>CM060927.1:251471882-261471882 GCA_030737875.1 Allium sativum | reverse complement strand
GTTGCTTCTCACCATCAAATATTTCATCCCACACGTTGACCAAAGCTGCCTCGTAATCCTTGATCCATTAATATCTCGAGTCCGAAGCACTTGAGCGAAAAAGGATATCATAAGTTGCCCATAGTCATCCAACTCCTCTTGAGCTTCAGCAAGATGCGTTTTAGACGTGGAAGCAGATTTAAGCGCAAGGTAGGCATTTCCTTCAGCTAAAACAGTCCTCTCTTCAGCCTCTGCTAACTTGGCCTTCAAATCGGCAATTTCTTTATTAAGATCTGCATTTTCTTGAGCATTTCTCATTCTTATATGCCGAAATTCATGAAAATGAGCTTTTAGCACATGGACAACAACATACTAAAATTTTATAGTATTTCGATGTAAAACGAAGAAGATACACATTTACAAAGATTGCTCTTTTCAGACACAAATGAATTATTCTAAAAATCTAGTTTTTTAACCAACTTTGAAGATATGTTTCTTCTTCATTTTACATCGAAATATTTTAAAATTTTAGTATGTTGTTGTCCATGTAATAAAAGCTCATTTTCATGAATTTCGGCATATAAGAATGAGAATTAAGCGATAAACTAAAAACACATGTTTCATAAGCCTTATGAGCTCCTATCTGTGAGAATCGATCTCGTTGCGGAAGCGTGTTTGTAACTCACTATGCAACTTCTTGTAGTGTTCTGTATCCCGCCTCGTGAGGGCCAGTTGAGCCTGAGCTTCCTCGCATTCTCTAATGGCAGCATCTCTGCCAGATGCATCCTGTTCAGATATGAACTTTTGATTGTCTAAGTCCTGCCAGAGCTTTCGAATAACCTTGGATGGCTTTTAAAAAACTTGCAGGTTTCTTTGTACTAATTGTCCACAAAGTCAATCTGAGCCTTAATGGGATCAGACCAGTTTCCAGGAACCAGCTCGAGATTGGGTACAAAATGCATGTTCCCAAAATGATATTCAGGAAACTGCCTCTTCAACACTTTGAGTTTCTACTCAGTAGTAGAGTCAAGCACCACAGGTTGCGTTGTAGTGATGTCGAAAGTTTGGCGCTTAGCAGGAATGACGGTTGCACTACCTTTATCATGTTCCTTGGTCTTGTCCTTGGGATCCGAATGCTTTTTTGATGACTTATCTAGAATGTGTGATTACTTTAGAGGAATTGGAGCTTTGGGAGTTTGCTTATCCTCTTTGTGACAGCGCTGGTGACTCTTGTATTTGTCAGATTCTGACCTAGAGGGAGAACGGGAGAGCGAAGAGTGGTAATGATGTGATTCATAAGCCTCCTATCGTCCCTATCGCGGTTATCCCTGTGATCGTGTTCAACATCGGAGTCGCACCTTGGAAGACTTGCGCGGACATCCATGAGATTGTAGCCGTGGCGAGGCATCTTTCTTATAAATTAATGGAAACCGGTATTATAACCAAGAAGCGATATATCACATATGTGTCGTGATGTGCAGTGTTAGTGCGGTTTGTCCTAAGTGAACCCCGCGACAGACCAGAGCTCGGAGTTAGCATTTTTGGTGTTGTCTTCCCTACTTTGACAGGTGTAATTTCCTCTTAAGATAGAGGAAAGAAAGTGCCAGAACCAATGTCTTCGGAAGTGTATAAGTTACCAGGCAAGGGAAGTTTAGCTAAGTCACCAAATATGGAATCCTCTGGATGGGAATCATGGACAGGGGACTTGGTTGGAGATTATGTCCTCAGAGAAGGCTACCTTTTATGAGGAGATACATTTTTGGGAGAGCCACCTAGGGCTCGACCTAAGGCGATCTTTCTAGGAGCTCCTCGGTAGAAATGTTTGTTGGATAAGGACTTGGAGGAATCTCAATGTTTTCTCTCTCTGGAGTTGTCTCTAGTTCTTGTGGCCCTTGTGTCGAACCCGTGGGGTCTTTACTCTTTGAGTTTTATCCTACCTCAGTTACAGTCGAAGCTTGCCCCTCGACATGGGCCACATTGCCAGCTTCTGTAGGTACAACAGGAACTAGAAAAGGAGGCTCGTATATGTAAGCACAACCTTCATGACCTACGCTCCACTTCATATCAAGCAGATGGTGACGATGAAGGAGCTTGTAACACCCCGAGAATTCTATAACTGTGAAATTCATGAATTAAAGTATAATCAAATTCAAATCAAAGAACTAAGGGAAACGGGATACGCCATTGCGTTCGTCTCGGAAAAATACGCGAAATAGAGTCCGAATTTTCGAAAAACGGAGTCCGTATGAAGAAGATATGGCCTTCGGAAGTTTTGAATTAAATTTAAAATTCAAACAGAATAAAATAATTAAAAATCGGGCCCAGTGGGCCAGGGCGGATAAACACCCGCCTAGGCCACCCAGGTCGACTGGGCTGTCGACCTGGGCTACCCATGTCGACAGGGCTGTCGACAGCCCTGTCGACAGGGGTGTCGACCTGGTCGAGCCCAATCAACCTGGCTGGCCAGGTCTGTGTTTGGTCGAATTTCTGTGGTCTGCTTTGTCATTAGGGCTAGGTGGCGGGTTCTAATTGGTCTCTCTATCTAATGAATGGCTACGATCTAACCTAGCAACATCAATGGTCCTAATCAATTCCTAACCTCTATATAAACAACCCTAGACTAAACCCTAATCTATTCATTCAAATTGAGAACATAGCCGCCATGTTGCTGAGGAACGACTAAGAGTAGCCGCCGACTAGAGAGAGAATTAGAAAGAAAGTTCTAAAGCCTAAAGCAATTCAAGCAACCTAAAGCCAATCAATTCAACAAAGGAATCATATCTCTTAATTAGAGAATTCGCCGCAACCATTGTAAGTAGAGTATTACTTTGGTATGAATAAACAACTGTATTGATTTGTATGCTTGAATTGGGATAATAAAGTAATTCATATTTGTGCAAAATTATGTTATTCATTATAAAGAACTACATGCGGTAGTTCTATGCAAGTATACGTTTGGAATATTGCGCAAATTATGTAATCTATGTTGAAGCTACATGTATGTAGTTGATTGAAATTCATGCGAGTTTGGGGCTTTGTTATTATGCCATCATATTTTTGTGCATAAATCATTTTGCAAGTAATTGAAACAAGTTTGGTTGTTATAGTTCATATGAAACTATGTTGGAATTTTGACACATTAAGTCATGCTTTTGCAAAACTTATGAATATGGCTAGGCTATGAATGATATTTGGCATAATTGAAATCTATGATTAAGTCTATCTTGTTTAAAAGAATTATATGATGACATAGGTGAGACATGGCTAGGTTAGACTCAAAAATCCCTTTTTGCAAGTTTAAAGCAAACACCATGATTAGGAATATTTATGCCATGCTTATGTTTGACATTATGCCATGTTTATGCTAGAAGTATTTATGCCATGCTTATGTTTGACATTATGCCATGTTTATGCTAGAAGTATTTATGCCATGCTTATGTTTGACATTATGCCTAAATAAAAATATAGGTTCATGTGTCAATAATGATATCTCAATTACAAGTTCACATGCTTTGATTCATGTCACCTATGTTTTATGACCAAAGTATATGTCACTACTATGCAAGTACACTAGTTTCTATTTTGTATTCCCATCGTCATATTGCAAGTTCATACGCTCACCTTCCCCTCTTTGTGTATGTAATCACGCTTTAAGCCTCCCCTTTCGCATGGCTAAATTGGGCTTTAAAAGGCTAAGCCCAATATATATGAACGGACGTGTAAAACGGGGGAAAATAACGTTGGGTTAAAATTAATTAATGAATGAAAATATAAAATAGAAGGGGCCAAATTCAAGTATGGGTTGGGCCCGTGATTGGTGTAATCTCTACACCATTAACTTAATAATGGGCCGCAAATATTTACATATAAATAAAGAAGAAAGACAAAATATGTAAAAGTAGAAAATACGATGTGTTTAACCCGAGGTTGGATTGAGTTGTGATGTAAACCTGCCCGGAACCGCCCGGCTGTCCAGTAGTCACAACAATACCTATCCAATGTGAGAGGTTAAACATGGAGCCCAATAAGGACCCGAGGTTAGACTGAGTTGTGGCGTAAGACTGCCCGGAACCAACCGGCAACAGGCAGCCACAACAATACCTGTCTAATGTGAGAGGTCAGGGCCTTAATAAGACAATTAAGGCTGAGTCAGGATTGTTAGGATTAAGTGGACTAAAGACTTAATCAAAATGGAACATGCTAAACTAAACGGACTGGTGGGGGTTAGGTTAGAAACACTTAACCAACTTAGCATGTTGGCTAGAGATAGAAAACCTAGTAACGGGGGACCCTTTTCAGCAGTAACCCAAAAAGGTGTATCATGATACCCTGAAACTAGGCAGGGTGGGGCACGATTACTGGACTGATTGTAAGAGGTCAAAGAGACGGCGGTGGTGTAGCAGTGTAGGTTCTAACGGTGTGCGGGCGTGCACGCACTCCGGCGCAGAAAAAAAAAGCACTGGGCACCAGTAGCATACCTGTGCATTCTAAGGTTGTGTCGGGCCGCTGCCATGGGACTTGATACACCCCATGGTGGGACCAGCATAGGTAACTACAGACATCGGGGGCCGTAAGACACATGTAACTATGCGAGTAGGAGCCGATCATCATAGAATGGATCACATCACCCTGATTATGGGGTGCCAGTTGGAAACTAGTTTATATGGGTTCAGAGATCAACATGGGGTACGATAGTATATTCGACCCTAGACAACTTAACCAAGTTTATAGTGCATGCCCACTTCTTGTTTATACTTATCATACCCAGTTCTTTATTCATAGACAAAATAGTACTAGACTTACTCAGGCTTTATGTCTGACTCTACTTTTCTTTCGTCTTCTTTCTTCCGTTCCCCCCCCCCCCCAGGTCCTCAGGGAGGGAACACAGCAGCTTGACCAACCTCAACATCCAGCTTGAAGAAGAGAAATGTATTGCTTGGACTTTCCTGTTTTGAACTATGGCTTTGGACAATCCACTATGGGGACTTTTGCAGTTTATCTATGCTTTATTTATGCTTCTTTAAATAATGTACTCAAGACAGATTATGAAGGTGTTATGTTATGTTTTTGGAAATGATGTTGTTGTAACACGTATTTGACTATATGAAATAAAGTTTGTTGTTCTTCCGCTGTTTACAAATATGTGTTCTTATATCTGTCTTGTATATCTGTGACTTGTACTTATAAACCTCCACCAAAATTAGGGCATTCTCTTTGAGAGTGACCCTAACGGAGGTGGGGTGTTTCAGAGCTCATCCACTAAGCATTTTCTAACACTTAAGAAGTCTGAATTACCATTCAGTAGAAGGTTTAGACGTCCAAATATATTTGTCCTTGCTCCTTCTTCGGATTTGTAACTAGAAATAAGAAAGAAAAGTCGGTGAGTCCACGAGTGTAATTGAAGCGAGAAAGCTAAACTTTAAAACACTTACTGGCTTTCACCCATCTTCTGGCACACCCGGGTTGGTGTTGGATGTAAAACCACTTGGGTCTTATGTTGTCCACATTGTTATATCCATCGTCGAGGATCATTCTTTTTGGCATGGATTCAAAGTAAACAAAGCAAGGCGTCTCTTTCGCACGATGTTTAAAATGGTAGAAGAAATCTATGTCCTCAAAAGTGGGATCCATGCCTAAGACTTCCATATACGCTATGTACAACATATACAAGTAAGAATAAGCAGTAGGCTAGAGTTGCATGCGGGCAAGCCGCATTCTTATTAGAAAGTCGACGACGAAGGGTGGAAACGGAGGAATGGGGCTGACTATGCGCATCAATCTACTGATGTCCATGTATCCTTCCGGAGGATCATAAGGTCTATCTATAACATTAGTTGCCATTCTAACTTCCTCCCAAGAAATCCCATGCCTTAGACATATTCGTCTGAGTCTGGCTTCATCAGTTGTTGAAACCAAAGAGTCACCGATCTCATTTAAGATTATTGCACCTTCAAATTCGTCAAGAGCCTAGTTATCTCCTACTCCTCCTTCTTCCTCACCAATATGGACTTCTCCGCCAGACGACTCAACGTTTTCGTGGAGCACGATCTCGTAATCGGAGCCTGCTTTGTACCAATCTGAATCTAATTAAGAATTTTGCCGGATATCTTTTAGACATGTTGGCTATACTAGAAACATCAAGGATTAGAGTGTAGTTGCCCGTGTCCCCCGTGTGTGTGTGTGCGCGCGCTAGTGTGTGGAATGCAGATATGGAATAACATAAGTAAAGCAATAAAAGCATGCGGTTGATTGACATGCATTAGTTTGTCAAATAGTTTTATGTTCGTCAAGTCCGGAATCTTTCGAATATGTACATTGTGTGGTTCCTACGTTCAAGCCTGAAGGCTCTATCCTAACTGTTCGCGAGTTCATGAATTATGCAGTAAAGTTATAGATATGCATTATAATGGATTTGAGTAATCAAAATCGTCACTGTCTTCCAAACTTGATGATATATAGGAGTCGAGTCGAGTGTGACACCGAGTCAAAAAAACTCGACCCGACCTTACTAACAAAATGGCTCGCTCCCTAATTTTTCCCTTTGGTCTTCTACCCGACTCGCTGACACACGAGCAATCCCAGGTCCATTGTTTCTTCCTCTTCCTTCTTCGAACCTCATCGCCCTAAATCCTCCAATTCGTCGACAATGAAAACAACTCATGTGTCGAGCTCCTCTTCACCGGACACGAAGCGCCATGACCGCCACCTAAGACTAGATTGATGTCATCAACGATGGTGAAGGCCTTGGAATTCGCCGACGTTACAGCAACCATTGACAGGTATCGATGAGAAATTCGTGTAAATCCAGTTGAGAATTGAAATTAAAACATGGATTATCCAGTTTCGTAAACCTACCTATGGATTGAATCTGAAGATTCGGGGCGAGATAACGAAATTTGAAGGTCAGGGTTTGAAGAAGTTCGTCTTGAAAGCAACTGGGTAAAATGAGAAGTGAGAAGGGATTCGTTAACTATATATCAACCTGAAAAGGCCTTTCGTATTCCCTTGAGTTGATGGCCCAACCCATTCTGATCCATTAAATCAGTGACTAGAGCAACTCAAAGCCCGGCGGATCAAATGTAAGGTCAGATCGAATAAATTTGACCCGATCCGCCACAAGATCCTTGATCCTATTATTTAAACAAGGTGCCATATAAGTTGTAAACAAGGCAAATCCAAGAGAATTGCTAGAGACACAACTCCACAAAGCGTCACAACTTCGTAGATGGAGGTGATTGTTCACTATCGCCGATTCGAGAATAAACAAATTGGCAATTTCAAAGCATGACACATCTTCGATAAGACATACTTTGAGGTGGTAAAATGTTGGCCTATTTTATGACTAGGCCACGTGTAACACCCCACACCCGCTAAGGTCACTCACTAAGGAAATGCCTTAACTTCGGTGGAGTATTTTAAGTGAATATAGAACAGAAAAATTACAGCAAGACAGATATAAATAATACTTGAAAATCTAAAACATCATTTCATTGCAGCAGAAGGTAAACATGTTTGGTTACAACACCATAAAAGAGTCAAGTACTAAATATCCATCCTGATAAAAACATAAGTACATAATCCCACTACATAACTAATAGCCATAATAGAAAGGATAAGCTGAGCTTTACATCAATGGTCCAAGCTCCAAAAGATAGATAAAGCAATCTGATCAAAGCCCACTAGTGCTAGGCCCACTCTGAGAACCTGAGGGTTGGGAAAAAGATAAAAACAACGGGGTCAGACATAAGTCTGAGCGAGTCCTACAACTTTAACAATACAATCATTAAAGTAATTAGAGTATGATATAAACTTGGTACGGTAATGACTGGGGATAAATGACTACACTAAGCAGCCAACTAGACTTAGGATGAACTAAGATATCGGTAAAGACGCATCTACCCACCCGAGGGTAATTACTACACTACACCACACCAGTCATTCCTACTTAAAGGTTGATCCCACCCATGGACTTAGAAAATATAACTAGTAGTTTCGGGTACCCCTAGCTGACCACATAGGTGCCGTCTGTCCCTATCTCCACTAGGTGTACCCACTACTCCCCAAGCGATCGTCTCCCTAACGTAGATACCCGTGTTGGCCCCACAGTGGGGTGTATCACTCCCCAAAGTGGCAACCCGATACAACCAACGGTGCACGGCTTATACCTACACGATGCAACAACGTCTTACATACCAGCCCGGGCCCACACACGCATATGAAACCTGTTGGACTTGCGTTGCCACCGCTAATCCGTTTTTCCCTCTTATAGTCAAACCCAATATGCGTGTCACGTCCTCGACTTGGGTCGAGCCTACAAAGATACGTTTTGGGTTACTGGTTGAAATGGGCCCCCACAAGCTACCTACCTAAGCTTGTCCCTTTTCTAGTGCATCCCACTTAACCCTTTAATCATGTTTAATTACATGTTTCCACTTGGTTAAGTATTCTAATCGTATTTTCTATTGCCACCCAAGGCAACCCACTAGATTTCCACATGCCACCCAAGGCACTTACTTGATTTCCACATGCCACCCAAGGCACCCACTTAACCACTCATGCCCCACTACATGCTTATCTGGTTAAGTGTTTCTTAATTGATTAAGAACGTAACCTTTGTAAAGACCTCTCACATTAGACTGTCTTTTATGGCAGCTGGATTTGTCGGTCGGGTCCGTGCAGCCTTACGCCATAACAGAGTCTAACCTCGTGTCTTTACACTTGTCACGTATTTAGTTTATGACTAAGACCTCTCACATTGGGCCAATCATTTGTAGCCGCTGGATTTGCCGGTCGGGTCCGGGCAGTCTTATGCTACAAAAGGGTCCAACCTCGTGTCTTAGTCGATTAATTACACCTAATTAATCACCCCCATATTTTGAATTAATTTTCCCTAATTAATTCCAATTTAATGATGTACATAATTGACTCAATTATGTCCATCCACTTATGGTATGCAACATCATACCAATTTCACCACAATTTTGTTAACATGAATATTAACCCCATCGTTCCCCACGTGATACGCTAACATGACATACTTAAAAGGGAAGATTCATCACAAATACAATGGGTTCAACTTAGCATAACATTAGCATCAACATGGGTTTTAAAGGTGTCAACTTGCATATATGACCCTAGCATCAAACCCAACTAGCATAAATAATCAACCCAAACTTGCATGAATCACATATGTCATAAAGAGGGTAACTTGCATAGATGTTCATGTCATAGACCTATCATAAAGGGATAAACTTGCATACATGTCATAGGTCTAAAAGGGATGAACTTGCATATGTTACTCATATCATAAAAAGGGGTAAACATGCATATATATGCATGACATACAAAGGGGTAAACTTGCATATGTATGCATATCATACAAAGGTGTAAACTTGCACATGTTACTTGCATATAATCAAACACCAAACTTGCATAACATGTCATATATGATCTTGCATATAATCAAACACCAAACTTGCATAACATGTCATATATGAACTTGCATATAATCAAACACCAAACTTGCATAACATGTCATATATGAACTTGCATATAATCAAACACCAAACTTGCATAACATGTCATATATGAACTTGCATATAATCAAACACCAAACTTGCATAACATGGTGTCATAATGGATCAATGTTTATCATAGTGATTTGCATAACTAGCATCATGAACATATAGCATAAAACTTGCATAACTAGCATCATGGACATATAGCATAAAACTTGCATAACTAACATCATGAACACATAGCATATGATAACATAACTTGTATTGATCCACATACATAACCATAACCTCATTATATCCTATCATAACTAGTTTAGCAATTGCTTGCTAAAGGCATAGAAACTCACAACTTGTTGATTAGCACTCCTATGAAGAAGATTAAGTTGCTAGAGTTGATTAGAAGTTGATTTGAGAAGCTATCTTCTTCTAAAACTTGATGGAGGCTCCTTCTAATTGCATTTTGATGGCATGACGACGTTGTATCTATTTTTAGTATGGATTAGGGTAGTCTTAGGGTGTATTTATAGATTTAGGATATAGTTTAGGCCCTTAGATTAACCCTAATTTAGGTTAGAGCCGTCAGATCTCGTCACAAGCCCCAAAACACAGCCCAAACCCCTTCAGACTGCACCCAGGCCAAACTGGCTCGGCCACTTGTGTCGACCCCCAAGTCGACTGGGCAGTCGGCTTGGGTCTTGTGGTGTCGACTCCCAAGTCGACTCCCCAGTCGACTCCCCAGTCGACTTGGGGTGTGGTGGGAATTTTCCCGCCTAGCTCCATTTCTGCATTTGAAATCTGTTTTCGAAATTTGAATTTTCTGAAAACTTCTTCGGGCCTTAACTGGGTCATACGGACTCCGATTTTCGAAAACTCGGACTCTATTTCGCGTATTTTTCCGAGACGAACGCAATGGCATAGCCCGTTTCCCCTGATTCAGATCTTAAAATTTAATTCTGCCCTGATTTATATTATAACAAGTTATTCAACATACGGGGTGTTACATTCTCCCCTACTTAAATGATTTCGTCCCCGAAATCTCTAAGTCCAGAAGAACGTATCCTACCATCCAAACAACCATCTACTAAACCATCAAACACTGGCATCCATTGTCCTTAAAATTTCTAATGACGTATGAACATATGCAAAAAGCGTGTGTATATGTTCGCTGTCTAATGCAAAATCAGGCGGTCTACTGATTCAGTTGACCTCCTTAATGCAAACCATGATAGTGCCATGCATCCAATATGTATGCGAAAGAACCCTATCGACACATACTATTTCTACATGTGTGCACAACCATACACCAAAATGCATCATCCATATGATAACGCAACCATTATACATCCATTAATATAGCTACCTACACACAGTTATATGCAATATGCAACATGAAGCGACTGAGCCGATCTAGTGTCTAAAGTGTGTGTATATGCATCCACGAGCAACCACTAGCAAACACTTGTATCCACATGCATCCATCAAACATAACATGTCTCAAACACATGTTTCAACCATAGGTTTACCCTATCTAAAGGTCAAAGGTACTAACGAGAGGACATACTAAAGATAAGATAAGTATTAGACAAACGATAAAGGAGAAGTTAAAAGACATACCCTAAAAAAGAAATGGGTACAGTGAACGCATCTTCGCTTCTGTCTCCCAAGTAGCGTTGCTCTCATCATCTCCCCATTGCACTTTGACTAGTTGAACCTCTCTGTTTCTCAACTTCCTAATCTCTGACCCAAGGATGCGAGTAGGAGCTCGTCGAATCGTCGCATCACGCTCTACCTCCACTTCTCTAAGCAAGCTCGGCTCTACCACCTCTGCGGTCTCATGTAGGCACTTCCTCAAATGTGACACATGGAATATGTCATGTACACCACTAAGTCTCTCGGGCAACTCTACTCTATATGCCATCTGTCCAATCCTTTCCTTAATAGGAAACGGTCCTACAAACCTTGGTGCTAACTTCCCAACGGACCCAAAGCGAACAACATTCCGTAATGGAGATACTTTGACAAAGACCATGTCCCCAACATCAAACTCAAGATCCGTCCTCCTCTTATCTGTGTAAGATTTCTACCTATCTTGCGCTGCTTTCATCCTTCTTCGAATCAAATCAATCTTTTCCGAAGTCTCTCTAACCATATCGGGCCCAAGCAAGATCTTATCCGTAGACTCCCACCAACATGTAGGTGATCGACAAGGCCTTCCATAAAGAGCTTCGAAAGGAGCCATGCCAATACTAGACTGAAAGCTGTTATTATACGCGAACTCCACCAATGGAAGATGCTCTTCCCATGTACCTCCAAAATCTAAGATACATAGCCTCAAAAGGTCTTCTAGAACACGATTCACCCTCTCGGTCTGGCCGTCCGTCTGAGGATGATATGCGGTGCTCAAACACAACTGAGTCCCTACTGCCTCTTGCAAACTCTTCCAAAACTCGCTAGTGAAGATAGGATCTCAATCGATCACTATGCTAGAAGGTACACCATGTTACCGAACTATCTCTCGAAGGTAAACTGAAGCTAGCCGTGGAGCAGTCCTCTTACTCTTCACGGGTATGAAATGGGTGCTCTTAGTAAGTTTGCCTACCACAACCCAAATTCCCGTATTACCCTTCCTCGACCTCGGTAATCCATCGATAAAATCCATCGAGACGCTATCCCACTTCCATTGCGGAACTTCCAATGGGTGAAGCAACCCACCGGGTTTCTTTTGCTCCACTTTCACTTGTTGGCACACCAAGCATCTAGCGACATACTCGTCCACATCTTTCTTCATACCGGCCCAAAAGAAAACTCGCTTCATGTCTTGGTACATCTTGTCCCCACCGGGATGAATGGTCATCTTCGAACGATGCGCATCATCAAGAATAGCCTTCCTCAAACCCTCGTCGTGCGGTACACAAAGTCTACCGTCTCTACGCAAGCACCCCCTATCGTTTAGGGTGTACCTACTCAAATGGCTGGACGACTCCCCCTTATTAGCTTCTCTACTAACTCAACCAACTGTGGGTCGTCCCGCTGTGCCTCGCCAATCCGTCCCAAAAGAGTAGGTCTGACCTCCAAGGATGCTAGCAAACCGGGTACAAAGTCAACGGAAGGTCTGAAATCAAACATCGAGATAAATTCCAAGCTTCGTCGTTCCACGAACAATGGACTCAAGGACAACCTTTTTCTGCTTAAGGCGTCCGCCACCACGTTACCCTTGCCAAGGGTATACGCTATCTCGAAATCATAGGATGCTAAGAACTCCATCCACCTTTGCTGTCTCAAGTTCAAATCCTTCTGAGAAAACAAGTACTTCAATGATTTGTGGTCAGTGAACAATTCGAACCTCTCGCCAAGAAGATAATGGCGCCAAGTCTTAAGCGCAAAAACAATAGCGGCCAACTCTAGATCATGTGTAGGGTAATTTTTCTCATGCGTTCTCAACTGCCTTCCCCCATAGGCTATTACCCTTCCCTCTTGCATTAAGACTGCGCCTAGTCCTGTCCCACAAGCATCGGTATAAACAACAAATGGCTTACTCCCATCTGGCAACACTAAGACTGGAGCTGTGGTTAAAGCTCTCTTTAACCGTTGGCACGCATCATCACAATCTACGTCCCATGTGAAGACTAGATTTTTCTTTGTCAAGCGAGTTAATGGGGCTGATATCTTCGCGAAGTCCTTGATAAACTTCCTATAGTAGCCAGCCTACCCCAAGAAACTCCTCACCTCGGTAGCATTCTTCGGAACCTTCCAATCTTGGATGGACACTACCTTCGCGGGATCCATAGCTATCCCTTCTTTGGAGACCACGTGCCCTAAGAACCGCACTTCCTTCCTCCAAAAGTGACATTTAAAGAATTTAGCCTTAAGGCTATGCGCTCGAAGAGTCTCCAACACTTCCCTAAGATGTAGGGCATGCTCTTCTTCACTCTTAGAAAAGAATAAGATGTCATCCACAAAGACCACAACGAACTTATTAAGGTACTCCCTGAACACCCTACTCATCAAATCAATAAAGTATGCAGGGGCATTCGTCAAACCAAAGGGCATCACTAGCCACTCATAGAAACCATCTGGAGTCCTAAAGGTAGTCTTGTCTATACTATCCTCAGCCACTCTCAACTGATGAAACCCCGTGGCTAAGTCCAACTGCGAAAACACTGAGGCGCCAACCAACTGATCAAAGAGATCATCAATCCTCGGCAATGGGTGTCTATTTTTCTTTGTAAGCTTGTTGAGTTCTCTATAGTCTACACAAAGTCAAAGGGACCCATCCGCCTTCGTGGAAAAAACCACTGGAGCACCCCACTCCGATATACTTCGTCTTATGAACCCCTTCTCAAGCAACTCCCTTACTTGCTTAAGGAGTTCCCTCCTCTCACGAGGAGCCATGTGGCGCACTGGCAAAGATACTGGTTTAGCATTGTCTACCAGATATATTCGGAAGTCTATCTCCCGCTTCGGAGGTAAGCCCTTCACCTCCTCAAACACATCCGAGTATTCCCGGACCTATCTAACAGATCGCAAACTCTCGACCGAAGCGTCAAGCGATTCAAGATAACTTAGCATAACAGAATTCATGGGATTACAAGAGATCTCGAGAGTGTTCCCCAAGCGGGTCATGAGCCTAACAACTCTCCTTTCGCAATCAAGAACGACACCATTACTGGATAACCAGTCCATGCCCAAAATCAACCCATAGCCCGTGAAGCCCAAAACAAAAGCATCACATCTAAACTCAACGCTAAGTATGGAAATCTTCAAACCCAAACATATCATGGACAAATAAGTGGAGCCCCCAATTGGGTTTGAAACAACCAAGGGATCATCTACTAGACTGGTGTCTAAGTGCAGTGACTCAACTAATGATGATGAGATAAACGAATGCGATGCGCCAGAGTCGAATAAAGTACGGACAGGATGATCAAACAGAAAAACCAGACTTTCAACGGAAATAGTTCTACCTCTTTCCTGAATCGATGGAACCGCGAGAGCCTGAATTTGTCCCCTTGCCTGACCTGGTGCCATAAGAGCTTGCAACTGTCCTCCTGAGGTAGATCCCGTCCTCTGCCCCTTCTTAGGGCAGTCTTTCACTAGATGCCCTACTTCACCACAGTGGAAGCAGCCAGTCTTCTTCTTCTTCCGACAATCTTTGTTGAGGTGGCCTGGTGTCCCACGGTTGAAGCACTTCTTCTTTCCCTTGCCACCGTTGCCTTTCCCACCCTTGTTTTGCTGTTGCTGTTGAGGTCTCTTCTGATCTCCTTTCTTCTCGGGTGCCTTATTAGCATTGGCACCCTTCTCTTCCTCATGCATAAGTGCCATGTCTACTAGCTTCTCAAAGGTGGCCCCCATAGGGATGTGAGTCATAGCAATCCATGCATCGGTTCATTCAAGCCTTTAACGAACCTTAAAGCCTTCTTCTCTGGTGTATTCACCATGTCTATGCCAAACCTTTCCAACTGATTAAACTTGTTGACACATTCCTTCACTGATATGTTTCCTTGCTTTAGAGTCAAGAACCTTTCCATATACAGGTTTTCTTTCGCCCTTGAGAGAAACTTTGCCACAAACCTTTGTCTGAAATCCGCCCAAGAGTCAACAAGGCGTTCTCCATTAGTGACCTCCCAGCAGAACGAGGCCTCTCCCTTCATTAACCAAGCAGCTAACTTGACTTTCTTTCCTTCTTCGATCTCAAAGATATCTATCAACTCTTCCACCTCCTTAAGCCAATCCCTAGCTTCCACAAAAGTTTCTGATCCTTGAAAAGGTTTCCCTCCCATAGCCTTAAATTCCTTGCAAGTCTTAGCAAAAGTATCCGCGCGAGGAGGAGGAGGGGGAGGAAGATCGGGTGCAACTGGTGGTGGAGGAACATTTGCTGGACCCGCAGCGGTGGTCCTAGCCTCCATCAATCTCCTATACCATACTGGTATCGCTACACCCTCCGGAAAGTTAAGATCTTCAGCCATGCTGAAACGAAAAAGGAAAGAATCAAAACGGAGAATTCGAAAGAAAAAGATATGGCTATTAGGGATTATGCTTTTCTTTCAAAAACTTTTCTCTTAAAAGACATGTTTTTGAAAATACTCCTTCGAAAATGTTTTTAGAAAAATAGTTTTTCTAAAAGTTTTATCTGTTCTGGTAACCTTCAGCTCTGATACCACGTGTAACACCCCACACCCGCTAAGGTCACTCACTAAGGGAATGCCTTAACTTCGGTGGAGTATTTTAAGGGAATATAGAACAGAAAAATTAGACCAAGACAGATATAAATAATACTTGAAAATCTAAAACATCATTTCATTGCAGCAGAAGGTAAACATGTTTGGTTACAACACCATAAAAGAGTCAAGTACTAAATATCCATCCTGGTAAAAACATAAGTACATAATCCCACTACATAACTAATAGCCATAATCAAAAGGATAAGCTGAGCTTTACATCAATGGTCCAAGCTCCAAAAGATAGATAAAACAATCTGATCAAAGCCCACTAGTGCTAGGCCTACTCTGAGAACCTGATGGTTGGGAAAAAGATAAAAACAACGGGGTCAGACATAAGTCTGAGCGAGTCCTGCAACTTTAACAATACAATCATTAAAGTAATTAGGTTATGATATAAACTTGGTATGGTAATGACTGGGGATAAATGACTACACTAAGCAGCCAACTAACTTAGGATGAACTAAGATATCGGTAAAGACGCATCTACCCACCCAAGGGTAATTACTACACTACACCACTCCAGTCATTCCTACTTAAAGGTTGATCCCACCCATGGACTTAGAAAATATAACTAGTAGTTTCGTGTACCCCTAGCTGACCACATAGGTGCCGTCTGCCCCTATCTCCACTAGGTGTACCCACTACTCCTCAAGCGATCGGCTCCCTAACGTAGATACCCGTGCTGTCCCTACAGTGGGGTGTATCACTCCCCAAAGTTGCAACCCGATACAACCAACGGTGCACGGCTTATACCTACACGATGCAACAACGTCTTACCTACTAGCCCGGGCCCACACACGCATATGAAACCCGTTGGACTTGCGTTGCCACCGCTAACCCGTTTTGGCCTCTTATAGTCAAACCCAGTATGCGTGTCCCGTCCTCGACTTTGGTCGAGCCCACAAAGATACGTTTTGGGTTACTGGTTGAAATGGCCCCCACAAGCTACCCACCTAAGCTTGTCCCTTTTCTAGTGCATCCCACTTAACCCTTTAATCATGTTTAATTACATGTTTCCACTTGGTTAAGTATTCTAATTATATTTTCTATTGCCACCCATGGCAACCCACAAGATTTCCACATGCCACCCAAGGCACTTACTTGATTTCCATATGCCACCCAAGGCACCCACTTAACCCCTCATGCCCCACTACATGCTTATCTGGTTAAGTGTTTTTTAATTGATTAAGAACGTAACCTTTGTAAAGACCTCTCACATTAGACTGTCTTTTATGGCAGCTGGATTTGCCGGTCGGGTCCGGGCAGCCTTACGCCATAACAGAGTCTAACCTCATGTCTTTACACTTGTCACGTATTTAGTTTATGCCTTAGACCTCTCACATTGGGCCAATCATTTGTAGCCGCTGGATTTGCCGGTCGGGTCCGGGCAGTCTTATGCTACAAAAGGGTCCAACCTCGTGTCTTAGTCGATTAATTACACCTAATTAATCACCCCCATATTTTGAATTAATTTTCCCTAATTAATTCCAATTTAATGATGTACATAATTGACTCAATTATGTCCATCCACTTATGGTATGCAACATCATACCAATTTCACCACAATTTTGTTAACATGAATATTAACCCCATCGTTCCCCACGTGATACGCTAACATGACATACTTAAAAGGGAAGATTCATCACAAATACAATGGGTTCAACTTAGCATAACATTAGCATCAACATGGGTTTTAAAGGTGTCAACTTGCATATATAACCCTAGCATCAAACCCAACTAGCATAAATAATCAACCCAAACTTGCATGAATCACATATGTCATAAAGAGGGTAACTTGCATAGATGTTCATGTCATAGACCTATCATAAAGGGATAAACTTGCATACATGTCATAGGTCTAAAAGGGATGAACTTGCATATGTTACTCATATCATAAAAAGGGGTAAACATGCATATATATGCATGACATACAAAGGGGTAAACTTGCATATGTATGCATACCATACAAAGGTGTAAACTTGCACATGTTACTTGCATATAATCAAACACCAAACTTGCATAACATGTCATATATGATCTTGCATATAATCAAACACCAAACTTGCATAACATGTCATATATGAACTTGCATATAATCAAACACCAAACTTGCATAACATGTCATATATGAACTTGCATATAATCAAACACCAAACTTGCATAACATGTCATATATGAACTTGCATATAATCAAACACCAAACTTGCATAACATGGTGTCATAATGGATCAATGTTTATCATAGTGATTTGCATAACTAGCATCATGAACATATAGCATAAAACTTGCATAACTAGCATCATGGACATATAGCATAAAACTTGCATAACTAACATCATGAACACATAGCATATGATAACATAATTTGCATTGATCCACATACATAACCATAAGCTCATTATATCCTTTCATAACTAGTTTAGGAATTGCTTGCTAAAGGTATAGAAACTCACAACTTGTTGATTAGCACTCCTATGAAGAAGATTAAGTTGCTAGAGTTGATTAGAAGTTGATTTGAGTAGCTATCTTCTTCTAAAACTTGATGGAGGCTCCTTCTAATTGCATTTTGATGGCATGATGATGTTGTATCTATTTTTAGTATGGATTAGGGTATTCTTAGGGTGTATTTATAGATTTAGGATGTAGTTAGGCCCTTAGATTAACCCTAATTTAGGTTAGAGCCGTCACATCTCGTCACAAGCCCCAAAACACAGCCCAAACCCCTTCAGACTGCACCCAGTCCAAACTGGCTCGGCCACCTGTGTCGACCCCCAAGTCGACTGGGAAGTCGACTTGGGTCTTGTGGTGTCGACTCCCAAGTCGACTACCCAGTCGACTTGGGGTGTGGCGGGAATTTTCCCGCCTAGCTCCATTTTTGCATTTGAAATCTGTTTTCGAAATTTGAATTTTCTGAAAACTTCTTCGGGCCTTAACTGGGTCATACGGACTCCGATTTTCAAAAACTCGGACTCTATTTCGCGTATTTTTCCGAGACGAACGCAATGGCATAGCCCGTTTCCCCTGATTCAGATCTTAAAATTTAATTCTGCCCTGATTTATATTATAACAAGTTTTTCAACATACGGGATGTTACACCACATAAAGTCCAAACACCACGATCCTGAATACAAGAAGGAGTAAATCACTTCAGGTCGAATAGAAAACCTATACTTCAACACTTGCTAATCTAGTGGTTGGGGTCGAGTGATGAGGTCGGATCAGACCAACATGCGCACAAAGATTAGGCTTTAGCAGATAAGAATCGGCTCGGGTTGGATGGGACCATACCCGACCCGCCTTAGCATATGAACGTGGCATGACATTCGAAAGTCATTGCTTTAGATCATATAAATTCCTATCCGACCCACATGGGATTACAACTACCCTCGATGTTGACCTATTCTCTTGCCACCAAACTCGAATCAAGCCCTACTTGAGCTCTCCCACTACAAAGGCCAATTATCCACTTCGATCTTGAGATCCCCTCATGGCCTTCTACGTGGCATTCGACCCGTGGTCTTCCTACACCTATAAATACTTGGAAACATGACATTTTGAAGGATCTTTTTGGCACTTTAACAACTTGAGCACTCATTCTCCATTACTTTTCTAGTTTAACTCAAATTATATCATCAATTTCAAGTATTATCGCATAGATATTAAGAGAGAATTGATTGTATTCGAGAGATAGAGTGATTATAATCATTGTACTTGTAATTCTCCTTTGAATTAAAGAACTATAAAGTGGACATAGGCTCATTAACGCTTAATTACTATAAAACTCGTGTGTTTGATTGCTTTTCTCTGTTTTTAGCTTATATTTCTTCATTATTCTCTACGAAACATGATCTATTGGGTGTTAGTGCCATTTTTTGGTCTAACACGTACAATTAGAGATTGAAGATCACCAATTGTAATATATTATATTCATAAAGCCTTAGAGTGTTTTTCGGCCCCGTTTGATAGTATTGTATATGATTGTTATGTGAATGTTCGTTTTGTTAACAAAACGGGCATTTATATTCATCATATACAATATTTGTTGGCTTTGTCCTTGTATTGTACATGTTACGAACACAATAACGAAATTAAATGTCGTAAATCATTTCATTTTAAACGGTTCTCAAAATTTCTAAAGTGCTTCCTTTGTATTCCCTATGTACACGCAATTATGTATGGTTTAGGGAACTAAAGCGAACTACTGTAGAAATTTTGTTGAATCGTTTAAATTGAAAAGATGTAGATTTAATTACATTATTGTATTTGTAATGGGAGGTAGGATGACCCATCAGCAAAGTGTAAATTATCAATTAACATAACATTCAGCAATAAAATTGTTTTAATAAACTATCATTGCAATTTTTATCATACTTTTTAATTATCAACTTAGGAAAAAAGACAATTATTTTACTGATTGAAGCTGGATGTTCAAACGAAGAGAAGCTGATGGCACAATAAGTGAACAATTTATTAATGGTGTTGGCATGTTTATTGATTTCTTTTTAAGTAACAACTGAAATGATGACGAAATTCGTTGTCCATGTAGTAGAATCAAATTACTAAAGCATTTGATATCGTAAATGGTTAGAGATCATTTGCGTCAATACTGTTTTGTGCTGAACTATTTGGTTTGGGATCGTCATGGAGAACAGTTTGCATCTATTTCTTTATAAGTTGAGGAAGTAGTGAATAATGAAATTGCTACAACAAATCTCGTATAACATATGGTTGAAGATGTTGCATGTTCAATGTTCTCAGTTTCACAAATTACTAATGAAGATGGTAATGCTGAAGAAGAACCAAATATTGGAGCTAAAAAAATATATGGTTTATTAGATACCACGAAGAAACCCCTTTGGGAAGGCTGCAAAAGTGGAACCCAATTATCAGTAACTGCTGAATACATTGCGATGAAATTTAAATACTACCTCACATAAGCTGGATTTACAACTGTTGTACGGTTGCGAAGCGGCATATGCTTCCCAATAATTTAATGTGCGAAAATCATTTTAAAGTAAAACAAATGATGTTGTCTTTTATTTTACCATATGAAAAAATAGATACATGTATAATGGATTACATGCTATGTTGGAAAGAAGATATCAACCTTAAGAATCGCAAAATATGTGATTAGGAAAGAAACAAACCAAAAAAGAAAAAAGGAAAAGAAGTACCATATAAATGTATGCGTTATATACCTATTACTCCTAGACATCAAAGGTTATATGCATCTTCTGTAACCGTGCAACATATGAGATGACACAATGCGAGAACACAAGAAGAAGGTACGTTAACACACCCAGCTGATGGGGAAGCATGGAAGCATTTTGAACATAAGTGTCCTGATTTTGCATCCGAAAGTCATAATGTTAGACTTGGTTTATGTAAGGATGGATTTTCACCATTTTCTCAATTTGGTGCTAAATATTCATCCTGGCCTATCATTATCACACCTTATAACTTACCTTTCTGGATGTATATGAAAACTCCTTATATATTTCTCACAGTTGTCGTTCCTGGTCTAGATGATCCGACATAAGAAATCCATGTTTATTTGCAATCGTTGATTAAAGAATTAAAAAAAATTATGGTACGAAAGAGTAGAAACATACGATATTTTGCAAAAAAGAACTTGCGTATGTATGGTTCTGTATTGTGGACAGTCATCGATTTTTCTACGTATGCAATTCTTTCAAGTTGGAGTACAGCTGGTCGTCTAGCTTGCCCTTACTGCATGGAAGAAACAAGAGCATTTTCTTTACCTCATGGAAAGAAATTTCATGGTTTGTCTGTCAACGATGTTTTCTTCATATTAACCATCCTTTTAGAAGAAATAAGTTTTTTTGTTACAGCTGATAGGCATGAAACTTTGAGACCACCTACGGTTTCGTCAAGTGAATATACTTATGAACGTGTAAAGGATTATCCAAAGATACATAAAAACGGGAAACAAAATAAAATTCAAGGTAAATCATCGATTCATAATTGGTGCAAACAAAACATATTTGGGAGTTGCCATATTGAAAAAATCTCCTGATCCATTGTAATATTGGCGTGATGCATAATGAGAAAAATGTGTTTGACAATGTGATTAATATAATTTTGAATGTCAAAGGGAAGACGAAAGATTATTTGAAATTCAAGACATGATATCGAAGTAATATGTAATCGTCTTAAGCTTCATATAAAGCCAAATGGCACCAAAAAACCAAAAGCGTGCTATGAACTAGACAATAATCAAGTTAAAATACTTAAAAATGGTGGAAGGATTAAGACTTCCAGATGGTATATCTTATAATATTCATAGATATGTCGACTATAAAAACAATAAACTTAGCGGGACGAAAATCCACAACTGTCATGTTATGATGGAAAATTTGTTGCTCGTCGCTTTCAAAGAACTGCTGCCTATAAAAGTTTGGACTATCGTAACAGAACTTTGTCTGTTTTATAAAGAGATTTATTCTACTAAACCAAAATTGATCATCTATGCAAACTAGAGGAAGAAATCCCTATATTTCTTTGCAAAATGGAAAAAATATTTCCTCCAGGTTTTTTCAATGTTATGCAACATTTACCTATTCATCTTCCATTTGAAGCACGTCTTCGAGGGTCTACGCAATATGGATGGATATATCCATTTGAAAGGTATATTAATATTTAATTAATTAAATATTGGTTAATGAAATGTATAAAAAACTAATTTACAATAATTATGAATAGGTTTGAATCATATAAAGAAAAAAGTGAGATGGGAAGCTTGAGTTGAAGGTTGAATTTGCAAATCATACATCGAAGTAGAAGCTTCGTTTTTTCTCTCATTATTTTAGTGACCATGTGAGCATATCATTTGAAAGTACTACGCATAACGATGAAGGCATTGATCAAGATGATTGTCCAGCGACTTTATCTATTTATAAAAAACATAGTCGACCTTCTGGCAAATGTGTGGAAGCATGGCTGAATGATAGAGAATATTATGCAGCACACACATATATTCTTCTCAACTGCATTGAAGTTGCACCGTTCATTAGTTAATGAAGTTATATCATCAATACATGTGTATCTTTAATCATAATGTAACATTTGTCCTATAATTGCAACATTTACAAATTACAACATCCAAATGGCGATATCAGCAAAGAATTCGCTACTTGGTTTACTAATTACATTTTTGATACAATAAATTGTGTTGTAGATAAAGCATCGAAACATTTAGCCATGGGACCAAAAAGGAAAGTCAATACATATCCAATATTCTTTGTCAATGGATATAAATTTAATACTAAAGAATACGATGCTGAAAATTAACTAACAATACCGGTGTATTTGTTAATGGTAGTAATGATCCCAATGACCATATAAACTATTTTTATGGCATACTAACCTAGTTTTTACAATTGACATATTTCACACGACCCACGGAAGAAGTATTTTTATTTTAATGCAACTAGTTCAGCAACTTTCCAGGTTCTGGAATCAACATGCACCCAAAATATAATCTTATAGAAATAAAACATACTTCGGTTTATTATAAGTACGACCTTTTGTACTTGACGAACAAGCTCTTCAAGTATATTATGCTCCTTATCCATCTCTAAGAAGAAACAAAATAGACTGGTCAGCGGATTTTAAAAACAAATGCAAGGTTTATATTTGGCGGATAGAATATTCCCAATGAACAAGCTTATCAAGCAGATGTCGAGGAAAATAGGAACAGTAATAACCGATGTTCAAACAGATTTTGGACCTCTAAACGATGAATCAAATGCATAAATTAAAGCATTTGAGACTAGAGATGAACCATATATAGAGGAAATAGAGTCAGAATCCGAAAGTGACGAGGACTAATCAATAATCCTCATTTTGAAAAGGTAATTTAATGTTATGTCATGTTATAAT
Source organism: Allium sativum (assembly GCA_030737875.1). NCBI lineage: Eukaryota > Viridiplantae > Streptophyta > Magnoliopsida > Asparagales > Amaryllidaceae > Allium > Allium sativum. Next base: position 261,448,263 of record CM060927.1, on the reverse strand, counting down.
GTTTGTTTTACTTAGTCCTTCTATGTTATGTCATACTGTTTGTCATACTATTTGTTATAATTTTATGTTATGTCATGTAATATTATTTATATCGCATAGACTTCTTATGTTATGTCATGCTATTTGTTTTACATAGCCCTTTTATGTTATGTAATATTATTGTTTGAAATAGGTATGAAGTCACATAGACATACAGCTTCTAGATCTCCTTCTGCTTCTCATACTCTGGTAGGTGGCGATGGCGGTGGTCCATCGTGGGAGCTATCACATCATGTGGTGTGGCTTAAGCCAAAATCCAATAGAGGGTAAGTATTAAGTTTCAAGTTTAAATTTCATTTATGGACAATATATTATAAATATATATATACAGTAGCCATGAAATATTAAATGTGTTTTCTCGTTTAACATAGTGGTTTCGAGTTTGAACCCTCCGATATAGTCTAAGGGATATCAAAACACGCTTACATGGCTCACACGACTTTATGTTGGCCCAAGTGGACATTGGTACTAGACAATGTCAAGGAGACTATTTTGCAGGATTTTATGGTATGTGTGATATATCATTTATTACATTAAGTAATCATGCTCCTATTTGATCAGTTCATATTTATGTTATTTTTAAAGAATGGAAGGAGCAGTGGATCTCCAAAAGATAGACATTTCGCTTGTACACCACCACTGGAACAGTAAGGTGGCTAAAAATTACAAAGAAACACTAAGTAACATAAAATCATCTGAAAAAATAAATAGATTGGATGAGCGCTAAGGTGTAGGATGATCTTCATACTTTGTGGAATAATGAGCAGTTTTAGGTTAATTTACTGCATATTTAATTTAAATTGTTCTAATTAATCAATACATAAATTAGAATAAAATATTTTTTAATTTAAATTTATAGGCTAAGTCTGTGAGAAATTTAGCAAATAGTAGCAAGAACCCGGTTACACATTGCGGTGTTCCAAGTCATTCTGGCACCATCGCCAGGACCTGGTACATATATTAATTACACATTTAAAGATTTTAAGTTCTAAGTTGTTAAAAGTTAGTTGATTTAACTTCAAGTTCTAATTTACGTATATGCATATTTCAGGGGAGACTGCGTGGTGTTCCTTTGTCGTACTGGGATGTTTTTGAGTATACACATGTAGCGAGTCAAATAGACGACACGGGCTCAGTTTCCTACTCTTGGGACCACGATGCCAAAGCATGTGATGAATATGTAAGTGTTTGTAAATAAGTTAAACAATTGTAAACAACTATTTAATTCGTTTGGCTTTCCTAAACAACAAGGGTGGTTGTAAGGGGTGTCAAACTCTGGGACCAAAATTATTTTAATTAATAAATCCAATCAGGTTATTCCAAAATTTTGATTGTTTGAAAATAACAGAAAATAAAGAAAAAGAGATTTTTTTTATAATAAATGAAAGCAATTAGGGAGTGATGACATAAATTGGGTTGATAATTATCAATAGCCAAACAGATTAATTGATCTAACTTATGTTTCTGTCACAACATGAACCAACGATAATTAGTTATTTAAAAACAAACATGTGAATAATGACAAGCATGGCCTGTGCAGGAGCTAAGCTCTTAAAAAACCATAGGCTATCAGGACAGATTCACTACTTATTTGTAAAACTCTAAAAATTAGATCTAAATCTGATAAGCGTTAGATCGAACACGAATATACCCAGTGAGGGAGCATAGCTCTTAAAAGACATAGAATATGAAGGTTCAGATCTAACTCTTGGTTCAGATCCAGATCTATTGCATAAAGTCCTCATCTTTTTGCTACGTGATTCATATTGAATCCAATCTATAAGCGTCATCGCCCCCTAATTAAAGGGGATTGGCTAGACATAGCTAAATGAGAAAAAGCAAAAAATAAAAGAACAAACATAAATAAAATAAAATAAAACTAAAGAGAAAAAGGGAAGAATAGTTTTATTCCAAAAGAAGAGTTACAGAATAAAACCCAATGTAATTACAAATGAAGGTGATACAGTGTATTTATAGCGTCATGACCAAGACTAAGAGGCCAATTACACGATATGGGACAAAAAGCTTTGCCCAAATAACAACTTGACCAATGTTAACGCAAGTGAATGGACATGCAAATGTCATGGATTTTTTTTTATGGGAATGAAACGGCATCAATTTCAATCGTTTTGAGCATGAATAAGAACTCCATAACATCTAAGTCAAGCGATCTTTATGAAAAGGCATTGGATATTGACTTTAAAATGTGCTGCAGAAGGTGGTTGAAAAACAATATTTCTTCAGGTCTTCAACCTTTAATCCAACTCTAAAATCAACACTATTCTTACACCAATTCCTTAAGTTTTTCAACAATTAAGTGCATCAATCCATTTATCTTAAATAATCTGAAAACAAAACTATAATACAAAGTATCAATTATTTTAAAGAGAAAATAAGATAAATAAGCAAATAAAATATACACATTTATGTGCATACCATTAAGTATAACATAGTTAACTTAAAGTTATAATTTAATCAAAATAGTGTTATCTAAATTCAATTGTATTTTATTTAACAGTACAAATTTCAGCAACAAAGGGCACAGATGCTTGAGGAGACTAGGAGGACCGAGTTGACTACCGAGGACGAGGATATGATTTTTGAGGCTGTCATCGATCCATCAATCCGGAACAGACGCTACGGTTTTGGGAACCAAGATGTCAAAGAAACTCAAATTTATAATAAAAACTGAAATTTACTTGAGTTGCTATTATGAAATACTGAAAATCAAAAATTATTTATAGGTTAGGACATCTCAGCAGTCGTACTAGAGGCTTTAGGATAAGGAGTAGATCACACATTTATGAGCCTAGATCGCATAGTTTAATGAGCATGATCGTCGCCGCGAAGAGCAGATGAAGCAGCTTATCCAGTGTCTGGAAGAGTTCATTGCCTAGTACGGTACGGGTCCTTCATCTGGTAGTTCCAGGGGAGAGTGAGTTGAGGTTAGTTTGTTTTGATGTTATATATATGTACATATATGCTTTGACGTTGGGTTGATGATGTTGGGATGTGTGTATATATATGTTGTGTTGATGACGTTGGGTTGATGTATTTTGTAAATATTGATTTACGTTATGTGTTTTGGATTTTTTGTGCTTGACTTTGGTATAATATTATGTATGGGTATATGTGATTGTGTCTGTGATGTATATACTCGAAATGGAGTTGTTTTAATGAATATGAGATTATGAAGGTGGTTGGAAGTGAGTAATCTGAAGTCTGTAAAAAAAATTACCCAGATTTCCAATGGTGTCCAACGATTTCCAACGGCTTATACGTCCATATATTTCAAAGGCTATCAACAGTTTCCAATGGAAAATTTCATTAGTTATCAACAGTTTCCAACGGCTTACTGGTCCAACATGAAGTTTACGTAACCCAGTTATAAAGTTGGAAACCATCGGAAAATTTCCGTTGGAGGCATTGGAAGTCATTGGAAACCATTGATGTGTTTACCAACGACCGCCAATGGCCCCTGGCCGTTGGAAACCGTTATGTCTCTTGTAATGTACATCCAAAAGGGATTAGTTATGTCTTTAATGATCATTATTAGGTAGGACAAAGCCTTAGATCCATAGTGACATGTTACCATGCGAGACGACTGGTCAGATAAAACTGATCGATGGGTGGTATTAGGAAATTATCCTAATTATGTTTATTATTTCAAGTAATTTAGTAAGTGCAAACAATCAAACAATCATTACTTGTATATCTCAAGTATATTTCCTTGTACATCTTTTAGTATATTTATCTTCAGTAGTTGTGCACGTACACTTACCTTATTTGACACTAGAATTGTTATTGAGTCTATTTTTCTATATTACTCAATCATGCTGGTATTTACATCATTCCCCAGAGTTTTTGTCTGATCAACTCTTCTTTCTTCCTTTTTCTTCTCCATTTGGCTTGCAGGGATGAGGTAATTAGTTCAGATTTCTTGGAGGATCATTCTTAGAGTTCATTCTAGTTGTTGATGTAATTATCTTCTATTTTTACATCTTATTCTGTGGAGTTGGTTGTATTTTTGACTTTTGAGTGATGATTATGTTATTGTACTTTGATTTGTGACTGAGGTTTTATTTTCATGAGACATGTGGTAGTGTTATGGTTTTTGACCGAAATGAATAATTGGTTTTGAAATGAAAGGCATGTTTTTAGTTCAGATTTTTTCTGTTGTATTTATTATTTTATTGTCTTGTGAATCTTAGTTTTTGTGATGTATGTCTTTATTTGTACAATGCTCCAGATTTCTAAGAATAACCTTATTTTAAGGAATGGTAAGGGGTGCAGGGTGTTACATTTGGTACTGGGCCTAAGGTTACAAGATTCCTAATTTTTTTTTTAAAAAGAAAGATATTTTTTAAAAGAAAATAGGTTTTCAAAACAAAAGGAAATTTTAAAATAAAATTTGTTCCATCTAGCCAAGTATAACCTTCCTTTAATATCTTCAAAATCTTTCTCTTGTGATGTATGGCAGATGCCCCAAATATTCCTGAGGGTGTTCCTGTTCCCAGTTAGTTTGGCACATATCTTAAGGCTACAATACCAACCAAAACACAAGAGCCAGCACAAGTTCTGATACACGTTGATGTGGTTCCTCCTAACCCACCAATAACTAATGACTCCTATGGGCTTTGTAAGGATTTCTCTAATCTTAGCGATAGATCTTTATCCACTCGGAGAGATTTGTTGAGGCAAGTACTTGACTCAGGAGTACAAAGAAAATTCTTGGATTGTTGGAGCTCGAGGATCATTAGAGAGTTCAATAGGACTCTCGGGAGCTGAATGAGGAGGCATTTTAATGGTGGGAGATACTTGAGGTTGAGGGTAGGGATATTGATTCGGCCGAATTTAGAGATAAAATTCGAGAGGAGAATCTTGTCACAGGCTAAGAAGGGTATTCAAGTTGGGAAATTACTTGAGTTGAAGCAAGGAGACATATCGATAAAGGAATATATCAATCACTTCAATGTGTTGTTGACATGTGGGATGGATGTAGTCAATACAAGTAATAAGAAAGATGCTAGGTTCATAAGAGGATTGAACCAACACCTTCAAGGGTTGGTGATGACACATGTACCCATGGAAGCGACATTTGATCTGTTACTACAAGTGACTCTTATGTCCTAAGACGCAAAGAAAGAGGTAAAAGAGGGTAATGAGGAAGTTTCTAATTCCACAGGCTCGAAGGAGCAACGGTTGAAAAATAAGAAAGGTAACAAGAAGAATACCGAGGGACCTAAATATGGGAAGATTAAGAAGGATGTTAAGTACCATGGTTGTAGGCTGATTGTTCACTATGTAAAGACTATAAGAAAAGTGCAAGAAAGGAAAGTGTTATAGTCGTTGATAGCCTAGACATCTTAGTAGAGCTTGTCCCTAGAGTATAGGACAATGTGGGCTAGTGTGCCAGTGGCTCAAGTACAGGTCTTAAAGGGAGCTTCATCCAGTGGTAGACCAAACAAAGGTAGGAAATTGTGGTAAAAGATTTGATTTATATTTCCAACTATCCCATTTGTAATATCATTGGCTTAGGTGTATCTTATTCTTTTATCTCAAGTTCTTTGTTTGATTGTTTACACTTGGACATTTCTTTAGTCACTAGTGTAAAATGCCATAAGTGGTTCTGCACATTTGTCTATGATTTGTATGGGTTTAAATTTTTTAATATTAGGCACTGAGTTTGATTGGGACACTTATGTATTAGTATTCTCGAGGTACGGGATGATCCTAGGGATGGATTGCTAGCTATGTATGGGGCTATTCTGCATTGCAAGAGGAGGGTCAATCGATTAAGGACATGTAATGGTCGGACCCTTGAGATTTCTTACTATCAACGGAGGTCGATTATGTCGAGCTTTCTTTATTCCCTAAATTCATCAATTGACAATATTGATTCAGTACACATAGTGCGCATGTTTCCGAACATATTTGAGAAGATGAGAGATTGATTTCCCGACATAACTTATTGAGAATATGAAGCCCGTAGCATTTATTATATAGCATATAGCTCCAAGGGAACACATAAAGCTGAGTAAGTAAGTAGGTGAGCTGCTATAGAAGAGATTCATCAGGGGAAGTATCTCCGAGTGGAGTGTACATTCGTTTTGCTACAAAGGCAGATGGTTTTCTTCGAATTTGCATCGATTATAGAGAATTGAACAATCAAGCGAAAAGGAACCATTTCCCATTCCCTCGGATAAATGATTTGTATGACCAATTGGTTGGCACATTAGTTTTTCCTTGGTTGGTTTTTGCCTCTGGTTTCATCAGCTTAGAGTGGCAGATGATAGCATCGACAAGACGGCCTTTTGGATACCTAATGGATTTTTTGAGTGGTTGGTTATGCCTTTTGGGCTAATCAATACCCTGACCTATTTCATGGATTTGATGAGCAGAGTCTTCCGGGATGTTCTTAATAAGTTCCTGGTTGTGTTTTTTAATGAAATTTTGGTATTCTTGAGGAGCTAGGATGATCACGCCTTACATTTAAGAGAGGTTCTTCGTACTCCCCGAGCGCATCATTTGAAGGCGAAGTTTTTGAAGTTCCACTTTTTGCATAAGGTAGTGCATTTCTTAAGTCATGTAGGTTCTTGAGAAGGATTAGCTGTAGATCGCGCCAAGGTGGTGGCGGTATAGGATCGAAAGACTCCTAAGAGTCAATTGAGGTGACGAGCTTTCTAAGTTTGGTGAATTATGGCAGAAAGTTCATTAAGGATTTTGCATGGATTTCAGCACCGCTTACCCACCTCACGGAGAAGAACTTGATATTCATGTGGGATGTAGACCGTGACGATTCATTCACGAGACTCAAGAATGCTCTTACCCATGCACCAGTATTGACGCTTCCTTATGGTTCTAAGATGTTCAAAGTATACACTAATGCATGTGGCATAGGCTTGGATGTGATATTAATGCAAGAATGTATGGTAGTATGTTATGAGTACGAAGCTTAAGACTCACAAGGAGGACTACCTTAACCATGATTTAGAGTTGGCCACGATCGTTTTTACACTCAAGTCATGGAGGCATTATCTATTTGGCGAGAGGCTCGAGCTCTACATAGATCATAAATCGCTGAAGTATCTATTTTCACAGAAGGAACTGAATCTAAGGCACATGCACTGGATGGAATTCTCGGTATCATATGATTTCGAGATAGATTATGCCTTTGGTATGGGGAATGCGATTGCGATTTCCTTAAGTAGGAAGAGGGCATCTTTGACTCCTCTGTTCGTAGAGTTGGTGGACTTGGAGTTCATTCCCACTTTTGATTTTAAACCCTCTACGGACTATACCCCTGTTGTAACACTCCATACATTTCTGAGTCTGAATTTCGACAAAATTCGAAACTCAAACCCATCTAAGCATAGATCGTAAATATGGTACCTACAAATAATGGACATGAGCATAATCAAAGTATAATAAAAATAACTCATGGTTGAAACAAGAGAGAATAACAAGTATCAAATAAGGCAAATACCTTAATAGTGAATCTCTGCATCAATACCGAGCATGAGAGAACAAGCAAGGAGAATGCAAATTCGAGCACTTCAAACGATTTGTTTTCTCCATGATATCCCTAAAACATATTATGAAGAGGGGGTTAGAACAACAAGTCCTGTGTGTAGAAAATGTATAACACTATCCATAATACAAAAATGCATCCCGTTTGGTTTCGCACAAATTATATATCTACCAAGGTTAGTGATTCTAACCTAACCTTGCAAAGACTATGCACAATAATTAACTACCATGCCCAAGGTAGCATTTCCCAAAGATCAATTATAATTATATACTGAGATAGAACCTTTATGAAAATATGAACCCTTTAATGCACCTTATAAACCAATAACTAACCAGTAAGAGGCAGGATTTTTGAGCACTTGATACCTTATTAACAAAAGTGTGGGTTATATAACTACTTACAACCTCACACAGAATATAATATATAAGGCGGATGCCCTACGATCACTTAATATCTTGGTGGTTTACAAACACACTAATTTAGAACACTAGCTACGAAGTCCCTAACTCATAATTAAGGCTTCCGTCATTTGCATATCACAACCACTCATAAGGTAAGAGATAGTAAGCAATCACTTATTACCTACAGGATACATAGATACAAACTATCATTTAAGACTATTCCTCGATGGATCCCTTTGCTTCTATCTAACTGACCTTATTGAATAATCCTTGAGTCACTTAATACTCCCCACAAGATAGGTAGACCCATAGTACTTTCGTAACAGTCATTTAATACCATATCCCAAGGTGGACTCCAACTTAGTCACTTACCATCTAAAGGAAGCGGACCCTTACAGGGATTACTGATTTAGTACCGAATTAGAAATTTAATACTTGTAGGCGAACTATCTGATCACTTAGTACCGAATAAGGGAAGACCCTATGATTCTATCCTTACCTTAAAAGAATAGGGCGAATCTAACCATTTAACACACCACTAGGTGGATCTCACTACTTAAGACCGTAACTTTGAAGTAGGTAATGCTTTTAAATTACCTATTTAGGTGTCTTCTTTTGGAAGGGAGGCGGGCCCTACATCCACTTAAGACCTTATCACTTGAAATAAACCTTTTGGATTAATTGACGTTACGCTTAATTAATTAGCACGTATTCTTATGATCGATGACATCTCACATCAGCTATACATATATTCGATTGTTGGAAAGTGCAAACTTCCGTCGAATAACTCAACTAACCTTGCATCATCAACCTACTATGTCCAAATCATACATTAATTAGATATATTATTTCTAGAGCTAAACTGGAGATAAAATTGATTTTCCTAATATAAGATTCATAACACTAAGATTATTTATTAGACATACTATTAATCAAGGTAATTACTACCCAGTTCCCCATTTAATTAATTAATTACCATAATTGTCACATGCCATTAACGACCATAACGTTCATTTTTCCTAAAGCAATGGACTTCTAAATAATTATAATTTATGTCAGTCCCAATTATTAATTATATATATATATGTGTAACTTCCATTTGTTGCAATATTATTATTTATTTTATTTGTTCTTATATATAAAACATATGAATGTTTATTATATTAATTAGCCTATATTAGAGTTACAATATTTATTCCTTATTTATTTTAATTGTAACTTTTGACATTTAATGCCACTTTTATTTCCCACAAAATTCATGATTACAATCTTAATCCTCATTTAAGTTAGTTGTGACATTTACAATTATTGCAATTAACTCCACTTTTATCGCTGATCAATTCAAAAGTTACAAACATTTATTTCCATTCATCACATGAAACAATTTCATACACCCGTCATTAATGGAGTACATTCAAATCCAAACCTATGCTTTGTGTTTACCTAATTTGTAATAATACTAGCATTATTTACCAACATTGTTAGGCGAATAAATTATAATATGATATATGTTAAAGGTATATTTACATAATTACTAATTCTTTTAGATTCTAATTAATTTTATTTTCCGGTACAACTAATGACTAGAACAATCTTTCTATGTTCTGAATTGCTAAGATTTAATATCCCATAAAAAGGTTATTTGCTATAATTCTTGGAAATTTTTCCCAAACATTTGAAAAAAGGGTTATTGACATATTTAAAATCACAAGGAACATATAATATTTTGATTGCAATAGATGGTATAAACTACGTACAAAATACATGAATTTACACATCTCTTCCCATAGGTTTTGTTTACATTCCTTGTAATTTCAAACATTACTTTTTTATAGAAAAAGGACAAAAAGTGGAAATTTACAAAAATCAAGAAAAACCCTAAACGTTCAAAACACAAATAGATTTATAAAATAATAATGGTAATTTACATCAATTTTACAATCACGTCTAATTCTACAAATTTGGGAAGAACAACTACACAAACCTTAAAAATATTTAGGGACTGACTTCCAGATTTAAGGTGTAAACAATAACCATAAAACAATAGAAATAATTCACAGCCAAGATAAGAATATTATGATTGAAAAGTCTACAAACGAATATTAGATTTAGGCATATAAATCCAAATTTACACCAATGAAATAGATCTGATATTAGAAACAATGAATACATTTCTCACTTATTTGAAAGCTATTCCAAAACCCAAATATGAACATCTTTTAGGTGTTTATTCCCAAATTCCTATAGATCTATAATATGTATAAAAAGAGACATGTATATACATTAAAATTTATAGATTTGGAAAAGAATTGTAAAAGGGATAGGAAATAAAGAATAGAATTTACCTAATACATATAACTAACCTTTGTTCTTAGTTCTTGATTCATCTTATCCAATTTCAATTTGTTTGATTTGAAGACTAATTTATTTTAGAAATTTTGGAAGAGATTGGATAAATGACAGTGGAAGAGCTTTGCCGCTGATTCCAGAAAATATGAGTAAAGATCAAGGGGTCTAGAACTTTATTTATAGACACTTAAACGACCCGTAACCACTAAATTTAAATATATTATGATATGTCCATTATAATAAAAATTTATTAACCAAAACCCAGTCGCCACTGGAAGAGACGACCATCAGGTCGTGCGGGGAGATCGTCTGTCCGATCAACCGCACTGGTTGACCTACCTTCAGTGGGGGTGGGGTATTAATGGTATAGTTAATTATCATATATATGGTTAATTATTTTTCGTCTGTTCATTTTTCATTCGTAACTTTTTCATACGCGCACCGTTCGTGAAGTTCCAACACAAAAGTTGACCAAAATTCCATCACGGACGCAACAGAGCAAGTTTTGTGGTCATATTCTGTCGTTTGCTCAAATTACATGTTTGAAACCTAGTTAAATACCTAATTTAACTAACGTAAAATTTCAAGGTATTAAATTCTTCCCTCCTTAAATGAAATTTCATCCTGAAATTTTAGTGTTGACTAGGTGTTGGCTTTGGCACCTAATTATCATAAACTACAAATCAATTTATATGCAACCAATTTTGCAACCAAACGTGCACATATGCACTATATACATAACGAGTCACAACTATAAAATGTGTATGCATAATGATTCTAAATCAGATCATCCTACATGTATGCATGTTTCTTTGTAAGCATTTCTGAAAACATGATGCAAGCATCTTAAAATATATTGACAGTTCTACATATATGCATCTGTTTGAAAAATACATTTAACTTAAAACCTTCACATGGCCATGAATAAAAGTGTGAAGCAACAAATTTTATATTCAAATCCTAACATCCAACATGACAATGCATCTAAAATTACTTTCTATTTATTTCTCCTCTTCAAGAAAATGGAATTTAAGGGGGGAATTTGACATTCTTACCATTTTAAAATCATCCAATCCATGTTTTACAGTGGAGTTTTACCTAGCTTGCTCCAAAATATTATACATGTAAACTGCAAAGAAGACTTAAAATAAGCTCTAAAAAAACAGGAGTTAAATAATAACTCGTGTGCATCATCGATAAGGAATGGAAATATCGTTTTTGAAGCAAAAACATGTTTTCCCTTGTTACAGTTAACGTATTATTCGCATCGTCGCTCCTAGTGCACCACTAAAACTGCAAAACTAATTATCCGATATCTTCTTCACACTTCATATATGATCCTAAAAATGACAATTTGCATAAAAATAATTTTTGGCTTCTTAAAATACATGTCTATTTTGTTAAATTTGTTTAAAAAACATTAACGTGCATACTTTTATAAACAAAAATAAAGTTGAAAATTTTAAATTTTAGAAATCCTGTCTTTCTTTCCAGTGATATTGGCAAAGAGTTTAAAAGATTAATTTGTTTAAATTTAAGCGACTGAGGTCACAATTCAACATAGATGGAAGTCGGTTACGTGAAAAATACAAAAACTGAAACCATACAAATATCAAAAATTGGACATTTGAAATGCTACTACTTGAAAATACATTTTATCTTCTAAGGAATTGGAGAAAAAAAATGTAATAGTACCTGTGACAAAACAACGCATAATCCGTCTTTTGCTAAAATTTCTATCTCAAAAATCTATTCTTTCCAGCTTTAGAAAAACTATTAGTTAGATAAAGGTTTCGTGATTTCACTTTCTATTTAAACCATAAATAAGTTCGAGCAACATACACAATATTTCCAAAAGATTAAAATCCCTAGTATCGTATTGCGATTTAATAAGGACAGTTGATACCAATAATTGCAAACTGCAACTATCACAAAGCCAAGAAGAAAATGCTAGAATGGGAAAAGAACAAGGAAGACAACACCAAAACTACACAACATTGCCAATCAACGAGACGTATTACTTCGCTGCTGGAGCATGAATCATTCGCACAAATCTGACAAGTCGTATTATGGTAGCTAAACCCTAAATCTCGTATTGCAGACATTGCTAGTGTTGTTAGAGGTTTCTACATCCCCACCTCATTGTTAGAGAATTAGCAATGAAAAAAGAATCTTATCACAATAATGCTTCACATAGGAGATTCAGCTAACATTACCTAAAGGTAAAAGGTATATATGAAACTATAGAAAGTAACTCCATGAAACAACACACATTAACAAAAGCTCTAAATCAAAGATGATGCGGTACCAAATGACGGTTATGCTACCATTCAAAGCGAAGATCGATTTTCCCATCTTATGGTAAATCTAATCGTAATTTACCATTTTTGGAATAATAGGCTAAACGAGTCACACATCTACATAAGCAGTTTGGACATAGATTTTATAGTTCAAAGACCAACATTTAGGGAAAAGCGATCTGCTACAAAATCTCAAAGTCGATCAAAACAAAAGATCATTCAAGCTGCGTATGATACGGGTGCCTATAATATCTCTAAGCGATTCTCCTTAAAAAGACTGTCAGAAGAAAAATAACTCTTTACTACCGAAATAGAAATTGCCTTCATTAAACCTAATTCAGATACAACAGGTAAATGCGAATGTAGCACGGGCAGCTACCTCATCCGCAGATATCGAAGCAAAGGATCGGTGCAAATCCTACTTCTATGACTCGTTCTTTTAGCCTTAAGGCGGTGGAACTTATGCTCATTTTGATCTAACCAATTGGTCTCTCTAAAGTTGGGACCTAAATGGCACAAGAAAGATTGGATAGTGCATGTAGGCATTATGGGATAAGAAATGGTCAAAAAAATTAGGTTTAGATCTTGAAGTAATAGTAGGATGAGATATAATGCGCAAACTAGCACAAAAAAGGGGACGAGATGGCTACAAAGAAAGAGGAAGAAAATAAAAATATATTTCAGCTAGATGAGGAAAAAGAGACGAAAGATATACATTTAGGGAGGGGAATTTGTAGGCAACTTTTACAGTTGAGTCCTAGGTTCAAGTTGTACCAAAAATCATTTAATAGCTGATCACGCTAGGTATATGTGAGATGGTCAACTACTAAGCGAGCTTTGGGCATAGGATGAACCTTGACCCCATAGGGTATTGATTTTCCCACGTCATCTCTTAAGATTTTACGCGATCTTAAAAGATATTGTCCTCAGCACGGTGTGACGTAAACCATGGTCAAGTTCCGAACTATCCATTCAAGATTCATAGTAGTCTCAGCTAAAGGCTGTGACCACACGACATCTCTAGAACACCTAAAAATATCTCAGTTACTGTTTCATATTAAATTTGGACGAAACTATCCTCTTATCTAGCCGATAAGTCAGCTAAAGATTTAAGAAGCAAATACCCCAAGCTAAATAAAAAAATTCCATAGTCCATTCGAGAGATATTTTATGAAAACCTTTTCGAAAAACAACTTTGTTTATAAACTGAGGATCTCGTACTATATATTTTTATATTATTATTATTTCCTTCAAAACCAAATTTTGTTTTTATATTAAAATGAATTTTCTAGAAAATTAGTTTAAAATTTTTGAAACCCCTTTCTTTGTCAAAACAAGTTTAAAAATTAAATTTCTCTAGACTATAAGACCAAAAAACTCAAAGGAATATTTTCAAATAAAAGAATATCCAGCTTGCCATAACAAAGAATCAAATGAATATACTTCATTAACATGCCTCCGAACTGATATGACATATTAACATGAATTCCCCATTTAATGTACCAAGAAATGGTCTTCGACTGGAACTCCCAAACAAAACCAAAGCAAAAAATCACGACTATCTCAGGTAATGCTAGATTTTCATACATCCATAAAGCTCGAGTCCACGGGATTCACCATATGTCATCCTCATGCTCTTCAAGAAAATAGCCAAGCATACCATGGAGTAAATCAAGGTCGACAAGAAACTCAAACCCCAAAAATATTTCTAACTCATAGTCACCAAAATCCATTATTGCTAAATAGTATCGTGTCTATTTCATCATCGTACTTTTTAGATTCAAGCGCAAAGAACTAAAGATAAATAGAAAGAAAGTTCAAATACGTTCTCTTACTAAATCCTAATTTATTTATTCTTCCGATCGTCTAAACTAAAACTTCAATACCAAATGCAACACCATATACTTTTCTAAGCTCGAATTTCAACAAAAATTAAAATCAAACCAATCTAAGCATGGATTGTATAAATTTGGTACCTGCAAATAATAGGCATGAGCATAATCAGAGTACAATAGAACTAACTCATAGCGAAAATAAGATAGAATAACAAGTAAAAACTAAGGAAACTAGCTTAATAGTGAATCGTCACATCAATACCAAGCATGAGAGAACAAGAATGACAATCCAAACTTGAAAACTTCCAAAGTCCTGTGTTCCTTAGGATATACCTGAGAGTTGTTATAAGAAAAGGGCCATAAAAACAAGTCATGATGAGTAGAAAATGTAGAACACTGTTGTAACAGTGCAAAACTTTGAGTAGTAAATATTAAAATATCGAGATTATTTAAATATTTAAATATTGGATTTAATGTTATAAAAGTTATTTACAACCTTGTTGATCCTTTTATAAATAGTAACTAATGAGGATAAATTTATTTTCAAGTAGTTCGAAGTAATATCAGTAATGTGACCGAAAACCGTTTTGTCGATAAGCAACTTTTTACTTATTAAAATTTGTTAGAACTTATATGCATTCTATTTCGATTTAAGAACACATATATAAAGTGTTAATAAATCACTTAGAATAAACATGGATTAATAAATTAAGTAATAAATGCATAATTAAGAAGGAAGATTCAAGAAGAAAGAAGATGGTGACACATACATATTAGGTGTATATGTGTAAAACCATCTTAAGACACCTAAAGGGGAATTTGTCATCATGTTGAGGTTTGCATGAATGATGATTGAAAAGTGACCAAGGTCAAAAAGACCAATGTAGCCTTGAGAAATGTTATAAATATCATAGCCATTTTGATAAAGGGAGACATTAAGAAAACCCCCTACTCATTTCAGTCATATCTCCCAAACCTTGTATCCAAATTCAGTGATTTCTTTTTTGGATAGCTATTTACAAAAGGAAGAACTTTTATGTAGACCACTTTTTAAGATTTTGGGTAGATGAATTTTGAAATTTACATGAAAGTGAAGTAATTTTATGGCTTATGTTTTTATTTTCAAAAATACCTACTCTAAGTTTTTGAGCTATAACTTACTATTTATTAACCCAAATTTGCTGATTTTGGTTTTGTTGGAAAGCGGATTCAAAATGGAATAGCTTTTCTTTTAATCACTTTTGCCAAATCCAAGAGTAGTTTAGGGAAAATCAATGAGAAGTAAGTGGATTTATTTATTCTGTTTTTCAAGCCATAAATAATTGGTTCGCTTTCAATGGCCATAACTTTTGATTTACTTAGCCAAATTCCCTCTAATTTTCTTCAGTAGAAATATATTTTAATGATGACCAAGTTTCATGTTTATCACTTTTGCTAATACAGAGTAGCCTGGATGAAATCCTATTGGAAGTGAAGTGTTTTGATGGTTTTGTTCTTTAAACAAAAAGCTTGTTTTTTTCTTTCAAAAATCATATTTAAATATTAAACACTCTAAATCCTCTCAAATTTGGACCAGAACCTCCCGTAATGTAATAAACAAACTATCAAAATTGGGAATGCTAAATCAAAGTGAAAGAGGGTTTAAATGTATTAAACCTAAGAGAAAAGTAGTTTGACGTGAGCTTTGCGAGTTGTGATGATACGAGAAAGAGATTGCTTGCTTTAGGGGTGATGGTAAGAACTATATTATGTTCTATAAGGCTTTTGCATGAAGTTAGCAAGGAATACTGTGAGGATACTGATCATCAAAACAATTACTAATTTCTTAAGTTTGTGATTTAATTTAATGTTGCACATGACTTCATCATACTATATTGGCTGTGATTTTTGCTTTGGAAAGAAAGCAACATATACGACTGATGATTGAGGACATTTATGACTTAATATAACTAAAACTTTCTATTGCAGTTTCTAAAATGCTATCTTTTTAGTTCGAAAGATTTAATAGGGTATAAATGACATTTAACTTAACTATTTCCCTTCAACCTTGGAAGATCTTTCCAAACATATATTAGAGAGATATAAAGGTGGTTTGAGATTGTTTATGAAGGAGTTTTTTTGCATAAGGTGGTTGATTAGTATTTAAAATAGAAGATATCTCTCTTTTGAAAGGAAGTTCTATAAGACATATATAGATGTCTTTCAAAATGAACATTTACAAAAATATTTTACCCCTGTTTGATATAGAGAGTATTTGGAAATGAATATTGATTTTAAATGTTTTGTGTAAAGAAGAACAACATTGGATTGATCCAGTATCTAATTGCTCACTCAGTTAGATACAGGTTTTAGGCAGTAACAAGTGGTAGTGATGCAGCTTCCATAAAAATAAAATCTATTTTTGTGTATCATTTTATATTTCATCTTGTATTGGTGAATCTTTCATGTTTACCATTTAATCCATACTAACGTATTTATCAAGATTGCAGGAATGAATATCGATGTCCATCTTATAGAGTTGCACAATGGTATATTTATGGTAATTGTGTTTAATTCGTATTTAAGAACGCCCTTTGAATTAGATGAATATTCTGATAAGTGCTATCTATTAATATTCTTTTTAAATGCATTTAATGTCATTGTATATATTTATCAAATAAAATGGTAGTTGTCATTGTTTGTTTTGAATGGACGGGTTTTCGATAATTTTGATTGGTCCGAAAATTCCTGGTCATTAAAAGTTGGTATTAAAGTGTTGGTTATTACAAGTTGGTATTAGGGTGTTGGTTAAGTATCTAAATAAAATTTCACTTAAGATTAGCAAATAGTCCTGGAAATTTAAAAATGAAGCTACCTGAAGTTGATAAATAAAACTGGATAGGGTAAGGCACCATACCTCTGATCATTGTTCTAGGTAGCATTTATTTTGTGTGTTTAACTTTTGTTTAGTGTTTGTACTAATAAGAATAATGTGTTGATTCATTATCAAGCACCTCATATTGGGGTTTAACGAAATTGTAAGTGCATATAATTAGTCATAAAGTAGCGAAGGAATGAATGAAGTGGCATATAATGGGAGATATGCAATAGCTTGAAATGGATGCATGGAGTGGCTTAAAAGGAACGCGGAATAACAACTTGTCAAGGAAGGAATTAAATCGGCTTGGGAAAATAAACTTGAGGAAGATCAAGATGAATAATTTGAACACTCCATTCATGCAAAACCAAGGTGAGAAAATCTCTTTAAAAGTAATTAGATATGATATTGGAATTGCTTAACATTGATAATGCTAGCTCAAAGTTGTTATAAAACCTCTCAACAATTCAGTCATAATTTTGTAAATCTCACAAGATATTCGATCTCTTTGATGTTCTAGAATAACAACCCGAAGAAATAAAACTTTTATGAGTATGATTATTTTTCCAAATTGGTAATCTTAATAGTCGAATCAATGTGCAAGTAGAGTTTATGACCGTGCTAAAATGATTAAGAGGACCATCCACAATCACCTCATAATTTTGATTCCTTAATTGGGTTTGATCGAAACGTATCTTATTTGTAAGCTAGTTTAATTATCTAGAATACTTACATCATAAACATTTTAAATTTTGAAAGTTTGTTATCTCAGAACATTGTTGCAAATTAAATATGTGTTTGACATAAAAAAAAAGGAGATTGACGTCTTTCAATGTGAATGTCATAACTAGTGACACATATAAAATTTTGAGATACATCAAGTGATTTGAAAAGATTGATGTGGGATAAAAACGGGGGTTTATACTTAATACCTTCTAGATGATTTTCGAAGTAGAGAGTGAGGATTTTTTTTTAAAAGGAAATGGTTATCGATGTTGGAGTAATGATTTCAAAGTATAAAAGTACTTTGAGGGAATACCTTTTTTATACTTATAAAAGATTTTTATGGGTTATTTCATTAATGATGGTTACCTTTGAATGATGATGAAGATGATACGCTGTATAAGACAATATATTTGGGGTAGTGCACTATTACTCTATATTTGTATTTAGCTGAGTACGGTACATCCCTACTTAGTGAGGGGATGTCGGCTGCAATATGATGGTTACCTTCAGATGATGATGTGCGGTATAAGACAATAGATCTTGGGTAGTGCAAATACTAATCTATGTTGGTAATGAGCCGAGTAGACTACATTCCTACTTAGTGAGGGGATTCCACTTTGAAGAATATAATCATGTTTTTAACAAAAAAGTTTTTCCTACAAAAATTTATTTTAAGATATTATTTGGGAAGTCTATCTTGAAAATCTTACTCTTTGGTGCATTTCGATGGGTACCGCAACAAGGAGAGTACATCATTGCTTGATGAGTCGACATTGGTCGAAATAGGATGAAATATCATATATTGAGTGTGCGATATAGGTTCATTTAGATAAATAAGATCCTTCTTTGATAAAAGTATTTGTTATCAAAATTGCTATTACAAGCTTGCTTGATTTGTTCGTAGATATCATTCGAAAGTCTATCTTGAATATCATTTTGAACTTTGATATGATATTATCCTGATGAAGTTAATTGCTGATCCTTATAATATGACTTCCACGATTACTCTTAGGTACATTTCGATGGGTACCATACAAGAAGAGTATGTCTTCACTTGATGATTTGGTATTGCCCACTAAAGAAGAAGAAAAAAGAGAAAGAGAGGCCCTAGAAACTAGTCCAAATTTATTATATGTTCACAGGAAGGAGACTGGATATCAATGTGGACTGAAATGAACATGATCCTAAATTTGGGCATAAGAAGAAACCATTGTGAGCCTGATCCAATAATAGCTTCCAGGATTGACAGAGTGTTGATCACAACTTGAGAAATCTAATCATATAATATTCAGGTATGTTTTATACTCTAATTCCAAATTTCAACTTGTGAAATTGTGTCAAAAGTGTACTTTCAAGAAAAATGCCCTGGATACATAGAGTGTATTTTGTTGAATACTTGGCTTTCTTTTGATTAATTACAGCAAAAAATTTCGGGGTCGAAATTCCTTTTAAAGAGGGAAGAATGTAACAGTCTGAAACTTTGAGCATTAAATACTTAAATATCGAGATTATTTAAATCTTAGATTAATGTTATAGAAGTGATTTTATAACCTTGTTAATCCCTTTATAAATAGTAACTAATGAGGATAAAATATGTTTTTAAGTAGTTCTAAGTGATATCGGTAATGTGACCAAAAACCATTTTATCGATAAGCAACTTTCTACTTGTCAAAAATTGTTAGAACTTATATGCATGCTATTTCGATTTAAGAACACATATATAAAGTGTTAATAACTCACTTAGCATCAACATGGATTAATTAAATTAAGTATGACATACATAATTAATAAGGAAGAATCTTGAAGAAAGGAGATGGTGACACATATACATATTTTGTGTATATGTGTAGAACCATCTTAAGACACCTAAAGGAGCATTTGTCACCATGTCGAGGTTTGCATTAATGATGATGGACAAGTGTCCTAGGTCCAAAAGACCAAAATAGCCTTGAGAAATGTTATAAATAGCATGGCCATTCTGATAAAGGGAGACATTAAGAAAATCCCTATACTCATTTCGGTCATATCTCCCAAACTGTGTATTCGAATTCAGTGATTCTTTTTTGGAAAGCTATCTCGAAATGGAAGAAATTTTATGTAGACCACTTTTTAAGATTTTGGGTAGATGATTTTTGAAATTTTAATTAAAGTGAAGTAATTTTCTAGCGTATGTTTTTATTTTCAAAAATACCTACTCTTAGTTTTTGAGCCATAACTTTCGATTTAATAATCCAAATTTGTTGATTTTGGTTTTGTTAGAAAGATGCTTCAAAATGGAATAACTTTTCCTTTAATCACTTTTGCCAAATCCTAGAGTAGTTTATGTGAAAAAGTTTATGTGAAAAACAGTTAGAAGTAAGTGGATTTATTTATTTTGTTTTTTAAGCCAGAAATAATTGGTTCACTTTCAGAGGCCATAACTTTTTATTTACTTAGCCAAATTGCCTCAACTTTTCTTCGATAGAAATATACTTTAATGATGAACAACTTTCATGTTTATCAGTTTTTCTAATTCGGAGAGTAGCTTGGATGAAATCCTAATGGAAGTGAAGTGTTTGCTAGTTCTGTTCTTTAAACACAAAACTCATTGTTTTAATTTCAAAATTCATATTTAATTTTCCAAATCCTCTCAAATTTGTAGCAGAGCTTCCTCAGAATGTCAAAAATAAATTCTCAAAATTGGGAATGTTAAATCAAAGTGAAAGAGGGTTGAAACGTATTAAACTCAAGAGCAAGGTAGTTTGACGTGAGTTTTACGAGTTGCGATGATTCTAGAAAAAGATTTGCTTGCTTTAGGGTGATGGTAAGAACTATATTATATTCTACATGGCTTTTACATGAGTTAGCAAGGAATACTATGAGTATGCTGATCATTTGAACAATTACCAGTTTCTTAAGATTGTGTTTTAATTTAATGTTGCACATGACTTCATCGTACTATATTGGTTGTGACCTTAGCTATGGCAAGCAAGCAACATATACGATTGATGATTAAGGACACTTATAACTTTATATGACTCTTTTTAGTGTGAAAGATTTAACGGGGTATAAATGACGTTTAACTTAACTATTTCCCTTCAATCATTGAAGATCTTTCCCAATATATATTAGAAAGATATGAATATGGTTTCAGATTGTTTATGAAGGAGTTTTTGCATAAGGAAGTAGATTAGTATTTAAAATAGAAGATATTTATCTTTTGAAAGGAAGTTCTACAAGAGATATATAGATGTCTTTCAATATGAGCATTTACAAAAAATATTTTACCCTTATTTGATACAAAGAGTACTTTGGAAATAAATATTGATTTTTAAATGTTTTGTGTAAAGAAGAACTACATTAGCTTGATGATCTATCTAATTTCTCACTCAATTAGATAAAGGTACGTAGGTAGTCACATGTGGTAGTGATGCAGCTGCTATAATAATAAAATATATTTTTGTGTATCGTTTGATGTTTCATCTTGTATTGGTGCATCTTTCATGTTTATCATTTAAGCCATACCGACATATTTATTGGGATCGCAGGAAAAAAATATCGATCTCAATCTTGTCAGAGTTGCACAATGGTAGATTCATGGTAATTGTGTTTAATTCGTATTTAAGCACACCTTGTGAATTAGATGAATATTCTAATAAGTTATATTTATTAAAATTATTTTTCAATGCATTTAGTGTCATTGTATATATTTATCAAATAAAATGCCAGTTGTCACTTTTTGTTTTGAATAGATGGGTTTTCGACAATTTCGATTTGTCCAAAAATTTCGGGTCATCATAACTATCCAAGTACACAAATGCATCCTGTTCAGTTTCACCTAAATTATATGCCTCACATGGTTAGTGATTTTAACCTAGCAAAGATTACGCACAATAATTAACTACCATACCCAAGGTATCATCTTCCAATGTTACATTATAATTATAACTAAGATAAAAGTTTTACACAAATTTAAAGCCTTTAAACCACCCTACAAACCAAGAACTAATAACTACGAGGCAGGCTTCTTGACCGCTTAATACCTCACTAACCAAAGATGCAGGTTATATAGCCATTTATGATCTCACTCAGAATATAATATATAAGATGGATTCCCTACAATCACTTAATACCTTGGTGGTTTACAAACACACTAATTTAAATTAGAGGACACTAACTACTAAGCCCCGAATTCATAATTATGGCTTCCATCATTCGCATATCACAACTCCACATAAGATAAGAGATAGTAAGCAGTCACTTTTTTACCAACATGATAGGTAGATGACCTATGCAGTTAAAGCCCCGCTAAAGCACCGCAAAATAAACGCTATAGCCCGTATCGCTCTCTGACCGCTATGCTATTTCAATTTAGCGTTGATGAATAGTTGTTCCACTTTAAGCCCAGTTATTTTCCACTACACCCGCTAAATTAACGCTGCTTAGCAGTCGCTTTAGCTATATTAATATTCAGAGGATGTTTTGACTAGTTCTCTTTTAAAATAAATAAATAAAGTTAATATAAAGAGATAATGTTAAGTCATAAGTGCTTTATATAAGATAAAAAATTGTAGTAATCCTGAGTCTAATGTGCATGACCATGATATTCTTTGATTTTGTTATATAATATTAATTAATATTTGTTTCTTCTATCGAATGATTCAAGAATGATAATTAGTTATTTTTAATTATATAGTTTTACATCTAATTAACATTTTTGCACCTCTGTTATATCCCTTCTATTTCCCCACTACAACTTTTTACATCTCTACTGCTTCAGAACTGTTAAGCGCTTTAACTACACAGTAGATGACTAATCGTCATTTAAGATATTTCGACAAATGACCTCTTTGTTACTATCCAGCTGACCTTATTGAATAATCCCTGAATCACTTAATACTTCCCGCATGATAGGCAGAACCATAGTACATTCGTAACGATAATTTAATATCATATCCCAAGGCGAACTCTAACCTTATTATTTACTACCTAGAGGAAGCAGACCCTTACGGAGATTGCCGATTTCGTACCCAGTTAGCCATTTAATAATTCTTATTTGAAAGCAAACGAAATATCTGATCTCTTAGTACCCGATAAGGGATGACCCTACGATTTTACCCTTACCTTGAAGGAAAATGGTGAAACCAATCACTTAACACCACAATAGGCAGATCTCACAACTTAAGACCTTAATTCTGAAGTAGGCTATTGTAACAGCCCGGAAAATTTTCAACTTAGAAAATTCGACACACAACACCATTTCGACTATTCAAATCGGAAATACCGGAACGTTAATAGAAAGAAGTTAGAGGGTGAGAATAGATAAGATAGAAATTTATAATAGAAGAAAGAGAGGAACAACAACAGAATCAGAGCAACATGAATCTCACAGCGGAATGAATAAAATAGTATACAACATAACTTTGAAATACAAATCTGTCATTTGTATATACATATCATCATTAGGGTTTAACACTTCAAATAAAAAGTTGTTTATTTCCCAAAATAAAATTTACAGAATTTTTTTGAAAATTAAGTTATAACTACGTCTAAAAGGATTTGGTCAAATTCGAAACGAATATTTAATTATATCGTTAAGGTTTATAAATGATTCCATAACGACTTTTTGAAAATTTAATTTGGACATAACTTACGATCTATAAAGCAAAATTTCTGTTTTTCTCTTCCACTAAAAAAAAACAGTTCAACAGTTTCCAATGTTTCTTATTTCATAGAAATCCAACTTAAAATGGATTCTGCATATTCGTCTAAAGTTCAAATCATCAAATTACGAACTGCCGCGCCATTTCGGGCTCGATTATAATTATAATACATTTTATACGTTCAATTGACATTTATAAATAAATTCGTTATTATAATCAAATTCTAAACTGAATTAAATAATATAAATAATCCAATTCACATAATATTGCGAATTTCATTATTTTCGACTGTTTCAAAAATAAATATATTATTCTATTATTTATATTAATTAAATTTTCAATATAATTTAATTAAACAACCATTTAAATCTCTAAATCACTATTTAAATAATTAAATAAATTAATTATTATATCGTAAAAATACGGGATGTTACATTCTTCTCCCCTTAAAATAATTTCGTCCTCGAAATTGCTAAGGTAGAAAACAAATCCTATTAACTAGATTAAAAATTATATGTTTACTTCTTTACTTCAGTTTCAACTGAACCAATTTATTTCAACATAAAATAGTAATTTATTCCTATTAACGAAAATTTTCAAAAATCCTGAAAATTCTCTAACACCTTAAACTTCCAAAAAATTTCGACAGCACCACCGTTGTATGGCTCAATCGCTACAACTACAACTCGCCTCTCTAGACCTTCTCCAATCCAAAAGAAAATCAAATAGCCAAGCGGCTTTCCAAACATGCTCAAAAATCCCAAAATCATATCAAAAATATACTTGTACCTTTTTGTCGGGCATATCATTATATCATTTCCATCTGTTACCCATTCAGCATATACCGATTTTACTTAATTCAAACTCCAATCCATTTATCCTCAACACAGTTATTCGCTTATATCCAAACCAAATCCTCTGTTTATACCAGCCAAATTCCAATTTTACTCGATACTAGTCCATTTCAATACAGTTTCCACTTAATTGGCTTTAACTCGGTTTCAATTTGTTTTCACAAATTTCCTTTTAATTTATTTTAATTCAAATAGTCTCTTCCTGGGAGTTTTAAACAGCTTTTGTTTTCTCAAAAATCAATTCAAAACAACTTCTTTTTCTCAAAACAATTCAAAATGAAACCTTTGGTAGCAATCCGTCACTTAGAACTCGAAAATGAACACTGATGATGTGGCCAGCATCATCAGGGTTATTTCCCATCTATTGAAGTGAGTTCAATACTATATCACCTTTCAAACTCATATTTAAACATTTCCATTTTGAAATTTATTTCAACATATCTTTCATAACGCTTGTAAAACAATTTAAAATCTCCCGAGATTTTAAAATCCTCACGTATTTAATCTAAATCCATTTACAAGAACTTTTCACATTTCCAGAGTTTTATTTCCAATTCAGATTTTAAATTCAGATTTAATCCATTCGATTTCATATATTACACTTATGTGAATCCCGATTGGCTATTTACATAACCATTTTATTTTTATAATCTCATTCAATTATAATAACAACCAATATATACAATATATTATAATAATTCCAAGATGAATATTTTCTTTATATCAAAATATAATTTGGATAAATTATTTCTTTACCCTCTTTTAAAAACATACCATGTCAGTTCATCGTATTCAAGTGTTTAGAAACTCCTACCGATACAGTGGATCAAACTGATCGACCAGAACTCATAAACAACTCAACAAATAAATCTCCACCATATAAAACAATTTTTATAAAATCTACAAATACGTTCACTCGTATGTATACACTCAAACTCAATCTAGATTATTACTAACACCATCTCTAATGAGTCACTCCATAAAGCTAAGATAATTAATTAACCTTCAGCTCTGATACCACTGTAACGGCCCGGAAAATTTTCGACTTAGAAAATTCGACACACAACACCATGTCGACTATTCAAATCGGAAATACCGGAACGTTAATAGAAAGAAGTTAGAGGGTGAGAATAGATAAGATAGAAATTTGGAATAAAATAAAGAGAGGAACAACAACAGAATCAGAGTAACACGAATCTCACAGCGGAACGAATAAAATAGTATACAACATAACTTTGAAATACAAATCTGTCATTTGTATATACATATCATCATTAGGGTATAACACTTCAAATGAAAAGTTGTTTATTTCCCAAAATAAATTTATAGAAAAATTCTAAAAATTAAGTTATAACTACGTCTAAAAGGATTTGGTCAAATTCGAAACCAATATTTAATTATAATTAAATATATCGTTACAGTTTATAAACGATTCCATAGTGACTTTTTGAAAATTTGATTTGGACCTAACTTACGATCTATAAAGCAAAATCTCTATTTTTCTCTTCCATTAGAAAAACACTGTTCAACAGTTTCCAACATTTCTTATTTCATAGAAATCCAACTTAAAATGGATTCTGTATAGACGTCTAAAGTTCGAATCGTCAAATTACGAATTGCCGCGCCATTTCGGGCTCGATTATAATTATAATACAATTTATACGTTCAAATGACAATTATAAATAAATTCATTATTATAATTAAATTCTAAACTGAATTAAATATTATAAATAATCCAATTCACATAATATTGCGAATTCCACTATTTCCGACTACTTCGGAAACAAATATATTATTCTATTATTTATGTTAATTAAATATTCAATATAATTTAATTAAACAAACATTTAAATCTCTAAATCACTATTTAAATAGTTAAATAAATAAATTGTTGTATCGTAAAATATGGGACGTTACAGCAATGCTCTTAAGTTATTCCTTTAAGTTTCTTCTTTTGGAAGGCAGGCGGGACCTGCAACCAATTAAGACCTCATCACTGGAAGTAAACCTTTAGGATAAATTTGCATTACACATAGTTAAATGTCATGGGTTCCTATGATCGATGATATCTCACATTAGTTATACGTATATCCAACTATTGGAAAGTGTAGCTTTTTATCGGATAACTCAATTGACCTCACATCACCAACCTACTAAGTACAATACTAATGTTAATTAAAGATATTATTTTCAAAATTAAACTAGAAATTAGATAAGATTGATTTTCATAATATAAGGTTCATAACTCTAAGATTATTTATTGGAATTAGTATTAATTATGGTAACAACTACCTAATTCCCCATTTAATTAATTAATTAACATAATTGTCACAAGCCATTAATGACCTCAACAGTCGCATTTCATAAGGCAATGGACATCCAAACAATTTTCTTGTTTAAAAGAGTGAAAGACCTGACTATGCAACTTGAAGAAGCTCTGGAGGATGAAGTAAAGATGATAAGATGTAATAACCCGGAAATCTGAGCCAATTTAAAATTTTTATTTTGGCAATTTTAGCGAATTTTGATTATTTAAAATGAATTGTTTTAAATAATATCAATGATAAATTTATTTTGAATATAATTCGAACGTATATATTCATTTGAATCGACGATAGAATATAAATATTTATTTATATTTATAAAAGGAATTGAAAATGGCACGGTAGTTCGATAATTCGATTTCAAAATTCAAATGAATGTACCGGGTTCAAAATAAACCAGATTTTAGTGAAACCAAAAATATTAGAATCTATTTGTGAATATCTCTCCAACGAATCTGAAAGATTGGAATTTCATAGCGGGAATCAAAAGATATGTCCAGTTGAAATTTCAGAATAGTCTCTATGGAATTCAGGCCCTTAAAATGGAAATTTTGCAAACGACCTCGGATTTTGACGAAACCACTTTTGTTGGATCCGTGATGTAAAGTTATTGCTAGATTCCAAACTTCATAATTTTTTGAATCAATATGTGAGCGTGGCAAAGGAAAACGCGTTTGACCAGTTTTAGTTGAATTTAATCGACTGGAAAATGACCATTTTTCAAACGGTCTCGGAATTTGACGAAATTAGTTTTGTTAGGACCGTATAGTCAATACGAAGCTAGAAAATATTTTTTAGGAATTTTTAGAGTTAGTATGTGACCCCAGTAAATTGAAATGTACGTTTAAAATTGAATATAAAGAGTTATATTTGAATTTTAACAAAAACTGATCGAAACAGTTGAATCAGCCTACGATACCTATCCCATTGTGTTCGGAATGGGGGTAATTAGCTATGGGCGACAGGCGGTGGGCTTCGTTTTGAGTTCGAAAATAAAAGTTGCTTTTTAAAATTAAAATAATATATTAATATAAAATTTTCACTTAAACCCCCCTATATCCTTTGCTCTCTCCCTCGATTGACTAGTTTAAAATCAAAAAGAAAAAAAACGACGAAACCTCGTGCCCCCTCCAACCCGCAACCGCCGCCTCGACCAGCCGCCCGCCACCTCGCCTAACCTCCACCGCAGCCCTCCCCTCCTTCCCCCGTCCTCCTCCTTCTCTCTCCACTCCTTCCTCAAGCAAAACCGCCTCAGCCCTGAATTGAAACCCGCCACCACCAGAAGAGGAGCCGCCGCACCCTCTGGCCCACCATGCCACCTCGATCCGCCCCCCCTCTCGCCTCCGCCCCCCTCCTCCTCTACTCCACCGATGCACACCCTCAACCCCCCCTTTTTGTTCGAGATCCGCAGCATCGACCACAGACAAGGGAGCTTCAGCACCTCCAAGAGATGCTCCGACAGCCGGAAGCATTCCTGCTATTTTCCTATGCCTTTTTGTGAGTTTTCTAAATTTTTTTATGAGAAAAGCTGTAATATTCAGTTTAGAAAAAGCCATGATTTTTTTTGCTTTAGAGAACATGATTTTTATGCAAATAAAAATACGATTTTTGGTGTATGTAAAACTATGATTTTTATTATCATAAAGACATGATTTTTATAAAAGAAAAGTTTAGATTTTCTTAATGGAAAGATTGGATTTTTAATTAACATGAGATTTGATTTTCGAAGAGTATATGGATTTGATTAAAAAGGTTTGATTTTTCATCATTAAAAATGTTTGTTTTTTCATCATAAAAAGGTTCAATTTTTATAGTTAGAAAGGTTCGATTTTTGTATATGTAGAGAACATGAAAATATGATTTCTATATTATAGAAGTATTAAAAATTCGATCTTTATATTAGAAATAGATATATAAAAATATAATTATTTATATAGAGAATAGTGTGATAAAAATATAATCTTTATTATATGAACACCGTTGTAAAAATAGAATTTTATCTATATAGTAGCGGTGTAAAAATATTTTTTTTTATCTATATAACAATAATATAAAAATGTGATTTTTATATATGTAGTGGCTACGGGCAACGAATGTGACAAAAGACGAGGACAGCGATGACTTCTACATAAGAAGAGTCGAGGCGTTTGGATTAGCTAGCTGGTGAGAGCTTCTCACCTTTTAATTTTGTTTTCTAGTTAGTAATATATACTAGGATGCAGACGGTGTTTAGTAGCACCCGACACCCGTCATCCACAGACCATGGATGGCTTGTATGCTTGGTTGTTTGATTTTGATGTGTAGTTGATTGTGTGATGTGATGTGAAATGAAATAAAATATTATATTGTTAGAAATATTTTATAGTTAAAAATAGAATTTTTAACGTGTATATAAAATAAATATTTATAAACAAATCGGAGATTTTTATAAATTTGATTGATATAGATTGGGACGATAAATTTTACACATCGCCCAACTGCACAAATAAAATCTGTGTTTGATTGTTTGAAAACCCCACACGGGTATTGGGATGATATATGACATACACTAGTCCCAATAATCAGCTGTATGTCGATCGATTGATGGACAGACTGTTATGTGCGTTAAATATTTATATTTGATGCTTATACAGTGTAGAATGCACTTTGGATGATGGTTGATTATTCATCGTTGTTATTGTATACATGTGTTGTAGAAAATCCATATAATTAACATTATATGGTAATTGATTGGGCCTCATTCTAGTTTTGAAAAAGAAATATTTGAATAGAAATATTTGAAATAGAAAAATTTGGAATAGAATATTTGAAAATAGAAATATATGAAGCCGTGTTGATTAAATTTACGCCATTTTGACGTGAACGATATTTATATCGATTATATTCATTTTTATAATGAATATTCAAAAGTGATTTCAAAATCGAATATTTTGAAATGAAATTCGAATTATATAAAAAAATAGAAATGCGAATTAAATTGAAAAGAATTGAAATTCGAATTAAACTGAATAGAATTGAAATTCGAATTAGATTGGAATAGAATTGAAATCGTTTTGAATTGATTTTAAAATGTATTGAAATTGAACTGAAAACCGATTTGAATTGAAATCAATTTGAAATGAATTTATGTTGAAAAATTCGATTTTGATTTGAATTTGAAAAGGAAGTTGAAATCGTTTTGAAAACGAATTTAAAACGATTTATAAAATACGTTTTAAAAGGAAATCGACGAAGTGTATATTATATATATTATATATATAATATAATGACCTGAATAGAACGCGCCACGCCGCGGTAGTTCGCGAATTTCGACCATTGACTTCGAACAGATATTACGGGAGATCTGACCGTCGGATTCTCCTGAAACTGGAACCGTTGGGTTCGTATCGAAAAGAGCTTTCTAACGAATATTAGAAATTTGAAATCTAACCGTTGGATTTGGAATTATGTCCAAATCAAATTTGGAAAAGGTCGCTTTAAGTGCAGTTCGATGGCCGTTGATGGAAATCGACTGTGCGGGCCTTGATAAAATTATTAAAAATACTAACAATTTGTGTAGAATCCTAAGAAATGATTTGTGAAGATTTGGGATGAAAAACTCCATATTTGAAAAGATAAAAATAGATTTTTATTGAAATGAACTAGTTTTGAACTAGAATTATAATTCTATTTATTTTTAAATAAATAAATTGAATTGAAAAAGGGTTTTAAAAGTAACCAAAATTTCCAATAATTGAATTGGAATGGATTTGAATTGAAATTGTCTTTGGATTATTTCGATGTTGGATTTCGTGATTATACAGATATTGTTATGGAAATTTGAAGGATATTTATATCGTTATTTCCAATACGATATTTGTTAGTCGTAGACTTTGATATTGAATATGAGCCGATATAATTTCTATTCAGAGCCTTGTATTTAATATCAAATGTGATTTCGGGTCGTTTCACCGTGGTATCAGAGCTTTGGTTTACAAAGCTCAGAGAACAAGGCACATTAGAACCATACGAAAGAATTCATCAGAAACTGGATTAGTAATATCCAACGGGAATGACTCGTTAGAGATGGGATCAGTAGCATCCTAGAACGAGTGTAAAGAGTATATTTTTGAAATATAAATTGAAAACAAGTTTTGTTTTGAAATTTAAATCAATTATTCGTATTTGATTATTTATTTATATGAATTTGGACAATCCAATATATAGAGATTTTGCATATATGTCTTGCAAACGTGTATTCGAAGTTTTAATGTATTGGATAGTTATAGAATCGCACTCTAGTGCCCGGGGATAATTCTGTGACGGGGCACCATCCCCAGTATTTATTTTCGAGTTTCGAAAGTGAGATTTCTATATATTTCCAATTGACTGGTGTGAGAACCGAAACTAGATAGGGCCTATTGTTGTGATTTGGCACCAAAAATCTGATTTTTTGACTATGTAGCAAAGTTATGAATTTGAAAAGCTAATCAACTAATTGATTGATGGTTGTGTTATTGATTATTGGTTGATTAATTAAAATTTGTACCATATAGCCAAATTGAATCAAATTGTGAGTTATATTGAAAATTGGTCGCATTTTCTTGCATATACATGTACTTATATTGAACAGGTCATAGCATGGAGGCTAGAGCAGAGAATAAAATTGTTTGCCAGACAAATAGGTACATGTTTACCATAATTTACTGTTTTGTTTGGGTGATAATGATTTTATGAGCCGATTGGCTAGCCGCTTGGCTTTTTCTTTTTCTTTTTAAGATCAGAGGGCCTGTATGGCAATTTCGGGATTTTCCCGGTGCTCCCGGTGCAGGGGAAGTTATGGCGAAATTTTTCGAAAATTTAGGGTGTTAGCCAAATTTTTGAAAAATTTGAAAAGTTCTTAGAAACTGAAAAGTTGAAGAACTTAAGCCGTAATGAAAATAGAGAAAGTTGAGTTGATTTGTTAAACAACTTTCGGCTTCGTTCCTTTTCGGGGACGAAGAGTTTTAAGTGGGGCAGATTGTAATAACCCGGAAATCTGAGCCAATTTAAAAATTTTATTTTGGAAATTTTAGCGAATTTTGATTATTTAAAATGAATTATTTTAAATAATATCGATGATAAATTTATTTTGAATATAATTCGAACGTATATATTCGTTTGAATCGACGATAGAATATAAATATTTATTTATATTTATAAAAGGAATTGAAAATGGCGCGGTAGTTCGATAATTCGATTTCAAAATTCAAATGAATGTACCGGGTTCAAAATAAACCGGATTTTAGTGAAACCAAAAATATTAGAATCTATTTGTGAATATCTCTCCAACGAATCCGAAAGATTGGAATTTCGTAGCGGGAATCAAAAGATATGTCCAGTTGAAATTTCAGAATAGTCGCTATGGAATTCAGGCCCTTAAAAATGGAAATTTTGCAAATGACCTCGGATTTTGACGAAACCACTTTTGTTGGATCCGTGATGTCAAGTTATTGCTAGATTCCAAATTTCATAATATTTCGAATCAATATGTGAGCGTGGCAAAGGAAAACGCGTTTGACCAGTTTCAGTTGAATTTAATCGACTGCAAAATGGCCATTTTTCAAACGGTCTCGGAATTTGACGAAATTAGTTTTGTAAGGACCGTATCATCAATACGAAGCTAGAAAATACTTTTCGGGAATTTTTAGAGTTAGTATGTGACCCCAGTAAATTGAAATGTACGTTTAAAATTGAATATAAAGAGTTATATTTGAATTTTAACGAAAACTGATCGAAACAGTCGAATCAGCCTACGATACCTATCCCATTGTGTTCGGAATGGGGGTAATTAGTAATGGGCGACAGGCGGTGTGCTTAGAAGCAAAAGATCGAAAATAAGAGTTGCATTTTAAAATTAAAATAATAAATTAATATAAATTTTTCACTTAAACCCCCCCTATATCCTTTCCTCTCTCCCTCTATTGACCAGTTTAAAATCAAAAAGAAAAAAAACGATGAAACCTCGTGCCCCCTCCAACCCGCCACCGCCGCCTCGACCAGCCTCCCGCCACCTCGCCTAACCTCCGCCGCAGCCCTCCACTCCTTCCCCCGTTCTCCTCCTTCTCCCTCCACTCCTTCCTCAAGCAAAACCACCTCAGCCTCGAATTGAAACCCGCCACCACCAGAAGAGGAGTCGCTGCACCCTCTAGGCCACCGTGCCACCTCGATCCCCCCCCCTCTCACCTCCGCCCCCCTCCTCCTCTACTCCACCGATGCACACCCTCAACCCCCCCTTTTTGTTCGAGATCCGCAGCATCGACCCCAGACCAGGGAGCTTCAGCACCTCCAAGAGATGCTCCGACAGCCGGAAGCATTCCTGCTATTTTCCTATGCCTTTTTGTGAGTTTTCTAAAAAAAAATTATAAGAAAAGCTGTAATTTTCAGTTTAGAAAAGTCATGATTTTTTTTGGTTTAGAGAACATGATTTTTATGCAAATAAAAATACGATTTTTGGTGTATGTAAAACTATGATTTTTATTATCATAAAGACATGATTTTAATAAAAGAAAAGTTTAGATTTTGTTAATGGAAAGATTTGATTTTTAATTAACATGAGATTTGATTTTCGAAGAGTATATGGATTTGATTAAAAAGGTTTGATTTTTCATCATTAAAAATGTTTGTTTTTTCATCATAAAAAGGTTCAATTTTTATAGTTAGAAAGGTTCGATTTTTGTATATGTAGAGAACATGAAAATATGATTTCTATATTATAGAAGTATTAAAAATTCGATCTTTATATTAGAAATAGATATATAAAAATATAATTTTTTATATAAAGAATAGTGTGACAAAAATATAATCTGTATTATATGAACACTGTTGTAAAAATAGAATTTTTATCTATATAGTAGTAGTGTAAAAATATAATTTGTTTTTTATCTGTAACGACCCGGATTTTTCGAATAGTATTTTAAATATTTAGTATCGTTTAAATATTGAATTAACCATATAAAAGAATTTTTATAGTGAATTATCGATCGAATAATCGAAATACGAGATCAAAATATAATTGAAATCGAAGTTAAAAACAGAATCAAAACAATTCAAATGATCAGTGTTAGTTCTGTCTGAACATGTACGATAAAAATAATTTATTATCGATAAATTTAATTGTTTGAAATCAATTTATATTTTAAATTGAATTTAATTCTAATCGTTAATTTAAGTTGTTATCTCTTCTATATAGTCAAATTTAATTTCAGAATCAGTTCCGTAGAGCTCAGAATAACGATATAATCTGAGAGCGTCGGTCGTTACGATTAAAATCGGTTTAGGACTTCGAATTGAGAGACCGCAATATATTTTAGTTATTTAATTCAGAAAAATCAGATCAAAATAAAAGCACATCATTTCAACCAACCTATGATTAACGAAGCCGACCTAACCATTAAAAGCTGCAGACCTAAGTTTTCTCGAGCTAAATTTTCTGTCTCCTTTGGTCGATACCAAAGAAACACATATTAATGGCGCAGACCTAAAAGGCTACTCTTGCAGACCTATTCTTTGCTTCGAGCTGAAAAAAATGTTCCCTTTCGCATCTATAAATCACCCAAGATCCTCCCTGCATCGTCCATTCTTCAACTCATAACCAAAGTGAAAATCGAAGTCCTTTTCTTTTCTTTTCTTCCTGAAATCGAAACCGCTATTTCAATTAATCGAAATCAAATGGTTGATGTCCCTTTTCGAAAGTCTATTTATGGGGTGCGACACTGAGGGGTGGAGTTCGACGGTGTAATAGAGGAACCGGGAGGATCGACGTTGGGGATTTTGGCGGCAGAAGTAGCTAAACTTTGGGGTTGAGTGGAGGTCGACCTGGGGGTACTGATGAGCGCGAAAGTGGGATTTATGAAGGGAGCGGTCTGTGCGAACTTGGTAATATCGGGGTTCTGATGTTGGTTTGGTGATAAAGGAGGTGCGACAGTATCTTCGTGGTGAGGTCTGGGATGATGGCTTGGTGGAGATGACTGCGATGAGGTTTCAAGGAGTGCGACAGTTTACTGTTCTCATCGGTGGAAGCTGATGTGAAGCAATTGTAGGGGTTTGGGTGGCATCGTGATTCACTGTAGTTCACTGAAGTTGGGTTTTCAGTGGTGAAAATGGAAAGGAGGTGACCCGGTTTGCGAGTAGTTACTGCCAGGGTGTTTGCGTTGAGGAGTTCATCAGCTTGGATGGTGATAAAGGGAGAAATGATAGCTGCCATTAAGGTGTTCGATGAATTGTCCAAGTGGAAAAAACGCAGTTTTGGGCTGATTACGGTTTTGTTACTATTCGAAGTTACACTTCGTAATTTATCAAGTTATTTTGCAGAAGTGATAAGGTAATGTTTTTTTTTATTATATAATTTAATATACCTAGAATAATTCATTCGATTATTTTTATAATCGATTTAAATAAATAAGTTTAAGTTCATAATGGTATGAATGGTTAAAATATGAATCGAATAAATTATAGGTATGAGATAAACGCCTCGAGTAAATTTGTAGCTCAGATGATACGGAGTTTTAAATGGATATTCAACAAATGGAAAATCACGGTGAGTAAATCTCACTCACCTTTTATTTATAATTATTTTTACTTCGTAAAAATAATTGTTGTTGCTTGTTTGGATTTTTCTGCTTGTTTTATATATATTAGTTATTTAGGCTATTATATAGATATTGGGTTGATTGATTGGTTGGATTCCCGCAGTCTCATTAGCGGATGCCCGCAGTTTCATAGCGGATGATTACCCTATACGCCCCACGCTATGATTAGTGGATGACCTTCTATACCACGATATTCTGCCACGAAGCAGAATGGGTATTATTTATGTGCTAACATCTGTGGATGTAGGAAAACAGGTTGGAGGAATCCAACTGGATTCCTCAAAAATATATTATCTGTTTGTTTATTTGTTTACACATATATTGTTATATACGATGTGTTAGAAAAATAAATAATTGGTTGCTTTGTGTGTTTAAATATCACTGGGCTTAAGTAATGATATTTAAAAATATCATGAAAAAGGATATTTGAGAATTAGAAAGGAAATTCTATTTTTTTTAAAATAGAATTGAAATTTGAAATTTGAATATAGAGAATTCAAACAGAATTGAATATAGAATTTGAATTGAGAATTCAAAAAGAATTGAATATGGAATTTGAATATAGAAATTCATAAAGGAATGTGAATAAAGGAATAAAGGAATTTGAATAAATGAATTTGAAATATTGAATTTCAAAGAAGAATTGAATTGAATTTGAATCGAGAATTCAAAGAAGAATTGAATTGAATTTGAATCGAGAATTCAAAGAAGAATTGAAATAGAAATTGAATAATAGAATTCAAATGGAATTTCAAGTATAGAAATTGAATAATAGAATTCAAATGGAAATTCAAGTATTGAATTTGAATATGGAATTGAAATAGAAATTCAAGTATTGAATTTGAATATAAAATAGAAAAGGAAATTCAACTATAGAATTTGAATATAGGAATTTAAATGGGAGTTGAATAAAGGAAATTTAAATATAGAATTTGAATAATAGAAAAGGAAATGGAAATTTGAATTTAGAATTCAAATAGAAAAGGAAATAGAATTTGAATATAGAATTCAAATAGAAAAGGAATTTGAATATAGAATTCAAATAAAAGCGAGATTGGAATTTGAATCAAGAAATTCAAATAGAGTTAAAATGGAGTTGGATTCATTTTAACGAAGTTTAAAAGTTTTTATATATAAATATAATTAAAACGAACTCGCCACAGCGCTGCAGTTCGTAAATTGGCGACTCGAACTTCAATTAAGTATACAAGACTCAATTGAAGTCGGAATTCTTTGAAACAAGAATCGTCAGGACCGGTTGAATAATAGTTTTCTAATGGAAGAGAAAAATATGGATTTCGTCGAATAGATTTTGAGTTATGTCAAAATCAATTTTTTTAAAAGTGCAGCGCCATAAACCATTAAAACCATAATGGATTTTATATAATAAATATAGGGATTTTTAAGCAAATAAAAATCCGAATTTCCATTTAAAAACCTGGTCTTGAGTTAGAACATAAAGGTGAACTCAAGTGAAGTAAGAAAAGTGATTTTTGAAACAATAATCATATTTTTGATTATTGAATAGAATTAACTAAATCAAAGAAGAATTAGTTAATCGAGTGGTGAATTGAAGTCGAACTTTGAAAATTGAATTTTTGAATTGTAAACATATATTTGAAATCGAATATAGAACTTAAATTAAAATTTGAATTCAAGTAGTTGATAAGTAAGTTGAAATATATTTGAAACGTGTTATATTCATATATACAAGCGAAATGGGCAAAGAGTTAGTTAAAGAGTTACTTTAACGAATTAAGTCAAAACGAGTGTATGAAGTTAAAATGAATTGTACAGGTATAGATATACCGGAGACAGTTATGGGATAAAGTGATGAAGGTATATAATTAGTGTGCTCGACAATAAGGTACATGTTTAATTTATATATGAGATTTTATGCGCCGTATCGGCAAGCCGCTTGGCTTTTTCTTTTTCTTTTTGAGATGAGAAGTTACCGGGAAGCTATTTGAAATTTCCCGATGCTCCCGATACAGGGGAGGTTATGGCGAAATTTTCTGGAAATTTAAGGAGTTAGAATATTTTTAAGATATTTTGATAGTTAGAAATCATTGTATCGACGTATAGAATTCGATAGGTAAGTGAATATAAAAATCGAATATTCTAAACAAAAAGGGAAATCTATAAATTAGAAATAGAAAGCGAACTTTATACATGTTTTAAAAATGAACAATTGGATTGTATAGTGTGTTTATTCGAGGTAAGTGGTTTTTCCGTTTTGAAGTTGAGGATGTTTTCAGTTAAGGTCTGAGAGGTAATTTTACCCCAACTTGATTGATTTCATTTTTAATGGATAAATAGCAAGATCCAGTCTCGAAGAGAAGTGTTTGAAAAAGAGTTAGTTGAATAAAATATTTTGGGTTGTTGTAACGATGTTTTACACAACATTCGTTTTAAACCCAAGTAATGGAATTTTGGAAATATAACAAGTAAATATTTCCTGAGTATAATTAAAATAGTCGGGATAGAGATAAGTGATTGGAATTGTTTCCAATTGCAAATAGAGATATTTTCTAATATATAGAAAATAAAATAAGTTGATATTGGGAAATGCTTTCCAAATAGCGTAAAGGGCCAATATGGTTATTGAAAATATTTGGGTAACAAATATTGATAAGGAAATGGAGAAGAGATTTAATTAATGAAATATTAATTAAAGAGCCCAGTGATTTGTTTGATATGTTTGGATGAACACTTGTTTTTATTCGATAGTTAAATCACAGACTATCGAAGTTTTTGACCATCGTTGTCAATATGGAGAGACCGGTTGGATTATTATCCGAAGAACCACTCCGTATCGGCATAAGCGTTGCGAACCAAGTATGCTGAATATATTGAAGACGGAGTAAAGTGCAAGGACTCTTTCTATTAAATAGAGATAGTGCCTTCGGTTTCGTTCAATCCCAGAACGAACGTAAATGGACGAATGTCTGACAGAGTATTTCCAATGATCAAATGGGTTGGTCTGTATAAATATATATGGTTGCAACGGATTTATTCCCTTAGCATAACATCCAGAATATTTGTGCAAACTCAACTAGTGATTAACAGATTAGACAATGTGGCATTCAAAGTGATTGTGCTATCAATGAATGGTAAGTATTCGTAGCCTCAGGCCTCAACAACCGGGAAAGGACAAAAATCGGGCAGGCGGCATGGCTATGTGGGTCGCACCCATTAGGATGTATAATCACCTATCTAGAGGTTCATTTAATTTCTTATTCTATTCGATGCTGTCCCAGTCGGGAGGCGGTTGCTGATCCCAACCGTTGGTGATATACATTCGATACACTCAAGCGAAATGAGTGGTCGGTCATGTGTGGGCCGGGTTACAAGATGTTCTTGTTGAACCCAGTGTATTCCTCTCTAGAGATACACTAGCGGAAGGTGGTCCCATACCTTGTCATGTTGGAAATCCAATCTCCAATAAGCGCCATGCGGTTTTTGATTTTATACTATATATGTGGAGCGTGAGATGCAAGCGTTCTGCTATTTGGTTATTTACTTGATGTAGACATTATTATAATATCACTGGATTTTTGTATCAAAGTGTTTTGGGTTATAGTAAGGTAAAAACCGTCCATGTTTATGTGTGGGCTGGTCTTACTATTATCTTTTCTTTTGAAAAGGGTTTTGAAAGTTAAACCAGTGGTTGGAGTTTACTCACACCAGTCCCATGACTGACCCATAGTTTATTTTGTTTGTTTTCCCTAAACTCTTGGGTGCCCAAATTTGTACGGGCAGTCAAGTAGTCGGGATTTCACAGATTCAATTGGAGGAGCTGGAAGCAGGAGGCTTCACTAGTTAGCTATAGACTATCATATATTCTGCTGTGAACCATGTTTGAAACTGGAAACAGGTGTTTATAACTGTTCCAGGAATAACGGTTGTGCTCTGATGATGGTATGTATATAAAGTTACTGATTTGTATTTCAAAAATTATGTTATATAATATATTTTATTCGTTCCGCTGTGAGACTTGTCTTCTTTGTTTTCTTCTATTCTAATATTTCTTTCTTTCTATTTCTCATCCTCTAACTTCTTTCTAATAATGATTCGTATTTCTGTGCAATTGGGTTGGACGTGTAGTGTTATTAGTCAACTCAAATAGTACGGAAAAATGCGGGTCGTTACAGTTGGTATCAGAGCTGGTTGCTTAATTGGTACGGATGATAGGGGGTTCTCGCTTCGCGTTTGGTGGCGAACGGGAGACTCTTACCCCTACATCTCCCGATAATGTGGGTTGGTCGAGTCGAGAGGCTGGCCGTAAAAGCAGTTCTGAGGTATCTCTGTAGTGCCACGCTGGGAGGTTAGCCCAGTGGTTGATGGTTGCAAAGCCTAGACCCATTACAGTTGGTATCAGAGCTTAGGTTGAGCGAACACCTAGGCTTTGGTAGGATATGCTCATTAGAGATAGGGTCAGTAGCACCCTAGAATGAGTTGAGTGTATATATATGAGAGAACGTATTTGTAAGTTGAAAAAAAATTGTTTTATATTGTGTTGGCTTGTCTGTTGGGTAATTTATGGATTTTGGTCGAATCGTCGGACGCTACGACGTCGATAGGAGTTTCTAAATACTTGAACAGAAAATTGAACACGATATAGTTTTAAAATGGGTAGATGAAATAATTTTACCCAAAATTCTATTTTGATATACAACTAATAATTTTCTGAAATTATTGGATGTGTTGATTGTTATCGTTATAATCAAATTTGATTATAAAAAAATGGGAATGGTTATATATAACCAAAATAAAACTTGTATATAACATATACAAATGAAATGAATTGAAATTGAATTCAAACCAGAATTTGAAAATTTAATCCTGGGAAGTTTGAAATATTTTAGGAAGTATATTAGAACAATATCTTTGTTTTAAAAGGATTTTGAATGGACTTTGAAATTGTTTAAGCACTGAACTCACTTCGGTTGCTGGGAAATAATTCTGATGATGATTGCAACATCATCAGTGTTCATTTTCAAGTTTCTAAGTGATGTATTGCTACCTTAGAAAAATTTTGATGGAAATTTGTTTGGAAGAAAACAAATATTTTGGAAATATTCAAATGTTTTGAATTTGAATTAGTTATAAATATATGTGATTTCAAAAAGGATTTGAAATGAAACCCCTGGGATTTGGATTTTGGAATTAAAATTTAACTTAAGCAAGTTAAATGGTTCGGGGTGAATCAATTGACTAGAATCAATTTGAATTAGTTTAATAGAACATAGATTGGATATAAATGGATTGATCGTAGATCATTCAAATTAAATGAAGGAAGACCAAAAGTTTTGGTGGAATTAAATTTGTTGAAATATGAGGAGTTGAGTTTCAACATAAGTGGATTGTTGAAAGGTAATGGATTTGTATCATTTTTCCTAACTTAGCAATTTCGAGGACGAAATTATTTTAAGGGGGGAAGAATGTAACGACCCGGATTTTTCGAATAGTATTTTAAATATTTAGTATCGTTTAAATATTGAATTAACCATATAAAAGAATTTTTATAGTGAATTATCGATCGAATAATCGAAATACGAGATCAAAATATAATTGAAATCGAAGTTAAAAACAGAATCAAAACAATTCAAATGATCAGTGTCAGTTCTGTCTGAACATGTACGATAAAAATAATTTATTATCGATAAATTTAATTGTTTGAAATCAATTTATATTTTAAATCGAATTTAATTCTAATCGTTAATTTAAGTTGTTATCTCTTCTA
This sequence comes from Allium sativum, assembly GCA_030737875.1. Lineage (NCBI taxonomy): Eukaryota > Viridiplantae > Streptophyta > Magnoliopsida > Asparagales > Amaryllidaceae > Allium > Allium sativum. Next base: position 261,407,050 of record CM060927.1, on the reverse strand, counting down.
TATAGTCAAATTTAATTTCAGAATCAGTTCCGTAGAGCTCAGAATAACGATATAATCTGAGAGCGTCGGTCGTTACGATTAAAATCGGTTTAGGACTTCGAATTGAGAGACCGCAATATATTTTAGTTATTTAATTCAGAAAAATCAGATCAAAATAAAAGCACATCATTTCAACCAACCTATGATTAACGAAGCCGACCTAACCATTAAAAGCTGCAGACCTAAGTTTTCTCGAGCTAAATTTTCTGTCTCCTTTGGTCGATACCAAAGAAACACATATTAATGGCGCAGACCTAAAAGGCTACTCTTGCAGACCTATTCTTTGCTTCGAGCTGAAAAAAATGTTCCCTTTCGCATCTATAAATCACCCAAGATCCTCCCTGCATCGTCCATTCTTCAACTCATAACCAAAGTGAAAATCGAAGTCCTTTTCTTTTCTTTTCTTCCTGAAATCGAAACCGCTATTTCAATTAATCGAAATCAAATGGTCGATGTCCCTTTTCGAAAGTCTATTTATGGGGTGCGACACTGAGGGGTGGAGTTCGACGGTCTAATAGAGGAACCGGGAGGATCGACGTTGGGGATTTTGGCGGCAGAAGTAGCTAAACTTTGGGGTTGAGTGGAGGTCGACCTGGGGGTACTGATGAGTGCGAAAGTGGGATTTATGAAGGGAGCGGTCTGTGTGAACTTGGTAATATCGGGGTTCTGATGTTGGTTTGGTGATAAAGGAGGTGCGACAGTATCTTCGTGGTGAGGTCTGGGATGATGGCTTGGTGGAGATGACTGCGATGAGGTTTCAAGGAGTACGACAGTTTACTGTTCTCATCGGTGGAAGCTGATGTGAAGCAATTGTAGGGGTTTGGGTGGCATCGTGATTCACTGTAGTTCACTGAAGTTGGGTTTTCAGTGGTGAAAATGGAAGGGAGGTGACCCGGTTTGCGAGTAGTTACTGCCAGGGTGTTTGCGTTGAGGAGTTCATCAACTTGGATGGTGATAAAGGGAGAAATGATAGCTGCCATTAAGGTGTTCGATGAATTGTCCAAGTGGAAAAAATGCAGTTTTGGGCTGATTACGGTTTTGTTACTATTCGAAGATACACTTCGTAATTTATCAAGTTATTTTGCAGAAGTGATAAGGTAATGTTTTTTTTTATTATATAATTTAATATACCTAGAATAATTCATTCGATTATTTTTATAATCGATTTAAATAAATAAGTTTAAGTTCATAATGGTATGAATGGTTAAAATATGAATCGAATAAATTATAGGTATGAGATAAACGCCTCGAGTAAATTCGTAGCTCAGATGATACGGAGTTTTAAATGGATATTCAACAAATGGAAAATCACGGTGAGTAAATCTCACTCACCTTTTATTTATAATTATTTTTACTTCGTAAAAATAATTGTTGTTGCTTGTTTGGATTTTTCTGCTTGTTTTATATATATTAGTTATTTAGGCTATTATATAGATATTGGGTTGATTGGTTGGTTGGATTCCCGCAGTCTCATTAGCGGATGCCCGCAGTTTCATAGCGGATGATTACCCTATACGCCCCACGCTATGATTAGTGGATGACCTTCTATACCACGATATTCTGCCACGAAGCAGAATGGGTATTATTTATGTGCTAACATCTGTGGATGCAGGAAAACAGGTTGGAGGAATCCAACTGGATTCCTCAAAAATATATTATCTGTTTGTTTATTTGTTTGCACATATATTGTTATATATGATGTGTTAGAAAAATAAATAATTGGTTGCTTTGTGTGTTTAAATATCATTGGGCTTAAGTAATGATATTTAAAAATATCATGAAAAAGGATATTTGAGAATTAGAAAGGAAACTCTATTTTTTTTAAAATAGAATTGAAATTTGAAATTTGAATATACAGAATTCAAACAGAATTGAATATAGAATTTGAATTGAGAATTCAAAAAGAATTGAATATGGAATTTGAATATAGAAATTCATAAAGGAATGTGAATAAAGGAATAAAGGAATTTGAATAAATGAATTTGAAATATTGAATTTCAAAGAAGAATTGGATTGAATTTGAATCGAGAATTCAAAGAAGAATTGAAATAGAAATTGAATAATAGAATTCAAATGGAATTTCAAGTATAGAAATTGAATAATAGAATTCAAATGGAAATTCAAGTATTGAATTTGAATATGGAATTGAAATAGAAATTCAAGTATTGAATTTGAATATAAAATAGAAAAGGAAATTCAACTATAGAATTTGAATATAGGAATTTAAATGGGAGTTGAATAAAGGAAATTTAAATATAGAATTTGAATAATAGAAAAGGAAATGGAAATTTGAATTTAGAATTAAAATAGAAAAGGAAATAGAATTTGAATATAGAATTCAAATAGAAAAGGAATTTGAATATAGAATTCAAATAAAAGCGAGATTGGAATTTGAATCAAGAAATTCAAATAGAGTTAAAATGGAGTTGGATTCATTTTAACGAAGTTTAAAAGTTTTTATATATATATATAATTAAAACGAACTCGCCGCAGCGCTGCAGTTCGTAAATTGGCGACTCGAACTTCAATTAAGTATACAAGACTCAATTGAAGTCGGAATTCTTTGAAACAAGAATCGTCAGGACCGGTTGAATAATAGTTTTCTAATGGAAGAGAAAAATCTGGATTTCGTCGAATAGATTTTGAGCTATTTCAAAATCAATTTTTTTAAAAGTGCAGCGCCATAAACCATTAAAACCATAATGGATTTTATATAATAAATATAGGGATTTTTAAGCAAATAAAAATCCGAATTTCCATTTAAAAACCTGGTCTTGAGTTAGAACATAAAGGTGAACTCAAGTGAAGTAAGAAAAGTGATTTTTGAAACAATAATCATATTTTTGATTATTGAATAGAATTAACTAAATCAAAGAAGAATTAGTTAATCGAGTGGTGAATTGAAGTCGAACTTTGAAAATTGAATTTTTGAATTGTAAACATATATTTGAAATCAAATATAGAACTTAAATTAAAATTTGAATTCAAGTAGTTGATAAGTAAGTTGAAATATATTTGAAACGTGTTATATTCATATATACAAGCGAAATGGGCAAAGAGTTAGTTAAAGAGTTACTTTAACGAATTAAGTCAAAACGAGTGTATGAAGTTAAAATGAATTGTACAGGTATAGATATACCGGAGACAGTTATGGGATAAAGTGATGAAGGTATATAATTAGTGTGCTCGACAATAAGGTACATGTTTAATTTATATATGAGATTTTATGCGCCGTATCGGCAAGCCGCTTGGCTTTTTCTTTTTCTTTTTGAGATGAGAAGTTACCGGGAAGCTATTTGAAATTTCCCGATGCTCCCGATACAGGGGAGGTTATGGCGAAATTTTCTGGAAATTTAAGGAGTTAGAATATTTTTAAGATATTTTGATAGTTAGAAATCATTGTATCGACGTATAGAATTCGATAGGTAAGTGAATATAAAAATCGAATATTCTAAACAAAAAGGGAAATCTATAAATTAGAAATAGAAAGCGAACTTTATACATGTTTTAAAAATGAACAATTGGATTGTATAGTGTGTTTATTCGAGGTAAGTGGTTTTGCCGTTTTGAAGTTGAGGATGTTTTCAGTTAAGGTCTGAGAGGTAATTTTACCCCAACTTGATTGATTTCATTTTTAATGGATAAATAGCAAGATCCAGTCTCGAAGAGAAGTGTTTGAAAAAGAGTTAGTTGAATAAAATATTTTGGGTTGTTGTAACGATGTTTTACGCAACATTCGTTTTAAACCCAAGTAATGGAATTTTGGAAATATAACAAGTAAATATTTCCTGAGTATAATTAAAATAGTCGGGATAGAGATAAGTGATTGGAATTGTTTCCAATTGCAAATAGAGATATTTTCTAATATATAGAAAATAAAAGAAGTTGATATTGGGAAATGCTTTCCAAATAGCGTAAAGGGCCAATATGGTTATTGAAAATATTTGGGTAACAAATATTGATAAGGAAATGGAGAAGAGATTTAATTAATGAAATATTAATTAAAGAGCCCAGTGATTTGTTTGATATGTTTGGATGAACACTTGTTTTTATTCGATAGTTAAATCACAGACTATCGAAGTTTTTGACCATCGTTGTCAATATGGAGAGACCGGTTGGATTATTATCCGAAGAACCACTCCGTATCGGCATAAGCGTTGCGAACCAAGTATGCTGAATATATTGAAGACGGAGTAAAGTGCAAGGACTCTTTCTATTAAATAGAGATAGTGCCTTCGGTTTCGTTCAATCCCAGAACGAACGTAAATGGACGAATGTCTGACAGAGTATTTCCAATGATCAAATGGGTTGGTCTGTATAAATATATATGGTTGCAACGGATTTATTCCCTTAGCATAACATCCAGAATATTTGTGCAAACTCAACTAGTGATTAACGGATCTGACAATGTGGCATTCAAAGTGATTGTGCTATCAATGAATGGTAAGTATTCATAGCCTCAGGCCTCAACAACCGGGAAAGGACAAAAATCGGGCAGGCAGCATGGCTATGTGGGTCGCACCCATTAGGATGTATAATCACCTATCTAGAGGTTCATTTAATTTCTTATTCTATTCGATGCTGTCCCAGTCAGGAGGCGGTTGCTGATCCCAACCGTTGGTGATATACATTCGATACACTCAAGCGAAATGAGAGGTCGGTCATGTGTGGGCCGGGTTACAAGATGTTCTTGTTGAACCCAGTGTATTCCTCTCTAGAGATACACTAGCGGAAGGTGGTCCCATACCTTGTCATGTTGGAAATCCAATCTCCAATAAGCGCCATGCGGTTTTTGATTTTATACTATATATGTGGAGCGTGAGATGCAAGCGTTCTGCTATTTGGTCATTTACTTGATGTAGACATTATTATAATATCACTGGATTTTTGTATCAAAGTGTTTTGGGTTATAGTAAGGTAAAAACCGTCCATGTTTATGTGTGGGCTGGTCTTTCTATTATCTTTTCTTTTGAAAAGGGTTTTGAAAGTTAAACCAGTGGTTGGAGTTTACTCACACCAGTCCCATGACTGACCCAGAGTTTATTTTGTTTGTTTTCCCTAAACTCTTGGGTGCCCAAATTTGTACGGGCAGTCAAGTAGTCGGGATTTCACAGATTCAATTGGAGGAGCTGGAAGCAGGAGGCTTCACCAGTTAGCTATAGACTATCATATATTCCGCTGTGAACCATGTTTGAAACTGGAAACAGGTGTTTATAACTGTTCCAGGAATAACGGTTGTGCTCTGATGATGGTATGTATATAAAGTTACTGATTTGTATTTCAAAAATTATGTTATATAATATATTTTATTCGTTCCGCTGTGAGACTTGTCTTCTTTGTTTTCTTCTATTCTAATATTTCTTTCTTTCTATTTCTCATCCTCTAACTTCTTTCTAATAATGATTCGTATTTCTGTGCAATTGGGTTGGACGTGTAGTGTTATTAGTCAACTCAAATAGTACGGAAAAATGCGGGTCGTTACATTATCTATATAAAAACAATATAAAAATGTGATTTTTATATATGTAGTGGCTACGGGCAACGAATGTGACAAAAGACGAGGACAGCGATGACTTCTACATAAGAAGAGTCGAGGCGTTTGGATTAGCTAGTTGGTGGGAACTTCTCACCTTTTAATTTTGTTTTCTAGTTAGTAATATATACTAGGATGCAGACGGTGTTTAGTAGCACCCGACACCCGTCATCCACAGACCATGGACGGCTTGTATGCTTGGTTGTTTGATTTTGATGTGTAGTTGATTGTGTGATGTGATGTGAAATGAAATAAAATATTATATAGTTAGAAATATTTTATAGTTAAAAATAGAATTTTTAACATGTATATAAAATAAATATTTATAAACAAATTGGAGATTTTTATAAATTTGATTGATATAGATTGGGACGATAAATTTTACACATCGTCCAACTGCACAAATAAAATCTGTGTTTGATTGTTTGAAAACCCCACACGGGTATTGGGATGATATATGACATACACTAGTCCCAATAATTAGATGTATGTCGATCGATTGATTGACAGACTGTTATGAGCGTTAAATATTTATATTTGATGCTTATACATTGTAGAATGCATTTTGGATGATGGTTGATTATTCATCGTTGTTATTGTATACATGTGTTGTAGAAAATCCATATAATTAACATTATATGGTAATTGATTGGGCCTCATTCCAGTTTTGAAAAAGAAATATTTGAATAGAAATATTTGAAATAGAAAAATTTGGAATAGAATATTTGAAAATAGAAATATATGAAGCCGTGTTGATTAGATTTACGCCATTTTGACGTGAACGATATTTATATTGATTATATTCGTTTTTATAATGAATATTGAAAAGTGATTTCAAAATCGAATATTTTGAAATGAAATTCGAATTATATAAAAAAATAGAAATTCGAATTAAATTGAAAAGAATTGAAATTCGAATTAAACTGAATAGAATTGAAATTCGAATTAGATTGGAATAGAATTGAAATCATTTTGAATTGAGTTTAAAACGTATTGTAATTGAACTGAAAACCGATTTGAATTGAAATGAATTTGAAATGAATTTATGTCGAAAAATTCGATTTTGATTTGAATTTGAAAAGGAAGTTGAAATCGTTTTGAAAACGAATTTAAAACGATTTATAAAATACGTTTTAAAAGGAAATCGACGAAGTATATATTATATATATTATATATATAATATAATGGCCTGAATAGAATGCGCCACGCCGTGGTAGTTCGCGAATTTCGACCATTGACTTCGAACGGATATTACGGGAGATCTGACCGTCGGATTCTCCTGAAACTGGAACCGTTGGGTTCGTATCGAAAAGAGCTTTCTAACGAATATTAGAAATTTAAAATCTAACGGTTGAATTTTGAATTATGTCCAAATCTATTTTGGAAAAGGTCGTTGTAAGTGCAGTTTGATGGCCGTTGATGGAAATCGACTGTGCGAGCCTTGATAAAATTTAATAATTTGTGTAAAATCCTAAGAAATGATTTGTGAAGATTTGGGATGAAAAACTCCATATTTGAAAAGATAAAAATAGATTTTTATTGAAATGAACTAGTTTTGAACTAGAATTATAATTCTATTTATTTTTAAATAAATAAATTAAATTGAAAAAGGGTTTTAAAAGTAACCAAAATTTCCAATAATTGAATTGGAATGGATTTGAATCGAAATTGTCTTTGGATTATTTCGATGTTGGATTTCGTGATTATACATATATTGTTATGGAAATTTGAAAGATATTTATATCGTTGTTTCCAATACGATATTTGTTAGTCGTAGAGTTTGATATTGAATATGAGCCGATATAATTTCTATTCAGAGCCTTGTATTTAATATCAAATGTGATTTCGGGTCGTTTCATAAGACAGAAAAACAAACAATAGCGGTCAATGCATAGAGACAGAAATACAAAATTATACCATGCATATTTGAAAATAAAATAGGCTAAAGATTACATACATCTAATAGTTGATGAACAAGGAAACTGTCAAACGTCCCCTGCATCTGTGGATCTTGGTTTCCTAACATATTACTCTGAACTGCTTGGAGAGAACCCAGTTGATCCTGACCACACATACTTTAACAAACTTTAAATTGATTCTATTCCAGTTGATAAACATGAATATTTGGCTTGTCCTGTGTCTGATACAGATATTAAAGAGGCCACTTTTTCCACGAGAAAAGTCGCATATCCGGGTCCTGATGGGTTTACAGTATCCTTTTATATCCATTGCTGGTATATCGTCTCACCGGTTGTTCTAAAAGTAGTGCACAACTTTTTTCTCCATAGCAAACACCTCACTTCCATAAATTCAATCAATCTAGCCTTAATACCCAAATGCCAAGACCCTACAGATGTAACTCAATACAGGCCCATTGCTTGTTGTAATGTAATATACAAAGCAATATCATGAATTCTTGCAAAGAGACTTAAAGACGTGCTACAAACTGTCATTTCCCTGAACCAAGCAGCTTTCCTTCCTTCACATTGTATTCTTGACAATGTCACTTAAGTTGCATTCATATACCATTAATATCTATACATGAAGTGATTCGGATCAGAAGTCCCGTTATACGAAGGCAGAGTAGGATGAGTGGACTTTTTAGGGAACTCAGCTTGGCAGATCGTCTTCGTGAATGGATTTTTGCTGAGGGAGAAGTCCTATTCTCTTTCACTGTCATTGCGAGTCATGGTATCTTTCATGATTTGCTTTACCATATCCTCGATATATTCCTTCGAGTTGTGTCGTTCCGGAGAGTGGAATTCGATCTCTTTTTCGGATGCTCGTCTCTGCGAGCGATCACGATTAGAGGATCTAGGTCTTTTACCTCCACTGTGGAGAGGAGCCCCCTTGGCGGGACTTGCAACTCGTCGGGTATTTCGGTCAGAATGGCTTTTGGGTTTCGGCCTTGAATCCTGAACTTCATCTTCATTCCAATCGCTTTCCCATCCATCAAGCCCTCCCATGTTATCATTACAATGATGATCAATAGCTACCGAATTCGTGTTCTCTTCTAGGTTGACATGAACCTTTTAAGGAGGAGCGAAATATGCTTGAGCATTTAGAAGAGCGTTCATTTTTTCCATCAAAGAATCATTAGCATCCATCAAAGCTTTATTTAAAGTCTCCATTCGTTGGTTTAAATTGGCCACACTGGCATCTAGTTCAATTCTGGTTACTCCGGCTCCACCAATCGAGCTTTCGCCAACTTCGAAATGGTTAGTTAGTGGCATAGCTTAATTAGCAACATCATTGGGTGCTCCAACGATTTTACTTGCAATCTTCTTTGACTTAGCCATTATCTCGGACAAGGATCTGAACTTTGAAGAGAATTTGTCACTTGGCATGGATCTTAGATCTGGAGAATCTATAGTAGGAGCAGGCTTGGAACTTCAATGTAAAGCTCTTAAATTTGAGAGAAGTGCGAACGTGGCCCTATGGTGGGCGCTAAATGTTTTAATCAAAATTTGACCAAACACCAAAGGTATCGTAACGACACTTCACCAAAAGGTATGCAATAGAAAATAGGGTCACAAATATAAATGCGAGTAAAAAAACATGAAGTTTTAGAGTGGTTCGGCCTAATGTTGACCTACATCCACTATGGTAGCAACTTTCATTATCATAGAGAAATTTACAAAGTGCATTGCTTCATACATTCCACTTATATCACTCATTCTCTCTTTCATAATGATCTTCTATTTTTTTTTCGCTTTAGATCTCACTTGAATTCATGAAGGAATGGATAAGATCCCGTGGATTGTGATAGCTGTCATGTAGATCTTCAATCACTTAGGCATTTGGATGATCTTCCTTGATTCCATAATGAAATTTGTGTTAGATCTGAGATTTAGGGAAGAGTTATGGCGGTTGGAGATCACTTGAATAGAGTTAGAGCAATTTCTCATGGAGTATGAAGAAGATTTGATCCATTTGTTGTTGCGTGAAGGTAGATTGAGTTGGAGTATCCATTAATGGAGCTTAGAGTTTTTAAGAATGGTGGAGAAATGGTTTGGGCAGCCCTTCAGGGTGGAAAAATCGGTCTGTTGAATGGTGGAGAAGTGGGATATTTATAGGTGTAGTTTGGAGGTAGTGGCAAAGCTAAAATTATGGTGTGCAGGGTACCGGTCGGCCATAAAAATATTTATGAAGCTGCCCCTTGTACAGCTGTGCACAGTTGGCATTAAAGTACCGATCGGTTATACATTAAATACCGATTGGTTGGTTCATGCTTTAACACCGATCGGTCCTTCAAATCTAGATGTCGACCAGGACTTTATAGTGCATATGGACCACGTACTTCTGAAACTAACCATCCACTTTAATTACGTTTCTACCACCACTTATATATTCTTGTTCTGCCACGTGTTCTTTTAAGTACTCTTTAGCCACCACCTCTTTTTTCCTTGTGACCGACCCTGCTTAATTTAATTTAGCTGCTTCCTTTTGTTTAAACAAGGCCGACCACATGGCGTTTCATACTAGAGTGACCCATTGTGTTTTACTGTATCATCATTTATGTTATACACATGTATGTACCAGCGTCACATGTCCATGAACCGTTTAAATATAGTAACGTGTGAGCATGTATACATGCCAGAAGCTTTACATTCGCATATACATGGACATGGCATTTCCATATGATTATAGCAACGTCTTTACATATTATATTATTGCCATTGTGATGATTCATGGTATTCACGTAACTGCTAATCTATGAATACTCATGCTAACTGACCGTTCGTGTTGCTTGAAACTTATTGAGGTCGATTGGTACAGTCCCATTATTTGTTAGCAACATGTCATGTTTTATATCTGCAGCAACTTGTGTATGTGAGGTCAATCCACACGTTAACCTTTTGTATCATTTTAATGACTTTGCATTTATTCCAGAATATAAATAATACGAGATGGTGATCCAACAATGTTGTAATGTACATATACTTTGCTATCAGCGAGTTTTGGCAACTTAACACATGTTGTTTCATTTCCCCAGTTGCGGATTCGTACAAATACCCTCTTGCATGTTGCACTTTACATGCATATATAACCATTCCTTCCTATTTGTCTCAACGTGAAACCGCCTATGCTTATCACATAGCCCACGCAATTTATATATGAACCCATGGTCCATTATGTAAACAAATCATGTATTATATTATTGCCATTTCACGTCCATACTCGCATGCTAAGTGATTGGTCGAACCATATACGTGAAACAATGTCGTTCGATCCATATGCACTTCCATGCATAGCTATTGTCATGCAAAATTACTGACCGACCGACCCAACGATGTCGACCAATCCGCGTGTGTAACATGTCCGACCGTCCAGAATGGTGTATGACCGATTGCTTCACTAGACAGTTGACTCATTAATTTCTGAACCGCGTTAATAACGGCGTTATCATTTTCCCCTTGAAGCTTGTATTTTCTTATAGGAAATACGGGCTTCGAAATGAACATTGTTAAAACGATATGCATTGAGTAGCTTTTTGTTTGCTATGGCAAATCATGCTTTGATGCTTTGACTCATTGATTCCAAATGATCCAAGTACGGAACTTGTTAGTTGGATCTGTATGATTTATGTCACATGTTCTGTAATTAAAACAAGCATCTGCACGATTTTGGACGTATACTTTCCTATCGATCGATAACAGATTAATTAAATCATTAGAAAATGAATCATAGTGTGTTTACGCAGGACTGTTTTATTCAACGATTTATAACTCATCGAGTATTATTTGCGTAAACATGATATTCTAGTTCGAATTCGCATTGAGGCTTAAGATCAACTAATCGATACAGGCTGATTGTGGATTTCAAGCACCATTGTTTTTACGACTTATATGACGGTGTTGTACAATTTTTCACATTTGGGAAAATCATATTTGTGATTTATTTTCTGCTTCTTGTTGAAGAAGCTTTGGATATTCATACCCCCGCTTAAGAGGTCCTTTAACCTTTACTATGGGAAGGACTTTTATTGCTCAACGTTTGTCTGTTTTGTCGTTCAGTTCTAACATTAGAGATTTCATTGGATTCCCCTATTATTGAGAGGTTTTTATAACCCAATGCTTGTCTTTTCATGTCGACCGAATCAACATTATAGACTTCATTGGGCATTGTTGATCTTTTTTGCGGAGAGCTGGTCCTTCTGTGTCGGCGCAAAGGTCTGACATGAAGGATTTTGATTTTCCCATGCTATGGAGGGACTGCCCTTGCTATAGAGGGACTTTGATTTACTATTTCTATGGAGGGATTGCCCTTGCTATGAAGGGACTTTTACCCTTTCTATGGAGGGGTTTCCCTTGCTATGGAGGGACTTTTACCCTTGCTATGGAGGGATTGCCCTTGCTATGGAGGGACTTTTACCCTTGCTATGAGGGATTGACCTTGTTATGGAGGGATTGCCCTTACTATGAAGGGACTTTTACCCTTGCTATGGAGGATTTGCCCTTATTATGAAGGGACTTTTTCCCTTGCTATGGAGGGATTGCCCTTACCATGGAGGGACTTTTACCCCTGCTATGGAAGGATTGCCCTTACTATGGAGGGACTTTAAATTTTGCGCAGTTCCACAAGGTAACCATTAGTCGTCGTGCTAGATACGCTTAACTATGGTAAGATATCATAGCTGTACTGAGAGGCTCTTTTGATAGAACTTTGCAGGGTTTGTGTCATTCAGTAGGGTGAACATCAGTCCTTGTGTGTCGGATACACTTACCCATAGTAGGCGATCGCAGCCGGACTGAGAGGCTCTTTCGAACATCAATCGTCATGTCGGGTTCACCTTGTTATAATTAGTGATCGCATCTAGACTGATAGGTTATTACCCTTTGGGATTTGCAAGTGTTTGCATCATTCTGTGGAGCGAACGTCAACCTCCTGCTGGATGCACTTTGACTATGGCGAGTGACCGCAGTCGGGCATGGGCTGCCATTTGGAACTTGCAAACTCTAGTATCGACTCTACATATGCTTGATGAACTCTCCACCATTTGTCTTTTGGCAACTTCTCTCGCTCACTTTCCAAGGTGGTGCTTTTAGTTATTACATTTATGCATGCCAATATTTTTTGCACTCGCCGCTTGAGTTGGCGTTATTGGGGTTGCCACATTGCGTCAGGTTTCGAAGAAGCAAGCGCTTGTCAGATAGCCTGCAATAAGGAATCGTCTTTTAGCAAATTTCAAGTTATCGAAGATATTGCAAGTAAGAGATTTACTCAGGCAAATATGCTTTTAGTGACGTAGCTAATATTCATTACTTTACTTGCAGTTTATTATAGACTATTTACAAGAAGTTTTGAATATAGCATAAAGTAAAACATGAAGTAAAGCATAAAATAAAGCAGGAAGTAAATCAGTGGTGATCTTGGTCACTTATTCTGAGCCATTGAAATTGGAGCACCATCAATGGTTATCAGTTGATGATCAACCTTGGATCGGTTTGGGCAGAAGCTCTGTTGTTCGGACCGGGCTGATCATTTGATGCCCTTTGCCCCTGGGGAGTTGCAAAAGGATTTGTAGCTTAAGGATTCTTCACATATTGTTACAGTCTATTCTTCTGAATCAACTCCTCAATCAAGCTTTTTAGGTGCCTACATTCATTCGTGTTATGACCAGGCTGGTTGTGATACCTACATAACTTTCCCGAGTTTGTTGCCTTCTCTCCTATCCTTGTTGGTTTTGGCTCCATATATTCTTTAGAATTCTTCGTTACAAGATAGATGTTTTCAGGTGTATCATCTAAAGGTGTTAGCTCTGATGGGTTGAAAAGGTGAATCTTCTTATAATCATTGTTGTCCTTTCCATCGTTGGTGCGCTTTTTCCCCTGAGTATTCTTCTGATTATACCAAGTAGCAGCATTCTTGGGAGCTTCGAGAAGTTGGTTACCCTCAATAATCTGAAGAGGCACATGATTACTATCCACTCTCATATACTTCTATGTTTTTTTATAGAATTTGTCAAGCATGTTTGGCTCTTTCAATTTAATCCATCTACCAAATTCGCTCTTCTCATCTATGGTGCTGATTTGAGACATTAAGATCATACGGGGTTCGGGATTCCCCACTTCGGACAAAGCAGTGTTGAACCTCTTGAGTATTTAACAGACTCTCCTGGATTTTGCTTCATTGATGTCAGAGAAATAACGTCCTTAGCCTTGGTAGCTTGCAGCCTGAACTGCTCCTTGAATTTCAAAGTCAAATCGTCAAATAGTTCGATGGATTTGGGCGGTAGCCTCGTGAGACATAACGAGGCAACACCTTCTAGATAGAGAGGGAAGCACAAGCATTTGATCTCGTCTATCTCTTTAGCCGCATTCATATACCATTCATATCTATACAGGAAGTGGTTCGGATCAGAAGTCCCGTTATACGGAGGCAGAGTAGGATGAGTGAACTTTTTAGGGAACTCAGCTTGGCGAATCCTCTTCATGAATGGATTTTTGCTGGGGGAGAAGTCCCGTTATGTTTCACTACCATTGCGAGTCATGTTATCTTTCATGATTTGCTTTACCAATTCATGATATATTCCTTCGAGTTGTGTCATTCCGTAGAGCGGACTTCGATCTCTTTTTCGGATGCTCGTCTTGGCGAGCGATCACGATTAGAGGATCTAGGTCTTTTACCTCCACTATGGGGAGGTTCCCCCTTGGCGGGACTTGCAACCCATTGGGTATTTCGGTCAGAATGGCTTTTTGCTTTGAATCCTGAACTTCAGCTTCGTTCCTATCGCTTTCCCATCCATTAATCCCTTCCATGTCATCATTACAATGATGATCAAAAGCTACCGAATTCATGTTCCCTCCTAGGTTGACATGAACCTTTTGAGGAGGAGCGGGATTTGCTTGAACATTTAGAAGAGCGTTCATTTTTTTCATTAAAGCATCATTAGCATCCATCAAAGCTTTATTTGAAATCTCCATTCGTTGGTTTAGATTAGCCACAACGACATCTAGTTCAGCTCTAGTTACTCCGGCTCCACCAATCGAGCTTTCGCCAACTTCGAAACAGTTAGTTAGTGGCATAGCTTCATTAGAAACATCGTTGGTTGCTCCAATGGTTTACTTGCAATCTTTTTTGACATAGCCATTGTCTCGGACAAGGATTTGAACTCTGAAGAGAATTTGTCACTTGGCCTGGGGATTAGATTAGAGAATCTATAGAACGAGCAGGCTTGGAACTTTAATGCAAAGCTCTTAAATTGGAGAGAAGTGCGAATGTGGACCTATGGTGAGCGCCAAATGTTTTAATTGAAAATTGATAAAACACCAAAGGTATCTTAACGATACTTCACCAAAAAGGTATGCAATAGAAAATGGGGCCACAAATATAAATGCTAGTAAAAAACACGAAATTTTAGAGTGGTTCGGCCTAATGTTAGCATATATCCACTATGGTAGCAACTTTCATTATCATGGAGAAATTGACAAAGTGCATTGCTTTATACATTTCACTTATATCACTCATTCTCTTTTTCATAATGATCTTCTACTTGTTTCTATCTTTTCGCTTTAGATCTCACTTGAATTCATGGAGGAATGGATTAGATCTCGTGGATTGTGATAGTTATCACATAGATCTTCAATCACTTAGGCATTTGGATGATCTTCCTTGATTCCATAATGAAATTTGTGTTAGATCTGAGCTTTAGGGAAGAGTAATGGCGGTTGGAGATCACTTGAATGGAGTTAGAGCGATTTCTCATGGAGTATGAAGAAGATTTGATCAATTTGTTGTTGCATGAAGGTAGATTGAGTTGGATAAGCCATTAATGGAGCTTAGAGTGTTTAAGAATGGTGGAGAAATGGTTTGGGTAGCCCTTCGAGATGGAAAAATTGGTCCCTTGAATGGTGGAGAAGTGGGATGTTTATAGGTGTAGTTTGGAGGTAGTGGGAAAGCTGAAATTATGGTGTGTAGGGTACCAATCGGCCATAAAAATATTTATGAAACTGCCACTAGTACAGCTGTGCACAGCTGGCATTAGAGTACCGATCATTCATGCTTTAAATACCGATTAGTCGGTCCATGCTTTAACACCGATCGGTCCTTCAAATCAAGATGCCGACCAGGTCTTTATATTACATACCGACCACGCACTTCTGAAACCAACCGTACACTTTAATTACGTTTCTGCCACCGCTTATATATTCTAGTTCTGCCATGTGTTCTTTTAATTACTCTTTTGCCACCGCTTCTTGTTTCCTTGTGACCGGCCCTGCTTAATTTAACTTATCTGCTGCCTTTTGTTTAAACAAGACCAACCACATGGCGTTTCATACTAGGGTAACCCGTTGTGTTTTACTGTATCGTCATTTATGTTTTATACATGTATGTACCAGCATCACATGTCCATGAACCGTTTAAATATAGTAACGTGTGAGCATGTATATGTGCCAGAAGCTTTGCATTCGCATATACATGGACATGCTATTTCCATATGATTGTCGCAACGTCTTCACATATTAATTATTTCCATTGTGAGGATTCATGGTATTCACATAACTGCTAATCTATGAATACTCATGCTAACTGACCTACCGTGCTGCTTGAAACTTGTTGAGGCCGATTGGTACTGTCCCATTATTTGTTAGCAGCATGTCACGTTTTATATCTGCAGCAACTTGTGTATGTGAGGTCAATCCACACGTTAACCTTTTGTATCATTTTAATGACTTTGCATTTATTTCAGAATATAAACAACATGAGCTGGTGATCCAACAATGTTGTAATGTACATATACTTTGCTATCAGTGAGTTTTGGCAACTCAACACATGTTCACTACTACAAAAGTGGGCATATTCGACACTAATTTGTTGTGGCCGTAGATCAAAAAAGTGTTACCGTAGGCCCTTTTTTCAAATAGGCAACACCAGGGGGCGTGACATCCGCGGCCGTTGCATTAGCCATCTAAGGCAACGCTTTTGCCTATCTACGGCCACAGACAGAAAGTGTTGCATTATAGCCGTAATGCAACACTATTTGCACGTAATGCAACACTATTCAACGTTGCCTTAAGCATTAGTTAGGGCCTGGCTTCCAGTGGGGCCACGTCAGCTTTCCACGTCAGCTGTCTACGTGTCACACGACACGTCAGCACTCCACGTGTCATATGCTACACCAGCTATCCACGTCAGCTGTGGGGTCCACGTGCGACGGGTAAGCAATTATATTTAATGTAATGCAACACCACTGTAATATGTAATGCAACACCATTATCATGAAATGCAATATCAATAAAAGCTAACGCAACAGTAGAAGAAGGCAAATGCAACACTCATTTGATAGCAAATACAATGCTTTAATTAAAAATTTTGCAATACTGGTTTTGTACAAGAAACTCATCCAAATCAATTGTTTTAATTATCCAAATATCAAAACTCAAAAATCAGCTACACCGTTTTCTTCATTGTATACAGTAAGCTCGAACTACTTCAAGAATAGGTGCACGGCACAAGGGTCATTATCCTGATCCATTCCTGGCCAATTCTTTAGCGCATTCTGAACATGTACACATGTGTCCACATCTGCAAAATGTATTACTCATTTATATATATGAATCATATATATGCAGCAATCCGATTGCAATAGGAAATATATATGTATGTACCTATACAAGAGGGTGGCATCGAATATATATATATATATATGTGTGTGTGTGTGTGTGTGTGTGTGTGTGTCACATCTGCAAAATGTATCCGTCTGCCTAGCTTCCAGAATTAAATATGCACTTGATCAAATGATAACAAGTTACTTGATAAGTGGTGGCATCGAATGGCCATTGGCCTTGTTAACAAAATGTTATGAACACAATTATTACAATTGACTTACTGACCATTGGCGATTGGTCACTCATGCCAGCCAAACCCAACGAATAAGCAATTTCAGTATGCTTCGTCTTCTGAGCAAAAAGTTTCCAGTTCACATATTACTGCCACGTACAGTGTGTCACTTCATATCCTGTCAAGCTTCAGAAGCATATCGTCATCTGCATCTTCAACTCCTAAACAAAACTCCATCGTCAAAAGTTAAAAAAAACAATGGAGGACTCTTCACTATGCATCACTGCCACTGTTCTTTCAGGACATTGGACTTACGAATTTGCACATCTCACGCTTAGGCGTACTCTGAAGCATAATGAGGAGTGGACTATACGGGTTATACCCAAAATCTCTTTTCTAATAACATGCCCATCTTACAGTAAGCGTGCTCATGCGCTAATGTTGAAACTTTTTACAAAATGTGGAGGTGCTTTTTATGTGCAACAATGGTCTGGTGAAGAATTTGAGCCTGAACCAGCGTTCGAGGCAGAATCATGGGCTAGAGTTGTTGGCTTTCCCGAGTTCCTGAAGAAAAATGTTCCTGCAATTAAAGAATTAATGACGCCAATGGGAAATGTGTGTGAAACTGACGACTGTCATTGGTCTCGAATTGACCATAGATCATTTTACCTGAAAATGGAATTTTATGAAGGCATTGGCTTGGAGAATACTTTTGCTGCTCGATTCAACAACAAGGTTTACCTTATTAGGGTTCAGCGCACCACACATGCTCATCCTGGGACAAGGCATGAAATTCTGTTTGTGAGCAATATGGAGGAACCGGTGGTACCATTTTTTGTGATCATAGGTAAATTTTACTTCCATCCACAGTTTCTTTTAGTTAATCCACAATATGTTTGGCCAATCGAGGTAAATTTGCCAAAGAACATAATTACAAAGTGTTCATTCAACTATGCTCTATCCTTAACAGCCTTATAGTGAGACACAACCACACATGCACACACTCACATACATGCATACAAGGTTATAATGCCCTACCCAAGATTCTGAAATAATAATACAAACTGGTGCTCTGTTAGTTGTACATAGATGTGGTTGTATGGCTTGAATTTGAGACATTGTTAATGTATAACTTGAATTTCCTTCAGATGTGGTAAACTGCTACCATGAAAAAAAATCATTTTACAAATTGAATAATAACTTCAACCATGTTCACTGCTACCATGAATTAAGGAGTTTATTAATTTTTCTTCAAACACCCTAATGCATAGATCTTTTGTGGGTGGCCACTTTATAAATTATCATAGAATAATGTCATTAAGTTAGAGAAAAAAGTTATCATGGAGTATAATGTTCTTTTTATATGCAGGAACTGCTTTATCTTCTAAAATATAGTGAAATTTTATGAGATCACTTCCAATTTTTAACATTACTGGAAAAAAAACCAGAGTGGTAAACTGTAAAAAAAAATCACCATACTCAATTTTTAACATCACTTTGTAACTTTTTGCCCTCCACAACAAGAAATTCTGGTTTCGTCGCTGACTATGCTCTATCCTTAACAGCCTTATAATGAGACACAACCACATATGCACACACTCACATACATACATACAAGGTTATAATAGCCTTATAATGATACACAACCAGATGACTGACATTCAACTAGAAAGTAGCTATACCAACATTTGCATAAAACAACACATTATCACAAGTGGATTATCTTATATATCTAGAAGTTTCTTCTTAAAACTATGATCATTTATATGAGGTGCTAATTGGAATATATCAATGATCATGTAATCCCCATTCAGTCATTCTGACATAGACAATGACTCTGACATGGACAAAGACTCTGACATGGACACTGACTCTGAAGAAAAAGAAGAAGATGCTGGTGCTGGTGCTGGTGTGGATGCTGGTGATGATGCTGGTGATGACTGGTGATGTTTGTAAATGTTGGTTTTTTTCTGCTGGTAATGGTTTTTGGCTTGAAAGTTTGTGAATATTTTTGAAACTTTGTGTGGTTGTGGAAATTTGTGATTGTTGGTGATGACTGGTGATGACTGATGATGGATGCTGGTGAATGTTTGTGAATGGTACATAGTGAATGTTTGTGAATGCTGGTGATTTTTTTAATCTTATGATACTTGTGCGTGTATACTTGTGTGTGCCTTCAGATGGCTGCCTTATGATACTTGTGCGTGCATGTATACTTGTGCGTGCGTGTATACTCGTGCATGTCTACTTGAGCATGTATACTTGTGCGTGTATACTTATGATACTTGAGCGTGTATACTTGTGATACTTGTGTGTGTATACTTGTGTGTGTCTTCAGATGGCTGCCTTATGATACTTGTGCATGTATACTTGTGCGTGCGTGTATACTTATGCGTGTATACTTGTGATACTTGAGCGTGTATACTTATGATACTTGTGCGTGTATACTTGTGCGTGTACACTTATGATACTTGAGCGTGTATACTTATGATACTTGTGCGTGTATACTTAAGATAATTGAGCGTGTATACTTGTGCGTGTATAATTGTGTGTGCGTGTATACTTGTGCGTGTATGCATTGCGTGTATGATGTGTATTGTAATAAAACGAAAATGCTTGAGTGCCCGCTTCAGATTTTGTAAAAATCTGCGGTAAGAGGCTTAAAATTCGGATGTCCCCACCATCATCAGATACAAAATTACCATCATACCCCCTGATTTCCTCAGTTCCCACTGAATCGCACATTTTACCCGGCTTTACACCCGGGCATACTAGCATCGTCCGTAATAAAAAATCGTGTATACTTGTGCGTGTATCACAAAACCTCAGTGCAAACACACCACAGTGCATACACACCGCAGTGCAAACACACCGCAGTGCATACACACCACAGTGCAAATTAACCTCAAGCATACAAATTAACCTCAGTGTAAGGTATGAACCTCAAGCAGTGCAAATTAACTGCAGTCCCCATTCCTTAACTAGCTTGACCTCTATAATAAACCAATGTCTTTTTCATGCCAATAGCCCGGTTCTCATGGTTTATTGCTGGGTATAATTTTCAAATAAACCACAGCATAATCCCAAATCAATAATAAGCGCAACTAATTACTCATAAGCGAATGGGTTTTCCAAAATGTAACAAATGAACTAATTACTAATTACTCACAATCCAATCTATAATAAGCGCAACTAATTCATAGTGCTATACAAATTGAACCTGAGGGAAAAAACTGGCGATGTCAGCGCCCTGAGCAATCAAAGCTAGAAAGCGTTTCGAAGCTTCATCCTTTTCAGAATAGAATTTGCTGTCGAGGAGAGGAGCGATAATGACGTGAATTTAGGTTTAAATTTTTGTCAATAGTAAAAAGGGAGGAAAACGATTAGATGATAAAGAAGAAAATGATTTCATGAAAGGAGAAGATCGCGCCAAAATTTTGTCAAAAGAATGCAATGACGTGGCTGTCAATGATTGGATGATGGCTAACATTAAGATCATCAGATCCATAGATGGTTTGAACCGTTGGATTAATCTTTCATCTACGGTTGGGGTTTTTATATGTTGATAACGCGGATCGCTGAGCTGGATTATATATACATAATGCTACGCTTTTAATTGGTGTTGCACATCAAAACACTAAAATTCCCACCGCAACAGTGCATCCACGTATAATGCAACAACATATGAATGTTGTTGCAGAAGCTCAAAGAAATCATAGCTTTCGCCACACTTTTCATGCAACACACACAAATTAGTGTCAAATATGCCCACTTTTGTAGTAGTGGTTGTTTCATATATTTCCCCATGTTGCGGATTCATACAAATGCCCTCTTGCATGTTGCACTTTACATGTATATATAACTATTCCTTCCTATTTGTCTCAACGTGAAACCACCTATGCTTATCACATAGCCCACGCAATTTATATATGAACCCATGGTTCATTATGTATACAAACCATGTAATTATATTGTTGCCATTTCACGTCCATACTCGCATGCTAAGTGATCAGTCGAATCATATACTTGAAATAATGTCGTTCGATCCATATGCATTTCCATGCATAGCTGTCGTCATGCAAAATTACCGACCGACCCAATGATGCCGACCGATTAACGTGTGTAACATGTCCGACCGACCAGAATGGCGTACGACCGATCGCTTCACTAGATGGTTGACTCATCAATTTCTGAACTGTGGTAATAACGGGGTTAACAGAGAGGCAAGTACATTTAAAGAACTTCATATTACTCCCCAAATGTAAGTCGCATATGATAACATCATTCGCTTTTACTGATGATCTACTAATCTTTACAAAACCGACCCCTTCTTCTATATTCAGTATTATGCAAACCCTTTCATCATTCTGTAATTTCTCTGGCCTACGAATCAACTGAAATAAATCACATATTCTCTATGTTGGCCTCACATCCCAGCAAGCACAATCTATTTTAACCTCTACTGGTAAGTCTATAATGGACTCCAACATGTCATACTTGGGTATCCCACTGGCTACAGGGCAAATAAAGACACTGCAGTGCATTCCTTTATATGAAAAGATCACCGCTGTCTTAACTCGAAGGGAAAATAGTTTTGTCTATCAAACAGGTCGTCTGGTTATTCTGAATGCAATTATATTTTCCATGACCGTATATTGGTGTTGAACCTTCATGCTACCAACTAAATTGCTGAATATGCTCAAAACGGCTATGCAGAATTTCTTATGGTCTGGTTCTACACACACTACAAACCTAGCTCCAATTTCTTTCTACAAACTAGAGAAACCACAAAAGAAGGGGGCTGGGAATAAAAAACATTAAGCAGTGGAATTATGCAGCTCTTTGCAAACATTTTAAGTCCTTGGTAATGAAGCGTGACATGCTTTGGGTCCACTGGAGTAACAATCATAATATGAAGCAAGATGAAATATGGACTGTAACTGCAAAACCAACGCATAGCTGGGTATGGAAAACCATGCTCAGAATAAGGGACAAAGTACTACCACATTCAAGAATATCTCTATCTGCAAATAGTAAAGCAAAGTTTTGGTTCACGCCATGGCTGGATACCGTAATGATGCTCCATCAGAAATTTGAATATATACGACATGGGAAAATTATTTTTCCGAAAACTAGTAGCACAGAACTGAAAATTGTATGGCGACAAATAAAAGAGGTCTCATATGGTTCATTGCAGCAGGAAGAGTATGTATGGACTAAAGAAAACCATAAACATAAAATGATAGTAGTATATAAAGCTATGATGGGTGAAGATCGGCTGAGCAACTGTAAATGGTTTAGGAGAATATGGAATTCAAAAACCAATGAAAAGCCGAACTACATGCTTTGGAAGGTTTATGCGAATGGAATTCAGACTCTGTCTAACGTAGCGCGCAAAGGTAGAATGTTTCAAAGACGTGTATATTGCAGATCAGGTGAAGAAGTTACACCACATCTATTCTTTAGATGCTCCTTCACACAGTTCCTGTGGAGGAAGATTAAAGAAAGAGGTGGTTATGCTGTGTCGTTGACTGATAATAAAAAAGAATGGATGACAATATATAAAGTGACCAGATGGAAACAAGCTACTACATATGAGTTGTTTATTATGCTCAAGGTTACAATCAATGAATTATGGAAAAAAAGAAATCAAAGGGTCTTCAATGGGAAGAAGAATAATAGGCTGCAGATATATCATGCAATATGCAGTGTCGTTTGAAATGAAATTATAATGTCTCCATTTGCTTTGGATGTCCATGTTGAGAACAAGTGGGACCAATCATCCTCCTTCTTTCTTTCTTTTATGTAATTGCTTTTTTCCTTTTTTCTTTTGCACACGTTTATGTTATAAGGATCTCTTATGATATAAATAAAATGGAAGGGGCCATTGAACCCCACAGGCTTTGCCAAAAAAACAAAAATAAATAAATTTATCAAGATAAGTGAATAATATATTAAATTTGCTATTATTGTTAACATTCATTTCTCACACTGTGTGACTTATTTAACATTAAATTGGAATGATTTTTTTTGGATCTTTTTGTTGATATGAACATGGTTTACATTTCCAGAAAAACGAATTTCTAAAATCCATTTCCAATGCTGGCTTTGAATTGTGAATTTGCAACCTATACCTAATCCCCTTTTCAATCTCGTTTCTGCCTTAGATGTTTCATAAGATAAAGTAATCGCCTCTTTTAATTGAACACGATCCTCTGGTACTTCTATCTTCATAGGCGAGGTCTCTTGTGTTGATCGTTGATCTTCTATTCCAACGGCTCTTATTCCTACTGATGATGATTTTTCGGCGCTTCCATTTGGTATCCGACCTCCTGCCATTGCTGTAAGTCTCCCACTCTGCTCCCCTTATGCTAATGTCAATTAAGGTACCTCTGATGCTATGTTATTGCCAGATAATGATGTGTTGAGCGTTGGAATGGACGATTCAAAAGTTTTGGGTAATCCTTGTGGCATGAATTGTTGTAGGCATGTAGTATATGCCCTGAAATGTAGTAACTCCTGCGTTAATCCATCATGCATACATTCTAACCATGGAAATGCCAAAGACAGTGAAGTGCTGTCTACCTTTGTAACCTTTGTTCTCGAGGCAACTTCCCCTAAGTCTTGGATCTCCCTTTTCTCTTTATTGCCGAAAAATTCAGGTGCTTATTATCCTGTGGATTTTGTTGTTAATGTTGTGAATGGTGTCTCGCAACTCTTTCCCAAATTAATTGAAGCCAGAGCTAGTTTTTGGTCAGGTTATGTTGTGGGGTTTTTTCTTAATCCCTTACAACGTAGTGCTGACCGAGAGCTCTATGCAAACGTTTGTGGAAACATAGGGGTGACATTAAGGCAATCTTCCTTGATACTATGTATTATTTCAATTTTTCTCCCTTCATAGAGCATCTTCTTATATTGCAATCCGAGCCCTCCTTTATTGATGGCATACCGTTTATTGTCTCTGAATAGTCTTCTTTAATTTCTAGTGCTAAAGAACAGGTGTTATCTATCCTAGTATGGACTTATTTCTCCTAAATCCCATCAGTTCTTCAACCACTGGTTGGAATGAACTGGCTTGCATGCCACTTTGGTAAATTGAGATGTTTTGATGCCAGTACCACTACACGTGTTAAACTATTTTATGACAAAGCTCTTAAAGAAATTTCCCCTAACAAGCCTCTTCCCACTTCAACTAATGTCCAGCTTGCCCCAGGTGTTATTGTTGAGGTTAAAGTGTGTTATGCTTAGACCATGTAAATCTATACCTCTTGCCATTCTTTCAGTCACATTGCCTCGTCTTGTAAGCATCCTCCTTCTGTCCCCTTTCTTGTTAAGGTTCCGCTTCCTAAGACACCTTCCTATCATTGGGTCCCTAAGGCTATTCAGCCTATTCTCGAGCCTATCCCTCCTACATTACCAGTGCCAATCATCATCCCTCCTGCTCCTCCATTTCCTAATATTATTTCGATTCCTGTTTCTGTAGAGTGTTTAGATCCCTCCATTGGTGTTACCTTCCCCTATAGTGAGTTCTTATGATCCCGAGTCTAATGTTATCCCATTTATCGCCTTTTCGGAGGAATTGACTTGGATTCATAATACTTCTGACATGTGTTTTGTACAATGAGTCGGGTTTTCTTTCATTTCATTTTTTATGATGAGGATGACCGACGTTTCTTATATTATCACTACAACAAAAACACTATATTACAACTTTAATTTTACAACGGTGCATAAATCACCGTTGTAATAGAGCATTTATTACAACGGTGCAAAACGCACTGTTGTAATAAATGTTTTTTACAACGGTGAAATTATCACTGTTGTAAAGAACATATATATTACCATATCACAACTTTAATTTTACAACGGTGCATTAATAACCGTCGTAATAGATTCTTTTTTACAACGGTGCATTAATCACTGTTGTAAAGAGCATATATATTACCATATTACAACTTTAATTTTACAACGGTGGCGTCCACCGTTGTAATAGATCCCTTTTTACAACCTTGCAAAACTCACTGTTGTAATAAACATATATATCACAACTTTTCATTTTATTCGTTGTAATTGAGATGCCTAGTGCATACTTCATGTTTATAATATCTATATTTAGTAACTAATTATATTGAAACTTAATAATAATAATTAATAATAAACTTGGGAATCAATAATATTTGTCAATTATTTTTAAATAATTAATAGTTAATAAGTAGTAATTTTTTTTAATAGTTAATTAATATATGTTAACTAGCTACTTTATTAATTAATAGTAACATAAGTTTGTAATAAGTATTCCTCTCGATTATAATTAACTTAAATTTCCTTGGCGCACATGTACCATTCCATAGAAAACACATTACCTATGTATTACTTTTTAATTTTACTCAGTTTCTAGAATATGGCATCTTAGACAGTCAAACATATGATAATTGACTACTCTTTTTGCATAAGAATGGTCCCTGTTCTGTACACTATCAACATGCCTTTAAAAAAAACTATTGATATAAGGTTGTAGTTTGTTGGTTGTACAAGTAATTTATCGACATGTCTGTATTTCGGTTCAGCAAAGAAAAACACTGGCTTTTCTTCTTACATCCAATGTAAGTATGAAATAAATTATAAGATGTCAATAATTGTTGTTCTTCCAATGCTGTTTGCTTATGCTTTGTTCAAGTAATCAATGACAATTGAGTCAACTATACCGCATGTTCCAATCTATCATGTTCTCTATTTTGTTCTAAATAAATTCAAAATAAGCATACAATCAAAACAAGCATGTCTAATTATTAAGTAAAAAGGTCCTAAGTTGACATAGTACATACTTAACAAAATTTCCATAAACACAGCGTACATATCAGCGTACATAGTACATACTTAACAAAAT
This sequence comes from Allium sativum, assembly GCA_030737875.1. Taxonomy (NCBI): domain Eukaryota; kingdom Viridiplantae; phylum Streptophyta; class Magnoliopsida; order Asparagales; family Amaryllidaceae; genus Allium; species Allium sativum. Next base: position 261,380,807 of record CM060927.1, on the reverse strand, counting down.
TTCCGTCGGTTCTTCAATTAAACGTGCCTTTTGACATCGGTTCTTCCATCGTGTTCCATAGTATTCCGAATTTCCTTTTCCATCGTATTCCACCGCAAACCCTAATTCCCCTTTCGATCCACTTCACATCGCCGCTTCACATCACATCGCCACTGCTCGTTCGCCGCTGCTCAATCGCCACTGCTCGATCGCCGCTGCTCAATCGCCACTGCTCGATCGCCGCTACTCAATCGCCACTACCCGATCGCCTACGTATCTCGCTGGTAAATTTTTATTCGTTGTCTCAATTGCATGTGACAATGCTCCTGTGTCATACTGATTGTAACAATTTTTATTCGGTTCACAGTACAATTTTTATTCGTTGTCTCAATTGCATGTGACAATCGCTACTGTGTCATACTGATTGTAACAATGCTCCTTTTAGGTTGAACTTTGTATATAATTTGATGACAAACCTCAATTGCATGTGACAAATTACCATGGCAAACCTCAATTGCATGTGACAATGCTCCTTTTAGGTTGAACTTTGTATTCAAACATCTATATATTTCTTCGTCTAACTGTAATTCCTGTCAATTTGCAGTCACACTCGTTTTGGACTTGAAATATGAAATTCGATCATATATATGCATATACACGTGCGCATATGTATAAACATGTATTTGGTCATAAGTTGAGTTTGTATATTTAGTTTATGATATTGACTTTTTGAATTTTTACGGGTTTGGGTATTTGTCATAAACAACCAGTATGTTAGAATGACCAAAGTTTGTTCGCTTGCATTTCATACTTTGTACTGCGGTACTGACTTTGTATACACTATTAAAATCTGAAGTGGAGATGTGTATTTGGGAACACATATACTGTCTAATACCATTTGCTGTCTTGATGAAGCTTTGTCATCCTGAATAACACACTAAAATACAAGCCTACAATAGAAACAAGAATAACACACTAAAATACACCAAAATAAACAGCAAAAATCATTTGCTGTCTTGATGAAGCTTTGTCATCCTGAAGCTTTTACCATTCATATTCATAGGATCTGCAAGAACAACAAACATAGTATGAGATATTTAATTTAACTATAAAAAAGGTTGAGCATACATTTCATAAACACAGCTCCTAGTCCGCTGTTAACTTCAGAAAATGGATTAAATGAGTAATTTTTTTGTGAAACCTCTTAAAAAGTGCAGCAGTTTATAATTTACATCTAATTAATGAAATGCAAGTTCAACTCATTGGATAATACTCCAATAACTAAATTATAATATCTCATGTTTCATTTATCCTTTTAATTAGATGTTTCATTTGGATGTTTCATTTGGAAAACAAATTAAATGTTTCAGAAAACATCGGATTATTATCAAATGATATTTCATAACCAATGCTAAACTCTGTTTGGCTGTTTCATTTGGATGTTTCAGTTTAGTTTACATCTATTTGGATGTTTCATTTGGATGAAACATTGGAAAACAAATTAGTTGTTTCATTTGGATGTTTCAGAAAACATTGGATAGAAAACATTGGATAATACTCCAACGATTTCAGAAAAAATCTAATTCATTTGGATGTTTCATTTGGAAAACAAATTAGCTGTTTCATTTGGAAAAAAAATCCTGAACTAACACAACAGCCAAATTGAATAGTTCTTCTCAAAAGTTCTGTCAATTTTGGTACATGTTCTTCTCACAATTGAACCAAAACTGCAAATCCTAAACTAACAATAGCTAAACTAAATAGTTCTTCTCATATTAGTGTTTTTCTGCTTGAACTGATGTCATTAGGGTATGAAGTTTTAGATCTGAATCTCTAACTTAACATCTCAAATTAATAAATGTACAACATCCAAGCAAAATTATAAAGCTGAAGAACATGTATCATTTCTAGTATAAAAAAATTAACTTCATTTTAACATATATTACTAACATTAAACCGAACCTTCAAAGACCAGAGCAGATAGTACCTCCCTTGCCTCATGGCTGAGAGACCCTGAAATATAAATTCAAACATCGTGTCACAAATCAAAGTAAATAGAAACATGTTCAATCATTTTTCTTGTTCTGTACAAGGCATAATTTTTAGTGCAATTCAGTTTAATTGAAATTCAGAATTTGAATAATATGAGTCATATGACTTACAGAAGAACTATTCAGTTTAAGTGCAATTAGATGCCCATGTCACAAATCAAAGTATGCTCACCCCTATGTGTGATGGTCTTTTATTTGTGTTTATTTTGATGATATATATATTATTATGCAAATACGTTGTTTTAGAGGGTGGGTCGAAGTATGATAGGTGATGCATAAGAGGGGTAGATAAGGTGGGTGCGTATAACCAAGTTGTACAATAATGTTGAGCATAAGTCTTTATAGTAGGTCCGAAAATTAGAGGCGTTGTTTTACCAAGATGGACAAAGCATGGGTCAATCTACCAAGGTTTCATCATTTTGGCTATTACTTCCATAGTTATAAGTAGTGTGATGCTAAGGGCACATCATTTTCCTCTTACTAATACCACGAATAAAAATAATAAGTACAATAAATTTGATGTACTTCCTAATACCATTATAAACAAATATAAGTATTTATGAATGAGTTTGGTGTTAGGAAGAATGTAGTATAAAATTTTGGTATTAGCAAGAAGAAAACGAGGTGCCCTAGCATCACACTATAAGTATTTAAGAAGGAGTATTAATACATTTTTTGTTTTGTAGAATGACAAGCGAATATAGGCAAGCTGTGGAAAATTTTGTATATGGGCATGTTGCGAGTGAAGGGAATCCCGAAAAAATTAGATGCCCATGTCGTGATTGTAGGAATCTAATTTGGCAAACATCAAGGGAAGTTGTGTCACACTTGATTTGTTTTGGAATGGACCCAACCTATGATATATGGATTTTTCATGGAGAAAAACGGCCATCACAAAATAATAGTGAGACAGATACTTATAGAATGTATGTTGATGCGCAAATCTATGATGAGGAGGTAGAAGCCAATGTTGAAGCAAGACATGGGGAAGGTATTGAGGAAATGATGGAGAATGCCGAAATTCCTTTGTATCCCGGTTGTGCAAGCCACACAAAGTTGTCTGCTACAGTACTTCTTTTCAAGCACAAAGCGCGAAATGGTATATCGGACACGGCTTTTACAGAGCTTCTTAAACTTCTAAAGGATATGTTGCCTAAAGAAAACATGCTTCCTGATTCTACATATGCAACAAAGAAGTTGCTTAAGTCATTTGGTTTAGGCTATAAGCAGATACATGCATGTGTAAATGATTGTTGTTTATTTAGAAAAGAGCTTGCAAATAGTGATTTGTGTCCTAAGTGTGGTAAGTCTCGCTGGAAAAAAAACAAGACTACTAAAGATGGGAAGCAAACCAAAATACCTATGAAGGTTTTGAGATACTTCCCACTGATACCAAGACTGAAAAGAATGTTTGCATCCCCAGAAATATCAGAACAACTAAGATGGCATAGCAGTCATAAGAGTGATGATGGTAAATTGCGTCATCCAGTGGATTCTACTCAGTGGGCTACGATTGATAGAATGTATCATTCTTTTGCTTCCGATCCACGAAATTTAAGGCTTGGCATTGCATCTGATGGCTTTAATCCTTTCGGTGATTGGAATTGTGGATATAGTTGTTGGCCAGTGTTTCTTGTTGCTTACAACTTTCCTCCGTGGCTTTGTATGCACAAAGATAATATGATGCTATCTTTGTTAATTCCTGGGCCACGACAACCGGGAAATGACATTGATGTATACTTGCAACCACTTATTGAAGATTTGAAAAAATTGTGGGATAAAGGGGTGAAAGCGTACGACGCTTACAGTCGTAGTGAATTTAGATTACATGCTATTCTTATGTGGACAATCAATGATTTTCCAGCTTACGGAAATTTAGCTGGTTGCCCTGTAAAAGGTAAGAGAGCATGTCCAGTTTGTGGTGTCAATACCTGCTCAATATGGCTACCATTTAGTAAAAAGTGTGCATACATGGGTCATAGACGATTCCTTGAACCTAACCATGAGTATCGTCAACGGAAAAACTTATTTGATGGAACTATAGAGAATAGAGAAAGGCCTCAAATACAAACTGGTGTTCAAATCTTTGATGATGTTCAAGATATTATTAATGATTGGGGGAAAAAATTAAAAAAGGAAGAGAAAGATGAAAGGAAAAGGAAAAGGAAAACTATGATGAAAAAAGGATGTACAATGTGGAAGAAGAGGTCCATTTTCTTTGACTTGCCTTATTGGAAGGTGAAATTTAACTAGAAACACATTGCTTTCCATTTTCTATTCATGTTTGCTACTTAGTACTTAATTAGTTGTGTTTTGTCAATTTTTAGGCACTTCCTTTGCGGCATAATCTAGATGTGATGCATATTGAGAAAAATATTGGTGAAAGTATTATTGGTACATTGCTTGATATCAAAGGAAAATCAAAATATGGCCTCAATTCACGCCAAGATCTAGAAGCAATGGGCATTAGAAAAAAATTGCATCCTATAGACATTGGAAATAAAGTATTGCTCCCAGCCGCACCGTGCACCTTATCCGATCAAGAAAAAGAGATCTTTTATAGTAGAATGAAGAACTTGAAAGTGCCTGATGGATATAGCTCAAATATTGGAAAATGTTTTGCAAAAGAAGACAAGATATCAAACCTAAAGTCTCATGATTATCATGTTTTGATGCAACAACTATTGTCCGTTGCATTAAGAGGACTTCTACCTACAGGGATAAGGAATGCACTACTACGACTATGTTCATTTTTTAATGACATATGCCAAAGAGTGCTTGATAGGGATAAATTAGAATTAATGGACTATCAAGTTGCATTAACACTATGTGATCTAGAGAGGTTCTTTCCCCCTTCCTTTTTCGATATCATGATTCACTTAACAATACATTTAGGGAGAGAAGCAAGAATTTGTGGGCCGGTCCAATATCGATGGATGTATCCATTTGAGAGGTAATATTTATTATAAATAATTGACGGTTAAAAGTATCTATAGTTATGAAAGTAACTTGTTTATTCATTTTGGTTATAGATATATGAAAATATTAAAAGGGTACGTTAAAAATCAAGCACGGCCTGAAGGGTGCATTGCTGAGCGCTATGTTTCCGAAGAATGTATGAAATATTGCTCTGGATATATTAAAGATGCATTACAAATTGGAGAGAGGAAAAACCGAAATGAAGTGGAACAAAATGATTTTATACTTGAGGGGCGTCCTATTTCCAAAGGAAAACCTATTACAGTCGATGAGGAGGTGATTAATGCTGCTCATCGATACGTTTTGTTTAATACGGAAGAAGTAGAGCCGTATATAGAGTAAGTATAAGTCCAACTTAACTATGACATACAAAATAAATTAGATCCTTAATTACATTTATGTATGCAGAATGCACAAAGAGGAGCTAAAATGTTTGCATCCTCATCTTGCACAAGACGATTTGGAACTGTCAAAATTGCAATCGAAGACTTTTAGTTTTTGGTACGGAAAAAAGGTTGATAGCTATATCTTAAAAAACTATTAATGATGAAAGTAATAGATCAACATAAATCTTTATTTAATATATTGTATTTGTCCAGGTTAGAGATGATAGACGTATATCCAATGTCAGCAACATAATAAAATGGCTTTCATACGGACCTCGTTCGCAAATAATTTCTTATTCTGGCTATATTGTTAATGGTCGACGTTTTCATACGAAAGACTTTGAGAAGGCGACACAAAATAGTGGTGTTTCCATTGAGTCAAGTACTGTTTGTGTAGATGGGTCTATTGAAAAAATAATATATTATGGGGTCTTGCGTGAGATTTTCTTGTTGGATTATCGTCAATTTCAAGTTGCCTTGTTTAAATGTGATTGGCCAAATATGTATCGTGGAGTCAAAGTTGAAGATGGATTTACATTGGTCAATTTGCATCAATTTCAAAATAAGTTTGAAAGCGACCCGTTTATCTTAGCAACACAAGCGGTTCAAGTTTTCTTCTCTAGAGAAGGTAGTTCTTCAAATTGGTATGTTGTGTTGAGAGCGCCCTCTAGAGGGTTTAATGAATTGGAAAAATACGACGAGGATGAAGAATCAACTAGTAAACCATTGGATGAGTCACAACTTGATGATAGAGACGTAGATAATGGGGATGAAAGTTACGTAAGGGAGGGTTGTAACGGTATTTTGGTATGTTATAAGCATATTTTATTGATTTTTTATTTTATGCATGTTCATATATACCATAAAATGTGTTGTTAGAATGAAAAAAAAGAAAAAAAAATCTGATATAAGATTGACATCTTAGCGTGTATCAAAATAACTTTATTTTCTATTTTATGTTCTTTGCATGTGTATTTTATTTTGTACGTGGTTGTTACAAAGTAGTGCTATATTTAGTGTGATGTTCTAATCCTTTGTAAATCGTTTTGTTTTTTTATAGGTCGACGAGGAAGATTGATCTTGTATTATCGGCGAGGAAGATGGTGCTAGACAAAGGAGAGGTATTCAAGTACATATTGCATTTTTTACCACATGTTTTTTTTTAAGTTCAGCTATAGAAGTTCAAATATTAAAATCAACTTGAATGTATGTACAAATCTTAAATATGGATCTTTTGGATATGTGATTTATGATTTAAATTTTATTTTGATTTAAAGTTTGAACTTTGCTTTTTACAATTTTTATCCCATTGAAAATTTGGCATTTCAAATAGATAAAAAAAAATGTAAACAAAAACTTGTGTTTCCTGCCTTTTATTATTATTTCTATCTGTGAAAATTGGCTGAATAAATTTGCAAAATGTAGAGAAATGTTAAGTTATTAAAATATATGTTTTTACAAAACTATTTTATTAACTAATTTTTAGAAAATTCAATATTTAAAGGTATTTTTTCACAAAGAGAACTAAAATCAACATAAAGAATACTGATTAAAACCATCAGAAAAAAAGAATCCATAATTTAAATATCGCAAACACCAGAAATACGGGATACCGAACCAATGTTTCAAAATATCCTGAACTAAGACTGAGAAATACTTGACATTGTTGCAGATAGGTTGATTCCACAAATCTAATTTTGAACGACATGTGAAAAAATTGGAAAACAAAATTGAAAATAAATTTGATGTCTAAAACTGAGTTGCGAACAAACACTAAAGGCCTAATATTGTATCTGGATCAATTCAACACTGAGGAAGAGTGAAGGGAAAAATACAATTCTAAAGGAAAATAGAGAAAATGTGAAACAAGAAAAGGTAAAAGGACAAATGACACACTCCAAATGGAAGTGCAACAAGCGTACAAAGCAAAATAATTAGTATTAGTGGCACACGCTTCATGTTTGTAGGAAAAACGATTTATGAAAACATAACACGTTTAAATAATCAATGTCTAATTTTACTTATAATATGGACTATTTTGAACAAGGATTTTTTTTTACATATAGTTAGAAATAGACATAGAAAATTCAAATCGGATCTCATCGTTTATGATTCGATTTACATTTCGATTAAGCGTGCTCTATGTAGAGCTTAAAATCTTACAGATATACACACCATGAAGGTAGCTTAGCAGTTGTTCATAAATGTGCACCATCTCCATCCGCATATTGGTTTTTCCACATAGAACCTGCCTTTCTGTAAGTTGCCCTTTGTATGTTTGTCAAGTTATTTCCTCTGCATTGTTCTAGGTAAAGCTTTACAGCTACGTATTTTCTCCATATCACCCTCCCTCCTACTGCACAAGTCAATTAAACGTTAAGCTATAGAATGGCACTCTACTTATGTAATGTGTTCGGTATCTCAAACAATGGACTAAAAAACAATCATACGATGAATGTAATGTGATATAATCATTGTAAGTCCAGCTATTCCTATATATGCGGTAACAGTAATAATAAGAATAAGAAAAAGCTCCAGGAACAATAAGTTAATATAATGTGAGTTGTAGATTGCAAACTTGCATTAAGTTAATATAATGTGAGTTGTATGGCAAGTGCTTCACGCGTGATTTATTTGTTTATATGACTTGTATGTTTAACCTATTAACAATAAATAATTTATATGTATATTTTAATGTCAGAATAATATGTTTTTGTTTAATGTTGTAATATCTTATGATTTTTAAATGTGAATGTTCATTTCAATTAATTAATGAAAAATGAATATGTGCATAAAAATTCTTTATTAGATCAGCAGATGAATATGTGCTTAAAAAATGTGCATAAAATGAATATGTGCAAGTAGTTTTCAATAGCTAAAATGAATATGTGCATAAAATATGTGCATCAAGGCTCCTTTATTTCCTTTTTGGTGTCAAGGTGGAATCTAGTGTAGATTTGTCATAATAATTCGATGGATATTTTAATAACCAAATACTCCTTAACGACAATTTTGTGAGTCTGATATAACGATTGGAAAACCCAAAGAACCGGCAGCCACTGATTTGGAAAATCCATTCCTCGGTTACGTTTCAAACGCGATAAGCACATTTACTCCCTACATTTTGATTAAAGACTCTATTCAGCAGCACCTACCAGTATTTATATGCCTTCCGTACGTACATTTTAAACTGAGCACTGGCAAAAAAAAAACATTTTTATGTCACTTTTATTTTACCCACTTGTACCCTTGCCATTGCTCAGTGCTCAGTGCTCAGTTTAAAATATAATCATTTCACTGTAGTCGCTTGTATTTTGATGAACAACACAGTTCGTCTTATGATGTTCATGTAGTGCTCAGTTTAAAATATATTGTATGTTCAGCCATTGAAAAATGACTTAAGATTTTTATTTTTAAGCTATTGAAAACTGACTTAAATTTTTTATTTTTTAGAGCTCAAAAATTGCAAGCAAAAGAGCAAAAAAGCAAAGTTTAGCTGCACTTGCAGCTGTTCGTGCTGCTGCTGAAAGACCGGTTGGGATTAGAATCAACGAACACCCAGATGGACCACTTCCGTTGCTTCGTGATTTAAATATTGCTATAAGACGATCTCCTCGAAAACATGCTGAATACCCAATACGCACAATTCGCAAACATGGAAGCAACCTTGGCCACACTGCAGAAGGGATGCAGTCCCCTCCTCCTTCCAGTAGCATCCCCGTCGACACTACAAACCAGATACAGCCCCCTCCTTCCAATAACAGCCCCTTCGACAATACAAACCCAGCACAGCCCCCTGCCCGTCAACTACACTTCCATGAAACTCCAGCCAACGATGATTCCAGTCCAAACGAAATTCAACCCGATTCTACTGAAGATCAAAGATTGAAGCAAGCTAGAAGAAAGAGAGGCAGAACGATGATGAAATCATTAGCTATGATACCGGATGAGAAGCCGGAAGTTGAATTTAATGAACGCGGACAAGCAATAGGTGCTAATTCCAAACATTTGTCGTCATATATTGGTACTCTAGCAAGGGAGATGGTGCCTTTTACCATTAGCACATGGAGGAACGTCGGTGACGATTTGAGGGATGATCTCTGGACTTGTATAGAGGTACGTACTGATATTTGACTTGTATACCATATGTCGGCTTTCAATAGTAAATTATGGCTTTCAATAGTAAATTCTGTGAATGATAAATTCTGGCTTGTGTACGATTTGAGGGATGATCTGTGAATAATAAATTCTGGCTTTCAATAGTAAATTCTGGCTTTAAGTTGTATTTAATTTTACTGACTCTATGTTATTTATGTTAGGGAGTACTTATATGTCTCAATATTAAAAGCAACATATTATATGCCTGCTATAGTTCTCTTTATAATGACATATGCATTATGCACATTGCAATACTGTTACATATTATATGTCTCAATATTCAAAGCAACAAATTATATACCTGCTGTGGTACAACATTGCATTTTGCAATACTGTTAGAGACTAATCTGCTATTTTTTTTTTTTTTTTTTGTGTGTGCGCGCAGCCAAGATTCAAGGTAGATATGGTGTATAAGGATTACTTGTTAATGATAATAGGACAGCGGTGGAAGGAGTCGAAATCAAGGTTAGTTGCAGCTATCAAAAAAGCGTCTCAAAATCCCGACTCTACCGATACTTTAGCAAGCCTAAAACCGTTCAATATAAAGAGCGATGACGAGTGGAATGCTTTTGTAACTGAAAAATTGTCAGAAAAGTTTGAGGTGGTTATTTTTGTCTTACTGAGTTTAACTGTTAAATATATTACATTTTCCTATATCATATTTACTGAATTGATTTTATAGGCAACAAGCCAAAGATTCAAAAGCATTAGAGAAAAGAATAAAGTTCCACACACCATGAGCAGAAAAGGTTATGCAAGATTGGAAGAAGAAATGGTAAAAAAATATTGTTAAAGCAACTATTATATGTTATCACATGAAAAATTCTGAAGCTGTTAAGCTATTTTTGCAGAAAAAGGAAACGTCAACATCTACTATCACTAGAGACGAATTGTGGTGCAAAGGCCACACTAGAAAAGATGGAAAACCTCCGAATTCAATTGCTGCCGAATGCATAGTAAGAATAAGTTCAAATATACAATATCAGAAACTGTTGCTATTGTTAACGTAGTTTTAATTTTAATTTCTGAATTTTGGTTGTTTTTTAATTTGTAGTCTAAGATAAACGAGCATCATAATGCCGCAAGTCAGGATTCTCATGGAGCAACATCAGTTACTCAAGATGGCGTGTCGAAGCTTTTTGGTCAGGAGCATGGAGGACGTGTAAGAGGGCTTGGTTTTGGGGTTGTACCATCTCAGCTTCGTATTCGGGGTAGCTCATCAGGTGAAGTACATGCATTGCGAAAACAAGTTAGTGGATTGGAGACCAAAGTACAGGAGCTCACTACGATGTTGATGGTAAGTGTTAATTAGAAATTTATTTTAACGGCGATTTTTCCTGTTTTCCTGTTAATTAGAAACCAAGTTATTGTCGGTTTCCGGTTCCGTTCCGGATATTTCGGAATTTCCGGTAAATTCCCGGTTTGATAATTGCGGTGTGGTTTTCTCATGCTGATTTTCCAGATTGACCCATGTTATTCCATTATAATGCTCCGGTTACGTCGATTATTTGACCAATTGCATTTTCTTTTCGTAGCCAACGGTACCAATCAGTAGTGGGTAATGTTTTAAAACAACTCGGAAAAAACAGTGTGACCAGACCCAGTGCCACTCTAACCCAAACTATTTATCTAGGGGTTTCTGCCATGTATATATATATATTCCTCAGAAATCCATTTATCCAGCAGTTTACAAAGCCTACTCGAACATTTTCCTCCTCTCTCTTTATGGTCCTGTTTCTAAACCTTTAGCATTGTTTTTTGGAACAAATATCTGCTTCCAGCTTTCATCTTAAATTGCAACTGTTTGTCGCAAGGTTTATTATCATTAGGATTTAGGCTAAAAGCCTTTAGATCCGATTTTTCAACACTCTGCAGAATTCTAGGTATTATGGTAAGCAAAATTTATATTATTCATCAAGCTTGGTTAATTAGTTTTTGGCGTGATTTGTGCTATGTAGAGAAGAATCGTTCGGATTCTCATTGGTTTGTTGTCAAATGGAAATAAGATTTTAACCAGCTACGTCCGACTGATTTTTTCTATCAATTAAATTGAAGTTTATTTAATTTTTTCAACGTTCATCAATTTATTCCTACTCTTTGATTCGGGATCTGTCGGCTATTTCCTATTAGTTCCGGCATTATGTATGAAATAAAGTTATTTTTGTTTGCCTTCGATTTTTTATATTGAAATAAGAATCATTTCAATTTTTTATATTGCAAGACGATGCTAAGATGGTATGAGTCTGAATTCAGTGTGGATATATTCTTACATTGGCCTTCAATCTGATTGCCTTCTATTTGCTTTGTGTTATTTAACTTATTTCGGAGAGTTTTCAAATTAATACCTTAATTCTTCATAGTATGGTTGTATTAAACAAATACTCCTATTTGTGATTTTCGGGATCTGCTGGTGCTGGGTTGCTGATCAATAAACATAGGCTCCAAAATTTTAAAAAGAACCAGCAATCGCCTATGGGCTGTTCTCATGATCCTTTGCCACGATATCTGGTTACATTTTAACACTTTTTTCTTTTAATTCTTAATCTCCCAGGTTAAAGAAATAAGACATGGCCGTTTGTACAATGTTTGTTCTTGGACATAACCCATTATGTCTCTACAATTGAAAAAAAATATTAAAAAAAGAGCAAAGCAAAATGCCTTTTTTTTTTTCATAATGTGTTTCAAATTTACGGCTTCCCAATTGTGCTAGTTTTATATGACCAAAATCATATTTTGTGCTAATTTTATATGACCTATGTATATGCAATCTTTACAGGATCTAAAAGAAAAGCAAGCTAATGCGGGAAATCCAGCAAATCCTGATCCTAATACGCCTCAGGTACCCTTTTTTATTGGTATAATTGATAAAAAGATGTAACATTTCATTGAAATGCTTTTACCGAACTGTGAAATTTTAGGGTGATTTTAAGGACAGTAAATGGAGGGGGGTTGGGTACTGTTAAACTAAATTACCGCGCATTAGAAGCTGAAGAACTTTTTAACGTAAACTAAATTCAATTTGGAATAACCTTTGTGTTTATACTGTTATCTAAAACATGCTAAAATTGGGGTAATTTATTTTTGAAAGTGAGGTGTTCATCTTTTATTATTATTGTATTCATACAACAGTAAAGGAAATTTCTCATTTCTAGATCTTACTTCACATAGTTAATCACTTCCAGTCATATATAAGTGTAGTCAACTAATAATCTATCAAAGTACTCATATCTATACCCACACTAGATTAAATTCAGAGAGTTTGCACAGAGTTTATTCACAAAAGATCCACTGTTTTCATATTTCGTCCAGTTTTTGACATGAAGAACAATTAGTTACACATACATATTCACAAACATATATGCATATATATATGTGTGTGTGTGTGCACGCGCGCGCGCCTGCATCATACTATATTCAATCACTAAGGGTTTAAAAAGAAAGAGTTTGCAGATGTATTACTGTGTTTTTCTATTGTGTTCACTATCTTTACCATTCTCAGGTTTTATAATTACATTCGTAGATTAAACAAAAATAAGGAAATTATTTGTAAAATAAATAAAGATAACAATCCATTACACATAAATTTCATAGATTCAACTCATCCACTCTTTGTTCCCAGCTTAGAAAGACGCTTCTGGTGGTGTTGTTCTGTCGTTAAATCTATTGCATTGTTCTCACAATACAACTGGCAGTAACTGAAACTGCTCCACTCAACAGCCATCAAATTAACTTAGACTTAGTCGTGTGTCTTGTCTTTGATTATACATAAGCCTTTGATTATACATAAGTTCTTACTGTCTATGATGCATAAGCCTTGGATTATACATAAGTGCTTACTGTCTTTTGTATTTAGTTCCATGTATTTATTTGCCTCACTTTCTGTTTTTAGTTTCAAGTTCAGATTTTCTAGATTTTTTTTGTTTGCAGTCACACCGTGGAAGCAATACCTTGGCAGTTCAACTGTCTAAACAAAATGGAAAGCATGCACCTGAAAATGGAAAGCAGGCACCTGAAAATGGAAAGCAATCAGCTGAAAATGAAAAGCATCCATCTGAAACTGACGGCAGCAAAACAGAAAAACAGTCTAAGCAGAAAAATCCGGCCAGAAAAACAGCAGTGCAAGCTGATGGAAATGAGGACAGAAAGTGTAAGATATTGAATTGGGAAAAACAAGTTGTTGCGGAAGGAAGAGTGGCATCCACTGATCCAGAAGCTTTGGTGCACTTTAAAAAACTTGGATCGCAAGGCTGGAAAGTTTGGATTGACGTGGCGGTGGATCCAGAAGCATTCTTGTGGAAGTCGAATTCCGCAATGACTACTATTGGAGAAGCTGTTGGATCAACTGTGGCCTGGAATAAAAATTACGTTGCCTTCAGCTAGAGTGCTTTCGTAGGGTATGCTTTCGTAGACATTCCATCTTTCTTATGTACATATTGGGTTAAATCATGCATGTATTATGAAACGGTTGTGTTTTTGGTGACACGGTTATGTTATGTATATATTGGGTTATGTTTTTGGTGACACGGTTAAGTTGGTGATGTACTACGTACTTGCGTGTTATGTTGATCGAATATTATGTTAAGTAATATATATAAATGATTCTGTGTACTAATATTTGTTGCATTGAAATGTGAATCATATTATCAGTAATATATATGAATTTGTTTTACTAGTCAGGTCCATGCAAATTACAACAGAAAAAAAAGTTGTAATAAGTCATGTTACAACGGTGTGAAAATGTTGTAATATCAATGAAATTACAACGGTGCAGACATGTTGTTATATAAATGAACACAACATTATTACAAAATCTACAACAACGGGGATAAAAGTTGTAATATAGTTTATTACAACGGTGATAAAAGTTGTTATACGTATACTCTAACTGTACTATAGTATATACGACAACTTGTAAAAAAATTTATTACAACGGTTTATAACTGTTGTTAAATAATCCTATTACAACGGTGCTGCAACGGTGCAGAAAAGTTGTAATAAAAAATAATATATTACCACGTCTGCATACACGACGGTGGGGGCACCGTTGTAAAATGATATTACAACGGTGTTGCACCGTTGTAATAGGGTGAATTTGTTGTAGTGTATTTTCCATTGGATAATGAGCATTTTGTTGCTGTTGATGGACCTGGGGAGAGTGTAGCTAACGAGTTCTAAATGATAATTCTTAGGATAGATCTTACATTTACTCATGTGAGTCTCCTTTCTATGTTACAGGTCTTGCCTCTTTGTTTAAGGTATTTATTGCTCGGGTTGCACCTTCCCCTATTGCTGACAGCTCCTCTACTAAGGATTGAATGCTGCACTTTGTTTGTTTGCATGTCACTTGCCCTATGGGAAGTAATTCGTCTAGTTGTGTTGTTCTGTTGCCACACACCTGTTTTCTATTGTTTAATGGTCTGGTCACTTTAAGCCCAGTTTTCTTTGTTTGCATGTACAGATTTCCTGTTTATTCATATTTATAAAAGTGGTTGCGACAACTATAAAAACCGGTCGACCTTACCAAAAAAACTAGGTATACATTTAAAATTTCATATTTAGCATTATTTTGATGAATTAACAACAATTTACTACTAGAATTTATTTAGTAAATTCAGAATCACATAATTAATTTAAACAAGTGTAGTCAAATGTACAATGTTAAGTGATATTGTGGAGCATTTTGTAATAACTAAATAAAATTTGAAAAATCGGTGCTTGACATCAATACTACAATGCAATATAGAGTAAATATATTGATGTAAATGAATTAACTTGGTACTTGTGACTATTGCATATGTGTACATAAGTATGTGATTAACATATTTAAATATGGAAAGTAATTAATATTTTTGTCATTTTTAGTATTTAAAAGAAATATTAATTGCTTAAATTTATTTAAATCACTTATTTTTGGATTATGAAATTAATTTAAATATATGAAGTAAAATATAAAATATTAGGAGCTAATTGGTAAATTATATGTAACGTATTGTATAAGCCTTAAATTGTCCATACCAAAATGTAAAATGTTGGGATAGGTAAAGCGATAGAAGAGAATCGGTACATATGTGTAAAGTGAAACTAATTTGAAAATAAAATATCAAGAGATCAAAGAGAAGAGAGAGAATTCCTATAATTAATGAAAGAGCTTTAAATTCTTCTATTTTACCATTATTTAATAGATAATTTTTCAGTACATAATCATTTTTTAATTATCGGTTCGTTTCTTTTTTTCCAAGCCACTTCCCATTTTCTTTGTGAATATCAGGAATATCTTATCATTTAAAGAGCACTAACTTGATTTTAAACTCAAGATCTAGGATCACATGGAGATATTATAATTTGAGCAAACTATTATTTATTAGCCATAACCAAATAACTAAAATTATTGAGTATTAATCATATTTAATTATTTACTATATCAATTATTATTATTATTTATCAATCGTTATTTGGTTAGCGACAAGTAAAACAGTAGAATAAACTACATTAACTTATGTCCAAACTCCATTCCAACAATCATAATGTCTGAAACTAAAGTTTACTAAATGATGTTCAAGTTTATTGTTGTAGGTCAAGTTCTAGAATTATTGGAGCTATTATATTCTCCTCTATGCTTTCTCTACTTACTCATTTACCACACAATTTCAACTAAAAACAGCTAAATAAAATTTAGAAACTTACAAGTTGTATTTTAGCTCTGAAAATGTTTTAATGTTCTTATAAGAAATTTTCTCATGGCAATAAATATATAAATATTTTTGACATAGACAATACAAGTTGTGCTTTTCTAATAAAACAGTACTAATTGGCTTCTACTTTGTTTTAAAATATTTGAAAAATATCTCAAAATATATAAGCTATATCCAGTTCTTTTCGCTAAGAAGATGTAAACTAACTTGTGATTTACGTACTAATTAGTGGAAATTACGGAGGAATCTCTAAAAGCAAACTTAATATAAAGCAGATCCCTCCCTAACCTATCAAAATACATCCTTGTTTTACTCTAGCTACCAAATTTCGTATTTTTTTGCGTTGCTGTATTAAAAAAATTCAAAAGTTGTAAATATTAACAGAAGGATTAATCTAAGAAAAGAATCTATTAAAATTTCTGTAATTATTCAAAATAATTGCAGACACATCTGCAATTGTTTCACACAGTGTGCTGCAGGCGTTAAAAAGAACGAAAATGTGCAGCAATGCCTGCAATTATTCTAAATAATTGCATATATATATATATATATGCAACTTTTTACAGTTCATTGCAAATAAGTGTTGTTATGTGAAAAATTGCAGTTGTATGTACAATTTTTTCAAATGATGACTTCTTTTTTTGGCTGCATTTTTTTACTGGAATTGAATTATTTTTCATTTGTATGCAATTTTCATTATTTTTTTGATGATTTTGCTGCAATAGTGTGTTGTTTAAATAAGTGCAGGTACTGAATTTGAGCGTTTGAAAGAAATCAACAAAATTTATATAAAAATTTGCAATGTTTTGATAAAATTGCTGCGATATCTGCAATTTTTTGAAAAAATGCAGGTTTCTAAGACTGAATAATTTCTTGATTTTTTTTTAAGTTTTCTATTATGTTTTTCTTACATGAATATGAAGGTGATTATGTGTTTAATTAAATTCCAAAGTTTAGCCGATTTTTACGTTAATTTTTTATGTTTTTTTGATGATTTAAAAAAAAAATGACTTAATTTATAAAGTTTTAAAACAGAAAAAAAATTGTTTTTTTTTGTGTATTGAAACTTAAGCTGAACCTGAGTGAAACTGTACAGCAATTAATATATGAACTTTTCAACTATATCAAAAGCATGGATTTGAAGTTCAACGTCTCGGTTGTTTATTGTGTTCCACAAGTATCTATTTGAACCAGTGACATGATATAATAAAAATCATACCAACCTTGACAGTAGCTAGTAAGAGCATCCCCAACGCGGGGTCGGTTGAAAAACAACTGACCCCCAATGCAGGGATGAAAGGGGGGCCAGGGTTGCTTTGGCAACCCTGGAGGTTGCTGGAGCAACCGACCATATCCGGCTTGGGGGAAGCCGGGTATGGCATGGCTGGCTTCTATGAAGCCGGCCATGGTGGGGGGAGTTAATTTATCTCCCCCCCCCATGGCCGGCTTCTATGAAGCCGGTTTTTTTTTATTATTGATTTAGCCGTTGCATATTATGACCATTGCATTATTTTACATCTATATGTGCAGCACTCCTTTGTACATTATAACACACAACATTTCTACATCAAACCACACCTCTATTCCTTCTTCAGATTCTATTTAACTTATTTGCAATGTCAAACATTGGTAAAGGAAAGAAGGGTGTCTCCAATTCTGCACAGAAGCAACACACTAATCAATCCGACAACAATCAGTTTCCTATCCATTCGTTGTTCCAGAAGAATCAACAATCCAGTTATGGTAACTTCCCGAATGTTCCAAACTATAATTATCCTTAACAGAGCCCGAATTTCTATCAATCCCAGCAAAACTCCAATCATTATCATAGTACTCAAAATTCTGGTTTCGGTCAAAACGCGTATTTTCAGCAAAACTGCAATGAGCATCACTACGCTTCTCCAAGCAGCTAACAACGGTTAGTCCCGCCTGAAACTTCTCCAAATCTGTCAAGAAGTTTGAAATGTATGTTTGGAGATAACAGTGGCTTGAATGAAGAAATAGAAGTCGATGATACTGAAAATCCAGATGTTTTTCCCACCGCACAACTGAGAAGATCAAACAAAATAGTGAAATGGTCTCCAGAAGAACAAGCAGAACTAGCATTTTGTTGGGTGGAGTGCTCCAAAGACAATCTTAAAGGGACTAGTCAGTCTGATAATTCATTTTGGAGTTCTGTTTCAAGACTATTTAACGGCCGTAGTCCCGAAAACCCACCTAGAACAGTCGACTCTTTGAAACAGTCGTGGAAGAGAATCAACGCTAACTGTCAAAGTTGGAATCAGATTATGGCTGGACTACAAAGTAGACAACAAAGCGGTGCCAACGAGACGGACTTGGTAAATTTTGATTACTTAAATAATGGTTAATATGTTTTACTGTATAATAATACCACCTTACGTTTCTTCAACACATACAGATAAAGAGTGCGAACGAAGCTTATATGGCAGAGCACAAAAATCAACCATTTAATTTGCATAATTGCTACGCCATCTTATCTAGAGAGGAAAAATGGAGCACTATATGCCAAGAACATTATGCAGCACGATTTATGCTACGAAGGCCAATGGAGGAATCAAGCCCGGGAAGTCCAGATCCTCAAGAAAACACACCATTTTCTACAAGTTCCGGTGGTAGGCCTCCTGGTAAATACAAAGGTAAGAAAAAAACCGTTGCAGATTACAGTCTGTACTACGAACAACTACACAGTCGAATGGTAGCTTCAGAGGAATCAAACCGACTTTTGGCGGAAGCGAAGGAAGCTAAGAGATGTGAGAGATCCAAGGAGAAGCAGCGTAGACACGGAGAACTTCAAATATCAAGAGAGCGTGATTTGGATGTTAGGGAGCGTGAATTAGCTCGCCTCGAACGAATTGATGACAGGGCACTAATGACTGTCAATTTGGATACATTAAATCCAATGCAACGATTGTTAATGGAGCAAGAACTAGAAGCGTGCTGCCGAAGACGCATGGGATAGGACGTATTTATGTTTTGATCGTTTCCTTGTAGTTGTTTGTTGCTATGTCGTTATTTAGTTTTTAATTACTAAGTATTAATGTTGTAGGAGTAAAAGATTATTAAATGAGCGTGAATTTCCTTTTTTAATTGTCACTAGCAATCTTGCAAGCATGAACTTGTAATACGAAAACATTAACGTAATATTTCATCACTATAGCAAAGAAGGTACATATAAGCATTAAGGAAAACATATAACTAAACAACGAACGTAATTTAATTTAAACATCCAGATAGAGTTCACCACTTCCTATTGATTGCCGGCATGCTCCCAATAGTGTTCAACTAATTCGTCCCTTAATATTAGATGTGCTTGGGGATCTCTAACGTCCTGGATATGCTGCAAGTACTCGGTAAAAGTATTCGGATCCTTGTACGGCTTACTTCTAAACGCCACTGCTATATCCGGGTAGTTTTTAAGTTGCAGTTCGACTCCCTCCCTTTCTTCTTCAACTATCATATTATGTAGTATAATACAACAGTACATGATATCTGATATAACTGCTTGTTCGTGATAGTGCACCTCATTTCTTAAAATATGAAACCATCCTTGTAGAACTCCAAATGCTCGTTCTACGTCTTTTCTCAGACTCTCTTGTTGTTGCGTAAATTTTGCCTCTTTGGCATTGTTCGGCTTTTTAAATGCCAGCACAAGTGTCTTCCATTTCGGGTATATACCATCAACCAAATAATAACCAACAAAATGGTCTGTATCACCAATTTTATAGTTGCACGGCGGTGACAGATCGTTGTACAAATCATTAAACAAGTATGATTGACGAAGAAAATTAATATTGTTTAATGATCCAAGAACACCAAAAAATGCGTGCCATATGTACAAATCGAAAGAAACGACTGCTTCCAACACCAACGTTGCCTTTTTTGTGTGGCCTCTGTATTGGCCTTGTAGTGCAACTGGACAGTTTTTCCACGTCCAATGCATACAATCTAAGCTGCCCAACATACCCGGGAAACCACGTTGATCTCCCATTTTTAACAATCGTTTGACGTCGCGTGCAGTGGGGGATCATAGATACTCTTCACCGAAGACACGAACAACTGTTTTGCAGAACTCTTTCAAGCATAGAATTATCATTGGTTCACCAATTCGTAATTTATCATCTAACGAATCAGCTAAACTTCCGTATGAAATCATACGAAGTGCCACTGTTACTTTTTGTAGCGGTGAAATTCCTAGTTCTTTGATAGCATTTCTTCGGTGAGTAAAAAAAACATTAGACTCAGAAACCTTGTTGAGAACTCGATCAAACACTGTTCACGACATACGAAATCTACGACGAAAGTAAACGTCGCCATATACTGGGTTTGGCACAAAGTAGTCCTTCATCAACTGATTGTGCCCCCCCCCCGGGATAGTCACGTCTGTAGCGTATATCTCTTCTACCCACTTGGATGCCTCCTTGGGTTGATTTGGAGCTCTCTGCTATATCACGTTGCATCGCGTTTAAAGTTTCTCGTTGGTATGTTAGCCACTGTTTGTTGTAGTTTTCTTCGACTTCATATGAACTAGAAGACGAAGATGTTGAGGAATTTGTGAAGCACCATAATCGCTTTAAACCATTCATGGTGTGAACGATGATTTCAAAGCAATGATAATTGGATGAGTTAGAAGAACAACACTACGGTTATTATAAAGCATACCCAGGGTCCCAGCACATGACATAATTGGACTAAGTTAAATGTGTAAGAATTTTGGCTACTTTTTTATGTTTGAAGAAGTCACGGGTGAAGAAGAAGTGTTAAAGGTAGGGGGGCCTACGGAGGATGGTTGATAAAGTAAAAATGTTAACTAGGAGACGAAACATTGATTTGTTTTATATGCCAGTGTATAGTGTGGATTCATACAACATGAATGATGGCGTTACTTTATCTTTAAGTCACTTTATTGCAAAGTTATGTTGTATCACTATCATGAAGGTAACGTGGGTGTACAGAGAGAAGATAATTACTCACTAGAAATTGCAACAAAGCATTGTACATGAAGTATGCCCTTTCAATGTCCGTAGTTATATAGTGAACACTGATGCCTACGGTTAGTGAACAGTTTGGATTCCATCAACTAGAAATATGGATTCACTTCACCTTTCTGTCACTTTATCATGTTTCTCCAGAGCTTGGACCAGTCTTTATTGTAATTTGATACGGCAAAGTTTACAAATTAAACCCTACGTAGTTGAATTAAAAGTTCGTATTAAGTGTTGTTTTGAATGTGTTAACGTCTGATTCTATCGTTGAACAAGATTGCCCTCTTGTCATATAGAAATGCAAAATAGTTAAATATCACGTTGACATAACAAGGATTACAGATACCTCCATACTCTACGTACGCACATCAAATTAAACATACGTTCAAACAACATTAAAATCATATGACTGTAAGACTACTCCGTTCCATAGCGGGTAAACCAACTGTAGCGGAGTTTATACGCTTTGTAGCCAACAAATTCCTTACCGTACTCGAAAAGGTAACGAGAATCATATGCGGCTTGGTTTGTTTTAAAAATATTTTCGTCTTCAACAGTTTCGATAATCTTTGTGTACCGATCACAAGCGTCTGCAAAACGACGATTACCTGTTTGGAGTTCAACTGATGTTCGTCTAGTAGGTCGGGAACGATGGTTGTTGTACAACATCGTGATCATGGCCCATCTTTCTTCATATGTTAAACCCCCTCCACCTTGCATTAGTAGCTCATCTCTTTTTTCAACGACAATATAGACTCTTACGAGGGCCAACAAATCCTTGCAAGAAAATTCTCAAGTTGCAGAATTCATTGTTTGAACACTATCACTAGGTAGTTGATTTACTTGAGAAGGACGCGGAGCTGTACTCAACGCTCGATGCTGATTCGGTCCAGGCACCTCTTAGATTTGTGTAGCTTGAGCTACTCCAACTCCATTAGCGTTGAGGAGGTTCCATTCGTACTCATCAAAAATCCTTCCCATATGTTCATCACTTATTTCGGAATCGTCCATGTAACCTATGCATCAGTAATATAACTGGATTTACTAGAAGTACAAAGTACGTTGATAACAAAGATTACCTTTCAACAAAGAAGGAAATAGATTTCTCACTTCAGTCAGGAACGGTGATGCTTGAAGATATAAAAGGAATAGGAAGGATTATCAAATATGCAGTACTTATAAGGATAATGTACTGCCTATAGCTACAATTCAACAAGGTGGACTACTCCTTACTGCGTTCTCGTGATATTTTATGGTAGATTCCCTGCAGTGACCATTCACATCACAAGAAATGTAGGCAGTGACTAGTAATTTCGTATACTGTTGTCATTTATGTGGGATAGGACTTGTCAATGCAGCTAACAATAACATCACAAAAACTTTTAGCATTTATTTTTACCATCAACGGTCGCCTTCTACTACAACTAAACACAGGGACAACAAATTCAACGCACAACAACAATGAATCTTACAAGCATACAACAACAACAGTTTTACAAACTACAACAACATTCAAACAAACTTCAACAACAACAACTTAGAAGCGTACGACCAAACCATAGTCATAGAAACTAAGACAACTAAACACACGAACAGAAATTCCAAAATAAAATTAATATTAAACATGTACTAAACACAAACATCTACCACGTCCTAGGGAAAGGTCCTGCTCGAGATTTATCAGCAACAATCTTGTTCAAGCATCTTATTTCGGCTTGTGCTTCCAGTGCATATTGACATCCACGTTCGCACATAGGAGGGTCAATCCACTGCTTAAAGTTACAACATTCAATTTGATCAGGACAAACCTTGTGATTCTTGTAGGATTCACAAGCAAAAAAACGATGACCAGCATTTTTCTCAGTATTGGCAACAACCACGACCGATTCCTGTCCGCATCGGCAGAGAGGGTTGGATCCGATTATACGTAGCGACTGGGAAAACTTCCCTTCACGCACAATTTCTTTGCCAGGTCGTTGAGTAATGGAAACCTGGTCGTCATTTTCCCAGCTGTTCATATCTCAAATTGTGATTGTGTGGTAATTTACTTATGAGTTAATACAACATAAAACTGGGCCATATAAATAGATCTTCAAAGCCTATAGTGAGTCATGCTCATTAACTGCACCAATCTTGCACAGTTCCCATAAAGCAGTCATGCTTTATCAGTCAGTTGTCCTGTTTGGGTCGTCCTCAAAATATTCGAAAGGAGATTCCCTACAATTGTATCAGTGTCCAGTTACATCAGTAATTATTTTACTGCCGACTTAAGCTTTGATGTGTAGTGTATAGTGTACAGTGTATAGTGTTCAGTGGATAGGGTGGATTCCTTCTACTTGGAAATTGGCGTTACTTTATCTTTATGTCACTTTATTACATAGTTTGGTTGTATCACTTTCACCTTTCTGTCACTTTATCACGTTTAGACCAGTCTTTATTGGAATTTGAATGGTAAATGGATTCCCATATTAGACAAGTCCTTATTAGGAATTGCAACATTTCATGTTTACTCCACATGTTGTCCCTATAAATATATACGGTTACTACGTTGTAGTTAGCTTGTACCAAAATTTTCACCAAAATAAAAAAATGTCTTCATGGTCATGGCCCTCGTCAATGGATTCGAACTATGATCAAAAATTTCCTGAGCGTCCTCCTTCAAGTCCAAGAACAGATATTGATTGGAATATCGAATACCAAGAGCGGCACTATGAGGAATTGTGTCAAGTCTACCCGGAGTTGGCCCGCATGACGACTCGTCCACCGGTTGCTCATGTTCCAGATGTAGGTCATCACGTAGTCCAAACTATAAATGAAGAACGCTTACAAGCGACTATAGTCCCTCGTCCTCCGACTGTTCCAGATGAAGTTCATCAAGAGGTACGACGAGTTTCAGTAAACCGGTCTCCTAACGAGCAGGTAGTTAACTCATATCCCGTTTGTTGCCACTGTGGTTATGCGGTAGAGGTGGTAGTCCGGGCAGACGGAGAGAATATTGGTTGCAGGATCTAGTTATGCTCGCTATGGCCTAACGGATGCAATTATTTCGAGTGGATATATGAGCGTTTCCCTCCAAGGGCAATTTCTTACGCCAACGAGTTAGAGCAAGAGAATAGGCGACTTCAAACCTCTTTGAATGAGAGTAACAATTAATGTGTTTGCGTACTGAATCTACTATCGTTAGTTGTTGTGTCTTTACAAGCTTTTGTATCTTTACGCTTATTGTTGAATGTATCGGTGTTGTATCCTTAAGTTTATTGTTTGATCTATTGGTGCTATTGATAAAAATAAACAATACGAGTATTAACAATAACAAGATAAGTTACAAGGTACAACAGAAAGAGACATGAAGATAACAATACAGTACAACCACTAAACCCAAACGAGATGCTTTTTACACACATACAATTACAATACAACCATCACAGTCTAACAAATAAGATAACAACAAGATCGCACATACTACATAAAATTACTACTACACCACACTAAAGGATAACGTACAAATACATATAGCAATACTAACATATCATGTAAACTGAATCTAAGGTATATCACCAAATATCCACGAATCATCCGCAAGAGGTGCTGCTTGTCCACTATAGCCATGGTCATCGTCATCATCATCGTCGTCATCTACTCGTCGTATAGGATGATATCGCTCATCATCCGCAGCAGTTAGCTCGGTAATGCGAGCCGTCAACTCATCAACTGTGCGCTTATGCTCTCTATACATCATATCTCGAAGACCAACATGCATAAGATATAGTTCCTCATAGGGAAGAACAGTGGGATCTGGAAACTGTGTGACAGTAGGCCGTGAAATATCAACATACGTATCCGGACCGGATGTCCCAGGAATGCCCACGGTCCAACCATAACTCGTCGGCGTAGTCGAGTGAGGTGGCTGAGGAGGGTGTTGACGAGGAGGCTGAGGAGGCTGACAAGGATAGCGAGGCGGCTGAGGAGGCTGATGACGAGGAGGCCTATGCAAAGTAAGGGTACTCTGAGACATGTCGCGTAAAACACATGGATCACCAAAAGGAGTGTAGGCGGAAGGATAAACAAAATCAACTCCGGCGGCATGTACAAACGTTGCCGTATTAGTACGCTCATAAAAAGATCCCCAAAAAGTAATGTAATCTCTACCGGTAATGATAAATCTATCAACTGGCCACCACTCACCGGCATACTGCTATAAATCAGCACTAGAATAGACTCGTAAATGACCTGTATCAGGGTGGAGATCATCGGGAACAGCGTCGACATCGAGTAACTGTCGCCAACAGCGCTCCCCCAAGTACCTATAACATCCTAAAGCGGGTGGTGACGATACCAAAGGAAATCGTCTACCAGATAGAAATAGAGCGTGCTGCTGCGCTGGGCCTAGCAAGAACGGGGAATCGACAAACGGACGCCACAGAACTGACTCTCGTGTGTTCCTCATCTCTATCTGAGTACGAGCCACTGCAAATACATGACGGCAATCACCTCCTGGCACAACGCGCCGATTCTCGGGCGCCCAAGCTTTCGCACGAGGGTAGAAATGTGATAGTGTAGGATCCAATGTCGGAAATGCCATGTTATGAAAGTACTCAAAATACCAATATTGCAGAACCTCCCAAAAACCAGTAATCGACGAACCACGAGTCCTAACAGTGCACTGCTGGTCCAAACCCCTATACAAATGAGCTAAAATCGGCGTACCCCAGTCATATGTAATAGGAGTACTGTCGAACGACATGCCCGTAACAACAGCTACATATCTACATGGAAATGTGTTTGATGAATTCGTGAAGAATAAATTACCCATCATATATAATATAAACAATCTAAGAATCTATAAGTGGTGAACTGCAGGCTGACGTTCCACTAAGTTCATTACGGCTTGCTTCATGAAAGAGGTTCTGATATGATGATTGTTTGTTAAACCTCCCCCTCGTAAGTTCAAATGTGGAAATATACTAGCTAATAAATCATACCGCTGATATAGCTCATCATATGGTAAAGTGGCACCCTGACCAATTGGTATGCCAGTAAGCATGGTAAAATCCAGTAGCGTAATACCCATCTCTCCAAAACTAAAGTGAAATGTATGTGTCGTTTTCCACCAACACACGGCTAAAGCACTACATAATTGAACATCATTATTGTACAGGTTTTCAATACCTAAGGATGCAAATTAAAAATATTAAAATAAAGAAAATATATTTCATTTTCTAACATAAATAATATGTAAGTGGGTGCATAAAAATTACGTACTCAAGAAATCTCCAAAACCAATACTTCTAAGATATCCTGCAATAATTCTGTCTGTGTCGTATGCACGAATCGTCTTATACAAACGGATGATACTAACTCACGATCCTCGTGTACGATCAGTACGAGCCTAAAACATACAAAAAAATAACTAATGTTCGTACGACACACTTCTTGATCAAATACCGACTAATACACTAACCAGATTAAGAAGTTATACCTCAAACAACGACTTTAAGTTATCAGTAAGGTTTCTTTCCCCTTCAGGCAGTTCGCGAAAATCAGCCAACGTTTTATCTGCAGACAAATTAACATCGATGTGTGAATCCAATGCAGCATAAACACCGGCTTTAGCAAGCCGTCTTCTCCGAACGGGTTTTGAACGACGAGCGTCGGTTGGACAAGTGTCTTCAACCGGTTCATTCTCCCCTTGTGCATTGTTGTCGGAGGCATTACGATTTCCGGAACCAAAAATAGTTTTACCCAATCTTCTCATTTTTTTTTAGAGGAATGGAGCTTTCGGCCGAGGAAGGAAGGAAGGAGTGGCGGCGAGGGTTTGGGAGAGTGCAAACAAGTGAGGAGGGGGGGGGGGGCAACACGCGGCGGTTAAGGGTTAAAACCCTTAACCGGTGTTGGGAAAACCGGTTAAGGGTAACCGGCTTTTCCAACACCAAACAAAACACCCCCCCCCCCCCCCCCCGTTTTGGGGATAACAGTGTAAGTTGTAACACTGCCAAAATGACAATCTTTCCTTTCCTGGTGTCCAAAGTTGAAAAAGCTGTCAGTTTTCACTT
This sequence comes from Allium sativum, assembly GCA_030737875.1. Taxonomy (NCBI): domain Eukaryota; kingdom Viridiplantae; phylum Streptophyta; class Magnoliopsida; order Asparagales; family Amaryllidaceae; genus Allium; species Allium sativum. The sequence continues at coordinate 261,353,506 of CM060927.1, read as the reverse complement.
CACCTGGCAAACCACTTAACATCATTAATTTCTTTGTTGGTTTAACTTCTTTTAACAACCAACTCTTGGTAAACCAGCTAACTTTACCATTAATGTTGACAAAAATTTGTCTTCATCACTTAATAGTTAAAAACCTTCCAATATGTCCTACAAATACTTGCCTTTTTCTTTTGTTTTTAACTTACTTCCCAAAGAGTTTAATTACTTCTCATTAACCATTCATCAAATATAATCAGTTCCATTAATTTATTAAACTTGCTTGATAAATGATTGAGATTTACTGTGATGAAAAAAGGAAGAAGATTTGATCTGCTTCCAGACCACATCTAAAAATAAATGCCTTAACTGAAGCAGTTATCATGATCAGTCAAGCTACCCAAACACATCCAAAGTTAGCTTCCTACATGCCTCAACATTCGGGTTCCACATGTGCATCAAAGCCTCTCCCATGTGCATCTTCACAGTTCCACTAAATCATCATCTATAGATCTACCACCGCTCTGTCTTCTTCTCTTATTTCTTCCTCTTCCTCCTCCTCCCTCAATGGGTAGAACCGCGAAAAGGAGATCAAACTCTCCACCATCTTCTTCCTCGTCATCCGAGTTCGAGTTCACGGTTTCCCTCTCCCCAACCTCCAGATCGTCCACGACCACCCTCTGTCCCGCGGACGAGCTCTTCTACAAAGGCCAGCTCCTTCCTCTCCACCTCTCCCCTCGCATCTCCATGGTCAGAACCCTCCTCCTCTCCTCCTCTTCCACGTCCTCCTCGTCCACCGACACCAACACCACCGCTTCACGTGACTCCAACGGCAGCTCCTCCTCATCCGCCTCCTCCGCCCCTGACCTCCTCCTCCTCCACCACGAACTCTGCTCCGAATCCTCCCGTCCCAGCTCCGTCACCGACGAAGACCATCCAGTTGCTTTCCCATCTACTGTAGTTAACACTAAGCGGAGCTCCAAATACTTCCAGTCCTTCGCTAACAGGATAAACTCTTCAGCCAAACAAGTCATCAGGAAGTACGTGAAGAAAGTCAAACCACTCTACGAGAAGCTTTCCAAGAACCAGAGTCAAACTCAAAATCAAAGTCAGACCCAGAACAGCAAGAAGACGTTTTCCTTCTCGATACGGAAGCAAAGAGTACCAGCAGACTGCACAAAGAAGGTGGAAGAAGAAGAAGAGGAAGTGCACACGAGTTCTTTTTCAGGGAACCTGAGGTTTCCCAGAAGGAAGAGGTGCGTGGGCAGCTGCCCTTCTTCGATGAGGTCTTCGCCTACGCATTCGGGTTTGTTGAGGAAAGGCGGCGAATGTGGATCCCTTGTTTCTTCTTCTTCCTCCTCCTCCTCTATGGAGGAGCTGCAGAGCGCGATTCAGGGAGCGATCGCTCATTGCAAGAGCACCATGGTGCTGCAGTCCAACCAGGTTTAGTCGCTGTTATCTGTAGTCTTTTTCGACTCTTTCTTATGTTATTTTTTAAAATGTTTAGATATGGGTCTTAACATTTTTTTTTTAAACTAAGGCACTTGTATGTATCGAACTTTCCATCAGTCTACGGAAGAATAACTTGTGTACTCGTTTACATGTTTGATGCATTTTTGTCTTTTACATTACAGTTATATTGTGAAATAGATCGAGTTTGGCATTTGTTCTATATATATTACTGTATATTTTCATACAAAGAGTTCTAGGGTAGTATGTATTTGAACTTTGCATCATTCTATCAAAGAATTGCCTGTAGTATACATGCTTTGATGCATTTTTCACTCTGACATATTAGTTACAGTGTAGAATTGGCATTAGTTTGTGTCAATATAGACGCCCTCTTAGTATAGACGCCCTCTTAGTTTAAACTCCAAAGAATATGAACATTAGATCAAAACCCTAAGCTAAGTACTCCCTAAGCTAAGTACTCGATTTCTGCATCAATAATTACTTGTACTAGTGTGCAAGTTTTGAGTGTTAATGACAGTCGAAACAAAGCTCGCTCCTCCTTCTCCTCTACGGGGAGCATACACATATGAATTAATACATATCCTTATAGCAAAAGGAATCGTTGATTCTACCGATTATTTATTCAAATCGTTATTCCTAATTCAACAGAGACAATCCTAACCATTTCTTAATCATCTATCGCTTGACACGCATCATACGGGTATCTATTGAAAGCACTGTCTTTGTAATTTTGGACTTATACCAAACCAAATTGCATTTTAACATGCGAGAGAGACGATCCTAACGCTAACAGCAATTATAAGTATCTACTTCATATGTGTATTACAAAAAAGCTTGAATCTGGCGTTGGTTCAAGCAAAAAGTACATGTATATTTATTAACATAGAACGAGTGAGAGCATTGGAACAGACAAAACTAAATGAATTCTAGTACAAAGTACATGGAGACTCATTAAATAATGTAGGTATAACCTAGCTGGAGGTTACTGTTTATGCGAAAATTTGTATTGTTTTGACTTGAAACTGAAAGCCTTGCATGTGACGCAACTGAAAGGCGTTGGTTTATGTAAATAAACCAAATTGGCACTCTTTACGTATATTTTTTTTGGAAGTGCATGTGCTGAAGAGGGGTTCAATTTATGTCTGGCTTTTTGATGCACTGAGCACTGTTCAATATTATAAGAGGTAACTGAATGCTCTGGATCTGGCAACTTAAAAAGTTAAAAACAGCTTTTTGCAGGTATGTTATTCACAAATCCAGGGCATATACGACCAAAATGTTACTTTGATGTGCGCCAGAAAAGCATCGTTCTGCAGCGCATTGTTAGGAGTGAACTGTATTGTATTTAGCAGTGATTTCGATTCGAGTGGGAACCAACGTTTGAAATGACAACTCATTCCAAATCTAAACGGTTTTCTAAAAATCATTTAAAGTCTAAACGGTTTTCTGAAAACCATTTAACGATAATTTTATTTTGTTTTTTCGAAAACACCTTGTACGGTTTTCAGAAAACCGTACAAGGATCGTCACTCTAAATTACAAACGGCGACAATCCCCATTTCAAATCTCTGTCCACCTCCGAACTTAAACTGCTTGGAACGCGATTTTGCAAATTAAAGTGTCGATCCTCCCCATTTCAGCCCATATCGACACTGTTGTGAGTGCTCTTAATAAGTAGGATAACTAGATTGATTACGGGCACAACAGTGTTCCTCCATTCCTCTTAAAGAAGCTTTCATAACTTTCTTCCACAATGTAACTGTTAATGATAAATGCGGATCAACACCCAAAACATAACCCGTAGAAAACTTAGATGTGGCAAAGCATACGTAGAAAGTAAAGTAGACACAAGATTTGTAGCTCAGACATTCTCATACACTAAAAGAACAGTGGTTTCCAACAACTATCGGCCGCTGATACTCATTGGAAAGTCGATAGAAGTTTCATTGGTATACGTGTTTTTATTAAACAGAATAGAAATACATAACAAAAACGGAGAAAACATGTCTTTCTATAGTGTCTCTCAAAAATAGTAACAATTGTAATAGCACGACTACGACTGCGGCATACAACACAAAGTACAAAAGACACTCAACCACCAAAAGAAACATGAATAATCATCAAAAAAACAAACCGAAACTCCCAAACCCTCAAACCACACATGTAACAACCGGCAGACTTCGTGAAAATATATTTACATATATTGTTTAAATACAATATCATTAATCAATATTGGTCCAAAAAAGTCAATTTTTGTATACGGATGAATTTGGACTCGAAGCAACTTCCAACAAGTTTAAAATGTTGTTTATGATTTTTAAAACTATAAATATCGTTATGACTTGAGCAAGTGATTTTTGGGACGTGGCTTAGGGCTTGGTTTAGCCTATTAGCCTTAAGTAAGTATTCCCTCCTTAACCACTCTACCTACCTTCCTTTTTCATTAACTCTTCATTCATTTCCTACAATTTCCAAACCCTCAAGGAAGAGGAAATTAATATCCCTAAGCTTCAATCTTAGGAATTCAAGTGACAACACGGCTAACTCAAGGAGAAACTTAAGTAAGTCTTGTGACGACCGCCCATAACCCCCGCACTAAACAAGAGGAATAATGCGCCGAAGGACGTGTCAGGCAGCTATGGGTGATCATCATAGTATGATAACACAATCGAAACCTATCGTAAATCTCATAGCGCAAGGATAACACACACACACACACACACACACACACATATATATATATATATAATAGAATACATATAACAAGTCTGATAGTGAAGCAGAAAACACTAGACTTTCACAACAACTAGAAAAAACTACCCATCGACTTGAGTTACAACAATAGCGTTTATACAAATTGCCTCCCTACAGCACTCAGAGAATAACAAACCACGAGAAATCTAACTACTATATAGTAAAAAGATAGTACGTCAGCCTCTTGCTCGCCTTCGAATAGCTACATCGTCCACACTAAGCAATCACTTATCACAAGCCACCTAGTTTACCTATCCAAAAAACGGATGAACATCCCAAGGTAATAAGAGGAAAACATAAAATCTTGAGTCAAACAACAGTCTTAGTGAGCGATAAAACACTAACAAACATCATCAATAAAGTATATAAGAATAGGTTGATTAACAAACCAATCTACCAAACACCGGAGAAGAACTCAACTCTCGTCTTCCCTACATCTGACAGTGATAGACTTTACAATCCATACATCCAGAGGAATGACAATTTAACCGTGGCAATTAGAACGACCATTTATACATGGAAAAAGCAACTCATACAACGTCTAGTTATATCTCATGGAAACCGCCCAAATCAAACTTGGCATCCACCAAGCACAAGACCCAGAGGCCGAAACCAATATCAGACAAGCACCCAAAGAACACCTCATTCGAAGTCAAATAATTTCTGTGAGATGGTACAACCAAGCATTCAAATGTCGACGACTGACTCTGGCTATCACCGCCAACCTTGTTTTTAAACTATCGTTAATCATATAACTGGCTAAACAATTTACCATCAACTTTCAAGGACCATACTCGATGCCCGGTTCTAGTATAAACCCCACACGCTATACACAACACGTGTTTAGGCCATACATGACGCCCAAGGTACTTGACCTACAACCGGTCTTTCCATCGTACCCCTGCTTTGAGCCCGCTAGAACCTACGACAATGGTTATTCCTCGGCCTTCTCAGTTCTAGTCGTTATTAATTACGACTATTCATAAGCTCGGAAAACTTTAGAGCAATCACTTCACACGAACTCATTACATCCTTGAGTCGTTTGCACATTTTTCACATTCGACGAACAAATCACCTCCCTTCGTCATTCCTTATTGAATTCAAAACGAAGTCACCACATTACTGAGCTAAATTATATCACTGCACTGTGGCTAGGGTTTGGGGGTTGCCCTCAAAAAATAAAAAATTTCAGAAAATGACCCTACGCGTCCGACCCATCTCTTGGAGCCGACCGACCCATCAAGCCTTGACCAAGCCTCAACCGACCGACCCGGACTCGACCGAATGACCAAGATTCAAACGACCGACCAGAACTCGACTGTTCATCCGTGACCGACCCGACTAGAGACTCCTTCTCCTTGATTCATGACCGACCCGTACAGACCCGTACACCAATATCATGACCGATCGACCCCACATGGTACGACTGACCGACCCTGTTTCTAATGCTCGACCGGCCACTTCCACCGACCGACCGGGGACCATTTGTGTTCGACCGACCCCTCTTCTGTACTACACTTGTACTTCACTTGCACTAGGCCTGACCCGTGGCATGTACGCTCGACCCAAAACCTACACAGACCCCATTCACCTCCGAATTAGAACAAAACTTCACCAAATGACAAATCCGACAAAATATACTCATCTAATCCATTCAACACAACCGCAAGCATGGTATGAAACTATTAACAACATGAATATGACGATTATCACTAAAATTATACAATTTTACCAAAATTATAATGAATGAACATATGAACTAAATTGCGGATCTAACTTGCATAATCATATGAAATGACATAGAAATTACCGGTTTAAACTTACTAAATTGGTTCATATGAAAATGGACTTATCAAGGTATAGATCTATGGTAAAACACTTGAATTGATTGAAAACATGATCAAACATTCATATACTTCATTGAATCCATGTGCGAGATGTAAACCACTCACCGATTCTCCAAAATAAGCTAAAATAAATGAACTAAGATTCCGGACAGCAAGAAATAAGAACCAAATCCCTTGATCCGATGAATTCCCTCTTCAAACGATGTAGATCTAGTCTCAAATGGTGTAGATCTTTGATTTCCTAAGCTTGGATATCTTTTTTAATAGTGGCAAGGTGTTAGGGGAAGGAGGAACACAAGGCCACCAAATGAGAGAATGGAGAAACTAAACTATTTCCCATATCCCTCACCCCCTATTTATAACTTCCACCGGCTCACTAATGGGCCTCTCCAAATCAGCCCATTATAGCATACAAAACCTAACAACCAACTGTGAAACCTTAAAACAACGATTCCTCCCAAACCGCTGAAGCAAAACTTTAATGTAATAACTCTACGGAAAGGCAATCATCATTTTGTTTCCAATGGCACAGGTCTCACCACTTGATTCGGCCTAAGTCAAAAGTTATGCCCTGTACAAGACTAACATGGGCAAAATGGTCACATACAAAATTGGTAAAAATTATGGACATGTTTCACATCCCCATAAGCAACATATTAAGATATGAGAATGATCCAACCCCCAGGGAATAAAATAAAAATATTTTACGATCTTCCGATACGTAAAATGCAAGCTATTACAAGTCTTCTCTATCTTCTCTAACTTGATTCTTCTTCAATTTTTGGGGATTTTCCTAAAACCTAACACTTGGAATTACTATATTTGAGCGTATGTTAAAGATTAGTGGGTTATACCTGAAGAGAGGTTGATTTGGCTAAGTCTTAATTCATCTCTTTACTTGTGACAATCAAAGGTGAGTTCTTGGAGAACTCAAATCTATGCCTCAAGCTATATGCTTGTCTAGTGTGCCTTTGACACGTTTGTATTGTGTACGTGTTGTGTGATTTTAATTGATTTGGTATGAACATTCCATTTCATGAGTTTTGAATTCGATTATATATTTGAATTCTTGTATAAATGTTTAAATAGGTTTAGTTCGGGTGATATAGGATGTTTCGGTGAGTCTTGAGAGCCTCATTGTCCCTCGAATACTATTTTTAAATCTTCATAAGTTGTCTGAAATCGATATGTGCCGAAGTCTAGTCAAACCAATGTCGAGACAATAATTCAGGTGACTGAATTATCCAATTCAGATGTCTGACTTGCTATTGATATTGAAAAATTATCCATCTGTACTTCAGACGACTGAATTGATAATTAAGATGTTTGAATTCAGATTTATTCCATTCATACATTTGAAACTCAGAGGAGAAACATAGTTTCTGTCATTTCAATTCAAACGTCTAAAATGGAATTTTAGATGGTTGAATTGGTGGAAAGTGTACATCATGCATTTTCTTTGTGATATTTCGAGATATATCGATCCAACTTCCTTTAGATTGATTTTTTATCGCCATTTATGAGTCAATAACTTCTGGACTTTCGATTTCTTCGTAGTTAACGAATTTATAATTAATAATTGTAGGATTTTCATTTACGTTAACATAAATCCTAAGTTCGATCATTATTTTGATCGATATTTTGTGAGAATTGCAACTTCAAAACTATGAAAGTTTTTTTTACTATTAGTAGATATCAAATCATTTAATAAAATGATTTCCGGTCCTACTTCATTACATGAAGTTATTTTATAAACCATTTTCCAATCTACTAGTATATAATTATACAACATATACCTCGTTCGTATGAGTAATACAATTAAACGCCTTAGTGAAACAAGGACTATGAACCCTTGATTTTGCTTTGATGGTTAATTATGGTACTCGTTCGATTGAAAACTGTGGAAATGATCATTTCGTGGTTCGAGTGGAATTTTCAACTTGTTCGTAAATACTCGTGTAGGGCGAGTGGTTATGGGACTTGTAGCTTAACTCTTACATTTACTAGCTTAGATTAATTTACACTTTCTTTGATCGATTAAGATTACTTGGTGGAACTTTGGTTCATTTTATGGATGCTTGTTTGACGATCTCTTATTGTTCTGGTGGAACTTCAGTTCAATATTGGCGGGGTCGTGGCTCGAGTTTTTCGGACCATTCTGGTGGAGCTTCGGCTCACGGTCTCCGGACCATTTTGGTCTCGGACTGTTATAGGTTAGATACCTATAGATCGCATCCCATTTTAGAATGCACGTATTGGTGGTATTCGAGCTCCCATTCCAGTGATAGGCTTCCTTGTCATTGCATGATAATTTGGATTTCTAACAATTGATTTCTAGAATTTTGGATGTTTGATATGGCATATCCGTTTTGGGTTGTTTAATAATGTGTTATCAATTGGGTAATGATTTGATAGGTAATATCATTTCTAGTGATTAGCTACATATTATAGAATGGATACTCTTTTGAAGCATTGGGATCTCTTTGAGATTATTTGAATTTTTTTGGGGTTTCATACTTATGTGTGAATATTGTTTTTATTGCATACATGTCTATATTTATTATATCTCTTGTTACATCTCAGTTTATGAGATAAACACCGATAGTCTGATCTGTTTATTGTTTAATTTCTTATAAACAATACTCATGTTAGACTGTGGTGTTGCAGGTGCTTCCACATGATTTGTAAGAATATCCATTTCTATACTTTTGGCTTATTACCCTAGAGTTGTAGTTTTTATCGAAAGGTAAATGAGACAGTGACTCCTTATGTATAATATTCTTTTGGATAACAATTGTATCTATTCTTATGTTGTATAGTGGATCTTGTTTGACCACTATCTTTGTGTATACACTTACATGTTTATTCATATCTATTTCTGCCTCAATGATGTGAATATATGAGTCTTACTCTGATTATATGTTGATGTATTTTATATTTCTTACAAATTATACAGAGCCACTGTGTAGTGGATTTGAACTTGAATTAGATGCGCCAGATTTCCACATGAGAAACAAAAAGTTAGACAACACTATCTAACATGTTTAACGCTTGTTCGAAGCTAATATACAGATGGTCACTCCTCAACATCCTTATTCTGCGAGTTAGTTGACATCATTACTTGTAATGACCTTAGCTAACGTGAGTATAGAGGCAGGGCATTACACTTGGTATCAAAGCCAAGTTTAGAACAATATAATACACTACGACGACGATTATTGTCCTAAGTATTTCTTAGGAAATTGTATTTAGGATTTAAATTGAGTCTTAGGACCTGCTATATCATATCTTATATTATGACTCTTGTTTATTTAATCAAATTTATTCGGAATTCTTTTAAAAATAAAGAGGAGGGAAAGTTAAATGTCGTGCAAGCCCCTATCATATATTGAGTTTCATGGACATCTTACATGAGTTCTTTCTAATACGGTCGCATCTCATTCTTTTATATCGCAAAAGCTTGTGGATGCTTATTCTTTGGATGGCTCATGTTTTATGAGTTCACTAAGGATTGCGAATCTAATCGGTGGGTCCACAACACTTAGTATATTGCGTGAAGATGTCAAGATTATTTTATGTGGTGATTCTTTCAGAGCTGACTTGTATGTGATGCACTACTTAGGCTCCATAATTATACTGGGAATGGATTGGATTTTCCATTATGAGGCTGTTATCTAATGACACGAAAGGGCTGTCCATCTTCGACAACCTCAATCCATCAATCAAATTTCTGTCATAATGACATATTTTAGTATGGATTCAGTGGCCTCTTTATATATTTTAAATCCAAGAGATGACGATAACGATGATGAAGAGGAGGTTATTTCTTGAATCTATGTTATTCGAGGATTTCCTGATATATTTGAGCCCATCCTAGGAATACCGCCTAAGCGAGCAATTGAGTTCCAAATCAATCTGACTCCCAAAACTCTACCTATTATTCATCCTCCTTATTGTTTGTTTAAAAAGGAAAATAAGCAGATGTGTAAGCAATTATCCAAATTAGAGGAGAAGCAGTTTATTCGCTCTAGTATCTCGCCTTGGGAGCTTTCACGATCTTTGTGAAAATGTCGTATAGTGCGCTTAGGTTTTGCGCCGACTATTGCAAGCTTAATGATCTCACCTTCAAGAATAAATATCCTCTGCCACGGATCGAGGATTTGTTCGATCAACTTAGTGTTGCTAAGGTCTTGTCCCAATTGGGCATAACTATTATTCCATCAACTATGCATTGAGGAGGATAGTATTCCATTGACATCATTCTGTACCAGTTTGGATCTTATGAATGGCTAGTAATGTCATTTGGTTTGACGAATGCTCCAGCTTATTCCGTTGACCTTATGAATCGTGTTTTCAAGGACTTCCCCGATCGATTTGTGCTCATCTTCATTGATGATATTTTTTTGTATTCTAAAACTGGGGAAGAACATGAAAACTACTTTTGTATTGTGTTGGAAACTCTTAGGGGAAATCAACTGAAAGATAAATTTTCCAATTTTCATTTTTCGCAATCTAGTGTGAAATTCCTTAGTTATATAATTTCTGAATATGGAATTTCTGTGGATCCTACAAAGATCGATGCAATTCAAAATTGGAAGAGACCTAGGAATGTAATGGAAATCCATATTTTTTTTTGGATTGGTGGGATACTACCATCCGTTCATAAAAGACTTTTCAAGAATTTCCATACCTCTAATAGGTTAAAGTAAGAAGGGAGTCAAGTACATTTGATCGGGAAAATGTGAAATTGCTTTAACACTTAAGGAACTCCTTTCCGATGCCCTGGTTCTTATAGTTCCTAAAGGGAACCAAGACTTTTTTATTCATATCGACGCTAGTCGTTTTGGTTTAGGCGCCTTTCTCATGCAAAAAAAATGTGTTATTGCTTATGCTTTTAGGCAACTAAAACCGACCGAAACTTGATATGACACTAATGATCTAGAGCTCATGGCTATCGTTTTCACACTTTGTATTTGGCGTCATTATCTTTTAGGAGAGAAGTTCATTCTCTGCACCAATCATAAGTCATTGAAATATTTGTTTTCGCAAAAGGAACTTAACTTGCGGCAACAATGATGGCTTGATTTTCTGGCTTCTTATGATCTCGATATTCTATAATCCCGGAAAGGGAAATCGTGTTGCCAACGCCCTTACCCGAAAGAATCAAGTGAAAGTATCAATGATAATATCCGAGTGGAAAGATTTCAAAATTTTGTCCACTTCCATGATTCAGAGTCGTGACTCCACTTCGAGTTCCACTCCTGTGTTATGCAGCCTTGAGGCTCGTCCCTCTACTGCATTCATGAAGCTCAAAAGCTCGATCCTGAATTGGTATGCCTAGACCAAAGTACTAGGGATAGATCTTGTGTCAATGAGTTGAAATATTTTGATATTGATTCTTGTGGAGGTGTTCGAAAATTTAGTTAACTTATTACGCCAAGCGTTAGTGATCTACACAAAGATATTTTAGAGGATTCTCATCGTTGTGAATTCTTCATTCATCCCGAAAGTAACAGAATGTATGCTGACATGAAGCAACTTTATTTTTAGGAAGGAATGAATTTGATATCACTAACTTTGTCAAACATTGCATTACATGTCAACTCGTTAAGGCCGAACACGAAAAGCCCAACGGGTAATTGCAAACCTCTTGACATTCCCGTATGGAAGTGGGATTGCATGTACATGGATTTTATCGACGGTCTCCTTCATTCTCGATTTGGACATGATAGTTTAGGGGTAATTGTAGATAAACTTACTAAATCCGCACACTTCATTCCTATTCAGTCAAATCAAACAGTGCCTTTCTTGGCCTAGCTCTATGTTAAAGAGATTGTCAAATTACATGGGGTACCCACTTTAATAGTTAGTGACCATGATCCATTATTTACTAGTGGATATTGGAAAAGCTTTCAAAAAGCTTTGGGAAGGAAGCTTAATTTTAGCACTGCTAACCACCTTTAGTCCGATTGGAAAACGGAGTATGTGAATCAAATTCTTGAAGATCTTCTTCATGCGTATGTGCTTGATTTTGGTGGAAGTTGGGAAGATTGTATCCCTTATTGAGTTTTTCATACAACAGTAGCTTCCAATCAAGTATTGGTATGGAATCTTTTGAAGCACTTTACCGAAGGTTGTGTTGATATCCTTCGTGTTGGCTTGAAGCCGAAGACAGACTAGTTCTCGGTCCAGATTTTACTCTTGATTCCATAAAAAAGATTGGTCTCATTCACTGGACGAAAGAAGCTCAAAATCGGCAAAAATCCTATGCCGATAACCGAAGAAAGAAATTTGAATTTTCTGCGGGAGATCTTGTGTTTGTTCATATTTCACCCATAAGGGGTATTGTGCGATTTAGTTGACTAGGAAAATTAGCACTCAGGTATATTGGTCCTTTTCCAATTACCAAACGTGCCGGCCGCGTAGGTTACTATCTTTCAGTTCTGTTCAATTCTCTGCTACCCATGATATGTTTCATATTTCTCAACTCCGAAAGTGTCTTAGGGATTCTGAATCTATTCTTGAGCCGATTATAGTGGAAGAAATCGAGATTTCACCAAGCTTAACATATGAGCCCCATTCGAGTTATCGCAACAAAAGTTATACGCCTTCGCAATAAAGACGTTCCTCTTGTGAAATTCCAATGGCCTTCTAATCCTAAGGAGTGTTCTTGGGAATATAGGAAATCTATTGAGCGAAACCATCTAGACTTACTCTCCCATGCTTCCAGAGATGAATCTCTTAATTTAATCTATTTTATGTTGAGTTTATAACTTATAAACTTATTGAGCGATTTAACGAATTAATTAGATTTGAAACAAGCTCATCGCGTAGCGGTAGTTCGCAATTTGAGATTTGAAATTCAAATGAGTATAAATTATCCAATGTAAGTCGGAATTCCTTGAAACAAGAATCATCTGGATTTATTGGATCATAGTTTCCTGTGGAAGAGAAAGATTTCAATTCCATTTTGTGGACTTTAACGTATGTCCAAATCAAATTTTTGGAAAAATAGCGGTGTAGCAGTTTGCAATCTAAAATTATTTTATTAATGATATGGAAGTTCTAAACGTTGAAATGAGTTTATTGTTACTTTTTACTTTTTCCACAAGTAATTGCAAGGATGTAATGTCTTTAAGGGGAATACCTGTAACAACCCATAGAATTCATGAAAATATATTTAAATATATTATTCAAATATGATATCGTTAATCGAGTATTGGTCCTGTTAGCCTGCTTGGTGACCAGCTATACATTGCTAAGGGATCAAGAGACAAGTGTATTTAAGGATAAGGAATGTAGTGGTCAGACTTTTGGATCGGATTGGTACTCAAAATCGGACCCCATCACCTATACACACAAGACTATAAACAAACAACTAGAAGGTCAATATCGGGTCGGTTCGATCTTCAAGATATCTGAAATGAACACCAAATATCCTAACCAATCCGGACCGAATCCCCTGCCATGAAACAGTTTCTCACCATGTTCCTACAAACCTGGAACGGTTACCATCCATGCACCCACATTTTTGATGTGCTGTCATCATCTCAGAGCTCCCGAGTCCAAGATTCATCGAATGGGCCCCACGTAGCACCCGAATCCGAATGGACTTTCAGCCAATAAATACACCATAACATTCCATTTAGAGGGATCTTTTGGCCATTTATCTACTCCAACTCCATCACCAATGAATTTCCTCTATTATTTCAGATTGTAATTAGAATCTTTGAGTATAATTCAAGGAAATTGAGAGAAATTATCGATTGTACTAGTGAAATTGAGTGGATATTGACATTATACTTGTATTCAATTCATCAACCAGAAAAGTGTAAGTGGACGTAGGCTCTTTAACGCCGAACCACTATAAATCTTGTGTTCTTATTGTTTTTATTTCATTTTATTTAGAATTAACTTTCAATCGGGCGTTAGAACGACTTTTTGGTCTAACATTTTGGTGCTTTCACTGAGAAATTTAAATTCTTAGCATTCTAGACTATCGTTCTACTATTTGGATTTTCAAGTCCGAAGAAGTTAGTTCGCTTTTCTATCGTTTTTTCAAAGTTTTATAGATCTCAAAAGACTCAGATTTTATGGCTCCAAGGAGAGGAAAGGAACCTCAAACTTCTTGGGAAAACATGGCAAATGAAAATCAATAGGTTATGGTTGCTACCAGGTCACAAGGGAGTGGATCGGCTTCGTATCATAGGATGGACCTCGAACCAAACCGAAGTGATAGCCTCTAACCGAACCGAGGAACTGAATGTTGCTGGTAGTGCTCCGCCGAACCGAACTGATGGTGCAACTATGACCCGATCCGAACCGGCTATGGTTGAGGATGGTACTTCCACTAGAGCCCTTGCAAATGCTCCAATGCCAGCCGTGACGACTAGTGATCAGCCTGCTGCCTCTGCACCCATCACACACATGGATTTCTCGCGCTTTCTTGATATGTTGGATAGAACTAATAATGCCTTAGAGGCTCAGAGACATGATAGCGTTCTTATGCAAGAAAACATGAAAGCTATGAGTAGAGAGATAAACGAGCTTCGTAGATAAAGGATACCCTTACCAACTCGTCGTCTCTCTGCGGTTCATTCATCCTCTTCGGATGAAGGACGTTCACTTCAGAGGGGGCCGTATGAAAGACCCGAGAATCTTGAACAATTAGCTCTTGGATCGTTGGGATCTTGCGAAGATGCAACTCGTGTGTTAGGACCTAATGACTCGAGCCTGAGAGACCCGATGTTGTTGCCAATGCGAGGATCCTATGTCCTCCCTAGAGATCCCAACATCACCCACCCTACTCAGGAGGAACTCCTTCAGCCTACTCGTCCATTGAACATCCGAGATCGCAGTGGGTAAGGAAATTCAACGGCTGTCAGGAACCAAAGAACATCACCCGATGTAGGAACTGGTCCTATTAGAAGAACTAGAAGTGCGAATCCTGAACCAATGTTAACTAATGTCGAAGTAGAGGCAATGATATGCTAGATCATGGCTGACAGCAAACACTACACAAACGAAGATTGGGGAATTGAGCATAGCCATACCCCTTTCACTGATGATATCCTGAATTTCCAATTCCCTCGGTGATTTAATTTGCCCCAAATGGATCGATATGGAGGAAGAACCGATCCAAGGCAGCATTTAATGAGGTATTCGTGGTACATGAATGCCGCGGCAGCTCCCGATGCCATAAAATGCAAGGCTTTTCCCACTTATCTCGAGGACGTTGCGTTGATGTGGTTCACTCGACACCTCCCTCGATCAATTTCCAATTTCAGATAGCTAGGTGAGAGCTTTATGAACCGATTACGATTCCATGCACGGAAGTCTAAGAGTGTCATCGAACTATCCGGGATCAAGAAAGCTTCTGGTGAATCTTTGAAGACGTATTTAGACCGCTTTAACCAAGCAGTTACTGAAGTAAGTGACCCACATGAACAGACCATCCTGATGGCATTAATAGATGGGGTTGATAAGAGCACTGAGTTCGAAGAATATTTGGCTGGAAAACCACCACTAACCAGAGACCTGTTCTACGAGAAGGAAAATACTCGCTTGCGACGAGAGGAAATATTTGCCAACCGAAAAAGGAGGTCTGGCGGAACCCCTAGAGAGGACATCCAAAGCAATGTTACTATTAAGCAATCCAGAGATAGCGCAGGAAAGGTTGAAGTACATGTTGGTAATAAAAATGGAGGAAATGGTAACCAGGGTGGAAACGGTGGCAAAAGAGACAGGAGTCGAGGGAACAATTCCAGAAAGAGAACTCGATTTCAGACTTTTGAGGACTACACGCCACTAAGAGACACTTTGGAAAGTATATATTTAGATACTTATAACGTCGTCCAGTATAAGAAATCTCAGCCTATGGATTCAACCGAGAAAAACATGAAACTGGGAAATTTTGTTTGTTCCACGAGACTTATGGCTCCACGAATGAGTGTCTCCTCCTAAGGGATGTTATAGAGAAACTGCTTCATGCGGGAAAGCTAGATGAGTATAAACTCACCCCAAAGGACAGAAGTCAAGGAGGACAAGCCCCGAATCAAAACCAGCCTGCCTCCAAACCCACTGCCCAACAGAAGGGAAAGAATATTGTCATTAATACAATAATTGGGGGATCACATCCAGTTGGTTCTAGCAACAGAACAATGGAGTAGTATGTTAACGCAGCAAAACATCCAGAAATAGGAGAATGCAGTAATCTTGAAGAAAATGCACCGGTGAAGCAGCAAAATATAGCTACGGATGACGTTGTCTTCCGAGACAGAGAGAGTGTTGGTGTCGAAGTGCCCAGCACTGATGCGTTAGTGATAACTGCTGTTATCGGACTTGTAGTAGTTAAGAAAGTCCTTGTAGATAACAGAAGCTCCGTCAACATCCTATTTAAAAAGCCTTTTGATCGGATAAAATTAGAAATAAAGGATTTAAAGCCGTATGGAGGATGGATACGTGGCTATAATAGATCATCAACCGCTCCAGTTGGAATAATAGACTTATCAATAGAGCTAGGGGAAGGAAAGCTCCGAAGAGTTAGAATCTTCCAATTCGTGATCATGGATATTGATTCACCCTACAATGCTTTCTTAGGCCGACCGACCCTTGCAGAGTTTATAGCATGCATCGCGCCCTGGTGCCTGTTAATGAAATTCCCAATCGAAGCTAGAGTGAAATGATTAATGGAGACCAAGTTACTAGAATAGTTTGCTTTATGGTAGAGTTAAAGAAGCTACGCAACAGAAGAGATACATAAATTAAGAGTACTTCCTTTCCGACTGAAGAAAATTCAACATAGCAATTAAAGGCAATATCGCCGAGGGAGTCGCCTGATGACCTGCCTGAAGATATCGATCCTAGAGAGGACGAAGAACTAGGAAGCAGGAAGGCAACACCTAACGAAGTGACTGTACACATTCTGATTGATAACGACGACCTGACAAAGGTCTTGAAGATCGAATCTCACTTAGATCCCCTCCGAACAAGGGAATTAATAGACCTTTTGAAAACAAACCTTGACATGTTTGCTTGGACCCACGTGGACATGTGTGGAATTTCTCCTTCGATCATGAGTCATTCACTAAGCATAAACCCAAAGCATCCTTCTATGAAACAGAAAAGACATCTGCTAGGGTTGGAAAGGTCAGCAGCAGTGAAAGAAAAAGTGGAGAAATTAAGAGATAACGGATTCGTCAGGGATTCAACATATCCTGACTGGATATCAAAACCTGTCCTGGTTAAGAAATCCAATAGGAAGTGGCGAACATGTATCAAATTTTCTGATCTAAAAAAGCTTGCCTGAAGGATAGCTTTCCGCTCCCCAAGATTGACCAACTAGTAGATTTGATGGCGTGACACAAGATTCTCTCCTTCATGGATGCATATTCAGGATACAACCAGATCCCCATGCATGTACCGGATTAGTAGCATACCAGTTTCATTACGGACTTAGGGTTGTACTGTTATGTGGTGATGCCGTTCAGATTGAAAAATGTCGGAGCCACATATCAGCGCTTGGTGAATCGGATGTTTTACAACCAGATCGGAAAAACAATGGAAGTTTACGTGGACGATATGCTTGTGAAGTCCAGGCAATCGTCCGATCACACAAAGGATTTGGCGGAGATGTTTGGAATCCTAGGATAATACGAGCTAAAGCAGAACCCCTTGAAATGCTCATTCAGGGTCGCATCTAGAAAATTCCTTAGTTTCATAGTCAGTTCTCGTGGAATCAAGATTAATCCTAACTAGATTGCAGCAATCAGGAACATAGAAAAGCCACAAAAGATCAGAGATGTTCAAAGCTTGGCAGGGAAGGTTGCAGCATTGAGCAGGGTTATTTCCAAAGCCACAGACAAATGCGTTCCTTTCTTCGATCTAATCAAACGAGGGAAATACAATTTTGAGTGGACCCTAGACTATGTAAAAGCCTTTCAAAACTTGTTGGATTTTCCAGAGAAACACACGATATTGTCCAAGCCGGTAGACCATGTGGATTTATTTATATATTTGGCAATGTTGTCTCATGCCATCAGTTCAGCTCTAGTACGCGAGGAAGACAAAATTCGGAGGCCAGTTTATTATATAAGAAAGAAGTTAGTCGCAGCAGAACACAATTATCCAAAGATTAAAAAAAACTTATTTATAGCCTCCTGATTGCTTCCCGAAAACTCCATCATCATTTCCAAGCACATCCGATTGTTGTGTATACTGATCAACTGTTTCGATAGGTTCTGCAGCGACCTGAAGCATCGGGACGTTTGCTTAAGTGGAATATTGGGCTAAGCCATTTCGACTTGAACTTCCATCCCAGAAGATCAATACGGGGGAAGCATTGGCCGATTTCATCGTTGAATTCACGATCCTTGAAGAGGATGTGATAGATGAGGAGGTTGGCCCCTCATAGCAGAAGTTAGAACTTAGCTCCTGGAAACTATATATAGATGGGGCTAAGAATGTTCGACGATCTGGCGCTGGAGTTATTTTGATTACTTCTAAAGGACGATTGATTTATTATGCTTTGCGATTAAAATTCTTTACAACTAATAAGGATTCCATATGCGAGGCCTTTATTGTTGGGTTAAATCTCGCTAAGGATTTGGGTGTGACAACATTGAACATTTTTTGTGATTCGAAAATTGTCGTTTGCCAAATTCGGAAGGAGTTCCAGGCTAAAGGACCCCGACTCTTCGATTACCTAAAAAGGGTAGAAGGGCTGCTAGAAAACTTAGAGCGTTATAGCATAACACACATTCCACGAGAAGAAAATCAGAAAGCGGATAAGCTAGCTAAGTTGTCAAGATCTGACAATCTGGAAGAGACAGAGATGGTCTCGATCGAGGTACTAGAGTCCCCGAGTATAGAACGGATAGAAGTTGATCCAGTACTTGAAACCACGCCAGAAAGAGAATCATGGATGACGTCAATAAAGAACTTTCTGCACAATGGAATACTCTCGGCCAAAAAGAATGAGAAACGGGTTGTTGTTCATAAAGCCGCAAGATATGTCATGCAAGATGAAGTTCTTTATCGTCAGGGATTTTCAATGCCTTTGCTCCGATGTATAGCACACGACGACATCAAGCGTGTACTAAGAGAAGTACATGACGGTTAATGTGGAGATCACATCAGAGGTCAAACATTGGCAAATAAAATATTGCAATATGGTTATTTCTAGCCGACCATAAATCAAGATGCAGCTGATTATTCGCGACGCTGCTATCAATGCCAGAAATTTGCAAAGATCACTAGAGCACCCCCTAATCAACTTAAGTCAATGGCGAGCCCATGGCCATTCGCTGTGTGGGGAATAGACATCATTGGAAGACTGCCAATCGCTAAAGGTGGGGCAAAATATGCAATTTTGGCCATAGATTACTTTACAAAATGGAAGAAAGCTGAACCATTAACTATGACCACAACAAAATGGGTGATCAATTTTGTGGTCAGGAATATAATTTGCCGATTCGGGATTCCCAAAACCATCGTAATTGATAAGGGAACCCAATTCGATAGTACCGAGTTCAGAAACATGTGTCAGAAATACAAAATTGATAAAGGATACACCGCAGTGGCTCACTCACAATCGAATGGACAAGTTGAGGCAATAAACAAATTCGTTAAGTCCATTATGAAAAAACAATTGAATCGAGCGAAGGCCATGTGGCTCGATGGTTACCATTAGCATTATAGGTTTCTCGAATGACTTACAAGACGGCAACGGGTCATACCCCTTCTCACTTTCTTTTGGATCAAAAGCGGTCATTCCAGAGGAGTTGAAAGTTCCCTCTCACAGGACAACGTACCATGATCCACTGATGAACAGAGCACTTCTTCTTGAATCCCTAGATATGGTTGAGAAAAAGGGATGAAGCAGACTTACGCACCTCGAGGCATAGACGCCAAGTTGCGTGGTACTATAACACGAAGGTTCGGCCTAGAACCTTTGAGCCTAGAGATTTAGTGTTGAAACGTGTCTTCCCAACCCCCATCCACCTGGGTCCGAAATGGGAAGGACCACATACCATTCAATGAAAATTTGACATAGGAGCTTTCAATTAACGACCATAGATGGTGAAGAGATACCAAGGGAATGGAATGCCCAGCACTTGCGGTAATACTTGACTTAAGATTGTGCTGATTCTTTTGTTTTATAAACTATGTAAAAAGGCACAACTTGGCTAAAAAGTCTAGTTAATATAAACAAAATGTTATGAAGTGGACGAAGGCTACGATTTTCTCGAACCACTATAAAAATAGTGTGTGCCACATATTTTTCCTGCCTTTATCTCTTTATGTCCTGTGATTGTTTTGTTCTGGGTATGAAACGTTAAAATCGAGTTGAAATTAAAAGCAAGTATAATACTCGAACCAGTGAAAATCTACCTCAAGAAATTAGGTGTAGCAGGAAAACTGGAGCGAACGAGACGATCGTTTGCATAAGAGAATATAAAGAACAAGAAGACGACGTCCCAGACTCTAAGTCTTGTAATTCGAGAGAGAGTATAAAGGACGGGAAGATGACGTCCCCAAGGCGTGATGGTGCATCACAAGTAAGACCGCCTTGACCGCACTCTAACCTGAGAATACGACAAGAGAGTATAAAGGCACTAGAAGCGAGTGCCAATGAAAAAGGATCATTACCCCACAGTAGTATTTGGGGCAGTTTAATGTCGGTCCTAATCAATCGCGAACAAGCTCTGGTCAGGCATTCTTATTTAAGATTTATTGGCGGCATACAAATCGTACACATCGCATCTCCCTATTGTTTACCAATTAATTTAGTAATGGTTTTTGTATTACATAGAATATTATTTGCAGGGAAGTTCGTGCAGGACTTCTTATTTGGTTTGTGATGTGATTTGTCATTTGCTACTTGCGTTAATAATGTTTTGACTACTAGTGCATCAAATTGAAATCAATGACAAACTTGCAAATATTGACATCGGAAGAATACAAGCTACTTTATTTACATAAGTGCAGGTTTATACAAGAATACTAATCAAAAGATGTGAGGGCCGCACTCGCTACAACAACAGTGGGCCAATGGAAAACAGAATGAAAAGATTAAGCCATATTTCACCTAGATTTTGGAGAAGCCTCGGAATTTCGAGCAGCCTTCTGCTTCTCTTTTTCTTCCCTCTCAGCATCAGTGAGAAGGCGTTTCTTCGACTTTTTCTTTTCTAGAGGGGTGACTTGGGGAGCAATAGAGGACTGTGAAGCTAGCTGGGAAGTAATTGACTTTGGAATTTTAACAACTATCTTTTTCTCGGGAGGTACTGACTGGATAGGATCAATGTTAAGGGGCTCTTTGGTTTCTCCCTCAGATTTAACTTTCAGGAGTGCATCAGTCTTCGCCTTCATCTCGGACAAAGTCATGTCATCGGTTTCCCCCGAGCCTCCAGTCACCACAACATCATCATCTTCGTCATTGTCATCGTTGCCGCCATCATATTTCAAAGCGTCTATCATGTCCCCTTCTTTGGGAGTCTCAGTACTAGACGACATGAGAGATATGTTAGTAATGTCTTCTTGTATCTCCTTGGCCTTCTCAATGATTTTGTGTTAATGGATTCTTTCCATTTATCCTCATCCTTTTCAGCAGACATCGCATCAGTAGCCTCTCCCTGTTTTTCGTCAGTCTTCTCGGCCGATTTTACACCTACAGGACAAGAAGCAACAGTTATTAGTTTAGGAGAAAACTCAGATTCTTCAATTGTTTGCCTAACGATGTGACGAAAAGTTGAAATAGCTTTAACAAATTGAGGCTAGAAAGTGGAGATACCTTCTGATGACTTTTCAACATGGGCAGCAGGAGTTTCTGAGGTTCTTTCGACAATTGGAGACATGATAGATGCTTTAGAAAGTCTTGGATTTTTAGGGTCGTATCCCTCTGATTCGGTAGCCACGAGGGTGATAGATGAAGAATCTGCATCGACAGTGTGTTTTCCTTTGAGCTAGCACATATTCTCCTCCATAGCAACAACAATAAGCCTACGCCCTCCAGCTAAGCGATCCGGCTCCTCCCCTCTCAAACATTTCTCCGTGAGTTTTTCTTCATTGATGGATCCTACCTTAAGTTGTTTTTTCTCCCAAACGATAACCTGATCCCACACGTGAACCAAAGACATTGGGTAGTCCTCAATCCATGAAATATCCCGATAACGGATTACTTGCGCAAACAATTTAATCACGAATTCCCCGGAATCATCTAATTCTTTTTGGGCCTCAATAAGCTCTATATTAGCATCCTCGGAAGATTTAATAGCAATACTCGCATTCCCCTTAGTATAAGTGCCCTTGATTCATTGTTCGCCAGTTTAGTTTCCAGAACAACATTTTTGTAACAACCCACATTCTACGTATTGGAGGATCGTACAATATTTATTTTATTGTCATACGAAGTCGTACTTTAGGAAACGACTACTGGGGTCATTTCCTACATTCACGATTTTTGCCGAATTTTAAATGACCGTTTTGCCCTTGGCGAATCTTGTTTCGCCTATAACTTTTGATTGGTAAGGAGTTTTGACCTGAAACCACTTCCATTGGATTCGGATGATGGTTTTCTATTCCGTAGAGCGGTCAAATTAATCAAGCGGACTTACCATTTGGGAGATACGGCTGAAATAAAATTTGAAGATGGAAAAACAACCGAATTAGGCTTAATAGGGTGATTAGTAGTTGGCCCATAACCCATTTCGGGATTAGGTTTATGGCAGGGCTGAAAGGAGTTAGAGAATGATTCCTTTTCATTTTTCCAGCCGCCACGAACATTTCTCTAACCCTAGCAATGGCCTCCACCTTCTAAATTCATCTTTAATCACTTTCTAATCACATATTAGCCGAATCTACATCAAATTAAGTCAGATTAGCATAGAACTCGAGATAGAGCTGCTGGAATACATTGGGATCCATGCCAAATCAATTAGAGTTTCATATCTGGAATTTATTTGTGGCTAAGGTGAGAGATTTGCTTGTTCATTCACTAATTATGTCTAATTAGGGGTGATTAGTGATAATAAGCGAAATCATACCTCAAAAAAATATGGAAAAATATGTAAAAATTCTAAATATTATTTTATGTCACTGATATAAATTTGGGTTAATTTGGATTAAGTTTGCTAATCCTGGAAATTAGGGGATTAAGGGGAAAATCATGGATTTGGGTATGTTTGATCCTAAATAACAAATGTGATTGATGTTTTAATGTTTCTGGTTGATTCCATATGTTGTTACTATTGTTTGGTCTGATCTACGATTGCATCGTAAAGTTAGAATGGTCAAAAACGCCGTCGAGAGGCGAAAAATGGTTTGCTGGAAAATGGTGCAGGCTATGGGTCGAGCGACCGACCAATAATACCCGATCGACCCTATATGTCCATTCGACGCTATATGTATGTTCGACCCATGATGTTCAACTGAACCAAATATGCATGTTCGACCGAACCAAATATGGACGTTCGACCGACCCAAATATGCACGTTCGACCAACCAGGGATGCAATGTTCGACCGACCAGGGATGCAATGTTCGACCGACCAGGGTTACAATGTTCGACCGACCCTATGGAAGATCAATTCCAATTCGACTAAACCCAAGATGCAAAGGAAGTCCAGATGAGAAGTAATGTCTAAGGATCCAAATAGGGATCGACAGGTTAACTTCTAAAGTTGGGCTTTGCTGTGGGACGTATGCAAAGGGGTTATCGATATCTATAACTTTGGTTCACTATTGAGAGGGGGCATTGTCTATGGACCGGTGCGGGGGGTTAGAGGCTATATGGAGTCGAACTCCATCAGGGCCTCTAAGGGCAAGGTGATCTTAGTGATAGTTGGACGAGGTGGGACTCCGTCATGGCCCCAATAGTTCTGGTGATCAAAGTGGTGGATATCGTATGCTTTACGCACTGAGTGAGAGATGTGAGGATGATTGCTATCACCATGACATGCACACTTCCATTTTGCACTTTATGTTAGTGTTATCTTAAGGTACTGTACATCTTGTTGTGCTAAATCTTTTGTTGCAGGTCAGGTTCAGGTATGATTATTTATACCTGTTATTGTTTTGTTTTGCTGCTATCGCTCATACCAGACTTTTATCTGACCCAGAGTTTTATGTCTCTTCTTATTACTCTGGGTGCTCCTAAACGAGCAGACTAGAGACATGTTAGGTGGCTATGCACGAGTAGTTATTCGGGGATGAGCAAGAGGCTTCCACGTATTATTTACATATATTCTCCCTATGTTGTTTGTTGGTCACTGCTTTGGGCATTAGTATTTTCTATTTTGGCTTTAGACACAGTATTTTGAAGTTATAATAATGGTTTGGATCATAAGTTGTTTTTTGGATTCCGCTACTACGATGGTTTAGTTTTCTGCTTATACACTGCCTCGACTGTTTTATGTCAAGTTGTGTTATTATTATATTTTATTTCATGCGCAGTGAGATTTATTACAAGTTTTTTGATGATCCATAGTTTTAAAATCACTTTCTTTTGACGACCGTCCCGTGCAATTGGGACATCGACATAGCGCATTTCAAGGGATATGACGGCTGGTGCGGGGCGGGCCATCACACTTGATATCAGAGCCTAGGTTGCGTAGTTTAACCTAGGGGAAGACATCATAGAGAGATAGTATACATATATGAGAGCGCGTAATTGTGATTTTTGGTTTTCAAAAACTGTATATATACTATTAGTATATCCAAGGATGAAGTCGCACTACATTGGGACCACTAAGGAGATAGTTAATCGTTTTCTCTTTATAGATTGAACGATGAGCCGAAATAGGAGGAGTACAGGTTCAGGGGCCAACAATGAGAATGTCCCTGATATGAGGACGATGTTTACTGCCTTCATGCGATAGATGCTCAGGGAGCAGTTCCATATTCTACTAATGGTGGTGGTGCAGTAGTGCAAGCGCCTAGAGCCGATTTCGCCAAGCTCAGCAAGGATTATACTAATCTTGGTGGAAAGTCGTTCCATGGAACGAAATCGACTACGGAAGTTCAAGATTGGTTTGATAGTTGTGAGCGCATCTCCTAGGATTTGGGAATCGATGATGCAATGGAAAGAAAGTTAGCAACGCGTCAACTTCAAGGACGGGCAATGAATTGGTGGAATGCTATTAAAGCAGCTACTCCTGAGGATCAAGTTACTTGGAATCATTTTAAGACTCGCTTCAGTGACAAGTTTATCTCAGCTACTCAGAAATCAGAATTGTTTAGGAAATTCTTAGAGATTAAGCAGAATGATAGGGTAGTCTCAGAATATATTGCTGAGTTCGATACTTTATCAAAGTATGGATTATATCTTATCGATACTGCCGAGAAGAAGAACGAGAAGTTCATAACCGGCTTAGATGGGTACTTGGGGGAAAGACTTATAAACCACATCAATGAGACATTCAAATCTATTGTGGGGAAAACATTGAGATTAGAGAACCTTTACCCTAAGACGAAGACCGAAGTTGCTATTGCATCTACAGGGGAGCCAAGACCGCAGGCAAGCGGTGGAGGTAAGAATAATTACCAGAATAAGAGGAAACAGAATTAGATCAAGGATGGTCAGAAAAAGAAGGATAAGAAATATATTGAGTGTTATAGCTGTGGCAAGAAGGGCCACTATGCCAAAGATTTTCGAGCAAAGCCAGCGGATAGGAAGTGCTTCAGTTGCGGCCAAGTGGGACATCATAAGGATAAATGTCCACAACATCCTAAAGAGAAGTAGATTTTGAAAGCATATGCTATCAATGATGTTCCTTCTTCATCGAATGCCCCAGCTGCGACAGAGAAAGGAGAGGGTGTCGTCATTTAAGTTATGCTTTCCATTTATGATGTTCCTGTTCGAGTACTGTTTGATACCGGGGCTTCTCATTCCTTCGTATCTAGTGATTTGGTAGATAGATTCGAATTAGAACTCGAGATTGTCAATAGACCTTTAGTTGTGACGAACCCGATCGATGGTTCGACTAGCCTAAGTATGATTTGTCATAATTTGGTCTTATCGAGCCATGGATGCATGTTTGTTCATGATTGCTTTGTTTTGGGCTTTACTGGGTTTGGCATTATTTTGGGAGTTGATTGGCTCCAAAGGTATGGGTGGTGGTAGATTGTGAGGGGTCTATGGTGACCATTAGAGCGGATGATGGGCGGAGAGTACTGTTTGGTTGCCTACCTAGTGATGGGATGATGGCTAGTTTTCTTAATTCCCTCGACATCCCGCATGATGAGTTGTCAGACGTGTTTATTGCTGGTGAGTGTCCGGACATCTTCTGGGAAGTGATCGGACTTCCACCACACCGAGAGATCGAGTTTCTATTGATTTAGAGAAAGATGTCAGACCTATAAGGATGCCTCTTCGTCATATGGCCCAAGGGAGCAACGAGAGCTCGGGGTGCAAGTAAGCGATCTTTTGAAGAAGGGATTTATCCAAAGAAGTGTTTCCGAGTGGGGAGCACCATTCGTAGTTACTATCAAGACCGATGGTTCCCTTCGATTGTGTGTGGACTACCACGAATTGAATAAGGTGATGAGGAAGAATAAGCATCCTCTTTCGTGGATAGACGACTTGTTTGATCTGTTGAATGGAGTGAGCGTGTTCTTTCAGTTAGATCTCACGATAGGTTTTCATCAGCTCCGAGTAGCAGCTGAGAGTACACCTAAAATGGCATTTCGGACGCCATTTGGATTCTATGAGTGGTTGGTCATGCCATTCGGGTTGACCAATGCACCATCATATTTTGTGGATCTTATGAATAGGGTATTCAGGGATCAATTGAATAAGTTTGTCCTTGTTTTCATGAACGATTTCTTAGTTTATTCAAGGACGGAGGAAGAACACAAGGAACATTTGAGGATAGTGATGGAAGGGTTGAGGAAACACCAATTGAAAGCGAAATTTTCTTAATGTCACTTCTGGAGGAGGGAAGTGAGGTTCTTGGGCCATGTTGTTTTAGAGAATAGTATTGCCGTGGACCCTACGAAGGTAGCTACGGTGCAAGATTGGCATATACCCAAGAATGCAACGGATGTGAGAAGTTTCTTGGGGTTAGCTGGATATTATCGTAAGTTTATCCTAGACTTCTCCAAGATAGCGGCACCGTTAACTCAGTTGACCAAGAAGAATCAACCTTTTGCTTAGGACGGAAGGTGTGAGAATGCTTTAAGAGCCTAAAGGAGAAGTTAACGTGTGCACCAGTGTAAGTTATTCCTAAAGGGAACGAAGAGATGACGGTATAAACGGATGCTTGTGGTACCAGACTAGGTGTTGTACTGATGCAAGGAGGTAGGGTAGTAGTTTATGCTAGTCGGCAACTGAAACCGCATGAGAAAAGACATCCTACCTATGATTTGGAATTGGCAGCGATTGTGCTCGCGTTAAAGATGTGGAGACATTATCTCTTGGGAGAAATATTTGAGTTGTTTACCGATCATAAGTCGTTAAAGTATTTATTCTCTCAAAAGGATTTAGATCTTCGTCAGCAGAGATGGTTAGAGTTCTTGGCTTCATATGATTTCAATATCGCATACACACCCAGGAAAGGCAATGAAGTGGCTGATGCATTAAGTAGGAGACCTTCCTGTTTAGGGGCTATGTTTCTTGAATGGAAGCAACTGCAGTATATCGCGGGTTATGATTTCTGACCTAAGTGTGAATTGGATCTAGAAATGTTAGCAAGTTTGACGATTAGTCCGACTTTGATTGGGCAGATCGGCTCCAGTCAGAGGGATGATCCTAACCTACTGGAAATCATATCCACGGTGGAGATGGGTACTGACGGTGAGGAGATGAACAAGTATGGACTTGATCGAGAAGGATGGCTCCGAAAGAATGGGAGACTAGTTGTACCCAATGTTAATGGATTGAGAGTTGAAGTGCTTAGAGAGTATCATCACTCGAAACTAACTATACATCCCGATGGTAACCAAATGTATCGAGACATGAAGCAACCCTACTATTAGGAAGGGATGAAGAGAGCCATTAGGAAGTTTATATACAAGTGCATGAATTTACAGTTAGTTAAAGCCGAGCAAAGGAAGCCTAGTTGTTTGTTACAACCGCTGAAAGTTCCCGAATGGATATGGGAACAAGTCTCAATGGATTTCATTAACGGTTTGCCAAGGACTAGGTTGGGTCATGATAGTATTTGGGTGGTTGTGGATCGACTGACCAAGAGCAAAAGGTTTATACCGGTCAACTCAAATAGAATGACAACTAAGTTAGCAGAACTGTATATGAAGTGGGTAGTGAGATTTCATGGAGTACCTAAAGGTATTGTGAGTGACCGAGATCCATTATTTACTAGTGGGTATTGGAAGAGCTTACAAGAGTCTTTAGGGTCAGAATTGCATCTCAGTATCGCGTTCCATCCTCAAACCGACGATCAAACAGAGAGGGGTGAATCGTGTGTTAGAGGATCTCTCGAGAGCTTGTATATTGGATTTTGGGGTTTCATGGGATGACCATTTGCATCTGGTTGAGTTCGCATATTATAATGGTTTTCAGTCCAGTACTGGTATGGCTCCATTTGAAGCTTTGTACGGAATACCATGCAACTCATCATCATGTTGGTTGGAAACTGGTGAGAAGTTTGTGCTTGGGCCAGATGTAATAAGAGAAAGTTCTGATAAAATCAAGGTTATTCAACAGCGAATGAAGGCTTCCCAAGATAGGCAGAACAGTTATGCTAATAAAAGCAGAAGAGATTGGAAATGCTCCATTGAAGACTTGGTATTCGTCATGATTTCTCCATTGAAGAGTGTTATTCGGTTTAGTAGGAGAGGTAAATTGGCACTAAGATTTGTTGGTCCATTTACAGTTGGTTTGAACAACTTGGGAATTTAGCGTATAAAGTTGGATTGCCTGACAAGATGGCTGGAGTTTACGACGTATTTCATGTTTCCCAATTAAGGAAGTTCATGCACGCTTCTGATATGACTATTTCACCAGATCAGTTGGATGATATCGAGGTAGAATCCGAGATGGTTGGGAACCGCAGGATGATTCATATTGTCGAACACGATATGAAACAACTTCAAAGGAAGACGGCGGTACTAGTCAAGGTCCAGTGGGGCGATAATGAGAATGACTGTACTTGGGAAACAGAGGATAGCATAAGGAAGTCAAATCCAGAACTCTTTGCCTGGTAAGATTTTAAATCGTGATATAGTTATTCCCTTGTTAGTAAACCACATGCTAGGATAAGCTTGTTGTGTTATTGTGTATGTATGATTGTTGTAAATGGTTGATAGGCATGCGGGACACCATTATATGTTTCTTGGTTAAGGAATTTTGGGGGTGAAATTCATTGGAGGTAGAGTGTAACGACCCACATTTTATGTATCGAAGGATCATAGAATATTTATTTTATTTTCATACGAAGTCGTATGGCCATGTAACTTTGGAAAACGACTATTGGGGTCATTTCCCACATTCACGATTTTTGCCGAATTTTAAATGATCGTTTTGCCCCTAGCAAATCCTTTTTCGCCTATAACGTTTGATTGGTAAGGAGTTTTGGCATGAAACCACTCACATTTGATTCAAATGATAGTTTACCTTTCCGTAGAGTGGTCACATTAATCAAACGGCCTTATCGTTTGGGAGATATGGCTGAAATAAGGTTTGGAAGGAGAAAAAAAGCATAATTGGGCTTAACCGGGTAATTAGCAATTAGGCCCATAACCCATTTCGGGATTAGGGTTATGGGAGGGCTGAAAAGAGTTAGAGAATGATTCCTTTTCATTTTTCTAGCCGCCACAAACATTTCTCTGACCCTAGTAATGGCCTCCGCCTTCTAAATTCATCTTTAATCAATTTCTAATCACATATTAGCCAAATCTACATCAAACTAAGGCGGATTAGGGTAGAAATTGAGATAAAGCTGCTGGAATACATTGGGATCCATGCCAAATCGGTTAGAGTTTCAGATCTAAAATTTATTTGGGGCTAAGGAGAGTGTTTTGAATGTTTATTCACTAATTATGGCTAATTAGGGGTGATTAGTGATAATTAGCGAAATCATACCTCAGAAAAATATGTAAAAATTCTAAATATTATTTTATGTCACTGATATAAATTTGGGTTAATTTGGATTAAGTTTCCTAATCATGGAATTTAGGGGATTGAGGGGAAAATCATGGATTTTGGTATGTTTTATCCTAAATAACACATGGGATTGATGTTTTTGTTTGATTCCATTTGTTGTTACTACTGTTTGGTATGATCTACGATTGCGTAGTAAAGTTAGAATGGTCGAAAATGCCGCCGAGAGGCGAAAAATGGTATGTTGGAAAATGGTGCAGTCTATGGGTCGAGCGACCGACCCATAATACCCGATCGACCCTATATATACGTTCGACCCTATATGTCCATTCGATCCTATATGTATGTACGACGACCCAAATCTGGATGTTCGACTAATCCAAATCTGCATGTTCGACCGACCCAAATATGCACGTCCGACGGACCCAAATATGCATGTTCGACCGACTAGAGATGCAATGTTCGACCGACCAGAGATGCAATGTTCGACCGACTAGGGTGGCAATGTTCGACTGACCCTATGGAAGATCAACTCCAATCTGACTAAACCCGATATGCAAAGGAAATCTAGATGAGAAGTAATGGCTCAGGATCCAAATGGGGATCGACATCTTAACTTCCAAAGTTGGGCTTTGCTGCGGGACGTGCGCAAAGGGGTTATCGATATCTATAACTTTGGTTCACTATTGAGAGGGGGACATTGACTATGGACCAGTGCGGTGTGGTCAGAGGTTGTATGGAGTCGAACTCCATCAGGGCCTCCAAGGGAAAGTGGTCGTAGTGATAGTTGGACGGGGTGGGACTCCATCATGGCCCCAATAGTTCTGGTGAACAAAGTGTTGGATATTGTATGCTTTACGCACTGTGTGAGAGATATGAGGATGATTGCTATGTTTGATGTTTGCTATCACCATGACATGCACACTCCCATTTTTACACTTTATGTTAGTATTACCTTAGAGTACTATACATCTTGTTGTGCTAACTCTTTTGTTATAGGCCCAGGTTCAGGTATGATTATTTATACATGTTATCGTTTTGTTTTGCTACTATCGCTCATACCAGACTTGTCTGACCCATAGTTTTATGTCTCTTCTTATTACTCTGGGTGCTCATAAACGAGCAGACTAGAGACATGTTAGGTGGATATGCACGAGTAGTTGTCCGGAGACGAGCATGAGGCTTCCACCTGCCATTTTCATAAATTCTCCCTATGCTGTTGCTGGTCATTGCTTTGGGCATTAGCAGTGTACCTTTTCTATTTTTGCTTTAGAGAAGGCATGTTGAAGTTGTAATAATGGTCTGGATCATAAGCTGTATTTTGGATTCCGCTGCTACGATGGTTTAGTTTTCAGCTTATGCATTATCTCGTCTGTTTTATGTCTGGTTATGTTATTATTATATTTTATTCCATGCGTTGTGAGATGCACTACATGTTCTTTGATGATTCATAGTTTTAAAATCCCTTTCTTTCGACGACCGTCCCGTGCTAGTTGGACACCGACAAAGTGTGTAACAACCCGGGTTTCGACAGACCGAATTTTTCAAAATCCAATCCATCGGACCCTGAGTTGGGTGCTCTGGTATCCTGTAGAAAAGACAGAGAGAAAGAAACATGTCAGAGTTCGAAAAGCAGCTCACAGCGGAAGGAATAAAATATAATTTATTCAAAATAGCATTTCCTTAATAATAATACTGCCAAGC
This sequence comes from Allium sativum, assembly GCA_030737875.1. NCBI lineage: Eukaryota > Viridiplantae > Streptophyta > Magnoliopsida > Asparagales > Amaryllidaceae > Allium > Allium sativum. The sequence continues at coordinate 261,321,698 of CM060927.1, read as the reverse complement.
CAGTAGTCAAGCAATACTATCTCTGTCATGAACCTAACCTATGCATGTTGTGAGGAGGGGGTCAGAACATAAGTTCTGTGTGACTGGACTATAATAAACTCTTGTGTAACCCTACATATACCGTTCAGTTATAATTTCTTGTTTATTAGGTTATTCACAATATTAGCACCCAAGGCCAAACCTACGTCATTCTCGTCCAATTACTAGTAGACTTAACCTAATACATCGTATATGTAATTTTTAACCAACCGTATAATCCTTTCCATGTATACGTACATTCCCTTGTCGTATATGTTTGGACTGCCACCCTTGATCTGGCTACGTTTCCTTACCATGAACTATCGAGTGTTCAACTAGGATTTATGCCACCTAGGACCACTAGGGATTATGCTACCTATTGAATGTTTTCTAGATTTGATTAGGGTTTATGCCACCTAGGACTATTAGGGATTATGCTACCTGTCGAACAGCGCCCTTTTCCCACGTATGTATCGCAAATCGTTTCCAATGTCTAGGTGCACATGTACACTATATGTGCGGCCTGAGTCCCGTGACAGGGCTAAGACAAGAAATACGGAACTCGGTCGGGAGCTTTAAGTTATCTGTCGATGCAGATGCTAAGGTCTGTTTTTCTACCAGTGGTTATGGTCCCACGTGACCCCTCCCTCAACTAATGAAAGGCAATCCAAGAAAATCAAGCACGAGAACTGTACTCCTACCACCTATGCCCCCACATTCCTATTGGCCAGCCTCACCCACAACTAGATAGCAAGTATATGGTCTGTTGGGAGTTCTATGCCTTTCCGTATACGTACTACGATTTGACTGAAGATGGTAGGTAGACGACGAGTGCTATCACATGGCTAAACAAGATATCGCCGCCTCACGCTGGTCCATCCTAGTCTTTAGGTTGCCTTATATTGCAACCAAGGCATACTCTTGGTTCTCCTACCGCCGACCTTAACCTCTGTGAGTCCAGGCGGATCATCTGCAACCTTACAGAGGGATACCAAGAGTACCCTCACGTTCCCCGAAGCTACGTGCTTCGTAACCCAGTCCGCTGGAGCCTTTCTCGAAATCAGATAAATGTTCGCTCCTCCTCGTGTGTTTGTTAAGCGATGATCTACCGTATTGGGTTATTCATCTATTTATGGACTGGCTCAGTTTCCTTGACTAAGAATTATTACTTAGTTGTTCGTAACTAAGGTTTACACTTAGTTTCCTTTCCCGTTAATCTTGTTAACTAAGGTTTACCACTTAGTCCCCTTAACTAAGGATTACAACTTAGTTCCCGTTCTCGACCGTTTTCTTAACTAAGGTTTACTGCTTAGTTCCTATTAACTAAGGCTTGTTACTTAGTTATCATTCTCGTTGTTTTACTTAGTCAATTCTCGTTACCTTAGACATCAGACCACATATTCTCGCTTTATAATTCAACTTGTTGACTAAGGTTTTCCCATGAATTCAAGCATAACTTAAATTCTCTTTTATTCGGTGATAGCGCATGGTGTTTTCCCACAGTTCTTGCTTAGCTTACCCCATATTATAGGTTATCCCACCCTTCAGGTCTTACATTACATCTTAAGTCATAGTCTTTCTCTGTCCCTAGGACAGGTTTACCCCCTAATTAACCCTTTGACTATTTCAACTTCGATTTATAATAGGTAGTTAACATTCCCTATTTTCGTTTTTGGTTAAGTTTTGTTCATATGTTCGTGTCGACTTAACTCCATCTCCTTATAACGTTCATTCACAAATTTGGTTAAGTGTTGTCTTTGAATTCATGACTTAATGCTACGAATCATGTGCCATTAATTATTAATGCACCACAACATCTCACATTGTAACTGTTGTTGTGGTCACTGGTTATGCCGGGCGGTTCCGGGCAGAATTACGCCACAACTCAGTCTAACCTCGGGTTTTAAGCGCAACATGACTAACTTCTCACATTAGGACCTATTGTTTGCAACCACTGGTTAGGCCGGGCGGTTCCGGGCAGGATTACATCGCAAACTCATCCTAACCTCGAGTTAGCCACGTTTCATGTTTGGTTCATGTCTATTCTAATTGGCATATGTCAAGTTCATAATCATGTTAAAAAATATTAAGTTCATGTCATGCCAATTACCCAACTTACAAGCATGTTCTTATAAATGTCAACTACCAATTCATGCCATGTTCGTGTTCATTTTAGATGTCAAGTTCATAAGAATATTCTAAATGTCATATTTCAAGTTTCATAATCTTGTCCCTATTTACATTACACAAATTACTCAACCATATTCATGTTCAATGCATTTCAATAGTGCCAAAATTCGAGTATCAAGTTCAATCTAGATGTCAAGTGTCAATTCCCCAAATCCAAGCTTTACCTAAAAAACCCCAATTTATATTCATGCTTGTAATCCCATTAACAGGTTACATCTATCATTAAATTCATAATTCATATTCATGTCAATTTCATGTTCAAGTTCTAGATGTAAACTTCATGTCAAATTCCATATGTCAATTCGTATCAAGTTTGTGTTCTTATCCAAATTCAAGTTATAATACAGGTTTTATTCTAGAGACATATGCCCATTAACAAATCCATAAGTCAATTTCATGCTTAAATCAATGATGTCAATTCTACGCCAAACCCCAAATCATGTTCATGCGTATAATTCTAAATTTGGTTTACGCATTCAGGTATTGTCAATGTTATATTACGCCCAACCCTCTTTTGTAATTTATAACCAAACCGTCCGGTTCATGTCATAGCCCAAAACCGTGCGTTTCCCTTTTTCGCTTGCAATAATCATTCAAACGTATTTATTTTATGATAGATCTAGGCTCGAGATAGCCTAGCTATTAAAAATCAAAAAGGGAAATAATAAAAGGAGGCACATAATCTTAGGCATAATAATTAAAATCGAGCACATGATAATATTAAACATTATGGATTCAATAATTTCATTTCATGTTTACATAGGGAATGTTTGAACGATAAATAATAATTTTACACAAAAAGTGCATTATAACTCCACTCACAGTGTTTGTCATCTTCAAAATGTAGATCCTCGATTATCCCTTTGATTTATGAATTGGATTAACCCTTGAACTGATTTCCCCCTTTCACTTTTTGTTGCTTTTAATTCATCTTTGATTGATTTCATGTCCAATTCAATTTATCTTTGATTTCATATGCGGCGTAGGTTGCAGATCTGAATTCCTTCTCTTTGCGCAGTGATTTAGATCTAAGCCTCTTTTCTTTTTATTCATGGTCGTAGTAATTCTAGATCTCATTCTTTTTAATTTTAAGAATAGAATTTGTAGAGAAAAGAGAGAAGAATAGATCTAAGATTTATTTAGATCAATAGCTTGAGGAGGAAGAAGAAATCAAGTTAGAAGAGAGCCATGGCCTTGCCATGAATTGTTTTGGAGTTTACAATGAGCCTAGGATGTTTATATAGGTGTTAGACCAACGTACCAGGCCCAAAAACTCATCCAGGTGCTAAAAAATGAACCTGGACAGCTTCTGGGGCGAATTTCCCGCTTCTGGACCAAAATTCCTGCTCCAGGTCGCTACAGGTCGACCTCCCCAAGGGGGGGGGGGGGGTCGACACTATGGTCGACCTGGGGGTCGACCTGGTCATTTTTTTTCTGTTCTGGGCTGGGCTGTTTTCTGATTTTTCGCTGAAACTTCGGGAGGTCATAACTCCTTCATACGGACTCCGATTTTCGAAAACTCAGACTCTATTTCATGTAAAATTTCGAGAGGAACGCAATGGTGATGTCCATTTTACTTAATTTCTGATATTTAAATTAAATATTCTTACTTTACTATCTTCTCCGTTACACATACTATTATCGAATTAATTTTTCTTCTCTTCCATGTATTAATTAATTCTCATTATACATCACCATTATTTACCTATATAAGCATATTTTCATAAATTATATTTCATTTTTAATTATATTAAAAATGAGGGGTGTTACATTCTCCCACCCTTAAAGAATTTCGTCCCCGAAATTCGATAAGAGTAAAATAGATAATCCCTCGCAACATCCAATTAGTGTTCATCCAATTGTTGCAACATTGTGTACATGTGCAAAGTGAAGTACATTATAGTAAAGCATGTATGCCTAATTTGGATCCACCTATATGTATGCAAACTTTAAAAAAACTTTTGAAAACATGATGCTCACATCCTAAATATACTTGCAGTTCTATATGGATGCAATATTTTTGAAAAATCAAAACATTTTCCATTCAAATTTTCCCATTCTCTTATAGAATAAGAGCATAGTTCATCCAATTTTCGCATCCAAAACCCTACCAACCATCTTTTAATACGAGATTTAGAAAAATCTAATTTTCCAAATTCGATTTCTTATGTTATGAAAAGGTATAAAACGGAAAAATTCACATCCTCCGTTTTTCTTTTCTAATTGTACTTGGATTTTTATATAACTATTCTATTAAGATTTCCTATTTTCTTATCCAAGCACAACCACATAAGAAAATTTCTTTCTCGTATTTTCGACTTTATCTTGAAATAATTTCATATTTATTCATCTTTTTCTTGAGATTTACGTTTTCTTTCCCCCGTCTTGTTTTGTTGCTTTACTGAATTTATTGTTTTCTTGTTAGTTAGGCTATTCTTTAGCTTATTTGGCTTAGTCCAGTTTCTCATGTTTATATTATTTATTTATCTTTTCAAATAAGCTTTTCCGTTTTCTAGTCAAACAGTATCCTACACAGCTACAACTATGGGCCAAGGATCTTAAGACTTTATTACCTCTGACAATCGCGAGTCCACCTAACAGGGTCTATATAATTGCTTGCCCTTCATCACCTAGTAGTCACTACTAGTCCATGCTGTGTATTACTAGCCTATCCTTTTCTTTTTCTCAAGCAACAATTCTAGGTCTCAATGCTTATGCATTCTACGAGAAATTTGTTTACCCAATTTTTGTTTTTAACAATAATCAAAATTTAATAGAATAGAGATTTCAAAAACTCCTTTTACAAAATACAACATTTTCCTTTCACGATTTTCATATATGAGAACTAGTGAGCTATATATATATGCTCCTTTTCATGAGAGAAGTCTTTCAAAACAAGGAATCGTTGTTTTACAAAATATAAACCACTTTATTTTAAAACCCAATATGCATTTTTTAAACATCAGGATACTTTTAAGATCAAAAATCAGAAAATACCACAAACTCTTTTACAAATTCAAGTTCTTTAAAGTTTATTATTGGGTCAGACTCAAAGCGGGTTTTCCACTCAACTAGGCTTTCATAGGTACTTTCACAAATTCAATTTTCTCGACTATATATATTCCTAATCCATTTTCACACTTTAACCTTTTTTTTAATTTCTAAAGTTTTACTTCTAGACCCACTACTCTGAAATACTAATATTTCAGTTTCCATTCTATGGGATACTTTCTAGCTCCTAGTCATATTGTACACTTTCCCAACAACCTAATTGTTTCCAAAATTTCTATGTCCATGCCTTTAGTGTACAAACCAATATCCCAACTCTTTACATGTCTAGTGGACTACTATATGGATTTAGGTTTATATATATAATATATTTATATTTTAGAAAATACAAATACGTTCACTCATTATCGCCCTAAGACCACTAAACCGAAGCTCTGATACCAGATGTAACAACCCGGGTTTCGACAGACCGAATTTTTCAAAATCTAATCCATCGGACCCCGAGTTGGGTGCTCTGGTATCCTGCAGAAAATACAGAGAGAAAGAAACATGTCAGAGTTCGAAAAGCAGCTCACAGCGGAAGGAATAAAATATAATTTATTCGAAATAGCATTACCTTAATAATAATACTGCCAAGCCAGTAGTCAAGCAATACTTTCTCTGTCATGAACCTAACCTGCGCACGTTGTGAGGAGGGGGTCAGAACATAAGTTCTGTGTGACTGGACTATAATAAACTCTTGTGTAACCCTACATATACCGTTCAGTTATAATTTCTTGTTTATTAGGTTATTCACAATATTAGCACCCAAGGCCAAACCCACGTCATTCTCGTCCAATTACTAGTAGACTTAACCTAATACATCGTATATGTAATTTTTTCCCAACTCATATAATCCTTTCCATGTATACGTACATTCCCTTGCCGTATATCGTACGGGCTTTATCACGTAATTCTATACTACTTCAACGTAGTGCCACCATTCTTGAAATCGTTTGGACAGCCACCCTTGATCTGGCTACGTTTCCTTATCATGAATTATCGAGTGTTCAACTAGGATTTATGCCACCTAGGACCACTAGGGATTATGCTACCTATTGAACATTTTCTAGATTCGATTATGGTTTATGCCACCTAGGACTACTAGGGATTATGCTACCTATCGAACAACGCCCTTTTCCCACGTATGTATCGCGAATCGTTTTCGATGTCTAGGTGCACATGTACACTATATGTGCGGCCCGAGTCTCGTGACAGGGCTAAATCAAGAAATACGGAACTCGGTCGGGAGCTTTAAGTTATCTGCCGCTAAGGTCTGTTTTTCTACCCGTGGTTATGGTCCCACGTGACCCCTCCCTCAACTAATGAAAGGCAATCCAAGAAAATCAAGCACGAGAACTGTACTCCTACCACCTATGCCCCACTTTCCTATTGGCCAGCCTCACCCACAACTAGATAGCAAGTATATGGTTTGTTGGGAGTTCTCTTCCTTTCCGTATACGTACTACGATTTGGCTGAAGATGGTAGGAAGACGACGAGTGCTATCACAGGGCTAAACAAGATATCGCCGCCTCACGCTGGTCCATCCTAGTCTTTAGGTTGCCTTATATTGCAACCAAGGCATACTCTTGGTTCTCCTACCGCAGACCTTAACCTCTGTGAGCCTAGGCGGATCATCTGCAACCTCACAGAGGGATACCAAGAGTACCCTCACGTTCCCCGAAGCTACGTGCTTCGTAACCCAGTCCGCCGGAGCCTTTCTCGAAATCAGATAAACGTTTGCTCCTCCTCGTGTGTTTGTTAAGCGATGATCTACCGTATCGGGTTATTCATCTATTTATGGACTGGCTCAGTTTCCTTAACTAAGAATTATTACTTAGTTGTTCTTAACTAAGGTTTACCACTTAGTTTTCTTTCCCGTTAATCTTGTTAACTAAGATTTACCACTTAGTCCCCTTAACTAAGGATTACAACTTAGTTCCCATTCTCGACGGTTTTCTTAACTAATGTGTACTGCTTAGTTTCTATTAACTAAGGCTTGTTACTTAGTTATCATTCTCGTTGTTTTACTTAGTCAATTCTCGTTACCTTAGACATCAGACTACATATTCTCGCTTTATAATTCAACTTGTTGACTAAGGTTTTCCCATGAATTCAAGCATAACTTAAATTCTTTTTTATTCGGTGATAGTGCATGGGTGTTTTCCCATAGTTCTTGCTTTGCTTACCCCATATTATAGGTTATCCCACCCTTCAGGTCTTACATTACATCTTAACTCATAGTCTTTCTCTGTCCTTAGGACAGGTTTACCCCCTAATTAACCTTTGACTATTTCAACTTCGATTTATAATAGGTAGTTAACACTCCCTATTTTCGTTTTTGGTTAAGTTTTGTTCATATGTTCGTGTTGACTTAACCCCATCTCCTTATAACGTTCATTCACAAATTTGGTTAAGTGTTGTCTTTGAATTCATGACTTAACCCTATGAATCATGTGCCATTAATTATTAATGCACCACAACCTCTCACATTAGACCTGTTGTTGTGTCACTGGTTATGCCGGGCGGTTCCGGGCAGAATTACACCACAACTCAGTCTAACCTCGGGTTTTAAGCGCGATATGAATAACTTCTCACATTAGGACCTATTGTTTGCAACCACTGGTTAGGCCGGGAGGTTCCGGGCAGGATTACATTGCAAACTCATCCTAACCTCGAGTTAGCCACGTTTCATGTTTGGTTCATGTCTATTCTAATTGGCATATGTCAAGATCATAATCATGTCAAAAAAATATTAAGTTCATGTCATGCCAATTACCCAACTTACAAGCATGTTCTTATAAATGTCAACTACCAATTCATGCCATGTTCGTGTATGTTTTAGATGTCAAGTTCATAAGCATATTCTAAATGTCATATTTCAAGTTTCATAATCTTGTCCCTATTTACATTACACAAATTACTCAACCGTATTCATGTTCATTGCATTTCAATATGCCAAAATTCGAGTATCAAGTTCAATCTAGATGTCAAGTGTCAATTCCCCAAATCCAAGCTTTACCTAAAAACCCCCCAATTTATATTCATGCTTGTAATCCCATTAACAGGTTACGTCTATCATTAAATTCATAATTCATATTCATGTCAATTTCATGTTCAAGTTCTAGATGTAAGCTTCATGTCAAATTCCAGATGTCAATTCATATCAAGTTTGTGTTCTTATCCAAATTCAAGTTATAATACAGGTTTTATTCTAGAGACATGTGCCCATTAACAAATCCATATGTCAATTTCATGCTTAAATCAATGATGTCAATTCTACGCCAAACCCCAAATCATGTTCATGCGTATAATTCTAAATTCGGTTTACGCATTCAAGTTTTGTCAATGTTATATTATGCCCAACCCTCTTTTGTAATTTATAACCAAACCCTCCAGTTCATGTCATAGCCCAAAACCGAGCGTTTCCCTTTTTCGCTTGCAATAATCGTTCAATCGTATTTATTTTATGATAGATCTAGGCTCGAGATAGCCTAGCTATTAAAAATCAAAAAGGGAAAGAATAAAAGGAGGCACATAATCGTAGGCATAATAATTAAAATCGAGCACATGATAATATTAAACATTATGGATTCAATAATTTCATTTCATGTTTACATAGGGAATGTTTGAACGATAAATAATAATTTTACACAAAAAGTGCATTATAACTCCACTCACAGTGTTTGTCATCTTCAAAATGTAGATCCTCGATTATCCCTTTGATTTATGAATTGGATTAATCCTTGAACTGATTTCCCCCTTTCACTTTTTTGTTGCTTTTGATTCATCTTTGATTGATTTCATGTCCAATTCAATTTATCTTTGATTTCATATGCGGCGTAGGTTGCAGATATGAATTCCTTCTCTTTGCGCAGTGATTTAGATCTAAGCCTCTTTTCTTTTTATTCATGGTTGTAGTAATTCTAGATCTCATTCTTTTTAATTTTAAGAATAGAATTTGTAGAGAAAAGAGAGAAGAATAGATCTAAGATTTATTTAGATCAATAGCTTGAGGAGGAAGAAGAAATCAAGTTAGAAGAGAGCCATAGCCTTGCCATGAATTGTTGTGGAGTTTACAATGAGCCTAGGATGTTTATATAGGTGCTAGACCAACGTACCAGGCCCAAAAACTCATCCAGGTGCTCAAAAATGAACCTGGACAGCTTCTGGGGCGAATTTCCCGCTTCTGGACCAAAATTCCCGCTCCAGGTTGGTACAGGTCGACCTCCCTAAGGGGGGGGTCGACACTATGGTCGACCTGGTCATTTTTTTCTGTTTTGGGCTGGGCTGTTTTCTGATTTTTCGCTGAAACTTCGGGAGGTCATAACTCCTTCATACAGACTCCGATTTTCGAAAACTCGGACTCTATTTCATGTAAAATTTCGAGAGGAACACAATGGTGATGTCCATATTACTTAATTCCTGATATTTATATTAAATATCCTTATTTTACTTTCTTCTTCGTTACACACACTATTATCGGATTAATTTTTCTTCTCTTCCATGTATTAATTAGTTCTCATTATACATCACCATTATTTACCTATATAAGCATATTTTCATAAATTTTATTTCATTTTTAATTATATTAAAAATGCGGGGTGTTACACAGTGCATTTCAAGGGAAATGTTGGCTGGTGCGGGGCAGGCCGCCACAATTTTTCTTCGCTAACTCTGCTTTCTCCTACTTAAGGCAAGCACAAGATGGATTTGCTGCGGTACTCTCAGATCTTGCATCCTTGGCTTGTTTCTTCAAGTCTATGCGCTCTTGGCTATGGGCGTCACATGCGGTGTGATATCGCTTTTCTAGCTCCTTGTATTGTTTTTTATAATTGTCAATATTACATTGTGCAAGAGCAAGCTGAGCTTGTGCCTCCTCCACTTCTTTTTCTGTTTCTTTCATCGTGATCTCATCATACTAGGCCATTTCCTTCATGTTTTACACATCCATTAGTAAGTCCCGAATGACATTGGAAAGGTTACGCGAGTACTTGTACATCTCTTTATACTGTTTATTCGCTTAATCTATTTTAGCCTTAGCTTCATCCGCCCAATTCGAGGGCATTGGCTCAAGAGCCGGAACAAAAAGCATATTATCAAAGTAACGATCCGGAAACTGTTTCTTCAGAAGTTTCAGTTTTGCTTTATTCTTGGAATCGAGTGTTACGTGCTTTGCTATTGATAGTTCGGCCTTTCATCATCCAGTAGATGCAAGGGATATTTTTCCTTTATCTTGCCTTTTTTCAAAATCTTTGGTTTTATCTTGGGAGTCAGAATGTTTTGGCGGTGGCCTTTCCTAATAATGCTTCTCCTTCGGAGGAATTGGAGTCTTGGGTAATGATTTGCCTCTGTCACGACGGTCCTAGTCTCTCTTATGCTTATCAGCGTCTGATCGACGGGGAGAGCGAGAATGTGAAGAGTAAGGATGGTATGAATCATGATGTCTCTGACTATCTCTCCCACGATTATCATCCCAATCATGTTCCATATCGGAGTCGAATGCGGGCATGCTTAAATGAACATTTATGAGGGAGTACCATTGGCGCGTCATTTGTCCCGCAAAACAACAAAAGTAAATATTAAAATCAGGATTAATATGGTATATGTATGTTGTGACGTGTCGTGCAAGTGCATTGTGCATATTCTAAATGATCCCCCCAATAGACCGAAGCCTGGAGCTAGGACTATTTGTGCAGTATCCCCAGCTATTACAAGAGTAACTTCTTCCTTGGAAATGGGAAAGAAAGAATCTGTTCCAAAATCTTGCGAAGTGTGAATGGCATCGGCAAGGGAAGCCTTCCTAGGCCCTGATATATAGACTCATCCATATAAGAGTCATCAATTTGAGACTTCACTACTGGCAGTATCTTCGGAGAATTTCCTTTTTCAGGAGTAGCAACGTCCTCAGGGGTAACATACCGATGTCTATCCTTGGTAGGTATATATCATCCTGAGTTGAGTCAGGAGAAGGGCTCTTTCAGGGTGCAGTTGGATCCTCGCCCCTAGTCATTCTCTCATCGCCTAGTTGCAGTCCTTAGTTGGATCCTACAGGTTCTTGACCTTCCGAACTTTCTCCCTTCTCGATTAAGGTTTCAACTGGACCCTCGAATGGAGGCACATCTCTGTGGCCTATGCTACGAGTCATAGCAAGTAAGAGATGGTGATGAAGATAGTCATCTACTAGACATTCTCTGATAGTTAGAAATTTCTGATCACCATTAAGCAAACGATTCAGGCGATCTAGGTACACTTGATGCACTTCCTTCTTTGGATTAGCAATTGCAAATAAAGATGAGATGAATCATTGTGTTTACGGTAACGATTAAAGCTAGAGTGTTGGAACTTGAAACTTGCTTGACTTGGTTGCTGCTTGATATAAAACCATTCAGGCTTCACATCACCTACTTTGCTGCTGAACGACACGTCAATAATCTTCTTTTTGGCACTGATTCAAAATACGCTAAGGACGGAGTATGTTTTGTTCGATGTTTAAAATTGTATAAGAAGCATACGTCTTCGAAGGTGAGCTCTGTCCCTAAAATTTTCTTATAGGCGATGTATAAAGTGTACAGATAGGCATAGGTATTGGGGTGAAGTTACATGGGGACAATTTCCATTTGTCTTAGAAAATCGACGTTGAATGGAAAAAATGGAGGGATCGCCCCGACAATACACATTAACTGGCTAATCGCCATATATCCTTTAGGTGGATTATGAGGTCGGTCTGTCACAGTAGCCAGCTTGGTAACTTTTCAAAGAATTCCATATTTTAATCATATTCGCGTAAGCTTGGATCATCAATTGTCTACTCAATTGAGTTATTAAGAGATTCTAAGATGGTGGCACTCTCAAATTCATCAAGAGCGCGGTTGTCTCCTACTCCTCCTTCCTCTTCTTTGTCTACCGAAACTTCGCCTCCAGATGATTCCCCACTATCATGGACTGAAATCTCGTAATCTGAACCTACACTATCCCAATCTGGGTCCGAGGTAGAGGGTACATCTTCGATGTCGGGATGTTCAGAGGGTTCTATAGATTATTTTCCCTTTTCCAATCTAGTCGAACATCTTCCAGGCATGATTGCTGAACTATCCAAGAGATGACAGAAATTAGAGTATAGTTGCCCGTGCCCCCCCCCCCCCCCCCGTGTGTCTATGTGTGTGCTAATATGTGCTGATGTGTACAATACTGGAGTTCGAAAATATAAAATCAAGCAGAATGGAATGCAGTATAAAAAAAGTTAACAATCATTTGTTCATTCAGTTCGCGAATGTCCAGTCATGGAGTCCCTATCCTAACTGTCCACATATTTATAAGCTATATTTGGTTTTGGTTAAATTATACATGAAGTTGTGTGCCATAAATTTTCTTTGTCCAAGCTCTAAGTCTTAACCAAGTTTGAGTGATGAGATTAGATTATGCATGTGTTTCATGTTAAATACTCTTGGGTTGGTTTGGAACTCCAAGTCTCAAGCAACGGATCGATTCGGAAGTGTGTACATATAAGCACGAAAATGTTTAAGTAAGTTCATTAGGGTGGTTCGTAGCTAAAAGAGAAGTGAGGTCGGTCTGGTTCAGACCTTATGAAGTCGGAGTCTGTTCGGGTCAAATAATACCGATCCGAACCAACCTAGCAGCCTTGAGCCTCACTCCTTCATTTAAGCATTTTAGAAACTTTCTCCATAGTCAGCCTTTCCGATTCAAACCGATCCTATCTATTATCATTCAACCACCATCCTTTAAGCAAATATGAATTTGTTTCGGAGCTACCCGTTTTATCCTGGTCCGCTCCCACTCTTCCTGGCTTACCATCTTCCTCCTCCTTCTTACTTTTCCTAAAGGCTATGAACCCATCATCTTCCCGAGATTCCATCACAGAGATATACTCATGAATTGATTTCCTTGGCACTCATGCTCAGATCATTTTTTACCATCGCCTCGAGGCAGCGACGAAGCTGCTACCGATGGTGGCGGTGAACTGGGAGGCACCGATGTCAAAATTGAGGTTGACATTGAATTACATTACCTAAATCGATTCTAGTTTGGAGTTTAGTTCAGTAAAAAGTGAGAGATACGTGAATCAAAACCCCACCTATAAGCCTGATTGGAAATTAAAAGGATTTTCGAGAGTTTGGGAATTAGGGTTTTCAATAAATTTGGGGGAGAACAACCACAGGAAATGAGGAATGAAATAAGATTACGTGAATTTATATGTAAGAAGAAGGAACATTCATATTCTCATGGATGTGACCATCCAATCCGGCCCGCCTGAGACGAAAATCACGAATTAAAGGCTTTTTGGCCCAAGAACTGTTGTGAATACATACTGGATGGGGTAAAACTGATCTGATTCGTGATGCTAATTTTGACTTGGTATCAATACTTTAACAACACATAAAATAAAGGTAAATAAAGTGGGAGGTAGATGCCAGGAACTACAAAGACGCATTATAAAAGGTTACGTGGAGAAGTTGCTCGGATCTCAAATGAAGCCTCGAGATTATTAAAAACGACAAAAATAATTCTTTATCCTGTGTTGTATTTATAGGCATTGCAGATACACTAGGAGACATGATTTTATAAACCGTCATGACTATACCAAAATATATGGCTGCTGATTGACACTAATTCATGAACAAACAGGTTGACTATTTTGAAGCACGCCTCATCTCCAATGAGAATGTACTTTGAGGGGGCAAAATGTTAGCTTTCCTGGTGACCGAGCTATACGTAGCTAAAGGATCAAGCGACAAGTGCATTCAAGGATACGGAATGTAGTGGTCAGGCTTTCGGATCAGATCGGTACTCCGAATCGAACCCCATCACCTATTCACACAAGACTATGAACTAACAACTGGAAGATCAGTATCGGGTCAGTTCGGTCTTCAGGATATCCGAACCGAACCCCAAATATCGCAACCGATCCGAACTGAATCCCTTGCCGTGAAACAATTGCTTACCAATTTCCTACAAACTCGGAATGGTTACCATCCATGCACCAACATTCTTGATGTGCTGTCATCATCTCAGAGCTCCCGAGTCCGAGATTCATGGGATGGGCCCCACATGGCACCCGAACTGGATGGACTTTCAGCCTATAAATACACCATAACTTTCCATTTTAATGGATCTTTTGGCCATTTATCTACTCCAACTCCATCACTGATGAATTTCCTCTATTATTTCAGACTGTACTTAGAATCTTTGATTATAATTCAAGGAAATTGAGAGAAATTATCGATTGTACTATTGAAATTGAGTGGATATTGACATTATACTTGCATTCAATTCATCAATCAGAAAAGTATAAAGTGAACGTAGGCTCTTTAACGCCGAACCACTACAATCTTGTGTTCATGTTGCCTTTTATTTGATTTTCTTTAGAATTATCATTCGATCGGGTGTTAGAACCACTTTTTGGTCTAACAGGTCCAAAAAGTCACCTTTTGTATATGGATGAATTTGGCTCAGAGCAACTTCCAACGAGTTTTAATTGTTGTTTATAATTTTTAAAACTATAAACATCGATATGTTTGAAGTAAGTAAATTTTGGGACTTTGCTTAGGGCTTGGTTTATCCCATTAGCGTTAAGTTAGCATCCCCCACTTAACCATCCACCTACCTTCCCCTCTTATTAACTCTTCATTCATTTTTTACAACTTCCAAACTCTTATGGAAGAGGAAACTAATATCCCTAAGCTTCAATCTTAGTAAATCTAGTGATAACTTAGCTAATTCAAGGAGAAATTAAGTAAATCATCTCTATCTTCTCCAACATGATTCCCATCCAATTTTTGGGATTTTCCTAAAACCTAACTCTTGGAATTACTATATATTTGAGTATAGGTTGAAGATTAATGGGTTATACCCAAAGAGAGGTTGATTTGGTTAAGTCTTGATACATTTATTTGCTTGCAACAATCAAAGGTGAGTTCTTGAGGAACTCACATCTACGCCTCAAGCAATATGCTTGTCTAGTATGCCTTCAACACATTTATACTATGTATGTATTGTGTGATTTGAATTTGTTTGGTTTGAATGTTCCATTTCATGAGATTTGAATTCAATTTTATATTTGAATTCTAGTATAAATCTTTAAGTAGGTTTAGTTCGAATGATATTGGATGTTTTTGTGATCCTTAAGAGCCTTAGTTTCCCTTGAGTAATGTTTTAAGTCTTCATAAGTCGTCCAAAATCGATACGTGTCAAAGTCTGGGTAAACCAGTGCCCAGACCATAATTCAAACATCTGAATTATCCAATTCAGATGTTTGGCCTACTACTGATATTAAAAAAAATTATGCATTTGTATTTCAGACGGCTAAATGGGTAATTCATACTTTTGTATACAAATTAAGATGGCTAATTTATTCCATTCGAACATCTAAACCCTAGGGCAGAAATATGATTTATGTCATTTCAATTCAAGCGTCTGAAATGGAATTTTAGACGTCTGAATTAGTGGAAAGTGTACATCTTGCCATTTCTTTGGGATATATTGGTTCAACTTACTTTGGATTGATTTCTATCGCTGTTTATGAGTTGATAACTTCTTTTTTGGATTTTTGATTTCTTCATGATAAACGAATTTATAATTAATAGTTGTAGGATTTTGATTTATGTTATAAAAACGTGAATCCTGATTCGACCATTATTCTGATTGATATTTGTTGAGAATTGCCACTTCAAAACTAGAATAGTTTTTTTTTATTATTATTAGTAGATATCAGATTTTTTTTAATAAAACGATTTCCATTCCTACTTCATTATATGAAGTTATTTCATAAACTATTTTCCAACCTTCTAGTATATACCTATAAAAACCTTTTCCTCGTTCGTATGATAAATCCAATTAAACGCCTTAGTATGAACCCTTGAGTTTGCTTCGATAGTTAATTATTGGACTCGTTCAATTGAAAACTGTAGTAATGATTGTTTCGTGATTCTAGTGGAATTTTCAACTTGTTCATTCGAGTAGATCGAGTGGTTATGGGACAAGTAGCTTAACTCTTATATTTACTAGCTTACAGTAATTTACACTTTCTTTGATCGATTAAGATAATTTGGTGGAACTTCGTCCATTTGATGGATGCTTGTTTGGCGATCAATGATTGTTCTGGTGGAACTTCGGTTCAATATTGGTCGGGTCGTAACCCGAGGCCTTCATACCCTTCTGGTAGAGCTCTGGTTACTGTCCCGCACTAATTTGGTCTCAGACAGTTATAGGTTAGCTACCTTGAGATCTCATCTCATTTTGAGATACATGTGTTGGTGAGTCTTCGGGCTCCCATTCTAGTGATAGGCTTCCCCCTTTGTGTGATAATTTGGATTTCCAACAATTGATTTATAGGATTTTGGATGTTTGATATGGCATATTTATTTTGGGTTGTTTGATAATGTATTATCAATTGGGTAATGATTTGATAGGTGATATCATTATTGTGATTTGTTACATATTATAGAATGGGGTATTCTTTTGTAGCTTTGGGATCTCTTTGAAATAGTGTTTGGACGTTTTTGGGGTTTCATACATATGTGTGAATATTGTTGTTATTGCATACGTGTCTATATTTATTATATCTCTTGTTACATCCCAGTTTATGAGATAAGTACGACTAGACTGATCCGTTAATTGTTTATTTTCTTATAAATAATACTCGGGTCAGACCGAGGTGTTGCAGGTGCTTCCACATGATTTTTAGCAGGATCCAGTTCTTGACGTTTGGCTTACTACCCCAGAGTTGTAGTTTTTTTCGATATTTATATGAGATAGTAACTCATTATGTAGAATATTCTTTTGGATGGCACTTGTATATATTTTTATGTGGTATAGTGGATCTTGTTTGATCACTATCTTTATGTGTACACTTATGTATTTTATTTATACCTATTTCCATCTAGGTGATGTGAATATTTGAGTCCGACTCTGATTATATTTTAATGTATTTTATATTAATTCCGAATTATAAATAGCCACTATGTACTAGATCTGAACTTGAATTAGACGTGCCGGATTTCCATATAAGAATCGAAAAGTAAGACCACAATATTCGACATGTTTAACGCTCACTTGAAGCTAATATATAGATGGTCTCTACTTTACAGCCTTATTCTTTGAGTTTGTTGACATCATTACTTGTAATTACCTTGGGCGACGTGAGTATAGAGCTGGGGCATTACAACACACAACAAAAAAGCAAAGCCTCCAAAGAAAGCCAACCACAGACTCTGTAAACCTTGCTCCACTCCACCGAACCAAAGCAGTTGTAGACATCAACACCCAACTGATGAAGGGATCCACCAAGATAGCACCTAACCCCTTCCCCGACTCTGATTAGCTACCGAAGAACCACTCCCAAGAACCAAAGATATCCAAAAAACCGCTCCCAAAAGCAAAGCAACCAAAGCAGTTTCCTTGGATGAAATCAACATCTCCGAACACCAAAACTCCAATACAAAAGCATAGCCACTTGAGAAAAACCACACAACAGCTCACCCAACACCCACACGGATGCGAGTTCCTAGTTTAACAGAGAAGGCACAAGTCAAATACAAGGAAGCAGGACCAAGGTTGCCCATGAAAGGGCTACCTACGAATGTGAAGAAGAAATCAACCTTTACTTTGTGAATAACGGACATAGACTAGGTCGATGAATCATCAAAAGAAGTATTATTTCGAGAGAACCACAGATGTCAACAGATCATGTAAGGAAGAAGATGGACCGAAAATCCTTACCGGATCTTTCAGTCCAGTGGGAAGGAAAAAAAAATCAAAAGGGAAGAAGTTCCTATGCTAATGACAATCATGCCCCGTAAGTAAGACCAAACGGCAACAACGCATTCACTAGATAAAAAATGATGAAAAATAGATTCCACATCCCCAGACTTGCAACACCTGCACCGGGACACCAGCAGGATACTATCCTAACAAGGTTCTCATCCAAGGGAATTCCGTTATTAAAAACTCTCCACATTAGAATGAAAACCTTGGGAGGAATGAAGTAGTCCCAAATGAAAGAGAAAATCGGAATTTTAGGCAATGGAATTCTTGCAGAACTCCAAGCCGCCCGAAGGGAAAAAAGACCTCCATTCTAGCCGAAATCCCGACCATGGGAATCAGAAAAATCTTTCACCATTTGCAAACATTTTCACATCTCACTAGCATAAGATCACCATTGGTATATGTAACAACAACTCTCAACATTTTTCAACGTCATCAATGGGGTTTTCCAATGACCTCCAATGGAAAAAACAGATACATGGCAAAATTGTTGACCAACTAGCCATTGAAAACCGTTCAAAATAGTTGGAAAATAGATTTGGAAGCTGTTGATAAGCTATGAAGTGGAAGCCATTGATAGCCATTGGAAATATGGGTATTTTTTTCTAGAATTTACATGTGCTTACTTCCCACTACCAACATCTTATATATACTATAACAGCTCCATTTCAAGCCTATATATAACAACAATACTCATATATATAACCAAACATAATATTAAACCTGAGTCATACACATACTATCCAATATACACAACACAAACCAATATAAAACATCCAACAAATCAATGTCATCCATACAACCATTGACCATTATCCAAAACAACGTCCAAACTAACAACAATATTTATAGTCAATCATAATGTATCAAGCAAATCTTCACCCACTTATAGCATACACACACGCACACGCACACACACACAGAAACAAAACAACAACACATAAGAAATCATACTTAAAATCACTACTCTTTAGAACCACCAGATGAAGGAAACTCTTGTTGCTCTAAGAACTCTACCAAACATTGGTTCACTACTCTATCTGCGCGTCACGACGATGATCATGCTCCTCAAGCTCGACAATCTGGGCTCGTAGCCGTGCAATCTCCACTTTTGTCATAAGCCCTATGATATGCCTTTTGAGTTGTCTTAACCTGTACAGAAATTTAAATTATCAGTGTTCCTGACATCATAATTCATGTAAATTCTAGTTTCCATTAAATTACCAGGGCGAATACAATAAATGTTTACTATAATCCATCATAATGTGAAATAATTGAACATGTAGCCGAATAATTATTTTCAAAATTTAATTTAAAATTACCGCTTGGTTCACAAATCCGTAGTGCCCGTTGCGGGTCGGTGGATCCATGACAGCCTCATAAATGATGTCCTCCTCGGTGGTAGTCAAATCTGCTCGTTCAGTGTCCTCGAATAGCTATGCCCGTGCTTGTTGGAATTTTCGCTGTTATGCAAAATATAGTTGAATTTAGATAATATTATTTTAATTAACTTATAACTTTTAGTCAATTATATTATACTTACGTATGCGGCATTTTCTTTATCATCATGGTCTCAAGAGTATGAAACAGTACCTCAATCATCCGCATGACTCATTGCATGTGTATGTGTAAGAATATCCCAATAAAATATAAGAGCATCATGCTCTCTCTCTTGAAACATGCACATATAAATATATATTATATATTTTTATATTATCTATCTTGTAACAATTAAGAACATAAAATCTTTAACTGTTTATATTAATTAATAAATTTATCAAGTCCCCACGGTGATGCTAGAATGACTTAGATCCACCACGATGTGTGACAGAGTTCTTGCTACTACTTGACAAATTCCTCTGTAACTCCCTTTGTAAATTTAAGTTAAAAAAGTTTATCGATCTTATTTATATATTAATTGCATAGGGAAATTTAAATTAAATATATGGTAAATTTACCTGATACTTTTCATGGCCCAGCCATCTGACAAATTCATCCCACATAGCAGCATTCATCCAATTAGGCTTCTTCCGAGGCTATATTAGGTTATTTATTGTTTCCCTATAGTTTTTTTTACAATTTTACCTTTCCAGTGGCACTGTGCAAGGATAAGATCAGCCTTCCAAAGGTCTACTTGACCCTTCACGTTTGAGAAAATAAGAGATATACAATTTTATAAATAGTATAAACATAAATTGATATCATATAAACATGAATTGATATAACATGTTCCTAATAAACATGGCAATGTTTTATAAATAATATAACATTATATAAAATGTTCTTTAAATAAAATGGCAATGTATAAAATGCTCAATAAATAACATGGTTGTGTCCGACAGAGTGTTCTTTATAAACATGAATTGATATTTAAATCTAAGAAGTACAATAAATCAATGTACATGACTACATATTGTAATAATTGATATATCACAATTGTGTAAATTCACATATACCAATAATCCTATCAAATATTCGCTTTTACGTTATCTGAATTTTTTTTCCATTTCGCTGAACACGTCATCATGCCACTCATGTGTGACTGTTGTGAGATGCCAAGCACTATCGTAGATAGCTCTAGCTCAAAACCATCGTGCTAAACCAATTTTTTTTAATATTTCATGACTAGTATATATATTTATAATAGATTGTACATAAATAAAATTTAATTTTGAAAATTTATATTCACCTTCCATTTGCTTTAGGTTGCAACCACACCATAGGATGCGCTTGCTCCCATGGTGAGCCATTGTAATCATAACACACTAAAGGAGGATCGGTCCTTCTCTGAGAGGAAGAGTGAGACCCAGAATGAGAAGAGATACGTCTATGTGACAACATAGATGTAGTAGCTGTTACAAATAAACATTATTGCAGAACATAAAAAGATTATGTAAAACATACATTATGACAGAACATAAAAGGACTATGCGATACATATCATATTAGTATATTATATTATTTTTAACGAAACAATATAACATTAAAAAGCATAAATTTACATTCTCGAAATGTTGATTATTAATCAGCCCTCATCCCTTTCGGATTCAGACTCCATTTCGTACTTTATATTTTGTTCCTCTGTAGTGTTAAACACTTCAAGTAGTGCAGTTGGTTCATCATTTAGAGGTCCAAATCTGTTAGATCGTCGGTTATTATTATTCCTCTATTTTTCTCGATATTTTCTTAGTTAGCTTGTTCATCGAGAATATTCCATTCATCAAATGTAAACCTTGCCTTTATTTTAAACAAACCGACAAATCTATTTTATTTCTTCTTAAAGGGGACAAGGAGCGTAAAAATACTTGAAGAGCTTATGTCGCGAGTACAAAAGGGTCGTACTTATAATAACACAAATTATGTTTTATTTTTATAAGATTATGTCTTGGGTGCACATTGAATCCAGAACCCAGAACGTTGTCGAACCAGTTGCATTTAAACAAAAATAATTCTTCTGCGAGTCTTGTATAATATGTAGATCGCAAAACCTGGTTAGCATGCCATAAAAATCATTTTTATGATCATTTGGATCATCAGTACCCTTAACAAATACATCTGTATTATTAGTTAATAATTTAGTACCATACTGTTTGTTATTAAATTTATATCCATTGACAAAGAATATTAGATATGTCTTAACTTTTCTTTTTCATCCCATGTCTAAATGTTTGTATCCTTCCTCTATCACACAATTTGTCATATTAAAAGCTTAGTTAGAAAACCAAGTGGTGAATTTTTTGTCAATATCGCCGACTGGATGTTGTGATTCGTAAACACTACAATTATACAAAATATATTGCATTATATTTAAAATGTGCTGATTTCAATATATTCATATGTAGATGGTGTAAATGTATTACAATGAACATAAATAAATTACCTAATAAACGGTGCAACTTTAGTATAGTTAAGAAGAATACATGTGTGTTTTGCATGATAATCTCTCTTATCGAACCATACTTCCACACATTTACCAGCAGGTCGACCATGTTTTTTCGTTTAACAATCATCTTGATAAATGGCTTCATAATTACGCATAGCAATTTAAATGATGTGTTCACATGGTCACTAAAATAATGAGGAATATATTATGCTTCTTCTTCGATGTATGATTTGCAAATCGAACCTCCAACTCGAGCTTTCCGTCTCACTTTTTTCTTTAGATTGTATAAGTAACTGTTAAGAATTATTTAAAATTAAGTTTTTTATACATTTAGTTAAACCAATATTTAATGAATTAAATATTAATATACCTTTCAAATGGATACATTCATCCATATTGCATAGTTCGTCGAAGACGTGTTTCAAATGGAAAATGAATGGGTAAGGGCTCTATCATATTGAAAACACCTAAAGGAATTTTTTTCTAATTTGCAGAGCAATATACAGATTTCTTCCTCAAGTTTATGTAAATGATCAACTCTTAATGTAGTAGAACAAAGCTCTTTAAAAAACAAACTAAGTTCTGTTACAACAATCCAAACATTTACAAGGAATGGTTCTTTGAAAGCTTCAGTTAACAAATTTTCTATCATAACATGACAATCATAGTTTTTCATCCCATTAAGTTTATTGTTCTTATAGTCGACACGTCCATGAAGATTAGTAGATTACCATCCAGTATCTTAATCCTCCCATCCTTTTTAGAAGTATTTTGACTTGATTATTGTCTAGCTCATAACACACTTTTTTTATGTCATTTGATTTCATATGAAGCTCAAGACGATTAAATATTACTTTGATTTCATGTCTTGATTTCATATCATCCTTCATCTTCTTCTTGATATTCAAAATTGTTTTAAACACATTTTCAAACACATTTTTCTCATTATGCGTCATGTCAATATTATGACGAGTCAAGAGATTTTTCAAATAAGGCAACTTGCGAAATATGTTTTGCTCGCACCAATTATGAATCATTGATTTACCCTGAATTTCAATTTTTCTCCGGTTTGATATATCTTTGGATAATCCTTTACAAGTTTACATATATCTTTGCTTAACCAAACCATAAGTAGTCGCAACATCTCATATCTATTAGTTGTAAAGTTTTTCTTATCTCTTCTAAAGGACGATTAATATGGAGAAAACATCGATGATAGTTAAACTATGAAATTTTCTTTTCATGAGGTAGAGAAATTGCTTATGTTTTTTAAATGTAATAAGTACAAGCCAGTCGACCAACCGTACCCTAACCTGAAAGCATTGTATATGCAGGAAAATTGCTGAGTGTCCACAACAAAGAAACATACATGCGAAATTCTTTTTTTGGAAATACCATATGTTTCTACTCCTTCATACCACAATGTTTTTAATCCTTTAATCAAAGGTTGTAAATAAACATCGGTTCCTTTTGTAAGATTGTTAGAACTTGGGACGACAACTGTAAGAAGCATATATGTATTTTTCCTACACATCCATTGAGGTAAACTATAAGATATGACAGTTATAGGCCAGGATGAATATTTAGAATTAAATTGAGAAAATGGCGAAAATCCATCCGTATATAAACCAAGTCTAATAATACGACTCTCAGATGCAAAAATGAGATATTTCTTATTAAAATGCTTCCTCATCAACTGAGTGTGTTAACGTACTTTCTTTCCGTGTCCTCACACCATGTCATCTCATATAACAGAAGGTGTATATAACCTTCGAAGCTTAGGAGTAATAGGCAAATAATGCATATGTTTACGCAAGACTTGCTTTCCCTTTTTCT
Organism: Allium sativum; assembly: GCA_030737875.1. Lineage (NCBI taxonomy): Eukaryota > Viridiplantae > Streptophyta > Magnoliopsida > Asparagales > Amaryllidaceae > Allium > Allium sativum. The sequence goes on along the minus strand of CM060927.1, from coordinate 261,297,939 downwards.
TTCTTGGTTTGTACCTTTTCTGATTACAAATTTTACAATAGTTAAGGTTGATATCTTCTTTCCAAAATAGCATGCAAATGTTTAGACATGTATCTATTTTTTCATATGGAAAACTAAAAGCCAACATCAGTTTTTCACATCATAATGATTTTTACAAATTAAATTATTGGGAGGCATATGCCGCTTCATATCTTGTAAAGCAACTATAAATCCAACATATGTGAAGTTGTATTTAGGTTTCGTCGCAATGTATTCAGTAGTTACTGATAATTGGGTTTTACTTGTATAATCTTCCCAAGGGGTTTCTTCGCAGCATCTAATAAATCATGTATATTTTTTACCATATTATTTGGTTCTTCTTTAGTATTACCATCGCAGCAGCAAATTGAGGAACATGGAACATTGAACGTGTAGCATTTTCAGCTATAAGTTCTATGAGGTTCTTCGTGGCAATTTAATTACTCACTACCTCCTCAACTTGTATAGGATTAGATGCTAAGACTTCTCCATTACGATCCCAAACCAAATAGTTTGACATGAAACCGTACTGATGTAGATGAACAATTTTTGTTATCAAATGTTTTAACAATTTGCATCTACTACAAAGACAATAGATTTCTTTGTCATTTTCGTTATCAATTAAAGCGAAATCAATAAACACGCGAGCTCCATGTTTAAAATGTTCACTTATTCAGCCTTCAATTTCCCTTCGTTGTTTATACATTCAGCACCGATCAGTAAAATAATTGTCCATTTACCCTACATACTAATTAAAAAGTATGATATAAATTAAAATTGCATTGACCATTTATTAAAACAATTTTTAGGTAAATGTTATATTAATTAGTCATTGACACTTTGCAGATGGGTCATCCTACCTCCCTTACAAATACAATAACATAATTAAGTCGCTTAAAAAAAAATCAATTTAAACGATTCATCAGAATTTCAACAGCATTTTTCTTTAATTCATTGAAAATTACACAATTGTGTGTACACAGGAAACATTAAGGTAGCGCTGTTGAAACTTTATGAACCATTTAAATTAAATGCTTTACTAGATTTAATTACGTAATTATGTTCGTAACTTGTCCAATATACGGACGAATTCGATAAATATTATATACAGTGAATATAATTGTCCACTTTATTAAAAAAAGAATACCCTCATATATAATACTTATCAGATGAGGCCGAAAAAAATTCTAAGGATTTTATGAATATAATATATTACATATGTTATACTTATTAAAAAAACTGGCTTTCGACTGATCTGAAATCATGAAAATTTTCTTAAAATCAAATTATGTGACTTTTCCATTTATGTAGTTTCTAATAATTTAGTAACTAATATACATATGTTAAAATTGACTTATATGATATGTTGCTCTTATTGTCAATCATCTCTGTGAAGTAGCAAATTTTAAACTAAATAAGCCTTAAAAGGCTTAATTCCAATCAAACTGTACATATTCGGAGTTTATCACATATGCACATATTTTCAAAATTAAATTAACTACGTTATGTAGAATTAGATATCTTTTTTGACATTTTCTTGAATACATAAACTAAACTATGCTCGTTCACTCTAAGCGTCTTAAAACAAACCTAAAGCACTTAAATGTTCAGCTTATGTGCACACTATTCTATTATCATACAAACTACAAACCTGCAATATTTAGGTTAATAACAATAATTAGGCTTCAACAAAACTATACTACACGGATAATAAAACAATAATAACTTGTAAATTAACAATTAAACCTAAATTAAAAATTTTAATTAAATAAGGTTTAGATTTAATACTTGTTTTAGAGGAGATTAAGAGGTAAGAGAGGAAGAGAGGGGGTTTCTAGGAGTTGGAGGAGAGTGAGGGATTTTGGGTTAATTTGGAGGAGGAAACCATAATGAGAAAGAAGAAGTAAGTACTAGCAATTTGCTCGCAATTTAGTAACAGCCGCCAACGGCCTATTACCAACGAGTTTCAATGGCATCCAACAGGTATATTTTTTAATCTGTAAAAAAAATCCAAAAAGCACCAGCCGTTGGAGGTCGTTGCAAGATACCCTTGGCGGCCATTGCCCATGTCCATTGATATATATTGTGTTTATAGTAGTGATACAACCAAGCACTCAAGCGAGAAAGCAGTTGGTTTCAATATGAATTTTTAAACAAAAGAATTGCAAAATCATTATGAAGGAATAGGCAGACTCGACTAAGGCATGGAACGATCATCAAAGCATAGATCTTGCCCTTAGCATGGAGAATAGAACATGCAAAAAAATTAACGAAGCATCCATCAGACAAACGCAGTGCTTAGAAGTAATTCCTTAACTCTCTAGAATAAATAGTGCTGTCAATGGATACCCGAAAAATGTGAAATCCGTCTGCATCCGTATCTGAAAAGCGGATAAATATCCAATATCCGAAAAAACGGATGCGGATATGGATACATAGATATCTGCATCTGAAAATTATCCATCCATTTTTTTTAACATTACGCTCAAAATTATATGTATTTTAGTATAATGAATGAGATTTATATATTGCTTTACCAACTCGAAGGTTTATATTATATGCGCTAAATGCATATTAGATACTCAAATCTATTTGATTTCATCATATATGTTTATTTCAAGCACTTTTTGTTTAATGAAATTGAATTATTTACTTTAACTAAATTATTTCATTTATATTTCTTGATCTATCGATTGTTGGCGGATAAGATAATTATCCAATATCCGTCCGTATCTACGGATATGGATATCCAATATCTGAAAATGATTTTGGATACATAATAGATATAGCACTATCTGTATTTGAAAGTATCTGTTGGAAACCTTAGGAATAAAGAAATAACAAGTTATACCTTGACTTAACTTAAAGGATTGGTCTCAACAAGTGCATACCCCGTGAGAGGCAAGTTTTAAATGACGTTTTATCCAATCATATTTCAACTTGAATTAGAAGGTAAAACTGAAGAAGAAATGACCATGAACTTGAAAACATATTCGAAAGAACAAAAATATTGGCCTCAAGAAGTTTCAAGAGGAATAGGGCAAAAAATATCTCATTGTATCGAGAATATTGTATTCCCCTTTTGACCTTCCCAATCACTTGTAATTCAAAAACTATAACAAGAAATCATCCTGGAGTGATTTATTTATAAAATAGACAAGCAACTTAGGATTTATGAGAAAAAAGCAATGAAAACAGGGAAGAGGTAGCAATATCGAGTGAGTCATCAGAAAAAGCTTAATCTTCAGGGGAAAATGTATAAAGCGCCGCACTCTTTTTTCCTGTAGCCTTGGGGCTGTTTGTGCTCTTCTTTTTCATCTTGATGGACATTTGTTTTTTCTTTTGGGTTTGTGGGTATGTGAGGTTGAGATGTTCACATATCTATGTACTTAGGTACACTTTTATTGATGAATTATCAATAAAGTGCCGCACTCTTTTTTCCTGTCATGTACTCACGCTGAGTATATGCATAGGTTTTTTAACAAGGATGTTTACCCAATTTAAAAAAAATGTATAAAAAGAATGGAATATGAGATAGGAAAACAAAACAAGTAAAAAGAAGGATTGGCACTAGAAGAAACCATTCGATACCTAGAGGAAGCTCTTGGTACAAAAAGATTTTTATTGTAATGGGAGAAAATATTGGTTCTTTTACATTTTAGAACTTGCATCTAGACCTTACGCTACACCGGCCATTAGATCTATAAAGCAATTTCCTATAGATATCAGCTATATAACAATTAAATGATGATCTTTTGTAACTCTATCTTCTTTATCATTTTTGGCAAGGCTTACCTTCTTTATCTTCTATATCCATCACGATAGTCATCTACACATATATTATTGGCAATTTTAGGTTAGGAATTATGTCAGTTCCTTGTATTAGTGACTTGAATTTTCCTCTAAATTAATAATCAATAAGAAAACAAAATGGTCATATGCCATAGAATTGTTAAACTACTATAAAAATCTTGTGTCTCCTATAATTTATATATATGCTTTGTTATGTCTATGTTTTTTATAGGTTATATTAGGGAGTTGTTCCACATTTTACATCCAAAATCATACTCGACAACCTCTTATTCCCTTGGTGAACAAACCTTGAAGAAGTGAGATTGTAACATCCATAAATTTTGAAAGACATTATTCAAGAATCTAATTAATTATGTGATTGATTGGAATAATATGATGGATGGTACAATGAGATTTATGTTTAATAAATTAATTAGAAGGTTGGCCTTTGTAATTAAATAAACTAAATACAATGAGATTTATGTTTAATAAAATGTGTTATTAAATTGGAACTTTCGATCTTAAACACACTATATATGTATTTCTATATGACATGTTCTCCAACATTTCATTCATAACACTCATTCTAAAACCTAAACTAAAACTAAAAGAAAACAAAAGAAAGGTCGACCATTATAAGTTAAGAGAAGAAGAGGATAAAGCTAGGAAAATTTATAGCATGGAATATTTCATTAACAAATCTCATCATCTCCACCCAACTAAGTGAATAATATATTTTGCCCCTATTGTTTCGGCTACATTGGCATATCTGAAAGCTTTGTTGATTGTTATGTTTGATTTCATGTAATTCTTGAAGTTATATGCTTGATATAAATTACAAATGTTTAATTATGTATTATAAGTATATTTAGTAAGATGTTGATATACATGAAAATTATTAAGTACATGATGAAACCCTTAGATATAGATATCCAAATATTATAAAACATTTGTATGATGTGTGTTGAATGATTATGGAAACAGTTTCAGATTTCATGAATTGTTATGCTTGTATAAACTTGTTATGAATTTTCTAAGAGTACATGATTTAGGGAAGATTGTACGTTAATACTTGTATAAGGATACATGATGATTATACAAGTATTTTATACTTTTATGCAGTACAAAGTTCTAGATTTTTTTTAAGTTTTGATCAAAATACATTCTTTAAACCAATGGGATTTTTACATATATATTGGAGTTGGTAAAAAAAATATGCTTTATAAAAAAATATGTCAGTTAGGACTAAAATTATTGTCAGTGCCATTTCTAGATCTGAAAGCATTTATCACCCTTTGCTAGGCTGGATTCTTGAAATATCATAAGTATGATATATAAAGCATTCAAGGCTTCCACCTCTTACATTTCCGTTTTGGGAATTGGTCCTAATACATATAAATACTTTAGTTTTGAAAGATAGTTGCTCCACAGGAGGCTTCTGCCCCGACTCTTTCGGTTACGCCAAAGGGATGTTTTATATAAAAGGACTATTTTATAAAAGAAAGATTTTAAATAATGACTCCAAAAGTAATAGGGACTTTACTCATCAAAGTCTTTCGTTGAAAGCGGAATGGGTTCCCTTTTAAAGTGTATGCTTCCAAAATCTTTTGAAAAGCTTGAACTTGCTGCCCACATAGAAATCCCTTTACAAAACAGTTTTCTATAAAATGCTTCCTTAGGAAATGAAGAGGCCATTAAGAAATTTTTTCTAACCCAAATGTTTTGAGTTCCTACCTCCATGTTGTCAGCGTTTGTAATGACGACACGGGAATTTTTATCCTAATGTTTTCTAAATAAATGAATAGAGGTTTTGCATCTATTGCTTGCCGTCATTATGGGATGACAAGTAAAGATTGTTGTTAAGTAGCGAAACTGGAAGTGTTACCCTTTTCAGAATAGCTTTAGTATGTGCTTCAACATCATTTTAAGAGTCAAAGGAGATTGTACGTGACATAGGTGTCGTATCCAATGTATTGTATGTTGGATACCTAGAAACCCTTGAAATGTTTGTATGTTTGGTTATTTTCATTTTTTGGACATTGCATTTGCATGGGAAACATCTGGAGGATCCCACATTGGGAATTGGAACTCACCGTTAAAATATAATGTAAATAAGTTATCTAAATACATTAATTCTTGTTACGAATGAGTCTTCGGTTTCGGATTAGTAGGGAGTTATTCTACGAAGCATTGGAGGCAATGGAAGGGTATGTTGGTTCTATGTGGGTGGAAAATGATACCTTGGAGCACTGGAGGGAACATAAGGGGATGTTTTTTCTGTGTAGGTGGAATACAATATCTTGAAGCACTGGATGGGAATCAACAATGATGTAAGGTTTCATCTCTATTGCCCAGTAAAGCTTCTATGTGAAAACACTGAAAATGAGTATAATTGAAGGAGGTGATCTATTGTGTTTTGCATGATAAGTGTTGTAGTTGTTATTGTAAGTTTATATGTGTTACTGTGATAATTGAACAAACCATTAGAGTGTAGGAGTGTAGGGCATGGTTTCGTAATATGATTCTAACGAGAGGGAAACACTTTTCACTATGCGGCATGGTCTCATTCGATATTGAAGGTATCAAGTAGCTCAGTTATTATTCACACTAGTCTTCTTAACTGACCCGAAGCTTTTATCTTTCCCCTTAAACTCTTAGGTACTCAATTGAGTATGCTGGGGGTTAAGGTCTTTTAGGTATCGTTTATGAATAAGCTTTGGGGAAGAGAATGCGAGGATAACTATTAGGTGTTCTACTATGTTTTTTTGTTTTGTTTATTTCATTTTTGATGAATGTATCAACATGTTTTAAGACTACCATATTTATACTCCGATCACCTGAGTGGGCATCTTCATATGTTGCTCCAGCTGTTTATTTGGTCATAACTTATATTTTCTATGAATGGGTTATGCGAAGGGTTGTATGAATAAATAATTTATGTCAATGAATGTTTTGTGAAGATTTTCATACTTGTGTTTTATGATGTTGAGATTGAGTAACATTCAATTTTCTATCATCAAATGTTGAAACTAGAGATGACTGCAATATTTGTAGTGTTTAGCTTTCGACCCAGTGGATGTGGTGTTACAATTTAGCATCAGATCATAGGTTTATGTGTGACAACCATCCTGAACCATCAGACATTTCCCCGAAATGCGCTGTGCCAATGCCCGACTAGCAAATAACATAACTTGACATAAAACAAGCGAGACAGTACATAAGCTGAAAATTAAACCATATCCATCAGAGCAGCAGAATCCAAAATACATCTTCATATCCAATTATTACAACTTTGAAATATTGTCTCTAAAAGGAAAAAAAGAGGTACACTGCTAATGCCTAAAGTAGTGACTAGCAACAACACATGGAGAATATATATAAAGTACGTGGAAGCCTCCTGCTCATCTCTGGACAACTACTCATGCATAACTACCTAACCTGCTTCTAGTTTGCTCCTTTAGAAGCACCCAGAGTAATAAGACGAGACATAATACTCTTGATCAGACAAAGGTCTGGTGTGAGAGATGGCAACAAAATAAATGAATAACATGTATAAATAATCATATCTGACCTGGACCAGCAAGTAAAGAGTTAGCACAACACGATGTACAATACTCTAAGGTAAACACTAACATAGAGTGTAAAATGGAAGTGTATGTGTCACAATGATAGAAAACATCAAACATAACAATCATCCTCACATCTATCACTCAGTGCATAAAGCATACGATATCCACTGCTTTGATCACCAAATCCCTTGGGGTCACGATGGGTCCATACCGCACTGGACTCCATACAACTACTATTATGACAATACCCATCTGGTCTATAGTCAATAACCCTACCCAGTCCACATTTCCCTAGCTCTGGGATACGAGCCAACCAGTCCACACTTCCCTGGCTCTGGTTTGTCTACATACCCCCTCTCTCAATAGTAAACCAAAAGTTATAGATATCGTTAACTCCTTTGCACACGACCCAAAACAAAGCCCAACTCTAGAAGTTAACCCGTTGGTTCCCATCTTGACCCTAAGCAATAACTTCTCATTTGGACTTCCTTTGCATCTCGGGTTTAGGTCGAATTGGAGTTGATCTTCATAAGAGTTTACGATCATCGTCGCGTGGTAGAAACTCAAATCCGGTTCAGTTCGGAGTCACCATCACACCTCGTTTCATGGTCATCATCGAAGTCAGGTCGTGGTCCGCCCTAGGCAGTTTGTGGTCCCCCCCCCCGGGCGGTTCGTGGTCCCTCCTGGGCGGTGCTTGTGGTCCTCCTCCAAGTTACGGTTCGTGATCTCCCCCGGGTTGCGGTACATGATCCCCCCTAGGGTCGCAGTTCATGATCACCCCTGGGTCGTGGGTCGTGGCCACCATCAGGAGCCGAAACCCTGCAGTTTTTCCAGCAAGCTAATTTCACCAAATGACAGCGTTTTCCACCATTCTAACTTTTCTATACAATCACAAAACATACCAAACAGCGGTAGTAACATGTAGAATCAACCAAAAACATCAAAACAATGATTTCATATGTTAATTTAGATCAAACATACCCAAAACCGTGATTTTTTCCTTAACCATGTGATTTTCCCCTTAACCATGTCTAACTATAGGATTGGCAAACTAAATCCAAATTAACCTAAATTCATAGCAACGACATAAAATATGATTTTAGAATTTTCACATATTTTTCCATAATTTTTAGAAGTATAATTTGTCTAATTATCACTAATCACCCCTAGTTAGTGAATAAACTTGCTAATCACTCACCTTGGCCAATAAATTTTAGATTGAAACTTCTACTGATTTAGATTGGATCCCAATATAGTACAATAACTCTACCTTGAATTTGGTGGTAATTCGGCTTGATTTGTTGTAGATTTGATCAATTAGTGATTAGAAAGTGATTAGAGAGAGATTTGGAACATGGAAGTCATGATTAGGGTTAGAGAAATATTTGTAGCGGCTAGAAAAATGAACCCATAATCCTAATCCCGAAATAGGTTATGGGCCTAGCTGCTAATCACCCTATTAAGCCAAATTAGGTTGTTTTTCCATTTTCAAATTTTATTTCAGCCATATCTTACAAATGATAAGTCTATTTGATTAATGCGACCACTCTACGGAATGAGAAATCATCATCTGAATCCAATGGAAGTGGTTTCAAGTCAAAACTCCTTGCCAATCAAAAGTTATAGATGAAACAAGATTCTTCAGGGGCAAAACGATCATTTAAAATTCAGCAAAAATCGTTAATGTGAGAAATGACCCCAGTAGTCGTTTCCCAAAGTTACACGACCATATGACTTCGTATGAAAATAAAACAAATATTCTACGATCCTCCGATACGTACAATGCAGGTCATTACACTCTTCTTCCCTTAAGAAATTTCACCCTCGAAATTCCTTAATTGGAAAACATACAATGGTGTCCCGCATGCCTGTCAGCTATTTACAAACAATCAAACATACATAATAACACAACAAGTCTATCCTCACTTGCTACTTACTAACAAGGGAATAACTATATCGCGATTGAAACTTACCAGCTAAAGAGCTCTGGATATGACTTCCTTATGTTCTTCTCGGTTTCCCAAGTACATTCATTCTCATTATCACCCCACTAGACATTAACTAGTTTCACCATCTTCCTCCGAAGTTGCTTTGTATAGTGTCCAACAATACAAACTGGTCTGCGGTTTCCAACTGCCTTAGGTTTCATCTCGATATCATCCAACATATCTGGTGAAATAGTCATATCAGAATCGTGCACGAACTTCCTTAACTGAGAAACATAAAATACGTAGCACTCCCGCCATCTTGTCAAGTAATCCAACTTTATATGCAAAATTCCCTGCTTGTTCGAGAAAAGGAAATGGACCAACAAACCTTGGTGCTAACTTACCTTTCCTACCAAACCGAATCACACTCTTCAACGGGGAAATCTTGACGAATACCAAGTCGTCAACGGAGAATTTCAAATCTCTTCGTCTTTTATTAGCATAACTCTTCTTCCTATCTTGGGCAGCCTTCATTCGCTGCTAGATAACCTTGATCTTATCTAAAGTTTCTCTTATTACATATGGCCCAAGTACAAATTTCTCACCGGTTTCCAACCAACATAATGGTGAGTTACACGGTCTTCCGTACAAAGCTTCAAATGGAGCCATACCAATACTGGACTGATAAGTATTATTATATGCGAACTCAACCAGATGCAAATGGTCATCCCATGACCCCCCTAAAATCCAATATACAAGCTCTCAAGAGATCCTCTAATACACAATTCACTCTCTCCGTTTGACCGTCGGTTTGAGCATGGTACGCGGTACTGAGATGTAATTCTGACCCTAAGCCTCTTGTAAGCTATTCTAAAACCCACTAGTAAATAACGGATTTCGGTCACTTGCAATACCTTTTGGTATTCCATGAAATCGCACTACCCACTTCATATATAGTTTATCTAACATAGCTGTCGTTCTATTCGACTTGACTGATATAAACCTTGCACTTTTGGTCAATCAATCCACAATCACCCAAATACCATCATAACCCGTTCTAGTCCTTAGTAAACCATCAATGAAATCCATTGAGACTTGCTCCCATTTCCATTCGGGAATTTCCAACGGTTGTACAAACCGCTATGTTTTTTGTTCAGCTTTAACTAACTGGCAGTTCATGCACTTGGATATAAACTTCCCAACGTCTCTTTTCATCCCTTCCCAGTAGTATGTCTGCTCCATGTCTCGATACATTTTATTACCACCGGGATGTATAGTATGTTTTGAGTGATGACACTCCCTAAGCAATTCATCTTTCAATCCATTAACATTGGGTACAACTAGCCTCCCATTCTTTCGATGCCATCCTTCTCGATCAAGTCCATACCTATTCATTTCCTCACCGTCGACACCCATCTCTACTTTGGAGATGATTTCCCATAGGTTAGGATCGTCCCTCTGAATGGAACCAATCCGCTCAATCAAAGTCGGTCCAATCATCAAACTTGCTAACGTCTCTGGGTCTAATCCACACTTAGGTCTGAAATCATATCCCGCGATATACTCCCGTTGCTTCCATTCCAGAAACATTGCCCCCAAACTGGCATGTCTCCTACTCAATATATCAGCTACCGCATTGCTCTTCCCCGGTGTGTATGCGATATTGAAATCATATGAAGCTAAGAACTCAAACCATCTCTGCTGACGAAGATTTAAATCCCTTTGAGATAAAAGGTACTTTAATGACTTAAGATCGGTAAACAACCCGAATCTTTCTCCCAAGAGATAGTGTCTCCTCATCTTTAATGCAAATGCAATTGCTACCAATTCCAAATCATGGGTAGGATATATTTTCTCATGTGGTTTCAGTTGCCGACTAGCATAAGACACAACCCTACCTCCTTGCATCAATATAGCACCTAGTCCGGTACCACAAGCATCCGTGTATATCGTCATCTCTTCTTAGGCATAGACCAAGCTTCTAATGTCCGTTGCATTCTTAGGCATAGACCAAGCTTGCACGGCAGCCACCTTCGTAGGATCCACGACAATACCATTTTCTGAAACAACATGGCCCAAGAACCTCACTCTCCTCCTCCAGAAGTGACACTTAGAAAATTTCACTTTCAATTGGTGTTTCTTCAACACCTCTATCACTGTCCTCAAATGTTCCTTGTGTTCTTCCTCTGTCCTTGAGTAAACCAAGATATCGTCCGTGAACATAAGAACAAACTTATTTAATTGATCCCTGGAAACCTTATTCATAAGATCCACAAAATATGCGGGTGCATTGGTTAACCTGATTGGCATGAACAACCACTCATAGAATCCATATGGCGTTCGGAATGCCATTTTAGGTATACTTTCTGCCGCTACTCGGAGCTAATGAAATCCTGTCACGAGATCTAATTGGGAGAACACTCTTGCTCCATTTAGTTGATCAAACAATACATCTATCCGTGGAAGAGGATACTTATTCTTCTTAGTCACCTTGTTTAACTCGCGGTAATCAACACATAAGCGAAGGGAACCATCAGCCTTAGTAGCAAATACAACTGGAGCTCCCCACTCGGAAACACTTTTTCGGATAAATCCCTTCTTCAAAAGATCGCCTACTTGCACTTCGAGCTCTCGCTGCTCCCTTAGCGCCATACGACGAAGTGAAATCATTATAGGTCTAGCATCTTTCACTAAATAAATCTGAAACTCGATCTCTTGGTATGGTGGAAGCCCGGTCACTCCCTCGAAGTTGTCCAGATGCTCGCCAGCAATAGGAACATCTGATAACTCATCACGCTGTATGTCGAGGGAATTTAGAAAACTAGCCATCACCCTATCTCTAGGTAGGCAACCCAATACCACTCTCCGCCCATCATCCGCTCTAGTGGTCACCGAATACCCCTCATAGTCTACTCGCAAAACCTTTGGAGCCAATCGACTCCCAAAATAATGCTAAACCCAGTAAAGCACAAAACAAAGCAATCACAAGCAAACATACATCCATGACTTGATAAAACCAAATTACGAAAAATCATACTGAGGCTAGTCAAACCACCGATCTGGTTCGTCACAACTAGAGGTCTACCGACAATCTCGGGTTTCAATTCCAACCTATCTACCAGGTCACTAGAGATAAAGGAATGGGAAGCTCCAGTATCAAACAATAATCAAACAGGAACATCATAAGTAGAAAGCATACCTTGAATAACGACACCCTTTCCCTTCTCCGCACAGTTGGGGCATTCTACAAAGAAGGAATAATGTTGATAGCATATGGTTTCACAATATGCTTCTCCTTAGTGGGTTGCAGACATTCATTCTTAAGGTGTTCCACTTGGTCACAGTTGAAGCACTTCCTCTCCTTGCCTTCGGTCGACAATCTCTAACATAGTGGCCCTTCTTGCTGCAGCCAAAGCACTGGATATCCTTCTTATTCTTCTTTTTTTGACCATCTTTGGTTTGGTTCTGTTTCCTCTTATTCTGAGAATTCCTCTTGCCTTCACCGCTTGCATGCGGTTTTGGCTCTTCTGTAGATGCAATAACAACCTCGGTCTTCCTCTTAGGGTAAACGCTCTCTGATCTCAATGCCTTTCCCACAATAGATTCGAAGGTCTTATCGATATGGTTTATATGTCTTTCCCCCAAGTACCTATCTAGGCCAGTTAAGAACTTCTCGTTCTTCTTCTCGGAAGTATCGATAAGAGATAATCCATATTTCGATAACGTATGGAATTCAGCAACATATTCTGAGACTGCCCTACCATTCTGTTTAAGCTCCGAAAATTTCCTAAAAAATTCTGATTTCTGAGTAGTTGGAATAAACTTGTCACTGAAGCATATCTTAAACTGATTCCAAGTAATTTGATCCTTGGAAGTAGCCGCTATAATGGCATTCCACCAATTCATAGCTCATCCTTGAAGCTGATGTGATGCTAACTTCCTCTTCATTGCATCATCGATCCCCAAATCCTGAAATATGGGCTCACAACTATCAAGCCAATCTTGAACCTTCGTAGCCGATTCCGTTCCACGGAACAGCTTCGCACCAAGACTAGTATAATCCTTGCTGAGCTTGGCGAAATCAGCTCTAGGCGCCTACACTACTGCACTACCACTGTTAGCAGCATTAGGAACTGCTTATTGAGTATCCCTAAGCATCTCTTGCATGAAGGCAGTAAACATCATCCTTATATCAGGGACATTCCCGTTGTTGGCCCCTGAACCCACTCCCTCTTCAACACCCAATGCGGGATTCCTTACCGTGCTCGTCGTGTTTTAGCTCATCGTTCAATCTGTAAAGAGAAAACGATTAGCCTTCTCCTTAGTGATGCAAGTGCAGTGCGACTTCACCCTTAGATATACTAATAGTATATATATAGCTTTTGAAAACCAAAATATCACAAATACGCTCTCATATACGTATACTGTCTCTCCCTGATGTCTTCCCCTAGGTTAAACTAGGCAGCCTAGGCTCTGATACCAAGGGTGACAACGGTCCGGTACCATCAGGCATTTCCCTAAAATGCGCTGTGCCAATACCCCCCACTAGCATGGGATGATCGTCAAAAGGGGCTGAAAACGATGAATCACCAAGAACCTGTAGTATATCTCACACCGCATGGAATAAAATATAATAATAACATAACTTGACATAAAACAGGCGAGACAGTACATAAGTTGAAAACTAAACATCTATTAGAGTAGAGAAATCCAAAATACAGCTTCATATCCAATTATTACGACTTTGAAATACTGTCTCTAAAAGGAAATAAAGAGGTATACTACTAATACCCAAAGTAGTGACCTATAACAACATAGGGGGAATATATATAAAGTACGTGGAAGCCTCCTGCTCGTCTACAGACAACTACATATGCATAACGACCTAACCTGCCTCTAGTCAGCTTGTTTAGGAGCACCCAGAGTAATAAGAAGAGACATAAAACTTTGGGTCAGACGAAGGTCTGTGTTAGCAATAACAACAAAATAAAGCAATAACAGGTATAAATAATCATACCTGACCTGGACCTGCAACCGAAGAGTTAGCACAAAACGATATATAATACTCTAAGGTAAACACTAACATAGAGTGTAAAATGGAAGTGTGTGTGTCACGGTGATAGCAACCATCAATCATAGCAATCATCATTAAATCTCTCACTCGGTGTGTAAAGCATACGATATCCACCGCTTTGATCACCAAATCCATTGGGGCCATGATGGGTCCACACCGCACTGGACTCCGTTCAACTATTGCTATGACCATACCCCTCTGCTCTATGGTCAATAATCCTACCCAGTCCACACTTCCCTGGTTCTATGATACGGGCCAACCATTCCACACTTCCTTGGCTCTGGTTCGTCTACATACCCCCTCTCTCGATAGTGAACAAAAGTTACAGATATTGCTAAATCCTTTGCACACGTCCTATAGAAAAGCCCAACCCTAGAAGTTAACTCGTCGGTTCCCATCTGGACCCTGAGCAATAAATTCTCATTTGAACATCCTTTGCATCTCAGGTTTTGGTCGGATTGGAGTTGATCTTTAGAAGAGTTTACGATCGTCCTCGCATGGTAGAAACTCAAATCTGGTTCAGCTCGGAGTCACCATCACATCCCGGTTCGCGGTCATCATCGAAATCGGGTTGTGGTCCTCCCTAAGCGGTTCGTGGTCCCCTCCGGCAGTTTGTGGTTCCCTCTGGACGGTTCGTGGTCCGCCTTCTGCAGTTTGTGGTCCCCCATCGACGGTTCGTGGTCTCCCCTGCTCGGTTCGTGGACCTCCTCCTGGTCGTGTCTCGTGGTCCTCCTCCTGGTCACGATATATGGTCTCTTGGGGTCGCGGTTCGTGATCCCCTTGGGGTCGCGGTTCGTGATCCCCTTGGGGTCACGGTTCGTGATCTCCCCTGGGTTGTGGGTTATGGCCACCATCAGGAACCGAAACCCTGCAGTATTTCCAACAAGCAAATTTCTCCAAACGACAACATTTTCAACCATTATAACTTTCCTATACAATCACAAAACATACCAAACAACAGTAGTAACATGTAGAATCAACCAAAAACATCAAGACAATGATTTCATTTGTTAATTTAGAACAAACATACCCAAAACCATGATTTTTCCCTTAACCATGTGATTTTCCCTTTAACCATGTCTAACTATAGGATTAGCAAACATAATCCAAATTAACCCAAATTCATACCAGCGACATAAAATATGAAAATAGAATTTTCACATATTTTTCCAAATTTTTTAAATGTATAATTTTGCTAATTAACACTAATTACCCCTAGTTAGCCATAATTAGTGAATAAACATGGAAATCACTCACCTTAGCCAATAATAAATTTTAGATCAGAAACTTTTACTGATTTGGCTCAGATCCCAACGTGGTGCAGCAGCTCTATCTTGAATTTGGTGGTAATTCAGCTTGATTTGTTGTAAATTGGATCAATTAGTGATTAGAAAGATTAGAGAGAGATTTGGAAGATTGAAGCCATGATTAGGGTTAGTGAAATGTTCGTAGCGGCTAGAAAAATGAAAGGAGATGATTCTCCAGCTCTTTTCAAATGTTTATGGAAGCTATGATTAAGCCCAATTAGGTTGTTTTTCCATCTTCAAATCTTATTTCAGCCATATCTCCCAAACGATAAGTCTGTTTGATTAATATGACCGCTCTATGAAATGGGAAACCATCATCCGAATCCAATGGAAGTGGTTTCTGGTCAAAACTTCTTACCAATCAAACGTTGTAGGTGAAACAAGATTTTTCAGGGGTAAAATGGCCATTTAAAATTTGGCAAAAATCATGAATGTGGGAAATGACCCCAGTAGTCGTTTTCCAAAGTTACACGACCATATGACTTCATATGAAAATAAACCAAATATTCTACGATCCTCCGATACATAGAATTCGGGTGTTACATTATGTAAACTTAAATAACTATTTCTCAGAAGGATTTTCTAACTAAAACCAAAAGATCATAAGAATATATTATGGGTTGGGATAAAAAGCTATTACGTTATTTTTATTATATAGGTTTGTATATACCCCCACAGTCTTAGGGTTACCCTTCGGTATCTTAATTAAATTCATTTACAAAAAGGAAGTAAGATATGGAGAGAAGGAGTGTAAGGCTTAATATTGGTGGAAGGAGCACCACAACTAATGGTAATGTTCAACCTAATGCTATTAGAGGTCAAGGCGAAAGGAGAACGTGAACTAAGGTGTCGCTACATCATCGGTAGATTTGGGGAACTTGTTTTAGATGTTTGTTCATATGTTGCAAGTTGGAGTTGATGATGGTCCCCGAGGAATTAATCCCGCAACCCAAGTAAGAAATAACTATGTGAAACTGGGTAGGGATTATGCTAGCTTGGGAGGAAAACCATTCTTTGGAACGGTAGACGTTGCTACCGTGGATACTTGGTTGCTACACTATGAAAGAATCTTTGGAGAATTGCATTTAACAAATGAACATAAGAGGTGTATAGCGTCAACACAGCTACAGGATAGTGTTTTAATTTGGTGGAATGGAGCTACGGTAAGGACGCTGAAGGAAGGAATTACTTGGGAGGACTTCCAAAGGATTCAGGGCAAGAATCAAATTGGAAGCTGCTTTATCGCTAATGATGAAAAAGTCTGATGATTTGAAGTTGGGTTAAAAGTCAGTTATGGAGTATGCTTCTAAGTTTATTGAGTTGTCTCGGTATGCTCATGGAGCCAAAGATGTTGTCATATTGAGAAATGAGAAGTTTATTAAGGGGCTTAGATTTGAAACTGCAAAAGCAACTATGACTAACTTACGATACCCTAGTGATAATGTTATGGAAATGGCAATTTGTAATGAATAAATGCTTAAAATGTATAAGAGATCTGGTGGAAGCTAAGACTTTAGGGCAGGAAAAGGAAATTCTTCAAGGGGAAGGAAGCTCAGGTAGGAGGAAAGCCAAAGAAGAACAAATAAGAAGTGGTATGCTTTAAGTGCGTCATAAGGGCCACTACTCTGCTAAATGCAAGGATAAGAACATTTTACTAGGATCATTATCGGAAGGCTGAATTTTATGTGCTTCAAAATTAATCAGCTTAGGTAATATAAGAACAAATGTTTAGAAGCAACGAAGGAAAAAGATATTGCTATGGATCCCCTGTCTTCTTGAATTACCGTCGGTGAGAAAGGAAAAGCATTGTTGAAAGGTATGCTTTTGTTTCATATCATACCAGTTAAAGTTTAATTTGACACCAGTGCATTGCATTCATTTATATCTAAGTGTGAAGCAGATAACTTGTCTTTAGAGCCATCGTACTTTGTTACGTCCCTTACAGTAGCAAAGCCAATCGAAGGTTATGTGACACTTGGAATGGGATGTTATAACATAGAAATGGGTTTGCTAGGTTATGTTTTTGTTTTTATTTGTATGTGTTTGATTTTGATAGTTTCAAAATTATTTTCGGGATGGACTGCTTGAGTTGTTATGATGCACAAATATATTTTTCAAATCAGTAAGTTGCTGGTGAAACATCCGGAAAGCAACAACAGGAATGTGTTCTTGGTAGAGAGAGGTTCTGCAAATGTTTTCATTGTAAAGTGTTTTAAAATTGGAGGAAGAGGTAAGAAGTGCTCCTGTCATAAAGGAATTTGCTGATGTCTTCTAACCATTAACGGGCTTACCGACGAAGCGAGATATTGAGTTCCGTATTGATCTTATGCCTATAACTAAACTAGTGAGTAGGCCACATAGCTGAATGACCCCTTCGGTGATGAAAGAGATGAAGGAACAACTTGTTGATTTAGAAGGAAAAAGCTTTATCTATCCAAATAATTCATCTTGGGGAGTTGCTGCTGTATTTGGAAAGAAGTCTGATGGAACGTTGAGAATGTAAATTGATTATCGGAAGCTTAACAAAAGGGTGGTGAATTATAATTATCCTCTGCCTCGTATTGATGATGTATTCGATCAGTTAAGTGAAGCAAAGGTGTTTTCTCAATTGCATTTGGTTATTGGTTTTCACCAACCGAGAATAGCAGAAGAGATCATCCCTTAACAGCCTTTTGTTTGAGATATGGATGGTTATGCCATTTGGATTGATGAGTGTGCATGCTTTGTTTGTAGACCTGATGAACTAGGTGTTTTAAAAAAAAAGCATTGACGACATATTGATGTATTCGAAAGATGCAAAAGAGCATGAGTGCCACCTTCAGATTATTCTTGGGACTTTGCGAAAGCATCACTTGAAGGCTAATTTTTCTAATTGTTGGTTTTAGGAAGAGAATGTGAAATTTCTTGGTCACATGGTTTCGGATGAAGGACTGTCGATAGATCCTACGAAGATAGATGCGGTCGTTAGTTAGAAGAGGCATAAAAATGTTATGGAAGTCCGAAGCTTTGACTAGTTGGATACTACCGAAGGTTTATTAGAGATTTCTCAAAAAATTTGACGTCGTTTATTATGCTAAACCAAAAGGATGTTAAGTTTGTATGGTTAGATACGTTGAGGAAGCCTTTCAGAAATTGAAATAGTTATTGACCAATGCTCCTGTGTTAGTGGTGCCGGATGGAAACCCTGACTTAGTTGTTTATATGTTTGCTTGTAGAACATGCTTAGGAGCTGTTTCATGTAGAAGAGAAAAACTGTTGTTTATGCTTCTTGATAGCTAAGGCCACATGAAATGCAATACCCAGCTCATTATCTTGAGTTAGCTGTTTTAGTCTTTGCCCCAAAAATTTGGAAGCATTATTTATTGGGTGAGCGGTTCAATCTGTTTATAGATCACAAGTCTTTGAGATACTTATTTTCTCAGAAGGAATTAAATATGCGATAGTAGAGTTGGTTGGAGTTTTTGGTTACTTTCTATTTCAGCAATGAATACACTCCGAGAAAAGGAAATAAGGTTGTCGATGCCCTTAGTAATAAGTACCTAAGGACAGTGTTAGATATGTTGAGAGAATGTATGGAGTTAAAAGCTTTGGTTGAATGTAGTGTAAGGAATCGGTCGAAAGCTTGTCTTAGTGAAAGCACACCGGTAGTGTCATGTTTAGAGGTTTGACCAATTTTGATTGAGAAGATTGCCTCTAGGTAGAAAGAAGATCCTTCATTAGATGATCAGATCAGGATGCTCAGAGTTGCAGCAGAAGATAATAACCCAAACGGATATACCCTTTGCTAAAACAATTGGTTGAGGAAGAAAGGAAAGCTATGCATTCCAGATGTTGGTGGTTTGAGGAAAGAATTGATTAGGAGTGTCGTTGTTTTAAGTTTACAATAGAACCTGTTGGCACCAAGGTGTACCAAGATATGAAGAGAAGTTTTTATTGGGGAGGCATAAAGAGGGAAGTAGGCGTGTGGGTAAAGCAGTACCGGAACTGCTAGAAAATTAAAGACGAACATCAAAAGCCTAATTGTTTGCTTCATCCATTAGATATTCCAATTTAGAAGTGGGATTCAATATCTATGAGAATGAAAGCATACAGGGTTTTGTGGATTGATCAATTAAAAATTCCCATTTTATCACCATAGGACTAATATGATTGCACTGATTTAGATGAGTTATTCGTAAGGAATAAATAAGACTTCACAGAATATCTACTGTTGTTGTGAGCGACAGTAATCCACTATTTAGCAGTGAGTTCTAGAAAATTTTGTAGAAGGCATTAGGTACAAAACTTAAGAACAATACTATGTATCATCTACAGATGGATGGCCAAATCGAAAGGGTAAATAAGGTACTGGAAGATCCATTAAGATCTTACATCTTCAATTTCGGTGGTTCATGGGAAGACCACTTACAGTCTTATGAATTTTCTTATACCAATTATTTTCAGACTAGTACAGGAATGGCGCCTTTCGAAGCTTTATATGGAAGACTGTGTAAATCAAAATTGTATTGCGTGAAGATAGGCAATAGGTTGGTACTTAGTCCCAAATCGGTAAGAGAAGCCACGAGAAAATTAAGTACATCTGAAAGAGGATAAACGAAGCTCAGTCAAGACAGAAGATTTATGCTGATAACAAACATAAAGATTTGAAATTTGTGATTGGAGATAGTGCTTTTATCGAGGTAGCATTGATGAAGTGTGTACTTCAATTTGGAAAATTCCAAAAAGCTTGCGCAGCATAATGTTGGACCATTTCCTATATTGAAAAGGATTAAAACGCTTGCATATAGGGTTGTGTTACCGGATTAGTTTACGGGAGTCCATAATATGTTTCATGCGAGCACTTACAAATGTATATGCATGAACCTGATGTTATCATGGATCTGAAGGCATCAGAATAGTATTGGCGAAACTTGATCGATCTACTGTAAGAAAACCAGTGAGAATTATAGAAAGTAACAAAAGGAAATTAAGATGCAAAATGGTTAAACTGGTGAAAGTCTAATAGAGTGACGACGAAAGGGATTGCACTTGGGAAACCAAAATCGAAAGTAGAGAAGCTTACCAAGACTTGTTTGCGATATGACCCGTATTTCTTTGTTGATAGCATTGTTTCTTGATTGCTTGTTACTAAGATTATTTGATCTTTTTCCAAATTTCAAGGTTGAATTTTCCTAAGAGAGGAGGATATAACATCCCAATTTCGAAAGAAATTATTCAGGAAATTTAGAATGTGATTAAATTAAAATAATGTGATGCATGAGACGATGAGGTTTATGTTTAATAAATTAATTAAAAGGATGACCTTTATAACTCAATAAATAAAATAAAATATGCATAAGGAAGGGAGACATGAAGAGGACAAAACAGGAACTTTTTGCCATATATATATATATATATCATGTTCTCTAACATTTCATTTATAACATTCATTCTAAAACCTAAACTAAAACTAAAAGAATACTAAAAAAGGCAGCCATTACAGGTTAGGAGAAGAAGAAAATAAAGCTAGCAAAACTTAAGAGATTGGTATATTCCATTAACAAGTCTCATCATCTCCATCCAAGCAAGGTGAATAATATGCTTTACCCATGTTGTTTAGGTTATCTTCGTACATTCGTAAGTGTAACACCCCGTCGAACCATAGGGTCGACCTGGTTAACCTAGGTCGACCATAGGGTCGACCTCCCCTGTCGACCTGGTCAGGTCTGGCTGGCTTGGTCTGTGTTCTGGTCGAATTTCTGGGCCTGGTCTTGTCACTAGGGCTGAGTTGTCTTCTTTTGATTGGCTTCTCTTTAGAACGGATGGCTTTGATTAAACCTGGCTTCATCGACGGCTCTAATTAACTTGCAACTCTATAAAAACACCCTAGGTCTCCAGCTAAAATTCACACAAAAATAAGAACTTGAGCCGCCATACTGTCGGAAGAAAACTAAGGAGAGCCTCCGCTTGAAAAGAGACGAACAACGATTCAAGAAACAAAAGTCTAATATAATTTCTACGCAACGTTTTCTACTCCAAGGGAAAGCTTTGCAAATTTAGAATAAACAGAAACCAGAAAACAAGTTTCAGCGCCCGTTGTAAGTATAGTGGTTTTTTGAATATGAATAGAAATTGTGATGTGATTCGATGCAATTGAAATTAGGGTTTTACTATTGTAAAATAATGATGTAAATTCTGTGTATTGCATTGATTATGTCATATTTTGTATTGGGTGTTTGTGGCATAAATTGGTTGATGCGAGACTATTGACATTTGTATATGAAGAAAAATATTGCTACAAGTTTGTAGTAAAAACTAGAACTGACATCTTTATGTTATGTCGTTAACATGGTTAGCATACATTCTTTTTAGGCCGAAGTTGAGACTCATGTAAACATGTTCCAAGATGAAACCTTTTATGCCTACACGACTCAAAACCTTTGTATACATTATTATGTTTATTTGCAAGTAATAATTGGGTTTATGCAAGTACCTTTTGGTTACACAAATTATACTAGTTTCATGTTGAAATAGGCTACTTAATGTAAAGTTAGTTTACACCTTTGGGTTATGTCAAAAAGTGGACATTTTTATGCTAGTTTGGTGTTTGACATTATGCCTAGTTATATGTGTATAAAACCATGTTTAAACAAGTCTAAAAGTACGCCATTTCATGTGACACTAATATAGTTATATCCTTATTGAATGCAAGTTCACATGACCCACAATCTATGTTAGTGAAAACGCTATGTTGCAAGTCCATGCGCCACACACTTTTATGTATTCTAGAACAATTCATGATTCTGTGCTTCCCCTTTTTGTGTTTACGAGTTGGGCTGAAATGTTAAGCCCAACATATGTTATAACGCTGCGTACGTACAAACGGGGGAAACAAACGTTGGGTTTTAAATAAAATACAGGTATTGGCATGTTTGACACATGCCAATGACTAGTGACATTTAAAGCGGTATAAATTGTTATACCCAAAATTAGTGAATTTGGATAACTGGGCCATAAACATTTACATATAAAAATGAAAAGTGACAAATATGTAAATCTAGAAAATACGAGCATGCTTATACCGAGGTTGGATTGAGTTGTGATGTAAACCTGCCTGGACCCGCCCGGCTGTCCAGTAATCACAACAATACCTATCCAATGTGGATGGTTAAGGCATTGAGCCCAATAAGGACCCGAGGTTGGACTAAGTTGTGGCGTAAGACTGCCCGGAACCGACCGACATACAGGCAGCCACAACAATACCTGTCTAATGTGACTGGTTGGTGCTTTAATAAGACAATTAAAGCTAAGTTAGGATTGGTAGGGTTAAGTTAATCCGAACACTTAACCAACTTAACATGTTAACAAGACAAGACTTGTAGGGGCTAAGTAACTAAGAAAACACTTAGCCAATTTAACATGTTAACTAGACTAGAAGGTGAGGTTAAGTAAAGTTAATACACTTAAACAATTTAACATATTAACTTGACTAGAGGGTGAGGTTAAGTAAAATCAGGACACTTAACCGTTATAACCTGATAATTAGATCAGTGGGTGAGGTTAAGTAAATTTAGAATACTTAACCATTATAACACGTTAGCTAGATAAGTGGGCAAGGTTAAGTAAATACACTTAGCCAATTTAATATGCTAGCTGGACTAGAGGGTGGGGTTAAGTAAACTTAGAACACTTAATCATCATAGTGTGATAAATTGAACAGGGTTAAGTTGAAACATGAAGGGACAATACTTAACCATTAGAACATGTTAATTAAACAGATGTTAGGGTTAATTTAACTAAGAGAACACTTAACCGCTTTGGCATGTTAGTTAAACAGAAGGGGGCAGGGTTAAGTAAAAGGGAACACTTAACCAATACAAGGTGAAGGGGTGGGGTTAAGAAATACTTAGCCAATATGACTTGATTTGTGGTAGGGTTAAGTCAACATGAACTACTGATAACACTTAATCAGTTTATCATGACAAATGAATGGCTTAAGATAACTTGAATTGACTAATGATACCTAACCAATCCAACTTGACGAGAAAGAGACTAAGTAGTAAACCTTAGTAAAAAGGACTAAGTTGTAAACCTTAGTTAAGAAAACGACGGTTCGGGGACTAAGTAGTAAACCTTAGTTAAAGGAACTAAGTAGTAAACCTTAGTACGACATGAGAAGGAGCGAACGTCCATCTGATCTTAAAGAAGGCTCCAACGAACTGGGGAACGAAGCCCTCGACTTCGACGGGACGTGAAGGTACTCTTGGTATCCCTCTGTGAGGCTGCAGATGATCCGCCTGGGCTCACAGAGGTTAAGGTCTGCGTTAGAAGAACCAAGGGTATGCCTTGGTTGCAATATGAGGCAACCTAAAGACTAGGATGGACCAGCGTGATTCGGCGGGACAAATGGCCCTGTGATAGCGACCCGTCGTCTACCTGCCATCTTGAGTCAGTCGAGATACACATAAGGAAAGGCAGAGAACTCCCAATAGACAATATACTTGCTATCTAGTTATGGGTGAGGCTGGCCAATAGGAAAGTGGGGCTTAGGTGGCAGGAGTATAGTTCTCGTGCTTGATTTTCTTGGATTGCCTTTCATTAGTTGAGGGAGGGGTCAGGTGGGACCATAGCCACTGGAAAAACAGACCTTAGCATCTGCATCGGTAGACATCTGAAAGCTCCCGACCGAGTTCCGTGTTTCTAGAATAGCCCTGCCACGAGACTCGGGTCGCACATTTCAGGACATGTGCATTTAGACAGCGATAAACAATTCGCGACACATACGTGGGGAAAGTCTAGGAACATATACCACTCTAGGTAGTGTGTCCTAGACTAGGGGCATCATTCGACAGGTAGCATAATCCCTAGTTGGACCTAGGTGGCATAAATCCTGAATCCGAGAAGTTTTAGATAAGTCGCATAAACCCTAGTTGAATCTAGGAAACGCTCGATAGAAAACCCTAGATTAGATCTAGGTAATAAATAATAGATGTGCGCCTGAAGGCAACCACAATTACAGGGACTGGGATCACGTTATCATTTTATACAGATTACTACTTGGGATACTAGTTAGGTGGTGCAGAGATAAGTATGGGGTGCGATAGTAATTTCGATTCTAAACCGCTTTGCCTTAGTTTATGGTATTTTCCCATTTTCAGTTTATGTCTGTCATGTCCTTCTCCTTATTCATATACCGAAGCACCACTAGACTTACCAGGCTTTATGGCTGACTCTATGTTTTCTTTTGTCTTCTTTTCTTCCGTTCCCCCCCCCCCCCAGGTTAGTCAGGGAGGGAATAGCTCAGATTTGTATGGACCTGTTACTCTTTCCAAGCTTGAAGACTCTTTGATGGGCTGCTTTGGACTCTCTTTTCCACTGCTATGGCTGGCTAATATTTCATTGGGGAATATCATTGTATATTTATGCTTCTTTATTTTGTTAAACAAGATAGATACTTTGTTGTTGGAAAACAATCTTTGTACAAGCTGTTTATAAATGAAATAAAGTTTTATTCACTTTTCTGCTGCTTTATTTATCTGTCTTGTAATTTATCTACATCTTTTACCTATAATACTTCGCAGAACTTAGTGCATTCCCTTCGTGAGTGACACTAACGGATGTGGGGTGTTACACGTGGTATCAGAGCTGAAGGTTACCAGATCAGATAAAAGATTTGAAAAATTATTTTCAAACGGTTTTAAAAGAAGCATTTTCAAAAGAAAAGTTTTGTTTTAAAAGCATATTCCCCGAAGCCATATGCACTATCTTCCGATCCTCTGTTTGAATTCTTATCCCCTTCTTTCTTAAGTCTTTGGGGCTCCTGGCTTTCTGGGAGGTAACCTCATCGCGGCACGGTTCCGTAGGCTTGATAAGACTACAATACCTATCGAAGGGCAAAGAGGCGCCCGACTTCCATCTATAGCCATAGTAGTTTCACCCGCGGATAGTTTTCTTTCAAGCTTTGTAGGGTTTTCTATACGGCGGTGGCAGCTTTCGAGAGACCTGTCAACATATTACTCGAGTAAGAGGATGAGGAGTTTGGCTAAGGAGCACAACCCAAGGATGAGAAATTCATGGATATGGACTTGGCTCATGAGGGAGGAAGGGATTGTAAAACCTAAGACGAGAGGAAGTATCTTTACTATGGTATAATAGGGCATATAATTAAGGACAAAGGGCAAGAACGAGGGACAGGATTCTTAGAAGGACTAGTATGTGCTCTCAACACCAGCATACCTGAGAGAGATAGTAAAAATCTTTGTTGGAAAAGTTTAGCTTTTCTTTTAATCAACCAGTTAGTACTCTTTTGATCTTAGCGCTCCACGTTTGTTGATATCTACTTCCATAGTTGAGTCTCTGCACTTTAGCACTTGTATAGTAGAAGATCCCATTAGCGTCTCAAAATCCAATTGGTGGTTCGACCCGTTTATCTTTGGTTTATAAGGATTTCAGAATAACTATATTAAGTGTTGAGTTTAAGCGTAATGCTTATGTTTTTGGTTCCATGGGCTATGAGTTGCTTCTAGGCATGGGTTGGGTGGCTGGTAATTCTGAAAGAAGGATAGTTAGACTTTTGATTTGCCTTGGAAATACCCTTGAGATTTCATGTGATCCTAAAGGATCAGGTAGGCCTAGCTACCTAGAATCACTTGATACATCTATCGACGGTTTGCAATCCGTTAGAATAGTCCATGAGTACGCAGATGTTTTGATTAGGTTAGGGGTTTACCCCTAAAACGCGGGATAGACTTCCGCATATATCCAGTTGGCATTGAAAAACAAGCTATCCGATCAATGACAGTTTTGGAAATGGAGGTCAAGAAACTTCACAATCGTGAAGATTAATTAGATAAGGTATAGAATAGTGAAGCACAAGAAGATGTGACTTAGGAGACTGAAGACTAGATACACGCATCATACCCTTTTTCCTAAGGGTACATCCTTGATCTCTTTTTCTAAGAATTTTATGCATACTTTCTAGCCTTTAAGGTATATCCTCCAGGACGTATCACCGATCCTTAGATAGAAGCCAATGGATGTAAACATGTATTTGAAACATGTTATGATTGATGATTGCAAATGGTTGCTCGTGGATGCATATACACACCATAGGCGCTAGAACGACTCAATCACTTTCATATTGCATTCGCATATGTGTATTTGCTTAACGGATTTAACTTGGTATGTTATCATATGGATGTTGCATATGGATGAATGACTATGCACACATGTAGTATTTACATAACTAGGGATGTTTGCATACATGATTGGATGCATGGCACTGACGTAATCCGCATTAAGGAGGTCAACTGAATCAGTAGACCGCCTGATTTTGCATTAGATAAAGACATATACACACACTATGCATATGAACATGAAAGCATTAGAAATATTTTTAAGGACAATGAATGCCTATGATTGAATGGTTGAGTAGATGGGTGATTGGATGGTAGGACACATTCTTCCTAACTTGAAGATTTCAGGGATGAACTCCTTTTAAGAGGGGGAGAATGTAACACCCCGTAGTTCTGTAACATTAAGTTTCACAAATTAAAGTATAATTAAATTTTAGATGAAGAATTAAGGGAAATGGGTTACGCCACTGCGTTCATCTCGAAATTCTGCTTGAGATATTTTCCGAGTTTGCATAAATCGAACTCCGTACGAAGGAGATATGACCTCCGGAAGTTTAAGAATTTATTTAAAATTCAAACAGCTCAAAAATCGGATTCAATATTCAAAAATTGGACCAGACTCGGGCTGGGCAGGAAAATTCCTGCCTAGGGCCCAGGTCGACAGTAGGGTCGACCTGGTTGACCCAGGTGACCATTGGGTCGACCTCCCTTGTCGACCTGGTCTGATCTGGCTGGCCTGGTCTGTGTTCTGGTCGAATTACTGGGCCTGGTCTTGTCACTAGGGATGAGTTGTCTTCTTTTGATTGGTTTCTCTTTAGAACGGATGGCTTTGATTAAACCTGGCTTCATCGACGGCTCTAATTAACTTGCAACTCTATAAAAACACTCTAGGTCTCCAACTAAAATTCACACAAAAGTAAGAACTTGAGCCACCATACTGTCGGAAGAAAACTAAGGAGAGCCTCAGCTTGAAAAGAGACGAACAACGATTCAAGAAACAAAAGTCTAATCTAATTTCTATGCAACGTTTTCTGCTCCAAGGGAAAGCTTTGCAAATTCAGAATAACAGAAACCAGAAAACAAGTTTCAGCACCCGTTGTAAGTATAGTGGTTTTTTGAATATGAATAGAAATTGTGATGTGATTCGATGTAATTGAAATTGGGGTTTTTCTATTGTTAAATATTGATGTAAATTCTGCGTATTGCGTTGATTATGTCATATTTTGTATTGGGTGTCTGTGGCATAAATTGGTTGATGCGAGCCTATTGACATTTGTATATGAAGATAAATATCACTTGCAAGTTTGTAGTAAAAATTAGAATTGACATCTTTATGTTATGTCGTTAACATGGTTAGCATACATTCTTTTTAGGCCGAAGTTGAGACTCATGTAAACATGTTCCAAGATGAAACCTTTTATGCCTACACGACTCAAAACGTTTGTATACATTATTATGTTTATTTGCAAGTGATAATTAGGTTTATGCAAGTACCTTTTGGTTACACAAATTATACTAGTTTCATGTTGAAATAGGCTACTTAATGTAAAGTTAGTTTACACCTTTGGGTTATGTCAAAAAGTGGACATTTTTATGCTAGTTTGGTGTTTGACATTATGCCTAGTTATATGTGTATAAAACCATGTTTAAACAAGTCTAAAAGTATGCCATTTCATGTGACACTAATTTAGTTATATCCTTATTGAATGCAAGTTCACATGACCCACAATCTATGTTAGTGAAAACGCTATGTTGCAAGTCCATGCGCCACACACATTTATGTATTCTAGAACAATTCATGATTCTGTGCTTCCCCATTTTGTGTTTACGAGTTGGGCTGAAATGTTAAGCCCAACATATGTTATAATGCTGCGTACGTACAAACGGGGGAAACAAACGTTGGGTTTAAAATAAAATACATGTATTGGCATGTTTGACACATGCCAATGACTAGTGACATTTAAAGTGGCATAAATTGTTATACCCAAAATTAGTGAATTTGGATAATTGGGCCATAAACATTTACATATAAAAATGAAAAGTGACAAAAATGCAAATCTAGAAAATACGAGCATGCTTAACCCGAGGTTGGATTGAGTTGTGATGTAAACCTTCCCGGACCCGCCCGACTGTCCAGTAATCACAACAATACCTATCCAATGTGGGTGGTTAAGGCATTAAGCCCAATAAGAACCCGAGGTTAGACTAAGTTGTGGCGTAAGACTGCCCGGAACCGACCGACATACAGGCAACCACAACAATACCTGTCTAATGTGAGTGGTTGGTGCTTTAATAAGACAATTAAAGCTACGTTAGGATTGGTAGGGTTAAGTTAATCTGAACACTTAACCAACTTAACATGTTAACAAGACAAGACTTGTAGGGGCTAAGTAACTAAGAAAACACTTAGCCAATTTAACATGTTAACCAGGCTAGAAGGTGAGGTCAAGTAAAGTTAATACACTTAACCAATTTAACATATTAACTAGACTAGAGAGTGAGGTTAAGTAAAATCAGGACACTCAACCGTTATAACCTGATAATTAGATAAGTGGGTGAGGTTAAGTAAACTTAACCATTATAACACGTTAGCTAGATAAGTGGGCAAGGTTAAGTAAATACACTTAGCCAATTTAATATGCTAGCTAGACTAGAGGGTGGGGTTAAGTAAACTTAGAACACTTAACCATCATAGTGTGATAAATTGAAAAGGGTTAAGTTGAAACATGAAGGACAATAGTTAACCATTAGAACATGTTAATTAAACAAATGTTAGGGTTAAGTTAACTAAGAGAACACTTAACCGCTTTGGCATGTTAGTTAAACAGAAGGGGCAGGGTTAAGTAAAAGGGAACACTAAACCAATACAAGATGAAGGGGTGGGGTTAAGTAATAAGAAATACTTAGCCAATATGACTTGATTTGTGGTAGGGTTAAGTCAACATGAACTACTGATAACACTTAATCAGTTTTTCATGACAAATGCATGGGTTAAGATAACTTGAATTGACTAATGATACCTAACCAATCCAACTTGACGAGAAAGAGCCTAAGTAGTAAACCTTAGTAAAAAGGACTAAGTTGTAAACCTTAGTTAAGAAAACGACGGTTCGGGGACTAAGTAGTAAACCTTAGTTAAAGGAACTAAGTAGTAAACCTTAGTACGACACGATAAGGAGCGAACGTCCATCTGATTTTAAAGAAGGCTCCAACAAACTGGGGAACGAAGCCCGCGGCTTCGAGGGGAATCTTGGTATCCCTCTGTGATACTAGTTAGGGGAATCTTGGAATCACGTTATCATTTTATACAGATTACTAGTTGGGATACTAGTTAGGTGGTGCAGAAATTAGTACGGGGTGCGATAATAATTTCGATTCTAAACCGCTTTGCCTTAGTTTATGGTATTTTCCCATTTTCAGTTTATGCCTGTCATGTCCTTCTCCTTATTCATATACCGAAGCACCACTAGACTTACCAGGCTTTATGTCTGACTCTATGTTTTCTTTCATCTTCTTTTCTTTCGTCCCCCCAGGTAGTCAGGGAGGGAATAGCTCAGATTTGTATGGACCTGTTACTCTTTCCAAGCTTGAAGACTCTTTGATGGGCTGCTTTGGACTCTCTTTTCCACCGCTATGGCTGGCTAATGTTTCATTGGGGAATATCATTGTATATTTATGCTTCTTTATTTTGTTAAACAAGATAGACACTTTTTTGTTGGAAAACAATCTTTATACAAGCTGTTTATAAATGAAATAAAGTTTTATCCACTTTTCCACTGCTTTATTTATCTGTCTTGTAATTTATCTGCATCTTTTACCTATAATACTTCACAGAACTTAGTGCATTCCCTTTGTGAGTTACACTAACGGATGTGGGGTGTTACAGAAAGCTTTGTAGATTGTTATGTTTGATTTCGTATTACCCTTGAAGGCATAATCTTATCTTGAAATGCCTATGTTTAGTTGTGTGTTATAAGTGGATCTAGTAAGATATTGCTGTATATGAAAATGAGTAAGTTACGGGATGAAATTGTTTGATATCTTCAAATAATATAAACTTTTGCATGATGTGTGTTGAATAATTATAGAGATTGGTTTTTGGTTTCGTGAGCGTAATGTTTGTATGGATTTGTTATGATTTTCTGAAAGCTTTAGGGAAAATTATACAATAATTCTAGTATTAGAGTATATGATGATATATCCAAGTATTATTATTTTTGCATAGTAGAAAGTGCTGGAAAATTGTGCATGTTTTAATTAGAATACTTTTTGTAAACCAATAGTATTTTGACAAATATAGCGAGTTGTAAAAAATATGTTTTATAAAGAAATAAATCAGTTTTTCCTAAAGTTATTGTCATTGCCATTTCTAAATTCAAAAGTATTTACCACCCTTAGGTAGTGTTGGATGCTTGAAATAAAAGAAGTATGGTATACGAAGCATTCGAGGCTTCCAGCTCTTACCTTTCGTTTTCAAGATTCGGTCCTTATACCTATAAATACTTTTGTTTTGAAAATAAAAGCTTCACATGAGGCAGCTCTTTCGGCTAGGCCAAAGAGATGTTTTCTATAAAAGAACTATTTTGTAAAACAAAGATTTTAAATAACGACTCTGAAAGTAATATGGTCTTTATGCCTCTATGTCTTTCTTTGTATCGGAAGGGGATTCCTACTAAAGCCTATGCTTTTGAAATCTTTTAAAATCCTTGAAGCCGTCGTCCATGTGGAAATGACTTTGCAAAATCAATTTTCCATAAAATACTTCCTTAAGCACTAGAGAAGGCGTTAACGAATTATTGACACAAAAAATGGTCACCAATGCCCGAGAGTTCCAAAATTTTGGAACTAAATTTATAGAGCGGAAAAGTGCATGAGATGTAGTAATAGTATGCGGGAAGATAAAGAAAACAGTAATTTATAGTGGTTCGGTTTAAATTAAATCTACGTCCACTTTGAAGCCGTTGTTGATTTTATTCACATTCAAGAGAGTATGGTGATGGATATCATTACAAGTGTATACAATGATAACTAAGTTTTATTGATCCTTGTTGTCGAGATTCTACACTGTCCAGGAGCGGTCTGGAGTTTCCAGGGTCTAGATTGTGTCTAGAAGTCCTAAGGTCCGAGCGGAGTCTGGTGGTTCCGAGGTCCAGAAGGTTCTGAGGTCCGGGAAGAGTCGGGAGGTCCCAGGGTCGGAAAGGAGTCCGGAGGTTCCGAGTCCGGGCGGAGTCGGGAGGTTCCTAGGTCCGGGCGGAGATGGGAGGTTCCTTGGTCCGGGCAGAGTCGGGAGGTTCCGGGGTCCGAGCGTAGTCGGGAGGTTCCGGGGTCCGGGCGGAGTCGGGAGCTTCCTTAGTCTTGGCGAAGTCGGAGATTGCGAGACCCAGGTGGAGTCGGGAGGTTCCGAGGTCTCGGCAGAGTCAGGAGGTCCCGGGGTCCATGCAGAGTCGGAGGTCCGGGGTGTACCGGGCAAATCAGAGGTTTGGGGTTTATCGTGAATTTTATGTATCTCGATCTTTTTCTTCCCAAGGTGCTCAAGAAACCATTAATGGAGTTCAAGGTCCTTCTTGATGTGTGAACAAAGTGAAATGATGACCTCTTTGAAGAATAAGGTAGGGGTATTTATAGGAAGTGGAGTAGGTGGCAGTAAGGGAGATATTGGAGTAGGGAAAAAGGGAGTGGAAAAGGGGATAAGGAAGAAGTGATAAGGAGAAAGGGATAAGGAAGAGGTATTTCACATCCCATGCAGGGATGCAAAATGGAGGCGATTTTGCATCCCAGGAGGGATGCGAAATGGAGGCGTGGCGTGACACACGATGCGAAGCTAGGTGGGTGCCGGACATGGAATACGAGGCCTAAGATGCGGAGCATGGCGATGCGAGGCACAAGATGTGGAGCATGGTGATGCGAGGCATGAGATGCGAAGCATGGTGATACGGTGCATGGGAATGCGAGGCATGGGATGCGAAGCTAGGTGGAGCCAAGGATGGATTCTGAAACCGATCGGTGCGTGTTGGGAAAGTTTTTGGAGGTGATCGACACGTGCCAAGCAGGCATCTTCAATGTCGATGAATTTCGCATCCGAGGGATATAAAATTCTGCCGGTGGCCCGACTCATGTCTTCTAGTGCCAGAACTATGATTTGCCCGATACATTCACACAACTCTGAGTGCGTACAGTTGATTCATGACCTGTATTGTTCAAGAGCAGTTTGACGAGCCATGATGACTGTTCTTAGGCGACCCTGTCTTAGCTTGATTCTAAAAGATATTGGAAATGCTTCTGATTCGTTGAACCATGCGATGGGACGAGTCGTGTGGGGGCTGGACTTCTTATGGTAACCGGACCAAAAGCCGGTTAACACTTGCCCTTGAAAGTATGTCTTGTGCTAACGGGACATGCTTTGAAGTGAGACAAATCGGATGGTGGCAGGAAAGATCTCCATGTTGTGCTCAACGATCGGTTGTGACCTTACCGTTGACATGTACACCAAGCAGTATGCTACTTCAGAGCAGTTGTGACACATTATTGAAAAATGTTGGTATGAGTTTGAGATTCCATCATTGTTGACAGTTTTGGCTCATTTGAATCTTGTAGATCATGTTGGAACATGTCTATGGCATTTAATTTCTGTCGATTCAAGAATTTTAACGTTAGTTGCCGACTTCCGTCTACATAGATGTGCAAATAGTTCATTGTCTGGTTGGGTTAGCGTATGTACCCACACGCTTTGACATCGTTTTGCACGATGCGATCAGAGTTGAAATATGTAACATGACACAAAACAACGTGTTGTAGGCGTGCGATCATGCAAGTTAGCTCCCGTAAATTTTCCGAATTAGGACTTGATTGTTTTTTATATGCACTCTTGGGTCATTTGTGCCCGTTAGCACACAATTAGTTAACGGATTGAGTCAGTTTGATCGCTCGAGATTTTTAAAGCATGTATGCATGGTCATAGCCATAGCTTGGGCGCACGATCGCATAAGGTGGTTATCAAAACGTTGTTGAACTAGAGCTTGATCGTTTGGCATATTCCGCTGAATCACTTGGATTCATAAGTACACAATCGTTCAAGCATCCAAGCGGGTTCCAAGGGTCGATGTCTCGAGAACTCGTATAAGTGAACGTCGCTGTAAGGACAACACTTGGCATATGTCATGGCATTTGATCACATAGATTTTACATCGAAGCGAGGTCGAACCCAAATGCCAAGCACTCGTACTCGGATGGTTGGACATTTGGAAAGTACACGAGTGGTCGTTGAGTCGAGATTGACTTGGTAGTCAGGACCTCAAAGACAAGCGAACGTGACAATAGCTTGGTGTATGATCCGAATTATGATCCTGAAATGTACGTTTGGAGCATGTTGATCCTAGAGTTGTATTTGCTTGCTCTCTTCTCTTCTTCAGATAGAAAATCAACTTAAGGCCTGGAGGATACAAAATGCAGCTTTTATACCTCGGATGTCCGAGCTATTTTTGGGTTTCTGGAGAAAGGACAGAGAGATACTGAAAGTGAGAGGGCTTCCACGGTCAGCAGTTTAGAATGTGGAGTTTTGGATTTCGGTAAACGAAGGTCGGAGTTCGGGGAAATGTATACAAGTATGTGCGGATATGGTATAGGACTTTGTATCACAAACACTCGGTTTATCTTCTAGTTTTTTCAGGGGCTCGAAGTTGGTTTGAGGGACATGATAACTTAGCGAGTGCGTAGGAGCACGGAATAGAATTTTGTACTCCGAAGACTTCACCAAGTTTCCTCATTTTTTTGTTTTCGAGCTCGAGCTAGCGAACTTGAATCATTCAACGACATTGCATGATCGGATCGGAATTGGCATGTTGTGGCCTTGAGGCGTGATACTCAAGGAATGGACTTGTTTGAACTGGCAGCTCGGATGTGCACTTAGGATGTGGACATATAGTTGAGACGACAGTTTTAGGATCTGATCATTAGCCCAATCATGGCATGGTCTCATCTCAACTCAAGCATCGCACCTGTAGTCAGCGAAGATCATGGTTTTAGTTGTTAAAAATAGATTGTCAACATTTTCCGAAGTATCTATTTTTGGAGTGTCTTTGCGTTGATGGAATGTTGGGAACTTTTGGGGCCTTTATTATGGTCCGGGACTTCTAATCATTACCAAAGGATAATTCTGGTCTTCTCTCATTAATACCCAGGTTTGGGTCTCGAAGCTTCCAACTGCTATCACTAGATATGGATTTCTAGTCTGCTCTCATGGAATTCCAAAATATGGGTTTCAACGACCCTATCTATGCTTCTAAGAAAAAGGGGGTCTAGATTACCAACGAATACCCTCCGAGACTAGTGTCCGCTTTTGTTAAAAAGAAAGGTCCGCCAAGCAATGCTTGAGATAGGGTCTCTGTACCTATACACTAATGCTTTTTGACAAAAGGTTATATTTTCCTCAACATCTCACATAGGGGGGTTTTCTGAGACCACCTATTAAATAGAAAGATTATTCCTAAAATATGGAGGATAAATAAACATACTATCCTATCGTATATTCATTTATTGTTTAATTGCAATATAAACACTATTTCATAAAGGATAGGCAGGTTATTATAAATATCTAGCAGGATTATTACCAAACAGTGTATATCAAATTTGCACAGGATGGTGCAATAAGACTCATAAAAGGGAGTTTTTAAAGTAAAAGCACAAAATCGAGTGTCAGGTGATATCTGCATAAACTTATTTGCAAAACTATTCCATAAGTTGCCACATATAAAATATCATCACATCAAGTATCTCACATTTATATCATTCTAGTACTATGCCATAGTTATCAAACAGAAAAGCTTTGTGATAACTAGACACTTTAGTCCGAGTTAGGACACTTTAAAGTGTGCTCTAAGTATCTATAATTTGCCTAGCATCATCCGATTCAACCTCTAATTCATTGATTCATAGAAGCAATCTACTTATCTCCTCACCCGAGTTAATGGAAGGATGAACCCTTAGTCGCTTTTCCAACTCAAAAGTAACTTTGTCTTTTTTCTTTCAATCGGCTTTCCAGAGCAAATATTTGTTCATACTGATTCCTAATTTTCACATTTCGGAGATAACACATCTTTCCTCATTTTTAAAGTAGGAGCATCTTCAAAAATTCTCTATGGCTTTATGGATGTTAATGTATCTTCTCCGAGTCGAGAAGGTGAAAACTTTAGGTTGACTTCACTATTTCCATGAAAGACACAACAGAATCATTTATAAATTCTACTTCGAAAGAATAATATTCATCAATAATAATTTTCATTAGCAATGGAGTTTGCTACAAAAGTATGTACACATCTGAAGTTACAACAATAATCCCATCAGATAAAGTACACCTTACATATATTAAAATCGATAAGCTAGAATTCTAAGTTTCTTTTGAAAAAACTCCCCGTTCATTGCCTAGACAGCCTAGGGGGAGACCACGTTTCACATAAATGCAACAAAGGTTACATATTAAAGGATCCCTTTCAAACTGGAATGATTCCTGAGGAATAGTTTGCGATGAACACCCACTCATAAGGATAGAATACGAATGCAATGTTTCCCTAAGTTGTGGTTGTTTTCAGGTGTACATCTATTATTTATTACCTAGATCTGATCTAGGGTTTTCTATCGAGTACTTCCTAGATTCAACTAGGGTTTACGCGACTTATCTAATGCTTCACAGATTCAGGGTTTATGCCACCTAGGTCCACTAGGGATTATTCTACCTATCAAACGATGCCCCTAGTCTAGGACACACTACCTAGAGTGGTATATGTTCCTAGACTTTCGCCACGTATGTGTCGCGAATCGTTTATCGCTGTCTAGATGCACATGTCCTGAAATGTGCGACCCGAGCCCCGTGGCAGGGCTACTCTAGAAACACGGAACTCGGTCGGGAGATTTTCAGATATCTGCCGGTGCAGATGCTAAGGTCTGTTTTTCTACCAGTGGTTATGGTCCCACGTGACCCCTCCCTCAACTAATGAAAGGCAATCCAAGAAAATCAAGCGTGAGAATTGTACTTTTGCCACCTTATGCCCTACTTTCCTATTGACCAGCCTCACCCATAACTAGATAGCAAGTATATGGTCTGTTGGGAGTTCTCTGCCTTTCCGCATACGTACAACGATTGACTAAAGATGGTAGGTAGACGACGAGTTGCTATTACAGGGCTACTGGTCTCGCCGAATCACGCTGGTCCATCCTAGTCTTTAGGTTGCCTTATATTGCAACCAAGGCATACCCTTGGTTCTTCCAACGCAGACCTTAACCTCTGTGAGCCCAGGAGGATCATCTGCCACCTCACAGAGGGATACCAAGAGTATCCTCACGTCCCCTCGAAGCCTCAGGCTTCGTAACCCAATTCGTTGGAGCCTTCTTTAAGATCAGATGGACGTTCGCTCCTACTCGTGATATACTAAGGATTACTACTTAGTTTTCTAACTAAGGTTTACCACTTAGTTTGTTGAATCATCGTTTTCTTAACTAAGGTTTACGACTTAGTTCATATTAACTAAGGTTTACTACTTAGTTCTTGTTCTTGTCAAGTTGAGTTGGTTAAGTGTCATTAATCAATTCGAGTCAACTTAACCCTTCCATTTGCCATATAAAACTGGTTAAGTGTTATCAGTAGTTCATGTTGACTTAACCCCTACCACAAACCGAGTTATATTGGTTAAGTATTTTCTTATTACTTAACCCTACCCATTCATCTTGTATTGGTTAAACGTTCCCTTTAACCTAACCTTGCCCATCTGTTTTAACTGACATGTTATAGCGGTAAAGTGTTCCCTTAGCTAACTTAACCCCAACACCTGTTTAATTAACATGTTCTAATGGTTAAGTATTGTCCTTTCATGTTTTTAACTTAACCCTGTTCATTTATCCTGCTATGATGACTAAGTTTTCCGAGTTTACTTAACCCCACCTTCTAGTCTTAGTTAACATGTTAAATTGGCTAAGTGTATTAAACTTACTTAACCCCACCTTCTAGTCTAGTTAACATGTTAAACTTGCTAAGTGCATTAAATTTACTTAACCCCTACAAGTCTTGTCTTGTTAACATGTTAAGTGGTTAAGTGTCCAGATTAGCCTAACCCCACTCATCGGATTTAGTTAACATGTTGAGTTGGTTAAGCGTTTTAGTTAACTTAACCCTACCATTCTTGTTCTAGCTTTAATTAATAAATTGAAGTCGCGACCACTCACATTAGACAGATATTGTTGCGATTACTGGATGTGCCGGTTGGTTCTGGGCAGGTTTATATCGCAACTCAGTCTAACCTCGGGTTAGGCATATTCGTGTTTTCTAAGTTCAAAGGGTTTTGATTAATTTTCAAATCAGGTTTTGAAAGTAACCATCTCGTCCGTCGGATCAGTTAGGGATAGCCAGGGAGAGCAGGAAACTTGTATTTCCCAAACCCAAGCCTAGACACTATCCTCTCTGTCACCCTAGAACTTTCTGGTGCATGTATTATTAAAAGAGATGTCATTAATAAACCTTTCTTTTGTATATATATAAATTGTTAACAATTTATCCTCAAAGTTTAACCATTTATCTTAAAAGTCCATTTTCCCTTTTTTAAATAAATTTGGCATATACCATATTCATTTGCCATGCCCATTAATGGACTTATATTCTAGGCCCAAATCTTGATTTGCCTATCTTACAGTTTATAGCAATTTAGATCCAACATCCTCATTTACAGTTCATACCAAAACTAGATTTTATATTCTAGTTTACAGTTTATGCCAAACTAGATTTCATATTCTAGTTCATCGTTTATGCCCAAAACTTAATTTGCATACCAACCACCTACTTTGTGGCCCATTTAACCATTTACCATTTACGCCCAATGTATGTAAATTATTCACAATTATGCTAATATACTTATCATGCTTAATTTAGCCACCCAATTCTGATTTAATATTCTAATTTCAGTTCATGTCAAAACTAGACTTGTTATTCAAATTTTCATCTTAATAGTCATGCTATAATGCATGTTCCCAAATTATGCCAATTTCCAAGTTTAGTCAATTTCATGTTTTTCCCAAAACGTATTCCCATCGTTCGTATAATCGTGATTCAACCTAGATTATAAATAAATCTAGATTCGTGGATAAAAGGGAATGAACCAAAATGCCATGAAAGAATAGACATAATAACTGACATAAGATGATAATTCACAGGCATATAGATCTGGTAATATTACGACATGAAAAGGGTTGAATAGTATAGGTTCAAGAACATGGGTAGACCTAACTTAATAGGTAAATTCCCAAGATCAAGATCCAATGATAACTAAGAATAAACTGAAATAGAAAGTCAAGCCTAGATCCAATATAATGCCGGTTTGGGGTACAACATGGTTTTGTAACTACAGTGTCATAGGCATAACTAATAATCTAATATCCATAGTCATAGGCAATAAATCCTCACAGTTAATGAATCACAGTCATAGGCGATGTT
Organism: Allium sativum; assembly: GCA_030737875.1. Classification (NCBI taxonomy): domain Eukaryota; kingdom Viridiplantae; phylum Streptophyta; class Magnoliopsida; order Asparagales; family Amaryllidaceae; genus Allium; species Allium sativum. The sequence continues at coordinate 261,258,665 of CM060927.1, read as the reverse complement.
CATAGTCAAAGGAAAGTAATTTTCACAGTCATGAGTCACAGTCATAGGCAATGTTCATAGTCAAAAAGGCATATGGTTTTAAGGTCCATAGTTTCATAGTCACAGTCTTATTGGTCATCGAATCATAACAGTTCTTAATTAGGTCCAAAGATATAAGCATTGATTCGAATAGAAAGATTTGGCATATTCTTTTATTCCTTTAATTTCATGTCACGAACAGAGAAAATGTTCAAATCTAAAAAGTAACCGACTTACAGAGATTATATTAGATTCATAGAAAAACAGTCGTTGAAGTCGTTTGAATCTTCACTTGAATCCTAGCTTGACTTGAATCTCTTCTTCACAAACTTGAGCAGCATAACCTCGTCTTAGATTTTCGTATTATTTTTTATTTTTATTTATTTATACATTTTCTCAGAGGCAGCATAAGGATAGAATGAAATGGTGTAGAGAGAAGGAGGCTAGGAGGCTGTTTATATATGATTAGAGTCATGAATCTGGTCGGAAAACGAGACCAGGTACATCAGAATGCACCCAGGCCCAAAAGTGGGTTTTGCACACAGGTCGACACCCAGGTCGACTGCCCAGTCGACCTGGTCAGGGGGTCGACTACCCAGTCGACTCCCCAGTCGACCTGGGCCCGCTTCTGGGTTTGAATTCATATTCAAATTTCGAGCTTTTTTCGATTCTGAATATTCCTGAAACTTCGGAGGGTCATATCTCCCTCATACAGGCTCCGATTCTCGCAAACTCGGACTCGTTTTCAAGCAGAATTTAGAGACGAACACAATGGTGCCACCCATTTCCCTTAATTCTTTCATTTTGAATTAATTATACCTTGATTTGTGAATCTTAGTATTACAGAATTACGGGGTGTTACATTCTCCCCCACTTAAAAGGATTTCTTCCTCGAAATCTTCAAGTTAGGAAGAATGTGTCCTACCATCCAATCACCCATCTACTCAACCATTCAATCACAGGCATTCATTGTCCTTAAAAGATTTCTAATGCTTTCATGTTCATATGCATAGTGTGTGTATATGTCTTTATCTAGTGCAAAATCAGGCGGTCTACTGATTCAGTTGACCTCCTTAATGCGAATCATGTCAGTGCCATGCGTCCAATCATGTATGCAAGCATCCCTAGTTATGTAAATACTACATGCGTGCATAACCATTCATCTATATGCAACATCCATATGATAACATATCAAGTTAAACTTTACAAACAAATACATATCTGTAAATGCAATATGAAAGCATCCGAACTGATCTAGTGCCTAATACGTATGTATATGCATTCACGAGCAACCATTAGCAACCACTCGCAACCATCAACCATAACATGTTTCAAATACATGTTTACATCAAAAGAGTTTCTACCTATGGATCGAAGATACGACCTAGAGGATATACTTTGGAAAGAGAGAAACAATTATGCGTAAAGCTCCTACAAAAAGAAATCAAGGATGCACCCTTAAGGAAAAGGGTATGATGCTAGTATCTAGCCTTCTTGAGCTTTACTTCACTATATCTTAACTAATTTAACTTCACGATTGTGAAGTTTCTGACCTCCATTTCCAAAATAAACAGATGTCAATCACGGTACCAAGTGTATGTACTAAGATGATTAGAGGTCTCCCTCTTGTCCACCATGCCATAACTATAAGGGTCGAAAGGTCACTACGTGTTTTTTAGAGTGCCTGCCACAACTATTCATTCTCACGCAAACCATCCTAGTCGAACTCGACATTCCTCAAGTACAAGCCCCAAAGGCCTAAACCAATATCTGACAAGCACCCAAGGAATATCTCCTCCGAATTTAGACGATCTACGTGAGATGATATAAGCAAACTCGATAGCTATTCTCAAATCCCTACTAACCAAAAATAAACGGGCCGAGTCACCAATTGGATTTGAGATTAATTGGGATCTTTCACTATGCAAGTACTAAGGTGTAGAGACTCAACTATGGAAGCAAATATGAACAAATGCGAAGCACAAAAAACGAAAGAGTACGAACAGAAAAACTAGACTCTTCCAACAGAACTTTACTACCTTTCTCCTAGGTACGCTTAGTGGTGAAAGTATGTACTTGCCCTTTTGAAAATCTTGTTCCTCGTTCTTGCCCTTGTCCTTAATTATATGCCCTATTATACCCTAGTAAAGATACTTCCTCTTGTCTTAGGTTTTATAATTCCTTCCTCCTTCGTGAGCTAAATCTACATCCATGAATTCCTTATCCTTGGGTTGTGCTCCTTAACCAAACTCCTCATCCCCTTCCGTGTGTAACCATGTTGACAAATCTCTCGAAAGCTGCCTCCATCGTACGGAAAACCCTATAAGCTTTGAAAGAAAACTGGCCGTAAGTAAAACAACTACAGCTATAGATGGAAGTCGCGCACTACTTCGCCCTTCGATGAGGTTACATCCCAGAAAGCCAGGAGCCCTAGAGACTCAATAAAGAAGGAAACAAGGACTCAACAGAGAATCAAAAGATGCGGCATATGGCTTTGGGGAATATGCCTTTAAAACAAATCTTTTCTGTTGAAAATGCTTCTTTTTAAAACCGTTTTGAAAATAATTTTTCAAATCCTATATCTGATCTGGTAACCTTCAGCTCTGGTACCAAGTGTAATACCCTACATCCGTTAGTGTCACTCACAAAGGGAATGCACTAAGTTCTGTGGAGCATTTTAAGGTAAAAGATGCAGATAAATTACAAGACAGACAAAAATTAAAACAGCGGAAAATAAAACTTTGCTTTATTGATAAAATAGTTTGTACAACGATTTCTTTACAATATCAGAGTATCATCTGTCCTACAAAATAAAGAAGCATAAAACAACATTTATATTCCCCATAGTAGCAAGAGCCAGCCATAGCATCTGAAAAGAGAATCCAAGCAAAACTTCGACAAATCTTCAAGCTGGGAAAGAGTGACGGTCCAACTTAACCTGAGCTATACTATTCCCTCCTTTACTACTTGGTGGGGGGGACTGAAGAAAAGAAGACGAAAGAAAACTGGGTCAGACATAAAGTCTGGTAAGTTTAGTAACTTTCAGCATGTGAACAGGAAAAAGCAACACGACATGAATTAACTGAATATAAGATAATACCATAATGATAGGGCTAACAAGATAACATAAGATTTATGCAAGATATGCTAAGGCAAGATAAGATATGCTTCCCTATTTTCTCTGCTTCGCTATTATCTTATTATTCTGGATTCTATATCTCTGCACCACCTAACTAGTGTCCCAACTAGAAATCTGTATAAAATGATAACGTGGTCATAATCCCCTAAGTTGTGGTTGTTTTCAGGTGTACATCTATTATTTATTACCTAGATCTAATCTAGGGTTTTCTATCGAGTGCTTCCTAGATTCAACTAGGGTTTACGCGACTTATCTAATGCTTCACAGATTCAGGGTTTATGCCACCTAGGTCCACTAGGGATAACGCTACCTACCGAACGATGCCCCTAGTCTAGGACACACTACCTAGAGTGGTATATGTTCCTAGACTTTCCCACGTATGTGTCGCGAATCGTTTATCGCTGTCTAGATGCACATGTCCTGAAATGTGCGACCCGAGCCCCGTGGCAGGGCTACTCTAGAAACACGGAACTCAGTCGGGAGATTTTCAGATATCTGCCGGTGCAGATGCTAAGGTTTGTTTTTCTACCAGTGGTTATGGTCCCACGTGACCCCTCCCTCAACTAATGAAAGGCAATCCAAGAAAATCAAGCGTGAGAACTGTACTTTTGCCACATTATGCCCTACTTTCCTATTGGCCAGCCTCACCCATAACTAGATAGCAAGTATATGGTCTGTTGGGAGTTCTCTTCCTTTCCGCATATGTACAACGATTGACTAAAGATGGTAGGTAGACGACGAGTTGCTATCACAGGGCTACTGGTCTCGCCGAATCACGCTGGTCCATCCTAGTCTTTAGGTTGCCTTATATTGCAACCAAGGCATACCCTTGGTTCTTCCAACACAGACCTTAACCTCTGTGAGCCCAGGAGGATCATCTGCCACCTCACAGAGGGATACCAAGAGTATCCTCACGTCCCCTCGAAGCCTCAGGCTTCATAACCCAATTCGTTGGAGCCTTCTTTAAGATCAGATGGACGTTCGCTCCTACTCGTGATATACTAAGGATTACTACTTAGTTTTCTAACTAAGGTTTACCACTTAGTTTGTTGAATCATCGTTTTCTTAACTAAGGTTTACGACTTAGTTCATATTAACTAAGGTTTACTACTTAGTTCTTGTTCTTGTCAAGTTGAGTTGGTTAAGTGTCATTAATCAATTCGAGTCAACTTAACCCTTCCATTTGCCATATAAAACTGGTTAAGTGTTATCAGTAGTTCATGTTGACTTAACCCCTACCACAAACCGAGTTATATTGGTTAAGTATTTTCTTATTACTTAACCCTACCCATTCATCTTGTATTGGTTAAACGTTCCCTTTAACCTAACCTTGCCCATCTGTTTTAACTGACATGTTATAGCGGTAAAGTGTTCCCTTAGCTAACTTAACCCTAACACCTGTTTAATTAACATGTTCTAATGGTTAAGTATTGTCCTTTCATGTTTTTAACTTAACCCTGTTCATTTATCCTGCTATGATGACTAAGTGTTCCGAGTTTACTTAACCCCACCTTCTAGTATTAGTTAACATGTTAGATTGGCTAAGTGTATTAAACTTACTTAACCCTACCTTCTAGTCCAGTTAACATGTTAAACTTGCTAAGTGTATTAAATTTACTTAACCCCTACAAGTCTTGTCTTGTTAACATGTTAAGTTGTTAAGTGTCCAGATTAGCCTAACCCCACTCATCGGATTTAGTTAACATGTTGAGTTGGTTAAGAGTTTTAGTTAACTTAACCCTACCATTCTTGTTCTAGCTTTAATAAATTAAAGCCGCGACCACTCACATTAGACAGATATTGTTGCGATTACTGGATGTGCCGGTTGGTTCCGGGCAGGTTTATATCGCAACTCAGTCTAACCTCGGTTTAGGCATATTCGTGTTTTCTAAGTTCAAAGGGTTTTGATTAATTTTCAAATCAGGTTTTGAAAGTAGCCATCCCGTCCGTCGGATCAGTTAGGGATAGCCAGGGAGAGCAGGAAACTTGTATTTTCCAAACCTAAGCCTAGATACTATCCTCTCTGTCACCCTAGAACTTTCTGGTGTATGTATTATTAAAAGAGATGTCATCTTTCTTTTGTATATATATAAATTGTTAACAATTTATCCTCAAAGTTTGACCATTTATCCTCAAAGTCCATTTTCCCTTTTTAAAACAAATTTGGCCTATACCATATTCATTTGCCATGCCCACTAATGGACTTATATTCTAGGCCCAAATCTTGATTTGCTTATCTTACAGTTTATAGCAATTTAGATCCAACATCCTCATTTACAGTTCATACCAAAACTAGATTTTATATTCTAGTTTACAGTTTATGCCAAACTAGATTTCATATTCTAGTTCACCGTTTATGCCCAAAACTTAATTTGCATACCAACCACCTACTTTGTGGCCCATTTAACCATTTACCATTTACGCCCAATGTATGTAAATTATTCAAAACTATGCTAATATACTTATCATGCTTAATTTAGCCACCCAATTCTGATTTAATATTCTAATTTCAGTTCATGTCAAAACTAGACTTGTTATTCAAATTTTCATCTTAATAGTCATGCTATAATGCATGTTCCCAAATTATGCCAATTTCCAAGTTTAGTCAATTTCATGTTTTTCCCAAAACGTATTCCCATCGTTCGTATAATCGTGATTCAACCTAGATTATAAATAAATCTAGATTCGTGGATAAAAGGGAATGAACCAAAATGCCATGAAAGAATAGACATAATAACTGGCATAAGATGATAATTCACATGCATATAGATTTGGTAATATTACGACATGAAAAGGGTTGAATAGTATAGGTTCAAGAACATGGGTATACCTAACTTAATAGGTAAATTCCCAAGATCAAGATCCAAGGATAACTAAGAATAAACTGAAATAGAAAGTCAAGCCTAGATCCAATATAATGCCGGTTTGGGGTACAACATGGTTTTGTAACTACAGTGTCATAGGCATAAATAATAATCTTATATCCATAGTCATAGGCAATAAATCCTCACAGTTAATGAATCACAGTCATAGGCGATGTTCATAGTCAAAGGAAAATAATTCTCACAGTCATGAGTCACAGTCATAGGCAATGTTCATAGGCAATGTTCATAGGCAATGTTCATAGTCAAAAAGGCATATGGTTTTAAGGTCCATAGTTTCATAGTCACAGTCTTATTGGTCATCGAATCATAACAGTTCTTAATTAGGTCCAAAGATATAAGCACTGATTCGAATAGAAAGATTTGGCATATTCTTTTATTCCTTTAATTTCATGTCACGAATAGAGAAAACGTTCAAATCTAAAAAGTAACCGACTTACAGAGATTATATTAGATTCGTAGAAAAACAGTCGTTGAAGTCGTTTGAATCTTCACTTGAATCCTAGCTTGACTTGAATCTCTTCTTGACAAACTTGAGCAGCATAACCTCGTCTTAGATTTTCGTATTATTTTCTTATTTTTATTTATTTATACATTTTCTCAGAGGCAGCATAAGGATAGAATGAAATGGTGTAGAGAGAAGGAGGCTAGGAGGCTGTTTATATAGGATTAGAGTCATGAATCTGGTCAGAAAACGAGACCATGTACATCATAATGCACCAAGGCCCAAAAGTGGGGTTTCACCCAGGTCGACACCCAGGTCGACTGCCCAGTCGACCTGGTCAGGGGGTCGACTACCCAGTCGACTCCCCAGTCGACCTGGGTCCTGGGCGGGAATTTTCATGCCCAGCCCGATTCTGGGTTTGAATTCGAATTTCGAGCTGTTTTAGATTCTGAAAATTCCTGAAACTTCGGAGTGTCATTTCTCCCTCATACGGGCTCCGATTCTCGCAAACTCGGACTCATTTTCAAGCAGAATTTCGAGACGCATGCAATGGCGCCACCCGTTTCCCTTAGTTCTTTTATTTTGAATTAATTATACCTTGATTTCTGAATCTTAGTGTTACAGAATTACGGGGTGTTACAGGAATGTCCTCGATATACAAAAGGTCTTCCGGCTGCTCGAGGGCCTCCTCCGAAGCACAAAAACCTTGCTTAAGCTACTCGACCTTGCACGTAACTTGGTCTAAATAGAGTGATTAATTGAAGGGAATGCAATTGCTGGGTACTTTTGAAAATTGTAGGAATACGCTAACAAAAGAGCGTTCTCATAAGACTTTATCATTGCCCTCAGGTGGTGAGACTCCATTAAAAAAAACTGTTCTTAGCTTCATGAATTATGCGCTTGCCATTGGAAAGTGCATTCTGGACTTAGGAAAGTTGGTCATCTTTCTCTTTGATCCTCTCAATATGATTAGCCACCATCCTGGCTTTCTCATCTTCAACCTTGTGCTTAAACAATTGGAGCACTAACACTTGATCATTCAAAAGGAGCTATGCCTTTTTCTCAGCCTCAAACTTCGATTCAACCTTCCTAAGGGAAACCATTAATTCTGTATTCCTTCCTATGCCCCTCCGTCAAATACCTACTCTTGGAATCAAATGCAACCTTCTCCTCTTCAAGTGTCACAATCTCCAAAGGAGAGGTGGTAATCGTCTCAAGAAGAGAGTACCATTTCTTGGTAATTTGAAGACAGAAAGCAAAGTCAATGTTTGCATAAAAAATTATAGAGATGAATTAGAAAAATGCAAGACTATATCGAAAGTTGTTGTTTGACAAGAAATTGTCGAGACTTCACAAAATCTAAAGGTGGACGAGGCAATGACACACAGGTAGTGCCCTCAGAAGAAAGGACAAGCTTCACAAGTTCATCACAATCTTGAGCCTGCGAAAGGGACCTTGGAAGGCCAATACGTTGAGGAAATGGAAGTAAAATTGATTTATGTTCTACCTGACTTGGGGCTCCCAAAGGGCTAGACATCAAAAGACTATTTATAAAATCACTCTCTGGAGTCACTTCCTAAGAGGAACTAACATTATAAATAGTATTAACGGCATGAGTGGAAGGTTCAGGAGTCTTATGCGCAGTGGGTTCTATACCAGAAACCTTGAAAGTAGAGGGGAGGAGCCTTACGTCTCTTAGGAGCTGAATCATCAATAGTGGAGGCGAGCCTCTTTTTACCTACATCTGTGGATTTGGCCAAAGCAGCTATGGTTTACATTTCTTTAGAAGCCTGGGAAGTTGATTAAAGCGGTTACAATCAGAAAACAAAATTTAAGGAAGCTATAACATGAATACAAAATTTGAGTCACTCCAGCAAAGCAATCTTACACCGAGTATCCGAAAACAGAGGAGTTACGGGATAAAAATGTCAGAACCTAAGGATAAGTATTTAGCATTAAGAAAACGGAGAGGTGGTCTCCCAAAAATCTTTAACCTAAAAGGAAGAAGGATGCTTGTGAAGATTGTCCAAGGTCAACAAGATTGACCTTTGTCATAACTCTTCAGCCACCTTATAAATGGCATCAATGACTCGAGTTTCCTCTTTTGTTAAACTTTTCCTCTTGGGGATAAGAGCTAAAGAGAAACAAAATCAAACAAAAATAAAGATGATATAGTAATTCTAGAGCAATAGAAATCTTACCAGGATAGGTAAAAGTGCATGAAATACTAAGGGGGCACTTGATACAGAAAAACTGGTTTTCCCAATCTTCTGACCTATTAATGCTATCACCGATTAATTTCTTGTAGGATTTGCGTGAAAAATAGACAAATCGCTCCTTTGGACAAACATAGAAAATAATGGAGAAGGTTGGCGCTAAGGGAAGGTAGTCCTGACTCAAATGCAAAAACCTTAACGCAAATAAGGATAACATATGTGTTCGGGGACAGTTGAATAGGGTCGATGCCTAAGCGATGCAAAAATCTTGAAATAAAATTAGGAAAAGGGAAGAAGTTTCCACGTCAAATGTGAATGGCTGTGTAAGCGAGGGATACCTCGGGTAGATCCTGAATGGTGTCTTGATCAAGGGCAGGGATGGCCTCAACTTCATTCATACTAAATCTCCTAATAATAGTATCCATTTCGTCTTGAATGCTGATGAGGGAATTCTAAAAAGCAGCTGTCTTCTTAGGATGAGGTGTAGCAGAGCCACTTAACTTTGATTTACCAATGTTTTGTTCCCAAGACATGATACTTCCAGGTGATATTATTCCATAACATTTATTAGTACTACATCCTTAGATAAGCTACCACATGACATTCGCCAATTTATAACCAACATGAAAACTTGATACGTTAAAATTTGGAGTGTTGGAACACCACGTGAATCATTAGGATCAAAATTATGATGAATTTCATGTACACAAAAACACTATATATATATATATGTATGTATGTATGGACAATTAAGTATTTGGTGATGATCTAGCTGATTACCCCGATACAAAAACCACAGTGACGAAAGGCTAATATCAAAGAAATCAAGATATTGAGAGTGCTTAGTGTCGTTTAAGCCTTAGCCAAGTGTCTGGGTATCATCACCAAAAACCTAACCGACCTTAAAACACAGTACCGGTGAAATCAATTTCAAACTACTCCAATGTCATAATCTCAAACTTTGTCGGAACTAAAAACGAAAGTCATAAATCTCGACAACACTTTTCACACTGTTTCGACACCTACAAAGTCGAAAGCAAAAAAAGGCATAGATGTTGGTGTTGGCAAACCCAAAACCAAAACAAATAGATAATGACTTGGTATTGAATCTATCGGTACCAAAAGTCATAGCATCATCTTATAGAAAAACTAATCTTTTATACGTTAATTTGTCGACCCAAATCTCAAAGACGTTTTAAGGAGATAAATTACTTATTCTCCATGTCATTGTAAACTTACAAACTGCCTTTACTACGAGAATTTGTTCTAATTAAGAATTAAAATTCTGAAAAACCCAAGATATCATGCAATCTGGCTAAGAGGATAATTTTCGAATTCTAATTTAAAAACGACTAAATACTTGCCAGAATGAGATCGAATTTGTAATTCTGAAAAATTGGAGATTCCTGGAAAACAGTAAACTTGTTTGAGCTTAATTATTCGTAGGTGTAAAAGGAGGAAGGAGGGGAAGAAAACCCATGCTAAAAGGTTCTCCAATCCCGTTCATACAAGAGAGTAGTTATGAACAAACCAAATTATTGCTAGAAGATTCAAAGGACAGGGAATCCAAAAAAAATACGATGCGAAAACAAAAAAGTTTGGCTTGGAAAGTCGAAAATACCCTTTCACAAGGGGGCAAATGTTACTAGCAAATTCTACACCGAAACCAGAGATTGGCGAAGGGGCATCGGAGCATAATAAGCAACAAGAGTCTATCTCGAAAGCACAAAACCGACACTAAATCAATGAAAGGCATTATAACGAAAGAAAGAGAAGGTAAAATTGAGTTCATATGCTATCGGTGCCGACACAAGCCATACAAACTCAGTGTCGGCACAAGAAAGACAATAGCTGGGTGATTCCAGAAGTGACATGTAAAAAGTGAAAGATTAAGAGTGGTTACAACGTCGCAACCGAAAGGCATCAACCTGGTAATGATTCTGAAAACCGTTAGTCCAGCTTCAACTCCAAGAACACACAATTCAACATCAAACTACCAAAGTAGCCGATACCAGAAGCAGACAATGAGGAATGACCGAAAGCAGATGATTAGGCACTAGAATATGAAGCCAAGCTAAGATAAAGCAGAAGGGGTTATTAATACTAATACACTTAGTATCGATACCTACACCGGGAAGCATTCAGAAGCCATTAAAGCAAGGTTTGCTATCGAGGCTATCCACACCAATCGACTTGGTATTGATACACAATCGAAAGCAGAACTTGAGTCATGTCACAAAGGATCGAAAACCTTGTTCTGAAAGCAAGAGAGACACGACAACAAAGCTTAGAAGAAGAAAGAAAGCCAACACCGAAGGTCAAAATACGAAAGTAACTTTCAAAGGATGGTAAACCAAGTCTAGGCTGGTGAAAGGAAAGGTCATCCACACTAACATGCTTAGTATCAATACCGAAATCAAAAGTCAAAAGCAAGATAAATGCAGCTATCGAAACTGAATCTTATCACCGGGGCCGAAAGTCGATAGCAATGTTCATAACATGAAGGCCGAATCTCAATAACCGGCACCAAAAGCTAATAAAGCAGCCGACACCAAGCTCTTTTCTCATTGCCAAAGCCGAAAGCACTCCAAATGGGATTCTTCTGAATCGGAACAAAAAGGAGGCCCAATTTGCCTAACAATAAGACCCCAGGGGTCTCATTTTAGGGGACTTTTCTCATTTTCAATTATTGTAATCATTTTCTTAGAGAGTAAATCCTAGTCTGTAAATTGATTGAAGATTTTACTTAGGAACTTCTATGTACTCAACAAAGTAATAATAAATACAGAATCGACACTTGAGATTAATTTCATGAATTCCTTTATGATTATGCTAATGATTTATTCAATGCTTCCTCACAACAATGCTTTGTACATAAGCCGAACTACCCAAAATACCCCTCTACAAGCCGTTTATCTTTCTAACTTGCATTCAACTTAAGGATCCCTCATCCCAAGGTAACTGTTGGTTTTTGAGTCTCATAAGCATGATACTCACCCCTTAACGGAAGAGTAACTAATCTTCTAGCTCAAAACCTTGATACATAGGAAACAATGAACTAACTCAAGCTTGTTGAAGCTAAATAACCCTTTAATTCCCTTAGGTTTATTTCCGTAGACCCAATTCTGGTGCTGACGAAAAATATCGTTAACACATAGATTGAGTATGGATTATGCTCACTACGAATTTAAAACATGGCTTATGTTTGGAAAGATTAAGCGGTGTTATTAGGTTTTACATAACTGTTTGTCTGATTTCCTTATAGGCATGGATTATACTAACGTGAGGATGGGCTCGTAGAGGCTATGATTTTATTGGATTTCTAATAATATGACCTAATGCGGTCGTCAGATTTCATGGTATTTTGGATTCTTTTGGTTTTATTATAATATGGTACGATGCGACCATGGATTTTTGGTTTTTCGATTAATACGGTCCACATCGATTGTGGGCTTTTGGTCTTCTATTATTATTTAATACAATCTGATGCGATCGTGGATTTCTTAATTTCAAATGTTTGTTTCCCTTGGATTTATACAGTTAATGGACTATATAAAACACAACTTCCTTTCTCAAAAAGAAATATTCTGGAAGGAAAAACGTTGACACACCTTTTGGCAAGCCCATCACAACTCGGATTTCTATCAGCCAAAATATGAAATCGATATACTTCAAATCCCCATTCGGCCAGCTTCTTGGATCGGTCGGGATGGAATGGAGTTTTAGTGTTTCAACACTGTCAACTTCGGATCAGTTCGGTCCTACCTGCTCAGTTCCTTCCAGCCTTGGATCAAGGCTTCTGGTTCGGCGTGCTCGAGCCGGGTTGGCCATGCCGATCCCTATACTTGCAACTAGCCCAATCTTCGAGGCTCTTTACTCGGTTAGCTATGACCTACTCTACCACCCGAATACACGGATCAGATGACACGCTCACCACACGAATTGAAGAAAACTATTCTCCAAGTAAAGAGCCGGTTCCACCGGTTGTTGGATGCATGGCACGTGGCCGACCCAGTCAGGGATAGTCGCCACATGGCATGCCGACCCGAGCCGGATTGATGCCTGTAAATAATCTACTTTAAGGATGCATGAAGGATCTTTTTGACTTCTCTGATTCAGGCGCAAGGTTGTTGCACCATTACAAGGCTAAACCGAACTAAAACACAAAAATTATGTGTATAAACCACTTCTTCCTCTACTTTCTTACAAACCAAACAACTATAACTGTAAAAGACAATATAGGAAAATATTATAAGTAGACGTAGGCTTGGATTAGGCCAAACCATTATAAAATTATTGCATGTTCCCATTGTTTGTTTATGTTCTTGCATCCTGTGATTGACATTGTGAGAATATTCTTTGATTTGTGTGTGGATTACGCACTTTGGGGGTTGATTGTCAAGAATTCCACTTTTTGATGTCAACAAGTTTAAATTCTTTATAATTATTTTTAATAAGTTTTCTTAAGTTTTACCATGTTTAAAATATACATTTACTATGTTTAAATAGTTCCACAGAGTTTAAAATTATAATGTATAGTTTTATATTTTCGAAACAATTTTGAAACAAACTAGTTTTCAAAATACACTAGAGTATGTTTCATGCCATTCTCATGTATGTGGACATAATAACTAGTATTTTCATAATTCGAAATTTGAAGTGTCTACTCACCATAACCATTAACCAACTTTCATATCTCTTCACCCATATATATACATACATACATACATATATATGTGTGTGTGTGTGTGTTCTTCCTCTTGAAACAAATTTATAACTTCCTCTCTCATTTTTCTTTAATCTTTTCTCTCATCAATTTTCTAACAAGTATATACTTATACTCTATCGACTTTCAATCTAAGTCAAGCCATTTCCACTTTGGTTTCATTCTACATCAAACTCTATCCATCTATCAAGATCGGAGTGCAATGAGTTATAGAAGCAATTGTAATCAAGATCAAAACACCCATATTTGTATTCTTTGTAGAAACAAATCAAATTCTCTTATGGATGTGATTATGTGATCCTGAATCTAATTAGGTTTGATTGTTCTTGTTAAAAAGCCATTACAAGTGACTAGCTTGCCTAAAATCAAGTTGGTTGTAGCCACAGGTCTAAGATTTTGTAGGGTACTTCTTGTAGCCTTGAAATCAAGAAGTGTAGTGGAGTTAAAAGTAATTAGAGGGTGTACAAAGTACATGACTAGATGTAGGATAACTCTGAACCAGTCTAAAAATCTGGCATGTTCTTTCCTTTTTTACTTTACTACATTTAATTTACTTGGTTCTTGCGTCTTTAATTAATTATGTGATCATTGTACACATACTCATAAATATAAGTATAGTCCAAAAAGATTTATAAAAGGCTCATAAATTTAGAAAACATTACTCATCCTCTCTAATGTTAATATAGCCTCAAGATCCATAATCTGCACCACTTTCATTGACTACCATACCTAAGATAGCTCACTTCCCATAAATCAAATTACTTATATTTGAGACAATACCCTTTTAAATGAAGCCTCTAAACCATTCCACTACACAATATTCCCTAAAATTCCAAAATTGATGTAACAACAAGGGGGATTCTATAACCACTTAAAGTCTTACCTAAGTATTAAAAATGTGGATTCTCTGACAACTTATGACCTTACATATAATATAAAATATAAGGAGGATACATCGATCACTTAAGGTATTAATAGAAATCTAACATAGGGTGGATTTGTCAACCACTTAAGGCTCAGATAGGTGGTTTCATTACACATTATTATTGATTATAGGAAATAAGCTACGAAATCCTTTAGTTGCAAAATAAGGCTTCTGCCATCGGATGTCCCAATGCCATAAAGAAAAAAATGTGTGATGCGAGAGATAATAAGCAATCACTTAGTGCCTACAGTATAGGTTAGATGACATCTTGCTTTTAAGAGATTCCCCTGACGGATCACGATGTTATTACCTAATTGACATTATTTGAGTAATCTCCTAGCTATTTAATGCTTTTCCTAGGATAGGTGGACCCTAATCATAAGGCATTACTTAACTAACCTAATCTTGATGTGGAATATAACTCGGTCACTTAAGACACTTATGGAAGCAGATCCTTCCAAAGATTATTTACTTCACACCCATAAAAGTCATTTAATTTTTCGATTAGGAAAATGCAAATCCTGTAATCACTTAAACTATATAAGACGACAACTTTGACTACTACCCGTATTACTTAGGATAAATCGAGTAGAAAAGGGATGAGTAATAATCACTTAAACCCTTAAAAGGTGGATTTTAATTCTTAATATCTTTGTTCTGAACCAGGCTATCCAACACTCAATGAACTTCATGTTTCTTATTTCGGTAAGGAGGTAGACCGTATGGTCTCTATTACCCTCAACTCTTGAAGTAAACCATTAGGAACATTCCTTATAACATTCCCACATTTTCCTTGAGTTCTCATGATTAATGATGTCTCATAATAACTGTACATGCATCTGACTGCTGGAAAGTGCAAACTTCTATTGAATGACCCAACTCACCTCGCATCACTGACCCACTATGTCAAATCTCTTATTTTTAATTTTAATATTATTCCCATATTTAAAGTAATTATAATATGAGATTGGCAGCTTTGAGATAATTTGTTGCACATAATATAATTCTGGTAATCTTACTCAAAATCCTCTTTCAAGTTACAGTCACAACTGCCACATGCCATTAGTTACCATAACGGTCGGTAATAGACATTGCAATAAATGCCATTAATACCCATAATGGTCCTTTCTTAAGGCAATAAACACTGTAATAAATTCCATTAGTATCTATATATCCAATTAAATTCCATCGGTTATATTAATCAAAATATTTTAATTATCCTCATATTTATTACAACATTAAATACCTATAAATTTGAGTTACAACATTTAATTCTCATTCTCCCTTGTTGTAATCTTTTTAAATTCTACAACTTATAATCACATTAAATTGCCATAAACTTCATGGTTACAATTATTAATTCTCTACTTATTACAAGTAACAACTAATTAATACCCAAAGTAAATGGAGAACATTCAAATTTCAAACCTAACCTAAAGGTATACGTAATAATGATAATAGCTAACGTACATTACATATAATTGGATGGATAAGATATCTATTAGAGCAATAATTACATGCAATACTAATTTTTCTAAGTCTAACAAGTCCGTAATATTAACTAGAATAAATCTTTTTGTGTTTTGATTTGCGGGAACCCCTATCGCTGAAAAAGTTCCAATCTCTCAGAAAAGTCTTTTGCTACAATTTCCTTAAATTAACCAAATGCTAAAATATAACATACCTAAAATTACAAGGAATGAGTAATCTATAGTTTGGAATAGACAGCTATGCAATAAATGCACAATTTACACATCTCTTTCTTTTTATTTGTGCATATTCCT
This sequence comes from Allium sativum, assembly GCA_030737875.1. NCBI lineage: Eukaryota > Viridiplantae > Streptophyta > Magnoliopsida > Asparagales > Amaryllidaceae > Allium > Allium sativum. The sequence continues at coordinate 261,242,530 of CM060927.1, read as the reverse complement.
TATAATTTAAATCATCGTTTATGTACAAAAGGAAAATGAGTTAATTTATAGAAATTAAAAAAATATCCTTACACAAATCAAAACATAAATAGATCTAAATTTAAATCGGGCAACTTCCCCAAATTCTGCTTTTACAGATCTAAAGCACAACTTCAAATAGACAAATTTAATATATTTATGTATTGATTTCTCGGATCAACATGTAAACAGTCATCAAAACTTACAAGAAAAATATTTAGGTAACTTTAGATATTTTAAGCGAAAAGTCTTCATTTCCAATTATTCAAATTTAGGCATAGAAATTCAAACCATACCAATGAAAAAGACTTGGTATTGCAAATAACATATAAATTTCGCACTCACCATACCAATGGAAAAGATCTGGTATTGAAAATAACATATAAGAATTGGAATATGGAAATAAAATAGAATTAAAAACCTAAAGATATTTACCTACATGCAAAACTCATTTTTTCTAGGAAATAAGAATTTCTTTTCTCCAATTCATGTAAATTTAATTGAAATCTATTTATTTTGAGAAAAAATGGAGGAGACTAAAGAAATGAAAATTACAAAGTTTCGCTATTGCCTCTATAAAATAAGAGAAAATATGGGGGCTCTATGTCTTTATTTATATGCATAAAAAAGACCTTGAATTATCAGGTACAAACCATTTAAATTAAATTTATCTTACTAAAATTCTATCCGCCACTAGTTAAGATGACCAAAGAGGTCGATATGTGATCGAACCGCATGGTCGATTGCCCGATAGACCTCCTTGGATAACCTAAATTACGCGAGGTCGGATAATAAATGGTGTGTTTATTTATAATATTCATTTCCCGTTCAAATTCTTTTTTCATCTGTAGCTTCTTTATACAGACTCCATTCGTAAAACTCCAAACATGAATGTTAACTAAAATTTCATTACAATGCAAAAGTGCAAGTTTCATGGTCAAATTCCATTGTTTCATCAAATTCTATTTTCGAAACCTAATTAAATAACTAACACCAAATTTTATGGTGTTACATTTTCCCCCCCAAAAGAAATTTCATCCAATAATTTCACAATTGACTCAGTTATGGTGTTGGCATCTAATTTTTCCTTAAGTTCCCAATAAATATGTGAGCAACTAATTTTTCAACTAAACACGCACATGTGCATGGTGTATATAATAAGTCAATCCATAAAAATTTGCATGCATAATGATTCTAGCTCGGATCCTCCTATATTAGTGCATTTTATTTTGAAAATACTTCTTAAAACATGACATAAGCACTGCAAAATATACAGGTTGTTCTATATGTATGCAACTTTCTGTAAAACATTTTTTGACCAAGTCCTTCACACGACAATGAATAGAAGTGTAAAACAACCAATTTTGCATCCAAATCCTAACATCTAAAATGACAATGCATCTAAAATCACTTACTAATCATTTTTCTTATACTAAAAAAGGGAATTTTAGTGCAGAATTCAATAATTCATCTTGCTTTGAAGTTTTCTAGCTTCCATTATATAGTGGAGTTTTCCTTGCTTGAGATAAAATACTCCAAAATTTTCACGTATAAATTGCATAAGAATGTTTATTTTTTAAGCTCTAATTGAGTTTAAAAATAACTCATGTGCATAGTTGACAATTTATGGAAGTAGCATTCCCATAGCTGAAACAATTTTTTCCTTGCTACCATTAGTGTTTTCAATGTATTGCCGCATCCTATTGTACCACTAAAATCACAAGCTAATTTCTAATCCTCCCTATATTTCACTTGTGGTGTTAGAAATCACAATTCCCTGAAAACAATTTATTACCTTTCAAATTCACACGTTTATTTTATGAGCAAATCAGATTAAAACATGTAGACGCATATCACTTTTGAAAACTAGAACTTAAAATGAAAATTTGAAAGTCAACATATTTTTTATTTTTTTTTCAAAATATCAAAAGAAAGTTTCTATTTTTTTTTAAGAAATTTAGACAAATCAGGCCATAATTTGACGTAGACGGAAGTTGGTGTTGAGTAAAACACATAAATCAAATTCAATTAATCCAACCCATTGTTTGATATTTTAGAAAATGTCAATTCCCCAAGACTAAATTTTATCTTTTAAGGAACAGATAGAAATAATAGCTCATGAAAAAATAACCCTTGCCTTTCCCTTCCTAAAACTTGCTCCCAATTAGTCTTTTCGTCTATCTTTACATTAACTATTAGTTAAATATGGATTGTAAGATTTACTTTCGATCCATATCATAAAAAAGTGCGAGTGATTAACACAACAATCCAAAAGATCATAATTTCATAACGCCATCATGCGATTTTTACGTGGACAACTAACAGTTACGCACCCTTACTACAAAGCCAAAGAATAAATGATGTAAAGAAAAACAAACGGCAATCTTAAAAGATAACACCTAACGGCTACGAGAAAATTGATCTCCATGGTTGGAACTCATGTCGCTGCCATGACCTCAAAGTGATCATAATAAGGAAGAATTATAGTAATCTCGCATTAGTGTCGATGCTACTTCGCTCGAACCTCTTGGAGCTCTGCCTGAACCTGCCTGATAACTACAAGCTCAGGGCTCTCATATCCTCTGTCGCCCTATTGTTGAGGCTGTTGTTGGACAGGATGTGCTGAAGGCGTGGGAGGAGGCAACCAGATGCCCATCCTCCGAAGAACGGTCCCATCAATGGCTGTAGGAACCTTCTTCAACACTGTCCCCCCACTCAAATTCGTCCTACAGTGCCTGAAGACATGTGTGAGGAAATGGCTATAAGGAAAATGAGTCCAAGTAATACAGACTGGTGGCTCATCCAAGTGTATCATTAGTGCATGGGACTAATTCACGACTATGCCACTTAAGTTAGCACATATGCCTCTATGCACTGAAGTGTAGGTTTGATCAAGACTTCACATCTTAGGAAAGATATTGTGCTGAGTGATGCGCACAACAAGGTAAACAATTGGTCATATGTTGTCAGCACTCTAAGAATTGACATCCGAATAAAGATGCATTGAAATATTTGCGGTTCTATCATCTCAATGTCATCCGGATATGTCCCATCATGGATCTCTAGAATCATTTCTAGATCATCGTCGGTCATCTCGATTGGAGTCCCTTTCACCTTTGCCTACATCAAGCTAGTGCCCTCGTCAACATTGATCGCCATTTAGGCATTGAAGGGGCGGATGCAGCGCGGGTAGCATTCTCGCTAAAAAGCGTTGTAGCGTAGGATTGGTGCAAATTCTAGGACTGTGAAATAGCTCCTCTAATTCGAATGGAGCGTAGTCTGTGAATTACACATGATGCTCTTTGAGAAACTCGAAATTTTCCAGTTTTGGGTACAATTTTCCACTTGTTGCGGTCAAGCCAAGAGATCTCCTGGGGATGGGAATGAGGTGGCGAGTGGTGAGATTAGTGGCTCAAGGAGGTGACATAGAGGAACAACAAAATTAATGGCTAAAATTATAGATATGAAGTGGCGAAGGGGATAGATATATGGTTTAGCGATTTTGGTAGAGGTTAGCGAGGGTGCGAGGCTATGTTTAGAGGAGGAAGAGGGGAGGGTTTTTGGGTTCGGTGGTTAGAAATAGAAAAGAAGGAGCGAGATGGTAGCTGAAAAAATATGCAACTTATAGTTTCATTTCAAGTTCCAGTCATGCCTCGTGCCTTAGAGCGGTCGCTCTTCCAATAAGATGCCAGTGCCTGTGCGTTCAACCACTAGGGGATCGTGCTCTTAGACTGTTTTGGGAGAAGTCTGAAATTGGACTCGTTAGGGATAGGTGACGATAATTAAAATGAAAAATTAACAGTACTGCATTCCTTCACAACTAGAATTGACCCAACATCTCTGACTTTTTCCATGCCGATGTCTACCATCCATCTAGACAGGAGACCAACTCCAACAAGCTTTTTGTTTGCCTAACAAATAATTACAATAAATGATTAAAACAAAATACCTACATCATTTTTCCAAAAAAATACCAACATTTAATTCAACTAATATTATGTATTTTCTTCATACAAAACTATACTCTTTCTAGCTAATGGATACAACACCAATTGAATAAGAAGATATCTCAAAGTTAACTATAATCTTTCCTTGCCCCGTTTGTGAGAAAAAATTAAAAGTTTTTTTTTAAACTAAAACTTTCTTTAAAAACTAAGGGTTACGAACTTATATATATATTTCAAAAACCAAATATCGTTTTCTTTTAAAAAAAATAATTTAAATAATTTGAGACTCTCTTTTCTCCTAAAGTAAATAATAAAACTTCTTTCAAATGTAGGACTAAGAAATTTAATAAAATTATTCCAAATAAAATAATATCCGATCTGCCATCATAATGTACCAAATGAATATACATCATTAACATGTCATGGACTAATACGACATATTAACTCAAATTTCCTGGCCTATTCATCCATAGCTAATAATTCGTCTTTGACTGGAGCTCTCCATCAACATCCCAAATCCTGACTATCTCAGACGTAGCTAGCTTTTTATCATCTAGTCATCAATCTCAAGTCTGCGGGATAACATCATATGTTATCATAATGCTCTTTAAAACAATCACTAAACACACTATGTGGTAGTTCGGGTTTGCAAGAAACTCAAAATCTAAAATTTTACCAACTCTTAATCACTTGGTCCATTCCTACGAGGTAGAACCGCGACTACATCATAGTCATACTACTTAGATTCAAGCTCAAAGATCTAAAGAAAAACAAAAGCTCAAATATATTATCTCGTTTAATCCTAATTCCTATTTTTTCTCAAAAAATCTAACCTAGCATTCTAACACCAAATGTAACAAACCCAACGAGTAGCAAATATATAAGACTATCCACAATACACAAATTATCCTATTTGGTTTCATATAATTTGTAAGCTTTACAAGGTTAGCGATTCTAGCATAATCTTGCACTGTGCGCACGATGATGTAAGTAAAGGTAGCACACTTCCCATAAATTAAGTTATTTATACCTAAGATAGTGCCTTTTATATGAAGCCACTCGACCACCCCACCACACTACCATCCCCAAAAATAAAAAACTGCAATAACAAAGAGGTGGACCCTTTAACTGCTTAATGGCTCACACGTGTATTAAAAGGCGGGTTCTCTAACTGCTTAAGACCGCACTTAAAATATAATATATAAGACATATCCATTGATCACATAAGGCATTGAAAAAATATATCATAGGCGAATCTAGCGATCACTTTAGACCATCACAAGGGGTTTCCTAAAACATTATAATTGATTATAGGACACTAGCTACTAAATTATCTAACTACTAATTAAGACTTCCATTATTCACATATCTCAATCCTATGAACAAAAAACACATAATGCAATAGATAGTAAGAAGTCACTTAATACTAAAATAATAGTTGGACAACATCTTGTTATTTAAAACATTCCCTTAAAGGATCCATGTGTCACTATCTTGCTAACATTATTTGGATAATCTTTTGTCCACTTATTACATTCTCTAGGATAGGCAGACCCTACTATTAAGGCATCACTTAACAAAACTAATACCAAGGTGGACTCTAACTCAATCAATTAAGAATTTTAGGGAAGCAAACCCATCTAATGATTCCTTATTTTGCACTCTTAAAAGCCATTTAATACGTCGATTGGGAAAAGATTATTCCTATTATCACTTCATACTGACTGCTTCCCGCACTCCTTCAGATAAATTCATATGGAAATGGGGGAGTCCTAATCACTTAATACCCCGAGAGGTAGATCTATCTATTTAATACCTTTGTCTTGAAGCATTTTATCTGATACTCAATGACCCTTAGGGTTCTTCTATTGGTAAGGACACGACTTATGGTCCTTAAATACCTCAATGCTTGAAGTAAACAAATAGGAATATTTCTTGTAATATTCACACTATTATCACGGTTTTCCATGATAAATGATATCTCACATCAATTGTATGTACATGCAACTGCTCGAAAGTGAAGACTTCTATCGAATAATCCAACTAACCTCACATCATTGACCTATTAAGTTTTACCTATACTTTTAATTGTAATATTATTCCTAGATCTTGGACCAGCCTTAAGATGAGATTGATTGTTCTAAAATAATTTATTGGACTTAGTATAATTCAGCTTATCTTACCTAAAACCTTCATTTTATTACTATCATAACTTCTACATGTCATTAATCACCATAACGGTCATTTCCAAAGGCAATATACATTGCAATAATTGTCATTAATAACCATAACGGTCCTTTCCTAAGGCCATAGACATTGCACTAAATGCCATCAATATCAATCCCAATAGTTTTCTTCCATCTCTATTATTGTACCACTTTAATTACAACAATATTATTATAATATTAAATACCCATAAGTTTCAGTTACAACATTTAATACTCATTTTCCCTAATTATGACCTCTTTTAATTCTACAATTTATTATCAAATTAATACACATAAACCCCGAGGTTACAAATACTAATTCTCTACTTATTGTAGGTAACAACTTATTAATAAACATAATAAATGGAGAGCATTCCAATTTCAGACTTAACCTAAGCGTATACCTAATAATAATAACTAACATAAATTATGTGTCATTGGACTGATAAGATATTTATTAGCCCCATAATTACGTATAATACTAATTTTTTCCAGTTTATGCTCTAGTCCACAATTTTAACTAAAGCAAATCTTTCAATATTCTGATTTGTTGGAGTCTAAATCTCATAAAAAACTTCTTTTGTTATGATTTCCTTGAATTAATGAAACATCATAAAGGAATACTGTCATATTTAAGATTACAAGAAATGAGTATTCTTTTATTTGGAATAAACAGTGTAAACTACGAAAAAAATGTGTACTTTCCATATGTCTTCCTTTTTATTTGTGCATATTCCTTGCAATTTAAAACATCATATTTTCATATAGATAGGAAAACAAGTTAATTTATAAAGATTAAACAAATATCCTTACATAAATTAAACAAAGATGGATCTAAAAATAAAATGAGCAATTTTCACAAATCCTACTTTATTGCCTATTTTACAGATCTGGAGCACAAGTACGTACATACAAACAAATTTAAGATCTTTAGGGGCTTATTTCCCAAATCTACATGTGAACAATAATAAAAACTTACAAAAGAATATATAAGTTGGTTTTAGATATTTTTAGCGTAAAACGTACAATTTCAGTTATTCAAATTTAGACATAGTAGTTGAAGCTACACCTGTGAAAAAGATTTGATATTACAAACAATATATAAATTTCTCATCTTGCAAAGCTTTCCTTAAATCTTAGATCTGAGCTACAACTTTAGGTTTCATTCCAAATCCATGTAATATGTATAAACATAGGAGGTACGCATACTTCAAACTATAGATCTTACCAAAGATTTGGAATAGGAAATAAAATAGAATTATAAACCTAAAGAAATTTATTTGTGCATAAAACATATCTTTTCTTACAATTCTGAATTCCTTTTTTCCAATACATGCAACTGAAATCTATTTATTTTAATCTTTTCGAGGAGAATGAATAAATGAAAATGGCATAAATTCGTGGTAGCCTCTAGGAAATATAAAAATATATAAAGGGTCTAGGCTTTCATTTATAGGCACAGAAAAAACCCTGAATCATCAGATATAAAAACTTAAACATTTGTCCATCTAAATTAAATAAAACCTAGCCGCAACAAGTTAGGACTAACAAAGAGGTCGATCTTGCGATCGACCCCATAGTTACCTGGCTTTTATGGGATCGGATATTAAATTGTGTATTTATGTGTAATATTTTTTTATGTCCCAATTTGTTTTTTATTCGTAATTTCTTCATACGAACTCCGTTCGCGAAAATGTTTACATGAAGCTTGATCAACATGCCATCACGTACGCAATGGGAGAAGTTCCATGGCCAAATACTATTATTTGCTTAAATTTAAATTTTGAAACTTAATTAAATAACTAATTAACCAACACAATTTTCACTATAAGAAGCAATGTATATAGCAACGGATGGGGCAACGGCGACCAATGCCACCCCCTCCCATAACGGCTTCCAACGGAAGCTGAATTATGGATTTTTCTTTACGTATTAAAAATATAGTGGAAAGCCGTTGGAAACCATTTGTTTTAATGACGATGGCAGCCGTCGGTAGCCGTTGCTTAGTCGAGCAGAAAATTATCGACCTGCTTTCTTCCATCTCCATTACGTTTTCTCCTCCAGCTTTCACTTTTCCCATTTCTTTTCTCCCAATTTTTGAAATCGGCCACCGCCTTCTCCATAGACGCCACTATTCTCTCCAACGCGTTCAAGGCTCTCTCTCTACTCCTCTCCAGGCTCCAATTCATGCATAATTTTCAAGGTGAAAAAGCCTTAATTTTATTTAATACCATAGGTTTGCTAATTTTAGCTTAATTTGTTTGTCAGATTGTATATGTAGTTTTGTTAATACGTGCATATATAGGTTGATTTAATTATGTTGCTAATCTGGAGTTAATTAGTTTATGTTGTATGTATATGTGCATATATAGCCTTATATGTATAGTGTTGTTAATTAATGTATGTACAGGTTAAATTAATTGAGGCCCAGTTCATCGAAAACGATATTTAATTTATCAAAAAAGTTCAGTGGAAATGGAAATAATTAAGTTTATGTTTTATAAAAATTATCGAAAACGATATTTAATTTTGAATATAATGTACGGTTAGTTCGATTGAATGTTGAAAATATACGTATATGTGATAAAATTCATATATGTACAATTAGATATTGAGAAGCACAAATCGTAATATATTATATCCATAAAGCCTTAGAGAGTTTTTCGGCTACATCTGATAAGTATTGTATATGATCATTATGTGAATGTTCATTTTGTTAATAGAACGGAGAATTATATTCATCACATGCAATATTTGTTGGATTTGTCCTTGTATTGGACAAGTTACGAACATAATAATGAAATTAAATCTCATAAATCATTTCATTTTAAACGGTTCACAATATTTCGAAAGCGCTTCCTTTACGTTCCTTATGTACACATAATTTTGTTCTGTTCAGGGAACTAAAGCGAAGTACTACCAAAATTTTGTTGAATCATTTGAATTGAAAAGATTTACGCGATTTAATTACGTTATTGTATTTGTAATGGGAGGTAGGATGACACACCAGCAAAGTATAAATTATCAATTAACATAACATTCAGCAATAAAATTGTTTTAATAAATTATCAATGCAAATTTTATTATACTTTTTCATTATATATCTACTTAGGAAAAATGGACATTATTTTACTGATTGAAGTTGGATGTACGAACGAAGAGAAGATAATGGCACAATAAGTAAACAATTTATTAATGGTATTGGCATGTTTATTGACTTCGCTTTAAGTAGTCGAAATCCGTTATCTATGTAGTAGATGCAAATTATTAAAGCATTTGATACCGCAAATGGTTAGAGTTCATTTGTGTCAGTACAGTTTTATGCAAAACTATTTGGTTTGGGATTGTCATGGAGAACCGTTAGCATCTACTTTTGTACAAGTATAAGAGGTAGTGAATAATGAAATTGGTACGACGAATCTCGTAGAACATATGGTTGAAGATGATGCACGTTCAATGTTCCCATTTCAACAATTTACTGATGATCATGGTAATGATGAAGAAAAACCAAATATTGAAGCCAAAAAAATATATGATTTATTAGATGTCGGGAAGAAACCCCTTTGGGAAGGCTGTAAAAGCGGAACCCAATTATCAGTAACTAAATGAAATCTAAATACAACCTCACAAATGCTGGATTTACAGCTGTGGTACAAGTTGTGAAGCGACATATGCCTCTGAATAATTTAATGTGCGAAAATCATTATAAAGTAAAAAAATGATGTTGGCTTTTGGTTTAATGTACAAAAAAATAGTTACATGTCTAAACGTGTAACGACCCAGAAAATCTGAACCAATTTAAAAATTTTAAATTGGCTAAAATAGTGGATTTTAAATATTTAAAATAAATATTTTAAATAAGAAAGATGAAAACTGAGTTTGAATCGACAATTGAAAAGGAATATAATTAACTCTAATTATAAACAAGGCCTGAAATGGCACTGCAATTTCAAAAATTGAATTCAAACTTTGTCGGACTGTACCGGGTGCAAAACAAAACAGATTTGAGTGAAACCAAAAATATTTAAATCTATTAGAGAATACCTTTCTAACGAATCTGAAAAATCGAAGTTTCATAGCGGGATGCAAAAGTTATGGCTCGTGTAAATGGCCATTTTGCATACGACCTCGGAATTCGATGAAACCACTTTTGTTGGATCCAGGATGTGAAGTTATTGCTAGGTTTCAAATTTCATAATTTTTGAAGCTAGTATGTGAGCGTGGCAAAGGAAAACGTGTTTTGGTCAATTACAGTTAATTTGGATCGACCAGAATTGGGCCGTTTTGCAAACGGTCTCAGAATTCGACGAAACTAATTTTGTTGGGACCGTATCGTCAAAACATAGCCAGATTTATTTTTCTGGAATTTTTCGAATTAGTTTGTGGCCCTGGCAAATTGAAATGTACGTTCAAATCAAATATTGAATGTTTTATATTTTAATTTGAATGAAAACTGACTGAAACATTCGAATGGGCCTTCAAAACATATTCCATTGTGTTTGGAATGGGGGTAAAACGCTAGGGACGACAGTCGTTCGGTTTGGATTGGTGTTCGTGTGTGGCAAGGGGTATTTTCGGATTTTAAAATTTATAAATATAAAAAAAATCCTCATTGGTCCACATCAGCTTCTCTCTCCTCTGAAACCACCCGAAACCCTCGAGACAAACGGCGGCTGCTTCTTCCTCCTTCTCTCCTTGTTTTCTCCTAATCCACTCAATAGAATTCAACGCCCCAGTTAAGGTTTTTGAAGAGCAAGGCCTCCTCTACAAATCCATGTCGGTTTGGGATATTATCGTCGCACCTTTCGCCTGAACGACCGCCAGGAAGTCGCGCGCTTTTAGCCACCGCCACGCCCAGGAACGGCCGTCGAGTTCATCGAAGAAGGGACCCCCAGGTGCGCGCCTCCTGGCTCTCCAACTGTAACAACCCGGAATTTGGGGCCAATTTGAAATTTTCATTTTGGAGATTTTTGGGGTGTTTAAATATTTAAAATAAATTATTTCAAATAAAAATGTATGGAAATTTATTTTGAGCAAAGTTAATGCAAATATGTTCAAATAAATTACAAAAAGAATTAGAAATAGGATGCTAGTTTGAAAAGTCAAACTTGAACTTTGACTAACTACACAGGATGCAGAATAAACCGGATTTTGATGAAACGAAAAATATCTAAATCTGTTAATGAATATCTTTCTAACGAATCTAAAAACTCGAAGTTTCATAGCGGAAATCAAAAGTTATGGCCAAATGAATTTTTAGAAAGGTCGCTATAGAAAATATATCGCCCTTGAAAATCGACATTTTGCATACGACCTCGGAATTCGACGAAACCACTTTTGTTGGATCCGGAATGTAAAATTATTGCTAGGTTTCAAATTTCATGATTTTTTAAGCTAGTATGTGAGCGTGGCAAAAGAAACTGTGTTTTGTCAATTTCGGTCAAAATTAATTGACTGAAAAATAGCCATTTTTCAAACAGTCTCAGAATTCGACAAAATAAATTTTGTTGGGATCGTATTGTCATAAGAAAGCCAAAAATAATTTTTCTGAATTTTTCTGACTTCATATGGGCCCCAGTAAAAATAGAAAGTACGTTCGAATTAAAAATAAAAGAATTAATTTGAAAATAAAAGAAACATGCTTTTAACTTCAGAATTGGACTTCGGCAATAGCGCCATTGCGTTTATAAGGCATCAAAACCTATTGTTCGACAGTCGTTGAGCGCAAATTGGAGTTCGAACGAGAAAACCCTAATTTTGGGATTAAATAAATAAATTAATTAATTAGAAAATACATGGCAGTACGCGTATATATACGGGTTGTACGGCGTCTTCTTCCCCTATGCGTGAAACCCATAGCCGCCCCCCTCTTCAAAACTTCTCTCCTCCTTCTCTCCCAATCCGTAGAGAATTAGACCATCCCGTAGTTGAATTTTCCGAAGCCCTCTCTTCCTCTTCGTCCCCATACCAAAATTGTTCCTCCCCGTTGCCCGTCGAAGCCGCCCCGACGCCCTGAAGGCCGCCGCCGCCGAGCTCCACCCAGCCCCGACCACGCCGCCGCACTGCACCCCCTCTGGCCGAACGTCCCCCTCTTCAAGTCCTTCGATGTCACGCCATCCATTCTGAAAACCATCGACTACAATTCCTGCAAAACCGAATCAAAGTTTTGAACAAATTAAAAGCTTAAGGTATGAAATTTTGTTCAGATTTTGCCACGCTTTTAAGCGTTACAACTACAGTTGTTAAAAGTTAATTTTGTTCAAATTTTGATAATTAACACATACGAAACCCAAACTAAAAAATTTCAGATTGTGCAAGACCGTGACAGCCAATAAAGATTGCTGAAATCAAGTGTGACCATTTTCTGAATTTTTGGATTTTCTATTCGCTTTAATCAAGGTGAGAATTTATTTTTAAATAAATTTAATTAATTTGAATGTTATTCTTGCGTATGAGAAGTTGAAAATAAAAAATAAATGGATCAATGATGGATGTTAATATAAGTTGTAGATCTGAATTGTTGCGATGTTATGACATTAGATCTAAAATTTTAAGTGTTAGATGTGAAATTTTCTGATTCAAAATTTATTAATTAAATAATTACTTTGTTGTTACGCTGTAATCCCATGGTTAATCTTCAGATCTATTTTGTTTAGATATGATTGATGACACTATATTTCCGCTGCTATGATGTTGTTACTCTATGAATTTCCTATGCTATTTTGTATCTGTGATATGTATTATTGTATTTATGTTGTATTCCAAATGATTATTCCTTACTTTCATACCATGGAAGTTTGGCGTTATCACAGTTGGTATCAGAGCCAGGTTAAACTTAGCTTTGGGATATAACATATTTATGATAATTCGTTTACATAGAGTCCCAATATTCTGTGGCGAACATTTCATGTGAATACATAATAGTTACTCATTCTATCATTATCTTTTATCCGTTCTTTTATCTTGATCAACTCCTCAAATCACCATTATAGTTGTTCTGACTCTTTCCTTGATCGTACAGAACTAACTAGAAATGAGCACCGCTGCCGCTAGAGCCGCTAGAGCTAGAGCAAGGAGGCAGAATGCTGCTGGAACCGAGGAGGCTACTGTTCAGTAACCACCACCACTGCAGCCCTTTGATTTAGATAAGATGGCAAAGAAATACAAGAACCTGGGAGGAGTGCCATTCAAGGGTACTGAGACTGTAACACAAGCTCAAGCTTGGCTGAGGAACTGTGAAAAGATTTTTGGAGGATTAGAGCTGGAGGATCATAGGAAAAAACTAGTGGCTTCATGGCTGTTACAGGAGGAAGCTCAAAACTGGTGGGACACTGTCACGGTTGGAGGGATTGCAGACAATATGACTTGGACGAGGTTTAAGGAGCTTTTCAATGACAAATATATTCCAAGGCAGGGGGTAGAGAAACTACATGATGAGTTCGCCAATCTGAAGCAAGGCGACAAGACCATTTCAGAATATGTACGAAGATTTGAAGACCTTTCCCGCTATGCCCCTGAATTGGTTCAAGATGACTTTCAGAAGAATAAGAGGTTCATAAATGGGCTTGCAAGGAAGTATATTGATAGAGCCAATGCCCACATCGACCTCTCTTTCAATAGGCTGGTGGAGTTCGCTTGTCGTTATGAGGAAAATGATTGGAAGAATTCTCAACAAGACAGGGAAAGGAGCTTGGCCCACAACAAGAGGAAGCAAACAGAGAAGAAGACTGAAGGAAACAATTCTGGAGCTGCTAAGGGGCATGATAAGTCAAAGTTGCAATGCTACAACTGCCAAAAGTTTGGGCACTACAGCAAGGACTGCAGGAATCCTAAGAAGGCCCGAAGCGACGACACCAAGGAATGTTACAATTGCCACAAGAAGGGTCACATCAAGCCAAACTGTCCGCTGTTGAAAGGAGCGCAGGTAGCACATGGTATGAAGGGGCAAGTGCACCATCTTCTTCCGCTCTACTTCTTCCGAAGGAGCAGGTAAGCCTGATGTTTTAGATGGTACCATTTCTGTTAAAAATATCCCTGTTACTGCCTTATTTGATACGGGTGCATCGAGAAACTTTATTTCTAGCAATGCGGTCCAGAAATTGAAACTAAAGCAAAGAAGCCTTAAAGAACCACTAAATGTTCACAACCCTGTAGGAGGTTCTACCACTCTAGATTTATTTTGTAAAGTGCCAATATCTTACACCTATTTCAAATTTCCATTTAACTTGATCATTATGAATTTCTCCGAGTTTGATATCATCCTCGGTCTTGATTGGCTGACCAAATATGACGCTGAAGTGTTATGTTCAGAAAGAGTGGTTAAGGTGAACACAGGTTTCAGAAACACTGTTGCTATAACTTGCCATGGGCCAAAATCTGACAGAAAGGCATTCTGGTCTTCCCTAGAGATCACTCCCATTTCATTAGAAAATATTCCCATGGTCAAAGACTACGCGGATGTGTTTGAAGAAGTGGACAGCCTACCCCCGCGAAGGGAAATCGATTTCAGGATAGATCTTGTTCCTAATGCAAGACCTGTAGTTCATGCTATCAGAAGGATGACGCCTAAAGAAAAGGAAGAATTGCAAACCCAAACTAAGCAGCTTCTGTGGAAGGGACTCATCCGACCTAGCTTTTCAAATTGGGGTGCAGCTGTGGTGTTTGTCCGCAAATCGGACGGTACTCTAAAACTTTGTGTCGATTGCCGCGATCTTAACAAACAAACATTGAAGAACAAATGCCCTTGCCCCGCATAGATGATTTGATGGACCAATTGAGTGGAGCCAAGGTTTTTTCGAAGATGGACCTAGCCACAGGTTTCCACCAACTCCGCATAGCTGAAGAATGCATACCTTTGACCGCCTTCAGAGGTCCCGATATATTCTACGAATGGTTAGTGATGCCGTTCGGTTTATGCAATGTTCCAGCCTACTTTGTTGACTTAATGAATAGGGTCTTCAGGGAGGTCCTAAATAAATTCGTCCTAGTCTTCATTGATTATATTCTAATCTATTCTAAAACTAAGGAGGAGCATGAAGGGAATTTAAGGGAAGTGTTGGAAATTCTGCGACGAAATGTTCTAAAAGAAAAGTTTTCCAAATGCACATTTTGGCAAGAGGAAGTAAAATTCTTGGGCCATGTTGTGTCAAAAGAAGGAATCGCAGTTGATCCAAGTAAAATTGCCGCCATTCGAGATTGGAAGCAGCCCAGTACACCCACTGAACTAAGAAGCTTCCTAGGTTTGGCCGGATATTATAGGAAATTTGTAAAGGGTTTCGCCAAGCTGTCTAGCCCATTAACAAAGCTTACCAAGAAGCATGCCAAGTTCAATTGGACATCAGATTGTGAGGAGGCATTCCAAAAGCTAAAGGTGAGTTTGACTACTGCTCCCGTACTCACCATCATCGACGACAACCAAGATTTAAAGGTCTACACTGATGCTTCTCAAAGTGGTGGTCTTAGTGCGGTACTGATGCAAAGGGGCAGAGTTGTTGCATATGCAAGCCGTCGATTAAAGCCGCATGAGAAAAATTATCGTGTCCATGACTTAGAGTTGTTGGCCGTAGTCTTTGCTTTAAAATTTTGGAGACATTATCTTTTGGGCGAAAAATTTGAATTATACACAGACCATCAATCTTTGAAATATCTCTTCAATCAAAAGGATCTGAATTTAAGGCAGCAACGATGGCTAGAATTTCTGGCAGCATACGATCTTGACATCTTATATACGCCAGGGTAAGCCAATGTTGTGGCAGACGCACTTAGTAGGAAGGAAGTCATTGTCGCAGGCCTCATCATCACCCCTTCTTTGATTGATAAGATCGCCACTCTTCAGAAAAGTGATGCTTTTATTCGGAAAATGATTGGAAGAATTAAAGGAGGTGAAAACACGGACTTCCAAATAGATGGCAAGGGAGTTCTCAGATTGCACGAGCGGGTTTGTGTTCCAAGTACCCCCGAGCTCATAAGAGAAGTTTTAGATGAGGGCCACAAATCAAAGCTTTGCATCCACCCCGGTGTGAGCAAAATGTATCAAGACTTAAAGCACACATTTTGGTGGAGGTCTATGAAGAGGGATATATCCATTTATGTGAGTAGATGCCCCACATGCCAATAAGTAAAAAGTTATCAACAAAAGCTGGCAGGGTTGTTGCAGCCATTAGAAGTTCCAGATTGGAAGTGGGACCAAGTCTCCATGGATTTCATAGATGGTCTGCCTCGTACTAGGAAAGGAAATGACAGCATATGGGTGATCGTGGATCGCTTCACAAAGTCCGCTCATTTCATACCGGTCAAATCCACTAGAACTGCTCAAAGTCTGGCGCAAATCTATTTCAAAGAAATCGTCAGGCTACATGGGTAATAAAACTAAATCTTTCCTTCTCCTCATAATCTGAATGGAAATTTTCTTTTGCAAAATAAATATTAATCTTTTCTTTTTCACAGAGTCCCTAGTAGCATCGTTAGCGACCGTGATCCTATCTTTGCTAGTAAATTTTGGGAAGCATTCCAAAATGAGTTGGGAACGAAGTTGAATCTCAGCACCTCGTATCACCCTCAGACTGGTGGCCTGACCGAGCGAGTGAATCGCATTCTTGAAGATTTATTGCGAGCTTGCATACTCGATTTGGGAGGCTCTTGGGAGGATCACTTGCATTTGGTTGAATTCTCGTACAACAATAGCTATCAAGCAAGTTTGAAAATGTCTCCATTTGAAGCCTTATATGGTAGGCCGTGTAGATCGCCAGCATGTTGGGTTGAAAAAGGAAATCGGCTTGTGTTGGGTCCAGAGATGAACCGAGAAGCTTCGGACAAAGTTGACTTTATTAAGAAGCGACTATTAGCTGCCCAAAGTAAACAGAAAAGCTATGCAGATGTAAGAAGGCGAGAGCTAACTTTTGAAGTGGGTGACTATGTCTATCTGAAAGTCGCTCCAGTGCGAGGTGTTATCCGTTTTGGAAAGACAGGAAAATTTGCACCTAGATTCATCGGCCCTTTCCCTATTCTTGAAAAGATTGGCACCCTAGCTTATAGAATTCAGATGCCAGACTGGTTGCCTGGAGTGCACGATGTATTCCATGTATCTCAACTTCGAAGGCATGTCCATGATCCAGATCTGATTGCGGAAGAAGCAACACAACAAGATTTGGAGATTACCCCGAGCCTTGCAGTGAGAAGAGAACCACTGAAAATTATTGGCAAGGAGACTAGGAAGCTAATAAATAAAAGTATCAACCTAGTCAAGGTGCAATGGAGCGGTGATCCTAGAGACTGCACTTGGGAAACCGAGGAGAGTATCAAACAAGCCTATCCAAAATGCAGAGTGGACATCCCCAATTAGTTTTATTTTAAGGTACGCTTAAAATATTTTCTATTCTTTATGTTGGTTCCTACCCTTCTATTCTTCTCTTTTTCCTTTTCGAGGACGAAAAGTTCTTAAGCGAGGGAGACTGTAACAACCCAGAATTTGGGGCCAATTTGAAATTTTCATTTTGGAGATTTTAGGGGTGTTTAAATATTTAAAATAAATTATTTCAAATAAAAATGAATGGAAATTTATTTTGAGCAAAGTTAATGCAAATATATACAAATAAATTACAAAAAGAATTAGAAATAGGATGGTAGTTAAAAAAGTCAAACTTGAACTTTGACTAACTACACAGGATGCAGAATAAACCAGATTTTGATGAAACGAAAAATATCTAAATCTGTTAATGAATATCTTTCTAACGAATCTAAAAAAGTCGAAGTTTCATAGCGGAAATCAAAAGTTATGGCCAAATGAATTTTCAGAAAGGTCGCTATAGAAAATATATCGCCCTTGAAAATCGACATTTTGCATACGACCTCGGAATTCGACGAAACCGCTTTTGTTGGATCCGGAATGTAAAATTATTGCTAGGTTTCAAATTTCATGATTTTTGAAGCTAGTATGTGAGCGTGGCCAAAGAAACTGTGTTTTGTCAATTTCGGTCAAAATTAATTGACTGAAAAATAGCCATTTTTGAAACAGTCTCAGAATTCGACGAAATAAATTTTGTTGGGATCGTATTGTCATAAGAAAGCCAAAAACAAATTTTCTGTATTTTTCTGACTTCGTATGGACCCCAGTAAAAATAGAAAGTGCGTTCGAATTAAAAATAAAATAATTAATTTGAAAATAAAAGAAACATGCTTTTAACTTCAGAATTGGACTTCGGCAATAGCGCCATTGCGTTCAGAAGGCGTCAAAACCTATTATTCGACAGTCATTGAGCGCGAATTGGAGTTCGAACGAGAAAACCCTAATTTTGGGATTAAATAAATAAATAAATAAATAAATAAATTAGAAAATACGTGGCAGTACGCGTATATATACGGGTTGTACAGCGTCTTCTTCCCCGATGCGTGAAACCCATAGCCGCCCCCCTCTTCAAAACTTCTCTCCTCCTTCTCTCCCAATCCGTAGAGAATTAGACCACCCCGCAGTTGAATTTTCCGAAGCCCTCTTCTTCCTCTTCGTCCCCATACCAAAATTGTTCCTCGCCGTTGCCCGTCGAAGCCGCCCCGATGCCCTGAAGGTCGCCGCCGCCGAGCTCCACCCAGCCCCGACCACGCCGCGGCACTTCCCCCCCTCGGGCCGAACATCCCCCTCTCCAAGTCCTTCGATGTCACGCCATCCATTCTAAAAACCATCGACTACGATTCCTGCAAAATCGAATCAAAGTTTTGAACAAATTAAAAGCTTAAGGTATGAAATTTAGTTCAGATTTTGCCACGCTTTTAAGCGTTACAACTGCAGTTGTTAAAAGTTAATTTTGTTCAAATTTTGATAATTAACACATACGAAACCCAAACTGAAAAATTTCAGGTTGTGCGAAACCGTGACAGCAAATAGAGATTGATGAAATCAAGCGCGACCATTTTCTGAATTTTTGGATTTTCTATTCGCTTTAATCAAGGTGAGAATTTATTTTTAAATAAATTTAATTAATTTGAATGTTATTCTTGCGTATGAGAAGTTGAAAATCAAAAATAAATGGATCGATGATGGATGTTAATATAAGTTGCAGATCTGAATTGTTGCGATATTATGATATTAGATCTGAAATTTTAAGTGTTAGATGTGAAATTTCCTCAATCAAAATTAATTTGTTAAATAATTTTAAGTGTTAGACGTGTAATCCCATTGTTAATCTTCAGATCTATTTTGTTTAGATATGATTGATGACATTATATTTCCGCTGCTATGATGTTGTTACTCTATGAATTTCCTATGCTATTTTGTAATTGTGATATGTATTATTGTATTTATGTTGTATTCCAAATGATTATTCCTTACTTTCATACCGTGGAAGTTTGGGGTTATCACACCAACGTGGCGGGGTCTGATCGTCACCACACTGCATGTTTTGGCCAGGAAATCCAACCCTAGTTTCGAACGAATTTTGAAGGTAACGGCTGTAATTTATTTAAACTATATTATAGCACTTTAAAGCGCTACGGTTTTTGATTTCACTGTAAAAATCATATCTTTTTCGTTTCTTGACGAAATTCAGTGAAACAAGAGACAGTGGACTCGTGTGGACGTCTTCTACATTCTAGAAGAGACCACATATTTTTCTGAGCCTTCTGCTATTTTTGGTGGAGTGGAACCCAATGTGATATTTCTAATTTATAAACGATATAGAAAACGATGATGTATAAATTATATAGTCGACGTATGAGTTATATAAGCATTGTACACCACTTGTATAAACATTGTATAAGTTGTACGTTCGATGTATAAGTTATATATGCATTGTAAAAATTATATATGTGTTGAAATAGAAGTGAAATGCTATATATATATATATACATACGCCCCTCGTCCACAAACCATGGACGATATTTATTGGTTGTGATTGGTGTGAAAATTGATTGATAGCGAATGGTTGATTGGAATTGTTTGTGGTTGATATTGATTGATTGTGGTTGAAAAATACCCGTTTGTGGTTGAGAAATATTTGGTTGAAACCACATAGGATTAGTTTATGGAAATGAAAAAAATATACATGCCGTCTGCGTGCGAACTAGATGCATGATTCCCCATTGTCAAAAACCGCGAGGTTTTAAGGTAGAGCGAGGAGACGTACTAGGGACGGTCCCGGTTTTAACTACCCTGCCGTTATGCTGCCGAAATTTTGAATAATATTCATGTATTTGAATTATTTTCATTTGTAGAAACTATATTTATTCGTTGAATAGAAAGCCTTCATGTGTTGAGTCGATATTCATTCGTTCGATAGAAATTCATGTGTTGAATGGTATTCGTGTTTTAAATATAAAAATCACATTTTTATCTATATATATAAACTATAGAAAACCTTCATGTGTTGAATCGATATTCATTCGTTGGATAGAAATTCATGTGTTGAATGGTGTTCGTGTTTTAAATATAAAAATCACATTTTTATCTATATATACAAACTATAGAAAACCTTCATGTGTTGAATCGATATTCGTTCGTTGAATTGAAATTCATGTGTTAAATGGCATTCGTGTTTTAAATATAAAAATCACCTTTTTATCGATTTATATAAACTATAGAAAACCTTCATGTGTTGAATCGATATTCATTTGTTGAATTGAAATTCATGTGTTGAATGGTATTCATATTTTGAAAGAAATTGTTTTATAATAAAAATCCCATTTTTAACATAAATATGAAATGTATAAAATAATCTTGTTTTGAAATAAATTGTTTTATAATAAAAATCCTATTTTTATCACCTATATGAAATATATAAAATAATCGTGTTTTGAAATATATTGTTTTACATTAAAAATCACATTTTTATTATATACACGAATTGTTAAAAATAGTGAAGTGTTGAAATAGAAGACAGTTAGATAAAAATATCATTTTTATCAAATGTATGAAATTCATATGGTTTTGAAATCGAAGAATCGATATATATGTATATAAATAGAATTGAAATATATCGAGTAACGACGCTGCAGTTCGTATTTTGAAACAGTGATTTCGAACGATTATACCGGGAGATCCGACCATCGGATTTTCCTGAAATCCCTAACTTGGGTTCGCTTTGGAAATATCTTTCCAACGGCACCAACTTTGTAAAAATCCAATGGTTGGATTGTCTAGAATGTTTAATTCAAATCTGAAGAAAAACAGCGCCAGAATCGATTATATATATATAAATATAATTATATTTAATCGAATAACGATGCTGCAATTCGTATTTTGAAATCGAAACTTCAAACGATTATACCGGGAGATCCGACCGTCGGATTTTCCCAAAACTGGAACCGTTGGATTCATTTTGAAAAGATCTTTCTAATGATGTAAATTTTGTGAAGATCCAATGGTTAGATTTTCAGATATGTGTAAATCAAATCTGAAGAAAAACAGCGCCACGGTCGTGTTATGGCCCGAAGCGTCGTTTTGAATAAATTGGCTATTTTAAAATAAATAAAATAGCGATAAATCGTTATAAAATAATATAAATGATATGGATGAGAAATTTAGAAACTAACTGAAGGTTGGCTAAGTCGAATGGTTTCTTGGGTATTGATCTGATGTTGGTTTCGGCCTTCGGGGTTAATATTTGGGAAATCGTTCTCTTACTGATTGACGGTTAGTGACTATTGAATTAAAATGATGTGTGTGTGTATGTTAGTGTTTCACTTGTTTATTATATACGCAAGATGCTCAGAAAGACCGGGTTCATTCCATTCTGAATAACTGAATCGACGATAAGAAATCGAAGATGAAGACAATGGTCGAAGACCGGAGATCTTCACCTCGTTTGGATGGTAACCGAGGTCCTGATTGGGAGGCATGCCGAAATATGGATGATGAGTGGTGATCGTCCAGGCGTACGTAGTGATCGAAGGGTTTGCGAGGTATATAGTGCCTCCGGTTTCGTTCAGACCCAGAACAGACTTGTCAATGGACTGTGTGTCTGACATTGGATTTTATTCTGTGTTGATTGATCTCTATTAAATATACATCTATTTAGCAGCGGAGAATTTATTCTTTTGCTTAACGCCCTTCTCTGAAATGCACGAGCTCAGAGGTTGTATATCGATGGACATCAGTCGCATGGCATGAATTGCTAGTGTGGCATGCCTAAGTAGCAAATGATCAGGGCTTCTGTTGAAAAGCAAAGTCTTGTGGTGATGATCAAAGCACCGCCTGTATGGCGTAGCTTTGTGTATAACGTGAATTCGCGAGCCTCACACCCTGGTATGAACCAGAAATGGGAGGAGGACCTCAGGGAGGGCATGCGTTTCCTTCTAGCTAGGAGTTGTGTCGATGTTTTTACACGGCCTGACATTTTACTTATGTGGATGATGGATTGCGAGGCGCCTCAGTTATATCGGTCGATCCGGGACCGATGGAGTCATTTGTTGGCTCATTGACGCCCCATAGGGCGGGGAAACACAGTGTTCAGGAATTTTAATCCACATCGGTGGACCGGCCCTGACGATTCTAGGGTCATTCAAGCTCTGATACTGAGACATAGGCTAGAGCGTCTCGAATTCGGTAAGGACTATCTTTTGCCTCGGTTCATGACGGAAATCCAATTTCCTAATACGACATCGCGCGGTTTTGATTGTATATATATATATATATGGCGACATGATATATGGTACCCGTGCTGTCTATGATTGATAGTTATGATTGAAATTGTTTTTGAAACATATAAACACTAGTAATAGTATCAAATGCTTTTGTTTTATTCGTATCAAGCATATTTTGGCTATTATAAGGTAAAACTCTATCCTCCGGTTTGCGTTGCATTGTGTGATGGGAACTGAGTCTTATAATGGCTTCATTTTTATAAAAAGCATTGCGATGTTTAAAAGAAAGATTTTTTTTAAAAGCACTGGCAATCCAATGGAGTAAACCCGTTCCACGAAAGTGGCGTGGTCCTGTGATTAGCCATATTATAAATGTGTTGAGTAGATTTCTCATACCAGTCCCATGACTTACTCGTAGTTTATTTCACTTTCAAACTCGGGTGCCCCTTTTTCTACACGGGCAGCCTTGTATTCAAGTTTAGCTGGCTCTTTCTTGATAGCTGGAGCTGAAGATGGATTCTATTATTTATCTCTTTTTATGTTGTTCAGCTCTTATTGTACATTATGTTTGTTTTTCCGCTGTAGACATTTATGTATAGCTGAACTGTATTTGTACTAAGTATGATCCTGTATACTGTGTAATTCTGATGATTACTCTTATCCAGTATATTCTATTATGCATTATCTGGTGTATTTATTCATTTCTGTTCTGCTATTATCTGTTTGTGTGTTATATTCCACGGATTACCCTTGTCGCCGTCTGTACGGGGTTTGGGGTCATCTCAAAACAGTTGCATGCTATTTTGGAAGGAAGATATCAACCTTAAGAATTTTAAAATATGTAATTAAGAAAGATATAAACCAAGAAAGAAAAAGGGAAAGGAAGTCACGTATAAACGTATTAACTATTCACCTATTACTCCTAGATTTCAAAGGTTATATGCATCTTCTGTAACTGTTCAACATATGAGATGGTATAGTGTGAGAACAAAAGAGAAGGTACGTTAACACACCCAACTGATGGGGAAGCATAGAAGAATTTTGACTAGAAGTATCCTGATTTTACATCCGAGAGTCGTAATGTTAGAATTGGTTTATGTACGAATGGATTTTCACCATTTTTTTTGTTTTGGTGCTAAATATTCATCCTGACTTATAATTGTCACACCTTATAATTCACCTCCATGAATGTGTATGAAAACTCCTTATATGTTTCTCACAATTATTGTCCCTGGTCCTGACGATTCGACATGAGGAATCAATGTTTATTTACAACCGTTGATTGAAGAATTAAACAGTCAGTAATGTCCCGTATTTTTGGTAGTCAATATTTAATTTATTATTTCAAATATTGATTTGGAATTAGAAATGGATTTATAATATATAAATCGTTATTAAAAATGAAGA
This sequence comes from Allium sativum, assembly GCA_030737875.1. Lineage (NCBI taxonomy): Eukaryota > Viridiplantae > Streptophyta > Magnoliopsida > Asparagales > Amaryllidaceae > Allium > Allium sativum. The sequence goes on along the minus strand of CM060927.1, from coordinate 261,218,382 downwards.
TTGAACATTTAATTTATATTTAAATTATAAATCGAGCTCGTAACGTTGCAATAGTTCGTAATATTGAGTTTTGAACTACAATTAAATATACATAATCCATTTTAAGTCAGAATTCTGTGAAATAAGAAACGTTTGAACCTATTTGATTATAATTTTCTAGTGTAAGAGAAAAATGGAGATTTTATATTATAGATTGTGAGATATGTCCAATTCAAATTTTCAAATAGCCTCCATGGAATCACTATAATTTATAGCAATTTATTTAATAAATTTTAATCATTCTGAAAGGGATTTAAGCATAACTCTAGATAATAATTGAACTAAGCTACGAAACGAATTTCGTTGAATTCATTTTGACATATAGAGTCAGAATAGATATATTGTTTATTATTTTTGGAGAGCGGATATTTTTGGTGTCCAAAATAGCGTTGTTTTATGCGTAAAATACCATAACCGCTTATCAAACAACTTCGGTTTTCAACGATACAATTTTTTTTGAATCAATAATGATTTATATTTGTAGTATTTCAAGTTTCAAGTTATTTGGATTTATTTTGTGATTGTGGATAATTTAAACGCGTGATTTTTCACTTGTGAATTATAAAGGGATTTTTACAAACAAGCTCGGAATTCGACGAAACTTGTCCCATCGTGTTCGAAATATTTTTCCATGTTCGTATTACGAGTTTCATCTCGATCGGAGGACGTACGTGGGTGTTTTAACACATTACTTCACGATGAAGTTTCGATATAATATAATATTAATATATCCTACCCTATATAAAGACCAACACTTTCTGTAGCCCTAATTCAATGTAACCCATGGTTAAGGCCATATTCGCCTCCTTATGAATGAAACCAATGGCCGTAAACCCTCCAATTCTTTTCCCAGTAATCTCACAAACTATTCAGTAAATGCAAAATTGTCCAACATCAAATCTCTTCAGCTCCTCGAGCTCTCTATTCTGGACGGTCACGATCATCTCCAGCAAGCTATAGGAACCGAAATCAAGTTGAAACAGCGTCATCATTTGTGAGGATTTCTGGAACAAACTGGGGGACTAGATAGGTTGAGAGTCTGGGCGTTTGTCGATGGGGTGATGGCGCTTGAGTTGGCGCAGACAGATGATGGTCTGGTATTAGGAATAAGATAGGGCGGTGGAAATTTTCGTGCGTGCGATTATATTCTGGAACAAAGAACTGTATATGTGAATGAAGGTGGGTTATGATCCAAAGTAACCAAAGTTGGGTAGTTGGGACAAACTAATGGGGAATCAGGCTTGATATAAATGAGAATTATGGGCTAGAAATAAAGAAATAAAAGCATCATTTTTTTAGCAAAGCAGTAAGGAGAAGTGGGAAAAAATATTCGGCCAGTCTAAATTAACAAAGTCACGAAGGCAATGGGTAAGGAACATTATGACATGGAAATTGTTTTGCGAGAAGGAAGACATGCGGGTAGGCGAATCGGAGCAGCAGCGTGAAGGCATGGGGAGATATTCTGAACAAATGGGGAAGCAGCAGTATTCGTGAAAAAATAAAGAGTGAATAAAGAAAATAAAAGTTGGCACAATGAAAGTTTGTGAACAAATATTGGGTAATGAAGAGCACAATGCATAGTTGAAGAAAAGAAATCGATACTGGGAAGGAATTAAAGTCGAACAGAACAAAGCATGAATAAGGTGGAGCATGTTTAAATATTTAATAAATCATAATCATTATTAAACGTTTTAATATGAGTTACATGCTGTTATAACTTGTCAACAAGAAGCATTGGGTCGGCAGTTGGATTTGTAGGCATAAGCAAGGTGGGCTTGTTTTTGGGTTATACACGTGGTAGCATAAGTTGGGTCGAAAAAAGGCATATAGGTATCCTGAAGAACAGGAAGGGGACGGGCATAATTTGAAGCAGTGAAGGTGCCGTTAATTATAAATGTAACTCGATTAACATCATAATTATTAAGTAAGTAATTAATTAAATTAGAATAAACTTAAATATTTATAACTTGTACCCAGGTTATCAGAATTTAACGGAATAGGTGACACCAGGGTCATGGTAACGAGCACAAAAATTTGAAATTGTTTTGGATAGAAGCAGAGATAACTGGGATTTACAGTTAAATTAAACGACTGTTTAATTTAATTGTAATCGAACCGCTTCAGCGGTAAATCAAAGTGAGCATAACTCACTCAGTTTTAACCCACTTATATTTTATATAAGTCGGTATTTTTTTTGTGTGCTATGGTCGATAATTGTTTGTTGTGTACTTGAATATTGTTTATATATTGGATAAACTGGTTGGTTTAAATGTTCGTTTTATTTTAAATGAAAATCTAATCATTATTTTAATGATTATTTCCAAATGAGGTAACTTACCTTGTGGATACGTTTATAATAATATAAATGTATTAAATTATAATATGGATGCTTGGATTACTGTTATTTATTTATTGTTGATTATTACATCTGTTTATTGAATTGAATAACATTATTTGAGGTAACGTAATTGGATGCAGGGGAAAACAGGTTGGAGGGATCCAACTAGATTCCTTAAATTTATGGTTTATTTTCATATTACTATTATATGAACTACATGACCAACCTGATTAGACGATTTATTTGTTTATAGATTTTTTAATCATAATTCAACGCTTGTTATGATATTAACCAATGGCTAATAGTGGTTAAGTAATTAGATGTAGATGGCTTAAAAATCAATCGTTTTTAAATATGGGTTTACCCTTGGGTAAATCGATAGAAATGAAGTTATAAAGTTTATTTTAAAATTGAAGATAGATTTTTAAATCAAGTATTTTTAATGGAAGTTTATTAAAAGGAAATTAATATTTATTATTATTTATGTCTATAAGTGATTATTAAAGGGTGTTATAAAGAAAATTCTTATGATGATAAGATTTATAAGAAAGTGAGTTCACGCTAACCAAAGGGTTAATAGTTAGCTAAATGTTTTGAAGAAGCAATTAAAACATGAATATTTAAATTAATTATATTATTAATCAAACTAAAGTTAGAATTAAATGGCTGGGGTGAGTTGACTAATTCAACCGTTTTAAGTGTAATTGGTTATTTGATCAATTTACTTTTAATTAATCAAATGGAATAGTTTAACGAATAGCAGTTAAATTTTAATAAGGCTTTTAAAATAAATTTATTGTTCATTTTAGTTAGTAAAGTAGTTAATGTTGAAGTAAAATATTATTTTAATTTAAGAGATAACTTTTTAAATGGAGATCATTTAAGTAAGTAATCAATTTTATACTAGAATATAGTTGAGTTTCGGAAAGAGGTTATAAACGAGTTTTATATTAAGCCTGAGTTTTTATAATGAAGTTATAAAGAGATTTAAGCGAATACGATAGCTTAAATAAAATATTTACTTAACATCTGGATTAAGTAAAAAGAAATCAAGATATAAAAGGGATTTATATTAAACATGAGTTTCTAAATAAGATTTATAAAAGAGATGTGGAATTAAAATGTCGGTTTTGAATGGGCAAGACTTAAATAATGAAATTAAGAGAAATGGTTGAAATTGAAACAAGATTTTCAAAGTGGAAAATGGTTAAATGGATTACAAGTGAAATATAATGGGCTGATAAAGAGTTAAGACAAGAATTAAAACCTAACTGGAGATTGGTTGAGTTGTGTGATATTTTGAGTGTTACTCTGATGTTGATTTCGGTCTTTGGGGTTAATACTTAGGGGATTATTCTCTTATCAATTTACAGTCAAGGACTAATGAATGGTGAAGTATAGAAATGCATGGATAAGAAATAAAAGATATTTCCAAAGTAAAAAGTAAAAAGAAGGCTTGAGAAAAGATAAAAAGATATTTTCAAAGAAAAAGGACATAGAAGTTTTAAGAATATATACATATATATATATTTATGTATATAATGAGATTTCCAGAGTAATGGAAATGAAAAGGAGTTTGTGCGAAAACCTAATGTTATATTTCAAAGAAAGGAAATGAGAATTAGAATGGATTTATTCTAAAAGATAAGTGTGGACTATTGTTTTCAAGTAATGAAACATAAAGGAATTTTCGTAATGATTGTTATAAAAATAATAAGTTGAATTGGTTTCCTTATTATAGATAATTAATAATGTTGTGTTAAATGTTTTGCAAATGATAGTTAAATGGAAAATTAGATATTGTTATAATATATTTTTCTACGTATTTAAAATGAAACAATTTTGCGAATATTAGTAAGAAGTGTAGTGTTGTTTTCCAAATATTGGAATATTTAAATTAACCGTTTATTTAATTATTTTTAATTAAATAAGCCAAATGATGTTGAGTGCTAAACTAGTAAATATTTTTTATTTTATGATTGAATGATTTTTTTATTTGATAGTTAAATAACTGATTATCAAATCTGGCCAATACGATTGTTGGTACGGAAAGATCGAGGTCGAATTTATATTTGAATACCATTCCGACCAGCAAATATGAATTTGTTGAAGATATTAGATGCGAATCGAGACAAAGCAATCGAATATATCTTCATATATGGAAGAACCACTTGAAATCTCTGAGTCAACGCGAAGATACATTGGGGTTCTGTCATGGTTGAAATCTACGGATTTGCAAGGAGTACGCTTTACTGATCTATAGGGTGATACCTTGGATGTGGTAGGAGGGTACCTTCAGTTCATTCTGTTCCTGGATGACTTGTATAAACGAATGTCTGACAATTTATTTATGACGAATCATGTACATTAGTTTTTACAAACGTATTTCTGTTAGTGCCGGAGAATGGCCCTTCTCTTAGCTTAACGACCGTAGTATTTTTATGGACGTCATGTAGTGATTTGGCGGATCTAATTATGTGGCATTCAAAATGAATAGTGATATGTTGTTTAAAAGGGTAATGTTAATCTCAAGCCTCTTCAACCGGGAAATGACAAAAATCGGGCAGGCAACATGGCTAAGTAGGTCGCTCCCAATTAGGGTGTATTATCACCTATATAGAGAAAAATATTTCCTTCTTTAATTTAGTTTGATGCTGTCCCTTTTCGGGAAACGGTGGTTTGAGCCCAACCGTTGGTGATTTACATTCGATACATTCAAGCGAAATGAATGGTCGGTCATGTAATAACCCGGAAATCTGAGCCAACTTAGAAAATTTATTTTGGCAATTTTGATGAATTTTGAATATTTAAAGTGAATTATTTTAAATAATAATGACGAGAAATTTATTTTGCATAGAATTATAACGTATATATTTATATAGATTGTCATTAGAATATAAATATATAGTTTAAATTATAAAAGGAATTGAAAATGGCGCGGTAGTTTGAAATTTCGATTTCAAAGTTCAAATGAATGTACAGGATTCAAAATAAATCGGATTTTAGCGAAACCAAAAATATTAGGATCTATTTGAGAATATCTTTCCAATGAATCCTAAAAATAATCAAAATTTCATAGCGGGGATAAAAAGATATGCCCAATTGAAAATTCAGAATAGTCGTTATGGAATTCTAGCCCTTAAAAAATGGAAATTTTGCATACGACCATCTTTTTTGACGAAACCACTGTTGTTGGATCCGGGATGTCAAATTATTGCTAGATTCCAAAATTCATAATTTTTCGGATCAATATGTGAGCATGGCGAAGTAAAACGTTTTTTAACAGTTTAAGTCAATTTCGATCGAACAGAAAATTCCATTTTTCAAACGGTCTCAGAGTTTGATGAAATTAGTTTTGTTAGAACCGTATCGTCAATAGGAAGCTAGAAAATATTTTTTCGGGAATTTTTAGAGTCCTTATGTAGCCCCGGTAAACTGAGATGTGCGTTTAAATTGAATATATACAGATTTATATTGTAAATTCAACAGAAACTGATCGTAACGGTCGAATTGGCTTGCAATACATATCCTATTGTGTTCGGAATGGGGGTAGTACGCTAGGGGCGACAGTCGGTGGGCATGATTTCGAGTTTGAAATAAATTCTGACAAAATAAATAAATAAGTATATATATTAACTAACCCCCCCTCTCATTTCTAAACCTAAATCAAAACAGCCCGCCCCCTTTTTCAAATCCGATGCCTTCCTTCCAAAGCTCGACGCCATCGCGCCTCCGCCTGCCATGGCCGCCACCACACCCTCTTCTCACTCCCCTCTTCTCCGATTGGCTGACGCACGCGCCATCCTCTTGCGTTAAACCGTCGCGCCACCCTTTTGAAAACCCCACACCCGAGTCCTCCATCACACCACCGCCGAAGTTAGACCACCAGCAGCCCCCTCGAACCCCGCATCTCTTCCCTCCTCTTCCCAGTCGTGCGACGAACGTCGTGAACCCCATCGCCGTCAACATCAAAGCTCCCCAGTCAACCGCGTCACCATCGCGTCACGCGCAATCCAACCGAGCCCTCCGCCTACTCATCGAACCCCTCCTCCCCTGCTGTGTTAAACCGAAGTCCACCTCTTCTGGAAAATAACTATGAGTTTTAGTTTAATTTATTTAATTAAAAAGCATTGATTCAAATAAAGTATAGATCCTTATGTTAGTAAAATGTAGATCCTTATGTTAATAAAGGTTAGATCTTTATGTTAATAAAGATTAGTGTTTTAATTATATGAAGAAATTATTTTTACTTATAAAGAAGTGATCTTTGATTATATAAAAATTGGATTTTTTATATATGTAAGAGAATAAAAATTTGATTTTTTATATATGTAAAAGAATAAAAATATGATTTTTATATTATAGAAAGAATAAAAATATGATTTTTATTTTATAGAAAGAATAAAAATATGATCTTTATATTATGGCAAGAAAAAAATGATTTTTAATGTATAGAACACCATATTAAAAATGTGATTTTAATATGAACAGCGTGGAGATAACTGCGTTGGAAGTACGGGCATATCCACACTGTTCTGAATTTCAGAAATGAAATGGCGGAGTGGAACCCCAAGGTGAGAACTCCTCACTTTTATTTTAATTTCTAGTTTCAAATATATACTAGGATGCAGACGGTGCTTAGCAGCACCTGACACCCGTCATCCACAGACCATGTATGACTTGTTTGTTTGATTTCTGTGTAGTGAAATTTGATAGTGTGATGTGGAATGAAATGAAACATATATTCATGTGTTGAAATAAAATATATATTCATGTGTTGAAGCAAAATAAATATTCATTTACAAATCGAACGATTTGTTTATATACACCGATTTGACTGATATTGATTGGGATGATAAATTTTACACATCGCCCAACTGCACAAATAAAAATCTGTATTTGTTGATTTGAAACCCCCACACGGGTATTGGGATGATATTTGATGTACACTAATCCCAATTGTTTAGTTGTATGTTAATCGATGGGTTGACAGACTGTGTAAGCGTTAATTATTTATATTTAATGCTTATGCAGTTGTGTGGTGCACTTTGGATGATGGTTGATTATTTATCATTGCTATTATATACATGTGTTGTATAGAATCCATATAAGTAATATTATATGGCAATTGAGTGGGTCTCATTCCAATTTAGAGAATAATAGTAAATTCATGTGTTGAATAGAATAAATATTCATGTGTTGAATAAAATACAAATTCATGTGTTGAATAGAATAAATATTCATGTGTTGAATAATAGAAAATTCATGTGTTGAATAGAATAAATTCATGTGTTGAATAGAAGAAAAATTCATGTGTTGAATAAAATATATGTTCATGTGTTGAATAAAAGAAAATTCATGTGTTGGATAGAAAATATTCATTTGTTGAATAGAATAACAAGTTATTGAAAGATATAAAGCTTTGTTAGATAGATATGCGCCATTTTGACGTGAATAATATTTATATCGATTTTATTCATTTTTATAATGAATATAGAAAAGGAAGTGATTTCAAAATATAAAGTTTTGAAAATATTATCATTTATAGATTAATGATATGGAATATTCAATTTTGACTAGAAATTGAATATGAAGTTGAAATCGTTTTGAAAACGAATTCAAAACGATTTATAAAATTTGAAAGGAAATCGAGGAAATATATATAATATATACTATATATATATATATAATGGCCCGATTAGAACGCGTCGCACTGCGGTAGTTCGCGAATTTCGACCATTGACTTCGAATGGATATTACGGGAGATCCGACTGTTGGATTCTCCTAAAACCGGAACCGTTAGGTTCGTATCGAAAAGGGATTTCTAACGAATATTAGAAATTAGAAATATAACGGATGGATTTGGAATTATGTTCAAATCAAATTTGGAAAAGGTCGCTATAAGTGCAGTTTGATGGCCGTTGACGGAAATCGAATGTACGAGCCTTGATAAAATTATTAAAAATAGTAATAATTTGTGTAAAATCATAAAAAATGATTTGTGAAGAATTGAGGTGAAAAATTCCAAATTTGAAAAGATAAAAATAGATTTTTATCGAAATGAACTAGTTTTGAACTAGAATTATAATCCCATTTATTTTTAAAATAAATAAAGTGGAATTGAAATGGCTTTGAAAATAACCAGAATTTCCAATAATTGAATTGGAATGGATTTGAATCGAAATTGTCTTTGGAGTATTTCGATGTTGGATTTCGTGATTATACAGATATTGTTATGGAAATTTGAAAGATATATTTATATCGATATTTCCAATACGATATTTGTGGGTCGTAGAATTTGATATTGAATATAAGCCAATATATTTTCTATTCAGAGCCTTGTATTTAATATCAAATGGCATTTGGGTTTGTCGTGAATGGTGTCTTCATTAACACTGTTCTTAAGCCCAGTTGAGAAAAAGGTTAAATCTTTTTATTTAGGTTTAATGAAGTGTACCAATTAAATGGTAATTAATTGGAATTGAATTTGAATTGATTTTTGGGTTTATCGTGAACGGTGTTTTAAATAACACTTGTACTTTAACCCGATAATTAATGGAATATGATTTTGGGTTTATAGTGAACCGTGTTTTAAGTCACATTGGTTCTTTAACGCAGTTAAAGACAGGATGTGATTTCCCAAGTTAAATAATCATTGATAATGATTATTGGAAGATTAAAACCAAGTGTAGTTTTTAATGAATCTTTAATTAGATTGAAATAATCGAGAATGGAGTATCACCAGTTTTGCTCCAGGCGATAGTTAAATCTTTAATTAGATTTGAACATGAAATGGTAATTGAATTTACCGATAACACCGTGGTGTTAGATATGAAGTATTACCAGTTTTACTTCGTGGGATGAATAGGTTGGGATTGGGAAATAAAATAAATGATTACTTCGGTGTGGTTCACTAATCCCGACTAATTTGAATTGATATTCAAAAGGAGATTAAAGAATAAATTTAAAGAAATTATCTTTGATAAAATTAATGGGAACCTTTCCCAAAGTGTAAGAATATTTGAATAAAAGAATATAATGAATCGGAATGAGGCGCATGTTGTGTTTGTGTACCACTTGTTTATTATATATGCGAGTTATTCAGAAAGACCGGGTTTATCCCATTCTGAATAACTAATTCGACGATGTGTCGAGGATGAAGACGGTGGTCGAAGACCAGAGGTCTTCACATCGTTTGGGTGATTACTGATGATCTTGATTGGGCTGTACACCCAAGAGGAGGGAATCGGTTGGTGATCATCCAGACGTACTTGGAAATCGATGGATATGCAAGGTACAAGGTGCCTCCGGTTTCGTTTAGACCCAGAACGAACTTGTAAATGGACTGTGTGTCTGACATTGGATTTTATTCTGTGTGATTGATTTCTATTAAATATATATCTGTTAGGCGGAGGAAAATCTATTCTCTTACTTAACGCCCTTCTCTGAGACGTACGAGCTCAGGGGTTATATATTAATGGATATCAATCACATGGAGCGAATTGCTTGTGTGGCATGCCTAAGTGGCAAATGATCAAGGCTTTTGTTGAAAAGAAGAGTCTTGTGGTTGATGATCAAAGCACGGCCTATGTGGCATAGCTTTCTGTAGCGTTGATTCGCGAGCCTCATACCCCGGTTCTGAACCAGAAACGCGAGAGGACCTCAGGGAGGACATGCGTTTCCTTCTAGCTTGGGTGGTGTCAGTGTCCTACCAGCCCCGACATTTATATTATTTTCACATGTGCGGTTGTTGCTGTTGCGAGGCGCCTCGGATATATCGGTGACTGTGAGGAGCGGATGGAGTCATTTGGCTCATTGACGCCCCAAAGGGCAAGGAAACGCAGTGTTCAGGCATTATAATCCACATCGGTGGACCGACCCTGACGATCCAAGGGGAAGCTGCGGCTGTTCCTGAGGGGCGGGCTAGAGCGTCTCGAATTCGGAAGAGGACGATCCCTTTCCTCGGTTCACAGATGGAAATCCAACTTCCAAATACATGACTTTGCGATTTTGATTGTAGAGCCTAGTATGGCGACATGATATATGGTACACATGTCGTCCAGGATTGATACATTTATATTTGAAGTTGTTTTATACACTATGCACTTATAATAGTATCAGATGATTTGTTTTTAACGTACCAAGCAAGTTTGGCTATTATAAAGGAAAACCCTATCCTCCGGCTTGTGTTGCATTGTGTGATGGGACCTGGGTCTTATAATAGCTTCATTTTTCCAAAAATCATTGCGCTGTTTTGTTATATGCACTGGTATTCTTGGGAGGAAACCCGTTCCGTGTTATACGGCGTGGTCCGTTGATATATTTGATTTAAAGTAAAGCTTTAAATAACTGTTTTAGTTCTCACACCAGTCATATGACTGACCTGGAGTTTATTGTTTTAACCTAAACTCTGGGTGCCCTTATTTTGACATGGGCAGCTAGTAGTTTTGGTTTTGCAGATTTATATTCACAGGATCCTAATTTATAGTTGAAGCGATATTCGGAAAGCTCTGTATCCGTGTATTACTTCTAGTTGTGTTTTGTATTATTTTCCGCTGCAGTAATGTATTTAAATCTCTGATAATTTATGATGCGTAATATTTATTCATACTCTGTATATTCTTGTATTCTGATGGAATTGTTGTAATAAACAATGAAATGTTCTTCTGTTCGTGTTCTGATTTGTCGTGTTCTCAAAACAATCAGGGGTTTCGAACGGTCTTGGTCGGTTTAGCGACCAATTCGGATCGAGCGAAATTCCTTATCGTTTCAGGTCATGTGTGGCCAGGTTGCAAGATGTTCTTGTTGAACCTAGTGTATTCCTCTCTAGAGATACACTATCGGAAGGTGGATCAATACCTTGTCATAGTTGGAATCCAATCTCCAATAAGAGTCCGCAGTTTTTGATTGTATACTATGTACGTAGAGCGTGAGATGCAAGCATTATGCTAGATTGCTATTTATTTGTGTTTAAAGGCTATTATAATATCAGAATAAGATATGATTTCAAAAATGTTTTGGGTTATCATAAGATAAAAACATCTGTGTTTATATGTGAATCGGTCTTACGATTATCCTTTTCTTTCAGAAAGGATTGTTAACTTTAAAATCAAGTTGGATGTTGTTTATAAACTTAGTGAGTTTCTCACTTTGGTTCACCAGACTGATCCGGCGTTTGAAATGCTCGGGTTAGACCGGGTTTTATAGGTTCAGGTTAAGATGCTATGGGTCTCAGAAGACGCGCTAGAGGTGTTCAAACGTATATATCTAGTGTGGGTTCTGCTGTGTTTTGTATATGAGGACAGATTTGTATAACTGTCCAGATGTATTGAGGTACTCTGATGATTGTAAATTTTATTTCAAAGCTCTTAATAAAGTTTTATTTCTATATTATATTTTGTTTTATTGCGATGTGAGACTCTGATGTTGTTGTGTTCTTCTTCTTTTTATTCTATTCTAATATTTCTTTCTTACCACACCCTCTAATTTCTTTCTATTTACATCTAGTGTTTTTGACACTTGAGTTCTAGCAAGTAGTACGGGTTTATGTATTATTATTGGAATTCAGGCGTCGAATTTCCCGGGTCGTTACATTGGTATCAGAGCATAATTTTTAGTAGTAACCTTAATTCCATGGCGTAACTCAATAGAGATGGGGTTAGTAATACCCTAAATTGAGTTGAGTGTGTGTGTGTGTGTATATATATATCTGAGAGTGCATATTTGTAGATTTTATATGCAAATATTTTATATTGTATTGTTTGATTGGTTCAAGTGTTGAGAAGCATTTGAATTATCAATTTACATGATATCGTTTTGTAAAGAGGGTAAATGAAATATTTTTACCCAAATTCTATTTTTGTATAGAAAATAAATAATTTTATTGAATTATTTAGATATTGATTTGTTTGGTTGATATGAATGGAACTCAAATTCGATTTAAAATTTGTATGTTTTAATATAACCCGAAGAGATTTCAAATATGGAATTTGTGAATGAGAATTTCAATTTGAAATTAAAATAAATCAGAATTTAACTTAAAAATAAGTTAAATAAAATTTGAAGAGGATTTGGATGATATTTGGAATAAAAATCAGAATTTATATTCAAATGGAAATAAATTAATTTTGAAAATAAATTAGTCAATTGAATATGAATTGGAACTAATTTGGTTGAATGATGTTAAGAATTAATAACAACTGAATGGAAATCAATCATATACTAATTGATTGATAACCAAAGTGAAGATAACCAAGTAAATATTAATATTGAATGTCAATTAAATTGATTTGGTTAAGTTGATAATGCATGGTTATTGTTTTTTTGGTTAGATCGGTTAAATAGAATTCATTAATGATTTAGTAATAGTTTAATGAACTAAAGGATGAGAAAATGAATTCCTGTATAATAAATTGGAATGGAATTACTTATGAATTGAAATCAATGATTGAACCCTGTATTTGCAAGCGAATGATGTTACATGTTTAATTGAGTTAAGTACATGCAACTGAAGGCTGTGAGAATTGACTTGGATTGCCATAAATTGAGCAAGTATGCTCAATAACGCTTATATAAGGTATGCCTATACGAAAAAACAAATTTTTAGTTTTGAATTTTTTTTTCGGACCGTGTGGGTCGATGTATATATATTTATTGATTCTGCGATATCGCAGAAGTCCCTCCTATAGGGGAGACTCTGCCGAATTTTTCCAGGAATTTTATATATCAGAATTTTTTGATATTTTTGAATTTTTTTACTAATAATAATGAGTTAGTTTTCGATTTAAAGTAAATTGGAGTTTTGAAAAGAAAATGGGTTGTAGCATTTCTTCTACCTTAGTAATTTCGGGGACGAAATTCTTTTAAGGGGAAAGGAATGTAACATCCCGTATTTTTGATAGTCAATATTTAATTTAATTTATTATTTTAAATATTGATTTTGAATTTTAAATGGATTTATAATATATAATTTTTTATTAAAAACAAAGTTTGAACGTGTAATTTATATTCAAATTATAAATCGAGCTCGTAATGTCGTGATAGTTTGTAATATTGTGTTTTGAACTTCAATTGTATATACAAAATCCATTTTAAGTTGCTATTCTATGAAACAAGAAGTATTTGAATCTATTTGATAATAATTTTCTAGTGTAAGAGAAAAATGGAGATTTTATATTATAGATTGTGAGATATGCCCAATTCAAAATTTCAAATAGTCGCTATGGAATCGTTATAATTTATAACGATTTACTTAATAAATTTAGAATAAAAGGGATTTGAGCGTAACTCGAGATAACGATCAAATTAAGCTACAAAACGTATTCCGTTGAATTCGTATTGACATTTAGAGTTATAATATATATATATTTTGTTTATTATTTTTGGAGACCGGGTATTTTGGTGTCCAAAATAGGTTGTTTTACGCGTAAAATACCATAATCGCTTATTAAATGACTTCGGTTTTTGAAAACGATTTCATTGAATTCGTAATGATTTATTTTTGTAGTGTTTCAAGTTCCAAGTTATTTGGATTTATTTTGTGATCGTGGGCAACTTAAACGCGTGATTTTTCACCTGTGAATTATAAAGGGATTTTCACAAACAACCTCAGAATTCGACAAAACCAGCCCCATCGTGCTCGGAATATTTTTCTATGTTTGGGTTACGAGTTTCATCTCGATCGGAGGACGTACGTGGGTGTTTTAACACATTACTTCATGACGAAGTTTCGATATAGTATAATATTAATATATCCTACCCTATATAAAGACCAACAATTTTCATAACCCTAATTCAACGTAACCTGTGGTCAGGGCCATATGCGCCTCCATTCGAATGAAACCAATGGCTGTAAATCCTCCAATTATTTTCCCTATAATCTCACGAACTATTCAATGAATGCAAAATTGTTCAACATCAAATCTCTTCAATTCCTCGAGCTCTCTATTCTGGAAGGTCACAATCGTCTCTAGCAAGCTATGGGAACCGAAATTGAGTCAAAATAGTGTTATCGTTTGTGGGGGTTTCTAGAGAAAAGTAGGGAATTAGACGGGTCGAGAGTCTGGGCGTTAGTCGATATGGTGATGGCGCTTGAGTTGGCGTAGACAGATGATGGTACAGTATTGGGAATAAGATGCGGCAATGGAAAATTTTGTGCATGCAATTATATTATAGAAGAAAGAAATGTATACATGAAAGAAGGCGGGTTATAATCCAAAGAAACCAAAGTTGGGTAGCTGGAACAAACTAATGGGGAATCGGGCTTGATATCAAATAAGAATTCTGGACTAGAAATGAAGAAATAAAAGCATCGGATTTTTAGCAAAGCAGTAAGGAGAAGTGGGAAAAAAATATTCGGCCAGTCTAAATTAACAAAGTCATGAAGGCAGTGGGGAAGGAACGTGATGACATGGAAATTGTTTTGTGAGAAGGAAGACATGTGGGTAAGCGAATCGGAGCAGCAACGTGAAGGCGTGGGGAGATATTCTGAACAAAGGGGGAAGCAGCAGTATTCATAAAAAAAGAAAAAATGAATAAGGAAAATAAAAGTTGGCATGGTGAAAGTTTGGGAACAAATATTGGGTAATGAAGAGCACAGTGCATGGTTGAAGAAAAGAAATCGATCCTAGGAAGGAATTAAAGTCGGACAGAACAAAATTCCAATAAGGTGGAGCACGTTCAAATATTTAATAAATCATAATTAGTATTAAACGTTTTAATATGAGTTACATGTTGTCATAACTTGTCAGCATGAAGCATAGGGTCGGCGGTTGGAATTTGAAGGCATAAGCAAGGTGGGCTTGTTTATGGGTTATACATGTGGAGTATAAGTTGGGCAAAAAAAGGCATATGGGTATCCTAAAGAACAGGAATGGGACGGGCAAAATTTGAAGCAGTGAAGGGGCCGTTAATTATAAACGTAACTTAATTAACATTATAATTATAAATTGAGTAATTAATTATAACTGAATTAGAGTTAACTTAAATATCTATAACTTGTACCCAGGTTATCAAAATTTAATGCAATAGGTGACATCAGGATCGGGGTAATGAGCACAACAATTTGAAATTGTTTTGGACAGAAGCAAAGATAACTGGGATTTACAGTTAAATTAAATGACTGTTTAATTGAACTTTAACCGAACCGCTTCAGCGATAAATCAAAGTGAGCATAACTCACTCAGTTTAACCCACTTATATTTTATATAAGTCAGTATTTATTTTGTGTGCTATGGTTGATAATTGTTTGTTGTGTACTAAATATTATTTATATATTGGTTGATTTGGTTGATTTAAGTGTTCATTTATTTTAAACGAAAATCTAATTGTTATTTTAACAATTATTCACAAACGAGGCAACTTACCTTGTGGTTACGTTTATAATAATATAAATGTATTAAATTATAATATGGATGCTTGGATTGCTGTTATTTATTTATTATGGATTATTACATCAGTTTATTGAATTGAATAGTATTATCTGAGGTAACGTATTTGGATGCAGGGAAAAACACAGGTTGAAGGGATTTAAATGGATTCCTCAAATTTATTGTTTATTTACATATTTCCATTACATGAACTATGTTACTAACCTGATTAGATGACTGATTGGTTTATAGATTTTTGAATCGTAACTCAACGTTTGTTATGATATTAACCAATAGGTAATACTGGTTAAGTAATTGGAGGTAGATGGCTTAAAAATCAATCGTTTTTAAATATGGGTTTACCATTAGATGAAACGGCAGAAATGAAGTTACAGAGTTTATTTTATAACCGAAGATAGATTTTTAAATCTAGTATTTTGAATGGAAGTTTATTAAAAGGAAATTAATATTTATTATTATTTATGTCTATAAGTAATTATTAAAGGGTGTTATAAAGAAAATTATTATGATGATAAGATTTATAAGTGAGTAGACGCTAACCTATGGGATAACGGTTGGATAAATAGCTTTGAAGAAACAATTAAAATGGGAATATTTAAATTAACTAAATTATTAACTAATTTAAAGGAAGAATTAAATTGGAATTTGTTTAACAAGATAATCACAGGGTGGCTTGACTAATTCAACTATTTTAAGTGGAATTGGTTATTTGATTAATTTACTTTTAATTAATCAGATGGAATAGTTTAACGAATAATAGCTATATTTTAATATGACTTTTAAAAGAAATTTATTGTTTATTTTAGTTAATAATGTAGTTAACTTTTTTTATGGCAGTTAATGTTGAAGTAAAACATTATTTAACTTAAGAGATTACTTCTTAAATGAAGATCATTTAAGTAAGTAATTAATTTTATAATTGAATATAATTGAGTTTTGGAAAGAAGTTATAAACGGGTTTTATATTAAACCCAAGTTATTATAATGAAGTTATAAAGAGATTTGACCGAATGCGATAGCTAAAATAAAATATTTATTTAACATCTGGATTAAATAAAAAGAAATCAAGATATAAAGGGATTATATTTAACGTGGGTTTTTAAATATGATTTATAAAAGAGATGTAGAATTAAAACATTGATTTTAAATGGGTGAGACTTAATGATGAAATTAAGAAAACTGGATGGAATTGAAACGAGATTTTCAAAGTGAAAAATGGTTAAATGGATTACAAGTGAAATATAATGTGTTGATAACGAGTTAAGATAAGAATTAGAACCTAACCGGAGATTGGTTGAGTTGAGTGATTTTCTATGTGTTAATCTGATGTTGATTTCGGTCTATGGGGTTGATACTTAGGGGATTATTCTCTTTCCAATTTACGGTCAAGTACTAATGAATGTTGAAGTACAGAAATGCATGGATAAGAAATAAAAGATATTTCCAAAGTAAAAAGGAAATATAAGGCTTGAGAAAAGATAAAAAGATATTTCCAAAGAAAAAGGAGTTAAAAGATTTAAGAATACACACACACACACACACACATATATATATATATATATAATGAAATTTCAAGAGAAACAGAAATGCAAAGGAGTTTGTGTGAAAACCTAATGTTATATTTCAAAGTAAGGTAATGAGAATTAGATTGGTTTTATTCTAAAAGGTAAGTGTGGACTATTGTTTTCAAGTAATGAAACATAAAGGGACTTTCGTAATGATTGTTTTACGAATAATAAGTTGAACTAGTTTCCTTGTTATAGATAATGAATAACACTGTGTTTGTTTTGCAAATGATAGTTAAATGGGAAATTAGATATTGTTATAATTTATTTTTCTTAGTATTTAAAATGAAACAGTTTTGCAAATATTAGTAAGAAGTGTAATGTTGTTTTCCAAATATTGGAATATTTGAATTAACCATTTATTTAATTATTTTATATAAATAATCCAAATTATGCTGAGTACTAGGCCAGTAAATGTATTTTTATTTTATGATTGAATGGTTGTTTATCTGATAGTTAAATAACCTACTATCAAATCTGGCCAATACGATTATCGATATGGAAAGACCGGGATCAAATTTATATTCAAATACCATTCCGACCAGCAATTACGAAAATGTGGAAGATATCAGACGCGGATCGAGACGAAACAATCGAAGATCGTTGATCTTCATAAATGGAAGAACCATTTCAAATCTCTGAGTCGACATGGAGATATACTGGGGTTCTGTCATGGTACAGATTTGCAAGGATTACTCCCTACTGATCGATATTGTGATACCTAGGATGTGGTAGGAGGGTACCTTTGGTTCATCATGTTCCTCGATGACTTGTATGGACGAATGTTAGACAGAATATTTATTAAGAATCACGTACGTTGATTTTTACAAATGTATTTTTGTTAGTGGTTGAGAATGGACCTTCTCTTAACTTAACGACCAGAGTATTTTTGTGGACGTTAATTAGTGATTTGGCAGATCTGACAATGTGGCATTCGAAGTGAATGGTGATATGTTGTTAAAAAGGGTAATGTTAACCTCAAGCCACTTCAACTAAGAAATGATAAAAATCGGGAAGGCAGCATGGCTAAGTGGGTCGCTCCCAATTAGGGTGTATAGTCACCTATCTAGAGAAAATCTATTTCCATCTTTAACCTGTTTCGATGTTGTCCCTTTTCGGGAAACGGTGGTTTGAGCCCAACCGTTGGCAATATACATTCGACACACTCAAGTGAAATGAGTGGTCGATCATGTATGGCGGGTTGTAAGATGTTCTCGTTGAACCTAGTGTATTCCCCTCTAGAGATACACTATTGGAAGGTGGATCCATACCTTGTCATAGGTGAAATCCAATCTCCAATAAGAGCCCGCGGTTGTTGATTGTACATTATGTACGTAGAACGTGAGATGCAAGCGATATGCTAAATTGCTATTTATTTATGTTTAGACACTATTATAATATATCAGAATAAGATATGATTTCAAAAAAAATTTGGGTTATCGTAAGGTAAAAACCATCCGTGTTTATGTGTGTATCGGTCTTACGATTATCCTTTTCTTTCAGAAAGGATTGTAAACTTTAAAATCAAGTTGGGTGTTGTTTGTAAACTTAGTGGGTTTCTCACTTTGTTTCCTTGGAATGATTTGGCATTTGTAATGCTTAGGTTAGACTGGTTTTACAATATCAGGTTAAGATGCTATGGATCTCAGAATACATGCTTGAGGTGTTCAGACGTATATATCTAGTGTGTGTTCCGTTGTGTATTGTATATGAGGACTGATTATTTTAACCATCCAGATGTATTGAGGTACTCTGATGATTGTAAGTTTTATTTCAAAGCTCTTAACAATGTTTTATTTCTATATTATATTATGTTCCGCTGCAATGTGAGCTCTGATGTTGTTGTGTTCTTCTTTTTCTTTTATTCTAATATTTCTTTCTTTCTTATCTCACCCTCTAATTTCTTTCTATTAACTATATGGTGTTTTCGACACTTGAGTTCTGACAAGTAATACAGGTTTATGTATTATTGTTGGAATTCAGGCGTCGAATTCCCTAGGCCATTACACAAATTGTGGTACGAAGGAGTAGATACATACAGTATTTCACAAAAAAAGAACTTTCGTATGTATGCTTCTCTATTATGGACAATCAGTGATTTTCCTACGTACGCAATGCTTTCAGGTTGGAGTACAGTTGGTCGTCTAGCTTGTCCTTACTGCATGGAAGAAACAAGATCATTTTCTTTACCTCATGAAAAGAAAATTTCATGGTTTGACTATCATCGACGTTTTATTCATGTTAATTATCCTTTTAAAAGTGATTTTTTTTATAGCTAACAAGCTTGAAAATTTGAGACCACCTACCGTATGGTCAAGTGAAGATATTTATGAACTTGTAAAGGATTGTCCAAAGATACATGAAACATGATAACAGACTGAAATTCAAGGTAAATCATTGATTCATAATTGGTGTAAACAAAGCATACTTTGGGAGTTTCCTTATTGGAAAAATCTCCTGATTCGTCATAATATTAACGCCATGCATAATGAGAAAAACGTGTTTGATGATGTGTTTAATACAATTTTGAATGTCAAAGGAAAGACAAAAGATGATTTGAAATCAAGATGTGATATCCAAGTAATATGCAACCGTCCTGGGCTTCATTTAAAAACAAATGACACCAAAAAAACCAAAAGCGTGCTATGAAATGGACTATAATCAAGTTAAAATATTTTTAAAATTGGTGGAAGGATTAAGATTCCCAAATGATATCTTCTAACTTTCATAGATGTGTCGACTATAAAACAATAAACTTTGCTGGATGAAAAGCCACGACTGTCATGTTATGATGGAAAATTTGTTCCCCGTTGCTTTCAAAGAACTGTTGCCTGTAAAAGTTTGGACTGTTCTAATAGAACTTAGTACGTTCTATAAAGAGCTTTATTCTTCTACATTGAAAATTGATCGTCTACGTAAACTAGAGGAAGTCCCTATATTGCTTTGCAAATTAGAAAAAAATATTTCCTCCATTTTTTCAATGTTGTGGAGCATTTAACTATTCATCTTCCATTAGAAGCAAGTCTTCGAGGGCCTGTGCAATATGGATGGATGTATCCATGTGAGGTACGTTAATATTTAGTTAATTACATATTGGGTAATGAAATGTATAAAAAATTAATTTATGAAAATTCTAAATAGGTATTTCAATCATCTAAAGAAAAATGTGAGACAGAAAGCTCGAGTGGAAGGTTCAATTTGCAAATCATACATCGAAGAAGAGACTTCTTTTTTTCTCTCTCATTATTTTAGTGATCATGTGAACATATCATTTGAAAGTACTACACTTAATGGTGAAGGCATTGATCAAGATGATTGTCAAGCGACTTTATCTATTTATAAAAAACATTGTTGACCTTCTAGTAGACGTGTGGAAGAATGGTTGGATGATAGAGATTATAATGCAACACATGCATATATTCTTTTCAATTGCACTTGCACCGTTATTTAGGTAATGAACTTATATCATCTATACATGTACTGTTTCTTTAATCACAATGTAACATTTGTCCTATAATTACAACATTAACGAATCACAATATCCAAACAGCGATATTGGCAAAGAATTCACTACTTAGTTTACAAATTAAGTTTTTGATGCAACAAACTGTGTTGTAGATGAAGGATTGAAACATTTAGCGATGAGACCAAAAAGATAATTCAAGACATATCCAATAATCTATGTCAATGGATATAAATTTAATACTAAAAAATATGGTGCTGAAAAATTAACTAACAATAGCGGTGTTTTTGTTAAAGGCAATGATGATCCAAATGAGCATATAAATGTTTTTATTGTGTACTAACCCAGATTCTGCAATTGACATATTTCATGTATTTGTTAAAGGCAATAGCTATCTTTTCCCGTAGTGTGGCTTAAGCCAAAAGCCAACAAAGGGCAAGTATTAAGTTTCAAGTATAAATTTAATTTATGTACAATAAATTATATAAATATATACAAAGTAGCCATGAAATGATTTTTTACGTTTAACACAAGGGTTTTGAGTTAGAGTCATCCGATACAGTCTTGACAATATCAAAACGCACTTATAAAGCTCGTATGACTTCATGTTGGCCTATTTGGACATCGATACTAGACATTTCCAGGGTGACTATTTGGCAAGATTTTCTGGTACGTGTGATATATCATTTATTACATTAACTAGTCATGCTCCTATTTGATCAGTTCATATTTATGGTATTTTTAAAAAATACAGGGTGTGGTGGATCTCCAGGATAAAGATATTGACCTCGTAAAGCGCCACTGGAACAACAAAGTGGCTAAAAATTACGGAGAAATGATGAATAACACCAAATCAGCGGGAAAAAAACTGGATTAGATGAGCGCAAAGTTGTGAGGCGATCTGCATACTTGGTGGAATAATGAGCAGGTTCAGGTAAATTTATTGCATATTTAATTTAAATTGTTCTACTCAATCAGTATATAAATTAGAATAAAACATTTTTTAATTTAAATGTATATGCCATGTACATGAGGAATTCGGCCAAAAGGAGGAAGAACCTGGTTACACATCGCGGTGGCTCCAAGTCATTCCAGCACCATCGCGAGGACCTGATATATTTATTAATTACATAGTTATACCTAGATTTTAAGTTATAATTTATAGTTAATTAATTTTAAGTTCTAATTTACATATGTGTATATTTAAGGAGATACAGTGTGGTGTTCCTGTGTCATACAGGGATGTTTTTGAGCATACGCATGCAGTGAGTCAAATCGACGACACAGACTCAGTTTTCTACTCTACGGAGCATAATGCCAAGGCCTGTGATGCATATGTAAGTAAAACATAGTTAACTTAAAGTTATAATTTAATTAAAATAATGTTATCTAAATTCAATTGTATTTTGTTTAACATGATAAGTTTCAGCAATAAAGGACACAAATGCTTGAGGTGCCTGAGAGGATCGAGTTGACTACCGAGGATGAGGATATATAGGATTTTTGATGCTGTCATGGATCCCCCAACCTAGAACAGACGCTATGGTTTCGGCAATCTAACGACAATAGAAATTAAAATATATAATAAAAACTGAAATTTACTTGAATTGCAACTATGAAATATTGAAAATCTAAAATTATATACAGGTTACGACATCTCAGCTGTCGTGCCAGAGGGCTCAAGACAAGGAGGAGATCACACAGCTATGAGCCTAGATCGCAGAGTTTAATGAGCGTGATCGCCCCTGCGAAGAGCAAATGGAGCAGCTTAAGCAGCATCTGGCGAAGTTCATTGCCCAGTACAGTACGTATCCTTCATCTTCCGGCAGAGAAGTTTAGGTTAGTTTACTTTAATGTTATATATGCTTTGAGACTGGGTGAGGATTATACTTGACACATTATGATGGTTCGTATATATTGATGTTGTGTTGGTGATGATGGTTTGGACATTGTGTTGGATGATGGTTTGGACATGATGTTGTTGATGATGGTTTGTATATATTGATGTCGTTGGGATGTATGTACATATATGTTGTGTTGATGAAGTTGTGTTGATGTATTTTGCAAATATTGATTTATATTATGTGTTTTGTATGTTTTGTGTATGATTTTGGTATAATATTATGTTTGGGTATATATGTGATTGGGACTGTGATGTATAGATTCAAAATGGAGCGGTTTTAATGAAAATAAGATTGGGTGTGGCTGGAAGTGAGTAATTTGAAATCTACAAAAAAAATATACTCTGATTTCCAAAGGTTTCCAACGGTTGACAACGGCTTACAGGTCCATGTATTTCAACGACTTCCAACGGTTAGCAACGACTTGTTTTCAAAGGTCTTCAACAGTTTCCAACAGCCAGCTGGCCAGACGTGAAATACACGTGACCAAGTTTCACTATTGAAAGCCGTTAGAAAATAGCCATTGATGGAATTAGAAGTCGTTGGAAACCGTTGATTCGTATTGTTACGACCACCCCGTACCTCCTGCACAAACCAAGGAGAAGATGCATTGTATGACGTGCTAGGACGATACGGGACGATCATCAGGGTAGAATAACACACACGAAATCTGTCATATAACTTATAGCTCATGAACAAAAAATAGTATAATATATACGACAGGAAGTAATAGTGAAGCACAATTGAGCAGATTCTTAAACTTTTCATATCATTATGAAAATATCCATACATCAATCTAGATTACATTAGAATCTGTACAATAAGCCTCACTACAGGTTCACTCAGAGTATCATGCATCAACAATAACAGCGGAATTAACACATATGTATAGTAGAAAATAATACATCAGTCTCCAGCTCGTCGTCGCTCGGCAGCATCGTCCTCATCAAGATCTACTACCTGACACCTAGTCTGTCCATCTACAACATGAATGAACATCCTAAGGTAACAAGAGGGAAACATAAAACCTTGAGTCAGACAATATTCTTAATGAGTGATAAAACAGCTAACAACATCATCAATGAAGTATATGGATAGTAAGCAATTCAATCATCTGACATGCCAACACAACAACAGAGAAGAAACCCAAACCCGTCTCCTCCTCAACATACAGTGTCAGCCTTTCCCAGAGAATTGTACAAGAAACAAACATTACATCCATTGCAACCAATTACCAAGCATATACCATCCTAACCAAGTTCAGTACCTCCCAAGCACAAATCCCAAAGGCCTAAACCAACATCAAATAAGCACCCAAGACATATCTCCTTTGACGTCGAATAATCCATACAAGCTGATACAAGCACACAATAGCTTCCATGACACTGGCTATCACCATTTTCCTTGCCTTGAATCCATCGTTAATTGTATGACTGGCCCATCTTGTCATCCGCCAAGGGATAATAGTAACCCCAGTTCTAGAAAAACTCCATACGCGATCATGACTCGTATCTAAGCCCATCGTGACTGCACAGGGTACTCGACTAATCATCTAGCCTTTGGGTGCCCCATTATACCCCTGCTTTAAGTCATTTAGAACCTCCGACTAATGATGATCCCTTGGCACTCCAATCTCTAGCCATCCACCTTGACAACTTTCTATAAGCTCAAGCGCCTTCTCGAGCAACCACTATCTACGAGCTCAAATCATCTCGAGTCATCTTCACAACTTCGTTGCATCACATCATGATCAACGAACACTTGACTTTTCTTCGAACATTCCATTTGAATTCACCTCGAAGCTACGTCCATCATCGAACAAAAAATAAACTTCATTTGACCAAATAATGATGGATCGTCCACCTATGGATTGCCACCGATCCATATGGATCGCACCCATTCACACAAATCCATGCGATCCATCCCTTTCACATGATCCATGCGATCTATCCCTTTCACACTATCCATGTGATTCATCTCTTTCACACGATCCAAGCGATCCATATCTTTTATACGATCCAAACCCGATCCAAGCTTTCACACACGGTCAATCACCGACCTCTAGCTCACGCGATCCAACATAGCCAATCCATGCTCCATCATTGCGCAACCGACTTTGGCCGATCCATCATCAACATCTTCAAAGTCCATTGACATTGATCCATCTATGGATCGCGACCGATCCATAATTTGTGATCCACGACCCATCTCATTTTTAGCCGATCCAGTCCCTACTCCACAGTCCACTCGAGCCACGCGATCCAGTTCATGTGATCCATACTTTCCACATATGCAGGCACCGATCCACGCACCGAACCGATCCATACAATCCATGCTTTAAGAAGAACATCTATGCATCCAAATCGATAAATTTCAACCAAACAATCAACAACATAATAAACAATCATTAAACAATATTAGCACTACTAAAAATCATCATGTAATCGTATGAAATTCAACTAATCATAAGAAATCAATAAATGAATCAATATTAGATCTAAACTTGCATAAACGTATGAATTAACCGTTATAACTAGCTAGATTAGGTCCTATGGTGTGATCCAAATTTAAAATATACTTACCTCAACTAGATCTAGGTGAAAATAACCTGCATTGATGAAAATAAGATCAAACAAACTCATATACTCGATTGAATCCATGTGAGAGATGCTTATCACTTACCAAATCCTCAAAATACCTCCAAATCAATTGTAACGACCCGCATTCTTCGCATCGAAAGATAATAGAATATTTATTTCTTTCTCATACGAAGTCATATGGTCGTGTAACTTTAGAGAACGATTATTGGGGTCAATTTCCATGTTCACGATTTTTTCCGATTTTTAAATGACCGTTTTGCCCCTAGCTGATCTTGTTTTGGAAATAACTTTTGATTGGTAAGGATTTTTGACCTGAAACACTTCAATTAGATCCGTATGATGGTTTGCCTTTCGTAGAATGGTCACACTTGTCAAACGGAC
This sequence comes from Allium sativum, assembly GCA_030737875.1. Lineage (NCBI taxonomy): Eukaryota > Viridiplantae > Streptophyta > Magnoliopsida > Asparagales > Amaryllidaceae > Allium > Allium sativum. The sequence goes on along the minus strand of CM060927.1, from coordinate 261,192,707 downwards.
TTACCATTTGGGAGATATGGCTGAAATAAGGTTTAAAAGGTGAAAAACAGCTTAACCGGGCCTAATTAGGTTGATTAGCAGCTAGGCCCATAAACCATTTCGGGATTAGGGTTATGGGGAGACTGAAATCAGTTAGGAAACAATCTATTGTCATTTTATCAGCTGCCTAAAACGTTTCTCTAACCCTAGCTATGGCCTCCACCTTCTAATTTCACCCTAAATCGCTCTCTAATCAAGGAGCTTAATCTACGTCAAATCAAGGAGAAATAGCACCAAATCAGAGTTGGAGCTGCTGTGTTGCATAGGAAAACGCCCCAAACCAGAGATAGTTTCAGATCTAAATTTTATTCGTGGCTAAGGTGAGTGGTTTGCATTGTTTTTCACTAATTAAAGCTAATTATGGGTGATTAGTGATAATTAACGAAAATATAACTTAGAAAAATCTAGAAAAATTTATAAAATTCTAAAATATTAATTTAGGACTCTGATAAAAATTTGGGTTAATTTGGATAAGTTTTGCTAATTGTATGCCTAAACATGATTAAGGGGGATTAAGGAGAAAATATGGGTTTTGGATATGTTTGATCCATCATAACATACCAAATTGTTGTTTTGGTGTTTGTGGTTGATTTAACATGTTGCTATGACTGTTTGGAATGTTTTATGATTGCTTAGAACAATTAGAATGGTAAAAAATGTCGTCGTGTGGCGAAAAATAGGCGCTGGAAAGGTTGGAGGAAAATTGTGCAGGAAACCGGACCGGATCGCCCGACCCGATTGTGACACCCCTCTCCGAACTGACCCGCTCGTGATGATGGAAACCGACCCGAACCGCTCGCCAGAAGGTGCCAATCACGACCTGATGCTTTGGATTTGGCATCACGAACCGATCCCATTCGTGGCCTATGTACCACGATCTGAACCGATGTGCCAATCACGAACCGAAGCAAGATCTACGGACCAAAGTACCCAGGAAAGGAGGACCATGAACCATTCATGTGAGCCATGATCCGACCAGGGGCACCACGAGTCACCATTTCCAGAGCTCCACGAACCGAACCGCGAGGAGATGTGGACCACGACCTGGAGCTTGACCACGAGCGGAAGGAGACCGAACTGAACCGGAGAACAGCATGACTCACGAACCGTTTGAAGCTAGGTGAAGAGGAAATACTGAACCGATCCGGAGGAGAACAATACCCGAGATGCAAAGGTAGTCTAAATGGGAAGTTTATACTCAGAGTCCAGTTAGGACCAACGAGTTGACTTCATGATTGAACTTTGCTGTGGGACGTGTGCTAAGGGGTTATCGACATCCATAACTTTGATTCACCACCGAGACGAATGTTAGGCTACGGATCAGTGCAGTGGGGTAGTTATTACTCCATGGGGCAGAGTGATCATAGCATGGCTATGAGCCAGTGCAGTGAATTCGTCATGACTTCATGGGGGAGAGTGGACATAGCAAGGACTAGTGGCTATGGATCAGTGCAGTGGAGTCATCATGACTCCATGGGGCAGAGTGATCATAGCAAGGAATGGGTGGTCAAAGCGGTGGATATCGTATGCTTTATGCACTGAGTGAGAGATGTGAGGATGGTTGCTATGCCTGATTGTTTGCCATCACTATGACATGCACACCCCTCCCCCGTATCTTTATACCATATTTTAGTGTCACCTTAGAGTATTGTACATCTCGTTGTGCTAGCTCTTTGGTTGCAGGTCCAGGTTCAGGTATGGTTATGTATACCTGTTATTATTCTATTTTGCTGCTTATCGCTCATACCAGACTTTTGTCTGACCCAGAGTTTTATGTCTCTTCTTATTATTATGGGTGCACTTAAACGGGAAAACTAGAGGCAGGTTAGGTGATTATGCATGAGTAGCTGTACCAGAGACGAGCATGAGGCTTCCAGGTACGATATAAATAGATATTCTTCCTGTGTCACTGCTGGTCACTACTTTGGGCATTAGTAGTGTACCTTTCTTATTTTGCTTTGGAGACAGTTTTAAAAGTTGTAATAATGATGATGTGGAACATAAGCTGTATTTTGAATTTTTCGCTGCTATGATGGTTTAGTTTTCAGCTTATGCACTGTCTCACCTATTTTATGTCAAAGTTATGTTATTATTATATTTTACTCCATGTGCTGTGAGACATTCTATAGGTTCCTTTGGTAGTTTTAACTTCCAATCCCATTCTTTTTCTTTCTTCGGCGACCGTCCCATGCTGGTTGGACATCAGCACAACGCACTTTCATTGGAAACGTTGGTTGGTGGGGGGCGGGCTGCCACATCAATGAATCTTTAATATGGATAATGAAGAACAACGAAGAAGGGCCTCTGAGTCAACTCATTTGATATGATCTACCCTTGCTTGATGTTGATCTTCAATCTTATTTCATAAATCTATGAACTGAAATGAAGTGGCGGTGTATTTGGTTGAGCTGGAGAATCACAGGCACCCAACCAAATGAGAAATAAAGAAACCAAACAATTATCTCTACCCCTACCTGCCTATTTATAGTCAATAACCCCTATCCTTAATGGACCTTACTAATCAACCCGCTAATGTCTAATTAGTCTGTCATGAAAACTAACAACATTAAGACGGCAATTCCTCCTAAACCGCTCAGCCAGATCTTTATTGTCACCACTCTACGGAATTGGAAACACCATTTCCCATCTAATGAAATCAATCCCACTACCTGATTCGATCCCAGTCAAAAGTTATGTCCTAAACAAAAATAATAGAGGCGAAATGGTCACAAATAAAATTGATAAAAATTATGGACATGTCCCACATGACCATGAACAACATGTCAAAATATGAGAATGATCCCACCGTTGTTGTGATGACCCCAAACTCCCATAGTACGAAAGCAAGGAAAATCATTGGAATATAATACATAAACAATAACAACAGAATAGAAATATAGAATTACAGCAAATAATGTACATCAAATTACACCGGAAATGATATATTATCAGAGTTACACAATACAATTTTCAACTTAGTATAAATGTATGCAGCGGAATCAAACATAATATACTAAATGAAATCTGAACAGCAAAATAGAAATGATAGGATCCATCTTCAGCTCCGTAGCTATCCAGAATGAATCTGCTAAACCCTGTATACAAGGCTGCCCGTGTGGAAAAGAGGGCACCCGAGTTTGCAAAGTGAAACAAACTACGACTCAGTCATGGGACTGGTATGAGAAATCTACTTAACCTATTTAATAATAAGGCTAATCACAGGACCACGCCGGTGATGCGGAACGGGTTTACTCCATTGGATTGCCAGTGCATAATGTAAATCGTTAAACAACGCAATACTTTTTAGAAAAATGAAACCATTATAAGACTCAAGTCCCATCACACAATGCAACACAAACCGGAGGATAGAGTTTTACCTTACAATGGTAAAAAATGCTTGATACGATAAAATGGATTTGATATTATTATTAGTGTATATATGGTTTAAAAACATTTCAATCATAATGTATCAATCATAGATGACATAACTACCATATACTATGTCGCCATACTAGTTTTACAAATCAAAACCGCATGGGTCATATTGGAAGCTGGATTTCCATCATGAACCAGGGCAAGGGATCGTCCTTACCGAATTAATTCAAGACAATCTAGCCCATGTCTCAGGATCAGTCACAACTGCAACTAGGATCCACAAGGCCGGTCCACAACTAATGTTAGTGGATTATATATAATTCCTGAACAATATGTCTCCCCGCCCTCTGGGGCGTAAATAGAGCCACTAGGGGCTCAAATTCGAGGTACCTCGCTTTCCATTATCCACATAAGTAAAAAATAACTGGGCTTGTAAAACCCAGACACCGCTCCTAGCTAGAAAGAAACGCATGTTCTCCCTGGATCCTTCTCCCGTTTCTGGTTCATACCAGGGTGTGAGGCTCGCGAAGTAACGTTATACACAAAGCTATGCTACAATAAAGTTGTGCTTTGATCATCAGCCACAAGGCTATGCTTTTCAACAATAAGCCTTGATCATTTGCATCTCGGCATGCCACACTGACAATTCACGCCATGTAACACCCCACCTCCGCTAGGGTCACTCATAAAGGGAATGCACTAGTTTTGGTGGAGTAATTCTAGGCAAACATACACAGAGATATCACAAGGCAGAACATAAATAAAGCAGTGGTAGAAATTAAAAAAACCCAATTTTTATTACTTTCAAGAAAAGAGTCAAAACCTCATATATTCAAGGTACAAATTATTCCATTACATCAAGTTCTAGATAGAGAAGCATTAATTTAAGAGAACAAAAGTAAATTATTCCCCATAAATAGCAGAAGTGCAGCCATAGCATAGCTCAAGACCAAACCGTACATGAGCTGACAGAAAGCAAGCTAAATCCAAGCTAAGAGCTAGTGTTTCCTCCCTGAGAACTTGAGGGGGAAACGAAAGAAAAAGAGGCAAAAGAAAAAGGGTCAGTCATAAGACTGGTAAGCCCTAGTGACTTTCAGTATAAAAACTAGTAAAGGTAACATGACATGTGAAAACTGGAATTAAACATAAGGATGATAACAGGACTGGTATGATAATTAAGATAATAAGATAAGTCAAGTCTAGCATCGCATATTCAAGATTCGTTGCACCCATTGTACTAGTATCTTAACCCATGTCAAGTATTAACCATGAAATGATCCCTTGGCCCAATATCATGAAGTGACCCATTACGGGGTCCTATGGTACGATCTACTAATCGATCGGCTCCCTACAAGTTCTAGCTCGTCATGTGTCTATGTCATACGGCCCTATCATGAAATGTAGTCACCTGTGCTAGGTCCACCATAGGGTGCATCAAGCCCTAGGGTGCCAACCACCGACACAAATCAAGCACGCACAGTGTAAACCTACTGGTGCCAAATGCCTGCTTTTTCAATTCCAGACTACGTGCACGACCATAGTCCGCCTGAACCTACAATGGCGCACCTACTCAGCCGTCGTTCTGGTCGCTTACAATTAGCCCAGTAATCTTGCCCCACCCTGCCTAGTCCCAGGGTATCATGATACATCTAAGTGGGTTACTGCTGAAAAGGACCGCGTAACTAGGGTTTCTAATGGGTTAAGTGTTGTCATTCAAATTCATGACTTAACCCAATCCAAATCATGTATCAAGTTGGTTAAGTGTGTTCAAGCGGTTCATGACTTAACCCTATCAAATCATCATGTCAAATTGGTTAAGTATATTCAAGTGGTTCATGACTTAACCCTATCATGTGGCATTAATTCATTAATGCACCCCAACCTCTCACATTAGACTAATTATTGTGGTCACTGGATTTACCGGGCGGTTCCGGGCAGATTTACACCACAACATAGTCTAACCTCGGGTTTTACGTGCGATATGACCAACTACCCACATTGGATCCTATTGTTTGCAGTCACTGGATTCGCCGGGCGGTTCCGGGCAGATTTACACTGCAAACTCAACCCAACCTCGAGTTGGTCATTTTCAAGTTTATCTAAGTGTCATGTCCTTGTTCAAGTTTTCATGTCAAAATTCATGTCGAGTTTCATGTCAGGTATCATGAAAATTTCATGTCAAGTTCTTGTCCATATACAGGTTCAAGTTATAATAACGTTCGTATTCAAGTTCAAAGCCAATTCATGTTTTACCTAATCTACCCAAATCGTATTCCCATCGTACGTAAACTCGAATCGATAAAAATAAATCTAACTAGGGAATAACATAAAAAGGGACGGGTATAAGGTGGCAAAAGTGATTATTAGCATAGCATGGTATAACTTGAGATAAATGATTATAACATTACTGGCATATGGAATATCGGCCTCAAACATAAAGATTCCAAATTTAGCAAAATAAGGTACTAGTCAAGATAACAGTTGACATAAGGTGATAGTCATGGTAACGGTTGACATAAGGTGATAGTCATAAACTTGTGACTAATAGCAGATTCAACATCGCAGGCATGATAACATGAGGGGTTTTTCTTTTTGATTTACAACATTGCAGGCATGTCATAGTAATATACCCAAAAGTCAAGATCCAAGATGAACAAGAATGGATGTAAAACAGTCATCATACACAGGTCCAACTTCAATTTACAACATATTCATATTACGTTTACAGTTTAAATCTAAAAGTAACTGGGGCTTATAGATCATGGTTCGAGAATCAGAAAAAGAAAGTCGATGTTGAATCTTTATATGCTTAGTCAAGTCCTAACAGAAATTCCCAAATCAGCAATTCTCTTAACGTAGTTTCGACGTAGAAGAAGTAGTCCCTTTCTCTAACTTTTCAACCAGAATTAGAGCAGCATAAGGTCAGAGAGAATTTTGTGTAGAGAGACTAGTGTTAGGGGTTGTTTATATAGGGTTTGGTCAACGAATGTAGACAGAAACGAGGCCAGAAACATCAAAGTGAACTCAGACTCAAAAATGGGTTCTATCACCAGGTCGACTCCCAGGTCGACTCTACGGTCGACCTGGTCCTGGGCAGGTCAACTCTATAGTCGACCCCCAGGTCGACCTGGTCCTGGGCGGGAAATTTCCTGCCCAGTCTGTTCTGTAGTTTGAATTCGAAATTTGAATTCGAATTCTGAGCTGTTTTGAACTTGAAATTTTCTGAAAACTTTGAAAGGTCATAATTTGGTCATACGGACTCCGATTTTCGAAAACTCGGACTCGTTTCCAAGTAGAATTTCAAGATGAACGCAATGGAATAACCCATTGCCCTCGATTCTTATTTTAAAAATTAATTTTGCCTTGATTTATAGTTATAACACGTTATCAAAATACGGGTTGTTACACGCCATGCGACTGATAACTATAAATATATAACCTCTGAGCTCGTACGTCTCAGAGAAGGGCGTTAAGCAAGGGAATGAATTCTCCGCCACCAAACAGATATATATTAAATAGAAATCAATCAGCACAGAATTAAATCCAATGTTAGACATACATCCGTTTACAAGTCCGTTCTGGGTCTGAACGAAACCGGAGATACCTTATTCCTCGTCCCATATGTCCAATATGGAAGAGAGGCTCTTGCATATCCGGACGATCGACAAATACGTCCGGACGACAACCACTGTAACCCTTTCAAGGCAGCAACTCCAATCAAAGGCATCAGCAGTCATCCATTCGATGTGAAGATCGCCGGTCTTTCAATCACCGTCTTCAGATCTTCGACTTCCAATCATTGTATAATTATTTGAAATGAGAGTTAACTCGGACTTTTCAAATAATTCTTGAATAGATTTAAATTCCATATCGTTTATAATATTTTATAACAAGTTATTGCTATTTTTATTTATTTAAAAATAGCTATTTTCAATTAAATGACGCTTCGGGTAATTACATGGCCCTAGCACTATTTTCATCAAAATTTGATTTACACATTTCTCAAAATATAACCGTTGGATCTTAGCAAACTTTATATCGTTGGAAAGATCTTTCCAAAATGAACCCAACGGTTCTAGTTTTGGGAAAATCCGACGGTCGGATCTTTCGGTATAATCGTTTGAAGTTAAGATTTCAAAACGCGAACTGTAGTAGCGCGATTCATTTATTTTAATTTAGTTTTATATAGAAATATATAAATATAAATCGTTCGATGATTTCAACACCATTTTCGATTCAATATTGATTTCTTTTATATATGAAATCGTATATTACATTAAAAATGAAATTTTTATTTTTATTCATTTCTCTGATTTCATTAAAAATGTAATCCTTTTTATTCATTCCTTTGATTACATTAAAAATGTAATCTTTTTATTCTTTATTTTGATTGCATTGAAAATGTAATTCATTTCATTCTTTATTTACATTGAAAAATGAAAATTTTCATTTCATTCTTTAATTACATTGAAAAATGATTTTTTTTCATTTCATTCTTTAATTACATTGAAAAATGTACATTTTTCTATGTAATCCTTTCTTACCATAGAAATGTAAATATTTCTATGTAATCTTTTTTATTACGTTGAAAAACGTAAATTTCTATTTCATATTTTATTTACATTGAAAAATGTAAATTTCTGTTTCATATTTTATTTACATTGAAAAACGTAAATTTCTATTTCATATTTTATTTACATTGAAAAATGTAACTTTTCTATTACATATTTTATTTACATTGAAAAATGTTACTTTTCTATTACATTCTTTATTTCATAAAAAAAATGTAATCTTTCTAATGAAATCTTTATTTCATAAAAAATGTAAACTTTTATTTCCACCTATTATTACATTGAAAAAAAATGTAATCCTTTAAATGTTGCATTTTCATTAAAAATGTATAATTCAATATTAATACATTTCTATATAACAAATGGTTATTTTTAATGTTGCATTACATTAAAAATGTATATTTCAATATAAATACATTTCTATTTAACAATGTCTATTTTTAATCTTGCATTATATTAGAAGTGTATATTTTAATATAAATGCATTTCTATTTAACAATTGACTATTTTTTTGTAATGTTTGGATACATTAAAAATATATATTTTAAACTAAAGCCATTTTAATATAACAATTACATAAGACTGTAAATCTTAATGTAAAAACATTTTGATTATAACAATGTTCATTTTAATTGTAAAATATTTAAAATGCAAATTCTAATGTAAATACATTTTATATCAAAATATTTATTTTAATGTTACATTTACATTAAAATGTAATTCTAATGTAAATACATTTTATATCAAGATGTTTATTTTAATGTTACATGTACATTAAAATGTAATTCTAATGTAAATGCATTTCATATTACAATGTTTTATTTTTAATGTTGTATATACATTAAAAATGTAAAATCCAATATCTAAACATTTTTATTTCCAAAATGTTTATTTATTGTTGCATTACATTGAAAATGTAAAATGCAATGTAAATGCGTTTTTTATATTACAATGTTTTGTTTTTACTGTTTTATTTACATTAAAAATGTAAATTTCAACTGTAAATACATTTTTATTTAACAAATGACTATTTTTGATATACAACAAAACATGAATTCCAAGTTGACATATAATGATCATTTTCATATATATATATATTAAAAATATAATTTTTATATCATTCAAACAATTACCACAAAAATATTTCAGAAAATTTCGGCAGCATAACGGTAGGGTAATTAAAACCAACACCGTCCCGATGTATGGCTCCTCACACTACCGTAGGCCTCACGGCGTTTACAAGGGGTTTAATTTCCAAATACATTTTTCTAAGCGGTCTAATGCCACAATATCAATAAATTTCATTTTTTCAACCATAATCAAACCCCAAAAAATCAACTAATTACATACCACAAAACAATCAAGTCGTCCATGGTCAGTGGACGATGGGTGTTGAGAGTTTCTAAACTCCGTCTGCATCCTAATATAATTTTATTTAATTAATTTGGATTCAGAAATCTCACTTTGCTGTTTAATTTCTTCTAAAATTGTAGAAGGCTCAAAAAATTCTGCGGTCAGTTCTGAAATGTAGATCTCAAATTTACGGTTCTAACGAATCCCGTTTCATCGAATTTCGTTATTGTATGACAAAGATATGATATTACGAAGGTTGTAAACAATTTAAATAAAATAATTAAATTAATTTAAATAATAAAATAACCTTCTTCTCTAATCAATCTCGGGACCGACAGTTTTCAATACCCAGGCTCGAACCTAGGGTTGAATTTCGCTTCCAATTGGTGAGGCTTCAGGATGATCGGACGTCGCAGCGGCGTGGAGCTAGGAGGCACGCTCCTGTCAATGGTGGTGGGGGTCCCTTGCGATAGCGGATCGGCTGAGCGGCGGCGTCGTGAAGTTGTGGACTTCGGGGTCGCGGTTCTCAGTGGATACTCCACTATAAAATCCAAACCAGGTATGGAATTGAAAAGGAAGGAGTTCTCTACAATATCCTCAATAGGAGTGGTGGATTTCGTCGAGTGGATTTAGAGTTATTCGAGTGGGAACAATGAAGTAGTTTCGTCCATCGAACTGTAGCGATGGCGGCTGTATACGATCGTATAGAGTTTTGGGAAGAATACGCGTATTTATAATGTATACTATTTTATTTTATTCTATTTAATTTCAATTTAATTCCTATATCACTCTTGACTTCAAATCAAAACCAATGAGTGATGCCCCTAGCTAAATACCTCCATTCCGGACACAACGGGATATGTCCCGTAATCCAATTCAATTGTTTCGATAGGTTTTTCTTTAAATTTAAAGATATAGCATTTAATTATTTAATTTAATCGTACATTTTAATTTACCGAGGTCACACACTGACTCTAAAAATTCCCAAAAAATAAATCTAGCAATGTTTTGATGATACGGTCCTAACAAAATTAATTTCGACGAATTTGGAGACCGTTTGAAAAATGGTTATTTTCTGGTCGATCGAAATTGACTGAAAATGACAAAACACGTTTTCTTTTGCCACGCTTACATATTAATCCTAAAAATTATAAAAATCGGAATCCTACAATAATTTGACATTCTGGATCCAACTAGGGCAGTTTCATCAAAAATGGAGGTCGTTTGCAAAATGGCTATTTATACGGTCTATATATATTATATTAAATTCCATACCGACTATTCTGAATACTCAACTTGCCATAACTTTTGATTCCCGCTATGAAATTTCAATTTTTCGGATTCGTTGGAAAGATATTCTTAAACAGATTTAAATATTTTTGGTTTTACTAAAATCCGATTTATTTTGCATCCTATACATTCAGTCAAAGTTCGAATTCAAATTTTCAAACTGCCGCACTATTTCTAACTCCTTTTAAAATTAAAATAAGTATATTCTTTCTAACTTCAATTTAAATAAATCTTTAATCGTTATTATTTAAAATAAATTATTTTAACTATTTAAAATTCAATAAAATAGCCAAAATAAAAAATTTAAATTGGCTCTGATTTTCCGGGTTGTCACAGTTGTAGATTTAAACAAAAGTATTCTGCGATCCTCCGATTAGTAAAATGGTTTAGATTCAATTTCAAAAATAAAAATGGCTTAGATTTACACAAAGTGACTTGTGGTTCAAGGACATATCTATCTACTGATTTGTCAGTAGTTCTTATGGATAATCACTAGAAAAGTTCAAGGCTCACCAATGCCATAGTATTTCTTGAATTAAGAATACATTAACAAATACTCACTCACGTAGGGAACTATAGAAAAATGAATAAGTGAGTGAAATAATTATAAGGGACAAATGACCTAAGGAATCTAAATAGTCTTACATCTTGTAGAATATTATACTACAATTGCTTACATACTTGGCTATGGATACTATAATAATTCCTATAGTACTAGTAGAGCATGAATAACCATGAGCATTATAAGAGATGGTAAAACGCAACAACCTACGCCCACTTAAAGCAGGTGAGGATTTGAGACATTTTGCAGACACTTAACACTTTGTAGCATTGAGGCATTTTGCAGGCAGTTAGTACTTTATAGTTGATAGTTTGGTGGTTTACTCTGCAAATTCAAACTTAAATCTTGGATCACAAAAAAATAACATTTGAAGCATTTTCCGAAGAAATGTGCTGCAGCGTCCAAAATTCTTTTGATACGGGTCAAACACTTATCAAATGAAGTAATCCGAGCCTTTCAAGATCTACGGTTAGATTTTAGGGGTTAGGGGAGGTGTGGATCGGTTGAGTTATAGAAAAGGAAATTTGGTACGGCTATAAGCCATATTAAATTTACGGCCTTAAACCGTATCTAATCTCATAATCCTACTGTGCAAAATTTGTTGTTCTGGTGTAGTGGTAGAGGTTAGAGAGAGTCAGGGTGTCTTTAGGTCTTACGAAGTGCATCTTGAATTGTTTCACCAGCTCAGAAGCAAGCTGGTCGAAAGTAGAGATGTATCTTACGGGGAGTTGGGAGAGCCAGAGTTGAGTGACACCTTCAAGAAAGACTGGGAAGCATTTGCATTTAATGGTGTCGGTGACTCGACTTGAGACAATAGAGATTCAAGAAGTTACAGGGATCAGTCTTCCCGGAGTAAGTTGTTATTAACACCCCATATTTTTAGTGTAAAATAAGAATAACTTAGTTAAATATTTAGAATTAAGTAAAACAGACTGCGCCATTGCGTCCTTTTCGAAATTCTGATTAAGATAGACACGTGGTTTGCGTAAAACGGACACGGTATGAAGAACTTATGAGCATTAAAAGTTTGTATACATATAAGGAGCTTATATGTGTATATATATATTAAATAAATATATCCAGAAAATTCGGAAAATCAGTTCAAAAATCAAAGTCGTTGGCAGGAAAGTTCGGGGGGAAATGGACCATTAGGAAATGACCCACCCAAAGGGGCGTCGATGTAGGGGTCGACCCACCCGCGAATCTAGAACCTTCTTTTCTGACGTAGACGATTCTGGTGTTGTAGATTTTGATCTGAGGGTCATGATCCCTCCGCTGCTCCTATAAGTAGGACCCTAGGCCTAACCCTAAATCTCATAATTCGGCGGCTATGCTGGAGCTCCGCCCTTGCTCCCTCTATCTCTTCAAACACATTCAGAAATTTTGATTTGTAAATTAGAAAATCTTAAATTAAGATCCGGAGGGAAGAGATTAGTGTTTTTATTAAAAAGTGTTCAGAATTACGTGAAAATCAAGGTAAACTTCTTGATCCAATCTATTCGATTCTTCATATTTCTTTCCCTTCTCTTGTAATGAAAACAGTCGATCCACGTTATTAGGTTTCAAATCAAATTAAAGGAGAAAGGAAAACCATGGATGATAGAATAGATCAGATCCAAAATTTTGGAAAAGCATGAAAGGTGAGTGTTAGATAATGTTATGACTATCGTTTAGCATTCCCCTTTTAATAAATTGTGATATTGCCAGTTTAATTATAAATTGCTGTTATAACAAGTTGAGATGTTAATATGAATAGATCAGGAAATTCATATGTTGAATCTATTAAATTGGGGGAATGAATAGCATGATACAACGTCAAATTTGTTAATATGAATAATTTATATATTGAATCAGTTGAAATGTTAGAATATTTACATGTTATAATATTAATTTGAGCATGTGGGAAAAATTCATATATTGGATTTGTTGGAGTGCTAAAAAGTTTGCATGTAAATTTGTCCTAACTATATACAGGGAATAATTGGAGTAAGTATATGATTATATGGATTCATGTTAACATAGAATCGAATAAATATGGGTTTAGGGCATTAACCAAATTATGTTTAAAGATCTTAAATTGGATCATAAGTATAGAAAAAATGACTTGGGCGCAAATGGGATCATATGTAAAATATTAATTGGCATAATTCGAATAATATGAATTTAGACATATAACCCATCATGAATATAATTGGGTAAATGGGCACTAACACCTATAAAGGCTTAGGTTTAAATAATCGATTAATAATGAATGCCTAGAATTACAATTAGAAGTTGTAATTGCACTTATGACACGAGGTTAGGTTGCATTAGTGGTGGAAGTCTGCCCGGACCCGACCGGCATATCCAGCAGCCACTAATGTTGAACCTAATATGGGAGGTCTAAATGCGTAAATATGAGAAGGGCTATGGCACGAGGTTAGTCCCAACTTATGAGAGAAGTCTGCCCTGACTCGACTGGCATATCCTGCATCCACAAGTTATAGGCCTAATGTGGGAGGTCTATCCCATTATAAACCATAAATGGACATGGTAATGAATTGGACTACTTAACCTAATCTAATCCATAGGGATTGTATTAATATGAGGGTTAAGTAAAATTGGTTAGACAGTGGGTGGGTAATATTTACATGTAGGCCCGCAAACATAGCTCGATAAGGTCATGTAATTAAAAACACCTAGTGGTATACATAACTGGTAGGAATAATAAAGTTATGTAATTAAAGACACCTTTTAGGCTAAGCATAACTTGTAGGAATGATAATCACCTATCATAAATAAATAACATTAATGAAAATGTTGCATAATATTTAGACTTGTCCCAGGGACAAGTGAAGATTATAACTTAGGTTATAATAAACTAACAAGGAAATGGGATAACTGGTGAAACGAGATAAGGGACACTTAATTATAAATTAAGTAATCAGTAAATGGGGAAAGCCGGAAACCATTTGAGAAAAGAGGGAAAATATATGAAATATAAGAAGTTGTACTTAATTATAAATTAAGTTACCTGTAAGCTTGAAGTCTGAAACTCATTAATAAGAATGGTTAGGCTTGTCCTAGGGACAAGAGGAAATTATAACATAGGTTATAATAAACGGGAAGAGAAACTTATTAATGGGCCTTAGTTAATAAAACTAAGTTAATAAGTAAACAACGATAAGTTGTATTGACAATGTAACATGGAATTGTGATTAAATGAGAAAGAGTGAGGAAAACTTATGAAATGAAATAAGTTATATTTAATCATAAATGGTATATGACATATTAATTATAAAACATGTGAATTGGATATACTTAATTACATATTAAGTAAAACATGTTATTGTAATGATGAAATCAACAAGAAGATAAAAAGGGGTTGTGGATTACAGACCATGGGCCACAATCTAGAGAATAACATGTTATGGGTTTATTAATAAACTTAAATGAATTAAGTTGTATGACTAAAATTAATAAGCAAGAGAAACTTGGTAATTTGAATAAGAATTCAATATGAATTGGAATAACCAAGTTAACTGGAAACCTGATGAGGTGAGATAAGCGCATAAAAGGATGTTTAGACATAGGGTCTAACAACATGCTAAAGTAAGGCGCTTAGACCAGTCCATGCGATTGAGGGTGAATAACCCAATGAGGTAGATCACCGAGGTGTTATAAGGCACGAGGGGAGCGTACATTCATCTGATTGTTCTGACGGCTCCAAAGGACTGGAAAGGGAAGCAAGCGGCTTTCTGAGATACGTAAGGTGCTTCTAGTAGTCCTCGGTGCGGCGGCAGATGTGTTAGGCTGCATCCGCAGTGGTTGGGTCTGCGCTTAACTACTAGGTGGGTGGGGCTTAACTGCAGATGTAGCTACGCAGTCAAAATGCTATGACGAGGTGACACCAGGGTGGTTCGACGGTTGCCTCACGAAGAGGCAGAGGGTCAGGATCAACAAGGATAGTAGACCGTCGGACACCTGTCATCGGCAGCCAGTGGGAAGCGGAAAGACTCGAGCTAAACCCAAGATACCATTTCACCCTTCACTATCAGGGTAAGGGGTTGAGGGGAGATGTCACATGGATGTTTAGATTGTTTGCATAGGGGCAGTCGCTTAGCTCCGGTAGTTTTTACTAGTTGAAGGAGGGGCCGAGGTGGGGCCATAGCCACCACAAAAACAGACTCTAGATATATATGTATATAGAGGTTCTTTAAAGACGGGCCTGTATAGATATGGAAAAGCTCCCGACCGAATTTCGTGCTTCTTGTATCGCCCTGCCACGGAACTCGGTGCACATTAGGATACGTGCGATTGAGGCATCGAGCTACAATTGAAGATACGTATAGTGGACAGTCTAGATACATGTATGTCGGCTCTGGGTGGTGTATCGTAGACTTGAGGGCATTACTCCGGTATTGAGCCTGATTCGAACAAAGGTGGCAGTCGTTACGTTTACGTAGTAATGATAGATATATGTGGAACGTAATATTGTTATCCGTACGTCACTATGGCGTAGGATGAGGGACTGCATGTATTTCGATGGTCTTACGGTGGAGACCATGCGAGTGGGGTACCATGGCTGTACCTCGATATTGGGGGTATCTACATATATACTGTATCAGGTTAATCCACTGGGAAGTAAATAGGTACGACGAGTGTGTAAGCCTTGAGTGATGTTAACCTAAGTAACCTAATAAATAAGAAAATATGATTGGACGGTATATGTAGGATTAACCAAAGTCTATAGTTTAAATCCAGTCACCAGAACTTGTGTTCTGACCCCTTCCTCATAACATACTCGTAGGTTAGATTTGTGGAAGGGACATGATAGCCTTGGATATTGGTTAGGAAATATTATTAATACGGTAAGGTTATATTTTGATTACATTATATTTTATCTATTCCGCTGTGAGATGATTTCTGAGTCCTGACATGTTTTATGTCTCTGTCTTTTCTACAGGATACCAGAGCAAACCAATCTGAGTTTCGATAGATTTGAATTTAAAAAAAAAAACAATTGGTTTGTCGAAATTGGCATTGTCACATCTGGTATCAGAGCGTAGGTTTAGGATTCCTGTATAAACAGAGAGTGAACATATTTGTATTTTTAAAATATTAATATATTATATATATACCTAGATCTATAGAGGAACCCACTAAATTGAAATAGTATAATATGGTAAGAAATGGAATGTTTATTTTGTACACTAAAGGAATGAATATGGAATTCTGAGACCCATAGGTAATTGTGGTGGAGAGTGAACAATATACTTTGTATCGAAGGAAAGTAAATCCTATATGATTAGTATTTTGGGTTAGTGGGTTTGAAAACCTTATAAACTGGGAAAGGTTAGAAAGAGGGAAAAAATGGATTTGGAATATATATAGTTGAGAGAATTAACCTTGGGGAGTTTCTAGGAAAGCCTAGAAAAATTGGAAACCCGCTTTGAGTCTAACCCCATTTTAACTTTTAAGAACTTGGAATTATAAAAGTTTTGGGAAAATGGTTTATGGTGTTTTCAAGTTTTAATCTTAAAAGTTTTAAAATATGTAAAGAAGTACATATTGAGTTTTAAAGTAAAATTCTCTCAATAAAAGGTGCATATTGTTAGACCAAAAAATGGCACTAACACCCAAATGCTATGTGAAAACCTCACAATCACAGATCAATGCAGAAAAAGTAGTAAAAATAAGAGGATACACACGAGATTTTATAGTGGTTCGGCTCAAACCAAGCCTACGTCCACTTTATAGTTTCTTAAATCCTAAGAAGCTATTACAATGTTGTTTGTTTGCAGATTATACACGAAATCCTTGTGTTTACAATGAACAAGAGGAGATTAGGGAATGAATTTATACACGAACTCCTCGTGTTAAAGTGATGAGCAATGTCCTTGCTTGGTTGTAATGGAGGCCAAGTGTTGGAATAGTCAAAAAGTCCACCAAAATGTCCGTCTCACGTGTATTTATAGACGTAGAGGGGCCTTGCCAGGCCCAGAAGCGGCCCGGTTCGAATGGGCCACATGGAGGGTAGAGAGGCCATCTCGGAGAAAGTGGAAGAAGTGGTCTTCAGATCGTGCAAGGACAGGTGGAAGCCGATCCGGATTAATAGGAGGAAATGGTGCCACATGAATAGGTCAATTCTGAAGTGCAGCAGCAGGTCGAAGGAGGTCGGTTCGGTTCTCCATCCGATCCAAACCAGAGTGTCCAAAGCCAAGAATGCTTGACGAGTAGAAGGAGCCTTGTTCGGGTCGGGTCTTCCTTTAGCCGATCTGAACTGAGGTGATGTCTCTGATCCGAAGACCAGAAGCACTTCAGTGCAGAATACTTCAGGCAGGTCCGGTCTTCCTTATCGAACCGGCCCAGTTCGTCCTATCCGAACCTGGTTGAGGATGATGCCAAATTTCCAAATCCAAGTTCCCAGTTCTGCATGCGTTCACGGAAACGGGCATAACTTTCAAACCATAAGTCTGTTTTAGCCGAACGAAAGCTCGATTCGAAGCTGATTCAGAGAGCTACAAGAGTTACCGAGCTCAACTCCGTAATTTCTGTTTTCGGGCCCAAAAGAGATCGTCTGATAGGAGTTTCGGGCCTTTCTTTTTTCATGATGCGATTTTGACCAAATCTTTGCCTGTCTTCTGACGATGCTTCAAATACTCGAGCATATTGTCGATAAGAAATTCCATGTGTGACTGCTTTGACTAAAAAGCGGGTCAACACATATTATAGGGCATGTATAGCTCGCTAGTTTTCTTGTTATATTGCATACAAGAGTCTTTAATAAAGAAAGATTTTACATCTCTATTCTTATGACAACCCTTTTTGATAAATTACTTTAAGACAATTTTGTGGGTGGACGAAATAAGTTGTAGAAAATAAGAATTGAGTGGACGTTGGCATCTTGTAGTAAGAGACCGAACCGACCTTATAGGCAAGAACAAGTCAAAAACCTGATTGAGAAATAGTTATCCGTACCTACTCTAGTTTTATGATTTGGAAAAAAAATGATTTGCATTTTTTTAATATGGCATGTCTTTATGGTTTGCCAAAAGAAAGTTTTCATGAGAAAAATAAAGTTTTGACATTATTAAATTTTTGGAAGGAAATTTAAATGAAAAGGCCAAGCTGTGTTTTAAAAGTATGAAGTAGGTAAGGATTAATGACTAGGGAAGACGGGAAAAGTTTTAAGGCTATAAAGTAAATAACTAGAATTATCTTGGAGCAGTAGTAAGTTCTCGTTGGACGTGTAAGCATTGAAAGCCTAGGATGTTGCTTGAAATAATTATAGGTATACAGCTAGAGTTAGTAGTGACTACTAGATAGAAGAGGGCAAGTAAGTGCTTAGATCTTATTGCTAACTGTCATGTTAGGGGAAAAACACGTTACTACACTTCTGTTGGGATCATTCCATTATTTTGTTCTTGTTAGGTAGTTAGGATAACTCCTAAATTGTCGTGGATCCCATAGTTTGGACTTTTCTGAAGAGGGCATAGTCCCGAGATTCTTGGCCCTTAGTAGTAGTTGTGTAGGGTGTCAGTTCTCCTATTTTAGTTGGAAGACTAGAAGCTTATTTAAATTTAAACTAAGATTAGATAATTAAACAAGCTAAGAAAAGAGAAAATGTACAACTGAAAAAGGAAACAAAAAATTCAGTAAAGCAACCAAAATGGAAAATTATGAGAAAAGATGGATAAAGATAAAACTTTCCAAGGTAAGATGAAGAAGGAAAACAGTAACAAAGAAAATTTTCTTATGTGGGCTGTGCTTGGATAGGAAAATAGGGAATCTTTATAAATAGTTAAATAAAAATCCAAGTATGGCTAGAAAAAGGTTGAAAAAGAAAAGCAGGAGATGCGGAGTTTTCCGTTTTTCACCTTTTTGTAACATAATAAATCGAATTTAAAAAATAATTTTTTCTGAAATTCGAAAAAATAAAGTTGATTGGTAGGATTATGGATGCAATAATTGGATGAACTATGCTCTTACTCAGTAAGAGTGTAGGAAAATTTGGATGAAAAAGCATTTGGATTTTCCTAAATATTGCATTCGCGTAGAACTGCCAGTATATTTAGGATGTGAGCATCATATTTTAAAAGGATTTTTGAAAAGCTGCATACACATAGGAGGTACCGCTTAGGCATACATGCATTACTTCACTTTGCACAAGTGCACAATGTTTACAAAAATTGGATGCACACATGATGGATGTATATTATGCGAGGGGTTAATTTATTTTACCCTTATCAAATTTCGAGGACGAAATTTCCTAAGGGTGGGAGAATGTAACACCTGGTATTTTTAGTGTAAAGTAATAAAATAAGAACAGCTTAATTAAATATTCAGAACTAAGTAAAACGGACTGCGCCATTGCGTCCGTCTTGAAATTCTGGTCAAGATATACACCTGGTTCGCGAAAACGGACATCGTATGAAGAAGTTATGAGCATTAGAAGTTTGTATACATATAAGGAGCTTATATGTGAATATATATATATATATATTATATAAATATAGATATATGAGATAATGGCAGCCGCCACCTATGGGGACCCAAATCCTAACATTCAAAACCAAGATCTGGGATGGAAAGAGGCGAGGAAAAAGAAAGCAAGTTTTGCGAACGTAGTAGCAGGCAAGAGGCCACTGGAACAAGGTCGGAGAGCACATGAAGGCACTCAAAACTTGCAGTTCAAGGCTGGAAATCGCAACTGGAAAGATGTTTTAGCAGGGAACACGCAGATTGAAGGGGAAGTTCAGAAATTTGATGCTGGAAAAGATGAAGAGGGGGAGTTTGCGATGGTTGACGAGCAGATCTTTACTGAAGTGAACAACATGTGGACGAATTCATTTTATTTTTACTTGATTGGAAAACACCCATATTATGTTCACTTAAATGCCTATATAAGAAGAGAGTGGAAACCCCAAGGCAGCTGGAACGTTTTCGCTGCGAAAAACGGTTTCTGTTTGATCAAATTCGTCAATGAAGAAGATTGTAACAAAGTACTTCAAACTGGACCATGGTTTATGGATGGAAGACTCATCTTCATCAAACGATGGGAACCAAATCTCAAACTGGAGCGAGACATGCTTGAATCGCATCCAGTTTGGGTTCGGTTCCACAATGTAGACCTCACATTATGGAATGCCAGAGGTATTAGCAAGCTTGTAAGTTTGATTGGCAACTCTCTGACTATGGATGATTGTACTAAATATGTTACCAGACTCAAATTTGCAAGGGTGCTGGTGGAAATACGAGAAGATAGCAAAATTACAAAGCAAGTAAGAGCAAAAGACAAGCAAGACAACATGTATTACCAAAGTGTTGAGTACGAGAACCTACCACCCATTTGCAATACTTGCAAATGTTTCTGCCATACTGACAGCCAATGCGCCACCACTTCTCAGCAAGTGTGGCAGATGAAAAAGAAAGGGGACAATATTACAGACATTGAACAGCACAGCAAAAAGGGAGGCACTTCTATGCCATCACCAAACACAGATACTAGTCTACTTAATACACAACTATATACAGAATATCAAAACACCAACATCAACGGCGAACATGAGGCGGTGCAGGAGTCGTCACAGGCCCAGTTGGAGCAAGAGGTGGAGCTGGTTGATCAGGCAGAAAACCAGGACAATCAGACCAATCAACAGGACCCAGACCCTGTAACAATAGCAGATTTGAGTAAATTAGCAGTCAATCTTACAGTAAACGAGGAAGAGGACAACACAAACAACACAGCTGGAAAATACACCAAACCAAATGACAAATATGAAGAACAATTTAGGGCGAAGGAAAGAACAGCAAGAACTTGGTGGGACAAGTGATATCTCCTAAGATTTTGAGGAGTAATGCCCTAAAAAATAAATGTCAATCATAAGCTGGAATGTCAGAGGTCTAAATAATGATACCCGTTCTTTAGACCTCTATAAACTTAGGAGGAGCCTTAATCCTTCAATCATGGGTATAATCGAGAGTAAAATGAATAATGATAATGTTAATTACTTTGAGTAACAATTGGGTAGAGACTGGCTAGTATCACATAATAATGATATTGGGGTCAAAGGAAGAATTATATTTGCCTGGTCAAAAATTGTTTGGGAAATCACTGTTAAGGATAAAGATGAACAACAGATTACTATGTTAGCTAAAAATACTGGGGTTTTGTTCAATGTATTACCACAGTATATGCTAGTAATTTAGCGAGTCAGAGAGTATCACTATGGGGCAAAATCATACAACTATCAAAACAAATCACTGAACCTTGGTTAATAATGGGAGATTTCAGTGTTGTGCTCAGAGCTGAAGAAAAGCAAGGTGGACTTACCCTCAGAGCAACACAACTTTCAGAATTCAATAACTGTTTGCTCGCAGCTGGGTTGACAGAACCAATCCATGAGGGGTTGAAATTCACATGGAAAAGCGGGGAAGTTAGGTAAATAACTTGCAAATTAGATAGAGTGTTAATTAACATGCAATGCATGAGGAAATTTGTTGATACTAAGGTAAACATTTTGCCTAATTCAACAAGTGACCATTGTCCATTGCATGTATTACTTAGAGAAATGGAGAAAGAGGAGAAAGGTAAACCTTTTAGATATTCTAATGAATGGCATTTAATAGAACGTTATCACTCAACAATTAACTTTGACGCACTCACACACACTGAAGACAGCCATCTTTACCATTTTGTGAAATTCCTCAAAACAGTTAAAGAAGGACTCAAATAGTGGAACAAAATCAGACCGAAAGAAAAGGACAAGCTGACAGAACTAGAGATGCTTAATGAGGAATTACTGAGTAAAATTGATGGGGGGACAACTCAAATGAAACATGGAGCAAGTACTATGATGCACAGGCCAAAATGAAAGAACATTTGCATATTAAGGCAATAGAACTGAAACAAAAAGCAAAAGAAAAATGGCTGACGGAAGGAGATGAATGCACTCTACACTAAAATGGCTGTCAGGAAAAACACCAATTATAATTTACAATAGTATGACCAGGACGACAATATGTGCATGGATATGAACAAGTTCGAAGAGGATGCTCTGCATTACTTTCAATATCTATACAATGGGCAAACAGAGGAACACTTACCACATGTTGCAACTCGGAGACTGGTGAACTCGAGTGGCAGAAGGTTGCTGATGGACAGAGTTACTAAGAGTGAGGTGTGGGATGTCGTCAGATCGATTCACATCGACTCCTCTCCTGGGCCTGATGGGTTGGGCTCTAATTTCTTCATAATCCGCTGGAACAATCTGAAAGGAAAACTGACTTAATCAATTCATGAAACATTTGAGGCAGGTAAAATTCTAAAAAAAATCAATCACACTTTTATATGCCTAATCCCAAAATGTGATAAGCTTACTAGTGTGGCAGATTATAGGCCAATAGCTTGCTGTAATGTAATATATAAGATCATAAGTAAGATCCTATGCAATAGATTACGGATGATTCTCCCAGATTTAATCGCAGAATGCCAAAGTGCGTTTATAAAAGGTAGAAACATATCAGAAAACTCTCTTCTAGCTCATGAATTGATCAGAAACTTTAATAAGAAGGGAGCTGATCGTATGTGCCTTAAAGTGGACTTGCACAAAGCCTATGACAAAATCAGCAGACACTTTATTATCCACATGTTTAACAGCATGGAATTCCTAAGCAAAACAGTGGAGCTGATCAAAGAGTGCATATCTACCCCACTTTTCCATCCTAATTAATGGGGTGCCTAAAGGTTTTTTAAGCAGTAACAGGGGTATCAGACAAGGTGACCCTCTGTCACCTTACCTTTTTGCAGTGGCTATGGAGTACTTCACATTCCAAATGGAGCTGGCATGTCACAAAAAATTGGTGCAGACTATACATAACATTGAACCCAGTATCTCTCATTTATTGTATGCAGATGACCTACTCATATATGTCAAAGGAAATGGTGGTGCAGCTGGACATATCAAAGATATATTTGATAGACTGGAGGTACTTTGTGGCTTGAAAATTAATGATTTTAAAACTAAATGTTATTTTAACAAAACATGCAGGAATAAAAATCAAGTGCTTAGTGTGCTGAAAGTGCAAGAAGGGGAACTCCCAGTGAAATACTTAGGGGTGCCTTTGTCTTCAAACAAGATAACTGACAGAGAATGCTCAAAGCATCAGAGACAAATTATATGGATGGAGCTCTAGGCTTTTATCCTTTGCTGGAAGAATTGAGCTTGTGCACACAGTGGTTCATGCTAAGGTCAATTTTTGGATGCAAACTTTTCAACTCCCAGATGCATCAATTGAGAAGATTAAGAAGGTATGTGCAGACTTCATTTAGAGAGGGGGACTACATAAGATCAGATTTGAAGAGCGGTGCAGGCCTAAGGAAGAAGGAGGTGTGGGTCTTAGAAACATAAAGACTATGAGAGAGGTCTTCACACTAAAGCAAGCATGGAAAATAATTAACAACATTGGTCTTTGGGCTAGATGGATGAACAAAAGATACTACAGAGGGAATTTCTGGGTCATGAAAGAGGACAATAATGCTTCATCTATCTGGAATTCTATACTAAGAGCTAGAAGTACTTTAGCCAAATACAGTAGAAGAGAAATTGTAAATGGAGAAGATACAAACTTATGGATGGACCCTTGGATTGAAGGTAGATCTTTAATTGACTTACATGGCTGGGACACATTTTCAGCTTATGGCTGCCCAAATGTGCCAGTAAGCACAATTATCAATAATAACCAGTGGAATGTGAATTTCTCATGTAACAATGAGCAAAGAGGGCTGATTGAAAAAATGGAGATTCACGTGGACAGACAGTATGACATATGGTCGTGGATGGGAAGCAGCTTTAAACTACAACAAACATGGAAAGACATTAGACCTAAATTGGCAACCAAAAACTGGTGCAAAATCATATGGAGCAAGAGAAATGTCCCAAAATGGCATGCTGTGCCTACAAAGTTGTTCTGTGTCGGCTTCCAACAAAGGATAGACTATGCAAATGGGGAATTCTCAATGAATCTACATGTGTGTTATGTAAAACTACTGAAGAAGACCACAAACACTTGTTTTTTGAATGCGAATTCACGAAGAAACTATGGAGTAACTGTTGTGTAGCAGTCAAGTACAACACAACAGAAAATAAACTTCACGAAATAATTGTAAACCTTGAAGTGATGAGGCAGAGCATAGGTCAAATAGCCGAAGTAGAGAGTGGCGCTCTTATAGTTGCTGTTTGGAGTGTGGAAAGAGAGGAACAACCGCATACAACAGAATAAGGAGAAGTCAGTAGTGTTCGTCAGTATACTAGCAACTAAAGACATTAATCTGGCGCTAAGAAGGAAGAGAGGAGTTCATACCACGCAAAGGGGACCTGTAGCAGACGGAATGGCAGACGTGGATCAGTTGTTGACACTGGATCCGCTCCGAGATACAAGCACGAGTTACTTTGTTACCAGCCGCCATAGTTCTGGAAAGAGGAAGACGAGAGTTTTGGTGAATTAGATCTGAGCTTTTGAACTTTAAGTTACTTTATTTATTATTCTCGGATGTTCAGAGTAAAGTAAGTGCGTGTCGGTTAGTGTACACTAACCCATCTGTTCGGTCTTTGTAACAAGGCCTTGGGCCTTGTTTTCTCTTGGGCTGAAATGCCTAGTAATAAAATTTAAACCCATTTCCAAAAAAAATATTATATAAATATATCCAGAAAATTAGAAAAATCAGTTCAAAAATCAAAATCGCGGATGGGAAAGTTCGGAGGGAAAATGGACACTTGGGGGTCGGCCTAGGGGTCGACCCACCAACCGAGGGGTCGACCTAGGGGTGGATCCACCCGCGAATCTGGAACCTTCTTTTCTGATGTGGACGATTCTGGTGTTTTAGATTTTGATCTGAGGGTCCTGGTTCCTCCGCTACTCCTATAAATAAGACCATAGGCCTAACCCTAAATCTCATAATTCGGTGGCTACACTGGAGCTCCGCCATTGCTCCCTCTCTCTCTCCCCAAACATATTCAGAAATTTAGATTTGTAAATTAGAAAATCTTAAATTAAGATCTGAAGGGAAGAGATTGGTGTTTTAATTAAAAAAGGTTCAGAATTACGTGAAAATCAAGGTAAACTTCTTGATCCAGTCTATTCAATTCTTCCTATTTCTTTCCCTTCTCATTTAATGAAAATAGTCGATCCACGTTATTAGGTTTCAAATCAAATTAAAGGGGAAAGGAAAACCATGGATGATAGAACGGATCAAATCCAAAATTGGGGAAAAGCATGCAAGGTGAGTGGGTTTAAATTATAGTCTTTAGATAATGTTATGACTATCGTTTAGCATTCCCCTTTAATAAATTGTGAAATTTCCAGTTTAATTATAAATGGCTATTATAACAAGTTGAGACATTAATACGAATAAATCAGGAAATTCATATGTTGAATCTATTTAATTGGGGGGAATGATTAGCATGATATAATGTCAAATTTGTTAATATGAATAATTCATATATTAAATATGTTGGAATGTTTACATGTTATAATATTAATTTGAACATGTGGGAAAAATTCATATATTGGATTTGTTGGAGTGTTGAAAAGTTTACATGTAAATTTGTCCTAATTATATACAGGGAATAATTGGAGTAAGTATATGACTACATGGATTCATGTTAACGTAGAATCAAATAAATATGGGTTTGGGGGCATCGACCAAATTATTTTTAAAGATCTTAAATTGGATCATAAATATAGAAAAAATGATTTGGGCGCAAATGGGATCATATGTAAAATATGAATTGGCATAATTCAAATAATATGAATTTAGACATATAACCCATCATGAATATAATTGGGTAAATGGACAATAACACCTATAAAGGTATAGGCTTAAATAATTGATTAATAATGAATGCCTAGAATTACAATTAGAAATTGTAATTGCACTTATGACACGAGGTTAGGTTGCATTAGTGGTAGAAGTCTGGCTGGACCCGACTGGCGTATCCAGCAGCCACTAATGTTAAACCTAATGTGAGAGGTCTAAGTGCGCAAATACAAGATGGGCTATGACATGAGGTTAGGCCCAACTTATGGAAGAAGTCATCCCGGACCCGACTGACATATCCAACATCCACAAGTTAGGTCTAATATGGTAGGTCTAGCCCATTATAAACCATAAATGGGAATGGTAATGAATTGGACTACTTAACCTAATCTAATCCATAGGGATTGTGTGAATATGAACTAAAGTTAGGGTTAAGTAAAATTGGTTGGACAGTGGGTGGGTAATATTTACATATAGGCCTACAAAGTTAGCCCGATAAGGTTATGTAATTAAAGACACCTAGTGGTATACATAACCGGTAGGAACAATAAAGTTATGTAATTAAAGACACCTTTTAGGGTAAGCATAAATTGTAGGAATGATAATCACCTATCATAAATAAATAACGTTAATGAAAA
Organism: Allium sativum; assembly: GCA_030737875.1. Classification (NCBI taxonomy): domain Eukaryota; kingdom Viridiplantae; phylum Streptophyta; class Magnoliopsida; order Asparagales; family Amaryllidaceae; genus Allium; species Allium sativum. Next base: position 261,166,079 of record CM060927.1, on the reverse strand, counting down.
TGTTGCATAATAGTTAGACTTGTCCCTGGAACAAGTGAAGATCATAACTTAGGTTATAAACTAATAAGGAAACGGATAACTGGTGTAATGAGACAAGGGACACTTAATTGTAAATTAAGTAATCAGTAAATGGGGAAATACGGAAACCAGTTGAGAAAAGGGGGAAAATATATGAAATATAAGAAGTTATACTTAATTATAAATTAAGTAACCTGTAAGCTTGGAAGTTTGAAACCCGCTAATAAGAATGGTTAGGCTTATCCTAGGGACAAGAGGAAATTATAACATAGATTATAATAATCAGGTAGAGAAACTTATTAATGGGCCTTAGTTAATAAAACTAAGTTAATTAGTAGCCAGAGATAAGTTGTATTAACAATGTAAAATGGAATTATGACTAAATGAGAAAGGATGAGGAAAACTTATGAAATGAAATAAGTTATATTTAATCATAAATGGTAAGTGACATGCTAATTATAAAACAAGTGAATTGGATACACTTAATTACATATTAAGTAAAACATGTTATTGTAATGATGAAATCAACAAGAAGATAAAAAAGGGTTGTGGATTACAGACCTTGGGCCACAATCTAGAGAATAACATGTTGTGGGCTTATTAATAAACTTAAATGAATTAAGTTGTATGACTGAATATAATAAGCAAGAGAAACTTCGTAATTTGAATAAGAATTCAATATGAATTGGAATAACCAAGTTAACTGGAAACCTGATGAGGTGTGATAAGCGCGTAAAAGAATGTTTAGATATAGGGTCTAACAACATGCTAAAGTAAGGCGCTTAGACCAGCCCGTACGGTCGAGGGCGAATAACCCAACGAGGTTGATCATCGAGGTGTTATATGGCACGAGGGAAGCGCACATTCACTGATTGTTCTGACGGCTCCAAAGGACTGGAAGGGGAAGCACGCGGCTTCCTGAGGTACGTAAGGTGCTCTTTGTAGTCTTCTGTGCGGCAGTAGTTGTCTTAGGCTGTGTCTGCAGATGTTGGGTCTGTGCGTGACTACTAGGTGGGTGGGCCTTAACTGCAGATTTAGCTATGCAGTCAGAATGCTGTGACAAGGTGACACCAAGTTGGTTCGGCGGTTGCCTCACGAGGAGGTAGATGGTCAGGATCAACACGGATAGTAGACCGTCAAACACCTATCATCGGCAGCCGGTGGGATGCGGAAAGACTCGAGCTAAACCCAAGATACCATTTCAGCCTTCACTATCGGGGTAAGGAGTTGAGGGGAGACGCCACATGGATGTTTAGATTGTTTGCGTAGGGGCAGTCGCTTAGCTATGGTAGTCTTTACTAGTTGAAAGAGGGGCCGAGGTGGGGCCATAGCCACCACGAAAACAGACCCTAGGTATATCTGTATATATACGTTATTTAAAGACGGGCCTGTAGAGATATGGAAAAGCTCCCGACCGAGTTCTGTGCTTCTTGTATCACCCTGCCATAGAACTCGATGCACATTAGGAGACGTGCGATTGAGGCATCGAGCTACAATTAAAGATACGTATGATGGACAATTTAGATACATGCATGTCGGCTCTAGGTGGTGTATCGTAGACTTGAGGGCATTACTTCGGTATGGAGTCTGATTCGAACAAAGGTGGCAGTTGGTATGTTTACATAGTAATGATAGATATATGCGGAACGTAATATTGCTATCTGTACGTCACTGTGGCATAGGATGAGGGACTGCGTGTATTTCGATGGTGTTACGGTGGAGACCATGCGAATGGGGTACCATGGGGTGTACCCCGATATTGGCGGTACCTACATATATACTCTATTAGGTTAATCCACTGGAAAATAAATGGGTACGACGAGTGTGTAAGCCTTGAGTGATGTTAATCCAAGTAACCTAATAAATAAGAAAATATGATTAAACGATATATGTAGGATTATCCAAAATGTATAGTTTAAATCCAGTCACCAGAACTTGTGTTCTGACCCCCTCCTCATAGCATACTCGCAGGTTAGATTTGTGGCAGGGACATGATTGCCTTGGATACTGGTTAAGCAGTATTATTAATATGGTAAGGCTATATTTTGATTACATTATATTTTATCTATTCCGCCGTGAGATAATTTCTGAGTTCTGACATGTTTTATGTCTCTATCTTTTTTACAGGATTCCAGAGCAAACCAATCCGAGTTTCGATATATTGAAATTTTGAAGAAAAAAAACCGGTCTGTCGAAATTGGGATTGTCACATGTTAGTTGAGGCATATTGAAACGTCGAGGCCATTAGGCATCGTGGACGACCTGATTGAAGGGATTATGCCTTGTATTGGTTTTCCAAACATCGGTGGTGTACCCTCGCATTTCTCTCAGGAACTTTCGGATCATGTCGGTGAGAACGACAGGCTGAACCTCCCTGGACTCTAACAGATGTGGTTCAGCTTAGGAATTCAAGGTCATGGGCGCCTTCAGTGTTGTATATCTACATCTTCTTTAGGTAGGTCTTCAACCTTGATTGGTTGATTCTGTTGAGGTTGGTTGGGAGGAACTTGTGTCTGATTAGCTACTGGACGCGTAGGCTCTAAGTTTTGAGTGACGACAGGATGGTTCTGTCGTGGAGGGGGTTGGGTACTGGTTCCTTGACCATCATTGTTAGGGCCCATTCGAGAACGGCCGCGTTGGCATGTTCCCTCACTGATGCTAATAGTAGTTCCATTACCGTTACCATTTCCATTTCCGTTGGTATCAATCGTCCTTCTTTCGCTATGGTTTCCGTGGTATGTTTCGGGCGTAGAGCTTTCCGAAACATTCTATTGAGGATGAGTGTTTCTGTTAGTCTCGAGGCGAACGACGTCACATTGAGTATGTTCTTGAAGTGCTTGCATCAACTCGATGTTTATCTTCACTTGTCGTTAAGTTGTCTCGTGTTCTCTTCCAATTTCTTGTTAAGTTCGAAGAATTGGGCTTGCGTAACTGGAGCCTCAGGTTTGAAGGAGGTAGCGATTCCTATATCGGCCAGATTTTCCGAAGGTTGAAGTCGAGGGGAAGTTTCCGTGTCTGCAGCAGTGGAAATTCCGATCATAAGGTTCTTTCGTTTTCTTACCATTGTAAGAGAACTTATGAGGTAGATCTAAGGGACCTATGTAGCGCTTATAGTTCGAAATGGAAGATGATCGGAAAGAGGCAAGGTCTCGAGTCTTCGACTTCTAAGTGAAAGCAACAAAATGTTGATGCGCAAAATTGGCGTAACACCCAAAGATTTCCGAATTATCGAATATGAAGTTTCGCATACGGAAAAGTAATTTGCGAAAAGTAAAAACACAATATTTAAAGTGGTTCGGTTCGGATTGAACCAACGTCCACTTTGAAGGCCTTACTGATTTTACTCACCATTGAAGAAGTACAATGGTGGACATCGCCATTTGAAGTGGTTACACTAATTAGTTAAGTTCTATTAAATCCAAATACGAAGTTATAGTCCTTGTTCTCGTTGTCCGAGAGTTCAAAACCTCGAGAAGTATGTTATTTCTTCTTCCCAATGCTTCATGGTGCTTCAAATGGCGTTCAAGATCTAGAATTCCTTTATAAAGTGTCAAATTAGCAAAATGGCAGCCTAAAAAACGTTGCACGCCAAGAGATATTTATAAGCAATGGAGCCGGTGGGGCGGGAGTCCACCCAGATATTTTGTACCTCGAGATCTGTACCGAACCCGGATCTTGTGTTTATTTCTTGTTCCCATCGTGGTCTTGAGCTCCTCATATTTGAGAAATCGTATACCGCATAATTGATCCGAAAACTTGGTTTGGAGTGATAGTTGTTGGGATACGAAAATTACATGGTAAGGGAGATACGAGATTTGGCTCATACGAGGATACATAAATTGAGTTGTTGGATCTTGAGGAACAATCTGATCCGGGATACAAAACTGGTATGAGATGAGTTTTCGTGGAGTCGTCGAAGCCGGATTCGAAATTGATGATGAGGCTTAGCACCATCAAGAGTTAGCTAATTGTTGAGTTGGTTCAACAAGTCGTGAAGACCACACTTGTGCGACTTCACGCGCGGGACAGGTTCCTAAGTGTGTTGGCGATGTATTAAACTGTTGATTCACGTGATAAACCTAATTGTGTTGGCTTAAACTGCTTTTGGGAACTGATCCAAAAGAGCGGTTAGCAATTATAAGAAACAGATTGTGGCGTTGCAAGCACCACAATGGGAACTCTGTCCAATTTATCATGTAAAACAGATCGCTTGTATACTTCAGCGTGAAGATGCAGTTTCATTGCATCAGTGTGCAACTTGACCCACATTCAACACAGTTACTTACCGTCAACCTCACTCTCCTTTTCTATTCTTATTCTGCTCGACTATCGTTACATAAAACGCAACTTTTACATTCTGGTTTCTGCCCGATACTTCCAAACCCTAAACTCTGCAGAATATTTACCCAAAAAAACAGCTCAATCACTAAAGATTCTTTGTCATAATAAAGCATGCATAATAGAAGGCAGCAGCAATAAATGAACATAAAAGGATCTTTACAAGTAATACTATCTTTTACACTTTCTATAAACTTCAACGGATTCAGTCTCTACATGTGTGCAACGACCGACATAAAAGAGACGATAAGAAAGAGTACAGGTATATACATACGGATACAATTAAAAGGTGGTGGACCATCATCATCTATTGATCTCATAAATTTCTTTAATCGTTGTTAATGAATAAACTGGGACAGAAGCAAAGCTGTTCATGGACCCAAACTCACATGACTGTGTCCCTTTTTCTTTTGTTGGCTGACGTTCTGCATGCAAATTGGTTGGATAAGGTCTTTGACCACATAATCCGAACATATCTTCATATTGTAAAGCCATAACCATATCATTACAGAATATTATTATTCATATATCATATTATCATGGCTTTGGCTATAGTTTGCTATCATAATAATAATATGCCGACCGAGACTTAAAAAAAACATGAATCTTATATATGGAGGACGATGAGTGACCCTACTATTATTTGTATTATGTTGGCTTCAATGATCAATAATGCAGAAATGATTGAATCACAGACTACAAAAGAGCATCATGATGTTTACAGTGTTCTGAACATAAGTCAGTGGTTTTATGCAAGTGTGTTAGTAGCTTCAGGTACGTGGAACGTATATATAATATAAAACGAGAGGCAGGGTTCTAGCATAAATTTATAGGGATAGACTGAGGCATGCATATTGTATATATGCTTTCAGCCTTTAATTTCACAGTGTTCTTGATTTTATGTTTGTCGGATTGGATACACAGCTTCTTTGACGAATGTCGGCCTAGTTTGGTGAATTTAGATTAGGTGTTTAGAAGACGGATGAACATTAAAAAGAACAACGGTAAGAGCAACTCTTCCTCTTAATCATGAATAAAAAACCATTTTTTGTTCCCAACGAATATTACATCGTGTAATATTCAGCGAAATGTTACGGGACCAATTCAAAATTCTGAATTGGTCTCGCACGCACTCTCTTCATTTGTCAGAAATTTTATAAGTAAAAAAACGAATTTGATAGTAACTAAAAGTCGATAGATAGATATACATTTGATAAAAAAAGGAAAACTTTGTTTTTTTTTTTTTTTTTTTTTTTTTTGGGAAACAAATGAGGCCGAAACCCAACTGCCCAAAGATAAAAAAACCGAAGTACTAGGCAAAGTTACAAACGGGTACAATCCGGAACTAAAAAGACATGCACGCGGGCGCATATATATAAACAACATACATTCCCTGCTTAAATAAAAAAACAAATTTTACATTTCTCTAACTCAGGAGTGTATATGTTGGCAATGACGTGGATAAAAGGAAGGTAAGTGATGGTATAGTAACTATTCAAATGATTGACTTCGATATAAAAAAAGTATGGCGATGACAAAATTGATTTATTAAGGCTTTGTCTATGGTTTGCTATGATAATAATATGCCGACCAATCAGACTTAAAAAAACATGAATCTTATTATATATGGAGGACGATGCCCCTATGTTATTTTGTATTATGTTGGCATCAATGATCAATAATGCAAAGATGATTGCATAACAAACTACAAAAGAGCATCATGATGTTACAGTGTTCTGAACATAAGTCAGTGGTCTTATGCAAGTATTAGTAGCTTCATGTACATGGAATGTGTATAATATAAACTGAGGCAGGGTTGTAGCGTAGTTTTATAGAGATAGACTGAGGCATGCATATTTTATATATATGCTTTCACAGTGTTCTTGATTTATAGAGATAGACTGAGGCACGTTTGGTGAATTTAGATTAGGTGTTTAGAAGAAAGCTTCCATTCTTTGATCTCTAAAACTTGTTCTGAGCATTTGAGTCTTTTTGAAAATACGTAGATCCATTTGGAGCACTGTTGAAGATGAGCAAGTCCTCTCTGTCAAAATCAAGTGAGAAAACCACAAAATTAATGTTTGATCTTCACATCAAAGAAGGCCTTGTCGATTTACATGAAGCTCGATTACTTCCCTCGTAGTAATCATCGATATCGAAAACCATTTTGGGTTGCTCTCCTTCAAGAAGGAAGCTCGACGGATTCTGCAGAATGGCCTTTCCTTCTCATTATATGCTACTACACTTGATTGGGAGGGACATCCATCAGGAACACAGCTGGAGGCAAACCTAGAGTATCTATATAATCAGGTAAATTATGAATAGCAATTGTATTTGGGTTATTCTTTGATGCTTGCTGTGGATATGGAAACAACTTGCTCGTCTTCATTCAGGGAGTCAGCTGCGAATTTATTTGGATTTAAATAAACGCAATTAGCACTAAAATCTTTAGGAAGAAAAGAGGAGTTCAATTCTATTAATTTTTCAAATTTATTCATTGCTTTGGCTGGCATGTTACGAAACTATATATATATATATATATATATATATATATATATATATATATATATATATATATATATATATATATATATATATAAATATGAATATATATATATAACAAAGGAGAAAATAAGCATTTGTAGATGGCTCATAAAAACAATCAGCGGTACTGTTGACCAGTGTTTTCATATTCCGACCATGCCGCGGTCCGACCTTGAATAATCCTGAGCCTTGGACCATCACGGCACGGAATTCAATTAGATCTCATTCATGTATGAATCTTGGTCAGACCTTCAAACCAACGGTTCAATCTTCAATTTTACAGGTTTAAACCACGGTTTTTTGTTTTATCTACTTCTTATTGTGTAATTCTCTCTGATCTTTTCATCTTTTGTATTTTTTTAAAATAACAACTAAAATATTTGAAAAAATAATAACTGTTCCAACATCTAAACCATAAACTTTATCATTTCGTTCTAAAAAACATGTGTGATTGTTTGTGTCCTTGTTATTTAATTATATCATGCAATCTATTAACACTACAAGAAAAAGGGGTGTTTCCAACGGCCAGGGGCCGTTGGAAAGCCCGTTGGAGGCCGTTGGTCTTTCCGTTGGTATACACTTCAACGGATTCCAACGTCTTCCAATGCAACCAACGCAATTTTTCCAACGGCTTCCAACTGTTATTTTTTGCCACGTGTCCCACCAACGATGGCCAACTGGACGTTGGAAATGGATGAAAACCGTTGAAATATAGCCGTCTTTAGCCGTTGGAAACCGTTGGTTTAGAGAAACCAGTAAGCCGTCGGTAGCCGTTGGGCGCCGTTGGAAATCTGGGTATTTTTTTCTTCCAGATTTTGCATTTGCTTCTTCCAGTCACAACACCACAAACACGTCATCCAAACTGCTCCATTTCGAGCATATAACTCGCAATCTCAGCCATATATATTCCCAAACACAACATAAAACAAAAATCAAACACAAAACACATAAATTAACCAATATTTACATAACATAACAACCAAACATAGCCAAAACATCACAACCATATCCGAACGTAGCCAAAACAACATAAACATGTCCAAACAACATAACCAGCATAATGTCCAAGCCATACCATCACCAAACCGTCATAACCTCATGTCCAAACCAACACAACAATATATACAACAACATGCAAGCATCATCAACTCTCAAAATACAAACCAAAACAAGCCAGCTAACCTGATCAGCTCTCTCCACCAGAGGATGAAGGAGGTGTACCGTATCGGTTCATGAAATCTTCCAACTTCTGGTTGAGCAACTCATACTGCCTCTCACGACGAATATCACGCTCGTTAAGTTCCGCAATTTGTGCTTTAAGCTGTGCGATCTCTTCTTTGTCTTGGGCCCTCTGGTACGTATGCTGACCTGATCCAATCTGTATATAATTTCAGATTTTCATTATTTTATAGTATCATTTAAAGTAAATCAAATCCATACCAATTGTTTATATAAAAATACTATTATGCGAAAAATCATTTCCTCCAAACAAAATCTTAAATTTTCGTATTACCTCTAGATTTCCATATCCATATCGGCTGTTCCGAGTAGGCTTGTCCATGATAGCATCAAAAATCATATCTTCATCGGCCTTCATCAACTCAGACCTCCCCGTAGACTCCAGTAAGTGCGCCCTATGTGCTTGAAATTTCTCCTGTTAAACATAAAACAAATGAAATTAGATAACACTGCAATTATAATTAAATTAATTATATAACTCTAACTTAACTGTTATATACTTACATATCTCTCGCGTGCTTTGTTGTCATGGTCCCAAGTGTAAGAAACTGAACTTGTGTCGTCAGTCTGGCTCAATGCATGTGTATGCTCGAAAACATCCCAGTATGACACAGGACACATGCGCGCTCTCTCCTGAAATAAGAACGCATATAAATATATATGTGTGTGTGCTTATAAATTAAAACTTAAAATTAAATCAACTATTAAATTTAAACGATGTAAGTACTAAACATACCAGATCCTCACGGTGGTGCTGAAATGACTTCGACCCACCCCGATGCATAACCGGATTCTTGCTCCGATTAGTTGCATTTCTCTCAGACGAGGCCTATACATTTAAATTTGAAAAAAAAAGTATTATTATAAAACACATATTAATTGAATAAAATAATTTAAATTAAACATGCAGTAAATTTACCAGAAAATCCAGATTATTATTCCAATAAGTAAGCAGCTCATTCCACACTGTCTCGCCTATCCAAATCGGTCTCTTTCCACTTGTTTTTAAGCTGTTCATTATCTCTCTGTAATTTTTTGCCACTTTAGAATTCCAGTGGCGCTTGACGACTTCCAAATCTGCCTCATGCATATCCACCGAACCCTGCATTTTTTTTAAAAAATAACATGCATATGAACTTATCAAATAGGAGCATAACTACTTAACATACGAAATGTTATATCTTACATACCAAAAAATCTTGCCATATGGTCTCTTTAACTATGTCGGGTACCAATGTCCATGTGGGCCAACATGCGTTGGTGCGAGCCTGATATGCGCGTTTTGATATACTGAGGACCGTGTTGGACGGCTCCAACTCAAAACCCATGTGTTAAAAGAGAGAAAAAAAATCATGGCAATAAATTATATAATTTAGTGTAGTTAACATAATTAAATTTATACAAAAAATTTAGTACATACCCTCCACTGGCTTTTCGCTTAAGCCAGACCACAGGACGAGATAAGTCAGATGGTCCACCCTCATCAGCACCTTGAGACATCACCTGTTACAAATAACAACATAAATAGCATAAACATGAAAGAGCTATAAAAAAACAAGGCATGAGATAACATGAATACATGTTAATAGAAATGTCATAACATAAATACCTTTTTAAAATGTTAAAAACAAGGAACGACTATGATTCTATATGTTTCTTGTTAATAGAAATATAAAATTACCTTTTTAAAATGAGAATTATTGGTTATAAGTCATCCTCGTCACTTTCAGAATCTGACTCCATTTCCTCCTCCATATTTGGTTCATTTATAGTCTCAAATACGTCAACTAATGTGTTCGATTCATCGTTTAGAGGTCCAAAGTCTGTTTGATCATCGGTTATTACTATTTCCGGATTTTCCTTGACATCTGCTTGATAAGCTTGGTCGTCGGGAATATTACGTCCATCAAAAGTAAACCTTGCCTTTGTTTTGAAAACAGCCCACCAATCTATTTTGTCTCTTCTCATAGATGGATAAGGAGCATAATAAACTTGAAAAGCTTGTTTGGCAAGTACAAAAGGATCGTACTTATAATAACGGGAAGTATGTCTCACTTCTATAAGATTATATTTTGAATGCACGTTTATTCCAGAACCTGAAACGTTGCTGAACCAGTTGCATTTAAACAAAAATACTTCTTCTGCGGGTCGTGTGAAATATGACAATTGCAGAATTTGGTTTAGCACGCCATAAAAATCGTGTATATGGTCGTTTGGATCATCACTACCTTTAACAAATACACCGCTATTGTCTGTTAGTTTTTCAGCACCATATTCTTTAATGCTAAATTTATATCCATTGACAAAGAATATTGGATATGTCTTGACAAGTCTTTTTGGTCCCAATGCCAAATGTTTCAATCCTTCATCCACAATACAATTTGTTGGATCAAAAACATAATTGTTAAACCAACTGGCGAATTCTTTGCTGATATCGCCGTTTGGATACCGTGATTCATAAATGCTGCAATTATAAAACAAATCTTACATATATGATTAAACATTTAATACGTGTATACATAGATGTATAAGGTCATTACCTAACAAATGGTGCAACTTCAGTGCAATTGATAAGGATATATGTGTGTGCTGCATTACAATCTTTATCATTCAGCCATTCTTCCACACATCTACCAGAAGGACGTCCATGTTTTTTAAAAATAGATAAAGTCGCTGGACAGTCATCTTGATCTATGTCTTCGTCATTACGCGCAGTACTTACAAATGATATGTTCACATGATCACTAAAATAATGAGAGAAAAAAAATGAAGCTTCTTCTTCGATGTATGATTTGCAAATGGAACCTTCAACTCGAGCTTTCTGCCCCACTTTTTTCTTTAGATGATTTAAATACCTGTTTAGAAATAACGTAATTAAATAATTTTTATTACACGATTCACTAATCAAAATTTAATTAACTAAAAATTAATATACCTTTCAAACGGATACATCCATCCGTATTGCACAGGCCCTCGAAGGCGTGCTTCCAACGGAAGGTGAATAGGTAAATGCTCCATAACATTGAAAATCCTGGAGGAAATATTTTTTCCAATTTGAAGAGCAATATAGGGATTTCTTCCTCTAACTTACATAGACGATCAAGTTTTAATGTAGTAGAACAAAGCTCTTTATAGAACAAACTAAGCTCTGTTACAACAGTCCAAACTTTTACGAGCAATAATTCTTTGAAAGCGACGGGCAATAAATTTTCCATCATAACATGACAGTCGTGGCTTTTCATCCCGCTAAGTTTGCTGTTTTTAAAGTCGACGCATCTACGAAGATTGGAAGATATACTATCTGGGAATCTTAATCCTTCAATCCATTTTAAAAATATTTTAACTTGATTACTATCGAGTTCATAGCATGCTTTCGGTTTTTTGGTGTCATTTGCCTTCATATGAAGCTCCGGACGATTACATATTACTTCGATATCGCGTCTTGATTTCAAATCATCTTTTGTCTTTCCTTTGACATTCAAAATTGTGTTGATTACATTATCAAAAACGTTTTTCTCATTATGCATCACGTCAATATTATGACGAATAAGAAGATCTTTCCAATAAGGCAATTCCCAAAATATGCTTTGTTTCCACCAATTATGAGTCGTTGATTTACCTAGAATTTCTGACTGTACTCCACTTTCATGAATCTTGGGAAAATCTCTCACAAGTTCAAAAATTTCTTCACCTGTCCGTACTTTTGGTGGTCGCAAAGTTTCAAGCCTGTCGATGGTAAAAAAATTCTTATCTTTTCTAAAATGATGATTAATAGGAAGGAAACATCTGTGATAGTCAAACCATGAAATTTTCTTCCCAATAGGTAAAGAAAATGCTCTTGTTTCTTCCATGCAGTACGGACAAGCTAGACGACCAGCCGTACTCCAACCTGAAAGCATTGCATAAGCAGGAAAATCGCTAATTGTCCACAACAGAGAAGCATACATACGAAAAATTTTCTTTTGCGAAATATCATATGTTTCTACCCCTTCATACCATAATTTTTTTAATTCTTCAATCAACGGTTGTAAATAAACATCGATTCCTTGTGTCGGATCATCAGGACCAGGAACGACAATTGTGAGAAACATATAAGGAGTTTTCATACACATCCACGGAGGTAAATTATAAGGTGTTACAATTACATGCCAAGATGAATATTTAGAACCAAATTGAGAAAATGGTGAAAATCCATCTGTACATAAACCAAGTCTAACATTACGACTCTCGGATGCAAAATTGGGGTACTTTTGGTCAAAATGCTTCCACGCTTCTCCATCGGCCGGGTGTGTTAACGAACCTTCTTCCTGTGTTCTCACCTTGTGCCATCTCATATGTTGCGCGGTTACGGAAGATGCATATAACCTTTGAAGTCTAGGAATAATAGGTAAATAATGCATACGTTTGTACGGGACTTCCTTTCCCTTTTTCTTTCTAGGTTTGTATCTTTCCTCATTACATATTCTACACTTCTTAAGGTTGATATCTTCCTTCCAAAATAGCATGCAACCCTTTAGACATGTATCTATTTTTTGATATGGTAAACCAAAGGCCGACATCATTTTTTTAACTTCATAATGATTTTCGCACATCAAATTATTAGGAGGCATATGTCGCTTCGCAGCTTGTACAACAGCTGTAAATCCAGCTTCTGTGAGATTGTATTTCGATTTCATCGCAATGTACTCAGCGGTTACTGATAATTGAGTTCCGCTTTCACAGCCTTCCCAAAGGGGTTTTTTCGCTGCATCTAATAAATCATATATTTTTTTAGCTTCAATATTTGGTTCTTCTTCATCATTACCATCGTCATCATTACCATCGTTATCGTTAAATTGTTGAACTGGGAACATTGAACGTGTAGCATCTTCAACCATTTGTTCTACGAGATTCGTCGTAGCAATTTCATTATTCACTACGACATCTTCTACTTGTGTAGAAGTAGATGCTAACGGTTCTCCATGACGATCCCAAACTGAATAGTTCGACACAAAACCATACTGACGCAAATGAACTCTAACCACTTGTGGTACCAAATACTTCAATAACTTGCATCTACTACAAGGACAACGGATTTCGACGTCGTTTCCTTTGTTACGTAACGCGAAATCAATAAACACCCCGACACCAATAATAAAATGTTTGTTTATTGTGCCATCACTTTCTCTTCGTTTGTACATCCAACTTCGATCAATAAAGTAATCGTGATCCATTTTTCCTAAGTACATATAAAATTAGAAAAAATGTTAAACTTCACAATTTTTATAATTTTTATAACATCAATAGTTGGAAATAGATTCACAATTTTATTATTGAATGCATGTAATTATGTTAATTGATCAGTTACAGGTGGGTCATCCTACCTCCCATTACAAATACAATAACGTAATTAAATCGCGTAAATCTTTTCAATTTAAACGATTCAACAAAATTTCGGCAGCACTTCCCTTTAGTTCCCTGAACAGTACACAATTGCGTGTACACAGGGAACATAAAGGAAGTACTTTCGAAATTTTGAGAACCGTTTAAAATGAAATATTTTACGAGATTTAATTTCGTTATTGTATTCGTAACTTGTCCAATACAAAGGACAAATCCAACAAATATTGTATATGATGAATATAAATGTCCGTTTTGTTAATAAAACGAACATTCACATAACGATTATATACAATACTTATCGGACGGGGCCAAAAAAACTCTCTAAGGCTTTACGAGTGTAACATATTACGATTTGGTTTTTTATTGCGATTGAAATATTTTTTTTACGCCTTTGTGCGCCTTAGCGCCGTTGTGCGCCTTAGCCCAAAAAACAGAAACTTAAATATTTGTATTTTCACGACACGTTTTTGACTAAATATTATTTTCGATTAATTGGGCGTTAACCAAATAAACAAATGCGTGGAGTGTCAACTATATATACGTGTATATATATACATAACACTATATACATGCATATATACATAGTCAACTTTAACTAATCAAACCCTAGATTACCAACATTAGCAACTATATACATGCATATAACAACAACTACTTCAACTAATTCAAACCCTAGATCATAACAACAACCAAATAATTTATATGTAAAAACCCTAAATTAGCAACTAAAATGATAAAACCCCACATTGGCAACTAATTAACATCACTACACACACAAACATACACTAATTATGCATCAATTACACTAAACATAGGGTATTAAACAAAAATTAGAACAAACACATACCTCAAAATCAAAGAGAATAGGAGAATAGAGAGGATGAGAGAGTGCTTTGAGGGAGTTGGAGAGGTCCTACGCGGAAGATGGATTGAAATTGGCAATTTCATAATTGAAAGGGGTGAATTTTAGGGATTTTGTTTCCAAAACTGTGGGGGAAGCAAATGGGGAAGAAGGAGGAAGGCTCGGGACGTTTTTCTGCTCGCCCGTGTAACGGGTGGCAACGACTTCCAACGGCTTAAAAACAACGGCCGCCAACGGTTTCCAACGGCGTATATTTTACAAACCGTATACAGATAAGAATTTTGGCTTCCGTTGGAAGCCGTTGGTCAACCTCCATTGGAGGCCGTTGGAACGACCCGATGCAATACTGTTCATATCTAGTAGTGTAATGTCAGTAAACAAATAGATGATTTTCAGACTTTATTATTCATCTATTTGAGTATACATAAATATTGATTATTCACTTTTTCACTATTAACAAGCATGTGCGGTTCTTGACGGTTCAACCGGTCAGACCTTCAAAACCTTAGGCCCTGAGTCCTCACGGTTTGACTCACGGTCCCGTTATGAAAACATTGCTGTATACAACTAAAACTATCGACGCATCACATACAAGCATAAACAAGCAACAAAACCGCCACAACATACGGAAACTCATACAAACCAACAACTCCACATGAACTAAAGGGAAAAAAGACCAAAACTCCCCATCCTTCTCGAATAAAATGGCAAGCTCACTGACCGAACCAGCCTAGTATCTCTACCGTCTAATACAGAAGCCAACCATAGAAATAACGTCTTGCTATAGACCCAAATCCAGCAAGAAGCTTCCAATCAATATTCTTATCCATATCCTAAGCCCCAGCTGCGTAGATAGAAGCAAACATCCAGCCCAGAGCTCCAGCAAAGAAGAGTTAAGCAGACATCCATCCCTAAGCGGCAAACCTTAAAGAAAAACCACACACTCAACCAACTCCTGCTCGAGGACAAGAACCCCGAGTGACATCGAAATCACTCGCCAACGCTAAAGAGCGAGGGCAAAGAATACCCAAGAAAAGAAGAGCACGAAAAGCAAAGAACACATCATCCTTCACCCTACGGATGACGGAAGACGCCACCATCAGGGACTCATCGGAAATAGCCTTATTTCGAGAGCACAAAACGTGCCGGCAAATGAGGCAGGGGATAAACCTACAGATGATGGAACGTAAATCTTTGACGGACCTACCCTCCCACCACAGCCTAAGCGAATCGAGAAAAGAGAGAGCGTTACAACCCATGACAACCAAATCACGAAGTATCCAAGTTAGCACTGGCACACTTACTAAAAAAACAAATGAGCAGTTGATTCCAAATCTCTTACTCTGGAACGTTTGCACTAGGACGCAAGAGGGTTACCGATCCTCTTAAGGTTAACATCAAGCAGTAAATCCTCATGAATTTTTTTCCACATAAGAATGGGTACCTTAGGAGGAATGCGACAATCCCAGATAAAAGAAAAAACAAGAATTCTAAGCACAGGAGTTCGAGCAGAATTCCACGCTACTCGAGGTCCACGATTCCAATTGATACCCCGATCGTGAGAGTCGGAAATTGCCTTAACTGATTGCATCATTTTCCATATCTCACTAATGTAAGGCGGGGTCTCAGAGAAATCAGTTGACAAAAGACGATTGTACTTAGCATGGAGAAAGGATGCCCAAAAGGAGCCATTTGAACAGAACCTAACCCAGAGCTTACAAGCATAAGTCATGCAGGTATCCCCCGGTTCTGTAAACCCAGACCCCCCTCACGTCTCGGACGATATATAATATCCTAAGAAACCAGTGATGTTTCGTCACTTCGTCCTTTTTCCCTTAGAAAAACGACGAGGCCAAAGAGCGATAAACACGGAAAAATAAGGAAGTGAGGGTCATAGCAGCGAAAACATGAGACCCCAAAGAATCAATGACAGACTTGATGAGAACAAGTCTACCAGCCTGGAATAAGAGGATAGAATTCCATCTAAAAATCTTACCCTTAGCTTTGTCTGATAGAGAATTGAATATCGCATTGAGCTTACGACCTTGATAAAGGACGATTCCAAGGTAAGGCAGAGGGAGAGAGGCAACTCTAAACTAGTGAATGACTCTATACACGAAATCCTTATCTGATCCATGGATTTAGAGGGAACGAAACAACTTTTCAAAGAGTTGACGAGTTGATCCGTACACCGCTCGTAAAGATGAAGAAATCCCAAGAGATTACGACTGGATTGTTTGTTCCCGTTTGAAAGATGATTACATCATCTGTAAACGACAAAGACGAAATCAAGGGACAACCGCTAAGGATACCGAAATGATGAATCTGGCTTGCTACCATAAGAAAGTGCATTCCTTTCATGAAAGATTACGCCACGATGATGAAAACCATAGGGGAAAGGGGATCTCCTTGACGAAATCCCCTTCCAGTATGAAAGAAACCTCTGGTCGATCCATTGATAAGAACGAAAAACTTACAGTTCGAGATGAGACACCACTAGGGGTGGCAATTAGACCCGAACCGATAGACCCGGACCAGACCCGATGGGTCTCGGGTCTAGGCGGGCCGGGTTTTGCCAGGTCTACACTATACATTTTCAAAATCTGGACCCGACCCGAGCTTCGGTTCGGGTACAGGTGGGAAATAACACTAAAATTATATATATTTCAATGTTTTTTGGTCGGGTCGGGTTGGGTTTTATCGGGTCTTTATTGTACTTTTCATCACCGAGACCCAACCCGAGACCCATCGGGTTCAGTTCGGGTCTTTTCAGGTCGGTTCGGGCTTTCGGTTCTCGGTTCTAATAGCCAGCCCTAGACACCACACAAGATCTATAAGCGGTTCGGGGAAGCCAAAAGCTCGGAGAACTCGGATAATGAAGAACGAAGACATGCAATCATAAGCCTTCGTCGTATTAGGCTTTATTAGGGGTGAGCATTAATTTAGTGGTTAAAACCAATTAGATCAATCAAACCGGTTAAGTTTGGTCGGTTTGGTTTGGTTTGGTTTTGTAAGTTAATTAGTTGGTTTTGGTTTATATTACTTTGGTTTATTGGTTGGGTTTGGTTTTTAATATTGACAATCGAACCAACCAATTAAACCAAATTTAAAAATTATTTTATTCAAAATTGAAAACTAGCGCTAAAAATGTTATTATCTATAATATTTCCATAATAATATTATTTTTTATTTAATTTTATATTGACATCTTAAGAAGGAGAGGTTGATTTCTAAAATACTTAAACTATACGAACTAAATTATTTGTTTTAATCCTATGTTATATCAACAACTAGAAGATCTGTTTCATTTTAAGATAAACCAAACAAATCAACCAAACCGAACAAAATATTACCAGTTTGGTTTGTTTTGGTTGCAAAAAATGTTGGTTTTTGGTTTGGTTCGGTTTATATTTCTTGAATGGTTATTTTGGTTTCAACATTTTTGACCGGTTTCAAACCGAACCAACCATTTGCTCACTCTTAAGCTTTATTTCCAAATTGGAACCCTTAATTTTGCGATCGATTTGGGAAATAAGCTCTTAGGCTAGAAGGACAATGTCGGTGATAATACGACCTTTCACAAAACTAGCTTGGGAAGTAGAGATAATACATTCAAGTATAGGCACGAGCCTAGAAGATAACACCTTCGAGATAACCTTATTTGAGAAATTACACAAGTTAATCGAGTGGTAATCTGCACAAGACCGCAGATTCTCGCTTTTCAGAAAATGAGAACAAGATTGGTGGATGTCCAACCCTTTGGAAGCAAACCACCTGAGAAGAAAGATTGGACAACCAAGCAGAAGTCTAGCTGAATGATCGGACATACACTACGGTAAAATACTCCGTTGAATCCGTTCAATTCCATTCGCACTTCCTTGCTAAGAGAGAACACACAAGAATGAATCTCATTAATAGAAGTAGGTATGCAAAGACCAAAAGAGTCCTTTGGAGAAACTAAACAAGAGTGATAAAAGACAACAGAACCGAGTCATTTTGGGAAACAGATGGATTGGAGAGAAGATTGGAAGTAGGGGATGATAGCCAATTCGACTTCTTTAGGAGAAAAAGCCGTCAAAAGGTGAGGACGAAGAATTTAGCGAATAGGAAAAAATTATTCTTATTTCTAATAAAGGAATGGAAGAATTTCGAGTTTGAATCACCGTCGACGAGCCACTTAATCCTAGAATTCTAACAAAGGAAGTTATTTTCAATGCGTAACTCAAAATTGAAGGCAAGTTGGGCTTGAACCCAATACACCTTATTAGAGGCCGAAGGGACTTCATCATAGAGAGCTTCCACCAGGATGAGAACTTCCTCCGCAGAACGAACTCTATCAATGAGGTTCTTGAAGACATGATGCAAAGATGATTGTGTCACAAACTACAAAAGACCATCATGATGTTACAGTGTTCTGAACATAAGTCAGTGGTTTTCTGCAAGTGTGTTAGTAGCTTCAGGTACATGGAATGTGTATAATATAAAATGAGGCAGGGTTGTATCATAGATTTATATAGATAGACTGAGGCATGCATATTGTATAAATGCTTTCACAGTGTTCTTAATTTTATGTTTGTCGGATTGGATATACAACTTCATTGACGATGTCGGCCTAGTTTGGTGAATTTAGATTAGGTGCTTAGAAGACAGATGAACATTAAAAAGAACAATGGTAAAAGCCCATCCTTTTTTGTTATAGTAGTTTAAGGGAAAAAAACATC
The DNA here is from genome assembly GCA_030737875.1 of Allium sativum. Lineage (NCBI taxonomy): Eukaryota > Viridiplantae > Streptophyta > Magnoliopsida > Asparagales > Amaryllidaceae > Allium > Allium sativum. The sequence goes on along the minus strand of CM060927.1, from coordinate 261,146,975 downwards.
GCCCTCTCTCTATTTGTCAGAAATTTTATAAGTAAAAAAACGAATTTGATAGTAACTAAAAGTCGATAGGTAGATGTGCATTCGATAAAAAGAGGAAAAGTTTTTTTTTTTTTGGAAACAAATGAGGCCGAAGCCCAACTGCCCAAAGATAAAAAACCAAAGTACTGAGCAAAGTTACAAATAGGTACAACCCGGAACTAAAAAGCCAAATATAACAACCCATGGCCTAGCTGCGCTTTTAGAAACTCGATACTATATATATATATATATATATATATATATATATATATAGAGAGAGAGAGAGAGAGAGAGATAGAGGGGAGCGTTCCGCTACACCTCTTATATTACACGTGAACCCTCCCCCTGAATCTCAGTCACACATTCCTCCACTCATTCTCTCTCTCATTCTCTACATATATATATATATATATATATATATATATATATGAGGAGGATTTCGTTACACCTCTTGTATTGCACGTGACCCCTGCCCCTGAATCTCATTCATCTATTCCCCTACTCATTCTCTCTCTTCCCATTTGAATATTGTTTGTTAGTGGGAAGAGAGAGAATGAGTGGAGGGATGTGTGGCTGAGATTCAGGGGGGTTCATGTGCAATATAAGAGGTGTAGCTGAACCCTCCTATATATATATATCCAAACAAATAATATATCAAAACATAACGGTAAGTATATCTCAATTTACTGTTTGGGTACTGGGCCTTGTTTTATAAGCATATACATCAGTATATCAATAAGGTCAAATGCATGTATATAGAAATAACATACATTCCCTGCTTAAATAATAAAACAAAATTTACATTTCTCTAACTCAGGAGTGTATATGTTGGCAATGATGTGGATAAAAGGAAGGTAAGTGATGGTATAGTAACTATTCAAATGATTGACTTCGATATAAAAAAAGTATGGCGATGACAAAAATGATTTTTTGTTGAGATTTATTAATTGTTAGGGAAAAAACTAATTTTACAGGAAATCATTTATGTATTAAGCTGAAAGGCACGTTAATATTCTCGGAAGACTTAAATGATATATGCGGGCTAATAAAGGACTCAAGTCATAATAACTAAGAGTCATGCGTAAAAGAAATTCGTTACCACATTCTATGCTAGTTTGCACTAAAAGCCGATTCCGATTGACAAACTCCACTCCGATTTATGCTTCACTATGATTTAATCTCTATTCATACTCCGATTCTCCAAGTGTATGAATAATTTTTGAGCTGGAAACTTGGATGGTTGTAAACATTTGGCCCATATAATATTTTAACATTTACCTAGTGCAACCTGTACATACATTGAAACCACACTCACTCATATCATATATAGTTATGATGTTCTGTCAATTTTTTTATCCATTTACCTTTCGTTAAAGATCATCATCTCTTTTTGGCAGAAAATGAGGAACCTAACTATTGGAAGAATTTGAAGAACTTATTCTCTGGAAAAATAATGAAATTAATTTAGATAGTAAACCACTATACATGTATGCATGTGCGTGTAAAAATAATCAATGCATACAAAACTACTTATACATCTAACCAACCACCGGTATCAAACTAAACATGCTGAGCTTTTACATTTGCACAACTCATTTTCCATTATCCCTCCCTCAAGATCAACCTATCATAAATCACATTGAAGATGTAATCATTGGAGACCTCCATCGAAGAACTTCCAATTTATTCCCGCTATTTTTGGCTTTTGCTGCAAAGGATTTTCATGCTAGCAGAATTCCGCATTGGCATAGTTATGAAGTACTGTTGAGTACAGTGCTATATCTGGAGATCCACAACTCTACAATATGACTGTCAAAGCTGTAAGTATACTCAGATATGTATTCCCATGTCAAAACACATTAAGGCATGAGAAATGATGAATTCCACCTGCATAATGTGTAGACAAAGAAACCAAACAAATGAGAACTTAGCGGATGAATATATGGATTAGAATATAAAAGAACGCTCAGTCGTTTGAGGTGGAAGATCCACAATTTAGATTGCATAATTTTAACTGAATACAAATAACATGTAGAATTAATAAATGCGTTGGTAATAAAAATTTAATTGAATCCACGATTTAGTTTGGCAAAGTAGAATCGTATCTATCGAAGCAGAGAAAACCATGGACATATTCATAAACACCGATTAATTGGATTTTGAAATTCTGTTGGGCGCAAAATGGAGACAGAGGCAACTGTGCTATGATTCCTCATTTTGGATTTAGGCTTGGCTCAAAATGGAGCGAGTGTTAACCAACCGGCTATTGTTCCAATACATTAGCAAGATTTAATGCCATGACCAGGTAACTCAATATGATAATAATGTTATTTCGAATTATATCCTGGATTTCTAAATCTTTTCAAATAAAATTTGAGCAATTCAATTGAATTTCATTAAGGTAGTCATCATGATCAATAAAAATAATAAAGATATATGATGAATAAGTAATACTCAAGCCGAAAATGGTTACATAATGCCTTATGTAAATATTCCTATACAAATATCCGTGTGTAATTTCAGTAGAATAATATTTAAAGATAACCTATTTTGGTTAGTTAATAAAGAACTCATAAAGAACTTATATCCGATATTTAATTTAATGTGTTTTTGAACAAAAATAGTTTTAAATATTAAAATTTATTATTTATGTCTTATATTGATAAGGTAGGAATAAGATTTGACTTGTTGAACAATAATATGCCATAGTTATATATGATAAAGTTGGAGTTGATAATTTATCTATATAAAAATTTGAAATTTATTTGAGTTCTATATTTTAATTTGATTAGAGATCATAACTGTTGAATTTAATTTTAGGTAAATAAGTGAAAACTGAATATTTTATTTATAAATATTGAAATTTGACATTATTGTAAATAATCCCAGAATTCGGTGAAATTAATTTTATTGAATCAGAAATGGTAAATTATTTCATGATCTAAAATTTCGTAGCCATCGGAATTATAGTTTTTTTTGATGCAAAAGGTAGTGAATCGCGAGATTTATGCCTTACTTCATTAAACATAACAGACTAGTACATCGTAGTTTCTAGTACAGCATACGTGTATTTACAAGAATATATACAACCCAAAAAATATCACATGCTCGCAGGCATGGTAATAGTGTAGCCAAAAAATAGAGATACATAATACAACCACATAGTAACTAAGAACCCGAACAAACTGAACCCAACTAGGATAAAGCAACATCAAACTCGTCTGCCATAAGCACGATCCATAACTCTAGTAGCTATAGTGTCCACAAACTTCACTTCGTCGCTGCCTAACCATAGAGAAACAAATTTGAGAATGCAATAAATAACTGTATTGGGCAGTTTCATTTTACATTTAAACTTGCGTGAGTTTCTTTCATACCATAGTATCCAAACATAAGCAAAATTCAAAGCAGCAAACAATTGTCGCATGTGTGTATCAGGGAGTGAAGTAAAAATGGTGTGCCAAAAATGATATTGATCGGTGATGAAGCCAGACCAATCCAAACTAATATTTAGGCTAACTAAGCACTTCATCCAAACATAAAAAGCGAAATCATAACCAACGAACAAATGCAGGTAATTTTCGTCATCTTCATCGCAGAAAGCACAACCACCAGCGACACGGACTCCTTTTTTACGTAATCTGCTCACTGTATTAAGTCTATTATGCATGATCGTCCACATATGAATTTTAACTTTTGTAGGCAATGCTTTAAAACTCCACATGTAATCAAAACCAACAAATCTCCTTCCTGCAAAATTCATCATCTTATAAAGGTGGTTAACATGAAAAGATTTGTTATCCCCCTCAAGCATCCAAACAAACTCGTCATCCCTTTCATCAGAAAGTTGTATCTCCTCTAGCAGTCGAATCAAAAAACACAGCTGAGTCAATGCATTGCTAGCCACTAATCGACAAAAAGTTAGCCTCCATCTGAAATTGACAACATCCCTGTTATACATTTCATTGACTAGGAAGTGCTTATTGCATGCAAAATCATAAAGATCAGCAAACTCGAATCTCAAAGGAATGGGAAACAGCCAACAATCAAACCAAAACGAAGCACTGCGTCCACTCTTTACAACGATGCCCACACCAATTTTAATCCAATGAATGTTACTCATAAAACCACGCAAAAAAACCGAACAATGAGAAACATCCGCATTCCAATCAAATCTTCCTCCATAACAAGTGTTGGTAATCCATTCTTTCCAGAAAACTTTCTTATCGCTTAACATAGTCCATAATCATTTGCAAAGTAAGGCCGAGTTCATGTTTCTCAAAGTAAAACTCTCAATCCTCCCTGATTTTTGGATTTGCAAACCTGATCTCAAGACACAAGACAGCTTACTTTGCGTGTTTCCTTCGTGCCAATACAGAAAAAATTACGACGAAAAGCATCAATCTTCTCAATCACCCATCCGGGACATGAGTAGAAAGATAACCAATACAAGGGGATATAAGAGAGAACAGAATTCACCAACACAAGTCTTCCAGCCTTAGATAGACAGTTCCCCTTCCACCTCGCCAGTCTCCGATCAACTTTATCAATAACTAACTGCCAGTCTCGCTTCATCAATCTTTTTGGACGGATGCAAGCCCCAAGATAGTTGATGGAAATGAATCCACCTTACAATTGAGCATCTCAACATAACTCCTGTTCACATCAACACTACAACCCAGGGTGTAAACACTACTCTTATGAAAATTAATTTTTAAGCCAGATAAACTTTCAAAAGCATAAAGCAAATTTTTTAAAGAGGCAATGTATTTGCATTCTGGATTACTAAAGATAATAGTATCATCAGCATATTGTAACGAATTAATACTCCTGATAATATGGTCCCTTCCAAAGCTCTGAATGATATCGTTAGCACTTGCCACCTGAAGAATCCGATAGAAGACATCCGCTGCCAAATCGAAAAGAAGAGGGGAGTAAAGGAAAAAGAAAAGCTCTTCCTCTCATAGCCATGGCTGCTAATGTAATTCCCCCTAAATTCTCTGTTGACGATAATCCCAATCCGACTGGGATCTCTCCTCTTCCTCCTCCGTCCAGCTCTCCTCCTGATTCAGGCTTTAACCACAAGAGAACTCATCCGGATTTCGTTGCGGATGAAGACGGATTCATTACGGTGAGAAATCGCAAACACAAAGCAAATCAAAACATGCAGAATTCTAATCAGTTTAGAAAGGAATCGGTAAAGATCAAAAATACCCAATGAGGGTTAACAAAAAACCTTACCTAGCTTCGAGCGGGAATCGTTTTCAAGGCAAGAAACTCATCGATCAAGCCAAGAAACCCATTGAGCAAGCCAAGAAACCCGTTGATCATGTTCAACATCGAGCGACAGCCTCTTCTCGGGCGGATCTAGTCAAGAAAGGAGGCCAAGACACTGACCTAGACCTAACATACATAGCTCCAACTTCAACTATAGGTGAAGAGAATATTGTTATTGTCAATGAGGAGGTCAGTATTCGTACTGAATTTAAATGGGGCTTCTCTATTATTGCATATGTTTTTGGAAAACATCCGCCATATTATCATTTTAGAGCTTTCGTTGAGAGAACATGGAATCCAAATGGTTCTTTTGAAATTTTTACAAGAGAAAATGGATTCTTCATTATCCAATTTACTAACATCGAAGACTGTGAGAAAGTTCTGAGAGGAGGCCCCTATTTTATTAACGGAAAGCTGATAATATTAAAAAAGTGGAACAAGAAATCAGTTCTTGATAGAGATTTTCTGAGTACTATGCCAGTATGGATAATGTTGCCTGAACTAAGCCTAAGATTGTGGAATAAAGAGGCGTTCAGTGCCATTGCAAGTGTTGTAGGGATACCATTAAAATTTGATGAGCAAACGACGAAAGAAACTAGATTGAGCTACGCTAGAATTTCAGCAGAGATAAAAGCTGATGCAGATTTACCAAATGAGGCTACGATTTATTTACATGATGGTGAAATTATAACACAACCGATCACGTATGAACAGATGCCCGATAGATGTAAGGACTGCAAATGCTTTGGTCATTCAACTGCAAATTGCGAATTCAACAAAGATGCAGTGGAAAGGCCAAATGAATATGCAAATCCTGACAACTTGGAGAGTGACAAAAATGGTACCAGTTCATACGAGACACAGTCTAAAACCATCGATCCTACATTGTTTTCACATTCTACAGAGGATGATAACATGAACATAGATCCTCTGCTAGTCATAGAAAAGACTCAAATCAACAGCGCTATGGCTGGGACGGAAAATGATCAAGACAATGCTAGGATAAATGGTAAAACACAATCTGATATGGCTCATATTAACACTGAGAGTACTATGAAGGAAGTACACACAAAGTTAAAAGAGCAAAATGTTTCAGAAAGAGATCCAAAAATAATTGCAAAAGGGAAAACAAATAAGCAGTTCATTGGATCTTCTTCTTTATTAAAGGATCCTAGGTTGCTTACAAATTCTGGAAAAATCAGTTCTTATTCTTCAGGCTTGGAACAGTGCTCGGACCTACTTGCAGCTGAACCAATTTTCACCAACTCTAATTTGCTTTTTGGAGATCTTGCTCCTTCTAATTCCAGTATCTCTTTAGAAGATATTCAAAATGCTGTAAATAAATCCATGGCCCCACCTAAAGCAACACCTAAACCTGCATTACAAAAGAAGAAGAGGACCAGAACCAAGAGCCTCTCTAACATAGGTACAATTAAAGAGGTCGAGGATAAGAAAGATCATGACTTCAGGAAAAAATACATTGCAAAAAATTCAAACTGGGAAAAACAGTTGAAAGCAACAGAAAAAACTAATTTCAAGAAAAGTGGTAAGCAATCTGAAGTGAAAGGGGATGGTAGCAAGCACAGTGACCCACTGTAACTTGCAGTGTATCCTTTATTGTATCATTTTATAGCTTTTTTATTTTTATATATGGATATTATAGCTTGGAACATTAGAGGTTTAAATTCTCCTAGTAGGAAATCGGATCTGCTCAATTTTTTAAGCAATTATAAGCCTAGCATTATTGGTCTGATTGAGCACAAACTCAATGATATTAATATTGCTAACTTACATACTAGAAGCCTATCTAATTTGCACATGATTAATAATAACCATATGGGGGGTAATGGCAGAATTTTGGTTCTTCATAATCCTAGCATGTGGTCTTTAGATAGCTATTTTGTTGATCTTCAATACATTCACTGCAATTTTAAAAATAAAGGTGGTTTAACTTTAAAAATCGCTTTTATTTACGCCTCTAATTTGGAAACAAAGAGGGACTCTCTTTGGAATAGTATTGAACTTTTTAGTTTGAATATTAACTGACCTTGGATTGTTCTTGGTGATTTTAATACTGTTTTTCATGGTTTTGAAAAAAGGGGTGGTAATCCCATTCCATTTTTCAAACTTGAAAAAATTGCTAACTTTATTATTAGATCTGGTTTGATAGAACCTCCTATTAGTGGAAATAAATTCACTTGGAAATCAGGTGAATTTAGGAATATCCACTGTAAATTAGACAGGGTTTTATTAAATCAGATTTTTTTAACACTTTCTCTAAAGTTAGCTGTTGTACTCTTTCGCAGAATTCTAGTGACCACACTCCTATTATGGTTACCTTTAATAATAGAGATAAAGGGGGTGTTAAGTCTCCCTTCAGATTTGTTAATAGTTGGGTATTTGAAGAGGGTTATACAGAGATTGTATCTAGTAGTCTTAACAATAATCTGTTTGGAACTGCCTAATACAAATTTAACAAATCTCTTCAAATTATTAAAGTTAATCTTAAAAATTGGAATTGCTCAAGGAATAAATTTATTACTAAGGTCAATAGGGATAATTGTGAGAGGCTCCAAAATGCTTTAGACAATAATAGCTCAGATAGTAATATAGCTTCTCAATTTTTTGAAGCTCAAGCTAATTTGGTTAAATCATTGCACATTCATTCAATTAATATTAAGCAGAAAGCCGAGATTGTCTGGTTAACTACAGTAGATGAAGCTAGTAATTTTTTTTTATGCTAGAATGACTAGTAGGAAAAATAGAAATGATATTGGGAAATTGATTAACACAGATGGTAAAATAATTATTGATGCTCTTCTTCTTGAAGAAAAAGCTATTAATTACTTTAACACTCTGTACAATTTTGATAATAACACAAGCAATTTTCCTAATATTATTTTTAAATACACTGTTAATGATAATAGTGTTGATTTACTTCTTGCTCCTATTAAAGAAGAGGAGATTAAAAACATCATATTTAATGCTAAAGATGATAAAAGTCCTGGCCCAGATGGATTTGGTGCTAAGTTCTACAAGACACATTGGACTGATATTAAAACCCCTCTGATTGACTCTGTAAATGAATTTTTTAGCTATGGCAAGATTTCAAAATTTTTTAATCATACTTTTATTACTTTATTTCCTAAGGTGGAAGCTCCTATTAGCTTGGAGGACTATAGGCCAATAGCCTACTGTAATTTTGTTTACAAAATTATATCTTCTATTCTTTGTAACAGGGCTGAAGGCTTTCTGAAATTCCTTATTTCTGAAAATCAGAGTGCCTTCATTCCTGATAGGCTTATTTCTGAAAATACTTATTAGAGATTTCAATAAGAAGGATACAAATATTATGTGTATTAGAGTTGATCTTCAAAAAGCTTTTGATAAGATTAATAGGAAATTTATTATATTTGTCATGAAACAGATGGGTTTTAATAACAAATTTTGTGACTTAATTGAAGAATGCATAAGTAATGTCACCTTTTCAGTGATGGTTAATGGCTCTCCAAAAGGATTTATTCATAGCAATAGAGTTATAAGGCAGGGAGATCCATTATCACCCTACTTATTCTCTATTGTTATGGAGTACTTTTCAATTCAGATGGAGGCTAAATTGCTAAAAGGCAACATTAAACCTATCAGTAGAAACATGCCTCACATTACACATCAGTTATATGCAGATAATATGCTTGTTTTTTGCAAAGCTGATAGGAAAAGTCTTCTTTAATTAAAAGCATTCTTGATAATATGGAAAAATATGCTGGGCTTAAAGTTAATGAGAGTAAAAGCAAAATATATTTCAGTAAAGATTCTGTTAATAAATATGATGTTCTTAATCTTCTGAAATTTAAAGAAGGAAAGTTACTAATCAAATATCTTGGCTTGCCTCTTAGTATTAATCAAATTAAGGATAGGGATTGCACTAGACTTTTTGATATTATTCATAGTAAGCTTGAGGGATGGTCAAGTAAGCTCCTATCTATGGCTGGTAGAATGGAGCTTACTCATACTGTCATCACTGCTATCATTGTCTATTGGGTTCAAACTCACAACATCCCCATCAATGTGATTCAAAAAATCGAGAGAATTTGTGATAATTTTATTTGGAAAGGTAAATATCACAAAATTTCTTGGGATAAAGTTTGTAAACCTAAGAAATTTGGTGGATTGGGCCTTAGAAATATTAGAGACCTTAATGAAGTTAGCAAGTTAAAACTATTTTGGAAATTTTTGGATGGTAAATCACTTTGGGCTAGATGGATGAATGCTAAATATTTGAAATCTAAAAACTTTGGACTGTAAAAAAAGAAAACCACCATTCTTATGTTTAGAAAAATATTTTTGACTGTGGAAATATTGGGAAAAGATTAATATAGAGGAAACTGAAGGATGGAAATCAAACCAGCCTATGGTTTGACCCATGAATCTTTGGCAACTCTCTTATTAACCTTTTAGGATGGAATAATTTACACATTTTAGGCGGTGTAAAAGATACAGTTCAAAGTATTATTCAAAACAATGGCTGGTTTTTAAATTATAGTCAAGCTGCATCCATTTATAAATCTGCTATTCATAAAATCCCCATTGATAGTGATTGCTTCAAAGATCATTGGAACTGGAAGTTAAATTCCAAAGGTAAATTCTCTTTTAAAAAAGCTTGGGAATATTTTATTGGTAAGGAGGTGGAAGTAAATTGGCATAGAGTTATTTGGTGCAAGTCTAATTGCCCAAAAATGGCTCAATGTGCTTATTTTGCCCAAAAATGAACTGAGAGTAGGCCTCTAACATTCCATGTGACAATTATCATGGTGTAACGTTAGCCCTCTCCAGTTCTTTATTTTTAATATCACGTATTACATCATCATTTAACAGAAAACCAGAATTACTTGCAATAGCATGCAATTGATCACTATTCAAAATATTAAGAATAGCAGGAACAAAAATGCTACCTGGCACTGGGTGGCCCATTCCTCGCGCACTGTGACGCAGCATGAAAACACCTTGATCCATGACTCGTTTGCCTCTGCCCCTTGTTGAAGAGTATTAGCCAGAACTGGATGGAGCAATAGTCAGGTTTCCAGCCAAATTTAGGTCCTATGATTCGTTATCCATTACATGTTCATTAAATGCATCACCGTCACCATGCACATCATCCTCGGCCTCCAAATCATTGAAACCAATTCCATCACCCCCATTAACAGGAACTATGTCTCTAGAATCTGTGCCAACACCCACTATATTCCCGCCCGCATCAACCTCCACTGCAACGCCATCGTCAAAGCGAACCACATAATTATCGTTGTTACTTCCTCCTTTAACAGTGTTACCCCCTCCTTCATCATCAGCACTATCCGAGGGGACAATAACTGAGTTATTAACATCACCAACATGCACTTTAGCACCCCCATCTTTGCTACACAAAACTTTAAGTTTACCATCGCTGCCAGTTGCAAAAACCCTCTGCTTAAAATTTAGGGCGATGAATCCTCCTCGCATCTCTGAATATGAATTTCATGAGAAAAGCCATCAATTGGAATCATCCTGACAAAGGCAGCGGCTTTCCCACCTCTTTCGTCAACTTGGCACGTAAGCAAGTATAATCCACATCATGAATTGCTCCATATTGCACTCTCTCCACATCGCCAATGTCGGCCAAAGCTGATTTGAGAACATCCAATTTATGACAGACCACCGGTGCGTTCTTTAGAAGAATACAAATTGTCTCCTTCTCCGTTGAGACGCTGCCAAACTGCGCACTCCGCCTCTTCAACAGATTGTCCCCTTGGTCAAGATGAAAGAATACTTGAAGTTCTCCGTCAGCAGGGATGGTGGGAACCGAACAATAAACACGTCGCCCATGCATTTAACATTCCAGATCCAAGACGGAGCACGACGACCATATCGGGCTTTCAGAAGCTCCTCGATCTGGCAACTGAGAAGGATCCGTGCACTATAGAAATAATCACCATCGATCTAGCCCAATTGAATGATTTTGTAAAGAGATTTGCAGAGATCTGGTTGTGGGATCTAATTTCAGCCATTTTTGGAGAGGAGAAACGATGAATTTCACAATTGAAGCCCTTATGCCCAGGTTTGTGGCATTTAAAACAAATAACTGGATTTCTAAATGATCGTGCCCAGTGATATGTCGATCCACACCTGAAGCAGCCATTTTTTGATTTGATATTACTGAGAATTTCATTATAGCTGTTATGGATACGAGGAGACGGTTTTGATAGTGGACTTTTATATTTTAAAATATTTGGATCTGAAACTTGCTTTACAATTGGCCGAAGTAATATATCCTTAAAAGTAGGATTAATGGAAACATTGTTAACGTTTTCAACGTTTAAAGATGAGATTTGCGAGGAGAAAGACTAGTTAGAGGAGAAAAAATATTTTTTGAATTTTCCATAGAAGATTGCCATGAGGTCGCTATTGTTATCGGAATTATAGTTAGATCGTAAGAAATTAAAACAAGTATAAATTTATATGTACAATTCAGTTGAATAATCAAGTTTTAAAAGAAAACTGCTATAGACTTTGGAATTGGGCTATGAAACATATTCCATTGCATTCAGAAGGCGTCAAAACCTATTGTTAGGTAGTAAGCGGATCTGATTTGGGCTCAGTCCAAATTTTTGCTTTAAAACACGCAAATTGAGAATTATATTATTAAAATAATAGTTTCCTAGAACACTAATTCACAGCCACCATATTTTAATTCCAATGGCCGAAATTCTCTGATCTTTCCCCTTTGATTTCTCTTAATCTATACAACAATTTGAGACAATTCCAAAGCAAAATTTGTTGCTCTCGACGAGATCTTCGATTCCATATGGTTGGATTGAATTCTAACAATCTATAATCACCAGAATTAAGCCTAGAACGTGCACAGTTATGGGGCTTTTGGAGGCGCAAGGATCAACTGTGAGAACCAGAACTCAGGGCGCAGGGGGCTAGGGTGGAGGCGCATTGAACGGTGAAGATTGATCATGATCTAGTCGAAGATTTGAGGTGCGTGATTTTGGAATTTGTGAATGTATGGGTTTGGTCCTGGAAGAGATGCGCGATTCAGGAAGATGAAGGTGACTTCTTTTTCTGTGCTGATGTGGCAGATTTTGTAGGGGTGAGATTTTTTATTTATTTATTTTATATAATTTGAATTTCAAATGATTATACACGTATAACTTCTTCATACGAGCTCCAATTGACACGCAGTTTGTTGCGTTAGAGTTGTATCGACGAGCTCTTCGCGATGACACTGATTTGGACTGATTCTGATACCGTTGATTTTTGGGCTAAATTTGTGATTTCAATCTCGTTTGAAATCAAGGTGAGTGATTAAACCCACTCACATCTAACTAAAATATTTGACTGTTAGTTAAAATAAATTAATGTCATGATATGATTGTATTGTTTTCTATTTGATTGTTTAAATTGCATAGTTATGTTAAATCTGCATAGACTGTATAATTTAATTTTACTGTTGTATAAATTGTACTGTTAGAGATTAATTTCTAGTTTTAATAAAAACAAGAACCTCATACCTGATGACTAGTAACTGATATTATTGAACTGTATAGATGTGTTGATTTGATGTATGCCTTGAATTTATATATTTAATGTATTGATATGAAATTCATCTTGTTATCGACATTGTTTATATATGTTATTGATTTTTGTTGATTAATCCCAACCATTACCCTAGATGTTACGGACATCAAATAAACACAGGATTAATCATTAAAATGAATTAAGAACGTAGGTTGAAATAATAAATACCTATAACGCTGATTTGGATTGAAATGATATATATCCTTTCCCAAAATACTAAAATTAAATTTTAAGTATCACTTGGCCATAGGATAGAAAATTATATACGGACACCGGTTGGTTAAATAAAAATTGTTTTTAACCTTGAATTTTTAAATTTTATTTTAAAGACAAATATATCTGTTTTCTTTAAATTTGAACTTTAAACCTTGAAATTAAAATTTTAAAATTTAGAAATTCATGTTTGTGAATAACTGAAGTTGAAACTGAATTGAATATATAATATAAACTTATCGACATTGAATTGTTTATCCATCTTTGATATTTGCTTTTTGATGCAAAAAGGTAGTGAATCGCTAGATTCACGCCTTCATTCATTCATTAAGCATAGAGCAAGTACATCGTGTTCAGCATACATAGAGCTATCTACTAGTTACAGTTACATATATTTACATACATATGTACAATCAAAATACATGCACGCAGGCATGTTTACATAGAGTCCAAAAATTTTATGAAACTACAGCAAAAAACAGCATGCAAACCCAGTAAAGTGAAGCATGGCAACATCAAGCTCTGCTACCACGGGCCCTGTCCATCACTCTAGCTCCGATTGTGTCAACAAACCTGATTTCTTCCTTGCCTGACCAAAGAGAAACAAAATTAAGTATGCGAAAAATAACTGAGTTGGGCTGTTTCATTTTGCATTTAAACTTTCGTGAGTTGCGTTCATGCCAGAGGATCCAAACATAAGCAAAGTTCAAAAGAGCAAACATATGGCGCATGTCAGTGTCAGGTAATGTAATAATAGTGCTATTCCAGAAGAGAAATTGGTCAGAGATGAAGTGAGACCAGTCTAAGCAGATATTAAGGCTAACTAAACACTTCGTCCACACGTAAAAGGCGAAATCGCAATCAAGAAAAAGATGCATATAATCCTCGTCATCGTCATTGCAGAAAACACATCCCCCAGTAACATTAACACCTTTTAGCCTTAATCTTTTCACTGTATTGAGCTTGTTGTGCATGATCGTCCACATATGTATCCTGACCTTAGCAGGTACAGCCTTAAAACTCCACATTCTCATGAATCCATCGTACTTTCTTCCTGTGAAGTTCATCAACTTATAAAGTGCACTCACGCAAAATTTACCACCAATCTTCCACACAAAGTCATCCTCCTCATTGCTATGAAGGTGAACATCTTCTAGCAAACGAATCAGTCCACAAAGTTGAAGCAGAGCATTACCAGCCACAATACGACTAAAGGACAGGTTCCATTTAAAGTTGGCAGAATTCGCATTAAACATTTCACAGACTGAAGCACTTTTGTTGCATGCAATAGCAAACAGATCGGCAAATTCATTACGCAAGGGGATAGGAAGCAACCAACAGTCATACCAGAAAGAGACGCTTCGGCCGTTTTTAACTACAATCTCAGTCCCAATCTTCATCCAGTGAACATTTGCCATAACACCACGCCAAAATGTTGAGCAATGGGAAATGTCCGCATTCCAGTCAAATCTACCACCATAGCAAGTGTTTAAGATCCACTCTTTCCAGAGAACTTTCTTTTCGCTAAGCATAATCCAAAGCCATTTACAAAGTAATGCATGATTCATATTCTTCAAATTGATGACACCTAAGCCTCCTTGATCTTTGGACTTGCACACCTGATCCCACGACACTAGACAGCAGGTTTTGCGCGTGTCCTTCGTACCGGTCCAGAAAAAATTCCGACGAACAGCATCAATCTTCTAAACAACCCAACCCGGACACGAATAAAAAGAGAGCCAGTACAAAGGGATAGCCGCCAGAACAGAATTCACCAGCACCAGACGTCCAGCCTTTGATAGACAATTTCCTTTCCACCTCGCTAATCGCCTGTCCACTTTATCAATCACATATTGCCAATCACTCTTCATCAATCTCTTTGGACGGATATAAGCACCAAGGTATTTGAGAGGGAAAGAATCCGCCATGCAGTTGAGCATTTCAGCGCAATTCCAGTGCACATCAACGCTACAACCCAAAGTGTAAACACTGCTCTTGTGAAAATTAATCTTTAAGCCAGATAAACTTTCAAAAGCATAAAGCAAAAATTTTAAAGAGGCAATATTCTTGCAATCAGGGTTGCAAAAAATAATAGTGTCATCAGCATATTGTAGAGAATTAATACCCCCAATGATGTGATCACGCCCAAAGCTTTGAATAATCTCATTAGAACTCGCCACCTGAAGGATCCGACAAAAGACATCGGCAGCCAAGTCAAAGAGGAGTGGGGAAAGTGGGTCACCCTGTCGCAGCCCTCGCTTGGATACAATAGTTTTGCCAACCACTCCATTCACACAAATATTGGATCTACTTGAAGTTAAAATGCAATGAATCCAGTTTAGCCATTTACACGGAAAGCCTCTCGCGCTTAGAAGATCCATGATAAACCTCCAGTCAACTGTGTCAAAGGCCTTAGCAAAGTCCAACTTCAGGATTGCGCAAGGCACGTTATGTCTATCACTATGGGAGATAACTTCCTGGACAAGAGCCGCACCATCAAGAATGAATCTTCCTCTAATAAATGCTGTCTGCGAAACATCAATCAGGTTGTCCATCTTCGCTTTCAGTCTGTTTGCGAGAACCTTAGTGATCAATTTGAAACTGCTATTCAAGAGACTAATAGGTCGAAAATCCGCAGCCGAGACATTTCCTCCTTTCTTAGGGATCAAAACTACATTGGCGTATCCCAACATGTCCAATCTCAAGGAACCAGAATGAAATTCTTTGAATATGTTAATAACATCCTGTTTAATCACATCCCAATATTTCTTATAGAAGAAATTTGGAAAACCATCAGGGCCAGGGGCTTTATCACCAGGCATTTCGTTTAAAGCCGCGACGATTTCCTCTTCTGAGAACTCCGAATCAATGCCACTAAGATCAACAGACAAAGGATACAGCTTCTTCCAATCAACATTCACCCGATTCTCAATGCGTTCACCAAAGATTCCCTTATAAAATTCAGTAAAAACCTCCTCTATCCTTTGATGATCACAAATTTCAACTCCGTCTTTCCAAATGCTACATATTGTGTTAGTACGCCGTCTACCGTTCGCTACTTTGTGGAAATAACTTGTGTTACTATCACCAAGCTTAAGCCACTGAGTTCTCGACCTCTGTTTCCAAAAGATCTCTTCTTGATCAATCACCGTTAGAAGCTCCTTTTCTTTAGATTTTAACAAGGCACGCTCGGCCTCACTTAGATTACGCCCTTCCTCAAGCACATTGAGCTCCATAATCTCAGATTCAAGTCTCTGCTTCTTGACTCTGATGTTTCCAAAGACTTCTCTATTCCATTTGGCTAAAAATTTACGCAAAAGTCTCATTTTCCTACAAAAATTACTAGCTGCATCACCAAAGTTGCGAAACTCTACCCACTTCTCCCGCAACATCACATCAAAATTTGGTTCAATACACCACATATTCTCGAACTTAAAAAAAGATTTCCTTCTATAATCGACATTAGTGTTGAGAACAACCGGGCAGTGATCAGAAATAAGGGAAGTAAGACCTCTTTGAAGAGTTAGGGGGTGCAAGTCATCAAAAGCAGAATTAATGAAGAAGCGATCGAGTCGAACTAAAGTAGGAGGGGTCCTACCGTCAGTCCACGTATATTTTCTATTAGTCATGGGTAGGTCAATAAGGCCACAGTTTCCAACAAAGTCACTAAAATTGTTCATGTCGCCCAAGCCAGCGTTTTTCACAACATTACGTTCAGACATAAATCTTGTAACATTAAAGTCACCACCAATTACCCAGGGACCATACATAAGTTTATAAAAGTCCAAACCCTCGGCCCATAATGTCATTCTTTCTCGTCTTGTATTGGGTCCATAAACATTAGAAAAGAAGTAAAGTACATTTGTAGATTTACATTCCAGGGCTAAATGCAGACAGTAAGTTTGTTTGATTTCTTGTTTAAGCAACCAAGAATTACTATTCCAGCCAGTAAAAATGCCACCAGAGGTTCCCACAGCAGGTATAAAAGCCCAATCATCAATGACACCCCACCCCAGACATTTGAAAATAAATGGTTCAGGATTCTCAAGCTTGGTCTCTTGAAGCATGATGATGTCAGGTTTTACAGACTTGAGGTAATTTTTAACCCTAAGGCACTTATCAAAAGTTCCTAGGCCTCTAACATTCCAAGTGACGATAATCATGTTGAACCATTAACCCTCTCATTTTCTTTATTCTTAATATCACTTATCACATCATCATTTAACACAAAACCAGATTTACTTGCAATATCATGAAGTTGATCACTAGACAAAGTATTAAGTATAGCAGGAACAAAAATGCTACCTGCCAAAGGATGACCCATCCCACGTGCGCTGCGACGTAGCATGACCACACCATGATCCGATGCACTCTTGCCTTTACCACATGTAGCCGAGCATTCCCCTGAGCTGGTTGGAGCCAGCGCCAAATCCCCAGCCAAATTTAAGTCTTGTGATTCGTTGTCCATGACTTGTTCATCCACCGCCTCTCTGGCGCCTTGCATGTTGCCTTCCTCCCCAAGATCCTGTAAACCTACTCCCTCATTTTCGTCGACGGCAATGATCTCTCTGGAGTTGGCACCCACACCCACAATGTTGCCAACCTCGTCAACCTCAACTGCCACCCCATCATCAAATCGAACCACATAATTATCATTATTCCTTCTTGCAAAAACATCCCCTTCTCCTTCAATAGCCGAATCTGCCACCGAAGCAATCACTTCCTCCACATGCATTTTGGCACCCCCATCCTTACTACTCAAAACTTTAAGCTTCCCCTCTCCATCAGTTGCAAACACCCTCTGCTTGAAAAGAGGAACATTGATTTTCGGTGGCGAATCTTCCTCGCATCTTTCAATCTGCACAACATGGGAAAAACCATCAATTGGAATTGCCACTGAATTCGGCAATGGGGTGCCCACCTCCTTCATAAATTTGGCACGCAAACAAGTATAATCCACATCATGAATTGCACCGTACTGGACTCTCTCCACTTCTCCATAATCTTCTAGAGCTGTTTGGAGGACGTCAAGTTTACGACATACAAGCGGAGCATTTTTCAATAGGATCCAAAAGGTTTCCTTCTCCCTCGAGACACTGCCAAAACGCGGACTCCACCGCCTCAGGTTAATTCTCCCCATGGTAAAATTGAAGTTATATTGGAAGTTTACTGTCAGCAGATGTTGTGGGAACCGAACAACAAAGACATCACCCATTCGCTTGACGTTCCAGTCCCAGGATGGGGCACGACGGCCATATCTGGCTTTCAAAATCTCCTCAATCTGCCGTATCGAGAAAGATCCACTCATAATAGAGATGATTACCATCGATCGAGCCCAATCAAAAGAATTTTGGAAGCGATTAGCGGAAATTTGTTTTCTGGAACTTTCAGCCATTTTTGGGGGAGGAGAACGAAAAGATTTGCAATTAAAACCCTTGTGCCCTGTCTTATGACATTTAAAACAAATAACTGGATTACGACATGATCTCGCCCAGTGATCTGTCGAACCACATCTGAAGCAGCCATTTTTTGATTTGATATTATTGAGATTTTCATTATAGCTGCGAAGGATGTGAGGAGACGGTTTTGACAAAGGTCTTTTATTATTTAGAAAAATCGGATCTGGATTTCGCTTTACAGCTGGCCTGAGCAGAAACGTTTTGACAAAGGTCTTTGATATTTGCTTTAAATTAACTTGATTTATAGTAATAATCGAACTGTGAACTCAAGATTTTTTTTATAAATGAATTATTCAAAATGAGAATTAAAATTTAAATTCAATTATTTGAATTGAATTATTAAATCGAATTATTTGAAATTGAACTGTTGAATTGAATTGAAATATTAATGGGAAGTCGAATCCTTTTGAATTAAGATATCGAAATTTAGTCGATTGATTTGAAACTAAAATATGATTTCCAATTTGGTTAAATTTTGAAGAAACGATTATAATTCCAACTATAGTATTTTAAACCATTTTATAAACTATTTTTATGATAATTTTTTTATAAACTATTTATCGTATAGTTATTTTATTTTATTACTTATTTTAAATAAACCATTTTTATTACCAATTATTTATCTTATAAACTATTTTAATATTTAACTATAAATTTTACTAAATCTGTAATTTCTATTTTTAAATACAAATTATTTATTTTTAAAACTATTTCAATTATATATCTAAACTATTTTAAATATATTTTAACTATTTTAATATTCAAAATATTTTAAAATTAAAATTGTTTCAAGCTTTTAAATTGCTTTAAATGGAGATTTTATTTTGAATAATACTCTATCTTGAATATTGAAATGACTTTTAAGAAATCTAATATTTTGATATGAAGAACGAGCCCCTTTGAAATGTAAAAGAACTGATCGGTGTGAAACATGTAAACGATCGGTTGTTAAAGAGACCGAGATCGGATATTGTCATACTCTCTGCTAATACCGAAAACCACTTTAACAACTGTGTACGCGGTGGAGTTCCAGAATGAAGTAGGTTGGTTTGGAGGCGATTACTGGATTTGAAGAAAGAGAATGATAATGGATATCCTTGACCTTCGGGTCATAATTAAAATGATTAAAATAGGGCTGGTATAAGTAATGTTAGCTACCTCCATCGGAAATACTTCTTCCTTTATTACTATAGTCCCTCGGTTTGATTGATTTGATTTGATGCGCATCCGTGATTTGGGAGTGTTGTTCGAGGTGGGCGGTAGTCGCGGCTATGCGTTACCACCAGTCCGGGCATGCAACTAGTATATTCATACTCTGGGCATTCCTCGTGTGCCTTGTCATATTATCCTAATCGAGCCCCCTACGATTTTGATTTAACGTTGTCGTATAGCGGAGCATCCCTGTCCACCGACCATTACTGGTGTTTTATATGCAATGTTTATGACAACGTATAAACGGTGTAAGGGTAAAAATGTAATCCCGCTTACACTATTTTAATATGTTATATTTAACCATAGACACCATTGTAATAGCGTACTGTATTATATAGTATTTAGCTTGACGGATCCTTAAGAGATGGAATTTCCCGTAACGTATCTTAAGTTATTGCAGTCATATTATCACTTGAAATTGATTTAACTGATATGAGAATATTTTAGTTCCGATCAGAGTATTTTTGACTTTTCATTTGTGCTCGGGTCAGCCTGAGTTTTTCAGTATTGAAGATACCATTATGGAGATGAAGATGGAGCTCAACAGACGTATTCGTTTATTATTCCGCTGCATATATTGGTATGTTGTATGTTAATTAACTCTGATAATCATTGTAAATGTATAATCAAATGTATGTTTTAACAGCTTCATAAACTGCTATTCATTTATTATATTTTGTCCTTCCGTTGTGAGGTTCTGTGTTTGTTTTTCTTCTTTCTTCTTTTTCTTATATAAATACCAATAACTATCTGTATTTTTTATTTGTTTAAGTCGACATTGAGGATCATTATCAATTTGAACGGTCAAAATCCCGGATGTTACAGGTTTGCTCTGACTATATCTTATAAGCAAGTAAGTCTGTTAGTTGCATGTATTACAACTAACTTCTACTGGTTCTATAGCTTTAAATATATGATTTACTGATTATTGCACGCAAATTTTGAATCAAAAAGTATATTTGCAGCATATCACAACCAAAAACTAACTCTTTTATTATTCTATTGTGTCTCTAACTTTTAATTATAAGCCCACAACTTCAAGACTATATCATTATATAAGCATCTCGAGTGAAAGGTGGCATTGTAATACATGTTCATTTTGCTACAAACATGGAAAAATTTATGAGACGACATATATCAGGCAATTTTATAAAAAATCATTAGTTCAAAAAAAAAAAAAAAAAACACTAATACTTTCTAATGGGTTACCAAAGTAAATACCATTTATGTGTGATCTCTGTATATGATTTATGCATCTAAAAAGATATTTAGCATCCAAATTATTTGCTAACATGTTGAAAGTAGTCCACAGTTTTGTCATTTGTACCCAAATAAAGCAGTTTTTAAGGCCGAGGAGCGATGTGTCTGATCACCACTTTGTTACCATATTTTTATTTGCAACCTTTTTTTTAATCATCCACCAGACCAAATAGGATTCATGTACGCAAAGTAAACTTAACAGGATAAATCAAGCAAAAAGTAGAAAACAACTACCTCGTCAATCTACCATGCGGTAAATAAGAAAGAACTGTTCACAATTTCAACCTTGAATCGTGTATATTTTTAATCCGGCAGACAATTCAAACCGTATTTCTCCGCTTCACTTTATTTGCATATGTTACCCTTAAATTATAATGAGCACCTGATAAAATGAAAGAAGTGAAAAAGTATATGAATCAAGTTGCACAATAATTTCCATATTAAGATATTGCGAAAGGAAAACTTGTTTACCAATATAATTTAAATATTAGCCTAAAACAAATTGTAGCACTCTGCGAAGAAAAAGTAAATTATACCCACCACATGTAAATCATGATGGATTATCATCGGCATGTTCATGTGTCAACTGTACCAATATGTCATATGTGTGAAAGATGATGGACCAGACCTCTAATATGCATAAGCACCTAAATAGTTTTGTATGTTCATGTATCAATACACACTCTCTATATTTAGCCATCGTATATATGTGTTTGCATACATACAATACTCTATGTGCTTGAAAATAAGTTTTGAATTCTTTTAGCTGTACTAATTGCACACAACTATCACTCTAATTTGATAAGATTGTTAGAAGCGGTCAAGTAAAAAACTCATGAAAGATACATCATAAATAAGAAAAAAACCAAGAGTAAACTGGAATGAATAACACTGAAAATTTGTAGCATAATAATCATAGACCATTCATCAAATCACGTGCATATTTATACAATCATTAGATAAATATGTAGCACAAAAAAATAAAAAGGAACGATACTTAAATTCGGGTGAACACTTTTTGGAAGATTAAGAACTATTCGCATCCAAACAAAAATGATGAGAAGCATTCTTAGACAAAGCAATTTATAGCTATAATTTCTAGAATTCTGTAAAAAAGGATAAGTTCACAACGCAAGTTCGGTGGTAAAAAAAAGTTTTTAATAGTTAAATGTCTACAAACCCTTTCAAATTGGAATTTCAAGATATATAACACTAAAAGATAATTAGTAAAAGAGGAAAAGAATTTTTTAAATGAAAAGTAAACTAATTATTAGCGAACAGAAATTTAATCATACTTGTAAGCAAAGTATGTTGTATTAATTATTCATAAAACAAAAGGACCTGAAATTGATGTATTAGAGCCTTTTCAATTTCAGGCCAACCTAAAACTTACTTGAATTTGTGAGGAAGATGGTTATTTTATTTACTGAGATAAATGAGAATTCAAAGAAACTAATAAGAAATATTGGACTATTGGGTGCCTGCAACTTTGAATTAGTAACTTCTATATTTTCATCCAAACTACCCGAGAAATTGTCGAGCAATGCAAGTTAGATTACGATATACAAGAATAAGTGAGATATAGACATCCGAAAAGTTTTATAATTTTACTAATTAATCCTATATTAAAATCCAGTTTTAAACTTACTGCAAGTGCAATATGCTTTTTTAATACTCAAAATAAACTCCTCGAGCTTCTTAGGTCCTTTATTTTGACCAATGGCACATAATTAAAATATAGGTATCTAAGAAGGGCAAAGATTCACTATTGGTACGATATTCTTCAACCACATTTTCAAGATTTAGTTGGGAATAGACTCTTGAGTAAAGAAGTATACATTGGTGCCTCAAATTTTATGGCTCGGGAATTGTTTCAAACATGTTGTGCACATATATGGGAGGTGGATTCTGAACAACAACGTGTTAGTTAAATATATATATATATCATAACTGTAAACCGATTCTAACAAATTACATTCAGCAATGAATATATCATAGATATAATGAAAGCTATTTTACCTGGAAAAAAAATGATTGTTTCACATGCTATACTAAAGTTTCAAAGAGATAAATTAATAAATTGATATAGCTCACTTACATGCCAACTAAAAATCAAGACATACCAAATTGGAAACAACCTTCTTCAATTTTAGATCCCGCGAGCTTTACGTCTTAATGAGGAATTAGAGGTCTGCCATCGTGTAGGTGTTTCCGTCTATAAATTAATGTTTAGTAAAATCATCGAGTTTCCAATATAAAAGAAAGGGTGTCAAGTAAAATGAAATTCACCTGGCAAATCCATATGCCATCTTTGCCAAATCAATCAAAGAATCAAGTGCTAGATCGTAAAATGGAATTTGAACTGAGCAGTCACGTTAATCATCGCCAAATGCAAAAGGCTTTTTGTTAATTGCTGCAAAAGTAAAAATGTTAAAAAAAAATCATAACATAATAAAATATAGAGTATAAAATGTTAGAATTCAGATACAGAGAGAAGAGAGAGATGAAAGGTAAACAATTAAAAGACTACATTTTTATTGATTTATTTGGTTGCTATTATAAAAGACATGCTTGATTGATTATTATAATGCTATACTTTGCATCTACTTATAGATGAGAAAGGAACATTCTAGAATAGAACAATCTAGAGCATATTTGGTCCAAATTAATACTATACCAATTATAACTCAAAACTAATGCAATAAATAAAAGACAACATATATTTTGTCCTTATCTCTAACATCCCTCCTCAAACTCACGATGCTGAAAATCATGAGTTTGTCAAGTAAAAGCTGCAAACTGAAGAGTAGCAAGATCGCGAAACCAATTCAATATTGTTAGAGAGTATTATCAAACTCCAAGCACCGGATATTCAACTCCAACTCCAAGCAACTCAACAATCTTCAATCCGAAATAACTCAACTATCTTTAATCTGATCGGTAAGCAAAATATCTGAGCGACCAAATGATAAAACTGGCCCCGGATGAGTTTGTATGTTCGCATCCCCCAAACATACAAAGAAAACAAAACAAACCAAAATGGGATGTTTGTATGTTTGCATCCCCAAACATACAAAGTAAACAAAACCGAATCAATATGGATGAATCAGCATATGTTTGCATCCTCCAAACATACCTTGCAGTAACCACCTACCACTTTCAATCAACGTTAATTGCCCCTCCTAATAAGCAAGGCTACCGATACAGATATCAAACAAACAATAAATAACTCCAAACTAATGTTACTCTCCAATCACCTTCAGACTAATACTCTTCAGTTCACAAATTTCTCTGTCATTCACCTACAAACCGTCAGCCTACTGTCAACCAAGCTGCACCCATCACAAACTGTGACCCCTGAATTCCTACCAAAGCCTCAACACATTCAACTGACTAATCATCAACACATTCACCAAAAAATAGCGACACCATTCACAGCCCATCATCAACACTGCTGTATCAACCACTCTCTTCAAAACGCAAAATTCACCAAATTACAACCATACAGCAGCTTCACCGAGTCATCCTCCTCCATCACCTTCTTCTTCTTTCTTTTTTCCTTGTATGCCAGCTACCTCTACACAAAACAGCTACACCCACCACATTTCACCATACTGCCGAATCACTTATTCACCACTCTTCCTTTTCACACCTCTACACAATACAGTTCGATCTGCATCCACTACCACTTCGAATCCTCCAACTCGAATCGCTCCTTACACCGGAACCCCAAATCCAATACGCAAGAACCCTATTCGAGACATATTCGGATCACAAAGATCACCAGTTTTGCGAATCTCGATAACAATTCCACGAAACTCGATCAAAAATTGAATTAGAAACACGATTTGAAACTTTCAATTCGAACCAGCACACGATTGGAAGCCCAGAAAGCAAGTCGATCGAATGCAGGAAGAAAATAAGGGGCGTAAGTAAATTTCCTGTTCGATAGTTTTCTCTTCCGTCCGAAAAAAATTAAACTTTGCATTGAGGAGAAGGATCTGAACTGTTGGCGTGAATTTATCTATGCTCCAAATCACTGTAGTAATTATAGACCTCGTTTCTCATTTATTTTCACAAAACAGATCTCAGATCTATGCTTTTATTTCAACCGCGGAACTGTACTTGAATCAATGCCAGTTTTAGTTTTAATTCGAGATCTAGGCGCCGATTCCTTCTTAATTTTGTTTGGATCTGAATAGTTCGATGATGGATTATCAAGCCAACGTGAATATGGGTTTCGGCATTGCCGGCGCAGCTGAACTAGCTTCAGCTCCATTTTCTCCAACCGATCTTGCTTTTTGTTGAGCTTGTTCGATTTCAGACTATATTGGCTAAAGTTAATTTGGTTTGGTAATGAATTAATGGCTATTGGGTAATTAGTTTATGGTTTGATATCCGATTAGATCTAATACTGATTGATACAGTATGTTTCATTATGGAGTTTTACCTATTGGTTTACATATTTATAATTCTATCAGTTGTATGAAGTAGATGGTCTCATAAAGATTAGTTTTTTATCCTCATTTTTATTGACTTAAAGCGATTTTTCAAGGTTTTCCAGTACCTTGAAATAGCCCCTTCATGTTTGATACTTTATTGATGGTCACCTCATGTGTTTTGGGATCTGGTGAAGGATGATATAGTTTGGCCTCTTCATAATCGATACTTTATAAATGCTTTACTTCATCTTCTAAATAGCCTGGCATCATTGGGTATATGTTCATTCTTGTCATGTTAGAATGGTAGTTTATGGATCTACTTTCTGATGCCAGTGGTCTTGGTATTGGTGAAAGGGGATTTCAAACATTATTGAAGAAAGTATACCTAGATTTAGTAGCATATGCTACTACTTTATCTGATTTTGTTTTTCATCTACTTATCTGCAAATGGATGGATTTTATGGTGGAAGATTGCAGTTACATATGTAGTAGGGGATTTCCACTTTGAGTTTAGTTTGGGTATATCTTCATTGATCACGTTTTGAAGATTTGTTTGCTGGTTTTTGAAGTTAAACATTCTTGGGGATATTTGAAAATGGATGAACTAAGTCTTTATTTGAGACAAGTACGCTTGAACTGATGGGTGGTGCCTCATCATGATCCCAATAAATTGCTTCTCAAATGGAAGAAACACGTTTCTCATATGGGAGATGCCATTTGTTTGTATCAGATATATGATTCATGCTACCATTCAGATTTAATGGGTAATGAAGATTAGTTTTCCTGCTTCTATCTTGTAGTATTATAGGATACTTTTGATTATGGTTTTGGAATTTCTATGAGGTTTAGTTTCACAGTCTACTGGAAGAGTAGAATTGATCATTTTTGAGACCTGCTTTATGATTCTTTACTTGTTTTCATCTGGTGTTGTTTTTGTTTCGATGTTCATCCATATTTCCCGACCATTTCCAGCTCTTAAATGTTATTTGGAAACTTGCACTTGGATAATTTGAGTTTTTTGTCGATTCTGGGTCTAAGATTGATTCACAAAGTTGTGAATCATCAACCAAACTTAATGCTCAGGAATCATCCACCAGACTTAGTGCTCAGAATTGAGTCTCTTCTTGGGATTTAGGTGCAGTTACATATGCAAGGGTTGTTTTAGTCACTGATCATTTTTATGCTTTCTATGAAGCCATGTGTACCCGTTTATGGTTTTCATAAGAAGTTTGAAGTTGATCAGCTGAAGTTGTTTCTTGGTTGTTGGGCCTGGATGAAATAGGGTGAACAAATGAGAGATTTGTTACTGGATTTGAAGAGGTGCTTATACTGAAGAGCCGTATTTACATGGGATGCGATTGGTTGATGTGTTGCATGTTGGTGTGATGGTGGCCTCATCATGGGCCGATATTTGTTAGTTTAGGATTATATTTACTTGTATTTTCATGTTTTCTTTTCGCTTTTGCTTATGTAATGGTTAGTATGCTAACCTTTTTCTTGTATACTTTTTAGTATTAATAAAGTGAACCAATTTTCAAATATATACATGTGTGTTATATATATATATATATATATATATATATATATATATATATATATATATATATATATATATATATATATATAAACATGGCGGATAGCGATTCTTTGAACTACCCACGTACACCAGATCCAACTTCCTCTGCCATCGTAACTGCCTCTTTAGATCCTTCTACAAAACCACCATCATATGCCGAGGCTGTTTCCGGTCAGCGCTCCTCTGGTATGTCAACCCTATTACCATTCACACAACCAGTTGTGGGATATGTTTTCTTGCCTGGACAAATTATAACCCATCATTAGAAAGTTGGACCAACATAGTTGTTCTTCGTCCGATCGACTGTCGGTTATCTTACAATAAACTTAAGGATTTCATCACTAGTGTTTGGAAACCTCAAGGCGAGTTTCGAATTCACATTACACCACAATATCGCTACACTATTCAGTTCACCCTAGAGACTGATTGTCCTGCAGTTTTACGCACTACGACCTATTCTTACTTTGGAAGATTGTTATTAATTGATAAATGGGTTCCAGGCTACAACTTTGAGAAATTTACTTCTGAAGTTCAAATATGGATTAAATTGCATGGTCTAGATATGGAGATGTGGACAGTGAATGCCTTATCGATGATTTCAAGTTTTGTTGGTAAACCAGTCATGTGTGATGAAAGAACTATTTCCAAATCTTACACAAGATATGCTAGAATGTTGATTGGTATTACGGTTGCTTCCGAATTGTCCACCAACATTCCTATACTACTTCATACAGGCGTAAAGAAAGATGTGCAGGTTGAATATGAATTTGTTCCTTTTAAATGCACGAAATGTATGAAGTTTGGTCATAAAGAGTCTATTCATGAAATTCAAACCAAGCCACAGTGGGTACCTCGTTCAAGTGCTAATGCAGATGCTTCTACTTCGAACTCCCAACCCAATAATAACATACAACCAGATAGTTCACATTCATCATCTACTGTGTCAGAAACACAAGGTTCACATTTTGATGTACAAGCAGGGGATGATCTACCATTCCTTAATAATGATTTGCCATCTTTACTTCCAAATGAACTAGAAAATGTAGCAGATGCTACCAATGAAGTGCCACAAACCGATGATAAAGCTGATGTCTCCACCTTTGTTGACAAAAACATAAATTATCTGAAAAATACGCAGTCTTTTGCCCAAACAACAATCACTCCTCCTAAAAGAAATATAAGGAGCTTTTTAATATTAAATGACCTGCTTATCTTGAATGTTATAGGAATGAATTCATCACAACGTATAAGTGATGTATTCAAACTTCTAACATCGTACAAGCCTACAGTTGTGGGCTTAGTAGAGGATAAACTGGATGCTTTGAACCTTGCTTCCCTTTCTTCTAAATTGTCATCTAACTAGTGTGTTTAACCGCCTAATCATACCTCTTTTTCAGGTCGTGTATTGATGTTGTGGGACTCAACGATATGGCATGTAGATATATGTTCAAGCACTTCTCAACAACTCACTGCATTTATCTCTAATGCTGGAGGATTACATATGCATTTTACTATTATTTACGCAGATAATTATTATCAAGATCGAGAAGGTCTTTGGCAAGAACTCATACAACAGTCACAATTTGTTACTGATAGTTGGGTCTTGATGGGAGACTTCAACCATTGTTCATCTCCAACAGACAAAAGAGGTGGCCTTCTAGTACCATTCTCTCAAATCAGATCATTTCAGAATTTCTTACAGCAGTCTAGGTTAATTGAGATCAAGGCTATAGGCCTTAATTTTACATGGAGTGGGAAGGGAATTGCAAATAATATTGACAAAATTTTGGTCAATCAATCATGTCTTCATAAGTTCATTAATATGAGAGCCATTTCTCCGTCACAACAATCCAGTGACCATAATCCGTTGTTGTTGCATTTAGTTCCAACGGTTCAATCTAAAGGCTTCCCATTTCGATATCATAATGACTAGCATCTATATCCTGGATATTTTGAATGTTTTAACGGGGGTTGGCAGTCGTCAACTTGGGGTTCATACAGCTACAACTTCCTGCATAAGCTACATGTGTGTAAATCTGAACTCAAATTATGGGATAAAACAAGACCTAAAGAGAATCTCTTCTAGAGGAGGCAGAGCAAAACTTTCATTATCTGGAATCTAGTGTAGATGAAGATACGGAGAATCTTGAGTTATTTGAGCAAATGATGAAAGCCAAACACCCGTATTTAACGCAACAGAGTATTAAAATTTTGAATTTACGCCAAAAATCGAAGGTTGTATGGCTTTAACAAGGAGACACTAATGCAAAATTCTTCCAAAATGACATACAGGAAATATCAAAATAATGTGAACGCAATGATATCAAATGAAGGGGATAATATTTATTATACAAACCAGAAGACATTGAAATACAGGCGATTTCCTACTTTACTGGTTTATAATCACTGCCCCCAAACTTTGCAATTTCCTTGAATTTGAACCCAGAGAAACTATTAATAGCGTAGGTAAATCTATGCTACTTGCACCTATTTATTTGTGTGAAGTAAAGCGAGATGTGTTTTCTACTCATGACGATTCGAGTCCAAGGTCCTGATGGGATTAACTCAAAGTTTATGAAACTACATTGGGATCAAATTAAAATGGGTTCTATGCAAGACATTTTTCGAAGTGGCAAGTTGCCTAAAGGATGCAACCATACTTTGTTACATTAATTCACAAGATCGATCACTACAGGCTTATTCCCTGCCGCAATTTGTTTTATAAGTTTTTCGGCAAAATTTTATGTTCTAGGATGAAGCTATTTTTGCAACATCTCATATCGCAAAACCAATGTGCTTTTATCACTCGTAGGCACATAGGAGATAATATATTGCTTGCTCACGAATTACTTCGAGATTTTGAAAAGCGTGATGTGCGAAAATTTTGTGTAAAATTGGATTTTCACAAGGCATATGACATGATAAATCGTGAATTTATTTGTTATATCGTGCATTTGATGGTATTCCCTATTTATTTTATTAACCTCATTTATGAATGCACTTCGACGACTACTTTCTCTATTTTGCTTCAAGGAGTGCCTAAGGGCTTTATTACAACAACTAGAGAGATTAGGCAAGGGGATCCCTTACCCTCTTACCTATTTTGTATCGCTATGGAATTTTTTAGCTATTACATGCATAAGGAAACTGCTATGAAGACCTTTATGCCAGTGTATTCTTTTGAGCCGCAAATTAGTCACCTCCTATACGTGGATGATTTATTCTTATTTGGTAAAAGCAATATTTCTTCGGCAACTACACTGAAGTCAATCTTTGATAAGCTGAGTACTTATTCTGGCTTAAATGTCAGTGCTTTCAAGACAAAAAATTTCTTCAGTGATCATGCATCTGATACTCAGGAGATTGCAAATGTATTAGGGTATGTTGTTGGCCATCTTCCTATTAAGTACCTAGGGGTACCATTATCTACAAATTATTTCCATTATGCGGATTGTACCTCTTCGATACATAAAGTTCGGGCTAAACTACAAGGTTGGGATTGCAAATTTTAAGTTTTGCAGGACATGCAGGATTGATACACACTGTGATTACTCTTATAGTTTTGTACTGGTTATTCGTTTACCAGATTCCGGAAGTTACTCTTGATAAAATTGACATTCTTTGGGTTGAATTTTTTTGAGGAGTTTCTCATCATAAAATTAGTTGGCATAATTTATGTAGACCGAACTAAGAAGGGGGATTGGCCTTAAATCTTTTAATGATCTCAAGAAAGCCGCTATGATTAAACTGATATGGAATTTCTTATCCAAGAAGAATTTATGGAGTTCATGGGTGCAGGTAAGATATTGTGCTAATAAACATTTTTGGAGTATGCCAATGGATAACAATGCCTCTTGTACATGGAAGGCTTTGCTAAAGCTTAGAACAAATGGGGCTCAATTGTTTAGTAAAGTTATTGCCAATGGTTCGAACACCTTGCTATGGTCTGAACCATGGATTAACTCGAAATGTTTAACTGACCTTATCGGTATACATAGGCTTCCATTAATTGGTGGTCATGCACAAAAGGTAGCCGATATTATTGAAAATGGGCATATTCACCCTTCTAAGCATGTTGCTACCAGGGAGTTTTCTCAACATATTACCTTTATCAGATTACAACAATCTTATGCCTATGATTTCTATGAATGGTGTCGGGGGGCAGTTTAGTTTTCACAAAACTTGGGACTATATAAGAGATAAACAGGATGTTAACTCTTATCATTCTGTCATATGGAATTATAAAAATAGCCGTCGAATGGTTTTTATTGTTTATTTGGCGATTTCAAACAGGTTAAATACTAAAGATAGATTATCTAACTTTGATATAACTAATGATATTACATGTGTTCTGTGCAATGAAGCCAATGAAACTGTGGAGCATCTCTTTTTTTTAGTGCTTTCTCTGAATCCATTTGGGGGGTTCTCAGATCCAAATTAGGCACTTCAACAAACAGCTTCGGCTCCATTCAGCAGGAAGTGGCTCTCATCAAAACAAATTCAGGCATCATGATCAATTACGGGATGATGCGTGTAGTGCTTTAACGGTGGAAATTTACCACACTTGGTTGGAAAGAAACTCTCGGATTTTCAGAAATCATCGACTACAAGCAGCTATCCAGTTGAGATAGACTGAAACTGAAGTGATGTTTTTGGTTTGCAACAATGGATCTCGCACTATTGATCATTATATGCTGTGGAATTCTTGCAACAGTGGGGGATTGATCTGAATGACGCGGGTTGAATTATTTTAAATTTGGTTCGGCTTTTTGCAGAAGGAAGAAGCGGGTCTATGGGCCGTTGGAATTTTTATTTTTTCTCCTTTTTCATTTATTTGGTTATTGTTGTAATATTTGTGTATAAGAACTGTTCAATATATGGAAATTATAATGCTCTTTTCCCTTGTAAGGTACCAAGTAAGGGGATTGCAAGGTTTGGTGAGGCATATAATGGAAGTATATGAAAGGTATATGTAATAAAATGTACCAATTTTCAATAAATATACGAGGAGCGTTCAACAACACCTCAAATAGTGCAGCACCCCAAATGCCCCTTGATTTTTACCACAAATTCCCCCCTCTCTCTCCTTCCACTCATTCTCTTTCCTTTCACTAAGAGGCAACTTGTGGTGGAATACGGGGGGCATTTGGGATGCTACAGTATTTGGGGTGTCATTAAATGCTCTTATGTGTGTGTGTATACATATTCTCAGTTGCACAACTCAAAACAGGTTACAGACTACTCACTCTGACAAAACTCACTCGTACTAAGACACCGTACGAACTAAAAATATAAAATCTAAGGCACATAAAAGACAAATCTAGCTTCTATATCAAAGACTATCTAAATAACTCAAGAAAAACACATGAGACTCTTCTACTTAATGATATTCCAACACTAAGTACCTTAAATGCTTTTCAAATCTTAAGAAGGCTGCTTCGATCAAACTGCTATGGAATTTCCTATCCAAACAAAAGCTATGGCCATCCAGGATGCATGTTAAATACTGTAATGGGAAACATTTCTGGAGTATGGACATAGATAATAATGTATCTTCAACATGGAAATAAATTATGAAATTGAGAGCTACAAGCAAGAAATTATTCAATAAAGCATTGGTAAATAGAGAAAGTAACTCTCTATGGATTGAGCCATGGATCAACTGTTGGTGTTTGGTTGACTTATTGGGATTCAATAGAATGCAAGTCATAGGTAATGGCGAGGAGCGTGTATCTCTAGTGATGCAATTGGGATTCTCTGCCCCTCACAACATCCCGCAACTTGAAGGTTGCGGGTTACATTAAGGAAATCAACACACGCTCTGATAGTCTTACTGATTACTACAAATGAGACGAGGGCGGAAAATTTACATTTCCAAAGCAGTACAAGCTGTTTGTGATCGGGGGATAGCCCATCCACATTTTCAGACGGTCTAGCATTCCAAAAACAGCAGGAGGATATCCTTCATAACATATTTGGCTTTAGTGGACAGATTGAATACAAAAGGTAGGCTTTCTCGGTTTGGAATTGTACCAAACACCACTTATGCATTATATGACAATGAAGATGAAATTACAAATCAGTTGTTTTACAACTGTGAGTGTTCGATGCTAGTCCAGGGTGACGTCAAACTGAAATTGAGATTACCACCTACCCCTCTGCCTATAATTAAAGATGAATGCAAGCAAATACATACTAAGTTCACGTTGGCGATCTAGTGAAAGATGTTGCATGTGCTGCTCTAATAAACATAGTTTACTTCATCTGGATGGAGCTCAATCAATATGTGTTTGCAGGTAAAGCTATCGACGCCGGGGTCAGACTACATCAGATAGAGCGAAATATCTATTACTTGGTATTGAACAATGGTAGCTCGTTGGTCGGATCTACTGCAAATTTGGAATTTCTGCAACCTTGGGGCATTGAGCTCAAATATAAACAATTTGTATTGTTAAAAAAAAAGATTATCGACGAGATTAAATATAATATAAAAAATGACTAAAACTAAAAAAAACGATCCATATTGATCACAAAATACATTAAAAAGTAGGTTAAAAACAAGATTTTTAGAAAATAAGTCTTTAAATTTCTAATTCAATTTATTAAATTTAGTAATCATATTTTGATATGTATATGACGCGGGCTAATGAAGAAGCAAATAGTATTTCTGAGGAAGTGGAATGTATGCTATTTGAAATGTATTTGTTGATATATGTTTATAGTGTTTGTAAAGATGTTGATATTTGGTAATAAAGTGAACTAGTTTTCAAAAAAAAGTATACACATTGCTAATGTATATATTTGTATATCTGTATATATATGTGTGTGTGTGTATATATATATATAATTTTCAAATATATATATATGTATTTATTAGATCATCAAAATTACTATATTAGTATATACATATATATGTGTGTGTATATATATATACACATACATGTGTGTGTATATATAGGTTCTAAGAAATTGTAATGATAATGTTTATTTACAAATATATGTATGTGTGTGTAGGTGTTTGTATATGCTACCGTTTTATAATATATATATATATATATATATATATATTTGTATATCTGAAAATCATACATATATATATGTGTGTGTGTGTATGTTTGATTGCGCGTATGTGTCACTATTCCTAGGTATATGTGCGTGTATTTTTGGTTAACACTTAACCGATGTGTGTTATACGGTTAACCTTAATTTGGTCGGTTAACATCGACCGGTTAATGCAGTTCGGTTAAGGTCGGTTGAATCGGTTCCGTTAGTTAACCATAATAAATACCCCATCCCTAATACACTTACACCCCTCTAAAAATTAGACAACTCACTTTCCATCCTCTCTCTCTCTCCTCTTTCTTCTTTCTCGGTCATGGGTTTTAACCAAAACAAAGAGAAATCATTGCTTTAAAAATTCAAAAGAAATTTAGATTATATTCTAAAATTTGGATCTTTGGAATCCTAGTGAGGAGATTGTAATGACCGCCTTACACAATCAGTGCAGAACAATTGCTAAGAGAAAAAATAGGAGGAAAAGAAAGGAATAGAATATAAGGGAAGAGAGAATAGAAGGGGGAAGAAACAAAGTACATAATCACAATCATAGAACATGTTGATTATCACATTGCATTAGATAATATATGATAATCACATGTATAATAGGTTGGACAGTAATAATTATACAAACCACATAATAATAGTACAATCCCATGCAGTAACTGAGTTTATATTGGAATAATAGACTCATTGATAAACTGTCCCACAATAAATAACAATAACAAAGTTCCACAGTGTGAAATAGTGGAATATACAATAATAATGCATGTGCAATATGAAAAGGTATCACCTCCTACAAATCCACCTCCGTAGCTCCAAGCAATGCTGAAGCTACTACCTCGAACGCTCATCATCGTCGTTGATGATCCCCTAACGTAATAAGAAGAAACATAAAACCTTGGGTCAGACAAAGTCTGATGTGAGAGATAAACACTTCTCAACTAGTCGTAATAGTATAAGGAACATAGATATGGAAAGTTATACCTGTCATGTCCCTGCATTCGCAGGGTCAGCACATATGATCAAGATAGTATATACTACTAAGAATAACAAAACAGGAAACTGTACTAAGATAGAAGAATCTCCATAGCCCACTCCGACCCTACTTCTCATCCTCTCTCCAGAATCTTAGAAGCGATAGTCACTAAGAGAAATAAGATAGGAGCAACCATAACAATCATAGCATCCATCAACCAAGTCCTACCTATCACCTCCTACAATCCTGAATATGTCGGTAACTCTTATGGCATCTGGGTATAGCCAAGGACCAATGGAAATTCTAGTTCTAGTCGACTCTGTGTTTTGTGAACACAAGCCCTACCGGCTTAGGCTATATCTTGCTTATGGTACACGATCCTTCAGATTCTAATGGGTAGTCCCAAGATATCCCTGCTATGAGCCACCCTGGAACACTCGAACTACCAACGATCCCTTGACTATCTAGTTAACATAGTTACTTCACTTTGTTCTAAATCTTGAGGCCCCCTCAACACATCCACTATCTTAAAGCCTCGTATACCATGAACTACTTCCATCGATCCATTGAAGCCTCGTTACATCCACGAGCTGCTTCCAACAATCCCTTTCTAATTTGAGTACGCCCTCAAACCAATCCAACAATAGTCTAACTCTGTGTCTCGCCGAAATTTGCCTTACCGGCCTAGGCTACATCCCGCCCATAGTACATGACCCTTCCGATCCTAATGGGTATCCCCTATAATACCCCTGCTTTGAGTTCACTATCCAAAGTCTTCGTTCCCACTACGAAGTACACATCACATCAATCCTTGATCCTATAGCCTTGTCCCTCTACTAACTGCAAACTACTGATACATCCTGCAGCCTCGCCCTATTACGAACTGCATAACTATGATCCATCTATCGATATATCCCATAGTCTCGCCAACTTGCGAAATATGTAATACCGACTCACCCAATTGATCCATCTCGAGCACATTCGAGCCTAATACAAAGAGTCACAGTCCCCAGCTCACCCTGAAGATCTCAATGGTAAAGCATCCATCCTGCCTTGTACCAACGTCCATTCGAAGAGCCCTACATCGGATCTTCCATTGAATAGGCCACCCTATCCTACTCCTCGAAAACTCAAGGTCATTGACGTCAAAGTTGGTAAAAACGATCAACAACAATAGTATTTAATATCGATCACTCACTAGTAATTGGCAATGACTACTCGAACTATATATCTAACCAGAATTAGTTAAATACTCGTTATCATCCATGTCAAAATTAGTCAAAACTATGAACACCAATAGTAGTCGATATCAATCACTCAAACGTAGTTACTAACAACCATTCAGATCAAGTATTTACCCAAAATTGGTTAAATACTCATCTAATGAAAGCGGTTGGCGTTCATGTTAAAGTTGTGCTCGTCATCAAGTCCATTACCGCCTCCATGTCCGTATCGTACATCCCGGAGCTTTTTCGTGAATCTATCCTAATTCTACATCGCCAATAAACGGTATAGACAACCAAACCATGTAAACAAGGAACCATGCAATCAATGGTCCTATGAATGACAAAAGCAACATACAAACATCCATGTTATCATTAATAGGATAAATAGATCTATCTAATACATTCAAACCGGAATATGTGCCAAAATGTCCTGAGTCTAGCAATATCGATAAATTGTGTTTAAATAGGATAAAATGTTATATTTAATATTAAAAAAATTCAAAACACTTTTTGATCCATTTATAAAATTATTAGCTAGATTTTATTATTTTAGAAATCCCGTTCAAAATTCATTTAAGTTCAAAACCACACTTTTATACTATACGAACAAATATTGTAAAGTGAAAAGCAATATCACCCACCTCAACCAAATCAGCCCAAACTAGCTTTAATGCGTAGAGCTCGTCAATACGAGTCCTATAGAAAAAACCGCGTCCAAATCTTATAATATATGCAAAAGATATCAAAAATACAAGTTTTAATGACTTAAATCAATGAACTAAATCGAATAATAACTATATTACCAAAATGCCATCAAGTGATTCTTTCCAAAATGCTACATTGTCAGGTTACACTAACAAAGGAAACCCATCTCTTATGTGCATGCACAACTAATGATACAGAGCTAGAAGTGATGAAATCCAAATCTAAAAACGTCGTGCAACCTCCATTTGAAATTCGACAGGTCTATACCCACCATGTCAAACTTGAGTGGCCCATGAAAAATGCGACTTCTTACCTTAAGCTATAGGAAATGTACAGGTTTCGTAACGTCGCACCATCCAAACGTTGGCCGATCAACTCCAAACTCACGGCGACGACGAGCCTCGCTGCTCTCAGCCCAAACCAGATCCTGGAAGTCGCTACCTTTAACCACGTCCCGAGAAAAACGCAAGCCTAGGTGACCATCACCTGTCATGGTGAAGCTTATATGGGCTTGAAGCTCTTGGCCATACGAACTCAACGAAGGTCGTTTCATGATTATATGATGACTAATGAGGGATATCATGATTTATGAAGTTATGGAAATTGCAGCCATGAAATTGATGTAACAGTAATCAAGAAATAAAGAAGAAAGGGTCAGGTTAGAGACTTTACTGTAACATATGACATTTAATAGTATACTATTCACAAATGTTACTTAGATTTCAAATAAAACCGACACGCAATTTATTTACGCACCCAAACGACAAGTCCATTCGCCACGAAACTTAACAGAGTGAATCGCTACAACGATAACGTTAACTGGCACAAGTTTTGTCGAAATCCGAGACAGCTTCCCAAAATGATAATTTTACGCGTATTCCGAGATCAATATGACTGTCAACTGGTCCAAACTCGAAATGTAGCTATTCTTATACTTTTTATTCACGTGACGAACCATACGAACTCAACAGAACTGGTCTCGAGTTTCGATTCGGTCGTTTGGGAAAAATCACCTTTAGTACCGCCAATCAAATAATTAACGATAAATATTTAAATAAAATATTTAAATATCTAATCATTAGAATAAGGGTAGTCACATTCTTCCCTCCTTATAGGATTTCATCCTTGAATTCCTCAAGGACTAAACGACACAATCCAACACTCTCGAGTAACCGACGGTAAAAACCAAACCATCCCTTATCTCTCTCAACAACCACCCAAGAAATTGATCACAACAAAGGGATTAGACTCAGAATTTGGCATGGAGCCAAAATTCTTATCCCAAAGTATAATCACAACCCAAAGACCAGGAAACATCATGATCAGGCCAACACTTAAGTTTTACATTTATTCCCAGCCCAACAGGTAACAGGAATAGGGTGACAACTCACTAATTTGGAAGACAATTCAACTTAGCATCTTATATTGATTTTTTTTTTCAAATATGGAAAAATTCACGGAAAAATTTGGCAGTAACTGCTCTGTACGGCTTGATTCGGAAAAACCCAAACATGCATGCAAGGCCCAAACCATTAAAACAAAACCTCAGAGTGAATATCCATACATGAGGCATAAAATCACCAAAATGCATCAAATGGAAAAACCACAACACTACATATGCTACATACCTCTTTTTAAAGAACGCTTAGAATTTAGATGCTAAAGCAAGTGCGCATCCAAACAATAATCAGCTCATTCTTCATGTACCTAACATGTACTCAACAAAGAGAGTTAGACAAGGTAGTAGAAACCAACAAAGAAAAACAACGTGTCAAGTCGTGTATGGAAATAAATGGGACACAACAAAACAAAATAACTATCCTACATGACATAAATGGTCTGTCACGTATCAACAATACAACATGCATAACAACAATCTTGATAAACAACATCCATGTCTATCCTAGCATGCACGATACTAGTCTAATCAAACAAGACATTAAATCCATATATGACTCGACAACAATGGTTGTCATCTCGCTAAAATGAAGGAAGTAATTTTAGCATATTTCATCAATATATCAAGCACAAGTTTAGTGCCATCATGCTTCCCTCAAATCCTTGGCATTTGATCAATGAAAACCATCAAAAATCGCTCATGTATCTACACGATAATCCTAAGTAACTACGAAGAGCTACATGACTCTTCCCATTCAACATTAACTAGTTGACCGTCCGCTCACTAAAAAATCAGTGTCCAAACACCCTCCGACTATGCCGAGAACAACCACATCTCTTTAATAGGGAATAAACCACCTAGGTAAAATATGCATAACAACACTCCACAACCTGGAGCCATAATCTGTAATTGTAATAGCCCGCATTTTACGTATCGGAAGATCGTAAAATATTTTTATTTTATTCCCTGAGGGTTGGATCATTCTCATCTTATGGGGATGTGTGACATGTCCATAATTTTTACCGATTTTGTTTGTGACCATTTTGCCCCTGTCAGTCTTGTACTGGACATAACTTTTGACTCAGGTCGAATCAGAGGGTGAGACCTGTGCCATTGGAAAGGAATTGATGATTCCCTTTCCGTAGAATGGTTACATTAAGGATTTGGTTCAGCGGTTTGGGAGAAATCGTTGTTTTAAGGTTTTTCAGCTGGCTGTTCAGGCTTTGGAAGGCTAATGGGCTGATTTGGAGAAGACCCATTAGAGGGTGGGTGGAGACTATAAATAGGAGGTAAGGGGTATGGAGAAAGGTGGGCATTTTCCATTCTCTTATGGGGAGGCTTTAATCTCCTTCTTCCTCTAACATCTTTCCACCATTAAAATTCCAAAATCCAAGGAGGGAAATCGAAGATCTACACCATAAGAGGCTAGATCTACATCATCTCAAGGGCGAATTCGTCGGATTGAAGAGTTTGATTCGAAGTGTTCGCTGTTCGGATTGCGTTTTCATTTCTTTTGCTTAGATTTGGATAATTGGTGAGTGATTTACATCTCTCATTCGGATGCATGCAAGTATATGGGTCTTATGTTGTTAATTTCATCATTTCCATGTTATTTTCCTTAGATCTACACCATGCTAAGTTTATTTTACATGTGAATCACTTTAGGATCTGATCTAGATAATTTAAATGGTAAGTTTCATGTTATTTCATGAGTTTATGCAAGTTAGATTTATATTTGTGTTCATATGTTCAATTATTATTATTTTGGGAAATTTATGTGTTTTGATGGAAATTGTTAGATTGATGATATTGTTGGTTACATAACATGTTTGTGGTTGCATTTGGATGAATCGGATAAGCCGGTTTCGTCGGATTCGTCGTTTGGCGAAGTTTTGGTCGAAATCGAAGTCGAAATGGAGCTGTGCAGGTTTCTGGTCGGTTTTTCCCTGATCGGGTCGGTCTGATGATTCTGGTCGGTCCAGAAGGATCTGGGCTAAGGCGGTCGGTCGTTTTATAGCTTGGGGAGCAAGACAGGAAGCTGGTTGTTCTGGAGCAGGCTAGTCGGTTTTAAGCTGGTCGTTCTGGAGCAGGCTGGTCGGTTTTAAGCTGGTCGTTCTGGAGCAGGCTGGTCGGTTTTAGCTGGTCGATCTGGTTGTTGCCTGGTCGGTCAAGTGAGGCTGGTCAGTCGGGAAGGGCTGGTCGGTTTTAACAGGGTCTTGGAGCTGGTTGGTCTGATCGGTCCAGAAGGTTGAGAAGAGAGTCTGGTCGACTCAGGAGGGTTCTGGTCGGTCCAGAAGGAGCAGAGGGAGGTCTGGTCGGTCCAGGGGGGGTCTGATCGGTCCAGAAGTACCAGAGGGGGTCTGGTCGGTTCAGAATGGGTCTGGTCGGCATTTCTAGTGGAAATTTCTGATCGGGCACTTCTAGTGATGACGTAACTTCGAGGTGGTTCAAGTAGGAAGGCTCGAAGTGGTGAATGTGTTCGTTGATCAAGGTGGAACAACGAATGCGGTGACAACTCAAAGGTCGTGAGTTGGTGGATAATGGTTGCTCGAGAAGGTTACTTGAGCTATGAAACATCGTCAAGGTTGGACGATTAGAGATGCGAAGGCCGAGAAGTTATCATTGTCGTAAGTTCTAGCAGGCTCAAAGCAGGGGTACGATGGGTATCGTTGAAAGGCCCAAAAGACCAGTTGTAGGTCGAGTACCCTGGGTCTCGGGGAGAGGCCTAGTGTCAAGGTTGGACATTGCCAAGGTTGGGCATATGGAGTTCATGCTAGAACTGGGGTTATCATTAGCCCTTGACATATGGCAAGGTTGGCCGTCATACGATAATGATAGTTTCGAAGCAGGATTGGCGGTGATAGCCAAAGTCGGTTATGGATGATTGTTTGTTCTGTTTGTTCTATCTCACATAGATTATCCAAAGTCGAGGGAGATGTTCTTTGAGTGCTTAAGTGATATTGGTTTAGGCCTCTGGCGAGGGTACTTGAGGAATGTTAAACTCGATTAGGGTTGTCTGTGTGAGACTTATATAATCTGGATGTTATGTGTGTTCTCTATGATTGAATGGGTGTTCTGGTTTCTATGGATGAATGGTTGAAATGCTTGGTGTAAAGGCTATCACTGTCCGATGTGGGGAAGATAAGGTTGAGTTCTTCTCTGGTGATGTGGGTAGATAAGTTGTTCATTTACCCATTCTCATATGCTTTCTTGTTGAAGTTTGTTAGCTGTATTATCGCTCACTAAGACTATTGTCTGACTCAAGGTTTTATGTCTCCTCTTATTACCTTGGGCTGTTCATCCGGTTGTGGATGGGCAGACTAAGTAGCAGGTTACAGGTAATGGAGCTTAGTGATACGAGGAAGCTGAGCAATGACGAGCAGGAGGCTGGCGTACCAGTTTTATTCTATCTAGTATTTCTGTTTCCGCTGTTTGAGCTGCTTGAGAGTTGTAGTGAGGCCTTATGTACAAACTTGGATATCAGTTGGATAATCTTTCTGGATGTTGAAAGAGTTTCAAAAGTTTGCTATATGATACCTCATTAATATCACATGTTGTATATGTTCTATTATATTTTATCCTTGCGCTGTGAGTTCTACGACAGGTTTCGATGTGTTCACTTACTATGATGATCGTCCATAGCAGCCTGGCACGCCTTTCAGCGCATTATTCCTCTTGTTTAGTGCGGGGGGGTTATGGGCGGTCGTCACAGTAATAAACGCGAGCAACACCCACTAGTGGGATACCGCTCCCAAACTGGTACATCTCTAGCACAACAACAACATTAGGAGGCCAGGAATCTAGCCGTCAATACGTACGAAGGTCAGGATCCCACTCGGAAAGGAGAAACCCCTATGGCAACATCACCAACAACTCCAATCCTATCCTAATAAATAGTACCTCCTAAAACTCCAAAGCAAAACTCTATCGCCATCGTGAACTCTATCGTCATCGGCTATAAACAAGGAGTTGAATGCTCCATCACGAGCCACTTTGATCGTTGACTAGCACGTGACGATCTACTCTCTTGGTACTACCACCATAGCCTTCTAGGATCAATTACAACTCCCCGCTCCAGGCAGTGTGACTTAAGTACCCCGCTTCTACCAACCTGGAGCGAAACCCCAAAAAACCAAACAACAATTAGTGTACTCTGCACATCGACAACACAAACCTGCTTGTGCTTTCATTTAGACCATGCGAGGACGCCAATGCGATTAATCAACACAAGCGCAACCTAACCTGGCGATGTTGGAATTTGATCCAAGAAACTCACAAAATATGCTAGCTCGTTGGTTATCTCAAACAACATAAACAACCAATCCAACTCAAAGTATCATAAGACGATGAAGTCATCATACACCAACTAACCCCCTGTTGGCTCAATCCCCTCAGGAAATCCAACTGAGA
This sequence comes from Allium sativum, assembly GCA_030737875.1. Taxonomy (NCBI): domain Eukaryota; kingdom Viridiplantae; phylum Streptophyta; class Magnoliopsida; order Asparagales; family Amaryllidaceae; genus Allium; species Allium sativum. The sequence goes on along the minus strand of CM060927.1, from coordinate 261,104,123 downwards.
AAACCGCTTCTCACACCTTAGAGCTAACCCGACCAGCCAACACAAATCATAAATGGATACTGGCTCATCTCCCGCTCTCAAGGTACATATGCCTTAGGTATAACCACTGATTCACTATCAATGACCAGAATGATACGGAACTCAACTCAAACATAGTGGAAATCCGGACACCTCATCAAATGTATCCATACACTCTCAACCTACCAACTATGATGACAACTCGCTAACAAAGACTCGATATCTCAGCCCATCATCGCCCAACCATAAGCGACTCGCTCTCCGCTAGCGTTCGATCAAGAACGAACCACTACAGCATCACAAGATGTCCTAGCCTATTATCGTCATCAACAACCTCTCACTACCACTAACCTTCTGTATCGACCTCGTATCGACCCAACAGGAAAATCCCAGACTTGACTACTAACTCTTATCAAATCTAAGTAATCAATAGCAACCAAGCTAATAGCCAAGCTAATAACAATCCCCCACCTTGAGGCTCGAAACTAATACCATGAATGTTATAGTCATCTATAGTCTTACTTTCTGGTGAGAAAACATAGGATGTTATAAACATATGGCCTAACTAAACCCTCAATACGATAAGTCACAATCAAAGAAGACAAACCCTTATTCTCTAGCCCCATACTCACTCTATCTATCGCCTACTAGATAAGATGGAATGGTGAAATCACAATGTCAAAATAAAACATGCATGGAAACATCCTTTATGCAGAACATATCTCAAGTGGTGACATCCTTTCTTATTTCTCCTCTCGAGGAAGCGCTCGATGAAACAGAAATGACGACCAACGCATACACCTCCATAATTCATCTTTGCACACAGGGAAACCACCAACATTGGGTATGGGCTCAAACACCAAGAGCCCATCGATCCAACTCTCTAGGCCATCATCTTCTCTGGATGAAATCTTCTTCCAACTAATCACTTACCCCCAAAGAAACCTCTAACCTTATATGCGAAGCATTCGCGAAAGAATGAACCTTTCTTCAGTTAATGAATCGAATTTGGTTATACACATCAACACAGACACATCTCCTTAACCAGTGAACCTCCAAAAGACACTGAATTCCAAGAAGTCAGTACAAAGCACCTCGAAGCAAACCGTGAACTGATCCTAAGCGAATCATTATAAAAAATCATAACAAGAACTCTTAACCACTCAGATTCGTACTTGGAGTTTTCTAAAGGTGACCCTCGACCTTAGGGAATCACATAACTCTAAGTCTTCGAAGAATACCAAACGAGAGACTAAAACATATAGCTCTTGCACCACAATGGCCGGTCGACTCTGTTCCGAAGAATGTTTGCCTCATGGACATGTAAATATCCATGCTGCTCAATATGGTCGTCCTGGAAACTTGAGTACCAAAACCAACGAGGGGAACTGGGACACCCCAACAGTGACTTGTACCACTACTAGGAACATATTTTGCAGATTGAAGCTACCACTCACGACCTTACCCAACTTCCAACTCCAAAGACGGAGCATATAGTAATATTCCTCATTTGCTAGACTGCCACAAATAAAAAAAATGATATATCGCTAATAAAGTAAATAACACTATGGTACTCTTGCATAGAATAACTCATACTATATATACTACTAATATATAGTTTAAAAACCAAAATACATTACAAATGCATACTCTCTTGTATATAATAATTTATGATATCGGTACTGCTTAGGTTAAACTACACAACCTAAACTCGGATACCAAAGGTAACGACCGCCCTACACCATCAGTACAGGACAGTTGCTAAGAGAAACAAATAAGAGGAAAATAAAGAAATAAAATAAAAGGGAAGAGAAAAGAAGAAGGGAGAAGGAAACAAAGCACATAATCACAATCATAGAAACTGACGAATGTCTCACATCACATAAGATAATATATAAAAATCATAGGTATAATAGATGAGACCGTAATAACTATACAAACCATATAATCAGAGTACATTACCATACAATTAAATGTAATAACATAGTTTATATAGAAATAATAAACTAACTGATAAACTGTCCCATAGTAAATAACACTGACAAGGCTCCACAGTGCAAACAGCAGAATAAACAATAATAACACCTGTACAATATAAAAAGGTGTCGCCTCCTACAAATCCACCTCCATAGCTCCAAGCAATGCTGAAACCTTCTACCGCGACTACTCATCAGTGTCGTCGATGAGCCCCTAAGGTAATAAGAGGAAATATAAACCATGGGTCAGACAGTAGTCTGGTGTGAGCAATAAACAGCTTTCAAAATACTACACAAGTTGTAATAGTATAAGGAACATAGGTACGGAAAGTCATACCTGCTATGTCCCTGCATTCACAGAGTTAACACATATAATCAATATAGTACATACCACTTAGAATAACAATTGAAAAATTTGCACAAGGTAAGAAGTATCACATAGCCTACTCTGGCCTTACTTCCCATCCTGTCTCTAGAATCCTAGAAGTGATGGTCACAATCTATAATACGAAATCTCGATTTTTCGTTTCCATTAGAAAATTATAGTTTAATAGATCCCAAAGTTTCTTGTTTTAATAAAATCCAACTTATAATGAATCCTATATACTCAGTTGAAGCTCAAATCATCAAATTAAGAACTAGCACGCCGATGCGAGCTCGTTTATAATTAAATTAAATATATACGTTCAACTTCTTTTTTAATTAATAAATTCTATATAAAAATCCATTTATATTACCAATTAAACATTTAAAATCAATTTAAATGTTCCAAATTTAGTGCTTAGAAATTCGGGTCATTACAAGTTATTCACTTCATAAGTCAAGCCGAAAGGCTAACTAATCACAAGTCAAAGACACTGAACATAGATGGAGGAACTGAGTACAAACCACTCAGTGAATTGGATCTATAAAAATGGAATAATTCATAGAGTAACTTGTCTCTACATGTCTAAACAAATTGGGTTAGTCAAAAGAAAACATAGACATATTGTAGAAACAGGTATTACACTATTAGCTCATGCTTCTTTACCTCTAAAATTCTGGCCTGAAGCATTCAACATAGTAGTATATTTGATTAATAAATTACCAACCAAAGTGTTGAATGATTCAAGCCCATCAGAAAAATTGTTTGGAATAAAACTAGACCACTCAGTGTTAAAAGTGTTTGAATGTCTATGCTTTCTTTATTTAAGACCTTACAATTCACACAAATTAGAATCCAGGTCCTCTCCTTGCACCTTCTTAGGTTACTCAAGCAATCAAAAATGGTACAAGTGTTTAACTAGCAGTGGAAAAATAATTGTATCAAGACATGTTGTGTTTAATGAACAAATTTTCACATTTGCTAGTGAAACAATTAAGACCACACAGAAGGTCTATAATCCAAACTTTTCTTTATTTAACATACCTTTGTACGAAGAAATTGATGCAGGAAATCAACATCTGTCAGGTTCACAACTTACAATGCCTGAAGTTAGACCAGGTCATAAACTGAATGACTCAGCTGGCTCCCCAACTCATCACATTGAAAATGATGGTGTCACACAACCTATTTAGTACGGTCAAGGTGAAGAAACTTCATCTGAAGGTCAAGTAAGGGCAATTACTAATGTTACAAATGTTACAGAAAGTGAAAGACCAAAACATTACATAATAACAAGATCAAAAAGGGGCATATTTAAACCAAAAGCATATATAGTTGATCTAGAGAATGAAGTACCAGAGAACTTACAGCAAGCCATGTGCAACAGTAAATGGAAAACTGCTATGGAAGAGGAACTTAAAGCACTCAAAAGAAACAAAACATGGGATTTGGTAGAAGCACCAAAGAACAAAAATATAATAGGGTGCAAATGGACTTACATGATCAATAAAAATCCTGATGGATCAATGCAAAAATACGAAGCTAGATTGGTAGCAAAAGGCTAGACACAACAACATGTACTAGACTTCATTGGAAAATTTTCACCAGTGCTTAAACTCACTATCACCAGAGTGGTTTTAACCATAGCTTTACACAACAATTGGAAATCAAACAACTAGATGTGAACATTGCTTTCCTAAATGGAGAACTAGAAGAAGAAGCTTACTGGAGCAACCTTACGGCTTCGGCACTAATAACAAAAACTTAGTGTGCAGACTTAACAAAGCCATTTATAGGTTAAAACATGCTCCCAGAGTTTGGTTCAATAAACTCAAATCAGTCTTCATTGAATTAAATTATCAGCCAACAAAATCTGATAACTCCCTTCTTGTTAAATTCTGTAAGAACACTACAGTGTACATATTAATTTATTTTGATGATTTTATTGTTACATGTAATAATGAGGGTGAAATCAGTCACTTAATCAAGCAACTAGATATGCAGTTCTCTATTAAAGATTTAGGAGAGCTAAGTTATTTCTTGGGCATCAGTGTGAGAAGAAAGTCAAATGAAGAACTACATTTGTGTCTAAAAGAATACATTTTAGATATACTCAACAAAGTTGCTATGAGTCAAGCCAATCCATTACTTACTCCTATGGTAAGCAACTCAAACTTGTCAAAGAACAATGGTGAAGCTATCACTAATGAGAGACAGTATAGAAGCATAGTATGTGCACTTCAATATGTCACGATAACAAGGCCAGACGTAACACTTAGCGTAAATAAAATATGCCAGTATATGTAGAAACCTCTTAATAACCACTGGAAAGTAGCTAAAAGGATTCTACACTATTTAAGGGGAACAATGAACTATGAGCTGATTATGAGAGCAAATAAAGATCTGAATTTCACTGGATTCACATATGCTAATTGGCGTAATAACCTAGACAATAGGAAATCAACAAGGTATTGTATTTACATGGGTCAAAACCCTATATCATGGTGTGCTAAAAAGCAATCAATAATTTCTCAATCAAGCACTGAAGCAGAGTTCAGGAGCGTGGAAAGCACTGCAATAGAGATATTCTGGATCGAATCCTTACTCAACGAGTTAAAGATTTGAACCAATATAACACCAATAATATGGTGCGACAATCTCAGCACAGTCTCACTCACAACAAACCCTATTCTTCATTCACGAACAAAAACACAAGGAATTGGACCTGTTTTTTGTTCATGAATGTGTAATCAAAGGCCAATTGCAAGTAAATCACTTACCATCGACTTATCAAAGGGCGGATCTATTAACCAAACCACTATCAGCTACAAACTTCACTCGATTGAGGAGCGAACTTAAAGTCGAAGAGTATGAAGGTAGTAAACCTCAACAATCAGAAGAAAAGACAAAGATTTCATCATCTCGTCCACCATTAAAGGAAAGAAAAGAGGAGCAACGAACTGGTGGAAGCCTTAGATAACTTTGAGGGCAGCTATCAGAGGAAATAAAATAACGAAGGGTTGCTTTTCTATATGTTTTTGGTATTGGGCCGAACTTATTATTAAATACCAAATATACTTTATTTATGAATATCGGTTGGTCAAACAACCGTTCCGTACAATTGTGTAACACTATATAGTGTATTACACCCTTGTATCATTTAACTATTTATTCTAAAATAAAATCATTTAACTCAGTTTACATTTCGTTTATTTGTTGATCATGTTCCTCACAATTTTATTTCATCCAATAGAGGACCATGACAAGGGGACCCTTTGTCACCATATTTGCTCTGGAATACTTGTCATTAAAATTAGAAAACAGTGTAACTGAAGGGAGTTCTGAAACATATTTAAAAGTTACAGCCTATTATTTCTCATCTTCTATTTGCGGACAATGTTATGTTCTTTTTAGAAGCATCTATACAAAGTGCTCACGAATGCAAGGCTATTTTTGTGCAACTTAAACAAACTAGTGGTCTTCAACTTAATGAAATGAAACCAAAGGTGTACTTTAGTAAACAAGTGTCGTACAAACAAACTATTTTACAAGTTTTAGGTATGGTAGAAGGTTCCTTACTAGTAAGGTATTTTGGGGTACCACTATTAGTGGACTATATCAATGTCGCTCAATGTTTCCGCTTCTGCAACCAATTACTACTAGGTTGGAGAGCCGGGATAGTCAACTTCTATCAACTGCTGGGAGAACTCAACTTATACAATCAGTTATCACTCCAATTGTACAATATTGGCTTCTCAAATATAACATGCCAAGTTCAATAATAAAAAACAGAGACTTTATGCTTAAAATTTTCTCCAAGGTTGAAAAACATATCTTGAAGTTAGTTAGAAGATTTTTTTTTTGAAAAAAGCAGATCCGCTGAAATTAAAATCCAAATATGAAGAAATCAAAAAGAGATTTAGAAGTGTGAATCAAGAATACACAAACCAAAATTAGTTACTAAGCTAATATAAACATGTATATCTAGAAGATTACAAATCAAGATATGAAAAAATAGAAAACGTTCTAGTACCTAATTTCGGTAATTGATTGGAAGAAAGAGATGGATCTAAACCAAAAAATAAAAATTCTCATCGTTAATCTAAATTTATAGTTTTTATTTACAGATCATGTTGGTAATGTATTACAAAAAATAAGGTAATGAAAAGTCATTAGAGTGGAGAAAGAGAAGACAAATTTATTCATTAAAAGTATAAAATATAATACAAACGAGCTATATGTTTACAGGCGCTCTATGTAGTAAGGATTACAGTAATATTATTTGACATTTAGCATATTTGTCTTAATTAATTTACATATAGCACAACACCTTATAAGCTGTTCTTTTTTCTAAAATAAAAAGTTAAGCCATTCACTCTTGTTCTATAAAATGTCATGCTATTTCTATTTTCACTTTACATTAGTTCTTTGATAACAACTGTGATCGTTTTTGCGTCATATTTTTTATGTCAGAATGAACTACCAAAAATGATCCTCTATAAACATTAGCAAATTCTGATATTGGTTTACATTATATTCTAATTATATTTCTTTCAACATCCATCAATAAAAATTATAAAATCTTACCTTCACTTAAAATTATGGTATTAAAAATTTAATTTACATATCCAATTGTTTTATTGGTTAATAATATAAATAAAAATTTAAAATAAGACAAGCATCATTGTCCAAGTGGTTAGGGCACTTCAATATGGTGTGAGACGTTAAAGGTTCAAATCCCTTTTGTAGTATTTGAACTTATTTATCATGTAGTATGTAACATGCCAACTAAATCTTATGTACTACCATCTACTTTCAAAAAAATTATCCAATTTCACGATATATATATATATATAAATTTCAGCTTAGCGATATAAATTCAAATAAACTACATATAAATTCAACGCAAAGATATGACTAAGTATTTGTGCAACCATTTTCTCTTAAATGTGTTATGGATATACAATATCCTAATATCACTTAACAATAGGATTAAGCAAATCAGCTTTATTTACAAATTAGATTTTATTGATTGGTAATAAAATGAAAATTTTAACTGCCCAAAAATTAGATGTCGCAATTTTGAAATTAAAATTAAAATTAATTACATATGATTTCAATGTAAAAATATTTCTAGTTATGCAAATCGTTTTATCTTAAATGGTTAAACATAGGAAAAATTCAAGCGCTTGCCATGACGTTCGTTAAAACAGAATACTTGTAATGGATCCCTAAAACTCGTAATTAGTATTATAAAAATAGATGATTAAGTAGCAAACATATAAATAAAAGAATCAACATCATATTTATGTTGCAAAGAAACAGTCGTTCTCACCTTACACGATGCAATCAAGTATTCATTAACAATCCGTTCGTTAGCAATATCCATCTATAAAACAACAAAACAATCAATGTTATTTCTTAGAAGTATGGACAAAATTCCATTTTAAGCTAATTTTTGAAACTTATTGCACGTATATGTTAGTTTTGAAACTATTTACAACCACAAGAGTTATGGCAAGGGAACTGCGCTTGATTATGACATATGCTATATGCATGAATTGTGCTTTTAGAAACAGTAAATGTTTAACACATTTAAAAAAAAATGGTTTCCACGAATATTTAATTATACTTTTACATTGAAATCATATGTAGTTCATTTAAATTTTTATTTCTAAGTTGCAATATTTAAAAAGGAATCTTAGTTTTAATATTTCTATTGTGTTGTTAATTAATAAAGAATAATGTTGTAAATAATGTTTAGTTATATTCAATTGTTAAGTGATATCAAAATTTGTTAATATTTATAAAAGTACAATTTGAATTAGTAAAGATGTTTAATTGCCAAATCATATTTTTAAATGGGATCGAGCACATGTTAAGAATGATATTTATTTATTAAAGGACAAAAGAATTTATTTCTAACACATATTATATTCTTATGTTATAAATTAATAGATGGAACGCAAGAGGTCATTTTAAGCGGTAGATAAAGATACAGATATGCAAGAATAAAGTTTGCACTTTGAAGGGAACTATAAATAACCGTAGGTTGCCATGTCCAAGGCAACATCTCCAAACCAACTTATATGCATAAGGGCATCTCCAGTCGTTGGAATTAAAGGCTGAATATTCAGCCTTTTCTCTTCAGTGGAAGAGATAAGGCTGAATATTCAGCCTAATCTTCAGGATCCTGAAGACGATCCAGGCGCCTAATTATTAGGCGCCTGGTTCTGGCGCCTAATAACTAGGCGCCTGGATCAGGCACCTAGTTATTAGGTGCCAGCTTCTGGCGTCTAATAACTAGGCACCAGGAACTCCCCCGCCCCCCTTTTACCCTTCCTCCACCATTTCTCTCTTCAAACGGCTATAAACGGTCAAAATTTTGAACTACCAACGGCTATAAACGGTCGTATACAAGTTTCAACGGCCATAAACGGTCATATTTTTTATCTTCCTATATATAATGGTATGAGTGCCTCATTGTAAAACATAAAAACTTCTTCATTCAAATCCACCATACTCTTTATCTAGCAGTAAACAATGTCATATCCGTTCCAATTCAATAACGAAGCGATGAATACGAGTAGTTGGGATTTTGATTCTCAACCAACTGAAAGTCTTACCCTTCCTTCAGCTCCAACAGTCTCGTTTCATTCTTCTGCACCGTGGACCAACGACGAAGATAAAGATCTCTGTTTAATGTACTGCCACTTTTTAAATGATTCGGTCTAGGGAAATGATCAAAGTGGGGAAGCATTTTGGTCAAAAGTTAAGGCTGCTTACAACAAAAAGCACTTAGAAAGGACAAGATCAGTGTCCGCACTTTCCGGTCGATTTGGGAAAATTAATCGACAAACCTAATTCTTTGAGTCTCAAGTTCACAAAATTAGAACCGCAAATCCTAGTGGAATGGGTGGAGAAGCTGAATTGGTAATAATTTGTAACTCTCTAATTCGCTTGTCGATATTTTATTTTACCTACCATGAAAGAATACCAACAATCGTTGTTTTATTGTTTGTAGAAGCGGATGGCGAACGACCAATTCTTGAAATTATTTCCTATAGAAAATGATGCGAGAAAACCGCATTACTACCAGTTCGGTAATTGCTACGAATTGCTCGTTAGTCATCCGAAATGGAGTTCTAGTAACGCGAAGAGCTTAAGAGATGTTCAAACGAAGGCAAAAGCAAAGCTAAACGCATGCCGAAATTCCTATACGTCAAGTCCAAGAGAATCTTCGCAGAGAAATTCTAATACTACTGAAGATGCAACTCCTGAATTTGATGAAGATGACAGACCTATGGGCCAGCATGCTGCAAAGAAGAAAAATGCTGTTCAAACCCAATTTGATTCTCGGCGGGCGCAGATGCAGGAGAAGCATGCCAGAGAAAATGAAGAACGTCAAAAACATAGTGCTGAAAAACTTGAGGTCTTAAAACAGTTAGCCGAGATTGAACGTGGTAGGTTTGAGATTGAGCAGCATCGGGAAGAGACTTTAGTAATGCAAATGGATGTCACCGGAATGGACCCACTAACGAAACAGTACTGGATGGATTATAAACAGCGTATTGTTGATAGTCATGCTGGATCTAGGCGTATGTAGTTTTATTATGTAGTTTCATCTATGTATTGTTTTCTAGTCTCAAATAATCAATGGTAACTTATTTTCTTTAACGCAGTGTGTATGTATCGAATAATTAAAAATAATTCAACGAATTACGTACGACAAAGCTAATACACTTCAATGCAAACACATCCATACGTTAATATTACATCAGTACGTTAATATTACATGTAATACGTATAAACCACAAGTGGAATACCAAAGTGCAGAGAAGACAAATTACAACAGTACGTTAATAATACATCAGTACCACTAAATAGGAACACAACAATACACTGGTCTGAAGTCAAAATACAACAGTCCCTTTAATAATACATATAAACAACAAAAGTGCAGAAAAAAGAAAATACAACAGTCTGCTAATAATACATCAATAGCACTACATACGAATGCTTCCATCGTCGTCGCTCCCATCATCGTCGCCGTCATGATCATCAACATCCTCAGCTAGGTCGTCGTCCTCCTCCTCATCATCATCAACATCGTGTGACTGAGCAACGGCGTCATACTCATCAACAGCATGGCTCGGCAAGTCATCGATACCAATGTCCTCACCGACGTCTCTAGTCCTAGATCCACTGGTCCCAACATCTGCAAATGGCTCATACACGACAAGTCTGGCTGATAACTGATCAATATGAGACTCCAACATCCGTGTATGACTAAGATACATTTCGTGCATCGTGTGCGTGTGTGCAAGAGTCATATCACGAAAACCGGCAAAGGTGGCTCTTGACTGATCCAACCAATATGCATACTACAAAGACATGTGATGTGCGTTATGTAAAGTACCATAAATAAGATCTGTACATAAATAGACAAATGTATTCAAGATACCTGGTATGGAGGGTACAAGCCGGCTGAGGGTACTCCAGGAAGACTGAGGGGATCTGGAAGCACTACGGGCTGCTCAATAATGGTACCCGTAATATCATACGCTCTGAAAATACAATCAGGCTCTATCTGCATGGGAGGCTGTGAAAACTGGGATGGGGTAGGATCAAATGACACCTGAGGTATCTGCACTCTACCGGCTCCTAAATGAGGTCCTAAATGATCGGAGTTAACCCCCCGGGCATAATCAGGACATCTAAGTCTACGTGGAGCCACTCTAGCCCAATAAGAATCGTAATGGCCAGCAATGAAGAATGGACCAATGTCAACCCAACCAGTACTGCACTCCAATCAACCTACCTCTACCGAACATGTCATCGCAAGATAGCGAATCTCCCGGTATACGTGAATCGTGGCTGATCTGATACGCACACCTCTCACCCAAATACCAAATATGGATATATGTCGCTGTGTGTAAAGCCACCCTACGAGTAGAGAGTCTATACGCAATCACCATCGGGCGGGCATCGCCAATAAGACCAGCCTCTGTCAAATGATCCACATGTGAATTCCAAGGAGTGCGTATGAGATTGCCCCGACTCCGCATGTCAAGCTGTGCTCTAGACTCCATCAAATCGTGACGTACACCCAATGGAACATGAGGTGTGTAATGAATACGCTCCCACCGTCTCATCCGCGGAAAGAACTGCTCACCTACCTGAGCAGCCATCTCTACCATGCGTGGATGCATGTTGGTCGTGAACTCATAATACCATATGGGCAAAATGTACCAAAAGGCCTACATCTCTCTGACATCTCCCAGCACATAGGAATCTAAAGCGGTGTACAGTGCACCTAGTATCGCTGTGCCCCAATCTATCGTACCAAGCCGATCTAACATAGTAAGCTCAGCCAGATAACCCAAGCGAATAATACCTTTATGGTTCGAAAAAAATGTCGAACCAAACAAGTACAGTAAAAATGTCCTAGTCACCCCATCTATAATCTCCGGTCTCTGCGAATAAGAAGTGATGTACTGCTGTAGGTAAGTCAACGTAATCGCACCACTACTAATTCTGGAAGCATCAAAATGGGGGTAAGAACATGGAAAACACGTTGGATGACTCATATAACTCATCAAAGGGAACCGGTCTACGATCAAGATGACTAATCTCTATACCAGTCAGCATATACAAATCGACAGGAGTGACACCAAGCTCAAAGTCAGAAAAATGGAATGTATGTGTGGTCGGCCACCACCGCTCACATAGTGCATGTACCAAGGGTCTGTCGAATGATTTCATAGGTCTAATAGATAAAAACTGACCAAAGGGACTAAGCTGTAGTCTATCCTTAATAGAAGTGGGAAGGCCGTCATAAAATGAAATGCATTTCGGCCAACTGCCTCTACAATGAATATACTTCTATATATAACGAAATAAGTAATGTTTTTCAATTCATGCACACTTATTGAAGTCATACGAAGATATAGGTCGAGTAATAGTAGAAATCATAAACGTATAAATTATACCTGTATCGTGGGTAAAGCAGTATCAGCTCTGTGCTCGTATCCCTCTGGAAGATCATGAAGGACACGAAGCTCATCAGCTGTTACACCAGGAGCCGGAGGCGTGTGCACTGGACCCGTTTGCTCGTCTGACAGCCTCGGAGCAATTCTCTTTCCAACTCAAATTCCTTTCGGCGGCATTTGGACTCAATTTTCTATTAAAAACAAATTTAAAATGAAGCTTAAAGGAATGAAATGGGAAAAAAATGAGGGGGGTGGGGGGGGGGGGGGGGGTTTATAGGCGCCTGAATTCAGGCACCTACTTTTTAGGCGCCTGAATTCTGGCGGCTAAAAAGTAGGCGCCTGGTTCTGGCGCCTAAAAAGTAGGCGCCAGAACCACTGGCGCCATACTCACCATTAAGACCTGAATATTCAGGACCCTGAATATTCAGGCCTTAATCCACTGGAGATGCCCTAAATGTGAACGGGAACCAAGCCTTTTTCTTTAACACAAATGCAATTCCCACTTGTATGCTCCCTTATGAGCATAACCGTCAGTTGCGCAGTATTTGATGGGGAAAAAACAAGAGGAATGAAGTTGAAATTGCCACATTGGTGCTGATATGACTGGGATCAGCCTGGTTTCAAAATAAGTGAAAATTTGCAGTAAGTTTTGAAACTAGCCTTAAATGAAAACTTGTGTTGCAATTATCTCTATTTTTGTAATCTCACATGCAAGTTTAATTGCTGCATGATAGTCCTTGTAGAGCCAATACCAAGCTTTTTGACATTTCAACGAGTTTCCAATAAATTATTTTGTTCTGCTAAAGGATGGGAACTGATCCATACATCCACAAAATCACATATGCCAAGTATGGTACTAATGGTAAAACAATATAAACATAAAGGTTTAGCAAAACAGAATAGAATTTCAGCATGTATTTCATCAATCTTTCTGTTATTCTAGTAATTATAGACACACAAAATTCTGAGTTTATAGCACATATAAACAATTAAGGACAATATCACCACATCAAATAGTACTTACATACAGCTTTACTTGGTGAACCTTGCAGTTGGTATGGTAGAGGCATGCATTTGGAATAAGGTAATTCGATATATTCAAGATTATATTTAAGTCCAAGCATTTGCATGCCCACGTTGCAAGGTTGAAAATCTCATGTTGAACAGCTTGGAGGTTCAAGTCTTCTTCAAGTTTTGGATTCAGATCAGCTAGTTCGCGACTGTCTGTCCTTCTGCATCATCCCATGCTGGGAAATTATAGCAATTTTGTCTAAAATAAATAAGAAAACATAATTACATATTCTCGGTATCCTATGTTACACATTATGTAATTCAATAGTCAGACCCGGTCCAGAAGGCAGCCAACCAAGCCTTTGGGCTAGGGGCAGCCCTCTGGGCTGGGCCAACATAAAATAATTTTATATGTTTATAAAACATTCATATAATGCTGTAAAGGACAAAGCTCTGTAGCCAACGTGTAGCTCAGTGGTAAGCTGGTTAGATTAAAACAAGCTGGCGAGGGATTAAAACTAGCCTCCTGTTGAAATGTATTTATTTCCCAGTTTTGTTGCACGACCAGTTAAATGGGCTTGGGCAGCAAAGCATGTGTCATAACCAGTGGCAGAGTTAACATCCTTCTTCAGCTGGGACAGAGTTTTAGATATGGCCCAATGATAATTTGAGATAATTAAGTATCATTTTTCACAAAAGAAAGTGGAAAATGTAGCCGAGGCGTGCCCTATTTCAGCCAACCTTGCCTCCGTCGTTAGCCTTAGCATGCGAACCTAAAATATGGGTTAAAATGCAATTATGCAAGCGCAAAAGAAAAGGAAGGGTACAAAAAACGAATCGCAGTAAAAACGAATCACAGTCATGTGCATGCTTCTGTGATGAGTGATCATTTGATGTAAAATCCGAATGCAACACAGAACGTCACCTTCACAGTGTCCGTTTGATCCTGACGTCGGATGATCAATGTTTGTATGACACTGATACCGATGCTTCCTCGGACAAAGGCTTTTAGGGCTGTTTCACTGCTTCAAGGACTTGCTGCACTTTTTACCCCCACCTACAAAATCACAGTTGGATAGCAGACATGTTCTATTTTATAACGCATTTAAGTAAAATATCACCATGATTAGTAATATAATACTAGTATGTCAGCCTGTATAAGATATTAGTTGCTAAGACTTTGTGATAGCCAGCAGTAGATTAAGCATGCTCCACCACATCCACTTGTTTTTGGCTTTGTAATCACCAACACTAGTTATTAGCTGTTGCCTACATTTTTATTATTTTCAACTCCATCGAAATAAATGTGTTTCAATCAACCTTTTATTTTTTATTATAATTTTATTTTATGTTCAAAAGAATCAAAACTCAATAAGCAACATAACACGTGCTTCATTTGTTCCCATAAATACATACATTATTCAAGCCATCCTCACAAAGAACACAACATTACCATTACTCAAAGCAGTTTCATTTTCAAATCCAACTTCAACTTTGATTAATTTTACATATCAGTTTATCTTTTGTCTCGTTGATCATGCCTCACTTCGAGAAATCAGGCTTCTCCAATACATGTGATATATTGAAGAAATACATCAAAGAGAAGAAAAGCTTCTCTGAAAATGCTGGAGCACTAGATTTGAATATCATCATATCTCAAGAAACAACACAAGGTATATTTCAACTGATTGTTGACCTAATTAACATAAATTTGTTTCTTAGTATTATTATTTTGTTATCATAAGCAATGTATTAATGATAAATTGAATCACAGGTGGGCAACCGATTCTGGAACTATTCCCTGTAACCGAATTCAAAGAAGGGAATAAAACTCGTACAATATCATTCAATGGAAAAGTTGTGAGTTATGGTAATATTGATGCTAAGAAGGCGGAAGAGGCGTTTTCTTTTGCCAAATCAATTGAAACGTTGAGAAAAGAAAGATCAAATGTTGTGATATCGATGGCTAGAAGGAAATCACTGCAACATTTCCTTCAGAAGAGAAAAGATCGCATTACTTCTAATACTGCAACATATTCTTCAAAGCAAGCTGCATGTGATGATAAGTCATGGCTTCAGTTAGGCCTATCAAATTAATTCAACTATTTAACAAGTTATGAAACATTTCGGGCATTCTGTTACCTAGTCCCTGCTACTGATAACCCCTGCACACTCACTAACAAAAATCAAGGAAGAAAGAGAATTCAAAAAAGAGAGGAGGAAAATTCAATTTTACAATTGCTTCAGGTCGTCATGCTCCTCTAATAACCATCAGAGGTTATTAAAATAACCAGCGGGGCTGTAGGACGACAATATGGAATAGAGAAAACTGAGGAAGAAGCATTCAGAATAAAATATCAATAGATTACATGTGCATGAGGACCGTGTGTCTGTACAATTCTGGTCTGATCTCATTTGTACGCAGTAATAATTCCTGCATTTTAGTTCACATTTGATATATGATCATCAAGGTTATTACGGCGGCAAGTCAAGTTGAGTTGATAGATGTCCAACTAGTCGGACTAGTCTTAGACTAGTCAAATAAATAAATATGTACATATATATATATACATATATATATATATATACACATACATATATATATATATATACACATACATATATATATATATATATACACACATACATATATATATATATATACACATACATATATATATATATATATATATATTAATACATGATTATTGCAGTTCGTATTCCACTTCGGGTTACTTCTTCTCCAGATCGTATTCCACTTCGTGATCTGCGGTCGATTTCGAGTTAATTAAGATGAGATCCTAAGTAAATCGACTTCGGGTTAATTCTTCTCCAGTTCACATTCGACTTTGCGATTTCAGGTGAATTCTTCTCGATTTCGACTTCGACTTCACGATTTGGGGTCGATTTCGACTTCGTGATTTACAGTTCAAGTTTGTGATTAAGGTTCGACTTCGTGATTTAGGGTTCCAATTGACTTCGTGATTTAGGGTTCCGGTTCGAGTTCGACTTCGTGATTTTGGGCTCCGGTTCGAGTTCGAATTCGTGATTTAGGGGTGATTTAGGGTTCAAGATCGACTAATGGCAAGTCGACTCTTCTAGTCGATGCTCCATTGTCGACTAATCCACTAGTCGAGCGCCGTAATAACACTGATGATCATGATATTTCTCATTGTATAATCAAGTCTGACTAAGCCTCAATGAAATTCTTCTTCTCTCCCTTTTTGTTCAAATAGTTCTATTGTTCTGTTTTTTGGAGTTAAATTTCCTTGCAACTTGGTCGGTTTCAATTCAATAAGATTTAGAATTAGCTTACATGTCCAAGCCATTATACAAAAATTGGCCTTACATAAGCACATAAGAGAAAGAAGAACACTGCACTTCTTTGATATCAAAGTAGCAATCGGGAATTGAAAATTTTGTAATGTAACGTTACATAGATCTTTTGCCAAGTACACAACAGTAAATTAACGATATTTTAATGGTGAAGCTACCACTCTAGCAACGGCAATCAATAAATATAAGAATATAAGCATTATGCTAAGAAAACAAATATTGTACTTATAAACAAACTGAAGATCAGTTTGTAATAGTACAATGAATAGTGGTCTTTGGATAGTTGTTTGCTAAATAATTCAGTTATAACAAGAATTCATCGTGGCGAAGAGTGAACAATCCAATGCACAGCGTAATTCTAGTTTTGTTAATGGTAAAGTCTATTTAAATACAAATTTTAACATAAGTGATGATACATTAATTCAACACCATTGGATCACCCATGTATTCCACTCCTTCATGTAATGTCAAAATAATCCAACGGCCAACATTCTATCTTACTCAATTTGTGTTCAGTTTTGTGCCTAAATAGTCATTCCTTTTTGTAATATACCAAACTTTAAGTGAAAGCCTTAGGCTAAATAATCGATATGCAGATGTAGAATACAAATACACAGAGCACGAACTACCACAATAGTATAAATTTAAGATATTAGATCTGAAGTACTTATTAGCATGGCTTATTTAATAGCACACGTTTTACATACAAAATCCGCAAGAGCCACAAAAATATAGGGTATGCTCCACCACAACTACTTGCTTTGGTTTTTGTCAACAATTAGCTATTAGCTTTTGTCTACAAGATTTGTACGTCAATCAATGTAAACGTGTTTCAATATACCTTTATTTATTTACTTACTTATTTTTATTTATTTTTGAAGTACTCAAAGCTAGGGGTGAGCGTTCGGTCGGTTCGGTTGGTTTGGAGGTAAAAAGACTAAAATTGAATTGAAACCGAAAATTTTTCAAATCGAATCACCGAACTGAACCGAATTAATTTCGATTAATTCGATCGATAACTGATTTAATTGAATTAATTTCGATTATTATTCAAATGATGGATTCACTCAAAGTAAAACATAAATTCATGTTTGAAGAATTTTTATATAGTAAATTTAACTTATGATAAGATTTGATCTATTTGCAACAAATGTCTTTGTATAATATAACTAAACTAATTATTTAATGTACTACAATACCGTAAAATTAGATAATAAATTAAAAGTTCGGTTAATTTGATTAAATCGATACCAAAATAAAATAAAATTACAAACCGAATTCAAACCGATTTAGCTTTAAAACCGAATCGAGCCGATCGAAATGAACCGGTTTGGTCGATTAATTCAGTTTGAACCAAATATTACTCACCCTTACGCAAAGCAACATGTGCACTAATCATTTCCATAAATATGTTATGCAAGCCTCCTTCACGCATAACATCATCTAAATTGCAAAGTAGCTTCATTTCCAATTACAAATCAACTTCTATCACTTTGTTTGTAATACACCGATCATTTCTCTACTCAAAAAATCAAGCTTTTCCTTTACATGTGATAGGTTTAACCAATGTATAAAAGAGAAGAAAAGGTTTCCTCTAACAACAATGGTGGAGAACTTAAGATGAGTGCAATAATAGCTCAAGAACCAACAATACAAGGTACCGTTAATGATGGTTGACTTATAATTTCGATTCTCTCCATGCTCATTATTACATTTGCACAAGCAATTTTGGTTAATAACTATTGTTTTAAGGCTAACTTTATTTGCACCCCTTATTTTTCTTTTCCCACCCCAGTAATTCCTTTGAACATTTAATGGCATTTTTACCCTTTCATTAATTAGATCGAAATGAATTTGATGTCCGTTCATATTCTTTGAACATTTACTGGCTTCAAATTGTGGTACACGGGAGAAGTACGTAACAAGAACGGGGTAGGCATATTGATTGACAAGAACCTTCAGAACAATGTGGTTGACGTCGGAAGACGAGAGGATATGATCATCCTAGTTAAGTTAGTAGTTGGCGAGGCAGTTTTGAATGTCATTAGCGAATATGTCCCACAGGTAGGTCCAAGTGAAGAAGGCAAAAGGAAGTTCTAGGAAGACTTGTATGTCATGGTTAAGAATGTGCATAGTAGCTAGAAACTTTTTATAGGAGGAGACTTCAATGGCCATGTTGGCTTATCTAGCGGGGGTTTTGAGCAAGTGCATGGTGGTTTTGGATTTGGCAGTAGGAACCAAGAGGGTGAAGATATTTTGAATTTCGCTCTCTCTTTTGATCTCATGATTGCTAATACCTTCTTTAGAAAGAGGCAATCACATCTGATCAACTTCAGTAGTGGCCAACAGGCTAGCCAGATTGACTTTGTCCTAAGTAGAAGAGATAGTAAACGAGATTGTGTTGATTGCAAGATCATACCTGGAGAATGTGTCGTCTCACAACACCAGCTGTTGGTATGCGTGTTTCGTCATCGGGAATGAAGGATAAGAGAGCGAAGATTAGCAGGACGAAATGGTGAAAACTCAAAGGAGATGCTTCACGGGTGTTTAAAGATAGAGTGATGGGAGAAGGAGCTTGGAATGTGGAAGGAGAAGCAAATGTCATGTGGAATGCGATGACAACTTGCATTCGGAGAGTCGCCACTGAGGTATTTGGGATAACAAGAGGAAGCAAGCGAGAACCCAAGGATTCGTGATGGTGGAATGACGAGGTGCAAAAGGCTATTAAAGAGAAGAAGGAATGCTACAAATGAATGTACCGTCATAGAAGCAAAGAGAACATGCACAAGTACAAAGTGGCAAAGAAGACTGCAAAGAGAACAGTGAGTGAAACAAGGGGACGAGCGTACGAAGATTTGTATCAAAGGCTAAGTACAAAGGAGGGTGAAAAAGACGTTTACAGAATAGCTAGGCTACGCGAGAGGAGGACAAAGGACCTCAATCAGGTTAAATGCATTAAGGATGAGAATGATAGACTTTTGGTGAAGGAAGATGAGATAAAGAATAGGTGGAGAGAATACTTTGATAAGCTTTTCTACGAAGAAAGTGATAGTTCTTCGATCGAGTTGGAAGACTTAGCTGACAGCACCAATAGACATTTTGTGCGGAGATTTCAAGAAGCTGAGGTAAAGGGGGCGTTGAAACGTATGAAATTAGGCAAGTTGGCAGGGCCTGATAATATTCCTATTGAGGTGTGGAGATGCTTTGAAGATGCAGGGATAAAATGGCTAACTAAGTTGTTCAATAATATTTTCAAATCAAACAAAATGCCAGATGAGTAGAGGAGAAGCATTTTAGTTCCAATCTTCAAGAATAAAGGAGATATTCAAAGTTGCACAAACTATAGAGGAATTAAGCTTATGAGTCATACAATGAAGCTTTGGGAGAGAGTTTGCGAGCAGCGTTTGAGGAGGTTGACAAGTGTCTCTAGGAATCAACTTGGTTTTATGCCTGGAAGGTCAACCACTGAGGCGATTTTCTTGGTTAGGCAACTTATGGAGAGATACAGGGAGCAGAAGAAAGATCTCCACATGGTTTTTATTGATCTGGAGAAAGCTTATGACAGATTGCGAGGAGGGTTATGTGGTGGACGCTAGAAAGGAAGAGAGTGTCATCAAAGTATATTACCCTTATTAAGGATATGCACGAGGGGGTTGTGACTAGTGTTAAGGCATTCGATAGTGAGACCGGAGACTTTCCAATTAACATAGGGTTACATCAAAGGTTCGGCTTTGAGCCCCTATATTTTTGCATTAGTGATGGATGAAATCACAAAAGATATACAAAGGGAGATTCCCTGGTGTATGCTCTTTGCCGATGATGTTGTGCTGATTGATGAAAGTAGAATAGGGGTTAATCGACAACTGGAGTTGTGGAGGGAGAACTTGAAATCAAAGAGTTTCAGGCTTAGCAGAACTAAAACAGAGTATATGAAGTGTGAGTTTAGCAGTGTCAGGTCAGATGACGGAGATGTTACCCTGGCCGGTAGAGTAGTACCCAAGAAGGAATCGTTTTGATACTTAGGATCTATGTTGCAGTTTGATGGAGAGATTGATAAGGATGTTAGTTTTAGAATTCAAGCAGGATGGGTGAAATGGCGACTAGCATCTGACATTCTCTGTGATCGGAAGATTCCTCAGAAGCTTAAAGGAAAGTTATATAGGACAGCAATCAGGCCTGCAATGTTATATGGTGCAGAATGTTGGCCTACTAAGAGGCAACACGTCCAGAAGATAAGTATAGCAGAGATGTGAATGCTGCATTGGAGCTGTGGGCATACCAGACGAGATCGGATTAGAAATGAGGATATTCGGGAAAAACTTGGAGTTGCACCTATTAAAGAGAAGTTAGTCCAATACCGCTTGAGATGGTTTGGACATATCCAACGTAGACCATACGATGCACCTGTACACGCTGGAATTCTAGGCCGCGCCGAAGGCCCAAAGAGAGGTAGAGGTCGACCTAAAATGACATGGGAGGAGATAATAAAGAGAGATTTAAGTAACTGGAGTTTATCGGAAGAGCTGGTAGTTGATAGAAGTGCATGGAAATTGGCAATCCATGTACCAGAACCATAGATTTTTTTTAAGACTTTATTTCACGTTTACTGAACCTTTTTACTTTTTATTACTATATTAGATTTTATTTCACTTTTATTGAACATTTTTACTTATTATTATTTAAAAAAAACTTTATCGGATGACTTTTTATTTGATTGGTTATTTTAAACCCTTTTGTATATATATTATTATCATCATTATTAATTTTATTTTATTTTAATTTTGGGTTCCATATCTTGCCAACCCCAACTTGTTTGGGATATATGGCTTGTTGTTGTTGTTGTTGTTGTTGTTTGTTGTTGTTGTTTAATCTGTTATCAAATATATCTTTGAATATGAAACTTTTGAATATGTTGATTTATTCAAATCAGAAAACATTGATCACGAAGAAGATAACATTAATGTCCGTACTGTTTTTGGTACGTCATGCTAATAAACAGTTTACGTATGTTTTTCTTTAATTTTCACATATGCCAAGTATGAATGTATGAACTAATGGTAAAATAATATAAACATAAAGGTTTAGCAAAACAGAATAGCAACTCTTTGCCTACATATTTTATCTGGCTGGGGAAGCATTCCAGCATGTATTTCATCAATTTTTCTGTCAGCCTAATAATTATAGGCACAAAAAATTCTGAGTTTCTAGCACATATAAACAATCAAGGACAATATCAGCGCATCAAACACTTACATACAGCTTTACTTGGTGAACCTTGCAGTTGATATGGTAGAGATGTGCATTTGGGATATGGTAATTCAATATTTTTCTCGTGGAAGATTATATTTAAGCCCTAGCATTTGATGCCCACGTTGCGAGGTTGAAAATCTCATGTTAAACAGCTTGGAGGTTCAAGTCTTCTTCAAGTTTTGGATTTGATCTGCTGATTCGCGACTGTCTGTCCTCCCGCATCATCCCATGCTAGTTCTGGGAAATTACAGCAATTTTGTTTGAAATAAAAAAGTATAAATAATTACATATTCTTAGTATCCTATGTTACATTATGTAATTCAGTAGTTATCAGATAATGATTGTAACTGATCGCCAAGGGTGAAAAAATACAACTGATTTGAGTAACCAATTATTTAACTATGTCCACCTAAGTATTTCAATGCAAATTTTATCTCATTCTACTGCACTTTTATTCAGATAAAATCACTTATGCGTGTATTCATTATTTGGTAATAATCAGAATATGTTTCAGTTACTCAGACAATATTATTTCTCTATGTAACTACAGTGCAAGGCATGTAAATGGTTAGAGACACAGCGCTAGGCCGAACATGAATCTTCAGTACAAGAGACTAGATTCACTGTTTCAAATCTCGAAAATATCGCCCGAGATCTCCTCTAAGATCTCGTTTTGGGTTCCTTCTGAAATGAAACAACAAATATCACTGTAAATCTTCTTTGGAATATATCGTCCGAGATATTGCGATAGCTAATGATATATCGACCGAGACGAGATATTGGAATATCGTCTGAGATCTTGGCTTTTTTGGTTAAAATTTAAATATGTACCTGAACCAGAACAATAAAAAAAAACAAATCTAGCCACGATAATCTTCTGCTATTTTACAATTTGCATGTTAAATGACAATATTGTATGTTTATATATGTTCTACAATGTCTATGATTTTTATATTCGTCTTTTTTACATACATGTTACCTGTAAAATTATGTATTTTATGTTATACTAATGCTAAACGTTTTATTGTTTTGGATCAATTTTATGTTTTATGTCTAAAAATGATTCATATTCATAGACCATATGTTGTAAGCACTAACCTATTTGCACTGTGTTATATATCTGTTTTAAGCATATTATGATTTAGAGTATGATGATCTTTCGTAAATTAAGAATAATGAAGTGATTATGCGATTCATGTTTAAGTTACTATGTTTTTAATAGCATTCATAAAAATCATTTTGTAAGAATATTAGTTTTTAATATATCATGTTCTCCGAGATTGTTTCGATATGAACTTTTAGACCCGAGACGTAAATCCGAAACGAACCCCCGAATCAGACTTATCTCATCCGAGATCTCTCCCAATACAAGAACAAGTTTCTAAAATCTCCGAGACGAAACGCGACCGATGTCCGAGATTTAAAACCTTGACTAGATTAAACCTATAAATTTGTGTACATTTGGTTTTATAGTTATTATATCATGCCATGCCAACTTACCTATTTAGAGTGTGACTCGGGTTGCTTTCGAATTTGTCTTTCTGGAATCTAATAATGTATTACCTAGAGAAATAGGTGTAACAAATTTCCATTCAGAATTTAAAAGCAAATACGTTTTCAGCCTAGGTAAAGTTTGAATTCTGAAGTCCATCAATATGATTTTCTGTTAGCTGAAAATTTTGCATTGGAGCACCAGTTCAATGTGCACCAGTATAAAACTCAATCCCAAACGATTATGCAGAAAATGATTTATTTATATAATTAGTTTTCAGAAAGATAATAACGTGATAAAAAATAGTTTGAATTGTGTTAGTAAAACAAAAGAAAAATGAGCATAATTCTACAATGTAATCATAATAGGTTGGTGTATAAGAATGCAAGAGACATCGAAAATCCACATGCAGTTGCTTCATGCATAACCTTCAGCTGATACAAACAACCCATCATCATTATTTTGACTCAGTTTCAACATATTAGAGTAGGTTCTCCAGATATTTATAGACAGTCATGTCCACTTATATATATGAAAAGAAAAGAAAAAAAAAAAAAAAAAATCCCAGTGTTTCATGATCCAACATCATTCAATCGTTCAGATCTAGCTAAGTGGTAACCTTTGTCATCCCCTTCATCTATGTTTATTTTCACCTAGTCTCATAAAATATATCATCTCCATTTGAGCAAATATATTTCTTACCTTTTAAACTTTTTTTTTTTCCTCCATATATCCTAATACAGCCACACATATCTCTATCACACTGTTATTATCCACATTTAGCTCACCATTCAATATATCTTTAAATCCCAAAACTATCTCTAAAACAATGCTAAAAGCACTAATATAAAAACGGGAACACCTGTACAATAGTGTGTCGTTATGACATCCACTGGTACCAACGAAGAATTGTGAAAATTGCTACAAAATTTTGAAATTTGTATATAGACGTAAAACCTGGTAAAAATATGATAAGTTTCTTCATCTGTTTCACTCTCGTTCACTTCAAAGCTCCACATGAGATTAAACCACTGGTCCGCTTCTCAAACTTTTATCAGCCCTTTTACCTCTGTGTTCATGAATAAGTAATTTCTTTTTTTATTTGAATTTGGTACTTAATATACATATTTAGATAATATATAATGTACTACATGACAAGTGGGTTCGACCTTGCATGATAAGAATCAAACCCATGGCCTCTTGACCATGTCCAAGTGTCTCAACCAGTTTGGATAAGGTTGTCGAATAAGTAAAATATATTCAGTTAATTATTTGACTAATTGCAAGATAATATGTAAAGTACTTCCAATAACTGAATGCTAGCTGGTATAATCACTCCATTCGGAATTACAAATTATATTTAATTAGATAAGTCATCAAGATTATAGTAGACTGAATTAAACAAGAAAATGGATTCGGGTCAATATCAGAGACTATAAATAGTGTTAAATAAAGGGAGTTATTGATCTTAACCCATGCGTGCGTGTGTATATGTATGTATGTATGTGCATGTGTATACATGTATTGTAACATCCCGTAATTTTTTATATTTGTTATTATTACTTAACCAGTTAGCTTTCAAATATGAATTTTTTTCAAACGACGGAATTTTACCACGAAACATGCAACAATGCATTCGAGGTGAAATTCTGAGCAACTTTCATTTTTATAGTTTTGTGAATGAAGTTCGTGCGAACAGGTTACGACCAAAAAACGAATACGAAACAAAAGTAAATTAATTAACATAGTTAAATGGGATCCACAGGTCAACCAGCTCTTTGCAGTGGTCAGTTGAGCGATCGACCCCTTAATAAGGGCGATCGACCTATCTAAAAGCTCATATTTGCTTTGACCTGATGACTCAGGTTCAATATACTTCCATCAAACGAATGTGATTGATTCTTGCAATTATAAATTAAGGTCTACTCCATTGTCTTCTCATAGTTTTTTGAAGACTCTTCAGTGAAGCTCTGACGTTTATTCCTCTCAACTTTCTTTTCAAATGCATAAAATTAGATTTGTATATCCATATACATTTTAAACTAGTTTTTTCATATATCTTAATACAACCACACATATCTCTGATGTATTGCTAAGGGCACCTCATTTTCTTCTTTCTAATACCATTACTTAAAACAACAACAACAATAAAGCCATATATCCCAAACAAGTTGGGGTTGGCTAGATATGGAACCCAAAAGTAAAATAAAATAAAATTAATAATGATGATAATAATATATATATAAAGGATTTAAAATAACCAATCAAATAAAAAGTCGTCCGATAAAGAGTTTTTTTAAATAATAATAATAATAATAAGTAAAAATGTTCAATAAAAGTGAAATAAAATCTAAAATAGTAAATAAAAAGTAAAAATGTTCAGTAAACGTGAAATAAAGTTAAAAAAAAAAAACACTATGGTTCTGGTACATGGATTGCCAATTTCCATGCACTTCTACCAACTACCAGTTTTTCCGATAAACTCCAGTTACTTAAATCTCTCTTTATTATCTCCTCCCATGTCATTTTAGGTCGACCTCTACCTCTCTTTGGGCCTTCGGCGCGACCAGGAATTCCAGCTCGTACAGGTGCATCGTATGGTCTACGTTGGATATGTCCAAACCATCTCAAGCGGTATTGGACTAACTTCTCTTCAATAGGTGCAACTCCAAGTTTTTCCCGAATATCCTCATTTCTAATCTGATCTCGTCTGGTATGCCCACAGCTCCAACGCAGCATTCGCATCTCTGCTATACTTATCTTCTGGACGTGTTGCCTCTTAGTAGGCCAACATTCTGCATCATATAACATTGCAGGTCTGATTGCTGTCCTATAGAACTTTCCTTTAAGCTTCTGAGAAATCTTCCGATCACAGAGAATGCCAGATGTTAGTCGCCATTTCACCCATCCTGCTTGAATTCTAAAACTAACATTCTTATCAATCTCTCCATCAAACTGCAACATAGATCCTAAGTATCGAAACGATTCCTTCTTGGGTACTACTCTACCGGCCAGGGTAACATCTCCGTCATCTGATTTGACACTACTAAACTCACACTTCATATACTCTGTTTTAGTTCTGCTAAGCCTGAAACCCTTTGATTCCAAGGTTTCCCTCCACAACTCCAGTTGTTGATTAACCCCTATTCTACTTTCATCAATCAGCACAACATCATCGGCAAAGAGCATACACCAGGGAATCTCCCTTTGTATATCTTTTGTGATTTCATCCATCACTAATACAAAAATATAGGGGCTCAAAGCCGAACCTTGATGTAACCCTATGTTAATTGGAAAGTCTCTGGTCTCACCATCGCATGCCCTAACACTAGTCACAACCCCCTCGTACATATCCTTAATAAGGGTAATATATTTTGATGGCACTCTCTTCATTTCTAGCACCCACCACATAACCCTCCTCGGTACTTTATCATAAGCTTTCTCCAGGTCAATAAAAACCATGTGGAGATCTTTCTTTTGCTCCCTGTATCTCTCCATAAGTTGCCTAACCAAGAAAATCGCCTCAGTGGTTGACTTTTCCGGCATAAAACCAAATTGATTCCTAGAAACACTTGTCAACCTCCTCAAACGCTGCTCGCAAACTCTCTCCCAAAGCTTCATTGTATGACTCATAAGCTTAATTCCTCTATAGTTTGTGCAACTTTGAATATCTCCTTTATTCTTGAAGATTGAAACTAAAATGCTTCTCCTCTACTCATCTGGCATTTTGTTTGATTTGAAAATATTGTTGAACAACTTAGTTAGCCATCTTATCCCTGCATCTCCAAAGCATCTCCACACCTCAATAGGAATATCATCAGGCCCTACCGACTTGCCTGATTTCATACGTTTCAACGCCCCCTTTACCTCAGCTTCTTGAAATCTCCGCACAAAATGTCTATTGGTGCTATCGGCTAAGTCTTCCAACTCGATCGAAGAGCTATCACTTTCTTCGTTGAAAAGCTTATCAAAGTATTCTCTCCACCTATTCTTTATCTCATCTTCCTTCACCAAAAGTCTATCATTCTCATCATTAATGCATTTAACCTGATTGAAGTCTCTTGTCCTCCTCTCGCGTAGCCTAGCTATTCTGTAAACGTCTTTTTCGCCCTCCTTTGTACTTAGCCTTTGATACAAATCTTCGTACGCTTGTCCCCTTACTTCACTCACTGCTCTCTTTGCAGTCTTCTTTGTCACTTTGTACATGTGCATGTTCTCTTCGCTTCTATGACGGTACATGCGTTTGTAGCATTCCTTCTTCTCTTTGATAGCCTTTTGCACCTCGTTATTCCACCACCACGAATCCTTGGGTTCTCGCTTGCTTCCTCTTGTTATCCCAAATACCCCAGTGGCGACTCTCCGAATGCAAGTTGCCATCGCATTCCACATGACATTTGCTTCTCCTTCCACATTCCAAGCTCCTTCTCCCATCACTCTATCTTTAAACACCCGTGAAGCATCTCCTTTGAGTTTCCACCATTTCGTCCTGCTAATCTTCGCTCTCTTATCCTTCACTACTCGAAGACGAAACATGCATACCAACAGCTGGTGTTGTGAGACGACACATTCTCCAGGTATGACCTTGCAATCAACACAATCTCGTTTACTATCTCTTCTAGTTAGGACAAAGTCAATCTGACTAGCCTGTTGGCCACTACTAAAGGTGATCAGATGCGATTGCCTCTTTCTAAAGAAGGTATTAGCAATCATGAGATCAAAAGAGAGAGCAAAATTCAAAATATCTTCACCCTCTTGGTTCCTACTGCCAAATCCAAAACCACCATGCACTCGCTCAAAACCCCCGCTAGATGAGCCAACATGGCCATTGAAGTCTCCTCCTATAAAAAGTTTCTCGCTACTATGCACGTTCCTAACCATGACATCCAAGTCTTCCCAGAACTTTCTTTTGGCTTCTTTACTTAGACCTACCTGTGGGGCATATGCGCTAATGACATTCAAAACTGTCTCGCCAACTACTAGCTTAACTAGGATGATCATATCCCCTCGTCTTCTGACGTTAACCACATTGTTCTGAAGGTTCTTGTCAATCAATATGCCTACCCCATTCTTGTTACGTACTTCTCCCGTGTACCACAATTTGAAGCCAGTGTTCTCCACCTCCTTCGCCTTCTGACCCACCCATTTAGTCTCTTGAACGCACAAGATGTTAACCCGTCTCCTAATCATAGTATCCATTATCTCTTTTAATTTTCCTGTTAAGGACCCTACATTCCAACTACCTAACCGAACCCTACTATCGTCGACTAGCTTCCTTGCCCCTCGCATCCGTCGAGAAAAATGCGAGGACCCTTGCTCACTTATCACCACACCGGGGTGTCGGTGTAGCGCGCCACTAAGAGAATGGCGAATAACCGCTGATCAACATTGTTATCCTCAGGGATCAACCACCAAACAATAGTAGTTCGATGGTTGATAACCATGTCAAACGTATTGGTCGGCGGTTGTTCGTCGTCTATAACAATTTTGCACGGTGATTATTTGCCGTGTGAAATGTGTTTGATATTAGGAAGTACGTAAAAGTTACTATGTTTATTATTTTTGTCTATGGTATTAGAAAGAGAAAACATGAGTGCTCTTAGCAACATATTATCTTTATTACATTGTTGTTATCCTCACATTTATTCCCTGTCGATATATCTTTAAATCGCAAAACTATCTTTAAAACGATACTAAAAGTACAAATTTAAAAAATGGGAACACCTATAGAATACCGTGCCATTATAATGACAACCACTTGTACCAATGAACTATGAAAATTGCTACAAAATTTTGAAATCCATAAATAGATTGGTAGAACATGGTAAAAATATGATAAACTTCTTCGTCTCTTCCACTCTCATTCACTTCAAAGCTCCACAGAACTCAAACGATTAAATCACTAGTCCACTTTTCAAACTCTTATCAGCCCTTCTATCTTTGTATTCACAAAGACGTAAAATATGTTGAGTTAATTGTTTGATTAATTTCAAGATAACTTGTAAAGTGCTATCAATAACTGAGTGCTAGTGGATATAATTACTCCATTCGTAATTATGAATTATACTTAATTAGATAAGTCATCAGGATTATACTAGATTGAATTAAACAAGAAGACAGATTTAGCTAAGGTATTTTAATAAAATGGATGTGGTTTTCAAACCCTCTTATCTAAAGATGTTATATACCTATTTCCCTTAAAAGCAACAATAAAGTGACGCCTATAATCAAAAATTATTATTTTCAATTAATCCACCAGTGTTGTTTATTTTTGCAGTCTATCGATCATACTTCAATTATTTAATACCAACATATATATGTGTATTATATGAAGATCAATATTCTTTCTGTTTAGCAGATATTTAAATATAAAATTGTAGCTAATATCAGGGATTATAAATGACGCAGAATAAAAAGGGCTATTGATCTTAGCTCACGTATATATACATACATTGTAACACTCCGTAATTTTTTACATTTGTTATTTTAATTAATTAGTTAGGTTCAAATATGGAATTTATGTTGAAACTTAACCACGAAACTTGCACCATTGCATTCGTGATGAGATTCTAAGCAGCTTTCATATTTAGAGTTTTGCGAAAGGTCATATGAATAAGTTACGAACGGAAAACGAATACAAAACAAAAATAAGTGAAATAAATAAATTAACATAACTAATTGGAGCCCACATATCAACCTACTCTTTCTAGCGGTCAATCGAGCAGTCGACACCTTCATAGCGGGTGGTCAACCTGCCTAGGAGCAAGGCTCCTATTTGCTTTCGTTTGATAGCTCAGATTTAATATAATTAGATCGAACGAATGTGGTTGATTCTTACGACTATA
This sequence comes from Allium sativum, assembly GCA_030737875.1. Taxonomy (NCBI): domain Eukaryota; kingdom Viridiplantae; phylum Streptophyta; class Magnoliopsida; order Asparagales; family Amaryllidaceae; genus Allium; species Allium sativum. Next base: position 261,073,842 of record CM060927.1, on the reverse strand, counting down.
AATTAAGGTATGACCCTATTTTCTCTTCTCATATTTTTTTGTAGAATTAGCGAAGCTCTGACATTTCTTCCTCTCGAGTTTCTTTTTAAATTTACAAGATTATATATGTATATCCAAATACATTTAAACTGAACAAGGTTAAGAAATTATAAATAAAAAAAGACAAGTGAATCAACCTTCGCGTTTGTGAGGTAATATTTATCTGATCTAGATTTGATATTTTTTATTCCCATCCAATCTCAAACCTCTTCTCAGATCTGTAATTTTAATATTTGTATATTCCCACTTTATACATGCTTCTTGAATTTTAAAGAGACTGGAATTGGAACAAGGATCACAATTTACATCTGGAATTTGAAAGCACTTTTTATCTATGAGTGAGAAACAATATTTATTTATTTACAATATAAATAATTTTATCTCATTGCATATATCTGCTTCATGTGTCTAATATCTATTTTTCTTTTGAATTGTAGGTTATTCTTAGTAAATAATCTGACGCCTATATACTCTTTCATAGATCTACTTTAAATTGTTGTTTTCTCTTGGATCTGGAAATCAAATCCCAAAAATTTTGTAGTTTATAAAATTTGTTATTTTGTTCTAGAACCGTAACTAAAGTGATAAGATATTAAAGTGATTTAAGATTATTATCCAAGTTTGTTATATTTCGGATTTTCTATAGTTTAATTTACAAGAATATCCATTGGTTTTTATAAATTTGTTTACATTCTTCTTTTTTAAAATACGACGTTTGCTTTGACAGGTAATACACATGAGTAAAAAAAGATGTGTAAAGTACATGATTTTCTTCGTATTTTACACTGTCTATTCAAAGCAAAAGATGAATATACATTACTTATGATTTTGAACAAAGTTAATATCTTTTGTTTAATGAATTTAGTGAAAAATCATATGGAAAATCTTCCTAAAAAACGTTGTTCCAGCAAATTAAATATGAATGCGCACTCTAGTAGTTAGATATGACTAGAAAGTGTTAATTCTAAAGATTGAAATCCAACGTGTAATAATTAAGTAATAAATGAAAAGAAACTTTAAATAAATAAACAGAAAGAAGATTAAGATTAATAAATGGAATAAAAACTAAATTAGATTAAATTAATTGAAAAATGATATGAGCATGACACGCGTTTAAGTAATAAATCAATCATTAAGAATAAATCAGATAACTGTTAAAAATTAACGGGTTAATTATTCCTATTAATTGACAGGTGTCAAATAATTAATAGGAAATGAAAGACTACAACCATAATTAATGGGTAATTAATGAAAGACAAATTTAGAAGTTGTAATTTATTAAATGGAATTATGTTGTACTGCAAATTATAAGGCAATAAATAAATAACTAAACAAGATTGGATTTGAAAGATTAAAATGAAAAAGGACAAATGGATTAATGTGACTAATTATAAATGGAATAACAATCAAGATTACCAAGTGTAAAATAAGCAATTTAACATAAATATCTAGGGAAATGTCTATTAGGTTTATTATGGACAAAATTAATGGGACTTTATGACTACAAAATATTTGCCAAGTCCATTACTAGAGCGGAATAGTAATAACTCAAACTAAAGGTAATTAACTGGACTTAGTGGATTAGTGATGTCGGTAGAATCATTTGACGAGAGTCTGCCATTCACTTTAAGACTACCAACAGTTAGGGCTGTAAATTTTGTTCGAAGGTCCGACGTCCGTTCGTGTCCGTGACCGAAATACGTCCGTCCGAGTCCGTCCGATTTTCATTTAGGACACGAGTTAGGACAACAAAATTTGTACGAGAAAAAACTCATGTCCGGTCCGAGCTCGTCCGAATTACTTGTAATTCAACATATAGTTGAGAGAAAATCTAGTAAAATGTACAAAATGTGATATAAATAGCCATGTCCGACCGAGTCCGATCGGTCCGAACATGTCCGTGTCCGACCGATTTTATTTAGGACACGAATTAGGACAACGAAATTTGTCCGAAATTTTTTTTGGTCCGGTCCGTGTTCGGTCCGATTTTTTTTAGGACAGAAACTGAACACATCTCCGTCCGGTCCGGTCCGACCGATTTACACCCCTACCAACAGTCGAGTGTACATTCTATTAATGCGGGATATTACTGACCAATAACCTGTGACTGCATGTGAGTTAGTATCCGTCTTTATTAAAGAATTAAATGATCTAAACAGCAGTGATAAATATCTTCAGAAATGTTTACTTTAATCGTTGAAGTATTAAGTGGACGTAGGGTCCACCTCTCTACCAAAGAGGAAACTTAGTGAGATATTAACGATTGAGACGACCAAGTCATAGGAAATTCTCCATGATAAACAACCTGTGGGATGTCAGTGTTATAGGTCATTATTAAAAATGGCTATGTCAGAGAATGATTTCTTATAATAAATAACTTGTGGAATGTCCCAATATTATGGTCATAGAGTGATGAAAGGGTCTACTTTGGAATTGAGATATTAAGTGATTGGATATGCCATAAGGTATTAAGTGATTGGATCTGCCATGAGGTATTAAGTGGTTATTGCATCCGCTTCAAGCTATTAAGCGGTCATCGGACCTGCTTTTGGTATTAAGTGATCGTTCGACACGCCTCTTTTAATTTGAAGTATTAAATAGTCGAATGAGACTTGTAATGTAATCTCTGGAAGGGTCGACTTCTTTTAAGCATTAAATGACGGGGTTAGAGTCCGCCTATGGGTAGATATTAAATGACCAAGCAATGATACCAAGAGTCTATCTATCCTAAGGGAATATTAAGTAGCTATGGGATTTCCATATAATGTCAGCTAGATAAAAACACACAGGTCCACCGGAAAAAATATTTTAAATAGTGAGGAGTCTACATATTGTAACAACCCGAAATTTGGGGCTAATTTAAAATTTTCATTTAGAGATTTTAGGGGTGTTTAAATATTTAAAATAAATTATTTCAAATAAAAATGAATGGAAATTTATTTTGAGCAAAGTTAATACAAATATATTCAATTAAATTACATAAAGAATTAGAAATAGGACGGTAGTTTGAAAAGTCAAACTTGAACTTTGACTAACTACACACATAGTTGTCATAGCGAGCGCTATAGCGCAAAATAGCGCATAGCGCACAGGTTGCGCTATTTTGGTTCTTATAGCGCAGGGGTCCCGTGTAGCGCAAAAATAGCGCGCTATTTTATCATAGCGCAGCCATGAATAGCGCGCTATTTTGCTTTTTCTTTTTTGAACATGCATTTTCGTTTTTTTTTTCTTTTTGGAGATTTTAAACATACAGTTTTTTCCTTTTGTGCCTTTTTCCTATGTTTTTTTTTTAAAGATCTTCTTTTCTGTAAGCAAAAAAAAAAAAAAAAAACATTATAGCGCGCGCTATAGCGCATAGCGCAGGCCTTGCGCTATTCGCTATTGACAACACTGACTACACAGGATGCAGAATAAACCGGATTTTGATGAAACGAAAAATATTTAAATCTGTTAATGAATATCTTTCTAACGAATCTGAAAAATCGAAGTTTCATAGCGGAAATCAAAAGTTATGCCCAAATGAATTTTCAGAGAGGTCGCTATAGAGATTATATCGCCCTTGAAATTATTGCTAGGTTTCAAATTTCATGATTTTTCAAGCTAGTATGTGAGCGTGGCAAAGGAAACTGTGTTTTGTCAATTTCGGTCAAAATTAATTGACTGAAAAATAACCATTTTTCAAACAGTCTCAGAATTCGACGAAATAAATTTTGTTAGGACCGTATCGTCATAAGAAAGCCAAAAATAATTTTTTTGGATTTTTCTGACTTCGTATGTGATCCCAGTTAAATTAGAAAGTACGTTCGAATTAAAAATAAAAGAATTAATTTGAAAATAAAGAAAACACACTGTAAACTTCAGAATTAGACCTCGGCACTAGCGCCATTGCGTTCAGAAGACGTCAAAACCTATTGTTCGACAGTCGTTGGGGTCCGTTTGGTGATCGTATGGAGAAACCCTAATTTTGGGATTAATTAAATAAATAAATAAAATAAAAATACGTCGTATACTGTATAAATACGGACCATCGTCTTCTTCCCCGATCGAGTGAACCCATAGCCGCCCCCCGCCCCCTTTGAATTTTCATCTTCATTTTCCCACTAATCCACACACAATTAGACTTAGCCGTAGTTAAACTTTTTGAAGCTCTTCCTTTCCTCTCCAATCTCCGACAAGTTTCATTCGATTTCACAGCCTGTAGCCCTCGAATTTCGAGCCCCAACCCGCGACCTTCCCTGCCCCGCCGCCTCCACGTGTCGCCGCCGCACCCCCCATACTCCCGGCGTGGATGCGCCTCCCCTAGGCCTTCCATCTCCGACAAACGGCGCCTCAATCATTCACCGTAGCTCGCGAATTTGCAAATCAAAGTTTTGAACTTTTCTGAAATTATAAAGATATGAATATTTCAGTTTTACCACGCTTTTAAGCGTTACAGCGACAGTTGTTAAAAGCCAGTTCTAATTTATTCGTATGAACTTCAAATTGAAATCTTTCAGATCCGAAACTGCCGTGACCTTGAATACGAGATCTGATTGAATCCGAACCTTCATTTCAAATCCAAGCTAGGTGAGAATTTATTTTTAATTAAATTTAATTAATTTAATTAATTTAATTAATTTAATTATTATTATTGCGTTATGTGAAATTGAAAGTCAAACACAATTAGATCGGCGATGAATGTTACCATAGGTTATGGATTCAAATTGTTGTGATGCTATGATTTTAGATCCGTTATTTTTAATCATAGATCTGTTAATTAAAATCATAGATCGGTAGAAAAAAATAGATTTTTACCTTATTTAAATTTGTTGAAGTATGCCTTGTGGATATGAATCATGTATAAATCTATCATCTTGTTCATCGTTATGAAATTTACATCGTTATGAAATTTACATCGTTATGTAACTTACATTATTTTAATGTGAATTAAAGTAGAAATTCACATCGTTATGAAATTTACATCGTTATGCAACTTACATTATTTTAATGTGAATTAAAGTAGGAATTTACATTTTTATAATGTTAATATAAAGTAGAATTTGACATAAGATTAAATTTACATTTTTATATAGATTAATAAAGTAGGAATTTACGATGTAAGGAGGTTACATTTTTATAATGTTAAAATAAAGTAGATTTTGCATAGTGGAAAAAATTACATTTTTCTTTGTAATTAATATGTGAATTTCATCTTATGTTAAAATTTACATTTTTATATGTAAATTATATAGGAAATTATACTGTATGATAAAAATTACATTTTTCTTTGTAATTAACATGTGAATTTCATCATATGTTAAAATTTACATTTTTATATGTAAATTATATAGGAAATTATACTGTATGTTAAAAATTACATTTTTCTTTGTAATTAACATGTGAATTTCATCGTATGTTAAAATTTACATTTTTATATGTAAATTATATAGGAAATTATACTGTATGATAAAAATTACATTTTTCTTTGTAATTAATATGTGAATTTCATCGTATGTTAAAATTTACATTTTTATATGTAAATTATATAGGAAATTATACTGTATGTTAAAAATTACATTTTTCTTTGTAATTAACATGTGAATTTCATCGAATGTTAAAATTTACATTTTTATATATAAATTATATAGGAAATTATACTGTATGATAAAAATTACATTTTTCTTTGTAATTAATATGTGAATTTCATCGTATGTTAAAATTTACATTTTTATATGTAAATTATATAGGAAATTATACTGTATGATAAAAATTACATTTTTCTTTGTAATTAATATGTGAATTTCATCGTATGTTAAAATTTACATTTTTATATGTAATTAAAACATGAGTTTACATCGTATGATAAATATTACATTTTTATATGTAATGTATGTAGGAAATTACACCGTAGGATAAAAATTACATTTTCTTATGTAGTTAAAAGATGCATTTACATCGTATGATAGAATTCACATTTTTTATATATGTAACATACGATGAGAATGAACACTAGAAATAAAATTTATTTATTTTATATATAATATAAGGTGTAGGAATGTGACATGAAATTAAAGTTATATATTTTACAATGTAAATGAAAAGTAGAGTTTGCATTGTAATTAAAAAACATATTTTTACAATGTAAATTAGAAGTAGAGTTGCATTGTAATTAAAAATCATATTTTTACAATGTAAATAAGAAGTAGAGTTACATTGTAATTAAAAATCATATTTTTACAATGTAAATTAGGAGTAGAGTTTGCGTTGTAATTAAAAATCATATTTTTACAATGTAAATTAGAAGTAGAGTTGCATTATAACTAAAAATCATATTTTTACAATGTAAATAAGAAGTAGAGTTACATTGTAATTAAAAATCATATTTTTATAATGTAAATTAGGAGTAGAGTTTGCATTGTAATTAAAAATCATATTTTTATAATGTAAATAGGAAGTAGAGTTTGCATTGTAATTAAACTTACATTTTTATATGTAAATTTAGAATAGCATTCACTGCAAAATATAGGTTACATTTTTATTATGTAACTAAGATGAGAATGTACATTGAAGTTGAAATCTACATTTTTATATGTAATTTAAAAATAGGATTTTGAATGTATCAAAATTTACATTTTTACATGTAAATAAAAAAAAATAGGAATTTACATAGGAATTAAATTTACATTTTTTTTATGTAAATGAAAATGATGGAATTTACATTTTCAATGTAAGTAAAGAATGAATTTAGGATGCGGTAATATTATCTTCATTTTCAAATGAATTAAAATTTAGTAAGGATCGGTAGTTGTTTAGAGCGTTGTTTTAATCAAATGACGTTATTACAATTAAATGATTATATATATATATATATAATTAAAATTAAACGAATGGGGCGTGGTAGTTCGCGTTTTGAAATCGTACCTTTAAACGACTATACAAGAAGATCCGACCGTCGGATTTTCTTGAAACTGAAACCGTTAGGTCCGTCTTGGAAAAATCTTTCCAACGATATATATTACGTTAAGATCCAACGGTTAGATTCTGAGAAATGTAAAAATCAAAATTGATGGAATGCAACGCCATAGTCGCCCATGGACTTAAGGCGTCGTAATATAAAAATTTAATTATTTTAAATAATTAAAATAGGAAGTAATCATTATAAAATGATATCAGCAAGTACGAAGGATTTTAAATATATATATATATATATATATATATATATATATAAACGAGGATTATTTGGGAAGTCCGAGTTCTCTCATTCCAAATAATCAAACGACGTTAATGGAAGTTTAAAGATGGCGTATGAAGACCGTAAATCTTCCCTCGAATGGACAACGATCGAGGCCCTGATTTGACTTACTTCCAACTCAAGGGTCATGGTCATTGCCCAAACGTACGTGTTGATTTCACGGGTTTGGCTTTCGCTTAGACCCAGAGCATAAGCTAATAAATGGATTGTGCGTCTGACATCATACTCTATCAAATATCATGTTATTGATTTCACGGGTTTGGCTTTCGCTCAGACCCAGAGCATAAGCTAATAAATGGATTGTGCGTCTGACATCATACTCTATCAAATATCATGTTATTGATCTTTTGTCGAATGTATGGATGTTTGGTGGCGGGGAATTTATTCTCTTGCTTAACACCCGTTCATATATTTCTTCAAAGGATTGGTAGTGCGATATGGAGTGATGATGTGGCGTGCTAAGATGCATAGGATCAAGGTTTTGTTGAAAAGCAGGCCTTGTGGGATGATCAAAGCATAGCCTGTTTAGGCATAGCTTTGTGTACAACGTGACTTCGCGAGCCTCACACACCGGCGGAGTCTAAAACGGGAGAAGGGAACGCAGGGAGAGCAGCACGTTTCTTTCTAACTAGAAGTGGTGATTGGGCTTTAACACGGCCCAACATTTTACTTATGTGGATGATGGAATGAGGCGCCTCGGATGATAGATCCTATAGGACTGGGAAACGTGTGTTCAGGAATAACTAATCCGCAACTCGTATGGTGGACCGGTCCGGCAGCTATCCAAAGGTTCACTGCGGGGGATCCTGAGACATTAGCTAGAGTGTCTCGAATCGGTAGGAGCTCCTCCCTAGCCTTGACTCATGATGGAAACCAAAATCCAAATACGACCCTACGAATTTGATTGTATTACTAGTATGGAGGCATAGTAGTATGAGATACTATTCTTCCTAGGATTTATACATTTACTTTGAAATGTTTTGATATATACTAATAATATCAAACTCGTATTTGCCGTATTTAGCATGTTTAATCACTATAAGGTAAAACCCTATCCTCTGGTTTGTGTTGCATTGTGTGATGAGACCTGGGTCTTATGGTGATTCCATTTTTCTCAAAAGCATAACGTTGTTATACGATTTACTTATTAGTTGTTTCTGACACTTTTATGCACGGCAATCCATTAGAGCAAACTCGTTCCGCGTTAGCGGCGTGGTCTTTGGATTTGTCCTATTAATAGTGATTAATTAGTTAAGAATCCTCACACCAGCCCCACGACTGACCCGTTGTTTGTTTCCACCTTTTTGCAAACTCGGGTGCCCTCCTTTCTACACGGGCAGCCAAGTAAACAAGTATATTCTTCGCTTGGAGTCCTTTTTTTGGAGCTGCTTATTATCTTTCTTGAATTTGCTTTTGTGGAGAGGTGATGACTTGGAGCTTGAAGACATCTGTCATTCGCTGTTATTGCATTTTTCTCTTTTTAATTCCAGACATTAAACTTGGTTTATTTCACGTTGTTTAAGTTGGAGTTGGAACTTATTTCTTTTTCTGCAAACTTGATGTAATAATTTAAAATTTCGTGACTGTGGACTTTCTGTGGTTGATGACATTATATTTCCGCTGCTATAATGTTGTTATGCTATGAATTTCCTATGCTATGTTGTATCTGTGATATGTATTATTATATTTATGTTGTATTCCAAATGATTATTCCTTACTTTCATTCTGTGGAAGTTTGGGGTCATCACACATATCATGTAGGTACTAATGATCGCTTGATATCTTTCCCATTATTCATTATTTGCTTTTTATTTGGGGTTGGGATGCATATCAATGTGGAGCCTTAACTAGCAGTTAGAGTCCACACGTAGTTAGAACCTTCTAACCAACGATAATGTTATTTGGAGACCACCTTTATGGGCCTTTCAATGGTTAACGGGTGTTGACGCCAAAAAGCAGTCACCAACGGTCAAAAGTCAGATTTGAGCATGATATATGAAGAAATATCAGAGAAAGCGAGAAAAAGCGAGACAACAGCATTTTTATAGTGGTTCGACGTTAACGAGCATACGTCCACTTTATAATCTCATAATAATATCATAAAATCGGACATACAATGAATGAGATCGTCAGGATCTCTATTACATAATCGTTTTTGAGTAATACAACAAGTATTTCGTGATGAAAGTGGTTGGCAGACATGATTGAGTCATGCGTGGGCCAAAGAGTTAGGCTCTAGTCTGAGCTGAAGAAGAAGATCTCCTCTTTGTTGTATTGTTTGGTGTATTTATAGGCAGTAGGCTTCAATAATTGGAGGTGTCATGTGTCAGTTGATCCATGTGAATAGCATATAATGGAGCTGAGTCTTGATTACGTGGAGAAGTTCCCTCCAATACGTGGCAGCATAAATGAGCTAGATCCGAGTTTATAGGCTTTAGAATAGGTAGTTGGACCAAGTAAGTAGGCTATGAAATAGATCTCATGACCAAGTCATTGCTGTAGTGTAAGATGATCTCAAGACCATCTAGCCTAGATATTTTGAGTTGAAATATTTCTATCCAAGAGCCCTTGAGCCAAGGAGCTTAGAGCCATGAACGTTCAGGCTTGTCCAAGCCCATGCTCGAGTCCTGAGCGATCCTGTAATGGGTCCATGGGTTGATGGCCTTGCCAAAAGGAGGGTCAACAACGGGTTTACCTATCTTGAATAAGTGAGTCCGGCTCGATAGGTAATGACTGATGTGTCTATCTAACTTAAAAGGTATTAAGTGGATAATGGATAAGTAAAGGAGTCTGCTTCTATTAGAAGTATTAAGTGGCTAATGGATTGGATAATATTGAATGGTTAATAGGCCTCATTGATATTCTACACCTTCAGATTAAGGGTAAATAGTAGTACTTGTAAATACTAGATTTCGACAACTTAAAAAATAGATATAACCATTGGATGAAAATCAATCGGTATAAATCTGTATTATGTATGGTATTTTGATGTTCCACTGGCCAAAACGTTGCTATGTACCTCTCCTCATTACAACCCGCATGATAGATCTAGAGGGACAGGTCTTCTGAAGCTGAAAACAATTGGATGTTTTTGAAGTTTTCATTCTCTCGTGCTCGGTACTAGTATGGCATTTTGACTTTCGAGAAATCTTTTTGATTATAAGGTAGTAGCCGCATCCAATATTTTTTATCCTATCTTGTTTTCGCTGTGAGTTTAAAACTTTAAATTTATAAGGCTTTGATATATTGTTCATGCTATTTCTTGCAAGTACCAAATTAAATGATTTATGTTCGAAATTCAGATGAACTAAGATTTTGGTTTTTATCGAAATGTGTCCCTAAGAATACAAGTTGTTATATATCCACATATATACATTACACATGTATTTGTATACGTAATGCTCCCAAACTTTCCATGTGTTAGGAAACAGGAAGAGCAAATCTTCAAATAGAAATTTGTGACTGAAATAAGAGGGCTATAAACTAATTCTATTTATAAGTAGGCTACTGATCCTAGTCCTCATTTATATGTATACACATACATATATACATATATATACACACATACACACACACACACACACACACACACACATATATATATATATATATATATATATATGTGTGTGTGTGTGTGTGTGTGTGCGCGCGCGCGCGCATGTGCATGCATATATATAAATATATATCACCCAATGTAGCTTTATATGAAAACAATTGGATATATATAATAATTTCTAAACAAGGCCTACACTTGAAATTTGTTTCTTTTTTTAGTAAACCTAGAATGAAAATTTGTCCTATCATCAATAGATGAGAAGAAAGAAGATTTAAAATTTAAATGTACTTAGACACAAAGAAAACAAGTAAACGCACACGTAAAAGACGGAATAATATCTATATTAAAGGATAAAGGGACCAAAAATATGAATTAAAACCGAAAGAAAGCGCTGAAAATGATACTAAAAAGCAAGGACAATAGGAAGTATAATTCAAAATAAAATTTTATAGAGAACGAGAACTCATGTGGTCTGTCTCATTCAACTGGGGAAAAGGTCGAGGACAGTAATGATCTTGAATATTCGTAATTGGTTTAGAATTTTATATTGTTTAATATTTAGTGAATTTATTTCAACATTATTTTCAATACTATTGTTGAACTATTATAAAATTTTAAATAGAGTCTGACTTTTTTTAATATATAAACCTAAATTTATATGAGTAGTTTACAACAAGGTTTGAGTTCTTGAACTTTTATTTTATGAATTTTGATTATCAAAAGCTCTGGTTTGATTTTATAAACAATAAAAAGGTTAAATAGTTGTTCACCTCCTAAACCGTTTTTTCTTCACAATTCAAATAAAATAGTTGTTAAAATAAAGGATGGAAGAAACTAATGTCACTCTACATGTCAATCTTATATGTTTGTTTATGTCTTAGACCCTTATACCTTGATCTCCAAAGCAAATCAAAATAGAAAATTATGAGTTCTGAAGCAAAACAAGGTTTGGCCTTTCAAAAGAAAAAGAAAAACTATTGTTAGTAAAAGAGAGGCAGAGACAGATGAGAATGGGAAGGAGAGCCGCGGTGGAAAGAAGTATTGTGCCAGTAGAGGGGGGGGGGGGACAATTCTTCTATACCCAACTCGGGTGTTCCTGTATGCCCGACAAATCACAACCACACATATTATTAATAATCTAATGAACAGATCATACAATCCACTCAAAATCATTAGATTTTGTGCAAATCAGTGGCTAAGATTGATCCGGTACATTGGAACACCCAATTTGGGTATAGAACAATTCATCCCGTAGAAGGGATGTGGTGCCTAATATGAAGAGGAAGAAGTATGGTATAAGGTTAAAGATGAAAGTCGCAATCTGCGGAAGACAGACGGAAATGAAAGGGTTAATCTAGGAGAAGGTGGATAATTTTTATATCTAAACAATTAATTTTTCCCTGTAGATTTCAATACAATTTTCAGCTTACCATTTATTATGATTTATTTAATAGATTTAAATTATTTTTGTTGAATTCCAAAGAAAAGTTTTTGATTTTTAATCAAATATATTGGAAAAATAGATATATTTGCTTGTTTGAAAAAGAAAAAAAAAAAAAAACTGAAAGATATTAAACTATTATAGAAAATATTTGAATTCAAATTTACAACAGAATAGGTTAGGTTATTGCAGAGCAGAGCAGCAGATCAAAGGTATTGAGAGGAGAAAAGAAGAATGAAGTTGCAGAATGAGAGGAGCAGAACACAGTAAATTACCAAATCCAGCTTGCCTATTTCATTTCATTCATGTGATATATAAAGCATTGCTCACATAAGATTCCTTATAACTAATTACTGCTAGCTGTCCTACTCTCATAATCTAACCATTTCTAGCCACTCATTCTTGTATGTTTAAAATTAAAGGAAATACAAGAATGTAAAATTTGTTAGAGCACCATTTAGGTTTTGGTACATTGTTGAATTTGTCATATATTGGTGCATGTTACCTTGTACAGTGGTGCACCTCTTTTGCACAGCAAATATATTAATCCAGATATTGGGTCAAAATTTTTAGGAAGTGCTTTGGGCGTTCAGCTACATGGTATGAGCCTGAGTTGACATATCAGAATATTAATGAAACTTCTTTATTTTGATTTATTTTCTGTAACATTTGAATATCTTTGAAAAATTAAATAAAATTATTATTGCTTTTTTTTAAAAAAAAATTGAGTGCTTAGATGGTACTACATATCAATATAAGTTCGAGTCACACTATGTAAGTTTCGAACTTGCAACCTCTCGCATCAAAATGAAGTGCCTAACAGTTGGGACAATAATGCTGGAAAAAATTGATAACTGTTTGTGAATCTTCAGAGTGAATTTTTATTAATAATTATTATCTTCTAAAATAGCATACTTATAAATATGAATTTATCATGAATATGTGAAAAATTGAATTGAGTATTTTATTTTATGTTCCAAAGAAATTTCTAATGTGGCACAATAAATACTAGTCCAACATGAGTAATTTATTCTTGTAAAATATGATATCCACTTATGTTTATAAATTTTGACTTGTTATAAGTTAATTTATTCAGGTACATGTACTATGTAGGCATATAGACAAAATAAATAGTTCAAAAAAGCTTCAGGCCACAAAAGTTGTCCAGATTTACTACGATATAGAAAAACTCATTTGATCTGTTTGATTAGAATTATTATGTGCATCTGAAATTTACTGATTTACCTAATTTGGTGCCAACTTCTAGCTTTACATTGCTACAGACATTTATCCTGAACAAGTCAAAGAAAGAATGATTGCAAGTAAAGATAAGAGAAAAGAAGGAAACAAGCATAATTAGTTGCAACTTACAACGAGCAATATCAAGGAAGCTGAATGCCCCATTATTTTGACAGCCTGGTAAAATAGAAGAAACAATATATGCATGAGAAACAGATAACTTAAGTGATACGGGGAACTTTATAATTTCTTTCAAGAAATTACCCGAAAAAAGAATGACACTGTAAGAAATCCTGTAACAAAAACTAAATTCCGCTTGTATCCGAAATCACAGGGGTTACAGGTTAATACAAATACCCTTAGTTTCACATTCACTAATTATCTCTTTTGCCTCTTTTATACAACCCACAGCAAAATATGCTTTTATAATCGACTCGTACGAAAACGCATCTGGAGTGCAACCATTAGTTTTCATAGTATGTATAACTTTTCTTGCTTCTTCGATCTCTAATGCATCACATAAAGCTAATATAATTGCGTTGTATGTATAACTATCTGGATTTACACCAAATCTCGACATTGAATCAAAAATACTTTTTGCTGCCTCAATATTTCTCTTTTTACAGAAGCTTATAATCAGAACATTGAATGAGAAGGCATCTGGCTTGATTCCTCTGACCTCCATTTTCTGAAATAACTGCATTGATCTTCGTGTGTCTCCAACAATACAAAGAGAACGGATCAATATATTGTACGTAACAACATTAGGAGAGACACCCCATTTAATCATCTCGCGAAAGCAACCCAAAGCATCGTTTATCTGATGAACTCGACAAAGGCCATCTATTAAAGCATTAAAAGTGAAGACATCTGGTCTAAATCCATGCTCTAACAGCATTTTTAAAACATCCCTTGCTGCATTTACATCCTTTGCTTTAGAATGGCCTGATATAAGAGTATTAAAAGTGACAAGATTCGGAGAACATCCCTTCTCTATCATATATTTTAACATTTCCATTGCATCATCCATCTTATATGCTTTCACAAAAGTATTGATTAATATGTTATAAGACACAACGCTGCTTACAAGTCCATTTGTCATCATTTGTTTGAGGTATGCAGGTGGGATATTAACTTCTCCATTCAATAATGACTCAATCATTGTAAGGTAGGTATTAAACCCAGGTTTCCCACCTTTCTTCACATATCTATCAAACAAGTCACAGGCTTCATTCTTTGTCAAACCTTTTAGTATACACGACATTACAGAACCAAAAGTTGATGCATCGGGAAAATAACCTTTTTCTGCCATACTATCCATAAAATCCTTAATTTCAGCTGCCATGCTATTCTTTGACAAGCAGTATAATAAAGTATTACACATGTTCTCCTGGACAACGGAATTCTGCTTGATAACAGCATGCAGGAAAGCATAAGCTCTTTTGGGCTCTAAACATCTAAAAATACCATGAACTAAAGACCTAAAAGTAGCTTCATTAGGAGCCACATTTTTCTTCTTCATTGTTTTCAAAACACAAACAGCCTCATCTGGTCTATTTGCATTACAAAAACCATCAATCAACATCGTATAAGTAAACACATTTGGCGATTGTCCAGAATTTTCCATTTGCTTCACCAATCTTACTGCTTCATCTATGATTCCTAATTTACAAACTCCATGAATCAAACTATTATATGTAAACCGATCTGGCATACAGTTATCTGAGGCCATTTGCTGAAACTTAAAATAAGCTAAATCTAATGAATTTGACTTCACCAATGCGTCAATAACAGCGTTATATATCCTAGTACTAGGCCTCAAACCCAAGTCGGTAATTTTAACAAACACTTCATTTGCATACTTAGCCAGTCCTAGTCTACCCCAACTTCCAATCAGAATGCATAAAGCCTCTTCATTTATTCTCATCCCACTACTCCTAACCTCGTTTAACAACTCAACGGAAAGCAAAATAGGTCCTTTATCATACAAAACAAACGACAAAACTTCTCTAATATACTTATCCTTCGCTAATTTTTCACTGATATTCGAAACCCATATGTAAAATTTGATAGATTGAACTGGGCTTTTCTGGTTTTTGATGATAGTGGTTATTGAATTCGGATTCCAGTTATTTAGCTTGTTTCTGAACTCTTTGTTGAGAATCAGAAATGAGTTCTTCTGAGCAAGAATGTCGGAAATTTGAACTAGGTTGACTTGAAATGATTTGACTGGATTGTGGTTCGGAGAAATACATGGTAAATGAGATGGTCGGAGAGGCGGGGCGACGCGGCTCATGGTGGCGAAGATGGAGAATGGAGAGTATCATTTACATGTTACGGGTGTAGAGAGAGAAGGCAGGCTGGAGAGGCTGTAATGGGTTTGGACTTTGGATTTAAATTTATCAGCATGGAGCGAAAATTGGTTTCATCTGTAGTTTTTAAGGACTTCTAATGGGTTTAAAGCCCGCAAGGAAACAGGTTTGTCTTTTGGTATTTAGACCATGCCCACAAACCGTAATATTAAAAGTCCTAATATTATTTTTCAATATTGAATGGCCGAGCGTTGTTAAATAGCATCATACCAATCATTTTTCATTTCCATCCTCATAAATTTCATTTTTTTAATTTTTTTTAATCGAATATCGCGTTGAGATACCGTCTTGCATGATCAAAATTGTTAGACGGGTCATTCGACCACAGACAGACAAGACAGTTGGTCTTGTACGTACTCCGCCTACGCCTGAGACGATGATATTCGATTTATGGATTCTCCATGCGTTACCTGAGGGTTACTCTCACCGTATGTTCACAACTCTCGATACCGTTGACGTATAATATCTGAATTTAACATAATTTGTAGTGTATTCTACCACATTACGCAGTCAGTTTGTAGTGTATATTTTATAGTACAATAACCAAGAACAAATGTCTTTTTATCAGTCTCGCTACCTCAGCTTTCGTGGTAGTTGGTTGAGGTGTATTACACGTATTTTGGACGCAGTCCTTCACGGTTTTCGAGATAGGCTACAGACTAGTCCATTTGGACACTTTTAGAGATTAGACACCTTTTCCTTTGACTGATCACTACTAGGTGCCTTAGTCGAGGGATTATACCAAATCACAGACTGTGACAATCATTTGAAAACTTTATTCGAATAAGTCCTGAAGAATCTTGCTTGGATGGATTTCGATATTTTTTGATTTTATATATTAATTTCAACATCGTTTTGTAAAATTACGAACTATCACAACGTGACGAGCTCGATATAATTAATCTTAGTTTATTCGTTAAATTAATAAAAACAAGATGACCTGAATGTTTTAACTCATTATAAAGCCAATTATAATTATCTAACTGAACTCTTGTTTAACTCAATTGTTTAACACCATAACTTAAAATATTTGATTTAGTTAATTAACTAGGTGTTAACAACAAACTAACCGCGATTTTTTTGGAAATTTAATTTACATATATCTCATAATGTACAATACCAAATCGCGGACTGCTACATTCGTTTTAAAGCTTTATTCGTATAAGTCCTGGAGAATCTTGCTTGCATGGATTCCGACATTTTTTTATTTTATATATTAATTTCAACTTCGGTTCGTAAAATTACGAACTACCACAACACGCCGGGATCGATATGACTAATTTAGTTTATTCATTGAAAATTAATAAAAACAGGAGGAACCGAATGTTTTAACTCATTATAAAGCCAATTTTAATTATCTAACATAAACTCTTGTTTGACTCAGCAAAGAACGACCAGTATTGTTCAAATCCATAATTTTAAATATTTGATTTAGTTAATTAATTAGGTATGGTTAACAAACGAACTAACTGTAATTTTTTTTGAATTTTTTTTTTTGCACATACCTCATAATATACAAGACCAAATCACAGACTGCGACATTCATTTGAAAGTTCTATTCAAATAAGTCCTGAAGAATCTTGCTTGGATGGATTCAAACAGTTTTTTATTTTATATATTAATTTCAAATTTGTTTCGTAAAATTATGAACTACCACAACGCGACGAGCTCGATATAATTAATTTTAGTTTATTCGTTAAAATTTAATAAAAATAGAATGACCTGAATGTTTTAAGTCATTATGAAGCCAATTTTAATTATCTAACATGAACTTTTGTTTAACTTAGTAAAGGACTACTCGTATTATTTAACTTCATAATTTAAATTGTTCGATTTAGTTAATTAATTAGGTATGGTTAACAAATGAACTAACCTCGACTTTTTTGAAAATTTAATTTACACATATCTCATAATGGAGAAGACCAAATTACAGACCATGACATTCATTTGAAATCCTTATTTGAATAAGTCTTGAAGAATCTTGCTTGGATGGATTTCGACATTTTTTTGATTTTACATATTAATTTCAACTTCGTTTCATAAAATTACGAACTACCACAATGCAACGAGCCCGATATAATTAATTTTATTTTATTCATTAAAAATTAATAAAAACACGACGATCAGAATGTTTTAACTCATTATGAATCCAATTTTAGTTATCGAACACGAACTCTTGTTTAATACAACAAAGGACGACCCATATTGTTTAACTCCATAATTTAAAATTTTCGATTTAATTAATTAGTTAGGTATGGTTAACAAACAAACTAACCGCGACTTTTTTGAAAATTTAATTTACACATATCTCATAATATACAAGACTAAATCATGAAATGTATCATTCATTTGGAAGCTCAATTCGAATAAGTCTTGAAAGAATCTTTCTTAGATGGATTCTGACATTTTTTTTTATTTTATATATTAATTTCAACTTCGTTTCGTAAAATTACAAACTACCACAATACGATGAGCTCACTATAATTAATTTTAGTTTATTTGTTAAAAACTAATAAAAACAGGACGATCCAAATGTTTTAACTCATTATGATAATTAATTAGGTATGCATACTACAATGGAAATTAAAAGGTTGCTACATTGATAATTAAGCAACTACTACAAAAGAAATAAAAGAACTAACTACAATTGAGGAAACTTTGACATAAGAATCTGCATTTTGAGTCCCATCCAATATTCCTTCTCATAGTTATCCATTCCAGTCAAGTCTTTAGACATTATTTCTTTCTCCTCTCTTTGTTGTTCCATAGCCTGTTGATGTTTCCAGATAGCTAACTCCTGCGTTTGAATTAGCAACTATTACTGCTCAAGATCAACAAACCTGCTCATTACTTCTATTTTCTTCTGGGCTTACAAGGTTCTATCTTGATGTCTGCGCTTGTGCTTGTGTTTTTCAAGGGTGGCGTTGACTTTTGCATCCACGACAACATCAACCTTTTCTTCCTCTTTGCAGCTTTAACTCCCATTGGTCCATAATCTTTGTCTTGTCTTTGACTAAATTAATCAAGCAGGTTTTCCCTCTGAAATAGAGAATCTCTTCTCGATGACTCTCCAGGACTAGACGAAGTGAATAATGAAGCTTTGTTATTTCCCTTTGTAGACGTTTGAACATCACGTAGGCTCTTGGCAATATCAGAATTCAATTTTGGTTGACTAGTAAGCAACTCTTAATGGTTCGAGAACAAATAATAATGTAGTCTTTTTGTGTAACAACCCAGAATTTTGGAACCATTTTAAAATTTTATTTTTAATTTATTTAATGGATTTTAAGAATTTAAAATGATTTACTTTGAGAATAAACGACTTGAAATTTATTTAAATCAAAGTTAGAACGTATAAATTTAAAATTTAATTAAAACGAACTCGAAATTGCGCGGTAGTTTTAAAATTTGGTTTTGAACTTCAAATGAATATACCGAATTCAATATAAATCAGAACTGGATAAAACAAGAAACGTCGAAATATTTTGAACTGTAATTTTCTAACGAAAACTGAGATTATACTTTATAAATTGTAGGTTATGTCCAGTTTAAAATTTAGAATAGTCGCTATGGAATTTATATATATTTTTAAATTATATATAGCCCTTAAAAATAGCCATTTTGCAAATGACCTCCGTTTTCGATGAAACCACTTTTGTTGGATCCGGAATGTCAATTTATTGTTAGGTTTCAAATTTCATAATTTTTGGAATTAATACGTGAGCATAGTAAATTTAAACGTGTTTTCAATTTTAGTTTGAATTTAAACAAGCTAATAAAACGTCATTTTTCAAACGGTCTCCAAATTCGATGAAATTAATTTTGTTAGGACCGTATCATCAAAACATAGCTAGATTTCAATATTCGTAATTTTTGGAGTCAAAATGTGGCCCCGATAAATTAAAATGTACGTTCAAATTCAATATTGACCGTTATATTAATTTATATTTTAATTTTGTAAAAATTGATCAAAACAGTAGAGTTGGCTTATGAAACATACCCCATTGTGTTCGGAATGAGGGTATTTAGTTAGGAGCTACAGTCGTTGGGTTTGATTCGGAGTTCGTATCAATAAGCAAGTATTAAGTGGATTAAATAATAATATTATATATAAATATAAATTTGTTTAGAAAATCCTAATTCTATTCATTTCTAGAATCGGCCGCCCTCCTTGAACAACGGCGGAAATGCTCCCCAATTCGCCTCTTAATTTCTTCCTCTACATAACGAATTAACCTATGATTTCTATATGAACGTTGGAGAGATTTGTGTGATCTTTCGTTCTATATGGATTTGATGAACTGTTATGGCGTGGGTCGCTCGATAATCGAGCTCAAAGGTCATCCGTTTGAACGGCGATTCTGTGTCATGGGGGATCGAATGGGGTACGGTGCTGGTCGACGGAGGCGCGTGCGACGGCGGAGAAGATGGTGATTCCCGATCCTTGTCTGAATCATCGAGGCGATGGTGGTTTGAGGCCCTAGGGTGCGAGTAGTGTTCGTAATATTCATAGAAGAGGGCAATGACGGGAAGGAGGATAATTAACCCTTAAGATGGAATTAATAAATTAATTAATTAGTTAATTAATTTATGTAATTAAGTTTAAACTATCATATCTTCTTCATACGAGGTCGAAATCTAGTAATTTCAATTGCATTGCGATCGTGACAGCGAGCATTACAACATGGAACTGACCAGAGCGAAAACGGAGCAAGTTGAATTTTTAGCTAAATTAAACGCGCGTTTAATTTAGTTTAAAAACAAAATCCTCAATTAAAGACTAGCCGAGTGGAAACTAAAGTGAGAACCCTCTCACTAAAATATTTGTACAGATATTTATTTTATAACTGCATATATCGATTGCCAGTATAGATTTTTATCTGTTTTAATAACAAAAATTCTGTACGGTGCCTATTAGCTCACATTCACTGTTGTTTGAAAACCATGTATGATTTAATTGACTGTATTGTGTTATGATTGTGATGTTTAACATATTAAAAATAATGTTAATATTATTGCGATAGTTGAAATTAAATTATAAATTACCATTTATAATTTAAATAGAGAAAATTGGTTAATTAGAAAAATAACTCAAATCAAATTAGAATTGGTTAAATTTATTAACCAGTGATTGATTTGAATTGAGTATTGTTGTTTGAAAACCCCACACGGGTCTGGAGATGATAATTAATTCCTATCTCCTTGAATTTAACTACATGTCAACCGATTGATTAATAGACTGTGATAAGCGTTATTTAATAATTTAATGCTTATATAGTTGTAAATTGCACTCTGTATGTGAATTGACTGTTTAATAGTTGTTTAGTACTATTTTTGAATACATGCGATGTATGGAATCCGTATAAATAAAATTATATGGTAATTGATTGAGTCTGATTCCTATTCAGAAATAACGAATATTTTAAAATAATATTCAGTAAAGAAGCAAAATATGATTTTGATGTCCGAATTTAGATGGACACAAAAATATTGAAATATATGAAGCCGAGTTAAGTAGATATATGCCATTTAACTCGAACGGATTTTTCTGTCGAGTTTATTCATTTTATAATAAATATCGAAAAGAATTGATTTCAAAATATGATATTTTGAAAATATTATCAATTTAAGATTATAATGATATAGAATTTTCAATTTTGATTTAAAATTAAAAATGAAATTAAAATCATTATAAAATGAATTTATAAATGATTTATAAAAACATTTTAAAAAGGAAATCGACGATATATATATTTAATGGCTTGAATAGAACGCTCCACGCAACGACCTTTCACGAATTTCAACCATTGACTTCAAATTGATGTAATGGGAGATCTGAATGTCGGATTCACCTAAAACCGAAATCATTGGGTTCATATCAAAAAGATATTTCCAATGAATATAAGAAATTTAAATTTGAACGACTGGATTTTAAAATATGTCCAAATCAATGTCAGAAAAGGTTGCTATGAATGTAGTTCAGTTATTGTTAAACGAATGTAAGGGCCTTAATAAAATTATTTAAAATATGGAAAAATTATGTAAAATCATAATAACTAATATGGAAGATTTTGGATGAAAAATTCCAAGTTTGAAAAGAAAAAATATATTTTTATCAAAATGAACTAGTTAATAACTAAAATAATAATCCAATTATTTTTAGAAATAATGAATTGGATTGAAAAATGGGTTTTAAAATAGCCAGAGTTTTCTAAGTCATAAATTGGAATGGATTTGGAATGGAAATTATCTTCGGATATTTCGATACTAGATTCCTTGATTATACGGATGTGGTTGAGGAATTTGGAAGATATATATCGTTATTCCCAATACGATATTTGTTGGTTTCAGAATTTGATACTGAATATAAGTCGATATAATTTCTATTTAGAGCCTAGTATCTAATATCAAACGTGATTTTGGGTATGTCGTGAATGGTGCCTTTATTAACACTGTTCTTAAACCCCATTGAGAAAAGAATAAATCCTTTAATTAAGATTTAGAGAAGTTTACCAATTATAAATTGGAATTAAATGGAACTTGATTTGGGTTTATTGTGAACTGTGTTTTTAATAACATTGATTCTTTAACCCAGTTAAAGACAAGATGAATTTCTTAAAGTTGAATAACCATAAAATAATGATTTTTGGGACCAAAACCAAGTTAGAGTTTTAATGAATCTTTAATTAGATTAAAATGAGAATGGAATAATTTAAATTTATCAAATTTGAGAAATGATCAAGAATGGAGTTTCACTAGTTTTACTCCAGGCGATAGCTAAATCTTTAATTAGATTTGAACGGGAAATGGTAATTAATTTTATCGATAACACAGTGGGTGTTAGATATGGAGTACTACCAGTTTTTCTCTATGAGATAAATAGGTTGGGAATGGGTTAATAAAATAAATGGTTACTTCTGTAAGGCTCGATAATCCCGACTAGTTAATAAACCTTAATTGGGTTTAAATTGCAGAAAGATAAAACAAAAACTTTTGAAATGGATATCTAAAGGAAGATTTAAGAATAAGTTTAAAAGAACTTATCTTTGATAAAATTAATGGGAACCTTTTCCCTAAGATGTGAATATTTGAATAAAAGAATATTCTGAATTGGAATGAGGCGTATGAAATGCTTTTATAACACTTGATTATAAGATACGCGAGTTATTCAGAAAGACCTGGTTTATCCCATTAATGAATAACTGATACGACGACTAAAAGTCGATGATACGAAGACAGTGGTTGAAGACCGGAGATCTTCACATTGTTTGGATGATTACTGATGTCTTAATTAGGCTGTACACCCAAGACAAAGTAATAAGTGGTGATTATCCAAACGTACTTGGAAATCGACCGGATATGCAAGGACCTCTCTCCTGTATTAGACATATGGGACGAGAAATAAGGTGCCTCCGGTTTCATTTAGACCCAGAACGGACTTGCAAATGGATGGTATGTCTGACATTGTATTCCTTTATACTGTATTTGTTGATCTCTACTAAATATATATCTGTTTGGTGGCGGAGAATTTATTCTCTTGCCTAACACCCTTCTTTGAGACGTACGAGGTTAGAGGTTATATATTGGTGGAAATCAGTGGTACGGTATGGATTGTCAATGTGGCATGCTAAGATGCAGATGATCAAGGCTTTTGTTGAAAAGCAGGGCCTTGTGGATGATGATCAAAGGACGAATTTAATTAGCATAGCTTTTTGTATAGCGTTAATTCGCGATCCTCACACCTCGGTATGAGTAAAAAACGGGATAAGGGGGTGCAGTAAGTGCATGACGTTTATTTTTAGCTAGAAGTGGTGTCATGGTATGGAGCCTAGACATTGTTACTTATGTGGATGATGGATTGCGAGGCGCCTCGGATATATTGGTCGCTACTGGCCAAGTGATAGGTCCGATATAACCGGGAAAAGTGTGTTCAGGAATAACTAATCCACTAAAGTAAGTGTGGACCGGCACTGCAGGATCCAAGGGTTGCCCAGAGTGTGTAATCCTGGGTCATCTTGCTTGAGGTGATCTGAATCGGTAAGGAGACCATCCCTTTCCTTGACTCATGATGGAAATCCAATTTCTAATACGCGACTTTTCGGTTTTAGATGTAAACATATGTATGGCGACATAATATATGGTACTTATGCCGTCTATGATTGATACATTTATATTTGAAGTTGTTTTGACACTATGCACATATAGTAATATCAAAATGACTTGTTTTAAAGCGTACCAAGCCTGTTTGGCTATTATAAGATAAAACTCTATCCTTCGGCTTGCGTTACATTGCGTGATGGGACCTGAGTCTTATAATAGCTTCATTTTTCAAAAAGCATTGAGTTGTTTATTCATTGTTTTATTTTAGAGTATTCATGGGAGTGAACCCATTCCGTGTCATACGGCATGGTCCCTTGATTTACCCAACTTTTAAAGTAAGATTTAATAACTGTTTTATTTCTCACACCAGTCCCATGACTGACTCGGAGTTTATTATTTATACCTAAATTCTGGGTGTCCATAATTTCCACATGGGCAGCTAGTAGTTTTGGGTTTTCGTAGATATTTCTTTTCATAGGATCCTAGATTACGGCTTGGGCTATATTCGGAATGCTTTGTATCCGTGTATTCCTTTCAGTTGTGGTAGTTGATGTTTTCCGCTGTGCGTTATATTCATGTATTATATTTTCCGTTGTTTTGTAATCTAAATCTATGATATATGTTTTCCACTGTAAATTATTTATTTGTGCTTTGATGTCTTATACTCTGATGTAAATTGTTGTAATAGCAATGAAATGTTCTCGTGTTTGTGTTCGGATGCGTCGTGTTCTCAAAACAATGTGGGCTCCTCCGTATCCTCGGGGATTGAGAAAGTCTGGGTCGTTTCATTTCAGTATCAGATCTTTGGTTTATAAAGCTAGAGAAGGCACATGAGAACCAAACGAAAGAATTCATTAGAGATAGGATTAGTAACATCCTATAGGAATAACTCATTAGAGATAGGGTTAATAATGCCCTAGAATGAGTTTGAGGGGTGTTATTTATAAAAAACGAATTTAGTTTTGAAATTATGTCTTATTATACGTATTTGAGTATTTTATTTTATATTGAATTTGGACTATCGAGTATAAGAAGATCTTTCATATATTCCTAGCTAGCTTATATTCGAAGTCTCAAATATACTGGGTAGATACAGAATCACACTCTAGTCGCCTGGAGATGATCCTAGTGATTAATTGATTATCATCATCATTTATGTTCGAGTTTCGAAAGTGGGATGTCTACATGATTTCAATTAACTAGTGTGAGAACCAAAAATTAGTTAGAGTTTATTGTTTGTCATTTGGCACTGTAAATATGATTTTTGAGTATATATAATAAGATATATGTTTGAAAATTTAATCAACTAATTGATTTTTGGTTGTGATGTTTGATTATTAATTCAACTAATAAAACCAATATGACAATGGAAGATAAAATTTAGCCAAATTGAATTTACTATTGAACTAAATAGAAAATTGACTGGAATTGCATATATGTACATGTATATATATTGAACAGGTCATAGCATGGAAGTTAAGAAGAGGAATAAAATTGTATGCCCGACAAATAGGTACATGTTTACTATATTCATTGGGTTTGATGATTTTATGAGTCGACTGGCAAGCCGCTTGGCTTTTTCTTTTCTTTTTGGTTGATGAGGGCTCTGTGAGGCAAGTTGCGGTTTTACCAATCAGCCCTACAAAGGAGGTTATGGCGAATTTTTTTGAAAATTTAAGGCGTTAGCCAAAGTTTTAGGAAATTAGAAAGTTCTTCGAAACTGAAAAGTTGAAGAACTTGAGTCAAGTGAAGTTGGAGTTGATTAAGTAAACAACCTTCAATTATATCTTCCTTTTCAAGGACGAAAAGATTTTAAGTTGGGGGAGATTGTAACAACCCAGATTTTAGAACCAATTTAAAATTTTATTTTTAATTGATTTGACGGATTTTAAGAATTTAAAATGATTTATTTTGAGAATAAACAACTTGAAATTTATTTAAATCGAAGTTAGAACATATAAATTTCAAATTTAATTAAAACGAACTCGAAATGGCGTGGTAGTTTTAAAATTTGGTTTTGAACTTCAAATGAATATACTGAATTCAATATAAATCATAATTGGATAAAACAAGAAACGTTGGAATATTTTGAATTGTAATTTTATAATGAATGTAAGAAACTGATATTACACTTTATAAATTGTAAGTTATGTCCAGTTTAAAATTTAGAATAGTCGCTATGGAATTTATATATATTTTTAAATTATATATAGCCCTTAAAAATAGCCATTTTGCAAATGACCTCCGTTTTCGACGAAACCACTTTTGTTGGATCTGAAATGTCAAATTATTGTTAGGTTTCAAATTTCATAATTTTTGGAATTAATATGTGAGCGTAGTAAATTTAAACGTGTTTTCAATTTTAGTTTGAATTTAGATAAGCTAATAAAAGGCCATTTTTCAAAAGGTCTCCAAATTCGATGAAATTAAATTTGTTAGGACCGTATCATCAAACATAGCTAGATTTCATTATCATAATTTTTGGAGTCAGTATGTGGCCCCGGTAAATTAAAATGTACGTTCAAATTCAATATTGATCATTATATTAATTTATATTTTAATTTTGGTAAAAACTGATCAACACAGTAGGATTGGCTTATGAAACATATCCCATTGTGTTCGGAATGGGGGTATTTGGTTAGGAACAATAGTCGTTGGGTTTGATTTGGAGTTTGTATAATTAAGCAAGTACTAAGTGGATTAAATAATAATATTATATATAAATATATATTAATTTAGTAAACCTAATTCTATTCATTTCCAGAATCCGCCACCCCCCTTAAACAACGGCGAAAATGCTCCCCAATTCTCCCCTTAATTTCTTCCTCTACATAACGAATTAACATATGATTTCTGTATGAACGTCGGAGAGATTTGTGTGATCTTTCGTTCTATATAGGTTTGATGAATTGTTGTGGTGTGGGTTGCTCGATAATCAAGCTCAAAGGTCAGCCGTTCGAATGGCGATTCTAGCTCCACTACAACAGAAAATGCCTTTGGTAGCGTTTTTTAAACGCTACCAAAGTCTTTAGTAGCGTTTTAATAAACGCTACTACAGGTCCCGCAACTAAAAGTCTGGTTTTTTTGGTTGCGTTTTGATAAACACTACCATATAGTTAGCGTAGTTGCGTTTTTTAAACGCTACTGATAGTCTATTACTGGGTCACTTTTTGCTTTTCTGTGGCGTTTATTTTGTGCAACTAAAAATGTTTCGTTGCGTTTATTTTATGCCACTAAAAATTCAGTTAGTGTAACAACCCATATTTTGAATAACAAGTTATAACATAAATAAAGGCAGAATTCAATGATAAAATCTGAATCAAGGGAAACGGGCTGTGCCATTGCGTTCGTCTCAGAAAAATACGCGAAATAGAGTCCGAGTTTTCGAAAATCGGAGTCCGTATGACCCAGTTAAGGCCCATAGAAGTTTTCAGAAAATTCAAATTTAAAAACAGATTTCAAATTCAGCTGGGCAGGGTAGGCGGGAAAAGATCCCGCCACTCCCCAAGTCGACTGGGGAGTCGACACACCCCAGGCTGTGTCGACTGCCCAGTCGACACCCTTGTCGACTTGGGTGGTCGGCCAGTCTGGCCTGGGTGCACCTGACTTGTTTCTCAAGACATGTTTGGAGGCTAGTGACGTGAATTGATGGCCCAGATCTGAATTAGGGTTAATCCTATGGCCTAAACTAACCTAATCTTCTATAAAAGGACCCTAATACCTAGCCTAAATCATCATAAATCAATCCTACAACTAAACTATGCCAAAATGTTTAATCATGGCCTCCACCCTCTTGTCATAGCCTCCATCTCCATTCATATGAGAGTTCCTAAGCTTGTTTGAGAGTTTCTAAGGCCAAAGTTCAATCTTTCTTCATCAAAGCAAGGATCTTCTTCTTATTTCTCAAGGGTTTTCATTGAAGCTTATCATTTGGGAGTTTTAGAGTTGCTAGTGGCTTCGTCTCAATCTTATTTTTATTTTACAAGTCTTCATAGCATTGTAAGCCCTATACTACTCTTAGATTCTAACTATGAAGTTAAATATGACATGTTGCAAGTTTGAGTTTGGGCCTAAGTATGATATGTGCTTTGATCCTATCATGTTATGCATAGATTTATTCTATGCATGTTTGTAAAGCTATCACCTTTACCTTATGCATAGAAAGCTATGAGCTTTGATTGGAAATGTTGCATAAAGCAACATAGAAACTCTCATAAACCTTGTGTTATCTTGCATATGATGTTATATGCGAATCACTAGCTACCATCCTATGTCATTTATGATCATGTTTCACCTATTTGCTAAAGTTTGATATCATGCATGTTTTGAGGCTTATAATGTAATATGAAAGTTTATGATCTCTCATAAACCTTATGTTATCTTGCATATGATGTTATATGCGAATCACTTGCTATTATCCTATGTCATTTATGACCATGTTTCATCTATTTTGCTAAAGTTGATATCATGCATGTTTTGAGGCCTATAATGTAATATGCAAGTTTATGAACACATTTGCCTCATATGCCACCATGTTTAACTTGTGGCCCAAACCTTATTAATTATGTCATGCTTCTAAGTTTCCCCTTTGAGATCTATTTGCGTTTATGCGAACTTACATGCGATGGGGTTACGTTATGGGTAAACTAAAATGACATAAAAACATGACTTGAAAAGATGACATGAAATATGACATGTGATTATGCTTGAAACATGAACTTGGACATGACTTCTAGAAAACATGAGAATGGCCAACTCGAGGTTGGGTTGAGTTTGTAGCATAAATCTACCCGGAACCGACCGGCTTAACTAGTGGCTACAAGCAATAGGACCCAATGTGAGTAGTTGGTCATGTCGCACTTGAAACCCGAGGTTAGACCAAGTTGTGGTGTAAAGCTACCCGGACCCGCCCGGCTTAACTAGTAACCACAACAAGGTCTAATGTGAGAGGTTGGGTGCATTAAATTAATTAATGCCACATGATAGGGTTAAGTCATGGACCACTTGAATACTTAACCGATTAAAACACGATGGGTTGATAGGGTTAAGTCATGAACCTTGGGTACACTTAACCAACTTGATTGGGTAGGGTTAACAACATTTACCCCGTTAGAAACCCTAGTTACGTGGTCCTTTTCACCAGTAACCCTCTTGATTGTATCATGATACCCTAGGGACTAGGCTAGGGTGGGGCACGATTACTGGGCTGACATGTAAGCGACCAAAACGACGGCTGAGTAGGTGCGCTGGTGTAGGTTCAGGCGGACTATGGTCGTGCACATAGTCCGGAGTTGAAAAAGCAGACATGGGCACCCGTAGGTTTAGACTGTGCGTGCTTGATTTGTGTCCGTGGTTGGCACCCTAGGGCTTGATACACCCCAGGGTGGACCTAGCACAGTTTGACTACACTTCGTGATTGGGCCGTATGACACCGACACTTGACGAGTTAGGTTTTTAGGGAGCCGGTCGACTAGACCATGTTGTTGGACCTTGATCTAGGCCATTCGGGATATTGGGCCAAGATTGGGCCAAGGGATCATTTCTTGTTTATACTTGACATGGATTACTAGTACACACTTGGTGCAACTTAACCTTGTATATGCGATGCCACACTTGATCTATCTTTTCACCATGCCAGTTATCACCCTATGCTTCATCTCTGCTTTACATGTCCAGTTAACTTTATTAGTTTTTATACTAATCGTAGATAGGACTTACCAGTCTTTTTGACTGACCCGTTTTCTTTCGCCTCTTTTCTTCCGTTCCCCCCCCCCCAGGTTTGCAGGGTGGGAACACTGGTACCTAGCTGGATCTTTAGCTGCTTTTCTGGATAGCTCATGTACGGTTTGGACTTGAGCATGCTATGGCTTTATTCTACTTTGGGGATAGTTACTTTATGTTTTTTTCCAGTTTTCAGTTTATGTTCTAGACTTTGTTCTGTGGGAAAATAATGACCAAGTACTTTGATGTAACTTGACTATGGTTTTGAAATGTTAGTTTTATCCGCTGCTTTACTACTCTGTTTTACTTATATGTTCTGTCTTGTGATATCTGCATGCATGTTTACCTCGTTTAACGCCCCCCAAAGCCAGTGCCCTTGCAAGAGTGGCATTGGCGGAGGTGGAGTGTTACATTTGGTATCAGAGCATAAGGTTTACAAGATTTGAGCAAAAGTGTTTTTAAAACTTACCTTTTTGGAAAACTATTTTCAAAACCAATTAAGTATTTTCCTAGAAAAGTCTAGTTTATTTTAAAAGGCTATTCCCCAAAAGCCATTAGCACTATCCTTTGTTTCCTCGTTCTTAATCTATCTTTTCCTTTTTCAGCATGGCCGATCTTAACCTTCCCGAGGGAGTAACCATTCCCGGATGGTTCCAGAGGTACTTGGAAGCTAGGGCCAACGATGCGGGCCCAGCAAATACCCCCACCGTAACTGAGGTTCCTCCTCCTCCTCCTCAGCATCCACAGGCAGATTTCGCAAAGGTTTGCAAAGACTTTAAGGCGATGGGTGGCAAGAATTTTATTGGGACGGAGACTTTTGTGGAGGCACGAAATTGGTTGAAAGAAACTGAAGATCTCTTCGCTATCTTTGATGTGGAAGACCATAGAAAGGTTTTATTGGCAGCATGGCTATTAAAAGAAGAAGCTGCTTATTGGTGGGAGGTCACCAATGCTACTAGGCCTATAGAGACTTGGGCTGACTTTAGGACGAGGTTTGGGCTTAAGTTTCTATCATCTGCTGAGGCAAATCTGCAATTGGAGAAGTTTATATCTTTGAAGCAAGGGGACATGACAGTGAGGGAGTATGTGAACAAGTTTAACCAGCTTGCTCGATTCGGTTTGGACATGGTTAACACTCCACAGAAGAAGGCTTTACGCTTTGCACGAGGGTTGAATGAGCCATTACAAGGTTTAGCCCTATCTCATATACCCATGGGGGCCACTTTTGAAGGCCTAGCTGACATGGCATTGCTTCAAGGAGACGATAAGAATGGCAAGAAAGAAGTCAAGACTAATGAGACGCAAACCAAGAAGACGAACTCCAAGTGGGGAGGAAATCAGAGCAATCAGAACAACAAGAACAACAAGGGCAATAAGGCCAACAACAACAAGGCAAAGGACCCAAGAAAATGCAACTTCTGTGGGATTGTTGGGCACATAACCAAAGATTGCAGAAAGAAGAAAAGGAAGATGGGCGAATGCTTTCACTGTGGAGAGCCTGGACACCTTAGCAAGGATTTCCCCAAGAAGCAAGGACAAGGGCAAGGGCAGACTCAGCATGCAGGACCTTCTGGAGGGCAAGTGCATGCTCTCAACACTGCTCCAGTTCAGGACCGAGGTAGTATTTCTGTAGAAAGCCTTGTTTATATTTCTGATTATCCTGTTCGCACCTTATTTGATTCTGGCGCATCGCATAGTTTTATTTCTTCTGATCTTGTTGAAAGTTTGCACCTAAGTACTAGTCTAGTTGAGGATCCCGTTAGTGTTTCAAATCCAATTGGGGGTTCCGCCCATTTATCTATGATTTGTGTGGATTTGAGGATTTCTATCTTGACCGTGGAATTCACGTGTAATGCTTATGTTCTCGGGTTCACGGAATACGGGTTGATCTTGGGCATGGATTGGTTGTCCAGTTATGGAGCCATTCTCGATTGTGAGCATAGGGTGGTGAGGCTCATGACTCGCCTCGGTAATACCCTAGAAATTTCTTGTAACCCTAGAGATCCCGTCATGTTATGTTATCTTGAATCTCTTGACTCATCCACCAATGATCTGCAATCTGTAAGGGTGGTCCGAGAATATCCTGATGTCTTTGAAGAGGTTAAGGGGTTACCCCCTAAACGAGAGATAGATTTTCGCATTTATCTTGTTGATAATGCCAAGCCAGTTTCATTGCCCGTTAGGCACATGGCCCCACGAGAAAGAAGAGAGCTCAATAAGCAAATCAAGGAGTTGCTTGAGAAGAATTTTATTAGGCGAAGCATTTCTGAATGGGGTGCTCCTGTGGTATTCGCTACTAAGGCGGATGGTTCGCTTCGTCTATGTGTTGATTATCGAGAGTTGAACAAGCTGACAAAGAAGAATAGGCACCCATTACCAAGGATTGATGATCTCTTTGACCAGCTTGTTGGTGCTTCTGTTTTCTCTCAACTCGATCTAGCCACCGGATTCCATCAGCTTAGAGTGGCTGAGGATAGTATTGATAAGACTGCGTTTAGGACTCCAGATGGATTCTTTGAATGGCTTGTCATGCCATTCGGTTTGACTAATGCACCCGCCTACTTCGTAGATTTGATGAGTAGGGTGTTCAGGGAGTTCCTTAACAAGTTTTTTGTTGTCTTCGTGGATGATATTCTGATCTTCTCAAAGGATGAGGAAGAACATGCCAGACATCTCAAGGAAGTGATGGATACGCTTAGAGCTCATCAGTTGAAAGCCAAGTTCTCCAAATGCCATTTCTAGAGAAGGGAAGTTCGGTTTCTTGGACATATAGTTTCTAAGCAAGGCATAGCGGTGGATCCCGCGAAAGTGGTTGCAGTTCAAGACTGGAAGACTCCTAGGAATGCAACCGAAGTAAGAAGCTTTCTCGGTCTGGCGGGCTACTATAGGAAGTTCATCAGGGACTTCGCTAAGATTTCAGCCCCTCTTACTAAGTTGACGAAGAAGAACTTAGTCTTTGCATGGTACTTAGAGTGTGAGCTTGCTTTTCAAAGGCTCAAGAGGGCCCTTACTACAGCTCCAGTTTTGGCATTACCCGATGGCGGTAAGATGTTTACCGTGTACACCGATGCATGTGGCACGGGGTTAGGTGCTGTTCTGATGCAGGAAGGAAGAGTGATATGTTATGGGGGTAGGCAACTTAAAGTTCATGAGAAGAACTATCCCACTCATGATTTGGAGTTGGCGGCGATCGTCTTTGCACTCAAATCCTGGCGCCACTATCTTCTAGGCGAAAGGTTTGAGTTATATACTGATCATAAGTCGCTCAAGTACCTCTTCTCGCAGAAAGATCTGAATCTAAGGCAGCAAAGGTGGATGGAATTCTTGGCATCTTATGACTTCGAGATAGCTTATACCCCTGGCAAGGGCAATGTTGTGGCAGATGCATTAAGCAGAAGCAGGTTGACTTTGAGTCCCTTGTTTGTTGAGATGAGGAGCCTAGAGTTCTTGGAAACCTTTGATTTCACAACAGCTGTTGAGTCGATGACGGGTTCGTTAGCATCCCTTGAGCTTAGACCTATACTCCTTGATCAAGTTGGGGCTTCGCAGAAAGGAGACCCGCAGATTGTCGAGGTCATGGACAAGTTGATTCGTGGTGAGACGTCTAGTCACCTTGCTAGATATACTATCGATGACAAGGGTTTGCTAAGGCGTGATGGAAGGCTATGCGTTCCACAAGTAGGAGACTTGGTGTATAAAGTTCTCGAAGAAGCGCATCACTCGAAGATGACTATACATCCTGGAGGAGATAAGATGTATAGGGACATGAAGCGCATTTTCTTTTGGGCTGGAATGAAGAAAGATGTGGCAGAGTATGTTTCAAAGTGCATGGTGTGCCAACAAGTGAAAGCCGAGTCAAAGAAACCCGGAGGGCTATTACATCCATTGGAGGTCCCACAATGGAAGTGGGAAAGTATTTCTATGGATTTTGTGGATGGATTTCCTAGGTCAAGGAAAGGGAATACGAGCATATGGGTCATAGTTGACAGACTTACAAAGAGTGCTCATTTCATTCCAGTGAAGAGCAAGAGGACCGCATCATGGCTGGCATCTATTTATCTTCGGGAGATAGTGCGGTTGCATGGAGTTCCTTCTAGCATAGTTAGCGATCGTGACCCAATCTTCACTAGCCAGTTTTGGAATAGTTTGCAAGAAGCGATGGGTACGCGATTGAATCTGAGTACAGCCTATCACCCCAGACGGATGGCCAAACCGAAAGGGTGAATAGAGTGCTAGAAGATCTTTTGAGGCTTTGTGTTCTTGACTTTGGTGGTACTTGGGAAGACCACCTTCCTCTTGTAGAGTTTGCTTATAATAATAGCTACCAAGCTAGCATAGGGATGGCACCATTTGAAGCTCTGTATGGGAGGCCGTGTAGGTCACCATCCTGTTGGTGGGAGACCACGGATAGGCTTATACTTGGGCCCGATATGATACGGGACACATCCGAGAAAGTTGAATTGGTGAGAAGACGGATGAAAGCGGCCCAAGACAGACAGAAATCCTATGCTGACAAGCGAAGGACAGATTTGGAATTCGAAATTGGGGATATGGTTTTCATGAAGGTTTCTCCTTTGCGTAATGTGGTACGTTTTGGAGCAGTTGGGAAGCTGGCACCAAGGTTCGTAGGACCCTTCCCTATCATAGAGAGAATTGGAAAGATGGCTTATAAGGTGGAATTGCCCGAGAAGCGGGCCGGAGTGCATAATGTCTTTCATGTCTCGCATCTCCGAAAGTGCCTACATGAGTCCGCTGAGGTGGTCGAACCAAGCATTCTTGAAGACGTGGAGGTAGAGAAAGAGGCAACCCTGAGGAGAGCTCTGATTCGTATCTTGGGAACGGAGATCAAGAAGCTAAGAAATCGAGAAGTCAAATTGGTGAAAGTTCAGTGGAGTGAAGCCGAAGAGGATGCAACTTGGGAAACCGAGGAGAAGATGCGTGGGCTTTATACATTCCTTTTTTAGGGTACATTCTCGACCTCTTTTCCTTTTTAACATATCTTCCTTTTTGCTATCCATGTTTATCTTGTTTATCTTGTTATCTCGTTAACCTTGTCATGAGAACCTTAGGTAGAAACCCTTTGGATGAAACATGTATTTGAAACATGTTATGCTTGATGTTTGCAAGTGTTTGCAAGTGGGTACTCGTGGATGCATGATACACATTAGGCATTAAGATCGGCTCACACACTTTCATATTACATATGCATGAGTGCTTATACTTATTCATGGATGAAACTTGTTATGCTATCACGTGGATGTTGCATATGGATGAATGTTATGTGCACTCATGTAGAAATTATAAGTTATGTTAGGATTTTGCATACATATGGACTCATTTCACTAACATACTTTGCATTAAGGGGGTTTACTGAATCAGTAACCGCCTGATTTTCGCATTAGATAAGTACAGATACACACACCTTTGCATATAATCATACAGCATTTAGAATTTGTTAAGGACATTGACTGCACGTGGATGATGTTTTGAGTAGATGGATGATGGATGGTAGGATACGTTCTCCCTAATTTAGAGATTTCGGGGACGAAATCCTTTAAGGTGGGGAGGATGTAACAACCCATATTTTGAATAACAAGTTATAACATAAATCAAGGAAGAATTCAATGATAAAATCTGAATCAAGGGAAACGGGCTGTGCCATTGCGTTCGTCTCAGAAAAATACGCGAAATAGAGTCTGAGTTTTAGAAAATCGGAGTCCGTATGACCCAGTTAAGGCCCATAGAAGTTTTCAGAAAATTCAAATTTAAAAACAGATTTCAAATTCAGCTGGGCAGGGTAGGCGGGAAAAGATCCCGCCACTCCCCAAGTCGACTGGGGAGTCGACTTGGGAGTCGACACACCCCAGGCTGTGTCGACTGCCCAGTCGACACCCCTGTCGACTTGGGTGGTCGGCCAGTCTGGCCTGGGTGCACCTGACTTGTTTCTCAAGACATGTTTGGAGGCTAGTGACGTGAATTGATGGCCCAGATCTGAATTAGGGTTAATCCTATGGCCTAAACTAACCTAATCTTCTATAAAAGGACCCTAATACCTAGCCTAAATCATCATAAATCAATCCTACAACTAAACTATGCCAAAATGCTTAATCATGGCCTCCACCCTCTTGTCATAGCCTCCATCTCCATTCATATGAGAGTTCCTAAGCTTGTTTGAGAGTTTCTAAGGCCAAAGTTCAATCTTTCTTCATCAAAGCAAGGATCTTCTTCTTATTTCTCAAGGGTTTTCATTGAAGCTTATCATTTGGGAGTTTTAGAGTTGCTAGTGGCTTCGTCTCAATCTTATTTTTATTTTACAAGTCTTCATAGCATTGTAAGCCCTATACTACTCTTAGATTCTAACTATGAAGTTAAATATGACATGTTGCAAGTTTGAGTTTGGGCCTAAGTATGATATGTGCTTTGATCCTATCATGTTATGCATAGATTTATTCTATGCATGTTTGTAAAGCTATCACCTTTACCTTATGCATAGAAAGCTATGAGCTTTGATTGGAAATGTTGCATAAAGCAACATAGAAACTCTCATAAACCTTGTGTTATCTTGCATATGATGTTATATACGAATCACTAGCTACCATCCTATGTCATTTATGATCATGTTTCACCTATTTGCTAAAGTTTGATATCATGCATGTTTTGAGGCTTATAATGTAATATGAAAGTTTATGATCTCTCATAAACCTTATGTTATCTTGCATATGATGTTATATGCGAATCACTTGCTATTATCCTATGTCATTTATGACCATGTTTCATTTATTTTGCTAAAGTTGATATCATGCATGTTTTGAGGCCTATAATGTAATATGCAAGTTTATGAACACATTTGCCTCATATGCCACCATGTTTAACTTGTGGCCCAAACCTTATTAATTATGTCATGCTTCTAAGTTTCCCCTTTGAGATCTATTTGCGTTTATGCGAACTTACATGCGATGGGGTTACGTTATGGGTAAACTAAAATGACATAAAAACATGACTTGAAAAGATGACATGAAATATGACATGTGATTATGCTTGAAACATGAACTTGGACATGACTTCTAGAAAACATGAGAATGGCCAACTCGAGGTTGGGTTGAGTTTGTAGCATAAATCTACCCGGAACCGACCGGCTTAACTAGTGGCTACAAGCAATAGGACCCAATGTGAGTAGTTGGTCATGTCGCACTTGAAACCCGAGGTTAGACCAAGTTGTGGTGTAAAGCTACCCGGACCCGCCCGGCTTAACTAGTAACCACAACAAGGTCTAATGTGAGAGGTTGGGTGCATTAAATTAATTAATGCCACATGATAGGGTTAAGTCATGGACCACTTGAATACTTAACCGATTAAAACACGATGGGTTGATAGGGTTAAGTCATGAACCTTGGGTACACTTAACCAACTTGATTGGGTAGGGTTAACCACATTTAACCCGTTAGAAACCCTAGTTACGTGGTCCTTTTCACCAGTAATCCTCTTGATTGTATCATGATACCCTAGGGACTAGGCTAGGGTGGGGCACGATTACTGGGCTGACATGTAAGCGACCAAAACGACGACTGAGTAGGTGCGCCGGTGTAGGTTCAGGCGGACTATGGTCGTGCACATAGTCCGGAGTTGAAAAAGCAGACACGGGCACCCGTAGGTTTAGACTGTGCGTGCTTGATTTGTGTCCGTGGTTGGCACCCTAGGGCTTGATACACCCCAGGGTGGACCTATCACAGTTTGACTACACTTCGTGACTGATCCGTATGACACCGACACTTGACGAGTTAGGCTTTTAGGGAGCCGATCGACTAGACCGTGTTGTTGGACCTTGATCTAGGTCATTCGGGATATTGGGCCAACATTGGTCCAATGGATCATTTCTTGTTTATACTTGACATGGATTACTAGTACACACTTGGTGCAACTTAACCTTGTATATGCGATGCCACACTTGATCTATCTTTTCACCATGCCAGTTATCACCCTATGTTTCATCTCTGCTTTACATGTCCAGTTAACTTTATTAGTTTTTATACTAATAGTAGATAGGACTTACCAGTCTTTTTGACTGACCCGTTTTCTTTCGCCTCTTTTCTTCCGTTCCCCCCCTAGGTTTGCAGGGTGGGAACACTGGTACCCAGCTGGATCTTTAGCTGCTTTTCTGGATAGCTCATGTACGGTTTGGACTTGAGCATGCTATGGCTTTATTCTACTTTGGGGATAGTTACTTTATGTTTTTTTCCAGTTTTCAGTTTATGTTCTAGACTTTGTTTTGTGGGAAAATAATGACCAAGTACTTTGATGTAACTTGACTATGGTTTTGAAATGTTAGTTTTATCCGCTGCTTTACTACTCTGTTTTACTTATATGTTCTGTCTTGTGATATATGCATGCATGTTTACCTCGTTTAACGCCCCCCCAAAGCCAGTGCCCTTGCAAGAGTGGCATTGGCGGAGGTGGAGTGTTACAGTTAGTATGTTACATTTGTTTCTGTATCGTTTCTAAAACGCTATTAAAGGTATTGATTGTTTTGTAACATTTTAAATGTTACTATATACTATTAACGGTTTAGATTATTTCCAGCAACTAGTTATATAATAATCATATCAAAATCAGCAACAATCATATAAAAGTCTGATTCAAAACAATAATACTCATATAATTATCATATTCAAAAAACTAAAAATGCATTAGTCACATAAGTATTTTCCATAACCATTAGATTAATAGTTATTTGACAAATTCCACAGATTCACATACCACAGGCATGCAAAAACAAAGTTACACAATAAGTACTAACAAATACCATAATACATACAACAATTAAAGTCATGTCCATTTTTACTGGTGGTCTCCAGTCCAGATAAGCTAGTTACCTACAGACATTATTAATTGATTATTATTAAAACCATATAAAGTATGTGTAAGTTGTTAACCAAAATAACAAAGATTAACATGCATACATGAAGAAAGTGAAAAACTAAAGATGACCAATAAATGTTTTCGCATAACGATGCTCTGGTCTATCCACCTACCGTTCTGCATAACCCAACTGGCCATTGTTGTAAATGAAATTTTATGTTAAGCCAACTTGCCTTTAAAAGGCCGGTCCATATGCAACACAACTCAAGTGATGTGTCACTGAGCAGGTCAAAACATGAAATTCCAGCAGTGAAAACTCACTGGTATAAGTGGAAGAATTGACGCAACTAAGTAACATTTTTTAGATTTGATGGCAGCAGGTTTAGCGTCAAATTTAACGTTGGACATATACTTGCAACAAGTTTAACCTTGCATAAGTGTATGAGCTTTTAGCTCTTCATTTTTATTACATCATTGTGTTTGCATGCTAAGATGAAATGGGAAGAAGAAATATAATATTATTTTTGGTAAAATGAAAATAATACTTACTGCATTGCTAGCTTCAACCGTTGGTTTGACATATTTGACTTTTGGCTTATACTTTCGGGATTTCTCGTTCTTCAATTGTTGAGCTTGTGTACATATCCTTTCGCTGTGAAAATATTTATTAACAAAATAGCAAAATTAGATAAACAAATTATATGCCACCAAGTTAAAAATGTAGCAGGCAACAAACAATGCACATACATAAAAAAATTGAAAACGTACATAAAAATGTAATAGTCAAGACAGAGCTAACTGTTGTAAAGAAGGATAAACAAACAACTTCCATTCAAAACTGACATTAAACTAAAGCATACACATAATTAGTACTTTATTTTAAGTTTAAACTACTTTATTTTAAGTCAAATAAAGAGGTTAAGATACACAACAAATATTTTGGCATTTGGCTTCAGTAGGAAGGTGATCGGCTAATTTGATTCCATCACTCAGTTTGTTCTTTTTCCCCTTATCTTCCTGTTTCCCTTTTTCTTTTATATGCTTTATTATCAAGCTCCCACGTTTCTTTTATTAATTCCCACTTTTGACGAGAACTACTGGCAAAACTATTGCATGGCGCATTACTCGAATATACATAAATTCAAAGATCAGGATATGAAAATAATTGGTTAAATTTTCTTTTAAAACACATCATTATGCCATGAAATCTGTAGAAATAGTCATCACAAAACAATTACACAGAACTAGGTTTTAGTTTCCTAAAATAAAGATATGCAGATTTCAAAATTTTCAATTCAAGTTTGCTGGCAGGAACCATTCGAATATCTTAATATTCCATATAATACACAATTTAAAACATCAAACCTTATATCATCATACGTACTCAGGTAATTAATGCAATGATTTACTTTTTTCACGACAAGTTGATTCATAATAAATAGCATTTCCTTCCAGTGTATGGACACCGAAATGAACAATGCCATAGAGTAGAAGAATTTCCATGTTTCTTATATATATATATATATATATATATATATATATATATATATATATATATATATATATATATCCTAGTTTTATGCTACAAAAGCTTTTATGCAGTCATGAACCAAACTGCTTAATGATAGTTCGGATTTTTTTGATCAATCTATGTTCTGAGTATATTGCTACATGACCATTTCTTTTTGATTGAATCACCTATACTGCTCTACCCAGTTTTGTATTGCCAGGCCTTAACATCACCACACTCTGTTCTTGAATCAGGCACATCATTTTCTCCATCAACGAAAACATCACTAGGTTATGGTCATCATCCGATCTTGCCAGTGTATTAAATGGCATTTCACAAATACTTTCCTAATCCCCTTAATTTTTTCTCTACTGTATCTTTTCTTACATCACTTTCTTGTGCATTGCGTACACTTGTGCACATGCACAGTTCCCTCCTTGACCACATCTAGGTGCCGATCATCGCTGCAAATGTTTCTCCATCACTTGAACCCATCTTAATCACCGAAAATTCCAACCTTTTGTTGTATACCATTTTCATGCTTCGACAGAAGCTTCAAGTGCCACCACGCTCAGGAGATTGCCTCGTACCGCCAAAATAATTCTTCATTCGTCCTGAAACTCCACCTCGTGCTTGTTGACATTCTTCCCCTCCAAACACCACTGATATGCAGTCCTATCCCACTGTGTCGGAAGTGCGGTTCACCATTGCCTCAAGTCCACCAAAACACAGTACTGACCTCTATTACGATCCTAATCTCATAATTTACTTGTCTAAAATTCAATTTGTATTATTATATTTCTCATTTGTTACTTTATTCTATTATTCCCAAATATGTAGTTTTTTTATCAAAGACAGTAAGCAGTTGTTCAATTGTGATATTTTCCGAAAGCCATTCTTGCAGATACCTTTCGCATATTAACAGACTCGTCTTATCAAGTTAAACAAATGAAAGCAGAGTATTCATGAGGCAAAATTAAATATTCTCGAGTTGATCTTAAGATCTAAAACAAAGTAGGCCTTATGCTCTTGATTTTCGAATTAACAGCAGGGGTATTTCCTATGCATTGCTCAAAACATTCAAGTGTTTTTATATGTGACTGTGACTATTTTCAAATAATTTTCATCACATAAGATAGAAGCATCATCACATGTATATTCATACATATATAGATCATAACAGGAGAAATCATGTATGCAGCTGGGAGGGATTAAGTTATAATACTGTTTTTGTTCATTGTTCATGTATACTTGCCACTCTGTTACTCTAAGTTTAACCATCCAGGCTAACTACTCGTAATTTACTTTAATAATTAAATCAAGAGTGATGAATACATATTGACACATATAAAAATTTGAATCTACTAAGGTTATTTATAAATAGTAAAGAGTTTTGTAAGTGTCTACTCACTTATTAAACTACTTTATTAAGTACCGTGTTCAGTTTTTAAAGGTAAGAAAATTGATCTTACGATTTTTTTGCTGCCCCAAATTAATTACCAATTTTTTTCTTCATTTGCTAAAACTGATATTGTGGAAAAGTGGTTTGAGGGGGAGGGGAGGGAGGTGGTTGCTGAATTCATACAGTTTTTTTTCTAGTAGGGTGATGCCGACTCAAGTGTAAAATCTGTGCTTAATTGAGTTTCTGGTACACAAGTTAAAACAGAAGCAGCATATTCCAATGCCCAATATCCCAAGATCCGATGGTAAATTTTATACGGAACTAACTACAGAATTTAGCGGGCAAATGCAAAAATAATGGGAACAGAAATTACCTATCCATTTTGAATAGTGAAAATGTTTGTGATGCATCTGAGATCCGACTATTCCCTATCAAGCCAGTGAAGCAAATGTTATCCCCATAATTGATCACTTTGAAAGAAGGTTGATCATTTTCCAAATACTCAAAAGATTCCATCTGTTCAAGATCAAACATAATATTTACAAAAATAAACTATAAGCACATTTGGAGCCTGGTCTTAATTAAACGGAAATGGAATATTCCATAAAATCATTGTCAATACCATGTTCAAGTCCAGATTTTTAATGAGGCTTACCTTCACTGTGAGTAGATACTTGCAAATTTATTTGTGAAAACATTTTTGTCACCTTGAGAATTCAGCTGTTATAAAAAAGAACATAAAAAGGTGGCAAATTTCAAACGGAAAAACGCCTAAAGATGAACATACTAACAGGTAAGTGAACTAGGTAATCAAGCCCAGAGAGAGGAAAACAATTTTCCCCAAAAAGGCAGTGTTTTCTACTAACGGAGCTACTACGAATATCTTGAGTTTCAGCAGACTATTTCATCGGAGATAGTTTTCTGAATACTGAAAGGAGTGAGTGTATTTTCACCATCCAAAATTGATGTACGTAGTATAAGATTGGCTGATGCTGAAGATTTTAACTATACAATTGCAGCATCAAATGAATCACATGTATGTTGCTGCATGGCTGCGTTTCTTGACATTTCAAATAAAAAACTCCAAAGCTTATGTTGGATAAATCCCACTGCATGTCTGAGTAGTAGGTGATTCCTTGTTTATCCTTATGATATAATGAAACGAAAAATATAAGATAAAAAGATATATATAAAAAAAAGTAAAAAAGAATATGCATGTTTAACATGCATACCTTGTTGTATTCATATAGTTTTGTATCATTTAAAGATACAAAACTATAAATCATTTTAAATACTTAGATTGAACAAACAAAAAAAGAAGTTTATTACCTCTGTCACAGCTGCAAATCGCCAGTAGTAACATT
Source organism: Allium sativum (assembly GCA_030737875.1). Taxonomy (NCBI): domain Eukaryota; kingdom Viridiplantae; phylum Streptophyta; class Magnoliopsida; order Asparagales; family Amaryllidaceae; genus Allium; species Allium sativum. Next base: position 261,031,011 of record CM060927.1, on the reverse strand, counting down.
CAGCCATAGATCGTCTTTTAATGCTTTAACTATTGCTAGGTGCACTTCCAGATCATTACTTTCTGATCCTTTTCCAATCCATGTCATTATGATCATATCCTGCTGTATCACCTTTTTTGCTGCAGAAAGAAGAAAATACAATAATGAAGTTTTTTTCATATGTTGTAGAAGAAACGTAAAGCATGAGTGTGATCTACATTATATATTGGGTACACAAACTTGTTATCCAACTTTCAATTTAATTATTTAGTTCAAACTTTTAGCATGTTCACGTTCAGGCAACAGGGATGACAATGCTGAGAGAATTAAAGATTCAAATAACAGGTAGTCATCATCTTGGTATTGATGACTCCAAAAACATAGCAAGGGTTATTCAGCACTTGGTAGGTGATGGAGCTTTGCTGTGATTGACTGCAAAAAGGAGTATATTAAATCCAGCTAACGGGAAATTTCTCTTCAAGAATAGGATATGATTTTTGTTCTTAGAAGAGCTACAGATGCACTTTACTATTAAACATGAAAATGTTGTATATAGTGGAAAAACACACATTGATTGTCTCTTCTTGTCATAGGGATTAACAACTAATTAGTGACTTGTGATTAATTATTAATTACAGATAAAGGACATGGTGTTGAAAATCTTGGGCTTCATGCAAAGGAGGTGCCACATCATCGCCTTAAAGGTACAAAAGTAGGTTCCAGCGCAGCAGATCTTACCATGATGACGTGGCTCAGATGGATAAAGCCAATATGGCTATCTTAAAGCAGGAAGTTCAAGCTCGACTCCTACTTTGGACTTTTCGAGCTTCAATATTGATACAACTGTCGGAAAATCTAGACTCTGTTCGAACAACACCGCTTTGGTCATGGAGGAGAGTATCGGTGAACCTAAAAAATGGACGGCACTTGTCGAACCGGGTGTACATATATCACGTTTGTTTCGATACCCGATGGAGTTGGTAATGATCTCAAAAGGATTAGATTCACGTATATCGCATAGCACTAATAAAGACACTCAACTTCGCATTGGAAACTATTTTGATTGATGGTTAACAGCTGATCAAAACACTCTTTGGTTGATGGTTAACCATTAATTAGTGTTAATGAAAGAAAAAAAACTATGTGCATATTAAAAACTATATGTGTATATGTTAAAACTATGTGCTTGTTTACTTTTAGGTGACAACTGCACATTAAATGAATAATGACGATCTATAATTCAGAATTAGCGTTGTAGTTGTACTCAGGTTCAGGTATGAAAGTATTTGTAAATTACAGTTTAATTTACATCTTAATTAAAGTTATAACAATGAATTAATATGGCTGCTGATTATTGTTATTAGTTATAACAGTGCTTTGTTTAGTAGCCAGAAAACCAAACCAAAGCATGTTCAATTATTGAATGTACAGCAAAATAAGCATAGTTATGCAATTGCAGAACCAAAGCAATGACTTGGAATTGGAAACTGGAAGTGCAAGATCAAATTCACTTAAAGCACTACATTTGCAAGTCTACCTATTAATACACGTAATTAGCTATAACTAATAGTAAACTAGTAATCGACGGTTTGATAATCTTAGTCTACCCATATTTACAGTTTAATTGAAGTTGGAATAGTATTGTTGACTACTATTAGTTATTCACAATTTCACCTGTTGTGCAACAATAAACAACTGAATGGTTATGGTCGTGGCTCTTCGGCTAAGTCAGTCGATTATGGTATGAATTCAAAGATACACAACACTTACTCTCACTGCATCATTTTACATTAAACTAATAGTTTAGTCAACGATTCTTGCTTCGTTTTTTCTTATACAGGGCTTACTTCAAAACTTATATAGGGCACAGTAATGATATCACTGAATTGTTACTAAATGAAGTAACCCTCACTTCAAACATAAACTAATAGTTTAGTCAAATATCTAGATCTTAATTAAATTAAATGCAATGTTTGTAGATGACATAGATGAGTTATGTAAGAATCAATTGCTTATTCATTCAGCTCATCCACGTGTCAAATCTAGGTTAGCCATCAACATTCTCTTAGGAAAAATCCAATACCTCTAATCTCTTCAATCAATGATACAAACTTCTTCCTAAAGTGAAATAACATAATAGCACCTACAGAATAACTATTATAAACATAATGCGCAATTTGTATTACAGCATTTTCATATTGCTCAGTTAGTTTTTGTGATTGGCTTACTGTTCTTGGTTGAAAAAATTATTACATATGTCGGTATCAGTTGTTAAAGGTGAAAGCTATTTGGTGTAACCTGTGTTTCTCATCGCTTGCGACAATCAGTTAGTTGCTTCTGTGATTGCAAGTTGGATTGTGATTCAAATCATTGCATGCACATCAAAGTTATTCCAGTTATCATAGGTTTCCAATCTCATTAAAGGACATATCATATGGTAGATTATGCACTGTATGCATGTGTGTGTGAGTTCCATCTAAGAAAATAATCAAATATACCTCATCGGGATTGATAAGGTTGGCTTACATACGAAAATATGCCTATATTAGATTGACAATATATCTGAGAAAACATACCTGATAATATTGATGAAAAACATCCAAGTCAAAAAGAGCTCGCTTTGAAGAAAGAAATTGCAAATTTTCCATAGTTGTTGATTCAAAAATATATGTAAGACTTGGAATGTATCAAAGAGGGGACCTTAAGTCCTGCATAGATATAAAGGGTACAAATGAGCATCATATTTCATTATCAACTTCCTTTCTCCTAATTAAGTTCAATATGAGTAGTCTAAAGTACGGAAAGTTGTTTTTTAGTATACATACATGATTTTTTTTAATAAATAACACAAAGAAAGCTGCAATTTTAAATAAGAAATAATTGAAAACTGGCATGCGTACAATATAATAGAAATCAAACATTCAACAGGAATTGAAATTAAAATAATTCCCAAAATTTGCCATAGCCCTAACCCATTGATTCGGTTAAACTTGACAAAAAATGTTAAAATAATAATTATCAAGGAATGAAATAACATGGCATAGTTGCTGCCAAACATTACAGATAATTTCATTAACTTACTTAGCCTACGATGAAACAATAATAACATGTGAGTATAAACCTTCATATCTACTGCACATGCTGAAAGGAATGTATGAACAAATAAGCATTTAATTCCTAGTTAGGTCGTAGACGTCAATGTTAAAGGATAGAAAACACAAACCAAGGTTTACTCACAAGTCTTATGGAAGATAAGATAATAAAAATAAATCAAAACTCGAAAAACCTAATTAAAGTAATATCGTATTGAGATCCATAATCCGAATGGAAATTCCATTTCTAAAACTATTGATCCATATAGATCCTAAAACAACAACTATGGATTAAAAGAAAATCAATAGATCAATTTAAGAAAAAATTAACTACTATTAGTACTAATCAATCACGAATGCTATGAATCACGCGTTAATATGGCAAAATGCCCTAAATAATACCTTAAATTGAATTGTTCCTAAAAAATCCCGGTTTGAACGTGTCGCCCTAGATCCAATATCTGCAGAAGCCGTTCGTAAGTGGTTATGTTGATTGAAGGAGAGGGAGGGAAGGAAATTTTTTATTGGTTGGATCCAAAGAGAAGAAGGAACTCAGAACATTGGAAGGAAGGAAGATGAAAAGGAGGAACGTGATTTAGGTTTAGGCGGAAAAAGTGGAATAATGGGAGGGAACTGAAACATAAGCGGGAAGGGAAAAGTAAGGAGCGGCAAGAGAAACGTAAGGGGTGGCAATATTTTAGAAAATTACGTATAAACGCAACCAAGCCCTTAAAGGTTAAGAATAAAAACCACAGTGGCTGCATTTACCTATTGAACGCCACTAATGATTGTAACAATATATGAGTTTTCTTGTAGTGCTCGGGAGGCATCGAATGGGGCACGGTGCTGGCTGACGGAGGCGCACGCGATGGCGGAGAAGATGGTCACTCCCGATCATGGTCTGGGTCATCGAGGCAACGGTGGTTTGAAGCCCTAAAGCGCGAGCAATGTTCGTAATATTCACAGAAGAGGGCAACGATGGAAAGAAGGGTAATTAACCCTTAAGATGGAAATAATAAATAAATAAATTATTTAGTTAACTAATTTATGTAATTAAGTTTAAACTGTCATATCTTCTTCGTACGAGGTAGAAATCTAGTGATTTCAGTTGCTTTGCGATCGTGACAGCGAGCACTACAACATGGAACTGACCAGAACGAAAATGGAGCAAGTTGAATTTTTAGCTAAATTAAACGCACGTTTAATTTAGTTTAAAAACAGAATCCTCCATTAAAGACTGGAGTGGAAACCGAAGTGAGAACCCTCTCACTAAAATATTTGTACAATTATTTATATTATAACTGCATATATTGATTGCCAGTGTAGATTTTTATCTGTTTTAATGATCACAAATTCTGTACGGTGCCTATTAGCTCACATTCACTGTTGTTTGAAAACCATGTATGATTTAATTGACTGTATTGTGTTGTGATTGTGATGTTTAACATATTAAAAATAATATTATTATTATTGTGGTAGTTGAAATTAAATTATAAATAGTCATTTATAATTTAAACAATGAAAATTGATTAATTAGAAAAATAATTCGAATCAAATTAGAATTAGTTAAATTTATTAACCAGTGATCAATTTGAATCGACTGTTGTTTGAAAACCCAACACGGATATGGGGATGATAATTAATTCACATCTCCCTTGGATTTGACTGTATGTCAACCGATTGATTGACAGACTATGATAAGTATTATTTAATTATTTAATGCTTATACAGTTGTAAATTGCACTCTAAATGTGAATTGACTGTTTAATAGTTGTTTAGCACCATTTTTGAATACATGCGATGTATGGAATCCATATAAATAAAATTATATGGTAATTGATTGAGTCTGATTCCAATTCAGAAATAACGAATAATTTTAAAATAATATTCAGTAAAGAATCGAAATATGATTTTGATGTCCGATTTTGGATGGACACGACAATATTGAAATATGTGAAGCCGAGTTAAGTAGATATACGCCATTTTAACTCGAACGGATTTTTTTGTCGATTTTATTCATTTTATAATAAATATCGAAAAGAATTGATTTCAAAATCTGATATTTTGAAAATATTATCATTTTAAGATAATAATGATATAGAATATTCAATTTTGATTTCAAATTGAAAACGAAATTTAAATCGTTATTAAATGAATTTATAAACGATTTATAAAATATGTTTTAAAAAGGAAATCGATGATATATATATATATATATATATATATTTAATGGACTGAATAGAATGCATCGCGTAGCGAGCGTTCGCGAATTTCAAACATTAACTTCATATTGATGTAACGGGAGATTCGACCGTCGGATTCTCCTAAAACTAGAACCGTTGGGTTCTTATCAAAAAGATCTTTTCGATGAATATAAGGGATTTAAATTTGAATGGTTGGATTTTAAAATAGTGAAAATTAGGCACACATCCCTAAAAGCAAACTTAATTAGGCTCACATCCTCCTGTTTCAAAACATATAAATTACATCCCTAATTTCAAACAGCGGCTGGTATTTTTACAAAAGTGCCCTTTTTCTTAATTCACGCCGTATTTAGCTAGGTTGGATCTATTCATTACGTATTTACTTTTTTTTTCTTTTCCAGAAACCTAAAATTCGTTCTTCATGGCGGCGGCGGCTCCAACGAAATTGATGGCCTCTAATCGGTGGCTGCTTCCTCCTTCAACCGAAACCCCTTAATCCCCAAAATTCTTATCGCGTTCAATTTTTGGTTCTAGCGAAGAGTCAGCAGCGATTCCAGTGATTCTGGCAGGCATCGCATCGAATCCAGTCAAGCGATTTGGATTTCAATTTGCATAGAAGGAGAGATTAGCAATCCAGGCAGACGGGCGCGACAACGAAGTGATTTCAGCGAAAGGTATTCCTCTAGTCTTTTTGGGCGGCTAGTAATTCAATCATTTGACTATGTTTAATTTTATTTGTATGTCACTATATTTATATTTTCTATCTGTAAAACTCATTCGACAACTCCCTGGAATGACAATTTGTAATGTGTGTTTTATTTGAGAGTGTATACAGTTTTAAAGTTTTCTTTTGCAACATGGTTGATTCTTGCTGAATTTCTGTTAAAAAGTTGCGGACAATTATGCAGCTATTCTTAAATATATGCATATGTGTATGCAATTTTTGATGAAAATGCAAACAGAAAAACATTCAAAATCGCGATCTGTAAGATGTAGGAAAATATCTTTGAATTTTGCTGAACTTCTGATGAAAAGTTGCGGACATATATGCAGCTATTCTTAATATTTGAATATATGTATGCAGTTTTTTATCAAACAAACAGAAGAACATATTATTTTACAAATATATTCATATTTCTATGCATATATCTGGAATACTTACATATAAATATTTAGAAATTATTGTGTAAGATGTAGGAAAATATCTGATTTTTGCTGAACTTCTGATAAAAAGTTGCGGAGAAATATGCAGCTATTTTTAATATATGCATATATGTATGCAATTTTTTATCAAACAAACCGAAAAACATATTATTTTACAAATATATTCATATTTCTATGCATATATCTGGAATACTTGTATATAAATATTCAGAAATTATTGTTATTTTGATGAATTGTATGCATGTATTTATATTATTCTGAAGCAATTTTTTTTAATTTAGGTTACTGCACATTAAGCCTACTAATGTTGATTTTCTTTTTTTATATAACAGTGTTCCAGCAGATATTGGTGTTATCGTGTTGTTGAAGATTGGTCGTCCATCCTTTTCCAACTGATTGAAATCTGCATGTGTTTCTACAGAGACTACTAGATGTGGTTTGCGCAATAAGCTGGGTCTTAACAAAATTATTTGTTCTTCAAAAGACCGTCATCTCTGCTTTGTAATTGTTTTGAAAATTTTGATGTAGTACATGTAAATGTGGTCTGTACTTATTTTTTGATGTAGTACATGTAAATGTTATGAAATTTTTCATGTAAGTATGCACATGTTTCTGTTATTTGCATATATATATAAGCATCTTGTTATAATTATATGTTTTTACTTTTTTGTCATTTTTTTTGTTCCAGCAATTACGCAGTACAGTTCTGTATATGTATGCAATTATTTCACTTAGCTACGCAAAACTAATAATTTATTTTCTAGATAATATTAATATATGCATGCAATTATTACACTTAGTTGCATAAATGTATGCAATTTTACGTAATATATGTATATAATTGTCTAGTTTTTTGTAAAAAATAAAAAAAAAGTAATAAAAAAATCATTTTATGTAATATTTTTTTATATAGTTGTCTAGTTTTTCGTAAAAATAAAAAAAAGTAATAAAAAAATTGCTGTTGGATTGAACGACTGTTTTCCAGAATTGTTGATTTAGGTTTATGGGCGAGATAATAGGAGCGATTGACTGAGTAAATGAGGACAAACAGTTGTTGGATAGTTTATTAGGTGTATAAGGGTAGATCTGGAATTTTTTTAGCGGAAGTTCAAAAATAGAGATGTATTCTATATTATGTTTATCACCGGGTTTTTTTTATATTTTGAAACTTAATAGGGACCTGTAAAAAACGCACCCTTTAAAATATGTCCAAATCAATTTCAGAAAAGGTTGTTATGAATGCAGTTCGGTGGCCGTTATTGGAAACCGACTGTAAGGGCCTTAATAAAATTACTTAAAAATAAGGAAAAATTACGTAAAATCATAATAACTGATTTGGAAAGATTTTGGATGAAAAATTCCAAGTTTGAAAAGACAAAAATATATTTTTATCGAAATAAACTAGTTAATAACTAGAATAATAATCCAATTATTTTTAGAAACAATGAATTAGATTGAAAAACGGGTTTTAAGATAACCAGAGTTTTCCAAGTCATAAATTGAAATGGATTTGGAATGGAAATTATCTTCGGATATTTCGATATTGGATTCCGTGATTATACGGATATGGTTGAGGAATTTGGAAGATATATATATCGTTATTCCCAATACGATATTTGTTGGTTTTAGAATTTGATATTGAATATAAGCCGATATAATTTCTATTTAGAGCCTTATATTTAATATCAAACAGGATTTTGGGTTTGTCATGAATGGAGTCTTTATTAACACTATTCTTAAACCCCGTTGAGAAAAGAATAAATCCTTTAATTAATATTTAGAGAAGTTTACCAATTATAAATTGGAATTAAATGGAAGTTGATTTGGGTTTATTGTGAACTGCGTTTTTAATAACATTGATTCTTTAACCCAGTTAAAGAAAAGATAAATTTCTTAAAGTTGAATAACCATAAAGTAATGATTTTTGAGACCAAAACCAAGTTAGAATTTTAATGAATCTTTAATTAGATTAGAATGAGAATGGAATAATTAAATTTATCAAATTTATCAAATTGGAGAAATGATCTAGAATGGAATATCACCAGTTTAACTCCAAGCGATAGTTAAATCTTTAGTTAGATTTGAACGGGGAATGGTAATTAATTTTATTAATAACACAGTGGGTGTTAGATATAGAGTACTACTAGTTTTGCTCTTTGGGATAAATAGGTTGGGAATGGGTTAATAAAATAAATGGTCACTTTGATACGGCTTGATAACCCCAACCAATTGATAAACCTTAATTGGGTTTAAATTGCAGAAAGATAAAATAAAATCTTTTGAAATGGATATCCAAAGGAAGATTTAAGAATAAGTTTAAAAGAACTTATCTTTGATAAATTATTTGGAACCTTTCCCCTAATATGTTAATATTTTAATAAAAGAATATTCTGAATTGGAATGAGGCGTACGATGTGTTTTTATAACACCTGATTATAAAATACGTGAGTTATTCGGAAAGGCCGGTTTTATCCCATTCAGAATAACTTATACGACGATTAAAAGTCGATGATACGAAGAAGGTGGTTGAAGACCGGAGATCTTCACATCGTTTGAATTATTACTGATGTCTTGATTGGGTTGTACACCCAAGACAAGGTAATAACTGGTGATCGTCTAGACGTACTTGGAAATCGACCTCATGTGCAAGGGCCTTGTAACATCCCAGAATCTTTACTAAGTTGATTGGATTTTTAATATGTAAATTTGGATTTTACTGAATATAAATTGATTTTTATAAGGTTTGAATATGAATTTTACTTTATATGATTTTTGTATAAGAAAACTTATTTTTTTAAGTTATATTTAATTTGTAAGATTTTTTGTTTAAGTAATGATATTTTCTAATTTTGATAATATTAATATAAATTTGACAAAGGATAATTTATTTTTAAGATTTTATAAGAATGATTTTATTTTTCTTTAATAATTTTTATAAATATATTAAGCATTTGTTTTAAACCATTTTTGTATAAATTTTTGGTAAAGTGTATATATATATATAAATATATAAATATATTTGATGAATAATACAGAAAAACATTTTTAAAATTTTAAATAAGTTATATTATATATTTTATAAATCTTAAGTGATAAGGTGTTATATTTATTTGGCTACATTAATAAGTGTTACAACCTATGTTATTAAATCAAATATACTAATTTAATGCATAGGAATGATGTGTCCTCCTACTTGTACTCATGCATGAAAGAGTTCATGTTGTAAAACCAAGTATCCATTGAGTTGTCCTCATGCATGTCATTAGCATCATGAATTGATCCATGTGTCCCTCTTATGTGTTTGAATGCATGCTAGTAGCTTCATGAAGTGAGCCATGTGTCCATGAATATAATGACCGTAAAGCCCTTGAATCAACCCTATATAAAGGGGATCGTGGCTCCTTTTCCTCCACACTTCATCCACTAACCACTTCAGATGAATTTCCTCACGTCAATTCTCTTCTTGCTCTTTGTTTTTAATTTGTTGTACATGAAAATTCACATTTCTCTTCATTCAAAAATCAACATCTCTTAAACCATTCAATTTTTTTGGAAATGATATACGTGGATATTGTCTGGATCATCATTGCGGATTTTTAGAAACTGAAGGATCCTGTTTTCATCAAAGATCGGCAGAGAAATTTCAGTTTTACTAAAAAAAATCAAAAATTGCAAAGGAAACTTCGAAAAATATACTCTCCCAATCTAAGATGAATCGCTCGACGCCGTCACCACCATTACGATCAGTGGAGGGTGTAGGATTTTTCATGAGAGTCTGGTACGATTCTGTTTCGACGATTGGAATTGTCGGAGAATCAGGCGTCGATTGGAAGAACGGAGTGTGGCGTGATGATGAGAATGGAGAAGGCTTTGATGCGGCAGAAATTGGTGAAGTCGGGACAGAGTTTGAAGGTGCGGCATACAGTAGGCACACACCTTTTTGGTTTCCAGGTCACGACATTGGAGGGTGCTGATTTTTACGTAGGGGGTCGTGGTAGTGGAGAGGCGGTGCAGATGAACGAGGGTGCGAAGAGAAGTTGGTATGCGCTCTTGGATTTGGGATCGGTGGAGTGATTGGGGTGTACACGTGCACGGTATGCACGATGGAAATGGGTTCAGGGAATTAACGTAAGGAGGAAAGAAGAAGGAGAAGAGAGAAGCACGGGTTTGGGTGTAGAGCAATTGGGCCGGGCCTTTTTGATGTGGGTATGCTTTATTTTGTTTTTATCGATATTAGTTAAAACTTCAAACACCAATATCTCACTCGTTTTAAAACCGATTTACTCACTGTTGGATCCGTTAGGATCGTATCGGAAAATAGAACGCAATGATATATAAATTTGATAATTTTTTTGTTAAGTATAAATTTATAAAAATAAAATAAAAGGTCCTTATATATGAACCTACATATATATCGAATATCGTAATTAATTAAAATTTCGATATAAAATCAGCAGAAAAATTACCAGCTGCTGATGAGAGTGGATTAGAGACAGTACGAGTAGCAGTGACAGTATTCGTTGGTATGTTCGCTCTGGTAATGAAGATTTGGAGCTATAATGGTGAGAATTTCTAATTTAAAATATTTTTTTAAATTAGTTAATTATAATAAGCTGAGATAATTATAATTTGTTGATGATGATTGTGTGATGGATGTTATTATGTGAATGGATGTGCATGTAGTTAGATAACACACTGAACACTGGAAGCGTTATCGACAGTAACGCTTGTGCACAACTGAACTGTTTGTTGTTGATGATAACGATAATTCATTATCATCTGATGTATATGGTTGATGTATTCTGTTTGTATGATGCACACACAATACCATGGTTATGGGATTATACAGGTGATCGATTTTGTTCCCCTTCCATATAAATAAACTTTGATTTTCTAATATTAAAATATTATCATGTTCAGTTTATTTCAAAATAAGATTTATAAAAATTTGAATATGGTTTTCATATGTTTTTGGAAACATAATATGATAATATATAGACACTAGAACGTTCTAGGATGACAGAGAGGATGGTGTCTAGGCTTGGGTCTAGAAATACAGTTTCCTGCTCTCCTTGGCTATCCCTAACTGGTCCGACAACGGGATGGAAAAATTCGAAATCTAATTTGAAATATAATTTAAAACTGTTTCAGATGATTTGGAAATATAATTTTAAATTTGAAAAGGATTTGAATAATTTATATTTAAATCATTATATGGTTTGAATAGAACACACTATGATGCGACAATTCATAAATATCGATTTCAAGTTTGGAATGGTTTTTAACTTGATTATTTGAAATTAATTGATGTGAAATAAGAAATGTTGAATTGCAAATGATAATAGTTTGAAAAACATTGGAATATTTAAATTTCGAACAATTTTAAATCTATTGGATTTAAACAGCTATTTTAGTAGCAGTATCTTTGGTAATAATTCCAAATGTTGTTATTGGGTTTGAAATTTATAAGCGTGAACTATCATTTGAATATCAGAATGATTTATAAAATAGTTTCGAAGATTAATAAAATATTGGAAATATTGTATATGGAATTAAAACGGGTTTTCCAAATTTTTTTAAAAATTTGGATATGGTTGGAAATAAATCTTCAGATGTTTGATATTAGTTCGGTAGATGAAAACTCTTATTATCGAAGGAATTTAAAAGGCAATTCACCGTTATTCCGCTTATAATATGAGTTGGATACGGAGATTAATATTGAAGATAAGTTGATGGTATTTCTATTCAGATCAAATATCAAAGAGTTGAATAAATCTTTTAATTAAGATATGGGTTCTCAACTTGATTTAATAAGTTAGATAGAAATAGTCTTCGATATTTGGTATGAAACCTCATGATGCAAACATACGCTATCTGGGGAATTTGAAAGATATTATTATATCGTTATTCCACTTATAGTATTCGTTGATTATGAGAATTTATATCGAATATAAGTGGAAAAATTTCTGTGTAACTTATGATTCAAGATAAATTAATTTGGGTTTTGTCGTGAATCATATCTTCAATAATATCATTCTTGAAACCCGATGAGAATCAATGGTTGAAATTCATATCATAATTGGGATTAAGTCAAATCTTTGAATCTAAAGTAAGGAATTTGAAGTGAAGGTATAATCTTTGATTACGAAGAAGAGTTAAGATGACAACAAGATGTATGAAATTTATAGTAATTCAAATCTTGAGTCATAAATGAATTGGTAACTATGTGGATGGAGATTTGAATTGAAAAGCCTGTGTGAACTATAGCTACTGTTTAAAGTACGCTTATTACTTGGAAAGACCGGGAATGAATATATGTTCGAAACCCATTCCAAGTAATAATACGACGTTATGAAGCAATTCAAGACACGGTAAACGACGAATGAAGACTGGGAATATTTAAATTTGTTTAGATTGATTGTTGATTAATGTCTCGGTTAGGTAGGCCACCGATACAAGGTATGAGTTACATGAGACCTGAACATATTTAAGTATTTTCGGGTTGTTGTTCCGTTCAGACCAAGAATGGATTTGTATGGATGGTGTGTCTGACGTTGAAATTGACCGCATAGCACTGATTTCCGTTAATATATATATCGGATTTGTGGAAATATATTATCCTCGTCTCTAAGTCATATGAACTTAGAGGGTACACATTGATTGAAATCAGTGATATGTCGTGAATTGTCAATGTGGCATACCCGAGTTATAAAACGAGCTAGTGATGATCAAAGAATGGCTTATCGAAGCATCGCTTTGTGTATGACGTGACATCGACAAACCTCACACCCCGGATTGATGAGAAACTGGCGGTTAGGTTTTATACTTATATATGAATTGATGATGAAGTTGTCCAGCAGTGGGAAACCACTTATGAACCTGGGGAAGTTGGGTATGTTCGGGGGGTCGTGTCTAATCGAAAACCGTTGATCTGCCCTGACGATGTGTAGTCGGTGTCCGCATGATGGATGAAAAAGCCGTTGAGGCACTTTGTTTTGTATCCCTGATTGATCTTTCGTGCCAGGAATCATCAAGTTGGTAATCCAATCTCCAATACGAGCCATACGGTTTTGGTTTATATATATATGGCGAGATAATATTAATGGTATTATGTCATCTAGGATTAATACATTTATTTGCGAAATTGCTTTTCACACTATATGATAATATTAGAAGAGGACTTTCACGTATGAAAGCATGTTTAGTTATCATAAGGTAAAACTCGCCCATCTGGTGTGCGCTTGCATTGTGTGATATGGGATGCGCTTATGATAGCTTCATTTTTCCCAAAGTCGTTGCGAATTCATATGCACGGGTATTCACATGGAGTAAACCCGTTCCGCATTAGCGGCGTGGTCCGGTGAATTTCCCAACTTTAAAATAAAACCTAAAAAAATAACTGTTTTTGTGTTCTCACACCAGTCCCACAACTGACCTGGAGTTTATTGTTCCTTTCTAAACTCTGGGTGCCCATTAATTTCAACTCGGGCAGCTAGTGTTTAGTTTTGCAGTTATAGGTCGTTGGAGCAGGATTCGAAGCGCTTTTAGAATTGGAGTCCACACTATAGTTAGAGCTTCCGCTATAACATACAGTTCTTCCGCTGAGAGTATATTTACTTTTCTTCTGCTGTATATGTTGTAACTCTGATATTCTGTGTAGCTCTGATGTAACATTGTATTTTGCAATAAAGAGTTCTGTTATTCTGTTCAATGTATGTATGCACACATAATAATTCGTCTTTATGAACAGTTTGAGTCGGTTTAATTACCGGCAAGAATTAGGCAAAAAGGCGGGTCGTTACAAGTGGTATTAGAGCTTTGGTTATACAAAGCTATAGAGTACGTACATATTTGGACAAAAGAATAGGACTCCTCAGAGTTATATTTTAGAAATAGGGTTAGAAATACCCTAGAATGAGATCTCAGAATATTATGACGAGAGAGCGTATTTTTGAAACCTATATAAGGTATTTTGAACAAGTAAATCATTTTGGAAACGATGATTATTTTTGAAATATAATTGGAAATAATGATTTCGAGTGTTTTATTTGATGTCACGATTGGACTATCGAGTATGTAAGAGTTTTAAATATACGTCTGATCAACGTATATACGAAACCAATATATACTAGATAGATATAGAGTCACACTCTAGTCGTTCGGGGATGATCTGATGATGATTGCAACATCATCAATACTCATTTTCGAGTTTCGAAAGTGGGATGACTATATGACTCAGTTAAGACGTCAAGGGATACTTGAATTATTTCGATAGGTTGGAACTATTAAGAGGGAATTTAATATGTTATAAATAAAAATCAAACTATTTTAATAACCAGAAGGATTTTGAGGTAAATCCACTTAAAGATAAGGAAGAAAATGTGGGGAAATAAGATAATACATTAAGAAATTTTATCAAAAACAACACCCATACTTCAAGTTAAACAAGTCATAACTAATGTCTGCATATGATCTAATAAGTTGTAACCAGAAAGATATTATATTTCTCAAAGAATGTTAATATGTTAATGTAAGCAATAGATTTGGATAAAACCTTAACATGAATTGTAAATGAGAATATCCAAGAATATCTTAGCTATCAGAACCCCTTAAGAAATCTGTAGATGATTTAGACTTAATTTAAGAATTTGTTTAAAGAGATGATTTTGACTTAAGTTAGGAATGAGTTTAAAAAGTTAATCGTAACAAACATTAGAGTAGGAAAAATTTGGATCTTTGAAATATTAAATTTGAAGAAGTGAGTTCTGAAAATGTTAAGATTAATATTGAAATAACCCTAGCTTGAACCTGTATACGCATAATCAGAGTGCGTAGAGGAAGCGTGATGGTATTTTAAATAAAACTGTTTTAAGAGATTTTCCGGCTAGTTGAGTAAGAAAAATTTCTAAACAAGATTGATATGTAAACAAGAATGAAAAGATATATATATTTATGAATTTTAAAGTAGATTTAGAAAAAGTGTTATTCGATTTGGTGAATATGACAACCAAAATATGAATATCAAATGAGTATGAATTTAACTTGTAAACGGGTTAATATGTGATTATATTGGAAACGATCGGAATAAAAGTTTAAAATAGAATGAGCATTTCGGAAATATAATTCTATCTCTTCCCTTGCCGTTGGATTTTGCTCGACCCATTGTCGTGCTTGAAATTTATCTGTCTAACTTTATTTCTGAATTCTTCCTTTTGCCCTGCTCTGATAAAGCCTTGGACAAGTGAATTAATTTAGATTTGAAACCAGTATTTGAATTACCTTTTAAATTGAATTTATATTGAGATCGATAAAATTTCTAATACTGAATTTAGCCAAAATGGTATTTTGCAGAATAATTGAATGATTAGGGAAAGGATTATTTGAGAATTTAGATTCAAATTTCTAATTTAAGCACTTAGTCTTATAATTGATAAGTCAATCATGGGTTACGTAAGATTTAAGTTAGAAAGATAATTTTCTTAGGGTCATAGACCTCTAAGTACTAGACAGTATCTATCCTAGTTTCTCCTTATAGTGGTAGTGGTAGCAGCTAGGAGGCTAACTCGAAAAGCATTCGATTGCAATTATGACCAGTGACGACCCTAGTAATCACGAGATTATAGAATTTTCCTTAGACTCTACCTTTAGTAAGAATTAGATAGAGTACCTTGAGGATGATATGAGTCTTGGTTGTGACCATTACATTTCCGATATGTTAAGAGAGAAATCGGAATTTAAAATTTGTAAAGGAGTTTAAATTTGCTCGACTTCCTTTTCGAGGACGAAAAGTTTCTAAGGGGGGTGAATGTAATATCCCAGAATCTTTACTAAGTTGATTGGATTTTTAATATGTAAATTTGGATTTTACTGAATATAAATTGATTTTTATAAGGTTTGAATATGAATTTTACTTTATATGATTTTTGTATAAGAAAACTTATTTTTTTTAAGTTATATTTAATTTGTAAGATTTTTTGTTTAAGTAATGATATTTTCTGATTTTGATAATATTAATATAAATTTGACAAAGGATAATTTATTTTTAAGATTTTATAAGAATGATTTTATTTTTCTTTAATAATATTTATAAATATATTAAGCATTTGTTTTAAACCATTTTTGTATAAATTTTTGGTAAAGCGTATATATATAAATATAATTGATGAATAATATAGATAAACATTTTTAAAATTTTAAATAAGTTATATTATATATTTTATAAATCTTAAGTGATAAGGTGTTATATTTATTTGGCTACATTAATAAGTGTTACAACCTATGTTACTAAATCAAATATACTAATTTAATGCATAGGAATGATGTGTCCTCCTACTTGTCATCATGCATGAAAGAGTTCATGTTGTAAAACCAAGTGTCCATTGAGTTGTCCTCATGCATGTCATTAGCATCATGAATTGATCCATGTGTCCCTCTTATGTGTTTGAATGCATGCTAGTAGCTTCATGAAGTGAGCCATGTGTCCATGAATATAATGACCATAAAGCCCTTGAATCATCCCTATATAAAGGGGATCATGGCTACTTTTCCTCCACACTTCATCCATTAACCACTTTAGATGAATTTCCTCACGTCAATTCTCTTCTTGCTCTTTGTTTTTAATTTGTTGTACATGAAAATTCACATTTCTCTTCATTCAAAAATCAACATCTCTTAAACCATTCAATTTTTGTGGAAATGATATACTCGGATATTGTCTGGATCATCATTGCGGATTTTTAGAAACTGACGAATCTGTTTTCATCAAAGATCGGCAGAGAAATTTCAGTTTTACTAAAAAATCAAAAATTGCAAAGGAAACTTCAAAAAATATAATCTCCCAATCTAAAATGAATCGCTTGACGCCGTCACCACCATTACGATCAGTGGAGGGTGTAGGATTTTTCATGAGAGTTTGATACGATTTTGTTTTGACAATTGGAATTGCTCAAAACTAGTATTTGGGATAGTCGGAGAATCATGCGTCGATTGGAAGAACGAAGTGTGGCGTGATGATGAGAATGGAGAAGGCTTTGATGCGGCAGAAATTGGTGAAGTCCGGGCCAGAGTTTGAAGGTGCGACATACAGTAGGCACACACCTTTTTGGTTTCCAGGTCACGACATTGGAGGGTGCAGATTTTTATGTAGGGGGTCGTGGTAGTGGAGATGCGGTGCAGATGAACGAGGGTGTGAAGAGAAGTTGGTGTGTGCTCTCGGATTTGGGATCGGTGGAGTGATTGGGGTGTACACGTGCACGGTATGCACGATGGAAATGGGTTCAGGGAATTAACGCAAGGAGGAAAGAAGAAGGAGAAGAGAGAAGCATGGGTTTGGGTGTAGAGCAATTGGGCCGGGCCTTTTTGATGTGGGTATGCTTTATTTTGTTTTTATCGATATTAGTTAAAACTTCAAACACCAATATCTCACTCGTTTTAAAACCGATTTACTCACAGTTGGATCCGTTAGCGTCGTATCGGAAAATAGAACGCAATGATATATAAATTTGATAATTTTTGTTAAGTATAAATTTATAAAAATAAAATAAAAGGTCCTTATATATGAACCTATATATATATATGTATATCGAATATCGTAATTAATTTAAATTTCAATATAAAATCAGCAGAAAAATTACCAACAGCTGATGAGAGTGGATTAGAGACAGTACGAGTAGCAGTGACAGTATTCGTTGGTATGCTCGCTCTGGTAATGAAGATTTGGAGCTATAATGGTGAGAACTTCTAATTTAAATTATTTGTTTAAATTAGTTAATTATAATTAGCTGAGATAATTATAATTTGTTGATGATGATTGTGTGATGGATGTTATTATGTGAATGGATGTGCATGTAGTTAGATAACACACTGAACACTGGGAGCGTTATCGACAATAACGCTTGTGCACAACTGAACTGTTTGTTGTTGATGATAACGATAATTCATTATTATCTGATGTATATGGTTGATATATTCTGTTTGTATGATGCATACACAATACCATGGTTATTGGATTATACAGGTGATCGATTTTATTCCCCTTCGATATAAATAAAGTTTGATTTTCTAATATTAAAATATTTTCATGTTCAGTTTATTTCAAAATAAGATTTATAAAAATTTGAATATGGTTTTTATTTGTTTTTGAAAACATAATATGATAATATATAGACACTAGAACGTTCTAGGATGACAGAGTGGATGGTGTCTAGGCTTGGGTCTGGAAATATAGTTTCCTGCTCTCCTTGGCTATCCCTAACTGGTCCGACAACGGGATGGAAAAATTCGAAATCTAATTTGAAATATAATTTAAAACTATTTCAAATGATTTGGAAATATAATTTTAAATTTGAAAAGGATTTGAATAATTTATATTTAAATCATTATATGGTTTGAATAGAACACACTATGATTCAACAATTCATAAATATCGATTTCAAGTTTGGAATGGTTTTTAACTTGATTATTTGAAATTAATTGACGTGAAATAAGAAATGTTGAATTGCAAATGATAATAGTTTGAAAAGCAGTGGAATATTTAAATTTCGAACAATTTTAAATCTATTGGATTTAAACAGCTATTTTAATAGCAGTATCTTTGGTAATAATTCCAAATGTTGTTACTGGATTTGAAATTTATAAGTGTGAACTATCATTTGAATATAAGAATGTTTTATAAAATAGTTTTGAAGATTAATAAAATATTGGAAATATTGTATGTGGAATTAAATTGGGTTTTCCAATTTTTTTTTAAAATTTGGATATGGTTGGAAATAAATCTTCGGATGTTTGATATTAGTTCGATAGATGAAAACTCTTATTATCTGAGGAAATTAAAAGGTAATTCACCGTTATTCCGCTTATAATATGAGTTGGATACGGAGATTAATATTGAAGATAAGTTGATGGTATTTCTATCCAGATCAAATGTCAAAGAGTTGAATAAATCTTTTAATTAAGATATGGGTTCTCAACTTGATTTAATAAGTTAGATAGAAATAGTCTTCGATATTTGGTATGAAACCTCATGATGCAAACGTATGCTATCTGGGGAATTTGAAAGATATTATTATATTGTTATTCCACTTATAGTATTGGTTGATTATGAGAATTTATATCGAATATAAGTGGATAAAATTTCTGTGTAACTTATGATTCAAGATAAATTAATTTGGGTTTTGTCGTGAATCGTATCTTCAATAATATCATTCTTGAAACCCGATGAGAATGAATGGTGGAAATTCATATCATAATTGGGATTAAGTCAAATCTTTGAATCTAAAGTGAGGAATTTGAAGTGAAGGTATAATCTTTGATTTCGAAGAAGAGTTAAGATGACAACAAGATGTATGAAATTTATTGTATTTCAGATCTTGAGTCATAAATGAATTGGTAATTATGGGGAAGGATATTTGAATTAAAAAGCCTGTGTGAACTATAGCTATTGTTTAAAGTACGCTTATTACTTGGAAAGACCGGGATTGAATGTATGTTCGAAACCCATTCCAAGCAATAATACGACGTTATGAAGCAATTCAAGACTCGGTAAACGACGAATGAAGACCGGGATTATTTAAATTTGTTTAGATTGATTGTTGATTAAGGTTAGGTAGGCCACCGATACGAGGTATGAGTTACATGAGACCTGAACATATTTAATTATTTTCGGGTTGTTGTTCCGTTCAGACCCAGAACGGATTTGTATGGATGGTGTGTCTGACGTTGAAATTGACCGCATAGCACTGATTTCCGTTAATATATATATCGGATTTGTGGCAATATATTATCCTCGTCTCTAAGTCATATGAACTTAAAGGGTATGCATTGATTGAAATCAGTGATATGTCGTGAATTGTCAATGTGGCATACCCGAGTTACGAAACGAGCTAGTGATAATCAAAGAATGGCTTATCGAAGCATCGCTTTGTGTATGATGTGACATCGAGAAACCTCACACCTCGGATTGATGAGAAACTGGCGGTTAGGTTTTATACTTATATATGAATTGATGATGAAGCCGTGCAACAGTGGGAAACCACTTATGAACCAGGGGAAGTTGGGTATGTTCGGGGGGTCGTGTCCAATCGAAAACCGTTGATCTGCCCTGACGATGTCTAGTCGGTGTCCGCATGATGGATGAAAAAGCCGTTGAGGCACTTCGTTTTGTATCCCTGATTGATCTTTCGTGCCAGGAATCATCAAGTTGGTAATCCAATCTCCAATACGAGCCATACGGTTTTGGTTTATATATATATGGCGAGATAATATTAATGGTATTATGTCGTCTAGGAGTGCGAAATTGCTTTTCACACTATATGATAATATTAGAAGAGGATTTTCACGTATGAAAGCATGTTTAGTTATCATAAGGTAAAACTCGTCCATCTGGTGTGATTAATTATTAATTACAGATAAAGGACATGGTGTTGAAAATCTTGGGCTTCATGCAAAGGAGGTGCCACATCATCGCCTTAAAGGTACAAAAGTAGGTTCCAGCGCAGCAGATCTTACCATGATGACGTGGCTCAGATGGATAAAGCCAATATGGCTATCTTAAAGCAGGAAGTTCAAGCTCGACTCCTACTTTGGACTTTTCGAGCTTCAATATTGATACAACTGTCGGAAAATCTAGACTCTATTCGAACAACACCGCTTTGGTCATGGAGGAGAGTATCGGTGAACCTAAAAAATGGACGGCACTTGTCGAACCGGGTGTACATATATCACGTTTGTTTCGATACTCGATGGAGTTGGTAATGATCTCAAAAGGATTAGATTCACGTATATCGCATAGCACTAATAAAGACACTCAACTTCGCATTGGAAACTATTTTGATTGATGGTTAACAGCTGATCAAAACACTCTTTTGTTGATGGTTAACCATTAATTAGTGTTAATGAAAGAAAAAAAACTATGTGCATATTAAAAACTATATGTGTATATGTTAAAACTATGTGCTTGTTTACTTTTAGGTGACAACTGCACATTAAATGAATAATGACGATCTATAATTCAGAATTAGCGTTGTAGTTGTACTCAGGTTTAGGTATGAAAGTATTTGTAAATTACAGTTTAATTTACATCTTAATTAAAGTTATAACAATGAATTAATATGGCTGCTGATTATTGTTATTAGTTATAACAGTGCTTTGTTTAGTAGCCAGAAAACCAAACCAAAGCATGTTCAATTATTGAATGTACAGCAAAATAAGCATAGTTATGCAATTGCAGAACCAAAGCAATGACTTGGAATTGGAAACTGGAAGTGCAAGATCAAATTCACTTAAAGCACTACATTTGCAAGTCTACCTATTAATACACGTAATTAGCTATAACTAATAGTAAACTAGTAATCGACGGTTTGATAATCTTAGTCTACCCATATTTACAGTTTAATTGAAGTTGGAATAGAATTGTTGACTACTATTAGTTATTCACAATTTCACCTGTTGTGCAACAATAAACAACTGAATGGTTATGGTCGTGGCTCTTCGGCTAAGTCAGTCGATTATGGTATGAATTCAAAGATACACAACACTTACTCTCACTGCATCATTTTACATTAAACTAATAGTTTAGTCAACGATTCTTGCTTCGTTTTTTCTTATACAGGGCTTACTTCAAAACTTATATAGGGCACAGTAATGATATCACTGAATTGTTACTAAATGAAGTAACCCTCACTTCGAACATAAACTAATAGTTTAGTCAAATATCTAGATCTTAATTAAATTAAATGCAATGTTTGTAGATGACATAGATGAGTTATGTAAGAATCAATTGCTTATTCATTCAGCTCATCCACGTGTCAAATCTAGGTTAGCCATCAACATTCTCTTAGGAAAAATCCAATACCTCTAATCTCTTCAATCAATGATACAAACTTCTTCCTAAAGTGAAATAACATAATAGCACCTACAGAATAACTATTATAAACATAATGTGCAATTTGTATTACAGCATTTTCATATTGCTCAGTTAGTTTTTGTGATTGGCTTACTGTTCTTGGTTGAAAAAATTATTACATATGTCGGTATCAGTTGTTAAAGGTGAAAGCTATTTGGTGTAACCTGTGTTTCTCATCGCTTGCGACAATCAGTTAGTTGCTTCTGTGATTGCAAGTTGGATTGTGATTCAAATCATTGCATGCACATCAAAGTTATTCCAGTTATCATAGGTTTCCAATCTCATTAAAGGACATATCATATGGTAGATTATGCACTGTATGCATGTGTGTGTGAGTTCCATCTAAGAAAATAATCAAATATACCTCATCGGGATTGATAAGGTTGGCTTACATACGAAAATATGCCTATATTAGATTGACAATATATCTGAGAAAACATACCTGATAATATTGATGAAAAACATCCAAGTCAAAAAGAGCTCGCTTTGAAGAAAGAAATTGCAAATTTTCCATAGTTGTTGATTCAAAAATATATGTAAGA
Organism: Allium sativum; assembly: GCA_030737875.1. NCBI lineage: Eukaryota > Viridiplantae > Streptophyta > Magnoliopsida > Asparagales > Amaryllidaceae > Allium > Allium sativum. Next base: position 261,008,129 of record CM060927.1, on the reverse strand, counting down.
CTTGGAATGTATCAAAGAGGGGACCTTAAGTCCTGCATAGATATAAAGGGTACAAATGAGCATCATATTTCATTATCAACTTCCTTTCTCCTAATTAAGTTCAATATGAGTAGTCTAAAGTACGGAAAGTTGTTTTTTAGTATACATACATGATTTTTTTTAATAAATAACACAAAGAAAGCTGCAATTTTAAATAAGAAATAATTGAAAACTGGCATGCGTACAATATAATAGAAATCAAACATTCAACAGGAATTGAAATTAAAATAATTCCCAAAATTTGCCATAGCCCTAACCCATTGATTCGGTTAAACTTGACAAAAAATGTTAAAATAATAATTATCAAGGAATGAAATAACATGGCATAGTTGCTGCCAAACATTACAGATAATTTCATTAACTTACTTAGCCTACGATGAAACAATAATAACATGTGAGTATAAACCTTCATATCTACTGCACATGCTGAAAGGAATGTATGAACAAATAAGCATTTAATTCCTAGTTAGGTCGTAGACGTCAATGTTAAAGGATAGAAAACACAAACCAAGGTTTACTCACAAGTCTTATGGAAGATAAGATAATAAAAATAAATCAAAACTCGAAAAACCTAATTAAAGTAATATCGTATTGAGATCCATAATCCGAATGGAAATTCCATTTCTAAAACTATTGATCCATATAGATCCTAAAACAACAACTATGGATTAAAAGAAAATCAATAGATCAATTTAAGAAAAAATTAACTACTATTAGTACTAATCAATCACGAATGCTATGAATCACGCGTTAATATGGCAAAATGCCCTAAATAATACCTTAAATTGAATTGTTCCTAAAAAATCCCGGTTTGAACGTGTCGCCCTAGATCCAATATCTGCAGAAGCCGTTCGTAAGTGGTTATGTTGATTGAAGGAGAGGGAGGGAAGGAAATTTTTTATTGGTTGGATCCAAAGAGAAGAAGGAACTCAGAACATTGGAAGGAAGGAAGATGAAAAGGAGGAACGTGATTTAGGTTTAGGCGGAAAAAGTGGAATAATGGGAGGGAACTGAAACATAAGCGGGAAGGGAAAAGTAAGGAGCGGCAAGAGAAACGTAAGGGGTGGCAATATTTTAGAAAATTACGTATAAACGCAACCAAGCCCTTAAAGGTTAAGAATAAAAACCACAGTGGCTGCATTTACCTATTGAACGCCACTAATGATTGTAACAATATATGAGTTTTCTTGTAGTGCTCGGGAGGCATCGAATGGGGCACGGTGCTGGCTGACGGAGGCGCACGCGATGGCGGAGAAGATGGTCACTCCCGATCATGGTCTGGGTCATCGAGGCAACGGTGGTTTGAAGCCCTAAAGCGCGAGCAATGTTCGTAATATTCACAGAAGAGGGCAACGATGGAAAGAAGGGTAATTAACCCTTAAGATGGAAATAATAAATAAATAAATTATTTAGTTAACTAATTTATGTAATTAAGTTTAAACTGTCATATCTTCTTCGTACGAGGTAGAAATCTAGTGATTTCAGTTGCTTTGCGATCGTGACAGCGAGCACTACAACATGGAACTGACCAGAACGAAAATGGAGCAAGTTGAATTTTTAGCTAAATTAAACGCACGTTTAATTTAGTTTAAAAACAGAATCCTCCATTAAAGACTGGAGTGGAAACCGAAGTGAGAACCCTCTCACTAAAATATTTGTACAATTATTTATTTTATAACTGCATATATTGATTGCCAGTGTAGATTTTTATCTGTTTTAATGATCACAAATTCTGTACGGTGCCTATTAGCTCACATTCACTGTTGTTTGAAAACCATGTATGATTTAATTGACTGTATTGTGTTGTGATTGTGATGTTTAACATATTAAAAATAATATTATTATTATTGTGGTAGTTGAAATTAAATTATAAATAGTCATTTATAATTTAAACAATGAAAATTGATTAATTAGAAAAATAATTCGAATCAAATTAGAATTAGTTAAATTTATTAACCAGTGATAAATTTGAATCGACTGTTGTTTGAAAACCCAACACGGATATGGGGATGATAATTAATTCACATCTCCCTTGGATTTGACTGTATGTCAACCGATTGATTGACAGACTATGATAAGTATTATTTAATTATTTAATGCTTATACAGTTGTAAATTGCACTCTAGATGTGAATTGACTGTTTAATAGTTGTTTAGCACTATTTTTGAATACATGCGACGTATGGAATCCATATAAATAAAATTATATGGTAATTGATTGAGTCTGATTCCAATTCAGAAATAACGAATAATTTTAAAATAATATTCAGTAAAGAATCGAAATATGATTTTGATGTCCGATTTTGGATGGACACGACAATATTGAAATATGTGAAGCCGAGTTAAGTAGATATACGCCATTTTAACTCGAACGGATTTTTTTGTCGATTTTATTCATTTTATAATAAATATCGAAAAGAATTGATTTCAAAATCTGATATTTTGAAAATATTATCATTTTAAGATAATAATGATATAGAATATTCAATTTTGATTTCAAATTGAAAACGAAATTTAAATCGTTATTAAATGAATTTATAAACGATTTATAAAATATGTTTTAAAAAGGAAATCGATGATATATATATATTTAATGGACTGAATAGAATGCGTCGCGTAGCGAGCGTTCGCGAATTTCAAACATTAACTTCATATTGATGTAACGGGAGATTCGACCGTCGGATTCTCCTAAAACTAGAACCGTTGGGTTCTTATCAAAAAGATCTTTTCGATGAATATAAGGGATTTAAATTTGAATGGTTGGATTTTAAAATAGTGAAAATTAGGCACACATCCCTAAAAGCAAACTTAATTAGGCTCACATCCTCCTGTTTCAAAACATATAAATTACATCCCTAATTTCAAACAGCGGCTGGTATTTTTACAAAAGTGCCCTTTTTCTTAATTCACGCCGTATTTAGCTAGGTTGGATCTATTCATTACGTATTTACTTTTTTTTTCTTTTCCAGAAACCTAAAATTCGTTCTTCATGGCGGCGGCGGCTCCAACGAAATTGATGGCCTCTAATCGGTGGCTGCTTCCTCCTTCAACCGAAACCCCTTAATCCCCAAAATTCTTATCGCGTTCAATTTTTGGTTCTAGCGAAGAGTCAGCAGCGATTCCAGTGATTCTGGCAGGCATCGCATCGAATCCAGTCAAGCGATTTGGATTTCAATTTGCATAGAAGGAGAGATTAGCAATCCAGGCAGACGGGCGCGACAACGAAGTGATTTCAGCGAAAGGTATTCCTCTAGTCTTTTTGGGCGGCTAGTAATTCAATCATTTGACTATGTTTTAATTTTATTTGTATGTCACTATATTTATATTTTCTATCTGTAAAACTCATTCGACAACTCCCTGGAATGACAATTTGTAATGTGTGTTTTATTTGAGAGTGTATACAGTTTTAAGTTTTCTTTTGCAACATGGTTGATTCTTGCTGAATTTCTGTTAAAAAGTTGCAGACAATTATGCAGCTATTCTTAAATATATGCATATGTGTATGCAATTTTTGATGAAAATGCAAACAGAAAAACATTCAAAATCGCGATCTGTAAGATGTAGGAAAATATCTTTGAATTTTGCTGAACTTCTGATGAAAAGTTGCGGACATATATGCAGCTATTCTTAATATTTGAATATATGTATGCAGTTTTTTATCAAACAAACAGAAGAACATATTATTTTACAAATATATTCATATTTCTATTCATATATCTGGAATACTTGCATATAAATATTTAGAAATTATTGTGTAAGATGTAGGAAAATATCTGATTTTTGCTGAACTTCTGATAAAAAGTTGCGGACAAATATGCAGCTATTTTTAATATATGCATATATGTATGCAATTTTTTATCAAACAAACCGAAAAACATATTATTTTACAAATATATTCATATTTCTATGCATATATCTGGAATACTTGTATATAAATATTCAGAAATTATTGTTATTTTGATGAATTGTATGCATGTATTTATATTATTCTGAAGCAATTTTTTTTAATTTAGGTTACTGCACATTAAGCCTACTAATGTTGATTTTCTTTTTTTATATAACAGTGTTCCGGCAGATATTGGTGTTATCGTGTTGTTGAAGATTGGTCGTCCATCCTTTTCCAACTGATTGAAATCTGCATGTGTTTCTACAGAGACTACTAGATGTGGTTTGCGCAATAAGCTGGGTCTTAACAAAATTATTTGTTCTTCAAAAGACCGTCATCTCTGCTTTGTAATTGTTTTGAAAATTTTGATGTAGTACATGTAAATGTGGTCTGTACTTATTTTTTGATGTAGTACATGTAAATGTTATGAAATTTTTCATGTAAGTATGCACATGTTTCTGTTATTTGCATACATATAAGCATCTTGTTATAATTATATGTTTTTACTTTTTTGTCATTTTTTTTGTTCCAGCAATTACGCAGTACAGTTCTGTATATGTATGCAATTATTTCACTTAGCTACGCAAAACTAATAATTTATTTTCTGCATAATATTAATATATGCATGCAATTATTACACTTCGTTGCATAAATGTATGCAATTTTACGTAATATATGTATATAATTGTCTAGTTTTTTGTAAAAAATAAAAAAAAAGTAATAAAAAAATCATTTTATGTAATATTTTTTTATATAGTTGTCTAGTTTTTCGTAAAAATAAAAAAAAGTAATAAAAAATTGCTGTTGGATTGAACGACTGTTTTCCAGAATTGTTGATTTAGGTTTATGGGCGAGATAATAGGAGCGATTGACTGAGTAAATGAGGACAAACAGTTGTTGGATAGTTTTTTAGGTGTATAAGGGTAGATCTGGAATTTTTTTAGCGGAAGTTCAAAAATAGGGATGTATTCTATATTATGTTTATCACCGGGTTTTTTTTATATTTTGAAACTTAATAGGGACCTGTAAAAAACGCACCCTTTAAAATATGTCCAAATCAATTTCAGAAAAGGTTGTTATGAATGCAGTTCGGTGGCCGTTATTGGAAACCGACTGTAAGGGCCTTAATAAAATTACTTAAAAATAAGGAAAAATTACGTAAAATCATAATAACTGATTTGGAAAGATTTTGGATGAAAAATTCCAAGTTTGAAAAGATAAAAATATATTTTTATCGAAATAAACTAGTTAATAACTAGAATAATAATCCAATTATTTTTAGAAACAATGAATTAGATTGAAAAACGGGTTTTAAGATAACCAGAGTTTTCCAAGTCATAAATTGAAATGGATTTGGAATGGAAATTATCTTCGGATATTTCGATATTGGATTCCGTGATTATACGGATATGGTTGAGGAATTTGGAAGATATATATATCGTTATTCCCAATACGATATTTGTTGGTTTTAGAATTTGATATTGAATATAAGCCGATATAATTTCTATTTAGAGCCTTATATTTAATATCAAACAGGATTTTGGGTTTGTCATGAATGGAGTCTTTATTAACACTATTCTTAAACCCCGTTGAGAAAAGAATAAATCCTTTAATTAATATTTAGAGAAGTTTACCAATTATAAATTGGAATTAAATGGAAGTTGATTTGGGTTTATTGTGAACTGCGTTTTTAATAACATTGATTCTTTAACCCAGTTAAAGAAAAGATAAATTTCTTAAAGTTGAATAACCATAAAGTAATGATTTTTGAGACCAAAACCAAGTTAGAATTTTAATGAATCTTTAATTAGATTAGAATGAGAATGGAATAATTAAATTTATCAAATTTATCAAATTGGAGAAATGATCTAGAATGGAATATCACCAGTTTAACTCCAAGCGATAGTTAAATCTTTAGTTAGATTTGAACGGGGAATGGTAATTAATTTTATTAATAACACAGTGGGTGTTAGATATAGAGTACTACTAGTTTTGCTCTTTGGGATAAATAGGTTGGGAATGGGTTAATAAAATAAATGGTCACTTTGATACGGCTTGATAACCCCAACCAATTGATAAACCTTAATTGGGTTTAAATTGCAGAAAGATAAAATAAAATCTTTTGAAATGGATATCCAAAGGAAGATTTAAGAATAAGTTTAAAAGAACTTATCTTTGATAAATTATTTGGAACCTTTCCCCTAATATGTTAATATTTTAATAAAAGAATATTCTGAATTGGAATGAGGCGTATGATGTGTTTTTATAACACCTGATTATAAAATACGTGAGTTATTCGGAAAGGCCGGTTTTATCCCATTCAGAATAACTTATACGACGATTAAAAGTCGATGATACGAAGAAGGTGGTTGAAGACCGGAGATCTTCACATCGTTTGAATTATTACTGATGTCTTGATTGGGTTGTACACCCAAGACAAGGTAATAACTGGTGATCGTCTAGACGTACTTGGAAATCGACCTCATGTGCAAGGGCCTTGTAACATCCCAGAATCTTTACTAAGTTGATTGGATTTTTAATATGTAAATTTGGATTTTACTGAATATAAATTGATTTTTATAAGGTTTGAATATGAATTTTACTTTATATGATTTTTGTATAAGAAAACTTATTTTTTTAAGTTATATTTAATTTGTAAGATTTTTTGTTTAAGTAATGATATTTTCTAATTTTGATAATATTAATATAAATTTGACAAAGGATAATTTATTTTTAAGATTTTATAAGAATGATTTTATTTTTCTTTAATAATTTTTATAAATATATTAAGCATTTGTTTTAAACCATTTTTGTATAAATTTTTGGTAAAGTGTATATATATATAAATATATAAATATATTTGATGAATAATACAGAAAAACATTTTTAAAATTTTAAATAAGTTATATTATATATTTTATAAATCTTAAGTGATAAGGTGTTATATTTATTTGGCTACATTAATAAGTGTTACAACCTATGTTATTAAATCAAATATACTAATTTAATGCATAGGAATGATGTGTCCTCCTACTTGTACTCATGCATGAAAGAGTTCATGTTGTAAAACCAAGTATCCATTGAGTTGTCCTCATGCATGTCATTAGCATCATGAATTGATCCATGTGTCCCTCTTATGTGTTTGAATGCATGCTAGTAGCTTCATGAAGTGAGCCATGTGTCCATGAATATAATGACCGTAAAGCCCTTGAATCAACCCTATATAAAGGGGATCGTGGCTCCTTTTCCTCCACACTTCATCCACTAACCACTTCAGATGAATTTCCTCACGTCAATTCTCTTCTTGCTCTTTGTTTTTAATTTGTTGTACATGAAAATTCACATTTCTCTTCATTCAAAAATCAACATCTCTTAAACCATTCAATTTTTTTGGAAATGATATACGTGGATATTGTCTGGATCATCATTGCGGATTTTTAGAAACTGAAGGATCCTGTTTTCATCAAAGATCGGCAGAGAAATTTCAGTTTTACTAAAAAAAAAATCAAAAATTGCAAAGGAAACTTCGAAAAATATAATCTCCCAATCTAAGATGAATCGCTCGACGCCGTCACCACCATTACGATCAGTGGAGGGTGTAGGATTTTTCATGAGAGTCTGGTACGATTCTGTTTCGACGATTGGAATTGTTTAAAACTAGGGTTTGGGATCGTCGGAGAATCAGGCGTCGATTGGAAGAACGGAGTGTGGCGTGATGATGAGAATGGAGAAGGCTTTGATGCGGCAGAAATTGGTGAAGTCGGGACAGAGTTTGAAGGTGCGGCATACAGTAGGCACACACCTTTTTGGTTTCCAGGTCACGACATTGGAGGGTGCTGATTTTTACGTAGGGGGTCGTGGTAGTGGAGATGCGGTGCAGATGAACGAGGGTGCGAAGAGAAGTTGGTATGCGCTCCTGGATTTGGGATCGGTGGAGTGATTGGGGTGTACACGTGCACGGTATGCACGATGGAAATGGGTTCAGGGAATTAACGTAAGGAGGAAAGAAGAAGGAGAAGAGAGAAGCACGGGTTTGGGTGTAGAGCAATTGGGCCGGGCCTTTTTGATGTGGGTATGCTTTATTTTGTTTTTATCGATATTAGTTAAAACTTCAAACACCAATATCTCACTCGTTTTAAAACCGATTTACTCACTGTTGGATCCGTTAGGATCGTATCGGAAAATAGAATGCAATGATATATAAATTTGATAATTTTTTTGTTAAGTATAAATTTATAAAAATAAAATAAAAGGTCCTTATATATGAACCTACATATATATCGAATATCGTAATTAATTAAAATTTCGATATAAAATCAGCAGAAAAATTACCAGCTGCTGATGAGAGTGGATTAGAGACAGTACGAGTAGCAGTGACAGTATTCGTTGGTATGTTCGCTCTGGTAATGAAGATTTGGAGCTATAATGGTGAGAATTTCTAATTTAAAATATTTTTTTAAATTAGTTAATTATAATTAGCTGAGATAATTATAATTTGTTGATGATGATTGTGTGATGGATGTTATTATGTGAATGGATGTGCATGTAGTTAGATAACACACTGAACACTGGAAGCGTTATCGACAGTAACGCTTGTGCACAACTGAACTGTTTGTTGTTGATGATAACGATAATTCATTTTCATCTGATGTGTATGGTTGATGTATTCTGTTTGTATGATGCACACACAATACCATGGTTATGGGATTATACAGGTGATCGATTTTGTTCCCCTTCCATATAAATAAACTTTGATTTTCTAATATTAAAATATTACCATGTTCAGTTTATTTCAAAATAAGATTTATAAAAATTTGAATATGGTTTTTATATGTTTTTGAAAACATAATATGATAATATATAGACACTAGAACGTTCTAGGATGACAGAGAGGATGGTGTCTAGGCTTGGGTCTAGAAATACAGTTTCCTGCTCTCCTTGGCTATCCCTAACTGGTCCGACAACGGGATGGAAAAATTCGAAATCTAATTTGAAATATAATTTAAAACTGTTTCAGATGATTTGGAAATATAATTTTAAATTTGAAAAGGATTTGAATAATTTATATTTAAATCATTATATGGTTTGAATAGAACACACTATGATGCGACAATTCATAAATATCGATTTCAAGTTTGGAATGGTTTTTAACTTGATTATTTGAAATTAATTGATGTGAAATAAGAAATGTTGAATTGCAAATGATAATAGTTTGAAAAACATTGGAATATTTAAATTTCGAACAATTTTAAATCTATTGGATTTAAACAGCTATTTTAGTAGCAGTATCTTTGGTAATAATTCCAAATGTTGTTATTGGGTTTGAAATTTATAAGCGTGAACTATCATTTGAATATCAGAATGATTTATAAAATAGTTTCGAAGATTAATAAAATATTGGAAATATTGTATATGGAATTAAAACGGGTTTTCCAAATTTTTTTAAAAATTTGGATATGGTTGGAAATAAATCTTCAGATGTTTGATATTAGTTCGGTAGATGAAAACTCTTATTATCTAAGGAATTTAAAAGGCAATTCACCGTTATTCCGCTTATAATATGAGTTGGATACGGAGATTAATATTGAAGATAAGTTGATGGTATTTCTATCAAGATCAAATATCAAAGAGTTGAATAAATCTTTTAATTAAGATATGGGTTCTCAACTTGATTTAATAAGTTAGATAGAAATAGTCTTCGATATTTGGTATGAAACCTCATGATGCAAACATATGCTATCTGGGGAATTTGAAAGATATTATTATATCGTTATTCCACTTATAGTATTCGTTGATTATGAGAATTTATATCGAATATAAGTGGAAAAATTTCTGTGTAACTTATGATTCAAGATAAATTAATTTGGGTTTTGTCGTGAATCATATCTTCAATAATATCATTCTTGAAACCCGATGAGAATCAATGGTTGAAATTCATATCATAATTTGGATTAAGTCAAATCTTTGAATCTAAAGTAAGGAATTTGAAGTGAAGGTATAATCTTTGATTACGAAGAAGAGTTAAGATGACAACAAGATGTATGAAATTTATAGTAATTCAAATCTTGAGTCATAAATGAATTGGTAACTATGTTGATGGAGATTTGAATTGAAAAGCCTGTGTGAACTATAGCTACTGTTTAAAGTACGCTTATTACTTGGAAAGACCGGGATTGAATATATGTTCGAAACCCATTCCAAGTAATAATACGACGTTATGAAGCAATTCAAGACACGGTAAACGACGAATGAAGACTGGGAATATTTAAATTTGTTTAGATTGATTGTTGATTAATGTCTCGGTTAGGTAGGCCACCGATACAAGGTATGAGTTACATGAGACCTGAACATATTTAAGTATTTTCGGGTTGTTGTTCCGTTCAGACCAAGAATGGATTTGTATGGATGGTGTGTCTGACGTTGAAATTGACCGCATAGCACTGATTTCCGTTAATATATATATCGGATTTGTGGCAATATATTATCCTCGTCTCTAAGTCATATGAACTTAGAGGGTACGCATTGATTGAAATCAGTGATATGTCGTGAATTGTCAATGTGGCATACCAGAGTTATGAAACGAGCTAGTGATGATCAAAGAATGGCTTATCGAAGCATCGCTTTGTGTATGACGTGACATCGACAAACCTCACACCCCGGATTGATGAGAAACTGGCGGTTAGGTTTTATACTTATATATGAATTGATGATGAAGTTGTCCAGCAGTGGGAAACCACTTATGAACCTGGGGAAGTTGGGTATGTTCGGGGGGTCGTGTCTAATCGAAAACCGTTGATCTGCCCTGACGATGTGTAGTCGGTGTCCGCATGATGGATGAAAAAGCCGTTGAGGCACTTTGTTTTGTATCCCTGATTGATCTTTCGTGCCAGGAATCATCAAGTTGGTAATCCAATCTCCAATACGAGCCATACGGTTTTGGTTTATATATATATGGCGAGATAATATTAATGGTATTATGTCATCTAGGATTAATACATTTATTTGCGAAATTGCTTTTCACACTATATGATAATATTAGAAGAGGACTTTCACGTATGAAAGCATGTTTAGTTATCATAAGGTAAAACTCGCCCATCTGGTGTGCGCTTGCATTGTGTGATATGGGATGCGCTTATGATAGCTTCATTTTTCCCAAAGTCATTGCGAATTCATATGCACGGGTATTCACATGGAGTAAACCCGTTCCGCATTAGCGGCGTGGTCCGGTGAATTTCCCAACTTTAAAATAAAACCTAAAAAAATAACTGTTTTTGTGTTCTCACACCAGTCCCACAACTGACCTGGAGTTTATTGTTCCTTTCTAAACTCTGGGTGCCCATTAATTTCAACTCGGGCAGCTAGTGTTTAGTTTTGCAGTTATAGGTCGTTGGAGCAGGATTCGAAGCGCTTTTAGAATTGGAGTCCACACTATAGTTAGAGCTTCCGCTATAACATACAGTTCTTCCGCTGAGAGTATATTTACTTTTCTTCCGCTGTATATGTTGTAACTCTGATATTCTGTGTAGCTCTGATGTAACATTGTATTTTGCAATAAAGAGTTCTGTTATTCTGTTCAATGTATGTATGCACACATAATAATTCGTCTTTATGAACAGTTTGAGTCGGTTTAATTACCGGCAAGAATTGGGCAAAAAGGCGGGTCGTTACAAGTGGTATTAGAGCTTTGGTTATACAAAGCTATAGAGTACGTACATATTTGGACAAAAGAATAGGACTCCTCAGAGTTATATTTTAGAAATAGGGTTAGAAATACCCTAGAATGAGATCTCAGAATATTATGACGAGAGAGCGTATTTTTGAAACCTATATAAGGTATTTTGAACAAGTAAATCATTTTGGAAACGATGATTATTTTTGAAATATAATTGGAAATAATGATTTCGAGTGTTTTATTTGATGTCACGATTGGACTATCGAGTATGTAAGAGTTTTAAATATACGTCTGATCAACGTATATACGAAACCAATATATACTAGATAGATATAGAGTCACACTCTAGTCGTTCGGGGATGATCTGATGATGATTGCAACATCATCAATACTCATTTTCGAGTTTCGAAAGTGGGATGACTATATGACTCAGTTAAGACGTCAAGGGATACTTGAATTATTTCGATAGGTTGGAACTATTAAGAGGGAATTTAATATGTTATAAATACAAATCAAACTATTTTAATAACCAGAAGGATTTTGAGGTAAATCCACTTAAAGATAAGGAAGAAAATGTGGGGAAATAAGATAATACATTAAGAAATTTTATCAAAAACAACACCCATACTTCAAGTTAAACAAGTCATAACTAATGTCTGCATATGATCTAATAAGTTGTAACCAGAAAGATATTATATTTCTCAAAGAATGTTAATATGTTAATGTAAGCAATAGATTTGGATAAAACCTTAACATGAATTGTAAATGAGAATATCCAAGAATATCTTAGCTATCAGAACCCCTTAAGAAATCTGTAGATGATTTAGACTTAATTTAAGAATTTGTTTAAAGAGATGATTTTGACTTAAGTTAGGAATGAGTTTAAAAAGTTAATCGTAACAAACATTAGAGTAGGAAAAATTTGGATCTTTGAAATATTAAATTTGAAGAAGTGAGTTCTGAAAATGTTAAGATTAATATTGAAATAACCCTAGCTTGAACCTGTATACGCATAATCAGAGTGCGTAGAGGAAGCGTGATGGTATTTTAAATAAAACTGTTTTAAGAGATTTTCCGGCTAGTTGAGTAAGAAAAATTTCTAAACAAGATTGATATGTAAACAAGAATGAAAAGATATATATATATTTATGAATTTTAAAGTAGATTTAGAAAAAGTGTTATTCGATTTGGTGAATATGACAACCAAAATATGAATATCAAATGAGTATGAATTTAACTTGTAAACGGGTTAATATGTGATTATATTGGAAACGATCGGAATAAAAGTTTAAAATAGAATGAGCATTTCGGAAATATAATTCTATCTCTTCCCTTGCCGCTGGATTTTGCTCGACCCATTGTCGTGCTTGAAATTTATCTGTCTAACTTTATTTCTGAATTCTTCCTTTTGCCCTGCTCTGATAAAGCCTTGGACAAGTGAATTAATTTAGATTTGAAACCAGTATTTGAATTACCTTTTAAATTGAATTTATATTGAGATCGATAAAATTTCTAATACTGAATTTAGCCAAAATGGTATTTTGCAGAATAATTGAATGATTAGGGAAAGGATTATTTGAGAATTTAGATTCAAATTTCTAATTTAAGCACTTAGTCTTATAATTGATAAGTAAATCATGGGTTTCGTAAGATTTAAGTTAGAAAGATAATTTTCTTAGGGTCATAGACCTCTAAGTACTAGACAGTATCTATCCTAGTTTCTCCTTATAGTGGTAGTGGTAGCAGCTAGGAGGCTAACTCGAAAAGAATTCGATTGCAATTATGACCAGTGACGACCCTAGTAATCACGAGATTATAGAATTTTCCTTAGACTCTACCTTTAGTAAGAATTAGATAGAGTACCTTGAGGATGATATGAGTCTTGGTTGTGACCATTACATTTCCGATATGTTAAGAGAGAAATTGGAATTTAAAATTTGTAAAGGAGGTTAAATTTGCTCGACTTCCTTTTCGAGGACGAAAAGTTTCTAAGGGGGGGTGAATGTAATATCCCAGAATCTTTACTAAGTTGATTGGATTTTTAATATGTAAATTTGGATTTTACTGAATATAAATTGATTTTTATAAGGTTTGAATATGAATTTTACTTTATATGATTTTTGTATAAGAAAACTTATTTTTTTTAAGTTATATTTAATTTGTAAGATTTTTTGTTTAAGTAATGATATTTTCTGATTTTGATAATATTAATATAAATTTGACAAAGGATAATTTATTTTTAAGATTTTATAAGAATGATTTTATTTTTCTTTAATAATATTTATAAATATATTAAGCATTTGTTTTAAACCATTTTTGTATAAATTTTTGGTAAAGCGTATATATATAAATATAATTGATGAATAATATAGATAAACATTTTTAAAATTTTAATTAAAGTTATATTATATATTTTATAAATCTTAAGTGATAAGGTGTTATATTTATTTGGCTACATTAATAAGTGTTACAACCTATGTTACTAAATCAAATATACTAATTTAATGCATAGGAATGATGTGTCCTCCTACTTGTCATCATGCATGAAAGAGTTCATGTTGTAAAACCAAGTGTCCATTGAGTTGTCCTCATGCATGTCATTAGCATCATGAATTGATCCATGTGTCCCTCTTATGTGTTTGAATGCATGCTAGTAGCTTCATGAAGTGAGCCATGTGTCCATGAATATAATGACCATAAAGCCCTTGAATCATCCCTATATAAAGGGGATCATGGCTACTTTTCCTCCACACTTCATCCATTAACCACTTCAGATGAATTTCCTCACGTCAATTCTCTTCTTGCTCTTTGTTTTTAATTTGTTGTACATGAAAATTCACATTTCTCTTCATTCAAAAATCAACATCTCTTAAACCATTCAATTTTTGTGGAAATGATATACGCGGATATTGTCTGGATCATCATTGCGGATTTTTAGAAACTGACGAATCTGTTTTCATCAAAGATCGGCAGAGAAATTTCAGTTTTACTAAAAAATCAAAAATTGCAAAGGAAACTTCAAAAAATATAATCTCCCAATCTAAAATGAATCGCTCGACGCCGTCACCACCATTACGATCAGTGGAGTGTGTAGGATTTTTCATAAGAGTTTGATACGATTTTTTTTTGACAATTGGAATTGCTCAAAACTAGTATTTGGGATAGTCGGAGAATCATGCGTCGATTGGAAGAACGGAGTGTGGCGTGATGATGAGAATGGAGAAGGCTTTGATGCGGCAGAAATTGGTGAAGTCCGGGCCAGAGTTTGAAGGTGCGACATACAGTAGGCACACACCTTTTTGGTTTCCAGGTCACGGCATTGGAGGGTGCAGATTTTTATGTAGGGGGTCGTGGTAGTGGAGATGCGATGCAGATGAACGAGGGTGTGAAGAGAAGTTGGTGTGTGCTCTCGGATTTGGGATCGGTGGAGTGATTGGGGTGTACACGTGCACGGTATGCACGATGGAAATGGGTTCAGGGAATTAACGCAAGGAGGAAAGAAGAAGGAGAAGAGAGAAGCATGGGTTTGGGTGTAGAGCAATTGGGTCGGGCCTTTTTGATGTGGGTATGCTTTATTTTGTTTTTATCGATATTAGTTAAAACTTCAAACACCAATATCTCACTCGTTTTAAAACCGATTTACTCACAGTTAGATCCGTTAGCGTCGTATCGGAAAATAGAACGCAATGATATATAAATTTGATAATTTTTGTTAAGTATAAATTTATAAAAATAAAATAAAAGGTCCTTATATATGAACCTATATATATATATATATATGTATATCGAATATCGTAATTAATTTAAATTTCAATATAAAATCAGCAGAAAAATTACCAACAGCTGATGAGAGTGGATTAGAGACAGTACGAGTAGCAGTGACAGTATTCGTTGGTATGCTCGCTCTGGTAATGAAGATTTGGAGCTATAATGGTGAGAACTTCTAATTTAAATTATTTGTTTAAATTAGTTAATTATAATTAGCTGAGATAATTATAATTTGTTGATGATGATTGTGTGATGGATGTTATTATGTGAATGGATGTGCATGTAGTTAGATAACACACTGAACACTGGGAGCGTTATCGACAGTAACGCTTGTGCACAACTGAACTGTTTGTTGTTGATGATAACGATAATTCATTATTATCTGATGTATATGGTTGATATATTCTGTTTGTATGATGCATACACAATACCATGGTTATTGGATTATACAGGTGATCGATTTTATTCCCCTTCGATATAAATAAAGTTTGATTTTCTAACATTAAAATATTTTCATGTTCAGTTTATTTCAAAATAAGATTTATAAAAATTTGAATATGGTTTTTATTTGTTTTTGAAAACATAATATGATAATATATAGACACTAGAACGTTCTAGGATGACAGAGTGGATGGTGTCTAGGCTTGGGTCTGGAAATATAGTTTCCTGCTCTCCTTGGCTATCCCTAACTGGTCCGACAACGGGATGGAAAAATTCGAAATCTAATTTGAAATATAATTTAAAACTATTTCAAATGATTTGGAAATATAATTTTAAATTTGAAAAGGATTTGAATAATTTATATTTAAATCATTATATGGTTTGAATAGAACACACTATGATTCAACAATTCATAAATATCGATTTCAAGTTTGGAATGGTTTTTAACTTGATTATTTGAAATTAATTGACGTGAAATAAGAAATGTTGAATTGCAAATGATAATAGTTTGAAAAGCATTGGAATATTTAAATTTCGAACAATTTTAAATCTATTGGATTTAAACAGCTATTTTAATAGCAGTATCTTTGGTAATAATTCCAAATGTTGTTACTGGGTTTGAAATTTATAAGTGTGAATTATCATTTGAATATAAGAATGTTTTATAAAATAGTTTTGAAGATTAATAAAATATTGGAAATATTGTATGTGGAATTAAAATGGGTTTTCCAATTTTTTTTTAAAATTTGGATATGGTTGGAAATAATTCTTCGGATGTTTGATATTAGTTCGATAGATGAAAACTCTTATTATCTGAGGAAATTAAAAGGTAATTCACTGTTATTCCGCTTATAATATGAGTTGGATACGGAGATTAATATTGAAGATAAGTTGATGGTATTTCTATCCAGATCAAATGTCAAAGAGTTGAATAAATCTTTTAATTAAGATATGGGTTCTCAACTTGATTTAATAAGTTAGATAGAAATAATCTTCGATATTTGGTATGAAACCTCATGATGCAAACGTATGCTATCTGGGGAATTTGAAAGATATTATTATATTGTTATTCCACTTATAGTATTGGTTGATTATGAGAATTTATATCGAATATAAGTGGATAAAATTTCTGTGTAACTTATGATTCAAGATAAATTAATTTGGGTTTTGTCGTGAATCGTATCTTCAATAATATCATTCTTGAAACCCGATGAGAATGAATGGTGGAAATTCATATCATAATTGGGATTAAGTCAAATCTTTGAATCTAAAGTGAGGAATTTGAAGTGAAGGTATAATCTTTGATTTCGAAGAAGAGTTAAGATGACAACAAGATGTATGAAATTTATAGTATTTCAGATCTTGAGTCATAAATGAATTGGTAATTATGTGGAAGGATATTTGAATTAAAAAGCCTGTGTGAACTATAGCTATTGTTTAAAGTACGCTTATTACTTGGAAAGACCGGGATTGAATGTATGTTCGAAACCCATTCCAAGCAATAATACGACGTTATGAAGCAATTCAAGACTCGGTAAACGACGAATGAAGACCGGGATTATTTAAATTTGTTTAGATTGATTGTTGATTAAGGTTAGGTAGGCCACCGATACGAGGTATGAGTTACATGAGACCTGAACATATTTAATTATTTTCGGGTTGTTGTTCCGTTCAGACCCAGAACGGATTTGTATGGATGGTGTGTCTGATGTTGAAATTGACCACATAGCACTGATTTCCGTTAATATATATATCGGATTTGTGGCAATATATTATCCTCGTCTCTAAGTCATATGAACTTAAAGGGTATGCATTGATTGAAATCAGTGATATGTCGTGAATTGTCAATGTGGCATACCCGAGTTACGAAACGAGCTAGTGATAATCAAAGAATGGCTTATCGAAGCATCGCTTTGTGTATGATGTGACATCGAGAAACCTCACACCTCGGATTGATGAGAAACTGGCGGTTAGGTTTTATACTTATATATGAATTGATGATGAAGCCGTGCAACAGTGGGAAACCACTTATGAACCAGGGGAAGTTGGGTATGTTCGGGGGGTCGTGTCCAATCGAAAACCGTTGATTTGCCCTGACGATGTCTAGTCGGTGTCCGCATGATGGATGAAAAAGCCGTTGAGGCACTTCGTTTTGTATCCCTGATTGATCTTTCGTGCCAGGAATCATCAAGTTGGTAATCCAATCTCCAATACGAGCCATACGGTTTTGGTTTATATATATATGGCGAGATAATATTAATGGTATTATGTCGTCTAGGAGTGCGAAATTGCTTTTCACACTATATGATAATATTAGAAGAGGATTTTCATGTATGAAAGCATGTTTAGTTATCATAAGGTAAAACTCGTCCATCTGGTGTGCGCTTGCATTGTGTGATATGAGACGAGCTTATGACAGCTTCATTTTTTCCAAAGTCATTGCGAATTCATATGCATGGGTATTCATGTGGAGTAAACCCATTCCGCATTAGCGGCGTGGTCCGATGAATTTCCTAACTTTAAAATAAATCCTAAAAAAATAACTGTTTTTGAGTTCTCACACCTGTCCCACGACTGACCTGGAGTTTATTGTTCCTTTCTAAACTCTGGGTGCCCATTAATTTCCACTCGGGCAGCTAGTGTTTAGTTTTGCAGTTATAGGTCGTTGGAGCAGGATTCGAAGCGCTTTTAGAATTGGAGTCCACACTATAGTTGGAGCTTCCGCTATAGCATACAGTTCTTCCGCTGAGAGTATATTTACTTTTCTTCCATTGTATATGTTGTAACTCTGATATTCTGTGTAGCTCTGATGTAACATTGTATTTTGCAATAAAGAGTTCTGTTATTATGTTCAATGTATGTATGCACCCATAACAATTCGTCTTTATGAACAGTTTGAGTCGGTTTAATTACTAGCAAGAACTGGGCAAAAAGGCGGGTCGTTACAGGCCTCTCTCATGTATTGGACATATGGGACAAGGAATAAGGTGCCTCCGGTTTTGTTCAGACCCAGAACGGATTTTCAGATGGATGGTATGTTTGACATTGTATTCCTTTATATTGTACTTGTTGATCTCTGCTAAATATATATCCGTTTGGTGGTGGATAATTTATTCTCTTGCTTAACACCCTTCTTTGAGACGTACGAGCTTAGAGGTTATATATTGGTGGAAATCAGTGGTACAGTATGGATTGACAATGTGGCATGCTAAGATTCAAATGATCAAGGCTTTTGTTGAAAAGCAGGGCCTTGTGGATGATGACAAAGCACGACTTTAATTAGTATAGCTTTGTGTATAGCATTAATTCGCGAGCCTCACACCTTGGTATGAGTCAAAAATGGGATAAGGGGGCGCAGTGAATGCATGATGTTTCTTTCTAGCTATAAGTGGTGTTATGGTATAAAGCCCAGACATTTTTACTTATGTGGATGATGGATTGTGAGGCGTCTCAGATATACTGGTCGCTACTGGCCAAGTGATATGTCCGAGAAACATGTTTTTAGGAATAACTAATCCACTAAAGTAAGTGTGGACCAGCACTGCAGGATCCAAGGGTTGCCCAGAGTGCGTAATCCTAGGTCATCTTTCTAGAGGTGATCCAAATCGGTAAGGTACACGACTTTTTGGTTTTAGTTGTAAACCTATGTATGGCGACATAATATGTGGTATCTATGTCGTCTATGATTGATACATTTATATTTGAAGTTGTTTTTACACTATGCACATATAGTAATATCAAAATGATTTGTTTGAAGCATACCAAGCATGTTTGGCTATTATAAGGTAAAACTCTATCCTCCGGCTTGCATTGCATTGTGTGATGGGAGCTGAGTCTTATAATAGCTTCATTTTTCGAAAAACATTGTGTTGTTTATATTTTTATTTTATTTTAGAGTATTCATGGGAGTGAATCCGTTCCGTGTCATACGGCGTGGTCCCTTGATTTACCCAACTTTTAAAGTAAGATTTAATAACTGTTTTATTTCTCACACCAGTCCCATGACTGACTCGGAGTTTATTATTTCTACCTAAACTTTGGGTGTCCATAATTTCCGCATGGGCAGCTAGTAGTTTTGGGTTTTCATAGATATTTCTTTTCATAGGATCCTGGATTACGGCTTGGGCTATATTCGGAATGCTTTGTATCCGTGCATTCCTTTCAGTTCTGGTAGTTGATGTTTTCCGCTATGCGTTATATTCATGTATTATATTTTCCGTTGTTTTGTAATCTAAATCTCTGATATATGTTTTCTACTGTAAATTATTTATTTGTGCTTTGATATCTTATACTCTGATGTAAACTTTTGTAATAGCAATGAAATGTTCTTGTGTTTGTGTTCTGATGCGTCGTGTTAACAACTTCTTGAACTCCTCATTTTCCATTCGTTTCTGCTAACAAAAATGGAATACATTCTTAAATACAAGTCATTAAATCACTAACAAAATTATTATAGAAAACTTACCAAATGATTATCGCCTCCCATGCCATTAAGATTTGCTTTCTTTATTTTATAAACTTGTGATATAAAACGACGTTTGACGATTTATTTTTCCGAAACGACCCTTAATCCCTGACAACATTTGTGTGCTTTCAAGATGCTTGTGGTTGAAGGCATTCTTTATTTTTTTCCATAACTTATCGCCTGATTGGTCATTGCCTATAACTGAATCTTATGAAAAATGGTAGTATATTGTGCATAGATCGTAGTGCTCACTTGTCCATAGAAGGACTGGTTGTTTGCTCAGATGAGTACCTTGGTCATTCTCAGTGTTGTCTTCGAAAACATGGCTTTCGGGCATCGTCGGATGTGAAAATTCTCCTAAAGGTGAAGACATTATTATATTTTTGTTGTTTTGATAGCAGTAGATAGGAAGGAAGAGAAATTGTGTTATGATTTTTTATGCATGGAAGTGGATAATTTATGGTTGTAAATATAACCGTTTTAGCGGGAATAATACCATTTTATAGCCGTTGAAGGAAAATATGACCAGTTTATAACCGTTGGAGGTGAATATGATCGTTTTATAGCCGTTGGGAGGTGTAATATGATTGTTTACTATCCACTGGAAGTTTAAATTTGTTCGAGGGTTGATCAAATCAGCGTCCATCCTAGAACATTGATTTATTCGGCACTTTATGTATGAACGCTAATTAAATCAGCGACAGAGACTGTTGACGACAAAATATGTCATAAACACCCAAGATTCTTATCTACTTAAGAATTATAGTTTCGTGTGGAAATGTAAGCGCGGAAAGCAGTAAATATCACAAGGGATCTATAGTGGTTCGGTCTCGTGCGAGGCCTACATCCACTTTGGAAGAGTCGCTGGAATATTATTAATAACAAAGAGTTACAAGGTTAAGACTATCACATGACGTCCTTTTACATACATCTCTAAGTTATATGAGGTCATAATTGTCATATGCAAATATTAGGAAAAAGACACTTTTGCCCTTCTTCTTCCTCAAAGCTTGGATGCCATTAAAGAGGCTGCTTGGAGCTCTCAAGAGATGTCAAATCAACCAAAATCCAACCCTTTTGAAGTGTGATCTTGAGGGGTATTTATAGTGGAGTGGTTAGGTGGGAGTAGGTAGGAGTAGGGGACCACACCAGGAATCTCGGATCCCGTAGTACAGGCCACGCAGAGCTCGGATCCTCCTAGTGCCAATGCCAAAAAACTCATACCCCTCCTTGGGGTACAAAATTTGTACCCCGAGGGGTACGAGGGATCCTGAGGAGAGCATAGGGGAGTTGAGGTTGGCGTGGCTCGATGCTTTCTGGAGTTCGAGTTGTTGTGTGGCAATGTTTTGAGAAGTGGTGAGGTTCTTGTCTATATGGTCCCTTCTCGGCTCATTTTCCTTTACTCCTTGGCGACACTCTCAGCTTTAATATCACGCGATATGTCGAGTCGAGTGTGTCTTGCATACTTTTGGGAACCAGTCCAAAAGGCCAGTTAACATTTACCCCCCTCCCCCCCAAATTACGTCTTGTCTTGACATGATGTGCTTTGTGTTGGTAGAAGTAGTTGTTGAGTTTTCGATTTTTCCTGTAAACTCATGAAAATAGATTTTAGTTGTTAAGCTCGTGTGTGTTGTAATCGTAAACGAGCCGTCGTTTCTATGACGTCCTCTTTACGATGTTAAGTACATACACTACATCGAATTTGAGCGCTTGTAATTGTTTGTATATATACACGCATCATATATATATATATATATATATATATATATATGTGTGTGTGTGTGTGTGTGTGTGTGTAAGTATTGTTCTTGTTTTTTTTCTTGTCGTGCCCCGCTTGGGGTACGGCACGCTTGGGGTTCGAGGACTCCGTACCCCAATCGGGGATACGAGACTTCGTACCCCGATGGGGTACGAAATTTTGTTCTCAACCAAGGAACATGAGAGGTCGGGGCTCGGCCCCCTTCTACTCTATAAACACGAGCTCCCCCTCCACTCTCTCCCATCTTCTTCTTCTTCTTCTTCTTCTTGTTTTTTGTCTTTGCCGCCCTTGAACCCGAGTTTCAAAACCTGGAATTCAAAAATGCTCGAACGCTCAAATCTAACTCAGGTAGTACCCGAAGCTGACGCTCACTATTCTCCTCCATCGGTGAGCTCCGCCATGGCACTCGCTTGGGTCTTGGAGTGGGTTGACGTTGGTCGCGCTCCTCGACCTTGAATTGGGGGCTTCGAGGAGATCATGCTCAAGCTTCAACTTGCGATCGAGACCATTCTTCGAGTCTTTGGCTCGAACTACTCTAGCACATTGGGGCTCGAGATGGGAGGGGGAGAAGAGTTGCAAAAGGAGGAGGAAGGAGGTCGAGGATTCGAAGAGGCACACGGTGATGGCGAAGTGACTATACTTGGGAATGATGGAGGAAGGGCTCGCGCCCCTGACTTTGGTGTGCAAATCTCGTACCCATTGATGGTATGAAATCTCGTACCCCGTTGGCTGGGTGTTACAGAGTTTTGTACCCTTTGGTGGGGTATGAATTTCGTAGCCTGTGGGGTATGAGGTTCATGCTTTGTGGGGTACGAACTTTATACCTCGTGGGGTACGAGGTTTTTGCCTTGTGGGGTACAAAATTTCGTACCCCTATGGGGGCACGAGGTCTCCCTGTTTTCCCGGGGTTGTAGGCCTTTGCCAATGTGTTGTGTATCTCTCCTGAGGCCTTGAACTTTCGGTTGTCTGCTTCTAGATTTGCACCACTTTTGTGTCGCTTGCATGACTAAATTGAGGCATGTGTTGGAGGTCATGCACTCGATGACTTGAGCTTACACATAGGACTAGAGCATTAACTCGAATTATGACCAAACTATCTAACTATTTGGACTTCTTTTGTAGATCTTAAGCGCAATGTAGTTCAGAGTTGGTACAAAACCAGTAACGTTAGGCGATTGCGACGATGGCGACAGTCTCAAGGACTTGTGGTTGTCGTCGTGACCTACGTTCTTAACGTGTAAACTGTATTATTTTTACCTTGCATTGCACTGCACACACATGCTATTTTACACCAACACGAGGGGTACAAGTTACTCGACTATAATTTCTAACATTGGTATGTTGAAAGTATAGTTAGCAATGAAGACAAGGTCTATGACTGAACAGACTTCGGAAGCTGAAATCACTTTACTATAGGCGCACACTTCCGACTCAACTAGCAACACTAGCTTGACGGCAATGAGCTTGAGACTTCCGGGAGGTCCACTCTTTCTCAGACGACAAGTTTACTAGGAGCATCTGATCACGGGGAACAACTAGAATGATAACACTCCCCACTTGTGCACGAGGAGGTAGATAATGTAGATACCATCGAGGGAGATGTGTAGGTGGCGCCGGATGCATTGGCGAACATGGTTATACTTGAAAACCCGCCGGATTCGATGCTATCTCGCATGGATGTAACGACGGTCAGCGCATGGCTTTATGGTTTCACATTCCCGAAGGGGAGGCTGTCTCGCCCGGAGACGATGGTAGGGATACTGCCTAGAATAGGCAGGTTTGCCTTACTGGGTGCATGCCCCCGACCAATCATTTTATTTGGGACATGTTGTATTACTTTTGCCTTGTGCCATCTCAGCTCCATCCAAATGCTTCCCTCTTAGGCATATACATTCTCTACAAGGAGTACTTGCAGTTAGAACCTATCAGAGAGGAAATCCGATATTTGTTTCAAATAAAGAGGAGAGCTACTGCCTCGCCGTCTCAGTACTTCCTGGAGGCTTTGCCCACCACTAAGTTTTTTGTCGGAACGTGACTTAAGCTGGCCGTATTCATGCATGACTGCTTTTTTGTGCGCTATCCTCCTGGATTCGCGAGGACGTGGCTGGAAGGAAGTAAGCATCCTTGATCTTTGTGTTTCTTTTAAGGTTCGCAGATTTGGTGACTTTTGTTCGAATTTGTTTTGACATGGCTGGAAACCCTGAGGCGCCCAATGATGTGGAGTACCAACAATGCCTTGAGGCTTTACGAGCGATACCGGCTGAGTCGCTCTTAACCGGGAAAGTCATAAGTCAAGATCGCCTTCGTCCAATAGGACTGCTACCTGGTGATCAAGCCATAATTAGACCTGCCATGGTTGGTGGTGGAACGACACCGAATGTCGGAAAAAAGCCGAGCTCTCTGAGTCGAAAGAGCAAGATTCCCTCGGCCACCTAAATAGCGCAAGGCTACTAAGACCCAGGAAGAAACTGACGGGGATGAGGTTAGCGATGAGGAGGCAGTTGTCGGGGGCAATGACCCATTGAACGCTCATATTCCGCTTATAACAGATGAGGCGGGGGTAGGAGCATTGATGAGGTTGCAGTCTCCAACGACTACCTCGGAGACCGCCATCTCGCTTGAGAGGGAAGGCCAATTTGATGATCTTAATAAACTCCCTCTAGACTTGTCCCCTTTGCTTGGTATGACAAGTATGGAAGAGCTAGCTTTAGCTGCGGGGAGTTCACTCCTTCGGGCGAACCACTATCTGGTCTGTTGAGAGAAAATTTAGGATACACGTACTCATAAGCACTGCATTGCACAACACGTGATCATATATATAGGGAGTTTGAGCCTAAATTTTCAATTTTTTCTTTGGCAAGTGACATGGCTAGAGGCATAGGACGTGGTTATGGATCAGGGCGCTACCAGGCCCCGAGAAACACTTTTCTTGACAGTTTTAGAAGAAGGGGCAGCTTTTTTGGTGAATTTCCACCTCCGCTTGATCGCGATAGTGAGCGTCATCATTGGGACTGATCTCGGCGATCTCCAACTCCCCCTCCTCCCATCTGATCATTTGGGGCAGATTCCCGGTTTAATGTAACGGGCTCTCGACACTCTTCATTGACAGCTCGTTCCCACACTGCAGTTTTGGCTCTTGTCCATGTGTCCAAATGAAAGGAGTATGGGACCCGTCATTCAAAGAAGAAGGAGATGGCGAAGAAGAAGAAGCAGGAGCTGGCGGAGCTTGAGACCCGAGAGTTTTCCATTGAGGAGAGGGAAGTAATGCTAAAGGAGAAGTTTCCCCATAATTACTTCAATGAATTGGTGTACCTTCCTGACATTAGCCCGATTCCTATGGCAGACACCGAAGATATATGGATGCAGGGTGGGCCACGTACTTCCAGGCCAAAGAGCTTACTAAGTATTCCTTCCACCTTTCGGAACTAATCAGAAGGAATAATGTGGAGATTCAAAACCAAGGGTTAGCCATTGACGCCGAGCGGACCACCGTCCATAATTTAGAGAACGAGATAGGTATATCTATTTCCTGTGATGTAACTATTTGTTTGTTCGCATTTGTACCCTCGCATGCTAACTTTTTATCTTTGTTGTCTTAGCGGAGTTGAATGAAGCGTATGAGAGACTAAAGAAGGAGGCGGAGCATGCTAGGTCGACTTTTAAGGATACCGCGACCTCGCTGACAACTAAGAACATGGCTTTGAAAAGGGATAAAGCCAACCTGGAAAAAGTAAATGCTGAACTAGAGAAGGACAACAAGCAAGTATCTCAGCTTTAGAAAGACAACGAGGCTCCGAGGGTGGAGAACGAGAGGTGGCGAGCTGAGAATGCGAAGGTCGTCGAGCTAAGAAGGCAGCTAGAGGCGGCAAGAAAGGAAAAGGAGGATGCCGACGCGAGCAATAAGGATGTCTTGAGCTCGATGGGCGGATTAAAGGCTGAGCACTTGAGGAAGGTAGAGAAATTGAGGGAGGAGATCGAGGATGCAGAGGTTCGGGCCCTAGAGGATCACATTCGGAATATGTATGTCAAGGTTATAAAGTCCCACAGAATCTCCTGGGTTGAGGATTACCCTCGGGTGCTGGCACATGCATGGGATAGACTAGTGACGCATGAGGCTTGGTTGCGTCAGGTAGAAATGGGAACTTTAGATAAGCGTCAACTGATGACCGAGCTCCTGACTGACGAGGAGCTTGAGAAGCTAAAGGAAAGGAGGAGGTTACTTTAGGAGGATGCGGAGAGGGAGAGATTGGCCAAACGCATTGTCGAGAAGGGGAAGTTTGTTCCTTCGGAGAGCGTGATCGTCACTGAGATAGTGAGATGTTTGCGGAAGGAAGCTCTTACCGACCGCCATTCCCTGAATCTGCCACAACCAGCGATCCCACTGCTTCGGTCCGGGCCTCAATCGAGTACGATCCCGAGCACCCGGGACCGGGAGTGATTGGACTTACTTTAGCTGCTACAGCGAGCACACTCCCTATCATACCTGCACCATCCCTGTTCGGAGGTAAATTCTCTTTACCGCGAATTTTGAAGATGATGTGATTACCGAATTTGTGGAATAAAGGCTGTGTTTTTACTGTGCAACCCTTCCTGGAACTGCTATGACACCAGGCTTTGTCCCCGTGCTCCCCCAAACAACATAATCTAGGCTAGGACTACCACTGATACAACTTGGAGAGGGAGGCAGTCAAGTGGACACTTTCTTGGATGTTGAGCTAGGTCCAATATTTATAAGGGCCTTATAGAGGAAGGAAAGGTGATAGACGGCTAGAGTGATCATGCGATGGATCCAGTGGATGCCGACGTGTCCTCAATGCAAGCCCTAGTGGAGACCCGAAAGGCTCAGATGGTGGTTAATCTAAAGAGCAGGAAGAGAAGACAAGGAAGGATGAAGTTGCTAGGCAGTAGGTCCAACCTAAGGCTAGGCGGGATGCTGAGAGAAGGGTCGATGCTATAAGGGAGAAGGAGACAGCTAATGCCAGGGAGGAAAGGGTTGTCGAAGAGGCTAGGCAAA
Organism: Allium sativum; assembly: GCA_030737875.1. NCBI lineage: Eukaryota > Viridiplantae > Streptophyta > Magnoliopsida > Asparagales > Amaryllidaceae > Allium > Allium sativum. The sequence continues at coordinate 260,981,086 of CM060927.1, read as the reverse complement.
AGAAAGTCGCGGATGACGCTGAGAAGGAGAGGGTTGCTGCAGAGGTTAAACAGAAAGAGGCTGACGACGTCAAGTAGAAAACCTCCAAAGGGGCTAAGAAGAAAGCAGAGCTAGATGCCCAGAAAGTTCAGGTCCGAAGCTCAAATATAAAGCTAACCGATCGGAAGGCTGTCAAAGAGGCTAAGAAGAAAGCAGAGCTAAATGCCTAGAAAGTTCTAGGAGGAGGTGATGTTGTGCTAGCCCTTGCCTCTGGTGCTACCCCCAAGCTAGTGTAATACACTACCCCTATCGACATCACGGAGATTACTGGTAGTGAGGATGAAGGCGGAAGGCGCACCTCGATTTCTCACGAGTCGGTAACCCCTCCGAAGGGCAAAGGAGGAAGAAGCGGCGACAGTTCTAGAAGAAAGAGATCCACTTTTGGCGATCTACCTAGTGTTGAATCTGCCCAAAATAAGAAGAATGAGTAGCATTAGTAATTATTATGCTTTTACCAATATTTTGGTTATGTAGGCCGATTGGTATACGCGAATACGACCCTCGCTTTTGGTTTTTAAAGGCACGATGTGATTCTCATGTACACCCTGTCATTACAAAGAAAAGATGTTAGACATGTAGTTTATTGTGTGTGTGTGTGTGAAAGGAAATATTAGCTATTAAAATTGCATTTCATGTTAAGTGTTCGGATGTTCTTCTTATGCTTTCCAGCGTCCTGTACTTGCACAAGCGTACTTATCGTTACACTCACAGAAATGTGATCAGGGATCTCGCTTTGGGGAAGTCCAGTTGGGTGGAGATCAAGTGATGGTTCCGTTCGGTGGATTTCCTTTGTTCAGAGTCCCGAGTAGTGTGGAAACCAGGCCAGGCGCCTTCTGCCTTGGATTCCCCGCAGTTAATTCCAAGTAGGTTGAAGACGGGGATGTTGCTATTCGTTCGACTTTTGGCTCTCCTGTCGTTCATTTGGGTTTAGAGCATAGGGGTGTCGTTTATTTGCCTAAGGGTGCCCAGATCTAGACTCGGAGGTCAGATTATGGCTGATGGGATTCCCCCAAGCCCTGGGGCTCAGGAGCAAGAACGATTTAAGCTCGGTCTCAGTGCTAGGTCAAGATTCGACAAGTACCCGGATCCTGACCCGAGGGGTCGGATGGATCCATGCTAGTAGTTAGCATCACACTGGGTTGGCTGGCGGGGCTAGTCCCAAGTCTGAGGACTTGGGAGCGGAATGATTTATACTCAGTCTCGGTGTTGGGCTGAGGTTTGAGTGGGGTTATTTATATTTGGTCACGTCGTGAGTTGGGGACTCGAGTAGCGGTGCTGGCTCCTGTCCTCAGGGTGCCGAATCGGTGCCAGTGGTGTTTGTCCTTGGTGTTGGTTCGAGGTTGAGATGGCGGCATCGACTTCTATGCCCGGGGTGCCGATGCGGCGATCGAGCGTTTACGCATGTATGTCAATTGCGATGGTTAATCAAACATCTCATGCAAGGAGTAAAAACAGAGAGGACACGGGGAATTGAACATCATTTCTACTAATAACTTTGGCAGTAACAGCCTTTACAATGCCTTGAATTTCAAGAAAACAAAACATCGTTGGAAAGCATAAACAACTGTACACTAAGTTACGTAAAGTAGCGGCAGATATGTTCGTTGTTCCATGCCCTTGGGAGCTCGGCTCCATTTACGGTTGTTAGCTTGAAAGTTGCATCTCTCAGCTTAATTTGTATGGCGTACGGGCCTTCCCAACGAGGACTGAGGCCATTCGGTGGGGGAAATACTTGCTTTAGGATGAGGTCTCTGATATTGAGATCCTTACGGCATACTCTGGAGTTGAAATATCGGGCTACTCATTGTCGCTGGGCGGCAGCTCTGATCTCAGCTTCCTTCCTCTTCTTCTTGAGTAAATCGATCGATTCCATAACTAAATCTTGATTGGTCTTCAGATCATAGTTGGTAACCTGATGAGATTCAAGCTTAAGCTCAATGGGGATAACAATTTCGGATCCATAGGCAAGAGCGAATGGAGTATGTTTGGTTTGCTGACTTATGGGTAGTCCGGTAGGGCCAGAGGGAGTTCGCCTGCCTACATGCCTCCATCTTTCCCCAGACGTTTCTTGATGATGGATTTAATCACTTTGTTAGCAGCCTCGACTTTCCCATTGGCTTGAGGGTGTGTGCCACCGTCGAAAATCTCTTTTCGATGTTGTGCCACTGACAGAAGGTTTTGAACTCTACGCTCTCAAATTGGGTCCCATTATTCGAGATGATGACGTGAGGGACACCGTAATAGGTGATGATGTTGCAGACGATGAAACTGATTACCTTCTTGGTGGTGATTGTGGCGAGAGCCTCGGCATCTGCCCGTTTGGTGAATTAGTCAACTGCGAGACGATTGCATAACGTGCCCCACCTCTAGCCGTTGGAAAATTCCCAATAATGTCTACTCCCCACAGGGCAAACGACCAAGGACTGACCATTTGCATCAATTCGGTAGGCGGGGATCTTGGAATCTTTGAGAAGCGCTAGCATTTGTCGCCCTTGCGAGCTTAATTCACGGTGTCTTGATCGAGCGTGGGCCAAAAGTAGTCAAGCCTGATGATTTTTCTTGCTAATATTTTCCCTCTAGTGTGGTTGCTGCACTCGCCTTCATGTACATCTGTTAGCACACGGTTGGCATCGTCGTGGACTACGCATCGAAGTAGTTGGAAAGAGAATCCTCTGCGGTAGAGTATTCCATTCATGAGAATGTAGTGAGATGAGTGGCGAGTGAGTGCTCGTCTTTCGATGTAACTCCCCGTGATGGTCCCGTGTTGCAAGTAGTTTTTGTTCGGTGTCATCCAAGATTCGGGTTCGGGCTCGGTGTTCATTGGTGAGTCAGTCTGCATCCGGCTAATGCTTGGTGAATCGAGCACTTTGACTGAAGTGAGCCCCAGGAGCTGAGCATCTTCGGAGCTTGCCAGCATGGCCAAGGAGTCTGCCCTTTCATTCTATTCTCGAGGAATACGTGTGATGAAAAAGTAGTCGAATTTGGTGAGCAAATCCCAAACTTGGGCAAGATAAGGAGCGAGTCGTGCCCCTTTGGCTTGGTACTCCCCTTGTACCTGGCGCACGATGAGATGTGAATCATTGAAGATTTGGATGGCCTTTAGGTCAAGTTCAAGTGTGGTTCTAAGTCCGGCTATTAAGGCCTCATACTCTGCGTCGTTGTTGGTAGCAGGGAAGTTGAGCTTTAGAGCATAGCATATCGGGCGCTCTTCTGAAGTGATAAGCACGACTCCGACCCCAGAACACTTATTAATGGAAGATTTGTCTACAAACAGTTTCAATTGAATATCTGGGTTTTCAATGCTTTCTGGAGGAGACTCCTCGGGGGCAGCGAATTTCATTATGAAATCAGCGAGCGCTTGTCCGAGGATGGCTTGACGAGGGATGAATGTTATCTCAAATTAACTTGGCTATATGTTCCCCTTTAGTAGTCGTCCAGATGCCTCAGGTCGTTGTAGGACCGGTTGTAGTGGCAGGTCAGTGTAGACTTTTATAGGGTGAGACTGAAAGTATGGTCGTAGCTTTCGGGAGGAGATCAATAGGCAGTAGGCCAGTTTCTCAAGTTTTGGGTAATTCTTTTCTGCCCTCGTCAGTCTTTTGCTGACGTAGTAGACGGGTCGCTGAATACAGTCTTCAATGCGTACCAGTGCTGAACTGATTTCCTGCGTGGAAACAACCAAATATATGTATAAGTCTTCGTGGTCCACAAGATTGGACAAGATAGGTGGTCACTCTAAGTGATTCAATATGTCCTCGCATGCAGCGATGCAATCTGGGATCCATTTGAAGTTGTTCCTTCCTTTCCGAAGCAAGTTGAAAAAGGGAATGCATTTGTCAGTAGCTTTGGAGATGAATCGACTTAAAGCGGCGACCTTACCGTTTAAACTTTGGACATCTTTGATGTTCTGAGGGACTTGAGTATCCCTGATAGCTATGATTTTCCTAGTTTAGCTTCGATGCCTCGGGAATTGACAATGAAACCCAAGAATTTTCCTGAGGCGACTCCAAAGGAGCGTTTCAGGGGATTGAGTTTCATGTCATAATGGCGGGGGACATCGAACATTTCAGAGAGGTCACAAACGTGGTCGCTTGATATTTTAGATTTTACTAGCATATCATCCATGTATACCTCCATGGATCTCCCGATATGGTTTTTCAAGAGGCGGTTAACCATCCGTTGATAAGTGGCTCCTGCATTCTTGAGATCGAAAGGCATGACACGGTAGCAGTAGAGATCAAGATCGGTTATGAAAGACATGTGATCCTGGTCGTGAATACACATCAGAATCTGATTGCAGTCTGAATAACCGTCCATGAAAGATAAGACCTGGTATCCGACGGTCGAATCAACAAGTCGGTTGATCTTTGGAAGTGGGAAGTTTCGGACACGCCTTGTTTAGGTCAGAGAAATCAACGCACGTTCGCCACTTGTCATTTGCTTTTTTGGCTAGAACCGGGTTAGAGACCCATTCGAGGTAGTCGACTTCGTAGATGAAGTTGTTGTTAAGTAACCTTTCTACCTCTTTATGGAGTGCGTTGGATATTTCGGGTCTCAAAAAACGGCGACTCTGTTTGACCGGAGGCAGTGCGGGGTCGAGATTTAACTAGTGGCAAGTGATTGCAGGTTCGATGCCCCTTATGTCCGAGAGGGGCCAAGCAAATATGTCTAGGTCGACTCTCAAGAAATCCACAAGATCTTCTTTTATCGCAGGGTGGAGTTGCAATCCGATTTTCAAGACCTTTGATGTGTCATCTGGGCCGATCGGAATGTCCACCATAGGTTCAACTGGAGTAACTCTCTCGTAGACATGCTCTTTGTCCTCCCTCAGATTAAGATCATCGGAAAGACTGTAGTGGTGCCTGAGCCAAGGCTCATATGCCTTTGATTTCTATGCAGAGACAGTCTTGGCGCAGGAAGGCAGAGGCACAACCATGTCTTTTTCCTTATTGCGTGCGTTCTTCCATTTTATTGTGTAAAAATATCTAGAAGTTGCTTGGTCACATTTAACTGTACCAATCCTCTTTTTTATTAGGAACTTCATTAGAAGAGACCATTGTGACATGCAGATTCGGAATTCCGTAAGGAAGGGATATCCAAAGAAGACAATACAGGGGAGATGATGTCGATAACCACGAAAGTGGGGACTCAGACCCAGCTCCGATCCCCGTCACCAAGTTCAACAGGTAGGTCGATCATGCCCACTAGGTGATTGGAAAATCATTTGAAGCCGTCGATCGTGGCATGGCAAGGTTTCGGGTCTTTGGTTTCCAACTTCATCTAATCGTAGGCAACTTTGAAGATGATGTTGACTGAACTCCCTGAGTCGATCAATCCCCTTCAGACGGAAGCAGAACCGATCTGAGCCTTGATCACGAGAGGGTCTATAGTTAGGATCTCAATTCCCGTAGAATCTCTTTCACAGAAGACAATGTCATCCCACATTGTTTTCTAGAGTTTGGCGGGGATGGACTTGTCCATGGTGGAGTAGGCTTCATAGGTGGAGTACTTGAAAGAACTCACGTACTCTTCCATCTTTTGGAAACTTTCGTGCATAGGATAGGGCCCACCACAGATAGTGTTGATCACGACGCCCCGCCTTTGGTTGGAGGGATCGGGAGCCGCTTTGGCAGGTGTTAGAGGCACGGGTGCAGGAGGACCTGAGGTTGCTTCAGGAGGAAGAGGGTCCTGAACGTACTGTTCAAGGCGCTTTTCGCGTATAAGCCTTTTGAATTGCGTCCTTGAGTTAATGGCAATTGTTGGTATTGTGCCCATACATATCGTGGTATCAGCAGTACTTGCCGATGTTCTTTTCGCAATCAGTAAACTCTCTGGAGTGCGGTTTCTTATACTGGAGCGTCTTACATGTTTTTAAGTAGATCCATCTCCAAGTCTTCATTGAGCCGGGTGTAAGTCTCGTAAGCTTGGTAGCGGCTGCTGTCGATGGTATCGGCATGCGGGTTGTTGGAAGGGTTGGTCCGGGATATTCGGTTATGCCTTGCTTCTTCCTGACACAAGAACTATTTGGCCTTTTCGTAGAAAGCATCGAGACTCTTGGGTTGCTTTTGGTCAATCCAGTCCGTGAATTCGGAAGTGGGGAGGATGCCTTTTGCAAGTTGGAAAAGCATGTTACGAGGCTCTAGTTCGTTTACTCGGCAAGGGCGGTAATAAACCGCGAGAGGTTAGCTCTTAAGTAACTTGGCAGGTCCTTGGTACATATTAGACAGAGTGAGGGCATTTTTCGAGGTTGAATGTGCATTCTGAATTTCTTAACCAATTTTGTGGCCAGTTGGCTGAAGTTGTTGATGGAATGGAGCGGAAGGCGAGAGAACCAGAGTAAAGCAGTGCCTGATAAGAAAACCAGGAAACACTTGCACTCGACTGGGTCGGTGGCCCGACTAGAGTCCATATTCCACTCGTAGCAGTTTAGGAAGGCACAGGGATCGGTCGTGCCATCATAAAGTGGCATCTGCGGCATATTGAAGCGCCATGGTCATTCGGCTTTGTGCACAATCCTACTCAAGGAGTTGCACCTTAGGTGGGTTTCCCATGAGTCGTTGGCATTCCTTCGCATTTCCCTCATAATCCTTCGGATCATGTCGCGGAGATACGTCGGATGCGCACCTGCCAGTGGAATCCATTAGTTTCGTCGGACTTCAGGAGCAATGTTCCGCGATTGCCTTCTATGGTGCACGTCCGGTTCATCCTCTTCCATGTCATCAACCTCTATAATCATGTTTTGGTATGGTTAGTGAGGCTTAGCCGGTTGATGAGCATCTTGATCCAGAAGTACTTGGACCTGCTGGGCCACTGGAGGAGTAGGTCCCTGATCCTGAGCAGTGACAGTTGGGTTCTATCGTGGAGGGGGTCGATTACTCGGACCCGGCTCGTCATTGATTATTAGTCGGGTATGGTCATGATACTATGCCCTCTTGCTGAAAGTGACTGTAGTTCGGTATCCATTTCCTTTTCCATTGCCATTGTCGTAGTCGTTGTCATTGTCGTTGGTAGAGGAATTGGAGCGGACATCGACATTGTTGACAAGGCTAAAACTCCTTCCTTGACGTGGGCCCCTAGACTCGAAAGAGGAAGTTTCCGAGATGGTACGCTGAGGTTGGGCGTTGTTCTGAGCAAGTTGAAGTCGGGTGATGATACGTTGAATTTCTTGAAGTTAGCGCATAAGGCTGATGTTATCTCTCAATGCTTGATTGAGCTCGAGAGTTGTGCTCTCATACTTCTAGTTAAGCACGTGGATCTGCGCTTGTGTTGCGGGAGCTTTGAGGTCCACAAGAGGAAGGGTCTCGGTTGTGGCCGAAATATCTGTCGGCTGAGTTACTAGGATGTTCCAGCTTCGGATGCAACAAAAGAGCCGGTCATTGCATTCTTTAGTCTCTTTTCCATCATAAGCGGACTTGGCGGAAAATTAGTGAAGGAACCTAAAGCAGGTCGGAATCGGGATGTTGATGTGCAACAAAGAAGTGAATCCAAGTTTTCTCTGTGAATGCACCAAAATGTTGACGGCAAAATATGTCATAAACACCAAAGATTATTATCTACTTAATAATTATAGTTTCACGTGCATGGAAAGCAGTAAATAACACAAAAAGATAAATAGTGGTTCAGTCTCGTGAAAGGCCTACGTCCACTTTGGAAGAGTCGCTCGAATATTATTAATAGCAAAGAGTTAGAAGGTTGAGACTTGTAACGACCTGGAAAATCCGAACCAATTTAAATTTTTTATTTTAAATAATTTAGTGGAAAAATGTGGCAGAAATTAAAATTTTCATTTTTAAATAATATTAAAGCTAGTGAAAATAGTCAATTTTCAAACGATCTCTGTTTTCGACGAAACCACTTTTGTTGGAACCATAATGTCATATTATTGTTAGGTTTCAATTTTTAGAATTTTTCAAGTTAGTATGTGAGCGTGGCGAAAGAAACTGTGTTTTGTTCAATTTAGTTAAATTTAATCAATTGAAAAATAGTCATTTTTCAAATGGTCTCAGAATTCGACGAAATTAATTTTGTTAGGACCGTATCGTCATAACGAAGCCAAATATATTTTTTCTGGAATTTTCTGAGTCCGTATGTGACCTCGGTGAATTTATTTATGTGAACAAATTAAATTAATAAAGGATTTAATTATTAAATTCAAATAAAACAGGATGTAGACAGCCGTTTGAGCTGACGGGACCTGTCCCTTGGATCCGGAACATGGGCTATTGGCTAGGGACACTTTCTGTTGGACTGGGTTCGAAACGATTAAGAAGATTTGGATTTAATTGTAAAAATACATTAAAAATAGTATAAAAATAGAAAACCCTAAAGACAAATCACTATTCATCATCCTCATCTGTAGCCGCCACCCAACCCAATTCAATGGCCGAAATTTCATCAGCTTCCTCTCTTAACATCTCCTTCTTCTTTAAGAATTAGAACCCACTCCTCATACCACTCCGAAGCTCTCTTTCTCCTCTACGTTTCCATACCACTTGATCGTTCTCTGGTGCCACCATCATCGAGCTACACACACCCAAACCCGCGCCCAAAAGCCCCGTCGGCCTCCCCCCGGGTCCCACCGAGTTTCACCATAGCGGGCCCCCGTGGTGCGCCGTTCCGTGCTCCACATCGCAGCGAAGTCTGATTGTACCAACTCCTTCCGGTTCGATCAAAATTCCTTGACCTAGTTCTGAACAATAGGTATTAGGAGCGGCCGACTTTCTGATTGGGGGAGAAGGTGTTAATTCACCTTAGTTATTTAATTTATTAATTTATTTAATGTTATTAACTTAATTAATTCGTAACTCATTCGTTTGAACTCAGAATTTAACGATTTCTGAAGCGTTGTGATCATAGAGCTGAGATTTACGTTTCTAGACTAAAAGGGGACAATTCTGAGCAAGTCTAAATTTTAGCCAAATTCAAAGCGGATCTATAACTATGAGATTTCTTACCTTTAAATTAATCAAATAATTTAATTACTGTTTGTGATGGTTTGAATCAGTGTTATGTACAAAAAATAGAATAGATCTGCGATGTGATGATATTGTTAATTATTCATATGTTAATGAATGATGCTTTATCAGTTTGTTTATTATTCTATTAACTTAGATCTGTATGTTAATGATAAACCAGTCGTTTAATCACACATTTTGATGTAATCTTCATATACGTTCTCGCCTTTATTTTCTTTTTATTTTATTCTTTTCAGAAAGTTTGAATCTTTTGTTTTACAAAACAAATGAAAGTTTAAATCTTTTGTTTGATTTATTAAAAAGAAAGTTTGAATCTTTTGTTTTGTTTGACAAAACAAATGAAAGTTGGAATCTTTTGTTTGATTTATAAAACAAAAGTAAGTTTGAATCTTTTTGATTTATCAAAGTAAAAGAATGCTTAGTTTTTTTTTATTTACAAAATAAAATAAAGGTGGGACCTTTATGTTGATTCGTGAAAGATACACCAAATCATATGTTGTTGTTGTATGTGTTGACATGAAACTTGACCCCAAATTATATGTTTGTGTTGACATGAGAACTTCACACCAAATGACCCATTGATTTCATATATCGTGATATTGAATTGGACGTGTTAGTCAACGCACAAAACTTAAAAGGGAATTTTTGTTTACAGCTCAATTTGTAAATAGAAAAGAGCAAAATATGAGAACAATTTTCTATGCAAATAAAAGTAGGAATTTAGCGATGTATTTTATTTACATCTTTCTATGTGAACAAAAGGATGAAATTTAGCGATGTATTTTATTTACATCTTTCTATGTGAATAAAAGGATAAAATTTAGCGATGTATTTTATTTACATCTTTCTATGTGAATAAAAGGATAAAATTTAGCGATGTATTTTATTTACATTTTTCTATGTGAATAAAAGGATAAAATTTAGCGATGTATTTTATTTACATTTTTCTATGTAAATAAAAGAACAAAATTAGCGATGAAACCTTATTTACATTTCATAGGTAGATAAAAAGAACAAGTTTAGCGATTGAATTTTATTTACATTCCATATGTAGATAAAAAGAACAAATCTAGTTGTAAGTAAAATTTGTGATCATTAGAAAAAGATCAAACTTTGATCATTAGAAAATGAACAAAATTTGGACCATTAGAAAGAGTACAAAATTTGATAATTGGAAAAAGAACAAAATTTGTGATGCTATTTTATTTACATTTATTTGTGTAAATGAAAAGAACGAACACCTTATTTTCATTGTTATATAAATAAGAAATAGTAAAAGTTATATTTATTTACATGTAGTGTAAATAAATAAGAAATAGTAAAAGTTATATTTATTTACATGTAGTGTAAATAAATAAGAAATAGTAAAAGTTATATTTATTTACATGTAGTGTAAATAAATAAGAAATAGTAAAAGTTATATTTATTTACATGTAGCGTAAATAAATAAAAAATAGAAGAAGTTACATTTATTCACATGTAGTGTAAACAATAGGAATGAGGAAAAAGTAACATTTATTTACATATAGAGTAAATAAATAAGAAAAGGGAAAAGGAACTTTATTTACAATTAGTGTAAATAAATTTGTATAGAAAAAGATCACATTCATTTACATTTTGTGTAAATAAATATAAAAAGGAAGAAGAATGTTTTATTCACATTTAGTGTAAATAAAACATAAATTCAGAAAGGGACATTTTATTCATATCTAGTGTTAATAAAATATGACAAAGAAAAGATTACGTATTTTGTTTGTATTTCTAGGTGCAAACAAAACATAGGAAGGAATTATACTTTTTATTTGCAAAGTAGTTGCAAATAAAAACGGAAATATAAAGTACAATATTATTTGGAGAAAAACATGAATTAGAAAGAGTGAAACTTTATTTACTTTTTAAATATGAATAAAAACATAGAGAAAAGAAAGGTACATTTCATTTGTATGTTAAAGGTAAATAAGAACAGAGAAATATAAGTAATACTTTTATCGCCATTTTAGATGCGATAAAAAGAATGGGTTTTTATAGTTGAAATCACCAAACGATATAGTTATATATATATATATATATATATATATATATATATATATATATATATATATAACTAAAACGAAACGCGCGCGGCAGTTCACATATTGGCAATCGTAACTTTAAACGATTATACCGAAAGATCCGACCGTTGGATTTTCCAAAAACCGGAACTGTTAGGACTGCTTTGGGAAGAGCTTTCCAACGATATAAAAATTGTCAAAATCCGACGGTTATATTTCAAGATACGTGTAAAACAAAATTTGGTAAAAACAGCGCCATGGCAGCCCACTGACCCGAAGCGTCGTTTATTTATTTTGAGCTATTTTCAAATAAATAAAAATAGCGATAAACAGTTATAAATATATATGAAATGATTTAAATGATAATTATGCGACAATTATTTGAAAAGACCAAGTTTAACTCATTTCAAATAATTGCACGGCGATTAAATCAAAGATATAAGAAGACGATGGTGGAAGACCGGTGATCTTCACATCGAATGGACGACGACTACCGATGCTTTGGACTGACTTGCTCCCAGGACGGGGTTGAAGCAGTAGTTGTCCGAACGAATGTTGTTGATTGTCCGGATAAGCGGGAACCTATCAGGTGTCTCCGGTTTCGTTCAGATCCAGAACGAACTTGTAAATGGATGCGTGTATGACGTTGAAATTCATTCCATGTAATTAAATCGTTGTATTAATATATGTCTGTTTGGTGGTGGAGAAATTATTCTCAGCTTAACACCCTGGTATATAGTAATAGTTATCGATCGCATGGCGTGAATTGCCAATGTGGCATGCCAAGATGCAATGATCAAGGCTTTTGTTGAAAAGCAGGGCCGTATGGTTGATGATCAAAGCATAGCCTGTTTCAGCGTAGCTTTGAGTATAGCGTGATTTCGCGAGCCTCACACCTCGGTATGATTCAAAAACGGGATTAGGACTGCAGGGAGTGCACACGTTTCTTTCTAGCTAGGGGTAGTGTCAGTGCTTAAACTGGCTGGCATTTTACTTATGTGGATGTTGGATTGAGTTACCTCGGGTTTTATATGTTGTTAGTGGCCATACTATAGGTTCAAAGGAACCGAGAAACATGTGTTCAGGAATTGCCAATCCACTACCATTAGGTGGGGACCGGACCTGAAGATCCAAGGGTTGCCCAATAGGTGTGATCCTGAGGCATTTGCTAGAGTGTCTCGAATCGGAGAGGATGATCCCTAGCCTCGATTTCATGACGGAAACCAATTTCCAATACGACATTACGGTCTTAATTGTAAACTTATATATGGCGACATAAAAGAATGGGGTACCATGCCGTCTAGGATTGATACATTTATATTGAAGTATTTTAATACTGTTTAGACACTAATAATAATATAAAAATATTATTTTACACGTATTAAGCATGTTTGATCATCATAAGGGAAAACTCTATCATCCTGTGTGTATTGCATTGTGTGATAGGACTTGAGTCTTATGATGGTTTCATTTTTCAAAAGTCATTTCGTTGTTTTTGTATAAACTTTATTAAATTATGCTCTGGAAATCAAATGGAGTAAACCCGTTCCGCGTTAGCGGCGTGGTCCTATGATTCACCATATTGTTAGTTAGTATAGAAAGATTTCTCATACCAATCCCACGACTGACTCGATGTTTGTTTCACTTTGCAAACTCGAGTGCCCTCTCTTTACACGGGCAGCCAAGTGACAGGTTCTTAGGGAGACATTTTCTGGATTGAGGACTGTTTGGAAGGAGAAGACGAAGACTCTCTTTTATCTTTATCTTTTGATTTAGAGACTTTATTCTATCTTGTATTTTGATGTACGTCATGGAGTTTAGACTTATTTCTTTTGATTCAGACTTTTATTTTGCTAAGTTGTATCCTATAAACTGCGTACTCTGTGGTTCTGTTTATGTGATGTTTATGACATTTATCTTTCTGTTGCAATAATTATGTGTTATCTGGTTCTGTTATTGTTATAAATATGTTGTATTCGAAATGATTATCCTTATTTTCGGTCAACGGAAGTTTGGGGTCATCACAGTTGGTATCAGAGCTTAAGTTTAACCTTAGCTTCGGAATATAACATATTTAGAACAATTCGTCTATATAGAATCCACATTATTCTAAGGCATAGCTTATTAGAGATAGGACTAGTAATGTCCTTGAATGAGCACAGCAGAATAGCACATATTTATCAGTCATTACATCATTATCTTTTCATCTTGTCCTTACCTTATCTTTTCTTGAAAATTTTCATTTCTATTGGTCTGACTCTTTCCTTGATGGTACAGACTGATTTAAATCAATACCAGAGCAAGAATAGCCCGGGGTGGAGCCCGAGATGGAGCTCGAGGCGGAGCCAGAGGAGGAGCCCAAGGGGGAGCTAGAGGGCAAACTAGAGACTCAGGAACAGCCTACTTCAGAGGTCGTAGCACAACCATCTCCACCTCCATAGCCCTTCGACTTGGAGAGAATGTCAAAGAAATTCAGAAATCTAGGAGGTGTACCTTTCACGGGGCGGGAGTCTGCGATTCAGGCAGAGTCATGGCTTAAGGATTGTGAAAAGATCTTAGAGGGCTTATAATTGGAGGATCAGCGAAAGCGTTTCCTGGCAGTATGGCAATTAAAAGATGAAGCTGGACATTGGTGGGATACGGTCAAGATCTGCAATGATGTGGCCAATATGTCTTGGAACAAATTTAAAGAACTCTTCAATGACAAGTATGTTCCTCCACAAGCAAGAGAACGCCTACGCGAGCAGTTCGTTAACCTACAGCAAGGGAGTATGTCTGTTTCTGAGTATGTGAGGAAGTTTGATGAGCTTTCACGATATGCTCCTGGATTGATTCAGGATCCAGTAGAGAAGAATAAAAAATTCATCAAGGGCCTTTCAAAGAGATATTTGAATAGAGTCACTGCTCATATCAAGCTCCCATTCAATGAGGTAGTGGAGATGGCTTGCCACTACGAGGAGAATGATGAGTCTGGACAGCAGGATAGAGTGAAAAATCAAAGCAACAACCAGGAGGAACAGGCTAACAAGAAACCGGAGGCAAGCAATTCTTCTGCTGCTAAGCCCCAAGGGAAGAAGAGGGACAGGAGCAAGGTGACATGCTATAATTTCGGCAAGATTGGGCATTTTGATTTCGAGTGTAAAGCTCCTAAAAGGGTCAAGAGGAACGAATCAGGACCTAGCCAGAATCGTAAACAGAGCTCTCAGAATCGTGGCCAGAGTTCTCAGGATCGTGGTCAGAACCCCAGGAACACTCAGGATTGCTATAACTGCCATAAGCCGGGGCACTTTGCCAGAAACTGTCCCCTATTGAAGAAAACTGAAGTGGCATATGTTTATGAGGGAGCAAATGCACCAGCTTCTGCCGAGGGGCCAGGTAAACCTGATGTCTTAGGAGGTACTCTTAATATTAAAGACATTCCTATTATTGTCTTATTTGACACTGGTGCAACATGAAGTTTTATCTCTAATGATGCAATTAAAAAGTTAAAACTGAAACCAAGAAAACTCAAAAATTTGATTAGAGCTAATAGTCCGATAGGAGGTTCTCTTATTCTCGATCAGTATTGTAGAGTACCTGTTTCTTACTCTTGCTACCAGTTCCCTTTTGATTTGATCGTCATGAATTTCTCCGGTTATGATGTCATACTGGGGATCGATTGGCTAACAAAGTATGAGGCTGAGTTAATATGTGCGGAGAGAATCATCAAAGTTAAAATTAAGCTTGGAAATATTACTATACCATGCCACGTCTCAGCCACCGACAGAAAAGAATTATGGTCTTCTCTAAAAGTCACCCCTACTTCTATTGAGGATATTCCTGTCGTCAAAGATTACGCTGATGTATTCAAAGAAGTTGAGGGCTTACCTCCGCGTAGAGAAATCAGCTTCAGAATTGACTTAGCTCCGAATGCAAGGCCTGTCGTACATCCTATTCGGAGAATGTCGCCAAAAGAAAAAGAGTAGCTGAGAAATCAAACCAAGCAGCTTTTGTGGAAAGGTCTGATCAGGCCTAGCTTTTCAGAATGGGGCGCAGCAGTGGTTTTTGTCCCAAAGTCAGACGGTACCCTCAGGCTATGTGTGGACTACCGTGACCTTTATAAACAAACGCTGAAAAAATATATCCACTGCCACATATTGATGACCTACTTGACCGCTTGCATGGAGCACGAGTATTCTCTAGGATGGACCTAGCTACAGGTTTCCATCAACTTCGCATCGCAGAGGAGTCTGTGCCTTTAACTGCTTTCATAGGACCGGATATATTTTATGAATGGCTAGTAATGCCCTTCGGTCTATGTAATGCTCCAGCATACTTTGTTGATCTGATGAATAGAGTGTTCAGAGATGTTTTAAATAAATTTGTGCTCGTGTTCATCGATGACATCCATATCTTTTCTAAATCCACTGCTGAGCACGAACAACATCTGAGGGAATTCTTGGAGATTTTGCGTAGAAATGTGCTAAAAGCCAAATTCTCCAAATGCATATTCTGGCAAGAAGAGGTGAAATTCCTCGGCTATGTTGTATCAAAAGAAGGCATCTCAGTAGATCCAGGAAAGATCTCAGCCATCCAAGAGTGGAAGCAGCCCAGAACTCCCACAGAGGTCAGAAGTTTCTTAGGACTGGCTGGCTATTATCGGAAATTTCTCAAAGATTTTTCGAAGGTAGCTTGTCCATTGACAAACCTGACCAAGAAGCATACGAAATTCAATTGGACACCCGAATGCGAGGCAGCTTTCCAAGATCTAAAAAGGAGGTTGACCAATGCTCCTATGTTGACCATCATAGATGGCAATCAGGATTTGAAAGTCTGGACCGGCGCTTCTAAACAAGGTTGTTTATTTTATAAATCAACATGTCAGAGATAACATTTTCTTTTAATGTCAAATATCATTTTAACATGTTATCCCTTATTTATTTAAGGTATTGGTGCGGTGCTGATGCAAAGAGGCAAAGTAGTCGCATATGCTAGCCGCCAGCTGAAACCGCATGAGAAGAATTATGCCACGCATGATCTTGAGCTAATGGCTATTGTGTTTGCTCTTAAAATATGGAGGCACTATCTCTTGGGTGAGAAGTTCGAAATATATACGGATCACAAATCCTTGAAGCATCTATTTACCCAAAGGGATTTGAATATGAGGCAGCAACGCTGGATTGAATTTCTTGCAGCCTATGACCTGGATATCCTATATACTCCAGGGAAAGCCAACGTTGTAGCCGATGCGCTCAGTAGAAAGAATGCAGATAGCGACAATCTCATCCTCGCCAGTCTCATTATCACTCCTACTTTGATTGATGAAATTTCTGCTCTTCAGAAGAATGATAAATTTATCCAGAAGCTTTGCGAGCGAGTTCGAAAGGGCGAGGCCTCAAGTTTCCAAATTGACAGTAATGGGACCCTTAGATTGAAAGGGCGAATTTGTGTGCCAGACATTGCTGAGCTAAAAAGAGAAGTTATGGATGAGTGCCACAAATCTAAAATCAACGTCCATCCAGGTGTAAGCAAGATGTACCATGATCTTAAGCACACCTTTTGGTGGAAAGCAATGAAGAGAGATATTTCTATTTACGTTGCTAGATGTCCCACTTGTCAGCAAGTTAAAAGTGATCAACAGAAGTTGGCCGGTTTTTTGCAACCACTGGGAGTTCCAGGTTGGAAGTGGGAGGAAATTTCTATGGACTTTATAGATGGCTTGCCCTGAAGCAGAAAAGGAATGATAGCATATGGGTGATTGTGGATCGCTTAACAAAGTCTGCCCATTTCATCCCTATCAGGTCCAACAGGACAGCTCGAAATTTGGCACAGCTTTATTTTAAAGAGATTGTCAGACTATATGGGGTTCCCAAAAGCATTGTTAGTGATCAGGATCCTATATTTACTAGCAAATTCTGGGAAGCTTTCCAAGAAGAGCTTGGGACCCAGTTGAATCTGAGCACTGCCTATCACTCTAAGCCAAATGGCCAGACTGAGAGGGTGAACCGTATTTTAGAAGACTTGTTGCGAGCTTGCATTCTTGATTATGTCGGTTCATGGGAGGATCACTTGCACTTGGTGGAATTCTCTTATAATAATAGCTACCAAGCAAGCTTGAAGATGTCCCCGTTTGAATTATTATATGGCAGACCATGCAGATCTCCGGCATGTTGGGTGGAGTCAGGCAATCGACTAGTCTTGGGCCCCGACATGGTTCGTGAAGCATCAGATAAGGTTGATTTGATTAAGAAGCGCTTGTTGACTGCTCAGAGCCGACAGAAGAGCTATGCAGACCAGCGAAGAAGAAATTTAGAATTCTCTGTTGGTGATCGAGTATACTTGAAGGTTTCTCCTTTGAGAGGCGTAATTCGTTTTGGGAAGACTGGAAAGTTGGCACCAAGATTCATTGGTCAATTTCCTATTCTCGAAAGGATTGGTACTCTCTTATAGAGTGCAGCTGCCTGACTGGTTGCCAGGGGTGCATGATGTATTTCATGTGTCTCAACTCCGTAGGCATGTGCATGATCCAGATCTGATTGAGGATGAATTAAATCAACAGGTCCTGGATATTGCTCTGAATCTAACAGTGAGAAAAGACCCGATAAAGATCATTGGCAAAGAAACAAAAATTTTGAGGAACAAGAGGATCAACCTAGTCAAAGTTCAATGGAGTGGGGATCCTAGAGACTGTACTTGGGAGACAGAGGATATCATGAAAAAGGTTACCCCAAGTGCAGAGTGGACATCTCTGAATCACTCTTGTGTTAAGGTACATTTACAATAATTTACATTTTCCATCTTGTTTCCTACTTTACTTTGTTTCCTTTTCGAGGACGAAAAACTCTTAAGTGGGGGAGATTGTAACGACCCGGAAAATCCGAACCAGTTTAAATTTTTTATTTTGAATAATTTATTGGAAAAATGTGGCTGAAATTAAAATTTTCATTTTTAAATAATATTAAAGCCAGTGAAAATAGTCAATTTTCAAAAGATCTCTGTTTTTCAACGAAACCACTTTTGTTGGAACCGTAATGTCATATTATTGTTAGGTTTCAATTTTTAGAATTTTTCAAGTTAGTATGTGAGCGTGGCGAAAGAAACCGTGTTTTGTTCAATTCAGTTAAATTTAATCGATTGAAAAATAGCCATTTTTCAAACGGTCTCAGAATTCGACGAAATTAACTTTGTTAGGACCGTATCGTCATAACGAAGCCAAATATAATTTTTCTGGATTTTTTTGAGTCCGTATGTGACCTCGGTGAATTTATTTATGTGAACAAATTAAATTAATAAAGGATTTAATTATTAAATTTAAATAAAACAGGCCATAGACAGCCGTTTGAGCTGACGGGACCTGTCCCGTTGGATCCGGAACATGGGCTATTGGCTTGGGACACTTTATGTTGGACTGGGTTCGAAACGGTTAAGAAGATTTGGATTTAATTGTAAAAATACATTAAAAATAGTATAAAAATAGAAAACCCTAAAGACAAACCACTATTCATCATCCTCATCTGTAGTCGCCACCCAACCCAATTCAATGGCCGAAATTTCATCAGCTTCCTCTCTTAACATCTCCTTTTTCTTTAAGAATTAGAACCCACTCCTCATACCACTCCGAAGCCCTCTTTCTCCTCTACGTTTCCATACCACTTGATCGTTCTCTGGTGCCACCATCATCGAGCTACACACACCCAAACCCGCGCCCAAAAGCCCCATCGGCCTCCCCCCGGGTCCCACCGAGTTTCACCATAGCGGGCCCCCGTGGTGCGCCGTTCCGTGCTCCACATCACAGCGAAGTCTGATTGTACCAACTCCTTCCGGTTCGATCGAAATTCCTTGACCTAGTTCTGAACAATATGTATTAGGAGCGGCCGACTTTCTGATTGGGGAAGAAGGTGTTAATTCACATTAGTTATTTAATTTATTAATTTATTTAATGTTATTAACTTAATTAATTCGTAACTCATTCGTTTGAACTCAGAATTTAACGATTTCTGAAGCGTTGTGATCGTAGAGCTGAAATCTACGTTTGTAGACTAAAAGGGGACAATTCTGAGCAAGTCTAAATTTTGGCCAAATTCAAAGCGGATCTATAACTGTGAGATTTCTTACCTTTAAATTAATCAAATAATTTAATTACTGTATGTGATGGTTTGAATCAGTGTTATGTACGAAAAATAGAATAGATCTGCGATGTGATGATATTGTTAATTATTCATATGTTAATGAATGATGCTTTATCTGTTTATTTATTATTCTATTAACTTAGATCTGTATGTTAATGATAGACCAGTCGTTGAATCACACATTTTGATTTAATCTTCATATACGTTTATTTTCTTTTTATTGCCTTTATTTTCTTTTTATTTTATTATTTTCAGAAAGTTTGAATCTTTTGTTTTGTTTTACAAAACAAATGAAAGTTTAAATCTTTTGTTTGATTTATAAAAAAGAAAGTTTGAATCTTTTGTTTTGTTTTACAAAACAAAAGAAAGTTGGAATCTTTTGTTTGATTTATAAAACACTAGTAAGTTTGAATCTTTTTTATTTATCAAAGTAAAAGAAAGCTTAGTTTTTTTTACAAAATAAAATAAAGGTGGGACCTTTATGTTGATTCGTGAAAGGTACACCAAATCATATGTTGTTGTTGTATGTATTGACATGAAACTTGACCCCAAATTATATGTTTGTGTTGACATGAGAACTTCACACCAAATGACCCATTGATTTCATATATCGTTATATTGAATTGGACGTGTTAGTCAACGCACAAAACTTAAAAGGGAATTTTTATTTACATATGCATTTGTAAATAGAAAAGAACAAAATATGAGAACATTTTTCTATGCAAATAAAAGTAGGAATTTAGCGATGTATTTTATTTACATCTTTCTATGTGAATAAAAGATGAAATTTAGCGATGTATTTTATTTACGTCTTTCTATGTGAATAAAAGGATAAAATTTAGCGATGTATTTTGTGAATAAAAGGATAAAATTTAGCGTTGTATTTTATTTACATTTTTCTATGTAAATAAAAGAACATAATTAGCGATGAAACCTTATTTACATTTCATAGGTAGATAAAAAGAACAAGTTTAGCGATTGAATTTTATTTACATTCCATATGTAGATAAAAAAAACAAATCTAGTTGTAAGTAAAATTTGTGATCATTAGAAAAAGATCAAATTTTGATCATTAGAAAATGAACAAAATTTGGACCATTAGAAAAAGTACAAAATTTGATAATTGGAAAAAGAACAAAATTTGTGATGCTATTTTATTTACATTTATTTGTGTAAATGAAAAGAACGAACACCTTATTTTCATTGTTATATAAATAAGAAATAGTAAAAGTTATATTTATTTACATGTAGTGTAAATAAATAAGAAACAGTAAAAGTTATATTTATTTACATGTATTGTAAATAAATAAGAAATAGTAAAAGTTATATTTATTTACATGTAGTGTAAATAAATAAGAAATAGTAAAAGTTATATTTATTTTCATGTAGTGTAAATAAATAAGAAATAGTAAAAGTTATATTTATTTACATGTAGTGTAAATAAATAAGAAATAACAAAAGTTATATTTATTTTCATGTAGTGTAAAGAAATAAGAAATAGAAGAAGTTACATTTATTGACATGTAGTGTAAACAATAGGAATGAGGAAAAAGTAACATTTATTTACATATAGAGTAAATAAATAAGAAAAGGGAAAAGGAACTTTATTTACAATTAGTGTAAATAAATTTGTATAGAGAAAGATCACATTCATTTACATTTTGTGTAAATAAATATAAAAAGGAAGAAGAATGTTTTATTCACATTTAGTGTAAATAAAACATAAATTCAGAAAGGGACATTTTATTCATATCTAGTGTTAATAAAATATGACAAAGAAAAGATTACATATTTTGTTTGTATTTCTAGGTGCAAACAAAACATATGAAGGAATTATACTTTTTATTTGCAAAGTAGTTGCAAATAAAAACAGAAATATAAAGTACAATATTACTTGGAGAAAAACATGAATTAGAAAGAGTGAAACTTTATTTACTTTTTAAATATGAATAAAAACATAGAGAAAAGAAAGGTACATTTCATTTGTATGTTAAAGGTAAATAAGAACAGAGAAATATAAGTAATACTTTTATCGCCATTTTAGATGCGATAAAATGAATGGGTTTTTATAGTTGAAATCACCAAACGATATAATTTCATATTTATATATATAAATATAAAATTAAAACGAAACGCACGCGGCAGTTCGCATATCGGCAATCGTAACTTTAAACGATTACACTGAAAGATCCGACCGTTTGATTTTCCCAAAACCGGAACCGTTAAGACCGCTTTGGAAAGAGCTTTCCAACGATATAAAAATTGTCAAAATCCGACGGTTAGATTTCAAGATACGTGTAAAACAAAATTTGGTAAAAACAACGCCAGGGCAGCCCACTGACCCGAAGTGTCGTTTATTTATTTTGAGCTATTTTCAAATAAATAAAAATAGCGATAAACAGTTATAAATATATATGAAATGATTTAAATGATAATTATGCGACAATTATTTGAAAAGACCGAGTTTAACTCATTTCAAATAATTGCACGGCGATTAAATCAAAGATATAAGAAGATGATGGTGGAAGACCGGCGATCTTCACATCGAATGGACGACGTCTACTGATGCTTTGCACTGACTTTCTCCCAGGACGGGGTTGAAGTATTAGTTGTCCGTACGAATGTGTTGATTGTTCGGATAAGCGGGAACCTATCAGGTGTCTCCGGTTTCGTTCAGACCCAGAACGGACTTGTAAATGGATGCGTGTCTGACGTTGAAATTCATTCCATGTAATTAAATCGATTTGTATTAATATATGTCTATTTGGTGGTGGAGAATTTATTCTCTGCTTAACACCCTGGTATATAGTAATAGTTATCGATCGCATGGCGTGAATTGCCAATGTGGCACACCAAGATGCAATGATCAAGGCTTTTGTTGAAAAGCAGGGCCTTGTGGTTGATGATCAAAGCAGAGCCTGTTTAGGTGTAGCTTTGAGTATAGCGTGACTTCGCGAGCCTCACACCCCGGTATGATTCAAAAACGGGATTAGGACTGCAGGGAGTGCACACGTTTCTTTCTAACTAGGGGTAGTGTCAGTGCTTAAACTGGCTGACATTTTACTTATGTGGATGTTGGATTGAGGTACCTTGGGTTTTATAGGTTGTTAGTGGCCATACTATAGGTTCAAAGGAACCGGGAAACGTGTGTTCAGGAATTGCCAATCCACTACCGTTAGGTGGGGACCGGCCCTAAAGATCCAAGGGTTGCCCATAGGTGTGATCCTGAGGCATTTGCTAGAGTGTCTCGAATCGGAGAGGACGATCCCTAGCCTCGATTTCATGACGGAAACCAATTTCCAATACGACGTTACAATCTTGATTGTAAACTTATATATGGCGACATAGTAGGATGGGGTACTATGCCGTCTAGGATTGATACATTTATATTGAAGTATTTTAATACTGCTTAGACACTAATAATAATATAAAAATATTATTTTACACGTACTAAGCATGTTTGATCATCATAAGGGAAAACTCTATCCTCATGTGTGTATTGCATTGTGTGATAGGACTTGAGTCTTATGATGATTTCATTTTTCAAAAGTCATTTCGTTGTTTTTGTATAAACTTTATTAAATTATGCTCTGGAAATCAAATGGAGTAAACCCGTTCCGCGTTAGCGGCGTGGTCCTATGATTCACCATATTGTTAGTTAGTATAGAAAGATTTCTCATACCAATCCCACGACTGACTCGATGTTTGTTTCACTTTGCAAACTCGAGTGCCCTCTCTTTACATGGGCAGCCAAGTGACAGGTTCTTAGGGAGACATTTTCTGGATTGAGGACTGTTTAGAAGGAGAAGACGAAGACTCTCTTTTATCTTTATCTTTTGATTTAGAGACTTTATTCTATCTTGTATTTTGATGTACGTCATGGAGTTTAGACCTATTTCTTTTGAAACTTATTTCCTTTGATTCAGACTTTTATTTTGCTAAGTTGTATCCTGTAAACTGCGTACTCTGTGGTTCTGTTTATGTGATGTTTATGACATTTATCTTTCTGCTGCAATAATTATGTGTTATGGTGTTATCTGGTTCTGTTATTGTTATATCTATGTTGTATTCCAAATGATTATCCTTACTTTCGGTCAACGGAAGTTTGGGGTCATCACAGTTGGTATCAGAGCTTAAGGTTAACCTTAGCTTCAGAATATAACTTATATAGAACAATTCGTCTATATAGAATCCACATTATTCTAAGGCGAGTAGCTTATTAGAGATAGGACTAGTAATGTCCTAGAATGAGCACAGCAGAATATCACATGTTTATCAGTCATTACATCATTATCTTTTCATCTTGTCCTTACCTTATCTTTTCTTGAAAATTTTCATTTCTGTTGGACCAACTCTTTCCTTGATGGTACAGACTGATTTAAATTGATACCAGAGCAAGAACAGCCCGGGGTGGAGCCCGAGGTGGAGCTCGAGGCGGGGCCAGAGGAGGAGCCCGAGGGGGAGCTAGAGGGAAAACTAGATACGAGACCCCCATTACTCAGGAACAGCCTACTTCAGAGGTCGTAGCACAACCACCTCCACCTCCATAGCCCTTCGACTTGAAGAGAATGTCAAAGAAATTCAGAAATCTAGGAGGTGTACCTTTCACGGGGCGGGAGTCTGCGATTCAGGCAGAGTCATGGCTTAAGGACTATGAAAAGATCTTAGAGGGCTTAGAATTGGAGGATCAGCAAAAGCGTTTCCTGGCAGTATGGAAATTAAAAGATGAAGCTGGACATTGGTGGGATACGGTCAAGATCTGCAATGATGTGGCCAGTATGTCTTGGGCCAAATTTAAAGAACTCTTCAATGATAAGTATGTTCCTCCATAAGCAAGAGAATGCCTACGCGAGCAGTTCGTTAACCTACAACAAAGGAGTATGTCTGTTTCTGAGTATGTGAGAAAGTTTGATGAGCTTTCACATGACATCCTTTTACATACATATCTAAGTTATATGAGGTCATAATTATCATATGTAAATATTAGGAAAAAGACACTTTTTCCCTTCTTTTTCCTCAAAGCATGGATGCCATTAAAGAGACTGCTTGAAGCTCTCAAGAGATGTCAGTCAACCAAATTCCAACCCCTTTGAAGTGTGAGCTTGATGGGAATTTATAGTGGAGTGGTTATGTGGGAGTAGATAGGAGTAAGCGACCACACCAGAAATCTCAGATTTCATAGTACAGGCCACAAAGAGCTTAGATCCCCCTAGTGTCAATGCTAGAAAACTCATACCCCTCATTGGCGTACAAAATTCATATCCCGAGGGGTATGAAATTCGTACCCCGAGGGGTACGAGGGATCATAGGGAGAGCATAAGGGAGTTGAGGTTGGCGCAACTTGAGTCTTTCTGGAGTTCGATGTGCTGTGTGGCGATGTTTCGAGGAGTGGTGATGTTCTTGTCCGTATGACCCCTTCTTGGCTCATTTCCTTTACTCCTTGGCGACACTCCCAGCTTTAACATCACGCGATATGTTGAGTCGAGCGTGTCTTGCGTATTTTTGGGAACATAACCAAAAGACCGATTAATAGAGACCAATTCAGAATTTTGAATTGGTCCATGAATATTCATTACAAAATTCGTTGTTGGGAACAATTCGCTCCAACAATTCTGAATTCAGACAAGTAATTTGGAACTGTTGGAGATTCTCTTTGTTGCAACTTTTGAGCCATTGTAGATGAATAGTAAACTGGTTAAGTTGAATTATTTGTTATTTCTGGTTGGGATAATTAATAAAATAACTATGCTCTCCCCTGCACTAAAAAAGGAATGAGTGGGGCATGATTCTGTTCTGTAACGATGGTCGAGTCTACCTCCCCCTACTTCATCATGGATTATCCAGAAGACAAGTGGACTTACGATTGGAAATGAAGCAAATGTTGCTGGATTATCCATAGGAAGTTGATTCTTGTTGAATATACTGGCTTAATTAATTAAATAAAATAATTGTTATTATGAAATTGCACTTAAGATAAATGTTATAATATATCTTTTTTAGACAAGTTTGAATTTCATTTGTAACAAAAGAACAATTGTTATTCATTTTATTTAAATGAAATATCGTATTCTTTGTGAATTCTTAACTGTAATGTACTTGACATAAATAATGAGCGGGTTAAATTTAGTGATTTAAATCCAACACACCTTTAGCATTTCTAGTTAGCCCACATAAACAAGAAAGTATATCAAAACTCCATAATGATCGAATTTTGAGATCATTTGATTTTGAATTATATGAAGAATACAAATCTTGTTTATTAGGAAAAATAACTGAATCACCTTTCACTTGATACGGTGAATAAGTGATAAGTATTGGGTCTCATACATAATGACGTATATGGAACAATGAATACATAAGCTAGAGGCAGGTTTTATTACATCATTATATTTACTAATGATGTCAATAGATATATGCATCTTATGAAACACATATCAGAACCCTTTGAAAAATTCATAGAATTCAAAGTGAAGTCCGAAACCAATTTTGATAGAAAATAAATTCTCTCTGAAAGGATCAAAGAGAATATTTAAGCCAATTAATTAATGGTTGTCCATATGAGTTTTAAATTATTTCGTAACTCACTCCATCTAGAACACAATATTGGAATGGTGTGTCTGAAAGGAGACATTGTACCTTATAAGATAAAATACGATTAATGGTAAGTCATATAGATCTTCCAATAAATTAAATTTAGAACAATTGTATAAAATCCCACTAAAATGATTTAAAGACGCCATATAAGATATGGGCTAGGAAATGTCCTAGTGTATCTAATGCGAAGATTTGAGATGTAAGGCGTTTGTTAAACGTCCTTCCTCTGATAAGATTGGACCCAAATCAGATAACTAAGCCAATGGATATTATTTCTATAAATCCTCTAAGGATAAAATGTTTATTGCCCAAGTTGGTACGCATTTAAAGGAGAGCTAGTCTCTAAGATACCAATGGGAATGAAATAGAATTCGAAATGCTTCGAAAACCACAAAATAGCATTGAATTTTGTATAGATAAGAAATTGAGTGGGAGTGATACAATAATTCTAATGTTATAGCACATTAATTATTGTGAATAATGTTAGTTTTAAAACAAGAAATAAATACTGATTCTAAGAAAGAAAATGTTTGGATTAAAAAGTTCATAATTGAACTTAATTAATTGTTAATCAAATGATTTGCATTGGGACAACAATGTGGCTATTGCTCAAGCCCAAAATGTTAAACTCATTATCGATCCAAACATATATTTAAGAAAAATAATTCTTATGTGAAGTTGTTCATACAGGAAATGAACATATCTACAAAGTTGCAAAAGTTGTAAACCTACTGAATTAAACTTTGTTGCAGCAGAAATTTAATAGTCACACTAGTTTCATGAGTATATGATACGTAAATGATTGACTCTAGTGGAAATGGGAGATTATTAGTGTTTATGCCCTAGAGGCAATCCATTTGATGAGATAGAGAACAATGTTGTTATTATTTTATTTGGAATAAAATATATATTTTCTTAAGTTATATTTACTGAGTAATAAGAGTATTAACATAATAGAAGTCCTTAGAATAATAATACAGAATTATATAGTTCGAGTAAGACTTGAGCTTGAGATTATATAATTACTAAGTATTATAATTATTACATGTCCCTAGTCAAATTTTATTGTTTATACAAAGGACAACAATAAAAGTTGAGACTAGTATGTTGATTGACTAATGATCACATCTCATTGATCATTAATATATGTGATATTAATGTCAAAACATAAACATATTGGAGAATATTGTAGTGGGCTGACCCAACATGAGAAAAACTACATGGAATATAATTAACATTGTCATAAGTTATTCTCATGGTGGCGGTGATGTAATGATCCTCAGGCCTGAAATAATTATAATTTTATTCGAGGACATTTGTGTTTTGATATGATCTAAAGTAACTCGTAACAGAGTAACGATAACAGTGATTATTGGATGCATCTCGAATCGAATAGAAATTATGAATGATTTAGATAGAATTTAACCCTACGATATATTTGTAGTGATATCCATGGGCCTCTTGATTGAGTGAGTCTGTGGAATGCATGGTCGTGTTCAAATATTGATTTGTTTTAAACAGTCTACTCGTCGATCAGGATAAACGGATTAAATTATAAAGAGGATGATACGATCCATGCCTTGAGTTTAATCCTGGATATATTGGTTAAAAGGATTATATTACATTGAAACACTGTTCACAGAAAGGTTACATCGAATCGATGATCTTATTATAGCCTGGGTAACAGGGATGTATTACTAGATACCGCTCACTGTTTACAATTTAAATGTTGTTTAAATTGTTGCTAACGTTATAATAACCTATAGGGTCACACAATGGAACGTTATAAAGGAGAAATTATTTTGGGACAAATAAATTATCAAAACGTTGATATTTTATTCAAGTTGGAATTAGCATTCAGGTTGATACCTATATTTATGGTTAAAGTTTGATTTTAAAAGGAGACATTTATATTTCTCCCTTTTATATTAAACGGCTAACCTAATAATATATGAATCAATCAATCAGTCATTTTTGTGTAGACGGAAAAGAACGGATAACCCTAATTCCAAAACTCCAAAATCATGGCGGCGGCTTGTGATGCTTTTCCCTTTTTCTTCTTCAATTTGATTGGCGAAGATAAATGTTCCAATTGATAACTGATAGAGGTTCGACGGCTTGTCACACTACCTCGATTCGGTGTCTCGATTTTAATCTCGAGATTATTCAGATCTATCTGGATTCATGTCAGGTATGAAATCGTAACCTAGTTTATTCAGTTTACTATTTAACTCTAAGATCCTAGATTTAATTTTGTTAAATCATCAAAATTGGGTGTCGATTTGATCTATCTTGCCCTACAGTGATATTAGAGCTGAGTTTTGCGAAATTTAGTATTATGAATCACGATTTTGTTTTCTGTTTACTTGAATTACCAGATAATCATGCATTATAACCCACATATACTAGATTTTATAGTAATTTTATTTATAGAATCCTAATTGTTTCACTGCGATTAAAGTAGTATTCGATACTAATGTAAAATTATTTACTGCAGTTAAGTTTGTTATATGATATAAAATTACAAAAGGATTCATGCTTAATACTGAATATTGATTCAGTTTTATATTGATGTTATATTATCTGGATAACTGAGATTGGATTTAATCTGAACAATAATTCTAAATGTTAAAATATTGTTCATTTAAGTCATTCAACAAAGTTTAATTCATTTATGTTTTGCATATATGTTATTTGATAACATATCGATGTGAATTTGTTATTCATAACCAAATGTTGATTTTGAAAAACCAATCTATTTTTAATGTCTTATACAAACCAGATATAAGGATATAATTCTTTAAGTATTGAAATTATTTTCGGTAAAATGGGTTATCTCTATATCAAATCAATGAACATGCAAGAATTTATTTTGATTCTAATGATTAAAAATTAATCATGTTTGGTTTAAATAAAAATTTCAGATGTTTACTAAAAATATGGATATCAAATAAGTATGATTTGCTCATCTATAGATCAAAAGTTAATGACTGAAAATGGAATTAACATACAAGTTGATCAAATCTGCTTTATAAGCAGTGTCAAAATGTATAAATCTTTATGTTTCATTGCTACAGTTTATATTGATAAACTGAATGTTTTTGTAATGTCCCGGAAATTTGCGATCTTTGGTCATCGACATTAAACCCACGTCAATTATCCAAACATCGAAAATACCGGTAGTTAACGAAAGAAAATAGAGGGTGAGAATAGATAAGATAGGAACATGGAATAGAAGAAGAAGAAGAACATAGAACATCAGAGTAAACACGGATCTCACAGCGGAACGAATAAATATATTTCATAACATAAATTTGAAATAAAACAGTATCTGTATACAATACCAATATTAGAGTATAACACTTACAACACAAAGGAAATAACAATAGCTATATAATCATGAAGCCTCCTGCTCCAGCTCTTCGAGTATCTGTAAATCCCGACTACTTGACTGCCCGTACAAAATTGGGCACCCAGGAGTTTAGGGAAAACAAAACAAAATAAACTCTGGGTCAGTCATATGACTGGTGTGAGTAAGCTCAAATCATCTGATTTAACTTTCAAAATTCTTTTGAAACAAAGGATAATCATAAGACCTATCCACACATAAACATGGATGACTTTTTCCTTATGATAACCCAAATTATTTCTAAAACGAAACTTGTCTGATATTATAATAATGTCTAGAACAAGTAAATAGAAATATAGCAGAAACGCTTGCATATAACGTTCGACATATATACTATACAATAAAAACCGCGGGCTCTTATTTGGAGAATGGATTACAACTATGACAAGTTATGGATCCACCTTCTGCTCAGTGTACTCTAGAAATGATACACTGGAGTTCAACAAGAACATCTTGTAACTCGGCCACACA
Source organism: Allium sativum (assembly GCA_030737875.1). Classification (NCBI taxonomy): domain Eukaryota; kingdom Viridiplantae; phylum Streptophyta; class Magnoliopsida; order Asparagales; family Amaryllidaceae; genus Allium; species Allium sativum. The sequence continues at coordinate 260,951,442 of CM060927.1, read as the reverse complement.
TGACCGACCATTCATTTCTCTTGAATGTATCGAATATATTGCCACCCCTCGTTAGTATTCCAACATAACCGTTCCCGGGAGATACAGAATTGAAAGAAGTACAAATATGAATATTCTCTAGATGGTGACAATATACCCTAATTGGGTGCGGCCCACTTAGCCATTCTGCCTTCCCGATTTCTGTCATTTCCCAGTTGATGAGGCTTGAGGTTATAACGTATCTCTATACAGATCACGTCTTCATTTACTTTGAATGCCACATCATCATACCCGTCAAATCACAAATTGATTTCCCCAAAAATACCACGGGTATAAGCTAAGAGAAACGAATTCCTCCTCCACCAACGTAAATACGTTTGAAACGATCAACCTACGCGATCTACCAGATATACTCTGTCATACATTCTTCCATACAGGTTACCCTGGGACTGGACAAGCCGAAGGCACTATTCAGTATATCCATCTTAGGCAATCTCTACCTAAGATTTATATAATAGGCCTTGCACTTTACTCCGTCTTCAATATATTCAACATACTTGGTTTGCAACGCTTATGCCAATACGGAGTGGTTCTTCGAATAATAATCCAACCTGTCTCTCCATATTAACAACGTAAAAATGGTCAAAAACTTTGATAGTCGTTGATTTAACTATCAAATGAAAACACGTGTGCAAACAACAATCTTATTTCCAATTGGAATTTCTATTGATCAATCATATATATATATATATATATATATATATATTCATATTTCCTTATTTTCTATATTCAGAAAATATATGTTATGAACATTAGAAAACAATCCCATTGCTTATTTACTTATCACTATTCTGCCACATCTATCAGTCTTTGACTGTAAACTAGTATGAGAACAATTCCCTAAGTATCAATCCCAAAGGTCAAAACCAACATCAGATAGACACTTAGAAAACCATTCAACTTAACTAATCTCCAGTTAGTTTCTAATTTAGCTTAACTCCATTTCTTACTTCCTTATAAATAAAACATTCCATTTTCTATGTTTAGAAAATATCTCTGATTCTATATTTGGAAAACGTTTCCAAAACTCATTTATATGGATTTCAAACTAACGTTGTATAAAACATTATTACGACCGCTCCATCCATAAATCGCTTATTACTTAACTGTATTTCTAACTAACTCTCGCCCTTGAACCTCAACTATTTCTTAGTTAAATAAGGAAGTCAACCAAGTTGGGGTATAATTACCTCTCAGACCTTAACTGAACAACGTTCTTAACCTTGCAATAGACAAAGCTCACCGCACCAATTTCTACAATCATTTGCTTACGCAAATTCTCGGATTCAGATTATGAATCCACTTCTTTTATGAAAAACATTTATTATAATGCTAATGTTATAAACCCTACTTTCGAAATATCTAACTTCAAATATAACTTTTATTCTTTAATTTGAATAAATAAATAAACACCTAATTTATAAATAAATAAATCTTTATTTAAAAACCGGAAAGTATAAGTACTTTCCCAAATTCGATATAATTGAATTCGACGATTAACTCCCTTTCAAGAAATCTCTATTCGATTAACTTTCTCTCGAATAAACTACATTCGATAATATCTCCTTCGAATAAACTGTATTCGATTAACTCTTTATTCTTCGAATAAACTGTATTTGATTACCCCTTTTTCTTCGAATAAACTATATTCGATAATCTCCTTTCGAATAACTAATATCTGATAACTCCTTTAACTCTATTCGAATAAACTATATTCAATAACCCCTTTCGAATAACTAATATTTGATAACTCCTTTAACTCTATTCGAATAAACTATATTCAATAACCCCTTTCGAATAACTAATATTCGATAATCCTTTTGTAATGTCCCGATTTTTCGCTACTATTTGTTAATGATAAATATTTATTTAATAGGTTATTAAATCATATAATATGTTTACCAAACAAGCTAAAACAAGTATAAATATATGTGTAAGGGTATAAGTGTATGAATACACTAATAATGTGTATAATTAGTTATGTTGAAAACATAATGTAAGTTGCAACAAAAAGAAATATTAATCAAAAATCATAGCATGAATTCATATAGAGAATATTGCAAATAAACCTTAAGTATTTACATACAAATGATAACACAAATTTACATATGTAAAGAGGCTTTTTATCACTTGAACAATGTAGGGACTTTGAAACAAATAAGTAAATATATGCAGGAAGTTGTCACGGCTAAAACAAGTATCTTTGTCGTTGAACACGTGATGTATGGTGAAATGCCTCAAATGAAAATATCAAGGAATGCATGTGACTACAAACAAAAGAAAGCATCTAAAGTCAATAATCATTAACTAGATTTAATGGTGAATAGTAGGACTATAATAGCTAAAACCATCACCTAAGAATCCTAAGCAACAACTTGCAAATATAAAACAATTGTTAGCAAAATATCTCAATACTTAAGGGATAAGAAAAACATTGTTTATTGCTGAAAATCTGAGAAGGATATGCAACATTTAATGAAAGCATGGTAGGAGATTGTGGACTTCTAGAAGCTTTTAACATAGGACAAATGATTTGATAAACATCTAAGTAAACAAACAATTTCTTGCATGAAGTGGCTCCTTGAAACATGGCATAGGAAGCTAGTTTAAAGGAGTGAGGCTAAAACATAAATCATTGTAGTGAAGAAGAAAAAAGAATTAAATTGTTAAACATAAGAATTGGCTATAAATATCATACCAAAATCTGTATTTCTCTACACACAAAAACATTTGAGATCAATCAAACTTAGTTCATGAAGTTCAAGAGGGAATTAACTAGCAGGAGAGGAAAGCTATTAAAGTGAGTAAACTCTTTTAATCTCTATTTAAAACATTTCTTTGGTTGGAACTAAATGATGCAAGTATGTTTGATTATGTTACCTTATATATGATATATATATGTTGATCTATGGTAATACTTATGATCTGGAATTGATGCATATTTTATCAGTGGATACATTACACTATGTAAAATTCACACATTGATAAGGTTGTTGGAATATACCCCAGTGTAACAAAACAGAGTATGTTAAAGCAGAACTATAAAAGAACTTACTTACTGTCATTGTTGAATCACATAACTTAATTGTGCATATATATTCTAGTACATTATATATTTTACTACATAAAATGAAACAAAATAAACAGAGGAAGTAAGACTTAAAAAAAAGAGGAAAAGAAAAATATACGTATGAAAAGAATGGACGACAGGAGGAAGGGAATGGCAGGTGAAGAAAATGAGATGGGAAGCGTTTTGTTCCGTAGCCAAATCGTATGATAGCTTTAGGGGTGTGAATCATTTGAAGCTGGTGCGTGGAAATTTAATATACGCCGTAAGATATGTAGATATATATGCTAGTTTAAAATACATTACATCCCATCTAAATCAAATATAAGCCGAGAGACTGTAGATCCAAGAACAGTAAAGGGAATAGAAATCTTGGATAAACAAAAGCTGTAGAAGGAAAGAAGAAACAGAGAAGTGAAACAAAAAGTCTAGTGTTAGCAACCGAAGCCTTTTTGCCTTGTTAAAACACACCATTGTTCGACCTGTAAGGTTTTACATTCCAAACCAAACTATGGATTCTTCTTCCTATATGAATGGTAGGGTGGTCAGAGGAAGCTAGGCGGGGTGGTCGAAATAAGAGCTAAAACTGTAGTTGTGCTAAGAAGGTGGTGGCGTGTTTGCATTGGCATTCGTGACCGATGCATGGCGACTTGAGAATCCGTGTGTGTGCACCATGCACAAAGTACACTGGGATTTTGCTAGCAAAGGCAGAAAAAGTAATAGCAAAAGGGATATGCAAATGAAGAGGAGAGGGCAACAGGAAAACCAAGAAGGAGAGAGGAGTTTGGGTGCAGTAGTACAAACGAGAATGTTTAAAACAAAGTCTTTTACTGTTAGCTTCCACATATAACTGTTGATGAATATCCAATCACTTGATTGCTTTACTGGACATTGACAATCCAAATATTAGTGTATATATGGATGTTGGCTTACCTAAATTAAGCTCGCTCATCTAAATTAAAAGAGTAGAAAAACTGTGTTTTTAATTCTAATGTAAAATAAATATAATTATAAAGTATCTTGAAGAACATGCAAGAAGAGGGAGAGTTGGGCAACTAGATATAATTAAACATATGAGTGATAAATCCTGATTAACAGGTTAATTTGTATTGTTATTAACCAATGACAGACATGTCCGATTGAATAAATGATATGAGGACATTGGTGAAAATGTAAAGACCATCACCTGTCAGCAATATCAGTGGACATATATATATATAGTTTAAATATCATAGCATTTACCAATGTAACATATTGCAATATATGGTGGGTATAACTAATCTATTATACCCGTTTAATTATGACATTACAGGTGATAATCAGTAGATATAATACATTGATGAATGGTGGCATTACATTACATTGGTATCACCATATATTGCAATACATTGGTGATATATATACAATGGATATGTTTGCATTTTAACCAATCCCTCAATGCAACAGACATCTTCCAATAGATTTAAATATGTAGAACTTAGAAGGGCAAACCGATTATAAAAAAAGGGGTAACAAAATAGGAAGTAGAAGGCGCATCATATAGAAACTGGAGAAGAACGGAAAGTTTGCGGCAGAACAAAATAGGAAAGAATAGGCAGTAGGGAAAACAAACAAACAAAGAAAGGAAAGTGATGAGGAGACTGTAACGTAGAAGCATATAAACACGTGATCTCTGCAGTGTACAAACACGTAGAGGTATATAATTATATTTGCGTATTTATTTGTTTTCACGTAAACTGTAATCAAGTGAAAACTGCTGATAGATGGAAACATGGGGAGGTCCGTCATTTTGAACAAACGGTGTATCCAAATTTAGATACAAATTGCGTGGCATTTGAACGTTCTAAAAAACCTTGATATACTCACAAGGGAACTAGGATATGATTACATTAATTGGGTTTTGGACCGTTTGAGTGTTGTTTGGATACCTTAGAAATGGCACAACTGGGATTACAAAGGGTTTGCAGCGTTTTAAAGTGAAAATGTTTAGGCTATAATAAAAAACTAAAGGTATATTTGCCAACTTACCCAGTGGAAATTCAAAGCAGCTTAAGGCAAGAATTCGGTTTTGAACACTAAATTTTGACGCAGTCGATTAGGTAGGGTTTCGATGATGATGATGAAACCGGTGGTAGCTGGATGACCTGTGAGGGGGCAGTGATAGATCACCGATGGTCAGAACAGTGGTGCACGTGCACAGGTGCCGTGTACAGGAGGATGGAAGAAGATGGAAAGTGGTACTTTGCATTGGTACTTTGGCAAACAAAAGAAGGGATCTGGCACAGGGATTTGAGAAGTGGTAAGTGGCACTTGGGTATTTAAGTGTTGGAGAAGTGGTACTTTGGGCTAGAGGAAAATCACGGACGTGGCATCAGATTTGGAGAAGAAATCATGGAAATTCGGAAGTGGCACTTCGGTATATTGGTACTCTGGGAAAATCCGTTAACAAAGAAGATTTCTATATGGGGTTTTAATTAAAAACCAGTTTATTTTAAAATAGAAAATAAATAAAAATAAAGAAGAAATAAGTAAATAAATAAAAAGAGAATTTTTATTTAAATATTGTAGGCAAGTGGAAAGAAGACAACAACAGAAAATCGAAGTACAGAAACTCGACGGTAGAAGTTCAACGAGGTGGAAATTAGAAATATAAAGAAAATAATTAATTTAAATGATTAATTTAAATTATTTATGATTAATTAGAAGCAGAAAAATAATTTACAAGGATAACAGAAGAATTAAACATCGTATAAACATCGATGACAAACGAAGTAAAATACCGTGTGCGACGCACACGCTTTATCTGTTCATTTCTAAATGATGGTCAAAACTAAATAGAATACCGTGTGCGACGCACACTTTAATTGTTCATTTATAAACGAAAATCAGAATATCTAGATGTGAACAAATGCAAACATACACCGTTTTGTTTGATTGGAATCCGTAATTAAAGAATGTGTAAACCGTATTATAATCATGATAGGCTGATGATAATTATTTATCAATTGTAAAAGACATTACGTACATCGTTTCGAAGAGTCCGGAATAAAAATTCCACTTCGATTCGAATTATACGACGCGTGTCAGAGACATTGAAGACGGAGATTTGCAAGGGCTATTTTAAATAGTACCTTCGGTCTGTTCGATCCCAGGACAAACTAGAATGGACGGGTGTCTGACAACGTATATCTATTAGATTCTACACATCGAGTTTACATAAGTATATTACGTTGTTGACGGAGAAATTCGTTTCTCTTAGCTTTATTGCCCGCAATATATTTGGGAAATCGAATGAGTGTTCTGACAGATATGACGATGTGGCATTCTAAGTAATTGAAGAAATTATCTGTCAGAAGAATAAACGTGATTTCAAACCTCACAACCAGGAAATGACAAAAAATCGGGCTAGGCAGCATGGTTAGTTGGGTCATACCTAACCAGGGTTATCACCATCTAGAGGATTTCCTTTTGTTTTCTCATCTCTTTTTTACTGCTGCAACATTCAGTAGCGGTTGCTGATCCCAACCGTGGAGGTGGTAATCTATTCGTTACACTCAAGCTAATTGAGTGGACAGTCATGTGAGGCCGGGTTGCAAGACGTTCTTGTTGAACCCCAGTGTATCCTCTCTATAGTAAACTGATCGACAGGTGCTCCCCTACCTTGTCTGTTGGAATCCAATCTCCAATAAGCAATCTGCGGTTTTCGATTTTATACTATATACGTGAATGTGAGATGCAAGCGTTTCACTAGATGATTATTTATTTGATAAAAACTATCGTAATATCAAATGTTTTGATATAAAATATTTGTGTCATTATCCATATATTAGTTATGGATTGGTCTAAATATTTCTAAAGTAAATGAATCTGTTCAAAATGGAAAACCTTATTTCCTATTTCCCTGTTTACAATCTATTTAACTGTGTTTACTCACACCAGTCCCCTGACTGACCTAGAGTTTATTTTCTGTGTTTCCTAAACTCTTGGGTACTCATAACAACTGTTATGGGTGGACAAGTGATCCAGGTGATGAATGGAAATCCTTTGAAGTATTTTGGACCAGGAAGTCATGGAGTCAGCTTATCAGTTATATCTATATCTAAGTATCAAGATGAATGTTTGTGTTAGGCCAGTATCCATGTAAGATGTATGAAGTATTCTATGGTGTAACAAACTCTGATATGTAATATATGATGTGATATTGTATTTGTTAAATTCCGCTGTGAGATTGTGATGTTTTTCTTATTCTTCTATTCTATTAGTTCTATCTTTTCTATCTCATCTTCTAAATTCTTTCAATAATGACACGATTTTCAAGGCATCGAAAATCGCACCATTACACCTTTTGAATAACTAATATTCGATAATCTCTCTTCGAATAACTAATATTCGATAATCTCTCTTCGAATAACTAATATTCGATTAATTCTCTTCTTCGGATAAACTATATTCGATAACTCTTTCTTCGAATAAACTATATTCGAATAACTCTTGTCCGAATAACCCAAATTTAATTAACTCGATTTGAATAACTAATGTTCGACTAACTCTTGTTCGATTAACTCTATTTGAATAACTCTAGTTCGATTTAACTCTAATCGATTACTCTAACTCGATTAACACTAACTGATTAACTCTAATTGATTACTCTAACTGATTAACTCTAATCGATTACTCTAACTGATTAACACTATCCAATTTACTCTTTGTCCATATTTAGTTCAAATATCGATGTTGAAATCGATTTTTACTTCTCTATATAAGCCCTGACTTATATATTCTATTTATCCAATGATAAATATTTTACTTAATTTATAAGAACCTTATTTATAAATTAATCTTCTTACTTTATCTGTTAAAACAGATTTCTCTTAAATGTTCACTTTGAATTCACATTCTGTTATACCCGTGTGCGAAGCACGGGTCTAAACCTTCCTAGTGTAAAAATTCTCTTTTTATACAATTCTATTCATTTTTCAAGTGTTTCCTTTTATAATCTATTTATTTCCGAAATAAATATTTCCTTTATAATTCTATTTATTTTCTAAATAAATATTTCTATTTATAATCTATTTGTAAATGTTTAACAAATATTTCCTTTTCAATCTGTTTCACAAATGTTTCCATGTGTAACTTTATTTATTTTCTAAATAAATATTCCTTTTATCTCTATTTATTTTCTAAATAAATATTTCTTTTCCTATTTGTTTCACAAATGTTTCCTTTTATAATTATCCTTTGATTTTATAATTATTTTCTTTTATAAAACCCTTTTCCTTTTATATGTAATATCCATTGATTTTATATAAATGATTCATTTTCAAAATACACTTTGAAAATCCCCTTTTCTACATCCCAGTATTTCTTACGGTGTTTACAATAACAAATAACAATGATCGATATCATTCAAACACACATAATCAACACAGATTATATATCACATCATATATTACAATATATGAAAAACAGTAAAATAAATGTTGAGGAATCCAGTTGGATTCTTCCGACCTGTTTCCCTGCATCCACAGATGTTAAACACTATAATTAACATCGATTTCATTTCAATGTGAAATATTCTGCTAAACAGAATCAATATTTGATTAACGATTTATATATATATATATGTATGTATTGTTATCTAGAATTTCAACCAATACATAAGCAATTCAACCAAATAGTTAACACACAACAATCAACAGATAATTATCAGTTCTAAGAATACGTTATAAAAATATAACTGTTCAGAGTTGGTGAGTTTTACTCACATTGGACGATCATCGTTAAATAACGATAATGTCTTTGATTTGATTCAGATCCGACAATTTATTTCGCTATAAATTGTAATGAGCCTCAATCCACTCCCAGTCAGTTCCATTGTGGAGCTTTTGTCCATACGATCCCAAAGGATCTTGTTTCGCTTAATTCCGTAAACATATGACAAAGATATAGAATTTACAAGTTAACATACCATTTTAAAAAAAGAAAATAAATTAAATTCCCTTTTACAATCGGTTGGGCTTAACCTTATTCAGCGGTCCATTCACTAGTGTTAAAGCCCACCCGCTCCTGATATTTCCTTCTTCCCCGAACTGGAAAACCTGAACTCCAGTACCACCACTCCATCAACAAAAACTGCACCTCCATCTCTCCATTAAAACCCAAACCGACATCGCCATTCAACTCTCCATCGAATCCTCAACCTCGCCGGCCCCTCCTCCTTCAACTCGCGCCTCCCCACCAATTTCCGTCGACAGCTCCAACCTGACATCCACGTAAACATGGCGACATTTTTTTCCTTATAAATTACAAAAAAACCACAATCAAAGCTACTCTCCTCAATAAACTCAAAAACAACATCAAATACTTGAATCGATTCCTCAAAACTCCAAAAACCCGAACCCTAGGTTGACTGTACAAAAGTCGAACCATCGAAACTGTAATCGCACCCTTCAAAACTTATACGAGGTGAAAGAGGATCTTCCAACGGATTTAAATACATATATAAAATGATTTATTGATTTTGATTTCATTTTATGTGGATCTTAGAAGAGGGGATTAGTTGCGTTTCTTTGATTTTTTTTGCTGAGAAAATGGGGCGGCGGATTTTTGTTGACCGTGAGAAAATGTAGTTAGGGTTAAGGAGAGGTATTTATAGAAGATTTAGATATTTTTGTGTTGATTATTTCATTTGTTTTTAAGCCAACGTTATATATATTTGTTGTTAAAAATTCCTATAATCACACACGATACCCAAAAATCACGAAACTGGACATGCAGCTACAGTTCGGCATTACGGTCCCAACGAAACTGGTTTCGTCGAATTCCGACTTCGTTTGCTCACACAGCGTATTTTTAAAGGTCAATTTATCGATTATTTTTCACATTAAAATCCCGTATGGCCACATACTAACTTCAAAAATCACGGAAATTGAAATCTAACAATAATTTGACATTATGAATCCAGCAAAATTGGTTTTGTCGAATTTGGAGGTCGTTTGAAAAACTGGCTATTTTTAAAGCTCTAAATAACCCATTTAAATATATAAATGTATTTAAAAATAATTAAATATAATATTTAAAAATAAATATTATCGTATATATCCACACTAGAACATCATACAACTCCAATTGGATTTATAACTCGGTATTTCAAAATTCCCAGTTATATCGATATTCGATTTATATATAAAATCCTTTCATAATATAAATATATATTTATACATTTCAAAGGAATTCCATAGCGACATTTCTAAAATTTGATTTGGACATAAATCTAAATCTACATAATGAAATCCCGATTTTTCTCTTCCATTAGAAAAATATGCTTCATCAGCTCCCAACGTTTCTTGTTTCACAGAAATCCGGCTTGAAACAGATTCTGTGTATACAGTTGAAGTTCAAATCGCCAAATAGCGAACTGCTGCGCCATTTCGAGCTCGATTATAATTATATTATAATTCTACGTTCAAACTTCGTTTAAATAATATATTCGTTATTCAAATTCAGTTTCAAACTGAATTATATATTTTAAATTGCCAAATTCACACAATACTGTGAATTCTGTTAATTCTGATTATTTCAGAATTTAATATATTATTTAATAATTATATTAATTAAATAAAATCTAAATATTTAAATTCAACTCGTTTTAAATTACCAAACCGATATTCAAATAATTAAATTAATTAATTATTACATTGGAAAAATACAGGATATTACATTCTTCCCCCCTTAAAATAATTTCGTCCTCGAAATTGCTAAGGTAGAAAACAAACCCTACTAACTGGTAAAAATTCATTTGTTCAATTCTTAACTTCAGCTTCAACTGAACCAATAAATTCCAATTAAAATATCAATTTATTTCTATTTACGAAAATTTTCAAAAATTCTGAAAATTTTCTAACACTCGAAATTTCCGAAAAATTTCGCCAGCACCTCCTTTGTACTGGTAAATCGGTACAACTACAACTCTTTTCTCTCTAGGACTTCTCCATCCCAAAAGAAAATCAAACAGCCAAGCGGTTTGCCAATTCGGCTCATAAATTTCATATCTAATAGAAATATAAACTTGTACCTTTTTGTCGGGCATATCATTATGTCTTTCCATCTACTATCAACTCAACAAATACCAATGTTATCCCAGTCAAACTCCAATATGTTTTTATCCACAGATCCAACCATTCGCTTATATCCAAGCCAAATATCATTTCAAACTCGAGTTTCATTCTCGATTTCCACACTTAACTTGATTATCAAATTACACTTCAAATTCGAATCTCACAATCCAATTTTTCTTGATATCATTCTAATTCAATTTCAGTTACCACTTAACTGACTTTATTTTAATTTCAATTGGCTTTCCCAAATTTCTACTCAATTTGTTTTTAATTCAAACTGCTCTAACCTGGGAGTTTTAAATAGTTTACCATATCAAAAATCAAACTTTCCCTTTCAGGATTTTAAACAACTTGCCTTCTCAAAACAATTCCAAAAACAAAATCTCTGGTAGTAATCCGTCACTTAGCAACTCAAAAATGAACACCGATGATGGTCGAATTCATCATCGGAATTTCTTTCCCAGCGATCGAAGTGAATTCAATAATATATCACTTCCAAAGCCATTTCTAAACACTTTCATTTTGAAGTACATTTCAAAATATTATTTACAATGCTTGTAATACAATTTAAAATCTCCCAAGATTTTAAAATTCTCATATATTTAATCCAGATTCATTTACAAACACTTATTCAGATTTTCGGAATTTTAATTCCAATTCTGATTTTAACTTCAGATTTAAATCATCTGATTCTACGTATTTTACTTATATGAACTTTGATTGGTTATTTACATAATCATTTAATTTGTAATCTTACTCGATTATAATAACAACCAATATATCCAATATATTACAATCATTTCAATATAATTATCTTCTTTATATCAAAATATACTTTTGGTAAAATTGTATCATTTACCGTCTTTTCAAAACATATCGTGTCGACCTATCGTATTCGACTGTTTCGAAACTCCTACCGATATAGTGGATCAAACTGATCGACCAGAACTTTTAAACAACTCAACCAATAAATCTCCACAATATAAAACAATTTTTTTATACAGTCTACAAATAAGTTCACTCGTATATATACACTCAACTCAATCCAGGGCATTACTAACCCCATCTCTACTGAGTCACGCCACAGAGCCAAGGTAATTACTTAACCTTAAGCTCTGATACCAACTGTAACGTCCCAGAAATTTGGTGGGCTTTTCAACCATCCCTTATCCCCCAAGGCAGAGGGCTAACCTCCCCCTGTGGCTTACAGAGGTACCCCAACTCCATGGTTTACGGCCAGCCTCTCGACTCGACCAATCCTCTATATTGCAGGACCTGTAGGGGTAAGAGTCTCCCGTTCGCCACCAAACCGCGAATCGAGAACCCCCTATCAGACGTACCAGTTAAGCAACATGGACTGGTGTGAGTAAAATCAAATCATTTGATTTAACTTTCAAAATTCTTTTGAAACAAAGGATAATCATAAGACCGATCCGCACATAAACACGGATGGCTTTTACCTTATGATAATCCAAATTATTTCTAAAACGATACTTGTCTGATATTATAATAATGTCTAGATCAAGTAAATAGAAATCTAGCAGAAACGCTTGCGTCTAACGTTCAACATATGTAATATACAATAAAAACCGTGGGCTCTTATTTGGGGAATGATTCCAACTATGACAAGGAATGGATCCACCTTCCGCTCAGTGTACTCTGGAAGCGATACACTGGAGTTCAACAAGTACATCTTGTAACTCGGCCACACATGACCGACCATTCATTTCTCTTGAATGTATCGAATATATTGCCACCCCTCGGTTAGTATTCCAACCTAACCGTTCCTGGGAGATACAGAATTGAAAGAAGTACAAATATGAATATTGTCTACATGGTGACAATATACCCTAATTGGGTGCGACCCACTAACCATGCTGCCTGCCCGATTTCTGTCATTTCCCAGTTGATGAGGCTTGAGGTTATAACGTATCTCTATACATATCACGTCTTCATTTACTTTGAATGCCACATCATCATACCCGTCAAATCACAAATTGATTTCCCAAAAATACCACGGGTATAAGCTAAGAGAAACGAATTCCTCCGCCACCAACGTAAATACGTTTGAAACAATCAACTTACGCGATCTACTAGATATACTCTGTCAGACATTCTTCCATACAGTTTTCCCTGGGACTGGATAAGCCGAAGGCACTATTCAGTACAACCATCTTAGGAAATCTCTACCTAAAATTTATACAATAGCCCTTGCACTTTACTCCATCTTCAATATATTCAGCATAATTGGTTTGCAACGCTTATGCCAATACGGAGTGGTTCTTCGAATAATAATCCAACCTGTCTCTCCATATTAACAACGTAAAAATGGTCAAAAACTTTGATAGTCGGTGATTTAACTATCAAATGAAAACACGTGTACAAACAACAATTTTATTTCCAATTGGAATTTCTATTGATCAATCATCATATATATATATATACATATATTCATATTTCCTTATTTTATATATTCAGAAAATATATGTTATGAACATTGGAAAACATTCCCATTGCTTATTTACTTATCACTATTCTGCCACATCTATCAGTCTCGGACTGTAAACTAGTATGAGAACAATTCCCTAAGTATCAATCCCGAAGGTCAAAACCAACATCAGATAGACACTTAGAAAACCATTCAACTTAACTAATCTCCAGTCAGTTTCTAATTTATCTTAACTCCATTTCTTAATTCCTTATAAATAAAACATTCCATTTTCTATGTTTAGAAAATATCTCTGGTTCTATATTTGTAAAACGTTTCCAAAACTCATTTATATGGATTTCAAACTAACGTTGTATAAAACATCGTTACGACCGCTCCATCCATAAATTGCTTATTACTTATCTGTATTTCTAACTAACTCTCGCTCTCGAACCTCAACTATTTCTTAGTTAAATAAGGAAGTCAATCAATTTGGGGTATAATTACCTCTCATACCTCAACTGAAAAGCGTTTTTAACCTTGCAATAGACAAAGCTCACCGCACCAATTTCTACAATCATTTGCTTACGCAAATTCTCGGATTCAGATTATGAATCCACTTCTTTTATGAAAAACATTTATTATAACACTAACGTTATAAACCCTACTTTCGAAATATCTAACTTCAAATATAACTTTTATTCTTTAATTTGAATAAATAAATAAACACCTAATTTATAAATAAATAAATCTTGATTCAAAAACCGGAAAGTATATGTACTTCCCCGAATTCGATATAATAGAATTCGACGATTAACTCCCTTTCGAGAAATCTCTATTCGATTAACTCTCTCTCGAATAAACTACATTCGATAATATCTCCTTCGAATAAACTGTATTCGATTAACTCTTTATTCTTCGAATAAACTATATTCGATTATCTCCTTTTTCTTCGAATAAAATATACTTGATAATCTCCTTTCGAATAACTAATATTCGATAACTCCTTTAACTCTATTCGAATAAACTACATTCGATAACCCCTTTCGAATAACTAAAATTCGATAATCCTTTCGAATAACTAATATTCGATAATCTCTCTTCGAAAAACTAATATTCGATAATCTCTCTTCGAATAACTAATATTCGATAATCTCTCTTCGAATAACTAATATTCGATAATCTCTCTTCAAATAACTAATATTCGATAATCTCTCTTCGAATAACTAATATTCGATAATCTCTCTTCGAATAACTAATATTCGATTAATTCTCTTCTTCGAATAAACTATATTCGAATAACTCTAATCCGACTAATTCTAATTTAATTAACTCGATTCGAATAACGAATATTCGAATAACTCTTGTTTGATTAACTCTATTTGAATAACTCTAGTTCGATTTAACTCTAATCGATTAACTCTAATCGATTACTCTAACTCGATTAACTCTAATCGATTTACACTAACTGATTAACTCTAATTGATTAACTCTAATCGATTACTCTAACTGATTAACACAATCCAATTTACTCTTCGTCCATATTTAGTTTAAATATCGATGTTGAAATCGATCCTTACTTCTCTATATAAGTCCTGACTTATATATTCTATTTATCCAGGATAAATATTGTACTTAATTTATAAGAACCTTTTTTATAAATTAATCTTCTTACTTTATCTATTAAAACAATTTTCTCTTAAATGTTCACTTTGAATTCACATTCTGTTATACCCGTGTGCGAAGCACGGGTCTAAACATTCCTAGTGTAAAATTCTCTTTTTATACAATTCTACTCATTTTTCAAGTGTTTCCTTTTATAATCTATTTATTTTCGAAATAAATATTTCCTTTATAATTTTATTTATTTTCTAAATAAATATTTCTATTTATAATCTACTTGTAAATGTTTTACAAATATTTCCTTTTATATCTGTTTCACAAATGTTTCCTTGTGAAACTTTATTTATTTTCTAAATAAATATTCCTTTTATATCCATTTATTTTCTAAATAAATATTTCTTTTCCTATTTGTTTCACAAATGTTTCCTTTTATAATTATCCTTTGATTTTATAATTATTTTCTTTTATAAAACCCTTTTCGTTTTATATATAAAAACCATTGATTTTATATAAATAATTCATTTTCAAAATACACTTTGAAAAACCCCTTTTCTACATCCCAGTATTTCTTATGGTATTTACAATACCAAATAACAATGATCGATATCATTCAAATACACATAATCAACACAGATTATATACCACATCATATATTACAATATATGAAAAACAGTAAAATAAATGTTGAGGAATCCAGTTGAATTCCTCCGACCTGTTTCCCTGCATCCACAGATGTTAAACACTATACTTAACATCAATTTCATTTCAATATGAAATATTCTGCTAAACAGAATCAATATTTGATTAACGATATATATATATATATATATCGTTATCTATAATTTCAACCAATACATAAGTAATTCAACCAAACAGTTAACATACAACAATCAACAGATAATTATCAGTTCTAAGAATACGTTATAAAAATATAACTGCTCGGAGTTGGTGAGTTTTACTCACGTTGGACGATCATCGTTAAATAATGATAATGTCTTTGATTTGATTCAGATCCGACAATTTATTTCGCTATAAATTGTAACGAGCTTTGATCCACTCCTAGTCAGTTCCATTATGGAGCTCTCATCCATACGATCCCAACGGATCTTGTTTCGCTTAATTCCGTTAACATATGACAAAGATATAGAATTTACAAGTTAACATACCATTTTAAAAAAAGAAAATAAATTAAATTCCCTTTTACAATTGATTGGGCTTAACCTTATTCAACGACCCATTCACTATCGTTAAAGCCCACCTGCTCCTAATATTTCCTTCTTCCCCGAACTGGAAAACCCGAACTCCAATAACACCACTCCGTCGATCAACAACAACTGCACCTCCACCTCTCCATTAAAACCCAAACCGACATCGCCATTCAACTCTCCATCGAATCCTCAACCTCGCCGGCCCCTCCTCCTTCAACTCGCACCTCCCCACCAATTTCCGTCAACAACTCCAACCCGACATCCACGTTAACATGGCGACATTTTTTTCCTTATAAATACCAAAAAAACCACAATCAAAGCTACTCTCCTCAATAAACTCAAAAACAACATCAAATACTTGAATCGATTCCTCTAAACTCCAAAAACCCGAACCCTAGGTTGACTGTACAAAAGTCGAACCATCGAAACTGTAATCGCACCCTTCAAAAATTATACGAGGTGAAAGAGGATCTTCCAACGGATTCAAATACATATATAAAATGATTTATTGATTTTGATTTCATTTTATGTGGATTTTAGAAGAGGGGATTAGTTGCGTTTCTTTGATTTTTTTGCTAAGAAAATGGGGCAGTGGATTTTTGTTGACCGTGAGAAAATGTAGTTAAGGTTAAGGAGGGGTATTTATAGAAGATTTAGATATTTTTGTGTTGATTATTTTATTTGTTTTTAAGCCAACGTTATATATATTTGTTGTTAAAAGTTCCTGTAATCACACATGATACCCAAAAATCACGAAACTGGACATGTAGCTACAGTTCGACATTACGATCCCAACGAAACTGGTTTCGTCGAATTCTGACTTCGTTTGCTCACACAACGTATCTTTAAAGGTCAATTTATCGACTGTTTTTCACATTAAAATCCCGTACGGCCACACTGACTTCAAAAATCACGGAAATTGAAATCTAACAAAAATTTGACATTACGAATCCAACAAAATTGTTTTCATCGAATTTGGAGGTCGTCTGAAAAACTGGTTATTTTTAAAGCTCTAAATAACCCATTTAAATATATAAATATATTTAAAAATAATTAAATATAATATTTAAAAATAAATATTATCGTATATATGCACACTAGAATATCATACAACTCCAATTGGATTTATAACTCGGTATTTCAAAATTCCCAGTTATATCGATATTCGATTTATATATAAAATCCTTTTATAATATAAATATATATTTATAAATCTCAAAGGAATTCCATAGCGACTTTTCTAAAATTTGATTTGGACATAAATTAAAATCTACGCAATGAAATCCCGATTTTTCTCTTCCATTAGAAAAATATACTTCATCAGCTCCTAACATTTCTTATTTCACAGAAATCCGGCTTGAAACGGATTCTGTATATCCAATTGAAGTTCAAATCGCCAAATAGCGAACTGCCGCGCCATTTCGAGCTCGATTATAATTATATTATAATTATACGTTCAAACTTCATTTAAATAATATATTCATTATTCAAATTCAATTTCAAACTGAATTATATATTTTAAATTGCCCAATTCACACAATACTGTGAATTCTGTTATTTCTGATTATTTCAGAATTTAATATATTATTTAATTAGTATATTAATTAAATAAAATCTAAATATTTAAATTCAACTCATTTTAAATTACCAAACCAATATTCAAATAATTAAATAAATAAATTATTACACTGGAAAAATACGGGATATTACAGTTTTAAATCCAACAACATCGTAAAAATCTTATTTAGATCTGCAACATTTTAGATTATATAGGCATTTAAACAGATTTCAGAAATCATGTTAAATTTCATAAGTATCCTATATAATGTCATATTAATTCTGATCAAATTTTATTTTATTTAAATGATGTACATGCATGTAAGACAAATTGATTCATAAGTCTATACATTTTTTATTATCTGAATTGTTTATATTAAAAAGGTTTTAAGACCTTTTGCATTTGAGTTGATTTTGGTTCATTTTTCATAATACTGTTAAAAGGTTGCCTGTTATGCTTGGAATTAAATCTTCTAATATGAGTAAACAGTACTAAAGTTATTATCATAATATTAGTTTAATAAGTATATATGGCTAGAACTTATCATAGATTTTCTCTATTAATGAAAATTGGTTTTACTGGTTAATGAGTCAGTAAATACCCCTCTGATGAACTTTGATTAATTGATATCATTAATGGTTAAGTCTAATAAAAAAACCCAGTTTAAAAACCATAATTACTTTGTTAATAAACAAAGTGATCCTGTATTAAAACCCAAAATCCAGTTTGGGTTAATCAAAATTGACAAGTCATTTTGGAAACTTGCTTTTAAGTTAAATTATTACTAGTTTAGTGTTGAAAAGTGTTTATTAACCAAATGTAAGTATTCACTGATAAAATTAGGTCAGTTATAATGATTTGTTTCTGAAATAAATGCATTGCAAATACAGTTTATGACTCTATTATAAATATAAATATATTTGATTCAGATCAAATATTGTTGACACTCCAATAATAACCCAAAGGTTTTGAATCATTGCAAGTTATTAAATATTAAGTCAATTAAGTTTATGAAACTTAGCTTGACGAATAATTAAACATATATATATATATATATATATATATAATACCACTTCTTGTACAGTAACATACGGATATTAATTGTTTTTGATACAAATATAAAGATATTTGAAAAACAGTTATGTTTTTGCTTGTTGACAAATGTTTGAACACAAATTCTATATTTATGATCATAATATGTTTTGCTGGATTCAGTTCTATATAAATGGATATTGTTTTACCAGCATAGGTATAAAATGGTTCAAACCGGCCGCCATTTTGATTTTTCCCTTTTATATGATTTCGTTTATATTTGTGAAGATATAAGTATGAGAATGATATTTTTTGTAATGACATACAGACATATATATATATATATATATATATATATATATATATATACAAATGCAGATGTAGTCTGCATAGTCATAATCCTTTCATATACATGACTTATATAAACTACTACATAATAATATACCCATGTGTATTTAGAATACATACATACATACATATATATATATAAGCTAATCAGATTAGATTTAAAATACTGGTTGATGTTTGATCAAATATCAACTGTATTATGATACAGAATTGATATTGTGATCAATTCACGAGCCACCATATATATATATATGTATGTATGTATGTATGTATGTATGTATGTATATTACCAGTATTACATATGTTTGAATATATGATTCAAATAGCAGATGTAAAATTTGGATCTGAAAACATGTATCTATATATATACATTTTTTTTATGATAGTTAATCAAATCATTTGATGATATAACACTATAGTAAAAAAAAATCTTGGTTAAATCAGTTTGCACCTTCCTTCAAAGCTGCATTCTTCTAAAAATTCAATAGGATATAATGCTTATTCTTGCACATATTTATATATAAATATCTATATATAACACCTGGTAAATGTGAAATATTGATTTCAATTAGAATTCTGATTCTATATGTATGTATTGTCGAATGCATTATTATAGATCTGTGTATGACATGAATGTGTAATAATAATAAATTGCTTATATTAAAGATGTGATCTTGTTTGATAAACATGGCCAGTGTAACTAGATCAATCCTGCTTGTATCCATGCTTCAATCAGTAAGACTGAACGATGGCGTACGTACTGATGTACAATTTTGGATACAGACCATCTTGCAACTTCTGAAGCAACAACATGATGTTATGCGTATACAGAATTAACAAAGTACCAATGGAGATATAGTTCAGTACACACACACACAGATATATATATATAAAGTTTGTATAAAATTATAAACTTGAGTATAGATATATCTTGACTGTTTACATTGGTGTGAGTTTTGTAAGACAATATCAGGCTTTAATACTATCACAAGAGTTGTATACGTCTGTTAGTTAATGTTTACATGTAGCATGCAATTTAAGATTGTTTAGACATGTGAGTGCATTATGTAGGTTGATATATATGTATCAGGCTTTGTTTGATCTGTTTATCATTATGAATTTGGATTCTTACATATCATTCTTCAAATTTTATATTGTCTGCATTTTATAGTTGTCTAATGAGTGGATGACTTAACTTGGTTTTAAGTAATACTAGATGTTGAGTATGGTATACTTAATTTATTTGCCATATATATATATATATATATATATATATATATATATATATATATATATATATATATATATATGCGTGTGTGTGTGAACTACGAAAAGTTTGTAATATGACATAGGCTAAAATTTAAGTATAAATGGAGTGGGTTGGGCTTAATTAATCTGGGCTTATGGCTTGCGTTATGTTTGAAATTAACATTTGCAAAAGTTGATCTTAATATAATTATAACCATGTGTGAAAATCCGTGTTCATTTAGTGAATGCAAAATTTACACAAATATTTTAGTTTTGAAATGTTCAAAAATAAATAGGCACATTTCCTTTGTAAATATATAAATAACATTGAATTTAAATACACATATATACTTAATATATTTTATTTAAATTAAATTATTTATATATTGAATATAAGATACATATATTTTGATATATGCAAGTAACTCTGATATTGTTCGTCACTACGAATTATTAGATTCCCTTTAAAGAAAATTTTGTTATATTAAGTCATGGTGAGGTCTTCCAATAATACACATCACAAAATCACTGGATGCAGGTAATGCCAAAGAATTAAGCATTCTTTTATTTTGGTTATATGCGATGGAGTAAAAGTGATACTTGAATTGTATTATTGGGTCTGACTTAATTAAGCTGCATAATAATATTATGGCTTAGAGACAACAACATGAATTATTCTATATTTTGAGCAAATGAATAATACAGAACAAAAATGTTCTTCATACGATCCAAGAGTTATATACAAGATATAATTTGTTGGATCTAGATTAACCCTAGAGGGAGGGGGTGAATAGGGTTTATCACAATTTTTAGCTGAATTAAAAATCTAACGGGATATATAATAATAAACAGATCACAGAATATAACAGAAACAGAAATGCAGAAAGTAAATGACACAAGATATACCCAGCTTGGGTAAAAACCTACCTACTGCTGCATTCCTAGGGCTTCTACTAGGTGATAGAATAGATCCCGCTTATAAGACCATGTAAACTCGCACTCCCTGCTCCTGTACTAACCCTACACTCAAAACCCTAGACTGGTTTATATCCACTAGACCAGATTTTTCCCTAGTTTTACAAACACTAGTAAACTGTCAGTTAATCCCCAATTAAATACCCCTAGATTTTAAAGACTCTCGAAATGATCGTTTGTTTTATGTAACACCCCACACCCGCTAAGGTCACTCACTAAGGGAATGCCTTAACTTCGGTGGAGCATTTTAAGTGAGTATAGAACAGAAAAATTACAACAAGACAGATATAATTACTTGAAAATCTAAAACATCATTTCATAGCAGCAGAAGGTAAACATGTTTAGTTACAACACCATAAAGAGTCAAGTACTAAATATCCATCCTGATAAAAACATAAGTACATAATCCCACTACATAAACAATAGCCATAAAAGAAAAGATAAGATGGGCTTTACATCACGGTCCAAGCTCCAGAAGATAGATAAAGAAGTCTGATCAAAGCCCACTAGTGCTAGGCCCAACCTGAGGACCTGAGGGGGAAAAAGATAAAAACAACGGGGTCAGACATAAGTCTGAGTGAGCCCTATAACTTTAACCACACAATCATTAAAGTAATTAGGGTATGATATAAACTTGGTACGGGATGATTGGGGATAAATGACTACACTAAGTAGCCAACTAGACATAGGATAACTAAGATAACGGTAAAGACGCATCTACCCACCCAAGGATAATTACTAACTGCACCACACCAGTCATTCCTACTTAAAGGTTGATCCCACCCAAGGACTTAAAGAATTTACCCAGTAGTTTCGTGTACCCCTAGCTGTCTACATAGGTGCCGTCTGCCCCTATCTCCACTAGGTGTACCCACTACTCCCAAGCGATCGGCTCCCTACCGTAGATACCCGTGCTGGCCCCACAATGGGGTGTATCACTCCCCAAAGTGGCAACCCGATACAACCAATGGTGCACGGCTTATATCTACACGATGCAACAACGTCTTACCTACCAGCCCGGGTCCACACACGCATATGAAACCCGTTGGACTCGCGTTGCCACCGCTACCCCGTTTTGGCCTCTTATAATCAAGCCCAGTACGCGTGTCCTGTCCTCGACATGGGTCGAGCCCAATAAGATACGTATGGGTTACTGGTTGAAATGGGCCCCCACAAGCTACCACCTAAGCTTGTCAATTTGTCTAGTGCATCCCACTTAACCCTTTAATCATGTTTAATTACATGTTTCCACTTGGTTAAGTCATCTAATCGTGTTTTCTATTGCCACCCAAGGCAACCCACTAGATTTCCACATGCCACCCAAGGCACTTGCTTGATTTCCACATGCCACCCAAGGCACCCACTTAACCCCTCATGCCCACTACATGCTTATTTGGTTAAGTGTTTCTTAATTGGTTAAGAACGTAACCGTTGTAAAGACCTCTCACATTAGACTATCTTTTATGGCAGCTGGATTTGCCGGTTGGGTCCGGACAGCCTTACGCCATAACCGAGTCTAACCTCGTGTCTTTACACTTGTCACGTATATAGTTTGTGCCTAAGACCTCTCACATTGGGCCAATCATTTATAGCCGCTGGATTTGCCGGCCGGTTCCGGGCAGTCTTACGCTACAAAAGGGTCCAACCTCGTGTCTTAGTCGATTAATTACACCTAATTAATCACCCCCGAATTAATTTTCCCTAATTAATTCCAATTTTATCGATGTACATAATTGACTCAATTATGTCCATCACTTTGTGGTATGCATAATCATACCAACCTCACACAATTTCATTAGCATGTTTATTAACCCCATCGTTCCCCGCGTAATTCGCTAACATGACATAAAAGCGAAGATTCATCACAAATACAATGGGTTCAACTTGCATAACACATTAGCATCAACATGGGTTTAAAGGTGTCAACATGCATATAGCATCAAACCCAACTAGCATAAATAATCAACCCAAACTTGCATGAATCACATATGTCATAAAGAGGTTAACTTGTATAAGTTTCTTATGTCATACAAAGGGGTAAACTTGCATATGTATGTATGACATGTAAAGGGGTTAACTTGCATATGTATGCATATCATACTAAGGTGTAAACTTGCACATGTCACTTGCATATAATCAAACATCATACTTGCATAACATGTTATATGTGAACTTGCATATTATCATACACCAAACTTGCATACATATCATACATGAACTTGCATATCATCATACACCCAACTTGCATAATCATGGTGTCATAGTGGATCAATGTTTATCATAGCAACTAGCATCATGAATACTTGCATAACTTACATAACCTCATGATCATATAGCATATAGCTTGCATAACTTGCATAACATCATAAACATGTAACATGTGACTTGCATATCTTGCATAACATCATGAACATGTAACATATGGCTTGCATAACTTGCATAACATCTCAAATATGTAGCATATTACTTGCATAACTTGCATAACATCACAAACACATAGTATATAACTTGCATGACATGCATAACATCATTAACACATAGCACATAACTTGCATAACATGCATAACATCATTAACACATAGCATACAACTTGCATAACTTGCATTGATCCACATTCATAGCCATAACCTCATTATATCCTATCATAATCATTTCAATAATTGGTCATTAAGGCTATAGAAAACTCACAACTTGTAGATTAGCACTCCTAAGAAGAAGATTAAGTTGCTAGAGTTGATTAGAGATTGATTTGAGATGCTATCTTCTTCTACAAATTGATGGAGGCTCCTTCAAGTTGCATTTTGATGGCATGACGGCATTGCTTCTATTTTTAGTATGAATTAGGGTAGTCTTAGGGTGTATTTATAGAGAATTTAGGTGTTTTAGGCCATTAGATTAACCCTAAATTAGATTAGAGCCGTCAGATCACGCCCTAGCCACAAAAACCCAGCCCAAAAGACAAGCAGGTGCACCCAGGTCACCTGGGCTCGACCAGGGAGGTCAACTCCCAGGTCGACCCTAGGGTCGACTCCCCAGTCGACCTGGGGGGGAGGTTAACTCCCCAGTCGACCCCCAAGTCGACCCCCTAGGTCTGGCGGGATTTTTCCCGCCACTTCTGAAATTTGAATTTTCTGTCTTAAAATCTGTTTTTAAATTTCTGCAAACTTCTTTGGGCTTTATCTGGGTCATACGGACTCCGATTTTCGAAAACTCGGACTCTATTTCGCGTATTTTTCCGAGACGAACGCAATGGCATAGCCCGTTTCTCCTGATTCGGATTTTTTAAATTTAATTCTGCCCTGTTTTATATTATAGCTAGTTATTCAACATACGGGGTGTTACATTCTCCCCTACTTAAAGGATTTCGTCCCCGAAATCTCCAAGTCAAGAAGAACGTATCCTACCAACCAAACAACCATCTACTAAACCATCAAACACTGGCACCCATTGTCCTTAAAGTTTCTAATGCTGTATGAACATATGCAAAGAGTGTGTGTATATGTTCCCTGTCTAATGCAAAATCAGGCGGTCTACTGATTCAGTTGACCTCCTTAATGCAAACCATGATAGTGCTATGCATCCAATATGTATGCGGAAGAACCCTATCGACACATACTATTTCTACATGAGTGCACAATCATTCACCAAAATGCATCATCCATATGATAGCACAACCATTATACATCCATTAATATAGCTACCTACACATAATTTTATGCAATATGCAATATGAAGTGATTGAGATGATCTAGTGCCTAGAGTGTGTGTATATGCATCCACGAGCAACCACTTGCATCCACACGCATCCATCAAACATAACATGTCTCAAACACATGTTTCAACCATAGGTTTTACCCTATCTAAAGGTCAAAGGTATTAATGAGAGGACATACTAAAGATAAGATAAGTACTAGACAAACGATAAAGGAGAAGTTAAAAGACATACCCTCAAAAAGGAATGGGTATAATGAACGCATCTTCGCTTCTGTCTCCCAAGTAGCATTGCTCTCATCTTCTCCCCATTGCACTTTGACTAGCCGCACCTCTCAGTTCCTCAACTTCCTAATCTCTAACCCAAGGATGCGGGTAGGAGCTCGTCGAATAGTTGCATCACGCTCTACCTCCACTTCTCTAAGTAAGCTCGGCTCTACCACCTCTGCGGTCTCATGTAGGCACTTCCTCAAATGTGACACAAGGAATACATCATGCACCCCACTAAGTCTCTCGGGTAAATCCACCCTATATGCCATCAGTCCAATCCTTTCCTTAATAGGAAACGGCCCAACAAATCTTGGAGCTAACTTCCCAATGGACCCAAAGCGAACTACATTCCGTAATGGAGATACTTTGACAAAGACCATGTCCCCAACCTCAAACTCCAGACCGTCCTCCTCTTGTCCGCATAAGATTTTTGCCTATCCTGTGCTGCTTTCATCCTTCTTCGATTCAAGTCAATCTTCTCAGAAGTCTCCCTAACCATATCAGGCCCAAGCAAGATCTTATCCGTAGATTCCCACCAACATGTAGGTGATCGACAAGGCCTTCCATAAAGAGCTTCGAAAGGAGCCATACCAATACTAGACTGAAAGCTGTTATTATATGCGAATTCCACCAATGGAAGATGCTCTTCCCATGTACCTCCAAAATCTAGGATACAAAGCCTCAAAAGGTCTTCTAGAACACGATTCACCCTCTCGGTCTGGCCGTCCATCTGAGGATGATATGCGGTGCTCAGACACAATTGAGTCCCCACTGCTTCTTGCAAACTTTTCCAGAACTCGCTAGTGAAGATAGGATCTCGATCACTCACTATGCTAGAGGGCACCCCATGCAATCGAAGTATCTCTCGAAGATATACTGAAGCTAGCCATGGAGCAGTCCTCTTGATCTTCACAGGTATGAAATGGGCGCTTTTTGTAAGTCTGTCTACCACAACCCAAATTCTCATATTACCCTTTCTCGATCTGGGTAACCCGTCAATAAAATCCATCGATACGCTATCCCACTTCCATTGCGGAACTTCCAATGGGTGAAGCAACCCACCTGGTTTCTTTTGCTCCGCTTTCACCTGTTGGCACACCAAGCATCTAGCGACATACTCGGCCACATCTTTCTTCATTCCGGCCCAAAAGAAAACTCGCCTCATGTCTTGGTACATCTTGTCCCCACTGGGATGAATGGTCATCCTAGAACGGTGTGCCTCATCAAGAATAGCCTTCCTCAAACCCTCGTCTTGCGGTACACAAAGTCTACCGTCTCTACGCAAGCACCCCCTATCGTCTTGGGTGTACCTACTCAAATGGCTGGACGACTCCCCCCTTATGAGCCTCTCTACCAACTCAACCAACTGTGGGTCGTCCCTCTGTGCTTCTCCCATCCGCCCCAAAAGAGTAGGTCTGACCTCCAAGGATGCTAGCAAACCGGGTATATAGTCAACGGAAGGTCTGAAATCAAACATCGAGATAAATTCCAAGCTTCGTCGTTCCATGAACAATGGACTCAAGGACAACCTTTTTCTGCTCAAGGCGTCCGCCACCACGTTACCCTTGCCAGGGGTATACGCTATCTCGAAATCATAGGATGCTAAGAACTCCATCCACCTTTGCTGTCTCAAGTTCAAATCCTTCTGAGAAAACAAGTACTTCAATGATTTGTGGTCAGTGAACAATTCAAATCTCTCACCAAGAAGATAATGGCGCCAAATCTTAAGCGCAAAAACAATAGCGGCCAACTCTAAATCATGGGTAGGGTAATTTTTCTCATGTGCCCTCAACTGCCTTCCACCATAGGCTATTACCCATCCCTCTTGCATTAAGACTGCACCCAGTCCTGTCCCACAAGCATCGGTATAGACAACAAATGGCTTACTTCCATCTGGCAGCACTAAGACTGGAGCTGTGGTTAAAGCTCTCTTTAACCGTCGGAACGCATCATCACAATCTACGTCCCATGCGAAGACTAGATTCTTCTTCGTCAAGCGAGTTAATGGGGCTGATATCTTCGCGAAGTCCTTGATAAACTTCCTATAGTAGCCAGCCAACCCCAAGAAACTCCTCACCTCGGTAGCATTCTTCGGAACCTTCCAATCTTGGATGGACACTACCTTCGCGGGATCCACAGCTATCCCTTCCTTGGAGACCACGTGCCCCAAGAACCGCACTTCCTTCCTCCAGAAGTGACATTTAGAAAATTTAGCCTTAAGGCTATGCACTCGAAGAGTCTCCAACACTTCCCTAAGATGTAGGGCATGCTCTTCTTCACTTTTAGAAAATACTAAGATGTCATCCACAAAGACCACCACGAACTTATTAAGGAACTCCCTGAACACCCTACTCATCAAATCAACAAAGTATGCAGGGGCGTTCGTCAACCCAAATGGCATCACCAGCCACTCATAGAAACCATCCGGAGTCCTAAAGGCAGTCTTGTCTATGCTATCCTCAGCCACCCTCAACTGATGAAACCCCGTGGCTAAGTCCAACCGAGAAAATACTGAAGCGCCAACCAACTGATCAAAGAGATCATCAATCCTCGGCAATGGGTGTCTATTCTTCTTTGTGAGCTTGTTGAGTTCTCTATAGTCTTCAAAAAGTCTGAGGGACCCATCCGCCTTCGTAGCAAAAACTACTGGAGTACCCCACTCCGATATACTCCGCCTTATGAACCCCTTCTCAAGCAACTCCCCTACTTGCTTATGGAGTTCCCTCCTCTCACGAGGAGCCATGTGGCGCACCGGTAAAGATACAGGTTTAGCATTATCCACCAGATATATTCGGAAGTCTATCTCCCGCTTCGGAGGTAAGCCCTTCACCTCCTCAAACACATCCGAGTATTCCCGGACTACTCTAACAGATCGCAAACTCTCGACCGAAGCGTCAAGCAATTCAAGATAACTTAGCATAACAGAATCCATGGGATTACAAGAAATCTCGAGAGTGTTCCCCAAGCGGGTCATGAGCCTAACAACTCTCCTTTCGCAATCAAGAACGGCACCATTACTGGATAACCAGTCCATGCCCAAAATCAACCCATAGCCCGTGAAGCCCAAAACAAAAGCATCACATCTAAACTCAATGCTAAGTACAGAAATCTTCAAACCCAAACATATCATGGACAAATAAGTGGAGCCCCCAATTGGGTTTGAAACAACCAAGGGATCATCTAATAGACTGGTGTCTAAGTGCAGTGACTCAACTAATGATGATGAGATAAACGAATGCGATGCGCCAGAATCAAACAATGTACGGACAGGATGATCAAATAGAAAAACCAGACTTTCAACGGAAATAGTTCTACCTCTTTCCTGAGTTGGTGGAACCGCGAGAGCCTGAACTTGCCCCCTTGCTTGACCTGGTGCCATAAGAGCTTGCACCTGTCCTCCTGAGGTAGATCCCGTCCTTTGCCCC
Organism: Allium sativum; assembly: GCA_030737875.1. Taxonomy (NCBI): domain Eukaryota; kingdom Viridiplantae; phylum Streptophyta; class Magnoliopsida; order Asparagales; family Amaryllidaceae; genus Allium; species Allium sativum. The sequence continues at coordinate 260,922,393 of CM060927.1, read as the reverse complement.
TTCTTGGGGCAATCCTTCACTAGATGCCCTGCTTCACCACAGTGGTAGCAGCCAGTCTTCTTCTTCTTCCGACGATCTTTGCTTATGTGGCCTGGTATCCCGCAATTGAAGCACTTCTTCTTCCCCTTGCCACCGTTGCCTTTCCCACCTTTGTTATGTTGCTGTTGAGGTCTCTTTTGATCTCCCTTCTTCTCGGTTGCCTTATTAGCATTGGGACCCTTCTCTTCCTCATGCATGAGTGCCATGTCAACTAGCTTCTCAAAGGTGCCCCCCATAGGGATATGAGTCATAGCCAATCCATGCATCGGTTCATTCAAGCCTTTAACGAACCTCAAAGCCTTCTTCTCCGGTGTATTCACCATGTCTATGCCAAACCTTGCCAATTGATTAAACTTGTTGACATATTCCTTCACCGAGAGATTTCCTTGCTTTAGAGTCAAGAACCTTTCCATATACAAGTTTTTCTCCGCCCTTGAGAGAAACTTTGCCAAAAATCTTTGCCTGAAATCCGCCCAAGAGTCAACGGGGCGTTCTCCATTAGTGACCTCCCACCAGAATGAGGCCTCTCCCTTCATTAACCAAGCAGCTAACTTGACTTTCTTTCCTTCTTCCATCTCAAAGATGTCTATCAACTCTTCCACCTCCTTAAGCCAATCTCTAGCCTCCACAAAAGTTTCAGATCCTTGAAAAGGTTTCCCTCCCATAGCCTTAAATTCCTTGCAAGTCTTAGCAAAAGTATCTGTGCGAGGAGGAGGAGGAGGAAGATCGGGTGCTACCGTTGGTGGAGGAACATTTGCTGGACCTGCAGTGGCGGCCCTAGCCTCCATCAATCTCCTATACCATACTGGTATCGTCACACCCTCCGGAAAGTTAAGATCCTCAGCCATGCTGAAACGAAAAAGGAAAGATTCAAAACGGAGAATTCGAAAGATAAAGATATGGCTATTGGGGATTATGCTTTTCTTTCAAAAACTTTTCTCTTTAAAGACATGTTTTTGAAAATACTTCTTCCAAAAATGTTTTTAGAAAATAGTTTTCTAAAAAAATTATCTGTTCTGGTAACCTTCGCTCTGATACCACGTGTAACACCCCACACCCGCTAAGGTCACTCACTAAGGGAATGCCTTAACTTCGGTGGAGCATTTTAAGTGAGTATAGAACAGAAAAATTACAACAAGACAGATATAATTACTTGAAAATCTAAAACATCATTTCATAGCAGCAGAAGGTAAACATGTTTAGTTACAACACCATAAAGAGTCAAGTACTAAATATCCATCCTGATAAAAACATAAGTACATAATCCCACTACATAAACAATAGCCATAAAAGAAAAGATAAGCTGGGCTTTACATCACGGTCCAAGCTCCAGAAGATAGATAAAGAAGTCTGATCAAAGCCCACTAGTGCTAGGCCCAACCTAAGGACCTGAGGGGGAAAAAGATAAAAACAACGGGGTCAGACATAAGTCTGAGTGAGCCCTATAACTTTAACCACACAATCATTAAAGTAATTAGGGTATGATATAAACTTGGTACGGGATGATTGGGGATAAATGACTACACTAAGTAGCCAACTAGACATAGGATAACTAAGATAACGGTAAAGACGCATCTACCCACCCAAGGATAATTACTAACTGCACCACACCAGTCATTCCTACTTAAAGGTTGATCCCACCCAAGGACTTAAAGAATTTACCCAGTAGTTTCGTGTACCCCTAGCTGTCTACATAGGTGCCGTCTGCCCCTATCTCCACTAGGTGTACCCACTACTCCCAAGCGATCGGCTCCCTACCGTAGATACCCGTGCTGGCCCCACAATGGGGTGTATCACTCCCCAAAGTGGCAACCCGATACAACCAATGGTGCACGGCTTATATCTACACGATGCAACAACGTCTTACCTACCAGCCCGGGTCCACACACGCATATGAAACCCGTTGGACTCGCGTTGCCACCGCTACCCCGTTTTGGCCTCTTATAATCAAGCCCAGTACGCGTGTCCCGTCCTCGACATGGGTCGAGCCCAATAAGATACATTTGGGTTACTGGTTGAAATGGGCCCCCACAAGCTACCACCTAAGCTTGTCAATTTATCTAGTGCATCCCACTTAACCCTTTAATCATGTTTAATTACATGTTTCCACTTGGTTAAGTCATCTAATCGTATTTTTTATTGCCACCCAAGGCAACCTACTAGATTTCCACATGCCACCCAAGGCACTTACTTGATTTCCACATGCCACCCAAGGCACCCACTTAACCCCTCATGCCCACTACATGCTTATTTGGTTAAGTGTTTCTTAATTGATTAAGAACGTAACCGTTGTAAAGACCTCTCACATTAGACTATCTTTTATGGCAGTTGGATTTGCCGGTTGGGTCCGGGCAGCCTTACGCCATAACCGAGTCTAACCTCGTATCTTTACACTTATCACGTATATAGTTTGTGCCTAAGACCTCTCACATTGGGCCAATCATTTGTATCCGCTGGATTTGCCGGTCGGTTCCGGGCAGTTTTACGCTACAAAAGGGTCCAACCTCGTGTCTTAGTCGATTAATTACACCTAATTAATCACCCTCGAATTAATTTTCCCTAATTAATTCCAATTTTAACGATGTACATAATTGACTCAATTATGTCCATCACTTTGTGGTATGCATAATCATACCAACCTCACACAATTTCATTAGCATGTTTATTAACCCCATCGTTCCCTGCGTAATTCGCTAACATGACATAAAAGGGAAGATTCAACACAAATACAATGGGTTCAACTTGCATAACACATTATCATCAACATGGGTTTAAAGGTGTCAACATGCATATAGCATCAAACCCAACTAGCATAAATAATCAACCCAAACTTGCATGAATCACATATGTCATAAAGAGGTTAACTTGTATAAGTTTCTTATGTCATACAAAGGGGTAAACTTGCATATGTATGTATGACATGTAAAGGGGTTAACTTGCATATGTATGCATATCATACTAAGGTGTAAACTTGCACATGTCACTTGCATATAATCAAACATCATACTTGCATAACATGTTATATGTGAACTTGCATATTATCATACACCAAACTTGCATACATATCATACATGAACTTGCATATCATCATACACCCAACTTGCATAATCATGGTGTCATAGTGGATCAATGTTTATCATAGCAACTAGCATCATGAATACTTGCATAACTTGCATAACCTCATGATCATATAGCATATAGCTTGCATAACTTGCATAACATCATAAACATGTAACATGTGACTTGCATAACTTGCATAACATCATGAACATGTAACATATGGCTTGCATAACTTGCATAACATCTCAAATATGTAGCATATTACTTGCATAACTTGCATAACATCACAAACACATAGTATATAACTTGCATGACATGCATAACATCATTAACACATAGCACATAACTTGCATAACATGCATAACATCATTAACACATAGCATACAACTTGCATAACTTGCATTGATCCACATTCATAGCCATAACCTCATTATATCCTATCATAATCATTTCAATAATTGGTCATTAAGGCTATAGAAAACTCACAACTTGTAGATTAGCACTCCTAAGAAGAAGATTAAGTTGCTAGAGTTGATTAGAGATTGATTTGAGATGCCATCTTCTTCTACAAATTGATGGAGGCTCCTTCAAGTTGCATTTTGACGGCATGACGACATTGCTTCTATTTTTTATGAATTAGGGTAGTCTTAGGGTGTATTTATAGAGAATTTAGGTGTTTTAGGCCATTAGATTAACCCTAAATTAGATTAGAGCCGTCAGATCACGCCCTAGCCACAAAAACCCAGCCCAAAAGACAAGCAGGTGCACCCAGGTCACCTGGGCTCGACCAGGGAGGTCGACTCCCAGGTCGACCCTAGGGTCGACTCCCCAGTCGACCTGGGGGGGAGGTCCACTCCCCAGTCGACCCCAAGTCGACCCCCTGGGTCTGGCGGGATTTTTCCCGCCACTTCTGAAATTTGAATTTTCTGTCTTAAAATCTGTTTTTAAATTTCTGCAAACTTCTTTGGGCTTTATCTGGGTTATACGGACTCCGATTTTCGAAAACTCGGACTCTATTTCGCGTATTTTTCCGAGACGAACGCAATGGCTTAGCCCGTTTCCCCTGATTCGGATTTTTTAAATTTAATTCTGCCCTGTTTTATATTATAGCTAGTTATTCAACATACGGGGTGTTACATTTTACAACTCAAAATAAAAACAATACAAAAATAAAAATAAAATTAAAATTAAAAACCCTAGGAGTTAAATTAAAAGGGTCATCCCCTTTTCAATTTAAAAAACAAACTATGCCCTTTTGTTTAAAATTGGATGCCCCATTATCCATTATCTCTTGCCCGACCTCCTTTGTCTCTGGGAAAATTAAATGGAGGCGGCGATAAAAGAACTAGGGTTTTCTTCATCTTCAGATCGATCGATTGATGATGTTATCATGATACTCGAAGTCGTTGAGATTCTATAGTCGATTGCTAATCCTCTTTGCTTCACCAATTTGGGGTTTTTCTCTGTCGATCGAAAACTGTGAGTTCTTTAAAATGATTTGAGTTTTGCTCTTTGAAATTTTAGCTTGTAGTTTTTCGATTTCATGCCTGTTATGTAATTGGTGTTAAATAGGATTATATCGTCCTATATCATGCATTGATTTCACGTAAATGACTTGACTGATTTGCGTTGGCTTCCCCTTTTGAATTCTCGGCTTTGATTGAAAGAATTCTTGTTTGAATAAAAAGCTTAATTTTTTGCCCTGACTTGAATGTGAATTCCCTCTTTTGGAAATGCTTGATTAAAATTGATTTTGCTGCCTTGATTACCTTGATTTAATCGATCATTGATTGATAAAAAAAACTGGACATTAATTCGATAGATATTTCTTGGCCCTCTTGTGTTATTTCTGGAAGTAAATCTTGACAGTTTTTCTTTGTTGCCAAAGAATGAAATCTTGCCGAGATTGATTGAGGAAAAATTGAAGAAAAAACTTGAAAAACCCCTTGCCAAAAAATGATTGTCTTGCCATGTCATATTGATAGAATTTTTCCAAATAAATATTTTCCAAATCAGGAAATACATGCATGCTCAAATTTCTGTAATTACTGAAGAACTTGCCACTTTTGAAAAAACTTTTTCAAACCTGGAAACATTTTGAAACTTAACTGAATTCTGTATAGCTGTGTTGGCATGTCATTTGAACATTTGCTTGATAGATTCCCTCTTGTAAATTTTGCTCCACTGATTTCTTCTCGCTAAACAATGTGTAAATTGATTTCAGGAAATAGTTTATAAAACAGAAAGATGATTAACATCTGATTGTAAACTTGATAAGCATGTTTGTACGCATATTTGAAATTGTGTACATTTTGAACTTGTTTCATCATAGCTGTCAACACATGATGATCCTGTCATGAACATGTCACTTGTATGCATGCACACTGCATAATTTTGTGCACCATGTGTGTATATGATTGTTTGCCATTTCATCATGCTATCACTGCATTCCATTTGTAAACGTGAACAGAACTCTGGCTTGAAACATGCTGTGTTACCTTCCATGTATTGCTGAATGAATACTTGTATTTGGACTGCCATGAACCACCCTTGTCTCGCCATTGTGCTTGACCACTGTAGCTTCCACCACTGGTTTGCCTTGATTTGCCGTGTTGTACTGAGCTTTGGCTTTATTGTATTTCTTGCTTTGACATGCAAGCATCTGTGCAACTCGACCATGGTGTATGTCAGTCCATTGCTATATACACTACATGTGTTCGCTTGATTTACATATGCTTGCACCACTCTTGATTTCTGAGCATCCTTGATGCTATGTCACCTTGCTGAATGTATACACCATGTATTTGCTGTTGCATTGCAACTGTGTCATGTTACACCCTACTGAGTTTTGTCACTTGCTTGAATTTGAATTTGAATGGTGCACCCTCTGTTTAGAACCTTGTTGCACCTTTTGTTTTAAATTGTTGTACCACTTGTCTTGAAACTTGGTCTGTTTTGACCACTTTTGCACTAGAACTGCCTGCACTTGTTTGTTACCTTCCATGTATTGTTGGATGAATACTTGTATTTGGACTACAACGAACCACCCTTGTCTCGCCATTGTTCTTGACCACTGTAGCTTCCACCACTGGTTTGCCATGATTTGCCGTGCTGTACTGAGCTTTGGCTTTATTGTATTTCTTGCTTTGACATGCAAGCATCTGTGCAACTCGACCATGGTGTATGTCAGTCCATTGCTATATACGCTACATGTGTTCGCTTGATTTACATATGCTTGCACCACTCTTGATTTCTGAGCATCCTTGATGCTATGTCACCTTTCTGAATGTATACACCATGTATTTGCTGTTGCATTGTAACTGTGTCATGTTACACCCTACTGAGTTTTGTCACTTGCTTGAATTTGAATTTGAATGGTGCATCCTCTGTTTAGAACCTTATTGCACCTTTTGCTTTAAATTGTTGTACCACTTGGTCTATTTTGACCACTTTTGCACTTCTACTGCCTGCACTTGTTTGTTCCTGCCATGTCACTGAATTTGATCATCATGCTGTGAATATCCACTTGCTTGTTCACTTGTGTTTGTACATGAATTTTGGGTTGATCTGTATAAGCTCGACAACCTTGAACTATGTTGGATTTTCGACCATTTTGGCTTGCACTGTTCCCATGTTGATTGTGCACTGAGTCGAGATAGTCCACGTGGCTACTCCTCAGTTGCACACTGATTGGCGAGGCAGTGCACAGTGTATATCTATGCACATGTGTATATGCAACCATCCGATAAAAATTTTATGTCCCTGTGCTATACATATACAAACTGACTAGATACAGATGAATCAGATCAAGTCATGAAAAATGATGAGAAATGTACCAGAAAACTGAGGCAAATAAAAAAAATAAAATTTTAAAAATAAAATTTATATTTGCATGTATTCTGTTTTATTCCTGTTGTAGTGTACTGTGTTTGTTTCTATTTTATTTGACAGGTAAGCAGAAGATGGTTGGACTGACTGTGAAGTGCTGTGAAGACCGAAGACAGAAGTCAGTGAAAAAAAGCATATATATATATATATATATATATATATATATTAATGTAACTGAATGTATGTATAAATGGTTGTATAACTGAGTGAAGTGTTGTAGTGATTCTGTAGTAAAGGAGCTGTGTATATGAAAATAAAAAATTGTACTGACAATTGTAATAAACAAATTTGATTGAAATAAATATTATTTTATTTTCTTCAAACAAATTTGTCTATCGTATTATGTTTATTTACAAGTACAATATTCTGTGAATGTATATGAAATGTGATGTGTTCAAATAGTGGAGTTATAAATAGTTGTATTGTTTGAATGTTTGAAATAAAATATTATATTTAAACAAAATACTGTGTTGATATTTAAATTTCTGTATAGATGCATTCTGTTTAAATATAAATAATATATTCCTGTCTATGATGTATACATAGAACAGTACAGTAACAAACACATTTAAAATAATATTTATTTTGTTGTTATCATCAAACAAAAATCATGTAATTGTGTATACAACTATGTTATATACAACAATCTCCCCCTTTTGATGATGACAAACAAATAAAAGATTTTGTTTACAATAAATGTGTTTGACACTGAATTTTGAACTCTCCCTATTTAAAAGCCCCCCTACAACAGAAAACTCCCCCTATAATTGTGCATGAATGAAATGTACTGAATAATAATGAATTTTTAAAATTAAAAATATTTATAAAATATTCACTCATAAATAAAAAACTCAACCCATTCTCCCCCTTTTGTTATCATCAAAAGGATACAGAATTTAAAATATAGATGAATACTGACTAGAAATATAATTTCAGCTTAGGAGGAAGAACGGTTATCATAAATCTCAACCAGTCAAACAAAAATCATAATATTCTAAGAATAGTGGCATATTTCACATTTTAGAGAATGACGGATTTACGATGAATTTATAAAAATGGAGAGAGTTTAAAAAATATATAAATATTTTCCAATTATTTCCAAAAGAATTTTTATAAAATTAAAGCACAAAAACAGTGATGGATTTGGACTATAGTTAATAATTCAACTTAAGTGACAAAATCGAATAATCTCAAATCCTAATACCTATCAATCAACAAATCCTAATATGTCATAAAATATTAACATATTTCACAAATTAAAAAATGGATTGGTAGACTAGTTTTCACATGCCAAGGGGAAATTCTTATTAGATGTTTATTTATTCAAACTATTTATTTACTTATTTATTTAAGAGCACACTGACCATACATAACCAGAGCTTGGATTTTTAAATGAGGTCAGTCACAGCTTAAATTATAAGTTGTCTCTTAACCTTCCATGACCAGAGCTTGGATTTTTAAATGAGGTTAGAGACACACTTATATATTAATTTAATTATTTTCAGTTTCAAAATGAAAACCCCTCAGTAAGTAAAACTAATATGGATGATAGAAATGTGGCAAGGTACAGGAATGGACTATGAAATAAATTTCTAAATTAATTATTTTATGAAATATGATCAAATGTACCGAGATCATTGAAAATTTTCAATTGTCACTAATTCTGAAAAACAACATAGTCCCATTTCTATCACAAATATTTCCACTGTTTATTCAAAAAAATAAAATTTAAAACATATTAACTCTCCATATTAATATAAAATTATCATGGATGGCAGAATGATGATAGATAAAGGAGATGGTCGTGAAACAATTGCCAATTCAAAGATATTATAATAACTGTTCAATCATCAAGAAACTCTAAATAAAATCTTCTCTTGTTGTGAAATATACTGTAGTCGCAATTCATCACAATTTCAAAATCTGATAATAATTTTGATGAATTATAAATACAGTTCAATTTGGATATTGATTTCAATTTCTGAATGAATAATCAATAAATAATTTTAAAATTGAAAATCAATTACAAGAGGGAAGTGAAAAGTTCTATATAAAGCAAGAGGGATTAAAAAATATATACAGCTAAAACAAATTCAGCACTTCTAAACTGATACCACTTGATGTCTCTATTAATGAGGATTTTAAAAATGACATTGGTGACAAACAAGGATATCACAGACAGTAGAATTTTAAAGCCTAGGCAGACAAATTTAGCACATTTATCAGAGCAGCAGACAAGAACAAGTAGTCATTTGAAAAACAGTATCAGAGCAGCAATCAGATCAAAACCAGGTAATTTCCAAAATATTTTCAAATCAATGTCAGGACAGCACAACAAACAATTTCAATTCAGACTTGACAGGATGACGGTCACAACAGATGATTCATGATCCAGGATTAAAAATACCGTTTATTTTAAATCATTTGATGGAATATATAGATATCTGGATTTAATGAATCGATCACACCAGATTGTAAATTTTTGATTCGAGATATATGTGAGATTCAATAAATCAATAATTTCAAATGATTTTAAACAAACAAATATTCAAATCAAATAATCATGAAATAACAATGAGATTTAAGATCAGATTTAAAAAAATCAAAAGTATCTCTGACAAGCCTAAGAGAAATTTCAGATCATTTACATCAATTTTGAGAGGTATTCATGATCAAATATAATTTATTTGAAATCACTTGAATCAATGTCGAGTTTTGAAATATAATGAATTAGTCACAAAAGGTTGATAATTTCAAATTTAGGAGGTGTGTGATTATTCAAAATATCAATAATTTCAGATGATTTCAAACAAACAAATTCTAGCCATAATGATCATGAATAACGATGATTTTCAAGATGTAACACTGAGATTTAAAACAGGTTAAAATTTCCAAGCCAATCTGAAAATCAATGGAATTATCACAACTGATAAATAGCAGTGTGCTGTAATGAGTATAACATTTTAAGTTTTTCTAAAATGAATTAGAAGAAAACTCAAAACAGCAGTGTTGTGTGAAATTCCATTAAACTTTCAGATCTTCAAAGAATTTAGAATTCTTATTAACATTGTTCAAGATATAACAAGAATACATCAACACTGTTTGAAATTCAGAAGACAGAAAATGAACTTCAAAACAATTGCAGATATTTACAAGATTAAATTCAAGATATGGAAAAGATTAAAACATCAGATTCTTATATACATGAAGCGAATTTCCAGAAAAAAATATATGAATTCTTCAATTTGAAGTTAAGGAAGCCGAAGAAGTTACAAAGATATGACAGTGACAAATCAAAAACAGAAAACAAAGAAAAATAAACAGAAAGGACAGAAGGAGAAATAAACAAAGAAAAGAAATACAGAGAATATTTACAAAGGTGAGTTTAGATATCATACAAGAATCCAATGTAAATCAGAATCTCTAACTCAACACTCTTGGCTAAGGAACTCTAAACAAGTCAAAGAAGTGAAACAACTTGAATTCAGATTTTCTTTCCCAAAGCAGTCCCCCAGCCTTCACTGATACCTAGCAGTTGAGAGAATCAAGTGGTCTAACAAAATTTGTAAAACCACTGTGAAATATGTTTACCACTTTTGGTACCCAAACCCGTTTGTATAACAAACCATCAGAATTTACCTTTGTACCCTTAGGAACCCAAATCTGTTTGAATTTTACGAAGCCTGTTTTATTTCCATTTGTGATCCAAGTTCATTTAAGAGGTTTGCTATATAATAAGTTTTCATTTTGTTTCAAAAGTCCTTTCTAATTTTCAGAGTTCACACTTTCAAGTCTATTCTTTTCAAAATATTTTGAAGGATTTTTAAAACAACTTGGGTCTCGTTTTCCAAAATATTGATTTTCCCAAAACCAAGACCGTTTTTATTTGCTGAAGAAAATTGGTTTTTCAACAACATATTCAAAGATTTTTCTCCATCAGAAAATTTTCTGAAAATTGTTTCAAGTTGTTGAATTTCAGTTTTAAGATCACTGTTTTCTTTAATTAAATCTGAACAACGATTTTAGTGATCTTACATCTTTCAAACTCAGATTTCAAAACCAAATTTTCATCATTAAGCAATTTAATTTTGGTTTGGGACTCAGCCATTTCAAAATCAAAATATTTTCGACTTTCAGATTCAAGTTTCTTCAAATTTTCAATTTCGATTTCAAGATCTTTCAAAATCAAATTTGATTTCAACAAGTTCTCCTTTTCAGCAATTTCAAATTCGGAATTTATATCTGTTTCAAAATTTTCAGATTCCTTTTGCAGAAGGTTATTCAAATTTGATAACTCAGTCTTGTTCTCATTTAAGATTAGAATTTCATTTTCAAACTTTTGAATATTTTTATTGAGATGAACAAGATTGGTTTTCAATTTCAAACAATTTTTGCAAACTGAATTTGAAGAATTTTTAACATATTCAAGTTGTGATTCCAAATCATCAGTTTTGCTGGTCAACTCAAAATTCTTAGATTTTAGAGACTTAATTTTTAATTGGGGTTTATCAACAGATTTCGTTAAATCAAGACACATGTAAACCAGATCTTCATATGAGAAATTTTCTGTTTCAACATTTGTTGATTTTCCATCATCTGATCCATCTGAAGTTTCATCTACATGACTTGTTAAGCATAGATCTGAATCTGAGTTGTCATCCTGGGGTTTTGAGCAGCTGTTGTCAATTTGCCCATACTTCTTATTAAGAACTGCCCAAATTTCCTACACAGTCAAACAATGGGAGATCAGATTGTATTGATCATCATCAAGATGAGAATAAAGAATATGTGTAGCACAAGAATTAAAAACTTTATCTACCATATCGTACCCATTGATAAAAACATCCCCACATTTAATATTAAGAGATTTTGAATACAATTCCATTTTGGATTTCCAGTTTAAAAAATCTGTTCTAGTGAAAATAGTTAGAGATGAACTGGATTGACTCTCGCTAGACAGACAACTAGGATTACCTATGACTCTAGAGTTAAAAATACCTGCTTTGATACCACTTGTTGGATCTAGATTAACCTAGAGGGGGTGAATAAGGTTTATCACAGTTTTTAGCTGAATTAAAAATATAACGGGATATATAATAATAAACAGATCACAGAATATAACAGAAACAGAAATGCAGAAAATAAATGACATAAGATATACCCATCTTCGGCAAAAACCTGCCTACTGCTGCATTCCTAAGGTTTCTACTAGGTGATAGAACAGATCCCGCTTATAAGACCATGTAAACTCACACTCCCTGCTCCTGTACTAACCCTACGCTCAAAACCCTAGACTGGTCTATATCCACTAGACCAGATTTTTCCCTAGTTTTACAGACACTAGTAAACTGTCAGTTAATCCCTAACTGAATACCCCTAGATTTTACAGAATCTAGAACTGATCCTTTGTTTTACAACTCAAAATAAAAACAATACAAAAATAAAAATAAAAATAAAACCCTAGGAGCTAAATTAAAAGGGTCATCCCCTTTTTAATTTAAAAAAAAACTATGCCCATTTGTTTAAACTTGGCTGGCCCATTATCCATTATCTCTTGCCCGATCTCCTTTGTCTTTGGGAAAGTTAAATGGCGACGGCGATAAAAGAACTAGGGTTTTCTTCATCTTCAAATCGATCGATTGATGATGTTGTCATGATACTCGGAATCATTGAGATTCTATAGTCGATTGCTGATCCTCCTTGCTTCAGCAATTTGGGGTTTTTATCTGTCGATCGAAAACTGTGAGTTCTTTAAAATGATTTGAGTTTTGCTCTTTGTAATTTTAGCTTATCATTTTTCGATTTCATGCCTGTTATGTAATTGGTGTTGAATAGGATTATATCATCCTATATCATGCTTTGATTTCACGTAAATGACTTGACTGATTTGCATTGGCTTCCCCTTTTGAATTCTCGGCTTTGATTGAAAGAATTCTTGTTTGAATAAAAAACTCAATTTGTTTCCCCGACTTGAATGTGAATTTCCTCTTTCGGAAATGCTTGATCAAAATTGATTTTGCTTCCTTGATTACCTTAATTTAATCGATCCTTGATTGATAAAAAACTGGACATTAATTCGATAGATATTTCTTGGCCCTTTTGTGTTATTTCTGGAAGTAAATCTTGACAGTTTTTCTTTATTGCCAAAGAATGCAATCATGTCGAGATTGAGTGAGGAAAAATTGAAGAAAAAACTTGAAAAACCCCTTGCCAAAAAATGATTGTCTTGCCATGCCATATTGATAGAATTTATCAAAATAAATATTTTCCAAATGAGGAAATACATGCATGCTCAATTTTCTATAATTACTGAAGAACTTGCCACTTTTAAAAAAACTTTTTCAAACCTGGAAACATTTTGAAACTTAACTGCATTCTGTATAGTTGTGTTGGCATGTCATTTGAACATTTGCTTGATAGATTCCCTCTTGTAAATTCTGCTCCGCTGATTTCTTCTTGCTAAACATTGTGTAAATTGATTTCAGGAAATAGTTTATAAAACAGAGAGCTGATTAACATCTGATTGTAAACCTGATAACCATGTTTGTACGCATATTTGAAATTGTGTACATTTTGAACTTGTTTCATCATAACTGTCAACACACGATGATCCTGTCATGTCACTTGTATGCATGCACACTGCATAATTTTGTGCACCATATGTGTATATGATTGTTTTCCATTTCATCATGCTATCACTACATTCCATTTGTAAACGTGAACAGAACTCTGGCTTGAAACATGCTGTGTTACCTTCCATGTATTGCTGAATGAATACTTGTATTTGGACTGCCATGAACCACCCTTGTCTCGCCATTGTGCTTGACCACTGTAGCTTCCACAATTGGTTTGCCTTGATTTGCCATGCTGTATTGAGCTTTGGCTTTATTGTATTTCATGCTTTGACATGCAAGCATCAGTGCAACTCGACCATGGTGTATGTCAGTCCATTGCTATATACATACATGTGTTTGCTTGATTTACATATGCTTGCACCAATCTTGATTTTTGAGCATCCTTGATGCTATGTCACCTTGCTGACTGTATACACCATGTATTTGCTGTTGCATTACAACTGTGTCATGTTACACCCTACTGAGTTTTGTCACTTGCTTGAATTTGAATTTGAATGGTGCACCCTCTGTTTAGAACCTTGTTGCACCTTTTGCTTTAAATTGTTGTACCACTTGTCTTGAAACTTGGTCTGTTTTGACCACTTTTGCACTAGAACTGCCTGCACTTGTTTGTTCTTGCCATGTCACTGAATTTGATCATCATGCTGTGAATATCCACTTGCTTGTTCACTTGTGTTTGTACATGAATTTTGGGATGATCTGTATAAGCTCGACAACCTTGAACTATGTTGGATTTTCGACCATTTTGGCTTGCATTGTTCCCTGTTGATTGTGCACTGAGTCGAGATGGTCCACGTGGCTACTCCTCAGTTGCACACTGATTGGCGAGGCAGTGCACACATGTATATCTATACACGTGTGTATATGCAACCATCATATAAAATTTTTATGTCCCTGTGCTGTACATATATAAACTGACTAGACACAGATGAATCAGATCAAGTCATGAAAAATGATGAGAAACACACCAGAAAACTGAGGCAAATAAAATAAAATTTATATTTGCATGTATTCTGTTTTATTCCTATTGCAGTGTACCGTGTGTTTCTATTATATTTGATAGGTAGCTGAAGATGGTTGGACTGACAGTGAAGTGATGTAAAGACTGAAGATAGAAGTCAATGAAAAAAAAGCATATATATATATATATATATGAATGTAACCGAATATATGTATAAATGATTGTATAACTTAGTGAAGTGTTGTAGTGATTAGGTAGTAAAGGAGCTGTGTATATGAAAACAGAAAATTGTACTGACAATTGTAATAAACAAATTTGATTGAAATAAAATATTATTTTATTGTCTTCAAACAAATTTGTCTATCGTATTCAGTTTATTTACAAGTACAATATTCTGTGAATGTATATGAAATGTGATGTGTTCAAATAGTGGAGTTATAAATAGTTATACTGTTTGAATGTTTGAAATAAAACATTATATTTAAACAAAATACTGTGTAGATATTTAAATTTCTGTATAGATGCATTCTATTTAAATATAAATATTATATTCCTGTATATGATGTATACATAGAATAGTATAGTAACAAACACATTTAAAATAATATTTATTTAGTTGTTATCATCAAACAAAAATCATATAATTATGTATACAACTACATTATATACAACATAATTGACATAAGATGTCTACCTAAAAGGATGTGTTTTGGGGATTAGCCAAGGCTAGGTCAATGCATGACTAGATAAGGATCTTGGAACACCATTATATATATACTGATATATGTATATAAATAGAGGGGTGTTAATTTGAGTGGGAGCGTATTTTAGTTTAAATTATACATTTATGTTAATATAAATTTTTGATTGTCAAAAAATTATATTAAATAAGTATTAAAGAATCAGTTATTATTTAGTATCTACTGTAGATATTAAAATGATAAATAACTCCGATAATTTAAATTAATCCTTGAGAAGGATAAATTGAATTGAATTAAATCAAATTTCTTAACTTACGTTGAAATTTGAGGATTGTCCTCAAGCAAACTAAACATAATAGTTTCACAAATACTAAAGATCTAAAATAAAAGTTAAAGTGTGGTTTCAACTGAATAAGATATAAATATTATAATAATCTACTTATAGATTTCTAGTATTAGATACTAGATATAAATCACATAAATGTGTGTTGATTTATAGAAATTGCAGAATAAGTAGAAATCTGATAAAAGGACAAGTGGACTTACGATTGGAAATGAAGCAAATGTTGCTGGATTATCCGTAGGAAGTTGATTCTTGTTGAATATACTTGCTTAATTAATTAAATAAAATAATTGTTATTATGAAATTCCACTTAAGATAAATGTCATAATAGATCTTGTTTAGACGAGTTTGAATTTCATTTGTAATAAAAGAACAATTGTTATTCATTTTATTTATATGAAATATCGTATGGAATTTCACAAATAGTTAATGATCTTTGTGAATTTTTAACTATAATGTACTTGACATAAATAATGAGTGGGTTAAATTTAGTGATTTAAATCCAACACACCTTTAGCATTACCAATTAGCCTATATAAACAAGAAAGTATATCAGAACTCCATAATGATGGAATTTTGAGATCATTTGATTTTGAATTATATGAAGAATACAAATCTTGTTTATTAGGCAAAATAACTGAATCACCTTTCACTTGACACGGTGAATAAGTGAAAAATACTTGGTCTCATACATAATGATGTATATGGAACAATGAATACATAAGCTAAAGACAGGTTTTATTACTTCATTATATTTACTAATGATGTCAGTAGACATATGTATCTTATGAAACACATATCAGATTGAATAGTTCAAGGAATTCAAAGTGAAGTTAGAAACCAATTTTGATAGAAAATAAATTCTCTCTGAAAGGATCAAAGAGAATATTTAATCCAATTAATTAATGACTGTCCATATGAGCTTGAAATTATTTCGTAACTCACTCCATCTAGAACACCATATTGGAATGGTGTGTCTGAAAGAAGACATTGTACCTTATAAGATAAAATACGATTAATGATAAGTCATATAGATCTTCCAATTAATTAAATTTAGAACAATTGTATTAAATCCCACTAAAACGATTTAAAGATGCCATATAAGATATGGACTGGGAAATGTCCTAGTGTGTCTAATGCGAAGATTTGGGATGTAAGCCATTTGTTAAACATTCTTCCTCTGATAAGATTATACCCATATCAGATAACTATTTTGTGTAATATCCACAAGAAACAAACGGATATTATTTCTATAAATCCTCAAACGATAAAATGTTTACTGCTCAAGTTGGTATGCATTTAAAGGAGAGCCGATCTCGAAGATACCAATGGGAATGAAATAGAATTCGAAATGCTTTGGAAACCACAAAATAGCATTGAATTTTGTATAGACAAGAAATTGAGTGGGAGTGACACAATTATTTTAATGTTATATTTTGATAACACATTAATTATTGTGAATAATGTTGATTTTAAAACAAGAAATAAATACTGATTCTAAGAAAGAAAATGTTTGGATTAAGAAGTTCATAATTGAACTTAATTAATTGTTGATCCAATGATTTGCATTGGGATAACAATGTGGCTATTGCTCAAGCCCAAAACGTTAAACTCATTATTGATCTAAACATATATTTAAGAAATATAATCCTTATGTGAAGTTGTTCACACAGGAAATGAACATATCTACAAATTTGCAAAAGTTGTAGACCTACTAAATTAAACTCTGTCGCAGCAGAAGTTTAATAGTCACACTATTTTTATGAGTATACAATACGTAAATGATTGACTCTAGTGCAAGTGGGAGATTGTTAGAGTTTATGCTCTAGTGTAACGACCCAGATTTTTAGCCGTTAAACTTTATACATTTAAATTGTTTAGATGTTGTATTGGAAATATAAATCGATTTATATAAGGAATTTATTTAATTAAATGACGTTAGAACGTATAATTTATAATTAAATTTAAAACGAGCTCGTAATGTCGTGGCAGTTTGTAATTTAACGTTTTGAACTTCGACTGAATATACAGAATCCAATATAAGTCATATTTCTTTAAAACAAGAAACGCTCAGATCTATTTGATTATATTTTTCTAATGGAAGTGAAAAATCAAGATTTGATTTTGTATATTTTGTTTTATGTCCAAATCAAATTTTCAAATAGTCGTTATAGTTTCGTTTATAAACCATAAAGACTTATTAAATATAATTAAATATTGGTTTCGAATCTGGGTAAGATTTTCAAGACGTATTTTCAGTTTAATTTATAAAAAAATTATGTAATTTTTAATTTTGGAAAATATGCTATTTTTCGTCTAACGAATATTGCACCCTATATCGGTGTTTCAAAATTGCACACTATAAGATTACCTGCATATTTTATTATATTTTCTGAGATGGGCACATTGTCCGACACGATGGTATTCCTATTTTTGTCCATAGTGGGTTGAACACAGTCAGAGTGTTACCCAACTAACCCAGACCCATAAAGGCATGAATGTACAAACACAATTTAACTCCCATATGTCTTCGGCAAATTTACTTAAATAAACAATTATTTTCCCTTCAACGCGGCTTATAGCTAGTGAAGACAAAGAATCCACATCGTACCGTGTTTCAAACTTCTTGCTTTTTTGAATTGAGACTGTATTAAAGATAAACATGAGATCCAATTTAGAACCCTCAGACTAAATAACCTTCATAGCGTAAACACAGTTGGAAATCTAAATTAATTAATCAAATTTTCAATCTGAAATTCATGAAATGATCTATAAATGATACGTAAGATTTGCATATCATCTTTTTACATGTATAAGTAATTGCTTGGCTATTCGTACTAGCTCTTTCTTCTCAAACGCAGCAAAGTCTGCAAATTCAAAATGGGAATAAAATATCTAACCTATGTTTTAACAGCCGACCAAATCTGCGCAACTTTGTTAACCAAGTCACCCTATAAATTAGATATGCAGACCTAATTGATGAGAAAACTCAATGTGAATACACATGCTAGTGTACTCTTCTGCGCATCGACTTTGTGCCACTGTGAAAAGAAAGTGTTCTTATCTTCTAATCTGACTCACCTGTATATATATACAGATCCTTCAAATAAATTCTCGCACAACCAAATTCACCAAAGATCAATGAAAACAATCGCCATTTCTAGTAAAAATGATATATAATAGAACGAAGTCGAGGATGATCCAATCCACAGGCTTTAGGAAGTCGCAAGACTCCACCTCACATAATTTTTACCCAACTCGAATCATTCCTGGAAGCTCGATTAAATCTCGTGTAACCCAAGACTTCGACAGCGCAACTATAACATAGGGTTTTGGATTCGAAGAAAATCTACTTGCAATTTTATGTTCATATTTGGGTTCGTAAGTCATTTTGGAAGCCTAAAGCTTTGGTGCGATTCGCGTTGAGCTAATGGAGCATCTACAGTCGATTCTAGGGTTGACTTTTGTTAGCGTTAGGGGATGTGTTGGGGAGAGCTGGTGACGTAGCTGAGTTCACGATGGCGAGCGTCTTCGACCGGTTATGTTTGGTGAGGATGGGAGCCAATAAGTGATGCATGCAGTTAGTTGAAGCTAGAGTTGGTGTCAAAGAGGCTGCTCAGGGGGAGGAAGACGATGGCGAGTAAGGAGATCAGTTCGGCTATCCGTGGTGGCGTTGAAAATCATTAATGAAGTCGTAAATTGCTTCGATGGAGGGAAATTTGCGTTAGTTGCATGGGAACTGGTTCAGATATAGGAGGATGGCAGGAAAGTTTATTTTGAAGAAGAGGATTTTACAGTTTAATTAAGTGGTAAAGGGGTACAGGAATGGATTCCATCGGTGAGGAAAAGAAGAATATACAGGGAGGTAAGGGGGATTTACATAATCAGTTATGGCGATCTCCTGAAACAAATATAGAAGCAGCAGAATATGTGGATGGGGAAGAAATATGGGTACGTGGGTTATTGGGCTGTTTCAAATAAATTAGGCCCATTATTAAATAAAAATTAAAGTTCAATTTAATTTAATCTTGTACTAACTTGTATTAAGCATAACTTGGTCATATTTGAACAGAATCGGACGAAACCGGTCATGTTGGAATCATAGTGAGGAGAACTATGTGGTGCAACTGACATGGCTAAAAACAAAGCTACTGAAATTTCATTGAAAAATCAAATGCTTGTTTGATTTCAATTGAAACAAAAGCAGAATCTTCAACTACAAGACAAGGTGAGTAAGCTCATTAACTCTGACTCGTTTATATTTTCATATAAACGAGTTTTAAATTTATTTATAGTTATTTTATACAGTGTGATGGTTGTTTGGATGAATGGTTGATAAAATTGGTTGATACAGTTATATCATTGATTGTAACGACCCGGAAAATCTGAACCAATTAATTTTTTTTAAATTGGCTAAAATGATGGATTTTAAATGTTTAAAATAAATATTTTAAATAATCACAATGAAAAGTGAGTTTGAATCGATGTTTGAAAAAGAATATAATTTATTCTAATTATAAACAAGGCCTGAAATGGCGCTGTAGTTTCAAAAATTGAATTCAAACTTTGTCAGACTGTACCGGGTGCAAAACAAAACGGATTTGAGTGAAACCAAAAATATTTAAATCTGTTAGTGAATACCTTTCTAATGAATCTGAAAAATCAAAGTTTCATAGCGGAAAGCAAAAGTTATGGCCAAATGAATTTTCAGAAAGGTCGCTATGGAATTTATATAGCCCGTGAAATTGGCCATTTTGCAAACGACCTCGGAATTCAACGAAACCACTTGTGTTGGATCCGGGATGAGAAGTTATTGCTAGGTTTCAAATTTCATAATTTTTGAAGCTAGTATGTGAGCGTGGCAAAGGAAAACGCGTTTTGGTCAATTATAGTTAAATTGGATCGACTAGAAATGGGCCTTTTTGCAAACGGTCTCAGAATTCGACGAAACTAGTTTTGTTGGGACCGTATCGTCAAAACATAACTAGATTTATTTTTCTGGAAGTTTTCGAATCAGTTTGTGGCCCTGGCAAATTGAAATGTACGTTCAAAATTAATATTGAATGTTTTATATTTTAATTTGAAGAAAAACTGACTGAAACATTCGAATGGGCCTTCGAAACATATCCCATTGTGTTCGGAATGGGGGTAAAATGCTAGGGACGATAGTCGTTGGGTTTGGATTGGGGTTTGCAGGAGGCAAGGGGTATTTTCGGATTTTTAAAACTTTATAAATAAATAAAAATGATTCGTCCACATCAGAAACTCCCCCCCCCCCAACCCCCCACCCCGCGTCTTCTCTCTCCCCGACCAAAACGAACGGCGGAAGTGCTCAAAAAACTTCCCCCTCCGATTCCTCCTCCTACACGCAATAAAAACCCATGCCCCAGTTGAAGTTTTGTAGATCGTCTCGAGATCTTCAAATCCATATAGGGATTGTAATTTATCACTCAGTATTTTGGGAGATCGGGCGCCACGAAGTTCGCCTCTTTGAAGCGCCGCCGGAGCACCATCTCGCCGTCGATCAAGATCGGACCCCCAGGCGTAGGCGCAGCTCTCCAGCCCCCTCGACGTGGTGTACTTCGATCTGGACCAAGGGCTACGGATTGGAAGAAAATTCGAAACCTAGTTTCGAACCCAACCTGAGGTATACGGCTATATTAATTTTCAACAGTTTTAACACCTTTAAACCGTTGCAAACTTTGAAAAATCATATCTTTTTCGTGTGTGATCGAAATTCGGTGAAACAAGAGACATTGGACTCGTGTGGACGTCTTCTACATTTTAGAAGAGACCGCATATTTTTCTGGGCCTTCTGCTATTTTTGGTGGAGTGGAACCCAATGTGAGATTTCTAATTTATAAACAATATGGAAAACGACGATGTATAAATTATATAGTCGATGTATGAGTTATATAAGCGTCGTACACCTCATGTATAAGTGTTGTATAAGTTGTACGTTCGATGTATAAGTTATATATGCGTTGTAAAAATTATATATGTGTTGAAATTGAAGTGAAATGGTATATATATATACGTCCCTCGTCCACAAACCATGGACGATATTTATTGGTTGTGATTGGTGTGAAAATTGATTGATAGCGAATGGTTGATTGGAATTTTTTGTGGTTGATATTGATTGATTGTGGTTGAAAAATACCCGTTTGTGGTTGTGAAATATTCGGTTGAAACCACATAGGATTAGTTTGTGGAAATGAAATAAATATATACATGCCGCCTGCGTGCGAACTAGATGCATGATTCCCCATTGTCAAAAACCGCGAGGTTTTAAGGTAGAGCGAGGAGCCGTACTAGAGACGGTCCCGGTTTTAACTACCCTGCCGTTATACTGCTGAAATTTTGAATAATATTCATGTGTTAGAATTATTTCCATTTGTTGAAACTATATTTATTCGTTGAATAGAAAACCTTCATGTGTTGAATTGAAATTCATTCGTTGAATAGAATTCATGTGTTGAATGGTATTCGTGTTTTTAAATATAAAAATCACCTTTTTATTTATATATAGAAACTATTGAAAACCTTCATGTGTTGAATCGATATTCATTCGTTGAATTGAAATTCATGTGTTGAATGGTATTCGTGTTTTAAATATAAAAATCACCTTTTTATCTATATATAGAAAACCTTCATGTGTTGAATTGATATTCATTCGTTGAATTGAAATTCATGTGTTGAATGGTATTCGTGTTTTAAATATAAAAATCACCATTTATCGATATATATAAACTATAGAAAACCTTCATGTGTTGAATCAAAATTCATTCGTTGAATTGAAATTCATGTGTTGAATTGAAATTCATGTGTTGAATGGTATTCATATTTTGAAAGAAAGTGTTTTATAATGAAAATCCAATTTTTATCATCGATATGAACTATATAAAATAATCTCGTTTTGAAATAAATTGTTTTATAATAAAAATCATAATTTTATTACCTATATGAACTATATAAAATAATAATGTTTTGAAATGAATTGTTTTACAATAAAAATCACATTTTTATTATATACATGAATTGTTAAATATAGTGAAGTGTTGAAATAGAAGACAGTTAGATAAAAATATCATTTTTATCAAATGAATGAAAAGAATATAGCTTTGAAATCGAAGAATCGATATATATATATATAAGTAGAATTAAAATATATCGAATAACGAAGCTGCAGTTTGTATTTTGAAACCGTTATTTCAAACGATTAGTACGGGAGATCCGACCATCGGATTTTCCCGAAACCGCAACCGTTGGGTTCGCTTTGGAAATATCTTTCCAACGGCACCAACTTTGTAAAAATCCAACGGTTGGATTGTCTGGAATGTTTAATTCAAATCTGAAGAAAAATAGCGCCAGAATCGATTATATATATATATATATAATTATATTAAATCGAATAATGACGCTGTAGTTCGTATTTTGAAATCGAAACTTCAAACGATTATACCGGGAGATCCGACCGTCGGATTTTCCCGAAACTGGAACCATTGGATTCGTTTTGAAAAGATCTTTCTAATGATGTAAATTTTGTGAAGATCCAACAGTTACATTTTCAGATATGTGTAAATCAAATCTGAAGAAAAACAGCGCCACGGCCGCGTTATGGCCCGAAGCGTTGTTTTGAATAAATTGGCTACTTTAAAATAAATAAAAATAGCGATAAATCGTTATAAAATATTATAAACGATATGGATGAGAAATTTAGAAACTAACTGAAGGTTGGCTAAGTCGAATGGTTTCTTGGGTATTGATCTGATGTTGATTTCGGCCTTCGGGGTTAATATTTGGGAAATCGTTCTCTTACTGATTGACGATTAGTGACTAATGAATTGAAATGATGCATAGTAGTGTTTATGTAGCACTTGTTTATTATATACGCGAGTTGCTCAGAAAGACCGGGTTTATCCCATTCTGAATAACTGAATCAACGATAAGAAATCGAAGATGAAGACGGTGGTCGAAGACCGGAGATCTTCACCTCGATTGGATGGTAACCGAGGTCCTGATTGGGAGGCATCCCGAAATATGGATAATGAGTGGTGATCGTCCAGACGTACGTGGTGATCGATGGGTTTACGAGGTATATAGTGCCTCCGGTTTCGTTCAGACCCCGAACGGACTTGCAAATGGACAGTGTGTCTGACATTGGAATTTATTCTGTGTGATTGATAGCTATCAGTTGCACGGTGTGAATTGCCTGTGTGGCATGCTAAGATGCAGTGATCAGGTCTTCTATTGAAAAGCAAAGTCTTGTGGTGATGATCAAAGCACCGCCTGTTTGGCGTAGCTTTGTGTATAACGTGAAATCGCGAGCCTCACACCTCGGTATGAATCAGAAACGGGAGAAAGGACCTCAGGTAGGGCCTGCGTTTCCTCCTAGCTAGAAGTCGCGTCAGTGGTTTTACACGCCCTGACGAGTTTGACTTATGTGGTTGTTGCTGTTGCGAGGCGCCTCGGTTATATCGGTCGATCCGGGACCGATGGAGTCATTTGTTGGCTCGCTTACGCCCCCAAAGGGCGGGGAAACGTAGTGTTCAGGCATTTTAATCCACTCCGTGTGGACCGGCCCTGACGATCCAAGGGTCGATGCGTTCTGATCCTGAGACTCGGGCTAGGCAGTCTCGAATTCGGTAAGGACTATCTTTTGCCTTGGTTCATGACGGAAATCCAATTTCCAAATACGACATCGTGCGGTTTTGATTGTATACCTATAATTGGCGACATAGTGGCATGGGACGCTCATGTCATCTATGATTGATAGTTATGATTTGAAATTGTTTTTGAAACATATAAACACTAGTAATAATATTAAATGCTTTTGTTTTATTCGTATCAAGCATATTTTGGCCATTATAAGGTAAAACTCTATCCTCCGGTTTGCGTTGCATTATGTGATGGGAACTGAGTCTTATAATAGCTTCATTTTTATAAAAAGCATTGCGATGTTTAAAAGAATGATTTGTTTTAAAGCACTGGCAATAGAATGGAGTAAACCCGTTCCACGAAAGTGGCGTGGTCCTGTGATTAGCCATATTATAAATGTGTTGAGTAGATTTCTCATACCAGTCCTTTTTGCTGGCCCTGAGTAGGCCGGGTACGCATGATAGGGGATTCTCACTTCGCGGTTTGGTGGCGAACGGGAGACTCTTACCCCTACATGTCGCAGTTTAGAGCGTTGGTTCGGTAGTAGCCGCGAGAATCGAGAGGGTCGCCATAAAACAAGGGATTGGGGGACCAGTGTGAGACACGGTAGGTTTTACCTGCTGTACTGGAGGATGAAGGGATGGTTGCAAAGCCTACCGGATTTCGCGGTAACGTCTCATTTGGTATGAGAGCTTTGGTTAAACTTAGTTCTGGAATATAACATATGAACGAACTCGTCAGAAATAGAACCAGTAGTGTTCTAGGACGGGTAACTCTATACAGATAGGATCAGTAATATCCTCGTATAAGTAAAGCAGAATGAAATACACCCCAGTAGACACATTTACATTCAAGTATTTGTCTCTATACTTTGAAATATCTTTTCTGTTGACCTGACACTTTGTCTGCTAATTGCAGACGCACTAGAAAATGAGTGACAGGAACAGAAGAAATAATCGTATGGCTCGACCAGCTAATGAGCCAGTTGTGCTCCCGCAGCCAGAATCAGATATAGAAGTTCTATTCAAGAGATTGCGAAATCTGGGTGGATCGCCATTCTTAGGCAAAGAGTCCATTATGGAAACACAAGATTGGATTCGTTCTGCAGAGAAAATCTTTGAGGGTTTAAAGTTGAGAGACGATCAGAAAAGATTACTGGCGTCTTGGGCACTCAAAGAAGAAGTTTTGTTTTGGTGGGATTCAGTTATTAAAGATAATCCAGAAGGTGATATCACCTGGGACAGATTCAAAGTGATTTTCCAAGAAAGATTTACTCCTCCCGAAGCGACCGAGCGATTATGTGATGAATTTTCTTATTTGATACAAGGGGATATGACCATCCCAGAATATCATAAGAAATTCAACGAACTTTCTCACTTTGCTCCTCATTTGATTCAAGATCCAAAGAGGAAAAATCTGAGGTTTATTCATGGCCTGCAAAGAAAATATCAGAATAGTGTGATGAGGAATGTGAAGCTTCCTTTCTCAGAAATGATTTATATGGCTTATCAGTATGAGGATCTCGACAAGAAAGGTATGTTGCCTTGCGAAGAAGAGGTCAGCTCTAGTAAGAAAATTGAGTCTGAGACTGATCGTCCGGAGGCCAGTACGATGTCTGAGGTCAGTAAGAAGCCCAATGCCAAGAGGAAAAGGGCTAAGTCTGAGAAAGAACCAGCAACGACGGACACATGCTCTAACTGCAAGAAACCAGGGCATTTGACCAGGAATTGTAAAACCTCGAAGAAACGAAAGAAGGGGTTTAAACCCGATAACCAGTTTCGAGAGAATAGAAAATGCTGCCAATGCCATCGGATTGGCCATCTTGAAAAGGATTGCGGGCAATTTAAGAAATCCAAAGCAGTACATATAAATGAAGTAGCAGAAACGTCTGAGCCCTCAGCTATTCTGGAAAGGCCGGATGTTTTAGAAGGCACGCTAACTGTCAAAGATATTCCAGTTAAAGTACTGTTTGACACTGGCGCGTCACGCAGCTTCATTGCCAAGAATGCAGCTAAGAAACTGGATTTAAATTTGAAGAAGCTCAAAGAACCAATGACTGTCCAAAATCCGGTCGGGGGTTCCATCGATCTCAGTTGGGTTTATGGAGTGCCGGTTTCCTTTTCTCGTTATCGGTTTCCTACCATCGCGGTCGTCATGAATTTTAAAGAGTTTGATCTTATCTTGGGGTTAGACTGGTTGACCAAATATGAAGCTGAAGTTAAATGCGCCGACAGAGTCGTAAAGGCGAAGATAAAATCAGGTGATTATATAACCATTCCCTGTGAAGGTCAGAATGCTAATAGAAAAGACTTATGAGCAGCTCTCGATGTTTCTCCAGCCCAAATTGAAAATATCCCTGAAATCACAGAGAATATTCCCGACCTAGTGAAAGATATTCCTGTCGTCAAGAACTATGCGGATGTGTTCGAAGAAGTTGTTCGCTTACCTCCGCAGAGAGAAATAGATTTCAAGATCGCTCTAATCCCGAATGCAAGGCCGGTAGTTCACGCTATTCGAAGAATGTCCTTGAAAGAGAAAGAAGAACTTGACAATCAAACACGACAGCTAGTATGGAAGGGTCTGATCAGACCTAGTTTCTCTGATTGGTGAGCAGCAGTGGTGTTTGTCCCAAAATCAGACGGTACTCTGCGACTATGTGTGGATTATCGCGATTTGAACAAGCAGACAATAAAGAACAAATATCCATTGCCGCAAATCGATGATTTATTGGATCGTCTGAATGGAGCACAAGTATTCTGAAGGATGGACCTAGCTATAGGCTTCCATCAACTTCGAATTGCCGAAGAGTGTGTTCCAATGACAACATTCAGAGGTCCAGACCTATTCTACGAGTGGTTAGTAATGCCCTTCGGCTTATGTAAAGCTCCAGCCTATTTCGTCGATCTAATGAACAGAGTATTCAGAGGAGTATTGAATAAATTTGTTCTGGTTTTCATTGATGATATCCTTATCTTCTCTAAGTCAGAAAGCGAGCACGAAAAACATTTGGAACAAGTGTTAGAAATTCTCAGAAAGAATGTATTAAAAGCAAAGTTTTCCAAATATATATTCTGGTAAGAAGAAGTCAAATTTCTGGGCCACGTTGTATCGAAAGAAGGAATTGTTGTGGATCCAAGTAAAATCACAGCTATTCAGAATTGGAAATAGCCCAGTACCCCTACAGAAGTCCGCAGTTTTCTCGGATTGGCTAGTTATTACCGAAAGTTCATTAAAAAAATTTCGAAGATCTCTGGTCACTTAACGAAGCTTACAAAGAAGCACTCAAAATTCAAATGGACTCCAGAAAGTGAAGAGGCTTTTGAAGAGCTAAAGTTAAGATTAACGACAGCTCCAGTGTTAACCATCATCGATGACAATCAGGATTTGAAAGTCTGGACTGATGCTTCTAGAGAAGGCCTTGGCGCAGTGTTAATGCAAAGGGGCCAAGTGATCGCTTATGCTAGCCGTCAATTGAAGTCGCACGAGAAAAACTACGTAACTCATGATCTTGAGTTATTGGCTATAGTATTCGCCTTGAAAATCTGGAGACACTATCTTCTGGGTGAGAGATTCGAACTGTATACAGACCATCAGTCCTTAAAGTATATGTTCACTCAGAAAGGCCTGAATCTGAGGCAGCAATGTTGGCTAGAGTTCCTTGCAGCATATGATTTTGAGATTCTATACACTCCAGGGAAAGCCAATGTCGTGGCTGATGCGCTAAGCCGAAAGAATGAAATGATCGCCAATTTTATCATTGTGACTACGTTGATTGACAAGATATCGGCTCTCCAAAAAGACGACCAATTTATTAAAGGAATGAGTCAGCGAATTCGTGAAGGCAATGCTTCGGATTTCCAGCTCGACAGCGAAGGGATTCTGAGGTTAGAAGGACGAATTTGTGTTCCAGAAATTCCTGAACTTAGGAGAGATATGCATGATGAATGCCACAAATCTAAGCTCAGTATCCATCCGGGTGTGAGTAAAATGTATAATGATGTCAAGCGAACATTCTGGTGGAAGTCGTTAAAAAGATACATCTCGATATATGTTAGTCGATGCCCTACTTGCCAGCTAGTTATAAGCGACCAACAGAAACTGGCTGGATTGTTGCAACCGCTAGACGTTCCTGGTTGGAAGTGGGAACATATTTCCATGGACTTCATAGATGGTCTGCCCAGAACCAGAAAAGGGAATGACAGTATTTGGGTGATCGTAGATCGCTTCACGAAGACCGCCCATTTCATACCTGTCAGATCAAACAGAACTGCTCAGAGTCTGGCGCAGATATATTTCAAGGAAATAGTTAGACTACATGGAGTGCCGCTCAGTATAGTCAGTGATAGAGATACAATATTTACTAGTAAATTCTGGGAGGCATTTCAAGTAGAACTGGGAACGAAGCAGAACTTGAGCACCGCTTATCATCCTCAGACAGACGGTCAGACTGAGAGGGTGAATCGTATTTTTGAAGATCTATTGCGGGCTTGTGTTCTAGATTTCGGCGGATCATGGGAGGACCATCTGCATTTGGCTGAGTTCTCTTATAACAACAGCTACCAGGCGAGCCTGACAATGTCACCATTCGAAGCGTTGTATGGTAGGCCGTGCCGATCTCCTGCTTATTGGGTCGAACCCGAAAATAGACTTGTGTTGGGGCCAGATATGATTCGAGAAGCTGCCGACAAAGTCGATTTTATCAAGAAACGATTACTCGCCGCTCAAAGCCGACAAAAGAGCTATGCCGATAAGAGAAGAAGAGATATATCGTTTGTTGTTGGCGACTATGTATATTTGAAAGTATCGCCGATGAGAGGAGTTATCCGGTTCGGTAAAACTGGAAAGTTGGCGCCCAAATTCATTGGCCCGTTTCCGATTCTGGAACGGATCGGAACTCTCGCTTATAGGGTTAAATTGCCTGATTGGTTGCCTGGAGTTCATGACGTATTTCACATATCTCAACTTCGAAAGCACGTTCATGATCCAAACTTGATCGTGGAAGAAGCAGCTCAACAGGATATTGAAATTACCCCTGAATTGGCTGTGAGAAGAGAGCCGCTAAAGATTATCGGCAAAGAAACCAAAGAGCTCAGGAACAACAAGGTTCACTTAGTCAAAGTGCAATGGAGTGGAGATCCACGAGATTGTACTTGGGAAACTGAGGAGAGCATTCAGAAAGCCTATCCTAGATGCCGAGTGGATATATCTGATTGACTCCGGTGCAAGGTACATTTACCATACTTTGCATTACCAATTAGTTCTCTACTCAGTTGTTATTTTCTTTCCATGGATGTGCACTTTTAATTCTATAGTCTGAATGATTTTAAAAGAGTATAGGAATTAATTTGTGTGATTTTGAAAAGTTAAAAATAAATTGATTGTTGTTTGTGTTATGTGATAGTAGATTTGATTAATTAAAATTGTTGAAACAATAGTTAATTTAATTAATAAGAGAATAATGGTAGAATTTATTCAATTATATCACACATTGAACTGATTAGAAAATAGATAGAAATATATACATGTGCATTATATATGTTTGAACAGGTAAATGGATAGCTGTTGAGTAAAGATTTTATTTGCGTGCCCGACAAATAGGTAAACCTTAATGAGTTGGATGCGAAATATTATTATATCAACTCCTGTGAATGCCATTGGATGCGGAGTGCTAGTTGTTCTGTGTGAAATAATAAACATCGCCATAGGATAGTAACAATTAAGTTTGAACTACACTGCATGGCATACTTATGAAGATAGGCATACTTCATCATATACGACATAAGCATTTGGAGCTTGTGTGACGAGGTAGAAGATTTACCATACGAGCGAGAGGCTTGTATGGCGATGACTATATTTTACAGGTTGAACTGATGACTGATATGGACTATTTAAATTGTAACGATAAAATTGCCAGATTAATAAAAACCCCACACGGGTCTGGAGTTGACAATAATCACATCTCTCTAGTTATTAGATACGACACATGGACTATTTATTTCCCACACGGGACGAGGTGACGAGGATTTATCCTCTGGAGCATTTAAAATACACACTCCCTCAGGCTTTGACAGGGTGATGAGAATTTATTCTCTGGAGTTATTATCTATACACGCTCCCCTGTAAACACCAGAATATAGCATTATAAATATGTGTATGCTTATTAGGATTTATTGGGTACCTAATACGGCCCAATAAATTTCCAAACCTCTCCCCGTACAAAGGAGGTTATGGCGAAATTTTTCGAAATTTCCGGGTGTTAGCCAAATTTTTGAAGAATTTGAAAATTCTCAGAAAATGAAAAGTTGGAGAATGGAAGCCAGATTGAATGTAGAGTTGATTAATCAAACCACTTTCGACTTTATTCCTTTTCGGGGACGAAAAGTTTTAAGTGGGGGAGATTGTAACGACTCGGAAAATCTGAACCATTTTTAAAATTTTAAATTGGCTAAAATGATGGATTTTAAATGTTTAAAATAAATATTTTAAATAATCACAATGAAAAGTGAGTTTGAATCGACGTTTGAAAACGAATATAATTAATTCTAATTATAAACAAGGCCTGAAATGGCGCTGCAGTTTCAAAAATTGAATTCAAACTTTGTCGGACTGTACCGGGTGCAAAACAAAACAGATTTGAGTGAAACCAAAAATATTTAAATCTGTTAGTGAATACCTTTCTAACGAATCTGAAAAATCGAAGTTTCATAGCGGAAAGCAAAAGTTATGGCCAAATGAATTTTCAGAAAGCTCGCTATGGAATTTATATAGCCCGTGAAATTGGCCATTTTGCAAACGACCTCGGAATTCGACGAAACCCCTTTTGTTGGATCCGGGATGAGAAGTTATTGCTAGGTTTCAAATTTCATAATTTTTGAAGCTAGTATGTGAGCGTGGCAAAGGAAAACGCGTTTGGTCAATTATAGTTAAATTGGATTGAACAGAAATGGGCCTTTTTGCAAACGATCTCAGAATTCGACGAAACTAGTTTTGTTGGAACCGTATCGTCAAAACATAGCTAGATTTATTTTTCTGGAATTTTTCGAATCAGTTTGTGGCCCTGGCAAATTGAAATGTTCAAATTTAATATTGAATGTTTTATATTTTAATTTGAAGAAAAACTGACTGAAACATTTGAATGGGCCTTCGAAACATATCCCATTGTGTTCGGAATGGGGGTAAAACGCTAGGGACGATAGTCGTTGGGTTTGGATCGGGGTTCGCAGGAGGCAAGGGGTATTTTCGAATTTTTAAAACTTTATAAATAAAAAAAAATGATTCGTCCACATCAGAAACCCCCCCTCCCCCGCATCTTCTCTCTCCCCGACCAAAACGAATGGCAGAGTGCTCAAAAAACTTCCCCCTCCGATTCCTCCTCCTACACGCAATAAAAACCCATGCCCCTGTTGAAGTTTTTGTAGATCGTCTCGAGATCTTCAAATCCATATAGGGATTGTAATTTATCACTCAGTATTTTGGGAGATCGGGCGCCACGAAGTTCGCCTCTTTGAAGCGCCGCCGGAGCACCATCTCGCCGTCGATCAGGATCGGACCCCCAGGCGTAGGCGCGACTCTCCAGCCCCCTCGACGTGGTGTACTTCGATCTGGACCAAGGGCTACGGATTGGAAGAAAATTCGAAACCTAGTTTCGAACCCAACCTGAGGTATACGACTATATTAATTTTCAACAGTTTTAACACCTTTAAACCGTTGCAAACTTTGAAAAATCATATCTTTTTCGTGTGTGATCGAAATTCAGTGAAACAAGAGATAGTGGACTCGTGTGGACGTCTTCTACATTTTAGAAGAGACCGCATATTTTTCTGAGCCTTCTGCTATTTTTGGTGGAGTGGAACCCAATGTGAGATTTCTAATTTATAAACGATATGGAAAACGACGATGTATAAATTATATAGTCGATGTATGAGTTATATAAGCGTTGTACACCTCATGTATAAGCGTTGTATAAGTTGTAGGTTCGTTGTATAAGTTATATATGCGTTGTAAAAAATATATATGTGTTGAAATAGAAGTGAAATGCTATATATATATATATATATATATATATATATATATATATATATATATATATATATATATACGCCCCTCGTCCACAAACCATGGACGATATTTATTGGTTGTGATTGGTGTGAAAATTGATTGATAGTGAATGGTTGATTGGAATTGTTTGTGGTGGATATTGATTGATTGTGGTTGAAAAATACCCGTTTGTGGTTGAGAAATATTTGGTTGAAACCACATAGGATTAGTTTGTGGAAATGAAATAAATATATACATGCCGCCTGCGTGCGAACTAGATGCATGATTCCCCATTGTCAAAAACCGCGAGGTTTTAAGGTAGAGCGAGGAGCCATTATGCTGCCGGTTTTAACTACCCTGCCGTTATGCTACCGAAATTTTGATTGATAGTTGTACGGTCCCGGTTTTAACTACCCTGTCGTTATGCTGCCGAAATTTTGAATAATATTCATGCGTTAGAATTATTTCCATTTGTTGAAACTATATTTATTCGTTGAATAGAAAACCTTCATGTGTTGAATTGAAATTCATTCGTTGAATAGAATTCATGTGTTGAATGGTATTCGTGTTTTTAAATATAAAAATCATCTTTTTATCTATATATAGAAATTATAAAAAACCTTCATGTGTTGAATCGATATTCATTCGTTGAATTGAAATTCATGTGTTGAATGGTATTCGTGTTTTGAATATAAAAATCACCTTTTTATCTATATATAGAAACTATAGAAAACCTTCATGTGTTGAATCAATATTCATTTGTTGAATTGAAATTCATGTGTTGAATGGTATTCGTGTTTTAAATATAAAAATCACCTTTTTATCGATATATATATAAACTATAGAAAACCTTCATGTGTTGAATCGAAATTCATTCGTTGAATTGAAATTCATGTGTTGAATGGTATTCATATTTTGAAAGAAAGTGTTTTATAATGAAAATCCAATTTTTATCATCGATATGAACTATATAAAATAATCTCGTTTTGAAATAAATTGTTTTATAATAAAAATCATACTTTTATTACCTATATGAACTATATAAAATAATAGTGTTTTGAAATGAATTGTTTTACAATAAAAATCACATTTTTATTATATACATGAATTGTTAAATATAGTGAAGTGTTGAAATAGAAGACAGTTAGATAAAAATATCATTTTTATCAAATGAATGAAAAGAATATAGCTTTGAAATCGAAGAATCGATATATATATATAAATAGAATTAAAATATATCGATAACGAAGCTGCAGTTCGTATTTTGAAACCGTGATTTCAAACGATTAGTACGGGAGATCCGACCATCGGATTTTCCCGAAACCGCAACCGTTGGGTTCGCTTTGGAAATATCTTTCCAACGGCACCAACTTTGTAAAAATCCAACAGTTGGATTGTCTGGAATGCTTAATTCAAATTTGAAGAAAAACAGCGCCATAATTGATTATATATATATTAAATCGAATAACGACGCTGCAGTTCGTATTTTGAAATCGAAACTTCAAACGATTATACCGGGAGATCCGACCGTCGGATTTTCCCGAAACTGGAACCGTTGGATTCGTTTTGAAAAGATCTTTCTAATGATGTAAATTTTGTAAAGATCCAACGGTTAGATTTTCAGATATGTGTAAATCAAATCTGAAGAAAAACAGCGCCACGGCCGCGTTATGGCCCGAAGCGTCGTTTTGAATAAATTGGCTATTTTAAAATAAATAAAAATGGCGATAAATTGTTATAAATATTATAAACGGTATGGATGAGAAATTTAGAAACTAACTGAAGGTTGGCTAAGTCGAATGGTTTCTTGGGTATTGATCTGATGTTGGTTTCGACCTTCGGGGTTAATATTTGGGAAATCGTTCTCTTACTGATTGACGATTAGTGACTAATGAATTGAAATGATGCATAGTAGTGTTTGTGTAGCACTTGTTTATTATATACGCTAGTTGCTCAGAAAGACCGGGTTTATCCCATTCTGAATAACTGAATTGATGATAAGAAATCAAAGATGAAGACGGTGGTCGAAGACCGGAGATCTTCACCTCGTTTGGATGGTAACCGAGGTCCTGATTGGGAGGCATCCCGAAATATAGATAATGAGTGGTGATCGTCCAGACGTACGTGGTGATCGATGGGTTTGCGAGGTATATAATGCCTCCGGTTTCGTTCAGACCCAGAACGGACTTGCAAATGGACAGTGTTCTGACATTGGAATTTATTCTGTGTGATTGCTAGCCATCAGTTGCACGGTGTGAATTGCCTGTGTGGCATGCTAAGATGCAGTGATCAGGGCTTCTGTTGAAAAGCAAAGTCTTGTGGTGATGATCAAAGCACCGCCTGTGTGGCGTAGCTTTGTGTATAACGTGAAATCGCGAGCCTCACACCCAGGTATGAACCAGAAACGGGAGAAAGGACCTCAGGGAGGGCCTGCGTTTCCTCCTAGCTAGAAGTGGCGTCAGTGGTTTTACACGCCCTGACGAGTTTGACTTATGTGGTTGTTGCTGTTGCGAGGCGCCTCGGTTATATCGGTCGATCCGGGACCGATGGAGTCATTTGTTGGCTCACTTACGCCCCAAAGGGCGGGGAAACGTAGTGTTCAGGCATTTTAATCCACTCCGTGTGGACCAGCCCTGACTATCCAAGGGTTGATGCGTTCTGATCCCGAGACTCAGGCTAGGCAGTCTCGAATTCGGTAAGGACTATCTTTTGCCTTGGTTCATGACGGAAATCCAATTTCCAAAAACGACATCGTGCGGTTTTGATTGTATACCTATATTTGGCAACATAGTGGCATGGGATTCTCATGTCATCTATGATTGATAGTTATGATTTGAAATTGTTTTTGAAACATATAAACACTAGTAATAATATCAAATGCTTTTGTTTTATTCGTATCAAGCATATTTTGGCCATTATAAGGTAAAAATCTATCCTCCGGTTTGCGTTGCATTGTGTGATGGGAACTGAGTCTTATAATAGCTTCATTTTTATAAAAAGCATTGCGATGTTTAAAAGAATGATTTGTTTTAAAGCACTGGAAATCCAATGGAGTAAACCCATTCCACGAAAGTGGCGTGGTCCTGTGATTAGCCATATTATAAATGTGTTGAGTAGATTTCTCATACCAGTCCCATGACTGACTCGTAGTTTGTTTCACTTTCAAACTCGGGTGCCCCTTTTTCTACACGGGCAGCCTTGTATTCAGGTTTAGCTGGCTCTTTCTGGATAGCTGGAGCTGAGGATGGATTCTATCATTTATCTATTTTATGCTGTTCAGCTCCTATTGTACATATTATGTTTGTTTTCCGCTGTAGACATTTATGTATAGCTGAACTATATTTGTACTAAGTATGATCCTGTATACTGTGTAACTCTGATGATTACGTTTATCCAGTATATTCTATTGTGCATTTTCTGGTGTATTTATTTATTTCTGTTCTGCTATTATCTGTTTCTGTGTTATATTCCAAGGATTACCCTTGCCGCCGTCAGTACGGGGTTTGGGTCGTCTCATTGATCGATTATTAATTCTGTTCAACATGATATTTCATATTGATGTGAAATTAATATTTTTGATGTTATATATGTTGATTAATATTTGTGGATGCAGGGAAACAGGCTGGAGGGATCCAACGAGATCCCTTAACATTTATATTATTGTGTTTGCATTGATTGTGACATATGTTGTGATATATTAACTGTGATTGATCTTGTTGTGTTTAAATATCACTAGCCCTAGAATTTTTGTATTTAAATCCTAAAAAATATTTTCGAATATAGAAAATGAAATTTGAGATTTAAAAAGAAAATATATCTTTTTCAAAAAATAGAAGTGTAATTTCCAATGGAGTTAAAAAGTAGAAACTTGTTTTATTAAAAGAAGAAGTTATTTTTAAACAAGTGTATAAATTAAGTGAATTATTTATCATTGGATAAATTCAAATTTGAATTTTTATGGAAATGTGGGAATCAGATTTGGAACCAATATTTGAGATGATATTTGGACTTAGCAAATTATAAAGGAAATCATAAACAAGATTTTAAATGATTTGAATAAAATTAGATTTGTTTGAAAAATTCTGAATAGAAGTTATAAATAGATTTTGGGTTTAAGAGAATACTTATAAGTACGAAATTAAATGATTGTATATAAAAGAAATATATTCAGGATTAAAATGAATAATGATTTAACATAAATATTTTGCAAATGAAATATCTATAAAGGAAATTAGATTTGAAATACGAATACAAATTAGAAATTGAGTGGGAAAGGGAAATGGTAGTCGCTTCAAGTGAAAACGAAGAGTTTTACTCCAAAATTCGGAATATAAAATAAATTGAGATAAATCCAATAGATTTATAAGCGGGAATTCAGCTGTGTCGAATTTTATAAAATGATTCATTTCCCAAAGGATATTTAAATTTTATTTAAACATGAAACTATAATTTAACTTAAATACTTCAAAAGGTTAATATTTCCATAAATTCTATTGTTTGCAATAATATATAAAAAGGGGTTTATAGAATTCAAATTTTGTAATTTCGGAGGTTATAGAATGTATATCTTGTAAATACATTCAAAAGAGAACTTAATTTGTTTAAATAAACAGGAATGTATTAATTGAGTAACAATATTATTAACAGAGTTATGAATGAAACAGAATCTGATGGGGATTTAAAAAGTGACTCGATAACTTAAAGTTGATCAATATTGATATTTACAAATAAAAATCAAGTTGATTTGAATAAACGAGTCTAGATTCCAATTAAGGAATGAAATTCGTATTTGAAAATGAATAACAGTTTGGAAGCAAATGTTTACGAATGGAAATAAATATTAAGGCCATTTGAGTTAAACTGAAATAGTAGATTATTCTAAAGTTCATAATATTAATCGAATGTGGATTATTCAAAAGAGAATGATTTATTAAAATTCGATTATATCGAATTCAGAGAAGTATTTTTCACTTTTCATATTAATAAAGACTTAATTAATTATAATTTGTTTAGTTATTTATATACTTAATTAAACAAATAAAAGTGATATTTTAAAATTTATATTTCAAAAAAAAGGGATTTATAGCGCTATCGTTATAATCGATGTTTTCCATAAAAAGAAGGAATGGATTCTCAAATTGAAACCGAGAATGTGTAAACAATGTTTTATTGATATTTGAAGTGGTGAACTTGACTGTTTTGAAGTTGAGAATGATGTTCAATCAAGGTTTGAGAGGTAATTATACCCCAACTTGATTGACTTCATTATTGACTAAGGAATGGTTAAGGTTCGGTAATGAAAATTGGTTAGTGATACAATTAATTAATAAATGATGAATTTTTGAGACATAGTAATGATGTTTTATATAACATCAGTTAAATAAAATAAAAAGGAATTGGAAACATTTCCAGGAAAATCAAAGATATTTTATAAGTATGGAAAATGAAGTGGTTTGGTAAATGGGAAGTTAGGTAGTGAGAATTGGAAATGTTTTCCAAATATATGAATTAAGGAATATGAAAAGATGGAAAAATGGTTTTTCGACATTTATCGTATATTTTATGGAATATGGAAATAAATAGTTTAGATTATTTGGGAATGTTTTCCAAAGATTTGAGAGGTCCAAACAAGTTTGTGAAATTTCTGGGAAGGATATATATGACAAATTGGGAAATGATAATTTATAAGAAATTGATTTAAAAAGGGCCAGTATTGCTTGCTAGTTGATCGCTAGAAATTTCCATTTGGAAATAGGATAGTTGGTTGTATGGATGTGTTCTTTGATAGTTAAATCACAAACTATCAAAGTTTTAATTTATTTTATACCTCCGTTGTCAATACAGAGAGACCGGGATCATGTTATCACCTAAAAACCACTCTGTGTGGACATAAGCATTACGAATCAACTTATGCTAAAGATGATTGAAGACGGAGTAAAGTGCATGGGCTGTTCTATTAATCCTAGGTTGAAATTGTCCAAGATGGATTGGTTGAATAGTGCCTTCGGTTTGTCCAGTCCTAGGAAAACGTATATGAACGGATCTGATAATGTGGAATTCAAAGAAAATGGTGACAAGATATTCTAAAAAGATAATCGTGACCTCAAGCCTCATCAGCCGGGAAATGACAGAAATCGGGCAGGCAACATGGCCAAGTGGGTCATCCCCATTAGGGGTATTATCACCTAATCTAGAAAAATTCCATTTACTTCTTGTTCTATTCGCTGCTGTATGCTTTCAGTAACGGCTGCTGACCACAACCGTTGGTGATAAAATGCTCGGTACACTCAAGTTAAATGAGTGGCCAGCCATGTGTGGCCGGGTTGTAAGATGTTCTTGTTGAATCACAGTTTGCTCCTCTAGAGTACACTGAACGGAAGGTGGTTCCATACCTTGTTATAGTCGGAATCCAATCTCTAATAAGCGCCCTGTAGTTTTTGATTTTATATTATATATGGAGCGTGAGATGCAAGCATTCCGCTAGATTGCTACTTATTTGATTAGACACTATTATAATATCACGAGATTTTGATATCAAAAAAATATTTTAGGTTATCGTAAGGTAAAAACCATCCGTGTTTATGTGTGGATCGGTCTTACAATTATCATTTCTTTCGAAAGGATTTTTGAAAGTTAAACCAAATGATTGGAGTTTACTCATACCAGTCCCTTGACTGACCTAGAGTTAAATCAAATGGCCGGGATGTTACAGATTCACTTGGAGGAGCTTGAAGCAAGAGGCTTCATCAGTTAGCTATAGGCCATCATAGTTTCCATTGTGTACTATGTTGTATCTGGAAACAGGTGTCTATAACTATTTCAAAAATATTTGTTGTTCTCTGATGATGGTATGTATATATACTAACTGATTTGTATTTTAAGAGTTAAGTTATTTAATATATTTTATTCGTCCCGCTGTGAGATTGTTCTTCGTTTTCTTCTATTCTAACTTTTCTTTCTTTCTATTTCTCATTCTCTAACTTCTTTCTATAAATGATTCGTGTTTCTGTGCAATTTGGGTTGGACATGTGGTGTGATAACTCAACTCAAAGGGTATGGAAATTCGGGCCATTACATTTGGTATCAGAGCTGAAGGTTGAGTAGTAACCTTGGCTCTGTGGCGTGACTCAATAGAGATGGGGTTAGTAATACCAATACCCTAGTTGAGTTTGAGTGTGTATATATGAGCGTGTATTTGTAGTTTTGATATAAAAAAAATTTATTGTATTGGTTGGTTTGTTGAGTGATTTATGAATTCTGGTTGATACAGGATGTACAACTGTATCGATAGGTGTTTCTAAACTCTCGAACAAAGCAATTCGATACAATATTGTTTTAAAAAGGGGTAAATGAATTAATTTTGCCTAAAAACCTATTTTTGATATTAAAGAAATAATTCCTGAAATATAATAGTATATGGATGTGATGATTGTTTTTGCAATTAAATGAAATTATAAAATATTGAAATGGTTATATAAAACCAAATTGAATTTGTACAAGAATGTAATATACAAATAAGTTGAATTACAATTAGATTCATACCCGAAGTTGAGAATTTAAATCTCAGATGTTTAAAAATATTTTCTGAAGTATTCTAAATATAATATAGCATTACTCTGAAGGATTTTTGAATAAGAATGGTTTGAATGGTTTTTGAAAGTAGTTGAGCACTAAAATCACTTCAATTGCAAGAAAATAATTCTGATAATGGATCGCGACATTATCAGTATTAAATTTCAAGTTTATGAGTGACGAATTGCTACCATTATAGTTCATTGATGGAAAATTTATTCGAACAAGTTATTTTAAAAATTCAAAGGTTTTGGATTTGTAAATAGTTATGGATATATGTGTGTATATATATTTATTATTCAAAGCGAGCTTTAAAAAAACCGGGAATTCGAATTCTGAAAATAATATTTAACTTTTATAAGTTAAATAGATTGAAATAATGAAAGTGAATCGAATGAAGTGAATGAATTGAAATTTAACTTAAATTAAATAGAATTATATTGAATTGAAAATTAATTTGAGTAGCTTATAATTGAAAAATGAATAAATTGCTTTAACACCAATTTGAATGAATGTGAACGTTGTATGTGGATGATGAACTGGATGTGAAAATATTGTTTGAAAATCATTCAAACCAAATGAAGTAATGTGGTTATATAAGTTAATGGAATGAACGAATGAATGTTGATTATATGTCAAGTTTTGAAAACTCACTTGTTTAAGATGAGTAAAGTGCATGAAACTGGAGCCATTGGCTTGAATTTGGCTGCATAAATTGCATATGAATCAAACGAGTTCGATCAATAACGTTTTAAGGTACGCTTACGTAAAATACAAAATTGGGTTTTGAATTTTTTTCCGATTGTGTGGGTTGATGTATATATATTTGTTGTTCCTGCGATATCGCAGAAGTCTCTCCGTACAGGGGAGACTCTACCAAATTTTTTCGAAAATTTAAGGTGTTAGAATTTTTGAAAATTTTCATGAGAAGGAATGAATTAATATTTTAATTGAAATAAATTGGTTTGGTTGAGACTGAAGATAAGAGGTAAACAAAAAGGATTTTTAATCTAGTTAATAGCTATGTAGAATCTTTTCCTACCTTAGTAATTTCGTGGACGAAATTCTTTTAAGGGGGAAGGAATGTAACAACCCGAATTTTTAGCCATTAAACTTTAAACATTTAAATTGTTTAGATGTTGTATTGGAAATATAAATCAATTTCTATAAGGAATTTCATTTAATTAAATGACCTTAGAACGTATAATTTATAATTAAATTTAAAACGAGCTCGTAGCGTCGAGGCAGTTTGTAATTTAACGTTTTGAACTTCGATTAAATATACGGAATCCAATATAAGTCAAATTTCTTTGAAACAAGAAACGCTCATATCTATTTGATTATATTTTTCTAATGGAAATGAAAAATCAAGATTTCATTTTGTAGATTTTGTTTTATGTCCAAATCAAATTTTCAAATAGTCGCTATAGTTTCATTTATAAACCATAACGATTCATTAAATATAATTAAATATTGGTTTCGAATCTAGGTAAGATTTTCAAGACGTATTTTCAGTAAAATTTATAGAATTTTTCTGTAATTTTTAATTTTGGAAAATACACTATTTTTCATCTAAGGTATATTGCATCCTATAACGGTGTTTTGAAATTGCACAATATAAGATTACTTGCCTATTTTATTATATTTTCTGAGACGGGCACATTGTCCGACACGAAGGTATTCTTATTTTTGTCTACAGCGGGTTGAACACAATCAGAATGTTACCCAACTAACCTAAACCCATAAAGGCATGCATGTACAAACACAATTTAACTCCCATACGTCTCCAACAAATTTACTTAAATAAACAATTATTTTCCCTTCAACGCGACTTATAGCTAGTGAAGACAAAGAATCCACATCATACCGTGTTTCAAACTTCTTGCCCTTGTGAATTGAGACCGTATTAAAAATAAGCATGAGATCCAATTTAAAACCCTCATACTAAATCACCTTCATAGTGTAAATACAGTTGGAAATCTAAATTAATTAATCAAATTTTCAATTTGAAATTCATGAAATGAAATGACCTATAAATGGTACGTAAGATTTGCATATCATCTTTATACACGTACAAGTAATTGCCTTGGCTATTCATACTAGATTTTTCTTCTTAAACGCAGAAAAGTCTACAAATTCAAAATGGAAATAAAATATTTAACCTACGTTTTAACAGCCGACCAAATCTGTGCATATTTGTTAACCGCATCACCCTACAAATTAGATATGCGACCTAATTGAAGAAAAAACTCAATGCGAATACACAATGTACCCTTCTATGCATCTACTTTGTACCACTGTGAGAAGAAAGTATTTTTATCTTCTAATCTGACTCGCCTATATACATATATATATATATATATATATATACATACATACATATATATATAACCTTCAAATAAATTCTCGCATAACCAAATTCACCTGAGAGCAATGAAAACAAATCGCCATTATAAGAACCTGTAACTTCCCCAGTAAGGAAAGAGCGGATTGCTTTGAGGACAAGCCACATCCAAACGCAAACAGAAGAACATTTCATTGTTTATTACAATAATTACATCAGAATACCAGAATATACAGAGTATGAATGAATAAAATACATTCAATAAATATCAGAGATTTACAATACAATACTTAGCAGCGGAAAAATAATACAAAACATAACTGAAAGAAATACACGGATACAGAGCTTTCTGAATATCACTTCAGCTATAAACCAGGATCCTATTGATATAAATCTACAAAACCAAAACTACTAGCTGCCTATGTCAAAAATAGGGGCACCCAGAGTTTAGGTTAAAACAATAAACTCCAGGTCAGTCATGTGACTGGTGTGGGAACTAAAACAGTTATTTTAAAGCTTTACTTTAAATCAGATATATCAAGGGACCACGCCGTATAACACGGAACGTGTTTCTTCCCAAGAATACCAGCGCATATAACAAAACAGCGCAATGCTTTTTGGAAAAATGAAGCTATTATAAGATCCAGGTCCCATCACACAATGCAACACAAGGCGGAGGATAGGATTTTCCCTCATAATAGACAAACATGCTTGGTACATTAAAAACAAATCATTTGATACTATTATAAGTGCATAGTGTATAAAACAACTTCAAATATAAATGTATC
Source organism: Allium sativum (assembly GCA_030737875.1). NCBI lineage: Eukaryota > Viridiplantae > Streptophyta > Magnoliopsida > Asparagales > Amaryllidaceae > Allium > Allium sativum. The sequence continues at coordinate 260,879,367 of CM060927.1, read as the reverse complement.
AATCCTAGACGGCATGGGTACCATATATCATGTCGCCATACTAGGCTCTACAATCAAAACCGCAAAGTCACGTATTTGGAAATTGGATTTCCATCTATGAACCGAGGCCAAGGATCCTCCTCACCGCTTCGAGACAATCTCGCCTACCATGTCTCAGGACCCAGACTCAGGTGGGCCCTTGGATCATCAGGGCCGGTCCATCGATGTGGATTAAAATGCCTGAACACTGCGTTTCCCCGCCCTTTGGGGCATAAATGAGTCCTATAACTCCATCGGCTCCACATAGTCACCGATATATCCGAGGCGCCTCGCAATACAACAACCACACAGGTGAAGATAATATAAATGTCAGGGCAGGTAGGTCATTGACGCCACCCTAGCTAGAAAGAAACGCATGTCCTCCCTGATGTCCTCTCCCATATCTGGTTCACAACCGGGGTGTGAGGCTCGCGAATCAACGTTACACAAAGCTATGCCACATAGGCGGTGCTTTGATCATCAACCACAAGACTTTGCTTTTCAACAGAAGCCTTGATCAATTGCCACTTAGGCATGCCACATAGGCAATTCACTCCATGCGATTTATATCCATCAATATACAACCCCTGAGCTCGTACGTCTCAGAGAAGGGTGTTAAGCAAGAGAATAAATTCTCCGCCACCAAACAGATGTATATTTAATAGAGATCAATCAACACAGAATAAAATCCAATGTCAGACACACAGTCCATTTACAAGTTCGTTCTGGGTCTGAACGAAACCGGAGGCACCTTGTACCTCGCATATCCATCGATCTCCAAGTACATCTGGACAATCACCAATTGATTCCCTCCTCTTGGGTGTACAGCCCAATCAAGATCATCAGTAATCACCCAAACGATGTGAAGACCTCCGGTCTTCGACCACCGTCTTCATCCTCGACACATCGTCAAATCATTTATTCAGAATGGGATAAACCCGGTCTTTCTGAATAACTCGCGTATATAATAAACAAGTGTTACACAAACACAACATACGCCTTATTCCAATTCAGAATATTCTTTTATTCAAATATTCTTATACTTTAGGAAAGGTTCCCATTAGTTTTATCAAAGATAAATTCTTTAAATTTATTCTTTAATCTTCTTTTGAATATCAATTCAAATTAGTCGGGATTAGCGAACCACACCGAAGTAATCATTCATTTTATTTCCCAATCCCAACCTATTCATCCCATGAAGTAAAATAGGTCATACTTCATATCTAACACCATGGTGTTATCGGTAAATTCAATTACCATTTCACGTTCAAATCTACTTAAAGATTTATATATCGCCTGGAGAAAAACTGGTGATACTCCATTCTTGATTATTTCAATCTAATTAAAGATTCATTAAAACTCCACTTGGTTTTAATCTTCCCAATAATCACTATCAATGATTTAACTTGGGAAATCATATCATGTCTTTAACTGGGTTAAAGAACCAATGTCATTTAAAACACGGTTCACGATAAACCCAAAAATCAATTCAAATTCAATTCCAATTAAATACCATTTAATTGGTGTACTTCATTAAATCTAAATAAAAAGATTTAATCTTTTTCTCAACTGGGTTTAAGAACAGTGTAAATGAAGACACCATTCACGACAAACCCAAATCCCATTTGATATTAAATACAAGGCTCGTAATAGAAAATATATCGGCTTATGTTCAATATCAAATTCTACGACCAACAAATATCGTATTGGAAATAACGATATAATTATATCTTTCAAATTCCCATAACTATATCTATATAATCACGAAATCCAACATCGAAATATTCCAAAGACAAATTCGATTCAAATCCATTTCCATTTTATATATTGGAAATTCTGGTTATTTTCAAAGCCATTTCAAATCCACTTTATTTATTTTAAATATAAATGGGATTATAATTCTAGTTCAAAACTAGTTCATTTCGATAAAAAACTATTTTTATCTTTTCAAATTTGGAATTTTTCATCTCAATTCTTCACAAATCATTTCTAATGATTTTACACAAATTATTACTATTTTTAATAATTTTATCAAGGCTCGTACAGTTGAATTCCATCAACGGCCATCGAACTGCACTTACAGCGACCTTTTCCAAATTTGATTTAGACATAATTCCAAATCCAACCGTTAGATTTCAAATATCTAATATTCGTTAGAAAGCTCTTTTCGATACGAACCCAACGGTTCCGGTTTTAGGAGAATCCGACGGTCGGATCTCCCGTAATATCCATTTGAAGTCAATGGTTGAAATTCGCGAACTGCCGCAGCACGACGCGTTCTATTCAGACCACTATATATATATAATATATATATTTTGTCGATTTCCTTTTAAAACGTATTTTATGAATCGTTTTAAATTCGTTTTCAAAACAATTTCAACTTCATATTCAATTTCAAATCAAAATTGAATATTCCATATCATCGATATACAAATGATAATATTTTCAAAACATTATATTTTGAAATCAATTCCTTTCATATATTCATTATAAAAATGAATAAAATCGATATAAACATCGTTCGCGTCAAAATGGCGCATATCTAACCAACACGGCTTTATATATTTCAATAACTTCGTTATTCTATTCAACAAATGAATATTTTCTTCAACACATGAATATATATTTTTATTCAACACATGAATATTTATTCTATTCAACATATGAATATTTATTCTATTCAACACATGAATATATATTTTATTCAACCCATGAATTTTGTTCTATTCAACACATGAATTTTCTTTCTATTCAACACATGAATTTTCTTTCTATTCAACACATGAATTTTCTTTTATAATATTCCTTATTTTCCAAATTGGAATGAGGCCCAATCAATTACCATATAATGTTAATTATATGGATTCCCTACAAAACATGTATATAATAGCAACCATAAATCATCAACCATCATCTAGAGTGCACCACACAACTGTATAAGCATTAAATATAAATAATTAACGCTTACACAGTCTGTCAACCCATTGATAGACATACAACTAAACAATCGGGATTAGTGTACGTCAAATATCATCCCAATACCCGTGTGGGGTTTCAAATAAACAAACACAGATTTTTATTTGTGCAGTTGGGCAATGTGTAAAACTTATCGTCCCAATCAATATCAGTAAAATGGGTGTACATAAACAAATCATCCGATTTGTTTATAAATATTTATTTTATATACACGTGAAAAAAAATATTTTTAACTATAAAACATTTATAACGATAAAATATTTTATTGCATTCCACATCACACAATTAAATGCCACAACATAGCAATCAAACAAACAAGTCATCCATGGTCTGTGGATGACACATCAAGGAAGTCCATGGAAATATGTTCCCACTTCCAACCAGGAACGTTCATCGGTTGTAACAATCCAGTCAGTTTCTGTTGGTCGCTTTTAACTAGCTGGCAAGTAGGGCATCGGCTAACATATAAAGAAATGTCCCTCTTCATCGACTTCCACCAGAAAGTGCGTTTGATGTCATTATACATTTTGCTTACTCCCGGATGGATACTAAGTTTTGACTTGTGGCATTCATCCAGAACTTCCTTTCGGAGCTCAGCAATGTTAGGAACACATATTCGACCTTTCAGCCTTAGAATCCCCTCATTATCAACCTGAAAACTCAAGGGTTCGCCTTTCTGAATTATCTCTCTGATCTTCTGAATGAAGTGATCATCCTTCTGAAGAGCAGATATTTTATCTATCAATGTAGTCATGATAATAAAACTGGCGATCATTTCATTCTTTCGGCTTAACGCATCGGCCACGACATTGGCTTTCCATGGAGTGTATATAATCTCAAAATCGTATGCTGCAAGGAACTCTAGCCAACGTTGCTGCCTCAGATTCAGGTCTTTCTGGGTGAACAGATACTTCAACGACTGGTGATCTGTAAACAGTTCGAATCTCTTACCCAGAAGATAATGTCTCCAGATTTACAAAGCGAATACTATAGCCAATAACTCAAGATCATGAGTTACGTAGTTCTTTTCCTGTGGCTTCAGCTGACGGCTAGCATAAGCAATCACTTGTCCCCTTTGCATTAACACTGCACCTAGGCCTTCTCTAGAAGCATCTATCTAGACGTTCAAATCCTGATTTCCATCGATGATTGTTAACACTGGAGCAGTTGTTAATATTAACTTTAGCTCTTCAAATTCAAATCCAACTTCTTAACTGCATTCTTGGCTATGAAGCTTCGTGACGCGCCTGTATCAAACAGTACTTTAACTGGAATGTTTTTGACATTAAGCGTGCCTTCTAAAACATCAGCTCTTTCCTGAGCAGACGAAGATGCAGGCACTTCTGCCATTTCATTTACATGTACTACTTCAGGTTTTCTAAATAGCGGGCAGGCCTTGGAAAGATGACCAGCCTGATGGCATTGGCTGCACTTTCTATTCTCTTAAAATCCCTTCTTGGATTTGAACTCATCCTTTCTTCGTTTGTTTCTCAAAGCCTTACATTTCCTGGACAGGTGTCCTTTTTTATTGCAGTTGAGGCATATGGCGGTCATTACTGGTTAATTTGGATAGTTTGGCTTTTAATACATTCCTTTTGTGGATTTCCAGAACCAGAAAAGGAAATGACAGTATTTGGGTGATCGTAGATCGCTTCACGAAGACCACCCATTTCATACCTGTCAGATCAAACAGAACTGCTCAGAGTCTGGCGTAGATTTACTTCAAGGAAATAGTTAGACTACACGGAGTGCCGATCAGTATAGTTAGTGATAGAGATACTGTAACAACCCGGATTTTTTTTTACAACGTGCTAAGACAAGAATCAAGGCAGAATTTAATTATAAAATCTGAATCAGGGGAAACGGGCTATGCCATTGCGTTCGTCTCGGAAAAATACGCGAAATAGAGTCCGAGTTTTCGAGAATCGGAGTCCGTATGACCCAGTTATGGCCCGTCAAAGTTTTCAGAAAAATTCAAGTTCAAAAACAGTTCGAAATTCAAATCTGGAGCCAAACAGATTGGGCGGGAAAAATTCCCGCCCAAGCCCCAGGTCGACTGGGGTGTCGACTGGGGAATCGACACGCCCAGGGGGCAGGTCGACTGCCCAGTCGACACGGGTGTCGACCTGGGTGGTCCGACCACTTTGGCCTGGGTGCACCTGCTTGGCCTTGTGCTATATTCTGATGGCCTGTGACAGATTTTGAGGGTTCAGATCTATCCTAGGGTTTATCCTACAGCCTAAACTACTCCTAATCTCTATAAAAAGACCCCTAGACTTAGCCTAAACCCTCACAAATCACTCATGCCACGAAGAGCTGCCAAAATCTATCTTGATCATGGCCTCCATCTCCAACTCCAAGAGCTCATGCATTCAAATCGGATCCGAATCAAAGGTGCTAGCTTGCTACATCAAATCAACGGAGTGAATCAACGGAGTGAATCAACGTTGCTATGCAAGTTTCATGACGATTCTTCAACAAAGGAGCCACCTTTCTTGGTCAAGATGATTCATGATCTTTCCCTAAGCCTCGCTATGTAAGTTCTAGCTACTTCTAGATCTAAACGGTAGTTTTAATGATGGCATGGAATAAAACGAGATTAAACTAAGTATGCTAGCCTATATGAACCTTGTCATGCCTCTTTTGCTTGAACCTATGACTTTTGGCTATGCTTAGTGACTAAATCATGCTATTCATGTTATGATTAACCTAGTTTATCTTGCAAGTTTGAATCTTTATCTATGGAATGTTAGCATGAACCTTTGGGAACCATTTGACTTGTGAAACATTGGCAAAGACTTGACTTTGGGGCTTATGCATGTAAATGAACCCAAACCCCTTATGTTATCATGCATGTTTGTGGCCAAATTCCCTTATGATACTATGCATGTTTGTGGCCAAATTCCTTTATGATACTATGCATGTTTGTGGCCAAATTCCCTTATGATAATATGCATGTTTGTGGCCTAATTCCCTTATGATGCTATGCATATTTTGAGGCCAAACCCCTTATGATACCATGCATGTTGGTGGTCAATCCCTTTTTGACATCGTGCATGTTTTGAGGCCAATATGTAGCATAGTATCCTTACTATGTTGACTCGCTTTTACTTGGGTTGGAAACACGATTTGGGGTAGGTTAGACGAGCGTGATTATGACATGATAATTTGACATGGGATTTCATGAAAATATGACACTCATGATACACCTAAATGGGGACATGACATGTGGGGTAAACATGGGACTTGAAACTAGACACGTATGGGTTGTAAGTGTAATATGACACTAGACCAAACATGAAAGTGGCCAACTCGAGGTTGGGTTGAGTTTGTAGCATAAATCTACCCGGACCCGCCCGGCTTAACTAGTGGCTACAAACAATAGGACCCAATGTGAGTAGTTGGTCATATAGCACTTAAAACCCGAGGTTAGACTAGGTTGTGGTGTAAATCTACCGGACCCGCCCGGCTTAACTAGTAACCACAACAAAGTCTAATGTGAGAGGTTGGGGTGCATTAATCTAATTAATGCCACATGAAAAGGTTAAGTAATTTTGACTAATGACACTTAACCGATATGACACGAATGGGTAGGTTAAGTGGAACCAGACTTGATTTCTTAATGACATTTAACCATATAAGACAATTAGGGGATGGGGTTAAGTAATTTACACTTAACTAATCCGACTTGGTAATTAGATGGGGTTAAGTAACTTAGACTTAACTAATCTAAACACGGTAATTAGATGGGGCTAAGTAACCTTCACTTAACTAATCTAAGCACGGTAATTCGATGGGGTTAAGTTAAACACTTAACCAATCTAAACTTGGTAATTTAATGAGGTTAAGTAACCAATACTTAACTAACTTAACATGATAATTTAATGGGGTTAAGTAACTTATACTTAACCAATTATACATGATGATTTGATGAGGTTAAGTAACCTATACTTAACCAATCTAATATGCGGACCTGATAGGGTTAAGTCACAAGACCTTTTAACTTAGGCTTAACCATTGTAATACGATTAGTGGATGGAGTTAGCTTAACCCATACATAACCAATCCGACTCGATAATCTGATGGGATTAAGATAATCTATGCTTAATCAATCTAACATGATAATCTGATAGGGTTAAGACAAATAAATACTTAACCAATTTGACTTGATAGGGATAAGTCATGAGCTACTTGGTACTCTTAACCAACTTGTAGGGCTAAGCCTTGAACTTGAGTACTTAGCCAATCTTGACATGATTCGTGGGCGGGTTAGGTCATGAACTTGAATGACAACACTTAACCCATTAGACAAAACCCTAGCTCAGGGGACTAGGTTGAAAATCGTAGTTAACAAGCATAGTGGGAAGAGAAGCTAAGTGGTAAACCTTAGTTAAGGATAACTAAGTAATAATTCTTAGCCAAGGACATGGGACTAGTTCATAAATAGATACGGTAAGTCATCGCTTAGTATACGAGGAGGAGCAACTTATCTGACTTGGATAAAAAGCTCCAGCGAACTGGGTGACGAAGCAGTAGCTTCGGGGGACGTGAGGGTACTCTTGGTATCCCTCTGTGAGGTGGCAGGTGGTCCATGAAACCCGGCCTCACAGAGGTTAAGGTCTACGGTAGAAGAGCCAAGAGTATGCCTTGGTTGCTATGCGAGCGACCTAAAGACTGGGATGGATTAGCGTGGAGTCGACGATACTTGTTTTTTCCCTGGATAGCACGTCGCCGACAACCTACCATCTTTAGTCAATCGTGTACGAACGGAAAGGCAGAGAACTCCCAACAGACCATGTTCTTGCTATCGAGTCATGGGTGAGGTTGGCCCATAGGAAAGTGGGGCTATAGTGGGGCTGGGATGTAGTTCTCATACATGATTTTTCTTGGATTGCCTTTCAGTAGTTGAGGGAGGGGTCACATGGGACCATAGCCACGGGTACAAAAACAGACCTTGATATCTGCACCAGCAGACGACTTAAAGCTCCCGACCGAGTTCCGTATTTCTTGATTTTCCCTGGCACGGAACTCGGATGGCACACTGAGATACATGTGCATCTAGACATGGAAAATGATTCACGATACATACGTGGGATAAAGGGCGTGGTTGACGGGTGGCATAATCCCTAGTGGCCCTAGGTGGCTAAAACCCAAACCAAGTTACGGAAACATTCATTAGGTAGCATAATCCCTAGTGGTCCTAGGTGGCATAAATCCTAAGTGAACACTCGATAGTTCATGGTAAGAAAACATAACCAGATCAAGGGTAACAGTCCAAAACAACTTCAAGGATAAAATGGTACTACGTTGAGGTGGTATAGATTTACATGGGAAAGCCCGTACGGCCTACGGCAAAGGACTGAACTTATACATGGAAAGAAACATACGAGTTGGGAAAACCTACATATGCTATATATTAGGTTGACATGGACCATTACATGACATTGGGCAAGGGACATTCATAGTTAACACATGACGCGGGTTGGGATACTAGTACGAGAGGTGCAGAGCAAATATACATGATAAATACCTTGTGTCGTTATACATGATAGATACCTTGGGATTGTATACTTGATAGAAACCTGACGATGTGATACCTTGATTTATCTTGACACCGTAGTTTATCATGATACCTTAGTTTATCTTGCTACAGTAGTTCATCCAGTTATCTCGGTTTAGCTTATCTATCTTGTCGTCATCCTTATGTTTACTTTCAGTTTATGCATGTCATGTTACCTTTACCTGTTTTTATACTGGAAGTAGATAGGACTTACCAGTCTTTATGACTGACCCCGTTTTGTTTCGCATCTTTGTCTTCCGTTCCCCCCCCCCCCCAGGTTTTCAGGGAGGAAATGATGTTGTTTAGTTCGGACCTCTTATGCTTGAAGGTCATCATGTATAGCTTGGTCTCCTCTTGGCTATGGCTGCTTCACCTCTTTATTTTGGGGAATAATTTATGAAAAGGTTTTATGCTTCTTTACTATTGCAAGACAGGTTTTGATGTATTCTGATGTAAAAGGCTTTAGACCTTATTTTATAAGGTAATGAAATTTGTTTTACTTTCGCTGTTTTATATATGTTTTGTCTTGTAATATTTCTGTGCATTTTTACCTCGATTATGCTTCACCAAACCTAGTGCATTCCCTTTGTGAGTGACCCTAGCGGAGGTGGGGTGTTACATTTGGTATCAGAGCCAGGTTACCAGACTGGGCAAAAGTTTTTAAAACCTTCTGAAAACTATTTGAGAAACCGTTTACAAAGAAGCATTTTTCAAGAAAAGTTTTTTTTAAAAAGGCTATTCCCCAAAAGCCATTAGCACTATCCTTTGTTTCCTTGATTGAATCTCTTTTCCTTTCTTTCCTCCATCTGTAGTCACAGTAGTTTTAACTGCGACTAATCCTTATCTAGCTACGAATAGTTTTCCCGTGCGATGGAGGAAGTCCTCGAGAGACCTGTTACCGAAGTTATAAGAAGGGATAATAAGAGCAAGGATAAAGGACACGAGCTTAAGAATAAGCAACTTGTTGGTATGGCTTGATCCACAAAGGAAGATAAGGACAAGATCAGCGAGAGGGCAATTGTATGCTCTCATTTCTAGCGTACCTAAGAGGAATGGTACCGTTTCTGTTAAAGGCTTATCCTTTCTTTTCTATCATCCAGTCCAGACTTTGTTTTGATCATCGTATCATTTAAGTCTGCTTCGATAGTTAAGTCTCTGCACCTTAGTACTAGCATGGTAGAAGATCCCACTTTTGTCCCAAAATCTGGTTGGAGGATCGGTCCATTTATTCATGACTTGTTTGGAATTGAGAACGTTTATGCCAAGTGTTGAGGTTAGAAGTAATGCTTCTATTGTTGAGCTATGGATGGATTCTGGGGATGAAGTGGTTATCCAGTAAGGGATGCCATTCTCGGTCTTGAAAGGAGGGTAGTTAAACTCTTAACTTGCCTTGGTAATACCCTCGAAGTCTCGTGTAACCTTATGAGTTCTGTCATGGTTAGTTACCTAGAATCTCTTGATGCATTTATCGGAAATCTCTGATCCGATCGAGTAACGTTCGCCAATAAGGCGGACGGTTCATCCCGCTTAAGCATGGGTTATAGGAATCACCCTAGTAAGTGCACGTGGTAACATGGATTGACATCGGTAAACGAGATCCAGAATTCACTAGTGAATTGTTGGAAAGCTTGCATGAAACCATGAGTACGCAGTTATGGTCGAGCCAAGGATCCTAGAAAAGAATAAGTGAAAAGGGAACGAGAGGCGACAGTGAAATGAGTTCCAACTCATACCTTGGAAATAGGAATCAAGGAACTACGAAATCATGAAGTCAAAGGCGGTCAAGGCACAATGGAATTAAGCTCATAGAAATGCGGCTTAGGCGCGCGCATCATGCCTCTTTTTAAGAGTATATCGTTGATCCCTGGTTCTTCTTTAGAGCTTGCTTGCATGCTATCGCTTGGTGGATATCCTCTCGGTCCTGTTTCTGTTACAAACCCCGTAAGGAGTTTGTCTTGTTTATCTCCTCGATCTTATCTTGGGAACCTTAGATAGAACTCTATGGATGTAAACATGTATTTGAAACATGTTATGATTGATATGGTTGCAAATGGTTGCAAGTGGTTGCTCGTGGATGCGCGAATACACATTAGAAACTAGATTGACTGTAACAACCCGTAAAATGCGAGCCAGTTTGAAATTTTTATTTTGGCAATTTTAGCGAATTTTGATTATTTAAAATGAATTATTTTAAATAATATCGACGAGGAATTTATTTTGAATATAATTCGAACGTATATATTTATACGCATCGTCGTTTGAATATAAATATTTATATATAATTATAAATAGAATTGAAAATGGCGCGGTAGTTCGATAATTCGATTTCAAACATCAATTGAATGTACCGGGTGCAAAACAATCCGGATTTTAGTGAAACCAAAAACATTAGGATCTAATTGTGAATATCTTTCCAACGAATCCGAATAATTGAAATTTCATGGCGAGGATCAAAAGATATGTCCAGTTGAAAATTCTGAATAGTCGCTATGGAATTCAGGCCCTTAAAAATGGACATTTTGCAAACGACCTCGGATTTCGACGAAACCAGTTTTGTTGGGTCCGTGATGTAAAGTTATTGCTAGGTTTCAAATTTCATAATTTTTCGAATCAATATGTGAGCGTGGCAAAGGAAAACGCGTTTGACCAGTTTCAGTTGATTTTAATCGACTGGAAAATGGCCATTTTTCCAACGGTCTCAGAATTCGACGAAACTAGTTTTGTTAAGACCGTATCGTCAATACGAAGCTAGAAAATATTTTTCGGGAATTTTTCTAGTTAGTGTGTGGCCCCGGTAAATTGAAATGTGCGTTCAAATTAAATATATATAGATTTATATTTTAATTTCGATGAAAACCTATCGTAACAGTCGAATCAGCTTGTGAAACATATCCCATTGTGTTCGGAATGGGGGTATTTAGCTAAGGGCAAAAGTCATTGGGTCGGATTTCGAATTCTTGTCAACACAAGGGTATTAATGGAATTAAATTAATAATTTAATAAATATATAAATAAATAAAAAAAAAACCTAGTTTCATCGTTTATAAAAAAAATCGGCCGCCTCTCTCAGAACGAACGGCGGAACTCGCCCCTAATTTCCTCTCCGAATTCTGATAAATCCACTAAACAATTTCATCAGCTTCTTAAGGCAAAATCAAGGAGCTTCGAGAGAACTCCGAGCTCATACCAGGTTGATTGAATTTAGGGTTGAAATTGGGGAGAATTCTAAGCTGGAAGGAGGGATGTTCGGACGAGGTTTCTGGGCTTGGGGGTGCGTCGAGTTCGTCGCTGCTCCTGGCGGAGGGGCGTGGCATGAAGGCCGACGAGGTGGAGGTGTTGGATCTGGTCTCAGGCGAGCGTGGCGCGAGCAAGGAGGAACCCTAGCGGTTGAAGGCACATCGACGGTGAGCAGGAAGAAAAGAGGCGGGTTTCCAGAAGAAATGCAGTGAAGTTTTTTTTGGGTAATCAGTTTATAGAAATTCAGTTTTTTTTTATTTATCTATCATTATTTAAAATTCAGATTTTTATATATATAATATTACTTCGAAAGAAAATTTGATTTTTAAATATTGAACTTCGAAAGAAAAATTTGATTTTTAAATATTGAACTTCGAAAGAAAAATTTGATTTTTAAATATTGAACTTCGAAAGAAAAATTTGATTTTTAAATATTGAACTTCGAAAGAAAAATTTGATTTTTAAAATATTGAACTTCGAAAGAAAATTTGATTTTTAAATATTGAACTTCGAAAGAAAATTTGATTTTTTAAATATTGAACTTCGAAAGAAAATTTGATTTTTAAATATTGAACTTCGAAAGAAAAATTTGATTTTTAAATATTGAACTTCGAATGAAAAATATGATTTTTATATAGTGAACTTCGAATTAAAAATGTGATTTTTATATATTGAAAAGCGAAGTAAAAATCCGATTCTTACATATGTAGTGAAAGCGGATAACGAAGGTGACAAAAAGGCGAGAACGAAGAAGCTTTATATCAAAGAAGTGCCGTGGAGCTAGGATAGCTATATGTGAGAATTTCTCACCTTTCCATTTCATTTCTATTTATATATATATACTAGGATGCAGACGGTGCTTAGTAGCACCCGACACAATCGTCCACAGACCTTGGACTTGTTTGTTTGGTTGCATAGATTAGTTATATGATTTGATTTGAATTTGGTTGTTTGGTGATTTTGATTGATGTGTGAATGGCGTGGGCCTTCACTAGACCGGGGATAAGGGTAGGCCTTGTCCCGTTTCTAGTATCGTGCCGTTATGCCGCCGAAATTTTCTAAAATAAGTTAGAAAAATAAAAAATATCATTTTATTGAATAAATGAATTGTATAGAAATTCATAGGTTGGAATAAAATGTTTTAGCGTTAAAAATATAATTTTTAACGTGAATTTGAATAAATAAATATTCATTTACAAACCAGACGGTTTGTTTATGTACACTTATTTGAATGACATTGATTGGAAAGATAAATTTTACACATCGCCCAACTGCACAAATAAAATCTGTGTTTGATTGTTTGAAACCCCACACGGGTGTTGGGATGGAATGTGAAGTTCACTCATCCTGATTGATTAAATATGTCGATCGATTGATTGACAGGCTGTTATAAGCGTTAGATATCTTTATTTGATGCTTATACAGTGTAGTGCACTTTGGTTGATGGTTGATTATTTTTCAATGCTATTATACATGTGTTGTATGAAAATCCATATAATTAACTTTATATGGTAATTGATTGGGCCTCATTCCAGTTTTAAAATAGAAATATTTGAAATAGAAATATTCGAAATGGAATATTTGAAAATATCAATATATGAAGCCGTGTTGATTAGATTGACGCCATTTTGACGTGAACGATATTTATATCGATTTTATTCATTTTAAAATGAATATTAAAAAGTAATTTTGAAATCGAATATTTCGAAATGAATTGAATTGAAAACGATTTCGAAATGAATTGAATTGAAAACGATTTCGAAATGAATTGAATTGAAAACGATTTCGAAATGAATTGAATTGAAAACGATTTCGAAATGAATTGAATTGAAAACGATTTCGAAATGAATTGAATTGAAAACGATTTCGAAATGAATTGAATTGAAAACGATTTCGAAATGAATTGAATTGAAAACGATTTCGAAATGAATTGAATTGAAAACGATTTCGAAATGAATTGAATTGAAAACGATTTCGAAATGAATTGAATTGAAAACGATTTCGAAATGAATTGAATTGAAAACGATTTCGAAATGAATTGAATTGAAAACGATTTCGAAATGAATTGAATTGAAAACGATTTCGAAATGAATTGAATTGAAAACGATTTCGAAATGAATTGAATTGAAAACGATTTCGAAATGAATTGAATTGAAAACGATTTCGAAATGAATTGAATTGAAAACGATTTCGAAATGAATTGAATTGAAAACGATTTCGAAATGAAATGAATTGAAAACGATTTCGAAATGAATTGAATTGAAAACGATTTCGAAATGAATTGAATTGAAAACGATTTCGAAATGAATTGAAAACGAATTCAAATTGAATTGAAAGCAAATTGAAATGAATTCAAATTGAATTGAAATTTGAATTGAATAGAAATGAATTTTAAAACGAATTTATAGAGAAGAATTCAATTTTGATTTGAATTGAAACGGCAGTTGAAATTGCTTTTGAAACGAATTTAAAACTATTTATATAATTCATTTTAAATAGAAATCGACGAAATATATTATATATATATATATATATATTATATATATAATATAATGGCCTGAATAGAACGCGCCGCGCCGCGGCAGTTCGTGAATTTCGACCATTTATTTCAAACGGACATTGCGGGAGATCCGACCGTCGGATTCTCCTAAAACCGGAACCGTTGGGTTCGTATCGAAAAGAGCTTTCTAACGAATGTGATAAATTAGAAATCTAATGGTTGGATTTGGAGATACGTCCAAATCAAATTCGAAAAAGGTCGCTGTAAGTGCAGTTCGATGGCCATTGTTGGAAATCGACTGTACGGGCCTTGATAAAATTATTAAAAATAGTAATAATTTGTGTAAAATCATAAGAAATGATTTAAAAAGGGTTGGGATGAAAAACTCCATATTTGAAAAGATAAAAATAGATTTTTATCGAAATGAACTAGTTTTGAACTAGAATTATAATTCTATTTATTTTTAAATAAATAAATTGAATTTGAAATGGTTTGGAAAATAACCAGAATCTCCAATGATTTCATTGGAGTGGATTTGAATCGAAATTGTCTTCAGAATATTTCGATGTTGGAATTCGTGATTATACAGGTGTTGTTATGGAAATTTGAAAGATATATATTTACATCGTTATTTCCAATACGACATTTGTTAGTCGTAGAATTTGATGTTGAATATAAGCCGGTATATTTTCTATTCAGAGCCTTATATTGAATATCAAGTGTGATTTGGGTTTGTCGTGAATGGTGTCTTCACTAACACTGTTCTTGAACCCATTTGAGAAAAGATTAAATCTTTTTATTTAGATTTAATGAAGTGTACCGATTAAATAATATTTAATTGGAATTGAATTGATATTGATTTTTGGGTTTATCGTGAACAGTGTTTTAAATAACACTCGTTCTTTAACCCGATAATTAATGAATGTGATTTTGGGTTTATCGTGAACTGTGTTTTAAATGACACTGATTCTTTAACCCAGTCGAAGATTAAAACTAAGTGGAGTTTTAATGAATCTTTAATTAGATTGAAATAATCGAAATGGAGTATCACCAGTTTTGCTCCAGGCGATAGTGAAATCTTTAATTAGATTTGAACGTGAAATGGTAATTGGATTTACCGATAACACTGTGGTGTTAGATATGAAGTATTACCAGTTTTACTTCATGGGATAAATAGGTTGGGATTGGGAAATTAAAACAAATGATTACTTCGGTAAGGTTCGTTAATCCCGACTAGTTTGAATTGATATTCAAAAATAGATTAAAGAATAAATTCAAGAAATTTTATCTTGGATAAAATTAATGGGAACCTTTCCCTATGAATGTGAAATTTAGGAACTAACTGTCGGTTAGCCAAGCAGAATGGTTTTCTGGGTATTGATCTGATGTTGGTTTCGGCCTTCGGGGTTAATATTTGGGGAATTATTCTCTTGATTAATTTACGGTTAGTGACTGATGAATTGGAATGAGGCGTATGTTGTGTTTGTGTAACACTTATTTAAATATACGCGAGTTATTCGGAAAGACCGGGTTTATCCCATTCTGAATAACTGATACGACGATAAGTCGAAGATGAAGACGGTGGTCGAAGACCAGAAGTCTTCACGTCGTTTGGGTGATAACTGATGATCTTGATTGGGCTGTACACCCAAGAAGATGGAAACAGTTAGTGATCGTCCAGACGTACGTGGAGATCGATGGATATGCGGGGTACTAGGTGCCTCCGGTTTCGTTCAGACCCAGAACGGACTTGTAAATGGACTGTGTGTCTGACATTGGATTTTAGTCCGTGTGATTGATCTCTATTAAATATATATCTGTTTGGCGGCGGAGAATTTATTCTCTTGCTTAACGCCCTTCTCTGAGACGTACGAGCTCAGGGGTTATATATTGATGGATATCAAACGCATGGAGTGAATTGCCTGTGTGGCATGCCTAAGTGGCAATTGATCGAGGCTTCTGTTGAAAAGCAAAGTCTTGTGTTGATGATCAAAGCACGGCCTTTGTGGCGTAGATTTGTGTAACGTTTACCTCGCGTGTTTCACACCCGGTATGAACCAAAAACGGGAGACGGACCTCAGGGAGGGCATGCGTTTCTTTCTAGTTAGAAGTGGCGTCAGTGGTTTTACACGCCCTGACGAGTTTGACTTATGTGGTTGTTGCTGTTGCGAGGCGCCTCGGATTGATCGGTCGTTCTCGAACCGATGGAGTCATTTAGTTGGCTCGTTTACGCCCCATAGGGCGGAGGAACGCATGTTCAGGCATTTTAATCCACATCGGTGGACCGGCCCTGACGCTCCAAGGGCCCACCTGAGTCTGGGTCCTGAGGCTCGGGCTAGACAGTCTCGAATCGGTTGAGGAATATCTTTTGCCTCGGTTCATAGATGGAAATCCAATTTCCCAATACGTGACATTTGCGGTTTTATTTGTAGAGCCTAGTATGGCGACATAGTGGGATGGGGCATTCATGCCGCCTATGATTGATACTTATGATTTGAAGTTGTTTTATACACTATGCACTTATAATAGTATCAAAACGATTTGTTTTAACCATATCAAGCATTCTTTGGCTGTTATAAGGGAAAACCCTATCCTCGGCTGCGTTGCATTGTGTGATGGGACCTGGGTCTTATAACAGCTTCATTTTTCTTTATTTAGCATTGCGCTGTTTGTTTTATGCACTGGTATTCTTGGGAGGAAACCCGTTCCGTGTTATACGGCGTGATCCCTTGATTTACCGAACTTTAAAATGAAGAATTATAACTGTTTTAGTTCTCACACCAGTCCCATGACTGACCTGGAGTTTATTGTTTTAACCTAAACTCTGGGTGCCCTTATTTTGACACGGGCAGCTAGTAGTTTTGGTTTTGCAGATTTATATTCACAGGATCCTGGTTTACAGCTGGAACGATATCCGGAAAGCTTTGTATCCGTATATCTCCTTCTAGTTGTGTATTGTGTTATTTTCCGCTGCTATGTATTTAAATGTAATTTAAATCTCTGATATTTCTGTGTAATATTTATTCATACTCTGTATATTCTTGTAATCTGATGCATTGTTGTAATATACAATGAAATGTTCTTCTGTATGCGTTCTGTTGTGGCTTGTTCTCGAACTATCCGTTGCTTTCCTTTACGGGGAAGTTGTGGGTTTTCACAGTTGGTATCAGAGCTTTGGTTTACAAAGCTCAGAGAACAAGACACATTAGAACCTTACGAAAGAATTCATCAGATATTGGATTAGTAATATCCAATGAGAATGACTCGTTAGATATGGGATCAGTAGTATCCTAGAACGAGTGTGAAGAGTATATTTTTCAAATGTAAACAAATTTTGTTTTGAAAATTTAAATCAATTATTCGTATTTGATTATCTATTTATATTAAGTTGGACGGTCCAGTATATAAGGATTTTGCGTATACGTCTGATCCACGTGTATTTGAAATTTTAATATACTGGATAGATATAGAATTACACTCTAGTCGCCCGGAGATGATGTTGATAATGACCATGGCATCATCAATAATTATGTTCGTGTTTCGAAGGTGTGATTTCTATATATTTCCATTAGACTGGTGTGAGAACCAAAATTAGATAGGGCCTATTGTTGTGATTTGGCATCAAAAACATGATTTTTGTATATGTATCAAAATTATGAATTTGAAACGTTAATTCAATAATTGATTGATGTTTGTGTTGTTTGTTTAATTGTTTGATAATTTTGAACCATTATGCCTAACTGAATCAAATATTGAATTATATTGAAAATTGGTCGCGTTTGCTTGCATATACATATATATCATTGAACAGGTCATAGCAAGGAGGCTAGAGCCGAGAATAAAATTTGTTTGCCCGACAAATAGGTACATGTTTACTACATAATTTCCTGTTTTGTTTGGGTGATGATGATTTTGTGAGCCTATTGGCTAGCCGCTTGGCTTTTTCTTTTTCTTTTTGAGATCTGAAGGACCGGGGAAGCTATTTGAAATTCCCCGATGCTCCCGGTGCAGGGGAGGTTATGGCGAAATTTTTCGAAAATTTAGGGTGTTAGCCAAATTTTTGAAATTTTTGAAAATTCTCAGAAACTAAAAAGTTGGAGAATGGAAGCCTGATCGAGCGTAGAGCTGATTAATCAAACCACTTTCGACTTTGTTCCTTTTCGGGGACGAAAAGTTTTAAGTGGGGGAGATTGTAACAACCCGTAAAATGCGAGCCAGTTTGAAATTTTTATTTTGGCAATTTTAGCGAATTTTGATTATTTAAAATGAATTATTTTAAATAATATCGACGAGGAATTTATTTTGAATATAATTCGAACGTATATATTTATACGCGTCGTCGTTTGAATATAAATATTTATATATAATTATAAATAGAATTGAAAATGGCGCGGTAGTTCGATAATTCGATTTCAAACTTCAATTGAATGTACCGGGTGCAAAACAATCCGGATTTTAGTGAAACCAAAAACATTAGGATCTAATTGTGAATATCTTTCCAACGAATCCGAATAATTGAAATTTCATGGCGAGGATCAAAAGATATGTCCAGTTGAAAATTCTGAATAGTCGCTATGGAATTCAGGCCCTTAAAAATGGACATTTTGCAAACGACCTCGGATTTCGACGAAACCAGTTTTGTTGGGTCCGTGATGTAAAGTTATTGCTAGGTTTCAAATTTCATAATTTTTCGAATCAATATGTGAGCGTGGCAAAGGAAAACGCGTTTGACCAGTTTCAGTTGATTTTAATCGACTGGAAAATGGCCATTTTTCCAACGGTCTCAGAATTCGACGAAACTAGTTTTGTTAAGACCGTATCGTCAATACGAAGCTAGAAAATATTTTTCGGGAATTTTTCTAGTTAGTGTGTGGCCCCGGTAAATTGAAATGTGCGTTCAAATTAAATATATATAGATTTATATTTTAATTTCGATGAAAACCTATCGTAACAGTCGAATCAGCTTGTGAAACATATCCCATTGTGTTCGGAATGGGGGTATTTAGCTAAGGGCAAAAGTCATTGGGTCGGATTTCGAATTCTTGTCAACACAAGGGTATTAATGGAATTAAATTAATAATTTAATAAATATATAAATAAATAAAAAAACCTAGTTTCATCGTTTATAAAAAAAAATCGGCCGCCTCTCTCAGAACGAACGGCGGAACTCGCCCCTAATTTCCTCTCCGAATTCTGATAAATCCACTAAACAATTTCATCAGCTTCTTAAGGCAAAATCAAGGAGCTTCGAGAGATCTCCGAGCTCATACCAGGTTGATTGAATTTAGGGTTGAAATTGGGGAGAATTCTAAGCTGGAAGGAGGGATGTTCGGACGAGGTTTCTGGGCTTGGGGGTGCGTCGAGTTCGTCGCTGCTCCTGGCGGAGGGGCGTGGCATGAAGGCCGACGAGGTGGAGGTGTTGGATCTGGTCTCAGGCGAGCGTGGCGCGAGCAAGGAGGAACCCTAGCGGTTGAAGGCACATCGACGGTGAGCAGGAAGAAAAGAGGCGGGTTTCCAGAAGAAATGCAGTGAAGTTTTTTTTGGGTAATCAGTTTATAGAAATTCAGTTTTTTTTTATTTATCTATCATTATTTAAAATTTAGATTTTTATATATATAATATTACTTCGAAAGAAAATTTGATTTTTAAATATTGAACTTCGAAAGAAAAATTTGATTTTTAAATATTGAACTTCGAAAGAAAAATTTGATTTTTAAATATTGAACTTCGAAAGAAAAATTTGATTTTTAAATATTGAACTTCGAAAGAAAAATTTGATTTTTAAAATATTGAACTTCGAAAGAAAATTTGATTTTTAAATATTGAACTTCGAAAGAAAATTTGATTTTTTAAATATTGAACTTCGAAAGAAAATTTGATTTTTAAATATTGAACTTCGAAAGAAAATTTTGATTTTTAAATATTGAACTTCGAATGAAAAATATGATTTTTATATAGTGAACTTCGAATTAAAAATGTGATTTTTATATATTGAAAAGCGAAGTAAAAATCCGATTCTTACATATGTAGTGAAAGCGGATAACGAAGGTGACAAAAAGGCGAGAACGAAGAAGCTTTATATCAAAGAAGTGCCGTGGAGCTAGGATAGCTATATGTGAGAATTTCTCACCTTTCCATTTCATTTCTATTTATATATATATACTAGGATGCAGACGGTGCTTAGTAGCACCCGACACAATCGTCCACAGACCTTGGACTTGTTTGTTTGGTTGCATAGATTAGTTATATGATTTGATTTGAATTTGGTTGTTTGGTGATTTTGATTGATGTGTGAATGGCGTGGGCCTTCACTAGACCGGGGATAAGGGTAGGCCTTGTCCCGTTTCTAGTATCGTGCCGTTATGCCGCCAAAATTTTCTAAAATAAGTTAGAAAAATAAAAAATATCATTTTATTGAATAAATGAATTGTATAGAAATTCATAGGTTGGAATAAAATGTTTTAGCGTTAAAAATATAATTTTTAACGTGAATGTGAATAAATAAATATTCATTTACAAACCAGACGGTTTGTTTATGTACACTTATTTGAATGACATTGATTGGAAAGATAAATTTTACACATCGCCCAACTGCACAAATAAAATCTGTGTTTGATTGTTTGAAACCCCACACGGGTGTTGGGATGGAATGTGAAGTTCACTCATCCTGATTGATTAAATATGTCGATCGATTGATTGACAGGCTGTTATAAGCGTTAGATATCTTTATTTGATGCTTATACAGTGTAGTGCACTTTGGTTGATGGTTGATTATTTTTCAATGCTATTATACATGTGTTGTATGAAAATCCATATAATTAACTTTATATGGTAATTGATTGGGCCTCATTCCAGTTTTAAAATAGAAATATTTGAAATAGAAATATTCGAAATGGAATATTTGAAAATATCAATATATGAAGCCGTGTTGATTAGATTGACGCCATTTTGACGTGAACGATATTTATATCGATTTTATTCATTTTAAAATGAATATTAAAAAGTAATTTTGAAATCCAATATTTCGAAATGAATTGAATTGAAAACGATTTCGAAATGAATTGAATTGAAAACGATTTCGAAATGAATTGAATTGAAAACGATTTCGAAATGAATTGAATTGAAAACGATTTCGAAATGAATTGAATTGAAAACGATTTCGAAATGAATTGAATTGAAAACGATTTCGAAATGAATTGAATTGAAAACGATTTCGAAATGAATTGAATTGAAAACGATTTCGAAATGAATTGAATTGAAAACGATTTCGAAATGAATTGAATTGAAAACGATTTCGAAATGAATTGAATTGAAAACGATTTCGAAATGAATTGAATTGAAAACGATTTCGAAATGAATTGAATTGAAAACGATTTCGAAATGAATTGAATTGAAAACGATTTCGAAATGAATTGAATTGAAAACGATTTCGAAATGAATTGAATTGAAAACGATTTCGAAATGAAATGAATTGAAAACGATTTCGAAATGAATTGAATTGAAAACGATTTCGAAATGAATTGAATTGAAAACGATTTCGGAATGAATTGAAAACGAATTCAAATTGAATTGAAAGCAAATTGAAATGAATTCAAATTGAATTGAAATTTGAATTGAATAGAAATGAATTTTAAAACGAATTTATAGAGAAGAATTCAATTTTGATTTGAATTGAAACGGCAGTTGAAATTGCTTTTGAAACGAATTTAAAACTATTTATATAATTCGTTTTAAATAGAAATCGACGAAATATATTATATATATATTATATAATTGCCTGAATAGAACGCGCCGCGCCGCGGCTGTTCGTGAATTTCGACCATTTATTTCAAACGGACATTGCGGGAGATCCGACCGTCGGATTCTCCTAAAACCAGAACCGTTGGGTTCGTATCGAAAATAGCTTTCTAACGAATGTGATAAATTAGAAATCTAACGGTTGGATTTGGAGATACGTCCAAATCAAATTCGAAAAAGGTCGCTGTAAGTGCAGTTCGATGGCCATTGTTGGAAATCGACTGTACGGGCCTTGATAAAATTATTAAAAATAGTAATAATTTGTGTAAAATCATAAGAAATGATTTAAAAAGGGTTGGGATGAAAAACTCCATATTTGAAAAGATAAAAATAGATTTTTATCGAAATGAACTAGTTTTGAACTAGAATTATAATTCTATTTATTTTTAAATAAATAAATTGAATTTGAAATGGTTTGGAAAATAACCAGAATCTCCAATGATTTCATTGGAGTGGATTTGAATCGAAATTGTCTTCGGAATATTTCGATGTTGGAATTCGTGATTATACAGATGTTGTTATGGAAATTTGAAAGATATATATTTACATCGTTATTTCCAATACGACATTTGTTAGTCGTAGAATTTGATGTTGAATATAAGCCGGTATATTTTCTATTCAGAGCCTTATATTGAATATCAAGTGTGATTTGGGTTTGTCGTGAATGGTGTCTTCACTAACACTGTTCTTGAACCCATTTGAGAAAAGATTAAATCTTTTTATTTAGATTTAATGAAGTGTACCGATTAAATAATATTTAATTGGAATTGAATTGATATTGATTTTTGGGTTTATCGTGAACAGTGTTTTAAATAACACTCGTTCTTTAACCCGATAATTAATGAATGTGATTTTGGGTTTATCGTGAACTGTGTTTTAAATGACACTGATTCTTTAACCCAGTCGAAGATTAAAACTAAGTGGAGTTTTAATGAATCTTTAATTAGATTGAAATAATCGAAATGGAGTATCACCAGTTTTGCTCCAGGCGATAGTGAAATCTTTAATTAGATTTGAACGTGAAATGGTAATTGGATTTACCGATAACACTGTGGTGTTAGATATGAAGTATTACCAGTTTTACTTCATGGGATAAATAGGTTGGGATTGGGAAATTAAAACAAATGATTACTTCGGTAAGGTTCGTTAATCCCGACTAGTTTGAATTGATATTCAAAAATAGATTAAAGAATAAATTCAAGAAATTTTATCTTGGATAAAATTAATGGGAACCTTTCCCTATGAATGTGAAATTTAGGAACTAACTGTCGGTTAGCCAAGCAGAATGGTTTTCTGGGTATTGATCTGATGTTGGTTTCGGCCTTCGGGGTTAATATTTGGGGAATTATTCTCTTGATTAATTTACGGTTAGTGACTGATGAATTGGAATGAGGCGTATGTTGTGTTTGTGTAACACTTATTTAAATATACGCGAGTTATTCGGAAAGACCGGGTTTATCCCATTCTGAATAACTGATACGACGATAAGTCGAAGATGAAGACGGTGGTCGAAGACCAGAAGTCTTCACGTCGTTTGGGTGATAACTGATGATCTTGATTGGGCTGTACACCCAAGAAGATGGAAACAGTTAGTGATCGTCCAGACGTACGTGGAGATCGATGGATATGCGGGGTACTAGGTGCCTCCGGTTTCGTTCAGACCCAGAACGGACTTGTAAATGGACTGTGTGTCTGACATTGGATTTTAGTCCGTGTGATTGATCTCTATTAAATATATATCTGTTTGGCGGCGGAGAATTTATTCTCTTGCTTAACGCCCTTCTCTGAGACGTACGAGCTCAGGGGTTATATATTGATGGATATCAAACGCATGGAGTGAATTGCCTGTGTGGCATGCCTAAGTGGCAATTGATCGAGGCTTCTGTTGAAAAGCAAAGTCTTGTGTTGATGATCAAAGCACGGCCTTTGTGGCGTAGCTTTGTGTAACGTTTACCTCGCGTGTTTCACACCCGGTATGAACCAAAAACGGGAGACGGACCTCAGGGAGGGCATGCGTTTCTTTCTAGTTAGAAGTGGCGTCAGTGGTTTTACACGCCCTGACGAGTTTGACTTATGTGGTTGTTGCTGTTGCGAGGCGCCTCGGATTGATCGGTCGTTCTCGAACCGATGGAGTCATTTAGTTGGCTCGTTTACGCCCCATAGGGCGGAGGAACGCATGTTCAGGCATTTTAATCCACATCGGTGGACCGGACCTGACGCTCCAAGGGCCCACCTGAGTCTGGGTCCTGAGGCTCGGGCTAGACAGTCTCGAATCGGTTGAGGACTATCTTTTGCCTCGGTTCATAGATGGAAATCCAATTTCCCAATACGTGACATTTGCGGTTTTATTTGTAGAGCCTAGTATGGCGACATAGTGGGATGGGGCATTCATGCCGCCTATGATTGATACTTATGATTTGAAGTTGTTTTATATACTATGCACTTATAATAGTATCAAAACGATTTGTTTTAACCGTATCAAGCATTCTTTGGCTGTTATAAGGGAAAACCCTATCCTCGGCTGCGTTGCATTGTGTGATGGGACCTGGGTCTTATAACAGCTTCATTTTTCTTTATTTAGCATTGCGCTGTTTGTTTTATGCACTGGTATTCTTGGGAGGAAACTCGTTCCGTGTTATACGGCGTGGTCCCTTGATTTACCGAACTTTAAAATGAAGAATTATAACTGTTTTAGTTCTCACACCAGTCCCATGACTGACCTGGAGTTTATTGTTTTAACCTAAACTCTGGGTGCCCTTATTTTGACACGGGCAGCTAGTAGTTTTGGTTTTGCAGATTTATATTCCCAGGATCCTGGTTTACAGCTGGAACGATATCCGGAAAGCTTTGTATCCGTATATCTCCTTCTAGTTGTGTATTGTGTTATTTTCCGCTGCTATGTATTTAAATGTAATTTAAATCTCTGATATTTCTGTGTAATATTTATTCATACTCTGTATATTCTTGTAATCTGATGCATTGTTGTAATATACAATGAAATGTTCTTCTGTATGCGTTCTGTTGTGGCTTGTTCTCGAACTATCCGTCGCTTTCCTTTACGGGGAAGTTGTGGGTTTTCACATTGACGCGGTCACGTTTCATGTTGCATATGCACGAGTATTTGTACTTGTTTATGGTTGAAATTGAATATGTTACCATGTGGATGTTGCATGTGGATGAATGGTTGTGCACACATATAGTGTTTATATGACTAGGACTATTTGCATACATGTTGGACTCATGACACTAAACATATTTTGCATTAGAAAGATCATTCAGGCCTGATCATTAGCATTAGCTAAGGAACATATACACACACTTTCTGCATGTGTTCATAAAGCATTAGGAGTCTTTTAAGGACCATGGTTGCCTGTGGATGATGTTTTGAGTAGATGGATGATGGATAGTAGGATACGTTCTTCCTAACTTGGAGATTTCGGGGACGAAATCCTTTAAGTTGGGGAGAATGTAACAACCCGGATTTTTTTACAACGTGCTAAGACAAGAATCAAGGCAGAATTTAATTATAAATTCTGAATCAGGGGAAACGGGATGTGCCATTGCGTTCGTCTTGGAAAAATACGCGAAATAGAATCCGAGTTTTCGAGAATCGGAGTCCGTATGACCCAGTTATGGCCCGTCAAAGTTTTCAGAAAAATTCAAGTTCAAAAACAATTCGAAATTCAAATCTGGAGCCAAACAGATTGGGCGGGAAAAATTCCTGCCCAAGCCCCTGGTCGACTGGGGTGTCGACCGGGGAGTCGACACGCCCAGGGGGCAGGTCGACTGCCCAGTCGACACGGGTGTCGACCTGGGTGGTCCGACCACTTTGGCCTGGGTGCACCTGCTTGGCCTTGTGCTATGTTCTGATGGCCTGTGACGGATTTTGAGGGTTCAGATCTATCCTAGGGTTTATCCTACGGCCTAAACTACTTCTAATCTCTATAAAAAGACCCCTAGACCTAGCCTAAACCCTCACAAATCACTCATGCCACGAAGTGCCGCCAAAATCTATCTTGATCATGGCCTCCATCTCCAACTCCAAGAGCTCATGCATTCAAATCGGATCCGAATCAAAGGTGCTAGCAATCAACGGAGTGAATCAACGTTGCTATGCAAGTTTCATGACGATTCTTCAACAAAGGAGCCACCTTTCATGGTCAAGACGATTCATGATCTTTCCCTAAGCCTCGCTATGTAAGTTCTAGCTACTTCGAGATCTAAACGGTAGTTTTAATGATGGCATGGAATAAAACGAGATTAAACTAAGTATGCTAGCCTATATGAACCTTGTCATGCCTCTTTTGCTTAAACCTATGACTTTTGGCTATGCTTAGTGACTAAATCATTCTATTCATGTTATGATTAACCTAGTTTATCTTGCAAGTTTGAATCTTTATCTATGGAATGTTAGCATGAACCTTTGGGAACCATTTGACTTGTGAAACATTGGCAAAGACTTGACTTTGGGGCTTATGCATGTAAATGAACCCAAACCCCTTATGTTATCATGCATGTTTGTGGCCAAATTCCCTTATGATACTATGCATGTTTGTGGCCAAATTCCTTTATGATACTATGCATGTTTGTGGCCAAATTCCCTTATGATAATATGCATGTTTGTGGCCAAATTCCCTTATGATGCTATGCATATTTTGAGGCCAAACCCCTTATGATACCATGCATGTTGGTGGCCAATCCCTTTTTGACATCGTGCATGTTTTGAGGCCAATATGTAGCATAGTATCCTTACTATGTTGACTCGCTTTTACTTGGGTTGGAAACACGATTTGGGGTAGGTTAGACGAGCGTGATTATGACATGATAATTTGACATGGGATTTCATGAAAATATGACACTCATGATACACCTAAATGGGGACATGACATGTGGGGTAAACATGCGACTTGAAACTAGACACATATGGGTTGTAAGTGTAATATGACACTAGACCAAACATGAAAGTGGCCAACTCGAGGTTGGGTTGAGTTTGTAGCATAAATCTACCCGGACCCGCGCGGCTTAACTAGTGGCTACAAACAATAGGACCCAATGTGAGTAGTTGGTCATATAGCACTTAAAACCCGAGGTTAGACTAGGTTGTGGTGTAAATCTACCCAGACCCGCCCAGCTTAACTAGTAACCACAACAAAGTCTAATGTGAGAGGTTGGGGTGCATTAATCTAATTAATGCCACATGAAAAGGTTAAGTAATTTTGACTAATGACACTTAACCAATATGACACGAATGGGTAGGTTAAGTGGAACCGGACTTGATTTCTTAATGACACTTAACCATATAAGACAATTAGGGGATGGGGTTAAGTAATTTACACTTAACTAATCCGACTTGGTAATTAGATGGGGTTAAGTAACTTAGACTTAACTAATCTAAACACGGTAATTAGATGGGGCTAAGTAACCTTCACTTAACTAATCTAAGCACGGTAATTCGATGGGGTTAAGTTAAACACTTAACCAATCTAAACTTGGTAATTTAATGAGGTTAAGTAACCAATACTTAACTAACTTAACATGATTATTTAATGGGGTTAAGTAACTTATACTTAACCAATTATACATGATGATTTGATGAGGTTAAGTAACCTATACTTAACCAATCTAATATGCGGACCTGATAGGGTTAAGTCACAAGACCTTTTAACTTAGGCTTAACCATTGTAATACGATTAGTGGATGGGGTTAGCTTAACCCATACCTAACCAATCCGACTCGATAATCTGATGGGATTAAGATAATCTATGCTTAATCAATCTAACATGATAATCTGATAGGGTTAAGACAAATAAATACTTAACCAATTTGACTTGATAGGGATAAGTCATGAGCTACTTGGTACTCTTAACCAACTTGTAGGGCTAAGCCTTGAACTTGAGTACTTAGCCAATCTTGACATGAGTCGTGGGCGGATTAGGTCATGAACTTGAATGACAACACTTAACCCATTAGACAAAACCCTAGCTCAGGGGACTAGGTTGAAAATCGTAGTTAACAAGCATAGTGGGAAGAGAAGCTAAGTGGTAAACCTTAGTTAAGGATAACTAAGTAATAATTCTTAGCCAAGGACATGGGACTAGTTCATAAATAGATACGGTAAGTCATCGCTTAGTATACGAGGAGGAGCAACTTATCTGACTTGGATAAAAAGCCCCAGCGAACTGGGTGACGAAGCGGTAGCTTCGGGGGACGTGAGGGTACTCTTGGTATCCCTCTATGAGGTGGCAGGTGGTCCATGAAACCCGGCCTCACAGAGGTTAAGGTCTGCGGTAGAAGAGCCAAGAGTATGCCTTGGTTGCTATGCGAGCGACCTAAAGACTGGGATGGATTAGCGTGGAGTCGACGATACTTGTTTCTGCCCTGGATAGCATGTCGCCGACTACCTACCATCTTTAGTCAATCTTGTACGAACAGAAAGGCAGAGAACTCCCAACAGACCATGTTCTTGCTATCGAGTCATGGGTGAGGTTGGCCCATAGGAAAGTTGGGCTATAGTGGGGCCGGGATGTAGTTCTCATACATGATTTTTCTAAGATTACCTTTCAGTAGTTGAGGGAGGGGTCACGTGGGACCATAGCCACGGGTACAAAAACAGACCTTGATATCTGCACCAGCAGACGACTTAAAGCTCCCGACCGAGTTCCGTATTTCTTGATTTTCCCTGGCACGAAACTCGGATGGCACACTGAGATACATGTGCATCTAGACATGGAAAACGATTCACGATACATACGTGGGATAAAGGGCGTGGTTGACGGGTGGCATAATCCCTAGTGTCCCTAGGTGGCTAAAACCCAAACCAAGTTACGGAAACATTCATTAGGTAGCATAATCCCTAGTGGTCCTAGGTGGCATAAATCCTAAGTGAACACTCGATAGTTCATGGTAAGAAAACATAACCAGATCAAGGGTAACAGTCCAAAACAACTTCAAGGATAAAATGGTACTACGTTGAGGTGGTATAGATTTACATGGGAAAACCCGTACGGCCTACGGCAAAGGACTGAACTTATACATGGAAAGAAACATACGAGTTGGGAAAACCTACATATGCTATATATTAGGTTGACATGGACCATTACATGACATTGGGCAAGGGACATTCATAGTAAACACATGACGCGGGTTGGGATACTAGTACGAGAGGTGCAGAGCAAATATACATGATAAATACCTTGGGATGTTATACATGATAGATACCTTGGGATTGTATACTTGATAGAAACCTGACGATGTGATACCTTGATTTATCTTGACACCGTAGTTTATCATGATACCTTAGTTTATCTTGCTACAGTAGTTCATCCAGTTATCTCGGTTTAGCTTATCTATCTTGTCGTCATCCTTATGTTTACTTTCAGTTTATGCATGTCATGTTACCTTTACCTGTTTTTATACTGGAAGTAGATAGGACTTACCAGTCTTTATGAGTGACCCCGTTTTGTTTCGCCTCTTTGTCTTCCGTTCCCCCCCCTCCAGGTTTTCAAGGAGGAAATGATGTTGTTTAGTTCGGACCTCTTATGCTTGAAGGTCATCATGTATAGCTTGGTCTCCTCTTGGCTAATGCTGCTTCACCGCTTTATTTTGGGGAATAATTTATGAAAAGGTTTTATGCTTCTTTACTATTGCAAGACAGGTTTTGATGTATTCTGATGTAAAAGGCTTTAGACCTTATTTTATAAGGTAATGAAATTTGTTTTACTTCCGCTGTTTTATATATGTTTTGTCTTGTAATATTTCTGTGCATGTTTACCTCGATAATGCTTCACCAAACCTAGTGCATTCCCTTTGTGAGTGACCCTAGCGGAGGTGGGGTGTTACAGATACAATATTTACTCGCAAATTCTGGGAGGCATTTCAAGTAGAGCTGGGAACAAAGCTGAACCTAAGCACCGCCTATCATCCTCAGACAGATGGTCAAACTGAGAGGGTGAATCGTATACTAGAAGATCTATTGCGGGCTTGTGTTCTAAATTTCGGTGGATCATGGGAAGACCATCTGCATTTGGCTGAATTCTCATATAACAACAGCTACCAGGCGAGCCTGACAATGTCGCCATTCGAAGCATTGTATGGTAGACCGTGTCGATCCCCTGCTTGTTGGGTCGAACCCGGTGATAGACTTGTATTGGGACCTGATATGATCCGAGAAGATGCCGACAAAGTCGATTTTATCAAGAAACGATTACTCGCTGCTCAAAGCCGACAAAAGAGCTATGCTGATAGGAGAAGAAGAGATATATCATTTGCGGTTGGCGACTATGTATATCTGAAAGTATCGCCGATGAGAGGAGTTATCCGGTTCGGTAAAATGGGAAGTTGGCGCCCAAATTCATTGGCCCGTTTCCTATTCTTGAACGGATTGGAACTCTCGCTTATAGGGTTAAATTGCCTAATTGGTTGCCGGGAGTACATGATGTATTTCACATATCTCAACTTTGAAAGCACGTTCATGATCCAGACTTGATCGTGGAATAAGCAGCTCAACAGGATATTGAAATTACTCCAGAATTAGCTGTGAGAAGAGAGCCGCCAAAGATTATCGGCAAAGAAACCAAAGAGCCGAGGAACAAGAAAGTTCACTTAGTCGAAGTGCAATGGAGTGGGGATCCGCGAGATTGTACTTGGGAAACTGAGGAGAGCATTCAGAAAGCCTATCCTAGATGCCGAGTGGATATATCTGATTGACTCCGGTGCAAGGTACATTTACCATACTTTGCATTACCAATTAGTTCTCTACTCTGTTGTTATTTTCTTTCCATGGATGTGCACTTTTAATTCTATAGTCTAAATGATTTTAAAAGAATATAGAAATTGATTAGTAATTTTTGAAAAGCTAAAAACAATTTGATTGATTGTTTGAGTTGTGTGATAGTAGATTCGATTAATAAAATTATTAAAACGATAGTTAATTTAATCAATAATAGAATAATGGTAGAATTTATTCGATTAAATCTCACATTGAACTGGTATGAAAATAGGTAGAAATATATATACATCTGCAATATATATGTTTGAACAGGTAAATGGATAGCTGTTGAGTAAAGATTTTATTTGCGTGCCCGACAAATAGGTAAACCTTAATGAGTTGGATGCGAAATATTATTATATCAACTCTTGTGAATGCCATTGGATGCAGAGTGCTGGTTGTTCTGTGTGTAATAATAAACGTCGCCATAGGATAGTAACAATTAATTTTGAACTACACTGCATGGCATACTTCTGGAAGATAGGCATACTTCATCATATACCACATAAGCATTTGGAGCTTGTGTGACGAGGTGGAAGATTTACCATACGAGCGAGAGGCTTGTATGGCGATGACTATATTTTACAGGTTGAACTGATGACTGATATGACCATATAAAAATGTAACGATAAATTGCCAGATTAATAAAAAACCCACACGGGTCTGGAGTTGACAATAATCACGTCTCTCTAGTCATTAGATACGGCACATGGATTATTTATTTCCCACACGGGACGAGGTGACGAGGATTTATCCTCTGGAGCAATTAAAATACACACTCCCTCAGGCTTTGACAGGGTGACGAGAATTTATTCTCTGGAGTTATTATCAATACATGCTCCCCTGTAAACACCAGAATATATCACTATAAATATGTGTATGCTTATTAGGATTTATTGGGTACCTAATACGGCCCAATAAATTTCCAAACCTCGCCCCGTACAAAGGAGGTTATGGCGAAATTTTTCGAAAATTCCGGGTGTTAGCCAAATTTTTGAAGAATTTGAAAATTCTCAAAAACTGAAAAGTTGGAGAATGGAAGCCAGATCGAACATAGAGTTGATTAATCAAACCACTTTCGACTTTGTTCCTTTTCGGGGACGAAAAGTTTTAAGTGGGGGAGATTGTAACGAACCGGAAAATCTGAACCAATTTAAATTTTTTTAGTTAGCTAAAATAGTGGATTTTAAATATTTAAAATAAATATTTTAAATAATAATGATGAAAAGTAAGTTTGAATCGATGTTGAAAATGAAAATAATTAATTTGAATTATAAACAAGGCCTGAAATGGCGCGGTAGTTTCAAAATTTGAATTCAAACTTTGACTGACTGTACCGGGTGCAAACCAAACGGATTTGAGTGAAACCAAAAATATTTAAATCTGTTCGTAAATACCTTTCTAACGAATCTGAAAAATTGAAGTTTCATAGCGGAAAGCAAAAGTTATGGCCAAATGAATTTTCAGAAAGGTCGCTTTGGAATTTATATAGCCCGTGAAAATGGCCATTTTGCATACGACCTCGGAATTCGACGAAACCACTTTTGTTGGATCCGGGATGTGAAGTTATTGCTAGGTTTCAAATTTCATAATTTTTGAAGCTAGTATGTGAGCGTGGCAAAGGAAAACGTGTTTTGGTCAATTATAGTTAAATTGGATCGACCAGAAATGGGCCTTTTTGCAAACGGTCTCAGAATTCGACGAAACTAGTTTTGTTGGGACTGTATCGTCAAAACATAGCCAGATTTATTTTTCTGGAATTTTTCGAATCAGTTTGTGGCCCTGACAAATTAAAATGTACGTTCAAATTAAATATTGAATGTTTTATATTTTAATTTGAAGGAAAACTGACTCAAACATTCGAATAGGCCTACGAAACATATCCCATTGTGTTCGGAATGGGGGTATTTAGCTAGGGACGATGGTCGTTGGGTTTGAATTGAAGTTCGTTTGTAAAAGCCCTAATTTTTGAAATTATAAAACATCGGCCAATCAGAATTTTATATTCATTAAAAAAATAAAATAAAAAAACAGGGAAACCCCCCAGGCATCGCGATCGACGACGGAAGTAGCTCGAAGCTTCCCGGACCTTTTGCCGCCGCCACGTTCATCTTCAGGCCAGGCTCCAGTTGGGGTTTTTGAAGATCTCCTCTCCCTCTTCAAATCAGAACAAGTCTCGCCCCATCTCGTTTTGTATTTCTCGAGATTCGTCGCTCTGAAGTGTCGCCGTACATGCCTATTTTCTCCCTGATACCCAGCTCGAGTCCGACGCCTCTACCACCAGTCAGCGCGCCTTTCGAGGCTCTTCGACGTGGAGCTGACCGATTTTGGCCTCGAGCAACGGATTGGAAGAAAATTCGAAACCTAGTTTCGAATCAAAAACTGAGCTAACACCTTTAAACCGTTGCAAACTTTGAAAAATCATATCTTTTTCGTGTATTGACGAAATTCGATGAAACAGGAAACATCGTGACCGTGTGGACGTCTTCTACATTCTAGAAGAGACCGCATATTTTTCTGAGCCTTCTGCTATTTTTGGTGGAGTGGAACCGAAAGTGAGATTTCTAATTTATAAACGATATGGAAAACGACGATGTATAAATTATATAGTCGATGTATGAGTTATATAAGCGTTGTACACCTCTTGTATAAGCGTTGTATAAGTTGTACGTTCGATGTATAAGTTATATATGCGTTGTAAAAATTATATATGTGTTGAAATAGAAGCGAAATGCTATATATATATATATATATATATATATATATATATATATATATATATATATATATACGCCCCTCGTCCACAAACCATGGACGATATTTGTTGGTTGTGATTGGTGTGAAAATTGATTGATAGTGAATGGTTGATTGAATTGTTTGTGGTTGGAATTGATTGATTGTGGTTGAAAAATACCCGTTTGTGGTTGAGAAATATTTAGTTGAAACCACATAGGATTAGTTTGTGGAAATGAAAAAAATATACATGCCGCCTGCGTGCGAACTAGATGCATGATTCCCCATTGTCAAAAGCTGCGAGGCTTTAAGGTAGAGCGAGGAGCCGTATGAGGGACGGTCCCGGTTTTAACTACCCTGTCGTTATGCTGTCGAAATTTTGAATAATATTCATGTGTTAGAATTATTTTCATTTGTTGAAACTATATTTATTTGTTGAACAGAAATTCATGTGTTGGAAGATATTCGTGTTTTGAATAAACTGTTTTAACGATAAAAATCACATTTTTACTCTATATATATATAAACTATAGAAAACCTTCATGTGTTGAATCGAAATTCATTCGTTGAATTGAAATTCATGTGTTGAATGGTATTCGTGTTTTAAATATAAAAATTACCTTTTTAACTATATATATAAACTATAGAAAACCTTCATGTGTTGAATCGAAATTCATTCATTGAATTGAAATTCATGTGTTGAATGGTATTCGTGTTTTAAATATAGAAATCACCTTTTTAACTGTATATATAAACTATAGAAAACCTTCATGTGTTAAAATCGAAATTCATTCGTTGAATTGAAATTCATGTGTTGAATGGTATTCGTATTTTAAATATAGAAATCACCTTTTTATCTATATATATAAACTATAGAAAACCTTCATGTGTTGAATCAAAATTCACGTGTTGAAAGGTATTCATATTTTGAAAGAAATTGTTTTATAATAAAAATCCTATTTTTATCACCTATATTAGCTATATAAAATAGTCGTGTTTTGAAATAAATCGTTTTACAATAAAAATCACATTTTTACTATATATATGAGTTGTTAAAAATAGCGAAGTGTTGAAATAGAAGACAGTTAGATAAAAAATATCATTTTTTATCAAATGTATGAAAATCATGTAGTTTTGAAATCGAAGAATCGATATATATATATATATATATATATATATATATATATATAATTGAAATATATCGAATAACGAAGCTACAGTTCGTATTTTGAAACCGTGATTTCAAACGATTAGTGCGGGAGATCCGACCATCGGATTCTCCCGAAACTGCAACCATTGGGTTCGCTTTGGAAATATCTTTCCAACGGCACCAACTTTGTAAAAATCCAACGGTTGGATTGTTTGGAATGTTTAATTCAAATCTGAAGAAAAACAGCGCCAGAATCGATTATATTTATATATATACATAAATATAATTATATTTAATCGAATAACGACGCTGCAGTTCGTATTTTGAAATCAAAACTTCAAACGATTATACCGGGAGATCTGACCGTCGGATTTTCCCAAAACTGGAACCGTTGGATTCGTTTTGAAAAGATCTATCTAATGATGTAAATTTTGTAAAGATCCAACGGTTAGATTTTCAGATATGTGTAAATCAAATCTGAAGAAAAACAGCGCCACGGCCGCGTTATGGCTCGAAGCGTCGTTTTGAATAAATTGACTATTTTAAAATAAATAAAAATAGCGATAAATCGTTATAAAATATTATAAACGATATGGATATGAAATTTAGAAATTAACTGAAGGTTAGCTAAGTCGAATGGTTCCCTGGATTTTGATCTAATGTTGGTTTCGGCCTTCGCGATTAATATTTGGGAAATCGTTCTCTTACTGATTGACGGTTGGTGACTAATGAATTGAAATGATGCGTATGTAGTGTTTGTATAGCACGTGTTTATAATATACGCGAGTTGCTCAGAAAGACCGGGTTTATCCCATTCTGAATAACTGAATCGACGATAAGAAATCAAAGATGAAGACGGTGGTCGAAGACCGGAGATCTTCACCTCGTTTGGATGGTAACCGAGGTCCTGATTGGGAGGCATCCCGAAATATGGATAATGAGTGGTGATCGTCCAGACGTACGTGGAGATTGATGGGTTTGCGAGGTATATAGTGCCTCCGGTTTCGTTCCGACCCAGAACGGACTTGTAAATGGATTGTGTGTCTAACATTGGCTTCTGTTGAAAAGCAAAGTCCTGTGGTGATGATCAAAGCCCCGCTTGTGTGGCGTAGCTTTGTGTATAACGTGAATTCGCGAACCTCACACCCTGGTATGAACCAGAAACGGGAGAGGACATCAGGGAGGGCATGCGTTTCTTCCTAGCTAGGAGTTGTGTCAGTGTTTTTACACGGCCTGACATTTTACTTATGTGGATGATGGATAGCGAGGCGCCTCGGAAATATCGGTCGATCCGGGACCGATGGAGTCATTCGTTGGCTCATTTACGCCCCATAGGGCGGGGAAACGCAGTGTTCAGGAATTTTAATCCACATCGGTGGACCGGCCCTGACGATCCAAGGATCACTCGAGCTCTGATCCTAAGGCTCGGGCTAGGCAGTCTTGAATTCGGTAAGGACTATCTTTTGCCTTGGTTCATGACGAAAATCCAATTTCCAAATACGTGACTGGGCGGTTTTGATTGTATATATATATGGCGACATGATATATGGTACCCATGTCGTCTATGATTGATAGATATGATTTGAAATTGTTTTTGAAACATATAAACACTAGTAATAATATCAAATGCTTTTGTTTTATTCGTATCAATCATATTTTGTCCATTATAAGGTAAAACTCTATCCTCCGGTTTGCGTTGCATTGTGTGATGGGAACTGAGTCTTATAATGGCTTCATTTTTATAAAGAGCATTGCGATATTAAAAAGAATGATTTGTTTTAAAGCACTGGCAATCCAATGGAGTAAACCCTTTCCACGAAAGTGGCGTGGTCCTATGATTAGCCATATTTTAAATGTGTTGAGTAGATTTCTCATACCAGTCCCATGACTGACTCGTAGTTTGTTTCACTTTCAAACTCAGGTGCCCCTTTTTCTACACGGGCAGCCTTGTATTCAGGTTTTAGCTGGCTTTCTCTGGATAGCTGGAGCTGAAGATGGATTCTATCATTTATCTCTTTTTATGTTGTTCAGCTCCTATTGTACATTATGTTTGTTTTCCGTTGTAGACATTTATGTATAGCTGAACTGTATTTATAGTAAGTATGATCCTGTATACTGTGTAACTCTGATGATTATGTTTATCCAGTATATTCTATTGTGCATTATCTGGTGTATTTATTTAATTTCTGTTCTGTTATTACCTATTTATGTGTTGTATTCCAAGGATTACCCTTGCCACCGTCAGTACAGGGTTCGGGGTCGTCTCAATTTTAAATGAATATTTTATAATATTCTTTATTTTCAAAATTGGAATGAGGCCTATGTTGTGTTTGTGTAACATTTGTTTATAATATACGCGGGTTGTTCGGAAAGGCTAGGTTTACACCCATTCTGAATAACCGATTCGACGATAAGTCGAAAATGATGACGGTGGTCGAAGACCGGAAGTCTTCACATCGTTTGGGTGATTACAGATGATCTTGATTGGGCTGTACACCCAAGATGAGGGAATCAATTAGTGG
The DNA here is from genome assembly GCA_030737875.1 of Allium sativum. Lineage (NCBI taxonomy): Eukaryota > Viridiplantae > Streptophyta > Magnoliopsida > Asparagales > Amaryllidaceae > Allium > Allium sativum. The sequence continues at coordinate 260,842,107 of CM060927.1, read as the reverse complement.
TCGTCCAGACGTACTTGGAGATCGATGGATATGCGAGGAAAGTGCCCCCGGTTTCATTCAGACCCAGAACGAACTTGTAAATGGACTGTGTGTCTGACATTGGATTTTATTCTGTGTTGATTGATCTCCATTAAATATACATCTGTTTAGCGGTGGAGAATTTATTCTCTTGCTTAACGCCCTTCTCTGAGACGTACGAGCTCAGAGGTTGTATATCGATGGACATCAGTCGCATGGCATGAATTGCCTGTGTGGCACGCCTAAGTGGCAATTGATCAAGGCTTCTGCTGAAAAGCAAAGTATTGTGGTTGATGATCAAAGCACGGCCTCTGTGGCGTAGCTTTGTGTATAACGTGAATTCGCGAGCCTCACACCTTGGTATGAGTTAAAAACGGGATAAGGACTGCAGGGAGAGCACGACGTTTCTTTCTAGCTTTGGTGGTGTCAGTGACTTACCAGCCCTGACATTTATATACTTTTCACCTATGTGGTTGTTGGATGCGAGGCGCCTCGATTTTAGGTCTGTAAGGACCGGGAAACGTGTGTTCAGGAATTGCCAATCCTCAAACGTAAGAGAGGACCGGCCCTGAAGATCCAAGGGTTACCCAGAGTGTGTAGTCCTGGGACATTTGCTAGAGTGTCTCGAATGTTTGATTTTATAAAGAAGTTAGTACTGTCAACACACGACCACTAACTGATTCCCTCATCTTGGGTGTACAGCCCAATCAAGATCATCAGTAATCACCCAAACGATGTGAAGACTTCCGGTCTTCGACCACCGTCATCATCTTCGACTTATCGTCGAATCGGTTATTCCGAATGGGTGTAAACCTGGTCTTTCCGAACAACCCGCGTATATTATAAACAAATGTTACACAAACACAACATACGCCTCATTCCAATTCATTAGTCACTAAAAATTCCCAAAAAATATTTTCTAACTTCGTATTATCGATACGGTCCTAACAAAACTAATTTCGTCAAATTCTGAGATCGTTTGAAAAATGGCCATTTTCCAGTCGATGAAAATCAACTAAAACTGGTCAAACGCGTTTTCCTTTGCCACGCTCACATATTGATTCGAAAAATTATGAAATTTGGAATCTAGCAATAATTTGACGTCACGGATCCAACAAAAGTGGTTTCGTCGAAATCCGAGGTCGTTTGCAAAATTTCCATTTTTATGGGCCTGAATTCCATAACGACTATTCATAATTTTCAACTGGACATATCTTTTGATTCCCGCTATGAAATTTTGATTTTTCGAATTCATTGGAAAGATATTCTCAATTAGATTCTAATATTTTTGGTTTCACCAAAATCCGGTTTATTTTGCACCCGGTACATTCATTTGAATTTTGAAATCGAATTATCGAACTACCGCGCCATTTTCAATTCCTTTTATAATTATAAATAATTATTTATATTCTAACGACGACATATATAAGTATATTGGTTTGAATTCTTTTCAAATTAATTTTTCGTCGATATTATTTAAAATAATCTATTTTAAATGATCAAAATTCGCTAAAATTGCCAAAATAAAATTTTTAAACTGGCTCGCATTTCCGGGTTGTTACATGTCGGGTGCTGCTAAGCACCGTCTGCATCCTAGTATATATTTCAACTAGAAAATAAAATAAAAGTGTGGAGTTCTCACCGAGGGTTCCACTCCTCCATTCTTTATTTCCGAATGGTATGGATTCTGTTTTGCTTCCAGCCAGTTCCATCGCAATCTGTTTCACACGGTTTACGTTAAAATCCTATTTTTAAACAACGATCTTTATAAATAAAAGTCACATTTTCTTTCGGAAATTATATATATAAAAATCACATTTTTATTTCGTTTTCTAGAGATTAGAAATCGTATTTTTATTTTGCTACATATATAAAAATCATATTTTTATGTTCTCCATTATATAAAAAAATTTATTTTTAATCCGCTACTCATATAAAAATCTAATCTTTATCCTCACTACTTCATGATAAAAATAAAGTTTATATTTTTATTTCACTTCATATACTGTAAAGATTATATTTTTATTTCACTTCTCATACAATAAAAATTATATTTTTATTATGCTACATATATAAAAATTGTATTTTTATATGATCTTCATACAAAGAAAGATCTCATCTTTATAACTTCATTTTCTATATGAAGATCATATTTTTATAACTTCGTTTTCTATATAAAGATCATATTTTTATATAGAAAAATCTAATCTTTTCGCATAGAAAAATCATAGCTTTACGCTATTAAATATCTAAACTTTCTACATCAAAATATCGTCTTTTCTACATTAAAAATCTTAACTTTCTATTTTTATAGTTCATAAATTTTTATATTAAAAACCAAAACTTTTTACAATGTTTTGCGTCTACATAAAAATTGGATTTTTATTTCAAATTGAAATCACATACCTAAAAAAATCGTATGTTTTTATATTAGCAAGGATAGGTAGAAATAAATAAATAAAAACAAGTAAATAATTAATTAAAAAAACTTACAGTTGAAAGTTTGGGAGAGGGAAGGGCTGCCGGGGTTCGTCGGAGGTGGGGTGCGCGGGTTCAGATGGTCGGGGGGAGGGGTGCGGTGGGGCTCGGTGAGACGGTAGCGGCGTGGGCTGTGGATGGAGGCGATGGTTGCAGCTGTAAGTGGGGAGAGGGTGTGCGGTTTGGGCAAGAACGAGGGATGGAGGAGTCGGGGGAGGGAGGAGGATCGTCGGTGGGTGTGGGTTTCCGCGGCGCCAAGGGCGGAGGTCGGAGGGCGCCTCTAGGGGTGGGGGAGGGGCGGCGAGGTGGATTGATCGTGGGGAGGGGTTTTTCTTTTTCGTTTTTTTTTGACTGGTCAACGGGTAAGGGAGAGGGGAATAAGGGGGAGGGTATATTATATATAAATTTATATTTATTTATTTATTTTTTCTCCATAAAGGTACCTTTTACCTCGAACTCGAAATCAAACCCACCAACTATCGCCCCTAACTAATTGCCCTTATTCTGAACACAATGGTACATGTAATGCAAGCCAATTCGACTACTACGATAGGTTTTCATCAAAATTAAAATATAAATCTATATACATTCAATTTGAACGTATATTTTAATTTACCGGGGCAATATACGGACTCTAAAAATTCCCGAAAAATATTTTCTAGCTTCGTATTGATGATACGGTCATAACAAAACTAATTTCGTCGAATTCTGAGATCATTTGAAAAATGGCCATTTTCCAGTCGATTAAGTTCAATTGAAATGGTCAAAACACGTTTAAGTGCACCACACTCACATATTGATTCAGAAAATTATGAATTTTGGAACCTAGCAATAATTTGACATCCCGGATCCAACAAAATTGGTTTCGTCGAAGACATAGGTCGTTTGCAAAATGACTATTTTCAACGCCTTTATATATATTAAAATATATATAAATTCCACAGCGACTTTTCTGAATTTTAAACTGGACGTATCTTCCAACTTCTAAAGTAAAATCTCAGTTTCTTAACTTCATTAGAAAGATACCATTAAACAGATTCAAATATTTCTTGTTTCGCTCAATTCTGACTTATATTGAATTTTGTATATTCAATTGAAATTTGAAATCGAGTTTTCGAACTGCCGCGCCATTTCAGGCTCGTTTTATAATTAAAATAAGTTTATTCATTTTAACCTCGTTGAAAATAAATTTATCGTCGTTATTTATTTAAAATAATCCATTTTAAATATTCAAAACCCATTAAAATTGCCAAAATAAAAATTTTAAATTGGCTCAGATTTCCGGGTTATTACAATCTCTCCCACTTAAAACTTTTCGTCCCCGTAAAGGAACGAAGCTGAAAATTGTTTAACTAATCAACCCAACTTCCAGTATTTTCAATATGGCTTAAGTTCTTCAATTTTTCAGTTTCTAAGAACTTTTCAAATTTTTCAAAAATTTGGCTAACACCCTAAATTTTCGAAAAATTTCGCCATAACCTCCCCTGCACCGGGAGCTTCGGGATATTTCAAATAACCTCCCAAGGCCCTCAGCAATCCAAAAAGAAAAATAAATAGCCAATCGGCTCACAAAATCATCAAAAACCCAAGAAATACAATAAACATGTACCTATTTGTCTGGCAAACAATTTTATTCCTCTTCTGTAGCCTCCTTGCTATGACCTGTTCAATGTAAGTACATGTACAAGCATGTAAATGCGATATATTTTCAATACAATCCACTATTGGTTCAATTTGGCTAAAGGTTCAACATTTAATTAATCAAACAATAATCAGACAATACAACCAGCAATCAATTAGTTGATTATCTTTTCAATCACATAACTTTAATACATATCCAAAAGATCAGATTTTTGGTGCCAATTCACAACAATAAGCCCTATCTAGTTTTGGTTCTCACACCAGTCAATTGGAAATATATAAACATCACACCTTCGAAACTCGAACACTAATTCTGATGATGTAGCTACAATCATCAGAATCATCTCCGGGCGACTAGAGTGTGACTCTATATCTATCCAGTATATTAAAACTTTGAATACAAGTGGATCAGATGTATATGCAAAATCTTTATATACTTGATTGTCCAAATCAATACAAATAAATTATTCAAATACGAATAATTGAATTAATTTTTTTTCAAAAAAAAAATTGTTTTCACTTTTATTTCAAAAACACTACTCTTCACACTCGTTCTAGGTACTACTGATCCTATCTCTAACGAGTCATTCTTGTTGAATATTACTAATCCAATCTCTGATGAATTCTTTCGTATGGTTCTAATGTGTCTTGTTCTCCGAGGTCTGTAAACCAAAGCTCTGATACCAAATATAAGAACCCGTAACTTCCCTAGTAAGGAAAGAGCGGACTGCTTTTAGGACAAGCCACATCCGAACGCAAACAGAAGAACATTTCATTGTTTATTACAACAATTACATCAGAATACCAGAATATACAGAGTATGAATGAATAAAATACATTCAATAAATATCAGAGATTTACAATACATTACTTAGCAGCGGAAAAATAATACAAAACATAACTGAAAGAAATACATGGATGCAGAGCTTTCCGAATATCACTTCAGCTATAAACCAGGATCGTGTGAATAAAAAACTGCAAAACCAAAATTACTAGCTGCCCATTTCGAAAATAGGGGCACCCAGAGTTTAGGTTAAAACAATAAACTCCAGGTCAGTCATGTGACTGGTATGAGAACTAAAACAGTTATTTCAAAGTTTTACTTTAAATCAGATATATCAAGGGACCATGCCGTATAACACGGAACGGGTTTCCTCCCTAGAATACCAGCGCATATAACAAAACAGCGCAATGCTTTTTGGAAAAATGAAGCTATTATAAGACCCAGGTCCCATCACACAATGCAACACAAGCCAGAGGATAGGGTTTTCCCTTATAATAGCCAAACATGCTTGGTACGTTAAAAACAAATCATTTGATACTATTATAAGTGCATAGCGTATAAAACAACTTCAAATATAATTGTATCAATCCTAGACGGCATGGGTACCATATATCACGTTGCCATACTAGGCTCTACAATCAAAACCGCAAAGTCGCGTATTTGGAAATTGGATTTCCATCTATGAACCGTGGCCCAGGATCGTCCTCACCGCTTCGAGACAATCTAGCCTACCATATCTCAGGACCCAGACTCAGGTGGGCCCTTGGATCGTCAAGGTCGGTCCACCGATATGGATTAAAATACTTGAACACTGCATTTCCCCGGCCTTTGGGGCATAAATGAGTCCTATGACTCCATCGGCTCCACATAGTCATCGATATATCCGAGGCACCTCGCAATCCAACAACCACAGACACAAGACTTTGCTTTTGAACTGAAGCCTTGATCAATTGCCACTTAGGCATGCCACACAGGCAATATACTCCATGCAATTTATATCCATCAATATACAATCCCTGAGCTCGTACGTCTCAGAGAAGGGTGTTAAGCAAGAGAATAAATTCTCCGCCACCAAACAAATGTATATTTAATAGAGATCAATCAACACAGAATAAAATCCAATGTCAGACACATAGTCCATTTACAAGTTCGTTCTGGATCTGAACGAAACCGGAGGCACCTTGTACCTCGCATATCCATCGATCTCCAAGTACATCTGGACGATCACCAACTGATTCCCTCCTCTTGGGTGTACAGCCCAATCAAGATCATCAGTAATCACCCAAACGATGTGAAGACCTCTGGTCTTCGACCACCGTCTTCATCCTCGACACATCGTCGAATTAGTTATTCAGAATGGGATAAACCCGGTCTTTCTGAATAACTCGCGTATATAATAAACAAGTATTACGCAAACACAACATACGCCTCATTCCAATTCAGAATATTCTTTTATTCAAATATTCTTAGACTTTAGGAAATGTTCCCATAAATTTTATCAAAGATAAATTATTTAAATTTATTCTTTAATCTTCTTCTGAATATCAATTCAAATTAGTCAGGATTAGCGAACCACACCGAAGTAATCATTCATTTTATTTCCCAATCCCAACCTATTCATCCCATGAAGTAAAACTGTTCATACTTCATATCTAACACCACGGTGTTATCGGTAAATTCAATTACCATTTCACGATCAAATCTACTTAAAGATTTAACTATCGCCTGGAGCAAAACTAGTGATACTCCATTCTCGATTATTTCAATCTAATTAAAGATTCATTAAAACACCACTTGGTTTTAATCTTCCCAATAATCACTATCAATGATTATTTAACTTGGGAAATCATATCCTGTCTTTAACTGGGTTAGAGAACCAATATCATTTAAAACACGATTCACGATAAACCCAAAAATCAATTCAAATTCAATTCCAATTAGATACCATTTAACTGGTGTACTTCATTAAATCTGAATAAAAAGATTTAATCTTTTTCTCAACTGGGATTAAGAACAGTGTAAATGAAGACACCATTCACGACAAACCCAAATCCCATTTGATATTAAATACAAGGCTCGGAATAGAAAATATATCGGCTTATATTCAATATCAAATTCTGCGACCAACAAATATCGTATTGGAAATAACGATATAAATATATCTTTCAAATTTCCATAACTATATCTGTATAATCACGAAATCCACCATCGAAATATTCCAAAGACAATTTCGATTCAAATCCATTTCCACTTTATATATTGGAAATTCTGGTTATTTTCAAAACCATTTCAAATTCACTTTATTTATTTTAAAAATAAATGGGATTATAATTCTAGTTCAAAACTAGTTCATTTCGATAAAAATCTATTTTTATCTTTTCAAATTTGGAATTTTTCATCTCAGTTCTTCACAAATCATTTCTTATGATTTTACACAAATTATTACTATTTTTAATAATTTTATCATGGCCCGTATAGTCGAACTCCATCAACGGCCATCGAACTGCACTTACAACGAACTTTTCCAAATTTGATTTGGACATAATTCCAAATCCAATTGTTAGATTTTAAATCTCTAATATTCTTTAGAAATCTCTTTTCGATACGAACCCAACGGTTCTGGTTATAGGAGAATCCGACGGCCGGATCTCCCGAAATATCCATTCGAAGTCAATGATCGAAATCCGCGAACTGCCACAGCGGCGCCGCGTTCTATTCAGGCCACTATATATATAATATATATATTATATATATTTCGTCGATTTCCTTTTAAAACGTATTTTATAAATCGTTTTAAATTCGTTTCCAAAACGATTTCAACTTCATATTCAATTTCAAATCAAAATTGAATATTCTATATCATCGATATACAAATGAAAATATTTTCAAAACGTTATATTTTGAAATCAATTCCTTTCATATATTCATTATAAAAATGAATAAAATCGATATAAATATCGTTTGCGTCAAAATGGCGCATATCTAACCAACACGGGTTTATATATTTCAATAACTTCGTTATTCTATTCAACAAATGAATATTTTCTTCAACACATGAATATATACTTTTATTCAACACATGAATATTTATTCTATTCAATACATGAATATTTATTCTATTCAACACATGAATATATATGTTATTCAACACATGAATTTTATTCTATTCAACACACGAATTTTCTTTCTATTCAACACATGAATTTTCTTTCTATTCAACACATGAATTTTCTTTTATAATATTCCTTATTTTCCAAATTGGAATGAGGCCCAATCAATTACCATATAATGTTAATTATATGGATTCCCTACAACACATGTATATAATAGCAACGATAAATCATCAACCATCATCCAGAGTGCACCACACAACTGCATAAGCATTAAATATAAATAATTAACGCTTACACAGTCTGTCAACCCATCGATTGACATACAACTAAACAATCGGGATTAGTGTACATCAAATATCATCCCAATACCCGTGTGGGGTTTCAAATCAACAAACACATATTTTTATTTGTGCAGTTGGGCGATGTGTAAAATTTATCGTCCCAATCAATATCAGTCAAATGGGTGTACATAAACAAATTGTCCAATTTGTTTATAAATATTTATTTAATATACACGTTAAAAATTATATTTTTAGCTATAAAATATTTATAACGATAAAATATTTTATTGCATTCCATATCACACAATCAAATTCCACAACACAGCAATCAAACAAACAAGTCATCCATGGTCTGTGGACGACGGGTGTCGGGTGCTGCTAAGCACCGTCTACATCCTAGTATATATTTCAACTAGAAAATAAAATAAAAGTGAGGAGTTCTCACCGAGGGTTCCACTTCTCCATTCTTTATTTCCGAATGGTCTGGATTCTGTTTTGCTTCCAACCAGTTCCATCGCAATCTGTTGCACACAGTTTATGTTAAAATCCTATTTTTAAACAATGATCTTTATAAATAAAAGTCACATTTTCTTTCGGCGATTATATATATAAAAATCACATTTTTATTTCATTTTCTAGAGAATAGAAATCATATTTTTATTTCGCTACATATATAAAAATCATATTTTTATATTCTCCATTATATAAAAATTCTATTTTTAATTCGCTACTCATATAAAAAATCTAATCTTTATCCTCACTACTTCATGATAAAAATAAAGTTTATATTTTTATTTCACTTCATATACTGTAAAGATTATATTTTTATTTCACTTCTCATATAATAAAAATTATATTTTTATTATGCTATATATATAAAAATTGTATTTTTATATGCTATTCATAGAAAGAAAGATCTCATCTTTGTAACTTCATTTTCTGTAACACCCCACACCCGCTACGGTCACTCTCTAAGGGAATGCCATAACATCGGCGGAGTGTTTTTAGTGAATATAGAACAGAGAAATTACAGCAAGACAGATATAAGTAATACTTGAAAATTTTAAAACAACATTTCATTGCAGCGGAAAGTAAAACATGTCTGGTTACATCACAAAACCATAATAAGAGTTAAGTACAAATATCCATTCTGCTAAATAAAAATACATAATCCCAATACATGAACTGATAGCCATAAAAGAAAAGGGTAAGCAGAGCTCTACATCTAGGGTCCAAGCTCCAAGAGAGTAATAAAAGCAGCCTGATCAAAGCCCACTCGTGCTGGGCCCACTCTGAGAACCTAAGGGTTGGGAAAAAGATAAAAAAACAACGGGGTCAGACATAAGTCTGAGCGAGTCCTATAACTTTAACAATACAATCATTAAAGTAACCAGAGAAGACATAAGCTTGATATACGGTAATGTCTGGGGATGAATGGCTACACTAAGCAGCTTGGTAGACCTAGGATAAACTAAGACGACCGTAAAGACGCATCTACCCACCCAAGGATAATTACCACCAGTCATTCCTACTTAAAGGTTGATCCCTCCCAAGGACTTAGAAAATTTACCCAGTAGTTTCGTGTACCCCTAGCTGACTACATAGGTGTCGTCTGCCCCTATCTCCACTAGGTGTACCCACTACTCCCAAGTGATCGGCTCCCTACCGTAGATACCCGTGCTGGCCCCACAGTGGGGTGTATCACTCCCTAAAGTGGCAACCCGATACAATCAACGGTGCACAGCTTATACTTACACGATGCAACAACGTCTTACCTACCAGCCCGGGTCCACACACGCATATGAAACCCGTTGGACTTGCGTTGCCACCGCTAACCCGTTTTGGCCTCTTATAGTCAAGCCCAGTACGCGTGTCCCGTCCTCGACATGGGTCGAGCCCAATAAGATACATATGGGTTACTGGTTGAAATGGGCCCCCACAAGCTACCCACCTAAGCTTGTCCCCTTTTCTAGTGCATCCCACTTAACCCTTTAATCATGTTTAATTACATGTTTCCACTTGGTTAAGTATTCTAATCGTATTTTCTATTGCCACCCAAGGCAACCCACTAGATTTCCACATGCCACCCAAGGCACCCACTTAACCCCTCATGTCCTTCTACATGCTAATATGGTTAAGTGTTTCTTAATTAATTAATTAAGATCATGACCTCATAAAGACCTCTCACATTAGACCATCTTTTATGACTGCTGGATATGCCGGTTGGTTCCGGGCAGACTTCCGTCATCAAAAGGGTCTAACCTCGTGTCTTTACTTTAATCACGTATTTAATTTATGACTAAGACCTCTCACATTGGGCCAATCATTTGTAGCTGCTGGATTTGCCGGTTGGTTCCGGGCAGACTTCCGCTACAAAAGGGTCCAACCTCGTGTCTTAGTTGATTAATTACACCTAATTAATCATCCCCATAATTTGTATTAATTATCCCTAATTAATTACACATTTTTAAGAATATGGGTAGACCTAACTCAATAGGTAAATTCCTAATTCTATAGCATGGGTAGACCTAACTTAATAGGTAAATTCCCAACTCCATAATATGGGTAGACCTAACTTAATAGGTAAATTCCCAATTATGTCCGTTCATTTTATGTTATACACATTTTTATTAACATGCATATTAACCCCATCGTTTCCCACGTAATTCGTTTTCATAACATGTCATATAAATGGGAAGATTTACTATAAATGTAATGGGTTCAATCTTAGCCCAACATTGGCTTTTACATGGGTTTAAAAGGTGTCCACTGGCATCATAACATTAAACCCAACTAACATAAATCATTAACCCAACTTGCATGGATACACATATGTCACATAAAGGTAACTTGCCTAAGTGTTCATAGGTTATACAAAGGGTGAACTTACATATGTGACTTGCATCATAAGTAAGGTAAACATGCATATGTATGCATAGCCTACAAAGGTGTCATCTTGCATATGTATGCATCTTATTTAAAAAGGTTAAACTTGCATGTCATAATGTATGCATAAAACCAACCACTTAGCATGCATGAAATCAAGTACTTAGCATGCATAAAACCAAACACTTAGCATGCATAAAATCAAATACACTTAGCATGCATAAAATCAAATACTTAGCATGCATAACCCCAAACACTTAGCATGCATAAAATCAAATACTTAGCATGCATAAACCCAAACACTTAGCATGCATGAAATCAAATGCTTAGCATGCATAAAACTTGCATATAAACTTGCATGAAACTTGCATATGAACTTGCATAAACATAGGGTTAACATTAAACATAGATTATCAAACTAACATCATATCATATGACTTAAAACCCACAAATCCGCATACAAAACCGCATGATCTCGTCATATCTCATCTACTTAATTTAGCAATTGGTTATTAAAGTGATAGAAACTCACCAAAACCAAGAAAATCTTATGAAGTAGAACTAGTTGCTATATTTGAAGATGGTGATGATTAGAGGTTGATTAGCTTGCAACTTTCTTCATAAGCTAGTGGAGGCTCCTCCTAAGTTTGATTTTGGCGGCATGATGGTATCAATTCTATTTTTAGTATGGATTAGGCTTGCATTAGGGTGTATTTATAGGATTAGGGTGTGTTTTAGACCATAGGATTAACCCTAGGCTAGATTAGGTCCGTCAGATTTAGGAAGTCTCCAGAACACAGCCCAGCCCTAGCCAGAAAACCAGACCTGGTGCACCCAGGCCAAATGGCTCGACACCCCGTGTCGACAGGCAAGTCGACAGGGCAGTCGACTCCCCAGTCGACAGGCCTGTCGACAGGCCTGTCGACAGCCCTGTCGACATGGCTAGGGCGGGAATTTTCCCGCCTGGCCCCCGCTGGCTCCAATTTCGAAATCTGGTTTTGAATTTCTAAATCTGTTTTTAACTTAAATTTTCTGCCAACTTCATTGGGCCATAACTGGGCCATACGGACTCCGATTTACAAAATTTCGGACTCTATTCTGCGTATTTTTCCGAGACGAACGCAATGACGCAGCCCGTTTCCCCCAATTCTCACATCTGAGTTTATTTATTCTGCAATTAGTGAATTTTAGCATTAACTGAAATACGGGGTGTTACATTCTCCCCTCCTTAAAGGATTTCGTCCCCGAAATCTCTAAGCTAAGGAGAATGCATATCCTACCATCCAAACAACCATCTACTCAATCCATCAATCACGGGCATCCATTGTCCTTAAAACAATTTCTAATGATGTATGAGCATATGCAAAAAGTGTGTGTATATGTTCCCTACCTAATGTATGAACATATGCAAACCATGATAGTGCCATGCATCCATTATGTATGCGAGAGAACCCTATCGACACATACAATATCTACATGAGTGCACAATCATTCACCAAAATGCATCATCCATATGATAACACAATCATTATACATCCATAAATATAGCTTCCTACACACAATTTTATGCAATATGCAATATGAAGTGATTGAGCCGATCTAGTGCCTAGAGTGTGTATATATGCATCCACGAGCAACCACTAGCAACCACTTGCATCCACATGCATCCATCAAACATAACATGTCTCAAACACATGTTTCAACCATAGGTTTACCCTATCTAAAGGTCAAAGGTACTAATGAGAGGACATACTAAAGATAAGATAAGTACTAGACAAACGATAAAGGAGAAGTTAAAAGACATACCCTCAAAAAGGAACGGGTACAATGAACGCATCTTCGCTTCCGTCTCCCAAGTAGCGTTGCCCTCGTCTTCTCCCCATTGTACTTTGACTAGTCGAACCTCTCGATTCCTCAATTTCTTAGTCTCTGACCCAAGGATGCGAGTAGGAGCTCGTCGAATAGTTGCATCACACTCTACCTCCACTTCTCTAAGCAAGCTTGGCTCTACCACTTCAGCGGTCTCATGTAGGCACTTCCTCAAATGTGACACATGGAATACATCATGTACACCACTAAGGCTGTCGGACAACTCCACTCTATATGCCATCCGTCCAATCCTTTCCTTAATAGGAAACGGCCCAACAAATCTTGGAGCTAACTTCCCAACAGATCCAAAGCGAACCACATTTCGTAACGGAGACACTTTGACAAAGACCATGTCCCCAACTTCAAATTCAAGATCCGTCCTCCTCTTGTCCGCATAAGATTTTTGCCTATCCTGCGCTGCTTTCATCCTTCTTCGAATCAAGTCAATTTTCTCAGAAGTCTCCCTAACCATATCAGGCCCAAGTAAGATCTTATCCATGGATTCCCACCAACATGTAGGTGATCGACAAGGCCTTCCATAAAGAGCTTCGAAAGGAGCCATACCAATACTGGACTGAAAGCTGTTATTATATGCGAACTCCACCAATGGAAGATGCTCTTCCCATGTACCTCCAAAATCTAAGATACAAAGCCTCAAAAGGTCTTCTAGGACACGATTCACCCTCTCAGTCTGGCCGTCCGTCTGAGGGTGATATGCGGTGCTCAGACATAATTGAGTCCCCACTGCTTCTTGCAAACTTTTCCAGAACTCGCTAGTGAAGATAGGATCTCGATCACTCACTATGCTAGAGGGTACCCCATGCAATCGAACTATCTCTCGAAGATATACTGAAGCTAGCCATGGAGCGGTCCTCTTGCTCTTCACAGGTATGAAATGGGCGCTTTTAGTAAGCCTATCTACCACAACCCAAATTCCCGTATTACCCTTTCTTGATCTGGGTAACCCGTCAATAAAATCCATCGAGACGCTATCCCACTTTCATTGCGGAACTTCCAATGGGTGAAGCAACCCACCAGGTTTCCTTTGCTCCGCTTTCACCTGTTGGCACACCAAGCATCGAGCGACATACTCAGCCACATCTTTCTTCATACCGGCCCAAAAGAAAACCCGCCTCATGTCTTGGTACATCTTGTCCCCACCGGGATGAATGGTCATCCTAGAACGGTGTGCATCATCAAGAATAGCCTTCCTCAAACCCCCGTCTTGCGGTACACAAAGTCTACCGTCTCTACGCAAGCACCACCTATCGTCTAGGGTGTACCTACTCAAATGGCTGGACGACTCCCCCCTTATGAGCTTCTCTACCAACTCAACCAACTGTGGGTCGTCCCTCTGTGCTTCTCCAATCCGCCCCAAAAGAGTAGGTCTGACCTCCAAGGATGCTAGCCAACCGGGTATATAGTCAATGGAAGGTCTGAAATCAAACATCGAGATAAATTCCAAGCTTCGTTGTTCCACGAACAATGGACTCAAGGACAACCTTTTTCTGCTCAAGGCGTCCGCCACCACGTTACCCTTGCCAGGGGTATACGCTATCTCGAAATCATAGGATGCTAAGAACTCCATCCACCTTTGCTGTCTCAAATTCAAATCCTTCTGAGAAAACAGGTACTTCAATGATTTGTGGTCAGTGAACAATTCGAATCTCTCACCAAGAAGATAATGGCGCCAAATCTTAAGCGCAAAAACAATAGCGGCCAATTCTAAATCATGGGTAGGGTAATTTTTCTCATGCACTCTCAACTGCCTTCCACCATAGGCTATTACCCTTCCCTCTTGCATTAAGACTACGCCCAGTCCTGTCCCACAAGCATCGGTATAGACAACAAATGGCTTGCTCCCATCTGGCAACACTAAAACTGGAGCAGTGGTTAAAGCCCTCTTTAACCGTCGGAACGCATCATCACAATCTACGTCCCATGTGAAAACAAGATTCTTCTTTGTTAAGCGGGTTAATGGGGCTGATATCTTCGCGAAGTCTTTGATAAACTTCCTATAGTAACCCGCCAACCCTAAGAAACTTCTTACTTCGGTAGCATTCTTCGGAACCTTCCAATCTTGAATTGATACTACCTTCGCGGGATCCACAACTATCCCTTCCTTGGAGACCACGTGCCCCAAGAACCGCACTTCCTTCCTCCAGAAGTGGCATTTAGAGAATTTCGCCTTAAGGCTATATGCTCGAAGAGTCTTCAACACCTCCCCAAGATGTAGGGCATGCTCTTCTTCACTCTTAGAAAATACTAAGATATCATCCACAAAGACCACCATGAACTTATTAAGGAACTCCCAGAACACCCTACTCATCAAATCAACAAAGTATGCAGGGGCGTTCGTCAACCCAAATGGCATCACCAGCCACTCATAGAAACCATCCGGAGTCCTAAAGGCAGTCTTGTCTATGCTATCCTCAGCCACCCTCAACTGATGAAACCCTGTGGCTAAGTCCAACTGAGAAAATACTGAAGCGCCAACCAACTGATCGAAAAGATCATCAATCCTCGGCAATGGGTGTCTATTCTTCTTTGTGAGCTTGTTGAGTTCTCTATAGTCTACACAAAGTCTGAGGGACCCATCCGCCTTCGTAGCAAATACTACTGGAGCACCCCACTCCGATATACTTCGTCTTATAAACCCCTTCTCAAGCAACTCCCCTACTTGCTTGTGGAGTTCCCTCCTCTCACGAGGAGCCATGTGGCGCACTGGTAAAGATACCGGTTTAGCATTATCCACCAGATATATTCGGAAGTCAATCTCCCGCTTCGGAGGTAAGCCCTTCACCTCCTCAAACACATCCGAATATTCCCGGACCACTCTAACAGATTGCAAACTCTCGACCGAAGCGTCAAGCGATTCAAGATACCTTAGCATAACAGAATCCATGGGATTACAAGAAATCTCGAGAGTGTTACCCAAGCGGGTCATGAGCCTAACAACTCTCCTTTCGCAATCAAGAACGACACCATTACTGGATAACCAGTCCATGCCCAAAATCAACCTATAGCCCGTGAAGCCCAAAACAAAAGCATCACATCTAAACTCAATGCTAAGTATAGAAATCTTCAAACCCAAACATATCATGGACAAATAAGTGGAGCCCCCAATCGGATTTGAAACAACCGAGGGATCATCTACTAGACTGGTGTCTAAGTGAAGTGACTCAACTAATGATGATGAGATAAACGAGTGCAATGCGCCAGAATCAAACAATGTACGGACAGGATGATCAAATAGGAAAACCAGACTTTCAACGGAAATAGTTCTACCTCTTTCCTGAATCGGTGGAACTGCGAGAGCCTGTACTTGCCCCCTAGCCTGACCTGGTGCCATAAGAGCTTGCACCTGTCCTCCTGAGGTAGACCCCGTCCTTTGCCCTTTCTTAGGACAGTCTTTCACTAAATGCCCTGCTTCGCCACAGTGAAAGCAACCAGTCTTCTTCTTCTTTCTACAATCTTTGCTTATGTGGCCTGGTATCCCACAATTGAAGCACTTCTTCTTCCCCTTGCCACCGTTGCCTTTCCCACCTTTGTTTTGCTGTTGTTGTTGAGGTCTCTTTTGATCTCCCTTCTTCTCGGGTGCCTTATTAGCATTGTGGCCCTTCTCTTCTTCATGCATGAGCGCCATGTCAACTAGCTTCTCAAAGGTGGCCCCCATAGGGATATGAGTCATAGCCAACCCATGCATCGGTTCATTCAAGCCTTTCACGAACCTCAAAGCCTTCTTCTCTGGTGTATTCACCATGTCTAGGCCAAACCTTGCCAATTGATTAAACTTGTTGACATATTCCTTCACTGAGGGATTTCCTTGCTTTAGAGTCAAGAATCTTTCCTTATACAAGTTTTCCTCCGCCCTTGAGAGAAACTTTGCCACAAATCTTTGCCTAAAATCCGCCCAAGAGTCAACGGGGCGTTCTCCATTAGTGACCTCCCACCAGAATGAGGCCTCTCCCTTCATTAACCAAGCAGCTAACTTGACTTTCTTTCCTTCTTCCATCTCAAAGATATCTATCAATTCTTCCACCTCCTTAAGCCAATCTCTAGCCTCCACAAAAGTTTCTGATCCTTGAAAAGGTTTCCCCCCATAGCTTTAAATTCCTTGCAAGTCTTAGCAAAAGTATCTGTGCGAGGAGGAGGGGGAGGAGGAAGATCGGGTGCTACGGTTGGTGGAGGAACATTTGCTGGACCCGCAGTGGTGGCCCTAGCCTCCATCAATCTCCTATACCACACTGGTACCGTCACACCCTCCGGAAAGTTAAGATCCTCAGCCATGCTGAAACGAAAAAAGGAAAGATTCAAAACGGAGAATTCGAAAGATAAAGATATGGCTATTGGGGATTATGCTTTTCTTTCAAAACTTTTCTCTTTAAAGACATGTTTTTGAAAATATCTTTTCCAAAAATGTTTTTAGAAAAATAGTTTTCTAAAAATTTTATCTGTTCCGGTAACCTTTGCTCTGATACCACGTGTAACACCCCACACCCGCTACGGTCACTCTCTAAGGGAATGCCATAACATCGGCGGAGTGTTTTTAGTGAATATAGAACAGAGAAATTACAGCAAGACATATATAAGTAATACTTGAAAATTTTAAAACAACATTTCATTGCAGCGGAAAGTAAAACATGTCTGGTTACATCACAAAACCATAATAAGAGTTAAGTACAAATATCCATTCTGCTAAATAAAAATACATAATCCCAATACATGAACTGATAGCCATAAAAGAAAAGGGTAAGCAGAGCTCTACATCTAGGGTCCAAGCTCCAAGAGAGTAATAAAAGCAGCCTGATCAAAGCCCACTCGTGCTGGGCCCACTCTGAGAACCTGAGGGTTGGGAAAAAGATAAAAAAACAACGGGGTCAGACATAAGTCTGAGCGAGTCCTATAACTTTAACAATACAATCATTAAAGTAACCAGAGAAGACATAAGCTTGATATACGGTAATGTCTGGGGATGAATGGCTACACTAAGCAGCTTGGTAGACCTAGGATAAACTAAGACGACCGTAAAGACGCATCTACCCACCCAAGGATAATTACCACCAGTCATTCCTACTTAAAGGTTGATCCCTCCCAAGGACTTAGAAAATTTACCCAGTAGTTTCGTGTACCCCTAGCTGACTACATAGGTGCCGTCTGCCCCTATCTCCACTAGGTGTACCCACTACTCCCAAGTGATCGGCTCCCTACCGTAGATACCCGTGCTGGCCCCACAGTGGGGTGTATCACTCCCCAAAGTGGCAACCCGATACAATCAACGGTGCACGGCTTATACCTACACGATGCAACAACGTCTTACCTACCAGCCCGGGTCCACACACGCATATGAAACCCGTTGGACTTGCGTTGCCACCGCTAACCCGTTTTGGCCTCTTATAGTCAAGCCCAGTACGCATGTCCCGTCCTCGACATGGGTCGAGCCCAATAAGATACATATGGGTTACTGGTTGAAATGGGCCCCCACAAGCTACCCACCTAAGCTTGTCCCCTTTTCTAGTGCATCCCACTTAACCCTTTAATCATGTTTAATTTGTTTATAAATATTTATTTAATATACACGTTAAAAATTATATTTTTAGCAATAAAATATTTATAACGATAAAATATTTTATTGCATTCCATATCACACAATCAAATTCCACAACACAGCAATCAAACAAACAAGTCATCCATGGTCTGTGGACGATGGGTGTCGGGTGCTGCTAAGCACCGTCTACATCCTAGTATATATTTCAACCAGAAAATAAAATAAAAGTGAGGAGTTCTCACCGAGGGTTCCACTCCTCCATTCTTTATTTCCGAATGGTCTGGATTCTGTTTTGCTTCCAACCAGTTCCATCGCAATCTGTTGCACACAGTTTATGTTAAAATCCTATTTTTAAACAATGATCTTTATAAATAAAAGTCACATTTTCTTTCGGCGATTATATATATAAAAATCACATTTTTATTTCATTTTCTAGAGAATAGAAATCATATTTTTATTTCGCTACATATATAAAAATCATATTTTTATATTCTCCATTATATAAAAATTCTATTTTTAATTCGCTACTCATATAAAAAATCTAATCTTTATCCTCACTACTTCATGATAAAACTAAAGTTTATATTTTTATTTCACTTCATATACTGTAAAGATTATATTTTTATTTCACTTCTCATATAATAAAAATTATATTTTTATTATGCTATATATATAAAAATTGTATTTTTATATGCTATTCATAGAAAGAAAGATCTCATCTTTGTAACTTCATTTTCTATATAAAGATCATATTTTTATAACTTCGTTTTCTATATAAAGATCATATTTTTATATGGAAAAATCTAATCTTTTCGCATAGAAAAATCATAGCTTTACGCTATTAAATATCTAACCTTTCTACATCAAAATATCGTCTTTTCTACATCAAAAATCTTAACTTTCTATTTTTAAAGTTCATAACTTTTTATATTAAAAACCAAAACTTTTTACAATGTTTTTCGTTTACATAAAAATTGGATTTTTATTTCAAATTGAAACCACATACCTAAAAAAATCATATGTTTTTAAATTAGCAAGGATAGGTAGAAATAAATAAACAAAAACAAGTAAATAATTAATTAATAAAACTTACAGTTGAAAGTTTGGGAGAGGGAAGGGCTGCCGGGGTTCGTCGAAGGTGGGGTGCGCGGGTTCAGACGGTCGGGGGGGAGGGGTGCGGTGGAGTTCGGTGAGATGGCGGCGGCATGGGCTGTGGATGGAGGCAATGGTTGCGGGTGTAAGTGGGGAAGGGGTGTGCGGTTTGGGCAAGAACGAGGGAGGAGGAGTCAGTGGGAGGGAGGAGGATCGTCGGTGGGCATGGGTTTCCGCGGTGGTGCGAAGCCAAGGGCGGAGGTCGGAGGGCGCCTCTGGGGGGGGGGGGGCGGCGAGGTGGATCGATCGTGGGGAGGGGGTTTTTCTTTTTTATTTTTTTTATTTTTGACTGGTCAACGGGTGAGGGAGAGGGGAATAAGGGGACGGTATATTATATATAAATTTATATTTATTTATTTTTTCTCCATAAAGTTACCTTTTACCTCGAACTCGAAATCAAACCCACCGACTGTCGCCCCTAGCTAATTACCCCTATTCCGAACACAATGGTACACGTAACGCAAGCCAATTCGACTACTACGATAGGTTTTCATCAAAATTAAAATATAAATCTATATACATTCAATTTTAACGTGTATTTTAATTTACCGGGGCCACATACGGACTCTAAAAATTCCAAAAAAAAAATTCCTAGCTTCATATTGACGATACGGTCCTAAAAAAACTAATTTCGTTGAATTCTGAGACTATTTGAAAAATGGCCATTTTCCAGACGATTAAATTCAACTGAAATGGTCAAAACACGTTTAAGTGCACCATGCTCACATATTGATTCAGAAAATTATGAATTTTGGAACTTAGCAATAATTTGACATCCCGGATCCAACAAAAGTGGTTTCATCGAAAACAGAGGTCGTTTGCAAAATAGCTATTTTCAAGGCCTTTATATATATATATATATATATAAAATTTCCACAGCGACTTTTATGAATTTTAAACTGGACGTATCTTCCAACTTCTAAAGTGAAATCTCAGTTTCTTAACTTCGTTAGAAAGATATCATTAAACAGATTCAAATATTTCTTGTTTCGCTCAATTCTGACTTACAAAGAATTCTGTATATTCAGTTGAAATTTGAAATCGAATTTTCGAACTATCGCACCATTTCAGGCTCGTTTTATAATTAAGATAAATTTATTCGTTTTAACCTCATCGAAAATGAATTTATCGTCATTATTTATTTGAAATAATCCATTTTAAATATTCAAAACGCATTAAAATTGCCAAAATAAAAATTTTAAATTGGCTCAGATTTCCGGGTTATTACAGCCATTTCCAGTAAAAATGATATATAACAGAACGGAGTCGAAGATGATCCGATCCACCGGCTTTAGGAAATCACGAGAATCCACCTCACATAATTTTCCCCAACTCAAATCATTCCTGGAATCTTGATTAAATATCCAGTAACCTACGACTTCGACAGCACAGCTATAACACAGGGTTTTGGATTCAGAGATAATCTACTTGCAAATTTATGTTCATATTTGGGTTCGTAAGTCATTTTGGAAGCCTGGAGCTTTGGTGTGATTCGCGTTGAGCTACTGGAGCATCTACAGTCGATTCTAGGGCTGACTTTGGTTAGCGTTGGGGATGTGTTGGGGAGGGCTGGTGACGCAGCTGAGTTCACGATGGCGAGTCTCTTCGATCGGTGGAGTTTGGTAAGGATGGGGGACAAAATGTGACGCATGCAGTCAGTTGAAGCTAGAGTTGGTGCCGGAGAGTCTGCTCAGGGGGAGGAAGACGAAGGTGATTAAATGGGTCAGTTCGGCTATCCATGGTGGCGTTGACGATCATTAATGAAGTCGTAAATTGCTTCGATGGAGGGAAGTTTGCATTGGTTGCTTGGGAACTGGTTCGGATATGGGAGGATGGCAGGAAAGCTTATTTCGAAAAAGAGGATTTACAGTTTAATTAAGTGGTAAAGGGGTACATGAATGGATTCAGTCGGTGAGGTAAAGAAGGAGATACGGGGAGGTAAGGGGGATTTAAATAATCATTTATGGTGATCTCCTGAAACAAATATAAAAGCAGCAGAATATGTGGATGGGGAAGAAAGATGGTAGGGTACGTGGGTTATTGGGCCGTTTCAAATAAATTAGGCCCACAATTAAATAAAAATTAAAGTTCAATTTAATTTAATATTGTACTAAGTTATATTAAGCATAACTTGGTCATATTTGAAAAGAATTAGACGAAACCAGTCACGTTGGAATCGTAGCGAGGAGATCTACATGGTAGAACTGACGTAGCTGAAAACAGAGCCACTGAAATTTTATTGAAAAATCAAACACTTGTTTGATTTCAATTGAAACAAAAGCAGAATCTTCAACCGCAAAACAAGGTGAGTAAACTCACCAACTCTGACTCATTTATATTTTTATATAAACGAGTTTTAAATTTATTTATAGTAATTTTATACTATGTGATGGATGTTTGGATGAGTGGTTGATAAAATTGGTTGATATAGTTATATCAATGATCAATTATTAATTCTGTTCACCATGATATTTCATATTGATGTGAAATTAATATTTTTAATGTTATATATGTTGATTAATGTCTGTGGATGCAGGGAAACAGGTTGGAGGTATCCAACGGAATTCCTCAACATTTATATTATTGTGTTTGCTTTGATTGTGACATATGCTATGATATATTAACTGTGATAGTTCTTGTTGTGTTTAAATATCACTAGCCCTAGAATTTTGGTATTTAAATACCATAAAATATTTTCGAATATAGAAAATGAAGTTTGAGATTTAAAAAGAAAATATATTTTCCAAAAATTGATGTGTAATTTCGAATGGTGTTAAAAAGTAGAAACTTGTTTTAATAAAATAAGAAGTTGATTTTAAACGAGTGCATAAATTAAGTGAATTACTAATCATTGGATAAATTGAAATATAAATTCAAATTTGAATTTATATGGAAATGTGGAAATCAGATTTGGAACCAATATTTGAGATAAGATTCGAATTTAGCAAATTATAAAGGAAATCATAAACAAGATTTTAAATGATTTGAATAAAATTAGATTAGTTTGAGAAATTCTGAATAAAAGTTATAAATAGATTTTGGGTTTAAGAGAATACTTATAAGTACGAAATCAAATGATTGTATATAAAAGAAATATATTTAGGATTAAAGTGAATAATGGTTCAAAGTAAATATTTTGCAAATGAAATATCTATAAAGGAAATTTAGATTTAAAATATGAATACAAATTAAATTGAGTGAGAAAGGGAAATGGTAGTCGTTTCAAAAGAAAACGATGATTTTACTCTGAAATTCGGAATATAAAATAAATTTAGATAAATCCAATAGATTTATAAGTGGGAATTCAGTTATGTCGAATTTTATAAAAATGATTCATTTCCCGAAAGGATATTTAAATTTTATTTAAACATGAAACTATAATTTAATTTCAATACGTCAAAAGGTTAACATTTCAATAAATTATATGGTTTGCAATAATATATAATAAGGGTTTATAGATTTCAAATTAAGTGATTTCAGAAGTTATAGAATCTATATCTTGTAAATACATTCAAAAGGGAACTTAACAGGAATGTATTAGTTGAGTAACAGTTTTATAAACAGAGTTATGAATGAAATAGAATATGATGTGGATTTAAAAAGTGACTCAATAACTTGAAGTTGAGCAGTAATTATATTTACAAATAGAAATCAAGAATAGACGAGTCTAAATTCCAATTAAGGATATTTGAAAATGAATAATAGTTTGGAAGCAAGTGTTTACGAATGGAAATAAATATTAAGGCCATTTGAGTTAAACTGAAATGGTAGGTTATTCTGAAGTTCAGAATATTAATCGAATGTAGATTATTCGAAAGAGAATGATTTATTAAAATTCGATTATATCGAATTCAGGGAAGAATTTTTCACTTTTGGTATTAATAAAGATTTAATTATTTATTTGTTTAGTCATTTATATATTTAATTAAATGAATAAAAGTGATATTTTAAAATTTATATTTCAAAAAAAGGGATTTATAACGCTATCGTTATAATCGATGTTTTTCGTAAAAAGAAGGAGTAGATTCTCAAATTGAATCCGAGAATGCCTAAACAATGTTTTGTTGAGATTTGAAGTGGTGAACTTGACTGTTTCGAAGTAGATAATGATGTTCAATCAAGGTCTGAGAGGTAATTATACTCTAACTTGATTGACTTTATTAATGACTAAGGAATGGTTAAGGTTCGAAAATGAAAATTGGTTAGTGATACAGTTAATTAATAAATGATGAATGTTTGAGACATGGTAATGATGTTTTATATAACATAAGTTAAATAAAATAAAAAGGAATTGGAAACGTTTCCAAGAAAATCAGAGATATTTTATAAGTATAGAAAATTAAGTGGTTTGGTAAATGGGAAGTTAGGTAATGAGAACTAAAAATGTTTTCCAAATATATGAATTAAGGAATATGAAAAGATGGGAACATTAACTCTGATATTTATCGTATATTTTTTGGAATATGGAAATAAATAGTTTAGATTATTTAGGAATGTTTTCCAAAGATATGAGAGGTCCAAAAAAGTTTGTGAGATTTCTGGGAAGGATATGAGAATTTGGGAAATGATAATTTTATAAGAAATTAATTTAAAAAGGGCCTGTATTGCTTGATGGTTGGTTGGAAGAAATTTCCATTTGGAAACAGGATCGTTGGTTGTATGGATGTTTTCTTTGTTAGTTAAATCACCGACTATCAAAGTTTTAATTTATTTTATACCTTCGTGTCAATACAGAGAGACCGGGATTAGGCTATCACCTGAAAACCACTCCGTGTGGGAATAAGCATTACGAATCAACTTATGCTAAAGATGATTGAAGACGGAGAAAAGTGCAAGGGTTGTTATGTTAATCCTAGGTAGAAATTGCCCAAGATGGATTGATGGAATAGTGCCTTCGGTTTGTCCAGTCCCAGGACAACGTATATGGGCGGATCTGACAATGTTGAATTCAAAGTAAATGGTGACAAGATATTCTAAAAAGATAATTGTGACCTCAAGCCTCATCAACTGGGAATTGACAGAAATCATGCAGGAAGCATGGCCAAGTGGGTCATTCCATTAGTGGTATTATCACCTGATCTAGAGAAATTCCATTTATTCTTATTCTATTCGCTGATGTATGCTTTTGGTAACAGTTGCTGATCACAACCGTTGGTGATAATATGCTCGGTACACTCAAGTTAAATGAGTGGTCAACCATGTGTGGTTGGGTTGCAAGATGTTCTTGTTGAACCCTAGTGTATCCCCTCTAGAGTACACTGATCGGAAGGTGGTTCCATACCTTGTTATAGTCGGAATCCAATCTCTAATAAGCGCCCTGCGGTTTTTGATTTTATATTATATATGGAGCGTGAGATGCAAGCGTTCTGCTAGATTGCTATTTATTTGATTAGACACTATTATAATATCACCAGATTTTGATATCAAAAAAATACTTTTGGTTATCTTAAGGTAAAAACCATCCGTGTTTATGTATGGATCAGTCTTACGATTATCATTTCTTTCAAAAGGATTTTTGAAAGTTAAACCAAATGATTGGAGTTTACTCACACAAGTCCCTTGACTGACCCAAAGTTTATTTTGTTTTTGTTTTTCCTAAACTCTTGGGTGCCCAAATTTGTACGGGCAGTCAAGTGGTCAGGATGTTATAGGTTCACTTGGGGGAGCTTGAAGTAGGAGGCTTCATCAGTTAGCTATAGGCCATCATATTTTTATGCTGTGTACTATGTTGTGTCTGGAAACAGGTGTTTATAACTGTTTCAGAAATATTTGTTGTGCTCTGATGATGGTACGTATATATACTAACTGATTTGTATTTCAAGAGTTAAGTTATTTTATATATTTTATTCGTCCCGTTGTGAGATTGTTCTCCGCTTTCTTCTATTTTAACTTTTCTTTCTTTTATTTCTCATTCTCTAACTTCTTTGTATAAATGATTTGTGTTTCTGTGCAATTTGGGTTGGACGTGTGGTGTGATTAGTCAACTCAAAGGGTATGGAAATTCGAGCCATTACACCTAGGGTGCGTTCACAGCCTTATTTTGCCACGCTGGAGATTTTTGTGGCGTCCGACGCATCGGAAGCCAGCACCTCTTTCCACTTCCAAATGGAACGTTGGCTGAAAGCTGGAAATCATCCCGTTGGCGTCAGACGCGTCGGACGTGTCCGACGAAGGGATAATTAATTAATCAGATCCTACTTAGGCGTGAAAGAATACTTAGCTCAGTTGGTAAGTGTGCATGGCTTGTTGGGGAGAGACCAGAGATCAAGTCCCACCTTCAACCAAATTTTTAGCGTTTTGTTGTACACTGCATTATTAATGCTTAATGCCTAATGTAGACTATTTGTTAATGCTTAATGTCATTTTTCATTTTTTTTTAAATGGTAAAAACACATTCGCTAAGTAGATTTAACGATCAATTAAAAATCAGTACACAAATTAATTCAAAACAATTAATTTAATAATTAAATACCATGCTCAAATACCCTACTCAAATACCCCATTCGTAGCTAAAAACACATTCCCCATTCGCTACAGTACCACGCTCACATTCCCCGCTCAAATGCCATGCTCAAATGCCCCGCTCGCGTTGGTTAAGAACGCACCCCTACAGGCAATCAATTTGATGAGATAGATAATAATGTTATTGTTATTATTTTATTTGGAATAAAATATATATTCTGTTATGTTAAATTTACTGCGTAATAAAAGTATTAACATAACATAACATAACATAAGTCCTTAGAATGATAATACGGAATTATATAGTTTGAGTAAGACTTGAGCTTGAGATTACATAATTATTAAGTATTATAATTCTTAAATGTCCCTATTCAAGTTTTATTGCTTATAAAAAGGACAACAATAAAACGTTGAGACTAGTATGTTGATTGACTAACGATCACATCTCATTGATCATTAATATACGTGATATTAATGTCAAAACAAAAACACGTATTAGAGAATATCGTATTGGGCTAAACCAACTTGAGCAAAACTACATGGGATATAATTAATAGTATCGTAAGTTATTCTCATAGTAGAGGTGATGTAATGGTCCTCAGACCTGAAATCATTATAATTTTATTTGAGGATATTTGTGTTTTGATATCATCTAAAGTTACTCATAACAGATTAACGATAACAGTGATTATTGGATACATATCTAATCGAATAGAAATTATGAATAATCTAGATGGAATTTAACTCTACGATATATTTGTAGTGATATACATGTGCCTCTTGATTAAGTGAGACTATGAAATGCATGGACGTGCTCAAATGTTGAATTGTTTAAACAGTCTACTCATCGATCAAGATAAACGGATTATATTATAAAGAGGATGATACGGTCCATGCCTTGAGTTTAATCCTGAATATATTGGTTAAAAGGATTATATTACATTGATACACTGTTCACGGAAAGGTTGTATCGAATCGATGATCTTATTATAGCTTGGGTAACAGTGATGTATTACTAGTTGCCGCTCAATGTTTACAATTTAAATATTGTTTAAATTGTTGCCAACGTTATAATAGCCTATCGGGTCACACAACAGAACGTTATAAAGAAAAATTATTTTGGGACAAATAAACTATCAAAATGTTGATATTTTATTCGAGTTGGAATTAACATATGGGTTGAGACATATATTTATGGTTAAAGTTTGATTTTAAAAGGAGACATTTATATTTCCCCCTTTTATATTAAAACAGCTAAACTAATAATATATGAACCAATCGATCAGTCATTTTTGTGTAGACAGAAACAAACAGATAACCCTGATTCCAAAAACTCAAAATCATGGCAGCGTCTAGTGATGCTTTTCCTCTTTTCTTCTTCAATTTGATTGACAAAGACAAATGTTCCAGTGGATAACCGATAGAGGTTCTGCAGCTTGTCGTACTGCATCGATTCGATGTCTCGATTTCAATCTCGAGATTATTCAGATCTATCTGTATTCAAGTCAGGTATGAAATCGTAACCTATTTTATTCGATTTACTATTCATTGCTAAGATCCTAGATTTAATTCTATTAAATTGTCAAAATTGGGTGTCGATTTGATCTATCTTACCCTACACATACAATATGACACATGTGTATGTTTATATAAGGTGTATATAATATAGTATAATATATAAAGTAAATAGAAATAATCACACCATAGCTTTTGTACTTGTTCAGACCTTCCATTTTACATACAACCCTTAAGCTTTCCTTCCTTATTTCATTAAAGAAAAAACTCATTGCTTCACTCGAAGGAATAAGCTTACATAAATGTATATCTTTACAAGCTTGTGTTCTATACAACACAAATAATTACTACAAATACGATCATTTCTATAATCTTCCTTATGTGTAATACATGTGCGTATGTGGATTTGTAGGAAGCAAATTTACAAAATATTACTGTATGGATTTTAATAATGAGAAACTAAGAATATTATATCGGTAATAGCGCAACATAAAGTGTAAGCAGGTAAAAATAGTAGAGAATAAAATAATTAATCTGAAAAAAAATTGACCTTATTTATAGACAACCAAAAGATTTGATTAATGGTCGCATCTTTTAGAATAGGTTACTTTGATCAGGAGCTGCAAATCTAGAGGAAAAGGAACAATCGAAGAAGATGAAATGGAATGCGTTTTCAGTTTCGATTATTGGAGGTAAAGTTAGATGTTAATCTCCCGTAAAACTCTTGACTTGTAAGTCCAGTCAGATGTCTGGCTGGGCAAATATATTGAAAACCTGAGAGTTTGACCAAATGCCTGACCATATACCCAAAACTCAGTTTTGATGATGATTGTATATATTGAGTTTTTCTAACCTTTTAATAATGATTTTGAGAATACGACTATTTGGTATGCGTATGGTTCATGTCAAATGTACAAGATATTTAAGACCATAATATAAATAGACACCTTTACTTTTGATGATATCATTCTGTATATTCCATTAGTATTCATGTACCTCTAAGTCCTAATATTATTATATATCGCAATCTTTTCCATCTTATACCTGTAAACAATAAAGTATTTCTCTATTCTTGTAGTTGTTTTCATTAGAACCTGAGAAGAAAGATTCTAATGTATATTTGTATAATAGTATATAAAAAAAGGACAAGCCTTAAGCATGCCTCCTATAACTTTATGCCATACATCATAGCTAATTGCAGTCTATTCATACAAGATTGTCCAAGAGTGTCTGAGGAACACAAAGAAGCCTTATATTTGAGAAAATTTTGGCATGAGTCATTTACATGATTAAACAATAGATTTAAACTCAATATTATCGTAAAGTAACATAAACAAGGGATGGAAAGTCATATCTCGCCTTCCCATGCATCAAAGGTTAATGTACTATTATTGGTACGTATGTACTACTCTATCCCAGTACATGTTTGTTTGTTGGTGTATTATAATTAATAACACCTACATGACATAAACAACATAGCAACCATTAATCTAGAATCTTTTGTACCCATAGTGCACCTATATATATAAGAGGACAAAGGCTCTCTATTGAAAGGTTAACGACTGGTAAGTATCATGAATTTATTAATGCTCCAATCCTAGCTCACTCAGACGGTTGGGATCTAACTCACTCATATGGTCTACGGATACAGATATGCCGAGACGATTCATGTGAGTATCCTTACCTACTCATTCTTTACGAAAGACATTGTTCATCAGTAAACCCCTGGCACGCATACCACTCGTCATCATCATGCAAAATTACTCACTTAGATGATCCCTAGAAGCTCCAATTAGTGTCCCTCAATAATTAACATGGATAGTTCTTTCATCTTTGTAACACCCCGTAAAATATACCATAAATAAACATAAATAATTAAATTAAATATAAACAATAATAAAGTAATAAAATATTAATAGGCTAAAAATAAACTTTTTGGAAAATTGGGAATTGGGCCACGAAAGTATGAATATCATGTTTGTGGCGATATCCTCGTCCATTTTCATATCTTATTTATTGAAAACGGAGTCCGTATGAAGAAGTTATTAATAAAATAAGTTATATGTAACGACCCGCATTTTTATCGGTTTGAATTTGAATATTTAAATCAGTTTAAATATTGAATTCTTAATATAAGTGGATTTATATATTAATTAAAACGAAGCTGAACGTATAAAAATATATATTAAATATAATCGAGCCCGTAATATCACGGCAGTTCGTAATTTAACGTTCTGAACTTCAACTGAGTGTACAAGACTCGTTTTAAATTGGATTTCTGCGAAACAAGAAACGATGGAATCTGTTTAACTATATTTTCCTAACGGAAGTGGAAAATGGAGATTTCGTCGTATAGATTGCAAGATATGACTAAATCAAATATTCAGAAAGTCGCTATAGAATCATTTATCGACCGTAATGGTTTATTTGAAATAACTAGATACCAGATTCGAATTTGGACAAGGTTCTTTTAAGACATAGTTATAATTTACTTTTTAGAATTTTACTATAATTTTTAATTAATTAAATTCGCAACTTTTTATTTGAAGTATTTTGGCACCCTGTATCAGTATTTCGAGGTTTCAAAATATGAGTTAACCTACCGATATTATTATATTTTTGGGATCGTGACACCTCCTTGAGCACGACTGTACTCTTACTTCTGTCCATATGTAGATGTAATTTTAGAAACTAAGCTAAATCAATCTTTAAAACAATTAAAAATATATGTTTCCATTAGTTTGAAGAGAAATTTCGTATGCTTTTCCTATTTAAATGGTATGTTTTTCCTTACAGTAAAACTTCATATGTAAGGCTTGGTTACCTCCAACACGTCCCATACTAATAACTTAAAGCCTAAGGGAACACTGAAATGAAATTTCCCATCACAAGCATACTGCGTCTCTCAGCTACTCTAAAATCCAATAGCCTATTCCTTAACCCTTAAGGATTCAAACCCATACCTTGGTGTGTATTTTCAACCTAGCGGCATGCCTAATCTATCACCTACCGCTTAAGGATTAAGCTACCATCTTGTATAAATACAAGCAACGCAAGCCCCTGTCTCCATAAACCAGAAAATAAAACACAAATCAAAAGCCAAAGCCATCCTTCCACTTTTACTTTTCCAGTAGCATGATCTTCGAAAGAGAAAATAAGAATATATATACATAAATATAATAATACAAAGAGACAATCGCCTGGAACAGCGAGGAAGTTGGCGCAGCATTCATGGCACGGGTTTAGATCCATATGGAGGTCTGCGATTGCCGGAGGTAGTGTTGAACAGTGTGAAGTGGCGGCGACCGGATATGGAGTTCGAAGCTTGTCGACGAAGTGCCGGTGAGGCCAAGGTGAAGTGGTGAGAAGTGTCGCACTGTCTTCATGGTGGTGGGTTCGGAACTGGAGCTTTTTGCGTTGAACTGTGAGGCGATGGAAGGAGTTTGATAAATATGATGAGTGGATAGGTGCTAGAGTTTATATACATGTGGAGGACGTGTTTGCATATGAGGACAGGTTTCAAATAGTGATTGCATGCGAGTTGTTTCGAAGAGGAGTTTTGGTGTTTTGAAATAGTGACGGGGTATAGGAAGAGAGAACATGAGTAAGAGGAAGGGAACAAGGGCGTATAAGTTGTTGGACTTGAAACATCTGCATGTCAGTAGTATGGATGGTGCTTGCGCTAGGAACAGGGGAGGAGTGTTCATATGGGTATGTGTTTTCACGAAGAAGAGCAAACTGTTGGGACAAGTTAGTTTGGTCATATGGGAGGTTTGAGCACCTACATTCAAAACAGTATAGTTGAATTCCTGTAGCTGTGGAGATGAACACAAGCTGCTGCTTGACGTGATGCTCGCCGGTGTTGCAAGTCGGACAAGGTGGCGCAAGTTGGTTTGAGGATTCAGGTGACATAAATATAAAAACGAAGGGAGAAATGTCTGGACAATTTTGGCAAATGGTTGGTATACGTCTGGAACGTGTTTTTGGAGAAGAATATTTAGCAGCTTGATGGCGGTAAACAACGTTTAAGTTAATTATTAATTCAACCTCTAATTAACATAAGAAATATCGTTTATATTTGTATCACGTATAATTCGTTTGATCATTATCAGCATCGGACATACGATGGGAAGGTGCGAGATCAAGGATTTGTTCAACATCAGATTCACCAGAATAGCTAGAAACGGACCCCTTAACGAATTAAAGCATCGGGCATAATCAACTGACGCAAATCATTACTTAACGGTTAACGCGCCAAAGTGAGTAAAATCGCTAACTCTGATCTATTTTTTTAAAATATTATAATTATATTTTAATGTTATTTGAATGTTGTGTGATTATTTTTTTGAATATTATATATCATCATCGGTTGGACCCTGATTCCATTGATTAGAATATTCCCTAGTATAGAGTTAGTGTTAATTGTGTGGACTAACATCTGTGGATGTGGAAACCGGTTGGAGGAATCCAACCGGATTCCTCAGTATTTTTATGTACCGTTTGTTTTGTATATGCACTGTTTGAACCATGTTGAATGGAAATTCAACGTTAGTTTAATTAAATTGATAGACGATATCGATAAGAAAATGACATCAGTCGACCGTAAACCCATTTTTGTTAAGAAGTTGATTGGCCGTCAAGAAAATCAACGAAGTTAATTATAAAAATTATATTTTTATAATTAAAGTGAAGTTTTAAATTATAATAGAAGTTCTATTATAAACCAGTATTTTAGAGTTCGTTTTATAAAGTAAATAAAACGATTATTGACATTTAAATAAGTTATAAAGCAGAGATTATCATATGAGTAAATATTTGAATAATTATTTTAAGACAAACAATTTAGAAATATTATTAGATTGAATATATTAATCTAATGGTGAGAAGTAATTAAAAATCAGTTAACGAATTTACTAATGGGATGAATTCGATTTAATCAACTATTATTTGGGAAAATGATTATTAGATTAATTGGTCTCTAATTAATCTAATGGAAACAATTTAGAAATAAATTAATCAAAATTAATGAGATTTATTTACCTTTTTAGTTTAAGAAGTTATAAATAGAACTGTGGAATGGAGAAAGTGAAGAGTAAATGTTTAAAATAAATAATCATAAACAACGAAAATTTCAAAGTATGAATATGGTGTTATAAAACCAGGAAATACGATTTGATGAATATTATAAGTAATAAGGGATTCAAATACAGACTTATATCTGTTCTAAGGTAAGAACGTTGTCGATCAAGGTCTGAGAGGTAAATAGAATACCCCAACTTGAACAACTTCACTATTATCGAGGAATAGTATCGGTTTGTAACAGGAAAAGAAATGCCAAAATTTGTTACAAAAAGAATATGGCAGCGTATTGAAAGTCTTAGAACTATAGCGATAAAATAACGTTGTTGACTAGGCTTAAGTGTGACTATTATGTTGAGATTAGTATAAAGGAAATATGGTAGCGTATTGCAAGTCTTAGAACTATAGCGATAAAATAAACGCTGTTGAATAGGCTTAAGCGTGACTGTTATGTCAAGATTAGTTACAAAGAGGAATATTACAACGTATGACAAGTTTTGAACTATAACAATAAATTCGCGTTGTTGACCAAACTTAAGCGTTATTTTTATATATAGCACTACTCCCTAGGGAATGAAAACAGTTTAGTTGAAATCCACTTATTCGAAGGTAATAAATAACGATGTTGTAAGAAAATATATGAGTAAGTTTAGAAAGAGAAATTGGAGAATCGCGTTAGAAAACGATGACAACATTTCGATGTTCGAAATGTGATTAGAATTAACCGTTAGGATTTGGAACTAGAATTCGACGATGTCGAATTTATTAAAAGTAAACTATTTTAGGGATTATAATCTGATAGAATAATTAACATTTAGTTTTAAACAAATAAATGTTAATAGGATAGGAATCAGTATTTAGTTATAAACTTGATATTGATTTGATAAGAAGTTGACTCAGAAACAGAGTTTATAAAGTTGAATAGGAATATAAAAGTATGGAAGAGATTTCGGTAAACAAGATAAGGGAAATTATTACGAGAATAAAGCGGTATATGATAAAGATGTTCAGATTTCTAAAATAAGGAATGGTATTCACATTTCAAAGTGAATAATGTTTTAAATGTGAACGTTGGGCCGATTAAAAGGTTAAAATGAAATTGGAAATATTTTCCAATAGGGTAGATTATCCAAGTATAGAAATAAAGAAAGTGAAAATAATGGAAATGGTTCGAACGTTAATAACGTATATTTTTTGGAACATGGAAGAATAAGAGTTTATAATAACTGGGAATGTTTTCTAAGAAGTGTGAAAAAGGCTAAAATGGGATTTAAGAAATATCTGGTAAGATATGGGAATTCGAATAATAAAAACGAATGTCAAATAGAAAATACCCATGTTTGTGTGATGTCTAGTTACACATTTGAATGAATGTTGTTTTTACTTCAATGGTTAAATAACCGACTATCGAAGTGTTTTGACCATCGTTGTCAATACGGAGAGACCGGTTGGATATATTATCCGGAAACCACTCTATATAGGCATAAGCACTACGAATTATATTATGCTGAAGACAATTGAAGACGGAGTGAAACGCAAGGGTCGTCCAGTTCCAGAATGGTGTTTTCTGTTTGTCCAGTCCTAGGACAACTTGTATGGACGAGTGTCTGACAAAGTATTTCCAATGGTCACGCCGTTGATTTTTACGAATATACCAAGTTGGTGGGGAGAAGGTAACTTCTCTTTATTCTACACCCAGTGTGCATTTGTGTAATAAGTATGTGATTACGGATCTGATGATATGGCATTCAAAGTGAATGGTGAACAGATGTTCTGAAGATAGACGTAACCTCTAGCCTCACAACCAGGAAGTAACAAAAGTTGGGCTAGGCAGCATGGCTAGTTGGGTCATCCCCAAGTAGGGTGTATTGTCACCGATCTAGAGAAAATTCATATTTATACTTCTTTTCAATTCTGTATCTTCGAATGACGGTTGGATGGCCAGCAACCATGGTGGAAATATATTCGATACACTCAAGCTAAATGAGTGATCGGTCATGTGTGGCCGGGTTGCAAGACGTTCTTGTTGAACCCAGGTGTATACCCTCTAGAGTACACTGATCGGAAGGTGCTCCCAT
The DNA here is from genome assembly GCA_030737875.1 of Allium sativum. Lineage (NCBI taxonomy): Eukaryota > Viridiplantae > Streptophyta > Magnoliopsida > Asparagales > Amaryllidaceae > Allium > Allium sativum. The sequence continues at coordinate 260,807,203 of CM060927.1, read as the reverse complement.
ACCTTGTCTGTTGGAATCCATTCTCCAATAAGCACCCTACGGTTTATGATTTTATACTATATATATGTGGTGCGTGAGATGCAAGCGTTCTACTACTTGGATATTTATTTGTTTAGACATTATCATAATATCACTGGATTTTGATATCAAAATATCTTGGGTTATAGTAAGGTAAAAGCCGTCCATGTTTATGTGTGGGCTGGTCTTACTATTATCCTTTGTTTCAAAAGGATTTTCAAAGTTAAACATTATGATTGGAATTTACTCACACCAGTCCCATGATTGACCCAGAGTTTATTTTGTTTGTGTTTTTCCTAAACTATTGGGTGCCGAAAATTTGTACGGGCAGTTAAGTGTTTCAGGCTTTTGCAGATTCATTTGGAGGAGCTGGAAGCAGAAAGCTTCACAATTAATTAGTTAGAGATTATTTTCATATTGTACTTTGATATGATATGTAAGTACAAATTCAAATTTTATATTTCAAAGTTATGTTATAATATAATTTATATATTCCACTGTGAGTTTCGTATTTACTTTGATTCTGTTCAGTTGTGATCTTCTTCTTCTATTCTATTAGTTCTATCTTTTCTATCTAATCCTCTAATTTCTTTCTATTAATGATCTGAACTTTCGTGCACTTTGAGTTGAATGTGTAGTATATTAGTCAGCTCAAATTGGCATGGATTTTCAGGTCGTCCGTTACATTATACGTAAATTGTTTACAGACAAGATTTGAAATTCAAACAGTATGAACATAAATCTAGAATATAATTATAAATTAATTAGCATAAAGGAATATTCTAAGAGAATTTGAATTTGTTAATGTACACAAACACACACACAAAGGGGACAAGAATAATCAACATAAGGAAAGAATCAATGACATTAAACTAGAAATTAATGAAAATCAATGTTACATGGAGAAATAATCTCCCTAGCTCGACTCTAGAAGGGGGGTCGATCGCCCTTCTACAGAGGGGGTTGACCACCCTTCTGTGAATAGGGTAGAGAGACAGAGTTGTTTCTTAGGGAGTTGTTATAATTTTGTATCAATGGGCTGCCCAGATTAAATCAAACTAATCCTACGATCTATAAACACACTTGAAACTATAAATAGAAACGTCTAATCTCTCTCTAAACCCTACTCTCATTCCATTCTGAGCCCCCATATTGTTTCTCTACCATTCCTGAATTCCAGAAAAGGTAAGGATTCTCTTCTCTTCATCTAACCTCTATGCTATCTTTTCTGATCTAGATTCATATATTTAGATTCTGCAATTTAGTTAATATGTATATATGAGAATTCTAAGTTCATATATATATATATATATACATACATACATATACATATATATATATATGGAGAAATTAGGGCATGATAATCCGAAGGCTGAAATCCCAATCCACGGATTCTACACAAATTCCATTATTTTTTCTTCTTAATCTCAGTGAGTGGAAATTATATAAGTTGCTATTTTCTATCCTTTGTAGTATAAATTAGGATTTTTATGCCTATATGAGTTTTGGATTTAAATGAAAATAAAACATTACAAACCCTCCAAATCCCTTATTTTTATTTATTGCGGGAATGGTCAGTCAACAGTTATATGTTTGGGTTAGTACTATTGAAATGATGAAAGTTAGGCTTTGGGTGTTGTGTAATTCCTAGTTTTTGGTCTGATTCACTTGATTATCACTTTAAATATTCAAATGTGTTTGTGTACTAAAACACAAGACTTGAATATTGTAAACTAATAGTTTTAAACATTTATTTTAAATAGATTTGTTTGAATGTATTATATGAAATATACTAGAATCTTATATTTTTGTATGCGATATAAAATAAAAAATGAAGCAGAGCTAGAAGCAAGGTTTTGCATAAGTAATTGGATTATTACACCTTGTCTATACTTTTATTATTTAGATAATTACTCAAACCAAGGTTGCAATTTTTATTTGTATGTGTGTTATTTCCCTTTTTATCATTGAATGTGAATATACATGTTTGGACCATGTTAATTAATAGGGAAATTAACTTGTATACCTTAATTGTTGTTATTAGGATTGACATTTCAAGCATATTTGGTCTTTATTCACGTGCGCTAAATTTACGCCTCTTTATTCATAGCGTAATAAACATAATACATATTAATTACACACTAAATGCATTAAGTTACGAAAATAGGAATTCAAATGTCCCCAGAAGAAGTTTGTGTGTGTGAGTTGTTGGTTTTTATTTTAATTAATGACACATGGACACTAGTTAACCATTGCTTGTAGTAGAAGTCTGCGCGGAACCAAACGGCATATCCAACATCTACAAATAAGAATGGTTAACACGAGAGATCTAGGTGTTATGAGCCATTATAATTATTACACTAAGGCACGAGGTTAAGCCTAACTTATTGTAGAAGCATACCCGAAACCACCTGGCAAATCCAACATTTACAAGTGTTCAGTATAATATGAATGTCTTATATATATGTATGTATGTAGGGCTGTCAATGGGTCGTGTCGGGTCGGGTTCGGGCCGGGTCAAGTCGGGTTCGGGTTGATTTATAAACGGGTCGGGTCAACCCATTTATTAAACAGGTCATATTTTCCCAACCCTAACCCGACCCGTTTATAAACGGGTTGACCCGACCCAACCCGCGTAACCCGTTTAACTAAATGGGTCGTGTCGGGTCGGGTTTACCCGTTTGACCCATTGATAGATATTGCCTACTAATATAAGCAACAAAAGAGCCAAATCACCAACATGCACACTGCTATATAATCACCAACATGCAACAGTTTACAAAGTCACAAATAGACAACACATATATAAAGCATGAAATCACTAAATCCAAAAATCATTTTCTATACGTAAGTATATATTGCCATACTGCATAAATTAAAGATTACCAGTATGGAAGAAATACAGTTGTTATAAGTAAAATATAACTAACAACATACTAGAATATATTAGTAAAATATAATAACTTACATATACGAGCATACTGATTACTGCATACGTAAAAGACTAACACTAACAGTATACATAAAAGACTAACATTATAGAAGAGATACAACATATAATCGGGTTTGGCGGGTCAAAATCGGGTTGGCGGGTCAACCTTAAACCCACCCGTTTATAAACGGGTCAAATTCTGGTTGACCCGAAAATGACCCGCTAACTAAACGGATCGGGTTAACCTGCTAATTTCCGTATGGGTTTCGGGTCGGGACACGGGTCGTGTAGAAAATTGATAGCCCTATATGTATGTATATGATTAAGCTGAACATCTGTATGCAGCAGTAGGGAAAAATGGAATTTTGACGATATAGATTAAATGGAATTTGTGTAGATTTGAGCTTAATTCGAAAAATATGGACCTGGTAGATGCAACTGCTTGGTTTCAAAACCAGATGTGGTGATCTCAGTACATAAACTAGTCCAGGTATGTCCGACAGGGCTGTAGCTTTGTAAGGGACGTGGAGAATGTGATTTGAAGTGCAGGAGGCACTTGAGTGGGAAATTCTGACCTTATCATGGGTCCTTTTTTCTTTGGTTTTCTTACAGCTTTTGTGTTGTATTTACTTTATGTATGTTTCATTTGTAATTCAGTTTAGAATGCTAACCTTACTCCGTAATTTCTTTGAAGTTAATAAAGCATAACAATTTAAAAAAATTTGTGTGTGGCGTAGTCCTACCTCTAGGAAGGTATTAAGTGGCTAACCCGCCTGATTTGGGTATTAAATGGTTAGGACTAGGTCCACTCAAAAGGTTTATGATTAACATAGAAATGTGTTTATTTTATGCTCTTATATTTTATTTTTGTAAATAAATAAATATTACTTTGGGTTATTTTTTTGTATGTTTGCACAGGTTGTTCAATAAATGTCTACTTCATTCAATTAAAGACCAATTGCTAAGAAAAAACTACTTCTCCATATCAACACTATTTCAATCAAAAAGAAAGCTGTAGCACACAGGTAAAGGCCTGGAAATTTGGACAGAGTAACCTAAGTTCAATCGATGTCAAGCCCTATTTTTGCTGAAGAAATGAACATGGATATACACACTGTCTCCCTTGCTCTGAGAATATATGGACTAGTGGTATATATATATATATATTCATATATATGTATATAATATATGAACTAATAAAAATTTGAAGAGTTGGGCATATTCTTCTCATGGAAATCATTTATATTCACTTGCCATGTAGAGAAGATTTTATAGGTTCATCAGCAAATCATAATCCAATAATATCTTTTGTCTTTGTAAAGGAAACATTTTCATGGTTTTTTCTTAGGCCCATATTCATATAAGTAGGAAACTACATCCCCTATAAATACCAAATTTATTCTCATTGTAAACTTTTATCCAGGAATTGAAAGTTTTCTTTTCTATACTACTCTTAGGTCTAGTAAATTTGTGTCATCTATTCAGTTAGATTTGGTAGATTACAATCTACTATTTCAATTTATTTTCTCATTAGTGATTGACGGTCTGATTAGATTCAACAGTAATCCTAATTTTACTTTCCTGTTTGTTAATTTCTGTTCCGCAATTTTATTTTAGTATTTTGTTTTATTTTCTATCATTGAATTTATTATAGATATGATTAGATTCAAATATGTAGTATTCATTTGCAGTTTTAATTTATTTCAATTGATAACTATGATTTGGTCGTCGGTTCAGTTAGATTTGTTCTGAATCAAATTGCAAATTTAATTTTTATTAATTTCAATCAAATCCTCCAAATTCATCTAACTCGCCCATGAAATATATAAATAATAAATTTTAATTTCCTCCCTGTGTTTGACCTTCATACTACAACCCTGTGCGCTTGCAGTAATTTATAATAAATTTGTGTTTTTCTATTCCATAGAAAAGCATCAAACAAGTTTTTGGCGCCATTGTCGGGGAGACAATAATTAATTTTTATTATTTATTTAATTTATGATTCATGTTAGATTTTATTTTATTCTTTCTTGTTTTTATTTTCCTTTGTTTTTATATATATATATATATATATAAAATCTTGTTTAGTTGATTTGGTATTAGTTATTGATATTGTAATCACTAAATCAAGAGAAAAGATATTCATCCCAATCTTTTCTTCCTTTCGTATTTTCTTTCCCTTTTTCAAATTTCTTTCCATCTTCAATTTCCTTGCTATTTTTCTTATTGTTTCCCTTCCTTCATCTTACAAATTTCAAAAAAAAAAAAACAAATCTCTTTTGCTATTTTTTCCCCTAGTTTCTTTTCTGTAACCAATAAAGCACCTACCATCTTTCACCTTTTCACCATCTACAAAAAAAGCCAAATGTCCTTCTGCCGCAAATTTCTAACCTTTACCCTCAATACATCATCTGCCCATCTCCACTTGAAACAAACCCATAATCCATCCACCTGACCGTCCATAGTCCCTCCTTCAGACAACATTGCACAGTCCAACTCCACTGCCTCCATCAGCCAACTTTCACTACCAATCACCCCCATCTTCATCACCTTCTAACATCATCTAGTTCGACACAGCCAACCTCACCATCAGTTTATCACCTCAGTTGCCCCCATATAATCCCCTGACCAAACCGTAATCCGCAAAGCGCATTGACTACATTTGACAATCCACGTCCTCAGCAAAACATCATCATCAATCTCTCCTCTACCAGCGATCCTCATCTCACCTCCAACTGCGAATGAAACCGAGAAAAAGAAAAGAATCTCAACAACCCTTCTACCAACAACCTCCCTCACCAGCCAACTTCGTCAACAACCACTCATGCAAACACAAATTCAACAACTCACCACTAAGCTGCGACCATGGTCTCACACAACTCAACACCTTCAACATACACGACATCATAATAACCATCATCAACCCTCTGCTGCCTCACCTCCGAAACCGCCACAACCAAACCAGTCCCCCTACAAACTTCATAACCTTCCACACACCATTAAACCAGGCCAAACCTTCATCAAGCCAAAATGGGTGCGTTTCACTGACCCTAAACAAAACTTAAAACCCTAGCTTCACAATCACCTACACCAGATCGTTACTAGTAAGACCTCTAAAACCTACTCGAACAACCAACAAAGCCCATCTATCCTCACTTAATTTCAGCCATCGCATCGTCCTACCCCCAAATCAGAATAGTCCCACAACATCAAATTGCCTCGAAACCCCCATCATCAAATCAGCAAATCACGGACCTAAATCCGATTCTCGAAGCAAAACCCTATTCGAAAGAGAAAAAGAAGAAGAGGGCAAACCCGAATTATATGCAATATGATCTAAAAAATCAGTAAATCACAAACTAGGATCGTGATTTTATTCCAAGTTTGTATGGTATTAAGAAGTAGTTGATTTTTTTTCTAGGGCATGTGAAATTGGGTTAATTGCCATATTTAATTGTGGGGGCGACTTTGTTTTTGGTTAATCCAACTGGGTTGGATTTTGAGCATGCCATATCGGTTATTTCCTTTATTAAGTCTTAAATTGTGCTTGTTTCATTTCAGACCTTTTGATTTTTTTTTGAAATAAGGTAGGTTCAGTCTTATTCGTTTATTTTATTTTTGGTTCTTTTTCTTCCATTTGTTTTAAGGTAGCTTGTATTGGTAGTTGTTTTTTCCTTTCTATTTTCAGCTTGCTCTTTTTCAAAAATAAAAATAAATCATAGGATCAAAGTGAAGAAGGAATTCAAGCAAACAATTCAAGGAAATCAAAGTTAAGCAATTTCAAACAATTGATTTAAATCATTAGTATTATTCAATTACTCTGGACGGACAGCCATATACCACTATAAAAAAAAATCTAAACTCTATAAATTCTGCAGCTGCTTGAAAAATATAGAAATTGCTTGTAAAAATCTTTTACAGGGGCAGCAGCTTGCTTGTACAATTTTTTATATTTTTGCAGTTATTATTGTCTGATTATTATGGTTGGCTAAAATTTCCATAACTACTGTCATCATTCCCATCATTTTCAACAATAAAACTTGATTAGATATTTCAAAATATTTAACTCCAATAGTGTATTTTGTGAAATTGATTCTCTAAGGTTTTGATCGCGGATATATATTAGTTTAATTTATTAAACTTTTACCAAAAGAGGTTGCATACTACCCGTAAAACATTGATCGTATCCCTTAGTATTTACATTATACGTGCATGACCATAAGACCTTCTTCCCCCTTCAAATCGAGATTATCAACTAATAAGATATACTTGAGTACATTATCTATTTGTAATAAGAGCTACACGTGTAACAACCCACATTTTACGTATCGGAGGATCGTAAATTTTTTTATTTAATTCCCTGAGGGTTGGATCATTCTCATGTTTTGGTTTTTTTTTTGGATGTGGGACATGTCCATAAGTTTTAACAATTTTATTTGTGACCATTTTGCCCTTATCAGTACTGTACATGGTATAACTTTGGACTACGATCGAATCAGGTGCTGAGGTTAGTTTCATTGGAAAGAAAATGGTGTTGCCAATTCCGTAGAGCGGTCTCATTAAAGATTTGGTTCAGCGGTTTGGGAGAAATTGCTATTTTTGTGTTTCACAATTTCTGTTCATGTTTTTAAAGCCACTGATAGGTTGATTTGAGGAGGACCATTAGTGGGCTGGTAAGAGGCTATAAATAGAGGGTTAGAGGCATGGAGAATAGTTTAATTTCTTCATTCTCTCATTTTGTTGAGCTCGTGATCCTCATTACTCAATCAAATACACCTTTCCACCATTGCAAATTAGATCTGCATAAGAGAATCTAAGATCTACATTGTTTGAAGCTAGATCTATGTCAAGTGAAGAGAGATCACATCAAATCAAGATGTCTGAAGCATAGTCTTCGTTGTCCCGATTGGGAATTTAGTGATTTCAAGTTAATTCGAGAATTAGTGAGTGGTAAGCATCTCTCACACGGATTCGACCAAGTATATGGGTTGTTTGTTCATATTTTCATCATTTTATGTTGTTTTCACCTATATATACATCACTGTTAGTATTATTTCAATTCAACTCACCATAGGATCTAATCTAGCAACTTATAAACGGTAATTTCATGTGTTAATTCTATGTTAGATCCATATACATTGATTTAATTATTTGTTGAATCGTCTTTTTGATGTTCGATGGTTTGTTGGATGAAATTGATTGATTTTGAGTTGAGATGGGTTGCAGAATTTGGGTTGGTTTGGAAACATGTATGGTAAGTTGAAAAATCATGGTTCATCAAGAAAAATCAAGCGGATCGGGTGAATTTTCAAGAATGGGGCAAAATTCAAGTTCTGGAAATTTACAGCATTTGGAAAACGCTGTGAAAAGTCCTTAGGTCGCCTGCGAAGAAAAAGTGGATCGCGAATGCAATAACCATTAATCGGAGTAGATTTTCACGGCTTGGCAAAAGGCTTAGGTCGTGCCAAATTTGAAAGCATTTAGCAAACGCTGTTAAAAACTATAAGTCGTGCATGGTTCCTTAGGTCGCGCTATATTTGACAGCGTTTGGCAAACATTGTTAAAAGTTGTAGGTCGCGCACGAGTTTTTACAGATCGCGCATTAGCGTTTCTGAAATTTTGTAAAAGGGAGAAACACTATGAAACGCATATTGATGGACCGGAAGGCATAACAATGGACCAGAAGCATTGGCAGCATTTCTGAAATGATGTAAAAGGCAGAAAGGCTGTGAAAGCCAGTTTTGATGTTTTGCTTAGTTTTCACACCAGATTGATGCAGAATAGAACCAGGAGATATAATAGCATTTTAGAAATGCTACAAAAGGCTGTTTTGACATTGTGGCCTGTTTTTCTGAGCGAAAAAGATGGAAATGCTATGAAATGCAGTATCGACCAAACGAAACTTGATTTTGAGTCGACGATGGTTCTAGCTTCGACTTTAATTCAAGAAGGAATGTCTGAAGCATTGTGAAGTGTTCGTTGATCATGGAGATGTAGCGAATGTGAAGGTGATTCAAGTTGGACTTGAAGGATGTTCGAAATGTTGTGAAGTGTTCATTAGTCATGGAGATGCAACAAATATGTAAACGTTTCAAGTGGGACTTGAACTCATGGATAAAGGTTGCTCGATATGGTATCTGAGCTTGTGGATAGTCGTCGGCGATGTCGACTAGAGTTATGAAGGCTGAGAGATTATCGCTGTCATAAGTTCTAGGAGGCTCAAAGCAGGGGTATAATAGGGACGCCTAAAAGGCTAGTTGGACTAGTCAAGTACCCTGGACCCATTGGATAGGCCTGGTTGTCTCTGGGAAGAAAATATATGTTGGACATGTAGTAGTCTGGTTAGAACTGAGGTTACCATTATCCCTTGACAAAAGACAAGGCATTTATCCGGTCATACAATTAATGATGGTATCAAAGCAGGTTTGGTGGTGATAGCCAAAGTCATGGATGTTGGTTGTTTTGTTTGTATCGTCTTGTGTAGATTATTTGACGTCGAAGGAGATATCTCTTGGGTGCTTTTCTGATGTTGTTTTAGGCCTACGGGGCTTATGCTTGAGAGATGTCGATATCGATTAGGATAGTCTATGCTTGATAATTGATTGCCATGAATTAATGTACTGTTATTTCAACTTGGTTGTTTGTAAAGGCTATCACTGTCGGATGTGGGGAAGACGGTTTGGGTTCTTCGCTGGTGGGTTAGTAGATTGGTTGGATTAATCTTCCTATTCTCATATACATTATTGATGATGTTAGTTAGCTGTTTTATCGCTCATAAAGTCTGTTTCCTGACTCAAGGTTTTATGTCTCCCTCTTATTACCTTGGGTTGTTCATCCGGTTTTGGATAGGCAGACTAAGTAGAAGGGGACATGTGATCCCTGGTGAGGAGGATGTTGCTAAATGGAGACGAGCAGGAGGCTTACCTATTAGTTTCTTATTATACATATTGTGATATTTTCTCGCTGTCTGTTGTATCCTCTGAGTGTTGTAATGAGGCCTCATTGTATAGAGATTATTGATGTGGTTCAAAGATATTACGGATATTCTGTGATGATATGGAGGTTTAAATTACTGTGCAATTATATATCACTATTATTGTCTCTTGTATATATCTATTATATTTTATCCTTCCATTATGAGTTATACTACAGGTTTTGCTTGTGTTATCCTACCTAGATGATCGTCCATAGCTTCCTGGCACGTCTTTCAGTGCATTATTCCCCTTGTTAAGTGCAGAAGTTATGGGCGGTCGTCACAACTTGTATTAACCTTAGGTTTTAAATTTTGTATATTCGATAACGATGAGTTAAAAGAGTGTTAGCCAACATAATTTTCCTAGGGGTTCTCAAATAAATCAAAAATTTACAAACAAGATGGATTATAATCGAATAAACCAAAACTTTCAAAATCTCAATCTCGGAGTGGATAGACCTTTATCTCTTTGAGATTAATGTTACCTATCTAGGACTGTTTAACCTTCTGTTATCGTATTTCCACCAGTTGAAGGAAATTTTGAGCTTAAACATTCTTTTATTCTAAGGGTACCAAAATTTACTGGTTCTGGAAATGCTTATGAATTTCTAAGCGAATTTGAATTGCATGCATCCACAACTAAAATGCAACAATTATCTAATGAATTGATCAAGCTAGGGCTAATTTCATTCGAACTACTTGAAAGCACTAAAAGATGGATAAATTTTCTTTCAAAACATTCCATAAGAAGTTAGGATGAATTTGTCACTATATTCTTGAAAAAGTTTTTCCCTTTCCATAAAACTCTAAAAATCCGAACTGAAATAAATCAGTTCTCTCAAAACGAAGGGGAAACCTTTTTGAAATATATTGAGAGATTCAACCAATTATTATACACTTGTCCTAATCATGCAATTCCCAAACATCACTTATGTCAAATTGCATATGAAGGGCTAAAAAATCAAACTCGAACACAGCTAGAATCAACGTATGGAGGAGAATTTATGGGTCGATGAAGCTTGGAAATTCTTAGAAGATTATTCTGAAAAGGACATGCAATGGGTGTCAATTCGTGTTCTCATTCGTACTTCTACTAAAGGAGTGCATGTCATGGATCCAATTCACATTCCCTTAGAAACTCAAACTCCTTAATTCGAAGGAAAACCCCATTATTACCCTCAAGACCAAGTCAATGTTATAGCTCAATATAGTCTTTACTCATCTATGCATAGCCCTAGTTGGAGAAATCATCCAAATTTCTCGTGGTTTAATCCCAATAATGTCGTGAATCCATTACACATGACTCCAAATTCGAATTACTAAGCTCCATTTTCTTCTAGTCCTCAAACTTCTTAAGTTTCACCTCAATCCAAGCCTTCAAGTCAAACGTATAGGCATTCTAACTTTCAATCACCAATTCAGACTCCTTCATCTTCTGAAACTCCAAAGGAAATTGTTCGACTAGAGAAATAAATAAACGATCAAGATGCCAAACTCGAATAAATGATGTATATGTTGATGGAACGAATGAAAAGTAATGAGAAAGGAAAATTTCCTAGTCAACCCAAGGTGAATCCAAAGTATAATTCTCGTACTGTGAACTCTTGTGAGGACAAAAACTATAATTCGGTTAATGTTGTCACCATACTTAGGTCCGAAAAACGAATGACAATAATGTCGACAATCCGGACAATCATTCAATTTCGACTCCAATCGAAAAACTTGACACTCTTCCGATGGTAACCAAGGCTGATTCTTCTGAACCTTTCAAATCTCCATCTTCTTCGAATTTTGTCAATCCCAACATCTCTTCTTCTAATGTCGGCAACACCAACAATATCTCTTCCTTTAGTCTTAGCAATCCCAACGTTCCCTCTTCTACACCTTTACCCCCTTCATTTACTATATCGACACCTTCTTCTTCAAATGACCAAATCCCCAAAAGAATTTATAAACCAGTATCACCATATCCTCATAGACTTAACAATAAGAAGAAGGATGCAAATTTAAAAATAACTTCAAATCTTCAAATAATTTCATGCCAATATTGCACTTTTAGACACCATCGAACAAATTCCACAATATGCCAAGTGTCTCAAAGAGACATGAATCTGAAAACGAGCCACTCATGTCATAAAACAGCCTTCTTGATTGCAAATACTAGCTACATTTTCGAAAATCCTTCACCAATCAAGAATAAGGACCCCGATTGCCCTGTAATCGGCAGTAAAGTAGGAAATACTCACATCAGTCATGCCTTACTTAATCTTGGTGCAAGTGTCAATCTTCTTCCCTACACTGTTTATCATCAACTTGGACTAGGGGAACTGAAACCCACGAACATAAAAATTCAACTGGCCGATCAATCTACTAAGAAACCGTTGGGTGTAGTTGAAGATATTTGATTCAAATTGAACAATTATATTTCCTCATGGATTTCATAGTCTGAGAAACCAAGCTTGTTTCGAATCCAAATGGTCAGATTCCATTGATATTGGGTCGTCCCTTCTTAGCTACCTCAAATGCTATCATTAATTGTAAGAGCAGCCTACTTCGACTATCATTTGGGCACTTAAAAATTGAATTGAATATTTTTCATCAACCCAAAGAGATCAAAATAGGAGAAGTTTACATAATATATAGAAACAGTTTTAGATGACACGTCTGGTTCATCTCTCCAGAAAACTTCACTTTCCTCAATAGATGTGTCCACTATGTCTTTTAAAGAATTATTCAAAGATGAAATTAAATTTTTAAATGAAGAATTGGGAGTATGTATCGAAGATATTCTTAGTTACATACCATCGAATGAAATTGCCATTAAAAACTCAAGTCTATAGGATTATGATAATCATCATTTGAATGATATAAATCATTGGCACAACAATATTTTCATAGGAATGATTTTGATTTCGTAATTCACCAACGTGCCTATTGTACCTCAAAAATTTGATAAGAAATCATTATGCATCATTTTCGATAGAGGTAAGTGTGGGGGAAAAAGGAAATTTCATTCTTCATAGAACATTCATCATCATCGTAGATTTCATTTTGCATATGATTGGCATTTGCATATAATTGTTAAACTGCATTTCATGTTACAAATCATTTTGTATCGCATCCACCTTTGGGTAATATTTTTCAAATTTAGGAAACATGTTTACAGTGTGGACACTTTTTTGACCAAGTAGAGGGAGTCCGCATTACATCCTTTTTATTTTCTCTTTAATTTTTCCTTTCATTTCATGTATTTAGATAGGACCATCATGCATTTTAGGTCATAGTAACATGCCTTTTTTTTGTAACATGACTATTTTAGACTACCGAAGTAAGTTAATAATTTTTGCGATCAGTTGATAGTAATCCCCCCTCCCCCCGGTCTCAACCAAGGTAGAATAATAAATATAATGAAAAGATGAATTATAAGCGATAATAGTGTAATTGGTACATACAAAGATTCTTAGGTGATGACCATGAAGTCTATTCTAAATTGTAGTCTTTGTTTAACAAGTGAAGGATTAAAATACTTAAATTAGCTTTTCGAATTTTTTAAAACTAAGTTATGTTAAGTTAAACTTGCGTAACTCTTTCTTCTTCTTATATTTAATAATAATAGTGATCCAAGGGTATCCAACATTGCTTGTAAATATAGCGTTGGTGTGAAAACCCACCAAGCTATTTCCCAACTCTCACGTCATCCCACAAGGCAGCGCATGGGTGGTATATCCTGGTCTCATTTTATGAGTTGGGCACTTAAGGATTACAAACATGTTGTTGAAAAAGTCAACGTCGATCTGCACAATCCGCCTAGCTCTGTCCCAAACTCTCACGTCAGTCCGCGAGGCAGTGAATGGGTGGTATATCTTGGATTTTTAAGTTAGGTGTGTGTAATTAATCATAAATCTTCATTTTTATATAGACGGAGAATAAGCAATGATGCCATAACACTCCTCGAACTTATTGATTTGACTAGCCATACACAAGGAAATAAAAATACCACTATGCAAACTGTGACAAGCAAACTAAGAATTCATTTCATGGTTGCATTATGTTATCAACCAAACCAACCAGCCAAGCTATACTTGAATTACATTGAAAATTTGTGACGAGTTGACAAACCAAAAATTTCTATATATTGATTTTTAATTGTATACTGCTATGTTGCACCTTTTCTAAAACAAATCGTGTTTTCATTTTTTTTAATTTGCATATGTCTATTGCATTCATGTAGTTGCATTAGAATCATAGCATATGACATTTGGATTTTATGGGTAGTATCCTCTGAAAACCCTCACGAGACACCACTTGTCCTACTTGGAACACCTAGAGGTTTGGCGGCTTGTTGCATGCACTCAATGTATTCATGTTTCCTACGAAACTGTGACATATCTAGTTTAGTTTTTCATTTTTGTTTTATTCGAGAATGAGTAAAAGAAAAGTGTTGGGGTATTTGTTTAACACCAAAATGTGTTTATTTTATGCTTTTATATTATATCCTTTATAAATAAATAAATATTACTTTAGGCATTTTTTTGTGAGTTTTCACAGGTTGTTCAATAAATGTCAACACCATTTAATTAAAGGCCAATTACTAAGAAAAAGCTACTTTTCTATATCAACACTATTTCAATCACGAAGGAAGCTGTAGCACACTGGTAAAGGCTTAGAGATTTGGACCGAGTGGCCTGAGTTCAATCCCTATCAAACCCTATTTTTGCTAAAGAAAGGAACATAGATATATACACACCGTCTCCCTTGCTTTTAAGAATATATGGACTAGTAGTATATATATTCATATGTATGTATATAATATATGCACTAATAAAGATTTGAAGAGTTGGGCATAATTTTCTCATGGAAATCATTTATATTCACTTGCCATGTAGAGAAGATTTGATAGGGTCATCAGCAAATCAGAATCCAATCATATCTTTTGTCATTGTAAAGAAAATACTTTCATGGATTTTTTTTCTTAGGCCCATATTCACATAAGTAGGAGACTGCATCCCCTATAAATACCCAATGTATTCTCATTGTAAATTTTTACCCAGAAACTGAGAGTTTTCCTTTTTATACTCTTCTTGGGTCTAGAAAAATTGTGTCGTCTACTCAATTAGATTTGGTAGTGTATAATTTACTATTTGATTTTATTTTATCATGACTGATTGACCATCTAATTAGATTCAACGGTAATCCTAATTTTACTTTCCTATTTGTTTATTTCTGTTCTACAATTTTATTTTAGTATTCTATTTTGTTTTCTATCATTGAATTTATTATAGATCTGATTAGATTTAAACATGTAGTAAATTCAATTGCCTTCTTAATTTGTTTCAATTGGTAATTGTGATTCGGTCGTCGGTTCAATTAGATTTGTTCTGAATCAATTGCAATTTTAAATTTTATTGTTTTCAATTAAATCCTCTAAATTCGTCTAACTCGCCTACGAAATATATAAATAATAAAATTTAATTATCATCCCTGTGTTTGACCTGCATACTACACACCTGTACGCTTGCAGTAATTTATGATAAATTTGCACTTATCTTTTCCATAGAAAAGCGCCAAATAGTTTATCCCTTAGTTAGACCCATGTCATGGGACCTTCCCTTACCTTTTAGGTTTAAAGTGGTCACGAGGTCCATCTTTCTCTAATATTTATGAGGTATTAAATGGTTTTAGTGATTATGATGAGTGTGGTAGTTCTCTGGAAGTCTGCTTCTTCCAGGGGCTATGTGAGGGCTGACTTAGGGATGGTTAATATGAAAGGCCTGTGAAACCAACGTCTAAGTGAAATGCTAGGTGGCTAGGAGTTCACCGATAAAGACAACTAGATAGTAATGTTGGGTTCTGCCAGGAGGGTCTTAAATGGTGTCATGCTCCAACCTAAACCTGGTATTAAGTGACTGCTTACTATCTCTCGATCTATAATGAGAGTATATATTTTATAATGTTGACGATTAAAGACGAGGTCTTAGGTGGCTTAGGGTAACCGACTTTTTTTAATAATAAACATTCAATATAAATGAGTTAATTAAATAAAAAAGGAATTTAATCAAGGTTAATAAACAAACTTAAATCAAAGAACCTATGTACTTGTATGTGTAAAATGGTATACATATGTAAGATATATGAATATATGCATATACTGAGTTATATTTTTGCATTGATTCAAAATATCAAATATAATCTTTATATTAAATCTTATGCATGCTGTTAAGTGGATATACATAGACATATGTTAGTACAACTTGTATATTGTCTTAAGCTAAGTTAAATTTTAAATCTGTAGCATACATATTTGTAAAAGCAATACAACATGTATAATATCAAGCTAAAACTTATTTTAACAATATTGTTTCGAATTGTTACCATAGGTGGATCTTTACAGCATATAAACAACAAAAAGAAAGTCAACCATTAATATGATTTAACCCTTGAATTGGAAACAAATCTACGAAGTATTTGGCTGCAAAATATGTATTCTATTTTATAAACAATAGTGCAATTTTTTAATGAAGCATGTTGTTGGCTAGCTTCTGGATCAACCCACCAAGATTCACATGTATGTTCACTACTAAGTTTTACTCGTAGGAGCCATGAAACCCTGATCATGGTCACCGAGCCTTAACGGATCGTGACATAATTGCTCCACCCCCGATTGTGGATCCCTACCGCGATCCGACCCGTCCTTTCAAGAGTCCCACGATCCGATCCCTGAAGCTTAGGGATGAAGGCCACGACCAAGTCATCCACGATCCGAAGATGAAGGATCTGATGCCACCTGTCCATAACTGTCATTTTGACCATTTCTCCATCAGGCTACGAACCAGTCCGAGATCATCGGGATTTGTGACACGTATGACCACGATACGGCTGAAGAAATCAACTATAAATAGTCCTAGATTTGAAATTTTTCTAGATCTTTTGGCAATTCGGAGCTCTGATTCCACCATTATCATATCTCCATTATTTCTATTTAGAGTTATCTTGAATTTACTGAGTGAATCAACATTGTAAAAGTGAGGTTGAGAGATAAATCATTGGTTGTACTCGAATCTTAAGTATAATCATAGATATAAAGTGGACGTAGGCTCGTTAACGCCGAATCACTATAAATCTTGTGTCTTTTCTGCTTTTCTTGCATTTTTTCTAAGATTAATCTCTGCATATTAGAACAACTTGGGTGTTAGACCCAATTTTGGTGCTTTCAATGAGAACCGAGTCTCAGCATACTGGATTGTTGCTCTATTGTTTGGATATTCAAGTTCGAAGAAAACAGTCCAAAACTCAACTGTTTCGATTTTTGAAGATTTCAGCGAAATTCAGATATCGTGGCTGGAAAGAAGTCTAAGAAAGTACGAGCTTCGCAGCCGAATGAAGTTGCAAACGGAGCAATTGAAGAAAGCGTGCACGAGCAGGTCGAAGAAGAGCTTTCGGATCGTGGTAATATAGGGGCGATCCGATCTGGTGATGGTGTAATGAACCAGACAGCTGAAGGAGTTACTACCCGATCGCAGGACCACGCCGCGATCCCTCCTGCACCTATCACCACGAACCGACGTCAAAAGGGTACCATGAGCCACCAGCCTAGGAGGACCACGATCTGAACTGATAATCAGACTACTACCCGACCTGGGAAGGAAATTATGGCTCGTTCCGCTCCTGCTGGTACTTCTGCTCAACTCGGTTCGAGTTCCTTGCATATAAGAGAAGATGACCAGTTTGACCCTTCTACTCCAGTTACCGAAGGACATCTGACTCGGATACTTGAAGCATTGGATAGGCAAACTGATGAATTGGCCGCTCAAAGGCAGGACAGCTCGTTGTTGCGTTAAAATATTACTGCCCTAGGCAGACGAATTGACGATATTCAAAGCCAGGTTTCACCACCTCTAGCTCACCCTTTATCCCCGGAACATGCATCCTCGTCTGAAGAACCTCGAAGAAACCGGCGATGGCCTCCATTGGAAAGGGTTGAGAATATAGAAGTGCTTAATCAGGAAACCAATAACCGTAACTTAAATGAGCCCATCCTACCGCCTAGGAATGGAGGCATTATTGATCCTTCTCAGAATCGATCTGTTCCTCTTGCTCGTCGCGCGACTGATCGCGGCAATAAGGGGAAAGGGAGTTCTGTCCAGGACCCAGACCTTGCAGCAGCACGTCAACGAAATGCTGGAGGGGCTCGCCGGGAAACAAGTGCTGACCCCGAATCCACTCTGACCCATGCGGATGTCGAAGCCATGATTAGGCAAATGATGATGGACAGTCGTGGACAAAGAGCCGAAGATTGGGGTATAGACCGTAGTCATTTGCCTTTTACCGTTGATATTTTAGAGGTTCGATTCCCGAGGAAATTTAACATGCCATCCATGAACCGTTATGCGGGAAATGCTGATCCAGTCCAGCACCTGATGAGATACTCATAGTACATGAATGCAGCTGCCGCTTCCGATGCCGTGAAGTGTAAGGCATTCCCGATATTCCTGGAGGATACGGCGTTAATGTGGTTCACTCGTTTGCCAGCGCGATCGATCTCCAATTTCAGGGAATTAAGTGAATAGCTTGTAAATCAGTTCTGGTTACATACCCAGAGATCTAAGAATGTCATTGAGTTGTACCTCATTAAGCAACGTCCGGATGAATCTTTGAGGCCCTATTTAGATCGCTTCAATTTAGCGGTCACGGAGGTTAGAGATCCCCATGAACAAACTGTTTTGATGGCTCTGATTGACGGAGTGGATAAGGATACTGAGTTTGGAAGATACCTGGCCGGTAAACCACCGTTAACCAGAGAGATATTTTACGAAAAGGCCAACATCCGCCTGCGTCGAGAGGAAATTTACGCCAACCGAAAGAGAAAGGCTGCTGATAAGGAGGATATCCAAAGTAATGTATCCATTAGGCAAACGGGAGATAGCTCAGGAAAAGTTGAAGTTAATGTCGGGAATAAGAATCAAGGTAATGGTCGACAATCGGGGAATAGTAATAACAATAATCGAAAGAGAAATCGAGGAAATGACTCTAAGAGAAGATCCCAACCCAGACCATTTGAGAGCTTCACACCGTTAAATGATACGTTGGAGAACATCTTCCTGGATACATGTAATGTCCTCCAATACAAAAGGCCTCCTCTAAGAGATTCTACGGAAATGAGCGTGAAAATGGGAAATTCTATCCTTTTCATCAAATCCATGGTCATTCCACAAACGAATGTCGTCATTTGAGAGATGTGATTGAAAAACTGCTCCAAGAAGAAAAGCTTGATGAGTATAAGGTGACTCCCAGGGACGGGGGCAGGCTGCACAGGCCCCGAACCAGAACGAAAACCAACCCGTTGTCAGACCAACGGCTCAACAGAAAGGAAAGAACCTCGTCATCAATACCATCGTCGGAGGGCTTTATCTGGCTAGGCATAGTTTCTAGGCGATGAATCAGTATGTGAACGCAGCCAAACAACACCTCGAAGCAGGAGAATGTAGCAACCCCGAGGATAATGCTCCGGTTAAGCAAAAAAAGACGATGTCTGATGACGTCATATTTCGTAAGCGAGAGAGTATTGGGGTCCACTCCCCAACTGAAGACCCATTTAGTGATCACCGTCACCATCGGTCCAGCTATAGTTGATAAAGTTCTAGTGGATAACGGGAGTTCGGTCAACATTCTGCTCAAGAAAACATTCAACCAAATGAAACTCGAGCAAAAGGATTTGAAACCATGCGAGGGTTGGATATGTGGATTTATTGGAGCCTCGACCGCTTCAATGGGATACGTGGAATTTTTGGTAACCTTTGGGGAAGGAGAACGCCAGAGAGTGAGAATTCTCCTCTTTGTAGTCCTGGACATTGAGTCACCGTACAATGCCTTTTTGGGCCGGCCATCCCTAGCAAAATTCAGGGCCTGCATTGCACCCTGGTGCCTGTTGTTAAAGTTCCCGACGGATGTCGGCATAGGCATAGTCAGAGGAGATCAAGTTGTTGCACGAGCATGCTACATTGCAGAGTTAAAATTGCTCCGCAAAGGAAGAGATGTGGAGACAAAAGGCACTTCCTCCCCTACACATGAGGGAACGTCATAACAACTAAAGAAGATAACTGAAGGGGAGTCGCCCAGAGAGTTGCCAGAGGACATAGATCCCAGAGAGGATAAAGAGACAGGAGGCAGAATGGCGACACCCAATGAAACAACTGTGGATGTACCAATCGATGATACTGACCCAGAGAAGGTCCTGAAGATTGGATCCCAATTGGACCCTCTTCGAGCCAGAGAATTGACGAATTTCCTGAAGGCCAACTTGGATGTATTTGCCTGGACCCACGCTGACATGTGTGGAACTTCTCCTTCAATTATGAGTCATTCGTTAAACATCAACCCGAAGCATCTTCCCGTCAAACAGAAAAGGCGAATGCTTGGCCCAGAGAGGTCGGCCGCCTTGAAGGAAGAAGTCGAAAAGCTGAGGAGTAACAGATTTATTAAAGATTCAACATACCCTGACTGGATGTCAAACCCGGTTTTGGTAAAAAGGCCAATGGAAAGTTGCGTACGTGCATCGACTTCTCAGATCTAAACAAAGATTGCCCAAAGGACAACTTTCTGTTACCTCGAATCGATCAGTAGGTAGATTCAACCGCGGGTCATGAGCTTCTTTCTTTTATGGATGCCTACTCAGGGTACAACCAAATCCCCATGCACGTCCCAGACCAAGAGCAAACCAGCTTCATTACAGATTTGGGATTATACTGCTATGTGGTGATGCCTTTCGGTTTGAAGAATGTCGGTGCTACATATCATCGATTGGTGAATAGAATATTCTACAACCAAATCGGGAAAACAATGGAAGTATAAGTTGACGACATGTTGGTAAAGTCCAGACAATCATCCGACCATACTACCGATTTAGCAGAGATGTTTAGGGTTCTCCGGAAATATGGGATGAAACTGAATCTTTTGAAATGTTCATTTGAGGTAGCATCTGGAAAATTCCTAGGATTCATCGTCAGCTCGCATGTAATCGAAATCAATCTAGATCAAATTATAGCAATCCAAAATATCCAAGAACCAAAGCAGATTAAGGATGTCCAATGCCTCACTGGAAAGGTGGCGGCGCTGAGTAGGTTCATCTCCAAAGCTACAGATAAATGCAACCCGTTTTTCGAGCTGATAAAGCGAGGCAAGCGCAACTTTAAATGGACTCCCGATTGTATAGAAGCATTCCAGAATCTGTTGAACCATCTAGAAAGACCCCCGATACTGTCTAAGCCTGTGGATCACGAGGATTTATTTGTGTACTTGGCAGTGTCATCTCACACAATCAGTTCGGCTTTAGTAAGAGAGAAGGATAAGGTACAAAGACTAGTGTACTATGTGAGTAAGAAATTGGCGGCCGCAGAACGGAATTATCCAAAAATAGAAAAGCTGGCGTATAGCTTACTAATTGCATCTAGAAAACTTCGCCACTACTTCCAGGCTCATCCCATTACTGTGTACACCGATCACCCACTAAAGCAAGTTCTGCAAAGGTCAGAAGCATCAGGAAGGTTGCTCAAATGGAACATTGAGTTGAGTCAATTCGACCTGAACTTCCAACCCCGAAGGTCGATAAGAGGGCAGGCACTTGCAGACTTTATAGCAGAGTTCACCATCCCAGCAGATCATGTAGTAACTGAAGGGGATGATCCGCCAAAGGTACTCCTTGACCCTAATGCCTGGAAACTATACACTAATGGAGCTAAAAATGACAGACGATCTGGTACCGGAGTGGTTCTCGAAACTCCAGAGAAACGGCTAATATATTACTCTCTTAGACTGGAGTTTCACGCCACTAATAACAACTCCGAGTACGAAGCTCTAATTGTATGGCTGGAACTCGCAAAGGAATTGGATATCACGAAGGTAGACATTTTTTGCGATTCCAAGATAATCGTAAACTAGGTCACTGGAAAGTTTCAGGCCAAGTGTCCAAGGCTGATATCATACTTAGAACAAGTGAAGAAGTTGCTGGATGGTTTTGGCCACCACACATATCTCATATTCCTCGAATGGAGAATCAAAAGGTAGACAAGTTAGCGAAAATGGCTAGTTTAGATAATCCTCAGGATACGGAACTGGTCCCAATTGAAGTACTACTGTCACCTAGTATAGATCAGATAGAAGTTGATCCGGTACAAGAGATTGAACCTGAGAGGGAGTCATGGATGACTCCTCTAAAGAAAGTTTTGATAAATGGAACGCTTCCAACAAATAAAAGTAAGAGGCGTGCAGTTATACGAAAAGCTTCCCGATATGTGTTGCAAGGCAAAGTCTTATACATATAAGGTTTCTCGATGCTCCTCCTCCGGTGTATCACCCATGATGACATCAAGCATGTGCTGAAATAGGTCCACGAAGGCGAATGTGGCGATCACACTGCAGGGAAAATGCTGGTGAAGAAGATATTGCGGTATGGCTATTTCTGGCCTACCATAAACAAGGATGCAACCAAGTATGCACGACGTTGTGACACTTGTTAGAAATTTTCCAAGATACCTAGGGAGCCACCTAGCCAGTTGAAGATAATGACAAGCCCGTGGACTTTTGCTATGTGGGGGATTGACATTTTTGGCAGCCATCCCATTGCAAAGGGCGGAGCAAAGTTCACTATTGTGGTCGTGGATTATTTCACTAAATGGGTTGAAGCAGAGCCATTGACCACGATCACGACCAAGCGAGTGATCAATTTTGTTGTCAAGAATATTATAAGCCAGTTTGGGATTCCAAAAGTCGTCATAACCGATAATGGAACCCAATTCGATAGTACCGAGTTTCGAGATTTCTGTCAAAAGTATCATATCGTGAAAAGATACACCTCTGTGGCACATCTGCAATCGGATGGACAAGTCGAAGCGGCGAACAAGGTGATTAAATACATTCTAAAGAAAAGATTGAAGTGGGCCAAAGCCATGTGGGTTGATGAATTACCCTTGGCACTATGGGCCTATAAGACAACGTACAAGTCGGCGACGGGTCACACCCCGTTTTCCCTTGCTTTGGAGTTGAAGCGGTCATTCCGGTCGAGTTAGAAGTACCATCTCATCGAACCACTTATTATGATCCAATGACCAACGATGAGCTGCTCCTTGAGTCTCTAGATATGGTTGAAGAAAAAAGGGATGAAGCCGATATACGCGCCTTGAGGCACAAGCAACAATTTGCTCGGTATTACAACAAGAAAGTCCGAGGTCGAACCTTTGAACCCGGAGACTTGGTTCTGAAGCGCGTCTTTCCACCCCCAGTACATATGGGCCCGAAATGGGAAGGACCGTACTCCATTTTACGAAGGCTTAATAATGGAACCTTCAAGCTAGCAACCGTGGATGGAGGTGAAATCCCCAGAGTGTGGAATGCCCAGCATTTGTGGCTTTATCTGAAGTGAAATTGTCAGTTTTACTCTTTTGTTTTCTAGGACCATGTAAAAAGGCTCGACTTGCCTAGAACAGTCTGGTTACTTGAACAAAAGATTATAAAGTGGACGTAGGTCATGATTCGACCGAACCACTATAAAAATATCGTGTGTCATTTACCTTTACTGCACCGTTTCTTATCTGCTCTTTTATTTTGATTAATATAAATCATTACCATTTTGAAGTTTGTTTTAAATTATGCAGTAATCGCAAAACAGCTAATTCAAAATGCCATCTATCATATCGGAAGGCTAACGGTAACTAAAGCTCCGAAAGGTGCGACGAGGTAAATCACACTAGTGAGTGCACTCTAACTCTCGAGATTAGGGAGAGAGTATAAAGAACGCGAAGATGACGTCCCCAAGGCATGATGGTGCACCATGATAAAACCACCTTGATAACACTCTAACCCGTTGAAGGATCAGGAGAGTATAAAGGCGCTAGAGACTTAGCGCCCCCAGAACTTCTGCCCTGCTAAAGGATTGGTAAGCAGAGCAAGATTCGAGCTCGAACTCTAACCCACTGAAGGATCGGGAGAGTATAAAGGTGCTAGATGCTTAGCGCCACAATAATTCTTATCCCAACCAAAGGGTCATGAAAGTATAAAGGTGCGGCAATGTACGCCGCCAAATGACATAAACCCCACATTTCTGGACATGGGGGGGCAACGCGAACATGACCCTAGTCAATCGTCAAAAACCCCTGGCCATGCATTATAATAACGATTAATTGGGGGCATGCACATATGATACTTTACATTTGTGAACACTACGCGTTTACTTAGTACACGAACTTTTCATGATTATCATTCATGACTTCAATATTTGGTTACGATTGTTTCGGTTATGATTATTTTAAGTTTTGTGATTCAGGATAATAAACTCTGCAAACGTGGTAAACTTACAGGTACACAATGGTGCAAAAGAAACAGATTTTCATTCACTAAAAGCAGGTTTACAAGAACAAGAAGCTAAACAAAAGTGAGGGCCACTCTCATAACTACATTTTTTAGCCAGTGGAAAGCCTTAAAGAAAAAATATGAGCTAATAAGTGCATTCTATTTACGCTTGGGAGACGACTATGATTTCTTTTCCTTCTTCTGTTTCTCCAACTCCTCTTTTTCAGCATAAGAGCGGTCACTCTTCTTCCTCTTTCTCTTATCAACAAGAGACTTCGGGGGAGAACTAGAAGGCTGGGAGGCAAGCTGAATGGTTATTGATTTGGAAGAGAATCTTATAACCAACCCATTTTTGGGATCGACTTCGGAGATAGGGGCACGTATACATGGTCTTGTTCCTCCTTCTTAAGAGCCAACTGCTTTTCTTTCCCAACCTGCATGTCAGCCAAGGTTTCATTATCATCATCCTTGGCCTCATCTGTGATGACAACTTCATCTTCGTCATCTCAGTGACCACCATCTGTGTCTTGCAAAGCCACGATAACCTCAACGTCCGCAGGAGCGTCGGTGCCGGATTCCACGGGTGCTACAGTGACCTTCTCACTTGTTGTACCCTCGGTTTGCTTTGTAATCTCAGAAACTTCAACATCAGTGCCCGAGGGGACATCAACTTTCTCTGCCACTACCTTCTCCTCTACATCTTTCTTGATCGGTTTGATACCTATACCATGAGAAGAAAATGTTAGTGAATCGGGAGAGGATGTAGCCATATAAGTTGTCTGTCCCGTGAGACGACGATAAGCTACGACTGCTTTGACGAACTGTGGAGAGAATATGGAGATACCTTCAGCCGACTCCTCGCCCAGATTTGTAATGGTGGTTCCGAAAATTAGAGGGGTTGGAGCCAAGGGAATCAACGGATCATCAGGGTTATATTCCTCAACTTCAGAGGTTTTGGGCTCCACCGTCGAGCTCGAGCCTTCGTCAATTTTATTCTTTCCCTTAAGCTTAGTCTTCTCCCTTTCGATCTCTTCTTAGATTAAGTGTCTGCCTTTCTCCAAAGCCTCAGGTTCTTCACCTCTAAGAAAGGTCTGCATCAGCTGGTTTTCATCAATCTCATCGACCATCAACCGCCGCTTCTCGCCTTCAACAATTGCATCCCATACATTGGCCAGAGTAACATGATAGCCCGGAATCCAAGAGATGTCTTGAGTCTTGATGACTTGACCAAAGAAGTCGAACAATAGTTCCTCAAAACCAGCTATCTCTTTCTCTTTTTCAGCGAGCTTATCAGCAGCAGTAGTGGCCGATTCAAGAGCATTATTGGTGTTACTTTCAGCGAGAGCCGCACGCTCCTCAGCTTGGACAAGTTGAATATTTAAAACTTCTTTTTCTTTTTTGGCAAGAGCGAGGTCGTCTTTTAAGCTCTCCCTCTCTTTCTCCTAGGCAGCTTTCTCAGTAGCAAGATGTTCCTGTGTTGTTTTTAGTTCAGTTTTAATTGCCCTAAGATCTTCCACTTCCTTTTTCAGAGCACCCCGTTCCTCGCTGTTTGAATCAAGCTCATTGTGAAAACGCTTCCTGGCACTTTCTGAAAATGTCGATATACGACTTGGGAAGGATCAGTAATATGGATAAGCGGAAAGTATGTGATATACTAACTTGTATATTTACAATAGTTATGCAGGTAAATATTTAGTATAAAACGATCTCACAGAAGCAATATCACAGATAAGTAAGTGCAGTAATAGAAAAATCACACCAGGGATTTTTATACTGGTTCGGAGCACCGTCCTACGTCCAGTCCCAGATCTCCTATCTGGAATTTCACTAAACAACTACCTCACTTCACCCGGAGGAACAGGTTCACAACACCCGAGCAGCCGAACGGGATTTCACGCCTCTATCAACACGAGGACTTCACAACTTGCCTCTTACAACACCGAGGACTTCAGACAAGATAATTAAACTTGTAATTTGACAATGTGTGTTCTCAATAACACGAATTTGTCAATTCTTGTACACCCTTCCTATAATCTTATCCTCAAATATGATCTTGTGATTATGAAGATTTGGAAGATGATATCGTTGTTTGAATCTAAAGAATAATATATAGATTCAAGGATTCAAATAACGATATGTGAGAATTATGAGATTTTGAATGCTTTTAGAGAGCAAGAATGAAATCAGCAATTAGATAGCAAGAATAGAAAGAATTATTATTTTTAAAATGGTGATTTCATGTTGCTTTTATAGAGGATGGAGAGTTGTAATCATTTGTGAAGAGAAGCAACGAATAGAGATGATTTTTGGCGAAGAGAAAAGGAAATAACCCTTGATAAATAAGAGTGTCTATTCGAAAAGTTGTTTCAGTTCATAGACCAGTCGACTGGTTAAAAATGACCAGTAGACTGGTATTTGAATATATGTATGTTATATACATGTGTGCACGTTCATTGTGCATTTCTGCCCAGAAACAGTCGACCGTCCAGAATGAAACCGGTCGACCGGTTTCTAATAGTATGCACAATGAATGCGCATACATATATATACATATATATATATATATATTCAAACCATTGAGGTATATGATTATTTGAGGATAGATTTTAAACATTTATAACCCAACTAAAACTCTAAATAATCAACCTCTAATATTAAATACCATTGAATCTCTTCATTTTGTCGATCTTGAATTTCTCCTTGTCATTTAATCAAAACGCCGTGAATTCCTTGATTCAACATTCTCCCCCTTTTTGATTGACGACAACATAGCTCTGAAATTGTTTTTAACTCCCCCTGAATATATGCTCCCTCTAAAATACATACTAAAAAATCATAATTGGTCACATCGCCTTTGCCGATGATATAGCCTTTTGAATTATCTCCAAAAGTGACTGAGCAACCATCTGAATAAGTGATATTTGTTAATAAGCTCTTGTCTCCAGTCATGTGCTTCGAGCAACCACTATCCAGTATCCACTTTCCTCTTTTCTTGAGTGGGACCTGCAAAAAATAAAATTAAGTCCATGGTACCCACTTTTTTATAGGGTCCTAAGAGTTAGGACTTAGGAGTCCAAACCCATACGGGTCCGGTATCCCCTTTATACATATAATTTGGATTGTGATGCACATAATTCAAAAAATTTTGAATGTACTTGTTCCTAATCAAATTGTTATTTGTTTTAGGAACCCATATTTTTATAGACTTGACATTCTTCTTTTGAAATTTCACAATCGGTTTTGGTTTGGAATATAATAAACTAAGATTTTTCTTAGCTTCAGTTTCTTGTACTACCTTATTTTTCTTTTTTCTTTTATTACCTAGATGTTTCTTGATAACTTGTTTCTTATATCCCAAGCCATGTTTATTTGTAGCAGATTGTGAACTTTCAATATTTTTTGCCAAATTTTCTCGACCTTTGTTAAAGTTAGAAACATTTTGAGTAATGTCGTCTAACTTTGTTTGTAAACTAGTTTTTTCAAGGTCTAACATTTTGACTTTTGCCTTAAGCTCATGATTTTCGGTAGTAAGAGCATCATTTTTCCTTTTTTGAGTTTCAATTTCTTGGCTCAAAAGAGATAGTTGAGAATCAATGTTAGATGATGATTCTTGAGCTTTTTCAAGTTCTTCCTCTAATATTTTCTTCTCATCTTTTAGCATATCTCATTCAAATTCAGCTCTACTTAAATCAGCTTGAGCTTGTTTGCATTGTCGTTTCATATCTTTAAATTTATATATTAATTCAGCATTTATATCAAGAACTTCTTCAAAAGAAGGAATTTGTACCTCATCTTCTTTAGCCATAAAACATATATTTGCTTATTCATCATCTGAGTCACTTTTACTATCAGATGAAGATGAGTCTTAATCATCCCATGTCATGAGAATGCTCGTTTCTTTGACTTGTCCTTCTTGTGTTTGAATTTTTCATTTTATGACTTCTTCTTTTGCTCCGGACAATCTTTGTGCATGTGTCCTTTTTTGTGACAGTTAAAGCATTCTATATTTGAAGATGATGGTTTGTTTGATCCGAACTTCTTTTTGTTGTATCGACTAGCTTTTCGTTGCTTTAAGAATTTCTTGAATCCTTTTGCAATGAATGCTAGATCCTCATCTTCGGAATCTGAGATGTCTTCATCTTTCTCAGCATGAAAAGCTACATTTTTCTTTTCTTCTTTTTGTTCTTTTCGAGCCTGCAAGTTAGCTTCATAGGACATAAGATTTCCTATCAATTCATCTGGCTACATGGTGGAAAGATCATTAGCTTCTTCTATTGCTAATACTTTTCCTTCCCATTCATTAGTCAGAGAATGTAGGACTGTTGAAACAACATCAAAATCAGAATACTTTTGTCCTAATCCGATAAGTGCATGATGAATGGTTTGAAACCTTGAATACATCTCATTGATAGTTTCATTTGGTTTCATTTTGAAATTTTGAAATTGACTTTTCAACAAAGCTGTTTTTGCTTGTTTAACCTTGTTAGTACCTTCATAAGTGGTTTTTAGCATTTGCCAAATTTGGTAAGCAGTAATGCAAATACTAACACGGTTATATTCGTTTTGATCTAATGCACAAAACAACATATTAATTGCTTTTGCATTTACAGCAGCTGCAGTTTTTTCAGCAGCCGTGCATTCTTCATACTCAATCGTTGGATTGACTATTTCTTTTTGAGTAACATTCCAAGCATCATAGTTAGTTGATTGCATGTAAAAAGCCATACGTGTTGCCCAATAACTATAGTTAAGACCATTAAAGAAAGGAGGTCTTTGTGTCGATTGACCTTCTGTGTAAGTAGTGTTAGTGCTACTACTTGGGTTATTTGCCATATTACTAGAATATATCAAATAACTGTGTTACGATTATGTGATGACCTTGCTCTGATACCAATTGAAAGTGTCAATACACGACTTAGGCAGGATCAGTAATATGGATAAGTGGAAAGTATGTGATATACTAACTTGTATATTTACAATAGTTATGCAGGTAAATATTTAGTATAAAACGATCTCACAGAAGCAATATCATAGATAATTAAGTGCAGTAATAGAAAAATCACACTAAGGATTTTTATACTGGTTCGGAGCACCGTCCTACGTCCAGTCCCAGATCTCCTATCTAGAATTTCACTAAACAACTACCTCACTTCACTCGGAGGAACAGGTTCACAACACCCGAGCAGCCGAACGGGATTTCACGCCTCTATCAACATGAGGACTTCACAACTTGCCTCTTACAACACCGAGGACTTCAGACAAGATAATTAAACTTGTAATTTGACAATGTGTGTTCTCAATAACACGAATTTGTCAATTCTTGTACACCCTTCCTATAATCTTATCCTCAAATATGATCTTGTGATTATGAAGATTTGGAAGATGATATCGTTGTTTGAATCTAAAGAATAATATATAGATTCAAGGATTCAAATAATGATATGTGAGAATTATGAGATTTTGAATGCTTTTAGAGAGCAAGAATGAAATCAGCAATTAGATAGCAAGAATAGAAAGAATTGTTATTTTTAAAATGGTGATTTCATGTTGCTTTTATAGAGGATGGATAGTTGTAATCATTGGTGAAGAGAAGCAATAGACTGGTATTTGAATATATGTACGTTATATACATGTGTGCACGTTCATTGTGCATTTCTGCCCAGAAACGGTCGACCGCCCAGTACGAAACCGGTCGACCGGTTTCTGATAGTATGCACAATGAATGTGCATACATATATATACATATATATATATATATATATATATATATATATTCAAACCATTGAGGTATATGATTATTTGAGGATAGATTTTAACATTTATTACCCAATTAAAACTCTAAATAATCAACCTCTAATATTAAATACCATTGAATCTCTTCTTTTTGTCGATCTTGAACTTCTCCTTGTCATTTAATCAAAACGCCGTGAATTCCTTGATTCAACACTTTCCAGCTCTGACTTGTAATTTTCTGCATCTCACTGAGCTAAAGCCAGTTAGGTCTGCGCATCCTCCAGTTCTTTTTCCATTTTGCTCCTAGCCCTATCATCATTCTCGATTTTCACTCTGGACCTAGCCGCGTCCGTTTCTAGGCGACGAATGGCATCTGAAAGATGAACGACATGCCTCTTCACAACCCCATATATTGTTTGGCCACATGGCACACGTACCTATCACCTCTGTGTCCCAATCCTCGGGGATCAATTCAAGATCCAGGATGAACATCATCCTCTCAAAGAAAATATCAGGGAATTTCTTTCGCAAGCGCTCCAGCCTGGCCTTAGTCTTAGAGTTGGGGACAATATCCTGTGCAACGGTAGTATCCAAGCCGTGCTCACTAGAAGAAACAAGAATTGCCTTCCTCTTCTCCACGATCTTGCCCTCATCTTTGTTCTTGTCCTATGGCTCGTGGTGTTTTTACAAGATTAGGCTTGAGAAGGCGTACTTTTCGGAGGAGTCAAATCTGTAGGAAGTTGCTTTCCCCCGCCCGGTGGTAATGGATGACTGTGGGACTTTCCAGAACCTTGCTTTAACAGAGATCGAGATCGTGTAGAATAAGATTGATGAGAATCCCAGGGCCGATGACTATCTCTTCCCCAACTATCACTTCGAACATGCTCGGGATTTGGAAGGAGACTTGGTGTGCCCTCACGAAGGGAACGATAAGAATAAGACCGTTTACGAGGCATTTCCCCCCCGAAAGAAATAGGTACATGTTAAAACCATGAATGTTAGAGGTATAAGAGTGTTATGATAAATGGTGCATGTGATTTGTGCATCCCGTGAAATCCCCCTTTAACGGACCAGGGCCCAGAGTTAGGCTCGTCTGTGTGACTCTTTTTTCTCCAACCGGAGCATTCATTTCCTCAGAGATAGGAAAAAATGGTTCCCCTCCGAAGTCTTCCTGTGTATAGATATCGTCTGGTAAAGGAATCTTATTCAATTCCCTGAGTATTTGTTCCTCTGTTAACTCATCCTGAGCGACAGGCTCAACCGCTGGTGAAGTTTTTAAGGGAGACTGCCCCTCAGAGGTTGGGACCTCCTTTGGCTCGTCAGCTCGTCCCTCGTCTCCTTTGTATACTGTAATGTCCCGCATTTTTATCGGTTTGAATTTGAATATTTAAATCAATTTAAGTATTGAATTCGTAATATAAGTGTATTTGTATATTAATTAGAACGGAGTTGAACGTATTAAAATATATAGTAAATATAATCGAGCCCGTAATATCGCGGTAGTTCGTAATTTAACATCTGAACTTCAACTGAGTGTACAAGACCCGTTATCAGTCGGATTTCTTCGAAACAAGAAGCGTTGGAATCTGTTGAACTGTATCTTTCTAACGGAAGTGGAAAACGAAGATTTCGGCATATAGATTGCAAGATTTGTCT
Source organism: Allium sativum (assembly GCA_030737875.1). Lineage (NCBI taxonomy): Eukaryota > Viridiplantae > Streptophyta > Magnoliopsida > Asparagales > Amaryllidaceae > Allium > Allium sativum. Next base: position 260,775,551 of record CM060927.1, on the reverse strand, counting down.
AAATCAAATATTCAGAAAGTCGCTATGAAATCGTTTATCGACTGTAACAGTTTATTTGAAATAACTAGATATCGGATTCGAATTTGGACAGGGTTCTTTGGTGACATAGTGATAATTTAATTTTTAAAATTTTACTGTTATTTTTAATTAATTAAATACGCAACTTTTTATTTGGAGTATTTCGCACTCTATATCAATATTTTAGGGCTTCACAGTATAAGTTAAACTACCGATATTATTATATTTTTGGGATTATGACACCTCACTGGACACGACAATATTTTTATTTCTGTCTATAGAGGTCTATATGTGAATAGAGTTGTAGAAAATGGGGTACGCTTATAACTCAATACAAAATTTAACACCTAAATTAACCAATAACCATTGCTTTAAACTAAAAGCAACCTAAAGCTATAGCTGTCTAAACCAAAAATCACGCAAGTCAAAAGACGAAACTGTAGTTATCTTTTCATAAAAAACATTGTATTTCTAAAGATATGAGCGTAAATTAATACAGACCATGCCCTACCAGTAAGATCACAAGATCTACCTCATAGTGCGAATCTCCTATTTTGTATAAATCAAATCATACCTCTACCCCAGAAATCACGGCAGACCCATATTTTTAGTGATTTGTGCCCAAGAAAATAGTGCAGACCTCACCTATAATGGCACAACTATTACTTAATCACCAAGCAATTTAAAACGTTATAAATACAAGAGACCAAACCCCATCGGAAGTTGTATGTGAAAACCAAAAAGAAGAGAGCTCCATCCTCAAAATTTAAGTATTCTATAATTTATAAAAAATGCTACTACACCTATCTAATAGATTTTCGCCCATTCTATTCTCAAATTTCCACCTCTCGAGTTCTCGTTCTGTCATTTTCACCTAGTGTTACAGTTGCAGCTCCCTGTTTGTAGTGACCCGTTGATATGAATGTGTGAAGGAGAATAATTGCAAGGGGGAGTTTTTCGTGAGTAGTACTGAAGTTTTATTAGAAGAAGGAAGGGTTTCAGGTGACTAGTATTTGAAGGTACTAGCACTGGAAAGACAGAGGCCACGTTGGTTGGATTCAGTAATAAAGTTGATGAGAGATGTGAGCAAATGGGAGTCTTTGACGTGGAGGCATGCATGAAATTGGTGGAAGATGGAAATATAGTGGATGGTTTACAGTGGAGCACGCATGGAACCATGTAAAAGCAGCATTGGGAGTATCCGTGAGGCTATAATGGATCGGTGGTCTGGGTTTTAACTTGGTGAAGAAATGGTGTACACAACTGGAGATGCAGGTTACATAGGAGGACTATTTGATGTTGTACGGACACGTGAATGTGGAGAAGAGGGGGAGTGCAAATGGGGACTGCATGTTTGAGCGTGAACATGGTGTCGAGATGAACGGGTGAGTAGAAAGGATGATTGGCCTGGTCACTTTGGGAAGGTGAGTTCGAAAATGAGGACGTTGCTTTTTGGAAGGGGTATGAAGTTAAGCGTGTATAGGAGTGAAGACGTGAGGATGTGACGAAGTTCTGTGCGTCGGAATGTAGTAGGGAAGTTTGGTGGAAAGCATTACAAAAGGGTGGCGACTGTGTAAAGATACAGGCTTGAGTTTTGTTATTATACATATAAAGGATGAAAGGAAAGCGAACAGGCAAATAGAAATAGAATGGATGGACTTTAGGAACTAGAGTGTGGCATTTATTATAATAGACAACTTGGTCTTTATTTCTGGAAGGGAGGCCACGTTAACAACAGATGGTGAAGTTTGTATTCAAAAGTGGATCAGCGGGTGGACATAGTTGGCGCGGACAGAGATGAACGAGCTGGAAGCATATAAACCGAATCGTTTGATAGCGAATGGAATCGGGTCGGTTACTGGTGCATGTTAAAAAAGCTGATCCAGTGTACGGACGCAAATCGTTATTTAACGGTTAACGTGCAAAAGGTGAGTAAACTCACTAACTCTGATCATTTTTATAATATTATAATCGTTATTTAATATTGATCAATAATGGTTGAATGGTGCATGATGGTTGTTTAGATGAATTGCTGATAAATTGGTTGAAATAATTATATCTGTTGTTTTCATATATTGCATTATCTGATGTGATAAATAACATGTCGTTAATTATTTTTTGTATGGAATTGTGGGATTACACTGGCATGAAATAAGCTGGTAGTTAAACACGGTGAAACATATTAGATAAGAATCTGAATTTTTAAGGGGAAAACCTATTTTTAGCGAAATTGAATTTCGATTAGAGTAGATATGACAACTTGTCTTATAAAAACAAGTGATAGTGGTTTATACACAGTATAATAAGATAAATTAAAATTATCCTTAACAATAATAATTTGGGAAAATATGAATTCAAGAATAGAGGGAAAAAGGGGAAATAGGATTTTGTTTCAAAGAAACGAGGGAATAATGATTGATGTTCGAAGTGCAAATAGAGTTGAAATAAATCCATAAGAGGCATAACTAGAATTCGACTGTATCGGATTGTATATAAATAATCTATTTTTAGGAATCATATACATGGACCAAATAATTAATACTGGATTTAATTTATAAGAAGATAGGAAATCGAGATTAAGTTATAAAAGAGAATATAGCAGCGTATTACATTAGTTATAAAAGAGAAATATGGCAGCGTATTGCAGTAGTTATAAAGGGGGAATATAGAAGCATATGGCATTAGTTATAAAGGGAATATAGCAGCGTATTGCAGTAGTTATAAAAGGGGAATATAGCAGCGTATTGCATTAGTTATAAAGGGAATATAACAGCGTATTGCAGTAGTTACAAAAGAGGAATATAGCAGCGTATTGCATTAGTTATAAATTGAATATAGCAGCATATTGCAATAGTTATAAAGGGAATATAGCAGCGTATTGCAGTAGTTATAAAGGGGATTATAGCAGCGTATTACAGTAGTTATAAAAGGGGAACATAGCAGCGTATTGCATTAGTTATAAAGGGAAATAAAGAAGAGTTTATAAAAATATGAGAAACTAGGAACTTAGTATTAAATAATAGGGCCAGTGTTTGTGTGATGTTTGTATGTACATTTGAATGGATGTTTGTTTCACTTCAATAGTTAAATAACCGACTATCGAAGTGTTTGACCATCGTTGCCAATACGAAGAGACCGGTTGGATTTATTAGCCAAAACCCACTACGTATAGGCATAAGCGCTATGAACTATATTATGCTGAAGATAATTGAAGACGGAGTAATTGCAAGGGTCATCCTGTTCCATAATGGTGTTTTCTGTTTGTCCAGTCCCAGGACAACTTGTATGGACGAGTGTCTAACAGAGTATACCTAACAAATCACGTGTGGTTGATCTTTTAAAGGTATTACGTCTGTTGCGGAGGAATTCGTTCCTCTTAGCTTTTTATACCCGTGATATGTTTGGAAATCGATCAGTGAATTGATGGGTTTGATGATGTGGCATTCAAAGTGAATGGTGATCAGATGTTCTAAAGATAGACGTAGCCTCTAGCCTCACAACCAGGAAGTAACAAAAGTTGGGCTAGGCAGCATGGCTAGTTGGGTCATCCCCAAGCAATGTGTATTGTATCTAGAGAAAATTCATATTTATACTTCTTTTCGATTCTGTATCTTTGGATTACGGTTGGATGGCCAACAACCGTGGGTGGCAATATATTCGATACACTCAAGCTAAATGAGTGGTCGGTCATGTGTGGCCGGGTTGCAAGGCGTTCTTGTTGTACCTGCAGTGTATACCCTCTAGAGTACACTGATCAGAAGGTGCTCCAATACCTTGTCCGTTGGAATCCAATCTCCAATAAGCGCTTTGCGGTTTTAGATTTTATATTTTATATGTGGAGCGTGAGATGCAAGCGTTCTGCTATTTGATTAGTTATTTGATTAGACATTATTATAATATCACTGAAGTTTGATATCTAAGTATTTTGGGTTATAGTAAGGTAAAAATTGTCCATGTTTATGTGTGGGCTGGTCTTACTATTATCTTTGTTTTCAAAAGATTTCTCAAAAGTTAAACAGTATGGTTGGAATTTACTCACACCAGTCCCATGACTGACCCAGAGTTTATTTTATTGTTTTCCCTAAACTCTTGGGTGCCCAAATTTGTACGGGCAGTCAAGTGTTTCAGGCTTTGCAGATTCACTTGGAGAAGCTGGAAGTAGAAGGCTTCACCATTTGTTAGTTAGAGATTGTTTCCACTGTAATATATATGAGTGTACTCTGATATGGTATGTATATACAAATATAGTTTGTGTATTTTAAAGCTATGTTATATAATACATTTTATTCATTCCGCTGTGTGTTTTGTGTTTACTCTGATTCTGATGTTCTTCTTCTTCTTCTTCTTCTATTCTATTAGTTCTATCTTATCTTTCTCATCCTCTTAATTCTTTCTAGTAATGATCTGAATTTTCGTGCACTTTGAGTTGAATGTGTAGGATATTTATCAGCTCAAATTGGTACGGATTTTCGGGTCGTTACAGGTGGTATCAGAGCATAAGGTTAAGTGATTACCTTGGCTCTGTGGCGTAACTCAATAAAGATGGGGTTAGTAATACACTAGATTGAGTTGAGCATATATGTATGAGCGCGTATTTGTAATTAATATAAAAACTGTTTTATATTGTGTTAACTGGTCATTCGAGTGGTTTATGAATTCTGGTCGAAACAGTAATACAAACTATGTCGATAGGTGTTTCTAAAGTCTTGAACAGAGTAATCCGACACAGTATGTTTTGAAAAGAGGGTAAATGAAATAATTTTACCCAAAATATATTTTGATATAAAGAAAACATATATATTGGAATTATCTAATATATATTGAATGTGTTGATCATAATTATGATCAAATAAGATTTATTATTGAGTTGGTTATATAAATAACCAATCGAAATATTATATAAGTAAAATATGCAAAATAAGATCTGAATTTAAAACCAGAATTGGAATTAAAAACTCTAGAAACTTGGAAAAGAGCTAGACATAATATTTGGATTAAATATTTGGGAATTTTAAAATCCTGGGAGGTTTAAAAATGTTTTTCCAAGTGCTATAAAAGATATTTTGATGAAATTTCAAAATGAAGTGTTTAAAAATGAGTTTGTATGTAATATGGTATTGAACTCACTTCGGCGGCTGGAAAATAATACCGATGATGGATCGCATCATCATTAGTATTCATTTTCGAGTTTCTAAGTGACGAATTACTACCAGAGATTTTGTTTTGAATTGTTTTAAGAAAATAAGTTGTTCGGAAATTCAAATGTTTTGAATTGCTATTATTATAGATTTCAAACTGATTTGAAATAAAACCCTGGATTTTGAATCCCAGAATTTAAAATTTACTTATGAAGTAAATAAATAGAAAATTTAACTAAATAAAATTGGTTTGGATTAGAGGTAATCTGGAATGAAATCGAATTGGTGAGTAAGAATTTGGAATTGAAATTTGAATTAAAGTTTGAAATGGAATTTTACTTGGGCATAAGGAAGTGATTGTTTTAAGGATAAGTTGATTGGAGATCAAATGGAAATGCATGTGTATATGCTGATAGGGCAACAACTGGAATAGAAAAGAGTCGAATGCCCGATAAAAAGGTATAAGTTTGCAGTATATTTGAGTATGAGATTTTTGAGCTACTTTGAAAAGTCGTTTGGCTGTTTGATTTGGAAAAGGCCCAGAGTGGCGAATGGTAGTAGCACCGAATGAGCCATGCAAAGGAGATGCTGGCAAAATTCTTCGAAAATTTGAGCTATTAGGAAATTTTCAATTTTGAAAATATTCAAAATAAGAAGGGATTAATATTTAATAGGAATTAATCTGTTTAGTTGAAATTGAAATTATGAAGTAAACCAAAAAGATTTTTAACCTGTTTCAACAGAGATTGTAGCTTTTTCCCCATCTTAGCAATTTCGAGGACGAAATTATTTTAAGGGGGAAGGAATGTAATGTCCCGCATTTTTATCGGCTTGAATTTGAATATTTAAATCAGTTTAAGTATTGAATTCGTAATATAAGTGCATTTATATATTAAATAGAACGGAGTTGAACGTATAAAAATATATCTTAAATATAATCGAGCCCGTAATATCGCGGCAGTTCGTAATTTAACTTCTGAACTTCAACTGAGTGTACAAGACCCGTTATCAGTCAGATTTCTTTGAAATAAGAAGCGTTGGAATCTGTTGAACCGTATCTTTCTAACGGAAGTGGAAAACAAAGATTTTGGCTTATAGATTGCAAGATATGTCTAAATCAAATATTCAGAAAGTCGCTATGAAATCGTTTATCGACCATAACGGTTTATTTGAAATAACTAGATATCAGATTCGAATTTGGATAGGGTTCTTTTGGGACATAGTGATAATTTAATTTTTAAAATTTTACTATAATTTCTAATTAATTAAATACGCAACTTTTTATTTGGAGTATTTCGCACCCTATATCAATATTTTAGGGTTTCACAGTATAAGTTAAACTACCGATATTATTATATTTTTGGGATCATGACACCTCACCGGACACGACTATATTTTTATTTCTGTCCGTAGAGGTCTATATGTGAATAGAGTTTTAGAAAGTGGGGTACGCTTATAACTCAATACAAAATTTAACACTAAATTAACCAATAACCATTGCTTTAAACTAAAAGCTACCTAAAGCTATAGCTGTCTAAACCAAAAAATCACGCAAGTCAAAAGATGAAACTGTAGTTATCTTTTCATAAGCAACATTGTATTTCTAAAGGTATGGGCGTAAATTAATACAGACCATGCCCTACCAGTAAGATCACAAGACCTACCTCATAGTGCGAATCTCCTATTTTGTATGAATCAAATCATACCTCTACCCCAGAAATCACGGCAGACCCATATTTTTAGTGATTTGTGCCCAAGAAAATAGTGCAGACCTCACCTATAATAGCACAGCTATTACTTAATCACCAAGCAATTTAAAACATTATAAATACAAGAGCCCAAACCCATCGGAAGTTGTATATGAAAACCAAAAGGCAGAGAGCTCAATCCTCAAAATTTAAGTATTCTATAATTTATAAAAAATGCTACTACACCTATCTAATAGATTTTCGCCCATTCTATTCTCAAATTTCCACCTCTCGAGCTCCCGTTCTGTCATTTTCACCTAGTGTTACAGTTGCAGCTCCATGTTTGTAGTGAACCGTTGATATGAATGCGTGAAGGAAAATAATTGCAAGGGGGAGTTGTTCGTGAGTAGTACTGAAGTTTTATTAGAAGAAGGAAGGGTTTGAGGTGACTAGTATTTGAAGGTACTAGCATTGGAAAGACAGAGGCCACGTTGGTTGGATTCAGTAATAAAGTTGATGAGAGATGTGAGCAAATGGGAGTCTTTGACGTGGAGGCATGGATGAAATTGGTGGAAGCTGGAAATATAGTGGGTGGTTTACAGTGGAGCACGCATGGAACCATGTAAAAGCAGCATTGGGAGTATGTGTGAGGCTGTAATGGATCGGTGGTCTGGGTTTTAACTTGGTGAAGAAATGGTGTACACAACTGGAGATGCAGGTTACATGGGAGGACTATGTGATGTTGTATGGACACGTGAAAGTGGAGAAGAGGGGGAGTGCAAGGGGGACTGCATGTTTGAGCGTGAACATGGTGTCAAGATGAACGGGTGAGTAGAAAGGATGATTGGCCTGGTCACTATGTGGGAAGGTGAGTTCGAAAATGAGGACGTTGCTTTTTGGAAGGGGTATGAAGTTAAGCGTGTATAGGAGTGAAGACGTGAGGATGTGACGAAGTTCTGTGCATGGGAATGTAGTAGGGATGTTCGGTGGAAAGCATTACAAAAGGGTGGCGACTGTGTAAAGATACAGGCTTGAGTTTCGTTATTATACATATAAAGGATGAAAGGAAACCGAACAAGCAAATAGAAATAGAATGGATGGCCATTAGGAACTGGAGTATGGCATTTATTATAATAGACAACTTGGTCTTTATTTCTGGAAGGGAGGCCACGTTAACAACAGATGGTGAAGTTTGTATTCAAACGTGGATCAGCGGGTGGACATAGTTGGCGCGGACGGAGATGAACGCAGCTGGAAGCATATAAACCAAACCGTTTGATAGCGAATGGAATCGGGTCGGTTACTGGTGCATGTTAAAACGTCTGATCCGGTGTACGGACGCAAATCGTTATTTAACGGTTAACACACAAAAGGCGCGTAAACTCACTAACTCTGATCATTTTTATAATATTATAATCGTTATTTAATATTGATCAATAACGGTTGAATGATGCATGATGGTTGTTTAGATGAATAGCTGATAAATTGGTTGAAATAATTATATCTGTTGTTTTCATATATTGCATTATCTGATGTGATAAATAACCTATCGTTAATTATTGTTTGTATGGAATTGTGGGATTACACTGGCATGAAATAAGCTGGTAGTTAAACACGGTGAAACATATTAGATAAGAATCTGAATTTTTAAGGGGAAAAACCTATTTTTAGCGAAATTGAATTTCGATTAGAGTAGATATGACAACTTGTCTTATAAAAACAAGTGATAGGGGTTTATACACAGTATAATAAGATAAATTAAAATTATCCTTAACAATAATAATTTGGGAAAATATGAATTCAAGAATAGAGGGAAAAAGGGGAAATAGGAATTCGTTTCAAAGAAACGAGGGAATAATGATTGATGTTCGAAGTGCAAATAGAGTTGAAATAAATCCATAAGAGTCATAACTAGAATTCGACTGTGTCGGATTGTATATAAATAATCTATTTTTAGGAATCATATACACGGACCAAATAATTAATAGTGGATTTAATTTATATGAAGATAGGAAATCGAGATTAAGTTATAAAAGAGAATATAGCAGCGTATTGCATTAGTTATAAAAGAGAAATATGGCAGCATATTGCAGTAGTTATAAAGGGGGAATATAGCAGCATATTGCATTAGTTATAAAGGGAATATAGCAACGTATTGCAGTAGTTATAAAAGGGGATTATAGCAGCGTATTACATTAGTTATAAAGGGAATATAGCAGCGTATTGCAGTAGTTATAAAAGGGGAATATAGCAGCGTATTGCATTAGTTATAAAGGGAGTATAGCAGCGTATTGCAGTAGTTATAAAGGGGAATATAGCAACGTATTGCATTAGTTATAAAAGGGGAATATAGCAGCGTATTGCATTAGTTATAAAGGGAAATAAAGAAGAGTTTATAAAAATATGAGAAACTAGGAAGTTAGTATTAAATAATAGGGCCAGTGTTTGTGTGATGTTTGGTTGTACAGTTGAATGGATGTTTGTTTCACTTCGATAGTTTAATAACCGACTATCGAAGTGTTTGACCATCGTTGTCAATATCGAGAGACTGGTTGGATTTATTAGCAAAAACCCACTCCGTATAGGCATAAGCGCTATGAACTATATTATGCTGAAGATAATTGAAGACGGAGTAAATTGCAAGGGTCATCCTGTTCGATAATGGTGTTTTCTGTTTGTCCAGTCCCAGGACAACTTGTATGGACGTGTGTCTAACAGAGTATACCTAACAAATCATGTGTGGTTGATCTTTTAAAGGTATTACGTCTGGTGGCGGAGGAATTCGTTCCTCTTAGCTTTTTATACCCGTGATATGTTTGGAAATCGATTAGTGAATTGACGGGTTTGACGATGTGGCATTCAAAGTAAATGGTGATCAGATGTTCTAAAGATAGACGTAGCCTCTAGCCTCACAACCAGGAAGTAACAAAAGTTGGGCTAGGCATCATGGCTAGTTGGGTCATCGCCAAGTAGGGTGTATTGTCACCGATCTAGTGAAAATTCATATTTATACTTCTTTTCGACTCTGTATCTTCGGATTACGGTTGGATGGACAACAACCGTGGGTGGCAATATATTCGATACACTCAAGCTAAATGAGTGGTCGGTCATGTGTGGCCGGGTTGCAAGACATTCTTGTTGAACCTGCAGTGTATACCCTGTAGAGTACACTAATCAGAAGGTGCTCCCATACCTTGTCCATTGGAATCCAATCTCCAATAAGTGCTCTGCGGTTTTATATTTTATATTATATATGTGGAGCGTGAGATGCAAGCGTTCTGCTATTTGATTAGACATTATTATAATATCACTAAAGTTTGATATCTAAGTATTTTGGGTTATAGTAAGGTAAAAACCGTCCATGTTTATGTGTGGGCTGGTCTTATTATTATCTTTGTTTTCCAAAGAATTCTCAAAAGTTAAACAGTATGGTTGGAATTTACTCACACCAGTCCCATGACTGACCCAGAGTTTATTTTGTTGTTTTCCCTAAACTCTTGGGTGCCCAAATTTGTACGGGCAGTCAAGTGTTTCAGGCTTTGCAGATTCACTTGGAGGAGATGGAAGCAGAAGGCTTCACCATTTGTTAGTTAGAGATTGTTTCCACTGTAATATATATGAGTGTACTTTGATATGGTATGTATATACAAATTTAGTTTGTGTATTTCAAAGCTATATTATATAATACATTTTATTCGTTCCGCTGTGAGTTTCGTGTTTACTCTGATTCTGATGTTCTTCTTCTTCTATTATATTAGTTCTATCTTATCTTTCTCATCCTCTTAATTCTTTCTAGTAATGATCTGAATTTTCATGCACTTTGAGTTGAATGTGTAGGATATTTATCAGCTCAAATTGGTACGGATTTTCGGGTCGTTACATATACGTTTAAATCTTCATCATCCTGATTGATCATCGGCGAAGGACTCTTGCGGAGGATGATTGTCTCCACGGCTTGAGAAGTTCCTTCTCCCTCAGTCGAAGGCATATACTTGTAAGGTTTGCCACCTGCCCAAGTCCGAATCTTATATCTAGAAGACGGTGTTTGTGAAGATTCTCGTCGGCAATACATTTCTTAATCCTTAAGAAATCCGAGTTACTTTTGACAAGGCAGGACATTCGGTCTTCATATATCGAACCTTCCGTTCTCTTAAAGTTGTTATCTGTACGGAACAAAATGACACATTAGCACTGAAATTATGCATTCAAAGTAAACGCGGAAAAGTTGAAAACATACTTGCTTGTAGCCACTTCCTCGCACATCCAGCTTGATGTTTTATATAGAACCAGTCAGATTTGACATCCCCTATATTACTATAACCATCCATCACAACTTTTCTGTTGGCAACTGATTCGAAGAAAGAAAAATTGTGAGCCCCTGCGGAACGATGCTTGAAATGGTAATAGAATTTCAGATCTTTAAGGGTAAGTTCGGTCTGTAGAACCTCCGTATAAGCAATATACAGAGTCGCGAGGCATTTGGATGGATTTGCATAGGGGCAGTGTGTAATTGTCTTAAGAGATCGACAACTAGTGGAGGGAAGGGAGGAATAGCTCCTGCCCGGCACATGAGTCAACTAACAGTCATGTACCTCTCTGGGGCAAAATGAGGTCTATCTTCGCTTTCTGGAGTTTTCACATTGTCCTAGGGAATTTCGTGTCTTAAGCATATCTTCTTAAGTTTTATGTCGTCTAATTTGGAAGATAGAGAATCGATGAGCTTCTCTATTTCCTTAACACCCGGAATTTCGTCAGGAGCTCGATCATACTCATCTTCAATAGATGTGCTCTCAGAAGTCGTTGACTTTATATCGGTATCCGTCTCGTAATTAGGGTCGGATTTTTCCCCATCTGAATCTGAGGGAAGCACATCAGGGTCATGATGTACTGATGTCTCTGATTCGGTACCTTCATTTGGTGTCTCAGTCACTTGTTTATCAGACATAGCTGTGTTGGCGAGTAAAAATTAGAACACAAGTTACCCGTTCCCCGTGTGTGTAAGTGCAAGTGTGTGCCTGTGCGTACATATAAGAAAAACATGAAGTTAGTTAAATGAGCGGGATATTGGTCGTTATATGTCATCAAGTTAAGCCGCTCAGTCCAGAAAGTTCATCTCGAAGGCTCTAACCTAACTGTCCATTGGTTTATTAGAGGTACATTGTATGTCAGTATGCGCATTGAATCGCTCATCAGACCAGATCGTGGGATGAGGTCCGGATCGTGATGCATCGATTGTTCGCGAAGCAGGAGCATACTCATGGAAAAACACCAGCCTATAGAAGAATAACGGATCGTGGAACGCTGAACCTATTGACCCATTGTGCTTTACTTGAACGGATCACGATAGACCCCTCACGATCCACCTCACTCCCTATTTTCCACGAACCGATGCTCCCTCATTACAACGACCCGATCCGATGTCCAGAATTGCGCTTCCATTTCCCCTCTGCTCCCGCTGTCTCCGCGACCCGAGCCATAGCTTTGATCACGAAACGACCCAGCCTGCTCTTTCGTCCCCCTCTTCTCCTCTCCGTCCATGAACTCAAGCAATTAAACCCATGACACTATCATCGACCTTAAAGCCTCAAATACCACAAAACTCTGCCATCCTTGCCTTTTAAACCAGTAAAAAACTCGAGAGAAACAAGAAATAAATTACATGAAAGCATTGTTAGCACAGTTACCTTTTTTAAGTTAGGGGATGAATGTGTTTTCCGAAAATTTGTGGTTAGGGTTTTTTTGAGAAGAAGGAAAGGCAGGCGGCGGCAAGAACAGAGCGAGAAAGAGAAAGGGCAAAGGAAGGAAGAGAGAGTGGGTTATATAGCCCAACTGGAAGTCCCTTCGTATTTCCCCTTTTTGTCGCGACTCGATCCACGAAGTCCACAGGCCACGAGTGTTAAGGAAGGCCCATTGAAGCTTCGGTAGCAGTCCTCTCACCTAGTTGACCCGTAACGCCTACCCTGGTCACGAACCGTATGGAATTCCAACGATCTGGACTCGAGAAGGGTCGCAAAATAAAAAGAATGAAAATACTTGCAAGGATCTAAGAACATACCTGATGAGTTGATTTTCGTATTCTCTAAAATTCGAGATCACGAGAATTACCCGATAAATAAAGAAGCAACCGGAGAATTAACTTAACATTTATACTAGCCAAGGGGTGCAACCTCCTGAAGCAGTACGACATTCCAGACAGACACGATCACTGGTTCACGTCGCTTTGTGAAAAGATGGCTCAGTAATTTCGAAGCATGTTCCATCCTCGATAAAACATACTTCAAGGGGGCAAAATGTTGGCTAGCTTCTGAATCAAGCCACCAAGATTCACACGTATGTTCACTGCTAGGTTTTACTCGTAGGAGCCATGAAACCCTGATCGTGGTCACCGAGCTTTGACGGATCGTGACATAATTGCTCCACCCCTGATTGTGGATCCCTACCGCGACATGATCCGTCCTCTCAAGAGTCCCACGATCCGATCCTTGAAGCTGAGGGATGAAGGCCACGACCAATTCATCCACGATCTGAAGATAAAGGATCTTATGTCACCTGTCCATAACTGCCATTTTGACCATTTCTCCATCAGGCTACGAACCATTCCGGGATCATCAACATTTGTGACATGTATGACCACGATCCGCCTGAAGAAATCAGCTATAAATAGTCCCAGATTTGGCATTTTTCGGGATCTTTTGGCAATTCAGAGCTCTGATTCCACCATTATCATATCTCCATTATTTCTATTTAGAGTTATCTTGAATTTACTGAGTGAATCAACATTGTAAAAGTGAGGTTAAGAGATAAATCATTGGTTGTACTCGAATCTTAAGTATAATAATAGATATAAAGTGGACGTAGGCTCGTTAACGTCGAACCACTATAAATCTTGTGTCTTTTCTGCTTTTCTTGCATTTTTTCTGACATTAATCTCTGCATATTAGAACAATTTGGGTGTTAGACCCAATTTTGGATCTAACACATGTGAAGTAACGTCCTGTAAAGATTATACTGCCAACCTAGTGTAACTCCTAAATATGCTGCTGAAAATATAAACAAACTATAACCTATCCTATATTTTCAAAGAAATGAAAAGATTTAACACCTCTGGAACCATTCGTCTAAATTAAATAGATATGGCCTAAGAAAAGATATGGCATATTTTTGTTAAACCTTGCATGTGCTTTTGGAAGAAACCAAATCGAAATAGAAAATATAAACTGAAGCTATATATGTTGTAATATCAAAACATATTAAATCTGTAGTGTAAAAGGACATACAGTCAATTAATGAAATGAGTTATTTAATGTTAGGATGTGCTTATAAATATCACCTGGGCTCCATATCCTTTCGCACGCAAACAATTGAGTTCAAGGAAATCATATAGCAGAGGATAACTTAAAGAACAGAGAAGAGCAAAAGGTGAGTAAACTCACTTCTACCTTTGTTTAAAATCTTTTCTAAGATGTTATTGAATGTTCATAAGTAGGTAGTTGGTTACATATTGGTATATATGGCATACTATATATATATATATATAAAAAAAAACACTAGTATAATGATTTACAATACACAAACCCTATAGCTAACACTTCAAACTGTCTCTGTAAACAAAAACATAGAAGCTTCATACCATGTTATTCAAAGAAAAGGTCTGTATCTTAGATTCTAATAAGTTGATGGACTGGAATTCTTCATTCAGGTTGTTTGTATACTTCCATGGTACATACGAAAATATTCTTATATATATGTATACAAAAATTTCCATAAATATACATTCCCTGTAACCAAGCGTTAAACATGAAATTTCGACTAGTACAAAATCAGGTTTCAGGTATATGAATGAAATTGCAAAGGAAAATGGTGAATTTTAGTACTAGTTTCACGATTATTAACTATGGGAATGATGAGATTTGATGTGGTGGTCGGAAATTGTATATGTGGGAAAACCCCGATGATCTGAATGATCGGGATCAACGATGGTGAGCCTGAAGAAGCATGAAAGGTTGATGAGCACAGGAAAAATATCATATAATTTTTCTATTGAGGGTTTGTGAAAACAAGGAGGGGGTAGGGTTTTGGGTTACATTTTGTAATCGTTGATTCATGACAAAACTATAGCATCGGGGTGGAGAGTGAGGGTTGCGAACTAGGGGAGATTGGGGCTGGAGGTCATAACCGTGGCAGGGGTCAAGTCTGACGTGTCCTAGTGGTCGGAGAAGGTAGCAGTAAGTGGGTTTTTGGATCGATCTTTTTACGGCGAGTATAGGTTGAATGATGAAATCACGGTAGAGATGGTGGTGAGCAAATCTGGGTGTGGAAATGTAAACGGTGTGTGCATCATGGTTTGCGGGGACGACCAGGAAAGGGTGATGGCCAGTGGAGTATGCATGCATGTGCACTATGTGTATGTGTGTAGTGTGGAAGCTCCAGTAAGACATAAAGGAGAAGGGGCAGAAATGTAGTGTGGGTTCAAATTGTTTTGGCTAGTGTAGCCATGCTGGAAGGGTGCAAAACAATGAAAATATGTTGCATGTATATAAGTTGCGCTAGTTGGGAACCAGAAGAAAAGAGAAAGAAGGAAATAAGAAGAAAAGGGAAGTAGAAAACTATGAGGGAGGAGAGAAGATGGCGTGGGCTAGGAGAGAAGTATTGGGCTGATTTAGGCTAGGAAATTAAATAAATAAAGGAAAAGGGAAAAGAGCATGGGTAGGCTTATAGGAGATGGACCAGGTTGTGCCGAAGCAGTTAAATAGAAATTAATAGAAAGGGGATTGGGCTGATACATTTGGGCTGAGGCATTAGGTTTTAAGGCTTTGGAAATTAAAACAAACTAAAAAAAGGGGTATTCGAGCCGATAAAATTTGGGTCAAGATTTTAGACAAGTTGAGTTTAAATTGAAATGAAAAAGAAAATATAAAATAAAGAAGAGAAGTAAAAATAACTGGGAGATTCTAAGTTTATAAAGGGTTTATATAATATAAATATACATATAATAAAAATGAACGATTTGCTTTAAACATATAAGGAAATAAAGTAATAATTTGATAGATATGGAATTTTAATTGACATCTTTGACTAGTGATCTGTAAATTGAACCCGATGATTAAAGATATCTGAATGTCTCTTTAATTTAATCATTTTAAGTTAATAACCGTGTTTCTTTAAAGGAAATGATTTCAAATAAAATTAAAGATTTTATTCCTTAATTATGATATGACTTTAAAAGACAATACACTGATCATTTCAAAGAGTTCGGAATTTATATTCCACTTCGACTTGATTTATACATCGCGTGTCAGAGATTTTAGAAGGTTGTTGCAGAAGGAGTTATGCAAGGGTTGTTTTGTTTATCCTAGGTAAAAATTGCCTAAGATGGATTTACAAAATAGTGCCTTCGGTTTGTCCAGTTCTAGGACAACTTGTATGGTCGGATATCTGACAGAGTATATCTATCAGATCTTACCCTTGACTTTTCCAAAATGTATTATGTTGGTGGCGGAGGAATTCGTTTCTCTTACCTTTATGCCCGTAATATATTTTGGGAAAATAAATGAGTGTTCTGACAAATACGACGATGTGGCATCCAAAGTGATTGAAGAAGTGATTTGTCAAAAAGGCAAACGTGACCTTAAGCCTCACAACTGGAAAATGACAAAAATCGGGTAGGCAACATGGCTAGTTGGGTCACATCCAAGCAAGGTGTATTATCACCATCTAGAGAAATTCCATTTTGTCTCCTAAATATCTTTTCGCTGCTGAAGCTTTCAGAAACAGTGGTTTGAGCCTGACCATTGGTGATAATACATTCGGTCAACTCAAGTTAAATGAGTGACCGGTCATGTGTGGCCGTGTTGCAAGATGTTCTTATTGAACCCCAGTGTATCCTATCTAGAGTACACTGATCTGCTGGTGGTATTATACCTTGTCATAGTAGGAATCCAGTCTCTAATAAGTCCCCATGGTCTTTGTTTAATACTATGTATGTTGAGTGTGTGATGCATGCGTTCCGCTAAATGGTTATTTATTCGATACAAACTATTACAATATCAGATGATTTTGATATCGAAAAATGTTTTGGGTTATAATAAGGTAAAAACCATCCATGTTTATGTGTGGGATGGTTTCACTATTATCTTTTATTTTGAAATATTTTCTAAAGTTAAATCAATCCGTTCTCATAAGAGAAGAACCCCATTCCATCATTTTTTATATTTTTAAACTGTTTTTAAAAATTGTTTACTCACACCAGTCCCCTGATTGACCCAGAGTTTATTTTTCTGTTATTTTTCCTAAACTCTTGGTTACTGATAAACATTGTTATGAGTAAATAAGTGATCCTGGTGATAAATGGAAATCTTTTGGAATATTTTGGACTGGAAGTTCAGGAGTCAGCTTATTAGTTGTATCTATATCTAAGTATCAAGTTTGTAAGTTGTATTGGGCCAGTATCCATGTATGATGTATTATGATAAAGTGTTCCATAATGTAATATATTATGTGATATTATATTTTGTTAAATTCCGCTGTGAGATTCTGATGTTTTTGTAAGTTCTTTTCTCTATCTATTCCTAATTCTTTAATAATGGCACGAATTCCGAGGTCGTCGAAAGTCATCATGTTATAGTTGGTATCAGAGCATAGGTTAACTGAATACCTAGGCTCTGGGTGAGTATTGAGAGAGCGTATTTGTAATTTTAAACTATATATATACATATATTTAGTATAGATAACCTCAAGTTAATTAACTTGAGTTACTTTTAAAATATTTCCGATAGGTATTGATTGTCAACCTGTTATACTCTGAAAGTTGAAAATGAGTTCGCGAGGAAGAAGAGGCTGAGGAGTGAGTGGGACAGCCACAACAACCAATGGGCACATTGTTACTCCAAATTTAGTAGAAACTTCAGAAGTAGTCCCAGCTCAAACTCATCCAAATTTTGCCAGGATCTGTACGAATTGCACCACTCTGGGAGGGAAAGTTTATAAGGGTACCGAATCATTGGTTGAAGTTCAAACCTGGATAAGGACATGTGAGAAAATATTTAAGGGGTTGAAGTAGGATGATGAGCACAAGCATCTTTTGGCTTCATGGAAACTTGAAGAAGCCGCAACAATCTGGTGAGACACCAAAACTACGAATACTCCCAAGGAAGAATTTACCTGAGGAAAGTTCAAGGAAGCATTTGAAACACAATTTCTGCCAACCACCGGAAAAACAAGGATGTACCGAGATTTCATTGATCTAAAGCAAGGAGACATGTCAGTAACTGAATACGATAACAAGTTTAATGCAATCTCAATCTTTGGACCGGAGTTGATCAACACACTGTTGAAGAAAAATGAAATGTTCGTAGCTAGTCTGAAGGATAGTTTACAAACAAATTTGATGGGACACTTGAAGGACCCGTTTGTTGAACTGGTAGACTTGGCACTCGGATATGAAGCTTTAGAAGCTAAGAAGCCGGTAGAAAAGGCTCAGACTGGAGAAATCAGTGGAGAGAACCCCCTAAAGAGGAAATTCAATCCAAACTGGAAGAACACAGAAAAAGGAAATATGAAGGAACAGAAGTCTGGGGATCATTTTAAGAATAAGATATGCTATAACTGCAAACAAAAGGGACATATTGCTGAATTCTATAAGAAGTTAGAAGACAATAAGCATGATCAACCCCAACAGCAAAAGGAACATGCTAATGTTATAGTCTTGAAGACTCTATGTTGTAAGTGTCATCAACCTGGACACATGATTAAAGATTGTCCGCTTATGAAGCAGGCACCACAAGCTAAAGTTTATGCCATCATGAATGAGCCGTCAACTTCTGAGGACGTGAAAGGAAAAGGAATCCTGGAAGGTACCTTACATTTTAATAAAAGGAGTCAAAAATGAAATAGGGTCAGACTCAAGATAAGTTAAATAGAGCTGAATTAGATTTAGAATAATATCCAGTGAAAAAATTGATTTTTTCTAGTAATAAAAACCGTACTTGAGTTATTAATTGAATATGAACTTATGTGAATTGAGTAAACTGATTTTACAATAAAATCAGAATTTTGAATTTCAGAAATAAAAAACTAAGTCCTTATTAAATAACGAGTCTATCCGGGGAGTGCGATAGGTAGTTAAGGATGTGTATTTGACCTTAGTTAAAACTGAAATCTACTCGTTCTCTTTAATTTCGGGGACGAATTTTTTTTAAGACGGGTGGATTGTAATGTCCCGCCTTTTAACTGACTTTGTTTAATAATAAACATTCAATATAAATGAGTTAATTAAATTAAAATGGAATTTAATCAAGGTTAATAAACAAACTTAAATCTAAGAACCTATGTACATGTATGTGTAAAATCATATACATATTTAAGATATATGAATATATGTATACACTGAGTTATATTTTTGCATTGATTCGAAATATCAAATATAATCTTTATATTAAATCTTATGCATGCTGTTAAGTGGATATACATAAACATATGTTATTACAACTTGTATATAGTCTTAAGCTAAGTTAAAATTTAAATTTGCAGCATAGATATTTGTAAAAGCAATACGACATGTATAATATCAAGCTAAACCTTATTCTAACAAGAATGTTTCGAATTGTTACCATGGGTGGATCTTTGCTGCATATAAACAACAAAAATAAAATCAACCATTAACATGATTTAACCCTTGAAATGCCAACAAATCTAAGAAGGATTTGGCTATAAAATATTTATTCTATTTTCTAGACAACAGCGCAATTTTTTTAATGAAGCATGTGAAGTAACCTCCTATAAAGATCGTATTGCTAACCTAGCCTAACTCCAAAGTATGCTGCTGAAAATATAAACAAACCATAACCTATTCTATATTTTCAAACAAATGAAAATATTTAACACCTCTGGAACCATTCGACTACATTAAATAGATATGGCCTTAGAAAATATGTGGTATATTTTTGTCAAACCTTGCATGTGCTTTTTGAAGAACCTAAATCGAAATAGGAAATATAACCTTAAGTTATATATGTTGTAATATCAAAACATATTAAATCCATAGGTTAAAAGACACACAACCGATTAATGAAATGAGTTATTTAATGTTAGAATGTGCTTATAAATATCACCTGAGCTCCATATTGATAGGGGTTGGGGTAGGAGGAAGAAGGAGATTAAAGAAGAAGAAGAATTCTTGAGGGAAAAGAAAAGGAAAACTCGAGAGAAAACATTTAGCAACAACTTCTGAATATCATTCACCTAACCATGCAGGTACATATAAAGGATTCTTTCTACCTACTTTTTCAACGTGGCTAGTCACGAGCCTACATTTGCTTTTTTTTGTAAACAAATAGTTTCATAACAGAAATGAAACAATACCCTATGATTTAAAGCAATAAAAGAAAACTATATAAAACTCCCCTGCATGTGCTTATTCCTTAGCATTTTTTTTAAGTAGCTGCAAATCAGTCCAATAGCCGTTTTGGCCTCTGAATGTTTCTCTTGGGTCTAGCATTTCCACTTGTTTCAGCTCCCTGTGTATCAATGCCCTGTCCATGCATATCAATACCCACGTCTTCGAGATCGACCTTGTCCTCAAGGTCAATAGTTGTAGTGTCTTGTGGCAGTGATTTGGGGGCTGTTTGAGATGGGTTTGGGCATAGTTTGAGCATAGAGATATGGAATACAGGGTGGATACGAGCATCTTCTGGTAGGGCTAGTTTATATGCAGCATTTCCTATTTTCTCCAGTATTTTGTAAGGTCCGTAGTAGCGTCTTGATAACTTGTGGTAGGTGGAGCGAACTGATGATTGTCTGTGTGGTTGAAATTTCACGAATACCCACATTCCAACCGCAAATTGCTTATCTTGTCTGTGTAAGTCGGCCTGAGCTTTCATACGAGCCTGAGCTCTGTGTAAGTTTTCTTTGATGCTTTGCAATAGTTAATCTCGAGAGGCAGCCCAATTATTTAGTGCAGGAATATGTGATGTGGAGCTCAAATAGTTTGATAAAATAGGAGGTGGGCGTCCGTAAACGACTTGAAATGGAGACATCTGTAGCGAAGTATGCTTAGTGGTATTATACCATAGCTCTGCCCACGGTAAGCAGGTTGACCATTTTGATGGCACATCACCAATTACTGCACGTAGGTAATTCTCCAGGCACCTGTTGACGACCTCCGACTGTCCGTCTGTTTGCGGATGGTATGCGCTACTCATTCGGAGTCTTGTACCATGTAGTCGAAACAGCTCTTTCCAGAAATTGCTCGTAAATAAGCGGTCACGGTCTGAAACGATTGAACGGGGAAACCCATGTAAACGGACATACTGATGTAAGAAGTGTGAGGCAAGTTGAACTGCAGATACTGATGTTGGCAGGGCGCAGAAGTGGGCATATTTTGACAATCGATCAACTATAACCCAAATTTGTGTTTTACCAGCGGATGGGGGTAGATTGGTTATGAAGTCCATGGAAATGTCTTCCCAAATGTGGAGCGGAATTGGAAGAGGCTGTAGTAGACCTTTGCGCAGTGTGTTTTCAGGTTTGGTCTGTAGACAAACGTTGCACTGTCGAACAAATTCCTGTACTGTAGTTGCTAGATTCGGCCAAAAGAAGTTTGCGGAAATCCTAGCAAGTGTGGCTTTAATGCCTGAGTGTCCTCCAATCTTTGAATTGTGGAACTCATCGATGATTTTGTGTTGTAACTCATGCACAGCAGGAATATAAATTCTATTTCCCCAAAATAATAAATCATTGCGAAATTGATAGTTAGGGTTTTGGCATGTACCTTCTTGTAGCTGCTTGATTATCGCTTGAGCTGCTGGATCACTGCACAGAGCTTGCTGGACTTCTGATAGCAACGAGAAAGAGGGCCCTGAAATCGCAGCCATGGTGGCTTCAGCTGTAAATCGTGATAGGCCGTCTGCAACGACATTCTTCGTTCCTAGTTTGTATTGAATGTTGAAATCGAATCCCAGTAACTTTGTTAGCCATCGCTGTTGCTCGGGCGTCTGAATAGTTTGAGATGTCAGCTCTCTCAAGCTCTGGTGATCTGTGATTATTGTGAATGGTCGGCCTAGTAAGTAGTGCCGCCACTTTTTTACTGCAGAAGTTATAGCAAACATTTCTCTCGAGTAAGCGGAGGCTTTTTGGAGGTGTTGGGGAAGTTTAAGGCTGAAATAGGCAAGGGGATGGTCGGTTTGAGATAGTACGGCTCCTACGGCCATTGATGAAGCATCGGTTGTTACTGAAAAAGGAATGTTGAAATTAGGGATTGCGAGAATGGGGGTGGAGGAAACAGCGGTTTTCAATGTATCAAATGCGAGTTGGGCTTGTGGGCTCCAAGTGAAGCTATTATGCTTGAGTAAATCTGTCAGTGGGCTTGCAATTCCCGCATAATTCTTTATAAATTTACGGTAATAGCCCGTTAAGCCCAAAAATCCACGTAGTGCTGAAATGTTAGTTGGGGCTGGCCATTGTATCATCGATTTTACTTTTTCCGGGTCAACACGAACACCTTGCTGTGAAATTAGGTGGCCCAAATAATCGATTTCTTGAAGGCCAAATTTGCATTTGATCCAATTGGCAAAGAATTTGTGTTTGTCTAAGATTTGCAAGGTGGTTTGTAGGTGGTTGATGTGGTCATCCCATGTAGCGCTATAAATAAGGATATCATCAAAAAATACAAGGATGAATTTTCGTAGATATGGACGGAATATTTGGTTCATGGTGGCTTGGAATGTGGATGGTGCATTTGTGAGACCAAATGGCATGACTAGAAATTCGTAGTGGCCTTCATGGGTTCGGAAAGCTGTTTTTGGAATATCGGATTGGTGAACACGAATTTGAAAGTAACCACTACGTAGATCTAGTTTCGAAAAGAATATAGCGCCATAAAGTTCATCCAACAATTCATCGACGATTGGGATTGGGAAGCGATCTTTGATCGTGATTGCATTGAGGGCTCGATAATCAACACAAAATCGCCATGATCCATCCTTTTTCTTAACTAAAAGGACTGGAGAAGAGAAAGGGCTAGTGGATGGTTGGATAACTTTTGAAGTGAGCATATCTTGAATTTGACGTTCGATTTCGTTTTTTTGGTAGTAAGGGTAACGTATGGTTTTGTATTGATCGGGTTGGCGTTTGGAAGTAGGTTAATGTGATGTTGGAGTGTGCGTATCGGTGGTAAAGTTGTTGGCGAGTCAAAAACGTGTTTGAACGTTTGCAACAATTGATTTAGAGGAGGGTCGGTGTGTTGAATAGTTGGGCTATCAGTGAGGGAATTATTTGGTTGGTAACGTAGATAAAGGAAATTGGCTATTGCCGAAGTACGGTCTAATCTCTTAAGCTGTTGGAGGGATATCTGTGTTGGGCTAGAAGCAGGCCCAAGGCCGGTTAAGCAAATCAGCTGGCCTTTGTAATTAAAAGACATTGTTAATTGTTTGTGGTCCACTGTTATAGGCCCAAGCTTTTCAAGCCACTGTATTCCAAAAACCCCATCAGATCCAACAATATCAAGCAGATTAAAATCGATCTCGAAAACATGCCCTTCGATTTCAACATTCACTTTCGAACAAGTTCCTGAGCTTGTCAACTTCTCTCCGTTACCTACTGTAACTACAAAGGAGTTCGATTTGTCGATATCAAGACCCAAGAATTTTGCTGTTTTTGGATGGAGGTAATTATGGGTTGATCCTGTGTCCACTAAAATTGAAATCGGGCTATTATTTATGGAGGCGGGTAATCGAAGTGCACGTGGATGGGAAGAACCAGTAAGGGCGTGGTAGGATATTTCTTGTGGGACGTCTGCTGTTGGGTCTGTTTGGACGAGAGTGGCAAGTTCGGCTGTGGGTTCGATTTCGGGTTCCGGATCAGGTGGGTCATCATCGGGATTGGAGTCTGGCATGATCATAAATATGTGGGTAGGTTTACACCTGTGGCCGAAGTGGTATTTTTCG
The DNA here is from genome assembly GCA_030737875.1 of Allium sativum. Lineage (NCBI taxonomy): Eukaryota > Viridiplantae > Streptophyta > Magnoliopsida > Asparagales > Amaryllidaceae > Allium > Allium sativum. The sequence goes on along the minus strand of CM060927.1, from coordinate 260,751,767 downwards.
TCGCAATTGAAACAGAGACCTTGTTTTTTGCGAGCGTTCATTTCTGTTTGGGTTAATTGCTTAATAGGGATATTGGGTTTTGGATTTTGAAGAGAAGGTGTTTGTGGGTTTTTCTGTATGGCGGTAGATGAGTTTTGTGGCTGTTTTTGGTATGTTGGACTGGGTCTGTAAAACGGTGGTTTAGCCAAGTCGTTTAGTTTCTTTTCGATGAGTTTAGCGCCATCGATTGCATCAGAGATGGTGGATGGTTTAAGGAGATGAAGCTCATTTTGAATGGTTGGTTTGAGGCCAGATATGAAGCATTGAAGGATAGATTCGTTTGGAAGGGTGGTGATTCGATTACAGAGACTTTCGAAGGTAGCAATGTAATTATCAACCGTAGTTACCTGTTTGAGCTTGAACAGTGTAGCTTGTGGATTGAGAAATGTCGGTGGGCCAAACCGCTTCTCCAAGGCTTTTGTTAGCGCTGTCCACGATGTGAGTTGATTGTTGCGAAACATCCACTGGAACCACGACAGTGCTTGGCCTTGCATGTGAAAACTTGCGAGATCTAAGCGCTGGTCTTCGGGAGTGGAATAATATGCAAAAAAACGATCTGCCTGAAATATCCAGTCTATTGGGTTTGAGCCATCGAAGTTTGTAAGGGAACATTTAGGCGTGCGAGTGGGTGTTGGAGTGGATAGTAACGGTGGTTGACGATTTGTAGGAGGTTGGTATGAAGATGAAGACTGGTTGGTTGGGGATAAGGGGGTTTGTGCATCGAGTTTGCGATTGATTTCAGCGAGAGTGGCTTTAATGTCGATGTTGTCTGCTGTGAGGGTTTCAAGCATTGTACTGTGAGAGTTTTGTGTTGTTTGAATGGAGTCAATGGTATTTTGTTGTTCTGCGATTTGTTGGAAGGCATCATCGAGGCGTGGCATGGTGTTTGTTTGTGGTTGGTTTTGAGGAAGAGAAGGGAGGAAAGGTACAGGGAAGAAAGCACCAGATGATAGGGGTTGGGGTAGGAGGAAGAAGGAGATTAAAGAAGAAGAAGAATTCTTGAGGGAAAAGAAAAGGAAAACTCGAGAGAAAACATTTAGCAACAACTTCTGAATATCATTCACCTAACCATGCAGGTACATATAAAGGATTCTTTCTACCTACTTTTTCAACGTGGCTAGTCACGAGCCTACATTTGCTTTTTTTTGTAAACAAATAGTTTCATAACAGAAATGAAACAATACCCTATGATTTAAAGCAATAAAAGAAAACTATATAAAACTCCCCTGCATGTGCTTATTCCTTAGCATTTTTTTTAAGTAGCTGCAAATCAGTCCAATAGCCGTTTTGGCCTCTGAATGTTTCTCTTGGGTCTAGCATTTCCACTTGTTTCAGCTCCCTGTGTATCAATGCCCTGTCCATGCATATCACATATCCTTTCTTACGCAAACAATTGAGTTCAAGGAAATCATATAGCAGAGGATAACTTAAAGAGCAGAGAAGAGCAAAAGGCGAGCAAAATCACTTCTACCTTTGTTTAAAACCTTTCTAAGATGTTACTGAATGTTCATAAGTAGGTAGTTGGTTACATATTGGTATATATGGCATATCATATATACATAAACACTGATATGATGATTTACAATGCCCAATCCCTGTAGCTAACACTTCAAACTGTCTCTATAAACACAAATATAGAAGCTTCATACCCTGTTATTCAAGAAAAAGGTATGTAGTTTAGATTCTAATAAGTTGGTGGACTGGAATTCTTCATTCAGGTTGTTTGTATACTTAGCTTGCATGGTACAGACGAAAATATTCTTAAATGTATATATACACATAAATTTTCAAAAATATACATTCCCTGTAACCAAGCTTTAAAAATGAATTTTCGACTAATATAAAATTGTGTTTCAGGTATACGAATGAAATCATAGAGGAAAATGGTGAATTTTAATACTAGTTTCACGATTATTAACTATGGGAATGATGAGATTTGACGTGGTGGTCGAAAATTGTATATGTGGCAAACCCCGACGATCTGAACTATCGGGATCAACGGCGGTGAGCCTAGAGAAGCGTGAAAGGTTGATGAACACAGTAAAAATATCATATAAATTTTCTATTGAGGGTTTGTGGAAAACAAGGAGGGGATAGGGTTTTGGGTTACATTTTGTAACCATTGATTCATGAAAAAACTGCGGCATCGGCGTGGAGAGTGAGGGTTGCACAATGGGGGAGATAGGTGCTGGAGGTCGTCACCATGGCGGGGGTCAAGTCTGACGTGTCCTATTGGTCGGAGGAGGTAGCAGTAAGTGGGTTTTTGGATCGAGCTTATTACGGCGAGTATGGGTTGAACGTTGAAATCACGGTAGAGGTGGTGGTGAGAAAATCTGGGCATGGAAATAGCAACGGTGTGTGCATTGTGGTTTGCGGGGACGATCAAGAAAGGGTGATGGCCAGTGGAGTATGCGTGCATGTGCACTGTGTATATGTGTGTCATATGGAAGCTCCAGTAAGACTTGAAGGAAAAGAAGCGTAAATGCAATGTGGGTTCAAATCGTTTTGGTTAGTGTAGCCATGCTGGAAGGGTGTGAAACATTGAAAACATGTTGTAATGTATATAATTTGCACAAGCAGGGAACCAGAAGAAAATAGAAAGCAGGAAATCAGAAGAAAAGAGAAGTAGAAAACTATGAGGGAGGAGAGAAGAAGGCACGGGCTAGGAGAGAAGTATTGGGCTGATTTAGGCTAGGAAATTAAATAAATAATGGAAAAACGGAAAGAGGCATGGGTGGGCTTATTGGAGATGGACCAGGTTGGGCCAAAGAAGTTAAATAGAAATGAAAAGAAAGTGGATTGGGCTAACACACTTGGGCTGAGGAATTGGGCTTTAAGGGCTTCGGAAATTAAAACAAATTAGAAAAAGAAAAAAAGGGTATTCGGGCCAATAATGTTTGCGCCAAGATTTTGGACAAGTTGAGTTTAAATGGAAATGAAAAAGAAAATATAAAATAAAGAAGAGAAGTAAAAATAACAAGGAGATTCTAAGTTTATAAAGGGTTTATATAAAATAAATATACACATAATAAAAATGAACAATTTGCTTTAAGCATATAAGGAAATGAAGTAATAATTCGATAGATATGGAATTTTAATTGACGTCTTTGACAATCGATCTGTAAATTGAACCCAATGACTAAAGATATTTGACTGGCTCTTTAATTTAATCATTTTAAGTTAATAACTGTGTTTCTTTAAAGGAAATGATTTCAAATAAATTTAAAGATTTTATTCCTTAATTAGGATCTTCCTTTAAAAGAACATACGCTGATCGTTTCGAAGAGTCCGGAATTTATATTCCACTTTGATTCAATTTATATGTTGTGTGTCAGAGATTATTCAAGGTTATTGAAGAAGGATTTATGCAAGGGTTGTTTTGTTTATCCTAGGTAAAAATTGTCTAAGATGTATTTACAAAATAGTGCCTTCGGTTTGTCTAGTCCTATGACAACTTGTGTGGTCAGATGTCTGACAGAGTATATCCATCAGATCTTACCCATTGACTTTTCCTAAATGTATTATGTTGGTGGTGGAGGAATTAGTTTCTCTTTGCTTTATGCCTGTAATATACTTTGGGAAAATAATTGAGTGTTCTGACAGATATGACGATGTGGCATCCAAAGTGATTGAATAAGTGGTTTGTCAAAAAGGTAAACGTGACCTCAAGCCTCACAATCAGAAAATGACAATAATCGGGTAGCCAACATGGCTAGTTGGGTCGCACCCAAGCAGGGTGTACTATCACCATCTAGTGAAATTCCATTTTGTCTTCTAAATCTCTTTTGCTGTTGCAGCTTTCGGAAACGAGTAATAATACATTTGATCCACTCAAGTTAAAAGAGTGACCGGTCGTGTGTAGCCAGGTTGTAAGATGCTCTTGTTGAACCCCAGTGTATCCCCTTTAGAGTACATTGATCGGCAGGTGGTCCCATACCTTATCATAGTCGAAATCCAATATCCAGTAAGTTCCCGCAGTTTTTAATTTAATACTATATATGTGGAGCGTGAGATGCAAGCGTTCTGTTAGATGGTTATTTATTTGATAAAAACTATTATAATATCAGATGATTTTGATATTAATTTTTTTTTTTTGGGTTACAGAAGGTAAAAACCATCCATGTTTATATGTGGGCTGGTTTTACGATTATCTTTTCTTTTGAAAGGTTTTCTAAAGTTAGATCAATCCATTCTCATAAGAGAAGAACCCCATTCCGTCATTTTCTTCTTTTCAAACTATTTGTAAAATTGTTTACTCACACCAGTCCCCTGACTGACCCAGAGTTTATTTTTCTGTGTTTTTCCTAAACTCTTGGTACTAATAACCATTGTTATGAGTAGACAAGTGATCCTGGTGATAAATGGAAATCTTTTGGAGCATTTTGGACTGGAAGTTCAGGAGTTAGCTTATTAGTTGTATCTATATCTAAGTACCAAGTTTGTAAGTTGTATTGGGCTAGTATCCATGTATGATGTATTATGATAAAGTGTTTCATAATGTAATATATTATGTGATATTATATTTTGTTAAATTCTGCTGTGAGATTCTGATGTTTTTGTTAGTTCTTTTCTCTATCTATTCCTAATTCTTTAATAATGGCACGACTTCCGAGGTCATCGATGTTGTATATGACGTAGTTGTATACACAATTATATGACTTTTGTTTGATGATAACAACCAAATAAATATATTTTTAAGTGTGTTTGTTACTGTACTGTTATTCTATATCAAATACAAAAATATAATATTTATATTTATATAAAATACTACTGGACAAGAATTAAATATTCAAACAGTATTTTATTAAATATAATATTTTATTTCAATAAGTCAAAACAGTACAAATTTATAAACTCCACTATTTGAACACTTCACTGATAATTTTCATTTCAACACATTTCAGTACATAACTCCTCACTACAACACTCAACACTCAGTTGTACATTTTTCATCTATACATACATTTACTGTTACATTTACATTCACTGACACTACACCGTCTTCTGTCTTCAGTCTTCACTGCACAGTCAGTCCAACCATCACGCGTACCTGTCATATGAAACACACGCACACACACAGTACTCTGCAATATAAATAAATCTGAATACATATGCGAATATAAATTCTATCTTTAAAATTTTATTTGCCTCAGTTTTCTGGTGTGTTTTCTCATCATTTTTCATGACTTTATCTGATATGTACCCACTGATTAGCTTCAACACACTACAACGGTTTGCTGATCATAACCAAAAACTGTTTCTGAACAGCCTCAATGCAGTGTAGTGGTTTGCTGATAAAGTTTCATTTAGATAGTCACACATGTATACACACATGTATATACACACTACATGCATATATACACATATTTATACATGAATGCAGACATGGTCGAGCAACATGAAAGTCCAAAATATCACACGGAATTCAAGTCAGCAACAAATTTGCACAACAACATGGTCGAGGGAATTCAAAGTAAACATGGTGTAATGTAAATGTGCATACATGGAAATGGTGCACAAATTTTCAATACATATAACAAACCAGAAAGACCAAAATATAACTACACATGGAAGGCACTGGAAAAAGAGATGAACACAACAAGAATGATGTTTCAACAGTATGATGATAAAAGGATTTAAAAAAAAAGCAAATGAACAAAAATTGAAAAAAAAATTATTTTTGGAAAATCAGTCTTGTATATGCAGACACAAATGGTTAATGGTGCGACAAGAGTTTATTTGGTTCCAAGAATTCAGTGGTCAAAATTTGGGGCAAGAATAGTTCAAATATGTTTCCATTTCTACTCCAAAAGTTTATTCCAGAGTCACGGCTGAAATGAGATTCCAGAAAAAAGCAATCTTTGATTAAAAATCATTCATGGGTTCTCAGTATTGTCAAGCAAATACTAATTCATATTTGGCAAAGTTTCAACATGACAATTTATTTCTAGAAAATCAAATTGTATCCTTCCAAATTTGGTTTGTATGTCTTCAGAAAGTAACAAAACAGTTCCACAAATTTTAAGCATGCAACTGTTTCCTGAAATGATTCCATGGCATAATATCAAGGGGGACACATTTCAAATTTGTTTCCAAAAAAATCACAAAATAGTTTTTGGCAAGATTTTATTGTGGCAACAGATTTCCTCTTGCCTGAAAACCATGCACAATTCAAGGCAATTTGAATGCAGAGCAAAGCATTACAAAAAAGGCAACAAATTCATACCATCAATATTCATGTACACAATGAATGCTCTAAATGATGTTAGGAAATTTGTAGTGGGACAGTAAATCATTTAATTTCCAGAACCTTATATTTTTGGCAAGGTGTGAACAATGGCAGAAATCATGTATGTGAATCTTTCATTCAAGAAATTGTTTCCAGAATGTTGAACTTAAGTTTGAGCTTAAATTATGCAAGAGGAGATGCTGATTAAAACATGGGAAAACAAATTTTTAGTAGTCATTATTGAGCATAATTCATTTTGAATTTTTTTTTGGCAAGTTTTCAATCCATATGCAACCAGCATTGATTTTCAGGAAAAGCATAGAAACAAAATTGGAAAGAAGCTATCACCAAATTTAATATTTTCTAGAAACTCTAGTTACTTTTCAAGGATGCATTTTTTGGCAAGTCAATCAATTTCTTTTTGGAAAATCCAATTCAAGAATTTACAGAAGGAAACAATTCAGAAAACATGCAAGGGAAGTCATTTATCTGTTTCCAGATTTAAGTAGAAAAATTCACAATTAAGCAATTTCACTCAATGTCGAGAAATCAAAGAGAAACCAAAAAGGGAAAGCAACAATCAACCAGCCAAGTCATTCCTATGAAATCATAGAGAAGTTTTAGGATTTTATTATCCTATATTACACCGTTCTCATCACTGGCATTTATCTATCGAAACCACAAACAACTCGCAAGCAATTCAAAGCTAGAAAATTCAGAAAACTCATGGTTTTCGATCGCAGAAGTAAAACCCCAAATCGGTGAAGAAAGGAGCACCAGTAGTCGATCAAGAACATCAACAAGAATTCGAGAATCAGAGAACTAATTTAAATCAACTTTGAATATCGAGATTTGGGAACCAGAGAAACCCTAGCATTCTTCTTTGAAGCCGCCATTTTTAGAAGGAGTAAACAATCTGGCAAAAGCAATTGAAGATGGCCGGCCTATTTTTGCTTTGGGTTTAGTCAAGCCTAATTATATTAAAAAGGGGGTTTCATTTTTGTTTTTTATTTTGTTTATTGCTTTGTATTTGAAGATCAGTCCAATAGTTACTAGAGTCTGTAAAATTCTAGGAAACCAGTTAGTGTGTTAACTGGCAGTTTACTAGTCTTTAAAAACTAGGGTTACTGGTTACGGGGCTGTAATCAGGGGAAATCTGATCTAGGGGATTAGATCAGTCTAGGGTTTTGAGTGCAGGGTTAGAATAGGAGCAGAGTTTGCGAGTGTACATGGTCTTGTATGCGGGATCTGTTCTATCACCTAGTAGAAACCTTAGGAATGCAGCAGTAGGCAGGATTTTTGCCGAAGCTGGGTATCTCTGTGTGTCATTTACTTTCTGTATTTTTATATCTACTGCATTCTGTGATTTGATTATTATTTCAATATCCAGTTAGATTATAACTCTGCAAAAATTTATGATAAACCCTATTCACCCCCCTTAGGGTTAATCTAGATCCAACAAGTGGTATCAGAGCAGGTATTCTGTTTAACTCTAAAGTAATGGTGATCCCTAGGTGTCAGTCCATAGAGAGTCAGTCCAGTCATATTCCATCAATTTTTAATGGTACAGATTTTTTAAATTGGAAAATAAAGATGAAAATTTATATGAAATCTGTTCATATTAAATATTGGAATATTCTTATTAATGGAGTAGATTTGTCAGATAAAAGGAATATTGTTATCAATACTCATGCTATGGACATTATTTATTCTTGTCTTAGTATTGATCAATTTAAGCTTATCTCTCATTGTTTATCTGCACAGGAAATATGGAAAACTCTCAATGCACTGTATGGACAAAAAGTTGACAACTGCTCAAAACCTGCAAAGATCAACCCAAATTCAAATTTATGCTTAACAGGTCTTACAAATGATAATTCAGATGGATCAACTGATGAAGACTCAACAGACAATAAAGTAGAAAATTTCTCTTATGAAGATCTGGTTTATTTTTGTGCTGATCTAACTAAGTCTGTTGATAAACTCCAATCTAAAAACAAATTTCTGAAATCTAAGAATTTTGAGTTGACCAGCAAAATTGTTGATTTGGAATCACAACTTGAATATTTTAATAATCCTTTAAATTCAAATTGCAATAATTGTTTGAAATTGGAAACCAATCTTGTTCATCTCAATAAAAATATTCAAATATTTGAAAAGGAAATTCTGATCTTAAAAGAAAACAAGATTGAGTTGTCAAATTTGAACAATTTTCTACAAAAGGAATTTGGAATTTTTAAGACTGATATATATTCCAAATTTGAAATTGCTGAAAAGGAGAATGTGTTGAAATCTGAGTTGATTTTGAAAGAACTTGAAAACGAGATTGAAAAACCAAGAAATTTGAGTTTGAAAAACAAAAACGATTTGAATCTGAAATTTCTGAGTTCCAAGTCAGAGTTGAATTACTTGAATCTGAAAATTTGGTTTTGAAACAATATGATGCTGAAAGGAAGATCACTAATAACCACTGTTCAGATTTAATAAAAGAGAACGGTGATCATAAATTCAAAAGTGAATATTAGGCTCACGTCCCTATTTTGAAACTTAATTAGGCTCACATCCGGTCATAAACTTATTGTAAATTAGGTCCCTGTTTTCAAAACTTATAAAATAATAATTAAAAAAAATAAAAAAAATTCGTAAATTAGTAATAAAATATATTACGCATTATAAAAAAAATCCAGTTCAAAAAACAACAAAAATAATGTCAGAAAGAGGAAAACAGCAAAAAAACAGAAAAAACTGCAGTTAAATGCATAATATTATGCACCTTTTTGATTTTATTGCATGCATATATGCAATTATTGCAGTTCTTCCAGCGGATAGATTTAACATAATTTTTCAGTTCATTTTTATTTGCATCCAAATGTGCAAATTTCTCAAAAAAATGCACACATATGTGCAACATTTTTATAGGATAAAAAGTAGGGACCTAATTTATAAAAAAAACAAAGTTCTGAAAATTTTTAAACCCGCCCCCTATTTTATTTTTTCCGCCTTTTTGTATTTTTTAAAAAAAATGTGCGTACGTTCATAAAAAAAAAATTCTAAAATATGGAAATAATGTCAGAAATCTACGGAAATCGAAAAAAAATAGTTGCATACATTTATGCAATTATTACTGATAATTGCATATATGTATGCAACTTTTCCGTAAGCTGTTTTCAGATTAAAATCTGAAAATAAACCTGCACAAATGTATGCAAGTATTTGAAATTTTTGCGCACATGTATGCATTTATTTGCATGAATAAAAATCAACGAAGATGTATGTAGTGAAAAATATGCACGGATGTATGCAGGAAAGTGATATATGTGCATACTATTATGCATTTAACTGGAAATTTCGTTTTTTTTTTTTTTTTTTGATTTTTGACGCCTTCGTTGACGGTTTTTTGTTCTGAATTTTTTAGTTTTTACATGTTTTATTCAAATACGAATTTACGTGATTTTTTTATATATTTTTTATATTTTTTTATGACTTTTCAAAAAATAGGTACCTAATTTACAATAAGTTTATGACCGGGTTTTTTTTATATTTTGAAACTTAATAGGGACCTCTAAAAAACGCACCCAATTCAAAATTCAACAACTAGAGTCAACTTTGGTTAAATTTTCTAATGGAGAAAATTCTTTAAATATGCTGTTGAAAAACCAATTTTCTGCTAGAAATAAATGTGGACTCGGATTTGAGAAAAATAATGTTTTTGAAAATCAGAACTCAAATGATTTTAAAAATCCTTTAAACTGCTTTGGAAAGAATCGATATGAAAATTCGAACTCTGATAATCGCAAAGGATTTTTGAATCATAAATGTGATGTGAATTTGTTTTATAATAATCCAGTTGAACAATTCTGGATCCCAAAAAGGAATAAAATAAACTTCTTGAAATTCAAACAGATTTTGGTTCCAAAGGGTACGAAGATAGGTTCGAATGGATTATTATACAAACAGGTTTGGGTACCAAAATGTACAAATATAACTGTGAGTGGTTTTACTACTTTTGTTAGACCACTCGATCCCTTCATTTGCTAGGTACTAATGGAGGCTGAGGAACTGCTGTGCAAAAAGAAATTTGAAATCAAGCTGAGTTATACTTCTGTATTCTTTACAGTTCCTTGGCCAAGATTTGTTGAGTTAGAGATTCTGAATTACATTGGACTCCGGTATGATCTCTAAACTCACCTTTGTAAATATTCTCTGTCTTTATTTTCTTTGTTTATTTCTCTCTCTGTTCCTTCTGTATATTTTTTTATTTTTATTTTTTGTTTTGATTTGTCAATACTACATCTTTGTAACTTCTTGGACTTCCTTAACTTCAAATTGCAGTACTCCTGATCTTCTGGAGATTTTCTTTATTTAAATAGAACTGTGATGTTATAATCTTCTTAGATCTTGAATTTTAACTTTGTAAATAACTACAATTGTTGTGAAGTTTATTTTCTGATTTTTGAAGTCATAACAGTGTTGATGCAGTCTTGTCATATCTTGAACACTGTTGTTCTGAATTCTAAATGTTTGAAGATCTGAATAATTATTGAAATTTCACACAAATCTGCTATTTTGAGTTCTTTCAAATTTATTTTAGAAAAGCTTGAAATAATATACCTATTACAACGCTCTGCTATTCATCAGATGTAATAATTTCAATATTTTTCAGATTGGCTTGAATATTTTTTGAAATGCCTTGAAATCAGTGATACATCTAGAATCTCATCTTTATTCATGATCATTTTTATTGAAAATTATTTGTTTCAAATCATTTGAAATCCTTGATATTTTGAATATCACACACTTCTTAAATTTGAAATTATCAATCTTGTGTGATTGATTCATTATATCTCAAAACTTAACATTGATTCAAGTGATTTCAAATAAATTTTCTTGATCATGAATATCCTTCAAATTTGATGTAAATGATCTGAATATTCTTTATACTTGTCAAAAATATTTGTGAAAATTCTTTGAAAATATGGTCATAAATATCACTGTTATTTCATGATTATTTGATTTGACTATATGTTTGTTTAAAATCATTTGAAATTATTAATTTATTGAATCTCACACATAATTTTGAATCTGAAATATAACCTAGTGTGATTGATTCGTTAAATCCTAATACTTTCACATTCCTTCAAATGATTTAAAATAAAGTATATTTTTTAGTCTGCGATCATGAAATATATTTTTTGTGACCATCATCTTGTCTTGTCTGCTTGGAAACTGTCTTTTTACTGCTCTGATACTGTTCTTAGATAACTGCTTATTTTTTATCTGTCTACTACTCTGTGCTAAATTTGTCTGCTTGGGTTTAAATTTCTGTTATCTGCGATATCATGGTTTGTCTCCAGTATCTTGTTACATTTTTCATTAATAGAGACACCAAGTGGTATCAGAAGTGCCTTATATTTGTCTCACTCATCTGTACTTAGATTCTAATCTTCACCTTGTATAGATCCACACACTATTTTTGCATTGTACAAAATTTTTCCCTCTTGTTCTGTATAAATATCCATATCCCTCTTGTAATTGATTTTCAATTTTAAGATTATTTATTGATTATTCATTCAGAAATTGAAATCTATATCCAAATTGAACTGTACTCATAATTCATCAAAATTATTAACAGATTTTGAAATTGTGATGAATTGTGACTGCAGTATATTTCACAACAAGAGGAGATTTTATTTTCATGATGGTTGAACATTTATTATAATATCTTTGAATTGGCAATTATTTCACGACCATCTTCTTTATCTATCATCATTCTGCCATCCATCACGTCTTTTATATTAATGTGGAGAGTTTATTTTTTTTAATCATCTGAAATAAACAGTGAAAATAGTTGTGATGGAAATGTGACTATGTTATTATTCAGAACTAGTGATAATTGAAGATTTTCAATGATCCCAGTACATCGAGCATATTTCATAATATAATTAATTTAGAAATTTGTTTCACAAATCATTTTTGTACCTACCGCATTTCTATAATCCATTTTTTTGGTTTTACATACTGAGGAGTTTATCATTTTAAAACCGAAAATAATAAAAATATAATATTCTTAAGTATTTCTCTAACCTCATTAAAAAATCCAAGCTCTGGTTATGCATGGTTATGAGATTACTTATATTTAAGCTCTGGTTATGAATGGGTTATGCATGGTTATGAATGGGTTGAGATTTTGATTTGTGACTGAATATTTTATAAATATTTTTAATTTTGAAAATTTATTATTCATTTCACTCATACACAGTTATAGGGGGAGTTGTCTGTTGTAGGCGGAGCTAATAAATAGGGGGAGTTTAATATTCACTGTCAAACACATTTTTTTGCTCAAAATCTTTTATTTGTTTGTCATCATCAAAAGGGGGAGATTGTTGTATATGACATAGTTGTATACACGATTAAATGATTTTTGTTTGATGATAACAACAAAATAAATATATTTTTTAAGTGTGTTTGTTACTGTACTGTTATTCTATATCACAGACAGAAATATAATATTTATATTTATATAAAATACTACTGGACAAGAATTAAATATTCAAACAGTATTTTATTAAATATAATATTTTATTTCAATAAGTCAAAACAATAAAAATTTATAAACTCCACTATTTGAACACTTCACTGATAATTTTCATTTCAAGACATTTCAGTACATAACTCCTCACTACAACACTCAACACTCAGTTGTATATTTTTCATCTATACATACATTTACTATTACATTTACATTCACTGACACTACATTGTCTTCTTTCTTCAGTCTTCACTGCACAGTCAGTCCAGTCTTCATGCGTACGTGTCATATGAAACACACACACAGAGTACACTGCAATATAAATAAATATGAATACATATGCGAATATAAATTTATTTTTAAAATTTTATTTGCCTCAGTTTTCTGGTGTGTTTTATCATCATTTTTCATGACTTGATCTGATATGTATATACCCACTGATCAGCCTCAACACACTACACCGGTTTGCTAATCAGAATCAGAAACTGATTCTGAACAGCCTCAACGCAGTGTAGTGGTTTGCTGATAAAGTTTCATTTGGATAGTCACACATGTATACACACACTATATACACATATGTATACATGAATGCAGACATGGTCGAGCAACATGAAAGTCCAAAATATCACACGGAATTCAAGTCAGCAACAAATTTGCACAACAACATGGTCAATGGAATTCAAAGTAAACATGGTGTAATGTAAATGTGTATACATGGAAATGGTGCAAAAATTTTCAATACACACAACAAACCAGAAAGACCAAAATATAACTAGACATGGACGGCACTGGAAAAAGAGATGAACACAACAAGAATGATGTTTCAACAGTATGATGATAAAAGGATTTTTTTAAAAAAAAAAAAAGAAAATGAACAAAAACAGAAAACTTATTTTATTTTTGGAAAATCAGTCTTGTATATGCAGATACAAATGGTAAATGGTGCGACAAGAGTTTATTTGGTTCCAAGAATTCAGTGGTCAAAATTTGGGGCAAGAATAGTTCAAATATGTTTCCATTTTTACTCCAGAAATTTATTTTAGAGTCACGGCTGAAATGAGATTCAGAAAAGAAATCTTTGATTAAAAATCATTCATGGGTTCTCAGTATTGTCAAGCAAATACTAATTCATATTTGGCAAGGTTTCAACATGACAATTTATTTCTAGAAAATCAAATTGTATCCTTCCAAATTTGGTTTATATGTCTTCAGAAAGTAACAAAACAGTTCCACAAATTTAAGCATGCAACTGTTTCCTGAAATGATTCCATGGCATAATATCAAGGGGGACACATTTCAAATTTGTTTCCAAAAAATTCACAAAATAGTTTTTGGCAAGATTTTATTGTGGCAACAAATTTCCTCTTGCCTGAAAACCATGCATAATTCAAGGCAATTTGAATGCAGAGCAAAGCATTACAAAACAGGCAACAAATTCATACCATCAATATTCATGTGCACAATGAATGCTCTAAATGATGTTAGGAAATTTGCAGTGGGACAGTAAATCATTTAATTTCCAGAACCTTATATTTTTGGCAAGGTGTGAAAAATGGCAGAAATCATGTATGTGAATCTTTCATTCAAGAAATTGTTTCCAGAATGCTGAACTTAAGTTTGAGCTTAAATCATGCAAGAGGAGACGCTGATTTAAACATGGGAAAACAATTTTTTAGCAGCCATTATTGAGCATAATTCATTTTTAAAATTTTTTTTGGCAAGTTTTCAATCCATATGCAACCAGCATTGATTTTCAGGAAAAGCATAGAAACAAAATTGGAAAGAAGCTATCACCAAATTTAATGTTTTCCACAAACTCCAGTTTCTTTTTAAGGATGCATTTTTTGGCAAGTCAATCAATTTGTTTTTGGAAAATCTAATTCGAGAATTTACAGAAGGCAACAATTCAGAAATCATGCAAGGGAATTCATTTATCTGTTTCCAGATTTATGCAGAGAAATTCACAATCAAGCAATTTCACTCAATGTCGAGAAATCAAAGAGGAACCAAAAAGGGAAACCAACAATCAACCAGCCAAGTCATTCCCATGAAATCAGAGAGTAGTTTTAGGATTTTATTATCCTATATTACACTGTTCTCATCACTGGCATTTATCTATCGAACCCACAAACAACTCCCAAGTAATTCAAAGCTAGAAAATTCAGAAAATCACGGTTTTCGATCGTAGAAGTAAAACCCTAAATCGGTGAAGAAAGGAGCACCAGCAGTCGATCAAGAAAATCAACAAGAATTTGAGAATCAGAGAACTAATTTAAATCAACTTTAAATATCGAGATTTGGGAACCAGAAAAACCCTAGCATTCTTCTTCGAAGCCGCCATTTTTAGAAGTAGTAAACAATCGGGAAAAAGCTATTGAAGATGGCCGGCCTATTTTTGCTTTGGGTTTAGTCAAGCCTAATTATATTAAAAAGGGGGTTTCCTTTTTGTTTTTTATTTTGTTTATTGCTTTGTATTTGAAGACCAGTCCAATAGTTACTAGAGTCTGTAAAATTCTAGGAAACCAGTTAGTGTGTTAACTGGCAGTTTGCTAATCTGTAAAAACTAGGGTTACTGGTTACGGGGCTGTAATCAGGGGAAATCTAATCTAGAGGATTAGATCAGTCTAGGGTTTTGAGCGTAGTTTTAGAATAGGAGCAGGGTTTGCGAGTGTACATGGTCTTGTATGCAGGATCTATTCTATCACCTAGTAGAAACCTTAGGAATGCAGCAGTAGGCAGGATTTTGCCGAAGCTGGGTATCTCTGTGTGTCATTTACTTTCTGTATTTTTATATCTATTGCATTCTGTGATCTGATTATTATTTCAATATCCCATTAGATTATAACTCTGCAAAAATTTGTGATAAACCCTATTCACCCCCCTCTAGGGTTAATCTAGATCCAACAATCGAAAGTCACGCCAATACAATAGGGTAATAAGTGAAAATAAGAAGCTACCCTTAAATAAATCTATGTAATGGCCTTAAGCAACCAAGTAGTGCTACCTTGTGGGGGTATTAAGTGACTATAAGGATGTCCGCCTTTATATTAGTGTATGGGGGCATTAAGTGACTATAAGGATGTTCGCCTTATTATTAACATGTAGGCCTCAAGTGACTGTAAGGATGTCAGCCTCATATGTTTAATTATGTGTGTTTGCTTGTGTAGACATAATTTGACAAACCCATCCCCCCAATATAAGAAATAATTATTCTTTAAACTTATGTGATTTTCATTTGCTATAACTTATTGTTCTGACCTCCCTCCTCTTAATATATAAACATGGTAGTAGATGGGAATGCTTGGATCAGTGAAGATTTGAGGTTGGAGCCTGATGATGGAGGATCCATAGTTATTAGTTATCATTATTCATGGTAGTATTATTGTATTATTGGGATAATTATTGATGTACCTCTTATAATCGACTGAACTCATTGTAACCAACATTTATTATGGTTTTAATTAAATGTACACCTATTTTAAGTTAGGCAAATTCTATTCGTACACCAAAAATCACTTAACATACACCATTATTTTTCTATAAAAATCTATTACTAAAATACCCTTTTCTCATAGTTGCTTCTTTTAAACCTTTGCATATAATTAATCAAATTAGCATCAAAAGTGCTAAAATATTATGCAACCTAAATATGTTAATAAGGAAGTTAATGAATTATTTCATCAAAAAACATAAAATTTCAATTAAAAAAGCATTTAGAAATAATCTTCTAATTTTAGAAATGTTGTTTATTTTCTAAAATTAGAGTAATTTTGTTGATATTTTGAAAATTTAAAAAAAAATCTATAACATTAATGCAAGAAATAAAGTTCAGTTTGTTAAATTTTACACAATTTAGTGTAAGGAATTTCTAATATTGGGTAAAAGTGTTTAAGTTTGAAGGGGGAGATAAAGAAGATGAAATGATGGGTAATTTAGTAAAAGACAAGGTGTGTGTAAAGTAATATATGGTGTATAGTAGATTGTTATTATCCTTTGGTGTATGTTTAGCAGTTTTTGGTGTACGAATAGAATTAGCCTTTAAGTTATTATATTTTATCACTTCCGCTGTGTGAGATTCTGATTTCATTTTAGTTTGCTCTGTTGTACCTGTTTAAATATTTCCTTATAGGAACCAAGATCCGTTTGGGATGGCTCTAAGTTCTGATGGGCCTTTTCTAGATTGGAATTAATTCATAACAACTATTATGAAATGTAAATTTAAGACAACGAATTTGTTCCTAACCACCATACGTGTGTGTGTGTGTGTGTATGTGATAACTTTAATATGTTAATAAATTCATATATTCATATCCACTGTCTAATTATGTTACATCTACTGAATTACATATGTAATTTAAGGTAGTAATAATTATGTTGTAGTTGGTATTGATAACGCGTTTTCTTAAATAACTTATATGGACTTATTGTATAGGATTATTTTTCTTCTGTTATTTCAGTTGTT
This sequence comes from Allium sativum, assembly GCA_030737875.1. NCBI lineage: Eukaryota > Viridiplantae > Streptophyta > Magnoliopsida > Asparagales > Amaryllidaceae > Allium > Allium sativum. The sequence goes on along the minus strand of CM060927.1, from coordinate 260,734,508 downwards.
CCTAGTTAATTTTACACGACTTTATTTACATTTTACTTTTATCTTTCTCGGAATTTGAAATGTATAATATAATTTGAACATCTACCATATGAAAGCCATTTTTTCCTTAAAAGATTGCACAAAAGTATCTATAACTGTCCAACTGTCAACTTTGTACATGTCATACAATCTTCACAAATGATACTCTCATCCATAATAAAAATCCTATATTTTGCATCATGCTTCCCCATTTCAGCACATCATTATAGACTTGCGGTAGAAAAATCCACGTCATCCTGCCAAGCTGTACATTTAGAAATTAGTTGACCAACTATGTAATATGTATAATGAATTTGAGAATTACAACCATTTATTTTCTGGTAAATTTGAATGAGCATCCAAGAATTGGCGGACAATTCGAAATATAAGTGTAAAAATGGATTTACAGTGGTCAAACTTTTACACTACTATCAATAAATTAATGAACAATGGAGTAATCATGATTTATAGAATTCAACATATATCAGTGCAAAATATTTTTCTAGTTAATTTTGAAATATCACAACTCTTCCCACAATAATTATCCAACAAAACTTATGCAACAATCTGATATAAATATAGCTCTTATGAAGTCGAAAAATATTTATCATATTAATCCCATCTTTATCAATGGAGAAATTATGCTTCGCTACATTTAGACAAAGAAATAAACTTAAAAATAAAAAAGTGATAATATATGCCTTCCTATTATCAATCAATGTTCGTCTTTGATCCTATGCAGTGAAAAATTACCTCGCTTATTTCAATTGGGTATGAAACTTTGAGACATGAAAAAAGCATCCATAGTTATTACATGAAAATAAAGAAATATTTCCAACTTTTCCAAACTGAACTTGATTTCATACAACAACATGCAAGATTGGCGTAGTAATGGCATAGAAAAGTTCCTGCGCCAACTCTAAAAAAACAAAAATAAAATTAGCTAATGTTATATTAATTTATTATAAGCTTGAATCTAATTAATAATACTAATCAAACCGATCAACCTAAGCTTAAATACGAATACTATAAGCTATTGATCTGTGTCATATAATGGAAGGAACGAAATAACATGATATCGATTGCTACTTTGAACCATTCGATTATAAAATATAAACGGTAGATGTGAGCTCTTCATCGAACTAGATATAATTCTTTGGATAAATTGTTAAGTTATGACTTTAGGATTAGCTCCAGAAATTTATCCCAAAAAATGATAGATTTAAGTAGCTTAATACATTTACACATTATTATTTGGGTTATAATTTGCACGTACTAAATTTCATTCCATACTTATACATATTTTTTTTAATTACCATCTTTGTGCTATTATTTAGACATGAGTTCATCGCTGAACAAAACATTTTGCAGGTTACTTGATATAAACAACAATATTTATAGGAAACACAAAATATTAGGAGTCGTGCTATATACACATCAGTATAAAGTCCATTTTACATAATCTTCATTTACTTGGTCTGATTTCATTGCATGCTACGTTTTACCCATTTAACATTCATACTTCCCACTTATTAAATTTTGTAGCCCTTATTGACTAAAACCATACATTACAATTTTGATATTTAAAATTGCAAATGTTATATTTGAAATTTATGATATACTCATATTTTGGATTGAATATTTTGGGGAAAAAATAAACTTTTATAAAATTGCTAAAGACAAGCTCAAAATTCAACGAGCGAAGAGGTTACCAACTCAAAAATTAAAGTTTTCTTTACATTGCGGAACTTTTAGAATTATATATTTAAATTTATAGTTTATAACATTCTACTGAAATATTCAAGTTTCAAAATTCGAAGAAATTGGTTTCATTTTCTTCTTTGAATCAAAATTTTGATGCCGAATGACTACCATTATGTGTTAGCAGCTTTCCTTAGCTTTGGATTGTAGATGATCTAGACCCATTGACATGGATCACCAACTTTATCCGCTGGATTCTTATTGAAGGGTTAAAAATGTATTTTTATAAATAAGGGTGCGTTCTTGACGAACGGAAACAGTTATTTGAGGTGACACTTGAGCGGGGTATTTGAGTGTGGTACTATAGCGAACGGGGAATGTCTTTTTAGTAAAAAAGGGGTATCTGAGCGTGGTATCTGACGGGGTATTTAATTGTTAAATTAATTGTTATGAATTAATTGAACATGATTTCACAAAACAAAATGACTAACATTTCATTATACAAACTGAAATACAAACATAAATAACACAACTAGACTGGAAATTAAAACAAGTACATGAAAAGCTAAAATAAACGACAATGTGGTAATGTACTCAACTCCGCTGTAATAAATCCAGGTATACCCTCATCGTTAAGCACCTCAATAATCTCCACATTCTGCGCATCATTGCGGGGAATCATTACAATCTCCCAAAGCTCCACATTTATCGATCGTTGAACAAGCTCGTAGCAACGGGTAACAAGCTAATGAACACGGTCGGTCAGAAACGAGTGGCTCAAGCTACCACGCTCTACCCGTCTACGCCTAGAGGGCTGACCAGAAGGAGGATCGCCGATAGTCATCCAGTCCTCATAGTAATTGGCGTCGGTAGCGGTGAACGAAGATGCTGGCACAGGTGCTGGTGGAAGTGCAGTAGGAGGCGCAACATCAGGAATCTGGTACGCACAATGTAACATCCAGATATTTTTGACCGTTCAAATCGACAATGATCCTCAATGTCGACATAAACAAATCAAAAATAAGGATAGTTATTGGGATTTATATAAGAAAAAAAAAGAGAAGAAGAAGAACAAATACAGAATCTCACAGCGGAAGGACAAAATATAATAAATAAATAACAATTCATGAAGCTGTTAAAACATACCATTTATTATATTTTACAATGATTATCAGAGTAAATTAACATACAACATACCAATGCATTGCAGCAGAATAATAATAATAATACGTCTGTTGAGCTCCATCTTCATCTTCATAATGGAATCTTCAAAGCAATGGAATCTTCGCTAACTGCAGCTCGGTCTGACCCGAGCGTATTGCAAAAAGAAACACAACAAACACTCGGATCAGAACTAAATCATTCTCATATTAGTTAAATCAAATTTCATGTAATAATATGAGTGCAATAACTTAAGAGATGTTACGGGAATTTCCATCTCTTAAGGATCCGTCAAACTAATACTATATAATATAATACGCTATTATAATAATGTCTATGGTTAAATATAACATAATAAAATAATGTAAGCGGGATTACCATTATTACCCTTACACCGTTGTCGTACAGTTTGCATATAACACACCAGTACGTCGGCGGATAGGGATGCGCCGTGATACGACAACGTTAAATCAAAATCGTAGGGGGCTCGATCAGGATAAATATGACAAGGCATCGAGGCAATACCCATCAGTAGTGATTCTACCAGATTACTGACCCAGGCCGGTGGTAACGCATAGCCGCAACTACCGCCCACCCCAGACATACCCCCAAAATCAATCAAAGGCGCCAATCAATCACAAGTATATATGTGGAATCGAAGAAGTATGCCTGCTCAGAGTAGCTAACTCAATTAACCTGGGTATGGCTCCTGTTTTAGTCATTTTAATTATGACCCGAAGGTCAAGGCTATCCATCATCGTTCTCTTTCTTCAAATCCAGTAATCGCCTCCAAATCCATCCAACACCATTTCTGGAACTCCACCACGTACACAGTTGTTAAAGTGGTTTTCGATATTGACAGAGAGTATGACAATATCCGATCCCGGTCTCTTTAACAACCAAACGTTTACATTTTTCACACCGGTCAGTTCTTTTACATTTCAAAGGGGTTCATACTTCATATCAAAATATTAGATTTTCAAAATCATTCAATATTCAAGATAGAATATTATTCATACTAAAATCTCCATTTAAACCAGTTAAAATCTTGAAACAATTCCAACTTTAATAATTTGAATATTAAAATAGTTAACAGTATATTTAAAATAGTTTAGATATATAATTGAAATAGTTTGAAAATAAATAGTTTGTAATTAAAATAGAATTTATCAAATTTATTAAATATATAGTTAAAAATTTAAGTAATTTATAAAATAAATAGTAAATGTTAAAATGATTTATTTAAAGTAATTTATAAGATAAAATGGTGATAAAGTAAAATAGTTTATAAAGAAAAATAATTATTATTAAAATAGTTTATAAAATGATTTTGAAATACTATTGTTGGAATTAGAATCGTTTCTCTAACATTTTCAATTAAACTTGAAGTCAAATTTCAAAACTTCAATTCAACCAACTCAATTTTTAATAATTCCACCGATTAAAATTCCAATTTACATTCATTTCAATTCGATCAAATTAATTCAATAGTTACATAATCAAGTTCTCATTTTCAATGATTTCAATTTATAACAAATATCAAGTTCACAATTCATATATAATTCAAACCAATGTTGATTCATAAAAAATTTCAAAGGTGGGTGAAACCATTCAATTTCAATAAATTTTATTTACATTTTATTTCACTTTATTTAGCTTCATTTACAATACTAATTTATTCTCCCTTTTTTGTTTATATTTCAAAATTCAAGGTTCTCAAGTTCAAGGAAAAATAAGTTATAAACATCGCTTATTTTGTCTTTAAAACAATATTTCAAAATTCATGGTTAAAACAAATTTTATTTAACCAACCGGTGTCCGTATATAATTTTCTATCCTATGGCCAAGTGATACTTAAATTTTAATTTTAGTATTTGGGAAAGGATATATATCATTTCAATCCAAATCAGGGTCATAGGTATTTATCATTTCAACCTACGTTCTTAATTCATTTTAATGATTAATCCCGGGTTTATTTAATGCCCGTCACATCTAGGGTAAATGGTTGGGATTAATCAATACAAACACTGGTCATATAAAATCAAGATGAATAGCAGGTAACTTCACATAAATAAACATTAATATGTAAATATATCAAAATCAATCATCACATCATTACATTCACACAGTTCATAAATTTACTAGTTATCAGATGTCGGGTGGTTTTAAACTAGCAACTATATCAAATTTTAACTTAACTGAAAAATTCATACTAGCACTCAAATTAAATTAAATTATTGGTGTCAATCAATATAAATATGCAATTATAACTATCAACAGCAAACAATACAATCATATCATAGCATGATATTAATTTAACTAATATTAGAATACTTTAGTCAGGCGTGAGTGGGTTTAATCACTCACCTTGGTTCTGAACGTGTCTGAACTCCAAAATAAGCCCAAAATGAAACAACGACTTGCAGGCATGATTCAGAATGGATTTTAACTCGATGGTCGCTCAATATTATATTTAATTTTATAAGAGGAGAAGGGATTTTCTCAGCAAAACAACATGGAAATTGGATTTGTGGAGCAGTTTACGAAACCCTTTTTCATAGGTATAAAAGAAGCAACACAATTACACTAAAATTCCATTACCTTATATATATTATATATAAAACATACACATCAAAATACTTATATATATATATATATATATATATATTCTTCTAATAATCAACTCTACAATCCAACACCTATCAAATTTTTTCATAAATATTTTCTTTATAAAAAGAAAATAAAATAGAAATTTAACCCGAACTCATGTATACAACAACTATGTACATATTATATAAAGGGAGCGGTTATATGAACACAAAAATTTGACATAAATCAAAAGGCATAATTTCTCAACCACATGATTAATTTATCTTTATGTGAGGGGTGCGGATCATGGGGTAATCTTATGGTTTAGATTTTATGCCACTCAATTTGTATCAAATCTTTGTATTTAAATAAACTTTCCTTTATATAAATCACACAAACACATAGGCGAAATAAAAAAAAACGCACGCCTCAAACAAATATATATATATATAATATAAATTAAACATAAATAAACACACAAAAAATGAAGTAAGGTAAACCCACACAAACTCATAACTTGACCCAATGGGCCAGGGAAATGCAAGCAGTATGGATCTTGATTTTTACCAAAAAAAAATTACAAAACTAAACTAAATTTTGACCATCTTAAAGTGATTTTTGAACAAGTTAAATTCTGAATTTTGGAAAATCATAAACTGAAAAGTTGTTGCAAATTCTTTTCTCTTCAGTTTAAAAAAAAGAAAAACCAATTTCCGATAAAATTTGAAGAAGATATGATCAAAACAGCGACAGACAAATATTTGGATCTGAAATCTGGCTTCAAAAACGCACCTGAAAGATTGGCAGTTTCGGCCAAGAAAAATTCGAAATCTGAAAAAGTATATGGCACAAAAGTTTTAGCTCTTTCAATTTTACACAATTTGAAAAAAAAGTAAAGTCGATTTGGATTCCGTATGAGGAAGTTATGCTCCCTACAAAACAGATCAAAATCTGGCCAAAAAAAAATAAAAAAAATAATAGAAAATAAAAGGAGAAAAAGGGAGAAGAGATTGATGGATTAGGTGGCTTCTATTTATTTATTTATTTAGTTTGAGAAGTTTCTCCATCAGATTTAGATGAAGATCTTGATTTTAGCCATGGTTGATTGCTAAGAATTTTGGAGAAGAAGAACAAAAAGGAATGGTTGCATGAATGAATAAAATGATGATATAGAGAAAAGAGAAAAAAAAGAAACCACCGTAAATAATCATTCATGGCTTTCTAAATCTTTAACGTTAATTAATAAATGTGTCCCCGCAAATTGATTTTCACCCATTCAAATTCAAGCCACTGTTAATACAAATGAGAATGTAAAGGGATGTATATATCTTTATTTACATGAGAAGGAAGTTACCAAATAAATAACGTCAATTTAATGTGTCCCCGCAAATTAATAAATGTGTCCCCGCAAATTAATTTTTCACCAATTCAAATTCAAGCTAGTATTACTACTAATGAGAATAAAGAAAGATGTAGATTTTTTTTTTACAAACAAATAAAAGGAACCAATATAAATGTGTTTGCAAATAAATGGAAAAAAATACAAATTTTTAGTTCAAATGACAAACGGTTTTGGCAATATAAAATTAACAACAATAAATACGAATTGAAATTTAGTTAAAGAACAAATAAAATTTTGTTATATTTATATCAAGAACAATAAATACAAATTGAAATAAAATTAAATATATAATCCCATATTGAAATGGAGGGTTTAATTACACAAATTAAATATTCATATAAAAATTCAAGAATTAATATAGATAAATAAAATAATAAACCAAAATTTTAAATTAAATCATTAATTAAATACTCTAAAAATTGAGGTTGTTACAATCTCCCCTACTCAACCCTTTTCGTCCCCGAAATGGGACGAGGTAGAGAAAGTTGTCAGTTTATATATCAAATTATATACTTCTTATTCAACTTGGAAACAATTATTTATACAAAAATTAATATAGGTTCAAAAACTCAAGTTTTCACAAAATTTCTAAGTCATAAATTCACGAAAAAAAAATTCGGCAGAGTCTCCTTTGTACGGTTAGGCCTGGAAAACAATAATATATAATAATTCCAAATATACATCTCATCTCAATGATGAGGCATCCCAAAATGGGGAAAACAATATAAAACGCCAAAATACGATATATAAATTCGATATACGTACCTTACATTTGCGTTATTAGCGATTTTTTTAAAGCAAGCAAAAGCAAATTTTTATGCGTAAGTAGCTCCGATGCAAGCAAATTGCCTCCAGTACCTACTAATGCTCAACAACATATAAAAGAAATAATATTTATATGTTTACAGTAAACACACATGAATTAGCAAATGCAACAAAACATAAATAAAATATCCAATCAAATATATTCATTCAACCAAGAAAATTTAGAGTTCTTACTTTTAATGTCGCTATTTTATTTGTCTGATTTCATTGTTTACTTCACTTTTAAACAATTCATATTTTCATTTGTTATATTTCATTCACAAGTTCATTTCCAATTTCAACGCTTGGTTTATTATATTTATTATTTATTAATTACCCAAGTCACGAGTTGTTGCCATTTTATTTAAACGACAAAATTATCCAATCAAATATATTCATTTAACCAAGCAAATTTTTCTTCACTTTCATTATCCCTTCTTATACTTGTGCATTATTTTATTACTTATTCTTATAACATTCAACTTCTTAGTTAATTGGTAAGTTATTCATGTTATAGAACAGAATTTTATTATTACACAAGTTCAATGGTTACCGTTCGTTTCAATTTATTATCCAATTCTTAAGAATTTTATTTTAATTATAACTCTCTTATATTCATAATATTAAGAAGTTTCAATTCATTACTTATTCAAGATTTCAAGAACTATTTTTTTTCGGTTTTTTTTTTTTTTACTATATCGTTTACATAAAACCATACTATAAAAAAAAAAAAATAAAGTCCAATTCCGTAAAACAAAGTACAAAATATTAAATGTCTCCCTACTTTGACTCTTGAAAATAAACATCGATGATGCGTGCACTCATCACCGAAATCATTTTCAAAGAAAAGAGGGTATACACTTATTTCTTTTTTTTTCAATAATTCATTTAAAACAATTTCTACATGAAACACCTTTAAAATATAAATATATTATTCCAAACCATTTGCAAATCAATATTACAAAATCACTTGAAATCAAATTCTCAAATTCATATTTTACTTCTTATTTCATTATCAATAAATTTTCAATATTTGATTTTTCTTAAACCAATCAACAACCAAAGGTTTTAATTATTAATTAATCGAGTAATAGATGATGAAAACTTAATATTATCATCACTAAAATCAAAATTCATATAATTTCAAATAATTATATATATGCATAAAATATAATTCAAAACAATATTATGTCCATAAGTCCTATTCGAGTGTTTAGAAATCCCTATCGATACATTGGCGTCCCAAGTACCGACCAAAATTCATAAATACTCAACAGAACAAATCAACACAACGCAAAGTCATTTTATATCAAAATTACAAGTACGCTCTCTCATATACACTCAAACTCATTTTAGGGTATTACTACCCTATCTCTAATGAGTTAATCCCAAATAGAGCCAAGGTTTTCGCTGAACCAAAGCTCTGATACCAAATGTAACGGCCCTAGGCTTTGCAACCATCAGGCAGTGGGCTAACCTCCCACCGTGACATACAGTGATACCTCAGAACTGATTTTACGGCCAGCCTCTCGACTGCAACAACCAACCCAATCTTCCCATTGGGATGTGTAGGGGTAAGAGTCTCCTGCTCGCCACCAAACAGCCAAGCGAGAACCCCCTATCACATTCTCTAACCAGCTCTGATACCAAATGTAACATCCAGATATTTTTGACCGTTCAAATCGACAATGATCCTCAATGTCGACATAAACAAATCAAAAATAAGGATAGTTATTGGGATTTATATAAGAAAAAAAAAGAGAAGAAGAAGAACAAATACAGAATCTCACAGCGGAAGGACAAAATATAATAAATAAATAACAATTCATGAAGCTGTTAAAACATACCATTTATTATATTTTACAATGATTATCAGAGTAAATTAACATACAACATACCAATGCATTGCAGCAGAATAATAATAATAATACGTCTGTTGAGCTCCATCTTCATCTTCATAATGGAATCTTCAAAGCAATGGAATCTTCGCTAACTGCAGCTCGGTCTGACCCGAGCGTATTGCAAAAAGAAACACAACAAACACTCGGATCAGAACTAAATCATTCTCATATTAGTTAAATCAAATTTCATGTAATAATATGAGTGCAATAACTTAAGAGATGTTACGGGAATTTCCATCTCTTAAGGATCCGTCAAACTAATACTATATAATATAATACGCTATTATAATAATGTCTATGGTTAAATATAACATAATAAAATAATGTAAGCGGGATTACCATTATTACCCTTACACCGTTTATACCGTTGTCGTACAGTTTGCATATAACACACCAGTACGTCGGCGGATAGGGATGCGCCGTGATACGACAACGTTAAATCAAAATCGTAGGGGGCTCGATCAGGATAAATATGACAAGGCATCGAGGCAATACCCATCAGTAGTGATTCTACCAGATTACTGACCCAGGCCGGTGGTAACGCATAGCCGCAACTACCGCCCACCCCAGACATACCCCCAAAATCAATCAAAGGCGCCAATCAATCACAAGTATATATGTGGAATCGAAGAAGTATGCCTGCTCAGAGTAGCTAACTCAATTAACCTGGGTATGGCTCCTGTTTTAGTCATTTTAATTATGACCCGAAGGTCAAGGCTATCCATCATCGTTCTCTTTCTTCAAATCCAGTAATCGCCTCCAAATCCATCCAACACCATTTCTGGAACTCCACCACGTACACAGTTGTTAAAGTGGTTTTCGATATTGACAGAGAGTATGACAATATCCGATCCCGGTCTCTTTAACAACCAAACGTTTACATTTTTCACACCGGTCAGTTCTTTTACATTTCAAAGGGGTTCATACTTCATATCAAAATATTAGATTTTCAAAATCATTCAATATTCAAGATAGAATATTATTCATACTAAAATCTCCATTTAAACCAGTTAAAATCTTGAAACAATTCCAACTTTAATAATTTGAATATTAAAATAGTTAACAGTATATTTAAAATAGTTTAGATATATAATTGAAATAGTTTGAAAATAAATAGTTTGTAATTAAAATAGAATTTATCAAATTTATTAAATATATAGTTAAAAATTTAAGTAATTTATAAAATAAATAGTAAATGTTAAAATGATTTATTTAAAGTAATTTATAAGATAAAATGGTGATAAAGTAAAATAGTTTATAAAGAAAAATAATTATTATTAAAATAGTTTATAAAATGATTTTGAAATACTATTGTTGGAATTAGAATCGTTTCTCTAACATTTTCAATTAAACTTGAAGTCAAATTTCAAAACTTCAATTCAACCAACTCAATTTTTAATAATTCCACCGATTAAAATTCCAATTTACATTCATTTCAATTCGATCAAATTAATTCAATAGTTACATAATCAAGTTCTCATTTTCAATGATTTCAATTTATAACAAATATCAAGTTCACAATTCATATATAATTCAAACCAATGTTGATTCATAACAAATTTCAAAGGTGGGTGAAACCATTCAATTTCAATAAATTTTATTTACATTTTATTTCACTTTATTTAGCTTCATTTACAATACTAATTTATTCTCCCTTTTTTGTTTATATTTCAAAATTCAAGGTTCTCAAGTTCAAGGAAAAATAAGTTATAAACATCGCTTATTTTGTCTGTAAAACAATATTTCAAAATTCATGGTTAAAACAAATTTTATTTAACCAACCGGTGTCCGTATATAATTTTCTATCCTATGGCCAAGTGATACTTAAATTTTAATTTTAGTATTTGGGAAAGGATATATATCATTTCAATCCAAATCAGGGTCATAGGTATTTATCATTTCAACCTACGTTCTTAATTCATTTTAATGATTAATCCCGGGTTTATTTAATGCCCGTCACATCTAGGGTAAATGGTTGGGATTAATCAATACAAACACTGGTCATATAAAATCAAGATGAATAGCAGGTAACTTCACATAAATAAACATTAATATGTAAATATATCAAAATCAATCATCACATCATTACATTCACACAGTTCATAAATTTACTAGTTATCAGATGTCGGGTGGTTTTAAACTAGCAACTATATCAAATTTTAACTTATCTGAAAAATTCATACTAGCACTCAAATTAAATTAAATTATTGGTGTCAATCAATATAAATATGCAATTATAACTATCAACAGCAAACAATACAATCATATCATAGCATGATATTAATTTAACTAATATTAGAATACTTTAGTCAGGCGTGAGTGGGTTTAATCACTCACCTTGGTTCTGAACGTGTCTGAACTCCAAAATAAGCCCAAAATGAAACAACGACTTGCAGGCATGATTCAGAATGGATTTTAACTCGATGGTCGCTCAATATTATATTTAATTTTATAAGAGGAGAAGGGATTTTCTCAGCAAAACAACATGGAAATTGGATTTGTGGAGCAGTTTACGAAACCCTTTTTCATAGGTATAAAAGAAGCAACACAATTACACTAAAATTCCATTACCTTATATATATTATATATAAAACATACACATCAAAATACTTATATATATATATATATATATATTCTTCTAATAATCAACTCTACAATCCAACACCTATCAAATTTTTTCATAAATATTTTCTTTATAAAAAGAAAATAAAATAGAAATTTAACCCGAACTCATGTATACAACAACTATGTACATATTATATAAAGGGAGCGGTTATATGAACACAAAAATTTGACATAAATCAAAAGGCATAATTTCTCAACCACATGATTAATTTATCTTTATGTGAGGGGTGCGGATCATGGGGTAATCTTATGGTTTAGATTTTATGCCACTCAATTTGTATCAAATCTTTGTATTTAAATAAACTTTCCTTTATATAAATCACACAAACACATAGGCGAAATAAAAAAAAACGCACGCCTCAAACAAATATATATATATATATATATATATAATATAAATTAAACATAAATAAACACACAAAAAATGAAGTAAGGTAAACCCACACAAACTCATAACTTGACCCAATGGGCCAGGGAAATGCAAGCAGTATGGATCTTGATTTTTACCAAAAAAAAATTACAAAACTAAACTAAATTTTGACCATCTTAAAGTGATTTTTGAACAAGTTAAATTCTGAATTTTGGAAAATCATAAACTGAAAAGTTGTTGCAAATTCTTTTCTCTTCAGTTTAAAAAAAAGAAAAACCAATTTCCGATAAAATTTGAAGAAGATATGATCAAAACAGCGACAGACAAATATTTGGATCTGAAATCTGGCTTCAAAAACGCACCTGAAAGATTGGCAGTTTCGGCCAAGAAAAATTCGAAATCTGAAAAAGTATATTGCACAAAAGTTTTAGCTCTTTCAATTTTACACAATTTGAAAAAAAAGTAAAGTCGATTTGGATTCCGTATGAGGAAGTTATGCTCCCTACAAAACAGATCAAAATCTGGCCAAAAAAAAAAAAAAAAAAAAAAAAAAATAGAAAATAAAAGGAGAAAAAGGGAGAAGAGATTGATGGATTAGGTGGCTTCTATTTATTTATTTATTTAGTTTGAGAAGTTTCTCCATCAGATTTAGATGAAGATCTTGATTTTAGCCATGGTTGATTGCTAAGAATTTTGGAGAAGAAGAACAAAAAGGAATGGTTGCATGAATGAATAAAATGATGATATAGAGAAAAGAGAAAAAAAAGAAACCACCGTAAATAATCATTCATGGCTTTCTAAATCTTTAACGTTAATTAATAAATGTGTCCCCGCAAATTGATTTTCACCCATTCAAATTCAAGCCACTGTTAATACAAATGAGAATGTAAAGGGATGTATATATCTTTATTTACATGAGAAGGAAGTTACCAAATAAATAACGTCAATTTAATGTGTCCCCGCAAATTAATAAATGTGTCCCCGCAAATTAATTTTTCACCAATTCAAATTCAAGCTAGTATTACTACTAATGAGAATAAAGAAAGATGTAGATTTTTTTTTTACAAACAAATAAAAGGAACCAATATAAATGTGTTTGCAAATAAATGGAAAAAAATACAAATTTTTAGTTCAAATGACAAACGGTTTTGGCAATATAAAATTAACAACAATAAATACGAATTGAAATTTAGTTAAAGAACAAATAAAATTTTGTTATATTTATATCAAGAACAATAAATACAAATTGAAATAAAATTAAATATATAATCCCATATTGAAATGGAGGGTTTAATTACACAAATTAAATATTCATATAAAAATTCAAGAATTAATATAGATAAATAAAATAATAAACCAAAATTTTAAATTAAATCATTAATTAAATACTCTAAAAATTGAGGTTGTTACACACAAGTAGTCTTACGCAAACAACCCTTGAATAAAAGGTCCTTCTCTCAGAACTTCATCGGAGAGTTCCTCCTGAATCGTTTATATGATTTTCCAGCGCCAGTAGCCCAGAAACATCAGGACCATCCATAAAATTGAACATTGCATCCCATTACCCGCCAGGTGTCCCCAGTAGTCTGTTCCACTCGCGAAATGTCCACTTCATTTTATCCCATTTATTTTTAATCTGGATATCTGTAAAATCCAAATTAAATCGGGTGTTCATCGACTGTTGCATAGAAGTTGCTGACGCCAGTCTCGCACTCGGCTAGATACTCCACACAGATATCTATAAACGCAGAGTCTCATTCCTCCGTTCAGTATGCAACTGGGTGCGAAGTAGCAATGGTAGAAGAGGTAGACATCTGCATTACAAAAAAGAAAATTCAGAAAAATTCGAAAAAAAAAATGTGTTACAGAGAACTAAAAAATAAACATAATGGTAGCAAAAATGGCTCGAAAAAATCGTTTTCTGGGGCTGTTTTGGAGAGAATTCGGGTTTTGGTGGAGGAAAGTGGGGAGGAGGCCTGATTTTATAGCGTGCGGAAGGAAATGTTGGAAATCTATCCGTTGGCATCCGACGCATTGGACGCCAACAGATAGATTTCCAACGTTTCGTGAATGTTCCATTTGGGGGAATTAATTGCTTGCGTCGGACGCGTCGGACGCGAGCACTTTCTGTTATGAATGACACAGACAAACCCAGCAAAATGCACCACAATCACCAATGACTAATGCAAATAATCAACAGAACAAGAGATAATAATAAAGTAAGAACACACGAATTTTTAATGTGGAAACCTCTTCGATGTGAAGAGTAAAAACCATGGGACCAATGACAGGGGTCCTCCTAAACTTCTCTTACTATGATAATGGAATGATACACAAATCCAAGTCACAAAGTGGATACACAAATTATCCAACAATAGCTAGCAATAACAACATCAAAACAAAAGCGAGAAAAGTGAAAAATATCACCAGGAAACAGAGCTTAGAAAAGCTGAGAGATCTCGCAAAAACACTCTAGCAAAGTGCAATCTCAAAGTAGTAGAAGCAACCCACAAAATCTTGGAGAAACTGACAAAGTTTTGATGTTGTTGTTGTGTATTATTTGTTGCCCAAAAACGGATGTATATATAGCCACCAAAGTGGCACCTTGAAGTCTTCATTCAACCACCATAATTAATAAGGTTACTATTCCCAACAAGATGCAAATACCAGGGCACATCAAAGGTCAAATAGTCACCTTTTCAAATAAAAGCACAAAATACCGTAGCAACACTTATTGCTCCAATTAATTAAATATGAGTTTTTCCACATAAGAAGAAACTCATTCCCAACAAACCTCCCCTCCCGACTATGTGAAGGTGGTTGCCATTCCGGCCATCGAACAACAAGTCTCAAATTTGTCTTTTGGCAAAGCTTTAGTCATAATGTCGGAACCATTATCATCGGTATGAATTTTCTCAAGCTCAATTAACTGATCATCAAGAAGATCACGTATCCAATGATATGTCACATCAATATGCTTCGACTTTGCATGAAAAGTGGAATTCTTAGCAAGACGGATTGTACTTTGACTATCACAATACAATACATACCTCTTTTGTGAAAATCCAAGCTGATGAGCAAACTGTTTCATCCACAAAAACTCCTTACATGCCTCTGTCGCTCTAATAAACTCCGACTCGGTAGTAGACAAAGCAACACATTTTTGTAGCCTAGATTGCCAAGACACTGCTTCCCCTGCAAAAGTGACCAAATAACCCGAATTAGATTTTCTTGAGTCAATATCACCTGCCATATCAGAATCCGAATAACCAACGAGACAAAGCTTGTCACTCCCAAAACAAAGCTTCATATCAGCAGTACCCTGTAACTATCTCATAATCCACTACATAGCACTCCAATGCTCTTTACCTGGATTAGAAAGAAATCTACTAACCAAACCTACAGCGTGAGCAATATCAGGCCGAGTGCAAACCATTGCATACATTAAACTACCCACGGCAAAAGAATAAGGAACATGATTCATCTTCTCCTTCTCTTCTGTTGTGGAAGGACATTGTTGAGAGCACAACTTAAAATGCATAGCAAGTGGAGTACTCACAGGCGTTGCTTTCTCCATATTGAACCTTTTAAGCACTCTCTGAATATATGCTTCTTGTGATAGCCATAACTTTGAGCCTTGCAATCACGAATAATTCTCATTCCTAAAATGTTCTTCACCGGACCAAGTTCCTTTATGGAGAATGTCTTGCTCAATTGTTGCTTCAAACTAGCAATCCGATCTACATTTTCCCCTATAATAAGCATGTCATCAACATAAAGTAGCAAAATGATAAAATCATCGTTAGCAAATTTCTTCAAGAAAAAACAATGATCATTATATGTCTTTTTGTATCCTTGCTACCCCATAAAAGAGTCAAATTTTCGGTACCATTGCCTTGGAGCTTATTTTAAACCATACAAATTTTTCTTCAATTTGCACACATATTCTTCCTTCCCTTTAACTTTAAAGCCCTCTAATTGTTCCATATAAATGTCTTCTTCAAGTTCACCATGAAGAAAAGCGGTCTTCATATCCAACTGCTCAACTTCTAAATTCAAACTAGCAGCAAGACCCAAAACAACTCTGATGGAAGACATCTTGACAACCGGTGCAAATATCTCTTCAAAGTCAATTCCCTTTCTTTGGTTGCATCCTTTTACGATAAGCCTTGCTTTATACCGAAGTGTCTTTGCATTTTCATCTTGCTTCAGCTTGTAAACCCAACGATTCTTCAAAGCCTTCTTTTCCTTCGGTAGTTTCACTAGATCAAAAGTTTTGTTATCATGCAACAACTTCATCTCTTCTTTCATTGCATCCAACCAAAGTTGCTTATCATCGTTGTCTATACCTTCCTTAAAGGTCTCAGTTTCTCTTCCGTGGTTAAGAGAACATATTTGGAAGATGGATACCTAGTGGAAGGACGGCGTTCCCTGGTAGGTCGCCTTACAAAGGTTGTTTGAGTTTCAGGAGAAGCATGATGATCAGTTTCGACATCTTCATCATGGGTATCATCTTCCTCAGGTACATAACCTTCATTGACATTTTCTTGTACATGCTCAGTTGGAATTGGTGCAGGAGTTGCAGGAGTTAAAGGAGGAAGATCTAAATCAACTAGATCATAGCCACTATGAGATGCAGATTCTTGTGGTATCTGAATATCTTCAATTTTTTGGTCTTCAACAAAGTGTGCATCCTTGCTACGAATCAACTTCTTCTCTATATATTCATAAAACCTATAGCCAAACTTGTCAAGACCATAGCCCACAAAGATGCATTGGCGAGTCTTGGAATCCAGCTTCAATCTTTCATCGTTAGGCACATGCATAAATGCCTTACACCCAAAGACACGCAAATGACTGTAGGAAACCTCCTTGCCAAGCCAAACCTTATCTGGAACATCACCATTCAAAGAAAAACAAAGAGACAAATTAATCATATGTGTAGCTATAAATAAAATTTCACCCCAAAAGTGTTTTGGCAACTTAGCATCTGAAAGCATGCACCTCATTCTCTCTAACAAAGTACTATTCATTCTCTCTGTTACACCATTCAGCTGTGGAGTCTTCTTTGGTGTAAACTGATGCCAAATACCTTGAGTCTTACAATATTCATCAAGTGGACTGATGCACTCACCACCATTGTCAGAACGTAAACACTTTAGCTTTTTACCAGATTGCCTTTCAACCAAGGCTTAAAACTGCTTAAAACATCAAGTGCCTGATCTTTTTTTTTTAAGCATATGTCCACAATTTCTTTGAACAGTCATCAATAAAAGTAAAAAAGTAAAGTGCACCACTAAAAGTTTTAACTTTTAACGGACCACAAACATCAGAATGAACAAGATCAAGCAAAACTGATTTTCTTGAAGGAGGTTGTCTCTTAAAAGAGACCCGATTCTGCTTTCCCGCAAAACAATGAGAATATTTGTCCAATTTTACACACTTCAAATCAGGTAGTGCATTTTTCTTCATCAAACAACTTAACCCCTTTTCACTTATATGACCAATTCTTCTATGCCACAATTTTGTAAGATCGTCATTTGCCACATTTGCAGAATCAGTGGGAATTGAGGCTTGCAGCAAGTACAGACTTGTGTGCTTCTTCCCACGAGCTAGCACCATGTTTCCTTAAATCATCATTACCCATCTTCAACACCCCAAAATCACCAAGTGTATAAGATGTGAAGAATTCCTTCTGTAATGTCACATGTAGTGATGCTCCAATGTCAATGACCCAACTCGACCCATATTTAGTAAGGTTCACATAACTCTCATCATGTACAATAATAAGATCACCATTAGCTGCAGTAGCAGCTCTATCATCATCACTGCAATCCTTTTGATCTTGCTTCTTATCTTCCATGCCTTTACCACCTTTGTTGTCTCTTTTCCACTTATTAGCAATATTTCTTAACGTGACCTGATTTATCACAATAATGACATTTCATATTTGCGTATCTTCTACCAGATTTGCTTCTGCTTTTGTCTCTGGAAACTGGAGCTTTACTCTTGCTTCTTCCTCTGTTTTCAGCAATATATGCTTCCTCGGATGAAGAAGACACACCATGAAATTTTTTCCTCATCTCCTCATTCAAAATACCAACTTTGGCAATATCCAGTGTAACTTTTCCATGTGGTGCTGAGTTGCAAAGTGTCATTCTGAAAATGTTCCATGAATCAGGAAGAGTGCCAAGTAATAAAAGTCCCAAAATTTCATCATCAAAATTTATATATATAGCTGATAATTGCTGAATAATGCCATGAAAATCGTTCAGGTGATCAGAAAGTGACTTGCTTGAATTGTACTTCAAGCCCATCAATTGCTTGATTAGCTAGGTACAATTTATTATTTCTAGACTTATTAGCATAAAGAGATTCAAGTTTTTGCCATAGTGATCTTGCATGAACATCATCATTTATATGATTCAAAACATTATCGTCAACCCACTAACGAATAAATCCACACACCTGTTCATGTTCAAATTGCCACTGTTCATCAGTTTTTCCTTCTGGTTTTTCATCACTAAACACAGGTAAATGCCAACTTTTGACATACAACAAGTCTCTCATTTTTCTCTTCCAAATATGATAGTTAGCTCCATTCAAACTAATCATTCTACTAGTGTTGATATTTCTAGAATCCATCAGGGAATATTATAAATTAACCAACCTTGCTCTGATACCAGTTTGTAAAGAATGACACGGACAAACCTAGCAACATGCACCACAATCACCAATAATTAATGCAAATAATCAACAGAACAAGAGATAATAATAAAGTAAGAACACACGAATTTTTAACATAGAAAACCTCTTCGATGTAAAAAGTAAAAACCATGGGACCAGTGACGGGGTCCTCCTAAACTTCTCTTACTATGATAATGAAGTGATACACAAATCCAAATCCAAGTCACAAAGTGGATAAACAAATTATTCAACAATAGCTAGCAATAATAGCATGAAAACAAAAGCGAGAAAAGTGAAAAATATCACCGGGAAACAGAGCTTAGAAAAGCTGAGAGATTTCGCAAAAACACTCCAACAATGGACAATCTCAAAGTAGTAGAAGTAACCCACAGAATATTAGAGAAACTGACAAAGTATCGATGTTGTTGTTGTGTATTATTTGCTGCCTAAAAATGGATGTATATATAGCCACCAAAGAGGCACCTTGAAGTCTCCATCCAACCACCATAATTAATAAAGTTACTATTCCCAACAAGATGCAAATATCAAGGCACACCAAAGGTCAAATAGTCACATTTTCAAATAAAAGCACAAAATACCACAGAACACTTATTTCGTTAATTAATTATGGGATTTTCCACGTAGGAAGGGTCATTCCCAACACTTTGACATTTTCTAGCTGCCAAGGGGCCCTAATATTCATCGTCGCAATCCGATGACGCTGGCCCCGTTTCAGTTTTTCCTTTCATTTTCCCCCAAATTACCAATTTAGAGTTGCAAAAATCGATTAAGTTCTTCCCTCATGCTTATTCCATTGTTATATACTCCCTCCTATTCAATTTATAAGTCGTTCTAGAGTTTTGTCCAATTTACAAAATATATGACGTTTAGGAATAAATCAACCATTTATCTCTGTTTTACCCTTTTCCTGAAGCTATTTCCAATGCATCATTAACTTACGCATGCATGTTGTGTTAGTCTTCCAATGCTGTTAGTTTAAAAAACATTAAATTATGTGGTTGTAAATGCTTTGAGAAGCTGCATGGCGCATTCTTTGATGAAAAGTGGCAGCACATCTTCTTAAAACTGCATGGCCAAGAGGACTAATTAGAGGATAAAAGTGTCATTTTTCAGCATTCTTAATTTGCGTGCAAAAGTCCAAAACGTCATGTAATTTGAATCGGAGGGAGTATGTTTAATCATAGAATTCAATCGCGACTCCTTATGATGGGAAAATGTCGACTATGTTGGTAACTTACATTTTTTCTAGTGCGGTCTCAATCAATCTGGAAAAGTTATGACATTTTAATTGCCTGAGTTATCCAATTGATTTAAGTGACATTTTTCCTAGCCGTTTGTAGTTTTAGTTTCGACTTCGATTTCAATTTCTGGATAATTTGTTAGTTGTTTTTTTTTTGGATTTTTGGAAATAGGGATTTTGATTTCGATTCCAGGAAATGACTGGACATTATTATAACACAAAATTTGAAGATGAAACCCACCAATTTAGAGCCGTGTTTTAGTTTTGTATGTGTATTTCACAGTTTTTTCTTCAGAACTGTAGCATGTATAAGGATTGCATTTGAGGTAAAATATTAACATGATGATTAAACATTTTTCCTAATTATTATCAATGTATGTCAGCATCCTTTGTATAATGTAATGAACAAGGAAAATGAACAGTGCAGTAGCTTCTTATTTTTTGCCTCAAATATAAATAGCAAGTCCATGTGCATGTCAAAGTAAATATCAAGGTCATATATACTTAGAGTTAGAGAGAGGGGGGGGTCTAGATGTAATATTTTGGAGACGCATACAAATATAAATACATACATTGTTAGTTGTAAGATTCAGTTTATTTGGAGTGCAGAAGAAGGGAGAGAGACAATGCCCGGCCCGGTTCGGTTCGGTTCGGGTTTGGGCTTGGGCTTTGTGGTGTAGGCACTTATATTTTTGGACCATAAAACTTAGTTGTTTTCGAACCGTTTTTTTATGGAAAAATTATTTTGCGCACCGATATTTATTCTGCAACGGAAAAGTTTTGCAACGGTAAAATAATTAATCCCCCCGAAATTTTAGCAGATCCGATATTTTCTCCCAAAACCTAATTCTCCTTCTATATATACTATTTTATCTGAGACGAGAAAAACACCGAATTTTATATTCTCTTCTTCTCAGCCGCCATTAAAACTTCTAAGAAATTTCGAGCAGTATTTTTCCCGAAAGTGCAAATCTGCACTGATTTGTTTGTGCAAGCAAATCAGTTACTATTTTAGAGGCTGTTTTATCCTAGAGGCGGCGGCGAAGGAACGAATTGGTTTTGCACCTCTGACCAAATCGCCGAATCGTCTTCAAGAAAGCGACCTAGTCCGCGACTCAGCCATTGTTTTCCAACAGTTGATCACCCCCGAACTGACTCTAATGGCCAGGTCATCCAGCAACGTCAAAGGTACTTAAAACAATATATTTTTTTTAGCATATTATACATGAAATATCCTGGATACAGTATCGGCCCTGGGTTGGCTGGGGCCCTAGGCCAAAATCACTACCACTTAGCTACTGCAATTTCACACAATCAATAATTAAGAGTATCGATTCTAATTATAAAAACAACTAATGTTTGAGGCTCCCCTTCTCTTTCCTCCTTCTCCCGAGTCTGGGGTCCTAGGCAGCCGTCTAGCTTAACTATTCCCAGGGCCAGGCCTGCCTGGATATTTGATATGAATTGTAACTTAATCCTCACAAACTTTTTTCCCCTTCACAATGTGATTGAGCGAAATTACAAACATTAAATAAGCAACTACAAGGTAATATTGGGTTTGGACTAAGTGTAATTTGCTTATGCATTGTATGTTTGTAAAATAAAATGAAACGTCCTCTATTCACAGCAGTTATCTTTAGATAGGGGCACGAGTTATGCTTGTGCCGTATTATTTACATTAATTATCGTTTGCACAAATCGGTCTGGTTTTACCCTTCAGCCCAACACTCTGTATATAAATACACTGCATCTGTACAGGGTTATTCTCAGTTCTAAATGCAATAAAATTCTCCTCTGCAATTTCTATTATCTCATTTTACATTTCATTACAAAATTTAACTTGGTATCGGAGCATAGACTTTGCTTAACAACAATTGATATTCTGGGCTCATCTTTCTGATTAACACCTCTGATTTCACCACTAGAGAGTTCTTGTTTTGTTCCCCTCCTCAGAGAATCTTCATCATTGGAGTGGGAAGTTAATTGCCTCAGTGTGTCGTGCCTGTCATAGATTCTACACGGCTGCATATCAGTATATGTCTCGCTAGTGCAAACCCAGCAGCTGCATCACTGCAGCAATCAACTGGTGATCGAAAGTTATTCAAGAAAGTCAGTCAAGAAGTCAAGAAAGCATTTCAACACTACTGTACCCTACCAGTTACCTAATTCAAAGTATTTTCATCATTCTCAGGTATCCGATTGCATCAGAGGGTCTAGTGCTTTCTAATATTCTTCTTGATAGTCAATTCTTGCTCTTGATTCTTTGATATGAGTAATCTGAAATCATCATTATGGAAAACGACGCCAATTCCTCATCAACTTCAGATCCACTGCCGGGGTCAAACAATTCAGGGACAGCTGCAGATAATTCGATAAAAACTGTAGTTAGTCCACAATCTCAGTTAATTACAGTTCAACTCGATGAGAACAACTATCTTTTATGGAAATTGCAAATAGAGACTGCATTATAAGGATATGGGTTAGAAGGTTTCCTAATGGGTACTGTGATCCCACCGCAAAAGTTTATTACCAATCAAGCAAATGAAATCGTTCCCAATGAAGAGTACAATAAATTTTACAGGCAAGATATATTGATTTCAGCATGGTTACTATCGTCAATAGGTGAAAAACTATTACCACAAGTTATTGGGTGCAAGTCAACAGTGGAAATATGGCAGTCTATTAAGAAGTCTTTTAATAATCAATCTTATGCCAAGGTTATGCAATATAAGAGACAACTTCACAAGATCAGGAAGGATAATCTATCAATGAGGGAATATCTGAGTAAAGTTAAATCTATATGTGATTTACTTGAGGCAGCAGGACATAAATTACCTGATTCACAACAAATATTGTGTATCTTGAGTGGATTAAGTGAAGAATATGAAGCAGTTGAAGCCATTATAGCTTCACAAAAAGAATTATCATCCTTAGATGATGTTCATGCTATTCTGTTATCACATGAAGCAAGACTCGAGAGTAAAAGAACTCTAGAAAGTGAATTAAATGTCAACTATGCTGCTAGTAATGCAAGAAACAAAAATCAAAATTTCAAGAATGAACAAACCTTCCAAAGAGGTGGTCAGACTTCCATAGGAAGAGGAAGAGGCAGGTGGAACAACAACAGTAATAAGCCCAAGTGTCAAATCTATGAAAAAGTTGGTCATACGACACCCAGATGCTTTGTCAGGTTCAATGCAAATTATGCAGTGAACCAAAATCCAACCACATAGAGGGGTTCAAACCCAAGTGCCAACCTTGCACAGACTCAAACCGAAGCTGTTGTTCAACCTGCATCATCCATAAATCAAGGTGAAAGTGCAAGCATAGATCATATAAACGACGACAGCTGGTATCCAAACTCTGGAGCTACCAACCACATCACAAATAATCTTGAAAATATCAATCTTGGTAATAAATAATACAAAGGTAATCAATCTATATCCATGGGGAACGGTAAGTGCATAAATATTTCTAATATAGGTAAAGGCAGTATAAATGGTAAGAGAAAGCTCTTCTTACATAATTTATTAAGGGTTCCTAGAATCAAGAAGAATTTAGTTAGTGTATCTCAATTTGCTAGAGATAACAATGTGTATTTTGAATTTTTTCCCACTCATTGTTTTGTTAGAGACATACTGACTAAAGATATTCTTTTGCAGGGTGATGCTGTTAGAGGATTATACAAGTTTAATATTGTTAACAGCAATAACATCACTACTGTAACAACATGCTGCAATCTGACTGAAAGTGATAATATTAGTGTTAATGATTCTATTTTTAATACTTGGCACTTTAAGCTAGGTCACCCTATTCCTCGAATTGTAAGAAAAATTCTTCTTGATAATAAGATACCCTTTGTTGATGTGAATTTACCCTATGTGTGCAAGTTTTGTCAAATGGGCAGAAATCACAAATTGCCTTTTACAAGTTCATCTACTGTTTATACACAACCTCTTGAAATGATTGCAACAGATTTATGGGGACCTACTCCTATAAACACTGACTTTGGTTGTAGGTACTACATATCCTTTATTGATGCTTATTCTAGGTTTTCATGGCTATACTTACTCAAGTCTAATGCTGATATAAAAATGTCGTTAAACATTTTGTAAAACTTGTAGAAAATCAGTTTAATAATACTGTCAAAATTATTCAATCAGATGGGGGATCTGAATTTAAATCTCTTGCTTGTTATTTTCATGAAAAAGGTATTATTCATAGAATAACATGGCCATACATTTCTGAACAAAATGGTTTATCTGAGAGAAAACATAGACATATCATAGAAACTGGATCAACACTGTTAGCTCAAGCCTCACTACCACTTAAGTTTTGGCCTAAAGCTTTTAATTCAGCGGTATTTTTTATTAATAGAATGCCAACTAAAACTTTGAATGATATAAGTCCTCTAGAGAAGCTATACAGTGTTAACCAGACTACAAAAATTTGAAAGCAATCGGATGTCTGCGCTATCCGTATATTAGGCCATACAATGCCGACAAATTTGATTTTAGATCAAAGCCATGTACTTTTATTGGCTACTGTAACAATCAAAAGGGCTATAAGTGTATTGATTCTAATGGCAGAACATATATAAGTAGACATGTGGTGTTTGATGAAAATATTTTTCCATACAAACAGTCAAACATGAAAATCACTAGCAAAGTTTATAATGCAAAAGCAGCTATACTTGAGCCTCCATCCACTGAAAATATGTGGGAAGATATGACACGTACTGAGGCTGCTGGCACTCAAGACAACTATCAGAATGTTGGCATTCAACAAGCTGACAGCACAAAGCAGCTCAGCCCCGCCATGCAGTCACCTAGTTCATCACACAACACAAACAGGATATCAGAAAATGTTAAAGAAAATCAATAGTTAATAAGCAATGAGGATAATGGATCTAATAGGAGTAACAATAATGAACAATTTGAAGATGCCTTACCAGTCAATCTTCCTCACACCCAAACTGGCCATCATATGATAACCAGAGCCAAAAGTGGCATTTTCAAGCCGAAGTCATTTATTACAAATATAAACAATGATGAGCCAAACAACTTTGATGAAGCCATCAGAAATGAAAACTGGAGAGCTGCAATGAAAGATGAATACAATGCTCCATCCACCAGTCAAAGAGAACATTATAGGATGTAGATGGACATGTAAATTAAAGAAAAATCCCGATGGATCAATTAATAGATATAAGGCTAGACTGGTAGCTAAAGGTTTCACATAGGAATACAGTTTTGATTTTAATGAAACTTTCTCTCCTCTAGTGAAACCATCCACTATCAGATTAGTTTTTACTATTGCGTTGAACAATAATTGGAAAATTAAACATTTGGATGTGAATAATGCCTTTTTAAATGGTATATTGCAGGAAGAGATCTACATGCAACAACCTCCAGGGTTCACACAGGATTCAGTGCAAATTAGAGAAAACAATCTATGGGTTGAAGCAAGCCCCTAGAGTTTGGTTCAAAAAACACAAATCAACATTGAAGACATTGGGCTACTCTCCTACCAAATCAGATCCATCATTATTTACTAAAATTAGTGATGTATCTACTGTTTACATCTTAATTTATGTTGATGATTTAATTGTTGCAGGAAATAATGATGCTGAAATTCAAAAGCTAACAAAATACTTACATAAAATGTTCTCCATTAAGGATCTAGGGGACATAACATATTTTCTGAGCATAGAAGTCAAGAGACAATCAAATACAGTAATGCATCTATGCCAGAAAAAGTACAATTCTGAATTACTGACAAGAGTCAATATGCATGAAGCTAAACCACAGCCTGATATTGCCTTTAGTGTTAATAAAGTGTCTCAATTTATGCAAAATCCACTTGACGAGCATTGGAAAGCAGTCAAGAGAATACTTAGGTATTTAAAAGGCACAATCAACTATGTGCTACCATTCAAAGCTGGGAAGGACCTAAACATTGTTGCATATAGTGATTCAGACTAGGGATCAGATCATGATGACAGAAGATCAGTAACTGGATACTGTGTTTACATCGGCAGTAACTTGATTTCATGGCGTTCAAAGAAGCAAATTACAATCTCCAGATCCATCACAGAGGCTGAATACAGAAGTGTGGCAAGTACGACAACCGAGATTCTGTGGTTACAATCACTTTTGAAGGAGCTAAAATTGCTATCAAACATTAAACCTTTAATATGGTGTGATAATCAAAGTACAATTTATCTAACAGCAGATCTAGTCCAGCACGCACGTACAAAACATATCGAAATAGACATATATTTCGTGCGTGAACAGGTGCAAAAACAGAATTTGCAAGTGAATTACATCCCTACTTACAATCAAAAAGCAGATATATTCACCAAATCACTTGCAGCAAAGAATTTTATACGATTAAGAGAGGAATTAAAGATTATAAAACCATACAACCTGATCTCAGACTCCAAATGAAGCTGAAGCTCTCGCAGACTCAGATCTGAAGCTATACATCTAGATCCATACCAACAGCATCTATTTTAGTTGATTCTCTCCATTCAAATGAGTCTCAAAGTTCATCCTTATTGCTTCCGCAAGACAATGGTCACGTCTTTCATTTTTGCATTGATCGCCCTCACAAATCATTCTGAAGACTTCACAAATTAGGGTTTCGCATCGTTGAAGAAAGCCCTAATTTTTGAGAGGGGCAAATAAAATGAAACGCCCTCTATTCACAATAGTTATATTTAGATAGGGGCACGAGTTATGCTCGTGCCGTATTATTTAAATTAATTATCGTTTGTACAAATGGGTCTGGTTTTACCTTTCAACCCAACATTCTGTATATAAATACACTGCATCTGTACATGGTTGTTATCAGTTCTAAATACAACAAAATTCTCCTCTGCAATTTCTATTATCTTGTTTTACATTTCATTACAAAATTTCTGCTTACATTTCATTACAAAATTTAACTTTGTAATAAATTTTATTATGATTTCAGGTTCTGGGGAAAAAAATATGATGCAGAACTTTCAAATATTCACCCCAAAACTAATCGTTTAAATAGACAGTGCAAACTGAGTTTGTTTACTAGTAAACTAATTATACTAGGCTTGAATGCCATTGCATACGGTTGAATATTTGGTGTATGCTTGAATGCCAACTCTTGATGATCATTTTTTTAGTTATCATACGTGAACCATATTGTATGCGTATGTATTATATGCAATAATCCAGATTTATTCATTAGCTTACAACATATATCCATTTCTATTGCAAGCCAGATAAATGTGTTCAAAATGAGTTAGTTTTGTTGTTTATGTGATGATTCCTTTCTTAAAATTGTGCCTTATCCATCTTCGTTAATGCTTGTTACAAGTTCATTTTTTGTTAAATGTTACTATATTTTGAATTGATGTTGCACTAATGGCACTATCTTTTATATTTATTACATGAGCAATTTTAGTTATTCAGCTTACAATGACAGGGCAGTCAACTCATTGTTTTATCAGAAGTACATCCTTCATGGGTTCTTATGTGTTCTTATGTTCACTAATATGTTTTACCATGTATTATTATTTTTCGGATCAATAAGAATAAACAACATGGAATTTGCAAATTTCAAAAATATCATAATTACTATGATTATGATTTATCAAGGTACATTTTTCCAGATCTTGGTTGCACAGGTTATATAGCTAGTAACAAGGCCTTAAATAACGTTTATTTTCTATGTTTCTTTATACAATCAGGAGAAGACCTGGCCCAAAAAGAAATAAAGCCCTGGGAATAAACAAGTGACAACATATCTAGTGGACATCGCAAAATTTTAAGGTGCAGAACAAACAAGAAGCACATACAGCACGGAGGATATAAACTTTGAACCTCCTATTTCCCAACTATAACCCAAACCAACTTCACCAACTTACATTTGCTAATGACTTAATTATGTTACCAAAGTTTTAAAATGAAACATTTTTTAACTTGGCCCTCCCGCCAGCCTGGGCCCTGGGCGGTCACCCAAACAGCCCAGGCCCAGGGTCGGCTCTGATCAAGAGCATGTGCAAGGAAAATATGTACATCCAACTGATGCACAAGATAGAACTCAGCTGAAGAAGAGCTGAAGCACACAAAAGACGAGCTGCAAGAACTTAAAAATTCTTTTTCGGAGTTCAAAAATCTAGTGTGTCAGCGTTTAAATGGAAATGTAGGCCAAAATCAACCAGAGCAATCGTGAATTTATTCATTTTATGTTATGCATATATTTAGCATTTAAGCAAGTTATGTATTGTTATTGATGTTAGTTTAACTCATGAATGTAGCAATATATTTACATAAATAGATATTATAGAGTATTGTTTATCATACTTAAATGATTATGAAATTGTATTTTTTAGTGTAATTTAGTATTATTCTTGATCATGTTATATATAAGTTTATTATATTGATTTATGTTGGTCTAAAACATGAACAGTAAATAATATGGTAGAAATTTTTTAAAATTGCGTAGGAAGAGCATAGAAAACTTTTAAATTGTATTTACTGAAGTTGAGTATGTTTGGTTGAGTATGTATGGCGTAACTAACAAGTAGGAAATTTTGTCGTAGGAACAACGTAGGAGACTTTCGGGCATAGAAATGACGTAGGAAATGGTTTGCCGTAAGTACGGCGTAGGAAACGATAATATGAAATATATGGCGTAGAAAACATCTGGCGTATGAAAGGCGTAGGAAATATCTGACGTAGGAAAGGCGTAAGAAATTATACCATGCATAGAGTAGGAAAGGCGTAGAAAATATTTGTCACGCTTGGATTTTCGACACTATATTAGGCATAGGAAAGGAGTAGGAAATTGTAGTTTCCTACGCCAAATAGACGTAGGAAAATCTGGTAGTGATTACATCATCATCTATCACCCGTGACTTTCATGTTCACATTAAACCTATTCATCAAATATTTGTATATTTAATCACTGATTTTGCAATAGGTGAACAAAGTATTGATATTAGAACAGTCAGCAATACCATTGATAATGTACAATAGACAATAAAATAAATACCTCCATTAATATTTGCCCTTTAATCTTGAATTCAGATATAAATTGTGATTACTAAATGCAATCCTGTCAAAAAAGTAAATGCTATATAGAAGTTAATTTGACAAATGATATCAATGATTTTATATAGTTATTGCTGAAAATGTAGGGATAACCAAAAAAAATACTTCATTAAGAATTAACAGACCGTGATGTTTCAAGCTTTAATGCTTTACTAATCAGCAAAGCACGCACATAAAGTTATAGTGTAGTGTATTTGTGTATATGATTTTCTAAATGTGTCAATTAATTGGTTTCATTTCTAAATCTCGTTGTAACGACCCGCATTCTACGTATTGGAGGATCGTAGAATATTTGTTTTATTTCCATATGAAGTCATATGGTCGTGTAACTTTGGAAAACGACTATTAGGGTCATTTCCTAAATTCGTGATTTTTGCCGAATTTTAAATGACCGTTTTGTCCCTGGCGAATCTTGTTTTGCATATTACTTTTTATTGGTAAGGAGTTTTGACCTAAAACCACTTCCATTGGATTCAGATGATGGTTTCCCATTCCGTAGAGTGGTCACTTAATCAAACGGACTTACCGTTTGGGAGATATGGCTGAAATACGGTTTGAAGATGAAAAAACAGCCTAATTGGGCTTAATAGGGTGATTAGCAGCTAGGCCCATAACCATTTCGGCATTAGGGTTATGGGAAGGCTGAAAGAAGTTGGAGAATCATCTCCTTTCATTTTTCTAGCCGCCACAAACATTTCTCTAACCGTGATTATGGCTTCCATCTTTCAAACCTCTCTCTAATCACTTTCTAATCGCTGCTTAATCAAATCTACAACAAAACAAGTCAAATTAACACCAAATTCGAGATAGAGCTACTGCACCACATTGGAATCCGAGCCAAAATAGTAAAAGCTTCAGATCCATCATTAATTACTGGCTAAGGTTTGTGTTTAGCATGTTTATTCACTAATTATGGCTAACTAGGGATGATTAGTGATAATTAGCGAATTAATGACTTGGAAAAATATGCATAAATATGCATAAATTCTAGAATCATATTTTATGTCACATATATAAATTTGGGATGATTTTGATTAAGTTTGCTAATCCCGGAATTTAGGGGATTAAGGGGAAAATTATGGAGGGTATGTTTGATCTAAATTAACATGTATAATTGATGTTTAGATGTTTTTGGTAGAATCTATATGTTGCTACTGTTGTTTGGTGTGTTTTGTGATTCCATAGGAAAGTTAGAATGGTTGGAAACGTCGTCGTATGGCGAGAATGGATGAAAAATAGCTTGCTGGAAATTATGTAGGGATCCTGTTTGGATAGGATCGTACATAACCGATCCGAACTGGAGTGATGGCATCAACAGTAGCATGGCAACAAGAAAAGCCTGTGCGAGTCGAGTTGGAGATGGATTAAGCTGGCATAGGAAGGAATAGAGGACGAGATCGGTTCGACATAGCCGAACCAAACCGAAATGGCTGAACCGAATGAGGAGCTTGGGCATGACATATTCGAACCGGACAAGGGAAATAGCCGAACCGAACAAGGGACTTGAACACCATATACCGAAACCGAACCGGAGGACCCGAACTGAAGTGAGGACCCAGAACCGAACTGAGATGACAAACCGAACCTAACACCAATTCGACCAAAACCCGAGAGGCAAAGGAAGTCCAAGTGGGAAGTTATCACTCAGGATCCAGATGGGAACTAACGAGTTGACTTTAAGAGTTGGTCTTTGCTACGGGACGTGTGCAAAGGAGTTATCAATATTCATAACTTTGGTTCACCGTTGAGAGAGGGTGGCATGTAGACGAACTAGAGCCAGGGCTCTATGGACTGGTTGGCCCATAACTTAGAGCTAGAGCTGTGTGGACTGGGTAGGGTTATTGACTATAGACCAGGGCAGTGTGATCATAGCAATAGTTATATGGAGTTGGACTCCGTCATGGCCCCAAATGGATTCGGTGATCAATGCGGTGGATATCGTATGCTTTACGCACTGAGTGAGAGATGTGAGGATGATTTCTATGTTTGATGTTTGCTATCACCATGGCACTCACATTTCGATTTTACACTCTATGTTAGTGTTTACCTTAGAGTATTGTGCATCTTGTTGTGCTAACTCTTTGGTTGCAGGACCAGGTCAGGTATGATTATTTATACCTGTTATTGCTCTATTTAGTGATATAGATTTGCTATTGCTCATACCAGACTTTCGTCTGACCCAGAGTTTTATGTCTCTTCTTATTACTCTGGGTGCTCCTAAACGAGCAGACTAGAGGCAGGTTAGGTGGTTATGCACGAGTAGCTGTTCGGAGACGAGCAGGAGGCTTCCACGTACTATATATATTCTCTTTGTGTTGTTGTTAGTCATTGCTTTGGGCATCAGTAGTGTACCTCTTTATTTCCTTTTAGAGACAATATTTTGGAGTTGTAATAATTGGATATGAAGTTGTATTTTGGATTCGCTACTCTAATGGATATGGTTTAGTTTTCAGGTTATGTACCATCTTCTGTTTTATATCAAGTTATGCTATTATTATATTTTATTCCATGTTTTGTGAGATATACTACAGGTTCTTGGTGATTCATCGTTTCAACCTTTTTTACGTCTATCCCGTGCTAGTCGGG
Organism: Allium sativum; assembly: GCA_030737875.1. Taxonomy (NCBI): domain Eukaryota; kingdom Viridiplantae; phylum Streptophyta; class Magnoliopsida; order Asparagales; family Amaryllidaceae; genus Allium; species Allium sativum. The sequence goes on along the minus strand of CM060927.1, from coordinate 260,702,308 downwards.
CATTGGCACAACGCATTTCGGGGAAAATGTCTGATTCGATAGGGGTGGGTCGTCACACTCGTGCAACCAAATGCTTTTCAATTCATTTTAGAAACACACATTTAAGAAAATGAATATATCTAGCAATCAACTAATCAAAATTTTGCTGTTTTGACAAAGAAATAATATGTATGCTTACCTCCGTTGATCCAAGTTTTTTAATATCTAATCCTACCATAACAAATAAACCTGGCCACTAAATAGCAATTATCAAACCCTTTCGTATTCTGTAAAATACAAATAAATGTAATCCTGTGAACAACCGAATAGAGATCAAATTTCTTACTTAAAACAATAACCTGAAATAGAAAGAAGAAACCTGAGTTGAAACCCATTGTCTCCATAGATAAACTCAGCCATTATAAAGCGAAAGAAACAACTACAGTAGAATATAGAGATTTTAGCAAATTAAAGAAAAAGGATACTTCTTAACCTCTTCTCCTATGGGTTATGGCCCAGTATAATCAACAGCTTTCTCCGGTTTTCAACCACAATGGCAGATTTGAGGCTGAATTCAGATCTAAAAAATTGTAAGCTAAAACTGAATCTGTAGGAAGGGAATCAAAGAGTCAACGGATTCCCCAGAAATGGGTTTTAGCACCATCCACAATGGGAAGATCTAAAGCGATGCATCATCGGTTTTAGATTTGAATTTAACATTAATTCCTGAAACTAAGATGGAATAGCTGAAATTGGGAGAGAGCTAAAGCAGTTTTAGGGAACATGGATTGAAATTCATCTAACTGGATACTTGTTTTGATGATAATACTATCTCTTCTCGTTATAAAGCGGGAAGCTAAGGGTTGTGGACTAAGAAACACGATTAGAGAGAGTAGAGAAGGTCGTGGAAAAAATGGGAACACGATTCTAACGTGGAAGACTTTTGACGTAAATAACCCTTCTTTTTTCTAGCACGTGGAATGTAGAAAAGGTCATTTTGGGAATCATAAAAAAGGCTTCACTTTAACCCGTTGACCACGGGTTTTGCACTATAATATAAGATATGGAAGTAGGTCCACTGGGTGGCAACATGCTTCACTGACGTCATTTAACATGGCCACCGGATCGGGAGGATCGAAGGAGTTGCATCCATCCCGAGGTTGTATATTTTATTGGCTTTTGAATTGAATTCAACTACCAACAATAATATTCTTTTTCTTAGATGCTCAATAAAATGGTAGGGTTTCATTTAATTCCGTCGGCTTTACCCAAAAAGAATCAATAATATCCGTTAGCAAACAATCATAACTGTTCAAACAAAAAAATATCTATTGATGAACATATATCTCACTTCTTCTATAAATATATATCACACATTAACGTAAAGTTTACTTTTTTTTCGAAATTATATATCGGTATTTTCTGATAAACTTTCGAGTGCTCTTCTGATTTGTGCAACTAAGCTATATGGCTGTATATCCGATAAGACAACCATTGTCCGGCTCGATCCGATGCTATAAGATATCCGGTCCTTGTCCGTACAATTCTCTTATAGGATAGGACACGGACACACCATCATCTAGTATGATCAGAAATGTTCAATCTTTTTCTATTGTCTGAATATTGTTCATCCTTTGTCCGGCTCGTACGAACAGTGTCCGAACTTATTGCTTGTCCGGTCAGTGTTTGTCCAAAACCCCTATAGGATAGAACGAGGACACAGCTTCATCCGATCCGACCTGTTTACACCCGTACTAGGCACTATTTGCATAGATAATCTCTAATGCGTTATTAAAGAAATTTCTTGATCAATTCATTGTAACAATGAGATAAGAAAAATGATTCATGCACACAAGTACCTCATCAGAAAGAAAATGGAATTTCAACATATTTTAAGCATGTGAACGGTTACGAACAAAATACCTCATCGGAATGAAAACGAAATTTCAACGTATTTGAAAAAGTAATTAATAAAATTCTTATTTGACAAATTTATAAAATTAATAATTTATGCAAGTGAGATCCGCTTAAAACGTTTTCTGCGTTGTGATCTAATCAAAGTACTCTACGTTATAAAGTAAATTTGAAATGAATCCGCCTAATATATATAACTTCATTATTTATTTATTTGTAGTAAATATTTACATATATTATTGTTAATAAAAAGATATAAATAAATTTTATTTTAAAAACATAATTTAAATACTCCAATAAGATTCTCCTTTCGAAGTGTAGATATGATGCATTTTGGATTCCCTTAAACTAGTAAATGTTACAATTTCATGACCAAGTTTTATCCGTGTTTGCCAAAGTCGTTGGATAAGATTTTAACGAGTTCCCATTTATAATACTCTGTTTCGGTTTTCTTAAAGATTTGGAAGTTCACTAGCATTTTACAAGAAGACAAGATGATAATCCAAACTGAAACATAGTAGATCCTAACGATTAGTTCATTTTGTCTTTATATGAAAGAAGGAAAATAAATGATAGTCCAATTATAAAGATTCATTGTGCCATATATTATGTATATTTTCGATGTCTGAATAAACATAAATTGTAAAACTCAAGATCTCATAAAATGGATCGTTTTTTCTTTATATAAAAGATGAAAATTATGAATTATTCAAACATAAATTATGAGTTTTCTCTTTATATAAACATTAATTGTGAAACACATAATTTTTTCTAAGATAATTTATGGATTTATATGACACTCCTTTACAATTGAATTATACGAGTTTTTAAATATTTATTTGTAGAGCTCAAATTTGAGGATTCGTTATGCTAACATTGAAGAATAAACGATACTAGTTGATTACGACACATATCAAAGTTAACTATTAAATTATGTATATTTTCAATACCGATTGTTTTCATAATATGTTAAATTTTACAATATCATGCTCATAACAATTCTTCTTAGTTTATGTCACTCCAAGTCTTCAGTCTTTAGTTGACATAATTTTCAGTTTTTAATTGAAATTTGCTAGTGCAATTCGTTATCAAACCGACCGTTAGGGAGGTTTCCCTATTATAAAAGGACCAAAATCAATTTGTCTGAGCCAACTAATTTCGGCACCATATTCATGCATCAGTTTTCTTTCTCAAATCTATCCAATCCCTCTTCTTCGTTACCATTTCTCACTCCTCTTTCTTCTCTAGCATTCCATGATCCTGTTAATTCTCCGTTTATCCAATCTCCCTTCTATTAAAGCGGCGAAGGAAGATTAGGTCAATCTCCCTTCTTTTTTATGACTCCGATTCTAGATTGCGATTACATTGCGAGATTCGCTTAAATAAAATGTGGGTTTCATGACTCCGATTCTAGAGCATTTGTTCCTTATATTATTTTAATGGCAAATTCTATTCAGACCTAGGTATTTACTGAGTAGCCCTCCTTTTAAATGAAAAAATTCAAGGACGAAATTTCCCTTTTCATTTTTTGTTTAATTGTCTAGTCTACCTCGCAGGGACTCTACGTGGTTTGTAAGAAAACCACGTATGAGTACTACGGGGTACACTAAAGAACCACGTAGAGCCCCTACATGTTTTTTTAGTGTACCACACAGTGCTCCTACGTGGTTTTCTTACAAACCACGTAGAGTCCCTACGAGGAAGAGTGTTTTTTTTTTAATTTTACATGGGGGCTACTCAGCAAAATGAGGGGTTTCCTCATTTTTGCTGGATTATAAGGGGCTACGCAGCAAATTCTCGTGTTCAAATAGAATTTGCCTATTTTAATTGACGACGATTTTTACTGTTGATTTGAAGGCAGAATTGATAAAGGAGAGGGACATTCTGGCTGTTACTTCTTAGTCCCCTTCGATCTGCAAAATTCCTCATATAAGTAAAGTGTTCCATCCCAATTCCAAATTCTAACTAATTAATCCCCTTCGATCTGCAAAGGTAAACATCGATTTTGTTGCTCATTAAGTTTGGCAACTTGTATTTTCCTTTTTGTTCAACAATGTGCTATAGAAATAAATTTTAGTTTCAGAAAAGTAAATTAGTTATTGTCCTTTTTGTTCATTCTTCTATCGTAGAATTAGTTACTTCTCTTGGATTTTTATGGTAGTTATTTGATGCGGTTATTGATGGCATTGAGCAAAGTTTCATACAAGCACAACAGAATCTCCATCCTGGCACAGTTTTTCTAAAAAAAGGTTAGAAAATTGGTGTGTTAGCGCAATCCATAAAAATACATGTATGCAACTTTACAATGGTGAATGCATATGTTAACAAGTGATATATTGATCACCTTATTAGGAATCTGTTAGACACAATATACATCTATATTTATTACTTATCCTTGTCAATGTTGCCCATCTTGAACTAAATTTGCATTTTTACATAAGTGGTTAAAATTATTAATTCATATGGGTGTTTGTGTATGTCTCATTGCTGCAACTGGAAATGAAATTATAGCTGTAAATTTTGCATACCACTAACTTTCTGAATGATTACCGTGCTTGTAATTGAAATTCCACACCCAGGTCTGCACCATCGTCACTAATAAGATAGAGGTCAGCATTTTAGATTTGCGCACTTATAATGATTTTTAGAGTTTTATGTTTTTATGATGTATTTTATATACCTTATTTGTCAGAGAACCTTTTCCTTATGATTCATGACGAAAATGTCTTAACAGGTTAATACTTAGTACCCCTTCTTAGGAACAAAACTATACTTTGGATAATTTATGGAAGTACTTTTCTTTACTATGAATTAAAATGAAGGAAATAATGTGAAGATTTTTCAATTTTTAATGTATAGTACTCAAAGATCTCATCCGTTTGTTATATGTATCAGTTGAAGTATCTTCGTATAGCCATTGCACTTTTTTCGGTTTTTATATGAGTTAACACAGACTTGTATCAAAAAGATCTATAATTACCACTTTCATTTTCATATTTCTTAAACAGGTTGTGTTCGTGATGCTTTGTTGTTACCATGTTGGCCAAGTATTAAATATCCCACTCCTGAGTTCTTTTATTTTTTTGGTTCAGGTATTAGAAAATGGTATGAAGTCATTGAAGAGCTGCCATGGAATTCACATTCAATCACCTGAGGTTCATGTTCAATTAAAATATTTTGTTTTTACTATCTAACGTTTATGCTCAACCACTTGATGTTCTCTGCAGATATATTGAAGGATGGCTACTTTATTCTATTTTTTACTTCCAAACTAATTACTACAGCGCTGCTCGTTTATCTTCAAGGAACCATATGCCAACGTAATACTTAACAATTATTGCTTCTACATAATTTTCAAATCAAAAACAGTAATATACGCTTAGGAAAGAGTTTTATCTTCTTCTCCTTCAATTTTTATTACTAATTGTGAAACATATCTTAAGAGTTGGTAATCAGCAAAAGCTATCATGATAATAATACATAAAAGCTTAGTGTTCCTATAAATTTAATTGCACAGACAGTATTAAGAGTATATATTTCCAATATGCCGAACCTTTCCATTCAACAAATTGCAAGCTTGTCGGTCGAATGATATATAGTTAAAATTCATTGAATAACAGTACAACGTTGCCTTAACTCCGTGAAACAATAAGATATCCAGTTTCAAAGAAGCAAGTAATAAATCCCATCTGCTCACAACCAAATCCCATTGCATTGCATCATCTTGCGGCTCGTTAGGAAGAAGCTACAAATAGTTCAAAGGTACACATAATTTCTCCCTATTATGCTAAGCTTCAATGCTGAGCTAAAGAACCATGGAATTATTTTCAGGTGAGTTATTTAAACAAATATGTCCTTCTATCTAATGGAATACTGAAATCAATTCATGTAAAATTAAATACGAGATGTTCCGATCAACATACACTATTTTAAGGTGGCAAATTAATCTTAGAATGCATCATCGTTAAATTCTCCTGAATAAGAACATGCATTCAATTTGGTTCAACATTGTGTATTCTTTTTATAAAGGCATGTGTCATAAAGTTTTAGTGGACAACAAGAAAATTTCCTTTTGATTATAATATAGGTTTACGTTGTGTGCTGATTGACACATTATGAAATATTCACTACCGCGTATAATCAGACAACTTATCGCAATTTCCACCATCGTAGAATGTGAGTTAAAGCATTGCACAACATAACAACTATTAAATGCACTCAAACCCTGAATTGGTTAGTTTGTAATGAGTGTATCTATGAACCTATTGCTTCTTGCTATTGTGCTTACATCTTTGTTGCTTGAGTTGTTTTCTAGGTCATGTGAGTCCATATTAGTGTTTTAGGTGTGCATGTCCGTGACCTCTCTTATACCGTCCTGTTGTTTGTATCTCTGATGTACTATCTTTGGGCCCTTTCCTTTTGACCTGATTGCATGACACTTGTCTGTAACTATTATTTTCTCTGGCTTGGTATTGTATGCCTGTATCTTGAGCCTGAAACTAGTATTTTGGCCATTGTGCTGTACGTTAAGCTATGTTGCAGTTTTCCCTCATTTGCCTGAACATCTGCATGTTCTTGTTGTTTCTTCACGAATGTATATGTCTTCTAGCTGTTTTTTCCAGTGATGTTATATCTGTTAGAGGAAATTTAAAGTAAAGAAGAGAAGGGAAGAAGGAAAAGCACTTGTCCCACATCTTGAAAAACAAATAGAGGTCGCAAGTATATCAATAGCTTTCTTGGAAAAATGTTGGGGCCTTGGGGTTCCCACATCTTTGCTTTGTTGTGAGAAGAGAGACCATACATGTTTAAACAACACGCGCGTGTCGCTGCCATCCTGCCATGCCGAGTCCTTTATGGGATTGTGCCAACTATATATTTTTAGGCGTTTTTCAGCCCAGAAACTTAAATTTTGAGCATAAATGAAACGGTGCATATATTTTTGAAAGAACGACAAAAAATAGCCGCTGATGGTTAACTGGTTGAATTAAGACTAGTCGACTAGTGGTATTCAGACCAGTCGACTGGGAACGACAAGATGTGCCTGTTTGTATTCAAATGGACACTGCTGTTCGAATAAAAGCGATCGTTCTTTTGAACTGATGCGACCGTATCTCCTCACTTCTATAAAAAATGGACCACGCTCCAGTTTTAAAACACATGAATTTCTTTTCTACATCTTCTACCTTTTTCATACTTTACCATTTTCTTAAATATATATAGCAAACGAGTTCTGGTTCCTGCAGGCTAGAACTCTAAACTCTTGTCACTGCAGCCGAATATATCCAGACAGTGAATCGTCATGTCAATTTAAACACCCCGGTTAAATATATTCAATATTTAGTTCGTAGTATCTTCGAACAGATTTGAGTCTATACTCTTGCACTGTAATAAGAGAGCAAATACTGTTTTAGGATAACGATCATCACATCGTGCCACGGAGTTTATATTTTTAGAGACAAGAAGAACCAACAACAAATTCCAATAAAAATCTAAAACAATATTTGTGCAATGGCTCCTCACAGTCTTAAGGAATTCGCTTCGGATTTTACAAAACTGAAGAGGTTTGATGGTGTTAACTTTCCACGATAACAGAAAAAGATGCATTTTTTGGTGGCTGGAATGAAAGTTGTCTATGTTCTATCTACGCCAAAACCAGTGGAGACATAAGATGAAACGATTGCGCAAACACGGGAAATGATCAAATGGGAACATGATGATTATATTTGCAAGGGACATATCTGCAACGCAATAACATACACACTTTTCAATATGTACTACAACAAGGCAACTGCAAAGGGTTTTTGGGATGCATTAGAGGTGAAGTATCCGATGGAAGACGCAACAAGTAAGAAATTTTTAGCCACCAAATATTTTAATTACAAAATGACCCAGTTCTTGGAAAGATTAAGGTCTCATTAATAATAGACAAATTACCCCCCCTTCTTGGAAAGATCAAAGAAAACTACTAAAGCATAAGGAGGAGGATATGAGTCTAGACAGCCTTGGACAATATTTGCAGGTTGAATAATAACTGAGGCACAAAGATGCTCAAGATGAAACAATTGTTGATACATCAAAATCCACATGGTGGAAGAAAAGTAAGAAAACAATGCTTCGAATAACTCTTCTAATAAAAAGAGGAAAGGGCAGAACAACAACAAAAATTCCCATAATAAGAAAGGCAAAAATGGTTGCTATTTTTGTGGTAAATTGGGACATTTCAAAAGGGATTATCGCTTCTGGAAAAAGAAGTGGCAATCTGAAAAAGAAAAATTTGCAGTAGTCATATCAGAAGTGAATATCATTGAACGAGAAAAATCTTGGTGGATCGATTATGGCGCTACTAAGCATGTCTACATTGACAAGAATCAATTCAAGAAACTAGAACCGACTGAAGGAGAAGATTACCTTTATATGGGAAATTTAGCAAAGGTAGCGGTCAAAAGGAAGGGGATTGTGGATTTGGAATTCACATCAGGAAAAGTTTTTACATTGAATGATGTATATATGTACCTGAAATTAGTAAGAACCTAATTTCAGGAAGTCTTCTTAATAAATTTGGTTTCAAACAAGTCTTTGAGTTAGACAAATATATGTTGACCAAAGGCGGTGTGTTTGTGGTAAAAGGGTACATGTGTGATGGTATGTTTAAACTAAATTTTGATACTGATAAAAGTATGAATTCTGCTTATATTGTTGATTCATTTTTATTATGGCACAATAGATTAGGACATGTTAATCATAAACGCATGCTTGATATGATATCTTTGAATCTAATTCTCAAACACCAAAATAATATGCTAGATAAGTGTATGATATGTTCATCAACTAAGACCACTAGAAAACCATTTCCTTACAAACCATAAAGTCCAACAAAATTGTTACAACTTATTCATAGTAATGTATATGATATACATAGTACTGCTACTAAAGGAGGAAAGAGATAATTTTTTCACATTTATAAAAGATTACTCTAAATATTGTTATGTTGATCTCATGCATGCTAAAAGTGAAGTTTTAAATTCATTTATTACTTATAAAACTGAAGTAGAAAACCAATGTGTTGTTAAGAATAAAAAAAACTTAGGTCTGATAGGGGTGGCTAGTATCAATTTCCTGAATATTGTGAATCAGTAGGAATTATACATGAAACATCTATTGCTTACGCTCCACAAATAAAATGGAGTGCCTGAAAGGAAAAATAGAACCCTTACCGAAATGGTAAATGCAATATTGTGTAATTTTGGGTTTAATACTAGTTTCTGGGGAGAAGCTTTACTTACTGCATGTTATAGTCTGAATAGAATACCTCATAAGAAAAGTAAAGTTACTCCTTATGAACTTTGGAAGGAATGAAAACCAAATCTTGATTATTATCGAGTCTGGGGTTGTAGAGCGATTGTCCGATTACCTGAACCAAAAATTAGGAAATTGGGGCAAAAGGCTATCGAGTGCATATTCTTAGGATACACTCAACATAGCAAAGGATATAGGTTTCTAGTAATAGAACCTAATAGCTCTATTTATGTAAATACAGTAATAGAATAAAGAGATAAAGTGTTTTATGAGAATAGATTTACATCTATTCAAAATAAACCGATTCATGAAACGGTGGAGGCCAACACACCTATTAATAGAACGGTGGAGGTTAATACACCTATTGGTTAAATGGTGGAGGTTAATGAACAACTATTGAACCTGTAGAAAACACTGATGAAAATATCGACGAAAATGGTGATTCTCTTAGGAGAAGTAAACGAAGAAGGATAGAGATATCTTTTAGACCAGATTTCTTCGTATATTTGGTTGAACTATCTAGAAATAATGTGGAGCATCAATAAATGATATCTACAAACATAGAATCTGAACCTTTAACATATAATGAAGCAATGAAATCTCAAGAATCATCATTTTGGAAAGAAGCCATGAATTATGAAATGGATTCTATTATGGAAAATAAAACATGGAAACGAGTGAATTTACCTCCTGGTTCTAAACCAATAGGATGTAAATGGATATTTAAGAAAAATTTGAAAGCAGATGACACAATCGAAAAATTTAATGCTGGATTAGTTGCCAAAGCATTCACACGGAAAGAAGGAATAGATTATTTTGATACATATTCCCTAATAGCTAGAATTTCAACTATTATAACTTTAATTGCATTAGCTTCTATCTATAATTTTGAAATTCATCAGATGGACATCAAGACTATATTTCTAAATGGAGAGCTTGATAAAGAGATATATATGTCTCAACCAAAAGGTTTTGTAATGCCTGGACAAGAGCATAAAGTATGTAAACTTGTCAAATCACTTTACCGTCTTAAACAAGCACCAAAACAATGGCCTGAAAAGTTTGATAAAACTATTATATCTAATGGTTTTAGGATTTTTGAATCTGACAAATGTGACTATAGCAAGTTTCATTCAGGTAAAGGTGTAATTATATGCCTTTACGTGGATGATATGCTTATATTTGGAATAGATACTTCAAGTATTGAAGTAACTAAAAGATATCCATCTTCATGCTTTGACATGAAAGATATGGGAGTAGCTGAAATGATTCTTGGAATAATAATCATAAAAACAAAAGATGGGTTATCAATTACCCAGTCTCATTACATTGAGAAAGTTTTGTAAAGGTTTGATCTATTCGAATGTAAACCCATGTCTACTCCGTTTGATCCAAATATGCAGTTATATACTAATAAGGGAAGAGCTATAACATAATTGGAATATACTAGAGTTGTTGGAAATTTGATGTATGCAATGACATGCACACGACCAGATATTACCTATCTATTGGCAAAATGAGTAGATATACTAGTAACCCAGCCATATTCATTGGAATGCAATACATATAATTTAAAGTATCTAAAAGGTACCATAAATTATGGTATCCATTACAATGGATATCCGAGTGTAATAGAAGGATACACAGATGCTAGTTGAAACATAGGAAGTGAAGATAATAAACCAACTAGTGGATAGATATTCAATTGTGGTGGGGGAGCAATATCCTAGGCCTCAAAGAAATAAACATGTATTGCTTATTCAACAACGACTGCTGAGTTTATAGCACTAGCTTCTGGTAGTAAAGAAACAGAATGGTTAAGTAATTTACAATTAGAAATTTCTGTGTGGCCAAAACCTATGTCACCAATATATGTGCATTGTGATAGTCAATCAACTTTATTACAAGCTTACAACCAAGTTTATAATGGTAAATCTAGACATATTGGTCTAAGGCACAGTTTGGTTAGGCAAATGCTCACTAAAGGGGTAACAACCATAGATTTTGTGAGATGTAGCCAAAATTTAGCAGATCAATTTACTAAAGGACTTGCAAGGAACTTAGTGATAAAAATATCACAGGGAATGGGTTTAAAGCCTATACAATACAATCACCAATGAAGGAAACTCAACTCAACATAATAAAGAAATTTGTTATCTTGAGTTCAAAGAGCAAAAGTACTTCATATGTCTGTGGTTGGAAGCACTATAATATTTAGTCTGAAAAATTAAGTATTATCATTCATTCCAGAGAAAAGTGCTTGGTACTTATAATGACAAAGAGAGGATGTTCTGCTTAAAACATAATAGGTATATAATAGATATACTGTTGAGGCGTGTGTTATAAGGCACTTCTGATAAACCTACCTATATGAATGCAACAAAGATGGTGCCGCCTTTCTGCGAGATTTTGGCTTGATCTCTAAGGGCATTTCATGAAAGAAGATACTGACCCAAGGCCAATCCACGGGTCAAGCATACGTACTATCTTGATAATATGAAAATATGTGTGTGATAATCACATTTGGTAGATCATATAAGATCGAGTGTTCAATGCTTAGTCAACCACTCCATCCTGATATACTTTGATGAGTTTTCACTACGTATAGATTCAAGTCTATGAGACATCTATACTTATGCACAAATTTTCTTGTAAATAAAAGACAAGAGGAATTTATTTAAAATTTGGTGGAGGATTGTTAGAGGAAATTTAAATTAAAGAAGAGAAGGGAAGAAGGTTTTTCAGCCCAAAAAATTAAAATTTGAACAAAAATGAAACGGTGCATATATTTTTGAAAGAACAGGAGAAAATAGCAGTTACCAGTTGACTGGTTGAATTCAAACCATTCAACTGGTGGTATTCAGACAAGTCGACTAGTTGAATTCAAACCAGTCGACTGGTAACGATAGGATTTCCACATTTGAATTCAAACGGACACTGCCGTTCAAATAGAAGCGACCGTTCTTTTGAACGGATGTGACCTTATCTCCTCACTACTATAAAACCTGGACCACACTCCAGTTTTAAAACACACGAATTTCTTTTATACATCTTCTTCCTTCTTCACACTCTGCCATTTTCTTAAATATATATAGCAAACGAATTCTGGTTCCTGCAGGCTGGACCTCTAAACTCTTGTCACTGTAGCCGAATATATCTAGACAGTGAATCGTCGTGTTTGTGCAAACACATCGATTAAAGATATTCAATATCTGCTCTGTTGTATCTTCGAACAGATTTGCGCATATACTCTTGCACTGTAATAAGAGGGCAAACACTGTTTTAGGATAGCGATCATCACATCGTACCTCGGAGTTTTGTATTTTCAGAAACCAGAAGAACCGGTGGCGAATTCCAACAACAATATCTCAGAATTTGGGAAAAGGGAAAATATGTATTTTGATCAAACTTCCTTTTATTTTTGCTTGTAATTATTTTTATTAATCTACTATTTTTGTCTTTTTTTTTCTTTTTTTCTTTTTTTTTTTTTTTTTTTTTTTGCTTTTTAGAAGCATTCGGGCATATTTGGTAGAAGAGTAGAAAATCCGGAAAAAAAGTACTGAAGATCCAGAAGGTAAAAAAAATCATTCTTAAAAATGAGCTTGAATGTAACAAGGTAAAAGTTTTTGAACATAAGGTTTAAGCTTCTAATCGAACAGTAGTTTACCATGTATGCGGTCTAGTTCGATGACGATTATTTTGGGCTGGATGATTTCCCATTTTGGGAGCAACAAATTGATTGCCTTAAAGATTTTCCTTCTTTGATCATTGTTGATTGTGTCGATGGTTCCGATATTTTGATGTTGTAATGGCCATGTTAATGCTAGTGTGTTATTATTTCAAGTTGTATGAGTTTATTTACTTGACTATGTTATGAAATATCAGTTGTATAACTGTGGTTCTAGAATTTATATTTTGTAATGACCATGTTATTACTGCGTTATTATACCATTTTTCTATATATTTCTAGTCTTATGTTCATTATTGAAATAGATCTGTAAGTTCATTTTTTCTCATACATTGCATGTGCATTATGAGGTGGGGACCCGAGGTGGTGTCTCTTCTGATTTTTGGCTAAATTTGAGGATTTTAAATCTACTTTTTTCCTCAAAGGCTTAAAAAGTACTATCCTATTAGTATCTTCCATTATGCTTTTCTATTTCATTTGGGGGGAACATAATCAATATCGATTGAGACTGGAAGGTTTCAGTGAGCTAAGAAGATTGAGAAAGATATAGTTTTACATTGTGAAAAATAAAGAATTTCTAGCTCGGTGGGGTATTGCTTTTCCAGATTAAGGATGATTTGACTTTTATCCATGTTTTTATGATATTTGTGAGTATTGTAAAGCAGTCTTAGTTTTGAGGAGGTATTTTCTTTTGTTGCTGTATATTTTGGTTATCTGTTAAGGATGTGTACTTTACTGTAGTACTAATATCTGTTGTACTCGGTTTTTCTATTTATAGGAAGTAAAGGAAGTAGTAGAGTTCTTTATGTGTCATTTAATAAAAGACCATTATATATACACATACGTGCTTCATGGCACTTTTATTAGTCATCTATTTCAACCATTCATTTATAGTTAAATAATATGCTAGTGAGAGACTTAGTGCATAGAGAAAGAAATGTTGATATGTGATTGAAATCAAGGGACTGTAGGAGCATTGCACTATTTGGTATAGTGTTGATCAAAATTTCAAAGAAAAAGCATTTGTTATCAAGATTTAAATATTGCGCTAGTAATCTAATAATTTTGTTTCTCTTGTGTTAACTAGACGAAGAGAGATTTAGTAAAGAGAGTTAGAGTATATAGCTCAGGCTCCCTGCCATCATATTTACTTGTTTATTTGTAGGGGATGCAGCACAGATCAAACCTTAACGGAACTAACATACTTTGGGTGATGATGATAACTATGAATGATAATACAGATGGCTACACCCAATTTCGATCATCTTGATGCATTGGAATGGAAGAAGGAAGCCTTAGCTAGTTATGTCAGGTAAGATCAAGGAAGGCCTTGCCCTGTTTGAGGCAATATGGGGTCCTTTATATATGTTCCTACAACCTTATGAGTCACTGCACCTGTAGTCTACCTGAATCTGAGTTTATAATAGATACGTCACTACAAGAAAAATACTTTTTTGCAGCGCTCAAAAACTGCTACCAATCATTTTTGGTGGCGTTTCGATAATCATTATGAGAAAACATGCCACTATAAATCATTTCAAACTGGCTACACTATTTTTAACACCACTGTAATTTCTCTTGTTGTAACATTTATTAAACGCCACCAAAATAATTCTCGTCGCACTAAATAAATGCCATAAAAAAGCTTATAATGTTACTAATAAAATTTCCAATTTTACCCTTGGTTTACAGTTGCATTAATTCAACGACACTAAATATATTTTTGTAGCGTTTTTAAAACACAACTAAAAATTATTAATTAATTTGCTCTTTTTTCCCTGTAATTATTTCCTGCTAGCAGTCTATTTTGTTTCTACAATATCAATCCATAATCATTCACATACTCATGAGTTCAAACATTCAGAAAAACAATTAACCATATAATCAAGTAAAATATGGATACATGATTCAATACAATAGTTTTCCGTACAACTGACCAAAAACTCACACACAATAACCACTCTGATATACAAATTTGCATAATTTATACAAAGGAAATGTTATACCTGTAATGTATACATCTAGTACAATAACAACTTTGCTCTTTAAAGTGATGCAACATATAGTCAGACAGCTCCTCCCTGATTTCACAACAAGATACACAAATGTTAACAAGCCAGCAGATTATGAGTCATCGCAAAACATGACTGGACATACTAGGCAATGCAAGTTCATATGTTTGTTACGTTCGTGTAAATACATAATACTAATGTGTAGCTTTAGCAGTAGCTAAACACAAGTGACAATACAAAATACTAGTCTCAGCTGAAGAAAACTTTTATGAGTTCCATTCGTGTATATAGTAAAGTAGTATACAGAAAATTAATGTGAACTCAGCCATTGAAAGTACTTCCACAGGAAGTTCCATTGAAATGGTGAACTCAGCCATTGAAATGTTTATGTGATAACTGTATACAACAATGATGTTGACACGCTTTTTTGTCGAAGCTGTCACACGTCAAGTGTTTGGTAAGAGACGCGCTCAAGCGTCAAAAAACACAAGGCAACTGGTTCGAAATTCTAGGTTCGAGATTCTAGGTTCGAAATTCTAGGTTCAAAATTCTGGGTTCGAAATCCTAGGTTCGAAATCCTAGGTCGAAATTCTGGGTTCGAAATTCTAGGTTCGAAATTCTGGGTTCAAAATTTTAGGTTCGAAATTCTGGGCTCGAAATTTTGGGTTCGAAACTCTGGGTGAGAAATTCTGGGTTCGAAATTCCTATTACGAGGCTGCTTTTAGGGTATGAAAATTGCTTCTTATGGGTCCCATTTCTCAACTACTCCCACCTAACCTTCCTTCTATAAATACCCCAAGCCTTGGCTTTATTTGGATCCTTCTCCCTTGGAATTTTTGGAACTTGAGAGATCCAAACACTCATTAATGGCTTCCAACACCTCCTCCATGGCCATTGGACATGGCATGGACTGTTGAAAGGAGATGCATACATATTCCATAGCTTGTTGGACACTAGCAAGCATGTTACAAGGTCTCTAGACCTCTTGGACATTAAAGCTTGTTTTGCTTATAGTTGACCAAGTCAACTCAACTTAAGGAATAAGAAGGATAATCAAAACATGACATACATGTTTTCCCTCAAGTTTTTACATTACCAAGGATTGTCATGCTACTTTTGAACTTCATGGACATGAACACTAAACTTGGATATTGTTGACCAAGTCAACTCTTCTCAACAAAGAAGAAGAAGGGAAATTTAGTCAAAGTGTAGAACAAACATATATTTTGTTATTCTATTGTAACACTTTGAACTTAACTATTGTCTGAACTTGTACAACTCTGTAATCGACAAAAGATATGATGAATGATGATTATAAAGTGGACGTAGGTGTTAGTGTCGAACCACTATAAAATCTGTGTCTCCCCGCATTTATTTACTTCACTGCTTATTTGGATAATTGTTCACACATACACATTGGGTGTTGGTGTGCGACAATTTTCGCCGTCAACATTTTGGCGCGCCGGGAAGGGAGAATGCACAGCTTCGACCTTTGCATCATATTAAGTACTTGGATTTATATTCGGATCTCAATTTCAGTTTCATTTTTTGACTTCGACTTCGCTACTTGCCTCTCGACATGGTAAAACGAAAAAGGTTCGACGCTACCTCCGAGGCTCGGACTGCTAGTAGCGAGGAAAATCAAGAACTTTTTACCAATGAGGAACTCTCGGACTTGGTTACTCGAGAGGACTTAGCGGAATTGGCTAGAGGATTGATCGCTTGTCTGGATCGGCAAGCAGAAGTTATGAACACGTGCCTTGCTCGGATTGAGGGTAGATTACATGGTTTTGGAAGATTAACTGACCAAACATACGTCATTGGAACAAGTGCCTATGTTCCGCAGTTTGTAAATCGGGACATGGGGGCAACTGCGCACACCCCAGAATAGGACGACGCCGATCCTCGTCAGTGCCGCTACCTCGACACTTGAGGGCAACCCCATTCCCGATAGAAGCGCAGTCCTATAAGTTTTGGATACTCGTGCTATGGCCTCAAGTAATGGAAAGCCCCGTAACTAGGCTAATAGGCAACGTAGGTTCCCGAACTACTCGGAGCTTACTCACACTCTCGAGGTGATCTACCGAGAGGCCCACCCTATTGCTCCCTTCAAAAAGCCTCCCGCTTGGGAGCCCTCTCAACAAGAAAGAGATTCTAGTCGACACTGCATATTTCATTACATCGCTGGTCACAATACAAATGAGTTTCATCATCTTAAGAATGCTATTGAAGTGCATTTTATAAATGAAAAACTGGCACGATTCGTTCGAACTCGGGCTGGGATGCCAGGACAGGTACAACCCCCAATTCCTACTCAAGATAGGCATGTGCCCCGCGCTCGGGGCCCCAATTCAAACTAAACCCCTTATTGGCTCTGATGTCTTGGATGCAAGTCTCTCTAGCACCTGTATCTTTAGGCTTGCGGGTCCGATTTTCCGACTTGGTGGTTGTTTTGGTTACGTGATCTTGGTTCTTCATGACCTTTCGGATATTGGTTTTGGTTTTCCGGTCTTCGAGTTTCGGAACCTCTGGTTTGGTTTCTCGGATTTCTATCTTTTGGATTCTTCGACTTCTTGGACTTTGGTTTCGGGTCTTTGGTGCAAGGGCCTTTGTTTTAGGCCTCCCTTGGCTCTTTGGCTTATGGACTCTAGATTCGGTTATTTGGGCCTCGGCCTAAGGTTTTATCTTTAAGGACTTGTGATCCTCTGGATGTATCCTCCTGGTTATTATTGAATGGTTTACTTTTCTCGGCTTTGAGTTGTGAATGGTTATGTTCGTTTACCCATGTAATAGAAACCGGCTAGATCCTAGGCATGCTCTCCATAAACAATAAACTATTCGCTTCCTTTTACAAATGAACTTGGAATCACAAAACGGCCAAGTTCGCCTACCCATGCACAGGGGCAGGCCAGCTCCCTAGGCATGCTCTTTACAGATGACGAGCCATTTTGTTTTCAATTGGCTTTACTAAAAAATACATAACTTTTATAACTTTAATAAAATTACTTTGCAAAGTGAGGACGCTTACCTGTGAAATATGAAATCGGTAACGGGATTGCAAACTCTAATAAGCGTCTGGCTATATTGGCTTCTCTTCCTACTTCGACGAGATCGTCTTGACTCGTGGCAAGCACCGAATTTTGCACAATCCTGCTTTTTTGGATTAGTAGGTCGTCTTGTCAATGATCTTGGATTACGTTGGGAGGACTTGTCCGTGACACGACAAGAATATCCAGTCATGGATTGGCGGCGAGTTTTGAATTGTGCACAATCCTACTCGTTTGGATTAGTGGGTCACCCTATCCACGACCTTGGATTACACTGGGTGGACTTGTCAAGTGGCATGACAATAATATACATTCGCGGATTTGTGGCGAGTTTCGGATCTCGTACGATCCTTCTCGTTTGGATTAGTGGGTCGCCTTGTCAACGACATTGGATTACGTCGGGTGGGCTTATCCGTGACACGACAAGAATATCCACTCATGGATTTGTGGTGAGTTTCGGATCTCATACGATCCTTCTCATTTGGATTAGTGGGTCGCTTTGTCAACGACCTTGGATATTACATCAGTTGGACTTGTTAGTGACACGACAAGAATATCCACTTGTGACTATCTTGGTCTCTTGTCTTACTTCGATAAGGTTGTCTTGACTCCACTTCCCGAGGCCACCTCACTAACGTGAGATTTCCTTGAATGCTTTAACATGCCTTGGCCATCTCACCAACGTGAGACCGCCTTGAATGCAGTCTATCAAATGAATATGATGACTTATGGAAGCCTTGTCGGTAGCACGGCAAGACCGCTCACATATGGTTATGTGCACACCTTTTATATGCAGGTTATTGGGCTTCTCTAGTCTCTTGGATACTTTGGCTGTTCTAGCTTTCTATTAATACGATCATAAGCGATTGTCGGATTTCTCTCCTCAATACGATCCTAAGCGATTGTCAGATTTCTCTCCTTAATACGATCCCAAGCGATCATGGTCTTCCACTAATATGATCCGAAGCGATCACGGATTTCTGGCTTATCGGCTTTGGTTTCTCGGATAATATGATCCGGCGTGGTCATGGCTCTTCAATTTTACGAATATAGAACCTTGCTTCGGACTTCTGCTGGCTTCGGTTTCTGGATTTCTCCTCTCCTCGCAAAACACACCTTCCTTGGACCAAGCAAGATATGTTTTAGGGGGCAAATGTTGACACGCTTTTTTGTCGAAGCTGTCACACGTCAAATATTTGCTGAGCGACGTGCTCATGCGTCAAAAAACACAAAGCAACTGGTTCAAAATTCTAGGTTCAAGATTCAGGGTTCGAAATTCTAGGTTTGAGATTCTGGGTTCGAAATTTTAGGTTCGAAATTTTTGGTTCAAAATTCTGGGTCTGAAGTCCTAGGTTCGAAATTCTAGGTTCGAAATCCTAGGTTCAAAATTCTTGGTTTGAAATTCTGGGTTCAAAATTCTGGGTTCAAAATTCTGGGCTCGAAATTCTGGGCTCGAAATTCTGGGTGTGAAATTCTGGGTTTGAAATTCCCATTACGAGGCTGCTTTTAGGGTACGAAAATTGCTTCTTATGGGTCTCATTTCTCACCTACTCCTACCTAAACTTCCTCCTATTAATGCCCCAAGCCTTGGCCTGCATTTGGATCCTTCTCCCTTGGAATTTTTGGACCTTGAGAGCTCCAAACACTCATTAATGGCTTACAACACCTCCTCTATGGCCATTGGACATGGCATGGATAGTTGAAAGGAGGTGCATACATATTCCATAGCTTGTTGGACACTAGCAAGCATAGTTACAAGGTCTCTAGACCTCTTGGAAATTAAAGCTTGTTTTGCTTATAGTTGACCAAGTCAACTCATCTCAAGGAAGAAGAAGAAGGATAATCAAAATATGACATACATGTTTTCCCTCAACACTTTAATATTAGCAAGGATTGTCATGCTACTTTTGAACTTCATGGACATGAACACTAAACTTGGATATTGTTGACCAAGTTAAATCTTCTCAACGAAGAAGAAGATGGGCAATTCAGTCAAAGTGTAGAACAAACATATATTTTGTTATTCTATTGTAACACTTTGAACTTAACTATTGTCTGAACTTGTACTACTCTGTAATCAATAAAAGATATGATGAATGATGATTATAAAGTGGGCGTAAGTGTTAGTGCCGAACCACTATAAAAGCTGTGTCTCCCTGCATTTGTTTACTTTACTACTTATTTGGATAATTGTTCACATAAACACATTGGGTGTTAGTGTGCGATAATTTTCCCCGTCAACAAGTGAAAAGACCTATTCGTCAAACTGTATACAGCAAAATTAGACTACCAAATGTTTATGTGTTAACGTACTTCCATTGAAATGGTGAACTCAGCCATGTTTCCTATATATATGTGATGTATAGAAGTTTACAACTGCAATTTGGGAACAAGAAATAAATATTGGTCTACTTACAAAAGGATGACCATTTTACTTAGGTTGTAGGAAACAATCACTAATCTATGTGTAAAGCAATGGGTGGAAAAATAGCACTAACTTTCAATGGCTACAACGAGACGATGAATACTGTTTTGAATTTTAACATTAAGTAGAACAGGATTGCAAATAAACACTTCAATGTAAAATGCATAACATAACTAAAAAGTTCCAAATCAATACAACTAAAGTATCTGCCCTACCTCTAGAAGTTCCTCTCGGTTAGCTTTATCCAAATTACTTGAAGAAATTTTCTTAACTTCAGCTTTCATATTATGCAAATCGTACTTGTACTCTCTCAGCTTTGTCAGCAATACAGCTTTAACACTTGGTTGCAAACTTCTTGCCTCAAGATCCATTTTTCTAATCTGAGCAGATATATATAGACATAACTCTTCACCATCACTCAACCATGTTTCTTGATCAATTTCAGCACGTCATCTGTACACGTAAATAGCCATGTTATTTCTCTCCATGATCTACGATCTTAGTTGAAACATATGCATACATACACACGTATATTACACACACACACACGCACGCACGCATGTATGTATATATATATATATATATATGGGATTTGAATTACCCTAGATGTACCTAAGGTTTACCTGTTTTCCTACCTCCTATTATTAATATTGATGGCCTAACATGCACATGCAATCATGCTCTCGCAGATATTCTTGGCTTTGCTAATCTGCATAATATAACAGAACACAAACCAATTTAAACAAAACTGACTTGGGATTAGTTTTAGGATAAAATGTGCTAACATGCAGCAAGAAGAAATCATACCATATCAGTTTGTATCGTAGAAAATCCAAGAGCACGCTTATAGAGTTCGTAAGTAATAGGTACTATAAGAAATCAAAATTTGTTAAGACATATAACAATGTTAAATTAACAAAAAAGACGAAGTTTTTGTAAGTAATAGGTGTGCCTGTAGAGTTCCGAGCAATGCGACAAACTTGAAGAGCCTTTGGAACTGCAGGCATATTTAGATAAGAAGAAACATAATTGTCCGAACAAATGTAAGACCGGATCTGAAACTCCCCTTGTATGGTATAATCATTTCTTTTATAACGCCAATTCAGGTTAACTAAATCTCTGTTCAGTTTCCCACATCAATTCAGGTTCCTCTAGCCTCAACAATATTAATAATCGACACTGCAAATACGGTTCAGGTTCAACTTGATCGTTGATGGCCTAACATGGAGCTTAAAACTAATTGTCTTCATCCCCTACGTAACATAATGCTTCTCCAGAGCATACATGGAAATTTTGTATGAAATGTATTAGAATGTTACATAATCCTTTACCATTCATAATCTTTGAGTGATCCTCCTATGCATAGAAAATAAGTATGTTCACCAATGTAACATTCATTAGCTAACACAAACTTTTGAAGATCCTGATACTGTTAAGTAGTACTGCCAGAAAGTAAATTTCAGAACCATGGCGACCAAATGTTCAGTAATCTTAAGGTACTGCGACTATTAAGTCCTAAATCACGAGTTATATGCATACACCTGAAGATAAAGGAATAGAACTAGCATTCTGTGAGCTGGTTGAGGAAACGCTCCGAAATGATAAAGTTGATCATATGGACAAATGTTTTTACCACTTATGTAACAACCCGTATTTCGATAACATGTTAAAACGAGAATCAAGGCAAAATTTAATTTTAAATTCTGAATCAAGTAAAACGGGCTATGCCATTGCGTTCGTCTCAGAAAAATACGCGAAATAGAGTCTGAGTTTTCGAGAATCGGAGTCCGTATGACCAAGTTATGGTCCGATGAAGTTTTCAGAAAATTCAAGTTAAAAAACGAGTTCTAATTTTGAAAATTAGGGCTGGAAAGCTAGGCGGGAAAAATTCCCGCCAGGCACCCCAAGTCGACAGCCTTGTCGACTTGGGAGTCGACATGGCTTGACCCAAGTCGACAGCCCTGTCGACTTGGGGGTCGACTTATGGTGGCCGGGCAGTTTTGCCTGGTGCACCTATTTCCTGTCTTGGCTAGGTTTTTGGGCCTGGTTTGAAATCTGACGGTTCAGGTTGGTCCTAGGGTTAATCTAAGGGTCCTAACTAATCCTAATCTCTATAAATAAGCCCCTAACCCTCTCCTAAATCCTCATTATTCATTCATGCAACTAAACTATGACAAAATTGCTCCTCTCATGGCCTCCACTCAAAATCCTAGCCTCCACTTCATTTCTATGAGAGGTTTCATGATCATGAGAGTATTAGAGAGTCCCTATGTTAGTATGAGAGCTTCTCAAGTTGATTTCAAGGCTAAAGCTTTGATCTTTGTTCATAAAGATGGGGTTTTTATTGATTTAGAGCTTTCATCTTTGGGTTTTTGGATGATGGCATGCATAGGCGTTGTCTCAATCTTTAACTTAATCGATTTGTGCCTTCATAGCAATGTAAGCCATTTCCCTACTCTTAGATATTAACTATGAAGTTAAATGTTCATGTTGCAAGTTTGGGTTTGATCATTGAGTATGATACATGCTATCATGTCATGCAAGTTTATGAAGTCATTATCTTGATCTTGTGGGCTAAAAGCTACAACCTTTATGTTGAAATGTTGCATTATGCAACATGAGAACCCTCATAACCTTTATGTCAACTTGCATATGAAGTCATAACCCTTATATGATAATATATGCGAGTTACTAGTCATCATTCCATGTCTTTTGTCACCATGATTCGCTTATGTGCCAAGTTTGGGTTTATGCATGTTTTTGAGGCTTAAGAATGTAACATGCAAGTTAGTGAACACATTTATGCCTCATTTGCCACCATGATTAACTTGTGGCTTAATATCCATTTTTGTCATGCCTTTGCCAAGTCTCTTCTTTTAATCCATTACGTTGTTGCGAACGTATATGTGAGTTTAAAAGCGTTGGGTTATGTTATGGGTAATTTCTAATGACATGAAAATACAACTTGAAAACATGACTTGAAATATAACATGGAAGTTGACATGTGAGTATGTTTGAAAATATGAAATTGGGAATTTACCTATTAAGTTAGGTCTACCCATACTATGGAATTGGGAATTTACCTATTAAGTTAGGTCTACCCATATTCTTAAAAACTTGAATATGAACATGACACTAGACTAAACATGAAAGTGGCCAACTCGAGGTTGGGTTGAGTTTGCAACGTAAAACTACCCGGAACCGACCGGCCTAACTAGTAGTTGCAAACAATAGGACCCAATGTGAGAAGTTGGTCATGTTGTGCTTGAACCCGAGGTTAGACCAAGTTGTGGTGTAAAGCTACCCGGAACCGACCGGCTTAACTAGTAACCACAACAAAGTCTAATGTGAGAGGTTGAGGTGCATTAAGTAATTAATGCCACATGATAGGGTTAAGTTAATTTGATTAATGACTCTTAACCAAATATGACATGGACAATGGGTTAAGTAAATTGATTAGGCCAATGATACTTAACAAAACATGACAAGGTTAGGTAGGTTAAGTAATTTGATTTGCCTAATGACACTTAACCATTTTTTTATACGACTAGTGGACGGGGTTAAGTTAACCAACACTTAATCAATCCAACACGATAATTTGGTAAGGTTAAGTAAGTTTTTTTAATGACACTTAACCGAAAGGTACAGTTAATGGATGGGGTTAAGATTAGACTCAACTAGTCTAAACATGGAAATCGGATGGGGTTAAGTTAGCCTAGACTTAATTAATCCCACTTGGTAGTTTGATAGGGTCAAGTTAATATATACTTAACCAACTTGAGCATGGTTTGTAGGGTTAAGTCTTGGACTTGGATACTTAGCCAATTTTGACATGATTTGTAGACGGGATTAAGTCATGAACTTAAGTGACACTTAATCCATTATATAAACCCTAATTCGGAGAATTAGGTGGATAACCGCAAGTAACAAGGATAACGGGAATAAGGCTAAGTGGTAAACCTTAGTTGAAGAATAGCTAAGTAATAATTCTTAGTCAAGGAGATTTGGACCAGTTCATAGATAGATGAGTAACCTGATACGGTAGGTCATCGTTTAAGTATACGAGTAGGAGCAAGTATCTGATTTAGATAAAGGCTCCAGCGAACTGGGTAACGAAGCAGCGGCTTCGGGGAACGTGAGGATACTCTTGGTATCCCTCTGTGAGCTGCCAGGTGATCATACTAGGCTCATAAGAGGTTAAGGTCTGCGTTAGAAGAACCAAGAGTATGCCTTGGTTGCTATTCGAGCGACCTAAAGACGGGGATGGATAGGGGATAGTCGACGATACACGGTCGTGCCCTAGATAGCATTTCGTCAGGCTACCTACCATCTTTGGTCAAGCGTGTACGTATGGAAAGGCAGAGAACACCCAAAAGACCATAATTGCTATCTAATTATGGTTGCGGTAAGGCTAGGATGTGGGTTGGCCAGTAGTGTGTTCTCATACAGGATTTATCCTGTCTTGTCTTTCACTAGTTGAGGGAGTGGTCTCGTGGGACCATAGCCACGTATAGAAAAAAACAGACCTTAGCATCTGCATCGGCAGGTAAATCGAAAGCTCCCGACCGAGTCCTGTATTTCCTGGTATGCCCTGTGACAGGACTCGGATGGCACGATGTGATACATGTGCATACAGTCATGGAAAAACGATTCACGATGAATGCGTGGGAAAAAGGGCGCGGTTGACGGTTAGCGTAAATCCTAGTGGCCCTGGGTGGTTGAACCAAAACCGAGATACGAAAACGTGCAATAGGTAAGCATAATCCCTAGTAGTCCTAGGTAGCATAAGTCCTAGTTGTGCAAACGATGATTCAGGTTGAAAGACCCTAGTTAGATATAGGGTGACAGTCCAAAACGATCTTAAGGATCATGGAACTATGTTAAAGTAGTATAGAATCTCATGGGAAAGGCCGTATGGTCTACGGCAAGGGACGGAACATTTACATGGAATAAAACATACGAGTTGAGTAACCTATATACGCGATATATTAGGTTGACATGGACCATTACACGACTTTTGAGTAAGGGTCATTCAGGGTTAACACACGATACGGTGGGGATACTAGTACGGTAGGTGCAGAGCTAAAAGACAGGATAGATACCATGGGATGTTATACGTGATAGATATCTTGGGGATATTATACTTGATAGGAACCTGACGATGGGATACCTTGTTTTACCCTGACATCGTAATTTATCATGACACCTTAGTTTATCTGAGTTCAGTAGTTCATCCTGTTATTTTGATTTAGCTTATCTATCTTGTCATCATGCTTATGTTCATCTCAGTTTCTCATGTCAGTTAACTTTACTAGTTTTTATGCTGATAGTAGATAGGGCTTACTCAGTCTTTTTGACTGACCTGTTTTGTTGCGCCTCTTTTCTTCCGTTTCCCCCCAGGTTACAGGGAGGAAATACTGTTGTTTAGTTCGGACTTCTTCTGCTAGAAGGTCATCATGGATGGCTTGGACTTTTCTTGGCTATGGCTACTTTACTGTTTTTACTTGGGGAATAATTTATGGAAAAGTCTTTATGCTTCTTTACTATTGCAAGACAGGTTTTGATGTACTCTGATGTAAAAGGCTTTAGACCCTTTTTATTGATGTTTATGAAAGTTCGATTTTACTTCCGCTATTTTATATGTTCTGTCTTGTGATATTTCTGTGCATGTTTACCAATAATGCCCCTCTAAAGCTAGTGCATTCCTTTGCGAGTGACCCTAGCGGAGGCGGGGTGTTACAACTTACTGTTTAATAATTTGGTCTGGTTAACAAACCAACTGAACTCGACTTATCGTGGGAGTTATTAAATTGATCCAATGAAACTTATTGATTTTCTAAAACTGATTTACCGAATTTTGAAGCTCTTTAATGATTGAAAATTTTATTTTAAATTTTTCATCATTCCGGAGTGTTTTCTCAACCAGACCACAGAAAGCTAGAACAATAACTCTCTTACCTCCAAGTACACGCTTAGAACTCGTGATTTTTCTTAATAAGTCGTGGTATCCTAAAAGTACTAAACACCAGCGGACAAGGATATGAAATATACCTCCTGACTGCACTACTATACACTAAAAAAGAACTTTGATAGGAGATCATACCATGTTAGTGTTTCGTTTCATATTAATTTTCGATTCATTAATAGGAGATCAATACCTCTCTTGCCTCCATGATAAACTGAATTTACGTAGTCACTTAACTTAATTTAGCAACTCGCAAGTCAAATTAACTTAATTTAGTAACTCTCAAGTCAAATTAACTTAATTTAGTAACTCCCAAGTTAAATTAACTTAATTTAGTAACTCCCAAGTCAAATTAAATTAATTTAGTAACTCCGAAGATAGATTCATTGTCAGCTCATATAAGTTAAACCTCTTGGGCCACAAAATTAACTTGCTCATAATCAGTGTAGTCAAGACGCTCGCCTAGGCACCAAAAAGCCCTAGACGCCAGCCTAGGGATTTTCTGGCCATCGAAGCGCCAGCTGTGCTCGAGGCGCCGAAGCCCTAAAAAAGCACCGAGCTAAGAAAGCGCGCTTCGGTTAGGTTCTTCTGTAAGATTTTTTTTTGTTTCTTTGAACAGTAGCTGTTTTCTTTAAACAAGCGTAAGTTCCATGTTATTTTTTTGTTGAAGAAATGCGTTTTTTTTGAAACAAATGTTTTTTTAAGTTTAACAAATGCAGTTTTTTTTTAAAAAAATCAGAGCAGTTTTTTTTTTTTTTAAAATAAGTGTGGTGCAGTTTTTTTTATAAAACATAAGATGTTTTTTTTAAAACAAATACAGAATTTTTTTTGGAACAAATGCAGTTTTTTTGAAAGTTTTGGACAAATGCAGTTTGTTTAATCTCAATATTGCATTTATATACACTTTTAAAAAGACAAAAATGGAGTTTTATGCCATTTTTTAAGTGTAGTTTTTTTTTGCTGTAATACAGCAAAAGTCATGCTCAAGGCGCCAAAAAAAGCCCTAGGCACCAAAAAGCGCTAGGCGCCAGCCTGGGGCTTTCTGGAGCTTTTTTGCCTTGACTACACTGCTCATAATTTTGAGATTTCTCGAAATGTTCACACATACTTGATATATACACCACTCATAAACATATGTGCTCATGCTTAACAGGTACAAAACATAGTTTCACCTGCACTATCTATGTCTGTATGCTCATAATCATTATATGTTATATATATACATGTGTTGATGTATATCATTGTGTGTGTGTGTGTATACATACATACACACACATTGTTGTCAAAAATCCTAAAATCTTGCGATTTGAATCCCGATCCAACCTGAATCTCTCCGTTTACGATTTTTACATTACGATTCAAACTTATGTAACACCCCACGTCCATTAATGTCACTCTCAAAGGGAATGCATTAACTTTCATGGAGTATTATTGGTGTATAGAACAGAATAGAAAAAGACAGATACATATATTGGTACTTGAAAATTTTAAAACAACTTTTATTGCAGCGGGGAAATAGTTTGATTACAACAACATCATAAACCAACAGTAAAACCAAGTACAATTAATATCCATCTTGACAAATTATTTCCTGAGTACATCAAGTAAAAAAGCATAACCCCAATATAAGTAGCCATAAAAGAGATAAGCCGAACTTTACTTTCAGCAATCCAAGCACTTCCAAAAGAGAGAGAAAGATCCAAATCAAGCTCCACTAGCACTAGTCCCACCCTGAGAACCTGAAGGGGGGGGGGAGGAAGAAAAGAGGCGAATGTAAAGGGGGTCAGACATAAAGTCCGGCGAGTCCAATAACTTTAACAATATAATTATTAAAGTAATTAGGATAAGGCATAAACTGGTAAAACAAGGAATGACTGTGAAACAAATAGGCAAGATAAAACAAACAAAAGGAATAAGATAACATTAATTGCGTCTCCAACACTATAGGATAATTACTATACTGCACCAATACTAGTCACCCTAAAAGTTGATCCCACCTACTGAACAAAATAATAATAATAATAATGGTAGTTTCGTGTACCCCTAGTTGTCTTCATAGGTGCCGCCTGCTCCTATCTCCACTAGTTGTACCCACTACCCTCCCCATTCTAATTACTACATTTATTCATAATATGGTAGTTGTACTCCTAACTGTCTTCATAGGTGCCGCCTGCTCCTATCTCCACTAGTCGTACCCACTACCTTCCCCATTCGATCGGCTCCCTAACTCGTAGATACCCGTGCTGGTCCCACAATGGGGTGTATCACTTAACAAAGTGGCAACCCGATACCACTAAAGATGCATGACTTATACCTACACGATGCAACAACGTCTTACTTACCGACCCGGGCCCACGCACGCACATGACCCCGTTGGACTTGCGTTGCCACCGCTAACTCGTTTTGACCTCTTACAATCAAGCCCAGCAAGTCTGTCCCGTCCTCGATCTAGATCGATCTCACTTAGATACTAAATGGGTTACTGGTTGAAAAGGGTCCCCACGCTTGACACAAGCTTTCCACCTATGCTTGGTCCCCACTAGGATTTCCCATTTAACCCCCTCTTATTCATGTCTTCTTACATGTTTCAACTTGGTTAAGTGTTTATAATTATATCCCACATGTCACCCATGTTACCCACTTATCAAATCAACATGTGTTATTGGTTAAGCTTGTCTTAACCCTATCTGCTTATCAGATCAATATATATATATATATATATATATATATATATTATTAGTTAAGCTAGTCTTAACCCTATCCACTTATATATTATTGGTTAAGTTGGTCTTAACCCTATCCACTTGTATATTATTGGTTAAGCTGGTCTTAACCCTACCTACTTATCAGATTATTGGTTAAGTTGATCTTAACCCTATCCACTTATCATGTTTTATGTATCATATATATATATATCGTATAACATGTTTTACTTAATTTAAGATTAAGTACATCTTAGTTCACAGATACATTGGTTAAGAGAATAACTCCCTAAGTATCAACCCCGAAGACCAAAATCAACATCAGATTGGTACTCAGAGAATTACTCAGCTCAACCAAACTTCTGTTTGTCATTCATATTCGTCTTTGATCAACATTAATTAATTATTAATGCACAGACCTCTCACATTAAGTCGATTGCTTGTGGCCGCTGGATATGCCGGTCGGTTCCGGGCAGACTTCCACCACAAGCCAGACTTAACCTCGTGTCTAAGCATCTTTTAATTATGCCTACAACCTCTCACATTAGACTGCCATTTGCGGTTGCTGGATGTGCCGGGCGGGTCCGGGCAGTCTTATACCACAAACGAGTCTAACCTCGTGTCTTAGGCATTTATTACTCATTTGGTTTATGCCTTTGACCTCTCACAATAGACTACCATTTGTGGTTGCTGGATTTGCTGGGCGGGTCCGGGCAGTCTTATACCACAAACGAGTCTAACCTCGTGTCTTAGGCATTTATTATTACACATTATTATTCAACCCCAATTTGAATTAATATCCCTATTTCAAATTTTCAATAACTTCCAAATTAATCTATGTCCATAATTGTCACCTAAATTATGTACATAATTTCTATGCATATAAATTAGCCAATTAATGTCTCAAATTTATTATATGCTTTTATGCCATTTTTATGCCAATTCACAATATTAATATTTAATATTTTCCCATTGCCCCCACGTCTTTCGCATGTTTAATATGAAATATGTTAGACCCGCAAATAGTCTAACTCATAAAAAGAAAAGAAACATCACAACTTGCATTACAAATAAAATAGATCTAACTTGCAAATAAGAATAGGATAGCATGGATTAAAATTTGCATGATTATAATTTACATAATCATAAATTTGCATAATCAATAACTTGCATAGGCAATAGGCATAATTTGCATAAACTAAAACTGGCATGGATCAAATTATATAAGATATAATTTGCATAGATCTATACACATAAAGGTGAACTTGCATATATTAACATGGTTTTCGCATAAACTTGCATATGATCTACATACAAACTTGTATTAAACTTGCATATGCAATTTAGACATGTAAACTAATACCTACATATGATTCGCATACAATCTTACATATAAACTAGCATATGATTCACATCCAAACTTATATATAAACTTGCATATATAATTTAGACATGTAAATTAAGATTTACATTTACACTTGCATATGATTTAGACATGTAAATTAATGTCACAAAATGAATCAAATTTAGCATATGTGTTAGACATATGAACCAACATCATGAATTTAAACATGTAAACTAATATCACACGTTTTACATATAAACTCGCATCTGTATATATTTATATATTTGATTCACATATAAACTTGTGTATAATTCGCATACAGAATTGCATATAAACCGATGTCGTAAATTGAATCAAGTTAAACATATGTGATTGGACATATGAAATAGATCTATCAACATAAGTTAACAAAACTGTCATACGTTCACCAATAGACGATAACAAAGTTAAGTAACCTCACATGATTCAACAGACATGTTCTCATAATCCCAATTATAACTCATCATAATTAATTTATTAATTGTTTTGTGTAAGAAATTGTACTCACAAAGACGGATTAGAGAAGAGAATAATTCGTTCGTCGTTTGTATTAGAATTCTGACTTGCAATTCCTAAGCTTTAAGAAGAAGAACTATTCTAGCAGCAGCATGGAGGCCAAGAGATTAATTTAGTTTAGGTTTAGAGCTTGAGTCTATGCGTTCTTATATAGAAGTTTAAATCAATATAAACCATTAGATTATCATAGGAGCAATCACAACTGTCCAGACTAGGTAGAGTTATCCAAAATTGCCACCTATGACCTAGTGACTCAGCAACAGGTCAGAAAGGACTCAGCAACAAGTCAGAATCTTCATAGTTCAAATCTGCCCGGGGGGTAGGTCGACCCCCTGGTCAACCTGACCTGTATAGAGGAGGTCGACCTCCTGGTCGACCTGGCCTGGTGTAGTGACCCGCATTTTTAGCTGTTGAACAATTAATTTATTTAATTATTTAATATCGATTTATCGATATCGAGAACGTGAATTAAATAATATTTAATATTTAATTAATAATTTTAATATAATAAAATATATTATAATGTCGAAATAATCAAAAATATTGGAAATCACAATATTCTGTGGATGAGGTCATCCCAAAAATGTAATTCAACTTAGAGTTGGATTATATTGACGAATATATTCAATCGACGACAGTTTGAACGTATAATTATAATATAATTAAAATAGAGCTTGAAACGACGCGGCAGTTCGCTATTTGGCGATTCAGACTTCAACTGAATGTACAGAATTCATTTTAAGCCGGATTTCTATGAAACAAGAAACGTGTGGAGCTGGTGGAGTATATTTTTCTAATGGAAGAGAAAAATCTGGATTTCGTCGTGTAAATTTTGATTTACGTCCAAATCAAATTTTAGAAAAGTCGCTATGGAATTCCTTTATAATTCGTAACGCTTTATATACGTTATAAAAGGATTTTTCAATGTAAAGTGAATATCGATTCAAATCTGGACTCGGAATAGCGAATATATATCTTTCCTGGAGCTGTATGGTATTCCACTGTGAATATATACGATAATATAAATTTATTTATATTTAATTTAATTTATTTAAATATATTTATATATTTAAATAGATTATTCAGAGCGTTAAAAATAGCCACTTTTGCAAACGGAGTCAGAATTCGACGAAACTAATTCTGTTGGATCCGCAATGTCAAATAGTTGTTAGATTTCTAGTTTCGTGATTTTTAGAGTCACTGTGGGGCCGTACGGATTTTTAGAGTGAAAAACAGTCAGTATTTTGACGGTTAAAAATACACTGTGTGAGCATACGAAGTCGGAATTCGACGAAACCAGTTTCGTTGGGACCATAATGTCGAACTCTGGCTGCATGTCCAGTTTCGTAATTTTTGGGTATCGTGTGTGATCACACGGATTTTTAGAAGGCGAAACGAATTAAGAAAAAAGGGAATATACCGGGAATATTCCTTCTACAAAATATCTAGATATTTGTGAACCCTATAAATACCCCCCTAAAAATCCTTATAACCTAATTTCCTCTTTTAGTCAACTGTAAAATTTGCGCAGCCTCAAAGGAGTTCAACAGAAAAAGAAAAGCAAAGTTTAAAAATCAAAACAAACTCAAATCAAACCCCATAAATCTCCATATATGCATACTTGAATTCGTATACAGTTTCTCTTCATTTTCGTGTGTTCTCAGTGGGTGCGACGCTATTTTGGGTTGCTCGAATGTGAGCAGTGAAGTTAGGGTTAAACCGATTGGGATGTTGGGGGCTTTAATCTTTGAATTTTGGTTGATATTCGGGATGAGGGGTTGTTATTGATCTCGCGTACAAAGTTTGGATGGATTTGAGGAGTTTTGAGTTCGGTAGATCACTGTAGTCTTTGGTTGAAGGCTCGACGACGGGAATTCCTGGGTGAGCTCGAGTTCGACGAAGGGGTAATGGCCAGGTGCGGTTTTAGTTGTTGAATCTGGTGGTGGTGGCGGCACAGGAAATAGATGGTCGGAGAGGTGAGGGTGCGAGGTCAAACGGCGGTCAAAGGGGAAAGTGATTACTGGAGGGAGCGGATTTAATTTGGGGGAAGAAGAGGTATGTGGATCGGGCAGATAAAGTGGGACGTGGGTTTTAAATGGATGGGCCAAGGTATTGTGGTGAGGCCCAATAGAATTTTGGTTATTATAATTCAAGTGGTTGTTTAATTATATAACGTATTAACTTGTAATGCTTATAACTTCGTCATACTGTATCAGAAATTCAAACCGTCAGTCACGTTAGGATCGTATGGACGAGCACTCCGAAATGAGACTGACCGGGAGTGAATCCGAGCTCGTATAAATTTACGGCGAAATAAATTGTTTGATTCAAATCAAACGACAGTTTATCGTTCTTTAACGATGAACTGCAAAGGTGAGTAAAACTCACCAACTCTGAACAGTTTATACTTTCATGTTGTATTTTTAGAACTGTTAGATATTGTCTGTTTGACTGTGTGTTGACTATTTGATTGAACTGCTAGTCAGTTAGTAGAAATATTATATATATATATGTATATATATATATATAAACTGTTAAATATCTATATGTCGATTCTGTTTGTCAGAATATTTAACAGTGAAGTGGAATCGATGTTATTCTATTGTCTAACATCTGTGGATGCAGGGAAACAGGTTGGAGGAATCCAACTGGATTCCTCAACAGTTATTTTACTGTGATTTATATATTGTGATATATAATGTGATATATAATCTGTTGGCGATTATATGTGGTTGAACGATATTGAACATCGTGATTTGATATGATTGAATACCATAACATATCGAAATGTTGATAAGGGAATTTTCAAAGTGATATTGAAAATAGCATATTTATAAAATGGGATATTTATAAATAAGCGATATTTATAAAGTGGAATATTTATAAATAAGGAATATTTATAAATTGGGATATTTATAAATAGGAGATATTTTAAAAAGGAAATAAATTCGAAGCATTTCTTTTTGAATGGAAAGGCCTGTGTGGCGAGTTTGGGGATTTTCCCGATGCTCCCGATACAAAGGAGGTTATGGCGAATTTTCCCGGGAATTTAAGGAGTTAGAATATTTCAAGAATAAATTTGAAAAGGAAATATTTGCAAACCATTTACAAATAGAATTGGAAAGGAAACGTTATAAAAAGGAAATCATTTTTAAAGTGTAGAACCGTTATTTAAAAGTAAATCTTTTCAAATGAATAAAACGTTGTTAAAAAGGAAATCTTTATAAAGTGAATAAAGTAATCGAATATGGTATTCGAAGTAAGTTAATCGAATATGGTATTCGAAGTTAGTTAATCGAATATAGATATTCGAAAGGAGTTAATCGAATATGGTACTTGAAGTTAGTTAATCGAATATAGTTTATTCGAATAGAGTAAAGGAGTTAATCGAATATAGTTTATTCGAATAGGGTTAGAGGAGTTATCGAATATAGTCTATTCGACAGGAGTTAAGTGAATTAGTTAAGTTAAACTAAGTGAATTAGTTAAGTGAATTGGTTAAGTTAACCAAAGTGAATTAGTCGAGTTAATCAAAGCGATTAGTTCAGTTAATCGAAATAAGTAAATCAAGTTAGGTTAATCGAGTTGAATTAGTCAGTCGAGTTAATAAATTGAGTGAGTCAAACCAAGTAAAACCAGTTAAAGTTAAATAAGTTGAGTTGATCGGGTGGTTCGACCAAGTTAGTCGAGCCTAGTTAATCGAATCGAATTGGTCGAACCAAGTAAGTCGAGTTAGTCGAGTCGAGTTAAGTTAGTCGAGTTAAGTTAGTCGAGTTGAGTTTGTCGAGTTAAATAAATCGATGTTAGTTTCATCGAAAGGAGTTATCGATGTTAGTTTCATCGAAAGGAGTTATCGATGTTAGTTTCATCGAAAGGAGTTATCGATGTTAGTTCATCGAAAGGAGTTATCGATGTTAGTTTCATCGAAGGGAGTTATCGATTATAGTTAAATCGAAGTGAGATTTTCAAATATGAGATATTTGAAAAGGAAGAGTTATCGAATATTAGTTATTCGAAGAGAGATTATCGAATATCGTTTATTCGAGAAGGAGTTAATCGAATATAGGTTATTCGAAGCAGAGTTAATCAAATAGAGATTTCTCGAAGAGAGTAAATCGGCAAATTCGATTATATCGAATTCGGGAAAGTACTTATACTTTCCAGTGTTTAAATAGAGATTTATTTATTTATAAATAAATAAGGGTTAGGTTAATTATTCACTAATAAGAATAGAAGTTATAATTAAAGTTAGATAATTCGAAAGGAGGATTATAACGTTATTGTTATAACCAATGTTTTAAATATAGAAGTGGACTAGTAAAATTGAATCCGAGAAAGGCGTAAAGAAGTGTTAAAGATTAAAAGATAAACTTTGACCATTTCGAAGTTATAATGTTGTTCAGTTAAGGTCTGAGAGGTAATTATACCCCAACTTGAGTGATTTCCTTCTTAACTAAGAAATGGTAAGGTTTGATCGTAAAGGAGTTTTGGAAATGTTTTCCAAACGAGAATCAGAAATGTTTTCTGATAAAAGAAAAATAAGAATTTAGAATATAGGGAAACAGGAGATAAGTAAATAAATGAACTAAAGAGATTTATGTTAAATGATGTTTGTTCGATATAAATTTCCATTTGGAAATAATATCGTTGTTTGCACACTTGTTTTTCTTCGATAGTTAACTCACAGACTATCGAAGTTTTTGACCATTTTAACGTTGTTAATATGGAGAGACCGGTTGGATTATTATCCAAAGAACCACTTTGTATTGGCATAAGCGTCGCGAATCATATATGCCAAAGAAAATTGAAGACGGAGTAAAATGCAAGGGCTATCCTGTTTACAGAATAGTGCCTTCGGTTTGTCCAGTCCCAGGACAACTTGTATGGACGAAGGTCTGACAGAGTATATCCAATGGATCGCGTAAGTTGATCTGTTCAAACGTATTCACGTTTGGTGGCGGAGGAATTCGTTTCTCTTAGCTGTATACCC
Organism: Allium sativum; assembly: GCA_030737875.1. NCBI lineage: Eukaryota > Viridiplantae > Streptophyta > Magnoliopsida > Asparagales > Amaryllidaceae > Allium > Allium sativum. The sequence continues at coordinate 260,666,390 of CM060927.1, read as the reverse complement.
GTGTTATTTTTGGATAAGTCAATTTGTGATTTGGCGGGTATGACGATGTGACATTTCTAAGTGAATGAAGAGGGATGTCTGACATAGTATTTCCAGACGGTCACGTACATTGATTTCTTCAACTGTATCAAGAGTGGAAGCGGAGAAGGAAACTTCTTTAGCTAACACGTAATGTACTGTTGTAGACGTCAATTAGTGATTTCGATGGATTTTACAATGTAGCATTCGAATTGAGTCTGATGTAATGATAAAGCGTAGCTTCTAGCCTCATCAACCGGTAAATGACAGAAATCGGGCAGGCAGCATGGCTAAGTCGGTCGCACCGAAGTAGGGTGTATAATCACCTATCTAGTGAATATTCATTTGTTTTTCTTAAATCTATCAATGCTGTCCCATATATATATACGGGAACGGTTGCTGATCCCAACCGTTGGTGATGTACATTCGATACACTCAAGCGAAATGAGTGGTCGGTCATGTGTGGCTGAATTGCAAGATGTTCTTGTTGAACTCCAGTGTATCGTTCCTAGAGTACACTGATCGGAAGGTGGTTCCATACCTTGTCATAGTTGGAAATCCAATCATCCAATACGTGCTTGCGATTTTGATTGTATACTATATATGTAGTAACGTGAGATGCAAGCGTTTCTGCTAGATTGATATTTATTTGTACTTAGACATTATTATAATATCAGAATGATATTGCTTTGAAAAGTTATTTGGATTCTCATAAGGGAAAAACCCGTTCCGTATTCACGGCGTGGTCTTATGAGATATCATATACCTGTTTAAATGATTTGAGTTTATTCACACCAGTCCCATGACTGACCCGGAGTTTATTTTGTTGTTTTCCCTAAACTCTTGGGTGCCTAAATTTGTACGGGCAGTCAAGTAGTCGGGATTTTACAGATACACTTGGAGAGCTTGGAGCAGGAGGCTTCAGGATTCTATAGCTATTATTATTTCCGCTGTTATTGTAAGTGTTGTACTCTGATAAGTGTTATTGTATACATAGACTGATGTTATTTCAAAGATATGTTATGTTATATTTATTCGTTCCGCTGTGAGATTCGTGCTTACTCTGATGATGATGTTCTTCTTCTTCTTCTTCTATTCTAATTCTATCTTATCTGTTCTCACCTTCTAATTTCTTTCATTAATTACCAGGATTTTTCGATGTTTTGGTTATCGACGTCGGGCTTACGTCGATAACCAAAGCCGCTCAAAATCCGGGTCACTACAGTTGGTATCAGAGCATTGGTTTAGTTATTACCTTGGCTCTGTGGCGTGATTCAGTAGAGATGGGATTAGTAATATCCTAGACTGAGTTTGAGTGTATATATACGAGTGAACGTATTTGTTAGTTAATATAAAATGATTTTATATTGTGGAGTTTTATTGGTTGAGTTGTTTGTGAATTCTGGTCGATCGGTTTGATCCACTGTTTCGATGGGGGTTACTAAACACTCGAATACGATGAACCGTCATGGTATGTTTTGAAAGAGGGTAAATGGAATAATTTTACCCGAATATATTTGATATAGTATATTGGTTGTGTTGGTTGTTATTATAATCGAATAAGATTATAAAAGTGAAATGGTTATAAATAACTAATCAGAATTCATATAGGTAAAGTATATGAAATAAAATGAAGAAAAATCTGAATTTAATCAGTTTGGAATTAAAATAAGGAAATTTTAAGTTCCTGGGAGATTTTGAAAACGTTTTTCAAACTGAAGGTGATATAGTATTGAACTCACTTCGATAGCTGGAAAATATATTCTGATGATGAATCGCGACATCATCAGTGTTCATTTTCGAGTTCTAAGTGACGGACTACTACCAAAGTTTTTGTTTTTGAATTGTTTTGAGAAAACAAGTTGTTTAGAAATTCAAAGGTTTTGAATTGGCATTGTAATTTCAAATTGATTTGAAATAGACCCAGGAAATTAAGTTTCGGAATTTAATTTTAACTTATGAAGTTAAATAGAATAAGATAGTAGAAATAAATTGAAATATTAAATTGAACTGAGTTAAATAGAATTGAATTGGATTAGAGAATAATCTGTTTTGGAATGGGGTTGATGAGTTAAGAATTTGAAATTTGATATTCGGGTTCGAATGAAATTCGATTTGGTTTTGAGGATATGAACTGATTGGAATTTGATGGAAATAACACTGGTATATGCTGAGTTGATAGCATATGGAAGTGATAGAGTTGATATTCCCGACAAAAAGGTACCAGTTTATATTTGATATGAGATTTATGAGCCGAATTGGCAAGCCGCTTGGCTGTTTGATTTTCTTTTGGGTTAAAGAAGGCCCAGAGAGGCGAGTTGGAGTTTGAGATATTGACCAGTACAAAGGAGATGCTGGCAAAATTTTTCGAAAAGTTAAGGCGTTAGAAAATTTTCAGAATTTTTGAAAATTTAGTTAGTCGGAATAAATTAATATTTTAGTCGATATTAATTGGTTCAGTTGAAACCGGTGACAAGAGGTAAACAGATAAATTTTTACCCAGAAGATAGGGTCATCCCCTAGCTTAGCAATTTCGAGGACGAAATTATTTTAAGTGGGGAAGAATGTAGTGACCCGCATTTTTAGCTGTTGAACAATTAATTTATTTAATTATTTAATATCGATTTATCGATATCGAGAACGTGAATTAAATAATATTGAATATTTAATTAATAATTTTAATATAATAAAATATATTATAATGTCGAAATAATCAAAAATATTGGAAATCACAATATTCTGTGGATGAGGTCATCCCAAAAATGTAATTCAACTTAGAGTTGGATTATATTGACGAATATATTCAATCGACGACAGTTTGAACGTATAATTATAATATAATTAAAATAGAGCTTGAAACGACGCGGCAGTTCGCTATTTGGCGATTCAGACTTCAACTGAATGTACAGAATTCATTTTAAGCCGGATTTCTATGAAACAAGAAACATGTGGAGCTGGTGGAGTATAGTTTTCTAATGGAAGAGAAAAATCTGGATTTCGTCGTGTAAATTTTGATTTACGTCCAAATCAAATTTCAGAAAAGTCGCTATGGAATTCCTTTATAATTCGTAACGCTTTATATACGTTATAAAAGGATTTTTCAATGTAAAGTGAATATCGATTCAAATCTGGACTCGGAATAGCGAATATATTTCTTTCCTGGAGCTGTATGGTATTCCACTGTGAATATATACGATAATATAAATTTATTTATATTTAATTTAATTTATTTAAATATATTTATATATTTAAATAGATTATTCAGAGCGTTAAAAATAGCCACTTTTGCAAACGGAGTCAGAATTCGACGAAACTAATTCTGTTGGATCCGCAATGTCAAATAGTTGTTAGATTTCTAGTTTCGTGATTTTTAGAGTCACTGTGGGGCCGTACGGATTTTTAGAGTGAAAAACAGTCAGTATTTTGACGGTTAAAAATACACTGTGTGAGCATACGAAGTCGGAATTCGACGAAACCAGTTTCGTTGGGACCATAATGTCGAACTCTGGCTGCATGTCCAGTTTCGTAATTTTTGGGTATCGTGTGTGATCACACGGATTTTTAGAAGGCGAAACGAATTAAGAAAAAAGGGAATATACCGGGAATATTCCTTCTACAAAATATCTAGATATTTGTGAACCCTATAAATACCCCCCTAAAAATCCTTATAACCTAATTTCCTCTTTTAGTCAACTGTAAAATTTGCGCAGCCTCAAAGGAGTTCAACAAAAAAAGAAAAGCAAAGTTTAAAAATCAAAACAAACTCAAATCAAACCCCATAAATCTCCATATATGCATACTTGAATTCGTATACAGTTTCTCTTCATTTTCGTGTGTTCTCAGTGGGTGCGACGCTATTTTGGGTTGCTCGAATGTGAGCAGTGAAGTTAGGGTTAAACCGATTGGGATGTTGGGGGCTTTAATCTTTGAATTTTGGTTGATATTCGGGATGAGGGGTTGTTATTGATCTCGCGTACAAAGTTTGGATGGATTTGAGGAGTTTTGAGTTCGGTAGATCACTGTAGTCTTCGGTTGAAGGCTCGACGACGGGAATTCCTGGGTGAGCTCGAGTTCGACGAAGGGGTAATGGCCAGGTGCGGTTTTAGTTGTTGAATCTGGTGGTGGTGGCGGCACAGGAAATAGATGGTCGGAGAGGTGAGGGTGCGAGGTCAAACGGCGGTCAAAGGGGAAAGTGATTACTGGAGGGAGCGGATTTAATTTGGGGGAAGAAGAGGTATGTGGATCGGGCAGATAAAGTGGGACGTGGGTTTTAAATGGATGGGCCAAGGTATTGTGGTGAGGCCCAATAGAATTTTGGTTATTATAATTCAAGTGGTTGTTTAATTATATAACGTATTAACTTGTAATGCTTATAACTTCGTCATACTGTATCAGAAATTCAAACCGTCAGTCACGTTAGGATCGTATGGACGAGCACTCCGAAATGAGACTGACCGGGAGTGAATCCGAGCTCGTATAAATTTACGGCGAAATAAATTGTTTGATTCAAATCAAACGACAGTTTATCGTTCTTTAACGATGAACTGCAAAGGTGAGTAAAACTCACCAACTCTGAACAGTTTATACTTTCATGTTGTATTTTTAGAACTGTTAGATATTGTCTGTTTGACTGTGTGTTGACTATTTGATTGAACTGCTAGTCAGTTAGTAGAAATATTATATATATATGTATATATATATATATAAACTGTTAAATATCTATATGTCGATTCTGTTTGTCAGAATATTTAACAGTGAAGTGGAATCGATGTTATTCTATTGTCTAACATCTGTGGATGCAGGGAAACAGGTTGGAGGAATCCAACTGGATTCCTCAACAGTTATTTTACTGTGATTTATATATTGTGATATATAATGTGATATATAATCTGTTGGCGATTATATGTGGTTGAACGATATTGAACATCGTGATTTGATATGATTGAATACCATAACATATCGAAATGTTGATAAGGGAATTTTCAAAGTGATATTGAAAATAGCATATTTATAAAATGGGATATTTATAAATAAGCGATATTTATAAAGTGGAATATTTATAAATAAGGAATATTTATAAATTGGGATATTTATAAATAGGAGATATTTTAAAAAGGAAATAAATTCGAAGCATTTCTTTTTGAATGGAAAGGCCTGTGTGGCGAGTTTGGGGATTTTCCCGATGCTCCCGATACAAAGGAGGTTATGGCGAATTTTCCCGGGAATTTAAGGAGTTAGAATATTTCAAGAACAAATTTGAAAAGGAAATATTTGTAAACCATTTACAAATAGAATTGGAAAGGAAACGTTATAAAAAGGAAATCATTTTTAAAGTGTAGAACCGTTATTTAAAAGTAAATCTTTTCAAATGAATAAAACGTTGTTAAAAAGGAAATCTTTATAAAGTGAATAAAGTAATCGAATATGGTATTCGAAGTAAGTTAATCGAATATGGTATTCGAAGTTAGTTAATCGAATATAGACATTCGAAAGGAGTTAATCGAATATGGTACTCGAAGTTAGTTAATCGAATATAGTTTATTCGAATAGAGTAAAGGAGTTAATCGAATATAGTTTATTCGAATAGGGTTAGAGGAGTTATCGAATATAGTCTATTCGACAGGAGTTAAGTGAATTAGTTAAGTTAAACTAAGTGAATTAGTTAAGTGAATTGGTTAAGTTAACCAAAGTGAATTAGTCGAGTTAATCAAAGCGATTAGTTCAGTTAATCGAAATAAGTAAATCAAGTTAGGTTAATCGAGTTGAATTAGTCAGTCGAGTTAATAAATTGAGTGAGTCAAACCAAGTAAAACCAGTTAAAGTTAAATAAGTTGAGTTGATCGGGTGGTTCGACCAAGTTAGTCGAGCCTAGTTAATCGAATCGAATTGGTCGAACCAAGTAAGTCGAGTTAGTCGAGTCGAGTTAAGTTAGTCGAGTTAAGTTAGTCGAGTTGAGTTTGTCGAGTTAAATAAATCGATGTTAGTTTCATCGAAAGGAGTTATCGATGTTAGTTTCATCGAAAGGAGTTATCGATGTTAGTTTCATCGAAAGGAGTTATCGATGTTAGTTCATCGAAAGGAGTTATCGATGTTAGTTTCATCGAAGGGAGTTATCGATTATAGTTAAATCGAAGTGAGATTTTCAAATATGAGATATTTGAAAAGGAAGAGTTATCGAATATTAGTTATTCGAAGAGAGATTATCGAATATCGTTTATTCGAGAAGGAGTTAATCGAATATAGGTTATTCGAAGCAGAGTTAATCAAATAGAGATTTCTCGAAGAGAGTAAATCGGCAAATTCGATTATATCGAATTCGGGAAAGTACTTATACTTTCCAGTGTTTAAATAGAGATTTATTTATTTATAAATAAATAAGGGTTAGGTTAATTATTCACTAATAAGAATAGAAGTTATAATTAAAGTTAGATAATTCGAAAGGAGGATTATAACGTTATCGTTATAACCAATGTTTTAAATATAGAAGTGGACTAGTAAAATTGAATCCGAGAAAGGCGTAAAGAAGTGTTAAAGATTAAAAGATAAACTTTGACCATTTCGAAGTTATAACGTTGTTCAGTTAAGGTCTGAGAGGTAATTATACCCCAACTTGAGTGATTTCCTTCTTAACTAAGAAATGGTAAGGTTTGATCGTAAAGGAGTTTTGGAAATGTTTTCCAAACGAGAATCAGAAATGTTTTCTGATAAAAGAAAAATAAGAATTTAGAATATAGGGAAACAGGAGATAAGTAAATAAATGAACTAAAGTGATTTATGTTAAATGATGTTTGTTCGATATAAATTTCCATTTGGAAATAATATCGTTGTTTGCACACTTGTTTTTCTTCGATAGTTAACTCACAGACTATCGAAGTTTTTGACCATTTTAACGTTGTTAATATGGAGAGACCGGTTGGATTATTATCCAAAGAACCACTCTGTATTGGCATAAGCGTCGCGAATCATATATGCCAAAGAAAATTGAAGACGGAGTAAAATGCAAGGGCTATCCTGTTTACAGAATAGTGCCTTCGGTTTGTCCAGTCCCAGGACAACTTGTATGGACGAAGGTCTGACAGAGTATATCCAATGGATCGCGTAAGTTGATCTGTTCAAACGTATTCACGTTTGGTGGCGGAGGAATTCGTTTCTCTTAGCTGTATACCCGTGTTATTTTTGGATAAGTCAATTTGTGATTTGGCGGGTATGACGATGTGACATTTCTAAGTGAATGAAGAGGGATGTCTGACATAGTATTTCCAGACGGTCACGTACATTGATTTCTTCAACTGTATCAAGAGTGGAAGCGGAGAAGGAAACTTCTTTAGCTAACACGTAATGTACTGTTGTAGACGTCAATTAGTGATTTCGATGGATTTTACAATGTAGCATTCGAATTGAGTCTGATGTAATGATAAAGCGTAGCTTCTAGCCTCATCAACCGGTAAATGACAGAAATCGGGCAGGCAGCATGGCTAAGTCGATCGCACCGAAGTAGGGTGTATAATCACCTATCTAGTGAATATTCATTTGTTTTTCTTAAATCTATCAATGTTGTCCCATATATATATACGGGAACGGTTGCTGATCCCAACCGTTGGTGATGTACATTCGATACACTCAAGCGAAATGAGTGGTCGGTCATGTGTGGCTGAGTTGCAAGATGTTCTTGTTGAACTCCAGTGTATCGTTCCTAGAGTACACTGATCGGAAGGTGGTTCCATACCTTGTCATAGTTGGAAATCCAATCATCCAATACGTGCTTGCGATTTTGATTGTATACTATATATGTAGTAACGTGAGATGCAAGCGTTTCTGCTAGATTGATATTTATTTGTACTTAGACATTATTATAATATCAGAATGATATTGCTTTGAAAAGTTATTTGGATTCTCATAAGGGAAAAACCCGTTCCGTATTCACGGCGTGGTCTTATGAGATATCATATACCTGTTTAAATGATTTGAGTTTATTCACACCAGTCCCATGACTGACCTGGAGTTTATTTTGTTGTTTTCCCTAAACTCTTGGGTGCCTAAATTTGTACGGGCAGTCAAGTAGTCGGGATTTTACAGATACACTTGGAGAGCTTGGAGCAGGAGGCTTCAGGATTCTATAGCTATTATTATTTCCGCTGTTATTGTAAGTGTTGTACTCTGATAAGTGTTATTGTATACATAGACTGATGTTATTTCAAAGATATGTTATGTTATATTTATTCGTTCCGCTGTGAGATTCGTGCTTACTCTGATGATGATGTTCTTCTTCTTCTTCTATTCTAATTCTATCTTATCTGTTCTCACCTTCTAATTTCTTTCATTAATTACCAGGATTTTTCGATGTTTTGGTTATCGACGTCGGGCTTACGTCGATAACCAAAGCCGCTCAAAATCCGGGTCACTACACCTGGGGCGGGGAAAAATCCCACCCAAGCCCGCTTCCTCGTTTGAGTTTTGAATTTTGAATTTTAATCTGATCTGTTATTAATTTATTTAAATTACCGAAACTTCTAAGGGCTATAACTTCCTCATACGAAGTCCGATTTATGAAAACTTGGACTCTATTCCAGGCGGAATTTCGAAATGAACGCAATGACGTAACCCGTTTCCCTTAATTCTCACTTTAACAATTAGGTATTCTTAAATTCGTTCTTTTTAATAGTCACAGAAAATTCAGGGTGTTACATTCACCCCTCCTTAATGGATTTTACCCCCAAAATCTCTAAGTCAAGGAGAATGTATATCCTAACATCCAATCATCCATCTACTCAACCATCAAACACAGCCATCCATTGTTCTTACAAGATTTCTAATGTCATATGAACATATGCAAAAATTGTGTGTACATGTTCCTTATACAATGCAAAATTAGGCGGTCCACTGATTCAGTTGACCTCCTTAATGCAAATCATGATAGTGCCATGCGTTCATTATGTATGCGAAAGAATCCTAACGATACATATTACTTTTACATGTATGCACAACCATTCATCAAAATGCAGCATCCACATGGCAACACAACCATTATACATCCATTAATTTAAATACACACACATATTTTTATGCAATATGAAAGTGATTGAGCCGATCTAGTGCCTAATGTGTGTGTACATGCATCCACGAGCAACCACTTACATCCACCAAACATAACATGTCTCAAACATATGTTTACAACCATAAGGTTTTTCCTAACTAAAGATTGAAGATATCATCGCAAAGACATATTAAACGATATGACAAGTATCAACAAAGCGGTAGAGAAAGGAGAAGTTAAAAACATACCCCCGAAAAGGAAAGGGTACGACGTACGCATCTTGTCTTCCGCCTCCCAAGTCGCGTCTCCTTGATCATCTCCCCATTGCACTTTGACCAACTTGACTGCTTTGTTGCGTAGCTTTTATGCCCCCGACCCAAGGATGCATGTAGGAGCTCGTCTAATCATGGCATCTCACTCTACTTCCACTTCTCTAAGCATGTTCGGCTCCACTACTTCCGCGGTATCTTGTAACACTTTCACAAATGTGATACGTGAAACACGTCGTGAACACCACTAAGCTCGTTGCCTCTTCTCATGTCCCTCCAAAATCTAGGATGCATAACCTCAAAAGATCTTCAAGGATTATATTCACCCCTTTCTGTCCGTCCATCCGTCTGTGGATGATAAGCGATGCTCATACTTGCCGCCTTTTGCATATCACCTTTTCCCCTTGCATCGAAAACTGCTTCAAGCCCTGTCCCGCAAGCACTGGTATACACTGCGAATGGCTTACTTCCATCTAGCAAAACTAAAGCTCGAGCTGTCGTCAACATCCTCTTCAATGCTGGAAAGCATCATCATAGTCAACATCCCAAGCAAAATTCAAGTTCTTCTTCGTTAACCGAGTAAGTGGGGCTGATATCTTTGTGAAGTCCTTAATGAACTTCCTATAATAGCCAGCCAGCCCAAAAAAAAAAGCTTCTTACTTCTGTTGCATTCTTAGGAACCCTCCAATCTTGGATTGCCTCCACCTTTGCGGGATCCACAGCTATCCCTTCCTTAGAGACCACGTGTCCTAAGAACCTCACTTCTTTCCTCCAAAAATGGCATTTGGAGAACTCAGCTTTGAGTTGATGCGCTCGTAGGGTCTCTAAGACTTCCCTAAGATGTAGGGTATGCTCTTCTTTGCTTCTAGAGAAAATCAAGATATCGTCCTCAAAGACTACCACAAACATGTTTAGAAACTCCCTAGACACACTACTTATTAAGTCATCGTAGTATGCGGGTGCATTCGTCAAACCAAAAGGCATGACGAGCCACTCGAAGAAACCGTCAGGAGTTCTAAATGCAGTCTTATCTATGCTATTTTCAGCCACCCTTAGCTGATGAAATCCTATAGCCAAATCCAGTTGCGAGAGAACCGAAGCACCAACCAACTGATCGAATAAATCGTCTATCCTCGGCAATGGGTGTCTGTTCTTCTTGGTGAGCTTATTCAGCTCTCTATAGTCCTCGAACAATCTGAGTGAACCATCAGCCTTTGTAGAAAAACAACTGGAGCACCCCATTCCGAAATGCTTCTTCTTATGAACCCCTTCTCAAGCAACTCCTTTACTTGCTTACTGAGTTCTCTTCTCTCTCTCGGAGCCATGTGGCGCACCGGTAATGAAACTGGCTTTGCATTATCTACAAGGTATATCCGAAAGTCTATCTCGCGCCTCGGGGGCAAACCCCAAACTTCATCGAAGACATCACCATATTCACGGACCACACGAACGGATTCCAAGTCATCATTGGATGCGTCAAGAGATTCTAGGTAGCTAAGCATCACCGGACCTCTAGGCTCACAAGAAATATCAAGGGTCTTTCCACAACGAGTCAACAATCTAACTACCCTTCTTTCACAGTCTAGGATGGCAACTTATCTAGCTAGCCAATCCATGCCTAGAATCAAGCCGTAGCCCATGAAGCCAAGAACGAAGGCGTTGCATTCAAGCCCAACGTCCAAGATAGACACTCTCAAATCCCGACAAAACATCAAAGATGAGCGGAACCACCAATGGGATTTGAGACTACTATGGGATCCGTAACTAGTCTAGTATTTAGGTGCATTGTTTTAACTAACGAAGCAGATACAAACGGGTGTGAAGCACCAGAATTCAAACAAGGTTCGAACAGGATGATCAAAAAGAAAAACCAAACTTCCAACCAAGATATTTCTACGGCCTTTATCAGGTATGCCAGCCGTGAGGGAACGCGTCTGCCCTCCAGAAGATCCTGTACCTTGTCCTTACTTTTGCCTTTTGCTTCTTTGCACGATCCTAATAAGATGTCATGTTTCTCCGTAATGATAACAACTAGTCTTTTTCTTCTTTCTAACGTCTTTATTTAAGTAGTCAGGTATTTCACAAGTGTGGCCCTTCCTTTTCTCTTGGCCCCTTCTTATCCTTACCGCCTTTCTTTGGATCTACTTTCTTATCGTGTGTCCTATCCATGTCTCTCCTGCACATTCTCCACTCGTGACCTCCTACCAAAATGAGGTTTCGTCCTTTATTAACCAAGCGGCTAATTGAACCTTCCTCCCATCGTCTATCTTAAAGGTACCAACAAGTCCTCCACTTTCTTCTAGCTTTGAAAAATGTCACAGTCCCATGAAGTGGTTTTCCGCCCATCGTACGGAAGTTCTTACATATCTTAGAAAAAGTGTCTACACGAGGAGGAAGAAGTTCAAAAAGGAAAGAGGAAGAGATTTAAAACGGAGATTCGAAGAAAAGATATATGGCTCTTGGGTGTTATGTTTTTCAAAATAAACTTTTCTCTTAAAAATTCTCTCCTTAAAACCTATTTTTGAAAGTATTTCTTTATAAAAATGCATTTGAAAAATAGTTTTTCCAAATCTCTTATCTGTTCTTGGAAACCTTCAGCTCTGATACCACGTGTAACACCCCACGTCCATTAATATCACTCTCAAAGGGAATGCATTAACTTTCATGGAGTATTATTGGTGTATAGAACAGAATACAACAAGACAGATACGTACATTGGTACTGGAAATTTTAAAACAACTTTTATTGCAGCGGAGAAATAGTTTGATTACAACAACATCATAAACCAACAGTAAAACCAACTACACTTAATATCCATCTGGACAAATTGTTTCCTGAGTACATAAAGTAAAAAAGCATAACCCCAACATAAGTAGCCATAAAAGAGATAAGCCGAACTTTACTTTCAGCAATCCAAGCACTTCCAAAAGAGAGAGCAAGATCCAAATCAAGCTCCACTAGCACTAGTCCCACCCTGAGAACCTGAGGGGGAGGGGAAGGAAGAAAAGAGGCGAAAGCAAAGGGGGTCAGACATAAAGTCTGGCAAGTCCAATAACTTTAACAATATAATTATTAAAGTAATTAGGATAAGGCATAAACTGGTAAAACAAGGAATGACTGTGAAACAAATGGGCAAGATAAAACAAACAAAAGGAATAAGATAACGTTAATTGTGTCTCCAACACTATAGGATAATTACTATACTGCACCAATACTAGTCACCCTAATAGTTGATCCCGCCTACTGAACAAAATAATAATAATGGTAGTTTCGTGTACCCCTAGTTGTCTTCATAGGTGTCGCCTGCTCCTATCTCCACTAGTTGTACCCACTATCCTTCCTATTCTAATTACCACATTTATTCATAATATGGTAGTTGTACTCCTAGCTGTCATCATAGGTGTCGCCTTGTAACGATATAGATTTCGCCCGACCCAATCGATCGCAAAATCGACCAAGACCGTTCAAAACCTTAATACGTTAACTTTGGAAATACAACACATAAGAACAATAACAACAGACTTTTATTACATCATAATAATATATCATCAGAGTACAGAATATCAAAGTACATCGAATAAAATAAAATACAGCGGAAGATAAATTTACATTAAATTTAATACAATAAACAACGGAAGACTTCTATGCTCTGGACACAGCTTTAGGCTTCAATCCAGAATCCTACTCAAGAGATAAATATATGCAAAAAGCTACTCGACTGCCCGTGTGGAAAAGAGGGCACCCGACTTTGCAAAGTGAAACAAACTACGAGTCAGTCATGGGACTGGTGTGAGAATTCTTAACTAATATAACTAATAACAATAGGGCAAATCCAAGGACCACGCCGCTAACGCGGAACGGGTTTTATTCCAATGGATTTCCGTGCATAGCTTAAAGTAAATCATAAAACAACGCAATGCTTTTTAGAAAAATGAAATCATTATAAGACTCAAGTCCCATCACACAATGCAACGCAAACCGGAGGATAGAGTTTTACCTTATAATGGTCAAAAATGCTTGATACGTAAAAAAAATGGATTTTGATATTATTATTAGTGTGTATGTGTTTCAATAAAAAAACACTTCAATCATAATGTATCAATCCTAGATGGCATAGTACCCCATCCTACTATGTCGCCATACTAGTTCTACAATCAAAACCGTATGAGGTCGTATTGGAAATTGGGTTTCCATCATGAGTCAAGGCTAGGGAGGAGCTCCTTACCGATTCAAGACACTCTAGCTAATGCATCAGGATCCCCCGCAGTGAACCCTTGGATAGCTGCAGGGCCGGTCCGCACATACGATTTTGCGGATTGGCAATTTCTGAACACACGTTTCTCGATCCTATAGGACCTATCATCTGAGGTACCTCATTCCATCATCCACATAAGTAAATATTAGCCAGTTTAAGCACTGACACCACTTCTAGTAAGAAAGAAACGTGTTGCTCTCCTTGCGTTCCCTTCTCCCGTTTTAGACTCAACCGGGTTGTGAGGCTCGCGAAGTCACGCTATACACAAGGCTACGCCTAAACAGGCCGTGCTTTGATCATCAACCATAAGGCCTGCTTTTCAACAAAAGCCTTGATCATTGCATCTTGGTATGCCGCACTGTCAATCCATATCATGCTATTAATCTTTTCCAAAATAGAAAAAAAAGGGTGTTAAGCAAGAGAATAAATTCTCTTCCACCAAGCATTCATACATTCAATAGAAAATCAATAAGTACAATATATAAAGGAGTACAATGTCAGACACACATTCCATTTATAAGCTTATGCTCTGGGTCTGAGCGAAACAACGTGTCCGTCGATCTCCAAATGCGTTTGGACGATCATTACCAAATATCTTGCCTTGGAAGGCCAGTCCCAATTCAAGATACCAGTCATCATCATCCCAACGATGTGAAAACCTTCAGCCTTCAAACACCGCCTTCATGTTCGACTCTTGATCATCGTGATGATTATTTAGAATGGGTTAAACCCGGTCTTTCCGAACAACTCGCGTATTTTGTGATTAAAAATTAAATGCTATAAAATCACACCAACGCCGCATTCCAACACAGAATATTCTTTTAATAAGATATTAATATTAAAAGAACCTTATTAATTTTAAGGAATAAATCTTGTCTTAAACAGGTTAAAGAACTAGTGTCCTTTAAACACAATTCACGATAGACCTACAAATCAATTTCCAAAATATGGAATTCCACTGAAATCAAATTAAGACATAATCAAAATAAATTTCTGTATCGGACTAATAATATATATGGAATAACGGCAAGGCCTCTTAAATTCCATATATAATATCGGTCTTCTATTACAGAAGCCCATCTCGATTATTATCAATCGAATTTCCACTTAATTCCAATTTAATATATTAAATTGGGAAAACTTGACTTTTAGAAAATGCCTTTTTAAATCTATAAAATAGATTTATAAATTCCAAATAATAACTTCAATGTAAATTGGATTAAGGACAAATGTCATTTGAAAACACTGTCCACGGTAAATCCAACCCACAAATCATTTTATTTCAATCATAAAATATAATTAGAAATGTTAATGATCTTAAATAAAAGATTTGCTCTATAAATATTTATTCATTACTATAAAACATATTTTAATAATCATAAAAAAATTATTCTTTATATAAAAAGATTTTAAATGCAAAATATTCTCTTTTAAAAGAAAACCTGAATCGGAATGCGACTCAACCATGCACCATATAATTTGAATTATACGGATTTCACACATCTCATATATATGACAATAAGTGATAAATACTCATCAAATCATCCATTCACATCCGGAGTGCAATTTCCAATGTCGAATAAAAATATAATTTTCTCGACTAATTTCTCTATACATTTCTAATGTATGTTTTGACTAATAATATGTTCTTATAATTAGAATATCAATTCTAATGTAAGTTTGCAAATAAAATGGTTTTCATATTTGCATATAGATTCAATCGTATGATATGCAATTAAAAATGATTATTATTATTGCAAACTTATCCTACTGTTCATTATGCGAATAAAAATGATTATTACCTTTGCATATAAATTTTCAATATACGTTATGCAAATAAAATTGGTTATCATATTTGCATATAGATTCTATCTCAACAAAAAGGTATAAAAGTGATATATACATTTTGTTGACAATTCTATTTCAACAAAATGAATAAAAAGTAAAATTTCATTTTGTCTACGATTCTAGATCAAAAAGTAGTGATACATCTTTTCAGTGCTTTTATTTCTATTGTATATAATATGACAATAAAAAAAAAATACTACCTTTACATCTTTTATTTTTATTGCACATTAAAGTCAATAAAAATACTACCTTTTAATTTACACCTTTTATTGTGTAAATAATAATAATAAAAGTGTGATTCTTAAATCTTTCCTTTTTATTGTGTATAAAATGACAATAAAATATTACCCTTTAAATTTACATTTTTATTTTATATAAAATGACAACAAAAGTGTCCCTCTTAAATTCCAACACTATTTCATTTCAACTAATTGAAAAATTAAAATGAAATTCTTCATTCCAGTTCTAAACTTTGAAAATGATTTAAAATAAAAATGAAATCTTTTATTTACAATTAAATTGTAAATAAAAAAGGTAACTCTTCAATGTATTCTTTTATTTACACCTAGAATGTAAATAAAATATAACTTTCCACTCAATGTATTTATTTCTAAGGTAACATTTGTTAACAAAAATGTTATTTTAATCCTGATACCACATTTTATAGCCAAATGTTATTTTAATCCTCAATGTAACATTTTATAAACAAATGTTCTTTTTTTTATTCTCATGTACATTTTCTAATGAAAATGTTAATTTTCTCTACTGATACCATTTATAATGAAAATGTAAATTTTCCCTACTGCTACATCTTATACTACAATGTCATTTTCATTTCTAATATACATCTTATAAAAATGTCAATTTATCCTAAGGAACATTTTTATAACAAACATGTAAAATTATTCTACTGGACATTTTTATCACTAAATGTCAAATTATTCTAATGAACAAAATAAAATATAAACATAATCTTCTCATAAAATAGTATTACATAAAAATGTAATTTCCATATCTTATCTTAATATTGAACAAATTACAAGAAAAAAAATGTTAAATCCTTTATTTTAACAATTTGTCAATAAAAGATAGTCTTTAAATTTCAGTCTTTTTATAATAAACAAATTCTAAATAAAAGTGCAGTCTTAACGGTCTATTTCTTTTATTGCAATAAATCGACAATAGAAGTATGAACCTTTAATATCATTTTCCTTATTGTACAAATTGGCAATAAAAATATGATCTTTTATTTAAAAAGAAATTTACACAAAAATAGGTTCTTACATATATATAAAAATGTGAACTAAAACTACCACTCTTAAATGTATATTTTTATTTACAAGAAAAATGTAATTGCTTATGTGTTTTTCCCAATATTACCTTTAATTTACAAATACAATGTAAATAAAGTTTTGTTCTACAAACATGTTTTTAATATCAACAATAAAATTTAATATTTTATCGCTATTCTAATTTTATAACATCCTATGTTTAAGGTGACAGTAAAAAGTTTTTTTTTACTGTAATTCACAAATCTTGTTCTCAATGTAAACAAATAAAAGTAAAATTTTATTTGTTAGCCAAATTCTGTTGTAACGTAGACAAATAAAAATATATTTGGTAACCAATTCCTGTCGTTCATTTTCAGATAAAAATAATATTTGAACAAAATAAAATAAATTAGAACAACTAGATCTAATCGCAACTAGAAATTCAGCAATCATAAGATAATCATCATCGACTATATTTTCATCCATAGATTTGAATAAAATATGAATTTTAGATCTAATCTTCTAACTGCAAATAAAATTCAACAATATATGAAATTTCAACCATGGACAACAGAACACACCACAAGCGACAATCAACAATTTATACAACACAGAACATTTCGGATCTGAACTAATATCACAATACAATTATTTTAAAGCGAGAAAACTAATTAATAATTAATTAAATAATAAAAATTAGAGTTCTCACATCGATTTGGCAAATTTTTCAACTGTCTTTGTTTCAGCTCTGGTTGGTGCCATCACAAAGTTCTCATTTTTTTGATTTCAACGCAACTGAAATTTCTGAATTTCGTCGTTGTTTGAGAGAGATACGGTTGTTTAAAGGTCTGATTACATTCATTAATAATTAATTTAAATAGTTAAAAATCTAATTACTTAATTACTTTAAGAAATTGAGGCCGCCTCCTTCCTCTTCTTCTAACGTTGCGCTGAACCCATCGTCGACCCCTCCTCCACGGCGCACCACCACCCGATCAGAAACCACCTCTCCAAAGCCCTTCGAACCACCTACCCGCGCACCCCCACCATGGACAGTTCGCGGGTCCCACTGCGCCGGAAATCGGCCCCAAACCGCCGGTCTTCACAACCAAAATTCGTGAAATCCCTGCACTGGAACCCAATCTTAACCGTATGGATTGAAAGGTCTTGAAAATCTCTTCGATTTGGTATATGGTTTGTTGATTTTCATTGAGCGAATTGGAAAATATTTAGGTTTGAATTTCGGAGCGTATAGGCTATCGAATTATGAAAGTGGCGGCTGGCTCATTTCTAGGGTTAGGGTTTTATTTTATTATTTAATAATATAATTTCTCGAAAAACTTGTTTTAAAGGTGGATTTTCGGACTGTCTCCAAATTAGGCCCAGTTAGTGTCAAACTTAAGGTTTTTACGCCTTTTGAGCGTGATGGGATATGCCCCGTGGCCCAATTCTGAAGTCTGTTGCGTGTTTTATTAAAATTACAATATTAAATTAATATTTTAATTTCCACCGTACATTTAATTACAACGGGGCCACGTACGGACTCCGAAAATTACAGAAATATTATTTCTGGCTTTCTTTTGTCGATACGGTCCTAATAAAATTAATTTCGTCGAATTCTGAGACTGTTTGAAAAATGGCCTTTTTCTGGTCGATCCGATTTAACTGAAATGGTCAAAACACGTTTTCTTTTGCCACGCTCACATATTAATTCGAAAAATTCTGGAAAATTAAACTTAACAATAATTTGACATTCCGGTTCCAGCAAAAGTGGTTTCGTCGATAACCGAGGTCGTTTGCAAAATGGTTATTTTTAAGGCCAGTATATTATATAAAAATTATACAGCGACTTTTCTAAATTTTAAACTGGACATAACTTTCAAATTATAAAGTGAAATTTCAGTTTCTCAGATTCAATAGAAAGATACGGTTAAATAGATTTAAATATTTTTTGTTTCACTCAATTCTGATTTATTTTGCATCTTGTACAGTCAGTCAAAGTTCAAAATCAAAATTTCAAACTGCAGCGCTGTTTTAAACTCCTTTTATAATTAAATTTATTTGTTTTAACTTCGATTAAAATAAATTTTCGTCGTTATTATTTAAAATAAATTTATATATAAACTTGTATTAAACTCCTTTTATAATTAAATTTATAATTAAATTTGTTCGTTGTTATTTAAAATAAACTTGTATTAAACTTGCATATGCAATTTAGACATGTAAACTAAGACCTACATATGATTCACATTCAATCTTACATATAAACTAGCATATGATTCACATCCAAACTTATATATAAACTTGCATATATAATTTAGCCATGTAAATTAAGATTTACATTTACACTTGCATATGATTTAGACATTTAAATTAATGTCACAAAATGAATCAAATCTAGCATATGTGTTAGACATATGAACCAACATCATGAATTTAAACATGTAAACTAATACCACACGTTTTACATATAAACTCGCATGTATATATATATATATACACTTAATTCACGTATAAACTTGTGTATAATTCGCATACAGACTTGCATGTAAATTGATGTCATAAATTGAATCAAGTTAAACATATGTGATTGGACATATGAAATAGATCTACCAACATAAGTTAACAAAACTGTCATATGTTCACCAATAGACGATAACAAAGTTGAGCAACATCACATGATTCAACAGACATGTTCTCATAATCCCTATTATAACTCACCATAATTAATTTATTAATTATTTTGTGAAAGAAATTGTACTCACAAAGACGGATTAGAGAAGTGAATATTTAGTTCGTCGTTTGTATTAGAATTCCGACTTGCAATTCCTAAGCTTTAAGAAGAAGAACTATTCTAGCAGCAGCATGGAGGCCAAGAGATTAATTTAGTTTAGGTTTAGGGCTTGAGTCTATGCGTGCTTATATAGAAGTTTAAATCAATATAAGCCGTTAGATTATCATAGGAGCAATCACAATCGTCCAGACTAGATAGAGTTATCCAAAATTGCCACCTATGCCCTAGTGACTCAGCAACAGGTCAGAAAGGACTCAGCAACAGGTCAGAATCGTCATAGTTCAGATCTGCCCGGAGGGTAGGTCGACCCCCATGTCGACCTGTATATGGGAGGTCGACCCCCTGGTCGACCTGGCCTGGGGCGAGAAAAATCCCGCCCAGCCCGCTTCCTCGTTTGACTTTTGTAATCTGAACTGTTATTAATTTATTTAAATTACTGAAACTTCTGAGGGACACAACTTCCTCATACGAAGTCCGATTTACGAAAACTTGGACTCTGTTACAAGAAGAATTTCGAGACGAACGCAAGGGCGTAACGTTTCCTTTAATTCTCACTTTAACAATTAGGTATTCTTAAATTCGTTCTTTTAATAGTCACAGAAAATTCAGGGTGTTACAACTTAGTTATAAACAAACACATTCAACTCAAACTACCATATGTGATGTACTTGTTTAGATTCACAACCACTTGACAATGCTTTTAAAACAAAATAAGAATGAAATTAGAGGGAAAATTTTGAGTTTTAAATTTAATTGTAGAAATTCAAACATCTAAATCAAATTCAAAGTGCAAATGAAACCCATAAGTAATGATATTCAGAAACTGTGACTTACGATTTAAAATCCGTTTCGATTTGAAATATAAACTTTACGATTTAAATCCCATTTTGAAAACCTTGTGTGTGTGTATATGTATATATATAGAGAGAGAGGCAGGTTCAAAAGCACCCCAAACAGTGCAGCACCCCAAATGCCCCTCAATCTCCACCAGATATTTCCCCTTCTCTCTCCTTCCACTCACTCACTCACTTCCCACTCACATTCTTTAATATAAACGGGTGGTGGAAATCAAGGGGCATTTGGGGTGCTCCATTTTTGGGGTGCAACAGAACGCTTGCCATATATATATATATGTGTGTATATATATATATATGTATATATATATATATGGGGGGGGCAGCCTGGATTCACATGTTCAATCACAACAGATATATGGCATATTTCATTGTTCACATATATATATATATATTCCTATACATGCAAATCAGATGGAATAAAATAAATTAAATTAACTTACATAAACACATTCTAATTGCAATGTAGGTATACCTGTTTTGATGTTCAGTTTCCCACATCATTTCACGTTTCTTGCTCATAAATATCTATATCGAGACTGCAAATATGGTTCAGGTTCAACTTGATCGTTGATGGCCTAACACAAATTTTGCTACCTCGATTATTGATATTAATGGGATAAGAGCCTAAAACAAATTATCTTTGTCCCTTTGGGTTCTCCTAAGCCTACAGAGAAATTTTGTATGAAATGTATCAGTTAAGTGTCACTCTTTTATACTGCACAATTTTAGTATTCATGTATACTCATATACATGCAAATCAGATGAAAGAAAACAGATTGAATTAACATACATAAACACATTCTGATATACTTGCATAATATCACATATTGCAAAATTCATAAACTCCCAAGTCTTAAGCTGCACAATTTTGTATACTGAGTAACTCACATATATAATTCATGCATTGCAAGGTTCATATATATATATATATATATATATATATATATATATATATATACATATATGTATATCAATGTAATATGTTTGTTGCAAGTACTCAATCAAGCAATTTAAATGAACATGTTAACATTTAAAATCAATGTCCATATTAAATTCCAATCAGTATAGACAATAGTTCAGGCAATCAACATATGTGTACAAAACAGGTTCAAAACCCATTCGATGCAGATGCAAACACTAGAAATCAACACTGTTTGGTAATGTTTTCGGGTATACTGTCAAATCCCAGAGTTAAAAACCCATTCGATTCAGAAGTAATTTAATCTGGTATACTGTCAAAACCCAGAGCTCAAAAGTAACTTAAAAAACCCAGATATAAAACCCATTTACAAACAATATTTGCAGAAATCAACTGTTTAGTTTGTGGTTGCAAAACTCAACACTCAACAAATTTTAACTATTCAAAACCCTAAACGATAGAATCCAAACAAAATTAGATAAATCAAGTTTGGTTTTATACCTTTCTAGCTTTACTGATTTCACGATCTTGAATATGATTAGGAATTGAATCGAATCGCTTTGTAGCGTCGCTCAGATGAACCGCCTCTACTGGTATCCATGCCAACGTTGAATGAGATAGTCTTTACAAATTCGAATTTAACTGATGAATAATAAGCGAGAGATCGAAAGGGGTAAAAAGCTAGGGTTTTTTCCAGAAAAAGAAAGAAAAGTGAACGAGGGTTAAAACTTAAAAGATGTTTAGTACGAAGGAATAGGAAAAGAGATTAGGTCAGTTACGTTTCTCCTAGGACACGCATATTTGTGTTTACGAAGAGGCGTGAATGTGATTTTTTTTTTACCGCGCTTACATTGGTCATGAAAACACTTTTTCTTGCATTTGATAATAAACACCACTGATTTTTGCAACAAAAAATCGTTTTTCTTGCAGTGCGTATTTTTTGGCATATATTAAGTTCGGTTTCTCATTATGTATGTTCCCATTTAAAAGGTAGAAGTTGCCTACATGATACATGCATACACAAACTAAATATACAGTAATATCATTTAGAAGACGAGGCCCACTTGGTGTACTTTGCAATTGTATATTAGAATGTAAAGCATAAATACAATGACTTTAACTTCCAAAACATAAGAGAAATAGGAGAAAATAATTGTATAACAAGCACACGTCCAAATATTTTTTTAGAGATTATTATTCAATTCATGTGATATGATTTAGGCATTACACGTGTTATTCAGCATTGTGACATTTTCCATTTGATGGGCAGTTTGCGGTGCATGTAGCCATATCCTGGTAACAATTGTCGTTCAAGAAACATAAAAGAGCATTAGGATGCATCCTTTAGCATTTGCCAAACAACATGGAATACTTAACTTCCCCTCCATTAATGAGTTATTAGTTGTCATCGTCCCACGAGATCCTTCTAAAATGATACGACCTGAATTTCAACAGATATATTATCAAATCAAGCAAAGGAAGGAAAAAAAATTCTAAAAACTGCTTGTCCCCATGTAAATCACAGTATATAATCCAGTTTCATTGGAAAACATTTAAATTTGGATCTACATACAGTTAGTATGGAGAGAGTACAGGCTTGTAGAAATGATGAAAGAGGTGAGAACTAAGCTTGATGTTTTCATTGATGAAGTGTGTAATGCAGCCTTCACAGATTACTGTTTTTAGAAAAGTAATTGGTGCTTATGGGTATATATATAATATTATATTGATCCATGATCGAATGTTAAGATGTTAACCATTTATAAAGAATATTGGGTAAATGAATTATAGATTGAATACCCTTACCAAGTGTGTCCAATTTATTTTTTTTCTATTAAACCATTGTTTGGGGCTAGGGATTAAATGTTATGTCAATTAATGCGCAAATTTTAGATGGATATCATTTTATTATTTACAAAACAAGATTCAACGGAAGGAAATTAATCGATTATATTTAAATATTTTTATTAAATCACTAAATTCTTTCAAATGTCCATTATAATACATGGATATTTGCAACTTATTTTGTCCTTACATCATAAAAAACATTTATAATCCAAGAGAGTCATTTAGATAATTTAACAACCATAATATGTACATTTTCCAATTCTATTATAGTTTACCATGTTTTTTAACAAATATATAATAAATTTCATTTAATGATATAGAGTTACTAAGTATTTCTTTTATTAACTTACGAGCATTTCACATTTTAAAAAAGACATGAGCACCTTTTAGGCATAAAACAGATTAGCTTTTAAATTTGGATTTCAATTAATGTAGAAGCGGCTCAATTTAAAATTTATTGGAATATAATAGATTAACCCTGTGTAGTTTAATTAAATTATATGCAACTTTAAATAAATGGTAAAAGTAACCAAGTAATAGAACATAAAATTTAATTTTTGATTGAAGTTGAAATATATTTATATATACAGAGATTCAACTTGAAATTAAATTAGAATGTTTGACAACTTCACGTTTAGACCGGAGAAATGTACAAATATTGATAATGATGTTTATAATTTATAAAAGAAAATTTCATAAATGAATCCTAGGCTGGACGCACTTACCAAGTGGGTTCATTTAGATACTTAGATTCAACTTGAATTTAAAGGATATTTTGACCAGAGAAGCATACAAAATATTTATTATTAAAGATGATTAATATTTATAAAGGAATATTGGATAAATGAATCTAGGCCGGACACACCTATCAAGTGGGTTTCATTTACAATTTATTTATCAAATTGCTATTTTAAGGCCAAGAATTCCATGTTATTCAAATTAATTTGCCAATTTTGTATTGGTTTTGTATTAAAATCATTTTGTTATTTACAATAGTAGAAAATTAATCTATTATATCCAAATATTTTTAATAAATCATCAATATCTTTTTCATTAGCCTTAATAATATGTGCATAATCTCAAGTAAAGGCTATTTTGTCGTAGAACAACTATGGTGGAACTGAACTATGATTGAAGTTTTTACTGATGAAATGTATTGTAGTTTTTTATAAAAAAAATTTAGAAAAGTAACGACTATTTTTGGATTTAAAAATAACTATACTGAAGTTTATAATTTTGTTTAGTTAAAAATCATAGATAATCTAAGAAAATCTCATTTTTGGCATGTTTTACACTAAAAATAGGGATATTCGGGACATGGATCCTAGTGAACATAGGTGGTTCCTAGGTAAAACTTCTATTTATTGAATTACTATTTAGGGGCTAGGTGCAAAGCATCAATTCGTGTTCCCTCTGTGTGTCTCATTACCCACTCGTATCAAATCCACTTGTTACTTATACAAAAACTAAATTAGTGGAACCAACAATTAAAATAATTGAGTTCTAAAAGGACTTCAAATACGACATTTTTCTTACAAATATAAGAGATATCTATTTCAACAACATCTTGTGAATACCATCATTAATACTATTTATAATTTTACAACCACACAATAGTGATAACTGACGTTCAATCATATAACTTTGTGAAAATAATATAACATAATTTTTCATTAATTTTCGTCAAACATAAAATGGTAAAATGTTTTAAAAAAATTAAAATGGAGATCTTCAAGGAGACATTTATGAAGAAAACATATTAAGTAGTATTGAAGAAATATATAATATACATGTTCGTTTTTTGTCAGATCACACGCGTTTGTCTACCAAGAACACAGTTGACAAACCTCCATAACCATTAGGGCCGTTATGCTAATGATTACCATTACCGTTATGTAAATACCGTTGCCATATCATTTTTATCGGTAAATAAAAATGTTTATCGTTACCACTACCGATATTACAGGTATACCAAAAGTAGGTATACCAAAACATCGATAATCGTAAATTACTACTCCTTTAAAACATAAAAAATAGTGCATTTATCTATTATATTGTATGAAAGCTCAATCTTCATCTAAAGACTTCTCAGTTCCGTTTTTGTCAAAAAGCCATTACGCTTACACGTGTCCAGAAATATATATCAACGGTGGCAAAAGTGAGTTCATACATGTACGTCTCGTGGTTTCTTACAGTAACATAACTTCCACGCACTTTTAAACATTTACAATTTAAAACTTCCTCAATTAATGCTAAAAAGTAACCAACCTGAATTCTTTTTAACATACTTGCTAACATTACTATCAATTACACTCTTCATAATCACTCTTATTATTACTACATTTAAACACAACTCAAAATATAAAGGAAGTTTAATTGTCTTAAATTTGTCATTATTTTTGTTTGTTGCACATATTTCTTAAAAGAATTCTAATAGACTCATGAATGTTTTATTCATTATCTTCTTATTACATCTTTTATATCTATTATATAAATTTATTTATATGACTCTTGTTTACTTGCTCCTCATTCAATTTAAACTCAAATACTCAACCCTATATATGCTTTCTACTTTCAGTTGTTCTAATTCCTATATATCTTATGTCTTTAGGGTTAATATATTATCCTATGTATAAATAAAATGAGCTCAATACAAATGCTACTTATAATCCTTATAGCATATGGTTCAAATCCATATGCTTTAATACTTCCATTTCCTGTAGTAAATTCACCAAATTTCCAAGTATCCTTCAACCCTAAATTTCGCATGCTAATTACTTATTTGTTCCACTATTGTGTTCTGCATTATTTCGCTTCGCTCCTCATTTTCAAGAATTACCTCTTTGGATTTCTCTCTCTCTCTCTCTCTCTCTCTCTCTATATATATATATATATATATATATATATATATATATATATATATATATATATATATTATAATTTAAATGAGGCTTGTTAGTGGCAACAGGTGATTTTCGTCACCTGCTTTCGCTTTGCGTTAGCCCTAAATTTAATTTCATCTCAATTCTAATCGACTTCCTCTAATAAAATTTCAGTTCGCTTGCGATCTGTAGGTAACCTTCAACGAATCCATCTCATTGATAAGCCAACTATCGGTTTTTATAATCGATTTCCTTCTACAAATTCCAACGAATCATTTTCTTTGATAAGCCATTTTGTTTTAAATTTATTTTAATCCCACAAATTAAAAGTCAGATCCAATTCTTTCAACAAAAGCGGATAAAAAAGAATTCCAGATCTTCTTCCATATTCTCAGATCTATGCAACGTGCCTCTCCATTAGTTGAATCTGGTTAAAAACAGGAGATCAAGCCACTGGGGAAGTTAGGATCTGGCATCGTCGCCGCAAGTGTCGAATCATTTCCGATTCCTCATAACCAATTTGCCAGTTCTTCATTATTTTCATGTTTTTGGTAAGAGATAGTTTAAATTATATGATATATATATATATATATATATATATATATATATATATATATATATATATATATATATATATTGATTCAAGGAGGTAATTCTTGAAAATGATGGAGCAAATCGAAATAATGCAGAACACTATAGTGGAACAAATAAGTAATTAGCATTCGAATTTAGGGGTGAAGGATACTCGGAAATTTGGTGAATTTACTGCAGGGAAGGGAAGCAATAAAGCATATGGATTTGAACCATATGCTGTATTATAAGTAGCATTTGTATTGAGCTCATTTTAGTTATACATAGGATAATATATTAACCCTAAAGACCTAAGATATATAGGAATTAGAATAATTGAAAGTAGAAAGCATATATAGGGATGGGTATTGGAGTTTAAATTGAATGAGGAGCAAGTGTACAAGAGTCGTACAAATAAATTTATAAAATAGATATAAAAGATGTAATAAGAAGATAATGAATAAAACATTCATGAGTCTATTAGAATTCTTTTAAGAAATATGTGCAACAAACAAAAATAATGACAAATTTAAGATAATTAAACTTCCTTTATATTTTGAGCTGTATTTAAATGTAGTAATAATAAGAGTGATTATGAAGAGTGTAATCGATAGTAATGTTAGCAAGTATGTTAAAAAGACTTCAGGTTGATTAAAAAGACTTCAGGTTGATTCCTCGTAACCGATCTGCCAGTTCTTCATCATTTTCATGTTTTTGGTAAGAGATAGTTTAATTTGCGTGCGTTGGTTTTTTTATGGTCTGATATCTTCTATGGAGACTGTTTTATTTTATAGACAAGAAGAGAATATGGGTCCAATAAATTTCCATTAGACAAGTTTTACTTCAGTATATATGTACATAAATGATATGTTTTATCGTCTGTAAATTTTGAGAAGCAGAAGGCCTTTTCATGTTGTCTCACCCTTAGTATATAAGATAGACAGTGTTATTATATACAGTTTTCCCCTATAGCTAAAGTGGAAGGAAGATCATACGAGATTTGGGGATGTTTAGTCACATACAGTGTTGAGTTTTCTGTTATATTCATCCGGTAATTGCTATAGATCGATTTGGATTTATCATCACTGATTATTTTCTTCTTTTCTATGAAACCATGTGTACTTGTTAATGGTTTTATAAATTAGCCTGAGGTTGATTAGTGATTTTCTATTGATAAGTTTCTCGATGGATATGGGTGAATGTTATGGTTTATCTTGATCCCATTACCATATATTATTGCCTCCTACGTTTCTGTTGAATCTCGGTGGATGAATGGGGTTACAGTTTCGTAGATTCGGATATTAGTTATGTTACATACTGGTTTTTTTACCTTATTATATGATATTGTTTTGTTACATGAATACCAGTTTCTGATTTGAAGTAAGATATGTTATCCTATCAGAATTCAGAAACAGGACAATATTTAGCATCAACCAAGTATCATGAAGGAGTTTAAAATGATAATTTGCTTAGCAGTTCCACTTGGTATTACACCAACTTTTCTATGTGTTCATGGAGTTTTCAGATTTAAGTCGGTAGTGGAGTTGATATTGTTTGGCTACTTAGAACTAATGGTCAACGATAAATATGGATTCACTCCTCTTCTTGTTGCTGGGTAGGGTCAGCGCCATGTTGCACGTATATTATCCAATGCAGAAAAGTTTGGTTTCATGTCCTGTCATGATAAATTGCTTTATTTCAAGACTAGAACAACTGAATTTGCCCTTTTTTTTCATCGCAAATTTCCTTATGATTATTGAAGCAGAGACATGAAAAGGAGTTTATGGTAACTAAGTTTTCTACATAATTTCAGTGAATATTATACATCTGGAATCTTTGAATATTGAACAACATTTGCAAGTAAATTGATGAAATATTTTCCCAGTAGCTCACCTTGATTGGCATTCTTAACTTATGGCTCACCCCATCAGCCTGTAATTGGAACTGTAGCTACTGATATACAGTTTTTGTGTTTCTATGGTCAACAAGAAACACTGGAGTTCATTCTGTTATGGTT
Source organism: Allium sativum (assembly GCA_030737875.1). Classification (NCBI taxonomy): domain Eukaryota; kingdom Viridiplantae; phylum Streptophyta; class Magnoliopsida; order Asparagales; family Amaryllidaceae; genus Allium; species Allium sativum. Next base: position 260,637,808 of record CM060927.1, on the reverse strand, counting down.
TAATGTTATTTATTTTCATCCAGATATCCATGACTTGTAATAGCCCTTATGTAAATTGGCACTTGGATTCTCTATGTTTAAGGTCCAGGTACTAAGATTGATTCAAAGTGTTGTGAATAATCAACCGACTTAGTGCTTGGATTTGAATCTTTAGATATAGATGCAGATCATTTATTTAAAGGATGATTTATCACTGATCATATTGTTTGAAGTTGACCAGTGGAAGATGTTTACTCCGTTTGATCCAAATATGCAATTATATACTAATACTGGAAGAGCTATAGAGCAATTGGAATATGCTAGAGTTATTGGAAGTTTGATGTATGCAATGACATGCACATGACCATATATTGGCTATGTTGTTGGCAAAATGAGTAGATATACTAGTAACCCTTGTCATATTCATTGGAATGCAATACATAGAATTTTAAGTATGTAAAAGGTACCATAAATTATGGTATCTATTACAATGGATATTCGTGTGTAATAGAAGGATACACAGATGCTAGTTGGAACACAGGAAGTGAAGATAATAAATCAACTAGTGGATGGATATTCACTCTTGGTGGGGGAGAAATATCCTGGGCCTTAAAGAAACAAACATGTATTGTTGATTCAACAAGGACTGCTGAATTTATAGCACTGACTTCTGATAGTAAAGAAGCGGAATGGTTAAGGAATTTATTATTTCTAATTCCTATGTTTCCAAAACCTATATCACTAATATATGTGCATTGTGATAGTCAATCAACATTATCACAAGCTTACAACCAAGTTTATAATGGTAAAACTAGACATATTGGTTTAAGGCACAGTTTGGTTAGGCAAACGCTCACTGAAGTGGTAGTTACCATAGATTTTGTGAGATCTAGCCAAGATATGGCAGATCCATTAAAGGACTTGCAAGGAACTTAGTGATAAAAACATCATAGGGAATGGGTTTAAAGCCTATACAGTGCAATCGCCAACGAAGGAAACTCCTCTCAACATAATAAAGAAATTTGTTATCTTGTGTTCAAAGAGAAAAAGTAATTCATATGTTTGCGGTTGGAAGCACTATAATATTTAGTTTGAAAAACTAAGTATTATCATACATTCCAAAGAAAAGTGCTTGGTACTTATAATGACAAAGAGAGGATGTTCTGCTTAGAACTTAATAGGTTTATAACAGATATATAATATAGAGGTGTGTGTTATAAGGCACTTCTGATAAACCTACCTATATGAATGCAATGAAGGTGGTGCCGCCTTCTGCGAGATTTTGGCTTGATATCTAAGGGCATTTCATGAAAGAAATACTGACCCAAGGCCAATCCACGGGTCAAGCATACATACTTTCTGGATAATATGAAAATATGTGGGTGATAATCACATCCGACAGATCATATAGGATCGATTGTTCAATGCTTAATCAACCATTCCATCCTTATATACTTTGATGAGTTTTCACTACGTATAGATTCAAGTCTGTAAGACATCTATACTTCACTACACCTTAATGACTATTTGGCAACTCTTATTCCTTTCCACTACCAACACTTATATGTGCTGTAGACTAATGACACTAATATGTGTTGCTATAGTAAAAATGTGTCACGAAAAATGTGCCAACACTTATTTGTGTTGATATGCCTGGTCTACCCTTATATTCCGAGGGAAAAATGGAAAGTTCTCACCCATAACCTAATCGCTATCTCAATCCTTTTCCCCCCATGCTTATTCCCCTAAAGGCCATGTCATAAGCAAATAACAAGAAAAATGGACTTCGAAGAATTGATAGCAGCTCCCTCTAATCGATATCGATATCAGCGATACTAAGGATTTTGGTTTTCTCAAATTGGTATTAGTCTCTCAAATCCTCTCTCCACTTGTTTCTCAATCATCAACTTCGAATAAGGTCCTCTAGGAATCACGATAATAGGTAAAAAAATCGATTTTACTTTCTTGTGTTTGGACTATAGATATAAAATTTTGTTGTAGATTTCTAAAATAGAATAGATGTAGCCTTACTGAATGTACAATAAAGGTATTATGAAACTGTATATATAAGATCTGATGTTAACATGTATGAATTGTGCTACCTATATGAATGCCTCAGCCACTACTTCACCATAATGAATATCACATATTGCCCAGTAAAACCATTTGATAAATATTGTCTTCCGTCACATTTCAAGGATGAGACAACATTTTAACAATTTTGAACCAATTGTTATTCCATCTTCAAGCATTGAATTGATTCCACACTGGCTATTTTGAATTAATCTTATTGTAACATGCTGAATTAGCTCATCGACCAAAAGTAATGTTCCTCTTTTACCCCAAGATTCTAAGTTATTTCCGTTTCTGTTTGGATTCAGACTATGAATTAGAATGGTGAAATTTAGAATTTGATTTGAGAATTTACATGTTTGCGTACAATGTTAGTGTTGCTAATGTACGATGTTTTATTATTGTATGAATTTGAGTTTCTGTAGTTTAAATTCTCTATTAAATTTCTAACTTTCAGTCAACACATTATCTTAATACGAAACTAAAAATTCTCAAATACTAAAGTTTACGACTGACGGATTTCTAACTTTTTGAGAAGTAAAATTTACGAATGAATTTATGGTCAGAATTTATGCCTAAAAGCAATGTTCCTCTTCGGATTATATAATTAGAAACATTATGGTTCGAATTTATGCTGAAGTATTCCTCTCCATTGTTCAGCTCTCGATCTTCAGCTTAGGTATGACATTTTCCCATGGATTCCTGTTTACTATTTATTTGATGTGCTTCTGTTCAATAATTGTACTCTGGTTGTTTCCTCATATTGCGATAGCAGTTACTGTGAGATATTTTAATGGCTGATAACTGTAGTTCTGATTGTAGAATAGAATATCTTTGTCAAGTAGTTACTTCCTCAACATTCAGTTTAATAGTAGGATCATATCAACTTGGAGTTGTTGTTCACTTCCACAACATCTCTGTTTATTGGAACCATTTTTTCAAAGTATTTAATGCAAACTGTTGTTGTGTTTCGAAATGGAATATAACAGTTATACATCTACTTTTGTTATGCATGGTGCAGGCCTATCTCCATCCCCTCATTCAATTAAACCGCAAAAGCTATGGATATTCTGAAGCATTTTATAAGTTTTATTGATGGTTAGAAACATCCTACTGGTATCAGTAGTTTATTCAAATTTCATGAAAATGTGACTATGCAATTAAATATAAATTATTTAGGCGAAATGTTCATTTGTTTTAACTAAGACAGTGTTTGGAAATCTTTACATGGATATATTTTACATAAACAAGTAAATACTAAAATCTGATGGCCCTTGTAAACCTTGAAAACACTTGGATTGCCTACTGATCATTATATGGAGAGTAACTTACTTCATGTATAGTTATCGACTTTCAGTATAAAAAATGTGAGTAATTTACACAGTTTAGTGCATGAATAAATTTGAGTTTACCCATGACTTGATGTATGAGATCTCTTGGATGTTAGCTGAATTTGTTGTGTTTTGTTCTTTACTGCTGCTGATGTTGTACTTGTATGAACACGTATGGCAAACTTTTTTGCATTCTAATTTCATTTTGTTGTGGTATGAAGTTTAAAGTTTACTAGATGGTTACTAGCCTTGTTCCATATCACAGGTTGGGATTTCATTATTCAAGCCCCCTTAAAGTGAAGGCGCGATGTGTATTTCAAATTTTTGTTATGTGGACCACATGTTGCCATTGTATTTTTTAGGTTTTCCTCCCTTATTTTGTTTTTGAAGTTAGAACGAAAGAATAGTAGTCTCATATTTTGAAAAATAAAGAACCATATTTGTTTAAATATATGAGTTCATCAATATAGAGTAGGATGGGTATCAAACAAGATACCAAAAAAAATATAAATAAAAAATATAAATAAATGACGTTTCATGTATATTATGCAAATAGATTAGACTTTGATCAAAGCCAATTAGGTTTTCAGGTCAAGTGTGTGCACATGTATATTTCGTTCAAACGCTCTGCCTTATCAAATGCTTTTAACCAAAAAGCAGCCATGTTCAAAATAACAACAAGATGACATATACATTGATCCACAGGCATTTAATTTTAAACCATCCATGTATTTCAATTATAATAACAAGAGTGATATTAACGTATAGTCATTGTACAAACAAATATAAACATCACAAAGGAATTATCTACCAAAAATATCCTATCAATTTTTGTTTGCTACCATGTTGCAGCTATTTGAAACGAATAATCAATCATGAACATCCATTTTTTAATAAAAGAAATCTACAAGATTGTATGCACATATCATATGTCGATTTTTTGTTTACTATCCCCTGCATGTGTAAGTTGTACTGTTAGGATAGACTGTTTTTACTAACTACTATCATTTATATACATTTTTCTTCATACGTGACAGTCGGCATGAAAAATTCTCTCCATAGCCTATACTATTGTGTATCAGTTTGGACTGATCAATGCTTTGGATGGACGTTTTTATATTGTGACTGCCTTTTTTGTTTATATTGCTATTGCTTTTTGTACAATGACTTCATATATTGTATGGATTAACAACATATATGAATCAACCACTTCTTGCTCTACTTCGATTTACTGTGATCAATGATGCAAACGTAAATATTAGAATTTCATGTACCGTTTACTTTAGCGGTTTAAAATTCATTCGTGAATGGATGATCTAATGTATCATTTTTTGTTACTGCAGTTCTCATTCGCTTATTTTCTTCTACACCTCATCAAATTGTGTTTGCTCCCTTCACTGGATTTCAGTATCAGGTGCGTATGTGTATTGGATATTTCATTTTTAGGTGTGTATATATTAGTTATATTTAAGCTTGGTGGTTGTGGCTATTATATATATATATATATATATATATATATATATATTGGTGGTTGGATATTTCCGGTAATACCCTTAGTGGATGCCCGCAGTATCATTAGCGGATGACCCTATACACCCCCACAATATATTATAGTGGATGACGTTTGATACCGCGATATCCTGCCTTGAAGCGGGATGGGTATTATTTGTGTAGGCTAACATATGTGGATGCAGGAAAACAGATTGGAGGGATCCAACTGGATTCCTCAAAATTTATTATTTGTTTGATTTCATATATATTATTATATATGATGTGTTAGAAAACCCGTGAAACTGCCAAATGAAACTAAAGCAAATAAATAAAGAAAGCAAATAAATAAATAAATCTCTTCGTTTCGATTACGAGTAAAATAGATTTATTGTGTAATAATACATGCCATCCACTGAATACTGTCAATTTTGTGAACTGCCAAATGAAACTAAAGCAAATACATAAATAAATCTCTTCGTTTTGATTACGAGTAAAATCGATTCACTTCCTTTTTTGTTTATTTTTTCATTCTTTTCTTAGGACTGCCAATTTTGTTAATTTTGGTATATTATAGCTTTTTTGGCTTGGTTTATGCGTTTATTCAAATTCAAATGATAAATAATTTCTCTAGAAACCCATATAAACTGAATGTGTTTTGACTTATTTCTCTTGATCACATTTGAAAGACGTGTTTTGAGTTGAAACTAAGTTTTCCCGCAACTAAATTGCAAACTCAGATTGCACACAACTGAGTTGCAAACTCAGTTTCCGCATTTGAGTTGCAAACTCAGTTTTCCGCGCAAAACTGAGTTATGAGAAATGAGGAAATAATCCTTGTAGGAAATATTTCTAGGATGGATAGCTAATAATAATTTGTATTTCATCGTTTTCTTTTTTTGTCGGATGAATAACTAATCTGGCTACATAATAAGTTAGCATGATGATTTCATACCTTGTTGAGTCATGCTTCTTTCTCATCACCTAAAAGGTAAAATATAAAAATATGGAGATATGTATAATTTTTTTTTTACTACGAAAACAACGAAGTATTGTTGCAGCTTTCTCATAATTTCATACCTTGTAGGAAATATTTCTAACACTAAGATGAAAATAAATAAAAAGTAAATAATCCCTTTTTTTTAATTGGTAAGGTAACAATCTTACAGGACTTAGATGCCTTATTAATTATTATTTTTGAATGTTTTTGATTGATAGTCATGACCGAAAAAACATCAAGAAGGTGGATTAGAAATACACATAGAAATGAGGAAGAATATAAGCACGTTGTTCAGAACTTTATCAGCTCCGTCTAGCAACACTCACAACTTGATACTCAATTATGTGTGTGCCCATGTAAGAAGTGTAAAAACTCTAAAAAAATCAATAGAAATAGTTGAGAAACACTTGATATTTTTTGGTATGCTTCCAACGTATGATGTGTGGTTCTTTCATGGAGAGAGAAATGATACTACTATACAAATGACTCATAGATCGGATTCTGTCCAAGAGTCTCACATTCCAGACCAAATGCAAGTAGAAGAGTCTATTGAGGAAACTCTAGGAAATCTTGTTAATGATGCATTTAGAGCACATGATATGCCGCAAGTTAGCAGTGAAGTAAATTTTGAAGAGATAAATGTTAGGAAAATGTACCATGAATACAAAAGCAAAGCAAATGAGAAATTATATCCTTCTTGTAAGGGTGGACTTACAACTTTGAGCGTAATGATAGAGCTTCATAACTTGAAGAAAAAATTTAATTGGTTGGGAAATAGCATGACAGAATTGTTGAAACTATTCGAAAAATTGTCTTCTGGAAGAGAACACATTACCTGACAAGTATCCTACCATGAAAAAAACGTTAAAAGATTTGGGAATGAAGGTAAAATGCATTCGTGCATGCGTAAACGATTGCATGTTATTTTGGAAACAGAACACTAGCATGGTAGTATGTCCTCATTGTAATACGTCAAGATTTAAAGATAAGGCAAATGCGTTAGGCATAAAAAAATGATAGCTTAACCAAGGAAAGTTTTAAGACACTTCCCTGTAAATCCAAGGTTGACTAGATTGTAAACTATACCGTATATAGCTCACAAAATGCAATGGCATAAGCATGTCGATCTTTCTTGGGATTTCATGCGTCATCTCATTGATTCAGCTGAATGGAGATCAATCAAATGTAAGTGGCCGGACTTTGCAAATGAAGGACGTAACGTTTGGCTTGGTATTGCTACTAATGGATTTAATATGAATGGGGTTCTCTCTAGTAGTTACAGTCGTTGGCCCGTATATATGTTTCCCTACAACCTACCTCCTTCATTATGCATGAAATCGCAATTCCAAATGTTAAGTTTATTAATTCCTGGACCAAAAGCACCAAGTCAAGACACTGATGTGTATTTAGAACGTCTTGTAGATGAGTTGAGGAAACTTTGGATGGAAGGCGTAGCTTCTTTTGATATGGACAAGAGAGAAACGTTTATGATGAAGGAAATATTATTATGGGGAATCCATGACTTACCAATATTGGGAAATTTATTTGGTTGCGTAACACATGGTTATAAATCTTGTCCAGTTTGTGCTATGGAGACCGAGTCGGAGTACATAGGTAACAAGGTTGTTTACCCAAAGTACAGAAGTTTTTGAAGGATGATCATCCATATAAATGCATCGAATATGGATGGTATCAGGATAGCAAAGATAAAGAACCACCAACAAGGTTAAGAGGACCATTCCTTTTGGAAAAGCTTGATTGTATAAGTTACTTTCCTGGAAAATTACCAAAGAATAAGAAGCAAACAATATTTAAAGCTAGTAATGAATGTTCCTTAATGACTGAAGGTAGTGACGTAGAAAAATCTCCTTGGTATAAGAAGTCAATTTTCTATAATTTAATTTATCGTAGTAGTCATAAAGTACGACATACTATTGATGTGATGCATACAGAGAAGAATGTCGCAAAGCATCTTCTCAATTTATTGTCTGATAGGTTAAGGCAATCATCTAAGTTTGCATTCGATAAGATTCATAAAACAATATGTTGTAAAGTTCTACAAGATACAAAACTTCCATCGTGCCTTACAACTAGATTTGGTAGTCTTGTTATTGTTCAACCACCTACTTTGCACCTAAAAAAACATATGAGTATCGTGTTGTAATGCAATACTTACTTCCTATAATGGTTCAACATGCATATCCGGAGCACCGTGATTTACGTCTAGCTATTTTACTTGTGAGTTTGTATTTTAACTTGGATATGCTTGAAAGTTTTAGTTCGAGAACATGTTCAAGCTACCAAAGATATGATTTCTGAGGCATTATGTGTGCTAGTGCATTATTTTTCGATGGACTTCTTTGATATAAGTATTCATCTTATGGTGCATGTAACACCCCACTCCCGCTACGGTCACTCACTAAGGGAATGCCATAGCATCGGTGGAGTATCTTAAGTGAATATAGAACAGAAAAATTACAACAAGACATATATAAGTAATACTTGAGAATTTAAAACATCATTTCATTGCAGCGGAAAGTAAGACATGTTTGGTTACATCACAAAACCATAAACAAGAGTCAAGTACATAATATCTATCTTGATAAAACAAAAGTACATAATCCCACTACATAAACTAATAGCCATAAAAGAAAAGATAAGCTGAGCTTTACATCAATGGTCCAAGCTTCAAAAGACAGATAAAGCGATCTGATCAAAGTCCACTAGCACTAGGCTCACTCTGAGAACCTGAGGGTTGGGAAAAAAGATAAAAACAACGGGGTCAGACATAAGTCTGAGCGAGTCCTATAACCTTAACAATACAATCGTTAAAGTAATTAGGGTATGATATAAACCTGGTACGGTACAACTGGGGATAAATGACTACGCTAAGCAGCCAACTAGACTTAGGATGAACTAAGATAACGGTAAAGACGCACATATCCACCCAAGGATAAATACTGCACTGCACCACACCAGATCTACCCACCCAAGGGTAATTCCTACACTACACCACACCAGATCTACCCACCCAAGGGTAATTCCTACACTCAAAGATTGATCCCACTAAGTGTACTTAGTAATCTTAATAGTAGTCTCGTGTACCCCTAGCTGACTACATAGGTGCCGTTTGCCCCTATCTCCACTAGGTGTACCCACTACTCCCATTCGATCGGCTCCCTAGCGTAGATACCCGTGCTGGCCCCACAGTGGGGTGTATCACTCCCCAAAGTGGCAACCCAATACAACCAACGGTGCACGGCTTATACCTACACGATGCAACAACATCTTACCTACCAGCCCGGGCCCACACACGCATATGAAACCCGTTGGACTTGCGTTGCCACCGCTAACCCGTTTTGGCATCTTATAGTCAAGCCCAGTACGCGTGTCCCGTCCTCGACATGGGTCGAGCCCAATAAGATACATATGGGTTACTGGTTGAAATGGGCCCCCACAAGCTACCCACCTAAGCTTGTCCCTTCTAGTGTATCCCACTTAACCCTTTTTAATAATCATGTCCACTTATATGTTTAATGTTTGGTTAAGTCATCTAATCATATTTCAATTGCCACTCAAGGCACCCACTAGATTTCCACATGCCACCCAAGGCACTTACTTGATTTCCACATGCCACCCAAGGCACTTACTTAACCCTTTAATCATGTTTAATTACATGTTTCACTTTGGTTAAGTATTCTAATCGTATTTTCTATTGCCACCCAAGGCAACCACTAGATTTTTCCACATGCCACCCAAGGCACCCACTTAACCCCTCATGTCCCTCTACATGCTAATATGGTTAAGTGTTTCTTAATTGATTAAGACCGTAACCTTTGTAAAGACCTCTCACATTAGACTATCTTTTATGGCTGCTAGATTTGCTGGTCGGGTCCGGGCAGCCTTACGCCATAACCGAGTCTAACCTCGTGTCTTTACACTTGTCACGTATTTAGTTCTTGCCTAAGACCTCTCACATTGGGCAACCCATTTGTAGCCGCTGGATTGTCGGTCGGGTCCGGGCAGTCTTATGCTACAAAAGGGTCCAACCTCGTGTCTTAGTCGATTAATTACACCTAATTAATCACCCCCATAATTTGTATTAATTATCCCTAATTAATTACAAATTTAACGATGTACATAATTGACTCAATTATGTCCATCCACTTTATGGTATGCCTAATCATACCAACTTCATACAATTTTGTTAACATGAATATTAACCCCATCGTTCCCCACGTAATACGCTAACATGACATACTAAAAAGGGAAGATTCATCACAAATACAATGGGTTCAACTTGCATAACATTAGCATCAACATGGGTTTTAAAGGTGTCAACTTGCATATATGACCATAGGATCAAACCCAACTAGCATAAATAATCAACCCAAACTTGCATGAATCACATATGTCATAAAGAGTGTAACTTGCATAAGTTACTTATGTCATACAAAGGGGTAAACTTGCATATATATGTATGACATACAAAGGGGTTAACTTGCATATGTATGCATATCATACAAAGGTGTAAACTTGCACATGTTACTTGCATATAATCAACCACCAAACTTGCATAACATGTCATATATGGACTTGCATATAATCAGCCACCAAACTTGCATAACATGTCATATATGAACTTGCATATAATCAAACACCAAACTTGCATAACATGTAATATATGAACTTGCATATAATCAAACACCAAACTTGCATAACATGTCATATATGGACTTGCATATAATCAAACACCAAACTTGCATAACATGTTATATATGAACTTGCATATAATCAAACACCAAACTTGCATAACATGTCATATATGGACTTGCATATAATCAACCACCAAACTTGCATAACATGTTATATATGAACTTGCATATAATCAAACACCAAACTTTGCATAACATGGTGTCATAATGGATCAATGTTTATCATAGTGATTTGCATCACTAGCATCATGAACACATGGCATAGATTACACTCAACTTGCATAACTAACATCATGAACATATAACATCAAACTTGCATAACTAATATCATAAACACATAGCATATGATAACATAACTTGCATTGATCCACATTCATAGCCATAACCTCATTATATCCTATCATAATCATTTCAACAATTGGTCATTAAGGCTATAGTACTCACCAAACTTGCATTAGCACTCCTATGAAGAAGATTAAGTTGCTAGAGTTGATTAGAAGTTGATTTGAGAAGCTATCTTCTTCTATAATTTGATGGAGGCTCCTTCAAGTTGCATTTTGACGGTATAACGACGTTGTATCTATTTTTAGTATGAATTAGGGTAGTCTTAGGGTGTATTTATAGAATTCGGATGTAGTTTAGACCCTTAGATTAACCCTAGATTAGGTTAGAGCCGTCAGATTTCGTCACAAGCCCCAAAACTCAGCCCAAAAGCCAAAACAATGCACCCAGCCAAACTGACCGACAGGGGGGGTCGACCCCTGGGTCGACACATGGGTCGACCCCTGGGTCGACACATGGGTCGACCCCTTGGGGGGGGGGGTCGACACCCATGTCGACCCTAGTGTCGACACCCTCTGTCTGGCGGAAATTTTCCCGCCTCTTCTGAAATCTGTTTTGAATTTCCTGAAAACTTCTTCGGGCCTTAACTGGGTCATACGGACTCCGATTTTCGAAAACTCGGACTCTATTTCGCGTATTTTTCCGAGACGAACGCAATGGCATAGCCCGTTTCCCCTGATTCAGATTTTAAAATTTAATTCTTCCCCGATTTATATCAAAACAAGTTATTCAACATACGGGGTGTTACATTCTCCCCTACTTAAAGGATTTCGTCCCCGAAATCTCTAAGTCAAGAAGAACGTATCCTACCAACCAAACAACCATCTACTCAAACCATCAAACACTGGCATCCATTGTCCTTAAAGTTTCTAATGTTGTATGAACATATGCAAAAAGTGTGTGTGTATGTTTCATGTCTAATGCAAAATCAGGCGGTCTACTGATTCAGTTGACCTCCTTAATGCAAACCATGATAGTGCCATGCATCCAATATGTATGCGAAAGAATCCTATCGACACATACTATTACTACATGTGTGCACAACCATACACCAAAATGCATCATCCATATGACAACACAACCATTATACATCCATTAATATAGCTACCTACACACAATTATATGCAATATGCAATATGAAGTGACTGAGCCGATCTAGTGTCTAAAGTGTGTGTATATGCATCCACGAGCAGCCACTAGCAAACACTTGCATCCACGCGCATCCATCAATCATAACATGTCTCAAACACATGTTTCGACTATAGGTTTACCCTATCTAAAGGTCAAAGGTACTAATGAGAGGACATACTAAAGATAAGATAAGTACTAGACAAACGATAAAGGAGAAGTTAAAAGACATACCCTCAAAAAGGAATGGGTACAGTGAACGCATCTTCGCTTCTGTCTCCCAAGTAGCATTGCTCTCATCCTCTCCCCATTGCACTTTGACTAGTCGAACCTCTCTGTTTCTCAATTTCCTAATCTCTGACCCAAGGATGCGGGTAGGAGCTCATCGAATAGTCGCAACACGCTCTACCTCCACTTCTCTAAGCAAGCTCGGCTCTACCACCTCTGCGGTCTCATGTAGGCACTTCCTCAAATGTGACACATGGAATACGTCATGTACCCCACTAAGTCTCTCGGGTAAATCCACTCTATATGCCATCCGTCTAATCCTTTCCTTAATAGGAAACGGTCCTACAAACCTTGGTGCTAACTTCCCAACGGACCCAAAGCGGACAACATTCCGTAATGGAGATACTTTGACAAAGACCATGTCCCCAACATCAAACTCAAGATCCGTCCTCCTCTTATCCGCGTAAGATTTCTGTCTGTCTTGCGCCGCTTTCATCCTTCTTCGAATCAAATCAATCTTTTCCGAAGTCTCTCTAACCATATCAGGCCCAAGCAAGATCTTATCCGTAGATTCCCACCAACATGTAGGTGATCGACAAGGCCTTCCATAAAGAGCTTCGAAAGGAGCCATACCAATACTAGACTGAAAGCTGTTATTATACGCGAACTCCACTAATGGAAGATGCTCTTCCCATGTACCTCCAAAATCTAAGATACATAGCCTCAAAAGGTCTTCTAGAACACGATTCACCCTCTCGGTCTGACCGTCCGTCTGAGGATGATATGCGGTGCTCAAACATAACTGAGTCCCTACCGCCTCTTGCAAACTATTCCAAAACTCACTAGTGAAGATAGGATCTCGATCGCTCACTATGCTAGAAGGTACCCCATGCAATCGAACTATCTCTCGAAGGTAAACTGAAGCTAGCCATGGAGCAGTCCTCTTGCTCTTCACGGGTATGAAATGGGCGCTCTTAGTAAGTCTGTCTACCACAACCCAAATTCCCGTATTACCCTTCCTCGATCTCGGTAACCCATCAATAAAATCCATCGAGACGCTATCCCACTTCCATTGCGGAACTTCCAATGGGTGAAGCAATCCACCAGGTTTCTTTTGCTCCGCTTTCACTTGTTGGCACACCAAGCATCTAGCGACATACTCGGCCACATCTTTCTTCATACCGGCCCAAAAAAAAACTCGCTTCATGTCTTGGTACATCTTGTCCCCACCGGGATGAATGGTCATCTTCGAACGATGTGCATCATCAAGTATAGCCTTCCTCAAACCCTCGTCTTGCGGTACACAAAGTCTACCGTCTCTATGCAACCATCCCCTATCGTCTAGGCTGTACCTACTCAAATGGCTGGACGACTCCCCCTTATGAGCTTCTCTACTAACTCAACCAACTGTGGGTCGTCCCGCTGTGCCTTGCCAATCCGCCCCAAAAGAGTAGGTCTGACCTCTAAGGATGCTAGCAAACCGGGTATAAAGTCAACGGAAGGTCTGAAATCAAACATCGAGATAAATTCCAAGCTTCGTCGTTCCACGAACAATGGACTCAAGGACAACCTTTTTCTGCTTAAGGCGTCTGCCACCACGTTACCCTTGCCAGGGGTATACGCTATCTCAAAATCATAGAATGCTAAGAATTCCATCCACCTTTGTTGTCTTAAGACTATGCGCTCGAAGAGTCTCCAACACTTCCCTAAGATGTAGGGCATGCTTTTCTCCACTTCTAGAGAAAACCAGGATATTCTCCCATGCAAAATCGTCACAACTATCCATCTCTCACGCAGACCATCCTAGTCGAACTCGACATCTCCCAAGTGCAAGCCCCAAAGGCCTAAACCAATATCAGACAAACCCCCAAGGGATACCTCCTTCGAATTCAGACGACCTACGTGAGATGATACTAGTAAAAACGGCTAAATAATTAAGCACTTATCCAACTCTGGATGTCCTTTCCAGTCTCGCTCCAAAACCACCGTTGATCAAATAACTGTCTTTGCTGAACCTATTAAGCACATACGAAAACTTATTTCGCTCTTAGAAAAGACCAAGATGTCATCCACAAAGACCACTACGAAGTTATTTAGGTACTCCCTGAACACCCTACTCATCAAATCAACAAAGTATGCGGGGGCGTTCGTCAAACCAAATGGCATCACAAGCCACTCATAGAAACCATCCGGAGTCCTAAAGGCAGTCTTGTCTATGCTATCCTCAGCCACTCTCAACTGATGAAACCCCGTAGCCAAGTCCAACTGCGAAAACACTGAGGCGCCAACCAACTGATCAAAGAGATCATCAATCCTCGGCAATGGGTGTCTATTCTTCTTTGTTAGCTTGTTAAGTTCTCTATAGTCTACACAAAGTCTGAGGGACCCATCCGCCTTCATGGCAAAAACTACTGGAGCACCCCACTCCGATATACTTCGTCTTATGAACCCCTTCTCAAGCAACTCCCCTACTTGCTTATGGAGTTCCCTCCTCTCACGAGGAGCCATGTGGCGCACTGGTAAAGATACTGGTTTAGCATTGTCCACCAGATATATTCGGAAGTCTATCTCCCGCTTCGGAGGTAAGCCCTTCACCTCCTCAAACACATCCGAGTATTCCCGGACCACTCTAACAGATCGCAAACTCTCGACCGAAGCGTCAAGCGATTCAAGATAACTTAGCATAACAGAATCCATGGGATTACAAGAGATCTCGAGAGTGTTACCCATGCGGGTCATGAGCCTAACAACTCTCCTTTCACAATCAAGAACGACACCATTACTGGATAACCAGTCCATGCCCAAAATCAACCCATAGCCCGTGAATCCCAAAACAAAAGCATCACATCTAAACTCAACGCTAAGTATGGAAATCTTCAAACCCAAACATATCATGGACAAATAAGTGGAGCCCCCAATTGGGTTTGAAACAACCAAGGGATCATCTACTAAACTGGTGTCTAAGTGTAGTGACTCAACTAATGATGATGAGATAAACGAATGCGATGCGCCAGAGTCGAAAAAATTCGAACAGGATGATCGAGAGAACCAAATTTCAACCTAGACGGTCCTACCCCCATCAGGTATACCAGCCGTGAGGGAGTACATCTACCCTCCGGAAGATCCTGTAGTTTGTCCTTACCTCTTTGGACAATCCTAATAAGGTGTCCTATTTCTCCAAAACAACTAGCCTTCTCCTTCACATTCTCCTTTCGTGACCTCCTACCACGATGAGGTTTCGTCCTTTATTTACCTAACGGCTATTTGAACCTTCCTCCCTCGTCCATCTTAAAGGTACCCACAAGCCCTCCACCTCCTTGGACTAACTTCTTAGCCCGACAAACGTCTAAGTCCCTTGAAGTAGTTCTTCCGTCCTTCATACGGAAGTCCTTATTTATCTTAAAAAGACATCTATACGCGGAGGGGAAATTCAAAAAGAGAAAGAGGAAGAGATTCAAAACGGAGAATCGAAGGAAGGATATATGGCCCTTGGGGATTATGTTCTTTTATTTCAAAAACTTTTCTCTTAAAAGACATGTTTTTGAAAATACTTCTTCCAAAAATGTTTTTAGAAAAATAGTTTTTCTAGAAGTTTTATCTGTTCTGGTAACCTTAAGCTCTGATACCACGTGTAACACCCCACTCCCGCTACGGTCACTCACTAAGGGAATGCCATAGCATTGGTGGAGTATCTTAAGTGAATATAGAACAGAAAAATTACAACAAGACAGATATAAGTAATACTTGAGAATTTAAAACATCATTTCATTGCAGCGGAAAGTAAGACATGTTTGGTTACATCACAAAACCATAAACAAGAGTCAAGTACATAATATCTATCTTGATAAAACAAAAGTACATAATCCCACTACATAAACTAATAGCCATAAAAGAAAAGATAAGCTGAGCTTTACATCAATGGTCCAAGCTCCAAAAGACAGATAAAGCGATCTGATCAAAGTCCACTAGCACTAGGCCCACTCTGAGAACCTGAGGGTTGGGAAAAAAGATAAAAACAACGGGGTCAGACATAAGTCTGAGCGAGTCCTATAACCTTAACAATACAATCGTTAAAGTAATTAGGGTATGATATAAACCTGGTACGGTACAACTGGGGATAAATGACTACGCTAAGCAGCCAACTAGACTTAGGATGAACTAAGATAACGGTAAAGACACACATATCCACCCAAGGATAAATACTGCACTACACCACACCAGATCTACCCACCCAAGGGTAATTCCTACACTGCACCACACCAGATCTACCCACCCAAGGGTAATTCCTACACTCAAAGATTGATCCCACTAAGTGTACTTAGTAATCTTAATAGTAGTCTCGTGTACCCCTTGCTGACTACATAGGTGTCGTCTGCCCCTATCTCCACTAGGTGTACCCACTACTCCCATTCGATCGGCTCCCTAACGTAGATAACCGTGCTGGCCCAAAAGTGGGGTGTATCACTCCCCAAAGTGGCAACCCGATACAACCAACGGTGCACGGCTTATACCTACACGATGCAACAACGTCTTACCTACCAGCCCGGGCCTACACACGCATATGAAACCTGTTGGACTTGCGTTGCCACCGCTAACCCGTTTTGGCCTCTTATAGTCAAGCCCAGTACGTGTGTCCCGTCCTCGACATGGGTCGAGCCCAATAAGATACATATGGGTTACTGGTTGAAATGGGCCCCCACAAGCTACCCACCTAAGCTTGTCCCTTCTAGTGTATCCCACTTAACCCTTTTTAATAATCATGTCCACTTATATGTTTAATGTTTGGTTAAGTCATCTAATCATATTTCAATTGCCACTCAAGGCACCCACTAGATTTCCACATGCCACCCAAGGCACTTACTTGATTTCCACATGCCACCCAAGGCACTTACTTAACCCTTTAATCATGTTTAATTACATGTTTCACTTTGGTTAAGTATTCTAATCGTATTTTCTATTGCCACCCAAGGCAACCACTAGATTTTTCCACATGCCACCCAAGGCACCCACTTAACCCCTCATGTCCCTCTATATGCTAATATGGTTAAGTGTTTCTTAATTGATTAAGACCGTAACCTTTGTAAAGACCTCTCACATTAGACTATCTTTTATGGCAGCTGGATTTGCCGGTCGGGTCCGGGCAGCCTTACGCCATAACCGAGTCTAACCTCGTGTCTTTACACTTGTCACGTATTTAGTTCTTGCCTAAGACCTCTCACATTGGGCCAACCATTTGTAGCCGCTGGATTGCCGGTCGGGTCCGGGCAGTCTTATGCTACAAAAGGGTCCAACCTCGTGTCTTAGTCGATTAATTACACCTAATTAATCACCCCCATAATTTGTATTAATTATCCCTAATTAATTACAAATTTAACGATGTACATAATTGACTCAATTATGTCCATCCACTTTATGGTATGCCTAATCATACCAACTTCATACAATTTTGTTAACATGAATATTAACCCCATCGTTCCCCACATAATACGCTAACATGACATACTAAAAAGGGAAGATTCATCACAAATACAATGGGTTCAAGTTGCATAAAATTAGCATCAACATGGGTTTTAAAGGTGTCAACTTGCGTATATGACCATAGGATCAAACCCAACTAGCATAAATAATCAACCCAAACTTGCATGAATCACATATGTCATAAAGAGGGTAACTTGCATAAGTTACTTATGTCATACAAAGGGGTAAACTTGCATGTATATATATATATATATATATATATATATGTATGTATGTATGACATACAAAGGGTTTAACTTGCATATGTATGCATATCATACAAAGGTGTAAACTTGCACATGTTACTTGCATATAATCAACCACCAAACTTGCATAACATGTCATATATGAACTTGCATATAATCAAACACCAAACTTGCATAACATGTTATATATGAACTTGCATATAATCAAACACAAAACTTGCATAACATGTCATATATGGACTTGCATATAATCAAACACCAAACTTGCATAACATGTTATATATGGACTTGCATATAATCAAACACCAAACTTGCATAACATGTCATATATGGACTTGCATATAATCAAACACCAAACTTTGCATAACATGGTGTCATAATGGATCAATGTTTATCATAGTGATTTGCATCACTAGCATCATGAACACATAGCATAGATTACACTCAACTTGCATAACTAGCATCATGAACATATAACATCAAACTTGCATAACTAACATCATAAACACATAGCATATGATAACATAACTTGCATTGATCCACATTCATAGCCATAACCTCATTATATCCTATCATAATCATTTCAACAATTGGTCATTAAGGCTATAGTACTCACCAAACTTGCATTAGCACTCCTATGAAGAAGATTAAGTTGCTAGAGTTGATTAGAAGTTGATTTGAGATGCTATCTTCTTCTATAATTTGATGGAGGCTCCTTCAAGTTGCATTTTGACGACATAACGACATTGTATCTATTTTTAGTATGAATTAGGGTAGTCTTAGGGTGTATTTATAGAATTAGGATGTAGTTTAGGCCCTTAGATTAACCCTAGATTAGGTTAGAGCCGTCAGATTTCGTCACAAGCCCCAAAACTCAGCCCAAAAGCCAAAACAATGCACCCAGCCAAACTGACCGACAGGGGGGGTCGACCCCTGGGTCGACACATGGGTCGACCCCTTGGGGGGGGGGTCGACACACATGTCGACCCTAGTGTCGACACCCTCTGTCTGGCGGAAATTTTCCCGCATCTTCTGAAATCTGTTTTGAATTTTCTGAAAACTTCTTCGGGCCTTAACTGGGTCATACGGACTCCGATTTTCGAAAACTCGGACTCTATTTCGCGTATTTTTCTGAGACAAACGCAATGGCATAGCCCGTTTCCCCTGATTCAGATTTTAAAATTTAATTCTGCCCTGATTTATATCAAAACA
Organism: Allium sativum; assembly: GCA_030737875.1. Classification (NCBI taxonomy): domain Eukaryota; kingdom Viridiplantae; phylum Streptophyta; class Magnoliopsida; order Asparagales; family Amaryllidaceae; genus Allium; species Allium sativum. The sequence continues at coordinate 260,618,589 of CM060927.1, read as the reverse complement.
AGTATCCATTTGAAAGGTGATATATTTTTCTTACAAATTTTATGAATGTTATTTTAAAAGTGATAATTTCTAAATATTTGTGCATGTGTACTATTTTTAGAGCAATGAAAGAATGCAAAAATATACCTAGCAATAAGCGCTACATAGAAGGATCAATTGCTGAAGCATTATTTGTTTCAGAATCAGTTAGATATGCAATGAAGTATATGTCGAACCTACATGATGGAAATCATAGTTCTGCACAAGCCTCTTTTTTAGATGATGGTGATGATATATATGAACGTCCCATCATGGAAGGCAAATGTATTAAGCTAACTAGGGTGCAATGTGTTCAAATTTGAAGGTGGATAACTTTTAGTATCGATATTCCTGAAAGAATGAATATTATACGTATGAATTTTCTCTATATTTTAATAGATACCAATGACATAAAATATGAAATATATTTGCATCATAATATCTAATTTGTAGTGCATATCGCTCATCCTTAGAAGTTGTTTCTCGCGGTAAAAGAAAAGTTACCACAATGGAAAAAGTAATCGTTCAAACCGAATTTATTGATTGGTTACACAAAAAGGTATATTATTTCAATATATATAAATTGTAGGTTTTGTTCTTTTTATGTTGGACGTTCAATTTTGTTCATTCATGGCAGCTACTAGAAGAAAAATGCATGAATACAATGTTATGGCAGTATGTTAGTGGTCCAAAGTGGGAATCTAAAAGTTATCTTAAGTACAGAGTGAACGGATATATATTTTCTCCTCAACGTTATGATGACAGTCACTCAATCCAAATAGCGGTGTTTGCATGGATGCAATCACCACATTTGTTGCAAGTGCAAAAAATATAAATCCTACCGATGATGACACTACTTGGTTTGGTATCATTAAAGAAATCATAGAGGTTGATTATTATGATTTCCAACATGTTGTATTCTATTGTGATTGCGTAAACATTGCGGATAAGACAAATGTTGTAAGATTTGTACTGATTCTCATTTGTTGATGGTGAACTTGAAAAGGCTCAAAAATGGGAATAGGAAGTATGACGAGCTAGTTATTCTAGCAACTAAAGCATGTCAAAGTTTTCTATGTGCAAGACACTCAAAATTCTGATTGGTCCATTGTTCGACGTTCTCCAAAGCGCATGACAGACAACGTAGATGACTACACCATACCAACCGATTTTCAATCTGTTTTGAGAGAACAACGGAACTTAGTACCATTATTGAAATGTATTAAATGAATGAGATGTAATTTTGAAATGAATATATGTACTGTTTTTCTTATTTAGGTGAAATGCATTAAATTATTTTACTTTGTTTATACTCAATATCCATTTGTAAAATCAAACCAAGCATGCATATTAGTTTCAATATGCATATTAATTCTTTTAATGCAGAATGTCAAACAATTGCATTGCTAGTGCAACTAAAGGTACAAATGAGGAGCATGAAGAAAATAACTATCCTCCACCAAGTGATAAAAAATACTCACTAATAGTTGACTTCGATGGTGTTAAAGGTAATAATGAAGCTAAATGGGGCTTCAGATGTGCAACGCTAATTCGTTGTCATATACTAATTGGCTATGGCGAGAAATGTTGATGGTTACTATAAAGGTATTTTGTGGTAAGAACTATTGGTATGTCACAAATTCACCTTATTTAATTATTTACTTTCTGCATAATATTTATTCTTCGTATTGAAATTTCTTTGTTAAAATAGAATGAATTTGACATGGACATCGATCCTGATCTAGCTCGGCCAATTTTACAAGAAAACATTTCCACGATATTTTCATACGGTAAAGTCTACTTTCCGAAACAGATTGCTTAGAGTCAAAGAAACCATCATACCCAAGAATATCTCTATCACTAATGTCCTACAGACATTGACAAAGTATGGTGGGAGAAGTTTGTAGACAACGAATACGCTGATAAGAAAAAAGAGCAATGTAGGAGGAATGCCTAATCCAAAACTAAAAATATTATCACTCACACGCTAGGAAGAAAATCATACCATAAAGTTTATGATGTAATGGTAAGCAATTATAGTAAAAAAAAATCTTGTGAACACAATTAATAAATATTTAAGTAGTTTAATGATATTTCTTATTACAGGTTAAGAAAAATTTGGAGGTGAAAGTTACAAGGACAATGGTTTGGAAGGAAGGACATAAAAATAAGAAAACTGGACAAGTTATTCCATCTGTAGCAAAAACCTATGTAAGTTTTTTTTGTGGGTGTTTGAAGTGGTTTATTTGTTTTTTATATTTTTATTTTTGTTTATCAAGTATTATGAAGTTTTCGTGCAAACTGAGCCGTTCGGGGAAAATGAAACTGGTCCATGCTCGATTACTTAGGGCAAATGAAACCGAGCCCTGCTCGATTACTGAGCCTCAAGTTGTGATGCCATGTACATAATTATTGCCTTCTTTACATTATACATTACTAACAATGTATCCAATACTGGTTACAAAATTCTTCTATAAGAAATGAATTCTTAAGCTACTTTCTTCGAATTTCCAACCTTAGTTAAAGAATCTGTAATATGATGGATAGCTAAAAATAATTTATATTTCATCATTTTCTCTTTTTTTTCGAATGAAATTCACATCGTGTTCGATGTAATCTGAGTCCTCATTGCTTTATCAAAGGTTTTGTTTGCTTCCACTTTGAATCTTAACCATGCATGCCTTATAATTTTTCTACTTATTGCACGAGGAAGTATTTGTTTCGTCCAAGATCTTGAATATGAGTAGCATAAGAGTTGCTACAATCTAAAAAAGTGTATTCCATCGATTGTTCACTACTCAAAATTAACTCTACAACACTATTTATCAATCTCGTCAATATCCACGCTTTTATAAGGACTGAGAAAAAAAAATTGCCCTCTCTAGGTAGGAATAAAAAGGCCAATTTCACCTCCACACTAAAATTGAACTGCTCAGTTTTGGCGTAAAAACTGAGCTGCTCAGTTCTATTTTCGCGCGAACTGAGCCGCTCAGTTTTGGCATAAAAATTGAGCTGCTTAGTTCAGTTTTCATGCAAACTGAATCACTCAGTTTTCACGCGAAAACTGAGCCTTGGCTTAGTTTGCGCGAAAACTAAGCCGATCACGACAAATAGGGAATGAACTCTCTATTGATAAAGAAGGCTTACCATTTTACATCAAAATTAGTCCATATTATATGCATTTGGTTTTTTAAGACTTTGAAACAACAATTCTTACTCAATTAAGTGTCTTATTTGATAGGAAAAGTATTGAATTAAATGGAACTTTAATCCCTTTCTCATATTTTTTCTATTTTGGAATTCCCTTGTTATTTGTCAGTTTTGGAATGATAACTTGTTATTTATCAGTTTTGAAAATACACTTGTTATTTATCAGTTTTGCAATTTGTTATTTCTATAAAAATGAGTGCATTTATATTTTGTAGACACTTGTGAGGAGGAAAAAAACAGAATTTGGAATGTAATGGCAACGGGAAGGCAAATATTCGTGTAATTAGCTCCTCTTCTTCCGTAAAGCACACAAAGATAATGCAAGCTTCAAAAGCAATTGCCGACAAGAATAGAAAGGACGATTTTCGTCAATGGTCTATGGAATTACAAAATAAAGTTGCAAGTCAAGTGTCAATCCAAATCAACGATGCTCTTAAATCATTTACTTCATCCTTTCTTACTATGATACCGGGATTGCAACATAACGTTAATGGCAGTGTTATGGCGTCTATGACAGAAACCACCTCCAATTTGGATAAATCTACACTGAATGTTGGAATTGCTAGTTCGCTTATTCCGTCAAATGGTGTTGAATCATCAATAAGGGAAAAAAAATTGTAATGCTATTATCACAAGATTTGAAGAAGAATGTAGCATAATCTTATATTGGAACACGAACCATGTGTCATTTTAGAGAGGTAGTGCAAGGTGATGAGAAAGTTGTTTGGATAACAGAAGTTTTAGATCTGGAAGCACCAATTTACGATGGTCCTCAAAATGGACATTACAAGCTTTGTGAATTTTCGGATGGAGGCTTTGTGATATGGTCCACGTTTTGCCTTCGAAATATTTAAAATTCTATGTATCTTTAGTAAAGCTTTGTTTTGTTTTTTGTAATTCGAACTTGATATTGTGGTATTTTGAAATTGGAAGCATTATGCAAAAGTGACATTGTTGAATTTGAAATATGGAAGTGTACCAAATACTTTTACTTGAATTGATATGTTGAATTATCTATGTGACTGAAAATCATAAAGACATGTTATATATACTCATTTCTAAGTGTTAGCGGTTTATGTATGCCAACATTTATAAGTGTTAGTAGGATTATGATACTGACATTTATAAGTGTTAGCAATGAATATATTTGTAACTCTTATAAGTGTTACCATACCTTATGGTTCCAATATTTATAAGTGTTAGCAATGAATATGTTTGTAACTCTTATAGCTATTACCATTTCTTATGGTTCCAACATTTATAAGTGTTAGAAATGCATATGTTTGTAACTCTTATAAGTGTTACCATATCTTATGGTTCCAACATTCATAAGTGTTAGCAATGAAAAAGTTTGTAACACTCATAAGTGTTACCATATCTTCTGGTTCCAACACTTATAAGTGTTAGCAATTACTCTGTTTGTAACACTTATAAGTGTTACAAATATGGCTGGACAAATCCTCACATGCCGTTGGTAACACTTAAAAGTGTTATAGAAATTATTTGTAACACCTATACTTGTTGGGAATCCCTTGTTTTGGTGTAGTGCTTATGCACAAATTTTGCTGCAAATAAATGACAAGAGGAATTTATTTAAAATTTGGTGGAGGATTGTTAGAGGAAATTTAAAATAAAGAAGAAAAGGGAAGAAGGAAAAGCGCTTATACCACATCTTGAAAAAACAAATAGAGGTGGCAAGTATATCAATAGTCTTCTTAGAAGAATGTCGGGGACTTGGGGCTCCCACAACTTTGCTTTGTTGTGAGGAGGGAGACCATGCATATTTAAGCAATACGCGCGCGCAGCCGCCGCCGTCCGACAGGCTGTGCCATGCCGAGTCGTGTATGGGATTGGACAAAACATGTTATTTTGGACCACGATGCAATAAGGTTTTCCAGCCTAATAATTTAAATTTTGAACAAAAATGAAAAGGTGCATATATTTTTGAAAGAACAGCAGAAAATAGCTATTATCAATTGACCAGTTGAATTCAGACCAGTCGATTGGGGGTATTCAGACCACTCAATTGGTTGAATTCAGACTGTTCGATTGGTAACGAAAGGATGTGCCCCTTTTGAACTCAAAAGGACACTGCCGTTCGAATTCAAACGGACACTGTCGTTCGAATTCAAACGGACACTGTCGTTCGAATTGAAGCGGCCGTTCTTTTGAACGAACGCGACCGTATCTCCTCACTACTATAAAAACTGGAGCGCACTCCAGTTTTAAAACACATGAATTTCTTTTCTACATTTCTTCCTTCTTCATACTATGTCATTTCCTTAAATATATATAGCAAACGAGTTCTGGTTCCCGCAGGCACTACACCATATCAGTCAATTTGGCACACAACGTTGCGGGGATAAAATACGGTTTATAGCCGTATCATATTTGATAGGTCTTAGAGCCGTAGCAAACTACATTTTGCGATCTGCACCACCCTAAACATCATAAATCTGACCGTCCATCGGGGATGCTCCGGATTGGTTCATTTGACACGGCCTTTGGCCAAATCTAATTCATATCATATTGTGCACCCCTTCAGGCACTCCAAAAACAAATTTTGGCCGCTCCCTTTTCCTTTTGTTTTAGTTTAATGGTGACCAAATCGTGCCTCCACCTTTCTTTGGAATCTCCTCCTCCTGCAGAGATGATTCGATTTGTGTGTCTCTGGCTTTGCACTGGTTAGATCACTGGCATCACTGACACCAATGATCAACCAGCACAAAGCTAGAGACCCCAAATTTGGGTAATTTGAAGATTGTGGACTTTGGATAATTCCGATGTGCTAATCAACTTATTCTTAATTTGTATCGTTACATTCAGGTAATTCTTTTTACTTGTTCATATTATCTTAATGTCACTCTCAAGGACGGAGCCAGGATTTTAATTTTCGCCAGGCTAAGTAAATGATTAATTAAAAAAGGAGCGATCTTGATTATAATAACGTCATTCACATAGTAGATTTGGGGATAAGAATAAACATTTGTACTTGTATGCAAATGAAATTTAGATAACCACATTTACTTGGTTCTTCACATAGTAGATTTGGGGATGTAGTTGGGTTGGCAGTTTTATGTGCTTTGTTAAAAACATAGAAGAATGAAACAGGATCTCCTATCTTGAAATGTAAGAAAACCATGCAGGCAGCCAAGTTGCATTGTTTCTATTCTATGTGTAATAATAGATAGATGGATTTCAAGGTGTACAACCCTTCATGTAATACGAGAAGTTGTTAGTGTTTTCAACCGTATAATAGGTTATAACTATGCAGTAAAACCTTAATTGTGCAGGGTCTGCTGGATTGGGATTTCTGTCATGGTACTTAGCAGGAAAAATCAGAGCATTTTTGATATAAACTTTGGGTAATATCTCGCTTTTTTCCATCCCCTCATCTCGGATACACTACATTAGCTAGATTAGGGTGATAGAATAGAAAGGGCAAGGCTATTGCAATGTTATATCTACAATACTGCAGCCAAGTGATAAGGAGAATTATAATGAGTTTGTGGTTTAATACTTTAAGAGCGAATTAGTGAGTCATTACGTGAAAATCATGTTTGCGGAGATTTTGGAGAATGAAAAATAAACTGGTTCAAAGCAAAGGAATTGTTTTGGAGAATGAAATCATGTCATGTAGCATTACATAAACATGTTATACATATAATTAACAAATACGCACATACGAATACAAAGACACGATATGCCCTTCACTGTTATCGGTACGAACACAAAGACACGATATTTTGTGTGCAATCAGACATAAAATTACTTCTTTTTTCCTGTAGATTTGGGCGCTTTTGTGTTGCTGGAACTCAGGCGCTGGCTATCACGATTCAGTTTTACTGCCAATCATCTGGTTGGCCTTTTAAGTTTTTGTTTTAAACTGTGTACATAGTAACATATATACATATTTATGCTGTTATATATAAAACTTTATGATCAGCATCATGAGCTAGCTTATTCTCATAGTAGTACTGCTTTGATTTACAGCAAACACATGGATTTCATCGGCATATTGATCAGCACGTACGCTCAATCTTCCCGGCCTCGACTGAAGTTATATATATCAGGCTGATCATATGTTTTTACCTTTTTTTGTTAGTTCGTACTGTTATGAAAATCTTTGACAGTTTCCTTTGTATATGTTAGTATGTTATACATTGTGTTCGTGTTATGAAAAGTATATATATAAAATATAAATTGTGTTATTCTTGTGTATAAATTGTGGTATATATGTTGCGTTATATGAAAAATATGTGCTACAATTTCTGTGTGTGTGTGTATATATATATATATATATATGCACACACAGATATAATTCGATACGGTCAAAGGCCGTATCTGAATACTACTTAGATACGGCTATAAGCTGTATGTTATTACTTATGAGATACAGTTTGTAGCCGTATCTAAAAATTTAACATGCCGTTTTTTGATACGGCTATTGGTCGTGTTTAAGAGCCTTAGATACGGCTAAAAACATAGCTTAATCAGCATATATGGTGTAGTGAGGGTAGAACTCTAAACTCTTGTCACTGCAGCCGAATATATCCAGACAGTGAATCATCATGTCTGTGCAAACACGTCAATTAAAGATATTCAATATCTACTCCGTTGTATCTTCGAACAGATTTGCGCATACTCTTGCATTGTAATAAGAGGGCAAATACTTTTTTAGGATAGCGATCATCACATCGTGCCATAAAGTTTTATATTTTCAGAAACTAGAAGAACCAGTGACGAATTCCAACAACAATATCTTAGAATTTGGGAAAAGGGAAAATATGTATTTTGATCAAACTTCCTTTTATTTTTTCTTGTCTTTGTTTTTGGCTTCTGATTATTGTTATTAATCTACTATTTTTGTCTTTTTTTGCTTTTCAGAAGCATTAGGGCATGTTTGGTAGAAGAGTAAAAAATCCTGAAAAAAGTACCTTAAGATCCAGAAGGCCAAAAAAAGCTTTCTTCAAAATGAGTTTCAATGTAAGAAGGCAGAAGCTTTTGAACATAAGGTTTAAGCTTCCAATCGAACAGTAGTATGCCATGTATGTGGTCTAGTTCGATGATGATTATTTTGGGTTGGATGATTTCCCAATTAGGGAGCAGCACTTTGATTGCTCTAATGATTTTACTTCTTTAATCATTATTGAATGTGTCAATGGTTCTGGTATTCAGATGTTGTAATGGCCATGTTAATGCTAGTGCATTATTGTTTCAAGTTGTATGGGTTTATTTACTTAATTATGTTATGAATTATCAGTTGTATAACTGTGGTTCTGGAATTTATATGTTGTAATGACCATGTTATTGCTACTGCTTTATTATTCCTTTTTTCTTTATATTTCTAGTCTTATGTTCATTGTTGAGATAGATCTGTATGTTCATTTTTTTTCTCAAACATTGCATGTGCATTCTGAGGTAAGGATTTTAAATCTACTTTTGCTACAAAGGCTTAAAAGTTATATGCTATTAGTATCTTCCATTACGCTTATCTATTTCATTTGGGAGGAACATAATCAACGTCGACTGAGACTGGAAGGTTTCAATGAGCTTAGATGATTGAGAGAGCGGTAGTTTAACATTGTGAAAGATAAAAAAATTCTAGCTCGGTGGGGTATTGCTTTTCCAAATGAAGGATGATTTGACTTTTATCCATGTTTTTATGTTATTTATCAGTTTCGTAAGGCAGACTTAGTTTTGAGGAGGTATTTGCTTTTGTTGCTGCATATTTTGGTTATCTATTGAGGATGTGTACTTTACTGTAGTACTAATATCTGTTGTACTCGTTTTTTCTACTAATAGGAAGCATAGTAAGTAGTAGACTTCTTTATATGTCATTTAATAAAAGACTATTATATATATACACATACATGCTTCATGGCACTTTTATTAGTCATATATTTCAACCATTCATTTATAGTTAAATAATATGCTAGTGAGAGACTTAGTGCATAGAGAAAGAAATGTTGATATGTGATTGAAATCAAGGGACTGTAGGAGCATTGCACTATTTGGTATAGTGTTGATCAAAATTTCAAAAAAAAAAAAACATTTGTTATCAAGATTTAAATATTGCGCTAGTAATCTAATAATTTTGTTTCTCTAGTGTTAACTAGACGAAGAGAGATTTAGTAAAGAGAGTTAGAGTATTTAGCTCAGGCTCCTTGCCATCATATTTACTTGTTTATTTGTAGGGGATGCAGCACAGATCAAACCTTAACGGAACTAACATACTTTGGGTGATGATGATAACTATGAATGATAATACAGATGGCTACACCCAATTCCGATCATCTTGATGCATTGGAATGGAAGAAGGAAGCCTTAGCTAGGTTATGTCAGGTAAGATCAAGGCAGGCCTTGCCCTGTTTGAGGCAATATAGGGTCCTTTACATATGTTCCTACAACCTTATGAGTTACTGCACCTGTAGTCTACCTGAATCTGAGTTTATAATAGAAACTTCACTACAAGAAAAATACTTTTTTGTAGCGCTCAAAAACTGCTACCAATCATTTTTGGTGGCATTTCGATAATCGTTATGAGAAAACATGCCACTAAAAATCATTTCAAACTGGCTACACTATTTTTAACACCACTGTAATTTCTCTTGTTGTAACATTTATTTAACTTAAATATATGTTTTCATTGATGAAGTGTGTAATGCAGCCTTCACAGATGACTGTTTTAAGAAAAGTAACTGGTGTTTATGGGTATATATAGAATATTATAATGATCTATGATCGAATGTTAAGATCTTTACCGTTTATAAAAGAATACTGGGTAAATGAATTATAAATTGAATACACTTACCAAGTGTGTCCAATTTTTTTCTATTAAACCATTGTTTAGGGCTAGGGATTAAATGTTATGTCAATTAATGCGCAATTTTTAGATGAATGTCATTTTATTATTTACAAAACAAGATTTAATGGAAGGAAATTAATCGATTATATTTAAATATTTTTATTAAATCATTAAATTCTTTCAAATGTCCGTTATAATATATGGATATTTGCAACTTCTTTGTCCTTACATCATAAAAAATACTTAAAATCCAAGAGAGTCATTTAGATAATTTAACAACCATGATATGTACATTTTCCAATTCTATTATAGTTTACTATGTTTTTTTTCTACCAAATCTACAATAAATTTAATTAAATTTCATTTAATGATATAAAGTTTTTATAAGTATTTCATTTATTAACTTACGAGCATTTCACATTTTAAAAAAGGCATGAGCACCTTTTAGGCATAAAACAGATTAGCTTTTAAATTTGGATTTAAATTAATGTAGAAGCGGCTCAATTTAAAATTTTATTGGGATATAATAGATTAACTCTGTGAAGTTTAATTAAAATATATGCAACTTTAAATAAAGGGAAAGAGTAACTAGGTAATAGAATATTAAATTTAATTTTTGACTGAAGTTGAAATATATTTACATATACAGATATTCAAATTGAATTTAAATTAGAATGTTTGGCAACTTCATGTTTACACCAGAGAAACGTACAAACATTGATAATGATGTTTAATATTTATAGAAGGAAATTTCATAAGTGAATCCTAGGTTGGACGCACTTACCAAGTGGGTCTCATTTAGATATACTTAGATTCAACTTGAATTTAAAGAATATTTTGACCAGAGAAGCTTGCAAAATATTTATTATTAAAGGTGTTTAATATTTATAAAGGAATATTAGATAAATGAAACTAGGCGGGACACCCCTATCAAGTGAGTTTCATTTACAATTTATTTATCAAATTACTATTTTAAGGCTAAGGATTCCATGCTATTCAAATTAATTTTCCAATTTTGTATTAAAATCATTTTGCTATTTAAAATAGTAGAAAATTAATTGATTATATTTAATATTTTTAAGAAATCATCAATATCTTTTGCATTGGCTTTTATAATATGTGCATAATCTCAAGTAAAGGCTATTTTTTCGTAGAACAACTATGGTGGAACACAACTATGATTGAAGCTTTTACAGATGAAGTGTATTATAGTCTTTTACAATTTCTTTTTAGAAAAGTAACAACTATTTTTGGATTTAAAAATAACTATATCGAAGTTTATAATTTGTTTTTACTTGTAAATCTTAGATAATCTAAGAAAAATTCATTTGTGGCATGTTTTACATTAATAATAGGGATATTCGAGACATCGATCCTAGTGAACATAGGTGGGTCCTGGGTAAAACTTTGTTATTGGATTACTATTTAGGGGCTAGGTGCAAAGCATCAACTCGTCTTCCCTTTGTGTGTCCCATTACCCACTCGTACCCAATCCACTTGTTATTTATATAAAAACTAAAGTGGAAAATAGTTAGAAAGAAAAAGTTAGCAAAAATTTTAACCAAAAGTATAACAAGTTTTAAAACTGGGGAGAAGGACAATTTGTATGGTAAAAGTAAAAATGGGATTGGGCCCCAACAAGTTTGTCCTTTAAAAGAAATTCCTCCTAACAATTAGTGGAACAAACCATTAAAATAATTGAGTTATAAAAGGACTTTAAATACGACATTTTTTACAAATAAAATATAAGAGATATCTGTTTCAACAACATCTTGTGAATACCATCATTACAACTATTTATAATTTTACAACAACACAATAGTGATAACTGACATTCAATCATATAATTTTTTGAAATAATATATAACATAGTTTTCCATTAATTTTCGTTAAACATCAAATGGTAAAATGTTTAAAAAAAATTAAAATGAAGAGCTTTAATGTAACGACCCAGTTTTGGACCAATTTTATAATCTATAATATATATATTATATCGATAATTAAATCAAATTGAATAAATCAATATTTATATATCTGTTAAGTATCAAGGAAATTCCAGTTAAAGATACCTATTGATGGTTTAAAATTCTATAATCAATGTATGTGTGCATATACAACAAGTAATTTGTATATTGTGATATTTGCAAATAGTTTATAACTCATATGAATATTAAATTTACTTAAGTAAGATACAAAAGAAAATATTCATTAATGCAAAGTATTCATTAATTTGATAATGTTAATAAGGTAAAATTCATTCGAATTAGTAGGATGAATATTTTTAATGTTTTATGTGTGTGTGTGTGTATATATTTTTATTAACTTGCCTTGTATTTGTGCATATATAAATATAGACAAATATATGTTTTAACACTTTTATTTACATCTAAACTTGTTTTTACCTTGTATAGATATAGAATTATCTAATGTAGCCCATGATTATAATTAAAGTAAATGTTATATTACTTCACATATAAGCTAAACATATATATAATGTACAAAAACATGTACACGTAGCATTTGATGTATGTGTATATGACAGCAAAATCATAGTGTTTGCGCAGAAGCTAAGTATGGAAACATTAAAGAGCATTTGTGCAATCACACCATCACTTCACATAAACCACAACATATGAATAGCATCCTACCACCCTTAATGCTAGCCTAAACACCATCCCATCATCAATTGTAGCTGCACATGCATTATAGGATAGGAGAGGATGGACCATATTGATGTAAAAGGGGATTGATTTTCCTGATGCTAAATGTGAAGGCATTTAAACCATTTAGTACATGCTGCACATGCTAAAAACATAGGTATATAATAGGTTAAGCATGAATTATATATGTATAAGGTACACTTACCTATGTAGTAAGAACATGGCATGGCCGATTTGTTTAGAAACAAAACCTGAATTGCGCACTCATCATACATCAAGTACATGGCTGCAGCATATACCATCAATCACCCTTAAGAACAGCCTAGCATCTTAGCATGACTGTGTATGAATTGTGACATCAAAATATCTCCTCACTTAAAGCTGCTGGAGCATCACCTTAGAGCCCACCTACATACCCCCACTACAAAAGCCTAATCTTTACAATCAGTATTCACATGGTTGTGCCCAAATTTGTGAACATCACAACCCGGAAAGCTAATGACTTAACATCACTTATAGGCAGCCTAAACGCATCACTACCACTAAATACTGCTGCATACATATACCCTTCCCACCTTGATACCTTCCCAACTTAAAGCTATAGAGTTTTCACCTATAAATACATGTAGAAACGTAAACACCAAAGCACACTAATACACTGAAAAACAAGTGAAACACAAAGAGAGGACCTGAGATAGAAATGGATGAAAATGAAGAGCATAAGCATGGACTATAAGCAAGACAGTGGATATACTAGGTGAGTAAAACGCCTAAACTACTTTCCTATTAGTTATAAAATCCTAGTAGAATTTAAACCATATTTATACTGATATGTACTCATATTAATTAAGGAGTTAAATCTCTAAAGTAGCTAGATTAAAATTTCAGACAAACCTGAAAATGTGAAGCAAGAACAGAGTCATAAGTAATAGGAGAGCAAACCTCATTCTTAAACCCCATTTGAATCAACTGTGGACTGTTGTATTGTTTAATGTCTAATATATGCATGCCTTTGTTGTTTATGATATATAGTTTTGGGTATAATGGAATCACCTGAGATGTACGATAAATCTGAAACTCAAGAAGGGAAAATATAGAAATGTTGAAATAGGACGGTGCATAATAGAATGTGAAGTAAACTCCCTTATTTCCTTTCCTATCATGAATGGTTCTGTTTTTGTTTAAGCATGTGTAGGTAGATGTATACATTAGGGTTGTGTGATTACCTGATATCGTAAGAATTAATTTAGAAGCAAAGTATAACAGTGAACACAAATACAGTGAATATGAGCAAACAACGGAATCCTCTTACTATTTTAATTAAATTCCAGTGCATTCAAAGTTTTATGTGTATAGATAGGCCCTTGTTTTGATTAGTTAAACCATGTCTGCAAAGGAAATGGACTGAGAATCAAACTTTGAATAAATCTGGGAACATGGCAAGGAATAAGGGTGGGGAAAAACTCAAGTTCCTTCCCCTTAAAAATCTGTTCCACAATTGAATGTATCTAATTCATACATATGCATTTTGGTATACACTATTGACTTTATAACATCATATATGTATATAATTGTAATAACCCGGAAATTCGAGCCAATTTAAATTTTTTATTTTGGCGATTTTAGTGAATTTTGTATATTTAAAATGAATTATTTTAAATATTAACGACGAGAAGTTTATTTTGAATAGAATTAGAATGTATAGTTTTATTTGAATCGTCGTTAGAATATAAATATTTTATTTTAAATATAAAAGGAATTGAAAATGGCGCGGTAGTTCGAAAATTCGATTTCAAAGTTCAAATGAATGTACAAGATTCAAAATAAACCGGATTTTAGCGAAACCAAAAATATTAGAATCTAATTGAGAATATATTTCCAACGAATCCGAAAAATCAAAATTTCATAGCGGGGATAAAAAGTTATCCCCAGTTAAAAATTCGGAATAGTCGCTATGGAATTATGGCCCTTAAAAATAGCAATTTTGCAAACGACCTCGGTTTTCGACGAATCCACTTTTGTTAGATCCGGGATGTCTAGTTATTGTTAGATTCCAAAATTCATAATTTTCTGAATCAATATGTGAGCTCGGCAAAGGAAAATGCGTTTGACCAGTTTCAGTTGATTTTAAATCGACTGGAAAATGGCCATTTTTCAAACGGTCTCAGAATTCAATGAAATTAGTGTTGTTAGAAAATAGTTTTCGGGAATTTTTCTAGTTAGTATGTGGCCTCGGTAAATTGAAATGTGCGTTCAAATTCAATATATAGAGTCATATTTTGATTTGGATGGAAACTGATCGAAACGATCGAATCAACTTACGATACATATCCCATTGTGTTCGGAATGAGGGTAATTAGCTAGGGACGATAGTCGGTGGGTTCGATTTCGGATTCGAAATAAAAAGTTGCTTTATGGAATAAATAAATAAAATAAAATAATATAAAAAAATTCAATTAAACCCCCCATACCTTTCTCCTTCCCCGATCTATTTCATTTTAGAGGAAAAAAAACAAAAACCAAAAGAAAAACCCGATTCAGTGCTTCCACCACTCCCCCCCCCCCCCCCCGCCCTCAAAATCGCGCCGCCCAACAGAGCTTCACCGCCGTCGCCCGCCGTCGAAGTCCCCCCCTCTCCTCCTCTAGACGTCGCGCCTCCCCCTTATTTTCCCCCATCGATCGAAGCCCCAAACCCTCCCTCCACCTGAAACGGCCGTGCCCCCCCCCCCAGCACCACTTCCCACTGCTTGCGCCATCTCTGGCCAACCACCCACCACCACAGCCGCCTCCAATCCCCTCTCCGCCACCTGATGAAGCCGTGAAGTCCTAAACCCCCTTCCCCCTCTCGAGATTTTTACTGTAAGTCTTTTATTTTATTTTATTTTATTTTACTACTCATTTGTTTATTTTAGTGTAATTAATTTTTAAAATTATAAAAATCTATTTAGATATGAAGAAAGCTAATATTTTTATATAAAGAAAAGTAATATTTTTATATAAAGAAAGGTAATATTTTTATATAAAGGAAGCTAATATTTTTATATAAAGAAAGCTAATATTTTTATATGAAGAAAGTTATATTTTTATACACACAAGTTAAGATTTTAATTAGAAGAGAATGAAGAAAGGCGAGATTTTTATATAATAAAAGTATTAAAAATATAATTTTTATATAATGTAGAGTAATAAAGATGTAATCTTTATAGAAGTAGCAATGTAAAAATATGATTTTTATAGTATAGAAAGAATAAAAATACGATTTTTATATTATATAGATAGTAAAAATTTGATCTTTATATATGTAGCGAAATAAAAATCTGATTTTTATTATATATATGTTGAAATAAAAATGTGATTTTTATATACATAGCAACAAAATAAAATTGTGATTTTTATATACATAGCAACAAAATAAAAATGTGATTTTAATATATGTAGTGGCTACGGACAATGAAATTGACAAAAGGCAAGCACGACGAAGATTTCTGCATATGAAGAGTCGTGGTATTGAATTAGCTAGTCGGTGAGAACTTCTCACTTTTATTTATTTTCTAGTTGAAATATATACTAGGATGCAGACGGTGCTTAGCAGCACCCGACACCCGTCGTCCACAGACCATGGATGACTTGTTTATTTGATTGCTGTGTTGTGAAATTCGATTGTGTGATGTGGAATGAAATAAAATATTTTATAGTGGAAAATATTTTATAGTTAAAAATATGATTTTTTAACGTGTAAAATAAAATAAATATTTATAAACAAATCAAACGATTTGTTTATATACACTGATTTGACTGATATTGATTGGGACGATAAATTTTACACATCGCCCAACTGCACAAATAAAAATCTATGTTTGTTGATTTGAAACCCCACACGGGTATTGGGATGATATTTGACGTACACTAATCTCGATTGTTTAGTTGTATTTCAATCGATGGGTTGACAGACTATGTAAGCGTTAATTATTTATATTTAATGCTTACGCAGTTGTGTGGTGCACTCTAGATGATGGTTGATGATTTATTGTTGTTGTTATACATGTGTTGTAGGGAATCCATATAATAAACGTTATATGGTAATTGATTGGGCCTCATTCCCATAAGGAAAATAAGAAATATATATTCATGTGTTGAATAGAAGTATAAATTTATGTGTTGAATAGAAAAACAAAAATTCATGTGTTGAAGAAAATATTCATTTGTTGAATAGAATAACGAAGTTATTGAAATATACAAAGCCGTGTTGGTTAGATTGACGCCATTTTGACGCGAACGATATTTATATTGATTGTATTCGTTTTTAAAATGAATATAGAAAAAGAAGTGATTTCAAAATATAACGTTTAGAAAATATTATCATTTATAGATTAATGATATGGAATATTCAATTTTGACTAGAAATTGAATATGAAGTTGAAATCGTTTTGAAAACGAATTTAAAACAATTTATAAAATACGTTTTTAAAGGAAATCGATGAAATATATAATATATATATATATTATATATATAATGGCCTGAATAGAACGCGCCACGCCGTGGCAGTTTGCGAATTTCGACCATTGACTTCGAATGGATATTACGGGAGATCCGACCGTCGGATTCTCCTAAAATCGGAACCGTTGGGTTCGTATCGAAAAGAACTTTCTAACGAATATTAGAAATTAGAAATCTAACGGTTGGATTTGGAATTATGTCCAAATCAAATTTGGAAAAGGTCGCTGTAAGTGCAGTTCGATGGCCGTTGATGAAATCGACTGTACGGGCCTTGATAAAATTATTATAAATCGTAATAATTTGTGTAAAATCATAAGAAATGATTTGTGAAGAATTGGGATGAAAAACTCCAAATTTGAAATGATAAAAATTGATTTTTATCAAAATGAACTAGTTTTGAACTAGAATTATAATTTTATTTATTTTTAAAATAAATAAAGTGGATTTGAAATGGTTTCAATATAACCAGAATATTCAAATAAGTGATTTGGAATGGATTTGAATCGAAATTGTCTTTGGAATATTTCGATGGTCGATTTCATGAGTATACAGATATTGTTATGGAAATTTGAAAGATATATTTATATCGTTATTTCCAATACGATATTTGTTGGTCGTAGAATTTGATATTGAATATAAGCTGATATATTTCCTATTCAGAGCCTTGTATATAATATCAAATGTGATTTGGGTTTGTCGTGAATGGTGTCTTCATTAACATTGTTCTTAAACCCAGTTGAGAAAAAGATTAAATCTTTTTATTTAGATTTAATGAAGTACACCAATTAAATGGTATTTAATTGGAATTGAATTTGAATTGATTTTTGGGTTTAACGTGAACATTGTTTTAAATAACACTTGTTCTTTAACTCGATAATTAATGAATGTGATTTTGGGTTTTTCATGAACCGTGTTTTATATGACATTGGTTCTTTAACCCAGTTAAAGACAGGATATTGATTTCTGTGAAGATTAAAACTAATTGGGGTTTTAACGAATCTTTAATTAGATTGAAGTGGTCGAGAATGGAGTATCACCAGTTTTGCTCCAGGCGATAGTTAAATCTTTAATTAGATTTGAACATGAAATGGTAATTAAATTTACCGATAACACCGTGGTGTTAGATATGAAGTATGACCAGTTTTACTCCATGGGACGAATAGGTTGGGATTGGGAAATAAAATAAATGATTACTTCGGTGTGGTTCGCTAATCCCGACTAGTTTGAATTGATATTCAAAAGAAGATTAAAGAAAAAATTTAAAGAATTTATCTTTGATATAATTAATGGGAACCTTTCCCAAAGTATAAGAATATTTGAATAAAAGAATATTTTGAATTGGAATGAGGCGTATGTTGTGTTTGTGTAACACTTGTTTATTATATACACGAGTTATTCAGAAAGACCAGGTTTATCCCATTCTGAATAACTGATTCGACGTGGTGTCGAGGATGAAGACGGTGGTCGAAGACCGGAGGTCTTCACGTCGTTTGGGTGATTACTGATGATCTTGATTGGGCCGTACACCCAAGAGGAGGGAATCAGTTAGTGATCGTCCAGGCGTACTTGGAGATCGATGGATATGCGGGGTACTAGGTGCCTCCGGTTTCGTTCAGACCTAGAACGAACTTGTAAATGGACTGTGTGTCTGACATTGGATTTTATTCTGTGTGAATGATTTCTATTAAATATATATCTGTTTGGCGGCAAAGAATTTATTCTCTTGCTTAACGCTCTTCTCTCTGAGACGTACGAGCTCAGGGGTTATATATTGATGGATATCAAACGCATGGAATGAATTGCCTGTGTGGCATGCCTAAGTGGCAAATGATCAAGGTTTATGTTGAAAAGCAAAGTCTTGTGAGTGATGATCAAAGCATGGCCTGTGTGGCATAGCTTTGTGAAGCGTTGATTCGCGAGCCTCACACCCCGGTTGTGAACCGGAAACGGGAGAGGACATCAGGGAGGGCATGCGTTTCCTTCTAGCAAGGAGTGGCGTCAGTGGTTTTACACGCCCTGACGAGTTTGACTTATGTGGTTGTTGCTGTTGCGAGGCGCCTCGTATATATCGGTCGATCCGGGACCGATGGAGTCATTGGACTCATTGACACCCCAAAGGGTGGGGAAACGCAGTGTTCAGGCATTTTAATCCACATCGGTGGATCGGCCCTGACGATCCAAGGGCCCACCTAAGTCTGGGTCCTGAGACACGGGCTAGAGCGTCTCGAATCGGTAGAGGACTATCTTTTGCCTCGGTTCACAGATGGAAATCCAACTTCCAATACGTGACTTTGCGGTTTTGATTGTAGAACCTATATATGGCGACATAGTGGGATGGGGCACTTATGCCATCTATGATTGATACTTATGATTGAAATTGTTTTGACACTATACACTTATAGTAATAAAAGATGAAATTTAGCGTATCAAGCATGCTTTGGCTATTATAAGGTAAAACCCTATCCTCCGGCTTGTGTTGCATTGTGTGATGGGACCTGGGTCTTATAATAGCTTCATTTTTCTTTATTTAGCATTGCGCTGTTGTTTTATGCACTGGTGTTCTTGGGAGGAAACCCGTTCCGTGTTATACGGCGTGGTCCCTTGATTTACCTAACTTTAAAATAATGATTAATAACTGTTTTAGTTCTCACACCAGTCACATGACTGACCTGGAGTTTATTGTTTTAACCTAAACTCTGGGTGCCCTTATTTTCCGCATGGGCAGCTGGTAGTTTTGGTTTTGCAGATTTATATTCACAGCAACCTGGTTTACAGCTGGAATGATATCCAGAAAGCTCTATGTCCGTATATCTCTTCTAGTTGTGTATTGTATTATTTTCCGCTGCTACGTAATGTAATTTAAACCTCTGATATTTATTGAATGTATTTTATTCTTTCATACTCTGTATATTCTTGTATTCTGATGGAATTTTTGTAATAAGCAATGAAATGTTCTTCTGTCTGCGTTCTTTTGTGTGTTGTTCTCAAAGTACTCTTTCCTTACCGGGGAAGTTACGGGTCTTCACAGTTGGTATCAGAGCTTTGGTTTTACAAAGATTAGAGAACAAGACATTTTAGAACCATACGAAAGAATTCATCAGAGTTTGGATTAGTAATATCCAATAAGAATGACTCGTTAGAGATAGGATCAGTAGTATCCTAGAGCGAGTGTGAAGAGTATATCTTTAAAATGAAAACAAATTTTGTTTTGAAAATTTAAATCAACTATTCGTATTTGATTATTTATTTTATATTGAATTTGGACAATGCAGTATATAAAGATTTTGTGTATTCGTCTGATCCGCGTGTCTTCGAAGTTTTAATATACTGGATAGATATAGAATCACACTCTAGTCGCCCGTGTCTGATTCTGATGATGGTGCGCCATCATCCGTGTTTATATTCAAGTGCCGAAAGTGGGATATCTATATATTTCCATTAGACTGGTGTGAGAACCAAAACTAGATAGGGCTTATTGTTATTATTTGGCATCAAAAATGTGATTTTTTTTACTATATATTAAAGTTATGTGATTGAAACGTTAATCAACTAATTGATTGCTGATTGTGTTGTTTGATTATTGGTTGATTAATTAAAATGTTGAACCGTTAGCCAAATTGAACCAAATAGTGAGTTGTATTAAAAATTTATCGTATTTGCATGCATATACAAGTACTTACATTCAACAGGTCATAGCAAGGAGGTTAGAGAAGAGGAATAAAATTGTTTGCCCGACAAATAGGTACATGTTTATTGTATTTCTTGGGTTTTTGATGATTTTATGAGCCGATTGGCTAGCCGCTTGGCTGTTTCTTTTTCTTTTTGGACTGACGAGGGCCATGGGAGGCTAATTGAAATATCCCGAAGTCCCCGGTGCAGGGGAGGTTATGGAGAAATTTTTCGAAAATTTAGGGTGTTAGCCAAATTTTTGAAAAATTTGAAAACTTCTTAGAAACTGAAAAGTTGAGGAACTTAAGCCGTAAAGAAAACAATGAAAGTTGAGTTGATTTGTTAAACAACTTTCGGCTTCGTTCCTTTTCGGGGATGAAAAGTTTTAAGTGGGGGAGATTGTAATAACCCGGAAATCCGAGCCAATTAAAAAAATTTATTTTGGCGATTTTAGTGAATTTTGTATATTTAAAATGAATTATTTTAAATATTAACGACGAGAAGTTTATTTTGAATAGAATTAGAACGTATACTTTTATTTGAATCGTCGTTAGAATATAAATATTTTATTTTAATTATAAAAGGAATTGAAAATGGCGCGGTAGTTCGAAAATTCGATTTCAAAGTTCAAATGAATATACAGGATTCAAAATAAAGCGGATTTTAGCGAAACCAAAAATCTTAGAATCTAATAGAGAATATCTTTCCAATGAATCCGAAAAATCAAAATTTCATAGCGGGGATAAAAAATTATGCCCAGTTAAAAATTCAGAATAGTCGCTATGGAATTCTGGCCCTTAAAATAGCAATTTTGCAAACGACCTCGGTTTTCGACGAAACCACTTTTGTTGGATCCGGGATGTCTAGTTATTGTTAGATTCCAAAATTCATAATTTTCTGAATCAATATGTGAGTGTGGCAAAGGAAAACGCGTTTGACCAGTTTCAGTTGATTTTAAATCGACTGGAAAATGACAATTTTTCAAACGGTCTCAGAATTCGATGAAACTAGTGTTGTTAGGACCGTATTGTCAATACAAAGCTAGAAAATATTTTTCGGGAATTTTTCTAGTTAGTATGTGGCCCCGGTAAATTGAAATGTGTGTTCAAATTCAATATATAGAGTTATATTTTGATTTGGACGGAAACTGATCGAAACGATTAAATCAGCTTATGATACATATCCCATTGTGTTCGGAATGGGGGTAATTAGCTAGGGACGACAGTCGGTGGGTTCGATTTCGGATTCGAAATAAAAAGTTGCTTTATGGAATAAATAAATAAATAAAATAAAATAATATAAAAAAATTCAATTAAACCCCCCCATACCTTTCTCCTTCCCCGATCTATTTCATTTCAGAGAAAAAAAACAAAAACCAAAAGAAAAACCCAATTCCGTGCTTCCATCCCCCCTCAAAATCGCGCTGCCCACCAGAGCTTCACCGCCGCCGCCCGCCGTCGAAGTCCCCCCCCCCCTCCTCCTCTAGACGCCGCGCCTCCCCATTATTTTCCCCCATCGATTGAAGCCCCAAACCCTCCCTCCACCTGAAACGGCCGTGCCCCGCAGCACTACTCCTCACTGCTTGCGCCATCTCTGGCCAACCAACCACCACCACAGCCGCCTCCAATCCCCTCTCCGCCACCTGATGAAGCTGTGAAGCCCCAAACCCCCTCCCCCTCTCGAGATTTTTATTGTAAGTCTTCTATTTTATTTTATTTTACTACCCATTTGTTTAATTTAGTGTAATTAATTTTTAAAATTATAAAAATCGATTTATATATGAAGAAAGCTAATATTTTTATATAAAGAAAGGTAATATTTTTATATAAAGAAAGGTAATATTTTTATATAAAGGAGGCTAATATTTTTATATGAAGAAAGTTATATTTTATATACAAAAGTTAATATTTTTATTAGAAGAGAATGAAGAAAGGCGAGATTTTAATATTATAGAAGTAATAAAAATATAATGTTTATATAATGTAGAGGAATAAAGATGTGATCTTTATAGAAGTAACAATGTAAAAATATAATTTTTATAGTATAGAAAGAATAAAAATATAATTTTTATATTATATAGATAGTAAAAATTTGATCTTTATATATGTAGCGAAATAAAAATCTGATTTTTATTATATGTATGTTGAAATAAAAATGTGATTTTTATATACATAGCAACAAAATAAAAATGTGATTTTTATATATGTAGTGGCAACGAACAATGAAATTGACAAAAGGCGAGAACGATGAAGATTTCTGCATATGAAGAGTCGTGGTATTGGATTAGCTAGTCGGTGAGAACTTCTCACTTTTATTTATTTTCTAGTTGAAATATATACTAGGATGCAGACGGTGCTTAGCAGCACCCGACACCCGTCGTCCACAGACCATGGATGGCTTGTTTGTTTTATTGCTGTGTTGTGAAATTTGATTGTGTGATGTGGAATGAAATAAAATATTTTATAGTGGAAAATATTTTATAGTTAAAAATATGATTTTTTTGACGTGTAAAATAAAATAAATATTTATAAACAAATCGGACGATTTGTTTATATACACTGATTTGACTGATATTGATTAGGACGATAAATTTTACACATCGCCCAACTGCACAAATAAAAATCTGTATTTGTTGATTTGAAACCCCACACGGGTATTGGGATGATATTTGACGTACACTAATCCCGATTGTTTAGTTGTATGTCAATCGATGGGTTGACAGACTGTGTAAGCGTTACTTATTTATATTTAATGCTTACGCAGTTGTGTGGTGCATTATGGATGATGGTTGATGATTTATCGTTGCTGTTATACATGTGTTGTAGGGAATTCATATAATAAACGTTATATGGTAATTGATTGGGCCTTATTCCCATTTGGAAAATAAGAAATATATATTCATGTGTTGAATAGAAGTATAAATTCATGTGTTGAATAGAAAAACAAAAATTCATTTGTTGAATGGAATAACGAAGTTATTGAAATATATAAAGCCATGTTGGTTAGATTGACGCCATTTTGACGCGAACGATATTTATATCGATTATATTCGTTTTTAAAATGAATATAGAAAAAGAAGTGATTTCAAAATATAACGTTCAGAAAATATTATCATTTATAGATTAATGATATGGAATATTCAATTTTGACTAGAAATTGAATATGAAGTTGAAATCGTTTTGAAAACGAATTTAAAACGATTTATGAAATACATTTTAAAAGGAAATCGACGAAATATATATATATATATATATATATATATATATATATATATTATATAATGGCATGAATAGAATGCGTCGCGCTGCGGCAGTTCGAGAATTTCGACCATTGACTTCGAATGGATATTACGGGAGATCCGACCGTCGGATTCTCCTAAAACCGGAACCGTTAGGTTCGTATCGAAAAGAGCTTTCTAACGAATATTATAAATTAGAAATCTAATGGTTGGATTTGGAATTATGTCCAAATCAAATTTGGAAAAGGTCGTTGTAAGTGCAGTTCGATGGCCGTTGATGGAAATCGACTGTACGGGCCTTGATAAAATTATTAAAAATAGTAATAATTTGTGAAAAATCATAAGAAATGATTTGTGAAGAATTGGGATGAAAAACTCCAAATTTGAAATGATAAAAATTGATTTTTATCGAAATGAACTAGTTTTGAACTAGAATTATAATTCTATTTATTTTTAAAATAAATAAAGTGGATTTGAAATGGTTTCAATAAAACCAGAATATTCCAATAAGTGAATTGGAATGGATTTGAATCGAAATTGTCTTTGGAATATTTCGATGTTGGATTTCGTGATTATACAGATATTGTTATGGAAATTTGAAAGATATATTTATATCGTTATTTCCAATACAATATTTGTTGGTCGTAGAATTTGATACTGAATATAAGCCGATATATTTCCTATTCAGAGCCTTGTATATAATATCAAATGTTATTTGGGTTTGTCGTGAATGGTGTCTTCATTAACACTATTCTTAAACCCAGTTGAGAAAAAGATTAAATCTTTTTATTTAGATTTAATGAAGTACACCAATTAAATGGTATTTAATTGGAATTGAATTTGAATCGATTTTTGGGTTTATCGTGAACATTGTTTTAAATAACACTTGTTCTTTAACCCGACAATTAATGAATGTGATTTTGGGTTTTTCATGAACCGTGTTTTAGATGACATTGGTTCGTTAAAGACAGGATATTGATTTCTGTGAAGATTAAAACTAAGTGGGGTTTTAATGAATCTTTAATTAGATTGAAATGGTCGAGAATGGAGTATCACCAGTTTTGCTCCAGGCGATAGTTAAATCTTTAATTAGATTTGAATGTGAAATGGTAATTGAATTTACCGATAACACCGTGGTGTGAGATATGAAGTATGACCAGTTTTACTTCATGGGATGAATAGGTTGGGATTGGGAAATAAAATAAATGATTACTTCGGTGTGGTTCGCTAATCCCGACTAGTTTGAATTGATATTCAAAAGAAGATTAAAGAATAAATTTAAAGAATTTATCTTTGATAAAATTAATGGGAACCTTTTCCCAAAGTATAAGAATATTTGAATAAAAGAATATTCTGAATTGGAATGAGGCTTATGTTATGTTTGTGTATGAAGCAACCCGTAACTTCCCCGTGAAGGAAAGAGCGGATACTTTGAGAACAACACACAAATGAACGCAAACGGAAGAACATTTCATTGTTATTACAACAATTCCATCAGAATACAAGAATATACAGAGTATAATTGAATAAATTACATTCTACAAATATCAGAGATTACAATAAATTACATAGCAGCGGAAAAATAATATAAAACACAACTGAAAGTAATACACGGATACAGAGCTTTCCGAGCATCGTCCCAGCTGTAAATCATGATCCTGTGAATATAAATCTGCAAAACCAAAACTACTAGCTGCCCGTGTCGAAAATAGGGGCACCCAGAGTTTAGGTTAAAACAATAAACTCCAGGTCAGTCATGTGACTGGTGTGAGAACTAAAACAGTTATTTAAAAATTTTCTTTGAAAGAGAGTAATTCAAGGGACCACGCCGTATAACACGGAACGGGTTTCCTCCCAAGAATACCAGTGCATAGAATAAACAACGCAATGCTTTTTCAAAAAAAATGAAGCTATTATAAGACCCAGGTCCCATCACACAATGCAACGCAAGCCGGAGGATAGGATTTTACCTTATAACAGCCAAACATGCTTGGTACGTTTAAAACAAATCATTTGATACTATAATAAGTGTATAGTGTCAAAACAATTTCAATCATAAATATCAATCATAGAAGGCATAGCATCCCATGCTATTATGTCGCCATACTAGGCTCTACAAATAAAACCGAAATATCTCGTATTGGAAATTGGATTTCCGTCATGAGTCGAGGCAAGGGGCAAGCTCCTCTCTGCTTCGAGACACTCTAGCAAATGCTCAGGACTACACACTTTGGGCAGCCACTTGGATCGGTTGGGCCGGTCCTCTCTTATGTTTGAGGATTAATTATTCCTGAACACACGTTTCCCGGTCCTTACAGACCTAAAATCGAGGCGCCTCATTCCAACAACCACATAGGTGAAAAGTATATAAATGTCAGGGCTGGTAAGTCACTGACACCACCAAAGCTAGAAAGAAACGTCGTGTTCTCCCAACGGTCCGTATCCCGTTTTTAACTCATACCGAGGTGTGAGGCTCGCGAATCCACGCTATACACAAAGCTTCCACGTAGGTCGTGCTTTGATCATCAACCATAAGACTTTGCTTTTCAACAGAAGCCTTGATCAATGCAACTCAGCATGCCACACAGGCAATTCATGCCCTGCGATTGATATCTATTGATATATAACCTCTAAGCTCGTACGTCTCAGAGAAGGGCGTTAAGCAAAAGAATAAATTCTCCGCCGCCAAACAGATATATATTTATCACAAATCAATCAACATAGAATAAAATCCAATGTCAGACACACAATCCATTTCCAAGTTCGTTCTGGGTCTGAACGAATCCGGAGGCACTTTCCTCGCATATCCATCGATCTCCAAGTGCGTCCGGACGATCACCAACTATTTCCATTCTCTTGGGTGTACAGCCCAATCAGGATCGTCAGTAATTATCCAAACGATGTGAAGACTTCCGGTCTTCGACCACCGTCTTCATCTTCGACTTATCGTCGAATCGGTTATTCAAAATGGGTATAAACCCGGCCTTTTCGAACAACCCGCGTATATTAAAAACAAATGTTACACAAACACAACATACGCCTCATTCCCATTCATTAGTCACTAACCGTAAATCAGTAAGAGAGCAATTCCCCAAATATTAACCCCGAATGCCGAAACCAACATCAGATCAATACCCAGGAAACCATTCTTCTTAACTAACCTACAACTAGTTTCTAAATTTCAATTCTTAGGGAAAGGTTCCCATTAATTTTATCCAAGATAAATTATTTAGAATTTATCCTTTAATCTTCCTTTGGATGTCATTTCAAACCAAATTATGGTTTTCCAAACTAGTCGAGATTAGCGAACAACACCGAAGTAATTATTTATTTTATTTCCCAATCCCAACCTATTCATCCCATGAAGCAAAACCGGTAATACTCCATATCTAACACCATGGTGTTATCGGTAAAATTAATTACCATTTCACGTTCAAATCTAATTAAATATTTAACTATCGCTTTGGAGCAAAACTGGTGATACTCCATCCTTGCTCACATTCTAAATTTGATAATTTAAATTATCAATTCACATTTCAATCTAATTGCGGATTCATTAAAACTCCTTTCACTAGGTTAAAGATCTAATGTCATTTAAAACACAGTTCACGATAAACCCAAATCACATTCTATTTATTATTGGGTTAAAGAACAAGTGTTGTTTAATACACTGTTCACGATAAACCCACAAACCAATTCTATTTAAAACCCATCTCAAATCCAATCTATTTATTTAAAATAAATGGGTTTTTACTTTAGTTCTAAACTAGTTCATTTCGATAAAAATCTATTTTTATCTTTTCAAATATGGAGTTTTTCATCCCAATTTTTCCCAAATCATTTCTTATGATTTTACACAAATTATTACTATTTTTAATAATTTTATCAAGGCCCGTACAGTCGATTTCCACCAACGTCCATCGAGCTGCACTTACAACGACCTTTTCCAAATTTGATTTGGACGTATCTCCAAATCCAACCATTAGATTTCAAATTTCTAATATTCGTTTGAAAGCTCTTTTCGATACGAACCCAACGGTTCCGGTTTTAGGAGAATCCGACGGTCGGATCTCCCGTAATGTCCGTTCGAAGTAAATGGTCGAAATTCATGAACTGCCGCGGCGCGGCGCGTTCTATTCAGGCCATTATATTATATATATAATATATAAAATATATATTTCGTCGATTTCTATTTAAAACGAATTTTATAAATAGTTTTAAATTCGTTCAAAAACATTTCAACTTCGATTTCCAATTCAATTCAAATTTCAATTCATTCTATATTCAATTCAATTCGAATTTGGTTTATATTCAATTCAATTCGAATTTAGTTTATATTCAATTCAATTCGAATTTGGTTTATATTCAATTCAATTTGAATTTGGTTTATATTCAATTCAATTCGAATTTGCTTTATATATATATTCGATTTTTATCTCTTTTCAATATTCATTATAAAAACGAATATAATCGATATAAATATCGTTCGCGTCAAAATAGCGCATCTCTAATCAACACGGCTTTATATATTTCAATAATTCCGTTATTCTATTCAACAAATGAATATTTATTCTATTCAATACGTGAATCTATATTTTTGCCAACACATGACTAATCTCAACGAATGAGTACTGTCCACGTGTGACTATTTTTGTTATTTAATATATTTTATAAAAATTAAGGTATCTATCGTTTGATTTAAATCAGACTCCAACCGTAAATTACTAAGAGAACGATTCCCTGAATATTAACCCCGAAGGCCGAAACCAACATCAGATCAATATCCAGGAGACCACTCATCTTATCTATTTTCCAATTAGTTTCTAATCTTATATATGATAAAGATGTAAATTTTATTGTTAAATTATTTTGTTCAACACATGACTAATCTCAACAAATGAGTACTGTCAACACATGAACCTTTATTTTATAATGTTCTTTATTTCCCCGATTGGAATGAGGCCCAATCAATTACCATATAAAGTTAATTATATGGATTCCATACAACACATGTATATAATAGCAACGATAAATAATCAACCATCATCCAAAGTGCACTACACTGTATAAGCATCAAATATAGATATCTAACGCTTATAACAGCCTGTCGATCCATCGATCGACATACAACTAATTATTGGGATTAGTGTATGCCGTATTTTATCCCAATACCCGTGTGGGGTTTCAAACAATCAAACACAGATTTTATTTGTGCAGTTGGGCGATGTGTAAAATTTATCGACCCAATCAATATCAATCAAATCAGTGCATATAAACAAATCGGCCGATTTGTTTATAAATATTTATTTATTCACTTTCACGTTAAAAATTATATTTTTTACGATAAAATATTTTTAACTATATAAATATTTTAGTTCCTTTCAACTCATTAATTTATATTATCGATTTCACATCAATAACACAAACAATTTTTACAACACATCAATCAAACAAACAAGCCATCCATGGTCTGTGGATGACGGGTGTCAGGTGCTACTAAGCACCGTCTGCATCCTAGTATAAATATATAACTAGAAAAAAAAGAAATTGAAGAGTGAGAAGTTCTCACCGATAGCTATTCCAACTCCACGCCACTTCAAATGTAGAAGTCTTCGTCATTCTCGCCTTTCGTCACCTTCGTTGCCCGTAGCCACTACATATATAAAAATCGAATTTTTTACTTCGCTATTCAATATATAAAAATCGAATTTTTACTTCGCTATTCAATATATAAAAATCGAATTTTCACACCGCTACTATATAGATAAAAATTCTATTTTTTCATCGATACTATATATATAAAAATTCTATTTTTTCATCGATACTATATAGATAAAAATTCTATTTTTACATTGCTATTCTCTATATAAAGATTCCGCCCTTTTTTCAAATATGAAGATTTCGCCTTTTCAAATATACAAAGATTTAATCTTTTCAAATATAAAGATTTAAAAATCATATCTTTTCTATTTTAAAAATCATATCTTTTCTATTTTAAAAATCATATCTTTTCTTTCAAGTTAAAAACCCAACTTTTTCCAAATATAAAAACTGATTTTCCTATATTGATCTTCATACATAAAAACTGAAAATAAAACAATGTTTTTATATATTAAAAATCAGATTTTTACTCTATGTCATATCCATAAAAATTTAATTTAATTTAATTTTTTTTAAACAAATCTACTTATATCATAATTCCATTTGCTGCTATATATCCTTAAAAATCATTTACCGCTAATTTTTTAATCTAATATAATAAATAAAGAGAAAAAAAACTAACCCTAATCACTCTGTTAAAGCTTCCATACCCAAATCCGTTTATTGCGCCTCCACCTGGCTGCCAGAGGATCATCAGACCCGCTCCTGACGCCTTCGCTTCCATCGCTTCTCTCCAGCTCGGAAATGGTGCAGCTCGAGGTGGCAGTTGGAGGTTCCAGGGTTTTGGCATTCTTCTGTTCGATTTGGGGGGGGGGGGGGGGAATGGAGGTGGGGTCGACGGCTTGCAGCGAGGGGAGGTCGGAGGCTAAGGCGGAGCGGGAAGGAGGATCGGCTTGAGCGCAACGGCGGTTTGAGGATGGGGGATGAGGAGGAGCGACGGAGGGTGGCTGGGGGTCTCGTCGGCGCTAGGCGCGACGCTTGGGAGGGCGACGGTGGCACGGGGATTGATCCCGATCCCCCTTTTTTTTTCTTTTTTTTCTGTTTCGAAATGAATGGGGGGGGCAAGGTATAGAGAGAGAGAGAAGATTTTTATTTATTAATTTATTTAATTTTTAATTCCAAAAAGGTACTTTTATCTTCGACCTCGAAACGAGGCCCACCGCCTGTCGTCCATAGCTAATTACCCCCATTCCAAACACAATGGGATGTGTATCGTAAGCTGATTCGATCGTTTCGATCAGTTTCCGTCAAAATCAACATATAACTCTATATATTGAATTTGAACGCGCATTTCAATTTACTGGGGCCACATACTAACCCGAAAAATTCCAGAAAAATATTTTCTAGCTTCGTATTGATGATACGGTCCTAACAAAACTAGTTTCGTCGAATTCTGAGACCATTTGAAAAATGGCCAATTTCCAGTCGATTAAAATCAACTGAAACTGGTCAAACGCGTTTTCCTTTGCCACGCTCACATATTGATTCGAAAAATTATGAAATTTGGAATCTAGCAATAATTTGACATCACGGACCCAACAAAAGTGGTTTCGTCGAAATCCGAGGTCGTTTGCAAAATTTCCATTTTTAAGGGCCTGAATTCCATAGCGACTATTCTGAAATTTCAACTGGACATATCTTTTTATCCCCGCTATGAAATCTCAATTTTCCGGATTCGTTGGAAAGATGTTATCAATTATATTCAAATATTTTTGGTTTCGCTAAAATCCGGTTTATTCTGCACCCGGTGCATTCAATTGAAGTTTGAAATCGAATTATCGAACTACCACGCCATTTTAAATTCCTTTTATAATTATATATAAATATTTATATTCTAACGACGACGTATATAATATATACGTTCGAATTCTATTCAAAATAAATTTCTCGTCGATACTATTTAAAATAATTCATTTTAAATATTCAAAATTCGCTAAAATTGCCAAAATAAAAATTTTAAACTGGCTCAGATTTTCGGGTTGTTACAAATCTCCCCCACTTAAAACTTTTCGTCCCCGAAAAGGAACAAAGTCGAAAGTGGTTTGATTAATCAGCTCTACGTTCGATCTGGTTTCCATACTCCAACTTTTCAGTTTCTGAGAATTTTCAAATTTTCAAAAATTTGGCTAACACCCTAAATTTTCGAAAAATTTCGCCATAACCTCCCCTGCACCGGGAGCCACGGGAAAATCCCGAAATTGCCATACAGGCCTTCTGATCTCAAAAACAAAAATAAAAAGCCAAGCGGCTAGCCAATAGGCTCATAAAATCATCATCACCCAAACAAAACAGTAAATTATGATAAACATGTACCTATTTGTCGGGCAAACAAATTTTATTCTCTGCTCTAGCCTCCTTGATATGACCTGTTCAATGTAAGTACATGTATATGCAAGCAAATGCGACCAATTTTCAATACAATTCAATATTTGATGCAATTAGGTTAAATGGTTCAAAATTATCAAACAAATAAACAAACAACACAAACATCAATCAATTAGTGAATTAACGTTTCAAATTCATAATTTGATATATATACAAAAATCTCATTTTTGATGCCAAATCACAACAAATAAATCTATCTATATAAGTTTTGGTTCTCACACCAGTCTAATGGAAATATATAGATATCATACCTTCGAAACACGAACATAAGTTCTGATGATGATCGATCAATCATCAGAACCATCTCCGGGTGTCTGGAATGTGATTCTATATCTATCTAGTATATTAAAACTTCGAATGTACGTTCATGACGCGTATAAGCAAAATCTTTATATACTCGATTGTCCAAATTCAAAATAAATAAATAATAAAATACGTTTAAAACGATTTAAATTTTAAAACAAAATTGTTTTCATTTGAAAAATATACTCTTCACACTCATTCTAGGATACTACTGATCCTATCTCTAACGAGTCATTCGAATTGGATATTACTAATCCAATATCTGATGAATTCTTTCGTATGGTTTTAATGTGTCTTGTTCTCGAGCTCTGTAAACCAAAGCTCTGATACCAAATGAAGCAACCCGTAACTTCCCCGTGAAGGAAAGAGCGGATACTTTGAGAACAACATACAAATGAACGCAAACGGAAGAACATTTCATTGTTATTACAACAATTCCATCAGAATACAAGAATATACAGAGTATAATTGAATAAATTACATTCTACAAATATCAGAAATTACAATAAATTACATAGCAGCGGAAAAATAATACAAAACACAACTGAAAGTAATACACGGATACAGAGCTTTCCGAGCATCGTCCCAGCTGTAAATCAGGATCCTGTGAATATAAATCTGCAAAACCAAAACTACTAGCTGCCCGTGTCGAAAATAGGGGCACCCAGAGTTTAGGTTAAAACAATAAACTCCAGGTCAGTCATGTGACTGGTGTGAGAACTAAAACAGTTATTTAAAACTTTTCTTTGAAAGAGAGTAATTCAAGGGACCACG
Source organism: Allium sativum (assembly GCA_030737875.1). NCBI lineage: Eukaryota > Viridiplantae > Streptophyta > Magnoliopsida > Asparagales > Amaryllidaceae > Allium > Allium sativum. The sequence continues at coordinate 260,585,365 of CM060927.1, read as the reverse complement.
CCGTATAACACGGAACGGGTTTCCTCCCAAGAATACCAGTGCATAGAATAAACAACACAATTCTTTTTCAAAAAAAATGAAGCTATTATAAGACCCAGGTCCCATAACACAATGCAACGCAAGCCGGAGGATAGGGTTTACCTTATAACAGCCAAACACGCTTGGTACGTTTAAAACAAATCATTTGATACTATAATAAGTGTATAGTGTCAAAATAATTTCAATCATAAATATCAATCGTAGACGGCATAGCATCCCATGCTACTATGTCGCCATACTAGGCTCTACAAATAAAACCGAAATATCTCGTATTCGAAATTGGATTTACGTCATGAATCGAGGCAAGGGGCAAGCTCCTCTCCGTTTCGAGACACTCTAGCAAATGCTCAGGACTACACACTCTGGGCAGCCACTTGGATCGGTTGGGTCGGTCCTCTCTTACGTTTGAGGATTAATTATTCCTGAACACGCGTTTCCCGGTCCTTACAGACCTAAAATCGAGGCGCCTCATTCCAACAACCACATAGGTGAAAAGTATATAAATGTCAAGGCTGGTAAGTCACTGACACCACCAAAGCTAGAAAGAAACGTCGTGTTCTCCCAACGGTCCGTATCCCGTTTTTAACTCATACCGAGGTGTGAGGCTCGCGAATCCACGCTATACACAAAGCTGCCATGTAGGCCGTGCTTTGATCATCAACCACAAGACTTTGCTTTTCAACAGAAGCCTTGATCAATGCAACTCAGCATGCCACATAGGCAATTCATGCCATGCGATTGATATCTATCGATATATAACCTCTAAGCACGTACGTCTCAGAGAAGGGCGTTAAGCAAAAGAATAAATTCTCCTCCGCCAAACAGATATATATTTAACAGAAATCAATCAACACAGAATAAAATCCAATGTCAGACACACAATCCATTTACAAGTTCGTTCTGGGTCTGAACGAATCCGGAGGCACTTTCCTCGCATATCCATCGATCTCCAAGTACGTCTGGACGATCACCAACTATTTCCAACCGCTTGGGTGTACAGCCCAATCAGGATCGTCAGTAATTATCCAAACGATGTGAAGACTTCCGGTCTTCGACCACCGTCTTCATCTTCGACTTATCGTCGAATCAGTTATTCAGAATGGGTATAAACCCGGCCTTTCCGAACAACCCACGTATATTAAAAACAAATGTTACACAAACACAACATACGCCTCATTCCAATTCATTAGTCACTAACCGTAAATCAGTAAGAGAGCAATTCCCCAAATATTAACCCCGAAGGCCGAAACCAACATCAGATCAATACCCAGGAAACCATTCTTCTTAACTAACCTACAACTAGTTTCTAAATTTCAATTCTTAGGGAAAGGTTCCCATTAATTTTATCTAAGATAAATTCTTTAGAACTTATCCTTTAATCTTCCTTTGGATGTCATTTCAAACCAAATTATGGTTTTCCAAACTAGTCGAGATTAGCGAACCACACCGAAGTAATTATTTATTTTATTTCCCAATCCCAACCTATTCATCCCATGAAGCAAAACCGGTAATACTCCATATCTAACACCATGGTGTTATCGGTAAAATTAATTACCATTCCACATTCAAATCTAATTAAAGATTTAACTATCGCTTTGGAGCAAAACTGGTGATACTCCATCCTCGCTCACTTTCTAAATTTGATAATTTAAATTATCAACTCACATTTCAATCTAATTGCGGATTCATTAAAACTCCTTTCACTAGGTTAAAGAACTAATGTCATTTAAAACACAGTTCATGATAAACCCAAATCATATTCTATTTATTATCGGGTTAAAGAACAAGTGTTGTTTAATACACTGTTCACGATAAACCCACAAACCAATTCTATTTAAAACCCATCTCAAATCCAATCTATTTATTTAAAATAAATGGGTTTTTACTTTAGTTCTAAACTAGTTCATTTCGATAAAAATCTATTTTTATCTTTTCAAATATGGAGTTTTTCATCCCAATTTTTCCCAAATCATTTCTTATGATTTTACACAAATTATTACTATTTTTAATAATTTTATCAAGGCCTGTACAGTCGATTTCCACCAACGTCCATCAAGCTGCACTTACAACGACCTTTTCCAAATTTGATTTGGACGTATCTCCAAATCCAACCATTAGATTTCAAATTTCTAATATTCGATTGAAAGCTCTTTTCGATACGAACCCAATGGTTCCGGTTTTAGGAGAATTCGACGGTCGGATCTCCCGTAATGTCCGTTCGAAGTAAATGGTCGAAATTCGCGAACTGCCGCGGCGCGGCGCGTTCTATTCAGGCCATTATATTATATATATAATATATATTTCGTCGATTTCTATTTAAAACGAATTTTATAAATAGTTTTAAATTCGTTCAAAAACATTTCAACTTCGATTTCCAATTCAATTCAAATTTCAATTCATTCTATATTCAATTCAATTCGAATTTGGTTTATATTAAATTAAATTCGAATTTGTTTTATTTTCAATTCAATTCGAATTTCATTTATATTCAATTCAATTCGAATTTGCTTTATATATATTCGATTTTTATCTCTTTTCAATATTCATTATAAAAACGAATATAATCGATATAAATATCGTTCGCGTCAAAATAGCGCATCTCTAATCAACACGGCTTTATATATTTCAATAATTCCGTTATTCTATTCAAAAAATGAATATTTATTCTATTCAGTACGTGAATCTATATTTTTACCAACACATAACTAATCTCAACGAATGAGTACTGTCCACGTGTGACTATTTTTGTTATTTAATATATTTTATAAAAATTCAGGTATCTATCGTTTGATTTAAATCAGACTCCAACCATAAATTAGTAAGAGAATGATTCCCTGAATATTAACCCCGAAGGCCGAAACCAACATCAGATCAATATCCAGGAGACCACTCATCTTATCTATTTTCCAATTAATTTCTAATCTTATATATGATAAAGATGTAAATTTTATTGTTAAATTATTTTGTTCAACACATGACTAATCTCAACGAATGATTACTGTCAACACATGAACCTTTATTTTATAATGTTCTTTATTTTCCCGATTGGAATGAGGCCCAATCAATTACCATATAAAGTTAATTATATGGATTCCATACAACACATGTATATAATAGCAACGATAAATAATCAGACATCATCCAAAGTGCACTACACTGTATAAGCATCAAATATAGATATCTAACGCTTATAACAGCCTGTCGATCCATCGATCGACATACAACTAATTATTGGGATTAGTGTATGCCGTATTTTATCCCAATACCCGTGTGGGGTTTCAAACAATCAAACACAGATTTTATTTGTGCAGTTGGGCGATGTGTAAAATTTATCGACCCAATCAATATCAATCAAATCAGTGCATATAAACAAATCAGCCGATTTGTTTATAAATATTTATTTATTCACTTTCACGTTAAAAATTATAATTTTTTACGATAAAATATTTTTAACTATATAAATATTTTATTTCCTTTCAACACATTAATTTATATTATCGATTTCACATCAACAACACAAACAATTTTTACAACACATCAATCAAACAAACAAGCCATCCATGGTCTGTGGATGACGGGTGTCGGGTGCTACTAAGCACCGTCTGCATCCTAGTATAAATATATAACAAGAAAAAAAAGAAATTGAAGAGTTAGAAGTTCTCACCGATAGCTATTCCAACTCCATGCCACTTCAAATGTAGAAGTCTTCGTCATTCTCGCCTTTCGTCACCTTCGTTGCCCGTAGCCACTACATATATAAAAATCGAATTTTTTACTTCGCTATTCAATATATAAAAATCGAATTTTTACTTCGCTATTCAATATATAAAAATCGAATTTTCACACCGCTACTATATAGATAAAAATTCTATTTTTTCATCGATACTATACAGAGAAAAATTCTATTTTTTCATCGATACTATATAGATAAAAATTCTATTTTTACATTGCTATTCTCTATATAAAGATTCCGCCCTTTTTTCAAATATGAAGATTTCGCCTTTTCAAATATATAAAGATTTAATCTTTTCAAATATAAAGATTTAAAATTCATATCTTTTCTATTTTAAAAATCATATCTTTTCTATTTTAAAAATCATATCTTTTCTTTCAAGTTAAAAACCCATCTTTTTCAAATATAAAACCTAATTTTCCTATATTGATCTTCATACATAAAAACTGAAAATAAAACAATGTTTTTATATATTAAAAATCAGATTTTTACTCTATGTCATATCCATAAAAATTTAACTTAATTAATTTTTTTTTTAAAAATCTACTTATATCATAATTCCATTTGCTGCTATATATCCTTAAAAATCATTAACCGCTAATTTATTTAATCTAATATAATAAATAAAGAGAAAAAAAAACTAACCCTAATCACTTTGTTAAAGCTTCTATACCCAAATCCGTTTATTGCGCCTCCACATGGCTGCCGGAGGATCATCAGACCCGCTCCTGACGCCTTCGCTTCTCTCCAGCTCGGAAATGGTGCAGCTCGAGGTGGCGGTTGGAGGTTCCAGGGTTTTGGCATTCTCCTATTCGATTTGGGGGGGGGGGGAAATGGAGGTGGGGTCGATGGCTTGCAGCGAGGGGAGGTCGGAGGCTAAGGCGGAGCGGGAAGGAGGATCGGCTTGAGCGCAACGACGGTTTTGGGGATGGGGGATGAGGAGGAGCGACGGAGGGTGGCTGGGGGTCTCGTCGGCGCTAGGCGCGACGCTTGGGAGGGCGACGGTGGCACGGGGATCGATCCCGATCCCCCTTTTTTTTTTCTGTTTCGAAATGAATGGGGGGGAAAGGTATAGAGAGAGAGAAGATTTTTATTTATTAATTTATTTAATTTTCAATTCCAAAAAGGTACTTTTATCTTCGACCTCGAAACGAGGCCCACCGCCTGTCAGCCATAGCTAATTACCCCCATTCCGAACACAATGGGATATGTATCGTAAGATGATTCGATCGTTTCGATCAGTTTCCGTCAAAATCAACATATAACTCTATATATTGAATTTGAATGCGCATTTCAATTTACTAGGGCCACATACTAACCCGAAAAATTCCAAAAAAATATTTTCTAGCTTCGTATTGACGATACGGTCCTAACAAAACTAGTTTCGTCGAATTCTGAGACCATTTGGAAAATGGCCAATTTCCAGTCGATTAAAATCAACTGAAACTAGTCAAATGCGTTTTCCTTTGCCACGCTCACATATTGATTCGAAAAATTATGAAATTTGGAATCTAGCAATAATTTGATATCACGGACCCAACAAATGTGGTTTCGTCGAAATCCGAGGTCATTTGCAAAATTTCCATTTTTAAGGGCCTGATTTCCATAGCAACTATTCTGAAATTTCAACTAGACATATCTTTTTATCCCCGCTATGAAATCTCAATTTTCCGATTCGTTGGAAAGATATTATCAATTAGATTCAAATATTTTTGGTTTCGCTAAAATCCGGTTTATTCTGCACCCGGTACGTTCAATTGAAGTTTTAAATCGAATTATCGAACTACCGCGCCATTTTAAATTCCTTTTATAATTATATATAAATATTTATATTCTAACGACAACGTATATAATATATACGTTCGAATTCTATTCAAAATAAATTTCTCGTCGATACTATTTAAAATAATTCATTTTAAATATTCAAAATTCGCTAAAATTGCCAAAATAAAATTTTTAAACTGGCTCAGATTTTCGGGTTGTTACAGTGTAACACTTGTTTATTATATACGCGAGTTATTCAGAAAGACCGAGTTTATCCCATTCTGAATAACTAATTCGACGTGGTGTCGAGGATGAAAATGGTGATCGAAGACCGGAGGTCTTCACGTCGTTTGGGTGATTACTGATGATCTTGATTGGGCCGTACACCCAAGAGGAGGGAATCAGTTAGTGATCGTCGAGACGTACTTGGAGATCGATGGATATGTGGGGTACTAGGTACCTCCGGTTTCATTCAGACCCAGAACAAACTTGTAAATGGACTGTGTGTATGACATTGGATTTTATTCTGTGTGATTGATTTCTATTAAATATATATCTGTTTGGCGGTGGAGAATTTATTCTCTTGCTTAACGCCCTTCTCTGAGACGTACGAGCTCAGGGGTTATATATTGACGGATATCAAACGCATGGAGTGAATTGCCTGTGTGGCATGCCTAAGTGGCAAATGATCAAGGCTTTTGTTGAAAAGCAAAGTCTTGTGAGTGATGATCAATGTATGGCCTGTGTGGCATAGCTTTATGTAGCGTTGATTCGCGAGCCTCACATCCCGGTTGTGAACTAGAAACGGGAGAGGACGTCAGGGAGGGCATGCGTTTCCTTCTAGCTAGAAGTGGCGTCAGTGGTTTTACATGCCCTGATGAGTTTGACTTGTGTGGTTGTTGCTGTTGCGAGTCGCCTCGGATATATCGGCCGATCCGGGACCGATGGAGTCATTGGTCTCATTGGCACCCCAAAGGGTGGGGAAACGCGGTGTTCAGGCATTTTAATCCACATCGGTGGACCGGCCCTGACGATACAAGGGCCCACTTGAGTCTGGGTCCTGAGACACGGGCTAGAGCGTCTCGAATCGGTAGAGGACTATCTTTTTCCTCGGTTCACAGATGTAAATCCAACTTCCAATACGTGACTTTGCGGTTTTGATTGTAGAACCTATGTATGGCGACATAGTGGGATGGGGCACTTATGCCGTCTATGATTGATACTTATGATTGAAATTGTTTTGACACTATACACTTATAGTAATAAAAGATGAAATTTAGCGTATCAAGCATGCTTTGGCTATTATAAGTAAAACCCTATCCTCCGGCTTGTGTTGCATTGTGTGATGGGACCTGGGTCTTATAATAGCTTCATTTTTCTTTATTTAGCAATGCGCTGTTGTTTTATGCACTGGTGTTCTTGGGAGGAAATCTGTTCCGTGTTATACGGCGTGGTCCCTTGATTTACCTAACTTTAAAATAAAGATTAATAATTGTTTTAGTTCTCACACCAGTCACATGACTGACCTGGAGTTTATTGTTTTAACCTAAACTCTGGGTGCCCTTATTTTCCGCACGGGCAGCTGGTAGTTTTGGTTTTGCAGATTTATATTCACAGGAACCTGGTTTAAAGTTGGAATGATATCCGGAAAGCTCTGTATCCGTATATCTCTTCTAGTTGTGTATTGTATTATTTTCCGCTGCTATGTAATGTACTTTAAATCTCTGATATTTATTGAATGTATTTTATTCATTCATACTCTGTATATTCTTGTATTCTGATGGAATTGTTGTAATAAGCAATGAAATGTTCTTCTGTCTGCGTTCTTTTGTGTGTTGTACTCAAAGTATCCGCTCTTTCCTTACCGGGGAAGTTACGGGTCTTCACAATAATTATACATCTTGATTAAATCAATAGAAGCAAAACTTATAACTACTTGTACATGTAAAAACTGGATATACCTTTATTTCCTGTTACTTCAAAAAACCAATAACATGAATTTGAGTTCATCTTAGGGGATGAAGTCAACATGAAAACTGTTTATTTTTGTGTTGTGTATGTTATAAAACTCATTTCAACTCAAATAGAAGCATATACCATTAGAAATAACCAAATTACAGTAATGAAATAATAAAACTTAAATTTTCGAATGGCATAATATTGTGATTCATATACGTCAATGAAATCGTATTGTCAAACCGTGAATTTTAACATCAAAAACTTGATTTTTAGTAACCTACGTTGTGTGAACTTCTAAGATAACAAAAATCTGTAATTTGCCAAAATCCGACGATGACGGTGATAGATGGACACGGCGTTGGCACCGTAGAGGCGTGGTAAATCATGGATCCCGAGAAAAATATAACTAAAATTTTTAAATGAATGAATTAAGGAATTTTGATTTAATATGAGTTGAGTACTGTTTTGGGTAGCTTGAGTTTGGGGGTGAACTGGGCATTTGTCGCGGCAGCATAGCAGTGCACACCAGGGGTGTTCGGAGGGGTAGGACGTCGGCGAGCTGTAGCCAAGGTCTGGTGGCGAACGAAGGAGTATGGAAGCAGAACGAGGCAAATTCTTGGAGGAGGCTGCATTTAAAGTTGCAGTCAACACTTGAAGAAATTAGAACAGTAACGCATTGGAGTTATCAGTGGTGGAGGTGAACTAGGAGCATGCTTTAGGGATTGTGGGGATGACCAGAACGATGGAACGGTGGTAAAGTCGGTTGAAGGAGAAATAAACAAAACAAGAAGAGAAGGAAGTTTGGCAAGGAAAAGGAGTGGATCGAAACATGTTGATCATCAAGTTTGCGATGTCAGGCACGAGTTGGTCATTTGATTTGGCATGGTAAAAGGAAGGATCATACGCAGATGAAAACATTTGAACGAAGCGTGCCAATCCAATATTTTGAATTGCCGGATCATGTTGTTCCAAGGTCTCCAGATTGTTGGCAAATGATAAGAGCTGTTATTGGACTATTTTTGAAATTTGGTTTTGGGCTTTTAGCCTAAATAAAATAGGTTTTAATTAATGTTTTGTTTATAAACTCTTTTTTCCATATAAATATTATTTGTAAAATTTTAGGAGGAAGGAGTTAACTTCAATAATAACAAACAAATAATAATACGTGCATGAAGACTTGACCGTAATGAGTCGAGGAAATTCATGTTTTAAAAATTGATTGTTAACAAAAGTAAATGAAAATAAATAAATAAACAAAGGATCGGGAAGTTCTTTCGTAATTATGAAAATAGACGTTGTCGTGTGAACTAAAGTTCAAAGCCCCATATATTTGATATTTGGATTCGTTGTAAACAGAAGTAAGGTTTATTTTTTTTTAAAAAAAATTGTATATTTATATCCAATGAATTTGGAATAAATATGAGGTAAATTAGTTGTTACTCGGGATCCTACATTCCAAACTATTATTAGTTACGTCGAATCATCTTTGAATGTTATTGTTGAAATAAATGAATGTTGAGAATTATGTGTTTTGCTATAAAGTGATTAATCTAGATTATTAAAATAAAAAGTTGACACATTTTTAATTACTGTTCTGAAATTAGAGTTGAAACCTGTACGAGTTAATTAATGTGAATAAACCTGCCATGGAAATTATATTGATTATAAAATAATTTGTATAAATGTTTTATTTATCCACACTGTTAAAATTTGATAGTTCAAAAACCGACTGTCAAATAATATTCCCTACGTGTTAGTTCAAAGAGACCGGGATGGGAACTGGACCCAAAACCACTTCGAACTAACTGTATGATTCCTAAACTAAGTTGCAGGGACGATTTTACAATTTAAAGAATTCAAAAACTGTAGATCTTCATGACCGGAAGAATTACTTGTTTAAAATTTCTCTGGTTTGGCCACTGGAGTTATTATAACTTGTGATTTTATCGTGATTGAAATTTTCGGATTTGCAAGGACTATTCGCTACTGATTCATGGGGTGATTTCTATTGGATGCAGTGGGAGAGTGCCTTCGGTTCATCCTATTCCTGGATGACTTCTATGGACGAATGTCTGACATAGTATTTCTTTAGAGTCACGTACATTGATTTTTACAAACGTATTTTGTTGGTGGTGTTAACGCCCAGAATATTTTTGTGGATGTCAATTAGTGATTTGACGGATATGACAAATGTGGCATTCAAAGTAAATGATGGCCAGATGTTCTAAAGGTAAATTCTAACCTCAAGCCTCACAACCGGGAAATAACAAAAATCGGGCAGGCAGCATGGCTATGTGGGTCGCTCCCATTAGGGTGTATAATCACCTATCTAGAGAAATTCTTGTTGCTTCTTTAATCTATCGATGCTGCCCCTTTCGGGAAACGTTTGCTGATCTCAACCGTTGGTGATATACATTCGATACACTTAAGCGAAATGAGATTCGTGATACTCTGATTCAGTTTTGTTTATTTCTTCTTTTTCTTCTATTCTAACATACTTTCTTTCTAATTCTCACCCTCTAACTTCTTTCTATTAATGGTCTGTGAATTTCTAATGTTTGATTAGTCGATATGTGATACAGGATATGTATTAGTATCGGTAATCAGGATCGGGACTTTTCGGGTCATTACATTCAAGGAGACATTTATGAAGAGAACAAATTAAGTAGTATTGAAGAAATATATAATATACATGTTCATTTTTTGTCTGACTACACGCTTTTGTCTACCAAGAACACAATTGAGAAACCTCCATAACCATTAGGGCTGCTATGGTAATGGTTACCATTACCGTTATGTAAATACAGTAACTATATCATTTTTATAGGTAAATAAAAATGTTTATCGTTACCGCTACCGATATTATCGGTATACCAAAAGTAGGTATACCAAAACAGCGATAATAGTAAATTACCACTCCTTAAAAAAATAAGAAATAGTGCACTTATCTATTATATTATATGAAAGCTCAATCTTCATCTAAAGACCTTTCGGTTCTGTTTTTGTCAAAAAGCCATTATGCTGACATGCGTCCAAAAATATATATCAACGGTTGAAAAAGCGAGTTCATATATGTACGTCTCTTGGTTTCCTTCAATAACATAACTTCCACCCACTTTTGAACATTTACAATTTAAATTCCTCAATTATTGCTAAAAAGTAACAACCTGAAGTCTCTTTAACATACTTGCTAACATTACTATCAATTACACTCTTCATAGTCACTCTTATTATTACTACATTTAAATACAGCTCAAAATATAAAGGAAGTTTAATTGTCTTAAATTTGTCAATATTTTTTTGCACATATTTATTAAAATAATTCTAATAGACTCATGAATGTTTTATTCATTATCTTCTTATTGCATCTATTATATCTATTATATAAATCTATTTATATGACTCTTGTATACTTTCTCCTCATTCAATTTAAACTCAAATACTCATCCCTATATATGCTTTCTACTTTCAGTTATTCTAATTCCTATATATCTTATGTCTTTAGTGTTAATATATTATCCTATGTATAACTAAAATGAGCTCAATACAAATGCTACTTATAACCCTTACAGCATATGGTTCAAATCCATATGCTTTATTGCTTCCCTATCCTGTAGTAAATTCACCAAATTTCCAAGTATCCTTTACCCCTAAATTCCGCATGGTAATTACTTATTTGTATCACTATATTTTTCTGCATTATTTCGCTTTGCTCCATCATTATCAAGAATTACCTCCTTGAATCGATTCATATATATATATATATATATATATATATATATATATATTATAATTTAAATGAGGCTTATTAATGGCGACATGTGATTTTCGTCACCTGCTTTCGCTATGCGTGAGCCCTAAATTTGATTTCATCACAATTCTAATCGACTTCCTCTAATAATTTCAGATCGCTTGCGATCTGTAGGTAACCTTCAACGAATCCATCTCGTTGATAAGCCAACTATCGGTTTTTATAATCGATTTCCTTCTGCAAATTTCAATGAATCATTTTCGTTGATAATGTTGGATCTAGATTAACCGTGGGGGGGGGGGGGGGGGGGATTGAATAGGGTTTATTACAATTTATTGCTGAGTTCAACTCTTACAAGATATTAATATAATAATCAGAACAGATAACAACAGATAATATTAGTGCGGAAAGTAAATGACACATAGATATACCCAGCTTCGGTAAAATCCTGCCTACTGCTGCATTCCTAAGGTTTCTACTAGGTAATAGAACAGATTCCGCTTACAAGACCACGTAAACTCACGAACCCCTCGCTCCTATTCTAATCCTACGCTTAAAACCCTAGACAGATCTATATACCCTAGATCAGATTCTCCCTTTGCTACAAACCCGTAGCTAGTATACTCTAGTTTTTACAGACTCTAGTAAACTGCTTAGATTTTACGGACTCTAGAAAATTGATTAGGACTGGTTTACAAATGAATTAAAAAACAAATCAAAATACTTAAAATAAAAGGATTGAAATCCCCCTTATTCACTAGACAAAACTAGGCCAGCCCATTTCTTTATTTTTTCCCCGATCTTTTTTCTCTGGAAATAAAAATGGTGGCTTGGAGATTAGGGTGTTCAGTCTTTCTCCAAATCGCGACGCTTGACTCGTCAATATGTTTTGATTCCCTGATGGACTTCAAGTGCAGTTGTCCTTCATCTGTTGATTTGTCTTGGCTTCTGATCGAAATCGATTGTGAGTAATTTAATTTGAATTTTCTGTATGCTCTTCGATTTGTTGCTTTGAATTTTAATTTTCGTATTTTCCTGTGATGGTGTGGTGAAGTTTATATAGGGTAAAGAAACCCTAAAAAACAATCTCTGATTTCCTCAAAATGATTCGGCTGATTTGCATGATTTTCTTATTGAATTTCTCGGCTTCGTGACTGTCGAGATGAACCTAGTCTTGTATTTGGCCTTCAATGAGTCTCCAAATCTTATTTGCCTCTTGCATGATTTTATTTGTTGATTTGGTCTTGAATATTTCCCCGATCTATCGAATATATTGCCGTGAATACTTCTTATGATTTCTTGACCGAAATTGCCTAAAATATTTGTGGGATTCATTGTTGATTTGCGAGAGTTTATTGCCTAAATTAGAGCTGTGAATTTTATTTGCTTTGCCCTATATAAACAGTATATATTACCAAGTTAGCTCTGAGAATTCTGGAGAATATGAAATATCCTTCATATGGATTTACTTGCCAAAATTATCTCTTGCTTAAAATTCAATTGGCGAATATTTTCTTGCTAGAAATAAATTGTATTTAAATCTGGAAATTTGAACAAGACTTTTTCTGATTTAATTGAAATTTTGAGTGCACTCCCTTATAAACCAGAATGCCTATTTCTTGCCAAATCATTTTAACCTGAGTGCTTTTCTGGGATTATCATACTTGCCAAAGAAAATATTGTTCACTGATTTCATTTGTAAAACTGGAAACAAAATGAATCGTTTCATTCCCAACAAATGAAAACTGATTTCTCTTGCCAAATTGATATTATTCATTTTTGGAAATTACCATTGATATTTTCCATACATTTGGTTCTCCATTGATCATTTGTGTTGTCATGATATTTATACCATCTTGCACCATATATATTTTCCGTGTTCATGTGTTTTTGTACTTGAGTCCCTTGTACACTTGAATTGTTTTGCACTTGAACTATTGATGATGAGCTATTGTTAACATGAACCTGCCTTATTGATGTACTTGACTTTTGTCATTTGAGTATGCTTAAGCTCTTTTACTTGCCTAATTCATGTCATTTGTATTTGTGCATTGACCGTTTACTTGTGTACTCCTCTAGGCTTCTTTGACCAATTTTGTTGCACCTTTCTCTTGCTTTTCTCTGATTTGAAAGCTTGTAAACATGTTGCTGTGTACATGCCATGCTCATGGATCGACCTATTGCATTGTTTTGTTGTGTTGTTCACTTTGTTTTATATCATACTCTGTAGCTTTAAAAAATGTATACTTGAACATTTGTGGCCTTGTCAGTTTGCACCTATATTGTTGTGCATCATGATTGTTGTTGCTGCACTTGTATATTCTGCCATGAACACCATATAACTGGCTCGACATAATTTGAGCTCCACTCTTGATTACTGTTGTGCACATGCGGATCTTGGTCTGTGCTCTTGTTTATCAACATACTACCATGTTGAAGTTTCATGTTGACTTTGATCCTTGCTTCATTTTGGCCCGTTAGAGTATATTGCTCCACTGTTTTGTTGTATTTGTTGTTCTGATCATGTTTGGGCTTTGTATATACATGCTCTGTCCTGTGCTTGACCACTTTGGCTTGCCAACACTTTATTTTGCTCATCCATATGTGCACTGAGTCGAGTTGGTCCATGTGGATGTTCCTCAGTTGCTATATTGCATTTTGATTGGCGAGGTTGTGCACGCGTGTATATTTATACACGTGTGTATATGCAGTCATTTAGAATAATTTTCCTGTCCCTGTGTTGTAATATGTGTATATGCATACAATGTTATACAATGTATGTGTATACATGCATAGTCCACGTGTAGATTATATATATGTGAGCACTAAAGATGATTTGTCTACCTTGTGGTATTTACAGTGTATCACTGTGAATATCACAAGCTGCCTAGATACAGATGGATATGCAGATAAATCAGATCAAGTCATGAAAAATAATGAGAAACACACCAAAATTCTAAGGCAAATAAATCTTTAAAATAAAAATTATATCTGCTAGAATATAAAATATTTCTATTCTAGATTACTGTGTGTGTTTTTCTGTGACAGGTAAGTAGAAGTCTGGACTGACCGTGAAGACAGAGATCGAAGACAAAGCTGTGAAACAGTGTATGAGTGTATAAAAGAATTTGTACAACATGACTGAAATGTAACTGAGTGTTCTGTAGTGAGGAGCATTGTATATAAATGAAAATGAATATATATATATATATGTATGTATGTATTGTATTTCAGTGAAATGTACAAATAGTGGAGTTTAAAATTTGTACTGTTGAGTTGTTGAAATAAAATATTCTATTTAAATAAAATACTGTTTGAATATTTGAATTCTTGTACAGTAGTATTCTATTTAAATATTAATATTATATTCCTGTCTGTGATATAGTATAACAAGTACAATAACAAACACATTTATAATTATAAATATATGTTTGTTATCATCAAACAAAAATCATAGAATTGTTAGATACAACAATCTACCGCCTTTGATGATGGCAAACATAATATAAGATTTTGAATATAATATTATAATAAATGTGTTTGACAGTGAAATATAGAACTCCCCCTATTTGAATGCTGTCCCTACAACAAAAACTCCCCCTAGAAATGTGGATGAGTGAAAAGAATAAATTAAATGAATTTTTCAATACTAAAATATTTATAAAATATTCACTCATAAATCAAAATCTTAACCCATTCTCCTCCTTTTTTTATCATCAAAAGAATTCAGAAATTAAAATAATGATGAAAAATAGACTAAAAATATAATTTCAGCTTAAGAGGGAGAATAATCATCATAAATCACAATCAATCAAACAAAAAATATAATATTCTAAGAATTAGAAGTAAATTTCGCATTGTAGAATGATGGATTTATGATGAAATTTATATAAATGGAGAGAGTTTATAAAACAAATGATTTTCAATTATTTTCAGAAGTTTTTTTACAAAAATGAGCACAAAAAACAGTGATGGATTTGGACAACGATTATAAATTCAATTTAAGTGACGCAATCAAATAATCTCAAATCCCAATAGCTATCAATCAACAAATCATAATATTTCATAAAATATTAACACATTTCACAAACTAGAAAAAAGATGTATTGATAGGCTGGTTGTTACACACCAAGGAGAATTTCATATAAAAAATTTGTTTACCAAATTATTTTCTTTTCCTTTTCTTTTAATTTAAGAGCACACTGACCAAGCATAACCAGATCTTGGATTTTTAAATGAGATCAGTTGCAGCTTAAAAATAAGTAATCTCATAACCATGCATAACCAGAGCTTGGATTTTTAAATGAGGTTAGAGAAACACTTATGAATGTTATATTTTAATTATTTTCAGTTCCAAAAGAAAAACTCCTCGATATATAAAACCAATATGGATGATAGAAATGTGGTAGGTACAGAATGGTTTGTGAAATAAATTTCTAAATTAATCATATTATGAAATATGCTCAACTGTACCGGGATTCATATAATCACAATTCCATCACAAATACTTCCATTTTGTATTTAAGATGATTTAAAAAAAAACATATTAAACTCTCTACATTAATATAAAATCATGATGGATGGCATAATATTGGTAGATAAAGGAGATGTTCGTGAAATAAGCGCCAATTCAAAGATATTATATTAACTGTTCAATCATCATGCAAAATTAAATAAAAAACTCCTCTTATTGTGGAATACACTGTAGCACAACTCATTACAATCTCAAAATTCTGATAATAACTTTGATGAATTATGAATGTAGTTTTGTTTGGTTATTGATTTCAATTTTTGAATAAATAATCAATAAATGATTTTAAAATTGAAAAAACAATTACAAGAGGGAAAAGATATATACAAGACAAAAAAAACTATATACAGGATGAGAATCAGATCAATACAAAATTTCAGGCACTTCTAATCTGATACCACTTGTTGTCTCTACTAACGAGAATTTTAACATGCCATTGGTGGCTAACAAGGGTATCTCAGTCAACAAAATCCAATCACCAAGTCCAAGAAATAAAATCTAACAATTTAGTTCCATTTATCAGAACAGCAAACCAAATTACGTAAGAAGCTTAGAAGAAAGTTATCATAGACTTTACAACAAATCCAAGAAGCTGAATCATGATTCAATTCAGACCATTTTATTACAGCAGCAAACGATACCAAAAAACAAGCAGCCGTTAAAACATTTTCAAAAAGACTTCTTTTATCAGAGCAGCACAACAGTCGATTTCAAAGCAGACTTGTTAAGAGAATATTTCACAAATATTTCTGACAGCCACAAATGATGGTTCATGACCCAAGATTAAAAATAAAGTTTATTTTGAATCATTTGAAGGAGTATGAAAATCTCAAGATTCAATGAATCGATCACACCATATTATAAATTTCAGTTCCAAGATTTGTGTGATACTCATGAATTAATAATTTCAAATGATTTCAAACAAACAAATATTCAAATCAAGTGATCATGAAATAACAATGAGTTTTAAGACCATATTTTCAAAGAATTTTTTTACATTTATTACTAACAACCACAAAAGAAATTTTCAGAATATTTACATCAAGTTTGAGAGATATTCATGATCCAAAATTAGAAAACAGTTTATTTGAAATCACTTGAATAAATGTGAATTTTGAGATACAATGAATCAATCACACAAGATTAATAATTTCAAATCCAAGAAGTGTGTGAGATTCAAAATATCATAAATTTCAGACGATTTCAAACAACCACATGTTCGACAAAAGATGATCATGAATAATGATGAATTTCAAGTTGTAACAAAATGATTCAAGCCAAAAAAAAAAATTCAATTTAGAAATAATCAAGCCAATCCAAAAATCAATGAAATTTTCACAACTGAAAAATAGCAGCTTGCTATAATGAGTATATAAATTTTCAAGCCTGTCCAAAATGAATTAAAAGAAACTCAAAACAGCAGAGGTGCGTGAAATTTCATTAAATTTCTAGATCTTCAAAAATTTAGAATACAAATTAACAGTGTTTAAGATATAATAGTGTTTAAGATATATTCAGAAATAAAATTAAACTTCAAAACAATTACAGATATTTACGAGTTTAAATTCAAGATCTGGAAATAATTAAAACATTAGAGTTTTATTCAAATGAAGCGAATTTCCAGAAAACCATGAATTATGCAATTTGAAGTTAAGAACTCTCAGTAGAAGAATATAGCAGTGACAAATTAAATCAAAAAAGTCAAAAGGAAAATAAATAAAAGGGATAGAAGGAGGAATAAACAGAAAAAAATCGCAATAAAATTGTGAGTCTAGAGATCGTACCTGAATTCTATGTGAGCAAATGAATCTCTAACTCGACATACTTGGCTAAGGGACTATGAATAATTCAAAGATGTGAAGTAGTTTGAATACATTTCTCTTTTTGCCAAGTAGTTCCTCAACCTCCTCCAATACCTAACATTTTAGGGGATTGAGTGGTCTAACAAAATTAGTAAAACCACTCACAGTTTTGTTTACATCTTTCGGTACCCAAACCTGTTTGTATAACAGTCTATTCAAATTTACCTTTGTACCTTTGGGAACCTAAATCTGTTTGAATTTAGCTGAATTCTCTTTATTTCTTTCCAAGCTCCAAAATGGATTAAATAGATTGTTATCAAACAAACTCTTATCTTGTTTGTGATTCAAAAACCCTTTGAAATTCAAATTTTCAAAACAATCCTTTTTAAAGCAATTTGAGGAATTTTTAAATCACAAGAATTCAAATTTTCAAATTCATTTGTTTTTCCAAAACCAAGACCATTCCTATTACCAAAAGAAAATTGATTTTTCAACAGCATTTTCAAAGATTTTTCTCTAGATGAAAAATGTTCTAAACTCAATTCAAGATCGTTGATTCTGGATTTAAGATCAGAATTTTCTTTCATCATATTTGAACAACGATTAATGCTAATCTTTCTCCTATCAGTATCATTTCGTTTCAAAATAAAATTTTCATTTTCAAGCAATTTGATTTTGGCCCTGGACTCAAAGATTTCAGATTCAAATTCAAATTTAATTTGCTTTTCAAATTCAAGTTTCTTGAAAATTTCAGTCTCTTTTTCAAGCTCATTTAAAATCAAATCACTTTTCAACAAGCTTTCTTTTTCAACAATTTCATGTCTGGAATTTTTGATGGCCCTAGAATTATTAAATTCATTTTGTAAAGAACTATTTGCATTTTTTAACTCAATCTTGTTATCTTTTAAAATCAGAATTTCCTCTTTAAGTCTTTGTATGTTTTTATTTAGATGAACAAGATCAGTTTTCAATTTCAAACAATTTTCACAATCATAATTTTATAATTTTATGACATTTGAAAGTTTTGATTCCAAACGGTTAATTTTGCTGGTTAACTCATGATTTTTAGATTTCAAAGTTTTATTTTTCGGATGGAGATTATCAACAGTTTTTGTTAAATTAGCACACATATAAACCAATTCTTAGTTAGAGAAATTTTCTGTCCCATTGTTTGTTGAATCTCCATTGTCTGAACTACTTGAATTTTCATATGTTTCTCTTTTCAAGCATAGAGCTGAATCTGAGTTGACACTCTGGGATTTTGAGCAGTTGTTTTCAGTTCCATACAACTTGTCGACAGTTTTCCAAATATCCTGCGTAGTCAAACAATGAGAGATAAGTTTAAGCTGATTATTACTGAGATAAGAATACAGAATATGCATAACACGAGCATCGACAACTTTAATTTTCTTATCTAGCATATCTCCCAAATTTTCAATAATATTGCAATATTCAAAATTAACAAATTTTAAATAGATTTCGATTTTTGATTTCCAAATTAAAAATTTTCTCCCATTGAAAATAATTGGAATATCACTGGACTGACTCTCGCTATACTGACAACTAGGGTACACCATCTCTAGAGTTAATAAAATTCCAATCTCTGATACCACTTGTTGGATCTAGATTAACCCTAGAGGGGGTGAATAGGGTTTATTACAATTTATTGTTGAGTTCAACTCTTACAAGATATTAATATAATAATCAGAACAGATACTAGCAGAGAATATAAGTGCAGAAAGTAAATGACACACAGATATACCCAGCTTTTGCAAAATCCTGCCTATTGCAGCATTCCTAAGTTTTCTACTAAGTAATAGAATAGATCCCGCTTACAAGACCATGTAAACTCGTGAACCCCTCGCTCCTATTCTAATCCTACGCTCAAAACCCTAGACTGATCTATATACCATAGATCAGATTTTCCCTTAGCTACAAACCCGTAGCTAGTATACCCTAGTTTTTATAGACTCTAGTAAACTGCCTAGGATTAGTTTACAAATGAATTAAAAAACAAATCAAAACACTTAAAATAAAACGAATAAAACCCCCCTTATTGATTAGAAAAAACTAGGCCGGCCCATTTCTTTATCTTTTCCCCGATCCTTTTTCTCTGGAAATAAAAATGGTGGCTTGGCGATTAGGGTTTTCAATCTTGCTCCAAATTGTGACGTTTGACTCGTTGATGTGTTTTGATTCTCTGATGAACTTCAAGTGCAGTTGTCCTTCGTCTGTCGATTTGGCTTGGCTTCTGATCGAAATCTCTTGTAAGTAATTTAAGTTGAATTCTATGTATGATCTTTGATTTGTTGCTTTGAATTTTGATTTCCGCTTTTTCCTGTGATGATGCGGTAAAGTTTATATAGGGTAAAGAAACCCTAAAAACAATCTCTGATTTCCTCAAAGTGATTTGGATGATTTGCGTGATTTTCTTATTGAATTTCTCGGCTTCGTGATTATGGAGATGAACATAGTCTTGTATTTAGCCTTCATTGAATCTCCAAATCTAATTTACCTCTTGCATGATTTTGTTTGTTCATTTGGTCTTGAATATTTCCCTGATTTGTCGAATATATTGCCGTGAATACTTCTTGTGATTTCTTGACCAAAACTGCCTAAAATATTTGTGGGATTCATTGTTGATTCGTGAGAGTTCGTTGCCTAAATTAGAGCTGTAAAATTTATTTGCTTTGCTCAATATAAATGGTATATATTGCCAAGTTAGCTCTGAGAATTCTGGAGAATATGAAATATCCTTCATATGGATTTACTTGCCAAAATTATCTCCTGCTTAAAATTCAATTGTTGAATATTTTCTTACCAGAAATAAATTATTTTTAAATCTGGAAATTTGAACAAGACTTTTTCTGATTTAATTGAAATTTCGAGTGCACTCCATTTTAAACCAGAATGCATATTTCTTGCCAATTACTTTTAACCTGAGTGCTTTTTTGGGATTCACACATTTGCCAAAGAAAATATTGTTCACTGATTTCATTTGTAAAACTGGAAACAAAATAAATTGTTTCTTTCCCAAAAAATGAAAAATGATATCTCTGGCCAAATTAATATTATTCATTTCTGGAAATTACCATTGATATTTTCCATACATTTGTTGCTCCACTAATCATTTGTGTTGTCATGATATTTAGACCAGCTTGCACCATATATATTTTCCTTGTTCATGTGTTTGTGTACTTGAGTCGCTTATACACTCGAGTTGTTTTGCACTTGAGCTATTGATGCTTGAGCTATTGTTAACACGAACCTTCTTCATTGATGCACTTGACTTTTGTCACTTGAGTATGCTTGAGCTCTTTTACTTGCCTGATTCATGTCATTTGTATTTGTGCATTGACCATTTACTTTGTACTTTTCTGCGCTTCTCTAACCAGTTTTTTTGCATCTTTCTCTTGCTTTTCTCTGATCTGAAAGCTTGTAAACATGTTGCTGTGTACATGCCATGTTCATGGCTCGACCTGTTGCATTGTTTTGCTGTGTTGCTCACTTTACTTTATATCATACTCTGTAGCTTTTTAAAAAAATGTACTTGTACAGTTGTGGCCTTATCAGTTTGCACCTATATTGTTATGCACCATGATTGTTGCTGCTGCACTTGTGTATTTTGCCATGAACACCATATAACTGGCTCGACAAAATATGAGCTCCACTCTTGATTACTGTTGTCCACATATTGATCTTGGTATGTGCTCTTGCTTATCAACATACTGCCATGTTGATTTGCATTTTCATGTTGACTTTGATCCTTGCTTCATTTTGACCCATTAGAGCATGTTGCTCCACTGCTTTGTTGTGTTTGTTGTTCTGATCATGTTTGGGCTTTGTACATGCACGCTCTGTCTTGTGCTCGACCACTTTGGCTTGCCAACGCTTTATTTTGCTCGTCCACATATGCATGTTGATCATATACGTGCACTGAGTCGAGCTGGTCTACGTGACTACTCCTCAGTTGTTGTACTGCATTTTGATTAGCGTGGCCATGCACGCGTGTATATTTATACACGTGTGTAAGAATAATTTTCATGTCCCTGTACTGTAATATGTGTATATACATACAATGTATGTGTATACTTGTATAGTCCACGTGTAGACTATATATATGTGAGCACTACAGATGATTTGTCTACCTTGTGGTATTTACAGTGCATCACTGTGAATATCATAAGCTTCCTAGACATAGATGGATATACAGATAAATCAGATCAAGTCATGAAAAATGATGAGAAACACACCAAAATTCTGAGGCAAATAAATTTTTAGAATAAAAATTATATCTGCTAGAATTTTTTTTTAGATTACCGTGCGTGTTTTCTGTGACAGGTAAGTAGAAGACTGGACTGACAGTGAAGACAGAGATTGAAGATAGAGTTGTGAAACAGTGTATGAGTGTATAAAAGAATTTGTACAGCATGAGTGAAATATAACTGAGTGTTCTGTAGTGAGGAGCATTGTATATAAATGAAAATGAATATATATATATATGTATGTATATGTGTATATATATATATGTATTGTATTTCAGTGAAATGTATAAATAGTGGAGTTAAAAATTTGTACTGTTGAGATGTTGAAATAAAATATTTTATTTAAATAAAATACTGTTTTAATATTTGAATTCTTGTATAGTAGTATTCTATTTAAGTATAAATATTATATTCCTATCTGTGATGTAGTATTACAAGTACAATAACAAACACATTTAAAATAATAAATATATGTCCGTTATCATCAAAGAAAAATCATATAATTGTTAGATACAATAGACTAGCCATTTTTTTTATATCCATTTTAATCCCACAAGTTAAAAGTCAGATCCGATTCTTTCTACAAAAGCGAATAAAATAGATTTCCATATCTTCTTCCATATTCTTAGATCTACGCAACGCTACTTCTCCATTAGTTGAATTTGGTTAAAAATAGGAGATCAAGCCACTGTAGGAGTTGGGATCTGGCATCGCCAGTGCAAGTCTTGAATCACTTCCGATTCCTCATAATCGATCAGCCAGTTCTTCATCATTTTCATGTTTTTGGTAAGAGATGGTTTAACTTGCATGCGATTTTTTTTGTTTTTTGTTTGAAAGTTGATCTCGGTCTGATATCTTCTGTGGAGACTGTTTTATTTTGAAGGAGAGAAGAGAATATGGGTCCAACAAATTTCCATTAGACAAGTTTTACTTCAGTATATATGTACATAAATGATTTGTTTTATCGGCTGTAAATTTTGAGAAGTAGAAGGCCTTTTCATGTTTTCTCACTTTTCGTATATAAGGTAGACAGTATTGTTATATACAGTTTTCCCCATAGCTAAAGTGGAAGGAAGATCATACGAGCTTTGGGGACATATAGTTACGTACTGTGTTGAGTTTTCTATTATGTTCATCCAGTAATTGGTATAGATCGATTTGAATTTATCATCACTGATCATTTTATGCTTTTCTGTGAAACCATGTGTACCCGTTAATGGTTTTATAAATTAATCTGAGGTTGATCAGTGATTTTTAGTTGACAAGTTTCTGGATGGATTGGGGTGAATGTTATGGTTTATCTTGATCCCATCACCATATATATATATATATATATATATATATATATATATATATATATATATATATATATATATATATATATATATATATATGTAGCCTTCTATGTTTTTGTTGAATCTCGGTGGAAAAAGGGGGTGATAGTTTCGCAGATTCGGATATTAGTTCGATACATACTGGTGTTTTTGCCTTATTATATGATATTGTTTTGTTACATGAATACTAGTTTCTGATTTGAAGTAAGATATGTTATCCTATCAGAATTCAGAAACAAGACAATACTTAGCATCAACCAAGTATCATGAAGGAGTTTAAAATGATAATTTGCTTAGCAGTTCCACTTGGTATTACACCTACTTTTCTATGTGCTCATGGAGTATTTAGATTTAAGTCGGTTGTGGAGTTGATACTGTTTGGATGCTTATAACTAATGGTCAAGGATAAATATGTATTCACTCCTCTTCTTGCTATTGGGTAGGGTCAGCGCCATGTTGCACATATACTATCCAATGCAGAAAAGTCTGGTTTCATGTCCTGTCATGATAAATTGCTTTATTTGAAGACTGGAACAACTGAATTTTCTCTTGTTTTGTTTTTCATCGCAAATTTCCTTATGATCATTGAAGCAGAGGCATGAAAAGGAGTTCATGGTAACTCGGTTTTCTACATAATTTCAGTGAATATTACACATTTGGAATCTTTGAATATTGGTCAAAATTGGCAAGTAAATTGATGAAATACTTTTCCAGCAACTTATCTCGATTGTCATTCTTAACTTATGACTCACACCAAATGGTTCAGCCTGTATTGGAACTGTAGCTACTGGTGTAATGTTTTGGAGTTTCTATGGACAACAAGAAACACTGGAGTTCATTCTGCTATGGTTTAAGGTTGTTCTTTCATCTAGATATCCCCGACTTGTAATGGCCCTTATATAAATTGGCAACTGGATTCTCTGTGTTTAATGTCGATGAAGGTACTAAGATTGATTCGCAGTGTTGTGAATCATCAACCAGACTTAGTGCTTGGATTCGAATCTTTTGGGATAGATGCAGATCATTTATTTAAGGGTTGATTTATCACTGGTCATATTGTTTGAATTTGACCAGTGGAAGATGTTTACTCTGTTTGATCCAAATATGCAGTTATATACCAATACTGGAAGAGCTATAGAGCAATTAGAATATGCTAGAGTTATTGGAAGTTTGATGTATGCAATGACATGCACATGACCAGATATTGCCTATGCTATTGGCAAAATGAGTAGATATACTAGTAACCCTAGTCATATTCATTGGAACGCAATACATAGAACTTTAAAATATCTAAAATGTACCATAAATTATGGTATCCATTACAATGGATATCCGAGTGTAATAGAAGGATACACAGATGCTAGTTAGAACACAGGAAGTGAAGATGATAAATCAACTAGTGGATGGATATTCACTCTTGGTGCGGGAGCAATATCTTGAGCCTCAAAGAAACAAATATGTATTGATGATTCAACATTGACTGCTAAGTTTATAGCACTGGCTTCTGGTAGTAAAGAAGCGGAATGGTTAAGGAATTTATTATTAGAAATTCATGTGTCGCCAAAACCTATGTCATCAATATCTGTGCATAGTGATAGTCAATCAACATTATCTTAAGCTTACAACCAAGTTTATAATGGTAAATCTAGACATATTGGTATAAGGCACAGTTTGGTTAGGCAAATGCTCACTGAAGGGGTAATTACCATAGATTTTGTGAGATCTAGCAAAAATTTGGCAGATCCATTTACTAAAGAACTTGCAAGGAACTTAGTGATAAAAACATCATAGGGAATGGGTTTAAAGCCTATACAATACAATCGCCAATGAAGGAAACTCAACTCAACATAATAAAGAAATTTGTTATCTTGAGTTCAAAGAGCAAAAGTACTTCATTTATTTGTGGTTGGAAGCACTATAATATTTAGTCTGAAAAAATAAGTATTATCATACGTTCCAAAGAAAAGTGCTTGGTACTTATACTGACAAAGAGAGGATATTATGCTTGGAACTTAATAGGTTCGTAACAGATATACTTTGAGGTGTGTGTTATAAGGAACTTTTGATAAACCTACCTATATGAATGCAACAAAGGTTGTGCCGCCTTCTGCGATATTTTGGCTTGATCTCTAAGGGCATTTCATGAAAGAAGATACTGACCAAAGGCCAATCTTCGGGTCAAGTATACAAACTATTTGAATAATATGAAAATATGTGTTTGATAATCACGTCCGATAGATCATATAGTATCTATGGTTCAACGCTTAGTCAACCACTCCATCCTGATATACTTTGATGAGTTTCACTATGTATAGATTCAAGTCTTTAAGACATCTATACTTATGCACAAATTTTCCTACAAATAAATGACAAGAGAAATTTATTTAAAATTTGGTGGAGGATTGTTAGAGGAAATTTAAAATAAAGAAGAGAAGGGAAGAAGGAAAAGCGCTTGTCCCTCATCTTGAAAAACAAATAGAGGTGGCAAGTATATCAGTAGCCTTCTTAGAAGAATGTTGGGGCCTTGGGACTCCCACATGTTTCCTTTGTTGTGAGGAGGGAGACCATGTATGTTTAAACAACATGCGCGCATCGCCGGCCGTGCCATGCCGAGCCGAGTCTTGTATGGGATTGGGCCAAACATATTTTTTTGGGCTACGATGCAATAAGGTTTTTCAGCCCAAAAATTTAAATTTTGAATTGAAATGAAACGGTGCATATATTTTTGAAAGAACGACAAAAAATAGCTATTACCAGTTGACTGATTGAATTCAGACCAGTGGACTGCTTGAATTCAGACCAGTCGACTGATAACGACAGGATGTGCCCATTTGAATTCAAACGGACGTTGTTGTTCAAATAGAAGCATCTGTTCTTTTGAACGGATGCGACCGTATCTCCTCACTGCTATAAAAACTGGACCGCACTCCAGTTTAAAACTCACGAATTTTTTTTCTACATCTTCTTCCTTCTTCATACTCTGCCATATTCTTAAATATATATAGCAAACGAGTTTTGGTTCCTGCAGGCTAGAACTCTAACTTTTGTCACCGTAGACGAATATATCCAGACAGTGAATTGTCGTGTCTATGCAAACACGTCGATTAAAGATATTCGATATATGCCCCGTTGTATCTTCGAACAGATCTACGCATATACTCTTGCACTGTAATAAGAAGACAAATACTGTTATAGAATAGCGATCACCACATCGTGCCTCGGTTGTATTTTCAAAAACCAGAAGAATCAGCGACAAATTACAACGACAATATCTCAGAATCTGGGAAAGGGGCAAATATGTATTTTGATCAAACTTCCTTTTATTTTTGCTTGTCTTTGTTCTTGGCTTGTCAATATTGTTATTAATCTACTATTTTTGTCTTCTTCTTCTTCTTCTTTTTTTTTTTTTTTTTTTTTTTTTTTTTTTTGCTTTTCAGAAGCATTCGGCAATATTTGGTAGAAGAGCAGAAAATCCTAAAAAAAGTACTGAAGATCCAGAAGGCCAAAAAAAAGCTTTCTTCAAAATGAGTTTCAATATAAGAAGGTAAAAGCTTTTGAACATAAGGTTTAAGCTTCTAATCGAACAATAGTTTACCATGTATGCAGTCTAGTTCGATAATGATTATTTTGGGCTGGATGATTTCCCAATTTGGGAGCAGCACTTTGATTACTCTAATGACTTTCCTTCTTTGATCATTGTATATTGTGTCGATGGTTCTGGTATCTAGATATTGTAATGGCCATGTTAAATCTAGTGCAATATTCTTTTAAGTTGCCCGAGTTTATTTACTTGATTATGTTATGAATTATCGGTTGTATAACAGTGGTTCTGGAATTTATATGTTGTAATGACCATGTTATTGCTACTGCGTTTTTATTCCTTTTTTGTATATATTTTGTAACATCCCAGGTCCATTAATGTCACTCACAAAAGGAATGCATTAACTTCTATGGAGCGTTTTAAGTGAGTATAGAATAGAAACTTAACAACAAGACAGATATAAACAGTACTTAAAAATTTAAAACTTTATTCATTGCAGCGGTAAACACATAGGTTTGATTACATCATCAAAAACCAGAGTCAAAGTACATAATATCCATCTTGACTAAATCAGAGTACATAAATTGAAAGACATAACCCCAGTACAAAATAGCCATAAATAAGATAGGCTGAACTTTTACTTCAACGATCCAAGCAACTTCTAAAAGCAGAGATACAGCTGTCCAGAATCAAGCTCCACTGGTGCTAGTTCCAACCTGAGCACCTGGGGGGGGGGGGGAGGAGGAAGAAAAGAGGTGGAAACAAAGGGGGTCAGACATAAAGTCCGGCGAGTGCGATAACTTTAACAATATAATTACCAAAATAACTTGGCTAAGGCATAAGTTGGAAAATAAGGAAAATGACTGTGAACAATTGGGTATGGCAGAGTAAACAAAGAAATAAGATTGAACAAAGATAATGTTAAAGGCGCACCTAAACCACTATAAGATAATTACTATACTGCACCACCACTAGTCACCCTACGGTTGATCCCGCCTACAAGACTTTAATAATGATAATGGTAGTTTCGTGCACCCCTAGTTGCCTTCATAGGTGCCGCCTGCCCCTGTCTCCACTAGGTGTACCCACTTCCCCCACGCGATCGGCTCCCTAACTCGTAGAACCCGTGCTGGCCTCACAGTGGGGTGTATCACTCCCCAAAGTGGCAACCTGATACCACCAACAATGCACGACTTATACCTACACGATGCAACAACGTCTTACCTACCAGCCCGGGCCCACACACGCACATGAACCCGTTGGAATTGCGTTGCCACCGCTAACCCGTTTTGGCCTCTTACAGTCAAGCCCAGTACGCGTGTCCCGTCCTCGACTTAGGTCGAGCCCACAAAGATACTTATGGGTTACTGGTTGAAACAGACCCCCATTACTTGACACAAGCTATCCACCTAAGCTTGGCCCCCTCTAGTACATCCCACTTAACCCTCTTCTTACTCATGTTCACTTACATGTTTCAATTTTTGTTAAGTGTTTCTAAACGTATTTCAAATGCCACCCAAGGCACCAACTTAATTCCACATGCCACCCAAGGCACCCACTTAACCCCCTCATGTCCCACTACATGTTTATCTGGTTAAGTGTTTCTTAATTTATTAAGACCGTAACCTCGTAAAGACCTCCCACATTAGACTGGCAATTGTGGCAGCTGGATTTGCCGGGCGGGTCCGGGCAGTCTTACACCACAAACGAGCCTAACCTTGTGTCTTTACAACTGTTACGCATTTAATTTATGCCTAAGACCTCCCACACTAGACTGGCATTTGTGGCAGCTGGATTTGCCGGGCGGGTCCGGGCAGTATTACACCACAAAAGAGCCTAACCTCGTGTCTTAGACGATTAATTACACAAAATTAATTATTCCCCCAATTTGAATTAATTTCCCTATTAAAATTATCAATTAATTCCAAATTTAGCTATGGCCATAATTGACTCAATTATGTCCATCTATTTATGGTATGCAAAATCTTACCAATTTTAATCACAATTTTATTTTATGCCATTTAAGGCATTTATGCCAATTCTCACTATTAAATCTTTTAATATTATCCCATTACCCCCATGTTGTACATTCGTTCGTTTAACGTAAAATATACGTTAGACTCGAATACTCTAACTCATGGAATAAAGAGAAAACATCACAACATACATAGAAATAAAACTAGATCTAAACATAAGGGTTGAACTTGCATGTGTGAATGAGGTTCTACATCTAAAACTTGCATAGGACAAAGTCACAAACTTGCATAAAACTACATATGTCATAGATCTAATTCTAAAGGTGTGAACTTGTTTAGGTAATAGTCACAAACTTGCATGAATCATGTATGTCATAGATCTACATCTAAAGGTGTAAACTTGCATTGGCAATAACCACAAACTTACATAACATGATTCATACTCCAAACACATATATTTATATAAACTTGCATATGTGATTTATGCAACATAACGACGGTGTAAACTTACATCTAAACATGTAAATTAGCATGTAGAATTTAGCATATAACTCACACATGTCATAGCCTAACTTTAGATCTAAAATAGATGTCATGAAACATGTAAAGTTGCAGATGATTTTCCCTAACTTGCATATGATTCATATCTAAATCAGCACCTAAACTTGCATACATACATATGATTTATCATATGAATCAACATAACCAAACTAGCATATGAAACAACATGATGAATTGATTATACATAAGCCAATCATAGGATTACAACATAGATGATAACATCACAACTTTACAACATAGATGATAACATCATAGAATTTACAACATAGATAATAACATCACAAATTTACAACATAGATGATAACATCACTAATTTACAACATAGATGATAACATGCGGTCAATAATTCACAACATAACGATATAATCCGCATCATAACTCAATCCAATTAAATTGTTAATTATTTTATTAAAGAAATCGAACTCACAACTCAAAGAAGGTCTTGAGTTCTGAAATCTGAGTTCTGAAGTTGAATTAGCTTTCCTTTGTAGTAGATTCGTTGTTAGAGTTGAAAATAATTGAATTTGATTAGCTTTCCTTTGTAGTAGATTCGTTGTTAGAGTTAAAAAGAATTGAATTTGATTAGCTTTCTTCCTCTCTAATTGGTGGCGGCTATTTTAGGTTGCAAGGTGACGGCATGGAGGCCATGAGTCTAATTTTAATTTGATTTTAGGGTTTGAGTCTTCATGTCTTTTTATAGAGTTTAGGATTAATTTAAGCCGTCCGATCAACCCAGAATTAATCCCAGCCAATCAGAGCAGATCAGAAACCCTAATGAGTCAGCATACAGTCACTAATAGGTCACCAATCAAATCTGCCCGGGGGGGGGGGGAGGGGGTGGCAGGTCGACCCCCAGGTCGACCCTATTGTCGACCTGGTTAGGGTAGGTCGACCCCCAGGTCGACCTGGCCCTGGCGGGAAATTTCCCGCCTAGCCCATCTGACTCTGAAATTTTGATTTTTGAAATCTGTTTTGAATTTTCTGAAACTTCTGATCGCCATAACTTCTTCATACGAAGTCCAATTCACGCAAACTCGGACTCTATCTCAACCAGGATTCCGAGACAAACACAATGGCGCAACCCATTTCCCTTAATTCTCACATCTGAGATTAGTTATTCTTTAATTTGTGAACATTAATGTTGAAAATTACGGGGTGTTACATTCTCCCCTCCTTAAAGGATTTCGCCCCCGAAATCTCCAAGTTAAGGAGAATGCATATCCTAACATCCAAACAACCATCTACTCAACCATCAAACACAGGCATCCATTGTCCTTATAAAATCCCTAATGCTGTTTAAACATATGCAAGAAGTGTGTGTATATGTTCTCTATCTAATGCAAAACCAGGCGGTCTACTGATTCAGTTGACCTCCTTAATGCAAATCATGATAGTGCCATGCGTCCATTATGTATGCGAAAGAATCCTATAGATACATATTATTTCTACATGTGTGCACAACCATTCACTAAAATGCAACATTCATATGATAGTACAACCATTATACATCCATTACTTAAATATGCACACACATTTATATGCAATATGCAATATGAAGTGACTGAGCCGGTCTAGTTCCTAAAGTGTGTGTATATGCATCCACGAGCAACCACTAGCAAACACTTGCACCCACATGCATCCATCATCCAGAACATGTCTCAAACACATGTTTCAACCATAGGACTACCCTATGTAAAGGTAAAAGATACTAGCGAGAGGACCTACTAAAGATAAGATAAGTACAAGCTAAGCGATAAAGGAGAAATTAAAAGACATACCCTCGAAAAGAAAAGGGTACAATGAACGCATCTTCTCTTCCGTCTCCCAAGTAGCGTTGCTCTCATCATCTCCCCATTGCACTTTGACTAACTTGACCAATCGATTCCTCAACTTCTTAATCTCTGACCCAAGAATGCACATAGGAGCTCGTCGAATCGTCGCGTCACGCTCTATCTCCACCTCTCTAAGCAAGCTCGGCTCTACCACTTCCGTGGTCTTGTGCAAGCACTTCCTCAAATGTGATACATGGAATACATCGTGTACACCACTAAGTCTCTCGGGCAACTCCACTCTATACGCCATCTGTCCAATCCTCTCCTTAATAGGAAACGGTCCAACGAACCTTGGTGCTAACTTCCCAACGGACCCAAAGCGAACGACATTATGTAATGGAGACACCTTGACAAAGACCATGTCCCCAATATCAAACCCAAGATCTGTCCTCCTCTTGTCCGCATAATATTTCTGCCTATCTTGCGCCGTCTTCATTCTCCTTCGAATCAAATCGATCTTTTCCGAAGTCTCTCTAATCATATCGGGCCCAAGCAAGATCTTATCTATAGATTCCCACCAATATGTAAGCGAACGACACGACCGTCCATAAAGAGCCTCGAACGGTGCCATGCCAATGCTATACTGAAAGTTATTATTATATGCGAACTCCACCAACGGAAGATGTTCCTCCCATGTACCTCTAAAGTCTAAGACACTCAACCTCAATAGGTCCTCTAGAATACGATTCACCCTCTCGGTCTGGCCGTCCGTCTGAGGATGATATGCGGTGCTCAAACATAACTGAGTCCCTACCGTATCTTGCAAGCTCTTCCAAAATTCGCTAGTAAAGATAGGATCGCGGTCGCTCACTATGCTAGAAGGAACACAGTGCAAACGAACTATCTCTCGAATGTATACGGAGGCTAACCATGGAGCAGTCCTCTTACTCTTTACGGGAATGAAATGGGTGCTCTTAGTAAGTCTGTCTACCATGACCCAAATCCCCGTATTACCCTTCCTCGATCTTGGTAACCCATCAACAAAGTCCGTCGAGACACTTTCCCACTTCCATTGTGGGACCTCAAATGGGTGAAGCAATCCACTGGGCTTCTTTTGCTTTGCTTTTACTGTTGGCACACCAAGCATCTAGCGACAAACTCAGCCACATCCCTCTTCATACCGGCCCAAAAGTGAACTCGGCTCATGTCCATGTACATCTTGTCCCAGCCGGGATGGATGGTCATCTTCGAATGATGGGCATCATCAAGAATGGCCTTCCTCAAGTTCTTGTCCCGTGGTACACAGAGTCTACCGTCCCTACGTAACCAACCCTTATCATCTAGGGTATACCTACTGAGATGGCTCGATGACTCCTCTCTTTTGAGCTTCTCTACTAACTCAACTAATTGTGGGTCATCTCGCTGTGCCTCACCGATCCGGCCTAAAAGCGTAGGTCTGACCTCTAAGGATGCTAGCAAACCGGGTACAAAGTCAATGGAAGGTCTAAAGTCAAACGTAGAGATGAACTCTAAACTTCGTCGCTCAACAAACAACAGACTCAAGGACAACCTTTTCCTACTTAAGGCGTCTGCCACCACGTTACCCTTGCCAAGGGTATATGCTATCTCGAAATCGTAGGACGCTAAAAATTCCATCCACCTTTGCTGCCTTAAGTTCAAGTCATTCTGAGAGAACAAGTATTTTAGCGATTTGTGGTCAGTGAACAATTCGAATTTCTCGCCAAGAAAATAATGGCGCCAAGACTTAAGCGCGAAAACAATAGCGGCCAACTCTAGGTCATGTATAGGGTAATTTTTCTCATGCACTCTCAACTGCCTTCCACCATAGGCTATTACCCTTCCCTCTTGCATTAAGACTGCGCCTAGTCCTGTCCCACAAGCATCGGTATAAACGGTAAATGGCTTACTCCCATCTGGCAACACTAAGACTGGGGCTGTGGTCAAAGCTCTCTTTAAACGTTGGAATGCATCATCACAATCTACGTCCCATGCGAAAACTAGGTTCTTCTTCGTCAAGCGTGTTAATGGGGCTGATATTTTTGTGAAGTCTTTGATAAACTTCCTATAGTAGCCAGCTAACCCTAAGAAACTCCTCACCTTGGTAGCATTTTTAGGGACCTTCCAATCTTGGATGGCCACTACCTTCGCTGGATCCACAGCTATCCCTTCTTTGGAAACCACGTGCCCTAAGAATCACACTTCCTTCCTCCAAAAGTGACATTTAGAAAATTTAGCTTTTAGGCTATGCGCTCGAAGAGTCTCCAACACTTCCCTAAGATGTAGGGCATGCTCTTCCTCGTTCTTAGAAAAGATCAAGATGTCGTCCACAAAGACTACCACGAATTTATTAGGGTACTCCCTAAACACCCTACTTATCAAGTCAACAAAGTATGTGGGGGAGTTTGTCAAGCCGAAGGGCATCACAAGCCACTCGAAGAAGCCGTCTGGAGTCCAAAAGGCAGTCTTGTCTATGCTATCCTCAGCCACGCTCAACTGATGGAAACCTGTGGCTAAGTCCAACCGCGAAAACACTGAGGCGCCAACTAACTGATCGAAGAGATCGTCAATCCTCAGCAGTGGGTGCCTATTCTTCTTAGTAAGCTTCTCTATAGTCCACACAAAGTCTAAGGGACCCATCTGCCTTCGTGGCAAATACTACTGGAGCACCCCAATCCGATATACTACGTCTTATGAACCCCTTCTCAAGCAATTCCTTCACTTGCTTACTGAGTTCTCTTCTCTCCCTTGGAGCCATATGGCGCACTGGCAATGCAACTGGCTTTGCATTATCTACTAGATATATTCGAAAGTCTATCTCACGTTTTGGGGGTAAACCCCTCACCTCATCGAAGACATCAACATATTCACGGACTATACAAACAGAATGTAAATCATCATTGGATGCGTCAAGAGATTCTAGGTAGCTAAGCATTATTGGACCTCTAGGGTCACAAGAAATATCAAGGATCTTTCCACAACGAGTCAACAATCTAACTACCCTTCTTTCACAATCTAGGATGGCCTCATATCTAGTTAGCCAATCCATACCTAGAATCAAGCCGTAGCCCATGAAGCCAAGAACAAAGGCGTTGCATTCAAACTCAACGCCCAAGATAAACACTCTCAAATCCTGACAGATCATAGAAAGATGAGCCGAACTACCAATAGGATTTGAGACTACTAAGGGATCTGTAACTAGACTAGTATCTAGGTGCATTGTTTCAACTAATGCTATAGAAATAAACGAATGTGATGCGCCAGAATCGAATAAAGTACGGACATGATGATCAAACAGAAAAACTAAACTTTCAACAGAAATTGCTCTACCTCATTCTTGCAGCGGTGGGACCACGAGAGCCTGAACTTGCCCCCTTGCCTGCCCTGGTGCCATAAGAGCCTGCACCTGTCCTCCCGAGGTAGACCCTGCCCTCTGCCCTTTCCTTGGGCAGTCCTTAATCAGATGTCCCGCTTCGCCACAGTGGAAACAGCTAGTCTTCTTTTTCTTCCTACAATCTTTGCTTAGATGTCCTGGTGTCCCACATTTAAAGCATCTTTTCTTTCCCTTACCATTGTTGCCTTTACCACCTTTCTTGTTCTGTTATTGCTGTTGCGGCTTCTTTTGATCCCCTTTCTTCTCGGGTGCCTTATTAGCATTGGCGCCCTTCTCCTCTTCATGCATAAGCGCCATGTCAACTAGTCTTTCAAAGGTAGCCCCCATGGGGATGTGGGTCATAGCTAACCCATGAAGCGGCTCGTTCAAACCCTTAACAAATCTCACGGCCTTCTTTTCTGGCATATTCACCAAGTCCAAGCCAAATCTCGCCAACTGATTGAATTTGTTGACGTATTCTTTCACCGATAGATTCCCCTTCTTCAATGCTAAAAACCTTTCCATGTATAGATTCTCTTCAGCCCGTGAAAGAAACTTCGCCTCAAACCTTCACCTAAAATCTGGCCATGTGTCGACTGGACATTCTCCATTAGTGACCTCCCACCAAAACGAGGCCTCATCCTTCATTAGCCAGGAAGCTAACTAGACCTTTCTTCCATCTTCCACTTCAAAGATCCTAAACAATTCTTCTACCTCCTTTAGCCAATTACGAGCTTCAACAAATGTCTCCGTCCCGTGAAAAGATTTTCCACCCATTTCCCTAAAGTCCTTACATATCTTTGCAAAAGTATCGACACGAGGAGGAGGAGGAGGAATTGCTGGACCTGCGGGGGTGGCCCTAGTCTCCAAATACCTCCTAAACCATCCTGGTATCGGTATTCCCTCGGGTATCTCGGGAATTCCAGACATACTGAAACGAAAAAGGAAAGATTCAATACAAAAGGACCGAAGGAAAGACATATGGCTCTTGGGGTTATGCTTCCTAAAATAATCTTTTCTCTTGAAATTACTTTCCTTAAAACATACTTTTGAAGGTACTTCTTGATAAAAGTGTTTTTGAAAAATAGTTTTTCAAAATTCATATCTGTTCTGGTAACCTTCAACTCTGATACCACGTGTAACACCCCACGTCCATTAATATCACTCACAAAGGGAATGCATTAACTTCTACGGAGCGTTTTAAGTGAGTATAGAATATAAACTTAACTACAAGACAGATATAAACAGTACTTAAAAATTTAAAACTTTATTCATTGCAGCGGTAAACACATAGGTTTGATTACATCATCAAAAACCAGAGTCAAAGTACATAATATCCATCTTGACTAAATCATAGTACATAAATTGAAAGACATAATCCCAGTACAAAATAGCCATAAATAAGATAGGCTGAACTTTTACTTCAGCGATCCAAGCGACTTCTAAAAGCAGAGACACAGCTGTCCAGAATCAAGCTCCACTGTGCTAGTTCCAACCTGAGCACCTGAGGGGGGGGGGGAAGGAAGAAAAGAGGTGGAAACAAAGGGGGTCAGACATAAAGTCTGGCGAGTGCGATAACTTTAACAATATAATTACCAAAATAACTAGGATAAGGC
Source organism: Allium sativum (assembly GCA_030737875.1). Classification (NCBI taxonomy): domain Eukaryota; kingdom Viridiplantae; phylum Streptophyta; class Magnoliopsida; order Asparagales; family Amaryllidaceae; genus Allium; species Allium sativum. The sequence continues at coordinate 260,549,330 of CM060927.1, read as the reverse complement.
AAAAGTTGGAAAAAAAGGAAATGACTGTGAACAATTGGGTATGGAAGAGTAAACAAAGAAATAAGATTGAACAAAGATAATGTTAAAGGCGCACCTAAACCACTATAAGATAATTACTATACTGCACCACCACTAGTCATCCTATGGTTGATCCCACCTACAAGACTTTAATAATGGTAATGGTAGTTTCGTGCACCCCTAGTTGCCTTCATAGGTGCCGCCTGCCCTTATCTCCACTAGGTGTACCTACTACCCCCACGCGATCGGCTCCCTAACTCATAGATACCCGTGCTGGCCCCACAGTGGGGTGTATCACTCCCCAAAGTGGCAACCCGATACCACCAACAATGCAGGGCTTATACCTACACGATGCAACAACGTCTTACCTACCAGCCCGGGCCCACACACGCACATGAACCCGTTGGACTTGCGTTGCCACCGCTAACCCGTTTTGACCTCTTACAGTCAAGCCCAATACGCGTGTCCCGTCCTCGACTTGGGTCGAGTCCACAAAGATACTTATGGATTACTGGTTGAAATGGGCCCCCATTACTTGACACAAGCTATCCACCTAAGCTTGGTCCCCTTTAGTACATTCCACTTAACCCTCTTCTTATTCATGTTCACTTACATGTTTCAATTTTTGTTAAGTGTTTCTAATTGTATTTCAAATGCCACCCAAGGCACCCACATTATTCCACATGCCACCCAAGGAACCCACTTAATTCCACATGCCACCCAAGGCACCCACTTAATTCCACATTCCACCCAAGGCACCCACTTAACCCCCTCATGTCCCACTACATGTTTATCTGGTTAAGTGTCTCTTAATTCATTAAGACCGTAACCTCGTAAAGACCTCCCACATTAGACTGGCATTTGTGGCAGCTGGGTTTGCCGGGCGGGTCCGGGCAGTCTTACACCACAAATGAGCCTAACCTCGTGTCTTTACAACTATTAACCTCGTGTCTTTACAACTGTTACGCATTTAATTTATGCCTAAGACCTCCCACATTAGACTGGCATTTGTGGCAGCTGGATTTGCCGGGCGGGTCCGGGCAGTCTTACACCCCAAAAGAGTCTAACCTCGTGTCTTAGATGATTAATTACACAAAATTAATTATTCCCCCAATTTGAATTCATTTCCCTATTCAAATTATCAATCAATTCCAAATTCAGCTATGGCCATAATTAACTCAATTATGTCCATCTATTTATGGTATGCAAAATCATACCAATTTTAATCATAATTTTATTTTATGCCATTTAAGGCATTTACGCCAATTCTCATTATTAAATCTTTTAATATTATCCCATTACCCTACGTTGTACGTTCGTTCGTTTAACGTAAAATATACGTTAGACTTGAATACTCTAACTCATGGAATAAAGAGAAAACATCACAACATACATAGAAATAAAACTAGATCTAAACATAAGGGGTGAACTTGCATGTGTGAATAAGGTTCTACATCTAAAACTTGCATAGGCCAAAGTCACAAACTTGCATAAAACTACATATGTCGTAGATCTAATTCTAAAGGTATGAACTTGTTTAGGTAATAGTCACAAACTTGCATAAATCATGTATGTCATAGATCTACATCTAAAGGTGTAAACTTACATAGGAAATAACCACAAAGTTACATAACATGATTCATACTCCAAACACATATATTTATATAAACTTGCATATGTGATTTATGCAACATAACGATGGTGTAAACGTACATCTAAACATGTAAACTAGCATGAAGAATTTAGCATATAACTCACACATGTCATAGCCTAACTTTAGATCTAAAATAGATGTCATGAAACATGTAAAGTTGTATATGATTTTCACTAACTTGCATATGATTCATATCTAAATCAACACCTAAACTTGCATACATACATATGATTTATCATATGAATCAACATAACCAAACTAGCATATGAAACAACATGATGAATTGATTATACATAAGCCAATCATAGGATTACAACATAGATGATAACATCACAACTTTACAACATAGATGATAACATCATAGAATTTACAACATAGATAATAACGTCACAAATTTACAACATAGATGATAACATCACTAATTTACAACATAGATGATAACATGCGGTCAATAATTCACAACATAACGATATAATCCGCATCATAACTCAATCCAATTAAATTGTTAATTATTTTATTAAAGAAATCAAACTCACAACTCAAAGAAGGTCTTGATTTCTGAAATCTGAGTTCTGAAGTTGAATTAGCTTTCCTTTGTAGTAGATTTGTTGTTAGAGTTGAAAAGAATTGAATTTGATTAGCTTTCTTCCTCTCTAATTGGTGGCGGCTATTCTAGGTTGCAAGGTGACGACATGGAGGCCATGAGTCTAATTTTAATTTAATTTTAGGGTTTGAGTCTTCATGTCTTTTTATAGAGTTTAGGATTAACTTAAGCCATCCGATCAACCCAGAATTAATCCCAGCCAATCAGAGCAGATCAGAAACCCTAATGAGTCATCATACAGTCTTTAATAGGTCACCAATCAAATATGCCCGGGGAGGGGGAGGGGAGGTCGACCCCATTGTCAACCTGGTTAGGGTAGGTCGACCCCCAGGTCGACCTGGCCCTGGCGGGAGATTTCCCGCCTAGCCCATCTGACTCTGAAATTTTGAATTTTGAAATCTGTTTTGAATTTTCTGAAACTTCCGATAGCCATAACTTCTTCGTACGAAGTCCAATTCACGCAAACTCGGACTATATCTCAACCAGAATTCCGAGATGAACACAATGGTGCAACCCATTTCCCTTAATTCTCACATCTGAGATTAGTTATTCTTTAATTTGTGAACATTAGTGTTGAAAATTACGGGGTGTTACATATTTATACTAGTCTTATGCTCATTGTTGAGATAGATCTGTATGTTCATTTTTTCTCAAATATTGCATGTGCATTCTTTATCCTGTATAACTGTGATTTTGGAATTTATATATTGTAATAACCATGTTTTCTTTTTAAATTTGTTCAAGAGGGAAACCGACTGGAGTCGTAAAACCCTCCCTAGTGCACCTATCCTGGTCCGCGAGCACTACATAAGTGACTGATCTTAGCGTATGCACATGTTAAGCTCTTAGAATGTCATTCCGGGTTTCGAATCCACGTCATTTTCACCATGGCGCTAGTCTTTAACCGTCGGGCTACTGCTGCGGACGTAATAACCATGTTAATGCTACTGTGTTATTGTTTCTTTTTTCTCTCTATATATATGTTGTCTTACGTTCATTGATTGGATACATCTCCATGTTCATTGTTTGTTATTATCATGGTTCAGTTCCTCTATAGCTTATTTTGATATTTCATTTTTTAGTTTCAGTTTTAAATCCTTTTTTAAAAATAATAGAACCAAATATATTTTTCAAAATATAAAAAACATTAAAAATGGGAAAAGTGAAAATAAGCTTCAAAAACTAAAAATTAAAAGCTTAAAATGAAACCAAATGGTGCCTTTTTTAGTTATATATTTTAACTGTCAGGTTTTCCACCGTTGTGCGGTAATACTAGTAATTACACTTAATATGAAATGTTTTTAACTGCTGCAATTCATTATTACACACAATATGATATGTTTATTCTAATTAAAACGTGACCAGTATCAACCCAGTCAGCTATTAAAACTTTGTTCTACTTGCTCACTTTTCAACACAAAAAATAAAAATAAAATCTGGGTTTATATTACCGTTTCATCCCGTAGATTTTTCACATTCAAGCATTCAACGGTTGATGTGCACGTAAAAATGCACATTTATATTCACATATTTATTCTTGTTTAGTAGAATAAATGAACATTTTTGGGTATTTTATATGATCAAACCATGTTTTAAATATTTTCAAAATCATCACTCATTTTCGGAAAAGTGGTCACTTGTGCATGATTTAATTTGTGAAATTTTTTACTTGTTCCTTGTGATTATCTCTTGTATAAATTTAGGAGCTAAAATGATATACACACAAGAAGAGGAGAAGAAAAGCATGCATATACAAAAGAAGGCAAAAAATTAATTAATTTTATGAATATTGGAAGCCCACTAGCCCACTTGCTCTTAAGTTTCATATTAAAGACAAATTGAATGAGACAAAAGGCCTCATGCATTGTACATGACTTATTAGTGTAGCTAATGGAAATTAGAAGCTTCATGAATGGGCGTTTTGGGGAATTCCAAGGAAAGTAATTAGGTTTTAGGGTTTAGATCATGTATATATATACCCCTTTGTTTCATGTATTTTGTATCTCGATTTTTAGCATATGAGAGTGTAAGTGATCATATAAATAAAAATGGCTTCCAAGCCTATTTCTTTTATGTCTATCTTATGTCTCTTTTAATTTCTATGCTCTACTTTATGTTTATAGTTTAGATATATTTACATGCTCTCTACTTCATGTTTATAGTTTATAATTATGTACATGCACTTAGTTTAGTTCTTTTCTTGTTCTATTTAGATTTTCTTTCATTTTGCTTTATTTTCCAATGTTGAAACTTACATGTGTTAATACGATAACATACATTAGAAGCTAAGCCCCTACAATTTAGGGGTAATGAAGCTCTCTAATTTTATGTAAGTTCAACATTTATATGATTTGTGATATCTCATTTTGTTCTTCTTGATAGTAGATATTGATGTAAGTTTATACATATGAGTTTGATAGCTTATGTTGCATTTGCTAAGTGGTTTTGATTATGAAATATAAGAAAGAACAAAATTTGATGATCTATGTCGCTAATTACAATAGTGAATAGATCATGCTTAAAATAGATTTTGCTTTGTTTTCATTTTCATGAGAACAATGAGTGGTTTAATTGTTATGTTATATTTTGATACTTTATGTTATGTTAACTAATAACATAAATAAACTACACTTATGATAAATGCAATGTTTATGTCACTTAATATTAAAAATAGAGATCATGGATTATATGTTTGTTAATTTGCATAAATATGAGAGGAGATTTACCTCTAAATTGCTCTATAATATTATATTTAGCCCTCAATTTAGTTTCTAGTTTTCTTTAGTTTTTGTTAGTAAACAATCCAAAGTTTGGTTTAATTTGATTGAGTAAGACTGAAGTTGTTTTTTTTCTCTGCGGATCAACCCGTACTCGCCACGTACTAATAATTTTACGCAGTGCGCTTGCGGTATCATCATGATATTTCGTGTTAACGGTTTTCTAATTCAATAGAAATTCCATTTGCGAACAAGTTTTTGGCACCGTTGTCGGGGAGAGAATTTAATTTAATTTTAGTTTTGTTCTTCGAATTAATTTTCTTGTTTGTTCTTAAAAATAAAAAAATAAATTTTCTTGTTTGTCCACCTTTTTTGTGTTGTTTTCTTTTGTGTTTATTTGAATTTACTTGTGTGTGTTCTTTTTCTAAAATAAAGTCTCATTGCTATGTTTTCAAATTCCCTCTTTACTGTCTATTTCTGTTTTTTTTAACTTGCACTCCTGTGTTTTCCTTTTGTGTTCATCTCTGTCTCATTAAAATAAAAAAACTATTGCCGTGTCATTTTCTTACATTTGGTTCCTGTGTTTCATTTAGTCACAGTTTCTAATCTGTTTATCTTTGCATTGCTGTTCACATTTAAGAAAAAAGATCTGCATTGTTGTGAATTCAGTTTCTGGTACTTCTTTTACATTCTGTTTCATTCTGTTCCTTTCCCTCTTCTGTTTCGTTACATTCCATTTCCCACCCCAAACCACAAACCAGTTTCCACCTCCTCACTGCATTTTGTCCCACTCTCAAAACATAAGCCATCATACTGTCTTTACTACATCTTCATTACCCATCAATCACCCAACCTGTGTCTGCCAATACAAACCACACCCTCACACTTCTCACACAAACAGTCATCAGCCGAGTAAAACAGTCGAACAGTCTACCCCCCTTAACTCCTCAACAAACTTACACTTTTCAAAGTCTTTCAACCACAGCTAGCTACCCCTAACCGAAACTGTCACAAGCCTCTCCTTCGCACAACCTCCTCTTCAATACCGAACCATTATTTCACTGTTTCACCAACATTACCCCACTATTTGACCAGAACTTTCCCACTTCCACATTCTTACAACTTAAACTCCATTTTCCATATAACAGCAGTCCATAAAACTATTCACCTTCAAAAGTTTTACTACCCCCTTCACACACAAAGCCCCGACAACCTGAAACAATCACCTCCTACATCAATATACGAGCATCATTGTCACAAACTCTTCATACCACTCCAACTAGCTTCAACAACTCCATCCTCAGTCATCCAACGACAAACAGACCACTCTTCCTCATTTCTATTACCCAATACATCTTCCTCCACTCATTTAAAACCCATACACCAAACCTCAATCCTCAACACCATTGCCTGCACACAACAATCATTTAAAACCCATACACCAAACCTCAATCCTCAACCAATTTTCAATTGCCAATCTACCTCAAACACAATTCATCACTACCACGAACGTCACCCATCACCTTTAGGAAATTCTCAACAACTCCTCACCAGTAACCAAACAATTCAGCCCCTCTTGTCATAACCAACTGACCACAATTCGCAATCAACCTCCATTATCGAACTGCTCCCACCCTCGCAACACAAACCGCAAATCACGAAAATCACCCTTCGCCCAATTCGCAACTTTGAATATCTCAAATCACCTCCCCCAAATCCTACTGAAACCCAACTTTCTTTTTCTTTTTTCTTTTCCCTTTTATTTTTATTTTTCTTTCGCTGATTTGATATGAAAGCATATTTTGACAAAAGGTCGGTTGCCTTTTGTTTCTTTCGGCTTCATGGACCTGTGAGTGATACTTTGCTTGGTTGGATCGCTTTGGTTTTGCTCGCCCTTGCTTAAATAAAAAATTTCCGCTAAAAATTAAGTGCTAATAATTTGTACGCTCAGGTATCGTGTTTTAACTCCTTTATTTTAATTGCATTGTTGTTTGCTTGCATTTGCATTTAAAAAAATCCAAAAACAAAATAAAAATTCATTCGTAGTTGCATTGTTAATATCACGTTTAATTTCTGTTTTGTATTCGTATCATTTTATTTTATTTTCTTAAGGGAACACCCCAATTTACATAAGGTAGGGAGTTCATTACCCTTCCTTAGCCCAGAAAATTGCATATCATCGTAGAATCTGACTAATAATAACAGTTAGATGCTGGACTTAAGGGAGTCGCGGGCTCATTTAGGGCTTAATTATATTGTGATAGTTGATATATTTGGAACGAATTATTTCTTGGTGTCTAGACTACGACAGAGAAATATCCGCTTATAATTATTACGGTGATTCGTAAATATTATATCGGTTGTTACTCTAAATAAAGGTACTTAAACCTTCGGTTGCATTTCTAGGGTGATTCCTGGTGCACCGATAACTCCCTTTCATTAACTGACTGAGAAATCTTTTGTTTTAAGTTACCAAATGTGTCACTTTATAATTTTGGGTTAGGAGCCACTAAGGACAGAAAATTTTGTAGTTAATCTTTGCATTAATTTAGTTGCATTAGATTCAATCATATATTAAAAAAAAATCAGAAATCCAAAAAAAAAAATTCATCTTCATTTCCAAATCAAATCGGTTTTTCTCTTATCCAAGAATTCAAAAAAAAAAATCATTTTGTAAAAATTAGCTTTCCTTTCTCTTTTAAAAAAAAAATAAAAACAAAAAAAATCCTTTTGTAAAATTTTTTAACACCATGTTTCCTTCTTTGTTTTTTCTTCTTCTTTCTTTAACTTAAAAAAAAAAGAAAAATTTCAAAACAATTCTCATTTTGTAAAGAAAAAATTAGCTTATATTCTCTTCTCAAATTTATTCTTTCTCTTCTTCTCTTATTTTTCTCCCTAGTGCATGAGTATTTGGACTCACGACACTAATACGAATCGTTGGACACGTGACTCTTCCACTAATTGTTTAGTTCGAACGAACGTCCCTTCAACCATGGGCGAAAAAACCCCCTCGAACTCTTATGGATAGAATCTTCCCCGATCGAGATTCTATTCCTTCTTGCATCATATTACCCTCCCCAACGGGTACCCACTTTGAAATTCATTCAATTCACATAAATACTCTTCCAAAATTCGGTAATTTCGAACGTGATGACCCTTACATTTTCTTAACCAAATTTGAACAAGTTTGTGCAACCATGAAATTTCAACAACTAAATGACGATGGAATCAAACTTAGGTTAATTCAATTTGCACTTACCGATTACGCTGAAAAATGATTGTATAGCTTGCCTTCAAATACAATTGGAACGTAGGACGAATTTGTAAAAAAAATTCTTAAGAAAATTACCCTTTGGAAAAACATCCAAAATTCAAGATGAAATCGTTAATTTTCATCATTTTGGGGGTGAATCCTTTGCAAAATACTTCGAAAGATTGAAGGAACTTCTAGTCAAATGTCCACATTACAATTTTGAAAAATGGACTCTTTGTCAAATTTTATACGATGGAGTCGAAAATAACTCTCGAACCATGCTCGAATCGATGTGCCAAGGAAACGTTCTAGCCCAAAATCATGATGCCGCTTGGCAATTTCTCGAAAACTTGGCCGAAAAATCAGCTCAATAGGAACAATCTAATGAGAAATCGATTTATTCCCGATCAAACGCTCATTCGGTAGGATCTTCATCTGTTTTAGAAGCGAAAATTGACGCGATGTTAACCAAATTCGATAATATCCTTTCATCAAATCAAATGAATCAAGCTCAAACTTCTCAACCCTCGTGTTTCAAATGTAACGATCCTACCCTTATTGTCGATCAATGCCCACACTCGTTAGAACAACTCAACACTTTCAACAAAGTCAGGAACGACCCATTCACTCCAACGTATAATCCTGGTTGGAGAAATCATCCTAACTTCTCTTGGACCCAAAACAACCCAAATTCGAATTTGGTTCGACCCCCATTTCAACCATTTCCAAATAATCCTTCGAACCCCCCTTTCAACAAAATCAATTCCAAAATTTTGCGCCACCTTCTCAAAATCAAGCGCAACAATCTTTTGTTCCCCAAGACGAAAAACGATTGACTTCACTTGAGAAAAGTCTTGAAACATTGACTAAAGCAACGACTCAAAATCTCTAATCAAATAACAATTTGCAAAATTTATTGACTTCGTACATGCAAAACACGAGTCAATCGATCGCTAAACTTGAAATGCAAATGAGTCAGTTAGCCACGTCCGTAAGTGAACAGGAAAGAGGCACTTTCCCGAGTCAACCCATTCCAAACCCCAAGATCCAAAATCCAAATCCAAACCAAGCTCATGTCGTTCAGGATAGCAATCTAACTCAATTGAATGCTATCACGACTTTACGATCTAGTAAGAAAATCGATAATCAAGTTGAAAACCCAAATAATGTAGCGGATCTTCCTCTCGACTCTTCTAAAACCACGAATGATCTTGATCCAAATTCCGAGTCTAATTCTTCTCCAACTCAAGTTGACTGACCTACTGAGTTTCGTATTTCATTTCCTCATTGTCTTCGACCAAAGAAACATTCCGACAAAATGGAAAAGATGTTGGAATTTTCAAACAAGTGAAAGTTAACATCCCTCTTTTGGACATCATTCAACAAGTCCCCACCTACGCTAAATTTCCCAAAGACTTGTGTACCAAAAACGCACACTCATGTGCCCAAGAAAGTCTTCCTAGCCGCCGGACTTAGCGAAGTCTTGACCCAATCAATCCCCATCAAATACAAAGATCCTGGATGCCCTACGATCTCGTGCACAATAGGAGATAAAACAATTAACAAATGCCTAGTTGATTTGGGTGCGAGTGTCAATTTGATTCCATATTCCGTTTACCAACAACTTGGTTTGGGTGAACTTAAACCAATGAAAATAACTCTTTAATTTACTAATCATTTAATTAAAAAAACCATTGGAGAAATCGAGGATGTACTCATAAAAGTGGGTCAATTCATATTCCCTGTCGATTTCATTGTTTGGGAAACTCAACCTGTCAATAATCCGACAAGTCAAATTCCATAGATTTTAGGTCGACCCTTTTTGGCTACTTCAAATGCTTTAATAAATTGTCGAAACATTTCAATGAAAATCTCTTTTGGAAACATGACTCTAGGTCTTAATATTTTCAATCTTGAAAGTCATTCGAATGAATCATGTCACGAAACCTTGGAAGTTAATGTCATTCATGACAATTATGAAAACGAATCGATTGACCTTAATGATGAATGTGAGGCAGAGTACGAAAAATTGCTCCAAGACGCTCCTAACGAAGTCGAATACATGCTTCCATTTGAATCGCTTTCAGTTGAGACCGAATCTCAAACAAGTTTTTTGATCAAGAAACCACCAAAGTTGGATCTTAAGCCTCTTCCCGATCACCTTAATTATATCTACTTAGGTGATAACGAAACTTGTCCTGTCATAATTTCTTCAAATTTAACTCGTGATCAAGAAATCTCTCCTTTTTCGACTCTTTCTAAAACAAAGATGCAATTGGTTGGTCTATTTCTGACATCAAGGGAATTAGCCCAACAATCGATCAACATCGTATTCACTTAACTAACGAAGCCAAACCCACTCGCGAGGCATAGTGTAGGCTTAACCCTAAGATAAAAGAAGTAGTTCACAAAGAAATTCTTGAACTCCTTGACAATGGTATCATTTACCCCATTTCTGATAGCTTATGGGTCAGCCCCATTCATGTCGTTCCTAAAGTCGGGACTCATCGTTTTTGCAAATGAAAAAAAAATGAACTTCTTCCAACTCGTACTCAAACGAGTTAGCGTGTTTGCATTGATTATCGCAAATTGAATGCTGCAATACGTAAAGATTACTTCCCTCTTCCCTTCATCGATCAAATGCTCGAACGCTTAGCCGGTCACGAATTCTATTGCTTTCTTGATGGTTATTCCGGATATAACCAAATTCCTATCACTCCTGTAGATCAAGAGAAAACGACTTTCACATGTTCATTCGGTACCTTCGCTTATCGACGTATGCCTTTCGGACTTTGCAACGCTCCTACGACTTTCCAACGATGTATGGTTGGCATCTTTTCCGATATGATCGAACGCTTTCTTGAAGTCCTTATGGATGATTTTTCAATCTTTAGCGATTCTTTTTCCTTGTGCTTACATCATCTTGAACTTGATTTAAATCGATGTAAAGAAAAACCTTAACGCTGAATTGGGGAAAATGCCACTATATGGTCAAACAAGGCATTGTCCTTGGACACATAATTTCAAATAATGGCATTGAGGTAGATAAAGAGAAAATTGATGTTATCTCAAAACTACCCATTTCAAAATGCGTTAAGGACATTCGTTCATTTCTTGGGCATGCTGGATTTTACCTACGCTTTGTGAAAGATTTCAGCAAAATCGCTCGTCCTTTGACTACTCTTCTAGGTAAGGACATCCCATTCGATTTTAACTCTGAATGTGTCGCTTCTTTTGAACGTCTTAAAAATGAACTCATTTCAGCCCCGATAATTTTCTCGCCTAATTGGGAACAACCTTTTGAAATCATGTGTGACACTTCTAACTTTGCAGTTGGTGCTGTCTTAGGACAACGCATCAACAAAATCCTTCCCGTAATTTACTATGCGAGTATGACTTTGAACGATGCTCAACTCAATTATACACCACCGAAAAAGAACTTTTAGCTGTCGTTTTTGCGCTCGAGAAGTTTTGATCTTATTTGATTGGTTCTCACATCACGGTCTACATTGACCATTCTGCTCTTCGACACCTTTTTACTAAAAGGATGCTAAGTCACGCTTAATTCGATGGATCCTTTTACTGCAAGAATTCGATCTTACAATCAAAGACAAAAAAGGATCTGATAATGTTATTGTCGATCACTTGTCTCGTCTTCCGAACGCACCATCTGTAACAGCCTATGTCCGTTAATGTCATTCACAAAGGGAATGCTTTAACTTCCTTGAAGCATTATAAGTAAACAGAATATTACAAGACAGATACGTAAAATAGTACTTTAAAAATTTATAACTTTATTACAGCAGAAACAGAAATAAGTTTGGTTACATCTTTCAAAATCAAAATACCAGAACCCAAGTACACAAGTATCAGTCTTATAACAAAATCCTTCAGAATGCATAATTTTTAAAACCATAATCCCCAACATAAACTGCCATAAGAAGGTAGAGTCAAAGCCAAGCAATACTTCAAGCACTTCAAGCAGAGAAAATCTGAATCAAGCTCCTATGTTTCCACCCTGAGCACCTTGGGGGGAATGGAAAAAAAAAAGAGGTGAAAACAAACGAGGTCAGACATAAAGTCTGGCGAGTCCAATGACTTTCAGCATATAAACAGATAGTAGTATCATGACATGTAAATAAAGCCGGATGAGAGATTACAACAACAGGAGTAGCAGGTATGCTTAATTTAAATATAAGAAACAGAATGATATAGACCAAGATATGCTTCTTACCTATATCTTACTTCTCTGCACTAATACTTAGTATATCAGGATTAGGTGTTACCCCTAATGTCTAAATTGAAACAGAAACAGAATAATCTCTACAAAAACAGAATGCTAGTAATGGGCCTTTACCATCCTAACAGAGACAGAAGGTACCAAAACAGAATGCTAATAATGGGCCATTACCACCCCAACTAATGGGCCTTTACCACCCCAATGGAAACAAACGGTACAGAAACAGAATGCTAATAATGTGCCTTTACCACCCCAACTAATGGGCCTTTACCACCCCAACAGAAACAGACGGTACACCAATAGAAACAAACAGAACTAGGTGTACCCTAAATTCTACCCGAAGCGATCGGCTCCCTAGTACATAAATACCCTGTGCCGGCCCCATAGAAGGGTATATCATTCCGTAAAGTGGCAACCTATAGACACAGACCTATTTACAGATGTCACGATGTCTTACATCCTCAGAGCAGACCAGATCAATGAACGCACATGACCTGGTCGGAATGCAACATCGACACCCCTCGCCATTATCAGAGTGAACCTCTTACAATTAGTTAAGTAAGCGTGCCCGGACGCCTCCTAGTTTTGGGTCATAGTTTTGATACTAGAAAAGGGTTACTGACTAATATGGGTCCCACACAACAAATGACACAAGTAATTATCCCTCCTTACCTTGTGTTCCCAGACTAATAGATTTCATATTAACTTGCTTACAGATTTCAGATGTACAAAGTTCAGATTTACTAGTTCTCAGATCAGACATATAGGTTAACAAGTTTTCAGACTAACAGATCAGATATATAGATTAACAGACTTATAGATTGTTTTACCTAACATGGTATTGGGCCTACAGATTTACGAAACGGGTTTATTAGATTCATCCGCCCAGTTGATTTGACCTTATCCACCCAACACGTTTTAGGCATCATATTTATTCTAGATTTGCATTAATTAATTACTAATGCATAGACCTCTCACATTAGATCGGTAGCTTGTGGCCGCTGGATGTGCTGGGCAGTTCCGAGCAGACTTCTGCTGCAAGCCAGACCTAACCTCGTGTCTAAGCATCTTTTAGCTATGCCTACGACCTCTCACATTAGACTGATAGTTTGCGGTTGCTGGTTAACCCGGTTGGGTCCGGGCAGGCTTCTACCGCAAATAGAGTCTAACCTCGTGTCTCAGCATTCTTATTTTTAGCTAAAGTATTCATTCACAGATTATGCCAATATCAGACTAATTATGCCAATTCAACAAATTAAATTCTTTACAAGTTACAGCAGATTATTCAAAGTTCTATTAACTTGTTTTGCTCAATTTTAGATCGAGCCTACAGATTTTCATACCCCAAATTACCGTATTCAGTTTGAACAGATTTAGCAGATTAGGCAATTTAACAGATTTAATCATCCCTTAAAATTCCATTTACATACCTCGCCTAATCATAAAATTAAGCCTAATTTTACATGCCCAAATTATGGTCATAATTCACAATATAACATATGCCCCAAATTTTAGTTAAATTTACACAGTACAGAATATTCTCCAAAAACCCCAAATCATGATATACAATAAAATTATGCCAAATTATAGCCTTTGATTTCAGCGTATGCCAAATATCCAAAATCCCCATTTAGGCGTATTCACATTTAATAGTTATCCTATTATAATATAGATCTTTGCTCCTAAGTCATATACACAATAATTCTTCTTCTTCCAAATCACAGACTATCATATATAGTATGCCCAGATCTAGATCTTAAATTACAACATATGTTCTTTTCTCAAATCAGTCATGTCTAATTATGCATCATTCACTATATTTCCCAAATTTAGCGTTTGTGCGTCAATCTCTTATGAGATTTTGCTCAGGCTCGTGGTAGCCTGGCTATAGAACATAAGGAAGAGATACATAATAGTTACTATAATATTAATAAGATAGATCTACACAGAAAAACAGATCTGATAAACAAGAATATGCATAATCTCAAATTCAGATTTATAACCATGTCAAGATCATAATTAAATTTCATATCTGAAAATAACTATACTCACCTTGGTTGGATTCTAAAAGAAAAAGGGTTGTAGTTGTTCACTTTTAATCCTATTCAGATTGGAAGAAGAAGAAGCACTAGTTCTAGCTTAGGTTTCAGCAGAGTAGAGATGTCATTGATTTATTTTAATTAGAATTGAGGCAGCATAGCGTTATAATGGTTTGGTGTGGAGAGAAAGTGGGGTTTGGGGGTGTTTAAACAACTTAGGAGCCAAAGAATCTGTCCAGAAAACAAGTCCAGATACAAAAATCTGAATCTGACTCGGATCTGAAACAGGTCGACCTATAGGGGGAGGTCGACCTGTATAGGGTAGGTCGACCCCCTGGTCGACCTGGCCCCTCGGGAGGAGAAATCCAGCCCACCCTGTTCTGCGTTTGAATTCAAATTTTGAATTTAGAACTGAGCTGATTTGTTTATTTTAAATTTTCTGAAACTTCTGAAGGTCATAACTTCTTCATACGGAGTCCGATTTACGCAAACTCAGAATCTATCTCAAGAAGATTTCTGAGACGAATGCAATGGCGTAACTCGTTTCCCTTTATTCTTCTTTTAAAAATTAAGTATACTTTGCTTTGTTACTTTTATGTTCACAGAAAATACGGGGTGTTACATTCTCCTCTCCTTAAAGGATTTCGTCCCCGAAATCTTCAAGTTAAGAAGAATGTGTCCTACCATCCAATCACCCATCTACTCAACCATCATTCACAAGCATCCATTGTCCTTAGAAAATTTCTAATGTTGTATGAACATATGCAAAAGTGTGTGTATATGTCTCTTATCTAATGCAAAGATCAGGCGGTCTATTGATTCAGTTGACCTCCTTAATGCGAATTATGTGAGTCCAATTATGTACGCAAGAAATCCTATTTGAAACACATCATTTCTATATGAGTGCATAACCATTCATCCAACTTCAAGATCCATGTGATGAGTCAATCATTTTGCATCCTCAAAAATTAAAATAATGTACACACATCCATATGCAGTATGAGTGTGTTTTTGAGCCGATCTAGTGCCTAGTGTGTGTTTATGCATCCACGAGCAACCACTAGTAACCACTTACATCCACTTTCAACCATCAAACATAACATGTCTCAAACACATGTTTACACCCATTAGTTTCTACCTAAAGGTCGAAGACTCGATCGATAGGATACAGCCGAGTGAAAGAAGCAAGTACTATTAAAACAAAAGTTCTGTTCTCATTAGACATCGGTTAAGAGAATAAATCTCTAAGTATCAACCCCGAAGACCGAAATCAACATTAGATTGACACTCAGAGAATTACTCCCATTAAACAATGTCAAAACTGGAAATCTACTTCACGCTTCGAGTAAAAAACCCTATCCTTTTCAGAAATATTCAGATACTTATAGACTACTGGTATATATCAGATTATCAAATGATTCTTAGGAAACTATGCATGATAAAACTCACCATATCCCACAAAACCCAGAATGTATGCGTCATAGTCAACTTAACGCCCAATACAGATACCCTCAAACCCCAACCTATCAGAAACAGATGAGTCGTAACCCTTATGGGATCAGAAACAAGACTAGTATTAAAGTGCAGAGTCTCAATTACAGAATCAAAATGCCAGAATCAAAAAGAGTTTTAACTCAATAATCAGATAAGGAAATGAAACCTTCTACATAAATTTTCCTATCTCTATCCTATCCACCAGCCACGAGAGCATTCACCTGCCCTTCAGAAGTAGGTCCTGTCCTCTGCCCTTGCCCTCGTTTCTTCGGGCATCCCCTAGTGAAGTGTCCCATCTCACCACAATTGAAGCAAGTGCCCTTCCTCTTTCTGCAGTCCTTGTTCAGATGAGTCAAGCTTCCACAAGTAAAGAACTTTTTCTCCTTCTTATCTTCAGACTTTTCATCCTTCTTTTGTGTTTCCTTTTTGGGCCACGCTTTCTTGTTCTATGGTCCTTCGAGCTTTTCCTCTTTTTTCTCACTTTTGGCTTCCTCTTCATGCATCAATTCCATGTTAACCAATTTCTCGAAGGTAGCCCCCATAGGAATGTGGGTCATAGCCAACCCGTGTAGCAGCTCATTCAAACCTTTAACGAATCTCAGGGCCTTCTTATCAGGTGTGTTCACCAAGTCTAAGCCGAATCTCGCCAACTGATTGAACTTGTTGACGTACTCTTTCACTGATAAATTCCCCTGCTTCAATGCCAAGAACCTCTCCATGTATAAATTCTCTTCTGCTCGTGAGAGATATTTCATCTCGAACCTATGCCTGAAATCCATCCAAGTCTCCACTTCTCGTTCTCCATTCGTGACCTCCCACCAGAATGAGGCTTCTCCTTAAGTAATCATACAACCAACTGTATCTTCTGCCTGTCATCCACTTTGAAGATGACAAACAAATCTTCTGTTTCCTTGAGCCAGTTTCTTGCTTCCACGAATGATTCAGTCCCATTAAAGTTCTTTCCGTCCATAACTCGAAAGTCTCTACATGTCTTTGGGAAAGTATTCACGTGCGGAGGAGGAAGAGCGATGGGTACAGCTGGAGGAACGTTTCCTTGGCCTTCGGCAGGAGCCGTGGCCTCCAAATTTCTACGGAGCCATTCAGGTATGGTGACTCCCTCTGGGATATAAGGGATGTTTTGTTCTCCAGACATGCTGAAACGAAAGAAAAGAGATTCAAAAATGGAGAATCAAAAGATAGATATATGACTTTTGGGGATTATGTTTTTCAAAATAAATTTTACTTTTGAAAATAATTCCTTTTTAAAACCTTTCTGAAAATAGTTTTCAAAAACTTTTTATCAAATCTGGTAACCCTCAGCTCTGATACCAAGTGTAACACCCCATGTCCGTTAATGTCATTCACAAAGGGAATGCATTAACATCCATGAAGCATTATAAGTAAACAGAACAGAATATTACAAGATAGATATGTAAAGTAGTACTTGAAAATTTTATAACTTTATTGCAACAGAAACAGAAATAAGTTTGGTTACATCCTTCAAAATCACAATACCAAAACCCAAGTACACATGTATCAGTCTTATACCAAAATCCTTCAAAATGCATAATTTTTAAAACCATAATCCCTAACATAAACTGCCACAAGAAGGTAGAGTCAAAGCCAAGCAATACTTCAAGCAGAGAGAATCTGAATCAAACTCCTATGTTTCCACCCTGAGCACCTGGGGGGGGGGGAAGAAAAAGAGGCGAAAACAAACGAGGTCAGACATAAAGTATGGCGAGTCCAGTGACTTTCAGCATATAAACAGATAGTAGTATCATGACATGTAAATAAAGCTGGATGAGAGATTACAACAACATGAGTAGTAGGTATGCTTAAGTTAAATATAAGAAACGGAATGATATAGACCAACATATGCTTCTTACCTATATCTTACTTCTCTGCACTAATACTTAGTATAACAGGATTAGGTGTTACCCTAATGTCTAAACTGAAACATAAACGGAAATAGAATAATCTCTACAAAAATAGAATGCTTGTAATGGGCCTTTACCACCCCAACAGAGACAGAAGGTACAGAAACAAAATGCTAATAATGAGCATTTACCACCCTAACAAAAACAGACGGTACAGAAACAGAATGCTAATAATGTGCCTTTACCACCCCAACTAATGGGCCTTTACCACCCCAACAGAAATAGATGGTACACCAATAGAAACAAACAGAACTAGGTGTACCCTAAATTCTACCCCAAGTGATCGGCTCCCTAATACATAAATACCCAGTGTCAGCCCCACAGAAGGGTGTATCATTCCCTAAAGTGGCAACCTATAGATACAGACCTATTTACAGATGTCACGGTGTCTTATATCCTCAGAGCAAACCAGATCCATGCACACACATGACCCGGTTGGAATGTGCCATCGACACCCCTCGCCATTATCAGAGTGAATCTCTTACAATTAGTTCAGTAAGCGTGCCCGCACCCCTCCTAGTGTTGGGTCATAGTTTTGATACCAGAAAAGGGTTACTGACTAATATGGGTCCCACACAACAGATGACACAAGTAATTATCCCTCCTAACCTTGTGTCCCCAGACTAACAGATTTCAGATTAACTTGTTACAGATTTCAGATTAACTTGTTACAGATTTCAGATGTACAAAGTTCAGATTTACTAGTTCTCAGATCAGACATATAGGTTAACAAGTTTTTAGACTAACAGATCAGATATACAGATTAACAGACTTATAAATTGTTTTACCTAACCTTGTATTTGGCCTACAGATTTACGAAACGAGTTTATTAGATTCATCCACCTAGTTGATTTAACCTTATCCACTCAATACGTTTTAGGCATCATATTTATCCTAGATTTGCATTAATTAATTACTAATGCATAGACCTCTCACATTAGGTCGGTAGCTTGTGGCCACTGGATGTGTCGGGCGGTTCCGGGCAGACTTCTGCCGCAAGCCAGACCTAACCTCGTGTCTAAGCATCTTTTAGCTATGCCTACGACCTCTCACATTCGACTGACAGTTTACGGTTGCTGGTTAAGCCGGTTGGGTCCGGGCAGGCTTCTACAGCAAACAGAGTCTAACCTCGTGTCTCAGCATTCTTATTTTTAGCTAAAGTATTCATTCACATATTATGCCAATATCAGACTAATTATGCCAATTCAACAAATTAAACTTCTTTACAAGTTACAGCAGATTATTCAAAGTTCTATTAACTTGTTTTGCTCAATTTTAGATCGAGTCTACAGATTTTCATACCCCAAATTACCGTATTCAGTTTGAACAGATTTAGCAGATTAGGCAATTTTACAGATTTAATCATCCCTTAAAATTCCATTGACATACCTCGCCTAATCATAAAATTAAGCCTAATTTTTCATGCCCAAATTATGGTCATAATTCACAATATAACATATGCCCCAAATTTTAGTTAAATTTACACAGTACAGAATATTCTCCAAAAACCCCAAATCATGATATACAATACGAATTATGCCAAATTATAGCCTTTGATTTCAGCGTATGCCAAATATCCAAAATCCCCATTTAGGCGTATTCACATCTAATAGTTATCCTATTATAATATAGATCTTTGCGCCTAAGTCATATATACAATAATTCTCCTTCTTTCAAATCACAGACTATCATATATAGTATGCCCAGATCTAGATCTTAAATTACAACATATGTTCTTTTCTCAAATCAGTCATAAATCAGTCATGTCTAATTATGCATCATTCACTATTTTTCCCAAATTTAGCGTTTGTGCGTCAATCTCTTATGAGATTTTGCTCAGGCTCGTGGTAGCCTGACTATAGAACAGAAGGAAGAGATACATAATAGTTACTATAATATTAATAAGATAGATCTACACAGAAAAACAGATCTGATAAACAAGAATATGCATAATCTCAAATTAAGATTTATAACCATGTCAAGATCATAATTAAATTTCATATCTAAAAATAATTGTACTCACCTTGGTTGGATTCTAAAAGAAAAAGGGTTGTAGTTGTTCTCTTTTAATCCTATTCAGATTGGAAGAAGAAGAATCACTAGTTCTAGCTTAGGTTTCAACAGAGTAGAGATGCTATTGATTTAATTTTATTAGAATTGAGGCAGCATAGCATTACATTGGTTTGGTGTGGAGAGAAAGTGGAGTTTGTGGGTGTTTAAATTGCTTAGGAGCCAAAGAATCTGTCCAGATACAAAAATCCGAATCTGCCTCATATCTGAAATAGGTCGACCTGTAGGGGGGAGGTCGACCCCATGGTCAACCTGTATAGGGTAGGTCGACCTAGCCCCTGGGCATGAGAAATCCCGCCCACCCTGTTCTGCGTTTGAATTCGAATTTTGTATTTAGAACTGAGCTGATTTAATTAATTTAAATTTTCTGAAACTTTTGAAGGCCATAACTTCTTTATACGGAGTCCGATTTACGCAAACTCGGACTCTATCTCAAGAAGAATTCCGAGACGAACGCAATGGCATAACCTGTTTCCCTTAATTCTTCTTTTAAAAATTAAGTATACTTTGCTTTGTTACTTTTATGTTCATAGAAAATACGGGGTGTTACACCATCTTCTTTGCCAATCAACGAAAACTTTCCTGACGAACAATTCCTTTCTGTTTCAATCGATCATTGGTTTGCCGACATAGTGAACTATCTAGTCACTAAGGAAACTCCCTCTTTTTGGTCCAAACAAGATAAATACAAATATCTGTCCCAAGTGAAATACTTCTACTGGGAAGACCCATACTTGTTTAAGTATTGTCCGGGCCAAATCATTCGTCGATGCATTCCTGATAGCGAAATTAGGAGTGTTCTCTCGTTCTGCCATGGTCATACGTGCGATGGACATTTTGGTCTTAGGAAAACCGCTGAAAAGGTGCTTCAATGTGGTTATTATTGGCCCGCTCTCTTTAAAAACGCGCTCGAATTCTGTAAAACTTGCAATCGTTGCCAAATGCTAGGAAAGATTTCTCGACGAAATATGATGCCTTTGAACCTCATCCTTACGATCGAAATCTTCGATGTTTGGGGTATTGACTTCATGGGACCTTTCCCAAACTCTTTCGGAAACTTGTATATTCTTCTCGCCGTTGACTACGTTTCGAAATGGGTCGAAGCCGTTCCATGTAAAACCAATGATCATAAAATTGTTGTGAAATTTCTAAAAGAAAACATCTTTTCGAGGTTTGGCACACCTCGCACAATAATAAGCGACAATGGAACACATTTCTGTAGTCGATCCTTTGAATCCTTAATGAAAAATACTCGATAACCCACAAGTTGTCCACTCCTTATCATCTGCAAACTTGTGCTCAAGTCAAAGTGTTGAATCGTCAAATAAAACAGATTTTAGAGAAAACTGAAAATAAAAATCGAAAAGATTGGTCACAGAAATTGATCAATGCGATTTGGGCTTACCGTACTGCTTTTAAAACTAATCTTGGAATGTACTCTTTCTGATTGGTTTACAATAAAGCCTGTCATTTACCCGTTGAACTTGAACATAAAGCACTTTGGGCAATAAAGAACTTAAACTTTGATCTTGAACAAGCTGGCGAAAACCGAAAATTGCAACTCAACAAATTAGAAGAAATTAGGAATGACGCATACGAAAACATGAAAATTTACAAGGAAAAAACCAAAGTTTTCCATGACAAGTCAATCCTAAGACAAACTTTTTTGCCAGACCAAAAAGTTCTATTATATGACCCACGACTTCATTTATTCCCTTGGAAGTTAAAGTCAAGATGGACCGGACCATATGTTGCTCGAACTGTTTTTCCACACCGTGCCATCTAAATACAAAACTCAACAGATAGATCCAAATTCAAAGTCAACGATCAACATCTGAAACCATTCTTGGAATTGCACACTGATCCACTGATCGAGAGAAGGAGCTCATGATTCTTCATGAGCCATGCTACGTCAAGTAAGAAAGTTAAGTTTAACCCTCCTTTGTAAATATGTAAATATTTCTCTTCCGTTCACTCATTGTGCCATGCATTGACCGTGGGGACACAGTCGAAATTCAGTGTGGGGGGAGTCTCATTTTCATTATGTTTTGCATAGTTTAAGTTTGTAAAGTTTCCCTTTTTCGTTTTCTTTTAAAACCAAAAACAAAAAAAAACAAAAAAAAAGTTATGCATTTTTATTTACTTTTAAATATGACATGATGAAGTTAGCATACAATTTTGGTTGTTTAATTAAAATGTTTGGAAATTTACTTCTCTTAATGGATAACGAAAGAAAAGTTTGAATTATGTGCAGATTTGGTGTAACTAGTTTATAGGGAGATTCGTAGGTGATGATCATGAAATGTTTTCTAAATTGTAATCCGATTAAATGAATGGTTAATTTAGATTACTTGCGATAACATTTTAGATCCTTTAAGTGAAGTTCTGCTAAGATATTCTCGCTTAACTCACTCTCTTATGTAAAAAAAAAAAAAAAAAGAATGTATATAGATATAATAAACCAAGGGTATCCAACATTGCTGGTACATCTGGCGTTGGTGTGCAAACCCGCCAAGCTCTTTCTAACACCTTGTTGACAAAGTCAGCGTCGGTATACTTTGGTCTCATTTCATGAGTTGGAAGCCTAGGGATTACCGACCCTCACGTAAGTCGTAATGCAGTGTAGGGGTAGTACACCTAGGTGTGTGTAAATAGTAATAATGTAAATATTTTTTAATAAAGAGAGAGTTAGCACTTGAAATTCAAGCACACTCTTCACTTATTTGACCCAACTTGTTAACCAAAAGTAAATAAAGTTGTCATTTTACGATTGTTGATATCGGTTATAGAATTCATTTCATATTTGCACTATGTTTCTACCAAAATGCACATTTATATTCACATATTTATTCTTGTTTAGTAGAATAAATGAACATTTTTGGGTATTTTATATGATCAAATCATGTTTTAAATATTTTCAAAATCATCACTCATTTTGGGAAAAGCAGTCACGTGTGCATGATTTAATTTGTGAAATCTTTTACTTGTTCCTTGTAATTATCTCTTGTAGGAATTTAGGAGCTAAAATGATATACACACATCAAGAGGTGAAGAAAACCATGCATATACAAAAGGAGGTAAAGAATTAATTCATTTTATGGATATTGGAAGCCCACTAGCCCACTTGCTCTTAAGCTTCATATTAAAGACAAATTGAATGAGACAAAAGGCCTCAGGCATTCTACATGACTTATTAGTGGCTAATGGCAAGTAGAAGCTTCATGAATGAGCCTTTTGGGGAATTTCCGAGGAAAGTGGTTAGGGTTTTAGGGTTTAGATCATGTATATATACCCCTTTGTTTCATGTATTTTGTATCTCTTTTTTTAGCATATGAAAGTGTAAGTGATCAAATAAATAAAAATGGCTTCCAAGCCTATTTCTTTTATGTTTATCTTATGTCTCTTTTAATTTTTATGCTCTACTTTATGTTCATAGTTTAGAATTTATTTACATGCTCTCTACTTCGTGTTCATGGTTTAGATTTATTTACATGCACTTAGTTTAGTTCTTTTCTTGTTCTATTCAGATTTTCTTTCATTTTGCTTTATTTTCCAATGTTGAAACTTACCTGTGTTAATATGATAACATACATTAGAAGCTAAGCCCCTACAATTTAGGGATAATGAAGCTCTCTAATTTTATGTAAGTTCAACATTTATATGATTTGTGATCTCTCATTTTGTTCTTCTTGATAGTTTATATTGATGTAAGTTTATACATATGAGTTTGATAGCTTATGTTGCATTTGCAAATGAGCTATTCTTATTCAATATAAACACAAGTTACATCAATATTTGCTAAGTGGTTTTTAATCATGAAATATAAGCAAGAACAAAATTTGATGATCTATGTCACTAATTACAATAGTGAATAGATCATGCTTAAATAGATTTTGCTTTGTTTTCATTTTCATGAGAACAGTTAGTGGTTTAATTGTTGTGTTATAGTTTGATAGTTTATGTTATGTTAACTAATAACATAAATAAACTACGCTTATGATAAATGCAATGTTTATGTCACTTAATATTAAAAACAGAGATCATGGATTGTATGTTTGTTAATTTGCATAAATATGAGAGGGGATTTACTTCTAAATTGCTCTCTAATATCATATTTAGCCCTCAACTTAGTTTCTAGTTTTCTTTAGTTTTTGTTAGTAAACAATCCAAAGGTCGGTTTAATTTGATTGAGTAAGATTGAAGTTGTTTCTTTCTTCCCGGATCGACCCGTACTCACCACGTACTAATAATTGTACGCCGTGCGCTTGCAGTATTATCACTATATTTCGTGTTAACGGTTTTCTAATTCAATAGAAATTCCGTTTGCGAACAACGGTCTCCATTTCTTTGTTCAAACCTCTATGCATCCATAAAATTTCCACCATCTTCTTCAAGACTTCAACCTGCTATTTTATATGTATATCTCTCCCTCATTCATCACCCCAATTCAACTAAATATCTCTCTCCATTTCTCCAACTCTTACCTTGTAACATATTCATAATGTCTTCAAAACGAAAAACCATAAAACCTCTGAAAGTACTCAACCCTCAGCCTTCAGAATTCACAATACCAATCCATTTCAAATGCCCGATATCACTCGATCTAATGCATGATCCTGTCATTGTATCCTCAGGCATCACCTACGATCGTCATAGTATCGGAACATGGCTATACAAAGGCAA
Organism: Allium sativum; assembly: GCA_030737875.1. Taxonomy (NCBI): domain Eukaryota; kingdom Viridiplantae; phylum Streptophyta; class Magnoliopsida; order Asparagales; family Amaryllidaceae; genus Allium; species Allium sativum. The sequence continues at coordinate 260,524,618 of CM060927.1, read as the reverse complement.
TAACACGTGCACCGTAACAAATCAAAACATACTCAAAGAAGATGTCATCCCGAATCACTCTTTGCGTAGAATGATCCAAGCTTGGTGTGTATCAAACCGCTTAAACGGTATTGAAAGGATACCCACACCTAAAATTCCCATCACAATGGATCATGCATTCGAATTATTATCCAATGTGTCTACCCACAAAAACCTGAGCATGGTTCATAAAAGTTCGTGCACTGGCCAAGGAGAGTGAAAAGAATAAGAAGTGCTTCGTTTTTGTCGGCCCTGCATGCATATTGAGTAAATTGTTTACTGAAGTTTCTAGTTCTACCATGGACCTTCTACAAGGGAGTCTCTATACAACATCACTTTAGTTTTGAAGTTCGGAGATTCGAATGCAAGAATCAATGCTATTGAAGTGCTCAAAGAAGTTCTTTTTAACCTTAGACATGTAGCTAATGCTGCGAATGATACACATGGTCTAGTGGAAGAAATAGTTAAAGTTGTGGAAGTTAAAGTTTCTACAAAAGCAACAAAGATGGCACTGATAGTATCCTACTACACGATATCATTCAACAAAAATATTGGCATAAAATTTGTCGAATTAGGGTTTGTTCATATGATCATCGATCGAACTTATTGTGGATGCGGATAAAAGCATGTGTGAAAAAGGGTTAATTGCGCTGGATGCAGTATGTAGTGCCGAGAAAGGGAGAGAAGAAGCATATAGTCATGCATTGTGTGTGGCGGTGTTAGTGAAGAAGATGTTCAGGGTTTCAGATATGTCAACAGAGTTTGTGATCTCAGTGTTATAGAAGTTGAGTAAAGGCTTTAGAGGAGGAGAGGTTTTGAAAGTGGCAATGGAAGTAGGGGGTTTTCAGAAAATATTGTTGCTGTTACAAGTAGGATGTGGTCTGAAGACCAAGGAAAAAGCAACTGAATTGCTTAAGTTGATGAATGGTTTTAGAGGTAAGTTTGAGTGTGTAGCCGTTATGGATTTTAAGGGTTTGAAACGATCTTTTTTATTATTTTTGTACTTGAGATGGATGATTAAATTATAATGTAAATTTATAACATATTAGGGTATGGTAGATTGGTTTTGTTTGATACATGTTGCATGATTATTTTTTTCCTGTTTCAATCTGCATATTTACGTATACTGAAAGTATACAATTGAAATAAATAACAAATCAAAATTGTTCCAACTGCTTCAGGAGACTGGACTAGCCTTGGTCAAGGGAAAGACCCATACAAAAATTTAATGCAAAAGAGCAGTATCTAGTTGAAGAACTCATATAAATTATTTTAAGAATGCTTTTCAGTATTATTTTTGGTCCTCTTCAATTGATGAATGCTGCGTTAGTTTAACTGCCACCTTTGATGATAGATATGCACACAGACACGCGTATGTCTGTGTCACACACACCGTGTGTGCAAGGACCAAATCGTCACCGAAGCATTCGGCATCTTTTAAATCAACGATACCCCGTGAATTCCGCGTCAGTCCACATAAAATGTCAGGATTTTCTTCGGACTTTGTAGCGTTACCCAAATAAATTTAACAAATACTTGACAATGGTCAATCATCAACTCAAATCCTCTTTTTCCAATTAATAATTAATATTGCTAGATAGACTAGCCTCAAAACCGGTAAGAATGTACGGAGCAGTCGAAAAAAAAAGGAATACATAGAACATAACGGTAATTATATAGCGAATATCAGACGGTGTTGTAAAATAGTGCGATTCATATTGGTTTCGCCGTAACCCGATTGAGAATACACCGGTTGAAACAGTATTATCGTTTTCCAATTTACATATCTCATATGACCTATTAGTTGTAATCATTGATCAATAAATTATCAATATGCGTGCGTCAGTTTTACATGATAATAAATTCATATTGATCTGTTGATTATATTAAAAGAGTGCCATGAGCGACATGATTTGGAACTTCTTTTATAACAATCTTCTTCAGTCCATGAACAATGGTTTAACCAATATCATCATCAAAATCAGACTCATATAGTAATGTCATCAACCCTATATTATGGAAATTACACATATATAGTTGAATGCTACTCATATAGAAAATTTAATATATTGCATATCGTTACAATTACTCTATTTGTTACGAGTCCGAAGGTTGTAAGCTTTGGAAACTACTGTTGTTTTATTAAAACTCATCGTAGTTTCTTCAAAACAGTAATCAGGATGTTCTTTTATATCTACGTCTTCTGGTGGTTCATCTTCAATCCATGAATATTCGCTTAGTCTATCATCATCTGTATCAGGCTCATATTGTAATGGCATTTTTCCTATATTTTAAGAAGACATAATAACATTTGTCGTCTCATCATTTCATATCTATTTCTTAAGTATCATATGTACACACAAACACAAAAATGTAAACTAATTAATATACGCACCTGCTTTCTTTTCCAGGGTGCAAACTTTTTCCTATATTTTAAGTAGGAATAACAAAGGCATTTTAAACTAGAATCCATGTAAATAATGTAAATTGTTACCTGTAGGTAAAAATAGCATGTAAAATTTGAATAAAAGCTCCAGCTAAAAAGATGTATCTTCCAACCCATACTTTATTTATTATATCATCTGCGTTTCTCAGTTTAATAATTGCCAATTCGATGAGCAAAAATATTATAAGACCTGCCAAGATAGATACATGTATAATGTAAACAAAGTTAATATATCAGTTTCACGTTTTAAAATATGATAATATTATACAAGATTTTGTTTTGTACTTAACCTAAGTAGAGATGAACTCTGATTCGAAAAGTATGGTTTGTACTTGTGAGCATGTACAGGATAAAACTCATGCAGGCATAAAAGAAGAATGCTTTGATGAATCGAGACTCATCTAAAATAGCTTTGTACAACGAATAGAGCTTTTCGATCATGCTAAAAATGTCTGCTTATTTCAGCTCAAACTCTCTCTGCAATTTTATTAAACAAACTAAATTAACATTTTACGTTAAATGCATTGAAATAAAGAAACGGGTAAAATAATTTATAAATATGTCATACTCGCCTGAGCGTTCAATATTGCTTGAGAAGGTTTACGTAGGCGATCATGTGTGCTTTGAATTTGTGCTTGTCTTTGTAGAAGTTCTTCATGTTGTCTGTGACCATACTCTGAAAATCTTTCTAACATGTCCCTTTATAAATTTAAGAAATCAAGATAAATTTATGCATAAAATTTTGTGTATATTTTTTCTTACGAAAATGTTGTTTAGACCGAAATTCTTTTAGTCGATTTGTGCAAAACAAATAATAGCGGTTAGATTGGATGACACCCCCGTGATTTGTACCATTGAAACTTGATTCGTATTTTTTGACTAACAAATTTCGGTTCATCTAGCGGTATCCTTGTTATTATTACCATTGCAGTATATATCATACGATTCTATAAAGATGCATACGATTAGAATTCACAAAATTTCCCCAAGACAGAATGTACTATTTTTACGTTATAGATTGATCAGCAATCTTCAACCAATTTTATAACCAGCTCAGCAATCATAGTCTGTAGTAAAGCATGTCTAATTATGATTCAATGTTCAGGGCATACTAAAAGAAATTACATGCTTTCCCGCAAAGCTTCAGACTGCGATTTTTTAAGGAAATCAAGCCCTTCTATTGCAACATTTTGCCCACCAAGAAGTTCTGCTTGTTTCTCCAAAGAATTGCTTGCCACATTCTCAATATTATTCGCCTTATTCTGCAATTCTTGCATTTTATTAACCATTGATTTGCCTACAACTTTTACTTCTTTTTCAATATTCTCAGTTTCCTTCATCATATTCTCCATTCCTTCACCTAAATTCTCCTGTGATTCCTTCAACGTTACCATACTTATCTGGACTACATCATTTATCTCCGCTTGTGCTTTTTTCAATTCTACTTGTGACCTTGCTATATCCTTTGAATGTTCAAATATTGCTCTGGAACTTTCTAGTACATCATGTATTTGTCTCTACATCTTTTAACGATTGCGCTATCTGATTGGTTTCTTCCTGTAGTGTAGTTAATGAATCATGCATTCGGTTTGAATCTATCTTATTACATAAACCAACAAGCACCTAAACTATCTTATTTTTACACATGTGTCTAACATTTCAATTTTAACCTTGTTTCCTTCATCACATTTTAAATCATATTGCCTATGTCTTTCCAAAAAAAAAGAAGTCAGAAAAAAAGAAAGTCATCATGTTAATTTCCCGTTCAACTATGGTAGAACTTTGCCAACTGCCATTACACCTACAATATTCATATCTTCATTAAATACTTGACAACAAAAACTTCAATAAGAGAATCCAATTAGTTTTTTTTTTCTTGCCATAGCAGGACCTATTAAGTTAGGGATGATATTCTAACCAACTCCCATACACCTCTTCCCCCTTTCACTGATGGACCATCAATACTCTTCTGTGTTTCTAAGTGTAAACATAAAATTTATTTATGTTAGTGAAGGGGGAAAAAAATAATCTTTATTTATTTATGGTAAAAAGAGAGGAAACATATTATCGCATGAATGGTTAGCATAAGAGTTTCAACCATTCCAAATTCCTCATGGACAACCAATGAGTGTCAAATTTTATAAACTTTAGTTAGTAAAGGGTAATAAAAAAATACATAAAATAAGGCTGTAATAAAGTCATTATAGACAACCAAAACTGTTGCAATCATGCAAAATAGTTGGCTATATACAAAACTATGGAGGCTTAAGGAAAATATCATTTATCAGGCAATTAGCGAAAATAGAAAATCTAGAACTTGAATAAATAGCTGCCTAATTCATATGTTAATGACAAGCTGCAAAAGTCTTTTACTCTCTGTTCGGTATTCGTTCTCAGTCTACACTCAAAACTTGGCAAATTTACAAATAATTCTGTAATCCATTAGACAGTAGCTAACTTTGCAAGAATTCTATTTCTGAGAGGATAACTAGGCCACTTTGTGACGCCAAAAATAATTCACTTTTCATCATGTTCTTTATCCTTGAACCTAAAAAAAACTAAAATTAAAAAATTGTAGAGAGTGAAAGAATGAAAATTATACCATGATGTACAAAACATATGGTCTTACTTGTTGAGGTAGTGCAGTAAAGCCAAAATATGATACTTCTAGCCATCCATGGAAATCCAAAAGTGGATTCTCAGGCTACGTGAAAGGAAGTTAGAAAGAGGCTACACGATAATGCTATGGCCACTGTAGGAAAATAACTCGCATATATATATAGCATAAATGTGAAATACCTTTAAATCTTTTTGGTGAACTCCTTACTGATGGCAATAAGAAATAGCATCAATCGACTATTTATTATCAACATGACTATTCTGAAGTCAAAGGAACTAACGATCTACCAAAATGTAATAGAAACGACAATCAACGTTCCTAAAACTTCATTTAATCAGTTATCACCTGGGAACTACTACTAGCTGTTCAACATGAGAAGTATTAATGTTATTTTTTAATAAAAAATTAAGTTTCATAAACATATGTCTGATTAAAAGGTAAATTATATTACTACATGTGTAAACAAGCATATACGAAGAGAAACTTCAAAAAGATAAAAGAGAAAAATGTTTTTTAAACCTTGTCATAAATTGATTTCCAAAATACTCTAGTTATTTCATCTCCCGAACCATGACAAACAGAATAAGCTCTATATTAGTCATTGCTACACAATGATTAAACAGGATCACAATATTATGAAATATTGTTAGCCAACTAAGTCAACAGAGGTTAATCAATCGAGCTACTAGATAGTAGTTAAATCAAAAATCCACTAATAGGAACATAATATTATGAAATATTCTTGGCCAACTAAGTCAACAGAGGTTAATCAATGGAGCTACTAGATAGTAGTTAAACCCAAAACCTAAAGCAATAACTGAAACAGAACGGAAGCAAGAATGGAATGGGAAACAATGACGGATGAAAAAAGACTATAGTTATAAGGAAACATGCTTTGCTAATTTTTAGCACAATATACCAATGCTAACTCTTTAAGTTCAAAGAACACAATTTAACATCTTATTTGGCATTGGGAATCCAATCATCGTTAACAATGACTGAGATAACAGACTTTTCTGCTAAATTACAATTTAATTTTAAGCTAAATAACCAAGTTCATTTTTTTTTTTTAAAATACAAAAGAAACAAAAAAATAAACAAAAAAAAATTTAAGGTTGCTATATAACCATCAAAATCCTGGAATACACCTAGGGAGAGGTGTTAAAAATGTATAGAAATCAGTTAATCGCTTGGGACTTAATATTGATGGGTGTGTAGCTTACCATACACTAAACGTGATTTATACATTTGTGCAGTGTCAATCAACGTAACGTAAGTAGTTTCAAAAGGAAAAATGTTGTATGACATGTCTTGCTCAACTTATTTAAGCTGCATGATCAGTACAGAGATTAAATGAATGAAGCGTCTGATATTATCTATGACCCGTTTGATTTTCCAGTTCACTTGTCTTTCCGGAATTTTTATCATATCAACACATCGATGTTACCATTATTGAGAACTATCACTGACAAATTAGTGTATCATCGCCCAACTTATCACTCATTTTACTTCATCAAACAAAATATAGAACAACGATCCAAAATTGGATAGTTAAATATTTATTCCCGCAGAAAATTGCTCAGCCTTTTGGTATTAACAGTCTTCTGACTTCGAATAAAACAAGTTAACAAGTACTCTACCAATGGTAAACAAACTAAGGTTGGGATCTGACCACCATTTCAACAACGGGATTTGACCTTTATCTTCTCTATCGCCATTTGATTTTCAAAGGAGTAAGAACAGTAAATTTAGAGGAATTGGAAGCTAAGATGACAGGATTATGAAAATTAGACCTTTCCCAATTCTATTTTGAGAAGTACTAATGTTAACTATAACTTCACATGATTTATGCAACATACAATTGCAATTACCTTTTTAGAATTGACGCCCACAAATCCGAAATCGAAGCACAAACCCACGATAACCAAAGCATCACAAAGTTGAATCATCATTCGCACTTCAAAATTTGATTGTTGATTTTGTTTTAATTTTGTGGATTCGAAACTAGCTTTTGTTCTTTCGAATCTAAATTTTGAAAATTTGGAGTTTTGATTTCAGAAAATAAAGTGTAAAACGATTTGATAAATAGGGGAGAAAGGTCAATTGGTATTTTAATTCGTCTAAACCACGGTTTGAGAAGATAATTCGAGAGAAGAAAGATTGGCGGAGGAAAATTCACTTCAGAGAACGATTCCAGAGGAGAAACAGGAAAGAAATGCATGAAAAGAAACAGGCGTAAATTTTTGGCTTCAGAAGAAATTGAAATTGATTATCAACCAAACCTCCCTAGTGGTCGATTTGATTATTTTGAGAATGCTTTTCAATATTATTTTTGGTCCTCTTCAATTGATGAATGCTGCATTAGTTTACCTGCCACCTTTGATGATAGATATGCACACAGACACGCGTATGTCTGTGTCACACACACATCGTGTGTGCAAGGACGAAATCATCACCGAAGCATCTGCATCTTTTAAATCAACGATACCTCGTGAATTCTGCCTCAATCCACATAAAATGTCAGGGTTTTCTTTGGACTCTGTAGCGTTACCCAAATAGATTTAACAAATACTTGACAATGATCAATCATCAACTCAAATCCTCTTTTTCCAATTAATAATTAATATTGCTAGATAGACCAGCCTCAAAACCGATAAGAATGCACGGAGCAGTCAAAAAAAAAGGAATACATAGAACATAACTGTAATTATATAGCGAATATCAGACAACGTTGCAAAATAGTGCGGTTCATATTGGTTTCACCGTAACCCGATTGAGAATACACCATTTGAAACAGTATTACCGTTTTCCAATTTACATATCTCATATGACCTATTAGTTGTAATCATTGATCAATAAATTATCAATATGCGTCGAGTTTTACATGATAATAAAATCCCGTTGATTATATCAAAAGAGTGCCATGTGCAACATGAAATTTGGAACTTCTTTTATAACAATCTTCTTCGGTCCATGAACAATGGTTTAACCAATATCATCATCAACGTCAGACTCATATTGTAATGTCATCATTCCTATATTATGGAAATTACACATATACACTCGAATGCTACTCATATAGAAAATTTAATATATTACATATCGTTACAATTACTCTTTTTGTTACGGGTCCGAAGGTTGCAAGCTTTGGAAACTACTGCTGTTTTATTACGTCTCTCCGTAGTTTCTTCAAAACAGTAATCAGGATCTTCTTTTATATCTACGTCTTCTGGAAAGTTCATCTTCAATCCATGAATATTCGCTTAGTCTATCGTCATCCGTATCAGGCTCATACTGTAATGGCATTATTCCTATATTATAAGAAGACAACATTTATCGTTTCATATCTATATATTTCTTAAGTTTAAGTATCATATGTACACACAAGCACAAAAATGTAAACTATTATAAGCACCTCCTTTCTTCTCCAGGGTGCAAACTTTTTCCATCAGTGTTTGCAATAATTGATTGTTATATTTCTCAATATCTCTGCGGTTTAAGAATCGATAGGTAAATAGGAATAACAAAGGCATTTTAAACTAGAATCCATGTAAATAATGTAAACTGTTACCTATAGGTAAAAATAGCATGTAAAATTTGAATAAAAGCTCCAGCTAAAAAGATACGTCTTCCAACCCATACTTTGTTTATTATATCATCTGCGTTTCTCATTTTGATAACTGCCAATTCGATGTGCAAAAATATTATAAGACCTGCCAATATAGATAAATGTATAATGTAAACAAAGTTATTATCAGTTTCACGTTTTAAAACATGATATTATATATACAAGTTTTTGTTTTGTACTTACCTAAGTAGAGAAGGACTCTGATTCAAAAAGTATGGTTTGTATTTGTGAGCATGTACAGGATAAAACTCATGTAGGCATAAAAGAAGAACGCTTTGATGAATCCTTGTTATTATTACCATTGCAGTATATATCATACGATTCTATAAAGATGCATACGATTAGAATTCACAAAATTTCCCCAAGACAGAATGTACTATATTTACGTTATACATTGATCAGCAATCTTCAACCAATTTTATAACCATCTCAGCAATCATAGTCTGTAGTAAAGCATGTCTAATTATGATTCAATGTTCAGGGTATACTAAAAGAAATTACCTGCTTTCCCGCAAAGCTTCAGACTGCGATTTTTTAAGCAAATCAAGCCCTTCTATTGCAATATTTTGCCCACCAAGAAGTTCTACTTGTTTCTCCAAAGAATTGCTTGCCACATTCTCAATATTATTCGCCTTATTATGCAATTCTTGCATTTTATTAACCATTGATTTGCCTACAACTTTCACTTCTTTTTAAATATTCTCAGTTTCCTTCATCAAATTCTCCATTCCTTCACCTAAATTCTTCTGTGATTCCTTCAACGTTGCCATGCTTATTTGGACTACATCATTCATCTCCGCTTGTGCTTCTTTCAATTCTACTTGTGACCTTGCTATATCCTTTGAATGTTCAAATATTGCTCTGGAACTTTCTAGTACGTCATGTATTTGTGTCTCTACATCTTTTGATGATTGCGCTATCTGATTGGTTTCTTCCTGTAGTGTAGTTAATGAATCATGCATTCGGTTTGAATCTTCCAATAACTGGATTGATTTATCGTTGATTATTTCTAACTTATCCTCCGCTAAGTGTGCCGTTTCCTTTAGCTCGTTTACCAGTCTCTCAGTTTCATGCTTGAATGACTCACTCCTAGTACAATCATAAAACTAAGCATCATACATACACATGCATAAAATAACGAACCTTCTAAACATATATGAAAATGCACTAATACTATAAACTTACTGCAACTGATGGCAAATATTGTTAGTCTCCATGAAAAATTCCAGAAAAACCTTGTGTTCGTCGTCATTCAATCTCTTGGAACATGAAAGCATGGAGCTGTCATCATTTCCTTGAATCAGGCACAGAACAAGTTGCTTCAAAATCCCGATGATGCGAGTGTGGCGCTGGAAGAAAGCAGAATTTTCACTGAATTAAATAGCGCTCTTGAGTTGGAAGCTAGCATGAAGAAACAACAGCTTAATCTTAGGTGGAAAAACGATGGGGACAGGAATACACATTTTTTCCATGCAGCAGTCAAGATTAAGCAGGCTGCTGAGCAAATTCATAATTTTTCTGATGAAGATTGTAATTTCTATGACAGGCCCAAAGTAATTGATGCCGCCCTTTTAAAGTATTTTACTGGTAACAACAGTAATTTTAGTCCGGATTTGAGCCTTATTGATGATGTTTTACTTCCTACCATTTCCGTAACGCAGTCCGATCTGCTAATCGCTAGGGTTACAGATCAAGAAATCAAACATGTTCTCTTCTCAATTAACAAAAAATCTAGCGGAGGACCGGATGGTTTCAATGTTTCATTTTTCCTGAGCTCCTGGAATATAATTGAGCGGATTTTTATAAGGCAATTCACAATTTCTTCGATAAATTCAAGCTCCATTTGGAAGTGAATGCTACAAATCTTGTTCTTATTCCCAAAGTAAAGTCGTCTTCTTCTGTCTCTTCCTTTAGGCTGATATCGTGTTGTAATGTCACATACAAGTGTATCTCCAAAATTCTATCGAACAGATTGCTAGAGGTGTTTCCGTGCTTGATATCCACCAACCAGTCAGCCTTCCTCCTGTCTAGAAGCATACTTGACAACGTTTTGTTAACTCACGAGCTAATTAAAGGGTACGATCGTTCAAATGCAACCCCTTCGGCAACATTAAAGCTTGATCTATCCAAAGCGTATGGTACGGTGCATTGGACTTCAATCATTAGGATCCTTGCAAGAATGAATTTCCTTAAGGTTTTTGTTTCTTGGGTTTATATATGTATTTCGACGCCTTGTTTTTCCCTCGTCTATAATGGCAAAAGTTCGGGACATTTTAAGAGCAAACAAGGGATACGCCAAGGTGACCCGATTTCGTCTTACATATTCATCATAGTTATGGAGTTTCTAACTTCCTTATTTACATATGATCATGGCTTAATCCAATATCATCCCAAGTGTAAGCAGAATTCTATATCAACCCTTCTTTTCGCCGAAAATTTAATTGTGTTCACTAAACCAGCAGCCACGTCCTTACATTCCATCCTAGAAACTCTGAATAAATTTTATGTTATGACTGGCCATAAAATTAGTACTTCTAAATCTTAGGTTCTCTTTTCTGGTGTTAGTAGCGAGCATGCGACTCAATTGAGAACAGTTCTACGGATGCAGCCCCTTGGAAAAGGTACAATTTACCTTGTTCTTCCATTATGTACATCATGAATCACGAAGGTAAACTGTATGCCACTATTCAAAAGAATTATTGGATTCCTTGAATAGCTAGGCGAATAAGTTCCTCTCGCAAGCTGGCAGGTTAACTCTTGTGCATAGTATTGGTTTTTCAGTTTCCGTTTATTGGGCGAGAGCATTCGTTCTTCCCAAAAAATTAGTCTCCATGATCAGTGCTGCTATGTTGCGGTTTTTATGTACTGGTAGCATGTACGGCAGAAAACCGATACCGTGTTCTTTCACCAAAATGCTTCTTCCGAAGAGTAGAGGAGGGATGGGCTTGTATTCTTTGCACAAATGGAATATTTTTGCAACTAGCACACATTTCAATAACTTTGTAAGTCGTTCTAACATCATTTGGGTCCAATGGTGTTGGCGTTACAACATAAAGAATCATAAGTTTTGGACCATGGACTGTACGAATAATTCCAGCTGGGCTTGGCGCATTTTATTAGCAATGCACGCAAAATTTCTACCATGCATCCAATATAATATTTCACCAACAAATAAGGTATCTTTCTGGGGTGATCCGTGGATTTCAAAGGGTGTTATTCTCTCAAAGCTTCTCGGCCACGAGTGCGTTGCACAAACGGGCGTGAACAGGAATGCTTTGGTAACTTTCTTCCTCGCATCTGGAAAGGTGGTGCTTCCTTACTTTTCGAGTTCTCACGCGCGCAGCTTGTGTAATAGCCTTAGCAGCAATATTTCATATGCCGTTAGTGGGGTGGTGGCATGGAATGGAGCGCCTTATTCTATAAAAAATGCTTACTTTTCTTACTTAGCGTTGAGCAAATCCCTGAGTGTCAGTGGTTTCGAATTATTTGGAGTACAAATGCGGTCCTCAAAGAAAACGTCATGTCTGGAAGGTCTTACACAATGCTTTGCTTACCAAAATGAAACTATCCCAAATGGGTATGAATGTGTCCAGAACCTGCTTGCTTTGTGAAAATTATGAGGAGACAACGCCCCATTTGTTTTTTGAGTGTCACTACACGTTTGGTTTATGGAATAGGGTGCTAACACTTTTCAATGTCATTTCCAATGGTGGTATATCTGCAGTGCAATGGGAATACATAAGGCAATCAACAAAGTGGAGAAAGGATGTCCACATCCTTTTCATTCTATGCATGAAAAAGCTTGTTAGGATGATTTGACTGGAAAGAAACTCTAGAGTGTTCATTGATAAGAAGAAAACAAAAGATGAAATGTGGGCTGCATGGAAGCTTCATATGAGAAGGGATCTGACTTCATCTTTATATAAGTTTGATGGTCAATTTTCGAACGCATGGTTCCATTTGTTGACGTAATATTTCGGTCTATGTTTGTGTGTCTGTAGTTTTTTCTTGTTGTGTGGTGTACATTAAGCTGAGTACCTTTGTATGCTCTCTCTTCTTTTTTAATAAATGTGGTAGGAGTCCACTTAACCCCGCTTACCTTGCAAAAAAAAAAAAAAAAAAGTTGTATGTTAATCGATGGGTTGACAGACTGTTGTAAGCATTAATTATTTATATTTAACGCTAGTGCAGTTGTGTAATGCACTCTGGATGATGGTTGATTGTGTTTGATTATCATTGTGTACATGTGTGTATGAAATCCATATAAATAAAATTATATGGTAATTGACTGTGTCTGATTCCAATTCGAAAAGATCAAATATTTTAAAATGAAGAATAATGAATATTTTAAAATAACTAATATTTTAAAATAATATTCAGTAATGGATCAAAATATGATTTTGATGTCCGATTTGGGATGGACACGAAAATATTGAAATATATGAAGTCGTGTCGATTAGATTAACGCCATTTTGACGTGAACGATATTTATTTTTATAATGAATATCGAAAAGGAAATGATTTCAAAATCTGATATTTTGAAAATATTATCATCTATATATTATAATGATAAGGAAAATTCAATTTTGATTTAAAATTGAAAATGAAGTTAGAATCATTTTAAAACGAATTTATAAAATACGTTTTAAATGTAAATCGATGAAATATATATTATATATATTTAATGGCCTGAATAGAACGCGCTGCGCCGCGGTAGTTCACGAATTTTGACCATTGACTTCAAATTGACATTACAGGAGATCCGACCGTTGGATTCTCCTAAACTGGAACCATTGGGTTCGTATCGAAAAGAGCTTTCCAACGAATATAAGAGATTTGAAATCTAACAGTTGGATTAGGAATTATGTCCAAATCAAATTTGGAAAAGGTCGCTGTAAGTGCAGTTCGATGACCGTTTATGGAAATTGACTGTATGGGCCTTGATAAAATTATTAAAAGTATTGTTAATTTGTGTAAAATCATAATAAATGATTTGGAAAGTATTTGGATGAAAATTCCATGTTTGTAAAGATAAAAATATATTTTTATCAAAATGAACAAGTTATGAACTAGAATTATAATCCAATATTTTTTAAAAAATAAATTGGATTTGAAATGGTTTTAAAAATAACCAGAATTTCCAGTATATGAATCGGAATGGATTTGAATGGAAATCATCTTCGGAATATTTAAATATTGGATTCTGTGATTATATAGATATTGTTATGGAAATTTGGAAGATATATTTTATATCGTTATTTCAAATACGGTATTTGTTGGTTTCAGAATTTGATATTGAATATAAGCCGATATAATTTCTATTCAGAGCCTTGTATTTGATATCAAATTGGATTTTGGGTTTGTCGTGAACGGTGTCTTAAATAACACTGTTCTTAAACCCAGTTGAGAAAATGAATAAATCTTTTAATTAGGGTTTAGTGAAGTTTTCCAATTAATTAATATTTAACTGGAATTGAATAAAAGAATTGGATTTTGGGTTTGTCATGAATGGTGTTTTTATTAACACCGTTTTTAAACCCCATGTGAAAAAAAATCTTTTAATTAAGATTTAAAGAAGAATTACCAATTAATTAACATTTAATTGGAATTGAAAATGGAATGTGAATCAGGTTTATTGTGAACTGTGTTTTTAAAGACATTCGTTCTTTAACCCGATTTACAGTGAAATGTGATTTGGAATTTATAAATCATTTTTATTAAGATTTAACGGGAGTTTTCCAAAATAAAGTTTTCCAATTTAATATATTAAATTGGAATTGAATGGAAGTCGATTTGATAATAATCGAAATGAGCTTCTGTGGAGGAAGATTGTTAATATATATGGAATTTAAAAGGCTTTATCGTTATTCCATTTATATTATTAGTCGGATACGGAAATTGATATCGATTATATATTGATCTATTTTCTGTGAAGATTCCATAATTAATGGTATATGATTTGGGTTTATCGTGAAATGTGTTTTAAATGACATTAGTTCTTTAACCCAGTTAAAGATAGAATTACATGTCTATCATTGTATTTTGAACTGTATGGTTGATATCTACTAAATATATATCTAATTGGTGGCGGAGAATTTATTCTCTTGCTTAACACGCTTCTCTAAGACGTATGAGCTTAGAGGTTATATATAGGCAGAAATCAATAGTGTGGTGTAGATTGTCGATGGTACATGTTTGTTTTCCTAAAGTTAAATAATCATTAATATTGATTTTTGGGAAGATTAAAACTAAGTGGAATTTTAATGAATCTTTAATTAGATTGAAATGTGAATTGATAATTTAAATTATCAAATTTGGGAAATGACTGAGAATGGAGTATCACCAGTTTTACTCCTAGCGATAGTTAAATCTTTAATTAGATTTGAACGGGAAATGGTAATTAATTTTACCGATAACACCGTGGTGTTAGATATGGAGTATTATCAGTTTTGCTCCATGGGATGAATAGGTTGGGATTGGGGAATAAAACAAATGATTACTTTGGTAAGATGCGCTAATCCCGACTAGTTGATAAACCTTAATTTGGTTTAGAATTGATATCCAAAGGAAGATTAAAGAATAAATTTAAAAGAATTTATCTTTGATAAAATTAATGGGAACCTTTCCCAAAGTATATGAATATTTGAATAAAGGAATATTCTGGATTAGAATGAGGCGTATGTTGTGTTTTTATAACACCTGTTTATTATATAAGTGAGTTATTCATAAAGGCCGGGTTTATACCCATTCTGAATAATTGATTCGACGATAAGTCGACGATGAAGATGGTAGTTGAAGACCGAAGGTCTTCACATCGTTTGGATGATTACTGATGTCTTGATTGGGTGTACACCCAAGATACGAGGTAATAAGTGGTGATCGTCCAAACGTACTTGGAGATCGACCGGATAGGCAAGGACCTCTTTCCTGTATTGGACATATGAGACGAGGAATAAGGTGCCTCCGGTTTCGTTCAGACCCATAACGAACTAATAAATGGATGTGTCTCTGACATTGGATTTTATTCTGTGTTGATTGATTTCTATTAAATATATATCTGTTTGGCGGCGGAGAATTTATTCTCTTGCTTAACGCCCTTCTCTAAGACGTACGAGCTCAGAGGTTATATATCGATAGACATCAGTCGCATGGCATGAATTGCCTATGTGGCATGTTGAGATGCAAATGATCAAGGCTTCTATTGAAAAGCAGAGTCTTGTGGTTGATGATCAAAGCACGGCCTTAAAGGGCATAGCTTTGTGTATAGCGTTAATTCGCGAGCCTCACACCTCGGTATGAGCCAAAAACAGAATAAGGGACTGCAGGGAGAACACGACGTTTCTTTCTAGCTATGGGTGGTGTCATGGTATGGAGCCCAGACATTTGTTATATTTTTACCTATGTGATTGTTGGATTGCGAGGCACCTCGGATATATCGGTTACTACGGAGCCGATGGATAGGTCCAATAGGACCGGGAAACGTGTGTTCAGAAATAATTAATCCTCAAACGTAAGAGAGGACCGACCCTGAAGCATCCAAGGGTTACCCAGAGTATGTAGTCCTGAGACATTTGCTAGAGTGTCTCGAAGCGGAAAGGAGTACATCCCTTGCCTAAACTCATGACGGAAATCCAATTTCCAATACGTGCCATTTCGGTTTTGATTGTAGAGCCTAGTATGGCGGCATGATATATGGTACACATGCCGTCTATGATTGATACATTTATATTTGAAGTTTTTTTATACATTATGCACTTATAATAGTATCAAATGGTTTGTTTTAATACCAAGCATGTTTGGCTATTATAAGGGAAAACCCTATCCTCCGCTTGCGTTGCATTGTGTGATGGGACCTGGGTCTTATAGTAGCTTCATTTTTACAAAAAGCATTGCGCTGTTTATTTTATGCACTGGTATTCTTGGGAGGAAACCCGTTCCGTGTTATACGGCGTGGTCCCTTGATTTACTTTATTTTTAAAGTAAAGATTTAATTACTGTTTTAGTTCTCACACCAGTCACATGACTGACCTGGAGTTTATTGTTTTAACCTAAACTCTGGGTGCCCCTATTTTCCACATATGCAGCTAGTAGTTTCGGTTTTGCAGATATTATATTCACAGGATCCTGGTTTACAGCTGAAGTGATATTCGGATAGCTTTGTATCCGTGTATTCCTTTCAGTTGTGTTTTGTATTATTTTTCCGTTGCATTGTAATTTTAAAATCTCTGATATTTATCAAATGTATATTATTTGTTCATACTCTGTATATTCTTGTACTCTAATGTAAATTGTTGTAATAGTAATGAAATGTTCTTCTGTTTGTGTTCTGATTTGTCGTGTTCTCAGACCATCCGTTTTTTCTCTTCTCTTCGGAGACTGGGGAAGTTTGAGTCGTTATAGTTTGGTATCGGAGCTTTGGTTTACAGAGCTCGAGAACAAGACATATTAGAACCAAACGAAAGAATTCATCAGAGATTGGATTAGTAATATCCAGTGAGAATGACTTGTTAGAGATAGGATCAGTAGTATATTAGAACGAGTGTGAAGAGTAGTGTTTATAAAAACTAAAATAATTTTTTTTTTGAAAATTTAAACTTTATTAAACGTACTTGAATATTTTATTTTAAATTGATTTGGACAATCGAGTATATGAAGATTTGGCGTATACACCTTGCAAACGTGTATACGAAGCCTTAAATATACTGGATAGATATAGAATCACAATCTAGTCGCCCGGACATGATTCTGATGATGGCGCGCCATCATTAGTATTTATGCTCGAGTTTCAAAAGTGAGATATCTATATATTTCCAATTGACTGGAATGAGAACAAAAAAATAGATAGGGTCTATTGTTGTGACTTGGCATCAAAAATGGATTTTTATATATAAAAAAGGTATGTGTTTGAAACGATAATCAACTAATTGATTGCTGATTGTGTTGTTTGATTATTGGTTTGAATAATTAAAATTTTGAACCATTAAGCCAAATTGAGTCAAATATTGAACTGACCTGAAAATTGATTACAATTGCATGCTTATACATGTATATACATTGAGCAGGTCATAGCATGGAAGCTAAGAAGAGGGAAAAATTGTATGCCCGACAAATAGGTACATGTTTACTATATTTCTTGGGTTTGGATTATTTTATGAGCCGATTGGCTAGCCGCTTGGCTTTTTCTTTTTCTTTTTGGATGATGAGGGCCCTGCATGGCTAGTTGTGGTTTTAAATGTCTCCCCGTACAAAGGAGGTTATGGCAAAAAAAATCGAAAATTTAGGGCGTTAGCCAAATTTTTGAAAAATTAGAAAATTCTTAGAAACTGAAAATTTGAAGAATGAACGCCAGAATGAAAGATGAGTTGGTTAGTTAAACAACTTTCAGCTCCGTTCCTTTTCGAGGATGAAAGGATTTTAAGTGGGGGAGATTGTAACAACCCAGAAAATCAGAACCAATTTAAAAATTTTATCTTGGCAATTTTAATGAATTTTGAATATTTAAAATGATTTATTTTAAATAATAAATACTTGAAATTTATTTTGAATAGAATTAGAATATATAAATTTATTTAAATCGAAGTTAGAATATAAATATTTATTTTAATTATATAACGAGCCTGAAATGGCACGGCAGTTTGATAATTCGATTTCAAATTTCAAATGAATGTACAGGATTCAAAATAAACCGGATTTTAGTAAACCAGAAATATTTGAATCTATTTGAAAATATACTTCCAACGGATGTGAAAAATCCATATTTCATAATGGGAATAAAAAGTTATGTCCAGTTGAAAATTCAGAACGGTTGCTATGAAATTTAATGTAAAATATAGCCCTTAAAAATAGCGATTTTGCAAACGACCTCCGTTTTCGACGAAACTACTTTTGTTGGATACGGAATGTCAAATTATTGCTAGATTCCAATTTTCACAATTTTTGGAATCAATATGTGAGCGTGGTGAATTAAAACGTGTTTAGTAATTTCAGTTCGAATTTAATCGACTGAAAAATGACCCTTTTTAAAATGGTCTCCAGATTCGATGAAATTAATTTGTTAGGATTGTATCCTTAAAACATAGCTAGATTTATTTTTCTGGAATTTTTGGAGTCAGTGTGTGGCCCCGGTAAATTAAAATGTGCGTTAAAATTCCATATATATATATATATATATATATTGATTTATATTTTAATTTAAAGCAAAACTGATCGAAACAATAGAATTGGCTTACTGAGCATATCCCATTGTGTCCGGAATGTGGGTAATTAGCTAGGGGCGACAGTTAGTGAGTTTGATTTGGGGTTCGAAAATAAAAGTTACTTTTTTGAATATAAAATAGAATTAATATATATAATTATATAAACTAGTCAAAGGCCCTTTCCCATTCTTCACAGCCAAACTCGAATTGAAATAGAAAAACGCAGATCGCGTCGCCCTCCCCTTCCTGGTCGCGCCACCGCCGCCGGAGGGCCCTCCTCAAAGCCGTCGTCGTTCTTCTCCGCCCCCCTCCTTCTCTGCCCCCTCCTTCTTCAACTCGAGGAAACTACGCCCCCCAAAACCCCAAACCCTAGAAACTGCTAACAACCTCCCAAAACAGCCGCCGTCACCCCTCCTAGGCCCGCCTCCGACCGTCACCGCCTGCATAGACCACCACCCGACCACCGCAGTGAGCTCCTTCCTCCAACCCCTATAACCGAAAACACAGTGAGTTTTCCCTTTTTATAAATTACATTGTTTTGGATTTCTATTTTTCTTTATAAAATAACATTGTTTTTTTTAATTTAGTTTTATTTATATAAATAAAAAGCACTAATAAAGATTTGACTTTTCTATATGTGTAGAGTTAATAAAGATGTGATTTTTATTTATATGACTAACATATAAAAATGAGATTTTTTATTATCATGAAAGCGAAGTAAAAATATGATCTTTATATCTATATAGTAGCAATATAAAAATTCGATTTTTATTTATATAATAACAATATAAAAATATGGTTTCTAACAATATAAAAATACGATTTTTATATATAATGATGATCTAAAGACATGATTTTTATATATAATAATGTTATAAAGAAGTGATTTTTACATACATAACAACGATATAAAAATGTGATTTTTATATATATAAAAACGAGATAAAAAAATGATTTTTATTATATGTATAGCAATATAAAAATATGATTTTTATATTATAAACATCGTTATAAAAATATGGTTTTTATATATGTAGCATTGAAATAAAAATGATATTTTTAATATAAAAATCGTGTGAAACAGATTGCAATGGAAACGACGGGAATCAAATCCAAATTTGAACCGTTCAGAAATAAGGAATTGAGGAGTGGATCCCAACGGTGAGAAATTCTCACTCTAATCTTGTTTCTAGTTAAATATATATACTACGATGCAGACAGTGCTTAGTAGCACCCGACACCTTTGTTTGAAACCATGTTTGTTTGGTTGTTTGGTTGATTGGTTTATTCGTTTGAATTTGGTTTGGGAAATGAAATGAATTGATTAGAATTGGTATGTGTATGGCGCGAGCCATTATTAGGCGAGGGATAAGGCTAGACCTTATTCCGGTTCTAGTATCGCGCCGTTATGCTACCAAAATTTTCTAAAAATGTTAGAACAATAAAAATATCATTTTTATTATATAAATGAACTGTATAAAATATTCATGAGTTGAAATAAATATTTTATCGTTAAAAATATAATTTTTAACGAGTACATGAATAAAATAAATATTCATTACAAATCAGACGATTTGTTTATGTACACACATTTGACTGATATGGATTGGGACGATATATTTTACACATCACACAACTTCACAAATAATAATCAGTGTTTGTTGTTTGAAAACCCCACACGGGTATTGGGATGATATTGGATATACACTATTCCCAATATTTAGTTGTATGTCAATCCATGGGTTGACAGACTGTTGTAAGCGTTAATTATTTATATTTAACGCTTATGCAGTTGTGTAATGCACTCTGGATGATGGTTGACTGTGTTTGATTATCGTTGTGTACATGTGTGTATGAAATCCATATAAATAAAATTATATGTTAATTGACTGTGTCTGATTCCAATTCACAAAGAACAAATATTTTAAATTAAGGAATATTTTAAAATGAAGAATAATGAATATTTTAAAACAACTAATATTTTAAAATAATATTCAGTAATGGATCAAAATATGATTTTGATGTCCGATTTGGGATGGACACAAAAATATTGAAATATATGAGGCCGTGTTGATTAGATTAACGCCATTTTGACGTGAACGATATTTATTTTTATAATGAATATCGAAAAGGAAATAAATTCAAAATCTGATATTTTGAAAATATTATCATCTATATATTATAATGATAAGAAAAATTCAATTTTGATTTAAAATAGAAAATGAAGTTATAATCGTTTTAAAACAAATTTATAAAATACGTTTTAAATGGAAATCGACGAAATATATATAATATATATTTATTTAATGGCCTGAATAGAACGCGCTGCGGTAGTTCGCGAATTTCAACCATTGACTTCAAATTGACATTACGGGAGATCCGACCGTCGGATTCTATTAAAACTGGACCCGTTGGGTTCGTATCAAAAAGAGCTTTCTAACGAATATAAGAGATTTGAAATCTAACGGTTGGATGTGGAATTATGTCCAAATCAAATTTGGAAAAGGTCGTTGTTAGTGCAGTTCGATGACCGTTTATGGAAATCGCCTGTATGGGCCTTGATAAAATTATTTAAAATATTGATAATTTGTGTAAAATCATAATAAATGATTTGGAAAGAATTTGGATGAAAAATTCCATGTTTGTAAAGATAAAAATGTATTTTTATCAAAATGAACTAGTTATGAACTAGAATTATAATCCAATATTTTTAAATAAATAAATTGGATTTGAAATTGTTTTAAAAATAACCAGAATTTCCAATATATGAATCGGAATGGATTTGAATGGAAATCATCTTCGGAATATTTCGATATTAGATTCCGTGATTATACGGATATTGTTATGGAAATTTGGAAGATATATTTTACATCGTTATTTCCAATACGATATTTGTTGGTTTCAGAATTTGATATTGAATAAAAGCCGATATAATTTATATTTAGAGCCTTGTATTTGATATCTAATTAGATTTTGGGTTTGTTGTGAATGGTGTCTTGAATAACATAGTTCTTAAACCCAGTTGAGAAAAGGAATAAATCTTTTAATTATGATTTAGTGAAGTTTTCCAATTAATTAATATTTGATTGGGATTGAATAAAAGAATTGGATTTTAGGTTTGTCGTGAATGGTGTTTTTATTAACACCGTTCTTAAACCCCGTGTGGAAAAGAATAAATCTTTTAATTAAGATTTAAAGAAGAATTATCAATTAATTAACATTTAATTGGAATTGAAAATGGAATGTGAATTGGGTTTATTGTGAACTGTGTTTTTAACGACATTCATTCTTTAACCCGATTTACAGTGAAATGTGATTTGGAATTTATAAATCTTTTTTTTTAAGATTTAACGGGAGTTTTCCAAAGTAAAGTTTTCCAATTTAATATATTAAATTGGAATTGAATGGAAGTCGATTTGATAATAATCAAAATGAGATTATGTGGAGGATGACTGTTAATATATATGGAATTTAAATGGCTTTGTCGTTATTCCATTTATATTATTAGTCAGATACGGAAATTGATATCAATTATATATTGATCTGTTTTTGTAACGACCCAGATTTTTGACCGTTTAAATCGACAATAAACCACACATGTCGACCCAAACAAATCGCCAGCCCAGATAGTTATTTGGAAAAAGAAGAAAAATAAGGAAGAGAAAAGCAATCGCAGAACCTCACAGTGGAAGGACAACATATTATAAACAAATAATGGTTCAAAAGCACTTAAAACATATACATTCTAGTTATACTTCTCAGTCATCAGAGTTACACTTGTACACATACATAGAGTAATGCAGCGGAAATAAAGTGCAGCGGAATAAACATGTAATATATATATATATATATAAAATCTTTGTTAACTGCAACATCTGCTGACTCGAGCGTATTGCATAAAAAGAAACACAACAAACACTCGGATTAGCACTAAATCATTCTCATATGAGTCAAATCAAAATACGAAGTAACCTGAGTGTCATGGGTATAGTAACTCAAGAGATGTTACGGGATTTTTCCATCTCTCGAGGATCCGTTAAACTAATACATACATAGTATGATATGTTATTATGATATTGTCTATCCAGTAAAGTAAATATCA
Organism: Allium sativum; assembly: GCA_030737875.1. Taxonomy (NCBI): domain Eukaryota; kingdom Viridiplantae; phylum Streptophyta; class Magnoliopsida; order Asparagales; family Amaryllidaceae; genus Allium; species Allium sativum. The sequence goes on along the minus strand of CM060927.1, from coordinate 260,501,608 downwards.
TAAAAATAGCGTAAGCGGGATTACCGTACTACCTTACGCCATTTACAGGCATCAACAGTCTATACAGTACCGTAAATACACCGTACTGGTGTTATCAGAGGACACTCCATAGAAGGCAATGCTAAATCAAAATCGTATGGGGCTCGATATGGATCAATATGACAAGGCACTCGAGGCAATGCCCAGGGTAGGATTCTATCAATTGCACTCCCGGACCGGTGGTAATGCATAGCAGCCACTACCGCCCACCTCGGATCACACTCCCAATTCAAATGGGCCCAAATCATCATTATCATCATAGTCATTAAAATAGTATCGAAGAAGTGTGTCCGATCAAAGGTGCTACCTCAATTAGTCATGGTATAGCTCTTGTTTTAGTCATTTCAATTCTGACCCGAAGGTCAGGGCTATTTCGTTATCGTTCATCTTCTTCGATTCAATAATCGCCTCCTAGTCATCATACTCATTCTGGATACATCATAACGTTCACAGTTGTCAAAGTGGTATCGACACTGACGGAGAGTATGCCTTATGTCGACTCCGGTCTCTTTAACAACCAACGTTTACATTTTCCACATCGGTCGGTTCTTTTACTTTTCACAAAGGTTCGCTTTCATATCAAAATATCATATTTTGTTTCGAACCCAACTTATATTCAAAATAGAATATAATTTCATGTCAAAATATCTCAATCATTCCTAACCTGATTATATTCCAAACTAGAATATATTTCATTTCATTATATTATAATCATATAATATTTCACCAAATCGATTTATATTTAAGTAGAATATACTTCATCTCAAAAGATTATAATTATTCCAAATCGATTTATGCTCGAAATCCATTCATATTCAAATAGGATATGCATATTTCACACAACTCATTTAAATCTCTAAGGAGATCCATTTTTATTCGAGAATAATACAATTCATATTTCCATATAAAAATCAATTTAAATCGATTCATATTCAATAAATGAAAAAAAATCAACTCCATTAGAATAACGATTCAAATCAAGATCAAACTCTATTTAGGAAGGAATTTACAGTTATATAATATAATTATGAAAATACTTATAAACGAAAACCTTTATATGAGATTTGTATATAGTAAAATATTAAAATATAATAAGATAATTTAAACTACTATGTAAATACATAAAATAAAAGTTTATTAAATAGTTTAAATAATGAAATACAAGAAAATTCATTTATAACAAATAGTATATAGATTGCAAAAGCTATAAAAATAAATTTTTTAAGTAATAGAATATAGTCTTATTTGTAAACAACGGTGCAGATATATATATATAGTTTGATAAATTAAATATAAAATTTTAAACCATTATTGTTTCTTCCTTCCAAATTTCAAAACTTGAAATCTACATTCACATCTCAATGGAGTTCATTTCATTTTCATATCTTGTTTCAACCCCATTCAAACCAACCCTTCGATTTAGAAGATTTAAATCCATATATTCATTATAGTTAAACAACCCCGAATATCATCAATTAACTTATATCCAAAAATTAGATTCAATGAGAATTTATTTCATTCAAATGTACCTCATTTATTTGAATACTTCCAAATCGTATTAAATGGAATAATTCCAAATCATCTAAAATCCTAGTTTAAAATGTCCCTCATGTAGGATCTAAATTAACCCTAGAGGGGAGGGGGGTGAATAGGGTTTATTGCAAAATAAAAATGTCACAGAAAAATTGCAGAAAGAAAAATCACACACAGAAAATACCCAGCTTCTGCAAAACTATGCCTACTGCTGCATTCAAGGTTTCTACTAGGAATTTTAAACAATCTCTTCGCTTACAGACTCTTGTAAACTTGCGACCTTCGCTCCCGACTGTTTAAACCCTACGCTCAAGACCCTGACACAACTTGATCCGTTAAGTTGTGATTTTTCCAACTACAAACACTAGTAGTTATTGACTTTAAGGAATGAAATTTGAATTTTAAAACAAAAAAAATTAAAACCCTAGGAGTTTAAAAGTTTAGGGTTATCCCCTTTTTATCATAAAAAAAGCGGCTCCCTTATTGCTCCACCACTTTACTTTGTTTAGCCCGATCTTCCTTTGTCTCTTTCTGGAAATAGATATGGCGGCTTAAGTAAAACTAGGGTTTCTATGAAATCACTAAATCGAGATCGCTGGTTGATCAAAATCAGTTTTCTGTTGTTCGATTCTTCTTGGATTCAATCTCTGGCGGCTTGTATCTTCTTCGATCGAATTCGTAGACTCTGATTCGGATTCTAGCTTTTCTCGATTTCTGGTATGGTTTTTTTTTACTATTCGATTTTATGCTTTAGTTGTACTTGATCTTCGATGATTTGAAACCAGTGATGAATTGGTGTATTTATAGGATTAAAATCCTGAATATTCTCTGATTTCCCATATTACTTGGTCTTTTTTTTTCTCGATCCCCTTTGCCTATGATGAATTGGTAATTGTATATGGTGTTATGAACACTCTAGAAGAAGAATAAATCTCTGATTTTGTGTTTGATTTGGTCTTGATATTCACGAAAATATTTAGGGCTTGATTTTTAATCGGCTTTGTTAATGTGGAGTTTGAATTCTTCAATCTTTTGGAATCTTGAGTGTGGTTTTTATTGCTTTGAATTTGTCCTTGATATTGCGAGATTTTTTAACTTGACCTTTAAACAGATTTCCTCCTTTGTTGACCATGTACACACTGAATAATTTTGCCTTGCCATATATGAATTAAAACCTGAATAATCATTGCTATAATATGCTCTGATCATGTGAAAGCTGCTGATTTGAATTGTCTTGGCTTGTTTGTTTATGCCATGTACCCTTGCTCGTGAACTTCTCGGCCTAAATATTATATCATTTCCACTGTCTTGTTTGTGCCTTTTCTTTGTATTACTTGCTTTTTCCCATGACTAGTTTAACCGATTTATTCATGCTTTGATAAGAACAGACACTGTACTTGATACTTGAACTGATAAGAACTGATTTTCCTTGCTTTGACTTTACACTTCACTTGGATTTCTGGAACTTTATGTTAATACCTTCGACACCATTGAAAATGATTTCCCTTTTAAAAAATCTGTCTTGTTCTTGATTATAATCTGCTGCTCTGTCATACTTAGGCTGTAATCTTCTTTGCACCTTGTTTGCATCAATATTGTTCATGCTATTTTGCCGTTTCTGGAAACATGTTGTAACTGATCATACTTGTGCACTCCATATAGTTGTGTTGCTTACCCATGTGTTTACTCCAGCCTTGTGCACTTGTTCACATTAGCTTGTTTTATGAACCCAGTTTTGTTTTCTTTGTATTCTGCTATGTCATTGTGCATACTGTGTTGATCATGCAATTTTGCCATGTTTTTGTGTCTCCATTATGTTTCTCCTCTAGTTTTTCATCAAGTAGTTGCACCATGACCATGCTGTGTTGAACATGTCTGAACCCTTTGTGCTGCCTTGTTATGCCTGCTTGTATTTTAATACTTAACACTTGACATTTTCTTCACCATATAGCTATTGCACCATATTTTTGCCAAGTGCCATGTTAGTCCATTTTCAGCTTGCATTCATTCTTGGTTAATTTTTTTTTTTTTTGATGTGCACTGAGTCGAGACGGTCATTGTGGCTACTCCTCAGTTGCTTGCTGATTGGCGAGGCAGTGCACACGTATGTGTGTACATGCAGCCATGTTTTTCCTATCCCTGCATATCAGACCAAGTCTAGAAAAAATGACGAGAAACACACCGTAATTCTGAGGCAAATAAAAATTTAAAAACTAAATTTTTATTTGGTTGTATTTAATTTTATTTTTGTTGCAGTCTACTGTGTGTTTTCTTCTGTATGTGACAGGTGAGAAGATGGTGACTGGACTGAAGGCTGTAAAGACTGAAGATAGAAGACAAAAGTCAGTGGAAAAAAAATACCGGTGTCAATGTATAACAATGTCTGCAAATATAGTTGTATAGAGTGACAGATTTGTATGAGTGAAATATATTATGTCAAATAGTGGAGTTGTAAAAGATGTACTTTTTGATATTGAAATAAAATATTTTTATCTAAAAAATACCGTGTGATTGTTTAAGTTTCTGCACAGTTATATTTTATAGTAATATTATATTCCTATCTGTTGTGTAGTATTTCAGTGCATTTACAAATACATTCAATAATAAAATATATTTGGTTGTTATCATCAAACAAAAATCATATAACTGTGTATACAACACTGTTATATACAACAATCTCCCCCTTTTGATGATGACAAACAAATAAAAGATTTTGAATATGTGAATGTGTTTGAAACGTGAAGTATGTTGCTCCCCCTATTTGTATGCTCCCCCTGCAACTAAGCTTCCCTTATTGATGCATAGATTTGAAATTTTTTGAAATAAATTAATCAGACCCAAATTTCAAAATATTCTATAAATGTTTACTCATCCATCAAAATCTTGACCATTCTCCCCTTTTTGTTATCATCAAAAGAATAGCAGAAATTAAAACAGTGATGAATATAAACTAGAAATATAAATTTAGATCAAGAGGATAATATATCGTAAATCTCATTGAATCAAACAAAAATATAATATTCTTGGAATCAGAGAAAAATTTCACTTTCAGAATGAATGGATTTTCTATGGATTTTATAGAATTAGGAGAGTTCAATAAGAATTGAATATTTGAATATAAATTTTAAAGATTTTAAATATGCTTAAAAATGTGTTAAGCACTTCCTAACCACGTATAGCCCAAAGGTCTTTTAAATGGGGTTAGTAGTAACTTAACTTTATCCTCTCTAATGAGTTCCATCCATGCACAGCCCAAAGGTCTTTTAAGTGAGAATGGAAGCACATAGAGATTAAGGTAATTCACCCACGCATGACCGCGAGGACTTTTAAATGGGAGTGAGTACCAAGGATAAATTATTATTATTTATTTATTTATTTAATTTTTTTTTCTTTTTTTCTTTTTTTCTTTTTTTAAATTTCAAGAATAATTAGAACTCCCCAAATTAAATAAAACCATGTTGAATGATAGAAGTATGTTAGATATAGAAGATGGTCGTAAAATAAGCTCTAATTCAAAAATATTATAAAATCTGTCCAATCATCATGAGATTTAAAAATATTTCCTCATGATAAAAAAATATTATAGTCAATACTCATCACAATTCCAAGATCTGTCATAATTTCAACGAGTTTCAAAATAGTTCAAATGATCAATCATTTAACTTTTGAATAACCATTTAAGAATTTTTTTTTTAAATGGATAATGATTAATCAATTTCTATAATTCCCAAATCTAAGCGTAATCGTGAAAATCTATCTTCGGGAAGAGGTTTTGTAAAGATATCAGCAAGTTGACGGTCAGTTGAAATAAACTCAATACAAATATCTTCTCGTGAAATGTGATCTCTAATAAAATGATGTCTCACATCTATGTGTTTAGTGCGTGAATGATGAACGGGATTATTAGACAGGTCTATAGCACTTTTACTGTCACATTTTAGTGGTACTTTTTTATAAATTAGACCAAAGTCTGAAAGAGTTTGCATCATCCATAGTATTTGTGCACAACAACTTCCTAAGGCAATGTATTCAGCCTCAGTTGTGGATAAAGCAACACAGTTTTGTTTCCGACTTGACCATGAGACTAACGAGTGTCCTAGCATAAAACAAGTCCTACTAGTGCTTTTTCTATCAACAAGGGATCCAGCATAATCAGCATCAGAATATCCAATTAATTTGAAATTATTGCATGCGGGGTACCATAAACCAAATTTGTGTGTGTGTGAAAGATATCTTAATATTCTTTTTGTGGCTTTTAAGTGAGATTCTTTTGGATTAGATTGAAAGCGTGCACATAAACAAACAGCAAACATAATATCAGGCCTAGATGCAGTGAGATAAAGAAGTGAACCAATTATTCCACGATATTTTTTCTGATCAACTGCAACTCCTTTCTCGTCTTTGTCAAGCTTGGTTGAAGGACTCATCGGTGTTCTGAGTGGTTTTGCATTTTCTAGTCCAAATCTTTTCAGCAATTCAGCAATGTATTTTGTTTGTGATATGAAAATACCCTTGGAGCTTTGTTTGATTTGAAATCCAAGGAAGTATTTTAATTCACCTACTAAGCTCATTTCGAATTTATTCTGCATGACTTTTTCAAATTTCTCACACAAACAATCATTAGTAGCACCATATATAATATCATCAACATAAATTTGGACTATTAAAAAGTCATCACCTTCATGTAATAGAAACAATGTAGTGTCAGCACTGCCCTTTTTAAAACCGTTTTCCAAAAGATATGCACTTAAACAATCGTACCAAGCTCTAGGAGCTTGTTTAAGACCATATAATGCTTTTTCAAGTTTGAATACATGATTTGGAAATTCATGATTTTCAAAACCGGGGGGTTGTTCCACAAAAACTTCTTCTTTTAATTCTCCATTTAAAACGCACTTTTTACTTCCATTTGTTTAAGTTTGAAACCTTTATAACACGCAAAATTGAGTAAAATTCTAATGGCTTCTAACCTAGCTACTGGTGCAAATGTCTCATCAAAATCAATGCCTTCAATTTGATTATATCCTTTTGCAACCAACCTAGCTTTGTTTCTAATTACATTTCCGGATTCATCAAGTTTATTTTTGAACACCAATTTAGTTCCTACTACTAGATAGTCATTCAGTCTAGGAACTAATTTCCAAACTTTATTCCGCTCAAATTGATTAAGTTCTTCTTGCATCGCTAAAATCCAACTTTCATCATTAAGCGCAATTTCAACATTTTTAGGTTCGATTTCAGAGATAAAACAACTGTGAATACAAAAAGTACATATATCTTTATTAAATGATGAACGAGTTCGTATACCTGCCGTTGGATTTCCTATTACCAATTCTGGAGGATGATTGGCTTTGAATTTCAACTTCTCAACTTCAAATGTTTGTTTTGTTGGATCATCACTGCCAGTCTTCTCTTTGCTATTTTCTTTTTCACCTTCATATGTAATTCCCTCATCGTTTTTCTCTTTGTCCACCGTATCCAGATCTGATTCATCAAATTTCACGTTTATGGTTTCAACAATAGTTTTTGATCGTTTGTTGAAGATTCGGTAAGCCTTGCTTCTTGAAGAGTAACCCATGAAAATTCCCTCGTCGGCCTTTGATTCAAACTTACCAAGATGATCACCTGTATTAAGAAGATAACAAGGGCATCCAAAAACTCTAAAATATGAAATGTTAGGCTTTCTATCAAACCACAATTCATAGGATGTTTTGTTAAGTATTGGTCTAATCATTACTCTATTCATTACATGGCAAGATGTATTAACTGCCTCTGCCCAAAAAGTCAAAGGCAAATTATATTCACTTAACATAGATCTAGCCAATTCCTGTAATGTACGATTTTTCCTTTCGACTACCCCATTTTGTTGGGGTGTTCGAGGAGCAGAAAATTCATGTTTAAAACCATTTTCTTCACAAAAATTTTCAAAATCCAAATTTTCAAATTCGCCACCATGATCACTTCTTAAAGTTTTTATTGAAACACCTTTTTCATTTTGAACGAGTTTTGCAAACTTTGAAAAGTAATCAAAAGTTTCGGATTTTTTGGCTAGAAAATAAACCCATGTAAATCTAGAATAATCATCAACCAGCACATAACAATACCGTTTTCCATTCAAGCTAGCGATTTCATTTGGTCCAAATAAATCCATGTGAATCAATTCAAGTACCCTATTAGTACTAATAACATTTTTGGGATGAAATGATGAACGACTGAATTTTCCCATAGCACATGATTTACACACTTTATTATTTTTATATTTCTGATGTGGTAGTCCTCTTACCAACTCTTTTAATTCAAGTTTTTCTAAGAGACTCATACTAGCGTGACCCAATCTCCTATGCCATAAGAAAACTTCCTCATCCGTAGCTACTAAACATCGTGAGAGAGTCAAATCATCAAAAGAAATCGTATAAACATTTCCTTTTCTTTTTCCCGTGAACACAATACTGTTTGTGGATTTTTCAATAATTTTGCAAGATTCATTATCAAATATCACACTCATTCCTTTGTCACATAGTTGGCTTATGGAAATGAGATTATGATGCAAGTTTTCAACATATAAAACATCAGTTAAGGAGAAAGTACTATTACCTACTTTACCTTTACCGATAATTTTACATTTTCTGTTATCGCCCATTATCACACTTCCTCCTTTATATTTTTCAAGGCTAAGGAACTTTGATTTATCTCCTGTCATATGTTTGGAACAACCTGAATCTAAGTACCATTCTTGTTGCTCCTTAGCTCGCCAACATACCCACACACGAGAAAGAGAAATTGACCTAGAGAGACTCATAGGTGTAGCAAAATTAGTAACTGAAATTTTTTGATTCCGAACAACAGATCCTTTTGGAATCCAAATTTGTTTGTTTTTACCAAATCCAAATCTATAACAATTGCTTGTCGACCCTTTTGGAACCCAAATTTGTATGAATTTTTTATTGTTGTTCCTACTTTCACATTTTTCATAGCTATGTCCAATGTTTCCACATTTTGTACATTTAGGAAAAACACTTCCACCCTTCGCATTATCATTCATATTAATGTGTGTTTTCCCAAATCCTAATCCTTTTCTATTATTAGCATATAATTGGTTTCCAAGCAGCATTCTAAATGATTTTTCCCCTTTTGAAAACTTACTCAATGTTATTTCAAGATTTTTTACTTTGGTTTTAAGTGCTTCATTTTCATTTACAAGAGAAGTGCATCAGTTAATGAAGTTCTTTCTTTTAAGGCCAAGTGTTCTTGTTTCAATTTTTCAAAATTTGCCTTAAATTCTGTTTGCTCTTGTTTTAATAACTTGCAGTTTTCACAATCAAGGTTTGTCACTTTTTCAAGCTCAGTTTCTAACCTATCATTTTCGTGGACCAATTTTAACCTATCAGATTTTAATTTCTTGATTTTTAGTTCAAGAGAATCAACGGTTTTGGTAAGATCATGACACATTAAAATTAAATCTATATAAGAGTAATTTGGTACCTCGGTGGAATCATCTTCGCTACTTTCTGAATCTGACTGTGCCATAAAACACAAATTGGCTTCCTCTTTATCACTGTCAGAGTCTTCTTTTTCTCCTTCTTCATCGTCCCATGTAGCTGCAAAAGCTTTCTTTTTCTTCTTCTTCTTTCTGTCTTTCTGAAGTAATGGACAATTTGGTTTGATATGGCCTGGTTTATTGCAGTTGTAGCATATGACTTCATCGTCTGAATTGTCTGAATTCTTGGATTTGTTCTTCTTTCGTGACTTGTATTTTTTGTTAGACCACTTTTTAAGAACCATGGCCAATTCTTCGATAGGATTCTCGGCTTCATCGTTACTTTCAACAGTGTTGCTTAGAGCAATTGTCTTTTTCTTTGATTCTGAATCATCGCGTCCTTCTTTGGCTTTTAACTCCATTTCATAAGCAATCAGGTTTCCAATCAATTCTTCTATTTTCAACTTATTTAGATCTTTTGATTCTTGAATGGCAGTTACTTTGGCTTCGAAATTCATTGGCAGTACTCTCAGTATCTTGCGTATTAATTCTACTTCAGTGTAGACTTTTCCAAGAGCCCTTGCATTATAAATCAGTGTGGAGAATCGACCATACATCTCTTTTATATCTTCGTCTTTCCGTATTGTGAAATTTTCATATTCGTTGCAGAGTAGTGCGAGACGAGATTCCTTGACTTGAGATGTTCCTTCATGTGTAACTTCCAAAGTATGCCAAATTTCCTGCGCAGTTGAACAGTGAGATATACGGTTAAATTCAGTTTTATCAAGAGCACAAATTAAAGCATTCATTGCTTTAGCATCAGTTGAGAATAATTTTTTATCATTAGCATCCCACTTATCTTTTGGTTTAGGAATTTCAATATCATTGATAATCGTAACAGGAGGTTTGTAGCCTGTTTCAACGATATCCCATACATCATAATCAACTGAACTTAAGTAAATTTTCATCCTAGCTTTCCAATAGGCATAATCAGTTCCATTAAACATTGGTGGCCTAGCTATGGACTGACCCTCATAAAACGCGTTATTAGACAGATTCATGACTCTAGAGTTAAAATAAAAATACCTGCTCTGATACCACTTGTAGGATCTAAATTAACCCTAGAGGGGGGGGGGTAAATAGGGTTTATTGCAAAATAAAAATGTCACAGAAAAATTGCAGAAAGAAAAATCACACACAGAAAATACCCAGCTTCGGCAAAACTATGCCTACTGCTGCATTCAAGGTTTCTACTAGGAATTTTAAACAATCTCTTCGCTTACAGACTCTTGTAAACTTGCGACCTTCGCTCCCGACTGTTTAAACCCTACGCTCAAGACCCTGACACAACTTGATCCGTTAAGTTGTGATTTTTCCAACTACAAACACTAGTAGTTATTGACTTTAAGGAATGAAATTTGAATTTTAAAACAAAAAAAAATTAAAACCCTAGGAGTTTAAAAGTTTAGGGTTATCCCCTTTTTATCATAAAAAAAGCGGCTCCCTTATTGCTCCACCACTTTACTTTGTTTAGCCCGATCTTCCTTTGTCTCTTTCTGGAAATAGATATGGCGGCTTAAGTAAAACTAGGGTTTCTATGAAATCACTAAATCGAGATCGCTGGTTGATCAAAATCAGTTTTTTGTTGTTCGATTCTTCTTGGCTTCAATCTCTGGCAGCTTGTATCTTCTTCGATCGAATTCGTAGACTCTGATTCGGATTCTAGCTTTTCTCGATTTCTGGTATGGTTTTTTTTACTATTCGATTTTATGCTTTAGTTGTACTTGATCTTCGATGATTTGAAACCAGTGATGAATTGGTGTATTTATAGGATTAAAATCCTGAATATTCTCTGATTTCCCATATTACTTGGTCTTTTTTTTTCTCGATCCCCTTTGCCTATGATGAATTGGTAATTGTATATGGTGTTATGAACACTCTAGAAGAAGAATAAATCTCTGATTTTGTGTTTGATTTGGTCTTGATATTCACGAAAATATTTAGGGCTTGATTTTTAATCGGCTTTGTTAATGTGGAGTTTGAATTCTTCAATCTTTTGGAATCTTGAGTGTGGTTTTTATTGCTTTGAATTTGTCCTTGATATTGCGAGATTTTTTAACTTGACCTTTAAACAGATTTCCTCCTTTGTTGACCATGTAAACACTGAATAATTTTGCCTTGCCATATATGAATTAAAACCTGAATAATCATTGCTATAATATGCTCTGATCATGTGAAAGCTGCTGATTTGAATTGTCTTGGCTTGTTTGTTTATGCCATGTACCCTTGCTCGTGAACTTCTCGGCCTAAATATTATATCATTTCCACTGTCTTGTTTGTGCCTTTTCTTTGTATTACTTGCTTTTTCCCATGACTAGTTTAACCGATTTATTCATGCTTTGATAAGAACAGACACTGTACTTGATACTTGAACTGATAAGAACTGATTTTCCTTGCTTTGACTTTACACTTCACTTGGATTTCTGGAACTTTATGTTAATACCTTCGACACCATTGAAAATGATTTCCCTTTTAAAAAATCTGTCTTGTTCTTGATTCTAATCTGCTGCTCTGTCATACTTACGCTGTAATCTTCTTTGCACCTTGTTTGCATCAATATTGTTCGTGCTATTTTGCCGTTTCTGGAAACATGTTGTAACTGATCATACTTGTGCACTCCATATAGTTGTGTTGCTTACCCATGTGTTTACTCCAGCCTTGTGCACTTGTTCACATTAGCTTGTTTTATGAACCCAGTTTTGTTTTCTTTGTATTCTGCTATGTCATTGTGCATACTGTGTTGATCATGCAATTTTGCCATGTTTTTGTGTCTCCATTATGTTGCTCCTCTAGTTTTTCATCAAGTAGTTGCACCATGACCATGCTGTATTGAACATGTCTGAACCCTTTGTGCTGCCTTGTTATGCCTGCTTGTATTTTAATACTTAACACTTGACATTTTCTTCACCATATAGCTATTGCACCATATTTTTGCCAAGTGCTATGTTAGTCCATTTTCAGCTTGCATTCATTCTTGGTTAATATATTTTTTTGATGTGCACTGAGTCGAGACGGTCATTGTGGCTACTCCTCAGTTGCTTGCTGATTGGCGAGGCAGTGCACACGTATGTGTGTACATGCAGCCATGTTTTTCCTATCCCTGCATATCAGACCAAGTCTAGAAAAAATGACGAGAAACACACCGTAATTCTGAGGCAAATAAAAATTTAAAAACTAAATTTTTATTTGGTTGTATTTAATTTTATTTTTGTTGCAGTCTACTGTGTGTTTTCTTCTGTATGTGACAGGTGAGAAGATGGTGACTAGACTGAAGGCTGTAAAGACTGAGGATAGAAGACAAAAGTCAGTGGAAAAAAGTACCGGTGTCAATGTATAACAATGTCTGCAAATATAGTTGTATAGAGTGACAGATTTGTATGAGTGAAATATAGTATGTCAAATAGTGGAGTTGTAAAAGATGTACTTTTTGATACTGAAATAAAATATTTTTATCTAAAAAATACCGTGTGATTGTTTAAGTTTCTGCACAGTTATATTTTATAGAAATATTATATTCCTATCTGTTGTGTAGTATTTCAGTGCATTTACAAACACATTCAATAATAAAATATATTTGGTTGTTATCATCAAACAAAAATCATATAATTGTGTATACAACACTGTTATATACAACACCTCATTTGTTTTGGGAAAATTTCCTTACCCATTTCAATACACTTCCAAGTTTCAGATTTTTTTTTAAAGCAAATATATTTATTAGGTATCAACATATTTCTTTAAATAAAATTTCCCATGGATTTAAAAATCATTTAACCAATCGATGTCCGTATATAGTTTTATATCCTATAGCCAAGTGATCATAATTTAGTTTCTCGATATTTCAGGGATGGATATATATCATTTCAATTCAAATCAGGGTCACGGATATCTATCATTTCAATCCGTGTTCTTAATTTATTTCAAATCGATTAAATCTCGGGTTTATTTGATGCCCGTAACATCAAGGGTGAAATGGGATTAATCGTCACCATAAGCATACAACATCATGTACTAAATAATGGAACATAACAATATCACTGAAATAATCAATTTCAAACCAAACATCCATCACAACCATTTCACTCAAATGATGAGCATTAAACCTTTCACTGGTTAACAAGTAACAGGTTTCAACTAGAAATTTAATTTAACTTAAATAACTAATCATCGACTTATTTGCATGTAACACACTTGCATGTCAATTTTTTTAAAGCAACCAATCACAACCATGCAACCAAACTTATTTCATAATTAAATTTAATGAACATGAATAATTTAGTTATTCGTGAGTGAGAAAAACACTCACCTTTGAGTCCATAGGTGATCGAACATCAACTAAAGGCCAAAAATTTTCAGTCTCCAAACGTAGCTAGGTTAGCGCCAGAACGTCTGCAATTCCGCAACGATCCCAACGCAATAAACCGCGTCCAAATCCGAGTTAATATGAAAAAGTTATTAGCATTCTACTATATTGAAGATTTAAATATATAAATTAATAAATTAATCTCCTCACCAATACCATTTTTCCACGTCACCATCTCTCCTTCCGCCCACTTTCTTCTTCGCTACAGTGACTGACGCGTCTAGGAACCCATATACCTGCTAACTTTGACTGCCTACTGCGCCTAACTCTGGCCGTTTCAGCACCCCCGACCACCGCCATTCTCCTTCTCCCGTCGAGGCGCATTCATCCTGCTCAAAGACGCCCCCTCCGGTGGACCCAGGCGTCAGCGACGGCGGCCTAAACGGAAGCAATTTCCGAGCTTTACACACAAAATCCGACCTCCTCAAAGACTTTAAGCCGATGCCGCTAACACCACTGAATTTGTATGACCCAAATTTACAATACCCAGATCCCCAAAACTTCGATTGGTACTAGAATCGAAAACCCCTAATTTGTCATTTAGAGTTTCGAAAATTAGAGGTTTGACCGTCGATTTCTGTCAAATCTACTCACTACATGTTGAAATAAATCACACCAGTGGCTTCGTATCGTCGAGAGCTACAATTTGATATATAATATGATAGGTTTTGTGGAGATTTGATTTTGAAGTTGAAATTTTTAATTCGGCTAGGGTTTTGAATTTTCTCCAGCCATTGGAGATAAAGTTTTGATGGAGAAAACGTACGTGGAGTGAAAATGGTTGATGGAGTTAAAGGGATTTATTTATATAATTATAGAAGGTCCAAATGTTCAACACACCGTTATCTTATTATACTGATTCTCTTTCACTTTTCTCCCGTACGATCAAACGGTTAGTCAAATTGTAACGCAAATTGAAATCCTGTCATAATTGACCGTTCCGATTCCGATGAAACTGGTTTCGTCGGATTCTGAGACAGTTTCCAAAACAGTTAAATTTCACGGTTAGTTAATAAATAAAATATTCACTAATTCAATTAACTGTTTTATTTCACTTTAAATATTAATAAAATTCCATTTTAAATCAAATTTCAACTTAAATAAATTTTTTTATAAATCAATTTCACAGATTTAAGTTCCCGAATTTAATTACCTATCAGATAAAAATTGATTTCAGTTATAAATTAAATAGCCCAGAATTTCACCATTTAACAAATTAAATTAGGATTCCAATTATAAATTAAACCACCCAAATTCTATTTAAATTCATAAATATCAAATTAGACTTCCAATTCTAAATCAATATGAACTAATTTAAATTCTGTTTATACTTAATGTATGTCATTGCATAACAAAATCATTAAACTTAAATTTTAACCATTTTTACTCAGTTCATTTAAGTTAATTCAAATTTTAAATATACAGAAAATCTTGGGTTGTTACATTCTCCCCCACTTAAAAATCTTTTCGTCCTCAAAAAGCGAACGACATAAGATATTGAGCACATATATATACTTCAACCATATTTATAAAAATTGTATATATAAAATAAGTTATATAATTGTAAAATCTCATAAATTTTTCTAACTCCCAAAATCACGGAAAATTTCGGCAGCATCTCCTTTGTACAAAGAGGTCCGAAAAAATCAAAATATATATAAAACTCAAATATACATCTCATCATTCGAGGAGGCATCCCAAAAAAATGGGGAAATCACATGTATACATGACCATACAACTATATAACTCGAATACGTACCTCTTTAGCATTTATTTGCGGGTTTATTTACCTTAGCACTTTAATATTTAGCGCAAGCGAGCTCTGAAGCATAGCGCGACTTCCCTACACCTGCTACATACTCACATATACATGAGAATCAAACATATATACACTGCATAGCAAAGGTATATAACTTACACAACATATACTATGCATTTCAACTATAAAACCACAATACACCTGACAGGTCAGCGAACATACCATCTATTATCACCTTATTAATGATGGAATTTGACTAAAACATACTAGGAAAAAGTTGTAGAATTTGTTTCAGGCTTTCCGAATTGTCCAGATTCGTCGAATTCGGATAAACCGTTCAAAACTTATGACCATTTTAGTGAAGGCGAACGCCTCAGCCCATACACTGAAAAATGCAGGTTCGAGTTGTTCAACCCAGTTTTTATCCCTTTAAACATAAAAATTTCAGCAAGCATAATAAGGAAAAGTTTCATTTCAGAATCTGGCCTTTCCGAATTGTGCTCGCACATTAAAATCCGACATTCCGTTAGGAAGTTATGGTCAAAACAATATAGGTATACACTTCAGATTTTTATTTTCTGCACATACAACTACGACTAATTCTCGGATTTCAACCTAATAAACATGAAAATTAGGCAAGGTGCTACTAACAAAAGTTTTAGCTCAGTTTCTAAGGTTTCCAACAGGTCCAGAATCGTCGAATTTCGATCATCCCTTCAAAAGTTATGGTCATTTTACCTCAGCTTGTCAAATATTTTAGGTTTTCATATAAACATCGATTATTATATTTGGAGTTTCAACCTTTCCAATTCAGAATTTTTAGCAAGTCTTTAACACTTTAATTTTTTTTATTATTTCGTTATTCGAGCGAGGGACTCGCATTCAATTGCTTACTCCATTTCAATATACTTTTTCTCATTTTCCCGCTTCATTTCAAGCATTAAATTCCAATTAAACTTGAACTCACTTTAAATTTTTCCAACGAAATTGATTGTATTAAATATTTAATCCAGTAATATGGATCAACTTACCAAATTTCATGACTTATTCATTTCCTAAGCACTTTGTAACACCCCACGTCCGTTAATGTCACTCACAAAGGGAATGCATTAAGTTTCGTGGAGCATTATGAGTAAACAGAACAGAATATTACAAGACAGATACATAAAGTAGTACCTGAAAAATTTGTAACTTTATTGCAGCGGAAACAAAAATAAAGTTGGGTTACATCTTCAAATATCAAAATCAAGTACATAATATCAGTCTTGTACAAAAGCCTTCAGAGTGCATAATTTTAAAGCCATAATCCCCAACAAAAGCGCCTTAAATAGGTAGAATCAAAGCCAAGCAGTTCTTCAAGAACTTCTAGTACCTCAAGCAGAGAGAAATCCGAATCAAACTTGAATATTTCCTCCCTGAAAACCTTGGGGGGGGGGGGGGGAACGGAAGAAAAGAGGCGAAAACAAACGAGGTCAGACATAAAGTCTGGCGAGTCCAATAACTTTAACAATATAATTATTAAAGTAATATGACAAGACATAAACAGGAAAATAAGGAATGACTGTGAAACAAGCAGGAATGACCAGGTAAGCAAGACGAATAAGACAATGTTAATTGTGCTTCTAATCACTATAGCATAAATACAACACTGCACCAATACTAGTCACCCTAAAAGTTGATCCCGCCTACTGAACATAATAATCATAATAGTAGTTTCGTGTACCCCTAGCTATCTTCACAGGGGCCGCTTGCCCCTATCTCCACTAGTTGTACCCACTACCCCCATGCGATCGGCTCCCTAACTCGTAGATACCCGTGCTGGTCCCACAGTGGGGTGTATCACTCCCCAAAGTGGCAACCCGATACCACTAAAGATGCACGACTTATATCTACACGATGCAACAACGTCTTACCTACCAGCCCGGGCCCACGCACGCACATGACCCCATTGGACTTGTGTTGCCACCGCTAACCCGTTTTGACCTCTTATAATCAAATCCAGGAATCATGTCCCGTCCTCGAAATAGATCGATCTCACTTGGATACTAAATGGGTTACTGGTTGAAAAGGATCCCCACACTTGACACAAGCTTTCCACCTATGCTTGGTCCCCATTAGGATTTCCCACTTAACCCCGTCTTATTCACGTCTTCTTACATGTTTTAAATTGGTTAAGTGTTTATAATTATATCCCACATATCACCCATGTTTCCCACTTATCAAATCAACATGTATTATTGGTTAAGTTTGTCTTAACCCTATCTACTTATCAGATCAATATATATATATATTATTGGTTAAGCTGGTCATAACCCTACCCACTTATCAGATTAATATATATTATTGGTTAAACTGGTCTTAACCCTACCACTTATCAAATTAATATATATTATTTGTTAAGCCGGTCTTAACCCTAAACACTTACCAAATTAATATATATATTATTGGTTAAGTTGGTCTTAACCCTACCCACTTATCAGATTAATATATATTATTGGTTAAGCTGGTCTTAACCTTACCCACTTAACATGTTTTATGTATCATATATATATCGTATAACATGTTTTACTTAATTTATGATTAAGTACATCTTAGTTCACAGATACATTGGTTAAGAGAATAACTCCCTAAGTATCAACCCGAAGACCGAAATCAACATCAGATCGATACTCAGAGAATTACTCAACTCAACCAATCTTCTATTTGTCATTCATACTCATCTTTGATCAGCATCAATTAATTATTAATGCACAGACCTCTCACATTAAGTCGATTTCTTGTGGCCGCTAGATAAGCCGGGCGGTTCCGGGCAAATTTCCACCACAAGCCATACTTAACGTCGTGTCTAAGCATCTTTTAATTATGCCTACAACCTCTCACAATAGACTGCCGTTTGCGGTTGCTGGATGTACCGGGCGGGTCTGGGCAGTCTTATACCACAAACGAGTCTAACCTCGTGTCTTAGGCATTTATTACGCATTTAATTTATGCCTTTGACCTCTCACATTAGACTACCATTTGTGGTTGCTGGATTTGCCGGGCGGGTCCGGGTAGTCTTATACCACAAACGAGTCTAACCTCATGTCTTAGGCCTTTATTATTACACATTATTATTCAACCCCAATTTGAATTAATATCCCTATTTCAAATTGTCAATAACTTCCAAATTAATCTATGTAACACCCCACCCCCGCTAGGGTCACTCACAAAGGGAATGAACTAGTTTTAGAGGAGCGTTATCGAGGTAAACAATCACAGAGATATCACAAGACAGACATAAATAAAACAATAGAAGAGTCAAAAGATAAATTTCATTACTTTCAAAATAGTCAAACCCTTTTTCATCCACAATACCAAATAGCCGAAGTCATCATTTTCCATTACAACAAATTCTGTCTTGCACAAATAAAGAAGCATAAAAGATTAAAACAAAAAAAATAGCATAATTCCCCAAGACAGTAGAAATGCAGCCATAGTAGAGTTCAAAATCAAACCGTACATGAGCTGAACCAAAAGCAAGAGAAATCCAAGCTAAGTGCTAGAATTTCCTCATTGAGAACCTGGGGGGAAACGAAAGAAAAAGAGGCGAAAGAAAACGAGTCAATCATAAAGACTGGTAAGTCCTAGTGACTTTCAGCATAAAAACAGGTAAAGGTAACATGACATGTATAAACTGAAAGTAAACATAAGGATGCTGTCAAGATGGGTAAGATAGACTAAGATAACATGATAAATCAAGTATAGCATTGCATGTTCAAGATTCGCTGCACCAACTGTACTAGTATCCCAAACCCATGTCATATATTAACCATGAAATCATCCCTTGGCCCAATATCATGAAATGACCCATTTCGCGGTCCTACGGAATGATCCATTAATCGATTAACTCCCTACCAGTTCTAGCTCGTCGTGTGTCTGTGTCATATGGCCCTATCACGTATGTAGTCACCTGTGCTAGGTCCACTATAGGGTGTATCAAGCCCTAGGGTGCCAACCACCGACACGAATCAAGCACGCACAGTGTAAACCTACTGATGCCTAATGCTTGCTTTTTCAAATCCGGACTATGTGCACGACCATAGTCCGCCTGAACCTACACTAGCGCACCAACTCAGCCGTCGTTCTGGTTGCTTACAATCAGCCCAGTAATCCTGCCCCACCCTGCCTAGTTCTAGGGTACCATGATACATCTAAGTGGGTTACTGCTGAAATGGACCGCGTAACTAGGGTTTCTGTCCAACAGGTTAAGTGTTGTCATTTAAATTCGTGACTTAACCCTTATCAGTCTAGCATGTCAAGTTGGTTAAGTGTTGTCTTTCAATTTCATGACTTAACCCCACTAATCATGTGTTAAGTTGGTTAAGTGTTGTCTTTCATGTTCATGACTTAACCCCACTAATCATGTGTCAAGTTGGTTAAGTGATGTCTTTCATGTTCATGACTTAACCCTATCATGTAGCATTAATTCATTAATGTACCCCAACCTCTCACATCAGACATGTTGTTGTGGTCACTGGATATGCCGGGCAGTTCCACGAAGATTTACACCACAACTCAGTCTGACCTCGGGTTTCAAGCACGATATGACCAACTACCCACATTGGATCCTATTGTTTGCAGTCACTGGATTTGTCGGGTGGTTCCGGGAAGAATTACACTGCAAACTCAAACCAACCTCGAGTTGGCCATTTTCAAGTTCATTCTAGTGTCATGTCCATGTTCAAATTTCATGTCAAGTTCGTGTCAAGTTTCATGGCAAGTTTCATGTCAAGTTTCATGATTCATATTCATAACCAATTCATGTTTCCCCTAATCTACCCAAATCGTATTCCCATCGCACGTAAACATGAATCGATCTAGATTACAAGTAAATCCAAATTCAAAATAAAAGGGAATAACATCAAAATTATGATAGGTAAAAGAACGAGCACAAGGTGATAAATCTAGCATGATATAGCTTGAGGTAATTGGTTATAACATCACTGGCATATAGAATAATAGTCCTAAAACATTAGGATTACAGATCTAGCATAATAAGGTGATAGTCATGATAAAGGTGATAATCCAAACTTGTGAAAAGTAGATTGATTCAACATCACAGGCATGATAATACTATGGACATAAATTGATTTACAACATGAATAGGTCCAAACTGATTTCATAGCAATATTCCCAAATGTCAAGATCCAAGATGGAAACTAGAATAGATGTGAATCGATTATCATACTTAAGTCCAATTTCACTTTATCTCATGTCCAAATTACAATTAACAAGTTTAAATCTCAAAGTAACTAGAACGTTCTGTGCGTGGATCGAGAATTTAGAAAGCAGAATCGAAGCTCTAGTCGAACAACCCCAATATGCAATTCCAAGCCGTAGTCTTCAAGAAATAGTCTTCGTGTTTTTATTTTAATTTATTTATTTCAATTATTTCAGAGGCAGCATAAGGAGAGAATAAAATGGTGTAAAGAGAATGGGGTTAGGGGGCTATTTATATAGGATTAGGTGAACGAATCTAGACTTAAAACGAGACCAAAAGCATCAGAATGAACCTAGGCTCAGAACTAGATTTCAGCACCAGGTCGACCCCCAGGTCGACCACAGGGTCGACCTGGCCCCTGGGAGGTCGACCATAGTGTCGACCCCCAGGTCAACCTGGTCCTAGGAGGGAAAATTCCTGCCCAGTCTGCGCTGGGGTTTGAATTTCGAATTCGAATTCGAGCTGTTTTTCTGTTCTGAAAATCCTTGAAACTTCGGAGGGTCATATCTCCCTCATACGGAATCCATTTTTCGAAAACTCGGACTCGTTTCCAAGCAAAATTTTGAGACGAACGCAATGGCGCAACCCATTTTCCCTGATTCTTATTTTAAAATTTAATTCTGCCTTGATTTATGGTTTTAACATGTTATTAAAATACGGGTTGTTACATTCTTCCCTCCTTAAAGGATTTCTTCCCCGAAAACTTCAAGTTAAGAAGAATGCATCCTATCATCCAATCATCCGTCTACTCAACCATCATCCACAAGCAACCATTGTCCTTAAAAGATTTCTAATGCTGTATGAACTTATAAAAGAGTGTTTGTGTATATGTACTTATCTAATGCAAAAGATCAGGCGGTTACTGATTCAGTAGACCTCCTTAATGCAAAATATGTTAGTGTAATGAGTCCAACATGTATGAAAATTCCTAACATACTTTATAATCTCTACATGAGTGCACAAACATTCATCCTGATGCAACATCCACATAATAACATATCAAATTTCCATCCATATACAAGTATAAGCACCCATGCATATGCAATATGAAATATGTGACTGAGCCGATCTAGTGCCTAATGTGTGTTATGCAACCACGAGCAACCACTTGCAATCATCAACCATAACATGTTTCAATCACATGTTTACATCCAAAAGGGTTCTACCTAAGGTTCTCAAGATAGGATCGAGAAGATAACAAGACAAACATGGGTAGCAAAAGCATGTACATGATACGAAGGTATGTAAACTTATAGGAAAAAGAGATCGAGAATGTACCCTAAAAAAGAATTGGGTATAGCGCGCGTATCTTCTCTTCGGTTTCTCAAGTTGCGTCTTCTTGGGCTTCACTCCACTGTACTTTAACTAGCTTGACTTCTCGATTCCTTAGCTTCTTGATCTTCGTTCCTAAGATACGAATCGGAACTCGCCTCAATGTTGCTTCTCTTTCCACTTCTACGCCTTCAAGGATGCTTGGCTCAACCACTTCGGCAGACTCATGTAAGCACTTTCGGAGATGCGAAACGTGAAAGACATTGTGTACTCGGACCAACCTCTCCGGTAACTCTACCTTATAGGCCATCTGTCCAATCCTCTCGATGATAGGGAACGTTCCTACAAACCTCGGTGCTAACTTTCCAACTGCTCCAAAGCGAACCACATTGTGTAAAGGAGAAACTTTTATAAAGACCATATCTCCGACTTCGAACTTTAGGTCTGTCCTTCTCTTGTCCGCGTAGGATTTCTGTCTATCTTGGGCCATTTTCATCCGTCTTCGTATCAACTCAACCTTCTCGGAAGTGTCCCTTATCATGTCGGGTCCAAGTATGAGCTTGTCTGTCGACTCCCACCAACAAGTTGGTGACTTGCACAGTCTTCCGTAAAAAGCTTCGAATGGTGTCATTCCTATGCTGGCTTGGTAACTATTATTATATGCGAACTCAACAAGAGGTAGGTGATCTTCCCAAGTACCACCAAAGTCAAGAATGCATAGTCTCAAAAGATCCTCTAGTACCCTATTTACCCTTTCGGTTTGTCCATCCGTCTGTGGGTGATAGGTCGTGCTTAAACTTAGTCGTGTACCTATTGCTTCTTGTAAACTATTCCAAAATTCGCTAGTGAAAATCGGGTCATGATCGCTAACTATACTAGAAGGAACTCCGTGCAACCGTACTATTTCTCGAAGGTATATAGACGCTAGCCATGATGCGGTCCTCTTGCTCTTCACAGGAATGAAGTGAGCGCTCTTCGTGAGTCTATCTATTTTAACCCATATGCTAGTATTGCCCTTCCTTGACCTAGGCAATCCATCCACGAAATCCATTAAGACACTCTCCCATTTCCACAGCGGAACCTCCAAAGGATGCAATAGCCCACTGGGCTTTTTCGACTCGGCCTTTACTTGTTGGCACACCATGCACTTAGAAACGAATTCCGCCACGTCCTTTTTCATCCCGTTCCAAAAGAAAATGCGCTTCATATCCTTGTACATTTTATCCCCTCCGAGATGTATAATCATCTTCGAGTGATGCGCCTCTTCGAGAACTCTCTTTACTAAGTCTCCCACTTGTGGGATACATAATCTACCATCAAGCCTTAGCCATCCCTTGTCATCTATGGCATACCTACAAAGGTGACTTGACATCTCACCTCTAATCAACTTGTCCATGATCTCGACTATCTGTGGGTCTTCCTTCTGTGAAGTCCCTACTTGGTCTAGAAGCGTAGGCCTTAACTCAAGAGATGCTAACGTGCTAGCCAACGACTCAAAAACAGGTGTGAAATCAAAGGTTGCTATAAACTCTAGACTTTTCCTTTCAACAAACAAAGGACTCAGAGTCAACTTTTTCCTACTTAGCGCATCCGCCACCACGTTACCCTTGCCAGGGGTATAAGCTATATCGAAGTCATACGATGCCAAGAATTCCATCCACCTCTGTTGCCTTAGATTCAGATATTTTTGTGAAAAGAGGTACTTAAGCGATTTGTGATCGGTATACAACTCGAACTTCTCACCTAGAAGATAGTGGCATCAAGACTTAAGCGCAAAAACAATCGCGGCCAATTCCAAGTCATGTGTGGGATAGTTTTTCTCATGAACTTTAAGTTGTCTACCCCCGTAGCATATCGCTTTCCCTTCTTGCATTAGGACAGTGCCTAATCCCGTGCCGCACGCATCTGTATACACCGTAAATATCTTACCTCCATCGGGTAATGCCAAAACTGGAGTTGTGGTAAGGGCTCTCATAAGCCTTTGCAAAGCAACGTCACACTCTATGTCCCATGCAAAAGATAGGTTCTTCTTCGTTGACCTAGTAAGAGGGGCTGAAATCTTAGCGAAGTCCTTCCTATAGTAGCCTGCCAAACCAAGAAAGCTTCTCACTTCCGTTGCTTTCTTAGGAACTTTCCAGTCTTGCACCGCAATTACCTTTGCGGGGTCCACAGCTATACCTTTCTTAGAAACTACATGTCCAAGAAACCGAACTTCTTTTCTCCAAAAATGACACTTGGAGAACTTAGCCTTTAACTCGTGTGCTCTAAGTGTATCCATGACTTCCTTGAGATGTCTAGCATGTTCTTCCTCATCCTTTGAGAAGATCAAAATATCGTCCACGAAGACCACCACAAACTTGTTGAGGAACCCCCTAAACACCCTACTCATCAAGTCTACAAAGTACGCGGGTGCATTCGTCAAACCAAACGGCATGACGAGCCATTCGAAGAAACCATCCGGAGTCCTAAATGCAGTCTTGTCAATGTTATCCTCAGCCACTCTAAGTTGATGGAATCCTGTTGCTAGATCGAGTTGAGAGAAAACAGACGCTCCTACAAGCTGGTTGAACAAGTCATCGATTCTCGGTAGTGGGTGCCTATTCTTCTTAGTCAGCTTGTTTAACTCACGATAATCTACGCATAGACAAAGCGAACCATCCGCCTTAGTAGCGAATACCACCGGAGCACCCCATTCAGAAATGCTTAGCCTAATAAATTTTTTCTCAAGCAACTCCTTAACTTGCTTACTAAGCTCTTTTCTCTCTCGCGGGGCCATGTGTCTAACGGGCAATGCAACTGGCTTAGCATTATCAACAAGATATATAGGGAAATCTATCTCGCGTTTAGGGGGTAACCCCTTAACCTCATCAAAGACATCGAGATATTCTCGAACTACCCTTACTGATTGCAAATCATCGATAGACGAGTCAAGAGATTCTAGATAACATAACATGACAGGACCCATAGGATTACAAGAAATTTCAAGGGTATTACCAAGCCGAGTCACGAGTCTAACTACCCTTCGTTCACAATCGAGAATGGCTCCATTATTGGACAGCCAATCCATGCCTAGAATCAAACCGTATCCCATAAATCCAAGAACATAAGCATTACACATGAATTCTACGCTTAAGATAGAAATCCTCAAATCCACACAAATCATAGATAAATGAGCGGAGCCACCAATTGGATTTGAAACAATAACGGGATCCTCAACTAGACTAGTACTTAGGTGCAGAGATTCAACAATATCAGAAGAAATAAAAGTATGCGATGCGCCAGAATCAAACAAGGTTCGAACAGGATGATAAAAAAGATAGACTAATTCGACAGAAATATTTCTACCTCGTTCTTGCAGAGGTACCATGAGAGCGTGGACTTGTCCTCCAGAAGAAGGTCCAGCTCCCTGGCCTTGCTCCCTTGGGCAGGCCCTAGCCATGTGTCATGTCTCACCACAGTGGAAACAACCACCCATCTTCCTTTTCTTCTTCATGCAGTTTTTGACCAGATGTCCAGGAATGCCACAGAAATTACACTTTCTCTTTTCATGGGGTTTGTTGTTCTTCCCGCCTTTCTTTGGATCAGCCTTCTTGTTCTGTGACCCTTCCCCCTTCTTATCTTGAGGCACTTCTGCTTTTGCCTCATTCTTGCCCTTGTCTTCCTCATTTAAGAGTGCCATGTATACTAACCTTTCGTAAGTAGCCCACATTGGTATGTGGGTCATAGCCAAGCTGTGAAGTGGCTCATTCAATCCCTTGACAAAACGGAGAGCCTTCTTATGAGGAGTATTCACTAAGTCCAGTCCAAATCGGGCCAGCTGATTGAATTGATTGACGTACTCCTTGATAGTCATACTTCCTTGCTTAAGAGATAAGAACTTTTCCAGTTGTAGACTTCGTTCAGCTTGTGAGAGGAATTTCATCTCAAACCTTATCCTGAAATCCATCCATGTGTCAACAGGTCTTTCAGCGTTAGTGACTTCCTATCAATAGGAAGCTTCGTCTTTGAGCAACCATACTGCCAACTGTACCTTCTGCCTATCGTCCACCTCGAAGATAACGAACAGATACTCAGTTTCTTTGAGCCAGTTCCTCGCTTCTACGAATGATTCAGTTCCCTTGAAATCCTTTCCACCCATGGCCCTAAAATCTCTACAGATCTTTGAGAAAGCATTTGCACGAGGAGGAGGAGGAGGAACTGCTGCAGCTGGAGGAGGAATATCTGCTGGGCCTACATCGTTGGCCCTAGCCTCTAAGTACCTCCTGAACCAGCCAGGTATTGGCACACCCTCTGGAAGGTTAAGATTCCCAAACATGCTGAAATGAAAAAGAAGAGATTCAAAATGAGGAAACAAAGGTTGTGATAATGGCTTTTGGGGAATAGCCTTTAAATAAAATGAGACTTTTCTTGAAAAATGCTTCTTTGTAAACGGTTTTGAAAATAGTTTTAGAAGGTTTTAAAAACTTTTGCCCAGTCTGGTAACCTTCTGCTCTGATACCAAGTGTAACACCCCACCACGACTAGGGTCACTCACAAAGGGAATGCACTATTTTTGGAGGAGCGTTATCGAGGTAAACAATCACAGAAATATTACGAGAGAGACATAAATAAAACAGTGGAAGAGTCTAAAGATAAATTTCATTACTTTCAAATAGTCAAAGCCTTTTTCATCCAAAGTACCAAATAGCCAAAGTCATCATTTTCCATTACAACAAATTCTGTCTTGCATAAATAAAGAAGCATAAAAGCTTAAAACAACAAAAATAGTATAATTCCCCAAGATAGCAGAAATGCAGCCATAGCAGAGCTCAAGATCAAACCGTACATGAGCTGAACCGAAAGCAAGAGAAATCCAAGCTAAGTGCTAGAGTTTCCTCCCTGAGAACTTAGGGGGAAACGAAAGAAAAAGAGGCGAAAGAAAACGGGTCAGTCATAAAGACTGGTAAGTCCTAGTGACTTTCAGCATAAAAACAGGTAAAGGTAACATGACATGTATAAACTGAAAGTAAACATAAGGGTGCTGTCAAGATGGGTAAGATAGACTAAGATAACATGATAAATCAAGTATAAATCAAGTATAGCATCACATGTTCAAGATTCGCTGCACCAACTATACTAGTATCCCAAACCCATGTCATATATTAACCATGAAATGATCCCTTGGCCCAATATCATGAAGTGACCCATTTCGGGGTCCTACGGAATGATCCATTAATCAATCGACTCCCTACAAGTTCTAGCTTGTCGTGTGTCTGTGTCATACGGCCCTATCACGAATGTATTCACCTACGCTAAGTCCACCATAGGGTGTATCAAGCTCTAAGGTGCCAACCACCGAAACGAATCAAGCACGCACAGTGTAAACCTACTGATGCCCAATGCCTACTTTTTCAACTCTGGACTACGTGCACGACCATAGTCCGCTTAAACCTACAATGGCGCACCAACTCAGCCGTCGTTCTACTCGCTTACAATCAGCCCAGTAATCGTGCCCCACCCTGCCTAGTTCCAGGGTACCATGATACATCTAAGTGGGTTACTGCTGAAATGGACCGCGTAACTAGGGTTTCCGTCCAACAGGTTAAGTGTTGTCATTTAAATTCGTGACTTAACCCTTATCAGTCTAGCATGTCAAGTTGGTTAAGTGTTGTATTTCAATTTCATGACTTAATCCCACTAATCATGTGTCAAGTTGGTTAAGTGTTGTCTTTCATGTTCATGACTTAACCCTATCATGTGGCATTAATTCATTAATGCACCCCAACCTCTCACATCAGACCTGTTGTTGTGGTCACTGGATATGCCGGGAGGTTCCGGGAAGATTTACACCACAACTCAGTCTGACCTCGGGTTTCAAACGCGATATGACCAACTACCCACATTGGATCCTATTGTTTGCAATCACTAGATTTTCCGGGCGGTTCCGAGCAGAATTACACTGCAAACTCAATCCAACCACGAGTTGGCCATTTTCAAGTTCATGCTAGTGTCATGTCCATGTTCAAATTTCATGTCAAGTTCATGTCAAGTTTCATGTCAAGTTTCATGATTCATATTCATAACCAATTTATGTTTTGCCTAATCTACCCAAATCGTATTCCCATCGCACGTAAACATGAATCGCTCTAGATTACAAGTAAATCCATATTCAAAATAAAAGGGAATAACATCAAAATTATGATAGGCAAAAGAACGAGCAAAAGGTGATAAATCTAGCATGATATAGCTTGAGATAATTGGTTATAACATCACTGGAATATAGAATAATAGTCCCAAAACATTAGGATTACAGATCTAGCATAATAAGGTGATAGTCATGATAAAGGTGATAATCCAAACTTGTGAAAAGTAGATTGATTCAACATCACAGACATGATAATACTATGGACATAAAGTAGTTTGATTTACAACATGAATAGGTCCAAACTGATTTCATAGCAATATTCCCAAATGTCAAGTTCCAAGATGGAAACTAGAATAGATGTGAATCGATTATCATACTTAAGTCCAATTTCACTTTATCTCATGTCCAAATTACAATTAACAAGTTTAAATCTCAAAGTAACTAGAACTTACTGTGCGCGGATCGAGAATTTAGAAAGCAGAATCGAAGATTTAGTCGAACAATCCCAATATGCAATTCCTAGCCGTAGTCTTCAAGAAATAGTCTTCGTGTTTTTATTTTAACTTATTTATTTCAATTATTTCAGAGGCAACATAAGGAGAGAATAAAATGGTGTAAAGAGAATGAGGTTAGGGGGCTATTTATATAGGATTAGGTGAACGAATCTAGCCTTAAAACGAGACCAAAAACATCAGAATGAACCCAGGCTCAAAACTGGATTTCGGCACCCGGTCGACCCCTTGGTCGACCTGGCCCGTAGGAGGTCGACCATAGTGTCGACCTGGTCCTGGGCGGGAAAATTCCCCGCCCAGTCTGCGCTGGGGTTTGAATTTGAACTTCGAATTCGAATTCGAATTCGAGCTGTTTTTCGGTTCTGAAAATCCTTGAAACTTCGGAGGGTCATATCTCCCTCATACGGAATCCGTTTTTCGAAAACTCGGACTCGTTTCCAAGCAGAATTTTGAGACGAACGCAATGGCGCAACCCATTTTTCCTGATTCTTATTTTAAAATTTAATTCTGACTTGATTTATGGTTTTAACATGTTATTAAAATACGGGTTGTTACAATCTATGCCATAATTGTCACCAAAATTATGTCCATAATTTCTATGCATATAAATTAAGCCAAAACTTGCATGACACATAAAATAGATCTAACTTGCAAATAAGAATAGGCTAGCATGGATCAAAACTTGCATGATTATAATTTACATAATCATAAATTTGCATAATCAATAACTTGCATAGGCAATAGGCATAATTTGCATAAACTACAAACTGGCATGGATCAAATTATATAAGATATAATTTGCATAGATCTATACACATAAAGGTGAACTTGCATGTATGAACATGGTTTTTACATAAACTTGCATATGATCTACATACAAACTTGTATTAAACTTGCATATGCAATTTAGACATGTAAACTAAGACCTACATATGATTCGCATACAATCTTACATATAAACTAGCATATGATTCACATCCAAACTTATATATAAACTTGCATATATAATTTAGACATGTAAATTAAGATTTACATTTACACTTGCATATGATTTAGACATGTAAATCAATGTCATAAAATGAATCAAGTCTAGCATATGTGTTTAGATATATGAACCAACATCATGAATTTAAACATGTAAAATATCACACGTTTTACATATAAACTCGCATGTATATATATAGTTGATTCACATATAAACTTGTGTATAATTCACATACAGACTTGCATATAAACTGATGTCATAAAATGGATCAAGTTAAACATATGTGATTGGGCATATGAAATAGATCTACTAACATAAATTAACAAAACTGTCATATGTTCACAAACAGACGATAACAAAATTAAGTAACGTCACATGATTCAATAGGCATGTTCTCATAATCCCAATTATAATTCATCATAATTAATTTGTTATTTATTTTGTGAAAGAAATTGTACTCACAAAGAGAGGTTAGAGAAGAGAATAATTCGTTCATCGTTCGTATTAGAACTCTGACTTGCAAATCCCTAAGCTTTAGGAAGAAGAACTATCCTAGCAGCAGCATGGAGGCTAAGAGACTAATTTAGTTTAGGTTTAGGGCTTGAGTCTATGTGTTCTTATATAGAAGTTTAATTCAACACAGGTCGTTAGATATTAGGTTTTTAATCCGCATCGTACACCTAGTGGTGAATCAACAAATGTATTTTATATATATTAATAACCTTCTATTTTTCTTCCCTTAAATTAATATTAATTGAACTTAAACATCTAATTGCATGTTTTCTTCGATCAACGTATTCTTCTTAATTGATGTCAATTAACATTGAATAACAATTTTACTATATTCCTCAAATTAACATATTCTGCTAAATGTTAATTGACATAAGTGACAAATTAGCATAAGAATTTATACAAATTAAGATAATTACATGGTTTCCTAACAATACCCCATTAACATGTTTTCAATTTGATGTCAAATAACATGCTTTTACAAATGAACATAAATGCCCAATTAACATATTTTCTTTAATTAATACCAATTAATATGAATGACAAATTAGCACAAACACATATATAAACTAAGGTCAATTACATGTTTTTCAATCAATGCCATATTAACACACATCTACAAATTAATTTCAATCTATTCATGTTTACATATTCTTCCTTTACTATATACATTAATTGCCTATATATATATATATATATATATATATATATATATATACGCACCTATTCATAAATTCTAATATTGACAACTAATGCAAATTGATTGCTTACCTATTTTAAAAAGTTGAAATCGAGTATATAATTTAATTCCTTTTTTTTTCTACTTTCCTCGTAACATACAAAGTCGATGCATAATGAAGTTACCTACATACATATATATCTATTTATACAAACATAAATCTTTCCTTCCCAAATAAATTGACTGTATTTATCTTCTTCTTCTTTTCTTTCTTTTTACTACATGCATCCACACATTTCCTTCCACTTTTTGTATTAATTGCATTAATTTTTCTTCATTAATTAATTAATCCTTTAATTAATTATCTTTATGATATAGTATATCTAATTTCGGGGTGTTACATTCTCCCATACTTAAAAGATTTCGTCCCCGAAATCTTCAAGTTAAGAAGAATGTTACCATCCTACCAACAACAACCATCTACTCATCCATTATACACAAGCATCCATTGTCCTTAGAAGAATTCTAATGCCTGTATGAACGTATGCATAAGTGTGTGTGTGTATGTTCCTATATCCTAATGCAGAAATGCAATCCACTGATTCAGTTGACCTCCTTAATGCAATATATGTTTGTGCCATGTATCCAATATGTATGCAAAATAATCCTAATGATACATATAAATTCTATATGTGTGTACAACCACCACCAATATGCAACATCCATCTGATGAGCCAACCATATTGCATCCATAAAAAAAAATTGCATACATCCATATGCAATATGTAAGTTATTGAGCCGATCTAGTGCCTAATGTGTGTGTAAATGCATCTATGAGCAACCACTAGCAAACACTTGCATCCACTTGCATCCATCAAACATAACATGTCTCAAACACATGTTTACAACCATAGGATTTTTCCTAACTAAAGATCGAAGATATAATCGAGAGGACATACTAAACGATAGAACAAGTATAAACAAAGCAATAGAAAAAGGAGAAGTTAAGAATATTCCCTCCAAAAGGAAAGGGTACAGCGCACGCATCTTGTCTTCCGTCTTCCAAGTCGCGTCTCCTTGATCATCTACCCATTGGAATTTAATCACTTGACCTCTCGGTTGCATAACTTCTTGACCTCCGATCCAAGGATGCATGTAGGAGCTCGTCTAATCGTGGCATCTTGCTCCACTTCCACTTCTCTAAGCGTGCTCGGCTTCGCTACTTCCGCCGCATCATGTAAACACTTCCTAAAATGCGACACATGAAACACGTCATGAACATTACTAAGCTAGTTGCCTCTTCTCATGTCCCTCCAAAATCTTGGATACATAACCTCAAAAGATCTTCAAGGACTCTATTCACCCCTTCATGTCCGTCCATCCGTCTGTGGACGATAAGCGATGCTCATACTTACCGCCTTTTGCATATCACCTTTTCCTCTTGCATCGAAAACTGCTCCAAGCCCTGTCCCGTAAGCACCTATATATACTGTAAACGGTTTGCTCCCATCTAGCAAAGTCAAAACTGGAGTTGTCGTCAAAGCCCTCTTCAAACGTTGGAAAGCATTGTCATAGTCAACATCCCAAGCAAAAGTCAAGTTCTTCTTCGTTAACCAAGTAAGTGGGGCTGATATCTTCGCGAAGTCCTTAATGAACTTCCTATAACAGCCCGTCAGCACTAGAAAGCTTCTTACTTCCGTTGCGTTTCTAGGATCCTTCCAATCTTGGATTGCCATCTCCTTTGCGGGATCCACAGCCATCCCTTCCTTAGAGACCATGTGTCCTAAGGACCTCACTTCTCTTCTCCCTCTTGGAGCCATATGTCGTACTGGTAACGCAACTGGCTTTGCATTATCTACTAGGTATATACGAAAGTTTATCTCACGCCTCGGGGGTAAACCCCGAACTTTATCTAAGATGTCACCATACTCACGGACCACACGAACAGATTCCAAATCATCGTTGGACGCGTCAAGAGATTCTAGGTAGCTAAGCGTCACTGAACCCCTAGGGTCACAAGAAATATCAAGGATCTTTCCACAACGAGTCAACGATCTAACTACCCTTCTTACACAGACTAGGATGGCACCGTATCTGGCTAGCCAATCCACGCCTAAAATCAAGCCATAGCCCATGAATTCAAGAACGTAAGCGTTGCATTCAAACCCAACACCCAAGATAGACACTCTTAAATCCCGACACACCATAAATAAATGAGCCGAACCACCAATAGGATTTGATACTACCATGGGATCCCTAACTAGACTAGTATTTATGTGTCGTGTTTCAACTAACGAAGCAGATACAAACTAATGTGAAGCGCCAAAATCAAACAAAGTTTGAACAGGATGATCAAAAAGGAAAACCAAATTTCAACTGAGATGTTTCTACCTCTTTCAGGTATACCAGCCGTGAGGGAACGCATCTGCCCTCCAGAAGATCCTGTACTTTGTCCTTACCCTTGTCCTTGCCTCTTTGGACAATCCTAATAAGATGTCCTGTCTCTCCATAATGATAACAACTAGTCTTCTTCTTCTTTAAGTAGTCAGGTACTTCACAAGTGTAGCACTTCCTTTTCTCTTGTCAACCTTGTTATCCTTACCGCCTTTCTTTGGATCTACTTTCTTATTGTGTTTCCTATCCATGTCTCTCCTGTACATTCTCCATTTGTAACCTTCCACCAAAATGAAGCTTCACCCTTCATTAACCAAGCAGCTGGTTGAACCTTCCTCCCATCGTCCACCTCAAAGGTACCAACAAGTCCTCCACTTCCTTTTAGCTTTGACAAACGTCTCAGTCCCATGAAGCGGTTTTCCGCCCATCGTACGGAATTTCTTACATATCTTAGAAAAAGTGTCTATACACGGAGGAAAAGATTCAAAAAGGAAAGAGGAAGAGATCCAAAACAGAGAATCGAAAGGAAGATATATGGCTTTTGGGAATTATGTTTTTCAAAATAAACTTTCCTATTGAAAATACTTCCTTTTAAAACCTTTTTGAAAATAGTTTTCAAAAAATCTTTTATCTAATCTGGTAACCTTCAGCTCTGATACCAAGTATAACACCCCACGTCTGTTAATGTCACTCACAAAGGGAATGCATTGAGTTTCGTGGAGCATTATGAGTAAACAAAAAAGAATATTACAAGACAGATACATAAAGTAGTACTTGAAAAATTTATAAATTTATTGCAGCGGAAACAAAAATAAAGTTGGGTTACATCTTCAAATATCAAAACCAAGTACATAATATCAGTCTTGTACAAAAGCCTTCAGAGTGCATAATTTTAAAGCCATAATCCCCAACAAAAACGCCTTAAATAGGTAGAATCAAAGCCAAGCAGTTCTTCAAGAAATTCTAGTACCTCAAGCAGAGAGAAATCTGAATCAAACTTGAATATTTCCTCCCTGAAAACCTTGTGGGGGGGGGGGGGGGACGGAAGAAAAGAGGCGAAAACAAACGAGGTCAGACATAAAGTCTGGCGAGTCCAATAACTTTAACAATATAATTATTAAAGTAATATGACAAGACATAAACTGGAAAATAAGGAATGACTGTGAAACAAGCAGGCATGACCAGGTAAGCAAGATGAATAAGACAATGTTAATTGTGCTTCTAATCACTATAGCATAAATACTACACTGCACCAATACTAGTCACCCTAAAAGTTGATCCCGCCTACTGAACATAATAATCATAATAGTAGTTTCGTGTACCCCTAGCTATCTTCATAGGTGTCACCTGCCCCTATCTCCACTAGTTATACCCACTACCCCCATACGATCGGCTCCCTAACTCGTAGATACCCGTGCTGGTCCCACAGTGGGGTGTATCACTCCCCAAAGTGGCAACCCGATACCACTAAAGATGCACGACTTATATCTACACGATGCAATGTCTTACCTACCCGCCCAGGCCCACGCACGCACATGACCCCATTAGACTTGTGTTGCCACCGCTAACCCGTTTTGACCTCTTATAATCAAATCCATTAAGCATGTCCCGTCCTCGACATAGATCGATCTCACTTGGATACTAAATGGGTTACTGGTTGAAAAGGATCCACACACTTGACACTAGCTTTCCACCTATGCTTGGTCCCCATTAGGATTTCCCACTTAACCCCGTCTTATTCACGTCTTCTTACATGTTTTAACTTGGTTAAGTGTTTATAATTATATCCCACATATCACCCATGTTTCCCACTTATCAAATCAACATGTATTATTGGTTAAGTTTGTCTTAACCCTATCTACTTATCAGATCAATATATATATTATTGGTTAAGCTGGTCTTAACCCTACCCACTTATTAGATTAATATATATTATTGGTTAAGCTGGTCTTAACCCTACCACTTATCAAATTAATATATATTATTTGTTAAGCTGGTCTTAACCCTAACCACTTACCAAATTAATATATGTATTATTGGTTAAGCTGGTCTTAACCCTACCCACTTATCAGATTAATATATATTATTGGTTAAGCTGGTCTTAACCCTACCCACTTAACATGTTTTATGTATCATATATATATATATATATATATATATATATATCGTATAACATGTTTTACTTAATTTATGATTAAGTACATCTTAGTTTACATATACATTGGTTAAGAGAATAACTCCCTAAGTATCAACCCCGAAGGCCGAAATCAACATCAGATCGATACTCAGAGAATTAATCAACTCAACCAATCTTCTGTTTGTCATTCATACTCGTCTTTGATCAACATTAATTAATTATTAATGCACAGACCTCTCACATTAAGTCGATTGATTGTGGCCGCTGGATATGCCAGGCGGTTTCGGGCAGACTTCCACCACAAGCCAGACTTAACCTCATGTCTAAGAATCTTTTAATTATGCCTACGACCTCTCACATTAGACTGCCGTTTGCGGTTGCTGGATGTGCCGGGCGGGTCCGGGCAGTCTTATACCATAAACGAGTCTAACCTCGTGTCTTAGGCATTTATTATGCATTTAATTTATGCCTTTGACCTCTCACATTAGACTACCGTTTGTGGTTGCTGGATTTGTCGGGCAGGTCCGGACAGTCTTATACCACAAACGAGTCTAACCTCGTGTCTTAGGCATTTTTTATTACACATTATTATTCAACCCCAATTTGAATTAATATCCCTATTTCAAATTGTCAATAACTTCCAAATTAATCTATGTCCATAATTGTCACCTAAATTATGTTTATAATTTCTATGCATATAAATTAAGCCAATTAATGTCTCAAATTTATTATATTCTTTTAAGCCATTTTTATGCCAATTCACAATATTATTATTTAATATTTTCCCATTGCCCCCACGTCGTACGTACGTCTAATATGAAATATGTTAGACCCGCAAATAGTCTAACTCATAAAAAGAAAAGAAACATCACAACTTGCATAACACATAAAATAGATCTAACTTGCAAATAAGAATAGGCTAGCATGAATCAAAACTTGCATGATTAAAATTTACATAATCATAAATTTGCATAATCAATAACTTGCATAGGCAATAGGCATAATTTGCATAAACTACAAACTGGCATGGATAAATTATATAAGATATAATTTGCATAGATCTATACACATAAAGGTGAACTTGCATATATGAACATGTTTTCGCATAAACTTGCATATGATCTACATACAAACTTGTATTAAACTTGCATATGCAATTTAAACATGTAAACTAAGACCTACATATGATCCACATGCAATCTTACATATAAACTAGCATATGATTCACATCCAAACTTATATATAAACTTGCATATATAATTTAGACATGTAAATTAAGATTTACACTTGCATATGATTTAGACATGTAAATTAATGTCACAAAATGAATCAAATCTAGCATATGTGTTTAGACATATGAACCAACATCATGAATTTAAACATGTAAAATATCACACGTTTTACATATAAACTCGCATGTATATATATAGTTGATTCACATATAAACTTGTGTATAATACACATACAAACTTGCATATAAACTGATGTCATAAAATGAATCAAGTTAAACATATTTGATTGGGCATATGAAATAGGTCTACTAACATAAATGAACAAAACTGTCATATGTTCACAAACAGACGATAACAAAATTAAGTAACGTCACATGATTCAACATGCATGTTCTCATAATCCCAATTATAACTCATCATAATTAATTTATTAATTTTTTTGTGAAAGAAATTATACTCACAAAGACAGGTTAGAGAAGAGAATAATTCGTTCGTCATTCGTATTAGAATTCTGACTTGCAAATCCCTAAGCTTTAGGAAGAAGAACTATCCTAGCAGCAGCATGGAGGCTAAGAGATTAATTTAGTTTAGGTTTAGGGCTTGAGTCTATGCGTGCTTATATAGAAGTTTAATTCAACACAAGCTTTTAGATATTAGGTTTTTAATCCGCATCGTACACCTAGTGCTGAGTCAGCAAATGTATTTTATATATATTAATAACCTTCTATTTTTCTTTCCTTAAATTAATATGAATTGAACTTAAACATCTAATTGCATGTTTTCTTCGATTAGCGTATTCTTCTTAATTGATGTCAATTAACATTGAATAACAATTTTACTATAATCCTCAAATTAACATATTCTGCTTAATGTTAATTGACATAAGTGACAAATTAGCATAAGCATTTATACAAATTAAGATAATTACATGGTTTCCTAACAATACCCTATTAACATGTTTACAATTTGATGTCAAATAACATGCTTTTGCAAATGAACATCAATGCCCTGTAACGGCCGGGGAAATTCCGATGCTCGAATTTTCAACAATGATACACAATCCCGTATCACTTGCCAAAAACCCAAGTATCGAACCCCTGACTGTTAATAGAAAGAAGTTAGAGGGTGAGAAAAAGAAAGAAAGAAATGTTAGAATAGATGAAAGAAGAAGAACACACATCAGAATCTCACAGCGGAACGAATAAATATAATATCTCAAATCTCTTTATACAAAAAAACTGTATATACAGATACATACCAACCATCAGAGTACATCATATATCAGACACAGCGGAAATATACTTTGAATAACTAACGGTGAAGCCTCCTGCTTCCCGCTCCTAAAACTCCAAGCGAAACTTGACCTATACATATACTCGGTCTGACCCGAGCACATTTGATTTAAAACAAAATTCACTGGGTCAGTCTGGAATACTTTCAGTGATAAATTCACAGCACAAACACTTGTTTAACTTTGGAAATCCTTTTGAAATAAAAGGATAATAGTAAGGCCAGCCCACACATAAACACAGACGGTTTTTACCTTACTATAACCCAAACCATTTTTGAAATCAATATCTTTTCTGATATTATGATAGTGTCTATCAAACCACAAATAAATAACAAATTAGTAGAACACTTGCATCTCATGCTCTACATATATAGTATACAATCAAAAACCGCGGGCGCTTATTGGAAATTGGATTCCGACTATGACAAGGTATGGGACCACCTACCGATAGTATATCTCTAGAGGCAAATACACTGGGTTCAACAAGAACGTCTTGCAAACCGGCCCACACATGACCGACCACTCATTTCGCTTGAGTGTATTGAATGTATATCACCAATGGTTGGGATCAAACCACCATTTCCCGATAAGGGACAGCATCGATAGATAAAAGAAGCAAAAGGAATTTCTCTAGATAGGTGATTATACACCCTAATGGGAGCGACCCATAAAGCCATGCTGCCTGCCCGATTTTTGTCATTTCCCGGTTGATGAGGCTTGAGGCTAGGATTTACGTCCTTTTTAGATCAGCACATTAGATTCACTTTGAATGTCACATCGTCAGATCCGTCGATATCACTAATTGACGTCTACAACAATACATTACGTGTTGGCTAAAAGAAGTTTCCTTCTCCGCTTCCACTCTTAGTACGGTTGAAGAAATCAATACAAGTGACCGTCTGGAAATACTCTGTCAGACACTCGTCCATACAAGTCATCCAGGAACAGGATGAGCCGAAGGCACTCTCCTACCGCATCCATATAGGAATCACCCCAAGGATCAATAGCGAGAACTACTTGCAACCCGTATATTTCAACCATGACCGAACCCCAGTATATCTCTGCGTCGACTCAGAGATTATTAGTGGTTCTTCCATTTATGAAGATATACGGTCTTCAATGCTCCATCTTCATCGCTTGCCAATTAGTCGCGAACGTACAATTGATTCGAAGTGGTTTTGGGTCTAGTTCCCATCCCGTCTGTTCGAAACAACTCGTCAAAAAGTAGATAGAACATTTCATTTGATAGTTGGTTGTTTAACTATCAAATCTTAACAGTGCTGTTAAATCCATTGGCAGCTCAGGTTGTTTCTATAAAAATACTTCATTAAACCATTTTCTTTATTCTCATAATCGATTTTGTAAATCTTACCTCGACAAAACTCTTCTGGTTTATTTATTTAAAAATATAACCCAACACTTTCTTTTGAATATCGTATTGACCAGACCTCACCTTTATCTCCTTTGTTCGGAAATGTCCTTATATAATTCAATAATATCATCTTTATTTCCTTTGAATAAATGCGCTTACCAAACATACTATTTAATTACTTTGGAAATAGCGTTAACCTTTGAATTACATTATATAAGTAAAGTATGCGTGTTTGACCAAATAATACATGTCTTATTTTAAATCCAATGGTTTTATTTATATTTCTAAATCTTTACGAATAAACTTTTGTAATATTCTCTTAATAAATTATTCCTACCATCCTTTACCATTGCAAACCCATATCATCCTTTGATAATAGTGGAGTCGCCCAAGTTGGGGTATTTTAATTACCTCTCAGACCTTGGTCGACCCCGTTCTTATCTCCAGACAATCAGAGTCGGCAACTTAAAACTTTATATTCTAGTTCCACTTCTACTCATCATGGTTTGCCAAACCATTTCCTTTGATTCGAAAACCCACTTTACATTCAAATTCCCATCCCTTAATTAAGGAACTACTTCGACAAAATATTATTGCCATTAGACCCCAATAGGTTATTATAACCCATTTCTTCCATTGGTAGTTTCCTCAAAACTTCTTTACTTAATCTATTAAGTAAATAGACCAAAATCCCCTTTTTACCCTCATTCTAACCAAACTCACCTTGGTTAATTAAATAAACTCTCGAATTAACTTTCGAGTCATTTTTACAAACTGTGTTTGTAAATCCAGATTTAAATCCTCTTATAAACTCTAATCAAATTTTAGTCACCCTTATATCCATTGATCACTTTTTACTTTAATTCATCATTTGAAAATAATCCCTTCGATTATAATTATTTAAAATGATAATCTACTTAACCATTAACCACTTAAATCGTAGTTAATTTCACTATACTTAGGAATGAAATAATTGATCTTTAATTAACTAGAAATAAATAATTAATCATTTTAAAATAACATTAAATTAAATTACTTGATAATCATAGTTAATCAAAGATTAACTAATTAAAACAATCTTCGTTAAGTTAACGAATATTGGAAAATACTCGATTTGATTAATTAAAATCAAATCCACTAAATTGTCAACTTCAGCTAAAACAGTCTCCTTTATCGACTGTCAATACCAGTTAAACATTACTGATATTCACTCACCATCCCCTTTCTAAATTAATTAATGACTTAATTAATTTAAAAATATCCTTTAATTGCTTTATAAACCAATTATTCAAATTTTACTAACTCGTATATTAGTTCCTTCCTTTCTGACCATCAATGACATTATAACTCATTAGATAAAACTTTTAAAATAAATTCTTTGATAAACATGATTTTAAAAATAAATAAATTCCTGCTTAATTAATTTGTATAAACAAATCTCAAATTTCCTTTCAGTTAAAATAAATAAATTATAACTGAAATCTTCGTCAGTTTGCCTAGCGGCAAAAAAATGACATCATAACTGATGGATTTTACACCATCACTACCAATGACTTAATCAATTCTGTCGATTGATTAAAACACAACACAATCAGTATCTATTCAATTCGAACAGGTTTAATATTGTTTTGGTGTGTCAACCCACATATATGAGGAATACGATCAATAAATAAAATAAATTTGAGGAATTCGGTTCGATTCCTCCTACCTGTCCTTCTCTGCATCACATAACACATACGAAATGGTATGTTAATATAACACATTAAAATGACGAATAAATACAGTCAACCAATCAACCAACAACAACCAATAGCAACTATAACATCCAATCAACCAATATAACTGATATTTTAAATTTATATGGATTTATCACATCACAGTAGTCCAGAGAAGTGTGAGAATTAACTCACCAGTGATTACGGTTGACGATGGACGTGTTTGTTCCTTTTAATTTGCAACGAACGTTCAAAATTTGCTGAAATTTCAACTGTGTCAGATCAATTCCCGGTCAGCGCCATCGTCTAGAGCTCGTCTCTGCGATCCCAACGGATCCTGTTTCGTGTAAATCCGTTAACGTATGAAGAAGATACGGCGGTTTAAAGTTTATAATATTTTAACGAGAATTAATTAACTAATTTAAATTAAAATTAACCCTTAATTAAATCAGTAAACCGTTATTTACTTCAAATAAAGTCCACGTCAGCACAGGAATAAGGCTCCACGTGTTTTCGTTTAATCCTCCTGGCAAAACCCGTCTTCCCCCTTGTCTACCATCACTCAAACCCATCACCGGAACTTTGGAGCTCCACCACATCGCCACCGTACCACCTGAGACCTCGTCGCCACCCCCAATCGCTCCGCCTTACCAAGATCCCCCACAGCCCAAAGACCCGTCACCTAATTTGATCCTAGGCCGCCGGAAATCCAACCCGACCAGATTCCGTTGTTGGCTCGATAGCCGCCGCCACTGGTGGTTCTGAGCCACCGCGATCCCACTGCAACAACCACCTCGCTTCGGCGCTTCATACAACCTCAGGCCCCATCACCAGTTCGGCCTCCACCACCCAAAAATCCGCCAAATCCGATTCCAGTAAACCGTGAAAACCCCCAAATTGTCATTTTCAATCATCTCCCAATTTCTCTCACCTCTGAGCGCCGGAAGTCTCGGGACCACCACCGTTTGAAAGCCCTTTCTCTCCTCTACAACCTCGTGTCAGCCCCTCCATCAATCATCAACCCAAAACTCCACAAAAGCCATAAAAACGAAAATGATTTCCGGCGGTTATTCGCGATTTTCGGCCACCACCCTCGACGAAACCTCCACAATTTTTGGCTGTAGGTAGCCCTTGCCCCGATCTACCATTTCCCTTCAGAACCCCATAGCAAAATCATCACAGATCGAGAGATATTAGTGTTTTTGTGATTAAGGACTTTTTTGCAAAATGTGGATGGATTTTATGGTTTGGGCTGGAAAATCTGAGGGGAAAGGGTTTATATAGGTGTAGTTTATTATATTTTAACATGACGTGACGTCTGACAACGACTGACGATTTTTATTTCGTGTCTATCGCTATTTTCAATATTGTTTATTCGCTCCTGTGCTCACATACAAACCCCGTTCGAGATGCAAATGGATGGTATAATATAATTTGACGATACGGTCCTAACGAATCTTGTTTCGTCGAATTCCGAGCCCGTTAGCTCGAATAGCGCTCGTTCACGTCCAATTTGGTCGTTTTTATTTGCATTTTATTTTGCCACGCTCACAAAAAAACCCCGATTGACGCGCCGATTGAAATCTAGCAATAATTTATTGTTGCTGTCTCGATAAAATTTGTTTCGTCAAAAACTGAGGTCGTTTGAATAAAGTCCCTTTTATAACTGCCCAATTCAAAGAAAATAAACCAATTTAAAAATACCTCAATATAATATTATTAAAATATTGAAATTGGCCTTATACGACCAGAATTGTATACACTACCAAGATAAAATATCCCGGGTTGAATTTGAAGCCAAATCGATATTCAAAATATTTAAAAACCCCTTTATTTAATATAAATAATGATAAAATTATAAAGGAAATTCCACAGCGACTATTTTAAAATTTGATTTAGACATAAAACAAAATCTACAACACGAAAACTCGATTTTTCTCTTCCATTAGAAAAATATCGTCTAACTGGTCCGGACGTTTCTTGTTTCGAGGAAAACCGACTTATTTTGAATCCTGTACGGCTGTTTAAAGTTCAAACCACCAAATTACGAACTGCCGCGCCGCTGCAGCTCGTTTTATAATTAAATTATATATTAAACGTTCGACGGTCGTTTAATTAACGAATCGTTATTATATTTTCAATACAAGCCATATTAACACTTTATATTTTGCTAATTCACAGTATACAGCGATTTCAACATTTTCCAATATTTTAAAATTGAACTATTATTACATTATCCATATTAATTAAAATATTCAACTTAATAAATATTCAAGCCATAAAAATTCAAATCCACATTTTAAAATATTAAAAATAAATTTAAATAATTGGCCAGAAAAGCACGGGTCGTTACATTCCTTCCCCCTTAAAACTATTTCGTCCTCTAAATTGCTAAGGTAGAAAGAACGTCACCACCCCATTATCTTTACAAAAATATTTAACTATAACACGGTTTTATTTCAAAACTAATCTTATCGGTTTCAAAACCAATTAATTTCAAATAATAAAATTTTCCAAAAATCTTCAAAAAATTTCTAACACCTTAAATTTTAGAAAAATTTCGGTAGAGTCTCCCCTGCACGGAGGGACATCTGCGATATCGCGGGTTCAACAAATATATATACGTCGACTCTCATGGTCGGAAAATCAAAAATCAGATCTCAAAACCCAAATCAAAACCCAAAAATTTTATATTTGCGTAGGCGTACCTTTTTGCGAGCGTTATTTTAGCGTACTTTTCAATTTATAGCAATCTACGCAATCAAATTCTATCTCCATAGCCTTCTCATACCTGTACTGATCTCAAATACCAAGTATGTAACAACTGAATGGATAAACAAATTCAATCCAAACATATGACATCATTACTGGTTTAAATCTTTCGATTTTAATTCATGATCGATTCCATTCAATCTTGCTATATAGGAATTCATTTACTTACCCTTTTAATTTATTAAACTTTTCGATTTAACCATTGGTGAAATTATACAAACCATCCAACATAAAACAAACCAACAAACAAACAAGGCATATCAACTCAACCAATCATTTTGATTCAACATTAATATTTCGTTTACTTTCACTTTGGTTTCAC
Source organism: Allium sativum (assembly GCA_030737875.1). Lineage (NCBI taxonomy): Eukaryota > Viridiplantae > Streptophyta > Magnoliopsida > Asparagales > Amaryllidaceae > Allium > Allium sativum. The sequence continues at coordinate 260,457,800 of CM060927.1, read as the reverse complement.
TTATCGATTAATGTTAGATCGATTTCTTACCCAATTATTAATTCAATTACCAAATTCCAATGTATTTTATTTGGTTCCAACACCATATCCATTTCTGATTTAACTCGACTTAACCAATGTAAGTCGTATTCCCATATTTGATTTTAATCCCATCCAAACAATCAAATAATAAGATATCTCAATAATTCGATAAAATAATTTCCTTTTCTATACAAAATATAATTTGGGCAAAATTATTTCATTTACCCACTTTGCAAAATCTTTTAAAAATGATTTTTATATTTAATTACAAATACGCGTTCTCATATATACACACTCAACTCAATCTAGGGTATTACTAACCCAATCTCTATTGAGTCACACCACAGAGCCAAGGTTATCACAAAACCAATAGCTCTGATACCAACTGTAACGGCCCGGGAAATTCCGACGTTCGAATTTTCAACAATGATACACAATCCCGTATCACTTGCCAAAAACCCAAGTATCGAACCCCTGACTGTTAATAGAAAGAAGTTAGAGGGTGAGAAAAAGAAAGAAAGAAATGTTAGAATAGAAGAAAGAAGAAGAACACACATCAGAATCTCACAGCGGAACAAATAAATATGATATCTCAAATCTCTTTATACAAAAAAACTGTATATACAGACACATACCAACCATCAGAGTACATCATATATCAGACACAGCGGAAATATACTTTGAATAACTAACGGTGAAGCCTCCTGCTTCCAGCTCCTGAAACTCCAAGCGAAACTTGACATGTACATATACTCGGTCTGACCCGAGCACATTTGATTTAAAACAAAATTCACCGGGTCAGTCTGGAATACTTTCAGTGATAAATTCACAACACAAACACTTGTTTAACTTTGGAAATCCTTTTGAAATAAAAGGATAATAGTAAGACCAGCCAACACATAAACGCAGACGGTTTTTACCTTACTATAACCCAAACCATTTTTTAAATCAATATCTTTTCTGATATTATGATAGTGTCTATCAAACCACAAATAAATAACAAATTAGCAGAACGCTTGCATCTCACGCTCTACATATATAGTATACAATCAAAAATCGCGGGCGCTAATTGGAAATTGGATTCCGACTATGACAAGGTATGGGACCACCTGCCGATATTATATCTCTAGAGGCGAATACACTGGGTTCAACAAGAACGTCTTGCAACCCGGCCCACACACGACTGACCACTCATTTCGCTTGAGTGTATCGAATGTATATCACCAACGGTTGGGCTCAAACCACCGTTTTCCGATAAGGGACAACATCGATAGATAAAAGAAGCAAAAGGAATTTCTCTAGATAGGTGATTATACACCCTAATGGGAGCGATCCACATAGCCATGCTGCCTGCCCAATTTTTGTCATTTCCCGGTTGATGAGGCTTGAGGCTAGGATTTACGTCCTTTTTAGATCAGCACATTAGATTCACTTTGAATGTCACATCGTCAGATCCGTCGATATCACTAATTGATGTCTGTAACAATACATTACGTGTTGGCTAAAAGAAGTTTCCTTCTACGCTTCCACTCTTGGTACGGTTGAATAAATCAATACAAGTGACCGTCTGGAAATACTCTGTCAGACACTCGTCCATACAAGTCATCTAGGAATAGGATGAACCGAAGGCACTCTCCTACCGCATCCATATAGGAATCACCCCAAGGATCAATAGCGAGAAGTCCTTGCAACCCGTATATTTCAACCATGATAGAACCCCAGTATATCTCTGCGTTGACTCATAGATTGTTAGTGGTTCTTCCATTGATGAAGATATACGGTCTTCAATGCTCCATCTTCATCGCTTTCCAATTAGTCGCGAACGTACAGTTGATTCGAAGTGGTTTTGGGTCTAGTTCCCATCCTGTCTGTTCGAAACAACTCGTCAAAAAGTAGATAGAACATTTCATTTGATAGTCGGTTGTTTAACTATCAAATCTTAACAGTGCTGTTAAATCCATTGGCAGCTCAGGTTGTTTCTATAAATATACTTCATCAAATCATTTTCTTTATTCTCATAATCGATTTTGTAAATCTTACCTCGACAAAACTCTTCTGGTTTATTTCTTTGAAAATATAACCCAACACTTTCTTTTGAATATCGTATTGACCAGACCTCACCTTTATCTCCTTTGTTCGGAAATGTCCTTATATAATTCAATAATATCATCTTTATTTCCTTTGAATAAATGCGCTTACCAAACATACTATTTAATTACTTTGGAAATAGCATTAACCTTTGAATTACATTATATAAGTAAAGTATGCGTGTTTGACCAAATAATACACGTCTTATTTTAAATCCAATGGTTTTATTTATATTTCTAAATCTTTACAAATAAACATTTGTAATATTCTCTTAATAAATTATTCCCACCATCCTTTACCATTGCAAACCCATATCATCCTTTGATAATAGTGGAGTCGCCCAAGTTGGGGTATTTTAATTACCTCTCAGACCTTGGTCGACCCGTTCTTATCTCCAGACAATCAGAGTCGGCAACTTAAAACTTTATATTCTAGTTCCACTTCTACTCATTATGGTTTGCCAAACCATTTCCTTTGATTCGAAAACCCACTTTACATTCAAATTCCCATCCCTTAATTAAGTAACTCCTTCGACAAAATATTATTGCCATTAGACCCCAATAGGTTATTATAACCCATTTCTTCCATTGGTAGTTTCCTCAAAACTTCTTTACTTAATCTATTAAGTAAATAGACCAAAATCCCCTTTTTACCCTCATTCTAACCAAACTCACCTTGGTTAATTAAATAAACTCTCGAATTAACTTTCGAGTCATTTTTACAAACTGTGTTTGTAAATCCAGATTTAAATCCTCTTATAAACTCTAATCAAATTTTAGTCACCCTTATATCCATTGATCACTTTTTACTTTAATTCATCATTTGAAAATAATCCCTTTGATTATCATTATTTAAAATGATAATCTACTTAACCATTAACCACTTAAATCGTAGTTAATTTCACTATACTTAGGAATGAAATAATTGATCTTTAATTAACTAGAAATAAATAAGTAATCATTTTAAAATATCATTAAATTAAATTTCTTGATAATCATAGTTAATCAAAGATTAACTAATTAAAACAATCTTCGTTAAGTTAACGAATATTGGAAAATACTCGATTTGATTAATTAAAATCAAATCCACTAAATTGTCAACTTCAGCTAAAACAGTCTCCTTTGTCGACTGTCAAAACCAGTTAAACATTACTGATATTCACTCACCGTTCCCTTTCTAAATTAATTAATGACTTAATTAATTTAAAAATATCCTTTAATTGATTTATAAACCAATTATTCAAATTTTACTAACTCGTATATTAGTTCCTTCCTTTCTGACCATCAATGACATTATAACTCATTAGATAAAACTTTTAAAATAAATTCTTTGATAAACATGATTTTAAAAATAAATAAATTCCTGCTTAATTAATTTGTATAAACAAATCTCAAATTTCCTTTCAGTTAAAATAAATAAATTATAACTGAAATCTTCGTTAGTTTGCCTAGCGGCAAAAAAATGACATCATAACTGATGGATTTTACACCATTACTGCCAATGACTTAATCAATTCTATCGATTGATTAAAACACAACACAATCAGTATCTATTCAATCCGAACAGGTTTAATATTGTTTTGGTGTGTCAACCCACATATATGAGGAATACGATCAATAAATAAAATAAATTTGAGGAATTCGGTTCGATTCCTCCTACTTGTCCTTCTCTGCATCACATAACACATACGAAATGGTTTGTTAATATAACACATTAAAATGACGAATAAATACAGTCAACCAATCAACCAATAACAACCAATAGCAACTATAGCATCCAATCAACCAATATAACTGATATTTTAAATTTATATGGAATTATCACATCATAGTAGTCCAGAGAAGTGTGAGAATTAACTCACTAGTGATTACGGTTGATGATGGACGTATTTGTTCCTTTTAATTTGCAACAAACGTTCAAAATTTGCTGAAATTTCAACTGTTCCAGATCAACTCTCGGTCAGCGCCATCGTCTAGAGCTCGTCTCTGCGATCCCAACGGATCATGTTTCGCGTAAATCCGTTAACATATGAAGAAGATACGGTGGTTTAAAGTTTATAAAATTTTAACGAGAATTAATTAACTAATTTAAATTAAAATTAACCCTTAATTAAATTAGTAAACCGTTATTTACCTCAAATAAAGTCCACGTCAGCACAGGAATAAGGCTCCACGCGTTTTCGTTTAATCCTCCTTGCAAAACCCGTCTTCCCCCTTGTTTACCATCGCTCAAACCCATCACCGGAACTTTGGAGCTCCACCACATCGCCACCGTACCACCTGAGACCTCGTTCCACCCCCAATCGCTCCGCTTCTCCGAGATCCCCCACCGCCCAAAGACCGGTCACCTAATTTGATTCCAGGCCGCCGGAAATCCAACCCGACCAGATTCCGTTGTTGGCTCGATAGCCGCCGCCACAGGTGGTTCTGAGCCACCGCGACCCCACTGCAACAACCACCTCGCTTCGGCACTTCATCCAACCTCAGGCCCCATCACCAGTTCGGCCTCCACCACCCAGAAATCCGCCAAATCCGATTCCAGTAAACCGTGAAAAACCCCAAATGGTCATCTCCGATCATCTCCCAATTTCTCTCACCTCTGAGCGCCGGAAGTCTCGGGACCACCACCATTTGAAAGCCCTTTTCTCGTCTACAACCTCGTGTCAGCCCCTCCATCAATCGTCAACCCAAAACTCCACAAAAGCCATAAAAACGAAAATGATTTTCGGTGGTTATTCGCGATTTCCGGCCACCACCCTCGACGAAACCTCCACAATTTTTGGCTGTAGGTAGCCCTTGCCCCGATCTACCATTTCCCTTCAGAACCCCATAGCAAAATCATCACGGATCGAGAGATATAAGTGTTTTTGTGATTAAGGACTTTTTTGCAAAATGTGGATGGATTTCATGGTTTGGGCTAGAAAATCTGAGGGGAAAGGGTTTATATAGGTGTAGTTTATTAAATTTTAACATGACGTGACGTCTGACAACGACCGACAATTTTTATTCCGTGTCTATCACTATTTTCAATATTGTTTATTTGCTCCTGTGCTCACATACAAACCCCATTCGAGATGCGAATGGATGTTATAATATAATTTAACGATACAGTCCTAACGAATCTTGTTTCGTCGAATTCCGAGCCCATTAGCTCGAACATCGCTCATTCACGTCCAATTTGGTCGTTTTTTATTTGCGTTTTATTTTTCCACGCTCACAAAATAACCTCGATTGACACGCCAATTGAAATCTAGCAATAATTTGTTGTTGCGGTCTCGATAAAATTTGTTTCGTCGAAAACTGAGGTCGTTTGAATAAAGTCACTTTTATAACTGCCCAATTCACAGAAAATAAACCAATTTAAAAATACCTCAATATAATATTATTAAAATATTGAAATTGGTCTTATACGACCAGAATTGTATACACTACCAAGATAAAATATCCCAGGTTGAATTTGAAGCCAAATCGATATTCAAAATATTTAAAAACCCCTTTATTTAATATAAATAATGATAAAATTATAAAGGAAATTCCATAGCGACTATTTTAAAATTTGATTTAGACATAAAACAAAATCTACAACACGAAAACTCGATTTTTCTCTTCCATTAGAAAAATATCGTCTAACTGGTCCGGACGTTTCTTGTTTCGAGGAAAACCGACTTATTTTGAATCCTGTACGGCTGTTTAAAGTTCAAACCGCCAAATTACGAGCCATATTAACACTTTATATTTTGCTAATTCACAGTATACAGCGATTTCAACATTTTCCAATATTTTAAAATTGAAATATTATTACATTATCCATATTAATTAAAATATTCAACTTAATAAATATTCAAGCCATAAAAATTCAAATCCACATTTTAAAATATTAAAAATTAATTTAAATAATTGGCCAGAAAAGCACGGGTCGTTACATGCCCAATTAACATATTTTCTTTAATTAATACCAATTAATATAATTGACAAATTAGCACAAACACATATATATACTAAGGTCAATTACATGTTTTTCAGTCAATGCCATATTAACACACATCTACAAATTAATTTCAATCTATTCATGTTTACATATTCTTCCTTTACTGTATACATTAATTGCCTATATATATATATATATATATATATATATATATATATATATATATATATACGCACCTATTCATAAATTATAATATTGACAACTAATGCAAATTGATTGCTTACCTATTTTAAAAAGTGGAAATCGATTATATAATTTAATTCCCTTTTTTTTCTACTTTCCTCGTAACATACAAAGTCAACGCATAATGAAGTTACCTACATACATATATATCTATTTATACATGCATAAATATTTCCTTCCCAAATAAATTGACTGTATTTATCTTCTTCTTCTTTTCTTTCTTTTTACTGCATGCATCCACACATTTCCTTCCGCTTTTTGTATTAATTGTATTAATTTTTCTTCATTAATTAACTAATCCTTTAATTAATTATCTTTACGGTATAGTATATCTAATTTCGGGATGTTACACACTTACTTCTCTATTGATCTTTATACAGTTTCTAAATTAACTCTTATCGATTCGATTAACTTGACTCGACTAAAACAAACCTTAGTTCAATTTCACTTGCAAATTCATTTACATTTAGTTCTAAATCTACCAAATTAAATTTCTTTCCAAATTTACCTTCATTAATTTTAATTCGCTTGACTTATTGGAATCGACTTAGTTCCAAATTTAAAATTTGTTTAACTATCATCTTATTCTGACTAAGCCAAGTTTTACATTGCATCTTATTTCATTTGTTTGGCACTTTGATTCATACCCTTAACCATTCTTATTCGCATTTTCATTTTAAATTAAACATTATTCCATTTACTCAACTTATTTATTCGATTCTCAAATCATGGTTCGAATTAAGGATGGTTCATAACTCAAATTTATACTTAGTTCTCAATCAATTACTATTCGATTTCCTAAGTATACTTTATTTAACTCGATTCCTCTACTCGAATTAAGTTATATTCCATTCGACAAAATGGTTTACACTTTACTCATTCCATTGTTCATACTTAGATTTATATTCGACATATTTTCCAAATGAGATTTACCCCATTTAGATATCATATTCTTTGATTTCACATATATACTGACTTGCCATTTATTTCTTTATTTATATTTATTAGCAATTCACATTCACATTTTTATAATAACTTAAGTTCTTATTACACAACCAAATTTTCAATTGATTTTAGTTAACTTTAGTTGAATTTTATTTCGCGGTAACCTCAAGTCTCAAATACTTTTACCAACCAAATTTTTAAATATCTTTAAACCTTATTATCAACCATATTTACAAGTTACGTGACATTTCTTCTTAATACTTCAGTCCATTCCATGGTTTCAAAGTTTAAACTCCAATGAATCGGGCAACTAAATCCTAGATCATTATCATTAGTTAAGACAAACTCAAAGTGCTTGGTTTAGGGTTTTATAAACCAAGTTTAAAATACATATGTATTTATAAAATCTATAGAAAACATACCATAAATTGAAATCCAAACTTTAATTAACAAAAACAAAGAAATTTCGATCCTGGTTAAATCTAAAAATCCATTTTTCATACACTTGGAAATTAGATCCAAAATTCTTTTCAAATAAGTTATGAAAGTACGGAGTGGTCTCCTCCACTCAGACACTTCATAATAAATGTCGATAATGCGTGCACTCATTGCCGAAGTCGTTTCTGATGTCCGAGAAGGGATTACCCACTTATTTTTATTTTTTTAAATCCTTTTGAAACTATTTCCAAAACTATCTCTTATAATACAATATTTTTCAAACTTTGGACACCTATTTCAAAAGCTTCCCAGAATCAACTTTCAAGTTTATTTCTATTTCAATCACAACCTTTTACGCCCAATTATACCTATAGGTATTTCATTTCAAATATATTCTAAATTCATTAAATTTTCCTTATTAGATTTATTATCTAATCAACCATAATAGTTAATAACTTAATATTACCACCTACTAAAACGAATACATACTTACTTGAACCAATAATATATATTTGATATATTTAAAAATATAATCGAAAACCATATTATGTCATCCATTCTGTTCGATTATTTAGAAATTCCTATCGATTCTATGACGTCCCATATATCAACCAGAATCCATAAGTATTCAACAGAACAAGTCAACACAATGTAAAACCAATTTATATCAAAATACAATTACGCTCTCTAATATCACTCAAACCCATTCTAGGGCATTACTAACCCCATCTCAAATGAGTTTATCCCCAAACAAAGCCAAGGTTATCGCTAACCATTGCTCTGGTACCAACTGTAACGACCCAGATTTTTGACTGTTTAAATCGACAATAAACCACACATGTCGACCCAAACAAATCGCCAACCCAGATAGTTATTGGGAAAAAGAAGAAAAATAAGGAAGAGAAAAGCAATCACAGAACCTCACAGCGCAAGGACAACATATAATAAACAAATAATGGTTCAAAAGCATTTAAAACATATACATTCGAGTTATACTTCTCAGTCATCAGAGTTACACTTGTACACATACATACAGTAATGCAGCGGAAATAAAGTGCAGTGGAATAAACATGTAATATATATATATATACACCAAATACTCATCTTCATCCTCCAAGATGTTGAAATCTTCGCTAACTGCAACATCTGCTGAACCGAGTGTATTGCATAAAAAGAAACACAATAAACACTCGGATCAACACTAAATCATTCTCATATTAGTCAAATCAAAATACGAAATAACCTGAGTGCCATAGGTACAGTGACTCAAGAGATGTTACGGGATTTTTTCCATCTCTCGAGGATCCGTTAAACTAATACATACATAGTATAATACGTTATTATGATAGCGTCTATCCAGTAAAGTAAATATCATAAAAATAGCATAAGCGGGATTACAATATTACCCTTGCGCCGTTTACAGGCATCAACAGTCTATGCAGTACCGTAAATTCACAGTACTGGTGTTATCAGAGGGCACTCTATAGAAGGCAATGTTAAATCAAAATCGTATGGGGCTCGATATGGATCAATATGACAAGGCACTCAAGGCAATGCCTAGGGTAGGATTCTACCAATTGCACTCCCAGACCGGTGGTGTAACGATCCGGATTTTTCGAATAGTTTATTTTAAATATTTAATATGGTTTTAAATATTGTGATTGATAATATAAATTGATATATGATTTTATTTTGAATATATATATAATTATTTAATCTGAAATAATTATAATAATACGAGGAACTGAATTTAATTAAATTCAAAATTTTAACTGGAGTCAAAATGATTAATATATTTAAATTAAAAACGATAATAATAATTTATTATCTAGAAAATGATTTGTTCTGAATTTAAATTATATTATATTAATTTAATATGGTATATATGTTCAAATTAAATTTCAGAATATATATTGTTCAGTTCAGAATAGTGTTATAACATTTAAACGACAGTGGTTACGTTAAATTAGCGGTTCGTGTGTAAACCCTGAGATATTTTAATGGATAAGATCGAAAATCAAATCGATGTCTATTTTAAAAGAAATAAAAATCTCGTAAAATCTAATCGAATTAAAAACAAATCAAATCATATTAATGTATAATCAAATCAGAATTTAATGAAGTGTACTTTACACAGATAAAATTTCTTCACCATTAAGTAGTATTCTTTATAAATATCGCGACATAAACCCGTCTCTATTCTATTTTCTTTGTTCTTTCCTTTTGTTCATACTCAGCCAAAAACCATGAATCCCTCCTTATAAATCAAAGGCCACTTCTCTGTAAATAAAAACAATCGCAAACCGGTCCTCAGAAAAGAAATTTCATGCCTCCTAAAAACGCGAGACCCAAAAACGAAAAGCTTCAGACAAATGGAATTGAGAATGGCCATCGTTCAAAACAAAAAAGGGGATTTAAATTTGATTTCGGCGGCATCGAACTAGGGCAGTGAGCGACGAGTGAAGCAGGAGCCAGGCGTTATTATTGTTTGGGCTTCGGCAGTAGGTATCACGATACCTAAGGGTTGATTTTGGGGATTTCGAGTTCTGGAGTTCGGGTACTCGTGGCGATGTGGTCTGGGAGGTTTGTCGAGGTCAAGGGAGGCTTGAAGCTGGATATACTCACGATGGCAAAGGGAAGCTGGAACTCGATTTCAGAAGTAGCGCAAGTCAGGGATTGGTGCGCAGGTAATTCTGGGAGTTCGAAGTCTGGTACGGCAGTAAGGTATTTGGGAGTTCAGAGTTTTAGGTGATGGGAATGAGGAGTTTGAGTTCATCCTGGAGCGTGTGATTGAGGAAGTTGTCTGAACAGTAAAGGCTAAGGCATTCCAACAAAAATAAGGTAATAATTTAGTTAATTTAATTACTTAGGAATGCTACTTTATATGTATATATATATACACACATATATATAAATTGGTTAAAATTAGATGGTTAAGTTATGATCTTATTTCAAGATAAGGGATTAACTTAAGTATTGGTGTGAAATAATTATAAATAATACATGGAAATTATTTTTTATAATTGGCAATTGATTAAAAGTAAATTAATTTAGGTAATTAGTTCATATAAAGGAAGTTAGTTAGTAGTGAATAAAATTTTGTAGAATAATCATTTGAGTAAGATTAATGTTTAAATTAGAATTAATTTATACGTTGTAATTAATTAAATTAAATTTGTCTAATTCGATAACTGAAATTTTAATTATATTGTTTTACATTGGAAAACAGATGGTTGGTGGAATTGCTGTGAAATTTATATAATATGCTTCAGGGGATATTCAGCGTAGTTAAAATCTCGGTGAGTAAATCTCACTTACCTTTTATTTAAAATTATTTTTATCAGTTAAAAATAATTGTCTGTTGCTTGTTTGGTTGCATTCAATATTTTCGTGCATCTTAAATATATTAGTTATTTAGGCTTGGTGGTTGCTATTATATATATATTGGTGGTTGGATTTCCTGCAGTATCATTAGCGGATGCCCGCGGTACCATTAGCAGATGATTACCCTATACGCCCCACGCTATGATAGTGGATGACCTTCTATACCGCGATATCCTGCCTCGAAGCAGGATGGGTATTATTTATGTTGACTAACGTCTGTGGATGCAGGAAAAACAGGTTGGAGGGATCCAACTGGATTCCTCAAAAATATATTATTTGTTTGCACATATACTGTCATATATGATGTGTTAGAAAACCTGAAATAAATAATTTGGTTGTTTGGTGTTTAAATATCACTGGGCCTAAGTGTTAATTTATAAAAATATCCTGAAAGGGGTATTTGAGATTTAAAAGGGGAATTCTATTTTTAAAAATAGAAATTTGAATTTTTAATGAGCTATAAAAATATTAACTTGTTTTAAACAAGTACGAAAATTATAAACGATGTTTATAAATTAAATAATACAGGCAATTGAAGTGATTAATTTATAAATGATATTTATAAATTAAATAACATAGGAAATGGAAGTAAATTTATAAACGGTGTGTAAAAATGAAACGGAATGATTTTCAGTGGAAATCAGAAAATTGAAATGAAATTATAAATAGTGTTTATAGAAATAAAGTGAGAAAAATTATCATTGGATAATTTGAATATTTAAATTTAGATGGGAATTTAAAAATAGAAATGGGAAATCGGTTTAAAGAAATAAACGATGGAATATATTCTGATGATCAAAATATAAATTAAACGAAAATAAATACGTAAGGATTTATGATTTGAATTCGATTAATTCGAATTTTATTTAAACAGAAGTCAAATTTAATAAAGGGAATTTGAATAGAATTTGAATGGAATTTGAATATAGAGAATTCAAATAGGATTTGAATATAGAAATTTCAAAGCGAACTGAAAATAGAATTTGAAAATAGAAAGTTGAAATCATTTCAAAATGGGAACGACGAAATATATTTCAGAATGCGGATTTTTAAACAGAATAGAAATTAAATCCAAAGGATTTTTAATATGCAAAAGGAATTGGAATTTAATATAGAAGATCAAAGTATAAATAAATTTATTTTCGAGTTAGGAAAAATCGACAATTTTAGATAATCATAAATAGTCAGTTGAATTTGGAAAATTGGTTTAAAATATATAAAATATATCAGAATAGAGTTGGAATTTATATATAAACGATGTTTAAAACGTTTATATATATAAATATAATTAAACGAACACGCCGCAGCACTGTAGTTCATAAATTGGCGATTCGAACATCAATTGAATATATAGAACTCGATTGAAGTTGGAATTCCTTGAAACAAGAAACGCCAGGACTGATTTGATAATAGTTTTCTAATGGAGAAGAAAAATCTAGATTTTGTCGAATAGATTTTTAGTTATGTCAAAATAAAATTTTCAGAAAAGCAGCGCCAAAATCGTTTTAAACCCATAGCGGTTTATTTAAATGAATAAAAGGATTTTAAAGAAATAAATTCCGAATTTGCCATTAGAAAATCCCTACTGGAGATATAAAATAAATATGAACTCCAGTGAAGTAAGTGAAATGATTTTTGAAACAATAATCAGATTTTTAGTTATTAAATAGATTTAACTAATTTTGAAGAATAAATAGTTAATCGAGTTTTGAATCGAAATTAGTGTTGGATAAGTAAATTGGTTTTGTGGACTCATATTCGAAAATGAATTTGAAACTCAAGTTAGAAATGAAATTCTACTTGTTTATAAGCAAATTAAAATATAGGTGAACATGATATGTTCAAACTAAAGGGAGTTGGCAAAGGAGCAAACTAAAGAATAAATTAGCAAATTTAGTTAAGACAATTTGATTGAGATGAATTGAATTAGAAACAGGTGAGCATGGGTTAGACAGGTACGGGATGAAGTATATGAAGATTTTAATTTATGTGCCCGACAAAAAGGTACATGTTTAAATTCATATATGAGATTTTATGCGCCGTATCGGCAAGCCGCTTGGCTTTTCCTTTTTCTTTTGGATTGGTGAGGGCCATGGGAGGCTATTTTAAATATCCCGATGCTCTCGGTACAAGGGAGATTATGGCGAAATTTTCCGGAAATTTAAGGAGATAGAATATTTTTAAGAAATTTTAATAGTTAGAAATCAATGTATCGATATATATAGAATTCGATAAGGAAACGAAATTTAAAATAGAGTATTATAAACCAAAAAGGAAATCCATAAATTAGAAATAGAAAGCGAACCATATACATGTTTAAAAAAATGAATAATTGGTTTTTATAATGTTGATTATTCGAGGTAAGTGGTTTTGTCTGTTTTGAAGTTAATGATGTTTTCGGTCAAGGTCTGAGAGGTAGGTATACCCCAACTTGATTGATTTCATTTTAATCGATAAATAGCAAGATCCAGTCTTGAAAAGAAGGGTTGAATAAGAGTTAGTTAAATAAAATATTTTGGGTTGTCGTAACGATGTTTTATACAACATTCATTTTAACCCAAGTGATGGAATTTTCAAAATATAAAAGTAAATATTCCCTGAGTATAATTAAAGTAGCCGGGAAAGAGATAAGTGATTGAAAATGTTTTCAATTGCGAATATAATATATTTTTTAAGTATAGAAAATAAAAGAAGGTGATATAGGGAAATGTTTTTTTCCAACTAGCGTAAGAGATCAATAAGATTTCTGGAAATATTGGTTAACAAATATTTGATGGGGAAATGAAGAAGTGAATTTATTAATGAAATATTTATTTAGGGGCCCAGTGATTGTTTGATTGTTTTGAATGGATGTTTGTTTTTCTTTGATAGTTAAAAAACCAACTATCGAAGTATTTTCCAATATCGTTGTCAATATGGAGAGACTGGTTGGATTATTATCCGTGAACCACTTTGTATTAGCAGTAACGTTGCGAATCAGATTATATGAAGATAATCGAAGATGGAGTGAAGTGCAAGTACTTTTTCTATTAATAGAGATTGTGCCTTCGGTTTTGTTCAATCCCAGAATGAACGTAAATGGACGAATGTATGACAAAGTATTTCCAATGATCTAATGGGTTGGTCTGTGTAAATATATATGGTGGCAACGGATTTATTCCCTTAGCATAACATTTAGAATATTTGTGCAAATCAATTAGTGATTAACGGATCTGACAATGTGGCATTCAAAGTGATTGTGCTATCAATGAATAGAAAGTGAGCATAGCCTCAGGCCTCAACAACCAGGAAATGACAAAAATCGGGCAAGCAGCATGGCTATGTGGGTCGCTCCCATTAGGGTGTACTATCACCTATCTAGAGATTCATTTAATTCCTTATTCTATTCGATGTTGTCCCATTCAGGAAACGGTTGCTGATCCCAACCGTTGGTGATATACATTCGATACACTCAAGCGAAATGATTGGTCGTTCATGTATGGGCCGGGTTGCAAGATGTTCTTGTTGAACCCAGTGTATTCCTCTCTAGAGATACACTAGCGGAAGGTGGTTCCATACCTTGTCATAGTCGGAATCCAATCTCCAATAAGCGTCCTGCAGTTTTTGATTTTATACTATATATGTAGAGCGTGAGATGCAAGCGTTCTACTATTTGGTTATTTATTTGATGTAGACATTATTATAATATTACTGGAATTTCATATCAAAGTGTTTTGGGTTATAGTAAGGTAAAAACCATCCATGTTTATGTGTGGGCTGGTCTTACTATTATATTTCCTTTCGAAAGGATTTTGAATGTTAAACAAATGGTTGGAGTTTACTCACACCAGTCCCATGACTGACCCAGAGTTTATTTTGTTTGTTTCCCTAAACTCTTGGGTGCCCAAATTTGTACGGGCAGTCAAGTAGTCGGGGTTTTACAGATTCATTTGGAGGAGCTGGAAGCAGGAGGCTTCACCAATTAGCTATAGGTTATCATATTTCCGTTGTGTACTATGTTGTATCCAGAAACAGGTGTTTATAACCGTTCCAGGAATAACTGTTGTGCTCTGATAATGGTATGTATATACAGTTACTGATTTGTATTTCAAAAAGTTATGTTATATAATATATTTTTATTTGTTCTGCTGTGAGTTTGTGATCTTCATTTTCTTCTATTCTAATATTTCTTTCTTTTTATTTCTCATCCTCTAATTTCTTTCTAATATGAGTCGTATTTCTGTGCAATTTGGGTTGGACGAGTGGTGTTATTAGTCAACTCAGATAGTACAGATTTGTGGGTCGTTACTGGTGGTATCAGAGCTTAGGTTGAGCGAATACCAAGGCTTTGGTGGGATGTGCTCATTAGAGATAGGGTCAGTAGTACCCTAGAATGAGTTGAGTGTATAGAGCGCGTATTTGTTATTTGATATAAAAACTGTTTTATATTGTGTTGGCTAGTCTGTTAAGCGGCTTATGAATTCTGATCGAATCGTGGGACGCCACGAAGTCGATAGGGATTTCTAAACATTTGAACAGAGAAATTCGACACAGTATTGTTTAAAAGTGGGTAAATGAAATAATTTTACCCAAAACTATATCTTGATATAGAAAGAATAATTTTCTGAAATTATTATATTATATGGACGTATTGATTGATATCATTATAATCAAATGAGATTATAAAATTGGAATGGTTATCTAAAACCAAATATAACTTGTATATGAATGATATATACAAATGAGATGAATTAAAATTGAATTCAAACCAAAATTTGAAATTTAAATCCTGGGAAGTTGGAAAATATTTTCTGAAGTATATTAAAATAATATAGCTTTGTTTTGAAAGGGATTTTTGAATAAAAATCATCTTGAGATGGATTTTGAAAGTGATAAAGAATTGAACTCACTCTAAGAGCTGGAAAATAAATCTGATGGTGACTGCAACATCATCAGTGTTTATTTTCGAGTTTCTAAGTGATGGATTGCAACCTTAGAAAAGTTTTGATGGAAATTTGTTTGAAAGAAAACAAGTGGTTTGAAATTCAAATGTTTTGAGGTTGAAGTAGTGATGAATATATATGTATATATTTAAGGGATTTCAATATTGTTTGAAATGAAACCCAGGGATTTGAATTCTAAAATTTAAATTTAACTTAAGCAAGTTAAATGGATCAAAATCAATAAATTGATCAAAATCAATTTGAATGAATATGAATTGATTGTAAATCATTCAGATAAAACGAATATAAGCATAATTGATATTCAATTTGAGTGAAAACCAAAAGTTTGGTAGAATTAAAAGTTGTGGAAATATGAAGAGTTGAGTTAAACGTAAATGAGTTTGTGAAAAGATAATGGTTCTGAAGCATTTTCCTACCTTACTAATTTCGGGGACGAAATTCTTTTATGGGGGGAAGAATGTAACGACCCGGATTTTTCGAACAGTTTATTTTAAATATTTAATATGGTTTTAAATATTGTGATTGATAATATAAAATGATATATGATTTTATTTTGAATATATATATATATATATATATAATTATTTAATCTGAAATAATTATAATAATACGAGGATCTGAATTTAATTAAATTCAAAATTTTAACTGGACTCAAAATGATTTATATATTTGAATTAAAAACGATAATAATAATTTATTATCTAGAAAATGATTTGTTTTGAATTTAAATTATATTACATTAATTTAATATGGTATATATGTTCAAATTAAATTTCAGAATATATATTGTTCAGTTCAGAATAGTGTTATAACATTTAAACGACAGTGGTTACGTTAAAATAGCGGTTCGTGTGTAAACCCTGAGATATTTTAATGGATAAGATCGAAATCAAATCGATATCTATTTTAAAAGAAATAAAAATCTCTTTAAATCTAATCGAATTAAAAACAAATCAAATCATATTAATGTATAATCAAATCAGAATTCAATGAAGTGTACTTTACACAGACAAAATTTCTTCACCCTTAAGTATTAGTCTTTATAAATATCGCGACATAAACCCGTCTCCATTCTATTTTCTTCGTTCTTTCCTTTTGTTCATACTCAGCCAAAAACCATGAATCCCTCCTTATAAATCAAAGGCCACTTGTAACACCCTGTATGTTCTATAACAGTGAAATTCACAAATTAAAGTATAATTAATTTCAAATCAAAGAATTAAGGAAAATGGGATACGCCATTGCGTTCGTCTCGGAATTCTACTTGAAATAGAGTCCGAATTTGCGTAAAACGGACTCCGTATGAGGGAGATATGACCTCCGGAAGTTTCAGAATTCAGTTTAAAATTCAAACAGACAGAAACAGTTCAGAACGAATTCAAATTTCAAAAAAATTGGACCTAGATTGGGCTGGGCGAGAATTTTCCCGCCCAAGGCACCCAGGTCGACTGGGTAGTCGACCTGGGGCACCCAGGTCGACTATGTAGTCGACCTGGGGGTCGACTGGGTAGTCGACCTGGCCCCTGAGCCAGGTCGAACCCAGCCCCTCCTGGCTGGCCTGGTCTGTGCTTGGCCAAATTTCTGAGTTTCGTCTTGTCACTAGGGCTAGGTGTCAGCTCCTGATTGGTTTCTCTTTGAAACGAACAACTAATATTAATCTAAGCTCCATCGACGGCTCGAATCAATTCACAAACTCTATAAAAAGGACCTAAGACTCCACCTAATTCACACAAATAAAAATAAGAATGAGACCGTCATGCTGCTGAAGAAAGACTAGGATTAGCCGTCAAAAATTGAGAGACGACTAGGAGTCGATTCAAAAGCTTAAAGCAACGACAATTAAATCAAAACAACGCCTACAACAAAGGATAGCATCTCCAAATTCAGAATTCAGATTCCTGAATTGAAGATTCGTCATACGTTGTAAGTAGAGTGCTATTCCGATGTGAATGAATAATTGGGTTTTGATTTGTGTAAAATGGGAAATGGAATTGTACTTAATTTGTGGTGATAATAATCCATAATTTTATGTTGCTATGATTCTAATTATGAATCGATTTGGGATGTTGTGGTATAACGATGTTAGACCTATTGGATATTTGCAAGTATATGATTCATGTTGAAAGTTAACGACTATATGTTTGTGGTAGTTTATTACAACACCTATTGGATATTTGCAAGTATATGATTCATGTTGAAAGTTAACGACTATATGTTTGTGGTAGTTATTTGAGATTCATGCAAGTATATGATTCACTATTATGTCAACATGATGTATATTTTTATGATCATTTTTAGTGTAGTTGGATCCATTTGGGTATTACGACTCATATGAATTTATATTGGAATTGGTGTCATGATTCAAGTGTAAAACCATACTTTTGTATTAGTGACAAAAGCAAGCATCTTTGTGAACTTGTATTAATTCTATGAACATGACTAGATTACGTTTGGTGTTATGCCTAATTGAAACATGTTTTAGGCCTATGTTGTTATCAAACTCATATGATAATATATGTGACACATAATTAAGTTAGATTCACATTTTTAAATGCAAGTTTACATGACTAGATTAAAACCATGATTCATGTTAGGTATGTTTCATGTCAAGATTATATGCTATTACAATGCAAGTTTACAAGTGCCTAATTTATGTTAATTAGATTGTTATGTTGCAAGTTCATGCGTTCACACTTCCCTTTTAATGTTACTTAGAATATATAAACACCATGTTCTAAGCCTCCCCTTTTTCATGTGGCTAAGTTGGGCTTAAATGTTAAGCCCAACATATGTTATAATATAGTGAACGTATAAAATGGGGGTAACGACGTTGGGGTAAAAATATTAAAAAAAAACCTGTGTGTTGGCATGTTTGACGCAAGCCAACGACCTTGAGAACATTTAAGTGGTATAAATTAATTTTACCCAATAAAGATGAATTTGAATAATGGGCCGCAAATATTTACATATAAAAAAGAAAAGAGACAAAATATGTTAATTTAGAAAATACGATGTGTTTAACCCGAGGTTGGATTGAGTTGTGACATAAACCTGCCCGGAACCGCCCTGCTGTCCAGTAGTCACAACAATACCTATCCAATATGGGTGGTTAAACATTGAGCCCAATAAAGACCCGAGGTTAGACTGAGTTGTGGCGTAAGACTGCCCGGACCCAACCGGCAACAGGCAGCCACAACAATACATGTCTAATGTGAGTGGTCGAGGCTTTAATAAGACAATTAAGGCTGAGTCAGGATTGATAGGATTAAGTAATTTGAATTTATACTTAATCAAATTGAACTTGCTAAACTATACAGACTGATTGGGGGTTAGGTTTATACAGAACATTTAACCAACTTAGCATGTTGGCTAGAAATAGAAAACCTAGTAGTTGGGGACCCTTTTCAGCAGTAACCCTACAAGGTGTATCAAGATACCCTGAACTAGGCAGGGTGGGGCACGATTACTGGGCTGACTGTAAGAGGTCAAATCGACGGCAGTGGTGCAGCAGTGTAGGTTCTAACGGGGTGCGGGCGTGCACACACTCCGGTGTAGAAAAATTAGGCACTGGGCACCAGTAGTATACCTGTGCATTCTAGAATTGTGTCGGGTCGCCACCATGGGACTTGATACACCCCATGGTGGGACCAGCATAGATAGCTACAACATCGGGGGCCGTAAGACACATGTAACTATGCGAGTAGGAGCCGATCATTAAAAAAGGATCACTTCACCCTGATTATGGGGTGCCTGTTGGGAACTAGTTAATAGGGGTGCAGAGGTTAATATGGGGTATGATAGTGTATTCGTCTCTAGACAACTTAACTTAGTTTATGGTGCTTTCCCATTTCCAGTTTATACTTATCATACTCATTTCTTTATTCATAGACTGAATAGTCCTAGACTTATTCAGACTTTATGTCTGAATCTACTTTTCTTTCGTCTTCTTTCCTTTCGTCCCCCCCCCCCAAGGTCCACAGGGAGGGAATACCGCAGCTTGACCAGTTTTCACGTCCAGCTTGAAGAGAAAGAATGTATTGCTTGGATCTCTTTTGTTTTGGACTATGGCTTTCGATAGCAATTATGGGGACTTATACAGTTTACTTATGTTTTTATGCTTCTTTAAGTTATGAAATCAAGATAGTTATGAAAATGTAATGTTTTTGGAAGTATTGTAAGACAATTATGGCATGGTTTGTGTAACACGTATTTTGATGAAATAAAAGTTGCTGTTGTTTTCCGCCGTTCAAAAATATGTGTATTTGTATCTGTCTTGTGTATCTGTGACTTATACTTATAAACCTCCACCAAAATTAAGGCATTCCCTTTGAAAGTGACCTTAACGGAGGTGGGGTGTTTCACTTGGTATCAGAGCATAGGTTTACCAGATAAGATAAAAAGTTTTGAAAAATTATTTTCAAAAGAAAATTTAAAGAAGCATTTTTAAAGATAAAATGTTATTTTATTTTAAAAGGCATAGTCCCCCAAAGCCATAGGTACTATCTTTTATCCTTCGTTTTGAATATATCCTTTTTGTTTCAGCATGTCCGAAGAACTTAACTTGCCTGAGGGTGTACCAATACCTGGTTGGTTCAGACGATTCCTAGAAGCAAGGGCCAATCAGCCAGGTCCCACTATTCCTCCTCCCCCAGGAAATCATCCAGCTGCAGTAAATCATCCAGCTGTAGCAGCACCTCCTCCTCCACCTCCTCCCGCGTGGTAATGCTTTTGCTAAGATATGTAAAGATTTCAAAGCTATGGGAGGGAAGGACTTTCATGGAACCGAATCCTTTGTGGCAGCCAGGAACTGGCTGAAGGAAACCGAGGACTTATTCGTCATCTTTGAGGTAGAAGATAGGCAGAAGGTACAACTGGCAGTATGGCTACTTAAAGGCGAGGCTTCCTACTGGTGGGAAGTTACCAATGCAGAAAGACCAGTGGAAACATGGGAGGACTTTAGGGCGAGGTTTGAGGCTAAATTTCTCTCAGAAGCTGAAAGGAGTCTCCAATTGGAAAAATTCTTATTTCTTAAGCAAGGGAATATGACAGTCAAAGAGTACGTTAATCAGTTCAATCAGCTAGCTAGGTTCGGACTGGACCTAGTCAACACTCCGCACAAGAAGGCTCTCCGTTTTGTCAAAGGATTGAATGAGCCATTACACAGTTTGTCCATGACCCATATACCTATGGGAGCTATGTATGAAAGGTTGGTGCAGATGGCATTGCTGAACGAAGAGGATAAGGGAAAGAAGGAGACAAAGGCAGAAGGCTCTCAAGGGAAGAAAGAGGGTTTACAGCCTAAGAAGACAGACTTTAAGAAGGGCGGGAAAGACAACAAGTCCCAAGAGAAGAGGAAGTGTAAATTCTATAGCAAAGTGGGGCACTTAGTGAAAGATTGCTGGAAAAAGAAGGCCAAGTTGAATGGTGGGTGTTTTTCTTGTGGTGAGACAGGCCACATGGCTAAGGATTTCCCAAAGAAGCGAAGGCAGGGGCAGAATGCTGGATCCACCTCAGGGGCACAGGTTCATGTGCTAGAAGCGCCACCTCTGCAACAGCGAGGTATAAATACTTCTGTAGAAAGTGTAGTATATCTTTATGATCACCCAGTTCGCACTTTATTTGACTCTGGCGCATCACACTCCTTTATTTCATCTGCTTTAGTAGAATCTCTGCACCTAGAAACTAGAATGGTAGAGGACCCCTTAATTGTTTCAAATCCAATCGGGGGCCCAGCTCATTTGTCTATGATCTGTGTGGGATTGAAAATTTCTATTCTAAGTATAGAATTTAGATGTAGTGCCTTTGTTTTGGGCTTCTCGGGATATGGTTTGATTTTGGGCATGGATTGGCTATCCAGTAATGGTGTCATCCTTGATTGTGAGAAAAGGGTGGTTAGGCTTCTAACCCAACTCGGTAACACTCTGGAAATTACTTGTAATTCCTCGCATGCGGTTATGCTTAGTTATCTTGAATCGCTAGATGCTTCTGTTGAGAGTTTGCAATCGGTTAAAGTGGTCCGTGAATATCCGGATGTCTTCGAAGAGGTGAAGGGCTTACCTCCGAAGCGGGAGATAGACTTTCGCATATATCTTGTAGATAATGCAAAGCCCGTTGAGTTGCCCGTTAGACACATGGCTCCACGGGAAAGAAAAGAGCTCAGTAAACAGGTTAAAGAGCTTCTAGAGAAGGGGTACATTAGAAGGAGCATTTCAGAATGGGGCGCTCCAGTGGTGTTCGCCACAAAGGCGGATGGTTCACTCCATCTATGTGTTGACTATAGGGAGCTAAACAAACTAACGAAAAAGAATAGGCACCGTCTCCCCAGAATTGATGATCTGTTTGATCAGCTTGTAAGAGCGTCTGTTTTCTCCCAACTCGATTTGGCGACCGGATTTCATCAGCTAAGGGTGACTGAAGATAACATCGATAAGACAACATTCAGAACCCCAGACGGCTTCTTTGAATGGCTTGTCATGCCTTTCGGCTTGACAAACGCACCCGTTTACTTCGTGGACCTGATGAGTAGGGTGTTCAGAGAATTCCTCAACAAGTTCGTAGTGGTCTTCGTAGACGATATCTTGATCTTCTCAAAGAGTGAAGAGGAGCATGCTCAGCACTTAAGGGCAATCATGGAAACTCTACGAGTCCATCAGCTAAAAGCCAAATTCTCCAAGTGCCACTTTTGGAGAGAGGAAGTAAGGTTTCTTGGGCATATAGTATCCAAGGAAGGGTTAGCTGTGGACCCTGCTAAGGTAGTAGCGGTACAGGATTGGAAGACACCAAGGAATGCAACTGAGGTCCGAAGTTTTCTAGGACTAGCAGGTTTCTACCGAAAATTCATAAGGGATTTTGCGAAAATCTCAGCTCCACTCACAAGGCTGACAAAGAAGAACCTAGTGTTCAATTAGGACTTGGATTGCGAGTTTGCTTTCCAATGACTAAAAAGGGCTCTTACAACAGCCCCAGTTCTGACATTGCCAGATGGAAGCAAGATGTTCACAGTTTATACAGATGCATGTAGGAAAGGGCTAGGCGTTGTCTTGATGCAAGAAGGGAGGGTAGTAGCTTATGGTGGAAGGCAATTGAAAGTTCATGAAAAGAACTACCCGACCCACGATCTTAAGTTAGCCGCCATCGTCTTTGCACTCAAGTCTTGGCGACACTATCTCCTAGGTGAGAAGTTCGAACTTTACACAGACCATAAATCGTTGAAATATCTTTTCTCGCAGAAAGATCTTAACTTGAGGCAACAGAGATGGATGGAGTTTCTTGCCTCGTACGATTTCGAGATCTCATACACTTCGGGCAAAGGCAACGTAGTGGCAGACGCGTTGAGCCGAAAGAAGCTAACATTAAGCCCGCTGTTTGTTGAAAGGCAAAGCCTAGAGTATATAGCCAGCTTTAACTTTAGGCCCTCCTCTGATTTCGTACCTGGTTTATTAGCATCTCTTGAGGTGCGCCCGACTCTTTTGGACTCAATAGGGACAGCACAACGCGAAGACCCTCAGCATGTGGAGACGATTGATAGGCTAATTAGGAGTGAGACTTCAAGTCACCTCAACAGATACTCCATCGATGATAAGGGTTGGCTAAGGCGAGATGGAAGGCTATGCGTCCCACGGACAAGGGATTTAGTAAAGACGGTTCTTGAGGAAGCACATCACTCCAAAATGACGATACATCCAGGCGGAGATAAAATGTACAAGGACATAAAGAGAACTTTCTTTTGGAGCGGCATGAAGAAGGACGTGGCAGATTTCGTTTCTAAGTGTATGACTTGCCAACAAGTTAAGGCGGAGCAGAAGAAGCCTGGCGGTCTTCTCCATCCTCTAGAGGTCCCACAGTGGAAGTGGGATTGCATTTCAATGGACTTCATTGATGGGCTGCCCAGGTCTAGAAGAGGCAACGCTAGCATTTGGGTAATAGTGGATAAGCTTACTAAAAGCGCCCACTTTTTACCTGTCAAAAGTAAAAGGATTGCCTCATCCCTAGCATCTCTTTATCTCAAGGAAATTGTTCGACTCCATGGAATACCCTCCATCATTGTTAGTGACCGAGACCCTATCTTCACAAGTGAGTTTTGGCGGAGTCTGCAAGAAGCGGTAGGCACACAGTTATGCTTGAGTACAGCCTATCACCCCCAAACCGACGGCCAGACAGAAAGAGTGAACAGAGTCTTGGAGGACTTTTTAAGACTGTGCGTCCTTGACTTCGGAGGGACGTGGGAAGACCATCTTCCTTTGGTAGAATTTGCCTACAACAACAACTACCAAGCCACCATCGGAATGGCGCCCTTCGAAGCTTTATATGGGAGACCTTGTCGATCGTCCACTTGTTGGTGGGAGTCTACTGACAAGCTCATACTTGGACCAGATATGATCCGAGAGACTTCAGAGAAAGTAGACTTAATAAAGAGAAGAATGAAGATAGCCCAAGACAGACAAAAATCCTACGTAGACAAGAGGAGGACCGACCTTGAGTTTGTGGTTGGGGACAGATTTTTTCTTAAAGTATCTCCTCTAAGGAACGTTGTTCGTTTTGGAACCACAGGGAAACTAGCACCAAGGTTCGTAGGGCTGTTTCCTATCATCGAGAAGGTTGGGAAGATGGCCTATAGATTAGAGCTACCCGAAAAGCTGGCCGGAGTTCACAACGTCTTTCATGTTTCTCACCTCTGAAATGTCTACATGAATCTGCTGAAGTGGTAGAGCCAAACATCCTTGAAGAAGCTGAAGTGGAACGCGAAGCAACCGTGAGGAAAGTTCCAACCCGCATCTTAGGAACTGAAGTGAAAAAGCTATGCAACCGCGAAGTCAAGCTCGTCAAAGTTCAGTGGAGCGACGCCGAGGAAGACGCAACTTGGGAAACTGAGGCTAGAATACGCGCAACACACCCTTTTCTTTTCGAGGGTACATCTTCGATCTCTCTTTTTCCTTAAGTTATGCTTTATCTATCTTGTAGGATATATCTCCTCGACCTTATCTTTTAGGTAGAAACCCTTTGGATGAAAACATGTAATTGAAACATGTTATGGATGATGGTTACAAGTGGTTGCAAGTGATTGCTAGTGGTTGCTCGTGGTTGCATATACACACACAATCTAGGTTTTAGATTGGCTCAGTCACTTCATATTGCATATGCATATATGTATTTATATTCGTATATAGTTGAAGTTTAATGTGTTGTCATATGGATGTTGCATTTATATATGAATGATTGTGCACTCATGTAGAATTATGAATAGGAGAATTTGCATACATAATGGATTCATAACACTTACATAATTTGCATTAAGGAGGTCAACTGAATCAGTAGACCGCCTGATTTTGCATTAGATAAGTACATGTACACACACTTTGCATATGATCATGAAGCATTAGAAGTCTTTTAAGGACAATGGACGCTCGTGTTTGATGGATGAGTAGATGGACGTTTGGATGTTAGGATATACATTCTTCCTAAACTTGGAGATTTCAGGGACGAAATCCTTTTAAGTGGGGGAGAATGTAACACCCCGTATGTTCTATAACAGCGAAATTCACAAATTAAAGTATAATTAATTTCAAATCAAAGAATTAAGGGAAACGGGATACGCCATTGCGTTCGTCTCGGAATTCTGCTTGAAATAGAGTCTGAATTTGCGTAAAACGGACTCCGTATGAGGGAGATATGACCTCCAGAAGTTTCAGAATTCATTTTAAAATTCAAACAGACAGAAACAGTTCAGAACGAATTCAAATTTCAAAAAATCGGACCCAGATTAGGCTAGGCGGGAATTGTCCCGCCCAAGACACCCAGGTCGACTGGGTAGTCGACCTGGGGCACCCAGGTCGACTATGTAGTCGACCTGGGGGTCGACTGGGTAGTCGACCTGGCCCCTGAGCCAAGTCGAACCCAGCCCCTCCTGGCTGGCCTGGTCTGTGCTTGGCCGAATTTCTGAGCTTCGTCTTGTCACTAGGGCTAGGTGTCAGCTCCTGATTGGTTTCTCTTTGAAACGAACGGCTAATATTAATCTAAGCTCCATCGACGGCTCGAATCAATTCACAAACTCTATGAAAAGGACCTAAGACTCCACCTAATTCACACAAATAAAAATAAGAATGAGACCGTCATGCTGCTGAAGAAAGACTAAGAGTAGCCGTCAAAAATTGAGAGACGATTAGGAGTCGATTCAAAAGCTTAAAGCAAGGACAATTAAATCAAAACAACGCCTACAAAAAAGGATAGCATCTCCAAATTTAGAATTAAGATTCCTGAATTGAAGATTCGTCATACGTTGTAAGTAGAGTGCTATTCCGATGTGAATGAATAATTGGGTTTTTATTTGTGTAAAATGAGAAATGGAATTGTACTTAATTTGTGGTGATAATAATTCATAATTGTATGTTGCTATGATTCTAATTATGAATCGATTTGGGATGTTGTGGTATAACGATGTTAGACCTATTGGATATTTGCAAGTATATGATTCATGTTGAAAGTTAACGACTATATGTTTGTGGTAGTTTATTACAACACCTATTGGATATTTGCAAGTATATGATTCGTGTTGAAAGTTAACGACTATATGTTTGTGGTAGTTATTTGAGATTCATGCAAGTATATGATTCACTATTATGTCAACATGATGTATATTTTTATGATCATTTTTAGTGTAGTTGGATCCATTTGGGTATTATGACTCATATGAATTTATATTGGAATTGGTATCATGATTCAAGTGTAAAACCATACTTTTGTATTAGTGACAAAAGCAAGCATCTTTGTGAACTTGTATTAATTCTATGAACATGACTAGATTACGTTTGGTGTTATGCCTAATTGAAACATGTTTTAGGCCTATGTTGTTATCAAACTCATGTGATAATATATGTGACACATAATTAAGTTAGATTCACATTTTTAAATGCAAGTTTACATGACTAGATTAAAACCATGATTCATGTTAGGTATGTTTCATGTCAAGATTATATGCTATTACAATGCAAGTTTACAAGTGCCTAATTTATGTTAATTAGATCGTTATGTTGCAAGTTCATGCGTTCACACTTCCCTTTTGATGTTACTTAGAATATATAAACACCATGTTCTAAGCCTCCCCTTTTTCATGTGGCTAAGTTGGGCTTAAATGTTAAGCCCAACATATGTTATAATATAGTGAACGTATAAAACGGGGGTAATGACGTTGGGGTAAAAATATTAAAAAAAACCTGTGTGTTGGCATGTTTGACGCAAGCCAACGACCTTGAGAACATTTAAGTGGTATAAATTAATTTTACCCAATAAAGATGAATTTGAATAATGGGCCGCAAATATTTACATATAAAAAATAAAAGAGACAAAATATGTAAATTTAGAAAATACGATGTGTTTAACCCGAGGTTGGATTGAGTTGTGACATAAACCTGCCCGGAACCGCCCTGCTGTCCAGTAGTCACAACAATACCTATCCAATGTGGGTGGTTAAACATTGAGCCCTATAAAGACCCGAGGTTAGACTGAGTTGTGGCGTAAGACTGCCCGGACCCAACCGGCAACAGGAAGCCACAACAATACCTGTCTAATGTGAGTGGTCGTGGCTTTAATAAGACAATTAAGGCTGAGTCAGGATTGATAGGATTAAGTAAATTGAATTTATACTTAATCAAATTGAACATGCTAAACTATACAGACTGATTGGGGGTTAGGTTTATATAGAACACTTAACCAACTTAGCATGTTGGCTAGAAATAGAAAACCTAGTAGCGGGGGACCCTTTTTCAGCAGTAACCTTACAAGGTGTATCAGGATACCCTGAACTAGGCAGGGTGGGGCACGATTACTGGGCTGACTGTAAGAGGTCAAATCGACGGCGGTGGTGCAGCAGTGTAGGTTCTAACGGGGTGCGGGCGTGCACACACTCCGGCGCAGAAAAATTATGCACTGGACACCAGTAGTATACCTGTGCATTCTAGAATTGTGTCGGGTCGCCACCGTGGGACTTGATACACACCATGGTGGGACCAACATAGGTAGCTACAACATCGAGGGCCGTAAGACACATGTAAGTATGCGAGTAGGAGCTGATCGTTAAAAAAGGATCACTTCACCCTGATTATGGGGTGCCTGTTGGGAACTAGTTAATAGGGGTGCAGAGGTTAATATGGGGTACGATAGTGTATTTGTTTCTAGACAACTTAACTTAGTTTATGGTGCTTTCCCATTTCCAGTTTATACTTATCATACTCATTTCTTTATTCATAGACTGAATAGTCCTAGACTTACTCAGACTTTATGTCTGACTCTACTTTTCTTTCGACTTCTTTCCTTTCGTTTCCCCCACCCCCCCAGGTCCACAGGGAGGGAATACCGCAGCTTGACCAGTTTTCACATCCAGCTTGAAGAGAAAGAATGTATTGCTTGGATCTCTTTTGTTTTGGACTATGGCTTTGGATAGCAATTATGGCGACTTATGCAGTTTACTTATGTTTTTATGCTTCTTTAAGTTATGAAATCAAGACAGTTATGAAAATGTAATGTTTCTGGAAGTATTGTAAGACAATTATGGCATGGTTTGTGTAACACGTATTTTGATGAAATAAAAGTTTCTGTTGTTTTCCGCTGTTCAAAAATATGTGTATTTATATCTGTCGTGCGTATTTGTGACTTATACTTATAAACCTCCACCAAAATTAAGGCATTCCCTTTGAGAGTGACCGTAACGGAGGTGGGGTGTTTCACTACTTCTCTGTAAATAAAAACAATCGCAAACCGTTCCTCAGAAAAGAAATTTCATGCCTCCTAAAAACGCGAGACCCAAAAACGAAAAGCTTCAGACAAATGGAATCGAGAATGGCCATCGTTCGAAACAAAAAAGGGGGATTTAAATTTGATTTTGGCGGCATCGAACTAGTGCAGTGAGCGACGAGTGAAGCAGGAGCCAAGCGCGATTATTGTTTGGCGTTCGGCAGTAGGTATTGCGATACCTAAGGGATGATTTTGGGGATTTCGAGTTCTGGAGTTCGGGTGCTCGTGGCGATGTGGTCTGGGAGGTTTGTCGAGGTCGAGGGAGGCTTAAAGCTGGATATACTCGCGATGTCAAAGGGATGCTTGAACTCAATTTCAGAAGTAGCGCAGGTCAGGGATTGGTGCGCAGGTAATTCAAAGTCTGGTACGGCAGTAAGGTATTTGGGAGTTCAGAGTTTTAGGTGACGGGAATGTGGAGTTTGAGTTCATCCCGGAGCGCGTGATTAAGGAAGTTGTCTGAACTGTAAAGGCTATGGCATTCCAACAATAATAAGGTAATAATTTAGTTAATTTGATTACTTAGGAATGCTACTTTATATGTATATATATATGCATATATATAAACTGGTTAAAATTAGATGGTTAAGTTATGAACTTATTTCAAGATAAGGGATTAACTTAAGTATTGGTGTGAAATAATTATAAATAATACATGGAAATTGTTTTTTATAATTGGCAATTGATTAAAAGTATATTAATTTAGGTAATTAGTTCATATAAAGGAAGTTAGTTAGTAGAGAATAAAATTTTGCAGAATAATCATTTGAGTAAGATTAATGTTTAAATTAGAATTAATTTATACGTGGTAATTAATTAAATTAAATTTGTCTAATTCGATAACTAAAATTTTAATTATATTGTTTTACATTGGAAAACAGACAGTTGGTGGAATTGCTGTGAAATTTATATAATATGCTTCAGGGGATATTCAGCGCAGTTAAAATATCGGTGAGTAAATCTCACTCACCTTTTATTTCAAATTATTTTTATCAGTTAAAAATAATTGTTTGTTGCTTGTTTGGTTGCATTCAATATTTTCGTGCATCTTAAATATATTAGTTATTTAGGCTTGGTGGTTGCTATTATATATATATATTGGTGGTTGGATTTCCTGCGGTATCATTAGCGGATGCCCGCGGTACCATTAGCGGATGATTACCCTATATGCCCCACGCTATGATAGTGGATGACCTTCTATACCGCGATATCCTGTCTCGAAGCAGGATGGGTATTATTTGTGTTGACTAACGTCTGTGGATGCAGGGAAAACAGGTTGGAGGGATCCAACTGGATTCCTCAAAAATATATTATTTGTTTGCACATATATTGTCATATATGATGTGTTAGAAAACCTGAAATAAATAATTTGGTTGTTTGGTGTTTAAATATCACTGGGCCTAAGTGTTAATTTATAAAAATATCCTGAAAGGGGTATTTGAGATTTAAAAGGGGAATTCTATTTTTAAAAATAGAAATTTGAATTTTTAATGAGCTATAAAAATATTAACTTGTTTTAAACAAGTATGAAAATTATAAACGATGTTTATAAATTAAATAATATAGGCAATTGAAGTGATTAATTTATAAATGATATTTATAAATTAAATAACATAGGAAATGGAAGTAAATTTATAAACGGTGTGTATAAATGAAATGGAATGATTTTCAGTGGAAATCAGAAAATTGAAATGAAATTATAAATAGTGTTTATAGAAATAAAGTGAGAAAAATTATCATTGGATAATTTGAATATTTAAATTCAAATGGGAATTTAAAAATAGAAATGGGAAATCGGTTTAAAGAAATAAACGATGTAATTTATTCTGATGATCAGAATATAAATTGAACGAAAATAAATCCGTAAGGATTTATGATTTGAATTCGATTAATTCGAATTTTATTTAAATAGAAGTCAAATTTAATAAAGAGAATTTTAATAGAATTTGAATATATAGAATTTGAATATAGAGAATTCAAATAGAATTTGAATATAGAAATTTCAAAGAGAACTGAAAGTAGAATTTGAAAATAGAAAGTTGAAATCATTTCGAAATGGGAATGACGAAATATATTCCAGAATGCGGATTTTTAAACAGAATAGAAATTAAATCCAAAGGATTTATAATGTGTAAAAGGAATTGGAATTTAATATAGAAGATCAAAGTATAAATAAAAAATTTTACGAGTTAGGAAAAATCGACAATTTTAGATAATCGAAAATAGTAAGTTGAATTTGGAAAATTGGTTTAAAATATATCATAATGGAGTTGGAATTTATATATAAACGAAGTTTAAAACATTTATATATATAAATATATTTAAACGAACTCGCCGCAGCGCTGCAGTTCGTAAATTGGCGATTCGAACTTCAATTGAATATATAGAACTCAATTGAAGTCGGAATTCCTTGAAGCAAGAAACGCCAGGACCAATCTGATAATAGTTTTCTAATGGAGAAGAAAAATCTAGATTTTGTCGAATAGATTTTGAGTTATGTCAAAATCAAATTTTCAGAAAAGTAGCGCCAAAATCGTTTTAAACCCATAATGGTTTATTTAAATAAATAAAAGGATTTTAAAGAAATAAATTCCGAATTTGCCATTAGAAAAATCTCCACTGGAGATATAAATTAAATATGAACCCCAGTGAAGTAAGTGAAATGATTTTTGAAACAAAAATCATATTTTTAGTTATTAAATAGATTTAACTAATTTTGAAGAATAAATAGTTAATCAAGTTATGAATCGAAATTAGTGTGGATAAGTAAATTGGTTTTGTGGATTCATATTCGAAAAAAAATTTGAAACTCAAGTTAGAAATGAAATTCTACTTGTTTATAAGCGAATTAAAATATAGGTGAACATGACATGTTCAAACTAAAGAGAGTTGGCAAAGGTGCTAACTAAAGAATAAATTAGCAAATTTAGTTAAGACAATTTGATTGAGTTGAATTGGATTAGAAACAGGTGAGCATGGGTTAGACAGGTATGGGATGAAGTATATGAAGATTTTAATTTATGTGCCCGACAAAAAGTTACATGTTTAAATTCATATATGAGATTTTATGCGCTGTATCGGCAAGCCGCTTGGCTTTTCCTTTTTCTTTTGGATTGGTGAGGGCCATGGGAGGCTATTTTAAATATCCCAATGCTCTCGGTACAAGGGAGGTTATGGCGAAATTTTCCGAAAATTTAAGGAGATAGAATATTTTTAAGAAATTTTGATAGTTAGAAATCAATGTATCGATATATATAGAATTCGATAAGGAAACGAAATTTAAAATAGAATATTATAAACGAAAAATGAAATCCATAAATTAGAAATAGAAAGCGAACCATATACATGTTTAAAAAAAATGAATAATTGGTTTTTATAATGTTGATTATTTGAGGTAAGTGGTTTTGTCTGTTTTGAAGTTAATGATGTTTTCGGTCAAGGTCCGAGAGGTAGGTATACCCCAACTTGATTGATTTCATTTTAATCGATAAATAACAAGATCAAGTCTCGAAGAGAAGGGTTGAATAAGAGTTAGTTGAATAAAATATTTTGGGTTGTCGTAACGATGTTTTATACAACATTCGTTTTAACCCAAGTGATGTAATTTTCGAAATATAAAAGTAAATATTCCCTGAGTATAATTATAGTAGTCGGGAAAGAGATAAGTGATTGAAAATGTTTAAAATTGCGAATATAATATATTTTCTAAGTATAGAAAATAAAAGAAGGTGATATAGGGAAATGTTTTTTTTCCAACTAGCGTAAGAGATCAATAAGATTTCTGGAAATATTGGTTAACAAATATTTGATAGGGAAATGAAGAAGTGAATTTATTAATGAAATATTTATTTAGGGGCCCAATGATTGTTTGATTGTTTTGAATGGATGTTTGTTTTTCTTCGATAGTTAAATAACCGACTATCGAAGTATTTGCCAATATCGTTGTCAATATGGAGAGACCGATTGGATTATTATCCGTGAACCACTTCGTATTGGCAGTAACGTTGCGAATCAGATTATATGAAGATAATCGAAGATGGAGTGAAGTGCAAGGACTTTTTCTATTAATAGAGATTGTGCCTTCGGTTTCGTTCAATCCCAGAACGAACGTAAATGGACGAATGTATGACAAAGTATTTCCAATGATCTAATGGGTTGGTCTGTATAAATATATATGGTGGCAACAGATTTATTCCCTTAGTATAACATCCAGAATATTTGTGCAAATCAATTAGTGATTAATGGATCTGACAATGTGGCGTTCAAAGTGATTGTGCTATCAATGAATAGAAAGTGAGCGTAGCCTCAGGCCTCAACAACCGGGAAATGACAAAAATCGGGCAGGCAGCATGGCTATGTGGGTCGCTTCCATTAGGGTGTATTATCACCTATCTAGAGATTCATTTAATTCCTTATTATATTCGATGATGTCCCATTTGGGAGACGGTTGCTGATCCCAACCGTTGGTGATATACATTCGATACACTCAAGCGAAATGAGTGGTCAGTCATGTGTGGGCCGGGTTGCAAGATGTTCTTGTTGAACCTAGTGTATTCCTCTCTAGAGATACACTAGCGGAAGGTGGTTCCATACCTTGTCATAGTCGGAATCCAATCTCCAATAAGCGCCCTGCGGTTTTTGATTTTATACTATATATGTAGAGCGTAAGATGCAAGCGTTCTACTATTTGGTTATTTATTTGATGTAGACATTATTATAATATCACTGGATTTTCATATCAAAGTGTTTTGGGTTATAGTAAGGTAAAAACCGTCCATATTTATGTGTGGGCTGGTCTTACTATTATCTTTCCTTTCGAAAGGATTTTGAATGTTAAACAAATGGTTGGAGTTTACTCACACCAGTCCCATGACTGACCCAGAGTTTATTTATTTTTGTTTCCCTAAACTCTTGGGTGCCCAAATTTGTACGGGCAGTCAAGTAGTCGGGATTTTACAGATTCATTTGGAGGAGCTGGAAGCAGAAGGCTTCACCAATTAGCTATAGGTTATCATATTTTCGATGTGTACTATGTTGTATCTGGAAACAGGTGTTTATAACTTTTCCAGGAATAACTGATGTGCTCTGATAATGGTATGTATATACAGTTACTGAATTGTATTTCAAAAAGTTATGTTATATAATATATTTTTATTCATTCCGCTGTGAGTTTGTGATCTTCATTTTCTTCTATTCTAATATTTTTTTCTTTCTATTTCTCATCCTCTAATTTCTTTCTAATAATGAATCGTATTTATGTGCAATTTGGATTGGACGTGTGGTGTTATTAGTCAACTCAGATAGTACAGATTTGCGGGTCGTTACTGGTGGTAACGCATAGCATCCATTACTGCCCACCACGGATCACACTCCCATTTCAAATGGGCCCGAATCATCATCATCATCATCATGGTCATAGAAATAGTATCGAAGAAGTGCGTCCGATCAAAGGTGCTACCTCAATTAGTCATAGTATAGCTCCTGTTTTATTCATTTCAATTCTGACCCGAAGGTTAGGGCTATTTCGTTATCATTCATCTTCTTCGATTCAATAATCGCCTCCAAGTCATCATACTCATTCTGGATACGTCATAACGTTCACAGTTATCAAAGTGGTATCGACACTGACAGAGAGTATGCCTTATGTCGACTCCGGTCTCTTTAACAACCAACGTTTACATTTTCCACATCGGTTGGTTCTTTTACTTTTCACAACGATTCGCTTTCATATCAAAATATCATTTTTTTGAACCCAACTTATATTCAAAATAGAATATAATTTCATGTCAAAATATCTCAATCATTCCCAACCCGATAATATTCCAAACTAGAATATATTTCATTTCATTATATTATAATCATATAATATTTCACCAAATCGATTTATATTTAAGTAGAATATACTTCATCTCAAAAGATTATAATTATTCCAAATCGATTTATGCTCGAAATCCATTCATATTCAAATAGGATATACACATTTCACACAACTCATTTAAATCTCTTAGGAGATCCATTTATATTCGAGAAGAATATAATTCATATTTCCATATAAAAATCGATTTAAATCGATTCATATTCAAATAAATGAATTTTTTTCAACTCCATTTGAATAACGATTCAAATCAAGATCAAATTCTATTTAGGAAGGAATCTATAATTATATAATATAATTATGGAAATACTTATAAACGAAAACATTTATATGAGATTTGTATATAGTAAAATAGTTAAGGTATAATAAGATAATTTAAACTACTATGTAAATACATAAAATAAAGTTTATTAAATAGTTTAAATAATGAGATATAGGTAAATTAATTTATAACAAATAGTATATAGATTGCAAAAGCTATAAAAATAAATTTTTAAGTAATAGAGTATAGTCTTATTTGTAAACAACGGTGCATATATATGTGTGTGTATATATATATATATATAGTTTGATAAATTAAAAATAAAATTTTAAACCGTAATTGTTTCTTCCTTCCAAATTTCAAAACTTGAAATCTATATTCACATCTCAATGGAGTTCATTTTATTTTCATATCTTGTTTCAACCCCATTCAAACCAACCCTTCAATTTAGAAGATTTAAATCCATATATTCATTAGAGTTAAACAACCCCGAGTATCATCAATTACCTTATATCCAGAAATTAGATTTAATGAAAACTTATTTCATTCAAATCTACCTCATTTATTTGAATACTTCCAAATCGTATTAAATGGAATAATTCCAAATCATATAAAATCCCAATTTAAAATGTCCCTCATTTGTTTTGGGAAAATTTCCTTACTCGTTTCAATACACTTCCAAGGTTCAGATTTTTTTTAAAGCAAATATATTTATCGGGTATCAACGTATTTCTTTAAATAAATTTTCCCATGTATTTAAAAATCATTTAACCAACCGATGTCCGTATATAATTTTCTATCCTACGGCCAATTGATCTTAATTTAGTTTCTCGATATTTCAGGGATGGATATATATCATTTCACTTCAAATCAGGGTCACAGATATTTATCATTTCAATCCGTGTTCTTAATTTATTTCAAATCGATTAAATCCCAGGTTTATACGATGCCCGTAACATTAATGGTGAAATGGGATTAATCGTCACCATAAGCATACAACATCATGTACTAAATAATGGAACATAACAATATCACTAAAATAATCAATTTCAAACCAGACATCCATCACAACCATTTCACTCAAATGATGAGCATTACCCCTTTCACTGGTTAACAAGTAACGGGTTTCAACTAGAAATTTAATTTAACTTAAATAACTAATGATCGACTTATTTGCATGTAACACACTTGCATGTCAATTTTTTTTTTAGCAACCAATCACAACCATGCAACCAAACTTATTTCATAATTAAATTTAATAAACATGCGAATAATTTAGTTATTCGTGAGTGAGAAAAACACTGACCTTTGAGTCCATAGTTGATCGAACGTCAACTATAGGCCAAAATATTTCAGTCCCCAAACGCAGCCAGGTTAGCGCCAGAACGTCCATAATTCTGCCACGATCCCAACGCAACAAAACGCGTCCAAATCCAAGTTAATATGAAAAAGTTATTAGAATTTTACTATATTGAAGATTTATATATAAAAATTAATAAATTAATCTCCTCACCAATACCATTTTGCCACGTCACCATCTCTCCTCCCGCCCACTTTCTTCTTCGCTACAGTGACTGATGTGTCCAGGAACCCATATACCCGCTAACTTTGACTGCCTACTGCGCCTAAATCTGGCCGTTTTAGCACTCCCGACCACCACCATTCTTCTTCTCTCGTCGAGGCGCATCCATCCTGCTCAAAGACGCCTCCTCTGATGGACCCAGGCGCCAGCGACGGCGGGCTAATCGGAAGCTATTTCCGAGTTTTAAACACAAAATACGACCTCCTCAAAGACCTTCAGACGATGTCGCTAACACCACTGAATTCGTATGACCAAAATCTACAATACCCAGATCCCCAAAACTTCAATTGGTACTAGAATCAAAAACCCCCAATTTCTCATTTAGGTTTCAAAAATCAGAGGTTTGACCATTGATTTCTGTCAAATCTTCTAACTGCATGTTGAAATAAATCACACCAGTGGCTTCGTATCGTAGAGAGCTTCAATTTGATATATAATATGATAGGTTTTGTGGAGATTTGATTTTGAAGTCCAAAATTTTAATTCAGCTAGGGTTTTGAATTTTCTCCAGCCATTGGAGATAAAGTTTTGATGGTGAAAACGTACGTGGAGTGAAAATGGTTGATGGAGTTAAAGGGATTTATTTATATAATTATAGAAGGCCTAAATGTTCAAAACACCGTTATCTTATTATACTGATTCTCTTTCGCTTTTCTCCTGTACGACCAAACGATTAGTCGGATTGTAACGCAAATTGAAATCCTGTCATAATTCACTGTTCCGATTCCGATGAGACTGGTTTCGTCGGATTCTGAGATAGTTGCCAAAACAATTAAATTTCATGGTTAATTAATAAATAAAATATTCACTAATTCAATTAACTGTTTTATTTCACTTTAAATATTAATAAAATTCTATTTTAAATCAAATTTCAACCTAAATATTTTTTTTATAAAATCAATTTCACAGATTTAAGTTCCCGAATTTAATTACCTATCAAATAAAAATTGATTTCAGTTATAAATTAAATAGCTCAGAATTTCACCATTTAACAAATTAAATTAGGATTCCAATTATAAATTAAACCACCCAAATTCTATTCAAATTCATAAATATCAAATTAGACATCCAATTCTAAATCAATATGAACTAATTTAAATTATGTTTATACTTAATGTATGTCATTACATAACAAAATCATTAAACTTAAATTTTAACCATTTTTACTCAGTTCATTTAAGTTAATTCAAATTTTAAATATACAGAAAATCTTAGGTTGTTACAGTTTTCCGTGAAGATTCCATAATTAATGGAATGTGATTTGGGTTTATCGTGAAATGTGTTTCAAATGACATTAGTTCTTTAACCCAGTTAAAGACAGGATTACATGTCTATCATTGTATTTCGAACTATATAGTTGATCTCTGCTAAATATATATCTGTTTGGTGGAGGAGAATTTATTCTGTTGCTTAACACCCTTCTCTATGAAGTATGAGCTTAGAGGCTATATATAGGCAGAAATCAATAGTGCGACGTAAATTGTCGATGCGACATGTTTGTTTTTCCAAAGTTAAATAATCATTAATATTGATTTTTGGGAAGATTAAAACTAAGTGGAGTTTTAATGAATCTTTACTTAGATTGAAATGTGAATTGATAATTTAAATTATCAAATTTGGGAAATGACTGAGAATGGAGTATTACCAGTTTTACTCCCAGCGATAGTTAAATCTTTACTTAGATTTGAACGGGAAATGGTAATTAATTTTACCGATAACACTGTGGTGTTAGATATGGAGTATTACCAGTTTTGCTCCATGGGATGAATAGGTTGGGACTGGGATATAAAACAAATGATTACTTCGGTAAGGTGCGCTAATCCTGACTAGTTGATAAACCTTAATTTGGTTTAGAATTGATATCCAAAGGAAGATTAAATAATAAATTTAAAAGAATTTAACTTTGATAAAATTAATGGGAACCTTTCCCAAAGTATATGAATATTTAAGTAAAGGAATATTCCGGATTGGAATGAGGTGTATGTTGTGTTTTTATTTGTTTATTATATATGCGAGTTATTCGGAAAGGCCAGGTTTATACCCATTCTGATTAACTGGTTCGACGATAAGTCGACGATGAAGATGGAGGTAAAAGGCTGGAGGTCTTCACATCGTTTGGATGATTACTGATGTCTTGATTGGGCTGTACAAACAAGATGAGGTAATAAGTGGTGATCGTCTAGACGTACTTGGAGATCGATCGGATAGGCGAGGACCTCTCTACTGTATTGGACATATGGGACGAGGAATAAGGCACCTCCGATTTCATTCGGACCCAGAACGAACTAGTAAATGGATGTGTGTCTGACATTGGATTTTATTCTGTGTTGATTGATTTTTATTAAATATATATCTGTTTGGCGGCAAAGAATTTATTCTCTTGCTTAACGCCCTTCTCCGAGACGTACGAGCTCAGAGGTTATATATCGATAGACATCAGTCGCATGGCTTGAATTGCCTGTGTGGCATGCTGAGATGCAAATGATCAAGGCTTCTGTTAAAAAGAAGAGTCTTGTGGTTGATGATCAAAGCACGACCTTAAAGGGCATAACCTTGTGTATAGCGTTAATTCGCGAGCCTCACACCTCGGTACGAGTCAAAAACGGGATAAGGGACTGCAGGGAGAATATGACGTATCTTTCTAGCTATGGGTGGTGTCATGGTATGGAGCCCAGACATTTATTATATTTTTACCTATGTGGTTGTTGGATTGCGAGGCGCCTCGGATATATCGGTTACTACGAAGCCGATGGATAGGTTCAATAGGACCGGGAAACGTGTGTTTAGGAATAATTTATCCTCAAACGTAAGAGAGGAGAGGCCCTGAAGCATCCATGGGTTACCCAGAATGTGTAGTCCTGAGATATTTGCTAGAGTGTCTCGAAGCAGAAAGGAGCACATCCTTGCCTAGACTCATAACGGAAATCCAATTTCGAATACGTGACATTTCGGTTTTGATTGTAGAGCCTAATATGGCGGGATGATATATGGTACCCATGCCGTCTATGATTGATAAATTTATATTTGAAATTGTTTTATATAGTATGCACTTATAATAGTATCAAATGATCTGTTTTAAACGTACCAAGCATGTTTGGCTGTTATAAGGGAAAACCCTATCCTCCGGCTTGCGTTGCGTTGTGTGATAGGACCTATGCCTTATAATAGCTTCATTTTTACAAAAAGCATTGCGCTGTTTGTTTTATGCACTGGTATTCTTGGGAGGAAACCCATACCGTGTTATATGGCGTAGTCTCTTGATTTACTTTAATTTTAAAGTAAAGATTTAATAACTGTTTTAGTTCTCACACCATTCACATGACTGACCTGGAGTTTATTGTTTTAACCTAAACTCTGGGTGCCCCTATTTTCCACACGGACAGCTAGTTGTTTTGGTTTTGCAAATATTATATTAGCATGATCCTGGTTTACAGTTGAAGCGATATTCAGAAAGCTCTGTATCCGTGTTTTCCTTTCAGTTGTGTTTTGTATTATTTTTCCGCTGCATTATAATTTTAAAATCCCTGATATTTATCAAATGTATATTATTTGTTCATACTTTGTATATTCTTGTACTCTGATGTAAATTATTGTAATAGCAATGAAATGTTCTTCTGTTTGTGTTCTGATTTGTCGTGTTCTCAAACCATCGGTTCTTCTCTTCGGAGACCAGGGAAATTCGGGTCGTTATATTGCATTTTTCTTAGTCTTACAAATACAACAACTAAAGAATGGAATATTTATTAATCAAGAAAAATACGCTAGAGATTTAATGAATAAATACAATGTAACTACAACCAATGAAAGACCGACATCTATGGCAACTAATATTTCCCTAAGTAAAGACGATACGTCAAAAGACGTAAATCAAAAATTATATAGAGGAATTATATGATCGTTATTATATATAATCGGCAATAGACCAGATATAATGCATAGTGTATGTCTCTGTGCAAGATATCAGTCTCAGGCTAAGGAAACTCACTTAACGCCCTTAAAACCTATTCTACGATATGTAAAACATACGTTAGATTTTAGACTATTTTATCCTAAAAACGATTCGTTTGATTTAATATCCTATTGTGACGCTGACTACGTGGAATGTAAATCAGATTGTAAAAGTACTAGTGGAACGTGTCAATTCTTAGGTCATTCTCCAGTCTCCCGATTTAGTAAAAAACAAAATACAGTATCCTTGTCTACTACTGAAGCAGAATACATATCTACTGTTTTAGCTTGTTCACAAGTAATATATATGCAACAAACTTTAAAAGATTCTGGATTCAATATAAATAAATCACCAATTTATTATGATAATACAAGTGCTATAAATATATCTAAAAATCCATCTCATCATTCAAGAACCAAACATATAGACATAAGACATCATTTCCTAAGAAGATAACGTAAATAAAGGGAAAATTTCACTAGATTTTGTAGAAACAGAAAAACAAATAACTGATATATTAACCAAACCTCTAAACGAAGCAACATTTACTAAATTTAGAAGAGAGATAGGTATTTGTTCCTTGAGTGAAATAAAGTAAATTAAATATACTAATATATATATATTAATATAATATAAAATATAATAATAATTAGAAAAAATAAAAAAACACATACGTCGACATACCATTTCTTACGTATCGACATATAACTGCCAAATTAAAATTAGTTCCCACCAAAAGGTAGTTACAACCTACATTTTAACTGATTATTTCAAAATTCCTTCTTCATCTCTTCATTTTCTCTCCGGAAAAATTCTCAAACAAATAAAACAATGGCCTCCTCTAATAATATTAATCAAAACACCCCCGTTTCTTTTACAGGGCCATCCGAAGGTCCATATCAGCGAACTACGCTTGCTGGAGTGATGAAATTGGAGGAATCAATGGGGGATGTACTGCAAATGGTGACTGAAATTCAAGTCTTACAAGTAAGAATGAATAAAGAGAAGGAGAAGCCAGGGAAGATTGTGAGAAATTTGCAAAATTTTGTGATGGATAATCAAACCAATCCAATCATTATCGAAGATGATAATCACATGGAAGAAGAGGAATATGAAGAAGAAGAAGAAGACGATGTCATGGAAGAGGAAGAGGAACAAGAAGCGTTAAAAAAAATATGGACGAAGACGATAGCGTTATTTGCATGGGTGAAGTGTGCTTTGACAAGGATGGAAATGTATTTAAACAAAATGGGGAATTCTACCTTCATTATCCTCATTGTCCAATTCACAAATCCCTGATTATTAAAAAGAACTAAATGTTTAACGATTTCGTAGATTGTGTTTTGTACATAAATACGAATTGATATTGTGTGATTTGCTTGTATGTTTGCTTGATTTGCTTGTATGAACAATGATAGCTTGTATATTGATTGGCTTGACATTTATTGAATTATTTGAAAATATTGTTTGCATTACTTAGTTATACTCTTATTTATATAGAATTATGCTAGTCATTAATTTAGGTTTAGTATTATAGTCTTAGGGAAGTTATATATACATATACATATACATATACATATATAGAATGAGTCATTAGGTTCATTTATAAAATAGGATATAGTTAAGATATGCATAGTTTAAGGAGGACTTAGAAGGAATTCATGGTGAAAGGGAGAGTATTCAAGAAATCAGATCAATAGGTAATATTAGGTATGAATATTTTATAAACCAAGATTGTCATCATCAAAAGGAGGGAGATTGTTGGAGAATGGAATTTTGATAAAAACAAACTTGTTTAAATTATTAACATTGTTATAAAATATATACTAACATCTTACCCATAATATATATATAGGTATATATGCAGGAATTATTTACAGGTGATGTAGAAGATTGTATAATTTAAGAGGTTCAAAATTTCGAAGAAGATATAAGGTTCAAGACTCATTTGAATCAAGATTTCAAGAGTTCAAGAATATCAAAGTAATAGAGTCTAGTTAATATGTAAAACTCTGGTTAGCACTTTCAAATTTTGTCTTCAAATTATTTCAATTCTGTTTTCAAATTATTTCAAATTCTGTTTTCAAATTATTTCAAATCACCTTTCAAATTATTTTCCAACTCATTTCAAAATGATTTCGAATTATACATACATTTTTGTCTCATGATTTCAAATATATAAGTTTCTTATATAGTCTATGTTATAAAGTTTTATAATTATATTATATAAGTGTTTATATAGTTTTATTTTATGTGTTTAAATTATATATTACTATGTTTTATACTTAAGAAATTATATTTTAAGCAACTAGTTTTGATTCAATAATTTCCAGAATATATATATATATATTGGTTTAAACACTTGAATAATGATTTAAAAATTCAAAAACACAAGTATATGTCGACATACCAATTTATACATGTCGACATATAACTGTCACATTTTCAAATTTCAAAGGAAGTATCTTTTCATTATTTGAAACATTTCAGAACTGTTGCAACCTTTGGAACTCTATATAAAGGGCTCACTTTCAAAATTTTAACAATCTTATCTTCTCCTTCTTTATCCTTACTCTCACCTCCATTATTCTACTTCAGTTTCTTGATTTCTACACTTATACTCTATTGTTTTCAATACAAACTATATCATTCTCTTTCTATTCTCAATCTCTATCAAATACTCTGTTTGGAAGTGCTATTCAAGAGCTCTAGGCTATTTGTAATTGCTAACGAAAGGATTATTTCCTTGTAGCCTGTAAATTAAGGAAAAGGAGCGGTGTGAACCTTGTAGCCGTGAAATCAAGGGTGTTGAATCAGTGTGAACCTTGTAGCCGTGAAATCAAGGGTGTTGAATCGGTATGAACCTTGTAGCCGTGAAATCAAGGGTGTTGAATCAGTGTGAACCTTGTAGCCGTGAAATCAAGGGTGTTGAATCGGTGTGAACCTTGTAGCCGCGAAATCAACGGTGTGGAATCAGTTTTAATGTTGTAGCCGTGAAATCAAGGGGGTTGTAAAGTTGATACTAGCATTAATAAAACTCTGCACAATTCAGCGTTGCGTGAGACTGGACGTAGGAGTAACCTGAATCAGTATAAAATCCGGTGTGTTCTTTCCTTTTCTGCATTTTATTTTTGTTTATATCTGCATCTGTGATTGTTTTTGTTGTGACATTCATTCTGTGATTCATATAGTTGTTTGAATAGTTGTTAATTGTTTAATTTTTTCATAATCTCTTTAAAACGCTATTAACCCCCTTTAGTGTTAGTTTTGCCTTAAGATCTGTGATTCTCATCCCTAACATTGATGACACAATAAATAGCCAGTCATTTATTTCTTTATAAAAGAATATATTGAAGTTATGTAACATGTCTCGGGCAAGGTATAGGTCATCCTATTACTCGTTAAAATCAAGTGGGTAAGCTTGTAGCTCGTCAAATCAAGTGGGTAAGCTTGTGGCCCATGATCAAGTGGCATTTGTAAACCTATTCCTCTGAGTGAAGTATGGGTGGTTGTTAGTCAAAATCCAGAAGGAAGTCTATGATTGGAAGTACAACGGGGTCCGAACCAGTATCAAAATCCATGGTGCCATTTATATTTTCTGCTGTTATTACATTTATATTACTGTTGTTGTGGTAACTGCACTTTAAATTATATATATATATATATATATATATATATATATATATATATATATTGGTCATCATCGATCATGTGCATAACGACTATTCCTTCATCTCCACACCGACTGAACAACCTCGAGTTACGAAACCATAACTAGTAATAAACACAAGCGATGCCCACTAATGGAATATTGCTCTTATACTAGCACATTCCTAACTTAAGACACAAACATCTGCATTTACAGTGTACATATAAGGGAAATAACAAAGCTATTAGAGGACAAGAATTCCAACCGTTGCTTCTAGCAAAGGTTGAGATATTTCTCAAGGAAGAGAAATTCTGATGATGTGACATCACCAAACAACTCTAACCCTCTCGCTTGAAAATAGTGCCTCCTATCACCGAAAGCTAATTTTATCACCATCGACTTCGAATCGGGAGTCGAATGATCCTCATGCAGTTTTGGTTATCTAATAAAGTTGAACAACCTTCCATTTGGAAAAACACTGCATCGAACCAACAAGCACAACCAACTGTGTTCTTTCGGCAAGTTATTTATACTTAGAACGAGTAACCGATAAACTCATGGGTCAACTTCAAATTCCAAATTATCACAACTCCTGCATGACTTATAATGACATCCT
Organism: Allium sativum; assembly: GCA_030737875.1. Lineage (NCBI taxonomy): Eukaryota > Viridiplantae > Streptophyta > Magnoliopsida > Asparagales > Amaryllidaceae > Allium > Allium sativum. The sequence continues at coordinate 260,413,095 of CM060927.1, read as the reverse complement.
ACTCGAAATGATGTGACTCAAGTACTTCACTTTTCTCACTGAAAAGTGAAACTCCAACAAGTTAACCAACAGATGGTGTTTTCCAACAGCTACAACACGATCGTCTTTTGACTTATGCTCTCTTTCCATCCATAGGGAAATGAAAATAAAATCGAATAGCATGAGTGCAACTCTTCCAATTGATACCATAGAGCACGGTCCAAGAAATAAAGAAAATATATCGACTCACTGGTTGGCCTAAACAGAAATCAAAGCATCGTGTGAAACACTATAATTGGCATATACCTTCTAACTATCCACAATCGATAAAATCCTCTTAGGATTCCCAACTGAAAGAATAACATCACACTCTAGAGCTATTCAGACAAGCCACCAATCAACATGAATTGATACTCACTCTCTTATTACACCTGAGGTGTCATATGACTTAAAGGCACAACTACTGGTTCAATACTATATATAACCAGATTAATATGGAACTCGACTCAAGTATGGTAGCAATTTGGTCACCTCATTGAATGTGTTTAAATACTCTTAGGCTACAAGCTCAAACGATGACTCACTACTAGAGAATTGTCTCAGCCTACTGTTATCCAATAATAAGCAACTCGCATACTGAAGAACAAAATCTCAGCCCACTATCCCTAAATCGAGAACGACTCTCTACTAAAAAACAAAATGTCCTAACCCGCTACCGTTATCAACAACCTCTCACTGACATTCTATATCCTCCAAGCATGAACTATTGCACTCAAATATTAAGTCCAATTAAGCTCAACAATCAACAACAAACAACCAAATTAGAAAACAAGCGAACATGACTTGTTGAGATTAAGTTTTGATGAACCATGTATACTGAACTTTACTCCACCTTAAGGCCCAAAACTAGATGACTTGGATGGTGCATCCATCCACTGCATTTTATTTTTGGCGACCAAACACGGCATGCTATAAACATATATAATGAAATTAAGCCCTCAACACGATAAGTCACAATCAAGGAAGGAAAATAAATTATCATGAGTCTCAGTCCTATTCCATCCATCGAGTCACAAAATCAGATGGAATGATTCGATATCAAACTAAAACACATATGGAAACACCACTGATGGAGACATATATCAATGGTGGGGTCATCTTCCCTTCACTTTCATCGAGGAACTGCTCGACGAAAAAGGAATGACAATCAATACATATGTCTCCACGATTTGTCCCAACAAAGCAGGACAAACTTCTATACTGGGTACGAGCTCGAACATTACATGCTTCCTTGATCGACTCATCTAAGCCATCATTCCATCATCGAATGAAACCAATCAACTTCCGAGTCAATCCCTCAACCCAGCAACAAAATCCAGACTTTGGAGTGATAATAAAGAGAATAACCATACATTCATAGCACATCGAATTCAGTGGTACACTCTAGCATAGACATATCGCCTAAATTGATGAACTCTAAAGCAATAAAGAGTCTCGACCAATTCAGCCTTAACCTTGGAGTCCTTTAGGATTAAACTCCCACTTCACTACAATACCTAAATCCAAGCCGTCAAAGAACTCCTTGCGAAAATCCAAACATCTCTTTCACATAACAATCGACTTATTCCAAGGAACAACTTACCACATAGACACGTAAATGTCTACAGATTGCAGCGTAGTCAACTCAATACACTTGAGCACCATAATCAATTTGTGATATTAGATAGATAATGGTTCGTATCATTATTGGAAACATAAATTATATATCAAGGATGGCAGTTCTCGATTCTGAACTCCAGATGGAGCAACTAGTAGTATTTCTCGCTCTTTGGATCGTCTCAATAAGCGATTAGGACGATTAGTCGCTAATAGAGAAAACTATTCTGATGACACTGGTGTGAAAAAAAACCTATATTATACATATTACTAATATATAGGTTTGAAATCAATGCATATGTAAATATGTGCTCTCTTGCATATATTAACTCTAGATTTTGATATTGCTTAGGTTAAACAATGCAACCTAAACTCCAATACCAAATGTGACGACTTCCATACACCACTAGTGTTCATATGACAATATATTGTGTTGTACAAACGCCCGATCGATGCATAATGTCTATCAAGAGAAAGAATTAATAGTAAAGAAGAGAAAGGAAAAGAGAAGACAAAAATAGAAGATAAGAAAAAGAAGAAAATACAAAATACCATCATAGAACCTATCATGTATCTTATTCCACATCAGATAACATGTAATAGTAACAAATACATATATAAATAAATAGGCAGGATAGTAATAACTATGTAAATACAGAATCAATGTACATAAGCCTATACAATGATACAAAATACTAATGTAGTCTATATAACTGATAAATAAACTCAATTGATAATTTTTCTTTACAAAGAATAAACAACACTGTTAAGACTCCATAGTGTGACACAACGGAATAGATAAAGATAATACAAGTATAAATATGAAAAGACATCATCTTCTATAGTCCGCCTGCACAACCCGAGAATATTCAAACTTGTCTCTGGCCTACTCTCAGCATCATCGATCAGCACCCAAGGTAATAAGAGGGAAATAAAACCTTAGGTCAAACAATGGTCTGGTGTGAGAAATAAATGAATCTCAATGTACTGTAAAAGTTGTAATAGTATATGGCACGGAAAGTATGGAGAATCATACTTGTCATACCCCTGTATCCATAGAGTCAGTGCATAAAAAATATATAGTACTCTATGGTAAACATAATGGGTGTATCCAACATCAAAATACTAGGGGTGTATGAATACCTGTATTGATGATATCCACATCAAATAACGCCCCTAAAAAGATAAATTGTTAAGAAAACATATCATCCATCATTCATGCTAATATTCACTCACTTAGTGCGTAAAGCATATGCCACTCAGTACTTTGGCCACCCAACCCATCGAAGCATTAGTAGATCGAAAATGTTAACTAACTCTACCACCATACCCATTATATCAAAACGTCGACGGATTATATCCGATAAGCCTACCCATTCTAAAACATCAACGAGCTCTAGGATGCAGACAGATATGGGTGAAGATATCAACTGACTCTGATTTCATCTTTGTGTCACTCTCTCAAAGGTGTACCAAAGTCTCAAATATTTATAGACCATTTTCATATGTTCTTTGTAGTAGAATCCATCTCACTGGTTGTCTATAAGACTCACATTTGAAGTCATTCGAAACGTGGGATGTCTTTAGTGAATAGCATCGCCGTGAGACCACGTCATCTGCCCTCCAAGTCGGGAAAGTTGTAAACCATCCCAGTAGTCATCAATTGCGATGTATTTCTTATAATAACATGACAATCACCTTAGCATGACCCAATGTGCAACGACTTAGTCGTTTAACTATTTAATTGAACATTTAAAATGGTTTTAAATGTTGATTTGGAATATAAACAACTTGAATTCAATGGTTTTGAATATTTTGTTGATATAAATAATAAAATAATAATTAAATTCTAAAGTAGTCGAAAAATGTTGGATTTGTAATATTGGATAAAATGGAAGGATATAATTCAGTTTGATTTTTTATTTTGTTAACGAATTCGTTTATTTAATGACATTTGAACATATAATTTAATATAAAATAAACTCGCAGCAGCGTGGTAATTCGTAGCTTTACGTTTTGAACTTCATTTGAATACACATAATCCAATATAAGTTGGAATTTTTTGAAATAAGGATCGTCCAGATCAATTGGACTATAATTTTCGAATGAAAGAGAAAAATCGAGTTTCCATATTGTAGATTTTTAGTTATGTCCAAATAAAATTTTCAAAAGGTCGTTATGGATTCGTTTATAAACCATAATGATTTATTATATAAAATAAAAGGGAATTTTATTATAAATTTAAAATCTTTTTAACCTGGAATTTAAATTGCTAAGTTTAAAATCCTCAATTAATTATTTTATAGTTATATAGAATTCTAATTGAATATATATGTAGTAATAATATATTATCTGTAAATTTGGTTGTTTGAAATCGATTATATTTTTTCCATTTTAATATAGAACTTAAGAATAGTCGATTTTCAAATGAACTCATATTTTAGTGGAACTAATTTTATAAAAATCTGTAACAATTAGTTATCGTAAGATTTCCAATTTCAAGTCAATTGGATTTATTTTGTGATCGTGCGCAATTTAAACTCGTATCGGTTCACATTATGACATTAAAAAGGAATTTTTTACAAATGATCTCAGAATTTGACGACACATGTTCCATCATGTTCAGAATATTTAATTGTGCTAAGATTACAATTTTCATCGCAATCGTAGGTCGTAAGAAGTAGTTTTTGCATAACACTTAGGGCATAAGTTTCGTTAATAATAAAATAATAATATAATTTATATTTTGTATATATATATATACCTATAACCCTATTCTCTCAGCCGACAATTTGTGCGCGGGCAACCAAGCCAACATCGCCTCCATCAAATGAACTAACTGCAAAAAATCATCGTAACTTCCTCCTTCGATCTCTTCAAATTCGCTCATCCATTTCAAATTCTTTCAACTAGGAAATCGTAGAGGCCGTCGAGATCTAGGGACTGAATGGTGATGATGGGGATTGAGGCATCGTGTTGGCCATAATTTCACCTGGGAGTCGCGACGTTCGAGGATTCGGTGTTGGCGATTTTCGAGGCTGAAGCAGCCTGGGTTCGTGTCGAACGATGAGGAGGTTCAGGCGCTCACGCCAGTGTTGTCAGATGATCGATCAGGGGTGGGTAGGGCGGCGCGTCAGTGGATGAAGGGACGGTATCATTTTGAATGAAGATGAAGGAGCGGGGGGCTGAAACACGAGCAGTATACGTGAAGAAAAGGACTGGGCCCTAATTTGTCTAAAGAAAAAAGTAATTAGTGAAAGATAATTAGGAAATTAATTAGATTAATTTAAGATCGTTTATACTTAAACTTAAATAACTTTTTATTGTGTTATCAGAATTGAACGAAACCAATGGCATTGGAATCATATAGGGAAATGCTATGCTATCGAACTATTATGGTTGGCTTTGGAGCTATTGGAAATTTTATTTAGTTTCAAACGACTGTTGGAAATTAAATTAAATGACTTGAATCGTAGACCTAATTAAATTGTGAGTTAACTCCCATGCTTTCTGGAATTCTATAGTGTGTTAAATTCGTGTAACTCTAATTCATAGTTAATAGTATAAATTGGATGCTTGGATGTCTTAGATGATTATTGATTGTTTAATGTTTTCGAAATTTATATTGAATTGGATTATTTAACATGAAATATTTATTCCATAGGCTATTATAATATGATGTTATGGACTGTGATGTAGGGAAAATCAGGTTGGAGGGATCCAACTGGATTCCTCAATTAAATTGTATGTTGCTTGTTATTCATATTATTCTTGTATTGGCTGTTATCCCAAATAACATTATATCTCGATTGGATGTTGATCGCTAAATTTTAATTCAGCGATCATTGTATTTTTAATCAATAGGCAATATTGATTAAGTGGTTGACAGTGAATGGACTAAAGCTCATCTTTTTAGATGTTGATTTGCAGATAGGTGAGATGTAATTGAAGTAATAAAAATTATTTTTATAACTAAGGCAATATTTTCAATTTTGTTTCTATAAATTATGTATAAATGATGTTTTGTAAATAAATCGATGTTTATGGCTAGTTTTATAAAATGATTTCATAATAAGATTTCTATGTCTCAAATAGGTTTTATAAGTCAGATATTAACACAAAGGTTAATGGTTTGAAATAATTGTTTTGAGAAAACAATTAAATGGAATTATTAATCAATTTAATAGAAAGGGTTAATGTAAATCAGTTAATTGAGTTAACTGACATTTACTAGTTGATGAAGTCATTTGTTTTATTTGAGATTGATTATTAGATTAATTTGTTTTTCAATTAATCTAATAGAAATAGTTCTTACAAACGATCGTTAAACTTAACGAATGTTCTTAAAAGTTAATTATCCTTTTAATTAACTGTATTTTGAGTTAATTGTCGAAAATTTATGTGACGACCCCAAAACCCCGTACGACGGTGTTAAGGGTAATCTTTGGAATATAACACATAAACAGATAACAACAGAACAGAAATAAACAAAATACACCAGATAATGTACAAATAATACACTGGATAAACATAATCATCAGAGTTACACAGTATACAGGATCATACTTAGTACAAAATACAGTTCAGTTTTACTTAAATGTCTACAGCGGAAAACAAAACATAATATGTACAATAGGAGCTGAACAACAAAAAAAGAGATAAATGGTAGGATCCATCTTCAGCTCCAGCTATCCAAAAAGAGCCTGCTAAACCTGAATACAAGGCTGCCCGTGTAGAAATAAGGGGCACCCGAGTTTGCAAGTGAAACAAACTACGAGTTAGTCATGAGACTGGTATGAGAAATCTACTTAACATAATTTATATATGGCCATTCACAGGGCCACACCACTTTCGCGGAATGGGTTTACTCCATTGGATTGCTTGTGCTTTAAAACAAGTAAATCTTTTAAACATCTAATGCTTTTTATAAAAAAAAAATGAAGCCATTATAAGACTCAGTTCCCATCACACAATGCAACGCAAACCGGAGGATATAGTTTTACCTTATAATGGCCAAAATATGCTTGATACGAATAAAACAAATCATTTGATATTATTACTAGTGTTTACACTAGTACATAACACATCTGTTGCGTCGACTTATTTGCGTCAGTTGAGCTAATATCTGTCGCAATTAATATATTTGCGACTGTGTTTTAACCCAATGGTCGCAAATAGTCCATGATAATGAATTTCCAATCCCATCTCAAATAATTTGCGACAGTTTTGTTTTAAAACCGTAGCATAAGTTTAAGCAAAAAATTATGTGTGAATTTATTTGCGACTGTTTTTTATCTACACAGTCGCAAATACTCCATGGGCTAAAAATTAAGGAATTTATATGCGACAGGCTTTAATGGGCCGTCGCTTTATTTGGTTAACGGGCTCCCTTTGCGCGCCCTCCCCCAATTTTGCCCGCCTCTATTTCGTTGACTATTCTCCTACCGATCATTGTTTCTTTTAACAACTATAGGAAAAAAAACAAGAGAAAACAAAAAAAATCTCGCTCACTGGTTGATTTCTACCGATTTGTTGATTTCTACCGATCTCGCCCGATCTCGCTCAGAAAAATTTCGAGGAAAAGGCCATCGATTTCGCTCACTGGTTGTACCGCGACGGAGGTTATTGTGATCTAGATCCGGTTGTTGGCTGTGGAGCGAGGTAATTTTGTTTACAAAATTTCAGATTAAAATCATATACATCTCGCTCGCATCGGTTGTCGGTTGTCATCTAGATCCGGTTGTCATCTAGATCCGGTTATTTTCATCTAGATCTCGCTCACTGGTTGTCATCTAGATCCATTAAAATCGTTAGATATTCTGTATAAAATCACCCAGTTATTAGCGTTTGGCTTATTTGATATAAATCATTGCAGATGATTACCCAAAAATCTATTTGTTTATAAGAGATTTGTATGGTTTGTAGCAGATTTTTAAATCAAAGTCAGCCTGACGATGATTACGATTTTTGATTGCAATGAATCAAAGATGAAATGAGTAAAATCAATGAAAACCATTTAAGGAAATTGTTCGTGGTTACATTGCATTTTTATTGAGCACTTGAATCTAATAAACTTGAAATGCCTGAACTTGAAATGCAGTTTAATTATCTTCTTTCATACAAGTGCCCTGCTTGCTAGAGGAGGAACTGAATCAGAAGCTTATCTAATTGAAAAAATTGACTGAGACCTTAGAGCGAGTTGTTAATTATCTTCTTTCATACCTTTATGTTGTTTGTCTTTTTTAACTTTGTTTCTTGTTAATAAGTGGACTAAAATATATATAAGTTTGTGCTTAAATTATCTCCTTGATTACACTCTTTGATTTGGACTATAGCTTATTAAACATTCAATTTGTTATTTCCTATATTCGAAATGGATGCTATGCAAAGCGACGTCTACATGTATATGCATCATAACAATTTACTGATGTGATTTTTTTAGGTTGAAGTTATTTCAACTGTGCTGACTCATTGATGTTCGCGCTACATGTATTTTGCTACAACAAACTTTGTGTAATAATGTCAGCCATATTCGCGAATGGAGTACATGGCTATTAACCGACACTGTGTTTTATTATGAGCAATAGGGTTGTTAGTTTCCTTTTGGAAAATTTATAAATTTAACTACATAGAATATACATTAAATACCAAATTGTTTACTGAATTAATGGAGACACAAAATAGAATTGTACACAAATTTAAATTCATTATTGTTTGCTAACGTTACGAAGTGCACGATAACTAAATTTGTATGAATCAGCTCCGAAGCAGATTCATTTCTGTTGAATTATTGATATCCTTGTGCCACAAAAATTGACTTCACCTGATTCATTTCAGTTTATTTTTTATGTTGAGACGATTACATAGTTAACTATGCTTTGTAAATTCTACCACTTTGGATATATGACTATGCTGATATTTCACTTTGAAGATAAATTCACATAATTATTACTTGCCTCTTATGTCGTAAATGTGACATTCTATTTTATGTATCCGCTATGAGATATACAAATGATATGTGCATTACTTGACAATAGTTCTTTTTCTACTGACATGAGTATGGCGTACTATAAACTTAATTATTCATGTCAATGGTATGTGATAGCTAGTTACCGCATTTGGTATAGAGTTTAGATTATATTATTACCTTAGGTTGGTGCAGTGATCCAGTAGAAATAACTAATGGGTCGTTGTCATAAAAGCGAGCAATGCAGACACAGTTTTCTTTGCGAGTGTCTGCAGAATCTATATGCAGAAAATATATAGCAATATATTATATATACTATAGTCAATGCTTCCAAATCAAAGATGTAATAAACATTAACCAATAAGTTAAAAAGCTGTAAACAAGAACGACTACCGTAACACTGATTTCCATTTCATTTATTCGAATTAAAGAACATCAAACTTCCTGCTTGTAGATCCAAACATTAATCCTTCTATAAGCATTGGATTTAAAACTAAGTGCAGATCACAACATGAAACTATTTTACCAAAGCAAACATGTTTACAGAATGGTTTTTTACTACAGAATTTATACAGATACAGAACATTGGGATTGCTTAGAAAGAATTATATCAGTTCCGGACCAAAAAAGTGACTTACACGTTTGAGTTAAATCATTCAAACTTAATTTTGCAACATTAGCATCCGAATTACAAGTTTTAATCAGGCAACAAACTTGAATTATTACTAAAAATAAAATCAACTTTTATGGTTGCACGCACTCTTGTTTGTTATTATCGAAGATATACGTGGAACTGGAATTTGCAGGTTGTCGACTGACACAGGCCGGTTTCCGTCTAAAGTGATTGATTTGATCCTAAATGAATGTGCAATCATGGATTTAAGAAATTTAATTATTAAAAAAATCTGCATTCATGAGACGATAACGCAAGCTACTAGTTTGATGAAATATGTAGGCCCTCGCGTCCAACTATACGACAAATATTTAAACGTCGGCTTGGAGTACATAAACCACTGGATTTTATCTGTAAAAAAAAAAAAAAAAGATAAACTTGAAATGCCTGAACATATCAGGTTTCATGTATTTGGTTCCCTTTTGAATACAGGTTTTGTGCGTGGGTATAAAAAATTGCGTGATGTAAGCTTTTGGGTCTATTTTGATCTTGAATATATATAATGATTTTCCACAAGATTCCTAAGGATGTATACGGCTTTAAAGTTTAACACAATATTATCTAGGCAAATGAGATTTTGAAAATGCTGTTTCAGACGCATATATAATAACAAAACATATAGAGCTCCACATATATTTGATTTTTTTTTTTAAAAAAAATGCAGCTCCACTAAAGCTATAATATAAAAACAAATGCTGATTTTTTTAAAAAAAAAATGCAGCTTTTTGTTGAAGTTTTGAACAAATGCGGTTTTTTTTTTGGGAACAAATGCAGATTTTTGTTTTGAACAAATGTTTTTTTTTTTAAGTTTTAACAGATTTTTGTTTTGAACAAAATGCAGATTTTTTTTTAAAAAAAAAATGCAGCTTTTTTTTGAAGTTTTGAACAAATGCGGTTTTTTTTTGGGAACAAATGCAGATTTTTGTCTTGAACAAATGTTCTTTTTTTTTTTTAAGTTTTAACAGATTTTTGTTTTGAACAAAATGCAGATTTTTGTTTTGAACAAATTTTTGGTTACATTGCATTTTTATTGAACACTTGAATCTAATAAACTTGAAATGCCTGAACTTGAAATGCAGTTTAATTATCTTCTTTCATACAAGTGCCCTGCTTGCCAGAGGAGGAACTGAATCAGAAGCTTATCTAATTGAAAAAATCGACTGAGACCTTAGAGCGAGTTGTTAATTATCTTCTTTCATACCTTTATGTTGTTTGCCTTTTTTTACTTTGTTTCTTGTTAATAAGTGGACTAAAATATATATAAGTTTGTGCTTAAATTATCTCCTTGATGTGTAGATGCATTTTTTAACTTTGTTTCTTTTTTAACATCATATGTATTTTGTAAATGTAGGAAACATTGTCTTCTGCTTGTTTTCAATATAGAAAACAATATGGTTTATGTTCTTGATCCTCAGACCGATCACAAGCGTAGACTGGAAATTAAGCCTCAAGTGAGCCTGTAAGTCATATTTGTTTTCCTTTGATTATGTTATACACTGGCTCACGGGATATGACAACCTACGAGGGGTGAAAAATTATCTCTTATAGATAAATTTGTTCTTTTTATCGCTTTCATTTTTAAACTAGTTATAGCTATTATTTAACATTTTATTGCATATGCGCAGGGCCTTCAAAGCTTTTAAGGTAGTCAGTGGTAAGTCTCGGGGAACTTTCTTGAAGTGGATGAATGTTAAGGTAATTTGTTTTCAAAAAAAGAGCTTGTATTTCTTTTGGGATATAAATACATTTTAAACTGACTATTAAATTATCATATAATATTGTAACAGTGTCCACAACAATCCGGATCAACGGATTGTGTATATTATGTGATGAGGTATATGCATGAAATAGTAAATAACCACCGTAAAAACATCGATCTAACCAAGGTATAACTTTATTTTTTTTCCCTTCATAGTTCATGTTAAGCAAATATATGATTAATGTTTCGAAACAATTTTTAATTACAGTACTTTGAACAAGTCGGCTCCTATAACCAAAAAGAAATAAATGAGATTCGGGATAATTTAGCTGATTATATCATACAAAACTGGATGTAGTCTTCCTGTATGCTACAGTGTGGTGAGTTTATTTCTTTTCCTGTACTGTTGTTCTTTGCTTTGAATCTCTTACCCTCTTACTTCGAGATAGTGCAATACTTGATAGTTGATAATACTGTTGTTCTTTCCTGTATACTTGTCGGACAGAACTCAAATTCAAAATAAGTAACATGGTTACTTTTTTAGGTGTAATGGCGCGTTTTGTTAGCTGTCGAATAATTAATTTATTTAATTGTTTATATATCGATTTGGCGATATCGATAACTTAAAGTAAAACGTTCGAACTTATAATTTATAACTATAATTAAAACGAACCTGAAACGTCGCAGCAGTTCGCAATTTGGCGATTTGAACTTCAACTGAATGTACATGATTCATTTTAAGCCGGATTTCAGTGAAACAAGAAACGTGTGGAGCTGGTGGAGTATATCTTTCTAGTGGAAGAGAAAAATCGGGATTTCGTCGTGTAGATTTTGATTTATGTCCAAATCAAATTTCAGAAAAATCGCTGTGAAATTCCTTTATAATTTGCGACACTTTATATACGTTATAAAAGGGTTTTCAATATATTTGAATATCGGGTTCGAATTTAGATGAGGTTCTTTTGAGACGTAGTGAAAATTAAATTTTTAGAATTTTACTGTAATTTTTAATAAATTAAATAAGCAACTTTTTATTTGGAGTATTTCGCACCTTGAAATCAACATTTTGAAGTTTCGAAATATGTGTCCATCTACTGCTATTATTATATTTTTGGGATCGTGGTATGTCGGTCGTCACAATGGTATGTTCAATTCTGTCAATAGCAGTCCGTACAATCGTATAAATTCTGTGTAACGAAGTGCGTACAACTTCACGTTGAAAACTAGAACCACGTTGATACACTTCACAAATGGACAAAATTTATTAACAATAGTACATGGTTTATACACGTTGAAGTATCCCAACCAAACCAACATTTGAAATATAACCATCCACGTCCTATGCAATAAAACCATCCACGTCCCATATATATATATTATATTCTTCCTAATTCTTGTCTGTTGTTTCACCACGCATGGACATAAAAGGGGGGGGCACGTTCATTTCTCTCTTCCACTCAATACCCTATATAAACACTAACGCAAGCACCAAATTCTTTTGGCATTTCTTTTGCTTCAAAGAACCACTGTGAGTTCCAAAGGCAGCAAAGAATAAATAGAAAAATAAAATAAAAAGAGAGAGTAACAGTCAAGAAAGAACTGAGGCGCGTGAGCTCTGTGAAAGAGGGGAAAGAGATGCTGAGTGAAACCAGCGGTGTCCGTGAGTTGTAGTGTGCATACGGGAAGGGGTGTTCAAGTTAGAAAGAGGGTGGCATGTTGGGTTGTCTCGTGAAGTCCGACGTGAAGGGCTCGACAGTTTTAAGGGAAGTAAGAGCAGCGTTTTGTTTTCATTTATGTATGGAGCAGCACGTTCTCATTCATAAGGTGCATGCGTGTTTATGGAGGGGTACTGTGTAGTGCAGAAATGCATGGAAATCTGGGTACGTTTGTGTTTTGGCAGACAAGACGTGGTACATTTGTACCTATATGAGTGTGCATACACAGAGTGGATGCAAAGGAAAGGAGAAACAAGGCTGCAGGTTTGGGGTTCGTCAGTCTTGAACTATAACGTTGGTCTGAGGCGGCACACACGGACGGGTTGCAAGGAGTGGATGGGAAAAACGGTCACGTGGATAGTAGAAAAGCAAGGGAAAGGAAGTAAGTTTTAAGGTGCAGAAATATATTTGTATACATTAAAGCAGAAGAGAGCGGGTATGGGCTTTTTATACGTGGATGGGCTCGAGGTAAATGGACAAGGCCCATTTGAAATTTATAATCCAAGTTTTAAATTAAATATGTGTTTTAACTTGTAATTTAAATATCGGGGTCATACGATATCAGATTGACGAACCGTAAGTTGCGTTGGGATCGTATGGACGGACACAACACAATGGAGTTGACTGGGAGTGGATCCGAGCTCGTTACAATTTATGGTGAAATAAATTGTCCGGGTTGAATCAACGACAATTATCGTTAATTAACGATGATAGTCCAATGTGAGTAAATCTCACTAACTCTGAACAGTTTATAATTTCATGTTGCATTGTTAGAACTGTTAAAATTGTCTGTTTGACTGTGTGTTGATTGGTTGATTGAACTGCTGGTCATTTAGTTAAATTTCTATATTGATTCTGTTTAACAGAATATATCATATGGAACTGAAAGTGATGTTGATTTTATTGTGTAACATCTGTGGATGCAGGGAAACAGGTTGGGGGAATCCGACTGGATTCCTCAACAGTTATTTTATTGTTTTTCATATATTGTTATATGATGTGATATAAAATCTGTGGGCGATTATATGTGCTTGGACGATATTGAACATCGTGATTTGATATGATTGAATACCATAACATACCGAAATGTTGATAAGGGGATTTTCAATGTTTATATTGAAAATGAATCTTATTTATAAAATCGATAGGATTTTATAAAAGAAAAACATTTATTTAATTAGGAAATAAATAAATGAAAAAGGAAACATTTATTTAGAAAATAAATGGAATAAAGGAACATTTATTTAGATTATAAATAAATGGAATAAAGGAATATTTATTTAGGAAATAAATAAAGGACCATTTATTTAGATTAGAAATAAATGGAATAAAGGAATATGTATTTAGGGAATAAATAAAGGAACACTTGTTCGGAAAATAATAGAATTATACAAGGATAGATTTAAACACGTGCTTCGCACACAAGTATAACACGATATGGATTTTAAGGAGATATTAAATAGGAAATCTATTTTTAACAGATAAAGTGAGAAGATTTAATTTATAAATAATGTTTTATAAATTAAATAAAATATTTATTGTTTGATAAAGGGGATATATAAGTTTGAACTTATATAGAGAAGTAGAAATTGTTTTTAACACCGATAAAGTAAATAAACGCTGTTAAAGGGAAATCCTTAGAAGGGGAGAAACGTTATTAAAGGAACATTTATAAAGTGAAGAACCGTTACTAAAAGTAAATCTTATAAATGAATAAACGTTGTTAAAGGAAATCTTTTAATGAATAAACGTTATAAAAAGGGAAATCTTTATAAGCAAATAAAGTATTCGAATAATAGTTATTCGAAGGAGTAAATCAAATAAGTTATTCGAATTAGTTATTCGAATAGAGTTAAGTTATTCGAATTAGTTATTCGAATAGAGTTAATCACATATAAGCTATTCGAATTAGTTATTCGAATAGAGTTAAACACATATAAGCTATTCGAATTAGTTATTCGAATAGAGTTAAACACATATAAGCTATTCGAATTAGTTATTCGAATATAGTTAAACATATATAAGTTATTCGAATTATTTATTCGAATAGAGTTAAACAAGCTAGAGTTATTCAAATTAGTTATTTGAATAAAGTTAAATTAATAAGAGTTATTCAAATATTAGTTATTCGAGAAGGAATAAATCAAATCAAGTTAATATCAGTTATTCAATTTGAGTTAATCAAATTTAGTTATTCGATAAGAGTTAATCCATTTAAGTAAATCGAATATTAGTTATTCGATAGGGGTTAATCGAAATAGAGTTTATCGAATATAAGTTATTAACAAGGGAGTTAATCGAATAGAGATTACTCGAAAGAGAGTAATACGTCGAATTCAATTATATCGAATTCAGGAAAGTACTATTTACTTTCCGGGTTTTAAATCAAGGTTTAGTTATTGATTAAGAAATTAGGCGTCCGTTTAATTATTCAAGTTAGGAGATAAAGTTATAATTTAGGTTAGATATTGTAGAAGTAGGAATTATAAAGTTATAGTTGTAATCAAACGTTTTCATATAAGAAGTGGATTCGTAAACTGAATCCGAGAATTTGTGTAAACAGATGATTGGAAAAAGTGAGTGATGAGCTTCATCTATTTCACAGTAAAGGACGTTGTTCAATTAAGGTCTGCGAGGTAATTATACCCCAACTTGATTGACTTCAGAATTGACAAAGGAATAGTTGTGGTTCGATCTAAAAGGTTGATTAGGAATAAAGTTAAGGAATAAACGATAAATGGATTAAGCGAAACGATGTTTTATACAACGTTCATTGGAAATCCGTAAATGAGTTTTGGAAACGTTTTCCAAATATAGTCAGATATGTTTTCTAAACATAGAAAATGAAATGTTTTCATGATAAGAATTTAAGAAATAGAGTTAAGAAAATTCAGAAACTGACTGGAGAGGGTAAGTTGAACGGTTTTCTAAGTGACGATCTGATGTTGGTTTCGACCTTCCGGATTGATACTTAGAGAATTGTTCTCATACTAGTTACAGTTAGGGACTGATAGATGCGAAATAATAGTGATGTGAAAATAAGCTATGGAAATGTTTTCCAATGATTAATAACATATATTTTCTAAATACATGAAATAAGGAAATATGAACATATATATGTATATGATGATTGATCGATCGAATTTCCATTTGGAAATAAGATCGTTGTTTGTACACCGACATGTTTTCATTTGATAGTTGAATCACAGACTATCAAAGTTTTGACCCTATGTACGTTGTAAATATGGAGAGACCGGTTGGATTATTATCCGAAGAACCACTCTGTATTAGCATAAGCGTTGCGAATCAAGTACGCTGAAGATAATTGAAGACGGAGTGAAGTGCAAGGGCTATTGTGAAAAGCCTAGGTAGGATGGATTCACTGAATAGTGCCTTCGGTTTATTCAGTCCCAGAATAACGTATATGGACGAGTGTCTGACAAAGTATTCTTAACGAATCATATATGTTGATCTCTTTAAACGTATTACGTTGGTGGCGGAGAAATTCGTTTCTCTTAGCTTTTATACCCGTGATGCCTTGAGAAATCGATAATGATTTGGCGGGTATGACGATGTGGCATTCAAAGTAATTGAAGAAATAATCTGTCAAAGTGATAAACGTGACCTCAAAACCTCACAACCGGAAAATAACAGAAGTTGGGCTAGGCAGCATGGCTAGTTGGGCCATACCCAAGGAGGGTGTATTATCACCATCTAGAGAATATTCAATTGTACTTCTTTATAATCTATTTCAATGTTGTCCCTTATCGGGAAGGATGGTTGCTGATCCCAACCATCGGTGATAATATATTCGTTACACTCAAGCTAAATGAGTGGACGGTCATGTGTGGCTGGGTTGCAAGACGTTCTTGTTGAACCCTAGTGTATCTCCTCTAGAGTACACTGATCGGAAGGTGCTCCCATACCTTGTCTGTTGGAATCCAATCTCCAATAAGCGCTCACGATTTTATTTGTATACTATGTATGTGGAACGTGAGATGCAAGCGTTCTGCTAGATTGATATCTATTTGTATTTAGACATTATTATAATATCAGAAAGATATCCTTTATTTAACCAAGTGTTGGAGTTTTATTCACACCAGTCCCATGACTGACCCGGAGTTTATTTTGTTTGTTTTCCCTAAACTCTTGGGTGCCTAAATTTGTACGGGCAGTCAAGTAGTCGGGATTTTACAGATACACTTGGAGAGCTTGGAGCAGGAGGCTTCAGGATTATAGCTATTATTATTCCGCTGTGTTGTTAAGTGTTGTACTTTGAAATGGTATGTATATATGAGTACTGATTTGTATTTCAAAGTTATGTTATATTTTATTCGTTCCGCTGTGAGATTCATGTTTACTCTAATGATGTAAGTTCTTTTTCTTCTTCTATTCTATTAGTTCTATCTTTTCTTCCTCACCCTCTACTTTCTTTCACTAACATCGCGGAATTTTCGACTCTCGAGGAGTCGAAAATTTCCAGCCGTTACATTAGGTCACAAATAATATAACCCAAACGATAGATTAGAAGCAGCCCAAAATGGAACTGGGGCGCAAAAGATACATGGGATGATACTATACATGGTTTAATAGAATAATAATTTGTTTGCGCGGAAAGAGAAAAGAAAAATAGTTGAAATTTTCAAGTTAATCTGTAAATTAATGGGATGATAATACTGTACAGTTTGGCGAGGCAGTGAACGGATGGTTGATGTGTAGATGCAGGCGAAGCAGCTGTAGCAGTTTTGATGTGGTATGGTTGAAAAGTTTAAAACTGTTAATTAAGTTTTATAAAAAGTAAACTAAGTTGACCAAGTTATACAAATCAACTACTAATTTATTATGTTTTATGAAAAATAGCTAAGTTAGCCAAGTTTTATGAAAATTGAACAAGGTTTTAAAAATAAACCAGTATTTTCAAAAATTAACCATGGTAGCTGAATTTTATAAGAGCTAAATAAATTGTACAAATTAAACAAATTTTACAAAAAATTAACTAACTGAAATAAAAATTAACTAAATTTACAAAAATTAACCAATTTATAGATTTTATTTTATGAATTTTAACCAAGTTTTATCAACATTTAACTAATTGTTAAATTAACTAAAGTTTATCCTGTTGGAAGGAGAGATCCCCTGCCAATCACAGAAAGAGCGCCGTGATTTCTTTTTAGTTCATATGGATAAAATGATTCAGTAAGACCCAGCCCTGGCCACCATATCTATGATTTATTTTCACAAGTCAGGTCATGTTCACTCATTTCTCTGATACAAAACCATTCTTTGTGGCAATGACAATGGGGAAAACTTTGCAATATAATCAACTAACAAATAGCAACCAAAACTTTCTGTTTGCTCTGGACCCCTGGAAAACAATTTGCACAGAAATTTCATTTGAAAAAAGCGAAATTCCTTTAAAGAAATTTCAGTACACAAATATGCATTGCAAACTTGGATGTTTATATGTACAAATTTTCCTTCAACGAAAAAAGCTCCGCAGATGTACAAAATCAGTCGAATGGTTAATAGTCAGATGTTTATTATCGAGTAGTCTCTGTCAAGCATAATGTGTGCATGTGCGATGTGATTAGGAGCTTAATTTGTGTTGTTCGTTTAATAGTATACAGTCAATTAATTTGTGGTGTTCGTCATTGTATACAGATATGTGTCGATGTGATTGCAAAACAAAACCCATTCCTTTTAAAAAATAACCTTATGAATTGGAAGAAAAACAATATGAAAAAATTTTGAATTAAAATTGACCATGAAACAATATGTTAGGATCTAATATAAACAGTTAAATGGACATTGATATTTAAGATGTTAAAATAAATTGAGTATATTTGGTTTAATTCAGTGTCAAGAAAAATGAAAACCAAAATGACAACAAAACCAAACAAATATTGAAATAGAAATAAACTCAACAAATTTAACTAAATCATTTTTGTTTAACCAAACATATTTGGTTTGCTTTATTTGTTCCATTCGGGCTAATGAATACTCTCTCCCCACGAGCTAACGGGCATAGACTATACAGGTTTGATTTACCTTTTATGATTTAATGGGATATATACATGTTTTTTTAATGTATAAATGGGAATAACAACCCCAAAGTCAGTATAAATGGGAATACCTAAACCACGGTTGGCGTATGCATGTGTTGTGTGTTTTTATGCTTGTGTGCGGCGTTTTTTGCACTGCATGTGCTATTATTTCAAAATTGGCATTGATCACCAAGTCTTGTAGGTGAAAAAACAGTATTTGACTACTATTTTCTCAGATAATAATTTAGTTGTAAGTGTTAACTTTAAAATATTATAACAATAAGAAGTACAAAATTGTGATTACAGGTTGTAATATTACATATTCCTAACTCGTAACACGGACTTTGTTGGAAATGCTTGAAGCATTATAACAATAAGAAGTACAAATTTGGACATTTCAAAAATAAGAGTTGCGCAGAGGGCATGAAATCACCACTGCGGAAATTTAGCTGAAATATAGAATTCGTATTATTATACTTGGTCGCAAATTAAGATTCAGTTAGAAGTTAGCCAGAATGAAGGAAGCGCTCTTGAAATGGTATCATGTTTAACAAACATCAGATATGATAAAATTTAAAATGGTATCATGCAGACTGCCCAATGTGCATGGCAAAAGAAAGTGAAGAATACAAATGCTAGTTGATTTGGTAAAATAAAACCTGATAGTTTTTCTCCATGGACTGATTATCACTGTTTTTCTTCATTTTACTCTCAACAGCAACCAAATTATTCTCACGGTCTCTTTCTTTCTTGCGGCGCCTAACGACGCATACAACACATAGACAATCGCTTTTATGAAGGTC
This sequence comes from Allium sativum, assembly GCA_030737875.1. Taxonomy (NCBI): domain Eukaryota; kingdom Viridiplantae; phylum Streptophyta; class Magnoliopsida; order Asparagales; family Amaryllidaceae; genus Allium; species Allium sativum. The sequence goes on along the minus strand of CM060927.1, from coordinate 260,393,559 downwards.
AATTCTGCACAACAATGAATTTTACAAAGATACTCACATAAGTAAAGACTGCATTTTTTCCTCATACACTGGAATAAGTAAATACGGTAATTATTCAGTTACCCTGGAATTATGAGATCGAAAGTCACTTTAAGATATATATTTGCCCACGGGATTCTACACTAATCTGAGATTTATGTAACATCGAAGTACATACTATACAAAAATTTGTTTAAAAAATTAGTCTGAATATATTTATGATTAAGTCATATTGTATGTAAATATGACTTGCATCTATCTGACTTCGACTTCGGTTTGATTTTTGAGTTTTTCAGGATAGGTATGCAGTGGACTTGCATCTGGTTTCAACATTGGAATGTCACTATTCAAGTCAACAATCACGAAGACGGATTGTGCTATTTTAAGATTTAAGCTTATGAACCACTTTGTTCTTTTGTAGTCATGTGACTGGTTATGACATGTTATGTAAGTATTTACTATTTAGACGTATTGTTGGAGCTTAGCATATATGACATGTAAACTATTTTTGTTATATGATTATCAATGTTAGTGTTATCTTGTCAAATAATATAACATTTTTTTGAGTTGCGTGTAGATTTCTTGTATTCATATATTTTGTGAATTGCTCATAATGGCTGAAATGTTGAACTGTATTGAGAGCTGAGAGCTATAAATCATAATGGCTGAAATGGAATGCAGTTTGAATTCAGAAGTTATTTGCTACTGTTGTAAATAAAACACAGTCGCAAATGCTAAACTTATCGCGTCAGGCATTTGAAAATCTGTCGCACAAGGTTAAAGTTTTGAAGGTAAATATCGGTTTATTGCTATAGGTGTAAAACAAACCGTCGCTAATGAGTTAGTCTACAGCGACTAGTATTATTTAATACCCGTCGCAATAACCGTATATTGCGACAGTTTTAAAACCGTCGCAATAAATTTATACTTCTTGCGACGGTCGCATATGCGACGGGTGCTAAACAGTCGCAAATTAGGTTAAACAACAGTCGCAAATGACCTGTTTTGTAGTAGTGTTGTATGTATCAAAAACAACTTCAATCATAAATATCAATCATAGACGGCATGGGTACCATATATCATGTCGCCATATATAGGTATACAATCAAAACTGCAAAGTCACGTATTTGGAAATCGGATTTTCGTCATGAACCGAGGCTAGGGATCATCCTCACCGCTTCGAGACAATCTAGCCTATCATGTCTCAGGATCAGAGCTCGAGTGACCCTTGGATCGTCAGGGCCGGTCCACTCGATGTGGATTAAACTTAAACCCTGGACGCTGCGTTCCCCCGCCCTCTGGGGCGAAAATGAGCCCAATGACTCCATATCTTAGGCGCCTCGCAGCAGCAACAACCATACAGGTGAAAATAATATAAATGTCAGGGCTGGTAGGTCACTGACACCACCCTAGCTAGAAGGAAATGCATGCCCTCCCTGAGGTCCTCTCCCGTTTCTGGTTCATACCGAGGTGTGAGGCTCGCGAATCAACGTTATGCACAAAGTTATGCCACACAGGCTGTGCTTTGATCATCAACCACAAGACTTTGCTTTTCAACAGAAGCCTTGATCATCTGCCACTTAGGCATGCCACACAGGCAATTCACTCTATGCGACTGATTTCTATCGATATATAACCTCTGAGCTCGTATGTCTAAGAGAAGGGCGTTAAGCAAGAGAATAAATTCTCCGCCGCCAAACAGATATATATTTAATAAAGATCAATCAGCACAGAACAAAATCCAAAGTCAGACACACAGTCCATTTACAAGCTTGCTCTGGGTCTGAACGAAACTGAAGGCACTATATACCTCGCATTCCCATCGATCTCCAAGTACGTCTGGACGATCACCACTTATTATCTATATTTCGGGATGCCTCCCAATCAAGACATCAGTTATCATCCAACCGAGGTGAAGATCTCCGGTCTTCAACCACCATCTTCATCATCGACTTCTTATCGCCGATCAATTATTTGAAATGGGATTTAACTCGGCCTTTTCAAATAATTCACATATATTTAGAATTTAAATCAATTCATTTCAATGGTTAAATTATTCGACATCAATAATTCTGTTTTAAAAATGTAATTTTCACACCAAACACATTCAACCATCAAATATCTAATAAACCGGGTAAATTCGGTTTATTTCCATTCCATATCGTTTATAATATTTTTTAACGATTTATCGCTATTTTTATTCATTTAAAAATAGCCAATTCATTCAAACGGCGCTTCAGGCCACAACGCGGCCGTGGCGCTGTTTTTCTTCAGATTTGATTTACACATATCTGAAAATCTAACCGTTAGATCTTCACCAATTTTATATCATTAGAAAGATCTTTTCAAAACGAATCCAACGGCTTCAGTTTTGGGAAAATCCGATTGTCGGATCTCCCAGTACAATCGTTTGAAGTTTCGATTTCAAAATACGAACTGCAGCGTCGTTATTCGATTTAATTTAATTATATATATATAATCAATTCTGGCGCTGTTTTTCTTCAAATTTGAATTAAACATTCCAGACAATCCAACCGTTGGATCTTCACAAAGTGGGTGTCGTTGGAAAGATATTTCCAAAGCGAACCCAACGGTTTCGGTTTCGGGAAAATCCGATGGTCGGATCTCCCGCACTAATCGTTTGAAATCACGGTTTCAAAACACGAACTTCAGCTTCGTTATTCGTTTTATTTTAATTATATATATATATATATATAATTCATTCTTCGATTTCAAAACTATATCCACTTCATATATTTGATAAAAATGATATTTTTATCATCAAAAATATTTATTCAACACATGAATATTTTTAGCACTTCATATTCACAATAAAAATGTAGATTTTATTGTTCAATCTATATATTCAACACATGAATGTTTTGGACTTCACACATACGATAAAAATATGATTTTTATCGTTCTAGTCCTTTATTCAACACATGAATATTTTCTATAGTTGATATATATAATAAAAATGTTATTTTTATCTTTCAAACAAATTTACTCAACACATGAGCTTCATTCAACACATGAATTTCTATTCAACACATGAATATTTTCTATAGTTCATATATAATAAAAATGGGATTTTTATTGTAAAATAATTTATTTCAAAACACAATTATTTTATATAGTTTATATATAAGGTAAAAATGTTATTTTTGGTGTTAAAACAATTTATTTAAAACACTAATATTTTATATAGTCTTTATATATGATAAAAATGTTATTTTTATTTTTCAAAGAATTTATTCAATACATGAACTCCATTCAACACATGAATTTTATTTAACACATGAATTTCTATTCAACACATGAATTTCATTTCAGAACATGAATTCCTATTCAACACATGAATTTAAATCAAACACAGAAATATTTCAGAAAATTTCGGCAGCATAACGGCAGGGTAGTTAAAACCGGGACCGTCCCTAGTACGGCTGTAGCAACCCGCAAATTCTGAACCAATTTAAAAAAAAATATTTTAGGAAATCTTAATGAATTTGGAGAATATAAAATAATTTAATTTAAATATTAAGGGCTAAAAAATTATTTTAATTGAAGCTGAAACGAATAAATTTAATTTAATTATAAAACGAGCCTGAAATAGCGCGGTAGTTTGAAATTTTAATTTTTAAACTTTGACTGAATGTACAAGATTCAAAATAAATCAGAATTGAGCGAAACAAGAAATATTTAAATCTGTTTAATCATATCTTTCCAACGAATCTGAAAAATTGAAATTTCGTTTTAAAATTCAAGAGTTAGGGCCAATTCAATTTTTAGAAAAGTCACTGTAGAATTTAATTATATTTAATATATATGGCCCAAAAGGCTACTTTTCACATACGAAGGAATTTGGACTCGAAATCACTTCCATTGAGTTCAAAATGATGTTTGTGCATTGAAAAACAGTAAACACTTATATATTTTGAGTTTCGGAAATTATATGTTTAAAATTGTATTTTTAATATTAAATATATAGCCCTTGAAAATAGGAAATTTTTAAACGACCTCCGTTTTCGACAAAACCATTTTTATTGGATCCAGAATGTCAAAATATTGTTAAGTTTAACTTTTCATAATTTTTGAAATTAATTTGTGGTCGTGGCAAAAAGATTTCAGTTTTGTCAATTTCAGTAAAAATTAAACGACTTGAAAAAGGCCATTTTTCAAACAGTCTCAGAATTCAACGAAATTAGTCTCGTTAGAATCGTATCGTCATAAGAAAGCTAAAATTATTTTTCTTTTGGAATTTTCGGAGTCCGTATGTGGCCCCGGTATATTTAAATGTACGGTAGAAATTAAAATATTTATTTAATATTGTATTTTTAAATTAAAACCGAAAATAAAACATTACAAGCATCAGAATTGGAGCTCGGGACATAGCCCATTGCGTTCAGAAGGCCTCAAAACCTTAAGAACGACAGTAAGCAGGCCCAAATCGGAGAAAGTCCGAAAATCCACCTTTTTAGCACAAATTTCGAAATTTAATATTAAAATATTATATAAAAATTCGGGCTGAAACCCTAGCCAGCCGCCACCCAGATTTTTCTATGGCTGAAATTGTCCGATTTTCAAATGCTTATAACTTTTGATCCGCTCAACGAAAATCGACGCATAATATATCAAATCGAAGAGAATTCAAAGACCTTTCAATCCATACGGTCAAGATCGGGTTTTGGTGCACGGTTTTCGCGAATTCTGGCTGAGAATAGGCTGCGTTTTTTGGTGTTTTCGGGGTGAGATTGGAGGCCGAGTTCGACAGGTTTGGGGATGTTGGTGGCTCTTGGCAAGGCGGTCGTGGTGGTGACATTTGATCGGACGATGGTGGCTTGTATTAGGGTGCGTGTAGAAGGAGCGGCTATGGGTAGTTCGGCCAAGAAGAAGAACGTCGGGTTGGGAAGAAGCAGAAGGTCCGAATTTTTTTAAATTATTTTATTATTTAATTATTCAATTTATCTGATCTTTAAAAATTCATAACTCTTTCATACGAGGTCCGTTTTACAAATCGTAAATTGCGTTGGAATCACAAAATTAAGATCAACGCGATGGCACCAACCAAAGCTGAAACTGAGACAGTTGGAAAATCGGCCAAATTCAAGGTGAGAATTCTAATTAATTATCTTATTAATTATTAATTATTTTCTTGCGTTAAAAATAACTGTATTATCACATAAATTCAGATCTGAAATGTTCTGTGATGTTTGAATGGTTGATTGTTCACTTGTTGTATGTGTTGTGGTTCATGTTATGATAAATCTGCATTGGAATTTTATACATTTTGTTGAATTTATTTGCAGTTAGAAAATTGGATCTAAAATTAGATCTAAAACATATTTTATTTAGTTTAAATCATATTTATTCAGATCTAGTGGAAATAATTTAATTTATGATATTAAAATATTATTTTCATTATTTTGAAATGAATGATAGAATTAGATCAACAAATAAAAACTCATTTTTATTTGTTGACATTACAATAGAAATTTGAACGACAAATAAATACTCATTTTTATTTGTTGATTGAACAATAGAAATTGACCGTCAAATAAAACTTATTTTCATTGTTAATTCTACAAAAGAAATTGAACGCAAATAAAACTAATTTTTATTTGTGTATTTACAATAGAAATCGAACAACAAATAAAAATCTTATTTTTATTTGTTTATATAATATTAGAATTCGAACGACAAATAAAAATCTTATTTTTATTTGTTTATATAACAACAGAATATGGGTCAACAAAAAAAAATCTTAAATGTGAATTTGCTTACATTAAAAAGAATGATAAAAACAACATATATTTTTGATAGGAGGTAGTTTCATTAAAAAGATGAAATTAAAAGATTACATTTTTATGTAAAAATAGTGATCTCAATAAAAAGTCATATTTTATTTGTCACTTTGATTTCAATAAAAGTTATAACACTGGAAAATCTCATTTTTAATGTAATATTGGTTTCGATAAAAGAAGTAACATTAAAACTTCATTTTCAATGTAATAGTGATGTCAACAAAAAGAAGCAACGTAAAAGATTCTATTTTTATGTGTTCATTGTTTTCAATAGAAAGATTTTCCATTAAAAATTACATTTTTAATGTGATTTAGATTTCATCGTAAAGATTAAAATAAGATTATATCTTTATTTTCTTTTTGTTGAAATGAAGAGTTTATAAAATAAGATTGCATTTTTATTGAAATTTTGTTCATTGAAATATAATTTGTTCTTTTTATTTGTATTCACATATACAAACAAAACATTGAACAATAATTTGTTCTTTTTATTTGTATTCACAAATACAAGTAAATATAGAAATAAAGTTTGTTCCTTTTATTTGTACTTACATATACAAATCAAGCATTAAAATGAAATATGTCATTTTATTTGTATCCTCAAATACAAATAAAACATTGAAACAAAAGTTCATTTTTTCTTCATTTGTATTCCCAAATACAATTATGCACTGAAAATAAATTTGCTCTTTTAATTGCACTCACAAATGCAATTATGCATTAAAACAAAATTGTTCTTTATTTTGCATTCACTAATGCAAATCTAACATAGGAAATAAGTTAACTTTTTGTTATGTTCTTCAATGCGAATGTAATATGAAATAAATAAAATTGGCCTTTTTGTTTGCATTCACAATGCAAACAAAACATTAAAAAAAAAATATATAAAATTAACATTTTTTGTTGACATTCACAATGCGAACAAAACATAAAAAAATAAGATTTACATTTTTGTTGCATTCACAATGCGAACAAAACATAAAAAAAATAAGATTTACATTTTTGTTGCATTCACAATGCGAACAAAACATAAAAAAAATAAGATTTACATTTTTGTTGCATTCACAATGCGAACAAAACCTTTAAAAAAATAAGATTTGTATTTTGTTCGCATTCACAATGCGAACGAAACATTAAAAATAAGATTTACGTTTTTGTTCGCATTCACAATGTGAGCAAACCATTAAAAATACATTTTTGTTTACATTCCACAATGTAAACAATACATGAAAATAAAAATTATATTTTTGTTTGCATTCTACAATGCAAACAAAGCGTAGGAAATAAAAAAAATACATTTTTGCATCCTTCCATGCAAATAAAAGATGAAAGAAGAAAAATTACATTTTTGTTTACAACTTTTGTTGCAAGCAAACAAGAAAATAAAATTTGCATTTTTGGATTGCAAATTTAGGTGCAAACTAATTTACATTTTTTTTTATTTGCATTCCATCATGCAAATAAAACAAAGAGATAAAATTTCATTTGTTGTTTGCAACCTTAGTTGCAAACAAACAAGAGAATAAAAAAATTACATTTACATTTTGTTTGCAAATTTAGATGCAAACAAATTTATTAAAAACAAATGTTTCATTTTTGTTGCATGTCTTAAATGCGAACAAAACTTTAAAATTAAGGTTACATTTTTTTTTTATTTACTTCACTTGATGAAAATAAACACAAAACAAGAAGTTGTTCTTTTATTTACATTTCTTGATGTAAATAAAACTAGAAAATTAATATTACATTTTTATTTGCATTACTCAACGCAAATAAAACATGAGAATAAAAGATACATCTTCATTCGCAATCATTAATGTAAATAAATTATGAAATGAAAGTTACAATTTTTTTTTTATTTACATTCCTTTATGTAAATAAACATCAAATTAAAAAGTTGAAATCTTTATTTGCATTCTCTATTGCAAATAAGCATGAAATGAAAAGTTATATTTTTGTTATTAATTGTTTCCCTATTACAAATGGGATTAAAGATTATATTTTTCTTTTCATTTATTTACAATGAAAGGAATAGAAATGAAGATTATATTTTTATCGTCATTTTAGATACGATAAAAGAATAGAAATAAAGAATACATTTTTATTGACATTCTACATGCGATAAAAATAATAGAAATAAAAGAGACATTTTTATCGTCATATTATATATTATGTATTACACTGCCATAGACAAGTTACCTGACTTGTTTATGTGATTGGGTCGATAATTTTCACACATCGCCCGAGTGCACAAATAACTTATTATTTTTTTGTTGGTTGAAACCCCACACGGGTGTTGGGATGAAAATTAACATACACTAATCCCAATATTTAGTTGTATGTTGATCGTTAGATCGACAGGCTGTGATGAGCGTTATTATTAAATTTTAACGCTTACACAGTGGAAGTTACACTTTGGATGTAAATGGATGACTTGATGATTATATTGTTATTGTTATATATATGACGTGTGAAATCCATATAATCCAAATTATATGGTAAATGGTTGTGTCGCATTTCGATTCAGGTGTTCTTTAAAATAAGAATATTCTTACATTAGAAATTCTTTTATATAAAGGATATATTTTCATAAAAGATATTTTAATTAAGTATATGTTATAATAAAGAATATTTGTAAAAGATAAAAATCTGTTATATAAAGGATACTTTTAATGATTATTTCTAAAATATGTTTTTCTTATAATAATAAATATTTAAAGAGGAATCCTTTAATTAAGGTTTTTAGAATTTGCAATCTTATTTTATGATATGAAATAAATTGAGATGTGAAGTGGATTTATCGTGGACGGTGTTTTTAAATGACATTCGTCCTTTAATCCAATTTACATTGAAATTACTATTTGGAATTTATAAATCTATTGTATAGATTTAAAAAGAGTATTTCCTAAAAATCAAGTTTTCCAATTTAATATATTAAATTGGAATTAAGTAGAAATTCGAATGGTAATAATCGAGATGGGCTTCAATAATAGAAGACCGATATTATATATGGAATTTAAGAGGCTCTGCTGTTATTCCATGTATACTGTTAGTCCGATACAGAAATTTATATCGATTATGTATTGATTTGATTTCTGTGAAATTCCTTATTTTGGAAATTGATTTGTGGGTTTATCGTGAACTGTGTTTTAAATGACACTAGTTCTTTAACCTGCTTAAAACAAGATTTATTCCTTAAAATAAATGACCTTGTAATAATGATTTTTGATATTAAATCAAATTTAGAATTTTTAATAAATCTTTTAAGGAAGATTTATGATTTATTTTATTAATTTATCTTTGATAAAATTAATGAGAATCTTTTAAAATATGAATATCTTATTAAAAGAATATTCTGAGTTGGAATGTGGCGTAATGTGTGATTTTCCAATATTTGATTTTTAATCACCAATTACGCGAGTTATTCAGAAAGACCGGGTTTTAACCCATTCTGAATAATCATCACGATGATCAAGAATCGAAGATGAAGACGGCGATTGAAGACCGAAGGTTTTCACATCGTTGAGGTGATGATGACTGGTATTTTTAATTGGGACTGGCCTCCCAAGGCAAGGTATTTGGTAATGATCGTCCAAACGCATTTGGAGATCGACGGATACGTTGTTACGCTCAGACCCAGAGCGGACTTGTAAATGGATTGTGTGTCTGACATTGTATTCTTTTCTACTGTATTTGTTGAACGCTACTGATTATATATTTTTGTTTGGTGGTGAAGAATTTATTCTTCACTTAACACCCTTCTCTAAGACGTATGAGCTTGGAGGTTATATATATATTGGTAGATGGTCAATGATATGGTAGAGTCTGACAATGTGGCGTGCTAAGATGCAAATGATCAAGGCTTTGTTGAAAAGCAGGCCTTGTGTCTGATGATCAAAACACAGTCTATTTAGGCATAGCTTTGTGTATATCGTGACTTCGCGAGCCTCACAGCCCGGTAGAGTCTAAAACGGGAGAAGGGAACGCAGGGAGTGCACACGTTTCTTTCTAGCTAGAGTGGTGCCAGGGACCTACCAGCGCTGGCATTTATTCATTGTGGTTGTTGGATTTTTCGAGGCCTCGGTTTTATGCGGTCGCCACTGGCCGTATTATAGGTCCAAAAGGACCGGGGAGCGTGTGTTCAGGCATAACTAATCCACAAAAGTAAGTGTGGACCGACCCTGCAGGATCCAAGGGTTGGACAGAGTACCAATCCTGGGGCATTTACTAGAGTGTCTCGAATCAGTAAGTATCTCCTCCCTAGCCTTGACTCAGATGGAAACCCAAATTTTCAATACGACATCACGCGGTTTTGATTGTATACCTATATATGGCGACATAGTGGGATGGGGCACTCATGCCGTCTAGGATTGATACATTTACTTTGATGTATTTCAATTGGTTGCACACTATTATTATATAATATCCGTTTTATGCGTATCAAGCATCTTTTGATCATTATAAGGTAAAACCCTATCCTTCGGTTTGCGTTGCATTGTGTGATGGGACTTGGGTCTTATAATGGTTTCATCTTTCTAAAAAGCATTGCGTTATTTTGGTGATTTACTTTAGTCATGCACTGGCAATCCAATGGAGTAAACCCGTTCCGCGTTAGTGGCGTGGTCCTGTGATTAGCCTTATTATTAATTAAGATTAGTTTAAGAATTCTCACACCAGTCCCACGACTGACCTGTAGTTTGTTTCACTTTGCAAACTCGGGTGCCCTCTTTCCACACGGGCAGTCGAGTAGCTTATTTGGCAGATATATAAAACAAGATCCTGGATTGAAGACTGAAGCTGTGGCTAGAATGTTGATAGCCTTCCACTGAGATTAGTTCCGCTGCAATGTATTCATTTATTGTATTTATTCTTCCGCTGTAATTTTATTCCAATGTACTCTGATATGTATATTCTGTACTCTGATGTAACATTTATTATAGTGTTATAAAAGTCTTCTGTTATCTGTTGTAATGTGTTGTATGCCCAAAGTTAAAGTATTCGTAGGTTTCCACTTTTTGGGTCAGACCTGTGTGGTTTATGGTCGATCCTAAGGGCGGGAATTTGCGGGTCTTTACAGTTGGTATCAGAGCTCTGGTTAGCTCAAATCTTTGGGGTACAACTCGTTAGAATTGAACAGAAGACTCATCAGAGGTAGGATTAGTAATGCCCTATAAAACAGAATACTCATTAGAGATAGGATCAGTAGTATCCTAGAATGAGTAAACTCATTAGAGATGAGGTTAGTAATGCCCTAGAATGAGTCAGAGTGAGAAGTCTATAATTAACGTACTTGTAATTATATATATAATTCGATGTTAGAAAATATGATTTTTGAATATATAAAAGTTATATATTTTGACAATTTAATCAACTAATTGATTGATAATTATGATGTGTGATTATTAAATTCAACTAATAAATTATTTAACAATAATAGAATGAAAAATAAATTAGTTGAATAAACAACTTTTAGCTCATTTCCTTTTCGAGGACGAAAAGATTTTAAGTGGGGGAGATTGTAACAACCCGCAAATTCTGAACCAATTTAAAAAAAAATATTTTAGGAAATTTTAATGAATTTGGAGAATATAAAATAATTTAATTTAAATATTAAGGGCTAAAAAATTATTTTAATTGAAGTTGAAATGAATAAATTTAATTTAATTATAAAACGAGCCTGAAATAGAGCGGTAGTTTGAAATTTTAATTTTTAAACTTTGACTGAATGTACAAGATTCAAAATAAATCAGAATTGAGCGAAACAAGAAATATTTAAATCTGTTTAATCATATCTTTCCAACAAATCTAAAAAATTGAAATTTCGTTTTAAAATTCAAGAGTTAGGGCCAATTCAATTTTTAGAAAAGTCGCTGTAGAATTTAATTATATTTAATATATATGGCCCAAAAGGCTACTTTTCACATACGAAGAAATTTGGACTCGAAACCACTTCCATTGAGTTCGAAATGATGTTTCTGCATTGAAAAACAGTAAACACTTATATATTTTGAGTTTCGGAAATTATATGTTTAAAAATGTATTTTTAATATTAAATATATAGCCCTTGAAAATAGGAAATTTTCAAACGACCTCCGTTTTCGACGAAACCACTTTTGTTGGATCCAGAATGTCAAAATATTGTTAAGTTTATTTTTTCATAATTTTTGAAATTAATTTGTGGCCGTGGCAAAAAGATTTCAGTTTTGTCAATTTCAGTAAAAATTAAACAACTTGAAAAAGGCCATTTTTCAAACAGTCTCAGAATTCAACGAAATTAGTCTCGTTAGAACCGTATCGTCATAAGAAAGCTAAAAAAATTTTTTTTGGAATTTTCGGAGTCCGTATGTGGCCCCGGTATATTTAAATGTACGGTAGAAATTAAAATATTTATTTAATATTGTATTTATAAATTAAAACCGAAAATAAAACATTACAAGCATCAGAATTGGAGCCCGGGACATAGCCCATTGCGTTCAGAAGGCCTCAAAACCTTAAGAACGACAGTAAGCAGGCCCAAATCGGAGAAAGTCCGAAAATCCACCTTTTTAGCCCAAATTTCGAAATTTAATATTAAAATATTATATAAAAATTCGGGCTGAAACCCTAGCCAGCCGCCACCCAGATTTTTCTATGGCTGAAATTGTCCGATTTTCAAATGCTTATAACTTTTGATCCGCTCAACGAAAATCGACGCATAATATATCAAATCGAAGAGAATTCAAAGACCTTTCAATCCATACGGTCAAGATCGGGTTTTGGTGCACGGTTTTCGCGAATTCTGGCCGAGAACAGGCTGCGTTTTTTGGTGTTTTCGGGGTGAGATTGGAGGCCGAGTTCGACGGGTTTGGGGGTGTTGGTGGCTCTTGGCAAGGCGGTCGTGGTGGTGACATTTGATCGGACGATGGTGGCTTGTATTGGGGTGCGTATAGAAGGAAGAAGGAGCGGCTATGGGTAGTTCGGCCAAGAAGAAGAACGTCGGGTTGGGAAGAAGCAGAAGGTCCGAATTTTTTTAAATTATTTTATTATTTAATTATTCAATTTATCCGATCTTTAAAAATTCGTAACTCTTTCATACGAGGTCCGTTTTACAAACCGTAAATTGCGTTGGAATCACAAAATTAAGATCTACGCGATGGCACCAACAAAAGCTGAAACTGAGACAGTTGGAAAATCGGCCAAATTCAAGGTGAGAATTCTAATTAATTATCTTATTAATTATTAATTATTTTCTTGCGTTAAAAATAACTGTATTATCACATAAATTCAGATCTGAAATGTTCTGTGATGTTTGAATGGTTGATTGTTCGCTTGTTGTATGTGTTGTGGTTCATGTTATGATAAATCTGCATTAGAATTTTATACATTTTGTTGAATTTATTTGCAGTTAGAAAATTGGATCTAAAATTAGATCTAAAACATATTTTATTTAGTTTAAATCATATTTATTCAGATCTAGTGGAAATAATTTAATTTATGATATTAAAATATTATTTTCATTATTTTGAAATGAATGATAGAATTAGATCAACAAATAAAAACTCATTTTTATTTGTTGACATTACAATAGAAATTTGAACGATAAATAAATACTCATTTTTATTTGTTGATTGAACAATAGAAATTGACCGTCAAATAAAACTTATTTTCATTGTTAATTCTACAAAAGAAATTGAACGCAAATAAAACTAATTTTTATTTGTGTATTTACAATAGAAATCGAACAACAAATAAAAATCTTATTTTTATTTGTTTATATAATATTAGAATTCGAACGACAAATAAAAATCTTATTTTTATTTGTTTATATAACAACAGAATATGGGTCAACAAAAAAAAAAAAAAAAAAAAAAATCTTAAATGTGAATTTGCTTACATTAAAAAGAATGATAAAAACAACATATATTTTTGATAGGAGGTTGTTTCATTAAAAAGATGAAATTAAAAGATTACATTTTTATGTAAAAATAGTGATCTCAATAAAAAAGTCATATTTTATTTGTCACTTTGATTTCAATAAAAGTTATATCATTGGAAAATCTCATTTTTAATGTAATATTGGTTTCGATAAAAGAAGTAACATTAAAACTTCATTTTCAATGTAATAGTGATGTCAACAAAAAGAAGCAACGTAAAAGATTCTATTTTTATGTGTTCATTGTTTTCATTAGAAAGATTTTCCATTAAAAATTACATTTTTAATGTGATTTAGATTTCATCGTAAAGATTAAAATAAGATTATATCTTTATTTTCTTTTTGTTGAAATGAAGAGTTTATAAAATAAGATTGCATTTTTTTTGAAATTTTGTTCATTGAAATATAATTTGTTCTTTTTATTTGTATTCACATATACAAACAAAACATTGAACAATAATTTGTTCTTTTTATTTGTATTCATAAATACAAGTAAATATAGAAATAAAGTTTGTTCCTTTTATTTCTACTTACATATACAAATCAAGCATTAAAATGAAATATGTCATTTTATTTGTATCCTCAAATACAAATAAAACATTGAAACAAAAGTTCATTTTTTCTTCATTTGTATTCCCAAATACAATTATGCACTGAAAATAAATTTGCTCTTTTAATTGCACTCACAAATGCAATTATGCATTAAAACAAAATTGTTCTTTATTTTGCGTTCACTAATGCAAATCTAACATAGGAAATAAGTTAACTTTTTATTATGTTCTTCAATGCGAATGTAATATGAAATAAATAAAATTGGCCTTTTTGTTTGCATTCACAATGCAAACAAAACATTAAAAAAATAAATATAAAATTAACATTTTTTGTTGACATTCACAATGCGAACAAAACATAAAAAAAAAATAAGATTTACATTTTTGTTGCATTCACAATGCGAACAAAACATAAAAAAATAAGATTTACATTTTTGTTGCATTCACAATGCGAACAAAACATAAAAAAATAAGATTTACATTTTTGTTGCATTCACAATGCGAAAAAAACCTTTAAAAAAAATAAGATTTGTATTTTGTTCGCATTCACAATGCGAACGAAACATTAAAAATAAGATTTACGTTTTTGTTCGCATTCACAATGTGAGCAAACCATTAAAAATACATTTTTGTTTACATTCCACAATGTAAACAATACATGAAAATAAAAATTATATTTTTGTTTGCATTCTACAATGCAAACGAAGCGTAGGAAATAAAAAAATACATTTTTGCATCCTTCCATGCAAATAAAAGATGAAAGAAGAAAAATTACATTTTTGTTTACAACTTTTGTTGCAAGCAAACAAGAAAATAAAATTTGCATTTTTGGTTTGCAAATTTAGACGCAAACTAATTTACATTTTTTTTTATTTGCATTCCATCATGCAAATAAAACAAAGAGATAAAATTTCATTTGTTGTTTGCAACCTTAGTTGCAAACAAACAAGAGAATAAAAAATTACATTTACATTTTGTTTGCAAATTTAGATGCAAACAAATTTATTAAAAACAAATGTTTCATTTTTGTTGCATGTCTTAAATGCGAACAAAACTTTAAAATTAAGGTTACATTTTTTTTTATTTACTTCACTTGATGAAAATAAACACAAAACAAGAAGTTGTTCTTTTATTTACATTTCTTGATGTAAATAAAACTAGAAAATTAATATTACATTTTTATTTGCATTACTCAACGCAAATAAAACATGAGAATAAAAGATACATCTTCATTCGCAATCATTAATGCAAATAAATTATGAAACGAAAGTTACAATTTTTTTTTTATTTACATTCCTTTATGTAAATAAACATCAAATTAAAAAGTTGAAATCTTTATTTGCATTCTCTATTGCAAATAAGCATGAAATGAAAAGTTATATTTTTGTTATTAATTGTTTCCCTATTACAAATGGGATTAAAGATTATATTTTTCTTTTCATTTATTTACAATGAAAGGAATAGAAATGAAGATTATATTTTTATCGTCATTTTAGATACGATAAAAGAATAGAAATAAAGAATACATTTTTATTGACATTCTACATGCGATAAAAATAATAGAAATAAAAGAGACATTTTTATCGTCATATTATATATTGTGTATTACACTGCCATAGACAAGTTACCTGACTTGTTTATGTGATTGGGTCGATAATTTTCACACATCGCCCGAGTGCACAAATAACTTATTATTTGTTTGTTGGTTGAAACCCCACACGGGTGTTGGGATGAAAATTAACATACACTAATCCCAATATTTAGTTGTATGTTGATCGTTAGATCGACAGGCTGTGATGAGCGTTATTATTAAATTTTAATGCTTACACAGTGGAAGTTACACTTTGGATGTAAATGGATGACTTGATGATTATACTGTTATTGTTATATATATGACGTGTGAAATCCATATAATCCAAATTATATGGTAAATGGTTGAGTCGCATTTCGATTCAGGTGTTCTTTAAAATAAGAATATTCTTACATTAGAAATTCTTTTATATAAAGGATATATTTTCATAAAAGATATTTTAATTAAGTATATGTTATAATAAAGAATATTTGTAAAAGATAAAAATCTGTTATATAAAGGATATTTTTAATGATTATTTCTAAAATATGTTTTTCTTATAATAATAAATATTTAAAGAGGAATCCTTTAATTAAGGTTTTTAGAATTTGCAATCTTATTTTATGATATGAAATAAATTGAGATGTGAAGTGGATTTATCGTGGACGGTGTTTTTAAATGACATTCGTCCTTTAATCCAATTTACAATGAAATTACTATTTGGAATTTATAAATCTATTGTATAGATTTAAAAAGAGTATTTCCTAAAAATCAAGTTTTCCAATTTAATATATTAAATTGGAATTAAGTGGAAATTCGAATGGTAATAATCGAGATGGGCTTCTGTAATAGAAGACCGATATTATATATGGAATTTAAGAGGCTCTGCTGTTATTCCATGTATACTGTTAGTCCGATACAGAAATTTATATCGATTATGTATTGATTTGATTTCTGTGAAATTCCTTATTTTGGAAATTGATTTGTGGGTTTATCATGAACTGTGTTTTAAATGACACTAGTTATTTAACCTGCTTAAAACAAGATTTATTCCTTAAAATAAATGACCTTGTAATGATGATTTTTGATATTAAATCAAATTTAGAATTTTTAATAAATCATTTAAGGAAGATTTATGATTTAATTTATTAATTTATCTTTGATAAAATTAATGAGAATCTTTTAAAATATGAATATCTTATTAAAAGAATATTCTGAGTTGGAATGTGGCGTAATGTGTGATTTTCCAATATTTGATTTTTAATCACCAATTACGCGAGTTATTCAGAAAGACCGGGTTTTAACTCATTCTGAATAATCATCACGATGATCAAGAATCGAAGATGAAGACGGCGATTGAAGACCGAAGGTTTTCACATCGTTGGGGTGATGATGACTGGTATCTTGAATTGGGACTAGCCTCCCAAGGCAAGGTATTTGGTAATGATCGTCCAAACGCATTTGGAGATCGACGGATACGTTGTTACGCTCAGACCCAGAGCGGACTTGTAAATGGATTGTGTGTCTGACATTGTATTCTTTTCTACTGTATTTGTTGAACGCTACTGATTATATATTTTTGTTTGGTGGTGAAGAATCTATTCTTCACTTAACACCCTTCTCTAAGACGTATGAGCTTGGAGGTTATATATATATTGGTAGATGGTCAATGATATGGTAGAGTCTGACAATGTGGCATGCTAAGATGCAAACGATCAAGGCTTTGTTGAAAAGCAGGCCTTGTGGTTGATGATCAAAGCACAGTCTATTTAGGCATAGCTTTGTGTATATCGTGACTTCGCGAGCCTCACAGCCCGGTAGAGTCTAAAACGGGAGAAGGGAACGCAGGGAGTGCACACGTTTCTTTCTAGCTAGAGTGGTGCCAGGGACCTACCAGCGCTGGCATTTATTCATTGTGGTTGTTGGATTTTTCGAGGCCTCGGTTTTATGCGGTCGCCACTGGCCGTATTATAGGTCCAAAAGGACCGGGGAGCGTGTGTTCAGGCATAACTAATCCACAAAAGTAAGTGTGGACCGACCCTGCAGGATCCAAGGGTTGGACAGAGTACCAATCCTGGGGCATTTGCTAGAGTGTCTCGAATCGGTAAGGATCTCCTCCCTAGCCTTGACTCAGATGGAAACCCAAATTTTCAATACGACATCACGCGGTTTTGATTGTATACCTATATATGGCGACATAGTGGGATGGGGCACTCATGCCGTCTAGGATTGATACATTTACTTTGATGTATTTCAATTGGTTGCACGCTATTATTATATAATATCCGTTTTATGCGTATCAAGCATCTTTTGATCATTATAAGGTAAAACCCTATCCTCCGGTTTGCGTTGCATTGTGTGATGGGACTTGGGTCTTATAATGGTTTCATCTTTCTAAAAAGCATTGCGTTATTTTGGCGATTTACTTTAGTCATGCACTGGCAATCCAATGGAGTAAACCCGTTCCGCGTTAGTGGCGTGGTCCTGTGATTAGCCTTATTATTAATTAAGATTAGTTTAAGAATTCTCACACCAGTCCCACGACTGACCTGTAGTTTGTTTCACTTTGCAAACTCGGGTGCCCTCTTTCCACACGGGCAGTCGAGTAGCTTATTTGGCAGATATATAAAACAAGATCCTGGATTGAAGACTGAGGCTGTGGCTAGAATGTTGATAGCCTTCCACTGAGATTAGTTCCGCTGCAATGTATTCATTTATTGTATTTATTCTTCCGCTGTAATTTTATTCCAATGTACTCTGATATGTATATTCTGTACTCTGATGTAACATTTATTATAGTGTTATAAAAGTCTTCTGTTATCTGTTGTAATGTGTTGTATGCCCAAAGTTAAAGTATTCGTAGGTTTCCACTTTTTGGGTCAGACCTGTGTGGTTTATGGTCGATCCTAAGGGCGGGAATTTGCGGGTCTTTACAACGGCTCCTCGCTCTACCTTAAAGCCTCGCAGCTTTTGACAATGGGGATTTTCAATATCTAGTTCGTACGCAGACGAATTTTCCCATATACTAATCCTATTGGGATTTCAACCACAATCAATCATTTCAAATCAACCATTCATGATATTCACCAAATTTTCACATCAACCAATAATCCAAACAATATCACAACCAATATATATCGTCCATGGTCTATGGACGAGGGGAGTATATATATTTATATAGATATACGTATATAACTATATTTCGATTTCATTTCAATTTATTTCAACGCACATATCATTTTTACAATGCATATGTAACTTATACATCGAACATACAACTTATACAACGCTTATACATTTGGTGTACAACGCTTATATAACTCATACTTCGACTATTTAATTTATACATCGTTGATTCCATATCTTTTATAATTCAGAAATCTCACATTGGGTTCCACTCCACCAAAAATTGTAGAAGGCTCAGAAAAATATCCGGTCTCTTCTAGAATGTAGAAGACGTCCACACGAGTCCACTGCCTCTTGTTTCACTGGATTTCGATAAGAAACGAAAAAGATATGATTTTTATTGTAAAATCATAAACCGTATCGCTTAGAAGTGCTATAATCAGTTAAAATAGAAAAGCCGATACCTTTCTGAAAACGTTCAAAACTAGGGTTCGGATTTGTGTTCAATCCGTGATGTTAGGCCTCGATCAGGTTGCGCCACACCGACAGGGGAGGAAGGGCGCACTTGCTCCGGCCGAGGGGCCCACTTCGGTGGTCAGGTGCGGACACGGTGGCGGGTTGAAGGTATGAACTTTGGAGGCGCGGGTCTCTTCAATGGCGTGATGAGACGGGGAGCAGGTGGTATGGATTTGAAGCTCTCAATGGGATCTTCAAAAGCTTCAACTAGATCGAGGTGTGATTTTGCGTGTGGACGGAGAAATCAAGGTGGGAAGGTTCGAATTGTTTTTCGCCGTGCGTCGAGAGCTCCTTCGGGGAGAGAGAAAGAGATGGCACGTTATGATTGGCCAATGGATTTTATTTTAATTTATAATTTATTTAAAATCCGAAAATACCCCTTGTCACATTCGAACTCCAATCCAAACCCAACGACTGTCGTCCCTAGCTAAATACCCCCATTCCGAACACTTGGGATATGTTTCGTAGGCCCATTCGACTGTTTGAGTCAGTTTCTCTTCAAATTAAAATATAAATCATTCAATATTTGATTTGAACGTACATTTCTATTTTTCGGGGCCACATACTGATTCCAAAAATTCCAGAAAAATAAATCTAGCTATGTTTTGACGATACGGTCCCAACAAAACTAGTTTCATCGAATTCTGAGACCGTTTGAAAAATGGCCCTTTTCTGGTCGATCCAATTTAACAGAAATCGACCAAACACATTTTCCTTTGCCACGCTCACATACTAACTTCAAAAATTATGAAATTTGAAACCTAGCAATAATTTGACATCCCGGATCCATCAAAAGTGGTTTCGTCGAATTCTTAGGTCGTTTGCAAAATGGCTATTTTCACAGGCTATATAAATTCTATAGCGACCTTTCTGAATATTCATTTGGCCATAACTTTTGATTCCCGCAATGAAACTTCGATTTTTCAGATTCGTTAGAAATATATTCATAAAAAGATTTAAATATTTTTGGTTTCACTAAAATCCGTTTTATTTTGCACCCAGTACAGTCAGTCAAAGTTTGAATTCAAATTTTGAAACAACCGCGCCATTTCAGGCCTTGTTTATAATTAAAAATAATTATATTTATTTTCAAACGTCGATTCAAACATACTTTTCGTCGTTATTATTTAAAATAATTTATTTTAAATATCTAAAATTCACTAAAATAGCCAAATTAAAAATTTTAAATTGCCTCAGATTTTCCGGGTTGTTACAATTTATTTTTAAAATTAACTATTATTTTAATAACCTTTTAAAAGAAATTAATTATTCTTTTATAAGTTAATAATAAAGTATGATTGTAATTTTAGATAAACACTACTCAGCCATGGCTGCCAATCACCTTCCATCTCAAAATATGAGTGATAAGTATTATTGTAATTTGAGATAAACACTAGAAACGGCGTTGTAATTGTAATTCTTTGTTGAATTCAGAGATTATGAAGTGGATGTAGGCTCGTTAATGGCGAACCACTATAAAAATGTTGTTGTCTCGCTTTTTTCATTCTTTTTTTATTATTCTCTCGCATTGTACGCTCTGAAAACGACTTTTTGGGTGTTAGTGCCTTTTTTGGTCTAACAGAAGTTAAGTGTATTAGTAAACATTGTACTTAATCAATGAATTAAGTAAAGATGGGCATAATTGACAGTGATTTTCAAAAGTGAGAATATAAAACCATTTTGTCAATGAAATAGAAAATAAGATGTGATTGAGATTATAAGTAAAATTGGTTTGAGTTACAACTTTTATTTATCCAAAGATAAGAATGTTGTCGATCTAGGTCTAAGAGGTAATAAAATACCCTAACTTGAACAATTCTAGGATTATCTAAGGATGGTATCAGTTTTTAATTGTAAGATGTAGGCATTATTTTATTGTTTCCATAAGAGAATTTATATTGCAGCTTTGTTTGCAAGGTTTAAGGAAATAAAACAAAACTATTGAGCTTAATGATGAACAATGTATTATATGACATTGTTCGGATTAAATAGAGTAATGGCATTATTTTCTAAGAAATGAAAATGTCATGTTTATAAATTCACTTATTTAATAAAGTAAGTAAATAGTTGATATTTTGAAAAGTTGGAATAAGAAGTTATAGAAGTGTAAGATGGAATTGAATATTGGGAATTAGGATAATATTTCTATAAGCAATTTGAAGCTTTAGAAAGTAAATAAACAATTTGGAGTTATATTTTAAAACAACGTGCCTATTGACATCGTTATGGTCTACATATAGGAGTGGTAATTATATTATACTGTTTGGTTAAGTAAATAGAACGTTATTTCAAAAGTACGGGAAATAAAAGGGAATTTTGAGAACATATGTATATATATAATAATATTTCCAAAGCAAAGGTAATACAAAAGGATTTTGAGAATATAAAGCGACATTTCGAAAGTAAGGAAGTATAAACGGGTTGTGAAGTATAGTTACATTTTTGTGGTAAAGAAATATAAAAAGGGACTTTGGAATGTGTTAGGGAACATGAGATACAGAACTTAAGGTAAAACTAACACTAGAGGGGGTTAATAGTGTTATCAAGGAATTTAAGAAAATCTAAAACTTGTATGATCTACTATATGAATCATACACCACAGAGATGATCACAGACACAGAATCAAACACAGAAATAAACAAAAGTAAAATGCAAAAAAGGAAAGAACACATCAGATTTTATACTAGTTCGGATTACTCCTACGTGCATCCCTACGCAATGCTGGATTGCGCAGAGTTTTATTATTAGATCAATATCTAAGTACAATCCCCCTGATTTCACGGCTAAAGGGTTAACACCGATTCCACCACCCTTGATTTCACAGCTACAAGGTTGACATCGTTTCTTGTACTTGATTTCAGGGCTACAAGGAACACACCCTTTCTCAAACAATCCTAAATGATTACAACAGCCCTATAGCTCTTCAATAGCACTTCAATTCAGACAGCAATGAGTAGAGAGTGAGAAGAGAAGAAGTTTTATGAATTTAGGATAGAAATTGGCAAAGTAAAAGTGTAGAAATTAATAAAATAAGAAATAATAATGGAGGAATGAAAACCGGTGAAGATGGAGAAGAAGAATGGTTAAAAAAAGTCGAAATCAACCCCTATTTATAAGATTTGAAAGGTTTCAACACTTCTGGAACGATACAAATAGTGAAAAGACATTTCCTTTGAAAATTGAAAAAAAATGACAATTATATGTTGACATCCCCTCCTTTATATGCCGACATATGTATTAAAAAAAATATTTTTTAAAATATTTTTCAAGTGTTTAAACATGTATATTATTCTGTAAATTCTTGAATTAAAACATAATGATATAAATGAGTGATATATAGTAGAAAATCGTATGAGATCATAAATATAAATTATATAAACATATTTATAAAATTATAAAGTTTAAAACTATATAAATATAAAGTATATAACTATATAAATATATAAACTTATAAAATTTGAAACTTAAGTTTAAAATCAAAGGTAAGATAGAAAAACTAATTAAAATTATAATTTGAATTATGAAAAATAGAATTTGAAATTTGAAAATCAGAATTTGAAAAACAGAATTTGAATTTGAACCTGGAGTTTATTCAGAGTCTTATATATAAACTAGACTTTATTACTATATTTATCTTGAACTCTTGAACCCTCGATTTCTTGATTACTCATGAGTCTTGAATCTTCTCTGAATTTTGAATCTCTTGAATCTCTAAAACTGTACAGTTTTCAATATTAATTCCTATATACAACTCCTATATATATATATATATATATATATGTGTGTGTGTGTGTGTGTGTGTGTGTGTGTGTGTGTGTGTGTGTGTATTCTAGATAGATATGTTAGTATATATTTCATAATCAATTAAACTTGAAATAAGGTTGTTGTCATCAAAACTCCATTCTCCAGCGATCTCCCCCTTTTTTATGATGACAACCCTCGTTTATAAAATATTCATACCTGTTGATGCTGATCCTTCTAATACTTCCCCTATCACTATGAATCCTATATATTCTACTTAAACTAAATCTATATTTTATAATTTATCCCCCTTTGGCATTATCAAAAAGAAATTCTAAAAATACTTCCCCTAATTCCTATATCTACATATCCTATAATTGATTCTATATAACTCCCCCTAAACTTATGCCTATATTATACTAGGTATATAAACTACTCAATCCAAATATCATAATTACATATGTTTTAAGTCATATATATATAAGGAATAAAACCAATCCAAGTAATATTTACATATGTTTCAAGTCAAGCAATTCAAACCAATCAATATATAAGTTCAAACAAATTCAAACAAATCAAACCAATCAAATCATACCAAACAATCAAATGTTTCTTGGAACTTCTACATGTCCGCCTTCTCCAAAGATCAGATCCTTCTTGATGACTTCCCAATCTTCATCTTCTTTTGTTCGTGGTGCCTTAGCGAGATTGTTGTCTTCTTCTCTCAGAAGAGAAGAAATTAGCTAACGGATGGCATTAAATTGCTTCTCTTGTTGTTCAAACATCTTTATTTGGCTTAATTCAAGATGACGCTGGTTTTGTAGTACTATGGATAAGATGTTCTTGAAGGAATTCAAAGTCTCCTCAAGATTTTCACTCAAGTTATGAATTGGATTTGCCATAGTTATGATAATTATTGATTAAGAATTGATTAGAGAGGAAGGAGAATTGATAAAATGAATTTTTCTAGAAGAAATAGGTTTAAATAGGTTCTGGAATTCGTTGGATTTGAATGGACATGAGTTATTTATTTAATTTTAAATTTTGAATTATTTCGAAAAATTGGCAATTATATGTTGACATAAATAAGATTTTTTTTCAATTTTGAAAAATTTATTTTCATATTATACTAATATATGTAATTTTAATGTTTTCACAGTAACTTAAAGATGGTTTTGACATAAATAATTCATTACTACTTAAAAAGCAAATACATCCAACTAATTACGAGACACTAAATATGAGATTCGAAAGTAAATACAAGAAAATACTAAAGATAACTTAAAATAGATAGGCTTAGATCTCAGGGGATGATGAAGAGCAAGATGAAATTCCAAGTTTTCTTCTTATTTTGCCCATGAACTTAGTCATTTTGGTAAGAGTCTTCTTGAGCTTCTTTTGATTTTTGACTATTTTTACTTGATTTTGAACAATCAACTCTTTGGAAATGGCTCTAATGTTGATTAGACACTCAAAAATTTCCAAAGAAGTTTCTTCTTCTTCTTCTTCGATTTCCAAAGGCTCTTAATCTTATTGCATTCAAGCTTGTTTGTCTTCAAATGTCTTATTAGGTTTGAAAGTGAGCGAGATTTGCATAAGGCGTATATTTGTGAAGTCAAACACCTTTCTTGATATGGATTCTCCTCCCTTGAAATCAACTCCGAAGTATTTGAAGATACGAGTGAGATAAACTCCATAATATAGAGTGCTTTCATGGGTTGACATTTCTTTAGGCTTGAGTTCTTTTAAGATCATATCGGCCCAATTGATGCCATATCCACCAATAATTGCAAAGAGTGCTTTTTATACTTTTAGAGTTAGGTAATTGAAGTTTCCGGAACGAGGAGTGATGATATATTGAAGAAGAAGGTTTACGATTCTTGTTTTTGGATCAAAAAAATGATTTTTGAATTCCATATGAGCATCACTTTCAAAAATGTGGTGATAGGTTTCTAAATCTTTTTCTTCAATTTTGAATTCCGAAAAATCCGAGCCCATACTTTTGCAGTTTAGAATATTGCCCAAAATTTCACAATCTAGAACAATTTGTGTGCCTTTTACACTACTCCAAATTTGGTTTTCACCTCCTTCGTAAAAGCCACGACTGAGATTTGCATCGAACATTTTGACGAGTTTCGGGTAACAAAATTCGTCATTACCTCGAGCGTCAATCAAGCTCAACACTTTATTGTGATCGAAAACAGAAGTAAGATCATAAGATGGAAAGTCTCTGTAGATGGTGAAAGCACCCTTATTGACTTTTGCATTTGATACATAGTCAACATAGGTTTTGATTTCCACTTTATCATTGTAGAGATATCCTTTGATGGTTTTGGTTAATTTCAATTTCTGAGATGTGCTTGAGGAAGCTGTAACAGCCCACATTTTACTTATTGGAGAATTGGAAAATATTTTTTTATTCTCTAAGGGTTGGATCATTCTCATATTTTAGTATGTTGCTTATGTGGATGTGAGGCATGTCCATAATTTTTACCAATTTTATTTGTGACCATTTTGCCCCTATTAATCTTGAATAGGTCATAACTTTTGACTCAGGACGAACCAGGTGTTGAGACCTGTGCCATTCGAAAGGAAATGATGTTTGCCTTCCCGTAGGGTGGTCATGTTAAAGATTTGGCTCAACGTTTTGGGAGGAATCGCTATTTTAAGGTTTTTCAGTTGGTTGTTCTGGTTTTATAAGCCAAAATGGGCTGATTTTGGGGTGGCCCATTAGTGGGCTGGTGGAGGCTATAAATAGGGGGTAAGAGGCATGGAGAATAGTTTACTTTCTCCATTCTCTCATTTGGAAGAACCAAGTGATACTCCATTCCTCCATTTCTCTGTCATTCCACCATTAGAGCTTAGAGAATCGAAGATCTACACCATTTGAGGCTAGATCTACATCATTTGAAGTGAAAGTTCATTGAATCAAAGAATTTGGATTTAAGTTCTTCGTTGTCCGGAATCCAATTTCACCTTTTTTGCTTTGATTTGGAGAATTGGTGAGTGATATGCATCTCTCACACAGATTCATTCAAGTATATAAATGTTTGATCATGTTTTTCATCAAATTAAAGCTTTTTCTCGTAGATCTACACCTTGGTAAGTCCATTTTCATATGAATCACTACAAGATCTGACTTAGCAAGTTTAAACCGGTAATTTCTATGTTATTTCATATGTTTATGCAAGTTAGATCCACAAATATGTTCATTTATTACGATTTTGGTGAAAATTGTTTGATTTTGATGAAAATTGTCATATTCATGTTGTTAGTGATTTCATATCATGTTTGTGGTCATATTTGATGAATTGGACGAGTTGGTTTCGTCGGATTTATCAATTGGCAAAGTATTGGTCGAAATCGGAGTTGGATTGGAATATCCAGGAAATGGGTCTGTCATGGTTGGGTTGGTCGGTCGAAATCTTGTCTTGGGGAACAACTCAGGGGTGGTCGGTCTCATACTAGTGGTTGTGCATCTCTTTGTGGTCAGTCGCGCATGTGGGGACCGGGTCGGTCGGTCGGTCGAGCAGGCTGGGAGTCTGGTTTGGTGCTGGTCGGTCAAGGCGGGTCGGTCAAGGCGGGTCGGTCAAGTTCGTTCTGGGATGAGTCGGTCGAGCAGAGGGTGGTCGGTCCAGTTCCAGGAGAAGGTGGCCCGGTCAGTCGGTCTGGGTAAGGAAGGGTTGGTCGGTCGGTCTGGGTGAGGAAGGGCTGGTCGGAAGGGCTGGTCGGTGGGTCTGAGTGAGGAAGGGATGGTCGGTCGGTCTGTTGCCATGGGTTAGAGATTTTAGCAGTGCTTCTAAACGTTGTGGTGGACGGCTTAAATGCCATGGTTTGTTTCCATAGTTATGGTTGAATGTTATGGGTTGTTCTAAACCTTATATTGATATTGTTTGGTTTAGTAATGTTGTGACTTCGAGATATGCCTTTGAAGTGACGTGATGAGTTCGTCGATTGGTGCAAAGCAGCGAATGAGAAGATGACTCAAGGGTGTTTTGAGTTCGTGGATAATGGCTACTTATTGGGGACTTGAGTTAATGAATGGTCATCAGAGTTGATGGCGCAAGATGCGAAGGCCGAGAGATTATATATCGTTATCGTAAGTTCTAGTAGACTCAAAGCAAGGGTACTTTGGGTAGTCGTGAAGGGCCTCGTACCTTGGGCAGTCGTGAAAGGGCCTAGTTGTCGAGATTTGAGAAGACAAGCATACGAGTCGTGAAGGCGTATGGAGTTGTGCTAGAACTGGGGTTACCATTAGCCATTGACATATAGCAGTCATGATGGGTCGTCATACGATTAACGATGGTTTCAAAGCAAGATTGGAAGTGATAGCCAAAGTCTGTCATGGATGATTGGTTTCTTTGTTTGTACTATCTCAGGTAGATTGTTCAACGTCGAAGGAGATATTTCTTAGTTGCTTGTCTAATATTGGTTTAGGCCTTTGGGGCTTAAACTTAAGGGATGTTGAATTCGATTAGGATGATATACGTGAGATCTATAATGTGGATGCTATGAGTGCTATTAATGGTTGTTTCTAATTGCATGAATAAATGGTTGTTCTGATTTCCATGGATGAATGGTTAAATTGTTTGATGTAAAGGCTATCACCATCCGATGTAGGGAAGACGGGGGATGAGTTCTTCTCTGGTATTTAGTAGATTGGGTTGTTAATCTACCTATTCTCATATACTTTATTGATGATGTTTGTTAGCTGTTTTATCGCTCACTAAGATTTTTGTCTGACTCAAGGTTTTATGTTTACCTCTTATTACTTTGGGTTGTTTATCCGGTTGTGGATGGACAGACTAGGTGGCAGGTGGCAGGTGATAGCTTAGTGAGGACGATGTTATAGTTTGGAGGCAAGCTGGAGGCTTACATACCAATTTTATTACTATATAGTATTTCTGTTTCTGTTGTTTGAGTTGCGCTATGAGTGTTGTTGTAAGGCTTTATGTACAGACTTTGATATTTCCTATGATGTTTGGATAATCTTTCAGGATGTTGTCAAAGTTTCAAAAGTTTGTTATATGATGCTTCACTATTATTACTTGTTGTATATTTTCTACTACATTTTATCCTTGCGCTGTGAGTTCTAAGATAGGTTCTGATGTTGTTATTTGCCTATGATGATCGTCCACAACTGTCTGGCACGCCTTTCAGCGCATTATTCCTTTTGTTTAGTGCTGGGATTATGTGCAGTCGTCACATTTGGTATCAGAGCACTGGTTAACGATTTCAGCTAAAGTTCGAGGATGTAATTACGTATGAGAGATGTACTTATAGATTTCAATTGGATGCTTATTATATATATTAGCATATATAGTAGTAGCGGTTGTATTCCTTTAGGTGTTTTCTTGAAAGTGGCTAATTATTCTAAATTGCAGATTTAGAATGAGTAGATGAGCATCAAGACACGCTGCTAGGGGAGATAATACTGGAGGGGGAAATGGCGGTGAACTAGACTACCCTACCATGTTTGAAGCCATGACGGAGGCATTCATGTGAAGGGTGCCCGCTCTAGTGGCAGCAACAGTAGATGTGGGAGTCCAGTTGCTTAGGGTTGTGGATTTTGTGAAGCTATGCAAAGACTTTACATCTCTAGGAGGAAAACCATTCAAAGGAACCGAGCCAGCTGAAGAGGTTCAGAGGTGGATGGATTCTTGTATTCACATTTTTAAATACTTGGTGTTGGAGGATGCAACTAAGAGAAAGCTTGCATCAAGGCAGTTGCAGGGCAAAGCCATGGAGTGGTGGATTTCCGTTACATTGGAGACTCCATAGGAAGAGATTTCATGGAACAGTTCCAAGCTAAGTTTGTAGCAAAGTTTATCTCTATAGATCAGAAATCTACTCTATTCAAGAAATTTGTGGAATTGAAGCAGAATGGTCTTCCTGTGCTTGACTACATTTTTGACTTTGAAGCTTCCAGATATGCTCGTTCATACATTAATACACCCTATCAAAAGAATGAGAAGTTCGTCATGGGTCTGGATGCCTACATAGGAAGACCATTGGTGGATCATCTTGATGATTTATCTGAGAAGCTTGTTGGATAAAGTGGTTTGCCATGAGAGCTTGTTTCCCAAGGAAGCAAATGTTGTCGCTGCAACCAAGGAGGCTCAGAAACCACAGCAGGGTAGTAATAATAAGAAAAGGAAACAACAATAACAGAATGGTAGGAATGGCCAAAAGAAGACTAAGAGTGAGTCGGTTTACTTTAACTGCCAACAGAAGGGCCATTTTGCCAATGAGTGCAAGAATCAGAAGGTTGAGAGGAAGTGGCATAATTGTGGCAAGACTAGGCATCTCAAGAAGGACGGTCCGGAACCGGCTAAAGGAAAGCAGGTTGTGTAAGCTTATGCTTTTGAATCCATACCAACTTCTTCGAGAGCTCCTGCTGTAGAGGAGAAGGGAAAGGGTGTCGTTGTTCAAGGTACTCTTTCAGCTAATGGTGTTTCAGTTCATGTGTTATTTGATGCTGGAGCATCGCATTTTTTCCATTTGCAATGAGCTTGTGCCGCTTGGGTTTGGAACCCTAGATTTGTGATAGACCATTGATCGTGACTAATCCAGTTGGGGGTTCATCCAGTTTGTGCATGTTGTGTCATGGTCTAGTGTTGTCGAGTCATGGTTGCTCTTTTGTGTGCGATTGCTTTGTTCTTAACTTCACTAGGTTTGGGATCATCTTGGGATTGGATTGGCTCAAGAGGTATGTGGTAAAAGTGAATTGCAAGAAGCTAGAGGTGAGAGTCAGGGATGTGGAAGGACGAAAGGTGTTGATTAGATGTAAGCCTGAAGATGGGGTCTTCGTAAGCTGTCTATATTCACTTGTGATTCCACAGGAAGACTTGTCATCATTACTGATCGCGAATGAGTTTGAAGATGTCTTTGACGAGGTCACAGGTTTGCCGCCGCATCGTGAGATCGAGTTTAGAACCGATTTGGTCGAAGCTGGTGGTCGGCCAATCGTTATGCCTCTTAGGAGGATGGCGCTAAGGAACAACAAGAGTTGGAGGTGCAAGTTGGAGACCTTCTAGGAAAGGGATTCATTCGGAGAAGTGTTTCCGAATGGGGTGCACCAGTTGTGTTTGCAACCATGGCAGATGGCTCATTCAGATTATATGTGGATTATCACGAGCCGAACAAGGTGACCAAGAAGAACAAGTATCTGTTGCCAAGGATCGATGACTTGTTCGATCAACTTCACGAAGCCAAAGTGTTTTCTAAGATGGATTTGGCAACGAGATTTCACCAGTTGAGGGTGGCAAAGGATAGTGTGCCGAAGACTGCTTTTATGACACCATCTGGTTTCTTCGAATGGTTGGTGATGCCATTCGAGTTGACTAACGCGCCAACGTACCTTGTGGATCTTATGAATAGAGTTTTCAGAGATCAGTTGAACAAGTTCGTGCTTGTGTTCGTGGATATATTCTAGTTTATTCTCCAAATGAGGAAGAGCACAAGATGCGTGTGTTGGAATTCATGCGAAAACATCAACTGAGAGCCAAGTTTTTGAAGTGTCACTTCTGGAAGAGTGAAGTGAGATTCTTAGACCATGTTTTTTCTGGTAATGGGATAGCGGTTGACCGCGCTAAGGTGGCAACAATCCAGGACTGGGATAGACCTAAGAATGCGACTGATGTGAGTAGTTTCCTTGGGCTAGCAGGTTATTACTAACGGCCTATCAAGGATTTCTCCAAGATAGCTGCACCATTAACAGGATTTACAAAGAGGAACCAAGTGTTCACATGGGACGCAAAGAGTGAACAAACGTTCGGGATCCTGAAGGAGAGACTGAAGAGTGCTCCCGTTCTGACCATTTCAAGTGGGAATGAAGAAATGGTTATGTATACTGATGCATGCGGAATTGGACTTGGAGCAGTACTAATGCAAAAGGACAAGGTTGTGGCCTACACAAGTCGACAACTGAAGCTGCATGAGAGGAACTACCCAATTCATGATTTGGAGTTAGCGGCGGTTGTGTTTGCTCTGAGGATGTGGAGACATTCCCTATTGGGAGTTCGATTCGAGTTGTTCACGGATCACAAGTCGTTGAAGTATCTTTTCTCCCAAAAGGATTTGAATCTTCGGCAAATGGCTAGAGTTTTTGATGTCATATGACTTTGGTATCGCCTATACTCCTGGCAGAGGAAACACAGTGGCTGATGTGTTGAGTCGAAGACATGCAAGTTTGGGAGCAATGTTTTTACAATGGAAGAGCCTCGAGTACTTGGCGGGGTTTGATTTCAGGCCAAGATGTGAGTTGTAACTGGAAATGTTAGCAAGCTAATCTGTAGGACCTACTCTTATCAAAAGGATTGGCGAGAGCCAGAAGCGAGATGCAAAACTTGTCGACTCTAACCAAAAACTAGAACCAGAGGATAAAGAGTTCGAAGTCGATCGAGAAGGTTGGCTTCGAAAACAAGGACGACTGGTTGTTCCTGATATTGATGGATTGAGAGATGAGGTTCTAAGAGAATGTCATCACTCGAAGTTGATGATTCATCCCGGTGGTAATAAGATGTATCAGGACATGAAGCGAGTCTACTACTGGGAAGGGATGAAGCGAGATATTGGAAAGTTCATTTCCAAGCGCATGAACTGTCAGTTGGTGAAAGCTGAACAGAAGAAGCTGAGTGGATTGCTTCAGCCATTGGAAGTTCCTACGTGGAAGTGGGAGCAGATATCGATGGATTTTATCAATGGATTACCTAGAACCAGGACAGAAAACGAAGGGATCTGGGTCATCGTGGATCGCTTGACCAAAAGTGCAAGGTTCATTCCTATCAAGATGACTAATACGACATTGAAGTTGGCTAAACTTTATGTGAAATGGATAGTCCAATTCCATGGTATGCCTAAAGAGCATAGTGAGTGACAGAGATCCATTATTTACGAGTGGATTTTGGAAGAGTTTGCAGGAAGCTTTGGGGACCGGGTTGTGCTTAAGTACGGCTTATCATCCCTAAACTGATGGTCAGACCGAGAGAGTTAATCGAGTTCTGGAAGATCTCCTGAGGGCTTGTGTGGTAGACTTCGTAGGATTGTTGGAAGACCATCTACATCTAGTTGAGTTTGCTTATAACAACAGCTACCAGTCGAGTATTGGGATGGCACCATACGAGTCGTTGTATGGTAGACCATGTAATTTTCCAACATGCTGGTTAGAAACGGGAGACAAGTTGATATTTGTGCTAGAGATGATAAGAGAGACATCAGATTGTATCGAGATCATTCGATAACGAATGAAGCAACCCAAGATCATCAGAAGAGTTATGCTGATAAGTGTCGAAAGGATTTGGATTTTGACATAGGCTATATGGTTTTCGTGAAGATTTCACCGTTGAAGCCTGTGGTTCGATTCGGAAACAAAGGAAAGTTAGCTCTTAGGTTTGTTGGACCATTTCCAATCGTTGAGCGAATTGGAAAGCTCGCATATGGACTGAAGTTACCCGAGAAGATGTCGAGTGAGCATAATGTGTTTCATGTGTCATTTCTACGGAGGTTCGTGCATGATTCGAATGTGCTGGTATCTCCAGAGCATTATGAAGATCTTGAAGTAGAGATCGTAGTTGCTAGACCTCGTAAGCCGCTTCATGTTGTGGGGAATGACACAAAACAGCTTAGGAGGAAGGCAGTTAAGTTGGTCAAGATAAGTTGGTCAAGATACAATGGAGTGAGGATGGCAATGATTGTCATGGGAGACGGAAGAGAGCATGAAGGCGACCCATCCAGAACTCTTCGTCGGTACGACCCATTAGTATCATGTCACCTTACATCATTGTAACTTATACTACTGTGTTTGTGTTAGAATTCTACATGCTAAAATAAGGCTATGAATGCATGGCTTGATGGCTGCTAGTTTGGGTGATAGAATTGGCTGCTCATGGATGATAGCCATGCAGAATTGTTGTGGTTGCTTATGTTTGTTGGGATTTCGGGGGCGAAATTCCTAAGGGGGAAATAATATAACATCCCACATTTTAAGTATCGGAGGATCATAAAATATATTTTTTATTCCTTGAGTTTTGGATCATTCTCATATTTTAGTATGTTGCTTATGGGGATGTGAAAGATGTCCATAATTTTTACCAATTTTATTTATGACCATTTTGCCTCTGTCAGTCTTGAACAGGGCATAACTTTTGACTCGGGTCGAACTAGGTGCTGAGACCTGTGCCATTGAAAAGGAAATGATGTTTCCCTTTCCGTAGAATGGTCACATTAAAGATTTGGCTCAGCGGTTTGGGAGGAATCGTTGTTTAAAGGTTTTTCAGTTGACTGTTCGGGTGTTATAAGCCAAAATGGGTTGATTTGGGGAGGCCCATTAGTGGGCTGGTGGAGGCTATATATAGGAGGTAAGAGGCATGGAGAATAGTTTACTTTCTCCATTATCTCATTTGAAAGAGCCAAAGGATCCTCCATTCCTCCATCATTCCACCATTAGAGCTTAGAGAATCGAAAATCTACACCATTTGAGGCTATATGTATATCATTTGAAGTGAGAGTTCATCAAATCGAATAATTTGGATAAAGTTATTCGCTGTCCGGATTCTAATTTCACCGTTTTTGCTTTGATTTGGAGAATTGTGAGTGATATGCATCTCTCACACGGATTCAATCAAGTATATGAATGTTTGATCATGTTTTTCATCAAATTCAAGCATTTTCTCATAGATCTACACCTTGGTAAGTCCATTTCCATATGAATCACTATAGGATCTGACTTAGCAAGTTTAAACCAGTAATTTCTATGTTATTTTATATGTTTATGCAAGTTAGATCCGCAATTTAGATCATATTTTCATTTATTATGATTTTGGTGAAAATTGTATGATTTTGATGAAATTTTCATATTCATGTTGTTAGTGATTTCATATCATGTTTGTTGTCATATTTGATGAGTTAGACGAGTTGATTTCGTCAGATTTATCATTTGGCAAAGTTTTGGTCGAAATTGGAGTTGGATTGGAATATGCAGGAAATGGGTCGGTCATGGTTGGGTCGATCGACCGAAATTTTGTCTTGGGGAGCAAGTCAGGGGTGGTCGGTCTCATACTGGTCAGTCATGCATCTCTTCGTGGTCGGTCGTGTGCATGGGGAGACTGGGTCGGTCGGTTGAACAGGCTGTCTGGTTTGGTGTTGGTCGGTCAAGTTTGTTCTCGGACATGTCGTTCGAGCAGAGGGTGGTCGGTCCAGTTCCAAGATAAGGTGGTCGGGTCGGTCGGTCTGGGTAAGGAAGGGTTGGTCAGTCGGTCTGGGTGATGAAGGGTCGGTCGGTTGGTCTGGATGAGGAAGGGCTGGTCGGTCGTAGGAAGAAAGGGATGGTCAGTCGGTTGGCATGGGTTAGAGATTTTAGCAGCACTTCTAAACATTGTGGTGGATGGCTTAAATGCCATAGTTTGTTTCCATAGTTATGGTTGAATGTTATGGGTTGTTCTACACATTATATTGATATTAAGTGATGTGATGAGTTCGTTGATCGGTGCAAAGCAACAAATGAGAAGACGACTCAAGGGTGTTTTGAGTTCGTGGATAATGGCCACTCAAGGGGGACTTGATTTAATGAATGGTCATCGGAGTTGATGGCTAGAGATGCGAAGGCCGAGAGATTATTGTTATCTTAAGTTCTAGCAGACTCAAAGTAGAGGTACTTTGGGAGGTCGTGAAGGGCCTCGTACCTTGGGCAATCGTGAAAGGGCCTAGTTGTTGAGATTTGAGAAGACAAACATATGAGTCGTGAAGGCGTATGGAGTTGTGCTAGAACCGGGGTTACCATTATCCCTTGACATATGGTAGTCATGATGGGTCGTCATACGATTAACGATGGTTTCAAAGTAGGATTGGCAGTGATGGCTAGAGTCTGTCATGGATGACTGGTTTCTTTGTTGTACTATCTCATGTAGATTGTTCAACGTCGAAGGAGATATTTCTTGGGTGTTTGTCCGATATTGGTTTAGGCCTTTGGGGCTTGTACTTAAGGGATGTTGAATTCGATCAGGATGATTTACGTGAGATCTATAATATGGATGCTACGAGTGCTATTGATGGTTGTTTATAATTGCCCTGAATAAATGGTTGTTCTGATTTTCATGGATGAATGGTTGAATTGTTTGATGTAAATATTATCACTGCCCGATGTGGGGAAGACGGGAGATGAGTTCTTCTCTGGTGTTTCGTAGATTGGGTTGTTAATCTACCAATTCTATATACTTTATTGATGATGTTTGTTAGCTGTTTTATCGCTCACTAATATTGTTGCTTGACTCAATGTATTATGTTTCTGTCTTATTACCTTGGGTTGTTCATCCTGTTGTGGATGGGCAGACTGGGTGGCAGGTGATAGCTTAGTTAGGACGATGTTGTAGTTCGCAGGCGAGCTGGAGGCTTACGTACCAGTTTTATTACTATATAATATTTCTGTTTCCGCTGTTTGAGTTGCTCTATGAGTGTTGTAGTAAGGCTTTATGTACAGACTTTGATATTTCCTATGATGTTTGGATAATCTTTCAGGATGTCATGAAAATTTCAAAAGATTGTTATATAATGCTTCACTATTATTACATATTGTATATTTTCTACTATGTTTTATCCTTGCGTTGTGAGTTCTACGACACGTTCCGATGTTGTTATTTGCCTATGATCATCCACAGCTATCTGGCACACCTTTCAGCGCATTATTCCTCTTGTTTAATGCAAGGGTTATGGGCGGTCATCACAAAAGCCATTGGAATGTTTGTTTTGAAGAGTATAGATATCGAGAATGTAGTTTGAATTTTGAATGAGAGGTAAAGAGAATAGATATATAAATAGCGATTAAATAGATATGAATTGAATAGGTACAACTTTTCAGACACCTTTTCAGACCTTGGAAGCTGGTGAAAAGTTGGAGGGAAGTTTAAAAGTTTGAAATTCAATATTTGAATTTCATTTTATAGGTTGATATGTCGACATATGGACATATGCATGTCGACATACATGTATAAATTTCACAAGAAATATGATTTTGTGACTTTTGGTTTAAATTATCTTATATTTCTGGTTTAACTATTTCCTTAAATAATACTAATCCTAGCAAACATCCAAAATTTATTTTATTATTTTATTAATTATTATTTTATAATTATTATTTTATAATTATTATTTTGAATTTCAAAATTCAAAATTTAATTTGAATTTTAAATTTCAAGTTTAAATTTTAAAGTTAAATTTCAAATTCAAAACGAAGAAAATAATCAGAGCATCCATTCAACAAAAAAAATTAAATTATTTAAGGCGTACCCAATTTTAGATCCATTTCTTCGATATTTTCTGAATTCTGAATTGCTGTGAAGCACACATTTGTATTTCCGGTTTTTTGGCTCTTCATCACCTGATAATGAATCTGAATCATCTAGAGTTGTTGTGTATGCTCTCTTTCTTTTCTTTGTTGAATGGCTATTGTCCGTCTGTTGAATCGATTTTATCTGGATATGGACACATTCTCTTCATTTGGTCTGGTTTATTGCAGTTATATCATCGATTATCATTTCTTCCTGAACTTCCTTGGTTATTACTTTGAAAATTATTTCTCTTTCTACATTTCAGAAATTTTCTGAAATGTCTTGTCATTAAGGTTGTTTCTTCATCGTCTTCGCTGCTCGAGTCTGAACCATTTGTAGTCGCCTTGAATGAAATAGATTTCTTTTCAGTTTGTCTATTTTCTTTTCTGTAGTTGGACTTCAAAAGACATCAGATTTCTGATTAACTCTCAATCCTTATTTCACTGACATTATGGGCTTCTTCAATCGCCAATATTTTCTGATCCATTCTGAAGTCAATGAACTTAATATTTTCTAACTTGTCTTCTTCAGAATAATTTTTTACAAGTGCTATAATGAATGCACTATCTCTTGAAATCTGCAATACATATCGAAGATAGATTCATTCTCTTTCATTTTGAATAACTCAAACTGATTAATTAACATTGATATCTTTGTTTGTTTAATTTTACTAGTTACTTCATGAGTACCTTGTAAAGTTCTCCAAATTTCATAAGCAGGTTTACAAAATGACACTGTATTAAATTCATTCCTATCTAATGAAAAAACAACATATTCATGGCTTTAGAATTGCTTTATGCCGCAAAATTTTGTTCATTAGTCCATTGTGCAAAATTAGTTGTGGGTTCTATATATTCGGTTTGCATGATATTTCATGTGTCTAATCCTACTGATTGTAAATATATTTTCATTATATATGCCCAATTTGAATAATTACTACTACTAAAGAGTGGTAGTCTAACAGTGAACTGAACCTCTACAAAAGACCTGTTATTACCGTTGTTGGTTGCCATTTAATATTTTCAAAATCAGATTATGAACTTTTTGAAAAACCTTGCTCTAATACCAATTGTTAGGGAACGCGGAATACGGATCTTAAGGTAAAATTAACACTAGAGGAGGGTGAATAGTGTTATCAAGGAATTTAAAAAAAATCTAAAACTCATATGATCTACTATATGAATCACACACCACAGAGATGATCATAGACACAAAATCAAACACAAACACAGAAATAAACAAAAGTAAAATGCAGAAAAGGAAAGAACACACCGGATTTTATACTGGTTTGGATTACTCCTACGTCCAGTCTCACGCAACGTTGGATTGTGCAGAGTTTTATTACTAGATCAATATCTAGTACAATCCCTTTGATTTCACGGCTACAAGGTTAACACCGATCCCACCACCCTTGATTTCACGGCTACAAGTTTAACACCATTTCCTTTCCTTAATTTCAGGGCTACAAGGAACACACCCTTTCCTAAACAATCCCAAATGATTACAACAGCCTTATAGCTCTTCCAAAGCACTTCAATTCAAAGAGTAATGAGTAGATAGTGAGAAGAGAAGAAATTTTATGAATCTAGAATAGAAATCGGCAGAGTAGAAGTGTAGAAATCAATAAAATAAGAAAAAATAATAGAGGAGTGAAAATGGGTGAAGACGGAGAAGAAGAATGGTTAATAAAATTCGAAATCAACCCCTATTTATGAAATTTGAAAGGTTGCAATGCTTCTGGAACGTTACAAATAGTGAAAAGACATTTCCTTTGAAAATTGAAAGAGTGATAGTTATATGTCGACATCCCCTCCTTCGTATGTCACATATATATTAAAAATATGTTATTTAAACTATTTTTCAAGTGTTTAAACATATATATATTATTAGGGAAATTCTTGAATCAAAACATAATGATATAAATGAGTATTATAAAGTACAAAATCATATGAAATCACAAATATAAATTATATAAACATATTTATAAAATTATAAAGTTTAAAACTATATAAATATAAAAGTATATAACTTTATAAATATATAAACTTATAAAATTTGAAACTTAAGTTTAAAATCAAAGGTAAGATAGAAAAACTAATTAAAATTTGGATTTGAATTTTGAAAAACAGAATTTGAAATTTGAAAATAAGAATTTGAAAAACAGAATTTGAATTTGAACTTGGAGTGCTATTCAGAGCCTTACATATAAACTAGACTCTATTACTATATTTATCTTGAACTCTTGAATTCTTGATTACTCATGAGTCTTGAATCATCTCTGAATCTCTTGAATCTCTAAAGATGTACAGTCTTCAGTATTAATTTTTGTATACAACTCCTACATATATGTGTGTGTATATATATATATATATATTCTAGATAGAGATGTTAGTATATATTTTATAATCAATTAAACTTGAATTAAGGTTGTTGTCGTTAAAACTCCATTCTCCAACAGAATGTGCCTATTATAAAAGGTAAAAGATCTAGTTTTGTTTTTCACTAGTTGGTTTCGGATGAGAGTAAAATGTTATATGGGTTTTGAAATGAAATTGGATATTGGAAATACAATTATAATTTCCATAAGCGAGATTGTAAACTATAATTCATAAGTTTAAAAGTTAATGAAACCGCTAAGGTTATATTATGAAGAATACATCCTTAGATGTTATTTTGGCTCAGATAGATTTGGTTGTTTGAACTACAACGATTGATTAAAAGTGCAAAGATTTGTAATGATTTTCCGTGATAAAGGAAATAAAGGGGTTTTGTGTGAAATGTAGCGTATTTAAAGATAAAGGAAATAAAGGAAGAAAAATTGGTAAATATGTTTATTTTAAAATATAAGTATGGATTACTGTTTTCAAAGTAACGAAAACAATAGAGGTGTATTGGGATAAATATATAGAATCCAATGGTAAGAATCGATAAATTGATTTTCTAAAGTTAAATAAGTTGGTTGTGTTATGAATTTATCATTGAAAGTATTCCAGACTAATCCGGGTTGATTTTGCTTTGTTTTAAATGTACTCGGGTTAGACCGAGTGTTGACGTGGAAAATTGTCGTAGACTCATTGCACGCCAACACACAAGTGTGTGTATTAGAAACACAATAATCCAAATGTGAAATAAGGTAATGCGAGAAACACGGATTTTTATAGCGGTTCGGCATTAACACCCGCGTCCGCTTTATAGTAGTCATTCATCGTATGTTTGTCAATTACAAGAGTTGTACAAGTTCGAGCAGTATCAGTGTACAAAGTTGTGTAATAGAACAACAAATGGTTTGCTAATTCCAAACTTTGTCTGAAAAGTCCTTCTTCTTCTTCGTTGGCTGAAAAGGGTGCTGACTTGGTCGGCAATGTCCAAATTTAGCTTCACTGTACAAGAAATCCAAAAATGTCCAAAAGCAGTGAAAATGTCCTTGTGAATGTCTAAAAGTTGATGGAAAACATTTGAGCAACGTCTTAGTGGTCCAGGTTATGTCCAGAGTCTTGGAGGAGGAGATGGAAGCCATTAATGGTGCTTGAGAGCTTCAAGAGTGAGAAAAATCCAACTCTTTTAAATGTGAAGCTTGGGGGTATTTATAGGTGAGAGGTTAGGTAGGAGTTGGTGAGTTTTGGGGACCACACACCAAAATTTCGAATCCTAAAAGAGGCAACACCCATAAATTCATATCCCTTTGATGAGGGGGATACGAAATTTCGTATCCCCCTAAAGGATATGAATTTCATATCCCTTTGGGGGATACGAATATTTGTATCCCCTAAGCGATATGAATTTCGTATCCTTCGGCATACCAAATTTCGTATCCCTCTAAAGGATATGAAAAGAAAACGGGGGAGGCTTGTGCTCGCCGAATCCTAGGCTTGTCATGCTGAGTTAATCCGATGATTTTAAGCGACTGGCGCACATTCACCAAAACATGCATAACTTTCAAACTGTAAGGCCATTTGGTCCAAACGAAAGTCGTAACTTAAGCTAACTCAGAGAGCTAGAAGAGTTATGGTGAAAAGCACCATAATTGATGTTTTCTAGCCCAAAAGAGGTTATCAAAAGGGGTTTCGGTCCATTTTTGTGTTTACATCGCAACTTTGACCAAAGCGCTTTGTGTTTGCTGACGATGTTATCGACGTGTGATAGCTTCGACCAAAAATTGTGTCAATAGGGAGTATATTATCAGGTTAGATTTCGCTTGGAGCTTCAGATGGGGGACTGGAGTCAAGAAGTATACCCGTATTTTCTGGTAATAGCTGTGCAGTTAAAGCGCTTAGCGGTTCTGCAGCAGTAGAGGTGTAAAAAGTTGTAGCAGAGATAAAGCGAGATATAGCGAGGTGCAAAAAAAGCTAACTGCAGTAAAACTATATAATTAAAATTAATTAATAAACATTCTCGTATGATTTGTGTAAGTTAAACGAATATTAATTAATATTATATAACACAATCAAAGAATATTTGGTTGTGCACACTAATTCAAGGATTACTACATATTACTATCCTATATAAGGCAATTATGACATAAAATTATCTCTTTACATTAAAATTTTGATTTATTTTAAAAGAGAATTGGTCAAATCATTATTTGTATATTAATATTGCTAAAGCGGATGCTAAATAGTGTTGATTTAGCAGATACATCGGAAAATAACGGGGCTTAAAGCAGAACTACCGTTCACCGACGCTAAATTGAAATAGCGTAGCGGCCGAAGAGCACTACGGGCTAAAGCGCGAATTTAGCGGGGCTTTAACTGCATAGGGTTATAGATTTTATTCCGCTGTGTGTGTTGTATTGAAATGTTTGTATACTCTGATTGTAAATCATATATATATATATATATATATATATATATATACACACACACACACACAATTTCATTTTGTATAAAGAATTTTGATATATTATATTCTATTCACTCCGCTGTGAGACTCTGATCTTCTTATTCTAATATTTCTTTCTTTCTTTCCTTACCCTCTTAATTCTTTCTATTAATATCTGGGTTTTCGATACTTGGGCTTTTGGCAAGTAATACAGGATTAGGTATTTTTGTCGAAAAATCGAGCGTCTAATTTTCCAGGCCATTACAATTGGTATCAGAGTATAAGGTTTAGTGATAACCTTGGCTCTATGGCATAACTCAATAGAGATGGGGTTAGTAATACCCTAGATTGAGTTTGAGTGTATATACATATGAGAGCGCATATTTGTAATTGAACATAAAATTATTTATGCCTTGTATATTTTGTAAAAAGGAAAAAGTAATAATTTTCTTAAGTTATTTTAATATTGGTAATAAATATACCAATGTTTTGTTTTGAGTTGCATTCAAATTGGATTAGGAAGTGAAATATGAATTTTAATACTCAACCCTATGTTGGGTTAAAATGAATCTTAAGTTGAATTTGAACTTGAATTTTTAAA
This sequence comes from Allium sativum, assembly GCA_030737875.1. Classification (NCBI taxonomy): domain Eukaryota; kingdom Viridiplantae; phylum Streptophyta; class Magnoliopsida; order Asparagales; family Amaryllidaceae; genus Allium; species Allium sativum. Next base: position 260,351,583 of record CM060927.1, on the reverse strand, counting down.
CAACACATAATTTAAGTCAATAAGAATTTGACTTGTGTTGGGAAAAAGGAGATACATGCAAGTTAATGAATCCAATGTTTGGGAATCAGTAAAATTGAATTGCATGAGTACAGATGAATAAACTTGATTGAGAACCAGTCTTAATGGAGAATTGAACTTATTGAACGAATTCAAGAATCTGAGTGGATTGTTACAGAAATTAGTTATAAATAACTCTCATATGAATTAAATAGCATGTAAAATAAATTAAAGTAGATAATCTGAATGTTTGAATCCATATTATATAAATATAATACGAATGATTATGGATGAAAATGTGATGAATGTGAATTTTCTTGGTTATGGAATTAATGGATTTCATCTGAGTTCAGAAGAAGTGCAGGAGCTAATTCATCTTTGAGCCTATATTGGTTGAGTTATGGGGCTAATTGAATCCAGTTTGGCTTTAGCTACATGCTAGTTGAGCAAGCTCACGAACAGCTTATTACTTATCGCTAAATATGCTTGTAAATGGTACACTTATGCAAAATATAAAAAATTTGGGTTCTGAATTGGATTTTTCCAACCATGTTGGTCGATATTTATATTTTTGTTCCTGCAATATTGCAGAAATCCCTCCGTACAAGGGAAACTCTGCCAAAAAAATTCCAAAATTTAAGGTATTGGAAATTTTTAAAGATTTTTGGAAATTTTTTGTTAAAGATAATGAATTGATTTTTATATTAAAACTACTTGACCAGTTGAAATTAAAAGTTTATAAAGTAAACCAGAAGATTTTAACTAAAAAGATTTGTGAAAAGATAATGTTTTTGTAGCATTTTCCTACCTTAGTAATTTCGGGGATGATATTCTTTTAAGGGGGAAGGAATGTAATGACCTGGATTTTTAACCGTTTAATTGAACATTTGAAATGGTTTTAAATGTTGATTAGAAATATAAATAACTTGAATTCAATGTCTTTGAATATTTTATTGATATAAATAATAAAATAATAATTAAATTCCGAAATAGTCGAAAAATAATGGATTTGCAATATTGGATAAATTGGACAATATGGAAGGATTTAATTCAGTTCGGTTTTTAATTATATTAACGAATTCGTTTATTTAAAGATGTTTGAACGTATAATTTATAATTTAATATAAATCGAACTCGCGGCAGCATGGTAATTCGTAGTTTTATATTTTGAACTTCAACTGAATATATAGTATCCAGTATAAGTTGGAATCTTTTGAAACAAGGATCGTACGAATCTATTGGATTATAATTTTCTAATGAAAGAGAAAATTCGAGTTTTCATATTATAGATTTTTAGTTATGTCCAAATCGAATTTTCAAAAGGTCGCCATGGATTCGTTTATGAACCATAATGATTTATTATATAAAATAAAAGGGAATTTTATTATAAATTTAATATCGATAATCTGGAATTTAAATTACTGAGTTTAAAATCCTAAATTAATTATTTTATAGTTATATAGAATTCTGTTTGTATATATGTGTAATAATCGTAATATATTATCTGTAAATTTGGTTGTTTGAAATCGATTATATTTTATTGACTTAATATAGAACATAAGAATAGTCAATTTTCAAACGACCTCATACTTCAATGGAACTAATTTTATAAAATCCATAATAATTAGTTATCATAAGATTTCCAGTTTCAAGTCAATTGTATTTATTTTGTGATCGTGTGCAATTTAAATGTGTATTAATTTACATTATGACATTAAAAAGGAATTTGTATAAACGACCTTAAGACTCGACGAAACCTGTTCCATCGTGTTCGGAATACTAAATTGTGCTAGGATTACAATTTTCATCATAATCGTAGGTCGTACGATTACTTGAAACTTAGGGCGTAATTTTCATTAATAATAAAATATTAATATATATACACCCCATAACCCTACTCTCTCAATCAACAGTTCGTGCATGGTGTAACGACCCCGAAAAATGCGATCTTGGTTATCCGATATACATCACATATCGAACATCCAAGGATCGAAAAATACCAGTCATTAATGAAAGAAATTAAAGGGTGAGGAAAGATAAGATAGAAACTTAGAATAGAAGAAGAAGAAGAACACAACATCAGAGTAACACGAACCTCATAGCGGAACGAATAACATATAATATATATAACATAACTTGAAATATACATCTGTACTTGAATATACATCATTATCAAAGTACAACACTTACAACACAGCGGAAATAACTATAGCTATATAATCTTGAAGCCTCCTGCTCCAAGCTCTTCCAATATATCTGTAAATCCTGACTACTTGACTTCCCATACAAAATTGGGCACCCAAGAGTTTAGGGAAAACAACAAAATAAACTCCGGGTCAGTCATGGGACTGGTATGAGTAAAACAGTTTAAAACAGTTTTGAACAAGTAAACGATATCTCATAAGACCACGTCGAATAACAGAACGGGTTTTTCCCTTATGAGAATCCAAATTATCTTTATATCAAAAACCTTTTGATATTATAATAATGTCTATCAACCACAATATAATAATCATCTAGCAGAAACGCTTTCATCTCACGTCCTACATATATAGTACACAATCAAAAACCGCAAGCACGTATTGGGTAATGGATTTCCAATTATGACACGGTATGGAACCACCTTTCGCTAGTGTACCTCTAGAGAGGAATACACTTGGTTCAACATGAACATCCTGCAACTCGGCCACACATGACCGACCACTCATTTCGCTTGAGTGTATCGAATGTATATCACCAACGGTCGGGATCAGCAACCGTTTCCCGAATGGGACAGTATCAACAATAGATTTTTAGAAATAAATGAAACTCTAGATCAGCTGATTATACACCCTAATAGGTGCGACCTACATAGCCATGCTACCTGACCGATTTCTGTCATTTACCGGATGTGAGGCTAGAAGCTACGCTTTATCATCACATCTGATTCACTTCGAATGCCACATTGTCAGATCCATCGAAAATCACTAATTGACATCTACAACAGTACATTATGTGTTAGCTAAAGAAGTTTCCTTCTCTGCTTCTACTCTTGGTACGGTTGAAGAAATCAATGTATGTGACCTTTCTAGAAATACTCTGTCAGGCATTCATCCATACAAGTCATCCAGGAACAGGATGAACCGAAGGCACTATTCAGTACATCCATCTTAGGCACTGTTATCTAAGACTTATACAATAGCCCTTGCACTTTACTCTGTCTTCAATTATCTTTGGCATATATGGTTCGCAACGCTTATGCCAATACAGAGTGGTTCTTTGGATAATAATCCAACCGGTCTCCCCATATTAACAACGTTAAAATGGTCAAAACTTTGATAGTCTATGATTTAACCATAAAAGAAAAACAGGTGTGCAAACAACGATATTATTTCCAGGAGGAAATTATATCGACCAATCATCATCATACATATATATATATTCATATTTCCTATTTCAATATTGGATTATGTTTCTGATTTTATTTGGAAAACATTTCCAAATCTTCTTTACTTGGATTTAAACAGATGTTTAAATCAACAGTGCGACGACATCTCAAAACACTATACTCATTTACTAAATCACTTAACCCCTTTCACTCTCGAACCTTAACCATTTCTAAATTAAAAACGAAGTCAATCAAGTTGGGATATAACTACCTCTCAGACCATAACTGAACAACATTTCAAATCTCGAAATAGGGTAAGTTCATCTTTTAACTCTTTAACACTTCCTTACGTAACTTTCGTTCGAATAAATCTCTATTCGATAACTCCTCCCTTGGAATAACTATATTTGATAATCTCTCTTACGCATAACTAGATTCGATTAACCTTTCTTCAAATAAACTAAATTCGATTTACTTTATTTATTTAACCCTAATAGATTAACTCTTTTTACTTAACTCCTTTCGAACAACTAATTAGATAACTCCTTTGATTAAACTATAATCGATAACTCCGTTCGATTTAACTATAATCGATAACTCCTTTCAATTTAACTATAATCGATAAATCCTTTCGATTAAACTATAATCGATAACTCCTTTCGATTTAACTATAATCGATAACTCCTTTCGAATAACTAATTTGATAACTCCTTTGTGTTTAACTCTATTCGAATAACTAATTCGAATCACTCTTATTTATTTAACTATATTCGAATAACTAATTCGAATAACTCTTATTTATTTAACTCTATTCGAATAACTAATTCGAATCACTCTTCTCTTGAATACACTATAATCGATAACTCTACTTCGCTTAACTCCATTTGAATAGCTCTAACTGATTTACTCAAATTAATTTACTCTATTAGATTAACTCTTTAGGATTAACTCCTTTGATTTATCCCTTTGAATCATTTCCTTTTCTATTTGTTTACTTAACAAATAACTATTCCCTTTTCAATTCTATTTATTTAACAACTAAATATTTCTTTTATCTTTTCTATTTATTTAACAACTAAATATCTCCTTTTCATCTTTCTATTTATTTAAAAAATAAATATCTCATTTTCATCTTTCTATTTATTTAACAAAAATAAATATCTCATTTTCATATTTCTATTTATTTCCTATAAATAAATATTTCCATTAAATCTATTTGTAAGGGTTTTACAAATATTTCCCTTTCAATTCTATTTGTAAATGTTTTACAAATATTTCTTTTTTCTATTTGTTTTGCAAATATCTTCCTTTATATTTGGTTTACAAATATATTCTCTTTATATTTTTTTTCCAAAATATATTCTTTTTAACTCTTTGGATATTTATAATATATTTTCTTTAAAAAAAATCCTTTTTCCTTTTATATATAAAATCCATTGATTTTATATAAATAAATTATTTTCAAATTATACTTTGAAAATCCCCTTATATCATTCTGGTATTCTTATGGTACTTAACATACCATATCACAAATGATTGATATCACTCAAATACACACAATCAACAACAGAATATATATCACATCATATATCACAATATATGAATAACAGTAAAATAAATGTTGAGGAATCCAGTTGGATTCCTCCAACCTGTTTCCCTGCATCCACAGATGTTACACAATAAAATCAACATCACTTTCAGTTCCATATGATATATTCTTTTAAACAGAATCAATATAGAAATTTAACTAACTGACTAGCAGTTCAATCAAACAGTCAACACATAGTTAATCAACCAATATTTAACAGTTTTAAAAATACAACATGAAATTATAAACTGTTTAGAGTTAGTGAGATTTACTCACATTTGCAGTTCATCGTTAAAGAACGATAAACTATTTGTTTGATTTTAATCAAACAATTTGTTTCACCATAAATTCAAACGAGCTTCAATCCACTCCCAGTCAGTTCCAGTGTGTAGCCCTCGTCCCTACGATTCCAACATGACTGACGGTTCGAAATTCTGACTCCGTATGAACGAAATATTCAGTTTACAAGTTAGTGTACTATTTAAAATAAAATAAAACTTTAAATTCATTTCAATTGGGCTTTACCCAAATATACTGGCCCATCTCTCTTTTGTATATCAGACCCGAACCGCTAATTACCCTTTCTCCTCCAAAACAAATCGGCCGTGACTTCCTTAATAAACTTCCACCGCCATTTCCCATTTTCCCACTTCAAACCACACCTTAACAACTCCACCGAATCACCAACTAAACCCTATTCTCTAATCTCCTTCCTGGTTTCACAATTGACTTCGAACCCAACTCGATACCATTGCCGTGAGTTCCATTTGAACGTCCTTCTTCACGCGAGATTTCAGACAGCATCTCCCCTTCGAAAACCATAACTAAAACTCCTGCCTTCCAATATTTAAACCCAGCGTCCCCATTTATAAAGCCACTTCGCAGGCTACTCCAATCAGTGCCCTTCACAAATGCATTCACATCATCTACACGCTTCACGTACAGTCCTCCTCTTCCACAAAACAAGCCACAAATCCTTCATGAACTCAACTGTCTTCACAAAACACTGTTAAAACATTCCCTCTCCAAAACACCTTCACCTTATTATCCTTCCTACCGGCCACCGTATAACCCACTCTTTCTTTCTATTTCTTTTAAATGAAATTAAAACTTTGGTTTGAAGTTTCGGTTTTCAGAAGAATGGGGGTGACGAGAGAAATTTTTCTATGTATATATAGAAGAGGAAAGCATACGTGGTAGGTGCTGTAATGTATGGTGACTATGATGGCACGTTTCATATCAATGCCAATATGGGTGGCACGTTCTAAGTCATAGATTATGGGCAAAGTGTCTGTTAGCTGCTTTAGGGATATCAAATGTCAAGCTTGGCATGGAAGAAACCTAATATATATTATTATATGTTCTAGAGTTTAAGTGTACCGTGTTCCGTAAAGATTTAGGTCCATGTCCGAGGTGCTACGGACAGAAATTAAAATATAGTCGTGTCCGACGAGGTGTCACAATCCCAAAAATATAATAATATCGGTAGGTTAACTCATATTGTGAAACCCAAAATGTTGATTACAGGGTATGAAATACTCCAGATAAAAAGTTGCTTATTTAATTAATTAAAAATTACAGAAAAATTCTAAAAATTAAATTATCGTTATGTCTCAAAAGAACCTTGTCTAAATTCAAAACCGATATTCAAATATCTCTAAATTACCGTTATGGCCACGAACGAACATACCGCTGTTTTTCTGAATATTTGATTTGGACATAAATCAAAATCTACACGACGAAATCCCGATTTTTCTCTTCCACTAGAAAGATATACTTCACCGGCTCCTAACGTTTCTTGTTTCACAGAAATCCGATTTAAAACGAACTTTGTACATTCAGTTGAAGTTCAAACCGCCAAATAGCGAACTGTCGCGCCGTTACGTGCTCGTTTATAATTATATTATAAACTATACGTTCAACTGTCGTCGATTAAATATATTTGTTTATATAATTCAACTCTAAACTGAACTATATATTTTAAATAATCAAATTCACACTATATTGTGGATTCCACTATATTTTGAATATTTCTGAATTAAATATATTATTTAATTATTATTTTAGTTAAATATTCACTATTATTTAATTCCATGACCATTAAATCCTTTTAATCACCTTTTAAATAATTAAATAAATTAATTATTATACCGCTGTAAATGCGGGTCATTACATTCTTCCCCACTTAAAATAATTTCGTCCTCGAAATTGCTAAAGCTAGAAGACGACCCTATCGACTGGTTAGAACTTATTTATTCACTTCTTAACTTCAATTTCAACTGAACCATTTTAATTTCAATTAAATTATTAATTAATTTTTATCAACGAAAATTTTCAAAAATCCTGAAAAATTTCTAATGCCTTAACTCTTCGAAAAATTTCGCCAGCACCTCCTTTGTACTGGTCAATACGTCAAACCACCACTCGCCCCTCTGGGCCATCTCCAACCCAAAAGAAAATCAAACAGCCAAGCGGCTTGCCAATTCGGCTCATAAATCTTATATCAAATAGAAATATAAACTTGTACCTTTTTGTCGGCATATTATTATATCCTTTCCACCTGTTATCAATTCAGCGGATACAAGGGTCATCCCAATCAAATTCCAATCTGCTTTTATCCACAACACCACCATTCGCTTATATCCGAGCCAAATATCATTTTAACTCAAGTTTCTTCTCGATTCCCAACTCTTAACTTGATTATCCCATTACACTTCAAATTTGAATCTCACAATCCAATTTTTCTTGATATCATTGTAATTCAACCTCAATTACCACTTTACTGGCTTTACTTTAATTCAATTTTGCTTTCACAAATTTCTGTTAAATTTGTTTTTAATTCAAACAGTCTTTCCCTGGGAGTTTTTAAATAGTTTACTCTTTTCAAAAATCAAATTTTCCTTTTGAACATGTCACTGAGCCCTTAATTAATATTCCATTAGTTAAATCACTTCTCTATTTCTTTATCAATATTTGTTAACCAAATATTTTCAATAACCATATTGGCCTTTTATGTTATTTGGAAAACATTTCCGAATATCGCCTTCCTTTACTTTCTAAACTTTAGAAAATATATGCTATTTATAATTGGAAAATATTCCAATTACTTATCTCTTTTCCGATCTCGTTTATTTCTATACTTAGGAAATATTCTTTATTATATTTCCAAGCTTACACTTATTTTGGTTAAAACGGATATTGTGTAAAACATCGTTACGACAACCCTAATACTATATTCAACTAACTCTTATTCAACATTGATCTTCGAGCCTGAAATCTTACTATTTATTTGTTAATAATGAAATCAATCAAGTTGGGGTATAACTACCTCTCAGACCTTGACTGAATAACATTTATAACGTCAAAACAGATATGACTACTTACTCGAATAATCAATTCCATACAACTACTTATTCACTTTTAAACACGTATACGCTTCCTTTCTATTCTTACTAGATTTTATTCTTAGTCTTACTTTTTTATTTTACTATTCTATTTCTAAGTTCGTTTCCTTATCGACTTCTATATATATATCGATACGTTGATTTCTGTAATGACCCGGATTTTGAGCGACTTTGGTTATCGACATAAACTCGATGTCGATAACCAAAACACCAAAAAATTCTGGTAATTAGTGAAAGAAATTAGAGGATGAGGAAAGATAAGATAGAAACTTAGAATAGAAGAAGAAGAAGAACACAATATCAGAGTAACACAAATCTCACAGCGGAACGAATAAATATATTTCATAACATAACTTTGAAATACAAATCTGTACTTGAATATACATATCATTATCAAAGTACAACACGTACAACACAGCGGAAATAACTATAGCTAAAATCTTGAAGCCTCCTACTCCAGCTCTTCAAGTGTATCTGTAAAATCCCGACTACTTGACTGCCCATACAAATTTAGGCACCCAAGAGTTTAGGGAAAAAAACAAAATAAACTCCGGGTCAGTCATGGGACTGGTATGAGTAAAACAGTTTAAAACAATTCCAACAAGTAAACGATATCTCATAAGACCACGCCGTATAACGGAACGGGTTTTTCCCTAATGAGAATCCAAATATCTTTATATCAAAAACCTTTTGATATTATAATAATGTCTATCAACACAATATAATAATCATCTAGCAGAAACGCTTTCATCTCACGTTCTACATATATAGTATACAATCAAAATCGCAAGCACATATTGGATAATGGGTTTCCAACTATGACAAGGTATAGAACCACCTTCTACTAGTGTACCTCTAGAGAGGAATACACTTGGTTCAACAAGGACATCTTGTAACCAGGCCACATGACCGACCACTCATTTCGCTGAGTGTATCGAATGTATATCACCAACGGTTGGGATCAGCAACCGTTTCCCGAATGGGACAGCATCAACAATAGATTTTTAGAAGTAAATGAAACTCTAGATCAGGTGATTATACACCCTAATAGGTGCGACCTACATAGCCATGCTACCTGCCCGATTTCTGTCATTTACCGGTTGTGAGGCTAGAAGCTACGCTTTATCATCACATCAGATTCACTTTGAATGCCACATCATCAAATCCGTCAAATCACCGATTGACGTCCTCAACAATACATTATGTGTTAGCTAAAAGAAGTTTCCTTCTCCGCTTCCACTCTGGGTACGGTTGGAGAAATCAATATATGTGATCGCCTGGAAATACTCTGTCAGACATCCATCTTCGTTCACTTAAAATGTCACATCGTCATACCCGCCAAATCACAAATTAACTTATCCAAAAATAACACGGGTATACAGCTAAGAGAAACGAATTCGTCCGCCACCCACGTATATACGTTTGAACAAATCAACTTACGCAATCTATTGGATATACTCTGTCAGACCTTCGTCCATACAAGTTGTCCTGGGACTGGACAAACCGAAGGCACTATTCAGTATATCCATCTTAGTCACCGTTATCTAAGACTTATACAACAGCCCTTGCACTTTACTCCGTCTTCAATTATCTTTGGCATATATGTTTCGCGACGCTTATGCCAATACAGAGTGGTTCTTTGGATAATAATCCAACCGGTCTCTCCATATTAACAACGTTAAAATGGTCAAGACTTCAATAGTCTGTGAGTTAACTATCAAAGAAAAACACGTGTGCAAATAATGATATTATTCCCAGATGGAAATTATATCGATCAATCCTCAAACAACTTTCATCCTTTACTGCCGAACCTTAACCATTCTTTAGTTAAAAACGAAGTTAATCAAGTTGGGGTATAACTACCTTTCAGACCTTGACTGAACAACATTTCTAACCTTGAAATAGGCAAAGTTCACTTTATATTTCTTTAACTAACTTCCTTGCTTAACCTTTCTTTCGAATAACTATATTCGACTAACTCTTTTCAATTTAACTCTATTCGATTTACTCTATTTGATTTACTCTATTTGATTTACTCTATTCACTTAACTCCCGTCGAATAAACTAGATTCGATAACTCCTCTAACTCTATTCGAATAAACTGTATTCGATTAACTCTTCTAACTCTATTTGAATAAACTATATTCGATAACTACACTAACTCTATTCGAATAAACTGTATTCGATTAACTCTTCTAACTCTATTCGAATAAACTATATTCGATAACTACACTAACTCTATTCGAATAAACCATTCAATAACTACTTTCAAATAACTAGATTTGATAACTCCTTTGAATAACCAAATTCGATAATTCCTTTGAATAACCAAATTCGATAATTCCTTTGAATAACCAAATTCGATAATTCCTTTGAATAACCAAATTTGATAATTCCTTTCGAATAAACTATATTCGATAACTCCTCTAACACAATTCGAATAAACTATATTCGATTAACTCCTCTAACACTATTCGAATAAACTATATTCGATTAACTCCTCTAACACAATTCGAATAAACTATATTTGATTATTTTTTTAGTTCTATTTATTCTAACAAATAAATATCTCCTTTATTCTAACAAATAAATAATCCTTTTACTTTTATTTATTTCCTAAATAAATAAATTCTTTTAACTTTTTATTTATGTTTTTCAAATATATTCCATTATATTTCATTTCAAATATATCTCCTTTATATTTGATTAACAAAATTCCTTCTATATTTGATTAACAAATAAATTCCTTTATATTTGATTAACAATATATTTCTTTTATTCAAAATCCTTTTTCTTTTATAATATAAAATCCATTGATTTTATATAAATAAATTATTTTCAAAATATACTTTGAAAATCCCTTTTCCATATTCTGGTATTTCTTATGGTATTTAACACACCAAACAACAACGATAAATATCGTCCAACCACACATAATCAACACCAGATTATATATCACATCATATATCACAATATATAAATCACAGTAAAATAACTGTTGAGGAATCCAGTTGGATTCCTCCAACCTGTTTCCCTGCATCACAGATGTTAGACAATACGATTAACATCGATTTCACATTGATATGAAATATTCTGATAGCAGAATCAACATATAAATATTTAACGGTTTTTATATATATACATATATATATATAATTTCCACTAACTGACTAGCAGTTCAATCAAACAGTCAACACACAGTCAAACAGACAATATTTAACAGTTCTAAGAATATGTTGTAAAAATAGAACTGTTCAGAGTTGGTGAGTTTTACTCACATTGGACGATCATCGTTAATAACGATAACCATCGCTTGATTCTGACGGACAAATTATTTTGCTGTAAATTGTAACGGACCCAATCGACTCGCGGTCAGTTCCATGGTGTAGTGTCCGTCCATACGATCCCAACGCAACTTAAGGTTCGTCAATCTGATATCGTATGATGAAGATATTGTATTGTAAAGTTAATACACTATTTATATTTGAATTAAACATGAAATTAATAAAAACTAGGCCTTAGCTTAACTTTTCCCTTGTCCAACATCCTTCAAGCCCACTACCAAACCTATAAGCCCAGACCCGCTCGTGGCCTCTTCTCCTACACTCCCTCTTCCTCCAGTAAACGCACGACGCTCCATTACAGAACCTTCCAACTCCCATCGATCAACCACCACTCCATTGAATTCAAAACCGACATCACCACTGTGTCGCTCGTCTCGAGCTCGACTTGCTCACCACCACCACCGAAACTCCGGTGTCTCCAAGCGGAATCCGTCCTCAGCGTGGCCAGTACAGGTTGCGACACAAATTTGCCCAGATTTCATCAAAACTTTGCGAACAAGCTCCACTTGATCCCCTGAAATCAACTGTAACCTCGAAACCACATATTAAAGCTTCAATTCACGATTATCCCCAACCCTAGCTTGCGTATCCCACTAACAGTGACAAAAGCTCGGGTTCGAACTTAGCAAAATGGATGGGAAAATGATGAGCAACACTAAACGAACTCAAAGATAATCATTTGCTGATTTTAGGAATTTTATTTTGTTTTCTTTTGATTTTTACTTCTTGTGATTGGGTCTCAGAACAAAAGAAAAAAAGGTTGGCGGCTGAGGAATGATTTTATAGGGGATCATACTTTGTTGTGTGGTTGAAAAGGGGTGTATGTGGCTTTGTTTTTGGCCTTTAATTTGGTTTAGATATTTTTGTATTTATTATTTTATATTCGTTTCAGTCTTCTAAAAATCCGTGTGATAACACACGATATTCAAAAATCACGAAACTTGACATGTAGCTAGAGTTTGACATTACGGTCCCAACGAAACTGGTTTCGTCGAATTCCGACTTCGTATGCTCACACAACGTATTTTTAATCGTCGAAAAACTGACTGTTTCTCACTCTAAAAATCCGTACGACCACACAGTGACTCTAAAAATCATGAAACTGGAAATCTAACAACTATTTGATGTTGCGGATCCAACAAAACTAGTTTCGCCGAATTCCGACTTCGTTTGCAAAACCGACTATTTTTAAAGCTCTGAATAGCCTATTTAAATATATTTAAATATAATTAAATTTAATATTTAAAATTAAATATTATCGTCTATATTCACAGTGGAATACCATAAAGCTTCAGAAAAATTCTATATTGATTTCTAACTTGATATTTCAATCTGGGTCAACCCACTATTCGATTTATATTGAAATTCCTTTTTAAAATAGAAATAATTCCTTTATAAATTATAAAAGAATTCCACAGCGACTTTTCTAAAATTTGATTTGGACATATCTTAAAATCTATACGACGAAATCCTGATTTTTCTCTTCCACTAGAAAGATATACTCCACCAGCTTCACACATTTCTTGTTTTACAGAAATCCGATTTAAAACGAACCCTGTATATCCAGTTGAAGTTCAAATCGGCAAATAGCGAACTACCGCGTCGTTATGCACTCTATTTTAATTATATTATAATTATACGTTCAAACTGTCGTTCAAATAATATATTCGTTATTTAAATTCAATTCTAAACTGAATTAAATATCATAGATGATCCGGTTCACACCATATCGCCATTTCAGCCAATTCTGATTATTTCAGAATTAAATATATTATTTAATTATTATTTTAATTAAATATTCACTATTATTTTATTCAACGACCATGAAATCCTTCAAATCACCTTTTATATAATTATATAAATTAATTATAATACCTCTGCCAATGCTGGTCATTACAATTTATAACTATCAAATTATCTTAAAAATATTCTAAATCCTTAAATTCCTGGAAAAATTTGCCATAACCTCTTTTGTACCAGGAGCATCAGGATATTTCAAATAGCCTCCCATGGCCCTCACCAATCCAAAAGAAAAAGAAAAAGCCAAGCGTCTAGCTGATACGGCGCATAAAATCTCATATATGAATTAAATACATACCTTTTCGTCGAGCATTCTTTTTATATACCTTCATACCTTATCCATACCTATCTCATGTATATTTATACCTGCCCGATCTATTTTAACTATACCTGATCATTTTAACTCAATTCGTTAATTAATTTGTTAATTAACTCTTTAGTCTATTTCACTTTTATATTTGAACATGACATGTTCATATATATTTTAACTTGCTTATTAACTAATTTGAATCCAAATTTCAAATTTAAGTTCTATATTCGATTTCGAATATCCATTTACAAATCCAATTCACCTTTCAAAGTTCAACTTCAAATTCAAAACTCGATTAACTAATTCCTCTTCGACTTAGTTAATTCTATTCTATTTCTATTCAAATTTTATATCACTTCTATTATTCAAATCTATATATCAAATTCTATATTATAAATCCCATTTTGAAATTCAACACAACTTGTCTTTCCCAAAACAAATTCAAAACAGTATCTCTGGTAGTAATTCGTCACTTACAACTCGAAAATGAATACTGATGATGCAGCTGTCATCATCGGAATCTATTTTCCAGCGATCAAAGTGAGTTCAATACTATAAAACCATTTCTAAACATTTCCACTTTGAAATCCATTTCAAAATATAATTCACACTGCTTGTAAAACAATTTAAAATCTCCCAGGATCTTAAATTTTCCTTATTTTTAATCCAAATTCATTTACAAACACTTATCCAATTTTCCAGAATTCTAATTCAATTTCTGGTTTAAACTTCAGATTTAACTCATATGATTCCACGTATTTCACTTATATGAATTCTGATTGGTTATTTACATAACCATTTTACTTTATAATCTTTACTCGATTATAATAACAACCAATATATCCACTATATTATAATTTGGATACATATATCTTCTCTATATCAAGATATAACTTGGGTAAACTTATTTTAATTTACCCTCTTTTCAAAACATATCGTGCCGACCCATCGTATTCGAGTGTTTATAAACTCCTACCGTACAGTGGATAAAACGGATCGACCAGAACTCATAAATAATTCAACCAATGAATCTCAACAATATAAAACAATTTTTATATCAATAACAAATACGCTCACTCGTATATATACACTCAGCTCAATCTAGGGTATTACTAACCCTATCTCTACCGAGTCACACCACAGAGCCAAGATAATTCACTTAACTTATGCTCTGATACCAACTGTAACGACCCAGAAAAATGCGATCTTGGTTATCCGATATACATCGCATATTGAACATCCAAGGATCGAAAAATACCGGTCATTAATGAAAGAAATTAGAGGGTGAGGAAAGATAAGATAGAAACTTAGAATAGAAGAAGAAGAACACAACATCAGGGTAACACGAACCTCACAGCGGAACGAATAACATATAATATATATAACATAACTTGAAATATACATCTGTACTTGAATATACATCATTATCAAAGTACAACACTTACAACACAACGGAAATAACTATAGCTATATAATCCTGAAGCCTCCTGCTCCAAGCTCTTCCAGTATATCTGTAAATCCTGACTACTTGACTGCCCGTACAAAATTGGGCACCTAAGAGTTTAGGGAAAACAACAAAATAAACTCCGGGTCAGTCATGGGACTGGTATGAGTAAAACAGTTTAAAGCGGTTTGAACAAGTAAAAGATATCTCATAAGACCACGCCGTATAATGGAACGGGTTTTTCCCTTATGAGAATCCAAATTATCTTTATATCAATAACCTTTTGATATTATAATAATGTCTATCAACCACAATATAATAACCATCTAGCAGAAACGCTTTCATCTCACGTTCTACATATATAGTATACAATCAAAAACCGCAAGCACGTATTGGGTAATGGATTTCCAACTATGACACGGTATGGAACCACCTTTCGCTAGTGTACCTCTAGAGAGGAATACACTAGGTTCAACAAGAACATCTTGCAACCCGGCCACACATGACCGACCACTCATTTTGCTTGAGTGTATCGAATATATATCATCAACGGTTGGGATCAGCAACCGTTTCCCGAATGGGACAGTATCAACAATAGATTTTTAGAAATAAATGAAACCCTAGATCAGGTGATTATACACCCTAATAGGTGTGACCTATATAGCATTGCTACCTGCCCGATTTCTGCAATTTACTGGATGTGAGGCTAGAAGCTACGCTTTATCATCACATCAGATTCACTTCGAATGCCACATTGTCAGATCCATCAAAAATCACTAATTGACGTCTACAACAGTACATTACATGTTAGCTAAAGAAGTTTCATTCTCCGCTTCCACTCTTGGTACGGTTGAAGAAACCAATGTACGTGACCTTTCTGGAAATACTCTGTCAGGCATTTATCCATACAAGTCATCCAGGAACAGGATGAACCGAAGGCACTATTCAGTACATCCATCTTAGGCACTGTTATCTAAGACTTATACAATAGCCCTTGCACTTTACTCCGTCTTCAATTATCTTTGGCATATATGGTTCGCAACACTTATGCCAATACAGAGTGGTTGGATAATAATCCAACCGGTCTCCCCATATTAACAACGTTAAAATGGTCAAAACTTCGATAGTCTGTGATTTAACCATCAAAGAAAAACAGGTGTGCAAACAACGATATTATTTCCGGGAGGAAATTATATCGACCAATCATCATCATACTTTATATATATATATATATTCATATTTCCTATTTCAATATTTGATTATGTTTCTGATTCTATTTGGATCACATTTCCAAATCTTCTTTACTTGGATTTAAACAGATGTTTAAATCAACATCGCGACGACATATTATACCACTATACTTATTTACTAAATCACTTAACCACTTTCACTCTCGAACCTTGACCATTTCTAAATTAAAAACGAAGTCAATCAAGTTGGGGTATAACTACCTCTCAGACCTTAACTGAACAACATTTCAAATCTCGAAATAGGGTAAGTTCATCTTTTAAGTCTTTAACACTTCCTTACGTAACTTTCATTCGAATAAATCTTTATTCGATAACTCCTCCCTTCGAATAACTATATTTGATAATCTCTCTTACGCATAACTAGATTTGATTAACCTTTCTTCAAATAAACTAAATTCGATTTACTCTATTTATTTAACCTTAATCGATTTACTCTTTTTTACTTAACTCCTTTCGAATAACTAATTCGATAACTCCTTTTGATTAAACTATAATCGATAACTCCTTTCGATTTAACTATAATCGATAACTCCTTTCGATTTAACTATAATCGATAACTCCTTTCGAATAACTAATTTGATAACTCCTTTGTGTTTAACTCTATTCGTATAACTAATTCGAATCACTCTTATTTATTTAACTATATTCGAATAACTAATTCGAATAACTCTTATTTATTTAACTCTATTCGAATAACTAATTCGAATCACTCTTCTCTCGAATACACTATATTCGATAACTCTACTTCGCTTAACTCCATTTGAATAGCTTTAACTGATTTACTCAAATTAATTTACTCTATTCGATTAACTCTTTCGGATTAACTCCTTTGATTTATTCCTTTGAATCATTTCCTTTTCTATTTGTTTACTTAACAAATAACTATTCCCTTTTCAATTCTAGTTATTTAACAACTAAATATTTCTTTTATCTTTTCTATTTATTTAACAACTAAATATCTCCTTTTCATCTTTCTATTTATTTAACAAATAAATATCTCATTTTCATCTTTCTATTTATTTAACAAATAAATATCTCATTTTCATCTTTCTATTTATTTCCTATAAATAAATATTTCCATTAAATCTATTTGTAAATGTTTTACAAATATTTCCCTTTCAATTCTATTTGTAAATGTTTTACAAATATTTCTTTTTTCTATTTGTTTTGCAAATATCTTCCTTTGTATTTGGTTTACAAATATATTCCCTTTATATTTGTTTCCCAAATATATTCTTCTTAACTCTTTGGATATTTATAATATATTTCCTTTAAAAAAAATCCTTTTTCCTTTTATATATAAAATCCATTGATTTTATATAAATAAATTATTTTCAAATTATACTTTGAAAATCCCCTTATATCATTCTGGTATTCTTATGGTACTTAACATACCATATCACAAATGATCGATATCACTCAAATACACACAATCAACAACAGATTATATATCACATCATATATCACAATATATGAATAACAGTAAAATAAATGTTAAGGAATCCAGTTGGATTCCTCCAACCTGTTACCCTGCATCCACAGATGTTACACAATAAAATCAACATCACTTTCAGTTCCATACGATATATTCTGTTAAACAGAATCAATATAGAAATTTAACTAACTGACTAGCAGTTCAATCAGACAGTCAACACACAGTTAATCAACCAATATTTAACAGTTCTAAAAATACAACATGGAATTATAAACTGTTTAGAGTTAGTGAGATTTACTCACATTTGCAGTTCATCGTTAAAGAACGATAAACTATTTGTTTGATTTGAATCAAACAATTTGTTTCGCCATAAATTCAAACGAGCTTCAATCCACTCCCAGTCAGTTCCAGTTGTAGCCCTCGTCCCTACGATCCCAACATGACTGACGGTTCGAAATTCTGACTCCGTATGAACGAAATATTCAGTTTACAAGTTAGTGTACTATTTAAAATAAAATAAAACTTTAAATTCATTTCAATTGGGCTTTACCCAAATATACTGGCCCATCTCTCTTTTGTATATCAGACCTGAACTGCTAATTACCCTTTCTCCTCCAAAACAAATCGGCCGTGACTTCCTTAATAAACTCCCACCGCCATTTCCCATTTTCCCACTTCAAACTACACCTTAACAACTCCACCGAATCACCAACTAAACCCTCTTCTCTAATCTCCTTCCTGGTTTCACAATTGACTTCGAACCCAACTCGATACCATTGCCGTGAGTTCCATTTGAACGTCCTTCTTCACGCGAGATTTCAGACAGTAGCTTTCCTTCGAAAACCATAACTAAAACTCCTGCCTTCCAATATTTAAACCCAGCGTCCCCATTTATAAACCCACTTTGCAGGCTACTCCAACAAGTGCCCTTCACAAATGCATTCACATCAGCTACACGCTTCACGTCCAGTCCTCCTCTTCCACAAAACAAGCATCAACTCCTTCATGAACTCAACTGTCTTCACAAAACATTGTTAAAACATTCCCACTCCAAAACACCTTCACCTTATTATCCTTCCTACCGGCCACCGTATAACCCACTCTTTCTTTCTATTTCTTTTAAATGAAATTAAACTTTGGTTTGAAGTTTCGGTTTTCAGAAGAATGGAGGTGACGAGAGAAATTTTTCTGTGTATATATAGAAGAGGAAAGCATACGTGGTAGGTGTTGTAATGTATGGTGACTATGATGGCACGTTTCATATCAATGCCAATATGGGTGGCATGTTCTAAGTCATAGATTATGGGCAAAGCGTCGGTTAGCTGCTTTAGGGGTATCGAATGTCAAGCTTGGCATGGAAGAAACCTAATATATATTGTTATATGTTATAGAGTTTAAGTGTACCGTGTTCCGTAAAGATTTATGTCCATGTCCGAGGTGCTACGGATAGAAATTAAAATATAGTCGTGTCCGACGAGGTGTCACGATCCCAAAAATATAATAATATCGGTAGGTTAACTCATATTGTGAAACCCAAAATGTTGATTACAGGGTGCGAAATACTCCAGATAAAAAGTTGCTTATTTAATTAATTAAAAATTACAGAAAAATTCTAAAAATTAAATTATCGTTATGTCTCAAAAGAACCTTGTCTAAATTCAAAACCGATATTCAAATATCTTTAAATTACCGTTATGGCCACGAACGAATATACCGTTGTTTTTCTGAATATTTGATTTGGACATAAATCAAAATCTACACGACGAAATCCTGATTTTTCTCTTCCATTAGAAAGATATACTTCACCAGCTCCTAACGTTTCTTGTTTCACAGAAATCCGATTTAAAACGAACTCTGTACATTCAGTTGAAGTTCAAACTGCCAAATAGCGAACTGCCACGTCGTTACGTGCTCGTTTATAATTATATTATAAACTATAAGTTCAACTGTCGTCGATTGAATATATTTGTTTATATAATTGAACTCTAAACTGAACTATATATTTTAAATAATCAAATTCACACTATATTGTGGATTCCACTATATTTTGAATATTTCTGAATAAATATATTATTTAATTATTATTTTAATTGAATATTCACTATTATTTAATTCCACGACCATTAAATCCTTTTAATCACCTTTTAAATAATTAAATTAATTAATTATTATACCGCTGAAAATGCGGGTCATTACACATGGTCAACTAGGCCAACGCCGCCTCCATCAAATGAACTAACAACATAAATCATCGCAACTTCCTCCTTCGATCTCTTCAAATCGTCTTATCCATTTCAAATTCTTTGAACTAGGAAATCATACAGGACGTCGAGATCTAGGGACTGAACGGATATAATGGGGTTTGAGGCATCGTGTTGGCTGTAATTTCACCTGGTATTCGCGGCGTTCAAGGGTTTGGTGCTGGCGATTGGAGAGGCTGGAGCAGTCACGGCTTGGGACGAATGATGAGGGGGTTCAAGTGCTCATGCCAACATTTTCAGATGATCAATCAGGGGTGGGTAGGGCGGCGTATCAGTGAATGAAGGGGCAGTGTCGTTTTGAACGAAGACGAAGGAGTAGAGAGCTGAAGCACAAAGTATTATACATGAAGAAAGGGTCGAGCTGTACTTCGTCTAAAGAAAAAGGTAATAAGTGAAAGATGATTAGGAAATTAATTTGATTAATTTAACATCATTTATACTTAAACTTAGATAACTTTTTATTGTATTATCAGAATTGAACGAAACTGGTAGCGTTGGAATCATATCGGGAAATGTTGTGCTATCGAGCTATTTTGATTAGCTTTGGAGCTGTTGGAAATTTTATTTAATTTTAAACGGCTGTTTAAAATTAAATGAAACGACCTAAACCGTCGATCTAATTAAATTTTGAGTTAACTCTCCCGCTTTCTGGAATTATATGATGTGTTACATTCATATAACTATAATTCATAATTAATAGTATAAATTGGATGATTATTGATTGTTTAATGGTTGTCGATGTTTATATTGAATTAGATGATTTAATTTAAAATATTCATTCCATATGATATTATAATATGATGTTACGAATTGTGATGTAGGGAATAACAGGTTGGAGGGATCCAACTGGATTCCTCTAATAAATTGTATGTTGTTTGTTGTTTATTTTATTCATATATGAATAGTTTATCCCAAATAATGTTATATCCTGATTGAATGTTGATTTTTGGTTGGATGTTGATCATTGAATTCTAATTTAACGATCATTGTATTTTTAATAAATAGACAATATTGATTAAGTGGTTGGCAGCGAATGGCTTAAAGCTCGTCTTTTTAGACGTTGATTTTCCGAAAGGCAAATTGACGCAATTGAAGTTATAAAATTTATTTTTATAACTAAGGCAAGATTTTCAACTTTATTTCTATAGATTATGTATAAATGAAGTTTCGTAAATAAATCGATGTTTATGACTAGTTTTATAAAATGATTATATAATAAGATTTCTATATTTTCAATAGGTTTTATGAGTCAGATATTAACCCAACGGTCAATGGTTTGAAATAATTGTTTTGAGAAAACAATTAAGTGGATTTGCTAAATTAATTAAATTATTAATTAATTTAATTAATTTAATATAAAGAGTTAATGGAAATAAATTAACGAGTTAACTGATGCTTAGTAGTTGACGAAGTCAACTGTTTCATTTGAGATTGATTATTAGATTAATTTGTTTTTTAATTAATCGAATAGAAATAGTTTTTACAACGATCGTTAAACTTAACGAATGTTCGTAAAAATTAAATAACCTTTAATTAACTGTGTTTTGAGTTAATTATTGAAAAGTTTATTTTTAAAATTAATTATTATTTTAATAACATTTTAGAAGAAATTAATTATTCTATTTTAAGTTAATAACTAAGTTGTTGGCTAGCTTTTTTGACCAAGCCACCAAGGTTCATAATACAAGAAGAGAATGTGAAGCTTCATTCCTCTCAACCTCCAGAAATCTGGTCGTGGTTGTTCAGCCTTCATCGGGTCATGACACCTCCCTCGGTTCGCTACGCCCATGTGCGATCCGATCCATTTGCTTCAGCTAGATCCGATCCGATTCCAGAAGATGCCATGAAGCACCTGACCAAGTCGCCCACGATCCGAGATATATGGATCTCGCGACACCTGTCCACAACAGTCATATTGATTAATTCTTCATCAAGCTACAATCCGACCCGATATTCTCGGGATTTTCGCCACGTATGACCGCGATCCGCCTGATAGAATCAGCTATAAATAGCCCAGAGCTTGGCAATTTTGAGGATCTTTTGGCAGTTTTTGGTACAGATTTCACCATTACTGTCATACCACTATTTCTTATCAGTTTCACTTCGAGATTACTGAGAGAAATCATAATTGCAAGAGTGAGTTTGAGATAAATCATTGGTTGTACTAGCATTCAAAGTATAATCAATAGCATATAAAGTGGACGTAGGCTCGTTAACGCCGAACCACTATATACCTTGTGTGTTCTCTACTTTTTCCTCATTTTTCAGTTATAATTCTCTACGAATAAGAACAATTTGGGTGTTAGAGCCAAAATTTGATCTAACATTTTGGTGCTTTCACTGAGAACTGATTTCTCAGCATATTGGATTGTTATTCCATTGTTTGGATATTCAAGTCCGAAGAAAACAATCCCAAAACTTCACTGTTCATATTTTTGAAGATTCCAGCGGCATCTGATATCATGGCTGGAAAGAAGTCTAAGGAGGTACGAGCTTCACAGACGAATGAAGCTGCAAATGAAGAGATTGCAGAGAGCGTGCACGAACAGGTTGATGAAGGACCCTCGTATCGCGGAATCCAGGGGGCGAAGCGAAACGTCGAGGGCGACAAGATCCGACCTGCAGAAGGAGTCGTCACTCGATCTCAGGACAACACCACGAACCGTCTTCGTAATGCTACTGCGATCCGACCCCAGGGGGCGCTACGAGCCACAGACACAGGTCCACTGCGATCCGAAGTGATGACCAGACTACAACTCGACCTGGAAAGGAGGTTATGGCTCACTCTTCCCGTCCCGGTACCTCTGCTCGGCCTGGCTCAAGTTCTCTGCGCATAAGAGAAAATGTTGATGATCAATATGACCCCTCTGCTCTGGTCACTGAAGGAGATCTCTCTCACTTCTCTGAAATGTGGGATAGGCTGTTTGATGAATTAGCTGCTCAAAGGCAGGAAAGCTCTGTGTTGCGACAGAACTTGACTGCTATGGATAGAAGGCTCGATGACCTCGCAAGGCAAAGAACACTCCCAGTTCGTCCGCTCACCCTGGAGTACACTTCTTCGTCAGAAGAATCGCCAAGACCTCCGCGGTGACCATATGAGAGGGCTGAAAACATAGAGCAGCTCCGATTTGGAACCCTGCCATCACAAGAGGAAGAGACACTTGGTGTAGGACCCTCGAACCGCAACTTGAATAATCGTGCCGCAACTCCAAGATCTCGAGTTGTGGACAATCCTGTTGAGAATAGACCACCTCAGCCCCTTCGCCATACAAATACTCATGGTAACAGGGGGCAACGAAGCCCAATCCGAGCTCCGGATTTCGTGGCTATTCCTAGAAGAGAGATCAGAGAATTCCACCGAGCGAGAAGCGCTGATCCCGAGCTTCCGATGACCAGTGCAAATGTTGCAGCTATGGTTCATCAAATCCTGGCAGATAGCCATGGACAAATGAATGAAGGTTGGGGGATTGACCATAGTCACACCACTTTTACTGATGACATTCTAGATGTAACATTCCCGAGGCGCTTCAACATGCCGCAATTGAACCGTTACGCGGGTAGATCTGATCCAATCCAACATCTAATGAGATATTCTTGGTCAATGATAGCTGTTGCAGCCTCTGACGCTGTAAAGTGCAAAGCATTCCCTATATTCCTGGAGGATGTAGAGTTATTATGGTTTACGCGCTTACCAGCAAGATCAATTTCCAGTTTCATGGAGTTGAGTGAAAGGTTCGTGGAACAGTTCCGCATTTATGCACAGAGGACAAAGAGTGTGATTGATATGTTCCTTGTCAAGCAATGACCAGGCGAGAGCTTAAGGGTGTATCTGGATCATTTCAACCTAGCTGCCACTGAAGTCAAGGATCCCCATGAGCCAACTGTTGTGGCAGCCCTGATCGATGGGGTAGATAAAGATACTGAATTTGGGAGATACCTGGCCAGCAAGCCACCTCATACTAGAGAATTGTTCTACGAGAAAGCTAACGTATGCTTACGTCAGGAGGAGGTATACGCTAACCAGAAGATGAAAATGGCAGATAAGGAGGAGATCCAAAGTAATGTGGCCATCAAGCAAACCGGAGACAGCTCGGGGAAGGTTGAAGTCAATGTTGGAAACCGAAACCAGGGCGGTGGCCGCTAGTCAGGAAATAATGATAATAACAGTAATTGCAATAATCGGAAGAGAAATTGAGGGAACGACTCCCAGAGAAGGACCCGTCCCAGGTCTTTCGAAAATTATACGCCAATAAATGATACTTTGGAGAATATCTTCATAGACTCATACAAAGTTCTCCAGCATAAAAGGCCTCCTCCAAGAGATTCGACGGAGAAAGAACGTGAGACGGGGAAGTTTTGTCTCTTCCATCAGACCCATGGCCACTCTACAAATGAATGCCGTCATCTGAGAGACGTAGTTGAGAGGTTGCTCCGAGAAGGGAAATTGGATGAGTACAGGGTGACTCCTAGAGACAGGGGGCAAGCTATTCAGACCCCGAACCAAAACCAGAATCAACCAACTGCCAGGCCAACTGTCCAGCAGAAAGGAAAGGATCTGATTATCAATACCATAATTGGAGGGCTTCACCTAGCCGGGCATAGTTTCAAGGCGATGGATCAGTACGTAAACGCAGCAAAGCAGCATCTTGAGGTAGGAGAGTGTAGCAACCCTGAGGACAATGTCCCTGTAAAACAGCAAAATATGATGTCAGATGACGTACTTTTCCGCAATCGAGAGAGTATTGGAGTCCACGCTCCGACCGAAGATCCATTTGTAATCACAGTTCCTATTGGCCCGGCCACTGTTCATAAAGTTCTAGTGGATAACGGGAGTTCAGTAAACATTCTATTCAAAAAGACGTTCGATCAAATGAACCTTGAATTGAAAGATTTAAAGCCGTGTGAAGGATGGATCCGTGGATTTAACGGAGCTTCAACTGCTCCAATGGGATATGTAGAGCTGCCGGTAACACTTGGGGAAGGAGAACGCCAGAGAGTGGGAATTCTTCCCTTCGTGGTTTTGGGTATTGAATCGCCTTATAATGCCTTCTTGGGCCGACCGGCCCTAGCAAAGTTTAGAGCTTGTATAGCCCCCTGGTGCTTGTTATAGAAGTTTCCTACGGAAGCTGGTGTTGGCATAGTCAGAGGAGATCAGGTTGCCGCACGAGCATGTTACATTGTAGAGCTAAAGCTACTCCGTAAAGGAAGAGATATAGAGACTAAAGATGCTTCCTCCCCCACAAGGGAGGAGACGTCATAGCAATTAAAGAGAATAACTGTGGGTGAGTCACCCAGAGAACTGCCCGAGGACATAGATCCCAGAGAGGACGAAGAGCCTGGGGGCAGAATGGCGGCTCCCAACGAAACGACTGTGGATGTACCGATCGATGATAGTGACCCAGAGAAGGTTCTGAAGATTGGATCCCAGTTGGATCCGGTTCAAGCTAAAGAACTGACGGATTTCCTAAAAGATAACTTGGATGTATTTGCTTGGACCCACGCGGACATGTGTGAGATATCTCCATCAATCATGAGTCACTCATTAAGCATTAACCCAAAGCATCCCTCTATAAAACAAAAAAGGCGAGTGCTGGGCCCAGAGAGGTCCGCGGCCTTGAAAGAAGAAGTTGAAAAGTTAAGAAGTAACGGATTCATCAGAGACTCAACCTACCCAGATTGGATTTCAAATCCAGTTTTGGTAAAGAAGACCAATGGAAAGTGGCGTACATGCATTGATTTTTCGGATTTGAATAAAGCTTGCCCAAAAGATAGCTTTCCGTTACCCAGAATTGATCAGTTGGTAGATTCAACGGCAGGTCATGAGCTTCTCTCTTTCATGGACGCTTATTCAGGATATAACCAGATCCCTATGCATGTTCCAGATCAAGAACACACTAGCTTCATTACGGATCTAGGATTATACTACTACGTGGTAATGCCTTTTGGTTTGAAGAACGCAGACGCTACATATCAACGGTTAGTGAACAGAATGTTCTACAACCAGATTGGGAAAACGATGGAGGTATACATTGATGACATGTTGGTTAAGTCCAGACAATCACCCAATCACACTACAGACTTGGCCGAGATGTTTGGTATCCTTCGAAAGTATGGGATGAAACTCAACCCAACGAAATGCTCATTTGGGGTTGCCTCCGGGAAATTCTTGGGATTCATTGTCAGCTCACGCGGGATTGAGATTAATCCAGACCAGATCGCAGCAATCAGAGGCATTCAGCAGCCTGGACAAATCAAAGATGTGCAAAGCCTTGCAGGGAAAATAGCAGCATTAAGCAGATTCATCTCTAGAGCGATAGACAGATGCATTCCATTCTTTGAATTGATAAAGCGAGGAAAACGCAATTTTAAATGGACTCCTGATTGCATAGAAGCATTTCAGAACCTGTTGAATCATCTGGAGAGGCCTCTGATACTGTCTAAGCCAGTGGACCACGAGGATTTATTCGTGTACTTAGCAGTGTCGTCCCACACAATCAGCTCAGCATTAGTAAGAGAAGAAGACAAGGTTCAAAGGCCAGTGTACTACGTAAGTAAAAAATTGGCGGCAGCTGAGCGCGATTATCCGAGGTTAGAAAAGCTGGCGTACAGTTTATTGATTGCATCTAGGAAGCTTCGGCATTATTTCCAAGCTCATCCTATCACCGTGTACACTGATCACCCGCTCAAGCAAGTTCTACAGAGACCGGAAGCCTCTGGGAGACTGCTCAAATGGAACATTGAATTGAGTCAATTTGATCTAAATTTTCAGCCCCGACGATCGATACGGGGGCAAGTGCTGGAAGATTTCATAGCAGAATTTACTGTCCCGGAGGATGACATAGTAAATGAAGAGGCTGACCCACCAAAACTACTTCTCGATCCTAGCGCCTGGAAATTGTATACTGATGGTGCTAGGAATGATAAACAATCCGGTGCCGGAGCGGTGCTTGAAACTCCTGAGAAACGAATGATATCCTATGCTATCCAATTGGAATTTCACGCCACTAACAACCACTTCGAATATGAAGCCCTGATAGCCGGGCTAAGGATCGCAAAGGAATTAGAGATCGCGAAGCCGGACATATTTTGTGATTCCAAGTTGGTTGTAAATCAGGTCACTGGAAAGTTCCGAGCTAAGAGCCCAAGATTGATTTGATCATTACAGTATATCTCATATTCCGCAGTCAGAGAACCAACAGGCGGACAAGTTAGCGAAGATGGCTAGTTCCGACGATCCTGAAGAAGGCGGGCTAGCCCCAGTTGAAGTACTTCAGTTCCCTAGCATAGGTCAGATGGAATTTGATCCGATACTAGAGACTGAGCCAGAAAGGGAGTCATGGATGACCCCTCTAAAGAATTACGTGATGAATGGAATGCTTCCGACCAAGAAGATAAAGAGGCGTAAAATAATCCGTAAAGCTTCCCGATACGTTCTGCAAGACAGAGTCGTGTACAGACAGGGATTTTCGATGCCCCTTCTCCGGTGTATAGCCCATGACGAAATCAATTGTGTACTGCAGGAAGTACATGTGGGTGAATGTGGTTACCATACTGGAGGACAGACATTGGCAAAAAAGGTATTGCGGTATGGTTACTTCTGGCCTACCATAAACAAAGATGCGGCAAAATACGCACGACGCTGTGATGCATGTCAAAGATTTTCAAAAATTCCCAGGGTGCCTCCTGGCCAGTTAAAGACAATGATAAGTCCATGGCCTTTCTCTATGTGGGGAATTGATATCATCGGAAGCCTCCCTATAGCGAAGGGTGGAGCAAAGTTCGTTATTGTAGTTGTAGACTACTTCACCAAATGGGTCGAGGCTGAGCCGTTAACTACAATCACAACCAAGCGAGTGATTAATTTCGTTGTTAGGAACATTATTTGCTGGTTTGGGATCCCGAAGATCGTCATAACTGACAATGGAACCCAGTTTGATAGCAATGAGTTCAGGGACTTCTGCCAGAAGTACAACATTGAGAAACGATACACCTCTGTGGCACATCCGCAGTCGAATGGACAGGTTGAAGCAGCAAATAAAGTGATTAAGTCCATTATCAAAAGAAGATTGAAGTGGGCCAAAGCCATGTGGGTCGATGAATTACCCTTGGCATTATGGGCCTACAGGACAACGTATAAATTGGCGACGGGCCATACCCCCTTCTCTCTTGCTTTTGGAGTAGAGGCAGTCATCCCGGTTGAACTAAAAGTACCATCTCACCGAGTCACTTATTACGATCTGATGACTAATACCGAGTTGCTCCTTGAATCCCTAGATACAATAGAGGAGAAGAGGGATGAAGCAGACCTGCGTGCCTTGAGACACAAGCAACAGGTCACTAGATACTACAACAAAAGGGTTCGAGCCCGAACCTTTGAACCCGGAGACTTGGTTCTGAAGCGTGTCTTTCCACCCCCCAACTTATATGGGTGCGAAGTGGGAAGGACCATACTTCGTTCTACAAAGGCTTGATAATGGAACCTTCAAGCTAGCAACCGTAGATGGAGAAGAAATCCCCAGAGTGTGGAATGCCCAACATTTGCGGCCCTATCTGATATAAAGTTGTCAGATTTATCCTTTTGTTTCATAGGACCATGTAAAAGGCATGACTTGCCTAGAATAGTCCAATGTTTTGAGCAAAGGATTATAAAGTGGACGTAGGTCACGATTCGACCAAACCACTATAAAAATATTGTGTGTCGTTTACCTTTATTTGCACTATTATTTATCTGCTCTTCTATCTTTATAAAGATTGCTGTAATACCATATAGCGATCACAGAAACTTGTAATTCTAAGTGCCTTCCATCAGAATGGAGAGTAATCCACAGCCAGAACGCTGAAGGTGCAATAAAGTGAGTCACACCATTGATTGAACTCTAACTCTCCAGAGCCGAGAGAGAAAATAAAGGACGTGAAAATAACGTCAACATGGCAAGGCGACGCACCATGATGAAAACCGCCTTGACAGAACTCTAACCTTGGCGACTACCAGGAGAGTATAAAAGCGTCTATGATTAAGCGCTGAGAAAAAGCTCTTACCCCGCTGAAGGATCGGGGGGCGACTGAACAGCTGAGCTCGAACTCTAACCTTGGCGACTGCCAGGAGGGTATAAAAGCGTCTATGATTAAGCGCTGAGAAAGAGCTCTTACCCCGCTGAAGGATCGGGGGGCGACTGAACAGCTGAGCTCGAACTCTAACCTTGGCGACTGCCAGGAGGGTATAAAAGCGTCTATGATTAAGCGCTGAGAAAGAGCTCTTACCCCGCTGAAGGATCGGGGGGCGACTGAACAGCTGAGCTCGAACTCTAACCTTGGCGACTGCCAGGAGAGTATAAAAGCGTCTATGATTAAGCGTTGAGAAAGAGCTCTTACCCCGCTGAAGGATCGGGGGGGTGACTAAACAGCTGTGTTCGAACTCTAACCTTGGAGACCGCCAGGAGAGTATAAAGGCGTCTATGACTAAGCGCTGAGAAGGATGCTGGAGACTCAGCACCCCCAGAATTTCTGCCCCGCTGAAGGATCGGTGAGTGGATCATGGTACACGATGATGCAAAAGAAATAAACTTTCATTCATAAACTGCAAGCTTACAAGATAAAGAGGAACTTAAACAAAAGTGAGGGCCATTCTCACAATTACATTTCATGGCCAGTGGAAAGCCTAAAAGAAAAATACGGAAAAACGTCTACATCCTACTTATGCTTGGGAGACGGCTTGGATTTTTTCTCCTTCTTCTGTTGTTCCAGCTCCGCCTTGCCAGCATCAGATTGATCACTCTTCTTTCTTTTTCTTTTGTCAATAAGGGGAGCTGAGGGATCATCAGAAGACTGGGAAACAAGTTGTTTGGTAATTGATTTGGGTTGGGGTTTTAGTACCAACCCAGTTTTGGGATTAAACTCTGAGATCGGAGGCACATTCAAAGGCTCTTGCTCATCTTTTTTCAAGGCCAGCTATTTCTCTTGCATAGCCCTCCTTTCAATCAAGGTTTCCTCATCATCGCCTTTGATTTCTTTGGTAATGGTGACTCCCTCTTCATCATCTTCATGGTTCCCGTCCATATCTCTCAAAGCCTCGATGGGCTCAGCATCTCGGGGAATATCAGCACTGGGTGCGAGAAGGACTTTCTCCGTTATCGCACCTTCGGGCTGCTTGGAAGCGTCAGCGCTAGCACTTGGCGGGATGACAATCTTCTCCACCACTGTCTTCTTCTCAGCATCCTTATCGGCTGGCACGCCACCTGTAACATGAGAAACAAATGTTATTTCAGGAGAGAATGCGGTTTGATCAGTTGATTGTTCGGCAAGACGGCGACAAGTGACGATCGCTTTGACAAATTGCGGAGAGAATATATAGATACCTTCCGCTGATCCTCCATCCAGGCTAGCAGCAGAAGCTCCAACAACTGGAGGAGTCGGACCCAGAGGAATCAATGGATCATCGGGACTGTATTCCTCAATTTCGGAGGCTTTGAGCTTTGCAGCTGAGCTCGAGCCTTCTTCAATTTTATTTTTGCCCTTGGCCAGAGTTTTCTCCTTATCCATCTCTTCTTGGAGTAGGCGTTTTCCTTTCTCTAAATCCTCGGGTTCGTTATCCTTAAGAATGGTCCGCATCAGCTCATTTTCATCAATCTCATCAACTCCTAATCGTTGTTTCTCGCCTTGGACGATTGCATCCCATATGTTAGCTAAAGTAACATGGTAGTCCGGGATCCAGGAGATGTTACGGGTCTTGATGACCTGGCCAAGGAAGTCAAACAGCATTTCTTCAAATCCTTCAATATCTTTCTCTCTCTCGAGGAGCTTTTCATTAGAAGCAATAGCCATTTCAATGGCACTTTCAACATTATTTTCAGCAAGAACCGCACGCTTCTCTGATTGCGCGAGTTGATCATTCAGAATCGCTCTCTCTTTTTCGGCCAGAGCAAAACTATCTTTCAAGCTTGCCTTTTCTTTCTCCCAAGCAGCTTTTTCAGCTTCGAAATGATACTGTGCTGTTTTCAGTTCGGTGTTGGCCAACTTGAGATCTTCCACCTCCTTCTTCAATGACACACGCTCTTTGCTGTTAGAATCGAGCTCATTATGAAAACGTTGCCTGGCCTCCTCCAGCTCTGTCTTATAATTTTTAGCATCTCGTTGAGCCAAGGCAAGCAAAGATTGTGCATCTTCCAAGTCCTTTTCCATTTTCACCCTGGCCCTGTCATTGTTATATATCCTTACTCTAGACCTATGCGCTTCCATTTCTAGCATTCGGATAGCGTCTGAAAGATTGATAGCGTGTTTCTACATCGCCTCATATTGCTTGGCTACATGGCGAACGTGTCCGATGACTTCAGTATCCCAATTCCCAGGGACTGGCTCCAGAGTTAGAATGAACATCATCCTCTCGAAGAAGATATCGGGGAATTGTTCTCGTAATTTCTCCAGCTTAGCCTGAGTGTCAGGACCATGGATATAGCCTCGTGCCCCGGGGGCACTCAAACTTTGTTGACTAGAGGGGACGATGTCAGTTTTCTCCTTCTCAGAATCCTTGTTTGGATCCTTGTTTGTATCCTTAGGCTCGTGGTGCTTTTTTGATGACTTGCTATGAGACAGCGTGCTATTCGGAGGAGTTAAGTCTTTGGGAAGTCGTTTTCCCCCTGTAGGTGTCACTTGATGACTATGGGGCTTCCCAGAGGTTTGTTTTGACGGGGATCTGGACGGTGAAGAGCGAGGCTTGTAAGAATCCCAGGACTGATGGTTGTCTCCCCCTCAGCTGCTGCTACGAGCGCACTCAGGATCTGAACGAAGACTTGGGGTGCTCGCACGAAGGGAATGATAAGAATAAGACTGTCTGCGAGTCATCCTTCCTGCAAATGAAACAAGCATATGTTAGGATTATGAACAGCAATAGTGTAGAAAGTGCTGTGGTGAGCGGTGCATGTGATCTGTGCATCCCATATAACCCCCTTACGGACCAGGGCCCAGAGCTAGGCTCGTCTGTGTAGTATCTTTTTCTCCAACGGAGGCATTCGCTTCCTTAGAGGAAAGAAAGAATGGTTCCTCATCAAAGTCTTCATGAGAGTAAATGGTGTCTGGCAGAGGGATCTTGTTTAGTTCCCCTATTATTTGCTCCTCCGTGAAATCATCATGAACGACGGGATCGACCGGTGGTGAAGTTCTTGAGGGAGAATGATCTTTAGAGACCGGAATTTCTTTAGACTCGTCATCCTGGATCTCATCTCCCTTATACTTATTCAGATTTTCATCATCTTGACCAATGAGCAGTGAAGGACTCTTGTGAAGTCTAGTTGTTTCTGTAGCCTGTGAGGTTCCCTCTCCCCCAACCAGGGGCACATATTTATAAGGTTTGTCGTCCTTGCCCAGTTCGAATCTTATGTCCAGAAGATGGTGCTTGTGAAGATTCTCGTCGGTGAGACACGACTTTATTCTCAAGAAATCTGATTCGCTTTTGAGAAGACGAGACAATCGGTTTTCATACACCGAGCCTTTTGTCTTGGGGAAAGTATGATCTGCATGGAGAAAAGAAACATGTTAGCACCTTGGCTATCTAGTCAAGTCACCAATATGGAGACTTAAAACTCACTTGCTTTAAGCCATTTTTGTGCGCATCCCGCTTGCAGTTTTATATAAAACCAATCAGCCTTAGGATCCCCGATGTTGCTGTAACCATCAGTCATAACCTTCCTGTTGGCTACTGACTCAAAGTAGGAGATATTTGGAGTTTCCTTGGAACGATGCTTAAAAAGGTAATAGAACTTTAAATCTCTAAAGGTAAGCTCAGTCTCCATAACCTCTGGATACGCAACGGATAAAGTGTATAGAGCTGCATAAGCATTGGGGTGGAGTTGCATGGGAGCAATACGCAATCGCCTTAAAGTCTCCACGACGAATGGCGGAAACGGAGGAATAGCGCCTACCGAACACATCAATCTACTAATGGTCATGTACCCATCTGGGGCAGAATTAGGTCTATCGTCCTTGCCTGGAGTTTTAACATCATCCCGGGATATCCCGTGCTTCAAGCATAGTTTCCGAAGCTTGGTATCGTCCAATTTAGAAACCAGACAATCAGTAAACTTATCTATATCTTTAGCTCCCGGAAGCTCATCGGGAGCCCGATCGTCCGCTTCTTCGGAGGATGTATCGTCTGAAGACGTTGCTTCTGCGCCAGAGTCCATTTTGTAATCAGGATCGGACTTATCCTGACCTGAGGTTGAGGAAAGCACATTAGGTTCATGATGCGCCGATGCCTCTGGCTCAGCGCATTTCTCTAGCATCTCACTCACTTGTTTATCTGATATAGCTGTGTCGGCAAGTATAACAAATTAGAATACAGCCACCCTTCCCCCCGTGTGTGCAAGTGCAAGTGTGTGCCTGTGCAAGCATTAAAGAA
The DNA here is from genome assembly GCA_030737875.1 of Allium sativum. Taxonomy (NCBI): domain Eukaryota; kingdom Viridiplantae; phylum Streptophyta; class Magnoliopsida; order Asparagales; family Amaryllidaceae; genus Allium; species Allium sativum. The sequence goes on along the minus strand of CM060927.1, from coordinate 260,317,972 downwards.
AAGCATAGAAGTTAACAAGATCATCGAGATATTAGTCATTGCTTGTTGTTAAGTTATGTTGTTGGTCAGTCCAGAAAGTTCGTCTCAAAGGCTCTAACCTAACTGTCCATTGGTATGTTAGAATTAAGTTGCACTGAGTATTTAACAAGTTCATCGTATCACTCAGATCGCATAGAAGGGTTCGGGTCGCAGTGCATGATCGGATCGCGAGGCAAGCAGGGTCTCGCAGCGAAGTCGCCAGATCGTGGAAGAGTGTCGGATCGCGAAACTGGAGCGGATCGTAAAGACTACCCACGATCCGTTCCCTCCTCCTATGAATTACAGACTAGCCATGACCCGATCCGTCACTTGACTTAGATACCAGCATTTCCGTGGATCGAACCGGTGCCTCATCACCAAGATCTGATCCATACTTCAATTTCTACTCCTCCGTGTCCACGAACCGATCCGTATCTAAACCATGCTCACAACCTGATCTGCTCAGCCCTTTTTCTCCTCCTTTCCTTCTTCTTCCTCTCCTCCTCTTCTTCTCCATCGCCGAGCTTGAGCGATTAACACCCATGGCGCCTCATCAGCCTCCAAAGCTTCGAACGCCACAAAACTCTATCGTTTTCTCCTAGATTCAAGACAAACAAGGGCGAAATTACATGAAGACTTTCTTTTTTATGATTACCTTTCTGAAAATCGAGGAACAATTGAGCAATCGGAGAATAAAAAATTAGGGTTTTTGCTTAAGGGAGCTGGCGGTGATAACGAATGAAGAAGAAAGGGGAGAACGAAGAGGTGTTCGGGTTTATATAGACGAAACCGCGACCGTTAGTATTTCCCTTTTTGTCTTACTCGAATCGCGGAGATGGGTGGGCTGCGAGCCAAAGCCCGACATGCTTCGCGGAGAGGCCCATCACGATCCAAACGCCCGAATACCCACATTTGGCCAAGTCCAACGTTACGCCCCATGGATCGTGGTGAGCTGGAGCGATCCGAACCAACAAATCGCATACCGAAGTAAATATTTAGAAATGTTTGCAAAAAAATCAAGAGTTTACCTGGTAAATTCGACAATGAAGTCTCCAAAAATTCCAGAGATAGAAATTATCCGATAAATAGAGAAATGACTGAAGATTTAACCGATATTTATACCAATCAAGGAATGCGACTTTCCGAAGTGACATGACATTTTAGACAGACGCAACCATTGATTTGCATATCCCTATGAAAAGATGTTTCTGCAGTTTCGAAGCATATTCCATCTCTGATAAAATATACTTCGAGGGGGCAAAATGTTGGCTAGCTTTTTTGACTGAGCCACCAAGGTTCATAATACAAGAAGAGAATGCGAAGCTTCATTCCTCTCAGCCTCCAGAAATCTGGTCGTGGTTGTTCAGCCTTCATCGGGTCATGACACCTCCCTCGGTTCGCTGCGCCCATGTGTGATCCGATCCATTTGCTTCAGCTCGATCCGATCCGATTCCAGAAGATGCCATGAAGCACCTGACCAAGTCGCCCACGATCCGAGATATATGGATCTCGCGACACCTGTCCACAACAGTCATATTGACCAATTCTTCATCAAGATACGATCCGACCCGATATTCTTGGGATTTGCGCCACGTATGACCGTGATCCGCCTGACAGAATCAGCTATAAATAGCCCAGAGCTTGGCAATTTTGAGGATCTTTTGGCAGTTTTGAGTATTGATTTCACCATTACTGTCATACCACTATTTCTTATCAGTTTCACTTCGAGATTACTGAGAGAAAACATAATTGTAAGATTGAGTTTGAGAGAAATCATTGGTTGTACTAGCATTCAAAGTATAATCAATAGCATATAAAGTGGACGTAGGCTCGTTAACGCCGAACCACTATAAACCTTGTGTGTTCTCTGCTTTTTCCTCATTTTTCAGTTATAATTCTCTACGAATCAGAACAATTTGGGTGTTAGAGCCAAATTTTGATCTAACATAAGTTAACTACTTTTATATTTGGGTTAGTGATGAAGTTAATTATTATTTTAATTAACAATTAAAGTGATTACTTTTAAATAAAGGTAATCGGGTTTATAATGAAGTCTAGCTGGATTTTAAAAGAAATCCGTGAATGGATTTTTAATAAAATCCGAGTTTGTAAAAGAAGTTTATAAAAGAAATTTTAGTCAGTGTCATAGCTTTAAAAATAAATGTTTACTTAATATTCAAATTAAGTAAAAACAATCGAGATGAAAAGAGAAATTTGCATGAATGCAAGAAAATGTATTTAAAAGATTTTATATTAAATTTGAGGTTATAAACCAAGTCTATAAATCCGATTTTAAAGTTAACACGGCGGTTTATAAATTCAACGTTTACTTGAAAGTGAATTAAGTAAAGTATTATGTTCGAAAGGAAGATTTTAAAAACGTAAAGAAAAGATGTAATTGATTTTTATAAAGAATCCAAATGGAGTTTCATAATAAGGTATAAAAATGAATTTGGCAAATGGTTTGATAAATGGATTATCATAATATAATCCAAATTCTAAATGGAATTTTATAAAGAAATCTTAAAGAGAGAAGTCAAGTGTTTTAGTAAACATTGTACTTAATCAACGAATTAAGTAAATATGGTCATAATTGATAGTGATTTTATAATAAGATTTCTATGTTTTAAATAGGTTTTATAAGTCAAATATTGATACAAAGGTTAATGGTTTGAAATAATTGTTTTGAGAAAACAATTAAATGGAATTATTAAATTAATTAAATTATTAATTAATTTAATAGAAAGGGTTAATGAAAATCAGTTAATGAGTTAACTAACATTTACTAGTTGATGAAGTCAATTGTTTTATTTGAGATTGATTATTAGATTAATTTGATTTTCAATTAATCTAATAGAAATAGTTCTTACGACGATCGTTAAACTTAACGAATGTTCTTAAAAGTTAATTAACCTTTTAATTTACTGTATTTTGAGTTCATTGTCGAAAATTTATTTTTAAAATTAATTATTATTTTAATAACCTTTTAGAAGAAATTAATTATTTTATTATAAGTTAATAATACAATATGATTGTAATTTGAGATAAACACTACTCAACCATGGCCGCCAATCACCTTCCATCTCAAAATACGAGTGATAAGTATGATTGCAATTTGAGATAAACACTAGAAACGATGTTGTAATTGTGATTCTTCGTTGAATTAGGAGATTATGAAGTGGATGTAGGCTCGTTAATGCCGAACCACTATAATAATGTTGTTGTCTCGCTTTTTCCATTCTTTTTTTGATTATTCTCTCACATTGTATGCTCTGAACACGAATTTTTGGGTGTTAGTGCCTTTTTTGGTCTAAGAGGAGTTAAGTGTATTAGTAAACGTTGTACTTAATCAATGAATTAAGTAAAGATGGGCGTAATTGATAGTGATTTTCAAAAGTGAGAATATAAAACCATTTTGTTAATGAAATAGGAAATAAGATGTGATTGAGATTATAAGTAATATTGGTTTGAGTTACAACTTTTATTTATTTGAAGATAAGAATGTTGTCGATCTAGGTATGAGAGGTAATAAAATACCCTAACTTGAACGATTCCAGGATTATCTAAGGATGATATCAGTTTTTAATTGTAAGATGTGGGCATTATTTTATTGTTTCCATAAGAGAATTTATATTGCAGCTTTGTTTGCAAGGTTTAAGGAAATAAAACAAAACTATTGAGCTTAATGATGAACAATATATTATATGACATTGTTCGGAATAAACAGAGTATGGCCATACGTATAATGGCATTATTTTCTAAGAAATGAAAATGGCATGTTTATAAATTCACTTATTTAATGAAATAAGTAAATAGTTGAGATTTTGAAAAGATGGATAAGAAGTTATAGAAGTGTGAGACGGAAATGAATATTGGGAATTAGGATAATATTTCCATAAGCAATATGAAGGTTTAGAAAATAAATAAACCATTTGGAGTTATATTTTAAAACAATATGCCAATTGACATCGTTACGGTCCACATATAGGAGTGGTAATTAGATTATACCACTTGGTTTTTTAAATATTGTATTATTTCCAAAGAAAGGGAAACAAAAGGGAATTTTGAGAATATATATATAATGATATTTCCAAATAAAAGGAAATACAAAAAAAGTTTGAGAATATAAAACAACATTTCCAAAGTAAGAAAGTATAAACTGGTTGTGAAGTATAGTTATATTTTCGTAGTAAAGAATATAAAAAGGGAAATTGGAATGCGCCTATTATAAAAGGTAAAAGATATAGTTTTGTTTTTCAACAGTTGGTTTCAATAAATGAGAATAAAAGGTTATATGGGTTTTGAAATGAAACTGGATATTGGAAATAGAATTATAATTTCCATAAGTGAGATTGTAAATTATAACCGATAATTTTAAAATTTAATGAAACCATTAAGGTTATATTATGAAGAATAGGTCGCTTGACGTTATTTTGGCTCACATACGATTTGGAAATTTGAACTATACCGATTGATTAAAAGTATAAAGATACGATTTTTCCAACATAAAGGAAATAAAGGTTTTTTTTGTGAAATATAGCGGTATTCAAAGATAAAGGAAATAAAGGAAGGAGATTTGGTAAATATGTTTATTTTAAAATATAAGTATGGATTGTTGTTTTCAAAGTAACAAAAACAGGAGAGGTGTGTTGGGATAAATGTATGGAATCGATTGGTAAGAATCAATAAATTGATTTTAATGAATGATTCTAATTAAAAAGGTCTGAGCTGCCAATGTACTTGACAATACTAGTGTGGTTGACAGTTAAAACCCCGATTATCAATGAATATTGTTTGAACCTTTGATGATTTAATTCCAAGAGACCAGGATGGGGACTCGACCCCAAACCACTTCGAACCAACTGTGTGTTCGAATCTAACTTGCATAGATGTTATAAAGATGGAGCATTAAAGACCGTGGATCTTCATGAGCGGAAGAACTACTTGTTGAATTTCTCTGACTTGCAAACATATTTATCTCGACAGTGATTCTGTCATGATTGAAATCTCGTATTGCAAGGACTACTCGCTATTGATCCTTGCGGATGATTTTTAATATAGGATGCGGTAGGGGGTGCCTTCGGTTCGTCATGTTCCTCGATGACTTGTATGGATGAATGTCTGACATAGTATTTCTTGAGGATCACGTACATTAATTTTTACAAATATACCAAGTTTGGTGGTGGAGAAGACACCTTCTCTTAGCTTAACACCAAGAGTATATTTATGGATGTCAATTAGTGGTTTGACGGATCTGACGATGTGGCATTCAAAGTTAATGAGATGTCCTCAAAAGGTAATCATAACCTCATGCCTCATCAACCAGGAAATGAAAGAAATCAGGCAGGCAGCATGGCTATGTGGGTCATTCCTATTTGGGTGTATTGTCATCATCTAGTGAAATTTCATTTGTTCTTCTTCTGTCTTTCTGTATCTTGCGGGAATACGGCTTGGGTCGCTACCAATCATGGTGACAATATATTCTATACAATTTGAATGAGTGGTTGGTCATGTGTGGACAAGTTGCAAGATGTTCTTGTTGAGACCTAGTGGGATATCACTTGAGGTACACCATTTGGGAGGTGGTCCCATACCTTGTCATGTTAGAAATCGAAACTCCATTATGAGCCGTACATTTTTAGTTGTATATCGTCTATGTTGGAAAGTGAGATGCATGCTATCCAGCTATATTCCTATTTTTTTTGTGAATTGATAGATCACATTATTATAATATCACCGTATTTTGATATATACATATATATATAAGTGATTTGGTTATCGTAAGGTAAAAACACGTGCCATGTTTATGTGTGGTTATGTCTTATGAGAGTTCCATTCTTTCAAAGGATTTTATAAAGTTAAATAAGTTGGTTGTGTTATGAATTTATCACTGAAAGTATTCCAAAATGATCCGGGTTGATTTTTCTTTGCTTTAAGTATACTCGGGTCAGACGGAGTATAATATCAAGTTAGGTTTCACTTAGAGCTTCAGAAGGGGGACTGGAGTCAAGGCATATACCCGTATTTTCTGGTAATAGATTTTATTCCGTGCTGTGTGTTGTATTGAAATGTATGTATACTCTGATGGTAAATTTTATATATATATATATACGCACACAGTTTCATTTTGTATAAAGATTTTTGATATTTTGTTTATTCTGCATGGAGAATCCGATCTTCTTGTTCTTCTATTCTAATATTTCTTTCTTTCCTCACCCTCGAATTTCTTTCTATTAACAATTTTGATTTTCGACACTTGGGTTTTTGGCAGGTAATACAAGATTATGTATTATTGTCGAAAATTCGAGCGTCAAATTTTCTAGGTGTAACACCCCACATCCGTTAGTGTCACTCGCAAAGGGAATGCACTAAGTTCTGTGGAGCATTTAGGGTAAAAGATGCAGATAAATTGCAAGACAGACAGAAATTAAACAGCGGAAAATAAAACTTTACTTTATTGATAGAATATTTTGTATAATGATTTTTTTAATATCAGAGTATCATCTGTCTTACAAAATAAAGAAGCATAAAACAACGTTTATATTCCCCAATTGTAGCAAGAGCCAGCCATAGCATCTGAAAAGAGAATCCAGCAAAACTTCGACAAATCTTCAAGCTGGGAAAGAGTGACAATCCAACTTAACCTGAGCTATTGTAACACCCCACAACCGCTAAGGTCACTCATAAGGGAATGCCTTAACTTCGGTGGAGTATTTTAAGTGAATATAGAACAGAAAAATTACAACAAGACAGATATAAATAATACTTGAAATCTAAAACATCATTTCATTGCAGCAGAAGATAAACATGTTTGGTTACATATCAAAACCAACTAAAACAAGAGTCAAGTACTAATTATCCATCCTGATAAAACATAAGTACATAATCCGACTACATAACCAATAGCCATAATAGAAAAGATAAGCTGGGCTTTACATCACGGTCCAAGCTCCAAAAGATAGATAAAGTAATCTGATCAAAGCCCACTAGTGCTAGGCCCACTCTGAGAACCTAAGGGTTGGGAAAAAGATAAAAACAATGGGGTCAGACATAAGTCTGAGTGAGCCCTATAACTTTAACAATACAATCATTAAAGTAATTAGGGTATGATATAAACTTGGTACGGTGATGACTAGGGATAAATGACTACACTAAGCAGCCAACTAGACATAGGATGAACTAAGATAACGGTAAAGACGCATCTACCCACCCAAGGGTAATTACTACACTGCACCACACCAGTCATTCCTACTTAAAGGTTGATCCCACCCAAGGACTTAGAAAATTTACCCAGTAGTCTCGTGTACCCCTAGCTAACTACATAGGTGCCGTCTGCCCCCATCTCCACTAGGTGTACCCACTACTCCCCAAGCGATCGGCTCCCTACCGTAGATACCCGTGCTGGCCCCACGGTGGGGTGTATCACTCCCCAATGTGGCAACCCGATACAATCAACGGTGCACGGGTTATACCTACACGATGCAACAATGTCTTACCTACCAGCCCGGGTTCACACACGCATATGAAACCCGTTGGACTTGCGTTGCCACCGCTAACCTGTTTTGGCCTGTTATAGTCAAGCCCAGTACGCGTGTCCCGTCCTCGACATGGGTCGAGCCCAATAAGATACATATGGGTTACTGGTTGAAATGGGCCCCCACAAGCTACCCACCTAAGCTTGTCCCTTTTTCTAGTGCATCCCACTTAACCCTTTAATCATGTTTAATTACATGTTTCCACTTGGTTAAGTATTCTAATCGTATTTTCTATTGCCACCCAAGGCAACCCACTAGATTTCCACATGCCACCCAAGGCACTTACTTGATTTCCACATGCCACCCAAGGCACCCACATAACCCCTCATGCCCCCACAACATGCTTATCTGGTTAAGTGTTTCTTAATTGATTAAGACCGTAACCTTTGCAAAGACCTCTCACATTAGACTATCTTTTATGGCAGCTGGATTTGCCGGTCGGGTCCGGGCAGCCTTACGCCATAACCGAGTCTAACCTCGTGTCTTTACACTTGTCACGTATTTAGTTTATGCCTAAGACCTCTCACATTGGGCCAATCATTTGTAGCCGCTGGATTTGCCGGTCGGTTCCGGGCAGTCTTATGCTACAAAAGGGTCCAACCTCGTGTCTTAGTCGATTAATTACACCTAATTAATCACCCCCATAATTTGTATTAATTATCCCTAATTAATTACAAATTTAACGATGTACATAATTGACTCAATTATGTCCATCCACTTTATGGTATGCATAATCATACCAACTTCACACCATTTTATTAACATGAATATTAACCCCATCGTTCCCCACGTAATTCGCTATCATGATATACTTAAAAGGGACGATTCATCACAAATACAATGGGTTCAACTTGCATAACATTAGCATCAACATGGGTTTTAAAGGTGTCAACATGCATATAGCATCAAACCCAACTAGCATAAATAAACAACCCAAACTTGCATGAATCACATATGTCATAAAGAGGGTAACTTGCATAAGCTACTTATGTCATACAAAGGGGTAAACTTGCATATGTATGTATGACATACAAAGGGGTTAACTTGCATATGTATGCATATCATACAAAGGTGTAAACTTGCTCATGTTACTTGCATATAATCAAACACCAAACTTGCATAACATGTCATATATGAACTTGCATATAATCAAACACCAAACTTGCATAACATGTCATATATGATCTTGCATATAATCAAACACCAAACTTGCATAACATGGTGTCATAATGGATCAATGTTTATCATAGCGATTTGCATAACTAGCATCATGAACACATAGCCTAAAACTTGCATATCTTGCATAACATCATGATCATATAGCATACAACTTGCATAACTTGCATAACATCATGAACATATAGCATGTGACTTGCATAACTCGCATAACATCATGAACATATAGCATATGACTTGCATAACTTGCATAACATCATGAACACATAGCATATGACTTGCATAACTTGCATAACAACATGAACACATAGCATATGATAACATAACTTGCATTGATCCACATTCATAGCCATAGCCTCATTATATCCTATCATAATCATTTCAACAATTGGTCATTAAGGCTATAGTACTCACAACTTGTTGATTAGCACTCCTATGAAGAGGATTAAGTTGTTAGAGTTGATTAGAAGTTGATTTGAGAAGCTATCTTCCTCTTTAATTTGTTGGTGGCTCCTTCTAGTTGCATTTTGACGGCATAACGACGTTGTCTCCAATTTTAGCATGAATTAGGGTAGTCTTAGGGTGTATTTATAGATTAGTTAAGTGTTTTAGGCCATTAGATTAACCCTAAATCAGATTAGAGCCGTCAGATCTCGTCACTAGCCACCAAGCACAGCCCAAATCCCAAATCAGTGCACCCAGGTCACACAGACCGACAGGGGGGGTCGACCCCTGGGTCGACCCATGGGTCGACCCCTAGCGGGGGCGTCGACACCCATGTCGACCCTAGGGTCGACACCCTCTGTCTGGCGAGAATTTTCCCGCCTCTTCTTAATGTGAAGTTTGAATATTTTAAATCTGTTTTGAATTTTCTGAAAACTTCTTCGGGCCTTAACTAGGTCATACGGACTCCGATTTTCGAAAACTCGGACTCTATTTCGCGTATTTTTCCGAGACGAACACAATGGCATAGCCCGTTTCCCCTGATTCAGATTTTAAAATTTAATTCTGCCCTGATTTATATCAAAACAAGTTATTCAACATACGGGGTGTTACATTCTCCCCTACTTAAAGGATTTCGTCCCCGAAATCTCTAAGTCAAGAAGAACGTATCCTACCAACCAAACAACCATCTACTCAAACCAACAAACACTGGCATCCATTGTCCTTAAACTTTCTAATGCTGTATGAACATATGCAAAAAGTGTGTGTATATGTTCCCTGTCTAAAGCAAAATCAGGCGGCCTGCTGATTCAGTTGACCTCCTTAATGCAAACCATGATAGTGCCATGCATCCAATATGTATGCGAAAGAATCCTATCGACACATACTAATACTACATGTGTGCTCAACCATACACCAAAATGCATCATCTATATGACAACACAACCATTATACATCCATTAACATAGCTACCTACACACAATTATATGCAATATGCAATATGTAGTGACTGAGCCGATCTAGTGTCTAAAGTGTGTGTATATGCATCCACGAGCAACCACTAGCAAACACTTGCATCCACGCGCATCCATCAATCATAACATGTCTCAAACACATGTTTCAACCATAGGTTTACCCTACCCAAAGGTCAAAGGTACTAATGAGAGGACATACTAAAGATAAGATAAGTACTAGACAAACGATAAAGGAGAAGTTAAAAGACATACCCTCAAAAAGGAATGGGTACAGTGAACGCATTTTCGCTTCTGTCTCCCAAGTAGCATTGCTCTCATCCTCTCCCCATTGCACTTTGACTAGTCGATCCTCTCTGTTTCTCAACTTCCTAATCTCTGACCCAAGGATGCGGGTAGGAGCTCGTCGAATAGTCGCATCACGCTCTACCTCCACTTATCTAAGCAAGCTCGGCTCTACCACCTCTGCGGTCTCATGTAGGCACTTCCTCAAATGTGACACATGGAATACGTCATGTACCCCACTAAGTCTCTCGGGTAAATCCACTCTATATGCCATCCGTCCAATCCTTTCCTTAATAGGAAACGGTCCTACAAATCTGGGTGCTAACTTCCCAACGGACCCAAAGCGAACAACCTTCCGTAATGGAGATACTTTGATGAAGACCATGTCCCCAACATCAAACTCAAGATCCGTCCTCCTATTATCCGTGTAAGATTTCTGCCTATCTTGCGCTGCTTTCATCCTTCTTCGAATCAAATCAATCTTTTCCGAAGTCTCTCTAACCATATCAGGCCCAAGCAAGATCTTATCTGTAGATTCCCACCAACATGTAGGTGATCGACAAGGCCTTCCATAAAGAGCTTCGAAAGGAGCCATACCAATACTAGACTGAAAGCTGTTATTATACGCGAACTCCACCAATGGAAGATGCTCTTCCCATGTACCTCCAAAATCTAAGATACATAGCCTCAAAAGGTCTTCTAGAACACGATTCACCCTCTCGGTCTGGCCGTCTGTTTGAGGATGATATGCGGTGCTCAAACACAACTGAGTCCCCACTGCTTCTTGCAAACTCTTCCAAAACTCGCTAGTGAAGATAGGATCTCGATCACTCACAATGCTAGAAGGTACCCCATGCAATCGAACTATCTCTCGAAGGTAAACTGAAGCTAGCCATGGAGCAGTCCTCTTGCTCTTCACGGGTATGAAATGGGCGCTCTTAGTAAGTCTGTCTACCACAACCCAAATTCCCGTATTACCCTTCCTCGATCTCGGTAACCCATCAATAAAATCCATTGAGACGCTATCCTAGTTCCATTGCGGAACTTCCAATGGGTGAAGCAACCCACCAGGTTTCTTTTGCTCCGCTTTCACTTGTTGGCACACCAAGCATCTAGCGACATACTCGGCCACATCTTTCTTCATACCGGCCCAAAAGAAAACTCGCTTCATGTCTTGGTACATCTTGTCCCCACCGGGATGAATGGTCATCTTAGAACGATGTGCATCATCAAGTATAGCCTTCCTCAAACCCTCGTCTTGCGGTACACAAAGTCTACCGTCTCTACGCAGCCACCCCTATCATCTAGGGTTTACCTATTCAAATGGTTGGACGACTCCCCCCTTATGAGCCTCTCTACCAACTCAACCAACTGTGGGTCGTCCCGCTATGCCGGGCCAATCCGTCCCAAAAGAGTAGGTCTGACCTCTAAGGATGCTAGCAAACCGGGTATAAAGTCAACGAAAGGTCTGAAATCAAACATCGAGATTAATTCCAAGCTTCGTCGTTCCACGAACAATGGACTCAAGGACAACCTTTTTCTGCTTAAGGCGTCTGCCACCACGTTACCCTTGCCAGGAGTATACGCTATCTCGAAATCATAGGATGCTAAGAACTCCATCCACCTTTGCTGTCTCAAGTTCAAATCCTTCTGTGAAAACAAGTACTTCAATGATTTGTGGTCAGTGAACAATTCGAACCTCTCGCCAAGAAGATAATGGCGCCAAGTCTTAAGTGCGTAAACAATAGCGGCCAACTCTAGGTCATGGGTAGGGTAATTTTTCTCATGCTTTCTCAACTGCCTTCCCCCATAGGCTATTACCCTTCCCTCTTGCATTAAGACTACGCCTAGTCTTGTCCCACAAGCATCGGTATAAACAACAAATGGCTTACTCCCATTTGGCAACACTAAGACTGGAGCTGTGGTTAAAGCTCTCTTTAACCGTTGGAACGCATCATCACAATCTACGTTCCATGTGAAGACTAGATTCTTCTTTGTCAAGCGAGTTAATGGGGCTGATATCTTCGCGAAGTCCTTGATAAACTTCCTATAGTAGCCAGCCAACCCCAAGAAACTCCTCACCTCGGTAGCATTCTTCGGAACCTTCCAATCTTGGATGGATACTACCTTCGCGGGATCCACAGCTATCCCTTCCTTAGAGACCACGTGCCCTAAGAATCGCACTTCCTTCCTCCAAAAGTGACATTTAGAGAATTTAGCCTTAAGGCTATGCGCTCGAAGAGTCTCCAACACTTCCCTAAGATGTAGGGCATGCTCTTCTTCACTCTTAGAAAATACTAAGATATCATCCACAAAGACCACCACGAACTTATTAAGGTATTCCCTGAACACCCTACTCATTAAATCAACAAAGTATGCGGGGGCGTTCGTCAAACCAAATGGCATCACAAGCCACTCATAGAAACCATCTGGAGTCCTAAAGGCAGTCTTGTCTATGCTATCCTTAGCCACTCTCAACTGATGAAACCCCGTGGCCAAGTCCAACTGCGAAAACACTAAGGCGCCAACCAACTAATCAAAAAGATCATCAATTCTCGGCAATGGGTGTCTATTCTTCTTTGTGAGCTTGTTGAGTTCTCTATAGTCTACACAAAGTCTGAGGGACCCATCCGCCTTCGTGGCAAAAACTACTGGAGCACCCCACTCCGGTATACTTCGTCTTATGAACCCCTTCTCAAGTAACTCCCCTACTTGCTTATGGAGTTCCCTCCTCTCACGAGGAGCCATGTGGCGCACTGGTAAAGATACTGGTTTAGCATTGTCCACCAGATATATTCGGAAGTCTATCTCCCGCTTCGGAGGTAAGCCCTTCACCTCCTCAAACACATCTGAGTACTCCCGGACCACTCTAACAGATCGCAAACTCTCGACCGAAGCGTCAAGCGATTCAAGATAACTTAGCATAACAGAATCCATGGGATTACAAGAGATCTCGAGAGTGTTACCCAAGCGGGTCATGAGCCTAACAACTCTCCTTTCACAATCAAGAACGGCACCATTACTGGATAACCAGTCCATGCCCAAAATCAACCCATAGCCCATGAAGCCCAAAACAAAAGCATCACATCTAAACTCAACGCTAAGTATGGAAATATTCAAACCCAAACATATCATGGACAAATAAGTGGAGCCCCCGATTGGGTTTGAAACAACCAAAGGATCATCTACTAGATTGGTGTCTAAGTGCAGTAACTCAACTAATGATGATGAGATAAACGAACGCGATGCGCCAGAGTCAAACAAAGTACGGACAGGATGATCAAATAGAAAAACCAGACTTTCAACGGAAATAGTTCTACCTCTTTCCTGAATCGGTGGAACCGCGAGAGCCTGAACTTGCCCCCTTGCCTGACCTGGTGCCATAAGAGCTTGCACCTGTCCTCCTGAGGTAGATCCCGTCCTTTTCCCCTTCTTAGGGCGGTCCTTCACTAGATGCCCTGCTTCGCCACAGTGGAAGCAGCCCGTCTTCTTCTTCTTCCGACAATCTTTGCTTAGGTGGCCTGGTGTTCCGCAATTGAAGCACTTCTTCTTTCCCTTGCCACCGTTGCCTTTCCCACCCTTGTTTTGTTGTTGCTGTTGAGGTCTCTTCTGATCTCCTTTCTTCTCGGGTGCCTTATTAGCATTGGGACCCTTCTCTTCCTCATGCATGAGTGCCATGTCTACTAGCTTCTCAAAGGTGGCCCCCATAGGGATGTGAGTCATAGCCAATCCATGCATCGGTTCATTCAAGCCTTTAACGAACCTCAAAGCCTTCTTCTCTGGTGTATTCACCATGTCTATGCCAAACCTTGCCAATTGATTAAACTTGTTGACATATTCCTTCACTGACAGGTTTCCTTGCTTTAGAGTCAAGAACCTTTCCATATACAAGTTTTCCTCCGCCCTTGAGAGAAACTTTGCCACAAACCTTTGCCTGAAATCTGCCCAAGAGTCAACAGGGCGCTCTCCATTAGTGACCTCCCACCAGAATGAGGCCTCTCCCTTCATTAACCAAGCAGCTAACTTGACTTTCTTTCCTTCTTCCATCTCAAAGATATCTATCAACTCTTCCACCTCCTTAATCCAATCTCTAGCTTCTACAAAAGTTTCTGATCCTTGAAAAGGTTTCCCTCCCATAGCCTTAAATTCCTTGCAAGTCTTAGCAAAAGTATCCGTGCGAGGAGGAGGAGGAGGAAGATCGGGTGCTACTGTTGGTGGAGGAACATTTGCTGGACCCGCAGCGGTGGCCCTAGCCTCCATCAATCTCCTATACCATACTGGTATCGTCACACCCTCCGGAAAGTTAAGATCTTCAGCCATGCTGAAACGAAAAGGGAAAGATTCAAAACGGAGAATTCGAAAGATAAAGATATGGCTATTGGGGATTATGCTTTTCTTTCAAAAACTTTTCTCTTAAAAGAAATGTTTTTGAAAATACTTCTTCCAAAAATGTTTTTAGAAAAATAGTTTTCTAAAAAATATATCTGTTCCGGTAAACTTCAGCTCTGATACCACGTGTAACACCCAACACCTGCTAAGGTCACTCATAAGGGAATGCCTTAACTTCGGTGGAGAATTTTAAGTGAATATAGAACAGAAAAATTACAACAAGACAGATATAAATAATACTTGAAATCTAAAACATCATTTCATTGCAGCAGAAGATAAACATGTTTGGTTACATATCAAAACCAACTAAAACAAGAGTCAAGTACTAAATATCCATCCTGATAAAACATAAGTACATAATCCGACTACATAACCAATAGCCATAATAGAAAAGATAAGCTGGGCTTTACATCACGGTCCAAGCTCCAAAAGATAGATAAAGTAATCTGATCAAAGCCCACTAGTGCTAGGCCCACTCTGAGAACCTGAGGGTTGGGAAAAAGATAAAAACAACGGGGTAAGACATAAGTCTGAGTGAGCCCTATAACTTTAACAATACAATCATTAAAGTAATTAGGGTATTATATAAACTTGGTACGGTGATGACTGGGGATAAATGACTACACTAAGCAGCCAACTAGACATAGGATGAACTAAGATAACGGTAAAGACGCATCTACCCACCCAAGGGTAATTACTACACTGCACCACACCAGTCATTCCTACTTAAAGGTTGATCCCACCCATGGACTTATAAAATTTACCCTGTAGTCTCGTGTACCCCTAGCTGACTACATAGGTGTCGTCTTCCCCTATCTCCACTAGGTGTACCCACTACTTCCCAAGCGATCGGCTCCCTACCGTAGATACCCGTGCTGGCCCCACGGTGGGGTGTATCACTCCCCAAAGTGGCAACCCGATACAATCAACGGTGCACGGCTTATACCTACATGATGCAACAACGTCTTACCTACCAGCCCGGGTCCACACATGCATATGAAACCCGTTGGACTTGCGTTGCCACCGCTAACCCGTCTTGGCCTCTTATAGTCAAGCCCAGTACGCGTGTCCCGTCCTCGACATGGGTCGAGCCCAATAAGATACATATGGGTTACTGGTTGAAATGGGCCCCCACAAGCTACCCACCTAAGCTTGTCCCTTTTTCTAGTGCATCCCACTTAACCCTTTAATCATGTTTAATTACATGTTTCCACTTGGTTAAGTATTCTAATCGTATTTTCTATTGCCACCCAAGGCAACCCACTAGATTTCCACATGCCACCCAAGGCACTTACTTGATTTCCACATGCCACCCAAGGCACCCATTTAACCCCTCATGCCCCACTACATGCTTATCTGGTTAAGTGTTTCTTAATTGATTAAGACCGTAACCTTTGCAAAGACCTCTCACATTAGACTATCTTTTATGGCAGCTGGATTTGCCGGTCGGGTCCGGGCAGCCTTACGCCATAACCGAGTCTAACCTCGTGTCTTTACACTTGTCACGTATTTAGTTTATGCCTAAGACCTCTCACATTGGGCCAATCATTTGTAGCCGCTGGATTTGCCGGTCGGTTCCGGGCAGTCTTATGCTACAAAAGGGTCCAACCTCGTGTCTTAGTCGATTAATTACACCTAATTAATCACCCCCATAATTTGTATTAATTATCCCTAATTAATTACAAATTTAACGATGTACATAATTGACTCAATTATGTCCATCCACTTTATGGTATGCATAATCATACCAACTTCACACCATTTTATTAACATGAATATTAACCCCATCGTTCCCCACGTAATTCGCTATCATGACATACTTAAAAGGGACGATTCATCACAAATACAATGGGTTCAACTTGCATAACATTAGCATCAACATGGGTTTTAAAGGTGTCAACATGCATATAGCATCAAACCCAACTAGCATAAATAAACAACCCAAACTTGCATGAATCACATATGTCATAAAGAGGGTAACTTGCATAAGCTACTTATGTCATACAAAGGGGTAAACTTGCATATGTATGTATGACATACAAAGGGGTTAACTTGCATATGTATGCATGTCATACAAAGGTGTAAACTTGCTCATGTTACTTGCATATAATCAAACACCAAACTTGCATAACATGTCATATATGAACTTGCATATAATCAAACACCAAACTTGCATAAAATGTCATATATGAACTTGCATATAATCAAACACCAAACTTGCATAACATGGTGTCATAATGGATCAATGTTTATCATAGCGATTTGCATAACTTGCATCATGAACACATAGCCTAAAACTTGCATATCTTGCATAACATCATGATCATATAGCATACAACTTGCATAACTTGCATAACATCATGAACATATAGCATATGACTTGCATAACTTGCATAACATCATGAACATACAGCATATGACTTTCATAACTTGCATAACATCATGAACACATAGCATATGACTTGCATAACTTGCATAACAACATTAACACATAGCATATGATAACATAACTTGCATTGATCCACATTCATAGCCATAACCTCATTATATCCTATCATAATCATTTCAACAATTGGTCATTAAGGCTATAGTACTCACAACTTGTTGATTAGCACTCCTATAAAGACGATTAAGTTGCTAGAGTTGATTAGAAGTTGATTTGAGAAGCTATCTTCCTCTTTAATTTGTTGGTGGCTCCTTCTAGTTGCATTTTGACGGCATAACGACGTTGTCTCCAATTTTAGCATGAATTAGGGTAGTCTTAGGGTGTATTTATAGATTAGTTAAGTGTTTTAGGCCATTAGATTAACCCTAAATCAGATTAGAGCCGTCAGATCTCGTCACTAGCCACCAAGCACAGCCCAAATCCCAAATCAGTGCACCCAGGTCACACAGACCGACAGGGTGGTCGACCCCTGGGTCGACCCCTATGGGGGGTCGACACCCATGTCGACCCTAGGGTCGACACCCTCTGTCTGGCGGGAATTTTCCCGCCTCTTCTGAATGTGAAGTTTGAATATTTTAAATCTGTTTTGAATTTTCTGAAAACTTCTTCGGGCCTTAACTGGGTCATACGGACTCCGATTTTCGAAAACTCGGACTCTATTTCGCGTATTTTTCTGAGACGAACGCAATGGCATAGCCCGTTTCCCCTGATTCAGATTTTAAAATTTAATTCTGCCCTGATTTATATCAAAACAAGTTATTCAACATACGGGGTGTTACAGCTATACTATTCCCTTCTTTACTACCTTGGGGGTGGGGGGAACGGAAGAAAAGAAGACGAAAGAAAAACAGAGTCAGACATAAAGTCTGAGTAAGTTCAGTAACTTCTAGCATGTGAACATGGAAAAACAAAACGACATGAATTAACTGAATACAAGATAACACCATGATGATAGGGTCAGCAAGATTAGACAAGATAATCACAAGATATGCTAAGATAAGATAAACTGGATATGCTCTAATACTTTCGCCGCTTCGCTATTTCCTTGTTATACTAATTTCTATATCTCTGCACCACCTAACTAGTGTCCCAACTAGTAATGACAACGTGATCCCAATCCCTGTAGTTTCCATTGCCTTCAGGCATACATTTATTATTTATTACCTAGATCTGATCTAGGGTTTTCTATCAAGTGCTTTCTAGATTCAACTAGAGTTTACGCTATCTGCTGAACGCTTCTCGGATTCAGGGTTTATGCCACCTAGTCCAACTAGGGATTATGCTACGTGTCGAACGATGACCCCAAGTCTAGTACACACTACCTGGAGTGGTATATGTTCCTATACTTCCCCACGCATGTATCGCGAATCGTTATCGCTTGTCTAGATGCACATGTCCTGTAATGTGCGGCCCGAGTCCTATGGTAGGGCAAATCAAGAAACACAGAACTCGGTCGGGAGCTTTCAGATATCTGCCGATGCAGATGCTAAGGTCTGTTTTTATTCCAGTGGCTATGGTCCCACTCGACCCCTCCCTCAACTAATGAAAGGCACACCTTAAAAAATGAGAACTGTACGCAGGCCCCCTATACCCCACTAACCTATGGCCATCCTCACCCATAACTAGATAGCAAGTATATGGTCTTTTGGAGTTCTCCTCCTTTCCGCTTCACGTAGCTCGACTGACTCAAGATGGATGGTAGACGACGAGTTGCTATCATAGGGCTACCGGTTTCTCGTCGAATCACGCTAGTCCATCCTAGTCTTTAGGTTGCCATATTTTGCAACCAAGGTATACCCTTGGTTCTTCTAACGCAGACCTTAACCTCTGTGAGCCCAGGAGGATCATCTGCAGCCTCACAGAGGGATACCAAGAGTACCCTTACGTCCCCTCGAAGCCTCGGGCTTCGTAACCCAATTCGTTGGAGCCTTCTTTTTACTCAGACGGACATTCGCTCCTTCCCATGTTATACTAAGAATTACTACTTAGTTTTGCTAACTAAGGTTTACCACTTAGTTTCCAGAATCGTTGTTTACTTAACTAAGGTTTACTACTTAGCTCCTTTTAACTAAGGTTTACTACTTAGTTCTCTTTCCCGTCAATTTGGATTGGTTAAGTGTCATTAGTCAATTCAAGCTAACTTAACCCTCTTCATTTATCCTGTTAAACTGGTTAAGTGTTATCAGTAATTCATGTTGACTTAACCCTACCACAAACCAAGTTATATTGGTTAAGTATTTCTTATTACTTAACTGAAACACCCCACCTCCGTTAGGGTCACTCTCAAAGGGAATGCCCTAATTTTGGTGGAGGTTTATAAGTACAAGTCACAGATATACAAGACAGATATAAGAACACATATTTGTAAACAGCGGAAGAACAACAAACTTTATTTCATAAAGTCAAATACGTGTACAACAACATCCTTTCCGAAAACATAACATAACACTTTCATAATCTGTCTTGAGTACATTATTTTTTAAAGAAGCATAAATAAAACATAGATAAACTGCCAAAGCCCCCACAGTGGATTGTCCAAAGCCATAGTTCAAAACAGGAAAGTCCAAGCAATACATTTCTCTACTTCAAGCTGGATGTCAAGGCTGATCAAGCTGCTGTGTTCCCTCCCTGAGGACCTGGGGGGGGGGGGAACGGAAGAAAGAAGACGAAAGAAAAGTAGAGTCAGACATAAAGCCTGAGTAAGTCTAGTACTATTTTGTCTATGAATAAAGAACTGAGTATGATAAGTATAAACAAGAAGTGGGCAAGCACAATAAACTTGGTTAAGTTATCTAGGGTCGAATATACTATCGTACCCCATGTTAATCTCTGAACCCATATACTAGTTTCCAATTTGCACCCCATAATCAGGGTGATGTGATCCATTCTATGATGATCGGCTCCTACTCGCAAAGTTACATGTGTCTTACGGCCCCCGATGTCTGTAGTTACCTATGCTGGTCCCACCATGGGGTGTATCAAGTCCCATAGTGGCAACCCGACACAACCTTAGAGTGCACAGGTATGCTACTGGTGTCCAGTGCCTTATTTTTCTGCGCCGGAGTGTGTGCACGCCCGCACTCCGTTAGAACCTACACTGCTACACCACCGCCGTCGCTTTGACCTCTTACAATCAGCCCAGTAATCGTGCCACACCCTGCCTAGTTTCAAGGTATCCTGATACACCTTTTAGGGTTACTGCTGAAAAGGGTCCCCCCGTTACTAGGTTTTCTATCTCTAGCCAACATGCTAAGTTGGTTAAGTGTTTCCTAACCTAACCCCCACCAGTCCGTTTAGTTTAGCATGTTCCATTTTGATTAAGTCTTTAGTTCACTTAATCCTAACAATCCTGACTCAGCCTTAATTGTCTTATTAAGGCCCTGACCTCTCACATTAGACAGGTATTGTTGTGGCTGCCTGTTGCCGGTTGGTTCCGGGCAGTCTTACGCCACAACTCAGTCTAACCTCGGGTCCTTGCTGGGCTCCATGTTTAACCTCCCACATTGGATAGGTATTGTTGTGACTACTGGACAGCCGGGCGGTTCCGGGCAGGTTTACATCACAACTCAATCCAACCTCGGGTTAAACACATCGTATGTTCTACATTTACATATTTTGTCATTCTTCTTTATTTCTTATATGTAAATATTTGCGGCCCATTATTAAATTAATGGTGTAAAGGTTACACCAATCATGGGCCCAACCCATACTTGAATTTGGGCCCTTCTATTTCATATTTTCATTCATTAATTAATTTTAACCCAACGTTATTTTCCCCCGTTTTACACGTCCGTTTATATATATATTGGGCTTAGCCTTTTAAAGCCCAATTTAGCCATGCGAAAAGGGGAGGCTTATGGCGTATACACAAAGAGGGGAAAGTGAGCGCATGAACTTGCAATACGACGTTGGAAATACAGAATAGAAATTGGTGTACTTGCATAGTGGCAACATAGGTGACATGAATCAAAGCATGTGAACTTGCATAGGTTTAACTACAACATGAACCTATATTCTTATTTAGGCATAATGTCAAACATAAGCATGTCATAAATATTCCTAGCATAAGCATAGCATAATGTCAAACATAAGCATGGCATAAGTAAAGTTAAATTTGTTCATGGCATAAACATAAACAAGTCATGTTCATAAGGTTTCTACATGTTTACAAAGGGGATACTTTGTTACCAACACAAAAGCATAGTTCAACTTAATCATGGTTTAAGTCTAATCACATAACGATGGTATAAACATACTTATGCATAAATATTCCTAAACATGGTGTTTGCTTTAAAACTTGCAAAAAGGGATTTTTGAGTCTAACCTAGCCATGTCTCACATATGTCATCATATAATTCTTGTTAACAAGATAGACTTAATCATGGATTTCAATTATATCATTCATAGCCTAGCCATATTCATAAGTTTGCAAAAGCATGACTTAATACATGGATTATGGTGTCAAAATTCCAACATAGTTTCATATGAACTATAATAACCAAACTTGTTTCAATTACTTGCACAATGATTTATGCACAAAAACATACATCATGATGACATAATAACAAAGCCCCAAACTTGCATGAATTTCAATCAACTACATACATGTAGCTTCAACATAGATTACATAATTTGCGCAATATTCCAAACGTATACTTGCATAGAACTACCGCATGTAGTTCTTTATAATGAATAACATAATTTTGCACAAATATGAACTACTTTATTATCCCAATTCAAGCATACAAATCAATACAGTTGTTTATTCATACCAAAGTAATACTCTACTTACAATGGTTGCGGCGAATTCTCTAATTAAGAGATATGATTCCTTTGTTGAATTGATTGGCTTTAGGTTGCTTGAATTGCTTTAGGCTTTAGAACTTTCTTCCTAATTCTCTCTCTAGTTGGCGGCTACTCTTAGTCGTTCCTCAGCAACATGGCGGCTATGTTCTTAATTTTGAATGAATAGCTTAGGGTTTAGTCTAGGGTTGTTTATATAGAGGTTAGGAATTGATTAGGACCATTGATGTTGCTAGGTTAGATCGTAGCCATTCATTAGATAGAGAGACCAATTAGAACCCGCCACCTAGCCCTAATGACAAAGCAGACCACAGAAATTCGACCAAACACAGACCTGGCCAGCCAGGTTGACTGGGCTCGACCAGGTCGACACCCCTGTCGACAGGGCTGTCGACAGCCCTGTCGACATGGGTAGCCCAGGTCGACAGCCCAGTCGACCTGGGTGGCCTTGGCGGGTGTTTATCCGCCCTGGCCCACTGGGCCCGATTTTTAATTATTTTATTCTGTTTGAATTTTAAATTCAATTCAAAACTTCCGAAGGCCATATCTTCTTCATACGGACTCCGTTTTTCGAAAACTCGGACTCTATTTCGCGTATTTTTCCGAGACGAACGCAATGGCGTATCCCGTTTCCCTTAGTTCTTTGATTTCAGATTAATTATACTTTAATTTGTTAATTTCACAGTTATAGAATTTGCGGGGTGTTACATTCTCCCCCACTTAAAAGGATTTCGTCCCCGAAATCTTCAAGTTAGGAGGAATGTATATCCTAACATCCGATCATCCATCTACTCATCCATCAAACACGAGCATCCATTGTCCTTAAAAGACTTCTAATGCTTCATGATCATATGCGAAGTGTGTGTGTGTACATGAACTTATCTAATGCAAAATCAGGCGGTCTACTGATTCAGTTGACCTCCTTAATGTGAATTATGTAAGTGCCATGAATCCATTATGTATGCAAATTTTCCTATTCTTGATTCTACATGAGTGCACAATCATTCAATACAAATGCAGCATCCACATGTCAACACGTTAAAGTTCAACCACATACGAATACAAACATCTATGCATATGCAATATGAAGCGACTGAGCCGATCTAAAACCTAGATTGTGTGTGTATATGCAACCACGAGCAACCACTAGCAATCACTTGCAACCACTTGCAACCATCATACATAACATGTTTCAACTACATGTTTCCATCCAAAAAGATTCTACCTAAAAGATAAGGTCGAGGAAATATACCTAAAAAGATAGATAAAAGCGCAACTTAAGGAAAAAGAAAGATCAAGGATGTACCCTCGAACAGAAAAGGGTAGGCTGTACGGATTCTAGCTTCAGTTTCCCAAGTCGCGTCTTCCTCGGCGTCGCTCCACTGAACTTTGACGAGCTTGACTTCGCGGTTGCGTAGCTTCTTCACTTCCGTTCCTAAGATGCGGGTTAGAACTTTTCTTATGGTCGCTTCGCGTTCCACTTCGGCCTCTTCGAGGATATTTGGCTCTACCACTTCAGCTGACTCATGCAGACATTTTCGGAGATGTGAAACGTGAAAAACGTTGTGGACTCCAGCCAACTTCTCGGGTAGCTCTAATCTATAGGCCATTTTCCCAATTTTCTCGATAATAGGGAATGGCCCTACGAACCTTGGTGCAAGTTTTCCTGTGGTTCCAAAACGAACAACGTTCCTTAGCGGTGATACCTTGAGAAAAACTCTGTCTCCTACTTCAAATTCAAGGTCGGTCCTCCTTTTGTCAGCGTAGGACTTTTGTCTGTCTTGGGCCGTCTTCATCCGTCTTCGTATTAAGTCTACTTTCTCTGAAGTCTCTCGGATCATATCTGGTCCAAGTATAAGCTTATCAGTAGACTCCCACCAACAAGTGGGCGATCGGCACGGTCTTCCATATAAAGCTTCGAAGCGCGCCATTCCTATGGTTGCTTGATAGCTGTTGTTGTAGGCAAATTCTACCAAAGGAAGGTGGTCTTCCCATGTCCCTCCGAAGTCAAGGACGCATAGCCTTAAAAGGTCTTCCAAAACTCTATTCACTCTCTCTGTTTGGCCGTCGGTTTGGGGATGATAGGCTGTGCTCAAGCATAACTGCGTTCCTACTGCTTCTTGCAGACTCCGCCAAAACTCACTGGTGAAGATGGGGTCTCGGTCACTAACAATGCTAGACGGTATTCCATGGAGTCGAACGATTTCCTTGAGGTAAAGTGATGCTAGGGATGAGGCAGTTCTTTTACTTTTGACAGGTAAAAAGTGGGCGCTTTTAGTAAGCCTATCCACTATTACCCAAATGCTAGTGTTGCCTCTCCTAGACCTAGGCAGCCCATCAATAAAGTCCATTGAGATGCTATCCCACTTCCACTGCGGGACCTCCAGAGGATGTAGTAGTCCGCCAGGCTTTTTCTGTTCCGCTTTAACCTGTTGGCACACCCTACACTTAGAAACGAATTCTGCCACGTCCTTTTTCATGCCGTTCCAGAAGAAAGTCCTTTTTATGTCTTTGTACATTTTATCTCCGCCTGGGTGTATCGTCATCTTGGAGTGATGTGCTTCCTCGAGAACCTTCTTTACTAAATCTTTTACCCGTGGGACGCATAGTCTTCCGTCTCGCCTTAGCAAACCCCTATCGTCGATGGAGTATCGGTTGAGGTGACTTGAAGTCTCACCCCTAATTAGCCTATCAATTATTTCCACAAGCTGAGGGTCTTCGCGTTGCGCTGTCCCTACTGAATCCACTAAAGTTGGGCGCACTTCGAGCGATGCTAGCAAGCCTGGTACGAAATCGGAGGAAGGCCTAAAGTTGAAGCTGGCTATAAACTCTAGGCTTTGTCTTTCAACAAACAACGGGCTTAGGGTCAATTTCTTTCGGCTCAACACGTCTGCCACTACGTTGCCTTTGCCCGGAGTATAGGAGATTTCGAAATCGTACGAGGCAAGAAACTCCATCCACCTTTGTTGCCTCAAGTTAAGATCTTTCTGCGAGAAAAGATATTTCAACGATTTATGGTCAGTATAAAGTTCGAACTTCTCACCTAGGAGATAGTGTCGCCAAGACTTGAGTGCAAAGACGATGGCGGCTAACTCAAGATCGTGGGTTGGGTAGTTCTTTTCGTGCACCTTCAATTGCCTCCCGCCATAAGCTACTACCCTTCCTTCTTGCATTAAGACGGCGCCTAGCCCTGTCCCACATGCATCCGTATAAACAGTGAACATCTTGCTCCCATCTGGCAGCGTCAAGACTGGGGCTGTTGTGAGAGCCCTTTTTAGTCGTTGGAAAGCAAATTCGCAATCCAAATCCCAATTGAACACTAGATTCTTCTTAGTCAATTTCGTGAGCGGAGCTGAGATTTTCGCAAAATCCCTTATAAATTTTCGATAGAAACCTGCTAGTCCTAGAAAACTTCGGACCTCAGTTGCATTCCTTGGTGTCTTCCAATCCTGTACCGCTACTACCTTAGCAGGGTCCACCGCTAACCCTTGTTTGGATACTATGTGCCCAAGGAACCTCACCTCTTCTCTCCAAAAGTGGCATTTGGAGAACTTGGCTTTTAGTTGATGGACTCGCAAAGTTTCCATGATTGCCCTTAGGTGCTGAGCATGTTCCTCTTCACTCTTTGAGAAGATAAGGATATCATCTACGAAGACCACTACGAATTTGTTGAGGAAATCTCTAAATACCCTACTCATCAGGTCCACGAAGTAAGCAGGTGCATTTGTCAAGCCGAAAGGCATGACAAGCCATTCAAAGAAACCGTCTGGGGTTCTGAAAGCCGTTTTATCGATGCTATCTTCAGCCACCCTTAGCTGATGAAAACCGGTTGCTAAATCGAGTTGGGAGAAAACAGACGCTCCTACAAGCTGGTCAAATAAATCGTCAATTCTAGGGAGAGGGTGCCTATTCTTTTTCGTTAGCTTGTTGAGCTCCCTATAGTCAACACATAGACGGAGTGAACCATCCGCCTTTGTAGCGAACACCACTGGAGCGCCCCATTCTGAAATGCTCCTCCTAATGAACCCCTTTTCTATAAGCTCTTTAATCTGTTTACTGAGCTCTTTCCTTTCTCGTGGAGCCATATGTCTAACGGGCAACGCAACGGGCTTTGCATTATCTACAAGATATATGCGGAAGTCTATTTCCCGCTTCGGAGGCAAGCCCTTCACCTCTTCAAAGACATCCGGATATTCCCGGACCACTCTAACTGATTGCAAATTTTCAACAGAGGCATCTAGCGATTCAAGATAACTAAGCATAACCGCATGCGAGGGATTACAAGAAATTTCCAAAGTATTACCGAGCTGGGTTAGGAGCCTAACAACCCTTTTCTCACAATCAAGGATGGCCCCATTACTGGATAGCCAATCCATACCCAAAATCAAACCATACCCCGAAAAGCCCAAAACAAAGGCACTACATTGAAATTCGACACTTAGAATAGAAATTTTCAATCCCACACAGATCATAGACAAATGAGCTGGGCCCCCAATTGGGTTTGAAACAATTAAGGGGTCCTCTACCATACTAGTTTCTAGGTGCAGAGATTCTACTAAAGCAGACGAGATAAAGGAGTGTGATGCGCCAGAATCAAATAAAGTGCGAATGGGGTGATCATAAAGATAAACTACACTTTCTACAGAAGTATTTATACCTCGCTGTTGCAGAGGTGGCGCTTCTAGCACATGGACCTGTGCCCATGGGGTGGATCCAGCCCTCTGCCCCTGTCCTCGTTTCTTTGGGCAGTCCTTAGCCCTATGGCCTGTCTCACCGCAAGAAAAGCACCCACCATTCTCCTTAGCCTTCTTTTTCCGGCAGTCCTTTACTAAGTGCCCCACTTTGCCACAGAAATTGCACTTCCTCTTCTCTTTGTTGCCTTTCCCTCCCTTCTTAAAGTCTGTCTTCTTGGGCTGCAAACCCTCTTTCTTCCCTTGAGAGCTTTCTGCCTTCGTCTCCTTCTTGCTCTTATCCTCTTCATTCAGCAATGCCATTTGCACCAATCTTTCATACGTGGCTCCCATGGGTATAT
Source organism: Allium sativum (assembly GCA_030737875.1). Taxonomy (NCBI): domain Eukaryota; kingdom Viridiplantae; phylum Streptophyta; class Magnoliopsida; order Asparagales; family Amaryllidaceae; genus Allium; species Allium sativum. The sequence goes on along the minus strand of CM060927.1, from coordinate 260,290,873 downwards.
GGGTCATGGCCAAACTGTGTAATGGCTCATTCAACCCTTTGACGAAACGGAGAGCCTTCTTTTGCGGGGTGTTGACTAGGTCAAGTCCAAACCTAGCCAGCTCATCGAACTGATTCACATACTCTCTGACAGTCTTGTCTCCTTGCTTAAGAAATAAGAATTTTTCCAACTGCAAACTTCTTTCCGCATCTGAGAGAAATTTGGTCTCAAACCTTGCCCTAAAGTCCTCCCATGTCTCCACTGGTCTTTCAGCATTAGTGACTTCCCACCAGTAGGAAGCCTCGCCCTTCAATAGCCACACTGCCAACTGTACTTTTTGTCTATCCTCTACCTCAAAGATGATGAATAGGTCCTCCGTTTCTTTCAGCCAATTTCTAGCTGCTACGAAGGACTCAGTTCCATGGAAATCCCTTCCTCCCATAGCTTTAAAGTCTTTACATATCTTAGCAAACGTGTTTCCCCGTGGAGGAGGTGGGGGAAAAGGTGCCGCTGCAGCTGGATGATTTCCTTCTGCTGGGGGAGGAGGAATGGTAGGACCTGGCTGAGTGGCCCTTGCTTCTAAGAACCGTCTAAACCAACCAGGTATTGGCACCCCTTCTGGCAAGTTAAGTTCTTGGGACATGCTGAAACAAAAAGGATAGATTCAAAACGAAGGATAAAAGATAGTACCTATGGCTTTGGGGAGTGGACTTTGCCTCTTTAAAATAAAATAATATTTTTCCTTTTAAAAATGCTTCTTTAAATTTCCTTTTTGAAAATAATTTTTCAAAACTTTTTATCTTATCAGGTAAACCTATGCTCTGATACCAAGTGAAACACCCCACCTCCGTTAGGGTCACTCTCAAAGGGAATGCCCTAATTTTGGTGGAGGTTTATAAGTACAAGTCACAGATATACAAGACAGATATAAGAACACATATTTGTAAACAGCGGAAGAACAACAAACTTTATTTCATAAAGTCAAATACGTGTACAACAACATCCTTTCCGAAAACATAACATAACACTTTCATAATCTGTCTTGAGTACATTATTTTTTAAAGAAGCATAAATAAAACATAGATAAACTGCCAAAGCCCCCACAGTGGATTGTCCAAAGCCATAGTTCAAAACAGGAAAGTCCAAGCAATACATTTCTCTACTTCAAGCTGGATGTCAAGGCTGATCAAGCTGCTGTGTTCCCTCCCTGAGGACCTGGGGGGGGGGGGGAACGGAAGAAAGAAGACGAAAGAAAAGTAGAGTCAGACATAAAGCCTGAGTAAGTCTAGTACTATTTTGTCTATGAATAAAGAACTGAGTATGATAAGTATAAACAAGAAGTGGGCAAGCACAATAAACTTGGTTAAGTTATCTAGGGTCGAATATACTATCGTACCCCATGTTAATCTCTGAACCCATATACTAGTTTCCAATTTGCACCCCATAATCAGGGTGATGTGATCCATTCTATGATGATCGGCTCCTACTCGCAAAGTTACATGTGTCTTACGGCCCCCGATGTCTGTAGTTACCTATGCTGGTCCCACCATGGGGTGTATCAAGTCCCATAGTGGCAACCCGACACAACCTTAGAGTGCACAGGTATGCTACTGGTGTCCAGTGCCTTATTTTTCTGCGTCGGAGTGTGTGCACGCCCGCACTCCGTTAGAACCTACACTGCTACACCACCGCCGTCGCTTTGACCTCTTACAATCAGCCCAGTAATCGTGCCCCACCCTGCCTAGTTTCAGGGTATCCTGATACACCTTTTAGGGTTACTGCTGAAAAGGGTCCCCCCGTTACTAGGTTTTCTATCTCTAGCCAACATGCTAAGTTGGTTAAGTGTTTCCTAACCTAACCCCCACCAGTCCGTTTAGTTTAGCATGTTCCATTTTGATTAAGTCTTTAGTTCACTTAATCCTAACAATCCTGACTCAGCCTTAATTGTCTTATTAAGGCCCTGACCTCTCACATTAGACAGGTATTGTTGTGGTTGCCTGTTGCCGGTTGGTTCCGGGCAGTCTTACGCCACAACTCAGTCTAACCTCGGGTCCTTGCTGGGCTCCATGTTTAACCTCCCACATTGGATAGGTATTGTTGTGACTACTGGACAGCCGGGCGGTTCCGGGAAGGTTTACATCACAACTCAATCCAACCTCGGGTTAAACACATCGTATGTTCTACATTTACATATTTTGTCATTCTTCTTTATTTCTTATATGTAAATATTTGCGGCCCATTATTAAATTAATGGTGTAAAGGTTACACCAATCATGGGCCCAACCCATACTTGAATTTGGGCCCTTCTATTTCATATTTTCATTCATTAATTAATTTTAACCCAACGTTATTTTCCCCCGTTTTACACGTCCGTTTATATATATATTGGGCTTAGCCTTTTAAAGCCCAATTTAGCCATGCGAAAAGGGGAGGCTTATGGCGTATACACAAAGAGGGGAAAGTGAGCGCATGAACTTGCAATACGACGTTGGAAATACAGAATAGAAATTGGTGTACTTGCATAGTGGCAACATAGGTGACATGAATCAAAGCATGTGAACTTGCATAGGTTTAACTACAACATGAACCTATATTCTTATTTAGGCATAATGTCAAACATAAGCATGTCATAAATATTCCTAGCATAAGCATAGCATAATGTCAAACATAAGCATGGCATAAGTAAAGTTAAATTTGTCCATGGCATAAACATAAACAAGTCATGTTCATAAGGTTTCTACATGTTTACAAAGGGGATACTTTGTTACCAACACAAAAGCATAGTTCAACTTAATCATGGTTTAAGTCTAATCACATAACGATGGTATAAACATACTTATGCATAAATATTCCTAAACATGGTGTTTGCTTTAAAACTTGCAAAAAGGGATTTTTGAGTCTAACCTAGCCATGTCTCACATATGTCATCATATAATTCTTGTTAACAAGATAGACTTAATCATGGATTTCAATTATATCATTCATAGCCTAGCCATATTCATAAGTTTGCAAAAGCATGACTTAATACATGGATTATGGTGTCAAAATTCCAACATAGTTTCATATGAACTATAATAACCAAACTTGTTTCAATTACTTGCACAATGATTTATGCACAAAAACATACATCATGATGACATAATAACAAAGCCCCAAACTTGCATGAATTTCAATCAACTACATACATGTAGCTTCAACATAGATTACATAATTTGCGCAATATTCCAAACTTATACTTGCATAGAACTATCGCATGTAGTTCTTTATAATGAATAACATAATTTTGCACAAATATGAACTACTTTATTATCCCAATTCAAGCATACAAATCAATACAGTTGTTTATTCATACCAAAGTAATACTCTACTTACAATGGTTGCGGCGAATTCTCTAATTAAGAGATATGATTCCTTTGTTGAATTGATTGGCTTTAGGTTGCTTGAATTGCTTTAGGCTTTAGAACTTTCTTCCTAATTCTCTCTCTAGTTGGCGGCTACTCTTAGTCGTTCCTCAGCAACATGGCGGCTATGTTCTTAATTTTGAATGAATAGCTTAGGGTTTAGTCTAGGGTTGTTTATATAGAGGTTAGGAATTGATTAGGACCATTGATGTTGCTAGGTTAGATCGTAGCCATTCATTAGATAGAGAGACCAATTAGAACCCGCCACCTAGCCCTAATGACAAAGCAGACCACAGAAATTCGACCAAACACAGACCTGGCCAGCCAGGTTGACTGGGCTCGACCAGGTCGACACCCCTGTCGACAGGGCTGTCGACAGCCCTGTCGACATGGGTAGCCCAGGTCGACAGCCCAGTCGACCTGGGTGGCCTTGGCGGGTGTTTATCCGCCCTGGCCCACTGGGCCCGATTTTTAATTATTTTATTCTGTTTGAATTTTAAATTCAATTCAAAACTTCCGAAGGCCATATCTTCTTCATACGGACTCCGTTTTTCGAAAACTCGGACTCTATTTCGCGTATTTTTCCGAGACGAACGCAATGGCGTATCCCGTTTCCCTTAGTTCTTTGATTTCAGATTAATTATACTTTAATTTGTTAATTTCACAGTTATAGAATTTGCGGGGTGTTACATTAACCCTACCCGTTAATCCTGTATTGGTTAAGTGTTCCTTTTTAACTTAACCTTGCCCGTCTGTTTTAACTAACATGTTATTAATGGTTAAGTATTATCCCTTCATGTTTTAGACTTAACCCTATTCCTTTATCACAATCTGATGGTTAAGTGTTCAAGTTTACTTAACCCTACGGTCTAGCCCAGCTAACATATCAAATTGGCTAAGTGTATTAAATTTTACTTAACCCCAACCTCTAGTCTAGTTAACATATTAATTTGGCTAAGTGTATTAACTTTACTTAACCCCACCTTCTAGTCTAGTTAACATGTTAATTTGGCTAAGTGTTTTCTAAGTTACTTAACCCCTACAAATCTTGTCTTGTTACCATGTTAAGTTGGTTAAGTGTCCCTATGGACTTAGCCCTCCCATTCTAGCTTAACTGTGTTAAGTTGTTTAAGTGTTCCTATGGACTTAACCCTCCCATTCTAGCTTAACTGTGTTAAGTGTCTGTATGAACCTAACCCCACCCACCGGTCTGGTTATCATGTTGAATTAGTTAAGTGTCTTAGTTAACTTAACCCTACCATTCTTGTTCTAGCTTTAACTAAATAAATTAAAGCTGCTACCACTCATATTAGACAGATATTGTTGCGATTACTGGATGTGCCGGTTGGTTTCGGGCAGGTTTACATCGCAACTCAGTATAACCTCAGGTTAGGCATATTCATGTTTTTTATGATCAAAGGGTTTTGATTAATTTTCAAATCAGGTTTTGAAAGTAACCATCCCGTCCGTCGGATCAGTTAGGGATAGCCAGGGAGAGCAGGAAACTTGTATTTTCCAAACCCAAGCCTAGACACTATCCTCTCTGTCACCCTAGAACTTTCTGGTGTGTTATTAAAAGAGATGTCATTAATAAACCTTTAATTTGTCTAAATTTACATTTTCTCATTTAGGACAAATTCTATAAGTAAATTATTCCTAATTTACTTATTTCCTAATTACTCTTTTAATGTAAATTGTCAACATTTATTATTATGACCCATTTTCCCCTCTATATCATATTTATGCCTTTTTGGTATGTAAACTATACCAAATTAAGTGTCACTAACCATGATTTTGCTAAACCTGACAAGTACTCCCAATTATGGCCAATTTCAAATTTATGCCAATATACTTATCATGCCAAATTAGCTAATCCAATTCTGATTTAACATTCTAATTACAGTTCATGTCAAACTAGACCTATTATTCTAGTTCACAATTCATGTAAATGCTAGATTTACAAGTCAATACTAGATTCAAATTACACATCCTATAATTCATGTCAAATTTATCCAATTTGCATTTCTATGAACATGCCATAATACATGTTCCCAATTTATGCCAATTTCCAAGTTCAAAACTACGTTTTTAGTAAATTTCATATTTTGCCCAAATCGTATTCCCACCGTTCATATAATCGTGATTCAATCTAGATTATAGATAAATCTAGATTCGTAGAAAATAGGGAATGAACCAAAGATGCTATGAAAAAGATAGACATAATAACTGGCATAAAATGATAATTTACTAATTACAGACCTAACGAATTACACTGAAATTGATCTAAAACATCGAAAGCCTATAGGTCTGAAAATCTCATGACATAAAAAGGGTTGAATAACGACGTAGGTTTAAGAACATGGGTAGACCTAACTTAATAGGTAAATTCCCAAGATCTAAAACCAAAGAAAACCAAGAATAGACAGAATAGATAATCAGGTTCAGACCCAATTTCATAGTCACAAAACTTAAGCAACACTTTCCTAGTCATGAATCATAGGTGTTTAATCACAGTTGTCCTTGTTATGTCATAGGCAATAGTTTATGCTTCCTAATCAAAGGCATAGGCTTGTGTTCATAGTCAAGGAAATAATTCTCATAGTCATAAGTCATAGTCATAGGCAGTGTTCATAGTCATAGGCAATGTTCATAGTCAAAGAGGCATAAGGTTTTTAAGGTCCATAGTTTCATAGTCACAGTCTCATTGGTCATCGAATCATAACAGTTCTTAATTAAGTCCAAAGATATAAGCACTGATTCGAATAGAAAGATTTGGCATATTCTTTTATTCCTTTAATTTCATGTCACGAATAGAGAAAACGTTCAAATCTAAAAAGTAACCGACTTACATTGATCGGTTTTTTGAATAGAAAGATGGCATTGCTATGATTCGTGCGACGTTGCTCGAAACCGTTTGAGTTAGCCTTTGATTCTTATCTTGAAGCTTTAATCTTGATTCGCCTCTTCTTGACAAACTTGAGCAGCATAACCTTGTCTTGGATTTTCGTATTATTTTATTTTAATAAGAATTAGAGCAGAGTATAGGCATAGAGAAGTTGTGAGGAGAAAATATGAGGCCTAGGGGTGTTTTTATAGTGTAGAAGTCAACGAATCTGGTCAGAATGGCGTCCGGATACAGAAAAACAAACCGAGCTGCAGATCTGGAAAAAAAAGGGGAGGTCGACCCCCATGTCAACCTATGGGGGGGAGGTCGACCCCTAGGTCGACACCCTGGTCGACCTGGGTACCAAGGTCGACCCCCAGGTTGACCCCCTGGTCGACCTGGGTCCTGGGCGGGAAATTTCCCGCCCAGCCCGCTTCTGACTCTGTTTTGAAATTTGAACTTCGCTGAAACTTCCGGAGGCCATTTCTTCCTCATACGGACTCCGATTTACGCAAACTCGGACTCGTTTTCATGCAGAATTCCGAGATGAACGCAAAGGCGCAGCCCATTTCCCTTGATTATGATTTTAAATTTTAATTCTGCCTTGATTTGTGAATCCTAGTGTTACAGAATTACGGGGTGTTACACCAGGCCATTACACAATGTCATATTTTCTACATCTTGGAGGAAACCATTTATCGCAGCAGTCTCGCTTCCCATCATGGAATCACCGTCGTCGAATGGCGAATCACTGCACCTGCTGAAGCCACTGATCGAAGAGCCATCATATCGAAATCACTATTGAATGAACCATCGTCTCCTGCTCATTGAAATTGCACCATCGTCCTCGTCAAATTGGCTAAAGTGGACAACAATAATAGTAGTCGATACTAATCACTTGATAGTAATCGATAGTGTTTACTCGGATCGTGCATTTAACTAATCACTTGATATGTGAAGAGACACGTTAGGAAAATAAATCACGTTTGTTGACTGTCTTCTCTCCCTCTCTTCTCTTATACATGTTCATTACTTTCCAAAAGAAAAAAAATAACGTAGTCATCTTCTCCCTTTTCCTCTCTAATTTCATAACTACTTCATCTTCCCCAAAATTCACACTCACTTTAAACAAATTCACACAAGTACATATTCTCTCTTCTTCTTTTACTGTTTCCTCTAAAACAATTCAAAATTCCCTTGCTTTACCCTTTTCTCTTAAAACCAGTCCTCACCTCCTTCACTTCTCTATGTGAAAAAAAGAAGAAGAATAAAGAAAAGAGAAAAAAATTCTATTTGGTTTGCTTTTGTTGCTTTCTTCTATTGGCTACCTTTATCTTCTTGTATCCCTCTTCAAATCCATGCAATGTGAGTTTCTCTCACGATTAATTTATTTCAAGCATTTTGACATAAACTAAAATATAGTAGTCAATTTTTGATGTTGTTTATGATTGCACTTTATTGTTGCCTCTTTGTTGCCCAATTCCATGTTATCATTATGTCTTTGTCACCAAGTTAATGATGTAGTTCATCATGTTGTCTTGATGTATTTCTCATACCTTATTATGTAAATTGAAGTACACATGTAGATATACTCACCTTGCCTTGTTGTATAAACCTGAAATACGTTAGTATGCACACTTGCTTTGTTTTATTAAAACCTGACATGCCTTATTGCATTGCTTTGATTTCTAGTCAAAAAATTTGATGTCCATGATTTCTTGACAGTTTGGACACATATTTGAATGTTTAGAAACTGCTTATATAAGTTAGTATTAACTATTATATTTTAGTTTTTAATTGAAGTTTATTTACTTGAATAAAGTTAATCCTAATTCGAGTGTTTTTGTGTTTTGCATAAATGCTCGGGTCAGACCGAGTGTTGCAGCATAAAGACTTCAACAGATGAAGTTAGAGAGTGATAAAACTTTTGCTTTTAGTTGGGTTTAAAAATCTCAAATTTTTGGTAAATAAATTTATGTAAATTCTTCTGTTGTATAAATTTGTATAACTCTGATAGTTTGTATAAAATGCTTCTGCTGTGAGATATTGTAGTTTATTTTTTTATGATTTCTGTGTTTGATTATGTTAAACCCATAAGCTAAATAACAATCTGTCATTTCAAGATGTTTAAGTTGGTTTAATTACCGACTTGAAGCGGTTGAAAAGGCAGGTCATTACAGTTGGTATCAGAGCTTTGGTCTAATAAAAACCTTAGCTTATGGGGTTTAAAACTCATTAGAGATGGGGTAGCGATATGCTAGAATGAGTAAAAATCAATCGCAAAATCATTCTTGAGAGAGCGTGTTTTGAAAAGTATAAAGAGATTTGAAAATAGTTTTTAATGATTTTAAATTAATTTTGATATAAAATTTTGGTTTAAAATTTAGCTTTTTCTAAGAGTTTCTTTCTTTTAGATCCAGTTATTGATAGGTATCTTTTTGCTTAGGTTTTCCTCAATCTAAATCGTGATCCTTATTTCTAAATCTATCTTAGAAATTCATACTATATGGTTTCTAAAATATGATTATTCTTCGATTTGATCTAATTAGGGTATCCATAAATTATAGATTCATGTTTGATAGGTTCTTCATTGTTTCTCTCTTTGTTCTGATTTTGGCTTATTTTGACCTAATTTGATAAATGGTGAAAAGTGATTTTAAATGTAACCTATGTTAAGAGTTTGTGGAATATAAGTGCGTTAATGGATAGGGACAAAATTTACTTATCTTATTAACTAAAATAATAAAGATCTTGTTATAATATATGAATTTAAAGTTGTATTTAGGAATCTATAAGATGATTTTGTAGTAAAAATTGTCTATTGAATTCACACGAATGGAATTTAGAAAGGAAAAATATATGGTTTGATAATATGATTTGTTGGTTATACTTTTAGAACATGACACTTTGAAATGCTAACTATAATGAGTTTAAACCATTAATTTGATTGAAGTAGATGTGATAGAAATATAACATGATTTTAAGAATGTTGTGAAATGAAATGGAAAATGTTGCTATATGTAAACACATATAAATTGTTTATAAAAGAGTAGTGATTTATGTATATAACATAAGTTAAACTTGTAAGGATTTCTATACTTTGTAAGTATGAATTTATGTAAATTATAGTCTATGAAAATGTGTAAAGCTTATGAACCTATTTTAGTTTAAGCCTAGGATTTTAAAAGGTTTTTTATTTGGTAGGATTGGGATAGTTTAAAACTTACTTATATTGAGGCTATCAGAAATAATATTGTTGTGAATTAGTTTTAGTAAAATGGAATCAAATATATTGTTATGATATAGATTTGAGCTTAGTTGATATTTTAAATAACGATGAAATTTAAAAGCTAAGTAGGATGAAATGTTGAATTTGATAAGGAAGAATTTGTGTATCAAACAAATTTTAACTTAGGGTGAATATATGTTTATATAATATATTATTTTGAAATATGTTGAAATATCCTATGATATACATGTTGGCTAGCTTTTTGACCAAGCCACCAAGGACTTAAGCATTTACATTTAGGTAGGAGAAGACCCTCATATTCACAAGCTCAAGAATAAACATCTCACAAAGATGGCTCGCTGTCTAAGTAAAAAAACCGGTTCGTGATTCCCCTTTTCTTCACCATAGGCTCATGACTCAGGAACTCGACCCGCTCGCGCCCCCACTTCACGACCTACTCATGAAATAGGATCATGATCCGATCCTACGACCAGGGAACAATGCGAAGACCTATTCCAATTCCATCATGGTCACGAACCGAAGTTGAAGGATCTGGTGACACGTGTTTGTAAAGGCTCCTCTGACCAATTCTCCATCAAGCCACGAACTGCTTCAAGATTCTCGCGATTGACGCCACGTGTCCTCACGAACCGCCTGCTGGAATTGCCTATAAATAGCCCAATACTTGGCATTTTTCAGGATCTTTTGGCAATTGAGAGTTCCGATTCCCCCATAATCATACTTCTCCCATTTCTAATAAGAAATATCTCGAATTTGTTGAGTGAATAATCATTGTAAGAGTGAAATTGAGAGGATATTATGATTGTACTTGCATTCAAACGTATAATTAGAATCATATAAAGTGGACGTAGGCTCTTTAACGCCGAATCACTATAAATTTGGTGGTTTGCTGCATTTCATTTCATTTATAGTTATAATTCCCCGCAGTTCAAGACAATTTGGGTGTTAGAACCAATTTTTGGTCTAACATTTTGGTGCTTTCACTGAGAACAAAATTCTCAGCGTATCGGATTATTGTTCTACTGTTTGGATCTTCGAGTCCAAAGAAGATAGTCCGCATTCCCTCTGTTTTATTTTCAAAAACTTCAGTAAAGTCAAAACACTATGGCTGCAAAGAAATACAAGGACTCACGACCTTCTATAGAAAATGAAACTAACGAAGAGAATGTTCCGGAACAGGCCGAGGTGGTCTCCCCGGCTCATGGCTCTCAGGGTGCGACCCGACCCTAGGAGGGGTCACGACCCGGTCCTAGGAGGGGATCACGAGCCACCCCCAAGAAAGGACACGAGCCGCCCCCAAGAGGGGATCATAAATCGCCCTCAGCAAGGGACAAAAACTTGACCCGGAAAGGAGATTATGACCCACTCCACCTATGCTGATGCTTCTGTTCGACCTGGCTCAAGTGCTCCACATATAGTTGTGAATGTTAATGACCAGCTACCTGCCTCTGCCCCAGTAACAGAGAGAGAGAGACTTCTCTTGTGTTCTCGACATGTTGGAAAGGACAAACGATGCTTCTGGAAGCTCAAAGACGTGAGATTTCCTTGATGTGGGAAAATATGACTCCAATGAGTAGGCAAATAGATGAACTCTGAAGGTAGAGGACACCTTCACCAACACATCGCTTTACTCCAGATTACTCATCCTCATCAGAGGAGCCTCCGAGACCCCAACGACAGCCATTGGAAAGGCCTGAAAACGTGGAACAACTTCGATTTGGTTCACTTCCTACTCGAGAAGAAGCGACACTTAATCTGGGACCCGACAATCGTAATTTGGATAATCCCACTTTGTTACCAATGGAGGGATCTCGGATGTTACATAGGGGTCAGAGTACTGTTAACCCTATTCAAAATAAACCATTACAACCCCCTCGCCGCGTGACTGGCTGTGGCTATAGGGGGCAAGAAAGCTCTGCTCAGGTCCCAGAATGGACGGCAATGCACAAAGGAATATTGGAGCTCCCCATAGAGCTAGAAACGCTGACCCTGAGTCCACCTTGATTAATGTTGATGTGGAGGCGATGGTGAGGCAGATCATGGCAGATAGCCGAGGACAGAGAAAAGAGGATTGGGGTATAGATCGCAGTCATACACCTTTCACTAATGACATATTAGATGTCTGATTCCCGAGACGATTCAATATTCCGAATGTGAATCGTTATGCGGGCAGACAGATCCGGTTCAGCACTTAATGATATATTCATGGTATATGAATGTCGCCGCTGCTCCCGACGTGGTGAAATGCAAGGCATTCCCGATCTTCTTTGAAGAAGTGGCATTAATATGGTTTACATGCCTGCCAGCGCGATCAATTTCCAGCTTCAAATAATTGAGCGAAAGGTTCATAAATCAATTCCAACTTCATGCTTAGAGGTCCAAGAACATCATTGAACTGTCACTTATTAAGCAGCACCCTGATGAAACTCTGAGGTCGTACTTGGACTGCTTTAATTTGGCAGTCATGGAGGTAAGAGACCCTAACAAGCAGTCTGTCCTGATGGCATTGACTAACAGAGTAGATAAAGATACCGAGTTTGGTAGCTAGAAAACCACCACTTACTAGGGAGATATTCTATGAGAAGGTCAATATTCGCCTACGCATAGAAGAGATAGATGCTAATCGAAAAGGAAAGGCCGCTGATAAGGAAGATATATAGAGTAATGTGGCTATCAAATAGTTTGGCGACAGTTCTAGAAAGGTAGAGGTTAATATTGCAAATAAGAACCGGGAAATGGCCGCCAAACTAGAAATGATAACAAGAAAAGGAATCGAAGGAATGAATCACATAAGAGACTTCGATTCAGAACATTTGAGAACCTCACACCTTTGAACGACACGTTAGAGAATATCTACCTGGATACTTACAATGTTCTTCAATATAAGAAGCCTCCACCAAGAGACTCAACAAAGAAGGAATGTGAAACAAGAAAGTTCTGCCTTTTCCACGAGACCTATGGGCACTCGACAAATGAATGCCGATATTTGAGACACTTGGTAGAGAATCTCATTAGGGAAGGAAAGTTGGACGAATATAAGGCATCCTCGAGAATCCGGGGGCAAGGTAGTCCGGAGCGAAATAAAGGGCAGGTACTTCAAAAGGCTACTGCGCAACAAAAGGCGAAAGGCATCGTTATCAACACTATAGTGGGAGGACCCCACCCAACTGGACATAGCAACCGGGCAATGGATCAATATGTCAATGCAATTAAGCACCCTGAAGTGGGATAGTGCAGCAGTCCTAGGGATACTTCCCTGGTAAAGCAACAGAAAACGATGTCAGATGATGTCATATTTCATGACAGAGATAGTATTGGAGTATAATCCCCTACCAAAGACCCCTTGGTGATTACTACCACCATCGGTCCTGCCCTAGTCCATAGGGTCCTAGTAGATAATGGGAGTTTAGTTAACATTCTATTTAAAAAGGCGTTTGACCAGATGAAGCTCGAAGCGAAGGACTTGAAGCCCTGTGAAGGATGGATACGCGGCTTCAACGGAGCATCAATAACTCCAATGTGATTTGTAGAATTGTTAGTGACTCTGGGAGAGGGAGACCGTCGAAGAGTGAGAATTCCCCCGTTCGTAGTTATGGATGTTGATTCACCCTACAATGGCTTCTTAGGCCGACCAGCCCTCGCAGAGTTCAGGGCCTGTATTGCACCTTGGTGCTTATTAGTGAAGTTCCCAACCGAAGCAAGAGTGGGAGTGATTAGAGGTGATCAAGTAACCGGATGAGCCTGCTATATGGCAGAACTTAAAGTGATCCGTAATGGAAAGAACGTAGAGACCAAGGGTACTCCCTCACCCTCAAAGGAAGGTTCGGCATAGCAATTAAGCGAGACATGGTCGAAGGGTTCGCCTGGAGACCTACCCGAGGACATAGATCCTAGAGAGGATGAAGAGCCTGTGGGCAGGATAGTGATACCTAATGAAACAACTATGGATATTCCGATCGATGGCAATGACCCAGCAAGGGTCTTGAAGATTGGATCCTAGTTGGATCCTCTCCAAGCAAAAGAACTGACCGACTTTTTAAAGGCAAACCTGGACATGTTTGCTTGGACCCATGCTGACATGTATGGGATATCCCCCTCAATAATGAGCCACTCATTGAGCATTAACCCAAAGCATCCATCCATTAAGCAGAATAGGCGAATTCTTGGCCCAGAGAGGTCAACTGCTGTGAAAGAGGAGGTTGAAAAGTTAAGAAGTAAAGGGTTCATTAGAGATCCGACTTATCCAGAATGGATTTCCAATCCCGTTCTGGTAAAGAAGGCTAACAGAAAGTGGCATACATGCATTGTTTTTTCGAATCTAAATAAAGCTTGCCCGAAGGACAGCTTTTCGCTTCCTAGAATCGACCAGTTGGTAGACTCAACGGCGGGCCACGGACTTCTCTCTTTTATGGATGCATACTTAGGATATAACCAGATTCACATGCATTTTTCGGATCAGGAGCATACCAGCTTTATCATAGATTTGGGATTGTACTGCTATGTGGTGATGTCGTTCGGTATAAAGAACGCCGGAGCAACATACCAACGATAAGTGAATTGGATGTTCTACAATCAAATCGGGAAAACAATGGAAGTATATGTGACGATATGCTTGTGAAGTCCAGAAAATCATTCGACCATACCACTGACCTAGCTGAAATGTTTGATATCCTTCGACTATATGGGATGAAGCTCAACCCCCTAAAGTGTTCATTTGGAGTTGCCTCCAGAAAATTCTTGGGTTTTATCATTAGTTTGCATGGAATTGAAATTAATCCAGATCAGATTGCGGCAATCAGGAATATCCAAGAGCCAAGACAGATAAAGGATGTGCAGAGCCTCACCGGAAAAGTGGACGCATTAAGTAGATTTATTTCTAAAGCTACAGATAAGTGCATTTCATTTTTTGACCTAATAAAGTGAGGTAAACACAACTTCCAATGGACTCCCGATTGTATTGAGGCCTTTCAGAACCTTCTGACTCATTTGGAAAAAAACCAATATTGTCCAAGCCAGTTGACCACGAAGATTTATTCGTATACTTGGCAATATCATCCCATGCGATAAGCTCAACCTTAGTAAGGAAAGAAGATAAAGTCCAGAGGCCGGTGTATTACGTGAGTAAGAAGCTAGCGGCAGCGGAGTAAAACTACCCGAGGATAGAAAAGCTTGTGTATGGCCTACGGATTGCATCCAGAAAACTTCGTCACTATTTCCAAGCTCATCCTATCACTGTATACACTGATCATCCACGCTGACAAGTCTTGCAGAGACCAGAGGCGTCAGGAAGGCTACTCAAATGTAATATAGAGATAAGTTAATTTGATTTGAACTTCTAGCCCCGAAGATCGATAAGGGGGCAAGTGTTGGCTGATTTCATAGCCGAGTTCACCATTCCTGAGGAGGATATACCGAGTGAGGAAGCAGGTCCCTCAGAAAGACGGTTCGAAGCACTTGGAAGCTATATACCGACGGTGCCAAGAATGACAAATGGTTTGGCACCGGAGTAGTGCTAATTACTCCTGAAGGATGGTCGATTTACTATGCTCTAAGATTAGAGTTCCATGACACAAACAACGACTCTGAGTACGAAGCCCGGATTGTCGGGCTAAAGCTTGCAAAGGAGTTGGGGATAGTGAGGTTAGATGATTTCTATGACTCCAAGATAGTCGAAAACCAAGTTAATAAGGATTTTCAAGCCAAGGTTCCAAGACTTGTATCATATTTGAGAGAGGTAAGAAAGCTACTGAGTAGTTTTGAACTTTATAGTATCTCCCATATCCCTCGAATAGGGAATCAGAAGGCAGATAAATTAGCCAAGAGGCTAGCTCTAACAATCCAGAGAATACGGAAGTGGTCCCGATCGAAACCCTGGAGACTCCGAGTGTTGATCAGATGGAAATTGATCCGATAATGGAAGCTAAACCGGAAAGGAAGTCGTGGATGACACCTTTAAAGAACTTCCTTATCAATGGAATGCTCCCAACCAAGAAAAGCGAAAGGCGCGCCATTTTCCGTAAGGATTTTAGATATGTTATGCAAGGCGAAGTTATTTATCATCAAGGATTCTCGATGCCCCTCCTCCTGTGTGTAGCCCATGACGACATTGAGCAAATACTGAAGGAAGTGCACGAAGGTGAATGTGGCGACCACACCGGAGGCCAAACATTGGCTAAGGAGATATTACGGTATGGATATTTCTGGCCTACTATGAATAAAGATGAGACTAAATATGCACGACGTAGCGACAGGTGCCAGAAATTTGCTAAAACCCCCAGGGCACCTCCTAATCGATTGAAGACAATGATGAGCCCATGGTCATTCACTGTCTGGGGAATTGATATTATTGGAAGCCTACCAATTGCAAAAGGCGGAGAAAAAATCGCTATCGTAGCCATGGATTACTTTACGAAATAGGTCAAAGCAAAACCATTGACCATGATCACGACCAAGCGAGTGATAAACTTCATTGTCAGGAAAATCATATGTTGGTTTGGGATCCCGAAAATCATTATAACAGACAACGGGACCCAGTTTGACAACACCGAGTTCTGAGACTTCTGCCAAACATATTGTATCAAGAAAAGGTACACTACCATAGCGCATCCGCAATCGAATGGACAAGTAGAAGCAGAAAACAAGGTAATTAAGTCCATTCTGAAGAAGCGATTGAAGCGGGCCAGATCCATGTAGATCGACGAGTTACCCTTGACGTTATGGGCTTACAGAACAACTTACAAATCGGCAATAAGACACACTCCTTTCTCCCTCTCATTCGGATCGAAGGCGGTCATTCCAGTGGAATTGGAAGTGTCGTCCCATAGAACAACTTATTACAATCTGATGACCAACATTGAGCTACTCCTCGAGTCCCTGGACATGACGGAGGAAAAGAGGTATGAGGCGGATCTGCGTGCTTTGTGACACAAACAACAGCCTGCCCGATATTACAACAAGAAGGTTCGGGCTCGAGCTTTTGAACCTGGAGACCTAGTTCTGAAACGTGTCTTTCCAGACCCCGTCTTCTTGGGTTCGAAATGGGGAGGATCATATACTATCCTACAGAGGCTTGATAATGGATCCTTCAAGCCAGCGACCATGGATGGAAACGAAATCCCCAGAGTGCGGAACGCCCAACATTTGCAGCATTACTTGACATAAAATTGTCATTTTTTATTCTTTTGTTTTTAAGTACATGTAAAAAGGCACGACTTTCCTAGAACAGTCCGGTTGCATAAGCAAAAGATTACAAAGTGGACATAGTTCTTGATTCGACCGAACCACTATAAAATATTGTGTGTCAATTACTTTTGCCGCACCATTTCTTGCTTATTCCATTGTTTTAATTCACATGAGCTATTATGATTATGATGTTCGTTGCTAGCCCCACGCTGGTCCTAAAACACGTAATTCAAGGAGTCTTCTATCAAATCTAGAGGTCAATAGTATACAGAGTATCGAGAGGGCAACAAAGTAAATGGCATGACCACTGGTACTCCAACTCTCGTGATTTGAGAGAAAATATAAAGGATGAGAAAATGAATTGTCCATAAGGCGTGAAGGTGCACCACGATTAAAAGACTGCCTAAATATCACTCTACACCTGGTATTGAATGGGAGAGTATAAAGGCGCCAGAGACTGAGTGCCACAAATGAACTCCTACCCCACTGAAGGATCTGCGGGGGGGAATGAAAGCTGAGTTTGAACTCCACCCTAGGCATACGATAGGAGAGTATAAAGGCATTCTGGTTAAATGCCACAAAATAGGCTCCTACCCCGCTGCAGAATCTAGGGCAAGAGTGAAAGCTGGGCCCAAACCCTTCATTTCCTAACATGGAGGGTAGTGCATAGTCAATCCTAATCAACCTTAAACAAGCCCTGGTAGGTATCATGTTAAAGATTGACTGGGGGCATATATATACAAATCATTATGAAAACAACATGATATACTGCGTAAATTTTAATTTTTGCCTCTAGTGACAACTTATGATGTAGTTTTGTTTATAACTTAGTTATGAATTGAATATTTATGTACATGGCTAAGTATAAGAAATTCGCAGGTACACAACAATGTGAAAGAAATGAAGTTTCATTTACTAAATGCAAGTTTACAAAACAAGGCTGGACAAAATGTGAGGGCCACACTCGCAACAACTATAAAGGGCCAATGGAAGATCTAAAAACAAAACATGAACAGACGAGCTCTATTTGGGTTTCAGGGATGATTTTGGCTTCTTCTCTTTCTTTTGTTTCTCCGACTCCTCCTTTCCAACATTAGAGATTTCATACTTTTTCCTTTTCTTCTTTTCCGGAGGAGGGTCCTGGAGAATGCCAGAAGACTGGGATGCAAGCTGTGTAGTAATGGACCTAGATTGTTGTTAGCCTACTTTGTGAACTAGGCTACACAAAGTTGAAAGATTACTTTACAAATTGGTGTGAAAGGGAGGTTGAACACCAGAAAGCCGGTTCGGTGCGGAGACCCCCGAACCAATCCCCTTCACGTCAAAGTAGGCAGCTCAGGAAGTGGTGAATAAAGAGCGTTCCCGGATCGGATCGGCCCCTTCCGATCCAAACCCATGTCGGTGATCCGATCCGAACCACAACACCACTTCAACAATGCATGATCTCCTGATTATGCGGAGCAGTTTCTCCCCATGAACCCACGACTGTTGTGTGCTGGCAACATCTCAAAGCCCCCACTACCGAACCGAGCGGTATGGCCGCCACGTGTACCCAAACCGGAAGCCTCCTTGATAGATTTTCCTCCTATAAATACACCACCAAGGTTCATAAGAAGGGATATTTTGGCAAATTCTTGAGTCGAACAACTGCTATATCTGAATTTCATCATTTTATTCAGATTATCATCAAACTTTAGAGCATTGTTCAGGAAAGATTGAGTGAGATTATTCATTGTAGAAGTGAAGTTGAGTAAAAAAACAATCATTGTATTTGTACTTCCATCATCAATTAAAGAAATTCAGAGTGGATGTAGGCTCTTTAATGCCGAACCACTATAAATCGTGTGTTCTTCTTTGTTTTTATCTTCTTTTCATTTAGAATTATCAACATTTTGGGTGTTAGAACCACTTTTGGATCTAACATTTTGGTGCTTTCACTGAGAACGTACGAATTCTCTACGTTTTTGGGCTACCATTCTACTATTTGGGTTTGTATACCCGAAGAAGATAGTTTGTGCAGTCAATATTTCTGGAATTCTCTCTAACAAAATTTCGACAAATTGGATATTATGACCAAAGGAAAAGAAGTGCAGAATGTGCGGGAAATCGGAGTAGGCAAAGATCAACAAGCTATGGTTTTAACTAGGTCAAGAGGACAGGGTTCAGGAGCTAACCGATCCAGCAGGACGTCTCCAACTCTATCTCAGCAGATCCCAATCCTAACCGAAGCCTCCGAACCGATCCTATCTGCTCTTCAGAATGCTGTGGGCAACTCTCCACCGAAACGACCTATAGAGACAAGGGGAGGCCGATCCGAACCGAATGTGGCTAAAGCTGGTACCTCTACTCGAGCTCCTACAAATTCTCCGATACCAGCCACGACAATTAATGATCAGCCTACACCTTCTGCACTCGTGACCCATGACGAATTTTCTCCCTTGCTTGATATGCTTGAGAGCACTAGGGATGCTTTGGAGGATCACAATCGCGATAGTGTTCTCATGAGGGAAAACGTGAAGGCTATGAACAAAGAAATAAGCGAACTTCGCAGACAAAAGGTTCCTCTCCGGTTCATCATCCTACCATGGACCATTTATCATCTTCTGACGAAGAGCGCCCACGTGAAAGGAGGCCATATGAAAGGAATGAAAATCTGGACCAACTAACATTCAGATCATTGGGGTCCCGTGAAGATGCAGCCCGTGTTCTGGGATCCGACGATCCTAGTTTGAGGGAACCAATGTTGTTACCGATGCGAGGATCACATGTTCTTCTGAAGGATCCAAATATTACCAATCCTACTCCGGGGCAACTCCTTCAGCCTGTTCGTCTTGTGAATGACCGAGACCGCAGGAGGTGAGGAGGTTCTGCTACCAACCAAAACCCAAGGGAGTCGCCTGAAGTAGGTGGTAGGCGCATGAGGAAAGAAAGAAGAAGGGATCCCGAACCGACTTTAACCAACGTGGAAGTAGAAGCGATGGTGCATCAAATCATGACCGTTAGTCGCCGATATACCAATGAAGACTGGGGTATTGAACGCAGTCATACTCCGTTCACTGATGACATCCTGAACTTCCAATTCCCTCGACGGTTCAATTTGCCACAAATGGATCGACATGCTTGAAGAATGGATCCAAAACAACATCTGATGAGGTATGCGTGGTATATGAACGTTGCAGCTGCACTTGATGCTGTAAAATGTAAAGCCTTCCCGATATATTTAGAAGATGTTGCATTAATGTGGTATACGCGACTTCCCCCGCGATCGGTGTCGAGTTTTCAAGAACTAAGTGAGATTTTTATGAAACAGTTTTGACTCCTTGCCCGAAGAGCTAAAAGTGTTATCGAACTATCTAGAATTAAACAAGCCCCTGGAGAATCTATGAAATCATATTTGGATCGATTCAACTTAGCAGTTACTAAAATCAGCGACCCTCACAAAACAACTATTTTTATGGCCTTGATTGAAGGAGTCGATCCAGACACTGAATTCGAAGGTTACTTAGTTGGGAAGCCACCACTGACTAGGGAGGCTTTCTATGAAAAGGCAAATATCCATCTACGGCGAGAAGAGATATACGCCAATCGAAAGAGAAAATCTGATGGAGCTTCAAGAGAAGATATTCAAAGTAACGTTGCTGTGAAACAATCTGGTGAAAGTTCGGGGAAAGTCGAGGTAAATGTTGGCAACAAAAATGAAGGAAGTAACAACAGGAATGGAAACGGCAATAGGAGGAATAGGAACTGAGGAAGTTACTTAGGCAAAAGGCCTCGATTCCAGACCTTTGAAAATTACACACCACTGAATGGCACAATGGAAAACATCTACTTGGGTACTTACAACGTTTTACAATATAAAAATACTCTGCCCCAAGACTCTATGGAGAAGGAGGTGGCGAACAGAAAATTTTGTCTGTTTCATGGAACCCACGGACATTATACTAATGAATGTCAGCATTTGAGAGACGTTGTCGAAAAGTTTCTACGGGAAGGAAAGTTAGACGAATATAAGGTTGCCCCAAAGGACAAGGGGCAAGGAGGGCAAGCCCCGAATCAAATTCAATTTGCTCCTAAGCCCACCTCTTAACAAAAAGGAAAAGGAATCGTTATCAATACTATATTGGGAGGTCCTCACCCCGCTGCCCATAGTTATAGGGCTACGGACCAATACTTCAATGCGGTTAAGCACCTTAGAGTGGGAGAGTGTAGCAACCTCGAAGACATCTCCCCGGTGAAGCAACAAAAAACGTTGTCAATGATGTCATATTTCGTAATAGAGATGATTTTGGAATTGAATCACCCACAAAGGACCCGTTGGTGATCACTACCACTATCGGCCCAGCTCTGGTTCACAAAGTGTTGGTAGATAATGGGAGTTCAGTTAATATTCTCTTTAAAAAAGCATTTGATTAGATGAAACTTGAACTAAAATACTTGAAGCCTAGCGAAGGTTGGATACATAGCTTCAATGGAGCATCGACTGCTCCACCGGGATATGTAGAATTGTCAGTGACGTTGGGATAAGGAGATCGTCGGAGAGTGAGAATTCTCCCATTTGTAGTTTTGGACATTGAATCACTCTATAACGCATTTTTGGGCCGACCAGCCCTCGCGGAATTCAGGGCTTGCATTGCGCCTTGGTTCTTATAGCTGGAATTCCCAACTGAAGCAGGGCAGGAATGGGAGTAATGAGAGGTGATTAAGCCACTGGATAAGCCTGGCCGAACTAAAGACGTTGATGAAGGGATTGAGCATTGAAACTAAAGGTACCTCCTCCCCTGTAAGGGAGGGTTCAGCATAGCAACTAAAGGGACCAACCCCGAGGGAATCGCCTAGAGAACTTCCCGAGGACATAGATCCTAGAGAGGATAAAGAGCCTGGGGACATAAAGGTGACCCCTCATTAAAAGATTGTGGATATCCCCATTGACGATGTTGATCCGATGAAGGCATTGAAGATTGGATCCCAGTTGGATCCGCTCCGAGCAAAGGAATCGACTGACTTCTTAAAGGCAAATTTGGATGTGTTTGCCTAGACCCATGCTGACATGTGTGGGATATCTCCCTCCGTTATGAGTCACTCATTGAGCATTAATCCAAAGCATCCACCCATTAAATAGAAGAGGCGTATGTTAGGCCCGGAGAGGTCGGCAGCCCTAAAAGAAGAAGTAGAGAAGTTGAAAGATAATGGGTTCATTAGAGATTCGACGTATCCTGACTGGATATCGAATCCCGTTTTGGTCAAGAAATCAAATGGGAAATGGTGAACGTGCATTGATTTTTTGAATTTAAATAAGGCCTGTCCAAAAGATAGTTTCCCACATCCTAGGATCGATCAGGTAGTGGACTCAACAGCCGGACATGAACTTATTTCCTTCATGGACGCATACTCAGGATATAATCAGATCTCCATGCATGTGCTAGATCAAGAACACACGAGTTTTATAACAAACTTGGGGTTGTACTGCTATGTGGTGATGCCGTTCGGACTAAAAAATACCGGAGCCACGTATCAGCGCCTAGTGGATCAAATGTTCTATAACCAGATTGGAAGAACCATGGAAGTTTACGTAGATGACATGCTCATAAAATCCAAGCAATCCTCTAGTCATACACAAGACCTTGAAAAGATGTTTGATATCCTATTGAGGTATGGAATGAAGTTGAAACCCTTGAAATGCTCATTTGGAGTTGCATCAGGGAGATTCCTCAGGTTCATTGTAAGTTCTCAAGGAATTGAGATTAATCCTAGCCAGATAGCAGCAATAAGGAACATAGAAGAGCCACAGAAGATTAGGGACATTCAAAGTTTGGCAGGGAAGGTTGCTGCATTAAGCAGATTCATTTCCAAAGCCATGGACAAGTGTGTCCCATTCTTTGATTTAATCAAACGGGGGAAACGTAATTTTGAATGGACTCCCGACTGTTTAGAGGCCTTCCAAAAACTGTTGGACTTATTGGAGAAGCCCTCGATATTGTCGAAACCGGTGGATCATGAAGATCTGTTCGTCTATCTGGCAGTGTCATCTCATGCTGTCAGCACAGCCTTGGTGCGTGAAGAAGACAAGGTCCAGAAGCCAGTATATTATGCAAGTAAGAAGTTAGCAGCTGCGGAACGCAATTATCCAAGAATAGAAAAGCTTGCTTACAGCCTCTTGATTGCCTCTCGAAATCTCCGTCATTATTTCTAAGCTCACCCGATAGTCATATATACTGATCAACCTCTAAGAAAAGTATTACAAAGACCCGAAGCATCGCGGCGATTACTTAAGTGGAATATCAAGTTAAGCCAATTTGATTTGAATTTTCAACCAAGGAGATCAATAAGGGGGCAGGCCTTAGCCAACTTCATAGCAGAATTTACGATTCCCAAAGAAGAAACAGTGGATGACAAAGTTGTTACCTCAGAGCATAAGTTAGAGCTTAGTCCGTGGAAATTATATACGGATGAGGCCAAGAATGATCGAAGGTCCGGCGTCGGAGTTGTTTTAACCACTCCTGAAGGACGATCCATTTACTATGCCCTGCGATTGGAATTTTCCGTCACCAATAACGATTCTGAGTACGAGGCCCTGATTGTCAGGCTGAAACTCGCTAAGGAATTAGGGGTAAAAACATTGGACATATTCTGTGACTCCAAAATAGTTGTCTGCCAAGTTTGAAAGGAATTTGTGACCAGGGAACCTCGACTTGTTACTTATCTCGAAAAAGTAGAGGAGTTACTGGGAAACCTGGAGCGTTACAGTATAACACACATTCTGAGAGCAGAAAATCAGAAGGTAGATCGGCTGACTAACTTAGCAAGTTCTGACAACCCTGAGGAAACCGAAATGGTTCCAATATAGATATTGGAATCACCAAGCTTTGATCAAATGGAAGTCGAATTAGCCCGGGAAGGTGAGCCAGAAAGGGAGTCGTGGATGACACCAATTAAGAACTTCCTTAAAAGCGGAATACTCCCGTCAAAGACAAGCGAGAGATGAGTTGTAACACGTAAAGCTGCAAGATACGTTTTACAGGACGACATCCTCTATCGTCAAGGATTTTCTATGCATCTGTTGCGGTGCATAGCACACGACGACATCAAACGTGTACTGAAAGAGGTTTATGAAGGTAAGTGTGAGGATCATACCGGATGTCAAACTCTGGCAAAGTAAGTATTGCGGTATGGTTATTTTTGGCCTACCGTAAATAAAGATGCAGCTGACCATTCACGACGCTGTGACAAGTGCCAGAGATTAGCTAAAGTTCCGAGAGCACCCCCAAGACATCTCAAATCGATGGTCAGTTTGTGGTCGCTCGCGATGTGGGGATTAGACATCATCGGGACCTTACCAATTGAAAAAGGAGGAGCTAAATACGCGATCGTGGCTGTGGATTATTTCATAAAATGGGTGGAGGCCGAACCCTTAACCACGATCACGGAAAGAAAGGTGATAAGCTTTGTGGTCAGAAATATTATTTGTCAATTTGGGATTCTGAAGACCATCATAACTGATAATGGAACCCAATTAGACAACATGGAATTTAGAAACTTCTGTAACAAATATAAAATTGATAAGAGATATACCGCTGTAGCTCATCCACAGTCAAATGGACAGGTTGATGCAATAAACAAAGTCATTAAGTCTATTCTTAAAAAGCGATTAGAGCAAGCGAAAGCTATGTGGGTTGATGAATTGCCGCTAGCCTTGTGGGCTTATCGAACAACCTTTAAGACGGCTACTGGTCATACTCGTTTTTCACTCTCCTTCGGGTCAGAAGCGGTAATTCCAGTGGAGCTTGAAGTCCCCTCTCATAGGGTGATGTATTATGACCCAATGGTGAACAAAGCACTCCTCTTAGAGTCCCTGGACATAGTTGAAGAGAAGAGGGACGAAGAGGATTTGTGTGCTTCGAGGCATCAACGTCAAGTGGCACGCTATGATAGAAAGGTTCAATTTAGGACTTTCAAACCTGGAGACCTGGTGCTGAAGCGAGTCTTTCCACCTCCCGCTCATCTAGGCCCAAAGTGGGAAGGACCATTCACCATCCGGTGGAAACTTGACACGGAAGCCTTCAAGTTAGCGACTGTGGATGGTGAAGAAATTCCTAGAGCATGAAACACCCAACATTTGCGGCGATACTTGACTTAAAATTGTACTATTTTCTTTTGTTTTATAGGCCATGTAAAAAGGCACAACTTGCCTAGAAAAGTCTGGTTAATATAAACAAAAGATTATGAAGTGGATGTAGGTCATGACTTGGTCGAACCACTATAAAATTTGTGTGTGATTTACTTTACCCGTTCGACCATTGTTTTGTATTTTTTCTGTGTTTTTCATCATGTAAGTCGAATATCAAACATTTGAACCAATACAAAAGCAAATGAAATGACCATTTGCCTAACGACATAAAAAGGACAGGAAGATGACGTCCTGAACTCTAACTCTAACATGACCAGACGACAGGAGAGTATAAAGGTACAAAGAGTGTGTACCAATGAAAACAAATTTTAACCCCACCAAAATACCTGGGGGCAATTTAAACAATCTCAAACAAGCTTCAGCCAAGTGCCACATTCAAGATTGATTGGGGGCGTACATATATATAATGCACCCTGCTGTCAATTATTCATTTTGTGACCGTTCATGTTATTTAATTAAATGGCAATTTCTGTGAATGAAATTTTATATGTCTCTGCATTTGCAGGAAATCATAATGGTGACTTGAGTCATTACTTATGTTTGCTAATTTCTTGACACGAATAGAAACAAACAACGAACTTACAAGCATTTGACATAGTGGGAAGTGAACTACTTTATTAACACAAGTGCAGGTTTGTACAAAAGAACTAATAAATAAAGGCGAGGACCACACTCGCTACAACAATAGCGGACCAAGGAACATGCAAAATAAAAATAGAACCGCCTCTCATTTGGACTTTGGAGTGGACTTCGCTTTCTTAGCAGCTTTAATTTTTTCTTTCTCCTCTTTTTCAGCATCGATCTGCATCCGCTTCGGTTTCTTCTTACTTAGAACTGGAGCGCTGGGATCAGCAGAAGATTTCTTGGCAAGTTCTTCAGTGATTGATCTAGTTGAAAGTCTAACAACTAACCTTGACTCAGGAGGTATTGTCGCAAGAGGTTTGAAACTTTTGGGATCTATTTCCTCCATTTTCAACTGCATACGCTTATCCTGTTTGGCCTTCATCTCGGCCAAAGTTAGATCATTGACATTCTCTGAATCCCCAGTTATAACAACATCAACATATTCTTCATGTCCATCGTCGCGTCGTCGTCTTTCAAAGCATCTATCATCTCCTCAGTGTGAGGAGTCTCGGTATTAGGTGGCACGGGAGCTTTATCGGCAACCTCCTCCTTCTCACCTTCTGTTCCTCCCCCAGATTTTATGGTAACAACCTCATCCCGTTTCTCCTGAGTCTCTTCAATAGACTTCTCATCGATAATTGTCTTCTGTTCTTCATCAGTCTTCTCAGTCGGCTCAGTACCTACAGAACGAGAGGTGACAGTTGTTAACTCAAGGGAAAATGAGGGATCTTCAATTGATTCCCAAATAATATGGTGAAAGGTCGAAATAGCCTTGACAAATTAGGGTGAAAAGATAGAGATACCTTCGTATGACTTCTCGATTGGAGTGGCTAGGGTCTCCGATGTTGATTCGGGTATAGTAGACAAAAGGAATGCCTCAAGAATTCCCGGATTTTCAGGATCATATCCCTCTACTCTGGTAGCCCTGGGGGCAGTAGAAGAAGAACCGATTTCAATGATATCTTTCCCTTTGGCTTGACGTCTTTCTTCCTCCATAGCGGCAGCAATAAGTTGGCGCCCCTCGGCTAGACGTGCCGGCTCCTCACCCCTAAGGAACTTATCCATGAGTTTGTTTTCATCAATAGAGTCCACTTTGATCTCTTTCTTTTCCCATTCGACGATTTGGTCCCACACGTAAACCGGAGTTGTTGGATAGTCCTCAATCCAATAAATGTCCCGATGATGGATTACTTGAGCAAAGAACTCCATCATCAGCTCTCCATAGTCGTCTAATTTCTTCTGCGCCTCGGTAAGTTTCTCTTGAACCTCTTCGGCAGATTTAAGGGTGAGACTTGTATTCCCCTCATCCAACACTGCTCTAGATTCAGCCTCCAGCAATTTGGCTTCCAGTTCGGCATTTCGCTTTGCTAAATCAATGTTTTTCTTCTCTAGCTCAGCCTTCTCTTGTTCAAGGGCAGTGCGAGCTAACTGTACTCTAACACTCTCGGACTTAGCATCCTCAGCTTGCTTCTTTAGATCCAAGCGCTCTTGACTATGGGAATCCAAGAGCATGTGATAACGCTTTTTTAGTTCTTCATGTTGCTTTTTGTAGTTGTCGGCATCCCTTTGGGCAAGAGCAAGTTGAGCTTGTGTGTCCTCCAAATCTTTCCCCGAATTTTTAAAATGCTTGCATCATAATCGGCCATTTCCTTCATGTGGCCAATATCAGTGATGAGATCCTTGATAATCTTAGAAAGCTTGCATGAATATTTATACATTTCTGTATATTTCTTATCCACCAAGTCGATTTTTTCTTTAGCATCGTCATCCCAATTCAATGGAATAGGTTCAAGCGTAGGAACGAATGCCATACGATCAAAATAGTGATCCGGAAATTGAATTTTTCGGATTTGCTAGTCTTGCCTTGTTCTCGTCATCGAGCGACACGGGCTTGGATATGGATAATTCAATATTTCTCCGCTTGGCAGGTACCATGGACGTATCACCTTTGCCTGACCTTTTCTCAGGAACTTTAGGTTTATCCTATAAGTCAGCGTGCTTAGATAATTGTTCCTCTTGAGGATGCTTCTCTTTGGGAAGAGTCAGATCTTTGGAAGGTTGTTTGTCCCCTTCACGACGACTTTGATAGTTCTTGTACTTGTCTAGATCGGACCGACGAGGAGAATGAGAGCGCGAAGAATGAGGACGATTGGAATCATAACGCCTCCTATCGTCCCTACGGCGGCTTTCGCGATGATCAAGCTCAATGTCGGAATCATGTCTGGGAACGCTGGCATGGATTTTCCTGATATTGTAGCGAGTACGTCCCATGGTTCCTGCAAAACAAGATATGTAGAGTTTAGAACTAATGTTTACACAAAGCATAAGTGATGTGACGTGCAGTGCTAATGTGTTGTGCGCATCCTAAGTGATACCCCCCCCCCCACCAACCAACCAGAGCCCGGAGTTAGGCTAGCATGTGCGGTCTCCTTAGCCTTCACAGGAGTAGTTTCTTCTGAGGAAGTAAAGGTCAAAGGATTCGTTCCGAAATCTTCTAAAGTTTAAAGAGTCTCGGGCAGGGGAAGATCTCCTAAACCCTGAAATGTATAATCATCCACTTTAGCAGCATCTCCTTGAGGAGAGTTTAACGAAAAATCTTTTGGAGATATCGGTTTTTCAGGAGTAGCAGCATCCTCGGGAGTAATATACTTGTCTCTATCTTTTTCTGCAATATTTGCTAAAATATCATCTTGAGTCGTGAAGGGGGATGGAGGATCCCTGAGGGGCACTATTGGATCTTTTGAACTTTCTCCCTTCTCAAGTGGAGTGTCGATTGGCCCTTTAACTAGAGGTATGTACACGTAAGGGCCTTCCCCGTGGCCTATGCTACGAGTTATAGCAATTAGACGATGCCGATGGAGATATTCATATACTAAACAGTCCTTAATTGTCAAGAATTTTTTATCACCATTAAGTAACCGATTCAAACGATCAAATTGCACCAGATGCTTCTCTTTTGGTGGGTTAGGAACTGCAAGTGAAAACAAGCAATGCTCAATAAATTTATGAGAAAGGCTAGGGCTAAAACTCAAAGGACCAAGGTTCTTTCTTGACTTAAGCCATCTTCTGGCACACCCGGGCTGCTGCTTAACATAAAACTATTTAGGTTTCGGATCCCCAGCTTTGCTGCTAAACGGAACGGTGATAATATTCCTTTTTGACACCGATCCAAAGTAAACAAAAAATGGGGTGTCATTGGTTCGATGCTTGAAATTGTAAAAGAAATGAACATCCTCGAAAGTAAGCTCTACACCTAAAATTTCTTGGTATGCTATGTATAGAGTATACAAATAAGCATAGGAATTGGGATGAAGTTGCATGGGGGCAATCCACAATTGTCTCAGAAAATCGACGACGAATAGCGAAAACGGAGGGATTGCCCCAACTAGGCACATCAATCTGGTGATAGCCATGTACCCTTCCGGTGGGTTATGGGGACGATCTATTTTCGAGGGTGACTCTGTGTCTCTTCGAAAATTCCCGTGTTTTAGACATATCTGCGCGAGTCTATCTTTGTCGATCGTTGATTCTATCGAATCCTTTGGCAGTTCCAAAATAGTAACATTCCTGAGCTCATCTGGGGCACGATTATCTCCTACTCCTTCTTCTTCCTCACCTAGAGAAACATTACCCCCATATGTCACATCACTTTCATGCGTTCCCATTTCATAATCTGGACCTGTACTATTCCAACCCGAATCTGAAGTGCAAGATATGTCTTCAATGGGTGGATTCTCGGATGATCTAGCAGCATCTTTTCTTTCTGTTAATCTAGATGAGCGTCTCACAGCCATTTCTGCTGAACTATTGAAGAAACAGTAGCAGAGATAAGGGTGAAGTTGCCCATGTCCCCCTGTGTATGTGTACTAAACTGTGCAAGTGTGTGCAACATTAACAATAAAGAATACATAATCGACAGAAAATAAAGCAATATAGAGGAAAATTATAGGTTCATTAAGTTGACGGCTCAGTCAAGAAGGCTCTATCCTAACTGTTCATAAAATCACACACCATACTTGATATGGCTAAGTCATTTATAACATGGTTATGTTGCATGATGTACAAGTGCGGATCAGTTTGGATTTTTTCTTTGTATTCAGATCGGATGCTTTTTAACATATGGGTTCATATGCTTTCATGATTAGCAGGTCGGTTCGGACGTTTTCGTCATCAGCGAAATAGTGCAGGCATCTATGTTGAAGGTAGGACGGATCGTAGTTTTGAGGGCAGGTTGGTTCGGATCGGATGGACCCTCAAGAAAGGAGTTCGTTTCGGATCGGTTAATGACGAACCGAACCGTACTGATGTCTTGAATCTTATTTTTCTTCCTCCAACCTAGGCTCTTCCGACCCAAACCGAAGCCACAAATATCTCTGTACTGGACTGACCTGTCCCTTCTCCTCCAAATCCATCCTCCCTCGTCTTCCTATGTTGAACCCATAATCTCGCTCTTTATACCCTCAGCTTGCTGCGACGCCACGGCTAAATTAGCCACCTCCAACATTCCGAGGCCAGGAGAAGCTTCGCTAGTGGCGATGGAGACGAATTGAAGACTCCCAAAATCGACGTCAGCATTAGTTGACACGAGTTGAAGCAAGATTCGGTTGTGACTATGGTAAAACCAGCAATTAAATCAAAAAATTAGAAGTTAACATCCCACCTATGAACTCGATTTAAGAACTGGAAAGAGTTTTAAGGGTTTTTAAAATTAGGGTTTTTTAACATGAGGTCTTGGAGAGATCGGAAATGAAAGGAAGGAGTAAAAGAGAGAAAATGGAGAGGAAGGCATGAATTTATATGAAAAGGAAGAAGCCCTTTCGTATTCTGGTGGATTTGACACCTTGGACCGATCAGAATAGCCCATGGTTCTAGATAGTATGAGGCCTTTAAGCCCGTTAGCACAACGAGGGTCAAAACAGGGGTCGGAGCGGAAAGAGTTAGTGCAAACCATGGCTACCATTTCTAACTTTGCATATGAAACAAGCCAGAAAAAGGAAATAACCGATTATGAATATGCATTGTAAAAGTTCACCTAGAAGATTGATTAAAACGTTGAATGGAATCTCAAAATTTTCGAAAAACAAATGGAATGGTTCATACGTCTAATGTTATATTTATAAACACCAAAGGGCGCGATTTAGGAAAATGTCACAACTTTATAAACAGATGGAAACAACTATTCAGAGACTAATGGACAAACCATTTCAAAGCACACTTTATCTCTAATAAACGTGTACTTCGAGGGGGCAAAATGTTAGTCAACTTTGTGAACTAGGCTACACAAAGTTGAAAGACTACTTTACAAATAGGTGTGAAAGGGAGGATGAACAGCAGAAAGTCGGTTCGGTTCGGAGATCCTCGAACCAATCCCCTTCACGTCAAAGCAGGCGGCTCAGGAAGTGGTGAATAGAGAGCGTACCCGGATAGGATCGGCCCCTTCCGATCCGAACCCACGTCGGTGATCCGATCCGAACCACAGCATCACTTCAACAATGCACGATCTCCTGAGTATGCGGAGCGGTTTCTCCCCATGAACCCATAACTGTTGTGTGCTAGCAACATCTCTATGCCCCCACTACCGAAATGAGTGGGATGGCCTCCACATGTACCCGAACCGGAAACCTCCTAGAGAGATTTTCCACTTATAAATACACCACCAAGGTTCATCAGAAGTGATCTTTTGGCAAATTCATGACTTGAACAACTGCTATATCCTAATTTCATCATTTTATTCAGATCATCATCAACCTTTAGAGCATTGTTCAGGAAATACTGAGTGAAATTATTGATTGTAGAAGTGAAGTTGAGTAAAAACAATCATTGTATTTGTACTTCCATCAGCAATTAAAGATATTCAGAGTGGACGTAGGCTCTTTAACGCCGAACCACTATAAATTGTGTGTTCTTCTTTGTTTTTATCTTCTTTTCATTTAAAATTATCAACATTTTGGGTGTTAGAACCACTTTTGGATCTAACAATAGTCTTACGATCAGTCCAGAACCAGGAGCGGCCGCAGCAAGTGGCGGCACATTTAAAGGCTCTTCCTCGGCTTTAGCTTTTGAAAGCTCATCATTCTTAGCCTTTATTTCAGCTAAGGTCATACTATCATCCTCCTTAGTCTCTCCCGTGATGGCGACGTCCTCCTCTTCATCTCCGTCGTCACCATTAGTGTCCTTCAGAGCTCCAATTATCTCAGCATCTTTAGGGACATCTATGATTGGTGGTATAATGGCCTTCTCAATCACCTCAGTCTCTATTTTCTCCTTTTCGACTCCTTCAACTGGCTTGGCACCTACATCATGAGAAGCAACTGTCATTAATTTAGGAGAGAATGCGGTCCTCTCAACCGTTTTCTCCACAATACGATGATATGTTATAACAACTTTGATGAATTGTGGAGAGAATATGGAGATACCTTCCGCTGATTGCTCGTCTGAAGTCGTAGTAGAAGCCTCAACAGGTGGAGGTATGGGAATTTCAGGAACTATTGGATCATCGGGATTGTACTCCTCAACCTCAGCAGCTTTGAGGTCCACGGATGAGCTAGAGCCCTCCTCAATCTGATTCTTACCTTTGAGCTTATGCCTCTCCTCCTCCATAGATTCTTTAATTAAACATCTCCCCTCTGCTAGACGCTCGGGCTCCTCACCCCTAAGATAAAATTTCATGAGTTGGTCCTCATCAACAACATCAACCTGTAAACATTGCTTTTCACCCTCAATGATTTGGTCCCATACATCTACTAAAGTGGTGGGATAGTTCTTAATCCAAGAATTGTCTCGCGTTCGAATGACCTGAGCAAAGAAGTCTATTAGTAATTCATCAAATTCTTCTATCTCCTTTTTAGCCGTGGCAAGTTTAGTGGTAGCATTGGAAGAAAACTCAAGGGCATTGTTAGCATGCCCTTCAACAAGAACCGCTGTCTCCTCAGTGTGAGCCGACTTGTCCTTCAAACTTTCCATTTCCTCCCACGCAGATTTTTCGTCGGCGAAGTGAGTGTGCGACAGTTTCAACTCAGTGTTTGGCAGATCTAAGATCCTCTATCTCTTTCCTCATACCCATACACTCCTTGCTATTGGAGTCAAGCTCGGTGTGAAAAAGTCTTTCCACTTCCTCGAACTGCTTCTTGTAATTTTCAGTATCCCTCTGGGCCAAGGAGAGCTGAGCTTGGGTATCCTCTAATTTTCCCTCGTCCTCGTATCTGGACTTAACGTCGTACTTAGCCTTTTCCCATGCATCCTTTACATCCACCTCCATATGGCGAATGACCTTGGAGAGCTTCTTGGCATGCTTCTTCATTGCTTTGTATTGTGTAGCAACGTGGCCTACTCGGTCCATGACTTATGTATCCCAATCATCGGGAACCGGTTCAAGATCTGGAACGAAGTGCATCTTTTCGAAATATATTTCGAGGAACTTCTCCCGCAGACGCTCCAGTTTTTCCTAATTTTTAGAGGTAAGGACCACCGGTTGTGTAGTTGTAATGTCAATGTTGCGTTGCCCAGAAGGGACAAGAGCTTTCTTCCCCTTTTCCAAACCTTTGCGTGAATCTTTATGCTTGTCCTTGGACTCATAATGCTTCTTGGAGGACTTATCCTGAGGAGGGATAGCTTTCAAGGGAATTGGAGCTTTGGGTGGCTGTTTATCTCCCACATGCTACGTTCGATGACTGTAGTGCTTCTCAAGATCTTGCCTTGAAGGAGAGCGCGAAGAATGAGGTTGATAAGATTCATAGTGCTTCTTGCTGTCTCTCCCGCGGCTATAGCCACGGTCAAGCTTGGTAATAGGATTGAATCTGGGTGTGTACTCGCGAAGATCACGATGAGAATAGCGGCGATGAGTCACTTTTCCTGCAAAAACAACAAGCAAGTATAAAATCCATGACTCATTACAGTGTATAGATGTCGTGACGTGCAGTGCATGTGATGTGTGTGTCTTGTGTGATCTCCCCAGCAGACCAGGGCCCAGAGCCAGGCTTGTCTGCATAGTATCTCCCTCTTTAATAGGAGTAGGCTTCTCCTCAGAGGTGGGAAAGAATGACCTTATTCCAATAGCCTCAGAAGTGTAGATATCATCTGGCAAGGGAAGCCTGGCTAAATCCCTATATATTTGTTCTTCTGTTAATGAATCATGAGTTAAGGGCTTAGTCGGTGGCGGTGTCTTTGGAGATGATTGCCCCTCGGGAACGGAAACACCCTTCGGTTCCTCAGCTTCCACTTCACCTCTAGTATATACGTTCATCTCTTCATCATCTTGAACAACCATTGGCGAAGGACCTTTGGGAAGCTCAATTGTCGTTGTAATTTCTGTGATCACCTATCCCTCGATTGGGGGCATGCTACTAGACTCCCCAAGAGCTTGAGTTGGGGGCACGTACTTGTAAGGCATATCGCCCTAACCAAGCCCTCGTCTTATATATAGAAGTTAGTGTTTATGGAGGTTCTCATCAGTTATGCATTTCTTGATCTTTCGAAAATCAGACTAGGTCTTTATGAGGCAGGACAAACTATCTTTGTATACTTTGCCCTCTTGCTTATTAGGATTGGGGACTGTAAAAAGAAACGAAGCATTAGTATGTTGGTTTATGCAGCTGAAGAAAACACTTAAGAATCTGAAACTTACTCGACTGCAGCCACTTCCTCGCACACCCAGCCTGATGCTTTATATAGAACCACTCGGATTTAGCATCGCCTAAGTTGTTGTGTCCGTCCGTGGAGACCTTCTTAGTAGGAATCGACTCAAAGAAAATGAAGTTCGGGGTCCCCGTGGAACGATGTTTAAAGTGAAAATAGAAGTTCAAATCCTCATAGAAAAGCTCGTTTTCCATAATTTCTGCATATGCGATGTACAAGGTATACAGAGCATAGGCATTGGGGTGAAGTTGCATGGGAGCAATACACAATTGTCTCGGGAGATCGACGACGATTGGAGGAAATGGAGGGATAACACCTATCAAACACATAACCTTGTTGATGACCATAAACCCTTCCGCAGCAGAATGGGGCATATCCTTCTTCTCTAGAGTTTTAATGTCATCCCATGGAATTCCATGCTTTAAACAGATTTTCTTTAGCTTTATTTCATCAAGTGTGGAGGCTATGGAATCACTCAGATCGTCTGCTCTCAAGGTCATCAAGAGCACGGTTATCTCAATATCTACCTTCGTCTTCTTCTTCCTCGAGCGATTACTCTCGGGAGACGATGATTATGCATTAAGGACTGCCTCATAATCTGATTCGGAGATATCCTAATCTGGGTCTGACGGGAGCGCGTCAGGATTGTAATAACTTTTAGACCCTGAACCTATGCTCTTGTCTGACAACCTTGTCAAATATCTATCTGACATATTTGCTGTGTTGATAAACAAACACAAAAGGTTTGAGTATAGTTGCCCGTGAACCCCATGTGTGCTAGTGCTAGTGTGTGCATTGCTGGAAGGGAAACCAAAAGTAAAGAAATTAAGGGTGAATTGGTCATCATATATCTTTTGAGTTAAGTTCTCATCTAGTCTAGAGTATTTTGTTTGGAGGCTCTAACCTAACTGTTCATTAATTGGCTTGAAGTATAAATTGACACTCAACGGAAATGTATGTTGGCGCATTTGGTTAATTGATGTTACTTAGTCGGAAATAATTAAAGAATGGGCTCGGAATTAAGTTAATTCGTGTGCGCAACTCTATGGTCCGGCTTGTGATAAGGATTCAGCTCATGATATGGGGATAACTCGTGAAAAAGCAACGACTCATGAATAGGGTTGGGTCGTGATATGGTCTCAGCCATGTAAGGCTCGCAATTGGAAAGCGGCTCGCCCCTTAAACCCGCTTGCATATCTTGACCCGCCGCTAGACAACTTCGGTTTGCCCACCATGTACATGAACAAGTCTCTTTCATCGACTCACGGTCCTTCTTGTTGCCACCATCAGCTCGTGCTCCCAGTTGGAGACCCGCTCGTGGATAAGGGTCACGATCTGACTAAAAGTAACACTCCTCTTTTTCTTGCCCTCGAACCTTCCATCTCCAGAAAGGATTCCAACCAAAAGAGTTACTCTCAGAATCCCCTACTCAATACACTCTTACTCTCACCCCTTCCAATTCCCAAGCTGATGATTCGATCTCAAGCCCTAGAATAAATGACAACACTCCACTACCTTCCCCTCTCGAGTTGCTCGACGATGGATCATCGCACATCCTCAAAGCCACCGCCTGAACGTTGTCGTGGCCACCAACGCCTGTGACGACTCTAGAAACTACAATACCAAAGTTATTGAAGAAAGATGACAGATTAAAGATGTAAATTGAAATAGGAATAACTGATTTCATAATACCTATACAGCCGATTTGGAGCTCGCGATTTGATTAAGGAAGAAATTAATGTTTTAGATTTGGGAAACTAGGTTTACAACAGTGAAAAAGTAAATAAGGGAAAAGGGTGAAAGTGCTTTTATATCGGTAAAGTTGGATTGTTTGTATTCTTCGTGGAAAAAGGGCCCGATTAAAGCCTATGGCCCAGTAACTAGGCGAGTTCGAAGTTTTGGAAATTCGATCGACCTATCGTCTAACACAAGCACGGTCCGATCTAAAGAAGTTGGCCCACGACTTAATTTATAGAATGAGTTCTAAAACCGATAGATAATGAAAATCAAAATTATCAATAGAGGCCCATAAAACCAGCATAATGATGCAACACTTATTGACAAGTTTACCAAAATGAAAATTAAGGAACTTACCTGAAGAGTTGTTTACAATATAACTCGAAGTCGGAGATCAACAAATAAGCAGCAAAATAATTGGAAACTCAAAAATGTATTTATAATAGTCAGAGGACATGATTTCATAAAGCATCGTGATCGTACAAACAGATACGATTGTTGGTGTTCGCCATTCTGGAAATAGACAAATGTATGATTTTGAAGCATGTTTCATCTTTGATAAAACATACTCCGAAGGGGCAAAATGTTGGCTAGCTTTTTGACCAAGCCACTAAGGACTTAAGCATTTACAATTAGGTGGGAGAAGACCCTCATATTCACAAGCTCAAGAATAAACATTTTAGCTCACAAAGATGGCTCGTTGTCCAAGCAACAAAACAGGTTCATGATCCCCCTTTTCTTGACCATCAACTCATGACTCAGGAACTCGACCTGCTCGCGCCCCCACTTCATGACCCGCCCGTGGACCAAGATCACGATCCGATCCTATGACCAAGGAACAACGCGAAGACCCATTCCAATTCCATCAGGTCATGAACCAAAGTTGAAGGATCTGGTGACACGTGTCTGTAATGGCTCCTCTGACCAATTCTCTATCAAGCCATGAACCGCTTCAAGATTCTTGTGATTGACGCCACGTGACCTCACAAACCGCCTGCTAGAATTGCTTATAAATAGCCCAATACTTTGCATTTTTAAGGATTTTTTGGCAATTGAGAGTTATGAGTCCCCCATTATCATACTTCTCCCATTTCTAATTAGAAATATCTCGAATTTGTTGAGTGAATAATTATTGCAAGAGTCAAATTGAGAGGATGTTGTGATTATACTTGCATTCAAACGTATAATCAGAATCATATAAAGTGGATGTAGGCACTTTATCGCCGAACCACTATAAATGTGGTGTGTTTGCTGCATTTCATTTCATTCTAGTTATAATTCCCCGCATTTCAAGACAATTTGGGTGATAGAACCAATTTTTGGTCTAACAATACATTTGCAAACTTTAGGTTGATAATATTTATAAATGGATAGGAGTTAAATTTTAATAAATGAATGAGTGGGGGAGAGGTATAATTTCTTTGCTTGAAATTACAATAAATAAATGACCTGAAATATGTTGTTTATAATATAAATATTTGGAATTTTTTGTATTTATTCTATTTAAAAGAAAAAGGTTTCGAGTATTTTCTTTGACATTAATATTGGACTATTGATTATTTGGAGATTTTGAACATATGCCTAATTAACATGTGTACTAAATCCTGAATGAACTAAACAGATATAGAATCACACTCTAGTTGCTTGAAGATGATTCTGTTTATAACTACAGCAACATCAGTATTTATTTTCGAGTTTTGAAAGTGGAATAACTATGTGACTCCAATTGAAACGTCGAGTGAATACTTAATACTATTACGAAATGTTTGAAAATGTCTTGACTTTTGATTTAAAAATATATTTCAAATATATATATATAGGTAAGATGGTAGATGTGAATGATTCAGTTTTTCAATGTATTAAATTATTTTATTTATATTTCTCTGCCTCGTTCCTTTTCGAGGACGAAAAGTTTTTGAGTGGGGGAGTGTGTAATGACCTACTATTTTTAATGATTTAAACTTTGATTTAAATCTATTTTTATTATGAAAATATTCTATAATTTCTCATAACGGGAATTCGGAATTTGATATACATTAGTGAGACGTAGCAACTGTGAAAATTTCATCAAAAAATTAGAATGTTTGCCGGTCGCGCAATTTGTAGTGCAAAGTTGTACATAACAGTTCAAATTTTAGAGACCATAAAATTCTTTCGAAACCAATTTGGACAAACATGAAAAGTATTCTATTCGTTGTCACGAATCTAATGGTGCAATCTATTTCTCGAAAATCGGAAGTTTAGAGCTTTATAGAAACATTATTCAATATGAAATTTACGTTGATAAAAATCTTTCTGAAACCAAAATGTCCCAACTTGCAAAAAAAATCCTTTGTTGTTCTACTCTTTAGTCTGCAATCCGTTTCACGAAAATCGGACGTTTTGACCTCTGTTTAATTGTTTTCCTATGAGAAAATTTCATTTAAAGGGGTCTGAAATGCGTTTTTGAACGGAGCATCGTGACACTGCGAACTGCATGTCGTTCCATCCATCTCATCACACTGATTACCGCATTATATTCGTTTGCCTGTTTCGGTGCTTAGTTCGCGACAAAATTATGAAAAGGCTTGCTCAATTCATTTTTTGAAACAAAGCCATTAGTGTTCGATGTCTCCCTATTCAGGTTCAACGTATTTTTCTAGCCATTTTGGATCTGCAAACCCAGCCTGTACCGTTCGCTTGACGGTCGAAAAGACAATAACACGAATATACATATATTTTCAAAACTTATTCTTTAATTTCTGTCCCAAGCCTCGTTACCTTTTCAAATGCATGATTCTTCATTTCCAATGTCACTTTGCAAACAATAAATAAATACGGAAATGCTTTCATTGGAAAGGGCAGCACATTATTTCCTTGTACCTTCTTCTTTCTTTATTTCTGCTTTCTTTACTTTGTTTTGAATACTTAATCTCTACATGATATGAAATATCAAAGTATCTTGCCAAGTATGCAAAAGTTCACCTAAAAAGGGTAAAAAGAAGAAAAAAAGGAAACCTACTTATGTTTTGCCAAAGACTTCCTCCACAACTATCAAATCTGCTAACCATGCACGTACAAGATCTACTTTGTTTCACATTAAAAAAATACATTTGTTTATTGACTGGTGCTATTTGAACTCATCTTTTTGCTGAGTAAACCCAGAACAAACGATGACCAAACTACCCCTGCTTCATTTTTTTTTCAATTTTCAACATACCTTGTAGAGCTCCTATGAGATTATTTAGTGCACCTCATAGGGGTTCTACGAGATTCTTTTGTGCACCTCGTAGGGACCCTACGAGGTGATCTAAAGGAACCTTGTAGGGGCTCTACGAGGTGCACTAAAGAATCCCGTAAAGCCCCTACGAAGGAGGGTAAAATTGTTTTTTTAATAATACATGGGTGAACTCAGCAAAGCTTTGGGTTTCTCATGTTTTTCTAGTTTTTTTCGGTATACTCAGTAATTTCTTGGGTCTAAATAGAATTAACCTTGTTTATATTCAAAGAATTTATCCCATCCTATTCCTTTGCAATATCATAACGAGATCCACCTTTTTGTTTCATGTTTTTTTTCAAGTTTTGTTGTGCCTTTCCTAGCCTAAATATATTTTATTTACTGAGGGAGAAAACCCATCTCATATTTTTGTCAATACTCCCCTCCACCTGATGAGCCATTGAGTTCTTCTCCACCGTTGCCCTATGATCTAACGCCTCCAACTCTACCAGAACTCCCCCGTATTTTGTGTGACCCTTTTGTGCTTCCAATCTTCTCATGTGGTATATAAAAATATATATGTACACTAAGATGTTTCTAGTGTGAGACTTTTCGTTGTTTCCTCTTTTCTTTTTTTTATCAAACTTTGTTTGCCCAGATTCTTTCGTCGAGAACCGGTCCCTTCCTTATAATTTTTTTTCTTTTTTGGGATTAATTTGATTTGTTGCTGGAAGTTTTGTCCTCCTCACGTAAAAATAATAAAATGAAATTTCAATGTTGACAAACCGTGATGAGTTTGCGTGTGTGTTTCTGAAGATTTAGTGTCCGATTGTTGAATCAAATTTGCGCATCGCTTGCGATTTTGTTGCGGATTGACTTTGGAGCGGATTGCTATTTTAATTTGGATATTCGTAGTCATTTCATTTGTATCTATTCGTATGTCGTCTTCATCCGGTGCCACGAAAGGTGAGTTTATCTCACACTTGACTTAAATTTTTTCATGGATGTCAAACTCAGCACGAATGAATTATTGTGAAATATATAGGATTGCTAGTAGAAATTATTTTAACTGATATGTGTACTTTTCATGTATGAACACGATATATATGACACGTAGGTGCACTGATGATATATGACCTGTGATGTGATGATATTAATGTTATGTGATAAATTATTTTGTTTATCTATGTTGTTGATTGCCATAGTTTTAGGAGAAATCACTATAGGATGAAATGATACATACCCGAACAGACAATAGATTAGGTCAAAATCGTTATGGGTTGAAATGATAGACCTGAACGATTTTTACTGAAATGGGATTACGGGTTGAAATGGTATATACCCGTAAATTTATAAATTGTGGACTGAAATCATAAATATCTGTATCACTTGACCATAGGGTAGAAAATTATATACAAACACTGTTAGTCATGTTTTCAAAGTAAAGTGATTTGGAAATTTTGCTTTTTAAACAATAACTTAAGATTTTATATTTATATACGTATATTTAAGATTTTACTTAAATTTATTTATTTTAAAACCATATAATTTAATAAATATTTTTTTAATATAAAAAAATTATTTGTGAATTTTATAAAACTTATGTATATATATATATATATACAAATATATTTTTCAAATTTTATTTTTATATTTATCAAAATTATATATGTATATAAATCTATTTTTCAAATTTTAATTTTAAAATATTTTATAAACTGTAATAATAAACTTAAAGATAGATAAGTTGAGATTTCACGATTTAAATTTAAGGTTTAAAGGTTAGATTTTAATAACGATATTTGATTTAAACTTATGAACTGATATAAGATATGAATTTGAATTGGTTTAAATATGAACCTTTATAAGAAATAAACTTGAATTGTGTGAATTGATTTTTTATTTATTTAAAGAAATGAATTTGAATTATAATTGATATGAAAATGAATTTGATTTTAAAGTGACTGAATGTGAATTTGTATATATAAATTGTTTATGTATGGAATTGAATATATAAATCAGTTTGGTATGAATTAATTTTTTTTGATAAATTGAATTTATAAGTAATGATTTTAAATTGCCAATTTGAAATTTTAAGATGTGAAATGAATAGTTTGACTTGAAATATGAAATTTGATATGAATCTGAACCAAAATATTGTAATTTTATGAATTGACTTAAGAAGAAATCTTATAAAGGTGAAAATTGGATTATATGAATTGTTTGAAGTTGGACTTTGACTAAAATATTTCAAAGTAAAATATAATTGAAGTTAAATATTTTAGTATTGATTTATATTATGTTTGAGACCTTTATGATATGATTTTCTAACTTAATTTGATTAAAGAGATTAAAGTGAGTAGTTTTCAAAATTAAATATAATCGAAGTTAGATATTTAATTTTGATTTCAAATTTGAACCTGAGATTTCATATGAATGATTATAAAGTGATTTATAAAATAATGACCATGGTGTGAAAAATGTAAACGTTTGGTTGTTTAAGAGACCGGGTTCAGCTATTGTCATACTCTCTACCAATACTGAAACCACTTTAGCAATTGTGTACGTGGTGGAGAATCCAGAATGAAGTAGGATGGTTTGGCGAACGCTACTGGAATGAAGTAAGAGAACGATGATGGATATCCTTGACCTTTGGGTCATAATTGAAATGCCTAAAGTAGGAGCCATACCCAGGCCAATGTGAGCTAGCTACTCTTAGCAGGCGTGCTTCTTCGATACAATTTATATATTACTTTGACCGATTTTGGCATCTTTAAATTTGGGAGTATTATCTGACGAGGGCGGTAGTCATGGCTATGCGTTACCACCAGCCTAGGCCCGCAATCTGGTAGAATCCCACTGATTGGTATTGCCTCGATGCCTTGTCATATTTATTCTGATCAAGCCCTCTAAGATTTTGACTTAGCATTGTGGTATCAGTACATCCCTATCCACCGACGTATTGGTGTGTTATATGCAAACTGTACAGCAACGGTATAAACGGTGTAAGGGTAATAATGGTAATCCTGCTTACACTATTTTGATATATTTTACTTTACTGAATAGACACTATTATAATAGCGCATTATACTATATGAATCTAGTTTGATGGATCCTTAGAGGATGGAAATCCCAAATGACCTTTAAGTTACTGATGCATTTCATTGAACATTTTATTTGAGTTGATTTACTTCCATGAGAATGTTAGTCCTGATCCGAGTGTTTTTGTTTGCATTATTGCTCGGGTCAGATCGACTATTACAGCCTTCGAGATTCACACTTGGAGCTTGGAGCTCATATTGGGTTTCGTTCATCTTGTATCTACCTATTAATCAGTTTTTCCAATCATCCAGTTATTCCTGTCATTTCTATTGTAGATAGTTATCATTTGTTTATGAACTAGTGATTGTTGTATTAGACTTCCGTTGTATTGTTTAAGTAAACTCTGTTGTAAAATTTTATTTAGTAGATTCATGAACTACTATTGTATTTTATTTATTCCACTGCAAGATTAACTGCTATTCTGCGTCTATGATCTGATTTATTAAACCCGTAACAATAACAGTCTGTTGTTTCGAACAGTTTGAGTTGATTTAATTACCGACTTGAAGCAATCGAAAAAGGCAAGATGT
Organism: Allium sativum; assembly: GCA_030737875.1. NCBI lineage: Eukaryota > Viridiplantae > Streptophyta > Magnoliopsida > Asparagales > Amaryllidaceae > Allium > Allium sativum. The sequence continues at coordinate 260,248,169 of CM060927.1, read as the reverse complement.
TAATTTGTTTCAAATGATTTGAAATTTATTTTCGTAAGAACCTGATATATTTTTTTCAATCTGAAACTATTTTATGAAACATTTGATTTAGAATTTGGAAAGCTTGAATTTTTACAATACTTGATTGAAAATTTGATAGAAATCGTATTTTTGATTATTGAATGAAAAATTATTTTCCAACTATTTGGAATACGATAAATGGTTTTTAAAGTGTTTTATGAACAAGGAGAAGTTTTGACAACTTAAATCCCGATATGTTAAAGGATTTTGAAAAAAAAACTATGTACTATAATTCAAAAATATTTGTAATTATTGTGTGAAATGATTTATAACTTCGGAATATGAACTAATTTGATATAATACCAAAATGTGAGTAACTCGTGACTAGAGAAAGGTATGATGTGGGGTTGTATGCCCTTGACGATGGTCTTCTCTGCGGGGAGACATCATTTAGTGATATTGATACATGCGTAGGTCATGCCTTGGCCTTCTCATTGGGGAGAAACCTCTCGATCTGGGTAGCATATATGTTATGTTGATAAGCTTGTGAAATATTTAAGAGTTTCCAAAAATGATTTTTTTTAAATCCCGAAATGAAGTATAAGTAGTATTTCAATAATTATAAATGAAACCGGGATTTTAAGTCGAAGAAATTATTATATATTTTGACTTTAAGTTTTATTAAGAAATAATTTTGATAAATTAAGTTTTAGGGAGTTTTGAAGTTTAAAAGCCTATTGTTATTTTATTTAAACTAAATTTTGTACAAGTATTTTGTTGTATACATAAGTATATTTTTAACAACCTCTCCTTTTCGAGGACGAAAAGTTCTTATGGGGGAGATTGTAACATCCCGTAAATTCTGACCATTTAAGTTGTTGAGTTAAACTAAATTATTGAATTTAAAATGGTTTTTAAATAAAATTATGATGTTATTAATGAAATTTATTAATTTCTGTTGAATAATTGATTGAAAATATTGTTATATTCTAGATGATTTTTTTTCTAAAAACATACTTGTACATATATTTCTATCCCCTTATTATTCCTTTCCCCTTTTTGTCTCCTATTATTTTTCCAACAAAAAAAAAACATTCTCCATGTATATATATTTTCCTTCTATTCTATATAATGTTGTTTACATTTAGAAGAGAAAAGAAACGACGAATAAAAAAACTGTGAAACTATCAACATTATCCATGGGTATTTTGTCCATTGAACATGTTCCTTAAATTCTGAAATTTTAATTATGTTTTTTGAAAATTGAAAAGTCACAAACTTTCTAAGAATTAGCGTTAAACAATAAATAATGCATTAATTACTTTCCATTTTTCTCTTTCCTTATGTAATTTTCTTTTGAATTTTGAATAAGAAATAAATGTTGATTAGATTAACTCCTCATGCCTAGTTAGCTAATTTATTTTCTTTGTAACCTATTATATGTGAAGAGACACGTTAGGGAAATAAATCACGTTTGTTGACTGCCTTCTCTCCCTCTCTTCTCTTATACATGTTCATTTCTTTCTAGAAGGAAAAATTACATAGCTATCTCCTCCCTTTTCCTCTCCAATTTCACAACTACTTCATCTTCACCAAAATTCACACTCTCTTCAAGCAAATTCACACAAGTATACGTTCTCTCTTCTTCTTTTATTCCTTCCTCTTTAAAATAATCCATAATTCCCTTGCTTTCCCTTTTCTCTTAAAACCAGTCCTATCCTCCTCCACTTCTCTATGTAAAAAAAGAAGAAAAATAAAGAAAAGAGGAAAAAATGATTTGGTTTGCTTTTGTTGCTTTCTTCTATTGGTTACCTTGTATCTTCTTGTATCCATCTTTAAATCCATGCAATGTGAGTTTATCTCACGATTAATTTATTTCAAGTATTTTGACATCGATAGAAACTAAAATATAGTAGTCAATTTTCAATGTTGTTTGTTGCTTTATGATTGCATTTTGTTGTTGCCTCTTTGTTGTCCAATTTCATGTTATCATTGTTTCTTTGTCACTATGTTAATGTTGATGTTCATCATGTTGTCTTGATGTATTTCTCATACCTTATTATGTAAATTGAAGTACACATGTTGATATACTCACATTGCCAGGTTGTATAAACTTGAAATACGTTAGTATGCATGCTTGCTTTGTTTTATTAAAACATGACATGCCTTGTTGCTTTGCTTTGATTTTTAGTAAAAAAAATCGATGACCATGATTTCTTCACAGTTTGGACACATATTCGGATGTTTAGAAACTGCTTATACAAGTTAGGATTAACTATTATATTTTAGTGTTTTATTGAGGTTGATTTATCCGAGTAAAGTTAATCCTCAATCGAGTGTTTTTGTGTTTTGCATAAACGCTTGGGTCAGACCGAGTGTTGCAGCATAAAGATTTCAGCTGACGAAGTTAGAGAGTGATGAAGACTTTTCTTTTAGTTGGGTTTAAAAATCTCAAATTTTTGCTAAATAAATTTATGTAAATTCTTCCGCTGTATAAACTTGTATAACTTTGATACTTTGTATAAAATGCTTCCACTGTGAGATATTGTAGTTTATTTTTTTGTGATTTCTATGTTTGATTCTATTAAACCCGTAAGCTAAATAACAATCATTCAATTCAAGTGGTTTAATTTGATTTAATTGCCGACTTTAAGCGGTTGAAAAGGCGGGTCGTTACATAAAGATTATTTGTAAGGTCCTATTTTTAAGCGATATAAAGACTTGTAAGTGTTCATATAAAGACGTTTTAAATTTGTAAACAAGTTTCATGTGTAAATTCCATTTTTAAGCAATATTATAATCTAATAATTCTCGTAGATTGAAAAGTTGAATAAGTAAATGAAATTTATTTCTAAGATCCGATATTTTAGTAATAAAAAGTTAACAATGTATATAAGGAAATTTTTTGTAGTTCACATTTACACCAAAAAGGTGTGATTCCAAAGGTATTTCAGTTATTACTAAGGATAGATATTATCAAATCTCCTTAAAAATAAGATTTAATAAACAAGCTTTTTTAGACAATTCAAAAGTTGTCTCTACAAAATTTCAAATCTTAATATCTCTTAAACATAGAATCTAACGTTCAACTCTCTTTCCTAATTCAAACTTTACTTTACGAATATTTTTCAAATATTCATTTAAAAATAGGATATAACATATAATTTTTTTAACAAATTCGTTCTTTATTAGTTGATAGTAGAAGTAAAAATTTAAATTAAAAGAAAATTAGATGTTACAAAATAAAAGTAAAAATTTCAAACTAATTGCGTATCGTTTTAATGCAAATATATAGTTAAATTTTATATAAATAACTCTCATGAGTATGTTGCATAAACAAATTGTGCATCAAGCATTTTCCATTATCACGAGCAAAGCACGTAACATAATGTTGGTTTATAAAAATAATGTGCATTATCACGAGCAAAGCACGTAACATAATGTTGGTTTATAGAAATAATTCTCCTGAGCAACTCTGCACATTTCTAGCCATGTCAACATGCTCCTCCATATTCATGTGAATACCCCACATCAACTCCTCAACCCTGAAGTCCACCTCGCCAGAACCTCTGGCCACCGGAAATAGCACTTCCCCACTTCACTAGAGACACTTCCACTTCACTTCTCCCAGCCATTGTGTCGGCCACCACCTGCATGTCCACTATGTTGTTCCCATGCGTTAGTTGCACCACCACTGAACTACACCACCGTCGAACTCCCCCGCATCTGACCTAAACTTCGCATCACCCATCTCCTTCTAGCGAACTTGAGTTCATAACCTGAAGCCCCATACGCCTTCCCTCCACCAAAATCTACACCTGCTTCTCCACCTTCGATCGGTGCATTTAGCATATAACCCAATCCACCTTCCTACCTTCACATCACTTATGACCAACCTGCACTGTACCACTCGGTCTCCCTCGATTCGCTCCAATCCCATAGCAACCAGCTTGCCCACACGCAATCCTACTATCGCGTTCCAGAACCCAGCTAGTTGGTTCGCTAGCATCTGTCCTCCATCTCTTCACCCTCTGCTAGTCTGTTTCTAAATTCTATGTTTGTAATGACCCAAAAGTCCGGTCCAATTTGAGCTGACTAAATAACACAAGTCCAACCCCAAATTTGCACTGGAAATAAGGAAATTAATAGAAAGAAAATAGAGGGTGAGAATAGATAAGATAGAAACTTAGAATAGAAGAAGAAGAAGAACACAACATCAGAGTAACACGAACCTCACAGCGGGACGAATAACATATATTGCATAACATAACTTTGAAATACAAACCTGTACTTGAATATACATATCATTATCAAAGTACAACACTTACAACACAGCGGAAATAACTATAGCTATATAATCCTGAAGCCTCCTGCTCCAAGATCTTCCTATGTATTTGTAAATCCCGACTACTTGACTGCCCCTACAAATTTAGGCACCCAAGAGTTTAGGGAAAACAACAAAATAAACTCCGGGTCAGTCATGGGACTGGTATAAGTAAAACAGTTTAAAACAGTTTAAGTAGGTAAATGATATCTCATAAGACCACGCCGTATAATGGAACGGGTTTTTCCCTTATGAGAATCCAAATTATCTTTACATAAAAAACCTTTTGATATTATAATAATGACTATCAACCACAATAAAATAATCATCTAGCAGAAACGATTTCATCTCACGTTCTACATATATAGTATATAATCAAAACTGCAAGCACGTATTGGGTAATGGATTTCCAACTATGACAAGGTATGGAACCACCTTTCGCTAGTGTACCTCTAGAAAGGAATACACTGGGTTCAACAAGAACATCTTGCAACCCGGCCACACATGACCGACCACTCATTTCGCTTGAGTGTATCGAATGTATATCACCAACGGTTGGGATCAGCAACTGTTTCCCAAATGGGACAGTATCGACAATAGATTTTCAGAAATAAATGAAACTCTAGATCAGGTGATTATACACCCTAATAGGTGCGACCTACATAGCCATGCTACCTGCCCGATTTCTGTCATTTACCGGATGTGAGGCTAGAAGCTACGCTTTATCATCACACCAGATTCACGTCGAATGTCACATCGTTAAATCCATCAAATCACCGATTGACGTTTACAACAATACATTATGTGTTAGCTAAAAGAAGTTTCCTTCTCCGCTTCCACTCTTGGTATGGTTGGAGAAATCAATATACGTGATCGTCTGGAAATACTCTGTCAGACATCCGTCCATACAAGTCATCCAGGAACAGGATGAACCGAAGGCACTATTCAGTACATCCATCTTAGACACTGTTATCTAAAACTTATACAATAGCCCTTGCACTTTACTCCGTCTTCAATTATCTTTGGCATATATGATTCACAACGCTTATGCCAATACAGAGTGGTTCTTTGGATAATAATCCAATCGGTCTCTCCATATTAACAACGTTAAAATTGTCAAAACTTCGATAGTCTGTGATTTAACTATCGAAGAAAAATACGTGTGCAAACAACGATATTATTTCCAGGAGGAAATTATATCGATCAATCATCATTCAACATTTATCCCTTTATTTCATTAATTTACTTATCTCCTGTTTCCCTATATTCAACATTTGCTATTTTCTATACTTAGAAAATATACGTTATTAACACTGGAAACATTTCCATTCCTTGTTTTCTGTATTTAGAAAACATTTCTGATTCTTGTTCGGAAAACATTTCCAAAACTCGTACATTGGACTTAGGCGGATGTTTAAACAAACCATCACGATGCCAACTCAAACCATTACACTTATTAACTATATTCACTTAACCATCACTTACTATCAAACCTTAGCCATTCCTTAGTTAAAAACGAAGTCAATCAAGTTGGGGTATGATTATCTCTCAGACCTTAACTGAACAACGGTTTAAACTTCAGGATAGACAAGGTTTATCCTTTAAAACTTTAACAAACTTCCTTACGAAATTCTCTTTCAAATAATCTCTATTTGATAACTCCTCCATTCGAATAACTACATTCGATAACCTTTCTTCGAATAAACTATATTCGATTAATATTTAACTCTATTCAACTAACCCTTATTGATTTAACTCTAATCGATTAACTCTATTGGATTAACTCTATCTGATTTAACTCTTGCACTTAACTCCTTTCGGATAAACTATATTCGATAACTCCTTTAACTCTACTCGAATAAACTATATTCGATTAATTCCTTTAACTCTATTCAAATAAACTATACTCGATTAACTCCTTTAACTCTACTAGATTTGATAACTCCCCTTTGATTCTATTCGATTAACTTAGTTTGCCTAACTCTATCTCAATTAAATCCTATCGAATAACTAATTTGATAACTCTAATTGAATAACTGATATTCAATTAACTCTACTTGTCGATTTACCCTTATTCTCTAACTTTATATGCTTTATAAAGATTTCCTTTTAACAACGTTTATTCACTTATAATGATTACCTTCTACAGCGTTTATTCACTTATAATGATTTCCTTCTACAGCGTTTATTCACTTATAATGATTTCTTTTTACTGCGTTTTTTCACTTAAAATGATTACCTTCCAATCCAATTTATCTTCCCAGATAAATATTTCTTTTAATAATTCTATTTATTCCCTAAATAAACATTTCTTTTATTTTTTCCATTTATTCAACAAATAGATATTTCCTTTATTCTATTCTATTTATTTAACAAATTAATATTTCCTTTATTATAACTTATCCTTCGATTTTATAAATATTTTCTTTTATAAAAACCCTTTTCCTTTTCTATATAAAATCCATCGATTTTATATAAATAATTCATTTTCAAAATCCCCTTTCCCACATCCAGTATTTCTTACGGTATTTAACATACCATATAACAACGATAATATCGTCCAAACACACATAATCAACAACACATCATATATCACAATATATGAAAACAATAAAATAACTGTTGAGGAATCTAGTCGGATTCCTCCAACCTGTTTCCCTGCATCACAGATGTTAAACAATATAGATAGCATCACTTTCAGTTCAATATGATATATTCTGTAAAATAGAATCAATATAGAAATTCACTAACTGACTAGCAGTTCAATCAAACAGTCAACACACAGTCAATCAACCAATATTTAACAGTTCTAAAAATACAACATGAAATTATAAACTGTTCAGAGTTAGTGAAATTTACTCACATTGGATGATCATCGTTAATAACGATAACCATCGCTTGATTCAGACGGACAATTTATTTTGCAATAAATTGTAACGAGCTTCGATTCGCTCCCAGTCAGTTCCATTGTGTAGTGTCCGTCCATACGATCCTGTCGGATCTTGTTTTACTGAATTTCAATAACGTATGGAAAAGAAATTAATTATAAAAGTTTAAATGTATATTTATTTTAATTATTTTGATTGCTTTATAAACTGGGCTCACCACCACTGTCGGCCCAACATTCAACCCGTACTCCATTTACACAGTCACCCTTCTTCCCCTTCATTTTCAATTTGAACCCATTGAACACCTCCTGCCATTACCGTGATCCCTCACCATTCTACATAAATCAACATTACTTAGTAGCATACCCTTTAATCCCCGTTTAAACCCTTCAGTAAAACCACTCTTCGTTATCTTCTACTAACCACACTCCAGAACAAAACCTGCTTCTCCAACAAAAATACAACTCACGCCCCCAATTAGATCCGCAACAGACCCGCAAGGCCGTCTCCTCCAACACGTTCTCCTTCACTTCTTTACTGAATCACACTCCATCATCAAGAACCCCCAATGTCTCCAGTATACTTCCCAACAACCCACGCTATTTTTACTGTCCTTTACTCCCTTCAAACCTCGACAGTAGGCAGTCTTCCTTCTCCACCGGGTCAGCACAATAAAACCCACGCTACAGGCTTCTCCTCTTCCATACATCGTTAGTTCGAGACCACCAGCAAACCCCAGCATCTCATCGAACAAAAATATCCCGCAAGCAAAAAAAATCCCCACAACGAAACCGAATCCAAGCACAAAACCCAAATACAAAACTCAAACCAAGAATCAACGACCTAATTTGCTCAAACATTAAACCCTAGCTGATGCTGCGTTAATTCCCAATACGAGGAAAGCCTCGTTGAGCTCCATGAAAAACCCACCGTGTTGAAGAGCTTCGGCTGGTGAATCCAAAAGTATTTAGCAAAGGATTTATAGATTAAATTTGGATTTTCTAGGATTTTCATACTCATGGTTTTCTCGTTTTCTTTTTGCTGAAAGAAGGAAGGAAGTGGCGGCTCATTTATTTCCTACAGAAGATGGAAAAAAGGTTTTTAGGTCTTAAGGTTTGAAGGGTTATTTATAAGCAAAAGGGTTGAGATATTTTGTGAGATATTTGTTTAAGATATTTTCTTTTAAATTCCAGTCGACGTTCTAAGCCTGTACGACCTCATAAAAAATCCGGAATTCGATGAAATTTATTATACTGCTATATTCTAATATTTTGAGTCCAATAAAACCGGTTTCGCCAATTTCCGACATTGTTTGCAAAAACAGTTATTTTCAAAGGCCATACATAAACCATTTAAATATTAATATATTTAAAAACCATTTAAATAAAATATAAATAAATTTATATTATTGTATATATATTCACAAAGAATATCATACAACTCCCGAATATACGTATCTTGATTTATAGCTCGATATCTCAAAGTCCCCAGTTATATCGATATTCGATTTATATTAAATTCCTTTTATAATATAAATAAATCGATATAAATTATAAAGGAATTCCACAGCGACTTTTCTAAAATTTGATTTGGACATACATCAAAATCTACAAGACGAAATCTCGATTTTTCTCTTCCATTAGAAAAATATACTCCACCAGCTCAACACGTTTCTTGTTTCATAGAAATCCGATTTAAAACGGCTTCTGTATATTCGTTTGAAGTTCGAATCGCCAATTTACGAACTGCAGCGCCATTTCGAGCTCGATTTTAATTATATTATAAACTATACGTTCAACTGTCGACGATTGAATATATTCGTTACTATAATTCAATTCTGAACTGAATTAAATATCACAGAGGATCCAGTTCACCCCATATCATTATTTCAGCCAATTCTGATTATTTCGAATTAAGTATATTATTTAATTTATTATTTTAATTAAATATTCACTATTATTTAATTCCACGACCATTAAATTCACTATATCACTATTTATATAATTAAATAAATTAATTATAATACCTCTGCCAATGCGGGTCATTACAATCTTCCCCACTTAAAATAATTTCCTCCTCGAAATTGCTAAGGTAGAGAACGACCCTATCGACTAGTTAGAACATATTTGTTCACTTCTTAACTTCAGTTTCAACTGAACCATTTTAATTTCAATTAAATTATTAATTCTTATTATCGAAAATTTTCAAAAATCCTGAAAATTTTCTAATGCCTTAACTTTTCGAAAAATTTCGCCAGCACCTACTTTGTACTGGTCAATATAGGTCAAACCACCACTCGCCTCTCTGGGCCATCTCCATCCCAAAAGAAAATCAAAACGCCAAGCAGCTTGCCAATTCGGCTCATAAATCTTATATCCAATAGAAATATAAACTTGTGCCTTGTCGGCATATCATTATATCCTTTCCACATGTTATCAATTTAGCGGATACAAGGGTCATCCCAATCAAATTCCAATCTGCTTTTATCCACAACACAACCATTCGCTTATATCCGAGCCAAATATCATTTCAACTCGAGTTTCTTCTCGATTCCCAACTCTTAACTTGATCATCACATTACACTTCAAATTTGAATCTCACAATCCAATTTGTCTTGATATCCTTCTAATTCAATCTCAGTCACCACTTAACTGACTTTACTTTAATTCAATTTTACTTTCACGAATTTCTGTTAAATTTGTTTTTGATTCAACAGTCTTTCCCTGGGAGTTTTCAAACAGTTTACTCTTTTCAAAAATCAAATTTTCCTTTTGAACATGTCACTGAGCCCTTAATCAATATTCCATTAGTTAAACCACTTCTCTATTTCTTTATCAATATTTGTTAACCCAGTATTTTCAATAACCATATTGGCCTTTTATGTTATTTGGAAAACATTTCCGAATATCGCCTTCCTTTATTTTCTAAACTTTACAAAATATATGCTATTTATAATTGGAAAATATTCCAATTTCTTATCACTTTTCCGATCTCGTTTATTTCTATACTTACGAAATATTCTTTATTATATTTCCAAGTTTACACTTATTTGGGTTAAAACGGATGTTGTGTAAAACATAGTTACGACAACCCAAATACTATATTCAACTAACTCTTATTCAACATTGATCTTCGAGCCTGAAATCTTTCTATTTATTTGTTAATAATGAAATCAATCAAGTTGGGGTATAACTATCTCTCAGACCTTGACTGAATGACATTTATAACGTCAAAACAGATATGACTACTTACTCGAATAATCAATACCATACAACTACTTATTCACTTTTTAAACATGTATACGCTTTCTCTTTCTATTCTTACTAGATTTTATTCTAGACTTCCTTTTTTGATTTTACTATTCTATTTCTAAGTTCGTTTCCTTATCGATTTCTATATATATATATATCGATACGTTGATTTCTAACTATCAAATTATCTTAAAAATATTCTAACTTCTTAAATTTCCGGAAAAATTCTCCATAACCTCCTTTGTACCAGGAGCATCGGGATATTTCAAATAGCCTCCCATGGCCCTCACCAATCCAAAAGAAAAAGCGAAGCGGCTAGCCGATACGGCGTGAAATCTCATATGTGAATTAAATACATACCTTTTCGTTGAGCATTCTATTTATATACCTTCATACCTTATCCATACCTATATCATGTATATTTGTACCTGCCTAATCTATTTTAACTATACCTGATCGTTTCAACTCAATTCGTTAACTAATTTGTTAATTAACTCTTTTGTCTATTTCACATTTATATTCGAACATGACATGTTCAAATATATTTTAACTTGCTCATTAACTAAATTGAATCCAAATTTCAAATTTAAGTTCTATATTCGATTTCGAATATCCATTTACAAATCCAATTCACCTTTCAAAGTTAAGCTTCAAATTCAAAACTCGATTAACTAATTGCTCTTCGACTTAGTTAATTCTATTCAATTTCTACTCAAATTTTATATCACTTCTATTATTCAAATCTATATATCAAATTCTATATTTGAATTCCATATATCAAATTCTATTCAAATTCTATATATCAAATTCTATATTATAAATCCCATTTCGAAATTCTATTATAAATCCCATTTTGAAATTCAACACAACTTGTCTTTCCCAAAACAAATTCAAAACAGTATCTCTGGTAGTAATTCGTCACTTACAACTCGAAAATGAATACTGATGATGCAGCTGTCATCATCGGAATCTATTTTCCTGCGATCGAAGTGAGTTTAATACTATAAAACCATTTCTGAACATTTCCACTTTGAAATTCATTTGAAAATATAATTCACACTGCTTGTAAAACAATTTAAAATCTCCCAGGATCTTAAATTTTCCTTATTTCTAATCCAAGTCTATTTACAAATACATATCCAATTTTCCAGGATTTTAATTCAAATTCTGGTTTAAATTTCAGATTTGATTCGCTTCGTAACACTTATATGAATTCTACTTGGTTATATATATAACCATTTTACTTTTATAATCTTACTCGATTATAATAACAACCAATATATCCAATATATTATAAAATTTTGATATATATATATCTTCTCTATATCAAGATATACCTTGGGTAAACTTATTTTAATTTACCCTCTTGTCAAAACATATCGTGTCGACCCATCGTATTCGAGTGTTTATAAACTCCTACCGATACAGTGGATCAAACTAATCGACCAGAACCCATAAACAACTCAATCAATAAATCTCCACAATATAAATCAATTTTTATATCAATAACAAATACGTTCACTCGTATATATACACTCAAACTCAATCTAGGGTATTACTAACCCTATCTCTACCGAGTCACGCCACAGAGCCAAGGTAATTACTTAACCTATAGCTCTGATACCAACTGTAATGACCCAAAAATCAGGTCCAATTTGAGCTGACTAAATAACACAAGTCCAACCCCAAATTTGCACTGGAAATCAGGAAATTAATAGAAAGAAAACAGAGGGTGAGAATAGATAAGATAGAAACTTAGAATAGAAGAAGAGGAAGAACACAACATCAGAGTAACACGAACCTCACAGCGGGACGAATAACATATATTTCATAACATAACTTTGAAATACAAATCTGTACTTGAATATACATATCATTATCAAAGTATAGCACTTACAACACAGTGGAAATAGCTATAGCTATATAATCCTGAAGCCTCCTGCTCCAAGCTCTTCCAGTATATCTGTAAATCCCAACTACTTGACTGCCCGTAAAAATTTAGGCACCCAAGAGTTTAGGGAAAACAACAAAATAAACTCCGGGTCAGTCATGGGACTGGTATGAGTAAAATAGTTTAAAACAGTTTAAGCAGGTAAATGATATCTCATAAGACCACGCCATATAATGGAACGGGTTTTTCCCTTATGAGAATCCAAATTATCTTTATATCAAAAACCTTTTGATATTATAATAATGTCTATCAACCACAATATAATAATCATCTAGCAGAAACGCTTTCATCTCACGTTCTACATATATAGTATATAATCAAAACCGCAAGCACGTATTGGGTAATGGATTTCCAACTATGACAAGGTATGGAACCACCTTTCGCTAGTGTACCTCTAGAAAGGAATACACTGGGTTCCACAAGAACATCTTGAAACCCGGCCACACATGACCGATCACTCATTTCACTTGAGTGTATCGAATGTATATCACCAACGGTTGGGATCAGCAACCGTTTCCCGAATGGGACAGTATCGACAATAGATTTTTAGAAATAAATGAAACTCTAGATTAGGTGATTATACACCCTAATAGGTGCGACCTACATAGCCATGCTACCTGCACGATTTCTGTCATTTACCGGATGTGAGGCTAGAAGCTACGCTTTATCATCACACCAGATTCACTTCGAATGTCACATCGTTAAATCCATCAAATCACTGATTGACGTTTACAACAATACATAATGTGTTAGCTAAAAGAAGTTTGCTTCTCCGCTTCCACTCTTGGTATGGTTGGAGAAATCAATATACGTGATCGTCTGGAAATACTATGTCAGACATCCGTCCATACAAGTCATCCAGGAACAGGATGAACCGAAGGCACTATTCAATACATCCATCTTAGACACTGTTATCTAAGACTTATACAATAGCCCTTGCACTTTACTCCGTCTTCCATTATCTTTGGCATATATGATTCGCAACGCTTATGCCAATACAGAGTGGTTCTTTGGATAATAATCCAACCGGACTCTCCATATTAACAACGTTAAAATGGTCAAAACTTCGATAGTCTATGATTTAACCATCGAAGAAAAATACGTGTGCAAACAACGATATTATTTCCAGGAGGAAATTACATCGATCAATCAACATTCAACATTTATCCCTTTATTTCATTAATTTACTTATCTCCTGTTTCCCTATATTCAACATTTGCTATTTTCTATATTTAGAAAATATACGTTATTAACACTGGAAACATTTCCATTCCTTGTTTTTTGTATTTAGAAAACATTTCTGATTCTTGTTTGGAAAACATTTCCAAAACTCGTACATTGGACTTAGGCGGATGTTTAAACAAACCATCACGATGCCAACTCAAACCATTACACTTATTAACTATATTCACTTAACCCTCACCTACTATTAAACCTTAGCCATTCCTTAGTTAAAAACGAAGTCAATCAAGTTGGGGGTATAATTACCTCTCAGATCTTAACTGAACAACGGTTTAAACTTCGGGATAGACAAGGTTTATCCTTTAAAACTTTAACAAACTTCCTTACGAAATTCTCTTTCAAATAATCTCTATTCGACAACTCCTCCATTCGAATAACTACATTCGATAACCTTTCTTCAAATAAACTATATTCGATTAACTCAATTCAACTAACCCTTATTGATTTAACTCTAATCGATTAACACTATTGGATTAACTCTATTTGATTTAACTCTTGCACTTAACTCCTTTCGGACAAACTATATTCGATAACTCCTTTAACTCTACTCGAATAAACTATATTCGATTAATTCCTTTAACTCTATTCAAATAAACTATACTCGATTAACTCCTTTAACTCTACTAGATTTGATAACTCCCCTTTGATTCTATTCGATTAACTTAGTTTGCCTAACTCTATCTCAATTAACTCCTATCGAATAACTAATTTGATAACTCTAATTGAATAACTGATATTCAATTAACTCTACTTGTCGATTTACCCTTATTCTCTAACTTTATATGCTTTATAAAGATTTCCTTTTAACAACGTTTATTCACTTATAATGATTACCTTCTACAGCGTTTATTCACTTATAATCATTTCCTTCTATAGCGTTTATTCACTTATAATGATTTCCTTTTACAGGGTTTATTCACTTAAAATGATTACCTTCCAATCCTATTTATCTTCCCAGATAAATATTTCTTTTAGTAATTCTATTTATTCCCTAAATAAATATTTCTTTTATTTTTTCCATTTATTCAACAAATAGATATTTCCTTTATTCTATTCTATTTATTTAACAAATTAATATTTCCTTTATTATAACTTATCCTTCAATTTTATAAATATTTTCTTTTATAAAAACCCTTTTCCTTTTCTATATAAAATCCATCGATTTTATATAAATAATTCATTTTCAAAATACACTTTGAAAATCCCCTTTCCTACATCGAGTATTTCTTATGGTATTTAACATACCATATAACAACGATAAATATCGTCCAAACACACATAATCAACAACACATCATATATCACAATATATGAAAACAATAAAATAACTGTTGAGGAATCCAGTCGGATTCCTCCAACCTGTTTCCCTGCATCACAGATGTTAAACAATATAGATAACATCACTTTCAGTTCAATATGATATATTCTGTTAAACAGAATCAATAAAGAAATTCACTAACTGACTAGCAGTTCAATCAAACAGTCAACACACAGTCAATCAGCCAATATTTAACAGTTCTAAAAATACAACATGAAATTATAAACTGTTCAGAGTTAGTGAGATTTACTCACATTGGACGATCATCGTTAATAACGATAACCATCGCTTGATTCAGACGGACAATTTATTTTGCAATAAATTGTAACGAGCTTCAATTCGCTCCCAGTCAGTTCCATTGTGTAGTGACCGTCCATACGATCCTGTCGGATCTTGTTTTACTGAATTTCAATAACGTATGGAAAAGAAATTAATTATAAAAGTTTAAACGAATATTTATTTTAATTATTTTGATTACTTTATAAACTGGGCTCACCCACCACTGTCGGCCCAACATTCAACCCGTACTCTGTTTGCACAGTCACCGTTCTTCCCCTTCATTTTCAATTTGAACCCGTTGAACACCTCCTGCCATTACCGTGATCCCTCACCATTCTACATAAATCAACATTACTTAGTAGCATACCCCTTAATCCCCGTTTAAACCCTTCAGTAAAACCACTCTTCGTTATCTTCTACTAACAACACTCCAGAACAAAACCTGCTTCTCCAACAAAAATACAACTCATGCCCCCAATCACATCCGCAACAGACCCACAAGGCGTCTCCTCCAACACGCTCTCCTTCACTTCTTTACTGAATCACACTCCATCATCAAGAACCCCCAATGTCTCCAGTATACTTCCCAACAACCCACGCTATTTTTACTATCCTTTACTCCCTTCAAACCTCGACAGTAGGCAATCTACCTTCTCTACCGGGTCAGCACAGTAAAACCCACGCTACAGGCTTCTCCTCTTCCATACATCGTTAGTTTGAGACCACCAGCGAACCCCAGCATCTCATCGAACAAAAATATCCCGCAAGCAAACAAAATCCCCACAGCGAAACTAAATCCAAGCACAAAACCCAAATACAAAACTCAAACCAAGAATCAACGACCTAATTTGCTCAAACATTAAACCCTAGCTGATGCTGCGTTAATTCCCAATACGAGGAAAGCCTCGTCGAGCTCCATGAAAAATCCACCGTGTTGAAGAGCTTCGGCTGGTGAATCCAAAAGTATTTAGCAAAGGATTTATAGATTAAATTTGGATTTTCTAGGATTTTCATACTCAC
Source organism: Allium sativum (assembly GCA_030737875.1). Classification (NCBI taxonomy): domain Eukaryota; kingdom Viridiplantae; phylum Streptophyta; class Magnoliopsida; order Asparagales; family Amaryllidaceae; genus Allium; species Allium sativum. The sequence continues at coordinate 260,231,897 of CM060927.1, read as the reverse complement.
GGTTTTCTCGTTTTCTTTTTGCTGAAAGAAGGAAGGAAGTGGCGGCTCATTTATTTCCTACAGAAGATGGAAAAAAGGTTTTTAGGTCTTAAGGTTTGAAGGGTTATTTATAAGCAAAAGGGTTGAGATATTTTGTGAGATATTTGTTTAAGATATTTTCTTTTAAATTCCAATCGACGTTCTAAGCCCGCACGACTTCATAAAAACTCCGGAATTCGATGAAATTTGGTATACTGCTGTATTCTAATATTCTGAATGCAATAAAACCGGTTTCGCCAATTTCCGACACTGTTTGCAAAAACAGTTATTTTCTAAGGCCCTACATAAACCATTTAAATATTAATATATTTAAAAACAATTTAAATAAAATATAAATAAATTTATATTATTGTATATATATTCACAAAGAGTATCATACAACTCTAGAATATACGTATCTGGGTTTATAGCTCGATATCTCAAAGTCCCCAGTTATATTGATATTCGATTTATATTAAATTCCTTTTATAATATAAATAAATCGATATAAATTATAAAGGAATTCCATAGCGACTTTTCTAAAATTTGATTTGGACATACATCAAAATCTACAAGACGAAATCTCGATTTTTCTCTTCCATTAGAAAAATATACTCCACCAGCTCCACACGTTTCTTGTTTCACAGAAATCCGATTTAAATCGGCTTCTATATATTCGTTTGAAGTTCGAATCGCCAATTTACGAACTGCAGCGCCATTTCGAGCTCGATTTTAATTATATTATAAACTATACGTTCAACTATCGACGATTGAATATATTCGTTACTATAATTCAATTCTGAACTGAATTAAATATCACAGATGATCCAGTTCACCCCATATCATCATTTCAGCCAATTCTGATTATTTCGAATTAAGTATATTATTTAATTTATTATTTTAATTAAATATTCACCATTATTTAATTCCACGGCCATTAAATTCACTATATCACTATTTATATAATTAAATAAATTAATTATAATACCTCTGCCAATGCGGATCATTACAATCTTCCCCACTTAAAATACTTTCGTCCTCGAAATTGCTAAGGTAGAGAACGACCCTATCGACTGGTTAGAACATATTTATTCCTTCATAACTTCAGTTTCAACTGAACCATTTTAATTTCAATTAAATTGTTAATTCTTATTATCGAAAAATTTCAAAAATCCTGAAAATTTTCTAATGCCTTAACTTTTCAAAAAATTTTGCCAGCACCTCCTTTGTACTGGTCAATATAGGTCAAACCACCACTTGCCTCTCTGGGCCATCTCTATCCCAAAAGAAAATCAAAACGCCAAGCGGCTTGCCAATTCGGCTCATAAATCTTATATCAAATAGAAATATAAACTTGTACCTTGTCGGCATATCATTATATCCTTTCCACCTGTTATCAATTTAGCGGATACAAGGGTCATCCCAATCAAATTCCAATCTGCTTTTATCCACAACACAACCATTCGCTTATATCTGAGCCAAATATCATTTCAACTTGAGTTTCTTCTCGATTCCCAACTCTTAACTTGATCATCACATTACACTTCAAATTTGAATCTCACAATCCAATTTGTCTTGATATCCTTCTAATTCAATCTCAGTCACCACTTAACTGACTTTACTTTAATTCAATTTTACTTTCACAAATTTCTGTTAAATTTGTTTTTAATTCAACAGTCTTTCCCTGGGAGTTTTCAAACAGTTTACTCTTTTCAAAAATCAAATTTTCCTTTTGAACATGTCACTGAGCCCTTAATCAATATTCCATTAGTTAAACCACTTCTCTATTTCTTTATCAATATTTGTTCACCCAATATTTTCAATAACCATATTGGCCTTTTATGTTATTTGGAAAACATTTCCGAATATCGCCTTCCTTTATTTTCTAATCTTTAGAAAATATATGCTATTTATAATTGGAAAATATTCCAATTACTTATCATTTTTCCGATCTCGTTTATTTCTATACTTACGAAATATTCTTTATTATATTTCCAAGTTTACACTTATTTGGGTTAAAACGGATGTTGTGTAAAACATCGTTACGACAACCCAAATACTATATTTAACTAACTCTTATTCAACATTGATCTTCGAGCCTGAAATCTTACTATTTATTTGTTAATAATGAAATCAATCAAGTTGGGGTATAACTATCTCTCAGACCTTGACTGAATGACATTTATAACGTCAAAACAGATATGACTACTTACTCGAATAATCAATACCATAAAACTACTTATTCACTTTTTAAACACGTATACGCTTTCTCTTTCTATTCTTACTAGAATTTATTCTAGACTTCCTTTTTTTGATTTTACTATTCTATTTCTAAGTTCGTTTCCTTATCGACTTCTATATATATATATATATATATATATATATATATATATATATATATATATCGATACGTTGATTTCTAACTATTAAATTATCTTAAAAATATTCTAACTTCTTAAATTCCCGGAAAAATTCTCCATAACCTCCTTTGTACCAGGAGCATCGGGATATTTCAAATAGCCTCCCATGGCCCTCACCAATCCAAAAGAAAAAGAAAAGGCCAAGCGGCTAGCCGATACGGCGTAAAATCTCATATATGAATTAAATACATACCTTTTCGTCGAGCATTCTATTTATATACCTTCATACCTTATCCATACCTATCTCATGTATATTTATACCTGCCCAATCTATTTTAACTATACCTGATCGTTTCAACTCAATTCGTTAACTAATTTGTTAATTAACTCTTTTGTCAATTTCACTTTTATATTCGAACATGACATGTTCAAATATATTTTAACTTGCTTATTAACTAAATTGAATCCAAATTTCAAATTTAAGTTCTATATTCGATTTCGAATATCCATTTACAAATCCAATTCACCTTTCAAAGTTCAGCTTCAAATTCAAAACTCAATTAACTAATTCCTCTTCGACTTAGTTAATTCTATTCAATTTCTATTCAAATTTTATATCACTTCTATTATTCAAATCTATATATCAAATTCTATATTTGAATTCCATATATCAAATTCTATTCAAATTCTATATATCAAATTCTATATTATAAATCCCATTTTGAAATTCTATTATAAATCCCATTTTGAAATTCAACACAACTTGTCTTTCCCAAAACAAATTCAAAACAGTATCTCTGGTAGTAATTTGTCACTTACAACTCGAAAATGAATACTGATGATGCAGCTGTCATCATCGGAATCTATTTTCCTGCGATCGAAGTGAGTTTAATACTATAAACCCATTTCTAAACATTTCCACTTTGAAATTCATTTCAAAATATAATTCACACTGCTTGTAAAACAATTTAAAATCTCCTAGGATCTTAAATTTTCCTTATTTTTAATCCAAGTCTGTTTACAAATACTTATCCAATTTTCCAGGATTTTATTCAAATTCTGGTTTAAATTTCAGATTTGATTCGCTTCGTAACACTTATATGAATTCTACTTGGTTATATATATAACCATTTTACTTTTATAATTGTAATATCCCTGATTTTTTGACCATTTATTTGGAATATTTTATTTATTTAAAATATTTATTTGAGTTTAAATAAGGAGATCTGGTTATTTTAATTTAAATATTTAAATTATATTAATAATATAATAATATTTTATTTTTGGGATATGGGAAAATACTGAATTTGCTGTATAAGGTGAACGAGCGATTTATAATGGTTTAAATATAGTTTATATTGAATTATATAAATATATTCGTTATTAAAACGACGTCAGAACGTTAAATTTATGATTATATTATAAACAAACTAAGAATGGCGCGGTAATTCGAAAATTTCGTTTTGAACTTTAACTGAGTATACAGAATTCGTTTTGAGTCGGAATTCCGTGAAACCAAAAACGTTGGCATCAATTTGATTATATTTTTCATATGGAAGAGGAAAATCGAGATTTCGTGTTATAATTTGTTAGTTATATCCAGTTGAAATTTTGAAATAGTCGTTATGGAAATCGTTTATAAACAATAACGTTTATTTAATCAATTAAATAAGAATTTATATATATTTTTGATATCGTTTAACCAAATTTGTGTTAAAAATCAATCCTAGTCTTATTTGAAGTTATACGGTGTTTCGGTTTGAATATTCAATAATACCAGGTTATTATTCAATTTAACTGTTTTGAGATTTAATTTATATCGTATCGACATTACATAAGATTTTAAATAACCAACTTAAAGCTCAGTAATTCCATGTCGGCTAGTTGATACCGTAAGACTAGAATTATAGTTCCAGTATAATTAAATAATGTGTACTTGGGGTTAATTAATGTAAGGAAGTAAAATCTTTGGCTTGGGTCTTTATATCTCATTGAGAAGATCGCTAAAAATGAACAGTTACTTTCAAGTAATGTTCATAACACTATTTTGGCTTAAGAGTCGTTTTTGTTCAAAGTTAAATATGGTTCCCCCTAGTACTTAGAATAATTATTTTAATATTCAACTATATCAATTGGCGGTAGCACAAATATTTATATTAAAGATCAAAGTATGTACTAAACCAGTTGACAAACACCACTTGATACATGATTTAAGAACAGAGATTTCAGTAAACAAAATTTTTCCAAATCCGTTTAAGTACATATGAAAATTTTCTCTGCCAACAGGAAAGAACAAAACTTTACACATTTGATATAACCATTCAATAGCCTGCCCTAAAAAGCATCAATACCTTGTCAAGCCTACATGAAAACAGACGTATGAACCAAATATTTTACACAGTAAAAATCTCATGTTTGATATACAAGATACAGTACAAAGTTCAAAATTTTCAATGAAATAAACAAGTAAACAGTTACATATACATTGACAAATGAGAAAATAATAGCAGAGAAATCTAAAACGAAATCCTCTCCCAGCGTCACTTCTTCATCACCAACAGGGTTAATCTGAAAAGGAGATATACAGCTATGAGTATAGCTAGAAAGTAGGTAAATATATATAAAGTTAAAGATTTCGAAGAAGAAAAATAAATAAGCAGTGAACAGCTATAAAACGTACAAGAACAGCTAAGAGACCAGACAATGCAAGGTTTGCATCACCAGTAAACAGCTAAAGAAATATAGGATACACAGTTAAGGAAAAACTAGTATATGTATATTTCCATATCAAATCTTTACACCGAATCTATAAAAAAACAGATAATATATCTTCATTCAGGAAATCTCATATAAAAGCCCTCTGCCATATATGCATTTCGCAGTCCAAAGATTTGAACTGAAGTAGACATTTAATAGATGAACAGACTATATAAATTGACAACAAGGAAGAACAAACCAATGGTTTCCTATAGCAGACAGACAATACATATAGCTTAAGCTATAGGAACAGTTTGGGTTGCAGGATTTTACATGAAATCCAACAACATCCATCACAAAACCGAACTGTTCACTGTCAAAACCCACGCAAAGATCAAACATTAATCACACACACAGTTCGACAATTCATGGTAGAGCCGAAATGAAGAAGTAAACGCCTAAAAATCTAGTAACAGCTCAATCTAAAAGCTAGGATGTAACAATTCATGAATCACTGTAACCATTTCTAGTAAAAATATAGGGTGCGAGATCAACACGGTTTGAAGTAGAACCGAACGGTAAACCACAAACAGACACATAAATAAATACAGCAAGATAGGAAGAAAATCAAAACAAGAATTAGTAAATCACTTAGCTTTTGGAGGAAGACATCGGTAGGGGTTTGGAAGGTCGGAGAATCGGCTGCAGGAGGAGGCCAAGAGGTTTTGATGGCGACGAGACAAGCAGCGTTGGGTTCGCTGGAGGAAGCAGCGTTGGAGGAAGGGACTTAGGTCTCGTTCTAGGGTTCCATTTTTCTCTCTCGTCGATTTTGTTGTGGTGGCTCTACAAAATGATGAAGGGGGCCAATGTTTAGGGTTTTAAGGGTGCGGGTTCAATGGGGTAACGGGCTGGACCGAGAGAGGTAAGGCCCAATCTCCTTTCTTATTTATTTAATTAGGGTTTGCTTAGTTTAAAATTCATATAAATTTCAAAAATTAATATCAAATGCAAACGCAATCAGATTTCGACGAAACGAAAAACGTTGGGACCGTGAAAACGAGTACTACGCGATGGATGAGAACCAGGCAGGGCAGGCAGTAGCTGGATTTTTCAGAAAAATAAAACGTCGTTGAATTCAATTGAAAACAAGCTGATTTATCGTCGAAATCAAATCAAAGGTGAGTTAAACTCACTCAGTATTTCTCGCTTATATGTTATAAGTTGGGTTTTTATTTTTGAGTGTTATGATTGCTAGTGTTTTGACTAGTTGATGATAAATATTCATATATTGTTTGAACTGATGAAATTAAACGTCATTTAATTTCAGTGAATCCAAATCGTTATTTTAACGATTGGTTCCAATTGAGGTAAGTTACCTCATTGGTCATGTTTATAAAATAAACATGTTTTTAATAAATGAATTGTTTGATTGGTTGTTGTGGTCGACCTTGAATTGTCATTATAAACTGTTATGAGACCATTATTGAATTGTTTTGATGATTGAATATTGACCTGATGATTCACCATTTGTTTGGTTTCAACCATTGGGTATTATTGGTTGAGGGGTTGGCAGTACATGGCCTATGAATTTACCATTTTGTAAATATCGGTCTACCGTCAGGTAAATCGACAAGATAAGTTATAAAATTTATTTTATAACTGAAAATAGATTTTTTTAATCTATTATTTGAATTAAAGTTGTAAAAAGGAAATAAATAATTATTATTTACGAATTGAGTTATAATTGGTTTTTAAATGATTGTATAAAGAAGAGTAATAATAATCCTATTTTTAATTTGGGCAAAGTCAACTATATTTTGATATGGTTAATGGTAAAACTAATTATCCTTTTAATTTAAAATGATTTAAAGAAATGAATTCAATTTAAAGTCGAGTAAGAAATAATTAGTTGGAGATAAATTCAATTAAGGGATTATGGAGTGTTTTATGACCCAAGTGTTCGACGAACTTGGTGAATGAAGTTGGTAGGTAAATATAAAGATTTAAATGAGGGTTTTACTTAATGCTTCAAATTAAGTAAGGTGAATCCGAATTGGAATGATACTTTAAAGAGGTTAAGTGATGAGATGTTCGAACAAGGGTTTCAAATATAAGAAAGGTTAAATAACCCAGATCTGAAATCAAGATTTGAAACGAGATTTAGTATCAGTAGTTATGTGATAAGCTAATATTATTTTTAGGTAAGAACGGGTCGATCAAGGTCTGAGAGGTAACTAAAGTACCCCAACTTGGTTAGCCTCACTATTATCAAGGAACGGTATTTGTTTTGTGTGAGTGAAGGTGATGAATTGGTTTTATCTTATACAAGAAATACTGAACTCTAATGTAAGGATTTGGGAAATTAAGGAATATTGCAATATTGGTTTAAAAAGGAGTAAGAATATTGATTTCAAATTTATATCGAACATTGTTATTTAATTAGGGTCGATCGAATCTAGTAGAGTTAATCAAACATAGTTAGTCAGAAAGAGTTGCCATTGCGTATGACTACTAGCGTAATTCGCAGGGCTGTAGATAGCTTACGGCGGTCGGATGTTTCCTGGGGGAATCAGGCGTAACCATTGTGATCAGTGCGATCTAGAGTCAAGCGAATAGAGTTAAGTCGAATATTAGAATTGATTAACGATTTTGTTAAATTTATTTTTAAAAAGCCAAGTCATGCCAAGTACTGAATCAGTGAAATCATTTTTAACACATGTGTTATTTGATAGTTAAGTCACCGACTATCAAAATCTGACCAATTCGCTTGTTGGTATGGAAAGACCGGGATCGAATTTATATTCGAAAACCATTCTGACCAACAAATACGTGAAGAGATTAGAAGATGATCGAGATGGAGCATTGAAGACTGTGGATCTTCACAAGCGGAAGGACTGCTAATAATCTTTGGTGAGCTCCTAGAGATAAGTTGTGGTTCGATCGTGGTTGGAATCCACAGGTTGCAATGACTTCTCGCTACTAATCCATGGGGTGATTCCTATATGAGATGCAGTAGGAGAGTGCCTTCGGTTCATCCTGTTCCTGGATGACTTGTATGGACGGATGTCTGACAGAGTATTTCCAAAGGAATTACATGAGTTGATTTCTCCAAACGTACCATAGTTGATGGCGGAGAAATGGTTATTCTCTAGACAAATAAACTAGAGTATTTTTGTGGACGTCAATCAGTGTGATATATGGCGGATCTGACGATGTGGCATTCAAAGTGGATGGTGGCCAGGTGCTGTAAAGGAAATTCTGACCTTAAGCCTCATCAACCGGGAGATGACAAAAATCGGGCAGGCAGCATGGCTATGTGGGTCGCTCCCATGAGGATGTATAATTACCTATCTAGAGAAATTCCTTTTGTTTCTTATTCTATCGATTCTGCCCATTCGGGAACAGTGGTTTGAGTCCAACCATTGGTGATATACATTCGATACACTCAAGCGAAATGTGTGGTCGGTCATGTGAGGGCCGGGTTGCAAGACGTTCTTGTTGAACCATGTGTATTCGCCTCTAGAGATACACGTGCGGAAGGTGGTCCCATACCTTGTCAAGTTGGAAATCCAATATCCAATAAGCGCCCGCGGTTTTCGATTGTATACTATATACGAGGAGCGTGAGATGCAAGCGTTCCTCTAGATTTGCTAATTATCTGTATCTAGACATTATCATAATATCAGATCAATCTATGATTTCAAAAGATGTTTTGGGTTATCGTAAGGTAAAAACCGTCCGTGTTTATGTGTGGATCGGTCTTACGATTATCTTTTTCTTTCGAAAGGATTTTAACTTTAAAATCAAGTTGTGTAATACCTTAATGCTGTGCGAGTTTTTTTTTTCTTCTCACTCTGGTCCACCAGACTGACCCGGTGTTTTGTAAATGCTCGGGTTAGACCGAGGTGTACAGGTTCAGGTTATCAGGTACTGAGAAGTCCGGAGACGAGCTGAAGATGTTCAGATGGATGATATTCTGCTGTGTGATTATATATATGAGGACAGATTATCAAAACTGTCCAGATGTGTGTTGTACTCTGATATTGTAAGTATTTTCAAAAGCTCTCAATAATGATTTATTTATGTATTATATTTTGTTCCGCTGCGATGTGAGACTCTGTGTTGGTTCTTCTTCTTCTTCTATTCTAATATTTCTTTCTCTCTTATCTCACCCTCTACCTTCTTTCTCATAACTATCTGGTGTTTTCGATACTTGGATTTTGGCAAGTGATACGGGTTTAATGTATCGTTGTCAAAGTCTGGGCGTCGAACCTGCTGGGTCGTTACAGTGGTATCAGAGCTATTGGTTTAGTGATAAATTTGGCTCTGTGGTGTAACTCGATAGAGATGGGGTTAGTAACACCCTAGATTGAGTTTGAGTGTGTATATATATATATATATATATATATATATATATATATATGAGAGCGTATTTGTAAATTTTGTATATAAATGTTTTGTATTGTGTTGTTCGATCAGTTCAAGTGTTGAAAAGCGTTGAACTGGTAATCGATACAATATTGTTTTGAAAAGAGGCTAAATGAAATAATTTTACCCGAAATTTATTTTTGTATAAAAAAAAATAATTTTCCCAAATTAGTTAAGCTATGGTGTGTTGACTGATTTGAATGGAATTCAAAATTGGTTAAAATTTTGAATTGAACTTAACTGGGTTAAGTGAAATTGAATTTATGATTAATAACGGTATTGGAAAATAAATTAAGAAATAGTGTTGAAATTAAACAAATTGAATGGAATTTGGGAATTTAATGAAGAATAATTAAATAGAAATCGATCGAATAAGCGGTTGATATTCAAATAGGTTGGATTCAATTAAATAGTAAAATTGAATGTGAATTTGGTTGATTGATTAAGTTTGTGATGCCCTGGTTATTGATTCATGGTTGATTGGTTGTTGGATTGATTGAATTAAATTCATAATGGGTTAAGGTAAAGCTAAACAAACCGAAACTCTGAAAGTGAAGTGTTATTTAAATATATTTTAAAAATTACTGGAATTTACAACAATTTTCTTACCTTAGCAATTTCGAGGACGAAATTATTTTAAGGGGGGAAGAATGTAATGTCCTTGATTTTTTGACCATTTATTTGGAATATTTTATTTATTTAAAATATTTATTTGAGTTTAAATAAGGAGATCTGGTTATTTTAATTTAAATATTTAAATTATATTAATAATATAATAATATTTTATTTTTGGGATATGGGAAAATACTGAATTTGCTGTATAAGGTGAACGAGCGATTTATAATGGTTTAAATATAGTTTATATTGAATTATATAAATATATTCGTTATTAAAACGACGTCAGAACATTAAATTTATGATTATATTATAAACAAACTAAGAATGGCGCGGTAGTTCGAAAATTTCGTTTTGAACTTTAACTGAGTATACAGAATTCGTTTTGAGTCGGAATTCCGTGAAACCAGAAACGTTGGCATCGATTTGATTATATTTTTCATATGGAAAAGGAAAATCGAGATTTTGTGTTATAATTTGTTAGTTATGTCCAGTTGAAATTTTGAAATAGTCGCTATGGAAATCGTTTATAAACAATAACGTTTATTTAATCAATTAAATAAGAATTTATATATATTTTTGATATCGTTTAACCAAATTTGTGTTAAAAATCAATCCTAGTCTTATTTTAAGTTATACGGTGTCTCGGTTTGAATATTCGATAATATCAGGTTATTATTCAATTTAACTGTTTTGAGATTTAATTTATATCGTATCGACATTACATAAGATTTTAAATAACCAACTTAAAGCTCAGTAATTCCATGTCGGCTAGTTGATACCGTAAGACTAGAATTATAGTTCCAGTATAATTAAATAATGTGCACTTGGGGTTAATTAATGTAAGGAAGTATAATCTTTGGCTTGGGTATTTATATCTCATTGAGAAGATCGCTAAGAATGAACAGTTACTTTCAATTAATGTTCATAACACTATTTTGGCTTAAGCGTGATTTTTGTTCAAAGTTAAATATGGTTCCCCCTAGTACTTAGAATAATTATTTGAATATTCAACTATATCAATTGGCGGTAGCACAAATATTTATATTAAAGATCAAAGTATGTACTAAACCAGTTGACAAACACCACTTGATACATGATTTAAGAACAGAGATTTCAGTAAACAAAAAAAATTCAAATCCGTTCAAGTACATATGTAAAATTTCTCTGCCAACAGGAAAGAACAAAACTTTACACATTTGATATAACCATTCAATAGCCTGCCCTAAAAAGCATCAATACCTTGTCAAGCCTACATGAAAACAGACTTATGAACCAAATATTTTACACAGTAAAAATCTCATGTTTGATATACAAGATACAGTACAAAGTTCAAAATTTTCAATGAAATAAACAAGTAAACAGTTACATATACATTGACAAATGAGAAAATAATAGCAGAGAAATCTAAGACGAAATCCTCTCCCAGCGTCACTTCTTCATCACCAACAGGGTTGATCTGAAAAGGAGATATACAGCTATGATTATAGCTAGAAAGTAGGTAAATATATATAAAGTTAAAGATTTCGAAGAAGAAAAATAAATAAGCAATGAACAGCTATAAAACGTACAAGAACAGCTAAGAGACCAGACAATGCAAGGTTTGCATCACGAGTAAACAGCTAAAGAAATATAGGATACACAGCTAAGGAAAAACTAGTATATGTATATTTCCATATCAAATCTTTACACCGAATCTATAAAAAAACAGATAATATATCTTCATTCAGGAAATCTCATATAAAAGCCCTCTGCCATATATACATTTCGCAGTCCAAAGATTTGAACTGAAGTAGAAATTTAATAGATGAACAGACTATATAAATTGACAACAAGGAAGAACAAACCAATGGTTTCCTATAGCAGACAGACAATACATATAGCTTAAGCTATATGAACAGTTCGGGTTGCAGGATTTTACATGAAATCCAACAACATCCATCACAAAACCGAACTGTTCACTGTCAAAACCCACGCAAAGATCAAACATTAATCACACACACAGTTCGACAATTCATGGCAGAGCCGAAATGAAGAAGTAAACGCCTAAAAATCTAGTAACAGCTCAATCTAAAAGCTAGGATGTAACAATTCATGAATCACTGTAACCCTTTCTAGTATAAATATAGGGTGCGAGATCAACACGGTTTGAAGTAGAACCGAACGCTAAACCACAAACAGACACATAAATAAATACAGTAAGATAGGAAGAAAATCAAAACAAGAATTAGTAAATCACTTAGCTTTTGGAGGAAGACATCGGTAGGGGTTTGGAAGGTCGGAGAATCGGCTGCAGGAGGAGGCCGAGAGGTTTTGATGGCGGCGAGACAAGCAGCATTGGGTTCGCTGGAGGAAGCAGCGTTGGAGGAAGGGACTTAGGTCTCGTTCTAGGGTTCCATTTTTCTCTCTCGTTGATTTTGTTGTGGCGGCTCTACAAAATGATGAAGGGGGCCGATGTTTAGGGTTTTAAGGGTGCGGGTTCAATGGGGTAACGGGCTGGACCGAGAGAGGTAAGGCCCAATCTCCTTTCTTATTTATTTAATTAGGGTTTGCTTAGTTTAAAATTCATATAAATTTCAAAAATTAATATCAAATGCAAACGTAATCAGATTTCGACGAAACGAAAAACGTTGGGACCGTGAAAACGAGTACTACGCGATGGATGAGAACCAGGCAAGCAGCAGCTGGATTTTTCAGAAAAATAAAACGTCTTTGAATTCAATTGAAAACAAGCTGATTTATGTTCGAAATCAAATCAAAGGTGAGTTAAACTCACTCAGTATTTCTCGCTTATATGTTATAAGTTGGGTTTTTATTTTTGAGTGTTATGGTTGCTAGTGTTTTGACTGGTTGATGATAAATATTCATATATTGTTTGAACTGATGAAATTAAACGTCGTTTAATTTCAGTGAATCCAAATCGTTATTTTAACGATTGGTTCCAATTGAGGTAAGTTACCTCATTGGTCATGTTTATAAAATAAACATGTTTTTAATAAATGAATTGTTTGATTGGTTGTTGTGGTCGACCTTGAATTGTCATTATAAACTGTTATGATACCATTATTGAATTGTTTTGATGATTGAATATTGACCTGATGATTCACCATTTGTTTGGTTTCAACCAATGGGTATTATTGGTTGAGGGGTTGGCAGTACATGGCCTACGAATTTACCGTTTTATAAATATCGGTCTACCGTCAGGTAAATCGACGAGATAAGTTATAAAATTTATTTTATAACCGAAAATAGATTTTTTTTAATCTATTATTTGACTTAAAGTTGTAAAAAGGAAATAAATAATTATTATTTACGAATTGAGTTATAATTGGTTTTTAAATGATTTTATAAAGAAGAGTAATAATAATCCTATTTTTAATTTGGGCAAAGTTAACTATATTTTGATATGGTTAATGGTAAAACTAATTATCCTTTTAATTTAAAATGATTTAAAGAAATGAATTCAATTTAAAGTCGAGTAAGAAATAATTAGTTGGAGATAAATTCAATTAAGGGATTATGGAGTGTTTTATGACCCAAGTGTTCGACGAACTTGGTGAATGAAGTTGGTAGGTAAATATAAAGATTTAAATGAGGGTTTTACTTAATGCTTCAAATTAAGTAAGGTGAATCCGAATTGGAATGACACTTTAAAGAGGTTAAGTGATGAGATGTTCGAACAAGGGTTTCAAATATAAGAAAGGTTAAATAACCCAGATTTGAAATCAAGATTTGAAACGAGATTTAGTATCAGTAGTTATGTGATAAGCTAATATTATTCTGAGGTAAGAACGGGCCGATCAAGGTCTGAGAGGTAACTAAAATACCCCAACTTGGTTAGCCTCACTATTATCAAGGAACGGTATTAGTTTGGTGTGAGTGAAGGTGATGAATTGGTTTTATCTTATACAAGAAATACTGAACTCTAATGTAAGGATTTGGGAAATTAAGGAATATTGCAATTTTGGTTTAAAAAGGAGTAAGAATATTTATTTCAAATTTATATCGAACATTGTTATTTAATTAGGGTCGATCGAATCTAGTAGAGTTAATCATACATAGTTAGTCAGAAAGAGTTGCCATTGCGTATGACTACTAGCGTAATTCGCAGGGCTGCAGATAGCTTACGGCGGTCGGATGTTTCCTGGGGGAATCAGGCGTAACCATTGTGATCGCTGCGATCTAGAGTCAAGCGAATAGAGTTAAGTCGAATATTAGAATTGATTAACGATTTTGTTAAATTTATTTTTAAAAGGCCAAGTCATGCCAAGTACTGAATCAGTGAAATCATTTTTGACACATGTGTTATTTGATAGTTAAGTCACCGACTATCAAAATCTGACCAATTCGCTTGTTGGTATGGAAAGACCGGGATCGAATTTATATTCGAAAACCATTCTGACCAACAAATACGTGAAGAGATTAGAAGATGATCGAGATGGAGCATTGAAGACCGTGGATCTTCACAAGTGGAAGGACTGCTAATAATCTTTGGTGAGCTCCTAGAGATAAGCTATGGTTCGGTCGTGGTTGGAATCCACGGGTTGCAAGGACTTCGCGCTACTAATCCATGGGGTGATTCCTATATGAGATGCAGTAGGAGAGTGCCTTCGGTTCATCCTGTTCCTGGATGACTTGTATGGACGGATGTCTGACAGAGTATTTCCAAAGGAATTACATGAGTTGATTTCTCCAAACGTACCATAGTTGATGGCGGAGAAATGGTTATTCTCTAGCCAAATAAACTAGAGTATTTTTGTGGACGTCAATCAGTGTGATATCTGGCAGATCTGACGATGTGGCATTCAAAGTGGATGGTGGCCAGGTGCTGTAAAGGAAATTCTGACCTCAAGCCTCATTAACCGGGAGATGACAAAAATCGGGCAGGCAGCATGGCTATGTGGGTCGCTCCCATGAGGATGTATAATCACCTATCTAGAGAAATTCCTTTTGTTTCTTATTCTATCGATTCTGCCCATTCGGGAACGGTGGTTTGAGTCCAACCGTTGGTGATATACATTCGATACACTCAAGCGAAATGAGTGGTCGGTCATGTGAGGGCCGGGTTGCAAGACGTTCTTGTTGAACCCTGTGTATTCGCCTCTAGAGATACACGTGCGGAAGGTGGTCCCATACCTTGTCAAGTTGGAAATCCAATATCCAATAAGCGCCCGCGGTTTTCGATTGTATACTATATACGAGGAGCGTGAGATGCAAGCGTTCCTCTAGATTTGCTAATTATCTGTATCTAGACATTATCATAATATCAGATCAATCTATGATTTCAAAAGATGTTTTGGGTTATCGTAAGGTAAAAACCGTCCGTGTTTATGTGTGGATCGGTCTTACGATTATCTTTTTCTTTCGAAAGGATTTTAACTTTAAAATCAAGTTGTGAAATACCTTAATGTTGTGCGAGTTTTTTTTTCTTCTCACTCTGGTCCACCAGACTGACCCGGTGTTTTGTAAATGCTCGGGTTAGACCGAGGTGTACAGGTTCAGGTTATCAGGTACTGAGAAGTCCGGAGACGAGCTGAAGATGTTCAGATGGATGATATTCCGCTATGTGATTATATATATGAGGACAGATTATCAAAACTGTCCAGATGTGTGTTGTACTCTGATATTGTAAGTATTTTCAAAAGCTCTCAATAAAAATTTATTTATGTATTATATTTTGTTCCGCTGTGATGTGAGACTCTGTGTTGGTTCTTCTTCTTCTTCTATTCTAATATTTCTTTCTCTCTTATCTCACCCTCTACCTTCTTTCTCATAACTATCTGGTGTTTTCGATACTTGGATTTTGGCAAGTGATACGGGTTTAATGTATCATTATCGAAGTCTGGGCGTCGAACCTGCTGGGTCGTTACAATAATCTTACTCGATTATAATAACAACCAATATATCCAATATATTATAAAATTTTGATATACATATATATATCTTCTCTATATCAAGATATACCATGGGTAAACTTATTTTAATTTACCCTCTTGTCAAAACATATCGTGTCGACCCATCGTATTCGAGTGTTTATAAACTCCTACCGATACAGTGGATCAAACTAATCGACCAGAACCCATAAACAACTCAATCAATAAATCTCCACAATATAAAACAATTTTTATATCAATAACAAATACGTTCACTCGTATATATACACTCAAACTCAATCTAGGGTATTACTAATCCTATCTCTACCGAGTCACGCCACAGAGCCAAGGTAATTACTTAACCTATAGCTCTGATACCAACTGTAATGACCCAAAAATCCGGTTCAATTTGAGCTGACTAAATAACACAAGTCCAACCCCAAAATTGCACTGGAAATCAGGAAATTAATAGAAAGAAAACAGAGGGTGAGAATAGATAAGATAGAAACTTAGAATAGAAGAAGAAGAAGAACACAACATCAGAGTAACACGAACCTCACAGCGGGACGAATAACATATATTTCATAACATAACTTTGAAATACAAATCTGTACTTGAATATACATATCATTATCAAAGTATAGCACTTACAACACAGTGGAAATAACTATAGCTATATAATCCTGAAGCCTCCTGCTCCAAGCTCTTCCAGTATATCTGTAAATACCGACTACTTGACTACCCGTAAAAATTTAGGCACCCAAGAGTTTAGGGAAAACAACAAAATAAACTCCGGGTCAGTCATGGGACTAGTATGAGTAAAATAGTTTAAAACAGTTTAAGCAGGTAAATGATATCTCATAAGACCACGCCGTATAACGGAACGGGTTTTCCCCCTATGAGAATCCAAATAATCTTTATATCAAAAACCTTTTGATATTATAATAATGTCTATCAACCACAATATAATAATCATCTAGCAGAAACGCTTTCATCTCACGTTCTACATATATAGTATATAATCAAAATCGCAAGCACGTATTGGGTAATGGATTTCCAACTATGATAAGGTATGGAACCACCTTTCGCTAGTGTACCTCTAGAAAGGAATACACTGGGTTCAACAAGAACATCTTGCAACCCGGCCACACATGACCGACCACTCATTTCACTTGAGTGTATCGAATGTATATCACCAACGGTTGGGATCAGCAACCGTTTCCCGAATGGGACAGTATCGACAATAGATTTTTAGAAATAAATGAAACTCTAAATCAGGTGATTATACACCCTAATAGGTGCGACCTACATAGCCATGCTACCTGCCCGATTTCTGTCATTTACCGGATGTGAGGCTAGAAGCTACGCTTTATTATCACACCAGATTCACTTCGAATGTCACATCGTTAAATCCATCAAATCACCGATTGACGTTTACAACAATACATTATGTGTTAGCTAAAAGAAGTTTCCTTCTCCGCTTCCACTCTTGGTATGGTTGGAGAAATCAATGTACGTGATCGTCTGGAAATACTCTGTCAAACATCCGTCCATACAAGTCATCCAGGAACAGGATGAACCGAAGGCACTATTCAATACATCCATCTTAGACACTGTTATCTAAGACTTATACAATAGCCCTTGCACTTTACTCCGTCTTCAATTATCTTTGGCATATATGATTCGCAACGCTTATGCCAATACAGAGTGGTTCTTTGGATAATAATCCAACCGGTCTTTCCATATTAACAACGTTAAAATGGTCAAAACTTCGATAGTCTATGATTTAACTATCGAAGAAAAATACGTGTGCAAACAACGATATTATTTCCAGGAGGAAATTATATCGATCAATCATCATTCAACATTTATCCCTTTATTTCATTAATTTACTTATCTCCTGTTTCCCTATATTCAACATTTGCTATTTTCTATATTTAGAAAATATACGTTATTAACACTGGAAACATTTCCATTCCTTGTTTTCTGTATTTAGAAAACATTACTGATTCTTGTTTGGAAAACATTTCCAAAACTCGTACATTGGACTTAGGCGGATGTTTAAACAAACCATCACGATGCCAACTCAAACCATTACACTTATTAACTATATTCACTTAACCATCACTTACTATCAAACCTTAGCATTCCTTAGTTAAAAACGAAGTCAATCAAGTTGGGGGTATAATTACCTCTCATACCTTAACTGAACAACAGTTTAAACTTCGGGATAGACAAGGTTTATCCTTTAAAACTTTAACAAACTTCCTTACGAAATTCTCTTTCGAATAATCTCTATTCGATAACTCCTCCATTCGAATAACTACATTCGATAACCTTTCTTCGAATAAACTATATTCGATTAACTCTATTCAACTTACCCTTATTGATTTAACTCTAATCGATTAACTCTATTGGATTAACTCTATTTGATTTAACTCTTGCACTTAACTCCTTTCGGATAAACTATATTCGATAACTCCTTTAACTCTACTCGAATAAACTATATTCGATTAATTCCTTTAACTCTATTCAAATAAACTATACTCGATTAACTCCTTTAACTCTACTAGATTTGATAACTCCCCTTTGATTCTATTCGAATAAACTATATTCGATTAACTTAGTTTTCCTAACTCTATCTCAATTAACTCCTATCGAATAACTAATTTGATAACTCTAATTGAATAACTGATATTCAATTAACTCTACTTGTCGATTTACCCTTATTCTCTAAGTTTATATGCTTTATAAAGATTTCCTTTTAACAACGTTTATTCACTTATAATGATTACCTTCTACAACGTTTATTCACTTATAATCATTTCCTTCTATAGCGTTTATTCACTTATAATGATTTCCTTTTACAGCGTTTATTCACTTAAAATGATTACCTTCCAATCCTATTTATCTTCCCAGATAAATATTTCTTTTAATAATTCTATTTATTCCCTAAATAAATATTTCTTTTATTTTGTCCATTTATTCAACAAATAGATATTTCCTTTATTCTATTCTATTTATTTAACAAATTAATAATTCCTTTATTATAACTTATCCTTCGATTTTATAAATATTTTCTTTTATAAAAACCCTTTTCATTTTCTATATAAAATCCATCGATTTTATATAAATAATTCATTTTCAAAATGCACTTTTAAAATCCACTTTCCCACATCCAGTATTTCTTATGGTATTTAACATACCATATAACAACGATAAATATCGTCCAAACACACATAATCAACAACACATCATATATCACAATATTTGAAAACAATAAAATAACTATTGAGGAATCCAGTCGGATTCCTCCAACCTGTTTCCCTGCATCACATATGTTAAACAATATAGATAAAATCACTTTCAGTTCAATATGATATATTCTGTTAAACAGAATCAATATAGAAATTCACTAACTGACTAGCAGTTCAATCAAATAGTCAACACACAGTCAATCAGCCAATATTTAACAGTTCTAAAAATACAACATGAAATTATAAACTATTCAGAGTTAGTGAGATTTACTCACATTGGACGATCATCGTTAATAACGATAACCATCGCTTGATTCAGACGGACAATTTATTTTGCAATAAATTGTAATGAGCTTCAATTCGCTCCCAGACAGTTCCATTGCGTAGTGTCCGTCCATACGATCCTGTCGGATCTTGTTTTACTGAATTTCAATAACGTATGGAAAAGAAATTAATTATAAAAGTTTAAACAAATATTTATTTTAATTATTTTGATTGCTTTATAAACTGTGCTCACCCACCACTGTCGGCCCAACATTCAACCCGTACTCCGTTTACACAGTCACTCTTCTTCCCCTTCATTTTCAATTTGAACCCGTTGAACACCTCCTGCCATTACCGTGATCCCTCACCATTCTACATAAATCAACATTACTTAGTAGCATACCCCTTAATCCCCGTTTAAACCCTTCAGTAAAACCACTCTTCGTTATCTTCGACTAACAACACTCCAGAACAAAACCTGCTTCTCCAGCAAAAATACAACTCACGCCCCCAATCAGATCCGCAACAGACCCGCAAGGCCGTCTCCTCCAACACGTTCTCCTTCACTTCTTTACTGAATCACACTCCATCATTAAGAACCCCCAATGTCTCCAGTATACTTCCCAACAACCCACGCTATTTTTACTGTCCTTTACTCCCTTCAAACCTCGACAGTAGGCAGTCTTCCTTCTCCACCGGGTCAGCACAGTAAAACCCACGCTACAGGCTTCTCCTCTTCCATACATCGTTAGTTCGAGACCACCAGCGAACCCCAACATCTCATCGGAAAAAAATATCCCGCTAGCAAACAAAATCCCCACAACGAAACTGAATCCAAGCACAAAACCCAAATACAAAACTCAAACCAAGAATCAACGACCTAATTTGCTCAAACATTAAACCCTTGCTGATGCTGCGTTAATTCCCAATACGAGGAAAGCCTCGTCGAGCTCCATGAAAAACCCACCGTGTTGAAGAGCTTCGGCTGGTGAATCCAAAAGTATTTAGCAAAGGATTTATAGATTAAATTTGGATTTTCTAGGATTTTCATACTCACGGTTTTCTCGTTTTCTTTTTACTGAAAGAAGGAAGGAAGTGGCGGCTCATTTATTTCCTACAGAAGATGGAAAAAAGGTTTTTAGGTCTTAAGGTTTGAAGGGTTATTTATAAGCAAAAGGGTTGAGATATTTTGTGAGATATTTGTTTAAGATATTTTCTTTTAAATTCCAATCGACGTTCTAAGCCCGCGCGACTTCATAAAAAATCCGGAATTCGATGAAATTTGTTATACTGCTATATTCTAATATTCTGAATCCAATAAAACCGGTTTCGCCAATTTCCGACACTGTTTGCAAAAACAGTTATTTTCTAAGGCCCTACATAAACCATTTAAATATTAATATATTTAAAAACAATTTAAATAAAATATAAATAAATTTATATTATTGTATATATATTCACAAAGAATATCATACAACTCCAGAATATACGTATCTGGATTTATAGCTCGATATCTCAAAGTCCCCAGTTATATCGATATTCGATTTATATTAAATTCCTTTTATAATATAAATAAATTGATATAAATTATAAAGGAATTCCACAGCGACTTTTCTAAAATTTGATTTGGACATACATCAAAATCTACAAGACGAAATCTCGATTTTTCTCTTCCATTAGAAAAATATACTCCACCAGCTCCACACGTTTCTTGTTTCACAGAAATCCGATTTAAAACGGCTTTTGTATATTCGTTTGAAGTTCGAATCGCCAATTTACGAACTGCAGCGCCATTTCGAGCTCGATTTTAATTATATTATAAACTATACGTTCAACTGTCGACGATTGAATATACTCGTTACTATAATTCAATTCTGAACTGAATTAAATATCACAGATGATCCAGTTCACCCCATATCGTCATTTCAGCCAATTGTGATTATTTCAGAATTAAATATATTATTTAATTTATTATTTTAATTAAATATTCACCATTATTTAATTCCACGACCATTAAATTCACTATATCACTATTTATATAATTAAATTAATTAATTATAATACCCCTGCCAATGCGGGTCATTACAATGTTTGTAGGTCAAGTTTCAATAACTCAATCGACCTAAAAAAATGGCCTTTGCTGGTTTATGTTTACGTGCATATCAATCGTTTTTACAATGTGTGTATCCACCATGTGTCATTATCTCTTTATCCATAGTGTGCATATTCTCACGTCGCATAAAAGGTGAGTACTTACAAATCCATGACCTATGCAGTTATAGCGCTTAGCGGTTCTGTAGTAGTAGAGGTGCAAAAAGGTGTAGCTGTGATATAGCGGGGAAATAACGGATATATAGCAGGGGTGCAAATAGGCACATTAGATGTAAAAATAAGTATTTTCAAATTAATTATCATTCTCGCATTATTTGTGTAGAAGAAAACTGATATCTCTTGATCTTATACAATAAAATCAAATAATATCGTGGTTACACACATTAGAATTAATGACAATAATAGATTTCTACTATATATTAGACATTTGTGTGTTAAAATTATCTTCTTACACTAACTTTGTTGATTTATTTTAAAAGAGAACTAGTTAAATCAAGCTTTGTATAATAATATTGTAAAAACGAATGTTGTAAAAAGTTGATTTAATGGGCACAGCTGAAAATAGTGGGGCTTAAAATGGATCTATTGTTCATCAATGCTAAATAGAAATAGCGTACCGGTTGAAGGGCACTATCGGCTATAGCGAGGATTTTGTGGGGCTTTAGCAGGGCTTCAACTACACAGTTTATGACATTTTTTTACGCAAATGAAATTTATTAAATTGATGTTTCGGAATTGAAATTTACATTTGACACCATTAGTACTTGACACTATACAATGAAATTGAATTGAACTAGGTGTTAACTGGATGATTGGTGATGTATTTAGTAATTATATCAAAGTTGAAATGAAGTTAATTGTATTGAACTAAATTAATTAAATTAAATATTAAAGTCCTTTTAACCGAAATTGACTTGAATTTGAATAGAATATCAACATTGAGTATTGAATTTAAATAAATTATACATAAACGAGATTGGGATTTTGTTGTTCTAATAATTCAGTCAAATTTTATTCAAATTAAAATGAATTTAATTTAGTTTGAATTTGGATGATATTGAATGTTATGTGGATAATGTAACACACCACGTCCCTTAATGTTACCTATATGAGGGTGCATTAAGTTCTGTGAGGCACGATAATAATACAACGACTAATTTCACAAGATGGAATATAAAATGCAGCGGAAAATATTCAAACTTTTATTATAAAACCAAATACAACATTACATTTTCAAATCCGATAAGTCGTAGTCATGACCATCTATCTTGTGGAAATTATAAAACATTAGAGTACAAGTACAAATCCAAAAAAATCATATCCTGCATGAGCCATAACAATAAAACTAGAATAGAAACTAAAAAAAATACATCTAATGAGAAATAATCCAAGTCCAAGCTAAATCAAGGAAACACGGTCTATGCTGAAATCCACCACTCTGAGAACCTAAGGGGAAAGGAAGAGATCAAATGAAAAAAAAATAGGTCAGACATAAAGTATGGCGAGTTCTAGTGATTTTTATCATAAGCAATAGGTAAAGAAGTGTCAAGACGGGTCAATAATATTGGACATGAAAATACAGTAAAATACACAAGTATGAAAAAAACAAGATAAGGTAAATTCGAATAAGCTTCTCATTCATATCCTAGAATAGAATTTCTGCACCAACTATCAGAATAATAGGATTAGGTTTCACCATAATTACTACTCAGTGACTGGCTCCCTACAGATGCGAATAACCTGTGCTTGCCGCGGTAGTTGGGGATATCAGTCCCGAACCCATCAACTTTAAAGACACAACCATATCCGCCGGTGTTACAGTGTCTTATCTTCCCCCATCAGACCCATGCACGCTCATGACTCCACCGGAACGTACCTGTACCAACCTCCAAGATTTGAACCTCTTATAATCATCCATTAGTAAAGCTTGCCTTAGTCCCTATCTATTGTGAGACTCGTTTGATAACAAGAGGGTAGTGATTGATGTGGATTCCAAGAAAACAGCAAATTGACACAAGCCACCCATAGACTTGTGCCCCCAAGTAATCTAAGATTTTTAGAGTTAACCCCAAGATATATTAACAGCAAACATGGAACCTCTAAGCTTATTAATCAAATACGTTAAATTAGCTAGAGCTGGTAATGGATACCCGAAAAATCCGATATCCGTCCGCATCCGTATCCGAAAAGCGGATAAATATCTGATATCCAAAAAAATGGTTGTGGATACGGATACATAGATATCCACATCCGAAAATTACCCGTCTGGTTTTTTTTAACATTATGCTAAAAATTATATGTATTTTAGTACAACGAACTAGATGTATTTTTTGCTTTACTAAGTCGAAGGTTTATATTATATTCACTAAATGCATATTAGCTACTCAAATCTATTTAATTTCATCATATACGCTTATTTTTAACACTTTAGTGATCAAAGAAATTAAAAACTTTTTCTTCAAACTATTAAATTTTATTTATATTTCTTGATTTACTGATCGATGGCGGATAGAATAATTATCGATATCCATCCGTATACGCAAATACAGGTACCTGATATCCGAAAATGATTTCGGATACGGATATAGCGCTATCCATATCCGAAAGTATCCGTTGACAGCCCTAAAATTAGCAGGTTTAAGTTTATTAATAAGCATCATATAACCCTATGTTATATTTACCGATTGTGAATGACATTTATTAAATGTAACAACCCTTCCCCAAATCTACAGGCATCCTCTCAGATGTATATAGATTACAGTAACATGTTTTACTTAATTTACATTTAATTCATATATATTTCCATAATATGTCATATTTAATATATATTAAGTCCAACCAATTCAGATTAACATGTTTACAATTCTTCCTTTATAATTATCCCAATTATACAGTCAATGGTTCCAATATGCCCAAATCTCCTTCTTATTGTAATTACTTATTATTCCAAATCAACCCAATTTTACACAATTCTAACAGAAAAGGCCTAGCCTCTCGATGGCCTAGGCTCAACGCAAAATAAAAAGAAAAAGAGAAATATAACCAAACTCAGATATGAACAAAATGATAAAATAAGAATAATAAGACTATAAATAAAACAATAACAGAACGGGGATAAGGATGATAGGTGTACATATAAATAGGTAATGACGGAAAATGAACATGTAATTGACAATAATAAAAGAATAATAACTTATAAGAATAAAAGTTATAAACACTGTTACTTTTCAGATCCAATATGTATTTACTATCAAAATCCTTTTTGAATTGCAGATCTAAAAATAATGTGAAAATCATAGTGATATGTGTTAGTTCTAGAAAAGGCCTTTGAAATAGTTGTTGTAGAAGAAAAACAAGAATTATCCCTTCAATCTATGTTCTGGCAGCACCCCGACATTTTCTTAATTTTATTTCAAAACATAACTTAGAAGAGGAAGAAGATGAAGAAATTTTGTGTGTAAGCAAATGGTGAGGCTGCTAGCCTATTAAAGATAAGTTAGGATAATCTAAACCATAGGATATTAGGTTATAAAATCAAACCGTTAAAGACACATCATCATTGAGTCAACAAGGAATAAAACACATAAAACAGTCCAGGTTCAGGCTTCTACCTACTCGAATGTGGGTCGACCCACCTATTACCTGGGTCGATACTGGGGTCGATCTATGTAGGGTCAAGTCGAATCCTGACCATTCTTTTTCTGAGTTTGTTTATTTTAAATTAATTTAAATTTAGTTCAAACTTCTTTTATTCATAACTTCTTCATACTTAGTCCGATTTACGAAAACCAAGAGTCTATCCAAACCAAAATTTCGTAACGAACGCAATGGTAAAGTCTGTTTTACTCAATTTTGAATATTTTACTAATTAATATTTATTTTATTATCTTCTCTATATAATTATTGTGTATTAAAATATAGGGTGTTACATTCTCCTTTCCTTCAAGGATTTCGTCCCCGAAATCTTCAAGTTAAGAAGAATGTTATTAATGTTAAGAATCTACACCCATCTACTCATCCATCAACCAATGGCATCCATTGTCCTTAAAATTTGTAGTGCTTTGTATGAACATATGCAAAGGTGTTGTCTATATGTCCCTACATTAATGCAAAAATCAGGCGGTCAACTGATTCAGTTGATCTCCTTAATGCAATATATGTTTGTGTCATGTATCCAATATGTATAGAAAGGAATCCTAATAGTACATATGAATTTTATATGTATGCAGAACCATTCACCAAAATGCAACATCCATGTAAAATCTCAACCATTTTCATCCATTGAGAAAAAAAATGTGCACACGTCCATACACAATATGTAAGTGCTTGAGCCGATCTAGTGCCTAATGTGTGTGTATATACATCCACTAGAAAACACTTGCATCCACTTACAAACATCAAATATAACATGTCTCAAACACATGTTTTCAACCATAGGCTTCTACCTAAGGATCAAGACTTAAATGATAGGAAGAACAAACTCGAATTCAAAAATCATAGAAAGAAATTAAGAATGTACTCTCAAACAGAAAATGGTAAGAAGCGCGAATCTTGTCTTTGGGTTCCCATGTTGCATCGTCATGGTCTTCTCCGCATTGTATCTTTACTATCTTCATCTCCTTGTTGCGTAGCTTCTTAACTTCCGATTCAAGTATACGGGTAGGAACTTTTCAAACTGATGCCTCCTTTTCAACTTCAACATCCTCAAGCGTACTTGGCTCTACTACCTTTACTGAATCATGTAGACACTTCCTTAAGTGGGAAACATGGAACACGTCATGAACTCCCGCCAGCCTTTCTGGTAGTCTAAATTTGTAGGCCATTTGGCCTATCCTCCCAACTATGGGAAATGGCCCTATAAACCTCGGCGCCAACTTCCTTACCGAGCCAAAGTGAACAACGTTCCTCAAAGATGACACCTTGATAAAGACCATATCTCCTACCTCAAACTCTAAGTCAGTCCTCCTCTGATCAGCGTATGATTTTTGTATATCATGAGTTGCTTTCATACGTCTGTGAATAAGGTCTATCTTCTCATA
Source organism: Allium sativum (assembly GCA_030737875.1). Classification (NCBI taxonomy): domain Eukaryota; kingdom Viridiplantae; phylum Streptophyta; class Magnoliopsida; order Asparagales; family Amaryllidaceae; genus Allium; species Allium sativum. Next base: position 260,205,234 of record CM060927.1, on the reverse strand, counting down.
AGTCTCTCAAACCATTTTAGATCCAAGTAGAAGTATGTCCATAGACTCCCACCAACATGTAGGCAATCTACATGGTCGTCCATAAAGTGCCTCGAAGGGAGCCATACCAATACTCGACTTATAGTTATTATTGCAGGAAAACTCAACCGATGGAAGATGCCCCTCCCAAGTCCCTCCGAAGTCTATGATACACAGTCTCAATAAATCCTTGGGAACCCTATTGACCCTGTCGGTCTGTCCATCGGTTTGAGGGTGATAGGTTGTACCAAGTCATAACTGTGTCCCTAGTGCCTCCTGCAAGTTCCTCCAAAACTCACTCGTAAAGATGGGGTAACGATCACTAACTATACTGGAAGGTACGCCATGAAGTTCGATAATCTCTCTAAGGCATACTGATGCCAACCAAGTTGTCGTCCTCTTGTTCTTGACTAGGATAAAGCGGGCGCTCTTAGTCAATCTGTCTACTATAACCTATCTACTGGTATTGCCCTACCTCGATCTGGGCAAACCATCAATAAAATTCATAGAGATGCTCTCCCACTTCCACTGTGAAATATCTAAGGGCTGAAGCAGCCCGCTAGGTTTCCTCTATTTAGCCTTTACTCGCTGGCAAATCAAACATCAGGTCACAAAATTTGCAACGTCCTTCTTCATACTAGTCTATTGAAAAACTCTCTTCATATCTCGGTACATCTTATCACCGCCCGAATGGATAGTCATCCGAGAGTGATAATCCTCCACAAGAACTGTCATAACAAGTCTACAACTCTGGGAACACACAATATTCTATCTCGACATAGCCACCCTCTCTCGTCCACAGTCACTAGTACAACATATGCATGTTGCATCGCTTCATTTGCTTCAGGTATGCTTGGAACCGAAGCAAATAGTAGCAATTTCTTCTGTTATATTGACAAATGAAGCAAATGTATCGAAGCAAATAGTGTTATTTGCTTCGGTTGTGCTCATAATCGGAGCAAATAGTATCATTTGCTTCGATTGGCTTAATAACCGAAGAAAACGCATCGAAGCAAATAACATTATATGTTTCAGTTCTTAGGAACCAAGTAATATTATATGCAATGGTTTGTTAAGAACTGAAGCAAATGCACCGATGCAATCACAAATTAATTTAATTATAGCAAATGTTTGTATCAATAACTATGAACAACAACTTACATATATCATTATTTGCAGTTGGTTACCATTAATCATTATAAGTAAATAATTTATAATTACTCATTGTTATAAATAATCAATAATTTTTATATTAAATAATTTATTATATATAATAAATAATAATTAGTAAATTATAGTTAATATTTAATAATTACATTTAATAATTAATAAATGATACTAGATAACTAATAATATTTACATTTAATATTTACTTGCTAAGCAATATTTAATATCTAAAAATTAGTTTTTGATAATTAGCCATCAACTAGTAATTTGTAATTAATATTTAATAATTATATTTAATAAGTAATAAATAAATATATAATTGATGTTAAATAATAAAAAATAATATACAATAATCGATGTTTAATATTTAATTAGTAAGTTTAATTATTAAGAAGTAATATTTTATATTTAATAATTAGCCTTTATGAATTACTATTAAACAATTAATTATTAATAATTATATACTAAGTAAGACTAGTATTCAATAATTCATAATTAAATTTAGTACTTATGAAATGATATTTAGTTTAATAATTAATTAGAAATAATTATTAGTTAATAATTACTATTAAAATATTAATAATTTATAAATAATCCATAAATGAGAAAATTATTTAGTAATTTATAATTAATAAGAAATATTAATAATTAAGAAGTAACATTTATCATAATAATTATAATTATAATTAAAAACCATATTTAATAATTTAAAAACTTGAAATTAGCTAATAATAATTTTTATTTAATACTAAATAATTCATCGTTTGTAATCATAAATGATTTGTAACTAATAAATTGTAAAAACTAGTGTAATTAATTAATAAATTACGTAATAATCAAGAATCAATATTACCATAATTAGTAATCATCTATAAATCGTTCTTAATTAATAACTATTATAGATAATTAATAAAGATTATTTTATATAAAAATTTATTATAGTTAATTATTAATAGTTTGTATACTATAAATAATATTAAATTGATTACAATCAATATTGATTAAATAATCATCGATGTTAAATAATTAATGTTTAATATTTAATAATTAACAAGAAATATTTGATATTTATTAATTAATAATTACTAAAATCAATTATTTAAAAAATACTTAATAATTAAGACTAATACTTAATAATAATAATAATAATAATAAGCAATACTTAATGGTTATTAATAATCAGCATAAACAACAATTAATATTTATTAATTACATTTAATGATTAATAAACTAAATCTATATATTAACGTTTAAGATTTAATATTTAATCAATAAGTAATATTCAGTAATTAATTAGTGACTAGTTTCTAATTGTTACTAATTGGTAAGTGGTATACAGGCATCATCAACTAGTCTAAATGCTATAACCTGAGACATGCCTTGGGCTTCTTGATGCAAGCCTATACAGTCCTCATAGTATCTCCATCCGCTTCACAAATTAGTATACACTCGTTCTTATAATCACGTGCTTCTATCCATTAGGTTTTCACATTTTTCATTCTGTCGCCTCCTTTCTTTCTTATTCTTCGTTTTTTGTTCTTGCTTTGAGATTGATTGCTCAGAATAATTCTATACTGTAGCGCGATTTGGTGTTTGTTTTATCAGGCTTATCTAGTAATGTCGATCTGAAGCAGCCTAGATCTGAAGCTTCGATTCTTTCGATTGTTCCTGATGGTGTGAAGAACGGTGCCATATGCGGCCTAGATAAGTTTCGTTTGCTTCTGATGGTGACACTAAAGAAGCCGTGGTCATCGACTGGAGATAAAGCTTCGATTTTTTCGTTTGTTCCTTATGGTATGTATATCTTCTTCCAAAATCTATGTTTAGTGTGTGTATAAATTTTAATTTTTAACTCAAATGCAAAAGCAATTTTATGTATTTAAACAAAGCTTTCCATCATGGTATAGCTTTGCATATAAATGGATGTTGAATCTGTCAATTTTTGGGTATAAAATTCCTCTGTTTTAGGGCTTATAAAAATACATTTTGAAATGTATTTGCAAGTCCCAAATAAATACCAATTTCTGACATTTCCAGATATATATATATATATATATATAAAGATTCATTTACACATACTTGATTTCAATATATATGGTACAGTCTCAGTTGTACAAGCTTTTGAATATTTATCATTTTATATATAAGTCCAGTTTTAAAGATATATGCATGTGATTCGATAGGTGCAAAGAGGTTAAACATTCAAATATACAGTTTCAAGATTATGAACTGTAGGGATATGTGCAGTCTTCAAGAATTTAAAGTACATTGTATATAAGTGAATCCTTAGTCATTTCAGTAAACAATTCAGATTTGGCTTGAGTAATTGTTGAGTGATTAAAGGAGGGAAAACCACAGTTATTGCGGTATGTTTAGCTTTGAATGTTTTCCAATTTTCAAAAAGTATTAAGTTTTCCTTTTCTAATATTCGTTTGCATTTCTCATGTCCATTCAGTTGAACTTCTAGTATTCAATTGCATTTCCAATGCCCAATTTTCAAAAGTTTTAGCTTTACCCTTGCCTTGCAAAAAAAACCTATAGCCCAAGAGGCCCATCTTGATGGAATCTTGACCAAGCATATATTAATGGTTTATTAAAACACTTTTCGTATTAGAAATAGGCCAACTTCTTCCTTTTGCATTTCGTTTTTCGGTTTAAACCATCCATAATTTTTTTTGTAAAAAAACACACTAGTCCTTGTTGCCCCATCATTCTATGAAAAATATTTATAGTAATTTCTACTCGTTTCATTTTTTTAAAACCATTCTACTTTATCTAATCAATTTGATACCAATTTCAACAAGTTATTCGCAATTTTATGAGTTTTGGAGATTGTCATAAGAATTTGTCTAATTTTTATCAGGTTTTACTTGGTTTATCCTACATTCTCTTTGAACCTTTATGTGTTAGTTTTCACTCTAATCTAGACTCCTATATTCTTTCTATTGTTGGATTGGATTAGTTTTTGGGTATATTTGTAACACCCCGGATTTTTGAATAATCAAACTAACTAAATAAAAGAATAATTAATCTCATACGTGAGAATTATGGGGATTGGGTTGCGCCAATGTGTTCGTCTCGGAATTTTAGTGGAGATAGAGTCCGAGTTTGCGGGAAACGAGTACCGGATGAAGGAGTTACGGACGAACGAAAGGTGGTGGCAAGAGTAGAAAAAAATATAATTGCACTGGCGCACTTGGGAAGTGCGCCAGTACATATTTACACTGGCGCACCTGCCAAGTGCGCCCAGGCTGAGGATGGAGCCTGCAAAACTTTCTGGTTCAGGCTGACCTGTGTTGTTGAGTCCATTCTGACTCCTTACTGAGTCATTAGGGCTGACTCATCACCCTATCAAGATTGAATGGTTTTGATTAACCTTAATAACATCCGACGGCTTAAATTAATTCAGAATTCTATAAAAAGACCCATAGACTCAAACCCTAAATCAGAATTAAAACTAAAACTATGGCCGTCATGCTGCTGTCTTGAACCCTAGAGCAGCCGCCACCAAATTAAAGAGGAAGAACAGCAACCAAATCAGAACTATTCAACCCTAACAGCGATTCTTCATCAAAGGAGCGCTAATTCAACTCCAGAAATAAGAATTCATAACTCAAGACTGCTTTTGAGTTGTGAGTTCGATAGTTTTAGCAAAATAATTAGTAATTTAATTGGATTGAGTTATAATGCGGATAGTTTGGATATGATATGAATTGTTGATTGTATGTTGTAATTATGTTGTAGAATTGTGTTGAAATTTCTATGATATTATGTTATGATGCTATTACCTACGATGTAAAGTTATGATGCTATCACCCATGTTATAATCCTATGATTGACTTATGTCTAGTTGAATCATCATGTTTCTTATGCTAGTTTGTATTGATTTATATGATAAATCATATGTAGGAAAGTTTAGATGTTAATTCAAACATGAGCTATACACAAGTTTGGGTAGAATTATATGTGATTTTACATGGCTATGGCACCTAGTTTATGTGAAATTTAATTGAAAGTTAGGCTATGACATATGCTAAATTCTACATGATACTTTACATGCTAGATATTAGTTTACACCATTATTGTGATGTATAAATCACATATGTGAGTTTATGAGTTGATATGAATCATGTTATGTTATTACCTATGCAAGTTTACCCCCTTTAGATATAGACATATGACATATGTTGTTTATGCAAGCTTGTGGCCATTATTTCATCAAGTTCACACCTTTAAATTTGGGATCCATGACATATGTTATTTATGCAAGTTGTAATTTTGACCTATGCAAGTTTTAGATGTAAAACATCATTCACATATGCAAGTTCATCCCTATGTTAGATTTGTGATGCTTTCTTTTGTTTTATGAGTTAGACTATTCGAGTCTAACGTATATTTTTACGTTGAACGAACAAACGTACTACGTGGGGTAAAAAGGGAATAATATTAAAAATATTTAATTGGCATAAATGCCTTAAAAGGCATAAAATAAAATTAAAGTGAAATTGGTATGATTTTACATACCATAAATGGATGGACATAATTGAGTCAATTATGGACATCGCTAAATTTGGAATTGATTGATAATTTGAATAGGGAAAGTAATTCAAATTTGGGGGATGATTAATTAGGAGTAATTAATCGTCTAAAACACGAGGTTAGACTCTTTTGTGGTGTAAGACTGCCCGGACCCGCCCGGCAAATCCAACTGCCACAAATGTCAGTCTAATGTGAGAGGTCTTAGGCATAAACTAAATACGTAACAATTGTAAAGACACGAGGTTAGGCTCTTTTGTGGTGTAAGACTGCCCGGACCCGCCCAGCAAATCCAGCTGCCACAAATGCCAGTCTAATGTGAGAGGTCTTTATGAGGTTACGGTCTTAATGAATTAAGAAACACTTAACCAGATAAGCATGTAGTGGGACATGAGGGGGTTAAGTGGGTGCCTTGGGTGGCATGTGGAATCTAGTGTGTGCCTTGGGTGGCATTTGGAAATACGATTAGAAACACTTAACCAAAATGTGAAACATGTAATTGAAACATGAATAAGAAGTGGGTTAAGTGGGATGTACTAGAGGGGACCAAGCTTAGGTGGATAGCTTGTGTCAAGTAATGGGGGCCTGTTTCAACTAGTAACCCATACGTATCTTTGTGGGCTCGACCCAAGTCGAGGACGGGACACGCATACTGGGCTTGACTGTAAGAGGCCAAACCGGGTTAGCGGTGGCAACGCAAGTCCAACGGGTTCATATGCGTGTGTGGACCCGAGCTGGTAGGTAAGACGTTGTTGCATCGTGTAGGTATAAGCCGTGCATTCTTGGTGGTATCGGTTTGCCACTTTAGGGAGTGATACACCCCACTGTGGGGCCAGCACGGGTATCTACGAGTTAGGGAGCCGGTCGCTTTGGGGTAGTGGGTACACCTACTGGAGATAGGGGCAGACGGCACCTTTGAAGGCAGCTAGGGGTGCACGAAACTACTAATATCATTATTAAGTCTGTAGGTGGGATCAACCTAAGGGTGACTAGTGGTGGTGCAGTATACCAGTGGCGGTGTAGTATAGCAATTATCCTATAGCATTGGTGTAGTTTAGTAAATTATCTTAGTGGGCTAGGTACGCTTTAACGATATCGTTGTTCATCATGTTCCATGTTTATTCTGCCATACTCAATGGTTCATGGTCATTTCCTTATTTTCCAACTTATGCCTTAGCCTAGTTACTTTGTTAATTATATTGTTAGAATTATCGCACTCGCCAGACTTTATGTCTGACCCCCCCCCCCCCCCTTTCCATCTCTTTCCTTTTCCCCCCCAGGTGCTCAGATTGGAACTAGCACCAGTGGAGCTTGATTTTGGACTGCTTTTAGAAGACTTCTTGGACCGTTGAAGTAAAGTTCAGCTTCTCTTTATTTATGGCTATTTTAATGATTGGGGATTATGTCTTTCAGTTTATGTACTTTGTTTTATCAAGATGGATATGATGTACTTGACTTTGGTTTTATGGTTTTGATGATGTAATCAAACATATAGGTTTATCCGCTGCAATGAAATAAAGTTTTAAATTTTCAAGTACTGCTTTATATATGTCTTGTTGTGATTTTCTGTTCTATACTTACTTAAAATGCTCCATGGAAGTTAATGCATTCCCTTTGTGAGTGACATTAATGGAAGTGGGGTGTTACACATGGTATCAGAGCTGAAGGTTACCAGAACAGATATGAATTTTTGAAAAACTATTTTTCAAAATAATTTTTATAAAGAAGTACTTTCAAAAGTATGTTTTAAGGAAAGTATGTTCAAGAGAAAAGTATATTTTGGAAAGCATAACCCCAAGAGCCATATATCTTTCCTTCAGTTCTTTTTGTATTGAATCTTTCCTTTTTCGTTTCAGCATGTCTGAAGCATCTGAGATACCAGAGGGCGTTCATGTGCCCGGTTGGTTCCGTCAATATCTTGAGGCTAGGGCCGTCGCCGCAAGTCCAGCAAATCCTCCTCCTCCTCGTGTCGATAATTTCGCAAAGATATGTAAGGACTTTAGAGCAATGGGTGGAAAACCTTTTCATGGGACAGAGACATTTGTTGAAGCTCGTAACTGGCTAAAGGAGGTGGAAGAATTATTTGGAATTTTTGAAGTGGATGATGGAAGGAAAGTCCAACTAGCTTCTTGGCTAATGAAGGATGAGGCCTCGTTTTGGTGGGAGGTCACTAATGGGGGTCGTCCAGTTGAAACATGGCCAGATTTTAGGCAAAGGTTTGAGGTGAAGTTTCTCTCACGGGCTGAAGAGAATCTATACATGGAAAGGTTTTTGTCGCTGAAGCAAGGGAATCTATCAGTGAAAGTGTACGTTAACAAATTCAACCAATTGGAAAGGTTTGGCTTAGACTTGGTGAACACTCCAGAAAAGAAGGCCCTAAGATTTGTTAAGGGTTTAAACGAGCCGCTTCATGGGTTAGCTATGACCCACATTCCCATGGGGGCTACCTTTGAGAGGTTAGTTGACATGGCACTCATGCATGAAGAGGAGAAGGGCGCCAATGCTAATAAGGCACCCGAGAAGAAAGGGGATCAAAAGAAGTCGCAACAGCAACAACAGAACAAGAAAGGTGGCAAAGGCAACAATGCTAAGGGGAAGAAGAAATGCTTTAACTATGGGACACCCGGCCATCTAAGCAAAGATTGTAGGAAGAAGAAGAAGACCGGTTGTTTCCATTGTGGCGAAGCAGGACATCTTATTAAGGACTGCCCAAAGAAAGGGCAGAGGGCAGGGTCTACCTCGGGAGGACAGGTGCAAGCTCTTATGGCACGCGGGCAGGCAAGGGGACAAGTTCAGGCTCTCATGGTCCCACCGTTGCAGGAACGAGGTAGAGCAATTTCAGTTGAAAGTTTAGTTTTTCTGTTTGATCATCATGTCCGTACTTTATTCAATTCTGACGCATCGCATTCGTTTATCTCTACATCATTAGTTGAAACACTGCACCTAGATACTAGTCTTGTTACTGATCCCTTAGTAGTCTCAAATCCTATTGGTGGTTCGGCTCATCTTTCTATGATTTGTCGGGATTTGAGAGTGTTTATTTTGGGCGTTGAGTTTGAGTGCAACGCTTTTGTTCCTGGCTTCATGGGCTATGGTTTAATTCTAGGTGTGGATTGGCTAACTGGATATGGGGCCATCCTAAATTGTGAAAGAAGGGTAGTTAGATTGTTGACTCATTCGGGAAAGACCCTTGATATTTCTTGTGACCCTAGAGGTCCAGTAATGCTTAGTTACCTAGAATCCCTTGACGCATCCGATGATGATTTACATTCTATTCCCATAGTCCGTGAATATGTTGATGTCTTCGATGAAGTGAGGCATTTACCCCCAAAACATGAGATAGACTTTCGAATATATCTAGTGGACAATGCAAAGCCAGTTGCATTGCCAGTGCGCCACATGGCTCCAAGAGAGAGAAGAGAACTCGGTAAGCAAGTGAAAGAATTGCTTGAGAAGGGGTTCATCAGACAGAGTATATCGGAGTGGGGTGCTCCAGTAGTGTTTGCCACGAAGGCGGATGGGTCCCTTAGACTTTGTGTGGACTATAGAGAACTTAATAAGCTTACTAAGAAAAATAGACACCTACTGCCGAGGATTAACGATCATTTTGATCGGCTAGTTGGCGCCTCAGTGTTTTAGCGGTTGGACTTAGCCACTGGTTTCCATCAGTTGAGAGTGGCTGAGTATAGCATAGACAAGACTGCCTTTAGGACTCCAGACGGTTTCTTCGAGTGGTTGGTGATGCCCTTCGGTTTGACAAACGCCCCTGCATACTTTGTTGATTTGATGAGTAGGGTGTTTAGGGAGTACCTTAATAAATTCGTGGTAGTCTTTGTAGATGACATCTTGATCTTTTCTAAGAGCGAAGAAGAGCATGCCCTACATCTTAAGGAAGTGTTGGAGACTCTTCGAGTGCATAGCCTTAAAGCTAAATTTTCTAAATGTCACTTTTGGAGGAAGAAAGTGCCATTCTTAGGGCACGTGGTTTCCAAAGAAGGGATAGCCGTGGATCCCGCGAAGATAGTGGCCATCCAAGATTGGAAGGTTCCTAAAAATGCTACCGAGGTGAGGAGTTTCTTAGGGTTGGCTGGCTACTATAGGAAGTTTATCAAAGACTTCGCAAAAATATCAGCTCCATTAACACGCTTGACGAAGAAGAACTTAGTTTTCACGCGGGACGTAGATTGTGATGATGCGTTCCAACGTTTAAAGAGAGCTTTGACCACAGCCCCAGTCTTAGTGTAGCCAGATAGGAGTAAGTCATTTACCGTTTATACCGACGCTTATGGGACAGGACTAGGCGCAGTCTTAATGCAAGAGGGAAGGGTAATAGCCTATGGTGGAAGGCAGTTGAGAGTGCATGAAAGAAATTACCCTACACATGACCTAGAGTTGGCCGCTTTTGTTTTCACGCTTAAGTCTTGGCGTCATTATCTTCTTGGCGAAAAATTCGAATTGTTCACTAACCACAAGTCGTTAAAATACTTATTCTCTCAGAAGGACTTGAACTTAAGGCAGCAAAGGTGGATGGAGTTCTTAGCATCCTACGACATTGAGATAGCATATACCCCTAGCAAGGGTAACGTGGTGGCAGATGCCTTAAGTAGAAAAAGATTATCCTTGAGTCCGTTGTTTGTTGAGCGGCGAAGTTTAGAGTTCATCTCTATGTTTGACTTTATACCTTTCATTAACTTCGTACCTGGTTTGCTAGCATCCTTAGAGGTCAGGCCTACGCTTTTGGGACGGATCGGCGAGGCACAGCGAGACGACCCACAGTTGGTTGAGTTAGTAGAAAAGCTCAAAGGAGGGGAGTCATCGAGCCATCTCCGTAGGTATACCCTAGATGATAAGGGTTGGTTGCGTAGGGACGGTAGACTTTGTGTACCACGAGACGAGAATTTGAGGAAGACCATTCTTGATGATGCCCATCGTTCGAAGATGACCATTCATCCCGGCGGGGACAAGATGTACATGGACATGAGACGAGTTTACTTTTGGGCCGGCATGAAGAAAGATGTAGTCGAGTATGTCGCTAGATGCTTGGTTTGCCAACAATTAAAAGCGGAGCAAAAGAAGCCCGGTGGATTGCTTCACCCTTTGGAGGTCCCACAATGGAAGTGGGAAAGCATCTCGATGGACTTTATTGACGGATTACCGAGATCAAGGAAGGGTAATACGGGGATTTGGGTCGTGGTAGACAGACTTACTAAGAGTGCCCATTTCATTCCCGTGAAGAGTAAGAGGACTGCTCCATGGTTAGCCTCCGTATACATTCGAGAGATAGTTCGTCTGCACGGTGTTCCTTCCAGTATAGTGAGTGACCGCGATCCTATTTTCACTAGCGAATTTTGGGGAAGCTTGCAAGAGGCGGTAGGGACTCAGTTATGTTTGAGCATCGCATATCATCCTCAGACGGACGGCCAGACCGAGAGGGTGAATCGTATTCTTGAGGACTTATTGAGGTTGTGCGTCTTAGATTTCAGAGGTACATGGGAGGAACATCTTCCGTTGGTAGAATTCGCATACAATAATAGCTTTCAGTCTAGCATTGGCATGGCACCGTTCGAAGCTCTTTATGGACGGTGGTGTCGTTCGCCTACATATTGGTGGGAATCTACGGATAAGATCTTGCTTGGACCCGATATGATTAGAGAGACTTCGGAGAAAATCGATTTGATTCGAAGGTGGATGAAGACGGCGCAAGATAGACAGAAATCTTATGTGGACAAGAGAAGGTCAGATCTTGAGTTTGATGTTGGGGACATGGTCTTTGTCAAAGTGTCTCCATTACGGAACGTCGTTCGCTTTGGGTCCGTTGGGAAGTTAGCACCAAGGTTCGTAGGGTCGTTTCCTATTAAGGAAAGGATTGGGCATATGGCGTATAGAGTGGAGTTGCCCGAGAGACTTAGTGGTGTACACGACGTATTCCATGTATCACATTTGAGGAAGTGCTTGCACGAGACCGCGGAAGTGGTAGAGCCGAGCTTGCTTAGAGAGGTGGAGATCGAGCGTGATGCGACGATTCGACGAGCTCCTACGCGCATTCTTGGGTCGGAGATTAAGAAGTTGAGGAATCGAGAGGTCAAACTAGTCAAAGTGCAATGGGGAGATGATGAGAGCAACGCTACTTGGGAGACGGAAGCGAAGATGTGTTCATTGTACCCTTTTCTTTTCGAGGGTATGTCTTTTAATTTCTCCTTTATCGCTTACCTTGTACTTATTTTATCTTTAGTATGTCCTCTCGCTAGTATCTTTGACCTTTAGATAGGATATTCCTATGGTTGAAACATGTGTTTGAGACATGTTATGGATGATGGATGCACGTGGATGCAAGTGTTTGCTAGTGGTTGCTCGTGGATGCATATACACACACTTTAGGCACTAGATTGGCTCAGTCACTTCATATCGCATATTGCATATAAATGTGTGTACATATTTAAGTTAATGGATGAATAATGGTTGTAACGTCATATGGATGTTGCATTTTGGTGAATGGTTATGCACACATGTAGGAATATATGTATCGATAGGGTTCTTTCGCATACATAATGGATGCATGGAACTATCATGGTTTGCATTAAGGAGGTCAACTGAATCAGTTGACCGCCTGATTTTGCATTAGGTAAGGAACATATACACACACTTCTTGCATATGTTCATACAGCATTAGAATTTTATAAGCACAATGAATGCCCGTGTTTGATGGTTGAGTAGATGGTTGTTTGGATGGTAGGATATACATTCTCCTTAACTTGGAGATTTCGGTGACGAAATCCTTTAAGGAGGGGAGAATGTAACACCCCGGATTTTTGAATAATCGAACTAACTAAATTAAAGAATAATTAATCTCAGACGTGAGAATTATGGGGATTGGGTTGCGCCAATGTGTTCGTCTCGGAATTCTAGTGGAGATAGAGTCCGAGTTTGCGGGAAACGAGTACCGGATGAAGGAGTTACGGACGAACGAAAGGTGGTGGCAAGAGTAGAAAAAATATAAATGCACTGGCGCACTTGGGAAGTGCGCCAGTACATATTTACACTGGCGCACCTGCCAAGTGCGCCCAGGCCGAGGCTGGAGCTTGCACAGCTTTCTGGTTCAGGCTGACCCGTGTTGTTGAGTCCATTCTGGCTTCTTGCTGAGTCATTAGGGCTGACTCATCACCCTATCAAGATTGAATGGTTTTGATTAACCCTAAGAACATCCGACGGCTTAAATTAATTCAGAATTCTATAAAAAGACCCATAGACTCAAACCCTAAATCAGAATTAAAACCAAAACTATGGTCGTCATGCTGTTGTCTTGAACCCTAGAGCAGCCGCCACTAAATTAAAGAGGATGAACATCAACCAAATCAGAATTATTCAACCCTAACAGCGATTCTTCATCAAAGGAGCGCTAATTCAACTCCAGAAATCGGAATTCAGAACTCAAGATTGCTTTTGAGTTGTGAGTTCGATAGTTTTAGCAAAATAATTAGTATTTTAATTGGATTGAGTTATAATGCGGATAGTTTGGATATGATATGAATTGTTGATTGTATGTTGTAATTATGTTGTAGAATTGTGTTGAAATTTCTATGATATTATGTTATGATGCTATTATCTACGATGTAAAGTTATGATGCTATCACCCATGTTATAATCCTATGATTGACTTATGTCTAGTTGAATCATCATGCTTCTTATGCTAGTTTGTATTGATTCATATGATAAATCATATGTAGGAAAGTTTAGATGTTAATTCAAACATGAGCCATACACAAGTTTGGGTAGAATTATATGTGATTTTACATGGCTATGGCACCTAGTTTATGTGAAATTTGATTGAAAGTTAGGCTATGACATATTCTAAATTCTACATGATACTTTACATGCTAGATATTAGTTTACACCATTATTGTGATGTATAAATCACATATGTGAGTTTATGAGTTGATATGAATCATGTTATGTTATTACCTATGCAAGTTTACCCCTTTAGATATAGACCTATGACATATGTTGTTTATGTAAGCTTGTGGCCATTATTTCATCAAGTTCACACCTTTAAATTTGGGATCCATGACATATGTTATTTATGCAAGTTGTAATTTTGACCTATGCAAGTTTTAGATGTAAAACATCATTCACATATGCAAGTTCACCCCTATGTTAGATTTGTGATGCTTTCTTTTGTTTTATGAATTAGACTATTCGAGTCCAACGTATATTTTTACGTTGAACGAACAAACGTACTACGTGGGGTAAAAAGGGAATAATATTAAAAATATTTAATTGGCATAAATGCCTTAAAAGGCATAAAATAAAATTGTAGTGAAATTGGTATGATTTTACATACCATAAATGGATGGACATAATTGAGTCAATTATGGACATCGCTAAATTTGGAATTGATTGATAATTTGAATAGGGAAAGTAATTCAAATTTGGGGGATGATTAATTAGGAGTAATTAATCGTCTAAGACACGAGGTTAGACTCTTTTGTGGTGTAAGACTGCCCGGACCCGCCCGGCCAATCCTGCTGCCACAAATGTCAGTCTAATGTGAGAGGTCTTAGGCATAAACTAAATATGTAACAATTGTAAAGACACGAGGTTAGGCTCTTTTGTGGTGTAAGACTGCCCGGACCCGCCCGACAAATCCAGCTGCCACAAATGCCAGTCTAATGTGAGAGGTCTTTATGAGGTTACGGTCTTAATGAATTAAGAAACACTTAACCAGATAAGCATGTAGTGGGACATGAGGGGTTAAGTGGGTGCCTTGGGTGGCATGTGGAATCTAGTGGGTGCCTTGGGTGGTATTTGGGAATACGATTAGAAACACTTAACCAAAATGTGAAACGTGTAATTTAAACATGAATAAAAAGCGGGTTAAGTGGGATGTACTAGAGGGGACCAAGCTTAGGTGGATAGCTTGTGTCAAGTAATGGGGGCCCGTTTCAACTAGTAACCCATACGTATCTTTATGGGCTCGACCCAAGTCGAGGACGGGACACGCATACTGGGCTTGACTGTAAGAGGCCAAACCGGGTTAGCGGTGGCAACGCAAGTCCAATGGGTTCATATGCGTGTGTGGACCCGGGCTGGTAGGTAAGACGTTGTTGCATCGTGTAGGTATAAGCCGTGCATTCTTGGTGGTATCGGGTTGCCACTTTAGGGAGTGATATACCCCACTGTGGGGCCAGCACGGGTATCTACGAGTTAGGGAGCCGATCGCTTTGGGGTAGTGGGTACACCTAGTGGAGATAGGGGAAGACGACACCTATGAAGGCAGCTAGGGGTGCACGAAACTACTAATATCATTATTAAGTCTGTAGGCGGGATCAACCTTAGGGTGACTAGTGGTGGTGCAGTATACCAGTGGCGGTGTATTATAGCAATTATCCTATAGCGTTGGTGTAGTTTAGCAAATTATCTTAGTGGGCTAGGTACGCTTTAACGATATCGTTTTTCATCCTGTTCCATGTTTATTCTGCATACTCAATGGTTCATGGTCATTTCCTTATTTTCCAACTTATGCCTTAGCCTAGTTACTTTGTTAATTATATTGTTAGAATTATCGCACTCGCCAGACTTTATGTCTGACCCCCCCCCCCCCCTCCATTTTTCCATCTCTTTCCTTCCCCCCCCCCCCCAAGGTGCTCAGGTTGGAACTAGCACCAGTGGAGCTTGATTTTGGACTGCTTTTAGAAGACTCCTTGGACCGCTGAAGTAAAGTTCAGCTTCTCTTTATTTATGGCTATTTTAATGATTGGGGATTATGTCTTTCATTTTATGTACTTTGTTTTATCAAGATGGATATGATGTACTTGACTTTGGTTTTATGGTTTTGATGATGTAATCAAACATATGGGTTTATCCGCTGCAATGAAATAAAGTTTTAAATTTTCAAGTACTGCTTTATATCTGTCTTGTTGTGGTTTTCTGTTCTATACTTACTTAAAATGCTCCATGGAAGTTAATGCATTCCCTTTGTGAGTGACATTAATGGAAGTGGGGTGTTATAATATTTTTCTAGATTATGTTTTTCATGTACCCAGGATTTTTTAAATCCTTTTAACACATCTGTTTTCAATTGAGTTATGCCCCGAAATATAATTTGTTATCCTTTATATTTACTCTATCTATGCCTTGTTTTTTCCATTCTCTTCGGTGTACGCTAGAGTTTCACCATTTCATTTTTTCACACAACCACAATAATTTGAAGTTTATTTTATTGTACAAGTTGTTTTAACCAGTTTTCCTATGTACTAATTTTTTTAAAACCTTTCATTTATCGTTCGATATCTTATGTTGAAGTGCAATATTCTGAACATTGACTGGTCTCTCTTTGGTTGATACAGATAATTAATATGTTGTACCTTTATTTCTCTGTGTGACCAACTCAGCATGCACACACCTAAACGTTACCATATTAATTACATTGTGAAAGATTGATCCAGCAGCAATGATAAATCTAAAGTGCAACCTAGAGTTGCCTCGTTGTGTGAATTGTAAAAATGCTACTTGCCGCAAACATGATTTTACAAGTCGAATGACAAGTTATATGCAGGTAACTTGATATTATTAACTCTTTTATTTCTGGTTTGATAATATGTTGCTATATAGTATATATATAACACTAAAACCTTCTATTTTAAGTTTATAAGATGAAATTAAATGATGGTTGTGACGTTGGGAGAATATCATCAGTAGTTGAAGGTGAGCCACAAAAATGATGTTTACATGTGCCTTTGTGTCCACAATATATCACTTATACTTGCATGGATGTTAAAATTTTATAATAGTCAAGCACTATATATGTTGCTCATAAGATTGGCCTACTGGATTATTATTTTTCACTTGAACGCTTTTTGAATCAGCCTTGATATGCGCAATTTTTTTATACAATAATCAATGACAAGTAAAATGTTTTGTTTTGTTTTCTTATGTACTGATGTGAACATCCTGACAGAAATGTTTTTATAGATATTTTATAGTAGAATGGAGTCTGGGCGCCATCATTCTGAGAGAGTGGCTTTGTTTCTGAAAGCGTGTCTTTAGTGGGAGGTGCATATGATAAATTTAGCATTATCATGGTCTTCTTGAAGCTGTGTAAGTTAGAGATATTAGTTTGCATTTGGTTCTTTGTTGTAAATTATTGATGCACATCATTTTGTACAATTTCCATGTTAGATGTTTCATTTTGTTTTATAAAGTTCAAGTTATTAACACCGTCAATGAATGATATTGTTTTGCATTATGTTGTTTATTTAAAATATATTGATTATCAACACTATCAATGAATATATTATTTTGTATATAGTATTGTCTAATGTATATTTGTTGTATATTTGAGAATTATAGCAACTTATAAGGCTTTATTTTTCATGACATATTAAGGGTTTTATGCTTCAGTTGCGACTGCAACAAAAGCAACAAGGAGGGACAATTTTTTGTATATGATGAATTTTTTTTCCTTCCGTTGTTGGCACAACCGAAGCAAAAAAGTATTGTTTTTTCTTCGACTGAATAACCAAAGCAATAGCTATTGTTTGTTGCGTCGTCTGCATTTGCTTCGGTTGTTGAACTGAAGCAACAAGGGGTAAACAACCTAAGCAAATGATCTGTTTTGTAGTGGTAAGTATATCTGGCTAGGTGACTATAGGTTTCTCCTCTACTAAGTCTATCCAAGATACCCATTAACTGCTCATCCTCACGCTGAGAGGATCCAATGTGCTCCAAAAGAGTAGGTCGCACCTCCAACGATGCCAACAAACCAGACGTAAAATCCGTAGGTGAACTAAAATCAATGGTCGAGATAAACTCCAAGCTTTGCCTCCCCATAGATAAAGGAATCAACGTCATCCTCTGCCTATTCAATGTGTCCGCAACCACATTCCCCTTGCCTGGGGTATAAGCTATCTCAAAATCGTAAGACGCAAGGAACTCCATCCAATGTTGTTGCCTTAAATTGAGATCCTTCTGCGAGAACAAATACTTGAACAAATTATGATTTGTGTAAAGCTAGAACCTCTCATCGAGTAAATAATGTTGCTAAGAATGGAGTGCGAACACTATTGATGCCAACTCCAAATCGTGGGTAGGGTAGTTCTTCTCATGAACTCTTAACTGCCTACTCTCATAGCAGACCACCTTACCTTCTTGCATCAACACGTCACCTAAACTCACGTTGTAAGCATATGTATAGACTGTAAATAGCTTAGTACCATAAGGAAGAGTCAGAATAGGGGATGATGTCAGACCCTCTTTAACCTTTGGAATGCATCCTCATAATCGATGCTCCAAGTGAAAACCAAATTCTTCTTCGTTGGACGGTTGATCGGAGCTAAGGTCCATGCAAAGTCCTTAATGAACTTTATGTAGTAACCTGCCAACTCCAAGAAACTCCTAAGCTCTATTGCATTCTTAGGGGCTTTCCAATCTTGAACCGCGACAACTTTAGCAGGGTCCACCATTATTCCATCCTTGGAGACAAAATGCCTTAGGAATTGTACTTCCTTTCGCTAGAAATGACACTTAGAAAACTTAGCCTTAAGCTGATGCGATCTGAGAGTGCGGAGAACCTCTTCTAAGTGTATGGGATGTTCCTCCTCGCTCCTCTAGAAAGCCAGAATATCATCCACGAAAACCACTACAAACTTATTTAGGTACTCCCCAAACATCCGACTCATCAAATCCACAAGGTATGCAGGTGCATTGGTCAGCCCAAAAGGCATAACAAGCCACTCAAAGAATCCGTCTGGAGTTCAGACAGCAGTCTTGTCTATACTATCATCTACTACCCTCAGTTGATGAAATCCCGTGGCTAGATCCAACTGTGAGAAAAAACGAAGTTCCCACTAACTGATCAAACAGGTCATCAATCCTCGGGAGTAGGTGCTTATTTTTCATGGTGAGCATATTCAACTCCCCATAGTCCACGCATAGACAGAGAGAGCCGTTTTCTTGGTCGCAAAGACAACTGGAGCTCCCCACTCAGAAATTCTCCATCTAATGAATCTCTTCTCGAATAACTCACCCACTTGCTTGTTGAGCTCCCACCTCTCCCTAGGAATCATGTGGCGTACAGGTAAAGCGACAGGTTTCGCATTATCCACCAAGTAAATCCGGAAATCTATCTCTCGTCTGGGAGGTAATCCTTTAACCTCATTGAACATGTCCGAAAAATCTCTGACTATGGGTACTGATCTAAGATCATCAACAAAAGCATCAAGGGAATCTAGGAAACTGAGCATAACTGATCCCCATGGGTCACAAGAAATCCCGAGAGTTCTCCCGTCGCAGGTCAGAAGCCTAACAACTCTCCTTTCACAATCTAGAATGGCACCGTACAAGGTTGGCTAATCCATTCCTAGAATAAGCATGTAACCCATAAAGCCAAGAGCATATGTATCACACTCAAACTCGATGCCATAAATTCTCAAACCCCTACAGACCACATATAAGTGAGTCGTACCTCCTATAAGGGTTGAGGCCACTACATGATCAGAAACTATACAAATACATAGGTGCAGACTATCTGCCGCAGAATTAGATATGAATGAATGAGAAGCACGATAATCAAACATAGTCCTAGTAAGAGAATCAAAAAGAGAAATCAAACCTTATATGGTGACTTTCCTACCTCGATCCAGTCCACCAGCCTGAGCTGCCTCTAGCACATGATTTTCCCTCCAGATGATCCCACTTTTTGACCATGCTTGTTAGGGCACTACTTGTAAAATGTCCAACTTGACCACAACTGAAACAGACATTCTTGGTCTTTCTACAGTTTCTAACAAAGCGCCCCATATTTCCATAGCCATGACACTTAACCTCTATCTTGATTTGAGCCTTATCACGTTTTCCTCCCTTCTTTGCTATGCCCTTCTTAGGCCACCACTTCTTCTTCTCAGTCTTGGGCTTGTCTTTCAAAAGTGCTCCCATAGGGATAAGTGTCATTGGCACTCCTTGGAGAGTTTGATTCAACCCTCTTGCGAATCTCAAAGCCTTCTTGTGAGGAGTGTTTACCAAATCCAAGCCAAATCTTGCTAATTGATTAAAACTGTTAACATATTCCTTCACTATCATACTTCCTTGCTTCAAACTTAAGAACTTATCCATTTGCATTCCTTCCTAAGCTTGCGACATGAACTTCATCTCAAATCTATTATTAAACTCATCCTAAGTGGCCACCGCCTGCCTTGCCTGAGTCACCTCCCACCAATATGATGCTTCCTCTTTCAGTTGCCAAGCGGCCAACTGAACCTTTCTCCTATTATCTAGCGCCAATAAATCGAACACATTATCCCCTTCCCTAAGCCAATTGCGCGCCTCCACGAAATCACTACAACAAAAATACCCTATTACAATGTCCTTTTTACAATAGGTAAGACCTGCCCGTTGTAATAGAATGCTATTACAATGCTCATTTCCCGGACTATTGTAGTAGACGTCATGCACAATGCCCTTTTTACAACGGGAATGAAATGCCCATTGTAATAGAATACTATTACAACGGTCATTTCCGGCCCGTTGTAAATTTTACAACGATCACAAAAAGCTTGTTGTAATAGATGCTTATTTTACAACGGTCTCAAAATGCCCATTGTAAAAGGTGCCAAATTTGCAACGGGTAATGTCCATTGTAATAGGTTCCAATTTTACCACTGTCATAAAACGCCTGTTTTAATCGATGCCAATTTTACAATGGTCATAAAATGTATGTTGTAATAAATGTCTGTTACCAATTTTCGACAATCAATATGTAATAATTACATACTTTCTCAAAATTAATATTGATTATTTTTTATCATTTAATAATTAACCATTAATAATATTATATTAATCATAATATGTTACTAATTATTAGTTATAATATTACATTACTAATTACTAATCATTATTAATATTATGTTATTTATCAATGTTTAATAATTAATCTTTAATAATAGACTTAGTTTTACTTTCATAAGTGATAATTGTATAATACAATGGTAGATTTCGATTTTGTATTATTGAAATTTGGATGCAAAATCAAATATTTGCACATTTTAGCAATTCAATTTTTTAAGTAAACTTCAATTTAATCATCTCTTCCGAAATATTGTACTTTTCTAAATAATCAAATATCCTATGTAATTGGCATTTGAATTTCTAGACGACAATGCTGACAAGTAAAGCAGATTTTATTTCCTATTTTATGCAATAGATTTAACAGATTTAAATGTAGTTAGAATAGTTGCTTTAATGTATTAGGACTAACATAACGATGGTTAATCAAGTGAATGGTTGATGTTTGATTACAGCAGAGTGAACTATTATATTTGATAACAAAACTACAAAGAGATTACAATCGTCAAATGTAAATTAACTTGATTACCTTCTCAAACATGTAAAGCTTCGCTTATCTTGACCAACTAAACTATATTATGATAACTAAATTGCACTTCACATTTGTTGGTCAAGCTTCATGGTTGTTAACTAGCCTAACGAAATAACTAACATATGGTCACTAACATTTTTATTAAGTTACATTATTTTTGTTAAGATCCGTTGAAAGATGTTGATTTACTAATAAAGTACAACGATATGTAATGGGACGTTCTTCTCCAAATGACAACTTTTTCTTGTGCAATCTTTGAAAAGAATAGGACATGTATTATAATTACCGATGATGGAACAAATGACGCTCATGCTCTAAATGAGGTATGCTTTATCTAATTCTTATTTTGCTTTGACGAAATATTTGCATATATTTTGAAAGTTTTAACAGAACCAGACACTTATTTTTCTATTTGCACATATCTGTATATATTTTTGAAAGGTTTAACAGAATCCAATCATAATCTAGCAATATTAACCTTGGAATTAATGTACAGTTCCTTAAAGCAATAGTTGTTTATTACAAATTTGCAAAGCAATAATTGTTATTATTATTTATCATTATATATATTTTCAAAGCAATAGTTGTTGAAAATGATGTAATTTAATCATATGTTAGCAGTATTAGCTTTATCTCCTTTCTTTCCTTGATTGACAGCTTGTGTTTCGATTCCTTGGATGAGATCAAGGATTCTTTCCATCGAACTAATAACAATCCGTTCTTTAAAGGACTAAATCAAAAGGGCAAAAGCACGACTTCCTTAAGGATAGAGGCCGGGCAAGAACTATCTTTAAGTTAATATATTTGCAAAGTTGTAGTTATAATTATTTATCATGGAGTTTGTTATTTCTTGTAAATGTGTGATAATATGTATAAAAAGATCAAATGTGCGACTTTACAAATGATGTGAATATATAATTTGTTTAGGTTTTTAATAGTTGTGAGTACCGTCTGTATATATATATATATATATATATATATATATATATATATATATATGTGTGTTGAATCATTTTATATTAAAAAAATTGCATCTTTTTTAACAACTGGGAGAATTATTTGTAATAGGCAGCTATTACAACTGGCTTTAAATGTTGTCATACAGTCTATTGCAATGGCCAATAATTGTCGTAAAAAGAGGTATTACAATTTATATTGCCCGTTGTAAAATACCGACCTATTACAACGAGGCCATAACAATGGGCAAATTCTTGTTGTTAAACACATATTACAACAGGCATTGCACGTTGTATAAAGACAATTTTGTTGTAGTGAACTCTCAATACCACGAAATGGCTTGCCTCCCATCGTACAGAAATCTTTACAAAGCTTAGAGAAGTTGACTACAGGATTGGGTGGAACTATTGCGGCAGCAGCTAGGGGTGAGACATTACCTTGCACTTCAGCAGGTGTCGTAGCCTCTACGTATCTCGAAACTATGCCAAAATGGGAATGCCCTTAGGGAAATTAGGAGCCCATGACATGCTGAAAAAGAGAAGAAACAAGGATTCCGAAAGAGATTGAAAGAATATTGTAAATGACTCAAGGGGATCTCCAATCTTGTAACCTTAGGCTCTGATACTAAATGTAACACTCCACGTCCCTTAATGTCACCCATATGAAGATGCATTAAGTTCCGTGAAGTGCAATAATAATACAGAAACTAATTTCACAAGACAGAATATAAAATGCAATGGAAAACTTTCAAACTTTTATTATAAAGCCAAATACAACATTACATTTTCAAATACCGTAAGTCATAATCATAACCATTTGTCTCATGGAAATTATAAACCATTAGAGACTAAGTACAAAACAATAAAAATCATATCCCTTATGAGTCATAACAATAAAAGTAAAACAGAAACTAAAACAATACATGTAGTGAGAAATAATCCAAGTCCAAGCTGAATCAAAGAATCACAGTCAATGTTGCATTCCACCACCCTGAGAACCTGGAGGGGGAAGGAAGAAAGAGAAGGAAAAAATAGGTCAGACATAAAGTCTGGTGAGTTCCGTAGATTTTTAGCATAAGCAATAGGTAAAGAAGTGTTAAGACGGGTCAATAATACTGGACATGAAAATACAGCAAAATACACAAGTACGAAATAAACGAGATAAGGTAAGTTCGAATAAGCTTCTCATTCAAATCCCAGAACATAATTTTTTCACCAACTATCAGAATAACAGGATTAGGTTTTACCCTAATTACTACTCAGTGATCAGCTCCATACAGACGCAAATAACCTGTGCCAACTACAACAGTCGAGGATATCAATCCCGAACTCGTCAACTTTAAAAACACAGCCCTATCTGCCAGTGTTACAGCATCTTGTCTTCCCCATTGGACCCATGCACGCTCATGACTCTGCCGGAACGCGCCCGTACCCACCTCCAAGATTTGAACCTCTTACAATCTTCCATCAGTAAAGCGTGCCCTGGTCCCTACCTAGAGCAGAACTCATTTGATAACAAGAGGGTAATGATTGATATGGATTCCAAGCAAACAGCAGATTGACACAAGTCACCCTAGCTTTGTGCCCCAAGTAATCTAGGATTTTAAGAGTTCCCCTCAAGACATATTAACAGCAGACGTGAAACCTAATAGCTTATTAATCAAACATGTTTAACTTAGCAGGTTTAAGTTTATTAATAGGCATCATATAACCCTATGTTATATTTACCGGTTGTAAATGACATTTATTAAATGTAACAACCCTTCCCCAAATATACAGGCACCCGCTCAGATGTATATAGATTACAGTAACATGTTTTACTTAATTTACATCTGGTTCATATATCTTTCCATAACGTGTCCTATTTAATATAGAATTAAGTCCAACATATTCAGAGTAACATGTTTACAATTCTTCCTTTATAATTATCCCAATTATACAGTCAATGCTTCCAATATGCCAAAATCTCCTTATTATTGTCATTACATATTATTCCAAATTAACCCAACTTTACACAATTTTAATGAAAAAGGCCTAGGCTCTTGATGGCCTAGGCTCAACGCAAAATAAAAAGAAAAGGAGAAATATAACCAAACTCAGATATGAACAAACTGATAAAATAGGCATAATAAGACTATAAATAAAACAGTAGTAGAAAGGGGATAAGGAAGATATATATACATATAAATAGGTAATGACTGAAAATGAACATGTAATTGACAGTAATAAAAGAACAATAACATATAAGAAGAAAACTTATGAACACTGTCACTTTTCTGATCCAATATATATTTTTTAATGGTATTTTTGTCAACACCAGATTAGCTCTAAAGATGTAACGACCCAACTTTCGAACACGTCTCAAGTTGTGCCATTAATAAGAAATGAGAATAGATAGAAGATAAATCACAGAAACATCAGAATCTCACAGCGGAATTTTCACAAAAGATAATACTTTATAATATTACACAGCGGAATATATTACATCAGAACATACTGAACTAGTGATATAACCCATTCATTGTACATCAGTAATTATACATATCATAGGTGATCAACTGACAGACTTAATTATACAGTAGATAGATGGACCGGCACACAGCAAAATCTTCATTCCCGCTTCACAAGTTTATCCAAATCCTGATTCACTTGTCTATTCATAAAAAGCGTTATGAATACCCAAGAGTTTAAGGGAAAACACAGAAAAATAAACTCCGGGTCAGTCAGGGGACTGGTATGAGTAACAGTTTAAAACAAATAAAAATATCTCATAAGACCACGCCGTAAGTACGGAACGGGTTTTTACCTTATGAGAATAAAACACTTTGTATACTTGAAATCATATATTATCATAGTGTCTATTTGATTTTCACAAATAAATTTAGAATCTAGAAGAATGCTTGCATCTCACATTCTCCTATATAGTATACAAATAAAAACCGCTTGGCGCTTAGGGAAATTGGATTTCCAACTATGACAAGGTATGGGACCACCTTCCGATGATGTATCTCTAGAGGCCAATACACCTGGGTTAAACAAGAACGTCTTGCAACCCGGCCCTCACATGACCGACCACTCATTTCTCTTGAGTGTATCGAATGTATATCACCAATGGTTGTGTATGGCAACCATTCCCGAATGGGAAGAATCGATAGATTTAGAAACAAAAGGAATTTCTCTAGATAGGTGATACTACACCCTAATGGGAGCGACCCACATAGCCATGCTACCTGCCCGATTTTTGTCATTTCCTGGTATGAGGCTTGAGGCCAGAATTTACCTTTTTAAACCATCTGGTCACCATTCACTTTGAACGTCACATTGTCAGATCTGCCAGATATCAGGAACTGACGTCCACAAAAATGCTCTAGTTATTTGGCTAGGGAAAACATTTCTCTGCCATCAACTATTTGTACATTTGTAGATATCACGTACGAAATTCCTTTGGAAATACTCTGTCATACATTCGTCCATACAAGTCATCCAGGAATAGGATGAACCGAAGGTACTCTCCTACTGCATCCAATATAGGAATCACCCCATGGATCAGTAGCAAGAAGTCCTTGCAATCCGTAGATTCCAACCACGACAGAATCACATTTTATCTTCGGCCGCTAAACTAGAGATTTATTAGCAGTTCTTCCGTGTAATGAAGATCAACGGTCTTCAATGCTCCATCTCGATCATCTTCTAATATCCCCACGTATTTGTTGGTCGGAATGGTTTTCGAATATAAATTCGATCCCGGTCTTTCCATACCCAAAATCGTATTGAACAGATTTGTTAGACGGTGATTTTACCATGAAAATAAACAGTATATATTCATCTGTTTATATCTGGTATTTTGATCATCTTTTTAAAACAGCCAATTTTAGCGTGTGCGTTGCACGGGGTTTTTCTTTCTGTTTTGTTCATCATCTTTAAAATGAATACTTATTTTATTTTTTCTTTAGAAAATATTTCTCATCATCACTCATAAGTGAATTAAATTATAATTTAATCATTTCTTTTACAACCTTTATACCTGGTATTTTCTCGTCAATTTTCCCTTTGATCCTTTTACTCGATTTCCTTCTTCTGCTTATATATCAATAAAGTCTCTCTTTTCAATTTATCCATCTCAACATGATTAAAATATAATTTACAGTTTTTATTTTAAAAGTTGCAGAGCTGTACAAGATCAGTTACTGGTACCGAGAAAATTTAAATTACAGTTTAAGACTGATAAACTCATCGTATGTGTCCCATACGATTTCTTTACCTTGTTTAAAATTTAAACAACTCAGTAGAAAATAAATTTCAATATAAATTATAAAATAACTTTATAATTAAAATTGTTTTACAGTTTCTGCGCTGACGTCTCAACTTTGGTCAAAACAATATCTGATCTTTCATCGTTGATTGATTTTCTTTTCGTTGACTTCTAGTTTGAATTTTCATTTTAGAAAATCATTTCTAATTCTCCTTTAAATTAAATTAATTTAAATTTAATTTAAAATTTCAGTTTCAGTATTTAAATTTCGGTTTTGACAAAATTGTATTTCAATCCGGATTTCACTTATTCTTTTTTTTTTCATCACTTGCTAAAAAAAATCCTCTCTTTTATTTATTTATTTATCTATATGGTCATCGATCCAAATTGGTGAAATAAAATCTAATATTCATTCACAAGTAAATTCATTCACAAGTAAATTCATTCACTGTCGACCACCTCCCGCTAGTTGCGTTAAAATATAACACATTAATTTTATCATTTCTTTGGTTTCAAATTGATTGAATAATCCCTTATTAGTTTATTATTTAAATTATTTAAAGAAATAATTAAAATAATAATAAAGCAACACTTTATTATATGAATACATTTTCTTAGTTGTTAGTTGGCTTGACAACCAAATACAAGTATTTGTTAAATCCTAAGGGTAGTGTTAAACCATTCATTAATGCAATCAACCCAACAGGCCACGTCGGCCCATACAAGGGACTTCCGTCCAGATCCTTGTTTGTTTTAATTTAGTGATTTTCTTGGTACCCAAAAACGTCAAAGCAAAAAATCCTTATGGTTGCACTAACCTTCATCCACGTGTCCTCTACTATGAAGAAACATTCCTAATTACTTATTTAAATTTGGTCGTGACCTGCTATGTATATTTTTTACATCCCATTTCTTCATTCCATCTTCATGTTGTCGCCCACTACTTTCATGTCTTCACAATGATGTATCCTCCGTCTGCCGTGTTTGCACATCCATGCCCACTCCCCTTGACTGCCGTGAACACTTGTCCCTCCGCCCAAACCTCCAGCTCCATGTCTACCCATATTCCAGTAGTTCATGCCACAATGCTGTTAACCAATTCCCTATATTTAATTTATCCTCCTGATGCTTACTTACCTTCAGTTGCCATGTTTATACTTCGATGCTTCATCCCTTAGACCATTTTCTCCACCGTCCAAGCACTGATGACCATCACTGGTGACTGGTGAACTCACCACGATGCAGACAAAACTCCACAAGTCTTCCACCCTTCCAATCATTTTTATTTTGTACCACTTCTTTTCTTAACAGTACTTAAGCAACTTGTGCACCATATAGTGTGCACATGCATGCGGATGTCAGCCCACTCCCAAGTGTGTACACCAACTCCGCACACGCGCATGACATACCGGAGTTACCTGAAACGGTTCGTCCTTCCTCCGATCGCCTGGATCGGAAAAGAGCGCTCCAGTCGGATCATCGGAAATAAACATCCGACATTTGATCAAAGAAAATTCACCGCTATTAATCCCGCCCATAACTCAACCCCGGACTCCACTCGTTCACTGTCGACACTGTGGTCGACTTCCTTGTCGAGCAGTCTCTCACGCACTCGATCTTTGTTTTCGCTGCAATTCTCCCCATAAACCCAGTCCCGGAATCCGCAATGTTCTTTTTGATCAACTCCAAACTCTTGCCATATGATGCTGACACCATGGTCGACTCGTCCCTCAAAAACTCTCGATACTCGACCATCCCATCCCCCGGCAGTTCATTTGCCGAATAGTAAAATGCAAACCCCAAAAAAAATCTAAATCAAACAAAATCTCTAAATCTATTTGTTTGAAAATTTATTTAATATTTTTCTTAGATTTACTAGATCATAACACCCCCTTCGGAACAAATCTTCACATCAACGATCAACCGGATTGTCAGAATGATCGTGCTCTTCGTTCCAGCCAAACCTTTATGCCTCGCTTCCCTCTATAGAAAAAAAATCTGCTATATATTTCTACATTCATATTTTAATGCCACTAACCAGTTAACATGAATGAAATTACAATCAAAGTTCATTGAAATTTTGATTACAATACTACCTTCTTGCTGTACTCTTTCTTAATTAAGGATATACATGGTATATTGAAGTGGTTTGTTTCTTTTAACATACACAGGTAACCCAAACGAACAAACTCTATAAATGTACTCATGTTTAATCCATGCCAGAACAAAGGGATGAGGTTTCAAGGCAAAACATAGATACTGTTGACAGTACATACCAAGTTAAGTTTATAGACAAGGTTTCATGGATTTTTAAACTAACATATATATAGTTTCAACACATGGTTTAATCATATTCAAGCAAGGATAGCATACATATACAATCATCAAGGTTAAGCATAAGATTTATATGCAGGGTATAAAGAGAATCATGGATGTTTACTCACAAAACTGCAGGAAGTTCAAACAGAAAATTAAGAGTAGTTTTACTCACCTTAGAGACTCAAAACCCCTTGCTTTTCTTTACTGGGAACCTTGAATTATTGTGTGTTGGTGTGAGTGAGTTGTGTGCATGGATAGGTCCTTATATAGGGGTGAAAATGGATAAAATACTGGTGCAATAAATGTCGATGTGAAATATCAAAACAGCCTTATCTCTTGACATATGATAGACCACACTAACAACCACTTTTCTCCCTTATTTGCAAACTCTCATCACTTTCACATGGCATTTCAACCTAGATCCCCCCTTAGAACCCCTATGCACATGGCCTTTACCCCATTGATTCCTATGAAATATCACCTCAAATAAATGCTTGTGTATCACTTATGATCTTTCGCCATCTTCTTTGGTTTTTCAAACAATGTGAAACATCATTTTTGTACCATCAAAAATCAGTTTTCGTCTTGTGTTTTCAACACCTATCTTCTCATGTGTTAACATGATTTAACCACAAATATAAAGTATATTTTTCTTGCCTTGCAAGGATAGTTAAAATCTGAAAATTTCTGCCCCAAACTTGCTCTCGGCCATGATGTATTTGACATGAATGAAATCTCAGAAAATCCTTGCTTTAATGGTTATCTAGGGTAGGAAAGATCATGGTGTCTATTCATGATTTTGTGATTCTTTTTATGCATATATCCCTTGACAAT
This sequence comes from Allium sativum, assembly GCA_030737875.1. NCBI lineage: Eukaryota > Viridiplantae > Streptophyta > Magnoliopsida > Asparagales > Amaryllidaceae > Allium > Allium sativum. Next base: position 260,175,785 of record CM060927.1, on the reverse strand, counting down.
TTTGCCAAGTTTTTGAAAAATGAAACTTGAAAAGTATTTTCAGAAATTACATGAAAGGAAATAAAAAGATTTAAAAACTGAAAATCCTTTAATCTAAAATGATTTTATCATGTGCACATATTTGCTTTAAAGATCCTACTTGCTATCACATCTATAGTGTAGAAAATTCATGGATAAGATCATGATTTGAAAAGGGAACTTGACAATACATGCTCATGCCTTAATGCATATAAAAAAATGAAATGATTTCCTTGAGATCTAGTTTGCCATCTAATCTATGGTGTAGGTGATGAGAATAGACAATACATGTTTGATTTTAATGTATATAAAAATGCAAATACCTTCTTGAATATTTTATATGAAATATGCTTTGCAAAGGAGATGATCCCTTCATGTTGTAATTTATGCATATGTAACTTGAAAATTGTTTTGAACTTGCTTTTGATAGCAAAAATGGCTTTGTCATATTTTAATTCAAGTGTTAAAAACTTTTAAATCAAAAGTTTACAAAAACTCAAATTCTAAAATACTTTGAAAATAAAAAAAACATATAAAATAAAATGGCATCATAAATACATGCTACATAAAAGTGTTCAAACATGTAAAAAAAATCAATTTCAACAAACGCTATCAAACATATGCTATTATACATGAATGAGTAAAAAAATGGATTTTAGCAAGTTCTGTGCTATACATCAGTAAATGCTATCATACACAGGTTACCATGTTTTGAATTTCAAAGTCCAGCTTTTTAAGTCATATTTAAAAATACGTACTCACGATCACTTCTTATCTGTGTCAGTGATCAGTGTAAAAATCCCGGGTCATTACATTCTACTCCCCTTATAAAAATTTCGTCCCCGAAATTTGTAAGTAGTAGATTAGAGTTACCGACTTATATATAAACACACATCGATAAATAAAACACACATCAGCAATTTCCTATTCAAAACCAAAAATATCTGTCCAAATTCCTCTTTCAACTCATCGGTCAATTTACTTAACCCCGTTAAGTATTTCCCAAAATTTCCATTCATGTACTTAATCAACTCCATTTCGGGATTCACAAATCTGATTTGATTTCACAAATCGATCAATTCAGTTTTTCCTGGGTTCATATCCAAATAAATACTTAAGTTCAACCTTAATTTCAGGAAATCCAAAGTTTAACTCAATTTAAAATTCTAACTCGATTTCCGGTATCAATATGATTGGATATTATTCTAATTTAATCCCACCATGTATAATTTATCTTGAGGCTGACCCTGATTAATTAACTCCTTTTAACCTGCTGGACTGGTACAACCTCCCCCACAGTCTCTCCTTGATCCTGGGATCCAGTATTAGTGCCAGTAGTAGTGAATAACCCTCTAGTTTGACCTCTTCGTCCTTGGTTACTCATCTTAATCACCTGAATATAACAGGTCGTCAATCGAGTCTTGATTGGGATACAACTACTTAGGTATATCATCCAAGTTGATTTATTTTAAATTTTATATAAAAATACGCTCTCTCACAATCACCCAAAGCCGAGGTAACCAGTAACCTAAGCACTGATACCAACTGTAATGACCCAACTTTCGAACACGTCTCAAGTTGTGCCATTAATAAGAAATGAGAATAGATAGAAGATAAATCACAGAAACATCAGAATCTCACAGCAGAATTTTCACAAAAGATAATACTTTATAATATTACACAGCGGAATATATTACATCAGAACATATTGAACTAGTGATTCAACCCATTCATTGTACATCAGTAATTATACATATCATAGGTGATCAACTGACAGACTTAATTATACAGTAGATAGATGGACCAGCACACAGCAAAATCTTCATTCCATCTTCACAAGTTTATCCAAATCCTGATTCACTTGTCTATTCATAACAAATGTTATGAATACCCAAGAGTTCAAGGGTAAACACAGAAAAATAAACTCCGGGTCAGTCAGGGGACCGGCATGAGTAAACAGTTTAAAACAAATAAAAATATCTCATAAGACCACGCCGTAAGTACGGAACGGGTTTTTACCTTATGAGAATAAAACACTTTGTATACTTGAAATCAGATATTATCATAGTGTCTATTTGATTTTCACAAATAAATTTAGAATCTAGAAGAATGCTTGCATCTCACATTCTCCTATATAGTATACAAATAAAAACCGCTTGGCGCTTAGGGAAATTGGATTTCCAACTATGACAAGGTATGGGACCACCTTCCGATGATGTATCTCTAGAGGACAATACACCTGGGTTAAACAAGAACGTCTTGCAACCCGGCCCTCACATGACCGACCAATCATTTCTCTTGAGTGTATCGAATGTATATCACCAATGGTTGTGTACGGCAACCATTCCCGAATGGGCGGAATCGATAGATTTAGAAACAAAAGGAATTTCTCTAGATAGGTGATACTACACCCTAATGGGAGCGACCCACATAGCCATGCTGACTGCCCGATTTTTGTCATTTCCTGGTGTGAGGCTTGAGGCCAGAATTTACTTTTTCAAACCATCTGGTCACCATTCACTTTGAACGTCACATTGTCAGATCCGCCAAATATCACGAACTGACGTCCACAAAAATGCTCTAGTTTTTGGCTAGGGAAAACATTTCTCTGCCATCAACTAATTGTATGTTTGTAGAAATCATGAACGTAATTCCTTTGGAAATACTCTGTCATACATTCGTCCATACAAGTCATCCAGGAACAGGATGAACCGAAGGTACTCTCCTACTGCATCCAATATAGGAATCACCCCATGGATCAGTAGCGAGAAGTCCTTGCAATCCGTAGATTCCAACCACGACAGAACCACAGTTTATCTCCAGCCGCTAAACCAGAGATTTATTAGCAGTTCTTCCGTGTAATGAAGATCAACGGTCTTCAATGCTCCATCTCGATCATCTTCTAGTATCTCCACGTATTTGTTGGTCGGAATGGTTTTCGAATATAAATTCGATCCCGGTCTTTCCATACCCAAAATCGTATTGAACAGATTTAATAGACGGTGATTTAACCACGAAAATAAACATTATATATTCATCTGGTTTATATCTGGTATTTTGATCATCTTTTTAAAACAGACAATTTTAGCGTGTGCATTGCACGGGGTTTTTCTTTCCGTTTTGTTTATCATCTTTAAAATGAATACTTATTTTATTTTTCTTTAGAAAATATTTCTCATCATTATTCCTTAATCTGATCACTCATAAGTGAATTAAATTATAATTTAATCATTTCTTTTACAACCTTTATACCTGGTATTTTCTCGTCAATTTTCCCTTTGATCCTTTTACTCGATTTCCTTCTTCTGCTTATATATCGATAAAGTCTCTCTTTTCAATTTATCCATCTCAACATGATTAAAATATAATTTACAGTTTTTATTTTAAAAGTTGCAGAGCTGTACAAGATCAGTTACTGGTACCGAGAAAATTTAAATTACAGTTTAAGACTGACAAACTCATCGTATGTGTCCCATACGATTTCTTTACCTTGTTTAAAATTTAAACAACTCAGTAGAAAATAAATTCCAATATAAATTATAAAATAACTTTATAATTAAAATTGTTTTACAGTTTCTGCGCTGACGTCTCAACTTTGGTCAAAACAATATCTGTTCTTTCATCGTTGATCGATTTTCTTTTCGTTGACTTCTAGTTTGAATTTTCATTTTAGAAAATCATTTCTAATTCTCCTTTAAATTTAATTTAAAATTTTAGTTTTAGTATTTAAATTTCGGTTTTGACAAAATTGTATTACAATCCGGATTTCACTTATTCTTTTTTTTTCACTTGCTAAAAAAAATCCTCTCTTTTATTTATTTATTTATCTATATGGTCATCGATCCAAATTGGTGAAATAAAATCTAATATTCATTCACAAGTAAATTCATTCACTGTCGACCACCTACCGCTAGTTGCATTAAAATATAACACATTAATTTTATCATTTCTTTGGTTTCAAATTGATTGAATAATCCCTTATTAGTTTATTATTTAAATTATTTAAAGAAATAATTAAAATAATAAAACAACACTTTATTATATGAATACATTTGTCTTAGTTGTTAGTTGGCTTGACAACCAAATACAAGTATTTGTTAAATCCTAAGGATAGCGTTAAACCATTCATTAATGCTCTCAACCCAACATGCCACGTCGGCCCATACAAGGGACTTCCATCCAGATCCTTGTTTGTTTTAATTTAGTGATTTTCTTGGTACCTAAAAACGTCATAGCCCAAAATCCTTATGGCTGCACTAACCTTCATCCACGTGTCCTCTACTATGAAGAAACACTCCTAATTACTTATTTAAATTTGGTCGTGACCTGCTATGTATATTTTTTACATCCCATTTCTTCATTCCATCTTCATGTTGTCGCCCACTACTTTCATGTCTTCACAATGATGTATCCTCCCTCTGCCGTGTTTGCACGTCCATGCCCACTCCCCTTGACTGCCGTGAACACTTGTCCCTCCGCCCAAACCTCCAGCTCCATGTCTACCCATATTCCAGTAGTTCATGCCACAATGCTGTTAACCAATTCCCTATATTTAATTTATCCTCCTGATGCTTACTTACCTTCAGTTGCCATGTTTATACTTCGATGCTTCATCCCTTAGACCATTTGCTCCACCGTCCAAGCACTGATGACCATCACTGGTGACTGGTGAACTCACCACGATGCAGACCAAACTCCACAAGTCTTCCACCCTTCCAGTCATTTTTATTTTGTACCACTTCTTTTCTTTACAGTACTTAAGCAACTTGTGCACCATATAGTGTGCACGTGCACGCGGATGTCAGCCCACTCCAAAGTGTGTACACCAACTCCGCACACGCGCATTACATACCGGAGTTACCTGAAACTATTCGGCCTTCCTCCGATCGCCTAGATCGGAAAAGAGCGCTCCAGTCGGATCATCGGAAATAAACATCCGACATTTGATCAAAGTAAACTCACCGCTGTTAATCCCGCCCATAGCTCAACCCCGGACTCCACTCGTTCACTGTCGACACTGTGGTCGACTTCCTTGTCGAGCAGTTTCTCACGCACTCGACCTTTGTTTTCGCTGCAATTCTCCCCATAAACCCAGTCCCGGAATCCGCAATGTTCTTTTCGATCAACTCCAAACTCTTGCCATATGATGCTGACACCATGGTCGACTCGTCCCTCAAAAACTCTCGATACTCGACCATCCCATCCCCCGGCAGTTCATTTGCCGAATAGTAAAAATGCAAACCCCAAAAAAATCTAAATCAAACCAAATCTCTAAATCTATTTGTTTGAAAATTTATTTAATATTTTTCCTAGATTTACTAGATCATAACACCCCCTTCGGAACAAATCTTAACATCAACGATCAATTGGATCATCAGAATGATCGTGCTCTTCATTCCGGCCAAACCTATAGCCTCGCTTCCCACTATAGAAAAAAATCTGCTATATATTTCTACATTCATATTTTAATGCCACTAACCAGTTAACATGAATGAAATTACAATCAAAGTTCATTGAAATTTTGATTACAATACTACCTTCTTGCTGTACTCTTCTTAATTAAGGATATACATGGTATATTGAAGTGGTTTATTTCTTTTAACATACACAGGTAACCCAAATGAACAAACTCTATAAATGTACTCATGTTTAATCCATGCCAGAACAAAGGGATGAGGTTTCAAGGCAAAACAGAGATACTGTTGACAGTATATACCAAGTTAAGTTTATAGACAAGGTTTCATGGATTTTTAAACTAACATATATATAGTTTCAACGCATGGTTTAATCATATTCAAGCAAGGATAGCATACATATACAATCATCAAGGTTAAGCATAAGATTTATATGCAGGGTATAAAGAGAATCATGGATGTTTACTCACAAAACTGCAGGAAGTTCAAACAGAAAATTAAGAGTAGTTTTAATCACCTTAGAGACTCAAAACCCCTTGCTTTTCTTTGCTGGAAACCTTGAATTATTATGTGTTGGTGTGAGTGAGATGTGTGCATGGATAGGTCCTTATGTAGGGGTGAAAAATGGATAAAATACTGGTGCAATAAATGTCGATGTGAAATATCAAAACAACCTTATCTCTTGACATATGATAGACCACACCAACAACCACTTTTCTCTCTCAAAATCTTTGCAAACTCTCATCACTTTCACATGGCATTTCAGCCTAGATCCCCCCTTAGAACCCCTATTCACATGGCCTTTACCCCATTGATTCCTATGATATATCACCTCAAATAAATGCTTGTGTATCACTTATGATCTTTCACCATCTTCTTTGGTTTTTCAAACAATGTGAAACATCATTTTTGTACCATCAAAAATCAGTTTTTGTCTTGTGTTTTCAACACATATCTTCTCATATGTCAACATGATTTAACTACAAATATAAAGTATATTTTTCTTGCCTTGCAAGGATAGTTAAAATCTGAAAATTTCTGCCCCAAACTTGCTCTCGGCCATGGTATATTTGACATGAATGAAATCTCAGAAAATCCTTGCTTTAATGGTCATTTAAGGTAGGCAAGATCATGGTGTCTATTCATGATTTTGTGATTCTTTTTATGCATATATCCCTTGACAATTTTGCCAAGTTTTTGAAAAATGAAACTTGAATTTTATTTTCAGAAATTACATGAACGGAAATAAAAAGATTTAAAAACTGAAAATCCTTTAATCTAAAATGATTTTATCATGTGCACATATTTGCTTTAAAGATCCTACTTGCTATCACATCTATAGTGTAGAAAATTCATGGATAAGATCATGATTTGAAAAGAGAACTTGACAATACATGCTCATGCCTTAATGCATATAAAAAAAATGAAATGATTTCCTTGAGATCTTGTTTGCCATCTAATCTATGGTGTAGGTGATGAGAATAGACAATACATGTTTGATTTTAATGTATATAAAAATGCAAATACCTTCTTGAATATTTTATATGAAATATGGTTTGCAAAGGAGATGACCCCTTCATGTTGTAATTTATGCATATGTAACTTGAAAATTGTTTTGAACTTGCTTTTGACAGCAAAAGTGGCTTTATCATATTTTAATTCAAGTGTTAAAAACTTTTAAATCAAAAGTTTTACAAAAACTCAAATTCTAAAATACTTTGAAAATAAACAAAACATATAAAATAAAATGGCATCATAAATACATGCTACATAAAAGTGTTATTATTCAAACATGTAAAAAAAATCAATTTCAACAAACGCTATCAAACATATACTATTATACATGAATGGGTAAAAAAATGGATTTTAGCAATTGTTGTGCTATACATCAGTAAATGCTATCATACACAGGTTACCATGTTCTGAATTTCAAATTCCAGCTTTTTAAGTCATATTTAAAAATACGTACTCACGATCACTTCTTATCTGTGTCAGTGATCAGTGTAAAAATCCCGGGTCATTACAAAAGACGTGGACCTAAGGGAACCAAATGGATTATTTAGTTCCTACAAGCTTGATTTAGTTCTCCGTTTCCTAGATATCAAGGTCTTAAGCCTGAAGATTAGTTACTCTTCCTTCAAGAGGTGAGTATCACGATTACAAGACTTAAGGACCAACAGTTACCTTGGGATAAGGGCTCTTTAAGCGCAATGCAAGATAGAAAGTTAAGCACCTTGTGGAAGCGTACTTGGGTAATTAAGTTTATGCATGAGGCTTAGTCATGGGGAAGCAATAAGGAGATAAGTGGTATAAGCAGTAAAGAATTGCATGAAATTGATCATAAGTGTTGATTCTCTCTTTATTGATCACTTTGTTGAGTACATAGAACTTTCTAAGTAAAATCCCCAAATCGATTTAGAAATTAGGGTTTACTCTCTAAGAAAATGACTACAAGATTTGAGAATGAGAAAAAGTCTCCTAAAATAAGAACCCTGGGGTCTTATTTATAGATAAATTTGGCTCCCTTTCGATAGCGATCAGTAGAAGCCCTCTTCCGGGTTTGACAAGGTCATTTGGTGTCGGTTTTGGCCACATCAGTGCTTTTTGGTGTCGGCTTTAGAGTTTCGGCTTCTTTTCCTTACTGAGTGTTGTTATCGGTTTCTCCTTGCTTGTGAAATTGGTGTCGCCTCCTCATAGTGTATCGATACCAAGAAAATTGGTACAGATAGCATCTTTTAGTTGCTTTCGGTTTTGGTGGCGAGCCTTGATCCCGATAGCAAATCTTGAGCTTTGCCCTACTTTGATAATACTTGAGTATTGTCTTTGCTTTCGAGACTTCTGAGAATCGGTATCGACACTAGGCATGTTAGTTTGGATGACCTCTCTTTCTTCGATTTACTTCAGTAGTCTCTAGTTCCGGTATCAGTCTTGCGATAGCGTTGCCTATGGATTTTTCTGATGATTTTTGAATAGCGTCCTGGTGTCAGTATCGATACCAAGTATATTGGTATTGATAGCTCTTGGCCCCATCCCAACTTGGCTTTGTGCTTTCCCTTTCATGGCTCTGGATTTTGTTATTGAAACACATGCTTTCAGAATCGAAACCAGATCGAGTGTCTTCACCGATAGCCCATGATCTAAACTTTCTCTTCTTACTTTTGGCATTGGGTGTCTTGGTGTCGATTGTGCACTTCCGAAGCATTTCCTTAGTGTTAATTGTGCTCCGATACCCCTTTACCTTCATTTAGTTTCGGTATTGAAATTTGGTAGTAACATTTTACACCCCCCCCCCCCCCCCAAGTGAAGGAGTATTTTCGACTTTTCAAGTCAAACTTTGGCTTTCGTATGGTACTTTGATCTCCCACCTTTTGGTATTCCAATATTGATTTGGCTCGTTGATCTGTTTTTGTTTGTGTGTCTATGATTAAAAGGTGCTTTAATATAAAGTCCTTCTTCCTTTCCCACTGCAAGAAAAAGTGCCTTTAACAACAATACACATCGGCGTTTATAAGCTGATTGCGGTCGTGGAACATTTTAGAAATAAGAAAAAACAAATACAGCTGTGCGAAACGCTAAGTTATTTATTCCGTTATTTCCCAAAGTCATGCTCCCTCTAAAATATTCATTGCCACCTCTAAAATATTTATTGCTGCGTAAAATGTAATTTCCCTCTTCAAGACAAAATAAGCAAACCTAATTTTCCCAATTATTCCTTGTTGGCTTTCTTGCCTCCCTCCTGTTGATTTGGGTTAATTCATCCCAATTATTCCCTGTTGGCACGGATTGCAGTTCTGCTCATGGATAATTACTGGAACCATACATCCTCTGCCTTCCCTCCGACAATCGTTCACGCACTGCTGACTCTTACTCGTCAATCGTATCGGTTCTCGTCCGAACTTGATCTGGAAATGTGCGGTTTTCTTTAACTTACCGTTCTCTGAATAGCTTTGTTTCTCTATCCTTAATTCCATCCACCTGAAATTCATTTTTTTATGTTTTTATTGTTCTACTTCTCATATAATTGGAATATGAATGATGAGACAACATGAGTTTAAACTATCTTTCCCTCATTTGGATATTGTCTTCCAGTATTTTAATGGTCAATGAGAACACCCGACTATATCTGTGACTGTTCAGAGAGCACGAATTTACATCTTTACTATTTTTTTTCATCAAAGTCATTAATCTTTCGAGTGCTATGGTAGGATACAAAAATATGACAGTGACTGTTCAGAGGTAGAATAGATGTTTTCTATGAAAGATGGTTTTGAGTTCATTCATTTGGTAGTTATATGTAAAAATATATGACTTTGATCATCAATAACGTAGCTTAGGGAATATTAAAAGATATTGGATTCATATCAATTTGTGGAGATGAGATAGTGATTTTCGAAGGTCGATTAATGGATGTCAATTAATTTATCCAATTAACTTCGCTGTGTTACTCTTCCAGTTACTTAAATTACAGTCCATTCTAATGTTAAAATTTTCACTTGCGTGTAGCTGATGTGTAAAACGGTCAGAACATGAGGTTGCCAGCCTTAGCTTATGATCAACTAATAACTTCCGTTAGCTGCACCTTCAACCTTCTACAAGATTTTATTCAGATCAATACTAACCATATTTTGATTCATTCCAGTTCTCATTCATTTATTTGATTCTAAAAAACCGACAGTAGGATATTTGTCCAATGACTTTAGCATATCTTTTGATTTATAGTAAAAATTTATGTCAATATCCACTTATTAATTACCTTAATGCATATTCTGATGTGTTATGAATTGAATGGGATCTTGAAAATGCTCTATATTAATGTAGGTTTGACATTTTCAGTACCACCATCATTCAACTTGGACAGTTTCTGAAACACCCCACCCTCCATTAAGGTCACTCACAAAGGGACTGCCTTAACTTTGGTGGAGGTTTGTAAGTAAAAGTCACAGATAAACACAAGACAGATACATAAACACATATATATAAGCAGCGGGAAACAAACGGACTTTTTATTTCATAAAAATGTGTTCATACAAAACACTTCCATAATTGTCTCATAACAACTTCCAAAACATTTCAACATCACTTCTGTCTTGGTTATTAAATAAAGAATCATAAAACATAATTAAAACTGCATAAATCCCCATGATTGTGTCCAACAGCCATAGCTAAAGCAAGAGAGTCCAAACCGTACATCTACTATCTTGAAGCTTGTAAAGAGTCTGACTAAGCTGAGTTGTTTCCTCCCTGTAGACCTTGGGGGGAACGGAAGAAAAGAAGACGAAAGAAAATAGGGTCAGACATAAATCCTAGTAAGTCTAGTGACTCTTCAGTATGAGAATAAGAATAAGGGCATGATAAGTATAAACTGGAAATAGGAGAGTATCATAGACTAAGACAAAGCAGTTTGAGTCGAATATACTATCACACCCCATACTATATATCTCTCTGCACCTACATGCATTAGTTCTAAACTGGCACCCAATGTTGAGGGTGAAGTGATCCCCTTTTTTCTAAAGATCGGCTCCTACTCGCATAATCATCTGTGTCTTACGGCCCCCAAAGATTTGTAGATACCTATGCTGGCCCCACCATGGGGTGTATCAAGTCCCATGGTGGCGACCCGACACGAAACTGGAAATACATAGGTTATACTACTGGTGCCCCCAGTGCCCTGTTTATCTGCTCCGAAGTGTGTGCACGCCCACACTCCGTTAGAACCCACACTGTTGCACCCACAGCCGTTACTTTTGACCGCTTATAATCAGCCCAGTAATCGTGCCCCACCCTGACTAGTTTCAGGGTACCATGATACCTAATTGGGTTACTGCTGAAATGGGTCCCCGTTACTAGGGTTTTCTAGTCAAACATGTTAAGTGGTTAAGTGTCTGTGTTTACCTAACCCCACACATCAATTTCATTAACATGTTGAATTGGTTAAGTGTTTTAGTTAACTTAACCCTACCATCCTGATAGTCTGTCCTTAGCTTTTTAAAGCACCGACCACTCACATTAGACAGGTATTATTATGGTTACTGGATGTGTCGGTCGGTTCCGGGCAGGTTTACACCAAATCTCAGTCTAACCTTGGGTCCTCATTGGGCTCCATGCTTAATCACCCACATTGGATAGGTATTGTTGTGACTACTGGACAGCCGGGCGGGTCCGGGCATGTTTACATCACAACTCAATCCAACCTCGTGTTAAGCATATTCGTATTTTCTAAATTTACATATTTGTCTTTATTACTTAATATATGTAAATTTGTCAACAATTAAATGTTGTGGCCCACTTTCCAAGTTTAACATTTTTGGTATAAGAATTTATACCGTTTAAATGCCACCAATTTTGGCATGTGACAAACATGCCAATTTCATATATTTTTATGTCAAGTTTTACTAATATTCCCAACGTTACCCCGTTTAAACATTAGGCTAACAATCTTAGCCTAATTCTCATTCGCATGGTTTTTAACATATAATATTAGGCTAAAAACTTAGCCTAATTTAGCGCACACAAAATTGACATAAGGGAATTCATAAACATGAACATGACATAGGTGTGAACTTGGCATTTTTGGCATAGTCAATATGAACATCATAGGTGTGAACTTGCAAAATAGTCAACATGAATGTCATAGGTGTGAACATGCAACATAGCCTAAATCAACATATAAGTGAACTTGCATTGAAATAGGTATCTAACCAAATAGGTGTCACATAAATTTGCATATGATTTAGATAACATAAACCTAAACTTGTTTTGGATCTAGGCATAACATCGAGCATAACTAGCATATGACAAGAATATGAAAATTTCATAAAATATGTATAATTTTATGACAAGTGTGTGAACTAGATCCAATCATATGTATAATTACAACATGAAATATATATTAAAGTGGATCTTGACATGGATCCAATTTCGGAACTTGCAACTTTCTTACAAACATACGAGCATGTATGTGAACATAATCGTTTAGGCATAAAGGTCCTAGCATAAATATACATGAAATCTTAATCACATACAACCTATATAAGCACATAAACATATAGATGTCGATTACAACATGAACTATACAACTTGCATGTGATTCTATATGTACAATAGGATCAATATCAACTCAACTATACCACAAACATCACAATACCACAATCATTTCAATACATAGATGTGAATTAACATTGTTGTTACATAATAACGCAATTCCATTTCCATTTTACATCGAATCAAATCCAAACTTTTATTCACATCAGAAAAATCACTATACTTACAACAAACGACGGTCTTGTTTTCTGATTTCTGAGTTCTGAATTTGATATGCTTTCCTTTGGGTAGCCTAACGTTGATTTGATTCGTGTTTTAACTCTAATTTGGCTTGTCTCTAAGCTTTTCTACAAGTGGAGGCTACTCTCAATTTCCTACCGACAGCATGGCAGCTCCGTTTCTAATTTCTTATGTGAATTTAGGTTGGAGTCTTAGGTTGTTTATATAGAATTTCAGATTGATTTGAGCCGTTAGATGATCATAGACGAATCTAGACCATTCACTTCGAAAGGAGCCAACCAAAATGCGACATGTCAGCCCTAGTGACACAGCCAAGCCTCAGAACCCGACCAGGCCAGCCAGGGCCAAATCAGGTCGACCCTCAGGTCGACCTGGTGCTTGGGCGGGAATTTTCCCGCCCAGCCCAGTTTGGGTCTAAATTCGAAATTTTGAACTACGCTTGAACCGTTTGAACTTTAATTTGAATTCTAAAATTTCCGGAGGTCATAACTCTTTCATACGGAGTCCGATTCCCGCAAACTCGGACTCTATCTCAAGAAGAATTCTGAGACGAACGCAATAGCGTAACCCGTTTCCCTTAATTCTTTCATTAAGGATTAATTATACTTTAATTTGTTAATATACAGTTAACAGAAAATTCGGGGTGTTACATTCTCCCATCCTTAAAGGATTTCGTCCCCGAAATCTTCAAGTCTAGGAGAACGTAAGTTCTAACATCCAATCATCCTTCTACTCAACCATCAAACACAGGCGTCCATTGTCCTTAAGACCTCTAATGCTTCATGATCATATGAACAGTGTGTGTATATGTCCATATCTAATGCAAAATCAAGCGGTCTACTTATTCAGTTGACCTCCTTAATGCAAATCATGTAAGTGCCATGAATCCATTATGTGTGCAAAAAATTTCCTTATTCATAATTTTACATGAGTGCGCAACCATCCATATAAATGCGACATCCATATGACAACATATCAATTTTTCAACCACATACAAATATGAATACATATATGCATATGGAATATGAAGTGACTGAACCGATCTAAAACCTAGGTTGTGTGTGTATATGCATCCACGAGCAACCACTAGCAACCACTTGCAATCACTTGCAGCCATCAACCATAACATGTTTCAAATACATGTTTACATCCATTAGTTTCTACCTAAGGATAAAAGGATACTATCGAGGAAATATACCTAAAAAGATAGATTCAAGCACAACTTAAGGAAAGAGAGAGATTAAAGATGTACCCTCAAAAAGAAAAGGGTAAGTCGCGCGTATTCTGTTCTAAGTTTCCCAAGTTGCGTCTTCCTCGACGTCGCTCCATTGAACTTTGACGAGCTTAACTTCGCGGTTGCGTACCTTTTTGACTTCAGTTCCTACGATTCGAGTTGGAACTCTCCTTACAGTTGCTTCCCGTTCCATTCGGCTTCTTCTAGAATCACCTTAAGAAAAATGAAACATTGATATCCACTTCTGCATATTCATGTAGACATTTCCGGAGATGAGAAACGTGAAAGACGTTGTGAATTCCGGCCAACCTTTCGGGCAGCTCTACTATATAAGCCATTTTCCCAATCTTCTCGATGACAGGGAACGGTCCTACAAATCTTGGTGCTAGCTTTCCTGCGAATCCAAAGCGAACAACGTTCCTTAAAGGAGATACCTTAAGGAAAACCCTATCCCCAACCTCAAACTCAAGGTCGGTCCTTCTTTTGTCGGCGTAGGATTTCTGTCTGTCTTGGGCTGTCTTCATTCTCCTTCGTATCAAGTCCACTTTCTCTGAAGTCTCTCGAATCATGTCCGACCCAAGTATAAGTTTGTCAGTAGTTTCCCACCAACAAGTTGGTGATCGGCACGGTCTTCCATATAGAGCTTCGAAGGGCGCCATACCGATGGTGGCTTGGTAGCTGTTGTTGTAGGCGAATTCCACTAGAGGAAGATGATCCTCCTAAGTCCCTCCGAAGTCAAGAACACATACCCTCAAAAGATCTTCCAATGCTCTATTTACCCTTTCTGTCTGGCCATCAGTTTGGGGGTAATAGGTCGTGCTCAAGCATAACTTTGTGCCTACAGCTTCTTGCAGACTCCGCCAAAATTCGCTTGTAAAGATGGGATCTCTGTCACTCACTATACTGGAGGGTATTCCATGGAGTCGAACTATTTCCTTGAGATAAAGAGAAGCTAGAGACGAAGCAGTCCTTCTACTCTTGATAGGTATAAAGTGGGCGCTTTTAGTAAGCCTGTCTACTATTACCCAAATGCTAGTATTGCCCCTTCTTGACCTAGGCAACCCGTCAATGAAGTCCATTGAAATGCTATCCCACTTCCATTGCGGGACGTCTAGAGGATGAAGCAGTCATCCAGGTTTCTTTTGTTTCGCCTTGACCTTTCGGCATGTCACACACTTAGAAACGAAATCTGCTACGTCCTTCTTCATACCGCTCCAATAGAAAACTCTCTTTACATCCTTGTACATCTTGTCCCCGCTTGGGTGTATTGTCATCTTGGAATGATGTGCTACCTTGAGAACCTTCTTTACTAACTCCCTTGCTTGTGGGATGCATAGTCTTCCATCTCGCCTCAGCCAACCCTTACCATCGACGGAGTACCTATTGAGGTGACGGGAAGTTTCACCCCTAATTAGCTTATCTATTACGTCCACAAGCTGAGGGTCTTCACGTTGTGCGGCCCCTATTGAGTCTAAAAGAGTGGGCCATACTTCTAGCGATGCCAATAAACCAGGTATAAAATCTGAGGAAGGCCTAAAGTCAAAACTGGCTATATACTCCAAGCTTTGCCTTTCTACAAAGAGAGGGCTTAGGGTCAGTTTCTTTCGGCTCAACGCGTCTGCTACTACGTTGCTTTGCCGGGAGTATAGGAAATTTCAAAATCATACAAGGCAAGGAATTCCATCCATCTTTGCTGCCTTAAGTTAAGATCTTTCTGCGAGAAGAGATATTTCAATGATTTATGGTCAGTATATAATTCAAACTTCTCACCTAGAAGATAATGGCGCCAAGACTTAAGTGCAAAGACGATGGTGGCTAACTCAAGATTGTGGGTTGGGTAGTTCCTTTCATGAACTTTCAATTGTCTTCCGCCATAAGCTACTACCCTCCTTTCTTGCTTCAGAACAGTGCCTAGTCCCGTACCACAAGTATCAGTGTATACGGTGAACATCTTGCTTCCATCTGGCAAGGTTAGAACTGGGGATGTTGTGAGAGCCCTTTTTAACCGTTGGAAAGCAAACTCGCAATCCAAATCCCAAGCGAACGCCAGATTCTTCTTTGTTAGCCTTGTGAGTGGAGAGCTGAGATTTTTGCGAAATCCCTAATGAACTTTCAGTAAAAACCGACTAGCCCAAGAAAGCTTCGGACTTCGGTTGCATTTCTTGGCGTCTTCCAATCTTGCACTGCCACTACTTTCGCGGGGTCTACAACTAACCCTTCTTTGGACACTATATGCAAAAGAAATCTGACCTCTTCTCTCCAAAAGTGGCATTTGGAGAATTTGGCTTTTAGCTGATGTGCACGGAGAGTATCCATGATCTCTTTCAGATGTCGAGCATGTTCTTCCTCATTCTTTGAGAAGATCAAAATATAGTCTACGAAAACCACCACGAATTTATTTAGGAATTCTCTGAACACCCTGCTCATTAGGTCTACGAAATAAGCGGGTGCGTTTGTCAAGCCGAAAGGCATGACAAGCAACTCATAGAAACCGTTTGGGGTTCTGAACGTCGATTTATCAATACTATCTTCAGCTACCCTTAGCTGATGGAACCAAGTAGCTAGATCAAGTTGGGAGAAGACCGACGCACCTACAAGCTGATCAAACAAATCGCCTATTCTGGGAAGCGGGTGTCTATTCTTTTTAGTCAGCTTGTTTAGCTCCCTATAGTCCACACAAAGACGTAGTGAACCATCTGCTTTGGTGGCAACACCACTGGAGCACCACAATCTGAGATACTTCTCCTTATAAACCCCTTCTCGAGAAGCTCCTTAACTTGCTTACTGAGCTCCTTTCTCTCCTTTGGAGCCATGTGTCTAACAGGCAGAGCTACGGGCTTTGCATTATCAACAAGATATATGCGGAAGTCTATTTCCCGCTTCGGAGGTAAGCCTTTCACCTCTTCAAAGACATCCGGATATTCCCGGACCACTCTAACTGACTGCAAATTCTCAACAGAAGCGTCAAGCGACTCTAGATAACTAAGCATAACAGCATTCAAGGGATTACAAGAAATTTCTAGAGTGTTACCGAGCCGAGTCAAGAGCCTAACCACTCTTTTTTCACAATCAAGAATGGCACCATTACTGGATAACCACTCCATGCCTAAGATCAATCCATATCCTGAGAAGACCAAAACAAAGGCACTACATCTAAATTCAACACTTAGAATAGAGATTTTCAAATCCAAGCAAACCATCGACAAATAAGTCGAGACCCCAATTGGATTTGAAACAACCAGGGGATCTTCTACCATACTAGTGTCTAGGTGAAGAGATTCTACTAAAGCAGATGAAATAAAGGAGTGTGATGCACCAGAATCAAAGAGAGTGCGAACTGGATGACCATACAGATAAACTAAGCTTTCTACATAAATACCTCGTTCCTGTGGAGGTGCCGTCAGCGCGTGAACTTGCCCCCCTGAGGTGGATCCATTCCTCTGTCCCTGCCCCCGCTTCTTTGGGCAGTCCTTAGCCAAGTGTTCAGTCTCTCCACAATGGAAACAGCCCCCATTCATCTTTGCCTTCTTCTTCCTCCAGTCTTTTGCTATATGTCCCACAATGCCATAGAAATTGCACTTTCTCTTTTCACGGGATT
This sequence comes from Allium sativum, assembly GCA_030737875.1. Taxonomy (NCBI): domain Eukaryota; kingdom Viridiplantae; phylum Streptophyta; class Magnoliopsida; order Asparagales; family Amaryllidaceae; genus Allium; species Allium sativum. The sequence continues at coordinate 260,158,240 of CM060927.1, read as the reverse complement.
TGTTGTTCTTCCCGCCTTTCTTGAAGTCTGTTTTCTTAGCCTGTAAACCTTCTTTCTTTTCTTGAGACGCTTCCTCCTTTGTCTCTTTCTTGCCTTTATCTTCCTCGTGTAGCAGCGTCATGTCCACCAAGCTTTCATAGGTCGCCCCCATGGGTAAATGGGTCATAGCAAGGCTGTGTAGTGGCTCATTCAGACCTTTGACAAAGCGAAGGGCCTTCTTGTGTTGGGTATTTACTAAATCCAGCCCAAATCTGGCCAGCTAATTAAACTGATTTACATACTCCTTGATTGTCATACTTCCTTGTTTAAGAGTTAGGAACTTATCCATTTGCAGACTCCTTTCAGCTTGGGAGAGGAATTTCATCTCAAATCTCATCCTAAAATATTCCCAAGTCTCCACTGACCTTTCAGCATGGGTAACTTCCCACCAATAGGAAGCTTCATCTTTAAGCAACCACACCACTAGTTGTATCTTTTTCCTATCATCAACTTCGAAGATGATGAACAAATCTTCGGTCTCCTTCAGCCAGTTCCTTGCTACTAAAAAGGATTCAGTTCCATAAAAGTCCTTTCCACCCATAGCTTTGAAGTCTTTACATATCTTAGCGAAAGTATTTCCCCGAGAGGAGGAGGAGGTGGAGGAACTGCTGCTACGGTGGGAGGAGGAATGTCTGCTGGACCCGCACCATTGGCCCTAGCCTCTAGGTACCTTCGGAACCAGCCGGGTATCGGTACTCCTTTCGGAAGGTTAAGATCTCCAGACATGCTGGAATAAAAAGGGAAGTATTCAAGACAAAGGATAGAGAGATAGTGCATATGACTTTTTGGGGAATTATGCCTTTTAAAAACAACACTTTTTTCTAGATAAGGAGGCTTCTTTAAACTTCTTTTGAAAATAGTTCCAAATTTTTTTATCTAGTCTAGTAAAACTATGCTCTGATACCAAGTGAAACATACCACCCTCCATTAAGGTCACTCACAAAGGGACTGCCTTAACTTTGGTGGAGGTTTGTAAGTAAAAGTCATAGATAAACACAAGACAGATACATAAACACATATATATAAGCAGCGGAAAACAAACGGACTTTTTATTTCATAAAAATGTGTTCATACAAAACACTTCCATAATTGTCTCATAACAACTTCCAAAACATTACAACATCACTTCTGTCTTGGTTATTAAATAAAGAAGCATAAAACATAATTAAAACTGCATAAATCCCCATGATTGTGTCCAATAGCCATAGCTAAAGCAAGAGATTCCAAACCGTACATTTACTATCTTAAAGCTTGTAAAGAGTCTGACTAAGCTGACTTGTTTCCTCCCTGTGGACCTGAGGGGGAAATGGAAGAAAAGAAGACAAAAGAAAATAGGGTCAAACATAAAGCCTGGTAAGTCTAGTGACTCTTCAGTATGAGAATAAGAATAAGGGCATGATAAGTATAAACTGGAAATAGGAGAGTATCATAAACTAAGACAAAACAGTTTGAGTCGAATATACTATCGCACCCCATACTGTATATCTCTCTGCACCTACATGCATTAGTTCTAAACTGGCACCCCATGTTAAGGGTGAAGTGATCCCCTTTTTCTAAAGATTTTCTCCTACTCGCATAATCATCTGTGTCTTATGGCCCCCAAAGATTTGTAGATACCTATGCTGGCCCCACCATGGGGTGTATCAAGTCCCATGGTGGCGACCCGACACGAAACTGGAAATACATAGGTTATACTACTGGTGCCCCCAGTGCCCTGTTTGTCTGCTCTGAAATGTGTGCATGCCCGCACTCCGTTAGAACCCACATTGTTGCACCCACCGCCGTCGCTTTTGACTGCTTACAATCGGCCGAGTAATCGTGCCCCACCCTGACTAGTTTCAGGGTACCATGATACCTAATTGGGTTACTGCTGAAATGGGTCCCCGTTACTAGGGTTTTCTAGTCAAACATGTTAAGTGGTTAAGTGTCTGTGTTTACCTAACCCCACACATCAATTTCATTAACATGTTGAATTGGTTAAGTGTTTTAGTTAACTTAACCCTACCATCCTGATAGTCTGTCCTTAGCTTTTTAAAGCACCGACCACTCACATTAGACAGGTATTATTATGGTTACTGGATGTGCCGGTCGGTTCCGGGCAGGTTTACACCAAATCTCAGTCTAACCTCGGGTCCTTATTGGGCTCCATGCTTAACCACCAACATTGGATAGATATTTTTGTGACTACTGGACAGCCGGGCGGGTCCGGGCATGTTTACATCACAACTCAATCCAACCTCGTGTTAAGCATATTCGTATTTTATAAATTTACATATTTGTCTTTATTACTTAATATATGTAAATTTGTCAACAATTAAATATTGTGGCCCACTTTCCAAGTTTAACATTTTTGGTATAAGAATTTATACCGTTTAAATGCCCCTAATTTTGTCATGTGACAAACATGCCAATTTCATAAATTTTTATGTCAAGTTTTACTAATATTCCCAACGTTACCCCGTTTAAACATTAGGCTAACAATCTTAGCCTAATTCTCGTTCGCATGGTTTTTAACATATAATATTAGGCTAAAAACTTAGCCTAATTTAGCGCACACAAAACTGACATAAGGGAATTCATAAACATGAACATGACATAGGTGTAAACTTGGCATTTTTGGCATAGTCAATATGAACATCATAGGTGTGAACTTGCAAAATAGTCAACATGAATGTCATAGGTGTGAACTTGCAACATAGACTAAATCAACATATATGTGAACTTGCATTGAAATAGGTATCTAACCAAATAGTTGTCACATAAATTAGCATATGATTTAGATAACATAAGCCTAAACTTGTTTTGGATCTAGGCATAACATCGAGCATAACTAGCATATGACAAGAATATGACAATTTCATAAAGTATGTATAATTTTATTACAAGGGTGTGAACTAGATCCAATCATATGTCTAATTACAACATGAAACATATATTAAAGTGGATCTTGACATGGATCCAATTTTGGAACTTGCAACTTTCTTACAAACATACTAGCATGTATGTGAACATAATCGTTTAGGCATAAAGGTCCTAGCATAAATATACATGAAATCTTAATCACATACAACCTATATAATCACATAAACATATAGGTGTCGATTACAACATGAACTATACAACTTGCATGTGATTCTATATGTACAATAGGATCAATATCAACTCAACTATACCACAAACATCACAATACCACAATCATTTCAATACATAGATGTGAATTAACATTGTTGTTACATAATAACACAATTCCATTTCCATTTTACATCGAATCAAATCCAAACTTTTATTCACATCGGAAAAATCACTATACTTACAACAAACGACGGTCTTGTTTTCTGAGTTCTGATATGCTTTCCTTTGGGTAGCCTAACATTGATTTGATTCGTGTTTTAACTCTAATTTGGCTTGTCTCTAAGCTTTTCTACAAGTGGAGGCTCCTCTCAATTTCCTACCGACAGCAGGGCGGCTCCGTTTCTAATTTCTTATGTGAATTTAGGTTGGAGTCTTAGGTTGTTTATATAGAATTTCAGATTGATTTGAGCCATCAGATGATCATAGACGAATATAGACCATTCACTTCGAAAGGAGCCAACCGAAATGCGACATGTCAGCCCTAGTGACACAGCCAAGCCTCAGAAATCGACCAGAACCAGACCAGGCCAGTCAGGGCCAAACCAGGTCGACCCCCAGGGTGACCCTATGGTCGACCTGGTCACCCAGGTCGACCCCCAGGTCGACCTGGTGCATGGGCAGGAATTTTCCCGCCCAGCCCAGTTTGGGTCTGAATTCGAAATTTTGAACTACGCTTGAATCGTTTGTACTATAATTTGAATTCTGAAACTTCTGGAGGTCATAACTCCTTCATACGGAGTCCGATTCCCACAAACTCGGACTCTATCTCAAGCAGAATTCCAAGACGAACGCAATAGTGTAACCCGTTTCCCTTAATTCTTTCATTAAGGATTAATTATACTTTAATTTGTTAATATATAGTTAACAGAAAATTCGGGGTGTTACAGTTTCTAAATTCCTTCGTATACCATTCCTCTCACTGTCAACAGGTCGACTCACATCGCGACCTTCAAAGCTGAACCCCCTTGCTCTGCTCGCTCTCTTTGTTCGTTAGTCACCGAATAGCAGACCCTAATTGGTTTGGTGATGTGTTGTTCATGTCATGTTGCTGTACAAGTCATTTGGGTTGTCCTTAGCTACACTATCTCCTCTCGCGGACGTGTCTATTGGAGCAATAAGGTATTTTTGGCTTATGTTCTAGTTGGCAGCGATGCTAATTGGATGTATGAAGTCGGGCGGTGCAAGTGATAGTTGCAGGTCTTGTTCTTGATGTATGTCAAATGGTAGAACTGTGATGTAGTTTTTAGGGATAGCGGTTGTCTCTGTTTATGGGTTTGCATGTCTTTCCCCACCTGTCTCCTTGGCGTTTTCCTCGGCAACGGAGAAGGTTAGCTATTTGCTCGGGTGCTCGCCTATTGTTGCTCATCTAACTTGGAGTTACCTATTTTTTTCCTGTGTAAGCTATGGTTTTATGAAAAGCCGTTTTCAGTAAAGTTTGCGTATTGATGTAGCGGTTGCAAAGGTGTTCTAATTCAATTTCTTTTTGCTGAATATTTCTTCTTCTGGCTGGGGTAGATACAATGATGCAGCGGTTGCGAAGGTGTTCTGATTCAATTTCTTTACATAATATTTTGTACATTCTTAGATATGTTTTTAACAGTTGAACTTCTTTATATCATTATCAGTTCACAGAATTATAGGTGTTCCGATTCAGTTTGTGTTGACTGGTTGTGATATCTTGCTTCAACTATGCCAATAACCACAGATACTGTGCTCATCTATTGCTCTTCTTCTGAGAATATTTTTTATGTTCCTGGGTTGGGTTACATTGTTATCTGCTCCTGGGTTGGGTTTTACTTTGTCAGACTTCCAATTTTCCCTTTCTTATGTCTGTCAGACCTTGCTTTTGCAATATGTTCTGTTCTTTTTCATGCGGATTTTCAAAGGATGATTCACCACTTAAAAATGTGTTTGGAAAAAGAATCGATCTATGACAGAGTTTCACTTTGTTGTACCTCTAAAATATGTCGTCTATTGTGTTCTGTTCAATTGAAAATTTTATACTTAGTTCCCTTTTTATGTGTGAAATATGGTATGAATTTATAAGTCAATGATCATGTTTATTGTCAAAAGTTTACGTAGTTTCAATGATTGAGAGCTGTAGTATAATGCAAATTTGTAATAATTAAGTTTAACCATTTGTTTTAACCAACTTTAAGTTGCTTATCCTTAAATATTAATCCTTAAATGTTCAGTTTCTAATATTAACTACCTTCATGTATTTCTTTACTGCTAATCTGCTAGCACTCACTTTTAACATACATAAACATATTGAACATGTAAGTCTCTACTTGTAGAAGAATGCATATTCAATGTCTTAACAATCTCTTTCTTTTCTTTTAAATAAATAGAATTATTATAGTGGCATCATATTCTCCAACGTTATAATCACTATTTATATATCGCTACATGATGAAATTTCATAAAATATACAATATTGTTCAGAACACGGATCTTAACCATGCATTCTTCCAAGTTACATTGGTTGTGAGAAATCTTCATCCATTTCCTTCATGAATCACTTGATTTCTGGTATGTTTCTCTGAGTTACATATTGCTAGATAAAATGATCTCGTATAAATACAATAGCATACCAACAGCCTGGAACTGAACCTATGCTTCTTTGTTTTTTAATGTAGAAATGCCCTGGAGCTGAAAGTTCCGTAGAAAGGCTGAATTACAACAAGTTTTTAATTTTTATATTCTCCTTGCAAGGTTGGAGTATAGTGTTTACATTCTTAATACTGTTTCCTTAAGCAATTACAATTCGGGACACATTAGCGAAATCAATATACGAATGCTTGTTTGACCGCCTTGTAGATCAAGTTAATAGTTTTCTTAGAAGTGGGATGTTGCTCGACAAGATCCATTGATATCTTGCATTTCTTTGGGTTTGAATCTTTCCAAGTACTTGTGTATCATTTTTATGCTTTGCTTTTGTTCTTAGTTTTTGTGTTTGTTCCAACTTATGCTCATCTTTATTGTAGAAGAATGGATTTGATCGTTGCTTCCCTGATTCACCAATAATACCGCAGGTATTCCCTTATTAAGGAATCACCCTAATTTCTCTTGTTTAGGTTTATCAGATTAGTCGATTTTAGTTTTATTTCAGTCATTAGATACAAATTATTCTTTGTCGAAGAATGTCCAAATTCTAATCGCATTTTAGGAAGTTAAAGTAATATTGGGTTGTGTTGATTCAAAATAGTTAACGTTCTGTTTTCAGAAGAGCGTCAAGCTTAGAAAATAAATGCTTAAACATAGTTTTAAGCAGCTTTTTGCTTGCTTTTGGGACAAAGGTCGATGATGAAGCACATACACAACTCAAAAAAAAAATATGATTGCTCCTTATGATCGCAGATACAGGTATTTGTTTTATTATTATTTTCAGTTAGTGGGTTTCATTGTTGGCTTAATTTAGAAGTCTAATTGTTTATAAATCCGAGGATTTGACCAAAATCTAATCCAATTTGACATGATTAAGAAATACTTGTGATCAGTAGGCTCGTGATTTGTAGGTTTATCTTATGTGCCCAATATATGCTATATTAAGAAAGTTGACTTGATCAGGTGGTGGAAAATGTTTCTTATAGGACTAGTCATATACTCGGCTTGGGCGAGTTCTTTTGAAATAGCTTTTCAGAAAGTTGGGTTAGTGTCATTCATGATGCTGATCTAGCAGTCCATGCATTCTTTGCTGTAGACATTGTCGTCTCCTTCTTTGTAGCATACTTGGATTCATCCACTTACTTGTTGATGATCGTAAAGAGGTTACAACTACGTATGTCATATTATGATATGCATATGTTATTTCCTTTAAATACTGAGAATTTAGATGTTGTCTGATTAGAGCTGATTTTTTGCATTTCAGATGTTTGATGACTCCTTAGTTTGTAATGGGCTTGGTATCCACCATACCATTTCAGGTGATATATCGGTGTTTTAGTGGCAGGAAGCGCGCCTTTTTTGGATATGTTGAGCTTTTAAGGCTTTGGCGACTAAGGAGGGTCAGGAATCTATTTTAAAGGTGCGTAGTGGAGTAGCAATTTACATATGTTGATATGTAGATAGGACTATAGAGTGCGGTTGACTGTGCTTATTTTTGTCAAAAACTGCTTTTCTAAAGCTCATGTGTGAATGAAACGAGCTTATACAAATCTTTTAGAATATCCAAATATCAATATGTGCTAAAAATTTGAACCTTTTGATAAACAGTAGCTAAGTTATCCATTTTATCCAGTTAAAGGGCAAATGTTGATTCTTAGCTTGAAAAGTCTTATTAAATTTTGTGGACATTTTACATGTAATTATTTATGAAAATTTTGTGGATATTGATGAGGCAAAGTTGAATCTAGCATATAATGCAGATATTTAGAGGTTGGGTTTGGAAGTGTGAGGATCATGGGCTGATCTGTGCATTCTCTATGCCAAATATGTTGATTGATCTTCCAAGTTGTATGTTACAGGTTAGTGCTTAAATTTTCTATTTTGTCAAAAAGTGCAAATATTGATGTTTTTTCCATGTTTGTTCAAGATAAAGTGGACTTGATGCATTAAAGAGACGAACAATGGAGCAATCTGTACTGTGGACTAAAAGGAAGCAATAAACGACATGCTTAAGTGGTATGTGCCAGAATCAAAGGTTGAAGGGATAAATATGTATGTTTTTAACATACATCATAAATAGGTTTGTTTTCATAAGTTTGTCTAATGTTGTATGACGTTTGTTTATGAATTTATGTAAATTTTGTCTATGGATATTGTATTCATATTACTTTATGAAAATGATGATTAATAATTATATTTTCATATGGTTGTTTGTAGTTTGATACGATGTTATGTATATTATTTAGTTGAAATATGATGAAATAAGTGTAGATTATTGATATAAATATTGCAATGGAATGTGACAATGGTGAGTGGAAATATCAAAAACTAACGATGACATTTATATAATGGTGGAGTGGAAATATAAGGAACTAACAACAGCATAAGAAAAACGCTGTGAATATTATTAATAGCGTTTATAATCCGCTGTTGAAAATGGAAGCAATGCAAACTTGAAACCCATTAATAACTCATAGTAAACAATGTGCCTAAAGTATTAACAGCTCAAAAAAAACTCTGTGTATAAAGTATTAACAGTTTAGAAAAAACGCTGTGAAACCGAGTTTATAACAGCATTTATTTTCCGCTATTGAAAAAAAGGAGCCTACTACAACATGTTGTTACACAGCGTTTATCAAAACGCTATAGTATCCTATAACAGCGTTTTTGACATGTTGTTAAAAGTGTTTTTTGGTGTAGTGTCCCTTTCTTCACCTATAAGCAATTATTTTCAAGTGAGATAGAACATCGCTCTTTGAAATTTCTCGAGCTTTTCAGATTTGTAGATTCAAACTTTTCTATATAAGTATATTAATCGATTGAAATTAGGGTTCGAAGATTATTTCTCTAACTTTGATAATGAGATTGCCCGAATTTTACTAGCTTTTGATTTTGAACTAAAATGAGTTCAAACGATAGGAATGGCTTAACAGTCATTAATGGAAGACAATATGGGTTATTCACCCTTCCCATCATATTTTCATGGTAAAACGCAAAACTAACATGTCAGGGACTTAACCTTTACTTGTAAAGATGAAGGTACTCTTTCGGTACCAATGAATTCGACATCAACACGCTATCGATTCACTTTACTTTCAGTTTTCCCAACACCGACACTTATGTTTATATTGGTTTCAACCTTGTTGGTGTTGCAACAATGTACAAGTGTTATCAAAAGATTTGTATTCCCATCGTTTTGGTGTTGGCAAAATTTGAGATTCAGACGTTGAAATGCTTTGATTTTGATTTCATTGGTACACGGTTTTAAATTTTTCCTAACATCAGTTAAGCTTTTGGTATAGATACCAAAACATTTGATTTCGGTTAGACTGACACCATGGATTTTATTTATCTCAATTTTGACTTCCTTGATATTAGAGCCTTTTGGCATCTTGGTTTCGGTGTCGGAGTAGTGACTATGATCGACACCGAACTCTTAACTATTTTCAAGCATAGCGAAATGCAATACTATAGATGATTTTTTTCAAGAATTTGATTCTAACTATTCACATTGTGTTTCAACATCTAGGAGTTTACCAAATTTCCAATGTTAACAAGCTTTCATGGTGATTGCGTACTTATGAATAACTCATGCCAGTTTATGTAGAAATATGGTACTAATATGTGTTGTGGAATAATATCATCTGGCAGCATTATGTTTGATAAGGAAGGTACTGGCAAATCAAAGTCTAGTGGCTCTGTTACCCCTCAAGAAAAGAAGGTGTTTGTTCCATGACAATCTCTTATTAACACTTAAGATGAAGTGAACACCATTCTCGAGAGCTTTGGAATGTCTGGAATAGACGTCATTTTTGCCACTTGGCAAGATACCATTCAAAAGTCGCCGGAAGGATACTTCGCATATACTGCCATTCATATTTGGCATGGGGGTTTCTTCCTCTTCCTGATTTTTATCTCCAGACCTTTGCATGATCTAGTAATTGCTCTCATTCAAGTTTCTCTAAACACCTACACTCTCCTCTTATACCTTGAGATTCTGGCGCTTGAATCGGGCCAAGCTTCTCTCGGTTCCAACCTTATTCGTCACTTGCTACGTCTATCCAAAGGAGCAGACTCGCCCATTCTACGTGCAAATCTTGTAAAGAGGTTGATCAGTGATAGCATTAACAAGTCTAAACCCTGGGAAAATCAATTCTTTTATATTAGGTGCCCTCTCGGCATTTCATGCAATTTTGCCGATCTTGTTAAGCTTTCTGCCCTTATAAAATGACTTATGCCATTTCCGTGCTTTGTTTGATTTTATATCTTTTCAAATCTTGCTTCCATGAAAATAAGTTTGAAGGATGGAGAAACTAGGTTGTTGAAGTTATTTTCAAATCATCAGAAAGATCGTGATGTCGATCAATTTTGCTAACTCTGAACAATCTTCGTCAATATGGCCTTCTTCCTCTCGGGCAAAAAGATTCTGGGGCAACCGCCTATCCACTTTCCTGGTGCTAAGCATTTATCTCTGGGTTATGATGCGTTCAATGCATGACTCCCTGTTTCCGGGTACTTCGGGTAGGATTGTTTTTCTTTTCCAGAGCAACTTCAAATTTTCATGCTTTAGCTTTCTTATCTCTGTTTTATGGCATAACTACTTTTGATCAGGTCCCCAGGCTTTCGAAGAAATATCTGCTTTTGATGCTCTAGCTCAGTCTGATTCTACTACTAGGAAGAGGCTTGTTGGAAACACCACCGAACCATCATGTAAAAGACAGAAGGGTGACACCTCCATCCCTTCTACCGAAGATGTCATTGTTATAACTGCTGAGCAGAAGACTCCTGGCCCCATAGTTTATGCTGCTGAAGATGCTCTTGATATCATCTCTTCCCCCATAGCTACTCCTGGAAGCAAGTTTGTGGGCAGTCTTTTGGCCTCAAACCTTCCAAGTGCATCAGACATGAGAGAACATGATCTAATCCCACCTTCATCTCCTCAGCATGATAGTCCCCCGAGGTCACCCTTGCTAATCTCGGATTTTGATGAACTTATAAGTCTTGGTCTTTCTTCTATCAATGTTTCCAATATTTCACTGCCCTCCATGTGTTCAGACTCGGAGAATTTTTCCCGACATCTCGTAAAGCAACAACTTTCGGTATAGTCTTATTTTCTCAATCTCTATTTCATTTTTGGTCTCACACAAAGGATGAACTAGCTCTCCTCCTTTTTAGGTGACTAAAAGTTGGCTCTTGCTCCAAGGAACATCTTCTTCATTTTCCACTGAGATTGACCAACTTAGGGGAGGAGATTGCCGCGTTAAAAGCTAAAGTTAACTCCTTGACCAAGGCGATGGAAAAAAGTGACGGAGAATAAGAGAGACTAAAGGATTCTCATGAGAAGGCTGAGTTGGACCTTGAAAAGGATAGACAAGCCAAAAATCTTTTATCTGACACAGTTTCAACTCTCGAGAGTAAGCAAGTGAAGATGGTGGTTGACCGTGCCGATGAACTTAAGAAGAGAGATGACAAGCTTTCTAATGCAAAGCGAATAATTCATGAAGCTAAAAATAGGATTTCTGAATTCTTGACAACACATCTCCAAAAAGTAACGCTGAAATATTATGAGTACGCTCTTTTCCTTGCATTTTCCAACAATTTTCAAAAGTTTCCCAGGATCGAATTTCCTTCTGCTGCTCCCTCTATCTGTAGCAGCGTCATAGAAAGGATTGAGCAAGCCAAACAGGGAGCTGAAGTCCCAAAGAATGACAAGTCAAAGCTCAAGGATCTCTTGTACATTGAGGACTTGTCTGATGATCCTAATGAGGAAGAGAACAATATGACCGTCGGCGATGATGATGGCTTTGATCTTGGCCATGGGAGCCGCCATAATGGTTCTGATAAGGATGGTGATGATCCACCTCCTGCTGCTGGTGGCTCTCATAACTCGGAGGGAACAAAAATCATGATCTTTCAGATACTCTTACTGCTGAAGATCCGAAGGAGGTCTTAACCAAGGAGGGAGGCTCTTTTGAGCTAAAAGGAAAAGGACAGCCTGCCCAACCTGACGTTCCTATTTCTCGGGTATGCTTTCACTTTTGAAGTGTTTTCTTCCTTCTTGAGTTTATGGTAATTAGTTTCCTGTAATATCATATAGACAAGGAAATGTCTTGCCTCAAACTATACGGTAGAGTTAGATAAAAAGCAGAAAGAAATCACTTTGTCTCGTTTAGTCATAAAAGATTACTGGAAGATTATCTTTATCACAATGATACCACGATCTTAACATCTTATGAATTTATTTTAGATGTTGATTAAGGATAGGGACATTTTGATAGATTTCCAGTACAAAGTTTATAATCGATTCATGACAACGATTTCTCCTTCTTAGGGGAGCATAGCGGTGGTTTACTTCGATGTCTTCACATATGTTGCTTGGACGAGTTTGGAACTGACCTCCACCCTAGGGCTTGCTAGAACCTACCACGGGTTCTTTCAATTCCTAGATACCTACCCCTGGAGAAGCTTAAATATAAAAAAAATAGATTTTTCACCAAATTGTTTAAAAGGTCAATTTTGTATGAGCAAGAGGAATATTTGTAAAACTTGATGTTATGAATGTGTGTTCTGATGACAACTTTGATTATCCATGATTGCTGATTTTATCTCATATTTGTGACAAAACTCTACTTTCCATAAACATGTAGTATCAAAAGATGCTTATCATTCATTATCTAGATTAGGAGGTGAATTTTCAATGAAATCATAACATAAACTTGGAATGGATTATCTCCTAGGAGACCTTAGGTGTATTTATATGAAATACCCTCAGCTTCCTTTTAACTTTCTGGGCAATGACCGAGAGATAATTTAAAAATGACTTAGGATTAGACATATGCTGAATTGATATGCAATATAAACAGCAGGCGTACTAATAAGTAAGCTTGCGTTTTTGTAATTTCTGGCACGTGTACTACCAAAGCGGTTTAAAACTTGTTTGGTTAAAGTTCATGTAGCAAACCTTTCTTGAAACATAATGCTATCAATGTTCCCCTTCGAAAATGGTACTTTATGCATAATTATATCTTATTTTGTAAATAGGGAGATCAACTTGAAATTTCTTGTAACACCCCAAATTTTCTATTAACTGTATAATAACAAATTTAAGTATAATTAATTCTAAATGAAAGAATTAAGGGAAACGGGTTTCACCATTGCGATCGTCTCGGAATTTTGCTTGAGATAGAGTCCGAGTTTGCGTGAATCAGACTCCGTATGAAGGAGCTATGACCTCCGGAAGTTTCAGAATTAAAATTAAAATTCAAACAGTTCAAAAAGAGATTCAAAATTCAAAATCAGACCCAAACTGGGTTGGGCGGGAATTTTCCGGCCCAGGCACCAGGTCGACCATAGGGTCGACCTGGGTGACCAGGTCGACCATAGGGTCGACCTGGGGGTCGACCTACCCTGTCGACCTGGTTTTGCCCTGGATGGCCAGGTCGGGTTCTGGTCGATTTCTGAGGCTTGGCTATGTCACTAGGGCTGACATGTCGCATTTTGGTTGGCTCCTTTCGAAATGAATGGACTAGATTCGTCTATGATCATCTGATGGCTCAAATCAATCTGAAATTCTATAAATACAACCTAAGACTTCAACCCAAATTAACATAAGAAATTAGAGACGGAGCCGCCATACTGTTAGTAGGAAATTGAGAGGAGTCTCCACTTGTAGAAAAGCTTAGAGACGAGCCAAGTAAGAATTAAAACACGAATCAAATCAACGTTAGTCTACCCAAAGGAATGCATCTCAATTTCAGAACTCAGAATCCAGAATTCAAGTTCATCGATCGTTGTAAGTCTAGTTACGTTTGAGATGTGAATTGAAAAAGAACGTGATTTGATATGAATTGGAAATTGGAATCACCTTATGTTATATAATGTTTATGTTGTATAATGTTAACAATGTATATATGTTGCATTGATTTTTATTGTGAATGGAATTGGGATGTTTGCGGTATAAATTGATGTGATGTGGACCTATTTAACATTTGTAATTGAAAAAAACATCACTTGCAAGTTTGTGGTTAATATTAGAATTTACACCTTTATGAGGTTAACATGGATTGTATACATTTTGCTAAGTCCAAGTTAAGACTTATGCATACATGTTCTATGTTAAGACCGTTATGCCAACATGATTAAAATCCTTGTATATATATTCTTATGCTCATTTCAAGTTGTAATCGGATCCATTTGGGTTACGCAATTAATACAAGTTTCATGTTGAAATAGGCTACATGATTTGAGTTAGTTCACATCTTTGTGTAAATACCAAAATTTGACATTTTTATGAACATGTAATAACCTTGTCACATGCTAGTTTTGTGTTTGAAGTTATGCCTAGATAAATATGGTTAGGCCTATGTTTATGCAAGTCAAGATCATGCTATTTTATGTGACACCTATTTAGATTTAGTCATTTTGCAAGTTCACCCCTACTATGTTCATAATGGCTATGCGAAAATGCCAAGTTCACACCTATGACATTCATGATGATCATTTTGCAAGTTCACCCCTATTATGTTTACACCTATGACATGTTACGTAGATAGATTCCTTTATGCAAACTTTGTGCGCTAAATTAGGCTAAGTTTTTAGCCTAATGTCATATGTTAAAATCACACGAACGAAAATTAGGCTAAGAGTTGTTAGCCTAATATTTAGACGGGGTAACGTTGGGTAAAATGGGTAGGAAAACTTGGCATAAAAATATATGAAATTGGCATGTTTGTCACATGCCAAAAATTGTGACATTTAAACGGTATAAATTCTTATACCAAAAGTGTTAAACTTGGAATGTGGGCCATAACCTTTAATGGTTAACAAACTTACATATAACAGGCAATAAAGACAAATATGTAAATTTAGAAAATACGAATGTGCTTAACACGAGGTTGGATTGAGTTGTGATGTAAACCTACCCGGACCCACCCGGCTGTCCAGTAGTCACAACAATACTTATCCAATGTGGGTGGTTAAACATGGAGCCCAATAAGGACCCGAGGTTAGACTGAGTTACGGTGTAAATCTGCCCGGAACCGACCGGCACATCCAGTAACCGTAACAATATCTGTCTAATGTGAGTGCTCGGTGCTTTAAGAGGCTAAGGACAGAAGATAGGGTTAAGTTAACTAAAACACTTAACCAATTTAACATGTTAAATAAATGGATGGGTGGGGTTAGGTAACTACAGACACTTAACCACTTAACATGTTTGACTAGAAAACCCTAGTAACGAAGGACCCGTTTCAGCAATAACCCAAATTAGGTATCATGGTACCCTAAAACTAGGCAGGGTGGGGCACGATTACTGGGCTGATTGTAAGCGGTCAAAAGCGAAGGCGGTTGGTGCACAGTGTGGGTTCTAACGGAATGCGGGCGTGCACACACTTCGGAGCAGACAAATAGGGCATTGGCGCATCAGTAGTATAACCTATGTATTCTAAGGATTGTGTCAGGCCGCCACCATGGGTCTTGATACACCCCATGGTGGGACCAGCATAGGTATCTACAATCATTGGGGGCCGTAAGACACAGATGATTATGCAAGTATGAGCCGATCTTTAGAAAAAGGGGATCACTTTACCCTCAGCATGGGGTGCCAGTTCATAAATAATGCATGTAAGTGCAGAGATATAGTGTGGGGTGCGATAGGATACTAGATTCAAATTGCTTTATCTTAGTTTATGATACTTTCCTATTTCCAGTTTATACCTATCATGCCCTTATTCTTATTCACATACTGAAGAGTCAGTAGACTTACCAGGCTTTATGTCTGACCCTTTTTTCTTTCGTCTTCTTTTCTTTCCTCCCCCCCCCCAAGGTCCACAGGGAGGAAACAATTCAGCTTAGTCAGACTCTTTGCAAAGCTTCAAGATAGTAGATGTACGGTTTGGACTCTCTTGCTTTGGCTATGGCTGTTGGATACAATCATGGGGATTTATGTAATTTTAATTATGTTTTATGCTTCTTTATTTAATAACCAAGACAGAAATGATGATGTAATATTTTGGAAGTGTTATGTGACAGTTATGGAAGTGTTTTTGTATGAACAAGTATTTTTATGAAATAAAAAGTCTGTTGTTTTTCCGCTGTTTATATATATGTGTTTATATATGTCTTGCGTTTATCTGTGACTGTTACTTACAAACCTCCACCAAAGTTAAGGCAGTCCCTTTGTGAGTGTCTTTAATGGAGGGTGGGGTGTTTCACTTGGTATCAGAGCGTAGGTTTACCAGATAAGATAAAAGTTTTGAAACTATTTTCAAAAGAGAAGTTTAAAGAAGCATTTTCAAGAAAAGTTTTGATATTTTAAAACGCGTAATCCCCGAAAGCCATATGCACTATCTATCGATCCTTCGTTTTGAACCTTTCCTTTTTGTTTCAGCATGTCTGGAGACCTTAACCTTCCAGAAGGAGTACCTATACCCAGCTGGTTTAGGAGGTACCTGGAAGCTAGGGCCAATGGCACGGGCCCAGCAGACATTCCTCCTCCAGTGGCAGCGGTTCCTCCTCCTCCTCCTCCTCTGCCTCCTCCTCGTGGAAATACTTTTGCAAAGACATGTAGAGACTTCAAGGCTATGGGTGGAAAGGACTTTTATGGAACCGAATCCTTTGTAGTAGCAAGAAACTGGCTAAAGGAGACCGAGGATCTTTTTGTCATCTTCGAAGTTGACGACAGGCAAAAGATACAGCTAGCAGTGTGGTTGCTTAAAGATGAAGCGTCTTATTGGTGGGAGATCACCAATGCTGAGAGGCCAGTGGAAACATGGGAAGATTTCAGGACGAGATTTGAGATGAAATTCCTCTCCCAAGCAGAAAGAAGCCTGCAAATGGAAAAGTTCCTAACTCTGAAATAGGGAAGTATGACAATCAGGGAGTACGTTAATCAGTTTAATCAGCTGGCCAGATTTGGGTTGGACTTAGTAAACACCCAACACAAGAAGGCACTCCGCTTCGTCAAGGGTCTGAATGAGCCTCTACACAGCCTTGCTATGACTCATGTATCCATGGGAGCGACTTATGAAAGCTTGGTGGACATGGCGTTACTACACGAGGAAGATAAAGGAAAGAAAGAGGCAAAGGCGGAAGTACCTCAAGAAAAGAAGGAAGGATTATAGGCTAAGAAAACAGACTTCAAGAAAGGCGGGAAGAACAACAAATCCCGTGAAAAGAGAAAGTGCAATTTCTGTGGCATTGTGGGACATATAGCAAAGGACTGCAGAAAGAAGAAGGCAAAGATGAATGGTGGTTGCTTCAGTTGTGGAGAGACTGGGCACTTGGCTAAGGACTGCCCAAAGAAGCGGGGGCAGGGGCAGAGGACTGGATCCACCTCAGGAGGTCAAGTTCATGCACTGGCGGCACCTCCATAGGAATGAGGTAGTAATATTTCTGTAGAAAGTGTAGTTTATCTTTATGATCACCCAGTTCGCACTCCCTTTGATTCTGGTGCATCACACTCCTTTATTTCATCGACTTTAGTAGAATCTCTGCGCATAGATACTAGTATGGTAGAAGATCCCTTAGTTGTCTCAAATCCAATTGGGGGCTCGACTTACTTGTTGATGGTTTGCTTGGATTTGAAAATCTCTATTCTAAGTGTTGAATTTAGATGTAGTGCCTTTGTTTTGGGCTTCTCAGGATATGGATTGATCTTAGGCATGGACTAGTTATCCAGTAATAGTGCCATTCTTGATTGTGAGAAAAGAGTGGTTAGGCTCTTGACTCGACTCGGTAACACTCTGGAAATTTCTTGTAATCCCTTGAATGCTGTTATGCTTAGTTATCTAGAGTCGCTTGACGCTTCTGTTGAGAATTTACAGTCGGTTAGAGTGGTCCGGGAATATCCGGATGTCTTTGAAGAGGTGAAAGGCTTACCTCCGAAGTGGGAAATAGACTTCCGCATATATCTTGTTGATAATGCAAAGCCCGTGGCTCTGCCTGTTAGACACATGGCTCCAAAGGAGAGAAAGGAGCTAAGCAAGTTAAGAGCTTCTTGAGAAGGGGTTTATAAGAAGGAGTATCTCAGAATGGGGTGCTCCAGTGGTGTTCACCACCAAAGCAGACAGTTCGCTACGTCTTTGTGTGGACTATAGGGAGCTAAACAAGATGACTAAGAAAAATAGGCACCCTCTTCCCAGAATCGACGATTTGTTTGATCAGCTTGTAGGTGCGTCGGTTTTCTCCCAACTTGATATAGCTACTGGGTTCCATCAGCTAAGAGTAGCTGAACATAGCACGTTTAGAACCCTTGACGGTTTCTTCGAGTGGCTTGTCATGCCTCTCGGCTTGACAAACGCACCTGCTTATTTCGTAGACCTAATGAGCAGGGTATTCATAGAATTCCTCAATTAATTCATGGTGGTCTTCATAGATGATATCTTGATCTTCTCAAAGAACGAGGAAGAACATGCTCAGCATCTGAAAGAAATCATGGAAACTCTTCGAGTTCATCAGCTAAAAGCCAAATTCTCCAAGTGCCACTTTTGGAGAGAAGAAGTAAGATTTCTTGGACATATAGTGTCCAAAGAAGGGTTGGCGGTGGACCCCGCGAAAGTGTTGGCAATGCAAGATTGGAAGACACCAAGAAATGCAACCGAAGTCCGAAGCTTTCTTGGGCTAGCAGGTTTTTACCGAAAATTCATTAGGGATTTCGCGAAAATCTCAGCTCCATTCACAAGGCTAACAAAGAAGAATCTAGCATTTGCTTGGGATTTGGACTGTGACATTGCTTTCTAACGCCTAAAAAGGGCTCTTACAACAGCTCCAGTTCTAACTCTGCCTGACGGAAGCAAAATGTTCACAGTATACACAGATGCATGTGGAACAGGACTAGGCGCTGTTCTAATGCAAGAAGGAAGGGTAGTAGCCTATGGTGGAAGACAATTGAAAGTTCATGAAAAGAACTACCCAACCCACGATCTTGAGTTGGCCGCCATCGTCTTTGCATTTAAGTCTTGGCGCCATTATCTCCTAGGTGAGAAGTTTGAATTATACACTGACCATAAATCATTGAAATATCTCTTCTCATAGAAGGATCTTAACTTGAGGCAGCAAAGGTGGATAGAGTTTCCTGCCTCGTATGATTTTGAAATTTCCTATACTCCCGGTAAAGGCAACGTAGTAGCAGACACGTTGAGCCGAAAGAAACTGACCTTAAGCTCTCTCTTTGTGGAAAGGCAAAGCTTGGAGTATATAGCCAGTTTTAACTTTAGGCCCTCCTCGGATTTTGTACTGGGTTTGTTAGCATCTCTCGAAGTACGCCCTACTCTCTTGGACTCAATAGGGGCTGCACAACGTGAAGACCCTCAGCTTGTTCATGTGATTGAAAAACTTATTAGGGGTGAGACTTCTAGTCACCTCAGTAGATACACCATCGATGATAAGGGTTGGCTGAGGCGAGATGGAAGATTATGCGTCCCACAAGCAAGGGAGTTGACAAAGAAGGTTCTCGAGGAAGCGCATCATTCCAAGATGACTATACACCCTGGCGGTGATAAGATGTACAAGGATATAAAAAGAACTTTCTTTTGGAGTGGCATAAAGAAGGACGTGGCAGATTTCGTTTCTAAGTGCATAACCTGCCAACAGGTCAAGGCGGAACATAAGAAGCCCGAAGGACTACTTCATCCTTTAGAGGTCCCACAGTGGAAGTGGGATAGCATTTCAATTGACTTCATTGATGGACTGCCTAGGTCAAGAAGAGGCAATACTAGCATTTGGGTAATAGTGGATAGGCTTACTAAAAGCGCCCACTTCATACCCGTTAAAAGTAGAAGGACTGCCTCATCTCTAGCATCTCTTTATCTCAAGGAGATAGTTCCACTCCATGGGATACCCTCCAGCATTGTTAGTGACCGAGACCCTATCTTCACAAGCGAGTTTTGGCGGAGTTTGTAAGAAGCTGTAGGCACACAGTTATGTTTGAGCACGGCCTATCACCCCCAAACCGATGGCCAGACGGAAAGGGTGAATAGAGTTTTAGAGGATATTTTGAGACTTTGCGTTCTTAACTTTGGAGGGACATGGGAGGATCATCTTCCTTTGGTAGAATTTGCCTACAACAACAGTTACCAAGCCACCATCGGTATGGCGCCCTTCGAAGCCCTGTATGGAAGACCGTGCAGATCACCAACTTGTTGGTGGGAGTCTACAGATAAACTTATACTTGGGTCAGACATGATTCGAGAGACTTCAGAGAAAGTGGACTTAATACGGAGAAGGATGAGGACAGCCCAAGACAGACAGAAATCCTACGCCGAAAAAAGAAGGACCGACCTTGAGTTTGAGGTTGGGGACAGGGTTTTCCTTAAGGTATCCCCTTTAAGGAACGTCGTTCGCTTCGGATCCACGGGGAAGCTTGCACTAAGATTTGTAGGACCATTCCCTATCACCGAGAAGATTGGGAAAATGGCTTATAGAGTAGAGCTGTCTAAAAAGTTGGCTGGAATTCACAACGTCTTTCACGTTTCTCACCTCCGGAAATGTCTACATGAATCAGCGGAAGTGGTGGAGCCAAGCATTCTAGAAGAAGCCGAAGTAGAACGCGAAGCAACTGTAAGGAGAGTTCCAACTCGAATCGTAGGAATTGAAATCAAAAAGCTACGCAACCGCGAAGTAAATCTCGTCAAGGTTTAGTGGAGCGACGCCGAGGAAGACGCGACTTGGGAAACTGAGGACAGAATACGCACGGCCTACCCTTTTCTTTTTGAGGGTATATCCTTGATCTCTCTCGTTTTCCTTAAGTTGTGCTTTATCTATCTTTTTAGGTATATCTCCTCGATATTATCCTTTGTCCTTAGGTAGAAACCCCTTTGGATGCAAACATGTATTTGAAACATGTTATGGTTGATGGCTGCAAGTGGTTGCAAGTGATTGCTAGTGGTTGCTCGTGGATGCATATACACACACAACCTAGGTTTTAGATCGGCTCAGTCACTTCATACTGCATATGCATATATGTATTCATATTTGTATGTGGTTGAAACTTGATATGTCATCATATGGATGTTGCATTTGTATAAATGGTTGCACACTCATGTAGAGTTATGGGTAAGGACAAATTTTTGCATACATAATGGATTCGTGGCACTTACATGATTTGCATTAAAGGGTCGACTGAATCAGTAGACCGCCAGATTTTGCATTAGATAAGGACATGTACACACACTGTGCATATGATCATAAAGCATTAGAAGTCTTTTAAGGACAATGGACGCCTGCGTTTAATGGTTGAGTAGATGGACGATTGGATGTTAGGACTTACGTTCTTCCAAACTTGAAGATTTCGGGGACGAAATCCTAAAAAGAGGGGAGAATGTAACACACCAAATTTTCTGTTAACTATATAATAACAAATTTAAGTATAATTAATTCTAAATGAAAGAATTAAGGGAAACGGGTTTCACCGTTGCGATCGTCTCAGAATTCTACTTGAGATAGAGTCCGAGTTTGCGTGAATCGGACTCCGTATGAAGGAGTAATGACCTCCAGAAGTTTCAGAAATAAAATTAAAATTCAAATAGTTCAAAAAGAGATTCAAAATTCAAAATCAGACCCAAACTGGGCTGGGCGGGAATTTTCCCGCCCAGGCACCAGGTCGACCTTGGGGTCGACCTGCCCTGTCGACCTGGTTTGGCCCTGGCTGGCCAGGTCGGGTTCTGGTCGATTTCTGAGGCTTGGCTGTGTCACTAGGGCTGACATGTCGCATTTTGGTTAGCTCCTTTCGAAATGAATGGTCTAGATTCGTCTATGATCATCTGACGGCTCAAATCAATCTGAAATTCTATAAATACAACCTAAGACTCTAACCCAAATTAACATAAGAAATTAAAAACGGAGCCGCCATGTTGTCAGTAGGAAATTAAGAGGAGCCTCTACTTGTAGAAAAGATTAGAGACGAGCCAAGTTAGAATTAAAACACGAATCAAATCAACGTTAGTCTACCCAAAGGAACGCATCTCAATTTCAGAACTCAGAATCCAGAATTCAAGTTCATCGATCGTTGTAAGTCTAGTTACGTTTGAGATGTGAATTGAAAAAGAACGTGATTTGATATGAATTGGAAATTGGAATCACCTTATGTTATATAATGTTTATGTTGTATAATGTTAACAATGTATATATGTTGCGATGATTTTTATTGTGAATGGAATTGGGATGTTTGTGGTATAAATTGATGTGATGTGGACCTGTTTAACGTTTTTAATTGAAAACAACATCACTTGCAAGTTTGTGGTTAATATTAGAATTTACACCTTTATGAGGTTGACACGGATTGAATACATTTTGCGAAGTCCAAGTTAAGATTTATGCATACATGTTCTATGTTAAGACCGTTATGCCAACATGATTAAAATCCTTGTATATATATTCTTATGCTCATTTCAAGTTGTAATTGGATCCATTTGGGTTACGCAATTAATACAAGTTTCATGTTGAAATAGGCTACATGATTTGAGTTAGTTCACATCTTTGTGTAAATACCAAAATTTGACATTTTTATGAACATGTAATAACCTTGTCACATGCTAGTTTTGTGTTTGAAGTTATGCCTAGATAAATATGGTTAGGCCTATGTTTATGCAAGTCAAGATCATGCTATTTTATGTGGCACCTATTTAGATTTAGTCATTTTGCAAGTTCACCCCTACTATGTTCATAATGGCTATGCCAAAATGCCAAGTTCGCACCTATGACATTCATGATGATCATTTTGCAAGTTCACCCCTATTATGTTTACACCTATGACATGTTATGTAGATAGATTCCTTTATGCAAACTTTGTGCGCTAAATTAGGCTATGTTTTTAGCCTAATGTCATATGTTAAAATCATACGAACGAAAATTAGGCTAAGAGTTGTTAGCCTAATATTTAGACGGGGTAACGTTGGGTAAAATGGGTAGGAAAACTTGGCATAAAAATATATGAAATTGGCATGTTTGTCACATGCCAAAATTTGTGACATTTAAACAGTATAAATTCTTATACCAAAAGTGTTAAACTTGGAATGTGGGCCATAACCTTTAATGGTTAACAAACTTACATATAACAGGCAATAAAGACAAATACGTAAATTTAGAAAATACGAATGTGCTTAACACGAGGTTGGATTGAGTTGTGATGTAAACCTGCCCGGACCTGCCCGGCTGTCCAGTAGTCACAACAATACCTATCCAATGTGGGTGGTTAAGCATGGAGCCCAATAAGAACCCGAGGTTAAACTGAGTTACGGTGTAAATCTGCCCGGAACCGACCGGCATATCCAGTAACCGTAACAATATCTGTCTAATGTGAGTGCTCGGTGCTTTAAGAGGCTAAGGACAGAAGATAGGGTTAAGTTAACTAAAACACTTAACCAATTTAACATGTTAAATAAACGGATGGGTGGGGTTAGGTAACTACAGACACTTAACCACTTAACATGTTTGACTAGAAAACCCTAGTAACGAAGGACCCGTTTCAGCAGTAACCCAAATTAGGTATCATGGTACCCTGAAACTAGGCAGGGTGGGGCATGATTACTGGACTGATTGTAAGCGGTCAAAAGCGACGGCGGTTGGTGCACAGTGTGGGTTCTAATATAGTGCGGGCGTGCACATACTTCGGAGCAGACAAATAGGGCACTGGCGCATCAGTAATATAACCTATGTATTCCAAGGATTGTGTCGGGCCGCCACCATGGGTCTTGATACACCCCATGGTGGGACCAGCATAGGTATCTACAATCATTAGGGGCCGTAAGACACAGATGATTATGCGAGTAGGAGCCGATCTTTTGAAAAAGGGGATCACTTTACCCTCAGCACGGGGTGCCAGTTCAGAACTAATGCATGTAGGTGCAGAGATATAGTGTGGGGTGCGATAGGATACTCGATTCAAACTGCTTTATCTTAGTTTATGATACTTTCCTATTTCCAGTTTATACCTATCATGCCCTTATTCTTATTCACATACTGAAGAGTCAGTAGACTTACCAGGCTTTATGTCTGACCCTATTTCCTTTCGTCTTCTTTTCTTCGGTTCCCCCCCCCCCAGTTCCACAGGGAGGAAACAACTCAGCTTAATCAGACTCTTTGCAAAGCTTCAAGATAGTAGATGTACGGTTTGGACTCTCTTGCTTTGGCTATGGCTGTTGGATACAATCATGGGGATTTATGTAGTTTTAATTATGTTTTATGCTTCTTTATTTAATAACCAAGACAGAAATGATGATGTAATATTTTGGAAGTGTTATGTGACAGTTATGGAAGTGTTTTTGTATGAACAAGTATTTTTATGAAATAAAAAGTCTGTTGTTTTTCCTTTGCTTATATATATGTGTTTATATCTGTCTTGCGTTTATCTGTGACTGTTACTTACAAACCTCCACCAAAGTTAAGGCAGTCCCTTTGTGAGTGACCTTAATGGAGGGTGGGGTGTTTCACTTCTCAACCTAGAGATGAACCATTAATAATTATAGTAGAGGGATATTCTAAGGGAGGTGCCTACTGCAACCTAAGAAAGAACAATTTTACTTCAGAACTTGACCATCAAGCATTTGAATGAGCGAATGGCCGCTTTAAAAGGTCAATTAGAGGAAAAAGATAGGCCCATTCTTGGATTAAAGAAATATATAAAGACCAAACCATCTATTAATTTTGATGAGGAATTAAGTGGATTGTACCTGCGGATAAGTAATATACAAATTGAACTAGATAATGCAAACGTAAGCTGCAAAGCTTGAGAATTCTCTTTTGGGCATATTCCCATCATAACTGTTCCTCAGTTTTCTAATGCCACGACTGAGTCCAAAGCTTCAGCCTCTGGAATGTATTTTTACTTGAAAAAACCCCTCGTGGGATAGATGAATCGGTTGTTTCTGAATGGTGCAAAAGAGAAACAGCTGAGAGATGAAGAGTTATTATGATACAAAACTCAACGAAGACACATCTCGACGCATTAATTACTACATCTCTAGGGTTAGACAATTACAGAAGGGGAGACATGACTTACGAAAGAATACCTTTGAGTTAAAGAAAGAAAATAAGACTCTGAGAGTTATGTTTAGAGATTTCAATAGGACCTTGAATCTTTAGATTAAGCCCCAAAACAACCCCGATGAGGTTAGTAGAAAAAGATGAAAGCTTAACGAGCTCTTGGGTATTGCGGTTCGTCATGCCATTAACCCTCCTTTACCTGATGATGAGGAGGTGCAGGATTCTTGATGTATTAGTAATATTAATGTCCGACTCAGTATACTATGATAATCAACGAAATAACTTTGTAAATTGTATATGTATCACCTGATGTGTGGTCTTTGTTCGCACTTCACATAACTAATAGCAATTTGTGTGTATAAATTTAAGGAATCTCCCTGTGAGATGTGGAAGATCACGATCTTCGTTTGAAGGCTTTCAGATAGTAGACTCGAGTTACAATTCCAAGTATCGATAGCAGATTCCTTTTCCATGGATAAGAATTAGAATCTCTTGACCTAGATTAGGGCATTACATTAGAAGTCTAGAACTCTAACCCAGACTCAAGTATTTGATTAAAGCCCAGGTATCCACAAATGGTATTACATAGGGGTCCCGAGACATAACCCAGATTCAGCTATTTAATGGAAGACCAGATATCATATTTGGTATTAAATAGGAGTCTCGAACCATAACCCAGATTCAGATATTTGATAGAAGACCAGATATCCATATATGGTATTAAATAAAGTCTTGAACCATAACCTAGATTCAGGTATTTGATAGAAGACTAGATATCCATATCTGGTATTAAACAGAAGTCCCGAACCGTAACCTAGATTCAGTCATTTGATAGAAGACCAAATATCCATATCTGACAATAATAGAAGTCCCGAACCATAACCCAGATTCAGGTATTTGATAGAAGAACAGATATCCACATCTGACAATTCATAGTTTTGTCACTACCTTCGGGTTGATTTGCAAAGCAGAGGATGTATGTGCTTTGTTAGCCACTCTATAGGCTTATGATTGTCAAAGCAAAGGATGTACGTGCTTTGTTAGCCACTCTTTGGGATTGTGTGTTTGGTGCACTTGGCTAGCTTATTCTCAAGCAGGGACCAAGGACTTACCCGACCTCCCTCGAAGAGGCGCCTTACCCTGGCCATCGTAGGCGGTGATAAGGGCTTAGATGCTTTAACCTGGCCATCGTAGGTGCGGCTAAAGGCTTACTTTTTTTATGCTCTACCTTGTCCATCGTAAGCGGTGATAGAGGCTTACACTCCACCCTCTCCATGGGGTGCTTACCTAGGTCATCGTAGGCGGGAATAAGGGTTTTAGCTGCTCTGTCATGGGGGAGGATGCTTACACTTTCGATGCTTTGACCTGGCCCTTTCTGACTTGGGCGCAGATAAAGGCTTACACACCACCCCCTCCGAGGGGTGCCTTGCACTGGCAATCTTGGCAGTGCCAAGGGTTTCCTACCACCGTAGGTAGCTTCACCCATATCGGGTGGTTCCAAATTTTTAGGGAGATCGTACCCCCAACCATGTAGACATTCTTTCTTCAAGAAATCCTTTGTTAGATTCAGCTTGATCTTTTTACAAACCTTCGTAGTTGGCCCTGATTGTAGAATTTGATAATCATTCCTTCTAGGACTCTGTAGTGATTGGTTTCATGTCCATTCATCATATGGTAGTGGTAGTAAGGCCTTCCTAATTTTCTTTCATACTTAGGTTTCTTCTTGGATGATGGCCATAAGTTAAGCTCGTGTCTGGTTAGAAAGTAGATATTCTCGATTGATGTAGTAAGGTTGCATTCCTTAGGCAGTCTTGATACAAAGGTTTCTTTTCGTCATTGGAACTTAGCCCTTTTGTTACTCAATCTTGTTAATTCATCGATATCTTTGAACCTTCTTTACAAGGTATCTTTAGTCCAAAGTGCAATTCTTTTAGAACATTTGGAGGTGAAGTGATTGAAATCTTCCATTATTCTTTGTTCAAATATAGTTCCTCTAGCCTGTGCATGGATGGCTTCTCTAAGGTGGGAGAACAAGTCATACTCCGTCGTTGTAAAACCACTTAAAGTGAAGACATGAATTGTTCCTATGTGGGAAGGGTTAATGCTCCCACAATAAGGATTGCACTGATCTATCTCTTTTTCCCTATTTATGATTCGTAAGGCCTCCACTCTTAACCTTTGTTCTTCCATCACTCTTTGGTCAGTAACATCTGACTTAGCCATTTATGACTCGGAAGATCCTTGCTGGGACACCTTTTTCCCATGTTCTTGCTTTTTCAAAGCTTAGTCCAACTTGAGACGTAACAACCAGGGATATTGTAGGTTATCCAAAGGATCGGTGGTTCAGGCTTTCCTTCTAGCCTAAAGATTAGTTACTCTTCCTTCAAGAGGTGAGTATCATGCTTATGAGACGTAAGGACCAACATTTACTTTGTGATAAGGGTTTCCTAAGAACAATGCAAGATAGAAAGCTAAGCGACTTGTGGAAGGGTAATTTGGTAATTAAGTTGATGCATGAGACTTAGCCGTTAAGAAGCAATAAGGAGATGAGTAGTATAAGCAGTAAAGAATTGCATGATATTGATCACAAGTGTTGATTCTCTCTTTATTGATCACTTTGTTGAGTACATAAAAGTTTCTAAGTAAAATCCCCAAATCGATTTACAACTTAGGGTTTACTCTCTAAAAAAATGATTACAAGATTTGAGAACGAGAAAAAGTCCCCTAAAATTAGACCCCCAGGGTCTTATTTATAGATAAATTTGGCCCCCTTTCGGTAGTAAACAACAGAATCCCTCTTCCAGGTTCAGCAAGGTCATTTGGTGTCAGTGTCTATGTTGGCCGCAATAATGGTTTTCAGTGTCGGCTTCTGTGTTTCGGCTTCTTTTTCTTTACTGAGTGTTGTTATCAGTTTCTCCTTTCTTGTGAAATTGGTGTCGCCTCCTCATAGTGTACCGATACTAAGAAAATTGGTATATATAGCTTCTTTTAGCTGCTTTCCGTTTCGGTGGGGAGCCTTGATCCCGATTGCAAATCCTAATTAAGCTTTGCCCTGCTTTGATTATACTTGAGTATTGTCTTTGCTTTCGTGACTTCTGAGTATCAATACTGACACTAAGCATGTTAATGTGGATGACCTCCCTTTCTTCAGTTTACTTCAGTAGTCTCTAGTTTCGGTATCGGCCTTGCAATCGGTTGCCTATAGATTTTTCTGATGACTTGTGAATAACTTCCTAGTATCGGTATCGATACCAAGTATATTGGTATCGATAGCTCTTGGCCCCATCCCAGCTTGGCTTTGTTCTTTCCCTTTCATGGCTCTAGGGTTTGGTGTCGAAACACGTGCTTTCAGAATCGAGTGTCTTCATTGGCGGTACAGTAACCACTCTTGATTGCCCATTGCTCCTATATTGCTTTCGGTGTCGCATTGTCGCTACCTTATTGGTATCGGTACCAAGCTTTGTTGCTTATGTTGGTACCGATAGCCTATGATCTGAACTTTCCCTTTTTACTTTCGGTATCAGGTGTCTTGGCGTCGATTATGCGCTTCCGAAGCAATCCCTTGGTGTTAATTGTGCTCGGATATCCCTTCACCTTCATTCAGTTTTAGTGTCGAAATTTGGTAGTAATAGTATTTATTATCAAAATCCTTTTTAAATTACAGATCTAAAAATAGCGTGAAACTCACAGTGATATCTGTTAGTTCCAGAAAAGGCCTTTGAAATAGTTGTTGTAGGAAAAAAAAGTATCCATTCAATCTATGTTTTGGCAGAACCCCAACATTTTCTTAATTTTATTTTAGAACATAACTTAGAGGAGGAAGAAGATGAAGAAATATTTGTGCGTAAGAAAATGGTGAGGCCGCTAGCCTATTTAGAGATAAGTTAGGATAATCTAAGCTATAGGATATTAGGTTATAAATTCAAACCGTTAAAGACACATCACCATTGAGTCAGCAAGGAATAAAATGTTGGAGAATGGAGTTTGATGACAACAACCTTATTTCAATTATCATTATTAATTGATTATAAAATATATATACTAACATGTTTATCCAGAATATGTATATACATAAGCATGATTTGTATACAGGAATTGAATATTGAAGACTGTACAGTTCTAGAGTTCAAGAGGTTCAGGATTCAGAAGAGATTCAAGACTCATGAGTATCGAGATATCAAGGTATCAAGATTTCAATAGCTCAAGATTATCAAGTAAATAGAGTCTAGTTTATATGTAAAACTCGGGTTAGCACTTTCAAATTCTGTTTTCAAAATTCTTTTTAAATTCGTTTTCAAATTATTTAATTTCTTTTCTAAATGGTTTCAAATTATTATAAGTATTTTACTTTATGATTTCAAATATATATAGTTTATAAAGTTTTTATATATTTATGATTATAATATATGTTTTAAAGTCTTATATCATATAATTTTATATATACATATAAATTATATATTATTATGTTTACATATGTTTTTATACTTAGAAGAACTAATTTTGGAACATTAGTTTTTATTCAAGAATTTCCAGAATATATATATTAGTTTTAACACTTGAAAATTGATTTTAAAAGTAATTATACAAGGCATATGTCGACATAGGCATTTTGACATGTCGACATATAACTGTCATTTTTTCAATTTTCAAAGGAAGTGTCTTTTCACTATTTGTAACGTTCCAGAAGCATTGCAACCATTGGGACACTATAAAAAGGGGCTAATTTCGAATTTTTAATCATTCTTTCTTCTCCTTCTTCATGCCTTTATCTACCACCACTAAAATACTTAAATTTCCTGATTTCTACACTTATACTCTGCAGATTTCAACAAAATTTATATCATTCTTCTTCTCTTTTCACTCTCTATCATCTACTCTCTATTTGAGTGCTAATTAAAGAGTTCTAGGGATATTGTAATTGTTTGGGAAATGGTGTGTTACTTGTAGAGTTGAAATCAAGGAAAGGAAGCGGTGTTAATCTTTTAGCCGTGAAATCAAGGATGGTGGAATGGGTGTTAACCTTGTAGCCATGAAATCAAGGGTGTTGTACTTGGATATTGATAATTATAAAACTCTGCGCAATCCAGTGTTGCGTGGGATTGGACGTAGGAGTTATTCGAACTAGTATAAAATCCGGTGTGTTCTTTCCTTTTCTACATTTTATATTTACTTATATCTATGTCTGTGATTGTTTCTGTGTTTGTGATCATTTCTGGTGTGATAATCATTGTGTGATTCATATTGTTATTCTAGATTGTTTAAATTTTCCATAATCTCTTTAAAACACTATTCACCCCCACTATAGTGTTATTTTTTCCTTAAGATACGCATTACGCATCCTCAACAATTGGTATCGAAGCATAGGTTTTCAAAAAGTTCATAATCTGGTTTTTGAAAATATTAAATGGAAACCAATACTGGTAATAATAGTTCTTTTGTAGAGGGTCATTCCACTGTCATACCACCACTATTTAATGGAACTAATTCTTCATATTGGGCATGTAGAATGAAATATATTTACAATCGGTAAGATTAGACACATGGAATAGCACACAGACTGAATATGTCGAACCCACTACTAGTGAACAAAAGGCTGCTGCACAAAGTAATTCCAAGGCCATGAATATGTTATTCTGTTCATTAGATACGAATAAATTTAATAGAATGTCAGTTTGTAAATTTGCTTATGAAATATGGAGAACATTACAAGTTACTCATAAAGGAACCAATAAAGTTAAACAGACAAAGATATCAATGCTAATTAATCAGTTTGAGTTATTTAAAATGGATGAGAATGAATCTATCTCTGACATGTATTGCAGATTCCAGGAGATTTTGCATTCATTAATAGCATTGGGAAAAACTTATTTAGAAGAAGACCAAGTCAAAAAAATACTTAGTTCATTGACTCCAGAATGAGATAAAAAACACCAGCAATTGAAGAAGCCAATAATGTCAGTGAAATGAAAATTGAGGAGTTAATTGGAAATTTGATGTCGTCTGAAGTTCAATTACAGAAAAGAAAGGAAAATAAGCCTATAGAAAAGAAACCTATAGCATTCAAAGCGACAACAAATGGTTTTGATTCAAGCAGTGAAGATGATGAAGAAAATCCTTTAATGACAAGGAATTTTAGAAAATTTTTGAGATATAAAAGAGAAATAATTTTTAGAGAAATAATCAAGGGAGTTTGGGAAGAAATGATGATAGATGTTATAATTGCAACAAACTGGGTCATATAAAGAGAATGTGTCCATATCCAGATAAATCAAATCAACAAACATACAATAGTAATTCGTCAAAGAAGAGAAAGATGGCATATGCAGCAACTTTAGATGATTCATATTCATCATCAAGTGACGAAGAGCAAAAAAGGGAAAAAAAATATGTGTTTCACAGCGATTCAGAATTCAGAAAATATCGAAGAAATGGATCTAAAAACCAGGTACACCTTAATTAATTTTTAAATTTTTGGTTGATTTGGATGAACGGTTGTTTTGTTTGTTTGCCTTGTTTGAATTGAAAATTTAAATTTTAAACTTGAACTTTAAAATTCAAATTCAAAATTTGAAATTCATAATAATAAATAATAATTAAATTTTTAGTGGTTGTTAGGATTAATATTATTTCAGGAAATAATCAAACCTGAAATATAAAACGATAATATAAATAAAACAAAGTCAAAACAACATGTCTCTTGAAAAACCAATACATATGTTGATATACAGAAATGGACATGTCAGTATATAGACCAGTAATGGAAATTCAAATTTTGAATTTCAAAAGTTTAAACTTTCAAACATCCCTCCAACTTTTCACCAACTCCAAAAGTCTGAAAAGTTGTCTTTAATTTCAGAAAAGTTGTGCCCGTTCAATCTCTATTTATTTATTTTTCTATTTAGTCCTAATCTCTCTACCTCTCATTCAAAATTCAAAAAACTTTCTTCATATCTATACTCTTTAAAACAACTCTTTAATTAATGGCTTCCTCTAGCACACCAAAACCATGAGATTGTCCAAAACCCTCAAAGGACGTCTCTTCAATGACAAAGAAGCTTTTCATGCCTATGTTGACTACATGGCAAATGGAAAAGTCAATACGGGAGCATTCGCTATCTTCGAAGATTTTCCCTCTTATGATCTTCGTTCTCTTTTTCATCAAAATGAAGTTCTAAGCTTAATTGACGCTCGGGATAACGATGATGTTACCCGAATCTCATCAAAATGTTTTATGCAAATGTGGGTCGTGGGTTTGACGAAGGAATGAGAATCAAGTATGGAGTAGCGTAAATGGCGCTCAAATCGTTTTGAATTGTGAAATTTTGGGTAATATTTTAAATTATAAGAGTACGGGTTCGGATTTTTCAGAATTTGAGATTGATAAAACGGATTTGGAAACCTTTCATCACATATTTGAAAGCGATGATCATTTGGGATTTAAAAATTATTTTTTCGGCTAAAAGCAAGAATTGTCAACCTCCTCCTTCAACATACTCTGACACCTCGATCCAGAAATTTCAACAACCCTACCCTCAAAGTCCAAAAAGCTCTCTTTGCTTTGTTTGGTGTTTATGACATCACTTGGACCAATATGATTTTAAAAGAGTTTAAGCCCAAAGAGATGTCTACCAAATAAAATACTCTTTATCATGGAAGTTATCTTACCCATATTTTTAAATATTTTGGAGTGGATCTCAAAGGAAAAGAATTTGTGCCAAGAAGGGTCTTTAACTCGGGAAATATACATCTCATGCAAATTCCAATCACTTTTAAACCTTATGAAACGTTCGAAGATAAACAAGCTTGAATGCAACAACAACAAGAGGAAAATCCAATGAAAATCGATGAAGAAGAATCATCTTTGGAAAGTGTTGAATGTCCAACAAACACTAGATCCATAACCAAAGAAACACTCATCTAAAACCAAGTTAAGTTAGCCAAGAACCAAAAGAAGATCAAGAAGACTCTTACCCAAATGTCTTCTAAAATGAACAAGTTCTTTGGCAAAGTAGGAAGAAAATTTGGTTTATCATCTTCCTCATCATCATCCGTTGAAGTCTAAGCTTATCTAGTCTATGTTATCTTTCGTATTTGTTTGTATTTTCTTTTGAATCTCGTATTTAGTATCTTGTATTAGTTGAATGTATTTGCTTTTAAGTGGTAATGGATGGTGTTTATTTCTGTCATAACAATCCTTAATTTACTGTAAAAACACATTAGAATTAAATAAATTAAAATAATATTGTAAGAAATAACTTTAATTTGAGTAAAAATTCAAAATACCCAAAAATTACTAGGGTATGTCGACATGTAAGAATGCACATGTCGACATATATCTGCCAGGTTTTCAAATTTGTTCAAAATTTGAATAACCAACTAGTGTCTCTTCATTTTAAACGAATTCCAGACCTTATAAGTACCTCTTTCTTCCAGAAAAACTTGCTAAAAACTTCCTCCTTCTTCTCTAATCATTCCTTTTCTATACTATCAAATTATGGTAAATCCTATTCACAATTTAAGTGAAAATCTTGAGGAAACATTGAATCCATTCAAGAATGTTCTATCTATAATACTTCGTAATCAACGTCATCTCAAATTGAGTCAAAAAAGAATGGTGGAACGTCAAGAGAAGCACTTTGATGCCATTCGTTGGCTAATATCTTCTTTTTTCAGAGACGAAGACAACCACCTCGCTAAAGCACCATCCACAAAAGAAGATGAAGATTGGGAAGTCATCAAGAAGGATCTAATCTTTGGAGGAGACGGATGGGTGGAAGTTCCAAGAGAAATTTGAATTTGTTTGAATTGATTGGTATGATTTGATTTGTTTGATTCGAATTTGTTTGAAGTTGCTTGGATATATTGCTTGATTTGGATGAATTTGAAACTTGTATATGATTGGATTAAAATACTTGTAAATATTAAACAAAGTATATATAAATACTTTATTGATTTGCTTGGATATACTCTTGTTTTCTTTAGTAGTGTCATAAAGTTAGGGGGAGTTACTTAGATTAAGTCATAGATTTAGTAGAAGTATAATTTAGTTTAAGTTTCATATAGGATACTACTACAAGTGTAATACAGTTTAGTCACTTTTTGTTGATTACAAATGGAAGAAATTATAAAATAGTGATTAGTTTAAGGGGGATTATGTAGGATTTATATAGGATTCATGGTGAAAGGGGGAGTATTCGAAGAATCAGATCAACAGGTTGTTAGGGAACTATGTGTCTACAACCCAGTAGTAATGGATCTTAAGGCTATTCAGACACTAGAGGAGAGAAGCGTATTAACTATATCTATTCAATATTCAAATAGAAATAAATAAGTAATAAAATAAAATGCAGTAAAATAAATAACACTAAGATTTTTATACTGGTTCAGATTAACCAAACCTACATGCAGTCCTGCACTTCACCATGCAGAATTTCATTATAATCGCTTGCTTTCCACAGGTGGCAAGAACACCTTCACAATCTTGATTTCATGGGCTACAAGATACACCTTCTCCTTATCAACAACAACAAACAACGGCAAGTAGTCTTATCTTCAATACATATTCTTGCATATTTAGTACAATGATCCTATAGACCTCCAATGGCAATATATATTTGAATTCTTTGAGGAAATAGGATTAAATCAGAGAGAGAATGATATGAATTCAAGTACAACTCTATGATATTGTGTGGCTTGCAAATCAATGAAGAATAGGAGTGAAAGAGAGTGGATTTGCAAGAATAATAGGATAGTTTTCAATGGAATTTTGTAGAGAATAAACGGAGAAGGAGTAGAAGAAAATATGAAATTATTGTGTAAAAATTCGTTACCAAAGGCCTTTAAATAGTGTATGAAAGGATGTGTATTTTGGTGAAAGGGTGGAGGGAAATAACTTCCCAATTGAATTCAAAAATCTGGAAAACCGTTATATGTCGACATACATAATTGTGTACGTCGAAATACATGTGTTGCAAATATGCACAGCAACACTTATAAGTGTTTGAAAATTTTTGCACTTCAAATTTCCTTATATTTGTGATTTTGGCGATTCGATTGAGGTAAATGGTTGATTATCTTCAAGTATAATTGCCATGGGATCTTTGACAAGATATTATAAGGTTCAACCAACTCCACATCACTTCAAACACCTTTGTTCTTCAGCATTCTTTTCTAATATGCTTTGGTCTTCAATTGTTCTGATTATCCTTCTTCTATATTTTTTTTTTGTATTCTTGTTTAAATATCTCCATAATATATCTAATGTAACTACACAACTCAAAAATATGTTAGTAGTAATATTTGTATGGTTGTTGTCATCAAAATCAATACCTAGGGTACCTAGGGTATTAACACGGGTATTAAGCAGGAAAACAAGTATGAATATTTTATAAATCAAGGTTGTCATCATAAAAAAGGGGAGATTGTTGGAGAATGGAGTTTTGATGACAACGATCTTAATTCAATTATCATTATTAATTGATTATAAAATATATATACTAACATCTTTATCTAGAATATGTATATACATATGCAGGATTTGTATATAGGAATTAAATACTAAAGTCTGTACAGTTTTAGAGTTCCAAGAGATTCAAGATTCAGAAGAGATTCAAGACTCATGAGTATCAAGATATCAAGATTTCAAAAGCTCAAGATTTTTAATTAAATAGAGTCTAGTTTATATGTAAAACTCGGGTTAGCACTTTCATATTCTGTTTTCAAAATTCTTTTTAAAATTATTTAATTTCTTTTCTAAACGATTTCAAATTATTATAAGTATTTTACTTTATGATTTCAAATATATATAGCTTATTAAGTTTATACACACACACACATACATATATATATATATATAAATATATATATATATATATATATATATATATATATATCTGTGTGTGTGTGTGTGTGTGTGTTTATTATATATGTTTTAAAGTCTTATATCATATAATTTTATGTATACATATAAATTATACATTATTATGTTTTTATACTTTGAAGAACTCATTTTGGAACATTAGTTTTGATTCAAGAATTTCTAGAATATATATATATTAGTTTTAATACTTGATATTTGATTTTAAAAATAATTATACTAGGCATATGTTGACATAGGCATTTTGACATGTCGACATATAACTGTCAATTTTCAATTTTCAAAGGAAGCGTCTTTTCACTATTTGTAACGTTTCAGAAGCGTTGCAACCATTGGGACACTATAAAAAGGGCTGATTTTGAATTTTTAATCATTCTTTCTTCTCGTTCTTCACCCCTTTACTTACCACCATTAAAATACTTAAATTTCTTGATTTCTACACTTGTACTCTGCCGATTTCAACAAAATTTATATCATTCTTCTTCTCTTTTCATTCTCTATCATTTACTCTCTATTTGAAGTGCTAATTGAAGAGTTATAGAGCTATTGTAATTGTTTGGAAAATGGTGTGTTCCTTGTAGCCCTGAAATCAAGGAAAGGGAGCGGTGTTAACCTTATAGCCGTGAAATCAAGGGTGGTGGAATCGGTGTTAATCTTGTAGCCGTGAAATCAAGGGTGTTGTATTTGGATATTATTAATAATAAAACTCTACGCAATCCAACGTTGTGTGGGACTGGAAGTAGGAGTAATCCGAACCATTATAAAATTCGGTGTATTCTTTCCTTTTCTGCATTTTATATTTACTTATATCTGTGTTTGTGATTGTTTCTGATGTGATTATTGTGTGATTCATATAGTTATTCTAGATTGTTTAAAATTTACATAATCTCTTTAAAACACTATTCACCCCTCCATAGTGTTAGTTTTGCCTTAAGATCCGCATTCCGCATCCTTAACATAAAGCACACAAAATAGTCCAGGTTCAGGCTATGTCCTGCCCAATGGTGGGTTGACCCACCTACTACCTGGGTCTACACTAGTGTCGACCCTAGGGTCGACACAGGGGTCGACCCATGTAAGGTCGGGTCGAATCATGACCGTTGCTTTTCTGAGTTTGTTTATTTTAAATTATTTTAAATTTAGTTCAAACTTTTTTTATTTATAGCTTCTTCATATTTAGTCCGCTTTACGAAAACCAAGGGTCTATCAAAACCAAAATTTCGTAACGAACACAACGGTAAAGTCTATTTTACTCAATTCTAAATATTTTACTAATTAATATTCATTTAATTATCTTCTTTATATAATTATTGTGTATTAAAATATGTAGTGTTGCAGATGCTATTATGTTCATTGATCATTGATTTTGGTATAACCCTATCAACATATTTTTTATTATTGAAATGGTGTAATTTTTATATATCATAATTAGGACTGAATACCAGAATTAAGATATATGTTGAAATGGTACATACTTAATTATGATGTTTCAATACGAGTTGCACATATTGAAGTTAAATTTGAGTTATTTAAACATAATTACTTTAAATGAATATGAATTTAAATATATTGAAATTTATTTAAAGAAATATGTTAAAATTTAGTTTGTCTAGTGTAGCCATTTCCTAAAATTTAGTTTGAGTAATTTGTCATTTTTTCTAGATCGGTAAAGTGGTGATAGGATATTAAACAGATTTAGGTTATTGCCCTACGTTTTGGATTTTCCATAATATAATTTAATGGAAGAACATCTGTTTGTTTTTATAAATTTGTTTACATTTTCGACTTTTGTTTGAAAAAGACAACGGTCGATTTAACTATAAACATACGCCAATAAAATGGAAGAGATGTGTAAAGTACACATTTTCTCCATATTTTGTACTATTTATTTTAAATTTAAACAAATATATCCATTCCCTATAATTTTAGATGGAGCCAATCCTTTGTTTTCTTTGGTTTTAAAATGAGTCTATGGAAATCACTTCGACTATCTTCCTAAGAAACTTTGTTTCAGCAAGTTAAATATGTAAGCATATTCTAATACTTAGATATGACTATAATATGTAAGCTCTTGGTAGGATTAAGCTTTTATACAAAATTATAGCGTTGTGAACATAAAGAAAGTAAACTAATATAATGTGCACATAACTCTCGTCAAAAAATACATTAATTATTAGGATTAGGTTGCACAATAACTAGAATTAGGAAAGTTGGTTATTCCTTTTAATTGGCAGTTTCCAAATAAATAATA
Source organism: Allium sativum (assembly GCA_030737875.1). NCBI lineage: Eukaryota > Viridiplantae > Streptophyta > Magnoliopsida > Asparagales > Amaryllidaceae > Allium > Allium sativum. Next base: position 260,120,357 of record CM060927.1, on the reverse strand, counting down.
GGAAAGAAGAGATTGCAACCATAATTAATAGTTTAACTAAAGTGATTTAGTTAAAGATTGTAATAAATTAGATCGAATAAAATTTTGTAACTCCAGCTAAGGGGAAATAAATAAGAAAATGAACAAGACTAGATTGTTTCATTAAAAAGATGACAAATGAATATAAGGGATTGATTTAAAAATCGAGTAGTTATAAAGAGTACTAATTGTAAATTTATTAATTTAACATAAATGTCTAAGGAGATATCCATTAGGATTATTGCGGACAAGTTGACATTTATCATAACAACTTGTATTCTAGGCTTCGGGGGTTGTAGAAAATTTATATCATTTTCACACGAGATCGTTTAGTTTTATTATTTTAGGAAATGGCTATTAGGCTCATTTCTTATTTTTAAAAAATTCAAACCATAATTATGTTTGTCTAGTTTGGTTTGCCCGGTAATGTTTTTTTTTTAAACACTGAATCAAAACCGATGAAAATGAAAATCAAACCAAACAAATTAAATTTGGTTGGTTCCGTTGATTACCTAATTTAACCAAAATAAAAATGTTTTATATTTTATGTTTGAAATGTTCATTATAGATTAAAATAAAACAAAAATATATGTAACTGAAGTATTCTTACTTATCATTATAATATTTTCTAAAGGTATTCATGACATATATGATAAATAAAATTTATTTAGATCATTAAACTAATATATATTTTTATTATAACATTGATAATTTTTAAAAATATAATAAAAATTGGATTAATTTAGTTGAACCAATTAACTAAATTAAATCTCTAGTGAACCAATAGCAAATCAATTTAGTTTTAAAATCAAACAAAATTAAACCAAATCAAACCCATCAAATTTGGTTTAATCAAATGCTTGTATGTATAGACGAAGAAGATGCATGACAGGATGGACGGCGGTTGAATGTAGCCCTATTTTAATTTTCCTTCCGCTTCAGTATCATCTTAGCATTTGAACATGGATAAATATAAAAGGGTTTGCTTAAATTAATTTATTTGATTTTGATAAGTTGGGTAAACGGGAGCGGTGGACCTTTCTTGGTCCGTAACACCATTCTACGAAAAAGTTAATCTCATTCATAGCCATGGCGATCGACGATTCTCCGCCACTTGATGACAAAGCGAAGCGCACTCGCGACCTACTAGCAAGCTTCTACTCTCAAGATCCGTCGTCAGTCGCTTCTGCTGCATCGTCATCTCCCGCCAAAACGGCGACTTTGGATTCAATCAACTCCAGCTCCTTTGATCCCGATGTTTACATGAAGCTACTGGTACGATAACCATTTTATCTGTCTGATCAATTGATTTGATGCCTTCTATTAGTTTTATTGTTTTGGATCTCATAAGTCATATTGACTTTAATTTCGTATGGGGAAGTTGTTCTGCTATGTAATGCACCATTATTACTAGCAGTGCTGTCTGTTATCATCAAAAACAAATGTTGCACCAAGTATTGATGGATGTTTAAAAGCATGTTCGATGCTTAGTGACTTGATTCTAATGCAGGAAAGTGCCACAAATTTTCTTGCAGCTATCACATTTGAACATGTAGCTTTTATTATCATTCAGGTAAAAAAGTCGAACTTGGAAGGATTGCTTCATAAACATGTTCAAATGGCTGCAGAAATCAAGAATCTTGACACCGACCTACAAATGTTGGTTTATGAAAATTATAACAAGTTTATCAGTGCTACTGACACAATAAAAAGGTAATGTTCGCCATTCTCATATCATGAATCTGTTACATACTCTTTGAAATGCTATTTTTCTTCTTCCAATATTTTATTATTTTCGCTATAAATTCTGATACATGCTGTTATTGTACATACTATACAGTTACTAAAAGCTAGTTAGTGATAACTTTTGAGGAACGATTTGAGATATAATCCTGCACATTTAATTGTATGAGATAACTATTAGTTTTTATTTTTCATTTTAACGTTCACGCTTTTAAAATGCTATTCCAGCTAGTCATGAAATATCGAAATAATCAAACTGGTTATGTAACCTTCTGCTAATTTGCATTTTAACATTCACACTTTTAAAATGCTGCGCCGACTAGTCATGAAATGTCAATGTAATTAAACTGGTTATGTAACCTTCTGCTATAAGAGACTATGTTTTCTATTGTCATGATGTCATTGAAAAATGAATGCAACATTGATTAAAATTTGCAGGATGAAAACCAACATTGTTGGAATGGAAGCTAATATGGGACAGCTTCTCGATAAGGTAATTTGTTTGTCAGCTAATAACATTTGTTACTTCTATTTTGGAGAAACATATATATTTTCTTCTCTTTGCAGATAACGTCCGTCCAGTCCAAAAGTGACAGTGTGAATTCATCATTATTTGAGAAAAGGGAACATATAGAAAAGCTGCATCGCACTAGAAATCTTCTTCGCAAAGTCCAAGTAAGATTTAGACCCTAACCTTTTATTTTTCTATTATTATAATGAAAAATCGTTTTCTATATGAATTAGTTCAGTACTGTCAATGTGACCAGCATGCCTGTCCAAAATAGGCATATTAATTTTTATTTTTTAAAATTACATTTACATCCACAAATTTTCAAGCTGTATCTATGTTCTAAACTAGACATTTTGTTGTGATATTATTTATGTATTTAATATGATTCATGATGAGCTTATACGTGTACATGTCAGTGTCACCATCATATAGCTTAATGCTTATAGTGAAGCTTTTGATATGTGAAGTAATTCTCAAATGGAAATATGTTGTCACATGGATGAAAGATTAGCCCAAATTAATCACATTTTATTTTCAGTATTTGACAATTTTGTTGATTCAACGTGGCCTTGTATTGGAATACAGTTCATTTATGATCTTCCAGTTCGACTTAACAAGTGCATCAAAGCTGAAGCATATACTGATGCAGTGCGATTTTTCACTGGAGCCAAGCCCATATTTGAAGTAATTGATAATTCATAGTGTTTCTCTGTTTTAATATTATTTTCTGGTTCAGAATCGTAGGCTGTTTTTTCAGTGTTTTTACCTAGCTTGCAATTTGTCTTGTATGTACTGTTATTTATAGGCATATGGGGATTCATCCTTCCAAGATTGCAAGAGAGCATCTGAAGAAGCCATGGAGCTAGTCAAACAAAATCTTCAGGTATTCTTCAAACGGCCTTTTGTGATTACTTTAGATTGCAACAGAGACTTCTTTCATTACTATCACTAAATGGAGTTAATCATGCACATCCATTAAAAGTCATGTTAATCGTGCAAATAAAATTTTGGGCGCAGGAGAAGCTTTCCTCTGATGACGAGCCTATTGAAGCAAGAGCAGAAGCTGTTGTACTTCTCAAGCAGTTGAACTTCCCTGTTGGTATTCCGTCCTTTTACTTTCCTATAAGATCATATTCTTATTTGCTTGCAAAATATTATTTTTTGTTGTTTTTGTCTCTGTGTGTGTGCGCGGGGGTGTTTGTGTGTGTTTGTTCCTTTGTTTGTTTGGGGCATTGCAATATTGTATTTACCAGAAATGGCCCTTAATTTTGTAATGCTATTCTTTTGAGCTATTTGCTGAAGCTTGATGTTGTCTTTTCGGTGTAAGATGCGTGCATTATCTTTTGCACTAATATGCATATAATTCTACCTGTTTACCATGTATAGATCAAACTTTTGAATGTATTTTTTGGGGTAAATTGGTCAGAAATGTTCTTGTGGAGTCCCATCTAATTCACACAGTAAACCAAATCTTTGAAATTAACAATGAGAAGAAGTCGGTTTTTGTTTTTTTGTTTTTTTAATCTTTATCTTTATCCTTATTGTATAAATCATAGGTGGAAACCTTGAAAGCAAAACTACTCAAAAAGCTAGAAGACTATCTTGTGAAGTTTCAGAAGGAGTCTAATGCACTGGATTTGAATGACAGCAAACCATCAGGAACTGACAGGCTTTCTGGTGCATCACCTAATGTTAATGAAGACTTGGTATAGTGATTTTTTTTTTAAGGAATGTACCCTCATCTCAGCATCCAATATTATATCTGTCTATAGTCATTGGTACACGAATCTTATGATAGACAAAGGAAACTTTGACTGGATAACTCGGTTATCAAGATTAACTACAGATCATTTGAATGTGATAAACTGAGGTTTCAATCCTTTATTCAAATGCACTAATTATGCTTCTTTAATTGGAAATGTTTCTTAAATTTTTATAATAGAGGTAGTAAACGTTGGCTGGATAACTCAATTATCAGGATTAAGTACAAATTATTTGAATGTGTTAAATTGAGGTTTCAATCCTTTTAGCAAGTGCATCATTTATGCTTTCTCTTTAATCGAAAATATTCCTTTCAAGTGTGCCTACATATTATACTATATATTTCATGCATGCTACTTTCTCTTAGCCATTTTCTCATAGTATATACTCTGACTAGGTCTCTATTGGTGTATTTTCGAAGACAGTTCGTGCATATCTTATCATTTTCCCCGATTCTGAAGGACGACTGATTAAAATTGCACAGGACCTCTTTTCCAAGTATTATTTCTGTTGAAACTCTGCTAAACATTGAGGTTGCACAAACCCCTTGTCGTTTGCCACATGCTCTTCTTTAGCTTCGCTAGCAAGTTAGGAATAATAATAATAATAATAATAATCTGCTATCCTAAATTCATTCGCAGTGGACCTTTTGTGATAAAATATGTACAGCTGCGATCATATATGTACATTTGTTTTATAGTGCACGTAACCCACTGGTGAGTGGTGACTACTCCCAAGCGCTTGGCAAGCAGAAAGCTTTGTTAACTATGTTTGGATACTGTACATGACCCTCGGAGATTATAAACTTTTAACAACATGAGTGTTGAATTTAAGTTAAAAGGGAAAAATGTGCTGATAAATGGCTGAAGCTATATAGAATGGGTATATAGTAGGTGATTTGATCTGCTGTAAGCAATATTTTCATTTAGATGGGGTTTGTGCATCTTAACCTAAAAAGAGGGCTCGCATTAGATGTGTGGGCTTGTACATACCATGATGCCTCCATTTACTTTTTATAGTGATCTATCTTTGTTTTTAGGCGTTATGAAACTGTACAACAGCAGATTCAGAAAAATATGTCATCAACAGATTTGCTGACGATGTTGAGTAAGGACCTTAATCTTTATATACTGTTCTTCCTAATCCTATCCTGAAACACTATGGCTAACTCACAAAGGTCCTTTCTTTTTTGTGTATGCTTGGTAGTGGACTCATTCTTTTTCAGACTTAGAATGTAGAATTTAAAAGAATCTCTGAAATTGTAATTAAATTACGGATATTTTTTATTAATAATCATCCTCTACCCATGCACACACATTCAAAACACTAGCAAAATAGAAAATGAAAATATAGTGTAAATTGTAAAGTATTAATGGATTGCTGTTATGTCTCTATCCGTTTGCTGCATGGTGGACACCTATCATGTTAGCACGGAGCTTTGTGCATTCTAAAGCGATTAATCGTGCTTTGAAGCTAACATTGAAGAATTGATGCTGTGTTATCAGTCATGATCTTGACCTTTAATTTTGGGTGGGACCTTCCCCACATTTTTTATTGTTATTTCATACCTTGTTATATTTGGAAATGAATATTGAAAAATAATATAATAATAATAATGGTCAGAATGATAAAACTAACAATTGATGGAAACCAACTACGTTGATCGAATTTTTAAGGTTTGATCAAAATTTATGAGTCTGAGATTATATCAATGTTGATAGTGTGCAAATCAAGATTTAGGGTTTTTAAAATGGAGAATATTAGGATTTTAAATATTTGAACGTAGCAGAATGGATACAAGCTATTTTCATAAAGATATTATTATGTTACCAGCCCAAATCAGTTTATTGGCCTTAGCTAAAGCTAAATAATTCAGTCCTGCTCTTAACCAGTATTCGATACGGTAGGTAACAATGTCCATGTGCAAAATATAATTAATTTTGACCATAGCTGGAAAATTTATGCTCACATTTTTAGCGATTTTTTTTTTTTTTTTTTTTTTTTTTTAATAAAGGAGCTCTCTATGACACCCTTATTTTGCAGCACCTTCTTTAGCACTCCTACCGTATCATGAGCTACACCATTTTAAATCTTACAAAATTTTGTACATAACGAGGATCTTCCATGTAAAATTTGGACTAATTTCGATATTTGCAGCATTTTCAAAATTTAAACCAATTATTCAACCATTTAGATATTTATTTCAACCGTTAAATTTAAACATCAAACATAATACACTGCACCATTTAAGATATTTATTTGAATCGTTAAACTTAAACATCAAACATATTACGCTGCAAATGTCGAAGTGAGTCCAAATTTTACATAGATGATCTTCTTTATGTGGATTGAATATCTACAAAATTTTGCTAGATTTGAAATGGCGTAGTTCACGATATGAAGGAGGGGCTAAAGGGGTATGCAAAACAAGGGTGCCATTGAGCGTTCCTCTTTTTTATATAATAGGCATGTGCTACACCATATTTTTTAACCACGGAAAGGGCATATCGAAATTTTGTGTTTATGCTAGATAGTTATAACATAAAAAAAAATATTTCTATCATAAGTCTATAAGATATTAAAATAAGCATGTTAAATTGTGCTCTATGCGGGCTGCATATGTACGCCATTTATTGTGAATGCGGCCACATCCACCCTTTATATTGTATGAAGTCGCAAAATTTGTAATTTTGATGCAAGCTATTCATCACATAATTATCTTTGTGGGACCAAGTTATTCGAGTGCAAAGACGCTTGCAACTATGGGATACACTCCTCTATTATTGAATTAGATTGCTTATACTGGGGTTTCAAATGCAGACTCCTTTGATATGCGCCCCCCCTCTCCATTGAACCCACAACAGCGTTGACAGCCTTTTCTGCAATTTCTTTTCTTTCTGAATAAAATATGCGACTAGTTATTGCGATATTTTTATTTCTTTAGCGCTTTATTCTTTAGTTATGGCTATAAGCCTATAATTTAATTTGATGGTCAGTTTCAGTTATGTTATTTAATCTTTTTATTTACATGATCTTTACTGTTGGTTGCCACCTTAATAAAATAAATAACAATTTATATTCTCTCTCATTAGTCATTGTCCTATATAATGCCATTTACTAAGAACAAACAGTTATATTATATTTTGATAGTACTTTGGTACCATATTTTATACCAAATTAGTTGTATACAACTGATGTGCAGGAGGCATATGGGAAGATGTAACTGTGATGGACGAGGTCTTGTCCGAGGCTGCTCTTCCTGTTTATTCTTTAGAGGTAAACATTATAATAGTTTAGCAATGTTGAATTCATATAAACCACTAAACATATTATTAAATGCTAATTCATGGAGGCCATATTTTTTGCTGATGCTTTGATCTACAATAGATTTTTTGCAATGTATATATGTCCAGTCACTGTATTCGTATTTCGATTGAATTCATAAACATATCTTTCAAATTTCTGCGACGTTGGAAATGAACAGCACTATAAAGTGCTTTTCAATGCATGCAGTAAAGGGGTATTATATAACATGCACATGCCTTGAATTCTACGTCATACCAGCAAATACTGAACATCTGTTTTCTAATCTTGTTGTTAGTAGAACATATGAACTTACAAAAATGTTCATTGGAATCTTAAAGATTAAAAACTTCCAGGAGTTTCATGTGATGGTGATCCTTTCGTAGTGCCAGAACATCTTTTCTGTACAAGACCTTTTTTTTTTTTTTTTTGTTAATGTTCTCCCTTCAAAAACTCAGAATGTTGCATGCCTGTATGTTATGGACTATTCTAATTGTTCTTGCTCTGTTGCAGGCTGCAAGCACCATCGTTAAACAATATATATCTATTGCATTCTCTCATCTTTTAGTTGAAGTTTCAGGTAATTCATTCATTTACACCAGTGACTCTTTGAGCTAACAAATTGTGTAGTTTCTGTTTTTGCTGTCTTCCTTATTTCTTGAACAAGACAAGACAAGAACTTAAGATTCCTATGTACACTGGATTTTTCATTAATATAGTTATGTGTGTTCGTCTCAAATATTTGGGGGCAAGCACTTGTACCAATAACCATCAGTTTTTGTCAAGCATCAATCCATTATAATCATCAAATAGTTATAGTGTAAAGAGACTAATTTAAGACATAAACGTCTAATATGTAGTAGAAATCCATTATAATCATCAAATCTAATGTGTGTAACCATAACATTCGTTGTTCTTGTTATATATGGTTAACTAATATTAGTTTCTTCTACTAAAATGATGTGAGAATGATAATTACATAATTTTACATATTTAGTTTTACATCTAATGAACCTTCTTGCAACTCTGCTATATCCTCGTTTTATCCCTGCTACACATTTTTGCACCTGCACAGCTGTACCGCTATAGATCGCTAAGCGTTTTAACTGCACAACTACAAACCAATCAAGCTAATCCTGTTGGCCAAAAGTTTGATGTTCGGAACTTTTGAATTTGACTATTTGGAAAGCTTGGTTGTCTGTTTACATTATTTATGGTTGTGTAAGTTAAGAGTGTTTGTGCACAGATGATTGTTTTTCCTGTGAAACCCCCCTCCCCCCCCCTCCCCCCAAAAAAACAAGAAAAAACAAAAAAGAAAGAGAGACCCCCCCCCCCCCCCCCCCAACCCAAAAAAAAGAAAAAAAGAAATAAACCCAAATTCCCACCTGTGTGCATGCATGCGTAGGCCATGCATTTTCATTTGTGCTAAAAGCTGTACTGGTTAGTTGAAGCACTGATATGTTCTATGATATGACAGAATCACTTAAAGTTCCATCTGGACACAAGGGTGAGTTACAGGAGTCTCCTTTGCAGATTACCTTGGAGAGCAGCAAAAAATGTGTAATTCAAGGAAGCATGGATCTGTTACTGGTGAGAATGTTAATGGTTGAGGCATAATGTCTCCCCTTTTTTTCCCTTTACATAATACTAAACTTTATAAATTTGTTGCATATATTTGAATATAGTTTTTAAGAAAAATGGATATAAACAGCAGCCTATAAGTTTAGTAATATTACCTATGAACTTCTCATGGGAATGACGAATTTTGGTTCTCATTGATATAAATTTATGAAATATTTAACGGACACTTTTTCAAACATCCTTCATAAGTTTGATCTACTTCCGTCTCTTGTCATAAATTGATATCATGGAATACCCCGTTATTTTTTCAGCGAAAATATGCGCTGTACATTGCTTATATTTGCAGTCTATACCGCAAATATTATATTCTACACTGCAAATATTTGCAGTTCTAGCGACATATTTTTGTAAAATAAGTTTTTGCAGTGTAGACTGCAAATATCTGCATTCTACGCTTGCAGATATCTTTATTCTTGATTGCAAATATTTATTTTACGAAAATGTGTTGTTAAAACTCCAAATATTTACAGGCTACACTGCTTGTTCCCCTGAAAATATTGACATTTCGTTAAACTTTTGCTTTTGAGAAGAGATTTTCATGTATTAAGTTTGAAAATGGGCGGATCCTCATGTGGTGGAAAGCAAGGGGCATTTAGGTGTGTTGCACTATTTAGAGTGCAACGGAACGCTCCTCTTGTGTGTGTGTGCGCGTGACTTGCATGCGTGGATCAAGAGCACCCCAAACAGTACAACACCCCTATTGCCCCTGTTTTCCACCACACATTCCCGTTTCTCTCTCTTCCCACTATCCATTACCAAACTAGCTGTGAGACCCGTATGAATTAAACAGTAGGTTTTTCTTATCATTGAATAGATGCACAACATAATCAAATGTTCTTATACATGTTTGATGAACTGTATATGTAAATGAATGAGGGGTCTGTATGGATCGATGAGATTGGATTCCTTTTATTCCATTTCGTGTTGATGTAGAGTTTATCTAAATGGAGTCCAGTAATTAATTAAAATGAAATATTATTGTCTTTTTTCCCCTTTATCTGTGTGGGTGGCGCATGTGCGCTATATATATATATGGAGATTCTGGTTATTGATTTGATGTCCACCAGAAAATGCAGTTTACTTTTTGTATGCTAGTGATTAACCCGTTGGTTACTATTAGGAATTCAGGAAGCTTCTCACAGATGACCTGGAGTTGGTAAAAAAACTGAGGGACTTGATGATTGACCGTGTGCAAGAAGGGTTTCATAACTTTTTTCAAAAGTTAAACCAACAATTTCATTTACTTTGCGGCAAAAGTAACACCACATTTCAAGATACAAACACTAGTCCTATGCATATTGAAAAAGTACACACAGGACTTGTTCTTGTGCTTGCCCAACTTTCAGTTTTCATCGAACAAACTGCAATTCCAAGAATAACAGAGGCAAGGCCCTGAAGTGAAATAGTTATTTTTAGATATCTTTATTTACCATTTTTGCTAAATTTTGAACAAGTAACATACTATAACATTTTGGTTCTAATATTTAGGAAATAGCTGCTTCTTTTTCTGCTGGTGGTAACAGAGGCTATGAAAATAGTCCGGCATTTGTACCTGGGGAGGTTTGCAGATTATTTCATTCCTCGGGTGATCAGTTTTTGCACCTTGTAAGTCCAAAGCTTGCAACTCTAGAGCTCCCCTCTGTAAAATTTTACGCTTTCAAGTTATCTACAAAATTTGAATGTTATATGTTATTTTCTCTCTCAGAGGTATGCCATTGAGTATAATATTGAGGATTCTGCTGTTAATTATAACAACTAGTAAAAAGACCGCTAGCTATTAATTATTATACTTCAGCCAAACTAACGGATTGTTGGCTATTCTTGCAGTACATCAACTTGAGAACTCAAAAAATATCTGCCATTTTGAAAAAGAGGTTCACAACTCCGAATTGGATCAAGGTATCGCTCATACAAATCTTAAGCTGATGTTTAATTTAGACTTATATAGAAATATGTCAGAAGTGACTTACATTCTTCTCTGAATCTTGCCTGGACTAACAGCACAAGGAGCCAAGAGAAGTCCACATGTTTGTCGACCTGCTAATTCAAGAGGTTGATTACATCTCATATCATTTTTTTCTTAATATGTGGTAGAAGTTGATCTGAGCATATTCCTGTGTACTGTGGAATTCTTGTATATGAATAATCCAGTACTTGAAATAATTTGATATATCATATTTTAGAATCACAACTATTTCTGGATCATACATGATTATTGCAAATTATCTACCGCTGGTTTATTCTTTTCATGCTTCTTCAGCTTGAAGAAATGAAAGCTGAAGTGAAACAAATATTACCTCACGGAGCTATTCGTAGACATCATCGTTCAGATAGCGCTGGAAGCACAACTTCTTCTAGAAGTAATCCATTGCGTGAAGATAAATTACACAGGTCCAACACGCAGCGGGCAAGAAGCCAACTTCTAGAAAGTCACCTGGCAAAGTTATTTGAGCAAAAAATGGAGATTTTCACCAAAGTTGAATATACACAAGTGAGTGTACTTGGCTTGACATACAAATCCATATCCCCTCTTTAAGATGTGAAATGAAAAAAATAAACAGAGTTCAGTTATATATTTTTTAGGACTGGATCCTTTTTCTTTTTTCATAGGCATGAATCCAGTTTTAGTGCAGTAGATTTGTTTGATCTTCCTATGCCTTCTGTTTTACATGCAAAAAATAATTTTTGAGAAATAGCATTACTTTATACTTGAGCAACAGTAATATATCCTTGGAGTTTCAGTTTCAGTAATATCCTAGAACTTTTCGTGTTGATGTATAAATTTGACACTGGAATATGTGTTTGAAAAGTTTTATTGCATCTGATGTCCCAGATTACCAATACTGTCAAAAAAATTACAATTTTACAAGAGCTGATTAGTCCAATTTCGACCTTAATCTCGTGCCATGACTAAAGTTGTGCAAAATGGTTTGTGAAATCTCTTAAACTCGTATCCAGTAAGAAAGAAAGAAAAAAAGCCACTTTATGTGCACAAATTGCTAGTGCAGACATGTTTTCTTTATACTGAAGCTCAATAGGTAATGTTTACCTTACAAATTTTATGGTACTGTGACTTTATCATCTGGAATGCACATTGTCTGTTATATTTGCAGGAGTCGGTGATATCCACTGCTGTAAAACTTTGTGTGAAGAGCTTGCAAGAGTTTGTACGCCTACAAACATTCAATCGTAGTGGATACCAGCAGATTCAGTTGGATATTGAATACCTGAAGAATCCTTTGAAAGAATTTGATGATGATGATGCAGCCATCGACTTTCTACTAAAAGAGGCAAGATGATGTTCACATACTATATTTTATTTTATTTTTACAGTTTGCAAAACTTTGACGAAAATTATGGCTTGTTTTCCTGGATGGAAATGGTGTTTCAAAGGAGTTTGCGTTATGCTGGAGATATGCACAGTCGATCAACTTTAAGTAGTCACACCTACCTTTCCTTGAATGTCTTCTTCTTTCACCTTGTCTTTTCTAGTATTCTTATGTAATATCCCAATCTCTGGCACTCTTGATATGTTCTTGTTTCTAGGAATATTCTTATACTCTTTACCATAAAATTATGCAGATTTAGAAGCAATCCTAATTTTTTTTCTTTATGAATTGATAGGCGTTCTTTAGTCGCATATGGATACCACCAGGAATGTGTACATCTACGTCTTACTTATATCTTTAATGGTCAACATCTTCCCAATGAACCTTGTATCTAAAAATTTAGTGAACATGTACATGCACACTTCACTAAGTGCTGCACTTGAGGTGGGGTGGGTGGGGTTGTGTGTGTTCTTAAGCAATTTTTTTATTAATCCTTCTCAAATCATCAGCAAACCATATAAATTGTTGTAAATCCTCCTATATTTTAGTCTGATTTATTGTTGTAGAAGAGAAAAGAGAACTCCTACTTTGCTATCCTAGTTGCCTTGGTGTAACCTAATGAATGCCAAAAAATAATTGTTGTAGCCCAGCAGAAATAAAACATAAGCATCCTCTCGTAGTTTTTATGAGTAAAGGGTTTCAACTGTAAGGTGCCTTTGTACCATGCCTTTGATATTCAAGTTGTTCTTGCATTATCTAACCGTAATTGTAGAATTTATTAACATCACATTCATCGCCTCTTTTAGTTCTTCTGCTACGTTGGATCTTTCTCTTATGGTACTAGGCATAAAATATCAGTTCTAACTATCGGAATGGCAAGCTCTCTTTATTTACATCTCAAGATAACCTTATGGTTATTAATTTACATCTTTACTCGCTTTTGTCCACTAAAACGTTTAAACTCGTGCACATTCGATGGTGTATTCAGGGCAAGCTGGCAATTATATCCTTTTTTTTGTTTTTTGGTTACAGCGACCTTGGTGTTCAATGAAATACGTTGTATAGTATGGTGCATCTCAATTAATTTGTATCCATGTCCATTTTCATAATAGTTAAGAAGTTTTAGTACTGCCTTTTCACAACGACCTTACCCTCTGCGTTGAAGATACTGGTAGAGTTGGCTTAAAGTTGGTTCTTTTGAACTAATTTATGAATATTTATCGTTATTTTCTGTATTTCAGGTACATAATGCAGCTCATGAGAGATGTCTTGATCCAATTCCACTCGAGCTTCCCATAGTTGATAAGCTCATAAATGCAAAGCTAGTTAGGAGCAGAGAACAGCAGCCAAGTCCTCGTTAACTTCAACACCGATGGTATATATTTGTACTTGGTTTTTTTAAATTTTATCTTCCCTCATGTGTCTGCTGATGTCAGAAAATGTCAGAATTTCTCCACTGGATCGTGGGTATATAATTTGCTGCTATGGCCATCTCTATATCTTATTATAGGACATGAAAACAGGAAAACACCCCCCCCCCCCCCCCTCTCCCCACACGCCCATGCAAAAACCTGGCTGCACCTCATATACTCCCATGTGATTTTCTGATTTGTACAGTCGAAAATGGGAAAAAAAAATTCTAGATTTGTTCTTACATGTTTTAAAATGATATCCATGAAATTTTGGTTGATTTGAATAAGCATAACATGTCAAAAATAATATTTCAAATCTTAGGTTAAAATAATTGTTTCAACGGATGATGCTGACTTAACATTAAATGATCTCATTTTGTGGGCATGATGTTCGTAAATTGAACATCCTTAAGTTTAGCAAAGCTCATTACTATTGTCTTTATTTCCATATTCATCTTCAAAAAGTATTACCAACATATAATGTATAGAATGTGCTTCAGTTCCAAATAATAGTTTGAAATCCTTTGGTTAATCTCCCACCTTCCTTTTTACTGCTGAGAGTTAATTAACATGTGATTATTACAAATCCTTTCAGAAGCAGGTGGTGTGTCTGTATGGAAAGCTGGAGATCGTACATACATTCATATTTAAGCTCTTTTCCGCATTCCAAATGCATCAGTAACATTTGCGAGGCATATAACATTTTGTCCGGTCTTTTTTTTTTGGGGTAAATGATGCATATCATCTGTTGTTTTCTAGGCAAGGTTGTTTTGGTCTTTATAGTGAGAATCAGATGCAAAGTCATTACTCGATTTGTGATAAATATGTCAATGAGTGTATTTCTGTACTAGCATTTTAGACGCATATGTCAGTGAGTATTTTTTTTTTTTCTCATTCGTTTGTCTAAATGCTATGTAATTTGTTAAAACCCCATGTCTCATCATTCTCTTCATCCGTCTTTTCCATGCTCTTCAACTTGTCATCCCCTCTTCTATTTATTATCTTCATACATTTTTTTTGATGAGAATAATGGTTAATTCAGTAATAGATTTCAACAAGATTTACAAAACGTGACTGTTATTTGATCGTATTTACATGGAAGAAAGAATGAAATCAATCAGGTATGCATGTTTGAAGTTACTACGTATCGTTGTTAATGGAATTTCTAAATGAAAAGATTTTGTTTTATCTCGTTATACGATAGATTGTGAAATTATCGTTTGCTTAAAACGAAAGACGGTTGTTTGAAAAACGATAACCATATTTATATGGATGTGTTTTATTTTTTGTACTATTATTTTATTTTAATTAAACGTATATTGCACAATGAAACAAATAATCAATTAGTTATACATCACTTAAATTAAAAATTAAATAGTAAAATACTTCATTTATTCTGCATAAATGCTACATTTGAAGCTGGAACGTATAGTTCGTTTAACTTCATACTCTAATTATATAACCTGTTTGAACACGTTTTTTTTTACTAGCAAACACGCATTTAGTTTCAATTTGCACATGTGATATGCCATTGAGATTTAATTGGATATATTGTATTATTTTATTTTTTTTACTAGCAAACACACATTTAGTTTCAATTTGCTCATGTAATATGCCATTGAGATTTAATTGGATATATTGTATTAGAGGATTGTAGACTAAGGAATTGGGCAAATTCAATTCCAACCTTGAAGGATGAAACTGTCGCTTTTCAATTATTATTATTTTTTCCAATATTCAGTCTACCTCGTAATGACTCTACTTGATACCTAATGATATCACATAGTGGCTCTACGTGGTATTATTAGTTACCCCGCAGTGCCCCTACGTGGTTACCTAAGAAATCTCGTAGTCACTACGAAAAAAAAGTATTATTGTTTTTTTTTTTTAAAATAAAACGAAGGACTGCTATGCAAAATAACGAGTTTACTCGTTTCTGCTATGTTTTAGGGGCTACTCAATGATAAGCTAGGTTGAAATATAATTTGCCAAGGAGTTGAGTTGTATCCTTTGAGATACAATACCCAAATCAAATAACTTCATTGTCGTTCAAGCTTTTATTATTACTACCTTTTTTTTTTTTTTTTTTTTTTTTGCCAAACTGTGATACTACCCAAATAGTCAAATCCATGTGAAGCGAACTCTTAGTTAGAAACATAGAATCTTGACACGACACTCTAGAGTAGGGATGGAAATAGGGCAGATAATATGCGGGGAGTACATCCTCCGATTTCATCCCCACTACTCATTTATGTCCTCCGTACCCATCACATCCCTGCTTAATATCCAACGGATTCAGGTAGGGGAATACCCAACGGTTATGGAGGACCCGTCGGGTAACCAATAACCATTAACTCAAGTGTATAACAATACACTTAAATTCTAAAGAAATGGTCTAGACAATGTCACTGTCACTTCAACAACTTAGAAAAAATGGTAAAAAGATGTATATCTATGTCAGCATGCATGTATGCTTATCCATGTTCGTGTGTTATAAAATAATAAAAAGCTGAAAAAGTAGTGTTTTATTACTTTTGTTACTGTGTACGTTTTCAGGCATGTATAATTATGTCATGCATGCATGTATATTTGTCCCTATTTCTGTGTTTATAAAAAAATAAAAAGAAGAAAAAGTGTAGTGTTTTGATACATGCGTATGTTTCCACACATGTATATTTATGCCTGCATATTTGAAATGAATGATTTACAACTTTACATTATATAGCACCATGACTAGATTCTTTACTGTAACATTAAATTGCTGAATGGTTTGATTTTCACATTATATCGGTTCGAATATGGGGTGAATAGTATTACCTCCGTACCCGTCCCCTACCCGCTTCGGGTATTGAAATCATCCTCCGCCCTATTACCTGTTAAGTCAGGGAATCCCCACCCGATTAGGCACGGGTCTCCGCGGGTACCTATCCCCGCGAATTAAATTTTCATCTTTACCCCAGAGGTGGCACACCAAGTCATTAGGGTGGGGGCTGGGGTGGGGTGGGGAATCAAGACATGAACTATGAAACCTATACAAGCAAAGTGGAAAGATACATAATTAACGTTTATGCCAGCCCAATTAAATGACGAAAGCAATCAAAAGATTTAGACCTGTTATGGTAATAATTACCGATACTATATAACAAATACCGTTACCATATCGTTTTTACCGATAAACCAAAATAGCATACCGTTACCTTTACCAATTGTTTAATATACCGATGACTGGTAACCATTACACTGGTAATGATAAATTACCGTTCATCAAAAAAAAATCAATAATTTGACCTATATCCGTGCTGTAATGATGTCTTATTGTACATTTTACCGTACTGTTTAACAAAAGATATCAATGAGATAAAAAAAAGTGTATTAAAAATCATTTGATATGAATTACTTAACTGAATTTAATCATTTTCTTCCTTCTAATTACATATAATACAACATACTAGTGTAGAATCCTTGTGTTGCACACGTTATTCTTCAAAATGTAACATTTGCACTATTACTAGTAAAAAATGAAAGCTTATTATGTTTCATCCAATAATTTAAGTAATATACAATATTCATTCCACCTTTGAAGCAATAATAGAGAAATAACAGGAAAAAACTTGTAACCTAGGTTCTTAGGATTATTTCAATAATAAAAGAAAAGGACAAGGTGTAAAACAATATATATGTAAAACAAGATATATGTAATTTCATTCTAGTACTGCTTTACTTTCTTATAATATATTTAGACAAAAACTAAGATTTTGTTAATATGTGTCTTATTACATTTAATCCATCCGTTTTATAAAAACAGAGATTTAAACATATATAAATTACAATACCCAAATCCGTGCTTTTGTATACACTAGATTTTCAATAAATGAAAAAGAAAGTAAATCAGACTGAATGATAAAATCACACATGTAACACCCCGTAATTTTAACAACACTAAAGAGGACAAATTAAGGGATATTTAATTTAATATTCAGAAATAAGGGAAACGGACTGTGTCATTGCGTTCGTCTTGGAATTTTGGTCAAAATAGACACCTGGTTTGCGTAAAACGGACACTGTATGAAGAAGTTATGAAGGTTTGAAGTTTGTATACGCGCAAGAGAATTATATATATATATATATATATATATATATATATATATATATATATATATATATATATATAATTCAGAAAATCAAAAATCCGTTCAAAAATCAAATTTCCCTGGGCGGAAAAAATCCCGCCCAGGGGTGTCGACCCCTCAAGGGGGGTGCCAACCCATGGGTCGACCCCATAAGGGGGGAAGGGGGTCGACCCCCTACGGCAGATTGGGCAGATTAGGGTTTTGGGTTCGGCTATAAATATGGCCTCATTTCTCATGTTTTTGCCACGAAAAATAATGGAGAACTAGATGCTGCTTTTGCCCAGATCAAATTAAGCCTTTTTCTTCTTCTGCAATCAAGTTATTCAAGCTTAGATCTGTGATTCAACGCCAACAATTCCTTTTCTAATTTTCTAGATCCAAACACTACGAGTTTAAGTTACTTTTAGATCTAAATAATTAAAAGTGAAACTTGATATAACTATAATTTGCATCTATGCCTGTGACTGCTTGAATCATATCAGATCTGTTATAACTTGTGTATCTATGATATTCTAACATGACTATGACTTGGATCTTAACCTTTATCATGTCAGATCTACCTTTGATTGTAGATCTAATTCACTGTTTAGATCACCTTATACCTGTTCTATTATGTTTATGGCCAAATCAGATCTATTGTTAGTTGGACATCTAAATCATTGTTTAGATCACATCATGCCTGTCTCCATTATGTTAGAATTAGTTCTATTATCATGTGTTCATTAGATCTATTCCTATATGCCTACCTTGTCATTATGCCACTATATGTTTTATGCCTATTTATGCCATTATATGTCCATCATGTTAGTATGATCATCGCTGTTCTATTCCCTCTATCTTTTCCCTTTAATATTTATATAGCCAGGCTACCTTCGAGCCTATGCATGCCGCTGAAATATGCAAATGCGCTAGATTGAGAACGAGGGGAAAACGTTGAATTGGGGCATAATTTGTAATCGGGAATTTGGGCATAACTTGAATAAAGTGTAATAATACTAATTTGGGGGATATGGTTCATTATAAACATAAATTGGGAAAAGGGGCATAAAAACCTATAACGACATAGGTAAATTTGGTTAATAATGCAAATTCCTAGGATTACAATAACTAGAAATTGTAACCACGCCTAGATACGAGGTTAGATTACACTTGTGGTGGAAGTCTTCCCGGAACCGCCCGACATATCCAGCAACCATGAGTGGTGAATCTAATGTGAGGGGCTTAGGTGCACAAACACAAGACGTGCTAAGACACGAGGTTAAGCCCGACTTGTGGAAGAAGTCTGCCCGGAACCAACCGGCATATCCAGCATCCACAAGTGGTAGGCTTAATGTGGGAGGTCTAGCACATTATAACCATAAATGGACATGGTAATGAATTCGAATACTTAACCTAGTTGAATCCATAGGGATTGTTTGAACATGTTAAACTGAATAGGGGTTAAGTAAACTAGTTTGAAACGGTGGGTGGGTTAAGTAAATTTGGGGTAGGTTGGTAATATTTATATATATAGGCCCATAAACTTAACCTATTGGGATTATGCAATTTTATGACACCGGTAGGTAGGCGTAATCTGTGGAAAACCTAGTAGTGGGGATGCAAGACAAAGGGGAGAGATTGCATCATCTTGTGTGTGGGACCCGTTTCTGTCAGTAACCCATATATAGGTATCAAACGAGTACTCCGAACTAGGTCGGAGTCGGGGCACGCTTACTGGGCTAATTGTAAGTGATCCAAAAGTGGGGATGGTTTCCGACGGCGCGTTCCATCGGGGTCATGTGCGTGCATGATTCCGCCCACTCGGGAAAATAAGACGCTGTGACATCAGTAAATATGGTTGTGCACATCCGGGAAATGAAGGGTTGCTACTTTAAGGAGTGATACACCCTACTGTGAGGCCAACATAGGGTATCTACGGAGTAGGAAGCCGATCGATTAGGGTAGTAATTAGGGTACATCTAGACTCTGGTAAGTTTAAGAGCCTGTTATTGGGCTCCCTATTGATTGTATAGGGTTAAAACCTCTCACCAGAAAGTACGCCTAAGTCTGCCATCTTATATTTGTTAGGATCATCTCATTCTGGTTATACTAGTATCGGTGTAGCATAATCATTAGGAAAGCGCAATACACTCTATCACGTTTACCTTGTCATACCAGCCTTTTATGTTGCTACCTTTCTTATCCACTTTATATGCCTGTCATGATACTTTTACTTATTTATTTGCTAAAAGTAACTAGACTCGCCAGACTTTATGTCTGACCTTTTTTGTTTCCTCTTCTTTCTTCCGTCCCCCCCCCCCCAAGGTTCTTAGGGTGGGAATACTCAAGTTTGATCAGGATTCTGCTATCATATTGCTTGGAGCTGCTTAGATGTATTGCTCAAGCTCTTATCTTTGCTACTATTCCTATGTTTTTATTTAGGGAATTACGCTTCTTTTATTTTTGTACTCTGATGTTTTAAGTGCAAAGCAGAAGTTTGATGATGTACTGGGTTTATGTATTTTCAGACATATGATGTTTGAACCACGATGCTTTATGATTAATAAAGTTTTTAATTCCGCTGCTATTATATATCTGTCTTGTAATGTTTCTGTTTCTATTTACCTTTAACGCTTCATGAAACTTAATGCATTCTCTTAATGAGTGACATTAAAGGACGTGGGGTGTCACACTTGGTATTAGAGCTTAAGGTTGCCAAATTAGATAAAAGATTTTGAAAATTATTTTCAAAAAGGTTTTAAAAGAAAGCGTTTCCAAAAAGAAAAGTATGTTTTGAAAGCATATTCCCCAAAGCCATATGTAATATATTTCGATCCTTTGTCTGAATATCTTTCCTTTTCTTTTCAGCATGTCTGGGGAACCTAATATTCCAGAGGGAGTTACGATACCAGGCTGGTTCCGTAGGTATCTAGAGGCCATGGCGTCTGTCGGTGGTCAAGCTGACGTTCCTCCCCTAGCTGCACCCTTCGTTCATCCTCCTCCTCCTCCACGTGCAGACAACTTCTCTAAGATCTGCAAAGATTTCTGTGCTATGGAAGGGAAGTTATTCCGTGGAACCGAGACATTCGTAGAGGCAAGGAATTGGCTCAAGGAGAAAGAGGACTTGTCTGAAATTTTCGATGTGGATGATCGTAGGAAGATTCAGCTAGCCGCCTGACTACTGAAAGATAAAGCTTCATTCTGGTGGGAAGTAACCCAAGCGGGGCGTCCGATGGAAACTTGGGATGATTTTAGATAGAGCTTTGAAATGAAGTTTCATTCTCAAGCTGAGAAAAGCATGCAAATGGAAAGATTCTTGGAGCTCAAGCAAGGAAACATGACTGTTAAAGAATATGTGAACAAATCCAACCAGCTAGCAAGGTTTGGATTGGAACTGGTAGATACTCCGCATAAGAAAGCTTTGCGATTTGTTAAAGGGCTGAATGAACCCCTTCATGGGTTAGCTATGTCTCATATTACAATGGAAGCAACTTTTGAAAGGCTTGTTGAAATGGCCTTGATGCCCGAGGAAGACAAAAGCGACAAGAAGGAAGTTAAAGTTGAGGAATCACAAAACAAGAAAGTATAGAACAAGAAAGGACAACAAAAACAGAAGAAGAAGAAGAAGAAAGGCGGAAAGAATGACAAGACTAAGGATAAGAGGAAGTGTCACAATTGTGGGCGAGAGGGTCATTTGATCAAGGACTGCAAAAGAAGGAAGAATTCTTGCTTCAGTTGCGGAGAGGTCGGAGACTTGGCTAAGGAGTGCCCGAAGAAACAGGGACAAGGTCAAAGGGAAGGAGCTACTGGAGGGCAGGTGAATGCTCTCGTGATCAGTGCTCCAGATAGAGGTAGGAAAGTTTCCGTGGAAGGTTTGATTTCTCTTTCCAATCATCCTATTAGAACTCTTTTTGTTTCTGGCGCATCACATTCATTTATATCTAGTTCTGTGGTTGAGTCTCTGCACTTAAATACTAGTATGGTAATGGATCCCGTAGTTGTCTCAAACCACATTGGTGGTTCGGCTCATTTGTCCATGATTTGTCGGGGTTTGAGAATATACGTGTTAGGCGTCGAATATAAGTGCGACGCATATGTGCTCGGTTTTATGGGCTATGGTTTGATTCTTGGTATGGATTGGCTAACCATGCATGGTGCCATTCTGGATTGTGAGAGGAGCGTCGTTAGACTTTTGACTTTCCATGGAAGGACCCTCGAGATTTCTTGTAACTCGTAAGGATCTGTTATGCTTAGTTTCCTAGAGTCTATTGATGCATCAATCGATGATCTACAATCTGTACTAGTAGTCCGTGACTATCCTGATGTTTTTGATGAGGTACAGGGCTTACCTCCGAGGCGCGAGATCGATTTTCGTATATATTTGGTGGACAATGCAAAGCCAGTTGCATTACCTGTGCTCCACATGGCTCCAAGGGAAAGGAGGAAGCTTAGCAAGCAAGTAGGGGAGCTATTTGAGAAGGATTTATTAGGCGAAGCATATCTGAATGGGGTGCTCTAGTGGTATTCACAACTAAGGCGGATAGTTCGCTTCTCTTATGTATGGATTATAGAGAATTGAACAAACTCACTAAGAACAGGCACCCACTTCCGAGGATAGATGATCTATTTGACCAACTTGTTGGTGCATCGGTATTCTCTCAGTTAGACTTGGTCACGGGGTTTCATCAGTTGAGGGTGGCCGAGGACAGTATAGACAATACCGCTTTTAGGACTCTAGATGGTTTCTTTAAATGGCTCATTATGCCTTTTGGGTTGACGAATGCACCCACCTATTTTGTTGATCTGATGAGTAGGGTGTTTCTAAATAAATTTGTCGTGGTCTTTGTTGATGATATCTTGATCTTCTCAAAGAGCGAAGAAGAGCATGCCCAACTTTTGAGAGAAGTTTTGAAAACTCTCCGTGCACATTAGCTTAAGGTAAAATTCTCCAAATGCCATTTTTGGAGAAAAGAGGCGAGATTTCTAGGGCATGTGGTTTCTAAAGATGGGATAGCAGTAGATCCCGCAAAGGTGGTTGTAGTTCAAGATTGGAAAATTCCAAAGAATGCAATGGAGGTGAGAAGCTTTCTTAGATTGGCAGGTTATTATAGGAAGTTCATTAAGGACTTCGCAAAGATATCAGCCCCACTCACTAGGCTGACGAAAAAGAATTTGGTGGTTTCATGGGATATAGATTATGATGTTGCTTTCCAACGATTGAAGAGGGCTTTGACAACAGCCTCAGTCTTGACCTTACCCGATGGGAACAAAGTTTTTACAGTATACACTGATGCATGTGGTACATGGCTTGGTGCGGTTCTGATGCAAGAGGGAAAGGTAGTATGTTATGGGAGTAGACATCTAAGGGTTCATGAGAAGAACTACCCTACCCATGATTTAGAGCTAGCTGCCATAGTATTCGCGCTTATGACGTGGCGTCATTATTTTCTTGGAGAGAAGTTCGAGTTGTACACCGATCATAAATCTCTCAAGTACTTGTTCTCGTAGAAAGATCTTAATTTGAGGCAACAAAGGTGGATGGAGTTCCTAGCTTCTTATGATTTTGAGATTGCTTATACCTCTGGCAAGGGTAATGTGGTGGCATACGCACTGAGTAGGCAGAGGATGGCCTTAAGTCTTCTGTTTGTGGAGAGGAAAAGCTTGGAGTTCATATCGACTTTTGACTTTAGACCCTCCACCGAGTTTTTGCCCAGTTTGTTTGCATCGCTAGAGATATGACCTACTCTTATGGACCATATAGGTGCTTCGCAGCGAGAGGATCCACAAATTTTAAACATCTTGGATAGGCTCAGTAAAGGGGAGACTTCTAGTCACCTCAGTAGATATTCCATAAATGATAAAGAGTGGTTGCGACAAGATGGAAGGCTTTGTGTTCCCTAAAATGGGAGTTTGTTAAAGACAGTCCTAGAATAAGCCCATCATTCTAAGATGACTATTCATCTAGGTGGTGATAAGATGTATAAAGATATGAAGAGGGTTTTCTTTTAGGCTAGGATGAAGAAAGATGTGGCAGAGTTTGTTTCTCAATGTTTGGTTTGTCAGCAAGTCAAAGCTGAACAAAAGAAGCCCGGTGGTTTACTTCATCCTTTGGAGGTTCCACAGTGGAAGTGGGTGAGCGTCTCTTTGGATTTCATAGATGGTTTGTCTAGATCTAAGAAAGGAAATACCAGTGTTTGGGTTGTAGCAGACAGACTCACTAAGAGTGCTCATTTCATTCCACTAAAGAGTAAGAGGACGACAGCTTGGTTGGCCACAATTTACGTTTGTGAGATAGCCCATCTACATGGAATACCTTCCAACATCGTAAGTGATCATGATCCCATCTTCACCAGTGAATTATGGAGGAGCTTGCAAGAAGCATTAGGTACACAGTTGTGTTTGAGCATCGCTTATCACCTACAAACAGATGGACAGACGGAAATGGTGAACAGGATTCTTGAGGATCATTTAAGGCTGTGTATCCTGGACTTCGAAGGGACTTAGGTAGAGCATCTTCCTTTAGTAGAGTTATCCTACAACAACAGTTATCAAGCTAGCATTGGCATGGCACCCTTCGATGCATTATACGGACGACCCTGTAGATCACCGACTTGTTGGTGGGAATCTACAGAAAGACTATTACTTGGACCAGATATAGTTAGAGAAACTTCCGAGAAGATTGATCTTATTAGACGGTGAATGAAGACTGCACAAGATAGGCAGAAATCTTACGCAAGCAAGAGAAGGACTGACACTGAATTTGAGGTGGGAGACATGGTTTTCATTAAGGTGTCACCTTTGAGGAATGTGGTTCGCTTCGGATCTATAGGGAAATTGGCGCCAAGATTTGTAGGGCTATTTCCCATAATAGAAAGGATTGGCCAAATGGCCTATAGAGTAAAGCTACCAGAGGAACTATCCGGCGTTCACGATGTTTTCCATGTTTCTCATTTGCGGAAGTGCTTGCATGATACCACGGTAATATTTGAGCCGAGTATGTTGGAACAAGTAGAGATGGAACGGGAGGCAACTGTCAGACGAGTTTCTACTCGTATTCTTGGATCAGAAGTTAAGAAGCTACGCAATAAAGAAGTCAAGTTGATGAAAGTTCAGTGGGGAGATAACCCAAAGGATGCAACTTGGGAGACCGAAGACAAGATTCTTGCTTCGTACCCTTTTCTTTTCGAGGGTATGTTCTTAACTTCCTTTCCAAAGCTTTTATTTATGCTTGTTTCTATCATTTAAGTATGTCCTATCGATCGAATCTTCGACCTTTAGGTAGAAATCCCATAGATGTAAACATGTGTTTGAGACATGTTATGTTTGATGGATGCAAGTGTTTGCTAGTGGTTGCTCGTGGATGCATATACACACACATTAGGCACTAGATCGGCTCAACCACTCTTATACTGCATATGGTTGTGTGTGCATTTTTCTTCTTTTAATGGATGGAAATCGATGTATCATCATATGGATGTTGCATTTGGACGTATGATTATGCACCCATATAGAACTTACATGTTATAAAAGGATTATTGCATACATGATGGATTCATGGCACTAACATACATTGCATAAGGAGGTCGAGTGAATCAGTGACCGCCTGATATTCGCATTAGTATTGGGGCATATACACACACCTTTGTATATGTTCATTTAAGCATTAGAAGTCTTTAAGGACAATGGATTCCTGTGATTGATGGATGAGTAGATGGGTGATGGATGTTAGGATATACATTCTTCTCAACATGGAGATTTCGGGGACAAATCCTTTGAGTAAGGAAGAATGTAACACCCCATAATTTTAACAACACTAAAGATGAAAAATTAAAATATATTTAATTTGATATTCAGAATTAAGGGAAACAGACTGTGCCATTACGTTCATCTCAGAATTCTGGTCAAAATAGACACCTGGTTTGCGTAAAACAAACACCATATGAAGAAGTTATGAAGGTTTGAAGTTTGTATACGCACAAGAGAATTATATATATATATATATATAATTAATTCAATAAAATAAAAAATCTGTTCAAAAATCAAATTTTCGTGGGCGGCAAAAATCCCGCCCAGGGGTGTCGACCCATGGGTCAACCCCATAAGGGGGGTCAACCCGGGTCGACCCCCCTGCAGCAGATTGGGCAGATTAGGGTTTTGGGTTCGGCTATAAATATGGCGTCATTTCTCATGTTTTGCACACCAAGCCTTTTTCTTCTTTTGCAATCAAGTTATTCAAGCTTAGATCTGTGATTCAACACCAACAATTCCTTTTCTAATTTTCTAGATCCAAACACTGTGAGTTTAAGTTACTTTTGGATCTAAATAATTAAAAGTAAAACTTGATACGACTATAATTTGGATCTATACCCGTGACTGCTTGAATCATATCAGATCTGTTATAACTTGTGTATCTATGATATTCTGACATGACTATGACTTGGATCTTAACCTTTATCATGTCAGATCTACCTTTGATTGTAGATCTAATTCACTGTTTAGATCACCTTATACCTATTCTATTATGTTTATGGCTAAATCGGATCTATTGTTAGTTGGACATCTAAATCATTGTTTAGATCACATCACGCCTGTCTCCATTTTGTTAGAATCAGTTTTATTATCATGTGTTCATTAGATCTGTTCCTATATGCCTACTTGTCATTGTTCCACTATATGTTTTATGCCTGTTTATGCCATTATATGTCCATCATGTTAGTATGATCATCTATGTTCTATCCCCTCTACCTTTTCCCTTTTATTTTTATATAGCCAGGCTACCTTCGAGCCTAGACATGACACTGAAATATGCGAATGTGTTAGATTGGGAACGAGGGAAAAAAGTTGAATTGGGGAATAACTTGTAATTGGGAATTTAGGCATAACTTGAATAAAGTGTAATAATACTAATTTGGGGGATATGGTTCATTATGAACATAACTTGGGAAAAGGGGCATGAAAACCTATAACGACATAGGTAAATTTGGTTAATATTGGTAATGCCTAGGATTACAGTAACTAGAAACTGTAACCGCGCCTAGACATGAGGTTAGATTACACTTGTGGTAGAAGTTTACCCGGAACCGCCTGACATATCCAACAACCACGGGTGATGAATCTAATGTGAGGGGTCTAGGTGCACAAACACGAGACATGCTAAGATACAAGGTTAAGCTCGACTTATGGAAGAAGTCTGCCTGGAACCTACTGGCATATCCAACATTTACAAGTGGTAGGATTAATGTGGGAGGTCTAGCACATTATAACCATAAATGGACATGGTAATGAATTCGAATACTTTAACCTAGTTGAATCCATAGGGATTGTATGAACATGTTAAACTGAATAGGGATTAAGTAAACTTGTTTGAAACAGTGGGTGAGTTAAGTAAATTTTGGGTGTGTAATATTTATATATATAGGCCCAAAAACCTAACCTGTTGGGATTATGCAATTTTATGACACCAGTAGGTAGGCATGATCTGTGGAAAACCTAGTTGTGGGGATGCAAGACAAAGGGGAGAGCTTGCATCATCTTGTGTGTGGGACCCGTTCAGTCAGTAACCCATATATAGGTATCAAATTAGTACTCCGAACTAGGTAGGAGTCGAGACACACTTACTGGGCTGATTGTAAGTGATCCAAAAGTGGGGACAGTGTCCGATGGCGCGTTCCATCGGGGTCATGTGCGTGCATGACTCTGCCTACTCGGGGAAATAAGACGCTGTGACATCAGTAGATATGGTTGTGCACATCCGAGAAATGAAGGGTTGCCACTTTACGGAGTGATACACCCTATTGTGGGGCCAGCACATGGTATCTAAGGAGTAGGGAGTCGATTGATTAGGGTAGTAATTTGGGTACATCTAGACTCTGGTAAGTTTAAGAGCCTGTTATTGGGATTCCTGTTGATTGTATGAGGTTAAAACTTCTCACTAGAAAGTACGCCTAAGTCTACAATCTTATAATTGTTGGGATCATCTCATTCTGGTTATACTAGAATCGGTGTAGAGTATCATTAGGGAAGCGCAATACACTCTATCATGTTTACCTTGTCATACCTTCCTTTTATGTTGTTACCTTTCTTATCCACTTTATATGCCTGTCATGATACTTTTACTTATTTATTTGCTAAAAGTAACTGGACTCGCCAGACTTTATGTCTGACCCTTTTTATTTCCTCTTCTTTCTTCCGTTCCCCCCAGGTTCTCAGGGTGGGAATACTCAAGCTTGATCAGGATTCTGCTATCATCTTGCTTGGAGCTGCTTAGATGTATTGCTCAAGCTCTTATCTTTGCTATTATGGCTATGTTTATATTTGGGGAATTACGCTTCTTTTATTTTTGTACTCTGATGTTTTGAGTGCAAGACAGAAGTTTTGATGATGTACTGGGTTTATGTATTTTCAGACATATGATGTTTTGAACCACGATGCTTTATGATTAATAGTTTTTAATTCTGCTGCTATTTTATATCTGTCTTGTAATGTTTCTATTTCTTTTCACCTATAACGCTTCACGAAACTTAATGCATTCTCTTAATGAGTGACATTAACGGACGTGGGATATCACAACACAAACACATAAATCTGACTGAATGATAAAATCACACAAACACCGAAAAAATCCAATCTTTTCTTTTATTCATAATCCAAAACTCAAATTAACATGTGATTGATCATTTCCAATATTATTAAGAGATTTGGCGGATTTATATATATATATATATTTATTTTCGTAAGAATCTCGAATATCTATTGGCATAACAATCCAATTTTGCACTAGTAATTACAAAAAATAGTAAACTTGGAGTAATTCCTTACAAGAAGAAGGAGAAATCTTTGTAGAATAAAACTCTAGATAGCCTCGAAATTGCATACTCCAAATATTCTTCCTAAATTATCACATATGTATAAGAATCAAGTTAGAATCTTATATACATATAAATATAATTCCATATTCTATATAGAAATTAGAATAGAGAAGATAGAAAATAGGTTAGACAGAAGAAGAAACAAACCTGACCTAATTATGGAATTTAGATAGAATGGAGGTGAGACAGAATGGAGGTGGAGATTAAAAGAGAATGTAGGGTTTACGGGGAGGCTAAGGCCTTATTTATACCAGTTGAAGTGTGTGGACGGTCAAATTCATTTTTATAAATTCTCAACAGTTTGTTTCAACAGAAGTATATAAAAACCTAATGTAACACCCCGTAATTTTAAAGGATATTATAACGATAAACTAAAGAATACTTAATTAAATATTGGGAATTAAGTAATATAGACTGTAACATCGCATTCGTCTCGGAATTCTACTTAAGATAGAATCTGAGTTTGCGTAAAAGGGACATCGTATGAAGAAGATATTGAGGTTAGAAGTTTGTATACATATAAGAGAAATATATATAAACAAATCAGTCCAAAAATTCAAAATAGTTCAAACTCAAAGCGGGAAGATGACGCGGGATTCGAACCCGTTGGGGGTCGACCTATGCCCCAAGGCGGTCGACCCACTCAAGGGTGTGTCGACCCCTAGGTCGACCCACCCCAGATTCATCTAGGTTCATCTCCTAAACTGGACTTGTTTTCGAACGAGATTCATTGGAAAAAGTCTATATAAGGGATGGCATTTCTATTGTTTTATGCAACTAAAACAATGGAGACAAGGAGATGCTGCCTCAACTTGGATTGAATTAGACTATCTTCTACAACAACTGCCTATACGCATACAAGAATTTCTTCTACAACCTCAGCATGCTATTCTCTGTTCTTTAGATCCAGTCTCTATGAGTTCATGTTGCTCTTAGATATAAACATTTAACAAGTAATCCTGACATGTTTATAAATATAGATCTAAACCTATGCCTGTTAAGAAACTGCTTAATATTTAAACAGATCTGCTATAATGACATGAAATTTTCTATACACCTATTTTGTTATTCAATTATTACTATATGCCTATTTCTATGCTTATTTCTACTATATAAGCCTATTTATTTTCTTCTTCCTCTCTCATTCCCTTTTTATTTTTATAGCCTAGGCTACCTTCGAGCCTATGCCAATATTGCTTAACTACATGTACGAACGAAATTGGGATTAATTGGGAATGTTAATTTGGGGGCATAACCTGTACTATGAATATGACCAAAATTTGGGGAATAACTTATAATAAGTAATATAACTGAAATATGGGGTGTATGAACATGTAAACATGTAGGCTTAATTCAAGGATTAAGTGGAACATGTTAATGGAACTGTATGTCACTTCTGTAATCTGTTTAACCAGTTAGGGGTTAAGTAAACTTGTTAATCTGTTGGGGTTGTAGGGACACTATTAACCCATGTAAAACTTAACCTATGGAAATCCTAGTTGGTTGGGGACATAAGTTTAAGGGTTTGACTTGTGTCATCTGTTGTGTGGGACCCATATTAGTCAGTAACCCATTCTGCTATTAAAAAGGGACCTCGTACTAGGTAGAGGCCAGGGCACACTTACTGAGCTAATTATAAGAGGTTCACTTAGGATGGGGTGTTCTGTTGGCGCATTCTAATGGGGTCATGTGCGTGCATGGGTCCGGTCTGTCCGGGAAAATAAGACGCCATAACACCTGTAAATAGGTCTGTGTCCTTCTCGTGGTTGCCACTTTAGGAAGTAATACACCCTACTGTGGGTCCGGAACATGGTATTTACGTGGTTGGGAGCCGGTTGTTGGGGGTAGTAATTAGGATACATCTAGTCCTGTTTAGATACCTGTTATTTCTGTTTGAGGTAACACCCGTTATTTCTGTTTAGGTACCTGTTATTTTTGTTTGGGGTAACACCCATTGCTAGAAGTACAACTAAGTCTACCATTTATGTTCTGTTGGGATCATTCTGTTTCTGTTAAGTAATTGGAAAACACTTATTTCGGTATACTAGTATTGGTGCAAAGAAATGTATTTGAGAAGCATAGTCTATTCTGTTTATTCTATTGATCATATCCATCCTGTTCATACCTGTTATATGACACTGTTACCTCTCATCAAGTTTATATGCCTGCCATGATACTTTCACTTATTTCTATGCTAAAAGTAATTGGACTCGCCAGACTTTATGTCTGACCCGCTTTGTTTCCTCTTCTCTCTCTTCCTTTTCTCCCCCAGGTTCTCAGGGTGGGAACTCTCAGGCTTGACTAGGACTCTTTCTTCTGTTTCTCCTTGTATTTGCTTCGATGCACCGCTTTGATTATTTGTCTACTTGTTTATTGCTATTTATGGGGACTATGGCTTTTTACTTCTATACTCTGGTGATTTTTAGTGCAAGACAGATGGTTTTATTTGATGTATTTTATTCCAGTATTTCAGTATGTTGTTGTAACTGGATTTTGAGACCAAGATGTTTTCTATTGGGAAAATATAGTTTTAAATTTCCACTGCTATTTATATATCTGTCTTGTGAGATTCTGTTCTGTTTACCTATAACGCTTCACGGAACTTAATGCATTCTATTAACAAGTGACATTAACGGAAAAAGGGTGTCACATTTGGTATCAGAGCTGAATGTTACAAGATCGAATAAAAGGTTTTGAAAATTGTTTTCAAAAGGTTTAAAAAAGAAAGTATTTTCCACAGAAAAAACTTTTTAAAAAAAATATATTCCCCAAGCCATATAGAATATCTTTCGATTCTCTGTTTGAATCCCTTTTCCTTTTCTTTTCAGCACATTTAGGGAACCAAATATTCCCAAGGGCGTTCAGATATCGGCTTGGTTCCATGGATATCTTGAGGTTAAGGCACCTGCCGGAGGACAATCAAATGCCCCTCCCCAGTTGTAGCCATTGTTACTCCTCCTCCGCGAGCGGATAATTTCTCTAAGATATGCAAGGATTTCTATGCTATTGAAGAAAAACCATTCTATGGAACTGAAAGCTTCGTGGAAGCACGAAATTGGCTTAAAGAAACGGAGGATTTGTTCGGGATTTTCGAGGTTGACGTCCGTAGGAAGATTCAGTTGGCTGCATGGCTGCTGAAGGATGAGGCTTCATTCTGGTGGAAAGTGATGCAAGCAGGGCATCCAGTAGACACTTGGGCTGATTTTCGACAGAGATTCGAGATGAAGTTTCTCTCTCAGGCATAAGAGAGTATGCAGATGGAAAATTTTCAGGCACTTAAGCAAGGGAGCTTGTCTGTCAAAGAGTATGTCAATAAGTTCAATCAGTTGGCAAAGTTTGGTTTAGAGCTAGTAAATACCCCGCACAAAAAAGCTCTAAGGTTTTCAAGAGGATTGAATCAACCTTTGCAAGCATTGGCATTATCTCACATACCTATGGGAGCAACTTTTGAGAGACTGGTTGGTATGGCGCTGATGCACGAAGATGGTAAAGATGAGAAAAAGGAGGCTAAGGTTGAGGAGACACAAAACAAGAAAGTGTGGCCCAAGAAGAACATCAAAAAAAAGATGGATAGAACGATAAAGCCCAGAATAAGAAGAAATACTATGGTTATGGAGGCTTGGGTCATGTGGTCAAGGATTGCAAAAAAAGGAATAATTCTTGTTACAGCTGCGGTAAAATTGGACATTACGGTAGGAATGCCCGAAGAAGCAAGGATAGTGGCAAAGGGCAGGACCTTCTGGAGGGTAAGTGCATGCTCTCGAGGCTAGCAGACCGGACATAGGTAGGGAAGTTTCTGTTAAAGGTTTGATTTCTCTTTCCGATCATCCTATTATGAATCTTTTCGATTCTGGCTCTTCTCACTCTTTTATATTCTGATTCTGTGGTTGAGCCTCTGCACCTTAGTACTAGTATTGTTTCTGATCCCGTTATTGTCTCAAACCCCATTGGGGGAACAAATCATCTATCTATGATTTGTCGGGGTTTTAGGATATTTGTGTTGGGCATCGAGTTTGAGTGCAATGAATATGTGCTTGGTTTTATGGGTTATGGTCTGATTATAAGGATGGATTGGCTAGCCATGTATGGTGCCATTCTAGACTATGAGAAGAGGGTCGTTAGACTATTGACTTTCCATGGGAGAACTCTCGAGATTTCCTATGACCCAAGAGGGTCTGTGATGCTTAGTTTCCTAGAGTCACTTGATGCTTCTGTCGATGACTTGCGATTTGTACCTGTAGTCTATAAGTATCCATATGTTTTTGATGAAGTTAGAGGCTTACCTCCGAGGCGCGAGATTGATTTTCAGATATATTTGGTGGATAATGTGAAGCCAGTCGCATTACCTGTACGCCACATGGATCCTAGTGAGAGGAGGGAGCTCAGTAAGCAAGTAGGGGAGCTACTTGAGAAGGGGTTTATTAGGTGGAGTATACCAGAATGGGGTGCTTCAGTTGTCTTTGAAACTAAGGTGGATGGTTCACTTCGCCTATGTGTGGATTACAGGGAGTTGAATAAGCTCACCAAGAAGAATAGGCACCCACTCCCGAGGATTGACGATCTGTTTGACCAGCTTGTTGGCGCATCCGTTTTCTTGCAGTTAGATTTGGCTATGGGATTTCATCGGTTGAGGGTAGCCGAAGACAGTATAAACAAGACCACTTTCAGAACTCCAGATGGCTTCTTTGAGTGGTTAGTCATGCCTTTTGGTTTGACTAATGCACCCGCGTATTTTTTTGGATCTGATGAGTAAGGTGTTCAGGGAGTTTCTGAATAAATTTGTTGTGGTCTTTGTGGATAACATTTTGATCTTCTCGAAGAGCGAGGAAGAGCATGCTCTACATTTAGGGGAAATTTTGAGGACTCTTCGAGCACACCATCTTAAGGTGAAATTTTCCAAATGCCACTTTTGGAGAGTGGAAGTAAGATTTCTAGGGCATGTGGTCTCCAAGGAAGGGATAGCAGTGGATCTCGCGAAAGTAGTTGCAGTTCAAAATTGGAAAGTTCCAAAGAATGCAACAAAGGTGAGGAGTTTTCTCGGTTTAGAGGGCTAATATAGGAAGTTTATCAAGGACTTCGCAAAGATATCAACCCCACTCACCAAACTGACGAAGAAGAATCTGACCTTTGCTTGGAGTATTGATTATGAAATGATTTTCAACGATTAAAGAGGGCTCTGACAACAACCCCAATCTTGACTTTGCCTGATGGGACTAAAGTGTTCACAGTGTACACTGATGCATGTAGTATAGGACTTGGTGTCATCTTGATGCAAGAGGGAAGGGTAGTATGTTACGGTGGTAGACAGTTGAGAGTTCATGAGAAGAACTACCCTACACATGATTTGGAGTTGGCTGCTATAGTATTTGCGCTTAAGACTTGGCGACATTATCTACTTGGAGAGAGATTCGAGTTGTACACGGATCATAAATCTCTCAAGTATCTGTTCTCGCAAAGGGATCTCAACTTGAGACAACAGAGATGGATGGAGTTCCTAGCGTCCTATGATTTTGAGATTGCTTATACCCCTGGCAAGAGTAATTTGGTGGCGGACGCGTTGAGTAGGCAGAGGATGACTTTGAGTCCTCTATTCGTAGAGAGACGGAGCTTGGAGTACACATCAACCTTCGATTTTAGGCCATCTACGGATCTTACACCTGGTTTTTTGGCATCCTTAGAGGTGTGACCTACTCTTATGAATTAGTTAGGATCTTCACAGCGAGAGGACCCACAGATAGAAGACATCTTGGATAGACTCAATAAAGGGGAGACTTCTAGTCACCACAGTAGATATTCCATGGATGATAGAGGGTGGTTGCGACGGGATGGAAGGCTTTGTGCTCCTCGAGTTGGGAGTCTGTTGAAGACAGCCCTTGAGGAAGCCCATCATTCTATGATGACTATCCATTCGGGCGGTGATAAGATGTATATAGATATGAAGAGGGTTTTCTTTTGGGCTGGGATGAAGAAAGATGTAGCGGAGTTTGCCTCTCGATGTTTAGTTTGCCAGTAAGTTAAAGCTAAACAAAGGAAGCCTGGTGGTTTGCTTCATCCTCTGGAAATCCCACAGTGGAAGTGGGAGAGCGTCTCTATGGATTTCATTGATGTTTTGCCTAGATCAAGGAAAGGCAACACTAGTATTTGGGTTATAACAGACATGCTTACTAAGAGCGCTCATTTCATTCCTGTTACGAGTAAGAGAACGGCAACATGGTTGGCATCTGTTTATCTTCGTGAGATAGTCTGTCTACATGGGGTACCTTCTAGCATTGTGAGTGATCGTGATCCCATCTTCACTAGTGAGTTCTGGAAGAGCCTATAAGAGGCATTAGGTACACAGTTATGTTTGAGCACCGCATATCACCTTCAGACCGATGGACAAACTGAGAAGGTGAATAGAGTTCTTGAGGATCTTTTGAGGCTTTGTATCATAGACTTCGGAGGGACTTGGGAAGAGCATCTTCCATTGGTGGAGTTCGCCTACAACAATAGTTATCATACTAACATTGGCATGGCACCCTTCGAGGCACTGTACGAACGACCTTGTAGATCCCCGATTTGTTGGTGGGAGTCTATGGATAGGCTTCGACTTGGACCTGAGATGCTTATGGAGACTTCAGAGAAGATTGACCTTATCCGTATACGAATGAAGACTTCTCAGGACAGGCAGAAGTCCTACGCTGATAACATAAGGACTGACATTGAATTTGAAGCGGGAGACTTGGTTTTCATCATGGTATCACCGTTGAGGAATGTGGTTCACTTTGGATCAGTAGGAAAACTGGCACCAAGGTTTGTAGTGCCATTTCCCATAGTAGAGAGGATAAGTCAAATGGCCTATA
The DNA here is from genome assembly GCA_030737875.1 of Allium sativum. Lineage (NCBI taxonomy): Eukaryota > Viridiplantae > Streptophyta > Magnoliopsida > Asparagales > Amaryllidaceae > Allium > Allium sativum. The sequence continues at coordinate 260,084,820 of CM060927.1, read as the reverse complement.
GGGTGAGATTACCAGAGAGGTTGGCTGGTGTTCATGATGTTTTCCATGTTTCCCATTTGCGGAAATGTCTGTATACAGTAGAGGTAGTTGAGCCGAGCATGCTTAAGGAAGTAGAGGTACAAAGGGAGGCGATAGTTGGATGAGTTCCTACCGGTATACTTGGATCAGAGGTTAAGAAGCTTTACAAACGAGAAGTCAAATTGGTGAAAGTTCAATGGGGAGAAGATTGCAAAGATGCAACTTGGGAGACTGAAGACAAGATTTGCGCTTCCTACCCTTTTCTTTTCAAGGGTATGTTCTTAACTAATTTTTTTAACAAGCTTTTATTCGTACTTGCTTCTGTCATTTGAGTATTTCCTATCGATTGAATCTTCGACCTTTAGGTAGACAACCAATGAGTGTAAACATGTGTTTGAGACATGTTATGTTTGATGGATGCAAGTGGTTTCTAGTGGCTGCTCGTGGATACATATACACATGCATTGGGCACTATATCGGCTCAATCACTTACATATTGCATATGAATGTTTGTGCATTTTAAATTTTTATGGATGGAAATGGATGTATCATCGTATGGATGTTTCATTTGGATGAACGGTTGTGCACACATATAGAACTTACATGTTATACTAGGGTTATTTGCATACATTTTGGTTACATGGCACGAACATAAATTGCATTAAGGAGGTCAACTGAATCAGTAGACCGCCTGTTTTTTCGCATTAGCATAAGAACATATACACACACCTTTGCATATGTTCATACAGGCATTAGAAATGTTAAGGACAATGGATGCTTGTGGATGATGGATGAGTAGATGGTTAATGACACTACAACAAAAACACCATATTACAACTTTAATTTTACAACTGTGCGAAAAGCACAGTTGTAATAAATGCTTTTTTACAACTGTGCATAACGCACTGTTGTAATACATGTTTTTTACAACTGTGAAAAAAATCACTGTTGTAATAAGCATACATATCATAACTTTTCTTTTTTGTCTGTTGTAATAACAAATATATGCCAATTAATTTCTGATAATTAATAGTTAAATTAGAAAGTTGTTCAAACTTATTTTTAGTAAATCTTTTTTCTATTTCTTGTATTAGAGACCTATTAATAACAAATTATATTTAATAATTAGTCATATTAACATTTAAGAATAATTCATATTCAATAATAAATTTCCAAATTAATACCAATTACTATTAATTACCATTAGATTAGATAAAAACTGCTTAATTGATGATTAATAAATAATAGTTACTTTTTAAAAATTACCATTAAATATTTAATAGTATATAATCAATAACATTACATAATAATTAACTTTTAATAGTTGGAATTCAATTATAACTTTGAAAAAAAGGTAATAATTAATAATAACTATTATTAATCAGTAATATTAATATTTTAGTAAAAATCAATTCTCAATAAATTCATATTATATTTATATTTAATATATAATTTTACTTGTTAATTCTAAATTATAATTTTTAATTCTCTAAGTTTTGGTGAAATTTTAATTGTAACTGATGGAAAACTGTCGATACCATTTAAATTTTCGACTGTACTACAAATCTTCTTGATTTTCACCGTTAAAGTTCAAATTTTTTTTACTTAATATTTTTGGGTATCAAAGCAGCTTCAATTATATGTTATTTTGAATGGTTAGCATGACAATTTCTCTTATTTCTTCACATTATTTCTTGATGATCTGACCGTGAATACCAAATCATTGGGCAAAATATAAAAACAAAATCAAGTTATGTGCGTTGGAATTTTTGGCTCCAAGGGCAAAAATTTCGCTCCTAAACCTAAAATATAAAAACAAATATGAGGTCAAACTAAGTCAAATACCCTAAACCTAATCCTCTACACAAATAGCCGCTGCTCTAGAAGAAAACCGACGGATAGATGTTCCCGAAATTCAGATCCAAATCGCTCCTCACTCCTTACAAATTAATTCATGGATTCTGCACAAAAATCGTTAATCCACTTGAGCTCTATAATCTGGACGGATAAGATCTGAATTAATGAAGCGTCTCTTGCGAATTTTGGCTTCAAAGTTGTTGCGTTCACCGTTGATTCCAACATCGGTTGGGAGCTCGAGTTGCCCCAAATTCATGGAGAGGGCGGAGCACGGGTAGGTGATTCGTATGGCCAGGGCGGATCCACTTCTGACCCCTCGAAGTGTGCGCACCAATGGAAGCTCAAAATCGAGCAAATGGGTTTGAGCACTCAGGAAATACACGATGGTTGTGGGTTTCTTTTGATTGACGATTTGGCAAGAAGGAAGAAGGAACACAGTGAGTTTTTTGTTTCTATATATGAAGACTTTAATGGTTCATACATTTGTTCAGCTAATATATTATAATTCAATATAGCAACGTAATGTTCCTTTTCATTTTTCTTATTCAGAAGATAAGTAATGGCTTCTAGAGGCATAGCCTGTAATTATTCTGGAAAACAGTTTGTTATTACGTTGTGGAGTTGGTTTGTTGATTCTGCAAGTTAACGGGTACTTTCTTTCCTGTTTGACTTCATTTTGGAAACTTTTTACGGTTGTACAATCTTTAGTTGGTATAGATTTGTTAGAAAATTTGATTGGTGATTTGATTTGGTTTGATATTTCAAAATGAAATAGGATAAACTCTTTTATATGAAAGTTTATTAAGGCTAAACCGAACTATTGGTTGTTGTTTGTTTTTCCATCTTACTTGTTCTACGGTAGGTTATCACAGTGGATATATATTACAAGCCCGCTTGTCCTACTTTTGGTCATTTAGCATCTTCCTATAAGCATCCTTATCTTTCCACCTGTGTACTGTAAAAAGATAATTAGATAATCTCAGGCAAGCCTTACGGTGTAAATTTTGGCATACTAGTCATTGTTTTATCACCAAATTGGTAACTACGACACCTATTGATCTTAAAGTTGTTCACGGTTTGTTTTTCTTAACAGAGTTCTGATAATTTGGAGAATCAAAACGGAACACAGTGAAGAGAGCAAGAAATATAAAGGAGAAGCATTGATATCATACCTTCAAATCCAACAGCAACAACAAAAGCTTGAGGTTTTTTTCTTGCATCCTCCATTCCTACTTTCACAATAATCTTTTGCTGCATATACACACACACACATTTAGATAGATGTAATTGGCTTACAACTTAACACCATACTCTTTATGACCTACTTAATCACCCGGACTGTTAATTTAATACTTAATGTATTTATTATAATATTCAAGTTTTCTGGTATGATTTGTTTGTAAATCTAACTTATCTGGTAATGTAAATCTGACTTATATGGTATGGAGTTCCAGGCAGTTATGGTTGTAAATTCTAGCAAGTCATGAGAAAACATCTACCCAAACTTTTTAAAGAGCATCCTACTTTACTGCATGACTTGGTAAGAATTTTTTTGCACTCTATATATAATAATCTATATTTGCTTTTTGTGTAGTATATTTCATGAATTTTGTTGTGAAAAACTCAGGAGGATCTATGCTGGTAGCTTTTGTCATATGCAGGTAGCTTTTGTCATATGCAAGTAGCTTTTGTCATATGCAGGTAGCTTTTGTCATATGCAGGTAGTATATTTCATGAATTTTGTTGTAAAAGAATGTGTAGTATATGAATTTTCATGAATTTTGTCATATGCAGGTAGCTTTTGTCATATGCAGGTACTATATTTCATGAATTTTGTTGTAAAAGAATGTGTAGTACATTTCATGTAAAAGAATGCAGGTAGTTTATGATACCTCCATTGTTAGCATATGGACCTGAGCCTGCCGGATGCTTTAAAGGTGAAGCTTAATTGTGTTATTTCCAAATTTCTTTCTTATAGTTACCTACACTGTTGTATAATCTCATATTTGTATCATATTTACGAAATCGAAGCATTTTATTTGTAGGTGATTGCAATATCTCTGCCAATGCAACACTTCTCTATGATATGTTCTCCCTCTTCTTACCTGAGGATTGCGATGGTAAGAAGCGAATTTATGAAGATCAACCATCCTATATTAACGTGTGTAAAATTCTATGATAGGTAACTGGATTGGATGCTGGAGCATAAAGACTCAATGTGAGTCAGTGTGTATGTATATTTATACGAAAGTGTGTATGTAACTGAGTGTATTGAGTGATCAGTTTGTAGTGAGGAATGTATGTATTGTTGTACTAATTCAAATATTGAAATAAAATATTTAATTGATTATTTCAGTTCAGAGTAGTATCATTTTATTCAATATAAATAATTATTTTTATATGAAATGTAATGTATAACGAAACAAAAATCATATTGTTATAATTAATTGTAGTAGGAATTACTACAACGGTGAAAAAACTTGTAATATGTATTACTACAACAGTGCAAAAATGTTGTAATATGTATTACTACAACGGTGGAAAATAGTTGTAAAATATACATTTCACAACGGTGTCGCAACGGTGCAGAAAAGTTGTAAAAGATATTAGTCTATTACAACTTCTTAATACACGACGGTTTGCCCACCGTTGTAAAATGTATATTACAACGGTGTTCCACCGTTGTAATAGGGTCATTTTGTTGTAGTGTGAATGTTAGGATAAACATTCTTCTTAACTTAGAGATTTCGGGGACGAAATCCTTTAAGTAGGGGAGAATGTAACACCCGTAATTTTAAAGGACATTATAATGGTAAACTAAAGAATACTTAATTAAATATCGGGAATTAAGTAAAACAGACGGTACCACTGCATTCGTCTTGGAATTCTGGTTAAGATAGACTCCGAGTTTGTGTAAAACGAACATCGTATGAAGAAGATATTGAGGTTAGAAGTTTGTATACATATAAGAGAAATATATTATATAAATAAATCAGTCTAGAAATTCAAAATAGTTAAAAGTCAAAGCGGAAAGATGACGCGGGATTTGGACCCGTTGGGGTCAACCCGTGCCGCAGGTGTAACACCCCGTAATTTTATAACATTAAAATTCACAAATTAAAGTATACTTAATTTTTAGAAAAGAATTAAGTGAAATGGGTTGCGCAGAGAAATATATATATATTGATATATATATATATAAAAATTAAATAAATAAATATGCGAAAAAGTTCAAAACAGCGAATTGAGAGGGGGAATAACCGAACCGGCCCATTTTTTAGGTCGACCCGAGCTCCGCTGGGTCGACTAGGGGTTAATCCAGGGTGTTTGGCTGTCAACCCGTGGGCCGATTTGCTCAAATGCAGATTTTGCATTTGATTTGTTCTCCTGGTTCAGGGTTAATCTAATGGTCCTAAATAACTTCCTACACCTATAAATACATCCTAATGCTAACCCTAAACCTAATTAAAATAGAATAGCTACCGTCATACCATCGCCATGGAAATCAATGGAGCCGCCGCCAACTAAGAAAGAAGAAAAGCAAATTCAATTCTAATTCTCTCAACCCTAAAGCAAAGCAAAACTCTCTCTTTTCTTCTTTAAATTGTGAGTATGATGATCTAAACAAGATTATTATCATTTTAATTAGGTTGAGTTATGGATGGATTATGATTAGATGATGTGAATTATCATATATGTTGTTGTAAACCCCTTTTGCTACCATGTATATTGTAAATCCAATGTTATGTGATGATGATATCTTATATGTTGTAAATCATGCTATGATGATGTTATGTATGTTGAAAGTTTCTATGCTAAGTTGTGATGAATCATACATGTTAAAAAGGCCATGATGTTACCATCTATGCTAGTTAGTTCATATTAATTAAATCATCATGTTTGGGTTATGTTGATCTATATGACAAGTCACATATGCAAGTTAGATTGATTAGAAAAGTTATGAACATATGCCAAGACATCTATTATGACATCTAGAATTATGCTATGACATATGTGATATCCTATGCTAGTTCACACCATCATTATGTTGCCTAAAAACCCCATATGCAAGTTTATGTATAGATTTGGGCTATGATCATATCATGTAAATTGAGACATTTAACAAGTTGACACCTTTTGATCCTTAACATGTGTAGTTTATGCAAGTTTCACCCCTATTATGATTAGATTTATTTTAATTGTCTGTATGTTGTGATAATTTATCTTTGTGCTAGGTGTTAGACTATTCAAGTCTAGCCTATATTATGCGTTGAACAAGCGAACGTATAAACGTGGGGTAGGGGTAATATTAAGGATTTAATATTAAAAAGTTGGGGTGCAATTGAAATGATTTTGCATGCCATAAGTGGATGGCCATAATTGAGTCAATTATGGACATCATTAAAAGTTGACTTAATTAATAATTTGAATAGGGAATTATTAAAACTGGGGTAAAAGATTTTAAGTGTTAATCAATGCTTAGGACACGAGGTTGGACTCGTTTGTGATGTAAACCTGCCCGGACCCGCCCGGCAAATCCAGTGGTCACAAATGTCAGCCCAATGTGAGAGGTCCTAGGCCTAAACTAAAGCATAACAGTTGTAAAGACACGAGGTTAGACTCTTTTATGGTGTAAGACTGCCCAGACCCGCCCGACAAATCCAACTGCGATAAATGCCAGTCTAATGTGAGAGGTCTTTATGAGGCTATGGCCTGAATGAATTAAGAAATACTTAACCAGATAAACATGTAAAGTGGGACATGGGGGTTAAGTAGGTGCCTTGGGTGGCACGAGGAATCTAGGGGGTGCCCTTAGTGGCATGTGAAATACGATTAGTAAGACTTAACCAAACACACATGTAAATGAACATGACTAAGAGGGTTAAGTGGGATATACTAGTGACAAGCTTAGGTGGGTAGCTTGTGGGGGCCCATTTCAACCAGTATCCCAAACGTATCTTTGTGGGCTCGACCCAAGTCGAGGACGGGACATGCATGCTGGGTTTGACTGTAAGAGGCCAAAACGAGGAGCGGTGGCATAACAAGTCCAACGGGTTTCATATGCGTGTGTGGACCCGGGCTGGTAGGTAAGACGTTGTTGCATTGTGTAGGTATAAGCTATGCATTCTCAAGTTGTATCGGGTTGCCACTTTAGGGGAGTGATACACCCCACTGTGGGGCCAGCACGGGTATCTACGAGTAGGGAGCCGATCGAAAGTGGGTAGTGGGGTACACCTAGTGGAGATAGGGGCAGACGACACCTATGTAGTCAGCTAGGGGTACGTAAGGCTATTTATAAAGTTTCTGTGTGAAGCAAGTGGGATCAAACAATAGGGTGACTGGTGTGGTGCAGTGTAGTAATGTGCGGTGCAGTGTAGTAATCATTCGTTAGTAATTAGGTGTGCCTTTACCGTTATCTTTAACGTTATCTTAAACGCTATCTTTATCTTCCTAAGAGTTCATAGACATTTACTTGTCTTCCAGCTTATGCCTTAGTCTAGTTATTTTGATAATAGTATTGTTAGAATTATCATACTCGCCAGACTTTATGTCTGACCCCCTCTATTTCTATCCTTTTTCCCCCTCCAGATCCTCAGGTTGGGCCCAGTTCTAGTGGAGTTTGATTAAATTGCTTCATCTCACTTGGAAAGCTTGGACCGTTGAAGTAAAGTCCAGCTTGTTATCTTTTTAATGGCTATTTATGTAATGGGATTATGTATTTTGTTTTTATGAAGATGTATATTGTACTTGGTTTTATGATGTAACAAACATGTTTAATTTTCGCTCCAATAAAATGAAGTTTTAGATTTCCAAGTACTATTTATTATCTGTCTTGTTGTAATTTTTCTGTTCTATATTCACTTATAACCTCCATGGAAGTTAATGCATTCCCTTTGTGAGTGACATTAATGGACGTGGGGTGTTACACGTGGTATCAGAGCTTAAGGTTACCAGAACAGATAAAAATACTTTAGAAAAATAGTTATTTTTGGAAGAAGTGCTTTCAAAAACATATTTAATGAGAAATTTAAAGAGAAAAGTTTTTAAGAAAAAAAAAACATAATCCCCAATAGCCCATATCTTTATCTTTCGAATTCTCCATTCTGAATCTTTCCTTTTTCGTTTCAGCATGGCTGAAGATCTTAATCTACCCGACGGTGTAACGATACCAGGATGGTATAGGAGGTTATTAGAGGCTAGGGCCGCTGCAGGTCCAGCCAATGTTCCTCCACCACCAGTTGCACCTGTTCCTCCTCCTCCTCCTCGCGTAGATACTTTTTCAAAGACGTGCAAGGAATTCAAGGCTATGGGTGGAAAACCATTTCAAGGTTCAGAAACGTTTGTGGAAGCTAGAGATTGGCTTAAGGAGGTGGAAGAATTGCTAGAAATCTTTGAAGTAGAAGAAGGGAGGAGAGCTCGATTAGCAGCTTGGTTGATGAAGGGCGAGGCCTCGTTTTGGTGGGAGGTCACTAATGGGGAGTGTCCTGTTGATTCTTGGGCGGATTTCAGACGTAGGTTCGAGGCGAAGTTTCTCTCAAGGGCGGAAGAAAATCTATACATGGAAAGGTTCTTGACATTGAAGCAAGGAAGCTCATCAATGAAAGAATATGTCAATAAATTTAATCAGTTAGCAAGGTTTGGCTTGGACTTAGTGAACACGCCGGAGAAGAAGGCGCTAAGGTTCGTGAATGGCTTGAATGAACCATTGCAAGGGTTGGCTATAACCCACATCCCTATGGGGGCCACCTTTGAGAAGTTAGTAGAAATGGCGCTTATGCATGAGGAGAAAAGCGCTAAAGCTGATAAGGCACCCGAGAAGAAGGGGGATCAGAAGAAATCACAACAGCAAAACAAGAAGGGTGGTAAAGACAATAACGGCAAGGGAAAGAAGAAATGTTTTAACTGTGGGACACCAGGCCATCTCAGCAAGGATTGCCGAAAGAAAAAGAAGACAGGCTGTTTTCATTGTGGCGATGCGGGACATTTAGTGAAGGACTGCCCAAAGAAGGGGCAGAGGGCAGGAGCTACCTCGGGAGGACAGGTGCAGGCTCTTATGGCACCAGGGCAGGCAAGGGGACAAGTTCAGGCTCTCACGGTCCCACCGCTGCAAGAACGAGGTAGAAACATTTCTGTTGAAAGCTTAGTTTTTCTGTTTGATTATCCTGTCCGTACCTTATTCGATTCGGGCGCATCACATTCGTTTATCTCTACATCATTAGTTGAATCACTGCACTTAAACACCAGTTTAGTAGAGGATCCCTTAGTTGTTTCGAATCCAATTGGGGGCTCAGCTTATTTGTCTATGATGTGTTTGGATTTTAAAATTTCCATACTTAGCGTTGAATTTAGATGTGATGCTTATGTGTTGGGCTTCACGGGCTATGGGCTAATTTTAGGAATGGATTGGTTATCCAGAAATGGGGCCGTTCTTGATTGTGAAAGGAGAGTAGTTAGGCTCGTGACTCGCCTTGGCAACACTCTCGAAATCTTTTGTAATCCCATAAATTCGGTTATGCTAAGTTATCTAGAATCGCTTGACGCGTCTGAGGAAAATCTACGATCTGTTAGAGTGGTCCGAGAATATTCGGATGTGTTTGAGGAGGTGAAGGGCTTGCCTCTGAAGCGGGAGATAGATTTTCGAATATATCTTGTGGATAATGCGAAACCAGTGTCTTTGCCAGTACGCCACATGGCTCCACGTAAAAGGAGGGAACTCGGTAAGCAAGTGAAGGAGTTGCTTGAGGAGGGGTTCATAAGACGAAGTATATCGGAGTGGGGTGCTCCAGTAGTATTTGCCACGAAGGCGGATGGGTCCCTTAGACTTTGTGTGGACTATAGAGAACTTAATAAGCTTACTAAGAAGAACAGACACCCACTGCCGAGGATTGACGATCTCTTCGATCAGTTAGTTGGCGCCTCAGTATTTTCGCAGTTGGACTTAGCCACTGGGTTCCATCAGTTGAGAGTGGCTGAGGATAGCATAGACAAGACTGCCTTTAGGACTCCAGACGGTTTCTATGAATGGCTAGTGATGCCCTTCGGTTTGACAAATGCCCCAGCATATGTTGTTGATTTGATGAGTAGGGTGTTTAGGGAGTACCTTAACAAATTCGTGGTAGTCTTTGTAGATGACATCTTGATCTTTTCTAAGGATGAAGAAGAGCATGCCCTACATCTTAGGGAAGTGTTGGAGACTCTTCGAGCGCATAAGCTTAAAGCTAAATTTTCTAAGTGTCACTTTTGGAGGAAGGAAGTACGGTTCTTAGGACACGTGGTTTCCAAAGAAGGGATAACTATAGATCCCGCGAAGGTGGTGGCCATCCAAGATTGGAAGGTTCCTAAAAATTCTACCGAAGTGAGAAGTTTCTTGGGGTTGGCTGGCTACTATAGGAAGTTTATCAAAGACTTCACAAAGATATCAGCTCCATTGACACGCTTGACGAAGAAGAACCTAGTTTTCACATGGGACGTAGATTGTGATGATGCGTTCCAACGTTTGAAGAGAGATTTGACTTCAGCCCCAGTCTTAGTATTGCCAGACGGGAGTAAGCCGTTTACCGTTTATACAGGCGCTTGTGGGACAAGACTAGGCGCAGTCTTAATGCAAGAGGGCAGGGTAATAGCCTATGGTGGAAGGCAGTTGAGAGCGCATGAGAAGAATTACCCCACACATGACCTAGAGTTGGCCGCTATTGTTTTCGCACTTAAGTCTTGGCGTCATTATCTTCTTGGCGAGAAATTCGAACTATTCACTGACCACAAATCTTTAAAATACCTATTCTCTCAAAAGGACTTGAACTTAAGGCAGCAAAGGTGGATGGAGTTCTTAGCGTCCTACGACTTCGAAATAGCCTATACCCCTGGCAAGGGTAACGTGGTGGCCGATGCCTTAAGTAGAAAAAGATTATCCTTAAGTCCTTTGTTTGTTGAGCGGCAAAGTTTAGAATTCATTTCGATGTTTGACTTTAGACCTTCCGTTGACTTCGTACCCGGTTTGCTAGCATCCTTGGAGGTCAGACCTACGCTTTTGGGACGGATTGGCGAGGCACAGCGAGACAACCCACAGTTAGTTGAGTTAGTAGAAAAGCTCAAAGGAGGGGAGTCAACAAGCTATCTCCGTAGGTATACCCTAGATGATAAGGGTTGGTTACGTAGGGACGGTAGACTTTGTGTACCAAAAGACGATGACCTAAGGAAGACTATTCTTGACGAAGCACATCATTCGAAGATGACCATTCATCTCGGTGGGGACAAGATGTACAAAGACATGAAGAGAGTTTACTTTTGGGCCGACATGAAGAAAGACGTGGCCGAGTATGTCACTAGAAGCTTGGTATGCCAACAAGTAAAAGCGGAGCAAAAGAAACCTGGTGGGTTGCTTCACCCATTGGAGGTTCCACTATGGAAGTGGGAGAGTGTCTCGATGGATTTTGTGGATGGATTACCGCGATCGAGGAGGGGTAATACGGGGATTTAGGTTATAGTAGATAGACTTACTAAGAGCGCCCATTTCATTCCCGTGAAGAGTAAGAGGACTGCTCCATGGTTAGCTTCTGTATATGTCCGAGAAATAGTTCGTTTGCACGGTGTTCCTTCTAGCATAGTGAGCGACTGCGATCCTATTTTCACTAGCGAATTTTGGAGAAGCTTACAAGAGGCGGTAGGGACTCAGTTATGTTTGAGCACCGCATATCATCCTCAGATGGACGGCCAGACTGAGAGGGTGAATCGCATTCTAGAGGATCTGTTGAGGCTATGTATCCTAGACTTTGGGGGTACATGGGAAGAGCATCTTCCATTGGTTGAGTTCACATATAATAATAGCTTTCAGTCCAGCATTGGTATGGCACCATTCGAAGCTCTATATGGACGACCTTGTCATTCACCTACATGTTGGTGGGAATCTACGGATAAGATCTTACTTGGGCCCGATATGATTAGGGAGACTTCGGAGAAAATTGACTTGATTCGAAGGAGGATGAAAGCAGTGCAAGATAGGCAGAAATCTTATGCGGATAAGAGGAGGACAGATCTCGAGTTTGAGGTTGGGGACATGGTCTTTGTCAAAGTGTCTCCATTACGAAACGTTGTTCGCTTTAGGTCCGTTGGGAAATTAGCACCAAGGTTTGTAGGGCCGTTTCCTATTAAGGAGAGGATTGGACGGATGGCGTATAGAGTGGAGTTGCCCGAGAGACTTAGTGGTGTACATGACGTATTCCATGTGTCACATTTGAGGAAGTGCTTGCACGAGACCGCGGAAGTGGTAGAGCCGAGCTTGCTTAGAGAGGTGGAGATAGAGCGTGATGCGACAATTCGACGAGCTCCTACGTGCATTCTTGGGTCGGAGATCAAGAGGTTGAGGAATCGAGAGGTCAGACTAGTCAAAGTGCAATGGGGAGATGATGAGAGCAACGCTACTTGGGAGACGGAAGAGAAGATGCGTTCACGATACCCTTTTCTTTTTGAGGGTATGTCTTTTAATTTCTCCTTTATCGCTTAGCTTGTACTTATCTTATCTTTAGTATATCTTCTCGCTAGTATCTTTGACCTTTAGTTAGGATAATCCTATGGTTGAAACATGTGTTTGAGACATGTTATGTATGGTGGATGCAAAGTGGATACAAGTGTTTGCTAGTGGTTGCTCGTGGATGCATATACACACACTATTAGGCACCAGATCGACTCAGTCACTTCATATTGCATATTGCATATATATAGATGTATTTAGTAAAATGGATGTATAATGGTTGTATTATCATATAGTTGCTGCATTCGGGTGGATGGTTGTGCACGCATATAGAATTAATATGTATCATTAGGAATCTTTTGCATACATATTGGACGCATGGCACTATCATGAATTGCACTAAGGAGGTCGACTGAATCAGTAGACCGCCTAATTTTGCATTAGATATGGACATATACACACACTGTGCATATAAACATTAAAGCATTAGAAGTCTTTTAAGGACAATGGATGCTGGTGTTTGATGGTTGAGTAGATGGACGATTAGATGGTAGGATATACATTCTTCTTGACTTGGGAGATTTCGGGGACGAAATCCTTTAAGGAAGGGAGAATGTAACACCCCGTAATTTTATAACATTAAAATTCACAAATTAAAGTATACTTAATTTTTAGAAAAGAATTAAGTGAAATGGGTTGCGCAGAGAAATATATATATATTGATATATATATATATATATATATATATAAATTAAAAATTAAATAAATAAATATGCGAAAAAGTTCAAAACAACGAATTGGGAGGGGGAATAATCGAACCGGCCCATTTTTGAGGTCGACCCGAGCTCTGCTGGGTCGACTAGGGGTTAATCCAGGGTGTTTGGCTGTCAACCCATGGGTCGATTCGCTCAAATGCAGATTTTGCATTTGATTGGTTCTCATGGTTCAGGGTTAATCTAATGGTCCTAAATAACTTCCTACACCTATAAATACATCCTAATTCTAACCCTAAACCTAATTAAAGTAGAATAGTTACCGTCATACCATCGCCATGGAAATCAATGGAGCCGCCACCAACTAAGAAAGAAGAAAAGCAAATTCAATTCTAATTCTCTCAACCCTAAAGCAAAGCAAAACTCTCTCTTTTCTTCTCTAAATTGTGAGTATGATGATCTTAACAAGATTATTATCATTTTAATTAGGTTGAATTATGAATGGATTATGAGTAGATGATGTGAATTATCATATATGTTGTTGTAAACCCCTTTTGCTATCATGTATATTGTAAATCCAATGTTATGTGATGATGATATCTTATATGTTGTAAATCATGCTATGATGATGTTATGTATGTTGAAAGTTTCTATGCTAAGTTGTGATGAATCGTACATGTTAAAAAGGCCATGATGTTACCATCTATGCTAGTTAGTTCATATTAATTAAATCATCATGTTTGGGTTATGTTGATCTATATGAAAAGTCACATATGCAAGTTAGATTGATTAGAAAAGTTATGAACATATGCCAAGACATCTATTATGACATCTAGAATTATGCTATGACATATGTGATATCCTATGCTAGTTCACACCATCATTATGTTGCCTAAAAACCCCATATGCAAGTTTATGTATAGATTTGGGCTATGATCATATCATGTAAATTGAGACATTTAACAAGTTGACACCTTTTGATCCTTAACATGTGTAGTTTATGCAAGTTTCACCGCTATTATGATTAGATTTATTTTAATTGTCTATATGTTGTGATAATTTATCTTTGTGCTAGGTGTTAGACTATACAAGTCTAGCCTATATTATGCGTTGAATAAGCGAACGTATAAACGTGGGGTAGGGGAAATATTAAGGATTTAATATTAAAAAGTTGGGGTGCAATTGATATGATTTTGCATGCCATATGTGGATGGCCATAATTGAGTAAATTATGGACATCATTAAAAGTTGACTTAATTAATAATTTGAATAGGGAATTATTAAAACTGGGGTAAAAGATTTTAAGTGTTAATCAATGCTTAGGACACGAGGTTGGACTCGTTTGTGACGTAAACCTGCCCGGACCCGCCCGGCAAATCCAGTGGTCACAGATGTCAGCCCAATGTGAGAGGTCCTAGGCCTAAACTAAAGCATAACATTTGTAAAGACACGAGGTTAGACTCTTTTATGGTGTAAGACTGCCCGGACCCGCCCGGCAAATCCAGCTGCCATAAATGCCAGTCTAATGTGAGAGGTATTTATGAGGTTATGGCCTGAATGAATTAAGAAATACTTAACCAGATAAACATGTAAAGTGGGACATGGGGGTTAAGTAGGTGCCTTGGGTGGCACGAGGAATCTAGGGGTGCCCTTAGTGGCATGTGAAATACGATTAGTAAGACTTAACCAAACACACATGTAAATGAACATGACTAAGAGGGTTAAGTGGGATATACTAGTGACAAGCTTAGGTGGGTAGCTTGTGGGGGCCCATTTCAACCAGTATCCCAAACGTATCTTTGTGGGCTCGACCCAAGTCGAGGACGGGACACACATGCTGGGTTTGACTGTAAGAGGCCAAAACGGGGAGCGGTGGCAACGCAAGTCCAACGGGTTTCATATGCGTGTGTGGACCCGGGCTGGTAGGTAAGACGTTGTTGCATCGTGTAGGTATAAGCCGTGCATTCTCAAGTTGTATCGGGTTGCCACTTTAGGGGAGCGATACACCCCACTGTAGGGCTAACACGGGTATCTACGAGTAGGGAGCCGATCGAAATTGGGTAGTGGGGTACACCTAGTGGAGATAGGGGCAGACGACACCCTAAGGTCGACCCCTGGGTCGACCTACCCCAGATCCATCCAGATTCATTTCCTGAACCTGGACTTGTTTTTGAACGAGATTCATTGGAAAAAGTCTATATAAGGGCTGACATTTCTATTGTTTTATGCACCTAAAACAATGGAGATAAGGAGATGTTTGATTATCTTGGATTGAATTAGACTATCTTCTACAACAACAATGCTGCCTCATCTTGGATTGAATTAGACTATCTTCTACAACAACAACAAATATGCATACAAGAATTTCTTCTGCAACCTCAACATACTATTCTCTGTTCTTTAGATCCAGTCTCTGTGAGTTCATGTTGATTTTAGATATAAACATTTAACAAGTAATCCTGACATGTTTATAAATATGGATCTAAACCCATGCCTGATAAGAAACTGATTATTATTTAAACAGTCTGCTATAGTGAAACGAAATTTTCTATACACCTATTTTGTTATTCAATTATTACTATATGCCTATTTCTATGCTTATTTCTGCTACATATGCCTATTTCTGTTCTTCTTCCTCTCTCATTCCCTTTTTATTTTTATAGCCTAGGCTACCTTCGAGCCTAGGCCAGTATCGCTGAACTACGCGTATGAACGAAATTGGGATTAGTTGGGAATGACCGAGAATGGTAATTTAGGGGCATAACCCGTACTATGAATATGACTAAAATTTGGGGCATAACTTATACTATGTAATATAACTGATATGGGGTGTATGAACATGTAAACATGTAGGCTTAATTCAAAGATTAAGTTGAACATGTGAATGGAACTATATGTCACTTATGTAATCTGTTTAATCGATTGGGGGTTAAGTAAACTTGTTAATCTGTTGGGTTGTAGGGACACTATTAACCTGTGTAAAACTTAACCTGTGGAAATCCTAGTTGGTTGGGGACACAAGTTTAGGGGTTTGACTTATGTCATATGTCGTGTGGGACCCATATTAGTTAGTAACCCATTTTGGTATTAAAAGGGGACCTTGCTCTAGGTTGGAGTTAGGGCACGCTTACTGAGCTAATTATAAGAGGTTCACTTGTGATGGGTTTTTCTGATGGCGCGTTTCAACGGGGTCATGTGCGTGCATGGATCCGGTCTGTTTGGTAAAATAAGACGCCATAACACCATTAAATAGGTCTGTGTCCTTCTGGTGGTTGCCACTTTAGGAAGTAATACACCCTACTATGGGGCCGGCACATGGTATTTACGTGGTGGGGAGCCGGTCGTTGGGAGTAGTAATTAGGGTACATCTAGTCCTATTTAGGTACCCGTTATTTCTGTTTGGGGTAACACCCGTTATTTCTGTTTAGGTACCTGTTATTTCTATTTGGGGTAACACCCGTTACTAGAAGTACACCTAAGTCTACCATTTATGTTCTGTTGGGATCATTTTGTTTCTGTTAAGTAATTGGAAAACACTTAATTCAGTATACTAGTATTGGTGCATAGAAAAGTATTTGAGAAGCATAATCTATTCTATTTATTCTATTTATCATATACATCATGTTCATACCTGTTATATGATATTGTTATCTCTCATCTAGTTTATATGTCTGTCAAGATACTTTTACTTATTTATATGCTAAAAGTAACTGGACTCGCCAGACTTTATGTCCGACCCATTTTGTTTCCTCTTCTCTCTCTTCCTTTTCTCCCCAGGTTCTCAGGGGGGAACGCTTAGGCTTGACTTGGACTCTCTCTTCTGTTTCTGCTTGGATTTTCTTCAATGTACCGCTTTGACTATTTGTCTACTTGTTTATGGATATTTATAGGGACTATGGATTTGTACTTCTGTACTCTGATGGTTTTTAGTGCAAGGCAGATGTTTTTATTTGATGTATTTTATTTCAGTATTTCAGTATGATGTTGAAGCTGGATTTTGAGACCACAATGTTTTCTGTTGGAAAAATAAAGTTTTAAATTTCCGCTGCTATTTTATATATCTGTCTTGTGAGATTTTGTTCTGTTTACCTATAACGCTTCACGGAACTTAATGCATTCTATTAAAGAGTGACATTTACGGACGTGGGGGTGTCACACCTAACATAAAACCATGTTCTATGCACCCGTAAGACACCCTCCTGGGAGGGTGGTAAACACCCTCCCTAGAAGGGCGGTCGAACCCCCTTAATGACAAGGCGTAGATTATTTATTTCTCCTGGTCATTGCTTTTTATATTAATACTTCATTAATGCTCATTAATTCTTTTCATTTATTACAAACGTTGTCCCCATCCTATATTTTTATGCATTTGCATAAGTTTGAAATCAAAAGGGAATAATCTATTATGTCATAGGTATTTATTTTTATTCTAGTTTTACCTTGACAGTTTGAATTTCAAATGCGGTGTGTATATTATTCTTGTCTAACTTGTTTTATCCGTAATTTTCTCATATGTACTCCGTTTTTGATAAATAAATTACAGAAACAAGATAGAATCTTGCAACGAATAAATGGTAATATTTTTGTGATCCAATTATCAACTATTAAATATTAGTATTTTTGCCTATCAATATTTTATTAATGATTATTATTTTAATTTGACTATCTATGTCTATTTTGGGTATATTTTACGCAGTGTTACATTCTTCTACCCTTAAAAGAGATTTCATCATGACATCTTCTAAAAGGGGTAAAAAACACAACTCACTATAACAAACATGTTATAGTTATACCTATGCAGTTAATGCCCCGCTATTACCCACTGTAACCCCGCTATATCCTGTAGCACACTACCACCGCTACACTTTTCCTCAAATAGCCTCTGATATAGCCTCTCCGCTTTAAGCCCCGCTATATTCCACTATTCCCGGTTAATCCCGTTATTTTCGCTATATTTTGTTATTTCCGCTATATCTTTGATGAAAGAAATGGACTCAAAAATGAAATTTATGCATTAAAAGAATTGTTAAATTAGGTTTTTTGATTGAAATTTTTAATATCTACTTTTATAAACAAAAATACTCTAATATGCTATTGAATTTAATTAATTTAAACGTAAGTTTATGTTTATTTGTCGATATTTGCACATATTTGCATTTAAAATTAAAAATGTACTAACTAAAGTTAAATAAAGTGTTAGTATTTCACTTACTTATCATTTATATATTCATAAAAACATTTTTAATGAGTTATATATGTTATTTTAGAGTCATCTGTTATATCCTGCTATTTCCTCGCTTTATCCCCGCTACGACTTTTTGGACCTCCGCCGCATTGGATCCGCTAAGCGCTTTAACTGCACAGTATTATAGAACTAAATTATTTATTATAGATCCATAAAACAGCCAATACTCAATATTGATTATGCACTACAGGCTCGCTAAAGTGAGCTCAATCCTAACATGAAAGTGTAATATGTGATGTTGTATGTATGCAAAACATTTAATATCCATATAATTATATATGAGTGCTTGGTGCATTTATGTTGCAAACAATTTCTACCATCCAATCCTACAACAACAACTCAATCATAGAATCTAAGATTTTCGAGAAAGCCTACAAAATTTAAAGTTTTCATGCCTTCCATCATATTTTCTCCCTAAAGTATTCGAACTATCTAAATGTTGCGGAGTCTTGAAATCCCATGCTCCACAATATATATAGTAGCACGAGACGCCAAAGGTTTCATCTTTGTCCCCGTTTTCTAATTAGGCCCTAACAAAATTTGACCTAGTGTGAAGGTACCTTATCAAATATAAAATAAAAATGTCATGGTCTCTTATGATCAACAACCTATTTTATCTCCCAAATATTGGGAAAATCCAAAATATAATGTCGACTTTCTAACCTTCGCAAGCTGCCTAAACAAATTAGACTTTTTTCAAAGTCAAATCACAAACTTGGTACGAGTAGAAATTTATCAATGGTTATCCCATCAACACTTTAGTAATTTATATTAGGGAATGCGAATTAGGGATCTTGAGATAAACTAAACACCGGAGGGATGAATAGTGTTTAATGGATTTTATAAATTTCTTGAAATCCTTTTGTGTTTTGTACAGAATGTAATACAAATCTCATATATAATAATGATCACATAATCAAACACAGATTCAGATAATAATAAATAAAAAGCAGTAAAAGGAAATAACATACCGAAATGTTATACTTGTACAGAGTTACCCTACATCTAGTCCCACACAACTCTAGATTGATGCAGATTTCTTTTCAATAATAATCTTTAATTACAATCCTTGATTTCAATGACCATGAGGTCCACCACCATCTGCTTCCGAGCACATGGCGCTCTCTTAATATAACCAAGCTACAAATCACCTAATTGATTTATAGGCTACAATCACACCCAGTTGATTTAAACGGGATACAGCCACACCTTTTCAGTATTAGTTTTGGTAGATAGACTCGATAGGACTTGATCTTTGATTACAAAAAGCCTATAACTCTTGAGTAGCACTTGAATCTTTGAGAGTATGTGGAAGAGAATCAAAATAGAAGATGTTTGATATGATTCTGTTTGAAATTCGGCAGAGTATAAGTATAGATTATAAGAAATTACGAACTTTAATGGAGAGATGATAAAGGAGGAGGAAGATAATGAAATTAATTTAAATAATTCATTTCTGGAAGCCTATTTATAGTCTCCCAATAGTCAAATCCTTTCAGAATAGTTTTGTAATCAAAAGGCACAATTTTTCAAAATTTAAATTTGAAAACCTACGGTCACCATGTCAACATGGGGGTTACTCTATGTCGACATGCCTTAAGAAATTTTGAAAATTAAATTTTCAAATTAAGGCATGTTGTGTTTAAATAAAATTTGGTAAATCTTGAGAAAAAACAAATTATTTTCTTATATACTAAAATAGAGCATTTAAAGTAAAAATACATATTAAAAACATATATAAAAGTGATTTAAAAACTATGTAAAATGATATTAAAACATATATATAACTAGGAATATAAATATAATAAATACTTAAAAAGACCTATCGTGAAAAGACACTTCCTTTCAAATTTGAATTTTGAAAATTTAATGTTACATGTTGACACGTATAATACTCCGACGTCGACATGTCTTAGTTAATATATAATATTAGTTTATTTTGAAATTATTTTGAAAATAGAAACTTATACATGATGTTTCGAAACTTTACAAACATATTTAATCATCATAAATGTATTATTTAAACATAGTTAAACTTACAAAAACTTGGTTAAAAGTATTTAAACTAATTGAAGTAAAAATATAATAAAACTATATATAATCAAATATATAAATATTAAAACTATAAAGTACAAAATTATAATTATGAAGTTAAAATCAAAATCATAAAGAATAATTTTTTTAAGTAAAATCAAAATCTAAAATATAAATATAAGTATAAAACATATTTATTTAAAAATCAACGTATCAAAACATCAAAGGAAGTATTTACGAAAGTATAAAATCAAAATTACTTATAAAAGCATAAGTAATGAAACCAAAATATAATAATCAAAGTATAATAATAAAATAAAATATAAATATTGAAATCTAATAACGAGTGTATAACTTCAAAATAGAGTTAATATAAAAATTCCTTTTTAAAACTTCTTTGAAAGGGCTATTTTGCAAGCAAAGGATATCTGAGAATATTTTGTAAAGGGATTTGATTTTTTTTTTTTGAAATCATTTAAAAAAATAGATTTTGAAAATAGGAATATTTTTAAAAAATCATTTTGTAAAAAGGCTGGGGATCATATAAGTGTAACATGAGTTCTGACATAATTTCTAAGACTCTATAACATCTTGAAATCTTGAATCCTTGAGCTCTTGAAACTCTTCATATTCATGAATCAACATTTTGAATCTTCAATCTTATAATGTACAGTCTTGAATATCGGTTACCTACACAATATCCTGCAATACATCCTACACTATACAATATGTATATCTTGGATAATGAATAATTAGTACATGCTAAATACAAAATATTCATTACCTGAGGCTGTTATCATCAAAACCGTCACCCACAGTACTAACAAACTTGACTTTTTGATGATGACAACCATTTTAAAAAATATCTCCTTCATAACTTCCCTTGAATTCAATAATTCCTCGTTAATCTGTACCCTCCTCGATCTATGCATATTTTATATTTTCACCTCATTTGTTATTAATAAAAACTGCTATAATTTAAGAATAAACTAATTAAATTACAAATACCTACTACAATACTAACAATATTATTGGCTGACTCAAATAATAACTTTACATATAAGTATATTTTAAATGATAAACAAAAGAAATCTAACATAAACATTGAATCAAGCATTTCGATCCACTCCAAAATAATGTATATGTATATATGTATCTATATATATATATTAAATCATTGAAACATAAAAATTCACACCAATCAAATCTTATGTTAGCAGGTTAATACAAGCCAAACAATTATGTCTTAATTCAGACTAATTCATAGACTGAGTATGATTAATTAAGCAAACCAATTTAAATATTTCTTGGAACTTTAGTCCAACCATCCTTGCCGAAGATAGGATCTTTCCATATAGCATTCTAAACGTAGTCATAATTGGTTGCAGTGCATTCAGGATTGGCTTTGGGTTCCTTTTTAGAGAGAGAGGAAATCATCCACTGAATCACACTGAATTGCCTCTCTTGCTCTTTGGTCATTTGCATTTGATTAAGTTATAAATGCCTTTGACGTTTGAGTACAAAGGAGAGTGCATTATTGAAAGATTCCAGTGTTTGCTCCAAGTTTTCACACAAATTATGGATAGGATAATCCAATTTTTATTTAAGAGTTAAAGGATGAGAAGAAAATGGAGTTTTATTTCAGTTTTTTTGGTCTGGAGTGCTATATATAGGAGAAGAAATTCACTTGAAATGAAAAAGACACTTGGGTAGTTATTTAAATTTCAAAATTTCAAAATTTTATTTTTTGGTTGTTATATGTTGACATGTATATATGGGGCATGTCGACATGTTTCTAGTCTTTCTGAAAACTGGCTTGTTTTATGAGTTATTGAGTTTTGTATCATCATTTTATCAATTCCCAGAGGCTACTATAGACAATTGACAGGAAACAAAAGGAATTTTACTCATACTAAACAACGATTACAATTACTACTAGAAACATAAAGTAGTACAATTCTTAATAGACAAACGTACATGACTAATACAACATAAATAAAGATAAATAGGATAGTGGACGAAGATGATGATGATAATGACAGACCGTGCTTCTATCCAATCTTCCCAAAGAACTAGTACACTTCCGTGAAAATTTGTTGAATTTCTTACTCATGGAATGCTTAAGAATCTTTTCGTTTTCTACTATGTTCTTTTGATTCATAAGAAGATCTTTAGCGATTGGATGGGCTGGGAGATCAACATTTTCTAAAGAAGTTTCTTCCTCTCCCTCTCACTTCTTCCTCGATTTCCATTCCTTCTTCTTCCTTTTCTTCTTCTTGCATTTATTGTTCATGAGCGAGCCTTTGCTCTTTTTTTGGTAAGTGACTCGAAAGGCTCAAATATTATGGGTATTCACATAAGATGAATATTTGCAATAGAAAAGGTTTGTCAAAGAGAAAATTCCTCCCTTTTAAAATCAATATCGAAAAACTTAAAGATATGAGTGAGATATACCCCTATGAAAGAGAGTATATTAATGGATTGAACGATTGATATGGTAGAATTCGTCAAATATGACTTGTGCTCGATTTATGTCGCATTGACAAAAAAGAGTGAAAAGCGCTTTACAAACTTTATGAGTTGGGTTATTATAATTTTGTGATCTTGGAGTAACAGATTGCTATAAAAGAAGATTGAATTTATTTTTACTTTAGAACGAGAATTGTGATTTTTGAATTCTAAATATTCATCGATTTCAAAGATATGATAGAGAGTCTCTCTGTCGGTTTCTTTAGTTTGAAATATAGATAGATTAGTTCCAGTAAATTTACAACAAGTATTTGTCCTATAAGTTCTCAATTAAAACAATTTACATTCCTTTAACACAACTTAATACTTGATTTTCATTTCCATCAAAATTCTTTCCATTTAAATTAGCATAAAACATTTTGATAAGACGACAATAGCAAATGATATCATTTTGACTTGCGTCAACAAGGAAAAGAGCAAAATTATCATTGAAAAATGGATCAATCTCATAAGAAGGAAAATCATTCATAATGGCAAACCTATCAAAATGGACTTTGCCATAATTCAGATACTTGATACAAGTATTTATAGCCTCTTATCGCAGTAAAGACGAGCTTTTACAGCCTTTATGAGTTTCATAGTTGTAGGAGTGTTTGAGGATGAAGCCATTTGAGTTATATGAAGATAAGAGTTTTGATAAAGAGAGTCTGAACTTGAATTGTGATGATAAGAATTGATGAATATGATGATATAAATAGAGATTTAATAGGCACATTCAAAAAGGTGCCTCTTATCGACATAGGAATTGGTGAAAATACAAGGGGAAATTTTGAATTTTAAACTCAAATTTGATTTCAAAGATTATAGCAAACATGTTAACATTAAGTCTAAGGACATATCAACAGGTTAGTGTACTTTTGTACAGTTCGATTCTTTTCAATTTTCTGCTTGTTTATTTAACTAGATATATGTGTATATATATAAATTGATTTTAATTTTCTCATAAATAAGAAACTTATTTTTTTGTTTATAAAAATACCTATTTTAAATTTTAGAATTAACTTAAATTAGTTAAAAATTATTTCAGAAATTGATTCAACCAAAACAAGCAATCAAAGCAACCACGCCCACCAAACAAACAAGGCAACCAATAAAAAAAAATAATGTAAAACGTATTTATTTTCGATCCAGTCTCCATTCTGCTTGAAGCACATATTGACCATTTCTACGTCAAAATCACCATCACTTGATGAAGCATCCGAATATGAATCGTCTAGTGTTGCAGTATAAGTTCTTTTCCTCCTTCTAAACGAATCAGTGTTTCGTGTAGTCCTTTGTTTATCTAGATTTAGACAAAATCGTTGCACATATCCTGGCTTATCTTAGTTGTAGCATCTGATTTCATTTTCACTATTACTTCTATTCCCTTGATTTTTATTGTCATTTCTTTTGGAGTTTTTCATCTTTTGATTTCTTAGGAATTTTCTATAGTTCCTTGTCATCGGTGTTTTCTCCTCATCACAATTATCAGAGTCTAATTCTTAAGCAATTGTATTAAGTATTATCGATTTCGTTTTGATTTCCTTGCTTTCTCTTCTGCCCAACATTTGAGCTTCAAAAGACATTAAGTTGCCAATTAAGCCTTCAATTTTTAGAGTGCTAATATCATTATCTCTTATTGCTAAAAAAATTATGTTCCCAATTAGGAGTGAGAGATTTTTTTTTAAACTTTGTCTTCTTCAGAAAAATTTCTTCTTATTGTAATGAATGAATGAACTACACCTTGAAATCTGTTATACATGTCATAGATTTGTTCGTTTGGATTCATTTTAAATAACTGAAACATATTAGTTAACATGGAAATCTTAGTCCGTTTAACTTTTTAACTTTGCTAGTGCTTTCATGAGTGACTTTCAGAGTTCTCCAAATTTCATATGCAAACTTAAAAATAAGCAATCTATTAAAATCATTCCTATCTGGTGAACAGAATAATAAATTCATGGCCTTTGAATTACTTTGTGCAGCTGCCTATTGATCAACATTCTACCATGCATAATTAGTCTAGGTTCAGTGTACTCAGTTTGTGTAACAATCCAAATGTCTAATCCTATTGATTGTAAATAATTTTTCATCCTATATGCCCAATAAGTGTGTTTACTGCAATTTAAAAAAGTGGTGGTCTTGCAGTAGGCTGGCGCTCTACAAATGAACTAGTGACAGTGTTGACATAGCTAGAATTGGTAGCCATTTAAAATTTTCAAAAACAAAATAATAATACTTTTGAAAACCAATGCTCTAATACCAAATGAAAGTGATGCGTACTAAGGATCTTAACGCTAGATTAACACTAGAGGGGGATGAATAGTGTTTACCAAAAATTATGAATCTTTTAAAAACCTTTTAGATTATGATTATGAGTAAATGTATAGAATGATCACAAAATCAAATAAGTAAATGAAAATGCAATAAAAGTAGAAATCAATAAAGGAAAGAACACATCAGGAATTGTTACCACCAAAATTAACCCCAAAACTAGCTGATGGTGAAGGGGTACCGGAGGAACACAAACACAGAAGAGCCTTCTGAAAGCAAAAAGCCGAAAGCAGAAAAGAATGATCTGGGAGTAGTATTAACCGGCACCTCCTGGGAAGAAAGCGGTTCAAAGCCTACAGAATACCAGCAAAGTTTATCCGGCAGGGTCTATCCGACAGGGTCTATCCGGCGGGAAGTTCTGTAACGAAAGGATACCTGAGTCAGAAACCAAGAAAAAAGAAGACATGAGCTCTGCTTATTGAAGCCCGGAAGGGCCGCCGGTATTAACCTACTTAGCACCAACACATTGGAAGGCGAAGACATCAAGGGCCTCAAGCCGAAGGTACATAAAGATTATCCGGAACCAGCTTCCAAAACATCTACTATGTAAATGACGAAAGGTCACATTGATAGACAACAGAAATATCACCGGAAGCTACCTTTCAGAAGATCATACTATCCCAAAAGCTCCATCGAAAGGCTAACTGGAACCCTAGTGGAGATACAGGCTATCCATACTAATTTATTAGTATAGAGACCAACAACGGTTTCGAGTCGGAAGCTATCTACATACATCATGAGGGCAACCTCCTCTAAGTATTCACAAGAAAGCCGGAAGCCTACATCCAAAAGCTTACGTCCGAGAGCTTACACCCAGGAGCCACTACTGGAAGCTCAAATTCCATCTGAAAGCCACTGCATCGACAAGCTCGTCTCAGTATCAAAGGAACCTCAACTGATTGGGACCTTCCCTTCGGAAGTTATGATCCGCACCACAAGGCGGCCGAAAGCCGAACATCCGAGACCAAGGAGAAGAGCGCCTGCCTGAGGCCCCTACAGGCCCAATAGCCCAACAGCAGAAGGGGCCTCGAATTCTCTATAAATAAAACCCCAGGGGTCACATTGAAAGGGGATGATTCTAGTTCTTGTACTCATTCTCTCTAAACCTTAATATTTAGATCGGCCTGAGGATTTCTTATATTCAGTTCATGTATTCCAAATCAAAGATCAATAAAGAGTGAATCTATACTTAAAGTATTTTCTTATGAGTTTATCATACTGTTTCTTAGTTATTATTGTTGCAATTTACTGATTGTCTCCTACACTTGTATGGATTCTTGTCCGAATCTTTCCGAAAATCGGAGGAAACACCCCTTTTTACAAGCTTGAACCCTTCCTGCGTGTTTAGGCCCTCCTACGTGCTTAGATCTCTTAGCGAGGTTGATACAAAGCTCCTTTCTGTCGTCTGATAAGCCTTTATCAAAGATTTTGTTTAGTAATCCTTCTCCCTTAAAATCTTGATACCCAAGAACGGTGAATTAACCCAAATCTGCCAAGGGCTCGACAGACCATTTTTTCCTTAGATCCATCCCCCTCAACTTACCTCCGGTGTTGACGAAAAATATCGTTAACATTTTGGCGCTAGAAGGAGGGCTTGAACCTCCAACCTTGTGGTTAACCTTTCCACACATCCACCTGTGCTATTCCGTCCCGGATTGGACTAAACCTTGAAGAGGCGAACATTATGAATATTAGGTTTCTACCGGTTACTAGTGGGTTTCCCATGGTTGGGACAAGTATTGGCGAGCTGTGGGCAACAGAAAGATTCAAATTGGAAACCCTGCATATCCAAGAGAAAGGGAAGGATGTAGAACCTTATGACCCTGAGCGATGGAGCATTAACCCCTTCCACTTAGGATCGACTCTTATTTTTGCCCTAAGTCAGTCATCAACGGAGGATATAACACCTTTCTCCATTTCAAAGAAGCTTTCCTAACGTAGGCTAGGGGAACCATATTCGAACACAGAGTTGAGAAAGCTTCCACTCCTTTTTCCAATAAAAGTTCTGAAAAAGATATAACCGCATGTCGAAAGGCAGTTAAAAGGAAGTTTAGAAACGAAGAAGGAATGACAAAGCCAAGTGATAAAAGTACCAAAACGCAACAACGAAAGAGGGCTTTCGAGTCAAGGCTGCCAAAAGGATGTGAGCTCACAACGTCAATCGAGGGTATCTACTTCCTAACTAGGCACGAGATAAACTTTTGGCCATCGTCGAAGAAGAAACCCAAAAACGAAGCTGAAGGGGAAGGGCAGTATTGCTACTACCATATGGTAAACGGACACGAAACGAACCATTATAGAGTTTTAGAAGGAATGGTCATCAAATTCTTGAGCCAAGGAAAACTACAAAAATTTATGCTGGTAAAATCTTTTAGAAAAAAGTATTATCTATCCGATTGCAAGAAGGAAATCCCTACAAACACATAATGACCAAGGACAGGTCAAGCCACAAATGGATAAAAGAAAAAGAAAAAAAACCTTGTCATCACCAAATTGGTCAGGGCGAGGCATCCCCTGGAGGGGTGGTGGTGTGTTAGTCTTTTTCCATGCCCAAATCAGAGGGGGATAGGTTAAAGCATCAAAAGCGTAAGCCTCCTTTTCCCACTAGAAATGGTCGTGGAGGTGTATCTAAAATTAGCACGCTCTGCCTCTGCTCGCAGAAGAGTATGCCCTGCCTCTGCTAGAACTAAGCGCATCCTACCTCTGCTCATAGAAGAGCACGTCCTACCTACGCTTATGTTCTGCGTCACCCGCAAAAGGGAACACAAACCCCTATCATCACCTATGATGGTCAGGATAGGGCACCACTCGGAGGGGGGTAGCCTGTAAGCCTCAATTAGTACCTACGATAGTCAGTATAGAGCATCAAAAGAGTAAACCTTAGTTTTGTGCCTACGATGGACCCGTCTAAGTTTCTAAGACCTTATCATCACCTACGACGGTCGGGATAAGGCGCCTCATGGAGAGAGGTCGGGAAAGTCCTTGGGCCCTTCTTGTGGATAAGCTAGCCAAGCGCACTGGACGCACACGCCCAAAGAGTGCCTAACAAAGCACGTACATCCTCTGCTTTGACATCAAAAGCCCAGAGATATGCTCAGGAAGCATGTACAATCTCTGTTTCACAAATTAAATCCATGGGTATGTCAAAACATTAATGCTGGAGGGGGCTCCCGATCGTCAATCTTTAAATACCCGAATCTGGGTTGATTCGACTCTTCACAAATGCCGAAAGGAGATTTCCGGTCTCCGATTCTTAATTACTGGAACAAAGGATAATTCGGAACTTCTATTTATACCGGAAGTGGATTTCCGATACCCAATCTCTAATTACCTGAACTAAGGTTGATTCAGGTCCTTTATATCTTACCCAAATCAAGGTTGATTCGGCCCTTAGCAATGACTAGAAGCGGACTTCTGATCTCTTATTTAAATAACCCGAATCTAGGTTGGGAAGGACCTTTGCAAAGTGCTAGGAGAGGGGTCCTGGCCTTGTCTCAACACCGAGAGCGGATGATTCAATTCTCACAAAGACAGGAAGCGGGTTCCCGACCTCCTTCTCTGAATAACCCAAATCTGGGTTGATTCGGCTTACATCAAACGCCGGAAGAGGATTCCAGGTCTTATACCAATACCTAAATCTGAATGATTTTGAATTAAAATGGATCCGAAAGATGATAATTGACCAACATAAGAGCTCTGAAATGATTATCTCAAATTGGAACAGCCATATATCTACTCACGGAAGAAGGGCCACAAAACAAAATTTGGAAGGAAACGAGAAGCCCATCATCAAAACAATTCCGAACAAAAGGTTTATCTCTTTTCTTATCCAGGGAAACTTCTTAAGCCATTTATATGCAAATAATTGTTATTCGTGTTTTATATCTACAACTATTTACATAATAGACATTGTCAACACATAATTTCATTTCACGACAAATAGAGTTATAATTACATATCACTATTACAAAATGTCACCAAATATCTAGGTCCTCTGCATCCTCAGCCGAAGGAGGATAAATGGCATGACGAAGTGCGATGCTTAGTAGCTTATTTAGGTTTCGCACTTTTCTACTTGTTTTGTCAAGATGGTCAAAGGGTTTGATCTAAAGCTTCAAAGCCCTGTTATAAGCCATACACATAGCTCTAAGAGATTTATTTTCTTTCTCTAACTCAAAAACATTCATGCGCAAATCATGCCTCTCATCTTGTAAATGCCTAATTTGTTCAGCATACCTGACGACATGGTCATGAGAGTCCTTAATTAACTTAGTGTCATAAGTCCCCTTCATCTCGGCCACCACTCTTTTTAACCACTCAGAAGTGGCTGATTCCTTTAACCTAGGAGGAGGGTTATGCAAGTAATAATACTTCTAAAGGGAAGGAGACTTGCGAGCAGTCGCAACACCAAAAGATGAAGATCCATCATGATGGGAATGTTCTTGAAACAATATTCCCACGTCTCGCACTTTGTGTTGACATTGTTTAAATCAATTTCCAAGTTGATAATACATTAGCGTAAACTCCTCAATTCATCCTCAAATTCAATAGAGGGTGTGGTCTTTATGTATGCCCTCAATCCAAGAATAGTCCTATCTCTCTCTTCTAACTGGCCTTTTAAAGCATTCATTCTCTCAGTCAAATGTTTAATGGATAAATCCTAGTGTAAAATCTTCCTCTCTTGAGACATAGAAGGAATCTCTCTTGCTGGCACTACTTCACTCCGAGACAGAAGGATCTCATGACGATTAACTTACCCACAGGCACATAGGAAAGTAGTTGCAATTATATTTTTCTTTTCGGTTTGCAAAAATAAAACCCCGTTCTTATATAAAAACTTGGTGTGAGTTAAGTCCGAAACCAATCTACCACGGCATATAGAAAGGAGAAAATTACAAAAGATCAATTTCACTTGATGAATACATTTATCATTTACATAACATCTTGACATGATTACCCCTTAGACTCTTTATAATTGCTTCGCGGTCTTCACTTAGAAAGCCAAAAGAGAATCGGGGAAATTTTGTGTAAACACTCTTAAGTTTCTCAAGAAACGCTTTTTCCTAAAAGCGTGAGTAGGTGTTGTTAAAAACTCCTTTTTTAGTCTACTAGCCATACGTAATGCATCTTCGTTGTAAACAAAAATCTGTCATCATGCAAATGAGTGTATTAGCCTTCACATGTAGAAAATGGGACCCATACAAATATTACATAAATCGTTGAATTAAATTTACAAGTGTGCCTCTTACTCTACATAAGAACGGTTTAATTCCTTCTGTTTTTTGCTTAACTCTGCTTAAGGCAGGAAACAACTTTTCTTTTGTCTATTGTAATGACAAAAGACTAGTTATAGTCAAATGTTGGGGGAAAGAGAAAAACATTGCCGAAGCAAGAATTATACCCAAGAAAAAGAAGCTTTAGGACCAACAACTTTCTTCCCTCCCGAAAGACCGGAGGGGCCACCTTCTTTAGGCAAAGATGATTCAGAATCGCGAACAATATGGAAGCCGCCTACCCCAGAACCACTCTTAATAGAATTGCGGAAAGCTTCGGCGCCCAAAAGAGGATCGTTCCTATCTCGACCATGTTCATCCTAGAGGCCACTACCTCCGGAGCCATCACCGTCATTTTTCCCATCATTGCCAACAAATGAAAAAGTCTCCCCTTCTTCACCTAAATCATCAGAAAGATTTACAATATATAGAAGATCCTCAACTTTAGATTCACCCTTCCGCGATGTCTTAACACCTCGTTTGCCCAACTTAATCCTTTCCATAACTCGATCCCTAACGAAAGGCGGAACTTTGGTGGTTCGGATCTCAGGCAAGCTTTGAAGGTTATCAGAAAGAAGGTGAAATAAGGCATCTTCAAAATAGTTGGACTTAATCTGTGGAAGATGAACTTGCAAGAAATTAAAAATCATGTCTTTCACTGCATAAATCATCTGCGCAGTGCGAGAATGCTTATCATCCTTCTTCTGGAGCTCATCAGCATGAGTAACCACATCTTACGCTATTTGATGTTCTAATACCGGCACTTTGTCAGGGGTTACGTCCTTAGTCTTCCTTTCTCTTTCTAAAGCTGCCTTGGCGTGTTCTAGGGATTCTTTCAATTTCTCACATTCATTACTCAAAGCTTCATTTGCTTCTCGAAGCCGATCGATTTCGGTGGTAGAGGAAGAAGGAATTGGCTTAGGCAAGAGTCATCCCTTGGTAATCAAGGAAATTAGAAGCATTTAGTGTATAGTCACAACACATTGAAAGTCAAGAGTAAAAAGAAAATTTTGTACCTTAAGCTGTCGGGTGATCTAATGCCGGTAGAAATCCACCGTGTTTGAAGAAGACGAGGGTAATGAGATATCAGATAATTCCAGACCAGAAAGAACAAGCTTCATAAATTCCGTTGAAGGATCGAGTGGCCTCAAAGGCTCAGTGGACTGAGAAGTTGTAATACACGGTGTAACATTTGCTCCCGCTCCCGATGTACTTGGAAGGGGCGACGGAAAGACACCACCTTCTATTTCTCTATCGAAAGCACCCTCGGAATTTACAGAAGCAGGAAAATAAAGCTTTAGCTTCCTAGCTGGGGGATCGACAGGCAACTTAGCCAACCTCTTAACAATACCAGCAGTAGATCGATTCAAAACATCAGTGAGGGTTGAGATTTCCGAAGTCAAAACTCCTAGTCAAACGAAAAACCAAATAAAAATTCAAGAATGTGGAACTTGGGTACCAAAGGGACTTCGATAGTGAAACTATCTAATCAACAAAACATACCAGGAGATAAGGGAGTAGAGGAAGAAAACACTTTTGAGCCTAACAATAAACGCTTTGAGCCTGAGAAACGAATAGGCGGATGCCCCAAAACCTTCTGTCCATTAGGAAGAAGATCATAGTGACACAACTTGTCCTTGGTTAATAGGGTAGACCGACCTAGCGGCTTTTCGAGTAGCTTCAAAATAAGCTCAAATACACGAGATTTGCTTTTGGTTAAAGGAACTCTCTTAGAAGCAGGATCTGAAGAAAAAACGACCAAAATGTAGGTCACAAAAAAGCCATTTCCAGCAAAAGGTTGAGGGATTCACCGTAATCAACAAATTTGCTTGAGACACCAACGGAGCATTTGATGAAGAAGAACTAATCTTCGCAAGGTATAGGCTTACCAGCACCATCACTATCGATCTTCCGCAAAGGAGTAACATGGTAAACATGGAAGTCAACACCTTTTGAAAAGAGCACCAAGTGTTGGATAAGGTTAGAAGTAAGAGAAGCCTGACCCGACTCGAGAGAAAGTATTTCAAGACATAGAAGCAGTGTATAAGTGCTGGGGAGGAGTTAGGAGCAACCTACAAATCCCGTAGAAGTCGAAATATGAAAGATGGAAAAGGGAAGAAGCCTCCATGCCAGATATAGGCAGCCGAATACACAAAATAGCCTTCGGGAGGATTCATGATATTATCACGATAAGTAGGAGGAATAGTCTCCACATTATCCATTCCAAAGCTAACAAGAATGGAGTTTACTTCATCTGGAGAAGTAATCAAATATTTCTTCAGGGTGAAAGGCTTCCTCTTCCGAGTAATACCGCAAACACCAGTTGGTGATGGACCGAGATTGCTTTTGTCAGAAATAATGCTACCAGGTGATATAATTCTATAAATACATAAATTTATATCATACCCATAAGAATACAATGTAGTAATAGCACATAAACTGATTGATGGTATATAGTAGAGATAATGGATATTAAGGTAATTCGAATACTAGTTTAGATAAGACACAGGACAAATATCACATTTTTTCAAGAACAGTCAAGCCCTTAGTAATGACAGAATCATTTTATTTTCCTAAGGATAACACTTAGAAGGTTCAGAGGAGAAGGTAACGGTTGAACCAGAACCAGGCAACCATAAGCCTAGCTGGTTCTCAGAGCCAAAAATTGGTAATGACGATGGTACCATGATCGCTACTTAATCATAGATACAGGTTATTTTTGTGTAGTTAGCATATCTCAAACCCTAGAAATCAATATTTTTGGGGAAAAACTATATGTGTAGCTCACCATGAATCGAAATCCAGATCATGGACATTCAAACAATTTATAATCAACACATAAACCCTTAATTGGTTTGGGCAGAGCGATTTAATTCCTACTTAGGGTTCAAAGCAGAAATATTTACCAGAGATTCAGTCAGGAAATCTTCGAAGGAAGCTTTAATCCTCAATGGACAAATAATCTGGTCCGAGAAAAATTAATGTTGCAGGTAAAAAGTGAAGAAGAAGAAGAAGAAGGAGCAATGGTAATTATGTAAGAAATTACCGCTAATCTACATCGTACAGGCGAAGACCAATTAATGCCTCTGATCCAGGAAGATCAAAAGACATAGAGATGAAACTTTGGAAAAGACAAAAAGATTGACTTGAAAAGTCAAAACACCCCTTCACTTCGGGGGGGGGGGCAAATGTTACCACCAAAATTAACTTCGAAACCAACTGATGATGAAGGGGTATCGGAGGAACACAAACACAGAAGAGCCTTCCAAAAGCAAAAGGCTGAACAATAGAAAGAACCGAAAGCAAAAAAGAATGATCTGGGAGCCGCATTAATCGACACCTCTTGGGTAGAAAGTAGTTCAAATCTTACAGAATACCAGCAAAGTTTATCTGGCAGGCTTTACCTGGTGGGAAGTTCTGTAACGAAAGGACACTAGAGTCGGAAATCAAGAAAGAAGAAGACACGAGCTCCGCTTATTGAAACCCGGAAGGACCGGCAGTATTAACCTACTTAGTACCAACACATCGGAAGGCGAAGACATCAAGGGCCTCAAGCCGGAGGTACATAAAGATTATCCGGAACCAGCTTCCAAAATATCTACTACATAAATGACGAAAGGTCACATTGATAGACAACAGAAATATCACCGGAAGCTACCTTCCAGAAGATCAGACTATCCCAAAAGCTCCACCGGAGGGCTAACTGGAACCCTAGCGGAGATACAGGCTATCCGTGCTAATCTAGCTAGTATAGAGACCAATAACGGTTTTTAGACGGTAGCTATCTACATACATCATGAGGGCAAGCTCCTCTAAGTATTCACAAGAAAGCCGAAAGCCTACATCCGAAAGCTTACGTCCGAGAGCCTACACTCGGGAGCCACTACCGGAAGCTGAAATGCCATCCGAACGCTACCGCATCGACAAGCTCGTCTCAGTATCAAAGGAGCCTCAATTGATCGGGAATTTCCCTCCAGAAGTTATGATCCGCATCATAAGGTGGACGAAAGCCGAACATCCGAGACCAAGGAGAAAAGTGTCTGCCTGAGGCCCTTGCAGGCTAATAGCCCAACAACGGAAGGGGCCCGGAATTCTCTATAAATAAGACCCCAGAGGTCACATTGAAAGGGGGATGATTCTAATTCTTATACTCATTCTCTCTAAATCCTAATACTTAGATTAGTCTGAGGATTTCTTCTATTCAGTTCATGTATTCCAAATCAAAGATCAATAAAGAGTGAATCTATACTTAAATTATTTTCTTATGAGTTTATCATACTGTTTCTTAGTTATTATTGTTGCAATTTACTGATCATATCCTACACCTGTATGGATTCTTGTCC
This sequence comes from Allium sativum, assembly GCA_030737875.1. Classification (NCBI taxonomy): domain Eukaryota; kingdom Viridiplantae; phylum Streptophyta; class Magnoliopsida; order Asparagales; family Amaryllidaceae; genus Allium; species Allium sativum. Next base: position 260,050,027 of record CM060927.1, on the reverse strand, counting down.
GAATCTTTCCGCAAATTGGAGGAAACACCCTTTCTACAAGCTCGAACCCTTCCTGCATGCTTAGGCCCTCCCACACGCTTAGATCTCTCAGCAAGGTTGATATAGAGGTCCTTTCTGTCGTCTGGTAAGCCCTTTATCAAAGATTTTGTTTAGTAATCCTTCTCCCCTAAAATCTTGATACCCAAGAATGGTGAATTGACCCAAACCCGCCAAGGGCTCAACAGTCCATTTTTTCCCTTAGATCCACCCTCCTCAACTTACCTCCAGTGTTAACGAAAAATATCGTTAACAGGAACATTTATACTGGTTTGGAGTTACCCTACATCCAGTTCCGCACTACGTACGGTCTTTATTAGCATCAATAATTACACTCCCTAATTTCAAGGCTACAAGGATACACCCTCAATAATACCAACCACTGGGCAAGCTAATCTGATTTGTAGGCCATAGATCCTCACCCAGCTGGATTTCCGAGCAAACAAGTCATTCAAATTACCTTGGACTGGCATAATCAAACCAATTAGATTCAGGGCTGCATAATCACACCCTTATAGATTTTGAGTAGTCTATACGATCAATGCAGACTTGGAACTTTTGATCTTCATACAGTTTCTCCTATAACTTTTGTTTGCATTTTTATCTTGGTAGAAATGGAGAGATCTTGACATAAATCAAATAGAAGAAGAAATAACTTGACTTAGTTGATAAATCGACAACACATAGTCATAAAATTCAAGATTTTCAAGAGAGGAGGAAAGAGAGTGAAGAAATATGGAGGAGGTTAGTTAATCTCGTTTCTGAAAGAAGAGTATATATAGTGGTGAAGGAATGTAGCTGTTAGAAAAACACTATCGCAAAAAGACACTTTCTTTCAAATTTGGATTTTGAAAATTTACCATTACATGTCAACACGTATAACACCCCAATGTCGATATGTCTTAGTTAAAAATAAATAAAATTTGTTTTTTTGAAATTGTTTTGAAAATAGAAACTTGTATATAATGTTGAGTGAAAATTAGGCTCACATCCTTAAAACTAAACTTAATTAAGCGCACATTCTCCCCTATTGAAAAGTTTAAATTTCATCGCTGTTTTTAAAATATCGGCTTTTTTCTTGAATTACCCATTTTTTAAATTACGCCTTAATTAACGAATCACATCCAATTTTGATTTATTCGTTATTTAATTTTTTTTTCTTATGCCTTATTTAACGGATAATGAATAGATATTTTTTATTCGTGATTTTATTTTTTCTTACACATAATTTTTCGTGTTAACGGCGGCGGCAACATCTTCTTAAATATCTGAACTTCGAATTCTGTCCATATAAAATTGAAATTGATTGGCAATTTTTCCATTGATCATTTTGATCGAACTATTGTGTATAAAATGGATGTGTCTTCCTTCAAGTAAAATATACTTTATAATTTTTTGTTATAAAATTTTTGTATACTGATTTCACTTCTTCAATCGATTTTTGTTGATTCATTATTCTGAATTATGGAATTGTCTATTTTTATTTATGGATAATTTAATTATTTTACAAAGTTTCATTTTTTTGCTGATTGTATAGCTATATAAATTAATTTGTCAACATATTTTTTCATCTGCTTTATAGATTTATAATAATATGCATGTAGTATGCATATGAGCATATAAAAATGCAACTATTGGTATAGTACGTGTGTTTGGGTGTATTCAGTAAAGTTGCGTGTAAGTATGCAAATTTTCTGTATATATGCATACAAACATACTGAAATTTCTGTTTGTCTGCGTGCTTGATGATTAGTTGCATACTTCTATGAATATATTTTTAATATATGCATAGTACAAGTGTTCTGGATCTACTTTTTTGAATAATACTTGCAGAATATTCTGAAATTTTATAGATAAATATACAGATATTAATGTTATTTGCATATATGTATGCATCTAGTTATATTTATATGATTTTAGAATTGTAATTTTATTTGAATACTGCAGATTTGGCTGATTAATTTTTATTTTTTCATTTTTCAAGCAGTAGTCCTGCAAATATTGGTGTATTGGTGCTTCTAAAGTATGGGATTGATAGTTGTTCTATTCGTCTTTATTTTGATAGTACAATTGCTATCGAGAGAGATGCTATATGTGGTAAATGGATTGAGTTAAGTCCATTGTCATTTGACTTGTATCACATCAGAGATGGTGTGAGAAGGAATATCGAAAGTAATTTTGATCTTCAATCCATTTTTCTATTGGCTGCACATAATCGTGAGGATTATTTGGTTTTTGTTGTTGTTGACGTCAATCGAAATAGTTCTTCAGTTGCATATGGTAGAAATTCTTCTTTTGAAACAGATTCCTCTTTTTCTAGTACTAGTGAGTCAAACAACCAATTTTAGAAATTGTTGAAAACTGATTTGAATTAATCTGTTTTCTCTGGTGTTGGTCAACAATTTAAAGGAGGTGTCACTGAATTTAGACTTTATTTGATGATGTATAGTATGAAAACTGGATATAAGCTTAATTTGGTTAAGAATGATAAGGAAAGAGTTACTGCTGTTTGTTCTAAAAAAATTGTAGTTTTAGGATTCATACTTCTATCAAGTTTAATCTTCCTGAATATTTTGTAATGAACATACTTGTGGTGCCGAAATTCATGACATAAACAATCCTGTTATATCCAGTAAATTGATTAAGCATTTAGTTTGTGATCATATTCAAGCCAATCCGTTAATGAAGACGAAGGACATTATTAACTTGTTTCAAACTAAGTATAATGTTATTTTGAAGTATCATTATGCTTATAGTGAGAAGAGGTTGGCATTAGAAAATTTACATGGAAGCGACTTTTAATGTCCTATCATCATTTATAGTCATTTTGTGATGCAGTTATTACTGCTAATCCTGGAAGTAGAGTTGTTTTGGAGTACAATGATTCTACACGTCAATTTGAGAGGGTTTTTATTGGATTTGAGGCTTGTGCATATGGATTTCAGTATTGTCGACCAATAATTTTTGTTGATGCTACATTTATGAAGGGAAGAGCTCAAGGGTGTTTAATGACTACTACTGGTAAAAATGGAAATGAAGGTATGTTGTTTTATAGTATATATTTTTTGTTATAACTATCGATATTCTTATTTTTTGAACGCCTATATATTTTTTGTTTGAATATGTGCATTAATATATGAAATTATTTCGAACAATTGCATGCATGTATGATAACATGCTGAAGGTATGCACACAATTATGCTTCTTCTGGTTAAGACTTGCATGAAAGAATGAAAAAATTACAAACAAATGCATACAATTATTTCAGAATTCGTGAGTACCGCATACAAATAGTCGAAAAACTTTCACATAGATATGCAACTTTTCTTTATATATGCATATTTTCATGCAATTTTTCTGTCTTTACACCATTCACGCAACTGTTCTGTTTATGTTCAACTAAATATGAAATTATTTTTAAAATAGGTATGCAATTGTGAAACTGTTAGTGATTATGGTTAAATTTGATGGAATTGCCTGTATGATTTTTTTTTAAACATAAATATTTTTTGTTGTGTATGACTACTATTAAATTATTTATTATTTGCGCACGTTATGCCTTTTTTTTCTAACAAAAAATCATGTTGTTTATTCTACTACTAAGCTAATTTTTTTTATAACAGGTTTTTTCCTATAACAATTGTTATTGTATCTGGAGAAGATGAAGATAATTGGATTTGGTTTTGCGAACAACTTAGAGAGTTTCTTAAAGAGGATTGTAGAACCCATGTTTACATATCTGATCGTCATCCAGGTATCCTTGTTGCTATTCCGAAGGTGTTTCCGAATTCAGTTCATGGATCTTGTTTATACCAATTGACCAACAATTTAAAAGTTGCTTTAAAATCTCAATTTTCCAAAACAAATAAGAGGATGTTGTTGGATACATTTTCAAGAATTGCTTATGCATACAATTTGATTGATTTTAATGCTGCTTTGAAGAATTTTAGAGATGTAGGTGGATCAACCATAACAAACTTTTTGAGTGGAATTTCGTTTGAGAAATTTACTAACGTATTTTTCCCTAGTTGTCGTTACGGTGAAATGTCATCTAATTGTTCAGAAAGTTTTAACAAGTGGATTTTAGAGGAAAGACATTTACCAATCACTGCTAGTTTGGATAAAATTAGAATGAAGTTAATGAAACTTATGTCCGATCGTCGTGAAGTTGCTTCTACTTGGAATAGCGTTTCATGTTCTGTTAATGAAACTCGGTTACGGAGTCTACATTTGGAAGCAGCTTCTTGGTTTGGTATCAAATCAAGTGAATATAATTTTGAAGTTCATTCTCCAATCCATCAATTTGTTGATTTATATAATCGAGTTTGTTCTTGTAATGTGTGGCAAATTAGCGATTTTCCTTGCGCTTATGCCGTTAGATGTATTTTAAGCTGTGAAACATTGAATGTGTATGACTACATTGAAGCTTATTTCAAAGTTGGACATTTTCAACTCTCATATTCACATCCAATCAATCCTGTCATAAATTATATGGTGAAGAAATGGCTGTTGAAGATGCAATTATAGCTCCTCCAAAAGGTAGAAGAATGCCTGGTCGTCCATCCGCTTCAAAAAGGTTGAAACCTGCTGGTGAATTTACGAAGACTACTAGATGTGGTTTATGCAAGAAGTTGGGTCATAATAAAAGGACGTGTTCTTCTGTAGAGAAGTAGATGTTTTTTTTTTGAAAAAATAATTTTAAACTTGGTCAAATTGTATATTGTTGTGAACTTTTGCGTGCTGCTTTACTTTTGGTTCATTATTTTAATGTTAATTCTGTTTTTTTAACAGTTATTTTTGTTCTAAGTTCGATGTATTTAATTATTTTATATAGCTGGATATGCAATTATTACGTATAGTTGCATAGATGTATGCACTTATACTGAATATCAGTATCATCTTTGCTACTATTTTTCATAGATGAATAAATGTATAAAAACATTCAAAGTAGCTACATACATGTATGCAATTATTTTCGTAAATTGATAATGTTTAAAAGTATTCTTCATTGTTGCATAGAAGTGTGCAACTGTTTTATTTATTTGCATGCAAGTATTCAAAATTCAGTGTTCATGCATACTCTATTTTAGCTTTTAGTAATTTCCCCCTATTTAATCCTGAATTTTTTAATTTAATCAGCTAATTCTACAGTTTTTATTTCGTAATTTATTCCTAATATTTTAAGAAGTTTAGTTCGTATATTCAGTATTTTATATAAAAAAAAGCGGCATCATCTGTTGGAGTAATGCTGCAAATATTTTTCGTTACTTCAATATTATATAGAATAAGCATACAAGTATGCAAATTAATATGAATAACTCTACAGAAGAAAGCATCACCTCAAAATTCCATGTAAAATTAGAAGAACTAACTTCAGTGCACAAAATAACAAAGTAATTCAGTTTACACACTACATAATCATGTCCACGTAGTTCAAAAAAGAAAATAGCAGTTAACATTTTTAAAACAAACTAAAATGCCCCTTTCTTCCATTTTAATCACAAGGTTTGTTATCTTCTGAAAGCAACCAATTATGTGTCGGCAGATTATCTACAGTCCAACTATAAAGTTTACAGCTGAGTATTTCGTGAGCAAGCTCAGCGCATTGTTTACTAACATCCTCAGCACCATATATTTCTTCATCTTTAATGATTTCTTTGTCCTCACATATCTGTTTCATTATGTTGATAACAAACATGCCACAATCGACGCTACAGAAATTTATGAATCGTTATCACTTTGTTCGAATAAATTTATTTGGTTTTATAACATGTGTGGAAATATGTAATCATTCTCTATATCTACGTACTTGTAAATGTATGCAACTTTTATAAATACCATCATACATGTATGAAATTATTTACAACATCTGCATACCTGTATTCTAGCATTCATATCATATACGAAAATAATTGTAACTTGTATACAAGCATGCAAATATAGGCATTATCTACATACAAATAGGCAGATATTCCTAATATTTGTATAGGTCTATGCAAATGAACTGAGTTTATTTTCTTACGTATGCCCTTGTTGTGGGCAATTAGCCAATTCAAGCTCATTGGGTTGCTGAAATTTCATCTTCTCCAATTTTTTCATCACTTCATTTACGTAATACTCTACAATAAAACAAATACATACATACATACATACACACACACACACATATATATATATGTATAAATGTTGTTAATGGTTTATATAACAACTTGCATATGAAATATTTTCAATTTACATACAATATCTTTCGTTAATCTTTGATGCTTTCCTTCACGGCGTGGTTTATTGGAATCGTAATGAATCCATCTTCTACCATCTTTAACATATTCCAAAAATGAAAAATGTTTGTCATCATGGATAGGTATGAATAGTTTGGTGCAAAGTTGGAAGTCTTTTTCATGTGGTTTATCTATGAAATACCGCAATTGTGTAACAACCCGAAAAATCAGAACCAATTTAAAATTTTTATTTTGGCAATTTTAATGGATTTTGAATATTTAAAATGATTCATTTTAAATAATAATGACTAGAGATTTATTTTGAATAGAATTAGAACGTATATATCTATTTGAATCAAAGTTAGAATATAAATATTTATTTTAATTATAAAAGGAATTAGAAATGGCGCGGTAGTTTGAAAATTCGATTTCAAATTTCAAATGAATGTACAAGATTCAAAATAAACCGGATTTTAGTGAAACCAAAAATATTTGAATCTGTTTATAAATATATTTCTAATGAATATGAAAAATTGAAATTTCATAGCGGGAATCAAAAGTTATGGCCAGTTGAATATTCAGAATAGTCGTTATGGAATAAATATAGCCTTTAAAAATAGCCATTTTGCAAATGACCTCCGTTTTCGAAAAAACCACTTTTGTTGGATCCGAGATGTTGAATTATTGCTAGATTCCAATTTTCATAATTTTTGGAATCAATATGTGAGCGTGGCGAAGTTAAACGTATTTTGACAGTTTTAGTCAATTTGGATCGACCAGAAAATGACCATTTTTTCAAACGGTCTCCAAATTCGACGAAATTAGTTTTGTTAGGACCGTATCGTCAAAACATAGCCAGATTTATTTTTTTGGAATTTTTAAAGTCAGTACGTGTCCCCGATAAATTAAAATGTACGTTTGAATTCAATATGTATTGGTTTATATTTTAATTTTGATGAAGACTAATCAAAATAATCTAATTGGCTTACGAAACATATCCCATTGTTTTTGGAATGGGGGTAATTAGCTAGGGGCGACAGTCGTTGGGTTGGATTTGGAGTTCGTGACGATTTTGAACTTTAAAATGAATTAAATATTAATACATACACACACACACACACACACACACACACACATATATATATATATATATATATATAAAGTCAAACGGGTTCAAAATAAATCCTAATTCTTCTATCGTTTAGCGAGCCGCCAAACCCAACTGACTGTCAAAACCCTTCCAAATTCAATCTAAAATCTCTTGCAAAATAAAACGAATTAGCAAAATGTTTCAAAACACAAATCGAAGATCTAAGTTCGATCTTCGAACTGAAATTGGTTTGATGAATCATTGTTATGAGAATCGCGAGAATTCTGAGCACAAAGTCGGCTCGCTCGCATGCCTTTCTAGCCTGGGTAGGACCATCGAACTCGACGTGGGTCGGAGGGGGGTAGGCGGCGTGAAGCTCGAGGACGTGGTATAGTTGGATCATCTTTCAGCGTTTGGATTGTGGCACGGTGGTTGAGGGTTGTGATCGACAATTGGGTTTGGGTATTCTAGTGTTTCAACGAAGAAGAAGGGGGGAGCATGCAGTGCACGTGTATGATGATGGGTAAGGAATTGTTTAATTTAAATAAAGTTAATTTTATTTAAATCATGTACTAACTTCGAAACGTCATATCTAGCTCGTACGAAGTCGGATTGACGAACTGTCAAATGCGTTGGAATCGTCTTCACAAATGCTACACCATGGAACTGACTGGGATAAGAACATAGAAGATTGGAATTTCAAGCAAATTTAAATTCAAAACAGAACAGAATTTCAGAATAAAAGAACGGAGGAGTGGAAACAAATGTGAGAACTTCTCACTAAAATAATTTATGTACAATTATTTAATGTATAACTGCATATATGAACTGCTCCCCGTCGTCCACAGACCATGGACGACTTGTTTGTTGGATTGTATTGTGAAAATTGATTGTGATGTGAAATGGACTGTATAAAATATATGAGTAATAAAAATATCATTTTTATTATATATGGACTGAATAAAATATTCATGAGTTGAGATAAATATTCATTTACAAACCGGATGGTTTGTTTATGTACACCAATTCATCTGATATTGATAGGGACAATAAATTTTACACATCGCCCAACTGCACAAATAATAAACAGTATTTGTTGTTTGAAGACCCCACACGGGTATTAGGATAATATTTAACATACACTGATCCCGATAATTAGTGGTATGTCAATCGATGGGTTGACAAGCTGTATAAGTGTTATTTATTTATTTTAATGCTTGTACAGTTGTAGAATGCACTCTGGATGTTGTATGAATTTTTAATGATTGCTTATCTTTATTATTGTATATATATGATGTCAAAATCCATATAAGTAAAATTATATGGTAATTGATTAAGTCTGATTCCAGTTCAGAATTAACGAATATTTTAAAATAATATTCATAAAATATTGAAAGGTGAAGCCGTGTTAAGTAGTTAAACGCCATTTTAACACGAACGGGAATTTGGTCGATTTTATTCATTTTATAATGAATATCAAAAAGTGATTTCAAAATTCGATATTTTGAAAATATTATCATTTTAATATTGAAATGATATGGAAATTTAAATTTTGATTTAAATTTGAAAATCAAATTGAAGTGGAATTGAAATCGATTTGAATTAGAATCGATTTGAAATGAATTCAAAACGGATTGAAATGGAATTGAAATTGAATTGAAATCGATTTGAAATGAATTTAAAACGAATTTACAATGGAAAATTCAATTTTGATTTTAATCTGAAATGGAAGTGGAAATCGTTTTTGAATCATATTTAAAATGATTTATAAAATTCCTTTTAAATGGGAATCGACGAAATATATAATATATATATTATATATATTATAATGGCCTGAATAGAACACGCCGCGCAGCGGCAGTTCGCAAATTTCGACCATTAACTTCAAATGGACGTTACAGGAGATCCGACCGTCGGATTCTCCTAAAACCGAAACTGTTGTGTTTGTATCGAAAAGATCTTTCCAATGAATACAAGAAATTTGAAATCTAACGGTTGGAATTGGAGATATGTCCAAATCAATTTCAGAAAAGGTCGCTATGGATGCAGTTCGGTGGCCGTTATTGGAAACCGACTGTACGGGCGATAATAAAATTATTAAAAATATGGAAAATTATGTAAAATCATAATAAACGATTTGGAAAGATTTTGGATGAAAAATTCCAGTTTTGAAAAGATAAAAATATATTTTTATCAAAATGAACTAGTTATTAACTAGAAAAATAATTTATTTATTTTTAGAAATAAATAAATTGGATTTGAAATGGTTTTAAAATAACTAGAATTTTTCCAAAGAATAAATTGGAAATGGATTCGGAATGGAAATAATCTTTGGAATATTTCAATAGTGGATTCCATGATTATACGGATATTGTTGAGGAATTTGGAAGAGATATATATATATATATATATATATATATATATATATATATATATTTATATCGTTATTCCAATACGATATCCGTTGGTTTCAGAATTTGGTATTGAATATAAGCCGATATATCTTCTATTCAGGGTCTTGTATTTGATATCGAATTGGATTTTGGGTTTGTCGAGAATGGTGTCTTCATTAACACTGTCCTTAAACCTAGTTGAGAAAAGAATAAATCTTTTTATTTTAGATTTAATGAGGTTTACCAATTAATTGACATTTAATTGGAATTAAATGGGAATTAATAAAAGGGTTTATCGTGAACGGTGTTTTAAATAACACTTGTTCTTTAACCCGATTATCAATGGGAATTGGTTTTTAGGTTTATCGTGAATGGTGTTTTAAATAACACTTGTTTTTTAACCCAATTAATAGTGAAGAATATGATTTGGAATTTATAATCTTTGAATTAATATTTATGGAATTTTCCAAAGTAAAGATTTCTAATTTAATATATTAAATTGGAATTGAATGGAATTCGATTTGGTAATAATCGAAGTGGGTTTCTGTGGAGGAAGATTGTTAATATATATGGAATTTAAAAGGCTTTGTCGTTATTTCATTTATATTATTAGTCAGATACGGAAATTGATATCGATTATATATTGACTTATTTTTCCGTGAAGATTCCATAAATAATGGAATGTGATTTTGGGATTATCGTGAACCGTGTTTTAAAATGACATTGGTTCTTTAACCCTGTTAAAGATAAGATTAATTTCTTAGCTTTGAATAATCATTAATATTGAATTTTGGGAAGATTAAAACTAAATGGAGTTTTAAGGAATCTTTAATTAAATTGAAAAGTGAATGTGATAATTAAAATTATCAATTCAAGCAAATGATCGAGAATGGAGTACCACCAGTTTTACTCCAGGTGATAGCTAAATCTTTAATTAGATTTTAATGTGAAATGGTAATTAATATTTACCGATAACACCGTGGTGTTAGATATGGAGTATTACCAGTTTTGCTCCATGGGATGAATAGGTTGGGATTGGGAAATAAAATAAATGATTACTTTGGTGTGGTTCGGTAATCCCGACGAGTCTGGAAAACCTTAATATGGTTTGATATCCAAAGGAAGATTAAAGAATAAATTTAAAGAATTTACCTTTGATAAAATTAATGGGAACATTTCCCAAAAGAAAAGAATATTTGAATAAAAGAATATTCTGGTTTGGAATGAGGCGTATGATGTGTTGTGATAGCACTTGATTACAAGATACGCGAGTTATTCAAAAAGGCCGGGTTTAACCCACTCTGAATAACTGATTCGACGATAAGTCGAAGAGATTGAAAACGGTGCAAGACCGACGATCTTCACATCGAATGGATGAGTGCTACTGATACTCATGATGGGAGTAGCTACCTTGAAGGGGCTACAGTGGTAGCCGTCCGTGCGTACTTGTTGATTATACGGATATGCGAGGGCCTCTCTCCTGTATTGGACATACGGGACGAGGAATAAGGTGCCTCCGGTTTCGTTTAGACTTAGAACGGACTTGTAAATGGATGGTGTGTCTGACATTGGATTTTATTCTGTGCTGATTGATCTCTGTTAAATATACATCTGCCTGGTGAAGGGTAATTTATTCCCTTACTTCACCCTTCTCTGAGATGTACGGGATCAGAGGTTGTATATCGATAGACATCAGTCGCATGGCTTAAATTGCCTGTGTGGCAGGCCCAAGTGGCAAATGATCAAGGCTTCTGTTGAAAAGCAGAGTCTTGTGGTTGATGATCAAAGCACAACTTTAATATAGCACGACTTTGTGTAGCGTTAATTCGCGAGCCTCACACCCCGATATGGTGGTAAACTGATGGTTATATCAGTATGCTTTTTTGAGGATGGGCACCTTAGTGGTGTAGTGGATTCGGTCGACCGAGATGAGCTGAGTGTGGTCGCCCCACGCTCAGGAGGGATAGGGCACACCCCCGATTCCCTGAGGGATAGAGTAAGCGGTGTTTTCTCTTGCCGGGACGTAAGACGTAGTGATACTCGATTTCCCAAAAGTGCAGATGTGCATTACAGTGTTTTCTCTCGCTGAGACGTAAGCCGTTGTGGATTGTACTACGCGATTGATCTTTCGGATCTGGAGCCACCATGATGGAAATCCAATTTCCAAATACGTGACATTTCGGTTTTGATTGTAGAGCCTAGTACTGGCGACATGATATATGGTACCCATGCCGTCTATGATTGATACATTTATAATTGAAGTTGTTTTCTTCACTTATAGTAATAATAAAAGATTAAATTTCACGTATCAAGCATATTTGGATATTATAAGGGAAAACCCTATCCTCCTGCTTGCGTTGCATTGTGAAATGGGACTTGGGTCTTATAATAGCTTCATTGTTCTTTATTTAGCATTGCGCTGTTTGTTTTATGCACTGGTATTCTTGGGAGGAAACCCTTCCATGTTATACGGCGTGGTCCCTCGATTTACCTAACTTTAAAAATAAAGATTAGTAACTGTTTTAGTTCTCACACCAGTCACATGACTGACCTGGAGTTTATTGTTTTAACCTAAACTCTGGGTGCCCCTATTTTCCACACGGGCAACTAGTAGTTGGGTTTTGCAGATATTATATTCACAGGATCCTGGTTTACAGATGAAGCGATATTGGGAAAGCATTGTATCCGTGTATTCTTTTCAGTTGTGTTTTTGTATTATTTTTCCGCTGCTATATATTTAAATGTAATTTAAAACTCTGATATTTCCTGTTGTATAATATTTATTCATTTATACTCTGTTATATTCTTGTACTCTGATGTAATTGTTGTAAATAGCAATGAAATGTTCTTTTATTTGTGTTCTGATTTGTTGTGTTTTCGAAGAAATCCGGGCTTTCCTTTACGGGGAAGTTAGGGTCGCCACATTTGGTATCAGAGCTTTGGTTTACAGAGCTCGGAGAACAAAGGCACCTTAGAACCAAACGAAAGAATTCATCAGAGATTGGATTAGTAATATTCAATGGGAATGACTCGTTAGAGATAGGATCAGCAGTATCCTAGAATGAGTGTGAAGAGTTATTTTTAAAATAAAAATGAAACAAATTTTGTTTTGAAATTTATATCAAATTATACGTATTTGATTATTTATTTTATATTGAATTTGGAAAATCGAGTATATGAAGATTTTGTACATACGCGTTATGAGCATGTATTTGAAGTCTCAAATATACTGGGTAGATATAAAGTCACACCCTAGTCGCCTGGAGACGATTCTGATGATAGCGATCGCATCATCAGCATATGTGTTCGAGTTTCGAAGGTGGGATATCTATATATCTCCAATCGAGTGGTGTGAGAACCAAAACCTATTTTGAATTTATTGTTTGGAATTTGACACTAGAAATATGATTTTTGCATATATATACAAAAGTTATATGTTTTGGGAATTTAATTCACTAATTGATTGCTGGTTGTGTTGTCTGATTATTAGTTCAACTAAATAAAAACATTGGAATAATAAATCCAATATGAGAATGAAAAGTTAAATTGAACCAAATTTAACCAATATGTAATGGAAAGGTAAAATGTAGCCAAATCGAATCAAATATTAAACTGTTTTGAAATTTGATTGAAATTGCATGCATATTCATGTCTATAAATTGAACAAGTCATAGCAAGGAGGCTAGAGAAGAGGAATAAAATTATATGCCCAACAAATAGGTAAATGTTTTCTAATTTATTGGATTTTGGTGATTTTATAAGCCGACTGGCTAGCCGCTTGGCTTTTTCCTTTTCTTTTGAGATGAGAGGACCTATGTGGCGGTTTGGGGATTTTCCCGGTGCACTTGTACAAAGGAGGTTATGGCGAAAATTTTCGAAAATTTAGGGTGTTAGCCAAATTTTTGAAGAATTTGAAAATTCTTAGAAACTGAAAAGTTGAAGCATGAATGCCAAAATGAATGTTGAGTTGGTTGGTTAAAAAACTTTCAGCTCCGTTCCTTTTCGAGGACAAAAAGATTTTTAGTGGGGGAGATCGTAACAACCCGGAAAATCAGAACCAATTTAAAATTTTTATTTTGGCAATTTTAATGGATTTTGAATATTTAAAATGATTCATTTTAAATAATAATGACTAGAAATTTATTCTGAATAGAATTAGAATGTATATATTTATTTGAATTGAAGTTAGAATATAAATATTTATTTTAATTATAAAAGGAATTAGAAATGGCGCGGTAGTTTGAAAATTCGATTTCAAATTTCAAATAAATGTACAGGATTCAAAATAAACCGGATTTTAGTGAAACAAAAATATCTGAATCTGTTTATAAATATCTTTCTAACGAATCTGGAAAATTGAAATTTCATAGCGGGAATCAAAAGTTATGGCCAGTTGAATATTCATAATAGTCGCTACGGAATAAATATAGCCTTTAAAAATAGCCATTTTGCAAACGAACTCCGTTTTCGACGAAACTGCTTTTGTTTGATCCGGGATGTTGAATTATTGCTAGATTCCAATTTTCATAATTTTTGGGATCAATATGTAAGCATGGCGAAGTTAAACGTGTTTTGATAGTTTTAGTCAATTTGGATCGACCAGAAAATGGCCATTTTTCAAACGGTCTCTAAATTTGACGAAAATTAGTTTTGTTAGGACCGTATCATCAAAACATAGCCAGATTTATTTTTCTGGAATTTTTAGAGTCAGTAAGTGGCCCCGGTAAATTAAAATGTACATTTGAATTCAATATATATTGGTTTATATTTTAATTTTGATGAAAACAAACCAAGAGAATCGAATTGGCTTCCGAAACTTATCCCATTGTGTTCGGAATGGGGGTAATTAGCTAGGGGCGACTGTCGTTGGGTTGGATTTTGATTTCGTGATGATTTTGAACTTTAAAATGAATTAAATATTAAATAATATATATATATATATATATGAAGTCAAACGGGGTCAAAATAAACCCTAATTCTTCTATCGTTCAGCGAGCCGCCAAACCGAACTGACGGTCAAAACCCTCCCAAATTCAATCCAAAATCTCTTGTAAAATTAAACGAATTAGCAAATGTTTCAAAACACAAATCGAAGATCTAAGTTCGCTCTTCGAACCGAAATCGGTTTGATGAATCATTGTTATGAGAATCGCGAGAATTCTGAGCATAAAGTCGGCTCACTCACATGCCTTTCTAGGCTGGGTAGGACCATCGAACTCGATGTGACTCGGATGGGGGTAGGCGGCGCGAAGCTCGAGGATGTGGCTTAGTTGGATCATCTTCCGGCGCTTGGATTGTGGCACGGAGGTTGAGGGTTGTGATCGACAATTGGATTTGGGTGTTCCAGTGTTTCAATGAAGAAGAAGGGGGAGCGTGCAATGCACGTGTGTGATGAGGGGTGGGGAATTATTTAATTTAAATAAAGTTAATTTTATTTAAATCATGTACTAACTTTGAAATGTCATATCTAGCTCGTACGAACTCGGATTGACGAACCGTCATATGCGTTGGAATCATCTTCATGAATGCTACACCATGGAACTGACCGGGACAAGAACGGAGAAGATTGGAATTTCAAGCAAATTTAAATTCGAAACAGAACAGAATTTCAGATTAAAATAATGGAGGAGTGGAAACGAATGTGAGAACTTCTCACTAAAATAATTTTTGTACAGTTATTTATTGTATAACTGCATATATGAACTACTCCCCGTCGTCCACAGACCATGGATGACTTGTTTGTTTGATTGTATTATGAAAATTGATTGTGATGTGAAGTGGACTGTATAAAATATATGAATAATAAAAATATCATTTTTATTGTACATATGGACTGAATAAAATATTCAAGTGATGAGATAAATATTCATTTACAAACCGGATGGTTTGTTTATGTACACCAATTTATCTGATATTGATTGGGATGATAAATTTTACACATCGCCCAATTGCACAACTAATAAACAGTATTTGTTGTTTGAAAACCCCATACGGGTATTGGATAATATTTGACATGCACTGATCCCGATAATTAGTGGTATGTCAATCGATGGGTTGACAAGCTGTATAAGCGTTATTTATTTATTTTAATGCTTATACAGTTGTAGAATGCACTCTGGATGTTGTATGAATTTTTAATGATTGCTTATCATTATTATTGTATATATATGATGTTGAAATCCATATAAATAAAATTATATGGTAATTGATTAAGTCTGTTTCCAGTTTAGAATTAACGAATATTTTAAAATAATATTCAGAAAATATTGAAAGGTGAAGCCGTGTTAAGTAGTTAAACGCCATTTTAACACGAACAAGAATTTGGTCGATTTTATTCATTTAATAATGAATATCAAAAAGTGATTTCAAAATCCGATATTTTGAAAATATTATTATTTTAATATTGGAATGATATGGAAATTTAAATTTTGATTTAAATTTGAAAATCAAATTGAAGTGGAATTGAAATCGATTTGAATTAGAATCGATTTGAAATGAATTCAAAACGGATTGGAATGGAATTGAAATTGAAATTGAATTGGAATCGATTTGAAATGAATTTAAAACAAATTTACATTGGAATATTCAATTTTGATTTGAATTTGAAATGGAAGTGGAGATCGTTTTTGAAACGAATTTAAAATGATTTATAAAATTCTTTTTGAATGGAAATCGATGAAATATGTAATATATATATTACATATATTATAATGGCCTGAATAGAACGCGCAGCGTAGCGACAGTTCGTGAATTTCGACCATTAACTTCAAATGGACGTTACGGGAGATCCGACCGTCGGATTCTCCTAAAACTGGAACCATTGGGTTCGTATCGAAAAGAGCTTTACAATGAATGCAAGAAATTTGAAATCTAACGGTTGGATTTGGAGATATGTCCAAATTAATTTCAGAAAAGGTCGCTATGGATGCAGTTCGGTGGCCATTATTGGAAACTGACTGTACGGGCGATAATAAAATTATTAAAAATACGGAAAATTATGTAAAATCATAATAAATGATTTGGAAAGATTTTGGATGAAAAATTCCAGTTTTGAAAAGATAAAAATATATTTTTACCGAAATGAACTAGTTATTAACTAGAAAAATAATTTCTTTATTTTTATAAATAAATTGGATTTAAATGGTTTTAAAATAACCAGAATTTTTCCAAAGAATAAATTGGAAATGGATTCGGAATGGAAATAATCTTCGGAATATTTCGATAGTGGATTCCGTGATTATACGGATATTGTTAAGGAATTTGGAATATATATATATATATATATATATATCGTTATTCCAATACGATTTCCATTGGTTTCAGAACTTGATATTGAATATAAGCCGATATATCTTCTATTCAGGGTCTTGTATTTGATATCGAATTGGATTTTGGGTTTGTCGTGAACGGTGTCTTCATTAACAGTCCTTAATCCCAGTTGAGAAAAGATTAAATATTTTTATTTTAGATTTAATGAGGTTTATCAATTAATTGACATTTAATTGGAATTTAATGGGAATTAATAATAGGGTTTATCGTGAACGGTGTTTTAAATAACACTTGTTCTTTAACACGATTATTAATGGGAATTGGTTTTTGGGTTTATCGTGAACGGTGTTTTAAATAACACTTGTTCTTTAACCCAATTAACAGTGAAGAATGTGATTTGGAATTTATAATCTTTTAATTAAGATTTATGGAATTTTCCAAAGTAAAGATTTCCAATTTAATATATTAAATTGGAATTGAATGGAATTCGATTTCGTAATAATCGAAGTGAGTTTCTGTGGAGGAAGACTGTTAATATGTATGGAATTTAAAAGGATTTGTCATTATTCCATTTATATTATTAGTCGGATACGGAAATTGATATCAATTATATATTGACTTGTTTTTCCGTGAAGATTCCATAATTAATGGAATGTGATTTTGGGTTTATCGTGAACCGTGTTTTAAAATGACATTGGTTCTTTAACCCAGTTAAAGATAAGATTAATTTCTTAGCTTTGAATAATCATTAATATTGAATTTTGGGAAGATTAAAACTATATGGATTTTTAAGGAATCTTTAATTAGATTGAAAAGTGAATGTGATAATTAAAATTATCAATTCAAGCAAATATCGAGAATGGAGTACTACCAGTTTTACTCCAGGCGATAGCTAAATCTTTAATTAGATTTGAACGTGAAATGTTAATTAGTATTTACCGATAATACTGTGGTGTTAGATATGGAGTATTACCAGTTTTGCTCCATGGAATGAATAGGTTGGGATTGGGAAATAAAATAAATGATTACTTCGGTGTGGTTCGCCAATCCCGACTAGTTTGGAAAACCTTAATATGGTTTGATACACAATGGAAGACTAAAGAATAAATTTAAATAATTTATCTTTGATAAAATTATTGGGAACGTTTCCCAAAGGAAAAGAATATTTGAATATAAAAATATTCTGGATTGGAATGAGGCGTATGATGTGTTTTTATAGCACTTGATTATAAGATACGCGAGTTCAGAAAGGCCGGGTTTAACGCATTCTGAATAACTGATTCGACGATAAGTCAAAGAGATTGAAGGCGGTGCAAGACTGATGATCTTCACATCGAATGGATGGGTGCTACTGATGCTCATGATAGGAGTAGCTACCTTGAAGGGGCTATTGTGGCAGCCGTCCGGACGTACTTATTGATTGTACGGATATGCGAGGGCCTCTCTTCTGTATTGGACATACAGGACAAGGAATAAGGTGCCTCCAGTTTCGTTCAGACCTAGAACGGACTTGTAAATGGATGGTGTGTCTGACATTGGATTTTATTCTATGCTAATTGATCTCTATTAAATATGCATCTGCCTGGTGAAGGGGAATTTATTCCCTTACTTCACCCTTCTCTGAGACATACGGGATCAGAGGTTGTATATCGATAGACATCAGTCGCATGGCGTAAATTGCCTGTGTGGCAGCCCAAGTAGCAAATGATCAAGGCCTTTGTTGAAAAGCAGAGTCTTGTGGTTGATGATCAAAGCACAACTTTAATATAGCACGACTTTGTGTAGCGTTAATTCGCGAGCCTCACACCCCAGTATGGTGGTAAACGGATGGTTAGATTAGTATGCTTTTTAGAGGATGGGCACCTTAGTGGTGTCGTGGATTCGGTCGACCAAGATGAGCTGAGTGTGGTCGCCCCACGCTCAGGAGGGATAGGGCACACCCCCGATTCCTTAAGGGATAGAGTAAGCGGTGTTTTCTCTCGCCGGGACGTAAACCGCAGTGATACTCGATTTCCGAAAAGTGCGGATGTGCATTACGGTGTTTTCTCTCGCTAAGACGTAAGCCGTTGTGGATTATACTACGCGATCGATCTTTCGGATTAGGAGCCACCATGATGGAATTCCAATTTCCAAATACTTGACATTTCTGTTTTGATTGTAGAGCCTAGTATTGGCGACATGATATATGGTACCCATGCCGTCTATGATTGATACATTTATATTTGATGTTGTTTTCTTCACTTATAATAATAAAAGATGAAATTTCACGTATCAAGCATAT
Organism: Allium sativum; assembly: GCA_030737875.1. Lineage (NCBI taxonomy): Eukaryota > Viridiplantae > Streptophyta > Magnoliopsida > Asparagales > Amaryllidaceae > Allium > Allium sativum. The sequence goes on along the minus strand of CM060927.1, from coordinate 260,030,740 downwards.
TTGGCTATTATAAGGGAAAACCATATCCTCCGGCTTGCGTTGCATTGTGTGATGGGACCTGGGTCTTATAATAGCTTCATTGTTCATTATTTAGCATTGGGATATTTGTTTTATGCACTGGTATTCTTGGGAGGAAACCCGTTCCGTGTTATACGGCGTGGTCCCTCGATTTACCTAACTTTAAAAATAAAGATTAATAATTGTTTTAGTTCTCACACCAGTCACATGACTGACCTGGAGTTTATTGTTTTAACCTAAACTCTGAGTGCCCCTATTTTCCACATGGGCAGCTAGTAGTTGGGTTTTGCAGATATTATATTCACAGGATCCTGGTTTACAGCTGAAACGATATTTGAAACGCTCTATATCCGTGTATTCTTTACAGTTGTGTTTTTGTATTATTTTTCCGCTGCTATATATTTAAATGTAATTTAAAACTCTGATATTTCCTGTCGTATAATATTTATTCATTTATACTCTGTTATATTCTTGTACTCTGATGTAATTTTTGTAAATAACAACGAAATGTTCTTCTGTTTGTATTCTGATTTGTCGTGTTCTCGAAGAAATCCGGGCTTTCCTTTACGGGGAAGTTTGGGTCGCCACAACTTTTTCTTCTGATTCTTTATTTCTAAACATCTGTAATTGCAATCATTTTAGTGGCCAATAGTAATGATAAAAATAAATTTATGCAGAAAAACATATAAAAACTTACAGAAGCAGCTATTATGATGTATAATATTTCCAGATGGCTTTTTTTGAGTTCGTTTGCAAAAAAGTCAATTATCTATTAGAATAAGTGGACTGTAAGTGTTATTGAAAGGAGAATTAATTCTAAAATTAAAAATATTACTGGAATTATTTTTACTACATTAGCATTTCAATGTAGTAATACCTGTTCATCGATAATTCTTCAAGCTAATAAATCACCCAATGAAGTACCAAGAATGCATATGTCATCTTTACCATTCAAGTACGCGCTTTTACTGATAATATATGTAATACATTAAGATAATTTCCAGCAATATATTACTTACTGATATAAGTAAATAATATTTATTATTGCATAAATGTATGCAATAAGTTATAATATTTGCATATAATTATTCAACATTTACTTATAATTGTGTAATGTTCAAATATTGAGAATTTTTTCATACTAGTATGAAAAAATAATTTATATCCATATAGAAGCATGCAAATATTGTCAATATCTACAACAAGAATGCAAACATACTATACATCCGCATTCAGGAATGCATATATTGCCAATATGTGTATAAAACATTCAAACATAATAGATATTTGCATACAAGCAAGAAGATTGTCAATATCTACATATTAGTATGGAAATTTAATAGATCTCGGCATACATATATGCAAAATTTTCAAATATATTGCTTCATTTTGAACAATTCTACAATTCAACAAAAAATGAACAAAATTTATGCAAATTTTGGAATACTTTTTACCTTAGGTCTGAAAGTGTAAAAAATTCTTCTAATTTCTTGATTTGGCTCTCTTCTAGGTTCCAAACATTTTTAAACTTTCTTATTTTCAGTTTAGCTTTTGTACGCATTTCTTCAGCTCTTGATCCTGTTTCATAATCAACCACTTCCACTTTTTCCGCCTCTTTCCTTTTTCTTTTTCCTACGACTAAGAATAACATCAAATTTATCATCCATGTAATGTTGGATATTATAGTTCATGAACATTAGTAGAATAATAAAATATTGTTTACCTTTTCTGTTTCTTAAATTTATACGCCTTCACATTTTTCCTAGTTCTTCCATCTGGTTGTTACCAAGATCCTTTTCTACCTCATTTTGGTTTTTTAAATTTTCAGTATTTTCAGTAACTCTTTTCCCTTTATCAATCTTCTCGTGTTCCTTCTCCTTTGAGTTGCCCAGCTCCATCTCCTTCTCGCCGTTTTCCTTCTGTTCGTTCTCCCTCTCTTTTTCATCTTCAGTTTTTTCTGCATTAGTCTTGTCATTCTCTGTCTGTACCATTTCATTCACCAAGTTTTTCTGTTGTTCCTTTTGCATTTCCTCATTTCCATTGTTATTAACTTCAGTTGCTTCATCAACTTTTCCATCATCATTTTTATCATTATTATCTGTTAACAGTCTTAATTTGTTCTGCTCCTACTTCCTCTGCTCAATCTTCTTCTTGTGCTTCTTATCAATTTTCTCCCACTGTTTATCCATCAACTACTGAATGTTCTCATCGTCTACTTCCGTATCACTTTTTGTTTCTTCAATATCTTCATTAATATTCATTTCATCAAGTCCTTGTTCTTCTTCTTCTTCTTCTTCTTCTTCACTGTTATCATTATCCTCATTGTCTGTAACAAACTCACCATCATTTTTATTAGTTACACCTTGTTCATCTTCAGCACTTTCTGATGTTGTGTCAGCAGTAAGCTCTTTTATTCTTATTTTTAACATTGTATTCTCTTCTGCTAACTGCCTGTTCTCTTGTTTCAATATTGTTATCATCTCCTTCAACCTTTGTTCCCTTTTTTTTGTAAAATGCTTCATATTCTCCATCTTTTTCAACAACTTGTTTCAGCAACTTTAATTCCTTCCCTTGTACATCCTGTAAATACAAAAAGCAAAAACTATTGTTTAATTAATACAATAGAAATTTTTGCATTTTTGTACACAAGTTTATGGACAAACTGCATACATGTATGCGATTATACAAATTATTCGAACTTAATTATGTAAATGTTAAAAATTATTTTCATATAAGACTTAAATTATATTTAATATTTTGTCAATTGAAATATGCAACATTTCTTACTGTTTGCATTTACTTAAACAAGTAGTCTGATAAATGGTTCAATATTAAGAAACACGTCCTAATCTGCATGACAGTAATGCAGATAAACAAAATATCTACATTTATGTAGACAAATATTCTTCATTTTTTCATCCAATTATTCAGCTATTCAGAAAACTTAATTTGACAAATATGTATGATTCAAATTTACATCGGACTTACAAATATGCAAACATTGTCAAAATTTGAACACTTATATGCTAATATTGTCAATATATGCATACAAATAATCAGATATATTCAATATTTGCATACAATCATGCACATATTGTCAATATCTACAAAAAATAATGCAACTATACTTCTTATCTGCATACAAATATGCAGATATTGTTAATATTTACATACAAGAACGCAAATATTGTCTGTCATTATTTGCAAATAAGCATGCAAATAATGACATACATTTATATAGGCATTTAGAATACTTAATTTGACAAATATATATGTTTACTATTTACATGAGACTTACATTGTTGTAATTGATATCCATTAGCATTGACGGCTTTAGCAATTTAATGTCCCATTTTCCTGCTCGTGGAAATACCTCGTTGTACTCAGGCTTTGATGTTGGGAGAATATGGGTTTTTTCGTAAACCCACCACTACATAACCAAAAACTGAACAAAACATTATATATAGCATGAACAATAATTTTTTTAAAATTTAAATAATAAGTTTGAAAATGATACCAAAAATAGTGTCACACAACCACTTATTTTGCATGGTGTCTCATAATATTTATCAACTTGGCTGAATAGATGGTGATGGACAGTTTTTGGCCAAGATATTATATTTACCTTCCTGTCGCATACACAATACGGTACCAAAGTCCACGGTAAAGTGTAGTTGGGAGTGGATACAAGGAATGTTGCTACCATATAGGGAAGCAAAAGCTTAACAGTATCAAAACATGCTACTACTTACTCGTCTTTAATTGTTGAGAAAATTTCTCGTTCAACATTTTTCTTGTTGATTGTAGCTTCTCCTTTTAAATGTCTTTCTATAAAAGCTTTATAATCTTCATCATATTTATCATCCTTTTTAAGTGCCCATTGGTTTTAATCAAATCTCCTTGGATAGTAGCACCCAACAACTTCCCAATATCTTCTTCCGTAAATGTCAACAATAACTCTCCAAATTGAAAATATTTCATATTTTTCTTATAACTTTTAATAATCAAATCTAAAGTTGTCGAATTTTTAACAGCCTCCGATGGGGAGATGACACCATCAATGATCACGTCGATGAATCCACTCGATGGTAATTTTTCAAGAAATACATAATGCTTATGTGTATAAAGATCATCTTTCTTTAATTTCTCGATCAATTCGATGGATGTCTTAAGATTATTCCTATACACATTTTCCTTTTTGGGATTCTTTCGTACTTCTTCGAGTTTTCCATCATTTACCACTTGGTGAGATTTAGACGGTTGTTCGGTAATTATTAACGCTCTCTCTTTTTCAACATCGAATATAGGGCCATCTTCCACCATAGCTCTCTGTAAAAAGAATTAGATAATTATTCATAGAATGTTTCAAAATTTTCTTAATATATGCTTACTAGTATGCAAGTATTCTGACTAAAGGCACCAATGTGTGCATGTATTCTGAATAAATGTATATAATTCGCAAATATTGTTGTTACATGAACATACATATGCAAATAAACTTAATAGTCGAACATAAGTGTGAAAATATTACTAATAATATCACACAAAGCATGTATCTTTAGTACTAGCACAGATGTGTGCTACTATTTAGAATAAATTTACATAAGTGTGCAAATATTATAGACATAAGCACACAACTATACAATCATTTATAATAACATCACATAATTGTGCAAAAAAACATAAAACATGCACTCTAGAGTGCATTTATTATAAAAATATACAATATTGCTCATCAATTTTGAATTACTCAAATATTTGTCATATTAATATAATGTGAGCAAATAAATATTTACAATTATACAAGAATTCTTAAACAAATTACTCAAATATTCACCAACTCAAAATAAAATATAATCTTGTATGCAAGTTTTCTGATTATGTTTATTCATATATTTCTCTTTGGTGAATATGTTCATCTTTGTATTCATGTTTCTTGAAAAATATGCATTCAGAAATGCAACAATTATGTAATTATGTACACAAGTATGCTTTTTGAATATCTAAATTCCAGCATGCATCTACTATGAATAAATGTATTCAAACATTTAATTATTATGTATACTTGCATATAATCGTATATATTTTCTGAATAAAAATCATACAATCAAGCAAAAATTCCGTACAAATTCATGATTCTGTGTACTAATTAGGTGATAAATACATAACAACAACATATGGTTATGCTAGAATTCTAATTAACATCATACAATCGTGCAAGATTTCTAAATAACATCTAAAAAAACGTTCAATAATTCTTAAGAACAGCATACACTCATTTGAAATGTTTGTTTTATTCTTATTACAGAGTATTACGAGAAGATAGAATCTATAGTCAGATATGAATAAAAGCATTCAGCTTTATACCCTTTTTCTCGCCATTTCGTGTAATTTACTAACAACGACAACAAAATTGGAGCAAAACAGGACTATCTTGATTAAAGTGAGGACCTCCAGCTTTTGATTCTAAAATGCGATTTTTTGATCGGGGGTTTTGTTGAATCGTTGAATTAGGGTTTTGAGAGATATTAAAGGAGCGATTTGACTAATTAATTAATACGAGTCATTGTTGGAGGGTTTTGTAACTGTGTAAGGGTAGATCTGGAATTTTTTGAGCGGAAATTCAAAAATAGGGATGTGTTCTATATTCTTTTTATCAGCGGTTTATTTATTTATTTTAAAAGTTAATAGGGACCTGTAAAAAATACACCCAATATTAAAACTATATAAGTATTAAATCACACTTATGAAGTTAAAATTAAAATCTTAAAGTATAAAAAATATTAAGTAAAATTAAAATATAATATGAAAATATAGTATAAAATCAAAATATATCGAGATCCACAAATATTGGCGACCAACCTGTCACTTTCCTCGAGCCCTTCATTTCCCCGTAGTACTCCTCCTCCACCTCGAGATCTCCCCACGCCGAACCTACCATCAGACCCGATTCTGCCTAATCTTGACCCGCCTCACCTCAACCCACATCTGAAAGCGCTTCTCTCTGACCAACCCTTGCCGTTGGTGAAATGGACTTCGCTATTTGCTACTAAACCACGAAATTCGGGGGTGTTCTCTCCTCCCTATATTGCACTCAGATTTTTTGGAAAAAGCATTGTCCTCATTGAGGAGATTGTTCAAACCAACGTCGAAGTTTGGCAAGATTACCTTACTGGATATTTCCTCGATGCCCCACTATCTTACTCGATGGTTATTACCTATCTGAAAAGGCATTGGAAGCCACGCAGGACAAGAAAAATCAAGTCGAACGATATAGTATTCTTCTTCCACTTTTCTGATTTAGACGATAGAAAAAGAATCTTGGAGGCTGACCCCATTATAATTAGGAATAAGGTTTTTCATAATTAAGAAGTGGGATGAATCATTGGGAAATTCTAGTAAAGGGAATAGAAATGTGCCAGTTTGGATTAAAATGCATAATCTCCCAAAGGTAGCATGGTCTAGGACTGGGATTTGTTGGCTTGCTACATGCATAGGCAGATTCCTATGCATGGATCAAGCCATTAAGAGCCTTGAAAGACTAGGCTATGAGAAATGCATGGTACAGGTGAATCGGAGTGTGATCTACCTAAAACTTTCACAGTACAATTGAGTAATGGAATAGATCACGAAATAAGAGTAATTTACCTTTGGAAACCTGACATATGCACTAGTTGCAATGTCTTTGGGCATAAAAATGGTGAGTGACATAATTTATGTAAGAAGGAAACAGTAGTACAAATAGGTTGTGAGGAAAAAGGGAGTAAAGACATGGGAAAGACTAGTATTGAAACAATGAAGGAAGGTGAAGATGGTTTTATAGCTCGCAATAGGAAATAGCCAAAGAAGTTGCCACATTTGAGTAATAAAAATGTTAGAGTTCCCATGGTTGGGAACCAAGAAAATTGGAGAAAATTAAATGTGGAAGTGAGAATAGAGAATAAGATAAATGTTGGAGTAATTCAGTGTTGGAGAATGGAGTTTTGATGACAACAACCTTATTTCAATATTAATTGATTATAAATATATACTAACATCTCTATCTAGAATATATATACATACATATATGCAGGATTTGCATACAGGAATTAATACTGAAGACTGCATAGTTTTAGAGTTTTAGAGATTCAAAATTCCGAGAAGATTCAAGACTCATGAGTAATCAAGATATCAAGAGTGCAAGAGTTCAAGATAAATATAGTAATAGAGTTTAGTTTATATGTAAGACTTCGAATAGCACTCCAGGTTCAAATTCTGATTTTCAAATTTCAAATTTTATTTTTCAAAATTCTAATTTTAATTAGTTTTTCTATCTAACTTTTGATTTCAAACTTAAGTTTTAAAGTTTATAGTTTGTATATATTTGTGTAGTTATATACTTGTATAATTTTATATTTATATAGTTTTAAACTTCATAATTTTATAAATATGTTTATATAATTTAGATTTATGTTTTCATATGATTTTATACTTTATTATACTCATTTATATCACTATGTTTTATTCAATAATTTCTGGAGTTACATACATAGTTAAACACTTGAAAATATTTAAAATTCACATTTTTAATGCCTATATGTTGGCTACATAATAGTATATATCGAAATACAACTGTCACTTTTTCAATTTTGAAAGAAGTGTCTTTTCACTATTTGTAACGTTCCAAAAGCATTGCAACCTTTCAAATCTTATAAATAGGGGTTGAATTCAAATTTTTTAACCATTCTTCTTCTCCATTTTCATCCCTTTTCGTTCCTCCATTATTATTATTATTATTATTATTATTTATTTCTACACTGCTACTCCGTCGATTTCTATTCTAATTACATGAAACTTCTTCTCTTCTCACTCTTTACTTATTATTCTCTGACTTGAAGTGCTATTGAAGAGTTATAGGGCTGTTGTAATCATTTGGGAATGTTTGGAAAACAGTGTGTTCCTTGTAGTCGTGAAATCAAGGAAAGGAAACGGTGTGAACCTTGTAGCCATGAAATCAAGGGGATTGTACTTAGATTTTGATCTAGTAATAAAACTCTACACAATCAAGCGTTGCGTGGGACTGGACGTAGGAGCAATCCGAACCAGTATAAAATCTGGTGTGTTCTTTCCTTTTCTGCATTTTATTTTTGTTTATTTTATGTTTGCGTTCCATTATGTTTTGTGATCATCTCTGTAGTGTGTGATTCATATAGTAAATCATATAAGTTTTAGATTTTCTTAAATTCCTTGAAAACACTATCCACCCCCCTCTAGTGTTAGTTTTGCCTTAAGATTCGCTTTTCGCGTTCCCTAATAATTGGTATCAAAGCAAGGTTTTTCAAAAATTTCATAATCTGATTTTTGAAAATATTAATTGGCTACCAACACTGGTAATAATAGTTCTTTTGTAGAGGGTCAGTTCACTATTAGACCTCCACTATTTAATGGTAGTAATTATTCATATTGGGCATGTAGAATGAAAATATACTTACAATCAGTAGGACTAGACACATGAAATATCACACAGAATGAATATGTAGAACCCACAACTAATTTTGCACAATGGACTAATGAACAAAAGGCTGCTGCACAAAGCAATTCTAAAGTTATGAATATGTTTTTTTGTTCATTAGATAGGAATGAATTTAATAGAGTGTCAGTTTATAAATCTGCTTATGAAATATGGAGAACTTTACAAGTTACTCATGAAGGAACTAGTAAAGTTAAACAAACAAAGATATCAATATCAATTAATCAGTTTGAGTTATTCAAAATGAACGAGAATGAATCTATCTCCAATATGTATTGAAAATTTCAAGAGATAGTGCATTCATTAATAGCATTTGGAAAAACTTATTCTGAAGAAGGCCAAGTCAGAAATATTGAGTTCATTGACTTTAGAATGGAATCAGAAAACATTGACAATTGAAGAAGCCCATAATGTTTGTGAAATGAGAATTGAGGAGTTAATCGGAAATATGATGTCTTTTGAAGTCCAACTACAAAAACGAAAAGAAAATAGACCAACTAAAAAGAAATCTATTGCATTCAAAGCGACAACAAATGGTTCAGACTCGAGCAGTGAAGACGATGAAGAAACAACCTTATAACAGGACAATTTAAGAAATTTCTAAAATACAGAAAGAGAAACAATTTCCCAAGTAATAACCAAGGAAGTTCGGGAACAATGATAATCAATGTTATAACTACAATAAACCAGGCCATATGAAGAGAATGTGTCCATATCCATATAAATCAATTCAACAAACTGACAATAGTAATTCATCAAAGAAAAGAAAGAGAGCATGCACAACAACTTTAGATGATTCAGATTCATCATCAAGTGATGAAAAGCCAAAAACCGGAAATTCAAACATGTGCTTCACAACAATTCAGAAAATATCAAAGAAATGGATGCTTTGATTGCTTCGATTGTTTGCTTTGTGTGATGGCCCACAAATCCGTACTTTCTAAGTTGACTAAATTTACCACACGTCCATCCCAAATTGTACGAAATACGAATCATATGAAATAAGAAGAAAAAGATAGAAGAAGAACAGAAACAAAACACAGAATCTCACAATCGCAGTGGAATAAAATATATTATATAAATAATCACTTTTGAAGTAACCCTGTATTTGGACTTACATACATTATCAGAGTATATCACAAATACAACATAGCAAAATAAAACTCTAAATATCAACACTGAAGCCACCTGCTCCAAGCTTCTTCAGATAAATATGTAAAATCATGAACTAATTGACTACCCGTACAAATTTGAGCACCCAAGAGTTTAGGTAAAACAAAATAAACTCTGGGTCAGTCATGGGTCTGGTATGAGTAAACAATTTAAAACGGTTTGAGAAAATAAACGATATCTCATAAGACCATGCCGTATAACACCAAACGGGTTTTTCTTTTATGAGAATTCAAAACACTTGATTTAACATTCAAAATCCTTTTGAAAGAAAATATCAAAACTCTTTAGATATTATAAATCAAATAAATAACAATTTAGCGGAACGCTTGCATCTCACGCTCCATATATATAATATACAATCAAAACCGCGAGCACTTATTGGGTAATGAATTTCCAACTATGACAAGGTATGGAACCACCTTCCGATAGTGTATCTCTAGAGAGGAATACACTGGGTTCAACAAGAACATCTTGTAACCCGGCCCCACATGACCGACCACTCATTTCGCTTGAGTGTATCGAATGTATATCACCAACGGTTGGGATCAACAACCCCTTCTTGAATGGGACAACATCGAACATAATAAAGAATGAAATGAATTTCTCTAGATAGGTGAAATACACCCTAATTGGTAGCTACTCACTTAGCCATGCCGCCTGCCCGATTTTTGTTATTTCCCGGTTGTTCAAGCCTGAGGCTACGCTTACTTACTTTTCATTGATAGCACAATCGCTTTGAATGCCACATTGTCAGCTCCGTTAACCATTAATTGATTTGCACAAATACAATCTGGATATTATGCTAAGATAATAAATTCTCCGCCACCATATATATTTATACATACCAACATATGCGATCATTGGAAATACTCTGTCAAACATTCGTCCATACAACTTCGTTCTGGGACTGAACGAAACTGAAGGCACAATTTCCATTAATCCATCTTAGGCAATTTCTACTTAGGATTAATAGAAAAATCCCTTGCATTTTACTCTATTTTCGATTATCTTCATATAATCCTATTCGCAACGCTACTGCCAATACGGAGTGGTTCTCGGATAATAATCCAACCGGTCTCTCCATATTGACAACAATATTGGCAAATACTTCGATAATCGGTTATTTAACTATCGAAGAAAAACAAACATCCATTCAAAGCATCAACAATCACTGGGCCCCTTAATTAATATTCATTAATTAAATCACTTCTCCATTTCCTTATCAATATTTGTTAACCAAATATTTTCAATAATCATCTTGGCCTCTTACGCTATTTGGAAAACATTTCCATATCTCGCCTTCTTTTATTTTCTATACTTAGAAAATATCTTCTATTAATAATTGGAAAACATTCCAAGTACTTCTCCCTTTTACGACCATTCATTTCTATACTTAGGAAATATTTATTATTATATTTCCAAAATTCCACTTATCTAGGTTAAAACGAATGTTGTGTAAAACATTGTTACAACAACCCAAAATACTCCATTCAATTAAATCTTATTCAAAACATTTATCTTCGCCTGAGTCTTGCTATTTATTGGTTAATAATGAAATCAATCAAGTTGGGATATAAATACCTCTTAGACCTTGATTGAATAACATTGTTAACTTCAAAACGGACAAGACTACTTATCTCGAATAATCAACATCATATAAACCAATTACTCAGTTTTTAAAACGTGTATGTGTTTCTCTTTCTATTTTTACCAAATTTAATTATAGGTTTCCTTTTTTGTTTATAATATTCAATTTTAAGTTCGTTTTCGTATCGAATTCTATATATATATATCGATATATTGATTTCTAATAATCAAATTTTCTTAAAAATATTTTAACTCCTTAAATTTCCGGAAAATTTCGCCAGCACCTCCTTTGTCCCGGCCAATAACTCAAACCTCAACTCGCCTCTCTAGGCCCTTTCCATTCAAAAAGCCAAGTGGCTTGCCAATTCGGCGCATAAAAACTTATATGGAATTTAAACGTGAACCTTTTTGTCAGGCACACGCATTAAAATCTTCATATACTTCATTTCATACCTGTCTAACCCATATATGTTCATTCTCATTTTATTCCAACTCAATCTGGTCATTTTTAACTCAATTTTCTAATTCATTATTTAATTAGCTCTTTTGCCAAATCCCTTTATTTAGAACATATCATGTTCAAATATATTTTATTTGCTTATAAATGAGTCAAATTTTATTTCTAATTCAAGTTTCATATTCAATTTCGAATATAAATTTACAAATCTCTTCTGCTTATCCAAAGTCCAATTTTGATTCAAAATTCATTTAACTAATTATTCTTTAAATTAGATAATCCTATTCAACAATTAAAAATCTGATTTTTGTTTCAAAAATCAATCTGTTCACTCCACTTGAGTTCATATTTGTTTTATATCTCAAGTTTGGATTTTCTAATGGACTTTCAGATTTTATTTACTTAAAATCCTTTTATTTATTTAAATAAACCGTTATGGTTTTATAATGGTTATGGCGTTATTTTTATGAAAAATTGATTTTGACATAACTCAAAATCTATTCGAAGAAATCCAGATTTTTCTCTTACATTAAAAAACTATTATCAACACGGTCCTGACGATTCTTGTTTCAAAGAATTCCGACTTAAATTGAGTTCTATATACTCAATTAAAGTTCGAAATGCCAATTTACGAACTGTTTCTCTACGACAAGTTTTTTTTAATTATATTTAAATATATAAACGTTTAAACTTCGTTTATAATAAATTTCAATTCCATTCTAATATATTTTAATATTTATTCGGTCAATTTACCAAATCCAAGTTAATATTCTTGATTATCCTTATCCGTTGATTATTTCATAACTCAGTTATAAATTTTTTTATAACTGAATCTTCTATACTAAATTCCAGTTCCTTTATAAATAAATTATTTATAAAATTTGATATAATTGAATTCTAATTATAATTCTGTTGGATTTTTCTCACTTCAATTTATATTCCAAATTCCGAAATAAATTTTATTGTTCTATTTCAAACTGTTTTCCAATCACTTTTCAATTCATACTTGAAATATAAACTTCTAAATTATCCAACGATTATTTATTTTCTTATTTCTATAAACATTGTTTATAAATTAATTTTCTTGTTTTATATATTAATACTAGTTCCATTTTAAAATCTATTTAAGACAAAAATCTTATATTGGAATATTCTATTTATTTTAACTTACCCATATATAACATAGAATCTATTTTCATATTTAAATTTGACTTCTAGTTAATACAATCCTAACATTTTTTTCTAGACATATTTTATTTAAATAAATTCGAACTAATCAAATTCAAATCACAAATCCATACGGATTTATTTTAGTTTAAATTATATTCTGAACATCAGAATAAACTTCATTGTTTACTTCTTTAAAATGGTTCCAAAATTCCATTTTAAAATTCACATTTGCATTTAAATATTCAAATTATCCAATGATAATTATTCCATTTTATTTATAAACACCATTTATAAATTTACTTCAATTTCCAGCATTATTCAATTTATAAACATTGTTTTTAAATTAAATACTTCAATTTCTTGTATTATTTAATTTATAAACATCGTTTATAAATTCACCACTTGTTTTATTTATTCAAAGCAAGTTAATATCTTTATAGCCCATTCGAAATTCAAATTTTATTTTAAAAAAAAATAGATTTCCTCGTTTAAATCTCAAAATCCCTTTTCACGATATTTTTATGATCAACATTTAGGCCCAGTGATATTTAAACAATCAAAACACCCCATTATCCATCACAGATTTTCTAACACATCATTTATGATTATATATATATATATATATATATATGTATATGAAAACAAACAAATAATAAATTTTAAGGAATCCAGTTGGATCCCTCCAACCTGTTTTCGTGTATCCACAGATGTTAGCCAACATAAATAATACCCATCCTGCTTCGAGGCAGGATATCACGGTATAGAATGTCATCCACTATCATTTTGTGAGGCGCATATGGTCATCCGCTAATGACACTACGGGCACCCGCTAATGGTACTGCGGGAAATATCCCACCACCGATATATATATATATATATATATATATATATATATACACACACATATATGGCCACAAACACCAAGCCTAAATAATTAATATATTTATAATAGCCACAAAAATATTTAAATAAGTCCAAACAATCAACAAATACTTTTATCTATTCAAAATAAAATTTAAATATTAAATTCCGAATGAGATTTTACTCACCTAATTTTAATCAATTCCAATCTGATTTCGATCGACTCCAAAAACTTAAAATGAATTCCCCCTAAAGCCTAAGTCTATATGAGCTCAACAATTTGTGGTTACGAATAGATCTAAATTTAATAAGATGTTGCATTATTATTTTCACACCAATTTAAATTAAACTAATTTATTAACAAAAATATAATTTAATTACCTTAGTTAGATGTAAGTTCTTCTTTCCCGTCAATACCATGCACGCAAGAACACAACTACGAACCCAAACCCGTCCATTTTCTCCCTGAACTTATCAACCCCTTTACAATCTCCCCCCACTCTACCCAGAAACGAACAACTTGCAATGTTGCTATAGTGTGTAGCGAACCCTTTTATCACTGTACCATTTGAATATGCCACCCTGTGCCTTGCTCCTTTAGCCTTGTTGTTTATTGCGCTCGCTACCCCATTGAAATCGGACTTCAGTTCCCTTCTGTACTCGACGCCGTAGTAATGGACTAACTCTCCCCAATAATCACTAACTAGTCTCCCTTAACAACTTACCAGTATCCTCACAAATCAACCTCGCTCAGCCTACATCGCACCTCTTTCTCAAATCGACCCCTAAAAATCGAACTGCAGTTGCATGACTCCACCATCAACATGTTCGTGTTCCTCCAATTGCACCTCGATTTCAACCCACACTAGCTCCGTCAAACTTCACAACCCTCCTTGTCGTACCAAACTCAGAAAACCACTTGCGGATTCTAGCTCCGCCAATACTCCTTCGGGCTCCCCAGATCCATAAACTAACGGATCTTGCCTCGCACCCCAGTTCGAAACCAAACTCGATTTTTATTTTCATTTCTTTTCCTCTTTTTTTATTTGAGATGTTCGAATTTATCGAATAACAAAAGGGTATTCACGATTTGGAATTTGACTGGATTATCGTAGAAATAGGAAACAGGGTTTTAGTTTTTTTTATTCGAGGAGGCCATTTATTTCAGAAACTTTAACTTTTTAAATAAACTGAGAGAGGAGCAGAATTTTATTTTTTCTGGAGCTTGCAATTTTTCCAGCAGAAGAAATGAAAGGCATGGGAGTCGCGCTTTATAGAAGGTGAATACTTAAGCACTAAGGAATGTGTGGTGCAATGGTATGGTAGGTTAAGTACACTAATATTCAATTCTGATATGATTATACATTAATATGATCTGATTTAGTACTTATCCACTTAAATTTTACAATAATATATTCCGAGGTTCTGAACCCCAATTGAAACACAACAACTGACGTTTATAGGGTTTAACCACTATTCTGAACACACTGGGACAGGATCTAAAGCCCAATCCGATCATATGGAATAGATATTAATTTAAACCGATAAATTAAATTCAAAATAATTTAATTCCTGGATAATAAATTATTATTATCATATATATATATATATCCAAATAAAATTTCTATAAATCATTTCAATCAATTTGACTTAGAATTTAAATTCCGAATTGAATTAGTTTAGATTCCCATATTACGATAATTATATATATTCGAAATACATCGTATTTCGATTATTAAATCAATAACTCAATATAAAAATTGATTTATATTATCAACTCAATATTTAAAACAATATTAAATATTTAAAATAAATCGAGTAAAATCCAGGTTATTAGACTTTGTTTTGAATTTAAAATTTAAAAACTTCAAAATTAAACTTGAAATTTAAAATTCAAATTTGAAATTTGAAATTTTAATCTGAAATTCAAAATAATAATAATAAAATAATAATTAATAAAATAATAAAATAAATTTTGGATGTTTGCTAGGATTAATATTATTTCAGGAAATAGTTAAACCTGGAATATAAATCGATAATTTAAGCCAAAAGTCACAAAGACCATATGTCCTTTGAAATTGAGCATGTATGTCTACATACATATGTCCATATGTCGACATATCAGCCTGTAAAATGAAATTCAAAATTTGAATTTCAGAGCTTTAAACTTTCAAACTTCCCTCCAACTTTTCACCAACTCCCAAGATATGAAAATGTGTCATTGATTTCTGAAAAGTTGTGCTCATTCAATTCATATCCATTCAATCTCTATTTATATCTATTGTATCTTATTCTCTCTGCCTTTCATTCAAAATTCAAACTATTCTTCATATCTATACTCTTCAAAACTCTCTAATGACTTCCTCTAGCTATACTCAAACTGTGAGATTATCCAAAACCATTAAAGGATATCTCCCCAATGAGAGGCAATCAAAACCTATATTGATTATGTAGAAAATGCAAAAGTCAATACGGGTGCTTTCTCCATCTTTGAAGACTTTCCATCCTATGATCTTACCTCTCTTTTCAATCACAATGAAGCGTTGAGCTTGATTGACGCTCGGGATAACGATGAATTATGTTACCCGAAACTCATCAAAATATTCTATGCAAATCTCATTTATGGCTTTTACAAAGGAGATGAAAACCAAATTTGGAGTAGCGTAAAAGGCACACAAATCGTTCTAGACTGTGAAATTTTGGGCAATATTCAAATTTGCAAGAGTAGGGCTCGGATTTTTCGGAATTTGAGATCGCAAAAACGGATTTAGAAACCTATCACCGCATTTTTGAAAGCAATGCTCACATGGAATTCGAAAATCGCTTTTTCCGCCCAAAAACAAGAATCGTAAACCTTCTCCTTCAACATACCATCGCTCCTCGTTCCGGAAACTTCAATAACCCACCATTGAAAGTCCAAAAAGCACTCTTTGCAATTATTGGTTGATAAAACATCAATTTTGCCAATATGATTTTAAAAGAACTCAGCTCAAAGAAATGTCAACTCATGAAAAAACTCTATATTATGGAGTTTATCTCACTCGTATCTTCAAATATTTTGGAGTGGATTTCAAGGGAGAAGAATCCATATAAAGAAAGGTTTTTGACTCCACAAATATACACCTTATGCAAATCCCACTCACTTTCAAACCTTACGAGACATTCGAAGACAAATAAGCTCGAATGCAACAAGAACAAGAGCCTATGGAAATCGAAGAAGAAGAAAATTCTTTGGAAAGTGTTTAGTGACCAATCAACACTTAAACCATTTCCAAAGAGATGATTATTCAAAATCAAGTGAAAATCATCAAAAATCAAAAGAAGCTCAAAAAGAGTTTTAACAAAATAACTAGTTCATGAGCAAGATACGAAGAAAACTTGGCATTTCATCTTCCTCCTCATCATCCGTTGAGATCTAAGCCTATCTTGTTTAAGTTATCTTTAGTATTTGCTTTCAAATCTCGTATTTAGTGTCTCGTAAGTAGTTGGATGTATTTGTTTTTTTAGTAGTAATGAATGGAGTTTTATTTATGTCAAAATCATCTTTAAGTTATTGTGAAAACTTAAAACTAAATATGATATAATATAATAACAAAAGATTCAAAATTTTCAAATTTTTTAACTAAGTATGTCGACATACATAATTGCTAATGTTGACATATAACTGCCAATTTTTCAAAATTGTTCAAAATTTAAATTTAAATAACTAACTCATGTCCATTCAAATCCAATGAATTCCAGACCCTATTTAAGCCTACTTCTTCCAGAAAAATTCATTATATCATTTCTCCTTCTTCTCTATTCAATTCTTATCAAAACTATGGCAAATCCAATTCATAACTTGAGTGAAAATCTTGAAGAGACATTGAATTCCTTCAAGAACATTCTTTCCATAGTACTATGAAACCAATGTCGTCTTGAATTAAGCCAAATAAAGATGTTTGAATAACAAGAGAAGCACTTTGATGCCATTTGTTGGCTAATTGCTTCTCAGAGACGAAGACAACAATCTCGCTAAGGCACCACCAACAAAAGAAGATGAAGATTGGGAAGTCTTCAAGAAGGATCCGATCTTTGGAGAAGATGGATGGGTTGAAGTCCTAAGAAACATTTGATTGTTTGGTATGATTTGATTTGTTTGAGTTTGTTTGAACTTATGTATTGATTGGTTCGAATTACTTGACTTAAAACCTGTATATATACAAACATATGTAAATATTACTTGGATTGGTGTGCTTAGGTTGATTTGTATATATGACTTAAAACATATGTAATTATGATATTTGGATTGGTTTTTTTATATACTTAGTATAAATATAGGCATAAATTTAGGGGTAGTTATTCATATATATATATATATATATATATATATATATATAGCTTAGAAATTTAGTATAAACTCAATTATCGGATATATATCGATAGATATAGGATTTAGGGGGGGTATTTTTAGAATTTCTTTTTGATAATGCCAAAGGGGGAGAAATTATAAAATATAGACTAAGTTTAAGTAGAGAATATAGGATTCATATTGACAAGGGGAGTATTAGAAGGATCAACATCAATAAGTATGAACAGGTATGAATATTTTATAAGGTTGTCATCATCAAAAAGGGGGAGATTGTTGGAAAATGAAGTTTTGATGACAACAACCTTATTTCAATATTAATCGATTATAAAATATATAATAACATCTCTATCTAGAATATATATATATACACACACACATATATATATGTAGGATTTGTATACAGGAATTAATACTGAAGACTGTACAGTTTTAGAGATTCGGAATTCAGAGAAGATTCAAGACTCATGAGTAATCAAGATATCAAGAGTGCGAGAGTTCAAGATAAATATAGTAATAGATTCTAGTTTAGTAAGACTCTGAATAACACTTTAGGTTCAAATTCAAATTCAAAATTTGTTTTTCAAATTCTGATTTTCAAATTCTATTTTTCAAAATTCAAATTCAAATTTTAATTAGTTTTTCTATCTAACTTATGATTTCAAACTTAGGTTTTGAAGTTTATAAGTTTATATATATTTGTATAGTTATATACTTGTATAATTTAATTTATATAGTTTTAAAATTCGTAATTTTATAAATATGTTTATATAATTTAGATTTATGTTTTCATATGATTTTATACTTTATAATACTCATTTATATCGCTATGTTTTAATTCAAGAATTTCCAGAATTATATATATAGTTAAACACTTGAAATATTTAAAATTCAGCTTTTTAATACCTATATGTCGACATACATAATAGTACATGTCGATATACAACTGTCAGTTTTTCAATTTTGAAAGAAAATGTCTTTTCACCATTTGTAACGTTCCAGAAGTGTTGCAAGCTTTCAAATCTTATACATAGGGGTTGAATTCGAATCTTTTAACCATTCTTCTTCTCCATCTTCATCCCTTTTCATTCCTCCATTACTATTTTATATTTTTTATGATTTCTACACTTATACTCCGCTAATTTCTATTCTAAATTCATAAAACTTCTTCTCTTCTCACTCTTTACTCATTACTCACTGAATTGAAGTGCTATTGAAGAGTTATAGGGCTGTTATAATCATTTGGGATTGTTTGGGAAATGGTGTGTTCCCTGTAGCCGTGAAATCAAGGAAAGGAAACGGTGTGAACCTTGTACCCATGAAATCAAGGGTGATGGAATCGATGTTAACCTTGTAGCCGTGAAATCAAAGGGATTGTACTTAGATTTTGATCTAGTAATAAAACTCTGCACAATCAATCGTTGCATGAGACTGGACGTAGGAGAAATCCGAACCAGTATAAAATCTGGTGTGTTCTTTCCTTTTCTGCATTTTATTTTTGTTTATTTTTGTGTTTGTGTTCCATTCTGTGTTTGTGATCATCTATGCGGTGTGTGATTTATATAGTAGATTATATAAGTTTTAGATTTTTTTAAATTCCTTGAAAACACTATTCACTCCCCTCTAGTGTTAGTTGTGCCGTAAGATCCGCTTTCTGCATTCCCTGACATTCAGGTAGCAGGAAATCTTGCTCTAGAGATAGGTAACTGTTTCAAAGCTTTGAGTGACATGGTTGGTGCAAGTTTATTGAGTGACATGGAAGCTGAACCTGATAGTATATTGAATGTCACAGTTGAAATAGAAGATGGTGAAATACAAGATCACGGTTTGTTGATCGAATATGATACATGTATTGATGAAGTGCGTTCTATGTCCAATGGCAGTCTCAGCAAGAAAGTGAATAATAAGGTTGGTGCAACTTTCATTTATAAAGGAAAGAGGAGAAAATGTATAATCAGAACAATGAAATGGAAATTAGAAAACATGATGCCATGCAGGCAATATTGAATGATGTACGTGAATTTGAAGAAATGATGAATTCTGGTGGCTTCGACATCAATGTGCCATGCTCTGTCACACCAAAACATTCTAACTTGATCAGCAACACAAGGGAGTGGCTTTTGCCTTAAGCCAGGGTTTCTCAACCACACAAGCCCTTTCTCTATTATGAAATTAGTAGTGAAAACAAAAGCATCTGATAGTGTAAATCGAAAAGAGCCTTCAACTTCAATAGTGTCATCTTAAGACGAGAAACATGGAAAACCCAAGCAGGATCATTAGTACGCTCACATCCTTTCGCCTGTGGTGTACAAGCCACCTCCACATATCACAAAGCTAGTTGCTGATTTGCCTAAATCCCCTATGACGAAGGAAGTTTCTACTCCACTTACAAGGAGATGACTACGTAGCCTTCATCTTAGCACAGTATAGCCTTAGAGGATTCGGGTGAGTCAGCTATGGACTTAATGCAAGGAAAAATGTAATGTAGTTTATGAGTTTTGTTAAGTAATTCTGGAAGATAAGTTTCATCCCACTATGTAATTATAAGTCTATGTCGTTACTTTGCTCCCTGCGTGGAGACGTGCTTTTTATGTAGTGATACATATATCGTGTATCATTTGGAACTAATGTACGTATTATTTTCATATAATAAATGTGTTACAGAACAACCGCTCGACTTTGGAAAAAATTCAAAGTATTAAAACATTAAAGTATGTATTATGAAAGTATAAAATAAAAATTACTTTTAAAAATATAAGTAATGAAATCAAAATATAATAATCAAAGTAAAATAATAAAGTAAAGTAAATATATTGAAATCTAACAATAAGTGTAAAATTTTAAAATAAAGTTGTTATAAAATTTCTTTTTGGAAAAAAAATCTTTAGAAGGACTATTATAAAAACAAAAGTTGTTTGAAAATATTTAGTAAAGAGATTTGAATTCTTATTAAAAATATCGTTTTGAAAATAGATTCTGAAAAAGGGATATTTTTGAAAAATCATTTTGTAAAAATGGATAGAGACAGATAAGTTCACCCTGAATTTTAACATAATTTCTAAGACTATAATATCTTGAACTCTTGAAACTCATAAGTCTGCATATTCTTGAATCATCGTTTTAAATCCTCAATTTTGATACCACAAAGTCCTTAATATCAATTACCTGTATAATATCCTGCAATACATCTGACACTGTACAATATATATATGTATATGTATATATGTATGTATGTATATCTTGGATAATGATTAGTATATGTTAAATAAAAATATTAATCACCTGAGGTTATTATCATCAACAATCCACAGTATTAACACTTAATTGTTTTGTGGTTTGGCAAATTGTGGGGTGTGTTTCTATTGAGTTCCTTATTTTTAGACGGTAAGAAAGAGCATTGTTCTAAGTTGTTTTGTTTGTTTATTATTTTTTTACTTGCAATCTCTTTGTTTTGTTTTTTATAAAAAAAGATGGACCAAAGTGAAGAAAAGAATTTGAGTAAATAAAGCAAGGATCCAAGGTTCGAGCGACTGCAAATAGCGGATTTTGAATCGCTAGCACTACTCAGTTGCTCTGGATGGATAGCTGTACCCCAATTGTAATTTTTTTTGTTTGTCTACAGGTTCTTTGCTACAAAGAAAAAAGCTGCTTATAAAAACAGGTGGATGGAAATGTAGAATCTACATTGCATGTATAAATTTTATTTTTCAATTTTTATCTGAATGTTTCAGCTACATACTGTAATAAATTTAATTGTGAATAAAGCCCCTAATGAACATAAGTGGAAGAAGTCATTACCTTTCCTTGGTTCTAATATAATTATTTTTTTTCAGTTGCAAATACCTTAGACTTAAATAAAATTTGATTAGATGTCGGCCTTAGGATCAAAACTAAAGCTCATTAGGAAAAACAAATTTGATTAGATATCTTTGATTTGGAAATTTATTTTGATTATTTTATTGTGAGAATATTCAATTGGTTTCTCTTGTAAAGGATGGTGATACATATTACATCAAGAATTTATCGATATTCTAACGATTTTATAACCAATTTAATTTTTTAATCTATCTATTTAATTTGATTTGCAATGTATTTAACCAAAAGAGTGTATTTTGTGAAATTTATTTTCTCAAGGTTTTGATCATAGATATATAGTATTAATTAAACTACTAGCTTAAGAGGTTGCATGCTATCTATAAAACATTAGTCCTATCATTTTGAACGGCTAAAAGACCTTATTCACTCTTCAAATAGAGATTATCAACTAGTAGAATATACTTAAATACGATATTTAATTAATAAGAGCTAATTGTGCTAACCAAAATCTAGAATTTACTTTGTTTGCATTTGATAAAAATGAGTTAATTTTTTTTATCAACCATGCTTCTCCTAGGTGGTCTCAAATAAACAAAAAAATTCTAAATCACAACATGAGAGAGGATAGACTCATATTTGACTTTGGGATCAATGTTATCCAAATACGATTGTTCAACCTTCTATCATTGTATTTCCACCAGCTGAAGGAAATAATTTTGATCTTAAACATACTTTTCTTTTAGGGTACCAAAATTTACTGGTTATGGAAATGCCTATAAGTATCTTTATGAATTTGAATTGTATGCATCCACGACTAAAATGAAACAATTATCTAATGAGTTGATCAAGCTTCGGTTAATTCCATTCGCACCACTTAAAATTGTTAAAGGGTGATTAATTTCTTTTCCAAAACATTCAATAAGAAGTTGGAATAAATTTCTTATGGTATTTTTGAAATTTTTTCTACCATTCAACAAAATTTTAAAAATAAAAACTAAAATGAACCAGTTTTCTCAAAATGAAAGGCAAACTTTTTCAAAATACCTTGAGAGATTCAAGTGTTGACCTTCCTTTTTACAAGGTCGTCAAGGCCATGGACATCACATACTGAAGTGCCTGGAACTCGTTCATTGCACACCCATACGTAAAATAGATCGAGCAAGACAACCTCACCTCTGGTTCGACCAAAGCTCAGTTCGACTAAGCCAAACTTTGGAGAACTCCGGAGGGACACCAACTTCGATTCGATGATACTTCAGCTCGACTAAGGGAGTGAGGAGTAGACCTCGGACCGATAAAGACAGAAACTTCGGGTCGATACACTTTGGTTCGATACTATAAATCCGAGCATGGTTAAGACAATTAGATATTTCTCCTAAAGAAATGCACCTGCTCCGAGAATACTGCTTTCGCTATCTGCTCAAGATTTGGATTAGTCGCCACATGCCTAACATCGAACCAGGCCTACCGATCCGACCAGATACTTTCCCTGAAGATGTGCTCCAACAACAATAAGACCGCTTCCACCAATCTCCTACTATGTCGGATCAGGTGCTACACGGAGAGGTCAAATTGATCACTACCTATGCGATAAATAGTCCTCTAAGGCTATCTAGTGAGGACTTTTGGCATTTTATCTTCTTTATACTCTTAGTTACTGTATTGTACTCAAGTTTGAGAGTGTTTCCGCCATTCTCATCAATTTTCTCAAGTTTTTAAAGAAATTATAAAGTGGACGTAGGTTCGTTAACATCAAAGCACTATAAATTCGTATGTGCTTACTCTTTCCTCATTTTTGATTTATTATTTTTCGTTTATTTCCCTTCATAATATATTTGGGTGTTTGTTCTACTTTTTGGCATCAACACTTTGGTACTTTCATTGAGAGTTGAAGATGTCTCAGCCTCAAAGGATTTTTTAATCTACTTTCTGAATCGTCAAGTTCGGAGAGACATCCCTACTTTTCTTACATTATTTACATTTTCATCAACTCCAGCAAAAAATGGTGTCAACAAGAGCCAAAGAAAACAAGGCTTCCTCCAGACCTTCCGTTAGCCATGATCGACAGATAGCAAACCAACCTGCACCATCCGCCCGAAATCCCGATTCAACATCGAACCGAACAGGGACCTTGGCTATTGCCACTACATCTCCAGCTGATCTTGCTCCAACCTCTGCTTTTTCCACTTGAAACAAGTTCATGCTGCTACTAAACAAGTTGGACGAGTCAACACTCAACACTCAGATGCATCAGAATATGGCGATGAGACAAGACATGGACAAGATGGCTAGGCAGTGGGAAGAGTTTACAAGGCAAAGAACACCTTCCCTATAGAATTGTCAAGAAGCCGAGGGCTCATCGTTATCTAGAAGTAGCCAAGAGCAGCAACGACAACGATATCTGCAAGAGAGGGAAGAAAACCTAAAGGAACTCCGGTTCGGTAGGATGCTTGCTTGATCAAAGGAGCCATCCGAGATCGATAACACCGAGCCGTGGAATGCCATCTGGGGCATATCGAGCCCACCACTTCACCAATATGGAATCCTCTTCCTATAAGAAACCATGACACTTCCAGAGCCACTCGCGCTTCCGTGCTTCTTCCTTTATGTCTTGTGATCGGCCGGGACAATATGGGCTAAGGAAGTACCATAAGGCGGCCCAAGCGACGTTGCCTGATACAAAAGTAAGGAGAACTCAATGGGCTGAAAGTTCAAAGCCTGAGCATATGTTAACTAATGTCGAGGTAGCGACAATGGTCAAATAAATCATGAACGACAACAAGGGGTATATCAACAAAGTCTGGGGATTGGAGTGTAACGACCCAAATTTTTAATCGTTAAATTTGAATATTTAAATTTTATTTTAGATGTTGATTTGAAATTTAAATAATTCAAAATTAATGGTTTTGAATATTTTAGTAATAGAAATAATAAAATAACAGATTTGATTCTAAAATAGTCGAAATAAGTTAGATTTGCAATATAGTATGAATTGGACAATATAAAAGGATTTAATTAAATTTAGATTTGAATTACACTAAGGAATTCGTTTATTAAACGAATTTTGAACATACATTTTATGTAACACCCCGTGATTTTAACAGCACTAAAGAGGATAAATTAAATAATAATTAGTTTAATATTCAGAATTAAGGGAAACAGACTGCGTCATTGCGTCCTACTCGAAATTCTGGTTAAGATAGACATTTGGTTTGCATAAAACGGACACCGTATGAAGAAGATATGAAGGTTTGAAGTTTGTATATGCGTAATAGAATTATATATATATATATATATATATATATACACACACACACAAACAAGCCAAATATTCAAAAATAAAAAATTAAAATTCAAAACAGTGGGCGGGAAGGCCAAACGACTGGTTCGGCCCATTCTGGGGGTTGACCTGAGACCCTGCTGGGTCGACCCAGGGGTCGACCCAGGCTCTTTGGGGTGGACACCCAAAGGGGGGTCGATCCCCTCTCTCTTTGATCTGGG
This sequence comes from Allium sativum, assembly GCA_030737875.1. Taxonomy (NCBI): domain Eukaryota; kingdom Viridiplantae; phylum Streptophyta; class Magnoliopsida; order Asparagales; family Amaryllidaceae; genus Allium; species Allium sativum. The sequence continues at coordinate 260,005,300 of CM060927.1, read as the reverse complement.
CAGAATTCAGACTTCGAATATGGACTTGTTTGTGGCTTAGTTCGTTGGCTGATGGCTATAAAAAGGACCTCCAAACCTAGTTTTATTCATTTGAAAAATAATGGTGACACGAGGCTCTGCTGCAACTTCAAGTAAATTGCCTATTCTTCTCCAAAATCAATCCAAAGAAGAATATACATATTCAAAGGTTGCTACAACAAAATCAACGTGTCCTTTTCAGTTATTTGGATCTATTTTCCTAGATCTATTCACCGTGAGTTTATGTTATTTTTAGATCTAATTATTTAATTGGCAATCTTGATATGTATATAAGATTGGATCTTGAATAATCGCCTAAATCAGTTCTATTATGACATACTTACCAGATCTGTTCTTATATGTTTATATCGCTACCATGCCAAATCTTGTCATAATATGCTTATTCAGTTTTTAGGCCTATTTCTGTCAATTAATTATTGATTCGTTATTATGCCTACTATTGACTCTCTTCTCTCCCTCTTTTCCCATTTTATTTTTAGATAGCCAGGCTACCTTCGAGCCTTGTCCTAACACTGAAATATGAAAACGTGCGAAATTGGGAATCGTTGGGAAAAACATGAATTTGGGCATAACTTGTAATGAAATATGTGAATATTGAATTGGGGCATAAATTGGAACATATATGAATATTGAATTGGGGCATAAATTGGAACATATGTGAATATTGAATTGGGGCATAAATTGGAATATATATGAATGTTGAATTGGGGCATAAATTGGAACATATGTGAATATTGGATTAGGGCATAAATTGGAACATATGTGATTATTGAATTGGGGCATAAATTGGAACGTACGCAAATATTGAATTGGGGAATAAATCGAAACATATGTGAAGATAGAACTGGGGCATAAATTGGAACATATGTGAATTGAAAAGGGGCATGGGAAAACCTATAATTGAAATAGGATAATTGCTAATATGAATATGCCTAAAAATTTAGGATGGTAATAATGCTTAGACACGAGGTTAGATTGTGCTTGTGGTATAAATCTGCCCGGAGCCGCCCGGCATATCCAACAACCACAAGTGGTGAATCTAATGTGAGAGGTCTAAGTGTACAAATACAAGACGTGCTAAGACACGAGGTTAAGCCCGATTTGTGGAATAAGTCTGCCCGGACCCGCCCGACCCATCTAGCATCCACAAGTTGTAGGCTTAATGTGGGAGGTCTAGCGCATTATAACCATAAATGAAAAAATGGTAATGAATTGGAGTAAACAAGGAATGATAGTAACCTACTATCATTAATTACTTTAATGAAAATGTTGTATATAATAAGTAAGCTTGTCCTAGGGACAAGTGGAAATTATAATATAAGTAATAATAAAAGGAAAGAAAACTTATTAGTAAACCTTAGTTAAGAAAACTAAGTTAACAAGTAAACAACGTCAATTTGTAGTAATACGTTGAACAGAAAACAGGTGAATTGAGATAAAGTATACTTAATTACATATTAATTAAATCATGTTATTGTAACTATGGAATCAAATAATGGGTAATACCCAAAAGGGATTGTAAGATTACTTCCGTTAATTACAATCTAAAGAATAACATGTGATGGGGCTTATTAATAAACTTAAATGGATTAAGTTATACTTATATGAAATTAATAAGCAAGTGGAACTTTGGCAAGTGAAAAGAAGTCAATGTGAATGGGGATAACCTGTTAGTCTGTAATACTTAACCTAGTTGAATCCACAGGGATTGTACGAACATGTTAATTTGAGTAGGGGTTAAGTAAACTTGGTTGAAAAAGTGTGAGGGTTAAGAATATCTGGGTTGGGTGGGTAATATTTACATGTAGTCCCATAAAACTTAACCGTTAAATAAACATGCTTGAATTAGTGAATGGGTTATGTAAAACTAAAGGGGGTGGGTAATATTTATATATAGGCCCACAAACTTAACCCGAGAGGGTTATGTAATTAAAGGCACCAATAGTCATACATAACCTAAGGAAATCCTAGTGGGGATACAAGACAAGGGGGAGAGTTTGTATCATTTTGTGTGGGGACCCATTTCAGTCAGTAACCCATATAATGGTAGCAAACGAGTACTCCGTCCTTGGTCGGAGTGGGGCACGCTTACTGGGCTGATTGTAAGAGATCCAAACGTAGGGGATGGTGTCACAACGGCGCATTCCATCGGGGTCTTGTGCGTTCATGGCTCCGTCTGCTCGGGGAAATAAGACGTTGTGACATCAGTAGATATGGTTGTGCACACAACACGAAGGGTTGCCACTTCAGGGAAGTGATACCCCCTACAATGCGGCCATTACAGGGTATCAACGGAGTAGGGAGCCGATCGATTAGGGTAGTAGTTAGGGTACATCTAGTCCTATCTGTTTCTATGTGGTACCTGTATTTTTGTTGGATATAGCACCCGTTATTTCTGTTTAGGTACCGGTTAATTCTGTTTGGGGTAAAACCCGTTACTAGAGTACACCTAAAACTACCATTATGTTTTTGTTGGGATCGTCCTGTTTCTGTTGAGTAATTAGGGATTATGTAATCCTGTTACATATCAATTATACTAGTGTTGGTGCAGAGAAAAGTATTAGAGAAGCATAACCTATTCTGTTCTGTTCATTCTGCTTATCTTGCTCAGTCTGTTATACCTGTCTTATTACTGTTATCTATCTCTCCAATTTATATGCCTATCATGATACTTTTACTTATTTATATGCTAAAAGTAACTTGACTCGCCAGACTTTATGTATGACCTGTTTTGTTTCCTCTTCTTTCTCTTCCATTTTCGTGCTAGGTTCTCAGGGTGGGAATACTCAAGCTTGATCAGGATTCTACTTTCAGCTTACCTGGAGCTGCTTAGATGTACTGTGGTTTCATGTCTTTCTCTACTATGGCTTATGATTTTGGGGATTATGCTTTCTTTATTATCGTACTTTGATATTTTAAGTACAAGATAGAAGTTTTAAATGATGTATTGGGTTTATGTATTTCTAGACATATGATGTAATCATGTTTTGAGCCACGATGCATTATTATTAATAAAGTTTTTAATTCCGCTGTTATTTTATATCAGTTTTGTAATGTTTCTGCTTCTGTTTACCTTTAACGCTTCACGAAACTTAAGGCATTCTCTTAATGGGTGACATTAATGGACGTGGGGTGTCACACTTAGTATCAGAGCTGAAGGTTACCAGATTCGATAAAATATTTTTGAAAATTATTTTCAAAAAAGTTTTAAAAGAAAGCATTTTCGAAAGAAAAGTCTGTTTTGAAAAACATATTCCCTAAAGCCATATGTAATATCTCTTGATTCTCCGCTTCATTCCTTTTCCTTTTGATTGGGAACCGATTCTTCTCAAAAGGTGTCCCCATTACGACATGGTTCCGTAGGCATGTTAAGGCTACGGTACATGTCGAAGGGCAATGAAGTGCCTAACCTCCATCTGTAGCCGCAGTAGTTTCACCTACGGCTAATTTTCTCGAGGTTTGTAAGGATTTCCGTGCAATGACGGCATCTCTAGAGAGACTTGTTAGCTTGTTATACAAGAATGGTAAAAAGGAAAATAAGGGAGTTAGGGCTAAGGAGCACAACCCAAGGATGAAAAAAAAAGAGAAAGACTGGTATTAGAAGGAACATAGATGAAAGAAGGAGAGCTTGATAAAGTTTAAATAAAGGCAAGAAGAAATGTTATGAGCACTTGGGTCATTTGGTCAAGCAATAAAAGGAATAACGCTTGCAAAGTCGTACACTACACTAGGTAGTGCCCGAAGAAGCAAGGACAGGACCAAAGGGCAGGATCTTTTGGAGGGCAAGTGTATGCTCTCATATTCGTTGTACCGAATAAAGGCAAGAAAGTTTTTATTTATCTTTCTAATCATCCTGTTAGGACTCTTTTTGATTTGGACACATCGCAGTCATTTACATATGATTCTGTAGTTGAGTCTTTGCACCTTAGTACTAGTATAGTAGTGGATCCCGTTGTTGTCTCAAACCCCAGTGGTGGTTTGGCTCATTTGTCCATGATTTGTCGGAGTTTGAGAATATCTGTGTAAGGCATTGAGTTTGAGTGCGACGCATACGTGCTCGGTTTTATGGGCTATGGTTTGATTCTAGGGATGGATTGGCTAGCCATGTATGGTGCCATTCGGGATTGTGAGAGGAGGGTCGTTAGACTTTTGACTTGCCTTGGGAGGACCCTCGAGATTTCTTGTGACCCTAAGGGGTCTGTCACGCTTAGTTTCCTAGAGTCACTTGATGCATCTATCGATGATCTGTGAACTATATCAGTAGTCTGTGAGTATCCTGATGTTTTTAGGAGGTTCGGGACTTACCTTCGAGGCGCAAGATTGACTTTTGTGTATACTTGGCGGATAATACAAAGCCAGTTGCATTACCGGTGTGCCACATGGCTCCAAGGGAAAGTAGGGAGCTGAGTAAGCAAGTAGGGGAGCTAATTAAAAAAGGATTTATTAGGCGAAGCATATCTGAATGGGGTGCAACTAAGGCGGATGGTTCGCTTTGCTTATGTGTAGATTATAGGGAGTTGAATAAACTCACAAAGAAGAATCTGACATTTTCTTAGGGTATAGACGGAGAGGATGCTTTTTCAGCGACAGAATAAGGCTCTGACAATAGCCCCAGTCTTGACCTTGCCCAACAAAAACAAAGTGTTCACAGTTTACACTGACGCATGTGGTACAGGGCTTGGTGTGGTTCTGATGCAAGAGGGAAGGGTAGCATGTTATGGGGGTAGACAGTTGAGAGTTCATAAGAAGAACTACCCTACCCATGTTTTGGAATTAGCTGCTATAGTATTCACGCTTAAGACTTGGCGGCAGTATCTTCTTGGAGAGAGGTTCGAGTTATACTTGGACCATAAGTCACACAAGTATCTGTTCTCACAGAAGGATCTCAAATTGAGACAGTAGAGTTAGGCTTCTACTTGGACCTGAGACGATTAGAAAAACTTCAGGAAAGATTGATCTTATCCACAGACACATGAAGACAGCTCAGGATAGGCAGAAGTCATATGCAAATAAGGGAAGAACCGATATTGGGTTTAAGGTGGGAGGCATGGTTTTTCATCAAAGTATATCCTTTGAGGAATGTGTTTTGTTTTGGATCTGTAAGGAAATTGGCACCATAATGGAAGGAATAAGTCAAATGGCTTATTGGCTAAAACTACCAGAGAGGTTAGCGGATGTTCATTTGCGAAAATACAGCAGAATTAGTTGAGCCGAGTATGCTTGAGGAAGTAGAAGTGGAACGGTAAGCGACATTCAGACGAGTTCCTACCCGTATTCATGGATCAGGGGTTAAGAAGCTACGCAACTGAGAGGCCAAGTTGTAGAAAGTTCAGTGGGGAGATGACCATGAGGATGCTGCTTAGGAGACTGAAGATAAGATTCTTGATTCGTACCCTTTTCTTTTCAAGGGTGTGTTCTTAACTTCTTTTCCAAAGTATTTTTTATTCATACTTGTTTCTGTCATTCGTCTGTATCCTATCGATCGAATCTTCGACCTTTAGGTAGGGAACCCATGGATGTAAACATGTGTTTGAGACATGTTATGTTTAATGGATGCAAGTGGATGCAAGTTTTTGCTAGTGGTTGCATGTGGATGCATATACACACATTAGGCACTAGATCGACTTAATCACTCTCATACTGCGTATGGATGTGTGTGCATTTTTCTTTTTCTTTATGGACGAAATTGAATGTATCATCATATGGATGTTGCATTTGGACGAATGGTGGTGCACACATATAGAATTTACATGTTATAATAGAATTGTTGCATACGTATTGGATTCATGGCACTAACATACACTGCATTAAGGAGGTCGATTGAATCAGTAGACCGCCCGATCTTCGCATTAGTATTGGGACATATACACACACCTTTGCATATGTCCATATAAGCATTAGAAGTCTTTAAGGACAATGGATGCCTGTGATTGGTGGATGAGTAGATGGTAGGATATACATTCTCCTTAACTTGAAGATATCGGGAATGAAATCCTTTGAGTAGGGGAGAAAGTAACACCCCGTAATTTTAACAACACTAAAGAGGATAAATTAAAGAATAATTAATTTAATATTTATAATTAAGGGAAACGGACTACGCCATTGCGTCCGTCTCAAAATTCTGGTTAAGATAAACATTTGGTTTGCGTAAAACGGACACCGTATGAAGAAGATACGAAGGTTTTAAGTTTGTATACGCATAAGATATATATATACACACACACACAAAAACAAGCCAAATATTCAAAAATCAAAAGTAACACTTCAAAACAGTGGGCAGGAAGACCAAAAGACGGGTCCGACCCATTCTGGGGGTCGACCCAACAACCCTGCTGGGTCGACCCAAGCTCTTTGGGGTCGACACCGAGGTCGACCCGGGGTCGGCACCTGTAACAACCCGTATCGTTACAGTTGGTATCAGAGCTCTAGTTAGCTCAAAATCTTTGGGGGTACAACTCATTAGAACTGAACAAAAGATTCATCAGAGATCGGATTAGTAATATCCAATAAGAATACTCATTAGAGATAGGATCAGTAGTATCCTAGAATGAGAAGACTCATTAGAGATAGGGATAGTAATGCCCTAGAATGAGTTGAGAGTGCCCAGTTTATAATTAACGTATTTGAAAATATATATAATCTATTTTAGAAAATATGATTTTTGAATATATAAAAGTTATATATTTTAAAAGTTAATCAACTAATTGATTGATGGTTGTGTAGTGTAATTATTAGTTCAACCAATAAAATTATAGAAACGAATTAAAGAATGAAAGATGAGTTAGTTAATTAAACAACTTGAGCTTCGTTCCTTTTCGAGGACGAAAAGATTTTAAGTGGGGGAGATTGTAACAACCCGTATCGTTACAGTAATTTTTTTTCTTATTATTATTATTTTATTAAATATTTTAATTTAATAATGGAAAACTTTTTTTTCTTTTTTTTTCTGACGCATTTTCTAATAAAATTTTCTGAAATAAATTTTTTAAATTGGTCCCAAAATTTCGGGTTTTATTCCAATGGATTGTCGTGCATAATATGAAGTGAATCGTTAAAACAACGCAATGATTTTGGAAAAATGAAATCACCATAAGACTCAAGTCCCATCACACAATGCAACGCAAACCAGAGGATAGAGTTTTACCTTATGATGATCAAACATGCTTGATACGTTAAAAACGAATTTGATATTATTATTAGTGTGTATATGTTTCAAAAACATTTCAAAGTAAATGTATCAATCCTAGGACACATAGATACCATAATACTATGCTTCCATACTAGTAATACAATCAAAACCGTATGAGGTCGTATTGGAAATTGGGTTTCCATCATGAGTCAAGGCTAGGGAGGAGCTCCTTACCGATTCAAGACACTCTAGCTAATGTCTAAGGATTCCCCGCAGTTAACCCTTGGATCCTGCAGGGCCGGTCCACCATACGAGTTGCGGATTAGTTATTCCTGAACACACGTTTCCCGGTCCTATAGGACCTATCATACGAGGCGCCTCATTCCATCATCCACATAAGTAGATATCAGCCAGATTAAGTACCGACACCACTTCTAGCTAGAAAGAAACGTGCTGCTCTCCCTGCGTTCCCTTCTTCCGTTTTAGACTCCACCGGGTTGTGAGGCTCGCGAAGTAACGCTATAACCACAAGGCCTCCTTTTCAATAAAGCCTTGATCATCTTCATCTTAGCGTGCCACATTGACAATTCACGCCATGCGATTGATAACCATTAATACACAACCTCTAAGGGTGTTGAGCAAGAGAATAAATTCTCCGCCACCAATGGTCGTATATTAATAGAAATCAATTTACATAAAATAAAATTCAACGTCAGACACACATTCCATTTATAAACTTATGCTCTGGGTCTGAGCGAAAACCAAATCCGTACAAATCAACACTACGTCCGGATAACTACCATCTTAGCCCCGTTTTGGGAGCAAATCAATCAGGGGCCTCAACACTAGTTACCCATTCGATGTGAAGATCGTCGGTCTTCAATCGCCGTCTTCAATTCTTCGAATGTCGTATCATTATTTGGAATGAGAGTAAACTCGGACTTTCCAAATAACTCTCGCATATATAAATTTGAAAACAATTTCATATCGTTGTTAATAATTTATAACGAACGACCTATCGCTATTTTTACTTTACTTTACTTTACATACACATCCTAAACATAACAAGGTTTATTTCCTCTTCCATTTTTCAATTTACACCAAATGTATTTGGTTTCATTATTCTTCTAATGAAAATCTATTCCTTAGAAATGTAAATTTCTAATCTTATTATTTACATTTAAAAAATGTAAATTTCTATTCCTATTTTATTTACATTGACAAATGTAAACTTATACTTCAATATATTATTATATTGAAAATGTAACCTTTATTTCATATTCTATTTCCTTTGTTTACATTGAAAAATGTAAATTCTTTAAAAATATAACTTCTATTTCATCCTTATTAACATTGAAAAATGTAACTTCCTTTTACCGCCTCTAAAATGACGATAAAAATATATAATTTTTATTCTATTCTTTTATCGCATCTGAAATAACGATAAAAATATACATTTCATTTCTACTCTTTTTAACGCATTAAAAATGATGACAAAAATATACATTTTAATTCTATTATTTTTATTCACATTAAAAATGTAAACTTTTCTTTTTAATATAATTTACATTAAAAATGTAAGTTATTTCTATAATCTAATTACATTAAGAATGTAAACTTCTTTCTACTTTAACTTGATTACATAAGATGTAATTTTTCTCCTTTATCTTAATTTACATGATAAATGTAAATTTTCCACTTTCAATCTAATTCACATGCAGATTGACTTAATTACACAAAAATGAAATTTTATGTTCTCTTACTTAATTACATAAAAAAATGAAATTTCCTTCTAATCCTCATTTACATTAAGAAAATGTAAAACTTTTCTAATCCTTATCTTATTACATTAAAATGTAACTTTCTTTTATAACTAACTTGGAGGTGAAAATATTCATTTCATAATTAACACATAATGGTGTGAAAATAACGTCAATTTCTAATTTAACTCATGACGGTGTAAATAATGTCCATTTTCTATTTAACCATTTATATTTTAATATGGGTCAGACCTCTCACATTAGGCCTACAACTTGTGGATGTTGGATAGGTCGGTCGGTTCCGGGCAGACTTATCCCACAAGTTGGGCTTAACCTCGTATCTTGGCCCAATTTGTATTTGCGCACTTGGACCTCTCACATTAGGCCCAACATTTGTGGCTGCTGGATATGTCGATCGGGTCGGGCGAAACCCGTATCATTACAGTTGGTATCAGAGCTCTGATACCAAATGTAATGATACGGGTTGTTAAAGCACCCAAGTGGGGGGGGGGGTCAACCCCCCTCAGATCTGGGCAGAATGTAGATTTTGAATGTGGACTTGTTTGTGGCTTAGTTCGTTGGCGGATGGCTATAAAAAGGACCTCAAAACCTAGTTTTATTCATTTGAAAAATAATGGTGACGGTGAGTCTCAGCTGCAACTTTAATTAAATTGCTTATTCTTCTCCAAAATCAATCCAAAGAAGATGATACATATTCAAAGATTTCTATAACAAAACCAATGTGTCCTTCTCAGTTATTTGGATCCATTTTCTTAGATCTATTCACTGTGAGTTTATGTTATTTTTAGATCTAAATATTTAATTGGCCATCTTGATATGTATATAAAATTGGATCTTGAATCATTGCCTAAATCAGTTCTATTATGACATATTCACCAGATCTGTTCTTATATGTTTATATCGCCACCATGCCAAATCTTGTCATAATATGCTTATTCAGCTTTAGGCCTGTTTCTGTCAGTTAATTATTGATTCGTTATTATGCCTACTTTTGACTCTCTTCTCTCCCTCTTTTCCCTTTTTATTTTTAGATAACCAGGCAACCTTCGAGCCTCGGCCTAACGCTGAAATATGAAAACGTGCGAAATTGGGAATCGTTGGAAAAAACATGAATTTGGGCATAACTTGTATTGAAATATGCGAATATTGAATTGGGGCAAAAATTGGAACATATGTGAATATTGAATTGGGGCATAAATTGAAACATATGTGAATATTGAATTGGGGCATACATTGGAATATATGTGAATATTGAATTGAGGCATAAATTGGAACATATGCGAATATTGAATTAGGGCATAAATTGGAACATATGTGAATATTGAATTGGGGCATAAATTGGAACATATGTGAATATTGAATTGGGGCATAAATTGGAACGTATGTGAATACTGAATTGGGGCATAAATTGGAACGTATGTGAATTGAAAAGGGGCATGGGAAAACCTATAGTTGAAATAGGATAATTGCTAATACGAATATGCCCAAAAATTTGGGATGGTAATAACGCTTAGACACGAGGTTAGATTGCGCTTGTGGTATAAGTCTGTTCGGAGCCCCCCAGCATATATATCCAGCAACCACAAGTGGTGAATCTAATGTGAGAGGTCTAAGTGCACAAATACAAGAGATGTTAAGACACGAGGTTAGGCCCGATTTGTGGAATAAGTATGCCCGGACCCACCTGACACATCCAACATCCACAAGTTGTATGCTTAATGTGGGAGGTTTAGCGCGTTATAACCATAAATGGATAAACGGTAATGAATAGGAGTAAACAAGGAATGATAGTAATCTACTATCATTAATTACTTTAATGAAAATGCTGTATATAATAAGTAGGCTTGTCCTAGGGACAAGCGGAAATTATAATATAAGTTATAATAAAAGGAAAGAAAACTTATTAGTAAACCTTAGTTGAGAAAACTAAGTTAATAAGTAAACAACATCAAGTTGTAGTAATATGTTGAACAAAAAACAGGTGAACTGAGATGAAGTATACTTAATTACATATTAAGTAAAACATGTTATTGTAACTATGGAATCAAATAATGAATAATACCTAAAAGGGATTGTAAGATTACTTCCGTTAATTACAATCTAAAGAATAACATGTGATGCGGCTTATTAATAAACTTAAATGGATTAAGTTATACTTATATGAAATTAATAAGCAAGTGGAATTTTGGCAAGTGAAAAGAAGTCAATGTGAATGGGGATAACCTGTTAGTCTGTAATACTTAACCTAGTTGAATCCATAGGGATTGTATAAACATGTTAACTTGAGTAGGGGTTAAGTAAACTTGGTTGAAAACAGTGTGAGGGTTAAGAATATCTGGGTTGGGTGGATAATATTTACATATAGTCCCAAAAACTTAACCATTAAATAAACATGCTTAAATTAGTGGATGGGTTAAGTAAATCTAAAGGGGTGGGGGGTGGGTAATATTTATATACAGGCCCACAAACTTAACCTAAGAGGATTATGTAATTAAAGGCACCAATAGGCATACATAACCCGAGGAGATCCTAGTGGGGATACAAGACAAGGGGGAGTGCTTGTATCATTTTGTGTGGGGGACCTGTTTCAGTCAGTAACCCATATAACGGTATCAAACGAGTACTCTGTCCTAGGTCGGAGTGTTGCATGCTTACTGGGATGATTGTAAGAGATCAACACGTGGGGGATGGTGTCATGACGGCGCGTTCCATCAGGGTCATGTGCGTGCATAGCTCCGCCTGCCTGGGAAAATAAGACGTTGTGACATCAGTAGATATGGTTGTGCACTCAATATGAAGGGTTGCCACTTTAGGGATGTGATACCCCTTCTGTGGGGCCGACACAGGGTATCTACAGAGTAGGGAGCCGATCGATTCGGGTAGTAATCAGGGTACATCTTGTACTATCTGTTTCTGTGAGGTAACTATATTTCTGTTGGGTTTAGCACCTGTTATTTCTGTTTAGGTACCGGTTAATTCTATTTGGGGTAAAACCCGTTACTAGAGTACACCTAAAACTACCATTATGTTTCTGTTGGGATCGTCCTGTTTCTGTTGAGTAATTAGGGAGTATGTAATCCCGTTACATATCTGTTATACTAGTATTGGTGCAGAGAAAAGTATTAGAGAAGTGTAACCTATTCTGTTCTGTTCATTCTGCTTATCTTGCTCAGTCTGTTATACCTGTCTTATTACTGTTATCTATCTCTCCAATTTATATGCCTGTCATGATAATTTTACTTATTTATATGCTAAAAGTAACTAGACTCACCATACTTTATGTATGACTCGTTTTGTTTCCTCTTCTTTCTCTTCCATTTCCCCCCTAGGTTCTAAGGGTGGGAATACTCAAGCTTGATCAGGATTCTACTTTCAGGTTACTTGGAGCTGCTTAGATGTACTGTGGTTTCATGTCTTTCTCTACTATGGCTTATGATCTTGGGGATTATGCTTTCTTTATTATCATACTCTGATATTTTAAGTATAAGACAGAAGTTTTAAATGATGTACTGGGTTTATATATTTCCAGACATATGATGTAATCATGTTTTGAGCCACGATGCTTTATTATTAATAAATTTTTTCTGTTATTTTATATCTATCTTGAAATGTTTCTGTTTCTGTTTACCTTTAACACTTCACCAACTTAAGGCATTCTCTTAATGGGTGACATTAACGGACGTGGGGTGTCATAGTTTATATTAAATAAAAAATGAACCCGTAGCGTCGCGGCAGTTCATAGTTTTACGTTTTGGATTTCAAATGAATGTATATAATCCAATATAAGTCGAAGTTCTTTGAAACAAGAATCGTTCGAATCTATTTGATTATAATTTTCTAATGAAAGAGAAAAATCGAGATTTCACCTTGTAGATATTGAGTTATGTCCAAATCAAATTTTCTGAAAGTCGCTATGGAATCATTTATAAACCATAACAATTTATTTAATAAAATAAAGGGATTTTTAGTGTATTGAATATCGATTTAACTCGAAATTCAATATGTTAAGTTTAAAATCTGATGTAGTTTATTTTGAAACTATACGAAATTCTATATAAATATATACGATAATAATAATAATTTATTATTACATTGAATTGTTTTGAAATCGATTTAATTTAGACTTTAAAAATAGCCATTCTTCACATGACCTTGGATTTCAATGAAATGAATTTTATTAAATTCACAATGGCTAATTATTGCTAGATTTCAAATTTTGAGTCAATCGGAATGGTTATGTGCGTGTGCGTAAATTAAAATGTGAATAAATCAATAATTTGAAATCAGACTAGCACTCTTTTTTGCAAATGGACTCGAAATTCGACGAAACAAGTTTCTTTGGGGTCTGAAATGTCAAACTATAGCATGATGTCTATTTTCATCATGAATGGAGTTCATATATGATCATACGAATAAATAAACGACGAACGGGAATGAAGATAGACTCGAATTAATAAAATAATCGAATAAAATAATAGTGTATCCAAAATATCTCGCCTATATATTATCCTTATCATCCTAACCCTAAACATAATTTCACCAAATCCTCATTCCCAATTTTAGATGCCATTTTTTATTTTAACCCCATTTTAAAATTTGTTTTTTTATCTCGAAATCTGTTGCGAATTAGAGAAAGTTGTCAACTAAGAAGTAGTAGAGGGTATTGAGGGCAACATGCTGGTAAAATTGGGTGGCAAACGGTAAGGTGTGCTGGCCGGAATCTATACAAGACTGAAACTATGGCAGTTTTGTTATTTTTTTTAATTTGAAGGTGGTAGGTCTATTTCAGGCGATCGACTCTGAAGGTCGAAGATAGAGGGGAGAGACGCGGAGGTATTGGCGTTAGTCCAACGGTCTGGCATGGTCTGTGGTGGCCATGGTCTTGAGTTGAATGGAGGTCATTGGTTTTTGAAATAGGTTACGAATTTTGGCGAATTTGGAGAGATGGGGTCGATTTCAGGTCGGGGTCCCTGAAGGAGAAACGATGAAAGGAGTCTGACGCATCGATTGGCAGAGGTCCCGTCTTGTACGGTGGTCGGTGGTGGGTGCGGTGTTGAATTGAATTGAAAACGGTGGGTTTCACTTTAATGGTTCGTACTACAACTATATGTGATATGTGGGTTCATGACCGGTCAGAGGTAAAGCAATAGAAGTCGACGCAGTTGGTGGTGGAGATGGCCAGTGGTTTGGTGGTCCGTGGAGTTGGTGATGGCAACTTCAAGTCTCGGGTGTTGTTCATTCAAATGAAGAAGAGAAATGTTGGGGTATTTACCTGTAGGAGAAGAGGATTAGGTCGTGATTAATTTTTTAATCAAGGTAATTAGATTAAAGTTAATGATGGGGATTAGACTTGTAACACCCCACGTCCGTTAGTGTCACTCGCAAAGGGAATGCACTAAGTTCTGTGGAGCATTATGGGTAAAAGATGCAGATAAATTACAAGACAGACAAACAATTAACAGCGGAAAATAAAACTTTGCTTTATTGATAAAATAGATTGTACAAGATTGCTTTACAATATCAGAGTATCATCTGTCTTTACTAGATAAAGAAGCATAAAAATACATTTATATTCCCCAATGTAGCATAAGCCAGCCATAGCATCTGAAAGAGAATCCAAGGACAACTTCGTCAAATCTTGAAGCTGGGAAAGAGCAATGGTCCAATTTAATCCTGAGTTATACTATTCCCTCCTCAACTACCGGGGGGGGGGGGGAACGGAAGAAAAGAAGCGAAAGAAAAACAGAGTCAGACATAAAGGCTGAGTAAGTCAGTAACTTCTAGCATGTGAACAGGGAAAACATAACGACGTGAATTAACTGAATACAAGATAGTACCATGATGATAAGGCTAACAAGATAAGATTCACACAATACATGCTAAGACAAGATAAACTGGATATACTACAACACTTTCTCCGCTTCGCTTTTACCGCGATATACTCGTTTCTATATCTCTGCACCACCTAACTAGTGTTCCAACTAGTAACGATAACGTGATCCCAATCCCTGTAGTTTCCGTCGCCTTCAGGCGTACCTTGATTATTTATTACCTAGATCTAGTCTAGGTTTTATATCAAGTGCTTTCTAGATTCAATTAGAGTTTACGCTATCTGTTGAACGCTTCTTGTATTCAAGATTTATGCCACCTAGTTCCAAACTAGGGATTATGCTACTTGTCGAACGATGCCCTTTAGTCTAGGATACACTACCTAGAGTGGTATATGTTCCTAGACTTTCCCCACGCATGTATCGCGAATCGTTATCGCTTGTCTAGATGCACATGTCCTGTAATGTGCTACCCGAGTCCCGTGTCAGGGCTACTCTAGAAATACGGAACTCGGTCGGGAGCTTTCAATATCTGCCGATGCAGATGTTAAGGTCTGTTTTTCCAGTGGCTATGGTCCCACTCGACCCCTCCCTCAACTAATGGAAGGCCACCCTTGTAAAATGAGAACTGTACGAAGGCCCCTATCTGCCCCACTAATTCTATGGCCAACAACACCCTGCAACCACAACTAGATAGCAAGTATGTGGTCCGTATGAGTCCTCCAGCCTTCCCGCTTCACGTGTCTCGCTTGACTGAAGATGGTAGGTAGACGACCAGTTGCTATCACAGGGCTTCCGTCTTCTCGCCGAATCACGCTGGTCCATCCTAGTCTTTTGGTTGCCATATATTGCAACCAAGGCATACCCTTGGCTCTTCTACCGCAGACCTTAACCTCTGTGAGCCCAGGCGGATCATCTGCAACCTCACAGAGGGATACCAAGAGTACCCTCACGTCCCCTCGAAGCCTCGGGCTTCGTATCCCAATTCGTTGGAGTCTTCTTCAAAATCAGATGGACGTCCGCTCCTTCGTGTTATACTAAGAATTACTACTTAGTTCTACTAACTAAGTTTTACCACTTAGTTTCCAGGAGCATTGTCTTCTTAACTAAGTTTTACTACTTAGTTCTCTTTCCCGTTAAGTTGGATTAGTTAAGTGTCTTTAGTCGATTCAAGCTAACTTAACCCTCTTCCCTTATCCTGTTAAACTGGTTAAGTGTTGTCAGTATTCATGTTGACTTAACCCCACCACAAACCAAGTCATATTGGTTAAGTATTTCTTAACCCTACCCATTCATCCTGTATTGGTTAAGTGTTCCCTTTTTAACTTAACCTTTCCCACTGGTTTTAACTAAACCTGTTATTAATGGTTAAGTATCATCTCTTCGTGTCTTAGACTTAACCCTATTCATTTATCATATTCTGATGGTTAAATGTTCAAGTTTACTTAACCCTACGGTCCAACTCAGCTAACATATTAAATTGGCTAAGTGTATTACTTAACCCCAACCTCTAGTCTAATTAACATGTTAAATTGGCTAAGTGTATTAACTTTACTTAACCCCACCTTCTAGTCTAGTCAACATGTTAATTTGGCTAAGTATTCCCATGGACTTAACCCTTCCATTCTAGCTTTAACTGTGTTAAGTTGGTTAAGTATTTCTATGGACTTAACTCTCCCCTTCTTGTTCTAGCTTTAATTAATAAATTAAAGCCGCAACCTCTCACATTAGACAGATATTGCTGCGGTTACTAGATGTGCCGGTCAGTTCCGGGCAGGTTTACACCGCAACTCAGTCTAACCTCGGGTTAGGCATATTCATGTTTTCTAAGTTCAAAGGGTTTTCTGATTAATTTCCAAATCTGGTTTTGAAAGCAACCATCCCGTTCGTCGAATCAGTTAGGGATAGCCAGGGAGGGCAGGAAACTTATATTTTCCAAACCCAAGCCTAGACACTATCCTCTCTGTCACCCTAGAACTTTCTGGTACGAGTTATAAAAAGGGGTGTTATCAAAATATCTTTCTTTTGTTTATAAATTGTTAACAATTTATCTTACAACCCATTTCCCCCTTTTTAAACAAATTTGGCCTATATTCATTTGTCGCTAACAGACTTATATTCTAGGCCCTAATCTTGATTTGCCTAACCTACAGTTCATAGCAATTTAGATCTATCATCTTTATTTTCAGTTTATGCTAAACTAGATTTTATATGCCAAACTAGATTTTCTATTCTAGTTCACCGTTTATGCCCAAAAACTAGATTTATTCTTCTAGTTTACAGTCTACATACAAACTAGGTTTATTATTCTAGTTTTTTTTAGTTTACATGCCAATACTAGATCTAAATTTCATAACCTATAATCCATGTCAAATCTACCCAACTCACATGTCTTAACACATGTTCTAAAATTGTATAAATCAGAATCATGTTCGCTTCCAAACTATGCCAATTTCAAGCTTACAACTATATTTATGTTTATTTTTGTGTTTTTCCCAAATCGCATTCCCACCGTTCGTATAATCATGATTCAACTTAGATTGTAAATAAATCTAGATTCGTAGAAAATAGGGAATGAACCAAAGATGCTATGAAAAAGGGTGGACATAATAATTGGCATAAAAAGATTTTGAATAACGACGCAGGTTCAAGAATATGGGTAGACCTAACTTAATAGGTAAATTCCCACGGTCTAAAACCAAGAATAGACAGAATAGGTTCGAGAACATGGGTAGACCTAACTTAATAGGTAAATTCCCACAGTCTAAAACCAAAAAAAATCAAGAACGGACAGAATAGATAAATCGGGTTTTAGACCCAATTTCATAGTCACAAAACCTAAGCAACAATTTTCCTAGTCATGAATCATAGGTGTTTAAATCACCGTTGTTATGTCATAGGTAATACTTTATGTCTAAATCAAAGGCTTGTGTTCATAGTCATAGGCAAATGTCCATAGTCATAGGCAATATTCATAGTCAAAAGGGAAAATAATTCCCACAGTCATAAGTCACCGTCATAGGCAATGTTTTATGTCCCAAAATCAAAGGCTTATGTTCATAGTCCAAAGGCACATGATCTCAGAATCCATAGTCATAAGCAACGGTCTTAGGCAAAGTCTTATTTGTCCTTGAATCATAACAGTTCTTAATTTAGTCCAAGAGTATAAACACAGATTCAAATAGAGAGAGAGAGAGAGATTTGGCATATTCTTTTATTCCTTTAATTTCATGTCACAAAATAAAGCAAAAATGTTCAAATCTTGAAACAATTGACTTACAGAAATTAGATCTAGAATAGAAGAATGGCGATGCTAAGATTCTTATGTCGTTGCTCGAGGTTTGTTGATTTAGCCTTTGAATTCTTCACTTTGATTTGAATCTTCTCTTGAACAGATTTGAGCAGCATCTCCATGTCTTGAATTTTTATTTTATTTTAATTATTTAAGAAAATTTAGAGGGGAAGAAGCCATGAATCTTAGCAGCATAAGGATAGAAGAGAATTGGTGCAAAGAGAATGAAGACTAGGGCTGTTTATATAGCTGCTCAAGACCTTATCGCACACGCAGCGCTGAGTCAGCATTGAACCTAGTTAAGAAAATAGTCCAAGTACGTAGATGAATCTAGCCAAACCTTATCATACACGCAATGCTGAGTCAGCATTGGGTCCCACTATTTTGGCGTAGAAATTTGAATTTCGAATGAATTGTTTTTGGCGTAGAAATTTGATTTTCGAACTTTTGAATTTCTGGAATTTATTTAACTGTTTTATTCACATGAAATATTCTTATATGTATACAATTCCTCTAACGACCATTTTACGCGTATATATATACGCACAACTTTCATATTATTTTCAAAATTCAAATGATGTTGCCATATTTCATTGACTGTAGCCTTATCTTGAATTTTATCTTTCGTATACATATATTTTTGCATATATATATATATAATCTCATATGTATATATATATTTTCTTTATTTCCTTATATGTACGTTCTTATCCTTTCAAATTATGAATTTGTATACGTACATATATTTGCATGTTCAGTTGGCCCTCTCTAAAACAAAGATAAAAAATTATGCCGCCGGGGTTCGAACCCCCGACCTCTATGCTACAAATCCAATGCCTTAACCAACTGAGCTACAGAGGATTTTGTTAATAAGTCTTAGAACAATAATAATTATAGTTCTCTCCTTACTTCTCTTTTTCATGTTAGTTACGATACTTAACTGCATGGATTTTTTTTTCTTTTAAAAATTAATTGTATTTTAATTTGTGAATCTTAATGTCACAGAATTACGGGGTGTTACAAGACTATAAGCTATTTTAAATTCAATTTAAATCTTATAACATCAATATCTAGCTCGTACGTGAACAGAATATAACGTAACAAGAGACGTTGGAATCACATGGACGAAGACAACACAATCGAACTGGTTTGGAAAGTTTTGAAGCTAGCCAGATTTTTATATAATTTCAAACGCTCATTTGAAATTTTATAAATCGACCGGAATCCTCATTCAAAATAAATTGTGGATTAACTCGCTCTTTCTGGAATTCTATGATATGATAAAATTTGTATAACTATAATTTAACGTTGTTAGTATAAATTGGATGTTTGGATATCTTGGGTGCTTATTGTTGGTTTAACGGTTGACAATATTTATATTTCGTCATTTTAATTCATTAAATTAAAATCTCTATTTCGTGTACTATTATTAAACGGTATTATGAACTGTGATTTAGGGAATAATAGGTTGGAGGGATCCAACTGGATTCCTTAAATACGTGAACTGTTTGACCCTAGTAACGTTAAAACCTATTAAATGATGTTTGTTGAATTGAAATTCAATATTGCTGTGTTTTTAACCAATAACAATATTGATTAAGTGACTGACAACAGATGGCTTAAATCCCAAATTATGAGACGTAGGTTTGTCGTTAAGCGAATTGACGAAATTTTAGTTACAAAAATTATTTTTATAACAAAAGCAATTTTTTTATATTTTATATATAAGTTTTGTAAATGAATCAATATTTATAATCGAATTTTATAGAAGTATGATAAAATGAATTTAAGCAAATTCTTATGTTTTTAAGCAATTAAGACTAGAAATTAACCTTATGGTTAATAATTTGGGATAATCATTTTATGAAACAGATATTATTAAATTAATTATATTATTAATTAATTTAGGAGAAGGGATTAATTGAATTCAGTTAACAAGTTAACTTATGGGTTCAAATTGACTAAGTAAAGTGTTTTAATTGAAATTAGTTATTAGATCAATTTGTCTTCAATTCATCTAATAGTTGTTTTCAAATTAATAAGATTTGTTAAAATGTAATTTACCTTTTAATTAATAATGTTTAAAGATTTATGATAATCACTGATGTAGTTAGTGATTGTTTAATAATTTAAAAAGTGATTAACAATCCTATTTTTATTAATGAAGTAAACTACTTTTACTTCAGTAAATGATGAAGTTAATTATTTTTTTAATTAATAATTGAAGTGGTTGCTTTTTAAATGGAATTCGTTTAAGACGATAATCAAGTTCGAAATGAAATTTAATTGGATTTTGAGAAGTGTATTGTAAGAGGGTTTTTCCAACAAAACCTAAGTTTTTAAGCGAAGTTAATAAAAAGGAGATTTAGAGCTAATGAGATGATTTTAAACGAACGTTTACTTAATTAAACTAAGTAAAATGATGTAGTTAAAAGAAGACTTTCAAATGCAAAAGCTAAGATGCTTAATAAGATTTGTAAAAAGGGTTTGCCAAATGGATTTCGTAATAAATCCAAAGGACTTTATAAAAGAGATTTAAAACCAAGGATTGGGAATTAAGCTTTTACTTAATAAACAAACTAGTAAAAGGTGTTTGAAATTGGAAATAGATTTCAAATGCAAGAAATGTTTTATAAACCATATTAAATGGAATAGTTGAGCGTGATTTGTTAAACCATCATGTTTGTATTACCCGATCCCAAATTCATACGCTATCTTAAAGTCCTCCTCTACACTTTCAAGTTAATTTTAGGTCTCTCCATTAACTTTAAAAAAAGTTCCATTGTCATGTTATGAAATTCCTCCAACCTTGGTTCTTCCATCTCCACCTCTTTAAACTATAGACTTGATGAATTCCCATTCACCTATCTGGGTATCCCCCTCCGCCCCACTAGACTTTTCAGATCAGATTGGCTCCCACTCATCACCAAAATCAAATCCAGGCTTGCTTCATGGAAAGAGAATTCACTTTCCATTGTAGGTCTTCTTGTCCTCGTCAAATCCATCCTTTCAGCCATCCCCTATTATTGGATGTCATTCCACAAATTCCCAATTTGGGTTATCAACAAAATCGATGCCATTAGAAGCTCTTTTCTCTGGAGTGGTAGCGATTCTAAGAGAATAATTAACTAGAATACAGCTTGTTTACATCGTGACTACGGTGGGCTAGGTATTGTCAATCTTGTTTCATTCAATCTTGCCTTGCTCACCAAATGGCTCTGGCGTCTCCTTTTGGCGGGCAACTTCATTGGAAGGAATGGATTCTTTTGCGCCTCTATCATTCTAACCCTAATCTTGTACTTCACTTTCCCCCCAATTCTAGACCTTCTACTTTTTGGTTTGGTGTTATATCTACCATTCCCAATGTCAAATCCCTCTTCCATGTTAAGATTGGCAATGGTAATAATTGTCTATTTTTTCTTGCCATTTGGCATGACCAATTCCCTCTCGTTCGCTCTCTTCCTAACATGTTCTCATTATGTACCTCGCATGATTTATCGCTTTATAACATTATAGACCTTAGCCCAATAGGCCTTTTCCCATCCTCTCTTTTTGGGCTAGGCACCCTCAATGATTTTTTCTCAGTCTCTAATATGATGCATTCCGTCCACCTCTCTAACCAGCCCGATCGCTACTACTGGGCTTTGAGCCCTATGAAAGGATTCTCTGTTCCAGCATGTTATAACTTCCTTAATCATCCTAGTCACATGTTCTCTTTTTCTTGAATCTAGAAATGTCATCTCCCTCCTCACTTACTTTTCTTCCAATGGTTTCTTATCCATGCACGTATAAACAACGAAGACATGCTCTGACGTTTGAACATCGTTGTTAAACCCACTTGCGTCCTTTGTTCAATGCAAGGTGAATCAATAGCTCATATCTTTCTCGACTGTGATTTGTCTTATTCTATTTGGGTTGTGACTACCTCCTTCCTACTTTGCTTTATCCCGACCATTTCCTTCTTTTCTGATTACTGGCAGTACAATCCTCCCGATTAGAACGTCGAGTCATTCATAACCATTTTCTGCTGGTGTATATGGAAAGAGCGTAATGCACACATTTTTAACAAACCGAAGAAACACTTCACTAGAACTTGTGGAGACATCTTGTACTAATTTCATTTTTGGATAGGTTCATCCCGCCCTACTCGCTTTAGGTTCGTTTTACCAACACCAACTTCAGTCGCTTCACGAGAATCGCAAGAAAGCAATTTGGCAGACCCTGGTGGATAAATTTCAATGAAATATGCCTGACAGTTCCTTCTATTAATAGTAGTAGCTCCTTGTCTTGTGTTTGTGTACGCTATGCTCTCTCTTTGTATGTTTAAATATGTATCAAACAACTAATATTAATATCATGATCAAATCATATACAAAAGCTATAATATAAACACATAACTGTTAATCATTTACATGCACTATATAACACTACTCATAAACAAAGACATCACCAGTAAACCAAGTTTACATAATTTCCATGAACAAAAATAGCATTATAAACCAAGTTTACACAATATCCGTTGAACAAAGTCATGGTATCTATAGATAATACAATATCCATAAAGCAAATTTGCGTAAGATCTCAATAAAATGGATAATAATAAAGTTTCATATGCTTACTAAGAAAGAAGAAGGTTACACTTTTTTTAGCACCAACAATTTTTAGTAACCTGCAGTGAATAAATTCATAAGTTGATGATTCTACTAGCAACACATGACACATTCTAATCTTGGTTGCAAATAACATACTAATTCTACTAGTAGTATATGACACGAAAAGCATACAATTTATTTAATTTACCATCAATGATTTAATAATTGTATTGATGGCCCCTTGTTTATAATAAAACTTAAGTTAACTTAGCTTAGTTATCTGTATAAATTTAATTAATATTTATAAAGCTCAGTTAATTTGGTTAAATCAAACAATGGACAGCTAAGCTGTATGTATGACCGTAGATATAGAGCTAAATTTTGGGCTTTGTGCAACACAATACACACTGTTTTGCAGCCTTAAAATCTATAGATAAATCAGATTATCCTTGACTATAAAATTAAATCAATGTAATCAATAAACAAAGGATATCATAAAAGTTAAACTTATTTCATTCAGTTTAGTCTACATAAATTAGCTAATTACATTAACACTAAAAGCACTTAATTGACTACAAGCCAAGCAAAAAGGGAACAATAAAAAAGTTATGCTAAATTAGAGTCTGATTAAAAAAATATGAGAGATTCTAAAACAATTATTTCATCTAATTCCCAACTGTTCATCATTGAATAGAACAGATAAAGATATATACCTACAAAGGTCAATCACAATTTGTTTTCTTTTTCTCTTTTTGTTGTTTCTTTTGGCAAAGAAGTCACTTGAGTATCACAATTAATACATATTAAACATACCGACAAATATAGGTAATCAGAGGCGGAGGGAGCTTATAGATGGTGAGGTCACGTGACCTCACCAGAAAGCGCAACTCAAATTATTATATATACACACACACACACACACACACACACCCACCTACTAATTGAAGAAGGAGATTTCCAGATGGTATCTCACTGGAAAAATCGACCACGTCAGAAATCAATTGATACGAATGAAATCAACTCCGATGTCATGTCCATACAGGCGAAGAGCTTGCAATCAGTGGGTGATGAAATTAATTGTTTGGCAGCTCAACACATGGAAAATCGAACAAACATCGGCAACCAATACAGACAAACACTAGATACTCTTCTTCACTAAAGACAAGCTTTTAGGTGCATCAGAAGACAACGTCTACAGATTTTTACCAGGAGGAATTTTCTCCTTTGGTAGCTACAAATAAAATGGGGAACCTAAAGAATAGAAGGAATGCTAACATGATGGGTTCTTCGATGGAACACACTCCTCTACCTTTACCTCGAATCACTAATTCAGATTTGGGAGGTGAGACTTCGAATAACAAATTCAAGCCAACGGTAAGCAGATCTTGGAAAGACATCGTCACAAGTAATCAGATTCCATTCAATATTTCGCGTAGGTTTTATTCTTAAAAATAATTTGGGGACTATCGCCCCCGAACCCCTCACTTTTTCATACTGTGACCTCACCAACATTTATTTCCGGCTCCGCCACTGTTGGTAATGATGACATGAATTGGATATTGAGCTCAAAATAACCAGTAACCACGAAATCATTGTGTTTGAGTCAAAATTGGCTCAAACACCAAGGGTGCTAAAGAAGCACTTCACCAAACGGTTAGAGAAAATAATGGAACCGCAATCACTTAAAAGCAAAATAAAATACGAGAATTCAGAGTGGTTCGGCTCTTAAAAGAAGCCTACGTCCACCGTGAGGGAAGATTTCATTATGATCATCATAGTTACAAAGTACATTAGTTGCATTTCCGCATACATCTTCTCTCTTACAATGGATTAACCCTCTCACACTTGAATGACACTTGGACTTGTCCAAATCAACGGAGGAATGATGAGATTTATGGAGGAATAAATGCACGCCTTCGAATGCAATGAGGAAGGAGAAGGATCTTCAATGGATAAAGGAGGATCTTCAATCTCTTGATCACTTAGGCAGTTTTGATGGAAGCCAAGGTGGATCAAGCTCTAGAACTTTGCTTGGAAGTGTTAGATGATGTTAGGATTGGTGAGGAAGCAATTTGGCAGCCCTTCGGGGTGATGGAAATTGATCACTTTTGTGGTGGAAGCCATGGCCTATTTATAGGTGAGCTCCCATGAAGAAATAAGCTGAAATTCATATATACAGGCTATGGTCGCTCGCCCATTTAATTACGAAGATGCCACCGCCCAGTTGTAACCAAATGTCAACAGCTGTATCCAGCTATCTGTGCGAGCAATCCCTATGTGGGCGGGCAAGTTGAACGGGTGGTGAGTATTGTCAGCGACCAATTAGGATTGCAGGGAAGGTGTAGGCGTGACCACCAGGGATTAGCATAGGCCTTTCTCTGATCGACTGTATGTGGTACCTGATCGAAGAATGAGCGAGCGAGTAGTGTTACAGATGTGGGCAACCAAAGGATGTGCGTGCGACCCTGTCGTACCTTGGGTTTCTTGCCTAAGAGACATGTATAGTCAACCGTGATAGTTGGAACGAGCGGTTGTGAAGAAGGATGAGCAACCTATGTAAGATATATAAGCATTATTGCACTCGAGTCGTGTCTTCCTTAAACAAGCCTCGTATGTATGACCTCCTTGTATGGTCGAGCTAAGTTGTTATGCTTGACCTTATTCTGATGAGTGAGCGACTCGACTGTTCTGGAGTGAGCTATATTTATGTGCGAGCGGTCTCCTAGAGCAGCTGGTCTCTTTTGATATGAGTGACCGATCCCTCGTGCCATGTTCTACCCTTGTCTTATGTGAACGAATTTCCCCTCTTACCTGTCCTGGGTTTGTGTGAACGATCTTGGCATGTTTGATCTGAGTATGTGCGATTGAGCGTTGTGGCCCATTCCATAGTCTTTACTCAGATTTTAATCAATCTATTATATGTACATTCTTTAAGGGATGAAAAATTTCTCCTCGAAGTTTTTAATTTTTCATTTGCGAAAAATTACAGGCTTCGAAATAATTTGATCGTAACATAATTTGGTAGATTAAATCCAGTTTTTCATGTGATGATTATACATAACTTGTGGTCGCACATAAGCAGATATGGTCGACCGAGTTTGGACTCGTTCTTACTCATGATTAAACATGCTTAGGATCGCTCGCACCTATAGTTAAG
This sequence comes from Allium sativum, assembly GCA_030737875.1. Taxonomy (NCBI): domain Eukaryota; kingdom Viridiplantae; phylum Streptophyta; class Magnoliopsida; order Asparagales; family Amaryllidaceae; genus Allium; species Allium sativum. The sequence continues at coordinate 259,979,482 of CM060927.1, read as the reverse complement.
CTAGCTTTCCTGATTGGGACAACACGTTAATGTGGTCGAGTAGACCACTCGTGCTTGAGAAGGCAGATTGGATCTGATAGGGCGCCATATTAAAACAACTGAGCAGGCCAAGTTGATGTGTTACTTTTGTCTAAGCGAGCCTCTTAGTCTTCTTTATATATTGCCTCTTCGTTTTCCCGCCCCTTATTTCATTTTGGTGTTCCAACTCTTCTTGAAGGAAAGAAATTAATGGTGGAAGAATTCTAGGGAATTCTGCTTAGCACCACAACCCTCAATCAATTCCTCACCAATTCTCAATTCATCGCCGTACTCAGTTCTCTCTAGCAAACTCTGATCAATCGCCGGAGCAACCTCCTTCGAAACCGAAACATTCTAATTCCCCTAGGTGATTTCTCCTCTTCTCCCTCGTTTTGTCTTGTTTTGTAGAGGTCTAGGACTTTGAATCAGAATTCCTTGGTCTATGTCGGTTATGCGCGGACTCCCTTGAATCGTTATGTTTAATATTGATTGGCCCCTGGTCGCTCGCTTCCACTCTTAGCCATTTGGAGGATTCTCTGTTCGACTACTGCGATTGCTCATGCCTGACCTAGTTTGGATCGCTCCCACTTGACTATGGACGACCGTCCCAGTTGAGCATACACGACTAAACCAAAGTCTTTTATGCACGAACAGGATTTGAGTTATATATAATCGATCAAAACTGAGTCGTTCATGTTCGATCGAGTTTGATCATCGTGCTACATCTCTTGGGTGTTCCTAGACATTTTGGTTGTTGGACTTTTCTTGCACTGCTAACCTGTAATGACTAGAACATTTGAACATATTTTAAACATATCTATTTATGTATAAATGCAAACTAGAAAAAAAAACACATCAAAATCCTGAAGGAGCAGCTATGTCTAGCAAGGCTGGAAATTCTGCTCAGGTAACTGGGTCTACTTTAATTGTTGTCCCTGGTGCGATAATTACTTGATTTTCCCTAACCCCGGGCTCTTAAAAGAGTGCCTTTCGACAGTTATAGGTCAACACTCCCTTTTGGATTATACCAAGATATTTGTGCTCGGTTGGGTTCTCAGAAGATGAAACTAAGTTTCCTGGGAAATTGATTTGCCTGACCATCCACCCCCCGGGTATGTACAGTTAATCGCCATATGCTTCTCGGTGGAGCGGTTACCCCTTTTAACTCCTATTTAGAATCCATTTTGTGGTATTTGACTATCGCCCCATATCAATTGCACCCTAGTGGCTATCATATTTTGATGGGCCTTTACGTACTCTTCATGAAGGTCAAACAACGAGCGCCTTCATTTCAAGATATCTGTTCTTTATATGCCTTTAGAAGAAGAAAGACATATCGTCCCTCTTTTATTTTTATGGAAGGCAACTATTGCAAAATTATTACCAGCTTAGTGGACAGTGTTAGGGGGTTCCCGGATCAATACTTTTTTGTTCAATGGCCCGGTAAATTTTATGGCCGATGGATGGAAGGAGGTAATTATCCTCGCTTGAAACTTCCTACTTTCCTTTTATGCATTGATTCTTAACTCCTTTCCTTCTTTACAGTAATTCCTTCTAACGAAGGCATTGCTCTTGACCAAGCTCTCCTCGATTCTTTGATAACTTTTGATAAGACCGAGAGAAGTAGACAATTTTTACTTACGGAAAGGACCCTCCGTCAGTATCAACTACTTCATCCCTCATGGTCTATTGAGAAAATCCCAGCTTATAAGAAAAGTGTTACTGTAAAGTCCCCTGCAAAAAAGGCTCCCTTGAAGAAATGCTTAGATCTTGGGGGTAGCAGCCAAACTCTACTAATATCCCCATTGCCCTCAATTACTGAAGGAGACACTTTTCACCACAAGGGCAAGGAAGTTGACGGAGGCAGGACTGATGTAAAGGATGAAATAATTTCTGAGAAAGTTGCTGAGACTCTCATTGTTTCATCACACAAGAAGAGGGTTCTATAGGAACTTTCATAGGCTTAGGTGATTTAAACACCGTTAAAGGTCTTGATTTGGGTGACATCATGACTTCTGACCCAGCAATCCTAGCTAAAAAGGCTAATTCTGAAACTTCTTGGGAACTTGCCCAACTGTTTGGGAAAACACTTGATTTAAACACTCCCCTTGAAATCGATTCATTATTGGATGTACATTAGAAATCATAGATTCCATAAGTGGTTTATGTTTTCCTGCAAAGCTTATAGTTTATCTACAATTTTTTCCATTTAAGTATGAAAACTTTGTTTTGTCCTCTTTTCCATATACAGGAATGAAGCACTTATTATCGGATAGTTTTTCTCGACAAATTGGCTCTACTGATCCGCAAAGCCTTTGACAATCTTATCTCTCTAGTCACTTGAAGCATTCTCATCCTCAACACACTTCCGATCCTTTATTGACTGACCCTTGAAGGAATGAAAAGCACGATCACGTAGAGGTACCAGACAAAGGCGAGAAAGGCAAGCGCCTGAAGAAAGAAGTGAAGAAGAGAAACAGAAACGAACAAGATGAGAATGAGACTTAGAAATGTCACAAATCAATCGAGTTTCTAGGTCCTGTGATTCCCATAACATACGAGCAATTCGTTGTTCCAACTCCTGCTTAGGTCCAAATGATTCTTGACAGGCCTCCTTACAGAATCCTATCTGGAAATCTAACGCTTCGAGATCGCTTTGGAGGTTGGGACTTGGATTTACATCCGAATTATAGGCGGGATGTTGTCGAGGGGATGAGCACTATAAAATGATGTATGATTACTCAGTTTAATACCGCTAAGAGCCAACTTGAAACACGGTTAGATAAGGCTATAAGCAATACTGACCAACAATTAGAGAAGTGGAATAAATTTGGCTTTGAGTTTCAAAGGTTGAATACTCAACACCTTAATCATATTGAAACTTTAGAGAATGATAAAGTTGGACTGATCCACTCGATCAGATCCCAAGAGTCTGAAATTGCATATTTAAAGAATGGAAACACCAGGGTGAATAACTTAGAAGCCGAAAATGAGAGACTCGGAAGGGGGCTTGAGGCTGCAAGAAAACAGGTTCTAGAAGCCCATTCTGCTCAAGATTTTGCCGAATATGAATTGGATTTGGGAAAATGAGCTTCGGCTTCTTATCAACAAGAAAAGGCAACTCTTGAAGACAAGATTAGTTCTCACAACAGGGCTCTCTTAGCTTTGGAAGAAGATAAAACAAAGTTGACTAATACTCTTGATCAGGCCAGGGCCAAGACCGATGAAACTTTGTTTAAGTTTTAAGTTTACAGTGTCATGAACTGCATAAGCTTAAGCTATGAATCTCGGCTCCTGTTTGGGAACGATTGCTTTCGTACTCTGGTGGTGCAGAGGATAAATTTCTCCAGGAGAATCTCTTAGAAGACCGTGAGGATTTGGTCAAGGGCAGGAAGATACTGATGAATGAGCAAGCTCAATCTCCTAAGGTTGAGAACTTGAAGCTTCAACATTGACAAGGTTGGATGGGCAATGAATAGCAGTAACATCCGGGGCCTTCTCCTTAGAAGATTAAGCTTGGTCATTCATCAGTATCTTCCGGCCCTTGACCAAAGCCTCACGATCTTCTTTTTCTAGGAGATTCTCCTAGCGAAATTCATTCTCTGCACCACCAGAGTATGAAAGCACTCATTCCCAAACCAGAGCCAGGGTTCGTGGAAAGTCATTCTTCAAATAGCTTAAGCTTCCGCGGTTCATGACACTGTAAACATAAAACTTGAACAAAGTTTCATCAGTCTTGGCCCTGGCCTGATCAAGAGTATTAGTCAACTTTTGTTTTACCTTCTTCCAAAGCTTCGAGAGCCTTGTTCTGAGAACTAATCTTGTCTTCAAGAGTTGCCTTTTCTCGTCGATAAGAAGCCGAAGATCGTTTTTCCAAAGCTAATTCAGATTCGGCAAGTTCTTGAGCAGAATGGGCTTCTAGAACCTGTTTTCTTGCAGCCTTAAGATCCCTTCTGAGTCTCTCGTTTTCGGCTTTTAAGTTATTCACCCTGGTGTTTCCATTCTTTAAAGATGCAATTTCAGACTCTTTGGATCTGATCAAGTGGATCAGTCCGGCTTTATCATTCTCTAAAGTTTCAATATGATTAAGGTGTTGAGTGTTCAACCCTTGAAACTCATAGCTAAATTTATTCCACTTCTCTAGTTGTGGGTCAGTATTACTTATGGCCTTGTCTAACCGTGTTTCAAGTTGGCTCTTAGCGGTATAAAACTGTGTGATCATACAGCTTTTTATAGTGCTCATCTCCTCAACAGCATCCCGCTTATCGTTCAGATGTAAACCTAAGTCAAAGTACATTCCTCTTAAGTCCCAACCTCCAAAGCGATCCCGAAGCTTCAGATTTCCAGACGGAATTCTGTAAGGAGGTCTGTCAAGAATCATTTGGACCTGAGCAAGAGTTGGAACAATGGATTGTTCGGATGTAATGGGAATCACAGGACCTAGAAACTTGATTGATTAGTGATGTTTCTAAGTCTCGTTCTCATCTTGTTCATTTCTGTTTCTCTTCTTCACTCCTTTCTTCAGGCGCTTGCCCTTCTCGCCTTCGTCTGGTACCTCTACGTGATCGTGCTTTTCCTTCCTTTAAGGGTCAGTCAATGAAGGATCGGAAGTGTGTCGAGGATGAGAATGCTTCAAGTGATAAGAAAGACGAGATTGTAAAAGGCTCTAGGGATCAGTAGAGCCAATTTGTCGAGAAAAACTATCCGATAATGAGTGCTTTATTCCTGTATCTAGAAAAGAGGAAAAAACAAAGTTTTAGTACTCAAATGGAAAATTTTGTAGATAAACTATAAGCTTTGCAGGAAAACATATACCTCTTATGGCATCTATGTTATCAAATGTACATCTGGTAACGAACCAATTTCAAGTGGAGTGTTTAAATCAAGTGTTTTCCCAGACAGTTGGGCAAGTTCCCAAGCAATTTCAGAATTAAACTTTTTAGCTAGGATTGAAGGGTCAGAAGTCAAGATGTCACCCAAATCAAGATCTTTAGCGGTGTCTAAATCACCTAAGCCTCCGAAAGTTCTTGTAGAAACCTCTTCTTGTGTGATCGGAACAACGGGAGTCTTAGCAACTTTCTCAGAAATTATTTCATCCCTTACATCAGTCCTGCCTCCCTCAACTTCCTTACCCTTGTGGTGAAAAGTGTCTCCTTCAATAATTGAGGGCAATGGGGATTTTAGTAGAGTTTGGCTGCTACCCTCAAGATCTAAGCATTTCTTCAAAGGTGCCTTTTTTGCAGAGGACTTACCAGTAATGCTTTTCTTATAAGCTGGGGTTTTCTGAATAGACCATGAGGGATGAAGTACTTGATACTGACCGAGGATCCTTCCCATAAGTAAAAATTGTCTACTTCTCTCGGTCTTATAAAAGGTTGTCAAAGAATCGAGGAGAGCTTGATCAAGAGCAGTGCCTTCATCGAAAGGAATTACTGTAAAGAAGGAAAGGAGTTAAGAATCAATGCATAAAAGGAAAATAGGAAGTTTCAAGAAAGGACAATTACCTCCTTCCATACATCGGCAATTAAAATTACTGGGGCATTGAACAAAAAAGTATTGATCCGGGAACCCTCTTACACTGTCCCCTAAGCCGGTCATAATTCTGCAATACTTGCCTTCCGTAAAAATAAAAGAGGGACGATCTGTCTTCCTTCTAAAGGCGTATAAAGAACAGATATCTTGAAATGAAGGCGCTCGTTGTTTGACCCTTATGAAGAGTACGTAAAGTCCCATTAAAATATGATAGCCATTAGGGTGCAACTGATATGGGGCGATAGCCAAATACCACAAAATGGATTCTAAATAGGAGTTAAAAGGGGGGAACCACACCACCGAGAATCATGTGGTGATTAATTGTAACATACCTAGGTGGTGGATGGTCAGACAAATCATCTTTCCCAGGAAACTTAGTTTCATCTTTCGAGAGCCCAAACCGAGCACACATTTCCTGGGTTAAGCCAAAAGGGAGTGTTGACTTGCGACTGTCGGAAGGCACTCTTTCAAGAGCCCAGGGTTGGGGAAAATCCCGACTAATGTTCTCACCAAGGATAACAATTGAAGTAAACCCAGTTACTTGAGCAAAATTTCTAGCCTTGCTAGAAATAGATGCTCCTTTAGGATTCTGATGTATCTTTTTTTCTAGTTTGCATTTCTACATAAATAGATATGTTTAAAATATGTTCAAATGTTCTAGTCATTACATGTTAGCAGTGCAAGAAAATTCCAACAACCAAAATGTCCAGGAACACCCAAGAGATGTAGCATGCCGATCAAACTCGGTCAAACATGAACAACTCAGACCTGATCGATTATGCATAACTCAAATCCTGTTCGTGCATAAAAGACTTTGGTCTAGTCGTGCATGCTCAACTGGGACGGTCGTCCATAGTCAAGTGGGAGCGATCCAAACTAGGTCAGGCATGAGCAATCGCAGTAGTCGAACAAAGAATCCTCCAAATGTCTAAGAGTGGAAGCGAGCGACCAAGGGCCAATCAATATTAAACATAACGATTCAAGGGAGTCCGCGCATAACCAACCTAGACCAATTCGAGCATGATCGACCCTACATATATAAGGGTCGAGCAGGACCAAACCATGTCAGGTCGAGCATGAACGACCCCTGGATAAGTCGAGCAAATCTAACAGTTGAGCATGAGCAACTGAAAGATAATTGGTCGAAGCCAAAAAGCAAGCATGCATGTCAACATTTATGCATCAATTAAAGAATGAAAAACTGTGTTTCAAGCATTACAACAAGCATGTCATAGGTTTATGGCTCAAATCAAAACATAAAGAGTTTCATACAAACCAAATACCTCAGCTACGAAATCGGAGCCATATCAGATTAAGCATTGACACGTAGTTTACATCAAAGCATGCAAGTTTCCGTGATTCAAGCATTTCATCAAACATATCATGTGCACAAGATTCGAATTGAAATATAGAGGATCTTGTACAATTGGGAATACTCATATACAACCTTAACCTCTCCACAAATTGAATCCACCCCAAACTTTGAAGATCACAGCTCAAAAAATTCAAATCTAAAACTAAATCGAATCCAAGGCATTCCGATTCAAAGTCCTAGACCTCCACAAAACAATACAAAACGAGGGCGAAGAGGAGAAATCACCTAGGGGAATTAGAATGTTTTGGGTTCAAAGGAGGTTGCTCTGATTTGCTCCGGCTGTGAAACCCCACGTCCGTTAATATCACTCATTAAGAGAATGCATAAAGTTTCATGAAGCGTTATAGATAAACAGAAACATAAACGTTACAAGACAGATATAAAATAGCAGCGGAATTAAAAACTTTATTAAACATAAAGCATCGTTGATCAAAACATCATATGTCCAAAAATACATAAACCCAGTACATCATAAAAACTTTTGTCTTGCACTTAAAAAAATCAGAGTACAAAAATAAAAGAAGCATAATCCCCAAATAAAAATATAGCCATAGTAGCAAGGATAGGAGCTTGAGCAATACATCTAAGCAGCTCCAACGACATGATAACAGAATCTTGATCAAGCATGAGTATTCCCACCCTGAGAACCTGGGGGAAAACAGAAGAAAGAAGAGGAAACAAAAAGGGTCAGACATAAAGTCCGGCGAGCCCAGTTACTTTTAGAAAATAAATAAGTAAAAGTATCATGATAGGCATATAAAATGGATGAGAAAGATAACATCACAAAAGGATGGTCTGACAAGGTAAACATGATAGAGTGTATACGCTTCTCTAATGATTACTTTGCATCGATACTAGTATAACCAGAATGAGATGATCCCAACAACTATAAGATGGTAGACTTAGGCATACTTCCAGTGAGAGGTTTTCACCCCATACAATCAACAGGAAGCCCAACGTTCCGGAGTTACCCCTATGGATAATAACGGGCTCCTAAACTGTGACACCCATGGGATTCGAACCCCCGACCTCTCGGAAATTAACACCACGAAATAACCACTGTGCTAAAAGATCTTTGTGTTAGCTTTTTGAGAGGGGTGTTACAGAATACCCCCCTTAAAGAGCCCAACGTCCTTGTTGGCTCCTATCACTCACCACCCAAGCGTTGTGCATGTAACCCGCATCAGTACCACACCGACTGACATCCGCATCATTACACACACAATTCCGGCTGGGTATAGGCTCTGATACCAAATGTGACACATACTGGATTAGAACCCCGACCTCCCGGAAAGCAACACCACACACTAACCATTGTGCTAAAAGATCTTTGTGTTAGCCTTTCGAGAGGGGTGTGACAAACTAAATGTAGTGACCCGAAAATCCCCCTCGCGGGAAATCGCCGGATACGCTAACTTTGGGTATACAACACATCAGAACAACAACAAAAGACTTTTATTACATCATAATAACATAACATTAGAGTACAGAATATATCAGAGTACATCGAAATATAATACAGCGGAAGAACAATTTACAATAAATGTAATACAATGCAGCGGAACCAATAAACTAACAAAGCGGAAGACTATCAATGCTCTTGACACAGCTTTAAGCTTCGATCCAGAATCCTGCTTAATAAATAAATATCTGCAAAACAAGTCACTCGACTGCCCGTGTGGAAATAGGGGAACCCGAGTTTGCAAGTGAAACAAACTATGAGTCAGTCATGGGACTGGTGTGCGAAATCTTACTTAACTTATCTAATAATGAGGTTAATCACAGGACCATGCCGCTAACGCGGAACGGGATTACTCCATTGGATTGCCAGTGCATAAAATAAGTAAATCTTTTAAAGAACGCAATGCTTTGTAGAAAAATGAAATCATTATAAGACTAAAGTCCCATCACATAATGCAATGCAACCCGGAGGATAGAGTTTTACCTTATAATGGTCAAAAATGTTTGATACGTATAAGACTTGATATTATTATTAGTGTCTAGTCAGTTTAAAACATTTTCAGAGTAAATGTATCAATCCTAGATGACATACATACCATATACTATGTCGCCATATATAAGTTTACAATCAAATTCGTAATGTTGTATTGGAAATTGGGTTTCCATCATGAGTCAAGGCAAGGGATGGTCTCCTTACCGATTCGAGACACTCTAGCAAATGTCTCAGGATCACACCTACGGGCAACCCTTGGATCCTGCAGGGCCAGTCCACAAATGCTTTAGTGGATTGGCAATTCTTGAACACATGTCTCCTGGTCCTATCGGACCTATCATTTGTCCAGTAGCGACAATATCCAAGGCGCCTCATTCCATCATCCACAAAAGTAAAAATGACTGGACTCCATACCATGACACCACTTCTAGCTAGAAAGAAACGTTGTGCACTCCCTGCGTTCCCTTATCCCGTTTCTGACTCTTACCGGGGTGTGAGGCTCACGAAGTAACGCTATACACAAAGCTATGCTAAATAAAGTTGTGCTTTGATCATCAACCACAAGGCTCTACTTTTCAACAAAAGCCTTGATCATTTGCATCTTAGCATGCCACATTGACAATTCATGCCATGCGACTGATGTTTATCAATTTATAACCTCTAAGCTCGTACGTCTCAGAGAATGGTGTTAAGCAAGAGAATAAGTTCTCCGCCACCAAGCAGATATATATATTTAATAGAAATCAATCAACACAGAACGAAATCCAATGTCAGACACACATCCATTTACAAGTCCGTTCCGGGTCTGAACGAAACCGGAGTAACCTTATTCCTCGTCCCGTATGTCGAATACGGAAGAGAGGTTCTCGCATATCCGGGTAATCAACAAGTACGTCTGGACAATTAACCCTTTACTAGGAGCTAACCAATGCAGGGCATCAGTAGTCGTCCATTCGATGTGAAGATCGCCGGTCTTCAACCACCGTCTTCAATGTCTTTGACTTTAAATCGTCGTATAATCATTTGAAATGAGATTTAACTCAGTTTTTTCAAATAATTCTCAAATATATATATAATTCAAATCATTTCATATCATTAATATTATTTTATAATGTTTTATCGCTATTTTTATTTATAAAAAAAATATCCCATTTAATTTGAACGACGGTTCAAGTCGTTACACGGCCCCGGCGCTGTTTTTATCCAAATTTGAATTACACATTTCTCGAAATCTAACCGTTGGATCTTAACAAATTTAATATCATTGGAAATATCTTCCCAAAGTGAACCTAATGGTTCCAGTTTTGGGAAAATTCGACGGTCAGATCTTTCAGTATAATCGTTTAAAGTTACGATGCCGAAATGCGAACTAGCACACGCGATTCGTTTAATTTTAATTTATATATATATATATATATATATATATATAAACCATTCGACGATTTCACTAACATGTTAAAAGTGATGTTTTCAACAAACAAAACATATATTAACATATAAACATTTTACTACTTTGCTAAAATGTTAATAACAAGTTCCATTTTAATATGTCTTTCTTTTTAATTAACATGTAAAATGTAACATTTTTATTGAAACTAAATATACATTAAAAATGTCCTCTTTAATCTCTAAACAATTTCTAATGAACATGGCATTTTTATTAATGAATCGTTTTTAATGAAACTAAATATACATTACAAATGTCCTTTTTAACCTCTAAATAATTTCTAATGAACATGTCATATTTATTAATGAATCATTTTTAATGAGACTAATTTTACATTAAAAATTTATCATTTTTAATGTTTCAACAATTTTCCCTAAACATGTTTCTTTTTAATAATGAATCTAAATATACATTAAAATTTATCATTTTTAATGTTTCAACAATTTTCCCTAAACATGTTTCTTTTTAATAATGAATCTAAATGTACATTAAAAATTATCATTTTCAATATTTCAACAATTTTCCCTAAACATGTTTCTTTTATTAATTCATATATATACAATAAAAAGTAATTTTTTATCGTATAAATAGTCATCTCCAACAGGACAATTCCTATGATTCATGTATACAATAAAAGGGGATTTTATCGTATAAATAATTTCTATGTTTCATGTGTACAATAAAAAGGTATTTTATTGTCTACACAATGTCTATGTTTCATAAGTGTAAATAAAAAGAAATTTTATTGTATAAATAATTTCTATGTTTCACATATACAATAAAAAAAGAATTTTTATTGTAAAATAATTCTTGACAAATCCTATGCTTCCATATTACAATAAAAAGAATATTTTTATTGTTTTACGAATTTTAACAATTCTAATATTAACATATTACAATAAAAAGAATATTTTTATTGTCTAACAATTCTATGATTTAAATATTACAATAAAAAGAATATTTTTATTGTTTTACAAATTCTAACAATTCTAATATTAACATGTTACAATAAAAAGAATATTTTATTGTCTAACAATTCTATGATTTACATATTACAATAAAAAGAATATTTTTATTGTCTAACAATTCTATGATTTACATATTACAATAAAAAGAATATTTTTATTGTTTTACCAATTCTAATAATTCTAATATTAACATGTTACAATAAAAAGAATAATTTTATTGTTTTTCAAATTCTAACATTAACATGTTACAATAAAAAGGATATTTTATTGTTTAACCAATTCTAACATTAACATGTATACAATAAAAAGGATATTTTATTGTTTAACAAATTCTAACATTAACATGTATACAATAAAAAGGATGTTTTATTGTTTAACAAACTCTAACAATTCTTACATTTCATATGTGTACAATAAAAGATATTTTATTGTCTACATAGTTTCTATGTTTCATATGTATAAATAAAAAGAATATTTTATTGTCTACATATTTTCTACATTAATATTTTATTGTCTATATATTTTCTACATTTCATATGTATAAATAAAAAAATATTTTAGTATGTACAATAAAAAGATTATTTTTATTATATAACAAATTCTAACAATTCCAATGATTAACATGTAAAATAAAAAGATTATTATTAACATGTACAATAAAAAGATTATTTTTATTGTACAACAATTTTAACAAATTCTATGTTCTCATATACAATAAAAAATAATTTTATTGTATAACAATACTATTATTAACATGTACAAATAAAAAGGAAGAATTTTTATTTGTATAACAATTTTAACTAATTCAATTATTCCCATGTAAACAATAAAAAGGAATTTTATTGTCTAACAATTTTCTATAAATTCTATCCAATGGATCACCACAAACAACATCAACCAATTCAAATCACGTACAACCCACAACTGAAATTTAACAGCGTATATGTAGAAATTTCTCAACGCAAAACAATTAATTTTAAATTTAGGTAAGAGGTCTCATATATAGGCTAAAAATAATATCTTTAGCGAACAAATATTCGTGATGATTAAATACAGATAAAAATCATGGCAGTTTATATAAAATAAATAACTGTACAAGAAAATTTAGTGAGAGAGTTCTCACCTTGATCCGTTTCAGAAATCGTTTAATAACGATTGATTTTAATAAAATTAAATAGTGTATAATTTTATCAAAAATTCTCGTAGCTTCAGTTTCTGTTCTGGTCTGTTCCATGTTGTAGATCTCGAATTTGCGGTTCTAACGGATCTTAAATCGTTCGATTCTGATAAGAATTGAACAAGATACATGGGTTTTAAAATTTAGTTACACAATTAATTAATTAAAGTAATTAACAAATTAATTAAAACATTAATTACAACTTCTCCATTCAATACGGAAGACCTCGACTTAAATCAGCACCCAACTTCTCCATCATCTCTCCTCACCGCACGTAGAACGAAGCAATACGGAGCCGATCAGGAACCGTTGTCGCCACCGCCGTTGCTTCCTCTTCTAGCGCCAGGACCCACGCCCCGTTCGAACTCCCCCTCTGCGCTGAAACCTAGTTCGAACGTCTGGACTTTGAGACAGGAATTCCAGTGTTTTACTCCTTTAAATCCAATCATGTCCATATGATTTTAAAGCTCACAAAATGTTCTTCGATTTTTGTTTGATTCTTTTTGAATTTGTTTGAGGGATTGGAAGTAATTAGCAAAATAATTCCGGAGCTTCTTGGCTATCGAAGATAAATGACGGCGACCACTCTTTTGGGATTAGGGTTTAGTTATTTTTTGAGGGTATTTATAATATTTAAATATTATTTAATTCATTAACTCACAAAAAGCCCATTAACTCATACTAACTCCAAATCCAGTCCAACGAATGTCACCCCTAGCCAAATACTGCTATTCCGGACACAACGGACTAGGTCTTATTAGCCCATTTGATCGTTTCAGCCCATTTTCCTTTAAATTAAAATATACATCATTTAATTATTTAATTTGATCGTACATTATAATTTACCGGGGCCACGTACGAACTCCAAAAATTACAGAAAAATATTTCTAGTTATGTTTTGACGATACAGTCCTAACAAAATTAATTTCGTCGAATTTGGAGACCGTTTGAAAAATGTCCATTTTCTGGTCGATCCAATTCAACTAAAATTGACAAAACACATTTTCTTTTGCCACGCTCACATATTAATTCCAAAAATTATGAAAATTGGAATATAACACTAATTTGATATTCCGGATCCAACAAAAGTGGTTTCGTCGAAAACGAATGTCGTTTGTAAAATGCTATTTTAAGGGTTTATATTATATTAAATATATATAAATTCCAAAGGGACTTTTGTAAATTTTGAACTGGACATAACTTTTAATTCTCGTTATGAAATCTGGATTTTTCACATTCGTTAGAAAGATATAATTAAAGAAATTAAAATATTTCTGATTTTACCGAAATTCAATTTATTCTAAATCCTGTACATTCAGTTAAAGTTTAAAATCAAATTTTCAAACTGCCGTGCCATTTCAAACTCCTTTTATAATTAAATTAAATTATTACATTCTAACTTCGATTTAAATAAATTTTTAGTCGTTATTATTTAAAATAAATCATTTTAAATATTCAAAATTCATTAAAATTTCTAAAATAAAAATTTTAAATTGGTTCAGAATTTCTGGGTTGTTACAATCTCCCCCACGTAAATTCTTTTCGTCCTCGAAAAGGAACGGAGCCAAAAGTTGTTTAACTAACCAACTCAACTTTCATTCTTTTATTGGTTTCAATAATTTTATTAGTTGAACTAATAATCACACAACACAATCATCAATCAATTAGTTGATTAGCTTTTCAAATATATATAACTTTTATATATTCAAAAATGATATTTTCTAAGATCGGATTATATATATAATTGCAAATACGTTAATTATAAACTTGCCACTCTCAACTCATTCTAGGGCCTTTCTAACCCCATCTCTAATGAGTTTTCTCATTCTAGGATACTACTAATCCTATCTCTTATAGGATTTTACTAATCCTACATCTGATGAGTCTTATGTTAAGTTCTAACGAGTTGTACCCCAAAGATTTGAGTTAACCAAAGCTCTGATACCAACTATAGTGACCCAAAAATCCCCCTCACAGGAAATCGCCGGATACGCTAACTTTGGGTATATAACACATCAGAACAACAACAGAAGACTTTCATTACATCCTAATAACATAACATCAGAGTACATAATATGTCAGAGTACATCGAAATATAATACAGCGGAAGATTAATTTACAATAAATGTAATACAATGCAGCGAAAGCAATAAACTAACACAGCGGAGACTATCAATGCTTTGGACACAGCTTTAAGCTTCGATCCAGAATCCTGCTCAATAAATAAATATATGCAAAACAAGCCACTCGACTACCCGTGTGGAAATAGGGTCACCCGAGTTTGCAAGTGAAACAAACTACTAGTCAGTCATGGGACTGGTATGAGAAATCTTACTTAACTTATCAAATAATGAGGCTAATCATAAGACCACGCCGCTAACGCGGAACGAGTTTACTCCATTGGATTGCCAGTGCATAAAATAAGTAAATCTTTTAAACAACGCAATGTTTTTTAGAAAAATGAAACCATTATAAGACTCAAGTCCCATCACACAATGCAATGCAAACCGGAGGATAGAGTTTTACCTTATAATGGTCAAAAATGCTTGATACGTATAAAACTTGATATTATTATTAGTGTCTAGTCAGTTTAAAACGTTTTCAAAGGACATGTATCAATCCTAGACGGCATAGCTACTATATACTATGTTTCCATATATAGGTTTACAATCAAATCCGTAATGTCGTATTGGAAATTGGGTTTCCATCAAGAGTCAAGGCTAGGGATGATCTCCTTACTGATTCGAGACACTCTAGCAAATGTCTCAGGATCACACCTACGGGCAACCCTTGGATCCTGCAAGGCCGGTCCATAAATACTTTAGTGGATTGGAAATTCCTGAACACACGTTTCTCAGTCCTATCATTTGGCCCGTAGCGACCAATATCCGAGGTGCCTCATTCCATCATCCACATAAGTAAAAATGTCGGGGCTCCATACCATGACACAACTTCTAGCTAGAAAGAAACGTCGTGCACTCCCTGCGTTCCCTAATCCCGATTCTGACTCTTACCGGGGTGTGTGGCTCGCGAAGTAACATTATACACAAAGATATGATAAATAAAGCAGTGCTTTGATCATCAACCACAAGGCTCTGATATTCAACAAAAGCCTTGATCATTTGCATCTTAGCATGACACATTGACAATTCATGCCATGCGACTGATGTCTATCAATATATAACCTCTAAGCTCGTACGTCTCAGAGAAGGGTATTAAGCAAGAGAATAAATTCTCAGCCACCAAGTAGATATATATTTAATAGAAATCAATCAACAAAGAACGAAATCCAATGTCAGACACACATCCAATTACAAGTCCGTTCTGGGTCTGAACGAAACCGGAGACATCTTATTCCTCGTCCCATATGTCGAAGAGAGGTTCTCGCATATCTGGACACTCAATAAGTACGTCCGGACAACTACAACTTTTAAACCTTTACTGGGAGCTGACCAATGCAGGGCATCAGTAGTCGTCCATTCGATGTGAAGATCGCCAGTCTTCAACCACCGTCTTCGACTTTAAATCGTCGTATAATTATTTGAAATGAGATTTAACTCGGTCTTTTCAAATAATTCTAGAATATATATAATTCAAATCATTTCATATCGTTAATATTATTTTATAATGTTTTATCGCAATTTTTATTTATAAAAAAAATAGCCTACTTAATTTGAACGACGATTCAGGTCGTTACGCGACCCTCGCATTGTTTTTATCCAAATTTGAATTACACATTTCTCGAAATCTAACCGTTGGATCTTAAAAAATTTAATATCGTTGGAAAGATCTTCCCAAAGCGAACCTAACAGTTCCAGTTTTGGGAAAATCCGATGGCCGGATCTTTCGATATAATCGTTTAAAGTTACGATGCCGAAACGAGAACTACCATGCGCGATTCGTTTGATTTAAATTTATATTTATATATGTATATAAATATATAAAAATATAAATCGTTCGATGGTTTCACTAACATGTTAAAAGTGATGTTTTCAACAAACAAAACAAATATTAACATATAAACATTTTACTACTTTGCTAATATGTTAATGACAAGTTCCATTTTAATATGCCATTCTTTTTAATGAACATGTAAAATGTAACTTTTTTAATGAAACTAAATATACATTAAAAATGTCCTCTTTAATCTCTAAAAAATTTCTAATGAACATGTCATTTTATTAATAAATAATTTTTAATGAAACTAAATATACATTAAAAATGTCCTCTTTAACCTCTAAATAATTTCTAATGAACATGTCATTTTTATTAATGAATCATTTTTAATGAAACTAATTTTACATTAAAAATTTATCATTTTTAATGTTTCAATAATTTTCCCTAAACATGTTTCCTTTTAATAATGAATCTAAATGTACATTAAAAATTATCATTTTTAATGTTTCAACAATTTTCCCTAAACATGTTTCTTTTTAATAATGAATCTAAATGTACATTGAAAATTATCATTTTTAATGTTTCAACAATTTTCCCTAAACATGTTTCTTTTAATAATTCATATGTATACAATAAAATGTAAGCTTTTATCGTATAAATAATCATCTCCAACAGGACAATTCCTGTGATTCGTATATACAATAAAAAAGGGATTTTATCGTATAAACAATTTCTATGTTTCATGTGTACAATAAAAAGATATTTTAATGTCTATACAATTTCTATGTTTCATATGTGTAAATAAAAAGAATTTTTATTGTATTAATAATTTCTATGTTTCACATATACAATAAAAAAAAGAATTTTTATTGTATAATAATTCTTGACAAATCCTATGTTTTCATTATACAACAAAAAGAATATTTTTATTGTCTAACAATTCTATTATTTACATATTACAATAAAAAGAATATTTTTATTGTTTTACCAATTCTAATATTAACATGTTACAATAAAAAGAATATTTTTATTGTCTAACAATTCTATGATTTACATATTACAATAAAAAGAATATTTTTATTGTTTTACCAATTCTAACAATTCTAATATTAACATGTTACAATAAAAAGAATATTTTTATTGTCTAACAATTCTATGATTTACATATTACAATAAAAAATATATTTTTATTGTCTAACAATTCTATGATTTACATATTACAATAAAAAGAATATTTTTATTGTCAAACAATTCTATGATTTACGTATTACAATAAAAAGAATATTTTTATTGTTTTAACAATTCTAATATTAACATGTTATAATAAAAAGAATATTTTTATTATTTTACAAATTCTAACATTAACATGTTACAATAAAAAGGATATTTTATTGTTTAACAAATTCTAACATTAACATGTATACAATAAAAAGGATATTTTATTATTTAACAAATTCTAACATTAACATGTATACAATAAAAAGGATATTTTATTGTTTAACAAATTCTAACAATTCTTACATTTCATATGTGTACAATAAAAGATATTTTATTGTCTACATAGTTTCTACATTTTATATGTATAAATAAAAAGAATATTTTATTGTCTACATATTTTCTACATTTCATATGTATAAATAAAAAGAATATTTTAGTATGTACAATAAAAAGATTATTTTTATTGTATAACAAATTCTAACAATTCCAATGGTTAACATGTAAAATAAAAAGATTATTATTAACATGTACAATAAAAAGATTATTTTTATTGTACAACAATTTTGACAAATTCTATGTTCTCATATACAATAAAAAGTAATTTTATTATATAACAATCCTATTATTAACATGTACAAATAAAAAGGAAGAATTTTTATTTGTATAACAATTTCAACAAATTCAATTATTCCCATGTAAAAAATAAAAAGGAAATTTATTATCTAACAATTTTCTATAAATTCTATCCAATTCAATCCAACGGATCACCACAAACAACATCAACCAATTCAAATCACGTACAACGCACAACTGAAATTTAACAGCGTATATGTAGAAATTTCTCAACGCAAAACAATTAATTTTAAATTTAAATAAGAGATCTCACATATAGGCTAAAAATAATATCTTTAAGCGAACAAATATTCATGATGATTAAATACAGACAAAAATCATGACAGTTTATATAAAATAAATAACTGTATAAGAAAATTTAGTAAGAGAGTTCTCACCTTATCCGTTTCAGAAATCGTTTAATAATGTTTGATTTTAATAAAATTAAACAGTATTTAAATTTATCAAAAATTCTCATATTCAGTTTCTGTTCTGGTCTGTTCCATGTTATAAATCTCGAATTTACAGTTCTAACAGATCTTAAATCGTTCGATTCTGATAAGAATTGAACAAGATACATGGGTTTTAAAATTTAGTTACACAATTAATTAATTAAAGTAATTAACAAATTAATTAAAAAATTAATTACATCTTCTCCGTTCAATACAACAAACCTCGACTTCAAACTCGCACCCAACTTCGCCATCATCTCTCCTTGCCGCACGCAGAACGAAGCACTCCGGAGCCGATCAGGAACCGCCGCCGTCGCCGCCATTGCTTCCTCTTCTAACGCCAGGACCCACGCCCTGTTCGAACTCCCCCTCTGTGCTGAAACCTAGTTCGAACGTCTGAACTTTGAGACAGGAATTCCTGCGTTTTACTCCTTTAAATCCAATCATGTCCATATGATTTTAAAGCTCACAAAATGTTCTTCGATTTTTGTTTGATGTCTTTTTGAATTTGTTTGAGGGATTGGAAGTAATTAGCAAAATAATTCCGGAGCTTCTTGGCCATCGAAGAGAAATGACGGCGGCCACTCTTTTGGGATTAGGGTTTAGTTATTTTCTTAGGGTGTTTATAATATTAAAATATTATTTAATTTAT
This sequence comes from Allium sativum, assembly GCA_030737875.1. Classification (NCBI taxonomy): domain Eukaryota; kingdom Viridiplantae; phylum Streptophyta; class Magnoliopsida; order Asparagales; family Amaryllidaceae; genus Allium; species Allium sativum. The sequence goes on along the minus strand of CM060927.1, from coordinate 259,960,180 downwards.
TAATTCACAAAAAGCCCATTAACTCATACTAACTCCAAATCCAGTCCAGTGAATGTCGTCCCTAGCCAAATACCCCTATTTCGGGCACAACGGACTAGGTCTCATAAGCCCATTTGATCGTTTCAGCCCATCTTTCTTTAGATTAAAATATAAAACATTTAATTAATTAATTTGATCATACACTACAATTTACCGGGGCTACATACTGACTCCAAAAATTACAGAAAAATTATTTCTTGTTATGTTTTGATGATATGGTCCATACAAAATTAATTTTGTCGAATTTGGAGACCGTTTGAAAAATGGCCATTTTTTGGTCGATCCAATTCAACTAAAATTGACAAAACACGTTTTCTTTTGCCATGCTCACATATTAATTCCAAAAATTATGAAAAATAGAATATAACAATAATTTGACATTCCGGATCCAATAAAAGTGGTTTCGTCAAAAACGGAGGTCGTTTGCAAAATAGCTATTTTTAAGGGTTTTATATTATATTAAATATATATAAATTCCATAGCGACTTTTCTAAATTTTAAACTGGACATAACTTTTAATTCTCGTTATGAAATCTAGATTTTTCACATTCGTTAGAAAGATATAATTAAACAAATTCAAATATTTCTGGTTTTACTGAAATTCGATTTATTCTAAATCTTGTACATTTAGTTAAAGTTTAAAATCCAAATTTTAAACTACCGCGCCATTTCAAACTCCTTTTATAATTAAATTAAATTATTACGTTCTAATTTCGATTTAAATAAATTTTTAGTCGTTATTAATTAAAATAAATCATTTTAAATATTCAAAATCCATTAAAATTTCTAAAATAAAAATTTTAAATTGGTTCAGAATTTCTGGGTTGTTACAATCTCCCCCACTTAAAATCTTTTCATCCTCGAGAAAGAAAGGAGCTGAAAGTTGTTTAACTAACCAACTCAACTTTCATTCTTTTGTTGGTTTCAATAACTTTATTAGTTGAACTAATAATCACAAAAAACAATCATCAATCAATTATTTGATTAGCTTTTCAAATATTTACAACTTATATATATATTCAAAAATGATATTTTCTAAGATCGGATCATATATATAATTGCAAATACGTTAATTATAAACTTGTCACTCCCAACTCATTCTAGGGCTTTTATAACCCGATCTCTAATGAGTTTTCTCATTCTAGGATACTACTAATCCTATCTCTAATGAGTATTCTCTTATAGGATTTTACTAATCCTACCTCTGATGAGTCTTTTGTTCATTTCTAATGAGTTGTACCCCAAAGATTTGAGTTAACCAAAGCTCTGATACAAACTGTAGTGACCCGAAAATCCTCCTCGCGGGAAATCGCCGGATACGCTAACTTTGGGTATACAACACATCAAAACAACAACAGAAGACTTTTATTACATCCTAATAACGTAACATCATAGTACAGAATATATTAGAGTACATCGAAATATATTACAGCGGAAGATTAATTTACAATAAATGTAATACAATGCAGCGGAACCAATAAACTAATACAGCAGAAGACTGTCAATGCTCTGAACACAGCCTTAAGCTTTGATCCAGAACCCTGCTCAATAAATAAATATCTGCAAAACAAGCCACTCAACTTCCCATGTGGAAATAGGGGCACCCGAGTTTACAAGTGAAACAAACTACGAGTCATTCATGGGACTGGTATGAGAAATCTTACTTAACTTATCTAGTAATGAGGCTAATCACTGGACCACGCCGCTAACGCGGAATGGGTTTACTCCATTGGATTGTCAATGCATAAAATAAGTAAATCTTTTAAACAACGCATTGCTTTTCAGAAAAATGAAACCATTATAAGACTCAAGTCCCATCACACAATGCAACGCAAACCGGAGGATAGAGTTTTACCTTATAATGGTCAAAAATGCTTGATACATATAAAACTTGATATTATTATTAGCGTCTAGTCAGTTTAAAACATTTTCAAAGTAAATGTATCAATCCTAGACGGCACAGCTACCATATACTATGTCGCCATATATAGGTTTACAATCAAATCCATAATGTCGTAATGGAAATTGTGTTTCCATCATGAGTCAAGTCTAGGGATGGTCTCCTTACCGATTCGAGACACTCTAGAAAATGTCTCAGGATCACACCTACGGGCAACCCTTGGATCCTGCAGGGCCGGTCCACAAATATTTTAGTGGATTGGCAATTCCTGAACACATGTTTCCCGGTCCTATCGGACCTATCATTTGGCCAGTAGCGACAAATATCCGAGGCGCCTCATTCCATCATCCACATAAGTAAAAATGTCGGGGCTCCATACCATGTCACAACTTCTAGCTAGAAAGAAACGTCGTGCACTCCCTGCGTTCCCTTATCCCGTTTCTGAATCTTACCGGGGTGTGAGGCTCGCGAAGTAACGCTATACACAAAGCTATGCTAAATAAAGTCATGCTTTGATCATCAACCATAAGGCTCTGCTTTTCAACAAAAGCCTTGATCATTTGCATCTTCGCATGCCATGTTGACAATTCACGCCATGCGACTGATGTCTATCAATATATAACCTCTATGCTCGTACGTCTCAGAGAAGGGTGTTAAGCAAGAGAATAAATTCTCCGCCACCAAGCAGATATATATTTAATAGAAATCAATCAACATAGAACGAAATCCAATGGCAGACACACATCCATTTACAAGCCTGTTTTGGGTCTGAACGAAACTGGAGACACCTTATTCCTCGTCCCATATGTCCAATAAGGAAGAGAGGTTCTCGCATATCCGGATAATCAACAAGTACATCCGGAAAACTACCACTTTTAACCCTTTATTAGGAGCTAACCAATGCAGGGCATTAGTAGTCGTCCATTCGATGTGAATTTCGCCGGTCTTCAACCACCGTCTTCAATGTCTTCGACTTTAAATCGTCGTATAATTATTTGAAATGAGATTTAACTCGGTCTTTTCAAATAATTCTCGAATATATATAATCCAGATCATTTCATATCGTTAATATTATTTCATAACGTTTTATCGCTATTTTTATTTAATAAAAAATAGCCCATTTAATTTGAACGATGCTCCAAGTCGTTACGTGACCCTGGCGTTGTTTTTATCCAAATTTTAATTACGCATTTCTCGAAATGTAACCGTTGGTTCTTAACAAATTTAATATCGTTGGAAAGATCTTCCCAAAGCGAACCTAACGGTTCCAGTTTTGGGAAAATCGAACGGTCGGATCTTTCGGTATAATCTTTTAAAGTTACGATGCCGAAACGCGAACTACCGCGCGCGCGATTCGTTTAATTTTAATTTATATATATATATATATATATATATATATATATATATATATATTGTTCGACAATTTCACTAATATGTTAAAAGTGATGTTTTCAACAAACAAAACATATATTAACACATAAACATTTTACTACTTTGCTAACATGTTAATGACAAGTTCCATTTTAATATGTCATTCTTTTTAATGAACATGTGAAATGTAACATTTTTAATGAAACTAAATATACATTAAAAATGTCCTTTTTAATCTCTAAACAATTTCTAATAAACACGTCATTTTTATTAATGAATCATTTTTAATGAAACTAAATATACATTAAAAATGTCCTTTTTAACCTCTAAATAATTTCTAATGAACATGTCATTTTTATTAATGAATCATTTTTAATGAAACAAATTTTACATTAAAAATTTATCATTTTTAATGTTTCAAAAATTTTCCCTAAACATGTTTCTTTTTAATAATGAATCTAAATGTACATTAAAAATTATCGTTTTTAATGTTTCAACAATTTTCCCTAAACATTTTTCTTTTTAATAATGAATCTAAATGCACATTAAAAATTATCATTTTTAATGTTTCAACAATTTTCCCTAAACATATTTCTTTTAATAATTCATATATATACAATAAAAAGTAAATTTTTATCGTATATATAATCATCTCCAACAGGACAATTCATGTGATTCATGTATACAATAAAAAATGGATTTCATCGTGTAAATAATTTCTATGTTTTTTTTTTTTAGCAAAGCCGTCGGGGTTAAGTGGTCCCCTACCACTTTATTGATAACCAAAGAAGATACATAGGAACAAAGAAAGAGTCCGAAAGATTACAGAGAAACAAAGTTATCAATACACATCGAAGAAAATAACAAAAACACTACACAGTAACCGGAAAAGGCATGAGCGGATGTCAGCTGTTCCAAACACCAGGGTAAAAATCTTGGTTCATTAGAAGGATATCGTCCCTTATGTGGTGCTGGATGAAGCTTCTTAATTGTGTGTTGTCTATGCAAGCATCAGGCTTGAAAATTCTATTGTTTCTGATTTTCCATATAAGAAGAATGAAATTTTTCAGGATGAAGTAAATCAACTTGGCTTTAGTGTCTTTCTTCGAAATGTGAATGTGCGGAAGTATCCATTCTTCATTGCTCTTCCTTTTCACATCTTGGCGTCCAGTTTCTTTATGTTTTCCTTCTAGATATTGTATATCACTGGGCATTCAAAGTATAAATGTTCTGTATTCTCAGGTTCGATTAGACAGAAGGTGCAAGAAATCAGCACCATTATGCCTCTTGATAGCAGCTTGACTTTAGTGTATATTGCATTATGTAAGACCTTCCAAAGGAAGAAGTTTTCTTTGGCCTCGTTGTTTCCAATCCAGATCTTACGCTGCTAAATACACCACGGTAAGAATTGAAAGCCCACCAAATAATAGTACATTTGGTTAATAGAGAATCGCTCACTTGACCATTTCCATGAAGTGTTGACATTGCTTGGCGTGACAGGGGGAAGAGAAGCAATTCTATTCCACATGATGGTACAGTTGGGTGTGGCAACTCTTGACATAACTAGTCTGTCATTAATTAAAAAATTTCCAACAGTAGCGTATTTCGAAACTCCAGATAATATTTGTTCGTGATAAGGTATTATTTTGTTTAGAATGAGTCCATATTCAAGCCATGGGTCATTCCAGAAGTTAACAAATAAAAATGCAGAGGAGTTATATTTGAAAAAAAGGCAAAATAACAGATCTAAGTTTAAAAATATTGATCTAGGTCCAACTCAAGTTATACGGCGGTTACATGGTCCAGAAGTTGTTGTTAGAGATGATATGTTTATTGGACCATGCTACCCATATACTATCAGCATTGTTAAGCAGATTGTTAATGTGTTTTATGAATGCAGCTTTGTTCCAAACCAAAGTGTTGATAATATCGAGACCGCCTTTTCTTAGAGTTTTTTCCATGAATTTAAATGAAATAGGTGCTGAATATTTTATGTGAATATTTCCTTTCCAAAAAAATCTCATAAAAGCGGTTCTTATCATAGTCAGAAGTTTCTGAGGCAAAATATAAGTTCTCGTCCAAAATATATGCATAGAAATAATGACCGATTTGATTAAAATGAGCCTACCTGCTTGGTTGAGCGTGTTATTCGACCAGCAATTCATACGGCTAGTGATCCTATTGTAGAGCGGCAGGCATTGAGCTGTTGTGATGCGAGAAGTCGTAAGCAGCAAACCAAGGTAGTTAGTGGTGTTGCGTTTGATGTTAAGGCCAGTTATCGCTTGTATTTCAGTGGTAGCTTCCGCCAAAATCCCCGCTATGTTTAGTTCTGATTTCTCAAGATTGATTTACAAACCTATAATCTTGTAAAATTTGTCGAGAATACTCATGATATTGATCATGGTATCATTATTAGGAGTAAAAAATACTATGAGATCATCAGCGAAAAGAAGCGACGTAATTTGGGGAACTTTACATTAGGATGAAGTTTGAACTTGTTGGTACTAACAGCTTCATCAAATAACCGGGTAGGAAGTTCCATAATAATAATAAAAATGTAAGCGGACATAAGGTCACCTTGACGTATACCTATCTTACTCTTGAAGTAGCCAACATTCGAGCCATTAATATTGATAGAGAAATTTACTGTGGATAGGCATTCATAAATCCAGGTTAACATATTGGTAGGGAAGTTCATATAAGTTAATATTCTAACAATAGAGTCCCAGTGCAAAGAGTCGAAAGCCTTTTTTATATCCAATTTAAGCATAGCTCTAGGAGTAGCATTTTTCCTGTTATAGCCTTTAAGTAATTCATGGGCAGTCAGCACATTGTCAAGGATGTTTCATTTGGTGAGAAAGGCGGATTGATTGGGGGATATAATCTTAGAAAGAACACTTTTTAATCTATTTGCTATAATCTTCGTGATACATTTATATATAGTGTTACAGCAAGCGATAGGTCTGAAATCATTAACATGTTCAGCATTTTTGGTTTTAGGAATCAAAGCCAAAATGGTCGAATTGCATGAGTCCATCATCTTAGCGGTTTTAAAAAAACTAGAAATAACCATACATACGTCGTTACCCACTATATTCCAACAGTCAGTGTAAAATTTGGCATTATAGCCGTCCAGACCTCCGCAAGAAGATTTATTTAAAGAAAACATGGCGTTTTTAATCTCATCATGCATTACAAGTGATCAAAGGGAATCATGGTCAGTTGAGTTGAGCTTAGGCAAGATGTTCGGGTTAAGATGATTAAAACTAGGCGTAAAATCCTTCACATTACCAAATATAGAGGAGAAGTGGTTAATAAAAGCTACCTGAATGTCAACTTGCGAGCAATGCAGTTGTTTTGATCATCCTTGATTGCGAAGATATTTTCTCTAATTTGTTTGGCTTTCAGAGCATTGTGGAAAATGATGTGTTCTTGTCCCCTTCCTTTGTCCATTGTAATCGAGCCTTTTGCCGCTTCATTTGTGCCTCCTTGTACATGGCATTCTTTAGTTGCTCAGCACATACATTTTCCGTGGTAGCAAGAGAGGATTGCTAGTGTCATTGAGCACGGCAGCTTGAACAGTGGCTAACTGATCAGCCAATACATCGGATAGCTTCGAGCCCCTACCAAATCTTTCGCTAGCCCAAGTTTTTAATGTGTGTTTTAGCAGTCTATGTTTTTAATAAGAATATACATAGGATTTCCGAAGCAAGGCTGATTCCAATTAGTTAACACAATATCATAAAAGTCTACTTCCTTGAACCAAGTATTGAAAATTTTATTGCCTACACAATTTCTATGTTTCATATGTGTAAATAAAAAGAAATTTTATTGTATAAATAATTTCTATGTTTCATATACACAAAAAAAAAAAAAAATTTATTGTATAATAATTCTTGAAAAATCCTACGTTTTCATATTACAATAAAAAGAATATTTTTATTGTCTAACAATTCTGTGATTTACATATTACAATAAAAAGAATATTTTTATTGTTTTATCAATTCTAACAATTCTAATATTAATATGTTACAATAAAAAGAATATTTTTATTGTCTTACAATTCTATGATTTACATATTACAATTAAAAGAATATTTTTATTGTTTTACCAATTCTAATATTAACATGTTACAATAAAAAGAATATTTTTATTCTCTAACAATTCTATGATTTACATATTACAATAAAAAGAATATTTTTATTGTCTAACAATTCTATGATTTACATATTGTAATAAAAAGAATATTTTTATTGTCTACCAATTTTATGATTTACATATTACAATAAAAAGAATAATTTTATTGTCTAACAATTCTATGATTTACATATTACAATAAAAAGAATATTTTTATGGTTTTACCAATTCTAACAATTCTAATATTAACATGTTACAATAAAAAGAATATTTTTATTGTTTTACAAATTCTAACATTAACATGTTTCAATAAAAAGGATATTTTATTGTTTAAAAAATTCTAACATTAACATGTATACAATAAAAAGGATATTTTATTGTTTAACAAATTCTAACATTAACATGTACACAATAAAAAGGATATTTTATTGTTTAACAAATTCTAAAAATTCTTACATTTCATATGTGTACAATAAAAGATATTTTATTGTCTACATAGTTTCTACATTTCATATGTATAAATAAAAGAATATTTTATTGTCTACATATTTTCTACATTTCATATGTATAAATAAAAAGAATATTTTAATGTGTACAATAAAAAGATTATTGTTATTGTATAACAAATACTAACAATTCCAATGATTAACATGTAAAATAAAAAGATTATTATTAACATGTACAATAAAAAGATTATTTTATTGTACAACAATTTTAACAAATTCTATGTTCTCATATACAATAAAAAGTAATTTTATTGTATAACAATCCTATTATTAACATGTACAAATAAAAGGGAAGAATTTTTATTTTATAACAATTTTAACTAATTCAATTATTCCCATGTAAACAATAAAAAGGAATTTTATTGTCTAACAATTTTCTATAAATTCTATCCAATGGATCACCACAAACAACATCAACCAATTCAAATCACGTACAACGCACAACTAAAATTTAACAGCGTATATGTAGAAATTTCTCAACGCAAAACAATTAATTTTAAATTTAGGTAAGAGGTCTCACATATAGGCTAAAAACAATATCTTTAGAGAACAAATATTCATGATGACTAAATACAGATAAAAATCATGGCAGTTTATATAAAATAAATAACTGTATAAGAAAATTTAGTAAGAGAGTTCTCACCTTGAACCGTTTCAGAAATCGTTTAATAATGATTGATTTTAATAAAAATAAACAGTGTATAATTTTATCAAAAATTCAAACCCGTACCCAACTTCACCATCATCTCTCCTCGCCGCATGCAGAATGAAGCACTCCGGAGCCGATCATGAACCGCTGCCGCCAGCGCCGTTACTTCCTCTTCCAGCGCCAGGACCCACGCCCCGTTTGAACTCCCCCTCTGCGTTGAAACCTAGTTCGAACGTCTGGACTTTGAGACAGGAATTCCAGTGTTTTACTCCTTTAAATCCAATCATGTCCATATGATTTTAAAACTCACAATTCTTCGATTTTTTTAATGTCTTTTTGAATTTGTTTGAGGGATTGGAAGTAATTAGCAAAATAATTCCAGAGCTTCTTGGCAATCGAAGAGAAATGACGGTGGCCACTCTTTTAGGATTAGGGATTAGTTAGTTTCTGAGGGTATTTATAATATTTAAATATTATTTAATTCATTAATTCACAAAAAGCCCGTTAACTCATAATAACTCCAAATCCAGTCCAGCGAATGTCGCCCTGAGACAAATACCCCAATTCCGGACACAATGGACTAGGTCTCATCAGCCCATTTGATCGTTTCAGCTCATTTTCTTTAAATTAAAATATAAAACATTTAATTATTTAATTTGATCATGCATTATAATTTGCCAAGTCCACATACTGACTCCAAAAATTACAGAAAAATTATTTCTAATTATGTTTTGACGATAAGGTCCTAACAAAATTAATTTCATTGAATTTGGAGACCGTTTGAAAAATGGTCATTTTGTGGTCGATCCAATTCAACTGAAATTGACAAAACACATTTTCTTTTTCCACGCTCACATATTAATTCCAAAAATTATGAAAATTAGAATATAACAATAATTTGACATTCTGGATCCAAAAAAGTGGTTTTATCGAAAACGGAGGTCGTTTGCAAAATGACTATTTTTAAGGGCTTTATATTATATTAAATATATATATATTCCATAGGACTTTTTGTAACGACCCAGAAAATCTGAACCAATTTAAAATTTTTAAATTGGCTAAAATAATGGATTTTAAATATTTAAAATAAATATTTTAAATAATGGCAATGAAAACTGAGTTTGAATCGACATTTGAAAACGAATATAATTAATTATAATTATATATAGAATTGAAAATGGCGCGGTAGTTCGATAATTCGATTTCAAACTTCAATTGAATATACCGGGTGCAAAACGATCCGGATTTTAGTGAAACCAAAAATAATGGAATCTAATTGACAATATCTTTCCAATGAATCTGACCAATCGAAATTTGATAGCGGGAATCAAAAGATATGTCCAGTTGAAAATTCTGAATAGTCGCTATGGAATTCAGGCCCTTAAAAATGGACATTTTGCAAATGACCTCGGATTTCGACGAAACCACTTTTGTTGGATCCGCAGTGTCAAGTTATTGTTAGGTTTCAAATTTCATAATTTTTCGAATCAATATGTGAGCGTGGCAAAGGAAAACGCATTTGGCCGGATTCAGTTGATTTCAATCGACTGGAAATTGGCCATTTTTCAAACGGTCTCAGAATTTGACGAAACTAGTTTTGTTAGGACCGTATCGTCAATACGAAGCTAGAAAATATTTTTCGGGAATTTTTCTAGTTAGTATGTGACCCCGGTAATTTGAAAAGTACGTTTAAAATTCAATATAGTGATTTAAATGTAAATTCAACGGAAACTGATTGTAACGATCAAATCAGCTTGCGATGCATATCCCATTGTGTTCGGAATGGGGGTAATACGCTATACACGACAGTCGGTGGGTCCCATTTCGACTTCGAATAAAAAGTCAACTTTTAAATAGAAATTTAATAATAATAAATATTTATATAAACCCTTTTTCTCTCTCTCTCTCCTCACATTCATTCTCGTTCAAAAAAAAAAATCGACTTCATTCAGGCGCCCCTTTTTTTTTCATCGCCGATAGACTGCCGCTGCCTCAGGCGAGGCGCCGCCCACCACCGGAGCTCCACCCTCGAAGCCGCCCACCACCGGAGCTCCACCCTCGAAGCCGCCTCCCCCGTTCGAAACCCGAGCGCCGCCTTCCCCGTTCGAGACCTCGAAGCCGCCTCCCCCGTTCGAAACCCTAGCGCCCCCCCCCCCCTCGAAGCCAGCTCCGAGCTTAGCTGTCACCCCCCCCCCCCTTCTTCGAGATACAGTAAGTATTTTATTTATTTTTATTTTTATTTTAATTCTTTAAAACTAATTTCGATTTTAGGGTATAAAAACTGATTTTAAAGGGTTATAAAAACTGATTTTAAAGGCTTATAAAAACTGATTTTCAGAAGCATTTAAAAACTGGTTTTTAAAAGCATTTAAAACTGATTTTTAAAAGCGTTTAAAAACTGATTTAGAAAAGGTTTGAGCTTTAAAATAGAAAAGGTTTGAACTTTAAAATAGAAAAGGTTTGAGCTTTAAAATAGAAAAGGTTTGAGCTTTAAAATAGAAAAGGTTTGAACTTTAAAATAGAAAAGGTTTGAGCTTTAAAATAGAAAAGGTTTGAACTTTAAAATAGAAAAGATCAGATTTTTAGAATGGAAAAGATCATATTTTTAAAATAGAAAAGACGGAATTTTTATTAAGTAAAAGAAGTAAGATATGAAAATTTATATTTTTAAAACAATAAAAATATAATTTTTACATCATAGGAATATTAAAAATATAATCTTTATTTTTGAAAAGGCGGAATCTATATTTTTGAAATTCGATTTTTATATATTGAATAGCATAATAAAATTCGATTTTTATATATTGAATAACATAGTAAAAATTCGATTTTTACATATGTAGAGAATACGGGCAACAAAGCGACAAAAAGAGAGATTGGCGAAGATTTTATGCAAAGAAGAGTCGTGGGATTGAATTAGCTATTCGGTGAGATTTCTGATTTAAAAATATATATATGTGTGAAATGAAACTGAATTGCTATATATATATATATATATATATATATATATATATATACACACGCCCCTCGTCCACAAACCATGGACGATATTTATTGGTTGAAATTGTTGTGAAAATTGATTGATAGCGAATGATTGTTTGGGATTGTTTGTGATTGATATTGGTTGATTGTGGTTGAAAGATACCCATTTGTGGTTGAGAAATATTTGGTTGAAACCACATAGGATTAGTTTGTGGAAATGAAATAAATATATACATGCCGCCTGCGTGCGAACTAGATGCATGATCCCCATTGTCAAAAACCGCGAGGTTTTAAGGTAGAGCGAGGAGCCGTACTAGGGACGGTCCCGGTTTTAACTACCATGCCGTTATGCTGCCGAAATTTTGAATAATATTCGTGTGTTTGAATTATTTTCATATGCTTAAACTATATTTATTCATTGAATAGAAAACATTCATGTGTTGAATTGATATTCATTCGTTGATTAGAAATTCATGTGTTGAATGGTATTCATATTTTGAAATAAATTGTTTAATAATAAAAATCACCTTTTATCTATATATAGAAACTATAGAAAACATTCATGTGTTGAATTGATATTCATTCGTTGATTAGAAATTCATGTGTTGAATGGTATTCATATTTTGAAATAAATTGTTTGATAATAAAAATCACCTTTTATCGACTATATGAACTGTGTAAAATAATCTCGTTTTGAAAGAAATTGTTTTATGATAAAAATCATATTTTTGTCACCTATATGAACTATATAGAAAAATGGTGTTTAGAAATGAATTGTTTTACAATAAAAATCACATTTTTATTGTATGCATAAATCGTTGAAATGTGAAGTGTTAAAAATAGCCACTTGTTCAAAATAAACATATATGAGATGAAATATTCATTAATTAGCTAATGAAATGATTTGCACCTATTTATGTAACATTAGAATGAATGGTGTTTTTAAACCAAATAGAAATCAAATATGAAGTTGAATAGAAACTGATAAATGATAAGAACTGTATATATATGTACATGCATATTCATTGAACAGGTTATAGCAAAGGGGCTAGAGAAGAGGAATAAAATTTTGTGCCCGACAAATAGGTACACATTTACTGCTTTGTTTGGGTGATGATTTTATGAGCCTGTTGGCTAGCCGCTTGGCTTTTTCTGTTTCTTTTTGAGATTAGAAGGACCGGGAAAGCTATTTGCGATTTCCCGATGCTCCCGGTGCAGGGGAGGTTATGGCGAAATTTTCCAAAATTTTAAGGTGTTAGAAAAATATTTGAAGTGAAAACGATATTGAAATCATTGAATGAACTATATTTATATAAATATATAAATATAAATAAAATTAAAACGAAACGAAGCCGTGCAGTTCGTATTTTGAAACCATGATTTCAAACGACTAGTGCGGGAAATCCGACCATTGGATTTTCCCGAAATCTCAACCGTCGGGTTCGCCTTGGAAATATCTTTCCAACGGCACCAACCTTGTAAAAATCCAACGGTTGGATTGTCTGGAATGTTTAATTCAAATCTGAAGAAAAACAGCGCCAGAAGCGATTATATTTATATATATATAAATATAATTATATATTTAATCGAATAACGACGCTGCAGTTCGTATTTTGAAATCGAAAATTCAAACGATTGTACCGGGAGATCCGACCGTCGGATTTTCCCGAAACTGGAACCGTTGGATTCGTTTTGAAAAGACCTTTCTAATGATGTAAATTTTGTGAAGATCCAACGGTTAGATTTTCAGATATGTGTAAATCAAATCTGAAGAAAAACAGCGCCACGGCCGCCTTATGGCCTGAAGCGTCGTTTTGAATAAATTAGCTATTTTAAAATAAATAAAAATAGCGATAATTAGTTATAAAATATCATAAGCGATATGGAATGGAAATAAACTAAATTTGCTCGATTTATGTTGTATTTGATGGTTGAATGTGTTTGGTGTGAAAACTACATTAAAGAACAATATTGGTGTTGTCGAATAATTTAACCATTGAAATAAATCGATTTGAAATTCTAAATATACGTGAATTATTTGAAAAGGCCGAGTTAATTCTCATTTCGAATAATTGACCAACGATTGAAATTCGAAGATGAAGACGGTGGTCGAAGACCGGAGATCTTCACCTCGTTTGGATGGTAACCGAGGTCCTGATTGGGAGGCATCCCAAAATATGGATAATGAGTGGTGATCGTCCAGACGTACGTGGTGATCGAAGGGTTTGCGAGGTATTTAGTGCCTCCGGTTTCGTTCAGACCCAGAATGGACTTGTAAATGGACTGTGTGTCTGACATTGGATTTTATTCTGTGTTGATTGATCTCTATTAAATATACATCTGTTTGGTGGCGGAGAATTTATTCTTTCGCTTAACGCCCTTCTCTGAGACGCACGAGCTCAGAGGTTGTATATCGATGGACATCAGTCGCATGGCATGAATTGCCTGTGTGGCATGCTAAGATGCAGTGATCAGGGCTTCTGTTGAAAAGCAAAGTCTTGTGGTAATGATCAAAGCACCGCCTGTGTGGCGTAGCTTTGTGTATAACGTGAATTCGCGAGCCTCACACCTCGGTATGAACCTAAAACGGGAGAGGACATCAGGGAGGGCATGCGTTTCTTTCTAGCTAAGGTGGTGTCAGTGACCTACCAGCCCTGACATTTATATACTTTTCACCTATGTGGTCGTTGCTGCTGCGAGGCGCCTCGGTTTGATCGGACGATCCGGGTCCGATGGAGTCATTCGTTGGCTCGTTTACGCCCCAAAGGGCGGGGAAACGTATTGTTCAGGCATAATAATCCACATCGGTGGACCGGCCCTGACGATCTAAAGGCTTGCCTGCGCGCTTGCCTGTGGCTCGGGCTAGAGAGTCACGAATTCGGTAAGGACTATCTTTTGCCTTGGTTCATGACGGAAATCCAATTTCCAAATACGACATCGTGCGGTTTTGATTGTATATATATATGGCGACATGATATATGGTACCCATGTCGTCTATGATTGATAGTTATGATTTGAAATTGTTTTCAAACATATAGACACTAGCAATAATATCAAATGCCTTTGTTTTGTTCGTATCAAGCATATTTTGGCCGTTATAAGGTAAAACTCTATCCTCCGGTTTGCGTTGCATTGTGTGATGGGAACTGAGTCTTATAACGGCTTCATTTTTATAAAAGCATAGCGATGTTTAAAGGAATGATTTGTTTTAAAGCACTGGCAATCCAATGGAGTAAACCCGTTCCACGAAAGTGGCGTGGTCCTGTGATTAGCCAATTATATATATGTGTGGAGTGGATTTCTCATACCAGTCCCATGACTGACTCGTAGTTTGTTTCACTTTCAAACTCGGGTGCCCCTTTTTCTACACGAGCAGCCTTGTATTCAGGTTTAGCTGGTTCTTTCTGGATAGCTGGAGCTGAAGATGGATTCTATCATTTATCTCTTTTATGCTGTTCAGCTCCTATTGTACATATTTTGTTTATTTCCACTGTAGACATTTATGTATAGCTGAACTGTATTTGTACTAAGTAAGATCCTGTATACTGTGTAACTCTGATGATTACTTTATCCAGTATATTCTATTGTTCATTATCTGGTGTATTTATTTAATTCTGTTCTGCTATTATAGGTTTCTGTGTTATATTCCAAAGATAACCCTTGTTTCCGTGAGAACGGGAAATCGGGTCGTCTCAACGTGGTATCAGAGCTTGGTTAAGCTTAGTTCTGGAATATAACATTTGAACGAACTCGTCAGAAATAGAACCAGTAGTGTTCTAGGACGGGTAACTCTATACAGATAGGATCAGCAATATCCTAGTATGAGTAAAGCAGAATGAAATTACACCTCGATAGACACATTTACATTTGAAGTATATGTTTCTATGTTTTAAAATACCTTTTCTGTGACCTGACACTTGATCTGCTAATTGCAGAAGTACTAGAAAAATGAGTGCTAGAAACAGAAGGAATACAGAACCCGATCTAGAGGCTCTATTCAAGAGATATCGAAATCTGGGTGGAGCACAATTCTCGGGAAACGAATCTATTATTCAAACTCAGGCTTGGATGAGTTCTGTCGAAAGAATCTTTGAGCATATCCAGCTGAGAGATGACCAGAAACGGTTAGTAGCATCTTGGGCGCTCAAGGAAGAAGCTTTAATCTGGTGGGAAACAATCATCAAAAATAATCCAGAAGATGATATCACCTGGGACAGATTCAAAGTGATTTTCCTACAAAGATTTACTCCTCCCGAAGCAACCGAGAGATTATGTGATGAATTTTCTTATTTGATACAAGGTGATATGACCATCCCAGAATATTATAAGAAGTTCAACGAACTTGCTCACTTTGCTCCTCATCTGATTCAAGACCCAAAGAGGAAAAATCTAAGATTTATTCATGGCCTGCAAAGGAGATATCAGAATAGTGTAATGAGGAATGTGAAGCTCCCTTTTTCTGAAATGATATACATGGCTTATCAGTATGAAGATCTCGACAAGAAAGGAATGTTGCGCGACGAAGAAGAAGTCTGTTCTAGTGACAAAACAGAGTCAGAAACTGATATTCCTGAAACCAGTACAAGGTCTGAGGTCAATAAGAAGGCCAGTGCCAAGAGAAAAAGGGCCAAATCTGAGAAGAAACCAGTAACGACAACTGTATGCTCTAACTGCAATAAGCAAGGACATCTCTCGATAAGTTGCCGATCTCTAAAGAAACCAAAAAGGGATGAGTCTAAATTCAAGAATAAGTTTCAAGTGACCCGGGAGTGCAATCTTTGTCATAAGATGGGTCATATAAAGAGAGACTGCTGGATGTTGAAAAAGACCAAAACAGTTCAAGTAAATGAAATGGCAGAAACTTCTGGGCCCGCAGATGTTCTGGAAAGGCCCGATGTGTTAGAAGGCACGCTTACTGTCAAAAACATTCCAGTCAAAGTACTGTTTGACACAGGCGCGTCCCGAAGCTTTATTGCCAAGAGTGCCGCTAAGAAACTAGATTTGAATTTGAGGAAGCTCAAGGAACCAATGACTGTCCAGAATCCGGTCGGAGGTTCCATCAATCTCGGTTGGGTTTGTGCAGTACCCGTCTCTTTTTCTTGCTATAAATTCCCTATTATATCTGTCGTCATGAATTTTGATGAATTCGATCTTATTCTGGGATTGGATTGGCTAACCAAATATGAAGCAGAGGTTAGATGCGCCGAGAGAATTGTTAAAGCTAAGATTAAATCAGGGAGTTATATAACCATACCGTGTGAAGGTCAGAAAGCAAATAGAAAAGACTTCTGGGCAGCTTTGAATGTTTCTCCAGCCCAAATAGAAAATGTCCCTGGAGTCATAGAGAATATTCCCGACCTCATCAAAGATATTCCTGTCGTCAAGAACTATGCGGATGTGTTCGAAGAAGTTGTTCGCTTACCTCCGCAGAGAGAAATAGATTTCAAGATTGCTTTAATTCCCAATGCAAGGCCGGTAGTTCACGCTATTCGAAGAATGTCCTTGAAAGAGAAGGAAGAATTAGACAATCAAACAAGACAGCTAGTATGGAAAGGTCTGATCAGGCCTAGTTTCTCTGACTGGGGTGCAGCAGTGGTGTTTGTCCCAAAATCTGACGGTACTCTACGGCTATGTGTGGATTATCGTGATTTAAACAAGCAGACCATAAAGAACAAATATCCATTGCCGCGAATAGATGATTTGTTGGATCGATTAAATGGAGCACAAGTATTCTCACGAATGGACCTAGCTACAGGATTCCATCAACTTCGAATTGCCGAAGAGTGTGTTCCAATGACAGCATTCCGAGGCCCCGACTTATTCTACGAGTGGTTAGTAATGCCGTTCGGCTTATGTAACGCTCCAGCTTACTTCGTCGATCTAATGAATAGAGTGTTCAGAGGAGTTTTGAATAAGTTTGTTCTGGTTTTCATTGACGATATTCTAATCTTCTCTAAATCGAAGGCCGAACATGAAAAGCATCTGGAACAGCTTCTAGAAATCCTCAGAAGGAATGTATTGAAGGCCAAGTTGTCCAAATGTATCTTCTGGCAAGATGAAGTAAAATTTCTAGGCCACGTCGTATCGAAAGAAGGAATTGCTGTGGATTCAAGCAAAATCACAGCCATTCAGAATTGGAAACAGCCCAGCACCCCCACTGAAGTCCGCAGTTTTCTCGGATTGGCTAGCTATTATCGGAAGTTCGTTAAAGACTTTTCGAAGATATCTGGTCACTTAACGAAGCTTACAAAAAAGCACTCTAAATTCAAATGGACTCCAGAAAGTGAGGAGGCTTTTGAAGAGCTAAAGTTAAGACTAACAACAGCTCCAGTGTTAACCATCATCGATGGCAACCAAGATTTAAAAGTATGGACTGATGCTTCTAGAGAAGGCCTTGGCGCAGTGTTAATGCAAAGGGGTCAAGTAATTGCTTATGCTAGCCGTCAACTTAAGCCACACGAGAAAAACTATGTAACTCATGATCTTGAGTTATTGGCTATCATATTCTCTTTGAAAATCTGGAGACATTATCTTCTGGGCGAGAGATTCGAACTATTTACAGATCATCAGTCATTAAAGTATCTGTTTACTCAGAAGGACTTGAATTTGAGGCAGCAACGTTGGCTGGAGTTTCTTGCAGCATATGACTTTGAAATTATATATACTCCAGGAAAAGCCAATGTCGTGGCCGATGCATTAAGCCGAAAGAATGTAATGATCGCCAGTTTTATCATCACGACTTCATTGCTAGTTAAAATATCTGCTCTTCAGGAGGATGATCACTTCATTCAGAAGATCAGAGGGATAATTCAACAAGGCGAACCCTCGAGTTTTCAAGTTGACAATGATGGGATTTTAAGGCTCAAAGGTCGTCTCACTTTTCTAAATTTTAAACTGGACATAACTTTTAATTCTTGTAATAAAATCTGGATTTTTCACATTCGTTAGAAAGATATAATTAAATAAATTCAAATATTTCTGGTTTTACTGAAATTCGATTTATTCTAAATCTTGTACATTCGGTTAAAGTTTAAAATCAAATTTTCAAACTACCGCACCATTTCAAACTCCTTTTATAATTAAATCAAATTATTACGTTCTAACTTCAATTTAAATAAATTTTTAGTCGTTATTATTTAAAATAAATCATTTTAAATATTCAAAATCCATTAAATTTTTTTAAATAAAAAATTTAAATTGGTTCAGAATTTCTGGGTTGTTACAATCTCCCCCACTTAAAATCTTTTCGTCCTCGAAAAGGAACGGAGCTGAAAGTTGTTTAACTAACCAACTCAAATTTCATTCTTTTATTGGTTTCAATAATTTTATTAGTTGAACTAATAATCACACAACACAATCATCAATCAATTAGTTGATTAACTTTTCAAATATATATATCTTTTATATATTCAAAAATGATATTTTCTAAGATCGGATTATATATATAATCGCAAATACGTTAATTATAAACTTGTCACTCTCAACTCATTCTAGGGCTTTTCTAACCCCATCTCTAATGAGTTTATTCATTCTAGGATACTGCTGATCCTATCTCTATTGAGTATTCTCTTATAGGATTTTACTAATCCTACCTCTGATGAGTCTTTTGTTCAGTTTTAACGAGTTGTACCCCAAAGATTTGAGTTAACCAAAGCACTAAGACCAACCGTAGTGACCCGAAAATCCCCCTCATGGGAAATCGCCGGATACGCTAACTTTGGGTATACAACACATTAGAACAACAATAGAAGACTTTTATTACATCCTAATAACGTAATATCAGAGTACAGACTATATCATAGTACATCGAAATATAATACCACAGAAGATTAATTTACAATAAATGTAATACAATGCAGCGAAACTAATAAACTAACACAGCGGAAGACTATCAATGCTCTGGACACAGCTTTAAGCTTCGATCCAGAATCCTGCTCAATAAATAAATATCTGCAAAACAATCCACTCGACTGCCCATGTCGAAATAGGGGCACCCGAGTTCGCAAGTGAAACAAACTACAAGTCAGTCATGGGACTGGTATGAGAAATCTTACTTAATTTATCTAATAATGAGGCTAATCACAGGACCACGCCGCTAACGCGGAACGGGTTTACTCCATTGGATTGCCAGTGCACAAAATAAGTAAATCATTTAAACAACGCAATTCTTTATAGAAAAATGAAACCATTATAAGACTTAAGTCCCGCCACACAATGCAGCGCAAACCGGAGGATGGAGTTTTACCTTATAATGGTTAAAAATGCTTGATACGTATAAAACTTGATATTATTATTAGTGTCTAGTCAGTTTAAAACATTTTCAAAGTAAATGTATCAATCCAAGACGGCATAGTTACCATATACTATGTCGCCATATATAGGTTTACAATCAAATCCGTAATGTCGTATTGGAAATTAGGTTTCCATCATGAGTCAAGGTTAGGGATGGTCTCCTTACCGATTCGAGACACTCTAGCAAATGTCTCAGGATCACACCTACGGGCAACCCTTGGATCCTGCAGGGCCGGTCCACAAATACTTTAGTGGATTGGCAATTCTTGAACATATGTTTCCCGGTCGTATCAGACCTATCAATTGGCTAGTAGCGACCAATATCTGAGGCGCCTCATTCCATCATCCACATAAGTAAAAATGTCTGGGCGCCATACCATGACACAACTTCTAGCTAGAAAGAAACATCGTGCACTCCTTGCGTTCCCTTATCCCGTTTCTGACTCTTACCGGGGTGTGAGGCTCGTGAAGTAACGCTATACACAAAGCTATGCTAAATAAAGTTGTGCTTTCATCATCAACCACAAGGCTCTGCTTTTTGACAAAAGCCTTGATCATTTTCATCTTATCATGCCACATTGACAATTCACGCCATGTGACTGATGTCTATCAATATATAACCTCTAAGCTCGTACGTCTCAGAGAAGGGTGTTAAGCAAGAGAATAAATTCTCCGCTACTAAGCAGATATATATTTAATAGAAATCAGTCAACACAGAAGAAAATCCAATGTCAGACACACATCCATTTACAAGTCCGTTCTAGGTTTGAACGAAACCGGAGATACCTTATTCCTCGTCCCGTATGTCCAATACAGAATAGTGGTTCTCGCATATCCAGACAATCAACAAGTACATCCTGACAACTACCACTTTTAACCCTTTACTGGGAGCTAACCAATGTAGGGCATCAGCAGTCGTCATTCGATGTGCAGAACGCCGGTCTTCAACCACCGTCTTCAATGTCTTCGACTTTAAATTATCGTATAATTATTTGAAATGAGATTTAACTCGGTATTTTTAAATAATTCTCGAATATATATAATTCAAATCATTTCATATCATTAATATTATTTTATAACGTTTTATCGCTATTTTTATTTATAAAAAAATAGGCCATTTAATTTGAACTACGCTTCAGGTCGTTACGCGACCCTGGCGCTATTTTTATCCAAATTTGAATTACACATTTCTCGAAATCTAACTGCTGGATCTTAACAGATAAACATATATTAACATATAAACATTTTACTACTTTGCTAACATGTTAATGACAAGTTTCATTTTAATATGTCATTCTTTTTAATGAACATGTAAAATGTAACATTTTTAATGAAACTAAATATACATTAAAAATGTCCTCTTTAATCTCTAAACAATTTCTAATGAACATATAATTTTTGTTAATGAATCATTTTTAATGAAACTAAATATACATTAAAAATGTCCTTTTTAACCTCTAAATAATTTCTAATGAACATGTCAGTTTTATTAATGAATCATTTTTAATGAAACTAATTTTACATTAAAAATTTATCATTTTTAATGTTTCAACAATTTTCCCTAAACATGTTTCTTTTTAATAATGAATCTATATGTACATTAGAAATTATCATTTTTAACATTTCAACAATTTTCCCTAAACATTTTCTTTTTAATAATGATTCTAAATATACTTTAAAATTTATCATTTTTAATGTTTCAACAAATTTCCCTAAACATGTTTCTTTTAATAATTCATATATATACAATAAAAAGTAAATTTTTATTGTATAAATAATCATCTCCAACTGGACAATTACTGTGATCATGTATACAATAAAAAGGGATTTCATCGTGTAAACAATATCTATGTTTCATGTGTACAATAAAAAGATATTTTATTGTTTACACAATTTCCATGTTTCATATGTGTAAATAAAAAGAAATTTTATTGTATAAATAATTTCTGTGTTTCACATATACAATAAAAAAAAGAATTTTTATTGTATAATAATTCTTGACAAATCCTATGATTTCATATTACAATAAAAAGAACATTTTTATTGCCTAACAATTCTATGATTTACATATTACAATAAAAATCATATTTTTATTGTTTTACCAATTCTATCAATTCTAATATTAACATGTTACAATAAAAATAATATTTTTATTGTCTAACAATTCTATGATTTACATATTACAATAAAAGGAATATTTTTATTGTTTTACCAATTCTAACAATTCTAATATTAACATGTTACAATAAAAAGAATATTTTTATTGTTTAACAATTCTATGATTTACATATTACAATAAAAAGAATATTTTTATTGTTTAACAATTCTATGATTAAGATATTACAATAAAAAGAATATTTTTATTGTCTAACAATTCTACGATTTACATATTACAATAAAAAGAATATTTTTATTGTTTTACCAATCCTAACAATTCAAATATTAACAAGTTACAATA
This sequence comes from Allium sativum, assembly GCA_030737875.1. Classification (NCBI taxonomy): domain Eukaryota; kingdom Viridiplantae; phylum Streptophyta; class Magnoliopsida; order Asparagales; family Amaryllidaceae; genus Allium; species Allium sativum. The sequence continues at coordinate 259,937,846 of CM060927.1, read as the reverse complement.
AAAATAATATTTTTATTGTTTTACAAATTCTAACATTAACATGTTACAATAAAAAGGATATTTTATTGTTTAACAACTTCTAACATTAACACACATACAATAAAAAGGATATTTTATTGTTTAACAAATTCTAACATTAACATGTATACAATAAAAAGAATATTTTATTGTCTAACAATTCTTACATTTCATATGAGTACAATAAAAGATATTTTATTATCTACATAGTTTCTACATTTCATATGTATAAATAAAAAGAATATTTTATTATCTACATATTTTCTACATTTCATATGTATAAATAAAATGAATATTTTAATATGTACAATAAAAAGATTATTTTTATTGTATAACAAATTCTAACAATTCCAATGATTAACATGTAAAATAAAAAGATTATTATTAACATGTACAATAAAAAGATAATTTTTATTGTACAACAATTTTGACAAATTCTATGTTCTCATATGCAATAAAAAGTAATTTTATTGTATAACAATCCTATTATTAACATGTACAAATAAAAAGGAAGAATTTTTATTTGTATAACAATTTTAACAAATTCAATTATTCACATGTAAATAATAAAAAGGAATTTTATTGTCTAACAATTTTCTATAAATTCTATCCAATTCAATCCAACGGATCACCACAAACAACATCAACCAATTTAAATCACGTGCATCCCACAATAGAAATTTAACAGCGTATATGTAGAAATTTCTCAACGCAAAAAAATTAATTTTAAATTTAAATAAGCGATCCCACATATAGGCTAAAAATAATATCTTTAGCAAAAAAATATTCGTGAAGATTAAAAATAGATAAAAAACATGGCAGTTTATATAAAATAAATAACTATATAAGAAAATTTAGTGAGGAAGTTCTCACCTTGATCGGTTTTAGAAATCGTTTAATAACGATTGATTTTAATAAAATTAAACAGTGTTTAATTTTATCAACAATTCCCATAGCTTCGGTTTCTGTTCTGGTCTGTTCCATTTTGTAGATCTCGAATTTACGATTCTAACGGATCTTAAATCGTTCGATTCTGATAAGAATTAAACAAGATACGTGGGTTTTAAAATTTAATTACACAATTAATTAATTAAAGTAATTAACAAATTAGTTAAAACATTAATTACAACTTCTCCGTTCAATACAGCAGACCTCGACTTCAAACCCGCACCCAACTTCGCCATCCTCTCTCCTCGCCGCACGCAGAACGAAGCACTTCGGAGCCGATCAGGAACCGCCCCCGCCATTGCTTCCTCATCCAGCGCCAGGACCCATGCCCCGTTCGAACTCCCCCTCTGCGCTGAAACCTAGTTCGAACGTCTGGACTTTGAGACAGGAATTCCAGCGTTTTACTCCTTTAAATCCAATCATGTCCATATGTTTTTAAAGCTCACAAAATGTTCTTCGATTTTTGTTTGATGTCTTTTTGAATTTGTTTGAGGGATTGGAAGTAATTAGCAAAATAATTCCAGAGCTTCTTGGCAATCAAAGAGAAATGACGGCGGCCACTCTTTGGGATTAGGGTTTAGTTATTTTCTGAGAGTATTTATAATATTTAAATATTATTTAATTCATTAATTCACAAAAAGCCCATTAACTCATACTAACTTTAAATCCAGTCCAGCGAATGTCGCCCCTAGCCAAATACCCCTATTTAGGACATAATGGACTAGGTCTCATCAGCTTATTTGATCGTTTTAGCTCATTTTTCTTTAAATTAAAATATAAAACAATTAATTATTTAATTTGATCGTACATTATAATTTACCGGGACCACATACTGACTCCAAAAATTATAGAAAAATTATTTCTAGTTATGTTTTGACGATACTGTCCTAACAAAATTAATTTCGTCGAATTTGGAGACCGTTTGGAAAGTGGCTATTTTCTGGTCGATCCAATTCAACTGAAATTGACAAAACACATTTTCTTTTGCCACGCTCACATATTAATTCCACAAATTATGAAAATTTGAATATAACAATAATTTGATATTCTGGATCCAACAAAAGCGGTTTCGTCGAAAACGGAGGTCATTTGCAAAATGACTATTTTTAAGGGCTTTATATTATATTAAATATACATAAATTCCATAGCGACTTTTCTAAATTTTAAACTGGACATAACTTTTAATTCTCGTTATGAAATATGGATTTTTCACATTCGTTAGAAAGATATAATTAAACAGATTCAAATATTTCTGGTTTTACTGAAATTCGATTTATTCTTAATCCTGTACATTTAGTTAAAGTTTAAAATTAAAAAATGTCGCGCTATTTCAAACTCCTTTTATAATTGAATTAAATTATTATGTTCTAACTTCGGTTTGAATAAAATTTTAGTCGTTATTATTTAATATAAATCATTAAATATTCAAAATCCATTAAAATTTCTAAAATAAAATTTAAAATTGGTTCAGAATTTCCGGGTTGTTACATAAACATACTGGAGTCTAAGTGTACCCTAACTACTACTCTAATTGATCAGCTCCCTACTCCGTAGATACCCTATGTTGGCCCCATAATTGGGTGTACCACTCCCTAAAGTGGCAACCCTTCATTTCCCGGATGTGCACAACCATATCTACTGATGTCACAGCGTCCTATTTTCCTGAGCAGACGGAGTCATGCACGCACATGAACCCGATGGAACACGCCGTCAGACACCGTCCCCACTTTTGGATCTCTTATATTCAGCCCAGTAAGTGTGCCCCGACTCCGACCTAGTTCGGAGTACTCGTTTGATACCTATATATGGGTTACTGACTGAAACGGGTCCCCACACAAGATGATGCAAGATCTCCCCTTTGTCTTGCATCCCCATAACTAGGGTTTCCTCAAATTATGCCTAACTACTGGTGTCATAAAATTGCATAATCCCAACAAGTTAAGTTTATGGGACTATATATAAAAATATTACCCACACATCCCAGATTTACTTAACCCACCAACTGTTTCAAACAAGTTTACTTAACCCCTAATCAGGTTCATGTTCATACAATCCCTATGGATTTAACTAGGTTAAGTATTCCAATTCATTACCATGTCCATTTATGGTTATAATGTGCTAGACCTCCCACATTAGGCCTACCACTTTTGGATGATAGATATGTCGGTCGGTTCTGGGCAGACTTCTTCCACAAGTCGGCCTTAACCTCATGTCTTAGCACGTCTCGTGTTTGTTAACCTAGATCCCTCACATTAGATTCACCACTTGTGGTCGCTGGATATGCAGGGTGGTTCCTGGCAGACTTCCACCATAAGTGTAATCTAACCTCGTATCTAGGCGCGGTTACAGTTTCTAATTACTGTAATCCTAGGCATTTCCATTATTAACCAAATTTACCTATCCCGTTATAGGTTTTCATGCCCCTTTTCCCAAGTTATGTTCATAATAAACTATATGCCCCAAATTCATATTATTACACTTTATTCTAGTTATGCCCAAATTCCCAATTACAAGTTATGCCCAATATTAACGTTTTCCCCTCATTCTCGATCTAACGTATTCGCACATTTCACCGACATGCCTAGGCTCGAAGGTAGCCTGGCTATGTAAAAATAAAATGGAAAAGATAGAGGGAAAAGGACAGAGATAATCATACTAACAAGGTTGACATGTAATGGCATGATGGCAAGATATGCATATAGGATGAACATGTGACAATAACATCAATTCTAGCATAATAGGGATAGGAATGATGTGATCTAAACAAAAATTTAGATGTCCAACTAACAACAGATCTGATTTGGCCATAAACATAATAGAACAAGTATAAGGTAATCTAAGCAGTGAATTAGATCTACCATCAAAGGTAGATCTGACATGATAAAGGTTAAGATCTAAGTCATAGTCATGTCAGGATATCATAGACACACAAGTTATAACAGATCTGGTATGATTCAAGTAGTCACAGGCATAGATCCAAATTATAGTCATATCAAGTTCTACTTTTTAAATATTTAGATCTAAAAGTAACTTAAACTCAGTGTTTGGATCTAGAAAAATAGAAGGAGAGTAGAAGATGTTGAACCACAAATCTACACTTGAATAACTCTAAACTAGATTAACTCGATTGCAGAAGAAGTAAAAGGTTTGATTCAATCCGGGCAGCGACAACATCTAGTCCTCCATTATTTTCAGTGTGCAAAACATGAGAAATAAGGCCATATATACAGCTGCCAGCCCCAAACCCTAATATGCCACGTCTGCCCTAGGGGGGATCGACCCCCCCCTTAGGGGAGTCGACCCGTGGGTCGACACCCCCCTTGAGGGGTCGACCTAGGGGTCAACACCCCTGGGAGGGAGAATTCCCGGGTCGACACCCCCCTTGAGGGGTCGACCCAGGGGTCAACACCCCTGGGAGGGAGAATTCCTGCTTCCCCAAATTTCTGTGTTTTGAACGATTTTGAATTGATTTCTTAATTTCTGGATCCTATATGTATATATATAATTCTCTTGTGCATATACAAACTTCAAACCTTCATAACTTCTTCATACGGTGTCCATTTTACATAAACCAAGTGCCTATTTTGATTAGAATTCCGAGATGAACGCAATGGCGTGGTCCGTTTCCCTTAATTCTAAATAATAAATTAAATATTCTTTAATTTGTCCTCTTTAGTGTTGTTAAAATTAGGGGGTTTTACACCGGCGATTGATCAGACTTCGCTAGAGAGAACCGAGCACGACGATGAATTGAGAATTGGTGAGGAATTGATCAAGGGTTGTGGTGCTGAGCAGAATTCCCTTGGATGCTTCTGCCATTAATTTCTTTCCTTCAAGAAGAGTTGGAACACTAGAATGGAATAAGGGGCGGGAAAATGAAGAGGCAATACATAAAGAAGACTAAGAGGCTCGGTTAGACAAAAGTAACACGTCAGCTCGGCCTGCTCAGTTGTATTAATATGACGAACCATCAGATCCAATCTGCCTACTCAAGCGCGAGTGGTCTGCTCGACCACATTAACGTGTTGTCCCAGTCAGGAAAGCTAGCTCTTCTATAGGTGCAAGCAACCCTAAGCTCGTTTGATCATGAGTAAGAACGAGTCCAAACTCGGTTGATCATTTCTGCTTATGCGCGACCGCAAGTTATGTATAATCATCACATGAAAAACCGGATTTAATCTACCAAATTATGTTACGATCAAATTATTTCGAAGCCTGTAATTTTTCGCAAACGAAAAATTACAAATTTCGAGGGGCAAATGTTTATCCCTTAAAGAATCGTACATATAATTGATTGATTAAAATCTGAGTAGAGATTGTGGAGCGGGAACCATAACGCTCGGTCGCACATACTCGGATCAAACATGCCAAGATCGTTCGCACAAACCCAAGACATGTAAGAAGGGAAATTCGTTCGCATAAGACAAGGGTCGAACATGGCACGAGGGATCGGTCACTCATATCAAAAGAGATCAGCCGCTGTAGGAGACCGCTCACACATAAATATAGCTCGCTCTAGAACAATCATTCGCTCACTCATCAGAATAAAGTCAAGTATAACAACTTAGCTCGACCATACAAGGAGGTCGTACATACGAGGCTTGCTTAAGGAAGACATGGCTCAAGCGCAATAATGCTTATATATCTTGCAGAGTTCGTTCATCCTTCTTCACAACCACCCATTCCAACTACCACGGTCGACCATACATTCCTCTTAGGCAAGAAACCCAAGATACGACAGGGTTGCACGCACATCCTTTGGTTGCCCACATCAGCAACACTACTCGCTCGCTCATTCTTCGATCAGGTACCACATGCAGTCGATCAGAGAAAGGCCTATGTTAATCCTGGTAGTCGCGCCTACACCTGCCCTGTAATCCTAATCGGTCACTCACCATACTCACCACCCATTCAACTTGCCTACACACAAAGGGATCGCTCGCACAAGATAGCTGAATACAGCTATTGACAGTTGGTTACAGCTGGGCGGTGGCATCTTCGTAATTAAAGGGCAAGCGACCCGCAGCCTGTATATATGAATTTCAGCTCATTTCTTCATGGGAGCTCACCTATAAATAGGTCATGGATTCCACCACAAAAATGATCGACTTCCATAACCCCGAAGGGCTGCCAAATTGCTTCCTCACTAATCCTAACATCATCTAACACATACAAGCAAAGATCTAGAGCTTGATCCACCATGGCTTCCATCAAAACAGCCTAAGTGATCAAGAGATTGAAGATCCTCCTTCATCCATTGAAGATCCTTCTCCGTCCTCATTGCATTCGAAGGCGTGCATTCATTCCTCCATAAATCTCATCATTCCTCCATTGATTTGCACAAGTCCAAGTGTCATTCAAGTGTGAGAGAGTGAATCCATTGTAAGAGAGAAGATTTATGTGAAAATGCAACCAATGTACTTTGTAACTATTGTTGGAGAATGGAGTTTTGATGACAACAACCTTATTTGAATTATCGTTGATTATAAAATATATACTAACACTTTTCATATAGAATATATATATATATATATATTTACACACATATGCATGAGTTATATACAGGAAATATTACCAAAGACTGCACAGTTTAAAGATGATAGAGACTCAGAATTCAGACAAATCTCAAGACTCATGAGTATTCAAGATTTCAAGAGTTCAAGAATAATATAGTTATAGCATCAAGAATATGTAAGACTCTAAATAGCACTCCAAGATTAATATTCAAATTCTGATTTTCAAACTCTGATTTTCAAATTCTATTTTCTATCCTAAATTCTCCCTATTCTATTTTTTATCTTTTCAATATTTTTCTTTCTTATTTATCTTTGTTTTTCATACTTATGTTTTATATATTTATTCTTATACTTTATATTTATATAGTTTAAAACCTTATAATTTTATAAATACGTTTATATAGTTTAAATTTATGTTTTCATAATGAAGCGACCCGAACTTCCCTGGTCTCCGAAGAGAAGAGAAAGAACGAATTACCCTGAGGACAAGACGAATCAGAACGCAAACAGAAGAACATTTCATTGCTTATTACAACAATACCATCAGAACACAAGAATATACAGAGTATGAATAAATATTACACACCACAAAATATCAGAGATTTAAATACATTGCTGCAGTGGAAAAATAATACAAAACACAACTGAAGGAAATACACGGATACAGAGCTTTCCGAGTATCGTTCCAGTTGTAAACCAAGATCTTGTGAATATAAATCTGCAAAACCAAAACTACTAGCTGCCCATGTGGAAATAGGGGCACCCAGAGTTTAGGTTAAAACAATAAACTCCAGGTCAGTCATGTGGCTGGTGTGAGAACTAAAACAGTTATTTAAAACTTTACTTTAAAAGAGAGTAATTCAAGGGACCACGCCATATAACACGGAACGGGTTTCCTCCCAAGAATACTAGTGCATAGAATAAACAACGCAATGCCTTTTGGAAAAATGAAGCTATTAAAAGACCCAGGTCCCATCACACAATGCAACGCAAGCCGGAGGATAGGGTTTTTCCTTATAATAGCCAAATAATGCTTGATACGTTTAAAACAAATCATTTGATACTATTATAAGTGTATATTATCAAAACAACTTCAAATATAAATGTATCAATCCTAGATGGCATAGCATCCCATGCTATTATGTCGCCAATACTAGGCTCTACAAATAAACCCGAAATGTCACGTATTGGAAATTGGATTTCCGTCATGAGTCGAGGCAAGGGGCAAGTTCCTCTCCGTTCGAGACACTCTAGCAAATGTCTCAGGACCACACACAGCGATCCTTGGAACCTCCAAGGCCGGTTCTCTCCTACTTTTGAGAATTAATTATTCCTGAACACACGTTTCCCGGTCCTATAGGACCTATATCCGAGGCGCCTCGCATTCCAACAACCACACAGGTAAAAATAATATATATGTCAGGGCTGGTAGGTCACTGACATCACCCATAGCAAGAAAGAAACGTCGTGCACTCCTTGGGTCCTTATTCCGTTTTTGACTCATACCGAGGTGTGAGGCTCGCGAATTAACGCCATGCAAAAAGCTATGCCACATAGGTCGTGCTTTGATCATCAACCACAAGACTTTGCTTTTCAACAGAAGCCTTGATCATTTTCCACACAGGCAATTCATGCCATGCGATTGATATCCATCAATATATAACATCTGAGCTCGTACGTCTCAGAGAAGGGCGTTAAGCAAGAGAATAAATTCACCGCCGCCAAACAAATATATATTTAATAGAAATCAATCACACAGAATAAAATCCAATGTCAGACACACAGTCCATTTACAAGTTCGTTCTGGGTTTGAACGAAACCAGAGGAACCTTATTCCTCGCATATCCATCGATCTCCAAGTACGTCTGGACGATCACCAACTGATTCCCTCCTCTTGGGTGTACAGCCCAATCAAGATCACCAGTAATCATCCAAACAATGTGATGACCTCCGGTCTTCAACCATCGTCTTCATCTTCGACTTATCGTCGAATCAGTTATTCAGAATGGGTATAAACTCGGCCTTTCCGAATAACCCGCGTATATAATAAAAAAATGTTACACAAACACAACATACGCCTCATTCCAATTCAGAATATTCTTTATTCAAATATTCACATTCTTAGGGAAAGGTTCCCATTAATTTTATCAAAGATAAATTCTTCTAAATTTATTCTTTGATCTTCCTTTGGATATCATTTCAAACCATATTATGGTTTTCCAAACTAGACGGGATTAACGAACCACACCGAAGTAATCATTTATTTTATTTCACCATCCCAACCTATTCATCCCATGGAGCAAACCTGGTAATACTCCATATCTAACACCACGGTGTTATCGGTAAATATTAATTTCCATTTCACGTTCAAATCTAATTAAAGATTTAACTATCGCTTGGAGCAAAACTGGTGATACTCCCTTCTCGATCATTTCAATCTAATTAAAGATTCATTAAAACTCCACTTAGTTTTAATCTTCCCAAAAATCAATATCATGTCTTTAACTGGGTTAAAGAACCAATATCATCTAAAACATGTTTCACGATAAACCTAAAATCACATTCCGTTGTTAATCGGGTTAAAGAACATGTGTTATTCAAAACATCGCTCACGATAAACCCAAAAACCAATTTAAATTCAATTCCAATTAAATACTAATTAACTGGACAATTTCACTAAATCTTAATTAAAAGATTTATTCTTTTCTAAACTGGGTTCAAGAACAGTGTTATTCAAGACACCATTCACGATGACCCCAAAATCCCATTTGATATTAAATACAAGGCTCTGAATAGAAAATATATCGTCTTATATTCAATATCAAATTCTAAAACCAACAAATATCGTATTGAAAATAACGATATAAATATATCTTTCAAATTTCCACAACCATATCTGTATAATCACGAAATCTAACATCGAAATATTCCTAAGATAATTTCGATTTAAATCCATTCCAATTCGTATATTGAAAATTCTGATTATTTTTAAAACCACTTCAAATCCAATTTATTTATTCAAATATATTGGATTATAATTCTAGTTCATAACTAGTTCATTTCGATAAAAATATATTTTTATCCTTTTAAATATGGGATTTTTCACCCCAATTTTTTTTCAACCATTTATTATGATTTTACACAAATTATTGATATTTTTAATAATTTTATCAAGGCTCGTACAGTCGATTTCTAATAACGGTCGTCGAACTGCACGTTCAGCGACCTTTTTCAAATTTGATTTGGACATAATTCCAAATCCAACTGTTAGATTTCAAATTTCTGATATTCATTGGAAAGCTCTTTTCGATACGAACCCAACGGTTCCGGTTTCCGGAGAATCCGACGGTCGGATCTCCCGTAATGTCAATTCGAAGTCAATGGTCGAAATTCGCCACGGCGCAACGCGTCTATTCAGGCCATTTAATACATATAATATATATATATATATATTATATTTCGTCGATTTCAATTCTAAACGTATTTTATAATTCGTTTTCAAAACAATTTCAACTTCATATTCAATTTTAAATCAAAATTGAATATTCTATATCATTAATATATGAATGATAATATTTTCAAAATATTAGATTTTGAAATCACTTCCTTTTCTATATTCACTATAAAAACGAATATAATCGATATAAATATCGTTCGCGTCTAAATGGCGCATATCTAATCAACATGGCTTTATATATTTCAATAACTTCGTTTTCTATTCAACAAATGAATATTTTCTTCAACACATGAATATTTATTATTTCTTTCTTATAATAAAAATGTGAATTTTATTGTATAAATATTTCGTTCAACACAGGAATAGTTTCAACACATGAATATTCTCAACACATGAGTATTATCAACACATGACTATAATTTATTTTCTAAATTGGAATGATACCCACTCAATCACCATATAATGTTATTTATATGGATTCTATACAACACATGTATATAATAGCAATGATAAATAATTAACCAACATCCAAAGTGCACCACACAACTGCAGAAGCATTAAATATAAATAATTAACGCTTACACAGTCTGTCAACCAATAGATCGACATACAACTAAATAATTGGGATTAGTGTACGCCAAATATCATCCCAACACCCGTGTAGGGCTTCAAATCAACAAACACTGATTATTATTTGTGTAGTTGGGCGATGTGTAGAATCTATCGTCCAATTCAATATCCTTCAAATGGGTGTACATAAACAAACAGTTCGATTTGTAAATGGATATTTATTTCCTCACATTCACGTTAAATTTATATTTTTAACGATAAATAATTTATTTCAACACATGAATATATTTCCATTCATTCCACATCACAATTAATTTTCACCACACAACAAAATCAAACAAGTCGTCCATGGTCTGTGGACAACGGGTGTCGGATGCGACTAAGCACCGTCTGCATCCTAGTATATATTTTTAACTAGAAAACAAGAATTAAAGTGAGAAGTTCTCACCTAGAGCTAAACCCAACTCCGCGACTCTTCATATGTAGAAAATCTTCGCCGTGCTCGCCCTTTTGTTACTTTCGTCACCCGTATTAGCTACATATATAAAAAAATCACATTTTTATATTCTCTAGTATATAAAAATCATTTTTTTATTCGCTACTTCATATATGTAAAAATCGAACTTTTATTCTAATGATATCCATATAAAGATCGTATCTTTTCTCTTTATAAAAAATCATTTCTTCCACTAATTAAAAATCGAACCTTTCATCACATTAAAAATCAAATCTTTCTAACGATGTTCATATCATAAAAATCATAACTTTCCTCTGACTAAAAAACATATTTTTATCTGCTTAAAAATCATGTTTTTACTTCTCTAAAATATAGAGAAAAATGGTTTCTTTGATATGATAAAAATGTAATCTTTTCTATCATAAAAATCTAATCTTTTCTCTAATGTTTTTAATTTATATGATGCTATATATATACATGAAAACCGCCTTTTTATCTACATAAAGATTATATTTTTATGACCTAAAAATAAATAAAAATAACAATAAAAAGCTCACTGTTCTTCGCATCTAGGGGGTTTGGAGGAAGGAGCTTGCTGCGGTGGTTGGGTGGTGGTCAGTGCAGGCGGTGGCGACGCCCTAAGAGGTGGAGAAGGTGCTGTTTTTGGATCTTGGATGGTTTAAATGCGAAGAGGGGTGTTAGAGGAGGGAGTGGGGTAGGGATAGGCGGCGCAGGGGATAGGGGTGGTCGGCAGAGGGTCACGGCGGCGTTGTGGGTGGAGGTTCAGTGGTGGATGGGTTTAAAGGGTGGTGTGGGTTTCAAGAGAGGAAGAGAAGGGGCTAGGAGTGGCGGTGGTGCCAAGAAGAAGGAGGGGGAGTCGGCCAGCGCGGCGGTGGGCCAGCACGACGGTGCGGTAGGCGGAAAGTGGGTGGCGGCGTAGATTTTGAGGAGCATCATTTTTTTTAATCTTCTTTTGTTCGATCTGAAATAGAAAAAGGGGGAGGGGAGTATAAAAGGGAGTTGACCTAGATTTTAAATATATACAATTATTTAATTTATTCTCCATAAAGTAACTTTAAATTTCGATCTCCAAACGAGACCCACCGTCTGTCATCCTTAGCTAATTACCCCCATTTCGAACACAATGGGATATATATCGTAAGCCAGTTCGGCTGTTTCGATCAGTTTTCGTTAGATTTAAAACATGAATCAATATATATATTTAATTTGAACGTGCATTTCAATTTACCGGGACCACATACGGACCCTAAAAATTCCCGAGAAATATTTTCTAGTTTTGTATTGACGATACGGTTCTAACAAAGCTAATTTCGTCAAATTCCGAGACCGTTTGAAAAATGGTAATTTTAAAGGGCCAGAATTCCATAACGACTACTCTGAATTTTCAACTGGACACAACTTTTTATTCCCGCTATGAAATTTTGATTTTTCGGATTCGTTGGAAAGATATTTTCATATAGATTCTAATATTTTTGGTTTCGCTAAAATCCGGTTTATTTTGAATCATGTACATTCTTTTGAAAATTGAAATCGAATTTTCGAACTACCGCGCCTTTTTCAATTCCTTTTATATTTAAAATAAAATATTTATATTCTAACGACGATTCAAATAAATATATACTTATAATTCTATTCAAAATAAATTTCTCGTCGTTATTATTTAAAATAATTCATTTTAAATATTCAAAATCCATTAAAATCGCCAAAATAAAAATTTTAAATTGGCTCAGAATTTCCGGGTTATTACACATATGTTCTTCTATTATATAATATTAATTTACAACACTAGATTTTTATTCAGGAATTTCCAGAATTATATTTAGATCAAAACACTTGAAAATGTTTTAAAATTCAAAATATATACTAGAGTATGTCGACATGTAGAAAACACTATGTCGACATATAACCGTAGAAATTCAAATTTGAAAGGAAGTGTCTTTTCGCGATTTGAAATGTCTCAGAAATGTTGCAACCTTTCACACACTATAAAAAGGGCTTGAATTCGATTTTTTAAACATATCTTCTTCTCCACTTTCACTCTCTTTCATTATATAATTATTCTTAATCATTTTTATGATTTCTACGCTTATACTCTACCGAATTCAGTTCCATTTTGATCAAACTTCTTCTCTCTACACTCTCTTCTCGTCTCTCTCTGAATCAAGTGCTATTGAAGAGTCATAGAGTTGTTTGTAATTGCTTCGGTTGAGTAAAGTTGGAATCGTTGTGTTCCTTGTAGCCTTGAAATCAAAGAAGTAGGAATCGGTGGTTTCCTCGTAGCCGTGAAACCAAGGAAGTAGTAATCGGTAGTTTCCTCGTAGCCGTGAAACCAAGGAAGTAGTAATCGGAGGTATTCCTTGTAGCCGTGAAATCAAGGAGGTTCTACTTGACTATTGGAATAGTAATAAAACTCTGCACAATCCAGTGTTGTGCGGGACTGGACGTAGGAGCAATCCGAACCAGTATAAAATCCGGTGTGTTCTTTCCTTTTCTGCATTTTTATTTCTGTTGATTTTGCATTTGTGTTTAAATCTGTGTCTGTGATTGTGTTTGTGGTGTTTGAATCGTTATTTTATTCACATATGTTTTAGATTTTGTTTAAATTCTCACAAACACTATTCACCCTCCTCTAGTGTTTGTTTTGCCTTAACGATCCATTCCGCAATCCCTAACAGTTGGTATCAGAGCAAAGTCTTTCAAAAAGTTCATAATTTGATTTTTGAAAATAGTGATAATGGCAACCAACACTGGTAGCAATAATAAATCTTTTATAGAGGGTCAATCCGCTATATGACCACCATTGTTTAATGGTAGTAATTATTCATATTGGGTATGTAGAATGAAAATTTGTTTACAGTCAGTAGGATTAGATACATGGAATAGTACACAAAATGAGTATGTTGAACCCACAACTGCATTTGCACAATGGACCAATGAACAGAAGGCTGCTGCACAGAACAATTCTGAAGCCATGAATATGTTATTTTGTTCATTAAATAGGAATGAGTTTGATAGAGTATCAGTTTGTAAAAATGCTTATGAAATTTATAGAATTTTACAAGTTACTCGTGAAGGAACTAGTAAAGTTAAACAAACTAAAATAGTAATGCTAGTTAATCAGTTTGAATTATTCAAAATGAACGAGAATGAGTCTATTTCAGATATGTATTGCAGATTTCAAGAGATAGTGCATTCATTAACTGCACTTGGAAAAACTTATTCTGAAGCAGATCAAGTCAGAAAAATATTGAATTCATTAACTACAGATTGGGATCAGAAAACTTTGGCTATTGAAGAAGCCAATGATGTTAATGAAATGAAGATTGAGGAGTTAATCGGAAAGTTGATGTCTTATGAAGTTCAATTACTAAAAAGAAAAGAAAATAGATCAATTGATAAGAAATCTATTGCACTTAGACCAACAATAAATAATTCTGACTCGAGTAGTGAAGATGATGACAAAACAACACTTATGACCAATCATTTTAGAAGATTTCTAAAATATAGAAGGAAGAGTTATATTCAAGGAAATTCAAAAATTAATGATGGTCAATGTTTTAACTGCAACAAACCAGGGCATATGAAGAAAACGTGTCCATATCCAAACAAATCAACTCAACAAATGGACAACAGCAGTTCATCAAGGAAAAGAAATAAAGCATATGCAACAACATTAGATGATTCAGATTCGTCATCAAGTGATGAAGAACCAGAAACCGGAAATAAGAATATATGCTTTACGGCAATTCAGAGTTCAGAAAACCATGAAGAAAAGGATCTAAAAACCAGGTACGCATTAATTAATTTTTAATTTTATTTGGTTGAATGGTTGCTTTGTTTGTTTGCTTTGATTTGAATTCAAAACCTTAAAAATAAATTTTTGGAATTTAAAATTTGAGTTTTGTAATTCAAAATAATAATATAATATTATATAACCAATAAACCAATAAAATAAATGGTTTGTGTGCTTATTAGGATTACAATTATTTCAGGAAATCGTTGAACCTGAAACATAAATCGATAATATAAATCTCAAAACTCAAAAATCCAATTTCCTTTGAAATTAGACAAGTATGTCGACATAAAGAAATGTCTATGTCGACAAATTTGATCAATTTTGGAATTTAAATTTTCACTTTCAAAAGTTTAAACTTTCAAACTTCCCTCCAATCTTTTCACCAACTCCCAAGGTCTGAAAAGGTGTCATTTCAATCTGAAAAGTTGTGCCTATTCAATTCATATCCATTCAATTTCTAAATATATATCTACCCTTTCTACCATTTATTCACAACTCAAAACAATATACTTCATATCTATTCTCTTCAAAATTATCAATTCGATTGCTTCCTCAAGTTCGTCTCAAAAATTAAAGATAACCAAAACCATCAAAGGCTATCTTCATAATGACAAATAGGCCATCAAAACCTATGGTAATTATTTAGCAAATGCTAAAGTTAACACGGGTGCTTTCACCATCTTTAGCGATTTTCCCTCTTGTGGTCTCGTCTTTCTTTTTGAACACAACGAAGTGTTGAGTCTAATTGACTCTTGTGATAACAATGAAGTATGTTACCCTAAACTCGTTAGGATGTTCTATGAAAATCTCAATCGCGAATTTTACGAAGGAAACGAAAATCGAATTTGGAGTAGTGTCAAAGGCACTCAAATTATTCTCGATGCCGAACTCTTAGCACTATTCTAAAGTGTAGAAGCGTGGGCTCGGATTTCACAAATTTTGCTATCGATGAAATCGATTTGAAAACATTTCATGACATATTTGATGATGGTGCCCCAATGGAATTCAGAAATCGCTTCTTACGTCCAAAACCAAGAATTGTCAACCTTCTCCTCCAACATACAATCACTCCCTATTTCGGAAATTTCAGCAATCCAACTCTCAAAGTCCAAAAAACTCTCTTTGCTATTATGGGTGGATATATCATCAATTGGGCCGAAATGATTCTAAATGAAATTAAGCCAATAAATTTATCTACAAGAGAAAACACGCTCTATATGATGTTTATCCCACTCGCACTTCCAAATACTTTAATGTTGATCTTCATGGAGAAGAATTTGTGCCTAGAAAAGTGTTTGACGCATCAAATATTCATCTCATGCAAATTCCTCTCACTTTCAAACCTTATGAGATATTTGAAGCCAAACAAAGCTCGAATGCAACAAGAACAAGAACCAATGGAAATCGAAGAAGAAGAAGCTTCTATGGAAAGTATTGAGTATCCAACTTCTAAGCGTATTTACAAAGATACGATTATTCAAAATCAAGTGAAAATCGTCAACAGTTAAAAGAAGCTTAACAAGAGACTTTCCAAAATATGTAAATTCATGGTTAAGATAGGAAGAAAACTTGTAATTTCATCTTCCTCATCATCATCCGAAAACTAGGCTATCTAGTTTGATCTATCTTTATATATTTCCTTGTATTTGCTTTCGATTCTCATATTTAAAGTGTGTCTTGATTTAATTGGATGTATTTGCTTTCTATCATGTAATAAAATGGAGTTTTATTTATAATAAAATCATCTTTATGTTTCTGGAAAAAAATATAAAACTAATTATAATATAAGAGTTCAAAATTTCAAAATTTCCAAAAATTTCACTATAGTATGTCGACATAGAAAAAAGAGTATGTCGACATATAACTGACAGATTTTCAAAATGTTTCAAATTTTAAAATGAAAATAACTACTCATGTCCATTCAAAATCCAACGAATTCCAGACCATATTTAAGTTGATTTCTTCCAAAAAAAATCATTATTCTATTACTCCTTCTTCTTTATTCATTTCTTATCAAATCATGGCAAATCCTATCCATAATCTTAGTGAAAATCTAGAAGAAACTTTGAATTCTTTCAAAAATGTTCTCTCCATAATACTACGTAATCAGCGCAGACTAGAGTTAATTCAAATGAGGATAGTTGAATATCAGGAAAAACATTTTGATGTGATTCGTTGGGATATCTCTTCTCATTTCAGAAATGAAAACAACCAAACATCATATAATATTGACGAAGAATGGAAGGACATCCAGAAGTACCCAATTACTGGACAAAATGAATGGGTTGAAATTTCAAGAAACATTTAATTATTCGGTACAATTTGATTGATTTGTTTAAATATTTTAAGACATATGGTGTGGTGTGATTTGATTTGCATTCAATTGTGTGAAACTTGTACATATTAAGACATATGGTGTGATTTTATTTGGTCTATATATATATCAAACAAACATATGTAATGATAATACTTGGATTGGTTTGTCTTCAATCATCATATTGCTAGGTATTATTATTCTAAGTTTGAATAGATTAAGAGGAGTATTCTACTTAGAATTAGTTAATAGATTAAGGGGGAGTATTTTTATTGGGTGAGTTACTTAAGTTCTGTTCAGAGAGATATACAATTTAGGGGGAGTATCTTTAGGATTTATTTCTGATAATGCTAAACGGGGAGAAATAATAAAATATAAATATAGTTTATAGGATTCTTACAGACAGAGGGAGTATTAGAAGGGTCATCATCAACAGGTATATACAGGTATGATATTTTATAAACTAAGGTTGTCGTCATCCAAAAGGGGGAGATTGCTGGAGAATGGAGTTTTGATGACAACAACCTTATTTCAATTATCATTGATTATAAAATATACACTAACAATTTTTGTATAGAATTATATATATATATACATATACACACACATGCATGAATTATATACAGGAAATATTACGGAAGACTGTATAGTTTAAATATGATAGAGATTCAAAATTCAGACAAATTTCAAGACTCATGAGTATTCAAGATTTCAAGAGTTCAAGAATAATATAGTTATAGAGTCTATATTATGTAAGACTCTAAATAGCACTCCAGGTTGAATATTCAAATTCTGATTTTCAAACTCTGATTTTCAAATTTTATTTTCAATCCTAAATTCTCTCTATTCTATTTTTTATCTTTTCAATTTTTTTTCTTTCTTATTTATCTTTGTTTTTCAAATTTAAGTTTTATATATTTATTCTTATACTTTATATTTATATAGTTTAAAACCTTATAATTTTATAAATAGATTTATATTTTCGTATGTTCTTCTATTATATAATATTAATTACAACACTAGATTTTTATTTAAGAATTCCTAGAATTATATTTAGATCAAAACACTTGAAAATGTTTTAAAATTCAAAAAATATACTAGAGTATGTCGACATGTAGAAAACACTATGCCGACATATAACCGTCAGAAATTCAAATTTGAAAGGAAGTGCCTTTTCACTATTTGAAACGTTTCAGAAACGCTGCAACCTTTCACACACTATAAAAGGGCTTGAATTCGATTTTTTAAACATATCTTCTTCTCCACTTTCAATCTCTTTTATTATATAATTATTCTTAATCATTTTTATGATTTCTACACTTGTACTCTACCGAATTCAATTCCATTTTGATCAAACTTCTTCTCTCTACACTCTCTTCTCATCTCTCTCTCTAAATCAAGTGGTATTGAAGAGTTATAGGGTTGTTTGTAATTGCTTGGGTTGAGTAAAGTAGGAATCGGTGTGTTCCTTGTAGCCGTGAAATCAGGGAAGTAGGAATCGGTGGTTTCCTTGTAGCCGTGAAACCAAGGAAGTAGTCATCGATGGTATTCCTTGTAGCCGTGAAATCAAAGAGGTTGTACTTGACTATTGGATTAGTAATAAAACTCTGTGCAATCTAGCATAGAGCAGGACTGGACGTAGGAGCAATCCGAACCAGTATAAAATCCGGTGTGTTTTTTTCTTTTATGCATTTTTATTTCTGTTGATTTTGCATTTGTGTTTGAATCTATGTCTGTGATTGCGTTTGTGGTGTTTGAATCATTCTATTATTCACATAAGTTTTAGATTTTGTTTAAATTCTCACAAACACTATTCACCCCCCTCTAGTGTTTGTTTTGCCACAAAGTTCCATTCCGCAATCCCTAACAACAATAATGATCATAATGAAATCTTCCCCCATATTGGACGTAGGCTTATTCTAAATTCCGAACCACTCTAAATTCTCTTGTCTTTTATTTTGCTTTTAAGTGATTGCGGTTCCACTATTTCCTCTAACCATTTGGTGAAGTGCTTCTTTAGCACCCTTGGTGTTTGAGCCAATTTTAACTCAAACACATTGTATCTTTTTTAATACTAATAAAAAAACATACCCACAAATGGATGTAAGATGATGACTAGCTTCTACATGCATGATTGTTGAGTTCAACCATGTGAGTACTAATGAAGTATCTTAATCATAACCATTCATAATTTTATTTAATTTGGATTATTTCTGTTCTTCCAATTCTTCCAATTCATATAAAGCCTAAAATTTTGAATAGTTCAAATTTGGAAAAAATTAATCATTATTGAGTAGAATGATTATTTTAATACGTATAGTTGTAGTTTGTATTGTTTATTTCCCAAAATTTTATTGACAGAAAGAATTCAATGTTAAAAAGAATGATTTACTGGAAACAAGAAACTAACATAAGCGGATAATTGCAAGAAAATAAGAAAATAGAAAAAACCTAACCTATTTTTCCCGAAAGAGTGGAACAATTGCTTTAGTTCTATTATTCTATTTTGACACTGAGTCACCTGATTATCTGTGGTTGGAGACAAAACTACCTTGGTCAAAGTCGTATTCCTTCCCATGGCTTGTAGTCAGATCAATTTGTCACGTACCAAAACCAGTGAAAATGCATCTTCTTTAATATTACATATTGAGCTCATTTTTAATTCACTTTAAACTTTTTCCTACAGAAATCACTACAACAGAAATTGTCTTTTATAGCGGCATATAGCCGCTATTAATCAGTACTATAGCGGTTTGATAAACGTTGTATATCGACATGTTAAAAAAAACTGTTAAACATTAGTAGCACTAAAATAACCGCTATAAAAGAGCATGGTTTTATAGCACAAATTTTCCGCTATATTACTTAAAGACAATAGTTTTATCATCGCAATAACAATACATCTAAATCTCAATGAAAGTGGGAATCTTTATAACATAGTATTGCCGCTATAACATGTTTATTCGATATCGGCTATATAAAACTATTAAATTAGCATGTTATTGTATTGTTAAATCCTTTACATCTCATATATAATACATTTTAATAATAGCAATCAAAATGGATTTATATAACAATTTTAAGAGCAATGTTTAAACAAACAAAATGCAATAATCAACAAATGTAATCCATATCCATGATAACAAAATAAAGAAACATCAACTAACGAAAAATAAGTCCAATACATGAGTTAGCAAATTGAATACATATGTTTTCAATTCTATATTGATGTCAAACAGAGTAACAAAAGACAAAACATAGTTTATATTTAAAACTACAAGTACCAAACGCATCATTAAGAACTTCAACTACTCAAAACCTTTCTTCATGCACGTCTTCGATGAGTAGAGCTTTCTGAAAATTCAAACCAACGAAAATAAATTAAAATCAGTGTGAAAAACTATGTCTTCTTACTTTAATCCATTAAAAAAAAGAATCAAACAATTTCCATTATAGTATGAAAAATGTATAGAAATCGGAAGATAGAATAAAGGTTACTTACAATCTTCAACATCCTTCAATTGGTAGTAGTGCGGAGCAATTTCAACAAACCACTCGGGTTTCAATTCAGTAACCTGTGTGGAAACAAATAAACATTAACTACATATGATATGTTTATTTTCTGTCTTGTATACACAACATTGTTCGAGGTCAAAAGTTTACACACACAAGAAAAGTTAAAAAGAATACAAGGGCATTCTTTAATGATGTGAAATATTAAGTCAACAATTGTACAATAGTAAGCCAACAATACAAATGCAGAGAATGAAAACTGATTTTCTTATAACACAAAACATTAACAAAACTGAACTATTTACGTCTTATAGTCACAATGACCATGAAAATTGATTTTCTTATGACACAAAACATTGAAAAAAATTGAACTATTAATGTCTAATAGATACAGTGACCATGAAAATTGAGAATTCATTCACTGGTACTTAGGAACTACCGCAATTCGGTTAGCAGAGACGACCACAATAGGTCAACTTTACAAAGACTGGAAAGCTTCAACTAAGCTTAGAAATATTTAAACCTTTTATATATTCATCAATTTAAAAATATTATTGAATTTATTTTGCCAAATATTACTACCACTTAGTATTTTATTCATGAATCTTATGTCAATATGACTACAATATGTAACTACATACATTACAAATAAAATTCAATTTAAATTTTCATCAGAATCCCTTAAAGGTACTACACCTAGAGTAGCTGGTATTCCTCACAAAAAATATGTAAAATAACGAATATTTCCTTGCAGGTATATATCTTGAAGAATATTCAAATACTTGCATGTCAAATGGACATAAAGATGATGGATAATAATATAAGCGTAGAAGTGGTATTTCCACACTGTCCACTCCACGTTTTCTTAACATTGTTGACTTAAAAATAGAGGAAGGTTAGAAGAACAAAAGACTTGTGAAGTTACCTGTGGCATGTACTCCTTTATCGTCAAAACAAGCTCATGATAGATGTCCCATCTTAGAAGCTCCTGTGAGAGAACAGAATGCATCCATCAGATTAATTTGACTTCTAAAACTAGTATAACCGTACAACAGTGGGAAAACCTACCGTATATATGTGTATATGTATATATATAGTTTTGGAAAAAATAAATATTTGTGTCCATAACATTTTTAATCTTGAGTTTTAGTTTCAAAAAATTAAATAGTTCAAATTCTTTTCTAAACAAGGTTCTGTTTTTCCCTCTTTCTCATAATCTCAAATTGAGATTTTAAATTTTGTGCCTATTAATAGAAATATTATCAAATGAAAAAAGAAACTGATAGATTATTAGCAGTTACTTTTGTCTATGCTGTTCCAATATGATATAACTTGTGAATTTGCAAATATCTTTAGCTCTGTAAAAATGAGTATCAACTATAGATCCTGACATATTATTAGTTCATTTGATATTTGGACACAGCATTAAGCTTAATATTTGTTATGTATTTATCAATGAAGAAGGAGACGTGGTTTATAGTTAAATTAGTCAGGTTCCAAAAACAAAAATTCATAGCTTTTAAAGTGGTGAATTCATTGATTTCTCCTTTAGTTTAGCAGTGAATATTGACAATCACCATAAACTTTAACAATATATCTATAACGTTGAGCAATATATGCCAAATCTATTACTATTGTTTGATAAGTTAGTTGTTGCTACCAGGAATAAAATATTTCCACTATTTTCTCTACACTGAATAAACATGGTAAAAGAAGTAACTCACAAAGAGAAGTTATAGCGCACCTAAGCAGACATGATAAAATTTAAGAGAATTTATTCAATGGCTTTCTATCTTAATTTATTTACCCTATTATAAACCATCATATTTTCATATCCCCTTTTTGTCTTCAAATTTTTGGATCAATATTTTGGTACTAGAGCTTATACAATATAAGTTACTTATCTAGGGTTATGCAAGGGTTTGATCCAATGGGGACTACGGATTAGAGACATTTGATATAGAAGTAAATTAAAAGGAAAAAAGAAAATGAAAAGACAACCATGTAAATTTCTGCAAACCAATTGAAATCCCACTAAGAAATTGTCTGCGGGTTTATTTTAAATTCTCTAAGAGAAGAAAATTAATTTCCAAATGTTACGGAACTAATGAAAAAGATAGCATGCCATTCTGAAAAAGTTCTACTCGCAAGTCATTTGAATGTGAATTTTCTAACAACTGAACATTCAAGTTTGAACCAAAAAAATTATATTCCATTGGCACTGTAATTACTGCAAAGTGAATCAAATTTCAAAAGCCCTATACATCATTTCATTAACATGTTTTGTCCAATATACCAACTGTTGACGCCAAAAGTTGGTCTAATGACGATCAACCCCCAACGTGTGTTAACCACACATGATAATATTCAGAGAATGCAAGAAAAAAGTAAATTAACACAGGAGACACAATATTTTTATAGTGGTTCGGCTTAAACCAAGCCTACGTCCATTTTATAATCTATGTTTATACCGTGGATTATAGGTTATAGTTGTTTTTCAGTGGAAGAAAGTAGAGAGCGAGGTGGTTTTTACACAAAATCTTTGTGTTGTACTTGAAGTATACGACATGCTACTTTTGGGATGCCGAATATGAGCTTTTTGTGTAACAGA
Organism: Allium sativum; assembly: GCA_030737875.1. Lineage (NCBI taxonomy): Eukaryota > Viridiplantae > Streptophyta > Magnoliopsida > Asparagales > Amaryllidaceae > Allium > Allium sativum. Next base: position 259,914,625 of record CM060927.1, on the reverse strand, counting down.
TTCAGAATCATTTTTGGTGGTTCAAGATGCCTTTACATTTCTGGAAACGTTTTATTTATAGGCGAGAAGGTGGTGAGTTTGTTTACAGCAGGGCACATATATTTTTCAGGCTTAGACACATGTAACTCGATCCTGTAAAGTAGTTGTTGGTGGAGGGACCAGGTCTACTGCTAATGAATAGTTCTTCTAGGAAGTTGTGGCATACGTGGAGCTTAGAACTTAGCGCATAAAAAGTAGTGTGAGATAAAGCAGATTGGTTCTATAGCCTTAGGAGTAGGACTTCGTATTGTTGTAAACAATTTTTGTTTGGTATTCTTGATACGATATTCTATGCTTGATCCGATCTTTCAGGAACCGCCCGATCGATCGATTGATGACTCGATCGATCGGTTTGGTTTTGACTTTGGAAGAATGCCAATTTTGAGGGGGAGCCTTTTCTTACTGTGAGACCAACTCGGGTTGAATTATAATCGATCAACCTATGATGATAGTCAATCTAGGGAGCATAGACTTAGATCAATATCTGGTAATAAGCTTCAATCTTGAGTTGTGACGGCTTTTTCTAAAAAGCTGGCCAACACTTTGCCCCCCCCCCCAAGAACATGTCGTTTTTGATAAAGAAAGATATGTTCTGAATTTTCAGGAGGATGTTGGCTAGAAGTCTGATATATTGTGATCTGGGAAACTAGGGTTACACCGAACCATGTTATGAGAAGGGCTAGAAAACCGACGATCACTGATGATTGCATTAAGGCCAGAAAACCGACGACCGTTGGGGATCGTATTAAGTACGAAAAACCGAAATCACCACTGATCGTATTAAGGTCGGGTCTTCGAGAATGCCAGAAAACTAATCGACCATGGCAAGTCTACTTCGGAGAAGAGCAGTAGAACCTGGACCTTGCCGAGTAAAGTAGCTCATGTAAAGGGCTTTAAGGTAGACATGCCAGATCCTGACGATGTCGTTCGGTTTGTCAGGTATAAGCCATACCTGGAAATCCAAAGAACGGCATAAACCATGCCTAAAAGTTTGAAGTGGGGTATCAACCATACCCAGAGTTCAAGGAAGACGAGCATAAACCATGCTCGATTTTAGTAAAGGGGTATAAGCCATACCCAGAATACAAGCATAAACTATACTCGGCTTTGTGTAGAGGGGCATAAACCATACCCGGAGGACGTGCATAAACCATACTCAGTTTTGTGGAATAGGGGTATAAACCATACTCGGATTTAGGATCGAGCATCAGCCATGATCCAAGTGTGATTTAACGAGGTTAAGTATAAGTTATACTCTTATTGGGAAGGATCTAGGTTTATCATATCCTGACAAGTAGGTTTTTAGGAGAGGTATGAACCATACCTTGAAGGCGAGCATAAACCATGCTCGGTTTCGAAGAAGGGGTATAAACCATATGTTGGTGACGAGCATAAACCATACTCGGTTTTGTTATGTGGGCGAGAATTAACCACACTCGGCTTTGAGGCACTTGTCAAATCCCAACAAGATGCTTGAATCGGTCAAACATAATCCATGTTTGAGAAAGGAAAGTTTATTACTGCTAAGATGCTATTACAGAAATTAAAACAAATCATGTTGGTTTTATAGTTGAATCCGGGTTCTTCCCATTTGCTAGGATCGGGTCCTTTCTGTTTCGAGGAGCTCGGGGATCGACCTGAGGAGCTTGGGAAGGTAACTATGGCATCGCGGCTGGTGTAGATTTTTTGACATACTCGGGTAGCTCTCCACATTTGACCCGTTCCTCGATGAGATCGCGCAAATGTCTATAGTCATTGGTGTTGTGACATGCCATATCATGATACATGCAGTGCTTTCTTGGTTCATGTTCTCTTTGGGTCGACTGCCTCCTGGGAGGCTTTGGGAAAGGTAGAGATCCTCGCACAACGAGGTATATATCGAGTAGGGAGGAGATAAGCTCGGTGTATTGGTCGTATTTGTTCTCTCTCCGGAATTGCACGTTTCGACCATTCTTTTCCGAGGTATTCCTTTTTCCTTTGTTCTAGCTAGTGGTATTGGATGGACCTACGTCCTTTGTAGCAAGTACATCGAGATTTTCCATCTCAATGTTAGCATCCACTTGCCAGAGGAATCTATCTGCTTCAGAGCAGAAGTCTTCAATATCCTTGGGGATCTTTAGTTAGGGAGATCTTGAAATCAGTTCGTCTCTAAACATCGGCTATGGTGGCCATATGCACCACCGATGGCTCGGGTTGATCGACTGATGCAACAACCGTGTTGAATCTTTCTAAGAAGGTGCGTAGGGTCTCCCCAAACCGCTGCTTGATGGATGTGAGGAACATAATGCTCTTCGTTCGGGAGATATGAACTCTGAACTGCTTGATGAAGCGGGTGACCAACATATTCCAACTGTGTATTGGTTTAGTTGTTAGCTGCCGAAATCACATGCCGGCTATGTCGGTGAGAAATAGAGGGAAGCACTTGGCTATGACATTGGTCGTTGCTGATAGAACTTCCATGTGATGCATCTATTGCATGAGATGTATGGTAAGGTCGATCAAACCATTGTAGGGTTCCAGGAATAGAAGCTTGAAGTCCGGAAGGTTGCGCGAGTTTTTGATTTCTCATGTGAATGGACTGCGATGGATGTTATCCATATCCTGTTGAGAAGAGGTGCTTCTAGTGAAGCATTTGATGATGCTTTCCATCTGAATCTCATCTCCAAGGAGTTTTTGCTACGAATCTAATTTTGAACTGGGGACATTAGTGAGAACCCTAGGGCAAGAGCATGGTTTGAGTTCTTGGGGTCGGTTGGGTTCGGCCCATGAGAGTCGAGTGAAGGTGGGCCCCCAGCTTCAGGCCTTGATTCAGAAGTAACAGGAGCCGCTTTGGTGGAATGTGGATTGGGACAAACCATATCCGCTCCGGTTGGATTCGACCTGTTCGGGATAGCGTTGTCTGTTCGGGGCTCGGTATTGAGTCAAACCCTGGACTAGAGGCTAAATAGTTGACCGATCCAGAACTTGACCATGGCAGGTCTGAGAATCTACAGCTACTCCAGCGCTGATGGTTGCCGGAGGTGATGACATTAGATCTGTCTGATTGGGATGTAAAATTGGGCCAGGAAGAACTGTAGGCCGATCTGGAGTTTGGACTTCATCAGATTGTAGATTATCTATTGCCCCAGCTTTGTTCCGGGCAGGAAATGATGTTTGGTTGCTTGGTCTCCCTTCCATCCGAGCGAGGAAATCCTTCATCATTTCCTGTTGATTTGCGAGAAGTCCATCCTGATGAGCCACCTGAGTTTGAGCTCGGCCAAAACATTGTTTATCTCGTCCCTAGTTAGGTATTTGGACGGTTCTTCGTGGGAGGAAGCCTCCTGTTTTCCCCCCGTTTTTGCTGCGAATGTTGCACCAGCGGATTGAGATTGAGCGTGAGAAGGTGCTGACTCCTTCTTCTGTTTTACAATTTCTTCCTTAAGAGTTTTCCGAAGGTCGTAGGGTTTATCCGTGCCCCCTTCCTGGCGTGCCAAAGTGTTAATGTCAAAAATTGGTCTAATGATGATCACCCCCCAATGTATGTTAACCACACATGATAATATTCACAATGCGAGAAAAAAGTAAATGAACATAGGAGACACAATATTTTTATAGTGGTTCGGCTTAAACCAAGCCTACGTCCACTTTATAATCTCTGTTTATACTATCGGTTACTGGTTACAGTTGTTTTTTAGTGGAAGAAAGTAGAGAAAGAGGTGGTTTTTACACAAAATCCTTGTTTTTTACTTGAAGTATACGCTATTTTTGGGATGCCGAATAGGAGCTTTTTGTGTAGCGGATTCAGATTTGTTTCTGGTGGTTCAAGATGCCTTTCCACTTCTAGAAACAGTTATATTTATAGGCGAGAAGGTGGGATGAGTTTGTATGCAGCGTGGCACATATATATTTTTGGCCTGGACATGAGTAACTCGATTCCATAAAGTAGTTATTAGTGGAGGGACCCGGTCTTCTGCTGATGAATAGTTCTTCTCGAAAGTTGAGGCATACGTGGAACTTGGCACATAAAAAGTAATGCAAGATAAGACTGACCGTTTCTGTAGCCGTGGGAGTAGGACTTGGTCTTGTAGTATTGGTTTGGTATTCTTGATCCGATATTCTAGGCTTGATCCGATCTTTCAGAAACAGACCGATCGATCGATTGATGACCCGATCGATCGGTTTGGTTTTGAATTGGGAAGAATGCCAATTTTGAGGGGGAGCCTTTTCTTGCAGTGAGGCCTACTCTGGTTGAATTATAATTGATCGACCTATGGTGAAAGTCGATCTTGGGAGCATAGAACCGGACAGGTATCTGGTAATGAGCTTTGATCTTGAGTTGTGATGGTTTTTGCCAAATATTTGGTCAACACCAACTATAAGCCCTAATTACCATTCATTATAATAACAACGGGCCCTATAGAAATCCAAACCAAAAATACATTTGTGATTGATTTCCAAGAAGTTAACAAACCCAAATATCCACTGAAGAAAGAATTTCATACAATTTCAGAAGATTTGAATAGGTATAGAAAAAATTATGATGCAGCCATCCCTAGTATGGGATTTGGGTCCAGCAGAGTTCCAAGGGGTAGTTGAATGCAATCAACAAAATTTGATTTTGATTTTTGCACCCTTTTTAACTTCATTTGTCACAGCTATAGATTTGAGAAGAGTGCAAGTAAATAAATACTATAGCTCTTGGATCTTCTGCTACTGGTATTAGTTTTTAGAAACCTATAATACATATATTTTTTCAGGCCGGAATTCCGGTTAAGGTTGAAATTTTCTTCTTTTTCTCGGTATTCTTCTACAACATGGCCTCAGTAATAAAATTGTTTTTAAACTGCCAAAGGCAAAACAGAATACTCTATATTGATGGAAGCAAGGTCTATAGGACTAATGATCAATCAATACTATATGTCTGTATTATTAGCTACTTCGTTTATGTTCACACCACATATCATCTAGTACAGAAATTAGGATGTATTTCAAAGTCCTATATTGATATAGATCTGTCAAAATTCAAGTTTTCTTGGAAGTTCACTAATCCTAAGTATCTAGCAGTCATCCCAAGAGTTCTATAACATTCTATCTGTAACTTGCAAGCACATACCAATTTTTCAAGCACTACTTAACAGAAAATATTACTTTATCTACAATGAGACATTCATTTAGATTATATGCAATTTATGCATATCTAGAGGCTAGAGAGTTATACAACCTTATGATGCAACATTTACCTGGAAGCTATATAAACAAATTTTACTGATGCCAAGCTATGAATGCAAAGTATATAGATCATCTATTACACTTTCGTTGATTCCAACAACACAAAGAATTGCCGCAATACCATGATTCAAACAACAAACGAGATAAATTGGGTAACAAATAAAAATTGCATACTTAAGTCTGACTATGGCACCTTCCCCATCAAGGACAATAACCAAATCAGCACGAGAACTGGGTGCAGCTGCAAAACAGTGCAAAGAAAAGAAAATCGTTAGAGCGCGTGTTTTTAGAGCTTGGAAAAGCATATGATCACTTCAAGCGTATTGTCAAAAGGAAGATAACAAAAAGGCTACATTAATTGTATTACATTTCCAAAAATCTTGGCTGATAAAGCTAATCGGAATAAGAGTGGGTTGACATACAAAAAACTGGATCAGTAATTATTTTTAGTAAAATAGTCAACCCAAGGTGAAATGCAATTTTACGTCATCAGAATACATTTCTTCTTACAAAATAAAAATAATGATTCATAATTAAAAGACTGGAGGTCCAGGACTTAAATATGTGTACATTTGCAGTAAAACCTTCCTGATATCGTTTATTTATATACAATCAAGCATATCTGTAATTAAAATCACTCCATAAAAACCGCATATTATTATCTGACTTGGTGATAACAAATGAATATTTGTTTGTCCACATTTTACAGCCAACTTAAAAGTCAGTTTGTTCAAATTTGACGTAAAATATAAGTTATATTTTATTACAACTAATATGTATAGCGACAACATAAGAACACATATATTATAACCGGTTGATAGCGCAAAAAAATAGTTATGTGTAATCATACAACTAAAAAAACAAAAGAACTCATTTTATCTTTTTCCTGATTGAATTTACCATAGCTGCATTGTTGATTCATTTTACTAATTTTACTTAGGACATCCATTTGAACATCTACACGAGTATAATAAGAGAATATTTTCCATGGCTGCATTGTTTCCAGTTTTAACCGAATAAGATCAAACTGTAAATAAAGGCAAAGTATAATTGATTATTTTATAGATTAACATTTCCATTTTTTTTAGTTATGTAAAAATTAAAAAAAAGAAAAGATGTGAAAAAATGATTATATGCACAAATCATGGCTCCATAGTATAAAAAATGCACTAACATCTCATATTATGTTGACCATCAATATAACCCTACGTCGACCAAATTGTATACAAAATCATTAATCACATTGAAGTTCCTCTTAACGTTGACATCCAATCCTCCGTTCAAAAGACTCCTAAATGTCCCAAAAATCAACATAACTTGAAATGTAATTTGAATCCTCAATGCAATAAAAAAATCTCCTAAATACCAGTATTGATTTTTGTAAGCATTACAAATAGCAAAAAGATAAAAATAAGAGTGAAAATAAAACCAAGAAAACTGAAGCTGGTAGTAAGTTAAAAATTAGGGCGTAAATTAAAAGCAGCATCCTACATTATTGATTGTGGATTCTATCACATAAAGATAGAAAAAAATTAAATTCACACGAGACAAACTAAGTACTGGACATAGTCTAATGAATGTTGAATTTGAAGGAACAACTATAAAACCTACAAAATTTTCACTGACCATTTATGACATCTTTATAATAAGAAATATGAGCAAATGAAAGAATGATGATCTCTATAATATATTTGGGGTTTCTTTTACTTTCTTCCAACTATTAGGGGATTAATAGAATTATGGATTTCAAAAAAGAGGGTTCTCAAAATTGATTTTGGATGACTAAGAGAGAGGAACAATTGAAAAGAAAAACAGTAAAATAGTGGCCTCATACAAAAATCAAATCCATAAGATATAACTTCATCTCAAGCTCTATAAAGATGGTGTAGCTTTAAAGAAAAATATTATTCAAGCTAAAAAAAGAAAGTATATATCAGTTTTAGTGCTAACGTGAAAACTTTTTTAAGTTGATGACATATTAAATAAAAAATCAGGAGGATCACATCATTACAGATCTCAGTTTAATTGTCAACCAATTTTTCAATTAGAAAATTATAAAGTCATAACTCTAAACTATAACTAATTTTGATAACTTCACACTTCTTATCAAATATATGTGAGTAATCTATAAGTCCAAGCAGAAATCAGCAACATGTGGAAAATAGTGGCGCGAGAAAAAAATAGTATAAGTGTTTAAAATAGGGAATATAATGCATAAGAAAGAAATAGGAGTATCATCATGATACAAGATCAATAACCAATCATTTTGAACACATCATAGGTTGAAATAAACCATGAGGCATAGTCACATAGTTCGATGATATAATACCAACCATTTATGAACTATAAACACAAGTTCACTTAGTTTCCCCATAAATCTAACAATGATGTCAGGCAGGTTTGAATAGTACCTAACCATCTTGCAGCATTATAGTTCCCAGTTTGATTGGAGTTTAGTGGAGGTTCATTATTTTTATCTCTGATATAAGTTATTCTTTTGGTATTTGACATGCAGTATTTAAATGTTTATTGATGGATGTTAAGTTTGGTTTTCCAATATCTAATTTTTATTACTAAAATTCACAAATATCCAATATATAATATTAACATACATAGCTCATTGTTAAACTATTGGTTTCAAATAAAAAAATTATTGCATAGTTCATATCTAGCTGATTGTTTGCTTTGGATTTATATAAATCCCGACATGAGCTCTATAATTTTATACAACAAACACCTTCTAGAGATGTAAATATTATCTTTCACAACAGTTTTCATCAGGAAATCCATCGTAGGTACTTTCAAAGCTAGTGCAATTCAAATTTTAATTTATAACAGTATACAATCATCGGTTAACTGCTAATACGTACACAACATATTGCTATGCATTTTTTATATTAATACATACTCAAACAATGTTATAAAAAAGAAAATAGAAAAAATGAAGCATTTCAGGTCAAGATCTTAAAATCTTGGCGTGCATTCATATTTCCGAATAAAATCAACTTAATATCTAAATAGCTCTTAACTTGTGATATGCTTTGTTGAAAAGGCGACCGCGTGAAACCTCAATCAAAGGCTTGGCAAGTTTCTTCTTGTCTCTCGTACAGTATCCCTACCAAGTTAAAATTCAATTAAAAACATGCTACATTATTAACAGCAAAATTCCTAAAGACGCAGAATAGCGCATGGAAAAAGTAATCAATATAGCAAAATGACGGCAAAAAAATATATTATAGAATAATGCAACAATTAAACCATTAATATGAAATAGTAACAATGCAACATTACATCTTCCATTTTAATTATAGTACACGTAACTTTTTAGAAGTGGAGACCAATTTACCGAATTACATAAATTACGATATAAAACACCTATTTACTATGTACTTAAATATGCCATAAAAACTCCATTACCAGAAAAAAAGTCATAAAATTGAACTTTAATCTTGAAGTGTCATTATTTAGATTAATCAATTATTAGCATCAATCATTAAAAAATCATCAACTTCATATCAGCTTCTTACCAATGTCACGAACCCATTTAGCAGTTGAAAATAAAGCATATAAACATAATGCCTATTCATATAACTCCAAAACATATATTGATAATGAAGGGTAAGAGGTAAACATGTATCTTAAATTCCATTAACAGAGAAAATACTTATCTGTCTACATTAATAGTAAGATAAAATACATTATACAATATTGTGGTACTTGTCTTTTCAACTCGAGCGTAAATTGAAATAGATAATATATTTAGTCACATAGTTTATTAATTCTTATATCACTTTATTTATTAGTCTAATATAATGTCAACGAATAAGATTCTTTTTCATTTCTATTTTGTTGTACCATGATTACTATGCTTCTGTTTCTACGATTAACACCATAAGTAAACCTAAGCTGAAGATTTCAGGATAATTAGATTTTACTTAATTGCATTTAGCCGATTAGATTAGTCAAATTACTACCATTTGTAATTAGAGAAAAACTATTGGCATAATTTATATTGCCCTTGTTGTACATATGAGTTAAAGAGGTTGTCTGCATTAATTGTATACACATGCATCACATTTAATTATAAGACTGACAAAAAACTTCATCAGTCTAATTTTCTTTTATTTTTTTTCAGTTAGTCTTTTTATTTTTTAGTTTTAGGCCTTATGTTTTAGTTTTTTGTTATTTTTCATAACACCCTGATATACTAAAACTCATACAAGAAACAACATTATCTCCTAATACATTAAACAAATAAGAAAAAACATTAAAAACAACCACAAATCATGGAGATTCACGAATATTAGGGTTGGGGTTTGATAGAATTGGTATGAAAATAGTCAAATCACTCAAGCAAGGTACCAAAAACATAGCAGAAAATAATCTAAATTTGATAGAATTGGTACTCTTACCAGAATCCACAAAGATTAGGGTTCTAGAAATCAAAGGATGGAATAGAGTGGGTGCGACGAATGACAAATGACCTGGAGAATTTAGTGGAGAAGAATGGTGTGAAGAAACGTTCTAGAGATGAAATTTATTCTGGGGGAAACGAGATTTGGTGGAGAAGAATGTAAATATTTTTGTTTTTGGAGGGAGACGAAGGAATTTGGGAGCGTTAACAAAAATATTGGAGAAATATATCATTACAACAACTCACAGTCGAATGAAATGTATATAAAAAAAATATAGGTCTAATAAATAATGCTTCAGAGTAGCGCATTATTAAATGGCGTTATTAATAGCATATTTTCTTGTAGTAAACTAACATAAATTATATTTCATATGTAAGTATTTCCATACAAATGTATATGAGGCATTAGCGAATTATATTTCATAGATAACTGTCTAGAAAGCCTGTACATTAGTAGTATTTTGTGTTTGAAGGATGTATTATATTTCAAGTCTTGTACTGTTTTTCTTAGCCTTGTTCCTTCAACATAACTTCTACCATTTTCATTTTAAAACCATTGCACATAAAAATAAATCATGTTTAAGAAAATGCCGCATAATAGTTAACTTGCATATTCCACCATTAATTATGGAAAAAAAATCCAAAGAGCTTACAATAATGTATGTGTATGTTTACGTATATCATTTTTTAATTTAATGAAAAAATGACCAAAAACGAAATACAAAAGGATGCGCAATATGAAAAGCATAGTCTGTCCGACTATGATATTTTACATCATATATGTGTAAGTTAAATGAAGCAAATATAGTGTTAGAAGTGTGTTAACAAGATGAGACAAGGAGATCGGGATATAAAAGGTTCGAAGGCCTTAGGCAAAAACAACTTAAAATGTCATTTACATACATGAATGGGTCAATTAGATTTGTATTGGCTGAGTAGCTAAAAATATATGGTTAGTTGATCAGTCAGGGTAATGTTCATGAGATCTAAATATGTCTACTATAGTTTTGATGCTTCAAATAATTCCTAGTGATATCCAATGAACCAATTACTACTGAGATATCTGGTAGGATATCAATATTACAAATGAAGCCAAATTAAAAAATATGTTGTGTTCACTCCATAAGGAGTTTTCAGTAAAGCAAGATAAGTCAAGCAAATATAAATACAAGTTTACAAAGTGAAGTTTGCAAGGTGATATGGATAGTGACTCATAAAGGTTTATTTGTTTAGAAAAATAGAAGTCCAAATAAAGTCTAGACATGACAAAAAAAGTAGAAATCTAAAGAAAATAAGATAGTGTTGTAATACCTCATATTTTAATATACACAGTAATTATATTAAAAAGATAATAAAATGAATATTAATTAATTATTCAAAATTAGGTAAAAACAAACTTTATCGTTGCATCCATTACGAAATTTTGATTTAGATAGACTCTTAGTTTTCGTAAAACAGATTAAATATGAAGAAGTTATGGACTTAAGAAGATTGAAAAAGAATATGTATATAATATATTAAATAAAATAACATAGCGCAGAAGCAAAGGTAAGTGGGTGACCCGCCCATAACTGGGTCGACCCCTGGGTCGACCCATGTCTAAGCAGGTTTACCCTAGGGTCGACACAGGTAAAGGTGGGTCGACCTACCTGCATGCAGGCAGAATTCCTGCAAACGATTCTGGACTGTTTTGTTCTATATATTCATTCGCTGACTCAGCATTTATAAACCTAAAATCTAATGGTTTAGGATTATCCTAGCATATCTATAAATAGGATAGCATCCTCATTGTTTTCTACACACAAATTTTCTTCATTCTTCTTCCTCTATTAACGATATTTTTCGTCAACACCGGAGATAGGTCTACGAAAGTGGACCTAAGGGGAAAAACGGGGTTATTTAGTTTCCACAAGCTTGATAGTTCACCTTTTTATAGATATCAAGGTCTAAAGCCCAAAAGATTAGTTACTCTTCCCTCAAAGGGGTGAGCATCACGCTTAAGCGACTTAATAACCAATAGTTATCTTGGGATAGGGTTCCCTAAGCACAACCCTCAATAGAAAGCTAAATAGATTGTATGAAGGGGTTTTCCTATAACTTTGCAGAAGGGTTCAGACTTGGATATAAAACCATTACCATGTAGAAAGCATATGGTATGTTATGTAGGAAATAACTAATAAAACTCATAAGAAGCACATAAGAAATATGCTAAATGTTGATCTGCTCTTTATTGATATTTTGATTTGGAGTACATAAGTGATTACAGTAAAAATCCCTAAATTGATTTAGAAATTAGGGTTTACTCTAAGAGAAAAGAGTTTTGAGGAACGAGAAAATTGTCCCGAAAATGAGACTCCTGGGGTCTTATTTATAGACAAATCGGGGTCCCTTTTGCTATTGGGCCAGCAGAAGCCTCTATTGGCCGCGTTACAATCTGGTTTCGGTTGCTTTGGCTCTCGGCCGCTCTTTCATCTTTGTTTATTGATTTTAGGATCTCGGTCTTTGGCTCTTGGAAAGATGGTCTTGTTCTTTGAAGTTCTTCTCCGGCACCTCTTTATCTTCTTTGTATCAGAACCAAGCCTATTGGCATGGATAACTTTAGGAAAGGATTTAGGCTTCCAGCTATGGGTTTCCGGTCATGAGCTCTCGGCATGGTTATTAGTTTTTCATGATATTTGCCTTTATGCTTTGAATGTAGTGTTATGAGATCCGCCACCTCTTTCGGCATCGACACTAAGTGAATTAGTGTAGATAACTTGTCTCTTTTAGGAAGTTGGGCTTGCTTTCAATAATCTGATGTTGAAGCTTTAAAGAGACTTGCTGATTTAGATATTGTGTCATCGCCTAAAAGACTAAAGCATGATATGTCAGTTCACTTTTTCGAGGAGTTGTTACTACGTATGGAGCACAGACAACTTCTGACCCTGTCATTTTCGATGTTAATAAGTTTATTGATATTGATCCTTCTCCCGGCACTTCTCTAAGAAACAAAACTATAAGTAGTTATGCATTACGTGGCACTCCTAGGGAACTTGATGCTAGAGAGCACAACTCATTTACAATCTCCTCTTCTCAACTTGTTATTCCCTCTGCTCTACCTCCGCCATTTTTGGACTTTGATACTCTTGTGAATTTTTCCCTTTTGTATGCCGAAGTTGCTAACATTTCACAGTCCTTTTTGTCTCTAGACTTGGAGGATTTTTACCAACGACTGATTAGGGATCAACTTTTGGTATAAGTTTATTTTCCTCAGCTTCTTTTTCGCAATGTTACTTTCACATAGAGGCTTACTTGTTTGTTTTTTCCTTTTTATTTCAGGTGACGAAAGGATAGTTCTTGTCTAGGGGAATGGCCTCTTCATCTTTTGCTGGTATTTCTTCTCTTAGGGAGGAAAATAAGGCTTTGAAAGATAAGGTTGACACCATATTACGGGAGAAGTCAGAGAGCGATAGTGAATGTAAAAGATTGGAGGCCTCGCTAGAGGAGGAGAATGAGGCTAAGGACGTCTTATCAAAACAGGTTGAGAGCCTTAAGAGTGAGAAAACTGAGATGGTATCCAACCATGTCGTCGAATTGGAGAGGATGGACAACAAGCTTTCTGCTGTGAAATAAATAATTTACGAAGCCAGTGATAGGATATCTGATTTTTTGAAAGCTCATCTTCATGATATTGTTATGGAATACTATGAAGACGCACTCTTCCTTGCTTTTTCTGATAACCATAAGAAATTTCGAGGGATTGATTTTACTTCGGTGCACCCCTCCGTTAGGAGTAGAGTTTTGGAAAGGATCAAGTTGGTTATGTAGGAAGGTAAAACTCCTCTGAAGGACAAGATAAAACCTGAGTCTTTTTTTTATTGAAGAGATTCCTGAAGACTCTGACAATGAAGAAGAGGAAGACACGATTGTTCGCGAATGGATAGGAGGTGATGGAAGTCAATGGAATGAGTTTGGCAGAGATGGTGTAGGCTCCTCCCATGTTGCTGTAGGGATACCTGACTCGGAGGGAACCAACATTGACTCCTTGAGCATCCTATCTGCTCGAGACCCAACTGAAGCCCCTTCCAAGGAGGATGATTCTTCCAAGCCAAAGGGATAAAGGATCTTCTGCTCAATTCGACATTTCTACCAAATAGGTATGGATTTCACCCTCGAAATGTTTTCTTCCTTCTTGAGTTTGTATCAATAATTGGCTTCCTCTTACTGTGGCATTCCCTTGCTTCCCCAAAGGTGTAAGTCACAGTAATGCTTTATATTCATCATCTTTAGCTACAAGAGCTTGCTTTATAAACCTTGGAAAAAGAAATACATCTGGTAGAAAAGCATAGATGTGTTTTCATAAGCTCTTCATGACTTGTGGTTCAATTTTTATAATACTTATGATCAACTGTATTGTATTAATGTATAATGTGGATAGTTTGTGTATTGACTAGTAAACTTGTACTATCATGATCTTGTGGATGTGTATATTTGTTGAAACAATTCAGGAATTGTATGGTAGAAGTTCATGTAGTTGTCCTCCTTTGACAAGTATGATATTACTAGTGTCATTGTTTGGTAATTAAATCTTATATCTCCTCTCATCTATGGGCAGGAGGACCAATTCCAGACCCCTTCCTCTCAGTTCAGAGAAGAACCCTCGACAGTGGTAAGTTGCAAAGATATTTTTGAGGATGCCCCCTTTCAAAGTAAAAAAGGATGTACTATCTCCAAAGATAACAATCAGGAACCTTACATAACAGGTATCCTTTTTGGAGATCCAACTCAAAGAGAAAGATAAGACCATCTATGAGTTGCAATGCCAACTAAAGGATGATGTTTCTACTAGTCAAATGTGGAGATGGTAGGTTGCTTCATTGGATCGACGAGCTAGATACTGAACTGAAGAAAACAAAGGCAGTTTACGCCATCCTAGAATTTGCTTTAAAGAATCCCGACTCGGATTAACGGGGTCGGTTTCCAAGAACTTTTGTGTGTCAATGTAGAACTCTTAAGATGGTAATTATTTGTATGTTGCAACTTATGAAATAGTTTTACAAACAAGTTTGTATATTGTGTGGATATCACCTGGTATGTGATATTCCTCCTTGGCAAGGGACATTCTCTTTTTAGAGTTCTATTGTACCATTCTGAATAAATCTAACGCACTCTATTAGATGGTAGCCTGCAAGGCACACACGATGCATTACCTGCTCTTGTTGAAATTAATAGTATCATGACATGTATGATAAGATAACAAGCCTATTTTGTAACAACCCGAAAAATCGGAGCCAATTCAAAAAATTTATTTTGGCAATTTTAATGAATTTTGAATATTTAAAACGATTTATTTTAAATAATAATGACTAAAAATTTATTTTGAATAGAATTAGAACGTATAAATTTATTTAAACCGAAGATAGAATATAAGTATTTATTTTAATTATAAAAGGAATTGGAAATGGTGCGGTAGTTTGAAAATTTGATTTCAAATTTCAAATGAATGTACAGGATTCAAAATAAACCGGATTTTGGTGAAAGCAGAAATATTTGAATCTGTTTGAAAATATCTTTCCAACGAATGTGAAAAATCCAGATTTCATAGCGGGAATAAAAAGTTATGTCCAGTTGAAAATTCAAAATAGTCGCTATGGAATTTTATATAATATATAGCTCTTAAAAATAGCAATTTTGCAAATGACCTCCGTTTTCGACGAGACCACTTTTGTTGGATCCGGAATGTCAAATTATTGCTAGATTCCAATTTTCAGAATTTTTGGAATTAATATGTGAGCGTGGTGAATTTAAACGTGTTTGGTCAATTCAGTTTGAATTCAATCAACTGGAAAAGACCGTTTTTCAAACGGTCTCCAAATTCAATGAAATTAGTTTTGTTAGGACCGTATCATCAAAACATAGCTAGATTTATTTTTCTGGAATTTTTGGAGTTAGTATGTGGCCCCGGTAAATTAAAATGTGCATTTGAATTCAATATACATTGAATTATATTTTAATTTAAATGAAAACTGATCGAAATAGTTGAATTGGCTTACGAAACATATCCCATTGTATTCGGAATGGGGGTATTCCGCTAGGGGCAACAGTCATTGGGTTCAATTTGGAGATCGTATCAACATGCGGGTATTTTTGGAATAAAATAAATAAAATTAAATATTTATATATATATTAATTCAAGAAACCCTAGCTCTCTCTCACTACTTCATCCCGCCACTAGTCTCAAACCGATGGTCCAAGAGCTCCGATTTTTGTCTTCAAAAATCCCTAAACATATCCCAAATTAGAACCTCCATCCAAAACAGAAATCGAACAGCTTTCTGAGCTCTTCAAAACCCTGGTGGTGTGATGATCGTTGGTGGAGGAAATCGACCGCATTTTGCTTCCAAAGTGGTGGCGTTCAGATGGGTTTTTGTGGCGCTGGAGGGGATCGCACCTGACGAGGTTCTGGCCGATGGAGGAGGGCTCGAAGGCGCAGCGTGTGGAGGGGGTTGATCGGGGTCTGGTGAACGGAAATCGAGGTGGCGGCGGTCTTTTTCTGGCGAGGTCGAATGTTTGAGCGGCCTGGAGGGTTTAGTTTTTAAATAGGGTAATTAAGTGTTAATTAATTAATTTAATTATTTAATAAAGTAATTAATGTTTAAATTATTGTAACTCTTTCGTACAAGATTGGTTTTCAGTGATTTTAATCACGTTGCGATCGTGACTGAGAATACAACAACATGAAACTGATCAGGACGGAAATGGAATCAATCATCGGGAAAATTCAAATCCAAACTGTTCAAAAATTCAGAAATAAAACTGGCGGAGTGGATCCCATCCATGAGAACTTCTCACTATAATTTCCTATGCAGTTATTTATGTTATAACTGCATATATGAATTGCTCCCCGTCGTCCACAGACCATGGACGACTTGTTTGATTATATCGTGTTGTGAAAATTGATTATGATTGTGATGTGAAATGAACTGTATAAAATATTCATGTATGGAATAAAATATTTGAATAATAAAAGTATCATTTTTATTCAATGAATATAATATATAAAATATTCATGTGTGGAATAAAATATTTGAATAATAAAAATATCATTTTTACTGAATGAATATAATATATGAAATATTCATGTATGGAATAAAATATTTGAATAATAAAAATATCATTTTATTGAATGAATATAATATATAAAATATTCATGTATGGAATAAAATATTTAAATAACAAAAATATCATTTTTATTGAATGAATATAATATATAAAGTATTCATGTATGGAATAAAATATTTAAATAATAAAAATATCATTTTTATTGAATGAATATAATATATAAAATATTCATGTATGGAATAAAATATCTGAACAATAAAAATATAATTTTTTTATTGAATATATGAACCATATAAGATGATCATGTGTTGAAAATAAATATTCATTTATAAATCAGACGATTTGTTTATGTACACCCATTTAACCGATATTGACTTGGATGATAAATTTTACACATCGCCCAACTGCACAAATAATTTTTAGTATGTGTTTGAAAACCCCACATGGGTATTGGGATGATATTTGACATACACTAAGCCCGATATTTAGTTGTACATCAATCGATGGGTTGACAGGCTGTGACAAGCGTTAATTATTTATTTTTAACACTTATACAGTTGTAAATTGCACTCTGGATGATGGTTGACTGTGTTTGATTATTGTCGTATACATGTGATGTTGAAATCCATATAACTGGAATTATATGGTAAGTGATTGAGTTGGATTCCAATTCAGAATTAACAAATATTTTTGAATAATATTCAGTGTATAATCAAAATCAGATATTTTGAAAATATTATCATTTTAATATTATAACGATAAGGAATATTCAAATTTGATTAGAAATTTGAAATGAAATTGAAATCGTTTTAAAATGTATACATGTGATGTTGAAATCCAAATAACTGAAATTATATGGTAATTGATTGAGTCGGATTCCAATTCAGAATTAACAAATATTTTTAAATAATATTCAGTGTATAATCAAAATCAGATATTTTGAAAATATTATCATTTTAATATTATAATGATAAGGAATATTCAAATTTGATTAGAAATTTGAAATGATATTGAATTTTAAAACGAATTTATTAAGGAATATTCAAATTTGATTAGAAATTTGAAATGAAATTGAAATCATTTTAAAATGAATTTAAAAGAAATTTAATAAGGAATATTCAAATTTGATTTGAAATTTGAAATGAAACTGAAATCATTTTAAAATGAATTTAAAACAATTTATTAAGGAATATTTTAATTTGATTAGAAATTTGAAATGAAATTGATATCGTTTTAAAATGAATTTAAAGCAAATTTAATAAGGAATATTCAAATTTGATTTGAAATGAAATTGAAATCGTTTTAAAATGAATTTAAAACGAATTTATTAAGGAATATTCAAATTTGATTAGAAATTTGAAATGAAATTGAAATCGTTTTAAAATGAATTTAAAATGAATTTAATAAGGAATATTCAAATTTGATTTGAAATTTTAAATGAAGTTGGAATCGTTTTGAAACGAATTTATAAATGATTTATAAAATACGTTTTAAATGGAAATCGATGAAATATATATAATATATATATTTAATGGCCTGAATAGAACGCGCCGTGCCGCGGCTGTTCGCGAATTTCGAACATTAACTTCGAATTGACATTACGGGAGATCCGACCATCGGATTCTCCTTATACCGGAACCGTTGGGTTTGTATTGAAAAGAGATTTCCAATGAATATAAGAGATTTGAAATCTAACGGTTGGATTTGGAATTATGTCCAAATCAAATTTGGAAAAGGTCGTTGTAAGTGCAGTTCGATCACCGTTTATGAAAATCGGCTGTACGGGCCTAGATAAAATTATTAAAAATAATAATAATTTGTGTAAAATCATAATAAATGATTTAGGAAGAATTGGGATGAAAAATTCCATATTTGAAAAGATAAAAATATATTTTTATCGAAATGAACTAGTTATTAACTTGAATTATAATCCAATTATTTTCAAATAAATAAATTGGATTGAGAATGGGTTTTACTATAACCAGAATTTCCAATATATGAATTGGAGTGGATTTGAATGGAAATCATCTTCGGAATATTTCGATGTTGGATTTCGTGATTATACATATAATGTTATGGGAATTTGAAAGATATATTTATATCGTTATTTCCAATACGATATTTGTTGATTGCAGAATTTGATATTTAATATAAGCCGATATATTTTCTACTCAGAGCCTTGTATTTAATATCAAATGGGATTCTGGGTTTGTCGTGAATAGTTTCTTAAATAACACTGTTCTTAAACCCAGTTGAGGAAAGAATAAATCTTTTTATTAAGATTTAGTGAAAATTTCCAAGTAATTAATATTTAATTGGAATTGAATAAATGAATTGGATTTTGGGTTTGTCGTGAACGGTGTCTTCAGTAACACTGTTCTTAAACCCCGTTTGAAAGGAATAAATCTTTTAATTAAGAATATTAGAGTTTCCTGTTACATTTGGTAATTGGAATAAAATGGAATGTGAATCAGGTTTATCGTGAACTGTTTTTTTAACGACATTCATTCTTTTAACCCGATTTACAGGGAGATGCAATTTGGAATTTTTAAATCTTTTATTAAGATTTAATAGAAATTTTCCAGGGTAAAGTTTTCCAATTTAATAAAATAAATTGGAATGGAATGGAACTCGATTTGGTAATAATCGAAGTGAGCTTCTGTGGAGGAAGACTGTTACTATAAATGGAATTTAAAAGGCTTTGTCGTTATTCTATTTATATTATTGGTTGGATACGGAAGTTTATATCGATTATATATATTGATCTATTTTCCATGAAGATTCCATAATTAATGGAATGTGATTCAAGGTTTATCGTGAGCTTGTTTTAAATGACATTAGTTCTTTAACCCAGTAAAAGATCAGATTAATTTCTTAACTTTAAAAAATCATTAAGTAATGATTTTTGAGATTAAAACTGAACTAGAGTTTTAATGAATCTTTAATTAGATTGGAATGTGAATGGGATAATTAAATTTATCGAATTCATGAAATGATCAAGAATGGAGTATCACCAGTTTTGCTCCAAGCGATAGTTAAATCTTTAATTAGATTTGAACGTGAAATGCTAGTTAAATTTACCGGTAACACCGTGGTGTTAGATAAGGAGTATTACCAGTTTTTCTCCATAGGATAAATAGGTTGGGATTGGGAAATTAAACAAATGATTACTTTGGTAAGGTTCGCTAATCCCGACTAGTTTGGATAAACCTTAATTTGGTTTGAATTGATATCCAATGGAAGATTAAAGAATAAATTTAAAGAGTTTATCTTTGATAAAGTTAATGGGAACCTTTCTCAAAGGATATGAATATTTAAATTAAAGAATATTCATAATTGGAATGAGGCGTATGTTGTGTTTTTATAGCACTTATTTATAAGATACGCGAGTTTTTCAGAAAGGCTGGGTTTATGCCATTCTGAATAACCGATTCGACGATATGTCGATGATGAAGACGGTGGTTGAAGACCGGAGGTCTTCACATCGTTTGGATGATTACCGATTTCTTAATTGGGTTGTACACCCAAGACAAGGTAATAAGTGGTGATCGTCCAGACGTACTTGGAGATCAACCGGATATGTGAGGACCTCTCTCCTGTATTGGACATATGGGACGAGGAATAAGGTACCTCCAGTTTCGTTCAGACCCAGAACGAACTTGTAAATGGATGTGTGTCTGACATTGGATTTTATTCTGGGTTGATTGATCTCCATTAAATTTATATCTGTTTGGTGGCGGAGAATTTATTCTCTTGCTTAACACCCTTCTCTGAGACGTATGAGCTCAGGAGTTATATATCGATAAACATCAGTCGCATGGTGTGAATTGCCTGTGTAGCATGCCTAAGTGGCAAATGATCAAGGCTTTTGTTGAAAAGCAAAGTCTTTTGGTTGATGGTCAAAGCACGACTTTAATATAGCATAGTTTTTTGTATATCGTTAATTCGCAAGCCTCACACCCCGATGTGAACCAGAAACGGGAAGGACCTCAGGGAGGACATGCGTTTCCTTCTAGCTAGGAGTGGTGTTAGGGTTTTACAAGCCCAGACGTTTTACTTATGTGGATGATGGATAGCGAGGCGCCTTGGATATATCGGTTACTATGGAGCCGATGGATATTGAGTCATCTGGCTCATTTATGCCCCATAGGGCGGGGAAACGTATTGTTCAGGTATTTTAATCCACTTCGTGTGGACCGGCCCTAACGATCCAAGGGTTGATGCGTTCTGATCCTGAGACATGGGCTAGATTGTCTCGAAGTGGTAAGGACGATCCCTTGCCTTGGTTCACAGATGGAAATCCAACTTCCAATACGACATGGTGCGGTTTTAATTGTAGAACCAGTATGGCGACATGATATATGGTACCCATGTCGTCTATGATTGATACATTTATATTTGAAGTTGTTGTGTACACTATGCACTTATAATAGTATCAAATGATTTATTTTAAACGTACCAAGCATGTTTGGCTATTATAAGGGAAAACCCTATCCTACGGCTTGCGTTGCATTGTGTGATTGGACCTGGGTCTTATAATAGCTTCATTTTTTTCAAAAAGCATTTCGCTGTTTGTTTTATGCACTGGTATTCTCGGGAGGAAACCCGTTCCGTATTATACGGCGTGGTCCCTTGATATATCTGATTTTAAAGTAAAGTTTTAAATAACTATTTTAGTTCTCACACCAGTCACATGACTGACCTAGAGTTTATTGTATTAACCTAAACTATGGGTGCCCCTATTTTCCACACGGGCAGCTAGTTGTTTGGTTTTGTAGATATTATATTCACAGGATCCTGGATTTACAGCTGGAACTATACTTGGAAAGCTCTATATCCGTGTATTCCTTTCAGTTGTGTTTTGTATTATTTTCCGCTGCATTGTAATTTGTAAACCTCTGATATTTTTCTGAAGTACAAATTATTCATACTCTATTATATTCTTGTACTCTGATGCAATTGTGGTAATAGTAATGAAATATTCTTCTATTTGTGTTCTGATTTGTCATGTTCTCAGACAATCCGTTCTTTCTCTTCTCTTCGGAGACCGGGGAAGTTCAGGTTGTTATATATCTATACTTTCTGCATATGTAAAAGTCTCTTATTGTAATAGGTATTTCCAGGAAACTTCCATCTACGGGATTTTTAAGAGAAATATAACCTATATCCCAAGGTTCTGTCAGGGGATTCTAAGATATTTACTTGGGATCTACCCTAACTTTATGCTCTAGTGTTGTGTGGTTATACGTGTTGTGTATACATTTGGCATAGTGAATAATGACTTAATGTATGTATGAGTTAAGGGGATCTTCTTGAGCAATACGGAAGACTTTTGACCTCGCTTAAAGACCTCTTCGGTAATAGACTCCAGCTATTAGATTGATGGTACGTTCCTTCCTCAAGGATTGGAACCTCGCATCCTAAATTAGAGTATTGAATATAGAACTCCAGAAACCTCCTTCTGGCAGCAAAAAGGCTTTGACCCATCTCCTGGACTAGGGTGTAATACCATAAATCCGCTTCTGGGAGTAATAGAGGTTTGGAACCAACCTAATTTAGGTTATTAAGAGAACCAAATATCCCTTTTTTGTCAATAATTGAAATTTCGATCCAACCCAGATTCAGGTATTTACGATAAGACTAGAAATCCACTTCTGGTAATAATTAAGATCCAAACCGACCTAGATTCAGGTTATTAAAATAGGACCATAAATCCACTTCCGGCAATAATTAAGATCCGAACCAACCTAGATTCGGGTATTTAAAACAGGAAACCAGAGACCACTTATGGTACTAGTTTCGTTACCCTTTTTTCGGTGTGATTTGTGAAGCTGAGGATGTACTGTTAGATCATTGATTTTGATGACGACACACTATACACAATACATACATATATGTACACATTCATGTAGGAATCAACTCAAGGAGAAGATCTCAAGATATAATGACTGCTCAGAAGAATTTCATATTTATAGTGTTAGATGTTATGTACAATCTCCATGACTAGATATGAGAAAAACAACAATAATTCAGGTTCTGTGCAAGTGTCAGACGTCTATCATATAATAAAATAGACGTCTGTCACTACAGCAGGAATATAATCCCCACTCAACACAGACGTTTGTCATATACATGATAGACGTCTGATGTAAGCCTCGGGATAATTTTTCTGCATACACAGACGTCTATCTGTCTAACGACAGACGTCTGTCTAATGATAGACATCTGTCTATATATCTGAGTAATATCAGATTACATAGACAAACGTCTGACCTAGATCGACAGACATCTGTCCTGGCATATGACCATTACTTTCAAAGCCACCTTTTCATTCTGAACAATTGTAACTTTTAACTCTTATTCTCAAAAACATTTTTTTCAAAAGAAAACTCGTTTCATAAAGGATTTCACTCAAAAATTACAACCTTTCATTAAAACCCTTGATTTCTTATAAATAGATCAAGAGATTCATGCTTTAACCTCACCAACTCTTTCTAGATCTATTATATATTATGAAAAGTTCTTTACTTTCAAATACTCTCTAGATTTCAATCAAGCACTCTATACTTCTATTTTCTTTAACTTATTCAATTCTGATATCAACTCAAGGAGATTATAGGAGCATCTTGTACGATTCAGTCAAAATCAGTGTTGTATAGAACACAAGTTTGTCAAGATTACTACTCATATGTAAACCTATTCCTCCGGGTGAAGAGAGGACAATTTTGATAGTTGAAAAGGCCGAAGGGGAGCTTCCGGACTGGACATAGGACGGGAGGTCCGAATTAGGATAAAATATTGGTGTGATTATCTATTACTTTACCTTTACTACTTGCTATTGCATCATCTTAGTACTTGCTATTGTTTAGACACATATACGATCCTATTATAGACTTTCAATTGGTATCAGAGCAAGTTATTACAAATAACAGTAACTTGTTTTTGTTTCATTATGTTTAATATAGCAAGTAACATTGTTAGTAGCATTTTTCAAGAGGGACAATCTACACAAAGACCACCTTTGTTTAATGGATCTAATTATGCTTATTGGTCAACACGTATGAGAATTTTATGGAAGCTAATGGCTTAGAAATATGGGCTGCTACACAAAAGAAATATGAACCACCAACCACTGAATTAAGTATTTGGACTGATGTTCAAAAAGCAGCAGCATCAAATAATTCAAAAGCCATGAATGTTTTGTTTTGTGCATTAGATAAAAATGAATTTTCACGTGTTATGATGTGCACTACAGCTTATAACATATGGAGATCTCTACAAATCACTCATGAAGGTACTACAAAAGTCAAACAAACCAAAATATCGATTTTACAAAATCAATTTTCGTCATTTAAAATGAAAATAGGAGAAACTATTAGTGATATGTATACTAGATTTCAAACTATCCAACATGATCTGATGGCTCTTAGAGTTAAATTTACTGATTTTGATCTAGTTACATGTATCCTAAATTCATTAACTAATGAGTGGGAAAGAAACGTTTTAGCCATAGAAGAGGCAAACGATCTTTCTCTACTCAAAGTTGAAGAATTGATAGGAAATCTTTTGTCCTATGAAACTAACTTGTAGGCTAGAAAAGAACAAAATGTCGAAAAGAAAAATGTAGCTTTTCAAGCAAATAATGAAGATTCGGACTTGGATGAGGAAGAAATAGTGTTCATAGCAAAGAACTACAACAAATTTAAGAAATTCAGAAAAATGACAAGGTTTCAAAAGAATGAGAAACCAAATTCAATGTAACAACCCACACCTCAGTCCATGCAAGATATTGTCCCCAACTTAGTCACCATATAGGTGTGGGGTTTTGTTCCTCAAAAGGCCTCGGCGTTAGTAAGAGATGGACTCTACTATATAAGTACCCACTTCACACAGGCTTCCACGATGTGGGACTTAGGGGTGTTACATTCTCCCCACCTACAGAGCCCAACGTCCCCGTTGGCTCACAAACACCTCACCCAGGCGCTGTGGCCCACACATGAGCCACAATACCGGCTGGGTATTGGCTCTGATACCACTTCTAACAACCCGCACCTCCGTCCACGCAAGATAGTGTCCCCAACTTAGCCACCGTATAGGTGTGGGGTTTTGTTCCTCAAAAGGCCTCGGCGTTATTAAGAGATGGACTCTACTATATAAGTACCCACTTCACACAGGCTTCCACGATGTGGGACTTAAGGGTGTTACATTCAACAAACCAGACCTTGATCAAATGCTTTAATTGTGACGAGTATGGACACATAAAGAAGGATTGCCCAAAGAATGATAAGAAGAAACAAAAGATCGAGAAGTTTAAAAAGAAAAGAAGAGAATTTTTTCCTTCAAAAAAGAAAAGAAGAGAATTTCAAGTTACATGGGATGATTCAGATTCATCCTCATCCGAAAGTGATAGTGATAGCGACTCAGAACAAGCAAATATATGCTTTATGGATGATATTGATGAGGTATGTCCTGAACTCACTTACAATGAAATCTTAGAAATCAGTATGGAACTAGATGATAAATTTAGAGAACAAAAGAAGTTAAATAAGGAGCTTGTTTCTAAGATAAATAGAATGGAAATTGAAATTGGCCTATTAAAAGATGAGAAAACCATTATAGAAGAAGAATTAGAAAATGCACAATTTAAAGATAACAAATTATCTTTAGAAAATGACTCTTTATCTTGCAAGTTAAGAAATATAGAATTAGAAAATAAAATCTTTCAGAAAAATATAATAAACTAAGTAGTGATTTAGAAGTTTCACTTTCCGAAAATTTAAAACTCAAAAGTGAATTAGAAAAAATCACTGATAATGTTTCAAAATTCAACGAGGTAAGCAAAATTTAGAAAATTTAATCAAAATTTCAAAACCATCAGGAAGTAGAAATGGCTTAGGCTTTAGAAAGGATGGTAATTCCAAAAATCATAGTTTTCTATATAAAAAAATTAAGAAAAAGAAAAAAGAAATACATAAGGAAGAGAAAGTAAGTTCTAAAGAAACTAAAATACCAAAAGAAGTAAAAATATGGATTCCTAAAACTAATAACAAGCTTATTAGGCAAAAACATATTAAAAATTTCTTACAAAGTGTTATATACAATTCAAATTATGTCTTTAAAGGTCCCAAACCCACATGGGTATGGCTACCTTCTCCACCTAACATTTAGGACCCTAACGGAGGAAGTGGGTACCAATAAATTCTTTCTATTTTATAGGTACCCAAATCAAAACAAAAGGAAAAGTGGATCTTGGATAGTGGCTGCTCTAAGCATATGACAGGAAATGTAAACATGCTATCAAATATAAAATACATGGATGGTGGCACTGTTACTTTCAGAGACAATTCAAAAGGATATGTCATTGGCATTGGTGAAGTCATAAATACTGGTATATCTGACTCTCTTATTATTTCTAATGTATTATTAGTTAAAAATCTGAAACATAACCTTTTAAGCATAAGTCAACTTTGTGATAAAAAAATTAAAATAAGTTTTGAAAAAGATAAATGTGACATCTTTGATGAGCATAAAAATTTAATTTTTGAAGGTATTAGAAATAGAAACATATACATCTTAAACATGAAATCTAAGCAAAAGACAAATTTATGTCTAACCGTTAACCATGAAGATCCATGGTTATGGCATAAAAGATTTTGTCAGATAAATTTTAAAAATATTAATAAACTATCTAAAAAGGAATTAGTTAGAGGTTTACCAAAAATCAATTTTAAGGTAAAAAATCTATGTGATGATTGTCAAATTGGTAAACTTAAAAAGAGACCTTTCAAATTAAAGAATAAGATTTCTACAAGACAACCTTTAGAATTATTACATTTAAATCTTTTTGGTCCTACTCAAACTCGTTCATTAAACCATAATAAATATGTTTTTTGTTATTGTAGATAATTTTTTTAGATATACGTGGACTCTATTTTTAAAAACACAAAAGTGATACTTTTGGACTATTTAAAATTTTTGCTAAACGAATAATGAATTTATTCGATTTAAAAATTAAAAAGATTAGAAGCGATCATGGAGGAGAATTTGAAAATGAACTATTTAAAGATTTGTAACAAGAAAGGAATTAGTTATAATTTTTCAATTCCACGAACACCACAACAAAACGGTGTTGTAGAAAGGAAGAATCGAATGTTACAAGAATGTGCCAGAACCCTTTTAAATAGTAGTAACTTACCAAAATCTTTTTGGGCTGAAGCAGTAGCTACAACTTGTTACGTTCTAAATAGAGTAACCCTTCGTCCATTAATGAAAAATACTTGCTATGAAATACTTTATGGAAATGTCTCATATTTCAAAACCATTGGATCAAAATGTTTTATATTAAATACAAAAGATAATCTTGAAAATTTTGATCCAAAAGCTGATGAAGGAATTTTTATTGGATATTCTGATAGAAGTAAGGCTTACAGAATTTTTAATAAAAGAACAAATTTTATTGAGGAAAGTTTACATGTTTCTTTTGATGAAAACTTTCAAAATAATAAAATTTCTTATGAAGACAAAAACGAATTACAAAATAACACTAACATTAATGAACTAGAAGCTAACACTATTCTAAGATCACCTCCTCGTATTCTAAAAGATCATCCGACAAATAATATTATTGGAGAAATAAACTCAAGAGTTTCCACTAGACATCAACTTAATCAAATGAGTCATGTTGCTTTTATTTCATCATTAGAACCTAAAAACTATAACGAAGCAGCCAATGATGAATCATGGATTTAGCAATGCAAGAAGAACTTAATCAATTCGAAAGAAATGAAGTATGGAAATTAGTCCCTCGACCAACAGAACAATCAATAGTTGGAACAAAATGGATCTATAAAAATCAATCTAATGAAAATGGAAATATAATTCGTAATAAAGCTCGTCTGGTTGCACAAGGATACAACCATGAAGAAGGAATTGATTATGAAGAAACCTTCGCCCCTGTAGCATGTCTTGAAGCAATTCGTATTTTATTAGCTTTTGCAGTTCATCATAATATAAAATTATTTCAAATAGATGTCAAAGGTGCATTTTTAAATGGTTATATAAAAGAACAAGTCTATGTTGAACAACCTCCACTTTTTATACACGAACAATTTCCTAACCATGTTTACAAATTAAAAAAAGGCCTTGTATGGTTTAAAACAAGCACCTCGTGCTTGGTATGAAAGGTTAACATCACATTTAATAAATTCTGGATTTGAAATTGGGAAAGTAGATACATCCCTTTTTATAAAAAGAATTCAAAATGATATTTTAATTATTCAAATTTATGTTGATGACATCATCTTTGGATCAATAAATGAACTTTTATGTATTGAATTTTCAGAAATAATGAAAAATGAATTTGAAATGTCTCACATGGGAGAACTAAATTTTTTCCTAGGATTACAAATTAAACAACTCAAAAATGGAACTTTTCTAAACCAAGAAAAATATTGTAACAATCTCTTAAAAAGAGGAAAATACATCAGGAAAACCAACACCAATGAGCTCAACTGCTCATTTAGAAAAAGATGAAAATGGAAAAGACTTTGATTAAAAATTATATCATAGTATTATTGGTTCACTTTTATATCTAACTGAGAGTAGACCGGACATCATGATGAGTGTTTGTCTTTGCGCACGTTTTCAAGCCCAACCAAAAGAATAGCACTATAAAGCAGTAAAATGAAACTTAAGATACTTAACTAACACAAAAGATTATGGACTATTTTATCTGATAGGTAGTTCTTTTGAACTTGTATCATATAGTGATGCAGATTTCGGAGGATGCAAGTCCGATAGAAAAAGCACAAGTGGTACATGTCACTTTATAGGTCAATCTCAGGTATCATGGTTTAGTAAGAAACAAAATTCTGTTTCACTTTCAACATGCGAAGATGAATATATATATCTGCTACCCTAGCATATGCTCAAGTAATTTATATGAAACAAACATTAAAAGATTTTGGAAAACTTATTACCAATTCAACAATTTTTTACGATAACATAAGTGCCATAAATTTGTTAAAAAATCCGATCAACCACTCTAGAACTAAACATATTGACATTAGACATCATTTCCTACGCGATCATGTTGAAAAAGGTACTATTTCTTTGGAATTTGTAAATACTAACAAACAAATTGCGGATATTTTTACCAAACCATTAAATGAAACTACTTTTATAACTTTATGTAGAGAGTTAGGCATATGCTCTCTCTCTCTGATATATGAATTTGTTTTCTCACCATATTTTTCTCTTTACCATAATTTTTTGGTTGGTTTTTAATTCAACTAATACATTTTTTAAGGAATGAAAAATAGTAAATTCCTAAACTTAGTCTAAGTTAAATAAATTCTTACAACAAAAATAATGTCAAATAAATCTTCTTTGCTTAACATTACCTTCACCACCGATAGCTCGGCAGAAACACCACATGATCCAACTCCAACATTGAAACATGAACCGGTGTACAAGTGGCAGGATTATCGAACAGGCTTCACACCAGATTCCAAAAGAACTAAAAGAGCTTTATTCACTTCACCGGATACTAAATAGAAGATTGATGACATTCATCATTATCAACAGGAACAACTACGACTTCAAAGAGAGCTATATTTCGAACAGAAAAATGCTTCGACTATATTGGGATATCTACGACAAGTTGCATTAAAGTTTTGTAGTTCTAGACTAAAAGGTGTTTCCGAACCTCTTCCACTATCGGTAAATCTACTGGATCCATCTTCGTCTTTTCGTACGTCACAAGATCCAGTAAATCCATGGACTTCTCCAAAGCTGTCACCTTTTTCACCAAATCAATAAAGCCGAGGACTTATAACAAAATATTTTTGATATTAATTCAAAAAATAATATAATGCATTGTGAGAATGCATTTGTATGACAACTTATTTTGCACGCTTTTCCTATTCCTGAGAATGTCATTTACTATGACAATTCACAGTAGGACGATTCCACTAATCAAGCTTCGTATTTATGGGGTTACTTCACCAACGCTTAGTTTTATTTTATCTTATCCTATCTTATCTTATCTATTAGAATGCTTTTGTGGCCTGCAACTAACTTTTATCTTATGCTACTCTTTTGTATTGTACTAGCCTATGTACGCTTGACATATTTGGCGTTTGCTTTATATATTTTAGCTTGCTTTGTTATTTTTTGATAATGACAAAGGGGGAGAAAAGTTAAGGGATCGTTAACTCAGGGGGAGCTTTATTATAGTATAGTTGCCATCATAAAAAAGAGGGAGAATGTTAGATCATTGATTTTGATGATGACATACTATACACAATACACACATATATGTACACATTCATGTAGGAATCAACTCAAGGAGAAGAGCTCAAGATATCATGACTGCTCGGAAGAATTTCATATTCATAATGTTAGATGTTATGTACAGTCTCCATGACTAGATATGAGAAAAACATCAACAATTCAGGTTCTGTGCAAGTGTCAGACGTCTGTCATATAATACAACAGACGTCTGTCACTACAGCAGGAATATTAATCCCCACTCAGCACAGACGTCTGTCATATATATGACAGATGTCTGATGTAAGCCTCGGGATAATTTTTTGGCATGCAAAGACGTCTGTCTGTCTAACGACTGACGTCTGCCTATATATCTGAGTAATATCAGATTACATAGACAGACGTCTGACCTAGATCGACAGACGTCTGTCCTGGCATACGACCATTACTTTCAAAGCCACCTTTTCATTCTGAACAATTGTAACTTTTAAATTTTCTTCTCAAAAACATTTTTCCAAAAGAAATCTCGTTTCATAAAGGGTTTCACTCAGAAATTACAACCTTTCATTAAAACCCTTGATTTCTTATAAATAGATCAAGAGATTCTTGCTTTAACCTCACTTACTCTTTCTAGATCTATTATATATTCTGAAAAGTTCTTTACTCTCAAATACTCTCTAGATTTCAATTAAGCACTCTATACTTCTATTTTCTCTAGGTTATTCAATTCTCATATCAACTCAAGGAGATTATAGGAGCACCTTGTACGATTCAGTCAAAATCAGTGTTGTATAGAACACAAGTTTATCAAGATTACTACTCATGTGTAAACCTATTCCTCCGGGTGAAGAGAGGTCAGTTTTGATAGTTGAAAAGGCCGAAGGAGAGCTACGGGACTAGACGTAGGACGGGAGGTCCGAACCAGGATAAAATATTGGTGTGATTATGTATTACTTTACCTTTACTACTTACTATTGCATCATCTTAATACTTACTATTGTTTAGACACATATACGATCCTATTATAGACTTTCATGTACGTGCTTCTAGAGCCACTCTCTGGGCTTTTTATTTCCAAAGAAGAGGATGTACATGCTTTGTTGGCCACTCTCTAGGCATGTGCGTCCGGTGTGCTGGGCTAGCTTATCCACAAGCAGGGCCCAAGGACTTACCCAACCTCCCTCTGGGAGGTGCCTTATCCTGACATTGTAGGCGATGCTAAGATCTTAGATGCTTAAACCGAGACATCGTAGATGCGGAATTAAGGCTTACTCTTGCCCTAGCCATTGTAGGCGGTGATAGAGGCTTACACTCCACCCCCTCCAAGGGATGCCTTATCCTGGCCATCGTAGGCTTTGATAAGGGTTTGTGTTCCCTTCTGCGGGTAACGCATAACATAAGCAGAGGTAGGATGTGCTATTCTACGAGCAGAGGTAGGACGTGTTTAGTTCATAGCAGAGGCAGGGCATACTCTTCTGTGAGCAGAGGCAGGACGTGCTAATTAAACGCTCCGTCCTAACCATTTCTGGCGTGGATCAAAGGCTTGCGCTTTTGATGTTTTAACCTAGCCCTTTCTGATTCCGGTGCGGAGAAAGGCTTATACATCACTCCTCTTTGGGAGGTGCCTTGCCCTAGCCAACCCGGCGGTGATAAGGGTTTTTATCCATTTGCGATTTGACCCACCTTGGGTCATTCCAAATCCTTGAGAGGGTGTCCATACCCTTAGTTATGTAAATAATCCTTTTCCTAAGGATTTCATTGAACTTAGTTTGATCTTTTTACATAGTCTTGTAATTGACCTTAATTGAGGAACTTGATGATCATTCCCTCAAGGGAATTGCAATGGTTAGTTTCATGTTCGTTTATCATATGATAATGCAGTAGTTCCTCCCAATTTCCTTTCGTATTTGAGCTTCTTCTTTGTGGACAGCCAATAATTGAGTTCTTGCTGGGTTAGGAAGTAAATGTTTTCCATTGATGTGGTAAGATGGCACCCGTTAAGCATTCTTGGTAGAAAGACTATTCCTTGTCATTGGATTTTAGCCCTTTTATTATTAAATCCTGTTGCTGCATCCATGTCCTTACTCCATCTTTTCAAGGTGTCTCGGGATTGAAGCACTATCCTTTTAGTCCATTTGGAAGTAAAGCGGTTAAAATTCTTCATTATTTCTTATCTGAAAACCATCCATTTGGCTTGCTTATAGATAGCTTCTCTTATATGGGAGAAGGGGTTATACTCCTTCGATGTAGAGCCATTTAGGGTAAAGATTGATGTTAGTCCTACGTAGGAAGGGTTGTCGTTCCAATAATCAAGATTGTGTTGTTCAACTTCCCTTTTCCACTTGATTATTCGCAGGGCTTTTATTTTTAACCTTTGTTCTTCCGTCACTCTTGGGTCTGTAGTACCTGACATAGCCATTTGAGATCCAGAAGACTCTCGTTGGGACCTTTTTCCCATAATCTTGCTTCTTTAAAGCTTGGTCTAATCCCAAACGGAACAACATAGTTAGATATGTGGCTGTTAACCACAAAGTCGGAGGTTCAAGCCCTCCTTCTAGCGCTATAATGTTAACGATACTTTTCGTCAACACCAGAGATAGGTCTACAAAAGTGGACCTAAGGGGAAAACGGGGTTATTTAGTTTCCGCAAGCTAGATATCAAGGTATAAATCCCAAAATATTAGTTACTCTTCCCTCAAAGGTGTGAGCATCACGCTTAAGTGACTTAATAACCATCAATTATCTTGGGACAAGGGTTCCTTAAGCACATCACTCAGTAAAGGTTAAATAGCTTATAGGAAGGGGGTTTTCTATAACTTTGCAGAAGGGTTTAGACTTGGATATAAAACCATTACCATGTAGAAAGAATATGGTATGTTATGTAGGAAATAACTAAGAAAACTCATAAGAAGCACATAATAAATATACTAAGTGTTGAACCTCTCTTTATTGATATTCTTATTTGGAGTGCATAAGTGATTACAGTAGAAATCCCCAAATTGATTTAGAAATTAGTGTTTACTCTAGGAGAAAAGAGTACAAAAACGTGGAATGAGAAAATCGTCCCGAAAATGAGACCTTTGGGGTCTTATTTATAGACAAATTGGGGCCCCTTTTGCTATTGGGCCAACATAAGCCTCTACTGATTTCGGTTGCTTTGGCTCTGGCCGCTCTTCCGTCTTTGTTTATTGCTTTTAGGATCCCGGTCTTTGGCTCTCGGAAAGATGGTCTCGGTCTTTGAAGTTCTTCTCCGACACCACTTTATCTTCTTTGTATCAATACCAAGTCTGTTGGTATAGATAACTCTAGGAAAGGCTTTAGACTTCCGGCTGTGGGCTTCCGGTCATGAGCTCTCTGCCTGGTTATTAATTTCTCATGATATTTTCCTTTATGCTTTGAATGTAGGGTTATGAGATACGCCACCTCTTTCAGCATCGACACTAAGTGAATTAATGTAGATAACTTGCCTCTTTTAGGAAGTTGGGCTTGCTTTCAATAGCCCTCTGGACTGCGTCTCGGCCTTTCGGAAGGGGTACTTGCGGAATGCAATTAGCTACACCCCAAAACCGCCTTTCGGTTATCATCCGTTCTTTTTAGTCCTGGTGACTAGCTTCCAGAAGGTTCCACTTTTCTTCAACTCTTTTGTTCCTTCTTGTCTCGAAATTAAACAGGTTAATGTCGATACCCCTTTCGTTTTCCTTGGCTACCGACTACAGGTCCCTTTAGATTTGAGCTTTAGTTGATTACTTTATGTGTCGAAGTCACCCTAACGGTATTCTTATTTTACACCAGCTTCAAGCCTTCTTCATTGCTGAAGGTGACGGTTGTCTTGCTTCCAGATTGTTCTCTTATGCAAGTGACGGTATGTTACCCTTCACCGGTAGTCTGTCTCGGTGTTAATTTTGGTAGTAACATCCTCCAAACTATGTCTGAATAAAAATAAGAAGATGCTAAGGTGCTGCCTAAACATAGATTAAAGAGGACAATTCTATCTTTTCTACAATAACAATATAAAAGAGATCTTTCTGGATTTATAACCAAACCACTGTAGGTTCTAGTTTTTTTTTCAGATTTGATAATTAAACAGTATTCTGACAGTAAATAAATCTGAATTTGAAATCATACAGTTTTTACACGTTTATATGTTATTGTTTTACTGTCAATTATCTATTCAGTTTTTCAGTTATTATTTGTTACATGTATATCCTTATTATCCCCTTTTCTTTCTTAGTTTTATTTACAGTCTCATGCCTATTTATTCAGTTTATGTATTTCTGAATCAGATATATACTTTTCCCTTTTCCTTTTTATCTTGCGCTACACCTAGGCTATCAAATGCCTAGGCTATTCAAGTTGAATTACGTAAATTGGAATAACTTGAAATGACAGTAAAAAGAAGAATTAGGCATATTGAAATGTGAGATCCAAAGACTGTATAATCGGGATAATATGCAAAACTTGTTAATCTGAGTAGGTTAAACTTAATTTAATAACTAAGTAGAACATGTTGGAAGGAACAAATGTAATTAAGTAAAATGGCTAACTTAATATATACATGTATGTACATTTGAGCAGTTTCTTGTTTGTGGAAGAAGTTTTACACAGAATAACATTTATAGGAAATGTCATTTACAACCATGCTTATTATTGAACTTAACCCTGCTAAGTTATTACTTTTAATTATTAAGCTAAGAGGTCCATCTCTTGTTGTTGGTATTCGGTTTTGGGACTCTTAAAATCCTAGTTTGGGGGCACAAGCCTTGGGGGTGGCTGGTGTCAATTTTGTTGCGTGAACCCATATCAGTCAGTTGCCCTGTTAGTATCATAGAGAGGGGCCTCACACTAGGTATGGGCCAGGGCATGCTTTACTGATCTGAATTGTAAGAGTTTCAAAGGTGGAAGGTGGGTACGGGTGTGTTCCAACGGAGTCATTAGTGTGCATGGGTCCGATGGGGGAAACTAAGACGTTGTAACACCAACAAATAAGTTTGTATCTTATAGTTGGTGAGTTAGGGACTAATAGCATGTACTGCCGTAGTTGACACAAGATATTTACGTAGTAGGGAGCCGATCGCATGGGTAGTAATTAGGGTAACACCTAATCTTGATATTGTAGTAAGTGGTCCAGTAACTTGATTCTTGGTATATGAATGAGAAGCATACACGATCTTTACCTTGCCTTGTTATCTTGTTATCTCATTTACTTCTACTTGTTTATTTTACTATAGTTTCATGTTCAGTATTATTTACCTATCTTGATACTTTCTATCTTATCATATTGCTGAAAATCACAGGAACTCGCCAGAATTTATGTCTGACCTATTTTGTTTTCCTTCTCTCGTCCTCCCCCCCCTTAAGTTCTCAGAGTGGTGGCATACAATAGCTGTCACCATGGTTCTATTCTTGAACTTGGATTTCTTCTAACTCTATGTACCGTTTTTACAATTGTTCTATTTTGTTATGTCTTTTGAGGAGGGATATGATTTTACAGTTTTGTACTCTGATGTTTGATGTTATGAGACAGATGGTTTTGACTGAGGTGTTTGGTATTTGAAATAATGTGATGTGGTAATTAGTTTGAAATGACGTTTTAATAATAAAAGTTTCTTTTGTTCCGCCGCATATTTACATCTGTCTTATAAATTTTAGTTACTATTTACCTATTCCGCTTTATAGAACTTAATGCATCCTCATATGGGTGACATTAAGAGACATGGGGTGTCACTTGGTATCAAAGCGAATAGGATATTTTTTTTGAAAATTGTTTTCAAAGCAAAAGGATTTTCAAATAAAACCTATTTTTGAAAAATGTATCCCCTCAAGTCATTTACAATATTCCTTCGACCTCCTTCCTAATTCTTGTTTCGTATTTTTTCAGCATGTTTGGAGATCCTAATCTTCCCGAGGGCATCCCACTTCTGACATGGTTCTGTAGATACTTAGATGCTACGACACCTGACGGAGTGCAAGAAAATGTCCCTCCCCCAGCCATAGTTTCTCTACCCAATCCTGTAGTCAACTTCTCTAAGCTTTGTAAGGACTTCTGCTCGATGAGAGGCAAGTAGTTTCGTGGTACTGAGAGTTTTGTGGAGGCACATAATTAGATGAGGGAGACGGAGAACATATTTAACTTGTGGGAGCTCCATGATAGGAGGAAACTTCATTTGGCCGCTTGGCAACTGAAGGATGAAGCATTGTATTAGTGGGAGGCGATTCAGGACGGACAGATGGTGGCTACTTAGGATGAATTTAAGACTAGATTTGAGATGAGATTCTTATCACAAGTGGAGGAAGGAATGCAAATGGAGGGGTTCTTGAATTTTAAACAAGGAAGCATGACAATAAAGGAATTTGTTAACAGCTTTAATCAATTAGCGAGGTTTGGATTGGAATTGGTGAACACTTCTCATAAAAAGGCTTTGAGGTTCGCAAAAGGATTGAACCAACCACTCCAAAATTTAGCACTGACGCATGTACCGATGGAAGCGACTTTCGAGAGGCTTGTTGACATGGCTTTGATGCACAAGGACAGTAAAGAGGAGAAGAAAGAGGTTAAGACTGAGGAGGAAAACCCCAAGGCTGAGAAAAAGAAGTGGTGGCCCAAGATGGAAATGACTAAGAAGGGAGGAAAGCCTGATAAGGCTCAAATCAAAACAGAGGTTAAATGCCATGGTTGTGGGGCTTTGGGGCACTTTGTGATAGATTGTAAGAAGACAAAGAGCACTTGTTTTACTTGTGGTCAAGTTGGACATTTTACAAGACAATGCCCTAACAAGCAAGTACGGAAGGTTGGATCATCTGGAGAGCAAGTGCATGCGCTCGAGGCTGGTGGACTGAATCGTGGTAGGAAAGTCACAGTCAAAGGTTTGATTTCTCTTTTTGACTCTCCTATTATAACTCTCTTTGATTCCGATGCTTCTCATTCACTCATATCCAACTCTGTGGTAAATAATATACATCAAGACACTAGTATTATTTCTGATCCTGTTGTAGTCTCAAACCCCATAGGAGGAACGACTCATTTATCTATGATATGTAGGGGTTTGATATTTCTGTTATGGGCATCGAATTTGAGTGCAACACATATGTTCTTGGCTTTATGAGTTACGGATTAATTCTAGGAATTGATTAGCTCACCATGTATGGTGTCTTTCTTGATTGTGAGAATAGAGTTGTTAAACTTCTAACGTGCCAAGGTAGAACTCTCGAAATTTCTTGTGACCCACGGGGATCAGATATGCTCACTTTCTTAGATTCTCTTGATGTTTTCCATTGACGATCTTCGATCAGTACCCATAGTCAGTGGCTTTCCGGACGTGTTCGACGAGGTTAGGGGATTACCTCCCAGATGAGAGATAGATTTCCGGTGGTGGAGAACACGAAGCCAGTCGCTTTATCAGTGCGCCACATGGCTCCTCAGGAGAGTAGGGAGCTCAGCAAACAAGTAGGTGAGTTAATGGAGAAAGGATTCATTAGACGGAGCATTTCTGAGTGGGGAACTCCAGTCGTCTTTGCAACCAAGGAAGACGACTCTCTCCGTCTATGCGTGGACTATAAGGAGTTGAATAAACTCACCAAGAAGAATACACTTGCACTTCCTAGGATTGATGACTTGTTTGACCAACTAGTAGGCGCGTCGGTTTTCTCATAGTTGGATCTAGCCATGGGATTTCATCAGATTAGGGTAGCGGATGATAGTATTGACAAGATGACTTTCAGAACTCCGGATGGTTGCTTTAAATGGTTGGCCATGCCTTTTGGGTTGACCAATGCACCCGCATACTTCGTGGAGTTAATGAGTCGAGTGTTTGGGGAGTATCTAAATAAATTCGTGGTGGTTTTCATGGACGATGTAATGGTTTTCTCGAGGAACGAGGAAGAGCATGCCAAACACATAGAGGAGGTTCTCATTATTCTTAGACTACATCAGCTTAAGGCTTAATTTTCTAAGTGTCATTTCTGGAGAAAGGAAGTAAGATTACTAGGGCATGTAGTCTCCAAGGAGGGAATAGCGGTAGACCTCGCTAAAGATGTCGCGGTTCAATATTGGAAAGCCCCTAAGAATGCGACAGAGGTAAGGAGTTTCCTTGGATTGGCGGGTTATTATAGAAAGTTCATTAAAGACTTTGCACGGATATCAGCTTCGCTCACCCATATGACGAAGAATAATTTGGCTTTTTCTTGGAGCATTGATTGCAAGGATGCATTCCTGAGATTGAAGAGAGCTCTAACATCAGCCCATATTCTGACTCTTCCCAAAAGTAGCAAGGTATTTATGGTCTATACGAATGTTTGTGGCATGGGATTAGGTGTTGAGTTGATGCAAGAAGATAGGGTAGTTTACCATGGAAGTAGGCAACTAAGAGTTCACGAGAAGAACTACCCCACCCACGACTTGGAGTTGGCTGCAATAGTGTTCGCAGTTAAGTCTTGGTGACACTATCTACTTGGAGAGAGATTTGAGCTCTACACGGATCACAAGTCGCTCAAATATTTGTTCTCGCAGAAGGAACTCAATTTAAGGCAGCAACGATGGATGGAGTTCCTTGCATCCGACGGTTTTGAGATAGCTTATACCCCAGGCAAGGATAATGTGGTTGTAGACGCATTGAGTAGGCAAAGGATTACCTTGATTCCTTTATTCGTAGAGAGGTAGAGTTTGAAGTATATCTCGACGTTTGATTTTAAGCCATCTATGGATTTTACGCTTGGTTTATTAGCACCATTGGAGGTGCGACCTACTCTTATGGAGTGCATTGGATCTATGCAGCGAGAGGATTAGCAGTTGACGGGCATCTTAGATAGACTCGGTAAGGAAGAGACCTCTAGTCACCTAGCTAGATATTCTATGGACAAAAAGGGGTGGCTAAGATGAGATGGGAGATTATGTGTTCCCAGAGTTGGAGATTTGCTGAGATTAGTTCTTGAGGGGGCTCATCACTCTCGGATGACTATCCAACCGGGCGGTGACAAGATGTACCGAGACATGAAGTGAGTTTTTTGTTGGACTGGCATGAAGAAAATTGTGGCAGAATTTGTGGCCCGATGCTTGATTTGTCAACAAATCAAGGCTAAACAAAGGAAACTTGGTGGATTACTTCAGCCTTTCGATGTCCTACATTGGAATTGGGAGAGCGTCTCTATGGACTTTATTGATGGACTTCCCTGATCAAGGAAGGGCAAGTTTATGGGTTATTATGGATAAACTTACTAAGAGCGCTCATTTTATTCTGGTTAAAAGCAAGAGGACGGCAGCTTGGATCGCATCGATATACCTTAGAGAGATCGTCTGATTTCATGGGGTACCTTCCAGTACAGTAAGTGACCGTGACCCCATCTTTACAAGTGAATTTTGGAGGAGCTTGCAAGAGGTCGTAGGTACACAGTTAAGACTTAGCACAACTTATCACGCTCAGACTGAGAGGGTTAATAGAGTTCTTGAGGATCAATGAGATTGTGTATACTAGACTTCGTAAGGACTTGGGAGGAACATCTCCCATTGGTTGAGTTCTCCTACAACAACAATTACCAATCAAGCATAGGGATGGCACCCTTCGAGGCACTTTATGGACGACCTTACAGATCATCGACGTGTTGGTAGGAGTCTACGGGTATACTTCTACTTGGCCCTGAGATGATTAGAGAGACTTCTAAGAAAATAGACCTAATTAGAAGAAGGATGAAAGCAGCTCAAGATAGGCAGAAGTCATATGCCGATAAGAGAAGGACTGACTTAGAAATTAGGGTAGGAAATATGGTGTTTATCAAAGAATCGCCTCTGAGAAACGTTGTTCAATTTAGTTCAGTAGGGAAATTGGCACCAAGGTTCATAGGACCATTTCCTATAGTTGAGAGGATATGCCAAATGGCCTACAGGGTTAGACTACTGGAGAGGCTAGCGGGAGTTCATGACATGTTCCATGTTTCCTATTTTAGGAAATGCCTATATGATTCAGTGGAGGTAGTAGAGCCAAGTACGCTTGAGGAGGTGGAAGTTGAGAAGGAGGCTTCAGTTAGGAAAGCTCCTACCCTTATTCTTGAATCGGAAGTTAAGAGGTTACGTAGCAAAGAGATCAAGTTAGTGAAGGTGCAATGAGGAGAAGATTGAGACGACACGACATGGGAACCCGAAGACAAGATTCATGCTTCTTACCCTTTTCTCTTTGAGAGTACGTTCTTAATTTCATTGTAAATTTTTGAGTTTGAATTTTTTTTATCCCTATCATTTGAATCATCGATCCTTAGATAGAAACCTATGTTTGAAAACATGTGTTTGAGACATGTTATGTTTGATGGATGCAAGTGGTTGCTAGTGGTTGCCAGTAGATGCATATACACACACATTAGGCACTAAATTGGCTCAAGCATTTACATATTGCATATGGATGTGTGTGCATTTTTATTTTTTCAATGGATGAAAATGGTTGAGTGATCACATGGATGTTGCATTTTGATGAATGGTTGTGCACACATATAGAACTTATATGTATTGTTAGGGTTATTTGCATACATATTGGATTCATGGCACAAACATATGTTGCATTAAGGAGGTCAACTTAATCAGTGGACCACCTGATTTTCGCATTAGTTTCGGGGACGAAATCCTTTAAGGAGGGGAGAATGTAACACCCCATATTTTCATACACACAGTAATTATATTAAAAATATAATAAAATGAATATTAATAATTAAATATTCAGAATTAGGTAAAATTGACTTTGTCGTTGCGTCAATTATGAAATTTTGGTTCAGATAGACTCTTAGTTTTCGTAAAACGGATTAAATATGAAGAAATTATGGGCTTAAGAAGATTGAACAAGAATATGTATAATA
The DNA here is from genome assembly GCA_030737875.1 of Allium sativum. Taxonomy (NCBI): domain Eukaryota; kingdom Viridiplantae; phylum Streptophyta; class Magnoliopsida; order Asparagales; family Amaryllidaceae; genus Allium; species Allium sativum. The sequence goes on along the minus strand of CM060927.1, from coordinate 259,873,761 downwards.
TTAAATAAAATAACACAGCGCAAAAGCAACGGTAAGCGGGCGACCCGCCTATAACTGGGTCGACCCCTGGGTCGACCCATGTCTAAGGCGGGTCAACCCTAGGGTCGACACAGGTAAATGTGGGTCGACCCACCTGCATGTGGGCGAATTCCTGCAAACGAATCTGGATTGTTTTATATATATTCATTCGCTGATTGAGCATGAGGTGGACGGTTGGATTTATAAACCTAAACTCTAACGGCGTAGGATTATCCTAGCTAATCTATATATAGGCTAGCAGCCTCATTGTGTTCTACACACAAACATTCTTCATTCTTCTTCCTCCAAACTATGTCTGAATAAAAATAAGAAGATATAGAGGTGCTGCTTAAACATAGATTAAAGTGGAAAATTCTAACTTTTCTACAATAACAATATAGAAGAGATCTTTTCGGATTTATAACCAAACCATTGTGAGTTTTAGCTATTTTCAGATTTGATAATTAAATAGTATTCTGACAGTAAATAAATTTGAATCTGAAATCATATAGTGTTTACATGTTCATATGTTATTGTTTTATTGTCAATTTTCTATTCTGTTTTTCAGTTATTATCTGTTACATGTATATCCTTATTATCCTCTTTTCTGTCTTAGTTTTATTTACAGTCTTATACCTATTTAATCATTTTATGTATTTCTAAATCAGATCTATACTTTTCTCATTTTCCTTTTTATCATGCGCTACATCTAGGCCATCAAATGCCTAGGCTATTCACGTTAGAATTGCGTAAATTGGGTTAAATTGGAATAACTTGAAATGATAGTAAAAAGGAGAATTAGGCATATTGAAACATGAGATCCAAAGACTGTATAATTGGGATAATATGCAAACCATGTTATTCTGAGGAGGTTAACCTTAATTTAATAATTAAGCAGAACATGTTGAAAGGATCAGATGTAATTTAGTAAAATGAGCAACTTAATCTATACATGTATATACATCTAAGAAGGTGCTTGTTTGGGGAAGGGGTTGTACACAGAATAGCATTTATAGGAAATGTCATTTACAACCATGCTTATTAATGAACTTAAGCCTGCTAAGTTATTACTTGTTAATTATTAAGCTAAGAGGTCCCACGTCTTGTTGTTGGTATCCGGTTTTGGGACTCTTAAAATCCTAGTTTTGGGGCACAAGCCTAGTGGGTGACTTGTGTCAATCTAGTTGTGTGGAACTCGTATCACTCAGTATCCCTGTTAGTATCATAGAGAGGGCCTCACACTAGGTAAGGGCCATGGTACGCTTTAGTGATCTAGATTGTAAGAGGTTCAAAGGTGGAAGGTGGGTATGGTCACGTTCTGGCGGAGTCATGAGGGTGCATGGGTTCGATGGGGGAAACTAAGACGCTGTAACACCAGCGAATAGGTCTGTGTCTTATTGTTGATGAGTTAGGGACTCATACCCCTACTGCCGTAGCTTGCACAGGATATTTTTGTAGTAGGGAGCCGATCACATGGGTAGTACTTAGGGTAACACTTAATCTTGATATTCTAGTAAGTGGTGCAGTAACTTGATTCTTGGGATATGAATGAGAAGTGTACATGATCTTTACCTTACCTTGCTATCTTGTTAACTTGTTATCTTGTTATCTCGTTTACTTTGTACTTGTTTATTTTATTGTAGTTTCATGTTCAATATTATTTACATGTCTTGATACTTTCATCTTGTCCTATTGCTGAAAAACACTGGAACTCGCTAAATTTTATGTCTGACTTATTTTGTTTTCCTTTTCTCTCTTCCTCCCCCCTCAAGTTCTCAAAGGGTTGGCGAACAGTAGCTGTGACCGTGATTTTGTTCTTCGACTTGGATTTCTTTTGACTCCATGTACCGCTTTGACTATTGTTCTATTTTGTTATGGCTTTTGAGGAGGGATATAATTTTACAGTTTTGTACTCTGATGTTTGGTGTTATGAGACAGATGGTTTTGACTAAGGTTTTTGGTATTTGAAACAATGTGATGTTATAATTGGTTTGAAATGATGTTTTAATAATAAAAGTTAGTTTTTTCCGCTGCATATTTACATATGTCCTGTGAATATTATTTACTGTTTACCTATTGCGCTTCATAGAACTTAATGCATCCTCATATGAGTGACATTAAGGGACGTGGGAGTGTCACAAGTGTCGTCGCAAGAAGAAAGAGTATCTCGTGCATATTACAATTGAAGTAAAAGCAAAGCTTTAACATTTGCAACAGTTACACCGGTGATACCATTATGTTTTCAGTTGTCAAAATCCTAACATGAACATGCTTTTGTAATAAAAAAATTGACTGATTACTGTAATAAACATAAACTGACAGGTCTTTGGTGGAAAGAATTGGCTTATCATCATTGAAAACCATCATGTTATCAAAAGATATTATAGTAGATGATCTGAACATGAATAGGTTAATTGTTAATTAATTAATCACCACTGGCTAGTGAAGATACAATGCGATAATCAACTTACCTTTTATATTGATCCAATCAATTACCATTCAGGGAAGCACAAGTAATCTGTAGATTTGTGTTTCTGAACAAGATTTTTTGAATATTTCCTTTAGGAAATGAAAGCTCCAACTTCGTTTCCTTGTCATTAAACAAATAATTTGTTAACTAATATTTATTGCATAGAGGAATATTTTACAAATGAACAACACATGCAATATCATTGACATAATGTAAGCTTGTTCTTAACCCAAAATTTATTACCAAAAAATAAATAAAAACATATACTTCTGAAGAAGAAATACATTTGTGTTCAGTTCAAAAAGTGACATTTTTGCATTTTGTTTTGTTGTGAGACATTAATTTATAAAATTAAAATCCTGTTGAAACTCATTAAAAAAAAGTGATGCATTACAGAGAAAGGCATCAATTAAACTTACTTTGGCAATAAACTGCATTCCAAGTCAGTACATTCGCAATTCTGCACTAATAAAGTGCACATGTATAGTACTGAAATTTACACATGAGCATTACATAATTTTATGCATACTTTGTTTCTTCTATCCAAAAATGGGATACATTCATTCTATGTTCTTAAGCTGACCTTTTTTCGAACTAGGCTGTGTCAGGAGATTGTAAACAATAAATTTACTAGGCATCAGTCTGCCTTTTAAATTCTAACAATACATCTAACACGTTATTTATTAGTACAACAACAACAAAACATGTAGATAGTACAATTTAACCAATTGTTTATTGTCAAACTTTGTATGTTCTATCATTACAAATGATTTAAATTGATGAAATATCTCTGTAATATGGTCTAAATTTTTTTTTTTTGTTAAAACTGCATGCACATGGGTTTTCTACCCGTTAAAAGTTCAAAAATCACTACATCATAAGTGTACACATTCCCTTTGACATTGCACCTAAAGCTCTGAAAGTACTCCAACAGCACATACCCAGGTGTACGCATTAGTGTACCCACGCTCAAATGTGTGTCCACCACGTTCATCAACTGTGCCATCCCAAAACCGGATACCTGCGCACTGGAACTCTCATGAAACAACACATTACTCGACTTCATACGCACATAGGATTTTAGCTTTTTAAGATACCGCCAAGATAAAGGCTTTTTAATAAAATAGCCAATAAAATAAGGTGTAGAATGCATAAAAAATGATAATAACTTGAATATCACATTAACAATCATGTGAACCTATAAGCCAGAGAAGTACTAGGCATCCAAATGCAATTAAGAATGGTATGACTAGGCCTGCATTTTTAACTCAATTATATGCGCAAGTGCTTTTCCTCTAGGCCTTTGAATAACATGATTTCCAACAAACTTATCTAGTTGCCATATCCTTTTATTTATTTATTTACTACACATGATAAAAACTCCAAATTAAATTAAAAAAGTTCACTTATTATATGGCGTAGAGATAAACATGGAAGATTCTACACATGAGAAACAACGTTAGATGAATCAGATGTAACAAGTCTCATTGGTGTTATGGTTCATCCCCTAGATCTATATACTCTTCCCAATAATTTATGGAGCTAGTGCTTACGATAAATCCAAATATCAAAATAAAATTATTTATACTATAACAGAAAATAACATATGTGAACAAAAAGAAAAGTAGACAAGCATTTTGATAAACCCAAACAACGATGACTGACCCTGATTAAATGGCAAATCTAAATTATATTTACCTAGAGATGTAAGTTCACTGAAATAAACATGCTAAACATCCTTTTATACCTGATTTAGGGCAAACATAGAAAAGAAATATCCTGAGATAAGAAAATCGAGATAGATGAATGATTAAACTAATCAAAGAACCAATTTTAAACCTAAATAGAATCAATGAAAGTTGAAAATACATAATTGTCAAATGGAGAAGCAGTGATGATTTGGATTCGAAATCGAAAGAGCAGTAGTGAAAATCTATACCATTATTTTGAACGACAAAGGAAATTTTTTGTAATTGAAAGAGGGACGATGTGAGGAAAAGCAGATGGATTAGGTGAAGTAATAGGGGAAAGAGAATTGATGAGGTGGCAAAATTATACTTTTTGGTTTTCTCAGCGTTAACGCCAAAATATTTTCATGCCACATTTCTATTAACCACATTTAAGGAGGAAACGCTGATAGGGAGTGAAGTCAAAAGTACTTTTTGTTGTAATGAGTCTTGTAATAACTAGCAGTTAATAAGTAATGTGAATACTATAGTAAACCGCGCTATTTGAAAGGAAAGCACAAAAAAAAATTATTACACAACAAGAAAAGTTACAATATTTACAACATCATAAATATATACACTACAACTCATCACCTATCACTTACTCAACAGCAATGACACATTCACTTTTGGCAATTACAAAATCTACACTTACAAAGCAACGACAAAATTCACTGAACATGAAATACAACTATCACCTGAGCTCCATTTCGTAGCAAAGGCTAACATGAAAACCACAAGAACTCCATAAAAAACACATGAACTTTATATAACAATGACTTCATACATCATAGATATAGTCCAACCAATTGCTTCAGATATAACTTCAGTAACCAGGAAAACATATCAGAAAACATCTACTTGAAATGTAGTAAATAACCAAGCTCAAGATGGAAAGATTCATTACCAAGATGACATGACTCAACCAAATTACAACAATGCACAAATCATATTCTTCTATGGACCAAGCAGTTTCACTTCAAGATGGGATCATAAAGAGGAGATGGATTTATCCTATGTGTCTTGAAGATGAATTCAATTTATGATTACTAGGAATCACCTAAAATCCTTACCCTCATTCAAATCATCACACTCAGCAGCCTTACCCTCAACAGACTTTTTCCTTTTAGCATGCCTCTTACTACTCTTAGACTGAGTAGTAGAGTTAGAAGGGGCTGAATCTCAAGGACCAGACGTTGGAGGTAGAATAATATATGGTGGAAGAGTTAAATGTGAGTAAGGAGAATTTCTTGCTGGAGTAGTGGAAAATGTCAAAATAGAAGTAGAAGTTTCAGCAGGCATAGTGTAACACCCCTAAGTCCCACATCGTGGAAGCCTGTGTGAAGTGGGTACTTATATGGTAGATCCCATCTCTTACTAACGCCGAGGCCTTTTAAGGAACAAAACCCCACACCTATACGGTGGCTAAGTTGGGGACAATATCTTGCGTGAACGGAGGTGCGGGCTGTTACAGTGGTATCAGAGCCAATACCCAGCCGGAATTGTGGCTCCTGTGTGGACCGCAGCGCCTGGGTGAGGTGTTTGTGAGCCAACGGGGACGTTGGGATCTGTAGGAGGGGAGAATGTAACACCCCTAAGTCCCACATCGTGGAAGCCTGTGTGAAGTGGGTACTTATATAGTAGATCCCATCTCTTACTAACGCCGAGGCCTTTTGAGGAACAAAACCCCACACCTATACGGTGGCTAAGTTGGGGACAATATCTTGCGTGAACGGAGGTGCGGGCTGTTACACATAGTTATACTGACATTGAATTGACAGAAGAGAAAGATGAAGCAAGATTCTCATTACAAGAGAACACATTATGAGCCTGAAAACCCTCCTTATCAATATAAGATTACAATGCATTGTTAGAAGAAAGAGCTAGTTTAGTAGGCACTTGAAATCTTGGGCCATTGGGTAACCCAGTACCATGTAATACCTGATTACTCTTCTCAGCAGACTGCAATGTATCATCCTCACCATGTAACATAGAATGTGCCTGATTATTCATATCAACAGATTACACTGTATCAACCTCACCATCAAACAAAATGCTTAAACCAAAATCCAATCTGTCCTTCTTAACACTCTCATCATTATTAGATTTACCTTGAACCCCAAGATCACTGAATTATAAATGCCAGATTTAACACCCTCAGCATGAACCATGTCGTCTGGTTTATCTTTTGATTTAATACGCCCAACTTGAACATCAGATATACTACCATCTGATTTATCAGTATGAGCATCCACAGTTTCAAAACTAACCTTATTACCTAAAACTAAATTACCATTATAAGTTGTGAATCCATCACCTTTTCTTCTCCAAATCTTCTTCTTTTTATTAAAACCATCTTTCCAACCCTTCTCTTTAACCTCAACATTTACCTTCCTCCAAGACTGTTTAACTTTCCCTAAACCACAGTCATGTTCACCAAAGTTACTGTAACTATCATTTAGGATATCATCATGATGATTTCCATCAAACAGATCATATTTAATTCTATGGTCAAATTCTACTGTTAGATGCCCAAAACACTTGTAAATAGTAAAAAAATTAGGCTTCGAGGCATAGAAAAGTTTAATTGGTGGACATTCACCTAAACCAGCTACCTCAATAAACTCTGGAAGTTCTAACTCAGATGATATTTCTACAAGAGCTTTAGTGTATTTGAAATGTTGAATTTTGAAACGACCCGAACTTCCCCGTAAAAGAAAGCCCAGATTGACTTTGAGAACACGACCAATCAGAACACAAACAGAAGAACATTTCATTGTTAATTACAACAATTCCATCAGAATACAAGAATATACAGAGTATGAATAAATATTACACATTAAATATCATAGATTTACAATACATTACATAGCAGCGGAAAATAATGCAAAACACAACTGAAAAGAATATACGGATACAGAGCTTTTCGAATATCATTCCAGCTGTAAACCAGGATCCTGTGAATATAAATATGCAAAACCAAAACTATTAGCTGCCCGTGGAAAATAGGGGCACCCAGAGTTTAGGTTAAAATAATAAACTCCAGGTCAGTCATGTGACTGGTGTGAAAACTAAAACAGTTATTAATCTTTTTTTTAAAGTTAGGTAAATCAAGGGACCACGTCGTATAGCACAGAACGGGTTTCCTCCCAAGAATACCAGTGCATAAAAACAACAGCGCAAGGCTAAATAAAGAACAGTGAAGCTATTATAAGACTCAGGTCCCATCACACAATACAACACAAGCCGGAGGATAGAGTTTTACCTTATAATAGCCAAATATGCTTGGTACGTGAAATTTCATCTTTTATTATTACTATAAGTGCATAGTGTCAAAACAATTTCAATCATAAGTATCAATCATAAACGGCATAAGTGCCCCATACGACTATGTCTCCATACTAGGCTCTACAATCAAAACCGCAAAGTCGCGTATTGGAAGTTGGATTTCCATCTGTGAACCAAGGCAAGGGATCGTCCTCACCGCTTCGAGACACTCTAGCCCGTGTCTCAGGATCAGAGCTCGAGTGACCCTCGGATCTTTAGGGCTGGTCCACTCAATGTGGATTAAACTTAAACCCTGAGCAATACGTTTCCCTGTTCTATGGGGCGTCAATGAGCCAAATGACTCCATCAGTCCCAGATCGACCGACATAACCGAGGCGCCTCGCTATCCATCATCTGCATAAGTAAAATTCCAGGGCGTGTAAAACCACTGACACCACTTCTAACTAGAAAGAAACGCATGCCCTCCTTGCAATTCTCTCCCGTTTCTGGTTCACACCGGTGTGTGAGGCTCGCGAATTAACGCTACACAAAGCTACGCTATATTAAAGCCGTGCTTTGATAATCAACCACAAAACTCTGCTTTTCAACAGAAGCCTTGATCATTTGCATCTCAGCATGACACACAGGCAATTCACGCTATGCAACCGATATATATCAATCACACATAATGAAATCCGATGTCAGACACACATCCATTTACAAGTCCATTCTAGGTCCGAATGAAACCGGAGGCACCTTATACCTCGCATATCCATCGATCTCCAAGTATGTCTGGACGATCACCAATTGATTCCCTCCTCTTGGGTGTACAGCCCAATCAAGATCATCAGTAATTATCCAAACGATGCGAAGACCTCCGGTCTTCAACCATCGCCTTCATCGTCGACTTATCATCGATTCAGTTATTCAAAATGGGATAAACTCGGCCTTTCCGAATAACTCGCGTATATAATAAACAAGTGTTACACAGACACAACATATGCCTCACTCCAATCCTGAATATTCTTTTATTCAAATATTCTTATACTTTGGGAAAGGTTCCCATTAATTTTATCAAAGATAAATTCTTTAAATTTATTCTTTAATCTTCTTTTGAATATCAATTCAAACCAAATTATGGTTTATCCAAACTAGTCGGGATTAGCGAACCTTATCGAAGTAATCATTTGTTAAATTTCCCAACCCCAACCAATTCGTCCCATGAAAGTAAAACTGGTAATACTTCACATCTAACACCACGGTGTTATAAATTCAATTACCATTTCACGTTCAAATCTAATTAAAGATTTAACTATCGTCTGGAGTAAAACTGGTGGTACTCCATTCTCGATCATTTCTTGAATTTGATAATTTTAGTTATCAAATTCACCTTTCAATCTATTTAAAGATTCATTAAAAATCTAATTCAGTTTTAATTTCCAAAAATCATTACTTAATGATTATTCAAATCCAGGAAATAAATCCTATCTTTAATTGGGTTAAAGAACTAATGTCATTTAAAACACAGCTCACGATAAACCCAAAATCACATTCCATTAACAACGGAATCTTCACGGAAAACAGATCAATATATATAATCGATATGAATTTCCATATCCGACTATTAATATAAATGGAATAACGGCAGAGCCTTTTAAATTCCAAATATATTAGCAGTATTCCTCCACAGAAATTCACTTCGATTATTACCAAATCGAATTCCATTCCAATTTATTTTATTAAATTGGAAAACTTTACTTTGGAAAATCTCCTTTAAATCTTAACAAAAGATTTATAAATTCCAAATCACATTTCACTGTAAATCGGGTTAAAGAACGAATGTCGTTAAAACACAGTTCACAATAAACCCAATTCACATTCCATTAATTATCGGGTTAAAGAACAAGTGTTATTTAAAACACCGTTCACGATAAACCCTAAAGTCAATTCCAATTCAATTCAAATTAAATTTCATTTAATTGGTATACTTCATTAAATCTAAATAAAAAGATTTAATCTTTTTCTCAACTGGGTTTAAGAACAGTGTTAATGAAGACACCATTCACGACAAACCCAAATCCCATTTGATGTTAAATACAAGGCTCCGAGTAGAAAATATATCAGCTTATATTCAATATCAAATACTACAACCAACAAATATCGTATTGGAAATAACGATATAAATATATCTTTCAAATTTCCATAACAATATCTGTATAATCACGAAATCCAATATCGAAATATTCCAAAGACAATTTCGATTCAAATCCATTTCCAATTTATATATTGGAAATTATGGTTATTTTTAAAACCATTTCAAATCCAATTTATTTATTTTAAAAGTAAATGGATTATAATCCTAGTTCAAAACTAGTTCATTTCGATAAAAATGTATTTTTATCTTTTCAAATATGGAATATTTCATCCCAATTCTTTCCAAATCATTTCTTATGATTTTACACAAATTATTGCTATTTTTACTAATTTTATCAAGGCCTGTACAGTCGATTTCCATAAACGACCATCGAACTGCACTTACAGCGACCTTTTCCAAATTTGATTTGTAAATAATTCCAAATCCAACCGTTAGATTTCTAATTTCTCATATTCGTTAGAAAGCTCTTTTCGATGCGAACCCAACGGTTCCGGTTTTAGGAGAATTCGACGGTCGGATCTCCCGTAATGTCCATTCGAAGTCAATGGTCGAAATTCGCGAACTGCCGCAGCGCGGCACGTTCTATTCAGGCCATTATAATATATAATATATATATATTACATATTTTGTCGATTTCCATTTAAAACGAATTTTATAAATCGTTTTAAATTCATTTCAAAAATGATTTCAACTTCCAATTCAAATTCAAATCAAAATTGAATATTCCAATATAAATTCGTTTTAAATTATTTCAAATCGATTTCAATTCAATTTCAATTCGTTTTAAATTCACTTCAAAACGATTTCAATTCTATTTAAATTCATTTCAATTTAATTCGAATTTCAAATTCATTTCAATTTAATTCGAATTTCAAATTCATTTCAATTTAATTCGAATTTCAAATTCATTTCAATTTAATTCGAATTTCAAATTCATTTCAATTTAATTCGAATTTCAATTCTATTTCAATTTCAATTCGAATTTCAAATTTATTTCAATTTATTTCAAAATTAAATTTTCCATATCATTTCTATATTAAAACGATAATATTTTCAAAATATTTGATTTTGAAATCACTTTTCGAAATTCATTGTAAAACGAATAAAATCGACAAAATTCCCGTTCGTGTTAAAATGGCGTTTAACTACTTAACACGGCTTTATATATATTCGTCTCCATCCCAAATTGGACATCAAAATCAAATTTTGATCTTTTACAGAATATTATTTGAAAATATTCGTTATTTTAAAATAATCATTATTTTAAAATATTCATTCTTTCTGAACTGGAATCAGACACAGTCAATACCATATAATTTGATTATATGGATTTCACACAACAAATGTGTATAACAACAATGAAAACAGCAATCCATCATCCAGAGTGCATTTTACACTGTATAAGCATTATAAATATTCGACGCTTATACAGCATGTTAACCAATCAATTGACATACAACTAATTATTGGGATTAGTGTATGTCCAATATCATCCCAATACCCGTGTGGGGTTTTCAAACAACGAACACATATTTATTTGTGCAGTTGGGCGATGTGTAAAATTTATCGTCCCAATCAATATCAGTCAAATGTGTGTACATAAACAAATCGTCCGATTTGTTTACAAATATTTATTTTATATCCACATTAAAAACTATATTTTTAACTATAAAATATTTATTCATTCCACAACACACAATCAATTTTCACAACACATCAATCAAACAAACAAGTCATCCATGGTCTGTGGACGACGGGTGTCGGGTGCTGCTAAGCACCGTCTGCATCCTAGTACATATTTCAACTAGAAAATAAATTAAAAGTGAGAAGTTCTCACCTAGGGTTCCACTCCTCCATTCTATTTCTGAAATTCAGAACAATCTGGATTTGCCCGTACTTCCAACATAGTCTTCTCCACACTTTTCATATTAAAATCACATTTTTTATATGATGTTCTATACATTAAAAATCATAAAAAAATCATATTTTTACTCTTTCTAGAATATAAAAATCATATTTTTATCCTTTCTACAATATAAAAATCATATTTTTATTCTTTCTACAATATAAAAATCATATTTTTATTCTTTCTATAATATAAAAATCATATTTTTTTTCTCTCTACAATATAAAAAGTATATTTTTATTCTTATCCATATATCAAAATCTCGTCTTTCTATCATAAACATCATATCCTTTAAAACGATGTCGTTTAAATAAAAATCATATCTTTATAACGATGTTTACATTATAAAAATAATATTTTTATATCGATAACATATTCATAATAAAAATCCAATTTTTATGACCATACATGTAAATAAAATATTATTTTTATATGAATTTAAATCATATCTTTTCACTTTGAAAAATCCAATCCTTTCCTAGTAAAAACCCATATCTTTCTTTGTACGTATATAAAAAATATATCAGATTTTTATATCCAATGTTTCATATAATTTAATCATCAAATAAATTAATTACTTTAAGTAAAATGATTTAAAAACTCACTGTTAATCTTCCAGAGGGGGTGGAGGTCGGCGTAGGTGGATGGAGGCGCAGGCGACTCAGGGTGGCGCGCAGGTGGTGGCGCGGTCCCCTCTGACTGGCGGCTCACGATTTGGTCTGTGCTATGGGGTTTTGCAGAGGGGATTTCGATTGGAGGGAAGAGGGAGGAAGGAAGGGGAGCACGGTGGCCGGCCCGAACTCGGCGGTGGCGGCGCAAGGCAGCGCGCACGGCGGCTGGAGGAGAAATCGCGGTTTGCCCCCCCCCCCCCTTTTTATTTCTTACGGTTTTGATCTGAAAGAGAAGGGGGGTTGACTGGGTATAAGGAGGTAAGAGAAGGAGGGAAATTTAATATATATATATATATATATATATATTTTATTTTCTCCATAAAATAGCTTTTTCATTTAATCTCCAATCCAAACCCAACGACTGTCGCCCGTAGCTAATTACCCACATTCTGAACACAATGGGACATGTTTCGTAAGCTAGTTCCATCGTTTCGATCAGTTTTCATTTAAATTAACATTTAAATCATTATATTGAATTTTAAATGTACATTTCAATTTACTGGGGTCACATACGGATCCTAAAAATTCCAGAAAAATTATTTCTAACTTCGTATTGTCGATACGGTCCTAACAAAACTAATTTCGTCAAATTTGAAGACCGTTTGAAAAATGGCCATTTTCAGGTCGATCCAAATTGACAAAAACTGACAAAACACGTTTTCTTTTGCTACACTCACATATTGCTTCAGAAAATTACAAATTTTGAAACCTAGCAATAACTTGACATATCGGATCCAACAAAAGTGGTTTTGTCAAAAAAGGTGGTCGTTTGCAAAATTTTCATTTTTAAGGGCCATAATTCCATAGCGACTATTCTGAAATTTCAACTGGGCATAACTTTTTATCCCTGCTATGAAATTTTGATTTTTCGAATTCGTTGGAAAGATATTTTCAAATAGATTCTAATATTTTTGGTTTCTCTAAAATCCGGTTTATTTTGAATCCTTTACATTCATTTGAAATTTGAAATCGAATTTTCGAACTACCGCGCCATTTTCAATTCCTTTTATAATTAAAAATAATTATTTATATTCTAACGACGATTCAAATAAGTATATACATTCTAATTCTATTCAAAATAAATTTCTCGTCGTTATTGTTTAAAACAAATCATTTTAAATATTCAAAATTCATTAAAATTGCCAAAATAAAAAATTTAAATTAGTTCAGATTTTCCGGGTTATTACAAATTTTCTCAGTGCTACTATTGAAACATATAAAATTCCATACATGGCAAGCAAGCCAGTTCATTCCAATTAAAGTCTAAAGAATTGACGGTATATTAAAAAATTGGATCCATATTGGAACCTTCTTGATTTCAGCTAGAGAAATACCCATAGATGGATCCCGTTGTGTAAGAATAAACATTCTTCCCGTAATGAAAACCGAATTTGAACACAAAATAGTATCCCTGTCTTGATCATTAGAGAATTTGAAGTAAAAAATAGACTCCATCATATTTAGTACTGACTTCTCCTTTCAACTTCCAAATTTTTTTCGAAAAATTAACCATAGTGAGAAACGGTAGTGAACCATTAAGAATAAAACCTACCAAATGATTATTCCAGTACTTCAATCCTTCTTCCTTAACCAAGTCAGGAAGCTCTTTAGGTACACCGTCCTTAACAATTGAAAGATAATTGAAGAGAGAAGCATAATCTGATTTAATAGATGAAATCGCAGAGCCAGAATGATTATTTAATGGACGAACAAAATCTTGATTCAAAAAAACATGAGCATCACGTCGATTTGCAAAAGAGGGATTAACTTGAGAAGAGATATATGAGGAAAGAGGAGGAGGTGGAGGATCAGGAGGTGCGGATTTGGGTGGAAGAGGAGGAAATGAGGAGGAATCAAAAGCGAAAGAAAAAGAAGAAATCGCCATAGCCAGGGCTCAGATCTCCATTCATATTTCACCTCATATGTAAACATTAATAAATTGCATTATTAATATAGTTTCATTTACATGTGCTTATTTACGAACTTATATTTCTAATTGTTAACATTATACTTTTCATTTTCATATTTTAATCTATCAAGGTTATCCTTTCAAAATGGACTACACTGATGCTTTCTCATAAATTAGCTAACAACGATGTATTCTTTCGTTTGTAATCAAAAAGAATTATTTCTGTTCTTTTATGAAATAGACAATATAAACAATGTAGAAACGTCCATACTTTACACTCTCTTTACTTTTATTGGTATATCCATTATAAAATCAAATGTTGCATATATACATTTATTTTTGAAATTAGTTAAGGATAACACTAAAATTAATTTTGAATAATCTGATTTGAAGATAAGTATTCACAATGAAATTAAATTGTTTTAGGAATAAGTATTTGATTAAAATTTTATGGAATCAATTATTTTGAATTATAAATTATTAGTAAATAATGAATATGAATATACTAGGGAATTTAATATTTTTGGTCTAAAAATATATTGAGATTGATTGAATGATTTTACAAAGTATAAAATTAATTGTAAATGAGATTAAATGTATATTCCAAACAGAATTTGAATGCATTTAACAAACGATATTAAATATGAATTTAGAGGAAAATAGAGATAATTATAAAATGCTCAACCCAAGAAAGTCGGAATGTAAATGAAATTACAGACATGTTTTTCTATAGGAAACAAACAAATGAATAGAAATGAATATATTACAAATAGTCCTTAGACCTTATCAGGTCACTCGAAATAGAATTATATCCCACCTACTCCTAGTGATCTACCCGTAGAGAATGAGACATCCAAATAAGCCAAGACACGAAATACATTATTCATAATTGTAATACCCCTAAATTTAGATAACATTATTCATGAATTTTATTGGTTAAATTAAATGAGAATGATATGATGAAGAAGGAAATGAGAATAATGTGATGAAGAAGGAAATGAGATATGTGTTTAATAAATTAGCAAGTAGATTGACCTTAGAAATAAATCAACTAATGCTTAAGAAATGGCATATGAAATGGGGGCAAAGTGGTAAACTTTTGGCCGTATATACAATCATATCCTACCTCATTCTGTTTCACTTTTCATTCACTCTAAAAATTAAAAGAAAACCTAAGGTAGCTGGCCATTAAAGTTAGGATTAAAGCACAGATGCATCAATAACAAATCTCACTACCTCAACTAATCAAGGTGAATAATATTATTACCTTGGTGTTTCAGTCATTGGGGAAATTGCCAAAAGTAATGTTGGTTCATGGTGGTTTTAATGATACTTATGAGCTATTTGGTGGTTTGTCAATAGCTATGTTTGACATGTTTATATGGTTTTTATATACTTGAAAATGGTTAGGTTTTAGGGTAAAACCTATAATTAGATATCTCTGAATTCCATGGATTCTCGCTATGATGTTTGTTATGTGATTTTGGAGAAGTGTTTTGAATTTCATAGTTTTTCATGGTTTTATGGATTAATTGTGAATTTTATAAGTTTGAAATTTCTTAGGGATAGTTTCATGTTAATTAAAATGATCAAAATATATGTATAAATATTTTATATATAGCCAGTACAAAAGTACTGTAAAAAGACTGTACATGGTTAATATTTTAATAAGCTAATGAGAATTCAACAAATATATTGGAGTGGGTATAAAGTATCACTTTTTAACGAAATAAGTCAATATATCTATATTTACTATTAATGCCACTGTCTTTACGGAAGCAACGTTCTAATACTCTCGAAATCCACTTTTTGGTAGCGCTGAATACTTGGAATATCATATGCATAGTATAGTAGTATTCAAACATCTGCCTCTTACCTTCTGTAGGAACTTTGGTATTGATATGTATATGTCTTGTAGATTAAATGCTCCATAAGAGGCTTTCGCCTCCACCCTTTTGGCAGGGATGAAAGGGGTTCATTTATAAGAAAGAAACTGTTTTGTTTAAGGACTTTTTACCTTTCAAACCAGACGAGAGTCCAAAACTCTTGAAGCCATTGCCTATGATGACATGCCTTTATAAACTTTTTTTCCTAAACTTATTTCCTTTGATGTGGTTAGCAGACCAAAAGGAAATCTTGTAATAAAGGATTTGAGGCTTTGCCTAAATGGTTGTCAGCTTCGGCAATGTCAATGAAGGAAACTTTATTGTATGTTTGTACAAAGGAGCTAGAGGTTTTTGTCTCTATACCCTGCCATCATGGTTTTGGCTCAAGGTCTTGATTGATTACTTGATTGCATTGTTCCGAAAGAGGTACCTTTAGGGGGAATGAAATGGTGCTAGAGGGTTTTGCCTTCCGAGTAAATTATTGTTTGTTTATGAAGGCAATGTTGCCTTTCGGAGATGAGTAATCAATAGTGCCGAAGGGGTTTGCCTTCGGAGTAAAAGACTGCTTGTCTTATTGAGCTGGAAGTGGTTTCCTTTTGAAGATAAATGTTTATTGAATTTGGTAGGACACCACTAAAAGTTACACATGTCATTTGTAGAAAACCATGGACATGACATTTTCATTTGTGCGAACAATTAAGGGATACCAATGGATGAAAGAAATTGGAGGAACCAGTTAAACATCGAGGGAACCAATAAGTGAAAGTAATTGGGGGAACCAATTAAATAAAAGGATAAGAATTTGATCCGTTGTTAGTGAGGGATTGCCTTGCGAGCATGGAAGGGGGATCAGAAGGAGGAATTCCATTGCTTTGTGTAGTATGGAAATTGTTATAAGAAACTGGCTCCATTGCTTCGTGTAGTACGAAAGTCGAATGGATAAGAAACGATGGTTGTGTTTCCTAGCAAGGGGGTACCTTGATTTGAGTAGTGCGGATACAAAGGAAAAGGAAAAGACTCATTTCTTCGTGTAGTATGGGAGATGTTTTTGTTTAGAATGTTAGTAGAGGAGGTTACCTTGTGGACCAAGGAAGGAGAATCAAAATAAAAGAATGAAGATAATGGGGAATCATTAAAATCGACAAGATGGGAAATCTAAAATAAGGGGATCGAGAATCCATTGTGCGTTGCATATTGCTCATTTGTAAAGTCCCTTATGTTATTGTAGTTTCGTACTAAACACTGATGTGCAGGTATTAAGGGAATGTTTGCGGAGGTATCTTGATACGAGCCAGGGAGAAATCCGTTCCGCAATGTGGCATGGTCCCGCTAGATATCAATGTGTCGGGTAAAAAGAATTATTATTTACGCTAGTCCATTGACTGATCCTAAGTTTTTACTTTACACTTTAACACTCAAGTGCTCATTCGAGTAGGCTGAGGGTTAGGGTTTTCAGATGCTTCTTTAAATAAGCTTACGGAGGAAAGAAAGAGGCTGTAGCTATTGGGAGCATCGTTGTTTTTTTTTTTTGATGTGTGTATTGGAAATATTGTTGTTGCCTATGTATTTTAACTCTGGTCAACTGAGGGAGCATCATTATATGTTGCTCTCGAAGTATATTTTGTAGTAATTTGTATTTTCTCTAAAGGAGTTATACGAAAGGGTTATATTAATGGAATGACTTTCAATGAATGTTTTGTAAAGTTTTTCATACTCCTACGTTTATTGATGTTATGGTTTACTAACATCTAGTTTATCACCAAAAGCCGACACTATATATGATTGCAACATCAGTAGGGTTGTGCTTCCGGTTCTGGAGAACAAGGTGTTTCAAATTTGGTATCATAGCATATGTTTATGGAAATTTAAAACAACATTTTCTTCATAAGTATTTTCAAACTAAAAGCCAAAGAACATAGAAATTCTAATGGTTAGGCTAACGAAGCTATCACATATTTGTATTTGTATTATATAAGTACATATATGCCCCTCAGTCCTATTTACATCATTTGGTCTCTTACTAAAGTTTAACTACATAAGAAAGAAGTAAGATATAGAGAGGAGTGCTAGAACGGATATCGGTGGTAGGAGCACCACGACTGATGGAAACATTCGACTCGAAATGGAAGAGGAAGGGTCGAAGGGCCAATGAGAACCAGATTGATGCAAACCAACCAACAGATATAGATAATTTTTTCTATACTTTCATCTAGATTTTGCAACCCGTAGCGGTTGTTGGTCCTGGAAGAGTGAATCCTGAAGCGCAAGTTGGGAACAACTATGCGAAACTGAGAAGGGATTACATTAGCATAGGAGGAAAGTCATTTCTTGGAAGGGAGGGTGCTACTACTTTGGATACATGGTTGTTGCATTATCAGAAAATCTTTGGGGTCTTAGGCTTGATTGATGAGAAAGAGAGAAGATTGTCCTCGAGACACCAGTACAGTCACTATACGATAGAGTGCAAGGTAGCAGAAGCCAATAGCAGTGCCTGGAAGCCGAATGTCAGGTGCTTCAATTGCAATCAGATTCGGTATTATAAGCATAAATGTCTGGAAGCAGCCAAGGTTAAAGTGAGTGTTGTGGAACCTTCGTCTTCCAAACCTAGTGCTATGGAAAAAGGGAAGACAATGTTGGAAGGTATGTTTTTGTTTTGTAGCATACCTATTAGAGTTTTATTTGACAATGATGCATCACATTCATTTATCTCTAGATATATAGTAGATAAATTATCTTTAGAACAATCATACCTTGTTATTTCCTTTAAGGTGGTTAATCCTATCGGAGGGCACGCAATTCCAGGTTTAAGATGCGATAACCTAGAATTTTAGTTGGTAGGTTATACATTTTTTGTAACTTGTATGTTTTTTATTTCGGCGGTTTCCGACTTATTTTGGGTATGGGTTGGTTGGGTTTTTATGATGTGCGAGAGTTGCGTCAAAACAAAGAAGTATCATTGAAGCATTCTAATAGAAACGGTAGGATTGTGCTCTTAGTGGAAAGAGTCATCCTGCAGATTTCTCTTTGATGAGTGTTTTTGAAATTGGAGGAAGAGGTGGTTTTCGTTCCTGTTGTTAGAGAATTTGCTGACATCTTCAAGCCAATGGAAGGACTGCCATCGAAAAAAGCAATCAAGTTCCAGAACGATCTGGTGCAAGGAAGCGAACTAATAAGTAGGCTTCGTAGCCGAACGATCCCTTCAGAGATGAACGAGTTGAAGGTGCAACTTGTTGAGTTGGAAGATAAAAGCTTCATTCGTCCAAGTAGGTCGCCTTGGGGCGCATCCGCTGTATCTGTGAAGAAGACTGATGGACCGTTGAGAAAGTATATTGATTACTGAAAGTTCGACGAAAGGACAACAAAGAATATATATTATTTGCCTTGTATTGATGATCTGTTTGATTAGTTAAGCAGAGCGGAAGTGTTTTCTCAGTTGGATTTGGCTACTGAGTTTCACAAATTGAGGAAAGTAGAAAAGAGTGTTCCATTGACAGCGTTTCGTACTAGATATGTATCATATGAATGGATGGTTATGTCATTCATATTGACGCATGCACCAGCTATTTTTCTAGATTTGATGAATCGAATATTTTAGGAACACTTTGACTGATTCATGTTGTTTTCCCTGATGATATATTGGTGTATTCGAAGGACGCGGTAGAGTATGGAATTCACATTCGGATAGTGCTGGAGACTTTGCGGAAGCACCAATTAAGAGCCAATTGTTGGTTTTGGGAGAAGAAAGTGAAGTTTCTTGTTCATGTGGTTTCAGAAGAAGGACTGTCGATAGATCCAACTAAGATTGATGCTATCGTTAGTTGGAAAAGGTCCGAAAGTGTTACGAAGATCCGAAGCTTTCTAGGATTGGCCTTGTACTATCAAAGGTTTATCAAGTACCTTTCATGGATTGCGACGTCACTCGCTAAGATAACCACAAAGGATGTTAAGTTTGTTTGGTCTAATAAGTGTGAGGACGCATTCCAAAATTTGAATACTTGTTGACCAATGCTCATGTGTTAGTAGTGCCAGGAGAAAACTTAGGTTTGATTGTTTTTATTGACGCTTGCAGAGTAGGGTTAGGTGTTGTTCTTATGCAGAAGCGAAGGGTTATTGCTTATGCTTTGCAACAGCTGAGACCACATGAAGTCCAATACCCAATTTATGATCTTGATTTAGTTGTTGTTTTTGCCTTGAAGATTTTGAAGCATTACTTATTGGGTGAAAGGTTTGAGTTGTACACAAACAATAAGTCCTTGGGATATGTGTTTTCTAGAAGGAATTGAATATGCGAGAGCAAAGATGCATAGAGTTCTTGACGACGTATGACTTCGACATAGAGTATACCCTTGGAAAAGGGAATAAGGTTGCAAATATCCTTAGTAGAAGGCACTAAGGACGGTTTCTTGGAAAGCTCGCTTTCGATCAACTGGTTACGGAGGAACGGAAGGTTATGTGTTTCGAAGGCTGATGAGCTGAGGAAGGAAGTTCTTATAGAGTGTCATCGCTCTAGGTTTATGATACATCCCGGGGGAGCCAATATGTACCGCGATAGGAAGAGAAGCTTCTTTTGGAAAGGAATGAAGAGGGATGTTTACTTATGGGTGAAGCAATGTATGAATTGTCAGCAAGTGAAAACCAAACATCAGAAGCCTAGTGTTTTGTTACAACCATTAGAGGTTCCAATTTGGAAGTGGGATCCAATATCCATGGATTTCGTCGATGGACCGCCGAGATCAAAAAGAGGGAAAAAATCATTGAGTTGTCAGGGATAGACAAACCAAGAGTGCTCATTTTATTCCCGTGAAGCCTACTAGGACGACGCCAATTTTGGCTGAGTTATTCATGAAGAATGTAGTGAGGCTTCATGGAGTTTCTAGTAGTATCTTAAACGATAGGGATTTTTTGTTTACGAGTGAATTTTGAAAAAGTTTGCAAAAGGCAGTGGGAACGAAACTCAATATGAATACGACTTGTCATCCACAGACGGATGGGAAAACCAAGAGGGTGGATAAGGTACTAAAAGATTTGCTGAGAGCATGTGTTCTAGACTTTAGTGGTTCTTGGGAGGACCATTTGCATTTAGTGGAATTTTCCTATAATAGTAGCTTTTAGGCTAATAATAATAGCTTTCCGACTACTATAGGAATGCCAACTTTCAAAGCCTTATACAGAAGACCGTGTAAATCGTCATCGTGCTAGTTGGAGATAGAAGATGGACTAGTACTCAATCCAAAATTAGTGAGAGAAGCCATAAAGAATATTGAAATCATTTGTGGTCAGATGATCCAAGCAAAACAGTTACGCAGATAAAAGGTATAAGGATTTGGAATTCTCTGTTGGAAAAAGGGTTTTCATCAAGGTGTCAAAAAAGAAGGGCGTGTTCCGTTTCAGAAAAGCAGGGAAGCTTACGCTAAGGTTTGTTGGACCTTTTTTGGTTTTGGAAAGGATTAGAAAACTTGCCTATCGGATGGATCTACTGGATAGACTAACGGGAATCCATAATGTATTTCATGTATCGCAATTGCAGAAGTGTGTACATGACTCCGACGCTACCGTTGATCTGAGGGTATTGAAAGAGTTGGTGGCGAAACCCGATTTTACTATCATGAGATAACTAGTTCGTGTTGTGGATAGAAATGTAAGGAAACTGAGAACCAAGATAGTTAAATTGAAGTTCAGTGGAGTTCTAACGAAAGAGATTGTACTTGGGGGACGGAATACAAAATTGGAGATGCTTTTCCTGATTTGCTTTCAGTAAGATCTATATAGCTTTATATATTGGTTAATAATGGGGTACGTTGGTATATGTTTATGATAGCAATGCTTGCTGGGTCGCTGTGATTGTTTTGCTTGTTTAGTCCTTGACTGAAGTTCGAGGATGAAATTCTTTTAAGGATGGGAAGAAGTGATACCAATAAATTTAGATAACATCATTTATGAATTTAATTGGTTAAATTAAATGGGAATAATATGGTAAAGGAGGAAATGAGATTTTTGTTTAACGAGTAAATTAGTACGCTGGCCTTTTAAATAAATCAACTAATGCATAGGGAAAAAAAATCAACTGATGCATAGGGAAGGACATATAAGAGGCGGAAAATTGGTAAAATTTTGGCCTTATATACACTCATATCCTACCAAATTTTGTTTCGCTTTTTATTCACTCTAAAAATTAAAAGAAAATCTAAGGTATCAGCCATTAAAGTTAGGATTAAAGCTTGGACACATCAACAACAAAGGTCACTACCACAACTACTCAACATGAATAATACTCATACCTTTGTGTTTCGGTCATTGGGGAAATAGACTAAAGTAATATTGGTTCATGATAGTTATGATGTTATTTGATGGTAAATCAATAGTTACACTTGATATGTTTAAATGATTTTTATATACATAAAAGTGGTTAGGTTTCAGAGTAAAACCTATCGCTTGAAATTTCCATATGCTACGGATTTTTGGTATGATGTTTGTTATATGATTTTGGAGATGGGTTTTGAATTTTATAATTTTCCATGGTTGTATGAATTGATTATGAGTTTTCTTAGTTTGAAATTGCTTAGGGAAAGCTTGCATGTGTATTATAATGATTAAAATATATGCATAAATATTTTATACATGGCCGGTACAAAAGTACTGTAAAAAGACTGTATGCAATGAGTATTTTAATTTATAAGCCAATGAGAATTCAATAAATATGGTAAAGTGGGTATAAAGAAGCGCTTTTTAAGGAAATAAGTCATGATATCTGTATTTACTATCATTGTCACTGCCTTTTCGAAAGCAACATTCCGATACTCTAAAAAGCCACCTTTCAGTAGTGTGAAATATCATATGCATGGCATAAGAAGTATTCATATATCCTCCTCTTATCTTCTGGAAGAACTTTGTTATTGACAGCTATATGTTTTGTAAGTTAACTGCTCTATAACAGGCTTTCGCCTCTACTCTTTTGGCAGGGATGAAAGGGAGTCTTTTATAAGAAGTAAACTGTTTTTTAAACGACTTTAAACCTTTCGGGAGAATCATAAGAGAGTCAAAAACCCTTGAAGTCATTGCTTACGATGACAAGCCCATATAAACTTGTTTTCCCAAACTTATTTCCTTGGATGTGTTTTGTGAGCCAAAAAGAAATCTTTTAATAAAGGATTTATGGCTTTGCCCAACGAAGGAAACTTTATTGCCTGTTTGTATAAAGGAGTTAGAGGTTTCTTCCCCTATACTCTAACGTCGTGGTTCTGATGCCAAGTATTGATTGATTGCTTGATTGCATGAATCTGAAAAGGGTACCTTTCGGGGGAATGGAATGGTGCCGAAGGAGTTTTCTTTCAGAGTAAACGATTATTTGTTTATGAAGCCGGAAGGGGTTGCCTTTTAGAGATGAGTAATGAATGGTGTCGGAGGGGTTTGCATTTCGAGTAAAACACTGTTTGTCTTATTGAACCGGAAGGGGGTTTCCTTCCATAGAAAATAAATGTTTATTGAATTTGGTAGCACACCAATGAAAGATGGACATGTTATTTGTGAATAACCATGGACAAGTGTGACGGCCCTCCCCGAACAAGTCGACATTTCCCTTGAAATGCGTTGTGCCAATGCCCGACTAGCATAGGACGGTCGTCAAAAGAAAGGGATTTGAAACTATGAATCATCAAGAACCTGTAGTTTATCTCACAGCGCATGGAATAAAATATAATAATAACATAACTTGACATTAAATAGGCGAGACAGTGCATAAGCTGAAAACTAAACCATCATAGCAGTGGAATCCAAAATACATCTCATGATCCAAACCATTATTACGGCTTCAAAATTCTGTCTCTAAAGCAAAATAGAAAAGGTACACTACTAATGTCCGAAGTAGTGACCAGCAACGACACAGGGAGAATATATGTAAATAACACGTGGAAGCCTCCTGCTCGTCTCCATACAGCTACTCGTGCATACCACCTAACCTGTCTTCAGTCTGGTCATTTAGGAGCACCCAGAGTAATAAGAAGAGACATAAAACTCTGGGTCAGACGAAAGTCTGTTATGAGTGATAGCAGTAAAACAAATCAATAACAGGTATAAATAACCATACTTGAACCTGGACCTACGACCAAAGAGTTAGTACAACAAGATGTACAGTTCTCTAAGGTAACATTAACATAAAGTGTAAAGTGGAAGTGCACATGTCATGGTGATAGCAAACATCAAACATGGCAATCATCCTTACATTTCTCACTTAGTGCATAAAGCATACAATATCCACCACTTTGATCACCAAATACTTTTCTACGACCACTTGCTCTTGGAAGTCTTAATGACCCTATTGCGCTGGCCCATAGCCACTAATTCTTTGCTACGATCACTTTTCCCTTGAGAGTCCTGATGGTCCCATTACACTGATACATTGCCATGCTATGATCACTTGCCCTTGGGAGGCTTAATGACCCCATTGCACTGATCCATAGCCACTAATCCGTCTCTCAGTGGTGAACCAAAGCTATAGATATCGATAACCCCTTTGCAAACGTCCCGCAGCAAAGCCCAACTCAAGAAATTAACTCGTTGGTTCCCATCTGGATCCTGAGTTCTAAATTCCTATTTGGACTACCTTTGCATCTTGGGTTTTGGTCATCATCCCGGTTCGTGACCTTCAAAATGACTCATGGTATATTCTTGGTTCGGCTCGTGACCCTCCAGTCCGGTTCATGACTCCGGCCCGGTTCGTGGTCCTCACCCTAGCGGCTCGTGATGATGCTCCGGCTCGTGACCTACTCATGGACACCTTTTGGTTCGTGATCCACCATTCGCGGCTCATGGTCAAGACTCGGATCTGTTTCGTGGTGCTCTACTCGACTCATGGAGGACACAACAGCTCGTGAAGGCGACTCACGATCGGGTCGGGTCGTGGTATGTGCCTCACGATCGGGGTATGACCAATTTCCTGCAACTTTTCCAGCGAGCTATTTACGCCATACGACGGCATTTTTGACCATTTTAACTTTACTATACAATCACAAAGCATACCAAACAATAATAGCAACATGTATAATCAACCGTAACCAAAACAACAATGTAAGATGTTAATATGGATCAAACATACTCAAAATCCATGTTTTCCCCTTAATCCCCTTAACCATGTTTTAACTATAGGATTATCAAACTTAATCCAAATTTTCACCAGTGACATAAAATAATATTTAAGAATTTCTACATATTTTTCTAGATTTTTATGATGCATAATTTCGCCAATTATCACTAATCACCCCTAATTAGCCGTAATTAGTGTAAAAACATGATAATCACTCACCTTAGCTACAAATAAATCTCAGATCTGAAACTCTAACTGGTTTGGCATGGATCCCAATGTATTCCAGCAGCTCTATCTCGATTTTTATGCTAATCCGCCTTAATTTGATGTAGATTTGGTTAGCATGTGATTAGAAAGTGATTAGAAGGTAGTTTAGAAGGTGGAGGCCATTACTATGTTTGAAGAAATGAAAGTGGCGGCTGAGAAAATGAAATGAAATGGTTTCCTAACTCATTTCAGCCTCCCCATAACCCTAATCGTGAAATGGGTTATGGGTTGATCCACTAATTACCCAATTAAGCCCGCTTAAGTAGTTTTTCACCTTCCAAACCTTATTTCAACCATATCTCCCTAACAGTAACTCCGTTTAACAAATGTGACCACTCTACGGAAATGTAAACCATCATCCGAATCCAATGGAAGTGGTTTCAAATCAAAATTCCTTAACAATCAAAAGTTATAGGCGAAACAAGGTTCGCTAGGGGCAAAACGGTCATTAAAATTCGTCAAAAATCGTGAACATGGGAAATAACTCCAATAGTCGTTCCCCAAAGTTATATGAACATACGACTTCATATGTGAATAAAATAAATATTCTACGATCCTCCAATGCGTAGAATACGGGTCGTTACACTCTCCCCTCCTTAAGAAATTTCGCCCCCGAAATTCCTTAATCAAGAAAACAACCAAAAGGTCCCGCATGCCTCTCAAACATTTATAATCAATCAAACATACATGACAAACACAACAAACCTATCATAGCATGCGGAATAACTATATTGCTATTAAAACCTTACCAGGCAAAGATTTCTGGATGCGACTTCCTTATGCTCCTCTGTTTCCCAAGTACAATCATTATCATTATCACCCCACTAGACCTTAACCAGTTTAACTATCTTCCTTCGAAGTTGCATCATATCATGTCCGACAATACGAATCGTTCTGTGGCCCCCAATTGCCTCAAATTCCACTTCGATATCTTCCACCTGATCTAGTGAAATAGTCATATCAGAATCGTGCACGAACTTCCTTAACTGGGAAACACGAAATATGTTGTGCACTCCCGCCATCTTGTCTGGTAATCCAACTTTATACGCTAAATTCCCAACTTATTCGAGAACTGGAAATGGACCAACAAACCTTGGTGCCAATTCACGTCTCCTACCAAATCGAATCACACTCTATAACGGAGAAATTTTGACGAATACCAAGTCGCCAACGGAGAATTTCAATTCTCTTCGTCTTTTATCAGCATAACTCTTCTGCCTATCTTGGGCAGCCTTCATTCGCTGTTGAATAACCTTGATCTTATCTGAAGTTTCTCTTATTACATCCGGCCGAAGCATAAATTTCTCACCGGTTTCCAACCAACATGACGGTGAGTTGCACGGTCTTCCATACAAAGCTTCAAATGGAGCTATACCAATGCTGGACTGATAACTATTATTATATGCAAACTCAACCAGATGCAAATGGTCATCCCATGAACCACCAAAATCCAATATACAAGCTTTCAAGAGATCCTCTAATACACGATCCACCCTCTATGTTTGACCGTCGGTTTGAGGATGGTACGCGGTACTAAGATGCAATTCTGACCCTAAAGCCTCTTGTAAAATCTTCCAAAACCCACTAGTAAAAAATGGATCTCGGTCACTCATAATACCTTTAGGTACTCCATGAAATCTCATTACCCTCTTCATATACAGTTCTGCTAACTTAGTTGTTGTTTTGTTCGACTTGACCGGTATAAACCTTGCACTTTTGGTCAGTCGATCCACAATCACCCAAATACTATCATGACCCGATCTGGTCCTTGGAAAACCATTAATGAAATCCATTGAGACCTATTCCATTTCCATTTGGGAATTTCCAACGGTTGAAACAAACCACTAGGCTTCTTTTGTTCAGCTTTAACTAACTGGAAGTTCATGCACTTGGATATAAACTTTCCAACGTCTCTCTTCATCCCTTTCCAGTAGTAGGTCTGCTTCATGTCTCGATACATTTTGTTATCAACGGGATGTATTGTTAGTTTCGAGTGATGACACTCTCTAAGCACTTCATCTCCCAATCCATTATTGTTGGGTACAACTAGCCTCCCATTCTTTCGAAGCCATCCCTCTCGATCAAGACCGTACTTGTTCATTCTCTCGTCGTTGATACCCATCTCTACCTTGGAGATGATTTCCAATAGATTAGGGTCGTCCCTCTGACTGGAACCAATCCGCTCAATAAAAGTTGGTCTGATCGTCAAACTTGCTAACATCTCTGGATCCAATTCGCACTTAGGTCTGAAATCATATCCCGAGATATACTCCAGTTGCTTCCATTCCAAAAACATAGTCCCCAAACTGGCATGTCTCCTACTCCATTCATCAGTTACTGCATTGTCTTTCCGGGTGTGTATGCGATATTGAAATCATATGAAGCCAAGAACTCTAATCATCTTTGCTGACGAAGATTTAAATCCCTCTGAGAGAAAAGATACTTTAATGACTTGTGATCGGTAAACAACTCAAATCTTTCTCCTAAGAGATAGTGTCTCCACACCTTTAACGCGAACGCGTTCGCTGCCAATTCCAAATCATGGGTAGGATATTTTTTCTCATGCGGTTTCAGTTGTCGACTGGGATAATCTACAACCCTACCTCCTTGCATCAATACAACACCTAATCTGGTACCACAGGCATCCATGTATACCGTCGTCTCTTCATTCCCTTTAGGAATAACTAACACTGCTGCGCACGTTAACTTTTCTTTTAGGCTCTTAAATGCATTCTCACACCTTTCGTCCCAGACGAAATCTTGATTCTTCTTGGTCAACTGAGTTAACGGTGTTGCTATCTTGGAGAAGTCTTGAATAAACTTATGATAATATTCAGCTAACCCCAAGAAACTTCTCACATCCGTTGCATTCTTGGGCGTAGACCAATCTTGTACCATAGCCACTTTCGCTGGATCCACGGCAATATCATTATTTGAAACAACATGGCCCAAGAATCTCACTTCCCTCCTCCAGAAGTGACATATAGAAAATTTTGCTTTCAATTAATGTTTCCTCAACACCTCCATCACTGTCCTCAAATGTTCCTTGTGGTCTTCCTCTGCCCTTGAGTAAACCAAGATATCTTCCACGAACACAAGAACAAACCTATTTAATTGATCTCTGAAAACTTTATTCATAAGATCCACAAAATATGTGGATGCATTGGTCAACCCGAATGGCATGACCAACCACTCATATAATCCATACGGTGTCCGAAATGCCGTTTTAGGTATACTCTCAACTGCTACTTGGAGCTGATGAAAACCTGTCGCAAGATCCAACTGGGAGAACACTCTTGCTCCATTTAACTGATCAAACAAATCATCTATCTGTGAACGAGGATACTTATTCTACCTAGTCACCTTGTTCAACTCGCGGTAGTCTACACATAAGCGAAGGGAACCATCTGCCTTAGTAGCAAATACAACTGGTGCTCCCCACTCGGAAACACTCCTTCAGATAAGCCACTTCTTCAAAAGATCGCCCACTTACACCTCGAGCTATCGCTGCTCCCTTAGTGCCATATGACGAAGTGGCATCACTATAGGTCTGGCATCTTTCACCAAATCAATCTGAAACTCGATCTCTCGGTGTGGTGGAAGTCCGATCACTTCCCGACGATGTTCGGATACTCGCCAGCAATAGGCACATCTGACAACTCATCATGCGGGATGTTGAGGGAATTTAGAAAACTAGCCATCACCCCATCAATAGGTAGGGAACCAAAATGTACCCTCCGCCCATCGTCCGCTCTAATGGTCACCGAAGACCCCTCATATTTTACCACCACCCCATACCTTTGGAGCCAATCGACTCCCAAATAATTCCAAACCCAGTAAGGCCCAAAACAAAGCAATTACAAATAAACATGCATCCATGACTTGATAAGACCAAATTACGACAAATCATACTAAGGCTAGTCTAACCATCAATCGGGTTCGTCACAATTAAAGGTCTATCGACAATCTCGGGTTCCAATCTCAACCTATCTACCAGGTCACTAGATATAAAGGAATGGGAATCCCCGGTATCAAACAATACTCGAACAGGAACATCATAAATGGAAAGCATACCTTGGATAACGACACCCTTTCCTTTCTCCACCGCAATTGGGGCATTCGACGAAGAAGGAACATCGTTGATAGCATATGCTTTCACAATCTACTTCTCTTTAGGGGGTTGTGGACATTTATCCTTGTGATGTCCCACTTGGCCGCAATTGAAGAACTTTCTGTCCGCTGGCTTTGCTCGACAATCTTTAGCATAGTGGCCCTTCTTGCCACAACTACAGCACTCAACATTTTTCTTATTCTTCTTATGACCATCCTTAGCTTGGTTATGTTTCCTCTTATTCTGCGAATTATTCTTGCCTCCACCGCTTGCCTGCAGCTTTGTCTCCCCTGCGATGTAATAGCAACCTCGGCCTTTGACTTAGGGTAAAGGCTCTCCGACCTCAATGTCTTTCCCATTATAGATTCGAAAGTCTCATCGATGTGGTTTACAAGTCTTTCCCCCAAGTACTCATCTAAGCCGGTTATGAACGTATCGTTCTTCTTCTCAGTAATATCGATAAGAGATAATCCATACTTCGATAAAATATCAAATTCAACAATATATTCCGAGACTGCCCTACCATTCTGCTTAAGCTCCAAAAACTTCCTGAACAATTCTGATTTCTGAGCAACCGGAATAAATTTATCATTGAAGCGAGTCTTAAACTGATTTCAAGTAACTTGATTCCCAGGAGCAGCTGCTTTAATAGCATTCCACCAATTCATAGCCTGTCCTTGAAGTTGATGCGATGCTAACTTTCTTTTCATTGCATCATTGATTCCCAAATCCTTGAAGACACGCTCACAACTATCCAGCCAATCCTGAACTTCCGTAGCCAATTCCGTTCTGTGGAATGGCTTCCCACCAAGACCAGTATAATCCATGTTAAGATTGGTGAAATAAACTTTAGGCGCCTACACCGCTGCACCACCACCGTTAGCAGCATTAGGAACTGCTCCCTGAACATTCCTAAGCATCTCTCTCAAGAAGGTAGTAAACATCGTCCTCATATCAAGGGCATTCCTATTATTGGCCCCTAAACCCGTACTCCTCCTTTTCGGCTCATCGTTCAATCTGTAAAGAGAAAACGATTAACCATCTCCTTAGTGGTGCCAGTGCAGTGCGAGTTCATCCTTAGATATACTAATAGTATATATATAGTTTTTGAAGACCAAAATATCACAAATACATGCTCTCATATATGTATACTATCTCTCTCTAATGTCTTCCCCTAGGTTAAACTACGCAACCTAGGCTCTGATACCAAGTGTGACGGCCTGCCCCGAACCAGTCGACATTTCTCTTGAAACGTGATGTGCCAATGCCCGACTAGCACGGGACGGTCGTCAAAAGAAAGGGGTTTGAAACTATGAATCATCAAGAACCTGTGGTATATCTCATAGTGCATGGTATAAAATTTTATAATAACATAACTTGACATAAAACAGGAAAGACAGTGCATAAGCTGAAAACTGAACCTTCATAGCAGCGGAATCCAAAATACAGCTTATGATCTAAACCATTATTACAACTTCAAAATACTATCTCTAAAGAAAAATAGAAAAAGTACACTACTAATGCCCGAAGTAGTGACCAACAACAACACAGGGAGAATATATGTAAATAGTACGTGGAAGCCTCCTGCTCGTCTCCATACAACTACTCGTGCATACCACCTAACCTATCTCTAGTCTGCTCGTTTAGGATCGCCCAGAGTAATAAGAAGAGACATAAAACTCTGGGTCAGACGAAAGTCTGGTACGAGCGATAGCAGTAAAACAAATCAATAACATGTATAAATAACCATACCTGGACCTGGACCTGCAACCAAAGAGTTAGCATTACAAGATGTACAGTTCTCTAAGGTAACACTTACATAAAGTGTAAAGTGGAAGTGCACATGTCATGGTGATAGCAAACATCAAATACATCAATCATCCTCACATATCTCACTCAATGCGTAAAGCATACGATACCCACCACTTTGATCACCAAATCCTTTGCTACGACTACTTGCCCTTGGAAGTCTTAATGACCCCATTGCGCTGGTCCATAGCCACTAGTCCTTTGCTAAGATCACTTTGCCCTTGGGAGTCCTGATGGTCCCATTGCACTGATACATAGCCATGCTACGATCACTTGCCCTTGGGAGTCTTAATGATCCCATTGCATTGATCCATAGCCACTAATCCGTCTCTCAGTGGTGAACCAAAGCTATAGGTATCGATAACCCATTTGCACACGTCTCGCAGCAAAGCCCAACTCAAGAAACTAACTCGTTGGTTCCCATTTGGATCCTGAGTTCTAACTTCCTATTTGGACTACCTTTGCATCTCGAGTTTTGGTCATCATCCCGGTTTCGTGACCTTCAAAATGACTCATGGTATCTTCTTGGTTTGGCTCATGACCCTCAAGTCCGGTTCGAGACTCCAGCCCGGTTCATGATCCTCACCCTAGCAGCTCGTGATGATGCTCTGGCTCGTGATCTGCTCGTGGACTCCTTTTGGTTCGTGATCCTCCATTCGCGGCTTGTGGTCAAGACTCGGATCCGGTTCGTGGTGCTCTACTCGACTCGTGGAGGACGCAACAGCTCGCAAAAGCGACTCACGATCGGATTGGGTCGTGGTATGTGCCTCACGATCGGGGTATGACCAATTTCCTACAACTTTTCCAGCGACCATTCTAAATTTACTATGCAATCACAAAGCATACCAAACAGTAATAGCAACAAGTGTAATTAACCATAAACACCGAAACAACAATGTAACATGTTAATATGGATCAAACATACTCAAAACCCATGTTTTCCCTTTAATCCCCTTAATCCTCTTAACCATGTTTTAACTATAGGGTTATCAAACTTAATCCAAATTAAACCAAATTTTCACCAGTGACATAAAATAATATTTAAGAATTTCTACATATTTTTCTAGAATTTTATGATGCATAACTTTGCTAATTATCACTAATCACCCCTAATTAGTCGTAATTAGTGTAAAAACATGTTAATCACTCACCTTTGCCACAAATAAATTTCAGATCTGAAACTTTAACTGGTTTGGCATGGATCCCAATGTATTCCAGCAGCTCTATCTTGATTTCTATGCTAATCCATCTTAATTTGATGTAGATTTGGCTAATATGTGATTAAAAAGTGATTAGAAGGTAGTTTAGAAGGTGGAGGCCATTACTATGTTTGAAGAAATGAAAGTGGCAGCTGAGAAAATGAAATGAGATGGTTTCCTAACTCATTTCAGCCTCCCCATAACCCTAATCCCGAAATGGGTTATGGGTTTGTCCACTAATTAACCTATTAAGCCCGCTTAAGCAGTTTTTCACCTTCCAATCTTTATTTCAACCATATCTCCCAAACGGTAAGTCTGTTTGACAAATGTGACCACTTTACGGAAAGATAAACCATCACCCAAATCTAATGAAAGTGGTTTCGGGTCAAAACTCCTTACCAATCAAAAGTTAAAGGCGAAACAATATTCACCAGGGGCAAAACAGTCATTAAAATTTGGCAAAAATCATGAACATAGGAAATGACTCCAATAGTCGTTCCCCAAAGTTATACGACCATACGACTTCGTATGTGTATAAAATAAATATTCTACGATCCTCCGATGCGTAGAATACGAGTCTTTACAACAAGAAATTTGCATTTATGTGAACATAGAGGGATACCAATAGGTGAAATAAATTGAGGGAACCAGTTAAACAGTGGGAGAACCAATGGAAGAAAGGAATTTGGGGAACCAATTAAAT
Source organism: Allium sativum (assembly GCA_030737875.1). NCBI lineage: Eukaryota > Viridiplantae > Streptophyta > Magnoliopsida > Asparagales > Amaryllidaceae > Allium > Allium sativum. Next base: position 259,840,584 of record CM060927.1, on the reverse strand, counting down.
AAAAGGATAAGCCTTCGATCTCGTTGTTAGTGCGGGGTTATCTTATAAAGCATGGGAGGGGAATCAGAAGGAGGAATTCCATTGTTTCACGCATTATGGAAATTATAATAAGAAATTGACTTCTTTGCTTCACGCAGTATGGAAGTCAAATGGATAAGAAAGTATGATTTCGTTGCCTAACAGAGGGTACCTTAAGTTACTTAGTGTGGATATCATAAGAAAAGTAAAAGACCCATTGTTTCACACAGTATGTGAGGTGTTTCGATTTCAAATGATAATGGGGGTTACCCTGCAGAACATGGAAGGGGAACAAAATTAAAATAATGAAAATTATGTGTAATCATTAGGAACTGTTTAGATGTGAAATCTGAAATAACGAGGATGGGAAGTCCATTGTGTATTGCATATTGCATATTTATAAAGCCACTTATGTTATTGTGGTTTCGTACTAATAACTGAAATGCAGGTGTTCTAGGGATGTTCTCGGAGGTAGCTTGATACTAGCGAATGGGAAACCCTTTCCACAATGTGGTGTGGTCCTGTTAGATACAGTTTGTCGGATAAAAAGAATTATTATTCACACCAATCTGTTGACCGACCTGAAGCTTTTTCTTTTCTCTTTAACACTCGGGTGATTATTTGGGTAAGATGAGGGTTCGGATTTTCAGGTGACAAAGTCAAATAAGCTTCCGGATGCGAGTAGAAGGCGGTAGCTATTAGGAACGCCGCTGTTTGTATTGTTTTTGATGTGCGTATCAATAATATTGTTGTTGCCTATGTATTTTACCTTTGGTCAACCGAGTGGCATCGTTACAAGTTACTTTCGGAGTATAGTTTGTAATAAATTATATTTTCTATGGACGTGTTATACAAAAGGGTTTCATGAATAGAATGACAATCAACGAATCTTTTGTAAAAAAATTCATAATTCCATGCTTATTGACGTTGTGAGTATTAATATCTAGTTTTCTGTCACCGAAAGCGGACACTAAAGATGGCTGCAACATCTATGGAGTTGTGCTTCTGGTTTTGAAGAATGGGGTGTTACAATAATAGACTCTTGCAATGCTAACGTAGATTAATGAACATCCAATGATCCAAGTATTAGTCAATTGAAGGCACATTAGAGAACATGGTATGGATAGTGGACAGAAAATGTTATCATGTTATCGTGAATATTATAATCGCTAAGCACACAAATTGGCAGATCTGGAGATGGTTGTTTGTACCAATAGAATATTGAGATCATTCATGGTCGGATGAAGGAAAACCAATCCAAGTAGAAGAGTTATGCAGATAGAAGGTGCAAGATTTGGAATTCTCTGTTGGAGAAAGGGTTTTCATCAAAGTGGGTGTGTTCCATTTTGGAAAAGCAGGGAAGCTTAGTCTAAGGTTTGTTATTTTTTTCTAGTTTTGAAAGGATTAGAAAACTTGCCTATCGGGTGGAGATATTGGATAGACTAGCGGGTGTTAACGATATTTCTCGTCAACATTGGAGATAAGTCTAAGGAAATGGACCTAAGAGAAAAATGGAATTATTCAGCTTCCCCAAGCTTGAGTTAGTTCACCATTTCCTAAATATCAAGGTCTCAAGCCCGAAGATTAGTTACTCTTCCCTCAATGGGTGAGTATCACGCTTGCGAGACTCAAGCACCAACAATTACCTCAGGATAAGGGTTTCGTAAGCTCGTTGCAAGTTAGAAAGCTAAACGGCTTGCGAAAGGGTATCTTGATGATTTAAGGTTAAGGGTAAGGTTTATGCGGAAAGGCTTTTGTTATGAGGAAAGCATAAGGTAGTTAAGTACCCGCTAAAAGGGATAGGTTGTAAAACATTGCATAATACATACAAAAGCATAGTAGAATATAACATAACATGCGAAAACAGTAAGAACACACAATCTATAGTGGTTCGGTTCAGATTGAACCTACGTCCACTTTAAGGGCTTTGATGATTTTATTCATAAGAAGGTTACCTAAGAAATCTCCAAATTGATTTACAAATTAGGGTTAGTTCTCTTAGAAATGAGAGTAAGAATGAGAAATGAAAATTCGGCCCCCCAAGATGAGACCCCTGGGGTCTTGTTTATAGGCAGATTGGTTCCCCTTCTGGTGTGAACCTAGCAGAAGACTCTCTCGGATGCTTTATCGACCGCTCTTGTGACTTTTGGTTCCAGTAGAAAAGTCTCGACCACCTTTCTTCTTATTAAATGTCTTCATTGATGTCTTCTTGCCTTCGAAATATCAACCTCGGACTTTCGGGAGTGGTTCCGCTGACATGCCTGTCTGTTTCTCGGTCTCGAAATCTGAGAGCTTGACTTTGGTGGCTCTCGTTTTCGAGACCACTGGTCTCGGTCCGCATCTCTACCTTTCGGTTTTGGTAATGGATCATGGAACCTTTGGTAGCGGTAAAGGGTGTCGGTTTTAGCTTGCTTTATCTCTTTCTGCATATGTCTTTATATTTAGTCACTATTGGCTTCCACCACCCTATTCTTCCTTCAATGCTCGTTCCATAAGGTGTTGGTCTTGTCCACTAGTATCAGTACCGAGACTCTTGGTACCGATAACTTCTTGTTGCCCTATTTCTAGCCTCTTGCTTTAGCTATTAAAGGTATGCTTCTGGAATGCCTTCCGATGATGTTGAAACTACTTTTTGATGTTGGAGTCAATAACCTCTTACCTCCCTCTATTTAGGTTTTGGATCATATGCCTCCGGTAACCCTTTATTACTAGCTTCCAATATCATATGGAATGCTTTCGGAGTTGTTTATCTGTGTTTTCTTTAGCGTCGGTATTGCCTTGACGGTGTCAGTTTTCGGCTTACTGCTTTCGGTCCCGTCTCTTATTGTATTCAGTGCATTTTCTGCCTTACCCTGTGGCTTTATTGTCGGCTATCGGACTCTGCTTTCGGCAACACCTTAGCTTTGCTCTTTTCTTCATGATCCATGTTTCGCTGTCCGAAACCCTGTGCCCTTTCACCTTTGGAGCTTTCACTTCTTCATATTAGGTCGATACGAAATTTGGTGTTAACAGCGGGAATCCATAATGTATTTCACGTGTCGCAATTGAAGAAGTATATATATGACCCTTACACTACGTTGATCCGAGGGTATTGAAAGAGTTCGTAGTGAAAACTGATTTGACTATCATGAGACAACCAGTTCGTGTTGTTAGTAAAAACGTAAGGAAACTGAGAACCAAGACAGTTAAATTGAATTTCAGTGGAGTTCTAACAAAAGAGACTGTACTTGGGGGACAGAATACAAAATTAGAGAAGCTTTTCCTGATTTGCTTTCAGTAAGATCTATATAGCTTTATAGATTGGTTACTAATGGGGTACGTTAGTATACGTTTATGAAAGCAATGCTTGCTGGATCTCTATGATTGTTTTGCTTGTTTAGTCCTTAACTGAAGTTCGAGAATGAAATTCTTTTAAGGATGGGAGGAAGTAATACCATTACTTTTAGATAACATCATTCATGAACTTAACTGGTTAAACTAAATGGGAATAATGTGGTGAAGGAGGAAATGAGATTTGTGTTTAATGGATTAACTAGTATGTTGGCCTTATATACAAATCAACCGATGCATATGGAAGGACATATGAGAGGCAGAAAAGTGGTAAAATTTTGGCCCTATATACACTCATATCCTACCACATTTCGTTTCATTTTTTTATTCACTCTAAAAATTAAAAGAAAACCTAAGATGGCCGACCATTAAAGCTTTGATACAACAATAACAATTCTCACTACCTCAACTACTCAAGGTGAATAATACTCTTACCTTTATGTTTTGGTCATTTAGGAAATAGATGTAATATTGGTTCATGATAATTTTTCATGATAGTGATGATGTTATTTGATGGTTGATCAATAGTTATACTTGACATGTTTATATGGTTTTTATATACATGAAAGTGCCACGGATTTTTGGTATGTTTTTATATACATGAAAGTGACATGTATACGGTAAAACTTATTGTTAGAAATTTCCTAGCGCCAAGGATTTTCGGTATGATGTTTGTTATATGATTTTGGAGATGGTTTCGAATTTCATAATTTTTCATGGTTGTATGAATTAATTATTAATTTTTTGAGTTTGAAATTACATAGGGAAAGCTCGCATGTTTATTAAAATGATTAAAATATGTGTATAAATATTTTATACATGGTCGGTACAAATGTACTATAAAAAGACTGTATACAATCAGTATTTTAATTTATAAGCCAATGAGAATTCAATAAATATGGTAAAGTGGGTATAAAGTAGCACTTTTAAGGAAATAAGTCAAGATATTTGTATTTACAAGCAGTGTCACTGCCTTTACGGAAGCAACATTCTGGTACTCTAAGAAGCCACCTTTCAGCAGCGCTGAATACTTAGAATATCATATGATGTTATAGGAAGTATTCATACATCTGCCTCTAATATTTTGGAGGAACTTTGGTATTGACAGCTATATGTTTTGTATGTTAACTTCTCTACAAGAGGCTTTCGCCTCTACTCTTTCGGTAGGAACGAGGGGGTCTTCTTTAAGAAAGAAACTTTTTTGAAGGACTTCACACCTTTCGAGGGAATCGTAAGGGAGTCCAAAACCCTTGAAGCCATTGCCTATGATGACATGCCCATATAAACTAGTTTTCCTGAATTTATTTCCTTGGACGTGGTTAGCGAACCAAAAGGAAATCTTCTAAAAAGAATTTGAGGCTTTGCCTAAATGGTTGTCGGCATCGGCTATGTTTACGAAGGAAACTTTATTGTATGTTTGTATAAAGGAGTTAGAGGTTTCCTCCTCTATACCGTGCCGTCGTGGTTTTGGTGTCAAGTCTTGGTTAATTGCTTAATTGAATGAATCTGAAATGGGTACCTTTCAGTAAAATGGAATGGTTCCGGATGAGTTTACTTCCGGTGTAAATGATTGCTTGTTTATGAAGCTAGAAAGGGTTGGCTTTTGGAGTTGAGTAATGAATGGTGCCGAAGGGGTTTGTATATAGAGTAAAAGACCATTTGTCTTATTGAGCCAGAAAAGGGTTTCCTTTTGTAGATAAATGTTTATTAAATTTCGTAGGACACCAGTGAAAGTTGCATGTATATTAGTGAATAACCATAGACAAGAAATTTGCATTTGCGTGAACAATGAAGGATACCGATAAGTGAAATAAATTGAGGGAACCAGTTAAACAGTGGGAGAACCAATTGAAGAAAGGAATTTGGGGAACCAATTAAACAAAAGGATAAGCCTTCGGTCTCATTGTTAGTGCGGGGTTAACTTACGAAGCATGGGAGGAGAATTGGAAGGAGGAATTTCATTGCTTCATGCAGTATGGAAATTATAATTAGGAACTAACTCCTTTGCTTCTCGCAGTACGGAAGTCAAGTGGATAAGAAAGTATGATTCCATTGACTAGCGGGGGTACCTTGTGTTATGTAGTGCAGATATTAAAGGAAAAGGAAAAGACCTACTATTCCGCGTTGTATGTGAGGTGTTTCGGTTTCAAATGCTAATGGGGGTTTACCTTGCGGAACATGAAAGGGAAACCAAATTAAAATAATAAAAATTATGGGTAATCATTATAAACCGTTAAGATGTGAAATCTGAAATAACGAGGATGTGAAGTTCATTGTGTGTTACATATTATACATTTACAAAGTCACTTATGTTATTGTGGTTTTTTTTACTAACAACTGAAGTGCAGGTGTTATGGGGATGTTCTCGGAGGTAGCTTGATACTAGCGATGGGGAAACCCTTTCCGCAATGCAGTATGGTCCCGTTAGGTACAGTTTGTCAGATAAAAATGATTATTACTCACACCAGTCTATTGACCAACCCAAAGTTTTTGCTTTTCTCTTTAACTCTCGGATGCTTATTTGTGTAAGTTGATGGTTAGGATTTCAGGTGACAAAGTCGAATAAGTTTCCAAATGCGAGTAGAAGGTTATAACTATTAGGAGCGTTGCTGTTTGTTTTGTTTTTGATGCGTGTATCGGCAATATTGTTGTTGCCTATGTGTTCTACCTCTGGTCAACCGAGGGACACCGTCACCTGTTGCTTTCGGAGTATAGTTTTAAAAATTTATACAAAAGTGTTGTATGAATAGAATGACTATCAGTGAATGTTTTTTAAAGTTATTCATAATTCCACGTTTATTGATATTGTGATTTATTAATATATAGTTTTTGTCAGCGAAAGTGGACACTAAAGATGACTACAACATCTGTAGAGTTGTGCTTCTGGTTTTAAAGAACGGGATGTTACAATAATAGACACTTGCAATGCTAACGTAGAGTAATGAACATCATATTATCCAAGTATTATTCTATCTAAGGCACATCAGAGAACATGGTCTAGACAGTGAACAGTAAACGTTATCATGTTGCTATGAATATCATAATCGCTAAGCACACAAATTAGCAGATTTGGTGAGATTATTCCCAACACCGGGTTGTGTTGGGTGTCCCATCCGGGTGGGTTGACACCCAACCCTGCCCAGTAGGGTGAAACACAGCAACCCCAATAGGGGTGGTTGTGCTATCCTTAGTCGGCTTTGTATAAACCGGTTAAGGATGTTACGTGGATTACAATCCTACAGCCGTAGGATTGTAATCCGCGTGAAGGTATGGAATTAAATCCAGATCGTCTACTTAGTCGGCTTTTAGATAGCCGGCTAAGCCAAGCATAGCCGGCTATAAATAAGCCGACTATGTTTTATTATTTGCACACAAAAAAAAAAATCATCTCCTTTCCTTATCCCCTTCTTCCTCCATGTCCACCGTTAATTGGTCTACGTTTAAGTCACTTTTACTGGTGTAATCGTATATCGACTTCCACGGAAGGCATGACAAAATGCTGCAAGGAGGCGGAGGAGTAACCCATGAAATGTACTGGCAATTGATTCAAAAAACTTACAACGACAACCCCAAATGTCCCTCGTGGAGGTCTATAGACGAAATTCATAAAAAAACATAGTAGATTTTGGGAAGATTATGCCCAATACCGCGAGATTATCGAGGAGATAGAAGATGAAGATATTTCAAAGTTAATCGTTCCACTTTTGATTCGCGTTACCAATCCAAACACGGATCGGAAGTCATCGGCCATGAAGCTTACGAACTTCATTATAGCTGGCTAACGTGCTACGGTTCTGACTAGTTGATGTTTATGTGGCACTCTTTATGTTAGTTAATGTTTAAACAATAATCGTTTGTTTCCTTTCGATGTGGTCAAGTTTTCTGTTTTTATATGTGGTGTTTCGTACTTCCTTTCAACAATGTTTATGTACCCTGACGCAAGTCAAGTCATGTCAACGACTGTAGTAGCCTTTGGAATCCTTATTGTGATCTGTATTGTTTGTTTACTCTGTTATGATTACGTATTTACTAATCTCATTTTATTCCGTAAATAAGTATTAGTTAATATATTTCATAGGAAATAGGAAATACAAAACATAAAGGTACTACAACTTAGGATACAATGGATGTTAACCACATTACAAATAAAGCAACTGCACTAGGCATATAGAAACAAATGATCATAAACATTTATAACCTAAAAAACAAAAATTACTTAAACGTCTAATGTAAACCATGGCAAATTCGGATGTTTGCTTGACTAAGATCATTCACCTGGTTGCGTAGCTTTCGTATTTTTTCTTCCAATTCCGAAGCATATGTAATAGCTCTGGTAGGAAAACTTTCTCCCACCCACTGTCCGAATGCGCATCCGTTTGTAGGTACTGGACAACAATAATAACGACGACCAACGTCGTTTCCATGTCGGGATACTAATTGTGGTGCTTCAAAACCACAAAAACAGACAACATTCACTGACTGCACCTTTTCTACTTCACCTGCAGTTCGGGAAGGAGGAATCACAACGTGTCTTGTTTGGGTTTGACGTTGTTGTTGACGACCTAATTGCATATGTGCCATCCTTGCATCTAATTCCATTTGTCGTATTTTCTCGTGACGTCGCTCTTCCATTTCGACGTACCATTCAGTCGGTTCTCTTGGTGCAGAAGGATTTGGAGATGAAGGTCCAACAATAACATTAGTGTACTCGTATGAGGCTGGATATGAAATTGGTATTTTTGTATCAATTCGTCTTACCAATGCTTGTATTTATGGGAGTGCAATGTATAGAATGCCCCACTTTCATTGAAGAAGGCGCCACTTTCATTAAAGAACGCGCCACTCTCATTAAAGTATGCGCCCGTTATTAAACAACACACCGCTTTCATTAAAGAACGTGTTAACTGCATTAAAGAATGCGCCTGCATTAAAGAACGTGCTTGCATTAAAGATCACACTCGTATTAAAGAACGTACCTACATTCTTCCACCAAATAGTTGAGTTTCCTAAACTTTGGCAAAGAATAGTGGACATTATTGCACTCTACAAAGAGTGATGCAATATGATAATGTTTGTCCAATGGAAAAAAACAAGCTGACGTGACAAGTCTTAATGATTAAAGCTGCTCATATTCATAGTGCAAATAGTTTAATGCTACGTACAAAAAAAGGACTTGCATTATTAAAGAGCTACTAGCCTCTCTTCCTCTATTCAAGTTCTCAATTTCCAGTTGGGTCGAAATGTCAAATTGGGAATTTAATGATGAAACCATGAATCAAATGTATAATGAATACGAACGGAACAAACAACCAGTTGAAGCTATCGAAGTGGAAGTCCAAGTGGAAGCTGCTGAAGTAGAGTCTGAAATCTTTAGTGGCATACAACCAAATGGTGCAGTTCAGCATATTGGACCAGCACAAAAATCCCTCAATGCTCGTTTAAAGGAAGTTATTGGTAGGAAGAATCCCGATAGATTAAGCTCAAGTATGACGGGTCGTTTAGTTCTTTGCTATTGCGGAGTCGAATGTAATATGCTTGTTTCTAAAAGTCAGGCGAATGCAGATCGTCGCTTCTATGGTTGTAAATCGTACATTGCTGCGCAAAATCACTTAGGATTGCAAAGTTGTAAAAAAAATCATGGATCGATGCACCATTGATGGAGAGGGGTGTCCAGTACACACTTGAGATGCAAGCCGAGGTTAGTTGCTTGGAAAGAATGAATGTTGCAATCAAGAATGAAATGCTTCATGGGTGTTACAGTTTCCCCTGAAATTAAAAGCCGTAGCTATGTTGTATTGTGTACTAATTATATGTTTGTATTTTTCGTTTATGTCGTATTACGACGTAGTTCTATGTTGTATTTAACGTTACCTGTATCCTTTATTCTATATTTTATTGTATTGAATGAGTTTGTATGCAAGTTAATGTTTTTGTGTACATTTTTTAACGCAAAGGAATTAAAAATATGGGTCGCCCACATTTATACTAAATACTAGAGAACGTAAAGGAGTCTTAAAATATGGATCGTCCACGTTTATAGTAAAAATTAAAGAACGTAACGGAGTCTTATAATATGGGTCATCCATGGTTATACTAAAGATGTAATGTGGCTTTTACACCAAAGTCTCCATCAACACTATAAACGAGACAAGGATTCTTTGCTAATAACCAGGCATTAGAGTCAAGTCGCCATCAACACTATAAACGAGACAAGGAATCATTGCTAAAGTCCAAGCTGTAGAGTAAAGTCTCCATCAACACTATAAACGAGACAAGGATTCTTTGCTAATAACTAAGCAGCAGAGTCAAGTCGCCATCAAAATTATAAACGAGACAAGGAATCTTTACTAATAACCAAGCTGCAGAGTAAATTCTCCATCAACACTATAAACGAGACAAGGATTCTTTGCTAATAACCAAGCAGCAGAGTCAAGTCGCCATCAACACTATAAACGAGACAAGGAATCATTACTAAAGTCCAAGCTGCAGAGTAAAGTCTCATATACTACAAATATAGGTAAAAACATGTTCATTCTTATTCTTCATTTCAGAACCCAAACCGAAATGAATAAACTTAAAAGGTTATGGTGTGCATCTTCATCTTCTTCGTCCTCTTCAGATGAGTTCATTCAAACTCGAATTGAACAACATAATGTTATTTCTACTCAAATGCTTGAGTTAATGAATATCGAATACGAAGAAAGCAATTGGTCGACCCAAGGAGGCAGTGTCTTCGGAAGGGGAGGTATATGATATGGAAGAGATTACGCTACCACTCACAACCAACTAATTCAAGACTATTTTGTTGAAAATTCAGTCTACAGGCCTTCGGAGTTCAGAAGGATGTTTTGCATGTCCAAGAACATATTTAATAGAGTTCTCGACAAACTAACCGAAACAAATGTTTTTTTTACTCACAGAGTTAATGCTATCAACCAATTTGGACTTTCTCCACTTCAAAAGGCTACAGTAGCGCTACTGATGCTATCATACGGTGTATCAGGAGATTTAGTGGACGACAAAATAAGGATGGGGGATTCAACCGCTATCTTAAGCATGAAAGAATTTTGCAAGACCGTTGTTTTGCAGTTTGGTGAGGAATATCTTAGAGCCCCAACCCTCCGTGATATTGAACGATTATTGGCAATAGGAGAACAACATGGATTTCCAGGTATGTTAGGTAGTTTAGGTTGTATGCATTGGAGATGGAAAAATTGTCCTATTGCATTATAGGGCCGATACTTGAGACACTTCAAGAAGGCAACCATGGTATTAAATGTTGTTGCATCATTAGACTTGTACATTTGGCATGTGTTTTTTGGGGCACTTGGTTCCTAAAACGACATAAATGTTCTGCGATAGTCTTATTTATTCAACGACTTATACAACGCTATAGCACCTCCATGCAACTATAAAATAGGAGGTGTAGATTATAATGCGGGTTATTACTTGTTGGATGGCATTTATCCAAAGTGGTCCAAAGTGGAAAACACTTGTGCAAGATTATAAAGGGCCTAATAATGTTAAACAAGCACTTTTTACAAAACAACAAGAAAGTTTGAGAAAAGATGTTGAACGAGCTTTTGAAATGCTTCAAGGCAGTTCATATATTAAGGAAGGAATCACACTACCACGACCCTACAGTGCTAGCTGACATCATGTATTGTTGTATAATTTTACATAATACGATTGTCGAAGAAAAACGTGGTGGATATGAGCTTCAACTCCGGAACTATCCTGATATTGCTGCTGCATTTCAGAAAAAACCTTACAAAGACCCTAATACGTTTGTTCGGTACATGAAACAAATTGAGGATGTAAGGGATTGCAGGCTCATCTTGAACTCAAAGAAAATATAGTTGAGCATTACTGGCATCATGTTGGAACTCAGTCTTAAACCAGAAGAGCTATTATCTACTTTATGTATCTATTTTATGATTTGTGTGTTTGTTTCTCAAATACTATTATCAATGAAATATGAGTTTAAATATTTGAACTTATTTATGCAGGATTAAATTCAACACCGATTAATAACTAGTAGATACAAGCATAAATATCTCAAAGATACACTCATTACTATAGTTCACTAGAATTACAAACGCAACTTTTTAAAAACAAGCTTGTGTAGAAGATAATGTATGTAATAAGATAGTTCAATGCAATTTTATCGGGAACGGAGGTTGGCCTTAACCGGCTTTTATAAAGCCGGCTAAAATAACCGGCTTTATAAAAGTTGGCTAAGGCAAACGATCAACTTTTGACCGGGGGCCCTACCTTAGCTGGCTTTGTATAAGCCAGCTAAGGCCAAGATTGTCAGACAACCTCGGGGGTTGCCAAAGCAACCTCCTAAGACTCAACCGACCCCCTATTGTGCGGGTTGGTTGGTTCCCAACCCAACCTAGAGTTGAGAATGCTCTGAGGGACGCTTGTACCAAGAGGATTGAGGATCAAATACGAAAGGCCCAAAGGATCTCTCTTAAATGAAATATGAGGCTAACGTGATATAAGTTCAAAATAGGGGAACAATATGGTAAAACATCTGGCTTTAATAAGTATTACAATCTCCATCAAAATTAAAGGATGACACATCTATATGATCTACCTATTGGTGCACGACTTTATGAGGTTGAACCAACGTCTCTAATTCAAATACCATATTTACATGTAGAGAGAGACAGAAGTGTGAAGCATACGATTACACGTGGACATGTCATAACTGGCTTCTATATGATGACCAACGCTCTCTGAATTGCCCCCAAACTTTTCTAGCTATTAATGATTGCTCTAAAGGTTATAGGATTTTCACCTAAAAAACTTATTTGTTTCGAGTAATAAATATTAAAAATCATTATTTCTATAAAAAAAAAATGTCTTAAGATTTACAGAAAAAAAAATAAGATTGTTATTAATTATATAAAGATAATTGTAAACAAATTTATCATTTTTCTGTATAACTTTAAAAAAGATTATTATTTTTTTATAAAATAATCCTTAAAACTTATTATTCAAAAGTGATATACTTAAAGTTAATTATCTTATAAATAAATAAAAAAATAAAAATAAAAATAAAGGCCTTCCAACCTGACTTCCACTAAGGATTAACTGTAATATTATTCTGCCTTCATGTGCATATTGAACCATGTCTGTTACTACCAAATCGTGATTCACCCTTTGTGCAATCAGCAATGCTTCCAACGTTCGTTCCTTGAGAATACTCTCCTTGAATAAAGTGCCCCTCATATTATTAAAAAAATAACAAAAATACATCAACGTACAGCGATAGGGAGGGCAAACATCACGCTTTGCTCTGTTTAGTTGAGTACTGCGAGTCCTGATCAAACAATTCATAGGACTGATTCTGGACTTAAGTAATATTTTAAGCAATTTAAAAATTAAGTCTGGACGTTCATGAAGGCATGAAAGCATAGTAAAAAAGTCACAAAGTCGAACATTTATACATCTTCCAGACGAAATCCTACTTCATGATCGTTTTGAAGTGACGCTCTTCGCAGTGTATGTCATGTTTCTTCTTTAATAGCATATCAATTAGCCATCAAGATTAGTCTCGAGCCGAAAGACTACCGCACCACATCTACACATACATATTACATATCCTGTTTTACTAAATTGCTTCCTCTTCAATCGTCCTTCGGTTTTCTGCTAAACCATCCGATAAACACATGATATGATACTATTGATAGATTAAACCATCTACCATTAATGTCTATTTAAGCTAATTTTGCATTTTAAACCCCGAAAAACATATAACTTTAGATATTCGGGAATGATAGATGATAACTCCTTATGATCCACCATTAATGTCTATTTAAGCTAATTGCAGCTTACTCGATTTCATTCTAATCAGAAATCAGAGTTATTTGACCTCAATTGAATCCATAATCGAGCTCAAAAGAGAACGATTTTCGGACCTTAACATTAAATTGATTAGTAAAATAAATAAAAACTTACAAAGAAAGGATCAGATCTCTAGCTCTGGAAAGTTTATGAGATTTCAAAGAACGATGATCTTGCTTGGGTGTAATTTCTTGTAGAAGAAGAAAGCAGAATCTTTATACTAAAAAAAAGTGTGTTTCATCAGGACCGCACTAATTGTTACAAATCAAACGGTCCAGATCAATCGTAGAAGGCCAAAAAGGGGGGAAAACCATGTACTTCCAAGATAATACAGAGCAAAAGCCAAAGCTATTGATTTGAAATTTTGAAAATACCCCTTCACAAGGAGGGCAAATGTTACTACGAAAATTCGATATCGAAATTAGAGAAAAAAGGTTAAGGGGTATCATAGTGATTTGATACCACAGCAGAAGCTTGAAGAGCCGAAACTAGGAACAAAAGGATTAGAAGGAATCCAAAAAACATTAAAAGCAAGAAGGATAGAAGCATGAAAGTCGATACCCGAAATATAGCAATGAATGCACGATACTGATGCCAACTCGCAATAAGCAGATGGCTTGGTACCGGTATCGGGTGACAAAGAAGGCAAAAGCAAGGAGCTGATATTAAAGGAAGCAAAGTTAAAGCATTAAAACAATGCCGAAGCCAATGCCGAAACGAAACATAAAGGAAAGAGAGAAATCTAGTTGAAGCCGAATATACAAATTGGAGACCGATATCATAAGACAACATCATGAGAAGAATGCATAAAAGAAGAAGCACGAGACCAACATGGAAGCAAGTGAGTGCTATCGATACCAATGGGCTTGGTATCGATATTGTTACCAAAGGCAGCACCGGAATCATCAGGAAGAACTTATAAGCAACATAAATTTGAAACCGATACCGGAACCAGAGACTATTAATGTAAGCCGAGACTAAGAAGACAATGCAAAAGGGATTATCCACACTAGCGTGCTTAGTGTCAATACTGAGATATGAAAGCTTACCATCGAAGCCAAACAGGCCAACACCGGAAACCACAAAGGCGGGGTGATACCAAAGGCCCGAGACAGAACCAGGCTTCCTACCGGACAACTACCGAAAGAGACCAAATTGTCTATAAATAAGACCCCAGTGGATCACATTTTGGGGGATTTTTCCTCATTTCAAAATCTTGTGTTCGTTTCTAAGAGAGGAAACCCTAGTTTGTAAATCAATTTAGGGATTTTTACTTGTAATCATTTGTGTATTCAATCAAGTGAGCAATAAAAGAGTGAATTAGCACTTGTCACTTATTCCACTCATTTCCTTATTTTCATTTCACTTTCTTATTGCTATTTCACAACAAAATCTTCCACTTAGAGATAATTACTGAAATAGCCCTCATGAACCATCTAGCTCCCTATTTGAGCCGAGCTTATGAAGCCGTTATTCAAGGTAACTATTGGTCCTTGAGTCTCGTAAGCGTAATACTCTTCTCTTCTTGAAGGATGAGTAACTAATCTTCGGGCTTAAGAGCTTGATACCTAGGAAACGACGAATTAAGTCAAATTTGAAGGAACTAGGTAATCTCTAAGTTCCCCTAGGTCCACAACCGTACCCTATATTTCAGTGTTGACGAAAAATAACGTTAACTTTTGTGAAGAGATAGTTGTAGAAGAGAAAGAGACGTGAGCTTTCAAATAAAAAGATTAGTTGAAAAGTAGTAATGATTTAATTAGTCAACTAGCCGAGTTAATAATAAATCTCTGTTAACTTCCTTATTAAATACATGACACATGGCATAATTATGTAGATAGAGACAGAGGTATAAAGAAAGTAGGTATAGAGGATTTGTTCTCTGTTATAATTGGCTTCTGTACGATGATCAACACTCCGAAATTGCCCCTTGCTCCTCTAATGTTGAAGATAGTTGTTATAAAATTAATAGAACCTAAAATTGATGAAACACCTGATAGATGAAGACTAAAAATCTCAACTATTATTTATTTCTCCTCCCTCACCTTGAGTTATTCAATTTTTCTTGATAAATGATTAGCTACAAAAAGCTTTTTTCCTTTTAGTGAACGTGCCACAGCTGATTACTCTTTTATATATATATATATTTTAAAGATTGGCATTCTGTGTCCAATAGAATATCTCGATCTAAGTATGAAGGTAAGAATAAATATAATAATGATAAATGAAAAAAAAAATGTTTTAAATAGTAAGGGATTTTCGCTTAAAAAGCATATTGGTTCAAAATAGTAAGTTTTAATAACATTATTTCTGAAAAATTAGTTTCAATGACAGTTTACAAACAAAAATAAATGAGAATACCATTTCCAATTATATAAAAATAATGATAAACGAATTTATCATTTTATTTATAACTTAAAAGGTAAAGAAATTTATCTTTTTATATATATATAAAATTATCCTTCAAATTATTATTCAAGTGCTGGCCTTAAAACTAACTATTCTTACCAGAAACGCTTAATTTCCACTCATGATTAATTTGAATATTATTCTGCCTACACGCGCATATTGAACCATGCCTGTTACTACCAAATCATGATTCACCCTTTGTAATGCATGTGGAACCAGTTATATGCTTCCAACGTACACTACTTCAGAATACTCTCGTTACAATAAAGTACTCATATTATAACAAAATAATAGAAATACATCAATGCACAGCGATATGAATAGCATAGATCAGGTAGTTGAATACTGCGAGCCCCTGATCAAATAATTCATGATTGTTCTGAGGTGACGCGCTACGCAGTGTATGTTATGTTTTTCTTTAATAGCCATGGAGATTAGTCTCAAGCCAAAAGACTATTGCGTAGAAGTGACGTGCTTGGAGCAGGTGGGCATGGACTACCGTCTTACCACGATGAGGGTAAAGGTAGTTGATATATAGAGTATATTGAAGTGCAGATCTGAAAAGTCCTTTATATTATGTTCACATGCATTTTTTATATTGTGTTTTATATTGTGTAGGAGGAGATATACTTCAAAATCGACAATGACCATGCCGAAACTCGATTTTGAAGTATGGTGGCTGTGGTTTATCCAGAACTCATCTATCATTCTACACATACATATGGTCATAGTCCGAGTCAATTACATATTTTTGGTTACTTGCCAGACATGTTGGGAGTTTTTGTGGAATATACATTTTGTGTCTAAATAGACTTTATATATATATAGAGAGGGTTCTGCTACACCTTTTATATTGCACATGAACTCTCCCTCTTAATCTCCACCACCCAATATTTCACTTATTCTCTCTCTTCCCACTAAAAAATAATATTGAAATGGAAAAAAAAAAGAATAAATAGGAAAATGGATGGTGGAGATTAAAAGGAAAAGTTCACGTGTAATATAAGAGGTATAGCAGAACCCTTCTCTTTCTCTTTCTCTCTCTATATGTGTGTGTGTGTGTGTGGGGGGGGGGGATAGGATCAGGAACACCCCAAACAGTGCAGCACCTCTTTAGCTTTCCTGATTTCCACCACATATCCCGTTTTCTCTCTCTTCTCACTAACTATCTCTGCCCCCAAGGAGTGCTAAGAAAAGGGTGTGCATATATATATATATATATATATATATATATATGTATATGTATATATATATATATAGCCAAAAGACCATTCCACTACATCGCATACCAAAAGACTATTGCACTACATCGCATAATCTTCCACAGACGTAACGTGTTATACTAAATTGCTTCCTCTTCAATCATCCATCAGTTTTCCGCTATATTATACGATAAGGAAGTGCTACTGTTGATAGATTAGACCATCTGGTTGGAAAATTCTAAAGATAGGGCTCCATTCCTGAAAAGAATATTCTAATTAATAGATTTAGGCAATTAGGCTGTCACTATACTCCTCCCCATGGTGGCATCCACATTGTGCTCAAGGATTTTGAGGCAGACAGAAAGACCACATTCTTCCCCATAATACCAAGTCCTGTTCCACCTTTTATTTTTTTTCCAAGCACCTTTAAGGCATTCGTTCGTTAAAGCATTTAAGCACAAGGGAAAAAAAATGAAAATAAAGGAACTATAATAAAAACCGAAGAACAAAACAATTAACCATAAATAATGACAACAATTAGCAAAAAGGTAGAGAGCAACAAACTAAAACCACAAAACAGGATGGTGAAGGGAAAAAATAACTTAAAAAATATAAAAGGGAGGCCAAACAAACAAAAACATGGTTCCTCCAAAAAAGAGATAACCAAAATTATCGAGATATTTATACAAAACACAAGGATGAAATATACAACCTTTAAAAAAAAAAACGATTCGGTTATAACTTAGCCAACCATACAAACTAGGTTTATGTATGCAAGGAACGCAACACGTATGTATATTTGTTCCGACTGGCCTCTTCATATGGATTAAAGAAGCAAACTTGTCCTGAATATGATGCATCGTCAACCGTCCAAACCACACAAAAACCATCTTGTTCCGACCCTGCAAATTTCGGCAGCTATTTTTGAGTAATGGGAGATATTAGCACATTCATCTTGCTCGTGGGTACCAAAAAGCGGCGAAAAATTAAGAGTTTTTTTTTTCTCAGTTGCAGATATCAAAAAAGTCTAATGATACTATACAAGAATATGAATCGGTTGTAGCAACAGTTTTTGATCGTTTAGCTGTAATGGTGTTTTCGCATTAGCAAATCAACCCTTCCAAATTGGATATAAAAGCCTTCATTCTTCAGATGTAATACTTGTATCAACCAAACATAAGCATTGTCGATACGGCCAAGTATGGTAGTAATTCGAGTCACCATATAATGACTTTTCAATAAACCTCCATACATCACAAGGATTGGCTGGTATATCAATTGCTTCATTTTTCGATCAAATTTATAATGCTTGTGATGAACTACAGGTTACAAAAATGATGTAAAATGCATGGATGATGAGTTAATCTTGGAGCACTGAAAAACTAGCAGCCCTCCAAGACTATCTTTAACTGTATTTTGCGAGGTCAATGGTGGAAAATAATTTTAACTGTAAAAGAGATCTTTCAAATTTGAGGTTCTTGCATGTTTAGGCAGTTGAGTAAATGTAACATGTTTAGGAAGTATAAGCAAATGTGAAATGTTCTGTGTAAGGCTCATGTCTAGGTAGTGTGGTTAGTTGCTCTTGCTCTTCAGTCAAATAATTGGCACATATCACCAACTTAAACTTATCTAGTCTGCTGCTTGTCTTTGGTTTTTACGCATAGAATAGATGGGCTTGTTATTGGATAAAATGCAGCACTGGAATTTTTGCTCGATGCAAGCAATGAAGCTTGTTTTTATGCAATTTACCATCCATTAAATCACTGGAATGGATATTGGTTGTCAAGTTATAGGCAGTCTATTTCACTTCTGTGAGGTTTGTTTGTTTATTGTTTTGCTAATACCCATCGTCTGTACCACTGTAAGTCAAAGCCAATGATATCGAAGCCGCTGTGTCTACCAATTCTGTTTATGTTATCTGAATGCACCATAATCTGATTAAACTTCATGTAGTCAAAGAGAGGGTGAATGGAAAAGGGTAACAACATCAACTTGGCGGCTAAAAAGCAGTATTACCATGAGCACAATCAAGTTATAACATAATCTTTGATATATTAAAAACAACTAATGGTGGACTAATTAGTTGCTTAAGGTTTCAATATAATCAAGTCGGCAAGCACAACAGAAAAAAGAACTAAAACAGTAACAACCCTCTTGCTTTAACAGAAGAAAATATATTGATAGTACCATGGACTGAGCCATGTAACTCTATTTTACTATGTTGTCTGTCAACTATAGATTAATCAAGAAGTCCTAACTAAATTTTATATTAATTTACCAACTCTTGACTTGTATTTATTTATTTGTTCATTTATTTTTAAATTGATTGTGCTCATAGTAAATACTGCATATAACCAACTTGAATAGCTAACTGCCATGGTTAAATAGGCTTTCTTGCTTAATGGAAGATCAAAAGATTTGCTATGCATGGTGGCCTCAAGTACGATGCTTTTTCAGAACAAGGCGTGACTCCAAATAGTGCTCGCGCACGTAAAAGGAAATGGGGAATGAGTAAAAGCATGGGAAGAACTTACCTTATTCTTTGTAAGGTTAATATCGTCCATAAGTTCTCCTAAATTCGTCATTTCTTTGGGCTTGAAGATCAGCACCATAGAAATTGTGTTGCATTGAAGCTGGCAATTCTTCATTAAGATATGAGGGTCTATTTCTTGAATCAACTGGCAAATTTGTTCCTGAATAATGTGGATCTACGGCTTGGTTACCTTCCAAGTAAGCAGGCTGACTATGTTGAATTTGTTGGTTCCTCATCTGGATATCACGTTGAAGAAAATCCTCCCAAAGTTTCATGTGTATGCTTCTAAGTGTATCAAGTTTCTTCAGGTAACCCTCTCTGAGTCCCTGAAGACACTGCACAAGGACGTATGCTATATGACTGAAAATGAACATTACAAAGAAATGGCAAGCAGTAAAAACATAACCAAATTGAATAACCGATGCAATGGTAGTTGTGAGTAAATAAAAAAAAAAAAGAAAAAAAAAAAAAAAAAAAAAAGGAACCACGCATACGAAAAAAATTGGCACTGCAATGCATGTACATATATTATAGTAGAAAACAAAACAAAAAACGATATGATTAACCAAATTTGTTAAATTTCAATTTTATATATTATTAAGCATAAGCTGAAAGTTATAAAGAAAAAATTATGAACATTTATAGTTAAATAATTTAGTGGGGAAAGAGAGAATTAGTGGAAGGATAGAGAAATGAGAATATGCAATGGAAATCAAGGGTGTTACAGGGGTGCTGCACTATTTGGGGTGCTCTTGATTTCATCTCTCTCTCTTATATATATATATATATATATATATATATATATATATATATATATATATAGACACACACACACGCGCCAATCATGCATACATGCACGCACTCACAAGGCTCGTCCGTTTATAAGAATTGAATGCGGATTAATCAACTATAGTATAATTATTATTATTTTGATGAAAATATAGGTATAATTATTTGGTTTTTGCTCCTTCCATATCCTTGGTTCCAGTGATTTGCCAACAATGTGTTTATAACATGGTTCGAGATCTCGGCCGGCATGCTGGAATCCTGGCCATTTTGGTCTGGTTCAGGCTGGACAAGGATTCACTTATAAACCTATCACGGACCTTGAAAAATCAAACAAAAAAGGGGAAAACAGATTTATATCTACAAATACAATGAGAGGAAATGGGAAGAGGGAGAAGTAACATTGAGCTAGGAAGGAGGGGAGAGAGATCGGTCTCTGGTAATTCCTTTGGTAGCTGGT
Organism: Allium sativum; assembly: GCA_030737875.1. Lineage (NCBI taxonomy): Eukaryota > Viridiplantae > Streptophyta > Magnoliopsida > Asparagales > Amaryllidaceae > Allium > Allium sativum. The sequence continues at coordinate 259,819,991 of CM060927.1, read as the reverse complement.
GTTTAAGACATAGCATTAAACGATTGAGCCTGGTCTTGTAAAAAAATTAGTTCTTGCAGGCTGGGCTTTTTAAGCCTGGGCTGTTACTAATTTGTTGATAAGATTTGGCCTATTATTTGTTCATTAAGGAATTACGGGTAGATAATAAAAGGTTGCTTTAGATCATACAGTGTAAACTAATCTGTATTAAGTTATTATATCCGTGATATATTATAAAATGATTTCAAATAAAGTTTACTTTTGTTTGTTTTTATTAAGTACTAATTACTTAAAAAATTATCAAAGTACAATAGAAAAAGTACTGGAACCAAAACAACGGAACTAAACCGAAAATTTAATATTTCTTGATGACCGAAACGAAATTAGAAAGTGGAATTTTAAACCTTGGTTTATAATAAACCAAGAATCAAAAATATATTGGAAATGTTAAGCTCGTCTACTACAAAAATAATGTGTTCAGTCGACATGAACATCACATGTGATTCTAATTACTAAGCTTTCAAATCTAACATGCGATTGAACAATCGTAGTTCCTGCAAATTTCTAGCAATCAAGTTTGCTGTGTAGGCACAATTAGGAAAACATATCAAGGGAATGAAACATTCATCAATCCAAATGTAAACCCCACCACACCCCCCCCCCCCCCCCCAAAAAAAAATTTTTTTAAAAAAAAATATCATTTACCTCCCCTTCCATCTGAAATCTCACTGTACTCTGTTCAAGTCTATAAAAATTAGGGGCTCAACTTTAAGTGCACAAAAAAAGGTGGAATGCCCTATAAAGCTATTTACAACTTGCACTTAAAAATGTAGATCGAAATGAAATCCATATTATATTCAAAAAAAATATAAGCTACATGTAACTTATTCTGCAAATAAAGTTAAACATGCATTTTATTTAAAAACTAAACATATATTTTTATAGTTATACTGAAAAAATACTGAAACCGGAAACTGAAATTTGCAAACTGGATCAAAATTCTTAAAATTGCAGAAGACCAAAACCAAATCTCAAACCTTGATACACACCATCCCTTGTGTGTCTGTGCCTGTGTGCACGTGTGGGGATCCAACACTTCGTCTAGCTTTTGGCAAAGGAAGATCAAATCCCATCCCTTGTTATCATACATTACATATGTACATATGTATCTATACACATATAATACATATCTACATATATATGCATACTTCTGTACATACATGTTTGTAGAGAGAAAGAAATGCATATTGCATAGCTATGTAAATACACAAACCCATACCTCGCGATGCTTGGTATTTTCCTCCTCTTCTTCATGGTCATGAATTCTGCTAAATTCCATACATTCCCTTTCAAATTCCAGCTCTAGTTCTTCGTATTTACGAGGATTAGGATAGCCAACCCTTTTTTCAAATTGAAAATCAGTATCGTGTCTCCCCAAACTCCAATTATCGTGTTTTGGCATGCCCATATTATGCTTGTGACTATCAAATGAACCGTGATCACGTATTAAACTAGACTGTGCAGGTGATCTTGAACGAGTCAATTGTCCTCTTGGTCCATCATTAGCATAAGCTTTGTGAAATCAGGAAACAGTGTAATAAATAAGATAGATTCTTGGGGTTTTGGGATGATACATAATTTAAATAATCTATAAAAAGTAGGATAATATTTAATATATAGAACTTTAAATCAGTTGACATGTGTAACCATACTTTCACAGATAAAAGTTTAGTGCTGTGGAAAATTCTGCCCGAACAGAATCACAAATAATAACTTCAAATATGAACTCAACTGGGCTCGCACTTACCTCTTCCTGCAAAAAAATTAGGTAGAGATAATTATTCAAACTAGAAGCAAGCACCAAATGAGCTTACCAAAGAACAAATAAGGGATGCTATACAATAATTAAAGATTAACAAACTAGTTTAGTTACCCTATTTGGTATAATAACAAATGGAATGCATGTCCCATCAATTGGCAATGGCACTACACTAATTAACCTACAAGAATTGCACTGATGTAAGGGATAAATATGCACTGTAAAAGCAATAAATGGATTCATGCACTTAAGCTTAAAATTATCAGTTGTTCCCTACCGTATGGAGCATCTCTTGGGAACTTTTCAAGATCCTCGCGAACTCGGTTTTCAACAACCCTGTCTTGATTTAAAAACCTTCCTTGATAGCTAGATGGATTTTTAGGACTAGAGTGGGGCCTTTGCCTTTCAGAACGTCCCCTGAAATAGGAATCAACGGTGTTTTGAACGTGATTAGGAGATCTGGACCTATGTATACGGGCAGGAGATCTGGACTTTGGAGGGCGAACGGGAGATCTGGACCTTCGTAGGCGAATTGGAGATCTGGACCTTGAAGCACGAATAGGAGATCCATATTTTGGAGCACGCACAGGAGACCTAAGCATTGGTGCATGTACAGGAGATTTGGATCTTGGTGCACGTGATGGAGAGTTTTTGTTTTTATCATCTTGTATAAGCTTGTGAACAGCATCTACACCTTTTGACAAAATGGACCCATCTTTCGCACTGACAATTAAAAATTTCTCCTCCAGCTTGATTCTGCATCCAACATCCTTCTCGATTTGAGCAATGACTTTGTCAGTAAAAAGAGATCTTACTTGCCTGTCTCTTGCAGGTACTCTTTCAAAAAAATCTGCCCTTTTGCGGTTTGCCCCAAGCGTTGATGGGCATCCCTGTATGATGTGACGATCACCAAAAAGAATTATATTTGTACCGGGACATAGACAAAACATATTGGATAAGCATCCTAAGCCATCAAAGAAACACTCTGCCGAGCTTACCATGGTAACCTTTCCCCTCGACTCTAACCATAGCTACTGCTGTAACGAATAGTTAAAAATAGAAAATGGTAGTGTGCAACCATATATAGAGATACAATTATCAACCATAAATTATCCGATTGATCATTTTGACCCTTAACACTCACCAATCAAAACATACTGTGTCTTTTATTTATTTATTATAAATTAAAATCATTGATGAGATCGTTTTACATTGACCACTACCATGTCATAATATATGGTTGGTACCATAAACTTTCCACGATTGACCATCCAATATGGTGATGGTTACCACTTGGATAACTGTTTAGCTATTCAATATGGTAGTAATTATGATTTGAATCAAAGGAACCAATTAGCATACCATATATGACCCTATATATTAACAAAAATGACAATGTGCAGAAGCATGCTGACCTTGTAAAAGTACGTAGCAGATTTTAAATGAATAGGAATCTACCCCATACACACACACACACACACACACACACACACACACACACACATATATATATATATATATATATGAGGAGCGTTCCCGGACACCGTTGTTTTGTAGCTCCCCTTCCGGTTCGTGAGCTACGGTAATCCAAACTCAACAAGAATTTGTAGAAGTTCAATCTACATATATATTATCATCTACCCAAAATTTGAGTTCGTTTCGACATTCCTAACATTTTTAAAATCTTAAGTCAATTATTCACCATTCAGACATTTATTCAAAACCCGTTAAATTTAAACATTGAATATATCATTCTACGAACCGTCGAACGAGCTCAAATTTTGGATAAATGAAAATATATATGTGGATTGAACATCTACAAGTTCTTGTTGGATTTGGATTACCGTAGCTCATGAACGGTAGGGGTGTTAAGGGGTGCTGCAAAACATGGGTGCCCTGGAACGCTCATAAATAGGTATGTGTTCTTACTAATCCTAGGTATATTCTCTCCTTTTCGTATTTTTTTTTATTGAACATTTTTTTCTTGAATCCCAATAATTTAACATTACTATGTGTTTCTCTATTGATTCTCTCGTGTCATAGGGTGACAATTAGATCCGACCTGACTGACCGGAATCAAACCCAATGGGCCAGCTTTGTTGGGTCCAAACTACACATTTTGAAACCTAGACCTGGCCCAACCCGAGCTTTGGTTCGAGTTGGGTCAATTAAATGGTAACATTATAATGCATATCGGGTCGAGTCAAGTCGACTCGGCTCGAGTCTCATTTGGGTCTTTATGCTATTTTTCGTCACCTAGATCTGATTAGAGGCCCATCGGATTCTATTTGAGATTCGGTTTTCTCTAGTCCGTTCGATTCAGATTTGCGATTCTCGGTCTTAATTATCAACTCTATTCTTCACTCAATGGTTTCTTCAATTATTTTTAAACCTCTTCACTATTAGTCATTGGCCTGATAAATTTTTGTAGTAACATTTGACAGAAATTATACATCAACATATACATAAGTATGACGCAATGTTATTTTATTTATTTAATGAAAATTTTATATGTTTTTGTCGTTTATTTAGGATGTTTACTGTCACAAGTTCATTACAAACTTTGAAATCGGGACTAAAGCCAAAACTTTAGAAAAAAATTAAATTAACCGAAACTAAGAAAATTTCATTTGAATGAAACCAACTTTCCAAACCTTAGTTTAAAATATATAAGTATATTTGATTGACTGGCATTCAACAAATTTATCTAATAAATGCTAAAAATGGCATTTTATTATGACAGATATACCACATTTATATTAATAAAAAATTTAAAAAGTAAATTTTATTAATGTTAAAAAAACATATTACATCAATTACTTACATAAACAATAACAATACTAATTTATACTTCATTCATCTCGATAAATTTATCATAATAATTAGCATAGTGAAATTATATTTTTTTTAAAATCTTTAAATTATTAATAAGATTTTGCAAAATTATCGTTTGCAATGCACAAGTTAAACATTTATTTACGTAATAAGGAACAAGGATATCTTCTAAAATTTTATAATAGCGCATATATATATATATATATAGACAAGGACCTAAATCATGTAACATGTTCTGTCAACCCTAAATTGGCATAGTGCTAGCCCCTTCATAAACCCACACAACGCCTCCCTGTAGCATTACCCTCCATCTCATTCTTTTCTGTAGATGTCAAATATCATTAAATTGTATTTAACTCCGGATTGAAACTGAATCACACGATCTCTGATTTAAAATGGAGAATAAATGACTAAAACCGAAAATTGCATGATATGAATTAGGACTCCCAATGATTAAATCGATCGACCTCACTCCTCTTCTCAAAAGCTTTTATCACATGTAATCAGCTTTTGAAATAGGACCTAACAGAACGGTTGTATTCAAACGGCAGTACATTCAAGAAGAAGAGTGAAATTAGAATTCATTAAATGAGCAAAAAGAAGCTTAACAGACAGATTCAATCTAAAGAAGGCAAAGTACCAATTTTGTCACTAGCAATTTTGTCACCCATTTTTTTGTGACCTCTCACCTCAAATTCTTTTAACATAAATTAGTAGCTTGGGTTAATTTATTTTGATTTGTTGCTAAAGCCAATTCATTTGAGTTAAAAAGCATAAATGCTACCCATATTTTATTTTGTATTGATGCTTTCAATCCAAGAAATATTGTTGACTTTGGATATTATTATATCCATTAACTTAATAAATTAAGTAATGACTCTAATTTGTTAGTCCACCCAAACCTCTCATGTAGCCTGTAGTTATTAATTGCACACGGTGCAAAAGGCACAAAGCTTCCCCCGAGTCTTGGCCACAACGCGGTAAACGGTGCACACCATTTAAATTTACTGTGCATGTTTTAGATTTTTTATAAATTTAGTACATAATGACTAATTTAAATTTCCAATATAATCTATATTTTTTAATATAATAAAACATATGTATTACAGATTCTATTTAAGATATTTTGTAAAAAACAACATCACCAATATAATATCATTAGTATAAAATTCCAAACATGATGGCCTTCAAAAGCCAAAATCCAAGACAACAGTACATAATACTAAAAAGTTAGAAATCTAAATTTAATATAACAATCATATTTTATAAATCAATATCTGCATAATCAGATTCATAAGCTTCATCATTTTCCTTGCTTATCTTACATCGATCAACGGTTTATTCGATGCCACAAATAACAAAAACGGACGGTTCAAAGTTCGCTAGAGATTTAAAAAAAAACATTCATCTGTTATGTTCAGCGTAATTAGAACAGATAGTTAAAATACGGTCGAGATTAATTGGGATAATGTGGCCATTCATTTCAAGATTTTTTATTCGGTGCAGGGACGGAAATTGTATCAAGTCATGGTAATTAGACACATTAGGTCGGATTTGAATCCAACTCCACACGTCTCGTTCGTAGTTAATGAATCTTTGTCGAGTTTAACTTGCATAATTTACAACGTCGATCTGATCCAAGGTTCGTTCGGACTGATTCAGTTTAGATTCGATGGGGGTAATAGCGCCAAAAATGCATGTATTCCTTTTTTTGTTTAGTGTTTCTGATAAGATCGATTCTTCATGTTGTTTTATTTATCAACTAGACCCGATTCGAATCTATCGAGTTTAAGCTGGGATCGAATCTGTTTGATACCAATATGTTGATCTCAGTTCTAATTGTCTATCATAGTTTAGTGTGTAAATAATATAAGTAGTTCAAATTTTGTTGAAGATTGTTTCCAAGCATGATCGTGTCATTGTGTAAAAATAATACAATAAATTCAACCATGGTTCAAGATCAATTCGTAATGTGAAATTGAGAAATAATTAAAAAAGAAGTAAAAAACAATAAAATGGTAAAAATGTCTCCATTTAGGGTCAAATTCATTTTTATTAGGTTATACATTACAAAATGAATAATATTTCTAATGTACTATGTGTTATGTGTCATGCATATGATTAGGAAACTCTCTTCAATGTTTAGTTTTGAGTCATGCGAAGTAATACAAATTTGGATACATAAGGAATGCATAACTTGCAATTGTATCGATGTATATAACATACATTGTTAGATTTCCAACTTCGGACCGGTTACATGCATATACTTTTTAGTGCAATCACGAAGTCCAAAGTAACAAACATTATATAATTTTTATCTCCATAGTAAGTTCTTTAAATAAATTATATAAGTGCTAATGAATCCGATAAATACAACTCTTCTTCTCCTTTTCGTACATAAAATATGTAAACAAAATCCCAAAACACTGACTACTTTGAAGTGACCTCAATGTCAATGATAAAAGCCTTCAAAATAAGTAAGAATGATATTGATTTTAGGCAAGATTTAGAAAAAAATGAGCTTGATATGGTTCTTTAACATTTTAAGACCTAAAAAATTATATATATATATATATATATATATATATATATATGTATGTATGTATGTATGTATGTATGTATATGTATAGATAAAAATCTACAATTCACGATTCGTATTGAATTTAAAATTTGATTTTGACAGTGTAAATTCTAAATTGGCAACCTTATAGTCATTTCTTCATTTCAAAACTGTGGTCCTCGTCACTGGATCTACAATTTCCTCTCCACTTCAAAACAGTTTTACACCTTCACCAACCATCCTTTTTTTTCTTTGCACGTAAAGTTTTCTTTGCAGTTCCAATGATCTACTTCATCAATCTCAAACCAGGTTGCTTTCATTATTAGTCCATTTTGACAAGAATAAAGGTGGCACTCTCTGTTTGTTTTTAATTTAATATTTTTCTGCATAATTTCTTGTTTAATCAATTTTTTATCTTGCTTTTGATTTTTGGTATAATAGGGCTGCAAACAACCTATATCCAACCCACCAACCCAACTCAACCCACTTAAAGCCAACCCAACCCATCCTAGTTCGGGTTGGATATGAGTTACAATTTGTAACGCATACTATATACGGGTCGGGTTTGACATTTTGTTCAACCCAACATTATTTTAACCCAACTCAACCCTATATTAATAAACTAATTAAATATTAGCCCACTAAAAGTAAAATAGTATAATCCTAGAATAATGTTTATGTATTATATAGTAAATACACAATGAAACATATTTCATGTCAATCAAAACTAGATAAAATTTGGTAAATATATTTTAAAGAGCATTTTAATATATTTTAAAATAAAACATTTGTTCTACTATGTAGTAAATTAATTTCATATGATATGTTTTACAATGAAATTTTAATAAAATATATCTTATAATGAATCATTTATTTTAAAAGCATTATGCTAGCTAGAATCTGATATATTATGCTAAATATTTTATTTTTATTTTAAAAAAAAAATCCCTTATATTTTCATTTTTTATTATATACGTGTAACCCAACCATGGTTATTACGGCGGTAAGCTGAGTCGAGTCGACAAAGGTCCAGCTAGTCGATTAGTCGTAGACTAGTCGATAAATATATTTTTGTACTGAACAAAGCAAATAAACAAAATGATGCATAGAATTTAATAAAGTGCAAATTGCAAAGAAAATACAAACCAAAATGAGGTTTCAACAAGCGTACTAAAATCTAATAAAGTGCAACGTAAAAAACACAAATGATGTTATCAATTGAAAGATAGTCATCTAGCTCCACTTCTTCATTTGCCTCACAATCACTAGTTTCGTGAATAGTAATGGTTCATGTCCATAATTATCATCAACATCCTCATCATCATTTAAGATGAGAGGACCTTGTTCCATCTCACTTTCACGACAGCATTGGAAGAGCAGCGGATTTTGGATGCTTCGAACTTAGAGGGTTCGACTTCGACACTTGTAGGTGACTTTCAATTTCATCTTCGAAGTTCGAACCTTTTTTTGATTTCGACTTTGATTTTCTAATCGTTTTTTTTTCGAATTCGAACTTCTAGGGTTCGGCTTTTTTTACTACGATAAAAAGAATTGATCTTGATCGCTTTTTTGTATGGGCTCGCTTTTTTTCCTAAGACCTGTCATTCCAAACCAGTCGACCTAGTCGAGTCGACTAGTCAACAAATTTCGATAAGTCGGCCGGCATTTTTACAAATAGCCCAGTCGGGCCTTCAAGTCGATGACTTGATCTCGACTAGTCGAGCGCCACGATAACAATGAACCCAACTCAACCCTACTAAACCCGATCCAACTCATACTTCGATCCAACCCATATCCAACCTCATATAGGGTCGGATATGGATTGAACTACCTTAAACTCATACCTATGCGGGTCGGATGAAGTATTTGGTCTAAGCCGACTCAACCCATGCTTTGTGTAGCCCTAGGTATAAGTGTATGCATTCCTTAATAGGGAGTCGATGGTGCATAATTAGCTTGCAAGCTTCAGTTAATAGGAAGTGAGAATTGCGATCACTAATCACCTAAGCTTAACTTTTGTTTTTTAAGCACAATGCCATACACACTATGTTACTTGACTGTTTTATACATGGTTCGAGGAGCATTGAAATATAATGATTCGAATGAGGGAAATAAAAAATCCAAACATGATAATATTGGAGAGAAGTATACACTATTAATTATTTATATACAACGGGAACACCTCAAAATGAAGCTTTTGATATTCTAAAATTATCCTTGCATTTTTAGATCCCAACATTAAATAAATCCATGGTTATTACGGCGACAAATCAAGTCAAGTCAACAGAGATCCAACCAGTCGACTAGTTGGACTAGTCATAGACTAGTCGATAAACAAATAAATATATTAATACATAATTGCAGTGTATAAATAAATAAATATATACATATACATATTATCATATAGATTCTGTTTCGGTAGAAGGATTTGTTGTCATCTGTAGTTTATAACAAACGGCAATTAATACATATTATAATAAACGACAATTAATAGTTATGCTGTCATCTGCAATTAATGGCAAGTTCGACTTCGAGTTTGAGTAAGGGTTTAGGGTATGACTTCGTGTTAGGGTTTCGACTTCGAGTTAGGGTTTAAGGTTTAAGGTTCGAGTTTGAGACTTTGTGATTTGAGTTCAACCTCGACTAATGGCAAGTCGACTCTTCCAGTCGATGATCCACTCTCGACTAGTCGATGACTAGTCGCGACTAATCGAGCGTCGTAATAACACTGAATAAATCGGAATATTTTTGTACTTTACACGCCACCGCAACAACTCACCTCACTTTCTTCCCAAATTCATTGCATTTTTCATCTTTAATATCAAATATAAGATTTCATTAAAGAATAAATGCATACCCTAAATTCCATTTTTGTGGATTTGTATTTAACTGTAATAAATTTAACTTCCCTCGTCAATGAAATGAATGATGAAATAAGCTACCAAAGTACAACTGCAAATATATGTAAGGAAATCTTTAATTATGCAAATGACCATTACAGCATTAGTAGTACATAAATTTGCTCTCAATTTTTTTGTATATTACCGACAGATGTGCCAAACATACTAGTTGCTTATAATGGTAAGAAGAAAAGGAAGCAAAATGTTATGGTAAATTCATGTGTACCATTTGTTAAAATAAAGTTTGTTTGACGTGTAGTAAACAAGTAGAGATGCCAAGAGACATTTAAAAATGGAATGATTATTCGATTAACAAAGTTAGGCTTTGCAGTTATAAAATCTAATCACAATTGTATGAACTATATAAAACATATTTATAACACTGCGGCAACCTTAGCCATATACGAAAATGTTGCAACACGTGTAATTCTAGACACAAGATGCAGCTCTAGTTAAAGGTGGTAACTTGAAATTTTCCAATAAGTAGAGCTCCGAACTACTTTTGAATGCATGAAAAATGACGACAATACCGAACTAGGAAAGGTTCCAAAACAGTCCGAAGTGGCTTAAGAACCCATACAACCTTAGAATAGGTGTCGATCAATTATTTAAGAAACTCAGTGATATCCAAGTAGTTGCATTACAAAAGCTATTACAGTCGACGTTGTATCAAACGTCGTTAAATCAAGATTTGAGTGTTTCTATCGTTTTGCACAAAAAATGACACAAAACCCAATGAGATTGAAAGCACCAATTCTAGTAAAAATAAATGTGAAGCTGTAAAGAAGATGCAATTTTTATAATGGTTTGATAAATTACCCAATCTACGTCCACTTTAAATTTTTGTTATCAGTTATTTTCTCTTTGAATTACAATAATTTCTACAGAAACAGAACTAAACATAATCTAGTAAATATAGGATTTACAATGTGTTTCTTTTAGAGTATCATGGAGGGGAAAAAAGCTCTTGATAACTAAAGGCGTAATATGTGCGCGCACACACACATACATATCCAAATTCTATAACAAACAAGGTCCAAATGCAAGCCCAAAGGTTGATATGGGAGCACGACGGCTCATTCTTAAAAATAAGCATTTCAGTACTGAGAACTTCTCCTATCTTTGATTTGATGCATTTCAAACTCTTTTTCCATGAAAACCAAGTTATCTCTAGCGACTTACTTGGCATTGCTTGTATTTCTTTTTTTGTACTTTTTTCTTAGAAATCCTTGAAGTTGCTCGTACATTTACATTCTCGAAGAAAAGCACTTTGCCATATTGTTTGGAGTAATACTTGAAATATAAGCGCTTCACGAGGTCCAAAAAGGAGAAAAAAGCTCTTGATACTTAAAGGCATAATAAGATACACAAATATATATATCCAAATTCTATAATAAACTAATATTCAACAGCTAAAAATATACCATTATGGTTTTTCAAGGTAGAAACAACAGATGTAATATTTCAATTTCAGTTGAACTTCAGTGCTACTTAGTCAGGCATTTTTCACAAATCACAACTGAGACCCTATGTTATCAAAGCGCGCGCTATAGTGCGCTATAGAAACAAACTGCGCATAGCGCAGTGCTTGCGCTATTGTACTTATAACAGCGCAAAAGTTCCCTGTAGCGTAAAAATAACGCGCTATTTTATCATAGCGCATAGCTCTAAATAGCGTGCTATTTGTTTTTGTCTCTTTTTAAAATGTTTGAAGAGTGAATTAAGCCCAAAATAGCATGCTATTTGTATTTATAATGTCTCAGAGGAAAAATACCGCAGAGTATGATTAGAAAGAAGAAGAAATTGATGATCGTTCAAAAAATGATTAATGGTTATGATTTAGGTGAAACTAGTGACTATGTTTTAAAAATTTAGAAATATAATATAATTTCTATGTTTTGTTATTGTACACTTGAATCACATTTAAATTTTGTTTATTTGAATTTTGTTATTATAGACTTCATATATTATTTTCATTTGATCTTATTTTCACATTACAACTTTTCTTATATATAATTTTTTTTCTTAGTACTTGTTAGTACATTTTTTAAAAACATTTTGTACAAAAGTGTATTTTAATGCATTTTTTCATATTGTTTTATATCATCATAATTGATAAATAGAAATTTCATTATAACTCGCAATTACAAGAATAAATTTCAAATTTGTAAGACATAAATATATTATGTCCATCAATTATTTTGAATGTACAATATGAACTTATTATTATTTTTGTAATATAATTACATTTTACATTAAAAATATTTAATACATGCAAAAAGTACGGCAGTGCTTGTATTTGGAGTCTTGAAATGTTTGGATACGATGCAAAATATGCAAGAAAAAAATACCAGTTAGGCAAAATATACTTGATTACTTTTTTTTTTCTAAATGAACGCAATAGCGCAAAATAGCGCATAGCGTAAACCTTGCATTATTTTGCACTATGCTCTATAGACTACATTGCCGTGAACTGTAAACTACAATCTGTGTTATCAAAGCGTGCTATAGCGCCAAATAGCGCATAGCGCAAGCTCCGCGCTATAGAACCTAAAATAGCGCAGGGGTTCCTTATAGCGCATAAATAGCGCGTTATTTTATCGAAGCACAAAATAGCGCATAGCGCAAAATAGCACGCTATTTTATATTTAATTTTGTATAGTAATTAAAGTCTAGACCCATTGAGATGCAACTTTATCTACAATGTTTTCTGATTCTGTATGCACATTTTTTCCCTTTTATGGTTTGCATATTGCTTTAGCTAGTGTTCCATCAAGTTTTATCAACGCATTTCACAAAATTTTTTTTACTGAGAACTTGACTTGGTTGGACCGTAGTCCAGATACACCATTCTATATCTATGTTCTTTGGTTTAGGCTATTAGATCCAATATCTAGAAACAGTAGACTCTTTTGTTTGTATGAGCATCATCAGAAAAAATGCATGCAATATCTAAAAGTAATTCCAGTATGTCAAGTATGTTGGACAACAATTTTTTTTGCTACCCTTAAAGTATCAAAATATTTCCTTTTCTTCTAAGTGGGATCTCTAAACACAAAATAACTTAGTTATAGTTTTTGACTTTTTTGTTTTTACTTTGTTGCTTTTTTGTTTGTTTATATTCTTACTTAATTCTTGTCAGTAGAAAATATTTTACAATTTATGCAAAATTGTATTTTTCATGCATTTTGTTTGTATAATTTTATCATCATTACTCACAAAACAAGGATAAATTTTATCATAATTCACACATATAAGACTAGATTTTAAATTCTATAAGACAATTGTATTATGAGCCATCAATTATTTTTAATGTATAATATAAATTTATTAAATTTTCTCTAACATAATTGCATTTTACATCAACAAATATTTAGTACATGCATAAAGTATGATAGTTTTTGTGCTTGGAGTATTGAAGGGTTTGGATATGGCATGAAATCTAAAAAAAAATAGAATTAAATTTCAATTAGATATAATATACTTGATTAGTTATTAAAAAAATGCCAAAAATAAAAAAATGGACCAAATAGCGCATAACGCAAGCCTTGCGCTATTCGCTATTGACTACAATGTATTCAAAAGAAAAAAAGATGATTGTAAACTATATCCGATTTTTGACATTTTTTCATACAAATGGTAAATGTACATTAGCAGCTTCAACAAGCGATAAGATATTCAATTTGGGACCTTCAATATAGTAACGTGTGAAATAGACAAACATTAACAGACTCAAAGTTGTCAAGACGAAAAAGCCCTAAAAAGCCTCAGGCCTTCGCCTAGCTTTTCTTTGCATCTAGGGTTTTCTGGGCGCCTTGAGCATCACCATTTTCTATTTTACAGCCAAAAAAACTACACCTAGAAAACGCATTAAAACACAATGTTTGACTTCAAAAGATTGTATATAAATACAATATTGAGAATAAAACGTTATAAGAACATACAAATAATAAACCAGATTTTTGTATCAACTAAAACACCATCAAACCATATGTATTTAATTCTACTATTTTAATCGCAAATTCTTTTAGTTGATAAAAATTTGGTTTATCATTTGTATGGTCTTATGATATTTTATCCTCAATATTATATTTATATCAAGGTTCGTGAACTCGGTTTCGACCTCGGTTTTGGTCATTTGAAAATTTTCGATCTCAGATGATTCGTAAATTTTAGAAGTTTCGGTTTTGGTTTAGATTTCAGTTTTTGGTAGTTCACTAATGAACTTGCATTATCAGAAAGTGTGAACGACAATCAATTGTGAAACAAAATAACAATCAATTATGAAAGTAAATTAAACTCCTTCCCCCCTTTCAGCCATTATTAAAACTAAATTAAATTGCTTCTCCATCATAAAAGCAGCCCTACCCAACTGCAACCCCTTCCCTCTTTCAGCCCTAAATAACAATCAATTATGAAACTGAATTAAACTGCTTTAAACCTTCAACCCATCCCACAACCTCCCTTCTGAAATTATAACCCACGTTTCCCTCAGACCTAAATTACAATTTCTCACGTTCTCGATCGAAAAAAGAAGAAAGAAAAGAGAGCCAATTGACCCTCTCTATAGCACTCGATATCGAGAAAATATAAGGAAGAAGCGGTTACTGCATGAAGAGAATGATGATCTACATCTGAAGACGAATCTAGCAAGCAGCATAATTTGATTTTTCTTCGATGCTGCAAGTATGTTATCAATTTTGAAAGTATGGTTCTGAGAAAATGATTCAGTTTATAAAAAAAGATTTGATTTTTTATTTTGCACTAGGTCTTTGGACCGAAGAGGATTCATACCGGTCCGGTACCCCAAAATTTCAAGGTACCGGCCGAAATCTCATTCCTTGATTTATATGCAACTTTTTGAAGCCAAAAATTGAGTTTTAGTGTGTTTTCTAAGTGTAGTTTTTTTGGCTGTAAAATAGAAAAAGTGATGCTCCAAAAAAGACCTAGATGCAAAAAAAAGAAAAAAAAGGAAAAAAAAAAAAAACTAGGCAAGGCCTGGGGCTTTTTAGTGCTTTTCGCCTTGACAAGTATGAATGAAACGTGCACATGTTTACTATTCAATTATGTTGAGTGTTTTTGCAGACAAATTGGATTAGTGGATAGGGTTTGTGGCATTCAAGGACAATATTTTGATTCGGGATTGATTAGGAAGTGTGATGTATGTTGTTTATTTTTTGTTTGCAATAATTACATGTTAACCAAACCATCTGTCATGGAGGTTTGTCTACTATAGGCATGTTGAATCAAACAAACCAACATGGAGCTCATCTACTGTAGGCATGCTAAATCAAACTGACCGTGGTCATGCTAAATCAAACTGTGTGAAGTCCAAAATTTAAGGAATATGTCACATTAAATCTCACCCATGCAATCTAGCAGTTGGCTTCCCATTGTTAAGCGGTTGTGTTAGTTATATACCTAACTAGTGTATATTATTGAATGAGAATTATTGTTAGTTATTTGCAAGAAATTCAAAAATAAAATCAAAAAGGAACCATGAAAGGACTAAGCTCCATGTATAAACACTCCAAACTATATCCTTAAATAATATACCTGAGTAAAATGCCCAGCTTCGCCACAAAGCTTGCAAATCATTTCTTCCTCCTTCCTTCTCTTCCAGTTCCTCTCCATTGCCTTCGATTTGGCCTCCCAAACCCTAGCTTCCCTGCTAGTAAAATCAGTGGGGACCGCATTCGGATCTGGCGCCATGTCAACGTCTCTACCCCCATTACCATTCTTGGACTCGTCGACGGCAAGCTTACTGTTGCTGGTGTTTAGTGCGCTGACACTGGTCGGGCGTGTTGGCCCAGTGTATTCTTTACCGTATACTTCGTTGAAGAGCTCGTCGTCTATTTCTGGACTCGGCTCTCTCGACATGGTGCAATATGAGGGTTTTAGGTAGATCGGGACAGAGATTTGACGGCTGGGAAATGCAAATAGCAAACGAACGGATTAGGGCTTTGAGGCGCTGATGGATGAATGCGTTTAAGCAACAACCGGTTTAAATTCGGTTTTGTTAAAGTATATGCGTTCTAAAAATCATCGGCCAATTAAACAAAAAAAAAAAAAAATCTATTTGACACAAAATTGGACACAACAAATGTCATCCATTAAATCTTTCCATGAATTTCACTTTCCACGTAAAAATCCAACTGTTCATGGTTTATGTGTCTTATTTTGTGTTCTAATAGCCGCTCCCGACACTAGGAGCATTTCCTTAGACCAAAATGACATCAATTCCTCCCCAACACCCACTGACTCTATCAACACCCCAGTTATTACCGTTCACTCCCACCAAAATTTCTAAGAAATGTTTGATGAACAATTTGACTTTTGGTATGTTTTCTTCTTGTGTTTTAAGTATTATTTTACCTAGTATTCTTTGACTAAATGAAGCATGAGATTTGTTTCTAACTCGCAATAGTATAAGAAGCACACAAATCACAATTAATTCTTATTCGTTTTCTTTTGTTTAAATCTAAGTTAAATTACCTTAACAATTTTATTGATTCTCAACAAATAAACTTATATGGATTCTTAAACTATTGATCGTTTCAGATTAAAAAGCAGTTTAAATTTTAAAAAAAAAATGAAGAAAGGATTGCTTATGGCATATTCCAGTCTCCTTGTCCTTCTAATTTTGACTTTTTTAGGTGCTAAATGTGGATTCACTTGTAAGAAACTTGAAACAAGTAAGAAAATCTTAAAATAAAGGATAAGAGATGAATTAGTTGGGATGCGTACATCATTAAATGAGGTTGACAAAAACAGTTAAAACACTAGGAAAAGTAAATAAATTGATGCAGCTAAAACAGAACCTGCCTAAAAATGGACGATCATAAACAGTTTTCACCACGGACAAACCCGAAGTGGGCCACCGACTTTCCCAACGCAACTTAGATTGGGAATGCTCTAAGCAACACATGAAAGATAGATTCAAATGGTCGAATCAGATTTCATCTTAAAGTTTCGATTTAATTTGACTAACATTCTGACCAAAAGTTTAAATATAAAAGATTTTGATAATTTTTCAATCATTCGGTCGGTCTAAGTTGTATCTTTTATAACGTATTATTTTCTCAGGTGTTAAACAAAGTCAGATTACGAATTAACAAAAGTGGCATCGGATAGATTCAAACCATTATACAAATCAAGCAATCCAAATACATAACATGCTTGTGTTCAAATTCTCTCTTTCTATGTTGTGTATGTATGTTTTGAGTTAATGCCCGATACGATAAACATATATTAACTAAGCCTTGTATCCAACATTGGCAGTGATGCATGTCGTGTTGTAAAGTCAGACTCCTCCTTTCCTGCTGAGAAGGCATTTCGTACTAAGTGAAATCTTCAGTGCTATTTGTATTGGTGCAGCTGATATGCCTTACCTATACGCCTTGTCATGTCTATAATGTTTGGTGGTATGGTGCAGTGTTGTCTTGTAGTGTTTACAGTTGTATATTTGTCTATGTAATTTTGTATGTTATGACACTTTTGTTTTGAAGTATGTAATGTATTAAGCTATGCCTTTTGGCAAATTAATCCCTGTGTGGAGGTTGAGTAGACTAGAAATAGTGTCTATCTCCTATCCTGTAACCTAAAAAGGTAGTGGTGGACGACCCATTTTAAAAACCAATGTAGTAGATTGAGTAACTGTCAATCTTGTGTAATCATTGTAATTATTATTTGTTATATTAGTAAGTGTTTGCGGTCACTATAAAAACCGATTGAGTTTAGGTATTCTTTCTCTATATAAAAAAAAACTTCCTTTATACTCAATTGACAAGCATGTTTATTTTCTATTTAAAAAATGTGAAACTTAGGGAGACGTCATTCTTTTTAAAACTAAATTATTTCAAATCACTCCTTTATGAAACATCTTCATTTCTGAAATTCTTTTTTTTTCGAAATTAATTTTAAAAGCAACCGGCAAAATATGTATTTTTGATGAGTATGGGTTATGAATATTCATCTAAAAGCATGGATTAATGTTAATAAAATTACTCGTATATCCCCCTAAATTTCACCTTTAAAAAAGAAGTGATTAAAATAAACTAAGAGAAACTCAAAACCTTATATTTTATCATCAAGTATGACTACAAAAAAGGTTTTTTAATTTTTTTTTTGTAAATCAATGCACCAGTGAAATCGTAAAGCATATGTATGAGGCTAATATTGTAATTGATGGAAGGATAATAGTTTAAAGTAGTGTTGTAACAACCCGGAATTTTGAAACTAATTCAAAATTTGTTTTTAATTGATTTTAATAGAAAATAAATATTTTAAACAATTTGTTTTGAGAATAAACGGCATAAAATTTATTTAAAAGGAAGTTTGAGCGTATAAATTTATAATTTACTTAAAACGAGCTCGTAATGGCGCGGTAGTTTGGAAATTTAGTTTTAAACTTTAAACGAATTTACAGTGTTCATTATAAATCAGAAACGTTAGAATCTAATTAACTATATCTTTCTAACAAATGTTAGAAATTGAGATTTCACTTTATAAATTGTAATTTATATCCAGCTTAAAATTTATAATAGTCGCAGTGGAATCTATATATTTTACGATATTATATATGCCTCAAAAATAGCTATTTTGAAAATGACCTCCATTTTCGATGAAACACTTTTGTTGGATCTGGAATATTAAATTATTGCTAGATTCCAAATTTCGTAATTTTTGGAGCTCGTATATGGCCGTGCGCAATAAATTGTGAATTGATTAGTCATTTGAGCCGGAAATAGAGCTTTTTGAGCAAACAGACTCGGAATTCGGTGATTTTTTTTGTTAGAACCATATTATCAAAACATAGTTGTGTGTCAATTTTCATCGCCAACGGAGTTTGTGTGTGACCGTAGCGTCGCTAAACGTCGAACAAAGAGAGCGTGAACTAAGAAAATAATAAAATAAAAACCCTCCACTATATGAAATCTTTTCCTCCACAAAACCCTACTTCCTCTTCTCTCCACCGAAAATGGCAGCACCTTCCACTCTCCCGAAATTTTGCAAAAAAGACCGCGAACACCAAATAATTTATATTTTGCAAACCACAAGGAGTTAGGCCATGAAATTTATTGGGTTTCTAGAGAATGAAGAGAGCTACCCGCGCCTAAAATTTGGTGGTGATTGGGTTTGTGGTTTGACCGTTGTTAGCATACTTTGTGAAATAGGCTACACAAAGACATAGATCCAATTCTCGAAGAATTTTGGTTAGAAGAACATGAATTTGAAGTCCGGATCGGGTCGGGGGTCTCAGGCGAAAACAGGATATAGAAGAGTAGAAATCGGAGGAGCAGAGGCAGATTCAGATCGGGTCAAGGAAGCTCGATCTGCACCCTTCCTTCTCCCATACATCTGACCCGAACCGAGTACCAGTAGTCTGCAGTTACACCGCACGACTCCAGAAAATACGGAGCGGATAGAGAGCCATCTCTCCACGTTCACCCATGTTGTAGTTGCGTTGTCACCATCCTGTTCTTTCCGAGCCCGATTCGTGTGGGATGTCCGCCACGTGTCCTCGAACCAGAGCCACTCCTGGGAGACTTTTCACCTATAAATATGCCTCCAAGGGGCATTATAAAGGATCTTTTGGCAATTTCAGAACTGAAACCCTCTTGTCAACCGAATTTCATCACTATACTCTAATCATAATCATCTTTCAAACTATATTTTTGAGAGAATTGAGTGGATCTATGTATTGTATGAGTAGATTTGAGTGAGAATCATTAGTGTACTTATATCCAAATCACCAATTCAAAAAGTAGAAAGTGAATGAAGGCGCTTTAACGCCGAACCACTATAAATCGTGTGTTTCCTTTTGCTTTTTGGTTTCATTTTATTAGAACTATTGCTAATTTGGGTGTTAGAGCCATTTTTGGATCTAACATTTTGGTGCTTTCACTAAGAAATCTTTGAATTCTCCGCTTTTTGGGATTATCGTTCTACTATTTGGACCCTCAAGTTCAAAGTAGATGATCCTCTGTTTCCGACATTTTCAAGTATTTGTTGATTAATCACTAAAGAATTGGACATTATGGCTAAAGGAAAAGGAAAAGAAGTGCAAGGCGCTCGGGAGAATGAAGCTAACGAAGATTCGCAAGCCATAACCCCCCCCCCCCCGAACTGAACCGATTCCACTTCCCTACTCCGCTCCGATCCGAGTATGGCTGAAGTTGGTACCTCTACTCGAGCACCCACCAATGCTCTGATATCGGCCGCGATGACTAGTGAACAATCTGTTCCATCTGCACCAGTTACACATAGAGACTTTTGACGCCTCCTTTATATGTTTGAAAGTACTAGTGTAACAACCCGTATTTTCAATAACCTGTTATAATGTAAATCGAGGCAGAATTTAATTTATAAATCTGAATCAAGGGAAACGGGCTATGCCATTGCGTTCGTCTCGGAAAAATACGCGAAATAGAGTCCGAGTTTTCGAAAATCGGAGTCCGTATGACCCGATTAAGGCCCAACGAAGTTTTCAGAAAAATTCAAAGTAAAAACAGATTTCAAATTCAAGTTTGAATTTGGAAATTAGGGTCAGATTGGGCCAGGCGGGAAAATTCCTGCCAGAGCACCCAAGTCGACAGCCCTGTCGACTTGGGAGTCGACTTGGTTGGACCCAAGTCGACAGCCCTGTCGACTTGGCTGTCGACTTGGTTCAGCCGGGCAGTTTTGCCTGGTGCACCATCTTGGAGTTGTGTTGAGTTTGGGGGCCAGATTTGGTTTTGAGGGCTAAGATTGGAACTAGGGTTTAATCCTAAGGCCAAAACTAATCCTAATCTCTATAAATAAGACCCTAACCTAAGCCTAAATCAACATTATTCATTCAAGTAACTAAACTATGGCAAAATCACTCCTCTCATGGCCTCCACTATCTTCATAAAAT
Organism: Allium sativum; assembly: GCA_030737875.1. Lineage (NCBI taxonomy): Eukaryota > Viridiplantae > Streptophyta > Magnoliopsida > Asparagales > Amaryllidaceae > Allium > Allium sativum. Next base: position 259,799,001 of record CM060927.1, on the reverse strand, counting down.
TCCTAAATAAATTTCTATGAGATATTTTCCATGCATACAAGTGTTTTCAAGCTTGTACGAGTGTCATTAGCTTTCATTCAAGTCAAGTTTCCATATTTACATCATAAAGCAAGGGTTTTGATCATTTTGGCTCAAGGGTTTTTCTATTTAGAGCTTGCATTTTGGGTCTAATTGATTGCATAAGGGCTTTGTCATATTTTTGTGTCTTCATAAGCATTGTAAGCCCTTTTCTACTTTCATATTTAAACTCTAAAGTTAATGAATGATGCAAGTTGTGTTTGATCATTATGATATGCAAGTTTATCATGTTATGTTATGCAAGTATGTCATGTTATGATATGCAAGTTTACCATGTTATGCTATGCAAGTTTGCCATGTTATGATATGCAAGTTTACCATGTTATGCTATGCAAGTTTGCCATGTTATGATATGCAAGTTTACCATGTTATGCTATGCAAGTTTGCCATGTTATGATATGCAAGTTTATCATGTTATGTTATGCAAGTTTGCCATGTTATGATATGCAAGTTTATCATGTTATGTTATGCAAGTTTGCTATGTTATGATATGCAAGTTTGTCATATGATATGCAAGTTATGTTATGCAAGTTTGGGTTGATCATTTTGCTCATGTTATCATGTTATGCAAGCTTATCTTGGGTTTATGAGCTTAAAGCTTCAAGCTTTATGCTAAAGGTTGCATTTTGGCAACATGTAAGTTATCATATCCCTTATGATAACTTGCATGTGAGGCTAAATGCGAACTTATGGCCATTTCTACATGTCATTTATCACCATGTATCACCAATATGCTAAGTTTGGTTTTATGCATACTTTTGAGGCCTAAAAATGTAATATGCAAGTATATGAACATATGTACATTTCATATGCCACCATGTTAAACTTGTGACTTCAACACCTTTATGTCATGATTATGTCAAGTTCCCTCTTTCTATCCTTTATGCGCTATTGCGATATGTAAGCGATGGGATTGCGTTTGGGGTTGGGTAAACTTAAAAGACATAAAAACATAAGATTAGGAATTTACCTATTAAGTTAGGTCTACCCATTGGGAATTTACCTATTAAGTTAGGTCTACCCAAATGCTTGAAAACTTGAAATATGTTTTGGAAACATAATAGACATGACACTTAGAAAATATAAGTGTGAACAACTCGAGGTTGGGTTGAGATTGTAGCGTAAAACTACCCGGAACCGACCGGCTTAACTAGTTGCTACAAACAATAGGACCCAATGTGAGAAGTTGGTCATGTTGTACCTTGAACCCGAGGTTAGACCAAGTTGTGGTGTAAAGCTAACCGGACCCGCCCGGCTTAACTAGTAACCACAACAAGGTCTAATGTGAGAGGTCAAGGCACATTAAATTAATTAATGCCTCATGATTAGGGTTAAGTCATGGTCCACTTAATACTTAACCAATTTGGGCTTGGTGGATTAATCAGGGTTAAGTCGTGAACTCATTGTTACACTTAACCAAGTTAATCAATGATTAGCAAGAGGGTTAAACCGTACTTAACCCACTAGAAAATCCTAGCAATGGTGGTCCACTCCAGCAGTAATCCCAAGTTTGTATCATTATGACCCTAGGGACTAGGCTAGGGTGGGGCACGATTACTGGACTTGAGGTAAGTGGCCAAAAACGACGGCAGAATGGTACGTCGGTGTAGTTCCGGGCGGACTATGGTTGTGCACATAGTCCGAAGCCGGGGAAAACATGCACGGGTACCAGTAGATCGAGACTGTGCACTTATGTTTATGGTGTCCAAGGGTTGACACCCTAGGGCTTGATACACCCGACGGGAGACCCTGCACAGTCTGACTACAATTATGTTTGGGCCGTATTGACACCAACACGTGACGAGTTAGGCTTATAGGGAGCCGATCGACTAGACCGTTTGGTTGGACCGCGTATTAGGGTCACTTCATGTTATTGGGCCAAAGCTTGGGCCAAGGGATCAATACTTGTTTATTCAAGTCATGTTAGTTTGCTAGTACACCTGTGGTGCAAAAACCTTAAACCTGATTATGCGATGACACCTTTATCTACCTTGTTAGTTAATCATCATGCTAGTATATTGTTATCCTTATGTTCATCCCTGCTTCTCATGCCAGTTAACTTTATCAGTTTACATTGATTGTAGTAGGGCTTACTCAGTCTTTTTGACTGACCTGTTTTCCTTTCGCCTCTTTTCTTCCGTTTCCCCCCCAGGTTCTCAGGGTGGGAATATTGGAGCTTAACTTGGATTTCTGATCGCTTGCTTGTGGGATTTTAGCTCATGTACGGTCTTGACATGAAGCTAGCTATTGTTATCACTTATTTTGGGGATAGTACTTATGTATTTCAGTTTTTCAGTGATGTTGTTTTTATCTAGACTGGTGTATTTGGAAAGTTGACATTATGTTGTATCAGACTTGTTTTGAAATAGTTTGAAATCTTCCGCTATTTTACTTATCTTCTTTACTCTGTTTACATATATACATACGTTCTTGTTCTGCCTTGATATATCATTATGCATGTTTACCTGATTAAAACGCCCCTCCAAAGTCAGAGTGCTTGCAAGAGCCACCCTGGCGGAGGTGGAGTGTTACATTTGGTATCAGAGCATATGGTTTACGAGAAGGAACAAAAAGGTTTTTAAAACTTTTGGAAAACTATTTTCAAAACCAAGTATAAAGTATTTTCCAAAGAAAAGTCTAGTTTATTTTAAAGGCTATTCCCCAAAAAGCCATTAGCAAAAATCCCTTCGTTTTTCTGCATTCTGAATCTATCTTTTTCTTCGTTTTCAGTATGGCCAATAACTTTGCCATTCCGGAGGGAGTACACGTACCTGTTTGGTATAGGAGACTTTTGGAGGCTAGGACGACCGAAGCCGGCCCCGCAAATGTTACTCCTCCTCCGGTAGTTAATGTTCCTCCTCCTCCTGTCGCTGAGGTTCCTCTTCCTCCTCCCCCTCAGCATCCACAAGAGGATCTCGCGGAGATTTGCAAAGACTTTAAAGCAATGGGTTGCAAGAATTTCATTGGAACCGAGACCTATGTAGAGGCAAGGAATTGGTTGAAAGAAACCGAAGATCTTTTTGCCTTTTTTGATATAGATGACCGTAGGAAGGTTTTATTGGCAGTGTGGTTGCTAAAGGAAGAAGCTGCACGTTGGTGGGTGGTCACCACCGCTACTAGGCCAATTGAGACTTGGGATGACTTTCGGGGAAAGTTTGGACTAAGGTTCCTATCACTGAAACAAGGGGACATGACTATTAGGGAAAACATAGATAAGTTTAATCAACTGGCTCGGGTCGGTTTAGACTTGGTTAACACAGCTCAGAAGAAGGCCATATACTTTGCTCTAGGATTAAACGAGCCATTACATGGTTTAGCCATGTCTCATATACCCTTGGGGGCAACTTTCGAGAGTTTGGTGAATATGGCCCTAATCAATGAAGAGAATAGGAGTGACAAGAAGGAGGTCAAGATGAATGAGTCTCAAAACAAGGAAACGGGGCCCAAAAAGGAAATGAAAAAGAAGGAGGAGAAGTCTAAAGATAAGAAGGAAAAAAGGTGCTTTACTTGTGGAAGCTCGACTCATCTAAACAAGGATTGCAGAAAAAGGAAGGGCACTTGCTTTAATTGTGGAGAAATGGGACACTTCACTAGGGATTGCCCGAAGAAGCAAGGGCAAGGCCAGGGTCAGACTCAGCGTGCTGGACCTTCGGGAGGGCAAGTTCATGCTCTCAATGCCGCTCCAGTTCCCGATCGGGGTAGTATTTCTGTTGAAAGTCTTGTTTACATTTCTGATTTTTCTGTTCGTACTTTGTTTGATTCTGGTGCATCGCATAGTTTATTTCATCTGGTTTAGTTGGAAGTTTGCACCTAAGTACTAGTCTAGTTAATGATCCCGTGTGTGTTTCAAATCCAATTGGGGTTTCCGCCCATTTGTCTATTATCTACGTGGATTTGAAAATCTCTATCTTTAGTGTAGAGTTCTCGTGTGATGCTTATATTCTCGGTTTCATGGGGTATGGGTTGATTTTTGGGCATGGATGGGTTGTCCAGTTTTGGAGCCATCCTTGATTTTTGAGCATAGGGTTGTGAGGCCCATGACTCGCCTCGGTAATACCCTAAAATTTTCTAGTAACCCTATGGGTCCCATCATGTTGTGTTATCTTGAATCCCTCAACTCGTCTATCGATAGTTTGTAATCGGTGAGGGTGGTCCGAGAATATCCTAATATCTTGGGGTGAAGTGAAGGTGGTTACCCCTAAACGAGAGACAGATTTCCGCATTTATCTGGTTGATAATGCCAAGATAGTTTCGTGGCCGGTTTGGCACATGGCCCCGCAAGATGAGAGTTAAGAAAGCAAGTCAAGGAGTTGCTTGAGAAGAACTTCATTAGACGAAGTATATCTGAATGGGGAGCGCCTGTAGTATTTACTACCAAGGCAGATGGTTCTCTTCGGCTTTGTGTTGATTATCGTGAGTTAAACAAAGAGAATAGACAACCATTGCCAAGGATCGATGATTTGTTTGATCAACTTGTAGGAACATCTGTTTTCTCTTGATCTTGCTACTGGATTCCATCAGCTCGGAGTAGCTGAAGATAGTATAGACAAGACTGCGTTCAGGACTCCGGATGGATTCTTAGAATGGCTGGTCATGCCATTCGGTTTGACTAATGCACCCGCCTACTTCGTGGACTTGATGAGTAGGGTGTCTAGGGAGTTCCTGAACGAGTTTGTGGTAGTCTTTGTAGACGATATCCTGACTTTCTTAAAGAACGAGGAAGAACATCCTAGACATCTCAAGGAGGTGATGGATACGCTTAGAGCGCATCAGTTGAAAGCCAAGTCCTCCAAATGTCATTTTGGAGAAAAAGGAGTTAGATTTCTTGGGCACATAGTTTCTAAGCAAGGCTTAGTGGTCGCGGTTCAAAACCGAAAAGCTCCGACGAGGACAATTGAAGTAAGAAGTTCTCTCAGTTTAATTAGTTAGTTAGCGTCCCTTGAGCTTAGACCTACCCTTATGGATCAAGTAGGGACTTCACAGAAAGAAGACCCGCAGTTAGTCGAGGTCATGGACAAGTTGATTCGAGGCGAGATGGTAAGTCACCTCGCTATAGATGACAAGGGATGGCTAAGACGCGATGAGAGAAAGAAGGTTCTTGAAGATGCACATCACCCGAGGAGGTGGCCGAGTTTGTCCCAAGGTGCATGTTGTGCCAACAGGTTAAAGGCCGAGTCATAGAAGCCCGGTGGGCTATTATATCCATTGGAGGTCCCCGCAATGGAAGAGGGAAAAGCGTCACGAAGGATTTCGTGGATGGACTGCCTAGATCAAGAAAGGGAATAAGAGCATGTGGGTCATAGTAGGTAGACTCACGAAGAGTGCTCATTTCACTCCAGTAAAGAGCGAAAGGACTGCATCATAGCTAGCGACAGTTTACTTTCAAGAAATAAAGCGGTTGCACGAGGTTCCCTCAAGTATAGTTAGTAACCGTGACTCAATCTTCACTAGCCAGTTTTGGGATAGTCTACGGGAAGTCATGGGCAAGCACTGAATCTAAGTACGGCCTATCATTCACAGGCGGATGGTTCATTTCGTTCAAGCATGAGTTATGGAAAATCACGTTAGTAAGAGCAATTGGCAACGTGGATTGGTATTTTCAAGAAAAGTTCTGCTGCGTGGAGTACTTTATAGTAAGTAAACGAGATCCAGGATTCACTAGTGAATTTTGGAGAGCTTGCATGAAACCATGAGGTCATGGTTATGTTTAAGCCAAGAATGATAGAAGAGTAAGTAAAAGACGATCAAAGCACAGTGGAGTTAAGCTCAAGGAAACGTGACTTAGAAGACTGAAGGCTAGATACGCGCATCATATCTCTTTTTAAGAGCATATCCTTGATCCTTGTTTTCCTGTGGAACTTACTCGCATGTTATCTTTTTTATGTATATCCTCTCGGTCCCATTCTCGGTCCTATTTTTGTCGGGAGGTATGACTTATTGGCTAGTAATACATGTCAGGGTTTGAAGGGGTCCGTTAGGTTGACTAAACCTTTTGGGCTTTTATAGGATTGGGGTTAAGTTAGGAAGGGATTTCTTGTAATCCAAAAGGAGTATATCTTGCTTATCTTCCCGATCTCTTTGTAGCATATCTTTTGCTATCTATGTTTGTCTTGATTATCTAGTCTATCATGTTAATCTTGTCATGAGAACCTTAGGTAGAAACCCTTTGGATGAAACATGTGTTTGAAACATGTTATGCTTGATGGTTGCAAGTGGTTGCAAGTGTTTGCAAGTGATTACTCGTGGATGCATTGTACACATTAGGCACTAGATCGGCTCACACACTCCTCATATTGCATATGCTTGAGTGTTTATGCTTATTCATGGATGAAAATTTTTGTGTTATCACATGGATGTTGCATATGGATGTATGTTATGTGCACACATATAGATGTTATACATTATGTTAGGAATTGCATACATATGGATTCATTTCACTAACATAATTTGCATTGAGGATATTTGCATTAGATAAGTGCATATACACACACCTTTGCATATGTTCATACAACATTTAGAATCTTGTAAGGACAATGATTGCTCGTGGATGATGTTTTGAGTAGATGGATGTTGGATGGTAGGATACGTTCTTCCTAACTTGAAGATTTCGAGGACGAAATCCTTTAAGGAGGGGAGAATGTAACAACCAGTATTTTCAATAACCTATTATAACGTAAATCGAGGCAGAATTTAATTTATAAATCTGAATCAAGGGAAACGGGCTATGCCATTGCGTTCGTCTCGGAAAAATACGCGAAATAGAGTCCGATTTTTCGAAAATCGGAGTCCGTATGACCCGATTAAGGCCCAATGAAGTTTTCAGAAAAATTCAAAGTAAAAACAGATTTCAAATTCAAGTTTGAATTTGGAAATTAGGGTCAGATTGGGCCAGGCGGGAAAATTCCCGCCAGAGCACCCAAGTCGACAGCCCTGTCGACTTGGGAGTCGACTTGGTTGGACCCAAGTCGACAGCCCTGTCGACTTGGCTGTCGACTTGGTTCAGCCGGGCAATTTTGCCTGGTGCACCATCTTGGAGTTGTGTTGAGTTTGGGGGCCAGATTCGGTTTTAAGGGCTGAGATTGGAACTAGGGTTTAATCCTAAGGCTAAAACTAATCCTAATCTCTATAAATAAGACCCTAACCTAAGCCTAAATCAACATTATTCATTCAAGTAACTAAACTATGGCAAAATCACTCCTCTCATGGCCTCCACTCTCTTCATAAAATTCCTAAATAAATTTCTATGAGATATTTTCCATGCATACAAGTGTTTTCAAGCTTGTATGAGTGTCATTAGCTTGCATTCAAGTCAAGTTTCCATATTTACATCATAAAGCAAGGGTTTTGATCATTTTGGCTCAAGGGTTTTTCTATTTAGAGCTTGCATTTTGGGTCTAATTGATTGCATAAGGGCTTTGTCATATTTTTGTGTCTTCATAAGCATTGTAAGCCCTTTTCTACTTTCATATTTAAACTCTAAAGTTAATGAATGATGCAAGTTGTGTTTGATTATTATGATATGCAAGTTTATCATGTTATGTTATGCAAGTATGCCATGTTATGATATGCAAGTTTACCATGTTATGCTATGCAAGTTTGCCATGTTATGATATGCAAGTTTACCATGTTATGCTATGCAAGTTTGCCATGTTATGATATGCAAGTTTACCATGTTATGCTATGCAAGTTTGCCATGTTATGATATGCAAGTTTATCATGTTATGTTATGCAAGTTTGCCATGTTATGATATGCAAGTTTATCATGTTATGTTATGCAAGTTTGCCATGTTATGATATGCAAGTTTGCCATATGATATGCAAGTTATGTTATGCAAGTTTGGGTTGATCATTTTGCTCATGTTATCATGTTATGCAAGCTTATCTTGGGTTTATGAGCTTAAAGCTTCAAGCTTTATGCTAAAGGTTGCATTTTGGCAACATGTTAGTTATCATATCCCTTATGATAACTTGCATGTGAGGCTAAATGCGAACTTATGGCCATTTCTACATGTCATTTATCACCATGTATCACCAATATGCTAAGTTTGGTTTTATGCATACTTTTGAGGCCTAAAAATGTAATATGCAAGTATATGAACATATGTACATTTCATATGCCACCATGTTAAACTTGTGACTTCAACACCTTTATGTCATGATTATGCCAAGTTCCCTCTTTCTATCCTTTATGCGCTATTGCGATATGTAAGCGATGGGATTGCGTTTGGGGTTGGGTAAACTTAAAAGACATAAAAACATAAGATTGGGAATTTACCTATTAAGTTAGGTCTACCCATTGGGAATTTACCTATTAAGTTAGGTCTACCCAAATGCTTGAAAACTTGAAATATGTTTTGGAAACATAATGGACATGACACTTAGAAAATATAAGTGTGAACAACTCGAGGTTGGGTTGAGATTGTAGCGTAAAACTACCCGGAACCGACCGGCTTAACTAGTTGCTACAAACAATAGGACCCAATGTGAGAAGTTGGTCATGTTGTACCTTGAACCCGAGGTTAGACCAAGTCGTGGTGTAAAGCTAACCGGACCCGCCCGGCTTAACTAGTAACCACAACAAGGTCTAATGTGAGAGGTCAAGGCACATTAAATTAATTAATGCCTCATGATTAGGGTTAAGTCATGATCCACTTAATACTTAACCAATTTGGGCTTGGTAGATTAATCAGGGTTAAGTCGTGAACTCATCGTTACACTTAACCAAGTTAATCCATGATTAGCAAGAGGGTTAAACCGTCCTTAACCCACTAGAAAATCCTAGCAATGGGGGTCCACTCCAGCAGTAATCCCAAGTTTGTATAATTATGACCCTAGGGACTAGGCTAGGGTGGGGCACGATTACTGGACTTGAGGTAAGTGACCAAAAACGACGGCAAAATGGTACGCCGGTGTAGTTCCGGGCGGACTATGGTCGTGCACATAGTCCGAAGCTGGGGAAAACATACACGGGTACCAGTAGATCGAGACTGTGCACTTATGTTTATGGTGTCCAGGGGTTGACACCCTAGGGCTTGATACACCCGACGGGAGACCCTGCACAGTCTAACTACAATTATGTTTGGGCCGTATTGACACCAACACGTGACGAGTTAGGCTTATAGGGAGCCGATCGACTAGACCGTTTGGTTGGGCCGCGTATTAGGGTCACTTCATGTTATTGGGCCAAAGCTTGGGCCAAAGGATCAATACTTGTTTATTCAAGTCATGTTAGTTTGCTAGTACACCTGTGGTGCAAAAACCTTAAACCTGATTATGCGATGACACCTTTATCTACCTTGTTAGTTAATCATCATGCTAGTATGTTGTTATCCTTATGTTCATCCCTGCTTCTCATGCCAGTTAACTTTATCAGTTTACATTGATTGTAGTAGGGCTTACTCAGTCTTTTTGACTGACCTATTTTCCTTTCGCCTCTTTTCTTCCGTTCCCCCCCCCCCAGGTTCTCAGGGTGGGAATATTGGAGCTTAGCTTGGATTTCTGATCGCTTGCTTGTGGGATTTTAGCTCATGTACGGTCTTGACATGAAGCTAGCTATGGTTATCACTTATTTTGGGGATAGTACTTATGTATTTCAGTTTTTCAGTGATGTTGTTTTTATCTAGACTGGTGTATTTGGAAAGTTGACATTATGTTGTATCAGACTTGTTTTGAAATAGTTTGAAATCTTCCGCTATTTTACTTATCTTCTTTACTCTGTTTACATATATACATATGTTCTTGTTCTGCCTTGATATATCATTATGCATGTTTACCTGATTAAAACGCCCCTCCAAAGTCAGAGTGCTTGCAAGAGCCACCCTGGCGGAGGTGGGGTGTTACAACTAGGGATGCTTTGGAAGCTCACAAGTGTGACAGTCTTTGTATGCAAGAGAACATGATCACCATGAGTAGAAGAGCTTCGTAGGCAGAAGACACCCTCTCCAACTCGCCGCCTTGTAGTAGATCAGTCATCCTCTTCGGATGAAGAGCGCCCTCATGAAAGAAGGCCACTTGAGCGACCTCAAAATCTTGATCAGTTGACCTTTGGATCTTTGGGATCCCGTGAAGATGTTGCTCGTGTGCAAGGACCTGATGACCCGAGCCTAAGAGAACCTATGTTGCTGCCCGTGCGTGGATCTCACGTTCTACCCAGGGATCCTAATGTTATTAATCACACACAAGGACAACTCCTCCAACCCCTTCCCCCCGTGAATGACCGGGAGCGTAGGGAACAGAGTAGAGCAGCTGCCGCTAGAAACAGGAGGACGTTCCCTAATCAAGAGCATAGGGGTAATCCGAACATTGGGACCAAAGAGCCTGAGCCAACATTAACAAATGTTGGTGTATGGGCAATGGTGCGCCAAATCATGTCCGAAAGCCGACGCTACACCAATGAGGACCGGGGCATTGAACGAAGTCACACCCCCTTTACAGATGATATATTGGACTTCCAATTCCCTCGGCGATTTAATTTGCCACAAATGGATCGGTATTCAGGAAGAACCAACCCAGGACAACATTTGATGCGATATGCATGGTTCATGAATGCCGCAGCAGCTCCAGACGCTGTAAAATGCAAGGCCTTCTCGATTTATCTAGAAGACGTGGCGCTGATGTGGTTCACCCGACTCCCTCCACGGTCGATATCAACCCTTAAAGAATTAAATGAACCCTTTATGAACCAGTTTCGACTTCATGCTCGAAAATCTAAAAGCGTCATTGTGTTGTCAAGGATTAAACAAGCTCCAGGTGAATCTTTGAAGTCATATTTAGACCATTTCAACCTTGCTGTTACCGAAGTCTGCGACCCTCACAAACCTACCATTTTGATGGCCTTAATAGAAGGAGTCGACCCTGACACAGAATTCGGGGATTACTTCTCCGGAAAACCGCCCCTGCTAGGGAATTGTTCTATAAAAAAGCCAATATTCTTTTGAGACGAGAGGAAGCCCATGCAAATAGAAAAATAAAATCGAAAGGGGCTTCTAAGGAAGATATTCAAAGCAATGTTGTAGTAAAGCAGTCCGGCGACAACTCAGGAAGAGTATAGGTGAACATCGGCAACAAGAACGAAGGTAATAACAATAGAAATGGCAATGACGATAGGAGGAATAGGAATCGAGGGAACAATGCCAGCAAAAGACCTCAATTCCAAACTTTTGAGAACTATTCGCCATTGAGTGACACATTAGAAAACATTTATCTGGATACTTACAACGTGTTGCAATATAAAAAGCCACCACCCAGAAACTCAACTGAAAAAAAGATCGCTATGGGAAAGTTTTGTTTGTTCCATGGAACTCACAGTCATTCTACCAACGAATGCCGCCATTTGAGAGATGTACTTGAGAAATTGCTGCGGGAAGGGAAGCTAGACTAGTACAAGGTTGCCCCACGGGACAGGGGCAAGGAGGGCAAGCCCCGAACCAAAACCAGCCTACTTCCAAACCCACAACCCAACAGAAAGGTAAAGGGATACTGTCATCAATACCATTATAGTCGGACCTCATTTAGCTAGCCATAGTTTCAAAGCAATGGATCAGTACGTTAATGCCGCCAAGCACTTTGAAGTAGTAGAATGCATTAACCTCGAAGACATCACTCCAGTTAAACAACAAAAGACGATGTTAGATGACGTCATATTCCGTAGTAGAGATGATACAGGGATTCAATCACCTACTGAAGACCCGCTGGTAATTACTACAACCATCAGCCCTGCTTTAGTCCATAAGGTGTTGGTGGATAACAGAAGCTCGGTCAATATCCTCTTTAAGAAAGCCTTTGAACAAATGAGACTCGAAGCGAAAGACTTGAAGCCCTACGAAGGATGGATACGAGGCTTCAATGGGGGCATCGACGGCTCCGATGGAAATATAGAATTATTAGTGACGTTAGGACAAGGAGATCGCTAGAGAGTGAGAATCTTACCATTTGTAGTTTTGGATGTTGAGTCACCCTACAGTGCCTTCTTGGGTCGACCGACCCTCGTAGAGTTTAGGGCATGTATTGCACCTTGGTGCCTACTGCTTAAATTCCCAACTGACGTAGGAGTAGGAGTGATGAGAGGTGATCAAGCTACGGGACAAGCTTGCTACATGACAGAGTTAAAGATGCTAATGAAGGGGTTGAATATAGAACCCCAGGGCACTTCTTCCTCTTCGAAGGAAAATTCTGCATAGCAATTAAGGGGTCCAGCCTCAAGAGCGTCGCTCAGAGATGCACTTGAGGATATAGATCCCAGAGAGGATAGGGAACCTGAGGACCAAAAGGCGACTCCCAATGAAACGACAGTGGATATCTCCATTGACAATGCGGATTCGACAAAAGTATTGAAGATTGGATCGCAGCTAGATCCAATTCGAGCGAAAGAGTTGGTTGACTTTTTGAAGGCAAATCTGGATGTGTTTGCCTGGACTCACGCTGATATGTGTGGGATATCGCCTGCTATTTTGAGCCACTCTTTGGGTATCAACCCAAAACACCCGCCGGTCAAACAAAAGAGGTGGATGTTAGGCCCGGAGCGGTCAGCAGCCTTGAAGGAAGAAGTGGAGAAATTAAAGGATAATGGATTCATCAAAGACTCTAAATATCCCGACTGGATATCGAATCCTGTCCTGATCAAAAAAACTAATGGGAAGTGGCGAACGTGCATTGACTTCTTTGACTTGAACAAGGCTTGTCTGAAAGATAGCTTTCCTCTTCCCAGGATTGATCAACTGGTGGACTTAGCGGCCGGACACGAGCTCCTATCCTTTATGGGTGCATATTCGGGATACAATCAAATTCCCATGCATATACCAGATCAGGAGCACACAAGTTTCATCACAAATTTGGGGTTATATTGCTATGTGGTAATGCCATTTGGATTAAAAATGCAGCAGCCACATATCAACGTTTGGTTAACCGCATGTTCTATAATCAAATCAGAAAAACCATGGAAGTCTATGTGGACGACATGCTTGTGAAGTCTAGACAGTCTCCCTATCATACAAAAGAGTTGCCAGAGATGTTTGGCATTTTGCGAAGGTATGGGATGAAGTTGAACCCTCTAAAATGCTCATTTGGGGTTGCATCAGGGAAATTCCTCGGGTTTATTGTGGGTTCTCGAGGGATTGAAATAAATCCTAGTCATATAGCAGCAATAAGGAATATTGAAGAACCACCGAAGATTAAGGACGTTCAAAGCCTGGCAGGAAAAGTTGTCGCATTAAGCGGGTTTATCTCCAAAGCCACTGATAAGTGTGTCCCTTTCTTTGATTCGATAAAACGGGGGAAATGTAACTTCGAGTGGACTCTCGATTGTGTGGAGACTTTCCAAAATCTATTGGACTTATTAGAGAATCCTCCGATATTGTCAAAACCTGTGGAACATGAGGATTTGTTCGTCAATCTGGCGGTGTCATCTCATGCTGTCAGCACAGCATTGGTGCGTGAAGAAGACAAGGTCCAGAGGCCTGTATACTATGTAAGCAAGAAACTAGTCGTTGCACAACGTAATTATCCAAGTAGAAAATCTTGCTTATAGCCTCCTGATTGCTTCCCGAAAGCTCCGTCATTACTTTCAAGCTCATTCGAAGTTGTATACACTGATCAACCTTTAAGACAAGTGTTGCAAAGACCCGAAGCATCGGGTCGATTACTTAAGTGGAATATCGAGTTGAGCCAATTCGATTTGAATTTTCAACCGTGGAGATCAATAAGGGGGCAGGCCTTAGCCGACTTTATAGCAGAATTGACGATCCCCAAAGAAGAAACAGTGGATGACAAGGTTGTTGCTTCTGAACACGAGTTAGAGCTTAGTCCATGGAAGCTATATACGGATGGGGCTAAAAATGATCGAAGATCCGACGTCGGAGTTATTTTAATCACTCCTGAAGGACGATCCATTTACTATGCCGTACGATTGGAGTTTTCTGCCACTAATAATCATTCCGAGTATGAGGCCCTGATTGCCGGCCTGAAACTCGCTAAGGAGTTAGGAGTAAGAACACTGGACATATTCTGTGACTCCAAGATAGTTCTCTACCAAGTTCAAAAGGAATTTGTGACCAAGGGACCTCGGCTTGTTACTTATCTTGGAAAAGTGAAGAGCTGCTAGGCAACTTGGAACATTACAATATAACACACATTCCAAGAGTGGAAAATCAGAAGGCGGATCGACTGGCTAAGCTAGTGAGTTCTGATAACCCAGAGGAAACTGAGATGGTTCCGGTAGAGATACTAGAATCGCCAAGCTTTGACTTAACGGAAATTGAACTAGCCTTGGAAACTGAGCCAGAAAGGGAGTCATGGATGACACCAATAAAGAACTTCCTCAAGAGCGGAACTCTCCCATCAAAGAAGAGCAAGAGACGAGCTGTAACACGTAAAGCTTTAAGATATGTTTTGCAGGATGATGTCCTTTGTCGCTAAGGGTTTTCTATGCCCCTATTACGATGTATAGCACACGACGGCATCAAGAGTGTAGTGCAAGAAGTACATGAAGGTGAGTGTGGGGACCACACTGAGGGTCAAATCTTGGCGAAGAAATATTGGGGTACGGATATTTTTGGCCTACCGTAAATAAAGATGCGGCTGATTACTCATGACGCTGCGACAAATGTTAAAGGTTTGCTAAAATTCCCGGAGCACCTCCGACTCGGCTTAAGTCAATGGTAAGCCCATGGCCGTTTGCCATGTGGGGAATAGATATTATTGGAGTTTTTCCCAACGCCAAAGGAGGAGCAGAGTAATCGTCGTTGTGGATTATTTCACGAAGTGGGTGGAAGCCGAACCCTTAACCATAGTCACGGCAAGGAAGATGATAAGTTTTGTGGTTAGAAACATCATTTGCCGATTTGGGATACCGAAAACCATCATAACTGATAATGGAACCCAATTCGACAGTGCTGAATTTAAAAACTTCTGTCAGATTATAGGCCTACAAAGCTAGCGGTAACTCATCTACCCACTTGGCTTTGGCCCACTCCAACCACTTCTTAAGAATAGATTTAATAACTTTATTTATCGCTTCAACCTGTCCATTTGACTTCGGGTGAGCTACAGCGGTATACCTTTTATCAATCTTTAAGACGACAACTGGCCATACTCCTTTTTCACTCTCTTTCGGATCGGAGGCAGTAATCCTGGTGGAGCTCGAAGTATCCTCTCATAAGGTAACATATTATGATCCAATGACGAATAGAGCACTCCTACTAGAGTCCCTCGACATGGTTGAAGAAAAAAGAGACGAAGCAGACTTGTGTGCTTCAAGGCATCGACGCCAAGTAGCACGTTATTATGACAGAAAGGTTCGTACTAGGACCTTCGAACTGGGGGGACTTAGTGTTGAAACGAGTCTTCCCGCCTCCAACCCAGTTGGGTCCAAAGTGGGAAGGACCTTATGCCATCCAAACGGAAGCTTGATACAGGAACCTTCAAGTTAACGACTGTGGATGGCGAAGAGATTCCCAAAGCTTGGAGTGCTCAATATTTGCGGCGATATCTGACTTAAATATGTATTGATTTCCTTTGTTTTTTTATAAACTATGTAAAGAGGCACGACTTGCCTTGAAAAGTCTGTTTATATGAACAAAGGATTATAAAGTGGATGCAGGCTACGACTTAGCTGAACCACTATAAAAACATCGTGTGTCATTTATTTTCCTGCACTATTCTTAGTTCTGTTCTAATCATGAACTGCTAAACATTAAATTAAGATTAAAAAAATTTTGAGAGCAATTCTCGTGCAGGAGCAAACAAAACGACCGTTTGCGTAACAGAATGGAAGGAATGGGAAGACAACATTCTTAACTCTAACTCAAATGAAATGAGAGAGAGTATAAAGGACGGGAAGACGACGTCCCTTAAGGCGTGAAGGTGCACCTTGATAAGAGACCGCCTCAATGTTACTCTAACCTGGTTATGAGACAGGAGAGTATAAAGGTGCTAAAAGGACAAGCATCAACGACAAAGGAAAGTTTACCCCGCCAGAGAGTTAGGGGCAACTAAACGCCAAGTTTAATCAATCTCGAACAAGCCTTGGCCAATCATTCTGTTCAAGATTAATTGGGGGCATAACACACATGTCCCCAATGCATATTGTCTAATGTTTAGTAATGATGGCTTTATTGTACATTTATAATATGACATGTTGTTTATTTGCATTCTTACTTAAATAATGAATTTTCAGACATTTGACGTTGCAGGAAATAAATTACTTTATTCACAAGTACGTGGATTTACATAGGAAAGCTAGACAAAAGATGCGAGAGTTGCGCTCGCTACAACAAAAGCGGACCAGGAGATAAAATAAAACAAAGGACAAAGCCACTATTCATTTGGGCTTTGGAGTAGACTTTGCTTTCTTGGCAGACTTAAGCTTTTCTTTCTCCTTTTTGTCAACTTCACTAATGATACATTTTTGCTTCTTCTTCTCTGAAATTGGGGTGCTGGAGTCCACAGATTTCTTCCCAGAAATTGGAGCATTGGATTAACAGAAGATTTTTTAGCAAGTTCCTCCGTAATTGATCTAGTTGAAAGTTTGACAACTAACCTTGATCCAGGGGGCACCACAGCGAGAGGCTTGAGACTTTCGGGGTCCGTTTCCTCGACTTTCACCTGCATGCGCTTGTCCTGTTTGGCCTTTATCTCGGCCAAGATCATGTCATCGGCGTTCCCCGAAGCTCCAACCACAACAACATCATCCTCCTCTTCATGTCCCTCGTCACCATCATCTTCTATCAGAGCATCTATCATTTCCCCATTGTCAGAAGTCTCGGTGATGGGGGGCATGGGAGCTTTGTCAGTAACCTTCTCTTTCTTGTCCTCAACTCCTCTTCTAGATTTGGAGATAGTGACTTCATCCAACTTCTCCGGTAGACCCTTCACCTAGGGTTGTCTTCTATGAGTCGCCGATTTTATCAGTTGACTTGTGCCAATAGGACGAGAAGTAATATCTTTGACAAACTGAGGTGAAAAAGTAGAAATACCCTCAACAGATTTCTCAACTTGAGCAGCAGGGACTTCAGGAGTCAGTCCAGCAGTAGAAGGTAGGGAAGAAGCCTTGGGGATCTCTGGCCTTTCTGGATCATACCCCTCTACTACAGCAATTTCGATTGTGGTAGAAGAAGAACCAGTTTCAATGGTATCCTTTCCCTTGGCTTGACATCTTTCCTCCTCCATAGCAGCGACAATAAGTTTTCGCCCTTCAGCTAAGCGGGTTGTTTCTTCACCTCTTAAGTACTTCTCCATCAGCTTGTCCTCATTAGTTGAGTCAACCCCAAGTTCTGCTTTTTCCACTCGACCAATTGGTCCCATGCATACACGAGGGGAAGAGGATAGTCCTTAAGCCAAGCAAGATTTCGATGACCAATCACCTGAGCAAAAAATCCAACCATAGTTTCACCGCTCTCGTCCAGCTCCCTGTGAGCATCTTTCAGTTGTTCGTTGACTTCCTTAACTTGCTGCAAAGAAGTATTTACATTTCCTTCAGAAGAGCCTCCCTCGTTTCAACTTCCAGTAACTTAGCCTCAAGCTCTGCGTTCTTTTTGGCTAAGTCTGCTTTCTCTTGGGCGAGACTAGTACTCTCAGATTTAGCATCCTCAACCTGATTCTTTAAATCAATTCACTCTTGACTATGGGACTCAAACTCGGAGTGATAACGCTTTTGTAATTCTTCTAGTTGCCCCTTATAGTTATCTACGTTACGTTGTGCGAGAGCAAGTTTAGCTTGGGCATCCTCCAAGCCTCTCTCAGAATTTTCAATAGCCCTTGCATCATACTCGGCAGCATCAACCATAGTTTTTACATCTTCCATCAGATCTCTAATAATTTTGGAGAGAGCTTTCGCATACTTCTTCATTTCCTTATGTTGCTCGTCCACGAAATCTATAGTAGCCTTTATATCATTGGCCCAACCAGATTCTACCGGTTTGAGTTTAGGGACAAAGTGCATGTGCCCGAAATGGTGTTCGAGAAATTGTTGCCTCAGAACTTCCAGTCTGGCCTGGTTCTCGTCATTAAGAATAACCGGTCTGGTGGTAGTTATGTCAATAGCGTGACAAGATAGCTTCGTGGTGGGTCGGCTCTTTCCTGCATCCTTTCCCGATTCTGGTTGTTTCTCCTTTGGATCAGGAATCCTTTTTGAGGTACCGTCTTGAGGAGTCTTGCCCTTAGATGGAGCAGGAGGCTTAGCAGTGTGCTTATCCTTCTCATGATGTGAAGGCTGATTCTTGCGCCTGTCCGAATCTTTATGGTGTGGGGATCGAGAACGGGAAGACCGATAAGGCCTTGGAGGTCGACCCCTCTTGTCGTCTCTGCCCCTACTCTCATGCCGATCATGCCTCTCGTCGAGATCCATTGGGGGCATACTCGAACGAACATCTCGCATATAACATCGCTACCTCACCGTTTGTCCTATAAAAAGAAATGAAAGAATATTAGAGTTAACATTAACATAAAAACTCAAGTGCTGTGACATGCAGTACTAGAGTGTAGTGTGTTTCCTAAGTGGTGCCCCCCCAAACAGACCAGAGCCCAGACTGAGGCCGGTATGAGTAGTTTCTCTGGACTTTACTGGAGTAACTTCTTCCTCAGAAGTGAAAGCAAGATGATTGGTTGCAAAGTCATCTACAGTATAAAAGTTCTTGGGCAAGGGAAGATTTTCTAAATCCCGTATATTGGGTCATCAACTATAGCCTTATCGCCTAAAGGAATGGCGGATGGCAACTCCTTTGGAGAAATTGGCCTCTCAGGGGTAGCTACGTCTTTAGGAGTGATATATTTATCTCTGTCCTTCTCATCTACGTTCGTTAGTTCGTCATCCTGAGTCGAAGATGGAGAAGGAGGGTCCCTAAGGGGTACTGTTGGATTTTTTGAGATATCTCCTGTCTTAGGGATAATATCAAGTGGGGGTATGTACACGTAAGGGCCTTCTCCATGTCCTATGCTACGGGTTATGACAAGTAGACGGTGCCGATGCAGATATTCATCCACCAAACAATCCTTGATGGTCAAGAAATTTTGGTCACCATTAAGTAATCGATTCAAACGATTGAATTGTATTAGAAGCTTCTCTTATGGAGGATTAGGAACTATAAAGAGAAAACAAGCAACGCTTAATAAATGTAAGATAAAGGCTGGAACTGAAACTCGAAAAATCTAAGTCCCTACTAGATTTGATCCATCTTCTGGCACACCCGGGCTATTTCTTGATATAAAACCACTTGGGTTTTGGATCCCCAGCATTACCACTAAACGGGACGGTGATAATTTTTCTTTTCGGCACCGATTCAAAATATACAAAGGACGGGGTGTCATTGTTTCGATGCTTGAAGTTGTAAAAGAAATGAACATTTTCGAAAGTCAACTCTTCACCAAGAATTTCTTTATAGGCTATATACAAAGTATACAAATAGGCGTAAGAGTTGGGAAGAAGCTGCATGGGGGCAATCCTTAATTGTCTTAGAAAATCGACGATAAATGGTGGGAATAGAGGTATTGCTCCAACAAGACACATTAGTCTGGTGATGGCCATATACCCTTCCGGTGGATTATGAGGACGATCTGTTTTGGATGGCACCTCAGTATCTCTTCGGAGAATCCCGTGTTTTAAGCATATCCTGGCAAGTCTGTCATTACCAATCGTCGATTCAACCGAGTCTTTAGGCGATTCCAAGATAACTGCATCCCTAAATTTGTCGGGGGCACGGCTATTTCCTACCCCTCCTTCTTCTTCCTCAACGAGAGAGACATCACCTCCAGAAGATACTTCACTATTGTGGGCTTCCAACTCGTAATCTGGGCCCCCGCTATTCCAACCTGAATTGGAAGTAGAAGATACATCTTCAACGACAGGATTTTCAGATGTTTCTACAATTTCTCTTCTTTTTGCTAGTCTAGATGAGCGTCTCTCAGTCATGTCTAATATATTATTGAAGAAACAATAGCAAGGGTTAAAGTAAAGTAGCCCGTGTCCCCCCATGCAAGTTTGTGAGCTAAAGTGTGCAAGTATGTACAATAACATAAAATAAGCATATAAGAGCACAATGCAGAAAGTTGACAAAACACTCGAATGTTCACAATAGCCTTGAAAGCTTGATCATGATTAAAAGGCTCTATCCTAACTATCCATAAAGTCATAGACCAAAGTCAGTGTTATTTGAATTAGTTGGGCAGTCCTTGCACGCTAAGTTAAATGTCTACAGATCGGTTTGGGTGTGCATGTCACAATTGGTTCGATATTCACACAGTAATCAACCCGGTTCGGATGCTTCACATAAGCAGACCGGTTCGGAACGAAGATAAGGAATGGGGTCGGATGGGAGGAGTCAAGAGGAAGATAAATCCATCTGGATCGGTTGACTCCGACCGGAACCAGTTCAACCCACTGCCCTTAATAGCCACTCCTTAGCTTCGTGGAGCATCCGACCTAAACCAACCCTTCCTCTCCGTCTTATCTGTAACGACCCGGATTTTCGGCGACTTTGGTTATCGACATAAGCTCGTTGTCGATAACCAAAACATCGAAAAATCCCGGTAATTAATGAAAGAAATTAGAGCGTGAGAATAGATAAGATAGAAACTTAGAATAGAAGAAGAAGAAGAACACAACATCAGAGTAACACGAACCTCACAGCGGAACGAATAACATATAATAGATAACATAACTTTGAAATATAACAGTTATGTATACAATAGCACTTATCAGAGTACAGCACTTACAACACAGCGGAAATAAACTATAGCTATATGATCCAGAAGCCTCCTGCTCCAGCTCTTCTAGTATATCTGTAAATCCCGACTACTTGACTGCCCGTACAAATTTAGGCACCCAAGAGTTTAGGGAAAACAATAAAGTAAACTCCGGGTCAGTCATGGGACTGGTGTGAGTAAAATAGTTTAACACAGTTTAACATATATATGATATCTCATAAGACCACGCCGTGAATACGGAATGGGTTTTTCCCTTATG
This sequence comes from Allium sativum, assembly GCA_030737875.1. Lineage (NCBI taxonomy): Eukaryota > Viridiplantae > Streptophyta > Magnoliopsida > Asparagales > Amaryllidaceae > Allium > Allium sativum. The sequence goes on along the minus strand of CM060927.1, from coordinate 259,777,970 downwards.
AGAATCCAACATCTTTGACAAGCAATATCATTCTGATATTATAATAATGTCTAAGTACAAATATATATCAATCTAGCAGAAACGCTTTCATCTCACATTCTACATATATAGTATACAATCAAAATCGCAAGCACGTATTGGATAATGGATTTCAACCACCTTATGCTCGTGTACCTCTAGAGAGGAATACACTGGGTTCAACAAGAACATCTTGCAACCCGGCCACACATGACCGACCACTCATTTCGCTTGAGTGTATCGAATGTATATCACCAACGGTTGGGATCAGCAACCATTTCCCGAATGGGACAGCATCAACAATAGATTTTTAGAAATAAATGAAACTCTAGATCAGGTGATTATACACCCTAATAGGTGCGACCTACATAGCCATGCTGCCTGCCCGATTTCTGTCATTTACCGATTGATGAGGCTAGAAGCTACGCTTTATCATCACATCAGATTGCCTTCGAATGTCACATCGTCAAATCCATCAAATCACCGATTGACGTCTACAACAGTACATTACGTGTTAGCTAAAGAAGTTTCCTTCTCCACTTCCACTCTTGGTACGGTTGAAGAAATCAATGTACGTGACCTTTCTGGAAATACTCTGTCAGACATTCATCTTCATTCACTTAGAATGTCACATTGTTATACCCGCCAAATCACAAATTGATTTCCTCAAAAATACAACGGGTATACAGCTAAGAGAAACGAATTCCTCCGCCACCACGTATATACGTTTGAAGAGATCAACTTACGCGATCCATTGGATTTACTCTGTCAAACCTTCGTCCATACACGTTGTCCTGGGACTGGACAAACCGAAGGCACTATTCAGTATATCCATCTTAGTCACTGTTATCTAAGACTTATACAACGGCCCTTGCACTTTTCTCCGTCTTCAATTATCTTTGGCATAAATGATTCGCAATGCTTATGCCAATACAGAGTGGTTCTTTGGATAATAATCCAACCGGTCTCTCCATATTAACAACGTTAAAATGGTCAAAACTCCGATAGTCTGTGATTTAACTATCAAAGAAAAACAAGTGTGCAAACAACGATATTATTTCCAGATGGAAATTATATCGATCAATCATCAACATATATCTCTATATATATTCATATTGCCTTATTTTCTATGTTTAGAAAATATATATTATTAACACTGGAAAACGTTTCCATCTGCTTATTTACAAATCACTACTCTTCCCCAACTATCAGTCCCTGACTGTAAACTAGTATGAGAACAATCCCCTAAGTATAAATCCCGAAGGCCGAAACCAACATCAGATAGGCACTTAGAAAACCATTCAGTTTACTAATCTCTAGTCAGTTCTAATTTTACTTAACTCTATTTGATTAACTCTGATTGATTAACTCTAACTGGTTAATTCTAACCGATCAACTCTAACTGGTCAACCTTAATTAATTAACTCTAAATGGTTTTACTTGGTTTGACTAACTCAATTTATTAACTCGACTGACTAATCCAACTCGATTAACCTAACTTGATTTAACTTATCTCGATTAACTGAACTAATCACTTTGATTAACTCGAATAATTCACTTTGGTTAACTTAACCAATTCACTTAACTAATTCACTTAGTTTAACTTAACTAATTCACTTAACTCCTGTCGAATTAACTATATTCGATAACTCCTCTAACTCTCTTCGAATAAACTATATTCGATTAACTCATTTACTCTATTCGAATAAACTATATTCGATTAACTCCTTTTCTCTATTCGAATAAACTATATTCGATCAACTCATTTGATTTAACTCTAATCGATTAACTCCATCGAATAAACTATATTCGATAACTCCTTCGATTTAACTAATATTCTATAACTCACTTCGATTAACTAATAATCGATAACTCCTTCGAATAAACTATATTCGATAATCTCCTCTCGAATAAACGATATTCGATAATCTTCCCTTTCGATTTAACAAATCGATAACTCCTTTTCGAATAACTAAATTCGATAACTCCTTTCGATTTAACTAATCGATAACTCCTTTCGATTTAACTAATCGATAACTCCTTTGTGTTTAACTCTATTCGAATAACTAATTCGAATCACACTTATTTATTTAACTCTATTCGAATAACTAATTCGATTAACTCTAACTGGTTAACTCTAACTGATTAACTCTAACTCTAATCGATTTCTCCTATTCGAATAACTCCTATTTGATAACGTTTATTCATTTATAAAGATTTACTTTTAGTAACGGTTCTTCACTTTATAAATGTCCTCTTTAATAATGTTACTTCACTTACACAAGTGTTGGGTACATATTCTATTTAAACTATCGGTGTTGAAACCAATATCTCTCCTCTATATAAGTTCAGACTTATATATTTCATTTATCAAATGATAAATATTTATTTAATTTATAAACTATTATTTATAAATTAATCCTTTCTATTTATCTATTAAAAACAGATTTCCAATTTCTATTCATCTTCTAAATATTCTTCTGATTTAGCTCTATTTATTTATCCAATAAATATCCCTTTTGTTGAATCCTATTTATTTATCAAATAAATATCCCTTTGATTAAATCCTATTTATTTAACAAATAAATATCTCCTTTAATCTTTATTTATTTCCTAAATAAATAAACCCTTTTACTTTTATTTATTTCCTAAATAAATAAATTCTTTTAACTCTTTATTTATTCCCCAAATAAATAATTCCTTTTAACTCTTTATTTATTCCCTAAATAAATAATTCCTTTTAACTTGCTTTCAAATATATTTCCTTTATATTTGATTTCAAATATATCTCTTTTTAACCCCTTTGATTTTATAAATTTTATTTCCTTTTATAAAATCTTTCTTTCCTTATATATATAAAATCCATTGATTTTATATAAATAAATTATTTTCAAAATATACTTTGAAAACCTCCTTTCTTCCTTCTGGTATTTCTTATGGTATTTAACACACCAAACAACAACGATAAATATCGTCCCACCCACACATAATCAACACCAGATTATATATCACATTATATATCACAATATATAAATCACAGTAAAATAACTGTTGAGGGATCCAGTTGGATTCCTCCAACCTGTTTCCCTGCATCACAGATGTTACACAATATAATTAATGTCGATTTCACTTCGATGTGAAATATTCTGATAAACAGAATCGACATATAAATATTTAATGGTGTGTGTGTATATATATATATACATATATATATAATTTCTAATAACTGACTAGCAGTACAATCAAACAGTCAACACACAATCAAACAGACAATTTTTAACAGTTCTACGAATACACTGTAAAAATAGAAATATTCAGAGTTGGTGAGTTTTACTCACATTGGACTGTTATCGTTAAAACGATTAACTGTCTTTAATTTGATTCAGACGGACAATTTATTTTACAATAAATTGTAGCGAGCTCGGATTCACTCCCAGTCAGTCTCATTGTGTTGCTCCCGTCCATACGATCCTAACGCAACTTACGGTTCGTCAATCCGATCTTGTATGACCAAGATATTCGACTTAGAAGATTATACTATTTTAAATAGGAACAAACTTAATTAAATAAAACATTTGGGCCTTACCCGCTCAACTAAGCCCAAACCCACGGTTAAAAAGCCCATACCCGAACAACCCTTCTTCCCCAAAATCAATTCCCGTCGCTCTGTACTCCTCAAACCACAAACAACCGATGATTCCTCCCTTCCATCTCCTCCTTCTCTTCATGAAAATTCCAACTAAAATCACCAATATTCTCCTCATCATTCTCTCCATCCTCCTATAACTGTATTTGCAAACTCGACTTCATCACATCGGGTGCGATCGACATTAGCCTGGTGCCCCTCAAGCACAGCCACCGAACTCTTTTGAGTTCGAATGCCCTCAAAACAGCACACAAGGTGCGTATCTCCTTCCTGAGTCCAAAACCAACATCCATTTCAACCAACAATCACTACACAAGCTGCCAACGCCAACCCTAGATCCACTGTATCGTTTTCGAACTCACGAAATGGACGTCGAGCTCAGCACTTGCGGTACCAATGTGAAGCTCTACCTTGCAGGATCTCAAAAATGTGGAGTTGGTGATTTATTGGAATTGATTTGCATTTGTATGAATTTTCTGAAGTGGTGTTTTACTTGAGGATGAAAAATATAGTGACGGCGCAGAAAAATCTGAGGGATTAGGTTTTAAGGAAGGTAAGGGAGGGTATTTATAGCCAATAAAAATATCTAGATATTTTTATATTAATATTTTAATATTTTATTTAATCCTTTATATTCATTTCTGACTTCTAAAAATCCGTGTGATCACACATGATACCTAAAAATCACGAAACTGGACATGCGGCTAGAGTTCGACATTACGGTCCCAACGAAATGGGTTTCGTCGAATTCCGACTCCGTATGCTCACACAGCGTATTTTTAACTATCAAAATACTGACTGTTTTTCACTCTAAAAATCCATACGGCCACACAGTGACTCTAAAAATCACGGAACTGGAAATCTAACAACTATTTGATATTGCGGATCCAACAAAACTGGTTTCGTCGAATTCCGACTTCGTTTGCAAAACCGGATATTTTTAAAGCTCTGGATGACCCATTTAAATATTTAAATATAATTAAATTAAATATAAATAAATTTATATTATCGTATATCTTCACATATGATATCGTACAACAACAGGATATCATATCAGAATTTACAGCTTGATATTTCAGATTCCAGATTATCCCAGTATTCAGTTTATACTAAAAATCTCTTTTATAACGTATATAAAGCATTGCAAATTATAAAGGAATTCTACAGCGACTATTCTGAAATTTGATTTGGACGTAAATCAAAATCTACACGACGAAACCCCAATTTTTCTCTTCCACTAGAAAGATATAGTCCACCAGCTCCACACGTTTCTTGTTTCACAGAAATCCGGCTTAAAACGAATCCTGTACATCCAGTTGAAGTTCAAATCGCCAAATCGCGAACTGCAGCGCCATTTCGAGCTCGATTTTAATTATATTATGATTCCACGTTCAAACTGTCGTCGATTGAATATATTCGTCAATATAATTCAACTCTAAGCTGAATTAAATCTTAGGGATGACCCAGTTCACCTTATATTGTGATTCCCAATATTTTTGATTATTTCTGAATTAAATATATTATTTAATTTATTATTTTAATTAAATATTCCCAGTTATTTAATTCCACGACCATTAAATCCTTTAATTCACCATTTATATAATTAAATAAATTAATTATAATACCTCTGCCAATGCGGGTCATTACATTCTTCCCCACTTAAAATAATTTCGTCCTCGAAATTGCTAAGTTAGAGGACGACCCTATCTATTGGAACTCCTAAGATTTGTTTACCCCTTATTTCTGATTTCAACTGAACCAATTAATATCGACTAAAATATTAATTCCTTCCGACTAACTGAAATTTTCAAAATTTTGAAAATTTTCTAACACTTTAAATTTTCGGAAAATTTCGCCATAACCTCCTTTGTACAGCCCTATCGGTAAAACCACAACTCGCCTCTCTAGGCCTTCTCCAACCCAAAAGAAAATCAAACAGCCAAGCGGCTTGCCAATTCGGCTCATAAATCTCATGCTTATATCAAATATAAACTTGTACCTTTTTATCGGGTATATCAACTCTATCACTTTCACCCGTTATCAATCCAACATATACCGGTGTTATCTCAACCAAATTCTGACCTGTTTTTATCCACAGATCCAACCATTCGCTTATACCTAAGTCGAATTAAATTTCAAATTCGGGTTCCATTCTCGATTTCAACTCTTAACTTCCTAATCCAATTTCATTTCAAAATCTATATGTTACAAATCCAATCCATTCGATATTTCTATTTCAATTCTATTTCAGCTTAAATGGTATCAATTTCAGTTTATCTCCACAAGTTTCTATTCAATTTGTTTTAACTCAAAACAATCTCTACCTGGGAGTCTTAAACCATTTACCCTTTTTAAACATCACTCACATATTCACTTTTGAAATCAAAACAACTTGTTTCCTCAAAACAAAAAACAAAACTTTGGTAGTAATCCGTCACTTACACACTCGAAAATGTACACCGATGATGTCATGATCAACATCGGAATCTATTTTTCAGCTATCGAAGTGAGTTCAATACTATATCACTTTCAAATCCATTTCCAAATACTTTCATTTTTGAAATCATTTTCAAAATATCCTTCACAAGGCTTGTAAACAATTTAAAACCTCCCAGGATCTTAAAATTTCCTTATACTTAATCCAGATTCCTTTACAAACACTTTCCCAATTCTGGGATTTTAACTCCAATTCTGATATAAATTCAGCGTTAATTCATTTCAATTTCATATATTTTACTTATATCAATCTGATTGGTCATATATAACCATTTCACATTTTATAATCTTATCTGATTATAATTACTACCAACACATCCTATATATGATAACATATCACATATCCATACTGTGTCGGTCCATCGTATTCAAGTGTGTATTTACTCTTACCGATACGGTGGATCAAACTGATCGATCAGAACTCATAAACAACTCAGCCACTGAATCTCCACAATAAAGACCATTTTTATATCAAATACAAATACGCACTCGTATATATACACTCAAACTCAATCTAGGGTGTTACTAACCCTATGTCTACCGAGTCACGCCACAGAGCCAAGTAATTCTTAACCTAAGCTCTGATACCAACTGTAACGACCCGGATTTTCGGCGACTTTGGTTATCGACATAAGCTCGATGTCGATAACCAAAACATCGAAAAATCCCGGTAATTAATGAAAGAAATTAGAGGGTGAGAATAGATAAGATAGAAACTTAGAATAGAAGACGAAGAAGAACACAACATCAGAGTAACACGAACCTCACAGCGGAACGAATAACATATAATAGATAACATAACTTTGAAATATAACAGTTATGTATACAATAGCACTTATCAGAGTACAACACTTACAACACAACGGAAATAAACTATAGCTGTATGATCCAGAAGCCTCCTGCTCCAGCTCTTCAAGTATATCTGTAAATCCCGACTACTTGACTGCCCGTACAAATTTAGGCACCCAAGAGTTTAGGGAAAACAACAAAGTAAACTCTGGGTCAGTCATGGGACTGGTGTGAGTAAAATAGTTTAACACAGTTTAACATATATATGATATCTCATAAGACCACGCCGTGAATACGGAACGGGTTTTTCCCTTATGAGAATCCAACATCTTTGACAAGCAATATCATTCTGATATTATAATAATGTCTAAGTATAAATATATAGCAATCTAGCAGAAACGCTTTCATCTCACGTTCTACATATATAGTATACAATCAAAATCGCAAGCACGTATTGGATAATGGATTTCCAACTATGACAAGGTATGGAACCACCTTCTGCTCATGTACCTCTAGAGAGGAATACACCAGGTTCAACAAGAACATCTTGCAACCCGACCACACATGACCGACCACTCATTTCACTTGAGTGTATCGAATGTATATCACCAACGGTTGGGATCAGCAACCGTTTCCCGAATGGGACAACATCAACAATAGATTTTTAGAAATAAATGAAACTCTAGATCAGGTGATTATACACCCTAATAGGTGCGACCTACATAGCCATGCTACCTGCCCGATTTCTGTCATTTACCGGTTGATGAGGCTTGAAGCTACGCTTTATCATCACATCAGATTGCCTTCGAATGTCACATCGTCAAATCCATCAAATCACCGATTGACGTCTACAACAGTACATTATGTGTTAGCTAAAGAAGTTTCCTTCTCCGCTTCCACTCTTGGTACGGTTGAAGAAATCAATGTACGTGACCTTTCTGGAAATACTCTGTCAAACATTCATCTTCATTCACTTAGAATGTCACATTGTCATACCCGCCAAATCACAAATTGATTTCCTCAAAAATACAACGGGTATAAAGCTAAGAGAAACGAATTCCTCCGCCACCACGTATACACGTTTGAAGAGATCAACTTACGCGATCCATTGGATATACTATGTCAGACCTTCGTCCATACACGTTGTCCTGGGACTGGACAAACCGAAGGCACTATTCAGTATATCCATCTTAGTCACTGTTATCCAAGACTTATACAACAACCCTTGCACTTTTCTCCGTCTTCAATTATCTTTGGCATAAATGATTCGCAATGCTTATGTCAATACAGAGTGGTTCTTTGGATAATATTCCAACCGGTCTCTCCATATTAACAACGTTAAAATGGTCAAAACTCCGATAGTCTGTGATTTAACTATCAAAGAAAAACAAGTGTGCAAACAACGATATTATTTCCAGATGGAAATTATATCGATCAATCATCAACATATATCTATATATATATATTCATATTGCCTTATTTTCTATGTTTAGAAAATATATGTTATTAACACTGGAAAACGTTTCCATCTGCTCTTTTTACAAATCACTACTCTTCCCCAACTATCAGTCCCTGACTGTAAACAAGTATGAGAACAATCCCCTAAGTATAAATCCCGAAGGCCGAAACCAACATCAGATAGGCACTTAGAAAACCATTCAATTTACTAATCTCTCGTCAGTTCTAATTTTACTTAACTCTATTTGATTAACTCTGATTGATTAACTCTAACTGGTTAATTCTAATCGATCAACTCTAACTGGTTAACCTTAATTAATTAACTCTAACTAGTTTTACTTGGTTTGACTAACTCAATTTATTAACTCGACTGACTAATTCAACTCGATTAACCTAACTTGATTTACTTATCTCGATTAACTGAACTAATCACTTTGATTAACTCGACTAATTCACTTTGGTTAACTTAACCAATTCACTTAACTAATTCACTTAGTTTAACTTAACTAATTCACTTAACTCCCGTCGAATAAACTATATTCGATAACTCCTCTAACTCTATTCGAATAAACTATATTAGATTAACTCATTTACTCTATTCGAATAAACTATATTCGATTAACTCCTTTTCTCTATTCAAATAAACTATATTCGATCAACTCATTTGATTTAACTCTAATCGATTAACTCCATCGAATAAACTATATTCGATAACTCCTTCGATTTAACAAATATTCTATAACTCACTTCGATTAACTAATAATCGATAACTCCTTCGAATAAACTATATTCGATAATCTCCTCTCGAATAAACGATATTCGATAATCTTCCCTTTCGATTTAACAAATCGATAACTCCTTTTCGAATAACTAAATTCGATAACTCCTTTCGATTTAACTAATCGATAACTCCTTTCGATTTAACTAATCGATATCTCCTTTGTGTTTAACTCTATTCGAATAACTAATTCGAATCACTCTTATTTATTTAACTTTATTCGAATAACTAATTCGATTAACTCTAACTGGTTAACTCTAACTCTAATCGATTTCTCCTATTCGAATAACTCCTATTTGATAACGTTTATTCATTTATAAAAATTTACTTTTAGTAACGGTTCTTCACTTTATAAATGTCCTCTTTAATAATGTTACTTCACTTACACAAGTGTTGGGTACATATTCTATTTAAACTATCGGTGTTGAAACCAATATCTCTCCTCTATATAAGTTCAGACTTAAATATTTCATTTATCAAATGATAAATATTTATTTAATTTATAAACTATTATTTATAAATTAATCCTTTCTATTTATCTGTTAAAAACAGATTTCCAATTTCTGTTCATCTTCTAAATATTCTTCTGATTTAGCTCTATTTATTTATCCAATAAATATCCCTTTTGTTTTATCCTATTTATTTATCAAATAAATATCCCTTTGATTAAATCCTATTTATTTAACAAATAAATATCTCCTTTAATCTTTATTTATTTCCTAAATAAATAAACCCTTTTACTTTTATTTATTTCCTAAATAAATAAATTCTTTTAACTCTTTATTTATTCCCTAAATAAATAATTCCTTTTAACTCTTTATTTATTCCCTAAATAAATAATTCCTTTTAACTTGCTTTCAAATATATTTCCTTTAAATTTGATTTCAAATATATCTCTTTTTAACCCCTTTGATTTTATAAATTTTATTTCCTTTTATAAAATCTTTCTTTCCTTATATATATAAAATCCATTGATTTTATATAAATAAATTATTTTCAAAATATACTTTGAAAACCTCCTTTCTACCTTCTGGTATTTCTTATGGTATTTAACACACCAAACAACAACGATAAATATCGTCCCACCCACATGTAATCAACACCAGATTATATATCACATTATATATCACAATATATAAATCACAGTAAAATAACTGTTGAAGAATCCAGTTGGATTCCTCCAACCTGTTTCCCTGCATCACAGATGTTACACAATATAATTAACGTCGATTTCACTTCGATGTGAAATATTCTGATAAACAGAATCGACATAAAATATTTAACGGTATGTGTGTGTGTGTATATATATATACAGATATATATATATATATAATTTCTAATAACTGACTAGTAGTTCAATCAAATAGTCAACACACAATCAAACAGACAATTTTTAACAGTTCTACGAATACACTGTAAAAATAGAAATATTCAGAGTTGGCGAGTTTTACTCACATTGGACTGTTATCGTTAAAACGATTAACTGTCTTTGATTTGATTCAGACGGACAATTTATTTTACAATAAATTGTAGCGAGCACGGATTCACTCCCAGTCAGTCTCATTATGTTACTCCTGTCCATACGATCCCAACGCAACTTACGGTTCGTCAATCCTATGTTGTATGACCAAGATATTCGACTTAGAAGATGATACTATTTTAAATAGGAACAAACTTAATTAAATAAAACATTTGGGCCTTACCCGCTCAACTAAGCCCAAACCCATAGTTAAAAAGCCCATACCCGAACAACCCTTCTTCCCCAAAATCGATTCCCGTCGCTCTGTACTCCTCAAACCACAAACGGCCGATGATTCCTCCCTTCCATCTCCTCCTTCTCTTCATGAAAATTCCAACTAAAATCACCAATATTCTCCTCATCATTCTCTCCATCCTCCTATAACTGTATTTGCAAACTCGACTTCATCACGTCGGGTGCGATCGACAGTAGCCTGGTGCCCCTCAAGCACAGCCACCGAACTCTTTTGAGTTCGAATGCCCTCAAAACAGCACACAAGTGCTTATCTCCTTCCTGAGTCCAAAACCAACATCCATTTCAACCAACAATCACTACACAAGCTACCAACGGCAACCCTAGATCCACTGTATCGTTTTCGAACTCACGAAATGGACGTCGAGCTCAGCACTTGCGGTACCAATGTGAAGCTCTACCTTGCAGGATCTCAAAAATGTGGAGTTGGTGATTTATTGGAATTGATTTGCATTTGTATGAATTTTCTGAAGTGGTGTTTTACTTGAGGATGAAAAATATAGTGACGGCGCAGAAAAAACTGAGGGATTAGGTTTTAAGGAAGGTAAAGGAGGGTATTTATAGCCAATAAAAATATCTAGATATTTTTATATTAATATTTTAATATTTTATTTAATCCTTTATATTCATTTCTGACTTCTAAAAATCTGTGTGATCACACATGATACCTAAAAATCACGAAACTGGACATGCAGCTAGAGTTCGACATTACGGTCCCAACGAAACGGGTTTCGTCGAATTCCGACTCCGTATGCTCACACAGCGTATTTTTAACTGTCAAAATACTGACTGTTTTTCACTCTAAAAATCCGTACGACCACACAGTGACTCTAAAAATCACGGAACTAGAAATCTAACAACTATTTGATATTGCGGATCCAACAAAACTGGTTTCGTCGTATTCCGACTTCGTTTGCAAAACCGGCTATTTTTAAAGCTCTGGATGACCCATTTAAATATTTAAATATAATTAAATTAAATATAAATAAATTTATATTATCGTATATCTTCACATATGATATCGTACAGCAACAGGATATCATATCAGAATTTACAGCTTGATATTTCAGATTCCAGATTATCCCGGTATTCAGTTTATACTGAAAATCTCTTTTATAACGTATATAAAGCGTCGCAAATTATAAAGGAATTCTACAACGACTTTTCTGAAATTTGATTTGGACGTAAATCAAAATCTACACGACGAAACCCCGATTTTTCTCTTCCACTAGAAAGATATAGTCCACCAGCTCCACACGTTTCTTGTTTCACAGAAATCCGGCTTAAAACGAATCATGTACATCCAGTTGAAGTTCAAATCGCCAAATCGCGAACTGCAGCGCCATTTCGAGCTCGATTTTAATTATATTATAATTCCACGTTCAAACTGTCGTCGATTGAATATATTCGTCAATATAATTCAACTCTAAGCTGAATTAAATCTTAGGGATGACCCAGTTCACCTTATATTGTGATTCCCAATATTTTTGATTATTTCTGAATTAAATATATTATTTAATTTATTATTTTAATTAAATATTCCTAGTTATTTAATTCCACGACCATTAAATCCTTTAATTCACCATTTATATAATTAAATAAATTAATTATAATACCTCTGCCAATGCGGGTCATTACATTATCCCTCTGGAGCATCTAACCCGAACCTACCCCATTTCTCCCTTCTTCTTCCTCTCCGCTCCTTCGTCTCCTACCCAGCCTCTTGCCAAAAAAGCCAAATCAAATCTAAGCACTTACTTATGAGTTGGCGTGGCCAACGATAATTTCAAGCCTCCTCCGCAAACGCCTCAAGGTGGCGACGAGGCTATCAACGATGGTAGCGAAGAGAAGGAAGGCGCAACATCGAGATCAACTAAATACCATGCTGAAATCGCCCAAATTATTCTTGAATTCGAATCGAAATCGAGTGAAATGGAGTTAATCGGAATTGCTAACCCACCTATATGTCCGATTTGAAGATCAAAGGAGAATTTTGGAGTTTTTTAGGAATTAGTGTTTTTTTCTTCACTTTAGTGTGATCTCTGGAAAAAGATAGAAGCGAAAGGAGGAAGAAAGGAATGGAGAGAAGGGTAAACTTATATATGAGTGTGGAGTGGCCCTTTGTATTCTTGCCAACGTGGCTCAGCTCGGACCGGAAGGCTGGCCCATGGACATGTGGCCCGTTCGCTTAACAGTGCTGAGACGCAGGAAAGGCTATGTTGGTCGGACCCGAACCCAAACAGAGCCTAAGACGTTAATTCAGCACATGAAGTAGACCTAAAGGAAAGCATGCAAAATCTTACTTGGAGGAGCTGTTGGACATCAAGCAAAATTCTCGAAAGGATTCGAAACAACGGAAGCAATTTATGCATTCTATGGTGTATATATAGACGACAAATGTTGTGATTTTATGAAGCAACACGGCCTTACAAGTGAAAGGAAACAACTATTCAATGGTGCTAATCCAGAAGCAGCCATTCACTGATCTTTGTTTTAGAAACCGGAGATCAAACAATTTCAAAGCACATTCCATCTTCAATAGAAGTGCACTTCAAGGGGGAAAAATGTTAGCCTACTTTGTGAAATAGGCTACACAAAGACACTTATCCAATTCATGAAGAATGTTGGTTAGAAGAACATGCATTTGAAGTTCGGATCAGGTCGGGGGTCTCAGGCGAAAACAGGATATAACAGAGTAGAAATCGGAGGAACAGAGGCATATTCCGATCGGGTCGAGGAAGCTCAATCCGCACCCTTCCTTCTCCCATACATCTGACCGGAACTAAGTAGCAGTAGTCAGCAGTTACACCCCACGACTCCAGAAAACACGGAGCGGTTAGAGAGCCATCTCTCCACGTTCACCCACGTTGTAGTTGCGCTGTCACCATCTTGTTCTATCCGAGCCCGATTCCTGTAGGATGTCCGCCACGCATCCTCTAACCGGAGCCACTCCTGGGAGACTTTTCACCTATAAATATGCCTCCAAAGGGTATTTGAAAGGATCTTTTGGCAATTTCAGAACTTAAACCCTCTTGTCAACCGAATTTCATCGTTATATTCCAATCATAATCATCTTTCAAACTATATTTTTGAGAGAATTGAGTGGATCTATGTATTGTATGAGTAGATTTGAGTGAGAATCATTAGTGTACTTATATCCAAATCATCAATTCAAAAAGTAGAAAGTGGACGTAGGCTCTTTAATACCAAACCAATATAAATCGTGTGTTTCCTTTTGCTTTTTGGTTCCATTTTATTAGAACTATTGCTAATTTGGGTGTTAGAGCCATTTTTGGATCTAACAGTCGTAATTGAGCTCGAAGTGCAGTAGCTCATTTTTGGTATTTTGGTTGTTGTGGGCCCCACATAGATAATTAGGTTCAGAGGTTTGGAGGGATGGTAGAGTGGAAGCATACAAAGGTTTTGGCGGAGGTGGCATAGTCTCAGGTGGCCGGAGTTGGCCGGAACGTCAAGTTCATCGGAGGGGTGCTGGAAAACGAGACAGTCATGAAAATGATCAATTTTCTGTCGATCCGTGCATTTTCATATGAAGTGCCCAAAGGAAAAATTGTTCGTAAGGTCGAGACCTAGCTATTGGTAAAATTTGTTGGCATTTGGAGCACTGTGGTGGCAGCAGCGCCTAAATGACCAGAAAACGCAGTTTTCCAATCAACTGCTGACAACGGGGCCCACGTGGCTAACTGGAAGGGGAGACCACACAGGGTGGAAAGAGGAGGAGATGAAGGAGACAATGACACTGGTTTCATGAAATTTTGAGTTGCTGTTTGGCTGTAATGAGCATTTAAAGTTATGGGTGTGACACCCCACGCCCGTTAATGTCACTTACAAAGGGAATGCATTAAGTTTCGTGAAGCATTACAGTAAACGGAACGGAAATATTACAAGACAGACATATATAATAATAGCGGAATAAAATGTTTATTTTCATAAGAAACCGTGGTCCAAAAATATCACATGTCTGAAATACAAAAGTCCATTACAACATAAAAGTTATTGTCATGTACTTCAAAAATATCAAAATACATAAAAGAAATAAAATTCCCAAAACAAAATATAGCCATAACAACAAGGATAGGAGCTCGAGCCATACATATCAGTAGTTCCAGCAAAAATAAGCAAAATCACGGTCAAGCCTGAGAGTTCCCGCCCTGAGAACCTGGGGGTGGGGGAGGGGGGGGGGAACGAAAGAAAGAAGGAGAAACAAAAAGGGTCAGACATAAAGTCTGGTGAGTCTAGTTACTTTTAGCAATTAAATAAATAAAAGTAGCATGACAGACATATAAAGTGGATAAGAGATATTACTACATAAAAGACAATTGTGACAAGGTAGATAGGATAAGGTGTATACGCTTCCCTAATGATTACTCTGCACTATTACTAGTATGACCAGAATGGGATGATCCCTTCCACTATAAGGTGGTAGACTTAGGCATACATCCAAATGTATCCTAACTACTACCCTAATCGATCGGCTCCTAATCCGCGTAAATACTCTGTGCCAGCCCCATCGTAGGATGTATCACATCCTAAAGTGGAAACCCTCCGCTGATATGCGCAGCCCCATATCTACAGGCGTCACGGTCGTCTTATCCCCTTCTGCCCGGCTCATGTACACACATAACCCGGTCGGTTTGCGCTGCCCACACCGTCCTCCATGTTTGGATCTCTTACAATCAGTCCAGTAAGCATGCCCCTTCTCCAACCTAGTTCAGAGTACATGTTTGATGCCTACTCCGGGTTACTGGCTGAAACGGGTCCAACACAACATGATACAAGTTCTCCCCTTTTTCTTGTATCCCCCACTAGTTTTTCATTGGTTATATATACCACTAGGTGTTTTTAATTACATAACCTATCATTTCCACTAGTTATGTTTATCCTAAAAGGTGTCTTTAATTTCATAACTTTATTATTCCCACCAGTCATGTATACCACTTGGTGTCTTTAATTACATAAACTTATCGAGTTAAGTTTGTGGGCCTATATGTAAATATTAGCCACCCCCTCAGATTTGCTTAACCCACCCATTGTCCAACCAATTTTACTTAACCTTAACTTTAGTTCATAGTCAAACAATACCTATGGATTAGATTAGGTTAAGTAGTCCAATTTATTACCATGTCCATTTATGGTTTATAATGGGCTAGACCTCCCGTATTAGGCCTACATCTTGTGGATGCTGGATATGCCGGTCGGCTCGGGGCAGACTTATTCCACAAGTTGGGTCTAACCTCGTGTCATAGCTCGTCTCGTATTTACGCACTTAGACTTCTCACATCAGGTTCAACATTAGTGGCTACTGCCAGTCGGGTCCGGACAGACTTCCACCACTAATGCAACCTAACCTCGTGTCATAAGTGCAATTACAATTTCTAATTGTAATTATCAGACATTTCATTCTTATCCAATTCTTACCTATGTCTTATAGATGATTAGGCCCCCTTTTTCCCTATTTTGAATTATATGTCCAATTTACATAAACATTATTTAAATTATGTCAATTCTAACCTTTTTCCCCCGTTCCCTAACTAACGCATTCACATATATTTGCGGCATCTAGGCTAGAAAGTAGCATGGCCATAAACAATAAAGGGAAAGGTGATGGAAAAAATGACAATATGATTGTTCTGGCATAAACATAAACTAGCATGGTGATAAGGTGGACATATAAGTATAAATCTAATGAACTTGTGGCAGTTAACTAATTCTAACATAATTATGATGTCATAATAAGCATAATAAGATCTAAATTAACAATTTAGATGTCCATCTAGTTTAGATCTAATATGATAGGCATAAGGTGATAAACTAGATCTTATTAATAATTTAGATGTCCACATAATTCAGATCTAATAGTTAAAAATAGATCTAACACGAATAAGGTCAAGAGACACATCATAGCATGTCATAGAAGTTATAATAGATCCAACAAGATAGAGATTCCGATCCAAGTTATAACCAATTTAGAATGTCATATGTTCACAATTTACATTGGATCAAGTATAATATAGGCACATGAACAAATCCAAACTATAGTCATATCATGTTTACTTTTAAATATTTAAATCTAAAAGCAACTGGGAACTCACAGAGTTTGGATTAGAAAATAGAAAAAGAATGGATCTTGAATCTCTAACTGATTTGCTTAAGTTGATTGTTGTAGAAGATAGGATCTATCTCAGCTCAAACACTGGTAGCATTTGGCCTCCATGATTTCCAATGAAGAAAACAGGAGAAATGGACACGTATTTATAGCTACCAGCACCTCTGAAACCGACTGCCACGTCAGCCCTAGGGGTGTCAACACCCCTGTAGGGGGGTCGACCCTGTTGTCGACACCCCCTAAGGGGGTCGATCCCCTAGAGCGGGAATTTTCCGCCTTCTGACATTTTGATTTTTGAACGATTTTGGATAACGTTCTGACTCATATCTGACTCATATATATATAATTCCTCTACGCGTATATAAACTTAAAATCCTCATAACTTCTTCATAAGTTGTCCGTTTTACGTAAATCAAATGTCTATCTTGACCAGAATTTCGAGACGGATGCAATGACGTGGTCCATTTCCCTTAATTCTGAATATTAAATTAATTATTATTAAATTTATCCTCTTTTAGTGTTGTTAAAAATACGGGGTGTTACATTCCCCCTACTCAAAGGATTTCGTCCTCGAAATCTCTAAGTTGAGAAGAATGCATATCCTACCATCCATCATCCATCAGTCACTGGCATCCACTGTACTTAAAGATTTCTATTGCTTATATGAATAAATGCAAAGGTGTGTGTATTTGTCCCAACACTAATGCGAAGATCAGGCTGTCTACTGATTCAGTTGACCTCCTTAATGCAATGTACGTTGGTGCCATGAATCCAATATGCATGCAAATAATCATATTATAACATATGAGTTCTATATGTGTGCACACTCATTCATCCAAATGCAACATCCATATGCTAATACATCCATTTCCATCCATAGAAGAATAGAAAATGCACACACATCCATATGCAGTATGAAAGTGATTGAGCCGATCTAGTGCCTAATGTGTGTGTGTATGCATCCACAGGCAACCACTAGCAAACACTTGCATCCACCAAACATAACATGTCTCAAACACATGTTTAGATCCATAGGATTCCTATCTAAAGGTCGAATACTATGAATAGGATATATTCAAATGATAGAAACAAGAATAGATAAAATTTTGGAAAAGGTGTTAAGAACATATCCTCGAAAAGAAAAGGGTACGAAGCCTGAATCTTGTCTTCGGTCTCCCAAGTCGCATCCTCTAGGTTATCTCCCAATTTAACCTTTTTTTAGCTTGATCTCTTTATTGCGTAGCTTCTTAACTTCTGATCCAAAAATACGGGTAAGAACTCGTCTAATTGTTGCCTCAGGTTGTACTTCTACCTCCTTTAATGTACTTAGCTCAACAACTTCCACTATGTCATGCAAACACTTCCGTAGATGAGAAACGTGGAAAACATCATGAACACCGGATAAATTTTCTGGAAGCTTTACTTTATAGGACAGTAGGCCAGTCCTCTCGGTTATGGGAAATGGTCCCACAAACCTAGGTGCCAACTTCCGTACCGACCCGAAGCGAACCACTTTCCTCAAAGGTGGCACTTTGATAAAAACTAAGTCTCACACTTCGAATTCGATGTTAGTCCTTCTCTTGTCTACGTAGGATTTCTTCCTATCTTGAGCCGTCTTCATCCGCCGTCGAATAAGGTCAATCTTCTCGGATGTTTCTCTAACCATATCTGCTCCAAGTAATATCCTTTCTGTAGATTCCCACCAACAAGTTGGTGATCTATCCGTACAATGTTTCGAAGGGTGCCATGCTAATGCTAGCTTGATAACTGTTGTTATAGGCAAACTTTACTGAAGGAACATGCTCTTCCCAAGTCCCTCCGAAGTCTAGGATACACAACCTTAAAAGATCCTCAAGAATTCTGTTCACCCTCTCGGTATGTCCATCAGTCTGAGGATGGCAAGTGGTGCTTAAACACAACTGTGTACCTAATGCTTCTTGCAAGCTCCTACAAAATTCGCTGGTAAAGATGGGGTCACGATCGCTTACGATGCTGGAAGGTACTCCATGAAGACGAACTATCTCGCGAACATAAATCGCTGCCAACCATGATGTCGTCCTCTTACTCTTCACTGGAATGAAATGAGCGCTCTTAGTCAATCTGTCCACTACCACCCAAATACTGGTGTTGACTTTCTTTGACCTAGGCAACCCATCTATGAAGTCCATGGAGACGCTCTCTAATTTCCACTGTGGAACCTCCAAAGGATGAAGTAAACCACCGGGCTTCTTTTGCTCAGTTTTAACTTGCTGACTAACTAAACATTGAGAAACAAAATCTGCCACATCTTTTTTCATCCCAACCCAAAAGAAAACCCTTTTCATGTCTCTGTACATCTTATCACCGCCTGAATGAATAGTCATCTTATAATGGTAGGCTTCTTCTAGGACCGCCTTTATCAAGCTTTCAGTTTGAGGAACACAAAGCCTTCCATCTCATCGTAGCCACCCCTTTTCATCTATGGTATATTGACTGAGGTGACTAGAAATCTCCCCTTTTCGGAGCTTATCCATGATGTCTAAAATATGTGGGTCACCTTGTTGCGAAGCTCCTATCTGATCCATAACAGTTGGTCGTATTTTCAATGATGCAAACAAGTCAGGTAAAATCTCGACGGAGGGTTTAAAATCAAAGGTTGTTATGAACTCCAAGCTTTTCCTCTCCACAAACAGAGGACTTAAGGCGATCCTCTGCCTACTTAATGCATCAGCCACCAGATTACCCTTGCCAGGGGTATAAGTGATTTCAAAATCATAAGAATCTAAGAATTCCATCCATCTTTATTGCCTTAAATTAAGATCCTTCTGTGAGAACAAATACCTGAGAGATTTATGATCGGTATATAACTCGAACTTCTCTCCAAGTAAATAATGACGCCAGGTCTTTAGCGCGAATACTATGGCAGCTAGCTCTAGATCATGGGTGGGGTAGTTCTTCTCATGAACTCTCAAATGTCTACCCCCATAACACACTACCTTTCCGTCTTGCATCAGAACCACACCAAGCCCAGTACAACATGCATCAGTGTAAACTGTAAACACTTTGTTCCCATCGGGCAAATTCAAGACTGGGGCTGTTGTAAGAGCGCTCTTCAAACGTTGGAAAGCAACATCACAATTTGTATCCCATGAAAATGCTAAGTTCTTCTTCATCAGCCTGTTGAGTGGGGCTGGTATCTTTGCGAAGTCCTTAATGAACTTCCTATAATAACTTGCCAACTCAAGAAAGCTTCTCACCTTTGTTGCATTTTTAGGAATCTGCCAATCTTGCACCGCAACTACTTTCACGGGATCCACAGCTATCCTTTCTTTGGAGACTACATGCCCTAAGAATCTCACCTCCTTTCTCCAAAAATGGCATTTGGAGAACTTTGCCTTAAGCTAATGGCCACGAAGAATTTTCAAAACTTCTCTCAAATGCTGGGCATGCTCTTCTTCGCTCTTGGAAAAGATCAAAATATCATCAACAAAGACTACGGTAAATTTATTTAGGAACTCCCGAAACACCTTACTCATCAGATCAACAAAATAGGCGGGTGCATTCATCAGCCCAAAAGGCATAACTAGCCATTCAAAGAAACCATCCGGAGTCCTAAAAGCATTCTTATCTATATTATCCTCAGCCACCCTCAACTGATGAAACCCCGTGGCCAAGTCTAATTGAGAGAATACCGAGGCAACAACAAGCTAGTCAAATAATTCATCAATCCTTGGGAGCAGGTGCATATTCTTCTTAGTGAGTTTATTCAACTCTCTATAGTCGACACACAAACGAAGCGAACCATCCGCCTTAGTTGCGAATACAACTGGAGCACCACATTCAGATATGCTTCGTCTGATGAATCCTTTCTCAAGTAGCTCCCCTACTTGCTTACTCAACTCATTCCTTTCCCTTGGAGCCATAAGGCGCACTGGTAATGCAACTGGCTTTGCATTGTCCACCAGATATATACGAAAGTCGTTCTCGCGCCTCGGAGGTAAACCCCGTACCTCATCAAAAACATCAGAATAATCTCGGACTACTGGAACAGATTGCAGATCATCGATAAATGCATCAAGAGACTCTAGGAAACTAAGCATAAGACACCCTTGTGGGTCACAAGAAATCTCGAGGGTCCTCCCATGACAAGTCAGAAGCCTAACGACCCTCCTCTCACAATCCAGAATGGCACCATACGTGGTAAACCAATCCATTCCTAGAATCAATCCATAGCCCATAAACCCGAGCATATATGCGTCGCATTCAAACTCGACGCCTAACATGGATAATTTCAAACCCCATAAAATCATAGATAAATGAGCCGAACCACCAATGGGGTTTGAGGCAACTACAGGATCCACTACCATATTATTAATTAAGTGCAGAGATTCAACCACAGAACTAGATATAAATGAATGTGAAGCGCCAGAATCAAAATGTGTTCTAATAGGATGGTTTGAAAGAGAAATTAAACCTTCCACATAAATTTTTCTACCTCTATCAGGAGCATTGATCACGAGATCATGCACCTTCCGTCCAGAAGTTCTCGCCCTTTGACCTTGCCCATGTGATCCTTGTTTCTTCGGGCACTCCCTAGCAAACTGTCCGACTTCTCCACAATTGAAGCAAGTGTTATTCCTTCTTTTACATCCTTTGATCAAGTGACCCTCTTTTCCACAACTATGACACTTCCTTTTCTCCTTACCCTTGTCATTCTTTCCTCCTTTCTTCTGTTGTTGTTGTCCCTTCTTGGGCCACAACTTCTTATTTTGCGTTGTTTCCTCAGCTTTAACCTCCTTCTTTTCCCCTTTCTCTTCTTCATACATCAAGGCCATATCCACAAGTCTTTCAAAAGTGGCTCCCATTGGAATATGGGACATGGCTAACCCGTGAAGGGATTAATTTAGCCCTTTAGCAAACCGCAAAGCCTTCTTATGCGGCGTGTCTATCGGTTCCAGTACAAATCTTGCCAGCTGGTTAAATTTGATCTTATACTCTTTAACCGTCAAGTTCCCTTGTTTGAGTGCTAAGAACCTCTCCATCTGCATGCTCTTCTCAGCTTAAGAAAGCAATTTTATCTCAAACCTCTACCTAAAGCCATCCCAAGTTTCCACCGGACGACCTGCTTGGGTTACCTCCCACCAAAATGAAGCTTCATCCTTCAATAGCCAAGCAGCTAACTGAATCTTTCTTGGATCCTCTACTTCAAAGATTATAAATAAGTCCTCTGTCTACTTGAGCCAGTTCCTTGCTTCCACAAACGTCTCGGTTCCATGGAACGGCTTCCCTCCCATAGCATGGAAATCTTTGTAGAACTTTGAGAAGTTGTCTACATGCGAAGGAGGAGGAACGATGTGTGCAGTTGGGGGAGGAACATTCCCTTGGCCTTCGGCAGGCGCTGTGGCCTCCAGATACCTACAAAACGATCCCAGTATCGTAACGCCCTCCAGAATGTTGGGATCCCCAGACATGCTGAAAATGAAAACGAAAGAGATTTAGACAAGGGATCGAAAGATATTACTTATGGATTTTTGGGGAATGTTTTTCAAAATAGACCTTTCTTTTTAAAACCTTTTTGAAAATAGCTTTCAAAAACTTTTATCTAATCTGGTAACCTTCAGCTCTGATACCAAGTGTGACACCCCACGTCCGTTAATGTCACTCATAAAGGGAATGCATTAAGTTTCGTGAAGCGTTATAGTAAACATAATGGAAATATTACAAGACAGACATATATAATAACAGCGGTATAAAATCTTTATTTTTCATAAGATACCGTGGTCCAAAAATATCACATGTCTGAAATATAAAAGCCCATTACAACATAAAAGCTACTGTCTTGTACTTAAAAAATATAAGAGTACATAAAAGAAATAAAATTCCATAAAACAAAATATAGCCATAGCAACAAGGATAGGAGCTTGAGCCATACATATCAGCAGCTCCAGCAAAAATAAGCAGAATCACAGTCAAGCCTGAGAGTTCCCGCCCTGAGAACCTGGAGGGGGGGGGGGGGCAGAAGAAAGAAGGAGAAACAAAAAGGGTCAAACATAAAGTCTGGCGAGTCTAGTTACTTTTAGCAAGTAAATAAATAAAAGTAGCATGACGGGAATATAAAGTGGATAAGAGAGATTACTGCATAAAAGACAAGTGTGACAAGGTAGACAGGATAAGGTGTATAGCTTCCCTAATGATTACTCTGCACTATTACTTGATAACCAGAATGGGTTGATCCCTTCCAATATAAGGTGGTAGACTTAGGCATACGTCCAAATGTATCCTAACAACTACCCTAATCGACCGGCTCCCTAATCCGTGTAGATACTCTGTGCCGGCCCCACCATAGGATGTCTCACGTCCTAAAGTGACAACCCTCCGCTGATATGCACAGCCCCATATCTACAAGTGTCACGGTCATCTTATCCCCTTCTGCCCGGCTCATGCACGAACATGGCCCGGTCGGTTTACGCCGCCTACACCGTCCTCCACTTTGGATCTCTTACAATCAGTCCAGTAAGTGTGCCCCTTCTCCGACCTAGTTCTGAGTACATGTTTGATACCTATTCCGGGTTACTGGCTGAAATGGGTCCTACACAATATGATACAAGTTCTCCCTTTTGTCTTGTATACCCCACTAGGTTTTCATTGGCTATGTATACCATTAGGTGTCTTTAATTACATAACCCTATCATTTCCACTAGTTATGTTTACCCTAAAAGGTATCTTTAATTACATAACTTTATTATTCCCACCAGTCATGTATACCACTAGATGTCTTTAATTACATAACCTTATTGGGTTAAGTTTGTGGGCCTATATGTAAATATTACCCACCCCCTATGATTTGCTTAACCCACCCACTGTCCAACCAATTTTACTTAACCCTAACTTTAGTTCATAATCATACAATCCCTATGGATTAGGTTAAGTGGTCCAATTTATTACCATGTCCATTTATGGTTAATAATGGGCTATACCTCCCACATTAGGCCTACAACTTGTGGATGCTGGATATGCTGGTCGGGTCCGGGCAGACTTCTTCCACAAGTTGGGCCTAACCTCGTGTCATAGCCCATCTCGTATTTGCGCACTTAGACTTCTCACATCAGGTTCAACATTAGTGGTTGCTGGATATGCCTGTCGGGTCCGGGCAGACTTCCACCATTAATGCAACCTAACCTCGTATCATAAGTATAATTACAATTTATAATTGTAATTATTAGACATTTCTTTCTTATCCAATTCTTACCTATGTCTTTATAAGTGATTATGCCTCTTTTTCCCCATTTTGAATTATATGTCCAATTCATATAAACATTATTTAAATTATGCCAATTCTACCCTTTTTTCCCCCGTTCCCTAACTAACGCATTCGCATACACTTACGGCATCTAGGCTAGAAAAAGCCTAGACATTAACAATAAAAGGGAAAGGTGATGGGAGAATGACAATATTGATTGTTCTGGCATTAACATAAACTAGCATGGTGATAAGGTGGACATCTAAATATAAATCTGATGAACTTGTGGCAGTTAACTAATTCTAACATAACTATGATGTCATAATAAGCATAATACGATCTAAATTAACAATTTAGATGTACAACTGGATAGGCATAAGGTGATAAACTAGATCTGATTAATAATTTCGATGTCCACATAATTCGGATCCAATAGTTAAAAATAGATCTAACACGACTAAGGTCAAGATCCACATCATAGCATGTCATAGAAGTTACAATAGATCTGACAAGATAAAGATTTAGATCCAAGCTATAACCAATGTAGAATGTCATATGCTCACAATTTATAATGGATTCCGTATATTTTAGGCACATGAACAAATCCAAACTATAGTCATATCACGTTTACTTTTAAATTTTTAAATCTAAAAGCAACTGGGAACTCACAGAGTTTGGATTAGAAAATAGACAAAGAATGGATCTTGAATCTCTAACTGATTTGATTAAGTTGATTACTGTAGAAGATAGGATCCGTCTCAGTTCAGACACTGGCAGCATTTGGCCTCCATGATTTCCAATGAAGAAAACAGGAGAAATGGACACGTATTTATAGCTGTCAGCACCTCTGAAACCGACTGCCACGTCAGTCGTAGGGGTGTCAACACCTATGTACAGGGTCGACCCCCTAAAGCGGGAAATTTGCCGCCTTCTGACATTTTGATTTTTGAACAATTTTGGATAAGGTTCTGACTCATATCTGACTCATATGTATATATATAATTCTTCTACGTGTTTACAAGCTTAAAATCCTCATAACTTCTTCATACGGTGTCTGTTTTACGCAAACCAAATATCTATCTTGACTAGAATTTCGAGACGATGGCGCAGTCCGTTTCCCTTAGTTCCAAATATTAAATGAAATTTAATTTATCCTCTTTTAGCATTGTTAAAAATACGGGGTTTTACAATGGGTGTTGTTGGAGAAGAAGGTAAATAGTGATTTTATTGTTTAAATGATTGTTCGTGTTAGTATGTTAATATCTTTTTGCTACGAACTCAGAATTATGCGAAACTAGATCCGTTGTGATCGTAGGGTCGAGAGCTTTGCAACAAAACTGGTTTGGCCAAATTTGGAGCTAGTTGGAATTTAAGTTAAATTAAACCTGCGTTTAGTTTAACTCAAAAGCGATTATTATTATAATAATCAAAAATCTCGGTGAGAACTCTCTCACTTAATTATTTTGTTATGTTATTATATCATAATTAGTTAATCGGTGCCTGGTAGCTCACATCACAGTTGTTTGCAAACTCATGGACGATTTGTTGATTTCTTGTATTATGTTGCGAGTGTGATTTTGAAATGTTTATCATGTTAGAAGAACATAATTGTGGTAGTTGAATTTGATATAAATATCCATTTATAATTTGAACAGTGAAAGTTGGTTAGTTAGAAAAATAATAAAAAATGATTAAATTCATGAATCAGTAATGAATTTAAATTACTTGTTGTTGGTTGAAAACCCCACATGGGTCTTGGGATGATATTTGATTTACACATCTCCCTTGTATGCAGCTAGTATGTTAATCATTTGGTTAACAGACGGAATAAGCGTCAATAAATCATTTGAAGCTTATATGAAATGAATAGTGACCCTCCTTTTCGGGTAATCCAAATTGATCGTTAAACCGACTTAAATCAAACCAAAAAGGTGGATACGCTAACATTGGGCACACAATGCATCAGAACAAATGATAGAAGACTTTTATAAACATCATATTAATGTTACATCAGAGTACATAATATCAGGGTACATCGAAAATAATACAGCGAAAGATGAATGTACAGTAAATGTAATACAATGCACAACTGAAATATAAACTAACACAGCGAAAGACTATCAATGCTCAAGATACAGCTTTAAGCTTTGATCCAGAATCCTGCATAAGATAAATATCTAAAAACAAACCACTCGACTGCCCGTGCTAAAAATATGGGCACCCGAGTTTGCAGGGGGAAAACAAACTACGAGTTAGTCACGGGACCGGTATGAGAAACTCTAAGAGTTAAACAAATTATATAAAATAAAGCATATCACCGGACCATGCTGCATAACATGGAATGGGTTTCTCCACTAGATGCCAGTGCACATAAAACTACCATATATAATAGACTTATGGATCTATAATGCATTAGACAACATGCAATTTCTCAATCTACCCATTTAGGCTTAATCCCCAAATTAGATTTACAAATACAATTATTGTTACAGAATTTATTTCTTTGGACTTTATTTCCTGATTTCTTATTTCAAATCATTTGAAATACATATCTAGCTTTCATATCAAAGTAGATTTCACTTCGATATCTCAAACCAAAATCTTTGGAAATATGAATTCCAAAATATCACAATGCATACAAACAATATGCAACCAAATATCGAGAGGTTTCTCCCGTCAAATAAGGCAACGGGCATGCACCTTAGTCACTCAAGATATATATATATGTATATATATGTATATGTATGTGCATCTCGCACAATGGAGCGGGCAACGCTGACCACTGACCAATTCTTAAGGTCCCAGGTCACTATTACCCGTACTTTTAGTCGTTAGGGTTACCCGAATATTTAGCCACATACTAAATCAATTTATATCCCAAAGTGGAAAAATCATTAATACCCATAATAATCACAAGTATAATCAAATTTATATAAATTTCCACTTCCAAATCATTTTGAAATCATCAGGTTTAGCCCTCGAAATCCTTTCAGTTTTATAAATCATTTTATAAAACGTTCCCTATCCAAAATCAGGAATAACACTTCTTTTCATTTAAGAAAACCTCGTTTCAAAAACCATTCATTAAATTGAAACGAATCAAGCAACATCGCTAAATACCTCAGATTCAAATTGTGAAATTAATCACTATGTGTTAGCATACAAGTATTTCTACCCAACCCAATGCTAAATGTAAAAGCATATTTTTCTCATAAACTGGTCGAACACAATCCAAACAATTAATCAACAATAACGAATATAACAACCGAGTGTATTTGATTCTAACACATCTCTTGTTTTGATAAATTTAATTACCATCTATCCGTTCAAATCTGTTAAAGATTTATTAAACTCTTCTTAGTTTTAATCTCTAAAAATCATTATTCAATTTGATATCAAATATAAGGATTTGAATATATAGAAATTGTATCGACTTATATTCAATATTAAATTCTGAGATCAACAGATACCGTATCGGGAATAACGATAATGATATCTTCTAAATTCCTTAAAACAGTATCCGTATAATCACGGAGTCCAATATTGAAATATCCGAAGATTATTTCCATTCAAATCCATTCCAATTTATATGTTGGAAAATATTGGTTATATTAAAACCATTCACAATCCAATATATTAATTAAAACCATTGGATTACTATTGTCTGATCTTAGTCGAATATCCGATGTTCCTTTCAGTTTTTCCCACTCCTCGCCTAACAGAATAATTTCCAATTAGATATCACAGGTGGTACTAGAATGTACTCTAAGGAATCATCACATATTCTTTTTGGTCCTTTATTCTAGTTGTTAACTAGTTCATTCAAATAAAATATCTTTTATCTTTCTAAAATTTGGAATACTAATCCAAAACCTTTTTAAATCATTTATTATGATTTAACACAATTTATCCATATTTTTAATAATTTTAATATGGCCAATTCAGTCGATTTCCAATTACGGTCATCGAATTGCATTTTTATACAGTAATCTTTTCAAATATTGATTTTGACTTATCTTGATATCTAACCATTGGATTTCAAATATTTTCTTTTGATTTGAAAGTTCTTTTAATTATGAATTCAATATTTTCAGTTTCAGGAGACTCCAATGGTCAGATCTCCCGTTACGTCTGTTCGAAGTTAACGATTGAAATTCGCGAACGGTCGATGCATGACTCATCCTATTCAAACCAAATTCGATTTTATAAATAAAATCGAATATAATACCAAACTGTTTATTAATTTTATATCACGCATCAGCGATCCATTATAACATCCAATTCACATACCGTGGTATATACCATATAAGCATTAAAATCATTAACGCTTATATGGGTTCGTCAATCAATAGATTAACCACAAATCAATTATCAACAGGCAATTCATTCAACTCAATAATATCATTCAATAACAATGGTGTTCATATCTAAAACTAATAACTAATTAAATGGTTAAATTTCTCAATCTATCAATAACCATTTACTATTCAATTCAGTTCACAACATCAATATATAATCAAATAATTCACAACAGTATTCAATAATTAACTAACAAACAGTTAATTTTAATCTAACCCTTTTTAGTGAATGGTTTCTCATCTCGATTAGTTTTGAAATCACTATAAAACGATTGTTTTTCGATAGTTCAATTAGGCGTTTTATTTCACCATAAATTGCAATAAGCTCCAAATCTCTCCAAACCAGTTTCATCACGAAGCTTTCGTCGATATGGTTCCAACGGATCTTGTTTCTCTAAATTCCGATAACGTATGAAAAAGTTATGCATTTTACAAGTTTGTACTTGATTTGAAATAACATATGATTAAATAAATTATCATTTACTTCTTAATTACTAATTAAATCCTTAATTTCTCCACTTATCACACGTCTTCCTCCAGCATGTCGCAAGCTCTTCATGCACCATGGTCTTGCATTTCCTTCCCCGATTATCTCCTTCATCACACACTTTAAATTCAAATAAAAATATCCAATATTCATCTCCTTCCATTCTCTTTCAAACCATACCCTTCAAATTAAACTTGAGCTCCCCAACTAGAAGCCGTCGACAACCCCTCTCGCACGAAATAGTACATGTTTTGAAATTTTCTGGCACCAAATCCACCCAAAAACAACATATGAACTCCAATGTCCGCTACGAGTTCAAATACAACAATTAAACTCCAATTGATTCAACGTCACAAAATCTCGAACTCTAACCCGTAGAACGCACGCTGTAAATATGTCGACTTCTCCAAACTTGCGTCGCACACTAGAATTCTTATATATAATTCAAGCTGAGGTCCCAAGGTTCTCAAATATATAAGTTTCATGATTTTAGGAGGCTTGTGTGATTTTTAAAAAATGAAAGAAGGTTGGTCTTTCATATGGAAGAAAGAGGCGGCATGAGTTTCATTGACTAGAGAAGTGGAAGTTTTAGGGTTAGGTTAGGTTGAGGATATTATACAATAGAGGAATTTTTTTATTAGGTTATTATATTTATTATATTCGGTTTTACTCAATTTTTGAAAATGAATATCGAGAAGACTGAATTTCGAAATTTGACATTTTGGAAATATTATCATTTGATATCATAATAATAAGGGATGTTCAAATTTTAATTTAAAATTGAAATGGAAGTGAAATCATTTTTAAACGAATTTATAAACATTTTATAAAATACATTTTGAATGGAAATCGATGAAATATATTATGTATATTTAAATGGCCTGAATATAACGTGTCGCGCAGCGACCGTTCACAAATTTCGACCATTAACTTTGAATGGACATAACTGAAAATCCGACCGCCGGATTCTCCTAAAACTGGAACCATTGGATTTGTATCAAAAAGATCGTTCAAATGAAGATATGAAATTTAAATTTGAATGGTTAAATTTTAAAATATATCTAAATCAATTTTGGAAAAGGTCACTATGGATGCAGTTCGGTGGCCGATACTGGAAACCAACTGTAAGGATCTTAATAAAATTATTAAAAATACAGAAAAATTATGTAAAATCATAATAAAAGGTTTGGAAAGATTTTGGATGAAATTTTACACATTTGAAAATATAATAGATATTTTTATCCAAATGAATTAGTTAATAACTAGAATAATAATCCATTGATTTTTAGAAATAATAAATTAGATTTGTGAACGGTTTTGTCATAACTGGAAGTTTTCAATATATAAATTGGAATTAAATAAAGAATGTGATTTTGGGTTTGTCGTGAATGGTATCTTCATTAATACCCTTCTTAAACCTAGTTATAAAAAGAATAAATCTTTTAATTAAGATTTAAGGAAGTTTTTTAGTTTATTTAATTAAATTGGAATTGAATGGAATTCGAGTTAATAATAATCGAAATGAGCTTCTGTAAAGGAAGGCTTTTACTATTTATGGAATTTAAAAGGCTTCGCTGCTATTCCACTTATAGTATTGGTCAGATATGGAAATTTATATCTATTATAAATTCTTCAGATTTCCTTGAAGATTCCATATTAAATGGAAGACGATTTTGGGTTTATTGCGAATGGTGTTTTTACATAACATTTGTTCTTTAACCCAAGTAAAGACAAGATTAATTTCCAAAGGTTGAATAATCATTAAGTAATGAATTTTGGGATTAAAACTAAGTTGGGGTTTTAACGAATCTTTAATTAGATAAAATGTAAAAAGAGGTGGATAAATCTACCAAATTCGAAAACAGTTCAAAATGGAGTACCACCAGTTTTACTCCATGTGATAGCTAAATCTTTAATTAGATTTGAAACGTTAAATGGTAATTAAATTTACCAATAACATGATGGGTGTAAAATATGGAGTACCACCATTTTTGCTCTATGGGATGAATAGGTTGGGATTGGGATAATAAAATGAATAATTACTTCGGTAAGGCTCGTTAATCCTGACTAGTTGATAAACCTTAATTTGGTTTAAGTTGTGAAAAGATATTATAAAATCTTTTGAAATGATTTCCAAGAATATATGAATAAAAGAATATTCTGGATTGGAATGGGATGTGTGTTATCTCTGTGTATTTATCATGTGATTATAAAGATGCGCGAGTTATTCGGAAAGACCGGGTTTAACCCATTTCAAATAACTGTTACGATGATTAAAAGTCGACGATGAAGACAGTGGTTGAAGACCCAAGATCTTCACATTGTTTAGGTGATTACTGATGTCTTGATTGGGCTGATCCCTTAAGACAAGGTAATAAGTGGTGGTCGTCCAAACGTACTTGGAGATCGACCGGATATGCGAGGACCTCTCTCATGTATTGGACATATGAGATGAGGAATAAGGTGCCTCCGGTTTCGTTGAGACCTAGAACGAACATGCAAATGGATTATGTATCTGACGTTAAATTTCGTTACATATTTATTGATTGCTATTAAATATATATCTATTTGGTGGTAGAGAATTTATTCTCTTGCTTAATACCCTTCTCTCAGACATACGAGCTTAGAGGTTATATATCGATAAACACCAGTTATATGGCATGGATTGTTAATGTTGCATTCTAAGATGCAATGATCAAGGCTTTTGTTGAAATGCAGGGTCTTGTGGATGATTATCAAAGCACGACTTTAATTAGCACAACTTTGTGTATAGCGTTTATTCGTGAGCCTCACATCCTAGTATGAGTCCAAAAGGGGATGAAGGACAGTAGGGAGGACATGCGTTTCTTTCCAAGAGAGAGTTCAAACCTTATCGATGGGAATGGGGCTAAGGCCTATAGACTAAAGGTTTTCTAAAATGGAAGCCCCACCTAGTTGACTGGAGATCCCAAGATCTAGGTTTAAAGGGACAACAAAGTTTAAGAGAAACTTGATGGCACTGTTATACACAAACCATTCTTATGATAAGTCAGTGCATTATATGTTGAATAAGGATAAGTATTATGAGAAATATTTTTCTTATAATACCTTTAATGATGTCTGTATTTGAGGAATTAGATAATACCCTTTGTAGAGTCACCTGTGTAAGTGCTAAGGCACCGCTTCAAAGAGAATTATGAGGCCAAATTCTCTAAGCACTTATGAGACCAGGCAGGTGTTCAAGGCAAAAACTAACACATACAAAGAAGGAAGGGTATAAGAAACATTTATCATGTGTTAGATATTTTGGAATTACACAAAAGGCTTACAGTTCAAGGACAGTCCATGTTTACTGATTCGCATGTGATTCAGATAGGTAATCACTAGGAAAGTTCAAGGCCCATGTGCTACTTTAACTGATGCGATAAATAGTTCATGAAACTAAGAACGACTGCTCATTCATTTGGGGGATTGTTGGAAATGAATGAACAAGAGAAAGAGGAACTTGGGAAGAGGAAGATATATCAAACCATATTCCCACATCATCAATATATAAATAGAACCCTCTCTTATATATTACAAGCCTATAGGCTAATATAAAATAAATAGAAGAGGGCTTGTAGAGAAATGTGGGGCTAGTCCTTGACACAATAATATATTAATGTATCAAAGATTGGGCCTTGGTCCTTGGAGCTCTTGGGGTCTCTTGATTGAATAGGGCCGACGGTTGCTGCTTGGGCCAGTGCGCTGAAACGAGATTTTTTTCTTAGAATTTGAAAGGCATGTCAATTCAACTAAATAGGTACAACCATTTGAATTGTGAACGCACGCACATTAATGCACTACGTGGTTAAAAGGTCACAATCTTTCCAATTCCAATGGTTATTAATGCCAAGATAGGCACCTCCTCCAGCCTATGAATACACTGCCCAAAACGAAGCAGAACTCGCTTTTTAATCTGCTCGCACTACTTCTTCTTCTTCTTCAAAGTAGTCCTATGATCTAATTTCTATAATATACTTCAGTTCCCCAGAGCTCTGTTTACTGGCACTACGCTATGGGGCTAGTCCATTTTATCCTGGGAAACAAACTGTTATTACGTCAATTAGTGCATACGACGACAATATTGTTTCAAGGAAACAAAATCCTTTCTGGACTCGGACATTACTGAAATAATATTCTTCCTGTCTGTTGGAGACGATTCTGTACTGCTCCAATCTAGTGCACAATCGGTCATGCTTTCTGTCATTGCTGTAAACACAGTTTGATTTGATAATTGATGCATAATTGAGTAACATTGATCGTTGTTACCAACTATTTGTACTATAATAGTGTATTGACAAAATATCTAACAATGATGGCCCAAGCGACATAATTTAAATGCTCAAGAAAAGGTAGACGTAAATGCTAGACTCATTCTATTTTGGCAATGCTATCATCCTTTTCTACTTTATTTCTTTTCATCAGAACCATATAGTAACTTCTGTAAAATATTTGGCAGCTATATAAAGATGCAGTAAATCAAATATTCTAAAACAACACATGAAAGGATGAAAATAATACCACGAATTCGAATGAATTTACATTTTAAGCTAAATTGACTATGTAATTTCATAAATATAAAAATGAAAAGATTTTCTTTTGTATCTTTATACAATCGTCTTCAGAACAACAATGATATTATAATGAATAACATACGTTGAAAACTAATAGTTGATGCAAATTTAGAGCCAGTAAGTTTCCCAATTATAGTTTTAATTGGGTAATTTTTATTTTCATTCGCAATTTCTTTCGATTGATCAACAATACAGTTCATTAAGTTAACACACAAATTATTTATAAGTCAATCCACATGGGGATTAATTGACTGGACATGATCATATTCTAATTTTTGTTCATTTATCTACTCCTTTACTTTGATATGTATAGTTCTATTTTCGTACTTATGGAAAACAAAATCTTAACCACGTTTATTCCATATAAAAAAACTCAAATCCTACTTTATACGATGTGACTATAATAAAATCAAAAAATTCAAGAGCATCTACGTATTCTTATAAGCTTGATCATTTCCACAACTAAAAGTTTTATCGTTCTTTTATAAATTGTATATAAAAATTGCTACAAATTGAAAATACATATATATTAATGTTTTAATTGCAATTATATTGTATTCTACCTTTTAGCCATGACACTTAATTGGAAAAAAAAATCAAAACAAAAGTCGTAGCTAATTATCTATTTTTATTTTCAACTATAAGTCGACAATCACATCATTACAAACAAAATTCAAGACAAAACCATTTTGTCTAAACAACTTGCAATTACGATTTGAAACATAAATAAATCTGTCATGTAATTATTTCGAGCAACAATAATAAACAACACGAACAACAACGAAAAGACTAATAATTGTACACATGCACGTTGCAAACAACGATGTCAAGAGACAAACACCAAACGCAATAGTACACCAACGGTTACTTGACCAAACAAATGAGAAGAATGGATCTGATGACTGTATTAACGTCAATGAAATTAATAATAGTACATCAACAGCTCATGACTCTTTCCCATTTATGAATTTTATTTTGAACCGCTTCAAAGCATTTCTAGGCATCAGGATAACGTACCTCTCAACCTGCATAAATACGAGGTAATTGTGCTTCTTACTTCAAATGAAGTATAATACAATGGTTTCTATCTACAAGAGCAATTGGTGTCACTTTGTGTTCCATTGTTAGACCTAGCCTTAAAGGCAAATTCGCCATACTCTTTTCAAAAGAATAAATAATATGTATGCAGTTAAATGTCACTATGACTAAGCATACCATATTTTGAAAACTCAACCAATATTTTTTTTCCATATATTTTCCAAATTTTGATAGGGCTAATCCAACTTGTATGTGTCTTTTCTAATAGTACAATTAGTTCTTGTATAATTCCTTCTGTAAATGTAGTTGGACCAAGAATTTCATTCAACCACTACAAATCTCATATATAACTTGTTACTGTTTTACACAAACGAAAAGCTTCTACTACTATAAATATTTTCCATGTCGATGTAACTCCGATCGTCTCCAATAAAGGCTTATCGTGAAACTAGTTTATCTGTACAATTCATGATTAAAGCATATGGAAACATCTAATAAGTTTAATAGAATAAGGATATCCAAAAAATGTATCTAATATTTCTTCTATATTTCCATCTTTATGATAGAATTCAATTTATTTTTCTCATCCAACACATATATCATTCGTCGCATATAAGTCATGCCTTCCCTCTCTTTAATTCTGTTGTAACCTTGAAATTGTAATAGAAGCATTGTTTCAGTAGTTTTCTTTGATAATATGAAGTACTTCTTTATTTTTCACATCATATGTGCTTATTTTGATTACATCTTCCTCTATTTTTGAAAGTATTCTAATATATGAATGTCCACCAAACTTTAATTCCCCCCAAATGGATCATTATGTAGTCTATAAACAAACTCCGCTCTGCATTGATCCAACATCGGTAGTTTAAGTCCTTTCGGTAAGAAAAAGCATCCATATCTTTTTACTTCCATCTTTGTCAAGGTTGCCCTAGTACCATATGTCGCCCTAGACAAAGTTAAAGGGAACATCGCAAAAAATGAGACTGAAGAAAATATGTGTACGTGATACGAGTTGATCCCTACTCATTAGGTTGTCAAGAAAGCACCATACTACTTTGCCACTAACAATTTCAACTATTTGTCGCCATACCATAATTATAGAGGAATATTTTTAAAAGCATGTAGACCATTTTATTGCCCTCTTTGCTGCCTCAGGCAGTGTTACCCTAGGCAATAGCCTTACCCACCTACCCCTTGGGTCGAAGCTGGTCTTTGTCGACTTTGTATGATTATTGATCATTTTATTTTCCATCCTCTTAACATATATGGCATTTCTTTGCACTAATATGATGTTTGACATTTACGATTATTCTTTATATTTACACTTTGCTTGATAGTAACAACTACCTTGCTAGACTTCCTATAGTTTTGCACCAGTCCATAAGGTGATCACGTTAATAGAATACCTAAATCATGTGTAAAAAATTGT
Organism: Allium sativum; assembly: GCA_030737875.1. NCBI lineage: Eukaryota > Viridiplantae > Streptophyta > Magnoliopsida > Asparagales > Amaryllidaceae > Allium > Allium sativum. The sequence continues at coordinate 259,741,761 of CM060927.1, read as the reverse complement.
GTATTCTTCAATCTTACAAGTATCATCGTTGCTTACATAAAAAAAAGTTGCACTGTATTAATTTTAGTGGAAAATAGGATAAAGGACAAACATAGAATTTTTTCGGTGAAAAGTATGCAAACTTTGTAATTAAGAGAGAAGGACACATTTTAGTTTAAAAGGGGAAAGGATAGTGGGCCCCTGAATTCCACTTTTGCACTAAAATGTGTCCTTCTCCGTAAATTCCAAACTTTGCATACTTTTCACCAAAAAATATGCTAAGTTTGTCCTTCAAAAGAAAATCCTCTTAATTTTAAATGCAAATGTGCACCTCATTCTAGTATTTGAACTTCTAAAAATGGTATACCATCGATTTAAGTGATAAAATTTAATTACAACAAAGAGATAAAGTTATATAAGTGAAACAAGGTAAAAATTATTGTGGTTACTATATTACTATTCATTTTCTATGGTTGTGTTGATAGCTAAAATTGTCGTTACACCCAAAGATTCTCGATTACATGAGAATTATGTTTTGCGTATGAAAAATAAAAGTGCAATAAGTAAAAAATGCGGAAAATTATAGTGGTTCGGTCCATAAGGAACCTACGTCGATTTTGAAGGCGTTTGTAGATTTTTATTGGTTATTGATGGTTACAAGTTGTAGGCATCATCATACAAATTTTGGTTAAGTTTTCAGGATTCATATTTTGCATACGTAAAGTCTTAGGAGAAAAATATATGTTCTTCTTCATCCTCGAATTCTAGGCATCCGCTTATGAAGTCCTAGGTCCTTGCTGAGCTCTCAAATCATGTAAAATCTAACCCTTTTGAAGAACGATGAAGGATGTATTTATAGATAGTCGATTTGGTGGGAGTAGATGAGATTTGGGGATCACAGTAGTAGATTTTGCATCCTTAGGAGGTGGCATCTCGAACTTCGCATCACCTTGAGTCATATTTGAGGAGTGCGATATTTAGGAGGATACAAAACCAAAGTGGAGTGCTTTCTTTCGGGGATACAATTTTCAGGAGGGATGCGATTGTGTGAGTGTGCAAAGTCTGGTCTAGTGAGGTGATATGCGAGATGCGAAGAGGAAAGGATTCGAAATGAGGGAGTTAAAATCTTAGGTGCGTGGATTTGGTGATGCGAAGGAGCAAGGATTCGAAATCCTTGTGAATCGAAATGTGAGATACAAAATCATGAGGGAGTCTATATTTTGGGGATGCGAGATGATGGTTATGAGGTGTTGTGAGGCTTACGCTTGCATGACTCCTTACAGGCTTGAATCCTGAGTGTTTTCGCGACATTTTGGGCTTTGGTGCCACGCGATGGACCGACTCGAGTGGGCCCAATATGCTTTTGGGAAACAGACCAAAAGCTTGGTTATCACTTGCCTCCAAAAGTATGTATTGTCTCGGTATGATGTGCTTTGAGTTGAAATCATCGTCTCTGGAAGCTGAAAAGATCTCCAAGCTACTTTGTATGCTTGGTCGTGATCGTTTCGTTGAGCATATTGAGAATTTCGACTTTATAGCAGCTTCTTCAAACATTTAATCCTTGTCGACTCACAAAATTAAACGTTAGTCATCGGTTCTTGCTTAAGTCGAAGCGTAAACGAGTCATTGTCGACCTAGTATCGCATATATGCTCACACGTTTTCATGTTTTGCGTAATGCAACTGGAGTTTTAAAGTACAACATAAGTAGTAAATATGTCATTGGTTTACAGTCATGCGAGTTAGTTTTCGCAAGTTGTATCGAATCGTAAACTCGATCGCCAGGCTATGATTTTTGAGTTGTTTAGGCTTATGAACGTATGATCGGCTAGCGATCGAATTAGTGTCGATTGTTATAATTTCAAAAATGTGTACGTACATTCATAGACGGAGTCGTGAGTTAAGAATTTCCCAATGCCGGAAAGTCCATTCTCACTTTTTTTTAAACATGGGTGGAAAGTTTCTCATCCCCGGTGGGATACAAATTTTAGCATCTCGATGGGATATGAAACGCCGTATCCCTAGTGGGATGCGAATTCCCTACTTGGGTCAGGCCCGTCTCCCCCTCCATATAAAAGCCACATCTCAATTTTTTCCTCCACCTTATCTTGCATATTACTTCACATCACTCATCCATTTAGACAGAGCTCGAAATCGATTTCAAAACTTTAGGTGGGTATTCAAACTTAATTCGAAACCAATTAATTACTTAACTATTCGAATCGGACTCGAATCTGAGGCTTGAGTATAACAAAGTTACCAAGGTTCGGTTTTGTGTTGAGAAAGTGGAGATGGAGCGCATGCGAAGGGGAGGAAGGAGGAACGAGGAGGAGAGAGAAACGAGTGAAGGGGGAGAAGGCAAAGGGCGGAGTTTCGCATCCCTGGGCTACTGAGGGGATACAAAATCTCGCATCCCCGATGGGATGTGAAATTTCATATACTTGGTGGGATGTGAAGCTCTTCCTTCGCTCTACTGAGGAAGAGGACACGAGATTGGCTCGCATCACCTCTGTGGTTGTGAAACTTCGCATCTTGCGGGATGCGAAATTTTGCATCGTCAGGGATGCAAAATTTCGCTTCTCGGAGAGATGCCAAGCGAACTCGGATGGAGGCATAGTGGTGAGTTGAACACAAACTTTGTGAGGAATGTGGGATGTGAAATATGTTTAGGCTTAAAGGTGCAAAATTTTGCATCCGCGTCATTTCCGTGGCGCCATATGATTGGATCAGACTTAGTTTTGAACACTGACTAAAAGGGGGATGGGGCGCATGCCCCAAAAGGATAAACGCCCAGTACAGGCACATTTGTGTTTTTAGATGCGTTCGCCCATCCTGCGAATTTATCCAGGATATGCCGTGCTACTTTCATTTAGCGCCTATTGTATATAACGGTGTTTTATACACAATTATATGATTTTTGTTTGATGATAACAACCAAATATATATATATTCTTTTAAATGTGTTTGTAATCGTACTGTTTCATATTCACATCACAAACAGGAATATAATATTTAAATTTAAATAAAATACGACTATGCATGAATTCAAATATTCAATAGTATTTTATTTTAATATAAATATTATATTTCAAACATTCAAACAATACAACTACTTGTAACTCCACTATTTAAACATTCACTGAATATTTTACTGGTAAATAAACAGAATAAAATAGACAAGCTTGTTTGACAATAATAAAATATTATTTAATTTCAATCAAACTTGTTTATTATAAATAACAGCACAATTTTTTTATACACATCTCCTCACTACCACCCTCTGTCTCTCAGTTATACAAATTTATATATATACATTCACATTGAATCAATATATAGACACTTTTGCATATACACTGACACATACACATTCTCTGACTCTTCTTATCTTCAGCCTTCTGTCTTCACAGCCTTCAGTCAGTTTAGTCTTCATACCTGTCACATACAGAAACACACACAGTACACTGCAAAAGAATTTAAACTGAATATATGCGAATATAAATTTTATTTTTAAAATTTTATTTGCCTCAAATTTCGGTGTGTTTCTCATCATTTTTCCGACTCGATCTGATTTATCCGACTGTGTCTAGACAGCTTGTGATATTCACAGTGATACACTATAAATACCACAAGGCAGACAACATATATATATATATCAATGCCGGGACATGAAATCTCTTTTGATGGCTGAATATACACACATGTATAAATATACACATGTGCACTACCTCACCAATCAGCGAGCAACTGAGGAGTAGTCACATGGACCGTCTTAACTCAGTGCACACATGAAAATAACTCAATGCAAAGTCAACACAACTCAAACATGGTCGAGCCAGCAATAAAGAAGTAAAATAGCAAAGTGATAAGCATGCAGTCGATCACAACCAAGAAAAACAAAACGTAGATGTGTTCATAATGAAACAACAGCTTTTTTTATGATAGGTGAAGCATGCAAGCATATAACATGTACATGTAAGATCAGTGCAAGATGCAAGTGCTCACAGCAGGTTCATAGTTGAGAAACGATCAAAGTCAACTCAAGATTTCAAGTACACAAGACATGGTGCATAGATGATGGGTACTCAACATATACATATAAGCATGGTATTCAAATCAGTTGTGAACAAATCAAAGTGGTCGAGGCAGTTCTACAAAGCATGTCAATGCAAAGTGCAAGTGATATCATGGACAAGTGGTCGAACAAATGGTGAGCCCAAGTCAAAACAATGCAAATATGGTTGATGTAACATAGTTCAAATGTCGCATGGTACACAAATGAGTGTGTGCATGTCTCATGCAAAGCGACAATGCAAGTTCATTTTTCTAAAATGGTCGAGCATATTCAATTTCATGCTACATGTGTATACACATCTAATAAGGGTGTCGAGGAGCAATGAAAATAGCCAGTGAATATGGAGCAGTTCAGGGATGTATGGAACAAGATCAACAAAAATAGTTCAAACACAGGATATACATGGTGCAACAAAACATAAACAAATGCAAGTCAACATTTCAAGTTTAAGCCATGTTTTAAATAGGTTGAGCCAGTTTTTGAAGCTCAGAAGCAAGAAAATGAGTTCAGCACAGTTACAAGTACATATAGACAGCATTGATATACAGTTCAGTCAAACCATGCACAAAACAAAGCTGTTCAAGTGGCAAAGTTTTTTTATTCCAAATATTCAAGACAGAGCCAAAATTAGTGTAAGTCAGGATCGAGCAAGGTATTCAATGCAAGAAGTATATAAATTATAAATTAGTGTAAGTCAGGATTCGAGTCAGGATCGAGCATTGATATACAGGTTGAACTGATGACTGATATGGACTATATAAATTATAACGATAAATTGCCAGATTAATAAAAACCCCACACGGGTCTGGAGTTGACAATAATCACGTCACTCTAGTTATTAGATACGGCACATGGACTATTTATTTCCACACGGAAACGGGGTGACGGGAATTTATTCTCTGGAGTGATTATCAGTACATGCTCCCCCGTAAACACCAGAATATATCACTATAAATATGTGAATGCTTTTTAGGATTTATTGGGTACCTAATACGGCCCAATAAATTTCCAAAACCCTCCCCGTACAAAGGAGGTTATGGCAAAAAAATTCGAAATCTTAAGGCGTTAGTGAAATATTTGAAGTGAAAACGAAGTTGAAAATATAGAATGAACTATAGTTGAAATTATAGAATGAACTATATTTATATATATATAAATATAAATATAATTAAAAGGAATAGAGGCCGTGCGGTTCGCGTTTCGGAATCGTAATTTGAAACGATTAGTATGAGAAATCCGACCATCGGATTTTCCCGAAACCGCAACCGCTGGGTTCGCCTTGGAAATATCTTTCCAACGGCACCAACCTTGTGAAAATCCAACGGTTGGATTGTCCGGAATGTTTAATTCAAATCTGAAGAAAAACAGCGCCAGAACCGTTTATATTTATATATAAATATAAATATAATTAAATTAAATCGAATAACGACGTTGTAGTTCGAATTTTGAAACTGTAACTTCAAACGACTAGTGTGGAAGATCCGACCGTCGGATTTTCACGAAACTGGAACCGTTGGGTTCGCTTTGGAAATATCTTCCCACTGATATAGACTTTGTAGAAATCCAACGGTTAGATTTTCCGATATGTGTAAAACAAATTAAGGGAAAAACAGCGTCAGTGCCACGGCACGACCTGAAACGTCGTTTAATTAAATATGGCCATTTTTAAATAAATAAAAATGGTGAAAAATCGTTATAAAATATTATAAGCAATATGGATTGAAAATAAACCAATTGGGCTTGAATTGTTTGATATTTGATGGTTGTATGTGTATGACATGAAAATAACACTAAAGAACCGAAAGATGGATGTCGAATAATATAAACATAAAATGAATCGATTTAAATTCTAATGACGTGAATTATTTGAAAAGGCCGAGCTAACCCTCATTTCAAATAATTTATCGAGCGATTCGAATTGGAAAATACAAAGACGATTCAAGACCGACGATCTTCGTATCGGTTGGATGGGCGCTACTGAGGTTCCTGACCGGAGTAGCTACCGGAAGGGGACGGAAGTAGTAGCCGTCTGGACGTATGTGTTGATTGTACGGATTTGCGAGGAATTTGACGCCTCCGGTTTCGTTCAGACCCAGGACGGATTTGTAAATGGACTGTGTGTCTGACATTGGATTTTGTCTATACTGATTGATCTCTGTTAAATATATATCTGTTTGGCGGCGGAGAATTTATTCTTTTGCTTAACGCCCTTCTCTGAGACATACGAGCTTAGAGGTTATATATCGATGGAAATCAATCGTATGGAGTGGACTGCCTATGTGGCATGCCAAGATGCTGTGATCAAGGCTTCTGTTGCAAAGCAAAGTCTTGTGGATGATGATCAAAGCAAGGTCTACGTGGCCTAGCTGTGTGTATTTCGTAGATTCGCGAACCTCACACCTCGGTATGAGTCAAAAACGGGATAAGGACCCAAGGAGGGCATGACGTTTCTTTCTAGCTATGGTGGTGTCAGTGACTTACCAGCCCTGACATATATATCTACTTTTCACCTTTGTGGTTGTTGGAATGCGAGGCGCCTCGATTATAGGTCTGTAAGGACCGGGAAACGTGTGTTCAGGCATAATTAACCCTCTAACGTAAGTGAGGACCGGCCTTGGAGGATCCAGGGGTTGCCCAGAGTGTGTAGTCCCGAGGCATTTGCTAGAATGTCTCGAAGCGGAGAGGAGCTTGCCCCTTGCCTCGACTCATGACGAAAATCCAATTTCCAATACGAAATAACGGACTCGATTATAGAACTAGTATGGCGACATAGTATATGGTAGCTATGTCGCCTATGATTGATACTTATGATGTTATTCATTTTTGAAACATATATGCACTAGTAATAATATCAAATGATTTTGCTTTATACGTATCAAGCATATTTGGCTATTATAAGGTAAAACTCTATCCTCCGGCTTGCGTTGCATTGTGTGATGGGACCTGAGTCTTATAATGGCTTCATTCTTTAAAAAAGCATTGCGTTGTTTTAAAAGAATTTACTTTGTTTTAAATGCACTAGCAATCATTGGAGTAAACCCATTTCGCGAAAGTGGCGTGGTCCTATGATTTGCTTATTACTGTTGTTTAACTATTAAATAGATTCCTCATACCAGCCCCCATGACTGACTCGTTGTTTGTTTCACTTTGCAAACGCGGGTGCCCTTATTTTCACACGGGCAGCCTAGTACACAGGTGACAGGTTGTTTTTGGCTCTACACTGATGCATAGAGTGCATTTTTGGCTCATGGCGAGGCTGACTTCACAGAGATGACTTTGACATTTTCCGCCATTACTGTACTTATATTATGATTCCGCCACGGGCGATGCAGACTGATTTACTTTCCGTATTTCTTACTATATGTATATGTATTCCGCCTTCGGCGATGTAGACTGATACCCTTATTATGTCTCATTGCATGTATGTATTCCGCCACTGGCGATGATGACTGATCACTTTCCTTTTATTTACTAAGTTGTATCCCACGTTATGCTATTCTGATATTCCTACATGTTGTGATTTCGCTGTTATATCCATGTAAAATTATTTTATTTATTGTTTCTGCTATTATCTGTACTCTGCTATGATGATTAATGTGTTATTTCCTAATGATTATCCTTAATACCGCCCCTCGGATTTTGGGATCGTCACAGGGCGCGTTTCGACGGAGTCATGAGTGTGCATGAGTCCGATTAGGGAAACTAAGCCGCTGTAACACCAGTAAATAGGTCTGTGTTATATAGTTGCTGGGTTAGGGAGTGATACACCCTACTGCCAGGACTGACACAGGTAGTAGGGAGCCGATCACATGGGTAGTAATTAGGGTACACCTAATCTTTTTGTTATGTAATTAGGATAGCACCTAATCGTGTTATGTAATCAGGGTACGCCTAGTCCTGTTGTTACTTCTTCTATTGTGTACTTAGGTTAAACACTTAATTTTGTTAATCCTGTTATACTAGTATCGGTGCATACATACCTGTTAAAGATATACATGTGAAGCATTACTCGATCATAGTTTATTCTTGTTTATCCTGCTATTCTGTTTAGTTTAGTTTACCTTATATGACACTGTACCTTTCTCATCCCATCTTATTTACCTGTCTTGGCACTGTTATTTTATGCACATTTGAAAATAGTTGGAACTTGCTAAACTTTATGTTTGACCCTTTTTCTTTCACTTCTTTCTTCCTTTTCCCCCAGGTCCTTAGAGTGGAAGCACTCAATAGTGACTAGGACTTTCTCTTATAGCTTGGACTTGGATTTCTTAAGATATACCGTTTGCTACTTGCTCTCTATTCTATTATGGCTTATGGCAAGGGATATGATTTTATGTACTCTGATGTTTGTTTTATGATGTTTTTATGAGACATATTTGATGTAACTGGGTTTGTTGTAACTTGCTTTAGACTACGTTTATTTTTAATAACGAAATTGAAAATTTCCCCTGCTTATTTTGTATTTGTCTTGTAAACTTTCTGTATTGTTTACCTACTACGCTTCACGAAACTTAATGCATTCTCTTATCAGTGACATTAACGAATGTGGGGTGTCACAGATGAGATAAGGACGTAAGCGTTGCCTAGGCCGGCTTCTCCGGTAACTACCTCTGAGACCACCGCGTCGCTGGAGATGGAGGGTTGGTTTAAAGACCTGGGCAAGCTTCAGCTTGATCTTACATTGTCTTGGCTTAGCACAAATAAAGGAAGCTTATCTCTAACCGTTGGGGTGGTCAATCCTTTAAGCGTGCCTAAATCTGGTCTGTTGAGAGAACACTTAGGACACACACTCATAAACACTGCATAACACAATATTTGCTTGTCTGCGCAGGGTGTTCGAATCTAACCTTGAGTTTGTTCTATGCAGGCGAAATGGCTCGAGGTAATGATAGAAATTGAGGCCAAGGATCTAAGAGCAACCGACCTAGGAGGAGCGAGCTTAAGCATGGGTTTAGAAGTGGCACAAATTTGTTTACTGCCTCTACTCGCTCTGATGACTACAGCGGCGAACATCGTCATCGAGATCAGTCTCGACGTTCAGAACCCCCTCCACCCCTCATTCGATCATATGGTACAGATTTAAGGCTAGATGTAGCGAGCACTAGGCAACAATCTTCGACAATCCCTCCTTATATTCCACCACTGTGCCTATGACCAAATCGGGAAGCATGGGGTTGGCACCTATGGATAGAAGAACCAGAAAGGCAGGAGTGTCAAAGAAGGGTCCTTCATTGCCCAATATGTCAAACATCCTAGAGTTCACTCTAGAATGGAGGAAGGCGATACCAAGGGAGCAATTCCTTGGGTTTTATTTTGATGATTTGGTATAGCTGTCAAACATTCATCGGATCCCCCGGAGTGTGGAAAAAGACGTATGTAATAAAGTGTTTGACGTCTTCCTCCAGTACCGGGAAATGCATAGGCATGCTGGGCACCTCTCAAAGCCGATATTCATGAAAATTGTGGACATCCAAAACTTGGAGCTGGTTGTGAAAGCAGAGAAGGAGAGTATCCAGAATCGGAACAATGAGCTGGGTAAGACAAGTCTTAGAATTGTATATGTTTCCATCTTTGTAAGTAAGATGTTTATATGCTAATTCTCTATTGCCAAAATAGCGAAACTGAAGTGGGATTACAAGTAGGTCGAGGAGGACGCAAAAGAGAGAGAGAGAGAGTCATTCATGGACACGATGTCAATGGAGAATGTGACTCTCAAACTTAACAATGAGGCACTAAACCAAAACAATCAATTTGACACACCAGGATTCAGAGATTTGATATGGCTTTAAGCCATATCAAATTTGATAGGGTTCATAGCCGTATCAAATTTTATTTGCTACAGCTCAACCGATCCACACCTGTAACAACCCGCATTCTACGCATCGGAGGATCGTAGAATATTTATTTCTTTCCCATATGAAGTCGTATGGTCATGTAACTTTGGGAAACAACCACTAGAGTCATTTCCCATGTTCATGATTTTTGTCGATTTTTAAATGACCGTTTTGCCCCTAGCTGATCTTGTTTCGACCATAACTTTTGATTGGAAAGGAATTTTGACCTGAAACCACTTCCATAAGATTTGTTTGATGGTTTACCTTTCCGTAGAGTGGTCATATGTGAAAAACGGACTTACCCTTTGGGAGATATGACTGAAATAAGGTTTGGAAGGTGAAAAACTGCTTAACCGGGCCAAATAAGGTGATTAGTAAATGGACCCATAACCCATTTGGCTGAAAAGGATTAGAGATTCATTCCATTTCAGTTTTCTAGCCTCCACTTACCTCTTTGAAACCCTAAAAATGGCCTCCAACCTCTAAATCACCTCCAAATCACCTTCTAATCAAGGATTAAGCTGAGCAACATCAAATCAAGGAAGATCTACACCAAATCAACGTTAGAGTTGCTTTTTAACATTGAGATTCGCACCAAATCAGAGATTTATTTCAGATCTAAATTTTATTTGTGGCTAAGGTGAGTGATTTGCATAGTTCCTCACTAATTATGGCTAATTAAGGGTAATTAGTGTTAATTAGCGTATTTAAACATGATAAAATTCTAGAAAAATATTTATAAAATCCGAAATGATGTTTTAGACCTCTGATATGAATTTGGGTTAATCTGGTTAAGTTTTGCTAATCACATCATTAGTTTCACCTAAACATGCTTAAGGGAAAATATGGGATTTTAGGTATGTTTGATCCATTTTAACCTATCATATTGATGTTTTGGTGTTTGAGGTCACTTCTACTTGTTGCTATGACTGTATGGTATGTTTTGTGATTGATTAGAATAGGCAGAATGGTCAAAAACACCGTCGAGTGGCGTAAAATTGCTAACTGGAAAAGTGCAGAAAATTGGCCGATCCGGATCGGAATGGAGAAGAGGACCCGATCCGAACCACCTCCCAAGCGAGTTCAGAAGCTCCGCTCCATCATCGTATGAAGAAGCTCCGCTCCGCTCTGTAGTACTGTATGGCGACGTGACTTGGAGACTCCGATCCGAACCGGGGTGCTACGAAGGAGACCGATCTGATCCGATCCAGCATCTTGTGAGGACTTCCGGTCCGATCCGGAGCAGAGGAGAAGGCTTGTGCTGGAGACCCGAACCGATCCTGTGAAGAAGGAGCATTCCGATCCGAACCGAACTGATGGTTAGGGGGAGATCCGAACCGATCCGATGATGACCAATAACCCGAGATGCAATGGTAGTCCAAATGGAAGTTAGAGCTCAGGATCCAGTTGGGAACCAATGAGTTCACTTCATGGTTGGACTTTGCTGCGGGACGTGTGCTAAGGAGTTGTCGACGTTCATAACTTCGATTCACCACTGAAAATGGATGATGGGCTACTTATCAGTGCAGTAGAGTCACTATGACTCGAGGGGCAAGGTGATGGTAGCAAGACTACGTTATCAGTGCAGTAGAGTCATTATGACTCGAGGGGCAAAGTGATGCGTAGTAAGACTATGAGCCAGTGCAGTGGGGTCATTGTGACTTCATGGGGCAGAGTGGACATAGTAAAGGTTAATGAGGCTATGAGCCAGTGCAGTGGGGTCATTGCGACTCCATGGGGCAAAGTGGACATAGCGAAGGATTTGTGGCTATGTATCAGTGCAGTGAAGCCATTTATGACTTCATGGGGCAAGGTGATCATAGCAAAGTATATTGGGTGATCGAAGTGGGGAATATCGTATGCTTTACGCACTAAGTGAGAGATGTGAGGATGGTTTCTATGTTTGATTGTTTTCCATACTATGACATGCACACCCCCACCCTCGTTATCTTTACATTATTCGAAATGACACCTTAGAGTATTATACAGTATGTAGTGCTAACTCTTTGGTTGCAGGTCCAGGTTCAGGTATGGTTTAGTCTACCTGTTATTGTTCTGTTTAGATGCTTATCGCTCATACCAGGTTTTATGTCTGACCCAGAGTTTTATGTCTCTTCTTATTACTCTGGGTGCTCACACGAGCAGACTAGAGACATATTAGCTGGTGATGCGCGAGTAGCTAATTCGGAGGCGAGCAGGAGGCTTCCACGTATGATATATAGATATTCTCCCTGTGTCGTTGGTGGTCGCTACTTGGGCATTAGTAGTGTACCTCCTTTATCCTGCTTTTGCTCTTTGAGACAGTTTGAAAAGTTGTAATAATGTTAACTTTGGATCATAAGCTGTACTTGGATTTTCCGCTGCTATGTTAGTTGTTTTCAGCTTATGCACTGTCTCACCTGCTTTATGTCAAGTATGTTGTTATTATATTTTGTTCCATGCGCTGTGAGACATTCTACAGGTTCCTTGTTAGTTCATTTCCTTCTTCCCTTTTCTTCTGACGACCCGTTCCGTGCTAACTGGACATGTGTACAGCGCACTTTTGGAGTAAATGTCGGTTTATGCAGGGCGGGCCGTCACATTTGGTATCAGAGCTCTAGGTTGCGTAGTTAACCTAGGGAAAGACACTAGGAAGAGATAGTACGTATATGAGAGCGCGTATTTGTGATTACTTTGGTTTTCAAAAGCTATATATGTATGTACTATTAGTAGTATAAGAATGTAGTCGTACTACACTAGCACCACTATGGGGTCGTTAATCGTTTCCCTTTACAGATTGAACGATGAGCCGATATGCAAGAGGTGCTGGTAGGGGAGCCAATAATGGGAATGCTGCTGACATGAGGGCAATGTTTACTGACCTCATGAGAGACATGGTTAGGGAGGTGCATGGGACAGTTCCCAATCCCGGAATTGGTGGTGGCCCAGTAGTGCAGGCACCTAGGGTCGATTTCGCCAAGTTGTGCAAGGATAACACTAACCTTGGTGGGAAGCCGTTCCACCGAACGGAGTCGGCCACAGATGTTCAGGATTGGTTGGATAGCTATGATCGTATCTTCGACGACTTAGGTATCGAGGATGCGATGAAGAGAAGGCTAGCGTCTCGTCAGCTGCAAGGGCGAGCGATGAATTGGTGGAATGCCATTAGAACAGCTACTCCAGAAGATCAGGTTCCTTGGGATCAATTCAAGGCTCTCTTTAGCGAGAAGTTCATTCCAGCTGCCCAGAAGTCAGTGTTGTTTAAGAGATTCTTGGAACTCAAGCAGAATGGTAGGGCAGTCTCGGACTATATTGCTAAGTTCGACACTTTGTCCAAGTATGGACTATCTCTTATCGATACTCCTGAGAAGAAGAATGAGAAGTTCATTACTGGGTTGGATGGATATTTGGGGGAAAAGCTTATCAACCACATCGATGAGACTTTTGAATCGATTGTGGGGAAAGCTTTGAGATCAGAGAGTCTTTACCCTAAGCCAAAGATTGAGTCTGCATCTGCAGAAGGGCTGAAGCCGCAAGCAGGTGGTGGAGGCAAGAATAACTCTCAGAATAAGAGAAAACAGAACCAATCTAAGGATGGCCGGAAAAAGAACAAGAAAGATGTTGAGTGCTTCAGCTGTGGTAAGAAGGGCCATTATGCTAAAGAATGTCGGGCCAAGCCAGCGGGTAGGAAGTGCTATAACTGTGGCCAAGTGGGACATCATAAGGATAAGTGTCTGCAACCTCTTAAGGAGAAACAAATTGTGAAAGCATATGCTATTGATGCTGTTCCTTCTTCGTCGAATGCCCCAACTGCGGCAGAGAAAGGAAAGAATGTCATTATTCAAGGTATGCTTTCTATTTATGATGTACCAGTTCAAGTTTTGTTTGATACCGGGGCTTCCCGTTCCTTCATATCTAGTGACCTGGTAGATAGGTTGGGACTGGAACCCGAGATAGTCGATAGACCGTTGGTTGTGACGAACCCGATTGGTGGTTCAACTAATCTTAGTATGATTTGCTGAAATTTGGTCTTATCGAGTCATGGATGTATGTTTGTTTGTGATTGCTTTGTTTTGGTCTTTACTGGGTATGGCATTATATTGGGGTTCGATTGGCTCCAAAGATACGAGGTGGTGGTAGACTGTGAGGGCTTTTTGGTGACAGTTAGAGCGGATGATGGGCGGAGGGTAGTGTTTGGTAGTCTACCTAGTGATAGGGTAATGACTAGTTTTATAAATTCCCTCGACATCCCGCATGATAAGTTGTCAGATGTGCCCGTGGTTGGCCAGTATCCGGATGTCTTCGAGGAGGTGACCGGGCTTCCACCACACCGAGAGATTGAGTTCCGTATTTATTTAGTGAAAGATGCCAGACCTATAGTGATGCCACTTCGTCGTATGGAACCAAGAGAGCAGCGAGAGCTCGGGGTGCAAGTCAGCAATCTTTTGAAGAAGGGATTTATTAGAAGAAGTGTCTCCGAGTGGGGAGCACCAGTTGTGTTTGCCACTAAGGCAGATGGTTCCCTTCGTTTATGTGTGGACTATCGCGAGTTGAATAAGGTGACGAGGAAGAATAAGTATCCTCTACCACGGATAGATGATTTGTTTGATCAACTGGAAGGAGCAAGAGTGTTCTCCCAGTTGGACCTCACGACAGGATTTCATCAGCTCCGAGTGGCGGATGAGAGTGTTCCAAAAACGGCATTTAGGACGCCATCTGGATTCTATGAGTGGTTGGTCATGCCATTTGGGTTGACCAATGCACCAACCTACTTTGTGGATCTTATGAATCGAGTATTCAGAGATCAGTTGAATAAGTTTGTTCTTGTGTTCGTAGACGATATCCTTGTTTACTCGAGGACAGAGGAGGAACACAAGGGACACTTAAGGACAGTGATGGAGGTGTTGAGGAAACACCAATTGAAGGCGAAATTCTCTAAGTGTCACTTCTGGAGAAGGGAAGTGAGATTCTTGGGTCATGTTGTTTCAGAGAATGATATTGCCGTGGATCCTGCGAAGGTGGCTACGGTACAGGATTGGCCTACGCCCAAGAATGCAACAGATGTAAGAAGTTTCTTGGGGTTAGCTGGATATTATCGTAAGTTTATCCAGGACTTCTCCAAGACAGCGACACCGTTGACTCAGTTGACTAAGAAGAATCAGCCCTTCGTCTGGGATAGAGTGTGTGAGAATGCATTCAAGAGTCTAAAAGAAAAGTTGACGTGTGCGCCAGTATTAGTCATTCCTAAAGGGAATGAAGAAATGACGGTATACACTGATGCTTGTGGTACCGGACTAGGTGCTGTGTTGATGCAAGGAGGTAGGGTTCTAGCTTATGCTAGTCGGCAACTAAAGCCGCATGAGAAAAGGTACCCTACCCATGATTTGGAATTAGCAGCGATCGTGTTTGCGCTGAAGATGTGGAGACATTATCTCTTGGGAGAAAGATTTGAGTTGTTTACCGATCATAAATCGTTAAAGTATCTCTTCTCTCAGAAAGATCTAAATCTCCGTCAGCAGAGATGGTTAGAGTTCTTGGCTTCGTATGATTTTGATATCGCATACACACCTGGGAAAGGTAATGCGGTAGCCGATGCCTTGAGTAGGAGACATGCCAGTTTAGGGGCTATGTTTCTTGAATGGAAGCAACTGGAGTATATCGTAGGGTTTGATTTCAGACCAAAGTGCGATTTGGATCCAGAAATGCTAGCTAGTTTAGCGATCAGACCCACTTTGATAGAACGGATTGGTTCCAGCCAGAGGGACGATCCTAATCTATTGGAAATCATCTCCAAGTTAGAGATGAACATTGACGGTGAGGAGATGAATTTGTATGGGCTTGATCGAGATGGATGGCTTAGAAGGAATGGAAGACTAGTTGTACCCAACGTGAATGGTTTGAGAGATGAAGTGCTTAGAGAATGTCATCACTCAAAACTGACTATACATCCCGGTGGTAATAAGATGTTCCGAGACATGAAGCAGACTTACTACTGGGAAGGGATGAAAAGAGACGTTGGGAAGTTTATATCCAAATGCATGAATTGCCAGTTAGTTAAAGCCGAGCAAAAGAAGCCTAGTGGTTTGTTGCAACCATTAGAAATTCCCGAATGGAAATGGGAGCAAGTCTCGATGGATTTCATCGATGGTTTACCGAGGACTAGATCGGGATATGATAGCATTTGGGTAATTGTGGATCGATTGACTAAGAGTGCAAGATTTATACCTGTCAAGTCAAACAGGACGACAACTAAGTTAGCAGAATTGTATATGAAGTGGGTAGTGAGATTTCATGAAGTACCTAAAAGCATTGTGAGTGACCACGACCCGTTGTTTACTAGTGGGTTTTGGAAAAGCTTACAAGAGGCTCTAGGGTCAGAATTACATCTCAGTACCGCATATCATCCTCAGACCGACAGTCAGACGGAGAGGGTGAATCGTATGTTGGAAGATCTCTTGAGAGCATATATATTGGATTTTGGTGGATAATGGGATGACCATTTGCATCTAGTAGAGTTTGCATATAATAATAGCTACCAATTCAGTATCGGAATGGCTCTATATGAAGCTTTGTACGGAAGACCGCGCAACTCACCATCATGTTGGATAGAGACTGGCGAGAAGTTTATGCTTGGACCAGACGTGGTGAGGGAAACTTCAGATAAGATTAAGATCATTCAACAACGAATGAAGGCTGCCCAAAATAGGCAAAAAAGTTATACTGATAAGAGGAGAAGAGATTTAAAATTCTCCGTTGGTGACTTGGTGTTTGTCAAGATTTCTCCGTTGAAGAGCGTAATACGATTTGGCAGGAGAGGCAAGTTGACACCAAGATTTGTTGGCCCATTCCCAGTTCTTGAATTAGTCGGGAATTTGGCGTATAGAGTTGACTTACCAGAGAAGATGGCTGGAGTTCACAACGTATTTCATGTTTCCCAGTCACTACAACAAAACAGATCTATTGCAACATCCATTTTACAACGGGCGTTTGCTGCCCGTTGTAATAGGCTGTTATTACAACGGTAATCTTCTGGATCATTGTGATAGATGCCCGTACAACACCCTTTTTACAACGGGCATATAATGCCGTTGTAATAAGTGCTATTACAACGGTCATTTTTAGGCCCGTTGTAATAGATATCTATTTTACAACGATCACAATATGTCCGTTGTAATAGATATCTATTTTACAACGGTCACAAAAAGTCCGTTGAAATAGATGCCATTTTTTGACAGTCAATAATTAATAATTACAATACTTCCATAAAATTAATTTTGATTATTTAATAATTAATTATTAATCATATATTACTTATTATTAAGTATAATATTATATTATTAATTACTAATCATTAATAATATTATATTATTTATTAATATTTAATAATCAATCATTAATCATATTATATTAATCATTTATAAATTAAAATAATTAATGATTATTAATAAATAATCTCTAATTACTAATTATTATATATATTCAGTATTCCAACAAACTTAATTTTACTTTCCAGTTATTAGTAAGTAAATCCTGTAATCAATATCAATAATTTATAATTAACAATAAACATTAACAATTTATGATTAATAATATTACTACACACTACATGAAAAATACCATTTTACAGTATTGAATCTGCATTAAATCACCGAAGTGTTGTAAAAATTCTTGATCTTTCACGATGTTTAAGAAAAAGTAGTGTAATAGGATTTCCATGACAACGTTTTTAACTATAATGTTACATTAATAATTACTAATCATGAATAATACTATATTACTTATTAGTAATTAATCATTAATAATATTATAGTAATCGTTTATAACTTGTAACAATTTGTTTTCCAATAGGCTTAACTTTACTTTTTAGTAATTAGTAAGTAAAATCGAGTAAATATCAAATATATAATAATTTATAATCAACAATAAATATTAATAATTACTTTTTATTTAAAATATTAATAATTTATGATTAATAATATTACTATTAAAAGACACTTTAATCTATATAGACACAACACAAATTAATCCATAATAATTTAAACTAGAGTTTGTTTAAATAAAAGATACAACAAAAATTAAAAAAACTTTAATCTATAAAACCATGGTTATTTTATAGTGTTCTAAAACCCGTCTGTTTCTTTGATTCATTGGTTGACTTTGTCTTAGATAAGACTGCTTTTGTCAACCGTGAGAAGTATGCGTAATTTTGATTTGGCTTCCGCTTGACATTGTTGAACAGTTCAACACATTTTCGAAATTGATATTCAAATACTTATTCAAACAGAATTATTTTTGAATTTTCTGACCAAATACTTCTTTGATTTTTGCTTGTTGATTTTGAAATGATACTACACTTGTCTCTTTACCACGAACAAATGGACTGATACTACACTTGTTTCTCTGACCAAATAATATTACATTACAAGTTATAGTTTTTTATTTTGTGTTTGATAATTAATAATTAAATTTTACTTTCCAGTTATTAGTAAATAATATATATCCAGTAATCAATATCAATAATTTATATTTAACAATAAACATTAACAATTTATGATTAATAATATTACTACACACTACATGAAAAATACCATTTTACAATATTGAATCTGCATTAAATCACCAAAGTGTTGTAAAAATTCTTGATCTTTTACGATATTTAAGAAAAAATTATTGTAATAGGATTTCCATGACAACGTTTTTAACTATAATATTACATTAAATAATTAATAATCATGAATAATACTATATTACTTATTAATATTTAATAATTAATCATAAAAAATATTATATTAATCATTTATAACTTATAATAAATTGTTTTCCAACAGGCTAAACTTTACTTTTTAGTAATTAGTAAGTAAAATCGAGTAAATATCAAATATATAATAATTTATAATCAACAATAAATATTAATAATTACTTTTTAAAAAAAATATTAATAATTTATGATTAATAATATTACTATTAAAAGACGCTTTAATCTATATAGACACAACACAAATTAATCCATAATAATTTAAACTAGAGTTTGTTTAAATAAAAGATACAAAAAAATTAAAAAACTTTAATCTATAAAACCATGGTTTTTTTATAGTGTTCTAAAACCCGTTTGTTTCTCTGATTCATTGGTTGATTTTGTCTTAAATAAGATTGCTTTTATCAACCGTGAGAAGTATGCGTAATTTTGATTTGGCTTCGGCTTGACATTGTTGAACAGTTCAACACATTTTCGAAATTGATATTCAAATACTTATTCAAACAGAATTATTTTTGAATTTTCTGACCAAATACTTCTTTGATTTTTGCTTGTTGATTTTGAGCTGATACTACGCTTGTCTCTTTACAACGAACAAATGGACTGATACTACACTTGTTTCTCTGACCAAACAATATTATATTACAAGTTATAGTTTTTTATTTTGTGTTTGATAATTAATAATTAAAATTAATGTTTATATTTCATATTTCAAAAATATTTGAAATTTTCGAAAACGTAGAAGCACGTTTGACGAATTAACCAAAACATACAAGTTTTAACTGTTCACTTTACTAGACTTTTGACGCATTTGAAAAATATAAATATTATGTTTCAAATCTCAATGCTTACATATAATTTTGTTCGTTGATTAAAATAATCTAAGTATGTAAACAGATTTTCATTTGGCTCCAAACCCCAAATTTTCATTTTACGCATACAAAATTCACCCATTCTCAGATCCGTCCCTTACCTTCTCCTTCACATCCCTTACTGCCTCAGAACCCGTGCACTCCGCTTACCCTCAAATCCGATGTACCACCCCCTTATTATTTTGCCTGAACCCTAAAATAGAAATTCAATTCTTTCAAGGGAAAAAAATGAAATCTAGTGCTTTTGGGTCATCTGGAGAGGATAGGGCGGAGGTCGCGATGTTGTGTTTGGTGGATGCGATGCTGTGTGGAGGCTTCAGAGGTGGGAACGGGGAGAAGACGACATCCGGGAAGGAGGGAAAGGCGGTTGGAAGGTAGCGAGAGGGCTAGAGTTTTGCTGTCAGGAGTATTTCTTTGCCTCCATTACTATGTCGGTTAAGAACTTCGGTCATTTTTTCTTCTGTAATGACTTTATCAAACTAGCATTGTTCGTCAAATAATCAAATTTGTGCTATGCAGACTCTTAGATTCCAACTTGAAATCCACCTCTCCTCCAATTTTGATCACACCACCACCGCTTTCCCTTTATTTGGTAATTTTCTTATTTCCTTATTGTATTCGAATCACTGCTGGTTGCCTTCAAGCTTTAAAAAGTTACTGTAAATTATATTACATTCGGAGGCAGTCCAAAATTCGTAGAAAGTAGTCAATCTAAATTTTAGAGAAGGCTTTGCTGTTTTATTGCTATAATAAAATAAAACATCGAGGTCCTTACCGTTTTATTCGATTTTCAATGAAAAGGCAAAGATTTCTCTGTTCTATTGCAAAAGTGAATTAAGATGGCGAAGTTTTTAATTGAAACGGGAATGAGATAATCCATTTTTGCAATGATACAACACCCGTTTTCACTTCAGTTCAGTGGCTTCATAATTGAATTGAGCCAACTTTGGACAAGTGAGCAGGTCATATCTGGTTTGTCTTGTGTGTAGTTCAGTTCTGGTGTTTCACTGAATAAGTCATGGTTCCATGGTTGTGTTCTAAGTGAAATAATGTTCACAATTTTTAGATGTTAATGCCTGTATGTGACCTTTTTGCATATAACTACAGATATTTAATGGTTATAAAGCAGTAGATCAGTCAGAAAGTTGTTGATGGGTTTCCAACAGATAACTAGTAAAGAAATTGTTCAGAAAAAGAAAAGAAAAATAGTTCTCTATCTGTAAACTTTAACATGACATTTCTTTATGTGAATTTATCATTGCTTTGGGTGCCAAAGAACAAAACTGCTCGGTGATAGCATGTTCCTTTTGGGAACATGTTACATGCAAATATTATAAATAAAATAAAATAAATACTATATAAGCCTGAGACTTCTTTCAAGAATGCAGATCATAAACCAAGTGAAATTATATTGCCTGTTATTTTGTTGATGTTCTACCACACGCGCCCCATGCACATGCTTGATATCTTTAATTTCCTCCAATTTGTCACTAGTACATGAATCAGTGAAGTAGGAAGGGTTCTTTTATAAAGAATACTATGAATGAGCTGGCAAAATCAGCACAGGCATAGTTGTGACCATTTATCGTTGTTTGAAATGGTGAAGTTATTAATGACTGCTAAACCAAGCACATGCCCAGCTTTAACTGATTACTAAACAACATTTCAAAATTTTAGATCCAAATAGCATGTGCATGTTGCAGGTTATGATGAGGCCGATGTTTGGTGCATTTGGGAATGCTGGTAGCTCCAATTCTATCGCTTTTGTGAGCAAGGTCAGATAATAAATTGTTTTCACAATATTAAAATATTCTAAATTTGCGAATTACATCTCTGCCGATAGTTTATGAGATAAGAATTTCCTTTTGATTATCTTGACTTGTTAAGATCGATAAATCTATTTGGAAGTTGCTAAGATCAGTTCATCTGTTTGTGAATTTTGAAGTAACTGGTATGTAACTGAAAATGCATCAGTGTACATTGCAGCAAATCTAAAATGCATGTATTAGAGTACTCTGGTATTGTTTTTATCAGTCTATATTTTCTAGTACAAACACCTATGCCTTGCATTTTTCTCTTAATATGCTTTTTTCAATACTTCCCATGCTTATATGTACTCAGGTGTTGAAAGTAATCGGTCTTCCATTTTCCTTTTAATACGATCTCGAATCAATCTTTTGTACATATATTACTTTAGGTGACACATTCAATTGGAGGATTGGAGTATTTGAGAGATTTTTTTGCTTGATGTGTGTGCAGTATGCTGATGTGAAAATGCAAGATGTTCTTGATGAAAAGACTAAGGCCATTGACAAGTTGGTGGGGCCTGATGATCAGGTCATTTGTGCACTACCAGGAGTAGATTCTACTATTGCAGCTACGCTTGTTCACAAGGCAATTGGAGGACAACTTCACTATGTTTTTGTTGACAGTGGCTCACTAAGGTAACCCACCTGACTGAATTTTTGCTCACTCATGCGGAAAATAAATATATAGCCTTTGAAATGTGTTTCTTTTATAAACCGCCAACTCATCATGCATTAAAATGTTTATATTGATTATGCTTACATTAGCTATACACTACATTCATTTGTAGGTACTTGTTTTTTGGTTTGAGTACAAATTTGAAGAGCTTCATAGGCTTAGCAATTGGTTTTGGATCAATCATTGGAGATGAAGACATTGAGAGTGAGAAGGAGTATAACAGAGTGTATGTAGTGCGACAATACTTGTACAAATGAACATTTTGTATAGTTATTGTGTAACAAAGATAAACAGAACTTTGTACTATTCAAAAGTATAATAAAATATTTACTTGATTTGAATAGTTATTGCGTAAGGTCGATGGCCTTTTGTAAAACAGGTTTACCAGGTAGTATAGTAGTATATTACAAGTGGCTTTTTGTCGTCATAATAGCTAATAAATCACAAGGGGCTGTTGCCCGTTGTAATACAGTATATTACAACGATTATCGACCGTTGTAATATACTATATTACAACTGGCAAAAGCCCCTTGTAATTTATTAGCTATTACAACGGGTTTTAACCATTGTCATAGAGTCATTGCACGTGACAGAGCAAGTTATTACAACGGTCATTTACAACAGTCATTGCCCGTTGTCAAATAGTTAGGAGCTATTACGACAACACATATTAAGACGGGCATACGCCCATTGTGAAATGCATATTACAACGGTTTTTGCCCGTTGTTAAAGGACTGTTTTGTTGTAGTGAGTTAAGGAAGTTCGTACACGACCCAAATTTGACTATTTCACCTGATCAGTTAGAGAACTTCGAAGTAGAACCCGAGGCGGTTGGGAACCGCAAGCCGTTTCGTATTGTCGAGCATGATACGAAGCAACTTCGAAGGAAGGCGGTGAGGCTAGTCAAGGTTCAGTGGGGCGAGAACGAGAATGACTGTACTTGGGAGACAGAGGAGAGCATTAGAAAGACGTATCCGGAACTCTTTGCCTGGTAAGATTTACCTTGTAATTTAGTTATTCCGCATGCTAGGATAGACTTGTTTTGCATGTTTGATTGTTGTTTTATGGTTGATAGGCATGCGAGACCCTTTGTGTGTTTTGGTTAGGGAATTTCGGGGGTGAAATTTCTTAAAGGGGGGGGGGGGGAGAATGTAACAACCCTCATTCTACGCATCGGAGGATCGTAGAATATTTATTTCTTTTCCATATGAAGTCGTATGGTCATGTAACTTTGGGAAACAACCATTAGAGTCATTTCCCATGTTCATGGTTTTTGTCGAGTTTTAAATGACCGTTTTGCCCCTAGCTGATCTTGTTTCGACCATAACTTTTGATTGGAAAGGAATTTTGACCTGAAACCACTTCCATTAGATTCGTTTGATGGTTTACGAAAAACTTCTTAACCGGGCCAAATAAGGTGATTAGTGAATGAGCCCATAACCCATTTCGGGGTTAGGGTTATAGGGAGGCTGAAAAAGGTTAGAGATTCATTCCATTTCAGTTTTCTAGCCTCCACTTACCTCTTAGAAACCCCAAAAATGGCCTCCAACCTCTAAATCACCTCCAAATCACCTTCTAATCAAGGATTAAGCTTAACAACATCAAATCAAGGAAGATCTACACCAAATCAACGTTAGAGCTGCTGTTTAGCATTGAGATTCGCACCAAATCAGAGATTTATTTCAGATCTAAGTATTATTTGTGGCTAAGGTGAGTGATTTGCATAGTTCCTCACTAATTATGGCTAATTAAGGGTAATTAGTGTTAATTAGCGTATTTAAACATGATAAAATTCTGGAAAAATATTTATAAAATCCGAAATGATGTTTTAGACCTCTGATATGAATTTGGGTTAATTTGGTTAAGTTTTGCTAATCACATCATTAGTTTCACCTAAACATGCTTAAGGGGAAATATGAGGTTTTGGGTATGTTTGATCCATTTTAACCTATCATATTGATGTTTTGGTGTTTGAGGTCACTTCTACTTGTTTCTATGACTGTATGATATGTTTTGTGATTGATTAGAATAGGTAGAATGGTCGAAAATGCCGTCGAGTGGCGTAAAATTACTTGCTGGAAAAGTGCAGAAAATTGGCCGATCCGGATCGGAACGGAGAAGAGGACCCGATCCGAACCACCTCCCACGCGAGTTCAGAAGCTCCGCTCCATCATCGTATGAAGAAGCTCCGCTCCGCTCTGTAGTACTGTATGGCGACGTGACTTGGAGACTCCGATCCGAACCGGGGTGCTACGAAGGAGACCGATCTGATCCGATCCAGCATCTTGTGAGGACTTCCGGTCCGATCCGGAGCAGAGGAGAAGGCTTGTGCTGGAGACCCGAACCGATCCTGTGAAGAAGGAGCATTCCGATCCGAACCGAACTGATGGTTAGGGGGAGATCCGAACCGATCCGATGATGACCAATAACCCGAGATGCAATGGTAGTCCAAATGGAAGTTAGAGCTCAGGATCCAGTTGGGAACCAATGAGTTCACTTCATGGTTGGACTTTGCTGCGGGGTGATGCGTAGTAAGACTATGAGCCAGTGCAGTGGGGTCATTATGACTCCATGGGGTAGAGTGGACATAGTAAAGGTTAGTGAGGCTATGAGCCAGTGCAGTGGGGTCATTGTGACTCCATGGGGCAAAGTGGACATAACGAAGGATTAGTGGCTATGTATCAGTGCAGTGAAGCCATTTATGACTTCATGGGGCAAGGTGATCATAGCAAAGTATGTTGGGTGATCGAAGTGGTGAATATCGTATGCTTTACGCACTGAGTGAGAGATGTGAGGATGGTTGCTATGTTTGATTGTTTGCCATACTATGACATGCACACCCCCACCCCCGTTATCTTTTCACTATTCGAAATGACACCTTAGAGTATTGTACAGTATGTAGTGCTAACTCTTTGGTTGTAGGTCCAGGTTCATGTATGGTTTAGTCTACCTGTTATTGTTCTGTTTAGATGCTTATCGCTCATACCAGGCTTTATGTCTGACCCAGAGTTTTATGTATCTTCTTATTACTCTTGGTGCTCACACGAGCAGACTAGAGACAGGTTAGCTGGTGATGCGCGAGTAGCTGATTCGGAGGCGAGCAGGAGGCTTCCACGTATGATATATAGATATTCTCCCTGTATCATTGGTGGTCGCTACTTGAGCATTAGTAGTGTACCTCCTTTATCCTGCTTTTGCTCTTTGAGACAGTTTGAAAAGTTGTAATAATGTTAACTTTGGATCATAAGCTGTACTTGGATTTTCCGCTGCTATATTAGTTGTTTTCAGCTTATGCACTGTCTCACCTGTTTTATGTCAAGTATGTTGTTATTATATTTTGTTCCATGCGCTGTGAGACATTCTACAGGTTCCTTGTTAGTTCATTTCCTTCTTCCCTTTTCTTCTGACGATCCGTTCCGTGCTAACTGGACATGTGTACAGCGCACTTTTGGAGTAAATGTTGGTTGGTGCGGGGCGGGCCATCACAACACCTCTCTCAACTCTTAAAATTTAAGAGTAGATGGCCAAAGCTTTGGATCAATAAATTTAATAGTGTGAGCCGTATCAAAACGACATAATAATTTTCCTTTCTTATTATTTTTCGTTGTCCCTCCCTACGGCCGAAATAAAACAAATTTCTATACCAGAAAAATGCGTCCCTCCCCCTTCTCCAAATCAAAACCGCTTCCCCAAATCACATCTTCAAAATCGATTACCTTGGTTTTAATCTCTGATTCTCCGATTCTTTCCATGCTCTTATTTGCCTGTGCCCTGCAAATATATCCGTGCATGGCCGTCACAAAACCCTAGAATCGAAAGATGATGAGTGCCTTGCTAAATCATCTATATGCCCTACATCTAGCATCGATTTCTCCATTGATGGCTTAAATTCGACACGTACTGCTTGGATTGAGAAAATCCCTCCCGAAGAGGTAATTTTGTTCTGAATTTTATATTTTCTTTAGGCTAAAGTTATTTGGTGATTTTGGTGTTCATGAAAATTAAGCATTTCAAGGTCGTGTAGTTTATTGTGAATGTATTATTATAAATGCATTATTGTCAAGGTTAGAGGTGAGGGAGATGGCATGGACATTTCAATAAGGAAAGAATAAGCGGTGTCAATTAATTTGTGTATTTGTATGTGAACAAAGATAATAGTGTATTGGTAAATGCATATAACAGATAATATTACATATCTTATTTGGTTTCTATTATGAAATGACATAGAACCATACTGTGCATTATGCAGGTTGTGATTAGAGTTCGCTTCCCTGATAATTACATTCTTCAGATAAAGTTTAAACCATCAGAAACAATTCAAACCTTGAATGAACTTCTTGTGAACGTACTTGCCCCGGCCTCTTCATATAATGTGAGGGAAAGGCTGCGCGCGCTAATCGGCCACCCCCAGAGCCCGAAAAGCCGTGAATAGTACCAGGACGGGCGAATGACCTGGGAAGTCCTCGCGCTTGAGTACGGGAGCCTTTGGCACTGGGTATCCACCTTGGGTATCCACCTATGTAAGTATCGCCTTGTTATGTCCAATCATTATGACAAGTTTGTAAACTCAGTACGAAATTGAGTTTGTAAACTCAGTTCTATCTGAGTTTGTATAATTGTTGTTTTGTATTGAGATGTACATAACACAAACTATTATCATAACTAAAACCAAACAAGTATATGTAGTCATGATGATTCTGTGATAATATTACATTGTTCCAAGGTTTATGATTTTGAGTGTATATGTATTTAGTGTGGGCTATCAGTGTCCTCCTCATTCAGCATTTTTCTTCTCCTTCTTCACAAATTTCCTCTGTTATATCTATGCTTCGGTTAGATTCCTAAATAAAATAAAATAAAAAATTTATAATAAAATTAGCTATTATACCTCTTTAAATTTTGATGCTTTCCAAGTAAACAATAAACATGAAATTTTCTTTGAGTAACAAAAAATAACTACCTTTTTCTCCAAAGGATAGGGCCTTGTTGCTTGAATCAAAGAAAACGAGAATATCAAAGTAATGAATAGAAGTGTAATAACCTTTGTCGTGCCTATTCTTCTTGCTATATGATCCTCTATATTAGGAAAGAAATGGCTAATATTAATTTTTTTAAGAGACGTATGTTTTAAGATGAGATATGTGATTATATATGGTCGTATTTATATACAAAACTTGAAGAACAATGTGTATAACCTCTTTTGTCTTTTAGTGTACTAGTTTTTTGAAAGGAAAAAAATGATTAATTTTTTATTTTTTGGGTGTCAGTATCTCATGTCTAGATTCCAGAATGAAAACGCAAGGGAGAGTCTGTACTGATGAACGCAATTATTCTATTGATGTTTTGAAATATGTTGGGTTTGAACTTTAAACATTGAAAGATAAATTTACTGTTCTTAGCATGAAACTGGTTTTCTCAGATCATCATTATGTCAGACTTTTTATATTAAAATGACTATATTTAGCAAGTGTTTTATAAAGCTTTCATCATAGTATGCATTTGTAATTAAATGGTATGTTAGAATCAGTAACATGCTTATTGTCAATTATAAACTTATGATATGCACTCATATTCATATTATTACGCTTATTATATTTTATTGTAACTATTACAATTTGAAATGAAATGTTGCAATTTGTAAGATGTTATGTTTCGACCCTATACTATAATAGGGAATTTTGTAAGATGTTATGCTTTCATTTTATGGTCGGTTTTGTTTTACATCTCCAGTTGTTAATAATAATAGTAATAATTTTTGCTATCATTTTGATAGGAAGTGAGAAAACCATTGCAAGTTTGCAAATATCAGAAAGGATTAGTTCTTGGCAGAGATGACTCATGGTCACAAAGCTCCATTTGATGGGGAATTATGGGTTCCTTCTTAATCTTAATTTTGTATACTTATACCTACTGTTGCAAAACTAGAGATTGAAATCTTTAACTTTGAGTTTTGGTTTTAACTATCTTCTTTATCTATAATCGTATACAGCACTGTCGAACACCCGAAGGATGCTACAATGATCCATCTTTCCCCATCGCTCATAAAATCAGTCAGAGGAACAACAACAAAGAACCTCTGAAATGGATTAACATTCAAAATTCAATAAAGAATCACATAGAAAAACTATCAGGTTCAATCAACAAAAGCAGAATCCTTATGAGTAAAAATAAAAGCTATGCCAGAAACAATGCTGTTAAAATGAACATTGGAAGTGGAAAAAGGTATAACCGTTTCTTTTTGGCTAATTTAAAAAATCTCATCTTTTAAAGAATTCAGTTTCAAGGTATGGATATGAAACCATAAACTATATAATTTTGTTGACGTGCAAAATTATGAGTTACGTTCAACCATAAATTAAAGAATGAAGTCGAAAGAACTATAGTTGGATATTATGTAGTTGAACTTGGTATTCATCGTGTTGATATTTTATAGAATTTTTTTTTATATGTGCTTGTAGATACTACTTTTGTTTACTTGGCATCAATGTTTACCAGGGGCTTTGGCATGCGTTATACAGACCTGTACTGAGTATTACTCTTTGATTTCCATTTCTTTGTAACAATTTTTGCATTGAATGTTTCTACCTTTTACTCGTGGCTAGTGTTCTTAAAAAATTATTTTTCTCAGTGAACATACTGTAATTATAGTTTATAACATATATGAAGCTGTAAAAATATGTACTTTTTCTATTTAGTATTGATGACGAGATTAAAAAAATTAGATTAATATGTTGGCTAAATTTCCAACCTGGTAAGGTATCTAAATTCCTAGTTTGGATATCTGCCAATTAGTCTTGGACTTTTGGATTTGTATCATTTCTTGTCTCGTTCAGTCCAACTTCAGATCTATCATTTATACAGCTTCAGTTCAACCAAGATCACTTATATAGTTCTTGTTCAATCAGGTTCATTTATAGTATTTTTTATTATTAAATGAGTCTAAATTAGTTGTGGTTGATCTAAATATGTGGGCTGCTACAAGTAGAATGTGTGGACAGCTTGTTAGGTGATATTAACACTTGCTACAAGTAGAATGTGTGCAACAAACAAATTTACATTTTCCATGATAATATGACAATAAAGCTGATTGTTATCTCACCTTTTGATAATTCTCCTTTTATAATCTGCAAGCTAAAACAATGGAGAGTGCTATTGTAGTTAGTTGTGGTTTTGTTACCTTTTTCATATAACTATAGCTACTTGAGGGTGCGTTCTAAGGTTCTCCCTTTTATTCCTTCTAGTCCTGATGTTTTCTTCTTGTATCAATCATTATCACCCTGATTTTTATCATAAATATCATTGATACTCAACCAGCATACTTTTTACTAGGTTTTACAATCGAGCATACCTTTAATTCTTCGTAGCAAGCGACATACCTAACAGTTCATCAAATTCAAGCAGTGCTTGTTTCATCTTAGACTATCACAAATTTGGCTGGTTTATTTTTTTGGAACTTCGTGTTCATTCAGTTAGCCGTTTTAAAGATCCGGTTGCATCTACAAATGAATTGGTTTCTATGTTGGTTAGCCTTTCTTCTTGTCACATGTATTTTATTATTAAATTTGATGACCATGGCAATTAATTATTCTAATAATGGTTTGATATGTTTGGGCTGTGATCATTCTCCATGTTCTTATTTTTTTAGCATGGCTAACCGGTTTTTATAGTGATCTGTAACACTGTTTTATTAAAAAATAAAAAGGTACAAGGGAGATCAGGTGATATGCATATAGACATATCAGCTATAAACTTCCACACAAGGAAGAGAGCGTACAAAATACTCACTATCTAATTTCAAAGACACATCGCATTATAAATTGCATTCAACTTAACATTGTTTTTCACCTAAACTATCTACCATGAGAATAAACCGCTAGCCTTTCTCTTGGAGATTTCTCAGCATCTCCTTCTTTATGCTCCGAGTGACATGAGTTTTAAACACCACAGAAGTATATTTGTCGAAAGTTCACCGATATTTGGTAATGCATCCAATCTCTCCTCTCTTGATTTAATATGCAGTCTTATTTTACTATTGAACAATGTTTCATATCATTTTTTGTGTCCAGCTAAAAAAGCTGACAGCGGTGTAAATCTTATTTCCTCATTGTGCCATGTTTATAGTACTTTAGAAGATGATTCGAGAAAAGCACTTGAAAGTTTTAACAAATTGATAGTAGATATTTTAAAGAAAAAGCAACAGGTTGCATCCAACTGCAATGTGAAAAATATGAATGCCATCTGCCTAGGTTTGTCAACTATTTCTTCTGCTCTCAACTATTCCAGTTATAATAGCATAATAAAATTTACCTTTTTTTCTTTAGCTATGCTTCCTTTACCTACTTATTTCCCCTAATAAGGGTGATGGAATTTGAATGTAATCTCAGTCAGCTAGAATGAGGATTATTAGTGATCCATATATGGGTTTATTATTGATCCAGATATGGGTAGAAACATATATTCATTTTATTTAATCTTAAGTATGCAATACTAAATGGATTACCTTAGCATTTAGGAGCTGCAAGTAGATCAATATATAGCATCTTTCATTTTTCCTCACTATACGTTTATTATGTTCTCACATCAATCTCTACTGCTATAACCAAAATACACCAATTTGGCATTTGCGTCACTTTTAATATTTCCCCGAATTAACCCCTTAATCCCTCCCCCTTGGCATTTTATTTTGTTGATAAATGGATTTTTGAAATACCATAAAAGACTAATACATAGTCCAGTCTCTTTCATCCGTTTCCATAACAGGTATCCCATTACTTGGTTTTTCAGTTTTCACAAACTGAAACTCATACTTTGAAAATCGAGAAGAGCCTGACTGTAAACCCATCATGTTATACCGACCACTCGAGCTAACCCTTATAACGGCAACAAATATGGAGAAAGACGATCTTACCGGAACCTATTGTTCATTTTTAAGGTCATGGAGCTCGATCTTTGTTAGGCTTCATAATAAATCAATGTAGGCAAATAAGAAAAAAGATGAAGAGGAAGGAATCTTAATAAACAGTTGGAAAACAATGGAGAGTTCAAACATTTCATCAAACACTTTGGTCCAAGTGGATGTTGCATTCATAGGGAAAGATTTAGAGAAGACATTGACTAACGGTGTGTTAGATCGAAAATTGGCACTAACACCCAAAATTTTCGGTCTAACATTTTGGCGAGCCAGGTAGGGGGCACACGATACAACTTCTTCTACTAGCTTGAAAGGAAGCAGATTCATTGGCTATTGGATTAATGGCCAAACGAAAACTTCCCCGTCTTGAGGATGAAGGCACGAGAAACGAGGCAAGTCAGGGAGCTTCCTCTCATGAAAATCCATCAGCATACTTAACCAGAGAAGAGATGGATGGCGTTCTTGCTGAATTGAGAACACAAATGGAAAGGCAAGATGATCTCCTCCGCAAACAACATGAGATGATTGACCAATTCTTCGCTCGGATGGAAGGCAGGCCGAGCGGCAATGCACAACTCGCTGGAAATAGCCCCAGCAGCAGCTGCAAACCGGATCGGTTCGGATCCGATCCGAACCGAGGGCCAAAACTTGAATCAAACGCAGATGGAAATGGGAGGCAATACTCACCGGATCGGTTCGGATCCGATCCGAACCGCCACCTTACATGAGCTTGGGGGCAGCAGCCTCCCCTCTGGAAATCAAGACTTCGCTCCAGCACGACCTACCTCCGCACCGATTCGGATCGGTAATCCCACACAGCTTCAGCATCAAGCTCCCCGGTTCGGAACAGGCGAACCTGTTCGGATCGGCACCTCCGATCCGAACCGTGCACCTCTCCATAACCTCCCTCGCTTCTCCGAACCGCAGCAAGGGGGCACCTCCGAACCAAACCAGATGACCTACCAAGCTCCTTATATTCTTCCACACTCTTCAGAACTCAACGCTGGGGGCACCAGCTCTGGCTTTAGCAGCTTGCAACAGCTCTTTGAAGGCGATCGGCTCGCCAACCTCATTGAACGCCTCTCGAGAGGCCGCACTTATCAAAATGACATGGATGATGTCAACCACAATCCATTCACACAAGAAATTAGAAATTCCCGTAATCCCCCGGATTTCAAACTTCCACAACTGGAGCCATACAATGGTAGACCGGATCCTACCGTGCATCTCATGCGCTACAAACGGCATATGGAAGTTCAATCGGCGTCGGAAAACGTTATGGCAAAGTGCTTCCCTCTCTTTTTGACCGATATAGCCGCTATGTGGATTCGGCAGCTGGAATCTGAATCGATCAACAGCTGTAACATGTTGGTCGCTCGCTTTATTGAACAAATTCGGGTCCACATCGCTCGACCCAAGAATGTAATGTCACTAACTACAATCAAGTAGAGGCCCAAAGAAACTCTGCGGTCATTTTAGGAAAGGTTCAACGTTGCAGCATCATCAGTTGATCGACCTAGCCATCTATGGTATTGATGGCGGCAGTATCCGGTGTTCTGGACAACTCGGAGTTCAAAAAATCCTTATACCGAGACCCACCAAGGAATCTCAGCGAATTCTACCTTGAATCAGATAGGTTTCTGCGTGAAGAAGACGCAACGTCCGAAAAGAAAATTCTCGATGTTAACATGATCAAAGACGGAGAACCTTCTGATTCTGATAAAGGCAAAAGAAAAGCTGCCGTCAAGAATGACTGCAACGCTCAGCCCCGGAGAGGGCCCAGATATGAAAAGTACACAGAACTCAATTCGTCACTAACCGACATATACGTGAACACAAACGGTGACGTCTCCTATCCAAAGCCTCCCAGGAGGGAGCCATCACAAAGGGAACGTGATTCTGGAAGACACTGCATATTTCATGATATGGACGGTCATGATACAAATGACTACAGACACTTGCGAGACTTGATTGAGGAACGGGTTAGACGTGGAGAGCTACCCGAGTATGTGAAGCAGCCTACAGCGCCTGCACCCGCGCTGCCACCACCTGCTCCTCGGAGAGGGAATGACCCTGGAACGAGCTCCCATCGGCTCGTCATCAACTGATATGGATTGGATCAATATGCGTTTTCAGCATTTCTTAGGATTTAAGATATGTCTCTTTGCTTTCTTTAGGTTTTCCGATTGGCTAAATCGGAGTACCCGCGTTTGGGGTTAGGATTTAGCTCCAAAGCGTGCTCTGGACTCGATGACAAACCAATCAGGATTTGCTTTGGTTTTGTATTTTGAATTGAATAAGGCAGGACTTTCCGAGCATGGATTATGTTTGGCAAATTTAAGTGTCTTGTCAGGTTGTGGCAGGATTCTCAATCTCAATTAAAGTATGGCTTATACTTATCTCGGACCCCTAGGCATGGATTATGCCTAGGGACAGACTGTCTTGTCAAGTCTTGGCAAGCATAGCTCTATCCCGACATGAGTATGGATTGTACTCACTAGGATTCTTAAGTATGGATTATACTCTGGAACGGCTTATTGCTTTGTCAGGATCTGGCAAAGGAACTCAATAAATCTCGAGCATGGCTTATGCTCAGTTTGAACTTCCTGGTATGGCTTATACCCGGAAGGTTAGGTCTCTTGCCAGGTTTTGGCAGGATGATTCGAACGTCTCTTGAGTGTAGTTTATGCTCAAACAAACGCCCAAGCATAGTTTATGCTCGAAAGTGTAATCAGTTTTGTCAGGATTTGACACACCTTTTTGCTCTTTTTTCTTAGCAGGTATGGATTATGCTTGCAGCTGGCAGGCCCGGCGTGGCCTTGGACTTTTTGGATTATCCAGAACACATCTTCCTTCGTTCAGCAAGATATGTTATGGGGGGCAAAATGTTGACCCGCTTTTTAGTCAAAGCAGTCACACATGAAATCTCTGATCAACAATACGCTCCAGTATTGGAAGCATCGTCAGAAGACAGGCAGCGATTTGGTCGAAATCGCATCACAAACAAAGAAAGGCCCGGAACTCCTAACAGATGACCTTTTCTGGGCCCGAAAAAAACGCTTACGGAGCTATGCTCCGTAACTCTTGTAGCCCTCTGAATTAGCTTCAGTTTGAGCTTTCGTTTGGCTAAAACGGACTTACGGTTTGAAAGTTATGCCTGTTTCCGTGAACGCATGTAGAACCGGAAACTTGGATTTGGAAATTTGGCATCACCTTCAACCGGTTCGGATCAGATGAACTGGGTTGGTTCGGTAAGGAAGACCCGACCCGCCTGGAGTATTCTGCACTAAAATGCTTCCACTCTTCGGATCGGAGACATCAACTCGGTGCGGATCGGACCCGAACTGACCCCCTGGACCTGCTTCTGCACGCGAAGTCTTGACTTATTCTCTTGCCATAACCACCTCCTACAGATGCAGATCGGATGACATCTGTCTCCACACGACTTGGTAACCGCTACTCCACTACTTCTGAGATCGCCTCTGTGCTCGCCACGTGGCACACCCGATCCGAACCGCTCCAGAGCTCCCTATGGCTCCTCTACGCCTATAAATACACGATCATATAGCAATTTGAAGGGACTTTTGAATTCTCCTCTTTCGACCATTCCTTCCACCATTGCAAGGACTTTTGGGTAACAAGAAGGCCGACTCAAATCATTTTAACATGAGGCTATCGTGTATAATTTCAATCTCTAATCTCCTCTTTTTCATTGTAAACACGAGGATTTCGTGTATAAACCGCACGCATACAACGTTGTAATAGCTTCTTAGGATTTAAGAAACTATAAAGTGGACGTAGGCTTGGATTGAGCCGAACCACTATAAAAATCTCGTGTGTCTCCTATTATTTTACTGCTTTTTCTGCATTTATTCTCTGTGATTTGTGACTGTAAGGATTTTACATAGCATTTGGGTGTTAGTGCCAATTTTCGGTCTAACACGGTGGTTGTGAAGGGAACTAGTTAGGGCTTATTGGTTTAACCGTGGAGTCCATAATATTTAGTTCGAGATAGGTTTTGTATGCATGTGCACAGTGCATGGCTGTACACAATAGTCTGGAAGTTAAATTCAAAGGATTTTGTTAATTGATCAATTATTGTCAGCTATTTCTTCTGCTCTCAACTATTCCAGTTATAATAGCATAACAAAATTTATGTTGATTTCCTCCTTGATTTTAATTATGTACCAGATGATTTAACATATTTTGAGGACTTGCTTGATGATAAATCATTAGAGCGTAGTCCTCTAATGTTAGAAAATGATTATGAAGAGGAAATCAAAGCTAAAGGCGAGTTCCATTTACATAAAATTTTCCATGTAGTGGGTATTAATTTTCATACTGTAATGTTGTTGACAAATGCTCATTGTAATGTTTTGCAAACAAATTATGTAAGATGGGTTTATGAATGACTGGTCTTGTTACAATATTGTGTGATGATGAAATCAGAATTGATGTATGCCAACAAATTGTGAATTTTTTATTTTTTTTAAATTTGATACGGCCTAAAGCCATATCAAATACATGCATTTGATACGGCCTTAAGCCGCATCAAATTGGCAAAGACACCATTTTTTGATACGACCCAGAGCACTGCCAAATCGATTTAGATACGGCTACAAGTATTGCTCGATTGGCATGCAAATTCTATTTCAACCCACAAAATTAGTTAGTAGCCCCTATTTTATCAAAAAAATACGATGACCAAACTGCCTTTTTTCTATTATATTTTTTTTCTAGTTTTTGAATACCTCGTAGTTGCACTACGTGGTTTTTTGGTGTACCTCGTAGTATGTCTACGTGGTCCATGAATGAACCATGGAGATCATCTACGTAGTACTTTGATGAACCACGTAGGGCAAATACAAGGTACAGTGGAAAACAACGTAGTTCCCATACGTGGAAGGGTATTTTTGGTTTTTTTTTTTTTAAAACGGGGGGTCTACTAACTAAATTTGTGGGTTTACCGATTATTTCATGATTTGGGGGACTACTAACTAAAATGGTGGGTTGAAATAGAATTTGACTTTGGTGTAGTGAGGCTTTTAAAGAATGGAATCTCGAGCTAGAGAAAGAGAACTATATCAGCTCCACATGGATAACGAGGCTCTTGTTGTGGAGAATAAGAGGATAAGGGAAGAGAATGAGCAGGCTTAGCGGTTGAAGAAGGAAAACGATGGGTTGAGAAAGCTAATTGAGTTGAGAGACACCGGGATTGCTCAAGCCATGAAGGAGAAAGCTGACGCCGAGAGTTCAAGCAAAGATGTGCTGACTCAAGTGGATGGTATTAAGGCTGAGCATCAGTTTGAGGTGGAGAAGCTCAAGGCAGATATTGAGAATGTTGAGGCCAGGGTGGAAGAGTGTCCGGAGCCATATATCTGGGGAATGTAAGTCAAAGCGCTTTGATTCCGCGGAATCTCGTGTGTTAACAATTATCCCCGGGTTATGGCTCAGACTTGGGAAAAGCAGCAGGAGTTTGAGGCTCAGATGTGACAGGTGGATGTGGTAGATGAGTTTGAATTTATGCATGATCATCTTACTAATGAGGAGCGCTCAGTGCTGCAGGAAGTTATGGGGTTGTTAAGAGAATACGCTGATAGAGCGAGGATGGCAGAACTTAGTGCTGCTAAGGGAAAACAGTGGCTACCGAGAATGTGATTGCTGCTCACCAGTTTGTAGAAGGCAGTTCCAAGAAACAACAAGTGGTGCCATCGGCCTCTGTTAGCTGCCCAATGGTCCCTAATTCCATCACCACTGAGTATGAGCCCGACTTTCGGGGTTTAGGACATGGAAGCTTCTTCCGACTAATAACTAAGAGTACAATGCCTGTCACGCTTATGCCGCAAGTGTCTAGAGGAAAAGTCTAATTATCATGAATGTTTGGAAGGGTGTGAACATTAAGTCGAAGTAGACTAATTTGTCATCCTTTTTATTGTGCAGGCCCCTCCGGAGCAGAAGTAACAACGTGCTTCGTGCCGACACTTCCTTTATTACCTGAGCATGGAGTGGGGATGCACGAAGCATAGTTTGGAGAAGGTAGCGGTCCCTTGGATACATTTTCCGACGTGGACCTTGAAAGTTATAAGGATTTTCTCACGGAGGAAAGGGATAAAGGATGGACACGAGATGCAAGTGACCGCGCTGGTGGACGTGAGTGTGCAGACAGTTTACAATTTGGTGGAGGTACAGAGAGCTAAACTGCTAGCTAAATCTGAAGAGCAAGAGGAAAATTGAAAGGCAAATGAGGTGGCCCTGCAGACAGCTCAGGTAGAGGCTAGCAAAAAGGTCGAGGATGATGCAGTGGCCAACGTGCATGCGGAAAAGAAAAAGAAGGCGGATGATGAAGCCGCCAAGAGAAAAGTTGATGAGGCTAGGAAGAAGAAGACCAATCATGAGGCGGCCAAGAAGAAGGCCGATGATTTGTTTAAGAAGCAGCAGGAGGATGCGGCCAAGCGGATCTGAAGGCAGCGAGGGAAGCCATGATGAAGGCTGATCTGGAGGTGAAGAAGGCCACAGAGCCGGGAAGAAGGACGACACCCAGGAGATACTAGCTCTTGCCACCGATGTCACTCCCAAACCTCTGCAAGCGAACCTGCAAACCGAGGAGATTACCAAGATCACGAGTGGTGAGTATGACGAGGGTGTTGTATCTGACAATTCTATGATTTTTGTTTGATGACAACAAACACATATATTATTATAATCGTGTTTGTAATTGTACTGTTACACTACATCACAGACCGAATTAAATATTTATATTTAAATAAAATACTACTACACAAGAATTCAAAAATTCAAACAACATTTTATTAAAATATAATATTTTATTTCAACATTTGAACAGTACAAATTTATAACTCCACTATTAGTATATTTCACCGAAATACAATACATATATATTCAATTTCATTTGTATATGTTGCTTCTCACTACAGTTCACTCAGTCACTTAGTTATACAAACACATATACACATACATTCCACTCTGTCACTATTTTTCTTTCACTCTCTGTTATATTTACACTGATACACTGACACAGTCTTGTCTTCTTTCTTCTGCCAGCTTCACGGTCAGTCCAGTCTTCTGTTTACCTGTCACAGGAACACACACATAGTAATCTGGAACAAAATATTTTTAAATCATAGCAGATATAATTTTAATTTTTAAAATTTATTTGCCTCAGAATTTGGTGTGTTTCTCATCACATTTCATGACTTGATGTGATTTATATGGACATCCATTTGTGTCTAGATAGCTTATGATGTTCAAAGTGATACACTATAAATACCATAAGGTAGACATCATTTCTAAGGCTCACCTATATATATTCTGCACGTGCACTATACATGTATACACATACATGTGTATGTATATACACATATTTGTGCAGGGACAACGCAGTATGCTAGGGCTGTAAATTTTATATGAATGTTCGGCGTCCGTTCGTGTTCGTGACCAAAATACGTCTGTCTGAGTTCGTTCGATTCTCATTTAGGACATGAGTTAGGACAACAAAATTTGTATGAAAAAAAATCACGTTCGATCAGTGTTCGTTCGAATTCGTCTGATTTCCTTGTAATTCGATATATGGTCGAGAGAAAACTTAATAAAAAGTATAAAATATGATATAGATAGCCATATCTGACCAGGTCTGCTCGTGTCTGTGTCCGAAAAACGTATGTCCGTGTCCGAACGATTTTATTTAGGACAACAAGATTTGTCCGAGATTTTTTTTTATGGTCTATGTTCGGTTCAAATTCTTTTAGGATAGAGAAACTGAACACCCCTCCGTCCGGTCCAACTGATTTACACCCCTACAGTCAGCAAGGGACAAATATATCAAGCAAGTTGTGTTCAGGAGAAGCCCGACACACATGCGTGGTGCATGAGTCAAGTGTCCACGAACAACACAAAGGGAAAAATAAAGTGATAGCACACACACACATATGTGTGTGTGTGTGTGTATATATATACAAGTTTGTGTATATATATACACACATGGTCAAGCCGGTCAAGTGTACAACTAAAATCCAGTTTTCAAGCATGCATGCAAACAGAGTCGAGCTCATGTGAATTACACAAGAACTCAAGGCAGAAAAGAAAGTACATGATGAACACTGGATGAAGCAATAAACATGAACAACAACCAAATATATGCAGGTTAAACTAAGATGGAACAACCCAGTTGCATGACATATACACTGTGTGCACAACATTAACAACAAGCCAAGGACAAATGCCAAAATGATGCAAGCTTCTCAAAACAACTCAAATTTACATGTTTGAAGACAACAAGGCCAAAACAGGTTAGGTTAGCCACATGTGTAACAAAGCATGGAACATGAGGTGCATGAAAATGAAAACGGTTTTGGCAAAATCACCAAGCATATGTACATGCAAGTAAATAATAATCAACCAAAAAAGAAATGTCACACATAAAATTCATTGCATGGTCGAGCCAGTTACAAGATTCAACCAAACAGGGATGTGTAGCATGAAACAATGCACAGTATAACAAACTCAGCATCAAGACCAAAATGATACAGTGAAGAAGTTTTCAAGTCAAGTACATATACATATATATATATATATATGTATATATGTATGTATATATGTTATTCATATATACATATATAAGTATATGAAATATAACATATAAAATCAATCACTGAATTACGACATGCTCAGATGTTTGGCTTGAAAACAATTCAACAATTTTCAAAAAAGAATGTATCTCAGTCTTGGAAAAAAAATCTTTTACATAGGCAAGTACAAGAAATTATTGGGAATAACCTTTGGCAAGTTTTTAATTATTTCCAGAAATTCGCATGGAGCCAAGAATTTGATTCCAGATTTTCATCCACCAATTCACGGTAATTTACAAGGCAATAAATCACGTAAATATCAATTTCAATCAAATCCGAGCAAACAAAGGGGACAAATTCACGTAGCAATCTACTCAAGCACAATCAGGGCCAATCATTTAAGAAATTAGAGAATGATTTACAGATTGTAAATCCTATTTATACACTATTTTCATCATAGGCACATTATTGAAAAAAGCAAAAAATTCAAAGAACAATCAGAGAAATCAATTCAGAGAAACTAGCATTTTTCGATCGCCATAGCCAAATCAATTGATCAAGAGAGCAACTACAATGGAAGCCAATTCGAAGAACAAAATCGAGCAATCAGATGTCGAATTGAATTGGAAAATTGGAAAACCTAATCCCCTTTTGGCCGACATTTCCTGGAGCCAAGCCTTTGCAAAGAAATAAAGTGGACTGGCATTTTAAGGTTAACCTAGCTCATGTTTTAAAAAGGGGTGGGTTTTTAGTTTTGCTTTTATTTTATTTTTATTGTATTGTTTTTATTTTTCTTTTGAAAATCGACCATTAGTTTTCTAGTGTTTGTAATAACTAGGGTTACTAGCTACGGGTTTGTAGCTAGGGGAAAATCTGATTTCAGGGACAGAAATCAATGCAACGTTTTGAGCGTAGGATTAGAACAGTAACAGGTTGTGCGAGTGTACAAAACTGTATAGGCGATTAGCGAGGGGTTCGCGAGTTTATAGGATTTTGTATGCGGGAGTCTATTTAATATCTAATAGAAACCTTGGGGAATGCAGCAGTAGGTTGGGTTTGTCAAAGATGGGTAAAATCTTTGTGTCATTTACTTTCTGCACTTATTTACTCCTTTGATACCTGTGCTGTGATTATTATTCCATGCTGTGATTTGTTTTATATTCTGCAAAAAGATGATAAACCCTATTCACCCCCCTCTAGGGTTAATCTCGATTCAACAAGTGGTACCAGAGCTAGTATAAGGTAACAATATGATAGGGAGTTCTCGCTCTATGATCAAGTGGCAAGTACTGACTCTTGTCTCTACATGGCCTATTGGTTGTCTTGTGTCTAGAGGTAGGACGTAAAATCAGTCACTGAGATACCCTTGTTGGTCACCGGGGTGGAATTAAAATCTCTGTTAGCAGGGACAACAAGTGGTACCAGAGCAGGTTATTCTTTAACTCTAGAGTAATGGTGTCCCCTAGTTGTCAGTATAGCGAGAGTCAATCCAATGATATTCCAATTATTTTTCAATGGGACAGACATTTTAATTTGGAAATTGAAAATCGAAATTCTATTTAAAATCTATTAATTTTGAATATTGGAATATTATTGAAAATATGGGTGATATGCTAGATAAGAAAAATAAAGTTATTAATGCTCATGTTATGCATATTCTGTATTCTTATCTTAGTAAGAATCAGATTAATCTTATCTCCCATTGTTTGACTGCGCATGAAATATGGAATACTCTCAATACGAAGTATGGAAGAATTGACAACAACTCAAAACCCTAGAAGTTCAACTCAGATTCAGATATATGATTGGAAGGAGAAACGATGAAAATTCAAGTAGATCAGACGATGGAGACTCAACAAACAATGAGATTGAAATTTTCTCATATCAAGATTTGATTTAATGTGTGCTGATTTAACAAAAACTATTGATAATGTCCATCGAAAAAACAAATCTATAAAATCTACAAATAATTAGTTGAAAAACAAAAATAACTATTTGGAATCAAAACTTTCAAACATCAGGAAATTAGAACAATCTGATTGCGAAAATTGTTTGAAATTGAAAACTGATCTCGTTCATCTTAGTAAAAACATTCAAAAGATTGAAGAGGAAATTATGATTTTAAAAGATAATGAGATTGAGCTAAAAAGAGCAAACAATTATTTGCAAAAGGAATTTAAAATTTTTAAGGCTATCAAAAATTCCAAAAATCATTGAAAAGGAAAGTTTGCAAAAAACTGAATCAATCTTGAAAAACAGATTGAAAAATTCAAGAGCTTTGAAGAACAACAATTTGAAAAAGAAATTCATTTTGTATCTGAGATTTTTGAGTCAAGACCAAAATCAAAATGCTTGAAGAAGAAAATTTGGTTTGAAACAAAATGATACTAAAAGGAGAAAGATTAACATTAATCGTTGTTCAAATCTGATGAAAGAAACTTCTGATATTAAATCCAAAATCAACGATCTTGATTGAGTTTAAAACGTTTTTCAACCGAAGAAAAATCTCTGAATATGTTGTTGGAAAAACAATTTGCTTCTAGTAATAGGAATGGTCTTGGTTTTGGAAAAACAAATGATTTTGCAATACTGAATTCGTGATTTTAAAAATCCCTCAAATTGCTTCAAGAAGGATCGTTTTGTAAATTTGAACTCGGAAAATTTCATAGGGTATTTGAATCACAAACGAGATAAGAATTTGTTTGATAACAATCTAATTAATCCGTTTTGAACCCCAAAAAGAAATAAAGTGAATTTGTCTAAATTCAAAGAGGTTTGGGTTCCTAAGGGTACAAAAGTAAATTCAGATGGGTTGTTATACAGACAGGTTTGGGTACCAAACCTCAAGAATACAATCGAGAGTGGTTTTACAAATTTTATTAGACCACTCGATCCTCTAAACTGTTAGGTACCAAAGATAGCTGAAGAACTGCTTTGCGAAAAAGAGGTTGAACTCAAATTGTTTCTTATCATTGTATCATTCAGCGTTCCTCAGCCAAGTTGTTTTGAGTTAGAGAATCCACAACATTTACTAAAAAATCTGGTATGATCTCTAAACTCATCTCTGTTAATATTCTCTCTCTTTTTCTTGTCTGTTCCTCCTTCTACCCCTTCTATTTTGTTTTTGGTAATTTCTGATTTGCAATTGACACTGCCATATTATTTTTCCTTTTATTTTGAGTTTCTTAACTTCTAATTGCAAAATTCGTAGTTTTCTGGAAATTTGATTCATTTGAATAAAACTCTCATGTTTTAATCATTTCTAGATCTTGAATTTTAACTTATAGATATCTGCAATTGTTTTGAAGTTTATTTTTTATTTCTGAACTCCTAACAGTGCTGAGGCATTCTTGTTATATCTTAAGCACTGTTAATTTGAATTCTAAATTTTGGAGATTTGAAAAATTAATCAAATTTCACACATCCCTACGGTTTCTTTTAATTCATTTTGGAAAGACTTGAAAATTTATACTCATTTCAGCACACTTCTATTTTTCAGTTGTGATATTTTCATTGGTTTTTGGATTGGCTTGATTATTTCCGAGTTGAAATATTTTTGACTTGAATCACTGTATTACATCTTGAAATTCATTTTTATTCATGATCATTTTTGGTTGGATATTTGATGGTTTGAAATTTTTGATATTTTGAATCTCACACACCTCTTAGATTTGAAATCAATATTCTTGTGTGATTGATTCATTGTATCTCAAAATTTACATTTCTTCAAGTGAATTCAAATAAATTATTTTTGGATCATGAATATCTCTCAAGCTTGATGTAAATATTCTGAAAATTTCTCTTATGCTTATCAAAAATAATTGTAATTTTTTTTTTGAAAATTTGGTATTGAAACTCATTATTATTTCATGATCATTTGGCTTGAATAATTGTTTGTTTGAAATCATTTGAAATTGCTGATCTCTTGAATCTCACACACATCTTGGATTTGAAATTTAGAATCTTGCGTGATTGATTCATTAAATCTTAAGATTTTAATATTCCTTCAAATGATTTCAACTAAACTGTATTTTGGATCGTGAATCATCTTTTATGATTGTCAGAAATGTATGTGAAAAATTCTCTTGACAAGTCTGCTTTGAAATTGATTGTTGTGTTGTTCTGATAAAAGGAATTGATTCCCAAATGTTTTTAGATGACTGCTTGTTTTGGTATCATCTGCTGCTTTGATAAAATGGTCTAGACTGAATCATGGTTTGTCCTCTTGCACTTGTTGAAAATTGT
Source organism: Allium sativum (assembly GCA_030737875.1). NCBI lineage: Eukaryota > Viridiplantae > Streptophyta > Magnoliopsida > Asparagales > Amaryllidaceae > Allium > Allium sativum. The sequence continues at coordinate 259,698,046 of CM060927.1, read as the reverse complement.
CTGAGAACTTTATTGTGAAACTTATTATGAATGTGTCTTGCTGCTCTGATTGATGGAACTGAATTGTTAAATTTAATTACTTGGGCTTTATGATTGAATATTGTTGTCTGAGATACCCTTGTTAGCCACCAGTGTCATATTAAAATTCTCGTTAACGGAGACAACAAGTGGTATCAGAAGTGTCTTATAATTTCTCACTCATCTATTTTGATTCTTTATTCTAATCTTCATCTTGTATAGATCTTCTTAAATTCCTTATGTCTTATATAAATCTTTCTGATTCCCTTTTATAATTGATTTTTCAATTTTAAAATTATTTATTGATTATTTATTCAGAAATTGAAATCAATAACCGAACTGAGCTGTTTTGAGAACTCATCAAAATTATTATTAAAATTTTGAAATTGTGATGAATTGTGACTGTAGTATATTTCACAACAAGAGGAAATTTTATTTAAATTTTCATGATGATTGAACAGTTGTTATAATATCTTTGAATTAACTCTTATTTCATGAAAATCTCCTTTATTAGCCATTATTCTGCCATCGATCATGATTTTATATTAATGTGGAGAGTTTAATATTATTTAAAATCATCTTAATAAATTTACAGTGTTGAATTTGTGATGGAAATGTGACTATGATATTTTTCAAAAACAGAGACAACTGAAAATTTTCAAGAATCACGATACAGTTAAGCATATTTCATAATATTATTAATTTAGAAATTTATTTCATAACCATTTATGTACCTAGCTCATTTCTATCATCCATATTGGTTTTACATACTAAGGATTTTTTCTTTTGGAACAAAAAATAATAAAAATAAAATATTCGTAATAGTTTCTCTAACCTCATTTAAAAATCCAATTTCTGGTCATGCATGGTTATAAGATTACTTAATTTTAAGCTGCAACTGACCTCATTTAAAAATCCAAGATCTGGTTGTGCGTGGTCAGTGTGCTCTTAAATAAAAAGAAAAAGAAAAGGGAATAATTTGCTACAAATAAATTATTTATTTGAAATCCCCCTCGGTGTGTAAAAACAATCATATCAACTCATTTTCTAATTTGTGAAATGTGTCAATATTTTATGATATATTATGATTTGTTGATTGATATCTATTGGTATTTGAGATCATTTGATTGTATCACTTAAATTGAATTTATAATTGTAGTCCAAATCCATCACTGTTTTGTGCTTCATTTTTAAAATCTTATTTGAAAATAATTGGAATCATATTTTTTAGCTCTCTCCGTTTTTATAAATTTCATCGTAAATCCTTCATTCTACAATGTAAAATTTGCCTCTAGGTCTTAGAATATTATGACTTCTGTTTGACTAACTGAGATTTATGATGCACTTTCTTCCTCTTAAGCTGATATTATATTTTTAGTCAATTTTTCGTCACTATTTTAATTTCTGTATCTTTATGATGATAACAAAAGGGAGAGAATGGGTAAAGATTTTGATTGATGAGTGGATATTCTTTGAATATTTTAATATTGAGGTTTCGATTATTATTCTTCACTCATGCACATATTTAGGGGGAGTCTTGTTGCAAGGGGAGCATACAAATAGGGGGAGTTCAATAATTCATTGTCAAACACATTTATTATAATATTATATTCAAAATCTTATTTTATGTTTTATCAAAAGGGGGAGAATGTTGTATCTAATTGCACAAGAATTTAACTGTTCCAACAATATTTTATTAAAATATAATATTTTATTTCTGCATTTGAACAGTACAGATTTATAACTCCACTATTTTCATATTTCACTAAAATAGAATACATATACATTCAATTTCATTTGTATACATTGCACCTCACTGTAGTTCACTCAGTCACTTAGTTGTGCAAACACATATACACATGCATTCCACTCTATCACTATTTTTCTTTCACTCTCCTTTATATTTACGTTGACACACTGACACAGTCTTGACTTCTGTCTTCTGCCAGCTTTACATTCAGTCCAGTCTTCTGCTTACCTGTCACAGAAATACATACATAGTAATCTGGAACAAAATATTTTTAAATTCTATCATGTATAATTTTAACTTTTAGAATTTATTTGCTTCAAAATTTTGGTGTGCTTCTCATCATATTTTGCGATTTGATGTGATTTATATGGACATCCATTTGTGTCTAGATAGCTTGTGATATTCACAGTGATACACTGTAAATACCACAAGGTAGACAATATTTCTAGTGCTCACCTATATATATTCTGCATGTGCACTACACGTGTATACACATGCATGTGTATGTATATACACATATTTTTGTAGGGGCAATACAGTCAGTAAGGGACAAATATATCAAGCAAGTTGTGTTCAGGTGAAGCCCGACACACATGCATGGTGCATGGGTCAAGTGTCCATGAACAACACAAGGGGAACAATGAAGTGATAGCGCGTACACATTTGTGTACATACGTATATATATATATATATATATATATATATATATATATATATATATAAACAAGTTTGTATCCTATTATATATAATATATGAACCGGATGTGTAGATCCTCTCTACACAACCATTATGCTAAAAAAACAAAAAATACAAGTGTGTGTGTAAATATATATATATACACACACACATGGTCAAGCCAGTCCAAGTGTACAACTAAAATCTTGTTTTCAAGCATGCATGTAAAAAGAGTCGAGCTCATGTGAAATGCACAAGAACTCAAGCCAGAAAAGCAAGTACATGATGAACGTTTGGTGAAGCAATAAACATGAACAACCACCTAAATATATGCAGATTAAACTAAGATGGAAAACCCAGTTGCATGGCATATACATTACGTGCACAACATGAACTACAAGCCAAGGAAAAATGCCAAAATGATGCAAGCTTCTCAAAATAACTCAGATTTACGTGTTTGAAGACATCAAGGCCAAAACAGCTTAGGTTGGCCACATTTGTAACAAAGCATGGAACAAGAGGTGCATGAAAATGCAAATGTTTTTGGCAAAATTACCAAGCACATCATGCAAGTAAATGATCAGAGAAACCAGATCTGTTCAAAGCTAAAATGAAAATGGTACAAAGTTTTTTTATGACTCAAGACAATCACGTGTACACTCAGCTAAAATTGTGCGCATTAAGGACTCAACCAACAAAGAAATGGCACACATAAAATACATTGCATGGTCAAGTTAGCTATAAGATTCAACCAATTAAGGATGTGCAACATGAAACAATGCACAATACAATAAACTCAGTATCAAAACCAAAATGATACAATGAAGAAGTTTTCAAGTCAAGTACATATATATGTATATATGTTATTTATATACACATATATAAGTACATGAAATATAAAATCAATCTGAATTACAGCATGCTCAGATATTTGGCTTGAAAACAATTCAATAGTTTTCAAAAAAGAATTTATTTCAATCTTGGCAAAAGTTTCTTTTACATAGGAAAGTACAAGAAATTATTGGGAATAACCTTCGGCAAGTTTTTAATTATTTCCAGAAATTCACGTAGGGCCAAGAATTTGATTCCAGATTTTCATCTACCAATTCATGGCAATTTACAAGGCAAAAAATCATGTAAATATCAATTTCAATCAAAGTCGAGGAAATAAAGGGGAAAAATTCAGGTAGCAATCAACTTAAGCACAATCAGGGCCAATCATTTAAGAAATCAGGGAATGATTTATAGATTGTAAATCCTATTTATAAACCGTTTTCATCATAGGCACATTATCGGAAAAAAAGCAACAAATTTGAAGAAAAATCAGAGAAATCAATTCAGAGAAACTCGCATGTTTCGATCGCCTTAACCAACTCAATGGAAGCCAATTTGAAGAACAAAATCGAGCAATTAGATGTCGAATTGATTTGGAAAGTTGGAAAACCCTGATCCCCTTTCGTCCGACATTTCCTGAACCCAAGACTTTGCAAAGATATATAGTGGACCGGCCTTTTTAGGTTAAACTAGCCCATGTTTTAGAATAGGGAGAATTTTTAGTTTTGCTTTTATTTTATTTTTATTGCATTGTTTTATTTATCTTTTGAAAATCGACCTTTAGTTTTCTAGTGTCTGTAATAACTAGGGTTACTAGCTACAGGTTTGAAGTTAGGGCAAAATCTGATTTTGGGACAGAAATCAGTGTAGGGTTTTGGGCATAGGATTAGAACAACAGAAGGTTGTGTGAGTGTACAAAGCTTTATAGGATGTCAGCGAGGGGTTCGCGAGTTTACAGGTTTTTGTATGCGGGAGTCTGTTTAATACCTTGTAGAAACCTTGAGGAATACAGCAGTAGGCAGGGTTTGCCAAAGCTGGGTAAAATCTTTGTGTCATTTACTTTCCACACTTATTTACTCCTCTGCTGCATGTGTTGTGATTATTATTTTGTGCGACGATTTGTTTTATATTCTGCAAAAAGTTGATAAACCCTACTCACCCTCTTCTAGGGTTAATCTCAATCCAACAGAGGGGAAGTTCATGGTGGTGACCCATGAGTCTGTTTTTCTAGCCAAGGGAAATAGTGGAAGAGGTGGAGGTAGATCCGGAAGGAGGAGGAAGAAGACTAGCGATGACCCATCCAGTGCTAAACCTGCAATGAAGAAGGACGGGCCATCCAAGTGAAAATTGTAGAGTTTTTGGTCGATAGTATACATGGGTATAGCCCTCTCTTTTGGAGGCGTGGTGTGGTTTTCATGTACACCATGTCGTTAGAAAGAAGGATAGACAATTGTAGCTTGCTTTTGCTATGAGTGCAAAATTTTGGTTGAATTTGCTTATATCACATGTCGTGTAAAGTGTTTAAAACTTCGTCTACGCTATCCAGTATTTGTACTTATGTAAATATACTCGTCATCACACTTGGGCAAATGTTGTCTTCTGGCTTCTTTTTAGAGATTCTCATGTCATGCGATGGTAATATTGTGCAGACTCTAATCTCTGGACTTCTCTTATGTTGGGAACTTTGAGTCGTGCGAAGTTCAGGTCTGGTGTCTCCCTTCTTGGGATCTCCTTGCGGCCGTTGACCCTAAGTCAAGAGGAGACACATACATCATTGATTCGTCCTTTAGACTCTCCCGTCGTTTCATTCGGGTTAGAGTATGAGGGCGTCGTTGGTTTGCCAATTTGGTACCCGGATCCGAACCCTACAGGTCAGATGGAGCTGAGCGAGCGGTTGATTGTCACACTCACCTAGATGGTAGATTACCGCTAAGTCCATGGACTTACGAATAGAGTTGGATAGTGTCTCAAGTTGTTTATACTTGGTCCCGTCGTTGGTTCGAGACTCGAGTTAAAGTTATTTATATCAGCCTCATCGTTAGTTCGAGACACAAGTTAGGGGTTCGGTTCCAAGCTTCAGGGTGCTGATCCAGTGTTGTTCGCTAGCGTATACAAGCCGGTTGTAATAGTTGCTCAAACATACTATGTAGAAAGTAAACACACTAAGTATACGGATTTCTGAAACTATTTTTATTGATAACTTTGTCAATAATGGCCTTTATTTTACAATGCTTTGAATTAAAGAAAACAAAACATTGTTGGAAAGTAGTAAATCTTACACTAGAATAAGTGAAGTAGCGGCGGAGGTGTTCACTGTTCCATGCTCCTGGGAGTTAGACGCTATCAACGGTCATTAGCTTGAAGGTTCCATCTCCAAGCCTATGTTGCATGACGTACAAACCTTCCCAACGAGGACTGAAACCAGCCAGTGTGGGAAATATCCGCTTTATGATGAGGTCGTCGATGTTGTAATGCTTTGGACGAACTTTGGAGTTGAAGTATCAAATGACTCGTTGGCGTTGAGCGGCGGATCTGAGTTCAGCTTCGTCTCTTTTCTGTTCGAGTAAGTCAAGTGATATCAAGAAGAGATCTTGGTTGGTCTTCGGATCATAGTGAGTAACTCGATGATAAAGGAGCTTGAGCTCAATGGGAATTACATCTTTGGATCTATAGGAGAGGGCGAAAGGAGTGTGGCCAGTCGCTGACTTATGAGTAGTCCGGTAAGCCTAAGGGGATAAAGGGAGTTCATCTACCCATAAGCCTCCGCTCTTGTCTAGACACTTCTTGATGATGGATTTGATTACTTTGTTAACAACATTGACCGTAATGGATGAGCTATCACCGAGAATTTCTTCTCGATGTTGTGTCATCGACAGAAGATCTTGAATGCATAACTTTTGAATTGGGTCCCGTTATCGGAAATTATAATCCCGGGGACTCCAAAGTGATAGATAATGTTGCGGACGACAAAGTTGATTACTTTCTTGGTGAGAATTTTGGTAAGAGGTTTAGCTTCGTCCCACTTGGTGAAGTAATCAACTACGACAATAACATAGAGTGCGCTATCCCTGGCCGTTGGAAGAGCACCAATGATATCGTTCCCCCACATAGAAAATGACCATCTGCATTAGCTCGTTAGGCGGGGTTCTAGGAATTTTGGAAACCTCTGGCACTTGTCACATTTGTGGGCATAGTCGGCTGCGTATTGATCAAGTGTTGGCCATAAGTAACCATATCTGAGAATCTTCCTTGCTAGGGTTTTCCCGCCGTGTCGTTACCGCACTCGCCTTCATACACATCCAACAGTATACAGTTGACGTCATTGTAGGCTACACACCAAAGTAATGGAACATAGAATCCCCTCTGGTAGAGTGATTAGTGCTCGTCTTTCCTTGGAGCGATCAAGGAGGATTCCATGAAGCAGGTAGTTCTTGATTGGTGTCCAAGACACGGGTTTGGGCTCGAGCTCGGTTTCTGTCATTGATATCGAATCAGTTTGCATCTGATCGATACTCAAAGAGTCGAGTATTTCGACTGGGATGAGTCCCCAGAGTTGTGCATCCCTAGGGATTACCGGTTTGGCTAATGAATCAGCTTTCTCGTTTTTTTCTTGAGGGATGTGCGTAATAAAGTAATGGTCGAATTAGGTAAGCAGTTCGCGGACCCGAGCAAGGTAGGGAGCGAGCCATGCCGCCTTGGCTTGATATTCGCCCTGCATCTGGCGTACAATGAGCTGTAACTTGGAGTAAATCTTGATAGATTTAGTGTTGAGTTCAATTTCAATTCTAAATCCAGCAATCAAAGCTTCATATTTTGCATCGTTGTTGGTGGCAGGGAAGTCTAGCTTCAGAGCGTAATAGACCGAGTATTCCTCAAGAGTAATGAATACGACTCTAGCACCAAAACACTGACCGTTTGATGACCCATTCTTGAACAATATATATTGAATGTATGGAGGCTCACTATCCTTCAAAGGAGGATCTTCAGGAATGGTGAACTTTGTTATAAAGTCTATGTGGGCTTGTCCGAGGATTGTTCGATGAGGAATGAAAGTAATCTCAAACTGGCTCAATTCTATATTCCACTTCAAAAGTCGCCCAAACGCCTCAGGTCATTGCAGGACCTGTCGTTGCGGCTAGACAGTGTAGACTTTGATTTGATAAGACTGAAAGTACAGACGTGGCTTTCGGGTTAAGATAAACAGGCAGTAAGCATTCTTCTCAAGTTTCAGATAATTCTTTTTTGCTCATGTCAACCCCTTGCTGATGTAGTAAACAGATCGTTGGAAACGATCTTCTTTGCGCACAAGCGCCGAGTTAATTATCTGCATAGAAACAGCCAAATAGATGTATAAGTCTTTATGATCCACGGATATGGACAAGATAGTGGTCGCGTAAGTGATTTAAGGGGCCCCGGAATGCAATAATACACTCTGGTGTCCATGTGAAGTTGCATTTCCCTTTTCTAAGCAAGTCAAAAAAGGGACTGCATTTGTCAGTAGCTTTTGAGATGAATCGACCTAGGAGGTCACTTTCACGTTTAAGCTTTAAACATCTTTGATGCTTTGAGGGGCTTGGATATCTCGGATAGCTTAGATTTTTTCTGGATTGGCTTCGATGCCCGGTGAATTGACGATGAAACCCAGAAATTTTTCTACATGGCTGTTGAAGTTTGATATGGCGAAGTATGTATATCCCGCGGCAATGCCAAAAGAGCATTTCAAGTGATTGAGTTTCATGCCATATTTACGAAGGACATCGAACATTTCTGCAAGGTCATTGAAGTGGTTGTTCAATACCCTCGTTTTCACCGGTATATCATCCACGTAAAACTCTATCGATTTTCCGATCGGGTCCTTGAACATGCAGTTGACTAGTTGCTGATAGGTGGCTCCAGCATTCTTGAGATCGAATGAAATAACAACATAGCAGAAATGCCCAAGGTTGGTTATGAATGAAGTGTGCTTCTGATCTGGAAGGTAAATTGGAATCTTATTGTAACCGGAGTACGCATTCATGAAGGAGAGAAGCCGATAGCCACCAGTTGAATTAACTAGCTGATAGATCTTTGAAAGTGGGAAGCTGTTCTTTAGGCAGGCTTTGTTCAAGTCAGAGTAGTCGACACACGTTTTCCAGTTTCCATTTTCTTTCTTGTCCAAGATCGGGTTGGAGACTCATTCAGGATAGAAGGCATTGCAGATAAAGACGTTGTCAAGCAACCTATCCACCTCTTTTTTGAATGCCGTCGATCTTTCAATTCCCAAGATCCGACGCTTCTGTCTAACTGGAAGATGCTTTGGGCTGATACCGAGCATGTGACAAGTCATTCCTGGGTTAATGCTACACACGTCTAAGTGGGTCCAAATGAATACATCGAGTTTGGCCCTTAATAAGTCCACGAGCTCTTCCTTTATTGCAGGGTAGAGTTGTGATCCAATCTTGAAGACCCTTATTGGATCAATGAGGTTGATTGGAATGTCGATTGTCGGTTCCACTAAAGTATCCCTTTCAAAATCAGGCTCTTTGTCTTCCCTTGGTTCGAGATCATCAAAAAGACGACAGTAATGTCTAAGCCAGGACCCAGACTCTGGTGGTTGTTATGCACTGGCAGTTTTGGCACAGAGGGAGGATCTACACTCTTAGCTTTTTTCTCGTTAATAAAATCCTTCCATTCGACGGGGTAACAAGCTATAATCATGGCTTGATCGCCCTTGACGATTCCGATTCGTTCTCGGTTGGAAATTTCATGAGAAGGGACCAAGGTGCCATATAGACTTTGAACTTTGCAAGGAAAGGGCATCCGAGAAATACGTTGTAAGGAGAGACGACGTCGATGAATACAAATGCGAGAATCCGGACTCTGCTTCGATCCCCATGTATGATCTCAAAGGTTAGATCTACCATTCGTACCGGTTGCATGGAGCAGTCATTGAAGCCATGAACAGTGGCGTGGCAAGGCTTCAAGTCTTTGGACACGAGTTTCATCTGGTCGTATGCCTACTTGAAGATTATGTTGACAGAGATTTCAGAATCAATGAGGATTCTTTTGACGTAGGTTGGCCCAATGTATATAGAAATAAAATGATGGTTTATGGTTGGGATTTAAATTCCCATAGACTCTCTCTCGCGGAAAACATTATCATCCCAAACCATCTTCTGAAGCTTGGCGGGGATAGATTCGTCCAAGGAAGAGCATGCATCGCAGCTGACATGATCGATGGAATTGGCGTATTCCTCTATACACCGAAATCTCTCATTTAAGAGGTGAGGTCCATCGCAGATGGTGTTGATCACGATCCCACGTGGTCTTTGATTGGATGGCCCTAGATCCCCATTGGCTGGAGGAAGAGCGGACGTTGAAGGGACCACAGTTGCTTTTGGAGGAGTGAGATTTTGAACGTACCCCTCCAAGCATTTCTCTCGGATAAGTTTATCTATAGAATCCTTGAGGTGGCGGTAACCATTCGTGTTGTTCCTGAACATGTCGTGGAATCTTCAGTATTTGTTGGAGTTCTTCTTACAGTTGGTAGATTCTCTCGTGTTCGGTTTCTTGTACTGGATGGTGTTACCGGTCTTAAGATATGTTGCTTCCAGCTCTCGGTTGAGTGAAGTGGAGTTCCTGTAAGTGGAGTACCGTTCATGGTTCTTTGGATCTTCAGGTGCCTGGTTGTTGTTGTTGCTGCGACCATCTGGACATTTCCCATACAAAGTCGTGTGGTCATGTAACTTTAGGAGACGACTATTGGGGTCATTTCCCATGTTCATGATTTTTCCCAATTTTTAAATGATCGTTTTGCCCCTAGATGATCTTGTTTTGACCATAACTTTTGACTGGAAAGGAATTTTGACCTAAAACCACTTCTATTGGCTCCGGATGATGGTTTACAATTCCGTAGGGCGGTCACATTAGCCAAACGGACTCACCGTTTGGGAGATATGGTTGAAACAAGTTTTAGATGGTGAAAAACAGCTTAATTGGGCTTAACTGGGTGATTAACAGCTAGGCTCAAAGGGGAATTTCGGGATTAGGTGATTAAAAGGGCTGTTAGGGTTTGGAGAATACCTTTTTCTCATTTTTCAGTCGTCACTATTCATTTCTCTTAACCTAGCCATGGCCTCCACTCTCTAAATCTCTTCAAAACACCTCTAAACTACTTTCTAATTGATGATTAGGCTTAGCAAACATCAAATTAAGGAGAGAAAGCACCAAAGCAAGGTTAGAGCTGCTGTGTTGCATTGGGAACAGCGCCAAACAGAGATTCATTTCAGATCTGAGTTTTATTTGTGGCCAAGGTGAGTGATTAGCATTGTTTTGACACTAATTACAGTTAATTAGGGTGATTAGTGATAATTAGCGAATTTATACATTAATAAATTCTGGAAAAATATTCATAAATTTCGAAATATTGTTTTAGGCCTCTGTTAGAAAATTTGGATAATTTGGTTAAGTTTTACTAATCTTATCATTAGTTTTGCTTAAACATGCTTAAGGGAAAATATGGGATTTTGGTTATGTTTGATCCATTCTAACCTATAAAGTTGTCATTTTGGTGTTTGTGGTTGATGTTATATGTTGCTATGACTGTTTGGTATGAATTGTGATTGTTTAGAATAGTTAGAATGGTCGAAAACGCCGTCGACTGGCGTATAAACAGCCGTTGGAAGTTGAGGAAAAGTGCAGGCTGTGACCGAACCAGATCGGATCGGTAGGGACAAACCGAACCGCTCGTGGAGCATTCCACGATCCGATCACTTGCATCTGAAGCTCTAAGATCCGATCCTCTCGTGAATGGTGGCAAAATCCGATCCAACGAGGGCATTACTCTCCGAACCGATCCGCCTGCCAGACCAAGGAAGCTTGACCCCGAACCAAGGCATCACCACGTTCCGACCCGAAGCTGGAACCACCCACGAACCGAAACAAGGTGGACAAGAGCTCACGAACTGAAGTGAAGTGGTGAAGCCGACCCGACCTGAGCAATCCGATCCGAACCAGGGTGGTGATTCCGATCCGAACCGAGGAGCTGATGACCACGACCTGAAGCAAAGTGAAGTGAAGAAATGAAGACCGATCTGGAGAAGAAGGTGACGACCAAAACCCGAGATGCAAAGGTAGTCCAAGTAGGAAGTTTTCACTCAGGATCCAGTTGGGAACCAACGAGTCAACTTCATGATTGGGCTTTGCTGCGGGATATGTGCAAAGGGGTTGTCGATATCTGTAACTTTGAATCACTATGTGTAGGGAGTATGTGAACGGATTCAGGGCTACAGTGGCCTAGGTATGACTAAAGAGCTATAGACCAATAAGGTGGGGTCATTTGTAAAGGTTCGGTCATGACTCCATGGGGTGAGCTTGGTAGTAGCAGTAGTTGTACAAGTCGAACTCCGTCACTACTTTGATGGCTCTAGTGATTGACAGTGGTGGACATCGTATGCTTACGCACTGAGTGAGAGATGTGAGAATGGTTTCTATGTTTGATTTGTTTGCCATCATTATGACATGCACACCCCCACCCCCGTATTCTTTACACCATATGTTAGTGGCACCTTAGAGTATTGTACGGTATGCAGTGCTAACTCTTTGGTTGCAGGTCCAGGTTCAAGTATGGTTTAGTATACCTGTTATTGTTCTGTTTAGCTGCTTATCGCTCATACCGGACTTTTTGTCTGACCCAGAGTTTTATGTCTCTTCTTATTACTCTGGGTGCTCTCACGAGCAGACTAGAGACAGGTTAGGTGGTATGCACGAGTGGCTGTACCTGAGATGAGCAGGAGGCTTCCACGTACGATATATATATATTCTCCCTGTGTTGCTGCAATCACTACTTTGGGCATTAGGGGTGTACCTTTCTTTCTTTTGTCTAGAGACAGTAATTTGGAAAGTTGTAATAAGCTGTATTTGGAGTTCCTCTACTCTGATGATGATGTTGATGTTGGTTTTAGTTATCAGCTTATGCACTGTCTCGCCTGTTTTATGTCAAGTATATTATTATTATATTTTGTTCCATGCGCTGTGAGACATTCTACAAGTCTTCGATTAGTTCATTCTCTTCTTTACTTTCTTTGGCGACCGTTCCGTGCTAGTCGGGCATGTGTATAGCGCACTTTCGGAGGAAATGCCGGCTGGTGCGGGGCGGGCCGTCACACTTGGTATCAGAGCTCTAGGTTGCGTAGTTAACCTAGGGAAGTTATCAGGGAGAGATAGTATACGTATATGAGAGCGCGTATTTTTGATTATTTTGGTTTTCAAAAGCTGCATATATATATTATTAGTATAGTTAAGGATGAAGTTGCACTGCACTGGCACCACTATGGAGATGGTTAATTGTTTTCTCTTTGCAGATTAAACAATGAGCCGATACGCAAGGGGTACCGGTAGGGGAGCCAATAACGGGAATGTTGCTGAGATGAGGACAATGTTTGCTGACCTCATGAGAGAAATGCTTAGGGATGTGCAGAGGGCAGCTCCCAATGATGGTAATGGAGGTGGTCCAATAGTGCAGGCGCCTAGGACCGATTTCGCTAAGCTGAACAAGGATTATACTAGTCTTGATGGGAAGCCGTTCCATGGAATGGAGTCGGCTACAGATGTTCAGGATTGGTTGGATAGCTGCGAGCGTATCTTCGAAGACTTGGGTATCGAGGATGCGATGAAGAGGAGGCTAGCATCCCGTCAGCTGTAAGGATGGGCAATGAATTGGTGGAATGCTATAAAGGCAACTACTCCCGAGGATCAGATTACTTGGGATCAGTTTAATGCTCGCTTTAGCGATAAGTTCATTCTAGCTGCTCAGAAGTCAGTGTTGTTTAAGAAATTTTTGGAGCTCAAGCAGAATGGCAGAGCTGTCTTGGAGTATATTGCCGAATTCAACACTTTTTCGAAATATGGGTTATCCCTAATAGATACTGCTGAGAAGAAGAATGAGAAGTTTATAACAGGTTTGGATCAGTACTTAGGGGAAAAGCTTATTACCCACATTGATGAGACGTTTGAATCGATTGTGGGGAAAGCATTGAGGTCAGAGAGTCTTTACCCTAAGTCGATGACTGAGGTTGCATCTGCAGAGGAGCCAAAGCCACAAGCAAGCGGTGGAGGCAAGAATGGTTTTTAGAATAAGAGAAAGCAGAATCAGACTAAGGATGGCCAGAAGAAAAAGAATAAGAAGGATGTTGAATGCTTCAGCTGTGGTAAGAAGGGCCATTATGCCAGTAATTGTCTAGCCAAACCAACAGACAGGAAGTGCTTCAACTGTGGCCAAGTGGCACATCACAAGGACAAGTGTCCGCAACCCCCTAAAGAAAAGCAGATGGTGAAAGCATATGCCCTTAATGTTATTCCTTCTTCGTCGAATGCCCCAAATGCGGCGGAGAAGGGAAAGAATGTCGTTATCCAAGGTATGCTTTCTATTTATGATGTTTCTGTTAGAGTTTTGTTTGATACCGGAGCTTCCAGTTCTTTCATATCTAGTGACTTGGTAGATAGGTTGGGATTGGAGCCCGAGATTGTCGATAGACCTTTAGTAGTGACGAACCCGATTGGTGGTTCGACTAACCTTAGCATGATTTATCGTAATGTGGTCTTATCGAGTCATGGATGTATGTTTGTTTGTGATTGCTTTGTTTTGGGTTTTACTGGGTTTGGCATTATTTTGGCAGTCGATTGGCTCCAAAGGTACGGGGTAGTGGTAGATTGTGAGGGCTTTTAGGTGACAGCTAGAGCAGATGATGGGCAGAGGGTAGTGTTTGGTGGTCTACCTAGTGATGGGGTAATGGCTAGTTTTCTAAATTCCCACGACATCCGGCAAGGTGAGTTGTCAGGTTTGCCCGTGGTTGGCCAGTATCCGGATGTCTTCGAAGAAGTGACCGGGCTTCCACCACACCGAGAGATTGAGTTTCGTATTGATTTAGTGAAAGATGCCAGACCTATAGTGATGCCACTTCGTCGTATGACACCAAGGGAGAAGCGAGAGCTCGGGGTGCAAGTCAACGATCTTTTGAAGAAGCGATTTATCAGAAGGAGTGTTTCTGAGTGGGGAGCACCAGTTGTGTTTGCTACCTAGGCCGATGGTTCCCTTCGTTTGTGTGTAGACTACCGCGAGTTGAATAAAGTGACGAGGAAGAATAAGTATCCTCTACCGCGGATAGATGATTTTGTTGTATATAACAGTGTTGTATACACAATTATATGATTTTTGTTTGATGATAACAACCAAATATATTTTATTATTGAATGTGTTTGTAACTGTACTGGTATACTACACATCAGACAGGAATAAAATATTTCTATTTAAATAAAATACAACTATACAGAAATTTAAATATTCACATAGTATTTTATTTGAACAAGAATATTTTATTTCAATATTTAAACAGTACAGATTTACAACTCCATTATTTGTACATATATCACTGATATACATTTCAATATATTCAATTTCACATTTAGCTCCTCTTTACAACACTTACAATTTCATACACACTACATTTCTATACAGTTCACTCGTATATACTGACACATATTAATATCATCATCTTCAGTCTTCTTGACTTCACAGCATTCCACAGTCAATCCAGTTATCCTCATACCTGTCACATACAGAAGAACACACACAGTAGACTGCCACAAAAATAAAAATTAAATAAAAGCAAATAAAAAATTTATTTTTAATTTTTATTTGCCTCAGATTTGCGGTGTGTTTCTCATCATTTTTCTAGACTTGATCTGATATGCAGGGACAGAAAAACTCGTCTGGATGGCTGCATATACACACGTGTATGCACGTGTGCACTGCCATGCCAATCCAGTGTCGCGACTGAGGAGTAGCCACAAGGACCGTCTCGACTCAGTGGACATTAAAAGAAAAGAAAAAAAAAACAAAAAAAAAACAAAGTAGTCGAGCAATATAACAACAAGGGGTAATGAAGTCAGCAAGTCAAACACAAATGAAGACATGGTGCAATACAGGCAGAAAAAAAAAGGAGGAAATACATACATAGCACAATGGCGCAGCAAGTATAGGTGCAACAAGAAACAATCAGAAGATAGCATACAAGGATGGAAACATTCAGCAGTACTAGTAGTGTGGTGAAACAACTACAACACCAATACATATAAAAGGTTAAAGCAGTTGTATAATCAAAGTGGTCGGTCGAGCTCAACTATATGAATCATAACAGCAGCAAGTGTCAAGTGGTCAAATACAATAACAAATCAAAGCAAATGTATGATTAGCATGGACATGGCATGTGCATGAATAAGTGGTGGTAAATGAACAGTACAACTCAGGTGACGACACAAACAGCAATGGAGAATGGACAAGTTCATGATCAAGACTGGTTCGAGATGGTCATACCAGACCAAGTTCACATAGTAACAAGATTCAGGAATAATTCAAAACAATGCAGTTTTTTTTTTCTTACAACAAAGTGAAGGACCAACTGTAGTATCAGTTCTGTCAATGAAAACATGTCGAATACCTCAAAAAACAATATCAGTTCAAATTCAAAGCAAACCAAGGTCGAGGCAATAATATCAAGAACATAAACTAGGTCGGGGTGAACATTTCACGTAAATAAGTGTGCTACATCAATATCAGTTCCAAGTCAGCAAGCATAGTCTCAAACAAATGGTGTAGCACAAGTACATAGGAGCATTTACAAGTGCAGTCACAAAGAGGAGCAACAGGATGGACTACACTAATATAAACAAAGAATATTTAAGTGAACAAGTCTCAGTGCAGTGAACAAGCAAATCAAGTACAGTATCACAACGAAGTAGATCATGTATACAAAATCGAGCACAATATCTGTTTTTATCAAAGTAAGTCATGCAAGGTTTCAAAGAATTGAAGTACCAGAAATCAAGGCATCAGTCGAGAGTAATCAAGCATAGCATCAGTTTTAAAATCGTTGAAAATCAGAGTACTAAATCTGTTCAAGTGTATCAAGTATTAAAACCGATTCAAGCAAAAGCATTTGTTTATACCAATCGTTAAAGTAGCAGAATATGCAGTTTGAAATCATCAAAGTTCCAGTAACTTTACTAAAGTTATATGGGTTTTTTAATTCAAAGAGACCATTTCAAAGTTCAGGATTTTCACACGCAAGTAACTCCAGAATAGTGGAAGTATTCATAGCAATCGAAGAAATTTTCACAAGTTCAAGACCAGTTCAAAACCAAAGACTTCAAGCCCAAGATTTATGCAATATACTCAAGTTTTAAATTGAAGAAATCTCCAAAATTTCAGATGTAAACAAGTCCAAATATTTCGTATATATCACTACCAAGTCTACCACGAAATCAGAGATTTTTAGGATTCTAACTCCTATAAATACACCAATCATCATCGGTTATAAAAATCAAAGTTAAAACAAATCAAAGAGAAAGTCGATTTGAAATAACATACCAGAGAACGGAAGCAACTTGGAACGAATCATCTCAACTCGATCAAATAATTAGAGCAAACACGAGCATACAGAGAACCAGATTCACTTTCCAATTTCAATTTCCAATTTCAGAGCATCGAGATTTGAGACGAAGAAACCCTAGCTAAATCGTCTCCACAATTTTCAGAAAGAAGGAGATATCGGGCCACAGATTGAAGCCAAAAGGATTCAAACATCAGAGAGCTATTCCAAATTTCAAGAATAACATAACAATTCAAGATTTAGGGCAAAATTGAAAACCCTAGTTGTGTAGCCGCCATTTTTCAGAAAGTAACAAAGGAGCTCGGGCCAAAAGTAAAGTGGTGAAGCAAGTATAAAGGGGCCAGCCAAGTTATAAAGGGATAAGGACCTAATAGGGTTTAGTTTTTTAAATAATTAAGGGTTTTAAATAACTAAGGGTTTTTTATTGTTTATTTGTTTTTAGATTCTCAATTTGTAATCAAATCAGA
This sequence comes from Allium sativum, assembly GCA_030737875.1. Taxonomy (NCBI): domain Eukaryota; kingdom Viridiplantae; phylum Streptophyta; class Magnoliopsida; order Asparagales; family Amaryllidaceae; genus Allium; species Allium sativum. The sequence goes on along the minus strand of CM060927.1, from coordinate 259,680,875 downwards.
GTTTACTAGTTTGTCTCCAAAACTAGGGAAGACGAATTACAGGGTTTGTAATTCGGGGAAATCTGGTTTTGGGGATAAAAACCAGTGCAGGGTTTTGAGCGTAGGGTTAAGAACAGTTGGGAGCGAGTGTCGCGAGTTTACAGGGGATTGTAAGCGTAGAGATTGTTTTAACTCCTAGTAGAAACCTTGGGGAATGCAGCAGTAGGCAGGGTTTTGCCGAAGCTGGGTATATTTGTGTGTTATTTATTTTCTGCATTTCTTCTAATTATTATCTGTGTTGTGATTATTTAATTATTCTGCAAAAATCTGCAATAAACCCTATTCACCCCCCCTCTAGGGTTAATTTAGATCCTACAAGTGGTATCAGAGCAGGTATTTTTAACTCTAGAGTCATGAATTTATCAAACAACGCTTTTTCTGAGGGTCAGTCCATAGCTAGGCCACCAATGTTTAATGGAACTGATTATGCCTATTGGAAAGCTAGGATGAAAATTTACTTAAGTTCTGTCGATTATGATGTGTGGGATATTATTGAAACGGGTTATAGATCTCCTACTGTTATTGTTAGTGGTGTTGAAATTCCTAAATCAAAAGATAGGTGGGATGCTAATGATAAAAAATTATTTTCAACTAATGCCAAAGCGATGAATGCTTTAATCTGTGCTCTTGATAAAACTGAATTTAATCGAATTTCTCATTGTGAGACTGCGCAGGAAATATGGCATACGTTGGAGGTCACACACGAAGGTACATCTCAAGTGAAGGAATCTCGTCTCGCTCTTCTCAGCAACGAATATGAAAATTTCTCTATGCAACGAGATGAAGATATAAAAGAGATGTATGGACGCTTCTCGTCACTAGTCTACAATGCAAAAGCTCTTGGCAAAACCTATACTGAAGTTGAATTGATCAGAAAAATATTGAGAGTGCTACCAATGAATTTTGAAGCTAAGGTGACAGCGATACAAGAATCAAAAGATCTGAATAAAGTAAGCATGGAAGAGTTGATCGGAAATCTGATTACTTACGAGATGGAGTTGAAAGCAAGAGAAGAACGAAAGGATTCTGAATCGAAGAAGAAGACGATCGCTCTAAATAATTCTGTTGAAAGTAATGATCCCGCTGAAGAGCTAGCCATGGTTTTGAAAAAGTGGGCCAAAGGAAAATACAAACCACGAAAGAAGAATTCAAAAACCGACAAGTCCGAAAGTTCAAATAGTTCAGACAATGAAGTGTTTTGCTACAATTGCAAGAAACCCGGTCATATCAAACCAAATTGCCCACAGCTTAAAAATGAAAAGAGGAAGAAGTTCAGAAGAAAGAAGAAGGCTTTTGCTGCTACTTGGGATGACGAAGAAGGAGAAGAAGTTTCTGAAAGTGATGAAGAGGAAGCTAACTTGTGTCTTATGGCTCAATCTGATTCAGAAGGTAGTGAAGAGGATTCTGGTGAGGTATCGAATTTTACTTATAAAGAATTAATTCGAATGTGTCACGACCTCACAAAAACTATTGACTCTCTTGAACTAAAAGTTAAGAAATTAAAATCTGATAGGTCAAAACTAGTTCATGAAAATAACAGTTTAGAAAGAAAACTTGAAAAAGTCAAGAATTCACCAGTTTCAGAATGCGAAAAATGTCAATTTTTGAGTAACGATTTTTTGAAATTAAAAACTGATCTTGAGTTACTTAAAAGTGAAAACATGAATTTGAAAAATGAAAATCATGATTTTGAAAAGGAGATTGAAAAGTTTAGAGAATCTGAAAAACTTGATTTTGGAAAGCGAAAACAATTTGAAAGTAAAATTTCCAAGTCCGATGCTAGAATCAAAGCACTTGAAAACGAAAATTTGATTTTAAAACAGACTGATGCTGAAAAGAGGAAAATCGCTATTAATCGTTGTTCAAATTTAATGAAAGAAAATAGCGATCTTAAATTTAAAATTCAACGACTTGAGTCAGCTTTGACTAAATTTTCTAAAGGAGAGAAATCGTTGAATATGTTGTTAAAAAATCAATTTTTTGTTCAGAATAAAAAGGGACTTGGATTTGAATCTGATCAAGTTGAAAAACAAAATTTTAATGATTTTAAAAATCCTTTAATTGGCTTTGAAAACAATCAAATTGAATTTTTGAAATTTAATAATTTCAAAGGGTTTTTAAATCATAAACAAATTGATAACTCATTTAAAAACAATTCATTTAAATCTATTTGGATTCCAAAAATTAACAAAATAAATTTAAGCAAATCTAAACAAATTTGGGTTCCAAAGGGTACGCTAGTGAATAGTAATGGATTGTTATATAAACGGGTTTGGGTACCAAAACGTGTAAACGAAGATAAGAGTGGTAAAACAACTTTTGTTAGACCACTCGATCATACAAACATTTAGGTATCGTAGGAGGCTAAGGAACAACTGTACTTTAGTGAGATAAAATTCAAGTTGATTCATATATCGAATTATTTGGAGTTCCTTAGCCATAGATTCAGAGTTGGAGATTCATTGCATCACATTGATTATGGTAAGACAGGTATGATCTCTAAACTCGTACTTTTAATCTTTTTAGTTTATTTTTTACTTGGCTGTTTTTGAAATCATTCGTTATGAATTGTTGAAAATCTTGGACTATAAAAAATTGATTTTTTTTGGTGATTTCAAACAATTATCTTCAAATTTGATAAGTTGACTGTTTCTTGAGTTTGTCTAAAAATTCTCTGAGGATGTCACTTGTGATTCTTGCTTTGAAAATGATCTTGTGCTGCTCTGATAAGGAAATTGATTTATTGGTGTTTAAATGATAAGTTGGAAAATCAGTAACTGGATTTAGTTAAAATTCATAGACAATTTGAATTAGTATATAAATGGTTTTAAAAAATTGTCTAGGAGCAATCAGTGTTAAAAATATTAGAAAATTTCATTTTCTAACTGATTGATTTTTTTTAAGCTGATTTTCAACTTGCATTTTTCAAAAACTCCTCTTAAAATTGATATTTTCAATTTTAAAATTATTTTTGATTATTTATTCAAAAATTGAAATTATTGATTAATTTGAACCGTTTTGGGACTCATCAAAATTATTGATAGATTTATGAAACTGTGATGAGTTGCGACTATGGTATAATTCATAATTAGAAGAGATATTATTTTAAATCTCATGATGATTAAACAGATTTTATAATATCTTTGAATTAGAGCTTATTTCACGACCATCTTCTATATCTACCATATTTCTGTCATTCATCATGGTTTTATTTAATTTGGGGAGTTCTAATTATTCTTGAAATTAAAAATAAATAAATAAATAAATAATTTATCCTTGGTATTCACTCCCATTTAAAAATCCTCGCGGTTATGCGTGGGTGAATTACCTTAATTTCTATGTGCTTCCATTCTCACTTAAAAGACCTTCGGGCTGTGCATGGATGGAACTCATTAGAGAGGATAAAGTTAAGTTACTACTAACCCCATTTAAAAGACCTTTGGGCTATGCGTGGTTAGAAAGTGCTTAACACCTTTTTAGCATATTTAAAATCTTTAAAATTCATTTTCAAATATTCAATTTTTATTGAACTCTCCTCATTCGATAAAATCCATCGTAAATCCATTCATTCTGAAAGTGAAATTTGCTTCTGATTTAAAGATTATTATGATTTTTGTTTGATTAATTGGGATTTGCGATATATATTCTCTCTCTTAATTTGAATTTATATTTATAGTCAATATTCATCACTATTTCAATTTCTATTATCCTTTTGATGATAACAAAAGGGGGAGAATGGTCAAGATTTTGATTGATGAGTATTTAATTCAAAAATATTTTAATATTGGAAATTAAATATCTAGGGGGAGATTGGTCAATTGGATTTCATCATTCATATTTTTCTACATATATAGGGGGAGTTCAGTTGTAGGGGGAGCATACAAATAGGGGGAGTAATATATTTCACGTTTCAAAACACATTCAAAATCTTTTATTTGTTTGTCATCATCAAAAGGGGGAGATTGTTGTATATAACAGTGTTGTATACACAATTATATGATTTTTGTTTGATGATAACAACCAAATATATTTTATTATTGAATGTGTTTGTAACTGTACTGGTATACTACACATCAGACAGGAATAAAATATTTCTATTTAAATAAAATACAACTATACAGAAATTTAAATATTCACATAGTATTTTATTTGAACAAGAATATTTTATTTCAATATTTAAACAGTACAGATTTACAACTCCACTATTTGTACATATATCACTGATATACATTTCAATATATTCAATTTCACATTTAGCTCCTCTTTACAACACTTACAATTTCATACACACTACATTTCTATACAGTTCACTCGTATATACTGACACATATTAATATCATCATCTTCAGTCTTCTTGACTTCACAACATTCCACAGTCAATCCAGTTATCCTCATACCTGTCACATACAGAAGAACACACACAGTAGACTGCCACAAAAATAAAAATTAAATAAAAGCAAATAAAAAATTTATTTTTAATTTTTATTTGCCTCAGATTTGCGGTGTGTTTCTCATCATTTTTCTAGACTTGATCTGATATGCAGGGACAGAAAAACTCGTCTGGATGGCTGCATATACACACGTGTATGCACGTGTGCACTGCCACGCCAATCCAGTGTCGCGACTGAGGAGTAGCCACAAGGACCGTCTCGACTCAGTGGACATTAAAAGAAAAGAAAAAAAAAAAAACAAAGTAGTCGAGCAATATAACAGCAAGGGGTAATGAAGTCAGCAAGTCAAACACAAATGAAGAAATGGTGCAATACAGGCAGAAAAAAAAAGGAGGAAATACATACATAGCACAATGGCGCAGCAAGTATAGGTGCAACAAGAGACAATCAGAAGATAGCATACAAGGATGGAAACATTCAGCAGTACTAGTAGTGTGGTGAAACAACTACAACACCAATACATATAAAAGGTTAAAGCAGTTGTATAATCAAAGTGGTCGGTCGAGCTCAACTATATGAATCATAACAGCAGCAAGTGTCAAGTGGTCAAATACAATAACAAATCAAAGCAAATGTATGATTAGCATGGACATGGCATGTGCATGAATAAGTGGTGGTAAATGAACAGTACAACTCAGGTGACGACACAAACAGCAATGGAGAATGGACAAGTTCATGATCAAGACTGGTTCGAGATGGTCATACCAGACCAAGTTCACATAGTAACAAGATTCAGGAATAATTCAAAACAATGCAGTTTTTTTTTTCTTACAACAAAGTGAAGGACCAACTGTAGTATCAGTTCTGTCAATGAAAACATGTCGAATACCTCAAAAAACAATATCAGTTCAAATTCAAAGCAAACCAAGGTCGAGGCAATAATATCAAGAACATAAACTAGGTCGGGGTGAACATTTCACGTAAATAAGTGTGCTACATCAATATCAGTTCCAAGTCAGCAAGCATAGTCTCAAACAAATGGTGTAGCACAAGTACATAGGAGCATTTACAAGTGCAGTCACAAAGAGGAGCAACAGGATGGACTACACTAATATAAACAAAGAATATTTAAGTGAACAAGTCTCAGTGCAGTGAACAAGCAAATCAAGTACAGTATCACAACGAAGTAGATCATGTATACAAAATCGAGCACAATATCTGTTTTTATCAAAGTAAGTCATGCAAGGTTTCAAAGAATTGAAGTACCAGAAATCAAGGCATCAGTCGAGAGTAATCAAGCATAGCATCAGTTTTAAAATCGTTGAAAATCAGAGTACTAAATCTGTTCAAGTGTATCAAGTATTAAAACCGATTCAAGCAAAAGCATTTGTTTATACCAATCGTTAAAGTAGCAGAATATGCAGTTTGAAATCATCAAAGTTCCAGTAACTTTACTAAAGTTATACGGGTTTTTTAATTCAAAGAGACCATTTCAAAGTTCAGGATTTTCACACGCAAGTAACTCCAGAATAGTGGAAGTATTCATAGCAATCGAAGAAATTTTCACAAGTTCAAGACCAGTTCAAAACCAAAGACATCAAGCCCAAGATTTATGCAATATACTCAAGTTTTAAATTGAAGAAATCTCCAAAATTTCAGATGTAAACAAGTCCAAATATTTCGTATATATCACTACCAAGTCTACCACGAAATCAGAGATTTTTAGGATTCTAACTCCTATAAATACACCAATCATCATCGGTTATAAAAATCAAAGTTAAAACAAATCAAAGAGAAAGTCGATTTGAAATAACATACCAGAGAACGGAAGCAACTTGGAACGAATCATCTCAACTCGATCAAATAATTAGAGCAAACACGAGCATACAGAGAACCAGATTCACTTTCCAATTTCAATTTCCAATTTCAGAGCATCGAGATTTGAGACGAAGAAACCCTAGCTAAATCGCCTCCACAATTTTCAGAAAGAAGGAGATATCGGGCCACAGATTGAAGCCAAAAGGATTCAAACATCAGAGAGCTATTCCAAATTTCAAGAATAACATAACAATTCAAGATTTAGGGCAAAATTGAAAACCCTAGTTGTGTAGCCGCCATTTTTCAGAAAGTAACAAAGGAGCTCGGGCCAAAAGTAAAGTGGTGAAGCAAGTATAAAGGGGCCAGCCAAGTTATAAAGGGATAAGGACCTAATAGGGTTTAGTTTTTTAAATAATTAAGGGTTTTAAATAACTAAGGGTTTTTTATTGTTTATTTGTTTTTAGATTCTCAATTTGTAATCAAATCAGAGTTTTCTAGTTTGTCTCCAAAACTAGGGAAGACGAATTACAGGGTTTGTAATTCGGGGAAATCTGGTTTTGGGGATAAAAACCAGTGCAGGGTTTTGAGCGTAGGGTTAAGAACAGTTGGGAGCGAGTGTCGCGAGTTTACAGGGGATTGTAAGCGTAGAGATTGTTTTAACTCCTAGTAGAAACCTTGGGGAATGCAGCAGTAGGCAGGGTTTTGCCGAAGCTGGGTATATTTGTGTGTTATTTATTTTCTGCATTTCTTCTAATTATTATCTGTGTTGTGATTATTTAATTATTCTGCAAAAATCTGCAATAAACCCTATTCACCCCCCCCTCTAGGGTTAATTTAGATCCTACAGATTTCTTTGATCAGTTGAGCGGAGCGAGGGTGTTTTCTCGGTTGGATCTCGCGACAGGTTTTCATCAGCTTAGAGTGGAAGCTGAGAGTATAGCTAAAACGGCATTTAGGACGCCATCTGGATTTTATGAGTGGTTGGTCATGCCATTCGTGTTTACCAATGCACCAGCATATTTTGTGGATCTTATGAATAGAGTATTCAGGGATCAATTGAATAAGTTTGTTCTTGTGTTTGTGGATGATATTTTGGTCTACTCGAGGACAGAGGAAGAACAAAAGGAACATTTAAGAATAGTGATGGAAGTGTTAAGAAAACACCAATTGAAAGCAAAGTTTTCTAAGTGTCACTTCTGGAGGAGGGAAGTGAGATTCTTGGGCCATGTTGTTTCAGAGAATGGTATTGCCGTGGATCTTCCGAAGGTGGCTACGGTACAAGATTGGTCTACGCCTAAGAATGCAACGGACATAAGAAGTTTCTTAGGATTAACTGGATATTATCGTAAGTTTATCCAAGACTTCTCCAAGATATCAGCACCGTTGACTCAGTTGACCAAGAAGAATTAAGCTTTCGTCTGGGATGAAAAGTGTGAGAATGCATTCAAGAGTCTAAAGGACAAGTTGACATGTGCACCCGTGTTAGTCATTCCTAAGGGGATGAAGAGATGACGGTATACACAGATGCATGTGGTGCCGGACTAGGTGATGTATTGATGCAAGGATGTAGGGTTGTAGCTTATGCAAGCCGGCAATTGAAACCGCACGAGAGAAGATACCCTACCCATGATTTGGAATTGGCAACGATCGTGTTTGCATTGAAAATGTGGAGACATTATCTCTTGGGAGAAAGATTCGAGTTGTTTATTGATCATAAGTCATTAAAGTATCTTTTCTCTCAAAAGGATCTAAATCTCCGACAGTAAAGATGGTTAGAATTCTTAGCTTCCTACGATTTCGATATCGCGTATACACTAGGAAAGGGCAATGCGGTAGCTGATGCATTGAGTAGAAGACATGCCAGTTTAGGGGCTATGTTTCTAGAATGGAAGCAACTGGAGTACATCGCTGGGTATGATTCCAGACCGAAGTGCGAATTGGATCCAGAAATGTTAGCAAGTTTGACGCTCAGACCCACTTTGATTGAGCGAATTGGTTCCAGTCAGAGGGACGATCCTAACCTATTGGAAATCATCTCAAAGTTAGAGATGGGAGTCGATGGAGAGATGAACAAGTATGGGCTTGATCGAGATGGATGACTTAGGAAGAATGGAAGACTTGTTGTACCCAATGTCAATGGATTGAGAGATCAAGTGCTTAGAGAATGTCATCACTCAAAACTGACTATACACCTCGGTGGTAACAAGATGCACCAAGACATGAAGCAGACCTACTACTGGGAAGGGATGAAAAGAGACATTGGGAAGTTTATATCAAAATGCATGAATTTCCAACTAGTTAAAGCTGAGCAAAAAAGCCTAGTGGTTTGTTGCAACCATTAGAAATTCCAGAATGGAAATGGGAACAAGTCTCAATGGATTTTATTGATGGGTTACCAAGGACTAGGTCGAGCCATGATAGCATTTGGGTGATTATGGACCGATTGACTAAGAGTGCAAGGTTTATACCCGTTAAGTCAAACAGGACATCAGCTAAGTTAGCTGAACTATATGTAAAGTGGGTAGTGAGATTTCATGGAATTCCCAAAGGCATTGTGAGTGACCGAGATCCATTGTTCACTATTGGATTTTGGAAAAGCTTACAAGAGGCGTTAGGATCAGAGTTACATCTCAGTACCACGTATCATCCTCAAACCAACGGTCAAACAGAGAGGGTGAATCGAGTATTAGAAGATCTCTTGAGAGCTTGCATATTAGACTTTGGTGGATCATGGGATGACCATCTACACCTAGTAGAGTTTGCATATAATAATAGTTATCAATCCACTATTGGTATGGCTCCATTTGAAGCTTTGTACGGAAGACCGTGCAACTCACCATCATGTTGGTTAGAAACTGGTGAGAAGTTTGTGCTTGGACCAGATGTGATAAGAGAAACTTCATCTAAGATAAAGGTTATCCAACAGCGAATGAAGGCTGCCAGGATAGGAAGAAGAGTTATGTCGATAAGAGAAGAAGAGAATTAAAGTTCTCCATTGGCGACTGGGTGTTTGTCAAGATATCTCCGTTGAAGAGCGTGATACGATTTGGCAGGAGAGGCAAGTTAGCACCAAGATTCGTTGGTCCATTCCCAGTTCTTGAGCAAATTGGGATTTTGGCATATAAAGTTGAATTACCAGAGAAGATGGTAGGAGTTCATAATGTATTTCATGTTTCCTAGTTAAGGAAGTTCGTACATGACCCAGATGTGACTATTTCACCTGATCAGTTGGATGATATCAAAGTTGAACCCGAGGCGGTTGGGAACCGCAAGCCTATGCGTATTGTTGGGAACGATACGAAGCAGCTTCGAAGGAAGGCGATGAAATTAGTCAAAGTTCAGTGGGGCGAGAATGAGAATGACTGTACTTGGGAGACAGAGGAGAGCATTAGGAAGACGTATCCAGAACTCTTCGCCTGGTAAGATTTTAACTTCGATTTAGTCTTTCCGCATGCTAGGATAGGCTTGTTTTGTTTGTTTTGCATGACTGATGCTGTATGTGGCTGGTAGGCATGCAGGATCCTTTGTATGTTTTGGGTTAAGGAATTTCGGGGATGAAATTCCTTAAGAGGGGGAGAGTGTAACGATCCGCATTCTACGTATCATAGGATCATAAAATATTTATTTCTTTCACATACGAAGTCGTATGGTCATGTAACTTTGGGAGACGACTATTGGGGTCATTTCCCATGTTCATGATTTTTCCCGATTTTTAAATGACTGTTTTGCCCCTAGCTGATCTTTTTTTGACCATAACTTTTGACTAGAAAGGAATTTTGACCTGAAACCACTTCCATTGGATCCGGATGATGGTTTACAATTCCGTAGGGTGGTCACAATAGCCAAATGGACTCACCGTTTGGGAGATATGGCTGAAACAAGTTTTAGATGGTGAAAAATAGCTTAATTGGGCTTAACCGGGTGATTAACAGCTAGGCCCAAAGGGAAATTTCGGGATTATGAGTTTAAAAGGGCTGTTAGGGTTTGGAGAATACCTTTTTCTCATTTTTCAGCCGTCACTGTTCATTCCTCTTAACCTAGCCATGGCCTCCACTCTTTAAATCTCTTCAAAACACCTCTAAACCACTTTATAATTGAAAATTAGGCTTAGCAAACATCAAATTAAGGAGAGAAAGCACCAAAGCAAGGTTAGAGCTACTATGTTGCACTAGAACAGCGCCTAACAGAGATTCATTTCAGATCTGAGTTTTATTTGTGGCCAAGTGAGTGATTAACATTGTTTTGATACTAATTACAGTTAATTAGGGTGATTAGTGATAATTAGCGAATTTATACATTAATAAATTCTGGAAAAATATTCGTAAATTTCGAAATACTGTTATAGGCCTCTGTTAGAAACTTTGGATAATTTGGTTAAGTTTTACTAATCTTATCATTAGTTTTGCTTAAACATGCTTAAGGGAAATATAGGATTTTGGCTATGTTTGATCCATTCTAACCTATAAAGTTGTCATTTTGGTGTTTGTGGTTGATGTTATATGTTGCTATGACTATTTGGTATGAATTGTTATTGTTTAGAATAGTTAGAATGGTTGAATACGCCGTCGAGTGGCGTATAAACAGTCGTTGGAAGTTGCAGGAAAAGTGTAGGCTGTGACCGAACCAGATCAGATCGGTGGGGACGAACCGAACCGCTCGTGGAGCATTCCACGATCCAACCACTTGCATCTGAAGCTCTAAGATCCGACCCTCTCGTGAATGGTGGCAAAATCCGATCCGATGGGGGCATTACTCTCCGAACCGATCCGCCTGCCAGACCAAGGAAGCTTGACCCCTAACCGAGGCATCACCACGATCCGACCAGAAGCTGGAACCACCCACGAACCGAACCAAGGTGGACAGGAGCCCACGAACCGAAGCGAAGTGGTGAAGCCGACCCGACCCGAGCAATCCGATCCGAACCAGGGTGGTGATTCTGATCCGAACCGAGGAGCTGATGACCACGACCTGAAGCAAAGTGAAGTGAAGAAATGAAGACCGATCCAGAGAAGAAGGTGACGACCAAAACCCGAGATGCAAAGCTAGTCCAAGTGGGAAGTTTGTACTCAGGATCCAGTTGGAAACCAACGAGTTAACTACATGATTGGGCTTTGCTGCAGGACGTGTGCAAAGGGGTTGTTGATGTCTATAACTTTGAATCACTATGTGTAGGGAGTACGTGAACGGATTCAGGGCTACAGTGGCCTAGGTACGACTAAAGAGCTATAGACCAATAAGGTGGGGTCATTTGTAAAGGTTTGGCCATGACTCCATGGGGTGAGCTTGGTAGTAGCAGTAGTTGTACAAGTCGAACTCCGTCACTACTTCGATGGGTCTAGTGATTGACAGTGGTAGACATCGTATGCTTTACGCACTGAGTGAGAGATGTGAGGATGGTTGCTATGTTTGATTTGTTTGCCATCATTACGACATGCACACCCCCACCCCCGTTTTCTTTACAACATATGTTAGTGGCACCTTAGAGTATTGTACAATATGCAGTGCTAACTCTTTGGTTGCAGGTCCAGGTTCAGGTATGGTTTAGTATACATGTTATTGTTCTGTTTAGCTGCTTATCACTCATACAGACTTTTTGTCTGACCCAGAGTTTTATGTCTCTTCTTATTACTTTGGATGCTCTCACGAGCAGACTATAGACTGGTTAGGTGGTATGTACAAGTGGCTATACCGGAGACGAGCATGAGGCTTCCACGTACGATATATATATAGATATTCTCCCTGTGTTGTTGCGGTCACTACTTTGGGCATTAGGGGTGTACCTTTCTTTCTTTTGTCTTGAGACAGTAATTTGGAAAGTTGTAATAAGCTGTATTTGGAGTTCCGCTACTCTGATGATGATGTTGGTTTTAGTTATCAGCTTATGCACTGTCTCGCCTGTTTTATGTCAAGTATATTATTATTATATTTTGTTCCATGCGCTGTGAGACATTCTACAGGTCTTCGATTAGTTCATTCTCTTTTTTCCTTTCTTTGGCGACCGTTTCGTGCTAATCGGGCATGTGTACAGCGCACTTTCGGAGGAAATGCCGATTGGTGCGGGGCGGGCCGTCACAGTATACATGGGTATGGCCCTCTCTTTTGCAGGCATGGTGTGGTTTTCATGTACACCATGTCATTAGAAAGAAGGATAGATAGTTGTAGCTTGCTTTTGCTATGAGTGCAAAATTTTGGTTGAATTTGCTTATATCACATGTCGTGTAAAGTGTTTAAAACTTCATCTACGCTATCTAGTATTTGTGTAAATACACTCATCGTCACACTTGGGCAAATTTTGCCTTCTGGCTTCGTTCTAGAGATTCTTATGTCATGCGATGGTAATATTGCACAGACTCTAATCTCTGGACTTCTCTTATGTTGGGAACTTTGAGTCTTGCGAAGTTCAGGTCTGGTGTCTCCCTTCTCGGGATCTCCTTGCGATCGTTGACCCTGAGTCAAGAGGAGACACAGATGTCATTGATTCGTCCTTTAGACTCTCCCGTTGTTTCATTCGGGTTAGAGTACGAGGGCGTCGTTGGGTTGCCAATTTGGTACCCGGATCCAGACCGTATAGGTCAGATGGAACTGAGCGAGCAGTTGATTGTCACACTCACCTAGATGGTAGATTACCGCTAAGTCCATGGACTTAGGAATGGAGTTGGATAGTGTCTCAAGTTGTTTATACTTGGTCCCGTTGTTGGTTCGAGACTCCAGTTAAAGTTATTTATATTAGCCTCGTCGTTAGTTCGAGACTCAAGTTAGGGGTTCGGTTCCCAGCTTCCGGGTGTTGATCCAGCGTTGTTCGCTAGCGTATGCAAGCCGGTTGTAATAGTTGCTCAAACATACTATGTAGAAAGTAAACACACTAAGTATACGGATTTCTGAAACTTTTTTTATTGATAACTTTGTCAGTAATGGCCTTTATTTTACAATGCTTTGAATTAAAGAAAACAAAATATTGTTGGAAAGCAGTAAATCTTACACTAGAATAAGTGAAGTAGCAGCGGAGGTGTTCACTGTTCCATGCTCTTGGGAGTTAGACGCTATCAACGGTCATTAGCTTGAAGGTTCCATCTCCAAGCCTGTGTTGTATGACGTACAAACCTTCCCAACGAGGACCGAAACCAGTCAGTGTGGGAAATATCCGCTTTATGATGAGGTCGTCGATGTTGTAACGCTTTGGACGAACTTTGGAGTTGAAGTGTCAGACGGCTCGTTGGCGTTGAGCGACGGATCTGAGTTCAGCTTCGTCTCTTTTCTGTTTGAGTAAGTCAAGTGATTTCAAGAGGAGATCTTGGTTGGTCTTCGGATCATAGTGAGTAACTCGATGATAAAGGAGCTTGATCTCAATGGGAATGACATCTTTGGATCTATAGGAGAGGGCGAAAGGAGTGTGGCCAGTCGCTGACTTATGAGTAGTCCTGTAAGCCTAAGGGGATAAAGGGAGTTCATCTACCCATAAGCCTTCGCTCTTTTCTAGACACTTCTTGATGATGGATTTGATTACTTTGTTAACAATATTGACCGTAATGGATGAGCTATCACCGAGAATTTCTTCTCGATGTTGTGTCGTCGACAGAAGATCTTGAATGCATAACTTTTGAATTGGGTCCCGTTATCGGAAATTATAATCCTTGGGACTCCAAAGTGATAGATGATGTTGCGGACGACGAAGTTGATTATTTTCTTGGTGAGAATTTTGGTAAGAGGTTTGGCTTCGTCCCACTTGGTGAAGTAATCAACTACGACAATAACATAGAGTGCGCTATCCCTGGCCGTTGGAAGAGCACTAATGATATCGTTCCCCCACATAGAAAATGACCATCTGCATTATCTCGGTAGGCGGGGTTCTAGGAATCTTGGAAACCTCTGGCACTTGTCACATTTGTGGGAATAGTCGGCTGCGTATTGATCAAGTGTTGGACATAAGTAACCATATCCGAGAGTCTTCCTTACCAGGGTTTTCCCATCGTGTCGTTACCGCACTCGCCTTCATACACATCCAACAGTATACAGTCGGCGTCATTGTAGGCTACACCCTAAAGTAATGGAACATAGAATCTCCTCTAGTAGAGTGATTAGTGCTCGTCTTTCCTTGGAGCGATCAAGGAGGATTCCATGAAGCAGGTAGTTCTTGATTGGTGTCATCCAAGACACGGGTTTGGGCTCGGGCCCGGTTTCTGTCGTTGATATCGAATCAGTCTGCATCTGATCGATACTCAGAGAGTCGAGTATTTCGACAGTCCCCAGAGTTGTGCATCCCTAGGGATTACCGGTTTGGCTAATGAATCAGATTTCTCATTTTTTTTCTTGAGGGATGTGCGTAATAACGTAATGGTCGAATTGGGTAAGCAGTTCGCGGACCCGAGCAAGGTAGGGAGCGAGCCATGCCGCCTTGGCTTGATATTCGCCCTGCATCTAGCGTACAATGAGCTGTAACTCGGAGTAAATCTTGATAGCCTTAATGTTGAGTTCAATTTCAATTCTAAATCCAGTAATCAAAGCTTCATATTTTGCATCGTTGTTGGTGGCAGGGAAGTCGAGCTTCGAAGTGTAACAGACCGAGTATTCCTTAAGAGTAATGAATACGATTCTAGCACCAAAACACTGACCGTTTGATGACCCATTCTTGAACAATATATATTGAATGTATGGAGGCTCACTATCCTTCAAAGGAGGATCTTCAGGAATGGTGAAATTTGTTATAAATTCTGTGAGGGCTTTCCGAGGATTGATCGATGAGGAATGAAAGTAATCTCAAACTGGCTCAATTCTATATTCCACTTCAAAAGTCGCTCAGACGCCTCAGGTCATTGCAGGACCTGTCGTAGCGACTAGACAGTGCAGACTTTGATTTGATAAGACTGAAAGTACAGACGTAGCTTCCAGGTTAAGATAAACAGGCAGTAAGCAGGCTTCTCAAGTTTTAGATAATTCTTTTTTCTCCTGTCAACCCCTTGCTAATGTAGTAAACGGATCGTTGGACAAGATCTTCTTTACGCATAAGCGCTGAGTTAATTATCTGCATAGAAACAGCCAAATATATGTATAAGTCTTTATGATCCATGGGTATGGACAAGATAGTGGTCGCTCTAAGTGATTTAAGGGGCTCCGGAATGCAATAATACACTCTGGTGTCCATGTGAAGTTGCATTTCTTTTTTCTAAGCAAGTCAGAAAAGGGACTGCATTTGTCAGTAGCTTTTGAGATGAATCGACCTAGGAGGCCACTTTCACGTTTAAGCTTTAAACATCTTTGATGCTCTGAGGGGCTTGGATATCCCGGATAGCTTAGATTTTTTCTGGGTTGGCTTCGATGCCCGGTGAATTGACAATGAAACCCAGAAATTTTTCTGCAAGGCTGTTGAAGTTTGATATGGCGAAGTATGTATATCCCGACGCAATGCCAAAAGAGCATTTCAAGTGATTGAGTTTCATGCCATATTTACGAAGGACATCGAACATTTATGCGAGGTCGTTGAAGTGGTTGTTCAATACCCTCGTTTTCACGGGTATATCATCCACGTAAAACTCTATCAATTTTTCGACCGGGTCCTTGAACATGCAGTTGACTAGTTGTTGATAGGTGGCTCCAGCATTCTTGAGATCGAAAGAAATGACAACATAGCAGTAATTCCCAAGGTTGGTTATGAATGAAGTGTGCTTCTGATCTGGAAGGTAAATCGGAATCTTATTGTAGCCGGAGTACGCATTCATGAAGGAGAGAAGCCGATAGCCACCAGTTGAATCAACTAGCTGATAGATCTTTGAAAGTGAGAAGTTGCCCTTTGGGCAGGCTTTGTTCAAGTCAGAGTAGTCGACACACGTTTTCCAGTTTCCATTTTCTTTCTTGTACAAGACCGGGTTGGAGACTCATTCAGGATAGAAGGCATTGCAGATAAAGACGTTGTCAAGCAGCCTATCCACCGCTATTTTGAATGCCGTCGATCTTTCAATTCCCAAGATCCGACACTTCTGTCTAACTGGAAGATGCTTTGGGCTGATACCGAGCATGTGACAAGTCATTCCTGGGTTGATGCTACACATATCTAAGTGGGTCCAAATGAATACATCGAGTTTGGCCCTTAATAAGTCCATGAGCTCTTCCTTTATTGCAGGGTAGAGTTGTGATCCAATCTTGAAGACCCTTATTGGATCAGTGAGGTTGATTGGAATGTCGATTGTCGGTTCCACTAAGGTATCCCTTTCAAAATCAGGCTCTTTGTCTTCCCTTGGATCGAGATCATCAAAAATACGAGAGTAATGTCTAAGCTAGGACCCAGACTCCGGTGGTTGCTATGCACTGGCAGTTTTGGTACAGAGGGGAGGATCTACACTCTTATCTTTTTTCTCATTAATAAAATCCTTCCATTTGACGAGGTAACAAGCTATAATCATGGCTTGATCGCCCTTGACGGTTCCGATCTCGTTCTCGGTTGGAAATTTCATGAGAAGGGACCAAGGTGCCGTGTAGACTTTGAACTTTGCAAGGATAGGGCATCCGAGAAATACGTTGTAAGGAGAGACGACGTCGATGAATACAAACGCGAGAATCCGGACTCTGCTTCGACCCCCATGTATGATCTCAAAGGTTAGATCTACCATTCCTACCGGTTGAATGGAGCAGTCGTTGAAGCCATGAACAGTGGCGTGGCAGGGCTTCAAGTCTTTGGACTCGAGTTTCATCTGGTCGTATGCCTACTTGAAGATTATGTTGACAAAGATTTCAGAATCAATGAGGATTCTTTTGACATAGGTTGGCCCTATGTATGTAGAAATAAAAAGAGGGTCTATGGTTGGGATTTAAATTCCCGTAGACTCTCTCTGTAGAAAACATTATCATCCTAAACCATCTTCTGAAGCTTGGCGGGGATAGATTCATCCAAGGAAGAGCATGCATCACAGCTGGCATGATCGATGGAATTGGCGTATTCCTCCACACACCGAAATCTCTCATTTGAGAGGTGAGGCCCATCGCAGATGGTGTTGATCACGATATCACGTGTTCTTTGATTGGACGACCTTGGATTCCCATTGGCTGGAGGAAGAGCGGACGTTGAAGGGACCACAGTTGCTTTTAGAGGAGTGGGATTTTGAACGTACCGCTCCAAGCATTTCTCTCGGATAAGTTTATCTATGGAATCCTTGAGGTGGCGGTAACCGTTCGTGTTGTTCCTGAACATGTCGTGGAATCTTCAGTATTTGCTAGAGTTCTTACAGTTGGTAGATTCTCTCATGTTCGGTTTCTTGTACTGGATGGTGTTACCGGTCTCAAGATATGTTGCTTCCAGCTCTCGGTTGAGTGGAATGTCATTCCTGTAAGTGGAGTACCATTCATAGTTCTTTGGATATCCAGGTGCCTGGTTGTTGTTGTTGCTGCGACCATCGGGTTTTCCATTGTTTGGCTTGGGCTTGAATGGGATCATCTCCTTACCCAAGTCGAAAGATTCTCCGATTTTTTTTTCTTTGACACTGTCTACGACAATGCCCGGGTGTGGGTTATTGGGTTAGCCACTTGAGCAACTCTATTGCTGAAACAACCCGAACTTCCCCATGAAGGAAAGCACGGATTGAGTTGAGGACAAGACAAATCAGAACACAAATAGAAGAACATTTCATTGTTAATTACAACAATTCCATCAGAATACATGAATATACAGGGTATGAACAAATATTATACATCAGAGAAATATCAGAGATTTAATTACATTACTGTAGTGGAAAAATAATACAATACACAATTGAAAGAGATATACAGATACAGAGCTTTCCAGATACCGTTCCAGCTGTAAATCAGGATCCTGTGAATATAAATCTGCAAAACCAAAACTACTAGCTGCCCGGGTCAAAATAAGGGCACCCAGAGTTTAGGTTAAAACAATAAACTCTAGGTCAGTCATGTGAGTGGTGTGAGAACTAAAACAGTTATTTAAAACTTTACTTTAAAATAAAGTAAATCAAGGGACCACGCCGTATAACACGGAACGGGTTTCCTCCCAAGAATACCAGTGCATATAACAAAACAGTGCAATGCTTTTTGAAAAAATGAAGCTATTATAAGACCCAGGTCCCATCACACAATGCAACGCAAGCCAAAGGATAGGGTTTTCCCTTATATTAGCCAAACATGCTTGGTACGTTAAAACAAATCATTTGATACTATTATAAGTGCATAGTGTATAAAACAACTTCAAATATAAATGTATCAATCCTAGACGGCATGGGTACCAAATATTATGTCGCCAATACTTGGCTCTACAATCAAAACCGCAAATGTCACGTATTGGAAGTTGGATTTCCATCTGTGAACCGAGGCAAGGGATCATCCTCACTGCTTCGAGACGCTCTAGCCCGTATCTCAGGTCAGAGCTCGAGTGACCTTTGGATCGTTAGGGCCGGTCCACTCGATGTGGATTAAACTCAAACCCTAAGCACTGCGTTTCCCCGCCCTATGGGGAGTCAATGAGCCAAATGACTCCATCGGACCTGGTTCGTCCGATCTAACCGAGGCGCCTCACAATCCATCATCCACATAAGTAAAATGCCTGGGCGTGTAAAACCAAAAACACCACTCCTAGCTAGAAGGAAACGCGTGCCCTCCCTGAGGTCCTTCTCCCGTTTTTGGTTCACGCTGGGGTGTGAGGTTCGCGAATTAACGCTACATAAAAGCTACGCTGTATTAAAGCCGTGCTTTGACCATCAACCACAAGACTCTGTTTTCAACATAAGCCTTGATCATTTTCATCTCAGCATGCCACACTGGCAATTCATGCCATGCGACTGATATCTATCGATATATAACCTTGAGCTCGTACGTCTCAGTGAAGGGCGTTAAGCAAGAGAATAAATTCTCCGCCGTCAAACAAATATATATTTAATAGAAATCAATTGACACAGAATAAAATCCAATGTCAGACACACATCCATTTACAAGTCCGTTCCGGGTCTGAACGAAACCGGAGGAACCTTATTCCTTGCATATCCATCGATCTCCAAGTACGTCTGGATGATCACCAACTGATTCCCTCCTCTTGGGTGTATAACCCAATCAAGATCATCAGTAATTATCCAAACGATGTGAAGACCTCCGGTCTCCAACCACCGTCTTCATCGTCGATTCTCGTCGATTCAGTTATTCAGAATGGGATAAACCCGGTCTTTCCGAATAACTCGCGTATATAATGAACAAGTGTTATAAAAACACAACATACGCCTTATTCCAATCCAGAATATTCCTTTATTCAAATATTCTTTTACTTTGGGAAAGGTTCCCATTAATTTTATCAAAGATAAATTCTTAAAATTTATTCTTTAATCTTCCTTTGAATATCAATTCAAACCATATTATGGTTTATCCAAACTAGTTGGGATTAATGAACCTTACAGAAGTAACCATTTGTTTTAATTTCCCAATCCCAACCTATTCATCCCATGAAGTAAAATTGGTAATACTACATATCTAACACAACGGTGTTATCGGAAAATCCAATTACCATTTCACGTTCAAATCTAATTAAAGATTTAACTATTGCTTGGAGCAAAACTGGTGATACTCCATTCTCGATCATTTCTCGAATTTGATAATTTTAGTTATCAAATTCACCTTTCAATCTATTTAAAGATTCATTAAAACTCTAATTCAGTTTTAATTTCCAAAAATCATTACTTAATGATTATTCAAATCCAGGAAATAAATCCTATCTTTAACTGGGTTAAAGAACTAATGTCATTTAAAACACAGCTCACGATAAACCCAAAATCACATTCCATTAACAATGGAATCTTCACGGAAAACAGATCAATATATATAATCGATATGAACTCCCATATCTGGCTAATAATTTAAATGGAATAACGGCAAAGCCTTTAAAATTCCATATACATTAACAGTCTTCCTCAACAGAAGTTCACTTCGATCATTACAAAATCGAATTCCATTCCATTCCAATTTATTTTACTAAATTGGAAAACTTTACTTTGGAAAATCTCCTTTAAATCTTACTAGAAGATTTATGAATTCCAAATCACATTTCACTGTGAATCGGGTTAAAGAATGAATGTCGTTAAAACACAGTTCACAACAAACTCAATTCACATTCCATGAATTATCGGGTTAAAGAACAAATGTTATTTAAAATACCATTCATGAGAAACCCAAAAATCAATTTCAATTCAATTCCAATTAAATATTATTTAATTGGTATACGTCATTAAATCTAAATAAAAAGACTTAATCTTTTCTCAACTGGGTTTAAGACCAGTGTTACTGAAGACACCATTCACGACAAACCCAAATCCCATTTCATATTAAATACAAGGCTCTGAATAGAAAATATATCGGCTTATATTCAATATCAAATTCTACGACCAACAAATATCATATTGGAAATAACGATATAAATATATCTTTCAAATTTCCATAACAATATCGGTATAATCACAAAATCCAACATCGAAATATTCCAAAAACAATTTCGATTCAAACCCATTCCAATTCAATTATTGGAAATTCTAGTTATTTTTAAAACCCCTTCAAATCCAATTTATTTATTTCAAAAGTAAATGGATTATAATTCTAGTTCAAAACTTGTTCATTTCGATAAAAATCTATTTTATCTTTTCAAATATGGAATTTTTCATATCAATTCTTTCCAAATCATTTCTTATGATTTTACACAAATTATTGCTATTTTTAATAATTTTATCAAGGCCCATACAGTCGATTTCCATAAACGGCCATCGAACTGCACTTACAATGACCTTTTCCAAATTTGATTCGGACATAATTCAAAATCCAATTGTTAGATTTCAAATCTCTAATATTCTTTAGAAAGATCATTTCGATACGAACCCAATGGTTCCAGGTTTAGGAGAATCCGACGGTCGGATCTCCCGTAATATCCGTCTGAAGTCAATGGTCGAAATTCGCGAACTGCCGTAGCGCGGCGCGTTCTATTCAGGCCATTATATATATAATATATATATTATATATATTCCGTCGATTTCCTTTTAAAACGTATTTTATAAATCGTTTTAAATTCATTTCAAATCGATTTCAATTCAGATCGATTTCAATTCAATTTCAATTCGTTTTAAATTCAATTCAAAACGATTTCAATTCTATTTCAATTTAATTCGAATTTCAATTCAATTCGAATTTCAAATTCAATTTCAATTTAATTCGAATTTCAATTCTATTTCAATTCGAATTTCAATTCTACTCGAATTTCAATTCTACTCGAATTTCAATTCTATTCGAATTTCAATTCGAATTTCAAATTCAATTTCAATTTCAATTTAATTCAAAATTAAATGCTATTTTAATTTAATTCGAATTTCAATTCTATTTCAACTTCATATTAAATTTCAAATCAAAATTGAATATTACATATTATCGATATATAAATGATAATATTTTCAAAACTGTAGATTTTGAAATCAATTCCTTTTCAATATTCATTATGAAAATGAATAAAATCGATATAAATATCGTTCGCGTCAAAATGGCGCATATCTAATCAACACGGCTATATATATATTTAAATATATTCGTGTCCATCCCAAATCAGACATAAAAATCATATTTTGATTCTTTTCTGAATATTATTTGAAAATATTCGTTATTTTAAAATAATCGTCATTTTAAAATATTCATTCTTTCTGAACTGGAATCAGACACAGTCAATTACCATATAATTTGATTATATGGATTTCACACAACAAATGAGTATAACAACAATGAAAACAACAATCCATCATCTAGAGTGCATTCTACACTGCATAAGCATAAATATAAATATTTAATGCTTACAACAGCCTGTCGATCAATCGATCGACATACAACTAATTATTGGGATTAGTGTATGCCCAATTTCATCCCAATACCCGTGTGGGGTTTTCAAACAACAAACACAGATTTTATTTGTGTTGTTGGGCGATGTGTAAAATTTATCATCCCAATCCATATCAGTCAAATGTGTGTACATAAACAAATCATTCGATTTGTTCATAAATATTTATTTTATATACACGTTAAAAATTATTTTTTTAATGATAAAACATTCATTCGGTTCATTTACACAATAAAAATAATATTTTTATTGTTCAAATATATTTTAGAAAATTCCGGCGGCATAACGGCACGATACTAGAAATGGGATAAGGCCTAGCCTTTTCCCCAGTCTAATAATGGCCTACGCCATACACATACCAATCAAATCAATTTCACATTCAAACCACAAACCAATATTCAACCAAACACATCAATCAACACAAACAACTAAACAAGTCGTCCATGGTCTGTGGACGACGGGGAACAGTTCATATATGCAGTTACATAATAAACAACTGTATAAATAAAATTAAAGTGAGGAGTTCTCACCTTTGGGTTCCACTCCTCCATTTTATTTCTGAAATTCAGAATAGTCTGGATTTGCCTGAAACTCCAACATAATTTTTTTCACGCTGTTCAGATTAAAAATCACATTTTTAATATGATGTTTATACATTTTTATCTAACTAAAAATAATATTTTTATGTACCAAAAATCATATTTTTATAACGTCATTCACTATATAGAAGTTCCTATTCTTACATCGTTATTATACATATAAAAATCACATTTTTAATATGCTATAATATATATAAAAATTCAGTTTTCTTTTGCTACGATATATATAAAAATTCAGTTTTTCTTTTGTTATGATATATATAAAAATTCAGTTTTTCTTTTATTATCATATATATAAAAATTCAGATTTTTTTTGGTTAAGATATATATTAAAATTCAGTTTTTCTTTTATTATGATATATATTTCAAAAACAACGCGATTTTATTTTTCTAAACAAAGTGATTTTATCAATCATCATGTCTTTATATTTTTAAAAGCTATGTCTTTATATTTTTATTCCTAAAACAAAGTATATTTTTATTCCTAACACAAAATATATTTTTATTCCTAAAACAAATTGTAAACTATGTAAATAAAGGAAAAAACTCACCGTTAAACCATTTTACTTCTATCGTTTTGCTCCAGTGTTCACGGAAATAGCCAATCGACTCAATCCATCTCACACACGCTTCACGAGAGGAGGGGTCGGACGTTGATCATGGGGTGGCATCCGGAGGCCATCGACGCCACCTCCTTCCGCCAGCAGTACCCCGAAGCTCGGTGGCCTGAGCGTCTCGAACCACGAGAGAAAACGCAACGGTTTATGAATTGGAAGGAGGGTGGCTGCGCCATTGACTGGAGGGTTATCCAGCGAGGTGGCGCCGTTGGTTGGGGGGGATGATGAGGAGAGGCGGCTAGGGGTAGGGCTTCATGGGTTTGATCGATTTAGGGGCTATGCGTTTCTGTTGACCGTGGGAAAATAGAAAGGGAGGGTTTGACTAGAGGGAGATATATATATATATAATATAATTAAATAATATTAAATTCTCCATTTACTTGTTTATCAATACTAACTCTAAACTGAACCAATGACTGACGTCCCTAGCTAATTACCTCCATTCCGAATACAATGGGATATGTATCGCAAGCTGATTCGATCGTTTCGATCAGTTTCCGTCAAAATCAAAATATAAATCTATATATTGAATTTGAACGCACATTTCAATTTACCGGGACCACATACGGACTCTAAAAATTGCCGAAAAATGTTTTCTAGCTTCGTATTGACGATACAGTTCTAACAAAACTAATTTCATCAAATTTGAAGACCGTTTGAAAAATGGCCATTTTCTGGTCTATCAAAATTGACTGAAACTGTAAAAACACGTTTTACTTCGCCACGCTCACATATTGATTCAGAAAATAGTGAATTTTGGAATCTAGCAATAACTTGACCTCCCGGATCCAACAAAAGTGGTTTTGTCGAAAACCGAGGTCATTTGCAAAATTTCCATTTTTAAAGGCCAAAATTCCATAGCGACTATTCTGAAATTTCAACTGGGCATAACTTTTTATTCCCACTATGAAATTTTGATTTTTTCGGATTCGTTGGAAAGATATTCTCAATTAGATTCTAATATTTTTTGTTTTGCCAAAATCTGGTTTATTTTGAATCATGTACATTCATTTGAAATTTGAAATCGAATTTTTGAACTACTTCGCCATTTTCAATTCCTTTTGTAATTAAAAATAAATATTTATATTCTAACGTCGATTTATATAAATATATACATTCTAATTCTATTCAAAATAAATTTCTCGTTGTTATTAGTTAAAATAATTCATTTTAAATATTCAAAATTCATCAAAATTGCCAAAATAAAAATTTTAAATTGGTTCAGATTTGCCGGGTTATTACAATTGCACTATGCTTCCTCTTGACAAAGAAACTAATTAGCCTTCTCATCAAAAGCTTCCAAGGTCTTGGGTTGTTTCCTATCGATCCATTCCCCTAATTTCGGAGCTAGGCAGGATGCCTTTAGCAAGTTGGACCAATACCGTGCGAGGCTATGGATCATCAACCTCAGTGAGGGCGATGCTAAAGCGTTCGATGTAGCTTTTGAGAGACCCTCCCATGCCTTGGTAGAGGTTTTATAGAGTAAGAGTATCCTTCGGCCTTGCGACGTGCATTTGGAACTGCTTTATCAATTCTGAAGCGACTTGGTCGAAGGTGAAGATGGATCGGGCTGGAAGTCGAGTAAACCAAAGAAAAGCCAAACAGGAAGCACTTGCACTTCATGAAATCAGTGGCTCGACTGGAGTCCATATGTCATTCATAATGGTTTAGAAAATTGTAGGGATCGGTCTTCCCTGAGTAAGCCGTAAGTTGGGGAATATTGAAACGTTGAGGCCATTCTACCTCGTGGACGACCTGACTAAAGGGGTTACGTCTCATGTTAGTTTCCCAAATGTCGGTGGAGTTTCCCTGCATCTCTCTCATGATCCTTCGGATCATGTCAATGAGATACTCAGGCCGAACCTCCGCTGAAACCCAACGGTCGTGGTTCAACTCAAGAGTTTGGGGTCGTGGACGTCTTCGAGGATGGATTCAGGATCATCTTCATTCATGTCATCGACCTCATTTACTTGATTCTAGTAAGGTCGACGAAGCTGGGCCTAAGCCTGTTGAACCTGATCATGTTGAAGGTCTTGTTAGGCTATTGGACGCGTGTGCTCTAAGTTTAGAGCGGCGACAGTTGGGGTTCTGTAATGGAGGGGTCGATTCTTATGGCCAGGTTTGTCGTTAATAACCAACCGGGAATGGTTGCGTTGATGCGTTCCCTGGCTGAAAGTTACGGTAGTTACATTACTGTTTCAGTTGTCGTTACCATTGCAGTTGTAGTTGACATTGGCATTGGCATTAGGATTGGCGAGGGAATGAGCAGTAGTCCTCCTTCTTTGGCTTCGGCCCCTAAGGCGAGTGTTAGAAGAGGAACTTTCTTACGTGTTGAGTAGCGGACGAGTGCTATTCTAGTTTAGTTCAAGGCGAGTTATGTGGTGTTGACTCTATTGGAGTCATTGCGTCAGCTTGATGTTTGTCTTCAACATTTCGTTGAGCTCTCGAGTTTCGTCTTCTAATTTTTTGAGCTGAGCTTGGGTTGCCAGACCATCGGGTCATAAAGAGGGACAATTTCCATGTCCGTTAGATTTTCCGTGGATTGGGACTGATGAGAAATAGCAGTGTCAACCACAATGGAAGTTCCAGCCATCAGAATCTTTCCATTTTTTTCCATCGTAAGTAGACTCGAAGGGTAGGTCGAGAAAACCTGAGTAGCTCTTCGAAGTAGAGATGGATATTGAGCGGAAAGAAGCGAGCAAAGTTCTCAGTGAAAGCACCAAAGTGTTGACGGGCTAAATTTGTTAGGGAATGCGGAATGGATCGTTAAGGCAAAGCAAACACTAGAGGGAGGTGAATAGTGTTTGTAAGAATTTAAACAAAATCTAAAACTAAAGAGAGCTACGTGATGAATCAAACACCACAAACACAATCACAGACACAGATTCAAACATAAATGCAAAATAAACAGAAATAAAGATGCAAAAAAGGGAGGAACACACCAGATTTTATACTAGTTCGGATTTCTCCTATGTCCAGTCCCACACAACGCAGGATTGCGCAGAGTTTATTACTATTTCCAGTAGTCAAATTCAACCTCCTTGATTTCACGGCTCAACAAGGAGACACCGACTCCTATTCCTTGATTTCATGGCTCAACAAGGACACACCAACTCCTATTTCCTTGATTTCATGGCTACAAGGACACACTTATTCCTCTTTGATTCAATACTAACAAGGTTTATTCAACACAAGCAATTACAAACAGCCCTATAACTCTTCAATAACGCTTGATTCAGAGAGTAGAGAGTGTAGAGAGAAGAAGTTTGATCAAAACAGAATTAAATTCGGTAGAGTACAAGTGTAAAAACCATAAAAATGATTAAGAATAATGGTGTAGAGAAATAGGATGAAGTTAGAGAAGAAGAGATAATAAGAATTTCGCTTTTAACCCCTTTTTATAGCGTGTGAAAGGTTGCAACGATTCTAGAGCGTTACAAATGGTGAAAAACACTTCCTTTCAAATTTAAATTTATGATAGTTATATGTCGACATACAAAGAAGTCTATGTCGACGTACTTACCTTATTTTTGATTTTTAAATCATTTTTAAGTATTTAAATCAATATTTAAATTCTGGAAATTCCTGAAACAATACTAGTTGCTAAAACATTATTTTCCAAGTATAAAAACATAAGAAAATATTAATTAAACATATGATTAAAAATTTAATATATATGTGATATAAAAGTTGTATATAATATAATTATAAACATATATAATATAATTATAAACCTATATATAGAAATTTATAAAGAAATATTTATAAACTATATATAACCAAAGGGTTATATGAAAACATAGAGTTTAAATAATCAATTATAAACTTAGTAAAAGATATTTAATAAAACTATAAAGATAAGAATACTTAAAAATTAGGAAATATAGTTGAAATCATAAGTTGGAAATTCTTGGTAGATTAAAAAATTATTTTGAGAGAAGTTTGAAATCAATTTGAAAATAGTTTTGAATTTGAAAACAAATAATTTTGATAAACATAATTTGAACGTGGAGTGCTATTCAGAGTCTTACATAAACTAGACTCTATTATTATATTTATCTTGAACTTTTGAACTCTTGAAATCTTGATTACTCATGAGTCTTGAATCTACTCTGAATTTTGAATCTTTAAAAGCTCTTAAACTGTACAGTCTTCAGTATTAATTCCTGTATACAAATCCTACATATGTGTGCGTGTGTGTATATATATATTCTAGATAAAGATGTTAGTATATATTTTATAATCAATGATGACTGAAATAAAGTTGTTGTCATCAAAACTCCATTCTCCAACAATCTCCCCTTTTTGATGATGACAACCTTAGTTTATAAAATATCATACTTGTATATACCAGTTGATGATGATCCTTCTAATACTCCCCCTATCGATATGAATCCTATAAACTATGTCTATATTTTATAATTTCTTCCCCTTTGGCATTATCAAAAAGGAATTCTAAAACTACTCCCTCTAAATCCTAGAACTATCTAAATAATTCCTATATTAAATTAAAGTACTCCCCTGAATCCTAAATCTATCTATAACTTATAAAATACTCCCCCTAAATTTATGCCTATATAATATCCTAATTCTATATAACTTCCCTTAAATCTATAATTCTTCCTTAATCAATAATTCTGGATAAATTTCTATAACTCCCCCTAAATCTATGACTACACTAGTCTAATAGACTAAATAAAAGGATAATAAACCAAGCAAACCAATCAATTCAAACAAGCAAATTAATCTAAACAAGCAAATCAAACAAATAATTCAAACAAACAATTCAAGCAAACAAGAAATTCAAGCAAACAAGCAATTCAAACAATCCATCTAAATAATTAAATTAACC
Organism: Allium sativum; assembly: GCA_030737875.1. Classification (NCBI taxonomy): domain Eukaryota; kingdom Viridiplantae; phylum Streptophyta; class Magnoliopsida; order Asparagales; family Amaryllidaceae; genus Allium; species Allium sativum. Next base: position 259,652,712 of record CM060927.1, on the reverse strand, counting down.
AAAGTACTCTAGAACCTTCAACTAATCCTTAGAAACTCTAAAACTCCCCCTTAATTTAATATAAGACTAAACCTATCCTAAAATCTAACTCCCTTCAAACTGTAATAAGACCATAATCTAGTCTTAGAAATAACTCTAATAAGATATCCTTAAAATTATGATATAAGTTAAATAAAGTAGTTTAATCCAAACAATCAATCAAATTAAGTTTTGTTGTCACAAAACATTAAAAAATTCTTGTAACTTCTATTTATCCTAAAACCTATAAAGCTGCCATCAACTATAAATGCATAAGTATATTTCTAACAAACCTATCAACTATTAATGAAGTTTAATTATGTCAAGTAATTCAGTCAAGTTATTTAAACAAATCAAACAAACCAATCAAGCCAATCAACTCAACCAAGCCAAACAAATCAATCAAATTAATGAAGACAAAGTAAATATGTTATGTATTTAGTTAATAATCCTATATTTCTACTTAGATAAAACCTTTTCATATTATATACTTGTTATATGTGGAGTTAAAGTTAACATGTAATGTAGTGTGTTGGTTATAATGCAGCATGTCATATGTGAATCTACATGAAGTGATACATTGAATGATATGCAACTTGTGAATGATTTTAATTTGAGATGTACTATAATTTGTAATATTTATATGAAATAAGAGGTGTAACGATATTATGCAGAATGATTTGGTAATTATATCTATTTAGTTAATGTATACAAAGTACTTTCTAACTATTATGAATTATTTGAATCAAACAAAGATAATGTTAATTTCTAGGCTTATATTAATTATATTAATGAATTTGATTATAAGAATAATAAAGATAAGAGTTAATTAAAAATAATATTCATGATAAGTAGCAAAATATTCAGAAAAATCATGAAGTTAAATAATATTAGTAGGGTATATATTGTAAAAATTGAAGATCTTTCTAAAGAGAATATAAAATTTGTATAATATAAAGTAAGCTATATAAACATATATTCATAAGTATATATAAAACTAATTTAAAATAACTTAAAATTTAATTTATGAGACATACGATAATATTTTGATACAAATTAATTTTAAATTTAAACTTTAGAAATCAAAACATATTTATTTGCTAAAAAACCATTTATACTTTATAAGTAAACATTATAAAGTAATCTATAAAACTTCTTATATTTAAACTACTTAAAAAATCATGTATATTATATTTATTTATATTAAGTTAAATATACAAGTTTTATAAATCTTAATAGGAAGTCAAAATAAGTATTAAGTTACAAATAGTATTTGTGCTAATGTAACCCAAAATTGTCATGAAATCATAAGAATAATGTATAAGTTAAACTATGCGTGTTCAAACTATATAAAAGATAAATAAATTTATATTTTATAACAATATCAAAAAGTTTACATTAACTATGTATATCATATTAACATGTTTATATAATTTTATTAAATTATACATTTAATATATATATTTTGAAACGAGTTATAAGAAAATAAGCACACAGATAAATTTAATAACTAGAATTTTAACTGGTATTTTCTAATTGAAAAAGATGAAAGGAAGTTTGAAAGTTTAAATCTTTGAGATAAAAAAAATTTGAATTTCATTTTGTAGGCTGATATGTTAACATATAGATATATGTATGTTGATATATATATGTATTATTTCAAAGAGAATATGGTTTTGTGGCATTGGTTTTAAAATATCGATTTATATTTCAGGTTTAACTATTTCCTAACATAACTCTAATCCTAACAAACATCCAATTTTTTTATTATTATATTAATTTTATTGTAATTATTTTTGAATTTCGAATTTGAATTTTAAATTTCAAAATTTAATTTTAAAGTTTAAATTTCAAATTTAAAACAAATCAAAGCAAGCAAAACATCCATTCAACCAAAAATTTAAAAATTAATTAAGGCGTACCCGGGTTTTTGATCCATTTTGAAACAGCCCGAACTCGCTCTTTCGGGAAAGCCCGGATTGAGTTGAGAAAACGACAAATAGAACACAAATAATAGAACATTTCATTGCTTATTACAACAATTACATCAGAGTATAAGAATATAACCGAGTATGAATAAATAATATACATTTGATAAATATCAGAGATTCAAATTACATTGCAGCAGAAAAATAATACATAACAAAGCTTAAAGAAATACACGGATACAGGGCAGTCCGAATATAGCTCCAGTAGTAAATCCAGGATCCTGTGAAAATAATAATATGCAAAACCCAACTACTAGCTGCTCGTATGGAAAATAGGGGCACCTAGAGTTTAGGTTAAACCAATAAACTCCAGGTCAGTCATGGGACTGGCAAGAGAACTAAAATAGTTATTTAAAACTTTTCTTTTAAAAGTAGAGTAAATCAAGGGACCACGCCGTATAACACGGAACGGGTTTCCTCCCAAGAATACCAGTGCATATAACAAACAGTGCAATGCTTTTTGAAAGAATGAAGCTATTATAAGACTCAGGTCCCATCACACAATACAACGCAAGCCGAAGGATCGAGTTTTACTTTATAACAGCCAAACATACTTGGTACGTTTAAAACAAATCATTTGATACTATTATAAGTGCATAGTGTTGAAAACAACTTCAAATATAAATATATCAATCATAGACAACATGGGCACCATATATCATGTCACCAATACTTGTCTCTATAATCAAAACCGAAATGTCCCGTATTGGAAGTTGGATTCCATCTATGAACCAAGGCAAGGGATTGTCCTTACCGAATTCGAGATGCTCTAGCCCATGTCTCTAGATACAGTCACAACTGCACCTAGGAAAATGCAGGGCCGGTCCACACTAAGTGGGTAATAATACCTAAACAATACGTTTCTCGCCCTATAGGGCGTAAATCTAGTCAGTATGTCGACCATGTCATCCATCGGCCCCATAGTGACCGATATATCCGAGGTACCTCGCTATCCATCAAATAATATGCAACATCCACATGAGTAAAATGTCTGGGCTCCATACCATGACACCACTCCTAGCCAGAAAGAAACGCATGTCCTCCCCTGCCGTCCTTCATCCCATTTCTGGTTCATACTGGGGTGTGAAGCTCACGAATTAACGCTATACACAAAGCTCTGCTATTTAAAGTCGTGCTTTGATCATCAACAAGACTCTGCTTTTCAACAGAAGCCTTGATCATTTGCATCTCAGTATGCCACAAAAATAATTCATGCCATGCGACTGATGTCTATCGATATATAACCTCTGAGCTTGTATGTCTCAGAGAAGGGTGTTAAGCAAGAGAATAAATTCTCCGCCACCAAACACACACACATATAACATTGGATTTCGTTCTGTATTGATTGATCTCTATTAAATAAATAAATATATATTTAATAGAGATCAATCAATACAGAACGAAATCCAATGTTAGACACACATCCATTTATTAGTTTGTTCTGGGTTTGAATGAAACTGGAGGCACCTTATTTCTCATCCCATATGTCCAACACAGGAGAGAGGTCCCCGCATATTCGGTCGATCTCCAAGTACGTCTGGATGATCACCACTTATAACCTTATCTTGGGTGTACAACCCAATCAAGACATCAGTAATCATCCAAACGATGTGATGACCTTTGGTCTTCAACCACCGTCTTCATCATCGACTTATCGTCGAATTAATTATTCAGAATGAGTATAAACCCGGCCTTTCCGAATAATTCACGTATTTTATAATCAAGTGTAATAAAAACACAACATACGCCTCATTCCAATCCAGAATATTCTTTTATTCAAATATTCACATCTTTTAGGGAAAAATTCCCATTAATTTTATTAAAGATAAATTCTTTAAATTTATTCTTTAATCTTCCTTTGGATATCAATTCAAACCAAATTAAGGTTTATCCAAACTAGTCGGGATTATCGAACCTTACCGAGGTAATCATTTATTATATTTCCCAATCCCAACCTATTCATTCCATGGAGCAAAACTAGTAATACTCCATATCTAACACCACAGTGTTATCGGTAAATTTAATTACCATTTCATGTTCAAATCTAATTAAACATTTTACTATCGCTTGGAGTAAAACTGGTGATACTCCATTCTCGATCATTTCCCAAATTTGATAATTTAAATTATCACATTCACATTTCAATCTAATTAAAGATTCATTAAAACTCCACTTATTTTTAATCTTCTAAAAAATCAATATTAGTGATTATTTAACTTTGGATAATCAAACATGTTGTGTAACACCCCACTCCCGCTATGATCACTCACTAAGGGAATGCCATAGCATCGGTGGAGTATTTTAGTGAATATAGAACAGAAAAATTACAACAAGACAGATATAAATAGTACTTGAAATTTTAAAACATCATCTCATAACAGCGGAAGTAAAACATGTCTGGTTACATCATAAAACCACAATAAAGGTCAAGTACAATATCCATCAAAATAAAGAAGTACATAATCCCACTCTCATACAATAGCCAAACAAAAGAAAAGATAACTGGATAACTGGAGCTTTACATCTATCCAAGCTCCTAAAGACTGGAACAGCAATCCGATCAAGCTCCACTACTGCTAGGATCCACCGTAGGACCTGAGGGTTGGGAAAAAGATAAAAACAACGGGGTCAGACATAAGTCTGAGCGAGTCCTATAACTTTAACAATACAATCGTTAAAGTAACCAGAGAAGACATAAACTGATATACGGTAACATATAGGGATGAATGGCTACCCTAAGCAGTCAACTGAACGAAGATAAAGGATAAAGACGCATCTACCCTCCCTAAGGTAAATTACTAAACTGCACCACACCAGTCGTTCCTAACTTAAAGGTTGATCCCACCCAAGGACTTATAAAATTTACTAATTAGTACCTGCGTACCCCTAGGTGACCAAGTAGGCGCCACGGGGCCCTACAATCCACTAGGTGTACACACTACTTCCCATTCGATCGGCTCCCTAACGTAGATACCCGTGCTGGCCCCACCGTGGGATGTATCATTCCCCAATGTGGCAACCTGATGAAACTAAAGGTGCACGGCTTATATCTACTCGATGCAACAACGGCTTACCTACCAGCCCGGGCCCACTCACGCATATGAAGCCCGTTGGACTTGCGTTGCCACCGCTAACCCGTTTGCCTCTTACAGTCAAGCCCAGTATGCGTGTCCCGTCCTCGACATGGGTCGAGCCCACAAAGATACGTATGGGTTACTGGTTGAAATGGGCCTCCACAAGCTACCCACCTAAGCTTGTCCCTTTTTCTAGTATATCCCACTTAACCCTTTAATCATGTTTTAATTACATGTTCTATTTTGGTTAAGTATTCTAATCGTATTTTCTATTGCCACCCAAGGCAACCACTAGATTTTCTCATGCCACCCGAGGCACCCACTTAACCCCTCATGTCCCTCTACATGCTAATGTGGTTAAGTGTTTCTTAATTAATTAATTAAGAACGTAACCTTTGTAAAGACCTCTCACATTAGACTGTCTTTTATGACCGCTGGTTAAGCCGGTTGGGTCCGGGCAGCCTTATGTCATAACAGAGTCTAACCTCGTGTCTTTACATTAATTACGTATTTAGTTTGTGCCTAAGACCTCTCACATTGGGCTAACATTTGTAGCAACTGGTTAAGCCGGTTGGGTCCGGGCAGTTTTACGCTACAACTGAGTCCAACCTCGTGTCTTAGTCAATTAATTACACCTAATTAATCACCCTCATAATTTTATATTAATTATCCCTAATTAATCAAGTTTTCTTAACATGGGTAGACCTAACTTAATAGGTAAATTCCCATGGGGTAGACCTAACTCAATAGGTAAATTCCCAACACATAGTATGGGTACACCTAACCAAATAGGCAAATTCCCATACTATGTTTATTTATTTTGTGTTATGCATAATTATATTAATTTCACACAATCTTATTAACTTATGCATTTAATTACCCCATCGTTCCCACGTAATTTCGTTCATGATATAACACATATAAAAGGTGTCAACTTGCATATGAATGAACATGTTTCAAAGGTGCCATCTTGCATATTAACAAACACATAACTTGCATATGAACTTGCATAACATGTCACATAACTTGCATATAATATGTCACATAACTTACATATTCATTTTGCATAACAAACTTGCATATTAGCTTATAGACTTGCATAATGTGTCATCATGAACTTGCATATTAATAAACATGTAACTTGCATATTTACATACATGTAACTCGCATATTAACAAACATGTAACTTGCATATAAAGAAACATGTAACTTGCATATTTACATACATGTAACTTGCATATTAACAAACATGTAACTTGCATATTAACAAACATGTAACTTGCATATTTACATACATGTAACTTGCATATTAACAAACATGTAACTTGCATATTTACATACATGTAACTTGCATATTAACAAACATGTAACTTGCATATTAACAAACATGTAACTTGCATAGCATATTACCATGAACTTGCATAACATGCATATGATTACATAGCCCACAACTTGCATATTTAGCATCATGCAAACATAACATACATCATATTAAACTTGCATAAGCTTACATACTCAACATGCATAAACATAAGATTAATGCTAACATCATATCATATGATTCAAAGCTCATTAACCCACATACAAAACCATAAATCTCATCACATCTCATCTAATTAGTTTACCAAAAGATCATCAAAGTGATAGAAACTCACAACTAGCAACTTTGAACACCAAATGAAGAAGATTAAGATGCTAAGAAGGGATTAGAAGTTGATTAGAGAGTGATTAGTATGCAACCCTCTTCATAAAATTAGTGGAGGCCATGAGAGCTAGCATTTTGCCATAGTTTAGTCACTAGGTTTAATTATGAATGAATTAGGGTAGGTTAGGGTCTTATTTATAGATTAGGCAAGTGTTTTAGGCCATAGGATTAACCCTAGATTCAATCCAAGCCATCAAAGCATGTCTTGGGGAAGAAGTCAAGTGTAGGAACCATCTAGGGCCTTTAGATTAAAGATGGACCATGAGAACCATTCAAATGCAAAATCTGCACTTGAGCGAATCGGCCCACGGGTTGACAGCCAAACACCCTGGATTAACCCCTAGTCGACCCAGCGGGCTCGGGTCGACTTCAAAAATCGGCCGGTTCGGTTATTCCCCTCTCCCAATTCGCTGTTTTGAGCATTTTTGCATATTTATTTATTAAATTTTCAATTATATATATATATATATCAATATATATATATATATATATATATCTACACAACCCATTTCACTTAATTAAGTATACTTTAATTTGGGAATTTTCGTGAAACTTCGCGGGGCCATATCTTGGTCATACGGACTCCGATTTTCGAAAACTCGGACTCTATTTCGCGTATTTTTCCGAGACGAACGCAATGGCATAGCCCGTTTCCCTTGATTCCCATTTTAGAATTAAATTCTGCCTCGATTTATGTTATTACAGGTTATTGAAAATACGGGTTGTTACATTCTCCCCTCCTTAAAGGATTTCGTCCCCGAAATCTTCAAGTTAGGAAGAACGTATCCTACCATCCAATCATCCATCTACTCAAAGCATCATCCACGAGCAATCATTGTCCTTACAAGATTCTAAATGCTGGATGGATATATGCAAAAGTGTGTGTATATGTACTTACCTAATGCGAAAATCAGGCGGTTACTGATACAGTAAACCTCCTTAATGCAAACCATGATAGTGCCATGCATCCAATATGTATGCGAAACCCTATTGACACATACAAATTTCTACATGCGTGCACAACCATACACAAAAATGCATCATCCATATGATAACACAGCCATGATACATCCATCAATCTAACTACCACATCCATTTATGCAATATGCAACATGAAGTGACTGAGCCGATCTAGTGCCTAATGTGTGTGTATATGCATCCACGAGCAACCACTAGCAAACAATTGCATCCATATGCATCCATCAACCATAACATGTTTCAAACACATGTTTCAACCATAGGTTTTACCCTATCTAAAGGTCATAGGTATTAGCGAGAGGATATACTAAAGATAAGATAAGTACTAGACAAGCAATAAAGGAGAAGTTAAAAGACATACTCTCAAAAAGAAATGGATACAAAGAACGCATCTTTGCTTCCGTCTCCCAAGTAGCATTGCTTTCGTCATCTCCCCATTGCACTTTAACTAGCTGAACTTCTCTGTTCCTCAACTTCCTAGTTTCTGACCCAAGGATGCGAGTAGGAGCTCGTCGAATCGTCGCATCACGCTCTACCTCTACATCTCTAAGCAAGCTCGGCTCTACCACCTCCGCGGTCTCATGTAAGCACTTCCTCAAATGTGATACATGGAATACATCATGAACACCACTAAGTCTGTCGGGCAACTCCACCCTATATGCCATCCGTCCAATCCTTTCCTTAATAGGAAACGGCCCAACAAATCTCGGTGCTAACTTCCCTACGGACCCAAAGCGAACAACATTTCTCAATGGAGATACTTTGACAAAAACCATGTCCCCAACCTCAAACTCAAGATCCGTCCTTCTCCGATCCGCATAAGATTTCTGTCTATCTTGCGCTGCTTTCATCCTTTTTCGAATTAAATCAATCTTCTCTGAAGTCTCTCTAACCATATCCGGCCCAAGCAAGATCTTATCCGTAGATTCCCACCAACATGTAGGAGATCGACAAGGCCTTCCATAAAGAGCTTCGAAAGGAGCCATACCAATACTGGACTGAAAGCTGTTATTATATGCGAACTCCACCAAAGGAAGATGTTCTTCCCATGTACCTCCAAAATCCAAGATACAAAGCCTCAAAAGATCTTCTAAGATACGGTTCACCCTCTCAGTCTGACCGTCCGTCTGAGGATGATATGCGGTGCTCAAACACAACTGAGTCCCTACCGCCTCTTGCAAACTTCTCCAAAACTCACTAGTGAAAATAGGATCTCGATCACTCACAATGCTGGATGGTACGCCATGCAATCTAACAATCTCTCTAACATAGACTGAAGCAAGCCATGGAGCGGTCCTCTTACTCTTTACGGGTATAAAATGGGCACTCTTGGTAAGTCTGTCTACCACAACCCAAATTCCCGTATTGCCCTTCCTCGATCTCGGTAACCCGTCGATGAAATCCATCGAGACACTATCCCACTTCCACTGTGGAACTTCCAATGGGTGTAGCAACCCACCGGGTTTCCTTTGCTCCACTTTAACTTGTTGGCACACTAAGCATCTAGCCACATACTCGGCCACATCTTTCTTCATACCGGCCCAGAAGAAAACTCTCTTCATGTCTTGGTACATTTTGTCTCCACCGGGATGAATAGTCATTCTTGAACGATGTGCATCATCCAAAATAGCCTTCTTCAAACCCTCATCTTGCGGTACACAAAGTCTACCGTCTCTATGCAACCATCCCTTATCATCTATGGTGTATCTACCCAAATGGCTGGACGACTCCCCTCTTATAAGCTTCTCTACCAACACAACCAACTGTGGGTCGTCTCGCTGAGCCTCGCCAATCCGTCTCAAAAGAGTAGGTCTAACCTCCAAGGATGCCAACAAACCAGGTACAAAATCAACAGAAGGTCTGAAGTCAAACAAAGAAAGAAACTCCAAGCTTCGTCGTTCCACGAACAATGGACTCAAAGATAGCCTTTTTCTACTTAAGGCGTCTGCCACCACGTTACCCTTACCAGGGGTATACGCTATCTCGAAATCATAGGATGCTAAGAACTCCATCCACCTTTGCTGTCTTAAGTTTAAATCCTTCTGAGAGAATAAGTACTTCAATGATTTATGGTCGGTGAACAACTCGAATCTCTCACCAAGAAGATAATGGCGCCAAGACTTAAGTGCGAAAACAATCGCGGCCAACTCTAGATCATGGGTAGGGTAATTCTTCTCATGCACTCTCAATTGTCTCCCTCCATAGGCTATTACCCTTCCCTCCTGCATCAAGACTGCGCCTAATCCTGTTCCACAAGCATCGGTATAAACAACAAACGGCTTACTCCCATCTGGAAGCACTAAAACTGGAGCGGTGGTCAAAGCTCTCTTTAACCGTCGGAAAGCATCATCACAATCTACATCCCATGAGAAAACCAGATTCTTCTTCGTCAAGCGGGTTAATGGGGCTGATATCTTCGCGAAGTCTTTGATGAACTTCCTATAATATCCTGCCAACCCCAAGAAACTTCTTACCTCGGTAGCATTTCTAGGAACTTTCCAATCCTGGATAGATACTATCTTTGCGGGATCCACAGCTATCCCTTCCTTAGAGACCACATGCCCTAAGAATCGCACTTCTCTTCTCCAAAAATGGCATTTAGAGAATTTAGCTTTAAGACTATGCGCTCGAAGAGTCTCCAACACTTCCTTGAGATGTAAGGCATGCTCTTCTTCATTCTTGGAAAAGACCAAGATGTCATCCACAAAAACTACTACAAACTTATTCAGATACTCTCTGAACACTCTACTCATGAGATCAACAAAGTATGCGGGGGCGTTTGTCAACCCAAATGGCATCACTAGCCACTCATAAAAACCATCCGGAGTCCGGAAAGCAGTCTTCTCTATACTGTCCTCCGCCACTCTTAACTGATGAAACCCTGTAGCTAAGTCCATCTGCGAAAATACTGACGCGCCAACCAACTGATCAAAGAGATCATCTATCCTCGGTAATGGGTGTCTATTCTTCTTCGTGAGCTTATTAAGTTCCCTATAATCCACACAAAGTCTGAGGGACCCATCCGCCTTCGTGGCAAACACTACTGGAGCTCCCCACTCCGATATACTTCGCCTTATGAACCCCTTCTCAAGCAACTCCCCTACTTGCTTATGAAGTTCTCTTCTCTCACGAGGAGCCATGTGGCGTACTGGCAAAGACACTGGTTTGGCATTATCCACCAAATAAATTCGGAAATCTATCTCCCGCTTCGGAGGCAAACCCTTTACTTCTTCAAACACATCCGGATATTCCCGGACTACTCTGACAGAACACAAACTTTCGACCGAAGCATCGAGCGATTCAAGATAACTTAGCAAAACAGATTCCATGGGATTGCAAGAGATCTCGAGAGTGTTACCCAAGCGGGTCATGAGCCTGACAACTCTCCTTTCGCAATCAAGAACGGCACCATTACTGGATAACCAGTCCATGCCCAAGATCAACCCATAGCCCGTGAAGCCCAATACAAAAGCATCACATCTAAACTCAACGCTAAGTATAGAAATCTTCAAACCCAAACATATCATAGACAGATATATGGAGCCCCCAATTGGGTTTGAGACAACCAAGGGATCATCAACTAGACTGGTGTCTAAGTGCAGTGACTCAACTAACGATGATGAGATAAAAGAATGCGATGCGCCAGAGTCAAACAAAGTACGAACTGGATGATCAAACAGAAAAACCAGACTTTCAACGGAAATAGTTCTACCTCTCTGCTGAATCGGTGGAACTGAGAGAACCTGAACTTGCCCCCCTGACTGAGGTGGTGCTATAAGAGCTTGCACCTGGCCTCCTGAGGTAGACCCCGTCTTCTGCCCCTTCTTTGGGCAGTTTTTCACAAGATGCCCTGCTTCACCACAATGAAAGCAACCGGTCTTCTTCTTTTTGCGACAATCCTTACTGAGGTGTCCTGGTGTTCCACAATTGAAGCACTTCTTCTTCGTCTTCTTTTTGTCACCATTGCCTTTTCCGCCCTTGCCTTGTTGTTGCTGTTGCGGTTTCTTCCGATCCCCCTTTTTCTCTGGTGCCTTAGAATTCTTATCATCCTCATGCATAAGTGCCATGTAGACAAGCTTCTCAAAAGTGGCCCCCATAGGAATGTGAGTCATAGCTATTCCTTGCAATGGTTCGTTCAAGCCTCTAACGAACCTCAAAGCCTTCTTCTCCGGTGTATTCACCAACTCTATGCCAAACCTTGCTAATTGATTGAATTTGTTGACATATTCTTTCACCGTGAGATTCCCTTGCTTCAAATTCAAGAACTTCTCCATAAACAGATTCTCTTCCGCCCTTGAGAGAAACTTAGCCCCAAACCTTTGCTTAAAATCTGCCCAAGAGTCAACAGGGCGTTCTCCATTAGTGACCTCCCACCAGAATGAGGCCTCTCCCTTCATTAACCAAGCCGCCAACTTGACTTTCTTTCCCTCTTCCACTTCAAAGATATCTAGCAACTCTTCCACTTCCTTAAGCCAATCTCTAGCCTCTACGAAAGTCTCTGAACCAAGAAAAGGTTTTCCTCCTATAGCCTTGAACTCCTTGCAAACCTTAGCAAAATTATCCACTTTAGGCTGAGGAGGAGGAGCGGTTGCCTCTGGTGTAGTAGCATTGGCCGGACCCGCAGCCGCGGCCCTAGCCTCTTGCAACCTCCTATACCATAGTGGTATAACTAAACCCTCCGGGATGTTAAGATCTTCAGCCATGCTGAAACGAAAGAGGAAAGATTCAAAAAGGAGATTCCGAAAGATAAAGATATGGCTATTGGGGATTATGCTTTTCTTTTTCAAAAACTTTTTCTCTTAGAAGACATGCTTTTAAAAATACTTTCTTCGAAAATACTCTTAGAAAGTAGTTTTTCTCAAAAATTTTATCTGTTCTGGTAACCTTAAGCTCTGATACCACGTGTAACACCCCACTCCCGCTATGATCACTCACTAAGGGAATGCCATAGCATCGGTGGAGTATTTTAGTGAATATAGAACAGAAAAATTACAACAAGACAGATATAAATAGTACTTGAAATTTTAAAACATCATCTCATAACAGCGGAAGTAAAACATGTCTGGTTACATCATAAAACCACAATAAAGGTCAAGTACAATATCCATCAAAATAAAGAAGTACATAATCCCACTCTCATACAATAGCCAAACAAAAGAAAAGATAACTGGATAACTGGAGCTTTACATCTATCCAAGCTCCTAAAGACTGGAACAGCAATCCGATCAAGCTCCACTACTGCTAGGATCCACCGTAGGACCTGAGGGTTGGGAAAAAGATAAAAACAACGGGGTCAGACATAAGTCTGAGCGAGTCCTATAACTTTAACAATACAATCGTTAAAGTAACCAGAGAAGACATAAACTGATATACGGTAACATATAGGGATGAATGGCTACCCTAAGCAGTCAACTGAACGAAGATAAAGGATAAAGACGCATCTACCCTCCCTAAGGTAAATTACTAAACTGCACCACACCAGTCGTTCCTAACTTAAAGGTTGATCCCACCCAAGGACTTATAAAATTTACTAATTAGTACCTGCGTACCCCTAGGTGACCAAGTAGGCGCCACGGGGCCCTACAATCCACTAGGTGTACACACTACTTCCCATTCGATCGGCTCCCTAACGTAGATACCCGTGCTGGCCCCACCGTGGGATGTATCATTCCCCAATGTGGCAACCTGATGAAACTAAAGGTGCACGGCTTATATCTACTCGATGCAACAACGGCTTACCTACCAGCCCGGGCCCACTCACGCATATGAAGCCCGTTGGACTTGCGTTGCCACCGCTAACCCGTTTGCCTCTTACAGTCAAGCCCAGTATGCGTGTCCCGTCCTCGACATGGGTCGAGCCCACAAAGATACGTATGGGTTACTGGTTGAAATGGGCCTCCACAAGCTACCCACCTAAGCTTGTCCCTTTTTCTAGTATATCCCACTTAACCCTTTAATCATGTTTTAATTACATGTTCTATTTTGGTTAAGTATTCTAATCGTATTTTCTATTGCCACCCAAGGCAACCACTAGATTTTCTCATGCCACCCGAGGCACCCACTTAACCCCTCATGTCCCTCTACATGCTAATGTGGTTAAGTGTTTCTTAATTAATTAATTAAGAACGTAACCTTTGTAAAGACCTCTCACATTAGACTGTCTTTTATGACCGCTGGTTAAGCCGGTTGGGTCCGGGCAGCCTTATGTCATAACAGAGTCTAACCTCGTGTCTTTACATTAATTACGTATTTAGTTTGTGCCTAAGACCTCTCACATTGGGCTAACATTTGTAGCAACTGGTTAAGCCGGTTGGGTCCGGGCAGTTTTACGCTACAACTGAGTCCAACCTCGTGTCTTAGTCAATTAATTACACCTAATTAATCACCCTCATAATTTTATATTAATTATCCCTAATTAATCAAGTTTTCTTAACATGGGTAGACCTAACTTAATAGGTAAATTCCCATGGGGTAGACCTAACTCAATAGGTAAATTCCCAACACATAGTATGGGTACACCTAACCAAATAGGCAAATTCCCATACTATGTTTATTTATTTTGTGTTATGCATAATTATATTAATTTCACACAATCTTATTAACTTATGCATTTAATTACCCCATCGTTCCCACGTAATTTCGTTCATGATATAACACATATAAAAGGTGTCAACTTGCATATGAATGAACATGTTTCAAAGGTGCCATCTTGCATATTAACAAACACATAACTTGCATATGAACTTGCATAACATGTCACATAACTTGCATATAATATGTCACATAACTTACATATTCATTTTGCATAACAAACTTGCATATTAGCTTATAGACTTGCATAATGTGTCATCATGAACTTGCATATTAATAAACATGTAACTTGCATATTTACATACATGTAACTCGCATATTAACAAACATGTAACTTGCATATAAAGAAACATGTAACTTGCATATTTACATACATGTAACTTGCATATTAACAAACATGTAACTTGCATATTAACAAACATGTAACTTGCATATTTACATACATGTAACTTGCATATTAACAAACATGTAACTTGCATATTTACATACATGTAACTTGCATATTAACAAACATGTAACTTGCATATTAACAAACATGTAACTTGCATAGCATATTACCATGAACTTGCATAACATGCATATGATTACATAGCCCACAACTTGCATATTTAGCATCATGCAAACATAACATACATCATATTAAACTTGCATAAGCTTACATACTCAACATGCATAAACATAAGATTAATGCTAACATCATATCATATGATTCAAAGCTCATTAACCCACATACAAAACCATAAATCTCATCACATCTCATCTAATTAGTTTACCAAAAGATCATCAAAGTGATAGAAACTCACAACTAGCAACTTTGAACACCAAATGAAGAAGATTAAGATGCTAAGAAGGGATTAGAAGTTGATTAGAGAGTGATTAGTATGCAACCCTCTTCATAAAATTAGTGGAGGCCATGAGAGCTAGCATTTTGCCATAGTTTAGTCACTAGGTTTAATTATGAATGAATTAGGGTAGGTTAGGGTCTTATTTATAGATTAGGCAAGTGTTTTAGGCCATAGGATTAACCCTAGATTCAATCCAAGCCATCAAAGCATGTCTTGGGGAAGAAGTCAAGTGTAGGAACCATCTAGGGCCTTTAGATTAAAGATGGACCATGAGAACCATTCAAATGCAAAATCTGCACTTGAGCGAATCGGCCCACGGGTTGACAGCCAAACACCCTGGATTAACCCCTAGTCGACCCAGCGGGCTCGGGTCGACTTCAAAAATCGGCCGGTTCGGTTATTCCCCTCTCCCAATTCGCTGTTTTGAGCATTTTTGCATATTTATTTATTAAATTTTCAATTATATATATATATATATCAATATATATATATATATATATCTACACAACCCATTTCACTTAATTAAGTATACTTTAATTTGGGAATTTTCGTGAAACTTCGCGGGGCCATATCTTGGTCATACGGACTCCGATTTTCGAAAACTCGGACTCTATTTCGCGTATTTTTCCGAGACGAACGCAATGGCATAGCCCGTTTCCCTTGATTCCCATTTTAGAATTAAATTCTGCCTCGATTTATGTTATTACAGGTTATTGAAAATACGGGTTGTTACATGTTGCATCGACAATCTACATCGTACCATTGATTTCTGCCGAAATATAACCTCTGAGCTCGTACGTCTTAGAGAATGGTGTTAAGCAAGAGAATAAATTCTTTGCCACCAAATAGATTTATATTTAAAAGAGATCAACAATACAGTTCAAAATACAATGTTAGACATGTAATCCTATCTTTAACCGGGTTAAAGAACTAATGTCGTTTAAAACACAGTTCACGATAAACCCAAAATCATATCCCATTAATTATGGAATCTTCACGGAAAAACAGATCAATATATAATTGATATCAATCTCCATATCCGACTAATAATATGAATGGAATAACGACAAAGCTTGTTAAATTCCATATATATTAACAGTCTTCCTCCACAAAAGCTCACTTCGATTATTACCAAATCGAATTCCATCCCATTCCAATTTATTATATTAAATTGGAAAACTTTACTTTGGAAAATTTCAATTAAATCTTAATAAAAAGATCTATAAATTCCAAATCACATTTCACTATTAATCAGGTTAAAGAACAAGTGTTATTTAGAACACCGTTCACGATAAACCCAAAAATCCAATTCTTTTATTCAATTCCAATTAAATATTAATTAATTGGAAAACTTCTCTAAATCTTAATTAAAAGATTTATTCTTTTCTTAACTGGGTTTAAGAACAATGTTATTAAAGACACCGTTCACGATAAACCCAAAATCCAATTCGATATAAAATACAAGCCTCTAAATAGAAATTATATGGGCTTGTATTCAATATCAAATTCTGAAACCTACAAGTATTGTTTTGGGAATAATTTATATATATATATCTTCCAAGTTCCTCAACAATTTCCGTATAATCATGGAATCCAACATCGAAATATTCCGAAGATAATTTCCATTCAAATCCATTGCAATTCATATATTGGAAATTCTGGTTATATTAAAACCCATTCTCAATCCAATTTATTTATTTAAAAATAAATGGGATTATAATTCTAGTTAATAACTAGTTCATTTCGATAAAAATATGTTTTTATCTTTTCAAATACGTAGTTTATCATCCTAATTCTTTCAAAATCATTTATTATGATTTTACACAAATTATCGATATTTTTAATAATTTTATTAAGGCCCTTTCCGTCGATTTCCATAAACGGTCATCGAACAGCACTTATAACGACCTTTTCCAAATTTGATTTGGACATAATTCCAAATCCAACCGTTAGATTTCAAATCTCTTATATTTTTTGAAAGATCTTTTCGATACGAACCCAATGGTTCCGGTTTTAGGAGAATCCGATGACAGATCTCCCGTAATGTCAATTCGAAGTCAATGGTCGATATTCGCAAATGGTCGCGGCGCAGCGCGTTCTATTCAGGCCATTGAATAAATGTAATATATATTATATATATTTCGTCGATTTCCATTTAAAACGTATTTTATAAATCATTTTTAAACGATTCCAACTTCATTTTCAATTTTAAATCAAAATTGAATATTCCATATCATTATAATATTAAAATGATAATATTTTCAAGATATCAGATTTTGAAATCATTTCCTTTTTTATATTCATTATAAAAATGAATACAGTCGATATAAATATCGTTAGCGCTAAAATAGCGCATTCTAATCAATACGACTTCATATATATATTTCAATATTTTCGTGTCCATCCTAAATCGGACATCAAAATTATATTTTGATCCATTACTGAATATTATTTTAAAATATTCGTTATTTTAAAATATTTCCTTATTTTAAAATATTCGTTCTTTCTGAATTGGAATCAGACCCTATCAATTACCATATAATGTTATTTATATGGATTTCATACAACATATGTATATAACGACAATGATAAACAATCAACCATCATCCAAAGTGCATTACACAACTACATTAGCATTAAATATAAACAATTAACGCTTACAACAGTCCGTCAATCAATCGATCGACATACAACTAAACAACTGGGATTAGTGTTTGCCAAATATCATCCCAATACCCATGTGGGGTTTCAATAAACAAACAGAGATTTTATTTGTGTAGTTGGGCGATGTGTAAAATTTATCGTCCCAATCAATGTCAGTCAAATGGGTGTGCATAAACAAATCGTCCGATTTGTAGATGAATATTTATTTTCATTTCAGGAGAATTTTTTGTCGTTCATATATACGTTAAAAATTATATTTTTAACGATAAAATATTTATTACAACACATGAATATTTTTACTAGTTCATACATACAATAAATATAATATTTTTATTGTTTAAACATTTTATTGAACACATGAGTATTTCATTTAGTTCATTTACACAATAAAAATGATATTTTTATTATTCAAACATTTTATTCAACACATGAATATTTTATATATTTTATTTACATAATAAAATTGATATTTTTATTATTCAAACGTTTATTCAAGACATGAATATTTTATATTTTTTATTTACACAATAAAAACGACATTTTTATTATTCAAACATTTTATTCAACACATGAATATTTTATATATTTTATTTACAAAATAAAAATGATATTTTTATTATTCAATACATGAATATTTTATATATTTTATTTACACAATAAAAATGATATTTTTATTATTCAAACATTTTATTCAACACATGAATATTTTATATATTTTATTTACACAATAAAAATGATACTTTTAGAATTCAAACATTTTATTCAACACATGAATATTTTATATATTTTATTTACACAATAAAAATTGTTGTTCAAATATTTTATTCAACACAATACAATCAACAACCACAATACTGTCCATTCAATCCAAACAAGTAACCATGGTTTGTACAATAAATAGTGTCGGGGGCTACTAAGCCCCGTCTGCATCCAAGTATATATTTTACGGTGAAATAATTAGAGTGAGAAAGAGTTCTCACACTTGGTTTCCACTCCGTCAGTTTTTATTTCTGAATTCTGTGTTGTTTTGATTTAAATTTGCCTGAAATTCAAATCTGCTCCGTTTCCGCTCTAGTCAATTCTGAAATGTAGTGCTTGTCTAGAGGATTCCAACGCACCTTAAACTGTTCCATTTCGATAAGATTTGAATAAGATATGGCAATTTAAAGATTTAATTACATTATTAAATTTAATTTAAATAATTAAGTACCAAATTAACTTAACCCTTTTCTTTAATTCATCCCTTCCCTGTTTAACAACTCCAGATCGTCAAACCGCAACCCATCTTCACTATCAACCCAACGCGCCTCACTACATCCGTCCTGTCATCGATCAAACCCCACCACCGGAGAGCCCTACCCGTTGCCTACCACCACCACTATGGTGATGAACTCGGCGCACCCCCTTGACCTAGAACGGAGTGCGAACCTCAGTACTTTGTGCATCGAATTCAAGAAATCCGCACATACATTTTTATTCATCTCCGTTCATCCTGTCAAGCTCGCATAGCCCTTCGATTCTTGTTTTGTGTGTGTTCGAATTAGGTAATTGGATTTTGAGATTTGGGGAAAAATTTAATACGAGATTTTGGCCATTCAATTTGGGTATGTGGCGGTGCAAATTTCAGAATGGATTAGGGTTTCAATGGCTTGGGCCTTTTTTAACAATAATATATAAATATTTTTATTATTTAATTTCAAAAAATGCTTGTTTATCCGTTCGAACTCCAAATCAAACCCAATGACTGTCGGTCCTAGCTAAATACCCCCATTCCGCACATAATGGAATATGTTTCGTAAGCCAATTCTTGTTTCGATTAGTTTTCGTCAAATTTAAAATATAAATCAATATATATTGAATTTAAACGTAAATTTTAATTTACCGAGGCCACATAGTGACTCAAAAAATTCCAGAAAAATAAATCTAACTATGTTTTGGCGATACGATCCTAAAAAACTAATTTAATCGAATTTGGAGGCCGTTTGAAAAATGACCATTTTTACAGTCGATTAAATTCAAATTGAAAGTACCAAACGCGTTTAGTTTCACCACGCTCACATATCAATTCCAAAAATTATAAAAATTGAAACCTAGCAATAATTTGACATTCTGGATCCAACAAAAGTGGTTTCATCGAAAATGGAAGTCGTTTGCAAATCGGCTATTTTTAAGGGCTATATATTATATGAAATATATATAAATTCCATAGCGACTATTTTAAATTTTAAACTGGACATAACTTTCAATTCCCGTTATGAAATCTAGATTTTTCACATTCGTTAGAAAGATATAGTTTAACAGATTCAAATAATTCTAGTTTTACTGAAATCCGATTTATTTTGAATCCTATACATTCAATTGAAATTTAAAATCGAATTTTCAAACTACCGCCCATTTCGAGTTTGTTTTATAATTAAAATAAATTTATTCGTTCTAACTTCGATTTAAATAAACTTTTAGTCATTATAATTTGAAATGAATCACTTTAAATATTCAAAATCCATTAAAATAGCCAAAATAAAAATTTTAAATTGGTTCTGAAAATCCGGGTTGTTACAATCTCCCCCACTTAAAATCTTTTCGTCCTTGGAAAGGAACAAAGCTGAAAGTTGTTTAAATAACCAACTCAACTTTCATTCTTCAACTTTTCAGTTTCTAAGAATTTTCTAATTTCTCAAAAATTTGGCTAACACCCTAAATTTTCGAAAAATTTCGCCATAACCTCCTTTGTACGGGGAGACCTTTAAAACCACAACTAGCCTCACAGGGACCTCATCAATCCAAAAGAAAAAAGAAAAATCCAATCGGCTCATAAGATCATCAAAACCCAATAAATTAGTAAACATGTACCTATTTGTCGGGCATACAATTTTATTGCTCTTCATAGACTCCATGCTATGACCTATTCAAACATATATATGTACATGTATGCATTTCCATTCAATTTTCAATTCAGTTCAATATTTGATTCGATTTGAATTTTTTTACCATTTATACACATATTGGTTAAATTAATTATCATATTTTTATTAGTTAAACTAATAATCAAACATCACAACCAACAGTCAATTAGTTGGTTAACTTTTTAATCATATATCTTTAATATATATACTCAAAAATTCAATTTTTAGTGCCAAATCACAACAATAACCCTATCTAAATTTTGGTTCTCACACCAGTCAATTGGAATCATATAGATATTCCACTTTTGAAACTCGAATATAGACTCTGATGATGATATATCAATCATCAGAATCATCTCCAGGCGACTAAAGTGTGATTCTATATCTACCAAGTATATTTGAGACTTCGAATACACGCTAGATAGGCATATATGCAAAATCTTCATATACTCGATTGTCCAAATTCAAAATAAAATAAATATTCAAATACGTATAATAGGGTTTAAATTTTCAAAACAAACTTTGTTTTCACTTTTATTTTAAAAATAACACTCTTCATACTCGTTCTAGGATGCTACTGATCCCATCTCTAGCGAGTCATTCTTATTGGATATTACTAATCCAATCTCTGATGAATTCTTTCGTTCGGTTCTAATGTGTCTTTCTCTCGAGCTCTGTAAACCAAAGCTCTGATACCAAAATGAAATAGCCCAACGAAATCTGGTAGGCTTTGCAACCATCCCTTCATCCCCCAAAGCAGCAGGTAATACCCACCGTGGCTTCCAGATGATCCCTTAGTCACCTTGTTTTACGGTCATCCTCTTGACCGATCAACCAACCCTCAAAAGGGACATGTAGGGGTAAGAGCTCACTTTTCACCACCAAACCACATGCCGAGAACCCCTATCATGCGTACCCAGCCCCACAGAGCCAGCGACAAGGACTTGTGTGAAAACTAAAACAGTTGTTTAAAAATTTTCTTTTAAAAGTAGAGTAAATCCAGGAACCATGCCGTATAACACGGAACGGGTTTCCTTCCAAGAATACCAGTGCATATAACAAACAATGCAATGCTTTTTGGAAAAATGAAGCTAGTATAAGACTCAGGTCCTATCACACAATGCAACGCAAGCCGAAGAATAGAGTTTTACCTTATAATAGCCAAACATGCTTGGTACGTTTAAAACAAATCATTTGATACTATTATAAGTGCATAGTGTCAAAAATAACTTCAAATATAAATGTATTAATCATAGACGACATGAGTACCATATATCATGTCGCCAATACTAGGTTCTACAATCAAAACTGAAATGTCATGTATTGGAATTTGTATTCCATTTATGAACCAAGGCAAGGGATTGTCCTTACCGAATTCAAGACGCTTTAGCCCGTGTCTTAGGATACAGTCGCAACTGCACCTAGGAAAATGCAGGGTCGGTCCACTCTAAATAGATTAATAATCCCTTAACAATAAGTATTCCCCACCCTATGGGGCGTAAGTCTGGTCAGTATGTCGACCATGTCACCCATCGGCCCCGTAGTGACCAATATATCCGAGGTACCTCGCTATCCATCAAATAATATGCAACATCCACATGAGTAAAATGTCTGGGCTCCATACCATGACACCACTCCTAGCTAGAAAGAAACACATGTCCTCCCTGCCGCCTTCATCCCATTTCTGGTTCATACCGGGGTGTGAAGCTCACGAATTAACGTTATACACAAAGCTAAGATATTTAAAGTCATGCTTTGATCATCAACCACAAGACTCTGCTTTTCAATAGAAGCCTTGATCATTTGCATCTCAGCATGCCACATTGACAATTCATGCCATGCGACTAATGTCTATCAATATATAACTTCTGAGCTTGTATGTCTCAGAGAAGGGTGTTAAGCAAGAGAATAAATTCTCTACCACCAAACATATATATATATATATATATATATATTTAATAGAGATCAATCAACACAGAACGAAATCCAATGTCAGACACACATCCATTTACTAGTTCGTTCTGGGTCTGAACGAAACCAGAGGCACCTTATTCCTCGTCCCATATGTCCAACACAGGACAGAGGTCCTCGCATATCCGATCGATCTCCAAGTACGTCTGGACGATCACCACTTATTACCTTGTCTTGGGTGTACAGCCCATTCAAGACATCAGTAATCATCTAAACGATGTGAAGACCTACGATCTTTAACCATCGTCTTCATTATCGACTTATCTTTGAATCAATTATTCAGAATAAGTATAAATCCGGCCTTTCCGAATAATTCACGTATTTTATAATCAAGTACTATAAAAACACAACATACGCCTCATTCCAATCCAGAATATTCTTTTATTCAAACATTCACATCTTTTAGGGAAAAGTTCCCATTAATTTTTTCAAAGATAAATTCTTTAATCTTGCTTTGGATATCAATTTAAGCCAAATTAAGGTTTATCCAAGCTAGTCGGGATTATCGAAACTTACCAAAGTAATCATTTATTATATTTATCAATCCCAACCTATTCATCGCATGGAGAAAAGGTGGTAATACTCCATATCTAACACCATAGTGTTATCGGTAAATTTAGTTACCATTTCACGTTCAAATCTAATAACTATCGCCTGGAGTAAAAATGGTGATACTCCGTTCTGGATCATTTCCCAAATTTGATAATTTAAATTATCACATTCACATTTCAATCTAATTAAAGATTCATTAAAACTACACTTAGCCTTAGTCTTCCCAAAAATCAATATTAATGATTGTTTAACTTTGGATAATCAAACATGTCGCATCGACAATCTACACCGTACCATTGATTTATGCTGATATATAACCTCTGAGCTCGTTCGTCTCAGAGAAGGGTGTTAAGCAAGAGAATAAATTCTCCGTCATCAAACATATATATATATATATATATATTTAACAGAGATCAACAATACAGTTCGAAATACAATGTTAGACATGTAATCCTGTCTTTAACTAGGTTATAGAACTAATGTCGTTTAAAACACAATTCAAGATAAACCCAAAATCACATCTCATTAATTATGGAATCTTCACGGAAAACAGATCAATATATAATTGATATCAATCTCCGT
Organism: Allium sativum; assembly: GCA_030737875.1. Classification (NCBI taxonomy): domain Eukaryota; kingdom Viridiplantae; phylum Streptophyta; class Magnoliopsida; order Asparagales; family Amaryllidaceae; genus Allium; species Allium sativum. The sequence continues at coordinate 259,628,841 of CM060927.1, read as the reverse complement.
ATCCGACTAATAATATAAATGGAGTAACGACAAAGCCTTTTAAATTCCATATATATTAACAGTCTTCCTCCACAGAAGCTCAATTCGATTATTACCAAATTGAATTCCAACCCATTCCAATTTATTGTATTAAATTGGGAAACTTTACTTTGGAAAATTTCCATTAAATCTTAATAAAAAGATTTATAAATTCCAAATCACATTTCAATGTTAATCGGGTTAAAGAACAGGTTTTATTTAAAACACTATTCATGATAAACCCAAAAATCCAATTCTTTTATTCAATTCCAATTAAATATTAATTAATTGGAAAACTTCTCTAAATCTTAATTAAAAGATTTATTCTTTTCTCAACTGGGTTTAAGAACAGTGTTATTTAAGACACCGTTCAGGACAAACCCAAAATCCAGTTCGATATCAACTACAAGGTCTGAATAGAAATTATATCGCTTATATTCAATATCAAATTCTGAAATGAACAAATATTGTTTTGGGAATAACGATATATATATCATCCAAATTCCTCAACAATATTCGTATAATCACAAAATCCAACATCGAAATATTTTGAAGATGATTTCCATTCAAATCCATTCCAATTCATATATTGGAAATTCTGGTTATATTAAAACCATTCTTAATCCAATTTATTTATTTAAAAATAAATGGGATTATAATTCTAGTTAATAACTAGTTCATTTCGATAAAAATATATTTTTATCTTTTCAAGTATGTACTTTATCATCCCAATTTTTTCGAAATCATTTATTATGATTTTATACAAATTATTGATACTTTTAATAATTTAATTAAAGCCCTTTCAGTCGATTTCCATAAACAGTCATCGAACTACACTTAAAGCGACCTTTTCCAAATTTGATTTGGACATAATTCCAAATCCAACCGTTAGATTTCAAATCTCTTATATTCTTTGGAAAGCTCTTTTCAATACGAACCTAACGGTTCCGGTTTTAGGAGAATCCGACGATCGGATTTCCCGTAATGTCAATTCGAAGTCAATGGTCGAAATTCGTGGACAGTCGCGGTGCGGCGCATTCTATTCAGGCCATTGAATATATATAATATATATATTATATATATTTCGTCGATTACCAGTTAAAGCGTATTTTATAAATCGTTTATAAATTCGTTTTAAAACGATTTCAACTTCATTTTCAATTTTAAATCAAAATTGAATATTCCATATCATTATAATATTAAAATGATAATATTTTCAAGATATCATATTTTGAAATCATTTCCTTTTTTATATTCATTATAAAAATGAATAAAATCGATATAAATATCGTTCGCGTCAAAATAGCACATATCTAATCAACACGGCTTCATATATATTTCAATATTTTCGTGTCCGTCCTAATTCGGAACTCAAAATCATCCATTACTGAATATTATTTTAAAATATTCGTTTTGTTAAAATATTTCCTTATTTTAAAGTATTCATTCTTTCTAAATTGGAATCAGACCCAATCAATTATCATATAATGTTATTTATATGGATTTCATATAACACATGTATATAACAACAATGATAAACAATCAACCATCATGCAAAATGCATTACACAACTGCATAAGCATTAAATATAAATAATTAACGCTTACAACAGTCCGTCAATCAATTGATTGATATACAACTAGACAATTGGGATTAGTGTACGCCAAATATCATCCCAAAACCTGTGTGGGGTTTCATTCAACCAACACAGATTTTATTTGTGTAGTTGGGCGATGTGTAAAATTTATCGTCCCAATCAATATCAGTCAAATGGGTGTGCATAAACAAATCGTCCGATTTGTAGATGAACATTTATTTTCATTTCAGGAGAATTTTATGCCGTTCATATATACGTTAAAAATTATACTTTTAACGATAAAATATTTATTTCAGCACATGAATATTTTTACTAGTTCATACATACAATAAAAATAATACTATTATTCAAACATTTTATTCAACACATGAATATTTTATATATTTTATTTAAATAAAAATGATATTTTTATTATTCAAATATTTTATTCAATACATGAATATTTTATATATTTTATTTACACAATAAAAATGATATTTTTATTATTCAAACATTTTATTCAACACACGAATATTTTATATATTTTATTTATGCAATAAAAATGATATTTTTATTGTTCAAATATTTTATTCAACACAATACAATCAACATCCAGAATACAATCCATTCAATCCAGACAAACAACCATGGTTTGTACAATAAATAATGTCGAGGGCAACTAAGCCCTATCTGCATCCTAGTATATGTTTTACGGTAAAATAATTAGACTGAGAAAGAGTTCACACACTTGGTTTCCACTCCATCAGTTTTTATTTCTGAATTCTGTGCTGTTTTGATTTAAATTTGCCTAAAATTCAAATATGCTCTGTTTCCATTCTGGTCAGTTCTGAAATGTAGTGCTCGTCTAGAGGATTCCAACACACCTTAAACTGTTCGATTTTGGTAAGATTTGAATACGATATGGCATTTTAAAGAATCAATTACATTATTAAATTTAATTTAAAAAAGTACCAAATTTACTTAACCCTTTTCTTTAATTCATCCCTTCCTTGTTTAACAACTCCAGATCATTAAACCGCAACCCATCTTCATGATCAACTCAACCTAATGCGCCTCACTACATTCGTCCTGTCATCAATCAAACCTCACCACCGGAGAGCCCTACCCGTCGCCTACTACCGCCGGCTGTGGTGATGAACTCGGCACATCCCTTGACCTAGAACGGAGTGCGAACTTTATGCATCGAATTCAAGAAATCCGCGCAGATATTTTTAATCATCTCTGTTCATCCTGTTAAGCTCGTATAGCCCTTCGATTCTGGTTTTGTGTGTGTTTGAATTAGGTAATTGGATTTTGCGATTTGGGGGAAAATTTAATGTGAGATTTTAGCCATTCAATTTGGGTATGCGGCGGTGCAAATTTCAGAATGGAGGGTTTCAACGGGTTGGGCCCTTTTATAACAATTATATATTAATATTTTTATTATTTAGTTTCTAAAAATACTTGTTTATCTGTTCGAACTCAAAATCAAACCCTATGACTATCGCCCCTAGCTAAATAACCCCATTCCGGACACAATGGAATATGTTTCGTAAGCCATTTCTATTGTTTCGATCTGTTTTCATCAAATTTAAAATATAAATCAATATATATTGAATTTAAACATACGTTTTAATTTACCGGGGCCACATACTGACTCCAAAAATTCCAGAAAAATAAATCTAGCTATGTTTTGACGATACGGTCCTAACAAAACTAATTTCATCGAATTTGGAGGCCGTTTGAAAAATAGCCATTTACCAGTCGATTAAATTCAAACTAAAAGTACCAAACGCGTTTAATTTAACAACGCTCACATATCGATTCCAAAAAATATGAAAATTGAAACCTAGCAATAATTTGACATTACGGATCCAACAAAAGTGGTTTTGTCGAAAATGGACGTCGTTTGCAAATTGTTTATTTTTAAGGGCTATATACTATATAAAATATATATAAATTCCATAGCGACTATTTTAAATTTTAGACTGGACGTAACTTTAAATTCACGTTATGAAATCTGGATTTTTCACATTCCTTAGAAAGATGTAGCTTAACAAATTCAAATATTTCTGTTTCTACTGAAATCCGATTTATTTTGAATCATATACATTCAATTGAAATTTAAAATCGAATTTTCAAACTACTACGCCATTTCGAGTTCGTTTTATAATTAAAATAAATTTATTCGTTCTAACTTCAATTTAAATAAATTTTTAGTCGTTATTATTTAAAATAAATCATTTTAAATATTCAAAATCCATTAGCCAAAATAAAAAAATTAAATTGGTTCTGAAAATCCGGATTGTTACACATTTCTTCGATATTCTCTAAATTCGGAATTGATCTTATGGAATTTGATGATGAGATCTGCTCTATTGCGACAAGCTCATTTTTCTGATCAGGATAGTGTATTCATTTGCTGAATTTGAACACCGCATGAGAAAGATATTGAAGATTTAGTAGTTCAACTAACTTGGCGACAAATTTGAGTTTGAATTTTGAACTTTGAATGAACGGACACTTCTATCAGTATATAACGGCCCAAAAGTCATTTCTCTTCATAACCACTTCTCTTCTTCTTCTTCTCATTTTTCATTTTCTATCAAAATTTTAGGAGGCGTAACTTCTTCATTTCTTGTCGGAATTGGACGAAATCAACGGCGAATCGAAGAGAAATTCAAGGATTACGATCTAGTGACAGTCTGGGGTTGAATTTAGATGGTATTGGGGTGCAGCATGTCGAAACAGTAAGAGATATGCATGAAATCCCGTAACATTTTTTCAGTTTTGCATATCCAACTTCAAATAGTCATATCTCACACAATTTTGATCGGAATTTGATGATCTACCCATCAAATCAACCACGAGAATGAGAACTACAATCTGGAAAAGGATTTGAGATGAAATATTCTAACCTGTGGATGCAATTCAAAGATAACCATCGACAGTTTTGGTTTCCTTCTCTCTTTATTCACCAAAACTTCATTTGATCATTACTTGATAAATTCTTGACGGATTTACATGAAACCAGCAGCATTGTGAAGAAAGTAAAGAGAAGTACAGTATGAAAATAACTTGTAGACGAAAATTCAAAGTTATAAAGTGATCTGGTACCCATTTATTTGCTGATTTATATTATATATATCCATTTCTTCTTGATGTCTCTTCATCAACCGTCGTTACTCTTCTCCTCTTTTTAATTTCTTTTTAGAATTTGAATTTTCAGTAGCCACCATTTTGGAATTTGAATTTCCAATAGCCACGTCAACCATCTTTACAGAGTTAGATTATCCAATAGCCATATAACACATCTTTTCGTATAAAACAGAACAACTTTTCAAATAATCAAATAACTTTTCAAATAATTCAAATGTTTTTTCAAAATAACAATAATATCACGATGGTTTTGTAACATATCTATATGTCAAAAATTTCAAAATTTGAATTTCAAAAAATAAAATCATAGTATCTTGATTTTTCAAAACAGTTGAATCTAGACTCATCTAATACTGATGCAATACACAAATTTAAATTAGTGTTCAAAATTTTCCATTTAAAATTTTCAAAAATCAGATTATGAACTTTTTAAAAGACCTTGCTCTGATACCAATTGTTAGGGAATGCGGAATGGATCGTTAAGGCAAAGAAAACAATACAGAGGGGTGAATAGTGTTTGTAAGAATTTAAACAAAATCTAAAATTAGAGTGAACTACGGGATGAATCAAACACCACAAACGCAATCACAAACACAGATTCAAACAAAAATGCAGAATAAACAGAAATAAAGATGCAGAAAAAGAAAGAACACACCAGATTTTATACTGGTTCAGATTGCTCCTACGTCCAGTCCCGCACAATGCTGGATTGCGCAAAGTTTCATTACTACTTCCAATAGTCAAATACAACCTCCTTGATTTCACGGCTCAACAAGGAGACATCGACTCCTATTCCTTGATTTTACGGCTCAACAAGGACACACCGACTCCTACTTCCTTGATTTATGGCTACAAGGACACACTGATTCCTCTTTGATTCAATACTAACAAGGTTTATTCAACCCAAGCAATTATAAACAAACCTATAACTCTTCAGTAGCACTTGATTCAGAGAGTAGAGAGTGTAGAGAGAAGAAGTTTGATCAAAAAAGAATTGAATTCGGTAGAGTATAAGTGTAAAAACCATAAAAATGATTAAGAATAATGGTGTAGAGAAAGAGGATGAAGTTAGAGAAGAAGAGATAATAAAAATCGGTTTTAACCCCTTTTATAGTGTGTGAAAGGTTGCAACGTTTCTGGAGCGTTACAAATGGTGAAAAGACACTTCCTTTCAAATTTAAATTTATGACAGTTATATGTCGACAAACAAAAAAGTCTATATTGACATACTTACCTTATTTTTGTTTTTTAAATCATTTTTTAAGTATTTAAATCAATATTCAAATTCTGGAAATTCCTAAAATAAAACAAGTTGTTAAAACATTATTTTCCAAGTATAAAAACATACGAAAATATTAATTAAACATATGAATAAAAACTTAATATATAAGTGATATAAAAACTATATATAATATAATTATAAATATATATAATATAATTATAAACATATATATAGGAATTTATAAAGAAATATTTATAAACTATATACAAACAAAAGGTTATATGAAAACATAGAGTTTAAATAATCAATTATACACTTAGTAAAACATATTTAATAAAACTATAAAAATACGAATACTAATAAATTAGAAAATATATTTGAAATCATAAGTTGGAAATTCTTGGAAGATTAAAAAATTATTTTGAAAGAAGTTTGAAATCAGTTTGAAAATAGTTTTGAATTTGAAAACAGATAATTTTGAAAAACAGAATTTGAACCTGGGGTGCTATTCAGAGTCTTACATAAACTAGACTCTATTATTATATTTATCTTGAAATCTTATTTACTCATGAGTCTTAAATCTACTCTGAATTCTGACTCTCTAAAAGCTCTTAAATTGTACAGTTTTCAGTATTAATTCCTGTATATAAATCCTGCATATGTGTGTGTATATACATATTCTAGATAAAGATGTTAGTATATATTGTATAATCAATGATAACTGAAATAAGGTTGTTGTCATCAAAACTCCATTCTCCAACAAAATTCTCGTCACACCCAAAGATTCTCGATCACACGAGAATTATGTTTCGCGTACGGAAAATAAAAGTGCAGTAAATAAAGAATGCAAAAATTTATAGTGGTTCAATACGTAAGGAACCTAGTCCACTTTGAAGGCGTTTGCATATTTTTACTGATTATTGATGGTTACAAGTAGCTGGCATCATCAGACAAATTTTGGTTAAATTTTCAGGGGTCATATTTTGCATATGTAAAGTCTTGGGGAGAAAATATATGTTCTTCTTCTTTCTTAAGTTCTAGGCATCCATTAATGAGTCCTATGTCCTTGTGGAGCTCTTAAATGATGAAAAATCCAACCCTTTTGAAGAACGAGGAAAATGGTATTTGTAGGTAGTGGATTAGGTGAGATTTGGGGACCACACCAGCAGATTTCGCATTCCTAGGAGGAGACATCCCGAATTTGCATCTCCTTGAGTCATATTTGAGGATTTTGTATCTTCCTTGAGGGATACGATTATTTTGTTTCCCTTGAAGATACGAAATCTCGTATCCATACGGGGATACAAAGCACATATCCTTAGGATATGAAACCGAAGTGGAGTGCTTGCTTCCGGGGATACGATTTTTAAGAGGGATGCGATTGTGTGAGGGTGCGAAGTTTAGTATGGTGAAGTGAGATGCAGGATGCGAAGAGGATAGAGATTCGAAATAAGGGAGTCAAAATCTTAGGCGCAAGTCTTTGGTGATGTGAAGGAGTAGGGATTCGAAATCCTAATGAGTCAAAATGTGGGATATAAAATCATGAGGGAGGCCATATTTCGGGGATGCGAGATGATGGTTATGAGGTGTTGTAAGGTCTACACTCGCATGACTCCTTCCGGGCTTGAATCCCGAGTGTTTGGGCAACACTTCGGGCTTTGTTGCCATACGATGGGCCGCGTCAAGTGAGCCTGGTATGCTTTTGGGAACCAGACCAAAAGGTTGGTTAACAGATTGTTCAGACGTTATTTAAAATCACTTCAGACATTATTTAAAATCACCTTTGATATTTTTTCTTCTTCCTCTATAGCCTCAAGCAGACACTTGTTTTCTTCTTCATCATTCATTTCCTTAAATAAAATCCCAGAGATTCTTCATTTTACTCATACTCTAATTAATAATTCCCTCGAGATTGTTTGAATTTGATGTATAACATATTTTACATCTATTTTTTATATTGATTATCAATTTAAATCAAAATTTGAAGACATGCCTGATGGCACGAAGTATGTAACGAATGCTATACTCGTATGATGTAGGATAGTTGTCATAGGAAAGAAAAGAAGTAGAGAAGAGAAATAGAAGAGAGGAGACGAGAAAGGAAACACCCAATCATATAGCTTGTCTACATCTTAAAATGCATCGAATAACATATAATCACATAAATAGTAATAAAGTTTATACAACTGCAAAATTTTCTTTAGTAATAGTAAGTCAAAACTGTTATGACTTCAAATGCCATATGATAAAATATGCAATAATAACCCAAATATAAGTACGAGAAGGTGTCTCCTTCTAGTGATCCATCTATAGAACTCCATGTGCTATTTACACGTGCTTTATAATATACTCATTTAAGAATATCCAATGTAATAAGAATCAAAACATAAAACCTGAGTTAGGCCACATTTAACATGAGCGATAAACAAACTCAAAATACCATAGAAGTTAGTATAATATAAGGAACAAATGGTATATGAATCATACCTGACGAATCCCTACAACCAAAGTGTCAGCATATAACATCGATAGTATGCTAATCCATAATATCATAAAAGGTACTCCACACCATGAAAAATCTCAGAGTGCCTAGGTATCCATATCTATAATATATATCCTATATGACATCACTAGAATAACAGGTGGCTAGTGAAGCAAGCATAACAAACATAACATTCATAAACGATACTTGTTGTCACTTAGTTTGCTCTGGATATAAGATAACTCGTATGGCCCTCATGCTAAAGACTAATTTAAAACCATAGTTTTCAGTTGTACTCTGGTATCATATAGCCAAAAGCTGAATATGTGTCTTGTAGCCCAAAGCTAGATACTAGATCCAAAGCCACTAGTCTAGGGTATATAGAACCTTCAATGAACGCTGGGTGTCTGCACTTGCAATATCATAACACCTCGTAATTTTTGCATTAATTATTTAAATTAATTAGTTGTGTTTCAAAAATGAAATTTGTGCAAATGATGGAATTTGACTACAGAACATAAACTATTGCATTCGTGGTGAAATTCTAAGAAATTTTCATATTTGAAATTTTGTTATCGAAGTTCATGTGAAGAAGCTATGAACAGAAAACGAATTCAAAACTGAAATAGGTAATAAGTTAACATACATTATTGAAACTTAGCCAGACCTACAGTATGACCTCCATTATTGGGCGGTTGACAAGGAACGATTGACCATTGTAGGGGCCAATTAACCTGCCTTAGAGTGATGACTTTTGTTTTCTTTAGCATGATGGATCAAATTTAATAAAATTAGATCCGATGGATGTGCACCTATAAATTGAAACCTAACTCTTCCTTCTCTTCTCATATTTTTTAAAGGCTTGAGCGAGACTCTATCATTTTTTACTCTCTATTTTTTTAAATTATAAGATAAGGTTTGTTTGTCCATATACATACAAATTAGAAAAGGATAAAAAGTTAAATAAGGAGAAGATGAATGAATTAACCTTCGCGTTTTTAACCTAATATTCTTTAGGATCATATTTATTCAATTTTCTTTTCCAATCCTAAATATCTTCTCAGATTTGTAATTTTAACATATGTATATTTTATTTTTATACATGTTTCATGGATTTAAAAGAGAATAGAGTTGAATAAAAGATTATAATTTAGATCTGGAGTTTGGAAGCACTTCTTCAATGTGACTACATTTATTATACTAAATTTATCCAATGTTTAATTTTTATGCTTAAATCTACCTTTCATTTGAATTGTAGGCTTGTTTTGTTAATGCAAAATCTTCTACATTTATATTATATTTTTATATTTTAACGACATGCCTTTTCGACTATTGAAAAGTCGACACTGAATACGTCCATTGTATTCCAATGTAAAATAACCAATCATCAAAAAACGCAAATTGCTAGGGTTAAACGTAAAAGAAAAGGAAAAAGAATAGGAGAAACACATAATCTTGCATAACATATAATAATAATAATGAAAGATGATCTGTCACTCTAAGATATATCGTACATTAGAGTTAAAATCAAATCCCATCAGCAAAACAATTATAAATTTTAACCTTACAAATGTTGATAGGTAAATATACTACAGTGGAAGCAAAAATATTAAGACATGTAGACATCAAACTCTACACCACGAGTTTTATATCCTACTGATGAAAACCTGGCAACATGCTCTGTGTGAGCCAAGCATTATAATAAAATAGCACATGGGTCGGACTGGGAAAGAAGTGAGAGAACTAAAGTAAAAGGAAACGATGTAAGACCACATTGCTAATCATGGAACGTGTTTTTACCTCCTAAGAGTAACATATATATAGAATCAATACAAATTAGAAATAAACATGGAATGAACGCCATATGCAAGAATGTAAACATAAGGGAACACTACCATACAAATAGTATATACCAACAAAGACTTCTAACGGTCACTAACGATATGGTTCCAACGACTTCCAACGGAAGCTATTTTTAGGATTTTTCTTACGAATTAAAAAATATTTCAGTTGAAAGCTGTTGGTTTATACACATTGGTGGTCGTTGATAGCTATTGCTAAACTGCGAGCATATTGCTAGAACTTGCTTCTTCTGTCCTATTTGTTTTTTACACAAAAATTTCACCAGAAACCCCCTTCCTCCTCCAAAACCTTCACCCAATGCCACTCCACCCTTTCCTAGCCTCTACAACACCTAAAACCTCCCTTTCTTCCTCTATAGCATCCGAATCTCCTCTAAATCAGTTATTAAATCTAAACCCTATTTAATTAAATTTTCTAACTTAGGGTTAGTTTGTTAATATACATGTTTGTATTGCCTTATTGTATGTATACTGTAGTTCTATGTATTGAAGTTTATGTAGTTTGTATCACAATATAATTATGTGCATGTACGTTGAATATTTAAGTGATCTTAGGCTTGTTTGGGGACGTTTATTGTGAGTGAGCATAATTTAGTATATGTTTTCTAGAAAATTATCGAAAACGATATTTAATTTTATAACATACGGTTAGTTTGATTAACTTTTGAAAATGTGTATATGTGATAAACTCTGTATATGCACGTGTCGAATGCTAATTTTTTTAACAAGTATAAAATAGGTTATATATTATATTCATAAAACCCTTAGAGTGTTTTCCGGCCCCATCTGATAAGTATTGTATATGATCGTTATATGGATATTCATTTGTTTTACACAACAGACATCTATATTCGTCATTTACAACATTTATTGGATTTTTCACTGTATTGGACAAGTTATGAACACAATAACGTAATTAAATTTCGTAAAGCATTTCATTTTAAATGTTTCTCAAAATTTTGAAAGTACTTCCTTTATGTTCCCCATGTACATGCAATTATGCATTGTTCAGCAAACTAACGCGAAGTGCTGCTGAAATTTTGTTGAATCACTTAAATTGAAAAGATTTACGCGATTTAATTACATTATTGTATTTGTAATGGGAAGTAGGATGACCCATCAGTAAAATGTCGATGATCAATTAATATAACATTCACCAATAAAATTTCTTTAATAAAATGTAAATGCAAATTTATATTATACCTTTTAATTATCTATTAAGGGTAAATGGACAGTTATTTTACTGGTCAGAACTAGATGTATAAACAAGGAAGGGAAACTGGAGGCTCAATAAGTGAACATTTTAATAATGTTGTTCACGTGTTTATTGATTTTGCTCTAAATAATAACGGAAACGACGAAGAAATCCGTTATCCATGTGGTAGGTGCAAATTGTTAAAGCTTTAATACCAGAAATGGTTAGAGTTCATTTGCATCAGTACGATTTCATGCCGAACTATTTGGTTTGGTATTGTCATGAAGAACTGTTAGAATCTACTCCTATACAAGTTGAGGAGGCAATGAATAACGAAATTACTATGACGAATCTCATAGAACATATGGTTGAAGTTGATGCATGTTCAATGTTCCATGTTCCTCGGTTTAATGAGGATGGTGGTAATACTAAAGAAGAACTAAATATTAAGGCCAAAAAATATATGATTTATTAGATGTCACGAAGAAACCCCTTTGGGGAGGTTGTAACACCCCACCTCCGCCAGGGTGACTCTTGCAAGCACTCTGATTTTGGAGGGGCGTTTGAATCAGGTAAACATGCATAATGATATATCAAGGCAGAACAAGAACATATGTATATATGTAAACAGAGTAAATAACATAGATAAAACAGCGGAAGATTTCAGACCATTTCAAAACATGTTTGGTACAACATAATGTCAATTTTCCAAATACACAAGTCTAGATAAAAACAACATTTCTGAAAAACTGAAATACATAAGTACTATCCCCAAAATAAGTGATAACCATAGCTAGCTTCATGTCAAGACCGTACATGAGCTAAAATCCCACAAGCAAGCGCTCAGAAATCCAGCTAAGCTCCAATATTCCCTCCCTGAGAACCTGGGGGGGGGGGAACGGAAGAAAAGAGGCGAAAGAAAACAGGTCAGTCAAAAAGACTGAGTAAGCCCTACTACAATCAATGTAAACTGATAAAGTTAACTGGCATGAGAAGCAGGTATGATCATAAGGATAACAACATACTAGCATGGTGATTAACTAACAAGGTAGATAAAGGTGTCATCGCATAATCAGGATTAAGGTTTTGCACCACAGGTGTACTAGCAAACTAACATGACTTGAATAAACAAGTATTGATCCCTTGGCCCAAGCTTTGGCCCACTAACATGAAATGACCCTAATACAAGGTCCAACCAAACGGTCTAGTCGATCGGCTCCCTAAGCCTAACTCGTCACGTGTTGGTGTCAATACGGCCCAAACATAATTGTAGTCGAACTGTGCCGGGTCCACCCTTCGGGTGTATCAAGCCCTAGGGTGCCAACCCCTGGACACCATAAACATGAGTGCACAGTCTCGATCTACTGGTACCCATGCTTGACTTCTCCAAATACGGACTACGTGCACGACCATAGTCCGTCCGGAACTACATCGGCGTACCACCCTGCCGTCGTTTATTGGTCGCTTACCTCCAGCCCAGTAATCGTGCCCCCTCCCTAGCCTAGTCCCTAGGGTCTTAATGATACAAACTTGGGATTACTGGTGGAGTGGGCCCCCATTGCTAGGATTTTTCTAGTGGATTAAGTACGGTTTAACCCTCTTGCTAATCATGGATTAACTTGGTTAAGTGTAACGCTGAGTTCAGATTTAACCCTGATTAATCTACCAAGCCCGCATTGATTAAGTATTAAGTGGACCATGACTTAAACCCTAATCATGAGGCATTAATTAATTAACGTGCCTTAACCTCTCACATTAGACCTTGTTGTGGTTACTAGTTAAGCCGGGCGGGTCCGGGTAGCTTTACACCACAACTTGGTCTAACCTCGGGTTCAAGGTACAACATGGCCAACTTCTCACATTGGGTCTTATTGTTTGTAGCAACTAGTTAAGCCGGTCGGTTCCGGGTAGGTTTACGCTACAAACTCAACCCAACCTCAAGTTGGTCACACTTGTATTTTCTAAGTGTCATGTCCATCATGTTTCCAAAACATGTTACAAGTTTTTCAAGCAATTGGGTAGACCTAACTTAATAGGTAAATTCCCAATGGGTAGACCTAACTTAATAGGTAAATTCCCAAGCTTATGTTTTTATGTCTTTTAAGTTTACCCAACCCCAAACGCAATCCCAACGCTTACATATCGCAATAGCGCATAAAGGATAGAAAGAGGGAACTTGGCATAATCATGACATAAAGGTATTGAAGCCACAAGTTTAACATGGTGGCATATGAAATGTTCATATGTTCATACACTTGCATATTACATTTTTAGGCCTCAAAAGCATGCATAAAACCAAACTTGGCATATTGGTGATACATGGTGCTAAATGACATGTAGAAATGGCCATAAGTTCGCATTTAGCCTCACATGCAAGTTATCATAAGGGATATGATAACTTACATGTTGCCAAAATGCAACCTTTAGCCTAAAGCTTGAAGCTTTATGTTCACATACTCAAGATAAGCTTGCATAACATGATAACATGAACAAAATGATCATCCCAAACTTGCATAACATACTTGCATATCATAACATGGCTTACCTGCATAGCATAACATGGTAAACTTGCATAACATGACATGATGAACTTGCATATCATAACATGGCAAACTTGCCTAACATGATAAACTTGCATATCATAACATAACAAACTTGCATAACATGATAAACTTGCATATCATATCATAATGATCAAACACAACTTGCATCATTAACTTTAGAGTTTAAATATGAAAGTAGAATAGGGCTTACAATGCTTATGAGGACACAAATGAGTATAGCAAATATAAGAAAGCCCTTATGCAATCAATTAAACCCCAAAATGCAAGCTTTAATAGAAAAACCCTTAAGCCAAAGTGATCAAAATCCTTGCTTTATGATGCAAATATAGAAAATTGACTTGAATGCAAGCTAATGATGTGTAACACCCCACGTCCATTAATGTCACTCACAAAGGGAATGCATTAACTTCCATGGAGGTTTTAAGTGAATATAGAACAGTAAAATTACAACAAGACAGATATAAAATAGTACTTGGAAATTCAAAAACTTTATTTCATTGTAGCAGAAGTCAAAACATGTTTGATTACATCATAACACCATATTCAATGTCAAGTACAATATCTATCTTGATAAAACAAGTACATAATCCCATTACATGAATAGCCATTAAAAAGAAAGATAACAAGCTGGACTTTACTTCAGCAGTCCAAGCTTTACAGAAGATAAGCGATCCAACTAGACTCCACTAGAACTTGGCCCAACCTGCGGACCTGAAGGGAGAAAGAGGATGGAAAAGAGGGGGTCAGACATAAAGTCTGGTGAATATGATAATTCTACAATACTATTACCAAAATAACTGGACTAAGGCATAAGCTGGAAAACAAGAAAATGTCTATGAAGAGCAGATTAAGGACATAGACAATCGCTAAAGGCAACGTTATAGGCGCTCCTAAATACTAAAGGATAAACACTATACTGCACCACACCAGTCACCCTAAAGATTCATCCCACTTAGCTTCACTTAGAAACTTTCCGAATGGCTTTACGTACCCCTAGCTGACTACATAGGTGCCGCCTGCCCCTATCTCCACTAGGTGTACCCTACTTCCCATTATTCGATCGGCTCCCTAACTCATAGATACCCGTGCTGGCCCCACAGTGGGGTGTATCACTCCCCTAAAGTGGCAACCTGATACAACGGACATGCACGACTTATACCTACACGATGCAACAACGTCTTACCTACCAGCCCGGGTCCACACACGCATATGAAACCCGTTGGACTTGCGTTGCCACCGCTCCCTGTTTTGGCCTCTTATAGTCAAACCCAGTATGCGTGTCCCGTTCTCGACTTGGGTCGAGCCCATAAAGATACGTTTTGGGATACTGGTTGAAATGGGCCCCCACTATTTACCACAAGCATTCCACCTAAGCTTGTCCCCATTAGTCCATCCCACTTAACCCACTTAGTCATGTTCATTTACATGTGTGTTTGGTTAAGTCTAATCGTATTTCAAATGCCTCTAAAGGCAACCACCAGATTCCTCATGCCACCCAAGGCACCTACTTAACCCCCATGTCCCACCTTACATGATTATCTGGTTAAGTATTTCTTAGTTCATTAAGGCCATAACCTCATAAAGACCTCTCACATTAGACTGGCATTTATGGCAGCTGGATTTGCCGGGCGGGTCCGGGCAGTCTTACACCATAAAAGAGTCTAACCTCGTGTCTTTACAACTGTTATGCTTTAGTTTGGGCCTAGGACCTCTCACATTGGGCCGACATTTGTGACTACTGGATTTGCCGGGCGGGTCCGGGCAGGTTTACATCACAAACGGGTCCAACCTCGTGTCCTAAGCATTGATTATTAATAATAATCCACTTTCCCCCAATTTTAATAATTCCCTACTTGAATTATTAATTACTTCCAATTTTTAACAATGTCCATAATTGACTCAATTATGGACATCCATTCATGGTATGCAAAATCTTACAAAATTGCACCCAATTTATTAATTCCTAATATTACCCCTACCCCACGTTTGAACGTTTATTCGCAAAATATATGTTAGACTCGAATAGCCTAATTCATAGCATAAAAGAGATTATCATAATAACAACATGTATATGTGACCAAATGAATCATAATAAGGGGTGAAACTTGCATATGTCCAACTTGCATAGATTATACATGTCATGGACCTAAAGGTGTCAACTTGTTCAAAATTCACCTAATATAATCTCAATCAATTTTCATAAACTTACATATGAACATGTGTGAATCAACATCATCTAATTTTTTAACAACATGGTTTTATATGGGTACACCTAACTCAATAGGCAAATTCCCATATTCAAGTTTTATTTAATTATAGTTTCAAGTTTATGGGTACACCTAACCTATAGGCAAATTCCCATAAACAAGATCCATTTAAATTAAAAAAACATAACTTTAAGCATGTTCCAACAACATCATGATTTTACAACATAATATAGCATGATTTATAACATGGCATAGTATGATAGTATAACATAGCTTGACATGATTCTCAACATAGCACGACATAGCATAAGAGAATTTACAACATAGCATGACATAGCATATATAATTTGCATCATACGACAACATAATAACATAATAAGAGATCCACAATATATAGAATTTACAATTACAAATCACATCACTTTCTTGTGATCCATTCATAACTGAGTCAAATTAGTTTGTAATAGTCTTGTGAGAATCATCATACTCACCAACAAAAAGAAGAGAATTAGAGAGAGAGTTCTTTGGTTTGATTTGTTTTGTTGAGTAGAATTTAGTTGTAGTAGATTAGGCTTCCTCTTCTTAGTTTGTGACGGCTACGCTGAACTCCATGGCAGCAGCATGACGGTAGCTTCTCTAATTTTACAAGTGATTTAGGTTTAGGGTCTACCCACTTATTTATAGATTTTAGAATGCATTTAGGCCATTAGATTTATCCTAGAAATAACCGCAGCCGTTCAGACAAGATGGGGTTTATCTTGTTGACTCAGCAATGAGTCAGAAGTGACTCAACAAACACTCAGCAATATATATATATATATATATATATATATATATATATATATATATATTCTACAATGTACACATTAGATACATCCCCCCCCCTTTTACACACTTATTATTGTTTTTATATACATATTAGATACATCCCCTCTCTTACACACTTATTAATATTTTTATATTCATATTAGATACATCCCCTCTCTTACACACTTATTAATATTATTATATTCATATTAGATACATCCCCTCTCTTACACACTTTTATATTCATATTAGATACATCCCCTCTCTTACACACTTATTAATATTATTATATTCATATTAGATACATCCCCTCTCTTACACACTTTTATATTCATATTAGATACATCCCCCCTCTTACACACTTATTAATATTTTAGCAACTTTAGTGTTAATAGAAAATTCGGGGTGTTACATGATGCTCATACAAGCTTGAAAACACTTGTATGCATGGAAAATCTCATAAAAATTTATTTAGGAATTTTATGAAGAGAGTGGAGGCCATGAGAGGATTGATTTTGCCATAGTTTAGTTGTATGAATGAATAATGATGATTTAGGGTTAGGTTAGGGCCTTATTTATAGAGATTAGGACTAGTTTCAACCTTAGGATTAAACCCTAGTTCCAATCTCAGCCCTCAAAACCGAATCTGGCCCCCCAAGCTCAACACAATCCCTAAATGGTGCACCAGGCTAAACAGCCCGGCTGGACCAAGTCGACAGCCAAGTCGACAGGGCTGTCGACTTGGGTCCAACCAAGTCGACTCCCAAGTCGACAGGGCTGTCGACTTGGGTGCTCTGGCGGGAACTTTCCCGCCTAGCCCAATCTGACCTAATTTTTCAAATTCAAACTTGAATTTGAAATCTGTTTTTACTTTGAATTTTTCTGAAAACTTCGTTGGGCCTTAATCGGGTCATACGGACTCCGATTTTTGAAAACTCGGACTCTATTTCGCGTATTTTTCCAAGACGAACGCATTGGCATAGCCCGTTTCCCTTGATTCAGATTTTAGAATTAAATTCTGCCTCGATTTACATCATTACAGGTTATTGAAAATATGGGTTGTTACATTCTCCCCTCCTTAAAGGATTTCGTCCCCGAAATCTTCAATTTAGGAAGAACGTATCCTACCATCCATTCATCCATCTACTCAAAACATCATCCACGAGCAATCATTGTCCTTACAAGATTCTAAATGTTGTATGAACATATGAAAAGGTGTGTGTATATGTACTTATCTAATGCAAATATCATCAATGCAAATTATGTTAGTGAAATGAATAAATATGTATGCAATTCCTAACATAATGTATAACATCTATATGTGTGCACGTAACATACATCCATATGCAACATCCATGTGATAACACAAAAAATTTCATCCATGAATAAGCATAAACACTCATGCATATGCAATATGAGGAGTGTGTGAGCCGATCTAGTGCCTAATGTGTATAATGCATCCACGAGTAACCACTTGCAAACACTTGCAACCACTTGCAACCATCAAGCATAACATGTTTCAAACACATGTTTCATCCAAAGGGTTTCTACCTAAGGTTCTCATGACAAGATTAACACGATAAACTAGATAAACATGGATAGCAAAGAGAAAGATATGCTAACAAAGAAAAGAGATTGAGAGTGTACCCTCAAAAAGGAATGGATAAAGCCCACGCATCTTCACCTCGGTTTCCCAAGTTGCGTCTTCTTCGGCTTCACCCCATTGAACCTTCACCAACTTGACCTCTCGATTCCTTAGCTTCTTGGTCTCCGTCCCCAAGATACGAATCGGAGCTCTCCTCAAGGTAGCCTCTTTCTCCACTTCCACATCTTTCAGAACACTTGGCTCAACAACCTCTGCTGATTCATGTAAACACTTCCGGAGATGCGAGACATGAAAAACATCGTGTACTCCGGCAAGCTTCTCGGGCAACTTCACTCTATAAGCCATCTGCCCGATCCTCTCTATAATAGGGAATGGTCCAACAAACCTCGGTGCTAACTTCCCAACGGCTCCAAATCGGACCACATTCCGCAAAGGAGAAACCTTCACGAAAACCATATCCCCAACATCAAACTCCAAATCAGTTCTTCGCTTATCAGCATAAGATTTCTGTCGGTCTTGGGCCGCTTTCATCCGTCTCCGAATCAACTTGACCTTCTCGGATGTATCTCTGATCATATCAGCCCCAAGTATAAGCTCATCTGTAGTCTCCCACCAACATGTAGGCGACTTGCACGGCCTCCCATATAAAGCTTCGAATGGTGCCATCCCTATGCTTGCCTGATAACTGTTATTATATGCAAACTCAACAAGAGGAAGATGGTCTTCCCAAGTACCACCAAAATCCAGAATACAAAGCCTCAACAGATCCTCGAGTACCCTATTCACCCTTTCGGTTTGACCGTCCGTCTGTGGGTGATAAGCAGTACTTAGATTCAACCTCGTGCCCATGGCTTCTTGCAAGCTATTCCAGAACTGACTTGTAAAGATTGGGTCACGATCACTGACTATACTAGAAGGGACTCCATGTAGTCTCACGATCTCACGAAGATTTACATACGCTAGCCAAGATGCGGTCCTCTTGCTCTTCACCGGAATGAAATGAGCACTCTTCGTAAGTCTATCCACAATAACCCAAATGCTTGTATTCCCTTTCCTTGACCTTGGTAGCCCATCGATAAAATCCATGGAAATACTCTCCCACTTCCATAGTGGAACGTCTAGAGGATGCAATAGCCCACCGGGCTTCTTCGACTCGGCCTTAACTTGCTGGCAAATGATACATCTGGAGACAAACTCTACCACATCCTTCTTCATCCCAGGCCAAAAGAAAATGCACTTCATATCTTTATACATCTTATCTCCGCCCGGATGTATAGTCAACTTAGAGCGATGCGAGTCCTCAAGAACTTTTCTTACTAAATCTTCTACCATTGGAACACATAACCTTCCGTCTCTCCTCAGCCAACCCTTGTCATCAATTGAATATCGAGCGAGATGACTAGACGCCTCTCCTCGAATCAGCTTATCCATAATCTCAACTATCTGAGGGTCTTCTCTCTGCGAAGCCCCAACTTGATCAAGAAGGGTAGGTCTGAGTTCCAGAGATGCTAAAGAACCGATCATCGACTCAATCGCCAAAGAGAAATCAAAGGTTGCCACATACTCTAAATTCTTCATCTCAACGAATAGAGGGCTCAGAGTCAACCTTTTTCTACTCAATGCATCTGCTACCACATTCCCCTTGCCAGGGGTATAAGCTATCTCAAAATCGTAGGACGCCAAGAATTCCATCCATCTTTGTTGCCTCAGATTCAGATCCTTCTGAGAAAAGAGACATTTCAATGACTTGTGATCGGTATAAAGCTCAAATCTTTCTCCCAGAAGATAATGGTGCCAAGCCTTGAGTGCATATACTATTGCTGCCAACTCTAAGTCATGAGTGGGATAATTCTTCTCATGCACTTTGAGTTGTCTACCGCCAAAGCATATCACTCTTCCTTCTTGCATTAGAACAGCTCCTAACCCAATGCCACATGCATCGGTGTATACTGTAAATAACTTCCCTCCATCGGGCAAAGCTAGAACAGGTGCTGATGTGAGAGCTCTCTTTAGCCTTCACTTCCTTCTTGCCATTCTTATCGTCTCCTTGAAGCAATGCCATGTCTATTAGACCTTCGAAAGTGGCCCCCATAGGTATATGAGATAGGGCTAAACCTTGTAGTGGCTCATTCAACCCTCGTGCAAAGCGCAAAGCCTTCTTCTGGGGAGTATTAATCATGTCCAAACCAAATCGGGCGAGCTTGTTAAACTCATTCACGTACTCCCTCACTGTCATGTCTCCTTGCTTCAAAGATGCAAATTCGCCTCAGCTGATGATACAAACTTAAGCCCAAATCTTGTCCTAAAGTCGGCCCAAGTCTCTATAGGCCTCGTAGCATTGGTGACCTCCCACCAATAAGCAGCTTCTTCTTTCAATAACCATGCTGCCAATAGAACCCTTCTATGATCTTGCACATCAAAGATGGCGAAGAGATCTTCAGTTTCTTTCAACCAATTTCTTGCCTCCACAAAAGTCTCCGTCCCAATAAAGTTCTTGCCACCCATCGCCTTAAAGTCTTTGCAAATCTTAGCGAAATCTGCTTGCGGGTTCTGAGGAGGGGGAGGAGGAGGAGGAACCTCAGTTATATTGGGGGTATTTGCTGGGCCCACATCGTTGGCCCTAGCTTCCAAGTATCTCCGGAACCATCCGGGAATGGTCACTCCCTCGGGAAGGTTAAGATCGGCCATACTGAAAAGGATAGATTCAGAACGAAGAAACGAAGGATAGTGCTATGGCTTTTGGGGAATAGCCTTTTTAAAATAACTAGACTTTTCTTGGAAAATACTTAATTGGTTTTGAAAATAGTTTTTCAAAAGGTAAGTTTCAAAAACACTTTTGCTCAAATCTTGTAAACCTTATGCTCTGATACCAAATGTAACACCCCACCTCCGCCAGGGTGACTCTTGCAAGCACTCTGATTTTGGAGGGGCGTTTGAATCAGGTAAACATGCATAATGATATATCAAGGCAGAACAAGAACATATGTATATATGTAAACAGAGTAAATAACATAGATAAAACAGCGGAAGATTTCAGACCATTTCAAAACATGTTTGGTACAACATAATGTCAATTTTCCAAATACACAAGTCTAGATAAAAACAACATTTCTGAAAAACTGAAATACATAAGTACTATCCCCAAAATAAGTGATAACCATAGCTAGCTTCATGTCAAGACCGTACATGAGCTAAAATCCCACAAGCAAGCGCTCAGAAATCCAGCTAAGCTCCAATATTCCCTCCCTGAGAACCTGGGGGGGGGAACGGAAGAAAAGAGGCGAAAGAAAACAGGTCAGTCAAAAAGACTGAGTAAGCCCTACTACAATCAATGTAAACTGATAAAGTTAACTGGCATGAGAAGCAGGTATGATCATAAGGATAACAACATACTAGCATGGTGATTAACTAACAAGGTAGATAAAGGTGTCATCGCATAATCAGGATTAAGGTTTTGCACCACAGGTGTACTAGCAAACTAACATGACTTGAATAAACAAGTATTGATCCCTTGGCCCAAGATTTGGCCCACTAACATGAAATGACCCTAATACAAGGTCCAACCAAACGGTCTAGTCGATCGGCTCCCTAAGCCTAACTCGTCATGTGTTGGTGTCAATACGGCCCAAACATAATTGTAGTCGAACTGTGCCGGGTCCACCCTTCGGGTGTATCAAGCCCTAGGGTGCCAACCCCTGGACACCATAAACATGAGTGCACAGTCTCGATCTACTGGTACCCATGCTTGACTTCTCCAAATACGGACTACGTGCACGACCATAGTCCGTCCGGAACTACATCGACGTACCACCCTGCCGTCGTTTATTGGTCGCTTACCTCCAGCCCAGTAATCGTGCCCCCTCCCTAGCCTAGTCCCTAGGGTCTTAATGATACAAACTTGGGATTACTGCTGGAGTGGGCCCCCATTGCTAGGATTTTTCTAGTGGATTAAGTACGGTTTAACCCTCTTGCTAATCATGGATTAACTTGGTTAAGTGTAACGCTGAGTTCACGATTTAACCCTGATTAATCTACCAAGTCCGCATTGATTAAGTATTAAGTGGACCATGACTTAAACCCTAATCATGAGGCATTAATTAATTAACGTGCCTTAACCTCTCAAATTAGACCTTGTTGTGGTTACTAGTTAAGCCGGGCGGGTCCGGGTAGCTTTACACCACAACTTGGTCTAACCTCGGGTTCAAGGTACAACATGGCCAACTTCTCACATTGGGTCTTATTGTTTGTAGCAACTAGTTAAGTCGGTCGGTTCCGGGTAGGTTTACGCTACAAACTCAACCCGACCTCGAGTTGGTCACACTTGTATTTTCTAAGTGTCATGTCCATCATGTTTCCAAAACATGTTATAAGTTTTTCAAGCAATTGGGTAGACCTAACTTAATAGGTAAATTCCCAATGGGTAGACCTAACTTAATAGGTAAATTCCCAAGCTTATGTTTTTATGTCTTTTAAGTTTACCCAACCCCAAACGCAATCCCATCGCTTACATATCGCAATAGCGCATAAAGGATAGAAAGAGGGAACTTGGCATAATCATGACATAAAGGTATTGAAGCCACAAGTTTAACATGGTGGCATATGGAATGTTCATATGTTCATACACTTGCATATTACATTTTTAGGCCTCAAAAGCATGCATAAAACCAAACTTGGCATATTGGTGATACATGGTGCTAAATGACATGTAGAAATGGCCATAAGTTCGCATTTAGCCTCACATGCAAGTTATCATAAGGGATATGATAACTTACATGTTGCCAAAATGCAACCTTTAGCCTAAAGCTTGAAGCTTTATGTTCACATACTCAAGATAAGCTTGCATAACATGATAACATGAACAAAATGATCATCCCAAACTTGCATAACATACTTGCATATCATAACATGGCATACTTGCATAGCATAACATGGTAAACTTGCATAACATGACATGATGAACTTGCATATCATAACATGGCAAACTTGCCTAACATGATAAACTTGCATATCATAACATAACAAACTTGCATAACATGATAAACTTGCATATCATACCATAATGATCAAACACAACTTGCATCATTAACTTTAGAGTTTAAATATGAAAGTAGAATAGGGCTTACAATGCTTATGAGGACTCAAATGAGTATAGCAAATATAAGAAAGCCCTTATGCAATCAATTAAACCCTAAAATGCAAGCTTTAATAGAAAAACCCTTAAGCCAAAGTGATCAAAATCCTTGCTTTATGATGCAAATATAGAAACTTGACTTGAATGCAAGCTAATGATGCTCATACAAGCTTGAAAACACTTGTATGCATGGAAAATCTCATAAAAATTTATTTAGGAATTTTATGAAGAGAGTGGAGGCCATGAGAGGATTGATTTTGCCATAGTTTAGTTGTATGAATGAATAATGATGATTTAGGGTTAGGTTAGGGCCTTATTTATAGAGATTAGGACTAGTTTCAACCTTAGGATTAAACCCTAGTTCCAATCTCAGCCCTCAAAACCGAATCTGGCCCCCCAAGCTCAACACAATCCCTAAATGGTGCACCAGGCTAAACAGCCCGGCTGGACCAAGTCGACAGCCAAGTCGACAGGGCTGTCGACTTGGGTCCAACCAAGTCGACTCCCAAGTCGACAGGGCTGTCGACTTGGGTGCTCTGGCGGGAACTTTCCCGCTTAGCCCAATCTGACCTAATTTTTCAATTTTAAACTTGAATTTGAAATCTGTTTTTACTTTGAATTTTTCTGAAAACTTCGTTGGGCCTTAATCGGGTCATACGGACTCCGATTTTCGAAAACTCGGACTCTATTTCACGTATTTTTCCGAGACGAACGCATTGGCATAGCCCGTTTCCCTTGATTCAGATTTTAGAATTAAATTCTGCCTCGATTTACATCATTACAGGTTATTGAAAATACGGGTTGTTACATTCTCCCCTCCTTAAAGGATTTCGTCCCCGAAATCTTCAATTTAGGAAGAACGTATCCTACCATCCATTCATCCATCTACTCAAAACATCATCCACGAGCAATCATTGTCCTTACAAGATTCTAAATGTTGTATGAACATATGAAAAGGTGTGTGTATATGTACTTATCTAATGCAAATATCATCAATGCAAATTATGTTAGTGAAATGAATCCATATGTATGCAATTCCTAACATAATGTATAACATCTATATGTGTGCACATAACATACATCCATATGCAACATCCATGTGATAACACAAAAATTTTCATCCATGAATAAGCATAAATACTCATGCATATGCAATATGAGGAGTGTGTGAGCCGATCTAGTGCCTAACGTGTATAATGCATCCACGAGCAACCACTTGCAAACACTTGCAACCACTTGCAACCATCAAGCATAACATGTTTCAAACACATGTTTCATCCAAAGGGTTTCTACCTAAGGTTCTCATGACAAGATTAACACGATAAACCAGATAAACATGGATAGCAAAGAGAAAGATATGCTAACAAAGAAAAGAGATTGAGAGTGTACCCTCAAAAAGGAATGGATAAAGCCCACGCATCTTCTCCTCGGTTTCCCAAGTTGCATCTTCTTCGGCTTCACCCCATTGAACCTTCACCAACTTGACCTCTCGATTCCTTAGCTTCTTGGTCTCCGTCCCCAAGATACGAATCGGAGCTCTCCTCAAGGTAGCCTCTTTCTCCACTTCCACATCTTTCAGAACACTTGGCTCAACAACCTCTGCTGATTCATGTAAACACTTCCGGAGATGCGAGACATGAAAAACATCGTGTACTCCGGCAAGCTTCTCGGGCAACTTCACTCTATAAGCCATCTGCCCGATCCTCTCTATAATAGGGAATGGTCCAACAAACCTCAGTGCTAACTTCCCAACGGCTCCAAATCGGACCACATTCCGCAAAGGAGAAACCTTCACAAAAACCATATC
The DNA here is from genome assembly GCA_030737875.1 of Allium sativum. Taxonomy (NCBI): domain Eukaryota; kingdom Viridiplantae; phylum Streptophyta; class Magnoliopsida; order Asparagales; family Amaryllidaceae; genus Allium; species Allium sativum. The sequence continues at coordinate 259,603,205 of CM060927.1, read as the reverse complement.
CCCAACATCAAACTCCAAATCAGTTCTTCGCTTATCAGCATAGGATTTCTGTCGGTCTTGGGCCGCTTTCATCCGTCTCCGAATCAACTCGACCTTCTCGGATGTATCTCTGATCATATCAGCCCCAAGTATAAGCTCATCTGTAGTCTCCCACCAACATGTAGGCGACTTGCACGGCCTCCCATATAAAGCTTCGAATGGTGCCATCCCTATGCTTGCCTGATAACTGTTATTATATGCAAACTCAACAAGAGGAAGATGGTCTTCCCAAGTACCACCAAAATCCAGAATACAAAGCCTCAACAGATCCTCGAGTACCCTATTCACCCTTTCGGTTTGACCGTCCGTCTGTGGGTGATAAGCAGTACTTAGATTCAACCTCGTGCCCATGGCTTCTTGCAAGCTATTCCAGAACTGACTTGTAAAGATTGGGTCACGATCACTGACTATACTAGAAGGGACTCCATGTAGTCTCACGATCTCACGAAGATATACAGACGCTAGCCAAGATGCGGTCCTCTTGCTCTTCACCGGAATGAAATGAGCACTCTTCGTAAGTCTATCCACAATAACCCAAATGCTTGTATTCCCTTTCCTTGACCTTGGTAGCCCATCGATAAAATCCATGGAAATACTCTCCCACTTCCATAGTGGAACGTCTAGAGGATGCAATAGCCCACCGGGCTTCTTCGACTCGGCCTTAACTTGCTGGCAAATGATACATCTGGAGACAAACTCTGCCACATCCTTCTTCATCCCAGGCCAAAAGAAAATGCGCTTCATATCTTTATACATCTTATCTCCGCCCGGATGTATAGTCAACTTAGAGCGATGCGATTCCTCAAGAACTTTTCTTACTAAATCTTCTACCATTGGAACACATAACCTTCCGTCTCTCCTCAGCCAACCCTTGTCATCAATTGAATATCGAGCGAGATGACTAGACGCCTCTCCTCGAATCAGCTTATCCATAATCTCAACTATCTGAGGGTCTTCTCTCTGCGAAGCCCCAACTTGATCAAGAAGGGTAGGTCTGAGTTCCAGAGATGCTAAAGAACCGGTCATCGACTCAATCGCCAAAGAGAAATCAAAGGTTGCCACATACTCTAAATTCTTCATCTCAACGAATAGAGGATCAGAGTCAACCTTTTTCTACTCAATGCATCTGCTACCACATTCCCCTTGCCAGGGGTATAAGCTATCTCAAAATCGTAGGACGTCAAGAATTCCATCCATCTTTGTTGCCTCAGATTCAGATCCTTCTGAGAAAAGAGGTACTACAATGACTTGTGATCGGTATAAAGCTCAAATCTTTCTCCCAGAAGATAATGGCGCCAAGCCTTGAGTGCATATACTATTGCTGCCAATTCTAAGTCATGAGTGGGATAATTCTTCTCATGCACTTTGAGTTGTCTACCGCCAAAGCATATCACTCTTCCTTCTTGCATTAGAACAGCTCCTAACCCCGTGCCACATGCATCGGTGTATACTGTAAATAACTTCCCTCCATCGGGCAAAGCTAGAACAGGTGCTGATGTGAGAGCTCTCTTTAGCCTTCACTTCCTTCTTGCCATTCTTATCGTCTCCTTGAAGCAATGCCATGTCTACTAGACCTTCGAAAGTGGCCCCCATAGGTACATGAGATAGGGATAAACCTTGTAGTGGCTCATTCAACCCTCGTGCAAAGCGCAAAGCCTTCTTCTGGGGAGTATTAATCATGTCCAAACCAAATCGGGCGAGCTTGTTAAACTCATTCACATACTCCCTCACTGTCATGTCTTCTTGCTTCAAAGATGCAAATTCGCCTCAGCTGATGATACAAACTTAAGCCCAAATCTTGTCCTAAAGTCGGCCCAAGTCTCTATAGGCCTCGTAGCATTGGTGACCTCCCACCAATAAGCAGCTTCTTCTTTCAATAACCATGCTGCCAATAGAACCCTTCTATGATCTTGCACATCAAAGATGGCGAAGAGATCTTCAGTTTCTTTCAACCAATTTCTTGCCTCCACAAAAGTCTCCGTCCCAATAAAGTTCTTGCCACCCATCGCCTTAAAGTCTTTGCAAATCTTAGCGAAATCTGCTTGCGGGTTCTGAGGAGGGGGAGGAGGAGGAGGAACCTCAGTTATATTGGGGGTATTTGCTGGGCCCACATCGTTGGCCCTAGCTTCCAAGTATCTCCGGAACCATCCGGGAATGGTCACTCCCTCGGGAAGGTTAAGATCGGCCATACTGAAAAGGATAGATTCAGAACGAAGAAACGAAGGATAGTGCTATGGCTTTTGGGGAATAGCCTTTTTAAAATAACTAGACTTTTCTTGGAAAATACTTAATTGGTTTTGAAAATAGTTTTTCAAAAGGTAAGTTTCAAAAACACTTTTGCTCAAATCTTGTAAACCTTATGCTCTGATACCAAATGTAACACCCCACCTCCGCCAGGGTGACTCTTGCAAGCGCTCTGATTTTGGAGGGGCGTTTGAATCAGGTAAACATGCATAATGATATATCAAGGCAGAACAAGAACATATGTATATATGTAAACAGAGTAAATAACATAGATAAAACAGCGGAAGATTTCAGACCATTTCAAAACATGTTTGGTACAACATAATGTCAATTTTCCAAATACACAAGTCTAGATAAAAACAACATTTCTGAAAAACTGAAATACATAAGTACTATCCCCAAAATAAGTGATAACCATAGCTAGCTTCATGTCAAGACCGTACATGAGCTAAAATCCCACAAGCAAGCGCTCAGAAATCCAGCTAAGCTCCAATATTCCCTCCCTGAGAACCTGGGGGGGGGGGAACGGAAGAAAAGAGGCGAAAGAAAACAGGTCAGTCAAAAAGACTGAGTAAGCCCTACTACAATCAATGTAAACTGATAAAGTTAACTGGCATGAGAAGCAGGTATGATCATAAGGATAACAACATACTAGCATGGTGATTAACTAACAAGGTAGATAAAGGTGTCATCGCATAATCAGGATTAAGGTTTTGCACCACAGGTGTACTAGCAAACTAACATGACTTGAATAAACAAGTATTGATCCCTTGGCCCAAGCTTTGGCCCACTAACATGAAATGACCCTAATACAAGGTCCAACCAAACGGTCTAGTCGATCGGCTCCCTAAGCCTAACTCGTCACGTGTTGGTGTCAATACGGCCCAAACATAATTGTAGTCGAACTGTGCCGGGTCCACCCTTCGGGTGTATCAAGCCCTAGGGTGCCAACCCCTGGACACCATAAACATGAGTGCACAGTCTCGATCTACTGGTACCCATGCTTGACTTCTCCAAATACGGACTACGTGCACGACCATAGTCCGTCCGGAACTACATCGGCGTACCACCCTGCCGTCGTTTATTGGTCGCTTACCTCCAGCCCAGTAATCGTGCCCCCTCCCTAGCCTAGTCCCTAGGGTCTTAATGATACAAACTTGGGATTACTGGTGGAGTGTGCCCCCATTGCTAGGATTTTTCTAGTGGATTAAGTACGGTTTAACCCTCTTGCTAATCATGAATTAACTTGGTTAAGTGTAACGCTGAGTTCACGATTTAACCCTGATTAATCTACCAAGCCCGCATTGATTAAGTATTAAGTGGACCATGACTTAAACCCTAATCATGAGGCATTAATTAATTAACGTGCCTTAACCTCTCACATTAGACCTTGTTGTGGTTACTAGTTAAGCCGGGCGGGTCCGTGTAGCTTTACACCACAACTTGGTCTAACCTCGGGTTCAAGGTACAACATGGCCAACTTCTCACATTGGGTCTTATTGTTTGTAGCAACTAGTTAAGCCGGTCGGTTCCGGGTAGGTTTACGCTACAAACTCAACCCAACCTCGAGTTGGTCACACTTGTATTTTCTAAGTGTCATGTCCATCATGTTTCCAAAACATGTTACAAGTTTTTCAAGCAATTGGGTAGACCTAACTTAATAGGTAAATTCCCAATGGGTAGACCTAACTTAATAGGTAAATTCCCAAGCTTATGTTTTTATGTCTTTTAAGTTTACCCAACCCCAAACGCAATCCCATCGCTTACATATCGCAATAGCGCATAAAGGATAGAAAGAGGGAACTTGGCATAATCATGACATAAAGGTATTGAAGCCACAAGTTTAACATGGTGGCATATGAAATGTTCATATGTTCATACACTTGCATATTACATTTTTAGGCCTCAAAAGCATGCATAAAACCAAACTTGGCATATTGGTGATACATGGTGCTAAATGACATGTAGAAATGGCCATAAGTTCGCATTTAGCCTCACATGCAAGTTATCATAAGGGATATGATAACTTACATGTTGCCAAAATGCAACCTTTAGCCTAAAGCTTGAAGCTTTATGTTCACATACTCAAGATAAGCTTGCATAACATGATAACATGAACAAAATGATCATCCCAAACTTGCATAACATACTTGCATATCATAACATGGCATACTTGCATAGCATAACATGGTAAACTTGCATAACATGACATGATGAACTTGCATATCATAACATGGCAAACTTGCCTAACATGATAAACTTGCATATCATAACATAACAAACTTGCATAACATGATAAACTTGCATATCATATCATAATGATCAAACACAACTTGCATCATTAACTTTAGAGTTTAAATATGAAAGTAGAATAGGGCTTACAATGCTTATGAGGACTCAAATGAGTATAGCAAATATAAGAAAGCCCTTATGCAATCAATTAAACCCCAAAATGCAAGCTTTAATAGAAAAACCCTTAAGCCAAAGTGATCAAAATCCTTGCTTTATGATGCAAATATAGAAACTTGACTTGAATGCAAGCTAATGATGCTCATACAAGCTTGAAAACACTTGTATGCATGGAAAATCTCATAAAAATTTATTTAGGAATTTTATGAAGAGAGTGGAGGCCATGAGAGGATTGATTTTGCCATAGTTTAGTTGTATGAATGAATAATGATGATTTAGGGTTAGGTTAGGGCCTTATTTATAGAGATTAGGACTAGTTTCAACCTTAGGATTAAACCCTAGTTCCAATCTCAGCCCTCAAAACCGAATCTGGCCCCCCAAGCTCAACACAATCCCTAAATGGTGCACCAGGCTAAATAGCCCGGCTGGACCAAGTCGACAGCCAAGTCGACAGGGCTGTCGATTTGGGTCCAACCAAGTCGACTCCCAAGTCGACAGGGCTGTCGACTTGGGTGCTCTGGCGGGAACTTTCCCGCCTAGCCCAATCTGACCTAATTTTTCAAATTCAAACTTGAAATCTGTTTTTACTTTGAATTTTTCTGAAAACTTCGTTGGGCCTTAATCGGGTCATACGGACTCCGATTTTCGAAAACTCGGAGTCTATTTCGCGTATTTTTCCGAGACGAACGCATTGGCATAGCCCGTTTCCCTTGATTCAGATTTTAGAATTAAATTCTGCCTCGATTTACATCATTACAGGTTATTGAAAATACGGGTTGTTACAGAGGTTGTACCAGCGGAACCCAATTATCAGTAACTACTGAGTACATTGCAATGAAATCTAAATATAATCTTACATAACCTGGATTTACATCTGTTGTACAAGCTGCAAAGCAGAATATGCCTCCTAATAATTTAATGTACTAAAATCATTATGAAGAAAAAAACGATGTGGCTTTTGGTTTACCATATGAAAAAACAGATACACGTTTAAGTGGTTGCATGCTATCTTGAAAGGAAGATATCATCCTTAATAATTGCAAAATATGTAATCAGGAAAAGTACAATCCAAGAAAGAAAAAGGGAAAGAAAGTCTCGTATAAACTTACGAATTATTTACTTACTACTCCTAGACTTCAAAGGTTACATGTATCTTCTGTAATAGCGCAACATATGAAATGATATAGTATGAGAATACGGGAAGAAGATACGTTAACACACCTAGTTTATAGGGAAACATGAAACCATTTTGATCATAAATATCTTGGTGTTGCATCCAATAGTCGTAATGTTAGACTTGGTTTATGTATGGACAAATTTTCACCATTTAGTTCTAAATATTTGTCCTAGCCTATAGTTGTCGCACCTTATAATTTATCTCCGTGGATGTGTATGAAAACTCCTTATATATTTCTCATAGTTGTTGTCCTTGGTCTTGATGATCCGACATAAGGAATCGATGTTTATTTACAACCTTTGATTGAAGAATTAAAAAAGTTTTATTTGATCAGAATATTATTACTCTCATTACAAGTTATGCAATCTTAACACTTGAGTGTCCCAGTTACTATGTCATAAATCAAACATTCTACAACATTCATAATCATTCTCTAGAGTCAACGCATAAGCATTCTCCTTAAACTCGGTTTCTCTTGAGTTGGCAACATCAAATTTATACAATCCTTTATACTCTCTACCCTGCAACATGATATCTTGTGTTAGTATGTCTTTTTACCAAACAAGTATTTGGATAGAACTCAAAATATACATTATTATCTTTTGCAAATTGGGAAACACCCATTAGATTCTTTTTTATTGATGGTACCCTTAGTAAGTTTTTTAGGTATAACTTCTTGGATCCATCGATTCTTGCATTTCTGTGTGTGTTACACTAGTTTCCCATTGCCAATAAGTAAATTTTGTGTACCTTTGTATTCTTTATTCCCCAAATTCAAGTTGCTGAGGTTATTTGTCACATGGTTGATAGCACCTGAGTCTGCGTGCCAATAATCATCACCCATGTCGCCATCAGTTGTTGTTTTCGTGTTAGCCACTTCTGATTGGTTCTTTGGGATGTCCTTTTGTGCATTTATCATGTTGACACTTGAGTTGTTAGTTTGTTGAGAGGGAGTGTAAATGACATTAAATTTGAAGTAGCACTTGCTGGCACTGTGATTAACTTTCTCACAGATTTGACACCTTAATCTATTGTTGTTATTCCTTCCTTTGCCACTGCCTCTGTTAGACCAACCACCTCTTTAATTGTTGAATTGTTTCTTGACCCATTTCTTATTTCTTGGTACTTTCCTCTGTTGAAATTGGTATAGTTCACTGATAAGTCGGAATTGACACATTTCTTGTGTTCAATTCTGCATTCATGTGCCAATAGAGTGGAGTATACATACTGCAATGAGGGTGTTGGGTCCATGAGTGCACTGATTGCTATCACAACCTCATAATCATCACCTAATCCACTAATTATTGATAGCACATGTTCTGATTTAGTTTTTTTTTACCCTGTAGAGGCAAGTTAATCACATAGATTTTTACTTTAAGGAGATATTCACTCATGGTTGACCCTTATTTCCTGATGTTTTGTAACTGCCTCCTATAATGCATTGTTCTGGAAGATGACTATGAAGTAAAGTTTCTTTCCACAGTAGACTATACTTCTTATGTTGTTTTGCATCCAATTAATTACGGCAGAATTGTTGCACTAATGGATGACATCATCCAAAAACATATGCGACTATCCTGCCTTTGGTGTGCAATATAATCTTGATTTGGTACTAGTTCGTCTTCACCGAATCTTATAAATTTTGATGGTACAATCTTTGTTCCAAGAACATAACCTCTAATCCATAGCCTATAACAACAGTTTCTATTTTTCAGGTAGTTTGATTCATCAAGTTGGATTGAGATCAGTTGGCTTTGATGTTTGATAATTGCCTTCATTAGATCATGAATGAGGTTTGATTAGTTTGGGGAGACTCTGGTAGATGTGGATATAGGGTTGGTGGTGTCTCCTTGATTTACCACGAGGGAATGTTGACTAAAGGATGATCAAAAATAGAAATTAGAAGTATTCTGGTATTAAAACTAACTAGAAAACTGTTTGAGATGCTAACTGGAGTGGGCTAATGATGATGGTACACGAAGTCACCACTTCTTGGTAAAGCACTGAAACTGCTATGCTGATCAGAAAGGAAAGCTGATAATCTTGCTACAACCAGACGAAAAGGGATGATGAAGCAATTTTGACTATCTCTTTTCTTGGATGACACAGTGTTAAATGATGCAGCACTTGACTTGATCAAGAATCAAAATAAATCCCCAAAATGATGAACTTACTCTAGTGGGGAATGCCGCAAGGCAATTAGCTCTGATACTTTAGTTTGTTTTTTAGTTAGTGAGAGTTACATAAATAATCAGTTAAGCTTTTCTTGTTAGTGGCTATCAATTATCAAGTAGGATTTAACGTAATGAGTAGTGCATGTCCTTTCTTCTAGTAATTGACTAAAATTTCTATTGTTGATCATTTAAAACCACCCTCCTCTCCCTCTCTTCCCTCAAACTTCAACGTAATATGAATTAGGGTGTTCATTTTTTTCCATTCCCGCCATACATTATGTATTACATCTTAGCATATTCTGAAACTGTTTTCTATTTTTAGTTGGTATTATCTCGCAAAATTGCCAGACAATGTATCCGAAGAAAAGTCTCCAAGATTACTTTTCATATCAATGTTGAAGAGTATACCATTTCTAATTGAAGAAGGTTACCAAAATGATATAATCATTGAGATAATTGCTTAGCATGGAATAACTAATGATCTAGAAGTCCATGAAGAAGCAGTTCAAGCAATGAATAGAATTGTGCGCTATCTTCTCCAATGTCATTGTGCAATAATGAGAGGAATGGTTAACTTCATTTTAAAGTTACCGAATGAGTTCCCTTTGTCGATTCAAATATCACTAGGTTGATTAATGGAACTAATGCATTGTTGGAGAGCTTTCTTGTTATGTAATGACGGTCGGAACAAAGCCTCCCTTCCTTGCACGCATATGAGCTGGCACACAACTCCCATATAACAAAAGGAATCCCTGAAGTTACATGCCTACCAGCTCATATTTGTACACAATTCCTTCAATGTATTTCATGATGTGGGACTATTGTATCCAAAACATCATTCCTCCTTAACAACATGCGAGACAATCCTAACAATCTCCCCCTTGACTCGCATCCTACGAGTATCTTTTGGGGGCACTGCCTTGCCTGCATGGCCCAGTCCGTAACCTTCGGCTCTGATACCACAGTTATGTAATGACGATCGGAACAAAGCCCCCTTCCTTGCACGGATATGAGCTGGCACACTACTCCCATATAACAAAAGGAATCCCTTATGTTACGTGCCTACCAGCTCATATTTGTAAACAATTCCTTCAATGTATTCCATGATGTGGGACTATTGTATCCAAAACATCATTCCTCCTTAACAACATGCGAGACAATCCTAACAATTATTCCGACCGTCGTTACATAACAGTGGTACCGGAGACGAAGGTTCGGACTAGGCCATGCAGGCAAGGCGGTGCTCTCAAAAGATACTCGTAGGATGCGAGTCAAGGGGGAGACTATTAGGATTGCCTCACATATTGTTAAGGAGGAATGATGGGTTGGAATTAATAGTCCCACATCATGGAATATATTGAAGGAATTGTGTACAAATATGAGCTGTTAGGCTCGTACCATCGCTTTTATGTAACGATGGTCGGAACAAAGCCTCACTTCCTTGCACGCATATGAGAATGTATTCCATGATGTGGGACTATTGTATCCAAACCATTATTCCTCCTTAACAACATGCGAGACAATCCTAACAATCTCCCCCTTGTCTCGTATCCTACGAGTATCCTTTGAGAGCACTTCTTTGCCCGCATGGCCCAGTTCGTAACCTTCGGCTCTGATACCACTGTTATGTAATGACGGTCGGAACAAAGCCTCCCTTCCTTGCATGCATATGAGCTGGCACACAACTCCCATATAACAAAAGGAATCCTAATGTTACGTGCCTACCAACTCATATTTATACACAATTCCTTCAATGTATTCCATGATGTAGGACTATTGTATCCAAACCATCATTCCTCCTTAACAACATGCGAGACAATCCTAACGTTTCTTAACTGAAGAAATGCCAATTGGCCATGATCAATCACTAACATATTGGATCAAAAGTTACCTTTTCACAATCAGGAGATGAATATGAGTTTTGTGTATCTAAAAAGGATTCTCTTGATCTTGTTTTCTTAGTTCTATGGAAATTCGTATAAGGCATGCTGCTTTTGAGTTGTTGCATTATGTTCGTCTTTTTGAAAAACGATTTGATAGAATTCCCAAGGAGGAGGAAGGACTCTTTTGGTGAAAAGTCTAAATTTGAGAATAATCCCATATTAATTATTGATGTCATAGAAGAAAATGGAGAAAGTATTTTTTGATAGTACATTGTTTTTCATCTATGTTATTCAAGGATCTCTTACATTCATGTTAAGTATAGCCATGTAAATAAAGCTTCACCTTCTCCTTCCTTTCATCCACATACTCTTGTTGGCCTTTGGGCTACTACCTTCGATCAAAGAAACTTTGTGGATGCATAATAAATTAAGGAAAAATATATATCGGAATTGTGTTCGCACATTGCACTGAAGGCAACTTGAAAATTTGTGCTCAATAAAATGCCATAAACTGGTTACCAAATGTTGATGGTTGTATGGATTATTGTATGCCTTATCAACATCAGGATGAAGAATCCAGGGATGTTGCAGAAACAACAATAATAGCGAAAAAGTTATATTTATCTTTATTTAAACTTGGTGCTCTGGCACTTATATGACAATAACTACATAAATGAATTTACCTTTTGTCCGTAATTCGAAAATATTGCAGTTTTCAAATTTTCATTATTGCAGGACGACATTGTTCAAGGCTGCATTATTGAAAGCCCACATAAACTTAACTGGGAAAAATGCCTTGGCGAGTTAGTTCGATATTCCTATGATCTTTCTGCAAATTCGGACGTCAAGCAAGGTAACGATTTTCTATTTATCTTTTTTTTAATCTCAATCCTAGCATCAACAGTTTATTTTTAGTGATAAAACCCAATATCATCAAGCCTTTAATTCCATTCTAATTTAACTGAAAAAAGCTTGTATTGTGTTCGTTTCAAAATTCAGAAAGATGTCTCATTTATCTATGTGTGTTTGTTGTCAAACGGTAGTTTTCTCCTTACTAAGTGTTTTTATGCTTCATGAGCACCATGAATGTATACAAGTACCAAGAATTACAATAAACACTATAAAAGTACTTACTGCTTAATAGCTTCAATTATTGTGTGGAGTGTTTAATGACATTAAGCAATTGTTTTGGAGAAAAACAAATGCAATTTGAGTTCATGTCATTCATATTTTTTATCCTCTTTAGACATCTAATTTTTTTGCTTTTGCAAAGTGGAGGCTGTGAAAAGGCTTGATCATATTACTCCTTTAGAATTAGGAGGGAAAACTCATCAATTCAATGACTTGGATTCTAAAGTTGAATAATGGCTAAAGTAAGCAATACTTGTATGCCCGTGTCCACCTGATACCAACAAAGATCTGTACATTTCAACAGCTAAAGAAAATTTCTAGCTTATTTTCCCGTCTTTGAAACATTTATCAAAGGCCCTTGTTGTATGTAGTATTACCTTCCAAAGCTATAACTACGTTCACACCTCAGTCATCTTGAAGCGATGACTGCTCAGCTCAATCACACACCTTCTGGAGCACCCCTTCAGCATTCCTACCCGTTTGTGAGCTACACCAATCCAATTTCAACAAGAATTTGTAGATGTTCAATTTATATATATATACCCAAAATTTGAGCTCGTTCTCATATTTGTAATTTTTTCAAAATATTAGCTCAATTATTCACCATTCGGATATTTTTTTGAACTATTAAATTTAAACACCAAATATATTATTCTACGAATGTCTGAACGAGCTTAAATTTTGGATAGATGGTAATATATATGTGGATTGAACATGAACAAATTCTTGTTGGATTTGGATTAGTGTGGCTCACTAACGGGTAGGCATGCTACAAAATAGAGACATTAAACCTAAACCGTTAGATCTTTTTTTCCTTATGTGGAGGCGTGGAATTCAGAGAGTAGTCCAATGATGAAGATCAATTGTGTCACCAATTATATTAATTTTTTTGTCTAAATAGACTTTCTATATATTGAACTTATATGATTTAAATTTTTGTTTAAGAGAGAAAGAAATTAATTAATTGATTCAATCAATTATGTTATATGTGGAAATATTTATGATGATATTTTGGAAGGGAACAATTAATTTCATAATCAATTAATCAATCAATGGATTTATAAATGAGGAAAGAAGTATATTTATGAATTCATTGATTTTATAATATGAAGAAATAAATGGTTAGGCTTGGAGAATCAAGCAAGGGAGGAAACATATGGATATCAAGATCTTCACTTTCTATTTACACTACAATCAAATCATGAACATTTGGAAAAGGTTTCAAGACAATCAATAAATTAATTATCTTCATCTCCGAGCAACCTTCCATCCTGAACCCTATTTAAATATTCATAGTTGTGGAGTGTGAATGTGAGAGAGAATTAACCATTATCCTATTCTTCAGTAAACCCTAATTTCCATGGTCAATCAATTAGGGGTTTTGAGTGCATACAAGTCTTTGTTGAAATTGATTATTCAATTTGTAATTATAGGTTAGTTTCTTCATCTACTACCTATAATTTTGTAATTTCACTCTTGTGTTCTCCTTTGTACTCTCTTCAGTGAAATAAAGAATAGCTGTTGGGTTCTTGGACATAGGCATAGTGAAATAACATTAAAATTTTGTATCTTCTTCTCTTCTTCTATTTTGTTTTGGTGATTATTTTTCATTGAGTTGGCAGTTGATAATTAATAGACAAGCTAGATCCTCTTTTTTGTATTGCTCCTTTCCTTTTGTATTTCGCTGTGCAGTTTTGAAGTTTGTGCAAATCGAACTAATATTTTGCACTACAGATCGGTAATGAAGTGTGCACAACAGATTGGTATCAGAGCTAACTCTCTTGTTCTAAATTATTTACCAACGGCTAATTCCTTTAGTAGTGGTATGGAAAACTATAGCGTCACCAAATTTGTTAAAAGAGAAATTTTTGGGACATGGAAGGTCAAAGTGAAGACTAATGATGCTGTTCTTTAGCAAATGTTTCATCCATTTAAAGGAAGAGATAAGATACTGAAGCGTCTTGGAGGAGATATGCAAAGGACCGACTTCATGGGTTCTAGAAGAGATGATTGCTATTATTGTAAGAATAAGGGACATTTCATATGAAATTATTCAGCTTTTAGAAAGAACAGTGAGAAGAAGGAGAAAGTTTCATTTTTGGCAGCAGTTACATCAGATGCAAAAAGATGTGATAGAGATACACCATTATTTTCAGCTAGTATTTCACCTTTAGAGATTACAAGTTGGATAACTGATTTTAGAGCCTCTTGTCATATGATGCCAAATAAGAGCTATTTTGTCAGTTATAAGAAGACTGATGGCCGAGCAGTTCATTTGAAGAATGACACATCTTGTCATATTGTGGACTTCGAAAGTGTGGGGTTTAGGATGCACGATGGTGTTATTAGAACTACAACAGATGTTAGACATGTTTCAATGCTGCATAAGAGTTGTCAATTGGAACTTTGAGTAGACTTTGTATGAGGACGATAATATATGGAGAAAATTTAAGAGTGGCGAAGAGTTCCTTGTTAGTGATGAAGGGGGTGCGAGTCTATGATATTTATATACTTCATGGAGACACAGTCTTGGAAGATTCAGTAGTTTCTACTGATTCTAGCATTCCAGATTCTACTTAGTTATGACACCATCGTTTAGGTAATGTTGATGAGGCAAGCCTTGAATTATTAAAGAAGTGTAGGTTAATTACTGGTGATTCTCAATCAAAGCCTAGGTCTTGTGGAGACTGTTCTTTTAGAAAGAAGAGGCATGTTAAATTTGATGTTGGAAGACCTATAATATGTTCATTCTTATATGTAGGGACCTACCCCAATTGTATCTTTTGGTGGAGCAAGTTTCTTCGCCTTATTTGTTGATGATTTCTCATGGAAGGTCTGGGTCAATTTCATGAAGACTAGATCCAAATACTTGCCCAATTTCGAAAGTGAAAGATCTTAATTAGTTGAAAAGAATTCGTAAAAGCAGTTAAGAGTTCTTAGAGTTGACAATAGTAGTGAATTTGCATCACAAGAATTCAGTGGATATTATGCGTCTAAGCATGCATTTAGAGATTTTTCTACCAAGTCGCATTCTTATGGAGTGACAGAGAGCACATGTCAGATACTATGGGAAATATCTATGAGCTTGATACTGACTGCTGGTCTAAAAGAGGGATTTTGGGTAGAAGCGATATCAAAGTTATTATTTCTCATCAACTGTACACCTTATATTTCCATAGATATGAAGATTCCAAAAGAAGTATGAAAAAAGAGCATGTCGACTATTCATTCCTCAAAGTGTTTGGTTGTTCAGCTTATTTAGAAGACGAGGGACATGATAAGTTGAAGCCTAGAGGAAGAAAGTACGTTTTGTTAGGTTATGAAGATGAAATGAAAAAAGTATAGGTTGTAGTGCAAAACAATAAGAAAACTGTGACTAGCAGGCATGCAATATTTGAAGAGAGGTCTTTATTGAAGGTGAAGCTTCTATCAAGTGACGATGTTAGGAGGATGCAAAATTTCCAAACACATTTGGAATTATTAGATTGTTTCCATGTTCGGAGAGAAAGTGGTATTTCCTATACCATAGCTGATGAGAAGATTTCGTATACTCAGATCATAGGTGGAGCTCAGTCGCAGTTAAAGCCTTATGCTTCTGTTGGTCTTATTTATGAACATAGTAGAGGTGCTAATTTAACTTCTTGTGTTATTTGTTGTGCAGAGCTTGGTGTTCAGTTTGATAAGGTAGACTTAGAAGTCGAGTAAAATTCTTGAGAAGGAGATTGAAGTAGATAATATTGACTATGTCCTCACTCAATATAGGATGGAGAAGGTGAAGCGCGCTATGAAGTCTCTATTAGTCTCTCAGATTTTTGTATCTACAAGTTTTCTCCTTCATCATATTTTCTGAAGAATTTTTGGTATTTCTTGTATGTACGTTGTTTGTTGATATGCATACTATCTTTCTCATGTTTGGGAAAGATTTAGAAGCTCTGTTTGGGCAATATTGCCCAAAGTAATTCACATTGAGCTTAGTGGTGTAGACCCAACAGTTACTTGAGATTTGGTTATATTTGAATCAAAGTAGAGTGTTGAATTCATGTGATTCAAATATTTATTTATGAGAGTAAGAAATTAATTAATTGATTCAATAAATCAGTTATGCTATATGTGGAAATATTTGAGAGGATGTTTTGGAAGGAAACAAATTGATTACATAATCAATTAATCAATCAGTTGATTTATAAACGAGGAAAGAAGTATATTTATAAATTCAATGATTTTATAATATGAAAAAAATAAATGACTAGGCTTAGAGAATCAAGCAAGGGAGGAAACGTATGGAAATCAACATCTTCACTTTCTATTTACACTATAGTCAAATCATAGACATTTGTAAAGGTTTCAAGACAATCAGGAAATTAATTCTCTTCATCTCCAAGTAGCCTTCCATCCTGAAGCCTGTTTAAATCTTCATAGTAGTGGAGTGTGAATAAAAGAGAGCATTCATCATTATCCTCTTCTTCAGTAAACCCTAATTTCCATGGTTAATCAATTAGGGGTTTTGAGTGCATACAAGTCTTTATTGAAATTGATTATTCAATTTGTAATTACAGGTTAGTCTCTCCATCTACTACCTATAATTATGTAATTTCTCTCTTGTGTTCTCCTTTGTACTCTCTTCAGGGAAATAAAGAACAGTTGTTGGGTTCGTTGATATAGGCATAGCCGAATAACGTAAAAATTTTGTGTCTTCTTCTCTTCTTCTATTTTATTTTTGTTTGATGATTATTTTCAATTAAGTTGGTGGCAAATAATTAATAGACAAGTGTAACACCCCCGTAATTCTGTAACATTAAGTTTCGCAAATTAAATTATAAATAAATTTTAAATAAGAATCAAGGGAAATGGGTTGCGCCATTGCGTTCGTCTCGAAATTCTGCTTGGAAACGAGTCATAGTTTTCAAGAAACGGAGTCTGTATGAGGGAGATATGACCCTCCGAAGTTTCAAGGATTTTCAGAACAGAAAAACAGCTCGAAATTCGAATTCAAATTCGAATTCAAAACCCAGAACAAGCTGGATGGGAAATTTCCCGCCCAGGACTAGGTCGACCTGGGGGTCGACTATAGTGTCGACCTCCCAGGGACCAGATCGACCATAGTGTCGACCTGGGGGTCGACCTGGTGCCGAATTCCAGTTTTTGAACCTGATGCATTGCGATGTATTTTGACGTGTTTTCTGACTAAATTCGTAATCCTAAACCTCCCCTAATCCCCACTACTCCTCACACCATTTTATTCTCTCCTTATGCTGCCTCTGGAATAATTGAAATAAATAAAATAAAATAAAACACGAAGACTATTCTTGAAGACTACATGATTCAATTAAAACAAGATTAATCAAATTAAGAGAGTCCTTCTACCTTCTGCTTCAAACAACGCGGGATTCGCAAATTGGAGATTCAAATAAAGTTAAAGCTTAAAGAAGGGAAGAAAAGGCTAAATCAACAGCTTCGAGCAACGTCGCGCGAATCATAGCAAATCACCTCAGCGTTATTATCCTTTTCTAAAACCGATCAATGTAAGTCAGTAACTTTTTAGATTTGAACGCCTAGATCAATTTGTGACATGTAATTAAATGGATATGAGAATATGCCTAATCCTTTCGTTTGAACTGGTGCTTGTATATGCCTTTGGATCTGATTCTCGATTATGGCCTAGAACTTATTGTGGCTAATAGTCAGTGACTATGATTATCGGACTTTTTACCTAAGACTATGACTATGAAACCGTGGCCTGTGAAACTATTGCCTGTGACTATGAACATAAGACTATGCCTATGACTATGAACATAAGACTATGCCTATGACTATGAACATAAGACTATTGCCTATGACTATGATTCATGACTATGAGACTATGATTCATAACTATGAGACCATGACTAGGGCTATTTTGTGGTTAATTGCCTAGGACTATTTTGTGGTTAATTGCCTAGGACTATTGTGGTTAATTGCTTATGACTATTATGGTTAGGGGCTTATGCCCATAACATTATAGTTACAAATCATGATTGTATACCAAACTGGCATTATGTTGGATCAAATCACCTATGTCTCCCTTGATTATGTTGGATCTCATACTTAAGGTGTAATTTGCTTAGTTTATTCCTGTTCGCTATTATGTACACCAAACCCATTGGATCCATTATCTTTGTATTTTTGTATTTTGGTTCGCTTTTTCATGCCTATCCTCTTATGTAATTTCTCATGCTTATCCCCTATTCCTTTTGTTAGTTTCATGTCATGAGTACCTAGAAACTTGTGAAATCATGTTATACGTACGACTACGGCGGGGAATTTGGGCGTAGCTTAATTAAGATAATTTGGCATAATAAATATGTTGGCATAATCTGATTTGGCTATAATAGCAAATAATTTACATGCATGTTAGACTTGGGCGTAAAATGGTAAATTGTTAATTGGCCGCAAAGTATGTGATTGGCATGTAAGCCAAGTTTGGTTATAAACTGTAA
This sequence comes from Allium sativum, assembly GCA_030737875.1. Lineage (NCBI taxonomy): Eukaryota > Viridiplantae > Streptophyta > Magnoliopsida > Asparagales > Amaryllidaceae > Allium > Allium sativum. Next base: position 259,585,672 of record CM060927.1, on the reverse strand, counting down.
ACTAGAATATTAAATCTAGTTTTGACATGAACTGATCTAATTTGGCATAAACTGCAAGTTGGGTTAAATGATAGGTAAACCAAGATTTGGGCCTAGAATATAGGTATGTTAGTGGGCATGACAAACAAATATGATATAGGCCAAATTTGTTTAAAAGAGTCGTTAGCAATTTACATATAGACAAAAATGATAAATATGTAAATCTAGGAAAGACGAATATGCCTAACCCGAGGTTAGATTGAGTTACAATATAAGACTGCCCGGAACCACGCGACAAATCCAGCAACCATAACAATACCTATCTAATGTGAGTGGTTAGAGCATTGAGCCCCAAAAAGGACCTGAGGTTAGACTGAGTTGCGGGGTAAATCTGCTCGGAACCGACCGGCACATCCAGTGACCGCAACAATATCTGTCTAATGTGAGTGGTTGGTGCTTTAAATGAATAATTTAAAGCTAAGCAACAGTTAAGTTAGAATTGGAGGGTTAAGTCCATAGGAACGCTTAACCAATTTAACATGTTAACTAGACTAGAAGGTGGGGTTAAGTAAAATACACTTAGCCAATTAAACATGTTAACTAGAATAGAAGGTGGAGTTAAGTAAACTTACAACACTTAGCCATCATAGTGTCCCAAATGAACAAGGTTAAGTTAAAACATGAAGGGACAATACTTAACCATTAGGGCATGTGAATTAAACAGATGTTAGAGTTAAGTTAACTAAGAGAACACTTAACTGTTATAACATGTTAGCTAAACAGATGGGCAGGGTTAAGTTAAAGGGAACACTTAACCAATACAAGATGAAGGGGTGGGGTTAAGTAGTAAGAAATACTTAACCAATATAACTTTATTTATGGTAGGGTTAAGTCAACATGGACTACTGATAACACTTAACCAGTTTAACATGACAGATGAATGGGTTAAGTTAACTTGAATTGACTAATGACACTTAACCAATCCAACTTGACGAGAAAAAGGACTAAGTAGTAAACCTGAGCTAAGAGGACTAAGTTGTAAAACTTAGTTAAGAAAATGACGATTCAGGAACTAAGTAGTAAACCTTGGTTAAGGGAACTAAGTAGTAAACCTTAGTAGAACACAATAAGGAGTGAACGTCCATCTGATCTTAAAGAAGGCTCCAACAAACTGGGTTACGAAATACGCGGCTTTGAGTGGACGTGAGGGTACTCTTGGTATCCCTATGTGAAGCTGCAGATGATCCGCCTGGGCTCACAGAGGTTAAGGTCTACGTTAGAAGAACCAAGGGTATGCCTTGGTTGCAATCTAAGGCAACCTAAAGACTAGGATGGACCAACGTGATTCGGCGAGACCAGTAGCCCTGTGATAGCAACTCGTCGTCTACCTACCATCTTGAGTCAATCGAGATACGTACAGCGGAAAGGCGGAAAACTCCAAAAGACCATGTACTTGCTATCTAGTTATGGGTGCGGATGGCCATAGGTTAGTGGGGGCATAGAGGGCCTGCGTATAGTTCTCATTTTTCAAGGTGTGCCTTTCATTAGTTGAGGGAGGGGTCAAGTGGGACCATAGCCACTGGAAAAATAGACCTTAGCATCTGCATCGGCAGATATCTGAAAGCTCCCGACCGAGTTCCGTGTTTCTTGATTTGCCCTGCCACGAGACTCGGGTCGCACATATAGAGGACATGTGCATCTAGACAACGATAACGATCCACGACACATACGTGGGGAAAGTCTAGGAATATATACCACTCTGGGTAATGTGTCCTAGATTATGGGCATCGTTCGATAGGTAGCATAATCCCTAGTTGGACCTAGGTCGCGTAAACCCTAAAATCCGAGAAACGTTCAATAGGTAGCATAAACCCTAGTAGCCCTGGGTAGCGTAAACCCTGGTTGGATGTAGAATGCGCTCGATAAAAAACTCTAGATTAGATCTAGGTAATAAATAATAGATGTACACCTGAAACAACCACAATTGCAGGAATTGGGACCACGTATCTCTTCTTATCAATTTATACAGATTACTAGTTAGGTGGTGCAGAGATATAGAAATTAAAATAACAAGGTAGTAGCGAAGCAGAGAAAGTATAGAAGTGCATCCAGTTTATCTTACCTTATCATATCTTGTGCTAAACTTATGATTCCCATCATCATGATGTTGTCTTGTATTCAGTTAAATTCATGTCATGTTGCTTTTACCTGTTCACATGCCGAAAGTTACTGAACTTACCAGACTTTATGTCCAACTCTGTTTTCTTTCGCTTTCTTGTCTTCCGTCCCCCCGGTTCGCAGGGAGGGAATATTACTACTTAGTCCAGTTTTCTTTCCAAGCTAAAGATTAGTCGAAGTTTTGCTGGGATTCTCTTTTCCATTGCTATGGCTGGCTCACGCTACATTGGGGAATATAAATGTTATTTTATGCTTCTTTATTTTGTAAGATAGATATTCTGGTATTGGAAAACAATTGTTGTACAAACTATTTTATCAATAAAGTAAAGTCCTATTTTCCGTTGTTTTAATTTTGTCTGTCTTGTAATTTATCTGTATCTTTTACCTATAACTCTCCACCTAAGTTAAGGCATTCCCTTTTTGAGTGACCTTAATGGATGTGGGGTGTTACGCGTGGTATCTGAGCTGAAGGTTACCGGATCAGGTAAAAGATTTGGAAGAAAAAAATAATATTTTCAAAACGGTTTTTAAAGAAGCATTTTTCAAAAGAAAAAATTTGTTTTAAAGGCATATTCCCCAAAATCCATACGCACTATCTTCTGATCCTCTGTTTGAATTCTTGTCCCCTTCTTTCTTGAGTCTTCAGGGCTCCTGGCTTTCTGGGAGGTAACCTCATCGTGGCACGGTTCCATAGGCTTGATAAGACTACTATACCTATCGAAGGGCAAAGTAGTGCCCGACTCCCATCTATAGCCATAGTAGTTTCACCTGCAACTAGTCTTCTTTCAAGCTTTGAAGGGTTCTCCGCGCCATGGAAGTAGCTTTTGATAAACTTGTCAATATGATTACACAGGGATGGTAAAGATGAGGATGAGGGGGTTTGGCTAGGGAGCTCAACGCAAGGATGAGAAATTCATGGATATAAACTCGACTCATGAAGAAAGAAGGAATTATAAAACCTAAGACGAGAGGAAGTATCTTTTCCATGGTATAATGGGGCATATAATTAAGGACAAGGGCAAGGACGAGGGACAAGATTTTCAGAAGGAAGAGTGCATGCTTCCACCACCAGAATACCTGAGAGAGAGATAGTAAAAGTCTCTATTGGAAAAGTTTAGCTTTTCATTTTGATCAACAAATTAGTACTCTTTTGATCTTAGCGCTTCGCATTTGTTCATATCTACTTCCATAGTTGAGTCTCTGCACCTTTGTACTTGTATAGTAAAAGATCCCATTAGTGTCTCAAATCCAATTGGTGGTTCGGCCCGTTTATCTTTGGTTTGTAAGGATTTGAGAATAGCTATAATTAAGTATTGGGTTAAGCGTAATGCTTATGCTTTTGGGTTTCATGGGCTATGGGTTGATTCTAGGCATGGGTTGGTTAACTAGTAATTGTGAAGAGAGGGTAGTTAGACTTTTGATTCGCCTCAGAAATACCCTCGAGATTCCATGTAAAAAAATATCAGTTAGGCTTAGCTAGCTAGAATCGTTTAATGCATTTATCGACGATTTGCAATCCGTTACGGTAGTCCATGAGTACGCAGATGTTTTTGATTAGGTTAGGAATTTACCCTTAAAACGCGGGATAGACTTCCGCATGTATCCAGTTGACAATGAAAAGCCAGCTATCCGATCAACGACAGTTTTGGAAATGGAGGTCAAGAAGCTTCGCAATCGTGAAGATTAATTAGATAAGGTACAGAATAGTGAAGCTCAAGAAGATGCGACTTAGAAGACTGAAGACTAGATACACACATCATACCCTTTTTCTTAAGAGTACATCCTTGATCTCTTTTTCTAGGAATTTTATGCATACTTTCTAGCTTTTAAGGTATATCCTCTAGGGCGTATCATCGATCCTTAGGCAGAAGCCAATGGATGTAAACATGTATTTGAAACATGTTATGATTGATGGTTGCAAATGGTTGCTCGTGGATGCATATACACACCATAGGCGCTAGAACGACTCATTCACTTTCATATTGCATTCGCATATATGTATTTGCTTAACAGATTTAACTTGATATGTTATCATATGCATGTTGCATATGTATGAATGGCTATGCACCCATGTAGTATTTACATAATTAGGGATGCTTGCATACATGATTGGATGCATGGCACTGACATAATTCACATTAAGGATGTCAACTGAATCAGTAGACCGCCTGATTTTGCATTAGATAAAGACATATACACACACTATGCATATGAACATGAAAGCATTAGAAATCTTTTTAAGGACAATGAATGCCTGTGATTGAATGGTTGAGTAGATGGGTGATTGAATGGTAGGATACATTCTTCCTAACTGAAAGATTTCGGGGACGAAATCCTTTTAAGAGGGGGAGAATGTAACACCCTGTAATTCTGTAACATTAAGTTTCATAAATTAAAGTATAAATAAATTTTAAAATAAGAATCAAGGGAAACGGGTTGCGCCATTGCGTTCGTCTCGAAATTCTTCTTGGAAACGAGTCCGAGCTTTCAAGAAACGGAGTCCATATGAGGGAGATATGACCCTCCGAAGTTTCAAGGACTTTCAGAACAGAAAAACAACATGAAATTCGAATTCAAAACCCGGAACAGGCTGGGCGGGAAATTTCTTGCCCAGGACCAGGTCGACCTGGGGGTCGACCATAGTGTCGACCTCCCAGGGACCAGTTCGACCATAGTGTCGACCTGGGGGTCGACCTGGTGCCGAATTCCAGTTTTTGAACCTGATGCATTGCGATGTATTTAGACGTGTTTTCTGACTAGATTCGTAATCCTAAACCTATATAAACCTCCCCTAATCCCCACTATTCCTCACACCATTTTATTCTCTCCTTATGCTGCCTTTGGAATAATTGAATTAAATAAATTAAAATAAAACACGAAGACTATTCTTGAAGACTACATGATTCAATTAAAACAAGATTAATCAAATTAAGAGAGTCCTTCTACCTTCTTCTTCAAACAACGCGGGATTCGCAAATTGGAGATTCAAATAAAGTTAAAGCTTCAAGAAGGGAAGCAAAGGCTAATTCAACGGCTTCGAGCAACGTCGCGTGAATCATAGCAAATCAACTCAGCTTATTATCCTTTTCTAAAACCGATCAATGTAAGTCAGTTACTTTTTAGATTTGAACGCCTAGATCTATTTGCGACATGTAATTAAATGGATATGAGAATATGCCTAATCCTTTCGTTTGAACCGGTGCTTGTATATGCCTTTGGATCTGATTCTCGATTATGGACTAGAACTTATTGTGGCTAATTGTCAGTGACTATGATTATGGGACTTTTTGCCTAAGACTATGACTATGAAACCATGGCCTATGAAACTATTGTCTATGACTATGAACATAAGACTATGCCTATGACTATGAACATAATACTATGACTATGAACATACGACTATTGCCTATAACTATGATTCATAACTATGAGACCATGACTAGGACTATTTTGTGGTTAATTGCCTAGGACTATTTTGTGGTTAATTGCCTAGGACTATTGTTGTTAATTGCCTAGGACTATTATGGTTAGTGGCTTACGCCCATAACATTATAGTTACAAATCATGATTGTATACCGAACTGGCATTATGTTGGATCAAATCACCTATGTCTCCCTTGATTATGTTGGATCTCATACTTAGGGTGTAATTTCCTTAGTTTATTCTTGTTCGCTATTATGTACACCAAACCCATTGGATCCATTATCTTTGTATTTTTGTATTTTGGTTCGCTTTTTCATGCCTATCCTCTTATGTAATTTCTCGTGCTTATCCCCTGTTCCTTTTGTTAGTTTCATGTCATGAGTACCTAGAAACTTGTGAAATCATGTTATACGTATGACTACAGCTGGGGAATTTGGGCGTAGCTTAATTAAGATAATTTGGCATAATAAATATGTTGGCATAATCTGATTTGGCTATAATAGTAGATAATTTACATGCATATTAGGCTCGGGCGTAAAATGGTAAATTGTTAATTGGCCGCAAAGTATGTGATTGGCATGTAAGCCAAGTTTGGATATAAACTGTAAACTAGAATATTAAATCTAGTTTTGACATGAACTGATCTAATTTCGCATAAACTGCATGTTGGGTTAAATGATAGGTAAATCAAGATTTGGTCCGAGAATATAGGTATGTTAGTGGGCATGACAAATAAATATGATATAGGACAAATTTTTTTAAAAGAGTCGTTAGCAATTTACATATAGACAAAAAGGTTAAATATGTAAATCTAGGAAACACGAATATGCCTAACCCGAGGTTAGATTGAGTTACGGTATAAGATTGTCCGAAACCGCCCGGCAAATCCGGCAACTGTAACAATACCTATCTAATGTGGGTGGTTAGAGCATTGAGCCCCAAAATGGACCCGAGGTTAGACTGAGTTGCAGTGTAAATCTGCCCGGAACCGACCGGCACATCCAGTGACCGTAACAATATATGTCTAATGTGAGTGGTTGGTGCTTTAAATGAATAATTTAAAGCTAAGAAACAATTAAGTTAGAATGGGAGGGTTAAGTCCATAGGAACACTTAACCAATTTAACATGTTAACTAGACTAGAAGGTGGGGTTAAGTAAAATACACTTAGCCAATTTAACATGTTAATTAGACTAGAAGGTGGAGTTAAGTAAACTTAGAACAATTAGCCATCATAGTGTGCCAAATGAACAAGGTTAAGTTAAAACATGAAGGGACAATACTTAACCATTAGGGCATGTGAATTAAACAGATGTTAGGGTTAAGTTGACAAAGAGAACACTTAACCGTTATAACATGTTAGCTAAACAGATGGGTAGGATTAAGTTAAAGGGAACACTTAACCAATACAAGATGAAGGGGTGGGGTTAAGTAATAAGAAATACTTAACCAATATAACTTTATTTGTGTTAGGGTTAAGTAAACATAAATTACTGATAACACTTAACCTGTTTAACATTACAAATGAATGGGTTAAGTTAACTTGAATTGACTAATGACACTTAACCAATCCAACTTGACGAGAAAAAGAACTAAGTAGTAAACCTTAGCTAAGAGGACTAAGTTGTAAACCTTAGTTAAGAAAACGACGATTCAGGAACTAAGTAGTAAACCTTAATTAAGGGAACTAAGTAGCAAACCTTAGTAGAACATTAGAAGGAGCGAACGTCCATCTGATCTTAAAGAAGGCTCCAACAAACTGGGTTACGTAGCACACGGCTTCGAGGGGACGTGAGGGTACTCTTGGTATCCCTCTGTAAGGCTGAAGATGATCCACCTGGGCTCACAGAGGTTAAGGTCTGCGTTAGAAGAACCAAGGGTATGCCTTGATTGCAATATAAGGCAACCTAAAGACTAGGATGGACCAGCGTGATTCGGCGAGACCAGTAGCCCGGTGATAGCAACTCATCATCTACCTACCATCTTGAGTCAATCGAGATACGTACAGCGGAAAGGCAGAGAACTTCAAAAGTCCATATACTTGCTATCTAGTTATGGGTGCGGATGGCCATAGGTTAGTGGGGGCATAGAGGGCCTGCGTATAATTCTCATTTTTCAAGGTGTGCCTTTCATTAGTTGAGGGAGGGATCAAGTGGGACCATAGCCACTGGAAAAACAGACCTTAGCATCTGCATCGCCAGATATCTGAAAGCTCCCAATCGAGTTCCGTGTTTCTTGATTTGCCCTGCCACGAGACTCGGGTCGCACATATAGAGGACATGTGCATCTAGACAGCGATAACGATCCACGACACATACATGGGGAAAGTATAGGAACATATACCACTCTGGGTAGTGTGTCCTAGATTAGGGGCGTCATTCGATAGGTAGCATAAACCCTAGTTGGACCTAGGTCGCGTAAACCCTAAAATCCGAGAAGCATTCAATAGGTAGCATAAACCCCAGTAGCCCTAGGTAGCGTAAACCCTAGTTGGATCTAGAATGCGCTTGATAGAAAACCCTATATTAAATCTAGGTAATAAATAATAGATGTACACCTGAAACAACCACAATTTCGGGAATTGGGACCACGTATCTGTTCTTATCGGTTTATACGGATTACTAGTTAGGTGGTGCAGAGATATAGAAATTAAAATAACAAGGTAGTAGCGAAGCAGAGAAAGTATAGAAGTGCATCCAGTTTATCTTAACTTATCATATCTTATGCTAACCTTATGATTCCCGTCATCATGGTGTTGTCTTGTATTCAGTTAAATTCATGTCATGTTGCTTTTACCTGTTCACATGCTGAAAGTTACTAAACTTACCAGACTTTGTGTCTGACTCTGTTTTCTTTCGCTTACTTGTCTTTCGTTTCCCCCAGGTTCGTAAGGAGGGAATATTACTACTTATTCCAGTTTTCTTTCCAAGCTGAAGATTAGTCAAAGTTTTGCTGGGATTCTCTTTTCCATTGCTATGGCTGGCTCACGCTACATTGGGGAATATAAATGTTATTTTATGCTTCTTTATTTTGTAAGACAGATATTCTGGTATTGGAAAACAATTGTTGTACAAACCATTTTATCAATAAAGTAAAGTCCTATTTTCCGCTGTTTTAATTTTGTCTGTCTTGCAATTTATCTGTATCTTTTACCTATAACTCTCCACCGAAGTTAAGGCATTCCCTTTGTGAGTGACCTTAACGGATGTGGGGTGTTATAACAAGTTAGATCCTCTTTTTTGTATTTCTCTTTCTCCTTTTATATTTCACTGTGCAATTTTGAAGTTTGTGCAAATCAAACCAATATTTTGCACAATAGATTGGTATTGGAGCAATTCGTGCAATTATCCGCATAACACTATATATATATATATATATATATATGTATGTATGTCTGTGAATGTGTAAAGAGAGAGAGCACCCTAAATAGTACAATACCCCTATAACCCATTGATATCCACCGCACATCATTCTCTCTCTCTCTCTCTCTCTCTCTCTTCCTACTAACTCTCTTTACCACCAGCTTATTAAATTATAGATAAGTGATATAAAATGGTGTGCTACCAATTGTAATTCGAGAAGATTTTTAATCAAGTCAACCAATAGAAATAAATCATTTTCACTAATATTATGGGTATAAATATGTCATAGTAAAAGGTTTTAAATCTTGGTCAGTATCTTGTTTTTATTTTGTCTATAATACAAATTACAAGAGTGTTGAGGAAGTATCACAGGTAAATCATGCAAAATTTTAGTTGTTAGATATTAGTTGAAATCATATATCATGAGCTTGAAATAGAAGGTATTTATAATTATCATATGGTTAATGAATACCCGTCTGTTAAAAGACAATATTTTTTCAACAAAATAACAATGAACTAAACCCTTTTCTCTACACTTTATCTTATAGTTGAACATTGAATAATAAAAGACTCGTACATTGTGCAACATCTGTTGTTCTCGGTCAATTACATTTGGATCTGTCTGAGGTTATATGGTGTGAGCTTGCATCTTTAATTTGTTGAAGAGCTTTATTCAGATATAGAGGGAAAACAAAATTTAATGTATCACAAATACGCACACATGCATAGACATACTTCCTTACACACATGCATATGCACATGTACACACACATATGTGTTACTACAAGATTTCGATACCGAAACCAAAGTGAGGTGAAGGGGTATCAGAATGAAGCCGACACCAGAGTAGAAGCCTGGGAAGTCTTCGGTCGACACCAAAGCACAAGGTAGAGCCGGAACCACAAGAAAAAGGGGCTAAAAGAACTAAGCCGATACCCAAAGCAAAAGGGATACAAGCAGAAAGTCGACACCAAAACAAGGACTTGGTACATATGCTATCGACACCAACGAAGGAGAGCAAATAGCTTGGTGCCGATACCAAGGAGATAGCAATAAAGGCACGATACCGATACCAACGTGCAATAAGTAGTAAAGCTTGGTGTTGGTATCGGATAATGAAGGCAGAAGCATAAATCTGGTACTAAGGGAAGCAGGGTCTAAGTGTGAAGGAGATACCAAAATCCAATATCATATGAAGCGATACCAAGCATAAAAGGTCAAAAGCAAGTCAATCAATACCGGATATATACAGACAGAAACCAAAGCCAAGCACACGAAGAGGAAATGTAGAGCCAGTCACAATCGTAATAAAGCTAAAACAAGGATCTATCCACACCAATGGGCTTGGTGTCAATATCATTGTACAGAGCCGACACTGAAGCGAAAATAATCAAAGCAGACCGACACCAAGAAGTCGCTACCGAAACCAAAGACTATTGAAGCGGACCGATACCGAGGTATAGCCACCAAAGTCAAAAGCTAGCTGATACCAGAGGATTGATGCGGGACCGAGCTTCCCACTTGATGGCTATCAAAGGCACCCTAAATATTCTATAGTAAGACATCAATGGTCACATTTTGGGGGACTTCTCATTCTAAAATCTTGTACTCATTTCTAAGAGACAATACCCTAATTTTGAAATCAATTTAGTGATTTCTTATGTAATCATCTATGTACTCAATCAAGTGATTAAATAAAGAGATACTTAACACTTACTACTAATTATACTTGTCTATCATCCACTAATTCAAATTCAAGCCTTCAATTTAGAAATAATTACCGAACCATCCTTAATGAGCCATCGAGCTCCAATTAATATTGAGCTATGAAGCCGTTATCCCAGGATAACCGTTGATCCTTAAGTTTGTAAGTGTGATACACGCCTCTTGAATAAAGAGCAACTATTCTTTTGGACTTAGGATCTTGATATCTAGGAAACGACATTAAGTCGGGCTTTAAGGAACTAAATTTACCCTATGTTCCCTAGGTCCATAAGCATAACCATATATTCCAGTGTTGACGATTTTTATTGTTAACATTTTGGCGCTAGAAGGAGGGCTTGAACTCCGACCTTGTATTTAACAACCACATCCCTAGTTATTCCATCTTGTTGGTTAAACACTGAAAAGATAGACAAGCGATAAAAGGTCTCAATAAGGATCTTCTAAATCTCGAATGGCAACATCAAACATTATTGATCCAAGAGTTATTGAAGAACAAAGGTTAAGAATGGAAGCTTTGTGAATCATAAGCAAGAAAAGGGATAGGACTAACCCCCATCTTTGCTTTAAGTGGTTCTAGACCAAAGGAATATCACCTATTCTTTCACATAAAAGAGGCCATCCATGCATAGGCTAAGGGAACTGAATTCAAGCAAAGAGTAATGAAGGATTTTAATCGCTTTACTTCAAAATGGTCTAAAAAAGTTGCAATTCAATCTTAAGATATATTGTAAAGAAAATTTGAAGATAAAAATAAAGAAACAAAGCTGGGTAATAAAAGGGCTAAGTTTCGATGTCGAAATGGAATATTTGAGTCAGGAATACCTGAGGAATGCAACCTTATCACAACGATTGAGAAGAACTACTGGTTACTTTTCAACCATTTTACAGGACGGTAAACTATGCATGACGGGGAATATAACATAAAATAGAAATAATTCACTCGTTATGCTTAACATAGTCAAAGTTGAGAGAACCTATAGAATAAAGTATTAGATAATGTCTACTGCAAAGTACATTTCCTAAACGTCAATGACAAATAAAATGAGAAATCAAGTAGGATTCCTCACTTAGACTGGTCCGGCTTCACTAAGAAAGCATATGGTGTAAAGAAGAAAAGAAAGAAGAATAGGATTCTACTAATTGCAACTTATAGGTTATAGAACATATACTATTTGGTTGTTTTTCCTAACCAAACATGAGCTTAACTTTTGGCCATCATTAAAGAAAAAACCCAAATATGAAGTAAAATTAGGAGGGCTATACTACTACTACCAAGCAGTAATGCTTGAGCCAGAACCCATATTCAAATGGCTGTATGCACTGGCGATTTTGGCGCAGATGATTGGTTCTCCGCTCTTCCATTTCTCCTTGTTGATGGCGTCCTTCCATTCGGTGAGGTAGCATGCTCTTGTTGAGGCTTGGTCGCCCTTGATGGTTCCGATCCCGTTCTTAATTGGAAATTTCATGAGAAGGGACCATGGTGTTATGCAAACTCGGAACTTTACAAGTAAATGACGTCTTAGATAAACGTTGTAGGGAGAAATGATATTGATGACTACAAAAGTGAGGATCCAAACTCTGCTTCAATCCCCATCTCCAATCTGGACTGGTATGGCTGGTTGGAGGAGCCGTTGAAGCCATATGACGGTGGCATGGTGAAGTTTCAAGTCTTTTTCCTCAAGTTTTATTTTGTCGTAAACCGACTTGAAGATCATGTTAACAGAGCTCCTAGAGTCTACGTGGATGCTTTGGACATAGGCTGAGCCTATGTGTGCAGAAATGATGAGAGGGTCTATGGTTGGGATTTCAATTCCCGTAGACCCTCTCTCCGGAAAACTATGTTGTCCTGCATTGATTACGATACTGCATGGTCTCTGATTAGACGGCCCTAGGGCCACATTAGCTAGAGGAAGTGTGGACATTGAAGGGCCCACGACTGCTTCTTGGGAAACAGGGTCTTGAACGTACCGCTCCAAGCATTTTTCTCGGATGAGCTTCTCTATTATCAGAGTTCTTGTCCCAGCGGTAGATTCGCTCATGTTCAGTTTTTTGTACTAGATGGTACTAATGTGAACCCGTGCTTCGCGCATGGTCATCGTTCAACATTTCCTAATTAAGACACAATATATTTGTAACATGAAATAAAAAGCAATTAGTAGTCAAATGACAATTTACTCACTGCTGCTTTTTTATACTTGTCCAGATTAATTATTGGATGATATATTTATCATATGTTAACTTGTATCAAATTAGACTTTAATTGTTTATAAGAGAATAAAAGGCACAATAAATTCAATAAGATGACATATCTACAATGGATAAGGGAATAAATAAAAATTGAAACCCATCAACACTCATTAATAATCACTAAAGAAATTTGACCTCCGACAACTGAGCTAATACAAAAAGTTTTATAAAATGAATTCTCAAAACCAAGTTGTCCCCTTTTTAATTAGTACCCCAGTAATCAACAAATCGAACAAAAGATTGTCAACTAAATTAGGAATAAAGAACGATACTCGGTATTATCTCACATTATGGAAAATAATATACGTCCTGATAGATGCATAAGTGCTACATGTAAGAATTATGATTTGTTGAGATCTTTGTTTTTGCATTAAATTGGAAGAAAAAGCGAATTCAAGGACATGAAACATGCATCCATTATGCCTGTAATGAAAGAAAGAAAAATCATCAGTTATGAATCTAGTTACATAAACTTTCTTACAGATTAAACCAATAACAATAAATCCATATATCCGAGTGGACAAAAATGGATACTAAACTTTCTGTATATTAAGTAGATAAACTATAACAGCTTCTTGGAACGAAAAAAAGACACCTTACAATGTAATTACATACTATGTGCTTTGAATATAGATTTTAGATACGCTTATTATCTTTTTTTCTCATGCTATCTTGATTTGAAATTTTGGTTTCCAGTCACAAAGATAGAACGTTATCATTATTTTACTACAAAACGGAGTTCCTAACTTTCAAGTTCGGGTTGATGCTAGCTTTAACTGGCATTGGTTTCAATCGTACGTACTCTAAATATATGCACATGTTTTACACATTATCCTTTTCTAATCATAGCAGTAATCTAATGTAACCACTTTAATGTAGTTTGAAGCAACCACTAGTAAAAGAAGTGTTCTTTATAGAGGAATTATGAATAGAAATCCCTATAGGTCCTCAATACCCACATTTTACTGTCCTTATGAAGTTGTTATTGGAAAACCAAGTTGTCCTATTGGGAAGATCATCCTAAATCCTCTAGAAGTTACAAATATGCAGTGTATTATAAGAAATTTTGGAATTGAGGACTCAACACTGGGAGTTCCTCGACTTTTTCAAACATTAAGAATAATCTTTTTTTTGTCCGGCTAAATATTTTAATATCATTTTTTTCCTATTAATAAATTCCAAATTTATTCCTAACACATGTTTGGCTAAACAATTCCATAAATATTTTCGTGGAATATTCATGATGAACAATGTTAGCATGCGGTATATAACAATGAATATCGTTTTTATGTCTTTACTAAACTAAAAGGTATCGACTAATGATGGCTTACGGTCAAATGTATAGATTAGTCAATTCGTTGCACTAAATTCTAACTATTGCACATACAACAGTAGGAGGATGAAACAATTAATATGATTGCAAAAGATAAGGTTGATACTACGAATATAACAGAAAACACTTACAAATAGAATGTATGTTTAATGTAGTAGTATATGCAAATAAACTTTTAGAGTAAGAAAATGGCATTAAAGGGATTTTTACATATTGAACCCAAAAAAAAAAAGTAAAAATGGAAGTAATAAAAACTGGTCATATCTGACAAAAAAGAAAAAGACGGGAATGTATGTCATAGTAGATATAAATTTATCATTCATAATTAATGCAAAGTTGTATAAACTGTTTTTTTGGTTCACATTAACTATTGTTGTGTTAGTATGCTCAAAACATTCTAAAATTACATGCATGACAATGTACATTTGTTCACTTAAAAGGCTTTGATAACAATTTCATTAAGCATGTTCCTCATAAGTGATCATGACGCTGCCACTAAAAGAACCGTGTGACAATCTTGTTTAGATTTTAAAAGAGTTTATGCAATAATTATTATTCCTTTTAACTTTTCCTCTTCATGAAGCTAATAAATGTAAATTTACATATATTTTGTGATTTTGATTTCAGATCTAACTAAAACACAATGCTCAACACTTATTTCAAAAGTTTATACCACGAAAATCCGGACTCGTAAATAAACAAATAACTTAAATAGAATGGAAGTTTTACAAACAAACTAAAGGAATTACTACATGGTGATTTTGTTAAATAAATGCGCACGAATAAATATAACATTACGAAAAGAAAAGCACGTTTTCATGTTCACTTCTTATGTTACGTTTTTCCATTAAGAGTTTTCATGCATACATATTTTATCTAACATTCTTTACCATTTGAATTAGTGTCTACATAAGTTTGAAAGTTAGCTCGTATAAATTTTAACATCATAAGCAACTTGGAATTTTTGAAAAGTTATCTAGATGGTCTTTTATTTTAAACGTTAAGTAGTAACATCAAAATACCGCGCCTGAAAAGCGGTTGAAGTTTCAAGGACTAAAAGCATGAAATTCCAAGGCAAACATGAAAATAAAAATAATGAAGTTTTCAGATAACAACAAATCAAGCATGAACATAAAAATGTAATGTTAAAAAGTATGAATTATCTTTAATGTTAGAGTTGCAAGGTTCTTCAAAAAAAAAAAAAGGAAAAACGATATTGTACATATATGACTCTCTTTTGATCACAATATAACCCTCTACCTCTGCACTGCAAAAAAATGTTGATTAAATTAAAAGAATAAAGCTATCAAAGCATTTTTGAATAAAAAAGGAGCTGATCATTAGTAAATTCTTGAAAGAAACTATAATAAGTTAAATCACTGTACAATATTTCAAAAGCTAGAAACTTTATATTGATTCAAACAATGAACAAAAAATAGTATAGTTTATGCACACAAGTGCTTTTATTTTGATTCATTAGTCTAATCAAATTATAGGATAAAAATGTGAAATATTTCTTGCGCATGCAAACATTAATAATCGTTTTATAAGTAGAACGATAATTGGATGAAAACATTACTACTTGAGAGCAATAAAGAATTATCATGAAAATTGTAATCAAACATGATGAGCCAAAATTCGAACAGAGTCATCAAGTTCAAAAACTTGGAAATTAATAAATGATTATTACCTGAGTACATACCCCACAATCATGAAGGATCTCTCCTGTATGAATTTCATTTATTAATGAAGGGAAGAAATAAGACCTATAACACCTGAAAATGAACAAACAAATTTTCATTTAATATGTAATCATAGATCTTGAAAAGCATGAACATTCTTGTTTAAATATAGATCAACAAAATTTAAAGGCCAGTTTACCACCTTATATAGCTCATCTAGTCATGCATCATTAACCTATTTTACTATTTTTATATAAATGAAGATTATAAATGAGGATAACCTTCATATGTCTATTCTAATAAAATTCATACGACAACGGTCATAGAGAGTGGGATAGTTCTATGTCTATTATTGTAACAACCCGGAAAATCAGAACCAATTTAAAAAAATTATTTTGGAATTTTTAATGAATTTTGAATATTTAAAATGATTTATTTTAAATAATAACGACTAGAAATTTATTTTGAACAGAATTAGAACGTATAAATTTATATAAATCGAAGTTAGAATATAAATATTTATTTTAATTATAAAAGGAATTGGAAATGGCGTGGTAGTTTGAAAATTCGATTTCAAATTTCAATTGAATGTACAGGATTCAAAATAAACTGGATTTTGGTAAAACTAGAAATATTTGAATCTATTTGAAAATATCTTTCCAACGAATGTGAAAAATCCACATTTCATAACGGGAATAAAAAGTTATGTCCAGTTGAAGATTCAAAATAGTTGCTATGGAATTTATATAATATATAGCCCTTGAAAATAGCGATTTTGCAAACGGCCTCTATTTTCGACGAGACCACTTTTGTTGGATCCAGAATGTCAGATTATTGCTGGATTTCAATTTTCATAATTTTTGGAATCAATATGTGGGCTTGGCGGATTTAAATGTGTTTGGTAATTTCAGTTTGAATTTAATCGACTGGAAAATGACCGTTTTTCAAACGGTCTCCAAATTCGACGAAATTAGTTTTGTTAGGATAGTATCGTCAAAACATATCTAGATTTATTTTTTTGGAATTTTCGGAGTCAGTATGTGGCTCAGGTAAATTAAAATGTGCGTTTGAATTCAAAATATATTGATTTATATTTTAATTTTGATAAAAACTAATCAAAACAGTCGAATTGGCTTACGAAACTATCCCATTGTGTCCGAAATGTTGGTGTTTAGCTAGGAGCGACAATTGTTAGGTTTGATTTGGCGTTCGTATAGATAAACAAGCATTTGTGAAATAAAATGAATTAAATAATATTATAAAATATAATATATACTATTTTCTAATAACCTTAGCCTCATTCAGAAGAACCCCGCCGCTACTTCGAAGCGATAGCCAGAATCACCCCTTTTTTAGTTCATTAATCATTTTCAATTTACTCCAAATTAGATCGAAGTTCAAAACAAAAATCGAAGAGCAATCTTCGATCTACAAATCAATACGGTCAAGATCGTTTATCACTTTAGGGTTCGTGAGTTTCCAGCCCTTGAAGGCGCCGCCGTCGTGAGGAATTATGGAGCTCAGGGGACCACCGAGCTTCGAACTACAGCAGGCGATGGGAGGGCGGCGTCGAGGTGCTTCACGTGAGGGGTTCAGATGATCTTTTGGCGGCATATGGAGGTGGAAGAACTCAACCCTAGCGTGCGTGTTTTGTTCGAGTATCGGCTTCAGATGAGAACGAGGTAGTAGTTCAAATACGGTCCCGAAGAAGAAGGCAGGTTTTAGACCCCTAAGTGTGATTAATTAGTAATTAATCAAGGTGATTAGAGAAAATTGTGTAAATAAATTATACAAATTTGTGTTAAAACTTATTCAGTTGATAATTTATTCATATCTCATCAGAATTTGACGAAATTTAATGCATTGGAATCCTTTTGTCTAGAGCTACGCGATGGAGGAGAAAATAATTTTTTTTTTTTTCATATGAAAATAGCAATGTTTATTAAAATAAAATTAGCATGGTTTTTAAAATATAAAAATATACTTTGTTTTAAAAATATACTTTGTTTTTAAAATATAAATATACTTTGTTTTAAAAGTATAAAAATATACTTTGTTTTAAAAATTGCTTTGTTTTTTTAAAAAAAGTAGCATTGTCTAATAATTAAAATAATTTTTAAAATAAAAATAGCATTGTTTGAAAATAGAATTGTTTTTCAAATATAAACATAATAGAAAAAATGCGGTTTAAATATATATATATATATAACAGTTAAAAATGTGATTTTTTAAAATATAAATATCATTGATTAAAAATGTGATTTTAAATATATGAAGCGTTATTAAAAATGTGATTTTTAATATAAACTGCATGAAACAGATTACGTTGGAACCACGATGAAGAATGCAACGCGCTGGAGCAAATCCAAGCTGTTCAGAAATTCAGAAATACAAAACTGATGAAGTGGAAACCAAAGGTGAGAAAATTATTTTAAAGTTAAATATATACTAGGTTACAGACGGGGCTTAGTAGCTCCTGGCACCGTCGTCCACAGACCATGGACGGCTTGTTTATTTGTATTGTGTTGTGGAAATGGATTGTATTGTGATGTATTGTGTTGAATAAAAATATTTTAACAATAAAAAATATCATTTTTATTGAATGAATAAAATATATAAAATATTCATGTATGGAATAAAATATTTGAACAATAAAATTATCATTTTTTATTAAATGAATAAAATATATAAAATATTCATGTATGGAATAAAATATTCGAACAATAAAAATATAATTTTTATTGGATATATGAACCATATAAAATGGTCATGTGTTAAAAATAAATATTCATTTACAAATCGGACGATTTATTTATGTACACCCATTTGACTGATATTGATTGGGACGATAATTTTACACATCGCCCAACTGCATAAATAATATTAAATATTTGTTGGTTGAAACCCCACATGGGTATTGGGATGATATTTGATGTACATTCATCCCAATTGTTTAGTTGTATGTCAATCGATGGGTTGACAGACTGTTGTAAACGTTAATTATTTATATTTACCGCTTATGCAGTTGTGTAATGCACTCCGGATGATGGTTGACTGTGTTTGATTATTGTTGTTTACATGTGTGTATGAAATCCATATAAATAAAATTATATGGTAATTGGCTGTGTTTGATTTCAAATTGGAAAGAACGAATATTTTAAATTAACGAATGTTTTCAATTGACGAATGTAGGATATTTTAAAATAACTAATATTTTAAAATAATATTCAGTAATGGATCAAAATATGACTTTGATGTCCGATTTGGGATGGACATGATAATATTGAAATATATGAAGCCATGTTGATTAGATTAACGCCATTTTAATGTGAACGATATTTATATCGATTTTATTCATTTTTCATGTGAACGATATGAATATCGAAAAGGAAGTGATTTCAAAATCTAATGTTTTGAAAATATTATCATTTATATATTAATGATATGGAATATTCAATTTTGATTTAAAATTGAATATGAAGTTGAAATCGTTTTCAAAACGAATTTAAAACGATTTATAAAATACGTTTTAAATGGAAATCGAAGAAATATGTAATATATATATATATATTATATATTAAATGGCCTGAATAGAACGCGTCGCGCCGTGGTAATTCGCAAATTTTAACTATTAACTTCGAATTGACATTACGGGAGATCCGACCGTCGGATTCTCCCAAAACCAGAACCGTTGGCTTCGTATCGAAAAGAGCTTTCCAACGAATATAAGAGATTGGAAATCTAATGGTTGGATTTGGAATTATGTCCAAATAAAATTTGGAAAAGGTCGTTGTAAGTGCAGTTCGATGACCATTTCTGGAAATCGACTGAAAGGGCCTTGATAAAATTATTAAAAATATCGATAATTTATGTGAAATCATAATAAATGATTTGGAAAGAATTTGGGTGAAAATTTCTATGTTTGTAAAGATAAAATATATTTTTATCAAAATTAACTAGTTATGAACTAGAATTATAATCCAATATTTTTAAATAAATAAATTGGATGTGAAATGGTTTTATAAAAAATAACCAGAATTTCCAATATATGACTCGAAGCTTAAATTAACTGCTCATTTTTTCAGGCAATTTGGCAATTTATGATTCCTGCACTAATTTAACTGTTCAATTTTTCCCCATGTTTGCAATTTGCGAGCCTCCACAACTTGCTGACCCTTATTCTTTTCATGCTGATGAGTGCATTAACATATTTTTTGATGTAATATTAATATTTACACTACGTTGCTAGTGTTTAGCATAGAAAATGAGAATACATGACATTTTCTATAGCTGCTCCAAATGTGTTGTTATGTGGAAGTGTAGAAAGATTACCAGGCGGGCAATCTTCTCAAAAAGTCAACCAATATATTCTCTTTCATATTTCTCAAAATGTGAAATGCAACTTCTATAAGGGCATCTCCAGTGGATTCAGGGCTGAATATTCAGGGACTTGAATATTCAGCCCCGAAGTGGAGAATATTTTGCCAGTGGTTCTGGCGTCTATTTTGTAGGCGTCGGAACTTGCCACTTATAAACCCCCCACCCCCATTTTCTTCATTTGTTTTACTCGTCAAACTCTCATTTTAATTTTGTTTTTAATAGGAAATTGAGTTGAAATGTCGCTGCATCGCACTAAATGTGCTAGGAGAGTTGCTCGGAACCTGTCAGACGAAAAAACGGGTCCATTGCACACACCTCCGGCTCTTGGAGTATCAGTTGATGAGCTTCATGATCTTCTGGAGGGCTAGGAGCATAGAGTGAGACAACATTGTCCATGATACAGGTATTATTTTAACGCTAATGAATTGAAAAACATTGCTTATTTCATTATATAGGACAAGTACATTCATTCTAGAGGTAGTTGGCCGAAATGCATTACATTTTATGACGCACTTTCCTCTCTTATTAAAGAGAGGCTGCAGCACAGTCCCTTCGGTCAGTTTCTATCTATTAGACCGATTCAGTCGTTCGACAGACCCCTGCTACAGGCACTATGTGAGCTTGTGGTGGCCGACCACTCATACATTCCATTTTTCTGACTTTGAGCTTGGTATCACTCCTGTTGATTTCTACATGTTGACTGGTATGGATATTGGTCGTCTTGATTGTAGACCAGTTCCATTTGATGATTTGTATGAGTTACCCCACGTGTTTTCCATGTTCTTACCCCATTTTGATGCTACCAAAATTAGTAGTGGTGTGACTACGTTGATTTACCTGCAACATTACATTACATCACTTCGTATTTGAGTCGACCAGATATTGCAGACGAGGTGACTAGGGCATTTTTATTGTACTTGTTTGGGTCGACCTTTTTTTCAAACCACAGGAGTACCGTTTGGTAGGGTTATCTAGCTTCGTTTACTATGTTGCATCGACATGATACGATTGATTGGGGCATATCTATACTAGGTACTCTCTACACGGCTTTAGATTCATACGTGACGCGAGACGTCAGAGAGATGCAGGCTTTTTGGTATATCTTTCCCATTTGGTATTATGAGTTCATGACTAACATGCATCCACTCATGGTAGAGATGGTTGCTCAGGTAGGTGAGCAGTTCTTCCCACGGATGAGACGGTGGGAGAGTATTCATTACGTATCTCGTGCGCCTTTATGTGTACGCCATGATTTGATGGAGTCTAGAGCATAGCTTGACATGCGGAGTTAGGGAAATCTCATATGAGCTCCTTAGACATCACATTTGTTCCAACTGACAGCTGCGGGTCCTCTAGCCAAGGACCAGCCGATGGTGATAGCATATACACTTTCTACACGTAGGGTGGCTTTACACACACCCGCATATATGCCCATTTGGTATTTGGGCAATAGATGTGCATATCAGATCAGCGTGGATTTACGTATAACAGGAGATCTGTTACCTTGCGAGGACATGTTTGGCAGATGTAGGTTGATTGGGGTGCAGTACATACAGGCCCTACGGGAGGCAGGTTGGGTTGATATTAGCCCACTCTTCATTGATGGAGATTACGATTCTTACTGGGCTAGAGTTGCTCCACGTAGACTGATATGTCCTAATTATTCCCGAGGGGTTAACTCTGATCATTTAGGACCTCATCTGGCAGCCGGTAGAGTTCAGGTACCTCGGGTTTCATTTGACCCTATTCCATCATAGTTTTCAAAGCCTCCTATGCAGATAGAGCCGGATTGTACTTTCAGAGCTTCCGACATTATAGGTACCGTTATTGAGCAACCTGTAGTGTTTCCAGATCCACTTGACTTTCCAGGAGTACCCTCAGCCAGCTTGTACCCTCCGTACCAGGTATCTTTAAAACATATGTCCATTTATGTACATTATTTATTTACGGTATGTTATGTAATGATGATCACATGTCTTTGTAGTAGGCACATTGGTTGGACCAGTCTAGAGCTACCCTTGGCGTTTATCGTGATATGACTCTTGCACACACCCACACCATGCATGATTTGTACCTTAGTCATACACAGATGTTGGAGTCTCAGATTGATCAGTTATCAGCCAGACTGGTTATGTATGAGCCATTTGCACCCGCAGATGTTGCGCCTTGTGGGTCTAGGACTAGAGACGTTAGTGAGGACATTGGTCTCGATGACTTGTCGAGCTATGATGCCAATGAATATGACACTGTTACTCAGGACGACGATGTTGATGATGATGACGATGATGTTTATGATGTTGATGAGGACGACGACGCGGCTGATCACGTCGATGTTGATGATCATGACGGGGATGATGATGGGAGCAACGATGATGGAGGCATTCTTATGTAGTGGTATTGATGTATTATTAGCGGATTGGTGTATTTTGTCTTTTCTGCACTTTGGTATGCCCTTTGTGGTGTATTTGTATTATTAAGGGAACTGTTGTATTTTTTCTTTGTATTAGCGTACTGTTGTATTCCTATGTAGTGGTATTGATGTATTATTAGTGGGCTGTTGTATTTTTTCTTTTTTGCACTTTGGTATTCCTTTTTTGGTATATTTGTATTATTAAGGGGACTATTGTATTTTGTCTTCATATTAGTGTACTGTTGTATTCCTATGTAGTGGTATTGATGTATTATTACTGTTGTAGTATTGCAAATTATCAAAATGTTTTAGTACGAAGTCAGACCAAGTTAAATTGTGTGTATAAGTAAATGTAGTATTGTGGATATATGTCTATTAGTCTAAACGGGGACAACAGACAACATACAAATACAACATCATTATAGCCAAATATAAGATACAGGATACATTCCGCAATCGACCCAACATACAGCATACAACTACGATACAATACGGCAGAATGACCGAACAATACAGATTACTACTAGTCCTAGTTTCGCAAAGAACCGCACCCCCCATTCAACATTTCTGCTTTTGTTGCAACGTTCAATCTTTCCAAGCGACCGACCTCTTCTTGCATCTCCAATGCATATTGGACACCCCTCTCAGTCAAAGGTGGATCGTACCATGAGAAAAAATTACAACATTGCAACGCTTGTCGGTTCTATGCAGTAATGTACGCTTTGCACCCATAAAATCGACGACCATCATTGGTTTGACTCTTAGAAACAAAAACGTTGCATTCCATTCCACAATAGCAAAGAACAGTCTGACCCATAATGCTAGAGCTTGACCTTTCGAGGTTCTGGAGAGCAATTACTTCCATCAACCGAGCATGATGGGTTTTTTGCATTGGTCCAATTCTTGGGACAACAATGTTTAGATACATGGCACTAAAACGTTCAGACTCCACTTCTATAGGTTCGACTTGGACATCCGCGTGTGTTTCTGGCACAATCTCTACATCTTCGATTGGTAGCTTATTCCTTTCATGTGCATCGTACCGTTGAACCATCGTTTCATCATCGTATTCCCAACTAGACATTGTATTTAGAGTAAATGCGGATTGTAGAAAATTATTGGAGAGTTAGAAATAATGAAGACAGGAAGATGATGTAGGGTCCTATTTAATAATGCAAGTCCACTTCCCAATATATTAAAGCATTAATTGAGGCGACTTGTTAACTCATTTGGATTTTTCCATTCGCGGTTTGTAAGAATGATGGACAGGTAGCAGAGATTCCCTGTCTCATGTGTACTAGTGTTGTCTACTTTATTCTGAAGTTAGGTCTAGGTAAGATTCATTGTCGTGACTTTATTCTTAAGCATTAACTAGCTTTTATTGAAAATTTAACCACTTGACAACATAAAGCGCACAAATACTATTTCGTGTAACGATATAATTAACATTAAACATAAAGCCACAACATAAAGATACATGCCGTACTGATGCAAGATGCCAACTAAAACATCAAAGAACGAAACATAGTAAATATTTTGGTTGAGCCTAAGGTCTCATTACGTTGAAACTTAAGGGAGTCTCATTATGTTAAATCACAACTACTCAATTTCATTTTCGAGATGTCTAATCTCTTGTTCTAGTTATTTTGCATAGACTATTCCCATGGGTAAAGAGGCTCATCTATCCATTCCGTGTAATCGCATCCACTAGGATACAATGGACATTTCTGTATGCGGCGGCCTATATTGTTTCCCTCTGATCGAACAACGACTTCAACTGCATAACCGCAATAACAAAATACTGGATACGAGTCAGCTCCCTATTTAGAAGGTGGTACTCGATACACTTCTTCTTCTAGGTGTGGTTGAGGGACCGACTATTCGTATAATGGTTGAACATGGGGCACTTTAGCTTCTGGTGGTATTTGAACGTTCGCCATTTCGTGTGGTGCTTGAGTCGGAGGTATTTGTCGTTTCAGAAACTGTAATTCGTCTTCCATCTCTTGAAGTCTAATCGCTTCGTATGCCTCTTCCTCAGAGTCTGTAGCTGAAGGCCACGAAGGCATTGTTGTGAGAATGGTAAGAGGAGTAAGAAAACTATTTTTTTTGTGACTTACGTTAGGAGTATTTTGGGAGAGTTTTATAGCTTCCCGTCACAAAATAATGTTTAATGCATAAGTTGAAGACCTACATTTTTTAACTCCTACGTGTATTTTGTAGCTCCTACATGTATACAAACTTGATAACGTGACAATACAACTCACCAAACTATTTCCAAATCCTGCTATAGTCATTGAAATGACTTGACATAGAGACATATTTCGTAATTAATGTAAAAAGGAAGTAGAAAGGTTCACATGTTAACTTACAGACTTAACCACAACTGAGACATAGTACAAAACATTAACATGACTACACACTGAGACACTGACAAGCCTACTACAATCTTTGACAATAATACACACTGATACATAGTACATGAACATTGTTGAAAGATAGGATGATACAACTAATGTTGTTACACAGACTAACATGAATAGTTGCACAAACACTTCTACCAATCATAACCGAAGCGCGTTAGGCCTATGAATTCCGTTCCATGTTTGAGAAGATAACGTGAATCGAAAGTGGCACGATAAGATTTAAAAATATCTTCCTCTTTAACCGCCTCTATTATCTTGCGGTATCGTGCACAATCATCCTAGAATGTCCTATGTCTGCTATGAATCTCTTCTTTAGACCTCCACGACGAACACTTGGGGTTGTTGTTGTACTTTTTTGAATCAATTGCCAGTACATTTCATGGGTTACACCACCACCTCCTTGCAGCACTTTGTCATGCATTTCTTGAAAGTCAATATACGATTCGACAAGTATAAGTAACTCAAAGGGAGACAACTATCAGTGGACATGAATGAAGGAGAGTAACGGGGAATGAGAAAATGTTTACTGTGTGAAACTAAGGACCCAAAGCACCCTTTATTTTTATCTAAAAGATTTGGCAATAGTTCTGTGCCTTTTGATACGAGTCACGTGTATTCATAACGTACCATTCACATGGGTCATGACATGATTAGACAATTCAATGAATACAAAGCAGTAAGGTTACTGTGCTTGAATTGACCCAATACTGAGGAGATAAACAGTAAGGATACAACGCATGATTTACAGCTATCGAACATGGCTACAGTTCTTGCTTTAACTAAAAGATAATAAAGGCCTAGCATTGATTACAGTGCCATCGTGCAACCAGATTACGAATATGAAGGATCCAGACAACCCCCACAAATTTACCGACCTTCCACTGATGAAATTGAAGGACAATTCGATATGTTTCATGTGGATCAACATAAAATATATCGTAACTCAGCACTGTGTAATTGGCTTCAAAAAGATCTCATGGATCACACTTGGAATGCTTACGACAACCAGTAGATTATATTTCAGAGGCTATGTTTTATTACGCTTGTTTTGATTTATATTTCAGAATCTTTGTTTTATAATGTGTGTTTGCATTGAAGTGTGTTAGTTTTGTCGTACATAATATGTTGAATTATTTTTAATTATTCAATACATGCACATTGTCTTAAAGAAAATAAGATATCATTGATTAATTCAAACTAGAAAACAATACATAGATGACTACAATTAAAGCAGTACAACACTACATAATAAAACTACATACGCCTAGATCCAACACGACTATCAACAATACGTTTTATATAATCCATCCAGTACTATGTCGATAGTGGATCCATTCCTGTGACATCCATTTGCATTACTAAAGTCTCTTGTTGTTGACTCTCCAACTCAAACCTACCACGTTCATTCTCGGTTAACTGTTTTAAGACCTCAAGTTTTTCTACACTATGTTTTTGACGTTCTTCATTTTCTCTGGCATGCTTCTCGTGCATTTGCGGCCACCGAGAATCAAATTGGATTTGAAAGGCATTTTTCTTCTTCGCAGCACGCTGGCCCATAGGTCTTGCGTCTTCGTCACATTCAGGAATTTCATCTTCACTGGTATTAGAATCTCTGCGAAGATTCTCCTGGACTTGACGTATAGGAATTTCGGCTTGCTTTTTTCTTTGCTTTTGCCTTCATTTGAACATCTCTTAAGCTCTTCGCGTTGCTAGAAATCCATTTCGGATGACTAACGAGCAATTCATAGCAATTAGCAAACTGGTAGTAATGCGTTTTTTTGCACCCTTTTCTTTAGGAAATAATTTCAAGAATTGGTCGTTTGCTATCCGCTTCTACAAATGATAAAATAATGAATATTGGTATGCTTTCGTGGTAGGTAAATAAAATATTGACAAGCGAATTAGAGAGTTGCAAATTAATACCAATTCGGCTTCGCCACCCATTCCGCTAGGATTTGCGGTTCTAATTTTGTGAACTTGAGACTCAAAGAATTTGGTTTGTCGATTAATCTTCCCAATTCGACCGGAAAGTGCAGACACTGATCTTGTCCTTTCTATGTGCTTTTTGTTGTAAGCAAACATAACTTTTGAATAGAACGCCTCCCCACTTTGATCATTTCCCTTGATCGAATCGTATGAAAAGTGGCAGTACATTAAACAGAGATCTTTATCTTCATCCCCAGTCCACGGCGCAGAAGAATGAAACGAGAGTGTTGGAGCTGAATGAGGGGTAAGATCTTCGGTTGGTTGAGAATTGAAATCCCAACTATTCGTATTCATCGCTTCGTTGTTGAATTGGTATGGATATGACATTGTTTACTGGTAGATAAAGAGTATGGCGGATTTGAAGATGTTTGTGTGTTTTACAATGAGCATCTCATACCGATATTTATAGAGAAATTAAAATTATGACCGTTTATGGCCGTTTTAACTTCTATACGACCGTTAATAGCCGTTGTAGTTTAAAAATGTGACCATTTATAGCCATTGGAAGGGGTAAGAAGATAAGAGAACGAGTTTAGGAGTAGCAGGCGCGTATACAATAGGCGTAAGAACATGGTGCCTATAAAATAGGCGCCAGGAAGGGATTTAGGATCCTGAACGGGATCCTGAAGCTTAGCATTAGTATTAAGGCTGAAGCAAGCCACTGGCTTGCTTCCCCTTAATATTAAGGCCTTAACTCCAACGACTGGAGTTGCCCTAACAGCTCATTTGATGGTTGAAATCATAAATAATGAAAATTTTGCTAAGTGTAAAGTTTCAATTGCAATATATGAAAATTATGAAAGATACTACTCCACGATTAATAGTGTCTTCAAATTGTAATATTTTAATTGCATTTCAAATCGACTCTATAGGATTGCAATTAAATTCTCATATTTTGATTCAAACACAGTTCAAACATAATTAAGAAAATCTGTTCAACCCATGCTGATATAAAATTATATAGGATACTTGTTTAAATTTGCAATTCATATGTTATTGTTTCCAGAAAGGAACAAAGAAGAATACTAATCATTATTTTTAGAGATCTAGTAACCCAAGCGTCAATAGTTACGGTCTTACAGATGTAGACAACTACCAAAAACAACCACCAGTATATGAGTGCTTCTGTTCTCTTCTTAAGGTTTATTCCTGTACATCAACATCACTTCATTCTTTGGTTTTCTAGCCAAAATATAAAAAAAATTGCTATGAGAAGAATCATCAATATTTCCACATAATTATCATTTGATAACCTACATCGAGCAAAATTTGTAGCTTACAATATAGGAGTTTTCCACAGATCCTACACAATTAGATCTAAGAAGAGATGAGAGGTGAAGAAAAAAATGTCTCCAAATAAGCTCTATTAAATTTAATTCACCACAACAATTATAGGAGAGAACCTAAAAATTAGGAAGAAAACTGAATCCTCAAAATCATAAAAACAACCTTTTTCCATACCTAAAATGAAACCCTATACAAGTCATTGTAATAACCCGAAAATCTGGGCCAGTTTAAAATTTTTATTTTGGCAATTTTAGCGAATTTTGAACATTTAAAATAGATTATCTTAAATAATATCGACGAGAAATTTTATTTTGAATATATTAGAACGTATATATTATATACGCCGTCGTTAGAATATAAATATATATATATAATTATAAAAGGAATTGAAAATGGCACGGTAGTTCGATAATTCGATTTCAAACTTCAATTGAACGTACCGGGTGCAAAACAATCCGGATTTTAGAGAAACCAAAAATAATAGAACCAAATTGATAATATCTTTCCAACGAATCCGAAAAATCAAAATTTCATAGCAGGAATCAAAAGATATGTCCAGTTGGAAATTCTGAATAGTCGCTATGGAATTCAGGCCCTTAAAAATGGAAATTTTGCAAATGACCTCGGATTTCGACGAAACCACTTTTGTTGGGTCCGTGGTGTAAAGTTATTGCTAGGTTTCAAATTTCATAATTTTTCGAATCAATATGTGAGCGTGGCAAAGGAAAACGCGTTTGACCAGTTTCAGTTGATTTTAATCGACTGGAAATTGGCCATTTTTCCAACGGTCTCGGAATTCGACGAAACTAGTTTTGTTAGGACCGTATCGTCAATACGAAGCTAGAAAATATTTTTCGAGAATTTTTAGAGTTAGTATGTGACCCCGGTAATTTGAAATGTACGTTTAAAATTCAATATAGTGATTTAAATGTAAATTTAACGGAAACTGATTGTAACAGCCGAATCAGCCTACGATACATATCCCATTGTGTTCGGAATGGGGGTAAAACGCTATGGACGACAGGCGGTGGGCCTCGTTTCGAGGTCGTATGTAAAAGTCAACTTTTTGCTATTAAAATAATTAAATAAATTATAAATTAATACCCTCCCCTTTCCTTAACTACCCAGGCCCCCCCCCCCCCGATTTCACTTTACAAAAAAGAGAGAAAAAAAAGGGGAAGAAGACGTCGAAGCGGGGAGGAGCCGCCGCCCTCCCCGAGACCACCGCGCCACCTCCGAGACGCCCCCCCTCCTCAGTAATCGCGCCGCCGCGCGATCGAACCCCCCCCCCCCCCCCGGCCTGCCGCCGACCCCCCTTTCCCCCGAAACCCCCTGCCTACGACATCGAGCCCCCTCTTCCCTGAACCACCTCGCCTCCCCCTAGCGCCTCCACCAACTGACCGAGCCCCTCCTTTCTCGATTGAAGACGCCCCCAGGCCTCGCAACCTCCTCCGCGCCCTCTGGCCACCCACCGACCGTCAGCCCCCCCCTCCCCCCGCTGTGAGTTTAATTTTTTTTTTTTATTATTTATTTATTTTCTTTATTGTTTTATTTTTTTATTTACATTCCTATGATAAAACTGCAAACTCAAGTAGTAGGAAAATATGGTTTTTACTTGAAAGTTTTGATTTTCTTTTCAGTTTTATTCTTTATTTGATTTTAAAATTAAAAAGATTTGATCTTTAGAAAGACAAATGTTTGATCTTTAAAAAGAAATGGTTTTTATATACAGAAAAGATAAGAATGTGAACACCATGGTAAAGATGCGATTTTTAATGTGATAAAAATATAATTTTTACTTAGGGAAAATAAGATTTTTCTTTGTTTGAAAGGAGAATAAAAATATGATTTTTATATTTTTAAAGTAGTAAAAATATAATCTTTTATATTGTAGAAAGATAAAAATATGATCTTTGCATAGTAGGAACTATAAAAATATAATCTTTATGAGGTATAGAATGTAAAAATACCATCTTTGTATATGTAACGAAATAAAAATCTTATTTTTTTTATTTTATATACGTTGAAATAAAGAGGTGATTTTTATAATAACGAAATCTTTATTTTTATAAAGGCGAAATCTATATTTTTGAAATGGAATTTTTATCTATATGGCAGCGTAATAAAAATTCGATTTTTATATATTGAATAACAAAGGAAAATTTTGATTTTTATATATTGAATAGCGAAGTGAAAATTTTGATTTCTAGTTCTGTTGGGTTGACGGTGCCTAGTAACGTCCCTTGTCAGAGTATGGTTGTTGCCCCTTCTGCTTCGTATAGGATGGGAAGGCGCAAGAAAGTAATCACCAGTTCTGATGCGATTCGTCGCAGTGCTAGGATCAGGGCGAGTTCTTCTCCTTTACGAGTCAGCGATGGTCAGCTCAGTGACGTGATGGATGGCGATACTGATCATAGTGGTGGGTCTTCTCTTGCTGGTGTTTTGGTAACCCCGGCTAGGAGAGGAAGGAGGAGAAGAGCAGAGAGCGGTTCTGGCGTGATTAGATGCAGTGCTAGGTTGAGATATAGATCTGCATCACCTCACGGTAGGTCCCAGAGTTCGGTTGCTAGTAGTAGCAATATGAACTCGGGCTCAGGTATTGCTTCTGTTCTCGGTAGTGGTTATTCTCGTTATGCTTTAGGTAGTCTTTCCACTGATCAGCTATTTCAGTTAGCTAGTGACACAGCTTTCGTTTTTTCGGACTTAGATTTAGATGCTGATTTTATTAGGAGTAGAGAACTAGAGCGAGCTTCATCTATAGGTCGATGAGGATCGTTAGTTGGAACATTAGGGGCCTAAATGAACCCAAAAAATGCGATAAAGTTAGGAATTTTTTTAAAGATTTTCACCTTGATATTGTTTTACTTCAAGAAACTAAGATAGATGATCCTGATCCTAGTTTTTATAGAAGGTTAGGAGGGTCTTACTTTCGCAACTGGTCTTGTCTACCGGCAATAGGTACTGCCGGTGGGCTTATAATTGGTTGGAAAGACAACCAATATAGACTCGTACAGGAGCAGCCTATGATGCATTCATTGCATATTATATTAGCTTCGACAGTAGATAATTCACTTTTGGGTATTTCAAATGTATATGGCCCACATACTAAATTAGAGAGAAGACGGTTGTGGATAGAATGTTCTGACTTTAGTAATCTCTCTTTCAATCAATGGGTTGTAAGGGGTGATTTCAATGTCACCAGATTTTTAGGGGAGAGAGCACCTAGAGAAGGTGATTTCTCTGACATGGAGGAATTTAACGATTTCATAATAGGAAATAATCTGATAGAGATTCCGATGTATAATAGAATGTTCACATGGTCCAATGATAGAGATACTCCTTCTTTCGCTCTTTTGGATAGATTTTTTATTAATAATGAGATGGAGGATAGATTTTCCATATGTAGAGTTAAAGGTTTACCTTTTTTATTGTCGGATCATTGTCCAATCATTTTATCTTGTGATTCGAATTTAATAATAAGTAGGAATTTTAAATTCGAAAAGATGTGGTTACTGGACAGTAGTTTTAGTAATTTGATCTCGATTAAATGGAATTCCTTATTTTATTTCAATATTTTGTATAAAGATAACTCTGCTAAGATTTTTGTTGCAAAACTAGGAAAGCTAAGAATTTTTCTTAAACGATGGAACAAGTTCGTTTTTGGTAATGTCAGAATTAAAAAAGACAAGATTTTATGTGAAATGTTAGATATTGATAAAGTTAGTGAAACTAGAATACTTAATATGAATGAGAGGGATAGACTTAGTATTTTAAGGTATGATCTTAAGTTGATTATGGAGAAAGAAGAGGTCATGTGGAGACAAAGATCTAGAATTCAATGGATAAAAGAAGGTGATAATAACACGAAATTCTTTCATAGTATGGCCAATAAAAGAAGGCGTGATAATTTAATTCATTCCATCTTAATTAATGATGTAGAGGTATCAGTCCAGAAGGACCTTAATGATGCTTTTACAAGGTATTACAAACAGATCTTAGGTACTAGGATAAAAAGAAGGATAAATATTAGATGGAATGATATTTACCCGTCCACCTCTAGGATTGATTTGACTGGCTTAGATAGTCCTTTCACTGAGAACGAGATATGGAAGGCAATCTGTGATATGCCTGGTGATAAAGCACCAGGACCTGACGGTTTTTCAGTTCTTTTTTACAAACAATTTTGGGAGATTCTAAAGGTTGATATTATTAATCTTTTTAATGATTTTTATAGTGGTAATCTGAGGTTAGGTAATTTTAATTTTGCTAATGTAATTCTCATACATAAGAGAGTTGGAGCGAATTCACTAAAGGATTTCAGACCAATCTCTTTAATTAATGTATCGGTAAAGATCATCTCAAAAGTTCTTGCAAATAGACTAAGTACTAAGATGAATGACCTAATAGACGTCTCACAAACAGCGTTTATTAAGGGTAGAAACATAGCGGATGGGGTAGCGGCAGTACATGAGTATATAAATGTATGTGTTAAAAATAATTTAACTTGCGCCATCTTGAAGTTAGACTTTGAGAAGGCTTTTGACTCAGTAGATTGGGATTTTATCTGTGAACTTTGTCTCGCCAGGGGTTTTAGTGTTCGATGGACAAACTGGATTATGTTACTTCTTAAGTCGGGTTGTTCTAGTATAGTGGTTAATGGAGTGATTGGTAAAAAGATTCAGTCTAAGAGAGGTCTCAGACAAGGCGATCCTCTCTCGCCTTTTTTATTTAATCTAGCGGTAGATGTTTTCTCAAGAATTATCAAGAGGGTTGGGAATTTAGGTGTCTTAGGTAGTGTAGGGAATGAGGAGTTTCATAATGAATTGTCTATACTTCAATTTGCAGATGATACACTATTATTTTCGTCTCATCTTCCTAAGCATGTTATTACTCTCAAGTTTATTTTATATTGCTTTGAGATGTTGTCTGGACTTCGAATTAATTTTGATAAGAGTGCAGTCATGGTCCTTAATGATAGTTGTAATGTTGAGCCCTTAGTAGCAAACACCTTAAACTGTTCTATTATGAAATTTCCGTTTGACTATTTAGGATTTAAAATCAGACCTTCTAAGCTTAAAAAGGATGACTGGATAATTATTATTGATAAAATTAGTAATAGATTATCTAGCTGGAACAATAGATTTCTTTCCAGAGCAGGGAGATTAGTGCTAGTTAATTCGGTCTTATCAGCCATTCCCACTTATTGGATGACGGTTCATCGTTTTCCTAAGTGGGTTATTTAGAAAATAGATAGAATTAGAAGGAATTTTCTATGGAATGGTGACCTCAATTATAATAGTTATAAGTGTTTAGTTAATTGGGAATTGTGTTGCAAGTCAAAGAGAGACGGGGGCTTAGGGATTATTAACCTTGTGAGCTTTAATTCATCCTTACTTACTAAATGGTTATGGAAATTTAGGAGTCCTGATACAGTGGCTACTTGGAAGAATTTAGTTTTAAAATCTTATTACTCTAGGGGGGAGATTCTAGGGGGATCGGGATTTAGTAAGTCTAATAGATTATCTCATTTCTGGAAGGAAGTATTAAACTGCTTGGATTTTTTCAAGTTAGGATGCAAGACGATAGTGCATTCTGGTAATTCTACCTTTTTCTGGCATGATGCTTGGATTTCCTGTATTCCTCTTAAAATAGAATTTGCTGAACTTTTTAACGCTTGTGACTTCAAGAATTCGTTAATAATGGATGTTTATAGAAGGGATTCAGAACCCCCATGGGAGTTTTCTTTCGTAAATATCTTAGATGGAGATTTACTAAGACAACTGGCCCTTTTGAAAGCCAAATTAACCTTATACCATCTGGATGAGTATAGGGATACCATTAGTTGGGGATTGGATAAGAGTTTAGTCTACTCAGTCAATTCAACGTACAAACTTATCAATTTCCCTGGTATGTCTTTGCTTCCTTTTAAGTTTATATGGAAATCAAATTCTCCTCCTAAAGCTAAGTTTCTTATGTGGTTGATTATCCATAAGAAGCTTAACACAGTTGAGCTTTTAAAGAAGAAGAATATTGTGTTGGATGTTAAATGTTGTTTTTGCAGTCATTCAGAGGAAGATGTTGACCATATATTCTTTTCTTGTAACTTGTCCAATTATATTTTAACTATGGTGCTAAGGATTTTTGTTATGTCTAATGTGAATGTATTTAATAACTGTGAGAAGTATTGGAATCAATATAGATTTACTTATAAATCAAAACAGAGATATGTTATGGATACGTTAATTATTATCATTAGTTGGTTCATTTGGATGGAAAGAAATCAAAGAATTTTTCATTTTATTTCAGTGTCCCCTGATAATTTAATCATTAAGATAGTTTATTTCTGTTTGGATTGGATGACCACCCCATGTTATAAATACCTTAGAGATTTGTATTCTGGAAACTTGATGCAAAAAATTATGTCTAATTTAGAGTTATTTAAGAGTATCATTAGATATTTTAGAAACAATAGGTTTCGTATTAGTGCATAGAAATTAATTTTATTTTTGGAAATGTTTGTTTTTTACTTTTATCATATATATGTATGGACATATAATGTATATATAAATATATTTCTATACATTTATATATATAAAATATACCCATACATATATGTGATGGTAACTAATGAGGGTCGTTGTAGTTATTATCCAGGTTTTCAGGTGGAAGGAATATTGAAGAAATGCATGGAATGCTTCAAATTTGTGGTTCTTTTTAAATTTTTCCTTTCAGCATTTATTTCTGCCTATGACACATATATGTATGAATATATAATGGGCCATATATATACATATATATATATAGTTAGTCATATATATATATATAATTATATATAGATATATATATATATTCATACATATATGTGATGGTTACTAATAGTGGTTATTTCAAGTTTTTATTCAGGTATTTGGGTAGAAGTGCATATTGGAGGGATTTATGGATAGCTATCTGGATTAGATGCTTGATTTTTTGGTGGAGCTCTTATGGTGACTGTTCTCTGAGAGTTATTGTGGGCTGTACTTTGTATTATTCTTTCTGGGAGGTTTTGATTATAGTATTTGAGTAGATATACTTCTATATCGGGTGGTGGCCTTGCCGGAATTCGATATAGGAGTAGATGGGCGGTGGTTTATCCGGAGCTCATCTATCTATTACCAAATACTTTTCTAGAGTTGTGTTGACATTTGGAGTGTTGTTGGTTGTTTTACTCCTAGGGAGTTGTATTGGGACTCTGTATTTTTTATGATATTATGATTTATATGTGTGCTCTCTTCTTCTTAGAAGATCACACTTTTTGGTTTTCAAAAAAGAATAGCGAAGTGAAAATGTGATTTTTATATATATAGTGGCTACGGGCAACGAAGATGACTAAGAGACGAGAAAGACGAAGATTTCTCTAAATGAAGAGGCGTGGTATTGGATAGCTATTGGTGAGAATTTCTCACCTTTCAATTTCATTTTCTAGTTATATATATATATATATATATATACTAGGATGCAGACGGTGTTTAGTAGCACCCGACACAATCGTCCACAGACCATGGACTTGTTTGTTTGGTTGTATAAATTAGTTAGATGATTTGATTTGAATTTGGTTGTTTGGTGAAATGGAATGGATTTGATTGATGTGTGAATGGCGTGGGCCTTCACTAGACCGGGGATAAGGCTAGGCCTCGTCCCGTTTCTAGTATCGTGCCGTTATGCCGCCGAAATTTTCTAAAATATGTTAGAAAAATAAAAATATCACTTTTATTTTGTAAATGAACTGAATGAAAATTCATGTGTTGAAATAAAATATTTTATCGTTAAAAATATAATTTTTAACGTGAAGTGAACAAGATAAAATATTCATTTACAAACCGGACGGTTTGTTTATGTACACCTATTTGAAGGACATTGATTGGGACGATAAATTTTACACATCGCCCAACTGCACAAATAAAATATGTGTTTGATTGTTTGAAACCCCGCACGGGTGTTGGGATGAAATTTGAAGTTCACTCATCCTAACTGACTAAATATGTCGATCGATTGATCGACAGGCTGTTATAAGCGTTAGATATCTATATTTGATGCTTATACAGTGTAGTGCACTTTGGTTGATGGTTGATTATTTTCAATGCTATTATATACGTGTGATGTATGAAAATCCATATAATTAACATTATATGGTAATTGATTGGGCCTCATTCCAATATAGAAAATAAAGAATATTATAAAATAAAGGTTCATGTGTTGACTGTACTCATCCGTTGAGATTAGTCATGTGTTGAACGAAATATTTTAATAATAAAATTTACTTCTTTATCAATATAAAATAAAGGTTCATGTGTTGACTGTACTCATCCGTTGAGATTAGTCATGTGTTGAACGAAATATTTTAATAATAAAATTTACTTCTTTATCAATATAAAATAAAGGTTCATGTGTTGACTGTACTCATCCGTTGAGATTAGTCATGTGTTGAACTAAATATTTTGATAATAGCAAATATTTTGATAATAGGAAATATTTGAAATAGAATATTTGAAAATAGAAATATATGAAGCCGTGTTGATTAGATTGACGCCATTTTGATGTGAACGATACTTATATCGATTTTATTCATTTTAAAATGCATATTGAAAAGTGATTTCGAAAACACATATTTTGAAATGAAATCGAAATGAATTGAATATATAACGATTTCGAAATGAATTGAATATAAAACGATTTCGAAATGAATTGAATATATAATGAATTCGAATTGAAATGGAAAACGAATTCGATTTCAATTGAATAGCAAACGAAACGAATTCGAATCGAATTGAATTGGAAACAAATTGAAATGAATTCAAATTGAGTTGAAATTTGAATTGAATAGAAATGAATTTTAAAACGAATTTATAAAGAAGAATTCAATTTTGATTTGAATTGAAATGGTAGTTGAAATTGCTTTTGAAACGAATTTAAAACTATTTATATAATTCGTTTTAAATAGAAATCGACGATATATATATTATATATATAATATAATGGCCTGAATAGAACGCGCCACGCCGCGGTATTTCGTGAATTCCGACCATTTATTTCAAACGGACATTACGGGAGATCCGACCGTCGGATTCTCCTAAAACCGGAACCGTTGGGTTCGTATCGAAAAGAGTTTTCTAACGAATATTAGAAATTAGAAATCTAACGGTTGGATTTGGAATTATGTCCAAATCAAATTTGAAAAAGGTCGCTGTAAGTGCAGTTCGATGGCCGTTGATGGAAATCGACTGTACAGGCCTTGATAAAATTATTAAAAATAGTAATAATTTGTGTAAAATCATAAGAAATGATTTAGAAAGAATTGGGATGAAAAACTCCATATTTGAAAAGATAAAAATAAATTTTTATCGAAATGAACTAGTTTTGAACTAGAATTATAATTCTATTTATTTTTAGATAAATAAATCGAATTTTGAAATGGTTTTGAAAATAACCAGAATTTCCAATGATTGCATTGAAATGGATTTGAATCGAAATTGTCTTCGGAATATTTTGACGTTGGATTTCGGGATTATACAGATGTTGTTATGGAAATTTGAAAGATGTAGATATATATATCGTTATTTCCAATACGACATTTGTTAATCGTAGAATTTGATATTGAATATAAGCCGATATATTTTCTATTCAGAGCCTCGTATTGAATATCAAATGGGATTTGGGTTTGTCGTGAATGGTGTCTTCACTAACACTGTTCTTGAACCCAGTTGAGAAAAGATTAAATCTTTTTATTTAGATTTAATGAAGTGTACCAATTAAATAATATTTAATTGGAATTGAATTGATATTGATTCTTGGGTTTATCGAGAATGGTGTTTTTAAATAACACTCGTTCTTTAACCCGATAATTAATGGAAATGTGATTTTGGGTTTATCGTGAACCGTGTTTTAAATGACACTGATTCTTTAACCCAGTCACAGATTAAAACTAAGTGGAGTTTTAATGAATCTTTAATTAGATTGAAAAGATCGAGAATGGAGTATCACCAGTTTTACTCCAGGCGATAGTTAAATATTTAATTAGATTTAAATGTGAAATGGTAATTGAATTTACCGATAACACCGTGGTGTTAGATATGAAGTATAACCAGTTTTACTTCATGGGATGAATAGGTTGGGATTGGGAAATTAAAACAAATGATTACTTCGGTAAGGTTCGCTAATCCCGACTAGTTTGAATTGATATTCAAAAATAGATTAAAGAATAAATTCAAGAAATTTATCTTGGATAAAATTAATGGGAACCTTTCCCTATGAATGTGAAATTTAGAAATTAACTGTCGGTTAGTTAAGCAGAATGGTTTACTGGATATTGATCTGATGATTGGTTTCGGCCTTCGAGGTTAATATTTGGGGAATTATTCTCTTGTTAATTTACGGTTAGTGACTGATGAATTGGAATGAGGTGTATGTTGTGTTTGTGTAACACTTATTTAAAATATACGCGAGTTATTCGGAAAGACCGGGTTTATCCCATTCGGAATAACTGATACGACGATAAGTCGAAGATGAAGACGGTGGTCGAAGACCAGAAGTCTTCACGTTGTTTGGGTGATTACTGATGATGTTGATTGGGCTGTACACCCAAGAAGATGGAAACAGTTGGTGATCGTCCAGACGTACTTGGAGATCGATGGATATGCAGGGTACTAGGTGCCTCCGGTTTCGTTCAGACCCAGAACGGACTTGTAAATGGATTGTGTGTCTGACATTGGATTTTAGTCTGTGTGATTGATCTCTATTAAATATATATCTGTTTGGCGGCGGAGAATTTATTCTCTTGCTTAACGCCCTTCTCTGAGACGTACGAGCTCAGGGGTTATATATTGATGGATATCAAACGCATGGAGTGAATGGCCTGTGTGGCATGCCTAAGTGGCAAATGATCAAGGCTTCTGTTGAAAAGCAAAGTCTTGTGGTTGATGATCAAAGCACGGCCTTTGTGGCATAGCTTTGTGTAACGTTGATTCGCGAGCTTCACACCCGGTATGAACCAAAAACGGGAGAGGACGTCAGGGAGGGCATGCGTTTCTTTCTAGCTAGAAGTGGCGTTAGTGGTTTTACACGCCCTGACAAGTTTGACTTATGTGGTTGTTGCTGTTGCGAGGCGCCTCGATTTGATCGGACGATCCGGGTCCGATGGAGTCATTCGTTGGCTCATTTACGCCCCATAGGGCGGGGAAACGCATGTTCAGGGTTTAAGTTTAATCCACATCGGTGGACTGGCCCTGAGGATCCAAGGGTCGATGCGCTCTGACCCTGAGGCTCGGGCTAGACAGTCTCGAATCGGTTGAGGACTATCTTTTACCTCGGTTCATAGATGGAAATCCAATTTCCAAATACGTGACATTTGCGGTTTTAATTGTAGAACTAGTATGGCGACATGATATATGGTACCCATGCCGCCTATGATTGATATTTATGATTGAAATTGTTTTAAACACTATACACTTATTATAGTATCAAATGATTTGTTTTAAACGTATCAAGCATTCTTTGGCTGTTATAAGGGAAAACCCTATCCCCCGGCTTGCGTTGCATTGTGTGATAGGACCTGGGTCTTATAATAGCTTCATTTTTCTTTATTTAGCATTGCGCTGTTTGTTTTATGCACTGGTGTTCTTGGGAGGAAACCCGTTCCGTGTTATACGGCGTGGTTCCTTGATTTGCCTAACTATAAAAATAAAGATTAATATCTGTTTTAGTTCTCACACCAGTCACATGACTGACCTGGAGTTTATTGCTTTAACCTAAACTCTGGGTGCCCTTATTTTGACACGGGCAGCTAGTAGTTTTGGTTTTGCAGATTTATATTCACAGGATCCTGGTTTACAGCTGGAACGATATCCGGAAAGCTTTGTATCTGTATATCTCTTCTAGTTGTGTATTGTATTATTTTCCGCTGCTATGTAATTTATTGTAATCTCTGATATGTCTGTGTAATATTTATTCATTTATACTCTGTATATTCTTGTAATCTGATGCATTGTTGTAATATACAATGAAATGTTCTTTTGTATGCGTTCTGTTGTGGCTTGTTCTCGAACTATCCGACACTTTCCTTTACGGGGAAGTTACGGGTTTTCACAGTTGGTATCAGAGCTTTGGTTTACAAAGCTCAGAGAACAGGACACATTAGAACCGCACGAAAGAATTCATCAGATATTGGATTAGTAATATCCAATGGGAACGACTCGTTAGAGATGGGATCAGTAGTATCCTAGAACGAGGGTGAAGAGTATATTTTTAAAATGAAAACAAATTTTGTTTTGAAAATTTAAATCAACTATTCATATTTGATTATTTAGTTTATATTGATTTGGACAGTCCAGTATATAAAGATTTTGCATATACGCCTTGCAAACGTGTATTTGAAATTTTAATATACTGGATAGATATAGAATCACATTCTAGACACCCGGGGATAATTCTGATGATGTGGCCACATCATCAGTATTTATATTCGTGTTTTGAAGATGTGTTATTTATATATCTCCATTAGACTGGTGTGAGAACCAAAATTAGATAGGGCTTATTGTTGTGATTTGGCATCAAAAATGTGGTTTTTGTATATGTATCAAAGTTATGAATTTGAAAACTCTAATCCACTAATTGATTGATGATTGTGTTGTTTGCTAATTTTTAACCATTTAGCCTAATTGAACCAAATATTGAATTATATTGAAAATTGGTTGCGTTTGCTTGCATATACTTGTACTTACCTTGAACAGGTCATAGCAAGGAGGCTAGAGCAGAGAATAAAATTTGTTTGCCCGACAAATAGGTACATGTTTACTACATAATTTACTGTTTTGTTTGGGTGATGATGATTTTATGAGCCTATTGGCTAGCCGCTTGGCTTTTTCTTTTTCTTTTTGAGATCTGAAGGACCGGGGAAGCTATTTGAGATTTCCCGATGCTCCCATTGCAGGGGAGGTTATGGCGAAATTTTTCGAAAATTTAGGGTGTTAGCCAAATTTTTGAAGAATTTGAAAATTCTCAGAAACTGAAAAGTTGGAGAATGGAAGCTAGATCGAACGTAGAGTAGATTAATCAAACCACTTTCGACTTTGTTCCTTTTCGGGGACGAAAAGTTTTAAGTGGGAGAGATTGTAATAACCCGAAAATCTGGGCCAGTTTAAAATTTTTATTTTGGCAATTTTAGCGAATTTTGAACATTTAAAATAGATTATTTTAAATAATATCGACAAGAAATTTTATTTTGAATATATTAGAACGTATATATTATATACGCCGTCGTTAGAATATAAATATATATATAATTATAAAAGGAATTGAAAAATGGCGCGGTAGTTCGATAATTCGAATTCAAACTTCAATTGAACGTACCGGGTGCAAAACAATCCGGATTTTAGAGAAACCAAAAATAATAGAACCAAATTGATAATATATTTCCAACGAATCCGAAAAATCAAAATTTCATAGCAGGAATCAAAAGATATGTCCAGTTGAAAATTCTGAATAGTCGCTATGGAATTCAGGCCCTTAAAAATGGAAATTTTGCAAACGACCTCGAATTTCGACGAAACCACTTTTGTTGGGTCCGTGCTGTAAAGTTATTGCTAGGTTTCAAATTTCATAATTTTTCAAATCAATATGTGAGTGTGGCAAAGGAAAACGCGTTTGACCAGTTTCAGTTGATTTTAATCGACTGGAAATTGGCCATTTTTCCAACGGTCTCGGAATTCGACGAAACTAGTTTTGTTAGGACCGTATCGTCAATACGAAGCTAGAAAATATTTTTCAAGAATTTTTAGAGTTAGTATGTGACCCCGGTAATTTGAAATGTACGTTTAAAATTCAATATAATGATTTAAATGTAAATTTAACGGAAACTGATTGTAACAGCCGAATCAGCCTACGATACATATCCCATTGTGTTCGGAATGGGGGTAAAATGCTATGGACGACAGGCGGTGGGCCTCGTTTCGAGGTCGTATGTAAAAGTCAACCTTT
Source organism: Allium sativum (assembly GCA_030737875.1). Taxonomy (NCBI): domain Eukaryota; kingdom Viridiplantae; phylum Streptophyta; class Magnoliopsida; order Asparagales; family Amaryllidaceae; genus Allium; species Allium sativum. Next base: position 259,543,248 of record CM060927.1, on the reverse strand, counting down.
TGCTATTAAAATAATTAAATAAATTATAAATTAATACCCTCCCCTCTCCTTAACTACCCAGCCCCCCCCCCCCCCCCGATTTCACTTTACAGAAAAGAGAAAAAAAAGGGGAAGAAGACGTCGAAGCGGGGAGGAGCCGCCGCCCTCCCCGAGACCACCGCGCCACCTCCGAGACGCCCCCCCTCAGTAATCGCGCCGCCGCCGATCAAACCCCCCCCCCCCCCCCACGCCTGCCACTGACCCCCCCTTCCCCCGAAACCCCCTGCCTGCGACATCGAGCCCCTTCTGCCCTAAACCACCTCGCCTCCACCTAGCGCCTCCACCAACTGACCGAGCCCCTCCTTTCTCGATTGAAGACGCCCCCAGGCCTCGCAACCTCCTCCGCGCCCTCTGGCCACCCACCGACCGTCAGCCCCCCCCCCTCGCTGTGAGTTTAATTTTAGTTTTTTTATTATTTATTTATTTTCTTTATTGTTTTATTTTTTAATTTACATTCCTATGATAAAACTGCAAACTCAAGTAGTAGGAAAATATGGTTTTTACTTGAAAGTTTTGATTTTCTTTTCAGTTTTATTCTTTATTTGATTTTAAAATTAAAAAGATTTGATCTTTAAAATTAAAAAGATTTGATCTTTAGAAAGACAAATGTTTGATCTTTAAAAAGAAATGGTTTTTATATACAGAAAAGATAAGAATGTGAACACCATGGTAAAGATGCGATTTTTAATGTGATAAAAATATAATTTTTACTTAGGGAAAATACGATTTTTCTTTGTTTGAAAGGAGAATAAAAATATGATTTTTATATTTTTAAAGTAGTAAAAATATAATCTTTTATATTGTAGAAAGATAAAAATATGATCTTTGCATAGTAGGAACTATAAAAATATAATCTTTATGAGGTATAGAATGTAAAAATACCATCTTTGTATATGTAACGAAATAAAAATCTGATTTTTTTATTTTATATACGTTGAAATAAAGAGGTGATTTTTATAATAACGAAATCTTTATTTTTATAAAGGCGAAATCTATATTTTTGAAATGGAATTTTTATCTATATGGCAGCGTAATAAAAATTCGATTTTTATATATTGAATAACAAAGGAAAATTTTGATTTTTATATATTGAATAGCGAAGTGAAAATGTGATTTTTATATATATAGTGGCTACGGGCAACGAAGATGACTAAGAGACGAGAAAGACGAAGATTTCTCTAAATGAAGAGGCGTGGTATTGGATAGCTATTGGTGAGAATTTCTCACCTTTCAATTTCATTTTCTAGTTATATATATATATATATATATATATATATATACTAGGATGCAGACGGTGTTTAGTAGCACCCGACACAATTGTCCACAGACCATGGACTTGTTTGTTTGGTTGTATAAATTAGTTAGATAATTTGATTTGAATTTGGTTGTTTGGTGAAATGGAATGGATTTGATTGATGTGTGAATGGCGTGGGTCTTCACTAGACCGGGGATAAGGCTAGGCCTCGTCCCGTTTCTAGTATCGTGCCGTTATGCCGCCGAAATTTTCTAAAATATGTTAGAAAAATAAAAATATCATTTTTATTTTGTAAATGAACTGAATGAAAATTCATGTGTTGAAATAAAATATTTTATCGTTAAAAATATAATTTTTAACGTGAAGTGAACAAGATAAAATATTCATTTACAAACCGGACGGTTTGTTTATGTACACCTATTTGAAGGACATTGATTGGGACGATAAATTTTACACATCGCCCAACTGCACAAATAAAATATGTGTTTGATTGTTTGAAACCCCGCACGGGTGTTGGGATGAAATTTGAAGTTCAATCATCCTGACTGACTAAATATGTCGACCGATTGATCGACAGGCTGTTATAAGCGTTAGATATCTATATTTGATGCTTATACAGTGTAGTGCACTTTGGTTGATGGTTGATTATTTTCAATGCTATTATATACGTGTGATGTATGAAAATCCATATAATTAACATTATATGGTAATTGATTGGGCCTCATTCCAATTTAGGAAATAAAGAATATTATAAAATAAAGGTTCATGTGTTGACTGTACTCATCCATTGAGATTAGTCATGTGTTGAACGAAATATTTTAATAATAAAATTTACTTCTTTATCAATATAAAATAAAGGTTCATGTGTTGACTGTACTCATCCGTTGAGATTAGTCATGTGTTGAACGAAATATTTTAATAATAAAATTTACTTCTTTATCAATATAAAATAAAGGTTCATGTGTTGACTGTACTCATCCATTGAGATTAGTCATGTGTTGAACTAAATATTTTGATAATAGGAAATATTTGAAATAGAATATTTGAAAATAGAAATATATGAAGCCGTGTTGATTAGATTGACGCCATTTTGATGTGAACGATACTTATATCGATTTTATTCATTTTAAAATGCATATAGAAAAGTGATTTCGAAAACGCATATTTTGAAATGAAATCGAAATGAATTGAATATATAACGATTTCGAAATGAATTGAATATAAAACGATTTCGAAATGAATTGAATATATAATGAATCGAATTGAAATGGAAAACGAATTCGATTTCAATTGAATAGCAAACGAAACGAATTCGAATCGAGTTGAATTGGAAACAAAGTGAAATGAATTCAAATTGAATAGAAATTTGAATTGAATAGAAATGAATTTTAAAACGAATTTATAAAGAAGAATTCAATTTTGATTTGAATTGAAATGGAAGGTTAAATTGCTTTTGAAACGAATTTAAAACTATTTATATAATTCGTTTTAAATAGAAATCGATGATATATATATTATATATATTATATATATATATATATATAATATAATGTCCTGAATAGAACGCGCCACGCCGCGGCAGTTCGTGAATTTCGACCATTTATTTCAAACGGACATTACGGGAGATCCGACCATCGGATTCTCCTAAAACAGGAACCGTTGGGTTCGTATCGAAAAGAGTTTTTTAACGAATATTAGAAATTAGAAATCTAACGGTTGGATTTGGAATTATGTCCAAATCAAATTTGAAAAAGGTCGCTGTAAGTGCAGTTCGATGGCCGTTGATGGAAATCGACTGTACAGGCCTTGATAAAATTATTAAAAATAGTAATAATTTGTGTAAAATCATAAGAAATGATTTAGAAAGAATTGGGATGAAAAACTCCATATTTGAAAAGATAAAAATAGATTTTTATCGAAATAAACTAGTATTGAACTAGAATTATAATTCTATTTATTTTTAGATAAATAAATCGAATTTTGAAATGGTTTTGAAAATAACCAGAATTTCCAATGATTGCATTGAAATGGATTTGAATCGAAATTGTCTTCGGAATATTTCGACGTTGGATTTCGGGATTATACAGATGTTGTTATGGAAATTTGAAAGATGTAGATATATATATCGTTATTTCCAATACGACATTTGTTAATCGTAGAATTTGATATTGAATATAAGCCGATATATTTTCTATTCAGAGCCTCGTATTGAATATCAAATGGGATTTGGGTTTGTCGTGAATGGTGTCTTCACTAACACTGTTCTTGAACCCAGTTGAGAAAAGATTAAATCTTTTTATTTAGATTTAATGAAGTGTACCAATTAAATAATATTTAATTGGAATTGAATTGATATTGATTCTTGGGTTTATCGAGAATGGTGTTTTTAAATAACACTCGTTCTTTAACCCGATAATTAATGGAAATGTGATTTTGGGTTTATCGTGAACCGTATTTTAAATGACACTGATTCTTTAACCCAGTCACAGATTAAAACTAAGTGGAGTTTTAATGAATCTTTAATTAGATTGAAAAGATCGAGAATGGAGTATCACCAGTTTTACTCCAGGCGATAGTTAAATCTTTAATTAGATTTAAACGTGAAATGGTAATTGAATTTACCGATAACACCGTGGTGTTAGATATGAAGTATAACCAGTTTTACTTCATGGGATGAATAGGTTGGGATTGGGAAATTAAAACAAATGATTACTTCGGTAAGGTTCGCTAATCCCGACTAGTTTGAATTGATATTCAAAAATAGATTAAAGAATAAATTCAAGAAATTTATCTTGGATAAAATTAATGGGAACCTTTCCCTATGAATGTGAAATTTAGAAATTAACTGTCGGTTAGTTAAGCAGAATGGTTTACTGGATATTGATCTGATGATTGGTTTCGGCCTTCGAGGTTAATATTTGGGGAATTATTCTCTTGTTAATTTACGGTTAGTGACTGATGAATTGGAATGAGGTGTATGTTGTGTTTGTGTAACACTTATTTAAAATATACGCGAGTTATTCGGAAAGACCGGGTTTATCCCATTCGGAATAACTGATACGACGATAAGTCGAAGATGAAGACGGTGGTCGAAGACCAGAAGTCTTCACGTTGTTTGGGTGATTACTGATGATCTTGATTGGGCTGTACACCCAAGAAGATGGAAACAGTTGGTGATCGTCCAGACGTACTTGGAGATCGATGGATATGCGGGGTACTAGGTGCCTCCGGTTTCGTTCAGACCCAGAACGGACTTGTAAATGGACTGTGTGTCTGACATTGGATTTTAGTCTGTGTGATTGATCTCTATTAAATATATATCTGTTTGGCGGTGGAGAATTTATTCTCTTGCTTAACGCCCTTCTCTGAGACGTACGAGCTCAGGGGTTATATACTGATGGATATCAAACGCATGGAGTGAATGGCCTGTGTGGCATGCCTAAGTGGCAAATGATCAAGGCTTCTGTTGAAAAGCAAAGTCTTGTGGTTGTTGATCAAAGCACGGCCTTTGTGGCATAGCTTTGTGTAACGTTGATTCGCGAGCTTCACACCCGGTATGAACCAAAAACGGGAGAGGACGTCAGGGAGGGCATGCGTTTCTTTCTAGCTAGAAGTGGCGTCAGTGGTTTTACACGCCCTGACGAGTTTGACTTATGTGGTTGTTGCTGTTGCGAGGCACCTCGATTTGATCGGACGATCCGGGTCCGATGGAGTCATTCGTTGGCTCATTTACGCCCCATAGGGCGGGGAAACGCATGTTCAGGGTTTAAGTTTAATCCACATCGGTGGACTGGCCCTGAGGATCCAAGGGTCGATGCGCTCTGACCCTGAGGCTCGGGCTAGACAGTCTCGAATCGGTTGAGGACTATCTTTTGCCTCGGTTCATAGATGGAAATCCAATTTCCAAATACGTGACATTTGCGGTTTTAATTGTAGAACTAGTATGGCGACATGATATATGGTACCCATGCCGCCTATGATTGATATTTATGATTGAAATTGTTTTAAACACTATACACTTATTATAGTATCAAATGATTTGTTTTAAACGTATCAAGCATTCTTTGGCTGTTATAAGGGAAACCCCTATCCCCTGGCTTGAGTTGCATTGTGTGATAGGACCTGGGTCTTATAATAGCTTCATTTTTCTTTATTTAGCATTGCGCTGTTTGTTTTATGCACTGGTGTTCTTGGGAGGAAACCCGTTCCGTGTTATACGGCGTGGTCCCTTGATTTTCCTAACTATAAAAATAAAGATTAATAACTGTTTTAGTTCTCACACCAGTCACATGACTGACCTGGAGTTTATTGTTTTAACCTAAACTCTGGGTGCCCTTATTTTGACACGAGCAGCTAATAGTTTTGGTTTTGCAGATTTATATTCACAGGATCCTGGTTTACAGCTGGAACGATATCCGTAAAGCTTTGTATCCGTATATCTCTTCTAGTTGTGTATTGTATTATTTTCCGCTGCTATGTAATTTATTGTAATCTCTGATATTTCTGTGTAATATTTATTCATTTATACTCTGTATATTCTTGTAATCTGATGCATTGTTGTAGTATACAATGAAATGTTCTTTTGTATGCGTTCTGTTGTGGCTTGTTCTCGAACTATCCGACACTTTCCTTTACGGGGAAGTTACGGGTTTTCACAGTCTACTTATGAGAGATTCTCCAACTGAGCAGTGGATTTAAAAATATATGAAATTCACACCCTAAAAGCTAAATATACAGAAGCAAATAAGAGACCTGTACAAATTACCTTTTGTTTGGATTTTGGAAGGAAGAGTTCTGAAATCTGCAAACTCTCCATACGTTTGTTGAACAAATGTCTGAGACTAGACGGCGGTTCAACAAACGCCTGAGACCAGATGTCTATTCAACAAATGCCTAGTTTTTATTTTTTATTTTTTATTTTCTTCGTTCACCATTTTTGGACACAAGCAGCATTTTATTCCAGCGAATACATCAATTTTTGGACACATACAACATGTTATACAAACATGCACTTTTGGTATTTTGGACACATGCGACATTCTTTGGACACATTTTGTTGACCCCATATTTCCAACCGACGCTATGCTGAATTTCTTTGATACACGTAAGCTATTGTATTTTTTAAATTATCAGGCGTTTGATGAACAAATGTCTGTTGCAAGAACAACTGAAGATTTTGTATTTCAACTTTTCGGGATATGAAAAATCAAAAATCCGCACCCTTAAACAATTGGAGATGCTATGACAAGAGATTACTCGGTGTTTAAATCACCTTTTACACGACAACAAATAAATGGTTGCATCTAATCAAAAGAGTAAAATCTTTTATTTTATTATGCATCTCCATATAGTAAGATTACTTTAAGCAGTTGTTTCCCCTTTTTTCTTCTAAATTTGATTTACTTTGACAAATCACAGTTCTCTTCAACTCCAAATGACAAAATATTGTAGCATCACTCTCAACATACAAGTATAGATACACATTACAGTACAAATCTTTTGAATCTATGATCCTTGTTTTAAAAGAAAATTTAATTTACATATTGAACTTCACGATTAGACTGTCTTATTGGAAACCTTGTTACTAGTAATTATCTCTATTGTAAAGTGCAGATGTGTGATTCAAATGCACAAGATTGTGTTGACCTTAAATTTTGGTAGTTATAACAAGCCCAAAAATGATACGAGGGCTCTAATATTAGAAAAAAAAATGGATACACATACAGGAAGAAAATAAGTCAGATGGCTAGTCCAATGATGAATTTTTCTAAAACCTATTTTAGATTTTATGCCTAATGCCAATGTTTGTGAAGCTTCATAAAATATCAATAAAATTTATTTGATGAACATTATATTTAATGAATATCCTGTTTATCATTAACTGCAGGTTCAATTCAGTGACTGGTCATTTTTTCATAGAGCTGAAGATACGCTATGTTAATTCTGATATGGCAATCATTGAATCGTTAACCATTATTAATGGAATGTACTATCTCAAATTAGAGGCAGGGCTGTAAATTTTGTATGAATGTCTAATGTCCGTTCGTGTCTGTGACCGAAATACATCCGTCCGAGTCCGTACAATTTTCGTTTAAAACATGAGTTTGGACAACAAAATTTGTACGAGAAATTTTTTTGTTCAGTACATGTTTGTTCTAAATTTAAAGGTTAAAATAAGCTATGGCTTTGATCCTCTCATTTTGACCATGTGGTTGCTTTCATTAAATGACTATCAATTGAAGTATGGAATCTGAATATAATGGTCTTTTTCTATACACACATACATAAATATACATATGTATGTTACCCACATGTATTTTTCCTTTGGTTATTCTTGTTAAAACATTTCGAAGTCGGACAAGCTTGTTCGTGCATATTACAAAGTTCTGTTGTAAATTTTCAATATTAGTTTGGGATATGGGTTTGTTTTTTGAAGAAAGAAGAAAGAAGGAAGAAGGAATGGGCAAAATTTATTTGTCCCACATCATGAAATCAGCAAGAGTTTGCCTCTATATATACAAAGGCATGATGTATTATAACAAAAGAAAGAAGAGAAGGAGAGAAAAGGAAATGGGCCTTAAGCACGAACTTGGCATAGATGATAATATTTAAAATGTCAAAAGATAGGCCTTGGGGCTCTTGGGGTCTCGTGATCCATTAGGCCGTAAAACAAATCAGTCGACAGGCTAAAACTCAACCAGTCGACCGTTTTGCTCTCGGGTTAAAAACGGTCGACCGGTGACTTTTGGGCGGTCGACAGGTTTCTTCCCAAAGGGAAGGGATGCAACGCTGTATGGACGGAAATGGCCGTTGCAAACGGTCGTGACATTTCTCTGAAAGGACACCTCTTCATTTGTTATAAATAGCAATTCCCAGAAATGTTTCAAATAACTTCGAAAAATCTTCTTCTTCCTCCACTAATCTGCAACACCATTAAAGTGTTTCTAACGCTGTCATTTCTATAACGCCTTACAGGTGTTGCAAAATCCAGGAACTGTTGCAGATTTGTTATCTTCTTCTCCTCATTCTTATTATATTCTTGCATCATCAGAAACCGAAATTAAGAGTGTTCTTGGTCGGATCAAAATCGTACAAATTTGAATCCGATTACGTTGTTTCAAGGCTTCATTGAATCCTGAAGTCAATAGTTCGTTAACCCTTTTGTACCTGGTGGGTTGAACTATTGTCTGAAAGAATTTGCTCTGCAAATCCTTGAAGTCAGCAGTATGGAAAAATCTATTCCTCCAAAAGCGTCTCAAAATCGCCAACAAATTTTCAGACAATACATTCAACCATGGAATGTTTGAAACCGTTACAAGTGATGAATCGGCATTTGACGAAGTTAGAGCGATTTGATGGAGAGAATTTCACTCGTTGGCAAGAGACCATGAAATTATTTTTGATCACGATCAAGTTATTTCATATTCTCGAAGACGGATTGGAGAAAATATCGGAGGAAACTGATAAGGATAGTGCGGAACTAAAAGCTAAAAGGGCAAAGCGCAAAGAGGAAGATTTTCTATGTAGAGGCCACATTCTGAATGCACTGTCTGCTCCGATATACAATGCTCACAGGACCTTGGACACCGCGAAGGCACTCTAGACTGCGCTAGAAAGAAAATATCGCATCTGTGAGGCAAGTAATAAAAAATTTCTTATATGCAATTTTATGGATTTCAAAATGGTCACCAACAAGTCCATAATTGGACAAGTAAGTGAAATTCTACTGTTGGTAAAACAACTTAAGGATGCCGGTATTGATCTCCCTGAATCTTTTGTTGTTGGAGTTATTATTTCGAGCCTCCCAACTTTTTGGAATGATTATAAGAAAAAATTAAAACATGTGGAGATGGATTATGATTTAGATGGTTTACAGCGTCATCTTCGTATTGAAGAGGATTCTCGTAAATGCGAACTAGATGATAATCCGCATACTGAGTCTCAATCTAAGGCTAATAATGTTGAAATTAACAATAAGTTGAAGCCTAAGAATGAGACACAGTTTAGAAAGAAAGGTACTAATTCCAAGAATAAGAAGAAGGGTGACTGTTACTATTGTCACAAACCCGACCACTATGCCCGAGACTATCGTCTTCGGAAGAAACAATAAAATGCGAATTTGGTCAAAGAAAATCTTGTGGCTATCGTACAAGAGGCGAACTCCGTTAGTGGTATTGATAATGATTGGTGGCTTGATACTGGAGCAACTATTCATATTTGCAAAGACCGTAATCTGTTCAAGACTTACGATGAGAATAACGGAGAATCCAGCGAAGTAACTGGCGCAAACAAAGTTGCAAGAAAAGTTCTGGGAAAAGGCACTATTGAATTGACATTCATCTCTGGGAAAATTCTTACTTTAGTCAATGTATTTTATGTACCTGATATGTGTAAGAATTTGATTTCTGGATACCTTCTTAACAAAGGAGGATTCAAGATGGTGTATGAGTCTGATAAGTTAGTGTTGTCCAAGAACAGAAAATTTACTGGATAGGGATATTCTTGTAACGGCATGATTAAGTTGAATCTAATGAAGAAATCTTCTGCTTATATTGTTGACTCTATTAATTTATGGCATAGTAGATTAGGACATGTTAATTATAAGTCACTTAGAAATATGTATAAATTAGGATTAATTTCTGATTGTGGTTTCGAATCTATTTCTAAATGTGAAATATGTGTTCAAGCAAAAATACATCGGAAATCCTTTAAATTTGTTGAAAGGAAAACTAGTTTGCTTGATTTAGTATATAGTGATGTGGGTGACTTAAAGAGTCATATCACCTATGGTGGTAACCAAAACTATATAACATTTATTGATGACTATTCTAGATATGCTTATGTATATCTAATGAAATCTAAAGATGAAGCCTTTGATAAATTCAAAATTTACAAAGCAGAAGTCAAAACACAATTAGGAATCAAAATTAAAGTGTTACATTTAGATCGTGGTGGTGAATATTTTTCAAATGAGTTTACTTTGTTTTGCAAACAAAATGGTATTATTCACCAATGTACCGCCCCTTATACACCACAACAAAATGGTGTTGCTGAGAGAAAAAATAGAACTTTAGTAGAAATGGTTAATGCCATGATCATAAGTTCTAATTTACCTTATAACTTATGGGGAGATGCTATATTATTTGCATGTTACATTTTAAATAGAGTACCACTTAAAAAGAATAATATTTCTCCTTATGAATTATGGTTTAATAGAAAACTTAATCTTACTAGACTTAAATTTTGGGGTTATTAGCATATGTTAGAAAACCAGACCCTAAATGACCAAAGTTAGGTAATAGAGCTTTTAGGTGCATTTTCATAGGATATTCTCTTAATAGTATAACTTATAGATTTATGATTCTTGATACCTTAGAAGTCATAAAATCTGTAAATGTAGAATTTTTTGAAAATCAGACTATTGAGAATCCATTAAGAACAACTAGTCCAGAACCAACTGAGACTAATGATACAAATGACGATGAATATACTCCTTCTCAAAACAGCAAGGAAGTATCAGTACTAGATGATAGTACTAAACATAGGAGAAGTAAAAGAGCGAGAATAGAGAAGGACTATGGTCCTGACTTCATAACGTATCTCGTAGAAGGCAATAAGGACGAAGTCCTTAATGTAACAAGATATGTAATGAACGTCGATGATGATCCCAAAACTTATTCTGATGCTATGAATTCTAGAGATTCTAATTTCTGGAAAGAAGCTATCAATGATGAGATGAATTCCATAATGTTAAACCAAACTTGGGTATTAAGCGATTTACCTCCTGGTTCTAAACCTATAGGATGTAAATGGATATTCAAGAAAAAGTTGAATACAAATGGATCCATTGATAAATTTAAAGCCAGATTAGTTGCTAAGAGATATAAACAAAGACAAGGAGTTGATTATTTTGATACATATGCTCCAGTTGCTCGTATATCTTCGATACGCTGTTTAATAGCACTTGCAACAATTCATAACTTGGTCATACATCAAATGGATGTAAAGACAGCTTTTCTAAATGAAGATTTAGAAGAAGAGATATACATGGAACAACCTGAAGGTTTCATAACCCCAGGCCAAGAAAAGAAAGTTTGTAAATTAGTTAAATCTCTTTATGGCCTGAAGCAAGCACCTATGCAATGGCATGAGAAGTTTTATAAAGTTGCATTGTCATTTGGATTCATTGTTAATGATGCAGATAAATGTATCTATAGCAAATCGGATAAGAACGGTTAGGTTATAATATGTTTATACGTTGATGACATGCTAGTATTTGGTTCCAATATATCATGTGTGAACGAAACTAAGAAGTTTCTATCTTCTAAATTTGATATGAAAGATCTGGGTGAGGCTGATGCAATTTTAGGAATTAAAATCATTAGGAAAGCGGGGGAGTTATTACTAACCCAATATCATTACATTGAGAAGTTCCTAAAGAAATATGGTCATTATGATAACAAACCAGCACTAACTCCATTAGATCCAAGTATAAAATTAGAAAAGAACACTGGACGTACCATTTCTCAATTAGAATATTCCAGTATTATTGGGAGTCTCATGTATGCTATGCATTGCACGAGACCAGACATCGCACATGCTATTAGTGTATTGTGTCGATTTACGAGTAATCCAGGTTTCGAACACTGGAAAGCCATTTCCAGAGTCTTAGCTTATTTGAAGGGAACCATAAACTATGGTTTATCTTATAAAGGATATCCTGTTGTAATAGAAGGATATAGTGATGCAACCTGGAACAATGTAGAATCAAAATCCAAGTCTATGACTGGATGGATATTTACATAAGGAGGCGCTGCCGTGTCTTGGGCTTCCAAGAAAGAAACTTGTATATCTGATTCAACTATGTTATCAGAATTAAATGAATTAGTAGATGCATGTAAAGAAGCGGAATGGCTTAGAAATTTGTTAGTGGAAATCCCATTATGGAAGAAGCCATCTCCAGCAGTCTTGATTAACTGTGATAATCAAGCAACGATATATAATGTTTCTGATAAAACATATAATGGAAAGTCTAGACATGTGAGTCTAAGACATCACATGGTGAGACAGTTACTCAAAAGTGGAGTTATAACTGTTGACTACATAAAAACGAAGAAAAACTTGGCTGACCGACTTACCAAGAGTCTTCCAAAGGCTATGGTTTCTATAAAGTCTAAAGAAATGGGACTAAGGTCTGTGAATGAAGATTGATCATCCTTAACAGAAACCCAACTTGTGTCTTGAAAAGGATAGACAAAGTTCAATGGGTACCAACAAGTTAAGGAAATGATTATGGAACACTAAATCAATAATCCCATAATATTTAGTGTTGGATTCTGCAAGAACAAAGGATGGATAAATATCCTTAATAAGTCAAGAAATACTAAAGGTGTCTCGCAGAAACACCTTAAGTGACTTACCTATATGAGTATGGAAATCAGGTCGTTTCCTAGGAAAGTAAGACCGCTTTCTATGTAGACTCACGAACCAGGATTTAAGCACCTGGCCATTAACGTACTGAGCAGTACAGAACACTCTAACTAAGGAATACAACATGTGTGATGGTTACGGCTTTTTCATTAAGGGATACTTGGTTCAAGATTCGTTCACCATAGAATCTCGATAGAGCTTTGAACGGTTTACACTAAGTAAAAGTTCAAATCCAAAAGATACTTTTATTTATGTGTTGTTTCCACGAGCTTGATCTTAGAACTACATAGGCTTGATCCCATTTGGGTATGTAATAAGTCACACTAGTGATTCAGCCGTCCACTTTAATTTACTTTGAAAATTGGGGGAGATTGTTGTAATTTTTCAATATTAGTTTGGGATATGGGTTTGTTTTTTGAAGAAAGAAGGAAGAAGGAATGGGCAAAATTTATTTGTCCCACATCATGAAATCAGCAAGAGTTTGCCTCTATATATACAAAGGCATGATGTATTATAACAAAAGAAAGAAGAGAAGAAGAAAAAAGGAAATGGGCCTTAAGCACGAACTTGGCGTAGATGATAATATTTGAAATGTCAAAAGATGAGCCTTGGGCCTTGGGGCTCTTGCGGTCTCGCGATCCATTAGGCCGCAAAACAAATCAGTTGACAGGCCAAAACTCAACCGTTCGACCGTTTTGCTCTCGGGTTTAAAAATGGTCGATCGGTGACTTTTGGGCGGTCGATGGGTTTCTTCCCAAAGGGAAGGGATGCAACGATGTACGGACGGAAATGGCCGTTGCAAACGGTCGTGACGTTTCTCTGAAAGGACACCTCTTCGTTGTTATAAATAGCAATACCCAGAAATGTTTCAAATAACTTCGAAAAATCTTCTTCTTCCTCCACTAATCTGCAACACCATTAAAGCGTTTCTAACGCTGTCGTTTTTGTAACGCCTTACAGGTGTTGCAAAATCCAGGAACTGTTGCAGATTTGTTATCTTCTTCTTCTCTTCATTCTTATTATCTGCTTGCATCATCAGAAACCGAAATTAAGAGTGTTCTTGGTCGGATCAAAATCGTATAAATTTTGAATCCGATTACGCTGTTTCAAGGCTTCATTGAATCCTGAAGTCAATAGTTTGATAACCCTTTTGTACCTGGTGGGTTGAACTATTATCTGAAAGAATTTGCTCCGCAAATCCTTGAAGTCAGAAGTACGACAGATTCTATTCCTCCAAAAGCGTCTCAAACCACAGAATCCCCAACAAGTTCAAGATTTTAATTCCCCTTTTACCGTTTATATTTTCTGAAAATTGGGTCAATTTCGGGAATTCTGGAAGTGTCCAGTTACGATTTCTTTTGGATTTTGGTTAGGTGGCTAGTACATGCACTTAAGCAAATAAATTGTGTGTTAAACATAACATTGTTGATTCAATTATTAGCTTTATGTTTTCTCATGTTATTCTTCTTAATTTGGTCGTAACAGACAAAAGTATAACATCTATTTATTTTTTATTTCTATTTTTGAGCATTTAACCGATTTTCTATTACAGGAAAAAACAACGTGGAGCACAAAATTCATCAATTTTTTAACCGTAGGGACAGACTCTCAAATTTTTAGTGAGAAGACAAACTTTTCAACTAAATATATCATTCAATTATTTAGAAGTTTATTTTCCATCAAACAACGTGGAGTCTATTTTTTAAATTAACAAAATTTAGAAGTTTGTCCTTTAAAATAAAATTCCCATTCAATTATTTATTTGATTTGTTGTCTTCTTAATTATTTTACATATTTGTTGCAATATTCTTTTTAGCACTTGAAGGGAAACTATGAAACTCAAACCTCAACCAGAATTAAATCTCGGTTTTACCCGTTTATCACCTGGACTGATTTGGATTTCAGCCATTGAACCAAAGTATATAGTTTATTTTTTCCATGTAGATATTTATGTTATCATTTCTAAAATTCTTAATTCTCCTCTTCGAAACTCCATATATACCTTTATCATTGCAGACTCTAAATATCTTTATTAATAGTTGGTTTGGAAACACATGCTTTTGTTCCAACTATAAAGTTCCCAAATTGCCCTTTATATACAATTCTTTAAAAATTGATCTTAAGAAATACCATCTAGATGGAAAAGCGTTAACATTTTAAAAAATGTTAATATCGCTTAATATTAAAATCTAGTAGATATTTTTTTACAAGTTCAAAACACACTGTTATATATATTACCAAACTTGATATCTCTTAAACATAAAATATAATAAATAAATTATATATATATATATGTATATATATATTCATAACTTACCAAATAATATCTAGACAAAATGTCACACCAACAAATAAATAGTTACAATTCATAAATAAAAATTTAAACCACGGACACATGATTATGATAATAAACAGCAATAAATATTTGTGAAGGTTATTTCTTTTAAATATGTTAATCACATATAATATTTGAAGAAAAAAACAAATTACCTATGTTGCTTGTGCCCACATTACTTGCGCGTGTCGTAACGCCTATTTAGAATATTTTTCTTATGATAAAGAATGTAAATGGTAGGAATATCATGTCTATAGAAAATGGTCTTATTTTCTTTACGAATAGTTGAAGGATGGATGAATGATTCGATAGTCAGGAAGGTGACATAACCAAGTAGTATCTCTGAAATTACATAAACAAATATGTTAAAATTCTTTTTTCTTAGATCCTAGTTTGGTCATGTAAACTTCCCAAATTTAATGTGGCTCTTACTCTGTATACATCCATTGCATGATGCATATAATCAAATATGTGATGTTATAGGTTTGCAAATATATATAACTTTATTTACTTTATTTTGTTAATCTTCAATGTAAATGGATGAACACACATAGATACACACACATACACACAACACACATACTCTCTTGCATGTATGCTTGCATGTTTGTGTATATGATATATAAGCACATATGCTTACATATGTTTACATACAAAATGCGTAAGTATGTTTAAATTAGGCAAATACTAGTTACCAGAACATCTTAATTTCCAGCATATCCTCGGGTTGACCACATCTGCTTTATATTTTCTATTCTTCTTATTAGGGATGACAACGGGGTGGGTCTAGGGTCCAATCCACTTGATATGCCCTTCTTTTGACCCATCTAGACCCACCCCACAGGGTCTTTGGGGCAGGTAAACAAACTACCAATCAAGCCCTAATCTAGCCAAAAACAAACTACCAATCCTAGATGATTTCTAACTAAAATTGTGGAGGAAGCAAGCTTGGTCGTCCATCGATCTGCTGATGTGTTCCGCTACAATGAATTGAATTTATAAGTTGAAATCCAGTGGTTCAGAAAACTTTCTACAATGCTTCTTATTTGTACGGCGGATCTATCAAAAAGATTGTCCAAAATGCTTTCATATATTTCCTCATATTACTGTAAATAAGTAATTACATTGTTTAGATCTTACTCTTCCGCATGTTGTGAATTAGGTACTGTTACTCATAACTTTTTTTTGTTTTGGTTTGTTGACTCAACATTCCAAATAATAGTGTTAATTTTTATCTGAACTTCTTCTCACAATGATAATTTCTCCATGTTAACATGTAACTAACTATAATTGACACCTATTCCCTCCTTAGAAGGATTATCCCAACATTGATTGGCATAAATTTTGTTTAACCAAAAGGTCATTTTTATATTTAGGGACAGGTATTTCTGTTAATTTCCTTAATGTTTTTTATCTGATCTTCTTCTCATAATGATAATTTCTCCATGTTAACATGTAACTAACTATAATTGACACTTATTCCCTCCTTAAAAGGACTATTCCAACATTGATTGGCATAATTTTTTTTAACCAAAAGGTCATTTTTATATATAGGAAAACTTTTTTCAGCCTTTGCTGGGTAGCAACTATTGTGTTTTACCATGCACAGTTTTCTTGCATTCTGCATCATTTTTGAACTCGACGTTTTTGCAGCTTGCATACGGTATGTATGTGTTCTTTATACTTGCCAACAAACATAGCTTCACCTCTCCGTACACATACAGTATGACAAAGAGACCCCAAGGACCCATATTACGTGAGGCACATGCCGGATTTAGGTAATAAAATGACATTCTACTTTGTAATATTTTTAGTATATCTACTGTTTGGACTCTTTATATATTGCACTAGCTTTATGCCTTTTTTTGATAAATGCAAACTCGAACGATGCCATGCTGTAAAATAGTAATTTCGGTCTTGTATTTAATACCAGTTTTGTTTAAATTAATAAAGTTGCTCTCATGCTTTAGAGGGTGAAAGTTGTTTTGGATTGTTGTAAAGTTAACTATATTTGGTCTTCTAATCCTATCATTCTAAAGTTTGTATTTTACTATTCAACATTTGATGTATATGAAAATCACTTTGCTTCAGTCTAATTATGATAAGGAAAATGCTAGAACATCAGTCTATATTCACATATTTTTCTATTGGCAAAGAAATAAACTAGTGGCCCTTGAATTCCACAATTTTATTTGTCGATATGTTTTATCCAGAAAAAAGGTATATATATAACCCATTAATATGAATCATGAGTGAGGCAAAAGCTACTGGAATGCTGACTGCTGCTGTTGGAGCATTTGCGGCTATAATGTATTATATAGTCTTGAGCGTTTTAGTTATAATGCAACTGTTGTTTGAGCATATGAAAGCAAAAATGAGCATTACTGAGATGATGTCCATAAGTAAAAAAATTGAATAGGTTTGCAGTTTTTAACTAGGAAGTTTGATGGCTAGATATAAAATTTATGTTTACCAGTTATTGATCTGATTACTCGATTAAGTGTGCTTATATCATTTCGAGTGTTGAATCCTATAACACTAACCCAAAACAACTGGCACAGTTAATTACGAAGGAGACTTTAATGGTTTTGGATCAGATAAGGAGGATTCGCTTGAAGAAACAGAAATAGTTTATCCTTTTGCATGTAGTATTAGATAATTCAAAATATTATGCAGTGATCTTATTCTGTAAACTATATGTGTATTTTAAATTTTAGGTAATCTTTTGACTTGTTTTCTGTACATATGCAGTGACATACCAGGAAAATAATAAGGCAGGGATTGCTGTATATGGTAATGTGCTTGATAGAGGGTCACTTCATGCGATTTTCATGTTCAGCTTAGCTTGGTATTGTGGTTACTAAGTTTTTGTTGTAGCGGTTCTAAACATCCAATTATTTCAATGGATTCAGTTTTTTTAGGAATTGACATAAGACATCACTTGCTAATGGGGCTAAGTCCTCTTTAGATGGTTTGTTATAAAATTGATCGATCAATCACTGAAGACAAAGATATTGTATGTGAGAGGATGTGAGAGTAAGTGTAACTCAGTGTATCTAGTGAGGCAATATTTTTATAGTAATTGTGTAACAGAAAGAAATAAAATTGTGTATTGTTCAAAAGTGTAATAAAATATTTATTAAAATAAGAAATTCTGAGTTCAATATTTTAGTTTCTGCAATTTTTTTGTATTACAACAATCAATCCCTTTTCAAGTTTTAACATTTTACCACAAAACAGACTTTTTACAATGGGAAATGCCCGTTGTGACAGAGTTTTCGCGAGGAGCATTGCGGCCATTGTATTAGCCCATGTTGTAATTGGTCCCTTTTTACAACGATCATTGCCCTTTGTAAAAAGCTTTTTTACAACGGGCAATGACCGTTGTAAAAAGGGACCAATTACAACATGGGCTAATACAACGGCCGCAATGCTCCTTGTGAAAACCCTATCACAACGTGTAAAAAGTCTATTTTGTTGTAGTGTCAGCGTTTAAATGATGAACTAAGGAGAAAAAGGTCGGGTTTGAAATTAGTTCAAGGTGAAGCTATGGTAGCAAGAGACTTGAGTAAAGATATAAAACGGAAGAAAAAGGGAGCTAATGGTAAAGGTGTTATCACTTGCCATCATTGTGGTAAGGAAGGTCACATACACAAAAATTGTTATGCTTATCAAAATGATAAGAAGAAGGCTGCAGACGGTGATAGTAGTAGTGATGCACAAACAGGTTATCTTGAGGATTTCGTTAGTGATGCTTCTTGTGATGTCCTGTACAGTGAAGCTTCTTGTGATGTTTCGTTTAGTGAAGCTAATCTATGGAAGATTTATTTGGGAGACAGTTTTCACATTTGTAAAGATGCGAAGTGTTTTTCTTTTTATGACCAGAATGTCGACATGAATAGAATGGACAATGGAGTAAAACTATCGGTTTGTGGTATCAGATCTATCCGGTTTTGTATGCATGATGATCTAATGACGGAAGTCTATGGAGTTAAATATGTCCCTGCTTGTTCGCATAACCTCATTTCTCTCAGTCAGTTGGATCCCCGTGGTGTTGTTTTGATACTCAAGGTGCAGATCTGAGAGTGAAGAAGGGTGATCGTGTTATGATGAGAGGTGTCTTATATGAGGGAAACATTTATAGATTGGTCGGATTTGTGGTCGATTGTGGAAGATGAGTGATAGTTGAAGAACCAAGTTTACAGCAAGGTGAAGAGGTTAATGTGGTCATTGTTGATGATCCTAGGATTGAGGACCATATTTTAGACTTGGGTCTTTAAATTATTAGTGCTCGAGGGATCGGTGGAAATCAAGTAAGGAGCATTGATCAAGTGGCAGACAAGTTTCGATTTGGAAATTCCATAAGATGGAGATCCTTGTGGCATTACAAGCGCTTTTAGACCGTTAGTTATGCATGGTGCATCTCAGGTGGAAGATGCACCTTTTCCAGGTGGTGGGTTGTGTTTGTAATGCTTTTAGTTAAGAATGTATGGTTGTTGAAAGAGCTTGGTGACTTGTTTTCTGATTGTTGATTTTTGGAAGTTTGATTGATTGTGTGATTTCATATCAAGGTGGAGTATTGTGATTTGTAATACTCAACCACATGTATGCTGAAGAATACCATACTTGGAAGTGCTTTGTGATAGAGGAGGAAGTGCAACAGTGAAGGGGGCAAGAAAAGGGCAGAGGGGTAGTTCGAAAGTCTGAAATCAAGGTTCAGACGTCTGGCCTGGTAGGAAGTGTAACACCCCAAAATCTAATAAATAATAATTAAACGTAAAAGATTGATAAACTAAATATTAATCAGAATAATATTCATAATTGGACAATAGACTTAGCACCATTGGGTGTCTTATAATTTTCTAATGAAAATGGACACTTGGTTTTCTAGAATCGGAGTTAAAATGAATCAGTTATGAATTAAAGAAGAATTCAGAAAACTAAAACAAATATACTTATGAAACAAACGGTCACTGGGCGACCCATCCCACTTGGGTCGACACCTATGTCGACCCATGCCAGGGTGGTTCGACCCCTGTGTCGACCTAGGGAGGCGAGTGGGTCGACCCAGGTCGTAAATTTCTGCGTGCCTTGGCCTGCATGCAAGGCAGTAAACATTGGTTATTTTCCAACGTTATTTTTGCGGAGTTGACTGAGTTTTATCGGCCTATTTTTTAAACTAAGGGCTGACATGGCGCTTTCTTATTGGTCCACTAACATGGCTGGACTAAATTTAATCTTGGATTTGGACGGTTGAGGTCATCTTGTAAACCCTAATAATAAACTAGCAAAGCCTCTATCATTTCTTCACATCCGTTTACTCTCTCTTCTTCTTCGCCACACCTACCTCAAAATTTGAAAGGGCCGAACGATTAAATCTTTACAGAGATAAAGAAGTTCTCAAGTTTTAAATACTTATTTTTATAAATACTTATGGAGGTGGAGATTTTGTTGGATAAAAGAAAAGGGTCAAAGGGGAAGCTTTGATCATCAGATTTGTGTGTTTTTATGTAATTTTTGGATTATTTATTTGCATAGGAAAGTTTAGACAGACATATAGATAGTTTTAATTCACAAGTTTTATGTTTATAGTATTTATGTGTTTAGTTTTCCTGTAAGTTATTGTAGTTTATTTACTATATATGCCTGTTTCTTTCCAGTTGATTGTTGTTTATAAGTAATACTCCTTCTATCCCCTTCTTTTTTATAGTTTATTTACAGTTATGCTTATGTCCATTTTATTTATTTTCCTTTATTTTGAGACTAGGCCTTACGGGTAGCCCAAACCATTTCGCTTTTTCTTTTCGTGTTGAGCTTAGGCCTGAAGAGAGCCTAGACTTTTTATCGTCATTTTGCATTAAATGGAAATAATGTTAGAATTGGATTAAAAAGAGATTTTGGGCATGTTAGAACTAATTAGATATTTTAATCAGTATTGGACTGTTAATTGGGGATAAATCTTAATATGTCTAATTGGATTACTATATAAGATCTCCTGACCTTGCGATCGATGTGAGAAATAAGCTCTTGGGCGAGGAGAACATTGTCCATAATCAAACGCCCTCGAACGAACCCAGCTTGGGAAAAGGAAATAATACGATCAAGATAAGGTGCTAACCGAGAAGCGAGTTCCTTAGAGATAAACTTGTTGGAGAAATTGCAAAAGCTAATAGGACGGAAATCTGAGCAACAGCTTGGACTTTCTAATTTGGGGATCATAACCAAGTTGGTGGAAGTCCAACCCTTAGGGAGTTCTCCACCAGAGAAGAACGATTAGATAACCAGCAAAAAATCCATGTGAATGATTGGCCAGACGCTATGGTAGAAGACCCTGTTGAATCTGTCTGGACCACTCGCACTATCTTTTGCTCAACGAGAAAACACAGGACCGAAATTCCTCACAAGTGGGGGTGGGGGTGACTAGATCATCACCCTCACTGCGGAGGACCAATCTGGGGATAAAGGACAACAAGATCGGGTCAGGGAAAGACATAGAAGGGGAGCCCAAGAACGTCTAAATGTGGGAGAGAATAATCTCTTTGACTTCCATAATAGTAGAGGCAAAAGAGAGATCTGCACGACGAATCTGATTAATAGGTAGGAGGTTGTTCTTTTCCTAATGGAGGAATAAAAGAATTTGGAGTTCGAGTCTCTATCAACAATCCACTTGATCTTGTCTTTCTAGCAAAGAAAGTCATTCTCAACAGGCAGTTCAGAAGAAAAGGCTAGTTGGGTCAGCGCTCAAGCCTCCTTGTTAGACGGGGATGGGTCTTTATCAAAAGAAGACTTCGCTAGAGTAAGAATCTCCTCAGGTGCTTGGACCCGATCGAAGAAATTCCTGAAAATCTGCACATTCCAAGTCTTGAGAAAAGCGTTAAGTCTTCTAATCTTGTAGGAGAATATAGCACAATGGGAACCTGATATAGTGGAGGACCAAGACTTCTGCACAGTCTGATGGAAAGAGTGATGGGACCTCCACATAGACTGAAAATGAAAGAAAGAAGGACTCGAATAAGAGAGGTGCGAGCACCTAAGTGCCATTAGAGCATGATCCAAGTTGGTACAACGAAGATGAGAAACTGAGAAGATGAAAGGGAGCGTAAACCAACCCTTCGATCTGAACACACGATCAAGAAGCAGAAGGATTCAAATCTATCCTTCTTGGTTGTTACACCAAGTAAAGGCGGAGCCAACGAAGGACACCTCTGACAACCCAGAATCAACGATGAAAGAGTTGAAATCCCCAACCGCAGCATGGTCAATGGAAGTACCTCCACGATTCTCAACCTAGCACGAAACAACATTGAAATCTCCACCTATGACGGAGGCCTCAAATCCCAGGAGTTTAAGAGCTAGAATGCCGGACCAAAGGGCCTGCCTTTCAGTCCGATCGCATTTTGTGTAAACAGCTGAGAAAAGAAGAGAAGGAGGAAACTGAGCAGACCACGGGCAAAAGTTGGGATGAATCGAAAATAGGACGGACAAAAAGATCTTTATCCCACAAAATCCAAATCCTATTGGATTCATTGGTTATGCCACTCATAAAGATAAGGGGGAGGATCGAGCTGGATAATACCTCCGAGCCCATGAGGGGCTTAAGTAGTGCCACTAGGGAAATAGAATGCTTCCGAATAGTGCGCTTAAGCCTCGTGAATGAGGCTTCATTTCCAATCCCACTAATGTTCCAAAACAAAAAGAATGCCATGAAACAGAAAAAAGTGGAGCCGAGAAAATCCAAGCCAAGCAGAGACAAACAAAACTCAGATGTGGTACAGTATGTGCGTCGGCTACATCTATAGAGCGAGCGTGAATGGTGCGTCGGGTATACGGCCCAGGCCTCGAACGTCCACACAAGAAGAAGGAAGGAGTAGAGGAGTCAAGATGAGAGGACCCGATGGAATGAAGCGCTAGAACCAGGGATGGGTACGACACAGAGGACGAAGAGCTATAAGAAGGAGGAAAAGATGACCTAGAGTTCTTAGAAATGCGAGTCAATTGACCATTAATGATCAAAATCTCATTCTTACTAAGAAAGGGGATCGAATGAACAACCGAAGATGGGGAAGACAAAATTGGAAAAGAGTTGGATAGGAAAGGGAGTGTAGAAACACGACAAAAGTGCATCTCACTTTGATGCAAGGGTCCCCTCAAAGCCGAGTTGTCATTAAATTGACAATGCGACAAGGAAGAAAGGAAAATAAACCGATAGGGAAACACACACTAGAAGTAAGGCAATAGATCCCTGGTCTCCCTAGAGAACAAAATAGAAAAACGGTGTGGAGTACCCGTTTTCCCCATATAGCTACCAACACCAGTGGTCTCAATATGAAGATAACGCACACCAAGCCACAAAGGTTGCCAAACCGAGAGAAAATAAAACCAACAAACTAGCAAAGCTAAAGCGATGAAGAGCCAAACATAAACAAACTACGATGAAATTTGTTGTGCTCCCTTCTTGATACTAAAGAAACAAAGGCCGCGAAAAACATGGTAAGCCAACAGAGCCAATACGGCCAAGCCTCCACCTCCACTGATGAAACACCCCACCTCTGTTAAGGTCACTCACAAAGGGAATGTCTTAACTTTGGTAGAGCATTATAAGTAAATGACACAGATAATTTACAAAACAGATATATATATATAAGCAGCGGAAAAGAAACTAACTTTATTTCAAAGGTTGTTCATAACAAAACATTTCAGCAAACTGTTTCGAACCAACTTCCAAATCATTACATCATAATCTCTGTCTTGATTATTACATAAAGAAGCATAAAACAAAATAAAACTGCATAAATCCCCAAGTAGTAGTGTATCCAAAGCCATAGCCAAAGATAAGGAGTACCAAGCAATACATCACAGATTCTTCAAGCTTGGAAAGATGACTGCTCCAAATTAAGCTAAGTTATTCCCTCCCTGGGTACCTAGGGGGGGACGGAAGAAAAGAAAGCGAAAGAAAATGGGTCAGACATAAGTCTGGTAAGTCCATTGATTATTCAGCATGTAAACTGATAAGAGAAGCATGACTTGAACAAGCTGGACACAGGACAATAATAAGGAAATAAGGTAACATAGGGTAAGGTAAGCTAAACAGGACAAGATAAACAAGGCAATATAAACTAATCATACTATCGCACTCATGTCCATATTCTCAGCACCTACCAGATATTTTAACCATTATCGTGAGTTCAAAACCCAGTGATCCCTTTTCATTGATTGGCTCCTACTCACAAGCGTTTACCACTTGTGTTATACGACCCCGCTCGTTTGTAGATACCTATGCTGGTCCCACCACGGGGTGTATCAAATCCTATGGTGGCGACCCGACACGATTCAAGATTCACAGTGTATAACTACTGATGCCCAGTGCTTGCTTTTTCCACTCTGGAGTACGTGCATGCCCGTACTCTGTCGGAACCTACACTGACGCATCAACCGTCATCGTTTTGACCGCTTATAATCAGCCCTGTAATCATGTCCCACCCTTCCTAGTTCAGGGTACCATGATACATCTATGTGGGTTACTACATAAATGGGTCCCCGTTACTAGGGTTTCTTAGTCAATATGTTAAATTGGTTAAATGTCCAAGTTAACCTAACCCCACCCATCAGTTTAGTTAACATGTTGCATTGGTTAAGTGTTGCCTTAATTAACTTAACCCTACCATTCCTGACTTAGCTTTAATTCATTTATTAAAGCACTAACCACTCACATTAAACAGGTATTGTTGTGGTTACTGAATGTGTCGGTCGGGTCCGGGCAGTTTTACACCGCAACTCTGTCTAACCTCGGGTTCCTTTGGGCTCGATGCATTAACCTCCCACATTAGATATATATTGTTACGATTGCTGGATGTGCCGGGCAGTTTCGGGCAGTCTTACACCGTAACTCAATCTAACCTCGGGTTAGGCATATTCGTCTTATCTAAATTTACATATTTACTTCTTTATATATATATATATGTATGTATGTATGTAAATTATTGTCATTCAAGTCAAGCCCCACTTTCCTTTTTAAATCAAGTTCATAACTTTAGGTATAAAAATTTATACCACTTTACGCCATGAAACATTTACATGTTCATGAGCCAAATATGCCAATTATATATAATTTCATATTTTCCCCCAACGTTACCACCGTTAAACGTTCGCATGAATCGCATAGAATGTTAGGCTCGACACATAGCCTAACTTATACACAAAAGGGACAAGGAGGAACATGTAATAATTCCAACATCACAAAATATGGATCTAACTATACATGTATCATATGAACTTGGCATAGAACAATATACATTCAATTATGAACTTGAAAATTTAGATCTACTTAACATGAATCATGAAATAGGGGTTTTACATAGAACTACATAAACTTGACATTAGGCATGTAATTGTGAACTTCACAAATTGGTTGGATCTAATTTAACATGAACCTAATCATATTAGCATGTAGTTTCGGTTATATATGTGAACATGGTTGAACTTGCATAACCATAGCAAAATTCCCAAATTTATCGTAAAACATATAGGTGTCATTACCAAATCATACGGCATAAAATGTCATCATCTAATTATGCAACATAGTATGTCACCACCAATTTACACAATATGATATCCATTGCCAAATTTTACAATATGGAATGTTATCGCCAAATTACATAATATGATATCCATCGCCAAATTATACAATATGGTATGTCATCACCAAATTACACAATATGATATGCCATCGCCAAATTATAATATGTCATTGCCAATTTATGTCGCCGCCAAAATATACAACATATGAATCCAAAGCATTTAACTATTATCATCAAATTACATACAACAAGATCACAACTTAGCATGATAAGAATCATAGTCTCAATCAATTCAGTTTTAACAAAAAGGATAGGCATAGATTTACATTAGGCGATGTTCTATATCCAGTTATTTAGTCACAATTCTAATATCATTTAGGTCTAAATGATAACTGGACTTACAAAAAGGAGGCTAGTCTTGAGTTCTGGGATCTGTATTTTGAATTTGAATAGCTCTCCTTTGTTTTAGACGTTGAATTCTCTTAGTTGGATTAGATTTGATTTGTGATTCCTACTTGCTTTCTAGTTGAATGGGAATGGTGTCTACTCTAGGCCAAGCACTTACAGCATGACGGTCTTAGGAAATATTTTTGTGTGGCTTTAGGGTTTAGATTTAGGTTGCTTATAAAGAAGTTTGATTTAATAGGAGCCGTCAGATTAACCTAGAGCAAATCAAAGCCACTCAAACCTAAGAGAACCAACCAGAACGTGCCACGCAAGCCTTAATGACATAACAATTCGTTACAGGAGAAAACACGTCAGATTTTAGATCTGACTCGAGGGGGAGGTCGACCCCCAGGTCGACCTGTATGGGGGGAGGTCGACCCCTGGTCGACCTCTTGGTCGACCTGGCCTTGGGTGGGAAATTTCCCGCCCAGCCCGCTTCTGCTTCTGATTTTGAATTTTGAATTTTGAATTTTCTATACTTTATTCTAAGCTGTTTATTTTAAATTCTGAATCTTCTGAAGTTTATAACTCCTTTATACGGATTCCGATTTACGCAAACTCAGACTCTATCTTAAGCAGAATTCCGAGACGAACACAATGGCATAACCCATTTCCCTTAATTTTTATATTTGTAGTTAATTATTCTTTAATCCATAACTTTAATGTTTACAGAAAATACGGGGTGTTACATTCTTCCCTCCTTAAAGGATTTCGTCCCCGAAATCTTCAAGTCAAGAAGAACGTATATCCTACCATCCAATCGTCCATCTACTCATCCATCAAACACAGGCATCCATTGTCCTTGAAAGACTTCTAATACTTCATGATCATATGCATAGTGTGTGTACATGTCCTTATCTAATGCAAAATCAGGCGGTCCACTGATTCGGTTGACCTCCTTAATGCAAATTATGTCAGTGTTATGCGTCCATTATGTATGCAATCTTCCCTAATCATAATTCTACATGAGTGCACAATCATTCATACAAATGCAACATCCACATGATAACACATCAAGATTCAATCATATACAAGTACATATATGCATATGCAATATGAAAGTGACTGAGCCGATCTAATACCTAATGTATGTGTATGCATCCACGAGCAACCACTAGTAACCACTTGCAACCACTTGCAACCATCAATCATAACATGTTTCAAATACATGTTTACATCCATTGGTTCCTACCTAAGGATAGCACCGAGGAAAAATACTAAAAAGATAGATACGAGCATGAACAAATTTAAGGAAGAAGAGATCAAAGATGTACCCTCAAAAAGAAAAGGGTAGGCTGTGCGTATCTTGGCCTCAGTCTCCCAAGTCGCATCTTCCTCAGCGTCACTCCATTGAACTTTAACAAGTTTGACTTAGCGGTTGCGTAGCTTTTTGACTTCTGTGCCCAAGATACGAGTTGTAACTCTTCTCATAGTCGCCTCTCGTTCTACTTCTACGTCCTCTAATATGATTGGTTCCACAAGCACTTTTGTAGGTGAGAAACATGAAAGGTAACTCTATAAAAAGGCAGGTATGACAAGGTAAACATGATAGAGTGTATACGCTTCTCTAAAGATTACTCTGATTCTCTGCACCAATACTAGTATAACCAAAATGAGATAATCCTAATAACTCTCACATGGTAGACTTTGGCATACGTCTAGATGTACCCTAATTAACTACTCTAATCTATCGTCTCCCTACTCCGTAGATACCTTGTGTCGGCCCCACAGTAGGAAGTATGTAACACCCCACCTCCGCTAGGGTCACTCACAATGGGAATGCACTAGTTTTGGAGGAGCGTTATCGAGGTAAACAAGCACAGAAATCTTACAAGACAGAACATAGATAAAACAGCGGAAGAATCAAAAGATAAATTTCATTACTTTCAAAAATAGTCAAAGCCTTTTACATCCAAAGTACCATATTGCCAAAGTCATTATTTTCCATTACAACAAATTCTGTCTTGCATAAATAAAGAAGCATTAACTTAAAAACAACAAAAGCAGCTTAATTCCCCAAAGGTAGCAGAAATGCAGCCATAGCATAGCTCAAGACCAAACCGTACATGAGCTGAACCGAAAGCAAGCGAAATCCAAGCTAAGTGCTAAAG
The DNA here is from genome assembly GCA_030737875.1 of Allium sativum. Lineage (NCBI taxonomy): Eukaryota > Viridiplantae > Streptophyta > Magnoliopsida > Asparagales > Amaryllidaceae > Allium > Allium sativum. The sequence continues at coordinate 259,515,054 of CM060927.1, read as the reverse complement.
TTTCCTCCCGGAGAACCGGGGGGAGGGGGGAGGAAGAAAACGAGGCGAAAGAAAACGGGTCAGTCATAAAGACTGGTAAGTCCAAGTGACTTTCAACATAAAAATAGGTAAAAGTAACACAACATGTATAAACTGAAAGTAAACATAAGGATGCTGTCAAGATGGGCAAGATATACTAAGATAACATGATAATTCAAGTATAGGTCAAGTATAGCATCGCATGTTCAAGGTTCGCTGCACCAACTGTACTATTATCCCAAACCCATGTCTTATATTAATCGTGAAATGATCCCTTGGCCCAATATCTATTATTAGGCCCAACGGAACGATCCACTAATCGATCGGCTCCCTACGAGTTCTAGCTCGTTGTGTGTCATACGTCCCTATCACGAATGTAGTCACCTGTGCTAGGTCCACCATAGTGTGTATCAAGCCCTAGGGTGCCAACCACCGACACGAATCAAGCATGCACAGATAAATCTACTGATGCCCAATGTATGCTTTTTCAACTCTGGACCACGTGCACGACCATAGCCCGCCTGAACCTACACTGGCGCACCAACATAGCCGTCGTTCTGGTCGCTTACAATCAGCCCAGTAATCGTGCCCTACCCTGCCTAGTTCCAGGGTACCGTGATACATCTAGTGGGTTACTGCTGAAATGGACCGCGTAACTAGGGTTTCCGTCCAATAGGTTAAGTGTTGTCATTTAAATTCGTGACTTAACCCTTATCAGTCTAGCATGTCAAGTTGGTTAAGTGTTGTCATTCAAGTTCGTGACTTAACCCTACAATTCACGTGTCAAGTTGGCTAGGTGTTGTCGTTCAAGTTCATGACCTAACCCTACCAATCATGTTTCAAGTTGGTTAAGTGTTGTCTTTCATGTTCATGACTTAACTCTATTATGTGGCATTAATTCATTAATGCACCTAGACCTTTCACATCAGACCTATTGTTGTGGTCACTGGATATGCCGGGCGGTTCCGGGCAGATTTACACCATAACTCAGTCTGACTTCGGGTTTCAAGCGTGATATGACCAACTACCCACATTGGATCTTATTGTTTGCAGTAACTGGATTTGCCGGGCGGTTCTGGGAAGAATTACACTGCAAACTCAACCCAACCTCGAGTTGGCCATTTTCAAGTTCATTCTAGTGTCATGCCCGTGTTCAAATTTCATATCAAGTTCATGTCAAGTTTCAAGGCAAGTTTTATATCCATATCCAAATTCAAGTTATAACAATGTTCATGTTTCAATTTATGCCTATTATCTAGTTCATGATTCATGTTCATAACCAATTCATGTTTTGCCTAATCTACCTAAATCGTATTCTCATCGCACGTAAACGTGAATCAATCTATACTACAAGTAAATCCAAATCCCGAAATAAAGGGAATAACATCAAAGCTATGATAGGCAAAAGGGACGAGCATAAAGCAATAAAAGGGATTACAATACTAGCATGATATAACTTGAGATAATTGGTTACAACATCACTGGCATATAGAAAATAATAGGATTTCAAATCTAGCTAAATAAGGCGATAGTCATGATAAAAATTGACATAAAAGAATAGGCATGCAAAAGCAAGCCAAATACAAGGATAATGGATCAATGGTTTTGGTGTACATAATAGCAAATAAACTAAGCAAGTCACACCCTAGGTATGAGATCCAACAAAATGCCAAATTCGGTGTACAACATGGTTTTCAACTATAGTGTTATGAACAATCAACTATAATAGTCAATTAACCACAATAGTCATAGTCATAGTGAATAGTAAGCGATTAATCACAATAGTCATGGATAATTATCCAAAATAGTTCTAGGCAACTACCCTAAATAGTCATAGGCAATTAACTGTAATAGTTTCAAAGTCATGGTCATAGACAACAGTCTTATGTTCATAATCATAGGCAATAATTCTCATAGTCATGAGTCATAGGTGATTAGCCACAATTTTCCTTGTCATAGTCATAGGCAATAGTCTTATGTTCACAGTCATAGGCATAGTCATAGTCTTATGTTCACAGTCATAAGCATAGGCATAGTCTTTTGTTCACAGTCATAGTCTTAGGTCATTAACAATAGTTTCAATGTCATAGGCATGATAATGTTTGATCTACAACGTGAATAGGCCCAAACTGATTTCAAAGCAATATTCCCACAAAGTCAAGATCTAAGATGAACAAGAATAGATACGAATCATACATAGATCCAATTCCAATTTATAACATGTCCATATTAAGTTTATAGTTTTTATCTAAAAGTAACTTGAACTTACAGATCGTGGTCTAAGAAATTGAGATACAGAACTTGAATCTATAAACTAGTCGTCGAATTGCTGAATCGTTGAATCTTGATTTGATTGTAGAAGCAAATCCCCAAATATGCAATTCCTAACCGTAGTCTTCAAGAAATAGTCTTTGCGTTTTGATTTAATTTATCTTAATTTAATTTAGAGGAGGAAGAAGAAGCCATGTTCATCAAGAGTTTGTGCAGGATAAGGTTAGAGAAGAATGGTGTAAAGAGAATGAGGCTAAGAGGCTGTTTATATAGGATTAGGCAGACGAATCTGGACAGAAAACAAGATCAGATACATCAGAATGCATCAGGTTCGAAAACTGGGTTCGGGAGGCAGGTCGGCCCCCAGGTCGACACTATGGTCGACCTGGTCCCTGGGAGGTCGACACTATGGTCGACCTGGCCCATGGGCGGCAATTTTCCCGCCCAGCCTGTTTTGGGGTTTGAATTCGAATTTCGGATTCGAATTTCGAGCTGTTTTTTATTCTGAAAATTCCTGAAACTTCAGAGGGTCATATCTCCCTCATATGGACTCCGATTCTCGCAAACTCGGACTCGTTTCCAAGCAGAATTTCGAGACGAACGCAATGGCGCAACCCATTTCCCCTGATTCTTATTTAAAATTTAATTCTGCCTTAATTTATGGTTTTAACATGTTATTAAAATTCGTGTTGTTACATTCTCCCCTCCTTAAATGATTTCGTCCCCGAAATCTTCAAATTAAGAAGAATGCATCCTATCATCCAGTCAACCATCTACTCAACCATCATCCACAAGCAACCATTGTCCTTAAATGATTTCTAATGCTATATGAACATATGTAGAAAGTGTGTGTATATGTTCCTTATCTAATGCGGATGATCAGGCTTGATTGATCTTCTTAATGCAAAATATGTTTAGTGCCATGAATCGAACATGTATGCAAATAGTCCTAGTCACATAAACACTATATGTGTACATAAACATCCATCCATATGCAACATTCACATGATAACACATTCAATTTCATCCATAAACAGGTATAAACACTCATGCGTATGCAATATGAAAATGTGTCTGAGCCGATCTAGTGCCTAATGTGTGTTATGCAACCACGGGCAACCACTTGCGACCACTTGCAACCATTAGCAAACATCAACCATAACATGTTTCAATCACATGTTTACATCCAAAAGGGTTCTACCTAAGGTTCTCAAGATAGGATTGAGAAGATAAGCAAGATAAAACAAAGCATCTAGGAGAAGAAGTTAAAGATGTACCCCCAGAAGGTCCTGCTTGCGGGGCTTGCCCTTGCTTCTTAGGGCAGTTCTTGCTGATATGTCCAGTATCACCACACTGAAAGCATGCTCCCATCTTCATCTTCTTCTTTCTACAATCCTAGACTATATGCCCCTCAATACCACAAAAATGGCATTTTCTTTTCTCACATGTCTTGTTATCATCATTGTTGTTGTTGTTCTTGCCTCCTTTCTCGGAGTCTACCTTCTTGTTTTGAGACTCATTCGCCTTGACCTCCTTCTTGCCATTCTTGTCTTCTTCATTTAAGAGCACCATGTCCACTAACTTTTCGTAAGTAGCCCCCATAGGTATGTGGGTCATAGCCAAGTTGTGAAGCGGCTCATTTAATCCCTTGACAAAACGGAGAGCCTTCTTATGAGGGGTATTCACTAAGTTTAGTCCAAATCGGGCCAGCTGATTGAATTGATTAATGTACTCCTTGACAGTCATACTTCCTTTCTTAAGAGTTAAGAACTTTTCCAGCTATAAACTTCGTTCAGCTTGCGAGAGGAATTTCGTCTCAAACTTATTCTGAAATCCATCCATGTTTCGACCGGCCTCCCGGCGTTAGTGACTTCCCACCAATAGGAAGCTTCGTCTTTGAGCAACCATACCACCAACTGTACCTTCTGCCTATCGTCCACCTCGAAGATAATGAACAGACCCTCAGTTTCTTTGAGCCAGTTTCTCGTTTCTACGAATGATTCAGTTCCCTTGAAATCCTTTCCACCCATGGCCCTAAAATATTTACAGATCTTTGAGAAAGCAATTGCACGAGGAGGGGCGGAGGAGGAGGAATCGCTGCAGCTGGAGGAGGAATATCTGTTGGGCCTGCATCGTTGGCCCTAGCCTCTTAGTACCTCTTGAACCAGCCAGGTATTGGCACGCTCTCTGGAAAGTTAAGATTCCCAGACATGCTGAAATGAAAAAGAAGAGATTCAAAACGAGGGAACAAAGGATAGTGCTAATGGCTTTTGGGGAATAGCCTTTTAATAAAACAAGACTTTTCTTGAAAAATGCTTCTTTGTAAACGGGTTTGAAAATAGTTTTAGAAGGTTTTTAAAAGCTTTTGCCCAGTCTGGTAACCTTCTGCTCTGATACCAAATGTAACACCCCACCTCCGCTAGGGTCACTCACAAAGGGAATGCACTAGTTTTGGAGGAGCGTTATCGAGGTAAACAAGCACAGAAATCTTACAAGACAGAACAAAGATAAAACAGCGGAAGAATCAAAAGATAAATTTCATTACTTTCAAAAATAGTCAAAGCCTTTTACATCTAAAGTACCAAATTTCCAAACTCATTATTTTCCATTACAACAAATTCTGTCTTGCATAAATAAAGAAGCATTAACTTAAAAACAACAAAAGTAGCTTAATTCCCCAAAGGTAGCGGAAATGCAGCCATAACATAGCTCAAGACCAAACCGTACATGAGCTAAACCGAAAGCAAGCGAAATCCAAGCTAAGTGCTAGAGTTTCCTCCCGGAGAACTTAGGGGGGGAAGGAAGAAAAAGAGGCAAAAGAAAACGGTTCAGTCATAAAGACTGGTAAGTCCAAGTGACTTTCAGCATAAAAACAGGTAAAAGTAACACGACATGTATAAACTGAAAGTAAACATAAGGATGCTGTCAAGATAGGCAAGATATACTAAGATAACATGATAATTCAAGTATAGGTCAAGTATAGCATCACATGTTCAAGGTTCGCTGCACCAACTGTACTATTATCCCAAACCCATGTCTTATATTAGTCGTGAAATGATCCCTTGGCCCAATATCATGAAATGACGTATTATTAGGCCCAACGCAACGATCCACTAATCGATCGGCTCCCTACAAGTTTTAGCTCGTTGTGTGTCTGTGTCGTACGACCCTATCACGAATGTAGTCACCTGTGCTAGGTCCAACATAGGGTGTATCAAGCCCTAGGGTGCCAACCACCGACACGAATCAAGCATGCACAGATAAACCTACTGATGCCCAATGCCTGCTTTTTCAACTCCAAACCACGTGCACGACCATAGCCCGCCTGAACCTACACTGGCGTACCAACACAGCCGTCGTTCTGGTCTCTTACAATTAGCCCAGTAATCGTGCCCCACCCTGCCTAGTTCCAGGGTACCGTGATACATCTAGTGGGTTACTGCTGAAATGGACCGCGTATATAGGGTTTTCGTCCAATAGGTTAAGTGTGTCATTTAAATTCGTGACCTAACCCTTATCAGTCTAGCATGTCAAGTTGGTTAATGTTGTCATTCAAGTTCATGACTTAACCCTACAATTCATGTGTCAAGTTGGTTAGGTGTTGTCGTTCAAGTTCATGACCTAACCCTACCAATCATGTTTCAAGTTGGTTAAGTGTTGCCTTTCATGTTCATGACTTAACCCTATCATGTGGCATTAATTCATTAATGCACCTCAACCTCTCACATCAGACCTGTTGTTGTGGTCACTGGATATGCCGGGCGGTTCCGGGCAGATTTACACCACAACTCAGTCTGACCTCGGGTTTCAAGCGCGATACGACCAACTACCCACATTGGATCCTATTGTTTGCAGTAACTGGATTTGCCGGGCGGTTCCAGGCAGAATTACACTGCAAACTCAACCCAACCTCGAGTTGGCCATTTTCAAGTTCATTCTAGTGTCATGCCCATGTTCAAATTTCATATCAAGTTCGTGTCAAGTTTCAAGGCAAGTTTTATATCCATATCCAGATTCAAGTTATAACAATGTTCATGTTTCAATTTATGCCTATTATCTAGTTTATGATTCATGTTCATAACCAATTCATTTTTTGCCTAATCTACCCAAATCGTATTCCCATCACACGTAAATGTGAATCGATCTATACTACAAGTAAATCCAAATCCCGAAATAAAGGGAATAACATCAAAGCTTTGATAGGCAAAAGGGACGAGCATAAAGCGATAAAAGGGATTACAAGACTAGCATAATATAACTTGAGATATTTGGTTACAACATCACTGGCATATAGAAAATAATAGGATTTCAAATCTAGCAAAATAAGGCGATAGTCATGATAAAAATTGACATAAAAGAATAGGCATGCAAAAGCAAGCCAAATACAAGGATAATGGATCAATGGTTTCGGTGTACATAATAGCGAATAAACTAAGCAAGTCACACCCTAGGTATGAGATCCAACAAAATGCCAAAATCGGTGTACAACATGGTTTTCAACTATAGTGTTATGAACAATTAACTATAATAGTCAATTAACCACAATAGTCATAGTCATAGTGAATCATAAGCGATTAATCACAATAGTCATGGATAATTATCCAAAATAGTTCTAGGCAACTACCCTAAATAGTCATAGGCAATTAACTGTAATAGTTTCAAAGTCATGGTCATAGACAATAGTCTTATGTTCATAATCATAGGCAATAATTCTCATATTCATGAGTCATAGGTGATTAGTGTAACACCCCACCTCCATTAAGGTCACTCACAAAGGGAATGCCTTAACTTTGGTGGAGCATTTTAGTAAACAGGACAGAAACTTACAAGACAGATAAAATAGTACTTGAAAATTTTTAACTTTATTACAGCGGAAACAGAAATTAATATGGTTACATCCTTTCAATTTCAGAATTCAAGTACAAAATATCAGTCTTGTACAAAAGCCTTTAAAATACATAGTTTAAAATCATAATCCCCATGGAACGGAAGCTATACAGAGCCAAGCCATACTTTAAGCACTTCAAGCAAAGAGAAATCCGGATCAAGCTAAAGTATTTCCCTCCTTGGATAACCTGGGGGGGGGGGGGAACGGAAGAAAGGAGGCGAAACAACAAGGGTCAGACAAAAAGTCTGGCAAGTCCAGTGACTTTCAGCATATGAACAGATAATAATAATATGATATGAACATAAAACTGGATGTGAGATAACTATAACAGGTGTAGCAGATATAACAGAAAAACAGAATGATATAAACTATTGTTTTACACTTCTCTGCACTAATACTAGTATAACAGAATTAGGTGTCACCCTAATGTCTAAATTGAAGCAGGAACGGGTATAGAATACTTTAACAGAAACAGAATGCTAATAATGGGCCTTTACTACCCGATCAGAAACAGACAGAAGAAGAAACAGATTTATCCCTATGGAGACAGAATGTGGAATTAGGTGTACACTAGTAATGGGCCTTTACCACCCGAGCAGACGGTACCACACAGAAACAGACAGGTGTTACCACCTAACAGAAACAGACGGTACCAACAGAAACAGACAGAACTAAGCGTACCCTAAAACCCTACCCCAAGCGATCGGCTCCCTAATACATAAATATCCTGTGTCGGCCCCACAGTAGGGTGTATCACTCCCTAAAGTGACAACCAATTGGCACAGACCTATTTACAGATGTCACGGCGTCTTACATCCTCAGAGGCAGACCGGGATCCATGCACGCACATGACCCGGTTGGAACGCACCATCAACACCCCTCGCCATTATCAGAATGAACCACTTATAATTAGTTCAGTAAGCGTGCCCGGACCCTACTTACTATTGGGTCAAAGTTTTGATACCAGAAAGGGTTACTGACTAATATGGGTCCCAAACAACAGATGACACAAGTAATTCCCCTCCTAACCTTGTGTCCCCAGACTAACAAATTTCAGATTAACTTGTTTACAAGTTCAGACATACAGAATTCAGATTTACTAATTCACAAATTAAGTTAACAAGTTTTCAGACTAACGGATCAGATGTACAGATTTTTCAGATTTGTCTAACTTTGTATTGGGCCTACAGATTCATGGACGGGTTTTACTACATCTATTAATCCCTTTGGTTTAACCCTATTTTTCCCCAATACGTTTTAGACGTCATTCTTATCTTAGATTTGCATTAATTAATTATTAATGCACAGACCTCTCACATTAGGTCGGTAGCTTGTGGCCGCTGGATATGCCGGGCGGTTCCGGGCAGACTTCTGCCACAAGCCAGACCTAACCTCGTGTCTTACGCATGTTATGACTAACTTCTCACATTAGAACCTATTGTTTGCGGCCACTGGATGTGCCGGGCGGTTCCGGGCAGATTTACGCCGCAAACTCATTCTAACCTCGAGTTAGCCATGTTTATCTTTGCGGCCAATTAATTAATAATTTACCGTTTATGCGCACGCCCAATATATATGCCAATTCAGATTATATCAATAACAGGATGATTATATCAACATAGCAGATAACAGATTTTATATGACTTAACGGATTTAACAGATTTAGCAACTTAGCAGATTTTGGCATATAACAGGTTAGGCATTTCAACCGACAAATTTAACAGATTAGGCATCTAATTAGCAGTCTAGGCAATATAACAAAACTAGTAGTTTAGGCAACTTGACAAATTAGCAGATTTAGCAAATTTAATATTTCTAAAAGTTCTATTTACATGCCTTGCCCAATCATAAATTGGCCTAAATTCATATGCTTACATAATTGTCATGATTCACAACATATACTCCATGTTTGCATAAGCGCAGAATATGGACATAATTTGCCATATAACCTATGTTCCAATTTTTGTTAAACTAGCATTTTACAGCAGATTCACATATAAATTATACCAAATATAACCATTAATTTCAATGCATGCCATATATCCAAAAATCCCTATTTAGGTGTAATCACAATAATAGATATCCTAATTAATGTAAATCTTTACACCTAAGTTTCCATATCTTCTTCTTTTTGAGTCATGAATCATTATGCAAACTATACCCAAAAATATAAATCTTTAAATCATATCTTCTAAAAATCAGATCTTGACTTTTATATGCATTTTGTCCAAAGTCTCAAATCATATGTAATCTTACAATGGTTCCTCTTTTCTTCTATCATAGAATATGCATAGATTCAAATCTAGTTTACAACATATGCTCATTAATTACAGTTCTAAATTACAACATAACTATGCATACAACATGCATAAATTATATGTTCATAGTCAAATTTATGCATATGTCCAATATATTTTATGCCTCAGTCCTAAAGTCATACATTCAATTTAGTCTTGTCAAATTTCGCATCATTCATTATTTATCCCAAAATTTGCGTTCATACGTTCATCTCTTATGAGATTAGGCACAGGCTCGTGGTAGCCTGGCTATAAAAACAGAAAAGAAGAAAAGGGATACAGAACAGTCACAGAAAAACAAATCTGACAGAAGAGAATATATATACAATCTCAGATTCAGAATTAAAAACATATCAAAATTATAATTAACGTTTATAGCGGAAAATAACTGTACTTGCCTTGATTGGATTAAAGAAAGAACTTTAACTTGTTGTAGAATCTTTACAGAAACTTTAATCTCTAGTTTGAATTGAGTTGCTTAGGCTGATGTTGATTATCTTCTAGTTTTAATTCCAGCAGAGCAGCGACGCCATTTTTATTTTTTTTATTAGAAGAAGAGAGCAATGGAGGCTAGAGAATTGTGTAAGAAACCTAGGTAGAGTCTAGGGTCATTTTTATAGAGTTTATGAACTGATTAGGACCATCGATGTTGCTTGGATTGATCGTAGCCATTCATTCGAAAGAGAGACCAATTAGAGCCTGCCACCTAGCCCTAATGACAAAGCAGACTACAGAAAATCGACTAACAGAGAATAGGCCAGCCAGGTTGGGCTGGGTTCGACCTGGCTCTGGACCAGGTCGACAGCCCTGTCGACAGCCCTGTCGACCTGGCTAGACCAGGTCGACAGCCCAGTCGACCTGGGTGTCTTAGGCGGGACTTTTCCCGCCCTGGCCAATTGGGCCCGATTTTTAATTTTAAACTTGATTCAGAAACTTCCGGAGGCTATATCTTCTTCATACGGACTCCGTTTTTCGAAAACTCGGACTCTATTTCGCGTATTTTTCCGAGACGAACGCAATGGCGTATCCCGTTTCCCTTAGTTCTTTGGTTTCAAATTAATTATACTTTAATTTGTTAATTCCACAGTTATAGAATACACGGGGTGTTACATTCTCCCCCACTTAAAAGGATTTCGTCCCCGAAATCTTCAAGTTAAGAAGAATGTGTCCTACCATCCAATCACCCATCTACTCAACCATCATCCACAAGCATCCATTGTCCTTAGAAAACTTCTAATGTTGTATGAACATATGCAAAAGTGTGTGTATATGTTCCTTATCTAATGCAAAGATCAGGCGGTCTACTGATTCAGTTGACCTCCTTAATGCGAATTATGTCAGTGCCATGAGTCCAACATGTATGCAATAGAATTCTGATGATATATATTATTTCTATATGAGTGCACAACCACTCACTCAAATGCAACATCCATGTGCTGAATCAACCATTTTGCATCCACAAGAATTGAAAAATGCTCACCCATCCATATGCAGTATGAGAGTGTTTTCGAGCCGATCTAGTGCCTAGTGTGTGTATATGCATCCACGGGCAACCACTAGCAACCACTTGCATCCACTTGCAACCATCAAACATAACATGTCTCAAACACATGTTTACACCCATTAGTTTCTACCTAAAGTTCAAATATTCGATCGATAGGATACAGTCGAATGATGGAAGCGAGTACAGATAGAACGAAAATTTGGTTCCCATTAGATATGGGTCCTAAGTATCGGCCCCAAAGACCGAAACCAACATCAAATTGACACCCAGAGGATTACCTTCTTTAGACAATGTCAAAACTGGAAATCCTATAAAAAGTATTTAGATATTTACAGACTACTGGTACAGATCAGGTTCCCTAATGATTCTTAGGAAGCTAAGCATGATAAAATCATACCCCACGAAAACTCAGAATGTATGCGTCATACTTGACGCCTAACACAGATATCCCTCAAACCCCAATCTCAAACAGATGATCCATAACCATTATGGGTCTGAGTCTATAGCGGAATTCAGAAATAATACTAGTATTAAAGTGCAGAGTATCGATTACAAAATCAAAATACCAGAATCAGAAAAAGTCTTAACTCCATAATCAGATAAAGAAATTAAATCTACTATAGAAATTTTCCTATTTCTATCCTAGCCACTAGCCTCAAGAGTGTTCGCCTGCCCTCCTTGTCCTCGTCTCTTCGGGCAGTCCCTAGTGAAGTGTCCCATCTCCCCACAATTGAAGCAAGCGCCCTTCCTTTTTCTGCAATCCTTGTTCAGATGAGTTGGGCTCCCACAAGTAAAGCACTTTTTCCCCTTCTTATCTTCAGGCTTCTCATCCTTCTTCTGTGTTTCCTTTTTGGGCCCCGCTTTCTTATTCTGTGGTTCTTCCTTCTTTGTCTCTTTCGGGCCCTTGCCTTCCTCGTGCAGTAGTGCCATATCCACCAATTTCTCGTAAGTTGCTCCCATGGGTACATGGGTCATGGCTAGGCTGTGCAGTGGCTCATTCAATCCTTTAACAAAGCGGAGAGCCTTTTTATGCTGAGTGTTGACTAAATCCAATCCGAATCTTGCTAGTTGGTTGAACTGGTTGACGTATTCCTTGACCGTCATACTTCCTTGCTTAAGAGACAAGAACTTTTCCAATTGTAAACTTCGTTCAGCTTGCGAGAGGAATTTTGTCTCAAACCTTGTTCTGAAATCCATCCATGTCTCAACCGGCCTCTCGGCGTTAGTGACTTCCCACCAGTAGGAAGCTTCGTCTTTGAGCAGCCATACTGCCAACTGTACCTTCTGCCTATCGTCCACCTCGAAGATAATGAATAGATCCTCAGTTTCTTTGAGCCAATTCCTTGCTTCTACTAATGATTCAGTTCCTTTGAAATCCTTCCCACCCATGGCCCTAAAATCTCTACAGATCTTTGAGAAAGCAATTGCACGAGGAGGGGGTGGAGGAGGGGGTGGAGGAGGGGGATCATTTGCTGGACCTGCAGCGGCGGTCCTAGCCTCAAGATATTGACGAAACCAACCGGGTACATGAACACCCTCTGGTATCTCAGATGCTTCAGACATGCTGGAACGAAAAAGGAAAGGTTCAACACAAAAAGGACTGAAAGAAAGATATATGGCTCTTGGGGATCATGTTTTTTTTTTCAAAATAAGCTTTACTTTTGAAAATACTTCCTTTTTAAATCCTTTTTGAAAATAGTTTTCAAAACTTTTTATCAAATCTGGTAACCTTCAGCTCTGATACCAAGTGTAACACCCCACCTCCATTAAGGTCACTCACAAAGGGAATGCCTTAACTTTGGTGGAGCATTTTAGTAAACAGGACAGAAACTTACAAGACAGATTAAATAGTACTTGAAAATTTTTAACTTTATTACAGCGGAAACAGAAATTAATATGGTTACATCCTTTCAATTTCAGAATTCAAGTACAAAATATCAGTCTTGTACAAAAGCCTTTAAAATACATAGTTTAAAATCATAATCCCCATGGAACGGAAGCTATACAGAGCCAAGCCATACTTTAAGCACTTCAAGCAAAGAGAAATCCGGATCAAGCTAAAGTATTTCCCTCCTTGGATAACCTGGGGGGGGAACGGAAGAAAGGAGGCGAAACAACAAGGGTCAGACAAAAAGTCTGGCAAGTTCAGTGACTTTCAGCATATGAACAGATAATAATAATATGATATGAACATAAAACTGGATGTGAGATAACTATAACAGGTGTAGCAGATATAACAGAAAAACAGAATGATATAAACTATTGTTTTACACTTCTCTGCACTAATACTAGTATAACAGAATTAGGTGTCACCCTAATGTCTAAATTGAAGCAGGAACGGGTACAGAATACTTTAACAGAAACAGAATGCTAATAATGGGCCTTTACTACCCGATCAGAAACAGACAGAAGAAGAAACAGATTTATCCCTATGGAGACAGAATGTGGAATTAGGTGTACACTAGTAATGGGCCTTTACCACCCGAGCAGACGGTACCACACAGAAACAGACAGGTGTTACCACCTAATAGAAACAGACGGTACCAATAGAAACAGACAGAACTAAGCGTACCCTAAAACCCTACCCCAAGCGATCGGCTCCCTAATACATAAATATCCTGTGTCGGCCCCACAGTAGGGTGTATCACTCCCTAAAGTGACAACCAATTGGCACAGACCTATTTATAGATGTCACGGCGTCTTACATCCTCAGAGGCAGACCGGGATCCATGCACGCACATGACCCGGTTAGAACGCACCATCAACACCCCTCGCCATTATCAGAATGAACCACTTATAATTAGTTCAGTAAGCGTGCCCGGACCCTACTTACTGTTGGGTCAAAGTTTTGATACCAGAAAGGGTTACTGACTAATATGGGTCCCAAACAACAGATGACACAAGTAATTCCCCTCCTAACCTTGTGTCCCCAGACTAACAGATTTCAGATTAACTTGTTTACAAGTTCAGACATACAGAATTCAGATTTACTAATTCACAAATTAAGTTAACAAGTTTTCAGACTAACGGATCAGATGTACAGATTTTTCAGATTTGTCTAACTTTGTATTGGGCCTACAGATTCATGGACGGGTTTTACTACATCTATTAATCCCTTTGGTTTAACCCTATTTTTCCCCAATACGTTTTAGACGTCATTCTTATCTTAGATTTGCATTAATTAATTATTAATGCACAGACCTCTCACATTAGGTCGGTAGCTTGTGGCCGCTGGATATGCCGGGCGGTTCCGGGCAGACTTCTGCCACAAGCCAGACCTAACCTCGTGTCTTACGCATGTTATGACTAACTTCTCACATTAGAACCTATTGTTTGCGGCCACTAGATGTGCCGGGCGGTTCCGGGCAGATTTACGCCGCAAACTCATTCTAACCTCGAGTTAGCCATGTTTATCTTTGCGGCCAATTAATTAATAATTTACCGTTTATGCGCACGCCTAATATATATGCCAATTCAGATTATATCAATAACAGGATGATTATATCAACATAGCAGATAACAGATTTTATATGACTTAACGGATTTAACAGATTTAGCAACTTAGCAGATTTTGGCATATAACAGGTTAGGCATTTCAACCGACAAATTTAATAGATTAGGCATCTAATTAGCAGTCTAGGCAATATAACAAAACTAGTAGTTTAGGCAACTTGACAAATTAGCAGATTTAGCAAATTTAATATTTCTAAAAGTTCTATTTACATGCCTTGCCCAATCATAAATTGGCCTAAATTCATATGCTTACATAATTGTCATGATTCACAACATATACTCCATGTTTGCATAAGCGCAGAATATGGACATAATTTGCCATATAACCTATGTTCCAATTTTTGTTAAACTAGCATTTTACAGCAGATTCACATATAAATTATACCAAATATAACCATTAATTTCAATGCATGCCATATATCCAAAAATCCCTATTTAGGTGTAATCACAATAATAGATATCCTAATTAATGTAAATCTTTACACCTAAGTTTCCATATCTTCTTCTTTTTGAGTCATGAATCATTATGCAAACTATACCCAAAAATATAAATCTTTAAATCATATCTTCTAAAAATCAGATCTTGACTTTTATATGCATTTTGTCCAAAGTCTCAAATCATATGTAATCTTACAATGGTTCCTTTTTTCTTCTATCATAGAATATGCATAGATTCAAATCTAGTTTACAACATATGCTCATTAATTACAGTTCTAAATTACAACATAACTATGCATACAACATGCATAAATTATATGTTCATAGTCAAATTTATGCATATGTCCAATATATTTTATGCCTCAGACCTAAAGTCATACATTCAATTTAGTCTTGTCAAATTTCGCATCATTCATTATTTATCCCAAAATTTGCGTTCATACGTTCATCTCTTATGAGATTAGGCACAGGCTCGTGGTAGCCTGGCTATAAAAACAGAAAAGAAGAAAAGGGATACAGAACAGTCACAGAAAAACAAATCTGACAGAAGAGAATATATATACAATCTCAGATTCAGAATTAAAAACATATCAAAATTATAATTAACGTTTATAGTGGAAAATAACTGTACTTGCCTTGATTGGATTAAAGAAAGAACTTTAACTTGTTGTAGAATCTTTACAGAAACTTTAATCTCTAGTTTGAATTGAGTTGCTTCGGCTGATGTTGATTATCTTCTAGTTTTAATTCCAGCAGAGCAGCGACGCCATTTTTATTTTTTTTATTAGAAGAAGAGAGCAATGGAGGCTAGAGAATTGTGTAAGAAACCTAGGTAGAGTCTAGGGTCATTTTTATAGAGTTTATGAACTGATTAGGACCATCGATGTTGCTTGGATTGATCGTAGCCATTCATTCGAAAGAGAGACCAATTAGAGCCTGCCACCTAGCCCTAATGACAAAGCAGACTACAGAAAATCGACTAACAGAGAATAGGCCAGCCAGGTTGGGCTGGGTTCGACCTGGCTCTGGACCAGGTCGACAGCCCTGTCGACAGCCCTGTCGACAGCCCTGTCGACCTGGCTAGACCAGGTCGACAGCCCAGTCGACCTGGGTGTCTTAGGCGGGACTTTTCCCGCCCTGGCCAATTGGGCCCGATTTTTAATTTTAAACTTGATTCAGAAACTTCCGGAGGCTATATCTTCTTCATACGGACTCCGTTTTTCGAAAACTCGGACTCTATTTCGCGTATTTTTCCGAGACGAACGCAATGGCGTATCCCGTTTCCCTTAGTTCTTTGGTTTCAAATTAATTATACTTTAATTTGTTAATTCCACAGTTATAGAATACACGGGGTGTTACAATTAGCCACAATTGTCCTTGTCATAGTCATAGGCAATAGTCTTATGTTCACAGTCATAGGCATAGTCTTATGTTCACAGTCATAGGCATAGTCTTATGTTCACAGTCATAGTCTTAGGCCGTTAACAATAGTTTCAATGTCACAGGCATGATAATGTTAGATCTACAACGTGAATAGGCCCAAACTGATTTCAAAGAATTATTCCCACAAAGTCAAGATCCAAGATGAACAAGAATAGATACGAATCATACATAGATCTAATTCCAATTTATAACATGTCCATATTAAGTTTATGGTTTTTATCTAAAAGTAACTTGAACTTACAGATCGTGGTCTAAGAAATTGAGATGCAGAAGTTGAATCTATAAACTAGTCATCGAATTGCTGAATTGTTGAATCTTGATTTGATTGTAGAAGCAAATCCCCAAATATGCAATTCCTAGTCGTAGTCTTCAAGAAATAGTCTTCGCATTTTAATTTAATTTATCTTAATTTAGTTTAGAGGAAGAAGAAGAAGCCATGTTCATCAAGAGTTTGTGCAGCATAAGGTTAGAGAAGAATGGTGTAAAGAGAATGAGGCTAGGAGGCTGTTTATATAGGATTAGGCAGACGAATCTGGACAGAAAACGAGATCAGATACATTAGAATGCATCAGGTTCGAAAACTGCGTTCGGGAGGCAGGTCAACCCCCAGGTCGACCTGGTCCCTGGGAGGTCGACACTATGGTCGACCTGGTCCATGGGCGGGAATTTTTCCGCCCAGCCTGTTCTGGGGTTTGAATTCGAATTTCGAGCTTTTTTTTATTCAGGAAATTCCTGAAACTTCAGAGGGTCATATCTCCCTCATACGGACTCCGATTCTCGCAAACTCGGACTCGTTTCCAAGAAGAATTTCGAGACGAACGCAATGGCGCAACCCGTTTACCTTGATTCTTATTTTAAAATTTTATTCTGCCTTGATTTATCGTTTTAACATGTTATTAAAATTCGGGTTGTTACAAAGTATCACTTCCTAAAGTGGCAACCATTCGTTGATGTGCACAATCATATCAATTGGTGTAACGGTCGCCTTATCCCCCTTTGCCCGTACCACGCACGCACATGGCCCCGGTCGGTTTGCGCCACCCACACCATCCTCTACGTTTGGATCTCTTACAATTATCCCAGTAAGCGTGTCCCAACTCCGACCTAGGGCGGAGTACTCGTTTAATATCGTTCTATGGGTTACTAACTGAAATGGGTCCCCCACACAAGATGATACAGGCTCTCCCCCTTGTCTTGTATCCCCACTAGGATTTCCACAGGTTATGCTTACCTAATAGTGTCTTTAATTACATAACCCCAAGAGGTTATGTTTGTGGGCCTATATATAAATATTACCCACCCAACCCAAATTTACTTAACCCACCCACGGTCTCAAACAAGTTTACTTAACCCATAATCAGGTTCATGTTCATACATTCCCTATGGATTCAAATAGGTTAAGTATTCCAATTCATTACCATGTCCATTTATGGTTATAATGTGCTGGACCCCTCACATTAAGCCTACCACTTGTGGATGCTGGATACGCCGGTCGGTTCTGGGAAGACTTCTTCCATAAGTCGGGCTTAGCCTCGTATCTCAACACGTCTCGTATTTGTGCACTTAGACCCCTCATATTAGATTCACCACTTGTGGTCGTTGGATATGTTGGGCGGTTCCGGGCAGACTTCCACAACAAGTGTAATGTAACCTCGTGTCTAGGCACAGTTACAGTTTCTAATTACTGTAATCCAAGGCATTTCATTATTAGCCAATATTATCTATGCCATTATTGGTTTTATGCCCCTTTCCCCAAGTTATGTTCATAATTAAACTATATGCCCAAATCCATACATTTTAGGTTATGCACATACTCCCAAGTACAAGTTTTGCCAAATTTCAATGTATTCCCCCTCGTTCCCCATTTAACGCGTTCTCATATTTCAGTGGCATGCCTTGGCTCGAACGGAGCCATGCTATATAAAATAAAGAGGGAAAGATGAAGGGAAGATGATAGGAATGATCATACTAACTAGATTGACATATAATGGCATAAACTTATAGTGGAATAATGACAAGATAGGCACTTAGGAACAGATCTGATCAACATATGATAATAAAATAAATTCTAACACAGTAGGGATGTCATAATAGGCATGATAAGATCTAAACAATAATTTGGATGTCCAGCTAATAACAGATCTAATTTAACCATAAACAAGATAGGTACAGGGTGATCTAAATAGTGAATTAGATCTATAATCAAAGATAGATCTAATAAGATAAAGGTTAAGATCCAAGTCATTATTATTTTAGAATATCATAGATTCACAAGTTATTACAGATCTGATATGATTCAAGCAGTCACAGGCATAGATCCAAATTGCAGTCATATCATGTTTTACTTTTTAATTATTTAAATCTAAAAGTAACTTAAACTTACAGTGTTTGGATCTTAGAAAAACAAAAGGAGAATAGCAGATGTTGAATCACAAATCTACACTTGAATAACTCTAAACACGATTAACTTGATTGCAGAAGAAAATGGTTTGGTTCAGTCCGGGTAGCGACAACATGTAGTCCTCGATTATTTTTCAGTGTAGAAAACAAGAGAAATGGAGCCGTATTTATAGCCGAACCCCAAGCCCCAATCTGCCCAGATCTGCGCTGGGGGGTCGACCCCCTTTATGGGGTCGACACCCCCTTGAGTGGTCGACACCCCTAGGGCGGGAAGTTTTCCACCATGGAATTTTTTATTTTGAATGGATTTTCTGATTTAATTATATATATATATATAATTCTCTTGCGTGTATACAAACTTCAAACCTTCATAACTTCTTCATACGGCATCCATTTTATGCAAACCAAGTGTCTATCTTGACCAGAATTTCGATATGGACACAAGGGTGCAGGCCGTTTCCCTTAATTTTGAATACTAAATTAATTATTCTTTAATTTGTCCTCTCTTGTTGTTAAAATTTTGGGGTGTTACAGTTTTGAAGTGGTACATTTTGCCAAACATGCTTATGTTAATTCTTGTGAGTAAACTTTATGATTCTTATCCGTAGTTTTCTTAAAAATCTGTTTTATTTGACGATTCAAAACTTCAACTGGACCACAAGTTTATGGACAATAAAGAGAGGGTAACTTATGGGTTATTGAATATTTTCTCATAAATGTTTCAAATTAACAATTATAAAAGTTTGCTATGTTATCATTTATTACTATGCAAGGTGTGATGAACCTCGTAAAGATGTTTTCTTTGAGAAAATTTACAATAATCCTATGGTCGTGTGATTTACATGGAATAGCTTCGACCCATTTAGAAACGTAATCAACACCCAAGTAGAATGTACAAATTTTTGAAAGAGTTAATGAAATGTCAAGTAAAGTCAATACCCCAGATTCAAATATTTTGATCAAGAGATGGGGTTCGTAGACATCATATTTCATCGAGAAATATTCCTAGCATTTGGTAAAGATTGCAAGTTTTACAGAACTCAAATGATCTTTGAAGAGAGTAGGCCAATAAGAACTGTATAAAAGCTTCTTTTCAGCAGTTTTCTTGCAATGAAATGACCTACATAAGCTTAGTCATGAAAAACTAATGAACACTCTTAATTTTCGCTATCGGGAATACATCGTCGAATGATTTGGTCGGAAAAGTACTAAAATAAGTAGGGAACATCCCAATAGAAGTATCTTACTTAGGAAAGAAATTTATGTTTGTCTTATTAGAACTAAAAGTAAGGATTTCCCTTAATGACTAAATAGTTCACTATGTCAGCAAACAATGGATCGATAGGAACTATTAGGAAAGTTCTCATTGATGGGTAAAGAAGATGGTGCATTTGGAAGACAAGACAAGGGGTCAGCTACCACATTATCAGATCCTATTTGTCTTTGATTGTAAGGTCAAATTCTTGAAGTAAAGTGTCTAACAAATCAAAAGAGAATGAGCATCCTTTTTGGAAAAAAGGTATCAAAGAGCAAAATGGTCTGTGTAGACCTTGATGTAGGAACCTATCAAGTAATAGCAAAACTTCCAAGCGTAAAGATAATGGCCGAAAATTCTTTTTCGGTGGTTGTATAGTTGGGTTGAGCATTGTTCAAAGTCATACTCGCATAGTAAATGACATAAAGAATTTTATTCATGCATTTTCCTAAGACAACATCAATCTCAAATACTACGCCATAGATTGCATACTGCAACACAAGAGAAGTGATGCAGGAAGTGCCCAAAATGTTGTTATAGGCCAAAAATGATCTATGCGAACACTTTCTCAGTGTTGCATTTTTCCACATTGCGTTAGAGTCAAAGGCGACATCTTTGCGACCCTAAGGCAACATCAGTACAGGTGTTGTCACAGGTGCTAAGTTTACAAAAATGTGGGCCGACAATCTAGGCCCCACTTGTGGGGCCCACTAAAATCTGTAGCCAATCGTTGTAGAATCTTGTTGTGAGGCCCACATTCATTAATCTATGGAAACACTTTTACCATCCAATGGCAACACTATGTCATATCTATGCCAACATTTAACGTCACATACTGCAACATTATATCATAGCTATGGCAACATTACATCACATACTGCAATATTACAGCAATAAACATCACACACTGAAATTAACAAAGAACTTTTCATTTCTGATCAATCAACAACATAAGTAGTACTTAGTCAACAACAATATAACAAACATACTTAAAAATAAAGCAAGTAAATTCATGTTTACAGCCAGTACTTAGAAACACAGTGAGTGCATACTAAGTTCTACTTCATTACAAATTATCGCACAAAGATCCATAATATCAATGACAAAGAGTGTGAGCCCCCACTTCTTTCAGTGCTTTCAGTGCCTTCACTACAAATTGTCACACAAAGATCCCTAATATCAATGTTCATGTTAGGGTTTTTCTTAAGCGTCCTTGTCAAGTTCTCCTAAAATTTTTGGTTCATCTTTGCATCAAATTCATCTTCACCTTTGCTTCGACTTCATCAGCTATATCTTTCCTTATCTCTGTTGCCATCTCCTGTATATATGTGCTTGTTGTTGGAGCACCTTTTGAAAATTTTGGAGACTTTGTGTCCCATTCTATAAGCCATGATGGACCATGCGACTTTCCATCAGAAATAAGTTCTTGATAAACTCCATCACTACCTCCTTCATCTATTGCTTTTTCAATCTTCTCCTGCAAAATAAAGCAGTTTCACAATTTGAAATAACTTATGGCCTGCATAGCTCAGTGAATACGACTAATGTTTTCACAGTGAACAAAGCAGTTGCAAAATAAAGCAGTTTCAATCTTAGACTCTTTAGTGCAACTAATGTTTTCACAGTGAATATAATGTTTCATCACAACCAAAGTCATGCATGCCTCGGTTATAAACCGAGGCAATGCCTCATTTATATTTCAACATAAAATGAGAGGCATGCACACATGCCCCACTTACAAACAAAGGAAATGCCCAAAGTCAATTCAGCACAAATTATGGAATGCATACTTCAGTTGCATTTTAACACAATTCGAGGCATTGCATCAGTTACAAAATGACTGTGCCTCAGTATCATATAAGTGTAAACTTAGTAAATTCCTGTAGATATCCTGCTATCGGTTCCAACAAAACAGGATCTAATTCTAAAATAATGTTGATGTGCAAAATGAAGCATTTTTTGACATCTGATTGAAGAGAAAATAAATTTTTTTTCAATTACATAGTTCGTTACTAAAGTATCAGTCTTGTACACCTTTCCTTCTTTCCGCTTGCAAGTTTTAACAAAAAGTTATCCATCTGATTCCTTGGACTGATACAAATTAAATGAAAAATGTTAGACAGAAAAAGGATATCAAACCAATTGTTCCAGAACATATATCACTAATATTAAAAAAGTTAGACAGTAAAAAACTTCTCCATCTGATTCTTCATTGATATATGTAGTTTATTCACATGTTAAACAAGGATACTGCATTCGAGTTAATCAAGCATACCTCCATATGACCTATATTGTTAAACAAGCCAACCATAAAAATAAAGAAAAATACGTACCATCTTATGCCGAATTTGGGAAAAAGTTTTGGACCAGCAGAGTATGTGTGTGTGTCTGTATACAATTTCCAATTTGCAGAACTTGTAAGGGCCTTGCACTACAAAAACATGAAATAAAGATGTTTATCTGCCTGATTTGAATGGATAAAAAGGGGGGGAATTCTGTGATAAAACTTAAAATTATAACTAGTTTTTTTCGTCTGCCCAAAACGTCAAGAGTACTTTGAAATCCTCAAGTGGAAATTTCGTCTGGTTTATTTTCAAGCCTCTCTTCATCAGTTTCATAAGCCGTATAATGTGCCTTTTTAATACAACTCTTGTACCCTCTCAAGAGTCATGAATTGACTTGAAAACCCAATATTCACATTCATCCGGAATAATATACCGTTGCTTAAATAGAAATCAAACATTAAACAGAACAGTCATGCTACTTTTTTTGACAAGTTTCATATATTTAAGTAAAATTCAGTTAAGTTTGCAAATTACCTTGACATAGTTCCACAGTATGCCTTTCAAACTTGAAGGAACATCAAACCAATACTTGTAAGTAAGTGGAACCCTCCTCTTTAATGTTCCTGAAAAAGCACTCAGTTTAAACATTACTCGGTCATCGTCTAAAATAGGTTGGCCCGTTTATTCATTTGGATTATAACTCTTTTGTCGTATGACCTTAAATGAACTTTATCCATCTTTCCCCCCTAAGACTTCTAGAAGCTCCGACTACCGTTACAAAGTACATACAATAGTAATGAGAAGGTTAGACATAAAATAAATGAGAACTTAAACTATTAAAATCAGAACTCAATTAGATAATGCCTTGAATTTCTTCTACTTCATCTTCTTCATTTTCAATATCTATCGATACATTTCCGACAATAGCCTTATAACTTGCACTTCCAGTACTGTTATTCTTCTGGCGTTCTCGCACAGCCAAATAAGCAGCCATTGTTCCTATTCCTTTACTATGTGGTAACTCAACGCCACATGGTGAACTAACAGTTTGTGCATGAACTGGATTTTCCTCTGCCTTCATAGTTGCATTCTTATCAGTTAAAAATTCAACATTGGCTCGTGAACGAGTTGTTGGTACAGACTGAGGCTTTGTAATCGTAACCTTTTTGGTTCTCTAAAGTACGCACACAAAAACAATAAAATAAAAAATAATGTAGTTAGTCTATAATTACCAACGTAAAATTAAATCTTCAGTTATAACGCACATTTACCTGATTTTTTGAAGTATCATCTTCACTAAGTTTATCAAATTCTGGAACATAATCTTCGCTTTCCTCAACAAGCATCTTTGATTTTACTATTTTTTTTCAAATTCATTTCTTAGTCCTATAACTAATTTAGACATCCTACGTTTTTCAAAAACACTATTCTTCTACAAGTCATTTTTAGCTCTCTCCCTTTCATATTCTATAGCGGTGGGGGTGGTGGAGGTGACTGAACATCATACTGAAAGTAATATAACAAGACA
Organism: Allium sativum; assembly: GCA_030737875.1. Lineage (NCBI taxonomy): Eukaryota > Viridiplantae > Streptophyta > Magnoliopsida > Asparagales > Amaryllidaceae > Allium > Allium sativum. The sequence goes on along the minus strand of CM060927.1, from coordinate 259,491,214 downwards.
TTATTGTAAATATTAGGAAAATTTGTAGATCATATTAGAAGATCAGATTGTAGTCTTATTATTAGAATCTCATTTTCATCCGTGTTTTCCTCTTCATATGGAGAATTATCAAAATCCAATTTACTCCTGACACTTGCTAAGTCGATATTCAAAGTTGCATCACTGACGTTAGTTAGATTTTTCTTCTCTGGTAACTTCATTGAACTACTAACTCCAGTTGACTTCTTTCCGATCACCTTCTTCTTGTTGATACGTGGACTCACAACAGCTTCGCTGATCACTTGTGGCTTGCTGGTAAATGGATTATTTAGCCATGTCGAATTACTAAGAGTAAAGACTTCAGTTTGCTTCTTGTTGATAGGTGGACTCATTCGCTGATCACTTGTTGATTGTTGGTAAGTGGATGTTTAGTCATGCCAACTTTCTAGGAGTAAAGATTTGATCGGTCTGCTTCTTGTTTTTTCCTGCTTGTTGCAGATGGCAAGCGGTGACAAACTGCCGTTTTTTGTGATTTCGCAGCTGCAACATACAAGTTCTTTATTACTCTACTAAGTGCACTAAAAATAAAATAAGTCCTAATATTCAAACAAAAATGGATAAAAAATATACGTACACTAAAAGCAGCAAAATGAAAAACATATTCGCCAAAATGACCAAATTCATCATAGTACAAGTGAGAAGATATGCTTATACCTGGAAACTGATTCTTCATTGGGCGTGCGATGACATGTTGCTACATTTTCTTAATTGGCTCAATTTTATCATCGACCACGGTGTCGACTTAGAAATCAATGTGATAAGCATTATTTTTTATTAGCACAAAAAACAACAAATCTACATCATCGGCCATCAATTTCAACCCATTCATTGGACCTTTCCATAAATATACTCCTCTAATTTCAATCTACTCTAGCTCATTCCCGAAATACTCCATCAGTATTGTGTAAGAAAACATATCCTTATCAGCACCCTTGACAATAGTCTCTTCTCCACCAACATATTCATTCTTCTCAAATTTTCCCTTGTGATGGAATTTAAGATATGCCTCCATCCTACACAAAATGGAGAAATTAACATTAGAATAACATAATTACAAAATAAAATAACCAAGTGCTTTATACAATAAAACAACCACTTAACTAAAATGTAATAAAGGTAGAAACAGTAAAAAAAGATACAAAAAGAAGCCATAAATATGATACATCAGTTACAACATTTAATCAAGGAAGAAACAACATTTTCTTACTTAAATTTGGTACGTCTTTTCCGGTATAGCCCACCTTGAAGCACCACAAGTCTTGCAGTTATTTTCATTTTCATTATCTGCCCAATATAGCATGCAGTCATTCGGACATGCATGTATTCTTTGGTAATCGAGGCCTAAATTTACACATAAATAACATGTAAACATCTGAATTTAGGAATTTTTGCCTGTATTTTTTCTTCGTTCATCACTAATTCACGCACAAATATCATAACACATATCATTTAGCCATGACTATAAGGCAAAAAAAACAATAATATCATATAAGCATTGTTCAACATTATTCTGTTACAAAGAGAAACATAATAATAAAATCAGGAGTATGATTACACCTGAACGCACAAGTAAATCAGTAAATTAGGAAAAACAATAATCAAATCAGGAAAAACTTGAAATATACATTGAGTGATACCTTAAATAGCAGATAGAATTGAAGCCCTAACTAAAATTTAAAACCCAAACGAACCCGAGTTGAAGACCTAATTGAAACACCGAAGCCCTAATTGAACTTGAACTAGAACTTGCCTTAATCGAACCCCAATTAAGCTTGTAAACTTGAACTTTTAGCCCCAATTGAACCTGCGAGTGAGAGTGTTTGAGAGGTTGAGCAGCGGTATTTTGTTAAGTTTTCGATTGAAACTCTTCAATATTTTGCTAAGTGTTTTGCCACTTTTTTTTTTTCTTCTCGCATTAAACATTATTTCACGTGGACTGGTTAAGTGGACCATTGGATCGTAATCACCATGATTGATAAATTTATTTACGCGGCTACTACAACACAGTGTTGATATCTATGCTAACACCTTAAAACTTGTGTTGCAATAGACAAAAATCAGCATAACTATCATTACATTATAGCTAGCAACACCTTGGATTTTCATTGCAGTAAGCCACCTATGGCATAGTGAAAACTAGAGGCGTCACACATTATTTCGAAAGGAAGATCCCAATTTGGTGCACAAATGATTGGAGAAGAAAGGGGTTTGTTTTTTAGCATTTCGGGGAGAACCAGCTAGCTCTAGGTTCGAGTGGCATTCTTTTCAATCAATTACTTATGTGTCAGGAACCAGATTTGAACTGGTGACACGAGGATTTTCAGTCCTCTGTATATAGGGAGCTTAGTATTATCAAAGAATTTAGAGAGAAGTTTCAAGAAATATAAGCATCCTTCTGTTGAATAAAGTTCACGCAGGTAGAAATACCTGTTTTGTCAAAGACTCATTTTTATTTACCTCTCGGTCCGATGGCGTTTTTTTGTTATATTAATTCCATTGGTCAGCCGTCTTCTCTAGTAGAGCATTGCATTGTCTGAGGTGCTTGCGCGGGTGAGTAAGCAGCGCCTACTAATCTAAGTTTTCCTTTCGTCGAAAAGGCTAGACTGGTTCCCTTTCAGCGCCCGCCCTTAATTTAGATGTTGGGGAAAGGCAAGCCCAAGGCGACCTCTTTTAGAGGCGAGCGTTAGTGAGGAATATACCCCCCTTTAGTATATTAATTGGGGAGGTATATTCATTGTGAGCGGGGGGCAACGACCAATATACTTATAGGGGGACCGATCCAAACTATTCTTAGACCGGGACGTTGTTCAATTCTCGAAGGTCCAGCTTCATCTCGGCCGACATCCTGCTCTCGAAAGGGTGTGGTCTTGAACAACTCATGTGCTGTGTTGTCCCAAGGGCATTTGCATTTGGTGAGGATCTACTAGCGTAGCCGTTGACAAGCCCCAGTATATTAATTTCGGAGGTAATATGTATGCAGAAAGCTTACGGAGGTAAGCTCTATTCGGTCCGGAGCATTGATTCTCCATAACGAATAGGCTAACTCTATCTCTCAATTGCCTATCCTTTGCTCAATAAGGTCCCGGCTGCACCTCAAGGTGCATTTAGTTGTCTGCCACAGCTATGAGATGTCAAAATGCATCGGTAGGGGAACCTTTCAATGAGATAGTGCTTTTTCAAATCTCTAAAAATGGAAATATTCAAAAGCGGCAACACAATTAGAGTTAAAATCAAAGGGAACATCCTTTCCCAAAAGAGTTGTCAGTGGTTGAGCAATTTTGCTAAAATCTTTCACAAAGCATCAGTTAAAGCCAACATGTCCAAGAAACGATCAAATATCATTAATAGATTTGGGAATTAGTAGGTTTGCAATTACATCAACTTTCGCTTTATCTACTTCAACACAATCATTTGAGAATAAATGTCCAAGGATAATGCCTTCTTAGACTATATGGTGACATTTTTTCAAATTCAAAGTCAAATGATCATCGATTTAGAAGTAATTCAGGATGATGTAAGTGTTGATACCAAAAATTTGGCACAACACCTAAACATTTTAACAAGAAATAAACTAAAATAAAGGGAAAACAAGTGAGAAATAATTGAGTTATAGTAAAAGAAGGAGACAATGATTTAAAGTGGTTTGACTTAAGTCGGCCAGCGTACGCTTTGCAATTTCAATCGCTTTATTACTTAGTTGCACGGAGTACCGTGCTTGGATCTGTACAGATCCTAGTAAGATGGAAAAACGTAATTGAACTGCCAAAAGATCCTTATTCTATCAAAAAATAGGCTATTTATAGTTAAAGTTAGAGTTGTAAAATCGAGATTCGAAGTAATAGGGAGTGTATACAGCTCAAGGACCAAAAAGCTGGCGGCGGTCGGAGCATTTCAAGTGGGAATGTAACTCATTAAATGTTGTGAAGTTTTAGAGTGGCATTGATCCATTATAATGGAGTAGCACCGATCTCAGAATGTACCTTGTGGAGTTGAACTTCTTAGAGTTAGCACGAATACTTACCGATCCATCAAGGATTTGCAAACCGAAGATTAGATAACTCGGTTGAAATTTTTGTAGATTTTATACCTTTCCCACTTCATATATGAATACCAAACCGATTACTTCTTCAATCAGGAGTTGGTTTATGTTGAAGCAGGGGAGTCATATCGATCCCTTCATCGAATTCATATCATTTCCCTCTGGGAATGGGAATCCAATAGCTATTCTGATGAGTTGAGACCATTATAGTAGTGTGATAGTATCAGGGCACGTTCTTTAGGTCTTCGAGTGGCAATCCTGGTTCGTTCAGCTTTGTGAATTCATATCACTTTGCATTTATTGGGTTTGAAAAAAAGTCAGGTTGTATACTCCTTTCGATTTTCATTTATTGGGTTATGACGTGAGAAATAAAGGAGGCGTTCAGGTGAATGCCAACGATGGAGGTGAGTGTGGTGTTTCCTGGAGGGGAGTTCGCCGTAGATGGCCATGGGGTGGAGGTGTTGTGGCTCGAAGTGGGGAGTGGTGCAATTTGGAGAAGAGGAAGAAGAAACAGGGCGAGTAGAAGAAAGAAGGAGAGAGGGATGAGTGGAATTCGAAACTTCGGATCTGGAAAATGGATTTGGCATTCATGGATACGGATTCAAGAAAGAAAAGAGGAAATTATCTAAGTGCCAGATCTAAAATATGATTTTGTATCGGGGTATTACGAAATTCTCAACTTTTCTTCCTTAATTCGTAATCTACAAGTTTTAAACATCTCTTGAGTTTGTGAGGTCCGATTAAACAGTTGGTCTTATACGGCGAATTTTGATAACTTAAGTACCTATGACGTCCTAAAATAACCTGGCTTAAAAATGTAAATTATACATTCACAAGTCAAAAACTTCTTCCTTGTTCACTCATCTTTTTAACTGACTACTTACAAACTGATCGATCAAGTTGTCTAGTCAATGATTCAAACGTACACATAGAATAAAGAACAAAGTTGGGCTATGGACATATGACTGAATCGCTGATCCAAATTTTAATGCAAACTCATTTCTTTCTTTTAAGTATTAGGAAGATGATCAGCGATGACGGTTATTCCCATCATAAAAATGAATATCATCATCGTGTTTTGATGTATTTATCATAACTGCATGAGCACGCACGATACTACATGTTCAACATTTGCTCGTACTAACACGAAGGGCATAGATTTATTGTGAAAATTGTAATGAATGTTTCATAAGTATAGTAATTATGGTGACCTGAAGCTCTCGACAAATCCAGTGTTAAGAAGCTGAAGGCACGGGCCCAAATTCGAGTCCAAGTCAGTCTCTAAACAAAAAAGCCCATCAATTAGCAACCAAACGGCTTCTAGTAATAAAATCCCTCCTAACAATCTAGCCGGTCGAGAGGACATGATCAAATGGAGCAATTTGAAGGGTTGCAACCACTTAATCAGTACGAGAAAAAATATGTCTTTAAGGAGGAACATGGAGTAGAAGTAGGCCCGTAGGAGGGTTAGGGTGATGTATAAGGATGTGTTCCACTAGCGCTGCAAAAGTTAGAGGACGCCATTATTTTAGAGAATCCTCCCGATTTGGTCACTTCCAAAATTGATGAATGTGTGCTGACAAGGATCTACAAAAAAATATGGCATTCCCCATGATGAAGTTTTGTTCCTAGGTCGGGAAGATAAATCACATTATATAGCGTGGAATCGACACACACACACACACGCATATATATATATATATATATATATATATATATATATAGATAATTATATATATATATATATATAGATATATAATTATATATATATATATATATATATATATATATATATATATATTTGTGTGTGTGTTATTGGCTGCGTGCTCCTTCCTGACCATTTATCCAAGAAATGTTATATTTTTTGCGTTTGGCGCTAAGACAACTTCATTGAAATGGGTATGCATTCTTGTTCGACACTTACCTTTTGAATGTCTAAAACCATGGAGTGGAGCCAACAGGAAAGAACTTCGTATTTTTTTCTCACTGAAGCATCATAGCACCTACCCTTTGCTCACTTATCTCGAGACACTGCCCAACTATTGAATTAACCTAGAGGCCTTGAACAAGTTAGGTTACTTTAAACATGATTGGTTCTACGTATGATGTCCGCAAAGATTTTATAGGAGGTGGCTAGGAGGATGTAAGTGCATTAACACCTAAGTGCTTCACTTTCAAGCTATCCGAATTAGGAGCTTTTGATGGACCTAAAACATGATTTGTACAGGTTTTCGTTCGTAGACTAGATATATTTGGATAGTGTCGGTCTTAAGAGAAGTTGGAGAAGACTTCCATGATGCCCAATTATTATTATCTGACTATTTACTCCACACTCTTGAACTTCTACCAGAGAGTCGCTCGATTGGCCATAGGGATGATGATGTTGATATCAAAGCTGATGTCCCCTTTGCCATGCACCCGACCTTGCCCTCTATTGAAGAAGGGGAATCCAATGCTCAGGAGGATAAGGAAGACGAGGGTGTGAATGGTGAAGATGAGCCAGTAGGAGAAGGGGACACGCCGCCTTTTCCCATTCCTTCTCCATTATCGAGGACAAGGACCAGAGAGGTAACAATGTTAATTTCCCCTACAACTGCTACCAGTACCACCACATCAATAGCGGTCAAAGGTCAATACCCTGGATTGGATAAACTTCCATTAGGAACTTCCTCACTTAGATTGAGTGAGTGAATGTTGAAAGCTTGATTGCAAGTTCCAAGATGGGTTCGACGCCTTTACATGCTGTGGAGATAACCCCCTCAAGTAAATTAAATACTGGTCCGCTGGAGGGATTTCTAGGACACACTTATAAGCATTGCGCGTCACAACACTTATGTTCATGTTGATTGATCATTTTTGACTCGAGTTTTTTTTGTGCACATACTGGTTCGGGAGGAAGAATATGACAAAGGAAAATATAAAGTGGAGAGTTGAGGAAAGGATATAGGTTGTGTCATCTCTCGCTCTCGGAATCCCAGAGTTGGGGATACTTTCTTCAAGGGTGCTCAACCATGCAAATCACTTCGAAACGTAGTTTTGAGTATTCACATGACTACCGAAAAGGGAGCTATACTTGACGCCCGGAATCCCCTCCTACCAATGCCAAACCGATTGAAGTCAGGAGAGGTTCTAATCTAAGGAGTACAAAGTTGTCCCCTTCTCCTCTCCTACCTCTCCTAGAACTTTACCTCTGCCTCATCCACTTAAAGATATAAGCGAAGACAGGCCTAACGGGGGCTCATTGACCACTAAGAGGCTGAGGAAGGGAGAGAAAAGAAGAAGAGTGATTGAACAACTTTTAAAGGTAATGACACGAAAATTTAATCTGAAAAGCATTGGCCTAATAATTATTTTGATAGTTACTGAAAATGCATGTTATTCCTTTCTCTATATATAAGGAAACAGCTGATAGAATTTTTGATGTTTACAATCAGTATAGGGTCATTGCAGCTTATAGCAAAATGTTATCTAAGCTGATTGAGAAAAAAATTATTGAGATAGGGGGTTTAAGGCTCAAGGAAAATGCCGATCAGGAGACAATCATGGAAAGGGAGATTACGGAGTTGAAGGAACAATTTAGAGAAGCTAACATGAAAGCTGATTATGTCGCCGCATCAACTCTTCAGGAAAGGGTAGAGTATATGGAGGTTGTGGCTTCCCAATTTGCTTGCTGCAATTGAGAAGGAGAATAAACAACTTACTGAAGATAATCAACGGCTCTAAAAGTACAACGAAGAGGTCGACCGGTTAAGGGTGGAGAATGAGGGTTTAAAAAATTTGATGGTGGCCAACAAAATTGAAGGGGAAGAGGTAAGGCAAGCGAAGGCATCAAACAGGGAAGTGTTAGGACATGTCAAGGAAGTGAAAAGGCTGTTTGAGACCCAGATCGAGGAACTCATGAAAATTATTGCATAGAAAGATGCTTAGGTTGAGAAAAGAATATATTTGATTGTCCTAGGGTTTTATGCCCAAGTAATCCATCATTTGGGAATCCATTAGGAAGATGATTATCCAATTGTACTTTCCCTAACTTTAGAAAGATTCTTAGATGATGAGGTCGCTACCTTGGCTGCTGAGGATTTGGACTAAGCAGCTTTGAGGGCTCAGTATTGATTGACAACGAGTGCAAACTATTGGTAGCAGGAAAGCGGCAACTAAAAAAGGACGTTGAGGCATTGACATAAGAGGATACTAGGGAAAAAGGGAAAGTTGTTGTGACAGAGAGCCTTATCATCACTCATACTATTGGAGAGGGTGCTTCCAAACTCTCCGCTATCCTGCTTGTCGTCATTGGTGGCTCATGCGCAACTACTACTTGTTAAGAAATATGATCTCGATCGTCCTGGGTTGAGCACTGGTGGATTTGTGTCACCCATAGATGAAGGCAACATCGCTATGGAAACCGTTGAGCTTGATATTGAAGTAATTTCTACCCAGTCCACTATTTGTGAAAATAATTAAAGAATTTGAGGAGACCGCATGAATTTGGCTTCCTACCAAGTTACAAGGAAAAGCAAGAAGACTAACTTTACTTTATCTTTGACATACATGTACTTCTCGGAGTAGGGATCCCTTTTGTGTAAATAACTCCAGCTGGGTTGCGTTCGATGTCGATGAGTACTAGAGAGTCATGCATCCATACTTTCCTAGGATTAATGACTTAGAGGCTAGGGAGATCGACACTAATGCAATGCTTAAGGAAATGGGTAGAATGCTGGACCAAGGAGGGGGAAGGAGAAATCGAAGGAAGTGACCACTGACACAGGTAAGGAGTTGAGCGGGCCAAGCTTAAAAGAGATGTCCGAGAAACTACATGCCGAGCTCTTTCCCAAGAAGGAGCTGGTAGAGACGAAGGAGAAAACCAAGGAGGATGCTAAGAAGGTTAAAACTGTGCTAGTTAATCCTCAATCTAAGATCCTAAAGAAGATACTTCCTCTAGGGGAATTACTGAGATTTATAAAGAAGAGGATCCAAGGTAAAGGTTTTGAACTCAGGCCCAGTCTCGAGACTACTTCGGCAAAAGGGAAGAAGTTAAAGAGGAAGAGGAAAGATGAAAGCAACTACGAGTCACCACCTGTAAAGCCAGTTGAAAGGAAGAAGTGTGGATCTTCAAAATGATTAACAGACCGTTACTTCTCTATGTTTACATTTCCTTGGATGAGTAAGTTGTGAGTACGGCCCTATCTTTTGAACTAGTGCAATAAAGTTTGTACTCATGATGTGATGAAGTACTGTAAATGAAAGTTTTACCCTGGCGAATCTTGTTTTGCCTATAACTTTTGATTGATAAGGAGTTTTGACCTGAAACCACTTCTTATGGATTCAGATGATGGTTTTTCATTCCGTAGAGTGGTCACATTAATCAAACGGATTTATCGTTTGGGAGATATGGCTGAAATAAGGTTTGAAAGATGAAAAAGCAGCCTAATCGGGCTTAATAAGGTGATTAGTAGCTAGGCCCATAACCCATTTCGGGATTAGGGTTATGGGAGGTCTGAAAGGAGTTAGAGAATGGTTCCTTTTCATTTTTCTAACCGCCACAAATATTCCTCTAACCCTAGCAATGGCCTTAATCTTCTAAATCACTCCCTTATCACCTTTTTATCACTAATTAAGCAAAACTACATCAAATCAAGTCAAAGTAACATCAAATCAGAGATAGAGCTGCTGCTATACATATGAATTCATGCCAAATCAGTGGAGTTTCAGATCTAAAATTTATTTGTGTCTAAGGTGAGTGATTTGCACGTTTATTCACTAATTATGGCTAATTAGGGGTGATTAGTGGTAATTAGCACAATTATATATCTGAACAGTCTATAAAAAATGTGAAAATTCTAAAATATTATTTTATGTCGCTGGTATAAATTTGGTTTAATTTGGATTAAGTCTGCTAATCCTATTGTTAGATATGGTTGAACATGGTTAAGGGAAAATCATGGTTTTGGGCATGTTTGATCTAAATTAACATATAAATTATTATTTCGATGTTTTAGGTTGATTCTACAAGTTACTACTGTTGTTTGGTATGTTTTGTAACTGCATAGGAAAGTTAGGATGGTTGAAAGCGCTGTCGTTTGGCGAAATTAGCTTGATGGAAAAGTTGCAAGATTTCGGTTCCTGATGTTGGCCAGGGCGGTCACGAACATCCCCAAGATGATGGTCACGAACCGCCCCAAGATGATTGTCACGAGCCTCTCCAAGATGATGGTTATGAACCACTCCAAAATGATGGTCACGAACATCTCCAGGATGACGGATCACGGACCGGAGGGTGAACGGGAGGACCACGAACCGAGGGGGCAAACGGGGGGACCACGAGCTGGGGGGAGGAATGGGGGACCACGAACGGGGGGGGGGGGGGGGTGAACGGGTGAACACAAACCTCCTATGAAGGGGGACCACGAGCCTCCCAGGGAGGACCATGACCCAACCTCGATGATGACTTCGAACCGAGACGTGATGGTGACTTCGAACCGAGCTGGATTTGATGTTTACCACGCGACGACAACTGTGAACTCTTCTGAAGATCAACTCCAATCTAACCAAAAACCTGAGATGCACAGGAAGTCAAATCTGAAGTTATTACTCCGGATCCAAACGGGAACCAACGAGTTAACCTCTAGAGTTGGGCTTGCTGCGGGACGAGTGAAAAGGGGTTATCGATATCTATAACTTTGGTTCACCATTGAGAGAGGGGGCATGTAGACGAACTAGAGCCAGGGAAGTGTGGACTGGTTGGCCCTCAATCTAGAGTCAGGGATGTGGACTGGGTAGGGTTATTGACTATAGACCAGAGAAGTATGGTCATAGCAATAGTTGTACGGAGTGGGACTCCGTCATAGCCTCAATAGATTTGGTGATCAAAGTGGTGGATAATCGTGTGCTTTACGCACTAAGTGAGAGATGTAAGGATGATTGCTTTGTTTGATGTTTGCTATCACTATGACACACACACTCCCATTCTTAAACTATATGTTAGTATTACCTTAGAGTAGTACATCTTGTTGTGCTAACTCTTCGGTTGCAGGTTTAGGTATGATTATTTATACATGTTATGCACTGCACTGGCACCACTAAGGAGATGGTTAATCATTTTCTCTTTACATATTGAACGATGAGACGAAATACGAGGAATACGGAAAGGGACACCGCACTGGGAGTCGAAGAGGGAGTGGGTTCAGGGGCCAATGGGAATGTCCCTGATAAAAGGACGATGTTTACTACCTTCATGCAAGAGAAGCTTAGAGATGCTCAGGGAGCCGTCCACAATGCTGCTAAAGGTGGTGGTGCAATAGTGCAGGCGCCTAGGGATGACTTCGCCAAGCGTAGCAAGGATTATACTAGTCTTAGTAGGAAGCCGTTCCGCGGAACGAAATCGACTACAGAGGTTCAAGATTGGCTTGATAGTTGTGAACGCATCTTCGAGGAGTTGGGGATCGATGATGCAATGAAGGTAAAGTTGGCATCGCGTCAGCTTCAAGGACGGGCTATGAATTGGTGGAATGTCATTAAAGAGGCTACTCCCGAGGATAAAATTACTTAGAATCAGTTTAAGACTCGCTTCGGTGACAAGTTTATTCCAACTGCTTAGAAATCAGAATTGTTTAGGAATTTTTGGAGCTTAAGCAGAATGGTAGGGCAGTCTCGGAGTATATTGCAGAATTCGATACCTTATCGAAATATGGATTATCCCTTATCGATACTGCCGAGAAGAAGAACAATAAGTTCATAACTGGCTTGGATGGGTACTTAGGGGAAAGTCTTATATACCATATCGATGAGACCTTCGAATCTATTGTGGGAAAGGCCTTGAGATCAGAGAGCCTTTACCCTAAGTTGAAGACCGAGGTTGCTATTACATCTACAGGGGAGCCAAAACCATAGGCGAGCGGGGAAGGCAATAAGAATTCCCAGAATAAAAGAAAACAGAACTAAACTAAGAATGGTCAGAAAAGAAGAATAAGAAAGATATTGAGTGTTATAGCTGTGGCAAGAAGGGCCACTATGCCAAAGATTGTCGAGCAAAGCCAGGGGAAAAGAAGTGCTTCAAATGTGATCAAGTGGGACATTTCAAGAATAAATGTCCACAGCCTCCTAACGAGAAGCAGATTGTGAAAGCATATGTTATCAACATTGTTCCTTCTTCGTCGAATGCCCCAACTACGGCGCAGAAGGGAAAGGGTGTTGTTATTCAAGGTATGCTTTCTATTTATGATGTTCATGTTCGAGTATTGTTTGATACCGGGGCTTCCCATTCCTTCGTATCTATTGACCTGGTAGATAGGTTGGAATTGGAACCCGAGATTGTCGATAGACCTTTAGTTGTGACGAATCCGATCAGTGGTTCGACTAGCCTTTGTATGATTTGTCGAAATTTGGCCTTATTGAGGCATAGATGTATGTTTGCTTGTGATTGCTTTGTTTTGGGCTTTACTAGGTTTGGCATTATTTTGGGAGTCGATTGCCTCTAAAGGTATGGGGTGGTGGTAGACTATGAGGGGTCTTCGGTGACCATCAGAGCGGATGATGGGCGGATGGTGGTATTGGGTTGCCTACCTAGTGATGGGGTGATGGCTAGTTTTCTAAATTCCCTAGACATCCCACATGATGGGTTATCAGATGTGCCTATTACTGGTGAGTATCCGGATATCTTTGGGGAAGTGACCGGACTTCCACCACATCGAGAGATCGAGTTTCAGATTGATGTAATGAAAGACGCCAGACCTACAGTGATGCCACTTCGTCGTATGGCACCAAGGGAGCAGCGAGAGCTCGAGATGCAAGTAGGCGATCATTTGCAGAAGGGATTTACCCGAAAAAGTGTTTTCGAGTGGGGAGCACCAGTTGTATTTGCTACTAATGTCGATGGTTCCCTTCGCTTATTTGTGGACTACCGCGAGTTGAACAAGGTGACTAGGAAGAATAAGTATCCTCTTCCACAGATAGATGATATGTTTGATCAATTAAATGGAGCAAGAGTGTTTTCCCAGTTGGATCTCGCAATAGGATTTCATCGACTCCGAGTAGCAGCTGAGAGTATACCTAAAACGGCATGTCAAATGACGTTTGGATTCTATGAGTGGTTGGTCATGCCATTCGAGTTGACGAATGCACCCGAATATTTTGTTGATCTTATGACTAGGGTTTTCAGGGATCAATTAAATAAGTTTGTTCTTGTGTTCGTGGACGATATCCTGGTTTACTAGAGGACAGAGGAAGAACACAAGGAACATTTGAGGACAACGATGGAGGTGTTAAGGAAACAACAATTGAAAGAGAAAATTTCTTAAGTGTCACTTCTGGAGGAGAGAAGTGAGATTCTTGGGCTATATTGTTTCAGAAAATGGTATTGCCATGGATCCTGCGAAGGTGGCTACAGTGCAAGATTGGTCTACTCCCGAGAATGCAATGGATGTGAGACGTTTCTTAGGTTTAGCTGGATATTATCATAAGTTTATCCAAGATTTCTCCAAGATAGCAGCACCGTTAACTCAGCTGACCAAAAAGAATCAATCTTTCATTTAGGACGAAAGGTGTGAGAATGCATTTAAGAGTCTAAAGGAGAAGTTAACATGTGCACCAGTGTTAGTTATTCCTAAGGGGAATGAAAAGATGACGGTATACACAGATGCATGTGGTACCGGACTAGGTGCTATACTGATGCAAGGAGGTAGGGTTGTAGCTTATGCAAGTCGGCAACTGAAACCGCATGAGAAAAGGTATCCTACCCATGATTTAGAATTGGCGATGATTGTGTTCGCATTAAAGATGTGGAGACACTATCTCTTGGGAGAAAGATTTGAATTGTTTACCGATCATAAGTCTTTAAAGCATCTTTTCTCTCAAAAGGATTTAAATCTTCGTCTATAGAGATGGTTAGAGTTCTTGGCTTCGCATGATTTCAATATCGCATACACCCCCGGGAAGGGCAGTGCGGTAGCTGATGCATTGAGTAGGAGACATGCCAGTTTAGGGACTATGTTTCTGGAATGGAAGCAACTGGAGTAAATCGCGGTATATGATTTCAGACCTAAGTGTGAATTAGGTCCAAAGATGTTGGCAAGTTTGACGATCAGACCGACTTTGATCGAGCGGATCGATTCTAGTCAGAGGAATAATCCTAACCTATTGGAAATCATCTCCAAGGAAGAGATGGGTATCGACGGTGAGGAAGTGAATAAGTATGGACTTGATCGAGAGGGATGACTTTGAAAGAATGGGAAACAGGTTGTACCCAATGTTAATGAATTGAGAGATGAAGTGCTTAAAGAATGTCATCACTTGAAACTGACTATACATCCCGGTGATAACAAGATGTATCGAGACATGAAGCAGACCTACTACTAGGAAGGGATGAAGAGAGACGTTGGGAAGTTTATATCCAAGTGCGTGAATTGCCAGTTAGTTAAAGCCAAGAAAAAGAAGCCTAGTGGTTTGTTACAACCGTTGGAAATCCCTAAATGGAAATGGGAACATGTCTCAATGGATTTCATTGATGGTTTACCGAGGACTAGATCGGGCCATGATAACATTTGGGTGATTGTGGATTGACTGACAAAAAGTGAAAGGTTTATATCGATCTAGTCAAATAGAACGACAGCTAAGTTAGCAGAACTGTATATGAAGTGGGTAGTGAGATTTCATGGAGTACCTAATGGTACTGTGAATGACCGAGATCCTTTATTTACTAATGGGTTTTGGAAGAGCTTACAATAGGCTTTCGGGTCAGAATTACATCTCAATACCACATACCATCCTCAAACCGACGGTCAAACAGAGAGGGTGAATCATGTATTAGAGGATCTCTTGAGAGCTTGTATATTGGATTTTGGAGGGTCATAGGATGACCATTTTCATCTGGTTGAATTCGCATATAATAATAGTTATCAGTCCAGTATTGGTATGGCTCCATTTGAAGCTTTGTATGGAAGATCGTGCAACTCACCATCATTTTGGTTGGAAACCAATGAGAAATTTGTGCTTGGGCCAGATGTAATAAGAGAAACTTCCGATAAGATCAAGTTTATTCAACAACGAATGAAGGCTGCCCAAGATAGGTAGAAGAGTTATGCTGATAAAAGGCGGAGAGATTTGAAATTCTCCATTGGAGACTTGGCATTCGTCAAGATTTTTCCGTTGAAGAGTGTGACTCGGTTTGGTAGGAGAGGTAAATTAACACCAAGGTTTGTTGGTCCATTTCCAGTTCTCGAACAAGTTGGAAATTTATCATATAAATTTAGATTACCTGATAAGATGGCGGGAGTGCACAACATATTTCATATTTCTCAGTTAAGGAAGTTTAGGCACGATTAGTATATGACTATTTCACCAGATCAGTTGGATGATATCGAGGTAGAACCCGAGGCAGTTGGAAACCGTAGACCGACTCGTATTGTCGGGCACGATACGAAGCAACTTCGAAGGAAGACGGTGAAACTGGTTAAGGTCCAGTGGGGTGACCATGAGAATGACTATACTTGGGAAAATGAGGAGAGCATAAGGAAGTCGTATCCAGAACTCTTTGCCTGGTAAGATTTTGATCACGATATAGTTACTCCCTTGTTAGTAAACTGCATGCTAGGATAGCTTGTTGTGTTTATTATGTATGCTTGATTATTTGTAAATGGCTGATAGGCATGCTGGGCACCATTGTATGTTTTCTTGGTTAAGGAATTTCGAGGGCGAAATTTCTTAAGAGGAGGGAGGGGAGAGTGTAACGACCCATATTCTACGTATTAGAGGATCGTAGAATATTTATTTTATTTTCATACGAGGTCATATGGTTGTGTAACTTTAGGAAACGACTATTGGGGTCATTTCCCACATTCACGATTTTTGCTAAATTTTAAATGACCGTTTTCGCCCTGGAAAATCTTGTTTCGCCTATAACTTTTGATTGGTAAGGAGTTTTGACCTGAAACTACTTCTATTGGATTCAGATGATGGTTTTCCATTCCATAGAGTGGTCACATTAATCAAATGGACTTAACGTTTGGAAGATATGGCTGAAATAAGTTTTGGAAGATGAATAAACAGCCTACTCAGGTTTAATAGGGTGATTGGCAACTAGGCCCATAACCCATTTCGAAATTAGGATTATGGGAGGGCTGAAAGGAGTTAGAGAATGGTTCCTTTTCATTTTTCTAGCCGCCTCAAACATTCCTCTAACCCCAGCAATTGCCTTTTTATCACTAATTAAGCAAAACTACATCAAATCAAGTCAAATTAGCATCAAAACAAAGATAGAGCTACTACTATACATAGGAGTTCGTGCCAAATCAGTGGAGTTTTCAGATCTAAATTTAATTTGTGGCTAAGGTGAGTGGTTTGCGCGTTTATTAACTAATTATGGCTAATTAGGGGTGATTAGTGGTAATTAGCGAAATTATACGTCTAAAAATTCTGGAAAAATATGTGAAAATTCTAAAATATTATTTTATGTCGCTTGTATAAATTTGGGTTAATTTGGATTAAGTTTGTTAATCCTACTGTTAGATATGGTTGAACATGATTAAGGGGAAAATCATGATTTTGGGCATGTTTGATCTAAATTGACATATGAAATAATTATTTTGATGTTTTTGGTTGATTCTACATGTTACTACTGTTGTTTGGTATGTTTTGTGATTGTATAGGAAAGTTAGAATGGTTGAAAATGCTGTCGTTTGGCAAAATTAGCTTTTCGGAAAAGTTGCAGGATTTCGGTTACTGATGGTGGCCGATGGGGGGAGGCACGAACCGCCCTAAGATGATGGTCACAAACCGCCCCAAGAGATGGTCACGAACCTCTCTAAGATGATGGTCATGAACCACTCCAAGATGATGGTCATGAACCGCTCCAGGATGACGGACCACGAACCAGGGGGGAGGGGAACGGGGGTACCACGAACTGTGGGGGCGAACCGGAGATCACGAACCGGGTGGGGGGGGGGGCGAACGAGGGACCACAAACCACCTATGAAGGGGGACCACGAGCCACCCAGGGAGAACCTCGAGCCGACCTCGATGATGATCGGAAACTGAGACTTGATGGTGACTCCGAACCGAGTTGGATTTGAGTGTTTACCACGCGATGACGATCGTGAACTCTTTTGAAGATCAACTCCAATCTAACCAAAAACCTGGGATGCAAAGGAAGTCAAAATCTGAAGTTATTACTCAGGATCCAGACGGGAACCAACGAGTTAGCTTCAAGAGTTGGGCTTGCTGCGGGACGTGTGCAAAGGGGTTATCGATATCTATAACTTTGTTTCACCATAGAGAGAGGGGGCATGTAGGCGAACCCGAGCCAGGGAAGTGTGGACTGGTTGGCCCTCAACCTAGAGCCAGGGATGTGTGGATTGGGTAGGGTTATTGACTATAGACCAGGGAAGTATGGTCAAAGCATTAGTTGTATGGAGTGGGACTCCGTCATGGCCCCAATAGATTGGGTGATCAAAGCAGTGATAACCGTATGCTTTACGCAGTGAGTGAGAGATGTGAGGATGATTGCTATGTTTTATGTTTGTTATCACTATGACACGCACACTCCCATTTTTACGCTATATGTTAGTGTTACCTTCAAGTATTGTACATCTTGTTATGCTAACTCTTTGGTTGCAAGTCCAGGTGCAGGTATGATTATTATACCTGTTATTGTTTTATCTTGCTGTTATCGCTCATACCATACTTTTGTCTGACCCAGAGTTTTATGTCTCTTCTTATTACTCTGGGTGCTCCTAAACGAGCAGCCTAGAGATAAATTAGGTGGTTATGCACGAATAGCTGTCCGGAGACGAGCAGGAGGCTTCCATGTACTATTTACATATATTCTCCCTTTATTGTTGCTGGTTACTACTTTTGGCATTAGTAGAGTACCTTTTCTATTTTGCTTTAGAGACAGTATTTTGAAGTTGTAATAATGGTTTGGATCATAAGCTATATTTTGGATTCCGCTACTCTGATGGACATGTTTTAGTTTTCATCTTATGCATTGTCTCGTCTGTTTTATATCAAGTTATGTTATTATTATATTTTATTCCATGCGCTGTGAGATATACTACAGGTTCTTAATGATTCATAGTTTCAAAACCCTTTCTTTTGACGACCATCTCGTGCTAGTTGGACAACGGTACAACACATTTCGGGTAAAATGTCTGACGGCGTGGGGAGTGCATCATAAAAGTAGTAGTAAATAACCACCTGCAAAGCCAGTTGGAAGGAAGAAATCTGGATCTTCAAGATGATTAATGGATTGTAACTTCTCTATGTTTATATTTTCTTGGATGAGTAAGTTGTGAGTACGACCCTCTCTTTGAAACTTATGCAATAAAATTTGTACCCATGATGTGATGAAGTATTGTAAATGAAAGTTCAGTCTCACTTTTACTTCTCATAAAATTGTCTAAGTGTTTGACTATTTGTATGCTATATAGTCATTGTACTCGTATGTTGTAAATCATCATCGCACTTAGACTTAGGTAAATTGTTCGGAATTTCACCTTCGAGATATCCTTTCAGACGTGAATTTAAGTCGTGTGAAGCTTTAAGATCAGTTACTCAATCTTGGGATATTTTTTCAGTTTTTGATCTCAAGTCGTGTGGAACTTAATGTCGAGCCCTCCATTTTTGGGACTTCCACCAAGATTCTAGTCCCAGGTCATGAGGAGTTTTTAGTTGGTAATCATGATCAACCCTTTATACTAACATGTCGTCCAATCATGCTCGATTTATAGACATCGTTCCATTCATTCTTTATACACTTTCATCGTTTTGTTCAGATTAGAGTCGGGAACGCCATTAGTTCGCTTGTTTATGCTCAAACCGAACTATGAGGATCGAAGTTAGCCGAGCTAATGGTCGATATCATGTTCGTTTAGCTTGGGGCAATTGCCCCTAAGTCTGGAGACTTAGGGTTGGTGGTCGGACACTTTAGTCGCGAGCGTCGTGAGTTGTTTATACTTGGTCTTGTCATTCGTTCAAGATTCAAGTTAAATCATGTGTGGTCGGATCATACCCGTATTGTTGTAGTTCGATGACAAACTTGGTGGAATGAAACAACACTATTCTCTAAGTCATGTAGTCACTATGTCGCACTTGTGCGTGAAAGTCAATCGTATCACAACTAACATTATATGTATATGAGAGAAACATTAAGAACAAGAGGCGCCAGAGCCAAGGAAAATTGCATGCAACATCTGCCTTGTTACAATGTTGAACTAAAAAATAAAAAATTAACAGAATCTACAAAAATTTATACTAAAGCATAAGTAAAGTAGTAATGAAGAGGCTTGCTATTCCATGCTCTTGTTAGCTCGACGCCATAAACATTCGTTAGATTGGAGGTTGCATCACTAAGCCTCCGTTGAGTGACATAAGGACTTTCCCAGTGAGGACCAAAAACGGTTGGTGTAGGAAAGATCCTCTTCAAGATGTGGTCGCCAATGTTAAAGTGCCTTAGACAGACTTTGGTATTGAAACATCGAGCGATCAATTAATGATGTGCTACAGCTCTAAGTTCCGCTTATTCTCTTTTCTCATCTAACAAGTCCACAGATTCCTTAAGGAGGCCTTTATTAAGTCCAAGGATCATAATATGTCATAGGACGGGATGATTTTACTTTAAGCTCAATGGGAATTACAGCTTCAAATCCATAAGATGGAGCAAATGGAGTATGGACAATCGTTAACTTATGAGTAGTTCTTTACGCCCAAAAGGCTAATGAAATTTCATCTACCCACTTGCCTCCATCCTTTTCAAGATGCTTCTTGAGTATGGACTTAATGATTTTGTTCATTGCTTCGACCTGCCCTTTAGCTTGTGGATGGGAACCGCGGAGAATCGCTTTTTAATGTGGTGACAACATCAGAAATCTTTGAACTCAAAGCTATCTAATTAGGTCACTTTTCAGAGATGATGGATTTAGGAACTCCAAAGCGACATACGATGTTGCAGACAACAAAGTTGATCACTTTCTTCGTTGTAATTTTAGTGAGAGGTTCGGCTTCAGCCCACTTAGTGACTTAATCAACTGCGACGATAGCATAACAAGCACCATCCTTGGCTATTGAAAGATCTCCAATGATATCAATTCGCTAGAAAGCGAATGGCCATGGACCGACCATTTATGTGAGCTCAGTAAGTGGGAATATAAGAACTTTAGAGAATCTTTGGCATTTGTCGCATTTTCGGGTGTATTCAGCTACATCCCGGTCAACGGTTGGCTAAAAATAGCCATAACGGAGGATTTTCTTTGCCAAAGTTTTCCCCTTGGTGAGGTCACTACACTCGCCTCCGTGCACTTCACATGCTACTTGTTTGGCATCGTTGTGGGCTATACATAAGAGTAATGAAAAAGAGAAACCCCTTCGAATTGATTCTCCTTTTTTATTTATGTAACGAGATGCTTTGCGAAGAAGTAGGCATTTTTCATTGTTGTTGTTAGGCAGGATTCCCCGTTATAAGAAGTCTTTGATTGGGCCATATATGTCTTCGACCCGGGTTTGGGTTCTATCATTAATATCCAATCAATCTCCATCTGATCGATGCTCAGAGATTCGAGTACTTCAAATGGACAATATGCATAAAGTCAGCATCATAAGAACTTTCAAGCTTAGCTGATGAAATTACCATTTCGTTCTAGTTTCCAAGAAATTTGGTGATAACATAATGCTTAAAATTGCCAAGCAATTCCTTTACCCAAGCGAGATAAGGAGCTAGCCACACTCCTTTGGCTTGAACTCTCCACGCACTAAAAAGATGTTGAAATCTAAGAAAGTACGAATTGGCTTGATGTTTAACTCTTTTTCCATTTTTAGTCCAACAATCAGGGCTTCATACTCTACATCATTGTTGGTTGCGGGAAAGTCAAGTTCCAAGGCATAACAAATCAATTATCCTTGAAGAGATACAAGTACAATCTCATTTCTAGAACACTAATTGTTAGGAGAGCCATCCAACTACAATTCCCATTGGATGTTTGGAAGTTCACTACCATCTGATGAATCATTAGGAGTGGTGAATTCTGCAATGAAGTATGCTAAATCTTTCCTTAGGATGGTTTTTCAAGGGACAACTGTAAGATCAAACCGAGTGAGTTCGATATTCCACTTAAAGAGGCAGCCAAATGCCTCAGCTCGCTGAAGGACCTAGCGTTGCGGCTGGTTGGTAAAGACCTTGATTGAGTGAGATTGGAAATAGGGACGGAGCTTGCGGGAAGTGATTAATAGGCAGTACGAGAGTTTTCATGCTTCATATAATTTCTCATAGCTTTTATTAACATCTTGTTGATGTAATAGACATGCCTTTGGATACGATTCTCCTACCGCACAAGCATAGAACTGATAGTATGCACATAAACTACTAAGTAAACAAAAAGATCCACGTGATCCATAGGCTTAAAAAGGAGGGGTTGTCTTTCTATGTGATTTACCATGTCATGGAATGCGATGAAACACTCTGAAGTCCAAGCGAAGTTTCTCTTCCCTTTTTTGATTAAAATGAAGAAGGGAATACATTTGTCAATAGCTTTTGAAATGAATCAACTTAGGGCGGTTACCTTCCTATTGAGAAGGTAAACATCCCTAATGTTATCGGAACTTCAATACTCCAAATGATGGCTATCTTATCAAGGTTGGCTTCAATTCCTCTTAAAGTGACAATGAAACCCAAGTATTTTTCCAATGCAACTTCGAAAGACCATTTCAAGGGACTGAGTTTCATGCCATATCTATGGAGGATGTTGAACATCTTCACAAGATCTTTGATATAGACGTCCGATTGTCATAAAGTTATGACCATGTCATCCACACAAACATCCATAGTCTTTCCAATATAATCCTTAAACATGCGATTGACAAGTCGTTGATAGGTTGCCCTAGCGTTTTTTAACTTGAAGGGCATGATGACATAGCAGTGCAACCTCAAGTCTTTAATGAAACTGGTGTGCTTTAATTAGGAACAAACATCGGGATTTGATTATAGCTCGAGTATGCATCCATGAATGATAAAGTTGATGGGCAATGGTGGTGTCAATAAGTTGGCTAAACTTCGACAATGGGGAACTGTCTTTTGGACGTTTTTTATTTAAGTCAAAGCAATAGACATCTGCCACTTTCTATTCGATTTCTTCACAAGTACAACTTTGGAAATCAATTCTAGTGAGAGGGAATCATAGATATAACCATTGTTAAGAAGCTTATCCACCTCCTCTTTGATTGTTGTTAATCTTTCCAGACCTAAGATTCATTGCATCTATTTTACTGGAAGGAACTTTAGGTCGAACTATAACATATGACTTGCAATTCCTAGCGCAGTTCCACATATCAAAGTGGGTCGAAGCAAAGACAACAAGATTAGGTCATAAAAATCTAGCATGTTTCTCCCACATAGTAGTGTTGATCTATGATCCAATCTTTAGGACTTTAGTTGGATCCTCCAGGAAGACTGAAACGTCGACGATGGGCACAGCTGGAGTTTCTCTTCAACATTCAGAATCATCGCCTTTCCTGGGACTTAGTTTATGATAAAGACGACCATGCTATCCGAGCCTGACCTTATATGCTAGTTGCTACACATTGAATTTTTGGGGCAGAGGGTGAAACACCCAACCTTCGTTAAGGTCACTCACAAAGGAAATTCCTTAATTTCGGTGAGCATTATAGGTAAAAGATGCAGATAAATTACAAGACAGACAAATAAAGCAGCGGCAAATAAATAAAAATTTATTTCATTGATAAACAGCTTGTACAAAGATTGTTTTACAATACCAAAGTTTTTTCTTACAAAAATAAAGAAGCATAAAATGATTTCCCCAAATAATGCATGAGCCAGCCATAGCAGTAGAAGAGAGAGTCTGAGGCAACATGTCAAAGAGTCTTCAAGGTTGGAAAGAGTAACGGTCCAAACAAACTTGAGCTATTCCCTCCCTGACTACTTGTGGGGGAACGAAAGAAAAGAAGATGAGAGAAAACGGGTCAGACAATAAGTCTGGTAAGTTCGGTGATTACTAGCATTTAAACAAGTAAAAGGGATCATGATAGGCGTAACAGAACATAGGACATTACCCTAATATAAGGCAAGATAGGTTAAACATGTGATCACACATATTACTATAATCTGTGCACCACCTAGCTAGTGTCCCAACTAATAATCTATATAATACGATAATCGTGATCCCTACCCCCGTAATTGTGGTAGCCTTCAGGTGTACATCTATCGTGAGGATTCCGTTTATTACCTAG
This sequence comes from Allium sativum, assembly GCA_030737875.1. Taxonomy (NCBI): domain Eukaryota; kingdom Viridiplantae; phylum Streptophyta; class Magnoliopsida; order Asparagales; family Amaryllidaceae; genus Allium; species Allium sativum. The sequence goes on along the minus strand of CM060927.1, from coordinate 259,467,912 downwards.
ATCTAATCTAGGGTTAACTATCGAGTGCTTACTAGATTCAACCAGGGTTTACGCTACCCAGGGCCACTGGGGCTTATGCTACCTATTGAACGCTTCTCAGATTCACGGTTTACGCGACCTAAGTCCAACTAGGGATTATGCTACCTATTTCTTTTAAGTTTCCATGTGTCTGTGTCAATTGGCGCTCTCTTGCATGTAGATACTCTGTGCTGGCCCCACCATAAGGTGTATAAAGCCTTATGATAGTGACCCGACACGATTCTGGTACCCAGTGCCTGCTTTTTCCCACTCCGGAGTACGTGCACGCCTGTAAACCGTCGGAACCTACACTGATGTGCTCCCTGCCGTTATCTTTGACCGCTTATAATCAGCCCAGTAATCGTGCCCCGCCCTGCCTAGTTTCAGGGTACCATGATACATCTATGTGGGTTATTGCTGAAATGGGTCCCCGTTACTAGGGTTTCCTGCTGGTTAAGTTTGTGGGCCTATATATACAAATATTACCCACCTATATGAAATGTACTTAACCCTCCCACCGATTCTAGCATGTTTTCTTAACGGTTAAGTTTTGTGGGCCTATATTTACTAATATTACCCACCAACCCGACGTGCACTTAACCTTCCCACGGATTCAAGCATTTTTATTTAATGGTTAAGTTTTGTGGGCCTATATTTACTAATATTACCCACCTACCCAACGTGTACTTAACCTCCTACTCGTCAAGTCGTGTTGGTTAAGTGGTTCTTATTAACTTAACCTTTCTTGCTTATCATGTTAGATTGGTTAAGTGTGATTTATTAACTTAACCATGTTCATTCATCAGGTTATATTGGTTAAGCATTTCCCATTTAACTTAACCCCATTCGCCCATCAAGTTATATTGGTCAAGTCTCATTAATCAATTCAAGTTGACTTAACCCATCCACCCGTCATGTCATGCTGGTTAAGTGTTTCCTTCTGGTGTTGACTTGACCCTACCTCAAATCATGTTATATTGGTTAAGTGTTGTTCTCGTGTTAACTTAATCCTTCCCATACATTATGTTACATAATTGGTTAAGTGTTTTCCTCTTTTATTACTTAACCACACCACATGTCATTATATGTTTTGGTTAAGTGTTACCTTAGTTAACTTAACCCTATCATCTACTTAACATGTTACAACGGTTAAGTGTTCTAAATTTTTACTTAACCTCACCCACTTGCCTAGTTAACATGTTATTACGGTTAAGTGTTTTCCCTAATTACTTAACCTCACCATTTCTAGCTTGATTTATTCGTGAGCCTTAATTAAATAGATTAATTAAAGCACCAACCACTCACATTAGACATATATTGTTGTGGTTACTGGATGTGCCGGTCGGTTCCGGGCAGGTTTACACCACAACTCAGTCTAACCTCGGGTCTTTCTGGGCTTGATGCACTAACCACCCACATTAGACAGGTATTGTTGTGGTCACTGGAAGTGCCAGTCAGTTCCGGGTAGTTTTACGCCACAACTCAGTCTGACCTCGGGTTAGGCATATTCGTCTTTTACAAAATTCACATATTTTCTATATATGTCTAATTCTTTATATACGTTAATCTTAATTTAATCATGCCATAATTATCCTTTGATTATGCTCACAATAAATGGTATATCAAATATACCAAATCTATGCCTTGTAATTTTCATGTTTATCCTTCATACTTATAAGTAAATTATAAATCAATTATTGTCATGACCCACTTTTCCCCTAAATCATATTCATAATCTTTGGTATATAAAAATTATACCATTTAAATGCCACTAATCATTGGCATGTGCCAAACATGCCAATTACATATAATTTCATATTTTCCCATCGCTACCCCCGTGGAACGTACGCATGGATCACATAAAATGTTGGGCTAGTAAATTAGACCAAACCCATAAATAAAAGGGTAATAAACAAGGGACATGAAATAATCATAAAATAGCATACATTTAACTTATCACGTGAAACTTGGCATAGAAGTATCATTAACTTAATTAAAAAAGGTCAAGGCGAACTTGTGACTAAGTTGGATCTAATTATCATGTGAACTTGATAAAGGTCTAGCATGGAAGTTTAATATATAAACATAATTTTAAACCACAACCTAGCATATTTATTTATGTATGTCAGAACATAAGAAAGCTACTATAAACATATTTAAATCACAACTTAGCATATTAAATTATGTGCGTTAGACATAAGAGAACTATTATAAACATATTTGAATCACAACGTAGCATGATGACTTATGTGTGTTAAACATAAGAGGGCTACAAATCAAATCTTGCAAAATAGATTCAACTTACATGGATCTAAATATACATGAGTGTTAATCTAACATATAAGCATGTGTTTTAGATCATAAACTTGCAATTAACCACAATTTATAACATGACATATTTCACCATTTAATTGGCAAAATAAATCCATTACCCAATCATAATAGATTCCAATAACATACAATATGTTCATCACCACAAGCATATAGATATGATTAATATATAATATGTTCATCACCAAAAGAATATAGACATGATTAATATATAATTTGTTCGTCACCACAAGCATATAGACATGATTACTTTCAATGATACTTTAAGATAAACGAGAATCGAATCTTATACATAAGCATCACTCTATATTCAAATTACAACATGTCGTGATTCATTTGAAACGTTTAACTCTGCGTAATAACCAACTTACAAACTAAAAAAGGAATTCTTGCGTTCTGACATCTGAATTCTGAAATTGGAGATGTGCGCCTTTGATGAAGATCGTTGAATTAGACTAGTTTTAATTTGATTTTTGATGTAAGCTTTTAAATTGTCTTTGAATTGAAAACGGTGACGGCTACTCCAAGTCCTCTACTGACGGCATTTCAGTTCTAGGATTACTTTTCTGTGTGTTTTTAGGTTGAGCATTGACTTGTTTATATAGAATTCAGGTTTAATTATAGTCGTCAGATGAACCTAGGGTTAATCACAGCCACTCAGACCAGATCAGGACCATCCAGGAACCCTAGTGACTCAGCAGCAAGTCATCAGTTGTTCAAAATTCAGATTTGGCCGGGGGCCAGGTCGACCCCCAGGTCGACCTCTAGCGCGAGAGGTCGACCCCCTGGTCGACCTGCCTGGGCAGGAACTTTCCCGCCCAGCCCGCTTCATCTGTTTGAATTTTGAAATCTGCCTTGAGCTGTTTGAGTTTATTTGAATTTCTGTAACTTCTGGAGGCCATAACTTCTTCATACGAAGTCTAATTCACGAAACTCGGACTCTATCTCAAGCAAAATTCCGAGAAGAACACAATGGCGTAACCCATATCCCTTAATTATCACATTTGGAATTAAGTATTGTTGGATTCGTTACTATAACATTAACAGAAAATACGGGGTGTTACATTCTCTCCTCCTTTTAGGATTTCGTCCCCAAAATCTTCAAGTCGAGAAGAACTTATATCCTACCATCCAATCACCCATCTACTCAACCATCAAACACAGGCGTCCATTGTCCTTAAAAGATTTCTAATGCTTCATGATCATATGCATAGTGTGTGTACATGTCCTTATCTAATGCAAAATCAGGTGGTCTACGGATTCGGTTGACCTCCTTAATGCAAATTATGTCAGTGCCATGAGTCCATTATGAATGCAATTATTCCTAATCATACTTTATAACTTCTACATGAGTGCACAATCATTCATACAAATGCAACATCCATATGATAACACACCAAGTTTCAATTCATATGTATAAAAATTCACTCATGCATATGCAATATGAAAGTGACTGAGCTTATCTAGTGCCTAATGTGTATATAGGCATCCACGAGCAACCACTAGCAAACACTTGCAACCACTTGCATCCACCAAACATAACATGTCTCAAACACATGTTTACATCCATTGGGTTCTATCTAAGGATCGAGGATAGGACTGAGAGGATATACTTAAAAATATGGAAAAAGAATGCCTAAAATTCCTAGCAAAAGAGATCAGGGATATACCCTCAAGAAAGAGGGTATGATGCGCATATCTAGTCTTCCGTCTTCGAAGTCGCATCTTCTTGAGCTTCACTCCATTGTACCTTAACTAATTTAACTCCACGATTTCGAAGCTTCTTGACCTCCATTTCCAAAACCTACTAGTAAAGATAGGACCTCACTCACTTACTATGCTAGAGTGTATCCAAAGTAGTCGAACTATCCTCCCGAGAAAAAAAAACAAATGTTGATCATGATACCAAGTGTATATACCTAATATGATTAGAGGTCTCTCCTCTACTTAGCTTATCCATCATGCTGCAAATCTGAGGGTCTAAAGCTAATGGTTACTATGTGCTTATTACCTCTCTTAAGGTCAGTCTAACTTAGGGTGCCAGCCCCAACTCATGCAAACCAACCTAGTCGAACTCGACATCCCTCAAGTACAAGCCCCAAAGGCCTAAACCAATATCAGACAAGCACCCAAGGGATACCTCCTTCGAATTTGTACGATCTATGTGAGATGATACTAACAAAATAACCAAACAATTGAGCAGTTTACTGACTCTGGCTATCCTTGCCAATCTTGCTCCAGAATTATCGTTGATCGCATAACTGGCTTTGCAGTGTCATCTAGATACATGCGGAAGTCTATCTTGAATTTTTAGGGGGAAAACCCCTACCCTAATCAAAATATCTTACGTACTTATGGACTACCCCAACGGATCGAAAATCGTCGATAGATAAGTAAAGTGATTCTAGGTAGCTAAGACAAATTGATCCCTTAGGATTGTACGAAATCTCAAGGGTATTCTCGAGGCAAGTCGAAAATTTAACAACCCTTGTTTCATAATTACTAGCTAACTAATCAATGCCTAGAATCAACCCATAGCCCAAAACATAAGCATAAATATGGCTATTCTCAAATCCTCACAAGTCAAAGATAAATGGGTCGAACCAGCAATTGGATTTGAGACTATAACGGGATCCTCTACTACACAATATATAGGGTGCAGAGACTCAACTATGGAAGCAGATATACATATACACGGATGTGAAGCGCTAAAATCGAAAGGAGTACTAACAGGATAATCAAAAAGGAAGAACTCTTCCAACCGAAATCTTATTGCCTCTCTCTCAGGTATGCTGGCGGTGAGAGCATGCACTCGCCTTCCGGAAAATCCTGTCCCTTGTTCTTGCCCTTTTCCTCAATTATATAACCCATTATGCCCTAGTAAAGATACTTCCTCTTGTCTTAGATTTTACTATTTTTTTTCCTCCCCTCCTTTGTGAGCCAAGTCCATATCCATGTGTTCTTCATCCTTGTGTTGTGCTCCGTAGCCAGACCCCCTCATTCTCAACTTTGCCATCCTTATGTAACTTGTTGACATGTCTCTCGAAAGATGCTTCCATCACACGGAGAATCCTACAAAGATCGAAAGAAAATTACGGCTACAGATGGAAGTTAGGCACTTATTTGCCCTTTAACAGGTGTCGTAGTCTCATCAAGCCTACGGAACCATGCCGCGATAAGGTTACCTCCCAAAAAGCCAGGAGCCCCAGTGACTCAAGAAAGAAGTAAATAAGGATTCAAGCAGAGGATCAAAAGATAGCGCATATGGCTTTGGTGAATATGCCTTTAAAACAGAACTTTTCTTTTGAAAATGCTTCTTTTAAAACCATTTTGAAAATAATTTTTCAAATCTTTTAATCTGATCCGGTAACCTTCAGCTCTGATACCAAGTGAAACACCCCACCTCCGTTAAGGTCAGTCACAAAGAGAATGCCTTAATTTCGGTGGAGCATTATAGGTAAAAGATGCAGATAAATTACAAGACAGACAATAAAAGCAGTGATAAATAAATAAAACTTTATTTCATTGATAAACAACTTGTACAAAGATTGTTTTACAATACCAAAGTATCACGTCTTGCTTACAAAAATAAAGAAGCATAAATTGATTTCCCCAAATAAAGCATGAGCCAGCCATAGCAGTAGAAGAGAGAGTCTGAGGCAACACGTCAAAGAGTCTTCAAGCTTGGAAAGAGTAACGGTCCAAACAAACCTGAGCTATTCCCTCCCGGACTACCTGGGGAAGCGGAAGAAAGAAGACGAGAGAAAACAGGTCAGACAATAAGTCTGGTAAGTTCGGTGATTACTAGCATTTAAACAAGTAAAAGGGATCATGATAGGAGTAACAGAACATAGGACAATACCCTAATAAAAGACAAGATAGGTTGAACATGTGATCACACCTATTACTATAATCTCTGCACCACCTAGCTAGTGACTCAACTAATAATCTGTATAATACGATAATCGTGATCCCAACCTCCGTAATTGTGGTAGCCTTCAGGTGTACATCTATCGTGAGGATTCCGTTTATTACCTAGATCTAATCTAGGGTTTACTATCGAGTGCTTACTAGATTCAACCAGGGTTTATGCTACCTAGGGCCACTAGGGCTTATGCTATCTATTGACCGCTTCTCAGATTCAGGGTTTACGCAACCTAGGTCTAACTAGAGATTATGCTACCTATTTGTATTAAGTTTCCATGTGTCTGTGTCAGTCGTCCCTCTCTTGCGTGTAGAAACTCTGAGCTGGACCCACCATAAGGTGTATCAAGCCTTATGATAACGACCCGACACAATTCAAGATGCACAGTGTATAACTACTGGTACCCAGTGCTTGCTTTTTCCCACTCCAGAGTATGTGCATGCCCGTAAATCGTCGGAACCTACACTGCCGCACCTCCTGCCATTATCTTTGATCGCCTATAATCAGCCCAGTAATCGTGCCCCACCCTGCCTAGTTTCAGGGTACCATGATACATCTATGTAGGTTACTGCTGAAATGGGTCCCTATTACTAGGGTTTCATGCTGGTTAAGTTTGTGGGCCTATATATACAAATATTACCCACCTATACGAAATGTACTTAACCCTCCCACCGATTCTAGCATGTTTTCTTAACGGTTGAGTTTTATGGGCCTATATTTACTAATATTACCCACCAACCCGACGTGCACTTAACCTTCCCACGGATTTAAGCATGTTTATTCAATGGTTAAGTTTTGTGGGCCTATATTTACTAATATTACCCACCTACCCAATGTGTACTTAACCTCTACTCGTCAAGTCGTGTTGGTTAAGTGGTTCTTATTAACTTAACCTTTCTTGCTTATCATGTTGGATTGGTTTAGTGTGATTTATTAACTTAACCCTGTTCATTCATCAGGTTATATTGGTTAAGTATTTCCCATTTAACTTAACCCCGTTCGCTCATCAAGTTATATTGGTCAAGTGTCATTAATCAATTCAAGTTGACTTAACCCATCCACCTGTCACGTCATGTTGGTTAAGTGTTTCCTTCTGGTGTTGACTTGACCCAACCTTAAATCATGTTATATTGGTTAAGTGTTATTCTCGTGTTAACTTAACCCTTCCCATACATCATGTTATATAATTGGTTAAGTGTTTTCCTCTTGTATTACTTAACCCCACCACATGTCATTATATGTTTTGGTTAAGTGTTACCTTAGTTAACTTAACGCTATCATCTGCTTAACATGTTATAGCGGTTAAGTGTTCTAAATTTTTACTTAACCTCACCCACTTGCCCAGTTAACATGTTATTACGGTTAAGTGTTTTCCCTAATTACTTAACCTCACCATTTCTAGCTTGATTTATTCGTGATCCTTAATTAAATAGATTAATTAAAGCACCAACCACTCACATTAGACAGATATTGTTGTGGTTACTGGATGTGCCTGTCGGTTCCGGGCAGGTTTACACCACAACTCAGTCTAACCTCGGGTCTTTCCGGGCTTGGTGCACTAACCACCCACATTAGACAGGTATTGTTGTGGTCACTGGATGTGTCGGTCGGTTCCTGGCAGTTTTACACCACAACTCAGTCTAACCTCGGGTTAGGCATATTCGTCTTTTACAAAATTCACATATTTTCTATATATGTCTAATTCTTTATATACGTTAATCTTAATTTAATCATGCTATAATTATCCTTTGATTATGCTCGCAATAAATGGAATATCAAATTTACCAAATCTATGTCATGTAATTTTCATGTTTATCCTTTATACTTATAAGTAAATTATAAATCAATTATTGTCATGGCCCACTTTCCCCCTAAATCATATTCATAATCTTTGGTATATAAAAATTATACCATTTAAATGCCACTAATCATTGGCATGTGCCAAACATGCCAATTACATATAATTTCATATTTTCCCATCGCTACCCCCGTGGAATGTACGCATGAATCACATAAAATGTTGGGCTAGTAAATTAGCCCAAACCCATAAACAAAAGGGTAATAAACAAGGGACATGAAATAATCATAAAATAGCATACATTTAACTTATCATGTGAAACTTGGCATAGAAGTATCATTAACTTAATTAAAAAAGGTCAAGGCGAACTTGTGACTAAGTTGGATCTAATTATCATGTGAACTTGATAAAGGTCTAGCATGGAGGTTTAACATATAAACATAATTTTAAACCACAACCTAGCATATTTACTTATGTATGTCAGAACATAAGAAAGCTACTATAAACATATTTAAATCACAACTTAGCATATTAACTTATGTGCGTTAGACATAAGAGAACTATTATAAACATATTCGAATCACAACGTAGCATGATGACTTATGTGTGTTAAACATAAGAGGGCTACAAATCAAATCTTGCAAAATAGATTCAACTTAACATGGATCTAAATATACATGAGTGTTGATCTAACATATAAGCATGTGTTTTAGATCATAAACTTGCAAATAACCACCAATTTATAACATGACATATTTCACCATTTAATTGGAAAAATAAATCCATTACCCAATCATAATAGATTCCAATAACATACAATATGTTCATCACCACAAGCATATAGATATGATTAATATATAATATGTTCATCACCACAAAGCATATAGACATGATTAATATATAATATGTTCGTCACCACAAGCATACAGACATGATTAATTTCAACGATACTTTAAGTTAAACGAGAGTCAAATCTTATACATAAGCATCACTCTATATTCAAATTACAACATGTCATGATTTAGTTGAAACATTTAAATCTGCATAATAACCAACTTACAAACTAAAAAGGAATTCTTACGTTCTAAAATCTGAATTCTGAAATTGGAGATGCGTGCCTTTGATGAAGATCGTTGAATTAGACTAGTTTTAATTTGATTTTTGATGTAAGCTTTTAACTCGTATTTGAATTGAAAACGGTGACGGCTACTCCAAGTCCTCTACTAACGGCATTTCAATTCTAGGATTATTTTTCTGTGTGTTTTTAGGTTGAGCATTGAGTTGTTTATATAGAATTCCCATTTAGTAATAGCTGTCGGATGAACCTAGTGTTAATCACAGCCACTTAGACCAGATCAGGACCATCCAGAAACCTTAGTGACTCAGCAGCAAGTCATCAGTCGTTCAAAATTCAGATCTGGCTGGGGGCCTGGTCGACCCCCAGGTCGACCTCTAGGGGGGAGATCAACTCTAGGGTCGACCCCCTGGTCGACCTGCCTGGGTGGGAATTTTCCCGCCTAACCCGCTTCTTCTATTTGAATTTTGAAATCTGGCTTGAGCTATTTGAATTTATTTGAATTTCTGAAACTTCGGAAGGCCATAACTTCTTCATACAAAGTCCAATTCACGCAAACTCAGACTCTATCTCAAGCAGAATTCCAAGATGAACGCAATTGCGTTACCCGTTTCCCTTAGTTCTCACATTTGGAATTAAGTATTATTGGATTCGTTACTATAACGTTAATAGAAAATACGGGGTGTTACAGAGGGCATCCTCCACAACCTTTCCATTCTCGCGATAGAAAGCGTCTTTCCACCCCTCAAGTTAGCATTCCCTCCCTGTTACCTGATCCCTATAGAGAACTCTAACTCTTTTGTTTATATGGAACTTCAGGAGTATGCACCAAGTTGCCATGCAAATTCAAAAATTTGAAAGTGTGGGGCACCACAAAAAGGCATTGTAGGGAGACTAGAGATCGATGATGATGAAAGGGAGAATTTTGACTTGGATCCTTTCCCCTTCTCCGAGTTATACCAAGAGGTCACGATTCTTACCTGCTCATTAGAGGATCCATTAAATCCATCAATAGGGGATTACACAGATTCAAATCTTTGGCCTTCAGCTTCATCTGTTCGCAGTCCTTCTTGAACAGGCTGGGTCGACTCTTTGCTAAGCGCCATCTGCACTTTAGTGTTCATAGCATTGTCAGGACTTTGCTGACTTGAATACGCTCGACGATCCAAATCCTTCCTGCGCTAAGCATAATCCACAGTCAGTGATACTAGCCTATCGAGCTTTGATCGAGTATCAACAATACTTGTTGTTTCATAAAATTATAAGGGTTTTGTCACGTATTAGCCATGCATGGTGATTTAGAGCCTCATTGGGCTTTTCTGTGCATCTTACATACTCAATGTTCCATAATTTGGTTTGATCTCTGTCAAGCATTAGCCATACTTAAAGATTCTTGTTTTGGTTGCATCATCCATACTTCTTAGTCTACAGTTTTACTACATTATAATCCATTTGACGGCTCACCAATTTTTTGTGTTATATCAAGCATGATCCATACTTGATAGTCTGTATCCTCATCAGGCCCTTCCTAAGCATCATCCATACTTGGTGATTTATAGCCTTGTCGGACTCTTATAAGCATCAACCATATTTTTTGTTCCATAGCCTCACCGGAATCATGTCATGCATTACCCATGCATGTTAACCCTTTAAGCTGATTGATCTAAAATTTTGTTGGAAACTGTTGACATGGGGAACTTGTCACTCGCATATGCCAAAACCCCATAGATTAGAGTTACCTAAAATATCCACGAACACCAAGATATCCAAAAACATTTAATTATAAAAAAGTAAAGAATGCCAAGTTTATAATGGTTCGGAGCTAACACCTATGACCACTTTCATCTAACTATTCGTCATTATTATTACAATTACAAGAATTATCGGAGTTTCTACATTTTGGGTTTACAAAGTTGTGTTAGAGAAATAACAAAGTCCTTGTTAATTCTCGTTAGGCCATAATCATCTACTTAAAGCCCAAAATGTGTGAAATAAGCTTCCAAGTGCAAATATGTACAAACGTGTGACAAGTGCTGAATCAAATAGTCCAAATTTAAAGAGTAAACTTCTATGCGAAGTTTATTGGTATAAAACACCTTTCAAAGATGTGAAAATCATGAAGGAAGTCATTAAAAAGCTTCAAGAAGACAGCTCCCGCGTGCTGGAAATAAGAAGAAAAAAAGATCCCCTAAAACAACCAAGTAGCAGGGTTATTTATAGGTGGAAAATATAAGACAAAGTAAAAAATTCACATCCCGAGAGTTGTACCGATCCCGGACTTAGCCAAAATTCAAAGTCATCATACAGAAGTAAAAGTACTAAGCCATAAACCAAAGATCAAGTAGAAATCACATGTTGATCCCCTGGAAAGTGATGATCCACCCGTGTTTGGCACCAATTCAAAATTTTCCAAGTCCATTTGTTCACTTTGTAATGCCATCTATACCGATCCCAAAACCCTGTACCAAAACATGGTTTTATGCTGATCTCCCTGTATCGATCCTATCAAATTGAATTATTTGCATTCTCTGGCAATTTGCAAAATCCAATACCCATCCTAGGTATTCGTACCCTGTAGTTTTCGGATCCTAAAAAATCCATGCCGATCCCCAGAAATTGGCGATCAACATGTGTTGCTCCAGCCATTTGAGTTTTCCAGATACAATGTGGTTAATTTCATATTCCACAATACCGAGTCAAAAATTCACGAAGCAATCAAGTGATTTGAGGTGATCTGCATGTACCGATCCACTATGATTTCTTATCCAATGTCTTATATCGATCCGGGGATCGTTATTTTTCCATGTGCAATTCCTGATGCACTATCTTGTTTTTTTGGTGATCTAGTTAAGGTATTTAAGGGTTTTGAGATGATCCGCCCATGCTTAGATACAAAGTCACGAGTACTGATCTAGACGTGCCATGCCTAATTCGATCCGTCGTTTTTTGGTGATTGTTGACGGGCAAAATTGTCGCACGCCAACACCCGATGTTTATGTGTGAACAATTATCCAAATAAGCAGTAAATAATGTAAATGTGTGGAGACACAACTTTTATAGTGGTTAGGCACTAACGCCTACGTCCACTTTATAATTCCCATTCATCATATCTTTGCCGATTACAATTGATGCGACAATATTTGTGTACAAAGTTGTGACTATGATAAACTTTGACTAAATTATCCTTCTTCTCCTTCCTTGAGATAGGTTGACTTAGTCAACTATGTCTAAAACAAGCTTTGAAGTCCAAGAGGTCCAAAAGTAATGCAACTATGCTTATTAGTGTACAACAAGCTATGGAACATGTGTGCACCACCTTTAAATTATCCAAGCCATGTCCAATGGCCATGGAGAAGATGTTGGAAGCCATTAATGAGAGTTTGGAGCACTCAAAGTCCCAAAAATTCCAAGAGAAAAAGATCCAAATGAAGGCCAAGGGTTGGGATATTTGTAGGAAGGAGGTTAAGTGGGAGTAGATAGGAAATGGGACCACAACCCTTAATTTCGAACCCAAACAAGGGCCTCCATATAGAAAATTCGCACCCTCTGGTGAGGAGTACGAAATTCGTACCCCAACAGGGGGCACGAAATTTCGCACCCCCTTGTGAGGGGTACGAAATTTCGAGCCCCCTGGAGGGTTACGAAATTCATACCCCCTCAGGGTTACGAAATTTCGAACCCCTCCAGGGGTTACGAAATTTAGAACCCCCCAGGAGGGTATGAAATTCGTGCCCCTCCAGGGAATATGAAACACCCCACCTCCATTAAGGTCACTCACAAAGGGAATGCCTTAACTTTTGTGGAGGGTTATAGGTACAAGACACAGAAAAATTTACAAGACAGATAAATTTAAGCAGCGGAATTCAAATATTTATTGCATACGTAGTTCAATACAAAAGCATTACATCAAATTGCCTCAAAAATAACTTCCAAAACATTACACCATAATTTCTATCTTGATTATTATATAAAGAAGCATAAAACATAGATAAAACTGCATAAATCCCCAAGGATCGTATCCAAAAGCCATAGCCAATGCAAGAGAGTCCAAATCATAAATCTACTTTCTTGAAGCTTGCAAAGAGTCTGATTAAGCTGGAGTATTTCCTCCCTGTAGACCTGGGGGGGGGGGGGGGGGACGGAAGAAAAGATGACGAAAGAAAACGAGTCAGACAATAAGTTTGGTAAGTTCAGTGGTTACTAGTATTTAAACAAGGAAAGGGGTCATGACCTTGATAACAGAACATAGGACAATACCCTAATATAAGATAAGAGGAACATGTGATCGCACCCATTACTATAGTCTCTGCACCTATTTAACCATTGGTTTAACAAATCCCAAATGATCCCCTTAATGATCGGCTCCTACTCGCATGCATTCATATCATGTGTCATTCGGTCCCGCTTGACTGTAGCTACCTGTGCTGGTTACATCTTGGGGGTGTATCAGTCCCTCTGGTGGCAACCTGATACGATTCAAGATGCACAGTGTACACTACTGATGCCCAGGGCCTGATTTTTCCACTCCGGAGTACATGCATGCCCATACTCCATCGGAACCTACACTGGCCCACCAACTGCCGACATCTTGAACGCTTATAATTCAGCCCAGTAATCGTGCCCCACCCTGCCTAGTTTCAGGGTACCATGATACATCTATGTGGGTTACTGCTGAAATGGATCCCCGTTACTAGGGTTTTCTAATCAACATGTTTATTTGGTTAAGTGTCCAAGTTTACCTAACCCAGCCTATTCGTTTTAGTTAACATGTTGAGTCGGTTAAGTGTTTTCCTAATTTACTTAACCCTACCAATCCTGACTTAGCTTTAATTTATTAAAGCACCAACCACTCACATTAGACAAGTCTTGTTGTGGTCACTGGATGTGCTGGTCGGTTTCGGGCAGATTTACACCACAACTCAGTCTAACCTCGGGTTCTTTTTGGGCTTGATGCACTAACCACCCACATTAGACAGGTCTTGTTGTGGTCACTGGATATGCCGGTCGGTTCCGGGCAGATTTACACCACAACTCAGTCTAACCTCGGGTTAGGCATATTCGTCTTTTCTAAATTCATATTTCTTTTCTATATATGTCTAATTCTTTATGCAAATTAATTCTAATTTACTCATGCCATGATTATCCTTTGATTATGCTCACCATAAATGGTATATCAAATATACCATTTAATGAACAAATCTCTGTCATGAATTTCCCTATTCTCCCATCGTTATCCCCGTAGAACGTACGTATGAATTACATAAAATGTTGGGCTAGCAAATTAGCCCAAACCCATAACAAAAAGGGGAAATAAACAAGGAACATGAAATAAACATAAAATAACATATATTTAACTTATCACATGTAACTTGGCATATATGTATCATTATCTCAACTAAACAGGTGAAGGTGAACTTGTGACTAAGTTGGATCTAATTTTCATGTAAACTTGATATGGCTTTAACATGGAGGTTTAACATATAAACAAAATTCTAAACCACAATTTAGCGTACTCACTTATGTATGTCAAAACATAAGAAAGCCACTATGAACATATTTAAATCACAACTTAGCATGATAACTTGTGTGTTAAGACATAAGAGGATTACCATAAACATGTTTAAATCACACTTAGCATGATAACTTGTGTTCAAACATAAGAGGATTACAATTCCAATCTTGCAACCTAAATAGATTCATAGTTATAAATGTTAATCTAACATGTAAGCATGTGATTTAGATTATAAACTTGCCAATAACCACCAAATTACAACATGACATGTTTTACCATTTAATTTGCAAAATAAATCGATTACCCCATTATAATAGATTCCAATAACATAAATTGTTGTTCATCTCCACAAGCATATAGATATGATTAATATACAACATGTTCATCGCCACAAGCATATAGACATGATTAATTACAACGATACTTTAAGATAAACAAGAATCAAATCTTATACATAAGCATCATACTATATCCCAATTACAACATGTCATGATTAAATTGAAAAGAATGTTTAAATCTGCGTAACAACTGACTTACAAACTAAAAAGGAATTCTTGCATTCTGAAATCTGAATTCTGAAATTGGAGAAGCGCGCCTCTGATGAAGATCATTGAATTAGACTAGTTTTAATTTGATTCTTGATTCAAATTCTTTAACTCGTCTTTGAATTAAAAACGGTGATGGCTACTCCAGTCCTCTACCGACGGCATTTCAGTTCTAGGATTATTTTTCTGTGTGTTTTTAGGTTGAGCATTGAGTTGTTTATATAGAATTCCAGTTTAATTATAGCGTCGGATGAACCTAGGGTTAATCACATCTACTCAGACCAGATCAGGACCGTCCAGAAACCCTAGTGACTCGGTAGCAAGTTAGCAGTCGTTCAAAATTCAGATCTGGCCGGGGGCCAGGTCGACCCCCAGGTCGATGCCCAGGTCGACCTCTAGGGGAGAGGTCGACACTAGGGTCGACCCCCTGGTCTACCTGCCTGGGCGGGAATTTTCCCGCCCAGCCTGCTTCTGACTTCTGTTTGAATTTGAACTTGTTTTTCGAGCTATTTGAATTTATTTGAATTTTCTGGAAACTTCCGACAGCCATAACTTCTTCATACGAAGTCCAATTTACGCAAACTCGGACTCTATCTCAACCAGAATTCTGAGACGAACACAATGGTGTAACCCATTTCCCTTAATTATTACATTTTAAATTAAGTATTCTAGGATTCATTATTATAACGTTAATAGAAAATACAGGGTGTTACAGTCTCCCCTCCTTTTAGGATTTCGTCCCCGAAATCTCTAAGTCGAGAAGAACTTATATCCTACCATCCAATCAACCATCTACTCAACCATCAAACACAGGCATCCATTGTCCTTAAAAGGTTTCTAATGCTTCATGATCATATGCATTGTGTGTATATGTCCTTATCTAATGCAAAATCAGGCGGTCTACTGATTCAGTTGACCTCCTTAATGCAAATTATGTCAGTGCCATGAGTCCATTATGAATGCATTTTTTCCTACTCAAAAGTTCTTACATGAGTGCACAATCATTCATACAAATACAACGTCCATATGATAACACATCAAGTTTTAATCCATAAACCAATACATATATGAATATGCAATATGGAAGTGACTGAGCCGATCTAATACCTAATGTGTGTGTATATGCATCCACTAGAAACCACTAGCAACCACTTGCACCCACTTGCAACCATCAATCATAACACGTTTCAATTACATGTTTACTTCCAAATGGGTTCCTACCTAAGGATAAGTGATAGGATCGAGGAGATATACCTAAAAAAGATAGATACGAGCATAAACTTAAGGAAAAAGAGATTAAAGACGTACCCTCAAAAAGAAAAGGGTAGGTTGCACGTATTCTGTCCTCAGTTTCCCAAGTCGCGTCTTCCTCGGCGTCGCTCCATTGAACTTTGACGAGCTTAACTTCACGATTGCGTAGCTTTTTGACCTCTGTTCCCAAGATACGGGTTGGAACTCTCCTCACCGTTGCTTCTCGTTCAACTTCAACTTCTTCTCGCATACTAGGTTCTACCACTTCCGCAGACTCGTGTAATCACTTCCGCAGGTGAGAGACATGAAAGACATTATAAACCCCGACCAACCTTTCGGGCAGCTGTACCCTATAAGCCATCTTCCCAATCTTCTTGATGATGGGGAACGGCCCTACAAATCTTGGTGCTAACTTTCCCGCGGATCCAAAGCGAATGACGTTCCTCAAAGGAGAAATCTTAAGGAACACCTTGTCTCTAATTTCGAACTCAAGGTCAGTTCTTCTTTTGTCTGTGTAGGACTTCTGTCTATCTTAGGCATTCTTCATTCTTCTTCGTATTAAGTCTACTTTCTCTAAAGTCTCCCTAATCATGTCTGGTCCAAGTATGAGCTTGTCTATGGACTCCCACCAGCAAGTTGGTGATCTGCACGGTCTACCATATAAAGCTTCGAAAGGTGCCATGCCTGTGGTGCCTTGGTAGCTATTGTTATAAGTGAATTCCATCAAAGGTAGATGATCCTCCCATCTTCCTCCGAAGTCAATGATGCATAACGTCAAGAGGTCTTCTAATACTCTGCTGACTCTTTCTGTTTGGCCATCGGTTTAAGGGTGATAGGTCGTGCTTAAGCATAACTGCGTGCCTACGGCCTCTTGTAAACTCTTCCAAAACTCGCTCGTGAAGATAGGGTCTCGATCACTCACTATGCTGAAGGGTATCCCATGAAGTCAAGCTATCTCCTTAAGATATATGGATGCTAGAGATGAGGCAGTCCTTCTACTCTTGACGGGTATAAAATGAGCGCTTTTCATAAGCTTGTCCACTATTACCCAAATGCTAGTATTGCCCCCTTCTTGACCTAGGCAACCCATCTATAAAGTCCATCGAGATGCTATACCATTTCCACTGTGGGACCTCTAGAGGATGGAGCAGACCACCAGGCTTCTTCTGCTCCGCCTTGAATTGTTGGCATATTAAACACTTAGAAACAAATTCAGCTATGTCTTTCTTCATGCTATTCCAAAAGAAAACTCTTTTGATGTCTTTATACATTTTTTCCCCGCCTGGGTGTATGGTCATCTTGGAATGGTGTGCCTCTTCTAGAACCATCTTTACCAAGCCCCTTGCTTGTGGGATACATAGCCTTCCATCTCGTCTCAACCAGCCCTTGGCATCCATGGAGTATCTATTGAGGTGACTAGAAGTCTCACCCCTAATTAACTTGTCCATCACATCGGCTAGCTGAGGGTCTTCTCTTTGCGCGGCTCCGATTGAGTCTAATAGAGTTGGTCGCACTTCTAACGTTGCTAGCAAGCCAAGTACAAAGTCAGTGGAGGGTCTAAAGTTAAAGCTTTCTATGAACTCCAAGCTTTGCCTTTCCACAAAGAAGGGCTTAAGGTCAGCTTCTTTCTACTTAAGGCGTCAGCTACTGCATTGCCCATGCCAGGAGTGTAGGAAATCTCAAAGTCGTACGAGGCAAGAAACTCCATCCATCTTTGCTGCCTCAGGTTGAGATCTTTCTGCGAGAACAGGTATTTCAATGATTTATGGTCAGTATACAGTTCAAATTTCTCACCAAGGAGATAATGGCGCCAATACTTAAGCGCAAAAACGATGGCTGCCAACTCTAGGTCGTGGATTGGGTAGTTTTTCTTATGTACTTTCAACTGCCTTCCACCATAAGCCACAACCTTCCCTTCTTGCATCAGAACAGCGCCTAGTCCCGTTCCCCATGCATCTGTGTATACTCTAAACATCTTGCTTCCATCAGGCAATGTCAGAACTGGGGCTGTTGTTAGAGCCCTTTTCAAACGTTGGAAAGCAATATCGCAATCCAAATCCCAGTTGAAAGCTAGGTTCTTCTTTGTCAGTCTTGTTAGTGGAGCTGAGATTTTTGCAAAATCTTTGATGAACTTTCGATAAAGCCTGCTAGCCTGAGAAAGCTTCGGACTTCGGTTGCGTTTCGAGGAACATTCCAATCTTGCACGGCAAACACTTTCGCGGGGTCCACAGCTATCCCCTCTTTGGACAACACATGTCCAAGGAACCTAACTTCTTCTCTCCAGAAATAGCATTTGGAGAATTTCACCTTCAAATGATTTTCATGGAGAGTATCCATGACTTCCTTTAGATGCTGAGCATGTTCTTCCTCATTTTCTGAGAAGATCAAAATATCATCTACGAAGACCACCACAAACTTATTGAGGAACTCTCGGAACACCCTGCTCATTAAATCAACGAAGTAAGCGGGTGCATTTGTCAAGCCGAAAGTCATGACAAGCCACTCGAAGAAACCATCGAGGGTTCTGAACGCGGTTTTATCAACGCTATCTTCAGCCACTCTTAGCTGATGAAACCCGGTAGCTAAATCTAATTGGGAGAAAACCGATGCACCTACAAGCTGGTCGAACAAATCATCTATTCTTGGGAGTGGGTGTCTATTCTTCTTGGTCTGCTTGTTTAGCTCCCTATAATAAACGCACAGGTGAAGCGAACCATCAGCTTTGGTTGCGAACCCTACCGGAGCACCCCATTCAGAAATACTCCGTCTTATGAATCCATTTTCAAGCAGCTCTTTGATTTGCTTGCTGAGCTCCTTTCTCTCCCTTGGGGCCATGTGCCTAACGGGTAAAGAAACGGGCTTTGCATTATCAACAAGGTATATGCGAAAGTCTATCTCCCGCTTCGGAGGTAAGCCCTTTACCTCTTCAAACACATCTAAGTATTCACGGACTACCCTTACAGACTGCAAGTTCTCAATAGACGCATCAAGAGATTCTAGATAACTAAGCATGACGGAGTTCATGGGATTACAAGAAATTTCGAGATTGTTACCGAAGCGAGTCATGAGTTTAACCACTCTCTTTTCACAATCGAGGACGGCACCAATACTGGATAGCTAGTCCATGCCTAGAATCAACCCATAGCCCGTGAAGCCCAAAACAAAGGCATTACATCTAAACTCAACGCTTAGTATAGATATTTTCAAATCCAAACAAACCATCGACAAGTAGGCTGAGCCCCTAATTGGATTTGAAACAACCAAGGGATCCCCTACTATACTGGTGTCTACGTGCAGAGATTCCACTAAAGCAGTAGATATAAAAGAGTGTGATGCGCCAGAATCAAATAGTGTACGAACAGGATGATCAAAAAGATAAACTAAACTTTCGATAGAAATATTTCTACCTCGTTCTTGCGGAGGTGCTGTGAGAGCGTGAACTTGTCCTCCAGAAGAAGGTCCAGCTCCCTACCCTTTCTTCCTTGGGCAGGCCCTAGCCATGTGTCCTGTCTCACCACAGTGGAAACAGCCACCCATCTTCCTTTTCTTCTTCCTGCTGTCTTTGACCAGATGTCCAGGAATGCCACGAAAATTACACTTTCTCTTTTCATGGGGTTTGTTGTTCTTCTGCCTTTCTTTGAATCAGCCTTCTTGTTCTGCGACCCTTCCCCATTCTTATCTTGAGGCACTTCCTCTTTTGCCTCATTTTTGCCCTTGTCTTCCTCATGTAAAAGTGTCATGTCCACTAGCCTCTCGTAAGTAGCCCCCATAGGTATATGGGTCATAGCCAAGCTGTGAAGTGGCTCATTTAATCCCTTGACAAAACGAAGAGCCTTCTTATGAGGAGTATTCACCATGTCCAGTGCAAATCGGGTCAGCTGATTGGATTGATTGACATACTCCTTAACCGTCATACTTCCTTGCTTAAGAGATAAGAACTTTTCCAGCTGTAAACTTCGTTCAGCCTGTGAGAGGAATTTCATCTCAAACCTTATCCTGAAATCCATCCATGTGTCAACAGGTCTTTCAGCGTTAGTGACTTCCCACCAGTAGGAAGCTTCGTCTTTGAGCAACCACACCGCCAACTGTATCTTCTGCCTATCGTCCACCTCGAAGACAACGAACAGATCCTCTGTTTCTTTGAGCCAGTTCCTCGCTTCTACGAATGATTCAGTTCCCTTGAAATCCTTTCCACCCATGGCCCTAAAGTCTCTACAAATCTTTGAGAAAGCATTTGCACGAGGAGGAGGAGAAACTGTCGCAGCTGGAGGAGGAATATATGCTGGGCCTGCATCATTGGCCATAGCCTCTAAGTACCTCCTGAACCAGCCAGGTATCGGTACACCCTATGGAAGTTTAAGATTCCCAGACATGCTGAAATGAAAAAGAAAAGATTCAAAACGAAGGATAGAAAGATAGTGCATATGGCTTTGGGGATTATGCCTTTTTAAATTTAAAACAACACCTTTTCCTTGTAAAATGCTTCTTTGTAATTCTTCTGAAAATAGTTTTCAAAAAATCTTATCTGGTCTGGTAAACCTTTGCTCTGATACTAAGTGAAACACCCCACCTCCGTTAAGGTCACTCACAAAGGGAATGCCTTAACTTTGGTGGAGGGTTATAGGTACAAGACACAGAAAAATTTACAAGACAGATAAATTTAAGCAGCGGAATTCAAATATTTATTGCATACGTAGTTCAATACAAAAGCATTACATCAAATTGTCTCAAAAATAACTTCCAAAACATTACACCATAATTTATGTCTTGATTATTAAATAAAGAAGAATAAAACATAGATAAAACTGCATAAATCCCCAAGGTTCGTTTCCAAAAGCCATAGCTAATGCAAGAGAGTCCAAATCATACATCTACTTTCTTGAAGCTTGAAAGAGTCTGATTAAGCTGGAGTATTTCCACTCTGTGGACCAGAGGGGGGGAACAGAAGAAAAGAAGACGAAAAGAAAACGGGTCAGACAATAAGTCTGGTAAGTTCAGTGGCTACTAGTATTTAAACAAGGAAAGGGATCATGACAGTGATAACAAAACATAGGACAGTACCCTAATATAAGATAAGAGGAACATGTGATCGCACCCATTACTATAGTCTCTGCACCTATTTAACCATTGGTTCAACCAACCCCAAACGATCCCCTTAATGATCGGCTCCTACTCGCATGCATTCATATCCTGTGTCATTCGGCCCCGCTTGACTGTAGCTACCTGTGCTAGTCCCACCATGGGGTGTATCAGTCCCCTGGTGGCAACCCGACACGATTCAAGATGCACATTGTACACTACTGATGCCCAGTGCCTGATTTTTCCACTCCGGAGTACGTGCATGCCCATACTCCTTCGGAACCTACATTGGCCCACCAACCGCCGACGTCTTGACCGCTTATAATTCAGCCCAGTAATCGTGACCCACCTTGCCTAGTTTCAGGGTACTATGATACATCTATGTGGGTTACTACTGAAATGGGTCCCCGTTACTAGTGTTTTCTAATCAACATGTTTATTTGGTTAAATGTCCAAGTTTACCAAACCCAGCCCATTCGTTTTAGTTAACATGTAGAATAGGTTAAGTGTTTTCCTAATTTACTTAACCCTACCAATCCTGACTTAGCTTTAAATTATTAAAGCACCAACCACTCACATTAGACAGGTCTTGTTGTGGTCATTGGATGTGCCAGTCGGTTCCGGGCAGATTTACAACACAAATCAGTCTAACCACGGGTTCTTTATGGGCTTGATGCACTAACCACCCACATTAGACAGGTCTTGTTGTGGTCACTGGATATACCGGTCGGTTCCGGGCAGATTTACACCACAGCTCAGTCTAACCTTGGGTAAGGCATATTCGTCTTTTCTAAATTCATATTTTTTTCTATATATGTCTAATACTTTATGTAAATTAATTCTAATTTACTTATGCCATGATTATCCTTTAATTATGCTCACCATAAATGGTATATCAAATATACCATTTAATGAACAAATCTATGCCATGAATTTCCCTATTCTCCCATCGTTATCCCCGTAGAACGTACGTATGAATTACATAAAATGTTGGGCTAGCAAATTAGCCCAAACCGATAACAAAAAGGGGAAATAAACAAGGAACATGAAATAAACATAAAATACCATATATTTAACTTATCACATGTAACTTGGCATAAATGTATCATTATCTTAACTAAACAGGTGAAGGTGAACTTGTGACTAAGTTGGATCTAATTTTCATGTAAACTTGATATGGGTCTAACATGGAGGTTTAACATATAAACAAAATTCTAAACCACAATTTAGCATACTCACTTATGTATGTCAAAACATAAGAAAGCCACTATGAACATATTTAAATCACAACTTAGCATGATAACTTATGTGTTAATACATAAGAGTATTACCATAAACATGTTTAAATCACACTTAGCATGATAACTTATGTTAAAACATAAGAGGATTACAATTCCAATCTTGTAACCTAAATAGATTCATAGTTCTATATGTTAATCTAACATGTAAGCATGTGATTTAGATTATAAACTTTCCAATAACCACCAAATTACAACATGACATGTTTTACCATTTAATTTGCAAAATAAATCGATTACCCCATTATAATAGATTCCAATAACATAAAATGTTGTTCGTCACCACAAGCATATATATATATGATTAATATACAACATGTTTATCGCCACAATCATATAGGCATGTTTAATTACAACGATACTTTAAGATAAACGAGAACCAAATCTTATACATAGGCATCATACTATATCCCAATTACAACATGTCATGATTAAATAGAAAAGAATGTTTAAATCTGCATAACAACTAACTTACAAACTAAAAAGGAATTCTTGCATTCTTAAATCTGAATTCTGAAATTGGAGATGCGTGCCTTTGATGAAGTTCGTTGTATTAGACTAGTTTTAATTTGATTCTTGATTCAAGTTCTTTAACTCGTCTTTGAATTAAAAACGGTGACGGCTACTCCAAGTCCTCTACTGACGGCATTTCAGTTCTAGGATTATTTTTCTGTGTGTTTTTAGGTTGAGAATTGAGTTGTTTATATAGAATTCCAGTTTAATTATAGCCGTCAGATGAACCTAGGTTTAATCACAACCACTCAGACTAGATCAGGACCATCCAGAAACCCTAGTGACTCAGCAGCAAGTCATCAGTCGTTCAAAATTCAGATCTGGCCGGGGGCCAGGTCGACCCCCAGGTCGACCTCTAGGGGGGAGGTCGAAACTAGGGTCGACCCCCTGTTTGACCTGCCTGGGCGGGAATTTTCCGGCCCAGACCACTTCTGACTTCTGTTTGAATTTGAACTTGTTTTTCGAGCTGTTTGAATTTATTTGAATTTTCTGGAAACTTCCGACAGCCATAACTTCTTCATACGAAGTCTATTTTACGGAAACTCGGACTCTCTCAACCAGAATTCCGAGACGAACACAATGGCGTAACCCGTTTCCCTTAATTCTTACATTTTAAATTAAGTATTCTAGGATTCATTATTATAACGTTAATAGAAAATACGGGGTGTTACAGGATACGAAATTTCGTACCCCTCCAGGGGATACAAATTTCATACCCTTTGGTGAGTGGTATGAAATTCATACTTTATAGGGGATACAAAATTGATGGAGGAGGCACTGAAATCGTGTTCCCGAGGGAGTCGAAGTTCCTAAACGCGAAGTTTGGGAATTTGAGGATCTGCTGGTCCGAAGTGAAGGAATCTGAACTTCCGGCATGGATAAAATCGAATGAATCGGGCATAGGTCGATCGCCACTGGGACTATGGGGACCTGGGCCCCACTGGCGTTGCGCCTGGACCCGCTTGACGGCTCGCCTTCTTCTTGGAGCGCGGCTCGCCTTCGACTCGGCTATTGGTTTGCCTAAGACTTCATCGTGCCCAGTAGAGGTAATCTGTTAGAATTTTCGGGTCTTCTTTTGTTTGCGATGCGACTTCGACCAAATCGCTTTGTGCCTTCTGGTGGCGCTCTTCATGCTTGAGCACACTACTAATCAAATACTTGACGTGTGACGGCTTCAACCAAAAAGCGTGTCAATAATGATCAACACGACGTTATGAACTGATTTCGAGTGATCGAACCCCAGTTTTGCCAAACCCTACGTTTTGCCTCATCCATTAACCAAATCCAACCTGATCTAAAGCATTGTATAATCGAGAGCACCAATCCGAGAATTAACCATTTTTCCAACCTTTTTCCAAACATTTCGCAACTTCGACAAATCGTTATGCGTTTCCAAAGGAATGCACTCGAGTCTTGAGTACTTAAGGAACTGTGAGTCCATCGTGTGACTGCTTTGCAAAAAAGCACATCGACACTTTGCCTTCCAAAACATGTCTTCCTTGAGAAAAGGGAGATGTATCTTGCGAGAATTCCAAAAATCTGAGAATTTAGAATTCACGAACGTCAAGAAGTCTCCATATAAATCCAATAGTTGAGAACTAGAAAACCAAAGGACACGGTCGCGCCGGACCGTATTTAGGGAAAACCATAAATCCAAGCAATCGAAGAAAACTGACGATTGATCCAGATCGTGCTTACTAGAAAACCAAGACCAAAGAGACCTGACAATCGCTTTGGATTATGTTTACGAGAGATGAACGAGATGACCAAAATAACCGAGAATCGGGAAACTGTCGTAACCCGAAATCTAGAAGATCAGAATGGCCATTAACCAGGTAAACAAACCAGACAATCAGACAAATCCAAATGCCAGGATAACCAGATTGGTCCAAGAAGCCCTTGCCGAACCTGACAAGAGGATCAAGATTATGTCATAATAACCAATAAGTAGATAACCAGAAAGGTCTAAGAAGCCCTTGCAAAGACCTGATAAGAGGACTGAGGATAAGCCAAATAGGTAGGTCCTTATCCTCCACAAGGCGAGGCATCTAGCAAAGTCTTAATAAGACGGCCTTCCCCTTTCCAAACAAAGTCCTTACATGGGGACAAAGTTTTATACTTAGAGAGAAAATCCTTACTACGCCAAGTTCTTAAAGTTTGAAAGTCCAATTCTAGATTACCTTACTTCGCAAGCAGCATCTTGATGAGCGAAGTAATTTTTAGTAAAGTTTTCAACGATTGAAGTTTTTTTATAAATCTAAAAGGAAACATAGCGGTTTATTGTCGAGCAAAGGACACATTTAGGGGTTAAGTCCTAATCTGAAAGTGGCTGATTTGACTTAGCCGCTATCAATTTCATGTTCATTGAGCTTCGTTAAGTTTGAAGGGGACGGACTAGCGCCGGGTACAGAGCATGCCTAAGGGTCTCACCAGTCCTTGTACATGGATAGGACGATGAAGCCATCCTTAGTCTAGAAAAAAGTAAAATAAATGAAGGAGATTGGACTGTTTACTGGTGACATAGAGCATGCCTAGGAATTAAGGCCTAATCATGTACATGGGTAGGCGGGTTTACCCGTCCAAACTTCTGAGCCAGGTAACCAGAAATGAGTGAAGGAAGTTTAGGGTGTTCATCGTCCTTAATGAGCATGCTTAGGAATTAAGTCCTAGCCCCGTATATGGATAGACAGAATTAGCCTTCGGAAATCCTAAGCCAGATAACCAAAACGAAAGTAGAAGATCGAAAGGTTTATTGTCCACAAAGAGCATTCCTAGGGATTAAGGCATAATCTTGTACATATGTAGGCAGACATAAACCTTCCGAACTCCAAGGCCATATGAATCCGAAGCCGAGTGTAAAAGATTGGATGGTCTTTTGTCCACAAAGAGCACGCCTAGGGATTAAAGCCTATTCCTATACATGGGTAGGCAGATTTATGCTCAATGCCCTTCTACAATCGTGTAAAGTAGAGTGATTAGTTAGTAGTGAGGTGAATGGTATATAGAGCAAACCTGGGGATTAAGTCCTAATCCCGCACATTTGTGATCCAGCAAAGGGCCATTCGCAGTGGGTAAGCCAGAGGTGTAATATCCAGGAGGCCGAAGCCAATATAACCAAAATACAAAGATAGGAAAACGAGAGGGTTAATCATCAAAATGCCAAAGTACACAAGCCATGGACTCGGACAAACGTACGGTCCCATCCACAAGCCGAAAGACCAAAATTCCAAAAAAATCAGAAATATATACCAAAAACCAAAAGATGAGAAGCCGAAAGCCCAAAATCCACAATGACAATATCCAAAGTGCAAAAAGATGAAAAGTTGATAATCCAAAAGACAAGAAAACCAAAAACTAAGAAATTCAAAGTCTAAGAACTACAAAGCCAGAAAATATAGAAGGTTACATCAATTGACAACAGTACCACCTAGACGAGGTCGTGGTCCATTCCCATCCCAAGCCAGAGAAGGCAGTCGTGTCTGTCCCGAAAGTGCAGCTCAATTACGAACGTATTCTGCAGGCTTGGTTCATTTGTCTTGTTTTTCAATCACATCCCCGAGATGCATTCAATCAATGGTGTTGTGAGCATCTAGGTCATGGAACAAGCAGTGTCTACCAGAATCCTTCTCTTTCCGGCTGACTCCCTGGCAGGAGGCTTCCTAAAGGGGCAACCGGGTGAACTTCCAGATAAATCTCCCAAAGGGAGAGTAAGCTTTGCATATTAAGGGAATTTAGGCCAAATACACGCATTATGATCATTTTGGGGAGCATCCTTTCCTTTTCCTTTCCAGAATTGGACGATCCTTCGCCCTGAACCGAATTAGCCTCGAGAACTTTTTTTTGGTCCTCGTATCCTCTTCTTAAAGAAACCGATCAACTACAAAATTGAATTCACCGAGGTCCATTGGTGGATCCCGTTGAAGTGGGATCCTGAAATCTATCATATCCGAAACACCAGAAATCACAGCCATCAAAGCCATAGAAGGCCCGACCAATCGACCAAAGCTACAGTAGCATTAAACCTTTCTAAAAACTTACAAAAGTCCCACTAGTCCTTTGCTTAATTTCCGTAAGCGTCATCACGTTCTTGGGTTGAGCAATGTTAACCCTAAACTATTTGATGAACTTCCCAACCAAAGCATTCAATTGACTCGTTTTCAGTCTTATAAAACCACATAGCCGCAATATCCGTAAGATAGAGAGGGAAGCACTTCGCCATAACGTTCTCCGAAGCCATGAGAACTTCCATATGATGCATATCGTGCATCAAGCGAACCGTAGGATCCTTTTTGTAACACCCCATAAATTTAAAAAAGCTATATTGATAAACTAAGGAATACTTAGTTAAGTATTTGGAATTAAGTAAAATGGACTGCGCCATTGCATTCGTCTTGGAATTCTGTTGAAGATAGACTCCGAGTTTGCATGAAACGGACATCGTATGAAGAAGGTGTTAAGGTTTGAAGTTTATAAACATATAAGCCATTTATATAAAAAAAACTATTCCATAAAATCAAAATTTGAGGCGGGAAAATAGGGGAGAAATCTACCTGTTGGGGGTCGACCCCAGCCCTAATGGTGTTGACCCATGGATCAACCCCAACACAGGGGTGTCGACACCCATGTCGACCCCCCTGAGATCTGGGAAGAATTCATTTTATGAACGTGGACTCGTTTCTTGACTAGATTCGCGACTCTAGGATATAAATAGGACCTCATTCTCATTGTTTTTATTCACCAAAAACAATGGAGTCAACGAGATGTTGCCCCAACTTAGTTTGATCTAGCCTATTCTTCTTCAACAACAAGTTATATGTATTCAAGATTTGTGCTACAACATCTACAATCAATCTTTTGTTCTTTAGATCCAATCATAGTGATTTTATGTTGATTTTATATATAAATACCTAAAATATAATCTTGACATGTTTATAAGTTTGGATCTAAGCCTATGCCTGTTAGTAACCTAAATCTTAATAGATATGCCATTACTTGTACACCTGATCTATTGATTAGTGTCTATATGCCTATTCATGATATCCCTATTCTCTTAATTTGCCTAATCATGTCACCTTATTCCTATTGTATTAGTTTGCCTAATTATTTCATCATATGTCAGTTTTAATTGCTATGCATATTC
This sequence comes from Allium sativum, assembly GCA_030737875.1. Lineage (NCBI taxonomy): Eukaryota > Viridiplantae > Streptophyta > Magnoliopsida > Asparagales > Amaryllidaceae > Allium > Allium sativum. Next base: position 259,439,427 of record CM060927.1, on the reverse strand, counting down.
TCGTTCTCTTCTCTCCCTCTTTCCCTTTTTGTTTTTGTAGCTAGGCTACCTTCTAACCTAGGCATATCGATGAAATATGTGAACGCACGAACTTGGGAACGATTTGGGAATGATTAATTTGGTGCATAATTCATATTGTAAACGTGATTGGGAAATTTGGGCATAATTTGTACCTTTAGCCAAGACTTGGAATTTGGGGGCATAATCTATATCTTGATCTAAACCTTAATTTGGGGCATAACTTGTAACGTAGATTGGACGGGGATTCAGGGCATAATATACATGAAAATTGGTTAGTAATGAAATGCCTAGATTTAGAATAATTATAAACTGTAACTATGCTTAGACACAAGGTTATATTACACTTGTGGTAGAAGTCTGCTTGGAACCGCCCAGCATATCCAGCGTCCACACGTGGTGAATCTAATGTAATGGGTCTAAGTACATAAACGTGCACGTGGTGGTTTTAAGACACGAAGTTAAGTCCGACCCTTGGAAGAAGTCTGTCCAGACCTAACCGGCATATCCAGCATCCACAAGTGGCAGACTTAATGTGGGAGGTCTAGCGCAATAATAACCATAAATGAATGGATGGTGATAAACTTGTAATACTTAACATGTTTTAATCCATAAGGATTACATGAACCTGTTAACTTGAGTAGCGGTTAAGTAAACTTGCTTGAATCAGTGGGAGGGTTAAGTTAATCTTAATAAATATGTGGGGACGGGTTATACATATGAACCTAACAAACTTAACCTGTTGAGGTTATGCAATCTTGTTAAACTAGTAGGCATAACCTGTTGAAATCCTAATAGTAGGGATGCAAGCATAGGGGAAAGCTTGTATCATCTATTGTGCGGGACCCGTTTCAGTCAGTAACCCATCTTGGTATCAAACGGGGAACCCCGAACTAGGTCAGGGTTCTGGGCACACTTATTGAGCTGATTATAAGAGGTCACTTGAGTGAGGGTGTTGGGGGCACGTTTCGACGGAGTCATGTGCGTGCATGGGTCTGCTTGCTAGGGAAGATAAGACGTTGTGACATCAGTAGATATGGTTGTGCATCTTTAAAATAACGGGGTTGCCACTTTAGGAAGTGATACATCCTAATGTGGGGCCAGCACAGGGTATCTACGAGTTATGGAGCCGGTCGATTGGGGGTAGTAATTAGGGTACATCTAGTCTTGCTTGTTTAGGAGTCCATTATTGTCACTGGGGGTTAACACCTTTCAGTTCTATTGGGTTACCTGTTATTGTATGGGTTAAAACCTCTCACTAGAAGTACACCTAATTCTACCATCTTGTACTTGTTGGGATCATCTTGTTCTTATTACACTTTGGTGCAGAGAAAAGTATTAGAGAAGTGCAATACATGTTCTGTTTTATTTATCCTATTTTCCTTGTTATACCTGCATTATGACACTGTTATCTCTCACCAACTTATATGCCTGCCATAATGCTTTTACTTATTTATATGCTAAAAGTAATTGGAATCACCAGACTTTATGTCTAGCCCATTTGTTTCCTTTTCTTTCTCTTCCATTCCCCCCCCCCCCCCAAAGGTTCTCAGGGTGGGAATATTCAAGCTTGATCAGGATTCTTCTTTCCTTCTTCTTGGAGCTGCTTAGATGCACTTCTTGATTTCGTATCTTCACTACTATGGCTATATTTTGGGATTATGCTCATTTTATGTATTATTGTACGCTGATGATGATTTTTGTATAGGGCAGAAGTTTTATGTTTTCAGTATTCTAAACTTATTATGTAATTGGATTTGAACCATGAAGCTTTTCGTTTTAATAAAGTTTTAATTCCGCTGTTATTTTAGATCTGTCTTGTAATGTTTCTGTTTCTATTTACCTACAACGCTTCATGGATCTTAATGCATTTTGATAAAGAGTGACATTAATGGACGTGGGGTGTCACATTTGGTATCAGAGCTAAAGGTTACCAGATCAGATAAAAGAATTTGAAAATTGTTTTCAAAAAGGTTTTAAAAGAAGAGCATTTTCAAAAGAAAGGTCTATTTTGAAAAACATATTCCCCAAAGCTATATGAAATATCTTTTGATTCTCTGTTTGAATCCCTTTTTCCCTTTCTTTTCAGCATGTCTTGGGTACCTAATATTCCTGAGGGAATTCAGGTACCGGCTTGGTTTCGTAGGTATTTGGAGGCTACGACACCTGCCGAGGGCCCAGCAGACGCTCCTCCCCTAGCTGCACCCGCTGTTCCTCCTCCTTCGTGTGCTGATAATTTCCCTAAGACATGCAAAGATTTCTGTGCTATGTGCGGAAGGCCATTCCAAGGAACTGAGACTTTCGTAGAAGCAAGGAATTGGATTAAAGAGACAAAGGATTTATTTGGAATTTTCGAAGTTGACAATCGTAGGTTGATTCAGTTAGCCGTTTGGCAGTTGAAAGATGAGGCTTCTTTCTGGTGGGAAGTGACGCAAGCAGGGCATCCAGTGGAAACTTGGGATGATTTCCAAAAGAGATTCGAAATGAAGTTTCTTTCTCAAACTGAGCAAAGTATGCAAATGGAAAGGTTTTTGGCACTTAAGCAAGGAGGCATGTCTGTTAGAGAGTATGTTAGTAAGTTTAATCAATTGGTCAGGTTTGGTTTGGAACTAGTAGATACCCCGCACAAGAAAGCTTTGAGGTATGCTAAAGGATTGAATGAACCCCTCCATGAGTTGGTTGTGTCTCATATTCCAATAGGAGAAACTTTTGAGAAACCCGTTGATATGGCATTAATGCAGAGGGTGATAAGGGTGAGAAGGAAGAGGCTAATGTTGAGGAAACACAAAACAAGAAATTGTGGCCCATGAAAAAACAACAACAACAAAAGAAGGGCGGTAAGAGCGACAAAGATCGAGATAAGAGGAAATGTCATCATTGCAGACGCGAGGGTCATGTAATCAATGATTGCAATAAAAGAAAGAATGCTTGTTTTCATTGTGGAGAGGTTGGACATCTTCTTAAGGATTGCCTGAAGAGGCAAGGACAGGGTCAAAGGGCAGGATCTTCTAGAGGAAAGGAGCATGCTCTATTGGCCAATGCGCCAGATAGAGGTAGGAAAGTTTATGTCAAAGGTTTGATTTCTCTTTCCAATCATCTAGTTATAACTCGTTTTCATTCTAGTGCTTCGCATTCTTTTATATTTGATTCTGTGGTTGAGTCTCTGCACCTTAGTACTAGTATGGTTTTGGATCCCGTTGGTGTCTCAAACCCTATTAGGGGTACGGCTCATTTGTCTACGATTTGTCGGTGTTAGCTAGATTTTGGACCAAGCCACCAAGGACTCAATCATTTATATTTAAACAGGGAAAGGCTAGTGTTCTTGCGGATCTATGATGGCTCATCAAAATGGTTCTCCAGCCAGCCTTGCAGACCGGCTCGTGAGGTTCCTTCCCCACCACTAGCTCATGGTCCAGCTCCTCAGCCCGCTCGTGGTCCAGCTCCATGACCCGCTCATGGTACTACCACACAATTCGGCTCGTATACGTGGGTTATGAACCGACCCTGCCTCGAGGAAGAGATGGTCAAGACTTGGTCAGTCCCTATCAAGCTACGAACCAAAATTCAAGGATCTAGTGACACGCGTCAATAATGGCCATATTACCACTTCTCCACTCACTCACAATGGTTCCGAGATTTTTGGGATGGATGCCACGTGTCTTCATGAACCACCTGCAGAAATTGCCTATAAATAGCTCAATATTTGGCCTTTTTGAGGATCTTTTGGCAATTGAGAGCTCTTATTCCACCATTATCATATTTCTATTTCTAATAAAAAATAACTCAAAATTTCTGAGTGAATTATCATTGTAAAAGTGAGACTGAGAGGAAATTGTAATTGTACTTTCATTCAATCGTATAATCAGAATCATATAAAGTGGACGTAGGCTCTTTAACGCCGAACCACTATAAATTTGGTGTGTGTTTGTTGCATTTCATTTTATTTCTTGTTATAATTCTCTACGATTCAAGACAATTTGGGTGTTAGAACCATATTTTGGTCTAACATTTTGGTACTTTCACTGAGAACCAAATTCTCATCCTATCAGATTATTGCTTTACTATTTTGATTTTTGAGTCCGAAGGGTATAGTTTGCATCCCTATTGTTTTGTTTTTGAAGATTTTAGTAAATTCAGAACATTATGGCTGCAAAGAAATCCAAGGATTCACGAGCCTCTCAAGCGAATGAAGCTAATGAAGAGAATGTCCATGAGCAGGCCGAGGTGGTCACCCCGGCGAATCTCAGGGGGCGACCCGACCCCAGTAAGGGGTCACGAACTGGTCCCAAGAAGGGGCCATGAACCGGTCCCAGTAAGAGACCACGACCTGGCCAGGAAAGGAAATTGTGGCCCGCTCCACCTATATTGACGCTTCTGCTCGACCTGGCTCAAGTGCTCCAAATCCAGCTTTGAATTTTAATGATCAAGTACCTGTCTTTACCCCAATGATGGAAAGAGATTTTTCTCGTGTACTCGACATGTTGTAAAGGACAAACGATGCTTTAAAGGCTCAAAGGCACGAGAGTTCGTTAATGCGGGAGAATATGACTGCAATGAGTATACTCCAGATTATTCATCCTTATCAGAGGAGCCCCCAAGACCCCAAAAACGGCCATTAGAAAGGCATCAAAATGTGGAACAACTTCGGTTTGGGTCACGTCCTTCTCGAGAAGAAACGACACTTAACCTGGGACCTGACAATCGTAATTTAAATAATCCCGCTTTGTTACCGATGGAGAGATCCCGAATGTTACCCAGGGGTCAGAGCACAATTAATCCCAATTAGAATCAACCATTACAACCTCGTCGCCACGTGACTGACCATGACCATAGGGGGAAAGAAAGCTCTGCTCAAGTCCCGGACCAGGCGACATGCACCGAAGGGATATTGGAGGTTCTCGTAGGGCAAGAAGTGCTGACCAGAAGTCCACCGACTAATGCTAACATTGAGACGATGGTGAGGCACATCATGGAAGACAGCCGAGGACAAAGAAATGAGGACTGGGGTGTACACCGCAGTCATGCGCCTTTCACTAATGACATTTTAGATGTCCGATTTCCAGATGATTTAATCTACCGACTATGAACCGTTATTCGAGTAAGACAGATCCAGTTCAGTACTTGATGAGATATTCATAGTATATGAATGCCACCGCCACTCCAGACGCGGTGAAATGCAAAGCATTCTCGATCTTCCTAGTGGATGTGGCGTTGATGTGGTTTACTCGGCTACCGCGACGATCAATCTCCAGCTTCAAAGAGTAAGGCGAAAGGTTTAAATCAATTCTGATGTCATGCTCAGAGGTTCAAAAACTCCATTAAACTATCCCTCATTAAGCAGCGCCCTGATGAAACTTTGAGGTTGTTCTTGGATCGCTTTAATATAGAAGTCATGGAGGTAAGACACCCTCACGAGCAGTCCGTCCTGATGGCTTTAATTGACGGAGTAGATAAAGATACTGAGTTTGGTAAATACCTAGCTGGGAAACCGCCACTGACCAGGGAGATATTCTATGACAAAGCCAATATTCGCCTACATCAGGAAGAGATACATGCTAATCAAAAGAGGAAGGCCGCTGACAAGGAAGACATACAGAGTAATGTGCCATCAAGCAGTCTGGCGATAGCTCTGGGAAGGTAGAGATCAATTTTGGAACTAAGAACCAGGGCAATGGCCGCCAAACTGGAAACGACAACAAGAAAAAGAATCGGGGGAAAGACTCACAGAAAAGACCTTGGTTCATAACCATTGAAAACTTCACACTATTGAAGGACACATTGGAAAATATCTACCTGGGTACTTAAAATGTCCTCCAGTATAACAAGCCTCTACCAAGGAATTCGACAGAAAAGAAGTGTGAAACATGAAAATTCTGTCTTTTACACGAGACGTACGGGCATTCAATGAATGAGTGTCGTCATCTAAGAGACTTGGTAGAGAAACTTATTAGGGAAGGAAAGTTGGATGAATACAAGGCGACACCGCGAAATCAGGGGCAAGGTTGTCCCGAGCGAAATAAAGGGCAACAACCTCAGAAAGCTACTGCTCAGCAAAATGGTAAAGGCACTGTCATCAATACCATAGTTAGAGGATCCCATCTAGCTGGACATAGCAATTGGGCAATGGATCAATATGTTAATGCAGCCAAACGCCCTGAAGTGGGAGTGTGCAGCGATCCTGAAGATACCACCCCGATAAAACAGCAGGAAATGATGTCAGATGATGTCATATTCCGTGACAGAGAAAGTATCGGAGTTCAAGCCCCTACCGAAGACCCCTTAGTCATCGCTACTGCCGTCGGTCCTGCCCTAGTTCACAAGGTCGTAGTAGATAACGGAAGTTCTGTTAACATTTTATTTAATAAGGCGTTTGACCAAATGAAGCTCGAAGCGAAGGACTTGAAGCCCTATGAAGGTTGGATACGTGGCTTCAATGGAGCTTCAAGAGCTCCGATGGGATTTGTTGAATTGTCAGTAACTCTTGGTGAAGGAGACCGCCGGAGAGTGAGAATTCTCATGATCGTAGTTATGGATGTTTATTTACCTTATAATGCCTTTTTGGGTCGAATAGCCCTTGCGGAGTTCAGGACCTATATTGCACCTTGGTGTTTACAATTGAAATTCCCAACTGAAGCGGGAGTGGGAGTGATTAGAGGTGACAAAGTGAACGGACGAGCCTGCTATATGGCAAAACTTAAAATGCTCCGTAATGGAAAGAACATCGAGACCAAGGGTATTCCCCCTCCCCCCTAAAGGAAGATTCATCATAGCAACTAAAAGGGACATTATCGAAGGGGTCACCCGGAGACCTACCCAAGGACATAGATCTCAGAGTGGATGTGGAGTCTGGGGGCAGAATGGCGACACCCAATGAAATAACCATGGATATTCCGATCGATGGCAATGACCAAGCGAAGGTCTTAAAGATTGGATCCCATTTGGACCCTCTCCAAGCAAACGAACTGACTGACTTTTTAAAGGCAAACCTGGACGTGTTTGTTTGGACCCACGCTAACATGTGTGGGATATCCCCCTCAATCATAAGCCACTCATTAAGCATCAACCCAAAGCATCCATTCGTCAAGCAGAAAGGGCGAATGCTTGGCTCGGAGAGGTCGGTTTCCATGAAAGAGGAAGCTGAGAATTTGAGAAGCAGCAGATTCATTAGGGATTCGACTTATCCCGAATGGATTTCCAACCCTGTCCTAGTCAAGATGGCTAATGGGAAGTGGTGCACGTGCATTGACTTCTCGGTTCTAAATAAAGCTTGCCCGAAGGACAACTTTCCACTCCCTAGAATCGACCAACTAATAGACTCAACGGCGGGTCACGAACTTCTTTCTTTTATGGATGCATACTCAGGGTATAACCAGATCCCCATACATATTCTGAATCAAGAGCATACCCGCTTTATCACCGATTTGGGACTATACTGCTAAATGGTGATGCCATTCATCCTGAAGAACGCCGGAGCAACGTACCAGCTCTTAGTGAATCGGATGCTCTACAATCAGATCAGGAAAATGATGGAAGTATATGTTGATGATATGCTTGTGAAATTCAGGCGATCATCCGACCATGCTGGTGACTTAGTTAAGATGTTTGATATTCTCTGACAATATGGAATGAAGATCAACCCTCTGAAGTGTTCATTCGGAGTTGCCTTCGGAAAATTCCTGGGTTTTATCATTAGTTCGCGTGGAATCGAAATTAATCGAGACCATATTCTGGAAATCAGGAATATCCAAGAACCAAGACAGATCAAAGATGTAAAGAGCCTTGCCAAAAAAGTTGCTACATTAAGTAGATTCATTTCAAAAGCTATAGATAAGTGCATTCCGTTCTTTGACCTAATAAAGTGAAGCAAGCGTAACTTCCAATGGACTCCTGATTATTCTGGGGCTTTCCAGAAGCTTCTAACTTGTTTGGAGACACCCCCGATACTATCCAAGCCAATCGACCACGAGGATTTATTTGTATACTTGGCAGTGTCATCTCATGTAATAAGCTCAGCCTTGGTGAGAGAGGAAGATAGAGTCCAGATGTCGGTGTACTACGTGACTAAGAAGCTAGCGGCAGCAGAGCGCAGTTACCCAAAAATAGAAAAACTTGCATGTAACCTGCTGATCGCATCCATAAAACTTTGTCACTATTTCTAGGCTCATCCTAACACCATTGTAACACCCCGAATTTAAATTAACACTAATGGTTAGTAATTAAAGTATAATTAATCTCAGATGTGAGAATCAGGGGAAACGGGCTGCGTCATTGCGTTCGTCTCGGAAAAATACGCGAAATAGAGTCCGAGTTTGCGTAAAACGGGTACCGTATGAAAGAGATATGGACGAACGAAGTTAGGCAGAAAAACCCGAAACAGGCCAGAAATGCCCTGGCGCACTTGTGAAGTGCGCAAGCACAAAAATACACTGGCGCACTTGGGAAGTGCGCCCATGTCGGGACAGGAAACCTGCACAGTTTCTAGAGAGTTCTGTGGTTGGGTGCACCAGTTTGGGGTTTGGGCTTGGTCTTAGGGCTGGTTTCTGGAAGGTTCCAAAATCTAAGGGTCCTAATCTAATTTAGGGTTAATCTAAGGGCCTAAAACACTCACCTAATCTATAAATACACCCTAAACCTACCCTAATCCATACTAAAAATAGAATTGAGGGCTACATGCCGCCAAATTAAATCTTAGAAGGAGCCTCCACTAATTTATGAAGAGGGTTGCAAGCTAATCACTCTCTAATCAACCTCTAATCCATTCTAAGCATCTTAATCTTCTTCATTTGGAGTGCAAATTGGCTAGTAGTGAGTTTCTATCACTCTAATGATCAATTGCTAAACTAAGTAGATGAGATATGATGAGATCATATGGTTTTGTTTGGGGATTAATGGGTTTTAAGTCATATGACATGATGTTAGTTTGCTAATGTATGTGGGTTATGCAAGTTTTGTGCTTTGTGATCATATGTTAATATGCAAGTTACATGTATGATAATATGCAAGTTACATGTATGATAATTATGCAAGTTGTATGTTTCTTCATATGCAAGTTTATGAGTTCATATGCAAGTATGTAACATGTTATGCAAGTTCATATGCAAGTTTATGAGTTCATATGCAAGTTATGTAACATGTTATGCAAGTTCATATGCAAGTTATGTGACATATTATGCAAGTTCATAGGCAAGTCATGTATTTGTTAATATGTAAGTTTATGTAACATGTTATGCAAGTTAATATGCAAGTTATGTGACATGTTATACAAGATTATATGCAAGTTATGTGACATGTTATACAAGATTATATGCAAGTTATGTGACATGTTATACAAGATTATATGCAAGTTATGTGACATGTTATGCAAGTTCATATGCAAGTTATGTGTTTGTTAATATGCAAGATGGCACCTTTGAAACATGTTCATACATATGCAAGTTGACACCTTTTATATGTGTTATGTCATGAGAACGAAATTACGTGGGAACGATGGGGTTAATTCAATGCATATGTTACTAAGATTGTGTGAAATTAATATAATTATGCATAACATAAAATAAATGAACATAGTATGGGAATTTGCCTATTAAGTTAGGTGTACCCATACTATGTGTTGGGAATTTGCCTATTAAGTTAGGTGTACCCACACTTTGGAGTTGGGAATTTGCCTATTAAGTTAGGTGTACCCATATTCCTAAAATAAACATGATAATTAACACAAATTATGGGGGTGATTAATTAGGAGTAATTAATCGATTAAGACACGAGGTTGGACCCGTTTGTAGTGTAAGACTGCCCGGAGTTTACCGGCTTAACCAGGCATCTACAAATGACAGTCCAATGTGAGGGGTCTTAATCATAAATTAAATACGTAACAAGGGTAAATGACACGAGGTTGGACCCGTTTGTAGTGTAAGACTGCCCGGAACCTACCGGCTTAACCAGGCATCTACAAATGACGGTCCAATGTGAGGGGTCCTTTACACGGTTACGGTGTTAATCAATTAAGAAACACTTAACCAGATAAGCATGTAGTGGGGCATGGGGGTTAAGTGGGTACCTTGGGTGGTATGTGGAAATTGCTAGTGGTTGCCAATAGAAAATATGATAAAATACTTAACCAAGATGAAACATGTAATTAAACATGATTAAAGGGTTAAGTGGGAAACACTAGTGTGTGGGCCAAGCTTAGGGGGATGGCTTGTGCTGGGGGCCCATTTCAACCAGTAACCCATACGTATCTTAGTGGGCTCGACCCATGTCGAGGACGGGACACGCATACTGGGCTTGACTATAAGAGGCCAAAATGGGTTAGCGGTGGCAACGCATGACCAACGGGTTTCATATGCGTGTGTGGACCCGGGCTGGTAAATAAGATGTTGTTGCATCGTGTAGATATAAGCCGTGCACCGTTAATTTTATCAGGTTGCCACGTTGGGGAATGGTACACCCCACGGTGGGGCCAGCACGGGTATCTACGTTAGGGAGCCGATCGAATGGGGAGTAGTGTGTACACCTAGTGGATTGTAGGGCCCCGTGGCATCTACTTAGTCACCTAGGGGTACGCGAGAACTATTAAGTTAATTTTATAAGTCCATGGGTGGGATCAACCTTTAAGTTAGGAATGACTGGTGTGGTGCAGTTTAGTAATTTACCTTTGGAAGGGTAGATGCGTCTTTATCTTTTATCTTAGTTTAGTTGACCCATTCATCCCCATTAGTTACCGTATATCAGTTTATGTCTTCTCTGGTTACTTTAACGATTGTATTGTTAAAGTTATAGGACTCGCTCAGACTTATGTCTGACCCCGTTGTTTTTATCTTTTTCCCAACCCTCAGGTCCTACGGTGGATCCTAGCAGTAGTGGAGCTTGATCGGATTGCTGTTCCAGTCTTTAGGAGCTTGGATAGATGTAAAGCTCCAGTTACCCAGTTATCTTTTCTTTTGTCATGGCTATTGTATGAGAGTGGGATTATGTACTTCTTTATTTTGATGGATATTGTACTTGACTTTTATTGTGGTTTTATGATGTAACCAGACATGTTTTACTTCCGCTGTTATGAGATGATGTTTTAAATTTGAAGTACTATTTATATCTGTCTTGTTGTAGTTTTTCTGTTCTATATTCACTAAAATACTCCACCGATGCTATGGCATTCCCTTAGTGAGTGGCCATAGCGGGAGTGGGGTGTTACACGTGGTATCAGAGCTGAAGGTTACCGGAACAGATAAATTTTTGAGAAAAATACTTTTTTTTTTAGAAAATAGTAAAGGTATTATTTTTGGAAAAAGTATTTTCAAAAACATGTCTTTTAAGAGAAAAGTTTTTGAAAAAGAAAAGCATAATCCTCAATAGCCATATCTTTATCTTTCGGAATCTCCTTTTTGAATCTTTCCTCTTTCGTTTCAGCATGGCTGAAGATCTTAACATCCCGGAGGGCTTAGTTATACCACTATGGTATAGGAGGTTACAAGAGGCTAGGGCCGCGGCTGCGGGTCCAGCCAATGCTACTACACCAGAGGCAACCGCTCCTCCTCCTCAGCCTAGAGTGGATAATTTTGCTAAGATTTGCAAGGAGTTCAAGGCTATAGGAGGAAAACCTTTTCTAGGTTCAGAGACTTTCGTAGAGGCTAGAGATTGGCTTAAGGAAGTGGAAGAGTTGCTAGATATCTTTGAAGTGGAAGAGGGAAAGAAAGTCAAGTTGGCGGCTTGGTTAATGAAGGGAGAGGCCTCATTCTGGTGGGAGGTCACTAATGGAGAACGCCCTGTTGACTCTTGGGCAGATTTCATGCAAAGGTTTGGGGCTAAGTTTCTCTCAAGGGCGGAAGAGAATCTGTTTATGGAGAAGTTCTTGAATTTGAAGCAAGGGAATCTCACGGTGAAAGAATATGTCAACAAATTCAATCAATTAGCAAGGTTTGGCATAGAGTTGGTGAATACACCGGAGAAGAAGGCTTTGAGGTTCGTTAGAGGCTTGAACGAACCACTGCAAGGAATAGCTATGACTCACATTCCTATGGGGGCCACCTTTGAGAAGCTTGTCTACATGGCACTTATGCATGAGGATGATAAGAGTTCTAAGGCACCAGAGAAGAAGGGGGATCAGAAGAAACCGCAACAACAACAACAAGGCAAGGGTGGAAAAGGCAATGGTGACAAGGGGAAGAAGAAGAAGAAGAAGTGCTTCAATTGTGGGACCCCAGGCCACCTCAGCAAGGATTGTCGCAAAAAGAAGAAGACCGGTTGCTTTCATTGTGGTGAAGCAGGACATCTTGTGAAGGACTGCCCAAAAAAGGGGCAGAAGACGGGGTCTACCTCAGGAGGTCAGGTGCAAGCTCTTATGGCACCAGCTCAGGCAGGGGGGCAAGTTCAGGCTCTCTCAGTTCCACCGATTCAGCAGAGAGGTAGAACTATTTCCGTTGAAAAGTCTGGTTTTTCTGTTTGATCATCCAGTTCGTACTTTGTTTGACTCTGGCGCATCGCATTCTTTTATCTCATCATCGTTAGTTGAGTCACTGCACTTAGACACCAGTCTAGTTGATGATCCCTTGGTTGTTTCAAACCCAATTGGGGGCTCCATATATCTGTCTATGATATGTTTGGGTTTGAAGATTTCTATACTTAGCGTTGAGTTTGGATGTGATGCTTTTGTATTGGGCTTCACGGGCTATGGGTTGATTTTGGGCATGGACTGGTTATCCAGTAATGGTGTCGTTCTTGATTGTGAAAGGAGAGTTGTCAGGCTTATGACCCGCTTGGGTAATACTCTTGAGATCTCTTGTAATCCCATGGAATCTGTTTTGCTAAGTTATCTTGAATCGCTCGATGCTTCGGTCGAGAGTTTGCGTTCTGTCAGAGTGGTCCGGGAATATCCGGATGTGTTTGAAGAGGTGAAGGGTTTGCCTCCGAAGCGGGAGATAGATTTCTGAATTTATTTGGGGGATAATGCCAAACCAGTGTCTTTGCCAGTGCGCCACATGGCTCCTCGTGAGAGAAGAGAACTTCATAAGCAAGTAGGGGAGTTGCTTGAGAAGGGGTTCATAAGGCGAAGTATATCGGAGTGGGGAGCTCCAGTAGTGTTTGCCACGAAGGCGGATGGGTCCCTCAGACTTTGTGTGGATTATAGAGAACTTAATAAGCTCACGAAGAAGAATAGACACCCATTACCGAGGATAGATGATCTCTTTGATCAGTTGGTTGGCGCCTCAGTGTTTTCGCAGATGGACTTGGCTACAGGGTTTCATCAGTTGAGAGTGGCGGAGGACAGTATAGAGAAGACTGCTTTCCGGACTCCGGATGGTTTTTATGAGTGGATTGTGATGCCATTTGGGTTGACAAACGCCCCTGCATACTTTGTTGATCTGATGAGTAGAGTGTTCAGAGAGTATCTGAATAAGTTTGTAGTGGTCTTTGTGGATGACATCTTGGTCTTCTCCAAGAGTGAAGAAGAGCATGCCTTACATCTCAGAGAAGTATTGGAGACTCTTCGAGCACATAGTCTTAAAGCTAAATTCTCTAAATGTCATTTTTGGAGAAGAGAAGTGCGATTCTTAGGGCATGTGGTCTCTAAGGAAGGGATAGTTGTGGATCCCGCAAAGATAGTATCTATCCAGGATTGGAAAGTTCCTAGAAATGCTACCGAAGTAAGAAGTTTCTTGGGGTTGGCAGGATATTATAGGAAGTTCATCAAAGACTTCGCGAAGATATCAGCCCCATTAACCCGCTTGACGAAGAAGAATCTGGTTTTCTCATGGGACGTAGATTGTGATGATGCTTTCCGACGGTTAAAGAGACCTTTGACCACCGCTCCAGTTTTAGTGCTTCCAGATGGGAGTAAGCCGTTTGTTGTTTATACCGATGCTTGTGGGACAGGATTAGGCGCAGTCTTGATGCAGGAGGGAAGGGTAATAGCCTATGGAGGGAGGCAATTGAGAGTGCATGAGAAGAATTACCCTACCCATGATCTAGAGTTGGCCGCGATTGTTTTCGCACTTAAGTCTTGGCGCCATTATCTTCTTGGTGAGAGATTCGAGTTGTTCACTTACCATAAATCATTGAAGTACTTATTCTCTCAGAAGGATTTAAACTTAAGACAGCAAAGGTGGATGGAGTTCTTAGCATCCTATGATTTCGAGATAGCGTATACCCCTGGCAAGGGTAACGTGGTGGCGGACGCCTTGAGTAGAAAAAGGCTATCTTTGAGTCCATTGTTCGTGGAACGGCGAAGCTTGGAGTTTCTTTCTTTGCTCGACTTCAAACCTTCTGTTGACTTTGTACCTGGTTTGTTAGCATCCTTGGAGGTTAGACCTACTCTTTTGGGACGGATTGGCGAGGCTCAGCGAGACGACCCACAGTTGGTTGAGTTGGTAGAGAAGCTTATAAGGGGGGAGTCGTCCAGCCATTTGGGTAGATACACCATAGATGATAGGGGATGGTTGCATAGAGATGGTAGACTTTGTGTACCGCAAGATGAGGGTTTGAAGAAGGCTATTTTGGATGATGCACATCGTTCAAGGATGACTATTCATCCCGGTGGAGACAAAATGTACCAAGACATGAAGAGAGTTTTCTTCTGGGCCGGTATGAAGAAAGATGTGGCCGAGTATGTGGCTAGATGCTTAGTGTGCCAACAAGTTAAAGCGGAGCAAAGGAAACCCGGTGGGTTGCTACACCCATTGGAAGTTCCGCGATGGAAGTGGGATAGTGTCTCGATGGATTTCATCGATGGGTTACCGAGATCGATGAAGGGCAATACGGGAATTTGGGTTGTGGTAGACAGACTTACCAAGAGTGCCCATTTTATACCCGTGAAGAGTAAGAGGACCGCTCCATGGCTTGCTTCAGTCTATGTTAGAGAGATTGTTAGATTGCATGGCGTACCATCCAGCATTGTGAGTGATCGAGATCCTATCTTCACTAGTGAGTTTTGGAGAAGTTTGCAAGAGGCGGTAGGGACTCAGTTGTTTTTGAGCACCGCATATCATCCTCAGACGGACGGTCAGACCGAGAGGGTGAACCGTATCTTAGAAGATCTTTTGAGGCTTTATATCTTGGATTTTGGAGGTACATGGGAAGAACATCTTCCTTTGGTGGAGTTCGCATACAATAACAGCTTTCAGTCTAGTATTGGCATGGCACCTTTCGAAGCTCTTTATGGAAGGCCTTGTCGATCTCCTACATGTTGGTGGGAATCTACGAATAAGATCTTGCTTGGGCCAGATATGGTTAGAGAGACTTCAGAGAAGATTGATTTGATTCGAAGAAGGATGAAGGCAGCGCAAGATAGACAGAAATCTTATGCGGATCGGAGAAGGACGGATCTTGAGTTTGAGGTTGGGGACATGGTTTTTGTCAAAGTATCTCCGTTGAGAAATGTTGTTCGCTTTGGGTCCGTTGGGAAGTTAGCACCGAGGTTTGTTGGGCCGTTTCCTATTAAGGAAAGGGTTGGATGGATGGCATATAGGGTGGAGTTGCCCGACAGACTTAGTGGTGTTCATGATGTATTCCATGTATCACATTTGAGGAAGTGCTTACATGAGACCGTAGAGGTGGTAGAGCCGAGCTTGCTTAGAGATGTAGAGGTAGAGCGTGATGCGACGATTCGACGAGCTCCTACTCGCATCCTTGGGTCAGAAACTAGGAAGTTGAGGAACAGAGAAGTTCAGCTAGTTAAAGTGCAATGGGGAGATGACGAAAGCAATGCTACTTGGGAGACGGAAGCGAAGATGCGTTCTTTGTACCCATTTCTTTTTGAGAGTATGTCTTTTAACTTCTCCTTTATCGCTTGTCTAGTACTAATCTTATCTTTAGTATATCCTCTCGCTAGTACCTATGACCTTTAGATAGGGTAAAGCCTATGGTTGAAACATGTGTTTGAAACATGTTATGGTTGATGGATGCATGTGGATGCAATTGTTTGCTAGTGGTTGCTCGTGGATGCATATACACACACATTAGGCACTAGATCGGCTCAGTCACTTCATGTTGCATATCGCATAAATGGATGTGGTAGTTAGATTGATGGATGTATCATGGCTGTGTTATCATGTGGATGATGCATTTTTGTGTATGGTTGTGCACGCATATAGAAATTGTATGTGTCAATAGGGTTTCGCATACATATTGGATGCATGGCACTATCATGGTTTGCATTAAGGAGGTCGACTGAATCAGTAGACCGCCTGATTTTGCATTAGTATACGGACATATACACACACTTTCTGCATATGTTCATACATCATTAGAAGTTTCTAAGGATAATGGTTGCTTGTGGTTGATGGTTTAGTAGATGGTTGTTTGGTTGGTAGGATACGTTCTTCTTGACTTAGAGATTTCGAGGACGAAATCCTTTAAGTAGGGGAGAATGTAACACCCCGAATTTCAATTAACACTAATGGTTAGTAATTAAAGTATAATTAATCTCAGATGTGAGAATCAGGGGAAACGGGCTGCGTCATTGCGTTCTTCTCGGAAAAATACGCGAAATAGAGTCCGAGTTTGCGTAAAACGGGTATCGTATGAAAGAGATATGGACGAACGAAGTTAGGCAGAAAAACCCGAAACAGGCCAGAAATGCACTGGCGCACTTGTGAAGTGCGCCAGCACAAAAATACACTGGCGCACTTGGGAAGTGCGCCCATGTCGGGACAGGAAACCTGCACAGTTTCTAGAGAGTTCTGTGGTTGGGTGCACCAGTTTGGGGTTTGGGCTTGGTCTTAGGGCTGGTTTCTGGAAGGTTCCGAAATCTAAGGGTCCTAATCTAATTTAGGGTTAATCTAAGGGCCTAAAACACTCACCTAATCTATAAATACACCCTAAACCTACCCTAATCCATACTAAAAATAGAATTGAGGGCTACATGCCGCCAAATTAAATCTTAGAAGGAGCCTCCACTAATTTATGAAGAGGCTTGCAAGCTAATCACTCTCTAATCAACCTCTAATCCATTCTAAGCATCTTAATCTTCTTCATTTGGAGTGCAAATTGGCTAGTAGTGAGTTTCTATCACTCTAATGATCAATTGCTAAACTAAGTAGATGAGATATGATGAGATCATATGGTTTTGTTTGGGGATTAATGGGTTTTAAGTCATATGACATGATGTTAGTTTGCTAATGTATGTGGGTTATGCAAGTTTTGTGCTTTGTGATCATATGTTAATATGCAAGTTACATGTATGATAATATGCAAGTTACATGTATGATAATTATGCAAGTTGTATGTTTCTTCATATGCAAGTTTATGAGTTCATATGCAAGTATGTAACATGTTATGCAAGTTCATATGCAAGTTTATGAGTTCATATGCAAGTTATGTAACATGTTATGCAAGTTCATATGCAAGTTATGTGACATATTATGCAAGTTCATATGCAAGTCATGTATTTGTTAATATGTAAGTTTATGTAACATGTTATGCAAGTTAATATGCAAGTTATGTGACATGTTATACAAGATTATATGCAAGTTATGTGACATGTTATACAAGATTATATGCAAGTTATGTGACATGTTATACAAGATTATATGCAAGTTATGTGACATGTTATGCAAGTTCATATGCAAGTTATGTGTTTGTTAATATGCAAGATGGCACATTTGAAACATGTTCATACATATGCAAGTTGACACCTTTTATATGTGTTATGTCATGAGAACGAAATTACGTGGGAACGATGGGGTTAATTCAATGCATATGTTAATAAGATTGTGTGAAATTAATATAATTATGCATAACATAAAATAAATGAACATAGTATGGGAATTTGCCTATTAAGTTAGGTGTACCCATACTATGTGTTGGGAATTTGCCTATTAAGTTAGGTGTACCCACACTTTGGAGTTGGGAATTTGCCTATTAAGTTAGGTGTACCCATATTCCTAAAATAAACATGATAATTAACACAAATTATGGGGGTGATTAATTAGGAGTAATTAATCGATTAAGACACGAGGTTGGACCCGTTTGTAGTGTAAGACTGCCCGGAGTTTACCGGCTTAACCAGGCATCTACAAATGACAGTCCAATGTGAGGGGTCTTAATCATAAATTAAATACGTAACAAGGGTAAATGACACGAGGTTGGACCCGTTTGTAGTGTAAGACTGCCCGGAACCTACCGGCTTAACCAGGCATCTACAAATGACGGTCCAATGTGAGGGGTCCTTTACACGGTTACGGTGTTAATCAATTAAGAAACACTTAACCAGATAAGCATGTAGTGGGGCATGGGGGTTAAGTGGGTACCTTGGGTGGTATGTGGAAATTGCTAGTGGTTGCCAATAGAAAATATGATAAAATACTTAACCAAGATGAAACATGTAATTAAACATGATTAAAGGGTTAAGTGGGAAACACTAGTGTGTGGGCCAAGCTTAGGGGGATGGCTTGTGCTGGGGGCCCATTTCAACCAGTAACCCATACGTATCTTAGTGGGCTCGACCCATGTCGAGGACGGGACACGCATACTGGGCTTGACTATAAGAGGCCAAAATGGGTTAGCGGTGGCAACGCATGACCAACGGGTTTCATATGCGTGTGTGGACCCGGGCTGGTAAATAAGACGTTGTTGCATCGTGTAGATATAAGCCGTGCACCGTTAATTTTATTAGGTTGCCACGTTGGGGAATGGTACACCCCACGGTGGAGCCATCACGGGTATCTACGTTAGGGAGCCGATCGAATGGGGAGTAGTGTGTACACCTAGTGGATTGTAGGGCCCCGTGGCGTCTACTTAGTCACCTAGGGGTACGCGAGAACTATTAAGTTAATTTTATAAGTCCATGGGTGGGATCAACCTTTAAGTTAGGAATGACTGGTGTGGTGCAGTTTAGTAATTTACCTTTGGAAGGGTAGATGCGTCTTTATCTTTTATCTTAGTTTAGTTGACCCATTCATCCCCATTAGTTACCGTATATCAGTTTATGTCTTCTCTGGTTACTTTAACGATTGTATTGTTAAAGTTATAGGACTCGCTCAGACTTATGTCTGACCCCGTTGTTTTTATCTTTTTCCCAACCCTCAGGTCCTACGGTGGATCCTAGCAGTAGTGGAGCTTGATCGGATTGCTGTTCCAGTCTTTAGGAGCTTGGATAGATGTAAAGCTCCAGTTACCCAGTTATCTTTTCTTTTGTCATGGCTATTGTATGAGAGTGGGATTATGTACTTCTTTATTTTGATGGATATTGTACTTGACTTTTATTGTGGTTTTATGATGTAACCAGACATGTTTTACTTCCGCTGTTATGAGATGATGTTTTAAATTTCAAGTACCATTTATATCTGTCTTGTTGTAATTTTTCTGTTCTATATTCACTAAAATACTCCACCGATGCTATGGCATTCTCTTAGTGAGTGACCATAGCGGGAGTGGGGTGTTACAACCATATACACCGACAATCCACTACGACAAGTCTTGCAGAGGCCAGAAGCATCTGGAAGGCTACTCAAATGGAATATCGAGTTAAGTCAATTTGATTTAAACTTCCAACCCCGAAGATCAATAAGGGGGCAAGTATTAGCTGACTTCATAGCCGAGTTCACCATTCCTAAGGAGGATATACCAAGTGAAGAATCTGGTCCTTCAGAACAATAGTTCGAATCTAACACCTGGAAGCTATATACCGACGGTGGCAAGAACGATAGACGGTCCGGCGCCGGAGTTGTCCCGGTCGCTCCTAAAGGACGGTCGATCTACTATGCACTAAGATTAGAGTTCCATGCAACGAACAACGACTCCGTGTACGAAGCCCTGATTGCCGGGCTAAAACTCGCAAGAGAACTGGGAATAATAAGGTTGGACATTTCCTGTGACTCCAAGATAGTCGTAAGCCAAGTTCGAAAGGAGTTTCAAGCCAAGGGGTCGATACTTGTACCATACTTAAGAGAGGAAGGAAAGCTGCTAGGTGGTTTTGAACACTATAGTATCTCCCATATCCCTCAATTAGAGAATCAAAAGGCCGATAAATTGCCTAAACTAACTAGCTCTGACAACCCTGAGGACCCGGAAATGGGACTGATTGAAACATTGGAAACTCCGAGTATTGATCAGATGGAAATTTATCCGATACTGGAGACTGAATCGGAAAAGGAATCGTGGATGACACCAATAAATAACTTCCTGATGAATGGAACGCTTTCCGATCAAGAAAAGCGAAAAGCGTGTCGTGACTCATAAAGCCTCTACATATATTATGCAAGGAGAAATCCTTTATCGGCAAAGATTTTCGATGTCACTCCTCCGGTGTATAACCCATGACGACATCAAGCGGGTACTAAAAGAAGTACACGTAGGTGAAAGCGGTGACCATACCGGAGGCTAAATGTTGGCTAAAAAGGTACTGTGATATGGCTATTTCTGGCCTACTGTGAACAAAGATGCGGTTAGTTGCGCACGGCGTTGCGATAGGTGCCAGAAATTTGCAAAGATTCTCAGAGAACCCCCTAGTCAACTAAAGACAATGGTGAACCCGTGGCCATTTGCTACCTGGGGAATTGATATTATTGGAAGTCTACCAATTGTTAAAGGCGGAGCAAAATTTTCAATTGTGGCCATGGATTACTTCACGAAGTGGGCTGAAGCAGAACCATTAACCATTATCATGACGAAATGAGTGATAAACTTCATTATCAGAAATATCATATGTCGGTTTGGGATCCCGAAAGTCATTATAACTGATAATGGGACCCAATTCGATAACACAGAGTTTCGAAATTTCTTCCAGAGGTATCATATTGAGAAATGATACATCACCGTAGCATATCCATAATCAAATGGACAATTGGAAGCGGTAAACAAAATAATTAAGTCCACTCTAAAGAAGCGATTGAAGAAAGCCCGAGCCATGTGGGTTTACGAGTTACCCTTAGCATTATAGGCCTACAGAATGACCTATAAATTGGCGATGGGTCACACCCCCTTCTCCCTTGCATTTGGATCAAAGTCGGTCATTCCAGTGGAATTGGAAGAACTGTCCCATACGACAACTTATTATGACCTGATGACTAACAACGAGCTACTCCTCGAGTGTTTGGACATGATTGAGGAAAAGAGGGATGAAGCGGATCTACGTTCCACGAGGCACAAGCAACAAGTTGCTCGATATTATAGCAGGAAATTTCAGGCTCGAAATTTTGAACATGGTGACCTGGTTCTGAAATGTGTCATCCCAGACCCCGCCTTCTTGGGATCGAAATAGGAAGGACCATATACCATCCGACGTAAGCCTGATAATGGATCCTTCAAGCTAGCGATCGCGGACGGTAGTGAAATCCCCACAGTGTGGAACACCCAACATTTGCAGCATTACTTGACATGAATTGTCATTTTTACTCTTTTGTTTTTTAGGACCATGCAAAAAGGCATGACTTGCCTAGAACAGTCTGGTTGCAAAAGCAAAAGCTTATAAAGTGGACGTAGGTCATGATTCGACCGAACCAGTATAAAAAATATCGTGTGTCATTTACTTTTACCGCACTGTTTCATGCTTATTCTTCTGTTTCTATTCATATATGCTATTATGCTCGTGATTTTCATCGCAGGCCATATGACGATCCTAAGGAACATTGACATGGAGTCTAAAAAACAAAATTAATATTAGCACACTCCATCTTTTGAAAAACAGAGTGTAGAGGGAGCAATAAAGTAAATGACACAACCACTAGCACTCTAGCTCTCACGATTTGAGAGAGAGAGAGAGAGAGAGAGTGCAAAGGACGAAAGAACAAAACGTCCATGAGGCGTGAAGTTGCACCACAATTAAAAGACCACCTTGAATCCACTCTACCCTTGGCATCTGACGGGAGAGTATAAAGGCGCCAGGAATGGAGCGTCACAAATGTACTCCTACCCCATTGAAGGATTGGGGGGCAGACTGAAAGCTGAGTTCGAACTCCACCTTGGGCATACGACAGGACAGTATAAAGGCATTCTGATTAAATGCCACAAAAAAGTCTCCTACCCCGATGAGGAACCAGGGACAAGAGTGAAAGCTGAGCTTGAACCCTTCATTCTCGGACATGGAGGGCAATACATAGTCGATCCTAATCAATCCTAAACAAGCCCTGACCAGACATCATGTTAAAGATTGATTGGGGACATACATATACACATCACAACGAAAATAACATGATAATATACATGCATCGCAATGAAAACAACATGATATGCTGCAAAAATTTAAATTTTTGCCAACGGTGGTGACTTATGATGTAGTTTTGTTTATAACTTAGTATGACTTGAATACTTATGTACATGACTAAGTATGAGAAATTCACAGGTACATAACAATGTGAAAGAAACATAATTTTTATTTACAAGGCGCAGGGCTACAAAATGAAACTGGTCAAAATGCGAGGGCCACTCTTGCAACTACAGTAAAAGGCCAGTGGAAACTTAAAACAAACAAAAACAAGCAAACTCTATTTGTGTAACGGCCCCTGAAATCTGGTAGGCTTTGCAACCATCCCTTCATCCTCCAGTACAGTAGGTAAAACCCACCGTGGCTTACAGTGGTACCCCAGACACCTTGTTTTACGGCGACCCTTTCGGGATCCCCTGGCCGCAGCCCACCAACCCTAAAAAGGGACATGTGGGGGTAAGATTCTCCCGATCACCACCAAACTGTGAAGCGAGAACCCCCCATCATGCTACATCCTATTACCAGGCATGCCAAACAAGGACTGGTGTGAAAATAATGTCAATTTCTAATTTATCCATTTATATTTTAATATGGGCCAGACCTCTCACATCAGGCCTGCAACTTGTGGATGCTGGATAGTGTTTACACCAAAATTTGGCAAAACAACCAAAGTATTGCTTAACGCGTCACCTAATTGGAGGCGGAATGCTTAGGAAGCATGTCACCTTTTCATAGGCAAGGCGTAAGAATACCTTTTTTATTATGTGAGGCCATATCTAATATATCAAAACACCAAAATATGAAAAGAAGACAAGGATTTATAGTGGTTCGACTCTTATTCGAGTCTACATCCACTTTGAAGATAAAATCTCATTATTCACCAAGAGTTTTACAACATTTTCTCATTTATACATTCATAAGAGCTCTTTTGACATGCATTCATCTTTACACTCCTTTGAGAATGGTAGAAAGCTTGAAACACTTATGCTTTTTCCTCCATGGAAGCCATGATCATATGCTTGATAGATCTTCGATAAAGCGTGGAGAAGAGATGTTGAAATGTTTGAAGAAATTCAAGAACCAATTTGACAGCACCTCCTCTTGTTTCCGGAAAAGTCCCCCTTAAAATGATGGAGGTAGGGTGCTATTTATAGGACAAGGAGTGGCTGAAATCTTGTATTCAGGGTTCTGGTCGGTATTTTTGGTATTTACGGAAATACCACTGCCAGTTTTCTCCAGCTGTCAAGCCATTTTGGATGTTACGACCGACCAAAGGCCTTTATTGAAGGGAAAGATGACCAGGAGGCTTAGATGCGGAGCAGACCGACCAGATGCGAACGAACGACCAGGAAGTTGAAACCAAAAAGGCGGACCGACCAGAGTAGGAGGAGCAAGATGGCGCTGTCTTCTGGAAATGCGTGACCAGGATCTAGAAAACATCAGAATTGGCTTCCTCAAATATGGGATCGTCCTTGAGAGAAGAACGACCAGTTGACTTCCGCATTTGGAGCGACCAGAGGTCTTCTGCATTTGGAGCAACCAGAGGTTTCGCCCACAATGACCGACCCTTCCTTCGCTATCTCAGGACCGACCCCTTCTTCAAATGCACAGAACCGACCCATACAAACTTGTTGATATCCTATCGATCGATTTAGGTGGATAACATTTTGCCCCTCGGAGTTCCATAATTTTTCAAGAAAAACCATGGACTTCGAAATATTAGACGATACACCAATGGATTGATCAGGTTTAACTAGGGTCGGATTTAAAATTTATTCGCAGGGTTTGGTTTTCTCTCTTCAGGTTGATTCGGTCCAGTGGGTAACGAGACGGGTTGTTCGTCAAGCTATATAACTTCTCCTTGACCCTTGGTGTTCCTCATTTCTCTCAACCCTGAGCTAATTCATTTTAATGGCGGCGCGCTCTTGAAGAAAATTTCCCAATCTCATTTCGCTCCACCGATTCAATCCAAGAATCCGATCCATTCACGGCTTCTTTCCTCGAATCTTTGACAAGTGTTCGACTCTCGGTCGCTCGAATCCATACCTCGTCGAAGCCTGGAAGTCCGATCCAAACTTCTTCAGTTAGTTGATCTAATCGCAGGTATATGTCTTTATTTCCTTTATTAATTCGAGAATGATAAATGTTGGCTTTTGAATTTGACTGGATTCTTTGAGGCTAGGATGTAATTGG
This sequence comes from Allium sativum, assembly GCA_030737875.1. Classification (NCBI taxonomy): domain Eukaryota; kingdom Viridiplantae; phylum Streptophyta; class Magnoliopsida; order Asparagales; family Amaryllidaceae; genus Allium; species Allium sativum. The sequence goes on along the minus strand of CM060927.1, from coordinate 259,415,081 downwards.
ACTGGTTTTAGGTGTATGATTGCAATTTGTAGTAGAATTCTCGAATCCGAAACCCTTTGTGTATTAATATGTTTGACAACAATGTAGTATTCGACTTGAATTTGTGGAAGATGATTTTTGAAATGAGAATCCTTGTAGTTTTTCTTTGTTGCGATGATGATCACAATATGTTTGAATGGTTGACGCATGCATAATTTTCTGCTTAAACCATTATTTCGTGATATTTTCATTATGTATTCGCACTGAATAATCAGGCTAACAACACGTTTGTATAAATGTTTGATTTGATGAAGCTATGGTAACGTGATGCATGTCTGATTTTCCTTCTAAAATCATCCCTTTATACTGTTTGTATCACATATTTGTAGCAGTGACCACGTTTGCTTTTAAAGTACGGCCGACTCAGGTCGATTTTTTGTGTGTATTGCCTCTAAAACCGACCAGATTTGAATCGACTAGGGCTTTGTTTGATCGACCTGAGGTGAAGTTTGATACAAACTGACCCAGGCAAGTTTTGAGCTACCAGAGCTTTAGTTTTTGAATGATTTTTGCAACCAAGAAACGGTCGGTTTCGTGTGACCGGAACTTTACTGGTCATGAGCGACCAATCCCTGTTTTGGCTTTGAACCGACCTGACCTTTAGCTTGCAGCACCAACGACACTTGAATTTTATTGTTGACCACAAGTTTGTGAAATTTTTGTGCAGGATGGATATGTTTCGAGAGGAGTTTGTAAAGAAATATTTTGATAGGGATGACGACACGACCGTCCAGCCTTCCGTGAACTCCCCTCCACTTATTCGGCCTTCTTATCCTGAACTCCAAGCTGTTATAAACAGGCCTCGTTGTGCCCCAGGAGTATGTGATGCTAAATTTGCTCGAAGCCTTCCCGATTGGAATTTACAAGGAGTTACTTCCAATGTGGATGTCTCTTCTTCTGATCGTCAGATTATATCCAGTGATATGAACGTTGTTAAATCAAGATTACTGAGCCGAATGGAGGATGCTTTGGAGCAGTTTAATAGACAAATGGTCATGCTGAAGGATCAAACCACTCAGAAACTTCAAGATTAGTACACTCTGGCCGGAGATTTGGATAAACTTCATAGGGAAAATCTTGAGCAAATTGCTATCTTGGAAGGGGACAAGATGAAATTGATTCAAGCTTTACGAGCTCGGGATACCATCATTGCTGCTTTCCCAAAAGGTGATATTGAACTAGCAGGTTCCTTTGACAAGAGGCATGCTTCTGGTGCTTCCTCCTCAGGTTCTGTCCCAGCGAAGAGGAAGGTCGGGAGGCCTAAGAAGCGTCCGATTGTATAACTCTCTTTGTTTGATGATCTTTTCCTTCTGAACTTTTAATTTAGACTGGTTTGTAGTAAGCGAGTGCCAGCCCTCGCCTTTGACTTCTAGACTGTTTTTTGTTAGTACTCTATGTATGTACTTATGATGCTGGTGGTTTTGCTTTGGTATGTGCATGTGATGTTCTTATGTGTTACGCCTTTGTACTTTTAACCTTGCTATCACGTTTTTTTTTTGTGCACATTCTGGTTTGTACACCACGCTTGCACATCTTACTTTACACATTTTGCTCGTTTATGGATTTTTCAACTATATATGGTTGTAGTGATCCTTTGGTACGTAAGCAATCAAACAGTCACTTTTCGTGATATGATATGCCCCCGTACCAATGGAATATTTCAACCCTGATATATTGAAAACGGTCTTAAGAATTGGATGCTTTAAGTTGTAATCAGAATTTAAAAAGTGTTTGTCATTGCACTGTGACATTTGGAGCTTTTTGTTCTTCATACAAACGTTACATGTATTATTTGGAATTCTCCATTTTTTGCATCTGGGCGGAGTAGGTATTGAGAAATGAGTGGACACCTCTTGAAGAGGTTTTTTGCCCAATTTGTGTCGTTATTTGGTCAGATATTTACTGACCTTTGCAGTCGATCGGGTGCCCCCGGAGAGGTCTTGGGTTAAAGACTCAGTTTGGCAATAACCTGGTCAGTTTTTTGCTGACTTTAAGTTATTTGACTGAGTACCCCCGGAGAGGTTTTGGGTTAAAGACTCAGTTTGATAATAACGTGGTCAGATTTGTACTGACTTTAAGTTATTTGACTGAGCACCCCCGGAGAGGTTTTGGGTTAAAGACTCAGTTTGGTAATAACGTGGTCAGATTTGTACTAACTTTAAGGTATTTAACTGAGCACCCCCGGAGAGGTTTTGGGTTAAAGACTCGGTTTGGTAATAACGTGGTCAGATTTGTACTGACTTTAAGTTATTTGATGAGCACACTCGGAGAGGTTTTGGGTTAAAGGCTCAGTTTGGTAATAACGTGGTCAGATTTGTGCTGACTTTAAGTTATTTGAGTGAGCACCCTCGGAAAGGTTTTGGGTTAAAGGCTCAGTTTGGTAATAACGTGGTCAGATTTGTGCTGACTTTAAGTTATTTGACTGAGTACCCCCGGAGAGGTTTTGGGTTAAAGACTCAGTTTGATAATAACGTGGTCAGATTTGTACTGACTTTAAGTTATTTGACTGAGCACCCCCGGAGAGGTTTTGGGTTAAAGACTCAGTTTGGTAATAACGTGGTCAGATTTGTACTGACTTTAAGTTATTTGACTGAGCACCCCCGGAGAGGTTTTGGGTTAAAGACTCAGTTTGGTAATAGAGTGGTCAGATTTGTACTGACTTTAAGTTATTTGACTGAGCACCCCCGGAGAGGTTTTGGGTTAAAGACTCGGTTTGGTAATAACGTGGTCAGATTTGTGCTGACTTTAAGTTATTTGACTGAGCACCCCCGGAGAGGTTTTGGGTTAAAGACTCAGTTTGGTAATAACGTGGTCAGATTTGTACTGACTTTAAGTTATTTGACTGAGCACCCCCGGAGAGGTTTTGGGTTAAAGACTCAGTTTGGTAATAGAGTGGTCAGATTTGTACTGACTTTAAGTTATTTGACTGAGCACCCCCGGAGAGGTTTTGGGTTAAAGACTCGGTTTGGTAATAACGTGGTCAGATTTGTGCTGACTTTAAGTTATTTGACTGAGCACCCCCGGAGAGGTTTTGGGTTAAAGACTCAGTTTGGTAATAACGTGGTCAGATTTGTACTGACTTTAAGTTATTTGACTGAGCAACCCCGGAGAGGTTTTGGGTTAAAGACTGTGTCTGTCTAGTTCCATGGAGTGGGTATTGATTTTGTTGGACATTTGAGTTGATCAAGATGCCTTGGTTATAAATCCATAACCCTAAGTCGATCCTCTCGAATGATACTCCTTTGGTGGAATTTTAGCGAGTCTTCTTTGACTTTACTCCGTTGGTTTCCCCCGATGGTTGGCCTTGGTGTTTTGTCCTTCTTTTTTATCTTATGGAGACATTTCTCACTTACCGTATTTCGCCGGAATTGCTTTATGGATTCATGTGCTTAATTTGTCCTTTTGGACTATGCTATGAACTAACATCAGGCTTTCATCGGGGAATGAACAGCGAATTTTTTTTCTTTTAATTATGTCCTATAATCAGAAATCATAACTTAGCATCTTTGAGTATATAATCAAAGGTATGCGATGTATAATTTAGACAGGAGTCAAAAGAGCTGTTTTATTCATATTCATGTAATTTCGTACAAAGTATCTATTATATTCATAGAAAAACACAAAGGAATATGAGCTAAAAGAGTTATTTGAAATAACGCCGGAGGTGATCACTGTTCCAGGCCCTTGGAACTTCTACTCCGTCTATGGTCTTGAGCTTAAAGGTACCGTCGAGGAGCTTTTGGTCGATGACAAATGGACCTTCCCAATTGGGGCCAAAGACTCCTGTTGCGGTCATGATCTTCTTTAACACTAAGTCTCCCACTTCGAATGTTCTATGCCTGACCTTTTGATTGAAGTGCCAGGCAACTCTCCTTTGATGGGCGACTATCCTAAGCTCTGATTCAGTCCTTTTTTCCTCGAGTAAATCGAGGGCTTCAAGTTGTAGCTTTTCATTCTCTTTTTGGTTAAAGTGAGTTCTGCGGTGAGTAGGAACCTCTAATTCCACAGGTATCATTGCTTCCGATCCAAATGCCAGGGAGAATAGAGTATGCCCTATCGCAGTTTTATAAGTCATACGGTAAGCCCATAGTGCAAGGGGCAGTTCTTCAATCCAGTTACCCTTAGCTTTCTCGAGACGTTTCTTAATGGTAGATTTCAGGATTTTGTTGACTGCTTCAACATGCCCGTTGGCCTGCGGGTGGGCAACTGCTGCAAAACTTTTCTGAATGTGATATTTGTCGCAAAAGTCTTTGAACTCATCGCTTTCAAATTGTGTGCCATTGTCGGTGATGATCTGCTGCGGAATTCCAAATTTGAAGCCGGATTTTGCAATAGGTAATACTCCAATCAAGTCTATGCCCCAGACAGCGAATGGCCAAGGACTCAACATTTGTGTCAACTCAGTCGATGGAGCTCTCGGAGCAAATTTCTGGCATTGGTCACATTTTTTAGCGAAGATCATAGAGTCGAGATTTACCTCTGGCCAGAAGTAGCCATATCGAAGAACTTTTTTGGCTAAAGTTTGTCCACCTACATGTCCGTCACAATCTCCTTCATGTAATTCTGCCAGGATTGCTTTGGATTCCTCCTTTGTTACACATCGTAGCAAAGGTGTTGAATATCCTCTCCTATATAAGTGACCATCCTGAACGAGATACAAACGGGACTTTCGGAGCAACTTCTTGCGATCCTTCAGGTTTTCAGGAAGTGTCCCATGGAGTATATAATTCTTGATGGGGGTCATCCACGAGTCTGGCTCGTCGGTTGTCTCCATAACCCAATCTATATCAGATTCTTCAACACTGGAACTAGATAAAACTTCAACTGGAACTAGACCAAAGATTTTAGGATCTCCGGTACTAGCCAGCTTTGATGAAGAATCGACTTTCCAATTTTCTCCTCTAGGGATATGAGAGATAGAATAGTACTCTAGATTGTCAAGAAACTCTTTGACTTTGCGTAGATACATCGGAAGATTTCCGCTCTTGGTCTCAAATTCACCTTTGATTTGAGAAACCATCAACTGTGAATCGCTGAAGATCAACAAACTTCTCAGGCTTAACTCTTTCGCAACTCTCAGTCCTCCAAGCAAAGCTTCACACTCGGCCTCGTTGTTTGTGACTGGGAATTCGAATCGTAGAGCACAACATATTTGTCGTCCTTCTAGAGTTTCAAACACTATTCCTGCCCCAGCACAGTATTCATTCCTAGCACCATCAACGAGAAGCTTCCATCTGGCGACCAACTCGTTGGTTTCTTCCATTTCCTCTCCTCTATCAGTGAACTCGGCAATAAAATCAGCTAGGGCTTGCCCATTTATTGCTTTCCTGGGGTGATAAGTGACATCGTACTGACTGAGCTCAATATTCCATTTTAGTAATATCCCTGAGGTTTCTGGATGGAACAACATTTGTTTCAAAGGTTGATCTGTAAGGACCTTGATAAAGTGAGATTGGAAATAAGGCCTAAGCTTTTGTGATGCAACAAGCAAAGCATATGCAAGCTTTTCGATTTTCGGATAATTCATCTCTGCCCCGGTAAACCGTTTGCTGACGTAGTATACCGGCCACTGAACTTTATCTTCTTCCCTGACGAGGGCTGCGCTTAGAGCATGGGATGATACTGCAAGATATAGGAACAGGCTTTCTCCATCTTTTGGTTTTGACAGCATCGGAGGTGACTCCATGTGCTTGATAAGATCCTCAAATGCTTGCTGGCATTCAGGAGTCCACTGGAAACTCTTTCTTTCCTTTTTCAATGCATCAAAGAGGGGAATACATCTGTCCGTTGCTTTTGAAATGAAATGGCTTAGAGCTTCTACCTTGCCATTCAAGCTTTGAAGTTCCTTCTTAGTCCGCGGAGCTCGCATTTCTCGCAAGGCAACCACCTATGCTGGGTTTGCTTCAATGCCCCGAGCGTTGACCATGAAGCCAAGAAACTTCCCGGAAGCTACACCAAATGAACATTTGAGTGGATTCAGCTTCATGCCGTATCTCCTTAGGATTTGAAACATCTCATCAAGGTCTTCCATATGACTTTTTGCTTCCTTGGATTTCACCAACATGTCATCAACATAGACCTCCATGGTTTTTCCAATTTGCCCTTTGAACATTGAATTCACCAGACGTTGATACGTGGCACCTGCATTTTTCAAACCAAACGGCATTACCTTATAACAATACAAACCACGATCAGTTATGAAACTAGTACTATCCTGGTCCGGCTCGTGCATCATGATCTGATTGTAGCCTGAATATGCGTCCATAAAAGACAACAGTTCATGCCCTGCCGTTGCATCGACAAGCTGATCAATTCGAGGCAGGGGGAAACTGTCTTTTGGGCATGCTTTGTTTAGATCAGAATAGTCAACACATACCCGCTATTTACCGTTTGACTTTTTCACAAGAACTGGGTTGGACACCCATTTAGGATAGGTGGACTCGCGAATGAAGTTGTTCTTTAATAGCCTATCCACTTCATCCTCCAAAGCCTCAGATCTCTCAGGGCCTTGCATCCGTCTTTTCTGTTTCACAGGATGTATGCTAGGATCAATGTTCAGCTTATGCACAATCACTTCCGGAGATATTCCACACATATCTGAATGGTTCCAAGCAAAGACATCCAAATTTGTCTTTAGAAAAATAATCAATTCGTGTTGCAGCAAAGGATCCAACTGAGAGCCTATCTTTACCACCTTATCTGGATCGTTATCATGGACCTGTATAGAAATGGTAGCTTCAGCCGGTGCTGCCCTTTCCTCCCTTGCACTGGTTTTTCACGGATCCATATCTTCTTGCATGTCGTTGTATTCTCCAGCACAGGGGGAGGTCATTAATTGCTATAAGGGGGCTTCATGGATGCAGAGAGGAGTCTCCACATCCTTCTTGATGTCATACTTGCGAGCTTCAATCAACTCTGCCATATAGCAGTCTCTTGACTCTTGAGGATCTCCTTTGATTACTCCCACTTCGTTTGCAGTTGGGAACTTCATCGTCAAACACCATGGAGCAAGAGCTATCTTGAAAGCAGCTAGCGCTGGTCTTCCCAAAAATGCATTATACCCTGAAAGCGAGTCTATTATCACAAAAGACTACATCATGGAAACTTGCTTCTTCCTCTCACTAAGCTCTACGAGGAGATCGACTACACCAATAGGCTGAGTTGGTACACCAGTGAAACCGTGTATTTTATTTTTACTTGCTCGCACATTATCCATGGACAACCCCATTTTAGAGAAAGTATTGTAAAACAGGACATTTACAGATGCCCCATTATCAATCAGTACCTTCTTCACTATTGCTGGACCCAAGCCAATAGTGATCACCATTGGATCAATGGTTGGAGTCAATAGTCCACTAGAATCCCGATCTCGGAATACCACATCTTCCCAGGATGTTTTTGGTATTTTCCAACGAAGTGAGTTACTGCAAACTTCGAATCCATTTTCTTTTGAAGCATTGCCCAGTTCATTTGTATACCTGACAATATCCTCCCAGGTATCTCCTGCAGGATGAGGTCCACCACTGATCGTGTTGATAACGGGTCGAGAACCATTTGCAGGTGTTCTTTCGTCTTGACTTGGATGAATCTGCTGCCCTTGAGTAGGCTCGGTATCTGAAGAACGCTTTGCATACTCCTGAAGACGGTTTTTCCTTATCAACTCTTCAATCAGATTCCTCAAGTGCCGACACTCATTCGTGTCATGACCCAATTGATCATGAAATCGGAAAAAACCTTCCTGAATTTGCAGCTTCTTCGGACACCTTTATTGGTTTCGGGCTCGGATAATCCTCTGTAGCTTTAGTTGCCATGTATATGTGCTCAAGTGTATCATTCAACAGAGTAAGGTCCGTAGGCTTGAAGAAGCGCTGCTTTTTAAAATCCTTATCGTTCTTGGCATCATTACCGTTTCCTCTTTTTTGCCCCCCACCTGAATTTATTTGATCGGTTTTTGTAGAAGCTTCTTTTTTCTCCAGAACCACATTAGTTTTGGTCTTGCCAACAGAATAAATGGGATCATCTTCAAGACACATGTATTCCTCGGCTTTGTCATAGAATTTCTCTAATGTGTTGGGCTTCTTTCTCTTTAACCACCTTCCAAATTCAGAATGTTTATCTATGCCCCCTTCAAGGCATTAGAATTAACCTTGGCTCGTGGGTCCCTACTTCAGCAGTGGCAGCATTAAAACGACTTAGAAAAGATCTAATAGTTTCACCCGGGACTTATTCCAACTCATTGAGGGACATAATATCTCTAACCTTCGTTGTCTGGAGGCGGAACTGATCTTGAAAGCATCTTGCTAGTGTGAAAAAATTATCAATAGACCTGGGAGGAAACTTAGTGAACCATAATGATGCTACTCCTTCCAAGTACACCGGGAAGTACAAACACTTAAGCTCGTCGGTTGCTTGGGCCCCATCCATGTGTTGGTCGTATCGAAACAAAAACACATTGGGGTCGCATGTCCCATTGTAGGCTTGGATTGTAGGTGGCTTGAATTTCCCTGGGAAAGTCGCCTTTTTGATTCTTTCAGTGAGAGGGGTTTTTGATGGCGCGAACTCCCATTCAGCCTCATTATCATTTCGAGATTTGCTTTCTTTCATAATTTGTTGGACCACTTTCAGGAGGCGTTCCTTCCCGTGGAGGCTATCTGTGGGGCAGACGCTTTTGTCTCGACCGGCAGCTTGCTTAAGCAAGCCATCACGGTTGTGACTCCGGGGTCCTGGTCTTTCATCATTAGAAAGTGCCCCTTTGGCAGAATTGGTCGCTTGACGAGAAGTGATCCCCGCGTTATGGTCCGATCAACATGCTTCGAATTTTCATGCTTTCCTTTATCAGGATCAGAGATCTGTTGGATAGATTTTTCTCGGTTCGGACTAGAGGAAGAAGAACCAGTACCTTCTGCATGAGCAGTCTTTGTGGCTACCTTTGCTATAGCGGCTTGAAGAGCAAAGAGCGAATCTAGCCTTGCCATTATGGCCTTGTTAGCTATTTCCTGCTGTTGTGTCAGACCAGCGACGGCTTGATCAAGCTCGCCTCTTGTGACATTCACGCCTCCATTCGATGTTTCGCCTACTTCAAGCCGGTTAACAGCGGGGGTTTCCTCTCGATTTCCCTCATTAGATGCTCTAGCCCTTGCTTCCTTATTTGCTTTTGGCGGCATTATTTCAGAAAGTAGCTTGAACATTGAGGAGAGTTCGTCAGAAGGCCCAACTCGTAGATTCGAGCGGTCTATTTTGAGATTAGGCTAAAAAACTCTAAGATCTTCACAATATATTTGATGTCAGAAAGTAGATCAGCCCCACGGTAGGCGCCAAATTGTTTACACCAAAATTTGGCAAAACAACCAAAGTATTTCTTAAAGCGTCACCTAATTGGAGGCGGAATGCTTAGGAAGCATGTCACCATTTCATAGGCAAGGCATAAGAATACCTTTTTTATTATGTGAGGCCATATCTAATATATCAAAACACCAAAATACGAAAAGAAGACAAGGATTTATAGTGGTTCGACTCTTATTCGAGTCTACATCCACTTTGAAGATAGAATCTCATTATTCACCAAGAGTTTTACAACATTTTCACACTTATACATTCATATGAGCTCTTTTGACATGCATTCATCTTTACACTCCTTTTGAGAATGGTAGAAAGCTTGAAACACTTATGCTTTTTCCTCCATGGAAGCCATGATCATATGCTTGATAGATCTTCGATAAAGCGTGAAGAAGAGATGTTGAAATGTTTGAAGAAATCCAAGAACCAATTTGGCAGCACCTCCTCTTGTTTCCGGAAAAGTCCCCCTTAAAATGATGGAGGTAGGGTGTTATTTATAGGCGAAGGAGTGGCTGAAATCTTGTATTCAGGGTTCTGGTCAGTATTTTTGGTATTTACGGAAATGCCACTGCCAGTTGTCTCCAGCTGTCAAGCCATTTTGGATGTTACGATCGACCAAAGGCCTTTATTGAAGGGAAAGATGACCAGGAGGCTTAGATGCGGAGCGGACCGACCAGATGCGAACGAACGACCAGGAAGTTGAAACCAAAAAGCGGACCGACCAGAGTAGGAGGAGCAAGATGGCGCTGTCTTCTGGAAATGCGCGACCAGGATCGAGAAAACATCAGAATTGGCTTCTTCTAATATGGGGTCGTCCTTGAGAGAAGAACGACCAATTGACTTCTGCATTTGGAGCGACCAGAGGTCTTCTGCATTTGGAGCGACCAGAGGTTTCGCCCACACTGACCGACCCATCCTTCACTGTCTCAGGACCGACCCCTTCTTCAAATGCACAGAACCGACCAATACAAACTTGTTGATATCCCATCGATCGATTTAGGTGGATAACAGATAGGCCGGTTGGTTCCGGGGAGACTTATCCCACAAGTTGGGCTTAACCTCGTGTCTTGGCCCAATTTGTTTTTGCGCACTTGGACCTCTCACATTAGGCCCAACATTTGTGGCTGCTGCATATGCCGGTCGGGTCCGGGCAGACTTCCACCACAAATGTGACCTAACCTCGTGTCCAAGTACAATTTTAATTAATCATTATAATTGTTCTACAAAAAATATTATTTTAAATTGTTTCTCATTTCAAAATATCTAAATTTTGGAATATTCTATATTTCCAAAACAACTTGATTTCAAATACTATAACTTACCTTTTAAAATCTTAATAAAACTTGGGACTTTCTCAATTATTATATTAATAACAATAAACCTTCCAAAATGTCTAATTCTGAATCTAATCTTCTTATCTTAACATATTGACAGTAAAGATGGAATCTTTTTAATTGGATCCCTTTTTATTTATGACTAATATTTCATTTACATTAAAAAATGCAAATTCTTATGTTAACAAAATTCCATTCTTCCTTATATGCTTTAATGAATTCCCTTTTTAACATAAATATGTGATTTTCTAATATTTACATTTCTAACACAAAAATGTGATTAATCATTACAGAGAAAACTTCCATCTTTTTAAATTACATAAAAAGGTGATTTTGATTCCATTGTCAAATTTGCTCTTTCTACTTATGCTTTAATTACATATATAATGCAAATTTTTTTTAATGTAAATTCTTATTCTTTAATTACATATAATGTGATTCTTTTTCTTTAAATCTTGATTACATAAAAACATAAATTTCGTTACATGGCAAAATCATATCTTAATTGATTACATAATAATGTAAATTTCGTTATATGGCAAAATCATACCTTAATTAAATACATAAAAATGTAAATTTCGTTACATGGCAAAATCATATCTTAATTGATTACATAAAAATGTAAATTTCGTTACATGGCAAAATCATATCTTAATTGATTACATAAAAATGTAAATTTCATTACATGGCAAAATCATATCTTAATTGATTACATAAAAATGTAAATTTCGATTCAATGTCACAATTCCTTTTTCTTATTATATTTACATAAAAATTGTAAATTCTATTTCAAGGTTGAATTCATTTTTTTATGACATTGAAAGCATAATTATTTATTCATTTTAAATTACAGAAATAAAAAAATGTAATTTTTTTATTTACATGTCTATCCATTCTTTTTATTTACATATAAAAATGTAAATTTTAATCCATCGCAAATTCCTACTTTATTTTTACATATAAAATGTAAACTTCATTACCATGCAAATTCCTACTTTATTTTTCATATAAAAAAATGTAATTTTAATCTATATGCAAAATCTCATTCTAATTTACATTATAAAAATGTAATTTTTAATTACAATGCAAAATCTACTTTTTGTTTACATCATAATAATGTAAATTTTCTATACTATGCTAATTCTCATTTTTATTTACATATAAAAATGTAAATTTCCTTTACTATGCTAATTCTCATTTTTATTTACATATAAAAATGTAAATTTCCTTTACTATGCTAATTCTCATTTTTATTTACATATAAAAATGTAAAGGAAATACTATGCTAATTCTCATTTTAATTTACATATAAAAATGTAAATTTCCTTTACTATGCTAATTCTCATTTTTATTTACATATAAAAATGTAAATTTCCTTTACTATGCTAATTCTCATTTTTATTTACATATAAAAATGTAAATTTCCTTTACTTTCAATATAAATTGTCATTCTAAAAAAAATGATTTTTATTCACATCATAAATTTCATGTTCTATAATTACATATAAAATGAAATTTTATTCGCATAATAAATTTCATGTTCTTACTATTTCTAATTTACACAACTGTAAATTTTGAATGCAACAAAACTAAAGGAACCAATCGTATATATTTTTATATAAATCTCAATAATGAGATTTTGATCGCATTAACAAATCTACAATAATAGAGCTGAAACAAGAGAAAATAACCACCCAACATCAAATCTAAATGATTGATCTGGAATCATACATACATGCAAACCATCATTTATAATATTATCACATTTCAGATTTACTTCATTCTTTATTCAACCATTAAATAACGATTAATAATTTAATTTAATAATTATTTAAAATAGAATCTCACCTTGCTATTGCGCGAATCTACAATCAACAGAGAGTCAGAAAATGTTCCAATCAATTTCAGCAAAGTCTATTTGTTGTCACGGTTCCGTCGGATCTGAAATTTTTAGATTCGGAGTTTGTATGAATTAACTACAAATATTTAAATTAACAATTGCTTTTCACAACTGCTGCTGTAACGGACTCAAGCGTGGCAAAATCTGAAATTGTTCATACCTTAAGTTCTTAGTTTGTTCAAAAGTTTGATTCAAGATTTCTCTCTCTCTGTAGTTGATGGTTTTGCGAACGGTTTGCGGCAAAACGACCGGGTACGAGAGATCTACAAGCTCAGAAAATAGGGTGATGGATGGTGGCACATGGAAGGTGCGGTTTGGGTGCAAAGGCCGCGGGTTGTCGGTGCTCGTTCTTCGCCTACGGTCGATGAAAATGGATGAAATTTGTTGGAGATTAAAGAGAGTGAGAAGAGCTTCGAAAAGTTGCACTACGGCCTAAGCTAATTCTTTGTGGATTAGGAGAATTTGAAGAGGGAAAATTTTCGGCCATGGGTTTGTGCGTGCGGCTGTCGAACGACGGGGAAGAAGAAAGCCCGTACTTTGCTTCATATTTATATTATTATTTAATTAGGTTATTATCTAATTATCCAATAAAGGTCCGTTTACCCACTTACTCCGTTTTCAGCCCAACGACTGTGTTTCCTAGCTAATAACCCCTATTCCGGATCCATCTATGTCCCGCAGGCCCAAAAGGTCATCTCAGCCTCCGTTTTTCAGATTTAAAATTATTCTTTTATTTTAAAAATTCAAACGTATATAAAAATTCACCGGGGCCACAATTTAACTTTAAAAATTCCCAAAAAAATATTTTTGGCTATGTTTTGACGATACGAATCCAACAAAATTATTTTCGTTGAATTCTGAGCCTATTTGAAAAATGACTATTTTCAAGCCGATTAAAGTTGACCGAAATTGACAAAACTGAAATCTTTTTGCCACGGCCACAAATTAATTCTAAAAATTATGAAAAATTAAACTTAACTATATTTTGACATTCTGAATCCAACAAAAGTGGTTTCGTCGAAAACATAGGTCGTTTGAAAAATGGCTATTTTTAAGGGCTACATATTAAATATTAAAAATACATTTTAAACAAATAATTTTCGAAACTAGAAATATATATGTGTTTACTATTTTTCAATGCAGAAACGTCATTCGGAACTCAATGGAAGTGGTTTCGAGTCTGAATTCCTTTGTGTGCAAAAAGTAGTGGTTTTGACCTTTGTAAATTTCCTAGCGACCTTTCTAAATTTTAATTTGGGCATAACTTTTGATTCCCGCTATGAAATTTCAATTTTTTAGATTCGTTAGAAAGATATTTTTAAATAGATTCTAATATTTTTAGTTTCACTAAAATCCGTTAAATTTTGCATCCTGTACGATTAGTCAAAGTTCAAGTTTGACTTTTCAATCTACCGCGCTATTTCTAACTCTTTTTATAATTAAAATTAAATTATTCATCCTAACCTTGATTTAAATCAATTCTTAATCATTATTATTTTAAATAAATTATTTTAAATATCAAAAACTCATTAAAATTAGTTAAAATAAATTTTTAAATTTACCCTAAAATTCAGGATTGTTACAGTCTCCCCCACTTAAGAACTTTTCGTCCTTGAAAAGGAACGAGGCTAAAGTTGTTTAAGTATCCTATCTCATCTTTCATTCTTTAATTCGTTTCTATAATTTTTTTAGTTGAACTAATAATTACACTACACAACCATCAATCAATTAGCTGATTAACTTTTAAAATATATAACTTTATATATACAAAAATCATATTTCCTAAAATAGATTATAATTACAAATACGTATATTATAGGCTTGTCACTCTCAACTCATTCTGGGGCATTACTAACCCTATCTCTAATGAGTTTTCTCATTCTAGGATACTACTGATCCTATCTCTAATGAGTATTCTTATTGGATATTACTAATCCAATCTCTGATGAGTCTTTTGTTCAGTTCTAACGAGTTGTTCCAAAAGATTTTAGCTGACCAGAGCTCTGATACCAACTGTAACGACCCGCATTTTACCCGACCTTAATCGATCGCAAAATCGACTAAGATCGTTCAAAATCCGCATACGTTAACTTTGGGAATACAACACATTAGAACAAAAACAGCAGAGTTTTATCACATCATGATAATATAACATCAGAGTACAGAATATATTAGAGTACATCGGCATTAAAATACAACGGAAGAAAATTTTACAATAAATTTAATACAATATAGTGCAGCGGAAATAAAATAGATACAGCAGAAGACAACTATGCTCTGGACACAGCTTTAAGCTTCAATCCAGAATCCTGCTCAAGAAGTAAAAATATCTGCAAAAAGCTACTCAACTGCCCGTGTGGAAAAAGAGGGCACCCGAGTTTGCAAAGGTGGAAACAAACAACGGGTCAGTCATGGGACTGGTGTGAGAATTCTTAACTAATTTAACTAATAATAATAAAGCAAATCCAAGGACCACGCCGCTAATGTGGAACGGGTTTACTCTAATGGGTTGCCGTGCATAACTTAAAGTGACAAAACAAACAATAAGTAAATCGTAAAACAACGCTATGCTTTTGAGAAAAATGGAATCACCATAAGACCCAAGTCCCATCACACAATGCAACGCAAACCAGAGGATAGGGTTTTACCTTATGGTGTTTAAACATGCTTGGTACGATAAAAACGAATTTGATATTATTATTAGTGTACATAAGTTTTCAAAAATAGTTCAATCATAATGTATCAATCCTAGGACACATAGATACCATAATACTATGCTTCCGTACTAGTAATACAATCAAATCCGCATGAGGTCGTATTGGAAATTGGGTTTCCATCATGAGTCAAGGCTAAGGAGGAGCTCCTTACCAATTCGAGACACTCTAGCTAATGCCTCAGGATCCCCCGCAATGAACCCTTGGATAGCTGCAGGGCCGGTCCATACATACAGCTTCGTGGATTGGCAATTCCTGAACACACGTTTCCCGATCCTATAGGACCTATCATCCGAGGCACGCCACATTCCATCATCCACATAAGTAAATATCAGCCAGTTTTAAGCACCGACACCACTTCTAGCTAGAAAGAAACGTGCTGCTCTTCCTGCGTTCCCTTCTCCCGTTTTAGACTCAACCGGGTTGTGAGGCTCGTGAAGTAACGTTATAACCACAAGGCCTGCTTTTCAACAAAGCGACGACAAGTTATAACAGCTTTGACAAATTGTGGAGAGAATATGGGGATATCTTCCATCGATTGCTCGTCTGGAGTTGTAATAGAAACCTCAGCAGGTGGACGAGCAGGAATTCTGGAAATTAGCGGGTCATCAGGATTATACTCCTCGACCCCAACAACCTTGAATTCCACGGATGAGCTAGAACCTTCAGCAGGAATTCTAGAAATTAGCATGTCATTAGGATTGTACTCCTCGACCCCAGCAGCCTTTAATTCCACGGCTGAGCTAGAACCTTCCTCAACTTTATTTTTGCCTTTAAGCTTACGCCTCTCCTCCACCATATATTCTTTAATTAGACGCCTCCCTTCTGCTAGCCTCTCTAGTTCCTTACCATTGAGGTAAGTCCTCATGAGCTTATCCTTGTCAATAGCCTCAACCTATAAACGTTCCTTCTCACCTTCGATAATTTGGTCCCATACTTCGACCAGAGTGGTAGGATAGTTCTTGATCCATGAGATGTCTCGAGTTCGAATCACCTGGGCGAAAAAGTTCATTAGCAATTCATCGAATTCTTCTATCTCCTGTTCATCCATGGCAAATTTGTCGGAGGCAGACTTAAGAGTTGTATTGGCGTGCCCTTCAGCAAGAGCTGCCCTTTCATTAGCTTGAGTTAGTTGGGCCTTCAGACTTGCCATTTCATTCTCCCAAACAGGAATTTCCTCAGCGAAGCAGCCTCGTGATAATTTCAGCTCAGTGTTAACTGATCTGGGATCTTCTGTCTCCTTTCTCATGGTCGTACGCTCTTGGATGTTTGAGCGAGCTCGGTGTGGAAGCGTCTCTCCGCTTCCTCGAATTGCTCCATATAATTTTTGGCATCCCGCTGAGCCAAGGCAAGCTGAGCTTGAGTATCCTCTAATTTCTTCTCGGCCTCATCTCTGGACATAACGTCATATTCTGCCTTTTCCCATGCATCCTTTACATCCACTTCAAGTTGGCGAATGACCTCGGAAAGCTTCTTGGCATGCTTCTTCATTCCTTTGTACTGTTTAGCTACGAAGCCTACCCAATCCTTGACCTCTATATCCCAATCAACGGGAACCGGTTCAAGATCTGGAACAAAATGCATACTTCCGAAGTAGATTTCGGGGAACTACTTCTGCGAATGTTTCGGCTTTGCTTGATTTTCAGTGATAAGAACCACCGGCTATGTAGCAATACCATCGATTTTACATAGTTTGGAGGGGACAAGAGCTTTATTTCCCTTCTCCAACTCTTCGCTCGGGCCCTTATTCTTGTCTTTGGCCTCGTAATGCTTTTTGGTAGATTTCTCCTGAGAACGAACACTCTTCGGAGGGATCAGAACATTGGGCGGTTGTTTGCCTCCCCCTGCTGAATTTGATGACTATGATGCTCCTCGAAATCATGCCTTGGAGGGAACGAGAGCGTGAAGAATGAGGTTGGTGGGCATCGTTGTGCTTCCTGCTATCTCTCCGGCGATTGTCACCGCGGTCACGCTCGGTGATAGGATTAAATACGGGCGTGTACTCGCAAAGATTTCGATGAGAATAGCAACGACGAGTCATTTTTCCTGTAAAAATAACAAGCAAGTATAAGAATCATGGGTCAATATAGTGTATAAGTGTTGTGATGTGCGGTGCATATGGTGTGTGTTTCTTGTGTGATCCCCCCAACAGACCAGGGCCCGAAACCAGGCCTCTCCGCGTAGTATCTCCACCCTTAACAGGAGTAGGCTCTTCCTCGGAGATAGGAAAGAATGGATCTGTTCCAATGTCCTCAGAAGTGCAAATATCGTCTAGCAAAGGAAGCTTGGCTAAATCAAAAAACATTTGTTCTTCTGTTTGTAAGTCATGAGTTGGAGGTTTATTCAGTGGTGGTGTTTGCAGAGAGGGTTGCCTTTCAGGAATGGAAACACCTTTCGGTTCATCGCCTTGAACTCCACTCCTAGTGTACACATTCAGATCTTCATCATCTTGGACACTCATCGGTGAAGGACTTTTGGGAAGCTCGGTTGTTTTTATAATTTATGTGGTCACCTGTTCCTCTCTCGAAAGCATGCTGCTAGATGCCTCAAGAGTTTGGACTGGGGGACATACTTATAAGGCTTGTCTCCTTGAACGGGGCCTCAAATTATATCCAGAAGTTGGTGTTTATGAAGATTTCTCATCGTTTATGCATTTCTTGATTTTTAGGAAATCAGAATCGCTTGTCCTAAGGCTGGTCAAACGATCTTTGTATATTTTCCCCTATTGCTTCTTGGGATTGGAACTGTGAAAGGAAAAGAAATATTAGTGCAGCAATGTACGCAGTTGAAGCAGACACTTAAGGATCTGAAATTTACTTGACTTCAGCCACCTCCTTGCACACCCAGCCTAGTGCTTTATATAAAACCACTCAGATTTAGCATCACTTAATTTGCTATGTCCATCAGTTAGGACTTTCTTAGTGGGATAGACTCGAAGAAAACAAAATCCGAGGTCCGTGTAGAATGATGTTTAAAGTGGAAATGGAATTTCAGATCTTCGTAAAAGCGCTCAGTATCAAGGATTTCTGCATATGTAATGTACAGGCTATATAAAGCAGCATAAGCATTAGGGTGAAGTTGCATAGGAGCAATACGCATTCATCTCAAAAATTCGACGACGAGTGGATGAAATGGAGGAACAGTGCCTATTAAACATATGACCTTACTGATGGCCATGTACCCTTCCGGAGCAGAATGAGGCCTATCCATTTCCCCTGCAACTCTAACGTCGTCCCATGGAATCCCATGCTTTAAACATATTTTCTTTAGCTTTATATCATCAAGTGTGGAAGTTATGGAGTCACTCGGATCGTATAACACTATGACACTCTCGAACTCATCGGGAGAGTGATTATCCCCAATTCCATCCTCTCTTTCTTCTTCTCAAGTGATGTACTCTCAGGTGATGTCGATCCTGTATCCATGTCTATTTCATACTCTGATCCGAAGATATCCTAACCTGGGTCTAATTAGAGTACAACAGGGTTGTAATAGCTTGATGAGTCTGAAGCTGCATTTTTATCTGACAACCTTGTCGAACGTGTATTTGACATATTTTTTGTGTTGATAAACAAGCATTAAAAACTAGAGCATAGATACCCTTGACCCCCGTGTGTGCAAGTGCTAAGTGTGTTAGTGTGTGCAATATTGAAAAGATAAAACGTAAAGTAAATCAAATGAGCATGTTGTTAATCGTTAAGCTATGTGTTCACTCAGTCCAAAATATTCATCTTGAAGGCTCTAACCTAACTGTTCATAAATTCACTCGAGTTATAGTTAGTCCTCATCTAAAGTGTATGTTGGCATGTTTGGTTAACTTATGTCACTCAAACAAGTACAGTTGTAGATAAAAATTGGCTCAAAGATAAGCTGGTTTGTTGATCTCATATTTTCGGCTCGTGGTTGAGGACTAACTCATGACCATAGAAAAATAAATTGGGATTAAGCACGGCTCGCAATATGAAGTTGGTCTGTGAGTATAGACCGACTCACGGTGGACACCGGCTCGCGGTGCAAGTTGGCTCATGATGGACGTTGGCTCATACATGTGCAATGGCTCGCCCTATGACTTTGGTTCGCACCCCATCCTCCGTCCATGATCCGACTCGCTAGACCATTACATGAACCAGTATGTTGCCTTATCCCACCATCTTCACGACCCGAACCACTACCCAAATCCTCCCGACTATACGGTCCATTGAGATCTTATCTCCACCAATCTCCCTGTTTGTTCAAGTGGGATGTTACTCCAACTACCCCTCATCATTTTTCCACACGAGCCAGCCCACAATGATAAAGTTACCATCGACCCTTCATCTCCTAATCCTCTCATCTTCCTCTCTTCTTGCTCCTCAATCGCAACCCAGATGTAGTCAATGTCACCAACACCGGCGATGGTGCATAGAACGAGAACGTCGATGTCGCTAGAGAAGAACAACAGAGATTAAATCGAAACTCACGTCTCATCCCATTATAGTTCGATTTGAAGTTTATATTATAGAAAGTAAAAGTGGTCGAGATATTTTTTTACCTATTTCGATCGAGAAAATAGAAGGGAGATCGTGTGGATTTGGGGTTAACGCAAGCTAGGGCTTTGGAGTTGGGAAATTAGAACGACAACGGTGAAAAGTGAATGGGAAGATCAAGTTAGGATGTTTTATATGCTCGGAAGGTAAATGGACCATTCAGACCTCCATTTCAGCCCGTTGTTGGGTGGACGAGTCAATGGGCTTTCTGTCCCTGGCCCACGCATGCATTGGCTCATATGAAAATGAGTCCCATGGACCGCGTGTAAGGGTTATGGTCTGGTCCAGTTGAGGCATCTTAATGCTAAACAACTACGGATCAGGAAGAACTCAATAAGTGGAGACTCCTATACACACACATGAATAAAAATACAAAAAAGTGATAGGTCAAACAATTGAAATTTTAATCTCTAAGAATCTCCCTAATGAACTATTTGCAGTTTAGCTCGAAGTTAAAAATCGACAAGTATACAACAGAATAATCGAAAAATATATTCTGTATTTATACTCGCCCCCAAGATCAATAAACACGATTTCATGAAGTGACGCGGCTATGCGAACAGACTTGACTATTGACGCCCGTCAAT
This sequence comes from Allium sativum, assembly GCA_030737875.1. Taxonomy (NCBI): domain Eukaryota; kingdom Viridiplantae; phylum Streptophyta; class Magnoliopsida; order Asparagales; family Amaryllidaceae; genus Allium; species Allium sativum. Next base: position 259,394,645 of record CM060927.1, on the reverse strand, counting down.
TCAACAACAAACGGATATGACTGTTAGTTCTTATCTGTCCGGGAACAAACAGATTTATGATTTCACAGCACGTCCCATCATTGATAAAACATACTTCATGGGGGAAAAACGTTGGCTAGCTTTTGTACCAAGCCACCAAGGACACAATCATTTATATTTAAAAGGCAAAGGCTAGTGTTCTTGCGGACTCAAGATATGTATGCTGGCTCATCAAAATGGTTCTCCACCTAGGCTTACAGACCGGCTCGTGACTGCCCCCCCCCCCCCCCCCCCCCGCCACTGGCTCGTGGTCCAGCTCCTCAGCCCGCTCGTGATCCAGTTCAGTGACCCGCTCGTGGTACTACCACACATTTCGTCTCGTATACGTGGGTCACGAACCGACCTTGCCTCTATGAAGAGATGGTCAAGACTTAGTCAGTCCCCATCAAGCAAAGAACCGAAAATCAAGGATCTAATGACATGTGCCAATAACAGCCATATTTACCACTTCTCCATTCACTCATGGACGGTTCCGAGATTTTTGGGATGGACGCCACGTGTCTTCACGAACCGCCTGCGGAAATTGCCTATAAATAGCTCAATACTTGGCATTTTTGGGGATCTTTTGGCAATTTAGAGCTATTATTCCACCATTATCGTATTTCTTTTATTTCTAATCAGAAATAACTCTAAACTGCTAAGTGAATTATCATTGTAAAAGTCAGATTGAGAGGAAATTGTGATTGTACTTGCATTCAATCGTATAATCAAAAATCATATAAAGTGTACGTAGGCTCTTTAATGTCGAACCACTATAAATTTGGTGTGTTTGTTACATTTCATTTTATTTCTAGTTATAATTCTATACGATTAAAGGCAATTTGGGTGTTAGAACCATATTTTGGTCTAACGGTCGGGGTTTGAGAATATCTGCGTTAGGCGTCGAGTTTGAATGCGACACATATGTTTTTGGTTTCGTGGGCTATGGTTTGTTTCTAGGGATGGATTGGCTAGCCATGTATGGTGCCATTCTGGATTGTGAGAGAAGGGTCATTAGACTTTTGACTAGCCATGGGAGGACCCTCGAGATTTCTTGTGACCCTAAGGGGTCTGTTATGCTTAGTTTCCTAGAATCGCTTGATGCATCTATCAACGATTTATGAACTATATCAGTAGTCCGTGAGAATCCTGATGTTTTTGAGGAGGTACGAGGCTTACCTCCAAGGCGCAAGATTGATTTCCATATATACTTGGTGGACAATGCAAAGCCAGTTGCATTGCCTGTGTGCCACATGGCTTCAAGAGAAAGGAGGGAGCTCAACAAGCAAGTAGGGGAGCTACTTGAGAAAGGATTTATTAGGCGAAGCATATCTGAATCGGGTGCTCCGGTGGTATTCGCCACTAAGGCGGATGGTTCTCTTAGCTTATGTATGGATTATAGAGAGTTGAATAAACTCACTAAGAAGAATAGGCACCTACTTCTGAGGATATTTGATCTGTTTGGCCAGCTTATTGGTGCATTTGTTTTCCTTTAGTTAGACTTAGCCACGGGGTTTCATCAGTTGAGGGTGGCCGAGGACAGTATAGACAAGACCTCTTTTAGAACTCAAGATGGTTTCTTCAAGTGGCTTGTCATGCCTATTGGGTTAATGAATGCGCTCACTATTTTGTTGATCTGATGAGTAGAGTGTTTCGGGAGTTTCTAAATAAGTTCGTTGTGGTCTTTGTTGATGACATATTGATTTTCTCGAAGAATGAGGAAGAGCATGCCCTACGTTTGAAGGAGGTTATGAAAACTCTCTGTGCGCATCAGCTTAAGGCGAAGTTCTCCAAATGCCATTTTTGGATAAAAGAAGTGACATTTTTAGGGCATGTGGTCTCTAAAGATGGGATAGCAGTAGATCCCGCGAAGGTAGTTGTAACTCAAGATTGGAAGATCCCAAAGAATGCAACGGAGGTAAGGAGTTTTCTTGGGTTAGCAGGCTATTATAGGAAGTTCATTAAGGACTTCGAAAAGATAGCGGCCCCACTCACCAGACTGACGAAGAAGAATCTGAAATTTTATTGGGATATAGATTATGACGATGCTTTTCAGCGATTGAAGAGGGTTTTGACAGCAGCCCCAGTCTTGATTTTTCCTGATGGGAACGAGGTGTTCACATTATACACTGATGCATGTGGTGCATGGCTTGGTGCGGTTCTGATGTAAGAGGGAAGGGTAGTATGTTATGGAGGTAGACAGCTAAGAGTTCATGAGAACTACCCAACCCATGACTTAGAGTTATCTGCCACAGTATTTGCGCTTAAGACTTGGCGCCATTATTACTAGGAGAGAGGTTCAAGTTTTACACCAATCATAAATCTCTCAAGTATTTGTTCTCGCAGAAGGTTCTTAATTTAAGGCAACAAAGATTGATGGAGTTCCTAGCGTCCTATGACTTTGAGATTGCTTATACCCCTAGCAAGGGTAATTGGTGGCGGATGCATTGAGTAGACAGAGGATGACATTTAGTCCTCTGTTTGTGGAGAGGAAAAGCTTGAGTTTATATCGATTTTTGATTTTAGACCCTCCACCGAGTTTACACCTGGATTATTAGCATCATTAAAGGTGCGACCTACTCTGTTGGACTAGATGGGACTTCGCAACGAGAGGACCTACAGCTAGGAGATATCTTGGACAGGCTCAGTAAAGGGGAGACTTCTAGTCACCTCAGAACATATTCCATGGACGATAGAGGGTGGTTGCGATGAGATGGAAGCCTCTGTGTTCCCCGAGTTGGGAGTTTGTTGAAGATAGTCCTTGAGGAAGCCCATCATTCTAGGATGGCTATTCATCCAAGCGATGATAAGTGTATAAGGATATGAAGAGGGTTTTCTTTTGGGTTGGGTTGAAGAAAGATGTGGTGGAGTTTGTTTCTTGATGTTTGATTTGTCAACAAGTCAAGGCTGAGAAAAGGAAGCCCGATGGTTTACTTCATCCTTTGGAAGTCACATAGTGGAAGTGGGAGAGCGTCTCTATGGATTTCATTAATGGTTTGCATAGATCAAGGAAAGGCAACAACAATAATTGGGTTATAGTGGACAGGCTTACTAAGAGCACTCATTTCATTCCTATTAAGAGTAAGAGGACAACAACATGGTTGGAAACTGTTTATCTTCATGAGATAGTCCATCTGCATGGATTACCTTCCAGTATTGTGAGTAATCATGACCCCATATTCACCAGTGAGTTTTGGAGGAGCTTGCAAGAAGCATTAGGTACATAGTTGTGTTTGAGTACCGCTTATCACCCTCAGACTGTTGGATAGACGGAAAGGGTGAATAGAGTCCTTGAGGATCTTTTAAGATAGTGTATAGAGCATCTTCCTTTACTAGAGTTCACCTACGACAGCAGTTACTATGCTAGTATTGGCATGGCACCCTTCGAAGCATTGTACGGGCGACCCTGTAGATCACCGACTTGTTGGTGGGAACCTACAGAAAAGCTTCTACTTGGACCTGAGATGGTTAAAGAAACTTCAGAAAAGATTGATCTAATCCGCAGGCGCATAAAGACAACTCAGGACAGGCAGAAGTCCTACATAAACAAGAGAAGGACCGATATTGAGTTTGAGGTCCGAAACTTGATTTTCATCAAAGTATCACCTTTGAGGATGTAGTTCATTTTGGATCTGTAGGGAAATTGGCACCAAGGTTTGTAGGGCCATTTCCCGTAACAGAAAGGAATGGCCTATAGATTAAAGCAACCAGAGAGACTATCCGGCATTCATGATGTTTTCCACGTTTCTCAATTAAGGAAGTGTTTGCATGACACCGTAGAAATAGCTGAGCGAGGTATGCTTGAGGAAGTAGAGGCGGAATGAGAGGCGACAGTTAGACGAGTCCCTACACGTATTCTTGGATCAAAAGTTAAGAAGTTATGCAACCGGGAGGTCAAGTTGATGAAAGTACAGTGGGGAGATAACCAAGAGGATGCAACTTGGGAGACTGAAGACAAGATTTGCGCTTCGTACCCTTTACTTTCCAAGGGTATGTTATTAACTTCCTTTCCAAAGCTTTTATTCATGTTATTTTCTGTCGTTTAAGGATATCTTATCGATCCAATCTTCGACCTTTAGGTAGGAATCCCATGATGTAAACATGTGTTTGAGACAGTTATGTTTGATGGATGCAAGTGTTTTCTCGTGGATGCATATACACACACATTAGGCACTAGATCGGCTCAATCACTCTCATATGGCATATGAATGTGTGTGCATTTTTCTACTTTTAATGGATGAAGTGGGTGTATCATCATATGGATGTCGCATTTGGATGAATGATTGTGCAGGCATATAGAACTTACATGTTATATTAGGATTATTTGCATATATGTTGGATTCATGGCACTAACATACATTGCATTAAGGAGATCAATAGAATCAGTAGACCGCCTGATCTTTCGCATAAGTATAGGGACATATACACACACCTTTGCATATGTTCATATAAGCACTAGGAATCTTTTAAGGACAATGGATGCCTATGATTATAGATGAGTAGATGGGTGATGGATGTTAGGATATGCATTCTTCTTAACTTGGAGATTTCGGGGACGAAATGTAGTAACCCGTAACCTCCCCGGTAAGGGGATTGCTTTGAGGACAAGACCAATCGGAACACAAACAGAAGAACTTTTCATTGTTAATTACAACAATTCCATCAGAATACAAGAATATACAGAGTATGAATAAATATTACACATTTGACAAATATCAGAGATTTAAATTACATTTAAATACATAGCAGCGGAAAAATAATACAACACACAACTGAAGGCGATATACGGATACAGAGCTTTTTGAGTATCGTTCCAGCTGTAAACCAGGTTCTTGTAAATATAAATCTGCAAAACCAAAACTACTAGCTGCCCATGGGGTTTTGCAGATTTATATTAACAGGAACCTGGTTGGTTTTGCATATTTATATTTACAGGAACCTGGTTGGTTTTGCAGATTTATATTTACAGGAACCTGGTTGGTTTTGCAGATTTATATTTACAGGAACTTGGTTTACAGCTGGAACGATACTCGGAAAGCTCTGTATCTGTATATCGCCTTCAGTCGTGTGTTGTACTATTTTTCCGCTGCTATGTATTTAAATGTAATTTAAATCTCTGATATTTGTCAAATGTATAATATTTATTCATACTCTTTATATTCTTGTATTCTGATGGAATTGTTGTAATTAACAATGAAAAGTTCTTCTGTTTGTGTTCCGATTGGTCTAGTCCTCAAAGCAATCCGGGCTTTCCTTACCGGGGAGGTTACGGGTTACTACACGAAATCCTTTAAGTAAGGGAGAATGTAACACCCCTATTTTTAAAGAAACTATATTTATATACTAAGGAATACTTAATTAAATATTTGGAATTAAGTAAAATGGACTGTGCCATTGCGTTCATCGCGGAATTCTGCTTAAGATAGACTCCGAGTTTGCATGAAACGGACATCGTATGAAGAAGATATTAAGGTTTGAAGTTTATAAACATATAAGCCATTTATATATATATATATAACTATTCCATAAAATAAAAATTTGAGGCGAGGGGGGAAATCGGCCCATCAGGGGTCGACCCCTGCCCTCGGGGAGTCGACCCCCTCCCCCCGAGATCTGGGTAGAATTCAGTTTCTGAACGTGGACTCGTTTCTTGACTAGATTCGTAGACCCTAGGCTATAAACAGGACCTCATTCTCATTGTTTTTATTCACCAAAAACAATGGAGACAACGAGGTGCTGCCCCAACTTAGTTTGATCTAGCTTATTCTTCTTGAATAATAAGTTATACATATTCAAGGATCTATGCTACAACATCTACAATCAATCTTCTGTTCTTTAGATCCAATCACTGTGAGTTTATGTTGCTTTTAGATATAAACACCTAAAATGTAATCTTGACATGTTTATAAGTTTGGATCTAAGCCTATAACTATTAGTAACCTGAATCTTAACAGATATGCCATTACTTGTACACCTGATCTATTGATTAGTGCCTATATACCTATTCATGATATCTTTATTCTGTTAGTTGGCTTAATCATGTCACCTTATGCCTCTTATGTTAGTTTTCCTAATTATGTCATCATATGCTAGTTTAATTACTATGCTTATTCTTGTTCTCTTCTCTCCCTCTCCCATTTTGTTTTTATAGCTAGTTTACCTTTAAGCCTAGACCTATCGGTCAAATATGCGAATGCACAAATTTGGGAACGATTTGGGAATGTCTAATTTAGGGAATAATTCATACTGTAAACATGATTGGGAAATTTGGGCATAGTTTGTACCTTGAGCCAAGACTTGGAATTTGGGGGCATAATCTATATCTTGATCTAAACCTTAATCTGAGCATAACTTGTACCGTCGATCGGACGGAGATTTGGGGCATAATAAACATGAAAATTGGTTAGTAACGAAAATGCCTAGATTTATAGTAATTAGAAACTGTAACCGTGCTTAGACACGAGGTTATATTACACTTGTGGTAGAAGACTTCCTGGAACCGCCCGGCATATCCAACGTCAAAAAGTGGTGAATCTAATGTGAGAGGTCTAAGTGCATAAATATACACGTGACGATGCTAAGACACGAGGTTAAGTCTGACTTATGGAAGAAGTCTATTGGGATCCAATCGGCATATCCAGCATCCATGACTGGCAGATTTAATGTGGGAGGTCTAGCGCAATAATAATCATAAATGAATGAATGGGGATAAAGTGTTTGAATCCATAAGGATTAAATGAACCTGTTAACTTGAGTAGGGGTTTAGTAAACTTGCTTGAATCAGTAGGAGGGTTAAGTTAATCTTGTGAAATATATGGGGGCGGGTTATACATATGAAACCGACAAACTTAACCAATTGGGGTTATGCAATCTTATTAAACTAGTAGGCATAACCTGTTGAAATCCTAGTAGTGGGGATGCAAGCCTAGGGGGAAGCTTGTATCATCTGTTGTGTGGGACCCGTTTCAGTCAGTAACCAATCTTGGTATCAAACGGGGAACCCCGAGCTAGGTCGAGGTCTGGGCACGCTTACTGAGCTGATTATAAGAGGTAACTTGAGTGAGGGTGTTGGGGGTGCGTTCCAACGGAGTCATGTGCGTGCATGGGTTCGTTTGCTAGGGAAGATAAGACACTATGACATCAGTAGATATGGTTGTGCATCTTGAAAATAATGGGTTTGCCACTTTAGGAAGTGATACATCCTACTGTGGGGCCAACATAGTGTATCTACGAGTTAGGGAGCCGATCGATTGTGGGGTAGTAACTAAGGTACATCTAGTATTGCTTGTTTAGGAGCCCGTTATTGTCGTTGGGGTTTAACACATGTCTGTTCTATTGGGCTACCTGTTATTGTATGGGGTAAAACCTCTCACTAGAAGTACACCTAAGTCTACCATCTTGTACTTGTTGGGATCATCTTGTTCTTATTATACTAGTATTGGTGCAAAGAAAAGTATTAGGCGCAATGCATGTTCTGTTCTATTTATCCTATTTTCCCTGTTACACCTTCCTTATGACACTGTTAACTCTCTCCAACTAATATGTCTGTCATGATGCTTTCACTTATTTATATGCTAAAAGTAACTGGGTTGGCCATACTTTGTGTCTGACCCATTTTGTTTCCTCTTCTTTCTCTCATGTTTCCCCCTCTACGTTCTCAGGGTGGGAATACTCAAGTTTGATCAGGATTCTTCTTCCCTTCTTCTTGGAGCTGCTTAGATGTACTTCTTGATTTCGTATCTTCTCTACTATGGCTATATTTTGGGATTATGCTCTTTTTATGTATTATTGTACTCTTATGATGATTTTTGTACAAGGTAGAAGTTCTATGTTTTCAGTATTCTAGACTTACTACGTAATTTGGTTTGAACCACGAAGCTTTTCTATTTAGTAAAGTTTTATTTCCGTTGTTATTTTATATCTATCTTGTAATGTTTCTATTTCTGTTTACCTATAATGCTTCATGGAACTTAATGCATTCTGATAAAGAGTGACATTAACGGACGTGGGGTATCACACTTTATACCATCAAAAGTTTCAAACATTGGCAATTTGAAATATGGTGGATTCTGGGAATTTTGAATATCCTGAGTGAAGGGACTATGAGTTACACAATCCAAGTCCGGCAAAAAGGTCCCACCTTGAGTGTGTCGTCGAATAATATTGGCGATCCGAGTTCCATTACCATTTCCAAGCCAACGATTCCAGTCATTTAAATCCGCACTGGTACCCTGGTGTTAAGTCCGACATTAGCAAACTATTGAGCCCCAGCAAAGACAACTGGCTCAATCCTAAACCGAGATACCTCGACTGGCACAAATCCAACATTTGGAACTGCGGGAATTCCTTCATCCAAAGCTATGCGCACCAACGCTTTGGTGACATTACTAACACCAGAATCTGAAACATGATTAACCAAAACCTGTGGTGAAACTTGAATGGGATTAAGGTGGTTCCCTCAAGCCTAGTCGATTTAGTAGTTGTATGCGGGCTAGTGTCCACACGGGGTTGTTCTTTGGGAATTACTGTAACAGCCCGCATTTTACGTATCGGAAGATCATAAAATATTTTTATTTTATTCCCTGAGGGTTGGATCATTCTCATCTTTTGATATGTTGCTTATGGGGATGTGTGACATGTCCATAATTTTTACCGATTTTGTTTGTGACCATTTTGCCCCTGTCAGTCTTGTACTGGGCATAACTTTTGACTCAGGTCGAATCAAAGGGTGAGACCTGTGCCATTGGAAAGGAATTGATGATTCTCTTTCCGTAGAGTGGTTACATTAAGGATTTGGTTCAGCGGTTTGGGAGAAATCGCTGTTTTAAGGTTTTTCAGTTGGCTGTTCAGGTTTTGGAAGGCTAATGGGCTGATTTGGAGAAGGCCCATTAGAGGGTGGGTGGAGACTATAAATAGGGGGTAAGGGGTATGGAGAAAGGTTGGCATTTTCCATTCTCTTATGGGAAGGCTTTGATCTCCTTCTTCCTCTAACATCTTTCCACTATTAAAATTCCAAAATCCAAGGAGGGAAATCGAAGATCTACATTATAAGAGGCTAGTCTACATCGTCTCAAGGGCGAATTCATCGGATTGAAGAGTTTGATTCGAAGTGTTCGCTGTCCGGATTTCGTTTTCATTGCTTTTGCTTAGATTTGGATAATTGGTGAGTGATTTACATCTCTCATTCGGATTCATGCAAGTATATGGGTTTTAGGATGTTAATTTCATCATTTCCATGTTATTTTCCTTAGATCCACACCATGCTAAGTCCATTTTATATATGAATCACCTTAGGATCTAATCTAGATAATTTAAATGGTTAATTTTATGATTTTTCTTAAGATTATGCAAGTTAGATCCATTTTATGTTCATATGATTAACTTATCATGTTTTGGGAAATTTATGTGTTTTGATGGAAATTGTTAGATTGGTGATATTGTTGGTTGCATAACATGTTTGTGGTTGCGTTTGGATGAATTGGATGAGCCGGTTTCATCGGATTCGTCGTTTGGCGAAGTTTTGGTCGAAATCGAAGTCGAAATGGAGCTGTGCAAGTTTCTGGTCGGTTTTGGAGCTAGTCGGGTCGGTTGAGGCGGTCTGATGGCTCTGGTCGGTCCAGAAGGGTCTGGACTGAGGTGGTCGGTCACGTTATGGCTTGGGGAGCAAGTCAGGGAGCTGGTTTGTTGGGATGGTGGCGTTCTGGTTGGTTTCAGATGGTGGCATTCTGGTTGGTTTTCACTGGAAGCAAATCCTGGTCGCTCTAAAGGAGCTGGTCGGTCAGGTGGAGCAAAATCTGGTCGGTCTTGACGGGGTCGATCCAAAGCTGGTCGGTCCCAAGGAGGTCGAGTCGATCCAAAGCTGCAAGGAGGTCGAGTCGATCCAAAGCTGCATGGAAGTGGGTCGTTCTGGAGCAAGGCTGGTCGGTTTTTGATTGGTCATTCTGGAGCAATTCTGGTCGGTTTTGACTAGGTCTTGGAGCTGGTCGGTTTGACTGGTCCAGAAGGCTGAGGAGGGAGTCTGGTCGGCTCAGGAGGGTCCTGGTCGGTCCAGGAGGAGCAAAAGGGAGGTCTGGTCGGTCCAGGGGGTCTGATCGGTCTAGAAGTACCGGAAGAGGTCTGGTCGGTTCAGAATGGGTCTAGTCGGCATTTCTAGTGGAAATTTCTGATCGAACACTTCTAGTGATGACATAACTTCGAGGTGGTTCAAGTAGGAAGGCTCGAAGTGATGAATGTGTTCGTTGATCAAGGTGGAACAACGAATGCGGAGATAACTCAAAGGTCGTGAGTTGGTGGATAATGGTTGCTCGAGAATGTTGCTTGAGCTATGAAACATCGTCAAGGTTGGACGATTAGAGATGCGAAGGCCGAGAAGTCACCGTTGTCGTAAGTTCTAGCAGGCTCAAAGCAGGGGTACGATGGGTATCATTGAAAGGCCCAAAAGACCAGTTGTGGGTGGAGTACCCTAGGTCTCGGGGAGAGGCCTAGTGTCAAGGTTGGACATTGCCAAGGTTGGGCATATGGAGTTCATGCTAGAACCGGGGTTATCATTAGCCCGTGACATATGGCAAGGTTGGTCGTCATACGATAATGATGATTTCGAAGCAGGATTGGCGGTGATAGCCAGAGTCGGTTATGGATGATTGTTTGTTCTGTTTGTACTATCTCACATAGATTATCCAAAGTCGAGGGAGATGTTCTTTGAGTGCTTAAGTGATATTGGTTTAGGCCTCTGGCGAGGGTACTTGAGGAATGTTAAACTCGATTAGGGTTATCTGTGTGAGACTTATATAATCTGGATGTTATGTGTGTTCTCTATGATTGAATGGGTGTTCTGGTTTCTATGGATGAATGGTTGAAATGCTTGGTGTAAAGGCTATCACTGTTCGATGTGGGGAAGATAAGGTTGAGTTCTTCTTTGGTGATGTGGGTAGATAAGTTGTTCATTTACCCATTCTCATATGCATTCTTGTTGAAGTTTGTTAGTTGTATTATCGCTCACTAAGACTATTGTCTGACTCAAGGTTTTATGTCTCCTCTTATTTCCTTGGGCTGTTCATCCGGTTGTGGATGGGCAGACTAAGTAGCAGGTTACAGGTAATGGAGCTTAGTGATACGAGGAAGCTGAGCGATGACGAGCAGGAGGCTGGCGTACCAGTTTTATTCTATCTAGTATTTCTGTTTCCGCTGTTTGAGTTGCTTGAGAGTTGTAGTGAGGCCTTATGTACAAACTTAGATATCAGTTGGATAATCTTTCTGGATGTTGAAAGAGTTTCAAAAGTTTGTTATATGATACCTCATTACTATCACCTGTTGTATATGTTCTATTATATTTTATCCTTGCGCTGTGAGTTCTACGACAGGTTTCGATGTGATCACTTACTATGATGATCGTCCATAGCAGCCTGGCACGCCTTCCAGCGCATTATTTCTCTTGTTTAGTGCGGGGGTTATGGGCGGTCGTCACAATTACCCCAAAGTCATGAGCTAATCCCGGTGGAATGCTTGCACTTATTCCAGCCTGTAACACCCCACCTCCGTTAAGGTTACTCACAAAGGGAATGCATTAACTTCAGTGGAGCGTCATGAGTGCATATAACAAATAAATTACAAAACATGCAAAATTTAAATAGCGGAAAATAAATAAAACTTTACTTTATTGACAAACAACAGCTTGTATAAAGATTGTTTTCCAATACCCATTACAACAAAGCATCTGTCTTGTTTAACAAAATAAAGAAGCATAAAATGATAATGATATTCCCCAATAAAGCATGAGCCAGCCATAGCAATGGAAAAGAGAGTCCAAAGCAATACATCGTCTATCATCGAGCTTGGGAAGAAAACTGAGCTAAGTGGTAATAATCCCTCCCTGTGAACCTGGGGGAGAAACGGAAGAAAAGAAGGCGAAAGAAAACGGGTCAGACATAAGTCTGGTAAGTCCAGTGATTATTTAGCATGTAAACAAGTAAAAGGATCATGACGTGAATAAATTGAATACCAGACATAACCATGATGATAAGCATAGCAAGACAACAAATGATGATCGTTAGATATGACAAGGTAAGATACACTGAGTGCGCTTCGGTTCTTTCTCTGATTTCCTATTTTCTCTGCACCACCCAACTAGCATCCTAACTAGTGTCTTTTATAGAACGATTCGTATTCCCTACTAGTGTCCCAACTAGTATCCTGTGAAAAAAGGATCTATATCCCCTACTAGTGTCCCAACTAGTATCTTGTGTTATATAATAAGGTGATCCCAACCCCACAATTGTGGTAGCCTTCAGGTGTAAATCTAGTATGAGGATCTTACCTCAATCAGCCTAATTACCATAAAGATGTTAGATGTACCCTTACTACCCTAACGATTAGCTCCCTACTTGTATTAATTTTCCTTGTGTCTGTGTCAATCAGCCCTCTCTTGCGTGTAGATACCCTGTGTTGGTCCCCTTATAAGGTGTATCAATCCCTATGATAGCAACCCGACACAAATTCTATATGCACAGTGTATACTACTGATGCCCAGTGCCTGCTTTTCCACGCCGGAGCATGTGCACGCCCATACTCTGTCGGAACTACACTGCTGCACCCTCTGCGGCTATTTTGATCGCTTATAATCAGCCCAGTAATCGTTCCCCACCCTGCCTAGTTCAGGGTACCGTGGTACATCTATGTGGGTTACTGCTAAAATGGGTCCCCGTTACTAGGGTTTCAAAAGGTCTATTCATATACCCCCCAAATTGATTAAGTGTTATCCATCCATTCAAGTTAACTTAACCCATCCACACGTCATGGCATGTTGGTTAAGTGTTTCTTATTAACTTAACCCTTCTCATTCATCATGTTGTAATTGGTTAAGTGTTTTCAATTAACTTAACCCTGTTCATTCATCATATTATATTGGTTAACTGTTTCCCATTAAAACTTAACCCCACTCGTTCATTGATTAAGTGTTAACTTAACCCTACCACTTGTCATGTTATATTGGTTAAGTGTTGCCCTCTTGTGTTACTTAACCCTACCATTTGTCATGTCACATTGGTTAAGTGCTGCCTTGATGAACTTAACCCTATCACACATCATGTTATATTAGTTAAGTGTTGCTTTAATTAACTTAACCCTACTAGTCTTAGCATGTCTGTTTCTTAGCTTTAATTCATTCATTAAAGCACCAACCTCTCACATTAGTTCTATATTGTTGCGGTCGTTGGATGTGCCGGGCGGTTCCGGTCAGTCTTACACCACAACTCAATCTAACATCGGGTTTTTGGGCTTAATGCGCTAATCTCTCACATTATATCTATATTGCTATGGTTGTTGGATGTGTCGGGCGGTTCCGGCCAGTCTTACACCGTAACTCAATCTAACGTTTGGTTAGGCATATTCATCTTTTAATTAATTTACATATTTACAATTTATGTTCATATGTAAATTATCCACAAGTGTTGTTAATTCGAGTCATGACCCATTTACCCTCTAAATTATGTCCATAATTCTAGGTATACAAACTCTACCATTTCACACTATTAATCATTTACGTGATTATGAGCCAATCTATGCCAATAGCATGTAGTTTAATATTTTTTCCCCAATGTCTCTCTCGTTATTCATTCGCATAATTCACATTGAACATTAGGCTCGCAAGTTAGCCTAACTTATAAACAAAAGGGAAAAGAAAGGAACATGTAACAGGCATACACAATATACATCAACATGTGTAGTATAAATTTGGGATAGAATGGCATAAACTTAATTAAGCACATAAACGTGATCTTACATTTAAATTAGATCCAATTAACATGCGAACTAGCATAGATCTAATTGTATAATCATGAACTTATATAGATCTTAAACATGGGTACTAGCTTGGATCTAACATGTAAGCATGTAAGAACATAACTTATCATGTAATTTACATACATGAAAGAACCACAAATTTAATACAACATGATAGGTTCAATGGTATCGGTCACAATAGTCTCATAGGCACGACAGGTTTTACTATGTCAGTCAGAACAATCCATTAGGCATGATAGGTTTTACTATGTCAGTCACAACAGTCCAATAGGCATGATAGGTTTTACTATGTCATTCACAACAATCCAATAGGCATAAGCAATTCAGAATTGACAAAAGGATAGGCACGAATAGAATTAGGCATAGTTCTAGGTCCAGTTAATACAGTCATGATTTCTTATTAGGTGTTCACATCTAAACAATAACTGTGATTACAGAAAAAGGACGGATCTTGATTCCTGGGATCTGATTTCTGAATTTGAAAAGTTATCCTTTGATGTAGACGTTTGATTTGATGTTCTTCTTAATCGATTAGTAGTTTGGATTTTATTTAGAAGATGAAAGAGGCTAGGCTAGCTTGAAGACGAACAGCATGACGACACCATAGTCTTAGGGTTATGAGGTTAAGGTCTAGCATTGGCTACGTATATATAGATGTCTAGGATTAATTCTAGCCTTTAGATCAACATAGGAGTCATTAGAGTCACACAGCTCGAAGACAGGTCATCCAACAAATCAGAACAAGACACGTCATCACAGAACACTCCAAAATGTTGTGCTGGATGGCCCTCGATATGGGCGCACTTGGCAGTGCGCTAGTGCATTTTTGTACTGGCACACTTCACAAGTGCACCAGTGCATTTTTGTACTGGCACACTTCGCAAGTGCGCCAGTGTATTCTGGTCTGTTTCGGTTTTTCTGCCTAACTTCGTTCGTCCATATCTCCTTCATACGTTATCTGTTTTACGCAAACTCGGACTTTATCTCAAGCAGAATTCCGAGACAAACACAATGGCATAGCCCATTTCACCCAATTATTCTTTTAATAATTGATTATTCTTTAATTATCTCTTTTCTCCTGTTTTAAAATCACGGGGTGTTACATTCCCCCCTACTTAAATGATTTCGTCCCCGAAATCTTCAAGTCAAGAAGAATGTATATCCTACCATCCAACATCCATCTACTCAACTATTCAATCACAGGCATCCATTGTCCTTAAAAAGATTTCTAATTCTTTCATGATCATATGCATAGTGTGTGTGTGTGTCCTTACCCAAATGCAAAATCAGGCGGTCTACCGATTCAGTTGACCTCCTTAATGCAATTCATGATAGTGTCATGCATCCATTATGTATGCAAAAGAACCCTATTGATACATACCATTTCTACATGAGTGCACAACCATACATTCAAATGCAACATCTATATGATAACACATCAAGTTTCAATCCATATATATAAAAATCCACTCATGCATATGCAATATGGAAGTGACGGAGCCGATCTAGTGCTTAATCTACGTGTATATGCATCCACGACCAGCCACTAGCAAACGCTTACATCCACTTGCATCCACCAAACATAACATATCTCAAACACATATTTGCATCCGTTGTCTTCTGACTAATGATCGAGGATAGGACCGAGAGGATATACTTAAAAGATAAAGACTAGCATGTAAATAAATCTTTACAGAAAAAGAAGATCAAGGATATACCCTCAAAAAGGGTATGATGCATGAATCTAGTCTTCGGTCTTCTAAGCCGTATCTTCTTGAGCTTCACTCCATTGTGCTATGACCGTCTTAACTTATCCATTGCGTCAACTATCTGAGTGTATTTTCTTTATGAAGTCCCTATTTGATCCAAAAGCGTAGGTCTTACTCCTAGCGATGCCAAATACTAACTTAACCGAAGGTTTTAAAATCAAAGGTTGATATCTATTCTGAACTTTTCCTTTTCACATAAAGAGGACTTGAAGCCAACCTTTTTCTTCTTAAGGCATCCGCTACGACCTTACCCTTCCTTCTAACATCAAAATGGCGCCTAGTCCCGTGTCACATGCATCCATGTATACCGTAAACCTTTTACCATCGTAAGGTAAAAGTCAAAACTGGGGCCGTTGTAAGAGCCCACTTCGATCGTTGGAAAGCGACATCACAATAAATATCCCGAGCAAAGTTTAGATTCTTCTTCGTTAATCTAGTAAGTGGGGCTAATACCTTCGCAATGTTCTTAATGAACTTCCTATATTAACCCGCTAGTCCAAGAAAGCTTCCTACTTCTGTTGCATTCCTTGGGATCTTTCAGTCTTACACCGCAACTACTTTTGCAGGATCTACTGCTATCCCTTCTTTGGACACCACATGTCCTAAAAACCTTACTTCTTCTCTCCAAAAATGACATTTTGGAGAACTTCTCCTTAATTTGATGCGCTCGAAGTGTATCCATGACTTCTCTTAAATGCAAAGCATGTTCTTCCTCGTTCTTTGAGAAAATCAAGATATTGCGCACGAAGACTACTACAAACTTATTAAGGAACTCCCTAAACATCCCACTCATCAAGTCAACAAAATAAGCAGGTGCATTGGTCAAATTGAAAGGCATGCCGAGCTACTCAAAGAAACCATCAGGGGTTCTAAAAGCAGTCTTGTTATACTGTCCTCAGCTTCTCTTAGCTGATTAAACCCTGTAGCCAAGTCTAGTTGGGAGAAAACAGAGGCACCTACAAGCTAGTCAAACAAATCATCTATTCTTGGAAGTGGGTGCCAATTTTTCTTAATCAGCTTGCTTAATTCTCTACAATCCATGCATAGGCGAAGTGGACCATCCGCCTTAGTAGTGAACACTCCTGGAGTACCCCATTCAAAAATACTTCGCCAAATAAACCCCTTCTCAAGCAACTCCTTAACTTGCTTGCAGAGCTCCTTCCTCTCCCTAGGATCCATGTGTCGTACGGGTAATGCAACTGGGTTGGCATTATTAACCAAGTATATGCGGAAATATATTTCACGTTTTGGGGGTAAACCCTTCACTTCATCAAAGACATCGGGATACTCATGGACTACTTGAACAGATTGCAAATTATCAATAGATGTATCAAGAGATTCTAGATAACTAACCATGACAGAACCCTTAGGGTTACGCGAGATTTCGAGGGTATTACCAAGGCGAGTCAAAAAGTCTAACTACCCTCCTTTCACAACCGAGAATGGCACCATTACTGGATAACCAACCCATCCCTAGAATCAACCCATAGCCCATGAAACCAAAAACATAAGCATTACACTTAAACTCAATACTTAATATAGCTATTCTCAAATCCTTACAAACCAAAGATAAAAGAGCCGAACCACCAATTGGACTTGAGACAATAATGGGATCTTCTACTATACAAGTACTATGGTGCAAAGACTCAACTATGGAAGCAGATAGAAAAGAATGTGAAGCGCCAGAATCAAACAAAGTTCTAATAGGATGATTGACAAGAAAAGCTAAACTCTCAACAGAAACGTTCATACCTCTCTTAGGTACACTAGCAGTGACAGCATGCAATTGCCCTCTAGAAGAGTATGTCCTTTGCCATTTTCCTTGTCCTTCGGGCAATCTTTGATAAGATGCCCTGCTTTGCCATACTGAAAACAACCACCTGTCTTCATCTTCCTACAATTAAATGACTTGCTATACCATAGAAAAGACAATCCCTCTTATCGCGGGATCTATTATTTCTTCCACTCTTCTTATATTCCAATCCCTTGTTTGTGATTCTTCCATTTTGGCCTCTTTCTTTTCACCTTTCTCCTTTCGCGTGGATTAAGCCATATCGACCGGCTTCTTATCCTTACTATCCTTGTGTAGCTTGTTAAAAAGTTTCTCGAAACTACCTCCATCGCACGGCAACCTACAAAGCTTGAAAGAAGATTAGCCGCAGGTGAAACTACTGCGGCTATAGATGGAGGTCGATGTAACGACCGATTACTTCCCCGTGAAGGAAAGCGCGGATACTTTGAGAACAACACACAAATGAACGCAGACAGAAGAATATTTCGTTGCTATTACAACAATTCCATCAGATACAAGAATATATAGAGTATAATGAATAAATTACATTCGATAAATATCAGAGATTACAATTAATTACATAGCAGCGGAAAATAATACAAAACACAACTGAAAGTAATACACGGATACAGAGCTTTTCGAGCACCGTTCTAGCTGTAAATCAGGATCCTGTGAATATAAATCTACAAAACCAAAACTACTAGCTGCCCGTGACGAAAATAAGGGCACCCAGAGTTTAGGTTAAAAAAAATAAACTCCAGGTCAATCATGTGACTGGTGTGAGAACTAAAACAGTTATTTAAAGCTTTACTTTAAAAGAGAGTAATTCAAGGGACCACGCCGTATAACACGGAACGGGTTTCCTCCCAAGAATACCAGTGCATAGAATAAACATCGCAATGCTTTTTCGAAAAATGAAGCTATTATAAGACCCAGGCCCCATCACACAATGCAACGCAAGCCAGAGGATAGGGTTTTACCTTATAACAGCCAAACATGCTTGGTACGTTTAAAAACAAATCATTTGATAATATAATAAGTGTATAGTGTCAAAACAATTTCAATCATAAATATCAATCATAGACGGCATAGCATCCCATGCTACTATGTCGCCATACTAGGCTCTACAAATAAAGCCGAAATATCTCGTACTGGAAATTGGATTTCCGTCATGAGTCGAGGCAAGGGGCAAGCTCCTCTCCGCTTTTGAGACACTCCAGCAAATGTCCCAGGGCTACGCACTCTGGGCAACCCTTGGATCTTCAGGGCTGGTCCTCTCTTACGTTTGAGAATTAATTATTCCTGAACACACGTTTCCCGGTCCTTACATACCTAAAATCGAGGCGCCTCATCCAACAACCACATAGGTGAAAGGTATATAAATGTCAGAGCTGGTAAGTCACTGACACCACCAAAGTTAGAAAGAAACGTCGTGCTCTCCCTGCAGTCCTTATCCCGTTTTTAACTCATACCAAGGTGTGAGGCTCGCGAATTCACGTTATACACAAAGCTGCCACGTAGGTCGTGCTTTGATCATCAACCACAAGACTTTGCTTTTCAACAGAAGCCTTGATCCATGCAACTCAGCATGCCACACAGGCAATTCATGCCATGCGATTGATATCTATCGATATATAACCTCTAAGCTCATACGTCTCAGAGAAGGGCGTTAAGCAAGAGAATAAATTCTCCGCCGCCAAACAGATATATATTTAACAGAAATCAATCAACACAGAATAAAATCCAATGTCAGACACACAATCCATTTACAAGTTCGTTCTGGGTCTGAACGAAACCGGAGGCACTTTCCTCGCATATCCATCGATCTCCAAGTACGTCTAGACGACCACCAACTATTTCCATCCTCTTGGGTGTACAGCCCAATCAGGATCATCAGTAATTATCCAAACGATGTGAAGACTTCCGGTCTTCGACCACCGTCATCATCTTCGACTTATCGTCGAATCGATCATTCAGAAGTGGTATAAACCCGGCCTTTCCGAACAACCAGCGTATATTAAAAACAAATGTTACACAAACACAACATACGCCTCATTCCAATTCAGTAGCTACTAACCGTAAATCAACAAGAGAACAATTTCCCAAATATTAACCCCGAAGGGCGAAACCAACATCAAATCAATACCCAGGAAACCATTCTTCTTAGCTAACCTACAGCTAGTTTCTAAATTTCATATTCTTAGGGAAAGGTTCCCATTAATTTTATCCAAGATAAATTCTTTGAATTTATTCGTTAATCTTCCTTTGGATGTCATTTCAAACCAAATTATGGTTTTCCAAACTAGTCGAGATTAGCGAACCGCACCGAAGTAATTATTTATTTTATTTCCCAATCCCAACCTATTCATCCCATGAAGCAAAACTGGTAATACTCCATATCTAACACCACGGTGTTATTGGTAAAATTAATTACCATTTCACGTTCAAATCTAATTAAAGATTTAACTATCGCTTGGAGCAAAACTGGTTATACTTTATTCTCGCTCATTTTCCAAATTTGATAATTTAAATTATCAATTCACATTTCAATCTAATTGCAGATTCATTAAAACTCCTTTTACTGGGTTAAAGAACTAATCTCATTTAAAACACAGTTCACGACAAACCCAAATCACATTCTATTTATTATCGGGTTAAAGAACAAGTGTTATTTATGTTCACGATAAACCCACAGATTAATTCTATTTAAAACCCATTTCAAATCCAATTTATTTATTTAAAAATAAATGGGTTTTAATTTCAGTTCAAAACTAGTTCATTTCGATAAAAATCTATTTTTATCTTTTCAAATATGGAGTTTTTCATCCCAATTTTTCCCAAATCATTTCTTATGATTTTACACAAATTATTACTATTTTTAATAATTTTATCAAGGCCCGTACAGTCGATTTCCATCAACGGCCATCGAACCGCACTTACAACGACCTTTTCCAAATTTGATTTGGATGTATCTCCAAATCCAACCGTTAGATTTCAAATTTCCAATATTCGTTAGAAAGCTCTTATTGATACAAACCCAACGGTTCTGGTTTTAGGAGAATCCGACGGTCGGATCTCCCGTAATATCCGTTCGAAGTCAATGGTCGAAATTCGCGAACTGCCGCGGCGCGGCGATTTCTATTCAGGCCATTATATTATATATATAATATATATTTCGTCGATTACTATTTAAAATGAATTTTATAAATAGGTTTAAATTCGTTTCAAAAACATTCCAACTTCCATTTCCAATTCAATTCAAATCTCAATTCATTCTGTATTCAATCCAATTCGAAATTGTTATATATTCAATTCAATTCGAAATTGGTTTTCTATTCAGTTCGATTCTATAAAAACGAATATAATCGATACAAATATCGTTCGCATCAAAATAGCGCATCTCTAATCAACACGGCTTTATATATTTCAATAATTCTGTTATTCTATTCAACAAATGAATATTTATCCTATTCAATACATGAATCTATATTTTTATCAACACATGACTAATCTCAAGGAGTGAGTACTGTCCACGTGTGACTATTTTTGTTATTTAATATATTTTATAAAAATTATGGTATCTATTGTTTGATTTCAAATCAGACTCCAACCGTAAACTAGTAAGAGAACGATTCCCTAAATATTAACCCCGAAGGCCGAAACCAACATCAGATCAATATCCAGGAGACCACTCATCTTATCTATTTTCCAGTTAGTGTCTAATTTTATATATGATAAAAATGTAAATTTTATTGTTAAAATATTTCGTTCAACACATGACTAATCTCAACGGATGAGTACGGTCAACACATGAACCTTTATTTTATAAATAAGCAAATTTTATTGTTAAAATATTTCGTTCAACACATGACTAATCTCAACGGATGAGTACGGTCAACACATGAACCTTTATTTTATAAAGTAGCAAATTTTATTGTTAAAATATTTCGTTTAACACATGACTAATCTCAACGGATGAGTACGGTCAACACATGAACCTTTATTTTATAAAGACGCAAATTTTATTGTTAAAATATTTCGTTCAACACATGACTAATCTCAACGGATGAGTACGGTCAACACATGAACCTTTATTTTATTATATTCTTTATTTTCCCGATTGGAATGAGGCCCAATCAATTACCATATAAAGTTAATTATATGGATTCCATACAACACATGTATATAATAGCAACGACAAATAATCAACCATCATCCAAAGTGCACTACACTGTACAAGCATCAAATATAGATATCTAACGCTTATAACAGCCGGTCCATCAATCGATCGACATACAACTAATTATTGGGATTAGTGTATGCCGTATTTTATCCCAATACCCGTGTGGGGTTTCAAATCAACAAACATAGATTTTATTTGTGCAGTTGGGCGATGTGTAAAATTTATCGTCCCAATCAATATCCTTCAAATAGGTGTACATAAACAAACCGTCAGGTTTGTAAATGAATATTTATTTTATTCACATTCACTATATTCATATTCACGTTAAAAATTATATTTCAACGATCAAATTATTTTATTCAACCTATGAATATTCTATTCGGTTCATTTATTCAATAAAATGTTATTTTTATTTTTCTAATTTATTTTAGAAAATTTCGGCGGCATAACGGCATGATACTAGAAACGGGACAAGGCCTAGCCTTATCCCCGGTCTAGTGATGGCCCACGCCATACACATATCAATCAAATCCATTCCATTTCACCAAACAATCAAATTCAAATCAAACAATCTAACCAACTACACAACCAAACAAACAAGTCCATGGTCTGTGGACGATAGTGTCGGGTGCTACTAAACACCGTCTGCATCCTAGTATATATTTATAACTAGAAAAGGAAATTTAAAGTGAGAAGTTCTCACCAAAGCTAATCCAATCGCCTCGACTCTTCATATGTAGAAAACCTGGTCGTTCTTGCCTCTTGTCACTTTCTTTGCCCGTATTCTCTACATATGTAAAAATCGAATTTTTACTTTGCTATTCAATATATAAAAATCGAATTTTTACTTTGCTATTCAATATATAAAAATCGAATTTTTACTTTGCTATTCAATATATAAAAATCGAATTTTTACTTTGCTATTCAATATATAAAAATCGAATTTTTACTTTTCTATTCAATATATAAAAATCAAATTTTTACTTTGCTATTCAATATATAAAAATCGAATTTTTACTTTGCTATTCAATATATAAAAATCGAATTTTTACTTTGCTATTCAATATATAAAAATCGAATTTTTACTTTGCTATTCAATATATAAAAATCGAATTTTTACTTCACTTTTCAATATATAAAAATTGGATTTTTATCCCTACTTTCAATATGTAAAAATAGAATTTTTATCGCAACTTCAATATGATTTTTTTTTTCATACAAATCCTATCTTCACTTCATAAAAAAAAATCGTAACTTACCTTTTTTATGTTCCTTTTCTCCTTCATTCATATATACCAAAAGAAAAGAAAATTGAATTAAAAAGAACTCTTTAAAATAAAAATAAAAGTAAAAGTAAAAGAGGGCTTACTGTTTTCGTTCGGAGAGGAAATGGTGTTGGTTGGAGGCGGCTGATCGGTGCGGTGGGATGCTCAGGTGGTGGAGCGGCAACCGGCGCAGGTGAGGTGGAGGGCTTCGGGCTTTGTCGCGTTGGGTAGGTGCGGATTTTAATGAAGGAGGGGAGAGGAAGGAGAAGGGGGAGGGTGCGATGGATGAGGGGGGTGTGCGGTGGCCCGCGCCGCCGGTGGCATGGCAGCAGCGTTGCTGCCGCGGTGGATTGGGTCTCGCGAGTTCGTGTGGGGGGGGTCGGAGCTGCTGTCGAGGTCGAGGGGGAGGCGTCTCGATCGGAGGAGGGGGTCGCCTGGAGGCCGGCGGCGGCTGGCCAGCACGGCGGTGGCGAGCGACAGGGGTTTCCCCCTTTTCCGTCGATGTTTTTTTTCTTTTATTTTATTTTCTGTTTGAACGAAGAATGAGGGAGTGGAGAGAGAGTGGTTGACTTCTTATAATAATTTATTTTATTATTTTTATTCCGAAAGGTAACTTCCATTTTCGATCTCCAAACGAGACCCATCGCCTGTCGTCCCTAGCTAATTACCCCCATTCCGAACACAATGGGATATGTTTCGTAGGCCATCTCGGCTGTTACGATCAGTTTTCATTAATTTACATTTAAATCATTATATTGAATTTTTAACGTACATTTCAATTTACCGGGGTCACATACTAACTCGAAAAATTCCAGAAAAATATTTTCTAGCTTTGTATTGACGATACGGTCCTAACAAAACTAGTTTGGTTGAATTATGAGACCGTTAGAAAAATGGCCAATTTCCAGTCGATTAAAATCAACTAAAAATGGTCAAATGCGTTTTCCTTTGCCATGCCCACATATTGATTCAAAAAATTATGAAATTTGGAATCTAACAATAATTTGACATCACGGATCCAACAAAAGTGGTTTCGTTGAAATCCGAGGTCGTTTGCAAAATTCCCATTTTCAAGGGCCTGAATTCCATAGCGACTATTCAGAATTTTCAACTAGACATATCTTTTGATTCCCGCTATGAAATCTCAATTTTTCGGATTCGTTGGAAAGATATCATCAATTAGATCCTATTATTTTTGGTTTCACTAAAATCCAGTTTGTTTTGCACCCGGTACATTCATTTGAAGTTTGAAATCGAATTATCGAACTACCGCGCCATTTTCAATTTCTTTTATAATTATATATAATTATTTATATTCTAACGACGACGCGTATAGATATATACATTCTAATTATATTCAAAATAAATTTTTTGTTGATATTATTTAAATTAATTCATTTTAAATGTTCGAACTTCGTTAAAATTGCCAAAATAAAATTTTTAAACTGGCCCAGATTTTCGGGTTATTACAATCTCCCCCACTTAAAACTTTTCATCCCCGAAAAGGAACGAAGCCGAAAGTGGTTTGATTAATCAGCTCTACGTTCGATCTTGCTTCCATTCTCCAACTTTTCAGTTTCTGAGAATTTTCAAATTCTTCAAAAATTTGGCTAACACCCTAAAATTTCGAAAAATTTCGCCATAACCTCCCCTGCACCGGGAGCCACGGGAAAATCCCGAAATTGCCATATAGGCCTTCTGATCTCAAAAAGAAAAAGAAAAAGCCAAGCGGCTAGCCAATCGGCTCATAAAATCATCATCACCCAAACAAAACAGTAAATTATACTAAACATGTACCTATTTGTCGGGCAAACAAATTTTATTCTCTGCTCTAGCCTCCTTGCTATGACCTGTTCAATGTAAGTACATGTATATGCAAGCAAATGCGACCAATTTTCAATTCAATTCAATATTTGATACAATTAGGCTAAATGGTTCAAAATTATCAAACAAATAAACAAACAACACAAACATCAATCAATTAGTGGATTAGAGTTTCAAATTCACAATTTTGATATATATATACAGAAAATCATGTTTTTGATGCCAATTCACAACAATGTATTCTAGCTATATTAGTTTTGGTTCTCACACCAGTCTAATGGAAATATATAGAAACCACACCTTCGAAACACGAACATAAATATTGATGATGCTATGGTCATTATCAATATCATCTCCGGGCGACTAGAGTGTGATTCTATATCTATCCAGTATATTAAATTTTCGAATATACATTCATGACACGTATACACGAAATCTTTATATACTCGATTGTCCAAATTCAAAATAAATAAATAATCAAATACGTATAAATCGATTTAAATTTCAAAACAAAATTGTTTTCATTTGAAAAATATACTCTTCACACTCGTTCTAGGATAGTACTGATCCCATCTCTAACGAGTCATTCTAATTGGATATTACTAATCTAATATCTGATGAATTCTTTCGTATGGTTCTAATGTGTCTTGTTCTCGAGCTCTGTAAACCAAAGCTCTGATACCAACTGTAACGACCCGTTACTTCCCCGTGAACGAAAGCGCGGATACTTTGAAACAACACACAATTGAACGCATACAGAAGAACATTTCGTTGCTATTACAACAATTCCATCAGATACAAGAATATACAGAGTATAATGAATAAATTACATTCGATAAATATCAGAGATTACAATTAATTACATAGCAGCGGAAAATAATACAAAACACAACTGAAAGTAATACACAGATACAGAGCTTTCCGAGCATCGTTCCAGCTGTAAATCAGGATCCTGTGAATATAAATCTGCAAAACCAAAACTACTAGCTGCCCTTGTCGAAAATAAGGGCACCCAGAGTTTAGGTTAAAACAATAAACTCCAGGTCAGTCATGTGACTGGTGTGAGAACTAAAACAATTATTTAAAGCTTTACTTTAAAATAGAGTAATTCAAGGGACCACGCCGTATAACACGGAACGGGTTTCCTCCCAAGAATACCAGTGCATAGAATAAACAGCACAATGCTTTTTCAAAAAATGAAGCTATTATAAGACCCAGGTCCCATCACACAATACAACGCAAGCCGGAGGATAGGGTTTTACCTTATAACAGCCAAACATGCTTGGTATGTTTAAAAACAAATCATTTGATACTATAATAAGTGTATAGTGTCAAAACAATTTCAATCATAAATATCAATCATAGACGGCATAGCATCCCATGCTACTATGTCGCCATACTAGGCTCTACAAATAAAGCCGAAATATCTCGTATTGGAAATTGGATTTCCGTCATGAGTCGAGGCAAGGGGCAAGCTCCTCTCCGCTTTCGAGACACTCTAGCAAATGTCCCAGGGCTACGCACTCTGGGCAACCCTTGGATCTTCAGGGCCGGTCCTCTCTTATGTTTGAGGATTAATTATTCTTGAACACACGTTTCTCGGTCCTTACATACCTAAAATCGAGGCGCCTCATCCAACAACCACATAGGAGAAAAGTATATAAATGTCAGGGCTGGTAAGTCACTGACACCACCAAAGCTAGAAAGAAACGTCGTGCTCTCCCTGCAGTCCTTATCCCGTTTTTAACTCATACCGAGGTGTGAGGCTCGCGAATTCACGTTATACACAAAGCTGCCACATAGGCCGTGCTTTGATCATCAACCACAAGACTTTGCTTTTCAACAGAAGCCTTGATCCATGCAACTCAGCATGCCACACAGGCAATTCATGCGATGCGATTGATATCTATCGATATATAACCTCTAAGGTCGTACGTCTCAGAGAAGGGCATTAAGCAAGAGAATAAATTCTCCACCGCCAAACAGATATATATTTAACAGAAATCAATCAACACAGAATAAAATCCACTGTCAGACACACAATCCATTTACAAGTTCGTTCTGGGTCTGAACGAAACCGGAGGCACTTTCCTCGCATATCCATCGATCTCCAAGTACGTCTGGACGACCACCAACTATTTCCATCCTCTTGGGTGTACAGCCCAATCAGGATCATCAGTAATTATCCAAACGATGTGAAGACTTCCGGTCTTCGACCACCGTCATCATCTTCGACTTATCGTCGAATCGGTCATTCAGAATGGGTATAAACCCGGCCTTTCCGAACAACCAGCGTATATTAAAAACAAATGTTACACAAACACAACATACGCCTCCTTCCAATTCAGTAGCTACTAACCGTAAATCAACAAGAGAACAATTTCCCAAATATTAACCCCGAAGGCCGAAACCAACATCAGATCAATACCCAGGAAACCATTCTTCTTAGCTAACCTACAGCTAGTTTCTAAATTTCATATTCTTAGGGAAAGGTTCCCATTAATTTTATCCAAGATAAATTCTTTGAATTTATTTTTTAATCTTCCTTTGGATGTCATTTCAAACCAAATTATGGTTTTCCAAACTAGTCGAGATTAGCGAACCGCACCGAAGTAATTATTTATTTTATTTCCCAATCCCAACCTATTCATCCCATGAAGCAAAACTGGTAATACTCCATATCTAACACCACGGTGTTATCGGTAAAATTAATTACCATTTCACGTTCAAATCTAATTAAAGATTTAACTATCGCTTGGAGCAAAACTGGTGATACTCCATTCTCGCTCATTTTCCAAATTTGATAATTTAAATTATCAATTCACATTTCAATCTAATTGCAGATTCATTAAAACTCCTTTTACTGGGTTAAAGAACTAATGTCATTTAAAACACAGTTCACGACAAACCCAAATCACATTCTATTTATTATTGGGTTAAAGAACAAGTATTATTTAAAACACTGTTCACGATAAACCCACAGATTAATTCTATTTAAAACTCATTTCAAATCCAATTTATTTATTTAAAAATAAATGGGTTTTAATTTCAGTTCAAAACTAGTTCATTTCGATAAAAATCTATTTTTATCTTTTCAAATATGGAGTTTTTCATCCCAATTTTTCCCAAATCATTTCTTATGATTTTACACAAATTATTACTATTTTTAATAATTTTATCAAGGCCCGTACAGTCGATTTCCATCAACGGCCATCGAACTGCACTTACAGCGACCTTTTCCAAATTTGATTTGGACGTATCTCCAAATCCAACTGTTAGATTTCAAATTTCCAATATTCGTTAGAAAGCTCTTTTCGATACGAACCCAACGGTTTTGGTTTTAGGAGAATCAGACGGTTGGATCTCCCAAAATGTCCGTTCGAAGTCAATGGTCGAAATTCGCGAACTGCCGCGGCGTGGCGCGTTCTATTCAGGCCATTATATTATATATATATATATATATATATATATATATAATATAATATATATTTCGTCGATTACTATTTAAAACGAATTTTATAAATAGGTTTAAATTCATTTCAAAAACATTCCAACTTCCATTTCCAATTCAATTCAAATCTCAATTCATTCTATATTCAATCCAATTCGAAATTGTTATATATTCAATTCAAATCGAAATTGGTTTTCTATTCAATTCAATTCTATAAAAACGAATATAATCAATACAAATATCGTTCGCGTCAAAATAGCGCATCTCTAATCAACACGGCTTTATATATTTTAATAATTCTGTTATTCTATTCAACAAATGAATATTTATCCTATTCAATACATGAATCTATATTTTTGTCAACACATGACTAATCTCAAGGAATGAGTATTGTCCACGTGTGACTATTTTTGTTATTTAATATATTTTATAAAAATTATGGTATCTATCGTTTGATTTCAAATCAGACCTCAACCGTAAACTAGTAAGAGAACGATTCCCTAAATATTAACCCTGAAGGCCGAAACCAACATCAGATCAATATCCAGGAGACCACTCATCTTATCTATTTTCCAGTTAGTGTCTAATTTTATATATGATAAAGATGTAAATTTTATTGTTAAATTATTTCGTTCAACACATGACTAATCTCAACGGATGAGTACAGTCAACACATGAACCCTTATTTTATAAAGAAGCAAATTTTATTGTTAAAATATTTCGTTCAACACACGACTAATCTCAACGGATGAGTACGGTCAACACATGAACCTTTATTTTATAAAGAAGCAAATTTTATTGTTAAAATATTTCGTTCAACACATGACTAATCTCAATGGATGAGTACGGTCAACACATGAACCTTTATTTTATAAAGAAGCAAATTTTATTGTTAAAATATTTCGTTCAATACATGACTAATCTCAACGGATGAGTATGGTCAACACATGAACCTTTATTTTATTATATTATTTATTTTCCCGATTGGAATGAGGCCCAATCAATTACCATATAAAGTTAATTATATGGATTCCATACAACACATGTATATAATAGCAACGACAAATAATCAACCATCATCCAAAGTGCACTACACTGTCTAAGCATCAAATATAGATATCTAACGCTTATAACAGCCGGTCCATCAATCGATCGACATACAACTAATTATTGGGATTAGTGTATGTCGTATTTTATCCCAATACCCGTGTGGGGTTTCAAATCAACAAACACAGATTTTATTTGTGCAGTTGGGCGATGTGTAAAATTTATCGTCCTAATCAATATCCTTCAAATAGGTGTACATAAACAAATCGTCCGGTATGTAAATGAATATTTATTTTATTCACATTCACTATATTCATATTCACGTTAAAAATTATATTTTCAACGATCAAATTATTTTATTCAACCTATGAATATTCTATTCGGTTCATTTATTCAATAAAATGTTATTTTTATTTTTCTAATTTATTTTAGAAAATTTCGGCGGCATAACGGCACGATACTAGAAACGGGACAAGGCCTAGCCTTATCCCCGGTCTAGTGATGGCCCACGCCATACACATATCAATCAAATCCATTCCATTTCACCAAACAATCAAATTCAAATCAAACAATCTAACCAACTACACAACCAAACAAACGTCCATGGTCTGTGGACGATAGTGTCGGGTGCTACTAAACACCGTCTGCATCCTAGTATATATTTATAACTAGAAAAGGAAATTTAAAGTGGGAAGTTCTCACCAAAGCTAATCCAATCGCCTCGACTCTTCATATGTAGAAAACCTGGTCGTTCTTGCCTCTTGTCACTTTCTTTTCCCGTATTCTCTACATATGTAAAAATCGAATTTTTACTTTGCTATTCAATATATAAAAATCCAATTTTTACTTTGCTATTCAATATATAAAAATCGAATTTTTACTTTGCTATTCAATATATAAAAATCGAATTTTTACTTTGCTATTCAATATATAAAAATCGAATTTTTTACTTTGCTATTCAATATATAAAAATCGAATTTTTACTTTGCTATTCAATATATAAAAATCGAATTTTTTACTTTGCTATTCAATATATAAAAATTGAATTTTTACTTTGCTATTCAATATATAAAAATTGGATTTTTACTTCACTTTTCAATATATAAAAATTGGATTTTTATCCGTACTTTCAATATGTAAAAATAGAATTTTTATCGCAACTTCAATATGAAAATCGTTTTTTTTTCATACAAATCCTATCTTCACTTCATAAAAAAAATTGTAACTTACCTTTTTTATGTTAATCCCCTTTTCTCCTTTATTCATATATACCAAAAGAAAAGAAAATCGAATTAAAAGAACTGCTTTAAAATAAAAATAAAATTAAAATTAAAAGAGGGCTTACTGTTTTCGTTCGGAGAGGAAATGGGGCTGGTTGGAGGCGGCTGATCGGTGCGGTGGGATGCTCAAGTGGTGGAGCGGCAACCGGCGCAGGCGAGGTGGAGGGCTTCGGGCTTTGTCGCGTTGGGTAGGTGCGGATTTTAATGAAGGAGGAGAGAGGAAGGAGAAGGGGGAGGGTGCGATGGAGGAGGGGCGGTGTGCGGTGGCCCGCGCCGCCGGTGGCAATCGCAGCAGCGTTGCTGCCGCGGTGGATTGGGTCTCGCGAGTTCGTGTGGGGTGGGGGGGTCAGAGCTGCTGTCGAGGTCGAGGGGGAGGCGTCTCGATCGGAGGAGGGGGTCGCCTGGAGGCCGGCGGCGGCTGGCCAGCACGGCGGTGGCGAGCGACAGGGGTTTCCCCCTTTTCCATCGATGTTTTTTTTCTTTTATTTTATTTTCTGTTTGAACGAAGAATGAGGGAGTGGAGAGAGAGTTGTTGACTTCTTATAATAATTTATTTTATTATTTTTATTTTTATTCCAAAAGGTAACTTCCATTTTCGATCTCCAAACGAGACCCACCGCGTGTCATTATATTGAATTTTTAACGTACATTTCAATTTACCGGGGTCACATACTAGCTCGAAAAATTCCAGAAAAATATCTTCTAGCTTCGTATTGACGATACGGTCCTAACAAAACTAGTTTCGTCGAATTCTGAGACCGTTAGAAAAATGGCCAATTTCCAGTCAATTAAAATCAACTGAAAATGGTCAAATGCGTTTTCCTTTGCCACGCCCACATATTGATTCGAAAAATTATGAAATTTGGAATCTAACAATAATTTGACATCACGGATCCAACAAAAGTGGTTTCGTTGAAATTCGAGGTCGTTTGCAAAATTCCCATTTTCAAGGGCATGAATTCCATAGCGACTATTCAGAATTTTCAACTGGACATATCTTTTGATTCCCGCTATGAAATCTCAATTTTCCGGATTTGTTGGAAAGATATCATCAATTAGATCCTATTATTTTTGGTTTCACTAAAATCCAGTTTGTTTTGCACCCGGTACATTCATTTGAAGTTTGAAATCGAATTATCGAACTACCGCGCCATTTTCAATTTCTTTTATAATTATATATAATTATTTATATTCTAACGACGACGCGTATAGATATATAAGTTCTAATTATATTCAAAATAAATTTTTCATCGATATTATTTAAATTAATTCATTTTAAATGTTCGAACTTTGTTAAAATTGCCAAAATAAAATTTTTAAACTGGCCCAGATTTTCGGGTTATTACAGTCGGGCACTACTTCGCCCCCGACATGTGCCGTATGTCTATGAAACTAAGGCAAAAAGAGAGGAAGTAGAGAATTGAATAAAGAATCGAAAGACAATGCATATAGCTTTGGGGAATATACCTTTTAAAAACAAAACTTTTCTCTTGAAAAACACTTCTTTAAAACATGTTTTTTTTTTTTTTTGAAAATAATACTTTTGAAAATGGTTTTCAAAATCTTTTATCTGTTCTGGTAATCTTTAGCTCTAATACCACGTTTAACACCCCACCTCCATTAAGGTCACTCACAAAGGGAATGCATTAACTTCAGTGGAGCGTCATGAGTGTACAGAACAGGTAAACTACAAAACAGACCAAATTTAAATAGCGGAAAATAAATAAAACTTTACTTTATTGATAAACAGCAGCTTGATAAAATAGCTTGTACAAAGATTGTCTTCCAATACCCATTACAACAAAGCATCTGTCTTGTTTAACAAAATAAAGAAGCATAAAATGACAATGGTATTCCCCAATAAAGCAAGAACCAGCCATAGCAGTGGAAAAAGAGAGTCCAAAGCAATACATCGTCTATCTTCGAGCTTGGGAAGAAAACTGAGCTAAGTGGTAATATTCCCTCCCTGTGAACCTCAAGAGGGGAGGGGGTTGGAACGGAAGAAAAGAAGGCGAAAGAAAACGGGTCAGACGAAAGTCTGGTAAGTCCAGTGATTATTTAGCATGTAAACAAGTAAAAGAATCATGACACGAATAAACTGAATATCAGACATAACCATGATGATAAGCATAGCAAGACAACAAATGATGATCATTAAATACGATAAGGTAAGATACACTAAGGGCGCTTCGGTTCTTTCTATGATTTCCTATTTTCTCTGCACCACCCAACTAGCATCCTAACTAGTGTCTTTTATAGAACGATTCGTATTCCCTACTAGTGTCCCAATTAGTATCCTGTGGAAAAAGGATCTGCATCTCCTACTAGTGTCCCAACTAGTATCTTGTGTTATATAATAAGGTGATCCCAACCCCGCAATTGTGGTAGCCTTTAGATGTACATCTAATATGAGGATCTTACCTCAATCAGCCTAATTGCCATGAGGATGTTAGATGTACCCTTACTACCCTATCGATCGGCTCTCTATTTGTATTAATTTTCCTTGTGTCTGGGTCAATCGACCCTCTCTTGCATGTAGATA
Source organism: Allium sativum (assembly GCA_030737875.1). NCBI lineage: Eukaryota > Viridiplantae > Streptophyta > Magnoliopsida > Asparagales > Amaryllidaceae > Allium > Allium sativum. Next base: position 259,361,677 of record CM060927.1, on the reverse strand, counting down.
CCCTGTGCTGGTCCCATCATAAGGTGTATCAATCCCAATGATAGCAACCCGACACAAATTCTAGATGCACGGTGTATACTACTGATGCCCAGTGTCTGCTTTTCCACGCCGGAGCACGTGCACGCCCATACTACATCGGAACTACACTACTGCACCCATTGTCGCTATTTTGACCGCTTATAATCAGCCCAGTAATCGTGCCCCACCCTGCCAAGTTCAGGGTACCTTGATACATCTATGTGGGTTACTGCTGAAATGGGTCCCCATTACTAGGGTTTCCTAGGGTCTATTCGCATACACCCCAGATTGGTTAATTGTTATCCATCCATTCAAATTAACTTAAGCCATCCACATGTCATGCCATGTTGGTTAAGTGTTTCTGATTAACTTAACCCTTCTCATTCATCATGTTGTAATTGGTTAAGTGTTTTCTATTAACTTAACCCTGTTCATTCATCATATTATATTGGTTAAGTGTTTCCCATTAAAACTTAACCCTACTCGTTCATTGGTTAAGTGTTAACTTAACCCTACCACTTGTCATGTTACATTGGTTAAGTTTTGCCCTCTTGTGTTACTTAACCCTACCACTTGTCATGTTACATTGGTTAAGTGTTGCCTTGATGAACTTAATCCTATCACACATCACGTTATATTGGTTAAGTTTTGCTTTAATTAACTTAACCCTACTAGTCTTAGCCTGTTTGTTTCTTAGCTTTTATTCATTCATTAAAGCACCGACCTCTCACATTAGATCTATATTGTTGCGGACGTTGGATATGTCGGGCGGTTCCGGGCAATCTCACACTGCAACTCAATCTAACCTCGGGTTTTTGGGCTTAATGCGCTAATCTCTCAGATTAGATCTATATTGTTATGGTTGCTGGATGTGCCGGGAAGTTCCGGGAAGTCTTACACCGTAGCTCAATCTAACCTCGGGTTAGGCGTATTCATCTTTTAGTTAATTTACATATTTACAATTTATGTTCATATGTAAATTATCCGCAAGTGTCGTCAATTCGAGTCATGCCCCATTTACCCTCTAAATTATGTCCATAATTCTAGGTATAAAAACTCTACCATTTCACGCTACTAATCATTTACATGATTATGAATCAATCTATGCCAATAGCATGTAGTTTAATATTTTTCCCCAGTGTCCCTCCCGTTATTCGTTCGCATAATTCACATAAAATGTTAGGCTCGCAAGTTAGCCTAACTTATAAACAAAACGGAAAAGAAAGGGACATGTAACATTCCAACAGGCATACACAATATAGATCAACATGCGTAGTATAAATTTGGGATTGAATGACATAAACTTAATTAAGCACATAAACATGATCTTACATTTAAAGTAGATCCAATTAACATGTGAACTAGCATAGATCTAATTGTATAAGCATGAACTTATATAGATCTTGAACATGGGTACTAGCTTGGATCTAAACATGTAAGCATGTATGAACATAACTTATCATGTAATTTACATACATAAAAGAAACACAAATTTAATACAACATGATAGGTTCAATGGTATCAGTCCCAATAGTCTCATAGGCACAATAGGTTTTACTATGTCAGTCATAACAATCTAATAGGCATGATAGGTTTTACTATGTCAGTCACAACAGTCCAATAGGCATGATAGTTTGTACTATGTCAGTCACAATAGTCCAATAGGCATAAGCAATTCAAAATTGACAAAAGGATAGGCACAAATAGAATTAGGCATAGTTCTATATCCAGTTATTACAGTCGTGATTTCTTATTAGGTGTTCACATCTAAGCAATAGTACTTACAGAAAAGGATGAATCTTGATTTCTAGTGTAACAACCCGTATTTTCAATAACCTGTTATAACGTAAATCGAGGCAGAATTTAATTCTAAAATCTGAATCAAGGGAAACGGGCTATGCCATTGCGTTCGTCTCGGAAAAATACGCGAAACAGAGTCTGAGTTTTCTAAAATCGGAGTCCGTATGACCCGATTAAGGCCCAATGAAGTTTTCAGAAAATTTCAAGTTCAAAACAGATTTCGAATTTCGGGTTCAAAATTCGAAAAAGGATCAGATTGGGCCAGGCGGGAAAATTCCCGCCATAGCACCCAAGTCGACAGCCCTGTCGACTTGGGAGTTGACTTGGTTGGACCCAAGTCGACAGCCCTGTCGACTTGGCTGTCGACTTGGTTCAGCCGGGCAGTTTTGCCTGGTGCACCATTTTGGGGTTTTGGTTAGGTTTTGGGGCCAGATTCGGTTTTAAGGGCTGAGATTGGAATTAGGGTTTAATCCTAAGGTTGAAACTAATCCTAATCTCTATAAATAAGCCCCTAACCTAACCCTAAATCATCATTATTCAACCCTACAACTAAACTATGGCAAAATCATTCCTCTCATGGCCTCCACTCTCTTCATAAAATTCCTAAATAAATTTCTATGAGAGATTTTCCATGCATACAAGTGTTTTCAAGCTTGTATGAGTGTCATTAGCTTGCATTCAAGTCAAGTTTCCATATTTACATCATAAAGCATGGGTTTTGATCATTTTGGCTCAAGGATTTTTCTATTAGAGCTTGCATTTTGGGTCTAATTGATTGCATAAGGGCTTTGTCATATTTTTGTGTCTTCATAAGCATTGTAAGCCCTTTTCTACTTTCATATTTAAACTCTAAAGTTAAATGAATGATGCAAGTTTGGTTGACCATTATGATATGCAAGTTTATCATGTTATGTTATGCAAGTATGCCATGTTATGATATGCAAATTTATCATGTTATGTTATGCAAGTATGCCATGTTATGATATGCAAGTTTACCATGTTATGCTATGCAAGTTTGCCATGTTGTGATATGCAAGTTTATCATGTTATGTTATGCAAGTTTGATATGCAAGTTTGTCATATGATATGCAAGTTATGTTATGCAAGTTTGGGTTGATCATTTTGTTCATGTTATCATGTTATGCAAGCTTATCTTGGGTTTATGAGCTTAAAGCTTCAAGCTTTATGCTAAAGGTTGCATTTTGGCAACATGTAAGTTATCATATCTCTTATGATAACTTGCATGTGAGGCTAAATGCGAACTTATGGCCATTTCTACATGTCATTTATCACCATGTATCACCAATATGCTAAGTTTGGTTTTATGCATGCTTTTGAGGCCTAAAAATGTAATATGCAAGTATATGAACATATGTACATTTCATATGCCACCATGTTAAACTTGTGGCTTCAACACCTTTATGTCATGATTATGCCAAGTTCCCTCTTTCTATCCTTTATGCGCTATTGCGATATGTAAGCGATGGGATTGCGTTTGGGGTTGGGTAAACTTAAAAGACATAAAAACATAAGATTAGGAATTTACCTATTAAGTTAGGTCTACCCATTGGGAATTTACCTATTAAGTTAGGTCTACCCAAATTCTTGAAAACTTGTAATATGTTTTGGAAACATGATGGACATGACACTTAGAAAATATAAGTGTGAACAACTCGAGGTTGGGTTGAGTTTGTAGTGTAAACCTACCCGGAACCGACCGGCTTAACTAGTTGCTACAAACAATAGGACCCAATGTGAGAAGTTGATCATGTTGTACCTTGAACCCGAGGTTAGACCAAGTTGTGGTGTAAAGCTACCCGGACCCGCCCGGCTTAACTAGTAACCACAACAAGGTCTAATGTGAGAAGTTAAGGCACATTAAATTAGTTAATGCCTCATGATTAGGGTTAAGTCATGGTCCACTGAATACTTAACCAATTTGGGCTTGGTAGATTAATCAGGGTTAAGTCGTGAACTCATCGTTACACTTAACCAAGTTAATCCATGATTAGTAAAAGGGTTAAACCGTACTTAACCCACTAGAAAATCCTAGCAATGGGGGTCCACTCCAGCAGTAATCCCAAGTTTGTATCATTAAGACCCTAGGGCCTAGGCTAGGGAGGGGGCACGATTACTGGACTTGAGGTAAGTGACCAAAAACGACGGCAGAGTGGTACGCCGGTGTAGTTCCGGGCGGACTATGGTCGTGCACATAGTCCGAAGCCGGGGAAAACATGCACGGGTACCAGTAGATCTAGACTGTGCACTTATGTTTATGGTGTCCAGGGGTTGACACCCTAGGGCTTGATATACCCGACGGGAGACCCTGCACAGTCTGACTACAATTATGTTTGGGCCGTATTGACACCAACACGTGACGAGTTAGGCTTATAGGGAGCCGATCGACTAGACCGTTTGGTTGGACCGCGTATTAGGGTCACTTCATGTTATTGGGCCAAAGCTTGGGCCAAGGGATCAATACTTGTTTATTCAAGTCATGTTAGTTTGCTAGTACACCTGTGGTGCAAAAACCTTAAACCTGATTATGCGATGACACCTTTATCTACCTTGTTAGTTAATCATCATGCTAGTATGTTGTTATTCTTATGTTCATCCCTGCTTCTCATGCCAGTTAACTTTATCAGTTTACATTGATTGTAGTAGGGCTTACTCAGTCTTTTTGACTGACCTGTTTTCCTTTCGCCTCTTTTCTTCCGTTCCCCCCCCCCCCCCCAGGTTCTCAGGGTGGGAATATTGGAGCTTAGCTTGGATTTCTGATCGCTTGCTTGTGGGATTTTAGCTCATGTACGGTCTTGACATGAAGCTAGCTATGGTTATCACTTATTTTGGAGTACTATTTATTTCAGTTTTTCAGTGATGTTGTTTTTATCTAGACTTGTGTATTTGGAAAGTTGACATTATGTTGTATCAGACTTGTTTTGAAATAGTTTGAAATCTTCCGTTGTTTTACTTATCTTCTTTACTCTGTTTACATATATACATATGTTCTTGTTCTGCCTTGATATATCATTATGCATGTTTACCCGATTCAAACGCCCCTCCAAAGTCAGGGTGCTTGCAAGAGACACCCTGGCGGAGGTGGGGTGTTACATTTGGTATCAGATCATATGGTTTACGAGAAGGAACAAAAATGTTTTTAAAACTTTTGGAAAACTATTTTCAAAACCAAGTATAAAGTATTTTCCAAAGAAAAGTCTAGTTTATTTTAAAGGCTATTCCCCAAAAAGCCATTAGCAAAATTCCTTCATTTTTCTCCATTCTGAATCTGTCTTTTTCTTCGTTTTCAGTATGGCCGATAACTTTGCTATTCCGGAGGGAGTACACGTACCTGTTTGGTATAGGAGACTTTTGGAGGCTAGGGCGACCGAAGCCGGCCCCGCAGATGTTCCTCCTCCTCCTCCTCCAGTAGTTAATGTTCCTCCTCCTCCTGTCGCTAATGTTCCTCCTCCTGTCGCTGAGGTTCCTCTTCCTCCTCCCCCTCAGCATCCTCAAGCTGACTTCGCAAAGACTTGTAAAGATTTCAAAGCAATGGGTGGCAAGAATTTCTTTGGAACCGAGACTTATGTAGAGGCAAGGAATTGGTTGAAATAAACCGAAGATCTTTTTGCCTTCTTTGATATAGATGACCGTAGGAAGGTTTTATTAGCAGTGTGATTGCTAAAGGAAGAAGCTGCACGTTGGTGGGTGGTCACCACCGCTACTAGGCCAATTGAGACTTGGGATGACTTTCGGGGAAAGTTTGGACTAAGGTTCCTATCACTGAAGCAAGGGGACATGACTATTAGGGAATACATAGATAAGTTTAATCAACTGGCTCGTGTCGGTTTAGACTTGGTTAACACAGCTCAGAAGAAGGCCCTATACTTTGCTCTAGGATTAAACGAGCCATTACATGGTTTAGCCATGACTCATATACCCTTGGGGGCAACTTTCGAGAGCTTGGTGAATATGGCCCTACTCAATGAAGAGAATAGGAGTGACAAGAAGGAGATCAAGATGAATGATACTCAAGCCAAGAAGACTGATTCCCAGTGGAAAGGAAATCAGGGTAATCCAAGCGGTCAGAGCAGTCAAGGCAATAAGAACAAGAGTCAAGGCAACAAGGGGAACAACAACAAGGGCAATAACGACAAGAGGAAGTGCCATTATTGCGGTTCAGCTGGGCATCTTATTAAGGATTGTAAGAAGAGGAAAAGGAAGAGTGGTGAATGCTATCGTTGTGGTGAGTTTGGACATTTCAGCAAAGATTGCCCGAAGAAGCAAGGGCAAGGTCAGACTCAGTGTGCAAGACCGTCTGAAGGGCGAGTTCAACCCCTCAACATCATTCTTCCAGCTCTTGATCGAGGTAGTGTTTCTGTTAAAAGTCTTGTTTACATTTCTGATTTTCCTGTTTATACTTTGTTTGATTTTGGTGCATCGCATAGTTTATTTCATCTGATCTAGTTGAAATTTTGCACCTAAGTACTAGTCTAGTTAATGATCCCGTGTGTGTTTCAAATCCAATTGGGGTTTCCGCCCATTTGTCTATTATCTACGTGGATTTGAAAATCTCTATCTTTAGTGTAGAGTTCTCGTGTGATGCTTATATTCTCGGTTTCATGGGGTATGGGTTGATTTTGGGCATGGATGGGTTGTCCAGTTTTGGAGCCATTCTTGATTTTTGAGCATAGGGTTGTGAGGCTCATGACTCGCCTCGGTAATACCTTAAAAAATTCTTGTAACCCTATGGGTCCCGTCATGTTGTGTTATCTTGAATCCCTCAACTCGTCTATCGATAGTTTGCAATCGGTGAGGGTGGTCCGAGAATATCCTGATATCTTGGGTGAAGTGAAGGGGGGTTACCCCTAAGCGAGAGATTGATTTCCGCATTTATCTGGTTGATAATGCCAAGCCAGTTACGTGGTCGGTTAGGCACATGGTCCCGCGAGATGAGAGTTAAGAAAGCAAGTCGAGGAGTTGCTTGAGAAGAACTTCATACGATGAAGCATTTCCGAGGAAGGTGCTCTAGTAGTATTCGCTACTAATGTGGACAGTTCGCTTCGCCCGTGTGTTGATTATCGTGAGTAGAACAAGAAGAATAGACAACCATTACCAAGGATCGATGATTTGTTTGATCAGCTAGTAGGAACATCTGTTTTATCTTGATATAGCTACTGAATTCCATCAGCTAAGAGTAGCTGAGGATAGTATAGACAAAACTGCATTCAAAACTCCAGATGGATTCTTAGAATGGCTAGTCATGCCATTCGGTTTGACTAATGCACCCGCCTACTTCGTGGACTTGATGAGTAGGGTGCCTAGGGAGTTCCTGAACAAGTTTGTGGTAGTCTTTGTAGACGATATTCTGACTTTCTTAAAGAACGAGGAAGAACATGCTAGACATCTCAAGGAGGTGATGGATACGCTTAGAGCGCATCAGTTGAAAGCCAAGTCCTCCAAATGTCATTTTGGAGAAAAGAAGTTAGATTTCTTGGGCACATAGTTACTAAGTAAGGCTTAGCGGTGGATCCCGCTAAAGTGGTCGCGGTTCAAAACCGAAAAGCTCCGACGAGGACAATTGAAGTAAGAAGTTCTCTCAGTTTAATCAGTTAGTTAGCGTCCATTGAGCTTAGACCTACCCTTCTGGATCAAGTAGGGACTTCACAGAGGGAAGACCCGCAGTTAGTCGAGATCATGGACAAGTTGATTCGAGGCGAGAGGATAAGTCACCTCGCTATAGATGACAAGGGATGGCTAAGACGCGATGAGAGAAAGAAGGTTCTTGAAGATGCACATCACCCGAGGAGGTGGCCGAGTTTGTCCCAAGGTGCATGTTGTGCCAACAGGTTAAAGGCCGAGTCATAGAAGCCCGGTGGGCTATTATATCCATTGGAGGTCCCCGCAATGGAAGAGGGAAAAGCGTCACGAAGGATTTCGTGGATGGACTGCCTAGATCAAGAAAGGGAATAAGAGCATGTGGGTCATAGTAGGTAGAATCACGAAGAGTGCTCATTTCACTCCGGTAAAGAGCGAAAGGACTGCATCATAGCTAGCGACAGTTTACTTTCAAGAAATAAAGCGGTTGCACGAGGTTCCCTCAAGTATAGTTAGTAACCGTGACTCAATCTTCACTGGCCAGTTTTGAGATAGTCTACGGGAAGTCATGGGCAAACGGCTGAATCTAAGGACATCCTATCATTCACAGGCGGATGGTTCATTTCGTTCAAGCATGAGTTATAGAAAATCACGTTGGTAAGAGCAATTAGCAACGTGGATTGGTATTTTCAAGAAAAGTTCTGCTGCGTGGAATACTTTATAGTAAGTAAACGAGATCCAGGATTCACTGGTGAATTTTGGAGAGCTTGCATGAAACCATGAGGTCATAGTTATGTTTAAGCCAAGAATGATAGAAGAGTAAGTGAAAGAGGAAGACGAGAGGCGACAATGAAATGGGTTCCAACTCATATTGGGAAATAAGAGTTAAGAAGCCAAGGAATCATGAAGTAAAAGACGGTTAAAGCACAGTGGAGTTAAACTCAAGGAAACGTGACTTAGAAGACTGAAGGCTAGATACGCGCATCATATCTCTTTCTAAGAGTATATCCTTGATCCTTGTTTTCCTGTGGAACTTACTCGCATGTTATCTTTTTACGTATATCCTCTCGGTCCCATTCTCGGTCCTATTTCTGTCGGGAGGTATGACTTATTGGCTAGTAATACATGTCATGGTTTGAAGGGGTCTGTTAGGTTGACTAAACCTTTTGGGCTTTTATAGGATATGGGTTGGGTTAGGAAGGGATTTCTTGTAATCTGAAAGGGGTATATCCTGCTTATCTTCCCGATCTCTTTGTAGCATATCTTTTGCTATCCATGTTTGTCTTGATTATCTAGTTTATCATGTTAATCTTGTCATGAGAACCTTAGGTAGAAACCCTTTGGATGAAACATGTGTTTGAAACATGTTATGCTTGGTGGTTGCAAGTGGTTGCAAGTGTTTGCAAGTGGTTACTCATGGATGCATTATACACGTTAGGCACTAGATCGGCTCACACACTCCTCATATTGCATATGCATGAGTGTTTATGCTTATTCATGGATGAAAATTTTTGTGTTATCACATGGATGTTGCATATGGATGTATGTTATGTGCACACATATAGATGTTATACATTATGTTAGGAATTGCATACATATGGATTCATTTCACTAACATAATTTGCATTGATGATATTTGCATTAGATAAGTACATATACACACACCTTTGCATATGTTCATACAACATTTAGAATCTTGTAAGGACAATGATTGCTCGTGGATGATGTTTTGAGTAGATGGATGTTGGATGGTAGGATACGTTCTTCCTAACTTGAAGATTTCGGGGACGAAATCCTTTAAGGAGGGGAGAATGTAACAACCCGTATTTTCAATAACCTGTTATAACGTAAATCGAGGCAGAATTTAATTCTAAAATTTGAATCAAGGGAAACGGGCTATGCCATTGCGTTCGTCTCGGAAAAATACGCGAAACAGAGTCCGAGTTTTCGAAAATTGGAGTCTGTATGACCCGATTAAGGCCCAATGAAGTTTTTAGAAAATTTCAAGTTCAAAACAGATTTCGAATTTCGGGTTCAAAATTCGAAAAAGGATCAGATTGGGCCAGGCGGGAAAATTCCCGCCAGAGCACCCAAGTCGACAGCCCTGTCGACTTGGGAGTCGACTTGGTTGGACCCAAGTCGACAGCCCTATCGATTTGGCTGTCAACTTGGTTCAGCCGGGCAGTTTTGCCTGGTGCACCATTTTGGGGTTTTGGTTAGGTTTTGGGGCCAGATTCGGTTTTAAGGGCTGAGATTGGAATTAGGGTTTAATCCTAAGGTTGAAACTAATCCTAATCTCTATAAATAAGCCCCTAACCTAACCCTAAATCATCATTATTCAACCCTACAACTAAACTATGGCAAAATCATTCCTCTCATGGCCTCCACTCTCTTCATAAAATTCCTAAATAAATTTCTATGAGAGATTTTCCATGCATACAAGTGTTTTCAAGCTTGTATGAGTGTCATTAGCTTGCATTCAAGTCAAGTTTCCATATTTACATCATAAAGTAAGGGTTTTGATCATTTTGGCTCAAGGGTTTTTCAATTAGAGCTTGCATTTTGGGTCTAATTGATTGCATAAGGGCTTTGTCATATTTTTGTGTCTTCATAAGCATTGTAAGCCCTTTTCTACTTTCATATTTAAACTCTAAAGTTAAATGAATGATGGAAGTTTGGTTGACCATTATGATATGCAAGTTTATCATGTTATGTTATGCAAGTATGCCATGTTATGATATGCAAATTTATCATGTTATGTTATGCAAGTATGCCATGTTATGATATGCAAGTTTACCATGTTATGCTATGCAAGTTTGCCATGTTGTGATATGCAAGTTTATCATGTTATGTTATGCAAGTTTGATATGCAAGTTTGTCATATGATATGCAAGTTATGTTATGCAAGTTTGGGTTGATCATTTTGTTCATGTTATCATGTTATGCAAGCTTATCTTGGGTTTATGAGCTTAAAGCTTCAAGCTTTATGCTAAAGGTTGCATTTTGGCAACATGTAAGTTATCATATCTCTTATGATAACTTGCATGTGAGGCTAAATGCGAACTTATGGCCATTTCTACATGTCATTTATCACCATGTATCACCAATATGCTAAGTTTGGTTTTATGCATGCTTTTGAGGCCTAAAAATGTAATATGCAAGTATATGAACATATGTACATTTCATATGCCACCATGTTAAACTTGTGGCTTCAACACCTTTATGTCATGATTATGCCAAGTTCCCTCTTTCTATCCTTTATGCGCTATTGCGATATGTAAGCGATGGGATTGCGTTTGGGGTTGGGTAAACTTAAAAGACATAAAAACATAAGATTGGGAATTTACCTATTAAGTTAGGTCTACCCATTGGGAATTTACCTATTAAGTTAGGTCTACCCAAATTCTTGAAAACTTGTAATATGTTTTGGAAACATGATGGACATGACACTTAGAAAATATAAGTGTGAACAACTCGAGGTTGGGTTGAGTTTGTAGTGTAAACCTACCCGGAACCGACCGGCTTAACTAGTTGCTACAAACAATAGGACCCAATGTGAGAAGTTGGTCATGTTGTACCTTGAACCCGAGGTTAGACCAAGTTGTGGTGTAAAGCTACCCGGACCCGCCCGGCTTAACTAGTAACCACAACAAGGTCTAATGTGGGAGGTTAAGGCACATTAAATTAGTTAATGCCTCATGATTAGGGTTAAGTCATGGTCCACTGAATACTTAACCAATTTGGGCTTGGTAGATTAATCAGGGTTAAGTCGTGAACTCATCGTTACACTTAACCAATAAAAGGGTTAAACCGTACTTAACCCACTAGAAAATCCTAGCAATGGGGGTCCACTCCAGCGGTAATCCCAAGTTTGTATCATTAAGACCCTAGGGACTAGGCTAGGGAGGGGGCACGATTACTGGACTTGAGGTAAGTGACCAAAAACGACGGTAGAGTGGTACGCCGGTGTAGTTCCGGGCGGACTATGGTCGTGCACATAGTCCGAAGCCGGGGAAAACATGCACGGGTACCAGTAGATCGAGACTGTGCACTTATGTTTATGGTGTCCAGGGGTTGACACCCTAGGGCTTGATACACCCGACGGGAGACCCTGCACAGTCTGACTACAATTATGTTTGGGCCGTATTGACACCAACACGTGACGAGTTAGGCTTATAGGGAGCCGATCGACTAGACCGTTTGGTTGGACCGCGTATTAGGGTCACTTCATGTTATTGGGCCAAAGCTTGGGCCAAGGGATCAATACTTGTTTATTCAAGTCATGTTAGTTTGCTAGTACACCTGTGGTGCAAAAACCTTAAACCTGATTATGCGATGACACCTTTATCTACCTTGTTAGTTAATCATCATGCTAGTATGTTGTTATCCTTATGTTCATCCCTGCTTCTCATGCCAGTTAACTTTATCAGTTTACATTGATTGTAGTAGGGCTTACTCAGTCTTTTTGACTGACCTATTTTCCTTTCGCCTCTTTTCTTCCGTTCCCCCCCCCCTAGGTTCTCAGGGTGGGAATATTGGAGCTTAGCTTGGATTTCTGATCGCTTGCTTGTGGGATTTTAGCTCATGTACGGTCTTGACATGAAGCTAGCTATGGTTATCACTTATTTTGGGGATAGTACTTATTTATTTCAGTTTTTCAGTGATGTTGTTTTTATCTAGACTTGTGTATTTGGAAAGTTGACATTATGTTGTATCAGACTTGTTTTGAAATAGTTTGAAATCTTCCGCTGTTTTACTTATCTTCTTTACTCTGTTTACATATATAAATATGTTCTTGTTCTGCCTTGATATATCATTATGCATGTTTACCCGATTCAAACGCCCCTCCAAAGTCAGGGTGCTTGCGAGAGACACCCTGGCGGAGGTGGGGTGTTACATCTAGGATCTAATTTTTGAATTTGAAAAGCTATCGTTTGATGTAGACGTTTGATTTGATGTTCTTCTTAATCGATTACTAGTTTGGATTTTATTTAGAAGATGAAAGAAGCTAGACTAGCTTTAAGACGAACAGCATGATGGCACCATAGTCTTAGGGTTATGAGGTTAAGGTCTAGCTTTGGCTACGTATATATAGATGTCTAGGATTAATTCAAGCCTTTAGATCAACCTAGGAGTCATCAGAGTCACACAGCTCGAAGATAGGTCATCCAGCAAATCAGAACAAGACACGTCATCATAGAACAATCCAGAATGCTATGCTGGACGGCCTTCTGTATGGGCGCACTTGGCAAGTGCGCCAGTGCATTTTTGTACTGGCGCACTTGGCAGGCGCGCTAGTGCATTTTTGTACTGGCGCACTTCACAAGTGTGCCAGTGTATTCTGGCCTGTTTCCGGTTTTTCTACCTAACTTCGTTCGTCCATATCTCCTTCACACCGTATCTGTTTTATGCAAACTCAGAGTCTATCTCAAGCAGAATTCCGAGATGAACACAATGGCGTAACCCGTTTCACCCAATTCTTCGTTTAATAATTCATTATTCTTTAATTATCTCTTATGTCCCATTTTAAAATTACGGGGTGTTACATAACCATGCTATCTTGGCTCGACATCCTTGCAAAACCTTCAATCCAAGTGAGAAGAGTGTTCATAATAGCTTCATATCGATGGAAATGTTCTCCTTATTATTCCATTCAGGAAGTTAAGTCCTTATTCAAATCCTTGACAACTCCATCTATATCCTCACAAGTAACAAAGTTTGATGGATGTCCAGTCGAGGAAACTTCCTGACTTCCCTCAGCGAGCTAGACTTATCTAATTTCTTTTAACTACAATGAATTCTGAGAAAATCCGAGTGAATCTAAGAGGATCCGAAAGAATCTGTTTTCTCAAAAGTCCAGAATCCGAAGGCAATCTGATGCCCCTTACCTGGCATGCCAAAATGTTGACGTAGGGAATTGTTCACTCAGACACGCTAACACCAGATGGGTTAGAGTTATGTAAAAGATCTAAGTACGCCAAAATATCCAAACATAGAATTGCAGAAATGTAAAGAACACTGAGTTTATAGTGGTTCAGCGCTAACGCATACGTCCACTTTCGTGTAACTATTCATCATCATTGTTACAATTACAAGAATTATCCAAGTTTCTATAATTTGAGTATACAAAGTTGTCTTAGAGGAATAAAAAAGTCCTATTTAATTCCTCATTAGGCCATAATCATCTTCCTTAACCCCAAACTGTGTGAAATATGCTTCCAAGTACAAATATATCCAAAAGTGTGCCAGTGTCAATACATATGTTCAAATGTTGAGTTTAAATTTTATGAAAATTTTATAGGTCGAAATGACCTTCCAAAGCCATAAAAATAATGAAGGAAGTAATTAAAAAGCTTCAAGAAGAGAGCTCCCATGTGTTGGAAATGAGCAGAAAAAAGATCCCTTAAAACACCAAAGTACTAGGGTTATTTATAGGTGGAAAATACATGCCAACGTCAAAAACTCATATCCTGGGAGTTGTACCAATCCCGATATTGGTACGTATCCCGAGATCGGTACGTATCATGGGACTTAGCCAAAATCCAGAGTCATCTTCCAGAAGCAAAAGTACCAAGCCAAAAACCAAAGATCAAGCCAAAATCACGGGTTAATCGCCGAGAAAGTGATGATCCACCCATGTTTGGCACCAAGCCAAATTGTGCCAATTCCATTTGTTCACTTTGTATTTCAATCTATACTGATCTCACAACCCTGTGCCAGACCATGGTTTTTTTGCTGATCTCCCCGTATTCATCCCACCAAATTGAACGATCTGCATGCTCTAGCAATTTGCTAAATCCAATACCGATTTCAGGTACAATTCATACCCAAGAGTTGCTATATCCGAAAAAATGCCATGTTGATCCCCAGAAATAAGGGGATCAACACATGTTACTCCAACCATTTGAGCTTGCCAAATAAAAACTGATCAACTTATTACTCCATTATACTGAATCTAAGTTCCATGAAGCGGTCAAGTGATGTGAGTTGATATGCATGTATCGATCCGCCTTAATTTTGCATCCAATGTCTTATACTGATACGGGGATCGTTATTTTGCCATGTACAAGTCCTGATACGCAGCCTTGTTTTTTTGGTGATCTGTCCGAGGTGCTCAAGGGTTTTGAGTTTATCCGCTCATGCCCAGATACAAAGTTCCATGTACCTTTCTAAAAGTGCAAAGCCCATTTCGATCCTTCGTATTTTATGATTAACAAGACGTGATCACTGAATTTTGAGGGGTCAAACCCCAGTTTTTCCAAAAACAACGTTTTGCCTAATCCATTAACCAAATCCGATCCGATCCGATGCATTATCAAATCAAGAGCGCCACTTCAAGAATTAACCATTTTTCATCCTTTTTCTTAATACTTTGCGACTTCAACCAAATCGCTATGTGTTTCTAAAGGAACGTACTCGACCCCTGAGTACTTAGAAAACCATGAATCTGTCGTGTGAATACTTTGTCAAAAAGCGCATCATTAGAAATTTTGTACTTATGCATCTGTTGAACTCATCAAATAAATTTATTTTAGTTGCAAATTTCACACTTGATGAGCATCAGCCACACTCACCAAATGGTTCCTTTAAACTAGTTTGATTACAGGTTTAATATATGACAAGCATTAGCCATACTTGCTAAATTGTTTTGTTAAAGCAGCAAGCATAAGTTTTATTGGAAAAATTTGATAGGCCCATCACCATTTAGAACTTGTCGAGGGATCTCGTCGGTTCCCATACAAAAGAAAGTGGTTTGGCCATTATTACAAGTTGATTGAAACATAAGTAAAATTGACGGTTTTTCATCGTCCAACAGCATGCCTAGCGATCTTTCTATTCCTATATATAGGTAGGAGACTTAGTCATCATTATTGTTCGATTCCAATTAGTAATTAATCATAATGTCCTTATGCAAGCTAGGCCCACTAACTTCTCGTGCGACTAACTACTGCTCTTGTTTCGTTGCTAGCCCCATTGAGGACATACTGTTGAAGTTGTCCTTTCCTCATTTGCTCCTTAATGATGTCCGGTAAGTGTTTGCATTTGTTCGTTACATGTCCAGCAAATTCATGCAATAAACAGAATTTTCAGGAAGTTAACAAATGCTTTGTGGACTCCTATCCAATTCTCCTTCTTGTCGAAAGGTTGTGTAACACCCCGCATTTTTAACTTAAGATAATAAAATAAGAATAACTTAATTAAATAAGTTATATTTAATCATAAATAATGACTGACAAGTTAATAGAAAACATGTGAATTGATATATACTTAATTGCATATTAAGTAGAACATGTTATTCTAATGATAAAATCAAACAAGAATATAAAGGGGATTGTGGGTTACAGACCTTAGGCCACAATCTAGAGAATAACATGTTGGGGGGCTTATTAATAAACTTAACTGGGTTAAGTTATATAACCAAAATTAATAAGCAAGAGGAACTTGGTAACTTGATTAAGAATTCAATATGAATGGGAATAACCAAGTTAAATGGAAACCTAGTGAGGTAGGGCAAGCGCGTAAAACAATGTTTAGACATAGGGACTAACAACATATTAAAGTAAGGTGCTTGGACCAGTTCGCACGTTTGAGGGTGAATAACCCAACGGGTTAGATCATTGTGGTGTTATAAGGCACGAGGGGAGTGCACATTCATCTGGTGGTTCTGACGACTCCAAAGGACTGGAAGGGAAAGCATGCGGCTTCCTGAGGTACGTAAGGTGCTCTTAGTAGTCCTCTGTGCGGTGGCAGATGTCTTAAGATGCGCTCGCAGTGGTTGGGTCTGCGCATAACTACTAGGTGGGTGGGCCTTGACTGCAGAAGTTGCTATGCAATCAGAATGTTATAACACGGTGACACCAAGGTGATTCGGCGGTTGCCTCAATGGGAAGGCGAAGGGTCACGACCAATAAGGATAGTGGATCGTCGGATACCTGTCATCAGCAGCCAGTGGGATGCGAAAAGATTGGAGCTAAAACCAATAGACCATTCAACTTTCACTGTCGGGGTACGGTGGTTGAGGGGAGACGCCAAATAGATGTTTAGATTGTTTTTAATAGGGGTAGTTGTTTAGCTCTTGTAGTCTTTAGTAGTTGAGGGAGGGGCCGAGGTGGGCCCATAGCCACCGTGAAAACAGACCCTATGTATATTCGTATATAGAGGATCTTAAAGATGGGACTGTACAGATATGGAAAAGCTCGCGACCAAGTTCTGTGTTTCTTATATCGCTGACTTGGTACACATTAGAGGACGTGCGGTTATTGCATCGAGCTACAATTGAAGATTCATATGTGGGACAGTCTAGATACATGCATGTCGGCTCTAGGTGGTGTATCGTAGACTTGAGGGCATTACTTTAGTATGGAATCTGATTCGATCATAGGTGGCAATCCACACACTTACATAGCATAGTAATAATGATATATATATATGCACAATGTAACAATGTTATATAGAGATATGTATGTCACTACGACGTAGGATGAGGGACTGCATATATTTTGATGGTGTTACGGTGGAGACCATGCGAGTGGAATACCATGGGGTGTACCTTAATATTGGGGATAGCTACATATATACTTTATTAGGTTAATAAGCTGGGAAGAAAATGGGTGTGATGTGTGTGTAACCCTTGAGTGCTGATAACCCAAGTAACCTAATAAATAAGAAAACATGATTAAACGGTATATGTAGGATTATCCAAAGTTATAGTTTAAGTCCAGTCACCAGAACTTGTGTTCTAACCCCCTCCTCATAACATACTTGCAGGTTAGATTTGTGGCAGAGGCATGTGACGCAATAGACAGCCTTGGATACTGGTTAGGCGGTATTATTACTAAGATAAGGCTATATTTTGATTATATTATATTTTATCCATTCTGTTGTGAGATATTTTCTGAGGTTTGACATGTTTTATGTCTCTGTCTTTTCTGCATGATACCGGAGCACAACAACTTGAGTTTCGATAGATTGGAATTCCTTAAAAAAAACCGGTCTGTCGGAATTCGGGTTGTCACACATGACTAAACTCCAGTCCTCTTTGTTGGGGAA
This sequence comes from Allium sativum, assembly GCA_030737875.1. Lineage (NCBI taxonomy): Eukaryota > Viridiplantae > Streptophyta > Magnoliopsida > Asparagales > Amaryllidaceae > Allium > Allium sativum. The sequence goes on along the minus strand of CM060927.1, from coordinate 259,344,214 downwards.
ATACCCAAAATGCCCTTTTCATGAAGCTTTCATTTTGTCTTTAGCCGCTAATGATTCATTAAAAGTGCATGAAGCTTTTTTGTCTCCATTAGACAATAAATTAGCCTCTAACTGTAGCTTTAAGAAAAAAGAGATAGGCGGGGTCCTCCACTAAGTTAAGTGTGAATTAATTACATCTTCATTCTATTAACTCTTCTTTGTTCATGCATATCCTTCATGTCTTCTTGTGCATTTCATGAAAGCTTCTTCATTTTTTTAACTCCTTATTTCCAAACGCAAAGACAATTAAAATGCACAAGTAAGTGTTATAAAAAAAATTAGTGAATGCACAATTAGTCGTTTTACCCTCTCCCCTCCCCCCTCCCCCCAAATGAGAAATGATTTGAAAATAATTAAATGTTGGTATAATCACGTAAAATATCCTAAAATCTTGTTTTATTAAATTAAAACAAGATTAAATATGTGAGTAAAAATGTGCACATTTTCGTGCATATCAAATACCCCTTCACTTTTCATTTTATTTGTCCGCGAATAAAGAAAAAAACTAAGATAAACCTATTTTCGTAGGAAGCACGATTGTAATTAGCACTATACGTTTCGATCATTATCTTGAAATTTTAGTTATTTACAAATCAAAACTTCAAACAAAAGTTTAGGTTATCATTATATTCAACTCTAGCTTAGCTAGTTGTTTAGGACGAATAAATATTGCTATTATGAGATTAATTTTGTAATTGATTATTTGAGTTTTCAAAGTGGTGTCGGTATTTCTTTTTGTATAACAAATCTAATACAAGAAGTCAAGATAGCGTTTGGGTTTAATTTTCTTACTCTCTCATTATTTTGAAAAATATTCACATTATTATTTAAAAACACCTAACTTAGGTAAACCGAGGTCAGCTATACAATCCATGCACTGCCTTTCGGACTTACATGAGAAAAATACAAATCATGGCGATGCACACACTTACGTGCAATGTGCATGCACTATCGGCTGTAGTATTTAATATTGTTATTTATCCACCTAACTCGGGTAAACTGAGGCCAGATATACCATCCATGCACTGCATTTCGGACTAACGTTGTAACAATCCGGAAATCCAAGCCAATTTAAAAAAATTATTTTGGCAATTTTAGAGAATTTTGAATATTTAAAATGAATTATTTTAAATAATAACGATGAGGAATTTATTTTGAATGGAATTAGAACGTATATATTTATATAGATCGTCGTTAGAATATAAATATTTATTTTAAATTATAAAAGGAATTGAAAATGGCACGGTAGTTCGAAAATTCGATTTCAAATTTCAAATGAATGTACAGGATTCGAAATAAACCGGATTTTAGCGAACAAAAAATATTAGAATCTAATTGAGAATATCTTTCCAATGAATCCGAAGAATCGAAATTTCATAGCGGGAATCAAAAGTTACGTCCAGTTGAAATTCAAAAAAGTCGCTATGGAATTCTGGCCCTTAAAAATGGAAATTTTGCAAACGACCTCGGTTTTTGACGAAACCACTTTTGTTGGATCCGGGATGTCAAGTTATTACTAGGTTTCAAAAATCGTAATTTTTCGAATCAATATGTGAGTGTGGCAAAGTAAAACGCGTTTGACCAGTTTTAGTTGATTTATCGACTGGAAAATGGCCATTTTTCAAACGGTCTTAGAATTTGACGAAATCAGTCTTGTTAGGACCATATCGTCAATACGAAGCTAGAAATAATTTTTCTGGAATTTTTAGAGACTGTATGTGGCCCCGGTAAATTGAAATGTATGTTTAAAATTGAATATACAGATTTAGATTTTAATTTTGATGAAAACTGATCAAAACGGTCGAATTGGCCTACGATACATATCTCATTGTGTCCGGAATGGGGGTAATTAGCTAGGGACGACAGGCGGTGGGTCTCGTTTGGAGGTGGAAATAAAAAGTTGTTTTTTTTGGAGAAAAATAAAATAATAAATTATTTATCATTAAAAATATAATTTTTAACTTGAATGTGAATAAATAAATATTCTTTTACAAACCGGACGGTTTGTTTATGTACACCTATTTGAAGGATATTGATTGGGACGATAAATTTTACACGTCGCCCAAGTTGCACAAATAATATTTAGTGTTTGTGGATTAAAACCCCACACGGGTGTTGGGATGATATTTGGCATGCACTAATCCCAATTATTTGGTTGTATGTCGATCGATTGATTGACAGACTATGTAAGCGTTAATTATTTATATTTAATGCTTATGCAGTTGTGTGGTTCACTTTGGATGATGGTTGATTATTTATCGTTGTTATTATATACATGTGTTGTATGGAATCCATATGATTAACATTATATGGTAATTGATTGGGCCTTATTCCAAATTGGGAAAATAAAGAATATTATAAAATAAAGATTGATGTGTTGAATAGAATAAATAGTCATGTGTTGACAGTACTCATGTGTTGAGAATAGTCATGTGTTGAAAGAAAAATAGATTCATGTGTTAGAAAATATTCATTTGTTGAATAGAATAACGAAGTTATTGAAAAATATAAAGCCGTGTTGATTAGAGATGCGCTATTTTGACACGAACAATATTTATATCGATTATATTCATTTTTATAATGATTATAGAAAAGGAAGTGATTTCAAAATATAACGTTTTGAAAATATTATCATTTGTATATCGATGATGTGGAATATTCAATTTTGATTCGAAATTGAATATGAAGGTGAAATCGTTTCGAAAACGAATTTAAAACGATTTATAAAATACGTTTTAAAAGGAAATCGATGAAATATATATATAATATGTATATATATAATGGCCTGAATAGAACGCGTCGCGCCGCTGCAGTTCGCGAATTTCGACCATTGACTTCAAATTGACGTTACTGGAGATCCGACCGTCGGGTTCTCCTAAAACCGGAACCGTTGGGTTCGTATCGAAAAGAGCTTTCCAATGAATATTTGAAATTTGAAATCTAACGATTGGATTTGGAATTATGTCCAAATCAAATTTGGAAAAGGTCGCTATAAGTGCAGTTCGGTGGCCGTTATTGAAAACCGACTGTACGGGCCTTGGTAAAATTATTAAGAATATTAAAAATTTGTGTAAAATCATAATATATGAATTGGAAAGAACTGGGATGAAAGATTCCACATTTGAAAGGATAAAAATGTATTTTTATCGAAATGAACTAGTTTTGAACTAAAATAAAAATCTAATTATTTTTAAATGAATAAAATTGGATTTGAACTGGTTTTAAAAATAATCAGAATTTCCAATACGTGAATTGGGATGGATCTGAATCGAAATTATCTTCGGAATATTTCGATGTTGGATTTCGTGATTATACATATATGGTTGTGGAAATTTGAAAGATATATTGTATATCGTTATTTCTAATACGATATTTGTTGGTTTCAGAATTTGATATTGAATATAAGCCGGTATATTTTCTATTCAAAGCCTTGTATTTAATATCAAATAGGATTTTGGGTTCGTTGCGAATGGTGTCTTAAATAACACTGTTCTTGAACCCAGTTTAGAAAAGAATAAATCTTTTAATTAAAATTTTGAGAAATTGTCCAATTAATTAGTATTTAATTAGAATTGAATTTGAATAGGTTTTTGGGGTTTATCGTGAGCGGTATTTTGAATAACACCTGTTCTTTAACCCGATTAACAATAGAAAGTGATTTTGGGTTTATCGTGAATCGTGTTTTAGGTGATATTGGTTCTTTAACCTAGTTAAAGACAGGATATTGATTTTTGAGAAGATTAAAACTAAGTGGAGTTTTAATGAATCTTTAATTAGATTAAAGTGATCGAGAATGGAGCATCACCAATTTTGTTCCAAAGCGATAGTTAAATCTTTAATTATATTTGAACGTGAAATGGTAATTGACATTTACCGATAACACCGTGGTGTTAGATATGGAGTATTACCAATTTTGCTCTATGGGATGAATAGGTTGGGATTGGGAAATAAAATAAATAATTACTACAAACATGAGGGGAGTATAGAGGGCGGCGAGTATACACATATGTTTGTACACCTATCGACTGCAGGTGGTTCTCTACAACTGCTCTTCCCCAAACAAACAACTCACTACCATTCACCATACATCTACTCGAATCACTGGCCATCTCCACTTCACCATCTACAACAGAAACATCCACGGCAATGACGCCAAAAACTTGTTCGAATGACGGAAATTCTATCAGTTTAAAAACCGTCGAATGAATTTAGGAATAATCTGCAAGCATATGGCATGCACTTGGAGTATTTGGAAAATACGGGTCGATCCATGGAGAAAGAAATAAGTTTAAGTTTTATTCAATCAAATTATACCAATTGAGATTTTGATTAATTAAAAATTACAAATCTAACACATAAAATAAGCATAAGTTGAGACTAAAACTATGTTATTAAAAATCAGTTTAGAGGCGAATCAACTTTCCTCTTTTTTCTCGTAGACTAACATAAATTTCCATGATGATCCCTTTTTAATTTAAGTAGAAGTAGAGATGCATTTATCATAAACATAGCCTATTTGTGTTATTAATTAACACAAGTAAGACCATCAAACTATAATACACATCTAATCTCATATTCTAAATTGAATGAAATATGAAACAAAATGAAACAAAAATCTAATTTAAGTATGATCTATTTACTATTAATTAGTAACATAGATCATCAAATTTCAATTAACATTTCATTTCTTTTCCATAATCATATTGTAGATGAAGAGGCAATTTGTCATTCATGAGATAAGCATAATCTATTTGTCTTAAACAAAGTAAACTATAAAATGCATCATGAAAGACAAATGAACATAAACAACTACTCTCATGAACACAAAAGACGTCATTAACATAAAAATTATGTTGAATCTAAATTTACAAGAAGAAGACTCATTACCCCTAAATTATAGAGATTTAGCTCCTCATTTGTACCATGATTTCAACAAAAATATATTTCTTTGAAGCAAAAATGTGCGATCCTTTAAAAGAAGAGAGCTCATATATATATATATATACATATATATATATATATATATATATATATATATAACATCAGTCATCAATACCTGGCAACACACCTGGCAGGTAGTCAATAAAACATACACCAACACTAGGAAATATATGGATGAGCTACGGATAAACTATTGCCCATCATACTTCAAAATCGAGTTCCGGCAAAGGCCATCACCCGATTATGAAGTATATTTATTCCTATAAAATACAGTAATCACTCCAAATAATACAACCCAACAAAAATACGTATGCATAGCAACATAATAAAACTGGACTCTCCGGAACTACTCTCCAATAAGCTCCACAATAGAAATCATCAGCCTGTAACCTGAGAATAACTAGACCAAAAAATAAGCTAACAAACCATATATATGTATATCATACATATATATATATCCATATATATGTGGATAAAATAACAACATAATAAAGAATAAAGCAACTATCATAATCATTAAAATCAGATATCAATAACAAATGCAGATTCTATTATGACTAAAATACTTATTAATCCTAATAAACAGTTTCAAATTATTTCTTACTTTAACTAAAAATCCTTCAAACCTACATTTCCTAATCATCTTATAAAGAGGGTTAGACATCCATTATAAACACAAAGTTACAATCTTTATAATTAGTTTATCTGTAGTGATATAAATAGAATGAAGCATTCTCTGATTTCTATTAAACCAAGTAAATCAACTTATAATTATTACTAAAGTATCTAGAACGTATCTACATTTAAAGTTAGAATCAAATCTAAAACAATTCCAAAACCAATCAAAATTTCTAAAATTATTTGAACAGATAAATACAAAAATTCTCAAAACCAAACCTAGAATATAGGAAGTTTTAAGACAAGAAAAAAACAGATGATCAACATTTTCATCAAATAGAATACAGAGACAACATTTAGAATCAAATATAATATTTTTCTTTCTTGATTGCTCTACAATATTTAGTTTCTTATGGATACTCTGCCACATATGAAATTTAACTTTAGGCGGAGCATTTGCTTTCCAGAAAAACTTGAATTTTGTAAATGAAATATGTGTAAAATTGAGAAACTTATACATAGATTTAGAAGAGTATTTCAGACTCTTATTAAAACCCCAATAAATATTATCACATTTCTTACCAGTATGGTTCATTGACAGCTTAGCTAGTAATAAGGCAAGTTGCATGTACACTAAGCCATCTAAAATATTCACAAATGAAAATTTCCATGGGGGATCTTCTCTATACACATCCTTTAACAAAAATAGATTTCAACATGTAAAAACAACAAAATGAGAGACTAAACTAAAGAAGAGGAGATCATTACTAAACTAATTACACAAAATTAAGAGTACACTACTTACATGAAAGGAAATCTAATCTACTAACATAAGAAAGAAAGCACATGATTAGACATGAATAAAAAAGAAGCAAACACGAAAGAGGCTAGGAAGCCATTTTTATTCATACACATCAACTTACACTTGCATATATTTTGATCTAAGATAATAAAAGATACATACAACATAAGGGATATATATACATGACTAAACCCTAATCCTCTTTGTTGGGAACTACCCAAAATGTTATTTTCATGAAGCTTTTATTTTATCTTTAACCACTAATGATTCATTAAAAGTGCATGAAGCTTTTTTGTCTCCATTACCCAATACATTAGCCTCTAATTATAGCATTAAGAAAAAAGAGATATGTGGGGTCCTCCATTAAGTTATGTGTGAATTAATTCCATCTTCATTCTTTTGACTTCTCTTTGTGCATGCGTATCCTTCATGTCTTCTTGTGCATTTCATGAAAGCTTCTTCATTTTTTTATCACCTTAATTCCTAACATAAAAACAATTAAAATGCACAAGTAAATGTTATAAAAAAGTAGTAAATGCACAAACAGTTGTTTTACCCCCTCCCCCCAAATGAGAAATGATTTGAAAATAATTAAATGTTGGTTTAATCACGTAAAATATCCTAAAATGTTGTTTTATTTAATTTAAACAATATTAAATATATGAGTAAAAATGTGCACATTTTCGTGCATATCAAATACCCCTACACTTATCATTTTATTTGTCCTCGAATAAAGGGGAAAAAACTAAGATAAACCCATTTTCATAGGAAGTACGATTGCAATTTGTGTATGTGATAAGTCATTAAACCTCTGGGTGTTCCAATTAAGACGAGTGTTGTCTCATAAGGGTGTTTTAGCGGGTACTACCCATAAAATCAAAATGTTAAATGTAATTAATATTTACAAAATGCAAGATTCGAAAATATTTACAAATGAAATTTTTACTTCCAAATAAACATGAGTTTGTTAAAATATAAGTTTCAATCATTATCTTTAGATTTTTAGTTATTTACAAATCAAAACTTCAAACAAAAGTTTAGGTTATCATTGTATTCAACTCTAGCTTAGCTAGTTGTTTAGGACGAAAAAATAGTGCTATTATGAGATTAATTTTGTAGTTAATTATCTGGGTTTTCAAAGTGTTGTCAGTATTTCTTTTTGTATAACAAATCTAATCTAAAAATTCAAGATATTGTTTGGGTTTCATTTTCTTACTCTCTCATTATTTTGAAAAATATTCACATTATTATTATTTAAAAACACCTAACTCGGATAAACCGAGGTCAGTTATACAATCCATGCACTGCCTTTCGGAATGACGTGAGAAAAATATAAAGCATGGAGACACACACACTTACCTGCAATGTGCATGCACTATCGACTGTAGATGTTGTTTACTATTGTTATTTATCCACCTAACTCAGGTAAACTGAGGCCAGATATACCACCCATGCATTTGCTTTCGGACTGACGTGAGGGCAGTGCAGAGCGTGGCGAGTCCACATAAATGTCTGTACACCTATCGACTGCAGGTGTTTTTTTACAACTGTCTTCCCCAAACAAAAAACTCACTACCATTCACCATACATCTCTCGAATCACTGGACATCTCCACTTCACCATCTACTACTGAAACATCCCCGACAACGGTGCCAAAAACTTGTTCGAATGACAGAAATTCTATCGGTGTTGAAAACCGTCGATTGAATTTAGAAATAAACTGCTAGCGCACAGCATACACTTGGAGTACGCGGAGAATATGGGTCGATCCGGGGAGAATGAAATAATTTTAAGTTCTATTCAATCGAATTATACCACTTGAGATTTTGATTAATTAAAAATTACAAAACTAACAACTAAAATAAGCACAAGTTGAGACTAAAACTAAGCGATTAAAAATCAGTTTAGGGGCAAATTAGCTTTCCTTTTTTTATGTAGACTAACATAAATTTCCATGATAATCCCTTTTTTATTTAAGCAGAATTAGTGATGTATTTATCATAAACATAGCCTGTTTTTTTTTTTTTGTTAATTAACACAAATGAGACCATCAAACTATAGTACACATCTAATCCCACTTTCTAACTTGCATGAAGCTTTTTTGTCTTCGTTAGGCAATACATTAGCTTCTAATTGTAGCATTAGGAAAACAGTGATAGGTGGGTAGTGTGGTCCTCCATAAAGTTATGTGTGAATTAAATTCATCTTCATTCCTCTAACTTATATTTTTGCATTCATATCCTTCATGTCTTCTTGTGCATTTCATGAAAGCTTCTTAATTATTTTTATCTCCTTAATTTCTAACACAAGGACAATTAAAATGCACAAGTAAATGTTATAAAAAATTAGTAAATGCAAAAATAGCCGTCTTAACCCCCTCCCCTCTCCAAATGAGAAATGATTTAAAAACAATAAAATGTTAGTTTAATCATGTAAAATACCTTAAAATGTTGTTTTTATTTAATTAAAACAAGATTAAATATGTGAGCAAAAATGTGCACATTTTCCTGCACATCAACCACCATAGCCTTTTTAGGATCAATAACGACTCCCTGCTCTAAGCAATGTGACCTAAGTACCTCTTCACCCAACCTGAAGCGAAAATCCAACAAAGCAAACAACAATCGGTATACCCTACACATCGACAACCCAGCCATTTCTTGTGCTTTTGTTTATTCCAGGCGAAGACAAAAACACAATCAAGCAATGAAAACACTACCGAACCAGGCAATCTTGGAACACGATCTGAAAACTCGCAAAATATGCCAATTCGTTGATCATCCCTGATAGCGTAACCAAGCAATCCTACTCGAAGCAGCATAAGATACTGAAACTGGCATACACCAATCAACCCTCCACTGGCACAATCCCCTTGGGAATCGAATTGAGAGGAACTCCTCTCTCACCTTAGAGCTAACCTGACCAGCCGTCACAAATTAGGAATGGATACCGGCTCATCTCCTCTCTCAAGATACACAAGCCCAAGAGGCACAACGACTAGAGACTTAGTATCTCCTCCTACTTTCATCTAACCATAAGCGACTCACTCCCCACTTTCGTTAGATCGAGGATGACTCACTGCAAAATTGCAAAAAATTATGCAGTTAAAGCGCTCAGTGGATCCAATGCGACAGAGATGCAAAAAGTGGTAGCGGAGATAAAGCGAGGAAATAGCGGGATATAGCAGATGACTCCAAAATAGCATACAAAATTTATACTTAATGCTTATACAAATATGTAAATGAAAAATAAATTAAAATTTAACATTTAATTTAATAATAATTAGTACATTCTTAATTTTAAATAAAAGCATGTGTAAATATATGTAAATAAACGTAAACTTTTATTTAGCTTGATTAAGTTTAATAGAATATTACAATATTTTCTATCCTAGAAAATATGAGTTTAAATATTCTACTCGAAACCTAATTAAATAATTTTTTATAATGCATAAATGTGATTTTTCTGTTTACTTCTTTTATAGAAGATATAGCGGAATACAGTTGAAGTAATATGATATGTCAGGAATATCTGAATATAGAGGGGCTTAAAGCGGAAAGACTATATCAGAAGCTATTTGGAAATAGCATAGCGGCAGAAATCCGCTACAGGATATGGTCGGAATATAGCGCGGTAATAGCCAGGCATTAATTGCATAGCGCAAAATGTCCTATCCCTCTATGGTAGCCAACAACCTCTCACTACAACTGGCGTTTTATATCCATCAAACAAGGAAATCCTAGACTCAAATACTAGACTTAATTGATTCTAAGCAATCAATAGTAACCAAGCTAATAGCCGAAAAAGCTTGACTCGATGAGATAAATTTTTAGTGAACCATGTATACTACAAGTATAAATAGTATGTTTTAACAATTACCTTCCTTGAGGCCTAAAACTAATCCTATGAATGTTGTAGCCATCCAAAGTATTACTACATGACGACCAAACACGGGATGTTATAAACATACGGTCTAACTAAACTCTCAACACGGTAAGTCATAATCAATGAACATAGATCAATATTTTGGAATCCCAAACTCAGTCCATCCATCACCTACTAGATAAGTTGGAGCAATGAAATCTCAATGCCAAAATAAAACATGCATGGAAATGTCATTAGTGGAGAGCATATGTCAAATGGCAACATTGTTTCCTGTTTTTCCTCTCGAGGGAGCAATCGACGAAACGGAAACAACGATCAACATATACGCCTCCATGATTCATCCCTACACATGAGGTAATCACCAACACTAGGCATGGGATCAAGCACTTAGGGACCACTGATCAACCAGTCTAAGCCATCATCCTCTTTGGATGAAATCTTTCGATTTGATCACTCACCCTAAGTGGAACCTCCAACCGTCTGTGTGAAGCATTCACAAATGAATGAACCATACTTCAATTGAATTGAATTCCTTCATATACTCCAACATATACATGTCACCAACCTCCATAGGACATTGGCTTCCAAGAATTCAAAACAAACCATTCGAAGTGAATCACAAACTGGTCCTGAACGTACCAATTTATAGGAAATCAAAACAAGAACTCTCTACCAATTTGGTTTCATATTTGGAGTTTCCTAAAGACAACCCTTAACCGTATAACACCACCTAACTCCAAGATGTCGAAGAACACCATACAAGAGACTAAATGACATTGCTCTTGCATTGCAACAGCCAATTGCGTTCCAAAGAACGGTTTGCCTCATGGACACGCAAATATTCATACAACAAAATATAGTCAACCTCTACACTTCAGTACTAAAACAAATATAGAAAATTGTGGCACCCTAATAGTGACTCTCACTACCCCTGGGAACATCTTCAATAGATCAAAACTAACTTTCTCGATCTTGCCTAACTTCTAACTCCAAATAAGGAGTAAATGGGAGCATTCATCATTTGTTAGATCGTCTTAAGTAAAAGAACGATCTAGTGCTAATAAAGGAAATTACACCATGTTACTATTGTGGAGAACAACCCACACTATATAGACAACTAATATATAGTTTAAAAATCAAAATATATCACAAATATGTACTCTCTCATACATAACAATCTCAATATCGATATTGCTTAGGTTAAACTATGAAACCTAAGCTCTGATACCATGTGTAATGATCGCCCTACACCATCAGTGCAGAATAATTATTAAGGGATAAAAGTAAGAGAAAGGAAGAAAATAAAATAGGAAGGAAGAAAAAAGAAGAGAGGAGAATGGAATAAAACATATAATACAATAATAGACCTATCGAATATTTCACAACGCATCAAACAAAATATTATAGTAATGGATATAATAGGCGAGACAATGATAACTAATAAATCACATAACTAGAGTATAAGCTCATACGGTTATACATAACAATAAAGTTCATACAAGAGATAAGTAAACTCACTGATAAAACTGCTTCAAATAATAAATAATAGTATCGAGGCTTCATAGTGTAATACAAAGGAATAAACAACAATAATACAGGTACAATATGAAATGGTGACGCCTCCTGTAATTCCATCTCCTTAGCTCTAAGAAATGATAATACCTACCACCTCGCCTACTCATTAGCATTGTCGATGAGCCCTCAAGGTAATAAGCGGGAACATAAAACATTGAGTCAAACAATGGTCTGTTGTGAGTGATAACCAACTCACAAAATACTACACAAGTCATAATAGTATAAGGAATACAGGTATGGAAAGTCATACCTGTCCTATCCTTGCATACACCTAGTTAGCACATATAATGTATGATACTACAAAAAGGAATCTGTAATATGAAAGAAAAATCTACATAGTCGGCTCTAACCTTAATTCCCATCCTCTCTTTATAATCCTAGAGGTGATAGTCTATTGGGAGAAATAATATTGGAGCAACCATGAAATCATTGCATCCATCAAGCAAGTCATATTAATTACCTCTTAAATATGTGTCTACATTGATAACTCGTTATGAATGGCTATACCATGTCAAGGGCTGATGAGACCCCGATTCTCTCAGAACTCTGTATTTTGCCAACACGTGCCTCTCCAGCCTAAGCTCGTCGTCCGGGGTACACAATCCTAATAGGTGTTCCCATGATACCTCTACTTTGAGTCCACTAGAATGCTCTAAGCTATCAACGGATCATCGATACTCATAAATAATCTAAGCTTCCCGCTCCATATTTGGTTGAGTACGCCCTTAACCCGATCCAGTAATAACCGAATTTCGTGCCCCGCTGACAGATGCCCTTCTGGTCTAGGCTCGTCTCCCAGGGTACACGGTCCTGATGGGACTCCCCCATGATCCTGCTTTAAGTCTGCTATCCAATAACTTAGTTCGCGCACATAGTACATATCACATCGATCCATGATCCGGTAGCCTCACCCCACTATGAACTGCATAACACTGCATCCTTCAGCCTCGCCTCACTGTGAACTACATAACACTGAATCCAATTCGCATCCTTGCCTCACCATGAATTGCATAACGCTTATCCATCCACCGATCTATCCCGCAAGCTCGCCAATTCGCGGATCACGTATTATCAGCCCATCCCGTCAATCTTTATCAAACATATCCCAGACTCGAAATCGATGAGTTGCAGACCTCAGCTCACTCTGAAGATCTCACAGCCGCAATTCATGAGTATGCCATCCATATGTACTCATTGGTGAAGCATTCATCCTGCTTCATACCATAATTGTAACAACCCAGAATTTTGACAATAAATAGTTATTTAATTAGAATCTCAAAAATAGATATTTTTGTAAACGATGGAAATTGACCGCGAAACTTTATCGATACGGTCGTCTCGGAATACTAGTCAACTTTCATGTTTGGAGTACCGCGAACGGAATCTGTTTGAAAATGTTACGGCCTAAATACGAAAAACGAACGGAAATAAATATATAGAATAATTAATAAATTCCTTTCCCTCATTGACCATACCTCATTGGGAAAACCGGCCAAAGGCGATCGATCGCCCCTAGGGAGGGTGTCGACCGCTTCAGGCTTGTAGTGCCCAATGACGGCTAGGTTTTGAGGGGCAAATTCGTTTTATTTTATGATCTAAACGGATGGATGTTAACTAAATTAAATCTAACGGTCCATGGCCCATTCCACTCCTATAAATTAAGGGGTAAGGCCTCATTCTTTTCCACACAAATTTGTAGCAACAGCGGAGCTTTGCCATTTTCCTCCTTCTTCTAACCTAATTTCAAAAAATAAAAATATATTCATACACAACAAATCAAATCCAATTCATGTAGAATTTAGAGGATTATTAGATCCAATGGAAAAGAATGCAAATCGACGCTCATAATCAGATTCTCTCATCTCTTCCTATTTTCTTACATCTCTACAGATCTGAAACTATCCCCTTTCAGATAAATTGTAGATTTATAAGAATTTGGGAATTGTAGGCCTAAAAGGTTCAAACTTTGGATTTAAATGTTTTAAGGGGAGCGGGAAATTTACGAATACAGTTATAATAGCCTATCTATTTCGTTTGAATAAGATCTAAATTTTTATGCCTATTTCTATCAAATATGTTCACAAAATTATTGTAACTGGATTGACACCCATCAGATCTGATTGTAAACATTGTTAAAACTTGTATATTATGAAATGTGGTTAGGCACAATATGAATTGTGAGATTTTTAAACTTGTTTATACCTGATTCCTACAATTATGCTGTAAAATGTATTATGGACATTGCAAAGCACTATAAATCTAGAATTTAGTTCCATTAAACACTATTTAGATGTAGTTATACTCCAGATCTTTATTTTCAGTGTTGAATAATAAATTACACGAGCATTGGATAAAAGATTAAATTGTGCGATTGTAATTTTAAAAGAATTACACCTATTTGCATTCGATGTTGTTGGTTTTTGGCTTAATTGTTGCAAATATGGCATTTTCCCCTTTTTGAACAAAAAAATATTATTTTGGATTCACAAGAGATATGATAAAAATATTTAAAAAGTGGAAAGTGGTGCAAACATACGTATAAATATAACTATACATATTTGCATCAACTATCCTAAAATATATATAAACATGTATATTTCTTGTGAATTTGAAATATGCCTATCCATAAATTAGGCATAATTTACAATAACTATAGCCAACGGTCTTTTTAGAAGATTGAAACATTTTGGCAAGATTGAATGTAAAAAGGAATGTTTGGTTATTTATTAAACTAAATCATTAAACTTAAAATAATAATAATAATAATAATAAAAGATAAATATGTTGACCGCACGAAAGCATAAAAATATAACCATACATATTATCCATCCAAACTAGCGTAAAATGGTAAAATATACATTGTAATTGAATGTTTGAATGATGTTCAATTACGGAATTATATGAAAATGCAATCCACATTGAAGTAATGTATTTGTGCTGACCATTTGTAGCAATCAACATAATTAATTGCTATGTATAGGACCGCAAATCAATAAATAACAATTGTAACCAATGTTAATTGGAGGAAGTAAATATAATAGGATAATGGTTAAAATTCCTAAATTAATTATGATAAATGTTGTACACCCCAATTAGGAAATTTGGATTATAATTGCAGTTAGACACGAGGTTAAGCTCAACTTGTGGTAGAAGCATGCATGGAACCGACCGACAAATCCAACATCCACATGTAGTCAGCTTAATGTGAGGGGTATAATGCGTAAATGTAAATGTACTAAGGCACGAGCTTAAGTTCAACTTGTGGAAGAAGTCTGCCCAGAGCCGACCGGCAAATCCAGCATCCACAAGTAGTCAACTTAATGTGAGAAGCCTGGTGCATGAATATATGTACATATAATAGTCAACCAATAAATAAATAAAATAGTAATTTTCTGTTGGGGTTACAACAAATGGATACCTTGAGACTGATAAATGGTTGCCATAGGAAAATATAACCGTTATGGTCATAAGGGGTAATAAACCAAGAAATAGAAGTAAATGAGGCTAAAAAGGGGATTAATGGATATTGATTGTATTTAAATACTAAGTCCAATTAGGGGAGTAATCAAACAAATATCCTAGGGTAAAGAAGTTAAAACTTTCCTTATTTATATTAATGAATACAGAACTAATAATTAAAAATAGAGTTAGGCTTAGTAGATTAATAATGTGAAATATTATTAACCATAGGAACCCGTGACGATAACTAATCGTGTGCGTACAGTATTTCTATGTAGAGGGACTAAACGAGAATGACTTAATGACGTAGCCCACATTATCCCAATAGGGAAAAGTAATAAAGGCTAATGGGGTACGAAACTAATAACCTTCATTTATAGTCCGCTATCAGGGTCTTAAGCGGTTGGGGTGGAAGAGTCCAACTGGGAATAAGTCTTTCAGCTTAGGGGTCTTAAATGGCAGGTGCGTTGTAACACCCTGAATTTTCTGTGACTATTAAAAGAACAAATTGAAGAATACTTAGCTGTTAAAGTGAGAATTAAGTGAAACGGGTTATGCAATTGCGTTCGTCTCGAAATTCTTCTTAGAATAGAGTCCAAGTTTTTGTAAATCGGACTTCGTATGAGGAAGTTATGACACTCAGAAGTTTCAAAAATTTAAATAAATTAAAAACAGTTCATATTAAAATTCAAAATTCGAATTCAAATGAAGAAGCGGGCTGGGCGGGATGTTTCCCACCCTAGGCCAGGTCGACCAGGGGGTCGACCTCCACTATATAGGTCGACCAGGGGGTCGACCTACCCCCTCCCCCCACCCCCCGGAAGTTCTGAACTGTGACGATTCTGACTTGTTGCTGAGTCTTTTCTGACCTATTGCTGAGTCACTAGGGCATAGGTGGCAATTCTGGATAACTCTATCTAGTCTGGACAGTTGTAGTTGCTCCTATGATAATCTAACGGCTTATATTGATTTAAACTTCTATATAAGCATGCATAGACTCAAGCTCTAAACCTAAACTAAATTAATCTCTTGGCCTCCATGCTACTGCTGGAATAGTTCTTCTTAAAGGTTGGGAATTGCAAGTCAGGATTCTAATACAAACGAATTATTCTCTTCTCTAATCCGTCTTTGTGAGTACAATTTCTTTCACAAAATAATTAATAAATTAATTATGATAAGTTATAATTGGGGTTATGAGAACATGTCTGTTGAATCATGTGATGTTGCTTAACTTTGTTATCGTATGTTGGTGAACGTATGACAGTTTTGTTAACTTATGTTAGTAGATTTATTTCATATTTCCAATCACATATGTTTAACTTGATTCATTTTATGACATCAGTTTATATGCAAGTTTGGGATTTAAATCATATGCTAGTTTGTATATGAATCATATTCAAGTCTGTATGCGAATTATACACAAGTTTATATGTGAATCAAGCACACACACACAAACACATGTGTGTGTGTGTATATATATATATATATATACATATACATATACATATACATATGCGAGTTTATATGTAAAACATATGATATTAGTTTACATGTTTAAATTCATATGCAAGTTTGTAGGAATCCATATGCAAGTTTATGTGAAAATCATATTCACATATGCAAGTTTAGGTGAAAACCATATTCACATATGCAAGTTTAGGTGGAAACCATATTCATATATGCAAGTTCACAATTTCATGTTTAGATCTATATTTAGATCCATGGCAGTACATAGTTTATGCAAATTTATGTTCTATATGTTAATTGCCTACACAAGTTATTAACTATGCAAACATATGTTATTATTCTTATTCGTCGGTTAGATCTATTTTATGTGTTATGCAAGTTGTGATGTTTCATTTCTTTTTATGAGTTAGACTATTTGCGAGTCTAGCATATTTCATATTAAACATACGAACAGTGTGGGGACAATGGGAAAATATTAAATATACATATTGTGAATTGGCATAAAATGGCTTTAAAGGCATATAACTAATTGGAGACACTAGTTGGTATAATTTATATACCTGAAAACTATGGACATAATTTAGGTGACAATTATGGACATAGATTAATTTGGAAATTATTGACAATTTGAGTAGGGATAATTAATCCATATTGGGGTGAAATAATTATGTGTAATAATAAACAACTAAGACACGAGGTTAGACTCATTTGGGGTATAAGACTGGCCGGACCCGGCCGGCAAATCCAGCAACCACAAACGGTAGTCTAGTGTGAGAGGTCGAATGCATAAATTAAATGCGTGACAATTGTAAAGACACGAGGTTAGACTCCTTTGCGGTACAAGACTGCCCGGACCCGCCCGGCAAATCCAGCAACCGCAAACGATAGTCTAATGTGGGAGGTTTTACAGGGTTACGGTTATAATGAATTAAGTAACACTTAACCAAGATAAACATGTAGTGGGGCATGGGGTTAAGTGGGTGACATGGTGGCATGTGAAATACGATTAGAAACACGTAACCAAATTGAAACATGTAAGAAGACATGAATAAGAAGGAGTTAAGTGGGAAATCCTAGTGGAGACCAAGCATAGGTGGAAAGCTTGTGTCAAGCAAGGGGGACCCTTTTCAAACAAGTAACCCATTAAGTATCTTTGTGAGCTCGAGCTAGGTCGAGGACGGGACACGCTTACTGGGTTTAATTGTAAGAGATCAAAATGGATTAGCGGTGGCAACGCAAGTCTAACGGGGTCATGTGCGTGCGTGGGCCCGGGCTGGTAGGTAAGATGTTGTTACATCGTGTAGATATAAGTCGTGCATCTTTAGTGGTATAGGGTTGCCACTTTGGGGAGTGATACACCCCATTGTGGGACTAGCACGGGTATCTATGAGTTAGGGAGCCAATCGCATGGGGGTAGTGGGTACAACTAGTGGAGATAGAGGCAGGCGGCATATATGAAGACGGCTTGGGGTACACGATACTACCATTATGATTATTATGTTCGGTAGAGGGGATTAACTTTTAGGGTGACTAGTAATGGTGCAGTATAGTAATTGTCCTATAGTGATTAGGAGTGCGATTAACGCTAGCATATTCCTCTTGCTTGTTTTGTCTTGCCCAATTGGTTTACAGTCCTTCCTTGTTTTACCAGTTTATGCCTTATCCTAATTATTTTAATAATTATATTGTTAAATTTATTGGACTAGCCAAACTTTATGTCTAACCCCCTTTGTTTTCGCCTCGTTTCTTCCTTCCCCTCCCCTCCCCCAGGTTCTTATGGTCGGACAAGTGCTAGTGGAGCTTGATTTGGACCTCGTTCTCTCTCTTTTGGAAGTTCTTGGATTGCTGAAAATAAAGTTCAGCTTATCTCTTTTATGATTACTTATGTTGGGGTTATTCTTTTTTACTTTATGTACTTAGAAAAATAATTTGTCAAGATGGATATTAAGTGTACTTAGTTTTATTGTTGGTTTTTTATGTTGTTGTAACCAAACTATTTCTCCGCTGCAATAAAAGTTGTTTTTAATTTTCCAAGTACCAATATATGTATCTGTCTTGTTATATTCTGTTCTATACACCAATAATACTCCATGAAAGTTAATGCATTCCCTTTGAGAGTGACATTAATGGACGTGGGATTTTACACGTGGTATCAGAGCTGAAGGTTACCAGAACAGATAAGAGATTTTGAAAAACTGTTTTTAAAAAGCATTTTATAAAGAAATACTTTCAAAAATATGTTTTAAGGAGAGCATTTCCATGAGAAAAGTTTTTTTAAAAAACATAAGCCCCAAGAGCCATATATCTTTCCTTCGATTCTCCGTTTCGAATCTCTTCCTTTTTTTTAGCATGTCTGGGGTACCCGAGATACCCGAGGGCATACCGATACAAACCTGGTTTAGAAGGTATCTGGAGGCTAGGGCCACCACCGTAAGCCTAGTAGACGTTCCTCCTCCCCCAGCTGCAGCTGCTCCTCCTCCTCCCCCTCCCCGCGTTGATACTTTTTCAAAGATATGCAAAGATTTTCGGGAAATGGGTGGGAAACCTTTTCATGGGTCAGAAACGTTTGTTGAAGCTTGAAATTGGCTTAAGGAGGTGGAAGATTTGTTTGGTATCTTCGAGATAGAAGATGGAAGGAAGGTCCAGTTAGCTGCTTGGTTAATGAAGGACGAGTCCTCGTTTTGGTGGGAGGTCACGAATGGAGGGCGTCGAATGGAGACATGGATGGATTTCAGGCATAGGTTCGAGATGAAATTTCTCTCATGAGCAGAAGATAATTTATACATGGAGGTGTTCTTGGTGTTGAGGCAGGGGAATTTATCAGTAAAGGAGTACGTCAACAAGTTCAATCAGTTGGCAAGATTTGTCTTAGACTTGGCGAACGCACCTGAAAAGAAGGCCCTGAGATTCATTAAAGGTTTGAGTGAGCCGCTACATGGGTTGGCTATGACCCACATTCCTATGGAGGCTACCTTTGAGAAACTGGTTGACATGGCGCTTATGCATGAAGAGGAGAAAGGCGCTAATTCTAATAAGGCACCGGAAAAGAAAGGGGATCAAAAGAAGTCATAGCAGAAACCTAAGAAAGGTGGTAAGGATAACAATAGCAAAGAAAAGAAAAGGTGCTTTAATTGTGGAATACCAGGCCATCTGAGAAAGGACTGTAGGAAGAAGAAGAAGACTGGTTGTTTCAACTGTGGTGAGGCAGGATATCTGATTAAAGACTGCCCGAGAAGACAAGGGCAAGGGCAGAGGACAAGGTCTACTTCTGGAGGGCAGGTTCAGGCTCTCATGGCACCAGGTTAGGCAAGAGGGCAGGTTAATGCTCTCATGGCACCAGGACATGAGAGAGGTAGAAACATTTTTGTTGAAAGTTTGGTTTTTCTGTTCGATCATCATGTTCGTACTTTGTTTGATTCTGGCGCTTCACACTCGTTTGTATCTACTTCGTTAGTTGAAACATTGCACCTAAATACTAGTCTAGTTATGGATCCCATAATAGTCTCTAATCCTATTGGTGGTTCGGCTCATCTTTCAGTGATTTGTCAGGATTTGAGAGTGTCTATCTTGGGCGTTCGGTTTGAATGCAACGCCTTCGTTCTTGGCTTTACGGGCTATGAGTTGATTCTAGGCATGGATTGGTTATCCAGTAATGGTGCCATCCTCGATTGTGAAAGGAGAGTAGTTAGATTTATGACTCGCCTCGGTAACACTCTCGAAATCTCTTGTAATCCCATACATTCTATTATGCTTAGCTACCTAGAATCTCTTGATGCGTATGTTGAAAACTTGCAGTCTGTTTGAGTAGTCCGTGAATACTTAGATGTATTTGAAGAGGTGAAGGGCTTACCTCCGAAGCTATCATACCTTGTCGATAATGCAAACCCGTAGCTCTACCCATTAGACACATGGCTCCAAGGGAGAGAAAAGAGCTCAGCAAGCAAGTCAAAGAGTTGCTCGAAAAAGGGTTTATAAGGTGGAGTATTTCTGAATGGGGTGCTCCAGTAGTATTCGCAAACAAAGCGGATGGTTCACTTCGCCTATGCGTTGATTATAGTGAGCTAGCTGACCAAGAAAATTAGGCACCCACTTCCAAGAATAGACGACTTGTTTGATCAGCTTGTAGGTGCGTCAGTTTTATCCCAACTAGATCTGGCTACTGGGTTTCATCAGTTAAAAGTGGCTGAAGACAACATTGATAAGACCGTATTCAGAACCCCGGATGGTTTCTTCGAATGGCTTGTCATGCCTTTCGGCTTGGCAAACGCACCCGCTTACTTTGTTGACTTGATGAGCAGGGTGTTCAGGGAGTTCCTTAATAAGTTTGTGGTGGTATTCGTAGACGACATTTTGATTTTCTCGAAGAATGAAGAAGAGCATGCTTTGCATTTAAGGGAAGTCATGGATACTCTTTGTGAACATCAGCTGAAAGCCAAATTCTCCAAATGCCATTTCTGGAGAGAAGAAGTGATGTTTCTTGGACATGTGGTGTCCAAAGAGGGGATAGCTGTGGACCCCGCAAAAGTAGTTGTGGTGCAAGATTGGAAGGTTCCACGAAATGCAACCAAAGTCTGAAGCTTTCTCGGGCTAGCGCGCATTTACCGAAAGTTCATTAAAGACTTTACAAAAAATCTCAGCCCCACTCACAAGATTAACAAAGAAGAACCTAACTTTCTCTTGGGATTTGGATTGCGATATTGCTTTCCAACGTTTGAAAAGGGCTCTAACAACAGCCCCAGTTCTGACATTGCCTGATGGGAGCAAAATGCTTACCGTATACACAGACACATGCAGTACAAGATTGGGTGCTGTCTTGATGCAAGAAGGCAAGGTAGTTTGTTATGGGGGAAGGCAACTGAAGGTACATGAGAAGAACTACCCAACTCTTGATTTGTAGTAAGCTGCCATTGTTTTCGCTCTAAAGTCATGGCGTCATTACCTACTAGGAGAAAGGTTTGAATTGTTTACTGATCATAAATCATTAAAGTACCTTTTCTCACAGAAAGATCTTAACTTAAGACAATAAAGGTGGATGGAATTTCTGGCCTAATATGATTTTGAGATTTCCTGTACCCCTGGTAAGTGCAATGTGGTAGAATATGCCTTGAGTAGAAAGAAGCTGACCTTGAGTCCTCTCTTTATAGAATGTCAAAGCTTGGAGTACATAGCAAACTTTAACTTTAGATCCTCCTCTGAAATTGTACGTGGTCTGTTAGCATCGCTAGAGGTGCAGCCTACTCTTTTGGACCCAATAGGAATCGCGCAACGAGAAGACCCTCAGCTAGTTGATGTGATGGGTAAGCTAGTTAGGGGTGAGACTTCTAGTCACCTCAATAGATACTCCATCGATGATAAGGGTTGGTTGAGATGGATGAAGGCTGCACAAGATAGACAGAAGTCTTACGTAGACAAAAGAAGGACCGACCTTGAGTTTGAGGTTGGAGATAGGGTGTTCCTTAAAGTATCCCCTTTAAGGAATGTCATTCGCTTTGGGTCCATAGGAAAGCTAGCACCAAGATTTGTAGGACCATTTCCTATCACTGAAAGGATTGAGACGATGGCTTACAGAGTAGAGCCACATGAAAGACTGGCTAGAGTTCATAATGTTTTTCATGTTTCTCAACTACGAAAGTGCTTACATGAGTCTACGGAAGTTGTGGAGCCAAGTATACTAGAGGAAGTAGAAGTGGAACGAGAAGCGACTGTGAGAAGAATTCCAACTCATATCTTGGGTACGGAAGTCAAAAAGCTACGCAACCATGAAGTCAAGCTTGTTAAAGTTCAATGGAGTGACGCTGAGGAAGACGCGACTTGGGAAACAGAGAGAAAAATATGCGCAACCTACCCTTTTCTTTTTTAGGGTACCTCCTTGATCTCTTTTTCCATAAGTTTATTCATGCTTATATCTATCTTTTAAGTATATATCCTTGGTCCTATTCTTTATCCTTAGGTAGAAACCAACGGATGTAAACATGTATTTAAAACATGTTATGATTGATGGTTGCGAGTGGTTGCTAGTGGTTGTTCATGGATGCATGTACACACACATTAGGCACTAGATCGGCTCAATCACTTTCATATTGCATATAAATACGTGTGTGTATTCAAATTAATGGATGTATAATGGTTGTGTTATCATATGGATGCTGTATTTTGATGAATGGTTGTGCACACATGTAGAAGTAATATGTATCGTTAGGATTCTTTCGCATACATAATGGACGCATGGGGCTATCATGATTTGCATTGAGGAGGTCAATTGAATCATTAGACCGCCTGATTTTGCATTGGATAAGGAACATATACACACACTTTTTGCATATGTTCATACAGCATTAGAAATATTGTAAGGACAACGGATGCCTGTGTTTGATGGTTGAGTAGATGGATGATTGGATGGTAGGATATACAATCTTCTTGACTTGAAGATTTCGGGGACGAAATCCTTTAAGGAGGGGAGAATGTAACACCCTGAATTTTTTGTTACTATTAAAAGAACGAAGTAAAGAACACTTAATTGTTAAAATGAGAATTAAGGGAAACGGGTTAGGCCATTGCGTTCATCTCAAAATTCTGCTTGGAATAGAGTCCAAGTTTTCGTAAACCGGACTTCGTATGAGGAAGTTATGGCCCTCAGAAGTTTCAGAAATTTAAATAAATTAAAAACATTTCAGATTAAAATTCAAAATTCGAATTCAAACGAGGAAGCGAGCTGGGTGGGATTTTTCCCGCCCCAGGCCAGGCTGACCAGGGGGTCGACCTCCCCTATACAGGTCGACCAGGGGGTCGACCTACCCCCTCCCTCCTCGGGCAGATCTGAACTGTGACGATTCTGACTTGTTGCTGAGTCTTTTCTGACATGTTGTTGAGTCACTAGGGCATATGTGGCAATTTTGGATAACTATATCTAGTCTGGACGGTTGTGATTGCTCCTATGAAAATCTAACGGCCTCGCATAGACTCAAGCTCTAAACCTAAACTAAATTAATCTCTTGGCCTCCATGCTACTGCTGGAATAGTTCTTCTTCTTAAAGCTTAGGAATTGCAAGTCAGGATTCTAATAAAACGACAAACGAATTATTCTCTTCTCTAATCCGTCTTTGTGAGTACAATTTTTTTCACAAAATAATTAATAAATTAATTATGATCAGTTATAATTAGGGTTATGAGAACATGTCTGTTGAATCATGTGATGTTGCTTAACTTTGTTATCGTCTGTTGGTGAACGTATGACAGTTTTGTTAACTTATGTTAGTAGATCTATTTCATATTTCCAATCACATATGTTTAACTTGATTCATTTTATGACATCAGTTTATATGCAAGGTTGGGATTTAAATCATATGCTAGTTTGTATATGAATCATATGCAAGTCTGTATGTGAATTATACACAAGTTTATATGCGAATCAAGCATATATATATATATATACACATATGCGAGTTTATATGCAAAACATATGGTATTATTTTACATGTTTAAATTCATATGCAAGTTTATAGGAATCCATATGCAAGTTTATGTGAAAACCATATTCACATATGAAAGTTTAGGTGAAAACCATATTCACATATGCAAGTTTAGGTGAAAACCATATTCATATATGCAAGTTCACAATTTCATGTTTAGATCTATATTTAGATCCATGGCAGTACATAGTTTATGCAAATTTATGTTCTATATGGTCATTGCCTATGCAAGCTATTAGCTGTGCAAAATTATGTTATAATTCTTATTCGGAAGTTAGATCGATTTTATGTGTTATGCAAGTTGTGATGTTTCATTTCTTTTTATGAGTTAGACTATTTGCGAGTCTAGCATATTTCATATTAAACGTACGAACAGTGTGGGGACAATGGGAAAATATTAAATATACATATTGTGAATTTGCATAAAATGGCTTTAAAGGCATATAATTAATTGGAGACACTAATTGGTATAATTTACATACCTGAAAACTATGGACATAATTTAGGTGACAATTATTGACATAGATTAGTTGGGAAATTATTGACAATTTGAATAGGGATAATTAATCCATATTAGGGTGAAATAATTATGTGTAATAATAAACGCCTAAGACATGAGGTTAAACTCATTTGTGGTATAAGACTTCCCGGACCCGCCCGACAAATCCAGCAACCACAAACGGTAGTCTAATGTGAGAGGTCGAAGGCATAAATTAAATGTGTAACAATTGTAAAGACACGAGGTTAGACTCGTTTGCGGTATAAGACTGCTCGTACCTGCCCGGCAAATCCAGCAACCACAAACGGTAGCCTAATGTGGGAGGTCTTACAGGGTTACGGTTATAATGAATCAAGTAACACTTAACCAAGATAAACATGTAGTGGGACATGGGGTTAAGTGGGTAACATGGGTGGCATGTGAAATACAATTAGAAACACTTAACCAAATTGAAACACGAAGAAGACATGAATAAGAAGGGTTTAAGTGGGAAATCCTAGTATGGACCAAGCATAGGTGAAAAGCTTGTGTCAAGCATGGGGGACCCTTTTCAAACCAGTAACCCATTAAGTATCTTTGTGAGATCGAGCTAAGTCGAGGATGGGACATGCTTACTGGGTTTGATTGTAAGAGGTCAAAATGGGTTAGCGGTGGCAACGCAAGTCCTACGGGGTCATGTGTGTGCATGGGCCTGGGCTGGTAGGTAAGACGTTGTTGTATCATGTAGATATAAGTCGTGCATCTTTAGTGGTATCAGGTTGCCACTTTAGGGAGTGATACACCCAACTATGGGACCAGCACGGGTATCTACGAGTTAGGGGGCCGATCGCATGGGGGTAGTGGGTACAACTAGTGGAGATATGGGCAAGCAGTACCTATGAAGAAATCTAGGGTACATGAAACTACCATTATGATTATTATGTTCAGTAGGCAGGATCAACTTTTAGGGTGACTAGTAATGGTGCAGTATAGTAATTGTCCTATAGTGATTAGGAGCGCGATTAACGCCAGCATATTCCTCTTGTTTGTTTTGTCTTGCCAATTTTCTTCACAGTCATTCCTTGTTTTACCCGTTAATGCCTTATCCTAATAAATTTAATAATTATATTGTTAAAGTTATTGGACTCGCCAGACTTTATGTCTGACCCCCTTTGTTTTTGCCTCTTTTCTTCCTCCCCCCCCCCCTCCCCAGGTTCTCAGGGTGGGACTAGTGCTAGTGGAGCTTGATTTGTACCTCTTTCTCTCTCCTTGGAAGTGCTTGGATTGCTGAAAGTAAAGTTCAACTTATCTCTTTTATTGCTGCTTATGTTGGGGTTATGCTTTTTACTTTATGTACTCAGAAAAATAATTTATCAAGATGGATATTAAGTGTACTTGGTTTTATTGTTGATTTTAATGTTGTTGTAACCAAACTATTTCTCCGCTGCAATAAAAGTTGTTTTTAATTTTTCATGTACCAATATATGTATCTCTCTTGTTATATTCTGTTATATACAAATAACACTCCATGAAAGTTAATGCATTCCCATTGAAAGTGGCATTAATGGACATGGGGTGTTACATGCATCTGGGTCTACCCAAACCTAGAAACAAAAATGTCAGATATGGCTACCTATCCTACAGGAAGTAATAAGCGACTAAGAGGGTTGTCTAATAAGGTCAAGTAGATGGTATGATGAGCGATAAAGTACCATCTCTGACCTTACGTGGGCAACGATATATGCGTGAATGACGGAATCCTTAACTAGTAGGGCCCGTAGCTAGTGCTCTCTAGTTTATGTTAATGTCAAATAAATCTTCGAGGGATAATAAGTGACGAATAGGTCCTCCTAGGGTCTTAAGCGGCCGAAGAGAATCCACCCTATCTATCATTGATAATGAGGCAATAAATGATGAAAGATAAATGAGTGAAATTATATATATAAACTCTGTAATTAGGGGTTTAACCTCGATTAAATAACCAACCATGCTCTGTTCTATCTCGGTTATTATTCTTTGAGAATACTACTTTGGGAAGTGTAGTAAAGTCGTGCGTAAACATTTACAAGGTTAGGCTTGAATCACTAACCTTGGTAGGCAAACATCTTGGGCTGAACCAAACGGGATACATCTGTGTATTATAATATGTGTTTTATATTTCATATTCACCAGAATCATGTTGTTCTGACCCCCCTCCTAATTACAACCACCCAGGTTTTCTACAGAAGGTCGGGTTCTCACAGTGTTTAAGTTTGACTTCAGTTCTCATTCTCTATCATGCTCGGTATAGGCGAAGTGACTTACTTTGAAAAAGGTAGTTACTTAATTTAATACTAGTTATCTTATTTTGTTTCCACTGTGAGTTTTCTTTTATCGTGCTCTGATTATGCTCATGTTCATTTATTGTAGGTACCAGATATACATGCTCCATGCTTGGATGTGTACAAATTTTGATTTTTGTCGAAATTTAGGCACATAAAAGTGTGGGGTATTACATTTGGTATCAGAGCCTAGGTTAAACGATCAGAGGAATTAGTTAAATTAGGACTCGTGAGAATGTAATTTGATTTTCTTTTCTATTTTTATTTGTCTTTCTTATTCGACTTTAATGTATTTCAACAATGAATTCGTTGTAGCCTAATTATATAATATGGGCTTTAAGCGACTAAGAGTTGAAGTATGTTGAGTTCGGGTTTCTAGCTAATTCTATCTTACCCCCATAGTATGTTGGCGATCTTGTCAACAAGAGCATGAGGTCGGCATATGGTGGATTCCATTTATTCTAGTTTGGAGACTAGGTGAAAATCTAGCTATAACTGAGATAGTCACGATTTCTAGTTTTTTGTTCCGTTGGTAGTTCCGGTTAAAACCATTCCTCAATCTAAAACGGGAAAACTTCACGTTAGTAAGTCAAATCTATTTCGGAAATATACTTACAAGGAATATCCAATTGTTACTTCGTCAAAGTTCCAAATCTACCTTTATTGAAACACTCATTTGAGTTCTTGGCCTTGTATTAGAGGAAATATTATTTTTAAAACTATTTAGAGGAATAAAAATGAGTTTTGAATACGATTTCGGAAATTGGTTTTATAAAGGCCTAGTTTTATAAAGATATGGTTTTTAAATTTTAATTTATTCGTATTTTAAATATTTTGGTGCTTTGTGTAATTTTAATAAGTATAATCCGATTGGTAGGAGGAATTGAAGTAGAAATGACAAGGAATGTACCACTAAACTTGAGAATAATAAATATCAATTCCTTGTAATTTTTAGTATCCCACTTCCGATATATATTGGATAATTTATTGAAATTATCACAATTAATCCTTAAGATTTTAAAGCTCCAACATTTTTGAACATGAAAAGGTTTTTCGTTTTCTAATATAAACTAAAATAATATTAATAAAATGGATTTATAAATACAAAACCATTAGTTTATAATAAATCCATTTTTGGAAAAGTTTTAAATTTTTCTTCAAAAAGGCTAAGGACAATCCTTCGTTCAGATTTTTGGGTTATTTGACTTCATAAATCGTCTGTTTGTTGTCAGCTAGAAAGGGGGAAATCCATTTTAATTTGTATTACGGATTTCTAGCTAAATTATTTCTAGAATTCGTTTATTCGTTGTGTAGTCACATCATCGTTGTTAAGACTATAAATCCTTGGAGTTGGTTCGAAGTTTAACTACGGTCTTTAAATACTGCGGTGATGAGGATAACTAATTTTTTCGGATCACGTTAAATCTTAAAAGATGATGCCAGACGATTAATATTTTAATCTGGAATAATAAGGCCAAGGTTCAACCTTTGTCCAAAGCACATTTGGTAGTTGACCGTTTTGTGCCATACTAGGATTGTCAATTAGTTGACGAGCTTTGGTACAACTTGGACCTTGGATTCAACCGTCAAACTTGCGTCCAAACCACCCCCTTAACTTCTTTCTTTCGTCCTTCCTTCCTCATCTAGCCGAACCACATTCCTATCCTTCTCTCTTTCTTTGTTGGCACCTTGTCTCCTCTTTTACTGTACTAGTTTGCGCATTAGATCTTGCCTCACTAGTAATCCAAGATCTAATTTCTTCTCTCCGATCATTTCTTAGTCCATAATACCTAATTGCGCTATCCGATCTTACTCATACCAATTAAGTCTCTTCCTTAGAGAGAGTTATTTGGTTAGATCGGAAGGAGTAGAAAAGGTCACACCGCTTTAGGGCTAAGAAAGTTTGTCGTGGTAGTTGGGCTTGCACCGGCCCTTTTGCTTCGAGATTTTAGAATAGAATTGTTTTTTGTGTTGCATCCTCCTTTGCTATACCTTGTTGAAATAGGTACTTTCAAAGGTGAACATCATCTCAGAGAGGAAGATTAAGCTATCTTTGGATGGTTTTTCCGAGGTGAATCTCGATGAGAGTTTTAGAGGCATCCGTGTTTTACACGGACTTGTATGGTCTTTTTGGTTTGATTGGCTTTGTTGATTTTGCAGAAAATCTCTTTTTCTTAATGTTGGTTCTTATGTTCGAACTGCCCATGTAGACGCGTGACCCATTTAGCACATCATTCTATAAATGGGAATTTATGGCTAGATTTGCCTTCTGATGTGGAAAATTAATCTTTTGCTTGATCAATGGCTTAACCATCGTTTAGTACAGCATCATATTAGATTCAGCTTTTTGTCCTTATCTGTTGTCTCATGGAGTTACTTTCTGTAATTCCACCTATTCATTTTGTCTTTAGGAAATATTAGGTGGATTTTCGTGAGAAGCGATTTTGTGGCAAGTTTCTTTTCTCGTCATAAATTCTCTCTTATAAGAGGCGATGATGTGGGAACCTCCAACAACACCAGCAGTGTTTGTAAAACTAGATTGAGGATTATGCCACCATGATATGGTTAATTAAAGATCATAGAAATTGGTTTGAGCTCTAGCCATGGACCGAGACATCTCGTTGTTTATAGCCATTGTTCTGCAAGTTTCGGTGTTGTTGTTTTGTAGTCGTCTTTGTTGTTTTCCCTTTCCAGCATTGGGTTCTTGGCTTGGTAGTGACTTGTGCTTGTAACTGTTACTGTTGTTTAAATCACATGACTTAGGTTAATGAGATTTCTATATTTGGAATGTTTATGTCATTCACGCATGTTTATTTGAATGAAATCTCATTTTTAAACGAGCACTTGTCCTAGTGTTGGAAATAATAGAATTTTGTGTTGGATAAATTTTAGCAAAGGACCGGTTCTACGTCACGGGTACATAAATAAATAAATCATCATTCCTTGTTAAAGATGAAATTTATTTTTGGTCTTCTATGTGTAGTTTCAGTTTTCACATTTTCGCGCGACTGACTTCCTACTTGGCCAACATGTGACTTGAATCGTTTAAGTTTCCGCAAAATACATTTTAAAGCTTTTGGAAAACGTTGTTTGAAGAAAAAAAACTTTCTACCCTTTTTAAAATTTTAACTAGTTTACTGTCTTTTATTTTGGTTTGTACGAAAGAAAAATTTAGATACGGCAATGTATGCATATTTAAATGTCTATTTTACATTAAAATGGATGATTTGAATGGCGCAAAGTGCATGTTACCGAAATTTTGATTTT
Source organism: Allium sativum (assembly GCA_030737875.1). Classification (NCBI taxonomy): domain Eukaryota; kingdom Viridiplantae; phylum Streptophyta; class Magnoliopsida; order Asparagales; family Amaryllidaceae; genus Allium; species Allium sativum. The sequence goes on along the minus strand of CM060927.1, from coordinate 259,313,893 downwards.
TCATATGAATCTCATATGGAAAGTAAAGCGATATTGAAAAGGAATTTTCAAAGTAAGCAAAAGAAGTTTTTGGGTTGAAATTTATTTTTCGAAAAATTTTGATTTTCGCTCAAATGATTAGCATAAGGAAGATGTTTGGAAGATTTGTGTGTGCGTTTAGCGGTGCAGTAGGACCGATGATATGCTAAAAATGTTAACGACAACAAGGAAGAACTTATTTTAGCTTTGGAAACATTGTTTCCATACCTTGTTGCGTGAGAGTTATTAATTAACTCGTTTTACGTTTTAGAGCTTGTTTTAAGCCTCCGTTACAGTCAAAAAATGGAGGTTTTTGGAGTATTTTGGGTAACTGAGGTGAAAATTCCACTATAGGATGGAAAATGGAATATTTATAAGCGAAGCAAACACTAAAATTCTTCGCTTTGATTTCCTTTTTCTGATTTAGAGGAAATTAAATCGGAAATGATTAGATTGCATGATGTTTTGGATGGTATGGTTTGGATGCAAAATTGGTTGCTTCACACTTTTATTCGTGATTGTGTGAAGGTAATGGATGAAAAATAGTTTTCAAATTTTGCATTCATATGGAACTGCCAGCATGTTTAGGATGTTTTGCATCATGCTTTCAAAAGTATTTCAAAATTTTGATGCATACATATAGAGGGCCCGATTTAGAATCATCTTGCATGCATGTTTTATGGTTGAAATGCATTATGTACACCATGCACGTATACACATGGTTGCAAAGTGGATGTACACAAATTGGTTGTGTAGGATAGGATAACTAGGTGTCAGAGTTTCGAGATGAAATTCCTTTTAAGGGGGAAGAATGTACCAATCCGGAATTTTGGCAATAAATAGTTATTTAACTAGAATCTCAAAAATAGTATTATTTTTTTTCAAATGATGGAATTTAACCATGAAACTTTAACCGATGCGTTCGTCTCGGAATTCTGGTCAACTTTCATGTTTGGAGTTTCGCGAACGAAATCTGTATGAAAAAGTTATGGACGAAATGCAAAAAATGGACGGAAATGAATATATAAAATATTTAATAAATTTCTTTCCCTACCAACCCTCATTGGACAAATGGGACAAAGAGCGGTTGACCGCCCCTAGGGAAGGTGTCGACCGCTTTGGGCCTGTAGTGCCCAATGATGGCTAGGTTTTAAGGTGCAATTTTGTTATATCTTATAATCTAAACTGAAGAATGTTAATTGAAATAAATCTAACGGTCCAGGGCCAATTCCAACCCCTATAAATAAATAGGTAAGGCCTCATTCTTTTCCACACAAATCTGCAGCATCAGCGGAGCTCTGCCATTTTCCTCCTTCTTCTAACCTAATTTCAAAAAATAAAAATATATTCATATACAACAAATCAAATCCAATTCATGTAGAATTTAGAGGATTATCAAATCTGATGGAAAAGAAAGCAAATTGACGCTCCAAATCATATTCTCTTCTCTCTTCCTATTTTCTTACATCTCTAAAGATCTGATACTATCCACTTTTCAGATAAATTGTAGATTTATAAGAATTTGGGAATTGTAGGCCTAAAAGGTTCAAACTTTGGATTTTGTTTGAATTAGACCTAAATTTTTATGCCTATTTCTATCAGATATGTTCACTAAATTATTATAATTGGATTGACATCCATCAGATCTGATTGTAAACATTGTTAAAACTTGTATATTATGAATTGTGGTTAGGCACAATATGAATTGTGGGACTCTTAAATTTGTTTATACCTAATTCCTACAATTATGTTGTAAAATGTATTTTGGACATTACAAAACACTATAGATATTGAAATCAGTTCCATGAACACCATTTAGATATAGTTATATTCCAGATCTCTATTTTTAGTATTGAATAGTAAATTACGTGAATATGGATAAAAGATTAAATTGTGTGATTGTAATTTAAAAAGAATTACACCTATTTGCATTCGATGTTGTTGGGTTTTGGCTTAATTGTTGTAAATATGTCGTTTTCCCCTTTTTGAACAAAAATATGTTATTTTGGATTCACAAAAGATATGATAAAAAGATTAAAAATGGAAAAAGTAGTGCAAACGTACGTATAAATATAAATATAAATATTTGTGCGTATTTTGCATCAACTATTCTAAAAATATATATAAACATATATATATTTCTTGTGAATTTGAAATATGTCTATTCACAAATTAGGCATAATCTACAATAACTACAGCTAACGGTCTTTTAAGAAGATTGAAACCTTTTGGCAAGATTGAATGTAAAAAGGATAGTTTGTTTTTTGATTAAACTAAATCATTAGACTTAAAAATAATAAAAATATTAATAAGAAAAGATAAATACGTTGACCGCACGCAAACATAAAATTATAAACATACATATTTTCCATCTAAACCAGCGTAAAACGGTAAGATATACATTGTAATTGAATGTTTGAATGATGTTCAATTATGGAATTATTTGAAAATGTTATCCATATTGAATTAATATATTTGTGGTGACCATTTGTAGCAATCAACATAATAACTTGTTACGAATAGGATCGCAAATCAATAAATAAAAATTGTAACCAATGCTGATTGGGGGAAGTAAATATAATAGGATAATGGTTCCAATTCCTAAATTAATTAGGATAAATTTTGTACACCCTAATTAGGAATTTTGGATTATAATCACATTTAGACACAAGGTTAAGCTCAACTTGTGGTACAAGCCTGCGGAACCGACTGGAAAATCCAGCATCCATAGGTAGTCAGCTTAATGTGAGGGGTCTAATGCGTAAATGTAAATTTACCAAGGCATGATATTAAGTTCAACTTGTGGAAGAAGTCTGCCCGGAGCCGACCGACAAATCCAGCATCCACAAGTAGTCAACTTAATGTGAGAGGCCTGGTGCATGAATATATATATACGTATTGTTTTCACCAAAACTTGGTTCAAACACTAATGGTACGAAAATCGTACTTCACCAACAAGGTTAAAAAGTAAATGGAGCCACACTCAATAATAATTGAAAGTAAAAATACGAAGGAAACAAAATGGAGACGAGATTTTAGAGTGCTTTATCCTTAAGCTAGGCCTACATCCACTGTGAAGGCGATTTGCATTATCATGATGATGATTACAAGATACATCAACTCTCGCTTTTATACATCTCCTTGTTCTTTCAATATATTCTCATTTTTGCATACAAATCTCACTTAGGTTCATGAGCTCAACCTTAAATACAAATCTCACTTAGGTTCATGAGATTCAATGAAAGGATGGACGAGCAACGGAGGAGGAGGATATCTTCGATCTTTTGCACTTATAGGATTTTAATGGACGCCATGGTCAAGTGGATGAAAGATCTTCAGACAAAGATGATGATCATGGTTCAAATGTTTTTTGGAAAGGCTGAGGACATAATTCAGCAGCACTTCATGGTGGCCAAAAGTCTCTCCTTTCCTAGTGGAAGACATGACCTATTTATAGTTGAGCCCTCACGGAGGTTTGAACTGGAATTCATATGAGTCGCTCGTCCCATTAATTACTAAAATGTCACTGCATTGTTATAGCCAGCTGTCAGCAGCCATTTATAGCTATCCAATATAAGTGACTTTACAAGAGCGAACGACTTTGTGAGAGTGAGCGACTGCTCAGGTCCGAACGGTTTAGGCGAGCGATTCCAGGCATGCGAGCGAGCTGGTTGGAGCGGATGTGCTTGATTATAGATGAATGGGCGACTAGCACCATAATTGGAGGAAAGCACCTGGTTGAAATAGTAATGACAGATTGACGAACGAGCAACTAGGGCTATAATCTGTCAGCAAACATAGAGCGTGTGCGCGATCCCTGGTATCTTTGGATTCTCGGCTGACTAGTCGGGAGTGGAATGTGCGACCGAACTCTTTGATATGGGGGTAGGCGGAGCGACCCTTCCAGGATGTGCGAGTCTTGCTGTTATTGTGTCATGTGTGGTTGGCTATGACCTTTCACAGACTGTTTGAGTGCATTGGATAGTTCTTTGCACGACCGAGCCTAATGATGCTCGACCCATAATGCTAATGCAAACTTAATAGACCAATATACGTGTGGTTTTTAAGGGATAAACATTTGCCCCTCGAAGTTTGTAATTTTGATTTTGCAAAAATTACTGGCTTCGAAATAACCGAATACAACATAGTTTGGTAGGCTAAATCTGGTTTATGAAGGATCGGTCGCGCAAGACTTAGGGTCGTCTTAGGGAAAAAAGGTTGAGCTCATTTCTTCTTGTGAGTGGAAAGTCTAAGTCATTCACATTATTTCGATCATTCAAATCACGGGAAGGCAAGCGAGGCAGCTGGACCTTGGTGGACCATGCGCAATTGAGTACTGAGCTGACATGGCGGGAAAGGTCTGGATGCATGTCCTTTAGTCTTTCTTGTCGTTTTCTTTCTCCTTTTTTATTTTATTCTCAATTTCCCATATAAACACATTGATAACAACTACTTAAGTTTCTAAAACCCAACTTCTTCTTTGGCTTCATTGCGATTAGATTCTCCCATTAAGAATCCCCGTACTCCTTCAGTCTGTGAAGCGCAGGTTTTTCATTCTTTCTTATGCTTGTTCTTTCTCTGAATCGATAATGTATGCTTTTTAGTAAAAATAAGCCCTTTTTATGCCCTCTTGAGCTTCTTTTTGAAATCTTCTAGTATCATTAGATACAATTTGTTATGTTGTTGATCTTTCGCGATGAGAATAGTCGAAATTTTGGAATGTATTCACTTCATTTTGTTCATTTACTTATTTGAGAACTCTGATAAACCACTTCATCTAGTTCGAAACTTCGCATATATTATATGCTTGTCGAAATTTTAAGACAAATTATAATTCTTTAATACATGTTGCCTTGGTAATGTCACTTCTGGTTTGATTCCTACGGTCGCTCGTGTGTACTTGATGTAAGATCGTTCCTGCTTTTCCCTTGAATCAATTCTGAATAAACCAGATATGCGAGGACAATATGCAACCAGGATTGGAGGAGTTGGTCGTTCATAATTCTTCTCTTGATCACTTTACTTGTCTTGACCTTAACTGACCCTTTAAATCCTTAATTTGCACAATTATTCACTAGTTCACCTTACAGGATGGATTTGTCTCTGGAACGACTTCGAGTGGAGAGGTTTTTTGATTTGGATGTTCAGATAGCTGACGTTCAATCGATGGGGAAGCCATCTGTGGATTCTCCTCTCAATCCTTCTTACTTAGAACTTCAAACTATTGTGCGTAGGACACGCTATGATCCTGGGCCATGCAATCCCAAGCTTGCTAAATAGCTTAAAGGTTGGAGCTTGCAGGGTATATCTTTTAATGTGGACATATCTCTGTCTAACCATCAAACTTTTTCTTGCTATATGATTGTTGTGAAGATTCAGATGCTGGCCCGTTTTGAGGCTGTAATGTACCAATTTGGGAAATAGATGGACCTGCTCAAAGATCATTCTGCAAAACAAATGGGCGGCTGGCACTCCCTAGCTTGTGACCTTCAAAAGCTTCATAAGAATAATCTCGAATGGCTTAAGAGGATGAAAAGGCAAAGCTGATTCAGGATCTGAGGTCCAGAGATAGTGTGGTTGCCTCTCTTTTACCAGGAGATGTCGAGTTGGTAGCTTCAAAGCGTGCAGATGGGCCTCCATCCTGCTCTGCTCCAGGTAAGAGGAAGGTTGGCAGGCCTAGGAAGAATAGAGGTCTGTAGCTTTCCTACCTTGCTTTTGGTTGTTCCTTTTGCAAACTATGTTCTATGATCGGTTGTATAAACTGTACCGATACCCGTATTTGACTTTCTGTTGGTCTGCTTTGTGACTTGTACTCATTTTGTTGTTTTGGTGGCATAGTGGATGACTTGTGATGTTGTGATGCTTCTGTGTTTTGTTTTGTTGGTATGAGGCAGTGCTCGTACTTGTTTCACTGCGGTCCTCCACCCTATTTAATAGCATTTTTATTTGTGTCTTTGTATTACAATTTTCTATTACGATCGCGCGTTAGTATCGCATTTACGATGTATAGTTTTAGTGCTACCGGCTTGCTTTTCGATTTTATAGCAGTTTTCTACAGTTTTTATTGAATGGTCAGGTTCTTTAAAATTTAATTTGGTTAGTTGACCTTGTGCCACTATTCCTTCTGTATTCGCGCGTTTATTTGTACGTTTACTGACCCGATGGCACAAGGTCTTTAGACTTGATTATATATTGTTGTTGATTAGGATGTACTCAACTCCGCATCTCACCAACTTGGTGACCCAAATTCTTTGGAGACTGGTTTGGAGTATGTGCCCCCATGGAAGGGCTTGGGTTTCTGATTTCAATCCAATTTTGGTCTTATTTGATCTGGTTATCAAAAAGACCTAAATTGGATACCCCTTTTCGGCTAGGATTTCTGTTACCCGTTTCGGCTAGGATTTCTGCTTGCGCTGGTCCTTCCATCATGTTTTGCCGGTCATTCTGGCACTAGGACTGGTGCTTCCAACCTAGTTTTTTATCTTTATGCTTCATCCCGGGAGGTGGACACTAGTTCCTCTTATCAAGTTTTTGTTCGATTCGAAGAATTCATGTCCTGCACCAAAAAAGGTGCCTCTTTTGGGATTGGCAAAAAATAAATTTTAAATCTGTGGGACATATTGAGTTGCCTTTGAGTTGGAGCTTCATCTCGAGAGGTGGACACTACCTATCCTCGTCGAGGTTTTTTTCGACTTAAAGAATTTGCATCCTGCACTTGAGAAGGTGCCTCTTTAATGGGACTTAGCAATCCTTTATCCTGGGACATATTGAGTTGTTTCTGCCCTCGCATAGTTTGAGATCAATCCTTTTGCTGATTGCTTAAAAAGGATGCTGGTGTTTTTGCGATGAAAGGAGAAATTTTCTGACTCAGTGCCCACTTGTTACCCGCTTGCCTACACAAAGAGATCACTTTTAGCAGAAGTCTGCAAATATATGATTCATGCATGCAAATGGAGTTTCTTACTCATTCATTTTTTATGTACATAGCTCAAATGCGAAGTTTTTGCAAATATCTACAACTTTTTTCAATAAATTTATACAATGCATTAAAGAAAATAATGACGGATGTGGTTGTTATTCCAAGCTCGAGGAATTTGGATCCCATCTGTGGTGGTCAATTTGAAAGTGCCATCTCGAAATTTTTGGTTTATAATATAAGGTCCTTCCCAATTTGGTCCAAAAACTCTGGTTCCGATCATTACTTTTTTCAGCACAAGATCTCTGATCTCGAAAGTTCTATGTTTGACTTTTGAATTGAAATGTCTGGCTACTCTACTTTGATGTGCCACCATTCTAAGTTTGGCTTCCTTTCTTTTGTCCTCTATTTGGTCGAGGGCCTCAAGTTGTAACCTCTCATTTTCCTTCTGGTTAAATTGTGTCCTCCTATGAGTGGGAACTTTCAATCCACAAGGATCATAGCTCCAGAGCCGAAAGCTAAGGAAAAGGGAGTGTGCCCAGTCGCAGTTTTATGAGTGGTGCGGTATGCCCATAATGCAAGTGGAAGTTCATCTACCCAACCACCTTTGGATTTCTCTAACCGCTTCTTAATAGTTGTTTTAATGATTTTATTTACTACTTCCACTTGCCCGTTTTCTTGCAGATGGGCGACTTCTGAAAATCTTTTCTGGATTTTATACTTGGCACAGAAATTTTGGAACTCTTCGCTCTCAAATTGGGTTTCGTTGTCTGTGATTACCTTTTTGGCACCCCAAACCTGCATATGATATTTTTCATGACAAAGTTAATAACTTTCTTTGAGGTTACGGTTGCCAATGGTTCTGCTTCAGCCCACTTTGTAAAATAATCAACAACGACAATGGCATATTTGAAACCATATTTTGCGGTGGGAAGTGCCCCTATAAAATCAATTCCCCAGATAGCGAATGGCCACGGGCTGACCATGTGGATTATATTTGAGGATGGCATCCTTGTAATCTGATATACACGTAAATGTGTATATTTTATCCGCTTATTTATCTTATTTTATATTTAAAATAATTGATAGTGTGTATTTGTTGTTGTGTTTTCAGGTTATTTATGATGAATGGATAAATGCACTTAGTTATTGAAAAGCTTGAAGAATTGGTGTATGAAGAGTGTTGATTTTGAGAGCTAGATTAAAGCTGGAAGAAATGTTACTGTTCAACCACCTTCTGCCGCATATTTTAATGATTCAATGCCTTTTCATAAAGATAGCTTGTCGCAGATGTTATGGAGTTCCTACTCATGCTCAAAACAAGAAATTGATGCCATTTGATGCCCACATGCTATTACAATTGCAAATCTATTCATACGCATTCACATTAGCTCATTTGCAAGGCATCTCTCTCATGATGTGTTCACATTGGCTCATTTGAAAGGCCTTCCATTCACATGCGTTCACACTTAGCTACTTGGTTATTTTGAAAAAGGGATTTTGTCCCACATTGTGTAATGAGCCTCTTAGCCTTGGCCAATACAACTATAAATACCTTGTATCTTATTCATGTAAAAACACACTTAGTTTTATTCTGTAATTCTCTTCTTGGAATAAAACTCTTCTTTTCCCTTTCTCTCAGTTGTTTTTTTATCTTATTTATGTTCATGTTATTTAGTTTCTGTTTCTCTTCTTCTTTAGCTATGTCTAGCTAATCCCCTTTGATTAGGGGGTGATGACGCTAATAGATATGATTCAACATGAATCACATAGCCAATAGATGAGGACTTTATACATGTAGATCTGGATCTGAATCAAGGGTTAGATCTGAACCTTCATATTCTGTGTCATTTAAGTGCTATGCTCCTTTACAGGGTATATTCGTGTTCGATCTAACAATTATCAGATTTAGATTTAATTTTAGGGTTTTAGAAATTAATTAGTGAATCTGTCCTGATAGTCTATGGTTGTTTAAGAGCTCAGCTCCTGCATAGGCTATGCTTGTTGTTATTTAATTATTTGTTTCTGAGAACCTAATTATTGTTGATTCATGTGTGTGACAGAAATATGAATTAGATCTATATTTATTTGCTAGCTATTGATGAGTGTGAATCCAATCTATGTCATTATCCCCTAATTGCTTTCTCTTATTATATAAATCTCTCTTTTTATTTGTTATTACTTTCTGTGTTTTCAATCAATCAAAATCCTGGAATAACTTGATTGGATTTATTATTTAAAATATTTTTGGTCCCAGAGTTCGACACCCTCTACAACAATCCTTGTTGTTTAGGAAAGCCGAACGGATTTTACAGTTGTTTACAACTGTTTAATTTGTTCGCAAACAAATATTTATTAGCATCATCACCCCCTAATCAAAGGGGATTAGCTAGACATATCTAAAGAAGAAGAGAAACAGAAACAAAATAACATGAACATAAATAAAATAAAATAATAACTGAGAGAAAGGGAAAAGAAGAGTTTTATTCCAAGAAGAGAATTACAAAATATAACTAAGTGTGTTTTTAAATGAATAAGATATAAGGTATTTATAGTTGTATTGGCCAAAGCTAAGAGGCTCATTACAGAATGTGGGACAAAATCCCTTTTTCAAAATAACCAATAGCTAAGTATGAACGCATGTGAATGGAAAGCCTTTCAAATGAGCCAATGTGAACGCGGCATGAGAGAGATGCCTTGCAAATGAGCTAATGTGAACGCGTATGAATAGATTTGCAATTGTAATAGCTTGTGGGCATCAAATGGCATCAATTTCTATTGTTTTGAGCATGAGTAGGAACTCCATAACATCTGCGGCAAGCTATCTTTATGAAAAGGCATTGAATCATTAAAATATGCGGCAGAAGGTGGTTTAACAATAACATTTCTTCAAGTTTTAATCTAGCTCTCAAAATCAACACTCTTCATACACCAATTCTTCAAGCTTTTCAATAACTAAGTGCATTTATCCATTCATCATAAATAATCTGAAAACACAACTATAAATACATAGTATCAATTGTTTTAAATATAAAATAAGATAAATAAGCGGATAAAATATACACATTTATGTGTATATCAAATACCCCCACACTTATCTTTTTATTCGTCCTCGAATAAACTAAACTAAGACATGTCACACTTTCGTAGGAAACACGATTGCGTTTAGCGTATTCAACAAGCCTTTAAACCCTTAGGTGTCTCTAGTAGGACGAGTGTTGTCTCGTGAGGGTTTTCAGCGGATACTACCCATAAAATCCAAAGCGTCTTATGTACGCAGATTAATCAAACAATATATTTAAGGTCTTTCACATTCCAAGGATTTCACACCTAACTTCAACAATAATGGTTTAGCCCCAAATTGTCCATCCTATAATTGGTGCAAAAATGAATAAAAAATTTCAAGTTGAATCGTAATTCCTTGATAACACTGTAATTGTCTTGAAGGTTAAGAGCGTGGTGTCAACCAAAGTTCTACACATCGACAATGTGCACCCAATCATTTATTCAACTTTTTTTTTTAATAATTTTGCATCAGTGTATCTGTAATGTATTGGAAGTAAGTTATGCATATATGAAGGAGAATTTTGTAAGTTCTAAAAATATTTTAGATAAGAGGGCAAGTGTATTAGTTAAACTTCAGGCTACAAAAGATAAAATAATACTAAGGCACATGTAACACCCCACCTCCGCCAATGCCACTCTTGCAAGGACATTAGCTTTGGAGGGGCGTTAAACAAGGTAAACATGCATGCAGATACCACAAGACAGAACATATAAGTAAAACAGAGTAGTAAAGCAGCGGATAAAACTTAGCATTTCAAAACCATAGTCATGTTACAACAAAGTACTTGGTCATTATTTTCCAACAACAAAGTCTAGATAAAAGCATAAACTGAAAAACTGAAATACATAAAGTACTATCCCCAAAATGAAGTGATAAACCATAGCTAGCTCAATGTCCAAAACCGTACATGAGCAAATCCAGTAAGCACGCTGTAAAGATCCAAGCTAAGCTCCAATGTTCCCACCCTGAGAACCTGAGAGGGGGGAACGGAAGAAAAGAGGCGAAAGAAAACAGGTCAGTCAAAAAGACTGGTAAGCCCTACTACTATCTGTCTATGAACTAGTAAAGTTAACTGGCATGAGAAGCTGAGATGAACATAAGGATAACAATATACTGGCATGATGATTAACTAACAAGATAGATAAAGGTGTCATCGCATAATTAAGGTTAAGTTTTGCACCACGGGTGTACTAGCATTCTAACATGTCAAGTAAAAACAAGAATTGATCCCTTGGCCCAAGCTTGGCCCAATATCATGAGGTGACCTAAATCAAGGTCCAACTACACGGTCTAGTTGATCGGCTCCCTATAAGCCTAACTCGTCAAGTGTCGGTGTCATACGGCCCAAACATGAAATGTAGCTAACTGTGCTAGGTCCACCCCAGGGTGTATCAAGTCCTAGGGTGTAGACCTCGGACACCAATCAAGTATGCACAGCCTAGATCTACTGGTACCCATGCCTGATTCTCCAACGCCGGACTATGTGCACGATCATAGTCCGCCTGGACCTACACCGGCGTACCTACACAGCCGTCGTTTTGGTCGCTTACATGTCAGCCCAGTAATCGTGCCCCACCCTAGCCTAGTCCTAGGGTCTTATGATACTATCAAGAGGGTTATTGCTGCAAAGGACCACGCAACTAGGGTTTCCTTAACGGGTTAAATGTGGTTAACCCGATCCAAACGTGGATTAAATTGGTTAAGTGTATCCAAGGTTCATGACTTAACCCCGACTAACCCATCCAACCCAAATTGATTAAGTATTAAGTGGACCATGACTTAACCCTAATCAGGAGGCATTAATTAACTTAATGTGCTTTAACCTCTCACATTAGCCCTTGTTGTGGTTACTAGTTAAGCCGGGCGGGTCCGGGTAGCTTTACACCACAACCATGTCTAACCTCGGGTTCGAGCACAACATGACCAACTTCTCACATTGGGTCCTATTGTTTGTAGCCACTAGTTAAGCCGGGCGGGTCCGGGTAGATTTATGCTACAAACTCAACCCAACCTCGAGTTGGCCACACTCATATTTTCTAAGTGTCATGTCCATTATGTTTCCAAAACATAATTACAAGTTAACATATCACGTTATGTTATAAAAATCATGTTCATGTCATAATTTTACTCAACCCCAACGTAATCCCATCGTTTACATAATCGCAACAACGCATATAGGGTAAAATAGGGAACTTGGCATAATCATGACAAAAAGGTGTTGAAGCCACAAGTTTATCATGGTGGCATATGAGATGTACATATGTTCATATACTTGCATATTGCATTGTTAGGCTTCAAAAGCTTGCATAAAACCAAACTTAGCATATGAGTGATACATGGTGATAAATGACATGTAGAAGTTGCTAGAAGTTCGCATTTAGCCTCACATGCAAGTTATCATAAGGGATATGATAACTTTCATGTTGCCAAAATGCAACCTTTAATATAAAGCTTGGAGCTTTATGCTCACAACATCAAGTTTGACTTGCATAACATGATAACATGATCAACCCAAACTTGCATAACATAGCAACATGTGTCATACATAATGATTAAACCAACTTGCATAATGATCATCCAAACTTGCATATAATGATCAACCAAACTTGCATATAATGATCAACCAAACTTGCATATAATGATCAACCCCAAACTTGCATCATTCATTTAACTTTAGAGTTCAAAGAAAGAAAGTAGAAAAGGGCTTACAATGCTATGAAGACACAAATGAATATTTATTATAAAGATTGAGACGAAGCCCTTATGCAATCACCAAAAAGACCCAAATATGAATGCTCCAATGGAAACCCTTGAGCCAAATCAATAAAAACCCTTGCTTTGAAATAGAAATGTTGCAACTTGACTTGAATGCAAACTAAGAACACTCATACAAGCTTGAAAGCACTTGTATGAACTCACAATCTCTCATAGAAATAGGCTTAGGAATTTTAGCATGAGAGTGGAGGCCATGAGAGGAACAAATTTGACATAGTTTAGTTGCAGGATTGAATAATGGTGATTTAGGCTAGGTTTAGGGGTCTTTTTATAGAGGATTATGATAGTATTAGCCATAGGATTAACCGTAGATTCAATCCAAGCCATCAAAGCATGTCTTGGGGAAGAAGTCAAGTGTAGGAACCATCTAGGGCCTTTAGATTAAAGCTGAACCATGAGAACCATTCAAATGCAAAATCTGCATTTGAGCGAATCGGCCCACGGGTTGACAGCCAAACACCCTGGATTAACCCCTAGTCGACCCAGCGGGCTTGGGTCGACCTCAAAAATCGGCCGGTTCGGTTATTCCCCTCTCCCAATTCGCTGTTTTGAACATTTTTGCATATTTATTTATTTAATTTTCAATTATATGTATATATATATATATATATATATCAATATATATATATATATTTCTCTGCGCAACCCATTTCACTTAATTAAGTATACTTTAATATTTGAATTTTTATGTTCAAATTACGGGGTGTTACATTCTCCCCTCCTTAAAGGATTTCGTCCCCGAAATCTCCAAGTTAGGAAGAACGTATCCTACTATCCATCATTCATCTACTCAAAACATCATCCACGTGCAGTCATTGTCCTTAAAGGATTCTAAATGTTGTATGATCATATGCAAAGGTGTGTGTATATGTACTTATCTAATGCAAAAATCAGGCGGTTACTGGTACAGTAAACCTCCTTAATGCAAAATATGTTAGTAAATGAGTCCATATGTATGCAAATTCCTAACATAATTTATAATTTCTTCATGAGTGCACATAATATTCATCCATATGCAACATCCACGTGATAGCTCAACAAGTTTCATTCATGAATAAGTATAAGCACTCATGCATATGCAACATGAAAGTGTGTGAGCCGATCTTAGTGCCTAATGTGTATCATGCATCCACGAGTATCCACGTGCAAACACTTGCAACCACTTGCAACCATCAAGCATAACATGTTTCAAATACATGTTTCAACCAAGGGTTTCTACCTAAGGTTCTCATGACAAGATCTACGAAACAAGATAAACTAGATAAACACGGATAAAAAGAAAGATATGCTAATTAGGAAAAGAGATCGAGAATGTACCCTCAAAAAGAAATGGATAAAGCCCACGCATCTTCTCCTCGGTTTTCCAAGTTGCATCTTCGTCGGCTTCACCCCACTGAACTTTCACCAACTTGACCTCTCGATTCCTTAGCTTCTTGATCTCTGTTCCCAAGATACGAATCAGAGCTCTTCTCAAGGTTGCTTCTTTCTCTACCTCAATGTCTTCAAGAATGCTTGGTTCAACCACCTCAGCGGACTCATGTAGGCACTTTCGGAGATGCGAGACATGAAAGACATTATGCACTCCGGCTAGCTTCTCGGGCAATCCCACCTTATATGCCATCTTTCCAATTCTTTCTATGATAGGGAAGGGTCCTACGAACCTTGGTGCCAGCTTCCCCGCTGCTCCAAAACGTACCACATTTCGCAAAGGAGAAACCTTCATGAAAACCATGTCTCCCACTTCGAATTCCAAATCTGCCCTTCGCTTGTCAGCATAGGATTTCTGTCTATCTTGGGCCGCTTTCATCCTTCTTCTTACTAATTCAACTTTCTCGGATGTGTCTCGTATCATATCGGGCCCAAGTATAAGTCTATCTGTTGTCTCCCACCAACAAGATGGTGACCTACATGACCTCCCATATAAAGCTTCAAATGGTGTCATCCCTATGCTGGCTTGATAGCTATTATTATAAGCGAATTCTACAAGAGGAAGGTGGTCTTCCCAAGTACCACCGAAGTCGAGAACACAAAGCCTCAAGAGATCTTCTAGCACTCTATTCACCCTTTCGGTTTGGTCACCCGTATGGGGGTGATAGGCTGTACTCAAATTCAATCGCGTACCCATCGCTTCTTGCAAACTGTTCCAGAACTGGCTAGTGAAAATCGGGTCACGATCGCTAACTATGCTAGAAGGAACTCCATGCAACCGCACTATTTCTCGAAGATAAATAGACGCCAGCCCTGATGCGGTCCTCTTGCTCTTTACTGGGATGAAGTGAGCACTCTTCGTAAGTCTGTCAACTATGACCCATATGCTTGTGTTCCCTCTCCTTGACCTAGGCAATCCATCCACAAAATCCATAGAAATACTCTCCCACTTCCATTGTGGGACCTCCAATGGATGTAATAGCCCACCTGGTTTCTTTGACTCGGTCTTCACTTGTTGGCACACCATGCACCTTGAAACATACTCTGCCACATCTTTCTTCATTCCATCCCAAAAGAAACTGCGCTTCATATCTCTATACATCTTATCTCCTCTCGGATGTATAGTCATCTTCGAGTGATGCGCTTCTTCAAGAACTCTATGGACCAAATCTCCCACTCGAGGAACATATAATCTCCCATCACGCCTTAGCCATCCTTTATCATCAATAGTATATCTGCCAAGGTGACTAGACGTCTCACCCCGAATCAACTTGTCCATAACTTCGACTATCTGTGGATCTTCTCTCTGCGAAGCCCCAACTTGATCAAGAAGTGTGGGTCTAAGCTCAAGGGATGCTAATGAACCCGTCATCAACTCAACAGCCATCGTGAAATCAAAGGTTGCCAAGAATTCCAAGTTCTTCATCTCAATGAACAAGGGGCTTAAAGTCAATCTCCTTCTGCTTAGTGCATCCGCCACAACATTACCCTTGCCAGGGGTATAAGCTATCTCGAAGTCATAAGATGCCAAAAATTCCATCCACCTTTGCTGCCTTAGATTTAGATCTTTTTGCGAGAAGAGGTATTTGAGTGACTTGTGATCAGTATACAACTCAAACCTTTCGCCTAGAAGATAGTGGCGCCAGGATTTGAGTGCAAAGACGATCGCCGCTAACTCCAAATCATGAGTGGGATAGTTCTTCTCATGAACTTTAAGTTGCCTACCCCCATAACATATCACTCTTCCCTCTTGCATCAGAACATCTCCTAACCCCGTGCCACATGCATTTGTGTACACGGTAAACATCTTACCACTATCGGGTAATGCCAAAACTGGAGCTGAGGTAAGGGCTCTTTTGAGCTTTTGAAAAGCAAGCTCACACTCCAAGTCCCATGCAAAGACTAAGTTCTTCTTCGTCAACTTAGTAAGAGGGGCCGAAATCTTAGCGAAGTCTCTGATGAACTTCCTATAGTAGCCCGCCAAACCGAGAAAGCTTCTTACTTCGGTCGCACTCCTAGGAGTCTTCCAATCTTGAACCACAACCACTTTCGCGGGATCCACCGCTATGCCTTGCTTAGAAACTATATGTCCAAGAAACCGAACTTCCCTTCTCCAGAAATGACATTTGGAGAACTTGGCTTTCAACTGATGCGCTCTAAGCGTATCCATCACTTCCTTGAGATGTCTGGCATGTTCTTCCTCGTCCTTTGAGAAGATCAGAATATCATCCACGAAGACAACAACAAACTTGTTGAGGAACTCCCTGAACACCCTACTCATCAAGTCTAAGAAGTAGGCGGGTGCATTAGTCAATCCGAATGGCATGACAAGCCATTCAAAGAATCCATCCGGAGTCCTAAACGCAGTTTTATCAATGCTATCCTCAGCTACTCTAAGCTGATGGAATCCGGTGGCTAGATCGAGCTGAGAGAAAACAGAAGCACCTACAAGCTGGTCAAAGAGATCATCAATCCTCGGTAACGGGTGCGTATTCTTCTTTGTCAGCTTGTTCAACTCTCGATAATCAACACATAGACGAAGCGAACCATCCGCCTTAGTAGCGAATACCACCAGAGCACCCCATTCAGAAATGCTTCGTCTAATAAAACCCTTCTCAAGCAGCTCCTTGATTTGCTTACCGAGCTCTCTTCTTTTTCGTGGGGTCATGTGCCTAACGGGCAATGATACTGGCTTGGCATTATCGACTAGATAAATGCGGAAATCTATCTCTCGTTTAGGGGGTAACCCCCTAACTTCTTCAAAGTCATCAGGATAGTCTCGGGCCACCCTTACAGATTGCAGATCATCGATGGACGAGTCGAGAGATTCAAGATAACATAACATGACGGGACCTCTAGGGTTAAAAGAAATTTCTAGGGTATTACCGAGGCGAGTCATGAGCCTTACCACCCTGTGCTCACAGTCAAGAACGGCTCCATAACTGGACAACCAATCCACACCCAAAATCAACCCGTATCCCATAAACCCGAGAGCCTAAACATTACACATGAATTCTATGCTCAAGGTAGAGATTTTCAAATCCACACAAATCACAGGTAGATGGGAGGAACCCCCAATTGGATTTGAAACACTAACGGGACCTCAACTAGACTAGTACTTAGGTGCAAAACTTTCAATAAGATCAGAAATAAAACTATGCGATGTGCCAGAATCAAATAAGGTATGAACAGGGAAATCAGAAATGTAAACATGACTTTTTACAGAAACACTACCTCGACCAAAAGCTGGAAGAGTGAGGAGAGCCTGCAACTGCCCTCCAGAGGGTCCTACACGCTGAGTTCGTTCTTGCCCTTGTCCTTGCTTCTTGGGGCAATCCTTGCAAAAATGTCCAGATTCTCCGCAATGGAAACACTCGCCTAACTTCCTCTTCCTGCAATCTTTGGCTATGTGCCCAACGATCCGACAGAACTTGCACTTCCTTGTTTCCCTGGTCTTGTTGTCATTGCGATTGTTGTTGCCCTTGTTCCCCTTCTTGTTGTTCTTGTCTCTTTTCTCGGTATCTTCCTCTTGAAGTAGGGCCATATTCACCAAACTCTCGAAGGTCGCCCCCAGGGGTATATGAGACATGGCCAAACCGCGCAATGGCTCATTCAATCCTAGATCAAAGTGTAGGGCCTTCTTCCGAGCTGTGTTAACCAATTTTAGACCGAACTGAGCAAGTGGATTAAACATATCCACGTATTCCCTAACTGTCATGTCCCCTTGCTTTAGAGATAGGAACCTTTCCATCTGAAGGTTCTCTTCTGTCGATGATAGAAACTTTAGTCCAAACCTTCTCCTAAAGGCATCCCAAGTCTCAATTGGTCTAGTAGTGGTGGTGACTACCCACCAATAAGCAGCTTCCCCTTTCAATAGCCATACCGCCAACAGAACTTTCTTACGATCTTCCACATCAAAGATAGCAAAGAGGTCTTCAGTTTCCTTTAACCAGTTTCTTGCCTCTACAGAAGTCTCCGTTCCGACAAAATTCTTGCAACCCATCGCCTTAAAGTCTTTGCAAAGCTTTGCAAAATCCTCTTGCGGATGCTGAGGGTGAGGAGGAACCTCAGCTACTGGAGGAGGAGAGATGTTAGCGACCGGGGAAGGAGGAAGAATGTTCGCGGGGCCGGCTTCATTCACCCTTGCCTCCATAAATCTCCGGAACCAGACTGGTACTTGCACGCCTTCCGGGATGTTAAAGCGATCGGCCATACTAAAACGAAGAAAAAGATAGATTCAGAACGAAGAAACGAAGGATAGTGCTATGGCTTTTGGGGAATAGCCTTTTTAAAATAACTAGACTCTTCTTGGAAAATACTTAATTGGTTTTGAAAATAGTTTTTCAAAAGGTAAGTTTTAAAAACACTTTTGCTCAAATCTTGTAAACCTTATGCTCTGATACCAAATGTAACACCCCACCTCCGCCAATGCCACTCTTGCAAGGACATTAGCTTTGGAGGGGCGTTAAACAAGGTAAACATGCATGCAGATACCACAAGACAGAACATATAAGTAAAACAGAGTAGTAAAGCAGTGGATAAAACTTAGCATTTCAAAACCATAGTCATGTTACAACAAAGTACTTGGTCATTATTTTCCAACAACAAAGTCTAGATAAAAGCATAAACTGAAAAACTGAAATACATAAAGTACTATCCCCAAAATGAAGTGATAAACCATAGCTAGCTCAATGTCCAAAACCGTACATGAGCAAATCCAGTAAGCACGCTGTAAAGATCCAAGCTAAGCTCCAATGTTCCCACCCTGAGAACCTGAGGGGGGGAACGGAAGAAAAGAGACGAAAGAAAACAGGTCAGTCAAAAAGACTGGTAAGCCCTACTACTATCTGTCTATGAACTAGTAAAGTTAACTGGCATGAGAAGCTGAGATGAACATAAGGATAACAACATACTGGCATGATGATTAACTAACAAGATAGATAAAGGTGTCATCGCATAATTAAGGTAAAGTTTTGCACCACGGGTGTACTAGCATTCTAACATGTCAAGTAAAAACAAGAATTGATCCCTTGGCCCATGCTTGGCCCAATATCATAAGGTGACCTAAATCAAGGTCCAACTACACGGTCTAGTTGATCGGCTCCCT
This sequence comes from Allium sativum, assembly GCA_030737875.1. Taxonomy (NCBI): domain Eukaryota; kingdom Viridiplantae; phylum Streptophyta; class Magnoliopsida; order Asparagales; family Amaryllidaceae; genus Allium; species Allium sativum. Next base: position 259,294,582 of record CM060927.1, on the reverse strand, counting down.
ATAAGCCTAACTCGTCAAGTGTCGGTGTCATACGACCCAAACATGAAATGTAGCTAACTGTGCTAGGTCCACCCCAGTGTGTATCAAGTCCTAGGGTGTAGACCTCGGACACCAATCAAGTATGCACAGCCTAGATCTACTGGTACTCGTGCCTGATTCTCCAACGTCGGACTATGTGCACGATCATAGTCCGCCTGGACCTACACCGGCGTACCTACACAGCCGTCGTTTTGGTCGCTTACATGTCAGCCCAGTAATCGTGCCCCACCCTAGCCTAGTCCTAGGGTCTTATGATACTATCAAGAGGGTTACTGCTGCAAAGGACCATGCAACTAGGGTTTCCTTAACGGGTTAAATGTGGTTAACCCGATCCAAACGTGGATTAAATCGGTTAAGTGTATCCAAGGTTCATGACTTAACCCGATTAACCCATCCAGCCCAAATTGATTAAGTATTAAGTGGACCATGACTTAACCCTAATCAGGAGGCATGAATTAACTTAATGTACTTTAACCTCTCACATTAGACCTTGTTGTGGTTACTAGTTAAGCCGGGCAGGTCCGGGTAGCTTTACACCACAACTTGGTCTAACCTCGGGTTCGAGCACAACATGACCAACTTCTCACATTGGGTCCTATTGTTTGTAGCCACTAGTTAAGCCGGGCGTGTCCGGGTAGATTTATGCTACAAACTCAACCCAACCTCGAGTTGGCCACACTCATATTTTCTAAGTGTCATGTCCATTATGTTTCCAAAACATAATTACAAGTTAACATATCACGTTATGTTATAAAAATCATGTTCATGTCATAATTTTACCCAACCCCAACGTAATCCCATCGTTTACATAATCGCAACAACGCATAAAGGGTAAAATAGGGAACTTTGCATAATCATGACAAAAAGGTGTTGAAGCCACAAGTTTATCATGGTGGCATATGAGATGTACATATGTTCATATACTTGCATATTGCATTGTTAGGCTTCAAAAGCATGCATAAAACCAAACTTAGCATATGAGTGATACATGGTGATAAATGACATGTAGAAGTTGCTAGAAGTTCGCATTTAGCCTCACATGCAAGTTATCATAAGGGATATGATAACTTTCATGTTGCCAAAATGCAACCTTTAATATAAAGCTTGGAGCTTTATGCTCACAACATCAAGTTTGACTTGCATAACATGATAACATGATCAACCCAAACTTGCATAACATAGCAACATGTGTCATACATAATGATTAAACCAACTTGCATAATGATCATCCAAACTTGCATATAATGATCAACCAAACTTGCATATAATGATCAACCAAACTTGCATATAATGATCAACCCAAAACTTGCATCATTCATTTAACTTTAGAGTTCAAAGAAAGAAAGTAGAAAAGGGCTTACAATGCTATGAAGACACAAATGAATATTTGTTATAAAGATTGAGACGAAGCCCTTATGCAATCACCAAAAGGACCCAGATATGAATGCTCCAATGAAAACCCTTGAGCCAAATCAATAAAAACCCTTGCTTTGAAATAGAAATGTTGCAACTTGACTTGAATGCAAACTAAGAACACTCATACAAGCTTGAAAGCACTTGTATGAACTCACAATCTCTCATAGAAATAGGCTTAGGAATTTTAGCATGAGAGTGGAGGCCATGAGAGGAACAAATTTGACATAGTTTAGTTGTAGGATTGAATAATGGTGATTTAGGCTAGGTTTAGGTGTCTTTTTATAGAGGATTAGGACAGTATTAGCCATAGGATTAACCGTAGATTCAATACAAGCCATCAAAGCATGTCTTGGGGAAGAAGTCAAGTGTAGGAACCATCTAGGGCCTTTAGATTAAAGCTGAACAATGAGAACCATTCAAATGCAAAATCTGCATTTGAGCGAATCGGCCCACGGGTTGACAGCCAAACACCCTGGATTAACCCCTAGTCGACCCAGCGAGCTCGGGTCGACCTCAAAAATCGGCCAGTTCGGTTATTCCCCTCTCCCAATTCGCTGTTTTGAACATTTTTGCATATTTATTTATTTAATTTTCAATTATATATATATATCAATATATATATATATTTCTCTGCGCAACCCATTTCACTTAATTAAGTATACTTTAATAGTTAAATTTTTATGTTCAAATTACGGGGTGTTACAGCACATATGAACATTTTTATTTTCTTTCATCTCCTCTACTACAATCCTCACTTCCAAGTACGGTAACATTGATGTGGATGGAATGGAACTAAATGCTTTATAGTCAAGAATGATGAATGACTATTTTACTCAGAGAGACTCTCTCTTTATTTCATCATTGTTTTTCCTCTTTTTTTCTCTTTTTTTTTTGCATGATGAATGATGAGTGGAGATGAAATGGACTGATACCGTATATTCTTTCATTTGATTCCTCCTCTACTAAGTGAATCATAACCAACGCTTCATGAAAGGAAAGTTTTGGGCCTTAGTTACTCTACTTCTATAACCTTAATTCAACACACAAGTCAAGATTGATGTTATACAAAAAGTTGAAAGGAATGATAAGCAAAGTTTCGTAAGATAGACAACCCATATAAAATAAGATGTGGTATATGGTTATCCTACCTTAAAACAATTACGGAGTGGGTAGTGTAATATTGGTATAAAAAGTGACGTTTCTGAACCTTATATTGATTTATTTTCAGAATCTTAGCGAATCTTTGACATCTATCGCACTTCTTAGTGTAAGCTACGGAGTCTTTATTTATATCTAGCCAAACATAACCGTATCGCAGAATTTTCTTAGCCAAGGTCTAACCATCAGTATGACCCACGCATTCACCTTCATGTAATTCTGCCATGGTTGCTTTCGATTCTCTTTTTGTAACACAACGAAGCAGGGGCATAGAAAATCCTCATCTGTATAGCTGCCCGTCCTGAATGAGGTACATAGGGGCCTTTCGTAGGACTTTCCTTCGCTTCTTAGTTTCCTCTGGGAGCGCCCCAGTCATGAGGTATTCTTTAATTGGTGTCATCCACGAATCTGGATCATCGGTCGCTTCCATGATCAAATCCATCTGAATCTGTTCCGTGCTGGGGCTGGAAAGGACTTCCATTGGAACTAATCCTATAAGTTGTGTGTCTCCTGTGCTTGCATATTTCGCCATTGAATTTGCCTTGGTATTTTCTTCCCTTGAAATATGAAATATGGTATAATGTTCGAAAATTTCCAGTAGTTCCAAGGCCTTAGTTAGATAAGTTGGCAAATTACCCATTTTGGCCTGGAACTCTCCTATGATTTGACATACCACTAGCTGGGAATCACTGAAAATTTGTATGGTCTTTATCTATAATTCTTTTGCTAGCCTTATCCCTGCAATTAGGGCTTCATATTCAGCTTCATTATTTGTTAATGGAAATTCTAATCTTAGCGCGTAACATATAGATCTTCCTTTCAGAGTTTCTGGGACGACTCCTGCCCAGAACAGTAATCATTTGATGCTCCATCAACAAACAATTTCCAGTGGATGTTAGTTTTGGTATCAGGCTCCTCTTTTATCTCTCCTCAGTCGGTAAACTCTACAATAAAATCAGCAAGTGCTTGTCCATTGATTGCATTTCGGGGGTGGTACATAATGTCATATTGACTAAGCTCAGTATTGAATTTCAACAACCTCCCGGAAGTCTCTGGTCGGGACAAAACTTGCCTTAAAGGCTGATCTGTGAGAACATTAATAGGGTAAGCCTAAAAGTAAGGTCGGAGCTTCTTTGAGGCAATAAGTAAACAATAAGCGAGTTTTTGAGCTTTGGGTAATTTAGTTCTGCCCCAAGTAATCTTTTACTGATGTAGTAGACTGCTCTCTGAACCTTCAAGTCCTCCCTTACCAATGCCGCGCTTATAACATGGGTAGACACTGCCAAATACACGAACAAATCCTCTCCATCGCTAAGCTTTGGCAACATTGGACGTGTTGCCATGTGTTGGATTAATTCTTCGAAAGCTTTCTGGCATTCAGAAGTCCATTGTATTTCTTTCTTTCCTTTCCTAAGGGCATCGAAGAAGGGAAGACATATGTCCATTGCCCTGGATATGAAGCGATTTAAGGCTGCAATCTTTCCATTTAAACGCTGAAGCTCTTTCTTGGTTCTTGGGGCGCGCATTTCTCTTAAGGCTGATATTTTAGCTGGATTGGCTTCTATGCCCCTGGAGTTGACCATAAACCCTAGGAACTTTCCTGAACCGACCCCGAAAGAAAACTTTAAAGGATTCAGCTTCATGCCATATTGGCATAGGATATTGAACATTTGGGCCAAATTTTCCAACTGATCTTCTTCTCTTTCTGATTTTACCAACATATCATCGACATAGACTTCCATTATCGTGCCAATCTGTTTTTTGAACATGGTATTTACTAATCGTTGGTAAGTTGCCCCGGCGTTCATTAGGCCAAATGGCATCACCTTGTAGCAATATAAGCCAAGATCAGTAATGAAACTTGTGTCCTCTTAGTCCAGTCCGTACATCATAATTTGGTTGTAACCAGAATACGCATTCATCAAAGACAGCAACTCATGCTCAGCCGTATAATCCACTAGATGATCTATCCTATGAAGAGGGAAACTATCTTTTCGGCAAGCTTAATTAAGATCTGAATAGTCTTCGTAGAATCGCCATTTGTCGTTTGCTTTCTTTACAAGCACAAGATTGGAGACCCATATTGGATGAGTAGATTCCCTAATGAAGTCGTTTTCCATTAGTCTATTGACTTCCTTCTTTAAGGCACGCGATCTCTTTGGCCCCTGGGTCCTTCTTTTCTTCTTGACAGAAGGAACATGCGGATCAATGTTAAGTTTATGGACTACGATATCTCGAGATATGCCGCGCATGTCAGAATGGTTCCATGCGAACACATCTAAATTAGCCTTCAAAAAGACAACCAATTGACTTCTTAGTTCAGGGCTCAATTGAGATCCTATATTCAACACACGGTTTGGATCTTTTGGATTAATAGCTATGGGAATTGTGATCTCATCCAGAGTTGCTCTTTCATCCTCTGCACTAGCCTTCCTGGGGTCAATTTCCTTTCGTGATCCGCTACGCTCACCAGTGCAGGGACCCTCCTTTAGTTGCTATAAAGGAAGTTTGTGAATTCGGAGCGGAGCCTCCGCATCCTTTCCCTAGTCTTTTATCCTAGCCTCGTGCAACTGTGTCACGTAGCAATCCCTTGCAGTGATCTGGTCGCCTTTAATTACACCAATTCCCCTTTCAGTTGGAAACCTCATAATCAAGCACCATGGAGCTAGCGCGATCCTGAAGCCTGCAAGAGTCGGTCTTCCAAGGAATGCATTGTAGGATGAAAAATCATCTACCAGGACGAAGGTCTGCACCATAGAGACCTTGCATTCTCCATCTGCCAGTTCCACGAGTAGGTCTATCGTACCGATGGGTTATGTAGGTTGTCCAGTAAACCCATGGACTTTATTCGGATAGGCCTGCACTTCTGCCATAGAAAGATTCATTTTTTGGAATGTGTTTATGAAGATCACATTAACGGATGCCCCCGTGTCAACTAGGACTCTTTTCACAACTGCAGGTCGAAGACCAATTGTAATCACCATGGCATCGATAGTTGGTGTAACCAGTCCGTCGGCATCTCTATCTTTAAATACCACGTCATCGGTCGAGGTTCTAAGCATCTTCATTGCATCTCATTACTTAGAATCATGCATATTTCTTATTTTGAGGCTCCCTTCAACTTGATAGCATACTTTTCCATGTCCACCCAGCTGCTTCCAGCCGGATGAAGGCCCCCAAATATCATGTTGATTACTAGTCTCGAATCAACAGATACTTGAGCTTTCTCACTTGAGTCGGGTTAGCTAATGGTATTATTGAGTCCTTGTGCAGCTGGAGCATTTTGAGGATTCTTCACATACTTTTGGAGTTGATTCTTTATGATGAGTTCTTCGATTAAACTCTTCAGTTGTCGACACTAATTGGTTTTGTGCCCTAGTTAGTTACGAAACCGCCAAATTTTGCCGGAATTTGCTTGTTGCTCAGTAATCTTCTGAGGCTTCATCTGGGGGAAGATGCATGAATCCTTAGTGGCGAAGTAAATCCTTTTTGGGGTTTCATTTAAAAGAGTCAATTCTGAAAGCTTGTAAAGCCGTGTCTTCTTATAAACTTTGTTGTCCTTCTCATTACTCCCTTTTTTTGCCCAGTGTCATTTTTCTGCTTCGTTCGGAACTCGTTGTTTTTTCCTTCTTTGGCGGTCCTGTTTTCTATGACCTTCTAAACATTTGGGGCGTTATCTTCCACGCTCATGTACTCCTCAGCTTTCTTATAGAACTTCTTTAGAGTTTTGGGTTTCTTCATTTTGAGCCATTTCCCAAATTCTGATTTCTTATCAATAGCACCTTTTAGGGCTGCTAACAAATACTAGGGTTCTGGCTCTATGACTGTAGCTTCCATGGCATGGAACCGTGTAAGGAAAGCTTTGATGGTTTCTCCAGACTTTTGCTCCATCTCGCTGAGCGACATTACATCTCTTGCTTTGGTAATTTTTAGGCGGAACTGGTCTTAAAATCTTCTTGCCAAATCGGAAAATTGATCAATGCACTTAGGTGGGAGTCTGGTGAACCACAGCGAGGCCACACCTTCTAGGCATACAGGAAAGTACAAGTACTTTATCTCGTCGGTCGTCCTGACCCCATTCATGTGCTGGTCATATTTGAATAGGAATATGTTCGGATCCCAGTTCCACCATAAGGCGTTATTATTGAAGGTATGAATTTCTTGGGAAACTTCGCTTGACGGATCTTTTCTGTAAACGGATTTTTACTGGGTGAAAATTCCCCTTCTTTTTCTTCATCCTCCTGGGTTGTTTTTTCTTTCATTATCCACTAGATCATATCTGCAATGCGTCTCTCATTACTCGCTCGTTCCACTGGACTGGCATCGAGGTTTTTGTTTGTGCGATCGTGGTTCGAGCTCTGATACCTTTCATTTCTTTTGGGAAGTGTCCTTTTGGTGGGACTTGCGATACTATGAGCCGCACGCTTCTCTTTGGGCTGTGTGGATTTTACCTTAAGAGTTCTCAATGTCGGCCTCCCCCTTATCTTCCACTAAGAAGTGGGATCGATTAGGGTGTGAGGCTGATGAGTCCTCTTTTTTATCAACATTATTTATAGCCTGTGGTGATGGAAGATTGGTTTGAACATTAATCAAGACATCAAGCCTCTCCATCATCATTTAGGTTGTGGCATCCATTTTTTCATTTAACCCGGTCACAACCACATTTAATTCATCTCGTGTTACAGATGGCCTAAAGGATTCCTCAATTTCTCGATTCAGAGTCTGCGGCGTGGCTTCGTCACCGTGAACATCCTCAACAATCGTCGTAGCTCTAATGGACTTGTTACTTTTCTTTGAACTGGCCATGGCTTTGAGAAAAAGGGAGGTTCAGGATTTTGATGGTAGGTGGTTGGAGTTAAAGGAAAGTGTGAATGAAGGAAACGTGAATGGGCCCCACGGTGGATGCCATAATGTTTTCACCAAAACATGGTTCAAATACCAATGGTACTAAAATCGTACTTCACAAAAAAGGTAAGAAAGTAAATGGAGCTGCACTCAATAACAATTGAAAGTAAAAATACGAAGGAAACAAAATGGAGATGAGATTTTAGAGTGGTTGTAACACCCCGTATTTTCTGTGAACGTATAAGTAACAAATCAGAGAATAATTAAATTATAAAATAAGAATCAAGGGAAACAGTTTGCGCCATTGCGTTCGTCTCAAAATTCTGCTTGAAAACTATCCGAGCTTTCGAGAAACGGAGTCCGTATGAGGGAGATATGGCCCTCCGAAGTTTCAGAGAATTTTAGAATCGAAAACAGCTCGAAAATTCGAGTTCAAATTCGAAATCCCATAACAGGCTGGGCAGGAAAATTCCCGCCCATGGACCAGATCGACCTGGGGGTCGGCCATAGTGTCGACCTCCCAGGGGCCAGGTCGACCATAGTGTCGATCTGGGGGGACCAGGTCGACCATAGTGTCGACCTGGGGGTCGACCTGCTCCCGAAACCCATTTTTTTAGCTTGGTTCATTCTGATGTATCCGGTCTCGTTTCTGTCTAGATTCATCCGCCTAATCCTATTTAAACACCTCCAGACCTCACTTTCTCTCCACACAATTTCATTCTGTCTATATTCTGCCTCTGTTCTAATTAAAAATAAAAATGGCGTCGCTATCCTGTTGAGATCAAAACTTGGACTGATGAATCTTCTTCCAACCTGAATAGAATTAAAAGATAAATCAAATCTCAAATCCAAGTTTAGAGCTACGATAACAATTAAAGAGGAATAATTCAGCATTTCTGCATCAACAACAGTTTATTATCCTTTCTTAAAACCACGAAAGGCAAGTACAGTTATTTTCCGCTATGAACTGTAATTATAATTATGACATGATTAAAAATCTTAATCTGAGGTTATGTATATTCTTATCTGTCAGATCTGTTTTTCTGTGACTATTCTGTACCTCTTTCTTCTTTTTGTTCTATAGCCAGGCTACTACGAGCCTGCGCCACATCTCATAAGAGATTAACGCAGAACGCTAAATTTTGAGACAAATAATAATGCATAATTGGACATGAAACTGTTGCCTATGAGACTACTACCTATGATTGTGATTCATTGACTATGAGACTAGTGCCTATGACTGTGATTCATGACTATGAGACTATTACCTATGACATTGAATGAGAAACCATTGTGATTAGTCGCCCATGACTATTGTGATTAGTTGCCTATAACTATTGTAGATAGTTTCGTATGCCTATTCCCTTAATGATGTTAGATCTCATATGTAACTTTGCTAGTTTATTCCCATTCACTGTTATGTACACCGAGCCTATAGGGCCATTTCATGAGTATTTAGAGAACTTGTAGAAACATGTTATACGGGGATTGGGCGTAGCTTAATTAAGTAAATCTGGCATAGCAAATATGTTGGCATAATCTGAATTGGCAAAAATAGAGAATGATTTACATGGACATAGTGGTAAACTAGAATATTAGATATAGTTTTGACATGAACTGTAAAGGGGAATATTAAGGTTAAAATTTGGGGCATATGTTACATCGTGAATTATGACCTTGATTTAGGCATGTAATTTTAGGCTAAATTTATGATTAGGCAAGATATGATATATATATATATATATATATATAATCTGCTAAATCTGTTATATTGCCTAATCTGCTAGTTCCGTTATATTACCTAAACTGCTAATTAAATTAAGATGCCTAATCTGCTAAATATGTTAAATTGTCTTATCTGCTAAATCTGCTAAATAGCCTAATCTGCAAGATCTGTTATCTGTTTAATCTGTTGAATGATGTAATCTGTTGGAACTGAAATGCTGAAATTTGAAGTACGTGAATCTGTAGGTTCGACTCAAAATTGAGCAAAACTTGTCAATAAAACCTCGAATGATCTGCTGTACCTCGTAAAGAAGTTTAATCTGTTAAATAAACAAGAATTAGTCTGATATCTGAAAAATCTGTATTGGAATGAATTGGCTATGACACGAGTTTAGACTCTGTTTGCGGTAAAAGCCTGCCCGGAACCAACCGGCTTAACCAGCGACCGCAAACTGTCAGTCTAATGTGAGAGGTCGTAGGCATAACTAAAATATGCTTAGACACGAGGTTAGGTCTGGCTTGTGGCAGAAGTCTGCCCGGAACCGCCCGACATATCCAGCGGCCACAAGCTACCGACCTAATGTGAGAGGTATGTGCATTAATATTTAATTAATGCAAATCCGGGATAAATATGATGTCTAAAGCATGTTGGGTGGGATAGGGTTAAACCAATTGGACTAATGAATTTAACAAACCCGTTTCATGAATCTGTAGGCCCAATTACAAAGTTAGACAAATCTGTTAAATCCGTATATCTGATCCATTAGTCTGAAAACTTGTCTGATTTGTGAACTAGTTGATTTGAACTCTCTATGTCTGAAATTGTAAACAAGTTATCCTGAAATCTGTTAGTCTGGGGACACAAGGTTAGGAGGGAAATATCTTGTGTCATCTGTTGTTTGGGACCCATATTAGTCAGTAACCCTTTCTGGTATCAAACTTTGACCCAACCGTAGGTAGGGTCCGGGCACGCTTACTAAACTATTATAAGTGGTTCATTCTGATAATGGCGAGGGGTGTTGATGGTGCGTTCCAACCGGGTCATATGCGTGCATGGATCCCGGTCTGCCTCTGAGGATGTAAGACGCCGTGACATCTGTAAATAGGCCTGTGCCAATTGGTTGTCACTTTAGGTAGTGATACACCCTATTGTGGAGCCGACACAGGGTATTTATGTATTAGGGAGCCGATCGCTTAGGGTAGGGTTTTAGGGTACACTTAGTTCTGTCTGTTTTCTGTTTGTACCGTCTGTTCTGTTGGGTGGCAACACCTGTCTGCGTGGTACCATCTGTTCGGGTGGTAAAAGCCCATTTACTAGTGTACACCTAATTCTACATTCTGTTTCCATAAGGATTAATCTGTTTTTGCTTCTGTCTGTTTCTGTTCGGGTGGTAAAGGCCCATTATTAGCATTCTGTTTCTGTCTGTTTCTTTTTGGGTGGTAAAGGCCCATTATTAGCATTCTGGGGTGGTAATGGCCCATTACTAGCATTTTCTTCTGTGGAAATTATTCTGTTCTCGTCTCTGTTTCAGTTTAGATATTAGGGTGACACCTAATCCTGTTATACTAGTATTAGTGCAGAGAAATGAAAAGTAATATTATTATGTTTCTTCTGTTTCACCTAAGTGCATCTGCTGCTCCTGTTACTATTATCTCTCATCCAGTTTTATTTGTATGCCATGATTATTATTATCTGTTCATATGCTGAAAGTCACTGGACTTGCCAGACTTTATGTCTGACCTTGCTTGTTTTCGCCCCTTTTTCTTCCGTTCCCCCCCCCCCTCCAGGTTTTCCAAGGAGGGAATACTTTAGCTTGATCCGTATTTCTTCTGCTTGAAGTACTTAGAGTGCTTAAAGTATGGCTTGACTCCTTATGGCAGCTTCTGTGGGGATTATGATTTTAAAGTTTTGTACTCTAATGATTTTTCGAACAAGACTGATATTTATGTACTTGAGTTTTTGGTAAAGATGTAACCAAACTGATTTCTGTTTTCCACTGTAATAAAGTTATAATTTCTCAAGTATTGTTTATCTGTCTTGTAAATTTCTGTTTTGTCTACTAAAACGCTCCACCAAAGTTAAGGCATTCCCTTTGTGAGTGTCCTTAACGGAGGTGGGGTGTTACAGTGGTTCAGCCTTAAGCTAGGCCTACATCCACTGTAAGGCGATTTGCATTATCATGATGATGATTACAAGATACATCAACTTTCATTTTTTACACATCTCCTTGTTCTCCTAATATATTCTCACTTTTACATACAAATATCGCTTAGGTTCACGAGATTCAATGAAAGAATGGAATGGAGGAGGAGGATATCTTTGATCTTTTGCACTTATAGGATTTTAATGGACGCTGTGGCCAAGTGGATGAAAGATCTTCGGACAGAGATGATGATTATCGTTCAAATTTTTTTTTTTTTGGAATGGCTGAGGATGGAATTTAGCAGCACTTCATGGTGGCCAGAAGTCTCTCCTTTCCTGGTGGAAGACATGACCTATTTATAGTTGAGCCCTCATGGAGGTTTGAACTGGAATTCATACGAGTCGCTCGTCCCATTAATTACTAAAATGCCACCGCCTTGTTGTAGCCAGCTGTCAGCAACTGTTTCTAGCTGTCCAGTATAAGTGCCTTTATAAGAGCGTACGACTTTGTAAGAGTGAGGGACTGGTCAGGTCTGAACAGTTTAGGAAAGCGATTCCAGGAATACGAGCAGGCTGGTTGGAGCGGATGTGCTTGACTGTAGATGAATGGGCAACCAACACCATAATTAGAGGAAAGCGCCTGGTTGAAATTGTAATGACAGATTGAGGAGCGAGCGACTAGGGCTGCAATCTGTCAGCTGACATAGAGCGTGTACGCGATCCCTGGTATCTTTAGATTCTCGGCTGACTAGCCGGGAGTGGAATGTGCGACCGAACTCTCTGATATGGGGGTGGGCAGAGCGACCCTTCCAGGATGTGTGAGTCTTGTTTTTATTTTGTCATGTGTGATTGGCCATGACCTTTCACAGACTGTTTGAGTGTATTGGATAGTTCTTTGCACGACCAAGCCTAATGACGCTCGACCCTTAATGCTAATGCAAATTTAATAGACTAATATATGTGTGGTTTTTAAGGGATAAACACATATAACAGTCAATAAATAAATAAATAAGAATAGTAATTGTCTGTTGGGATTACAACAAATAGATACCTTGGGACTGATAAATGGTTGCCTTTGGAAAATATGAACGGTATGGTCATAAGGGGCAATAAACCAAGAAGTAGAAGTAAACAGGTGTAAAAAGGGGATTAATGGATATTTACTGTGTTTAAATACTAAGTCCAATTAGGGGGTAATCAAATAAATATCCTAGGGCAAAGAGGATATAACTTTCCTTATTTATATTAATGAATATAGAACTTATAATTAAAAATAGAGTTAGACTTAGTAGGTTAATAATGTGAAATAATATTAACCATAAAAACCTGTGACGATAACTAATCATGTGCGTATAGTATTTCTGTGTAGAGGGACTAAACGAGAATAGCTTAATGATGTAGCCCACTTTATCCCAATAGGGAAAAGTATAAAAGGCTAATGGGGTACGAACCTAATAACCTTCATGTATAGTCCGCTTTCTGGTCTTAAGCGGTTGGGGTTGATGAGTCCACCTGGGACAGTTTAGGGTTCTTAAATGGCAGGTATGTGTGGGTCTACCCAAACCGGGAAACAAAATGTCAGACATGGCACCTATCCTATGGGAAGTAACAAGCGACTTAGAGGGTTATCAAATAAGGTCAGCTAGATGGTATAACATGTGATAAAGTACCATCTCTCACCGCCTAGGGTCTCAAGCGACTAGAGAGAATCCACCCTATCTATCATGATAGTGAGGCAATAAATGATGAAAGATGAACGAGTGAAAGTATATGTATATAGAAACTCCGTAATTAGGGGTCTTATAAGTGTTTGTTTAAGTTTAGCTTCGGTTCCCATTCTCTCTCATGCTCGGTATTGGCAAAGTGGCTTACATTGAAAATGGTAGTTTCTTAAGTTAATACTAGTTATCCTATTATGTTTCCGCTATGAGTTTTCTTTTATTGTACTCTAATTATGCTCATGCTCATTTATTGCAGGTACCAGATATACACGCTTCATGCTTGGATGTGTTCAGGTTTTGATTTTTATCAAAGTTTGGACATAGAAAAGTATGGGGTGTTATAATAATATTAAATCGAAGAGCCACCATGTTGAGTCACCCATCGAACGGTCTTTCAGTCCATCCCCTCAAAGTCTCATCATCGTCTATGTCAAAGTTGGTCAAAACGACTAACACCAATAGTAGTCGATAATGATCACTCAACCATAATTGATAACGACCACTCATACCAAGTATTTAATTGAATCTGACTAAATACCCATCCGATGAGAACGTCCGACATTCATCTTGAAGTCCCGCTCATCGTCAATTCCATCTACTGCCTTCTAGTCAATTCCGAAGCTTCTTCGCAAATATATCCTAATTGTAGATCATCAATAATTGGTGTATACAACCAAATTACGCAAATAAGCATTCATAAAATAAATAGCCCTATAAATGTCGAAAACCGTATACAGACACCCATAGTATCATAAATGGAGTAATTAAAACCTATCTGTGACAATCAAAGTGGGATATATGACAATATGTCCTAAATCTAGCAATATCAACAAATATTGTACAAATTGGAGATGTGATATTTTGGCAAAACCGATCGGTTTTTGAAGTGAAGGCAGACACTTATTATTATAAAAAAATGATAATTACAATGGTTCCAGGAGATTGGCTAATTAGCAATCTACTATAATTCAATTTTTAAGGTGGACTGTCCACCGTTCGGTTTTAAGGTGGACTATCCACCACTATTCTATTAAGATTACAGCACTGGACCTAGAAACTATTCTAGACTACAATTGACCTAAAACTCCACGCAGGGAGTAAAAGACAATAAATTTATTACATCAGATGAAATGCTATTACATACGAATGCAAAGGCAGTTAGGCAGAACTATAAAAATGTATATATACAATTCATAGTTTTGCAACAGCATCAATACAGTAATGTAAACACAAGGTACAACCTCATAGTGAAACGTCAAAGCATAGGCATATGATGTACCACACATCATCCCGAGATGTGACCAAACATTTTGACCAGGCCCATTCTTGAGTTCTGAACCTTCCCATCCAGAAAAAAGTCGTATCAGAGACCATTTCCATCATTGCTAGTTAGGAAAATCCCAAATGATCACAACCAAAAGCATGGCACTAACATGTCACATAAGACGTGAAACCAGGAACAGAGGGGAACCAACGTAGAAGTTCATTAAGTCACCAAAGTAGTCGATAGTAAATTGAGAGCATATCGCTTCACCTATGTGCTGGGAAACTATGCAACAGTCACAACTAATTAACACTCCCCTACATCTGATTCCAAACTATTACAGATCCATTATCTCCCAAAAAACATACACTCTAAGTACCTCGAAAAACATACAAATCACCAAGACCATATAAGCATCCAATAGAACCATACCCACAAGACGAAGTACCGTGACACACTGAATATCAACCACTGTAAAGTGCCATCACATACAATACACCAAACCAACACACCAATAATGCACAACAAACTCACAAACCTAGAGATAACATAAGATACTCAGTATGTAAGGCAACATGACATGCAAGTATTGGTGTAGGTAGAACGCTAAACCAAACGAGTGGAGCAAGTTACTGCGAGAATAGTAAACTCCACGCAGATGCAGTAACAACAAAATCGTAGCAAGTTGAACAACCACTACTGCTACCACAGACTAACAGCTAATACCCATGCTCGCGACCCAACATATCCTTTTCGTCCCTATTCCTCCTAACATGGTAGGACTATCACTAGATAATATACACCAATCAATGTAGAGAACTAAGTCGCAAGGAAACCTGGTGAAGCGCGTTACAGTAAAGGATGTTGCGAAATCAACGAAACAGAGGTAAAATCAATGAGCAGGTGAAAACAGGGTAGCACCACCGTGCAAAGGTAGATTAGAGTTTACTGGTGCAAGTTTGGAAAATGGAAGCAGACGAGGTACAGGTAGAGAGAAATCGGGGAAATTATAGAGCATAGAGGGTTAGATCTAAATTGAAAATCTAGTTTAGAATCTGGGAGCACGGAGGCGTAAACATGATGGATTTTAAGAGAAAAGGAAGTAGATGATTCGCTAATAAAGGCGGAGAAAAGAAATGGAGTGGAGAACATGAAGAAGAAAAGAAAATGGAAGATTACCCTGACACCATTAACACTCTCAGACCCGAGAGAACCCTCGAGAAGACATGATATTTAATCTTAAAATATTTTAATAACACTTTTTAGTCGATTTATAAAATTTGTAGCTAGGTTTATAATGCTAGAAATCCTGTTTGAAATTCATTTAAGTTAAAAAAATATGGTTTTTATACTATACGAACAACTATAGTAAAGTGAAATATAATACCACTCACCTCATCCAAATTAGGAAAAACGTGCTCCACAGCGTAGAGCTCACCAATATGAGTCCAAAGTAAGAAATAACATCCAAATATGACATCGTATGAGAAAGATACACAAGATATAAGTTTTGACGACTAAACTCAACACAACTTAAACCAAAAAGTTATAAAATTACAATATTACCCTTATGCTCACTTCCCCAAATGCCTAATTCTTCTAATCAGTGCAAAATCCTTGTATCACAATCCAATAATTGTGTGCAAAATAGGTGATATAATGCATTACTCTATGAGATTTGAATCTGATTGTGTCGTTGCACTCCTCATCCAAAACTCGACATGCTCATAACAAAAAGTCCAAAATCTGGCACAACCTATAAAAACATGATTCTAGTTGTACCCAGGTTGCGACCATGCCAATGATGTGAGTCACAAAGCCCCATCACACCACCTCTAATTGTGGGGAACAATGCACTCCCCAGCTAGAACCAGATCAAGTTAACCCAAATCCTATCTCTAACTATGTCGCACAAAATGTCCAGCCTTAGTTTAAAAGGTTTGAGTTCAACTCTCACCATTCTCTTCCAAACTTGTACCGGAGGTGGAGAATATTCTTGTTAGTTCAGCGAAACATAAATTGCGATTTTTAGCGAAGGGGATAAGTAGATTTGAATTTTTGAAGAGAAGAGCGAGACGCGACTATGAAAAGTAGTATCACAATGTCTGCATGATGAGGAGAGGATACAAGATCGGGTCCAAACCTACTGCAGGTCTACGGTATTATTTTTATTAATTTATTTATTTGTCTCATTTTAATTTCAAACCAAATCGATGCGCATTTTATTTTCTCACGATCAAACGACAAGTTTATTTGCCACGAAACTTAGCAGGTGCATCACTGCTACGATACTTTTCCAGTGATACAAGTTTTTTCGAAATCCGAGACTGTGCTACAAAACGGTAATTTTACACACATTTGGAGATGGTTTTGGCCATTATATCTTCCGATATCGAAATATAGCGATTCGTATACTTTTTCTCATTGTAACGAACAATCCAGACTTAATGAAACTAGACTCGAATCCCGGTTTGATCATTTGTGAAAAATCACCTTTTGGAACCATCAATCAATTAATTAGGATCAATAAATAAATATTCCATCATTAAAATATGGGTCGTTACAACGACGTTGTAACTTATCTTAAATCTTCGAGTACTCAAACCTTCAATCTCCAAGTCATGGAACTCTACATCAACATCTATTTTAGCTTATTGAATTTGATATTGATATTGTACGGTCTTCTTAATCAACACATATCTAATAACCTACACTATATATTACATATAACTTGAATAAATACTAATATCCATTTTTTATATGATCTCACATGGTTGTTGTTATAAAAAACAATGCCTTAGGTGCTAAAAAGTTAAGGAAACAACTGCAAAATAAGTTAGTTACTCATAAGATAAAGAAGAGAACGAACAAACTATTATAAATGAACATACCAGATTCGATTGGATAATGATAGGCAGCAAAATCATAGTAGATGGTATTGACTTGAAAAGTCAGCAATTCTTTTACACCGTGGAGGGGAGGGGCAAATGGTACAACTATATTTATATTAAGGATGTCGACAAGGGTATCATTCCTCATCAATAAAGGGTTAAAATGAGATTATGTCACACTTTGCCAATATTATTGTTTAAGGGATGCTATCACTTATGATGGGTATCGCCTTTCATTGTGAATAATGAATTTTTGTAGTGTTACTTATCACTATCAGCACCACATGGTTGTATCAACCCATTATCTCCAATAAGACGTAATTTCAAATTAGTAACGTCTTCAAGAGTTATCATTTATACTAATTATCAACTGTGTTGACTCTCACCATTGATGCTTTTGATTGATGTCGCTCTTATTCAACGCCGCTCACCTCCATTACCGACTTCCATTGATGCTCTTCTTATGATGTTAGAAGAAGTATTGATCATAGCCAGCATCGTAAGCCATTGATATAATGTTGACAACAATCTGGTTGATGCTTCTTGATGCAAAACTGTATAGATATTGCTACCTTCTCGCTAGGAGAGAATGAATTCCCATATTCACTAGTGTCGATCTACAAGAGTGCTGCTTTTTACAGAGTGTTGATGTGAAATCTGGTCAATCAAATGCCCACATTCAAATCCACATAAAAATCATGGATTACCAATATAAATCTAGACAAAGAGTGCATAAAAGTAAATTACATAGAGATTTATAGTGGTTCGGCAAGTGTTCCTACGTCTACTATGGGTTAATCACTTGTTTATACTACTTGATTATAGTTATAGTTCATTTTGATTATATATGTAGAGAAAAATAAGTGGTTGTTTGGATGTAGCAATATCCTTGCGTACGAGTGCCAAAAGATCCCAAAAAATGTCCAATGAAAGTGTACTTACAGATGCTACAGGGCTCAGATCGGCCAAGAAATGTGGTGTGAAAAATAGGATATCCAAATGAGCAAATTAAGAAGGGAAAATTCTAGATCAACTCAATCCATAAAGATTCAGATCTGTACAGATCCAAAGGGACTAATCTGGTATAGAGCAATGTCCTTGCACCTGCACTACTCCAAAGTTTTGAGTGAATCTATTGGAGTTTTGCCTCTATGCCAAACCAAGTCAATAAAGCATGTTGATCCGAGGGTGCTTGAGGCCATAAGGCGGATTCGAAGCATTGAGTTGGAAACACTGATCCGACCCAGTGGATATGCCATTAGTAAATCCAAAGGCAAGTTTGATCCGAAGAGGTGAACACACATCCCGATTTGAGGCGGTGTGATATGCCAATTCAGGGCAAAAGGATTTTAACCTTCCAAAACTTTGTGCCTTTATGAAGTCTGTTGCTTCAACCAAGCTTTTCCACGTTCATGTAAGTTCATGCTCGAGTATTGAGCAATCCGATAACAAAAATTCTAAAAGTTTGGTGGCCTTGCAAAAAGGTGGATCAACATAAAGTACACCTTTTTGGGTGTCGTATCTCTCCAATAAAGAAGCATATTAGCTTTTACAGGTGTTGTTCTACATTTTTGTTGTTTAAATTAGCATTATCTCACCATGCACAAGCTTGTGGCCAAGTGTAGCATCTATCCACTTCATGTCTTTGTGTCGACTTTTAGATAATAAGCCTCATCCTTAGTAGCAATACAGTGCCACGTTGCTATCAACGTAAAACATATCGACACCCGACAATATTGATACCAAAGGACGACAGTGCCGACTTCAAGTTGATGTGTTGTATGTGTCCACATATATAAATAAGAATTATTAGCTGTTGGAAATGTTTTATAAACATTTAGGTGAAATGTTAAAAATTTTGAATAAGTGTAAGAATGACTCTTATATGGGAATAGTCCCACATCATGGGTTATATAGAAGAAGCAAGTATTTATACTTGCTTCTAAGAAATCATGTTGGGGCCTTGGGCTCCCTATACATGCTTTGTTATGAGGAGGGAGACCATGCATCATGACTACCACACACGCGTGCGCGATCGACCGACTCGAATCGACCCGACCAGGTCCGATTCGGGCTCGGGCTTGGGCTTGGGCTTGGGCTCTATGGTGTAGACACTTATATTTCTGAACCAGAAAACATTGCCTTTTCAAACCGTTTTCTTTATGAGAAAAATATTTCTGCAACGGTAATTTTTTCTACAACGGTAAAAATTTTATCCCTTAATTAAAGCGGATTCAATATTTATTCCCACTAATCAAGCAACCCTAATCCTAATTCTATAGATACCGAAATATACATTATCTTCTTGCCTCCGCCATTGCAGTTTTTCTTTCAGAAATTCTCGAGCAGTATTTTAATTTCGAAAGTGAAAATCTGCACTGATTTGTTGTGCAAGCAAATCAGATATCATTTTTAGAGGCTGTTTTATCCTAGAGACGGTGGCGAAAGCACGAACTGGTTTGCACCTCTGACTAGATCGCTGAATCGTCTTCAAGAAAGCGACTTAGTCCGCGACTCAGCTATTGTTTCCCAACGATTTGAAAACGAACTGAAACAATGGCTTCAGACTCAACCATAGACGATGTTGCTCCGCCCTCTGCTTTCCAGAACCCTCTCGTGACTGCTGCTCCATTCAAATTCAAAGGCTTGCATTTCAAGCGATGGCGTCAAAAGATGGAGTTCTTCCTCACGATCAGAAAGGTTGTGGCTGCGCTGACTACTGAAAAACAGCAGCTACCAGATAAACCTGACGAGTATGATACAGGGAAGATGGCATCATGGACTGAACAGTCAAAGCAACTACAGAGCTGGACTGAACATGATTACTTTTGCAAGAATTTTATTCTGAATGGACCGAGCGATGACTTATATGATTACTACAATTCAGATGAAAAGACAGCAAAGAAGATCGAGGAAGCACTGAAAAAGAAGTATGATACAGAGGAGGCAGGGGCAAAGAAATATGTTGTAAGCCGCTACCTAAAGTACTAGATGACTAACGACAGATCAGTTGAGATGCAGTCTGATGAGCTGTAGAAAATAGCTCATGAGATCATCTCCGAAGTTATGACATTGGACGAACAATTTCAAATTGCTGTTATCATTGACAAATTACCCCCTGGCTGGAAAGATTTTAAGAATATTTTACGACATAAGACTAAGGAATTTTCCTTAGAAAGCTAGATCACGCGCCTCCGTATTGAGGAGGAGGCACGCAAACAGGACCAGAAAGAAGAGGTGTTGATTGTCAATAACAACAACACTAAAAAGACCAGACCCGCAGTTCTGAAACCGAATCAGAAATCTTTTAAGAATCAGAACAAGCGCAACAAATAGAATGGGAATCCGCAAGGAAACCCAAAAGGACTGCAGAAAACTGCCCAAAAGAATGATTCTGGACAGTTGTTTCTATGCTACAACTGTGGAAAACCAGGTCATATGGCACGAAAGTGTCGGAACAGTCCAAGCTCTGCACCGCAGGCTAACCTGACTGAAGAGCCTCTTACGGCTATGATTACTGAGATTCACCTTGTTGGTGGATCATAGGGTTGGTGGGTAGACACTGGTGCCTCTCGCCATGTCTGCTATGATCGTGGCTTGTTCTCTACATACACGGCTGCTGAAAATCAGAAAGTGTTGTTGGGAGATTCTCACACCACTAAAGGTGCAGGGTTTAGCAATGTGGAAATTAAGTTTACCTCTGGAAAGACTGTAATTCTGAAAGATGTTATGCATACTTCAGAGATTAGGAAGAATCTAGTTTCTGGCTTTCTCCTTAATAAGGTTCGGTTTACTCAAGTTATTGGGGTTGATTTGTATACTCTAACTTATAAGGGAACCTTTGTGGGAATGGGTTATGCATGTGAGGGTATGTTTAAACTGAATGTTGAAACTAATAAAGTGACTACTTCTGCTTATATGTTGTGTGATTTTAAGATTTGGCACTCTAGATTATGCCGTGCTAATAAACGAATAATTCATAACATGAGCACCCTAGACATGATTCCTAAAATGACAGAATCTGAACCTGATAAATGTGAATTCTGTGCACAAGCTAAAATCACAAAGAAACCTCATACATCTGTTGATATAGTTTCTGAACCCTTAGACTTGATTCATTCTGACTTATGTGAACTTGATGGTACTTTCACTAGACAAGGACATCGTTATTTTATCACTTTTATTGATGACTGTTCTGATTTCACATATGTATACCTTATGAAAAATAAAAGTGATGCTTTTGACATGTTTAAAACATTCAAAAATGAAATTGAGAATCAAGCAAATAGGAAAATTAAGAGACCTCGTAGTGATAGAGGAAAAGAATATGAATCTAATTCAATTCTGGATTTCTATAAACTACATGGTATAGTACATGAGAGAACTACACCCTATTCTCCTGAAATGAACGGTAAAGCAGAAAGGAAAAATAGGACCTTTACCGAATTAGTAGTTGCCATCTTATTAAATTCTGGTGCAGCAAAACATTGGTGGGGGGATATTTTGTTGACTGTATGCTATGTTTTGAATAGAATCCCCAAATCTAAGAATAAAATTTCACCTTATGAAATTTTAAAGAATCATAAATCCAATGTCTCATACTTTAGAACTTGGGGTTGTTTAGCATATATTTGCATTCTAGACCCTAAGAGAATAAAATTGGCAAGTAGAGCATATGAATGTGTATTCATAGCCTATGCTATTAATAGCAAAGCATACATATTTTATGACCTTAATGCATATAATATAATTGAATCAAATGATGCTGAATTTTTTGAAACAAAATTTCCTTTTAAATTAAGGAATAATGGGGCCACTTCAAGTATGCCTATTAGAACAGAACTTATCTGAAGATGAACCTAGAAGAAGTAAAAAAGCAAGAACCATAAAAGATTTTGGTTCAGATTTCTGCGCTTTTACTATTGAGGAGGATCCCATGAACCTCCAAGAGGCCTTATCTTCTTTAGTTGTCGATTTTTGGCAAGTGGCTATAAATGATGAGATGGATTCTTTGGAATCCAATAAGACTTGGCATTTGGTAGATTTACCCCCTGGTTGTAAATCTATAAGCTGTAAATAGGTACTTAAAAAGAAATTAAAACTTGATGTTACTATTAATAAATATAAAGCACGACTAGTAGCCAAAGATTTTAAACAAAAAGAAAACATAGATTTCTTCGAACCTTTTCACCTGTT
This sequence comes from Allium sativum, assembly GCA_030737875.1. Classification (NCBI taxonomy): domain Eukaryota; kingdom Viridiplantae; phylum Streptophyta; class Magnoliopsida; order Asparagales; family Amaryllidaceae; genus Allium; species Allium sativum. Next base: position 259,272,184 of record CM060927.1, on the reverse strand, counting down.
ACTAGAATCACATCCATTTGGGTATTAATCTCACTTGCCTCTTTCCATAATTTGTTGATACACCAAATGGATGTGAAAACCGCGTTTTTGAATGGTGAATTAGACGAAGAAATATATATGGACCAGCCTGAAGGATTTGTGGTACATGGTCAAGAACATAAAGTATGCAAATTAGATAAATCATTATATGGTTTAAAACAAGCACCTAAACAACGGCATGAAAAAATTGATAACTTAATCGTTTCACATGGTTTTAAAGTTAATGAAAGTGAAAAATGCATTTATTACAAATCTGAGAATGGCATTTGCACTATTATATCCCTCTATGTAGATGACCTACTCATTTTTGGGTCAAACATTCATGCCATAATCTCAGTCAAATCCTTATTAAGTTCCAATTTTGATATGGAAGATCTAGGTGAGGTGAGTGTAATCCTTGGTATTAAAATTACTAGGTCAGAAAAGGGAATTTCTTTGGATCAATCTCATTACATTGAGAAAATCCTAAAGAAATATAATTACTTTGACTATAAACCTACAAGTACACCATATGATCACAGTGTAAAGTTATTTAAGAACACTGGTGAAGGCGTAAGACAGTCTGATTATGCGAGCATCATTGGCAGCCTTCAGTATGCCACTGATTGTACTAGACCCGACATTGCCTATGTCGTGGGATTATTGTGCAGGTTTACCAGTAGACCTAGTATAGAGCACTGGCATGCTATTGAAAGGGTGATGAGATACCTTAAACGAACCATGAACCTTGGATTACGTTATGAAAGGTTTCCAGCTATACTTGAAGGATATTCCGATGCAGACTGGAATACCTTATCTGATGATTCTAAAGCGACCAGTGGCTATATATTTAGCATCGCTGGAGGAGCTATTTCTTGGAAATTCAAGAAACAGACTATTTTGGCTCAGTCTACTATGGAGTCTGAGATGATAGAACTAGCTACGGCTAGTGAAGAGGCAGAGTATTTGAGAAACCTGCTAGCTGAGATTCCCTTATGGGAAAACCGATACCGGCTGTGTTGATACATTGAGATAGTACCGCGGCTATTGCAAAAGTTGAGAATCGTTATTATAACAGTAAGAGACGACAAATACGTCGTATGTACAGCACAGTTAGAGAACTACTTTCCACAGGTACCGTTAGAGTGGATTACGTACGCAGTGATGAAAATTTGGCAGATCCTTTGATGAAAGGACTATCAAGAGAGAAATTCCACAATTCTTCTAAAAGAATGAGACTATTGCCCTTAGATTGTTGAGTCATGCACAATGGTAACCCGACCTAAATGACTGGAGATTCCAAGAACTAGGTTCAGTGGGTAAAAACAAGTTGTGTAGTGATAAGAATTGAGCATGCTATTTAATAAATCAAGAAGCATATATTCCTGAGGTGATTAGAGGATGAGTTAATAGAAACTCTTAAAGAGATCTATACTCTATTTGGAGTGGAGTACCTACCTTCAGGAGTGCTCTTAATAGACTCACCTTTGTGAATGTGGAAATGTGGTTGTTTCCTATGGAGCTTTGGGCAAAACTTCTAGAGCGTTCACTAAACTAGGATAGACATGCATGGCCATAAATGCACGAGCTTATTTGACTGCACTATAGAAAAGGTTGTGTGTGGTTTGATGTTAGGAATAGAGTTCAAGACTACGTGTCATTCTAGTAAAAACTGAATCTTATTCACTATGCAAAGGTTCAAGTCGGACGACACCTTTGTTTATGCACAATCTTATGTTTTTTTTAAGAAACTGCTCAAAAATATTTTTAAAATTCAAGTAGGGGATTGTTGGAAATGTTTTATAAACATTTAGGTGAATTGTTAAAAATGTTGAATAAGTGTAAGAATGGCTCTCATATGGGAATAGTCCCACATCATGGGATTATATAGAAGAAGCAAATATTTATACTTGTTTCTAAGAAATCATGTTAGGGCCTTGGGCTCCCAATACATGCTTTTTTGTGAGGAGGGAGACCATGCATCATGACCACCACACACGCGCACGACCGACCGACTCGACCCGGCCCGGTCTGGTCTGGTTCAGGCTCGGGCCTTGGCTCTGTGGTGTAGACACTTATATTTTTGAACTAGAAAACATTGCCATTTTCGAACCATTTTCTTTATGAGAAAAAATATTTCTGCAATGGTAATTTTTCTACAACGGTAAAAATCTTATCCCTTAATTAAAGCGGATCCGATTTTTATTCCCACTAATCAAGCAACCCTAACCCTAATTCTCGTCCTATATATAGTCTTTATCTACAGAGGTTGTTTTATCCTATTTTTATTCCCACTAATCTGATTTTTATTCCCACTAATCAGTTATCATTTTTAGAGGCTGTTTTATCCTAGAGGCGCGGCGAAAGCACGAACTGGTTTGCACCCCTGACCAGATCACCGAATCGTCTTCAAGAAAGCAACCTAGTCCGCGACTTAGCCATTGTTTCCCAACGATAGCACTCTAGAGAGGCTGATTCTATTATCTTATTGCATTTTCAGTTTGTAACCCGAAATTAAATTATGGATTTTTCGTTTATTGTAATTTATTGACTTTTCGAAAGCAAATGATTGTACATGCCTTTGCATGTGATACTTTGTTTAAAAAGACGTGTTTGACTTGGTCTTGCTTGTGACCTTATGAATCCTATTTTACATGTAACGTTTTATACTTACTACTTGAGGACATGAATATAGACTCATGACTTGCATACTCCATTCGAGTTAGCATAAGACTTCACAAATAAAGGACTAACCTCTTTTGAATACTTACGGGGTTAATGAAGAAATATATTAACAATAGATGTTTATATTAGGGGAGCGGCTATAGGGACACAAACAAAAGTATGTACACAAAATCTGGACCACAAGAATTGTTTGTCTTTATGTGTGAGGTGTAATTCAGGGGGAGATCCGATGGCTCAGATTTTGTGGCTCAGATTTTGTTTGTTTAATTTTATGTCAAAAATTTATGTCCTTTTAGAATTTCCCTTATATTAGTTACTGTCTGCGATGACTTCATGATGAGAGTCATAAGATCAATTCAAGGATGCTCTCTATAATAAATAACATGCGTAAAGGGGTAGTTGATATTAGAGGGTTCGGAGAGTACCTAGAGTATTGTATATACGGGGACATGATGGTTCTTTATTTTATATGAGAGGTTTGTTTACCCTGAATGACATGACGGTTAGTCTAGTTACTGCACGATTAGTTAAAAGGATTCGAGTTTCAAGAAACCGAGACACGAACTACCGTAATGAATAATATGATATTTGACTATGATGGGTTGAGAAAGTGGTTACGTATACTAAATGCACTCAATGAGTGAACGTGATGGTGCATGATGAATGCAATATTTAGTTGGTTGTTTATCGGCTAATGGATGTCACACGACATATATATTATTGTTACAGATTTATGGATACATCTTAATACTTTGACATACATTACACCCATTATGACTATAACGTAGAGCAATGTATATCTTGTGTACATGTTATGCCTGTGGACGTAGCGATACGTCAAATATGATCCTTCATATTATAGTGGTTTGTCAATATTTAAATATATTTTTTACTACTTATGCCAGACTATAGCCTGAGTCAAGGACTTATACTTTGGTTTCTACTATTCCTGATACTTTTAAATGAAAAGACTCATATCAAGTCCAGTAAGCATGTAGAGCTAGATAAAGATGAGTCAAAGATCATACTCTCGCATTGCTTTATTTATTACTTATGATTTTGTATTCACTGCATGATACCATGGAGCTCTTCCATGCCTTTATTGTCCGAAAAAGGTTTGTTTACGAGTTCTTATTTGAAGTATAACTCTAACACTTATGTTAGGTATTATATGGATCTTTGTACTCTTATTTTGCAGTTCATTTAGTTATTTACTTTCTTGAATGTATTATACAAGAGGTTTCATTATTATATTTGATACAAGGCATATGAAATGCATGATATATTCTCTGATTGATTAACTTTAGCTTACAACCTTGATGATCATCCCACATTGACAGACACATTGCGATGGAGTAAGACAATCATCACACTTATGGGCTAAAAGACGGAGGGTAGGTACTGGATATTTTTGTGGAAAGTCATAGAAATTCCTTATATACATGGAAACTTATTCTTACGACTAAAGTACAATCCATATAACTTATTGGAAGGAATACTCTCAACAATCAGAATACAAGTAAAGAAATTTTGATCCTGAAGATATGATACAGTTGAAAATTTTCATTCACATCAATGTGGAATTGAGTCGGGGATAAACTTTAATGAAATAAAATAGTACCATTTTATATGGTAGGAATCGACGACAGCTGATAAGCGGTAACATGGTAAAAATGCTTGCACTAGCTGGTAAACATTATTTTGTCCATAATTGAAACGTTCAAATTTTGTGAAAGCATATTAAGGTAGCATTCTTTTTCTAAGTTGGGTGGTACATATGACACCCTACGTCTGTTAATGTCACTCTTTATCAGAATGCATTAAGTTTCGTGAAACGTTATAGGTAAACAGAAATAAAAACATTACAAGGCAGATATAAAATAATAGCGGAATTTAGAACTTTATTAGATAGAAAACAACATGGTCTAAAACATGATTACATCGTAGGTCTGAAATACTGCAAACATAAAACTTCTGACTTGTACAAAAATCATCATCAGAGTACAATAATACATAAAAGAGCATAATCCCCAAAATATAACCACGGTAGAGCCAATACGAAATCGAGCAATACATCTAAGCAGCTCCAAGCATAATGAAAGAAGAATCATGATCAAGCATAAGTATTCCCACCCTAAGAACTTGAGGGAGAAACGGAAAATAAAGAAGATGAAACAAAAGGAGTCAAACATAAAGTCTGGCGAGTCCAAATACTTTTAGCATATAAATAAATAAAAGCATCATGACGGGCATATAAGTTGGAGAGAGATAACAGTGTCATAAGGCAGGCATAACAAGGTAAATATGATAAACAGAACAGAACATGCATTGAGCTTCTCTAATACTTTTTTCTGCACCGATACCAGTAAACAAGAACAAGATGATCCCAACAAGTACAAAATGGTAGATTAGGTGTACTTTTAGTGAGAGGATTTACCCCATACAATAACAGGTAGCCCAATAGAACTGACAGGTGTTAACCCCCAACGACAATAATGGACTCCTAAACAAGCAAGACTAGATGAACCGTAATTACTACCCCCAATCGATCGACACCCTAACTTGTAGATACCCTGTGCTGGCCCCACGGTAGGATGTATCACTTCCTAAATTGGCAACCCTTTGCTTACAAGATGTGCACAAACCATATCTACAAATGTCACAACATCTTGTCTTTCCTAGCAAGCAGACCCGTCAACATCCTAACTCAAGTGACCTCTTTATAATCAGCTCAACAAGTGTGCGCAGACCCCGACCTAGTTCAAGATTCCCCGCTTGATGCCAAGATGGGTTACTGACTGTGTGATGGCCCCAAAATCCATACCATCTGAGTTGACTAAGCAACACCCGTCCAACCCAAATAATACAAAATTAGGAGTCATTAGGGTTAAAGAATCTCACAGCGGAACGAATAAAATATATTATATAACATAACTATTGAAATACAAAATTTTGTATCATATATACATACCATTATCAGAGTACAACACAACATTTGATACAACGGAAATAACTCTAAATAACTAATGGTGAAGCCTCCTGCTTCAAGCTACTCCAAGTTTATCTGTAAAATCCTGAAATACTTGACAGCCCATACAAATTTGGGCACCCAAGAGTTTAGGAAAAACAAACAAAATAAACTATGGGTCAGTCATGGGACTGGTGTGAGTAAACTCCAACCATATTGTTTAACTTTGAAAATTCTTTAAAAGAAAGGGTAATAATAAGACCGGCCCACACATAAACATGGATAGTTTTTAACTTACTATAGCCAAAACATTTTCTATGTCAAAATCTAGTGATACTATAATAATGTCAAATCAGATAAATAACCAAATAGTAGAACGCTTGCATCTCATGCTCTACATATATAGTATAAAATCAAAAACCACGGGGCACTTATAGGAGATTGGATTCCAACTATGACAAGGTATGGGACCACCTCCCGATCAGTGTACTCTAGAGTGGATACACTGGGTTCAGCAATAACATCTAGCAACCTGGCCACACATGAACGCCCACTCATTTAGGTTGAGTGTAGCGAATATATTATCACCCACGGTCGTCGGCCCTCCAACCATACTCTGTAAGATACAGAATTGAAAGAAGAACAAAAAATTGAATTTTCTCTAGATCGATGACAAATATACCTTGCTTGGGTATGACCCAATTAGCCATGCTGCCTGCCCGATTTTTGTCAATTCCCAGTTGTGAGGCTTGAGGCTACGTCTATCTTTTTAGAACATCTGGTCACCATAAACTTCGAGTGCCACATCGTTAAACCCGTCAAATCACTAGTTGATCTTTCCAAAATATTACGGGTATAAAAGCTAAAAGAAACGAATTCCTCCGCCTCCAGACGTAATATCTCGAAAAGATCGTCTTATGTGATATGTTAGGAATACTCTGTTAGACATTCGTACATGCAAGTTGTCTTGGGTCTGGAAAAACAGAATAACCCTTGCAATTTACTCCATCTTCGATTTAATCTTCAAATAATCTAATTCGCAATGCTTATGCCTATACAGAGTGGTTTTCGGATATTAAATCCAACCGGTCTCTCCGTATTGGCAACGAAGGTAAAAAATAAATCTTTGATAGCCAGTGATTTAACTATCAAAGGAAAACAAATATCCATCAAACAATCACTGGCCCTTTTCTAATATTTCGCTTATAAGTTCGTTTCCTTATTGAAGTCTATATATCAATTTTTGATTATCAAAACTACTAAAAAATATAATAATTCCTTAAAATTTCAGAAAATTTTGCCAGCACCTCCTTTGTACGGCTCAATCTGTACAACTACGAAATGCCTCTTTAGGTCCTTTCCATTCAAAAAGAAAATCAAAAAGCCAAGAGGCTTGCCCAATAGGCTCATAAAATTTCATATGGAAATTGAAACATGTACCTTTTTGTCAGGCACTTAAATTATAATCTTCATATTCTCTTCCTACTCTTCATCCTATACCTGTCTAATATACGTACACCTGCACTTTCATTTATTTCAAAACCATACAACTATTTTGATTTAACTACTTTCAATCCCACTAAATAATTCTTTAACTAGTTCCACTGCTCCACTCACTTATGGTTTGAATCAATAGTGTCCGAACATATTTTAATCCACTTAAAAACAATTCGAATTTCATTTATAACTCACGTCTCATATTTGATTTCAAATTCTAATTTACAAGTCCAACTTACTTAACCCACATCAAGTCCCATTCAAACCCCATTACTAACTTCTTCTATTGTTTAGTTAATATCATTCCATAATTCAAAACCTGATTTTTATTATCAAAATCACTTTATCCAACTTACTTGAGTTCATATTTATTTATAACTCAAAAATGGATTTTTCTAATTGAAATCCGAATTTTTATTTTTAAAAAAAACCCTTAAATTAATTAATCAAATCGTTATGGTTTTTAAATGATTTTACAGCAACTTTTCTAAAATTTGGTTTTGCCATAACTCAAAATCTTTTAGTCGAAATACGGATTTTTCTCTTCCATTAGAAAATTATTATTCAATAGGTCCAAACGTTTCTGGTTTCATCAAATTCCAATTTATATCAAGTTTTTGATACTCAATTGAAGTTCAAAATGCCAAATTACGAACTACTGCGCTGCGACAAGTTCATTTTAATAAATTATAAACATTTAAAACTTCGTTTGTAACAAATTCAAACTCCATTCTCAATATTTAAATATAAATTAATCAGTTTTCCAAATCTAACTTCAAAATCTCGATTATTCAGAATCATCGATTATTAAATTCACAAATCAGTTGTAACTTATATTTACAACTCAATTACAATATCAAATTCCAATTTCTTATATAAATAGATTATTTATAAAAAAATGATATAATCGAATTCCAAATTCCAAATTTCCTTTATGGAAATAATTAATAAATTCAGTATCCTTTACCATTACAAACTAATGTCCGCTCTTGATAATAGTGAAGTCATTCAGGTTGGGGTATTTTATTTACTTCTCAGACCTTGACCGACAATGTTCTTATCTTGAGATGGATAAAAGCTTGTAATACAAAAATTCGATTTGAATCTCACCTTTTATTCCATTCTTTAATACACTAATATAAATTTAACTAGTTTTAAAAATCTAGCTTTAAAAATTCAGATTATCCAACATTGTCTATTTCTTCGTTTAGAATTTATAACTTAGTTGTAAATTCATTTTCAACTCGATTCTCTATATTTTTTTTGAGCAAAAGATGTGTGATCTTCCAAAAGGAAGAGAGCACACATATATATATATATATATATATAAAAGATGTAATACAAGGTAACCAATACAGACCCAAAACGATAGTCTCACATAGTAATGCAGGGGATAATAGATAGATGAGTTCCGGCAAGGCCACCACCCATCATACTTCATTATCGAATTCCGGCAAGGCCACCACCCGATAAGAAGTATATCTATTCCCATACATTTAACAATCTATGTGTATAATAAGAGGTGAAGCAAATCACAAAAAATATAAACACCCCTCCACCACAACTACTAATATAACTAAAACAAAGTATAACTAAAACGATCAATCCAAAGCCGCAACTCCAATAACTCTACAGTTTCATCAACCACCTGTAATCTGAAAAACTGAAACAAAATTATCAGTAACTTACACATATATATGAGTAAATGACTATACATATACATATATATATATATATATAGGCATCTAACCATATATATATGTTTAAAGAGAAAAACATAAGAACAGACAAGCGAGAGGAAAATAACAACCAAAAACCGAAATCAACATCCCAGACGAGGTCTATTACATCTAAAATAGCTATTAATACGAATGAATAAACTCAGGTTAGATCTTACTTTTAACAAAAAACGCCCAAATTGAAATTTACCAAATAGTTTATAGTGCGAATTGGACATCCATGACAAACAGAAATTTACTATGTTGATGATTAAATTATCCTTTGATACAGAGGTTGAATGGAAAATTCTCTGGTTCCTCTCAACCCAAATGAACCAACTAATGAATAAAACTAACGAATCTAATATGTATTTTTGTCTAGATTTGTATCTTAATCTATAACAATTCCAATAGTCAATACAATTACTAGGGGAATTAAAACAATCAAAAGTAAAAATCCTAATTATCATATTGAAAATAGAAGAGGTAAAGTAACAATAAAAGAATAAGTGATCTACGTCCTCATCTCCTGAATTACAAAAACAACATTTCTTATCAAATATGACATTTTTCCTTTTTAACATCTCAATCGTATTAAGCTTCTTATGTACGATCAACCACATTAGAAATTTTGCTTTAGGTGTTGAATTAGATTTCCATAGGAATTTAAAGGGGTAAAATGATATACCAGAGAAATTAATAAAACTATACATGGAGTTAACAGTGTAAACTAAACTCTTATCCATGGCCCAGCTAATAGAATCACTATTAATATCTATATGGTACAATGCTAATTTGGCTTTAAGTAAGGCCAATTGTCTTAGTATATCTTCCTCCAATATATTATCAAAGGAGAATTCCCATGGGGGATCTAATTCAGCTCTGTAGACATCCTTAATTAAAGCATTCTTAAATCTACTTATATTAAAGAGCTTATTAAATTCAATTTTTAGTGGCACACTTGATATCCAAGCATCATGCCAAAAATAAGTAAGGTTACCTGAATGAACTAACACTTTGCATCCTATATTAAAAAAATCAAAACAATTCAAAACGGATTTCCAAAAATGAGATAATTTATTATCCCAACTACCACCATTACCAATAAAAAATTCTCCTCTTGAATAATAAGATTTGGAAACAATAGACTTCCAAGAAGACTACACTTCTGGACATCTATATTTCCATAACCATTTAGCAAGTAAAGCAGAGTTAAAATTTTGTAGATTAATGATTCCCAAGCCCCCCTCAATCTTAGATTTACAGCATATTTCCCAGCTAACTAGACATTTATAACTACTACAACTAGAATCCCCATTCCAAAGATAATTACGTCTAATCCTATCAATTTTCTCAATTACCCATTTGGGAAATCTATGAACCGCCATCCAATAAGAGGGGATAGCTGATAAAACCGAATTAACTAGAACTAATCTACCTGCTCTGGACAGGAATCTATTGTTCTAGTTAGATAGTCTACTACTAATCTTATCAATGATGACTATCCAGTCTTCCTTTTTAAGCTTTGACGGTCTTATTTTAAATCCTAAATAATCGAAAGGAAATTTCATAGTTGAACAGTTCAAAGTGCTAGCCACTAAATTCTCTATATTGTTAAAATCATTAATGACCATCACTGCACTCTTATTAAAGTTAATACTTAGTCCAGATAACATCTCAAAGCCGTAAAGTATAAATTTAAGAGCAGTAATATGCTCTGGCATATGAGAAGAAAATAACAAAGTATCATCCGCAAATTGAAGGATTGATAATTCATTGTTAAATTCCTCATTCCTAACTCTACCTAGAATACCTAAACTCCCAACTCTCTTAATAATTTTTGAGAAGACGTCAACTGCTAAATTAAATAGAAAAGGCGATAAAGGATCGCCTTGTCTAAGTCCTCTCTTAGATTGTATCTTCTTACCTAATACCCCATTAACAACAATACTGGAACAACCGGATCTAAGTAACAACATGATCCAGTTAGTCCATCTAATACTAAAACCCCTAGCAAGACATAATTCACATACAAAGTCCCAATCAATTGAATCGAATGCCTTCTCAAAGTCTAGTTTCAAGATGGCACATGTTATATTGTTCTTACAACAGACGTTAATATATTCCTGAACTGCTGCCACACCATTTACTATATTCCTACCTTTAATAAAAGCTGTTTGAGAGTCATCAATAAGGTCATTCATCTTGCTACTCAACCTATTTGCTAAAACTTTAGATATGATTTTGACAGAAACATTAATAAGAGAGATAGGTCTAAAATCCTTAAGGGAATTGGCCCCCTCTCTCTTATGAATAAGTATAACGTTGGCGAAATTAAAACTACCTAAACGCAATTTACCACTATAAAATTCATTAAATAATTCAATAATATCAAACTTCAAGACTTCCCAAAATTGTTTGTAAAAATTAACAGAGAAACCGTCAGGACCAGGAGCTTTGTCACTTGGCATATCACTAATTGCCTTCCAAATCTCCTGCTCCGAAAAAGGTTTATCCAAATCTACAAGACTTACCCTAGAATCGGGAGGATATAAATCATTCCATCTAACATTAGTTCTTCTCTTAAACTTAGAACCGAAAATCTGATTATAATATCTAGTGAAAGCTTCATTTAGATCCTTCTGTATAGTCAGTTCAACATCATTTACAGTAATCGAATGAATCGTATTTTCACGTCTCCTCCTATTAGCCACACTATGGAAAAACTTTGTGTTATTATCTCCTTCCTTGATCCATTGTATGCGAGACCTTTGCCTCCACATGGTCTCTTCTTTTTCTAGAATCTGTTTAAGATCTTGATTAAAATTACAGTATCTATCTTTCTCAGTGGAATTAAGAATCCTAGTTTCACTAATTTTATCTAACTCTAACAGTTCACACATTATCTTATCTTTTTTAAATCTTACATTCCCAAAGATATATTTATTCCAACGCTTAAGAAAGAATCTCAACTTCCCTAACTTCGCCACATAAATCTTAGCAGAATTACCTCTATAAATATTATTAAAATAAAACAATGCCTTCCATTTCATGGAAACAAGATTAATGAAACTATGATCCAATAACCACATTTTTTCGAACTTAAAACTACTACTAATTGAAATGTTCGAATTACACGTTAGAACGATAGGGCAATGGTCAGAGAGTAAAAAAGGTAATCCCTTGACTTTACAAATCGAATATCTATCCTCTGTCTCAGGACTAATAAGGAATCTATCTAATAGTGCAAAGGAAGGGCTATCCCGGACATTCGACCAAGTGAACAATCTATTTTCAAGAGGAATCTCAATTGGATTATTGTCTAAAATAAAGTCATTAAATTCCTCCATATCAGAGAAATCACCTTCCCGTGGTGATCTCTCTCCTAAAAATCTGGTGACATAAAAATCCCCCCCCCCCAATCCAAAGATTAGGGGAAAGATTCCTGAAACTAGAACACTCATCCCATAGGATTCTCCTTTCCTCCTTAGTGTGAGGGCCATACACATTTGTGATGCCCAAAAAAGAATTATCAGAAAGGGATTGTAAAATAATATGTAAAGAATGTAATTTTGGATACTCAAGTACCAGTCTGTATTGACTATCTTTCCAACCTATCATAATTCCTCCGGCAGTACCAACTGCCGGAAGACAAGACCAGTTACGGAAAAGGGATCCTCCTAGACTAATATAGAATCTAAAATCTGGACATTCAACTTTTGTCTCTTGAAGTAAAACAATATCAATGTGATTATCTCTAAAAAAAGACCTAACTTTAGCCCGTTTTTTAGGTTTATTAAGACCCCTAACGTTCCAACTCAATATCCTCATCTTCGCAAGGAAGAAACTCGCTCTAATTCCCTACTCCTAATATACCCGGCATCAACCTCAATATCAGAAAAAAATGAAACCAGTATCATTCGCAAGATCAAATAACTGACTCGTCGTAAGGTTACTTAAAGCAAAAGGAGTATATGCACTACCAAAAGTCTGAGATATACCTGAGCCCAAATCCATACCACTACTACTAGCAGTCGAATTTGGGACCTTACCTCTAGAAGATGAAGAACTATATCTGATCCTAGCGCTACGGCGAACCAATCCAGAGCTGGGTAAAACCCTCCTACGTCTTCTCCTTCGAAATGCAGAGGAGGAAGCATCCAGACTCCGAGTCGATGATGAAGGAACATCACTAGAACCACTCGTTCCAATACTATGAACAAAACCAGGAACAACGACCGAAATAGTATCAGTTCTAACTACAACATTTATTAGAGAGTACACACTGTAACCAGGCCTCACAAATAAAGAGCACAGCCTTTGATCCATCATACTGATCAGAATCAAACCCTCAGTACTAGCCCATGCAACCGAAACAGCACCACCAACATATGAAGATATCAATTCTACCACTGTCCAAACACTACGAGAATACCCCGAGTGCATCACATAATCTCCAACTACTGACATATAGCTTCGGCCACCCATCACTCCACGACCATCCAACCTTTTCACACCACTACCCTTGCTAGCTAAAGAAAGGGACCTTAGGCTTACGCCTGGTTTAGCACTAGATACAAGCCTCCCTACTTTAACACGTTTAACTTTGAAACCATTTCGTTTTGAATTAGAGACCTTCTGGAAAACTCCCTCATTACTTGAAATACCTGTTATATATGCAGATTCATCTACTGGTAAAGCAGAATCAATCTCCACCTCGAAGTCCTCCAACACTCCAAAATAGTTCCTAAGTGTAATGTCATCCGCCACACTCGAATTTACCTTCCCTTCCACTTCCGGGCTGTAATGCTGATCCACAGTGACAAATCCATTCATATCAATTAAGTCATCCCCTGTCATCAATTCGCTTGCCCTCTCACCCTTACTGTCCAAACGATCAAAGAGCCGAAATTCAACATTGAGCCCCATATAGTTCATTACAACAGGATCCAATAGCATAGGATCTCCATGATGAGTTTTCACAAAAAAGCCCACAGTACCCACCATAATATCTTCATTGACCACACCCTCACTATCAACCATACCCGCTTCCTCCACACTTGCGAACTTCGAATGTCTCAACTCGCTGTGTTGTGAATGAAAACCCACATCCTTGTAATCATTATTAGCAAATTCCTGATAAACCACAGCACTCCTATCACAATTAATTGCCGTATTGATCACATCAAAGTGCTTCAAAGCCTCATCTAGTAATATACAGACCCTCCTCTTATTCCTCACTGTCGAATTAGAATATAACTTGCGGAATTTCAGAAAATTTATACAAAAAGCCATCGCATGTTCCTGCCTCGTCAATGGACATGGCAAAGGAGGGAACACAGCTTCGAAAATCAACCTCCTACACCACAATATTCCGTCGACTAGCCCCTCCAAATGATATCCCAACAACAAAAGCAAATAAGCCCCATCATTTTGCTTTTCATGAAAATCAGTAGCAAAGAGGTCTATGATTGAATTTAGATTCTGACATAATCTCGTACAATTGAAATGCATGATGTCAAAGATAGATTTCCCTCTAAACCGCCCAGGACAATTGCTCTTACGGTGACCCAAACCACCACACTCGAAGCAACGAGTTCCATTACGACATTCATTCGCTAAGTGGGAAAATTCTCCACACTTAAAGCAAGATCTAACCCCAGCCTTTTTCATCCGAGAGGTATTATTCACTACAAAATTGTTACTTACAGAAACTGGAACCTTTTTTACCATCTCTGCATAAGAATACTGATTTCTTGAATTATCAATAGACGAAGATGGAATGATGTTACCTGTTACAACATTATCGAGAAGATTATTCTGTCTGAAGGTTAAATTCAATCGTCCAGCCTTCATAGACGTCTTCTCAATTAACTCGGCAGGAGCCGTGTTCTTATGAATACAATCAATGCCATGAAAAATCCCTCTCGATTTACCACGAAAAATTAACACATCACCTGACTCAAGAAGCACCTTCCTAACTGTTCCTCCAGTATTCTCCTCCCTGTATAGAAAATCCGCCGAATCCCCGATGGAGAAAGAAACAACAGGTAGGCCAGCCTTCAGACTATCCAGACTTTCATCTTTGTCTTGATGTAGACCTAGCTTCCCATCCAGATTGTAGAAATTAACAATACAGATATCAGGTACCATTAGCGGAAGATCCTCTAGTCTTCCATTATTTTCCACAATCACTTTGTGTGCAATGGTGAGATGATCACTGACCAGCTTTAACATCTCATCAGGAATCCTCGGAGGCAAGGCACCATCAATAGATCTTCGTTCTTCATAACCCTTCAACTGCGGGTTCCAACCTTTTCCCAAACACATCATGTGCAAATTAAGTTTTGCACCACTCCCATACCCCGGTCTATAAAATCCTCCTTCTCCTATCCCCAAATCTTGACAACTTTTGACAATTTTATTCTGATCCACAAGGCTGATGCAATTCTTTAGTAAAATCAAGCCCGAACCCAAAATCTTGTGATGTGCGGTAACAAAATTAGGATTTTTAATCTGCCTCGAGCCCTCGATTTCACTTTTAGAGCATATGTTAAAAGCATTCTTCCCCAAATCAGCATTTGATTGTGACTCCTTAAAGAAACTCACGCAATTACTCCTTCGATGCCCCAATCCACCGCAGTTATAACATCGAATTTTGTTCCTACAGCTATTCGCAATATGTCCGATATCCCCACATCGATAGCACCCTTGAGAATTTCGCGATGCTACAGATTGATAGATCGGAGGAAAGAACTGAGGATTTGTTCGATAATTTCTCCAAGAAGACGATGAAAGAAGAGACGCCATTATAGACTCGGATCGTGATTCTCACTCGATTCTCTATATTAATTTACAATTTATTTGGAACTAAATTATTATATAATATCAACCAAATCGAATTCAAATTTTAAATCTCTTTGATTTATACTAATTTAATATGTATATTTCGGATTTCAGAATAAAAATCTAACGTTCTATTTTTGAAATGATTTTTAATTCCTCTTTTTAAATTCATTCTTGGATTAAAATTTCAAACTATCCAATAATAGTTATTTTTCTTTATTTATAAATATTGTTTATAAATTTCATTTCTTGTTCTAAATATTAAAACAAGTTTTCTATTCGAATTCCATTTGAATCCAATTCCCATTTCAAAAAATAAATTTCCTTTTTAAAATCAGACTTGAATTTAAAAATTAATATTATCAAATGATAATTTCCCTTTCCACTTATAAACATCATTTATAAATTTAATGCTTGTTTTACTATTAAAAACAAGTTAATATTTTCTTAGCATGTTCGAAATTCAAATTTTATTTCGAAAAGTAAAATTCCCTTTTCAAATCTAAAAATCCCTTTTTATGATATTTTTAAATATCAACATCTAGGGCTAGTGATATTCAAGCATTCAACACACAACATCAATCCAATTCAACATTTCACACATTTATAAATATATAAACAACGATAAACAAATTTTGAGGAATCCAGTTGGATCCCTCCAACCTGTTTTCCCTGCATTCACAGATGTTGAACAACATAATAATACCAATCCTGCTTCAAGGCAGGATATCGCTACAGATGGTCATCACTCATATATCATAGGGCGATAGGGTCATCTGTTAATAATACTGTGGGCATCCGCTAGTGGTACTGCGGGAAATATCCAACTACCGATATATATATATATATATATATATATATATATATATATATATATATATATATATATATATATAGAATAACCACAACTACCAAGCCTATATATGTAACTAATATATATTATAAACAAGACCGATAAACAATTTGTAAATGAAACCAAGCAGCCAACATTTTATTTAATGATAAAAATAAATTTTTAAGTGAGATTTACTTACCTTATTTTCATTTTCCGAATATCCAGTTTAATCTCATACCGTCTCAGCTTCGAATCTATTCGAATGAAGCTCAAATGAATTTATTTGCACCTATGATTATTAAATTTTACTAATCGGTTAAACTTTATTATTTATTTAAATTAACTCACTAAAATAATAAACAAATTACTCTAAGGATTTTAAACATTGTTAAAACATACCTTGCTATTATCGAAAACTACTAATTCGCGAAGCATATCAACAATTATCAATCCATTCTTATTGCAATCAACCTTAATAACTGCCATTCTCCACTTCGGCAATTCATCAAACTCCTAGCTGTCAAACTCCATTCGATTTAAATGCTCACAACCCACTGCGCCTTGCTCTTGCTGCCATGCTTAACTGACCTCAACATTACGAACTCCTCGCCGTTTCATTAACATTTGATGTCTAAACCAGTTCATCACCAATTACAACAGCAGGTCAAGAAGCAGCATCCATTCTTTGTAAAACAACTGTTGTATCTTCCTTCATTTATACCTAATCCCACTCAATTCTGTAGCCATTCGCCGTACTCCTATTTCCCCAACATCACGCTCCTCAAAACCGAAATTAGACTTCATCTTCATGAGCTCAACAACTCAATCCTCAACACCATTCTGCCTCAAACTCTAATGTTTGAACTCCCTCCTCACAGACCCCTTCACACCTCACATTTTAATCTTGATATTAGTTTTTCAAGTTAAAAGAATATCCGCAGTTGATTTCCTATAGATGAATTGCAAACACACTTCCTTTTATTCCCAATACACTTTAGAATCCAGTCACTACCCTCCCCCGTGAACTTTGAAGCCACCCCAACACTTGTTCCATCTTGAACACCCATTTGCACATTACCCCTCTTTAGAACACAACTTCGACAAGCAACAACAAGTGCGTCTATATAATGTCGCTTTTCACCCTGGCCAACGCAAGCATGGCGAACTGCTTTTCATCACTGAAGACTGCCCAAGCCCTCCATGCCTCGATCCCGAACATCGAC
Organism: Allium sativum; assembly: GCA_030737875.1. Classification (NCBI taxonomy): domain Eukaryota; kingdom Viridiplantae; phylum Streptophyta; class Magnoliopsida; order Asparagales; family Amaryllidaceae; genus Allium; species Allium sativum. Next base: position 259,254,394 of record CM060927.1, on the reverse strand, counting down.
CTGCTATAGTCAAAGTAGCATACCATATTGGCATCGATTTCTGCCAAAATTTACAACGAGGTGCAAAATCCCATTATAGCTCCAATCGATTTCCAAAACCGAAACCCCAGATCGCGATTACTTAAGTCGAGCTTCAGAAAATATGCTCGCGCCCAAACCTGAACTCACGATGTTTACCTTATCGCGGCTCAATTCCCCTTTTGTTTCGAATTGATTTTTTTTGCAGAATTAGTTGAGAGGAAATGGGCTTTGATTTTTGAGAAAGCGAAGTTGATTTATTTTTCTGTATATTAAGTTAGATTAGAAAGGAACAACTTTTGATTTGTAAATATAATTAAAGGAGGAGCAACATATTAATCCTTTCAATTTCGGTTTGTTCTGGAGTTTTTTATTTTTGTTTGGAGCGGTCATGAGATTTCGAATTGAAAGAAGGAAATGGAAAAAAAATGCTGAGGAATGAATTGGAAGGAAAGGGGTGCGACTTATTTATAAATGAGGAAAAGGGAGACAGACGTACTCACGCCATTAAATTGCTGTCTTCTAGGATATTGAAGATGGTAGGCATAATATTAAGCTCGAGGAAATATAAGCTACGTGAATTAATTTTGAAATGAACGATGGTCGGCTTTAGATGAAACATAGGGTGGCTGGTCTAAGACTTAAGATTTTAATATGATTTTATTATATAATAATAACCCAAAATATCCTGTGGTCCATTATTCGCAATCCCGAACCCCTATCTAGTCGTGACGATCGACGTTATAAGATTATAATGTTATTCCGAACTCAACGGGACAAATTCTAAAATTTAATTCGATCCTTTATATACAGACTATCAATATTAAATTGACGATTTAATTTAAATTAGATAAAAATATAAATCGATTTCAAACAATTAAACTCATCGATAATAATTTATTATTATCATTTTAATTAAAACAAAATATATATTAATCTATAGAATTGTTTTGATCTAACTTTATATGCAAATTCAATTATTACTGTTTCATATTACGATAATTAAATATATTCAATATTAATTCGGTTATTTAATCGATAAATTAAATATAAAATCCATTTATATATCCAATGCAATATTAAAATAAATTTAAATGCTCAAAATAAATTGATAAAGAATCCGGGATGTTACAGACTGAAACGGGTCCCACACGACAGATGATACAAGTTTCCCCCTATGCTTGCATCCCCGCTGCTAGGATTTCAAAAGGTTATGCCTACTGGTTTAATAAGATTGCATAACCCCAACTGGTTAAGTTTATCGGGTACATATGTATAACCCGTCCCTACATGTTTAACAAGATTAACTTAACCCTTCCACTGATTCAAGCAAGTTTACTTAACCCCTACTCAAGTTAATAGGTTCATGAAATCCTTATGGATTCAAACAGGTTAAGTATTACAAGTTCATCACCATTTATTCATTTATGGTTATAATGCGCTAGACCTCCCACATTGAGTCTACCACTTGTGGATGTTGGATGTGCCAGTTGGGTTCGGGTAGACTTCTTCCACAAGTCAGACTTAACCTCGTGTCTTAGCACCATTACGTGTACGTTTATGCACTTAGACCCCTCACATTAGATTCACCACTTGTGAATGCTGGATGTGTCGGGCGGTTCTGGGCAGACTTCTACCACAAGTGTAATATAACCTCGTATCTAAGTGTGATTACAGTTTCTCATTACTGTAAATCTAGGAATTTTCATTCCTAACCAATTTTTATGTTTATTATGCCCCAAATCTCCGTACGATCTATAATACAAGTTATGCCCTCGATTAAGGTTTAGATCAACATATAGATTATTCCCCCAAATCCCAAGTTTTGGCTCAAGGTACAATTTATGCCCAAAAGTCACAATCATGTTTACAATTTGAATTATGCCTAAATTAACCATTCCCAAATTCATGCGTTTGCTTATTTCAGCGATAGGCCTAGGCTCGATAGTAGCCTGGCTATAAAAACAAAAAGGGAAAGAGGGAGAGAAGAGAACAAGAATAGGCATAGTAAATAAAACTGGCACATGATGACATAATTAGGCAAACTAACATAATAGACATAAGATGACATGATTAAGCAAACTAACAGAATAGGGATATCATAAATAGGCATAAAGGTACTAATCAATAGACCAGGTATACAAGTAATGGCATATCCGATATGATCCAGGTTACTAGCAGGCATAGGCTTAGATCTAAACTTATATACATGTCAATATTACATTTTAGGTGTTTATATCTAAAAGCAACATAAACTCATTGTGATTAGATCTAAAGAACAGAGATTTGATTGTAGATGTTGAAGCACACATCCTTGAATATGTATATCTTGTTGTTTGAAGAAGAACATGCTAGATCAAACTGAGTTGGGGCAGCATTGCGTTGTCTCCATTGTTTTTGGTGAATAAAAACAATGAGAATGAGGTCCTATTTATAGCCTAAGGTCAACGAATCTAGTCAAGAAACGAGTACACGTTCAAAGCTGAATTCTTCCCAGATCTCCGGGGGGCGGGGTCGACATAGGTGTCAACACCCCTGTGTTGGTGTCGACCCATGGGTCGACACCCCTAGGTTGAGGTCGACCCCTAACGGGCCGATTTCCCCCTCTATTTTCCTGCTTCTGGTTTTGATTTTCTGGAATTATTTTATATATGTGTGTGTGTGTGTGGCTTGTATGTTTATAAACTTCAAACCTTTATATCTTGTTCATACGATGTCCGTTTTATGCAAACTCGGGGTCTATCTTAAGCAGAATTTCGGGAAAAATGCAATGGCATAGTCCGTTTTACTTAATTCCAAATATTTATGAAGTATTCTTTATTTTATCACTTTAATGTGTTGTAAAAATTACAGGGTGTTACATTCTCCCCTTCTTAGAGGATTATGTCCCCGAAATCTCCAAGTTAAGAAGAATGCATATCCTAACATCCATCACCCATCTACTCATCCATCAATCACGGACATCCATTGTCCTTAAAAGATTTATAATGCTTATGCAAAGGTGTGTGTATATGTCCCTATACTAGTGCGAAAGATCAGGTGGTCTACTGATTCAGTTGACCTTCTTAATTTAATGTATGTTAATGCCATGAATCCAACATATATGCAAATAATCCTAATATACCATGTAAAGGCTATATACATACACAATCATCCATTCAAATGCAACATCTATATGATAATACACCCATTTCCATCCATTAAAAGAAGAAAAACATGCACATACATCCATATGCGGTATGAGAGTGATTGAGCCGATCTAGTGGCTATTGTGTGTGTATATGCATCCACGAGAAACCACTAGCAAACACTTACATCCATCAAGCATAGCATGTCTCAAACACGTATTTACATCCATGGGATTCCTATGTAAAGGTTGAATGTCCGATTGATAGGATACACTCAAATGATAGAAACAAGCATAAATAAAAGCTTTGGAAAAAGGAAGTTAAGAACATACCCTTGAAAAGAAAAGGGTATGAAGCACGAATCTTGTCTTCAATCTCCCAAGTTGCATCCTCCTGGTTATCTCCCCATTGTACTTTCATCAATTTGACCTCTCGGTTGCGTAGCTTCTTAACTTCTGATCCAAGAATACGGGTAGGAACTCGTCTAACTGTCGCCTCAAGAAGAACTGTTTTCAAGTAGTGTTCTATCGATTACGTATGAGTCAATATTCGATTGATTGGTCCGAGGCTATCGACAAACAAGATTTATCTAAGTCACTTCATTTATTTTTGTCCAAGTTACTTCTCTTTTTGTCCAAGTCACTTCCCTTTTTGTCCAAATCACTTCCCTTTTTCTTTGTGAGTACCAAGAATACCCCCATTCATAGGTCCGAGATCCACATCTATGAATTGAAAAGTCCGAATGATCAACCCTGCAATCAGTTGTTAGAATCAATAGGTGTTCAAATCATTCATTTGAATAAATTGAAACCCTTCTTATTGGATGATCGTGATACTTCCCAAAGATCGAAATTCTTGATCAATGAAGGAACAATATTACCATTTTTGTTCAAAAAGATACCAAAGTGGGACCTCCACTTAGTTTCACTCAAGCTTCGTCCTGGTCATGGATAGATCACCCAGGTTCGGGTCCATAAGCAGTGACAATCGCCCTATAAAAACTCGCTTTCGCTACGGCTCCGGTGGGTTCCCTTAACCAAGCCACTGCCTATAAGTCGTCGGCTCATTCTTCAACAGGCACGCGGTCAGAGATCACATTCTCCTCCCACTGCTTGGGAGATCACGGTTTCATGTTCTATTTCACTCCCTAATGGTTTTTTTCACCTTTCCCTCACGGTACTACTTCGCTATCGGTCACCCAGGAGTATTTAGCCTTGCAAGGTGGTCCTTGCTGATTCACACGGGATTCCACGTGTCCCATACTACTAGGGTCAGAGCGTAAGCTAGTGATGCTTTCGGTTACTGGACTCTCTCCATCTAGGGTGCAACACTCCACTGCTTCGCCTAGCAGCGTGACGCTTGTATTTCTCTCTCATAACCTCGTTTTCACGGTTTAGGCTGCTCCCATTTTGCTCGCCACTACTACGGGAATCGCTTTTGCTTTCTATTCCTCTGGCTACTAAGATGTTTCAGTTCGCCAGGTTGTCTCTTGCCTGCCCATGGATTTAGCAGCAGTTCGAAAGGTTGACCTATTCAGGAATCTCCAGATCTATGCTTATTTTCAACTCCCTGGAGCATTTCGTCGCTTGCTACGCCCTTCAGTTGAATACCTCATTCAAGAATTTTTTTCGATCCAACCCGTAGGAACCAATAGAAAAGACAAATCCCCCATGATACACCAGATCCGGCTCTGTTATTGATAGAGTGAATAGATCTATCATTTCTTGTAATCTCTCTTCTGATTCAAAATCGTGGTGTAACATGTATCCCCCCTTTGTTCCGGTTATGGAATAGATGAAATAAATTCAAAAATGGATTTTTTTTCAAGAATGAAATCATATTGGAATGGTCCATATCTGGTTCATCCTTCGGAACCATATCACATCTTGGATCTGATGAAATAGGATGAATTGAGACGGTATTTTGTAAATACGTAATTATCTTGAATATATCAACCATTTCTTTATTTTCCGACCATCTCTACTTCCTCAAGCATACTCGGCTCAACTACTTCTGCGGTATCATGCAAACACTTCCTTAAATAAGAAACGTGGAAAACATTATGAATGCCGAACAGTCTCTCTGGTAGCTTTACTCTATAGAACATTTAGCCAATCCTTTCTGCTATGGTAAATGGCCCTACAAACCTTGGTTCCAATTTCCCTACAGATCCAAAATGAACCACATTTCTCAAGGGTGATACCTTAATGAAAACCATGTCTCCCACCTCAAACTCAATGTCAGTCCTTCTCCTATCTGTGTTGGACTTCTGCCTATTCTGAATTGTCTTCATGCGCCTGCGGATAAGATCAATCTTTTCTAAAGTCTCTCTAACCATCTCAGGCCCAAGTAGAAGTCTTTCTATAGATTCTCACCAACAAGTCGTTGATCTACATGGTCGTCTGTACAATGCTTCGAAGGGTTCCATGCCAATACTAGCCTGGTAATTGTTGTTGTAGGCGAACTATACTAAAGGAAGATGCTTTTCCCAAGTCCCTCTGAAGTCTAGGATACATAGCCTTAAAATATCCTCAAGAACTCTATTCACCCTTTCCATTTGTCCATCGGGCTAGGGATGATAAGCGGTGCTAAGCACAGCTGTGTACCTAATGCTTCTTGCAAGCTCCTCCAAATATCATTGGTAAATATAGGGTCACAATCACTCACAATATTGGAAGGTACTCCATGCAGACGGACTATCTCACGAAGATAAACTATTGTTAACCATGTTATTGTCCTCTTACTCTTAACAGGAATGAAATGAGCGCTCTTAGTAAGCCTGTCGACTACAAGCCAAATATTGGTGTTGCCTTTCCTTGATTTAGGCAAACTATCAATGAAATCCATAGAGACGCTCTCCTACTTCCACTGTGGGACTTCTAAAGGATGATGTAAACCACTGGTCTTCTTTTGCTCAGCTTCGACTTGTTGGCAAATCAAACATCGATAAACAAACTCTGCCACATCTTTCTTCATCCTAGCCCAAAAGGAAACCCTCTTCATATCCTTATACATCTTATCACCTCCTGGATGAATAGTTACACTAGAATGATGGGCTTCCTCAAGGACTGTCTTCAACAAATGCCTAACTCGGGAAACACAAATCCTTCCATCTCGTTGCAACCACCAGCTATCATTCATGGAATATCTACTGAGGTGATTAGAAGTCTCCCCTCTACTGAGCCTATCCAAGATATCTGCTAGCTGTTCGCTGCAAAGTCCCTATCTGGTCCAACAGAGTAGGTCACACCTCTAACGATGCCAATAAACCAGGTGTAAACTCGGTGGAGGGTCTAAAATCAAAATTCGATATAAACTCCAAGCTCTTCCCCTCCACAAACAGAGGACTACATGTCATCCTCTGCCTACTCAATGCGTCTACCACCACATTACCCTTGCCAGGGGTATAAGCAATCTCAAAGTCATAGGACGCTAGGAACTCCATCCATCTTTGCTGCCTTAAATTAAGATCCTTCTGCAAGAACAAGTACTTAAGAGATTTATGATCGTTATACAACTCGAACCTCTCTCCTAGTAGATAATGACGCCAAGTCTTAAGCGCGAATATTATGGCAGCTAACTCTAAGATGTGGGTGCGGTAGTTCTTCTCATGAACTCTTAGCTGTCTACCTCCATAACATACTACCCTTCCCTCTTGGATCAGAACTGCACCAAGCCCTATACCACATGCTTCAGGTATACTGTGAACACCTTGTTCCCATCAGGCAAAGTCAAGACTGGGGTTGTTGTCAGAGCCCTCTTCAATCGTCACATTCTATATCCTAAGAAAATGTCAGATTCTTTTTTATTAGTCTGGTGAGTAGGGCTGATATCTTTGCGAAGTCCTTAATGAACTTCCTATAATAGCCCACTAACCCAAGAAAACTTCTCACCTCCATTGCATTCTTTGGGACCTGCCAATCTTGAACTGCAACTACCTTCGTGGAATCTACAGCTATCCCATCTTTAGAGACCACATGCCCTAGAAATCTCACTTCTACTCTCCAAAAATGACATTTGGAGAATTTCGCCTTAAGCTGGTGTGCACGAAGAGTTTTCATAAGCTCCCTCAAATGCAGGGCATGTTCTTCCTTGTTCTTAAAGAAAATCAAGATGTCATCAACAAAGACCACAATGAATTTACTTATAAACTCCCGAAACACCCTAATCATCAAATCAACAACATAGGTGGGTGCAGTCGTCAACCCAAAAGGCATGACGAGCCACTCGAACAAAACCATCTAGAGTTCTAAAAGTTGTCTTGTCTATACTGTCCTCGGCCACCCTCAACTGATGAAACCCCATAGTCTAACTGAGAGAAAACATATGCACCAACAAGCTGGTCAAACAGATCATCTATCCTCGGAAGTGGGTGCCTATTCTTCTTAGTGAGTTTATTCAACTCTCTATAATCCACACATAAGCAAACCATCCGCCTTAGTGGCAAATACTACTGGAGCACCTCATTCGGATATGTTTCGCCTAATAAACCCTTTCTCAAAGAGCTCCCCTACTTGCTTGCTAAGCTCCCTCCTTTCTCTTGGAGCCATATGGCGCACAGTCAATGCAACTGGCTTTGCATTGTCCACCAAGTATATACGTAAATCAATCTCGTGCCTCGGAGGTAAGCCTCGAACCTCCTCAAAAACATCAGGATACTCACAAACTACTAGTACAAATCATAGATCATCGATAGATGCATCATGAGACTCTAGGAAACTAGTCACGACAGACTCTTTAGGGTCACAAGAAATCTCGAGGGTCCTCCCATGGCAAGTCAAAATTCTAACAACCCTCCTCTCACAATCCAGAATGGCACCATACATGGCTAGCCAATCCATCCTTAGAATCAAACCATATCCCATGAAACTAAGAACATATGCGTCGCATTCAAACTCGATGCCTAACATGGATATTCTCAAACCCCGACAAATCATAGATAGATGAGTTGTACCCCAATGGGGTTTGAGACAACAATGGGATCCAAAACCATACTAGTACTAAGTTGGAGAGACTCAACCACAGAATCAGATATAAGAGAATGTGAAGCGCCAGAATAAAAAACAGTTATATCTGGATAAGTGGAAAGAGAAATCAGACCTTCGACGGAAACTTTCCTACCTCTATCTAGCGCATTGGCCACAAGAGCATGCACCTGCCCTCTAGAAGATCCTGCCCTTCGGCCCTGTCCTTGCCTCTTCGGGAAATCCTTAACAAGATGTTCGACCTCTCCACAATGAAAACAAGCATTCTTTCTTGCAATCCTTGATCACATGACCCTTGCGCCTATAATAATGACATTTCGTCTTATCTCGAGCTTTATCGTTCTTACCGCCCTTCTTTTGTTGTTGTTGTTCCTTCTTGGACTACACTTTCTTGTTTTCTGTTTCCTCACCCTTAGCCTCTTTCTTTTCACCTTTATCTTCCTCATGCATTAATGCCATATCAACGAGTTTCTCAAAAGTTGCTCCCATAGGAATATGAGACATAGCCAACCTATAGAGGGGTTCATTCAATCCTCTAGCAAACCTCAAAGCTTTCTTGTGTGGGGTATCTACTAGTTCCAAACCAAACCTCGCCAATTGATTAAATTTATTGACATACTCTCTAATAGACATGCCTCCTTGCTTAAGTACCATAAACCTTTCCATTTGCATACTTTGCTCGGCTTAAGAAAGAAATTTCAACTTGAATCTCTATCGGAAATATTCCCAAGTCTCGACTGGATGCCCTGCTTGCGTCACTTCCCACCGGAATGAAGCCACATCTTTTAACTGCCAAACGGCTAACTGAATCTTCCTACGATCGTCAACTTTGAAAATTCCAAACAAATCCTCAATCTCTTTGAGCCAATTCCTTACTTCTATAAAATTCTCAGTTCCTCGGAATGGCTTTCCTCCCATAGCATATAAATCTTTGCATATCTTAGAGAAATTATCAATAGGTGGAGGAGGAGGAGGAGGAGTGGTTGCAGCTAGTATCCGTAGGCCCTCTGGAATATTAGGTTCCCCAGACATGCTGAAAAGAAAAAGGAAAAAGGGATTCAAATAGAGAACAGAAAGATATTTCATATGGATTTAGAGAATATGTTTTTCAAAACAGACTTTTCTTTTGAAAATGCTTTCCTTTAAAACCTTTTTGAAAACAATTTTCAAAATCTTATATCCGATCTGACAACCTTCAACTTTGGTACCAAATGTGACACCCACGTCCGTTAATGTCACTCTTCAGAATGCATTAAGTTTTAGGTAAACATGAACATAAACATTACAAGACAGATATAAAATAATAGCAGAATTTAAAACTTTATTAGATAGAAAACATTGTGGTCCAAAACATGATTACATCATAAGTCTGAAATACTAAAAACATAAAACTCTTGCCTTGTACAAAAATCATCATCAAGGTACAATAATACATAAAAGAGCATAATCCCCAAAATATAGCCATAGTAGAGCCAATATGAAATCGAGCAATACATCTAAGCAGCTCCAAGCAGAATGAAAGAAGAATCCTGATCAAGCTTTAGTATTCCCACCCTGAGAACCTGGGGGGAAACAGAAGAGAAGGAAAAGGAAACAAAAGGGGTCATACATAAAGTCTAACGAGTCCAGTTATTTTTACCATATAAATAAGTAAAAACATCTTGACGAGCATATAAGTTGGAGAGCGATAACAGTGTCATAAGGCAGGTATAATAAGGTAAACAGGATAATAGAACATGCATTGCGCTTCTCTAATACTTTTCTCTGCAACAATACTAGTAAAACAAGAACAAGATGATCCCAACAAGTACAAGATGGTAGACTTAGGTGTACTTCTAGTGAGTGGTTTTACCCCATACAATACTAGGTAGCCTAATAGGACTGACAGGTGTTAACTCCCAGCGACAAGAACGAGCTCCTAAACAAGCAAGACTAGATGTACCCTAATTACTACCCCCCAAATTGATCGGCTCCCTAACTCGTATATACCCTGTGCTGGCCCTACAGTAGGATGTATCACTTCCTAAAGTGGTAACCCTTTGCTTATAAGATGTGCACAAACCATATCTACAGATATCACAGCTTCTTATCTTCCCTAGCAACCGGACCCATGCATGCACATGACTCCGTTGGAGCACGTCGTTGACATCCTCACTCAAGTGACCTCTTATAATCAGCTCAGTAAGCGTGCCCAAACATCGACCTAGTTCGGGATTCCTTGTTTGATATCAAGATGGGTTACTGACTGAAACGGGTCCCACACGATAGATGATACAAGCTTCCCCTAGGATTGCATCCCCACTACAAGGATTTCAACAAGTTATGCTTACTGGTTTAACAAGATTGCATAACCCCAACTAGTTAAGTTTTTCGGGTTCATATGAATAACCTGTCCCCATATGTTTAACAAGATTAACTTAACCCTCCCACTGATTCAAGCAAGTTTACTTAACCCCTACTCAAGTTAATAGGTTTATGTAATCCTTGCGGATTCAAACAGGTTAAGTATTACAAGTTCATCGCCATTCATTCATTTACAGTTATAATGCGCTAGTCCTCCCACATCGAGTCTACCACTTGTGGATGTTGGATATGCCGGTTGGGTCAGGCAGACTTCTTCCACAAGTCGGACTTAACCTGGTGTCTTAGCACCATTACGTGTACATTTATGCACTTAGATCCCTAGCATTAGATTCACTACTTGTGAATGTTGGATGTGCCGAGCGGTTTCGGGCAGACTTCTACCACAAGTGTAATCTAACCTCGTGTCTAAGCGCGGTTACAGTTTCTAATTACTGTAAATTTAGGCATTTTCATTCCTGACCAATTTTTATGTTTATTATGCCCCAAATCCCTATCCGATCTACGATACAAGTTATGCCCTCAATTAAGGTTTAGATCAACATATAGATTATGTCTCCAAATCCCAAGTTTTGGCTCAAGGTACAATTTATGCCCAAAATTCCCAATCATGTTTAAAATATGAATGATGCTCCAAATTAATCATTCCCAATCATTCCCAAATTTGTGTGTTTGTGTGTTTCAGCGATAGGCTTAGGCTCGAAGATGGCCTGGCTGTAAAAACAAAAAGGGAAAGAGGGAGAGAAGTGAACAAGAATAGGCATAGTAAATAAAAGTGGCATATGATGACATAATTAGGCAAGCTAACCTAATAGGCACAAGATGGCATGATTAGGCAAACTAACAGAATAAGGATATCATGAATAGGCATAAAGCCACTAATCAATAGATCAGGTGTACAAATAATGGCAGATCTGATATGATTCAGGTTACTAATAGGCATGGGCTTAGATCCAAACTTATTAAACATGTCAAGATTACACTTTAGGTGTTTATATCTAAAAGCAACATAAAATCACTGTGATTGGATCTAAAGAACAGAGAATTGATTCTAGATGTTGAAGCACAGATCCTTGAATACGTATAACTTGTTGTTTGAAGAAGAATAGGCTAGATCAACCTGAGTTGGGGCAACACCTTGTTGTCTCCATTGTTTTTGGTGAATAAAAACAATGAGAATGAGGTCCTATTTATAGCCTAAGGTCAACGAATCTAGTCAAGAAATGAGTCCACATTCAGAAGCTGAATTGTGCCCAAATCTCGGGGGGGGGTCGACATGGGTGTTGACACCCCTGTGTTGGTGTCGAGTCGTGGGTCGACACCCCTAGGCCGGGGTGGACCCCTAACAGGCTGATTTCCCCCTTTATTTTCCCGCTTATGATTTTGATTTTCTGGAATTATTATTATATATATATATTGCTTATATGTTTATAAACTTCAAACCTTAATATCTTCTTCGTACGATGTCCATTTTACGCAAACTTGGAGTTTATCTTAAGCAAATCCGAGGCAAACGCAATGGCGCGATCTGTTTTACTCAATTCCAAATATTTAATTATGTTCTTTAGTTTATCACTTTAATGTGTTGTAAAAATTATGGGGTGTTACAGTTAACATTGGCATCCACATCCAACGCGCTCAACGCATCGAACGTGGACCCCAATGAACTGGCCAGTTTGAGCTTACCGTTGTTGGGGAGACGTTCACATCCGAAGCGTCCAAGGCGTCGGATGCATCAGACATGAATGTCTTCCCAAACTTCTTTATAACCCAACTCTTCCTTTCTTCTCCATCACCTCATACAACTATTTTATCCTCTACTGCTTTCTTCACATCGAAAAGCATATCCAGGCTCAGGAAGTGATGATTCTAATATTGAAGATTTGTAAGAAATCTAGTTCATTAAACTGTACTATACTACACGACGACCTTATATGACCTGGGTACACAATTCTGAAGTTACCATCATAAATTAGGTTAATGAAATACTTACAGGCTATGCAGATTAGTATCAACAAAATTTCTAAATGAAGAGGCTTTGTTTTATGTCATTGTGTGAACGGTTTGAATCACTTGGGTTGCTTCCAGCAATGCACGTTACAGTTAAACAAATGGTAGCCATCTTCCTGTATACAATCTCTTTGGTTATTCTTGTACGTCAAGTAACTTAAATATTTCAACAACCGATTAACACGGTTAGCCATTATTTTCATATAATTCTGAATTTTGATTTATTACTGTCTATGGATGCTATTAGCCCGATCAGTCCTCAATTTAATAGAATTTCAAAACATATTCGTTCTTCACCACGACATTACCCATTTTTTATAAATTTTATTGGAGCTATTGATCGTACACATGCAATGACTCATGTTCCTCAACTAGATATGCAATGATTTTTAGGACGTAGAGGTATGCCTACACAAAATATAATGGTTGTATGTGCTTTTGACTTAACATTTACATTCATTATGGTAGGGAGGAAAAGAACCGTATATGATTCTAGAATCTTTTGTGAAGTTGTAAATACTCCTAGTTTGAATTTTTCACAACTGCCGAGTGGACAATATTATTTATTGGATTCAGGATATCCACTATTGGATGAGTGTTTACCTCCTTATCGCACTGTATAATATCATATTATAGATTTCAATGATACACAAAATGAACCAAACATAGTAAATGAAGTTTATGTAACACCCTGAATTTTTCGTGAATATTAAAATTAACAATCCTAAGAATACTTAATTATTAAATGAGAATTAAGGGAAACGGGTTACGCCGTTGCGTTTGTCACGAAATTCTGCTTGGAATAAAGTCCAAGTTTTCGTAAATCAGACTTCGTATGAGGAAGTTATAGCATTACGAAGTTTCAGCAATGTTATATAAATTAAAACAGTTCAGAATAATAAATTCGAAATTCAAATTCAAAAAGGGGAGAGGCTGGGCGGGAATTATCCCACCCAAGGGCCAGGTCGACCTACCCTATACAGGTCGACCTGGGGGTTGACCTACCCTATACAGGTCGACCTGGGGGTCGACCTACCCCCCTCCCCCCCCCCGGCAGATCTGAAATGTGATGATTTCTGACTCTTTGCTGAGTCATTTAGGCTGATGTGGTTGTTCTAGATAACTTTATCTAGTCTGGATGGTTGGGATTACTCCTAAGATAATCCAATGGCTTAGGTTGATTCAAACTTCTATAAAAGAGTGTCTAGGCTCAAACCCTAAACCAAAACAAAATTTGTCTCTTGGCCAGCATGCTGCTCTAGGATAGTTCTCCTTCCTAAAGCTTAGGGATTAGCGTTAGAATTCTAATTCAAAAGATGAACAATTCATTCTCTTCTCTAACGTATCTTTGTGAGTACTATTTCTTTCACAATATAATTAATTAATTAATTGTGATGAGTTATAATTGGATTATGAGAACATGTCTGTTGAATCACGTGATGTTGTTTAACTTTGTTATCTTATGTTGGTAGATCTATTTCATATGTCCAATTATACATGTTTAACTTGATTCATTTTATGCAAGTTTGGGATGTAAATCATATGCTAGTTCATATGTGAAACCTTATGCAAGTTTGGGATATTAAATCGTATGCTAGTTTGAATATGAATCTTATGCAAGTCCGTTTTTACATACGTTAATTCGTATGTGAATCTTATGCAAGTTTGGGATGTTAAATCATATGTTAATTCGTATGTGAATCTTATGCAAGTTTGGGAAGTTAAATCATATGCGAGTTCGTATGTGAAACCTTATGCAAAGTTTGGGATGTTAAATCGTAAGCTAGTTTGAATATAAATCTTATGCAAGTCCGTCTTTATATATGTTAATTCGTATGTGAATCTTATGCAAATTTGGGATGTTAAATCATATGTTAATTCGTATGTGAATCTTATGCAAGTTTGGGATGTTAAATCATATGCTAAGTCGTATGTGAATTTTATGCAAGTTTGGGATGTTAAATTGTATGCTAGTTTGAATATGAATCTTATGCAAGTCTATATGTGAATTGTACACAAGTTTATATGTGAATCAAGTATATACATATGCTAGTTTATATGCAAAAACATGTGATAAATTCATATGCAAGTTGTAGAAATCCATATGCAAGTTTAGGTGAAAACTATATTCACATTTTTAGGTGAAAATTATATTAATATATGCAATTTCATGTTTAGATCTATATTTAGATCCATGGTAGTTTATGCAAATATATGATTCTATATGCCCATTGTCTATGCAAATTATTGGCTATGCAAATTTATGTTATAATTCTTATTTGCAAGTTAGATCTATTTTTATGTGTTATGCAAGTTGTGATGTTTCTTTATTTATAAGTTAGACTATTTGCAAGTCTAACATATTTCATATTTGAACGTACGAATAGCGTGGGGACAATGGGAAAATATTAATTATGTAAATTGTGAATTGGCATAAAATGTCTTTAAAAGCTTATAATTAAATTGAGACATTAATTGGTATAATTTATATACCTAAAAAGTATGGACATAATTTAGGTGACAATTATGGACATAATTAATTTGGAAATTATTGACAATTTGAATAGGGATAATTAATCCATATTGGGGTGAAATAATTTGTAATAATAAACGCATAAGACACGAGGTTAGACTCGTTTGTGGTGTAAGACAGCCCGGGCCCGCCCAGCAAATCCAGCAACCACAAACGGTAGTCTAATGTGAGAGGTCAAAGGCATAAATTAAATGTGTAACAATTGTAAAGACACGAGGTTAGACACGTTTGTGGTATAAGACTGCCCGGACCCGCCCAGCAAATCCAACAACCGCAAATGGTAGTCTAATGTGAGAGGTCTTACAAGGTTACGGTTATAATGAATTAAGTAACACTTAACCAAGATAAACATGTGGTGGGACTTGGGGGTTAAGTGGGTGACATGTGAAATACGATTATAAACACTTAACCAAATTTAAACATGTAAGAAGACATGAATAAGAAGGGGTTAAGTGGTAAATTCTTGTGGGGACCAAGCATAGGTGGAAAGCTTATGTCAAGCATGGGGGACCCATTTCAAACCAGTAACCCATTAAGTATCTTTGTGAGCTCGAGTTAGATCGAGGACGGGACACGCTTACTGGGTTTGATTGTAAGAGGTCAAAACGGGTTAACGGTGGCAGCGCAAGTTCAATGGGGTCATGTGCGTGCGTGGGCCCGGGCTGGTAGATAAGACGTTGTTGCATCATGTAGATATAAGCCGTGCATCTTTAGTGGTATCGGGTTGCCACTTTAGGGAGTGATACACCCCACCGTGGGACCAGCACGGGTATCTACGAGTTAGGAAGCCGATCGCATGGGGTTAGTGGGTACAACTTGTGGAGATAGGGGCAGGCGGCACCTATGGAGACAGCTAGGGGTTCACGAAACTACAATTATGATTATTATGTTTAGTAGGCAGGATCAACTTTTAGGGTGACTAGTAGTGGTGCAGTATAGTAATTATCCTATAGTGATTTGGAGCGAGATTAACGCCATAATATTCCTCTTATTCGTTTTGTCTTGCCCACTTGTTTGACAGTCATTCCTTATTTTACCAGTTTATGCCTTATCCTAATTACTTTAATAATTATATCATTGAAGTTATGGTACTCGCCAGACTTTATGTCTGGCCCCTTTGTTTTCGCCTCTTTTCTTCCTTCCCCCTCCGGTTCTCAGGGTGGGACTAGTTCTAGTGGAGCTTGATTCAGATCTTTCTCTCTCTTTCGAAGTGCTTGGATTGTTGAAAGTAAAGTTCAGCTCATCTCTTTTATGACTACTTATGTTGGGGTTATGCTTTTTAATTTATGTACTCAGAAAACAATTTGTTAAGATGGTTACTAAGTATACTTGGTTTTACTGTTGATTTATGATGTTGTTGTAATCAAACTATTTCTCCACTGTAATAAAAGCTGTTTTGAAAATTTTCAAGTACCAATATATGTATCTGTCTTGTTATATTCTGTTCTATTCACCAATAATGCTCCATGAAAGTTAATGCATTCCCTTTGAGAGTGACATTAATGGACGTGGGGTGTTACACGTGGTATTAGAGATGAAGGTTAACAGAACAGATAAGAGATTTTGAAAAACTGTTTATCAAAAGCGTTTTATAAAGAAGCACTTTCAAAAGTATGTTTTTTAAGGAGAGTATTTTCAAGAGAAAAGTTTGTTTTAAAAACATAACCCCCAAGAGCCATATATCTTTCATTCGAATTCTCCGTTTTGAATCTCTTCATTTTCTTTTCAGCATGTCTGGGTTACCCGAGATACCCGAGGGAATACCGATACCAACCTATTTCAGAAGGTATCTGGAGGCTAGGGCCACCGCCACAGGCCCAATAGACATCCCTCCTCCCCCAGCTGCAGCCGCTCCTCCTCCTCTCCCTCCTTATGTTGACACTTTTTCAAAGATATGCAAAGACTTTCGAGCAATGGGCGGAAAACCTTTTCACGGATCAGAGACGTTTGTTGAAGCTTGAGATTGGCTTAAGGAGGTAGAAGATTTGTTTGGTATCTTTGAGATAGAAGATGGAAGGAAGGTCCAATTGGCTGCTTGGTTAATGAAGGATGAAGCCTCGTTTTGGTGGGAGGTCACGAATGGAGAGCGTCCAGTGGAGACATGGTTGGATTTCAGACATAGGTTCGAGATGAAATTTCTCTCACGAGCAGAAGAGAATTTATACATGGAAAGGTTCTTGGCATTGAAGCAGGGGAATTTATCAGTAAAGGAGTATGGCAACAAGTTCAATCAGTTGGCGAGGTTTGACTTAGACTTGGTAAACACACCAAAAAGGGAGACCCTGAGATTCGTTAAAGGTTTGAATGAGCCGCTACATAGGTTAGCTATGACCAACATTCCTATGGGAGCTACCTTTGAGAAACTGGTTGACATGGCGCTTATGCATGAAGAGGAGAAAGACGCTAATGCTAATAAGGCACTAGAAAAGAAAGTGGATCAAAAGAAGTCACAGCAGCAACCTAAGAAAGGTGGTAAGGACAACAATAGAAAAGGAAAAAAAAGATGCTTTAATTGTGGAACACCAGGCCATCTGAGCAAGGACTATAGGAAGAAGAAGAAGACAGGCTGCTTCAACTATGGTGTGGCAGGACATCTGATCAAAGACTGCCCAAGAAGACAAGGGCAAGGGAAGAGGGCAGGGTCTACTTCTGGAGGGCAGGTTCAGGCTCTCATGGCACCAGGGCAGGCAGAGGGAAAGTTCATGTTCTCATGGCACCAAGACAGGAGAGAGGTAGAAACATTTCTTTGAAAGTTTGATTTTTCTGTTTGATCATCCTATTCATACATTGTTTGATTCTGGCGCTTCACACTCATTTTTATCTGTTTCGTTAGTTGAAACACTGCACCTAAATACTAGTCTAGTTACGGATCCCATAGTAGTCTCAAATCCTATTGGTGGTTCGGCTCTTCTTTCAATGATTTGTTGGGATTTGAGAGTGTCTATTTTGAGCGTTAAGTTTGAATGCAATGCCTTCGTTCTTGGCTTCACGGGTTATGGATTGATTCTAGGCATGGATCGGTTATCTAGTAGTGCCATCCTCGATTGTGAAAAGAGAGCAGTTAAACTTATGACTCGCCTTTGCAACACTCTCGAAATCTCTTGTAATCCCATACATTCTGTTATGCTTAGCTACCTAGAATCTCTTGATGCGTCTATTGAAAACTTGCAGTCGGTTAGGGTAGTCCATGAGTACTCAGATGTATTTGAAGAGGTGAAGGGCTTACCTCCGAAGCAGGAGATAGAGTTCCGCATACACCTAGTTGATAATGCAAAACCCGTAGCTCTACCCGTTAGACACATGGCTCCAAGGGAGAGAAAAGATCTCAGTAAGAAAGTCAAAGAGCTGCTCGAAAAGGGGTTTATAAAGCGGAGTATTTCTGAATGGGGTGCTCCAGTAGTATTCGCAACCAAAGAGGATGGTTCACTTTGCCTATGCGTTGATTATAGGGAGCTAAACAAGCTGATCAAGAAAAATAGGCACCCACTTCCAAGGATAGACAACTTGTTTGATCAGCTTGTAGGTGTGCCAGTTTTCTCCCAACTAGATTTGGCTACCAGGTTCCATCAGCTAAGAGTGGCTGAAGACAATGTTGATAAGACCGCGTTCAGAACCTCGGATGGTTTTTTCGAATGGCTTGTCATGCCTTTCGGCTTGACAAATGCATCCGCTTACTTCGTTGACTTGATGAGCAGGGTGTTTAGGGAGTTCCTTAATAAGTTTGTGGTGGTCTTCGTAGACGACATTTTGATTTTCTTGAAGAATGAAGAAGAGCATGCTTTGTATTTAAGGGAAGGTAGTAGCTTATAGGGGCAGACAATTGAAAGTACATGAGAAAAACTACCCAACCTATGATCTAAAGTTGGTTGCCATCATCTTTGCGCTTAAGTCTTGGCGCCATTATCTCCTAGGTGAGAAGTTTGAATTGTATGTCGACCATAAATCGTTGAAGTACCTTTTCTCACAGAAATATCTTAACTTGAGGCAACAAAGGTAGATGAAGTGCTTGGCATCCTACGATTTCGAGATTTCCAATACCCCTAGCAAGGGTAATGTGGTGATAGACGCCTTAAGTAGGAAGAAGCTGACCTTGAGTCCTCTCTTTGTAGAAAGGCAAAGCTTGGAGTATATAGCAAACTTTAACTTTAGACCCTCCTCTGAAATTGTGCCTGGTCTTTCAGCATCACTAGAGGTGCGGCCTACTCTTTTGGACTCAATAGGAACCACGCAACGAGAAGACCCTCAGCTAGTTGACATGATGGATAAGCTAGTTAGGGGTGAGACTTCTAGTCAGCTCACTAGATACTCCATCGATTATAAAGGTTGGTTGAGACGGGATGGAAGGCTATCCGTCCCACAAGTAAGGGATCTAGTGAAGACGGTTCTCGAAGAAGCACACCATTCTAAGCTGACCATACACCCAGGCGGAGACAAGATGTATAAGGATATAAAAAGGGTTTTCTTTTGGAATGGCATGAAGAGTGATGTAGCTGAGTTCATCGTGATGTTTTTGATATGCCAGCAAGTCAAAGCGGAGCAGAAGAAGCCCGGTGGTCTGCTTCATCCTCTCGAGGTCCCACAATGGAAGTGGGATAGCATTTCGATGGACTTTGTTGATGGGTTGCCTAGGTCAAAAAGGGGCAATACCAGTATTTGGGTAATAGTGGACAGGCTCACTAAAAGCGCTCACTTTATACCTGTTAAAAGTAGAAGGACTGCCTCGTCCCTAGCATCCATTTATCTTAAAGAGATAGTTCGACTCCATGGGATACCCTCCAGCATAGTGAGCGATCGAGATCCTATCTTTACGAGCAAGTTTTGGAAGAGTTTGCATGAGGCTGTAGGCACACACTTATGCTTGAGCACGGCCTATCATCCCCAAACCGGTGGTCAGATGGAAAGGGTGAATAGAGTATTGGAAGACCTCTTGAGATTGTGCATTCTTGACTTTGGAGGGACATGGGAGGATCATCTTCGCCTTGTGGAATTCGCCTACAACAATAGCTACCAAGCCACTATAGACATGGCGCCTTCTAAGCTTTATATGGAAGACTATGCCGATCACCAACTTGTTGGTGGGAGTCTTCAAACAAGCTCGTACTTGGGCCAGACATGATTAGAGAGACCTCAGAAAAGGTGGACTTGATAAGAAGATGGATGAAGGCTGCACAAGATAGACAGAAGTCCTACGCAGACAAAAGAAGGTGTGACGACCGCCCATAACCCCCGCACTAAACAAGAGGAATAATGCGCTGAAAGGCGTGCCAGGCTGCTATGGACGATCATCATAGTAAGTGAACACATCGAAACCTGTCGTAGAACTCACAGCGCAAGGATAAATATAATAGAACATATACAATCAGGTGATAGTAATGAGGTATCATATAGCAAACTTTCGAAACTCTTTCAACATCCAGAAAGATTATCCAACTGATATCCAAGTTTGTACATAAGGCCTCACTACAACTCTCAAGCAGCTCAAACAACGGAAAAATAAATACTAGATAGAATAAAACTGGTACGCCAGCCTCCTGCTCGTCATCGCTCAGCTTCCTCGTATCACTAAGCTCCATTACCTGTAACCTGCTACTTAGTCTGCCCATCCACAACCGGATGAACAGCCCAAGGTAATAAGAGGAGACATAAAACCTTGAGTCAGACAAGAGTCTTACTGAGCGATAATACAGCTAACAAACTTCAACAAGAAAGCATATGAGAATGGGTAAATGAACAACTTATCTACCCACATCACCAGAGAAGAACTCAATCTTATCTTCCCCACATCGGACAGTGATAGCCTTTACACCAAGCATTTCAACCATTCATCCATAGAAACCAGAACACCCATTCAATCATAGAGAACACACATAACATCCAGATTATATAAGTCTCACACAGACAACCCTAATCGAGTTTAACATTCCTCAAGTACCCTCGCCAGAGGCCTAAACCAATATCACTTAAGCACTCAAAGAACATCTCCCTCGACTTTGGATAATCTATGTGAGATATTACAAACAGAACAAACAATCATCCATAACCGACTCAAGCTATCACCGCCAATCCTGCTTCGAAACCATCATTATCGTATGACGGCCAACCTTGCCATATGTCAAGGGCTAATGATAACCCCGGTTCTAGCATGAACTCCATATGCCCAACCTTGGCAATGTCCAACCTTGACACTAGGCCTTTCCCCAACCAGAAAGACCCAGGGTACTCGATCAACAACCGGTCTTTTGGGCCTTTCAACGATACCCATCGTACCCCTGCTTTGAGCCTGCTAGAACTTACGACAACGATGACTTCTCGGCCTTCGCATCTCTAATCGTCCAACCTTGACGATGTTTCATAGCTCAAGCAACCTTCTCGAGCAGCCATTATCCACCAACTCACGACCTTTGAGTTGTCTCCGCATTCGTTGTTCCACCTTGATCAACGAACACATTCACCACTTCGAGTCTTCCTACTTGAATCACCTCGAAGTTACGTCATCACTAGAAGTGTCCGATCAGAAATTTCCACTAGAAATGCCGACCAGACCCATTTTGGACCGACCAGACCTCTTCCGGTACTTCTAGACCGATCAGACCCCCTGGACCGACCAGACCTCCCTTTGCTCCTCCTGGACCGACCAGAACCCTCCTGAGCCGACCAGACTCCCTCCTCAGCCTTCTGGACCGATCAAACCGACCAGCTCCAAGACCCAGTCAAAACCGACAAGAATTGCTCCAGAACGACCAGTCAAAACCGACCAGCATTGCTCCAGAATGACCAATCAAAACCGACCAGCATTGCTCCAGAACGACCAGTCAAAACCGACCAGCATTGCTCCAGAATGACCAATCAAAACCGACCAGCATTGCTCCAGAATGACCAATCAAAACCGACCAGCATTGCTCCAGAACGACCAGTCAAAACCGACCCCGATGCCTCCATTCCAACCAACCAGCTCCCTGACTTACTTCCCAAGCCATAACGTGACCGACCACCTCAGTCCAGACCCTTCTGGACCGACCAGAGCCATCAGACCGCCTCAACCGACCCGACTAGCTCCAAAACCGACCAGAATGCCACCATCTAAAACCGACCAGAAACACTTCTGCTCCTTCTGGACCGACCAGCTTAAACCGACCAGCTCCAGGACGACCAGAAACCTGCACATCTCCAATTCGACTCCGATTTCGACCAAAACTTCGCCAAACGACGAATCCGACGAAACCAGCTTATCCAATTCATCCAAACGCAATCACAAACATGTTATGCAACCAACAATATCATCAATCTAACAATTTCCATCAAAACACATAAATTTCCCAAAACATGATAAGTGAATCATATGAACATAAAAACGGATCTAACTTGCATAATCTTGAGAAAAATCATAAAATTAACCATTTAAATTATCTAGATCAGATCCTAAGGTGATTCATATATAAAATGGACTTAGCATGGTGTGGATCTAAGGAAAATAACATGGAAATGATGAAATTAATAACATAAGACCCATATACTTGCATGCATCCGAATGAGAGATGTAAATCACTCACCAATTATCCAAATCTAAGCAAAAGCAATGAAAACGCAATCCGGACAGCGAACACTTCGAATCAAACTCTTTAATCCGATGAATTCGCCCTTGAGACGATGTAGATCTAGCCTCTTATGGTGTAGATCTTCGATTTCCCTTCTTGGATTTTGGAATTTTAATGGTGGAAAGATGTTAGAGGAAGAAGGAGATCAAAGCCTCCCCATAAGAGAATGGAAAATGCCAACCTTTCTCCATACCCCTTACCCCCTATTTATAGTCTCCACCCACCCTCTAATGGGCCTTCTCCAAATCAGCCCATTAGCCTTCCAAAACCTGAATAGCCAACTGAAAAACCTTAAAACAGCGATTTCTCCCAAACCGCTGAACCAAATCCTTAATGTAACCACTCTACGGAAAGGGAATCATCAATTCCTTTCCAATGGCACAGGTCTCACCCTCTGATTCGACCTGAGTCAAAAGTTATGCCCAGTACAAGACTGACAGGGGCAAAATGGTCACAAACAAAAATCGGTAAAAATCATGGACATGTCTCACATCCCCATAAGCAACATATCAAAAGATGAGAATGATCCAACCCTCAGGGAATAAAATAAAAATATTTTACGATCTTCCGATACGTAAAACGAGGGCTGTTACATTCTCCCCCCCCCCCCCCCTTAAGAATTTCGCCCCCGAAATTCCAAGCAAACACAAGCAACCACAACAATTCCGCATGCCTATCATCCATGTGAAGCCAATTCTCTCATCCAAACTAGCAACCATCAAGCCATGCATCCATAGCCTTATCCTAGCACGCGGAATTCTACCACACAACAACAAGATACAACGACACAACGAAGATACGATATCAAAGGGTCCTACCGACGAAGAGTTCTGGATGAGTCGCCCTCATGCTCTCTTCCGTCTCCCATGTACAATCATCGCCATCTTCACTCCATTGTACCTTGACTAGCTTAACCGTCTTCCTCCTAAGCTGTTTCGTATCATTTCCCACAACACGAAGTGGCCTACGAGGTTTGCAACTGCGGTCTCGACTTCTAAATCTTCATACTATTTTGGAGATACCACCACATTCGAGTCGTGCAAAAACTTCCGTAGAAACGACACATGGAAAACATTATGCATACTCGACATCTTCTCGGGTAACTCCAACCTATATGCGAGCTTTCCTATTCGCTCGACTATCGGAAATGGTCCAACAAACCTAGGAGCCAACTTCCCTTTACTTCCGAATCGAACCATATGCTTTAACGGTGAAATCTTCACAAAAACCATATCACCTACGTCGAATTCTAAATCCTTACGACGCTTATCGGCGTAACTCTTTTGACGATCTTGGGCCGCTTTCATTCGTTGCCGAACAATTTTGATACAACCCGAGGTTTCTCTAATCATCTCGGGCCCAAGTACCAACTTATCTCCAGTTTCTAACCAACAAGCTGGAGAATTGCACGGCCTTCCATACAACGCCTCGTATGGTGCCATCCCAATACTCGACTGGTAGCTATTTTTATACGCAAACTCAACCAGATGCGAATGGTCTTCCCATGATCCTCCGAAGTCTATCACACAAGCCCTCAGGAGATCTTCTAAAACTCGGTTGATTCTCTCGATCTGACCATCAGTTTAGGGATGATATGCCGTACTTAAGCACAATTCGGTTCCCAAAGCTTCTTGCAAACTTTTCCAAAATCCACTCGTGAACAATGGATCCCGGTCACTTACTATACTCTTTGGGACACCATGGAATCGAACTATCCATTTCACATAAAGCTCAGCCAATTTTGACGCTGTCCTAGTCGTCTTGACAGGAATAAATCTAGCACTTTTGGTCAAACGATTCACAATGACCCAAATCCCTTCATTCACTGCCCTAGTTCTAGGTAGCCCATCGATAAAATCCATCGATATCTGCTCCCACTTCCACGTAGGAACCTCTAATGGCCGAAGTAAACCACTCGGCTTCTTCTGTTCAGCTTTCACTAACTGACAGTTCATACACTTGGAAATGAATTTTCCAATATCTCTTTTCATCCCTTCCCAGTAGTAGACTCGCTTCATGTCCTGATACATTTTATTACCACCGGGATGAATCGTTAGCTTCGAGTGATGACATTCTCTCAGAACCTCATCCCTCAATCCGTCGACATCAGGAACAACTAATCGTCCTTGCTTTCGAAGCCAGCCTTCTCGGTCGACCTCGAACTCCTTATCCTCTGGTTTCAGTTTCTGAATGGACTCAACAAGCTTTGCATCTTTCTTTTGGCCCTCGCCAATCCTTTCGATAAGAGTAGGCCTTATCGACAAGCTTGCCAATATTTCAGGTTCCAACTCACACCTTGGCCTGAAATCGAACCTTGCCAAATACTCGAGGCCCTTCCATTCCGAAAACATCGCTCCCAAACTTGCGTGTCTTCGACTCAATGCATCTGCAACTGCATTGTCTTTGCCAGGAGTATAGGCTATCCCAAAATTATACGATGCCAGAAACTCTAACCATCATTGCTGCCGAAGATTCAAATCCTTTTGGGAGAAAAGATACTTCAACGACTTGTGATCCGTAAACAACTCGAATCGTACTCCCAACAGGTAATGTCTCCACATCTTCAGAGCAAACACAATCGCTGCCAACTCCAAATCATGAGTTGGATAGTTCTTCTCATGCGGCTTTAGCTGTCGACTCACGTAGGCCACAACTTTATCCTTCTGCATGAGCACTGCTCCAAGTCCAGTACCACATGCATCAGTATACACCACCATCTCTTCATTCCCACTTGGAATGGTCAACATAGGTGCACTCGTCAATTTCTCCTTCAAGATTTCGAACGCTTGTTCACACTTTGCATCCCATGTGAACACTTGGTTCTTCTTCGTCAATCCTGTTAATGGTGCAGCTATCTTGGAGAAATCCTTGATAAACCTTCGGTAATAACCAGCCAACCCAAGGAAACTCCGAACATCCGTTGCATTCTTAGGTCTATCCCAGTCCTGGATTGCTGCAACTTTAGCAGGGTCAACCGCTATACCTTTTCCAGAAATAACATGACCTAAGAACCTCACTTCATCCTTCTAGAAGTGACACTTTGAGAACTTAGCTTTAAGCTGATGCTTTCGCAAGATCTCTAACACAACTCTCAAGTGCGTCTTATGTTCTTCCACATTTCTGGAGTAAATCAGTATATCATCCACGAACACAAGCACGAACTTATTCAACTGATCTCTGAACACTCTATTCATAAGATCCACAAAATACGCTGGCGCGTTAGTCAACCCGAATGGCATCACCAACCACTCGAAAAATCCGGACGGTGTCCTAAAAGCAGTCTTTGGCACACTATCCTTAGCTACTCTCAACTGGTGAAATCCTGTTGCCAAATCCATCTGAGAAAACACTTTGGCTTCGTGAAGCTGATTGAACAAGTCATCAATCCTTGGCAACGGATACTTGTTCTTCTTAGTCACCTTGTTCAGCTCACGATAGTCCACACACAACCTTAACGAGCCATCTGCTTTAGTTGCAAACACGACTGGTGCACCCCACTTGGAAACACTCCTCCGAATGAATCCTTTTCCCAAAAGGTCACGAACTTGCACCTCTAACTCTCGCTGTTCTCTAGGCGCCATCCGCCTAAGGGGCATAACAATTGGTCTAGCACCTTCGACCAAATCGATCCTAAACTCGATCTCACGATGCGGCGGCAACCCTTTGACCTCGTCAAAGACATCAACATACTCATTAGCGATCAGCACTGATGACAGGTCTTCCTGTGGAATCCCAAGCGAATATAGATAACTCACGAAGACCCCGTCTTCGCGCTTACATCTAATCAACACCTTTCGCCCTTCCACATCCCCGACCCTCACCTCTAGCTTCTCGCAATTCACCCTTGCCGCATACTTCTTGAGCCAATCCATGCCCAAGATGATCCCATACCCAGCGAAGTTAAGAACAAAGCAATCACACATAAAAGAGCAACCATGCCTCAATAATACTAGACCACGGCAAATCATGCACAAACTGGATGAACCCCCAACTGGATTAGTCACGATGAATGGTCTATCACAAATCTCGGGTCCCAAACCCAAGCGACACACAAGCTCATTGCAGATGAATGAATGTGATGCTCTAATATCAAACAAAACTCGAACTGAAACACCGTTAACGGAAAAAGTATCTTGCACCATGACACCCTTTCCCTTCTCCTCTGCAGTAGGAGCTCTTGAAGAAGATGGCACAGCATCCAAAGCATATGCCTTAACAATCTGAAATATAGTCAAGAACTGATCTGCCATTCTGCTTTAACTCTACGAACTTCTTGAAGAGAACTGACTTTTGAGCAGTGGAGATAAACTTTGCTTCAAACTTAGCTTACAATTGCTCCCATGAAATCTCCTCTTCCGGAGTCTCGAGTATAACAGAATTCCACCATTCCATGGCCCTGCTTTGCAGCTGCCTTGATGCAAGCTTTCTCTTCATTGCATCTTCAATACCCAAGTCTCCAAAGATTCGAACACATGAATCCATCCACCTCTGAACCTCTTCAGCTGGTTCAGTTCCCTTGAATGGTTTCCCTCCTAGAGATATAAAGTCCTTGCACATCTTTGCAAAATCTATTCTAGGAACTCGCACCCCTACATCTACCGTGGCCGCCACTGGAGCAGGTACCCTTCGCATAATTGCTTCTGCCATGGCTTCAAACATGGCCGGGTAATCTGGCTCACCGCCATTTCCCCCTCCAGTATTAGCTCTCCTAGCAGCGTGCCTTGATGGTCGTCTACTCATTCTAAAATCTGAAATTTAGAATAGTTAGCCACTTCCAAGAAAACTGCTAAAAGAATACAACCGCTACTACTATATACGCTAATATATATAGTAACATCCAACTGAAATCTACAAATACGTCCCTCATACGCAATTACGTCTTTGAACTTTGGCCAAAAATCGTTGACCAGAGCTCTGATACCAAATGTGACGACCGCCCATAACCCCCGCACTAAACAAGAGGAATAATGCGCTGAAAGGCGTGCCAGGCTGCTATGGACGATCATCATAGTAAGTGAACACATCGAAACCTGTCGTAGAACTCACAGCGCAAGGATAAATATAATAGAACATATACAATCAGGTGATAGTAATGAGGTATCATATAGCGAACTTTCGAAACTCTTTCAACATCCAGAAAGATTATCCAACTGATATCCAAGTTTGTACATAAGGCCTCACTACAACTCTCAAGCAGCTCAAACAGCGGAAACAGAAATACTAGATAGAATAAAACTGGTACGCCAGCCTCCTGCTCGTCATCGCTCAGCTTCCTCATATCACTAAGCTCCATTACCTATAACCTGCTACTTAGTCTGCCCATCCACAACCGGATGAATAGCCCAAGGTAATAAGAGGAGACATAAAACCTTGAGTCAGACAATAGTCTTAGTGAGCGATAATACAGCTAACAAACTTCAACAAGAAAGCATATGAGAATGGGTAAATGAACAACTTATCTACCCACATCACCAGAGAAGAACTCAACCTTATCTTCCCCACATCGGACAGTGATAGCCTTTACACCAAGCATTTCAACCATTCATCCATAGATACCAGAACACCCATTCAATCATAGAGAACACACATAACATCTAGATTATATAAGTCTCACACAGACAACCCTAATCGAGTTTAACATTCCTCAAGTACCCTCGCCAGAGGCCTAAACCAATATCACTTAAGCACTCAAAGAACATCTCCCTCGACTTTGGATAATCTATGTGAGATAGTACAAACAGAACAAACAATCATCCATAACCGACTCAAGCTATCACCGCCAATCCTGCTTCGAAACCATCATTATCGTATGACGGCCAACCTTGCCATATGTCAAGGGCTAATGATAACCCCAGTTCTAGCATGAACTCCATATGCCCAACCTTGGCAATGTCCAACCTTGACACTAGGCCTTTCCCCAACCAGAAAGACCCAGGGTACACGATCAACAACCGGTCTTTTGGGCCTTTCAACGATACCCATCGTACCCCTGCTTTGAGCCTGCTAGAACTTACGACAACGATGACTTCTCGGCCTTCGCATCTCTAATCGTCCAACCTTGACGATGTTTCATAGCTCAAGCAACCTTCTCGAGCAACCATTATCCACCAACTCACGACCTTTGAGTTGTCTCCGCATTCGTTGTTCCACCTTGATCAACGAACACATTCACCACTTCGAGTCTTCCTACTTGAATCACCTCGAAGTTACGTCATCACTAGAAGTGTCCGATCAGAAATTTCCACTAGAAATGCCGACCAGACCCATTCTGGACCGATCAGACCACTTCCGGTACTTCTAGACCGATCAGACCCCCTGGACCGACCAGACCTCCCTTTGCTCCTCCTGGACCGACCAGAACCCTCATGAGCCGACCGGACTCCCTCCTCAGCCTTCTGGACCGATCAAACCGACCAGCTCCAAGACCCAGTCAAAACCGACAAGAATTGCTCCAGAACGACCAGTCAAAACCGACCAGCATTGCTCCAGAATGACCAATCAAAACCGACCAGCATTGCTCCAGAACAACCAGACAAAACCGACCAGCATTGCTCCAGAATGACCAATCAAAACCGACCAGCATTGCTCCAGAATGACCAATCAAAACCGACCAGCATTGCTCCAGAACGACCAGTCAAAACCGACCCCGATGCCTCCATTCCAACCAACCAGCTCCCTGACTTACTTCCCAAGCCATAACGTGACCGACCACCTCAGTCCAGACCCTTCTGGACCGACCAGAGCCATCAGACCGCCTCAACCGACCCGACTAGCTCCAAAACCGACCAGAATGCCACCATCTAAAACCGACCAGAAACACTTATGCTCCTTCTGGACCGACCAGCTTAAACCGACCAGCTCCAGGACGACCAGAAACCTGCACATCTCCAATTCGACTCCGATTTCGACCAAAACTTCGCCAAACGACGAATCCGACGAAACCAGCTTATCCAATTCATCCAAACGCAATCACAAACATGTTATGCAACCAACAATATCATCAATCTAACAATTTCCATCAAAACACATAAATTTCCCAAAACATGATAAGTGAATCATATGAACATAAAAACGGATCTAACTTGCATAATCTTGAGAAAAATCATAAAATTAACCATTTAAATTATCTAGATCAGATCCTAAGGTGATTCATATATAAAATGGACTTAGCATGGTGTGGATCTAAGGAAAATAACATGGAAATGATGAAATTAACAATATAAGACCCATATACTTGCATGCATCCGAATGAGAGATGTAAATCACTCACCAATTATCCAAATCTAAGCAAAAGCAATGAAAACGCAATCCGGACAGCGAACACTTCGAATCAAACTCTTTAATCCGATGAATTCGCCCTTGAGACGATGTAGATCTAGCCTCTTATGGTGTAGATCTTCGATTTCCCTCCTTGGATTTTGGAATTTTAATGGTGGAAAGATGTTAGAGGAAGAAGGAGATCAAAGCCTCCCCATAAGAGAATGGAAAATGCCAACCTTTCTCCATACCCCTTACCCCCTATTTATAGTCTCCACCCACCCTCTAATGGGCCTTCTCCAAATCAGCCCATTAGCCTTCCAAAACCTGAACAGCCAACTGAAAAACCTTAAAACAGCGATTTCTCCCAAACCGCTAAACCAAATCCTTAATGTAACCACTCTACGGAAAGGGAATCATCAATTCCTTTCCAATGGCACAGGTCTCACCCTCTGATTCGACCTGAGTCAAAAGTTATGCTTATTACAAGACTGACAGGGGCAAAATGGTCACAAACAAAAATCGGTAAAAATCATGGACATGTCTCACATCCCCATAAGCAACATATCAAAAGATGAGAATGATCCAACCCTCAGGGAATAAAATAAAAATATTTTACGATCTTCCGATACGTAAAATGCGGGCTGTTACAGAAGGACCGACCTTGAGTTTGAGGTTGGAGACAAGGTGTTCCTTAAAGTATCTCCTTCGAGTAATGTCATTCGCTTTGGGTTCGTAGGAAAGCTAGCACCAAGATTTGCAGGACCATTTCCTATCATTGAAATGATTGGGATGATGGCTTATAGAGTAGAGCTACCCGAAAGACTGGTTGGAGTTCATAATGTTTTTCATGTTTCTCAACTTCGAAAGTGTTTACATGAATCAGCAGAAGTGGTGGAGCCAAGTATACTAGAGGAAGTAGAAGTGGAACGAGAAGCGACTGTGAGAAGAGTTCCAACTCGTATCTTGGGTACGGAAATCAAAAACTATGCAACCTTCAAGTCAAGCTTGTTAAAGTTCAATGGAGTGACGCTGAGGAAGACGTGACTTGGGAAACTGAGAGGAAAATATGCGCAGCTTACCCTTTTCTCTTTGAGGGTACCTCCTTGATCTCTTTTTCCATAAGTTTATTCATGCTTATATCTATCTTTTAAGTATATCTCCTCCGCCATATTCTTTATCCTTAGGTAGAAACTGATGGATGTAAACATGTATTTGAAACATGTTATGATTAATGGTAGCGAGTGGTTGCTAGTGGTTGCTCGTGGATGAATTTACACACACTTTACGCACTAGATCGGCTCAATCACTTTCATATTGCATATAAATGTGTGGGCATATTTAAATTAATGGATGTATAATGGTTGTGTTATCATATGGATTCTGCATTTTGATGAATTGTTGTGCAAACATGTAGAAGTAATATGTTACTTTAGGATTCTTTTACGTGCATAATGGACGCATGGCACTATCATGATTTGCATTAAGGAAGTCAACTAAATCAGTGGACCGCCTGATTTTGCATTAGATAAGGAACATATACACACACTTTTTGCATATGTTCATACGCATTAGAAATCTTGTAAGGACAATGGATGCCTGTGTTTGATGGTTGAGTAAATGGATTATTGGATGTTAGGACATACATTCTCCTTAACTTAGAGATTTCAGGGGCGAAATCCTTTAAGAAGGGGAGAATGTAACACTCTGAATTCTCTGTGAATATTAAAATCAACAATCCTAAGAATACTTAATTATTAAAGTGAGAATTAAGGGAAACAGGTTACGTCATTGCGTTCGTCTCGAAATTCTTCTTGGAATAGAGTCAAGTTTTCGTAAATCGGACTTCGTATGAGGAAGTTATGACCCTCAGAAGTTTCAGCAATTTTATATAAATTAAAACGGTTAAGAATAATAAATTCGAAATTCAAATTCAAAAAGGTGAGAGGCTGGTCAGGAATTATCCTGCCCAAGGGCCAGGTCGACCAGGGGGTCGACCTACCCCCCCCCCTCCCCCCAGGGGCAGATCTGAAATGTGACGATTTCTGACTCTTTGCTGAGTCATTAGGGCTGATGTGGCTGTTCTAGATAACTCTATCTAGTCTGGATGGTTGGGATTGCTCCTATGATAATCTAGCAGCTTAGGTTGATTCAAACTTCTATAAAAGAGTGTCTAGACTCAAACCCTAAACCAAAACAAAATTTGTCTCTTGGCCACCATGCTGCTCTAGTATAGTTCTCCTTCCTAAAGCTTAGGGATTAACAAGTCAGAATTCTAATTAAAAAGTCGAACAAATCATTCTCTTCTCTAACCTATCTTTGTGAGTACTATTTCTTTCATAACATAGTTAATAAATTAATTGTGATGAGTTATAATTGGATTATGAGAACATGTTTGTTTAATCAGGTGATGTTGTTTAACTTTGTTATCTTATGTTGGTAGATCTATTTCATATGTCCAATTATACATGTTTAACTTGATTCATTTTATGCAAGTTTGGGATGTAAATCATATGCTAGTTCGTATGTGAAACCTTATGCAAGTTTGGGATGTTAAATCGTATGCTAGTTTGAGTATGAATCTTATGCAAGTCCGTTTTTACATATGTTCATTTGTATATGAATCTTATGCAAGTTTGGGATGTTAAATCATATGTTAATTCGTATGTGAATCTTATGCAAGTTTGGGATGTTAATTCATATGCTAGTTCGTATGTGAAACCTCATGCAAGTTTGGGATGTTAAATCGTATGCTAGTTTAAATATGAATCTTATGCAAGTCCGTTTTTACATATGTTAATTCGTATGTGAATCTTATGCAAGTTTGGGATGTTAAATCATATGTTAATTCGTATGTGAATCTTATAAAAGTTTGGGATGTTAAATCATATGCTAATTCGTATGTGAATTTTATGCAAGTTTGGGATGTTAAATTGTATGCTAGTTTGAATATGAATCTTATGCAAGTCTATATGTGAATTGTACACAAGTTTATATGTGAATCAAGTATATACATATGCTAGTTTATATGCAAAAACATGTGATAAATTCATATGCAAGTTGGAGAAATCCATATGCAAATTTAGGTGAAAACTATATTCCCATTTTTAGGTGAAAATTATATTCATGTATGCAAGTTCACAATTTCATATTTAGATCTATATTTAGATCCATGGTAGTTTATGTAAATATATGATTCTATATGCCCATTGTCTATGCAAATTATTAGCTATGCACATTTATGTTATAATTCTTATTTGCAAGTTAGATCTATTTTTATGTGTTATGCAAGTTGTGATGTTTCTTTTTTTATAAGTTAGACTATTTGCGAGTCTAACATTTTTCATTTTGAACATACGAATAGCGTGGGGACAATGGGAAAATATTAATTATTTAAATTGTGAATTGGCATAAAATGGCTTTAAAAGCTTATAATTAAATTGAGACATTAATTGGTATAATTTATATACCTAAAAAGTATGGACATAATTTAGGTGACAATTATGGACATAATTAATTTGGAAATTATTGACAATTTGAATAGGGATAATTAATCCATATTGGGGTGAAATAATTTGTAACAATAAACGCCTAAGACACGAGGTTAAACTCGTTTGTGGTGTAAGACTGTCCGGAGCCGCCCAACAAATCCAGCAACCACAAACGGTAGTCTAATATGAGAGGTTAAAGGCACAAATTAAATGCGTAACAATTGTAAAGACACGAAGTTAGACACAATTGCGGTATAAGGCTGCCCGGACCTACCCGACAAATCCAACATCCACAAACGGTAGTCTAATGTGAGAGGTCTTATAAGGTTACGGTTATAATGAATTAAGTAATACTTAACCAAGATAAACATGTGGTGGGACATGGGGGTTAAGTGGGTGACATGGGTGACATGTGAAATACGATTAGAAACACTTAACCAAATTTAAACATGTAAGAAGACATGAATAAGAAGGGGTTAAGTGGAAAATTCTAGCGGGGACCATGCATAGATGGAAAGCTTATGTCAAGCATGGGGGACCCATTTCAAATCAGTATCCCATTAAGTATCTTTGTGAGCTCGAGTTAGATCGAGGACGGGACACGCTTACTGGGTTTGATTATAAGAGGTCAAAACGGGTTAACGGCAGCAACGCAAGTCCAACAGGGTCATGTGCGTGCGTGGGCCCGGGCTGGTAGGTAAGACGTTGTTGCATCGTGTAGATATAAGCCGTGCATCTTTAGTGGTATCAGGTTGCCACTTTGGGGAGTGATACACCCCACTGTGGGACCAACACGAGTATCTATGTGTTAGGGAGCCGATCGCATGGGGGTAGTGGGCACAAATAGTGGAGTTAGGGGCAGGCGGCACCTACGGAGACAGCTAGGGGTACATGAAACTACAATTATGATTATTATGTTCAGTAGCAGGATCAACTTTTAGGGTGACTAGTAGTGGTGCAGTATAGTAATTATCCTGTAGTGATTAGTAGAGAGATTAACGCCAGAATACTCCTCTTTTTTGTTTTGTCTTGCCCTCTTGTTTCACAGTCATTCCTTGTTTTACCAGTTTATGCCTTATCCTTATTATTTTAATAATTATATCGTTAAAGTTATGATACTCGCCAGACTTTATGTCTGACCCCCATTATTTTCGCCTCTTTTCTTCCTCCCTCCCCCCCCCCCCCACCCAGGTTCTCAGGTTGGGACTAGTACTAGTGGAGCTTGATTTGGATCTCTCTCTCTCTTTGGAAGTGCTTGGATTGCTGAAAGTAAAGTTCAGCTCATCTCTTTTATGGCTACTTATGTTGGGGTTATGCTTTTTTATTTTATGTACTCAGAAAACAATTTGTTAAGATGGTTACTAAGTGTACTTGGTTTTACTGTTGGTTTATGATGTTGTTGTAATCAAACTATTTCTCCACTGCAATAAAAGTTGTTTTGAAATTTTTCAAGTACCAATATATGTATTTGTCTTGTTATATTCTGTTCTATTCACCAATAATACTCCATGAAATTTAATGCATTCCCTTTGAGAGTGACATTAATGGATGTGGGGTGTTACACATGGTATCAGAGTTGAAGGTTAACAGAACAGATAAGAGATTTTGAAAAATTATATTTCAAAAGCGTTTTATAAAGAAGCACTTTCAAAAGTATGTTTCAAGGAGAGTATTTTCAAGATAAAAGTTTGTTTTGAAAACATAACCCCCAAGAGCCATATATCTTTCTTTCGAATTCTCCGTTTTGAATCTCTTTATTTTCTTTTCAGCATGTCTGGGTTACCCGAGATACCCGAGGGAATACCGATACCAACCTGGTTCAGAAGGTATTTAGAGGCAAGGGCCACCGCCACAGGCCCAACAGACATCCCTCCTCCCCCAGCTGCAGCCGCTCCTCCTCCTCCCCCTCCTCATGTTGATACTTTTTCAAAGATATGCAAAGACTTTCGAGCAATGGACGGAAAAACTTTCCACGGATCAGAGACGTTTGTTGAAGCTCAAAATTGGCTTATGGAGGTAGAAGATTTGTTTGGTATCTTCGAGATAGAAGATGGAAGGAAGGTCCAATTGGCTGCTTGGTTAATGAAGGACGAAGCCTCGTTTTGGTGGGAGGTCACGAATGGAGAGCGTCCAGTGGAGACATGGATGGATTTCAGACATAGGTTCGAGATGAAATTTCTCTCATGTGAAGAAGAGAATTTATACATGGAAACGTTCTTGGCATTGAAGTAGAGGAATTTATCAGTAAAGGAGTACGTCAACAAGTTCAATCAGTTGGCAAGGTTTGGCTTAGACTTGGTAAACACACCTGAAAAGAAGACCCTGAGATTCGTTAAAAGTTTGAATGAGCCGCTACATGGGTTAGCTATGACCCACATTCCTAAGGGGGCTAACTTTGAGAAATTGGTTGACATGGCGCTTATGCATGAAGAGGAGAAAGGCGCTAATGCTAATAAGGTACCAGAAAAGAAAGGGGATCAAAAGTAGTCACAGCAACAACCCAAGAAAGGTGGTAAGGACAACAATAGCAAAGGAAAGAAAAGATGCTTTAATTGTGGAACATCAGGCCATCTGAGCAAGGACTGTAGGAAGAAGAAGAAGACCGGCTGCTTCAACTGTGGTGAGGCAGGACATCTGATCAAAGGCTGCCCGAGAAGACAAGGGCAAGGGTAGAGGGCAGGGTCTACTTTTGGAGGGCAGGTTCAGGCTCTCATGGCACCAGGGCAGGCAAGAGGGCAAGTTCATGCTCTCATGGCACCAGGGCAGGAGAGTGGTAGAAACATTTCTGTTGAAAGTTTGGTTTTTCTGTTTGATCATCATGTTCGTACTTTGTTTGATTCTGGCGCTTCACACTCGTTTGTGTCTGCTTCGTTAGTTGAAACACTGCACCTAAATACTAGTCTAGTTACGGATCCCATAGTAGTCTCAAATCCTATTGGTGGTTCGGCTCATCTTTCAATGATTTGTCGGGATTTGAGAGTGTCTATCTTGAGCGTTGAGTTTGAATGCAACGCCTTCGTTCTTGTCTTCACGGGCTATGGATTGATTCTAAGCATGGATTAGTTATCTAGTAATGGTGCCATCCTCGATTGTGATAAAAGAGTGTTAGACTTATGACTCGCCTTGGCAACACTCTCGAAATCTCTTGTAATCCCATACATTCTGTTATGCTTAGCTACCTAGAATCTCTTGATGCGTCTGTCGAAAACTTGCAGTCGGTTAGGGTAATTCGTGAATACTCAGATGTATTTGGAGAGGTGAATGGCTTACCTCTGAAGCGGGAGATAGATTTCCGCATATACCTAGTTGATAATGCAAAACCTGTAGCTCTACCCGTTAGACACATGGCTCCAAGGGAGAGAAAAGAGCTCGTTAAGCAAGTCAAAGAGCTGCTCGAAAAAGGGTTTATAAGGCGGAGTATTTCTGAATGGGGTGCTCCAGTAGTATTCGCAATCAAAGCGGATGGTTCACTTCGCTTATGCGTTGATTATAAGGAGCTAAACAAGCTGACCAAGAAAAATAGGCACCCACTTCCAAGGATAGACGACTTGTTTGATCAGGTTGTAGGTGCGTCGGTTTTCTCCCAACTAGATTTGGCTACCGGGTTCCATCAGCTAAGAGTGGCTGAAGACAGCGTTGATAAAACCGCGTTCAGAACCCCGGATGGTTTCTTCGAATGGCTTGTCATGCCTTTTGGCTTGACAAATGTACCCACTTACTTCGTTGACTTGATGAGCACAGTGTTTATGGAGTTCCTTAATAAGTTTGTGGTGGTCTTCGTAGATGACATTTTGATTTTCTCGAAGAATGGAGAAGAGCATGCTTTGCATTTAAGGGAAGGTAGTAGCTTATGGGGGCAGACAGTTGAAAGTACATAAGAAAAACTACCCAACCCACGATCTAGAGTTGGCTGCCATCATCTTTACACTTAAGTTTTGGCGCCATTATCTCCTAGGTGAGAAGTTTGAATTGTGTACTGACCATAAATCATTGAAGTACCTTTTCTCGCAGAAAGATCTTAACTTGAGGCAACAAAGGTGGATGGAGTTCTTGGCATCCTACGATTTCGAGATTCCCTATACCCCTGGCAAGGGTAATGTGGTAGCAGACGCCTTAAGTAGGAAGAAGCTGACCTTGAGTCTTCTCTTTGTAGAAAGGCAAAGCTTGGAGTATATAGCAAACTTTAACTTTAGACCCTCTTCTGAAATTGTGCCTGGTCTTTTAGCATCACTAGAGGTGCGGCCTACTCTTTTGGACTTAATAGGAACCACGCAACGAGAAGATCCTCGGCTAGTTGACATGATGGATAAGCTTGTTAGGGGTGAGACTTCTAGTCAGCTCACTAGATACTCTATTGATGATAAGGGTTGGTTGAGACGGGATGAAAGGCTATGCGTCCCATAAGTAAGGGAATTAGTGAAGACGGTTCTCGAAGAAGCACACTATTCTAAGCTGACTATACACCCAGGCGGAGACAAGATGTATAAGGACATAAAAAGGGTTTTCTTTTGGAATGGCATGAAGAGTGATGTAGCTGAGTTCGTCGCTAAGTATTTGATATGCCAGCAAGTCAAAGCAGAGCAGAAGAAGCCCGGTGGTCTGCTTCATCCTCTTGAGGTCCAACAGTGGAAGTGGGATAGTATTTCGATGGACTTTGTTGATGGGTTGCCTAGGTCAAGAAGGGGCAATACCAGTATTTGGGTAATAATCGACAGGCTCACTAAAAACGCTCACTTTATACCTTTTAAAAGTAGAAGGACTGCCTCGTCTCTAGCATCATTTATCTTAAAGAGATAGTTCGACTCCATGGGATACCCTCCATCATAGTGAGCGATCGAGATCCTATCTTTACGAGCGAGTTTTGGAAGAGTTTGCAAGAGGCTGTAGGCACACAATTATGCTTAAGCACGGTCTATCACCCCCAAACCGATGGTCAGACGGAAAGGGTGAATAGAGTATTGGAAGACCTCTTGAGATTGTGCATTCTTGACTTTGGAAGGACGTGGGAGGATTATCTTCCTTTGGTGGAATTCGCCTACAACATTAGCTACCAAGCCACCATAGGCATGGCGCCCTTCGAAGCTTTATATGGAAGACCATGTCGATCATCAACTTGTCGGTGGGAGTCTACAGACAAGCTCATACTTGGGCCAGACATGAATAGAGTGACCTCAGAAAAGGTGGACTAGATAAGAACACGGATGAAGGCTGCACAAGATAGACAGAAGTCCTACACAGACAAAAGAAGGACCGACCTTGAGTTTGAGGTTGGAGACAAGGTGTTCCTTAAAGTATCTCCTTTGAGGAATGTCATTCGCTTTGGGTTCGTAGGAAAGATAGCACCAAGATTTGCAGGACCATTTCCTATCATTGAAAGGATTGGGATGATGGCTTATAGAGTAGAGCTACCCGATAGACTGGCTGGAGTTCATGATGTTTTTCATGTTTCTCAACTATGAAAGTGTTTACATGAATCTGCAGAAGTGGTGGAGCCAAGTATACTAGAGGAAGTAGAAGTGGAACGAGAAGCGACTGTGAGAAGAGTTCCAACTCGTATCTTGGGTACGGAAGTCAAAAAGCTAGCAACCGTGTAGTCAAGCTTGTTAAAGTTCAATGGAGTGACGCCGAGGAAGACGCGACTTGGGAAACTGAGAGGAAAATATGTGTAGCCTACCCTTTTCTCTTTGAGGGTACCTCCTTGATCTCTTTTTCCATAAGTTTATTCATGATTATATCTATCTTTTAAGTATATCTCCTTAGTCCTATTCTTTATCCTTAGGTAGAAACCGATGGATGTAAACATGTATTTGAAACATGTTATGATTGACAGTTGCGAGTGGTTGCAGGTGGTTGCTCGTGGATGCATGTACACACACTTTAGGCACTAGATCGGCTCAATCGCTTTCATATTGCATATAAATGTATGTGCATATTTAAATTAATGGATGTATAATGATTGTGTTATCATATGGATGCTGCATTTTGATGAATGGTAGTGCACACATGTAGAAGTAACATGTATTTCTTTTGCATGCATAATGGACGCACGACACTTTCATGATTTGCATTAAGGAGGTCAACTGAATCAGTGGACCGCTGATTTTGCATTAGATAAGGAACATATACTCACATTTTTTGCATATGTGCATACGGCATTAGAAATCTTGTAATGACAATAGATGTCTGTATTTGATGGTTGAGTAGATGGATGATTGGATGTTAGGATATACATTCTCCTTAACTTGGAGATTTCGGGGGCGAAATCCTTTAAGGAGGGGAGAATGTAACACCCTGAATTTTTTGTGAATATTAAAATTAACAATCCTAAGAATACTTAATTATTAAAGTGATAATTAAGGGAAATGGGTTATACCATTGCGTTCGTCTCAAAATTCTGCTTGGAATAGAGTCCAAGTTTTTGTAAATCGGACTTCGTATGAGGAAGTTATGGCCATCTAAAGTTTCAGCAATTTTATATAAATTAAAACAGTTCAGAATACTAAATTCGAAATTCAAAAAGGGGAGAGGCAGGGCGGGAATTATCCTTCCCAAGGGCCAGGTCGACCAAGGGGTCGACCTACACCCCCCCCCCTGGGCAGATCTGAAATGTGACGATTTCTGACTCTATTCTGAGTCATTAGGGCTGACGTGGTTGTTTTAGATAACTCTATCTAGTCTGGATGGTTGGGATTGCTCCTATGATAATCCAACGGCTTAGGTTGATTCAAACTTCTATAAAAGAGTGCCTAGACTCAAACCCTAAACCAAAACAAAATTTGTCTCTTGGCCACCATGCTGCTCTAGGATAGTTCTCCTTCCTAAAGCTTAGGGATTAGCAAGTCAGAATTCTAATTCAAAAGACGAACAAATCATTCTCTTTTCTAACCTATCTTTATGAGTACTATTTCTTTCACAGTATAATTAATAAATTAATTGTGATGAGTTATAAGTGGATTATGAGAACATGTCTGTTGAATCACGTGATGTTGTTTAACTTTGTTATCTTATATTGGTAGATCTATTTCATATGTCCAATTATACATGTTTAACTTGATTCATTTTCTGCAAGTTTGG
Organism: Allium sativum; assembly: GCA_030737875.1. Taxonomy (NCBI): domain Eukaryota; kingdom Viridiplantae; phylum Streptophyta; class Magnoliopsida; order Asparagales; family Amaryllidaceae; genus Allium; species Allium sativum. Next base: position 259,213,942 of record CM060927.1, on the reverse strand, counting down.
GATGTAAATCATATGCTAGTTCGTATGTGAAACCTTATGCAAGTTTGGAACGTTAAATTGTATGCTAGTTTGAATATGAATCTTATGCAAGTTCCTTTTTACATATGTTAATTCGTATGTGAATCTTATGCAAGTTTGGGATGTTAAATCATATGTTAATTCGTATGTGAATCTTATGCAAGTTTGGGATGTTAAATCATATGCTAGTTCGTATGTGAAACCTTATGCAAGTTTGGGATGTTAAATCGTATGCTAGTTTGAATATGAATCTTATGCAAATCAGTTTTTACATATATTAATTCGTATGTGAATCTTATGCAAGTTTGGGATGTTAAATCATAAGTTAATTCGTATGTGAATCTTATGCAAGTCTGGGATATTAAATCATATGCTAATTCGTATGTGAATTTTATGCAAGTTTGGGATGTTAAATTGTATGCTAGTTTGAATATGAATCTTATGCAGGTCTATATGTGAATTGTACACAAGTTTATATGTGAATCAAGTATATACATATGCTAGTTTATATGCAAAAACATGTGATAAATTCATATGCAAGTTGTAGAAATCCATATGCAAGTTTAGGTGAAAACTATATTCACATTTTTAGGTGAAAATTATATTCATATATACAAGTTCACAATTTCATGTTTAGATATATATTTAGATCCATGGTAGTTTATGCAAATATATGATTCTATATGCCCATTATCTATGCAAATTTTTGGCTATGCAAATTTATGTTATAATTCTTATTTGCAAGTTAGATCTATTTTTATGTGTTATGCAAGTTGTGATGTTTCTTTTTTTATAAGTTAGACTATTTGCGAGTCTAACATATTTCACTTTTGAACGTACGAATAGCGTGGGGGCAATAGGAAAATATTAATTATGTAAATTGTGAATTGGCGTAAAATGGCTTTAAAAGCTTATAATTAAATTGAGACATTAATTGGTATAATTTATATACCTAAAAAGTATGGACATAATTTAGGTGACAATTATGGACATAATTAATTTGGAAATTATTGCTAATTTGAATAGGGATAATTAATCCATATTGGGGTGAAATAATTTGTAATAATAAACGCCTAAGACACGAGGTTAGACTCGTTTGTGGTGTAAGACTGCCCGGACCCACCCGACAAATCCAGCAACCACAAACGGTAGTCAAATGTGAGAGGTCAAAGACATAAATTAAATGCGTAACAATTGTAAAGACACGAGGTTAGACACGTTTACAGTATAAGACTGCCCGGACCCACCCGGCAAATCCAGCAACCGCAAACGGTAGGCTAATGTGAGAGGTCTTACAAGGTTACGGTTATAATGAATTAAGTAACACTTAACCAAGATAAACATGTGGTGGGACATGATGGTTAAGTGGGTGACATGGGTGACATGTGAAATACGATTAGAAACACTTAACCAGATTTAAACATGTAAGAAGACATGAATAAGAAGGGGTTAAGTGGAAAATTCTAGTGGGGACCAAGCATAGGTGGAAAGCTTATGTCAAGCATGGGGTACCCATTTCAAACCAGTAACCCATTAAGTATCTTTGTTAGCTCGAGTTAGATCGAGGACAGGACACGCTTACTAGGTTTGATTGTAAGAGGTCAAAATGGGTTAAAAGTGGCAACGCAAGTCCAACGGGGTCATGTGCGTGCGTTTTGGTACTCGCCGGACTTTATGTTTGACCCCCTTTATTTTCGCCTCTTTTCTTCTGTTCCTCCCCCCCCCCCTCAAGTTCTCAAGGTGGGACTAGTGCTAGTGGAGCTTGATTCGGATCTTTCTCTCTGTTTGGAATTGCTTGGATTGCTGAAAGTAAAGTTCAGCTCATCTCTTTTATGGCTACTTATGTTGGGGTTACGCTTTTTTACTTTATGTACTTAGAAAACAATTTGTTAAGATGGTTACTAAGTGTACTTGGTTTTATTGTTGGTTTATGATGTTGTCGTAATCAAACTATTTTTCCGCTACAATAGAAGTTATTTTGAAAATTTTCAACTACCAATATATGTATCTGTCTTGTTATATTCTGTTCTATTCACCATTAATACTCCATGAAAGTAAATGCATTCCTTTTGAGAGTGATATTAATGGATGTGGGGTGTTTCAGTTTACAACTACTACCATTCGAGTTTGCGTATGGCAATCGAATTTTGGCATTTGGAAGAAATTTTTTGCAATCTTACGTAACATGCCAACATATCCATATAATGTTCAGGTATAGATTGTCACTGCTACAACGGCTATTCACAGTTTCATACAAACAACTACGTTGGGGATCCTAACTTTATAGCATATGACAATAATTCGGATCTGATATCTGAAGAATATCTAGAAGAGTATTATAGCATTCGGGACCATGGAAATAACAATTGTGAACAAGTTCAAAGAAATGCAATAACACTTGCTATGACATTAGTTCGAGATAATATACAAAGTGACCTAATTTTTGTAGGGTTACGCTAGGAATTGTGTGTATTTTTTATTATGCATTCTTCAGTTGTAATCTATGTTTGAAAATTCTGCTTTATTTTTTTGTATTATGCATTCTGAATTCTGACCATGTATTTCGTATTATGTATTTCGTATCGGGTATATATCTAATTTATTATGCTTTGTATTCCACCACAATAGATTTCACTTACATTTACGTTCGCAAGGACAAGGTAGGAAGGATGTAATGGACGAATATGATATCTTTCTCTCCACAGCAACACGATGAGTTGGGAACTAAATAAATCTTTTAGAGCAAAACGCAATCATTAATGATAGTGATTAGGCCTGTCAATGGATGCAAACGGATACAAATATGGCAGTATCTGCATTCGCATCCGCATTCGAAAAATAAAATCTGTATCCGAATTCGCATCCGATATCCATGGATATTAAAGAAACAACATCTGTATCCTCATCCGTGGATATTTTCCGTATATCCTAAAATATCCGCATTTGGAGATCGAATCCAGATATTTCCGAATATCTGAAATATCCACATCCGAAAATGAACAAAACATATGCTACACTAGATTTTCTCGAACTAAAATAAAACAGCTTAATCATTTGCTTTCTCAGGCCAGTTAACATACGCAAACAAGTTCACATAAAACAGCAGTACACAAAATATTAAATAAATTCAATGTTACTACAATACAAATAATAAAAAACATAGAAACAAAGATAAATTTTGTTCATCCTTCCATCTAGCATAGCTTTTCTGCATTTCCTGTCAAGAAAAACAAAATAATAGCAATCAAATATAATAAGAGACATTAAACTAAATGCAAGGCAGCAGTCCGCTTCGCTACTGCTTGCTACGCAGCAGCAGCGATGATTTGTTGTTGTTGTTCGCAACAGTAACAACGATTTGCTATTGTTCGCAGTAGCAAATCATCGTTGCTGCTGCTATTCGCAGCAGCAGCGAAGCGATCTGCTGCTGCTTGTTGCGCAACAGCAGGAAACTGCTTATATATCTTTTAACAATATGACAATTTGCTAATTGTGTAATAAATGGTTTTCTATGTAGTTATGTGTAATAAGTAATGAAGGTTGTTGAATACAATGATTCAGTTTCTAATGTAACTAAATCGTTTCCAAGGTTAAGAATAAATACAATAAAATATCACCCTCTTCACCTGAATGAAATAATTGTTAATAAGATTTTATGAAATAAATTAAGATGAATACTCATCTTTTGTTCGGGTTAGTATCATACTCTAGGAATACAAAGCAAACTTATGCAAAGACTTCCTTTTTTACTTACACACGTTTATTAAAATGCTAATGTACATATGATATGAGTACATTATGCATTCGTTCTCAGAAGGTAACAATATACGATTAGGAAAATTTATTGTTAAGATATCTAAGGAGATTATTAATATGTTCAAACATTAAGGTAGAAAATGAAAAAAAAAACACAATTCAATATGAATAATGAAGAAGCGACATTTTAATGAGTTGAATCATTTATTCAATTCTGATTCATTTGTTTATACAAAGAAGTGATTCAAATGAAAAACCAGTTTGATCTTGTATCCTTGATATAATCAAAGAAATGAAACCCATTTGTATCAGATATGACAGAACAGGTTTATACGATGGAAACATACCTTGTATGACAGTCTCTACAGCGGGGCTTAATGCTTCATATATGTGTTCTATATCTTTTCCTGTAAAATAAATAATTTAAAATAACATCAAATAGTAATATTTTCAAGCTAATTTAAGTACTAAAAAAAATACTAACTAATGTCCAACGGTAACCAACATTTAATACAACTTAAGCATTCTACAATATTTGAAGATAATGAGGATATAGTTTTGGTAATCAATCTACCTTCACTAGTAAATGAAGGTTCGGATGCTATAATGGAAACATGAAAGACTAGAATATTACGATCAACTCTTGCAAGAATAGGAAATGTAAACCCATTTGTTGTTCGCCACACTAAAACGTCAAAGTTATCATCATCTTCAATAGGCAGCAATTCATCTTCTAAATATTTATAGAGCTCTGTCTTAGTGACTTGTAAACTTCCAATTTTTTGTTCTACATAATTTTTCCATTTAAGATCCATTTTTGTTCTTTTCTTAGGTCCACTATTAGAATTATTATCCAATGAACAAGAAGAAGTAGATACATTTGTATACGATGCACATTCTCTTTCATATGAATAAAAAAGAGCTTTCAACGAGTCATAAACTTTTCTTACATGAAATCATGCTTCTTGTCCATAAATCACGTCATAAAAAATATTCAACGTAGGTCATTCTATAACGATGATCAAATATCATGCCAATACTCATCATCAAATTGCAAGTTCTCCAATATTTGTCAAATTTAAGTCTGATCATTTGTGCCATAAAACTAATGTATTCATGCTCGCTTAACTCCCAACTTGTAATACTCTCATTAACATCACAGACACTTTTAAAATATAGAGCCATTGGATACTTAACTCTCAAAATTTTTAGTGTAAGTTCATAAAATATTTTCAAGCATTCACATATATCTTGTCCTATCTTCCACTTTTGCCTTGAAGGAAAACATCTATAATCATAAGTTAACTCAATCAACCGTTCAAATGTGACGTAATTCAAGCGTGCTTTCAAGCATAAGGTATGTTGAGTTTCATCGTGTTGGAACATCATATGAAACTCCTTTTCCAATTAATCTAGTTTGAGCCAATGCATTTTTATAAAGTTGTTTCCTATATTGTGACGACTTTGTAAAATTAACGCTTTATCTTATCTTTACATTGAGATCATGCACAACTTTTAATCCATCTTGCATAATTAAATTCAATATATGTGTGCAACAACGGATAGGAAATAAATCACCATTTAAAATCAAGACGCCTTTACCATCTAACCAACCCTTGAGATCTCTTATCATGGCATCATTATTAGAAGCATTATCAACAATAATTGAAAATAACTTCTTATCTAAATTGCAATGCAATAATTTAGTTTTAACTGCAGCACTTAACGCAAGCTCAGTGTGTAGAGGGGGCATCTCATGGTAAGCATTTTTTTTTTTGCAATTTCCAATCATCGTCGTTGTAATGATAAGTCATGCAACAATAACCTATGTTCTGATGTCCATAAATCTGTAGTAATACTTACACGAGCAGATAAACTATCAAACATTTGTTATAATTCGGCTTTCATACCAGCATAAAGTTTCAACACATCACAACACACCGTATTTCTAGAATAGAGCTTAACGGTTGGGTTAATGCTTTTAATATATTATCAAAAGTAAACATGTTCTATCGTATTGAACAAAAAATCAGGTTTGGCAACCATACGAGCAAAATACATTCGAGTCTTTTCCAACTTCCTAATTTAAATGGTTTGCTAGGACACTTTCTTGTAGTCAAATTTTGTTGTCCAGATAGTCTCTTATTATTAATATTTTTTTGGACAAGCTTTTAAGTGATTTTTCAAATGTGTTGTTCCTGATGTTGTAGCTCCATTGGAAATCTTGAAACAACGTTCTTACCCTTCAACACTTCTCTATCAAATTTTTTCCATACCTTGGATTCAGTCAGCTTTGTATTGCAGAATTTCTTTGTTTGCCGAATGATCTCGAGATTGTGGCACACTAGAGTCGCGGTTTGAGCTTCTTTCACAATTGAATTATCCTTACATTCGATCCACATGGAATAGATTTGTTACTACAACTTGATGAAAGATTTTCCATTTTCAAAATATACAAAATTCCATTTAATGCTGCAAATTATAAACATTTATATATGTTTACATTGCAAATTATAATACTTGCAAAAATCTAAATAATTTTTTTATAAACAATTATATATGTTAAGGCTCAACACTGCAAACATCTAAATATACCAAATTCCATTTAATATTGCGAACATCTATATATGTTCACTGCAAACTCATGCCTACATGGCATAAGTTCTGATGTGCACGTAAATATGCACATTTATATTCACACATTTATTCTTGTTTTAATTAAATAAATAACATAAACAGGTCATGCCATCAATCATTTCCCCGAATCTGGAAGCTTTCCTTCCAGGAAGGAATATTCTCGACAACGTTCTAACATCACACGAACTTCTCAATGGATACTCCAGCACTAACATTACCCCCCGCGTAATGTTTAAGCTTGATATAATGAAAGCGTTTGATATGTTGCAGTGGGATGCAATTGTTAGAATATTGGGCTACATGAACTTCCTGCCTCATGCTATTACATGGATTTACGCTTGTCTTTCTACTCCGAAGTTCTCTCTACTGATTAATGGCAACGCTGTCGGATATTTTGAATGTAGCCAAGGTATTCGACAGGGTGATCCGCTCTCCGCCTACATCTTTATACTAGTTATGGAACTGCTCACCCAGATGCTTAACGAGAAAATTGAAGACGATCATATAAAGCTGCACCCAAATTGTGAAGATCCTAAAATTTCTTCGCTTATGTTTGCTGACGACTTGGTGATTTTCTGCAAACCTGATCCAAGAACTATCGACACTATATGGCAAGTCCTTGACAAATTCGCGGATATGACAGGTTTAAAAGTCAATGTAGCGAAATCTGAAATGATAACAACTGGCCTTACTTTGCAACAAAGAACCGATCTTAGTGCAAGAACTGGTTTATCTTATAATAGTGCCACTATCTCCTATTTAGGTATGCCGCTAACTACTGCCAAGATCACTACTAACGATTGTTTGCCCCTCTTTAGCAGAATTGTAGCAAGACTGAATTACTGGACCAGTAGGTTGTTATCTCAAGCTGGTAGGCTTACACTAATCAAATCGGTGGTGTTTTCTATGCAAGCGCATTTGGCTCGAACGTTCATCCTACCAACGAAGATGATAAGGATGGTCTGATCAGCTTTTATGAAATTTCTATGGAAAGGGAAATTGGAAGGGAATTACTTGGCACCGATTGTTTTCGTAATGTAGAGAAACCAATATGTAAGGGCGGGCTTGGCATTGTGGATATGGTGTTCTGGAACAAGGCCACCTTTACTCAGCACCTTGATAATTTCCTTAAAAGGACGGACAGTATCTGGGTCGAGTGGTCTAGCAATCATGTCATTAAAGGTAGGCATTTATGGACAATGGCACAGCCGCAAAAGCTGAGTTGGACACGACGCAACATATTTAAACTTAGAGATAGTGTTCTGCCTTTCTTTAGTTTCAAATTGAATTCCAGTGCTGTTGTAAGCTTATGGTATGATCCTTGGGTTGATAATGGTCTAATTCTAAGTAAAGTACTTACTGACCTTGAAATAAAGGTATCAGGAATGAGCAAAAATTCAAATGTGAATAATTACATTCAACATAATGCGCTTATCCTTCCTGTAACTTCAGTGCCAAATATTAATGTCTTCTGGAGCCGAGCACAAAGTCTGAACCTGGAAAATGACGCTGCTAACTTAACTCAGTGGGGTGTTGCAAGGAAGTCATTCAAAATAAGGAGGATGTACCAAGATCTCGCAGGTACTGATCACATGATAAAGTGTAGATGGAGCAAAAGAGTTTGGTTACCTGATAACTGCGCTAAAGACAATCTAATACTTTGGAAAGTTTTAAATAATGCAGTCCACACAAAGCAAAAACTATCGTCTCGTGGTATGCAGATCGAAGCAACATGTGTTATGTGTGGCTTACTAGAAGAGAATCTTGAACACCTGTTCTTCAGTTGTGATTGTGTACACAATTCTTGGGTTGACTTAATGCATAGAATTGGTAGAAGAGGCGTTAGCCGGAATAGTTCGTCTGAATGGCGTAACTTGGAGAATCAAACGAGCGAAGAGAGGAAAAGGAAGATTGCTCTGTTTTATACTTAAGAAATTCATAGCTGCTGTATGGAGAGAGAGGAACATTAGAATTTGTAAATCGGGTGAGGCAAAAAGCAGTGGTTAGCTCGACACTTGCATGAGAATGGACATTCGTAACAGGTTGAAGCTTTTATCCTTCACCTTTGATCCAGGCATTCTTCAAAACCTTATGTAAATTTAGGTTTCCTTGCAAAATGTACATTTTTGTTCTGTGTTGTTTTCTAGTGCTTAATGCACCGTGTTTCTACGTTTTCTTGTGTGTGTTGTACTTTTGTTTTTTTATCCGTCGGTGCTTTAATAAAGTGATAGGGGTCCACTCAACCCCGTCGGCCTTGCCAAAAATAAATAAATAACATAAGTGGACTCTTTTTTACATGTTTTAACCAAAAACCCAAAATTCTCAAATTATCATGCATTCATCTTCATACTTGAACAAAACGGTCATTTGTGCATGTATTATTTTATGATAAAATTTACTTATTTATTTTCATTTGTCATGCAGGAAATTAGGAGCAAAAATGAAGTATGCACATGAAGTTTACATGAAGTTATACATGCACAAAGTGGATATAAAGAATTGGAGATGGAATTAATTCATTCACTACTTAGTGGAGGACCCCACCTACCCATTATCTCTCCTTCCTTAATGATACAATTAGAGACTAACTGGATGAGTCAAAAGGGTTCATGCATTCTATATGACTTATTAGTGGCTAAAACAAGATTATAAGCTTCATGAAGGAGTATTTTTGGCAGTCCCCAAAAAAAGTTATTAGGGTTTTAGGGTTTAGAAGATGTATAAATACCCCATTTATGTTGATGTAGATTCTCTTCTCTTTTATGCTCTCTTTTGGTTAGTTTAGTTTAGAGGAAAGCTCTTTTTTTCTTGCATGGCTTCTTAGCCATTTCCCTCTTATGTAATTTTCATGTTAATGCAGTTTAATTTCTTGTTCATTTAATTCTTATTATTTACTTTATGCATTAGTGTAGTTTTATTTTAAGCAAATAGTTTAGTTTATTATTGTTAATTAGTTCTCTCTTTTTCCTTTATTTTGAATGTTGCAATCTATCTTTGTTGTCATGATTACATATATTAGAGGCTAATTACTTTCAACTTAGGGGTAATGAAGCTCTCTTGATTATGTAGATGTAACATAATTTGTTTATTCATGCTCTCTTTTTGTGCTTCATGTCATGTTGATGTTATTGGTTTTGTGTTCATTATTGAATTTGGTAGCCTATATTGTTGACACCAAATAGGCTATGCTTAGTCATATGCTCACTAATTACCTCTTCATCTACATATGATAATGGTGATTAAGTGGAGGTTGAAATAAAAATTTGATGGTCTATAGTTCTAATTAATAGTTCACAGGCCATGCTTAAAATATATTTCAATTTCAACTTGTTGTCGTTTTTTTATTAAAACTAGTAAGGTAATTTAATGGGTATGTTATAGTTTAATAGATTATGTTGTGCTAATTAATAGTATGAATAAGTTACACTTATAATAATCATATCAACTAAATTCACTTATGACCAAGAAAAGAGAGATCATGGTTTCATTTTATGTTGATTCATGCGATCTAGAGAGTGGAATTATTCTTAAGTTGTCATTTAATCTCATAGTTTTTATCTATCCTAGCTTATTAGTTTAGTTTAGTTGTAGTTAATCAATTATTCGAATTTGGTTTAATTTGATTTAATACAATTAAATTATTTCTTTCTCCGTGGATTGACTTGTACTCGCTAACGTACTACAAATGTACGCCGTGCGCTTGCGGTGATATACACTTCGCGACGATTTTATAGTTGATAGAATATTGGTCGTCGAATAAGTTTTTGGCGCAATATTGATCGCGGTTATATACACTTCGTGACGATCAATACGTCTCAAATAATATTTATAATTATGCGTACTGTAAAGCACTTACTGTAAAGCAGAAGTCGAGGAGGATGAATGGTGTGGCGGTGATTGACTAGGTAGGGCAGTGATTTTACTGGATGGAAGGGGGCGACTTCAAAATTTCGTGGATTTAAGGTTTATATTTTTCGAATGAAATATGAATGAATGGCGGCGGCTGAGTTGAATAGTGGATTGTTTGTTTTATGAGAGCTAGGGTTTTGCTAGATGCGGGCGTTTCCATTTTGGTCCGTATAAACATTGTCACATTAAACAATGCCATTGAACAGTGTGGTCGTTTAAATAAAAATAAAAATTATAACTATGCTTAATTAATTATTGTTATGTTAATGAACTTGATTTCGGACCGGACGGATATTTTTCGGATACGGATACATGCGTATTCGTATCCGATTTTTATTTCGGATATCCGCATCCGCTTTTTGAATATCGGACTATATCTGTACTTTCGGATACGGATCCAGACGGATTTTGAATTTTTTAGATATTCATTGATAGATCTAATAGTGATAATTGCAGTGAAAATACAGAAGTTGTAAAAATAATTAACATAAACAATAAATTTTTATTTCGTATGTCATATCATGCATTTTGTACTTTGTATTCTATATTTAAAAATAATTAAAATAAAATAAAATAATAGCAAAAACAAATGATAAAAGAACAGATTTGTTACTTTTGCATTGCCCTTTTCCTAAAAAAAAAAAGTATTTCGAATTTTCGTATTTCAATCCTCTCAGTTTACCCTCCTAATTTTGCGGTTCAAAACAGAACTGAAGCCCAAAGAAGAAACTCCCATCCGCGTGCAATAAACGCATCCTAACGTCATAGTAACCCTAGCAATCACGTGACGTGCAGCGCGCATATCTTTGTCCAACCCTCGAAAACACACTTTGCCGAATCTCCACCATCCAAACCTATTCACGTCATCGATCCGCGACTATTTTTTCCAAACTAACGGCTCAGATGCGATCGAAGAAGCACTGGAAGAATCGTTACAAGCGCCGCTCTTTCTTGCAGTTTTTGCCCCAATAAAATTCCGAAATTCAATCCCTAGAAAATTATCAAAAATTTATATAAAAAAAATGACAGGATCACTCGACGAGAGGGAGATGGAGATGGCGAAGAAGACGAAGGAGGAACCGATTGGGAAGAAGAACGAAGTCGTTGAACTTGATGACGACGAGGAAGAGGTGGACGATGAAGTGGAGAACGACGCCGAGGATGATGGTGGTGATGATAGCGATGGAGACGGCGACGATGATAGCGACGACGTGGAGGAGGTTGACCCATCGGGCGTAGTACAAGTTAATAGCGAGGACGATGATGAAGATGTTGATGAGGACGACGAAGAGGAGGATTCTGACGATGAGGAAGAAGAGGACGAAGAGGTATAATTATTGGGTCTTTTTTTTTTTTTTCCCATGAATTTTTTGGGGGTTTTCTGGTGCTTGGATTTATCAATATTTTATTTTGATTGGAAGCCTTTTATTTATTTGAATTCCTTCAGTTAGTTATTAAAAAGATGTAATTTTGAAAACTAGTTCTCAACATACGTCTGAAATAATCTAGCATAGTAATTCAGCACTCAAAATCTTCTCTGAAATACTGTTTATGTTTCATTAATCCCTTAAGATCTGTTGCAGTAGTTTGCAGTAAAGATTGATTATAATCTCTTCGGCACATCTCTAGTTGTTACGGTATTTTTAATTGCTGCTTTGCTAAATCATACTGGTTGCTTATTCCATTTTGTATAATTTAAAGAATATTTCAGCATAAATTTTGCTGCTTTTCACCGACCATGGTTTACAAATCATAGTAAATTTAGCATTTATCCGAACTCTATGTTTGTAGATTTACTGCCTGAGAAAGAATCCTTGCGCCTGCGAGTATTATTATTTTGTACTATTGCTGAAGGAAATTTGATAGGCAGAACCCAAAAATGGGATTTTTCATATTCTATAAAGATATGTTTAACTTGAATTAATTTTAGTAACTTGTGTAACTGTTTACTGGTCATGTAAAGGTCTAGGAAGTTTTTGATGAATTAAAAAGATAAAACATCTGGACATTGTTCTACTTTAAAACCTAAATTACTTGTTCTAATCATAAATAAACTAGAAAATATTGCTTGTTTGGAAACATATTAGCAATTTATGACTAATTTTATCAACCATATTAGATGCATAAAGGTACCTGCAGCTTACATGTTTCTTTGACTTTATGTGGAACATATAGAAATTGTAAACAGTAGTCTCTTGTGGACGGTGATGCCCTGTATTCATTTGGGTATATTGTCTTTAAATGCCCGTGCTTTATGCACTTCAATTTTACTATGTATTTACAAGTTGTCTGCTCTTATTTGCTACTCAAAATATTGCTAGTTCAGTTCTTATTTTCATTAAGGAGCAGGTTCTTTAATTTTTAGACGAACAATTTTTAGATTTTGCTTCCAGTGGGATAAAGGACTACAGGTTATTTCTATCATTGAGATCACTATTCTTGACTCTTAACTTTTGTTTATATTTATGAGCTTCTTTCTGCAGCCTGCTGTCTTGTTTAAGTGCAGAGAATCTCTTATTTGTTTGATAGCAATCTTCTCATATAAGAATAATTACTTCATTGTGAACCTACTCTATCTTGACTATTGTTATTACTGCTTCAGCATATTTGTTTGTCCTTGTTCAAACATACAGTGTTTATGCTTGCAGGCTGGTTTTCTATTGAACTTGTGAGCTTGATTATGCACCCAGTGTACATACAATTAGTTTTTTTTTTCACAGTTCCTCAAAGCTTAAGGGTGGGTTTGTTAGTTTATTATATCATAATGCTGTTTAAATCTTTTATATAGGACATGGGTACTGAGTACTTGGTCAGACCAGTGGCTCAACCCGAGGAGGAAGAAGATGCAAGCGATTTTGAGCCAGAAGACGTGGATGATGAAGACGAGGAAATCGAGGAAGAAGATGATGACGTGGCTGGAGAAGCTTCTGGAAAGGGCAAATCATCTGTGAAAAGGAAGCATGATTCTGATGATGAGGAAGAAGACGACGATGAAGGCAGGAGGCCATCGAAGAAGTAGTTGATATACCACGGTTTCTGTTGTGTGCAACAAAAACAAAAACTTAAGTATCATTTATGCCCTGTAACGCCTGTGTTATTTTAGGGCATATTTAACTTGCTTTTAGTTGGAAACAGTTTTTTTTTTTTTTGGTTATATTTTTAGTAGCCTAGGCAGTACTTCAGATTGTAATGGTGAATTGCTTTCTTGAATTTGATCTCTCTTTTTAAGGATGTGCTTCCCGCATTTTGTTGCTCTGCTTCCTGTGTTTTTGGATCTCTAATTCGCATTTTTACTTGGAGGAAACTGTTTTATGTCAAGACTGGAGATTACGAAGAGGCCAATTGGTTTTTTCTTTTTCCCCCGGACGGATTATATGCACCTAAAAGGCTTCTGAAATGAACAAGATCTAGTAGAAAATATCAGAAAAACAAAAAGGGTATCATGATTTTAAAGTGTCAATTATCTCTGATCTATAGAAAAATTATATTTATTATTATTATGGATTTGGTAGAGAATTGAAGTCATTAGCATTAAAGATCAAGTGTTTTCAAGTCAGAAGCTACCAACAATTTCTAACTATGTGAGGATTGCAAGGAAGAGAACATATGAAGAAGAGCACAGAAGGGGTTTATTACAACATACAATGAGTCCGGCCAAATAAATAATTTATAAATTGTTATTGTTGTTGTTTGTATATAGTAACTTATATTTCTTCAAAGAAAACAATAATACCATGGGCAGGTATCATGTTGAAATTGACATATTTTAATTATTTTAGATGAATTAACAATATTTATATTATTTTTTAAATTATGTTAAATTTGAAATAATGTAGGCATATGAGTAAATAATATGAATAAATCGGAATGAATTTTATATATAAAAATAGATCTTAACGTGAAGTTATTTGAAATTAAAAATATATTTTTTCAACGTAATCTACGTTAAATTTATTGTTTATGTACAAAAATAATTGTAGTTGATTTACAAATTAACTTTGTTATTGTTGTTTGTAACTAAATGTATGTATGTTATCCATATGTCTACACATGTAAACATAAATATTTTGTTGTGAATTTTATTAGTATATGTGGGCATACATATATGACGGGTATATAGATAATTAAAATACTTCAAGTTTGATATTTTGTAAGTAATTGAAAACATAGATCTAAACATAAAAGATTAAGAAACAGTGATGGAGTTTTACATAACAATAGAAATGTTAAAATATGGATATTTGAAGTTAAAAATTAAAATCTAAAATGTAGATAAATTTATTGAGATAAATGAATAATAAATTAGCTTTGTTAATGTAATTCATGTATAATATTTATGATATTTGAACTATATATTATATATCTTTATATTTAAATGGAAAATCTATTTGACTACTTTTTTTTTTAATATGAATATGATATATATTGAAACCGTCACATTTAAGAGTTTATTAGATGAATCAATGGATTTTTTTTGAATAAATTTATTCAAATAATTTAAAGCCAAGATTACACCAGTAACTAAAATTAATATTGATGTAAATGCACAAAATTATGTGATATTAAGATAGGTATTGTAAACAATCGTAGAAATTTCGAAATGTAAGCACTTTAGTTAATTTTTTTTTACAATGTAATGCATTAATATAGCGAACAAGTAGTTACGGGTTTTGCTGTGACTTTTTACTATCGTCCAACTGTTACGGAGGCCTTTTCCTTTGTTCAATGCATAGTGATTGAAGCTAACTTTGGTTGTTTAATTCGATCAGTTTATCGATGGTCAACAAGTATGATGGTTCTAATGATGATTTTGCACGTATTTTGTGTGTATCTTACAGGTGAGTTTAAGAAATCCTGGAATTCTTTCTCTTCGCTTTTTAAAATCATTAGGTTTAGACATTACTTCAGTGATCATAAGACGAATCATAAATTAATTTTTCAATTATTACTTACGTATATAATTATGTTGTCTATTTAATGTATTTGTAAATCCAAATAAATTTTATGCCTTTTTTTAATTTTCATATTTTTGTGATTTATTTGACACATCAATAGCAAATAGCTTACTGGATTTAATTGTAGTTTTATGATTCGTAATTTACTAAAATATATAAAGTTAATATAAAATATTATAAGGGAATTGAAATAGTTCGACAAAAGGTTACGAGAATTTTTCGCTGTATAAAAACATAATTATGTAATGCATGACAAATTTACTGATGCTTTTTCTGATATTTTTTGCTATTGTTGTCTACTATATTTCAAAAAATATTTTTCTATTTAATCTAACGTTTCTATGAGCAATATTTTTTTCAAATTTTTTGCTGAAACAAAAATATTTTTTCTTTTTACTGTAATTATTTACATGAACGTTACAGTATGCATTTCCCGTGTGATTATTTCACGTGTTTTATTCGGGAATTATGTTTTTAGAAACTTTGTATGTTTAACATATTTAATAGAAAATGATTTGCATAAGTACTAAGTCTTATTTGTTCATTGAAATTATGTGTAATTTGTTTGAATGTTTTTATGACGCGATATCTATTTTTTTTTTGTTAGTTTTTTTTATGTTGTTAATTAATGAAGGATGATATTATAAATAAATATTTATTTATTAGATCCTCTTTGTAAATGATATTAAAATTTATTAATATTTATAGATATTATAAAGTAAAAAAAGAACAAATAATAAAAGAAGAGAAGTCATTAAAGAGAACAGAAGATAGTAGGGAGAGACCCGTTATTTTTATTGATTTAGATGTACATACAACACAAATGAACTCTTGGTTTACAGACTCTACATGCTCTGTAAATTACAATAATGTCCTTTAGCATTCAGCACATTCTCCCTTATTATTCTAATATATTCAACACTCCCCCTTGAATATGCTATACAAAGATGATAAGATTAATTACCTCATCAAAAACTTTTTTACGAAAAACCTAGTGGGAAAGATCATAAATGAAGAAAATAGTACAATTTTATTTCATCTTTAGATAACATGTTTTATAATGTTATAATGAGAGTTGATACTTCAGGATCAAGATGATGCCTCATTAACAACCTTACTAGCAAAACCCAATGGGAAAAATATTAGTGAAGGAAAAGAGTGCATTATAACATAATTTTATATGCATTCGTTGATTTATAATGCATTATTTAAATTAGACTGTTGATGTAGCCAATGCATGAAAATTTTATACACCTTCTTCTAAAATGTTGATTTTGAAAGTGCTTTTGAGAATAGGTCTGCCTGGCTTTCTCGAGGTTGGAATTGTTTCACCTCTATTTTGTTGTCCTTTTGTGGTTCATGTGTGAGGAAAAAATAGTAGAAATGCGTTCCATCCAAACACCCGTGGTATAATCTACTTGAATCTAAGCCATGCAAAATGCATTATCTTTGTAAATATTAGTTTACTACATTAAAAAAAATGTTTGATATTTCTAGATCAAAATGCTGCCTCGTTAAAACCTTACTAAGAAAACCCAATGGGAAAAATCTTAGTGAAGGAAAAAAATACAATATAGAATGTCATATTTCAATAATTTACTTTGTCAAATAGAATTTGATACTTTTGGATTAATACAATGCCTTGTTAAAACATTGCTAAGAAAACCCAATGAAAATAATAATAATTAAGAGTAAAGAGTGCATTATAACATAGTTATGGATGCTTCTCCAGATTTAATAATTTCCTCTAAATTCGGGTTCATCTTTCGATAATCAAATTGCTTATATATACTTCTTAATGAACTTTTCTTTAAAAACTTCATGCGCATTTTCATGCTTCAAGCATGTTTTCTTATTTAAAACGCCTTTTGTTTGTGCTTCGTAAGTGTTAACTCGCCTTTTTACAAGACTGTCACATTTCTGAATTCTGGTTATCGGATTCTTCAAGACTTGAGTATGGACTCAAGAAAGCTCAGAATGATTTGGTCGAAGTTGCGGAATCCAGGAAAACTCAGAAAATTGGTTAAGTGTTTAAGGATCAGTACAACTCTTGAAAACACATCTGGATCGGTATAACTCACGAAGGTTTAGGAAGTGGCAAAACTCGGCTAAGTATCCCGAGATCAGTATTGGTAGGACCGATCCTGGGATCGATATTCTTGGAAGTATGGTGCATTTTGATTTCGTATCCCACAAAGACTATAACATTTCACCTTCTAGAATCAGGAAAATACCTTGAAGGACAAAATGAACAAAAAATTGTTCCATAAGGACAAGAGGCTGAATATTTGTCCATAAGGACAAATTTTAGTGTAAAGTGATGAATTGTAGTGGACCCCTGAATTCCTTCCTTTACACTAAAACTTGTCCTTATGGATAAAATTTTAACCCCTTATCCTTATGAAATAATTTTTTGTTCATTTTGTCCTTGAGGCTAAAAACCCCTTCTAGAATCCCGTATCCCCGTGCCTATAAATACCCCTTCACTTGGCTTTTTCCAGGATCTTTTTGGCTGATCTCGGGATTTTTGGACTTGGGGCTTTTTAATGGCTTCTCTTGTGGTTTCTTCCTCCTTGGAATCACCTATGGACTTGTGAACTTTCACTTCGAATTTGGCTTGCTACTTGGACTTTGGGCTTGCTATTTGTATTCTCTTGGACATATAATCATCTTCTTAGATTTTTGGACATTAAAGCTTCATCTTCTTGGACATTTGGATGATGGAGAGGACTTATTGGCCTTAAACAAGGACTTTACTATTGCTAACACATAACTTTGTAAACAAAAGGACTGTACTTGTATCCATATAGCATAAATATATGAAGTTACATCGAAATGGACGTAGGCTCACTTGCCGAACCACTATAAGTCTTTGGTGTTATTTACTTTCCCCCATCTCTATGTTTAGACTATTCAAAATATTTGGTAATTGGGTATTGGCGTGAGAAGGGACCAATTTCCCACTCAACAATATAATACTATTATTTATTTATGAATACAACTCATATGCTTATAATTTTGTGTTCCTATCAGGTTTGCATATTGCAATACATATTTGATGAATAATACAAGTTTTATTGCAACAATACTAAGAAGCAGGAAGTAATCCAACTTGAATTTTTAAGACATACCAATTAATTAAAAAATTAAAAAGTTATGTAATACAGTTGTAAAATTTTCAAAATTTGACAACTAGGATTGTGCTATTGGGCCCGTTGTGATTTTGTGGTTTTGATGCATATATGATTTACGTAAAAAAAAATTAAAATGAAAGTGTTACGACCATTCGAAATTTGAAATTTAAATCAGGGAAAAAAATCTCATGGGCTGACCCATCAACCACCCAGGGTCGACCCAGATTTCGGCTGGATCAACCCATGTGTCGATCCACTGAGTTGGTGGGTCGACCTATGCATACCCGACACGTATATTTACAAGGCACAAAAATGAATGGACGAAGTAAATTTTTTGAGTTGTTTTTGATTGACGCGTTTTGTAACAACCCGGGAAATCAGAATCAATTTAAATTTTTTATTTTCGCAATTTTAATGAATTTTGGATATTTAAAATGATTTATTTTAAATAATAACGACGAGAAGTTTATTTTGAATAGAATTAGAATGTATATATTTATATAAATCGAAGTTAGAATATAAATATTTATTTTAAATGTAAAAGGAATTGAAAATGGAGCAGTAGTTTGAAAATTCGATTTCAAATTTCGAATGAATGTACAGGATTCAAAATAAACCGGATTTTGGTGAAACCAAAAATATTAGAATCTATTTGAAAATATCTTTCCAACGAATCCAAAAAATTGAAATTTCATAGCGGGAATAAAAAGTTATGCCCAGTTGAAAATTAAGAATAGTCGCTATGAAAATATGGCCCGTAAAAATAGTCATTTTGCAAACGACCTCCATTTTTGACGAAACCACTTTTGTTGAATCCAGAATGTCAAATTATTGTTAGATTCCAAAATTCATAATTTTTGGAATTGATATGTGAGCGTGGCAAAAGAAAATGTGTTTTGTCAATTTCAGTCAATTTGGATCGACCAGAAAATGGTCATTTTTCAAATTGTCTTCAATTTCGATGAAATTAGTTTTGTTAGGACTGTATCATCAAAATATAGCAAGATTTATTTTTCTGGAATTTTTGAAGTCCGTATGTGGCCCTCGGTAAATTAAAATGTACGTTCAAATCTAAAATTGAATGTTTTATATTTTATTTTGAATGAAAACTGATCCAAACGGTCGAATACGAAATATATTCCAGTGTGTCCGGAATGGGGTATTTAGCCAGGGGCGACATTCGTTGGGTTTGATTTGGAGTTCATATCAATAGGCAACTATTTTTGGAATTAATTAAAAATAAAAAATAAATAAATATATAAATAAAAATCTAACCCTAATTTCCTATTCGTTCATAAATCTGCGCTGAGTTTTCTTCCGCCTGAACGGCGGAAATCACTCCTAACTTCGCACGCCTAGATCTCCTCATTCAATTAGTAAAAACTCAAAAGTATAAAAACAAAATTGTTCAACATCGAGAGCTCTTCAAATCAAGACCAACCAGGAAAATTATCGTATCATATTTCGCTTGAAATTCGAGTTGGGTGGGTGTGACTTCAGGGTCGGCAATGAGGCGCGATCGATCCCGCCGTGTCTCTGGCTAGAGGTGGCGCACCCCAAGGCGCTTCAAGGGGTGACGTTCGATCAACCTCCGGTGGCTTATCTTGGCGGGGCGCAGCGGATTTATGGATCGACGGTTTGGGTTTGGGGGGGGTGGGGTGGGTTTCGTGAATTCTGAGCAAGGCCTGAAGGTGATTTATATTTTTTTATTTATTGAATTAACATTGTTTAATCTCTGATTTTTATTATATAATAACATTGTTTAGTTTCATATTTTTAAAACATATATAGCATGATTTTAGAGAAAAGAAAAGAAAGAAAAAGTAGCATTGTAATTAAAAATATGATTTTGAATAACTTTGATTTTTAAATAAAAAGATCGTTGTTGTAAATATAAAGTAGCTGAATAAAAATATTGTTTTTAAAGAAAGAAAGACTTTGTTTAAAAATGTAATTTTTAAATATATACATACTTTGTTTTTGAAAATATAAACATACTTTTTTTTTGAAAATATAAACATACTTTGTTTTTGAAAATATAAACATACTTTTTTTAAAAATATAGATATACTTCGTTTAAAAATATAAAATAGAATTTGATTTTGAAAAGATAAAAATAGAATTTTTTATCGTATTTTAGAAATATTTTTATGAAGATAAAAATAAAAATAGGATTTTTGTCATATATAAGAAAATACTTTTAGATCGATATAAATATGATTTTTATCGTATGTATTCTACTTATAAGATAGTCAGGTTAAGAAATTATTTCTAGAAAGCTAAAATATGAATTTTAGATTATAAAAATTATTTATAAAATAATCATACTAAGAAATAAGTAATGATAAATGAAAAATATGATTTTTAACATATGTACGTTATTTATGGAATAGACGTGCTGGAGTTTCGGGGAAAATAGTCTAAAATTGAAAATCAAAGAATGGCGGAGTGGAAACCCAAGTGAGAACTTCTCACTAAAAATTTCTTGAACAATTATTTATTGTATAACTACATATATGAACCGTTCCCCGTTGTCCACAGACCATGGACGACTTGTTTGATTGTTTGGTTTGGTTGATTTGAATATTTGGTTGTTTGGGTGAAATGAATTGATTAGAATTGTTACGTGTGTATGGCGCGAGCCAATATCAGGAGAGGGGTAATACTAGACATTACCCGATTTTGATATCGCGCCGTTATGCCGCCAAAATTTTCTAAAATATGTTAGAACAATAAAAATATCATTTTTATTGTATAAACGAACTGAATAAAATATTCATGTGTTGAAATAAATATTTTATAGTTAAAAATATAATTTTTAACATGTATATGAATAAAATAAATATTCATTTACAAAGCGGACAAATTGTTTATGTACACACATTTAACTGATATTGATTGGGGCGATATATTTTACACATCGCCCAACTGCACAAATAATATTCAATATTTGTTGGTTGAAACCCCACACGGCTATTGGGATGATATTTGTCGTACACTAATCCCAATTGTTTAGTTGTATGTCAATCGATTGGTTGACAGACTATTATAAGCGTTAAATATTTATATTTAATGTTTATGCAGTGTAGAATGCACTCTGGATGAAGGTTGATTGTTTATCATTGTTGTTCGATACATGTGTTGTATGAAATCCATATAAATAACATTATATGGTAATTGACTGTGTCTGATTCCAGTTCAGAAAGAACGAATATTTTAAAAATAACGAATATTTTCAAATAGCGAATATTTTAAAATAATTTTCAGTAATGGATCAAAATCTGATTGTTGATGTCCGATTTGGGATGGACACGAATACATTTAATTATATAAAGCCATGATGATTAGATTAACGCCATTTTGACATGAACGATATTTATATCAATTTTATTCGTTTTGTATAACGAATATCGAAAAGGAATTGATTTCAAAATCTAATGTTTTGAAAATATTACCGTTTATATATATTAATGATATGGAATATTCAATTTTGATTTGAAATTGAATATGAAGTTGAAATCGTTTTGAAAACGAATTTAAAACGATATATAAAATACATATTAAATGGAAATCGACGAAACATATATTATATAATATAATGGCCTGAATAGAAAGCGCGGTAGTTCGCTAATCCCGACTAGTTTGGATAAACCATAATTTGGTTCGAATTGATATCTAAAGGAAGATTAAAGATTAAAGTTTAAAGAATTTATCTTTGATAAAATTAATGGGAACCTTTCCCAAAGGATATGAATATTTAAATAAAAGAATATTCTGAATTGGAATGAGGTGTATGTTGTGTTTTTATAACACTTGTTTATTATATACGCGAGTTATTTGGAAAGACCGAGTTTATCCTATTCTGAATAACTGAATCCACGATGAGGCGACGATAAAGACAGTGGTTGAAGACCGGAGGTCTTCACATCGTTTGGATGATTACTGATGTCTTGATTGGGCAGTACACCCAAGACAAGGTAATAAGTGGTGATCATCCAGACGTACTTGGAGATCGACCGGATATGTGAGGGCCTCTCTCCTGTATTGGACATACGGGACGAGGAATAAGGTGCCTCTGGTTTCGGTCAGACCCAGAACGAACTTGTAAATGGAAGTGTGTCTGACATCAGATTTCATTCTGTGTGATTGATAGACATCGGTTGCATAGCGAGAATTGCTTGTGTGGCATACTGAGATGCAAATGATCAAGGCTTCTGCTGAAAAGCAGAGTCTTGTGGTTGATGATCAAAGCACGGCTTTAATATAGCATAGCTTTGGGTAGCCTTAATTCGCGAGCCTCGCACCTCAGTGTGAACCAGAAACAGAAGAGGACATCAGGGAGGGCATGCGTTTCCTTCTAGCTAGGAGTGGTGTCAGCGTTTTGCAAGCTCTGACGTTTTACTTACGTGGATGATGGATAGCGAGGCGCCTCGGTTATATCGGTCTCTGCGGAGCTGATGGATGATATGGTCTTTATACAAACCATACTTACTCCCTATAGGGCGGGGAGGCGTAGTGTTCAGGCATTTTTATCCACTCTGTGTGGACCGGCCCTGACGATCTAAGGTGCAGTTGCGGCTGTTCCTAAGACATGGGCTAGATTGTCTCAAAGCGAAGGACGATCCCTTGCCTTGGTTCACAGATGGAAATCCAACTTCCAATACGTGACAATTGCGGTTCTGATTACAGAGCCTAGTATGTCGACATTGTGGGATGGGGCACTCATGCCGTCTATGATTGATACATTTATGTTTGAATTTTTTTGACACTATACGCTTATAGTAATAGTAAAATATGAAATTTCACGTACCAAGCATTTTTGGCTATTATAAGGTAAAACTCTATCCTCTGGCTTGCGTTGCATTGTGTGATGGGACATGAGTCTTATAATAGCTTCATTGTTCTTTATTTAGCATTGCGCTGTTTGTTTAATGCACTGGTATTCTTGGGGGTAAACCCGTTCCGTGTTATATAGTGTGGTCCCTTGATTTACCTAACTTTAAAATCAGATTAATAACTGTTTTAGTCCTTACACCAGTCACATGACTGACCTGGTGTTTATTGTTTTAACCTAAACTCTGGGTGCTCTTATTTTACACACGTGCAGCTAGTAGTTTTGGTTTTGCAGATTTATACTCACAGGATCCTGGTTTACAGCTGGAATGATATTCGGAAAGCTCTATATCCGTATATTCCTTTCGGTTGTGTTTTGTATTATTTTCCACTGCATTGTAATTTGTAAATCTCTGATATTTATCAAATGTATTTTATTCATTCATACTGTTATATTCTTGTATTCTGATGGAATTGTTGTAATAAGCAATGGAATGTTCTTCTGGTTGTATTCTGATTTGTCGTGTTCTCAACTCAATCCGGGCTTTCCTTTACGGGGAAGTTCGAGTCGTTTCATTTTGGTATCAGAGCTTTGGTTTGCAGAGCTCGAGAACAAGTAATATCCAATGAGAATGACTCGTTAGAGATAGGATTAGCAGTATCCTAGAACGAGTCGAAAGAGTGTTATTTTTAAAATAAAAATGAAACAAAGTTTGTTTTGAAAATTTAAACAATTTTATACGTATTTGAATATTTTATTTTTATTGAATTTGGATAATCCAATCTATAAAGATTTTGCATATACGCCTTACAAACGTGTATTCGGAGTTTTAATATACTGGATAGATATAGAATCACACTCTAGTCGCGCATAGATAATTCTTGTAATGCATTCGCATTATTAGTATTTGTGTTTGAGTTTTGAAAGTGGGATTTCTATGTATTTCCATTAGACTGGTGTGAGAACCAAAATTACATAAGATTATTTGTTGTGATTTGGCCTCAAAAACCTAATTTTTGACTATGTATTAAAGTTATGCATTTGAAAATTAATCAACTAATTGATTGCTGGTTGTGTTGTTTGATTATTGGTTTGATTAATTAAAAATTTGAACCATTAAGCCAAATTTTATCAAATATTGAGCTGGATTGAAATTTTGTTAGAGTTTCCTATATATGCATGCATATACATTGAACAAGTAAATGGATTTTCTATTGAGTAAATAATTTAATTGCGTGCCCGATAAATAGGTAAGCCTTAATGAGTTGGCTGCGCAATTTTATTATTATATAAACTCCTATGAATGCCATTGGATGAGGGTGCTGGTTGCTCTGTGTGAGATTATAAACGTCGCCATAGGATAGTAACAATTAATTTTGAACTACACTACATGGCACACTGCGTGAAGATAGCATACTCTATCATGTACCATATAAGCACTTGGAGTTTGTGTGACGAGGTTGAAGATTTACCATACAAGCGAGAGGCTTGTATGGCGATGACTGTATTTCAGGTTGAACCGAAGGTTGATATGGGCTATATAAAATGTAACGGTAAACTGCCAGGTTGATAAAAACCCCACACGGGTCTGGAGTTGACAATAAACATGTTCTCTAGTCGTTAAGGCAGAAAAACTATTTATAGGGTGACGAGAATTTATTCTATGGAGTTATGATTTATACACACTCCCCTGTGGACACCAGAATATATCACTACAAATATGTGCATGCTTTTTAGGATTTATTGGGTGCCTAATACGGCCCAATAAATTTCCAAACCCCTCCCCGTACAAAGGAGGTTATGGCGAAATTTTTCGAAAATTTAGGGTGTTAGCCAAATTTTTGAGAAATTTGAATATTCTTAGAAACCGAAAAGTTGAAGAATGAAAGCCAAACTGAAATTTGAGTTAGTTGGTCAAACAACTTTCAGCTTTGTTCCTTTTCGAGGACGAAAAGATTTTAAGTGGGGGAGATTGTAGCAATCCGAAAAATCAGAACCAATTTAAAATTTTTGTTTTGGCAATTTTAATGAATTTTGGATATTTAAAATGATTTATTTTAAATAACAACGGCAAGAAATTTATTTTGAATAGAATTAGAACGTATATATTTATATAAATCGAAGTTAGAATATAAATATTTATTTTAATTATAAAAGGAATTGAAAATGGCGCGGTAGTTTGAAAAATCGATTTCAAATTTCAAATGAATGTACAGGATTCAGAATAAACCGGATTTTGGTGAAACCAAAAATATTAGAATCTATTTGAAAATATCTTTCCAACAATTCCGAAAAATTGAAATTTCATAGCGGGAATAAAAAGTTATGCCTAGTTGAAAATTTAGAATAGTCACTATGGAAATATAGCCCGTGAAAATAGCCATTTTGTAAATGACCTCCGTTTTCGACGAAACCAACTTCGTTGAATCCGGAATGTTAAATTATTGCTAGATTCCAAAATTCATAATTTTTGGAATTAGTATTGAGCATGGCAAAAGAAAACGTGTTTTTCAATTTCAGTTAATTTGGATCGACCAGAAAATGGTCATTTTTCAAACAGTCTTCAAATTCGATAAAATTGGTTTTATTAGGACCGTATCGTCAAAACATAGCCAAATTTATTTTTCTGGAATTTTTGAAGTTCGTATGTGGCCCCGGTAAATTAAAATGTACGCTCAAATCTAAAATTGAATGTTTTATATTTTAATTTGAATGAAAACTAATCGAAACGGTCGAATTGGCTTACGAAACATATCCCATTGTGTCCGGAATAGGGGTATTTAGCTAGGGGCGATAGTCGTTGGGTTTGATTTGGAGTTCATATCAATATGCAACTATTTTTTGAATTAATTAGTAATTAAAAATAAATAAATATATAAATAAAAATCTAACCCTAATTTCCTATTCGTTCATAAATCTGTGTCGCGTTTTCTTCTTCCTGAACGGTGGAAATCACCCCTAACTTCGCATGCCCCAATCTCCTCATTCAATCAGTAAAAAAATCAAAAGTATAAAAACAAAATTGTTCAACATCTAGAGCTCTTCAAATCAAGACCAACCAGAAAAATTATCGTATCATATTTCACTCGAAATTCGAGCTGGGAGGGTGTGACTTCGTGGCCGTTTTCCAGCGGTGAGGCGCAATCGATCCCGCCGTGTCTCTGGCTAAAGGTGGTGCACCCCAAGGCGCTTCAAGGGGTGAAGCTCGATCAACCTCCGGTGGCTTATCTTGGCAGGGCGCAGCGGATTTGTGGATCGACGGTTTGGGTTTGGGGAGGGGGGTGGGTTCGTGAATTCTGAGCAAGTCCTGAAGGTGATTTATATTTTTTAATTTATTGAATTAACATTGTTTAATCTCTGATTTTTATTATATAATAACATTGTTTAATTTCAGATTTTTAAAAAATATATAGCATGATTTTAGAGAAAAGATATGAAAGAAAAAAAAGCATTGTAATTAAAAATATAATTTTGAATAACTTTGATTTTTAAATAAAAAGACCATTGTTGTCCATATGAAGTAGCTGAATAAAAATATTGTTTTCAAAGAAAGAAATACATTGTTTAAAAATGTAATTTTTAAATATAAACATACTTTGTTTTTGAAAATATAAACATACTTTGTTTTTGAAAATATAAACATACTTTGTTTTTGAAAATATAAACATACTTTGTTTTTGAAAATATAAACATACTTTGTTTTAAAAATATAGATATAATTTGTTTAAAAATATAAAATAGAATTTGATTTTGAAAAGATAAAAATAGAGTTTTTTTATCGTATGTCATAAACATTTTTATGAAGATAAAAATAAAAATAGGATTTTTGTCGTATATAAGAAAATACTTTTAGATCGATAAAAATATGATTTTTATCGTATGTATTCTATTTATAAGATAGTCAGGTTAAGAAATTATTTCTAGAAAGATAAAATATGAATTTTAGATTATAAAAATTATTTATAAAATAATCATACTAAGAAATAAGTAATGATAGACGAAAAATATGATTTTTAACATATGTATGTTATTTATGAAATAGATGTGCTGGAGTTCTAGGAAAACAATCTGAAATTGACAACCAAACAATGGCAGAGTGGAAGCCCAAGGCGAGAACTTCTCACTAAAAATTTCTTGAACAGTTATTTTTTGTATAATTGCATATATGAACTGTTCCTCGTCGTCCACAGACCATGGACAACTTGTTTGATTGCTTGGTTTGGTTGATTAGATTATTTGGTTGAATTTGGTTGTTTGGATGAAATGAATTGATTAGAATTGTTATGTGTATATGGCGCGAGCCAATATTAGGAGAGGGGTAATGCTAGACATTACCCGATTTTGATATCGCGCCGTTATGCCGCAATTTTTTTATAAAATATGTTAGAACAATAAAAATATCATTTTTATTATATAAATGAACTGAATAAAATATTCTTGTGTTAAAATAAATATTTTATAGTTAAAAATATAATTTTTAACGTGTATATGAATAAAATAAATATTCATTTACAAATCGGACGATTTGTTTATGTACACACATTTGACTAATATTGATTGGGGCGATATGTTATACACAACGCCTAACTGCACAAATAATATTCAGTATTTGTTGGTTGAAACCCCACATGGGTATTGAGATGATTTTTGACGTACACTAATCCCAATTGTTTAGTTGTATGTCAATCGATTGGTTGACAGACTGTTATAAGCTTTAAATATTTATATTTAATGCTTATGCAGTGTAGAATGCACTCTGGATGATGGTTGATTGTTTATCATTGTTGTTCGATACATGTGTTGTATGAAATCCATATAAATAACATTATATGGTAATTGACTGTGTCTGATTCCAGTTCAAGAAGGAATATTTTAAAAATAACGAATATTTTCAAATAACGAATATTTTAAAATAATATTCAGTAATGGATCAAAATCTGATTTTTGATGTCCGATTTGGGATGAACACGAATATATTTAAATATATAAAGCCGTGTTGATTAGATTAACACCATTTTGACGTGAATGATATTTATATCGATTTTATTCGTTTTTATAATGAATATCGAAAAGGAATTGATTTCAAAATCTAATGTTTTGAAAATATTATCATATATATATATTAATGATATGGAATATTCAATTTTGATTTGAAATTGAATATAAAGTTGAAATCATTTTGAAAACGAATTTAAAACAATTTATAAAATACGTTTTAAATGAAAATCGACGAAATATATTATATATATAATATCCTGAATATAACGCGCTGCGCTGCGCCAGTTCGCGAATTTCGACCATTGACTTCGAACGGACATTACGGGAGATCCGACCGTCGGATTCTCCTAAAACCGGAACCGTTCGGTTTGTATCGAAAAGTGCTTTCTAACAAATATTAGAGATTTGAAATCTAATGGTTGGATTTGGAATTTTGTCCAAATCAAATTTGGAAAAGGTCGTTGTAAGTGCAGTTCGTTGGCCGTTTATGGAAATCGACTGTACGGGCCTTGATAAAATTATTAAAAATATCAATAATTAGTGTAAAATCATAAGAAATGATTTGGAAAGAATTGGAATGAAAAATTCCCTATTTGAAAAGAAAAAAATATGTTTTTATCGAAATGAACTAGTTATTAACTAGAGTTATAATCCAATATTTTAAAATGAAATAAATTGGATTTGAAATGGTTTTAAAAATAACCAGAATTTCCAATATATGAAGTGGATTGTATTTGAATCGAAATTATCTTCGGAATATTTTGATATTGGATTCCGTGATTATACAGGCATTTTGGTGGAATTTGGTAGATATGTATATCGTTATTCCATTATGATGTTTGTTAAATTCAGAATTTGATATTGAATATAAGCCAATATATTTTCTATTCAGAGTCTTGTATTTAATATCAGATGAGATTTTGGGTTTGTCGTGAAAGGTGTCTTCAGTAACACTGTTCTGAAACCCCATGTGAAGAGAATAAATCTTTTAATAAAGATTGTTAGAGTTTACAATTATATTTAATAATTAGAATAAAATTGAATGTGAATTGGGTTTATCGTGAACAGTTTTTTTAGCGACATTAGTTCTTTAACCCGATTTACAGTGAAATGTGACTTGGAATTTATAAATGTTTTGTTAATATTTAAAGGAGATTTTCCAAAGTAAAGTTTTCTAGTTTAACATATTACATCGGAATGGAGTGGAATCGGATTTGATAATAATCGAACTGAATTTATGTGGAGGAAGACTGTTAATATATATGGAATTTAAAAGGCTTTGCCGTTATTCCATTTATATTATCGGTTGGATATGGAAGTTTATATCAATTATATATATTAATCTATTTTCCATGAAAATTCCATTGTTAACGGAATGTGATTTTGGGTTTATCGTAAGCTTTGTTTTAAATGACATTCGTTCTTTAACCCAGTTAAAGATAAGATTTATTTCTTAACTTTGAATAATCATTAAGTAATGATTTTTGGAAATTAAATCTGAAATAGAGTTTTAATGAATCTTTAAATAGTTTGAAAAGTGAATTGATAACTGAAATTATCAAATCCAAGAAATGATCGAGAATGGAGTACCACCAGTTTTACTCCAGGCGATAGTTAAATCTTTAACTAGATTTGAACGTAAAATGGAAATTCAATTTACCGATAACACCGTGGTGACATATATGAAGTATTACTAGTTTCGCTTCATGGGATGAATAGGTTGGGATTGGGAAATTAAACAAATGATTACTTCGGTAAGGTTCGCTAATCCCGATTAGTTTGGATAAACCATAATTTGGTTCGATCTGATATCCAAAGGAAGATTAAAGAATAAATTTTAAAGAATTTATCTTTGATAAAATTAATGGGAACCTTTACCAAAGGATATGAATACATAAATAAAAATATATCTGAATTGGAATGAGGCGTATGTTGTGTTTTTATAACACTTGTTTATTATATACGCAACTTACTTGGAAAGATCGGGTTTATCCCATTCTGAATAACTGAATCGGCGATGAGTCGACGGTGAAGATGGTAGTTGAATACCAGAGGTCTTCACATCATTTGGATGATTACTGATGTCTTGATTGGGCGGTACACTCAAGACAAGGTAAAAAGTGGTGATCATCCAGATGTACTTGGAGATCGACCGGATATGTGAGGGCCTCTCTCTTGTATTGGACATATGGGACGAGGAATAAGGTGCCTCCGGTTTCGTTTAGACCCAGAACGAACTTGTAAATGGATGTGTGTCTGACATCGGATTTCATTCTATGTGATTGATATACATCGGTTGCATAGCGTGAATTGTTTGTGTGGCATGTTGAGATGCAAATGATCAAGGCTTCTGCTGAAAAGCAGAGTCTTGTGGTTGATGATCAAAGCATGGCTTTAATATAGCATAGCTTTGTGTAGCATTGATTCGCGATCCTCGCACCCCGGTGCGTTTCCTTCTAGCTAGGAGTGGTGTCAGCATTTTGCAAGCCATGATGTTTTACTTATGTGAATGATGGATAGCGAGGAGCCTCGGTTATATCGGTCTCTGCAGAGCCGATGGATGATATGGTCTTTATACAGACCAGACTTACGCCCATAGGGCTGGGACCAGTGTTCAGGCATTTTAATCCACTCCGTGTGGACCGACCCTAATGATCCAAGTGCAGTTGTGGCTGTTCCTGAGACGTGGGCTAGATTGTCTCGAAGCGGTAAGGACGATCCCTTGCCTTGGTTCACAGATGGAAATCCAACTTCCAATGTGCAACAATTGCGGTTTTGATTGTAAAGCCTAGTATGGCGACATAGTGGGATGGGGCACTCTTGCCGTCTATGATTGATACATTTATATTTAAAATTGCTTTGACATTATACACTTATAGTAATAGTAAATGATGAAATTTCACGTACCAAGCATTTTTGGCTATTATAAGGTAAAAACTCTATCCTCCGGCTTGCGTTGCATTGTGTGATGGGACCTGAGTCTTATAATAGCTTCGTTGTGCTTTATTTAGCATTGCGCTATTTGTTTTATGCACTAGTATTCTTGGGGGTAAACCCGTTCCGTGTTATACGGCATGATCCCTTGATTTACCTAACTTTAAAATCAGATTAACAACTGTTTTAGTTCCCACACCAGTCACATGACTAACCTGGAGTTTTGTTTTAACCTAAACTGTGGGTGCCTCTATTTTCCACATGGGCAGCTAGTAGTTTTGGTTTTGTAGATTTATATTCACAGGATTCTGGTTTACAGCTGGAATGATATTCAGAAAGCTATGTATCCGTATATTCCTTTCAGTTGTGTTTTGTATTATTTTCTGCTGCATTGTAATTTGTAAATCTCTTATATTTATCATATGTATTTTATTCATTCATACTCTGAAATATTCTTGTATTCTGATGGAATTGTTGTAATAAGCAATGAAATGTTCTTTTGGTTGTGTTCTGATTTGTCGTGTTCTCAACTCAATCCGGGCTTTCCTTTACGGGGAAGTTCGGGCTGTTTCATGTTTGCATCTGATTGGGTAACCTGACTATTAGCCAAGGACATGGTCGATTCGGATTTAAAACCTAAATCAAATAGTTGAGGATCTTTTGCCCCACCTATAAATAACCCCCAACGCTTCCCCATTTCTTCACAACACTTCTTCCCTGCCTATGTTAGTCTCCTTTTTCATTGACAGGGCCAACCTATATATTTTAGGGAACTTAGATTAAAATAAAAATATTTTCTACTTTATTTTTTTCTTGTGGTGCTGTCTGGCCAGGAGGGAAGATTTTCTTACGAGATTTATGATTACTTATATTATTAATTAAGTTTTGGTAAATAAGACTAATAGTAATGGTAGTTTTGTTTTACAGTTCTTTTACTTAAAATATATTTACAGTTATAGTTTGTTCCTATTTTTATGTAATTTCTTTCTGTAAGTTGTTTCCGTAATTTTTCGATCTTTTCTTACAGTTTTTGTTTAATTAATATTCAAATTAATATTCTAAGTCTTTTCCCTCTTCTTCGTTGGATTTTTACAGTTTATTGTGGTTATGCCCAAATATCCGTAAAAGGCACATGTATACGACCGATTTAGACATAGTTTTATATGCCTGATTGCCTATGACTGACATAATCATTTATTTATGCGTTTGTATACGAATGATTTAGACACTGATTATGCACCTAATTTTATACGTTTGATTATTGTCCTTTTTATTCTACGCACGTTTGGGAAATCTGATTAATCTGGAATGATTGAAACATAAGTTTGGGGCTAATTCGACATAAGACGTGAAGTGTAATTAAAAGGGAATGTTGGACTGATAATAGGCAAACTTGATTTAGATTGTAAAGTGACTATAGTATAGGTTATGTCAGAAAAATGAACTATAACATATATTTGCATAAATATGATAAATTGGGAAATCATAATAAACAAATATGGTTTATTTGCAAATTTGAATATAATTTGGACTGTAGATGATTCAATTAGGCTTAACACGAAAATTAACTTTAAAATGGTATCAAGTTATAAGCCTAAAGCTATAATATTCTACGGGGCCTTGTGATTAGGAGTTATTATGCGATAAATGAATGAACGGTTAGGCTTAATAAATATTGAACTTAAAGTGACATCAAGTTATTAGCCAAAATTCTATGGTTAATCCATGGTAATTCTATGAGCTTTGTAATTAGGTGTTCATTGGTAATTTTATGGGGGTTTAGGTAAGTAGACGATCAACGATAATATTCTATGGTGGCCTTGCATTAGCTTATATTCTATGGCGGCCTAGCAAAATAGGTGTTCCGCAATATTCTTTCGGCGGTCTTGCTCGAGGTGTTCTATGGCTATAGTTTCTATAGAGGGCCAAATCAATGGGAATTTGAGCCAAGTATTATTTGTTTTTTAAGGGATTCATACTAGACATCAAACTCTTTTATCATGTATGGTATCACTAGGAGGTAAGGGCACGTACCATGCTGTGCTAGGTAGTAAGTTTGTGATGACCCTAAACTCTCGTGCCATGGAAGCAAGGATAATCTTTGGAATATTATAAATAAACAATAATAACAGAACAGAAATATATCATTACACCAGATAATGTACAACAAATTTCACTGGAACAAATATAATCATTAGAGTTACACAGTATAACAGGATCACACTTAGTACAAAATACAGTTTCAGCTTTATATAAAATGTCTGTAGCGGAATCAAACATAATATAAATAACAAAGTCTGAACAACATAATAGAATTGATAGAATCCATCTTCATCTCCATAGCTATCCAAAATGAGCCTGCTAAAACCTGAATAATAGGCTGCCCGTGTACAAAATAGAGGCACCCGAGTTTGCAAGTGAAACAAACTATGAGTCAGTCATGGGACTGGTATGATAAATCTTACTTAACCTATTTAACCATAAGGTCAATCACAGGACCACGCGCTAACGCGGAACGGGTTTACTCCATTGGATTGCCAGTGCATAAATAAAGTAAGCCATTTAAACAATGCAATGCTTTTTATAGAAAATGAAGCCATTATAAGACCCAGTTCCCATCACACAATGTAACGTAAGCCGGAGGATAGAGTTTTACTTATAATGGCCAAAATATGCTAGATACGTATAAATCAAAATCATTTGATATTATTACTAGTGCATATATGTTTCAAAAATAATTTCAATCATAATGTATCAATCATAGACGACATAGCTACCATCTACTATGTCGCCGTATATAGGCTTACAATCAAAACCGCACATGTCGTATTGGAAGTTGGATTTCCACTATGAACAATGGCAAGGGATCGTCCTTACGTCAATCGAGACAATCTAGCCTACCATGTCTCAGGATATAGCCACAAGTGCACCTAGATCGTCAGGGCTGGTCCACACGAAATGGATTAAAATGCCTGAACAATACGTTTCCCCACTCTATGGGGCGTAACCTGGTCATATTTCGACCAAACCAACCATCGGCACCGTAGTGACTGATATAACCGAGGCGCCTCGCTTTCCATCATCCACATAAGTAAAAATGTCTGGACTCCATACCATGACACCACTCCTAACTAGAAAGAAACACATGTCCTACCAGAGGTCTACTCCTATTTCTGGTCCATACCTGGGGCGTGAGGCTCGCGAATTAACGCCATACACAAAGCTATGCTATATTAAAGTCGTGCTTTGATCATCAACCACAAGACTCTGCTTTTCAACAGAAGCTCTGATCACTGCATCTCAGCATGCCACACAGGCAACTCACGCCATGCGACTGATGTCTATCGATATATAACCTCTGAGCTCATACGTCTCAGAGAAGGGTGTTAAGCAAGAGAATAAATTCTCCGCCACCAAACAAATATATATTTAATAGAGATTAATCAACATAGAATAAAATCCAATGTCAGACACACATCCATTTACAAGTTCGTTCTGAGTCCGAACGAAATGGGAGGCACCTTATTCCTCGTCCTATATTTCCAATACAGGAGAGAGGTCCTCGCATATCCGGTCGATCTCCAAGTACGTTTGGACGATCACCATTTATTACCTTGTCTTGGGATGCCTCCCAATCAAGACATCAGTAATCATCCAAACGATGTGAAGATCTCAGTCTTCGACCACCATCTTCATATCTTTGACTTTTTCATTGTCGATCAATTATTTGAAATGAGAATTAACTCGGCCTTTTCAAATAATTCACGCATGTATAGAATTCAAATCAATTCTTTCTATGGTTAAACTATTCGACATCCACATTTCAGTTCATTAGTATAATTTTCATGTCAAATACATCCAACCATTAGAATATCTGATAACCAAAGCAAAATCGGTTTACCTCCATTCCACGTCGTTTATAATATTTTAAAACGATTTTTCACTATTCTTATTTATTTAAAAATAGTCCATTTCCATCGAACGACGTTTCAGGTCATTTGATGGCCCAAGCGATGCTATCGTCCAAATTTGATTTAAACATTTCGAAAAATCTAACCGTTGGATCTTAACGAATTTTATATCGTTGGAAAGATCTTTCCAAAGCGGATCCAACAGTTCCGGTTTTTGGAAAATCCGACGGTCGGATCTCTCGATATAACCGTTTAAAGTTACTATTTCAAAACACGAATTGCAACGACACGATTCATTTTATTTTAATTTATATTTATGTATATATAAATATAATTCATTCTGGCGTTGTTTTTCCTCAGATTTGATTTAAACAATTCACACAATCTAACTGTTGGATCTCAACAAATTTTATATCGTTGGAAATATATTTTAAAAGCGAACCCAACGGTTTCAGTTTGGGGAAATCCAATGGTCGGATTTCTCGCTATAATAGTTTAAAATCACGATTCCAAAACACGAACTGCAGCGGCACGATTCGTTTTATTTTAATATATATATATATATATATATATATATAATTCATTCTATGATTTCCAAATCGTTTTCACTTCAAAATTTTGGCTAATGCCATTAAATTTTGAATTTTTTTGCCACAACCTCCTTTATACAGGGAGGGGTTTGGAAATTTATTTGGCCGTATTAGGTACCCAATAAATCCAGTACAAGCACACACAATTTTTAGTGTCCTATCTATGCTCGAGGGAGTGTGTAAAATTACTCCTGAGATAAATCTCATCACCTCGTCCAGTGTTGGAAAATAAATAATCCATGTGCCATATCTAATAACTAGAGAGATGTGATTATTGTCAACTCTACACCCGTGTGGGTTTTTTATTTAATCTGGTAATTTACCGTTATAATTTTTTTGTCCATATCAGTCCTCGGTTCAACCTGTAATTCAATCAACGCCATACGAGCGTCTCGCTCTGATGGTAATCTCAACCTCGTCATACAAGCTCCAAATGCTTATATGGAATATGATATGCTATGAAATAAATAGTTCGTCTTCGGTTCAACCTAAAATATAGTCATCTCCATACAAGCATCTCGCTTGTATGGTAATTCAAACCTCGTCACATAAGCTCCAAATGCTTATGTGGTATATGATAGAGTACGCTATCTTCACGAAGTATGCTAGCAGTGTAGTTCAAAATTAATTGTTACTATTCTATGATGTTGTTTAAAATCTCACACAGAATAACCAGCACACTGCATCCAATGGCTTTCACAGGAGTTGATATATAAATAAAATTGTGCAGCCAACTCATTAAGGTTTACCTATTTGTCGGGCACGTAAATGAATTCTTTACTCAACAGTAAATCCATTTACCAGTTCAGTACATGTATATATGTGCATATCTAAGCTAAAAATGATAGTTTTAGCTAGCCAATATTTATTTCTATACATGATGATTTTTAACACTTCATATACATGTTAAAAATATTCTTTTCAATCAACAAATATTTATTTCAACCAATGGTTATTTTTAACAGTTCATATTCATGTTAAAAATATTATTTTCAATAAACAAACATTTATTTCAACCTATGGTTATTTTTAACAGTTCATATACATGTTAAAAATATTATTTTCAATCAACAAATATTTATTTCAACCTTTGGTTATTTTTAACAGCTCATATACATGTTAAAAATATTATTTTCAATTAACAAATATTTATTTCAACCTTTGGTTATTTCTAACAGTTCATATACATGTTAAAAATATTATTTTCAATCAACAAATATTCATTTCAACCTTGGGTTATTTTTAACAGTTCATATACATGTTAAAAATATTATTTTCAATCAACAAATATTCATTTCAACCGTTGGTTATTTTTAACATTTAATATACATGTTAAAAATATTATTTTCAATTAACAAATATTCATTTCGACCAATGGTTATTTTTAAAGGTTCATACATGCAATAAAAATGTATTTTTTATCGTTCAAACAATTTATTTCAAACATGAATATTTTATATAATTCAAACATATAATAAAAATATTATTTTTATCGTTCAAACAATTTATTTCAAACAAGAATATTTTATATACTTCATGCGTATAATAAAATTGTTTTTTTATTGTTCAAACAATTTATTTCAAACACGAATATTTTATATACTTCATACATATAATAAAAATGTTATTTTTATCGTTCAAACAATTTATTTCATACATGAATATTTTATATACTTTATACATATAATAAAAATGTTATTTTTATCGTTCAAACAATTTATTTCAAATATGAATATTTTTCAATACATGAATATTTCAGAAAATTTCAGTATTACAACGGCAGGGTATTTAGCACCGGCACCGTGTCCAGCGTGGCTCCTCTGCTATCCTAGGCTTTGCAGCATCACAATACTTTCATTTCAATGATTTCCACCATATCATTCATTTTCACAATACAATGAATATACCATGAACACAACCAAATTTTTTGCAACCACAATCAATCATTCACAACCACAATCAGTCATTCACAACACAATCAATTTATATCGTCCATGGTTTGTGGACGAGGGGAGTATATATATATATATGTATGTATTTATATAAATATTTTTATTTCCATTTCAATTTCATTTAAATTCCATTCAACGCATATATGATTTATACAACGCATGCACAACTTATACATCGCTTATATAATTTATACAACGCCCATATATGGGATATACAAAGCGTATAATTTATGCATCGCTTATATAATTTATACAACGCGCATACATTCCAATTTGAATTTAGATTACTCACATTAGGTTCCCCTCCTTCTAAAATTGTAGGAAGCTCCAAAATTTTTCCGGTCTCTTCAAGAATGTAGAAGACGTCGTCATTAGTCTAATGTCTCCGGTTTCACTAGATTTCGACAACATACGAAAAAGATATGATTTCTATACTAAAATCAAAATTTGCGATGCTTTTAAGTGTTAAAACCATTTAAATAAATTAAAACCCGTACCTTTCAGTTTTGTTTCCAACCTAGATTTTGATTTTCGTTCAATCCATTCTGCTTGAAGCCGATCGACTACTGCCACATCATGGGGCTTGGAGAGACGTGCCTGGAGGTGGTGGTCTTGTCGAACTCGCACCAGTCACGTCGAAGAAAATGGGCGTCAAGCAGAGCAACTTTGAGGGGTTGGTTCGAAGTGAATACGCAACGATAAATCACGAAGAGCTATGGATTTGAAGCTGAAGATGAGGTCTACAAAATCACGAAGAGCTATGGATTTGAAGGAGTTTGGGCTGGAAGGAATGAACACCAAGCCGCCGTTGATCGATATAGGGTTACGGTTTTTTGGATTTTTTTTTGGAAAATTAATTAATGAATAGAAAATTCTTGTTGGCTTACATATATATTAAATTCTAAAATAGTGTTTTTTTAATCCAAACTCCAAAACAAACACAACGACTAACACCCCTAGCTAAATACCCCTATTCCGGACACAATGGAATATGTTTCATAAGCCCCTTCGATTGTTACAGTCAGTTTTTCTTCAAATTAAAATATAAAAACATTCAAATATGGATTTGAACGTACATTTGAATTTGCCGGGGCTACATACTAATTTCGAAAATTACCAAAAAATAAATCTAGCTATGTTTGGACGATACGGTCCCAACAAAATTAATTTCATTGAATTTGGAGACCGTTTGAAAAATGGCAATTTTCTGGTCGATCCAATTCAAACTGAAATTACCAAACGCGTTTTCCTTTGCCACGCTCACATATTAATTCTAAAAATTATGAAATTTCAAACCTAGCAATAAATTGACATTCTGGATCCAACCAAAGTGGTTACGTCGAAAACAAAGGTCGTCTGCAAAATGTCTATTTTCAAGGGCTATATTTATATTAAATTTCATTGCGACTATTCTGAATATTCAACTGGCCATAACTTTTGATTCCTGCTACGAAATTTCGATTTTTCAAATTCGTTAGAAAGATATTTTTAAACAGATTTAAATATTTTTGGTTTCACTGAAATCCGATTTATTTTGATTCCTGTACATTCAGTCAAAGTTCAAAGTCAAAATTTTAAGCTGTAGCGCTATTTCTAACTCCTTATATAATTAAAATAAATATATTCATTCTAACTTCGATTCAAATAAATTTTTAGATGTTATTATTTAAAATAAATCATTTTAAATATTCTAAATTCATTAAAATAGCCAAAATAAAAATTTTAAATTGGTTATGATTCTCCGGGTTATTACAATCTTCCCCACTTAAAACTTTTCATCCCTGAAAAGGAAACAACAGTAAAGTAGGAAACAAAACAGAAAACAAAGTATACTGTAAATGTACCTTGCACCAGAGCCAATCAGAGATGTCCACTCTGCACTTGGGATAAGCCTGTTTGATGCTATATTCTGTCTCCCATATATAGTCTCTTGGATCTACGGTCCATTGTACTTTGACTAAATGAACCTTCTTGTTCTTTAGCTCTTTGGTTTCTTTGCCAATTATCTTCAGTGGTTCTCTTCTCACTGCTAATTCTGGAGTAATATCCAAATCCTGCTGCACTGCTTCTTCTACAACTAGATCTGGATCATGCACATGCTTTCAAAGTTGAGACACATGAAATACATCATGTACTCCGGACAACCAGTCAGGTAATTGAACCCTATAAGCAAGAGTTCCAATCCTCTCAAGTATAGGAAATGGACTAATAAATCTTGGTGCCAACTTCCTTGTTTTCCCGAATCGGACTACTCCTCTCATCGGAGAAACTCTCAGATATACATAATCACCAACAAGGAATGCTAAATCTCTTCTTCTAAAATCTGCATAACTCTTCTGTCGGCTTTGAGTTGTTTTCTATCGCTTCTTAATGAAATCGACTTTATCCGAAGCTTCACGAATCATGTCGGGACCCAATACTAATCTATTTCCTGATTTTACCCAACATGCAGAAGATTTACATGGTCGACCATACAATGCTTCGAATGGTGACATTCCCAAGCTCGCTTGGTAGCTGTTATTATATGAGAACTCAGCCAAATGCAAGTGATCTTCCCACGACCCACCAAAATCAACAATACATGCCCGCAATAAATCTTCTAGTATACGATTCACCCTTTCAGTTTGGCCATCTATTTGAGGATGATATGGGTTACTTAGGTTTAACTTTGTTCCCAGCTCTGGCTTGAATGCTTCCCAGAATTTACAAGCGAATATCGAATCATGATCACTAACAATACTACTGGGAACTCCATGTAGTCTAACGATCTCTTTGAAATAAATGTGCGCCAGGTTCTGACCCGTTCTATTTGATCTAACAGATATAAAATGGGCGGTCTTCGTGAAATGATATATGATCACCCATATACTATCATTTCTTTTCTTAATTCTAGGCAAACCATCTATGAAATCCATGGAAATTTGCTCCCACTTCCAATTTAGAATATCCAATGGTTGTAACAATGCGGCAAGTTTCTGTTGATTGCTTTTGACTTGTTGACAGGTAGAACACCGGCCATCATATATTGAAATGTCTCTTTTCATTGCCTTCCACCAGAATGTGCGTTCAAAATCATTGTACATCTTACTTACTCCAGGATGAATACTAAGCTTGGACTTGTGACATTCATCTTGTACTTCTCTCTGGAGTTCTGGAACATTTGGAACACAGGTTCGTCCTTTCAATCTCAGAACCCCTTGGCGATCCACTTGGAAACTGGAGACTTCGCCCTTTTGAATTCTTTTGATTATCTCCTTAATAAATTTATTGTCTTTCTGAAGAACAGAGATCTTGTCAATTAATGAAGGCGTAATAATAAGACTGGCGATGATTAAGTTCTTTCTGCTAAGCGCATCAGCTACAACATTGGCTTTCCCCGGAGTATACAATATATCTAGATCATACGTTGCAAGAAATTCTAGCCAACGCTGTTGTCTCAAATTTAAATCCTTTTGGGTGAACAAATAATGTAACAACTTGTGATCTGCATATAATTTGAACTTCTCACCCAACAGATAACGCCTCCAGATTTCAAACCAAACACGATGGCTAACAACTCAAGATCATGAGTAGCATATCTCTTCTCATGCGGTTTCAACTGACGGCTAGCATATGCAACTACTTGGCCTCTTTGCATTAATACCGCACCAGCACCTTCAATATAAGCATCCATATAGACTGTCTAATCTTGATTGCCATCAATGATACTCAACACTGGAGCTGTAGTCAACCTTAATTTCAGCTCTTGGAAAGCCACCTCACATTCTGGAGTCCAATTAAATCTTATGTGCTTCTTAGTAAGCTGCGTTAATGGACTAGATAGCTTCGAAAAATCCTTAATGACTTTCCGATAATAACTAGCCAATCCAAGGAAACTTCTAACTTCTGTGGGTGTACTAGGCTGCTTCTAATCTTGAATAGCTGAAATTTTACTTGGATCAACTGAAATTCCTTCCCTTGATACAACGTGACCAAGGAACTTCAATTCTTCTTGCCAAAATATACATTTAGAAAATTTGGCCTTTAAAACGTTTTTCTGTGAGAATTTCCAATACTTGTTCCAAATGTTTAGCGTACTCGCTATCTGACTTAGAGAAGATCAATATCATCAATGAATACCAGTACGAATTTATTCAAGACTTCTCTAAATACCCTATTCATTAGATCGAAAAAATAAGCTGGAGTGTTACATAAGCCAAACGACATTACTAACCACTCATAGAATAAGTCTGGACCTCTGAATGTTGTCAAAGGTACACATTCTTCGGCAATTCGCAACTGATGGAAACCTGTAGCTGTTGAGACAAGATTTTGATCGATGCCAACATATAAAGGTGCAGAGAAGATCATTTCGTAGAGATAAGGTTTTTTACTTGGAGTCGTGTTAGAAATATGTTAAAATCTATCCTCAAAGTATAACACGAATGCACAAAACAATATCATATCTTCATTGCTGAAATCTGTATATTTGAGGAATTGAGAAGTCACAGAAAAAGCCAAAACGGTCTAGGCTCCGACCGGGAAAGAGTGCAGAGTGAAATAGACTATGGACTGAGGTTCTTTGGTCCATAGCCAAAAAACGGTCAACCGCCCAAAAAAGGACCGGTCGACCGGTTTTACTGTGTTTGCACATAATGGCTATTTTTTTATTCTTTAAATTTCCAGAAACATAACCAGTCGACCAGTTCCGAACAGCAAGCTTTTTTATGAAGGGTTGCTACCATTCATCAAGAGTTTTCTCTTCAATTTTCAATGGATACGGATGCAATCTTTTGTAGAAACTCTTCATGAAGGAATGCAACTATTCTACACTATAAATAGACTTGAAATCATACTTTCAAATCACCGACTCTTGCTCTAAATTCGAATCTTACTTTCTAAATATTCTTGCATTCTAAAAGCTCTCAAATATTTTAATTGCTTATTGAATCATTGAAATTATTTCATATCTCTTCATTCAATAAGTAATATACTTCCTTAAATCTACGCATTCAAAGTATATACTTGAGGATCAGATTATAGGAAGATTGTACTCAAACTGTTGACTATCCGTGTTGAATCAAGAACACAAAGCAGAAGTCAAAACCATTGTATCAGTTGAAGTCCTGTGTGTGATCAGGCAAGTGTTGAAGTACTGTGTGTGATCAGGCAAGTGTTGAAGTCCTCGTGTTGTTAGAGGCATGAAATCCAGTTCGGCTGATCGAGTGCTGTGAACCTGTTCCTCCGGGTGAAGCGAGGTTGTTGATTAGTGAAAATCCAGAGAGAGGTCTGGGACTGGACGTAGGACGGTGCTCCGAACCAGTATAAAAAGCCCTGGTGTGATTTTTCCATTTTTACTGTATTT
Organism: Allium sativum; assembly: GCA_030737875.1. NCBI lineage: Eukaryota > Viridiplantae > Streptophyta > Magnoliopsida > Asparagales > Amaryllidaceae > Allium > Allium sativum. The sequence goes on along the minus strand of CM060927.1, from coordinate 259,170,970 downwards.
ACTATTATACAATTCTGTGATTAGCTATTACTTTCTACTTGACTAGTGTTTGTCATATTACACGATCCTTGAGTGTACTATACTTGACAAGTACACGCACACACTTTCAATTGGTATCAGAGCAAGGTCATCTTATAACCGTAACACAAATATTTGATATATTCTAGTAATATGGCAAATAACCCAAGTAGTAGCACTAACACCACTTACACTGAAGGTCAATCAACACAAAGACCTCCTTTCTTTAATGGTCTTAACTATAGTTATTGGGCAACACGTATGGCTTTTTACATGCAATCAATTAACTATGATGCTTGGAATGCTACTCAGAAAGAAATAGTCAATCCAACGACTGAGTATGCAGAATGGACGGCTGCTGAGAAAACCGCAGCTGCTGTAAATGCAAAAGCAATTAATATGTTTTTTGTGCACTAGATCAAAACGAATATAACCGTGTTGGTATCTGCACTACTGCTTACCAAATTTGGCAAACGCTAAAAACCACTTATGAAGGTACTAACAAGGTTAAACAAGCAAAAATAGCTTTGTTGAAAAGTCAATTTCAAAATTTCAAAATGAAACCAAATGAAACTATCAATGAGATGTATTCAAGGTTTCAAACCATTCATCATGCATTTATCGGATTAGGACAAAAGTATTCAGATTTTGATGTTGTTTCAACAGTCCTATATTCTCTGACTAGTGAATGGGAAGGAAAAGTATTAGCGATTGAAGAAGTTAATGACCTTTCCATCATGAAACCAGATGAATTGATAGGAAATCTAATGTCCCATGAAGCTAATTTGCAGGCTAGAAAAGAACAGAAAGAAGAAAAGAAAAATGTAGCATTTCATGCTGAAAACGACGAAGATGAATCAAATTCTGAAGATGAAGACTTGGCATTCATTGCAAAAGGTTTCAAGAAATTCTTGAAACGACAAAAAGCAAGTCGTTATAACAAAAAGAAAAGTGGATCAAATAGACCATCATCATCCGTTGAAGAATGTTTCAACTGCCACAAAAAGGGGCACATGCACAAGGATTGTCCAGAACAAAAGAAGAAGTCAGAAAATGACAAATTTGAATACAAGAAGGACAAATCAAAGAAACGAGCATTCTCAGTAACATGGGATGATTCAGACTCGTCTTCATCAGAAAATGAAAGTGATACAGAAAATGAACAAGCAAACATTTGTTTCATGGGAACAGACGATCAGGTACAAATTCCTACATTTGATGAAATACTTGATATTAATGCTGAATCGATAGTCAAATTTAAAGACATAAAACGACAACTCAAACAAGCCAAAGCTGATTTGAGTAAAGCAGAGTTTGAACGAGATATGTTAAAAGACGAGAACATAATATTAGAAGAAGAAATTGAAAAACTTCAAGAATCATCATCTAATATTGATTCTCAATTATCTCTTTTGAGTCAAGAAATTGAAACTCAAAAAGAGAAAAACGATGCTCTTACTGCTAAAAATCATGAACTTAAGGCAAAAGTCAAAATTCTAGACCTAAAAAAGGCTGGTTACAAACTAAGTTAGATAACATCACTCAAAATGTTTCTAACTTCAACAAAGGTCGAGAAAATTTGACAAAGATTATTGAAAATTCACAGTCTGTATCAAATAAGCAAGGGTTGGTATATAAGAAACAAGGAACTCAGAAATATCATTCTTACAAAAAGAAGAATGTAAAAGCTAAGAAGAATTCTAGTTTGTTATATTCCAAGCCAAAACCAGTTATGAATTTTCAAAAGAAAAATGTCAATACTATCAAAATATGGGTTCCTAAAACAAATAATAATTTGATTAGGAACAAATATATTCAGCAGTACATAAATACTGTGCATCATAATTCTAATTATATATATAAAGGGGATACCAGACCTGTATGGGTTTGGACTCCTAAGACCTAACTCTTAGGACCCCATAAATAGTGGGTACCATGGACTTAATTGTATTTTTTGTAGGTCCCACTCAAGAAAAGAGGAAAGTGGATATTGGACTAAAGGTGCTATAATTATTTACTACTCTCGATTACTGTGTTTATTATGGTATTTATTCTTTTCAATCGATGACAAAGGGGGAGAAATATTTTCTCTCATGATGATACATATCATTCATGTTACATATACTATCATCTAAAATTATGTGATTAACATGGTAATAGTATATGTGTGCTAACATTTGTTAATGCAGGAATCAAAAGGTAAGATTATTTATATTATGAACTAACAAATGTTGCAGAAATTCAGGGGGAGCTTTATATTTAGAGGGAGAAAATCCAAGGTGTTGTCATCAATCAAAAAGGGGGAGAATGTTGAGACAAGATTTTGATCGATGCCAACATATAAAGGTGCAGAGAAGATCATTTCATAGAGATAAGGTTTTTTACTTTGAGTCGTGTTAGAAATATGTTAAAATCTATCCTCAAAGTATAACACGAATGCACAAAACAATATCATATCTTCGTTGCTGAAATCTGTATATTTGAGGAATTGAAAAGTAATAGAAAAAGCCCAAACGGTCCAGGCTCCGACCGGGAAAGAGTGCAGAGTGATATAGACAATGGACCGAGGTCTTCCGGTCTATAGCCAGAAAATAGTCGACCGCCCAAAAAAGGATCGGTCGACCGGTTTTACTGTGTTTGCACATAACGACTATTTTTTTTATTCTTTAAATTTCCAGAAACTTAACCAGTCGACCGGTGATTTTCTACCAGTCGACCGGTTCCGAACAACAAGCTTTTTTATGAAGGGTTGCTTCCATTCATAAAGAGTTTTCTCTTCAATTTTCAATGGAAATGGATGCAATCTTTTGTAGAAACTCTTCATGAAGGAATGCAACTATTCTACACTATAAATAGACTTGAAATCATACTTTCAAATCACCGATTCTTGCTCTAAATTCTGATCTTACTTTCTAAATATTCTTGCATTCTAAAAGCTCTCAAATATTTTAATTGCTTATTGAATCATTGAAATTATTTCATATCTCTTCATTCAATAAGTAATATACTTCCTTAAATCTACGCAGTCAAAGTATATACTTGAGGATCAGATTATAGGAAGATTGTACACAAACTGTTGACTATCCGTGTTGAATCAAGAACACAAAGCATAAGTCAAAACCATTGTATCGGTTGAAGTCCCGTGTGTGATCAGGCAAGTGTTGAAGTCCTGTGTGTGATCAGGCAAGTGTTGAAGTCCTCGTGTTGTTAGAGGAGTGAAATCCCGTTCGGTTGATCGGGTGTTGTGAACCTGTTCCTCCGGGTGAAGCGAGGTTGTTGATTAGTGAAAATCCAGAGAGAGGTTTGGGACTGGACGTAGGACGGTGCTCCGAACCAGTATAAAAAGCCCTGGTGTGATTTTTCCATTTTTACTGCATTTACTATTATACAATTCTGTGATTAGCTATTACTTTCTACTTGACTAGTGTTTGTCATATTACGCGATCCTTGAGTGTACTATACTTGACAAGTACACGCAAGCACTTTCAGTAGCTAGGTCCATCCTTGATAATAATTGTGCTCCATTCAAACGATCCAACATATCATCAATTCGCGGCAATGGATGTTTATTCTTTAATGTCTGCTTATTCAAGTCATGATAATCTACACATAGTCTGAGAGTACCATCTGACTTTGGGACAAACACCACTGCTGCTCCCCAATTAGAGAAACTAGGCCTGATCAGACCCATCCATGGTAATTGTCGAGTCTGGTCCCCCAATTCTTCTTTCTCCTTTAAATTCATTCTACAAATGGGGTGCACTATTGGCCTTGCATTCAGAATTGGATCAATCTTGAAATCAATTTCTCTATGCGGGGGTAAGCTATCCACTTCTTTAAACACATACGCATAACTTTTGACGACAGGAATATTTTCTGTGACAACAGGAATATTTTCTATTGGAATAGGAGAAACATCAAAAGCTGACCAAAAGTATTTTCTGTCTAAATTTGGACTTTCACATGGTATGGTTATATAGTTCCATGATTTAATCTTTGCCTTAACAACTCTCTCGGCGCATTTAACTTCGGCTTCATATTTCGTTAACCAATCCAATCCTAAAATAAGATTAAATTCGGTAAAATTCATGACGACCGAAATGGTAGGGAACCGATAACGGAAAAAAGAGACGGGCACCCCACAAATCCAACTAAGACTGAGGGAACCACCAATCGAATTATGGACACTGATGGGTTCTTCGAGCTTTCTCAGTTTCAAATCCAATTTCTGAACCACATTACTTGCAATAAAGCTTCGTGACGCGCCTGTATCAAACAATACTTTAACTAGAATATTTTTGATAGTAAGCGTGCCTTTCAAAACATCTGGCCTTACTTGTCTGGCTGAGGGTGTTGCGACATCTATCATGTTATTGACCTGAACCTCCTTGGTGATTTTTAAAAACCGACAATTTTGCTTTACATGACCATCCTGATGGCAAAGATTGCACTCTCTGGTCTCTTGAAACCCATTTATGGATTTAGATCCGTCCTTCTTCGAAGATTTACAGTTCCTTATCGAATGCCCTTGCTCATTACACTTTAGACATACGACCGCCTTATCTTTTTTCTGACTAGCCTTTGGCCTCTTAATAACCTCAGACTTCGTACTTGCCTCAGGCTGCTTACTTGCTTCTGGGCTATCAGTTTCAAACTTCCTTTTGTTGTTAAAGCTGACTTCCTCTTCGTCCTCCAAAAGACCTTGCTTCTCAAGATCCTCATAGCGATAAGCCATGTATATCATTTCGGAAAAAGGAAGTTTCACATGTGCAGTTACGTAATTTTTGTACCTTCTTTGAAGCCCACTAATAAACCTAAAATTCTTCTTCAAAGGATTTCCAATTATCTTTGGTGCAAAATGAGAGAGTTTGTTGAATTTATCCTGATACTCCTGAATGGTCATATCTCCTTGTTTCAGATAGTAGAACTCATCGTATAGCCGCTCAGTCGCTTATGGAGGAATACATCTTTCATTGAAAATTTCCTTAAATCTATCCTAGGTAATATTACCTTCTGGATCATTCTTAGTAATAGTTTGCCACAAGATTAAAGCCCCGTCTTTAAGTGCCCAAGATGCCAGTAATCTTTTCTGATCATCTCTCAGCTTTAAACCTTCTAAAATTCTCTCAGCAAAGTGCATCCATGCTCGAGTTTCAATAATAGATTCTTTGCCCAAGAATGGTAATCTACCCACATTTCGATACTTCTTTAATAGAGCTTCTATATCTGCTTCTGGCTATGGGAGCACGATTGGCTCGTTAAATTGTTGAACCATAGAATTACTTCTTCTGCTTCTGCCACTCATTTTCTACTATGTCTGCAAATAGCAGACAAAGGTCAGGCCAACAGAAAAGATATTGTAAAGCATAAAGACATATATTTAAATGTATATGCATCTATTGGGGTGTATTTTATCTAGCTATACTCATTCTAGAATCTTACTGATCTTATCTGCAATGAGTTACTTGCCCTAGAATACTGCTGATTCTATTTCTAACAAGTTCGTTAATATGTTATATTCCGGAACTAAGATTAACCAAAGCTCTGATACCAGATGTGATGACCCTAAACTCCTGTTCCCCGGAAGCAAGGATAATCTTTGGAATATTACATATAAACAATAATAGCAGAACAGAAATATATCATTACACCAGATATTGTACAACAAATTTCACTGGAACAAATATAATCATCAGAGTTACACAGTATAACAAGATCATACTTAGTAAAAAATACAATTTCAGCTTTATATAAAATGTCTACAGCGGAATCAAACATAATATACATAACAAAGTCTGAACATCATAATAGAATTGATAGAATCCATCTTCAGCTCCATAGCTATCTAGAATGAGCCTGCTAAAACCTGAATACAAGGCTGCCTGTGTACAGAATAGGGGCACCCAAGTTTGCAAGCGAAACAAACTACGAGTTAGTCATGGGACTGGTATGAGATATCTTATTTAACCTATTTAACCATAAGGTTAATCACAGGACCATGCCGCTAACGCAGAACGGGTTTACTCCATTGGATTGCCAATGCATAAATAATGTAAGTCATTTAAACAATGCAATGCTTTTTTATAGAAAATGAAGCCATTATAAGACTCAGTTCCCATCAAACATTGTAACGCAAGCCGGAGGATAGAGTTTTACCTTATAATGGCCAAAATATGCTTGATACGTATAAATCAAAATCATTTGATATTATTACTAATGCATGTATGTTTCAAAAACAGTTTCAATCATAATGTACCAATCACAGATGGCATAGCTACCATCTACTATGTCGCCGTATATAGGCTTACAATCAAAACCGCACATGTCGTATTGGAAGTTGGATTTCCACCATGAACCAAGGCAAGGGATCGTCCTTACCACATTCGAGACAATCTAGCCTACCATGTCTCAGGATACAGCTGCAAGTGCACCTAGATCGTCAGTGCCGGTCCACACGAAGTGAATTAAAATGCCTAAACAATACGTTTCCCCGCCCTATGGGGCATAAACTGGTCATATATCAACCAAACCATCCATAGGCACCGTAGTGACCGATATAACCGAGGTGCCTCGCTATCCATCATCCACATAAGTAAAAATGTCTGGGCTCCATACCATGACACCACTCCAAGCTAGAAAGAAACGCATGTCCTCCCTGAGGTCCTCTCCCGTTTCTAGTTTATACCCGGGGTGTGAGGCTCGCGAATTAACGCCATACACAAATCTATGCTATATCAAAGCCGTGCTTTGATCATCAACCACAAGGCTCTGCTTTTCAACAAAAGCCCTGATCACTACATCTCAGCATGCCACACAGGCAATTCACGCCATGCGACTGATGTCTATCGATATATAACCTCTGAGCTCGTACGTATCAGAGAAGGGTGTTAAGCAAGAGAACAAATTCTCCGCCACCAAACAGATATATATTTAATAGAGATCAATCAACACAGAATAAAATCCAATGTTAGACACACATCCATTTACAAATTCATTCTGAGTCCGAATGAAACGGGAGGCAACTTATTCCTCGTCCCATATTTCCAATACGGGAGAGAGGTCCTCGCATATTCGGTCGATCTCCAAGTACGTTTGGACGATCACCACTTATTACCTTGTCTTGGGATGCCTCCTAATCAAGACATTAGTAATCATCTAAACGATGTAAAGATCTCCGGTCTTCGACCACCATCTTCATATCTTTGACTTTTTCATCGTCGACTAATTATTTGAAATGAGAATTAACACGGCCTTTTCAAATAATTCACGCATGAATAGAATTCAAATCAATTCTTTCTATGGTTAAACTATTCGACATCCACATTTCAGTTCATTAGTATAATTTTCATGTCAAATAAACCCAACCATCAAAATATCTGATAAACCAAAGTAAAATCGGTTTATCTCCATTCCACATCGTTTATAATATTTTAAAACGATTTTTCACTATTCTTGTTTATTTAAAAATAGTCCATTTCCGTTGAATGACATTTCAAGTCATTCGATGGCCCTGGTGCTGCTCTCGTCCAAATTTGATTTAAACATTTCGAAAAATCTAACGGTTGGATCTTAATGAATTTTAAATCGTTGGATGGACCTTTCCAAAGTGGATCCAATGGTTTCAGTTTCAGGAAAATCCAATAGTCGGATCTCTCGATATAATCATTTAAAATTACTATTTCAAAACACGAACTGCAGCGGCGTGATTCGTTTTATTTTAATTTATATTTGTGTATATATAAATATAATTCATTCTGAAGCTGTTGTTCCTCAGATTTGATTTAAACATTTCACACAATCTAACCGTTGGATCTCAACAAATTTTATATCGTTGGGAAGATATTTTCAAAGCGAACCAACAGATTTAGTTTCGGGAAAACCCGATGGACGGATTTCTCGGTATAATCGTTTTAAATCACGATACCAAAACACAAACAGCAGCGACACGATTCATTTTATTTTAATTTATATACATATATATAATTCATTCTACGATTTCCAGATCGTTTTCACTTCAAAAATTTGGCTAACGCCTTAAAATTTTGATTTTTTTTGCCATAACCTCCTTTGTACGGGGAGGGGTTTGGAAATTTATTGGGCCGTATTAGGTATCTAATAAATCCAGTATAAGCCCACACAATTTTTAGTGTCCATATGCCCGAGGGAGTGTATAAAATTACTCCAGAGATAAATCTCATCACCTCGTCCTGTGTTGGAAAATAAATAATCCATGTGTCGTATCTAATAGCTAGAGAGACGTGATTATTGTCAACTCTACACCCATGTAGGGTTTTTATTTAATTTGGTAATTTACCATTATATTTATTGTGTCCTTATCAGTCCTCAGTTCAACCTGTAATTCAATCAACGCCATACGAGCATCTCGCTCGTATGGTAATCTCAACCTCGTCATACAAGCTCCAAATTCTTATATGGAATATGATATGCTATGAAATCAATAGTTCATCTTCGGTTCAACCTGAAATACAGTCATCTCCATACAAGCGTCCCGCTTGTATGGTTATTCAGACCTCGTCACATAAGCTCCAAATGCTTATGTGGTATATGATAGAGTATGTTATCTTCACGAAGTATGCCAGCAGTGTAGTTCAAAATTAATTATTACTATTCTATGGTGTTGTTTATTATCTCATATAGAATAACCAGCACACCACATCCAATGGCATTCACAGGAGTTGATATATAAATAAAATTGCGTAGCTAACTCATTAAGGTTTACCTCTTTGTCAGGCATGCAAATAAATTCTTTACTCAACAACAAATCCATTTACCTGTTCAACACATGTATATATGTGCATATCTAAGCTAAAAATAATATTTTTAGCTAACCAATATTTATTTCTATACATGATGATTTTTAACACTTCATATACATGTTAAAATTATTCTTTTCAATCAATAAATATTTATTTAAACCAATGATTATTTTTAACAGTTCATATTCATGTTAAAAATATTATTTTCAATCAACAAATATTTATTTCAACCTATGGTTATTTTTAACAGTTCATATACGTGTTAAAAATATTAATTTCAATCAACAAATATTTATTTCAACCTTTGGTTATTTTTAACAGTTCATATACATGTTAAAAATATTATTTTCAATCAACAAATATTTATTTCAAGATTTCGTAATTTTTAACCGTTCATATATATTTACACCAAAAATGGTCTAAACACCCAAGGTACTAAACTGTACTTCACCAATTTGGTAAGAAATAAATGGAACCGTGTTTAATCAGCAATAAAAAGTGAAAAAGGCAAGATAAGTAAAGTAGAGACGGGATTTAGAGTGGTTCAGCCGTTAACGAGGCCTACGTCCACTATGAAGGTGATTTCCTGCCTTGTAATGAGAATTACAAAGTACATCCACTCTCTCTTTTCATACATTTCTATATCCACTCAATATACCCTTGTTTATATATTTCAATCTGAGGAATTATACAAGAGAGTAGTAGAATTTGAGGAGAAGAAGGATGAATGGATGATTGAGAAGAGGGATGTTTTCCTTTTCCTTCATCGTAAGATTGTCCTTGACGCCATGGCTGAATCTGTAGTTGAGGATCAAATTCAGCAGTACTTTGTCCTTTCTTTTTTAGCCCCTCCCCTTTTATGTTGGTAGCCATGGTGTATTTATAGGTGAACTTCCCTTGGTAAATGACCTGGAATCCGTTTATCCAGGCTGTGGATCGTTCATTCTGTTAATTACAATTATGCCATTGGCTAGCTGTAGCCAGCTGTCCGTAGCTGTATCCAGTTATCATGTGCGGACTACTCGTTGGAACGAGTATTTTGAGTAGCTGAGCAGGTAAGATGTAAGCGAGCGTCCTGTGAGTGCTTCAGAAGATTTTGCGAGAGCGGAATGCGGGTTTGGAGTTGATTCTCCTTTGTTCCTTGCACGACCATCATTTTTGGTCCAAGGGAGCTCGTTTTCTTGCTGCCTTTGTATGGCGCTATTTAGGCTTTACGGCTATGTTATGAGGTCACTCCCGTTTATGTTGAGTGGGCGACTTGCTTTACTTCGGTGTTTGAGCGGTTCTCAGGATATGCGAACTTTATCTTTATCGAGTCGCACTTCTCATAATATGTTATGTCGTTATCTTAGGTCGCATTGGTTGACTTGACCTGCCTTGGGTTTAATACCTGGGTCTTGCTCTATGCGGTTGCATCATGCATGACCGACCCTGGTGATATCCACCTTTTACCCTTTATCCAATGTGCGTATGGAATTTTAGGGATTAACACTTTCCCCTCGGAGTTCGTGATTTCTTTTTGTATAGAATCATGGGCTTCGACATATTTGACTGCACATTGGTTGGTGGGTTTGTCTTGACTCGCAGAAGGCTTGGTTGTGCCCAAGATTAAGATTACTTCAATGTTATTGATTGGTGTTGTCTCTTCCTGTGAGCGAGAGGTCCGATGCATCTTTTTGATCACTGTGCGAATAGCTGAATTTCGGGATGCCAGCTGGGACTTGATGAGACATTCTTGTGTAGTCAGGCACTAAGCTGACATGGCCAGAATTCTCTGGATGAATGTCTTTTAGTCATCCTTATTTACCTTTAACTTGCTTCATTTCATTTTTATATATTTCGAAAAATTCTCTAGTCACAGCGGCGCTTCCTCGAGAATTCAATCAGGTAATTTATGTTTGACTTTTTCACCATGATTTTCCTTCGAAAGGTTTTGGCCTTCTTATTCCATCACTTTGCCTTTTATTTGTAGTAGCAACTGTTTATCTTGAGCAACCTTCTCCGATGTGCCATGATTTTCGTGGTTAAGATTTTTGTATAGCGCGGATACCGTTTCTGTTCTTATCTTTGAAGTACATGAACCATCCAGTGGTTTTTCTTTGGAACATCGATGTTTGGTATTTGTTCATAAATTGCTTGGTGAAATGCCCCAGGCTTCTTCAGTTGAAATATTTTTGTCTATGCTTGAACCTGACTAGGTTGTTCCCCTTTTCCATGGTTGTTGTATGTGTTCATATTGATCCTTTTGAAGCAGGTCGCCCGAGGATGGAATTCCTCATGTCTAGGAAGCTTAGGAAGAAGTCGGCGGGGAAGGCTGGTAGCAAAAAGATTCCCCGAGGTAAGGAGATCTCGAGTGCAAATGGTACTCATAGTCTTTGTTTGCTTAATGGACTCTCTGACTCAGATATTCAGACCGCTGTTAGTTGTACGATCTCTTCATCCATCACATTAGATCCTACAGCCGTACCAAAGCCTCTTCCTGTTCCCAACCCTTGCCGTCCTGAACTTGCTGGGGACTTTGTGGCTCAATGTCCAGCTAGCTTGCGTTCTGGTGTGTACGTAGACCCATTTGACAGATGGATTATTGCAGGAAAGATGAATGCCATGAAGGACAACATATTGGCTGAATTCAATCAGTCGGAATCATGTCCGCATCTGGTTGAAGGTCTCATTACAACAGTCAGAGACTATATTGTGGAGCAAATGGGCGGCTGGCACTCCTTGGTCGAAGATCTTCAGCAGTCGAATAGAGAGAATCATGAGAGACTTCATGCTTTGGAAGAAGATAGGCACAAACTTGTCGAGGCCCTGGAGTCTAGGGAGAGGATCATTTCTTACCAAATCTAAGTATTGTGGCCTGCCCATGCTTCACCTGTTTAGTTACTTTGGTTTTGATTTTGAATAGTATTTTAAGTCTGGCTTGTATATGCGGAAGCCAGCCTCACATGTTCTCGTACACTTTAATTTGTGACTTCTAAGATTTGTTTACGCGTGGGTGCATCGCAAGCTGCACCTTTGTTTTCTGATTTACACATTCGTCCGGGCGGTTTATTAATTGTCCGACTGTGCCCGATTTTCTGTTTGTATTATTATGGTTAGGATTTAGTTATCCTTTTAGGTTTCTCGCTTATCGAAGGCTGTTACGTAGTTGTATTATTATAAGCGCGTTTGGTATCTTTTATTTATTAGTATTCAACCCCGCGCCTGACTGACTGGTAATCCGAGCCCTTCGAAGGCTGGTTTTGAACACATGCCCCCGGGGAGGACTTGGGTTAAAGATTTTTGATCCATTTTAGACCCTATTTGATTGTTTTAGTTATTCAAATAGGTTCTAGAATGGATGCCCCCTTACGGCCAGGATTTCTGATACCCCCTTTCGGCTAGGATTTCTGCTGTTGTAATCCATCCTTGGCTTTGTTTGACTTGGTTAACAACAAAGAACAAGAATGGCCGCCTCCTTTCGGTCGGGTTTCTTTTTTTGCGCTGGTCTTTCTAGCATGCTTAATCCTTCCCCATTTTAATCTCATCAATCCTTGACTCAAAGAGATAAACTTCGTTCCCTTCACCTAACAAGGCGCCCCACGTGATTGGCAATTTTTTCCATTTCGGGACATGTCGGTTTTTCCGACTTTTTGCCTTACCTTAGGACATAGACATTGGTTTACCTCATTGAGTTTTTTTTTCTTTAAGTTGGAAAACTTGTGTCCAACACCTAGGAAGGTCACCTAAGAAGGTAATTGTTCGGTGGGCTTAGCAATTTTAACCATGGGACTTTTTCCGTGGGACCTTTCCGCACCTAGGAAGGTCACCTAAGAAGGTGCTTCTTCAGTGGGCTTAGCAATTTTATCCAAGGGCCAGATTTGGTGATATTCCTGTATTTTCAACGACGTCTGGTGGCAGTCCTTTGAATGAGTGTTTGCCAGGCATTCAACATACTCCATAATGAGAGGTGCATTCCTTCGTCTTGCTGTTTTTCTCAGAACAGCTTGTTCCCTCTGAGGCGATGAGTCTATTTCTCCTGTTTGATCTTGCTTGATGTTTGTGATTCTCAAACTGCTTCGTTTAGCGTATGCCCTGGGATTTTTTGTTGCAGCCCCGCTGTGTATGGCGGATTTCTTTTGCTATACCTACATTCCAAGAGATTATTCTCCTTTCAGCATGGACCAATAAGTATGTTATTCAGGTAGGCACATAATTAATTTCTGATGCACACATTTTTTTTAGGTAAACCATTGCTTAATACAGACATAGTGAATAATAAAGCAAGTTAAAAAAAGTTTTAACAACAAGATAAAATCAGGGGGACAAGGTAAAGTAATGAGAGCTTTAGTTCAATGCTCCATTATTGAGATATTAGTAGTTAGTCCTTGTGGTGAGCGTCCTCCTTGGATTGGTTTGAGCCCTTTCCTTTTTAAGGTGTGCTGCCCCTTGTTTGAGAAGAGTCGGGATAATTCTTATGATTTTGCACATACTGTTGCAACCGATCCTTCTTGATCAACCCCTCGATTACTGACTTCAAGTGCCTGCATTCATCGGTATCATGTCCTGGCTGTTTGTTGAACTGACAGAATTTTCCTGACTTCATGGCAGCACTTTTGATGTGTCTTTGTTTCAAAACCAGATATCTCTCGGTGCCTTTAGTTGCCATGAAGATGTTTCCCATGGAATCGTTAAGGGGAGTGAATTCGGAGTTCTTGAAAAAGCGTAGCTTTTTTCTTGCTCGACCGTCTTCTTCTTCGTTGCTCCTTTTTTGGTTATCCGGGTTGCTTTGCACCTTTCCATTCTTTTTTGCCTATGCATTTCTTCCTTCAGTACTTGCATATTTTTCGGCTTTGCTAAGTAACCGTTCGAGTGTACTTGGTTTCTTCTTCTTGATCCATCGTCCTAGTTTGGTTTTCTTACATATGCTCCCTTTAAGAGCCATTAAGATCAGGCCAGGTTCGAGATTCTTGACTTTAGCCAATGCCATATCAAAGCGAGTGAGAAAAGCTTTGATGGGCTCTCCTTGTCTTTGTCGTAGTTCGCTTAGCTCCGTAACATCCCGAGTTTCGAACGCCTGGGATCTGAACTGCTCATTGAATAGCCTAGCCGAGGTCACGAAGTCATCCACAGACTGTGATGGCACTACACCAAAACAGGGGATTCCCAACAAGTATAGGTGTTACAAATAATTTCTGTAACACTTTTAAGTGTCACCAACGGCCTGTGAGGAATTTCCTGTAACACTTATAAGTGTTACAAACAGAGTAACTGCTAACACTTATAAGTGTTACAAACATATTCATTGCTAACACTTATAAGTGTTACAAACACATTCATTGCTAACACTTATAAATGTTGGAACTATAAGATATGGTAACACTTATAAGTGTTACAAACAGAGTAATTGCTAACACTTATAAATGTTGAAACCAAAATATATGGTAACACTTATAAGTGTTACAAACATATTCATTGCTAACATTTATACATGTTGAAACCATAAGATAAGGTAACACTTATAAGAGTTACAGACATATTCTTTGCTAACACTTATAAATGTTGGAACCATAAGATATGGTAACACTTGTAAGTGTCAGTAACATAATACCAACGCTTGTAAATGTTGTCATACATAAATTGGTAACACTTATCTGCATCACAATACGAAATTAAATTCTTTCCTATTTTTTGCACAACTAATATTAAAATTCTCAAAACAAATGAATATAACATATCTTTAAGATTTTCATATCAGATATATAATTCAACATATCAATTCAATATAAGATTTAGTACACTTCCATGCCTCAAATTCTAATGTCACATTTCCATAATACTTAAATATGAGCTACATGCACTCGTTACATTCCAAAAACTTTAGAGATAGGACCGTTGTCAAGGTCACACGTGTATGCTTTCTCATTGCCATTACATTTCAAATTCTGTTTTATTCCTCCTCCACGAGTGCCTACAAAATATAAATATGCACTCATTTTTACCAAAAAAAGAAATAACAAGTTGCAATGGAACCTTTTTCACTGAGGTGATACACATACATCAACAATTAAAAACCAATCCTTACAACAACGTATCCATCAATCAAGTAAATAGCGTAAAGATCACTCATAAATAAATATGATTTTGATGAGTACAAAAATAAATATGAAAACATACAGCTTTGATCATGCTAAGTCTACTATCAATAATGCTTTATGTTTTGCTAAGTTGCAAACTTAGTTTTCAAAACCGAGTTGCAACTCATTTTCGAAAACTGAGTTGCATAACTCAGTTTCCAAAACTAGTCGCAACCAAGGACCCGATAGACATACTCTGACCCATATAGGACATCCATGCTAGTTATATTAATTTCCAGTAAAAGAACATGTGTTCAATAATGATATAAAATACCAAAATGTATAAAGGGGTCCCAAATGCTTTCCTTTTTCCCATGCTGCAAAGCTGCTCCTTCTACCTGCGATTCATATTGCAGAAGCAACATAAACGAGTAATGATTTTTCTTTTTCTTTTTTGGTGGTTGCATACTTGCATTATGTTTACAATAATAATTAGGATAAATGTCATAACTAATGTTTAAGCCACTAAGCTAGATGTAAGCCTCAATATGGTAATAATAAGTAAGCGCATAACGCATCAAGCAATTGAATAATATCATATAAAAAACATATAGATTTTCAATCGTATTCAACTGTAGATTAAAATACTAATTATAGTTGTATTCAACAGTAGAATATATTACCTGAAGAGCAGAGATCCCAGCTCCAAATACAAAGTCATATGGAAAATCACTCTTCTTTATTCCAAAAGAAGCGGCGGCAGCAGCAAGTAAAGTATATAATACTGCAGAGAACAGAAGAAAGCTGAGGAAGTAGCTCTTTTCATTATTCATTCTCGATAATGTAATGTATGATAAATATAATTTTGGTTGAAATAATACTGCTTTCAATATACATGCAGAAGTGGACAAATATTTTACATGCAAAAATTACATGACCATATATTTACATAACAAACTAAAGCATTATAAATTTCTTTACCTCCCTTTAGTTGTTTTCTCAAAGTCATGTAAAGCCATGCAACAACTACACATGAAACAAAAAAAATTCTTAGGAAGATCAACAGTCCCTTTAGTTGTACAAGTAAAAAACTGAGTGCACAATCCGGCACCAAGACACAAGTATGCTCATACAACAAACTCAAGGTTAGAATTTAAAGATGGGTAAAGAACCAGGTCCAACAAAATTTTGCACACACAAAACAAAACTGAACTAAACTAAACTAAACTAAACTAGGATGCATAGCTAAAATGACCAGATAGGCCCAAGTGCAAGTTCAAGTTGAGATGAAGAAGGTGCGAATATGTATAGTCCAATCAAAACACATGTACTAGAGCAAGTGAAGATCAACAGTCCAATGAACAGGGTACGACGAGGACAGACAATATATAACGAGGAACAAGATGCAAGCATTGATACCAAAAACGATCCAGGTGTTTTGTGTTCTTTTTTTAAATCCCTGACCAAACTGAGGTCTGGCTAGGTCAAAAAAGTAACTAGGCTAGTGGCTTTACCCTAACACTTTGCAGCAGTAGATACTGTTGCTGCCCCCAGCAACAAGCAGTTGTTAACCACAGCTAACAGGTGCTGCTGCCTCGCAATAACATGGGCTGCTGCCCCGCAATAATAAAGCAAGCGCTAGCTTGCTTGCTGAAGCAAGCTCATGCTTGCTGAAACAAGCTCACACAGCAAGCTTGCTTTCTTGCTGAAGCCATGCTTTATAAAAGATCAAAAATCCATGCAAATCACACTTGGTTAAATGTTAATTTACCCGGTATCCTAGTATGAGCAAGATGCAATATAAGATACAAAAATTCACATATCCTAAATCAATATATGACATCAAGGCATGGTGATAAAAAATGCTACCTAATCAAACATACAACATTAATGGTGATCAAAATGCTGAGTTAACAGATAATGCCATGACAAAAGATTTTCACAAACTATACAGTTTAGTGATTTTTTTTAATGGTGAGGCTCAGATATTGTATTCATCATAATTGTCATGAAGCCTAAACGTTATTTTAATGCTTCTAAAAGCAACCCAAAAGCAAGCGGCTGCAGCTAGTTCCTGCCTACCTAGCTGCCTTGTCATTGATATAAAAGGGTACTCAAAATCCACATCAATAGAAAAGAGGGCTTGCATTGAATTGTGTCTTAAACTAACGAAACACGAAGGAAATGTAAGGATATTACATAAAGTAATTCAACATACCTTCGTGCAAAACCCTCACTGCCTCGTTACCGTACAAACAATGAAGAATTTTTTTCCATAAATGGACATGTCATCATCATCAACATGAAAGATAAGGATGAACGATTATTGCACCATTTCATGGTTTTCAAGCTTACAATTTTCTTAGCCATATAAATTTCTAATGATATAATAGACAATGAAACAAGTTGAAGGCACATACTGACAGATCTTCAACAATGATGCTGGATCAGTAAAAGCATGCTTACTTGTTGCTTAAGTGGTGATGGAGCAACTATCACATTCAGCACCTTCCTTTTACAATTCAAGGTAAGATTATGAATTGTGTATTCAAGCACAATAAACGTTATTTTTAGTTTTAAAAATACAAAGTATGATCTACAATTTAGTTAACTGTTTTCTATGTTTTGAATTTTCTGATGTTTGTCTCATGAAATATATGATCAAAGATGCACAAAGAACAACAATATAAAGGTCAGTGTAGAAGTTAGTTATGAAAATATTGTTAGCTACCCATACGTTGACTACTTGTATATGCTAAATGAATAGAAAATATGTTGATGCATATGAACTGCATATAAATATTATTAGGAATTAACTAAGTTGGAGTTGATGAAACTGTTTTTGTACAAACTACTGTAACAACTAAAGAGGAAGGTCCAAATTTTCTAGTCTTTGATGTTATGGTTGAAGAAACAGCAATGGATATCTTATGAGCCAATCGAATAATGCTACTTTAGCAAAGCAACTCGACCATCACTTGGGATTTACGCCGTCTACACTGAAGGAGAACTCAAAAAACAGATAAGCAAAATAGATATTTTAGCGAGGTTAATCTTCAGTAGTCTGGAATATAGTGTCATGCCACCATCACTAAGTGATAGGACATGGTAATGATGTGTTATGTAGCATGGGTTGTCATTAAGCAAACCAAGTTTACCTGACATTGGTTGAGAGATATACTGACATCGGTTGAGAGATTGGTAGAGAGATGTATGTTTACCTGCCTGACGCTTTAATTGTAAACCAAATACTCACTCCAGTTTCAACAAGTCATCACAACACCCACTTCATCATCAAAATAGCCTTCATTATCACTAGAAAACTCAACAAGTCCACCATGAACAGAGAAGCTTCCAGAACCGCGCCCTTTCAGGCAACTATTAAATTAGTTAAAAATTAAATATGAATAAAGAAAACATTGTTGAAACTTGTATAAGTGGTTGATAGTAAGTCAGTGTGGCTGTGTGACAGAAATATTATTCGAGCTAAAACTAACTGAATCCAGGCTGTCCTTTGAACTATTTTGTGTGTACATAATAGTAAATCTTGAGTTCAGTGTCTCTTTATTTTGGTTTTATGAAGCCATTTATTTGTGCATTGCCCTTTAGCAAAAAATTAAGCTTAGTTTGAACCATATAGTAAATAGCATCATTATCAAATTTCTTGCTAGCTATTAAATGTTCCATCTTCAATTATTGAATAAACTTAAAGAACGACATATGGTATTAAATGCATTGGGACTAATCCGCTCTTGTTTGTTGTGTGCATTTGTTTTGCCATTCACATTTGTGTTTTCACAAAAAAAAAATTAATAAAAAAATAATGAAAATAATCAAATTGGCTGTGTTTCTGTTTTCATTTTGTGCACTTTAGTTCATAATTGTTCCACTTTGCTTAGTTAAGAGTTCTGCGTGAATAAACTCCAAAAAAAATTGCATTTTACATTTGAACTACATTGCTTCTTAGAAGATGATGCATTTACATTGCATGGATTCTTAACCATCTGCACATTTATATTTTTGTGTGCACTTCGCTTTTTAGCATTTCAAACATATTGCATCCCTCTCCATACTGTTCATTTCATTTTCTTGTTCTCATTATTTTGAATTTCAGACATAACCCCTAAAATTATAAGAGCAAAGAATTTGACTGCAAATTTAAAATTATATGTTTAAGTTTTACATTCTAAGTTTTAACATTTAACCATTATTTAGGATTTTGAATTAATTTTTTTTCAATATTGAGTAGAGATAAACTTCGATATTAAGTGGAAATCAATTCTGATGTAAAAAGTTTAAACTTTGAATCAAAATTTGATTTGAAGTGAACCTTGGGTTTAACGTTAGATCTAAACTAAAAATATTAAATTATTAAAATGTGACATATAATGGACCAACAGTGAATTCAGCAATTATTTCATTCAATCTCCCCTGATTTGCTTAGTTTATCATACCATTTTACATATGGAGTGCCAAAGAAACCAGCAGTACTTTAATTTTCCATGATAGGTTATATTGAACTCATGAACAATATTGATGCAGTTAAGTATTCATTACCATTTTTTCCTCAGTTAATATGGTAAATGTAGCACTCACTTAGATTTTATTTACTTCAGCTATTTGCTAACTAAAGGGAACCTATCTTTGAACCGTATACAGTGGCTAAGGCATGCTAGTGTTGGTAATCAGTTCTCCATTTTCATGGCAGTGTAATACTAACCATCAAACCCACTAAGACCAAACACTGCCAAAACAAACAGCGTCTTCCTCCATCCACAATCTCAACCGAGCTACAACAGAGCCACATAACCATCACTTCTAACTTAAATCACTGTTCATAACTTCTCCTCCTTCAACTTGCACACACGCTCCAGACCCTCATCTGCCATTAATTGCTCACCCTGGCTTCATTAACCTGCTGGTAATCCGTGACCAGACAATCACATCATATATAACTACATCACCACCTATACGTCAAAAACCTGCGCGACACCCAAATCACAACACAAAACATCCATATTGATACTTTATTTCCCCAAACACAATTTTGTCTGCTGATAATTCCACTACCAGTTCTTAACAAACAACTAGCTACCCTTCACCAGACCCAAAAAACACTTCTTCAACCTGCTCGAACTACAACACACATCTATAACCTGCTTCACCCCATCTGCAATGCTACTTCCTGCCATCAAAATCTGCTGCTTAACAAAGCCTATACAAATACCTAATGAATTCCTCCTCAAGCATACCTCAAACACTTCTTCCACATCCCTATTGTCTATAAATTAGATTGCAACTGTTGGATACCACCAAAAAGCGATTTCCAAACTGCGATTTGTGAACCACAGCCTTATTTTTATTTTGGTTTTTGACTTATTTTATTTCGTTTTATTTGGGGAAAACAGGCGATTAGTTATCTGGAAAATATTTTAGTTATCTGAAAGCAGACGTTGAATTTAGCTTCAAGGTTGCATAAGCTACTGGATCATAGAAAATCTGGCTAGCATATCAAAATACAATAAATGTCCTCAGTACAAGAACATTTTGTAATTCTTTTTTTCATATGTGCATATGTAATGCAAATATTTTCACTTCAGGTGGATAACAACGAACAAGTAAGCTATAGCAATAAAAAACAAACATGATTATTCAATGAAGTGCAACTGTATGTTAAGAATTGGGATACACAACTCTTATACAGATTCGATTCACGAAAAACAACAAAACGACTGATTGAATGTTATGCCATAAGCCGAAAAGAATAGGTTCACAATTCAAGAATCATACTACACCAAATGCGCAAGATTGGAATGAAAGAATAAAACCTGATCGGATTTAAAGCAGTTTAAAGGTGGCGACAGTCGAACTGTGGGGAGGCGGTGGTTGATCTAAGGGGATGCGACAGCCGATCAGAAGGAGGCGGTTGATTGGAACTTAAACTTTTGTAAAACTGTTAAAATAGGCTTTTTTTCTTTCTAATAAAGCAGTTCTTAACAGTTCATACCTGTATATCACTTATGCATGTTTGAAGTGGCAGATATTTTTTTTTTACATTATTGAATATACATGTCTGTAAGTTCGTTCTCTGAACTACATTTCGCTGACAATATATTTTATGGTCACGAATTTGTGTCATCGAAAAAAATATTCATTTACTACAAATATGTGCACTGCTTTCATTTGGTTTGTTTACAAAGCTGTCCGGAGTTGGGAAGTTCAATTTTGGTGGATTTGTTCCACAAATCAGTTCTTCCCTGTTAGTTTTAAATCCAAATCTAATGGAAATCTGAATAATTGATATTTACGTCAGTTTTAGAGGAATATTATATTCTGCCTTTTCATTTCTGAAGCAAAACCAGGCATATGCTTCAGGTTATATAGCCAGTTTAGAATTTAGATGATATATAATAAACAAAATATAATCTACCGTACTTTGTAGGGTTTAAATTTGGGAGGTTGGGTTGATGTATAGTATACCTCATAAGTCATAATATAGATAAGTAAGGGTTGATATTACCTCACTTGGCTTTGGGTACTCTAGTTGCAGCCTGCTGGTTGCCTGTGCTTCCATGGATGATGCTAAGCCAAGTTCTTGGTAAATTATAAGGATCGCTTATGAGCATTGAGATACACAATTGTTTATAAGACTAGGATGTTCATATGACCAAAACAAGTTGATAATTACATCCATCCTATTAGATATACAATATGTATGTGTTTGTGATAGATTCAATTCGATACATTAATAGCATATTCTTAGTTTTAAGTTGATTTATATGTAATATTATGTTTAATTGGATTTCCATTCTTTGAATTACTTCTATATTCTATTAAATTAGGATATAATTTTTTACTAAAATCCGATTGAAAATAAATTTTAATAAATAATTTTATATTTTAAATTGAACATTTTAACGGTCGGTTTTCCCACCGTTGTACGGTAATACTAGTAGCAAATTATTCAAAAAATTATTGTTAAATATTCAATAGAAAAATATGAACAAATCATGCAATACGTCCGTAAAGCATTACCCTTCCAATTAATTGAAATCTCTCTGACAAAACATTAGACAACTATAAGTGGGCATTAAATAAAAACTTGAAGCAGCTTGACAAACATTGTGATTTTATAAGTTATTATTTTCCTTTTAAGTTGCAGCAACTTACTAAATGTTGAAACTTTTCCCATGTTATATACCACAATACAAGACATTGTTCTTGGTCAGCAGACTCATACTTATTGCCTACGAATGCTACAATTAGCTATATGTTGCTGAATATATGCACATGTCTGTATCATGGTGAATAGGAAAAATAATTGAGTACCTCGTGTTTTCAAAGCCTGGTTGTAATCTAAAATAAAACAGACATAAAAAACAGGTGGACAATGGATGTCGATATTAAGCAATTTATGCATATTCCAGAAACACCGAGCCGATGTTCATAGGTTTTAATAGTTACTAAAATCAAAGATCCATTCGCAGATCACTACTGACTTTGTATTGGCGCACTCAAGTTACTTGAAAACAAAAGATTTTCGATGGAATTTATGGTTATGTACACCGATCTAGCTATCGTATAATGTGTACTTTTGTAAGTCTATGACTAGACGTTCTTGAAAACTTCCAATTATATACAAATTAGAAATAGTTTTTACTTTTATTTTGTTTCGTTTGAATCTAATAGGCAGATTAAATTTTAATAATCAAATTACTCTTAATTATCAAATTAAAAATCCCAATTTAAATTGGCAAAATTAGGGTTTAGGGAAATCAAAAATGAAAAGAAATCAGCACCTTATCAATTGAACGATGAGCAAGATACAACTGCTTCCTTCTCTTAATTCGCCGCTAATTCAATTTGTGCTCCTAACCTTGCGCATTGTGTTGCCTCTTCTCTTGGTGTTGCGAGAAATGGGCCACAACGAGCACTTCAGCCGCTTGATTGGAGATTAGGATTTCCAGCTTCATTCATAGTCCCTAGCCCTTTCGTGATTTGGACGAGAGGAAAACGCACGAAAGAGTGAAAATGTATAGATCTTGATCCCATTGTTCTGAGTTTCATTTTTTGCGGCCAAAAGTAAAAATAAGCGTTAGGTCCAAGTAAACGCAGAACTTAAGCACCAATTTACCATTATGTCCCCGCTATTGCCAATAGTACAAGTCTGCTAACACTTATATGCGCTGGGATCCTAATGGAGAGATTAAAAAGAGTTTTTATTTATTTTTAGTAACACTTTTATGCTTAGTGGTGGTTATAAGTGTTACTGTATGCCAACTGGAAAATGTGTTGGCAATCAAAAAATAAAAGTGTTGGTATATTAAGGTTTTGGTGTAGCGTGGCAGCTTTGTGAACCAGAGATAAGCCACTCCTTCTAGATATGTTGGGAAATATAAGCATTTGATTTCGTCAGTAGTGCATGCTCCATTCATGTACTGGTCATATTTACATTGAAATACATTAGGGTCGCTTGTCCCATCGTAGGGCTGCAATGATGTAGGCTCGAATCTTTGTTGGTATACAATTTTCTTAATCCCCTCGGTAAGCGGGGTCTTAGCTGGGAAGGATGCCCATTCTCTCTGGTCATCCTTCCTCTTTAAGCTTTCCTCCACAATTTCTCACGCCATTCCCAAGGTGTACTTTCGTTTGTTGGTTGGATCCATGGGTTGACTACCTTTTTTACTATCAGCCTCGATCCGGATGTGTCTTCATGGACCGGGGATAAGGAATTCGGGCATCCTTTCGGCGAGGACGTTCAGATGACAGTAGGACTGTCTTCCCGCTCCGCGATTGTATCACCAAAGTGATCGCGCGCAGGTGCTTTGCCCCTTTCATAGTTCGGATTGGTGCGACATGCAACTATGGGGGTGGAATTCTGCTGTCTTGAGTTTGAAGCGGGGAGCTCTGTTTTTGACTCGCGATTCGTTCGTGTCAGCGAGGAACAAGTGGTGCTTAGAGCGGCTTTTGCGGTAGCGGCTTGAATGGCGAGTATCGATTCGAGCATCTTCATCATCGCGTTGCTTGCAATAGTTATTTGACTCGTTAATCCTGTCATCGCCTCCTTTAATTTTTTCCCTGGTTATAGTTTCTTTAATCTGTGGCAACTCCCCTTCCTCGGGGTCGCTATCTAGCGGCGTGACGATGTTGATGCCGTTGTTGGGGTTGTTGACTTCATCGGTGATTCTCCTCAGCATGCTCATGATTGTAAGCACAGTTCCTCTCAGAAAATCTCGTCAGATCTGAAATAAAGAAAAGCAAAACACGGCCCCACTGTGGGCGCTAAAATGTTTACATCAAAAATGGTCTAAACATCCAAGGTACTAACTGTACTTCACCAATTTGGTAAGAAATAAATGGAACCGTGTTTAATCAGCAATAAAAAGTGAAAAATGCGAGAAAAGTAAAGTAGAGACAAGATTTAGAGTGGTTCAGCCGTTAACGAGGCCTATGTCCACCATGAAGGTGATTTCCTGCCTTATAATGAGAATTACAAAGTACATCCACTCTCTCTTTTCATACATTTCTATATCCACTCAATATACCCTCGTTTATATATTTCAATCCGAGGAATTATACAAGGGAGTAGTAGAATTTGAGGAGAAGAAGGATGGATGGATGATTGAGAAGAGGGATGTTTTCCTTTTCCTTCATCGCAAGATTGTCCTTGACGCCATGTCTGAATCTGTAGTTGAGGATCAAATTCAGCAGTACTTTGTCCTTTCTTTTTTAGCCCCTCCCCTTTTATGTTGGTAGCCATGGTGTATTTATAGGTGAACTTCCCTTAGTAAATGATCTGGAATCCGTTTATCCAGGCTGTGGATCGTTCATTCTGTTAATTACAATTATGCCATCGGCTAGCTGTAGCCAGCTGTCCGTAGCTGTATCCAGTTATCACGTGCGGACGACTCGTTGGAATGAGTATCTTGAGTAGCTGAGCGGGTAAGATGTAAGCGAGCGTCCTGTAAGCGCTTTGGGAGATTTTGCGAGAGCGGAATGCGGGTTTGGAGTTGATTCTCCTTTGTTCCTTGCACGATCGTTCTTCTTGGTCCAAGGGTGCTCGTCTTCTTGCTGCCTTTGCATGGTGCTATTTAGGCTTTACGGCTATGTTATGAGGTCGCTCCCATTTATGTTGAATGGGCGACTTGCTTTACTTCGGTGTTTGAGCGGTTCTCAGGATATGCAACCTTTATCTTTATCAGATCGCACTTCTCATAATATGTTATGCCGTTATCTTAAGTCGCATTGGTTAACTTGACCTGCCTGACCCTGGTGATATCTGCCTTGTACCCTTTATCCAATGTGCGTATGGACTTTTAGGGATTAACAATATACATGTTAAAATATTATTTTCAATCAACAAATATTCATTTCAACCTTTGGTTATTTTTAACAGTTCATATACATGTTAAAAATATTATTTTCAATCAACAAATATTCATTTCAACCTTTGGTTATTTATAACAGTTCATATACATGTAAAAAATATTATTTTCAATTAACAAATATTCATTTCAACCTTTGGTTATTTTTAAAGGTTCAAACATACAATAAAAATGTGATTTTTATCGTTCAAACAATTTATTTCAAACATGAATATTTTATATACTTCATACATATAATAAAAATGTTATTTTTATCGTTCAAACAATTTATTTCAAACATGAATATTTTTTATACTTCATACATATAATAAAAATGTTAGTTTTATTGTTCAAACGATTTATTTCAAACATGAATATTTTATATACTTCATACATATAATAAAAATGTTATTTTTACCGTTCAAACAGTTTATTTCAAATATGAATATTTTATATACTTCATACATATAATAAAAATGTTATTTTTGTCGTTCAAACAATTTATTTCAAACATGAATATTTTATATACTTCATACATATAATAAAAATGTTATTTTTATCGTTCAAACATGAATATTTTTCAATACATGAATATTTCAGAAAATTTTAGCATTACAACGGCAGGGTATTTAGCACCGGCACCGTGTCTAGCGCGATTCCTCTGCTATCCTAGGCCTTGCAACATTACAATACTTTCATTTCAATGATTTCCACCATATCATTCATTTTCACAATATAATGAATATACCACAAACACAACCAAATTTGTTGCAACCACACTCAATCATTCTCAACCACAATCTGTTATTCACAACACAATCAATTTATATCGTCCATGATCTGTGGACGAGGGGAGTATATATATATGTGTATATATATGTATGTATATAAATATATTTATTTCCATTTCAATTCCATTCAACACATATATGATTCACACAACGCATGTACAACTTGTACATCGCTTATATAATTTATACAACGTCCATATATGAGATATGCAACACTTATATAATTTATACATCGCTTATATAATTTATACAATGCATATACATTCCAATTTGAATTTAGATTGCTTACATTAGGTTCCACTCCTTCTAAAATTGTTGGAAGCTCCAAAAATTTTTCGGTCTCTTCTAAAATGTAGAAGACGTCGTCACGAGTCCAATATCTCCAGTTTCACTGGATTTCGACAACATACGAAAAAGATATGATTTTTATACTAAAATCATAATTGTGACGCTTTTAAGTGTTGAAACCATTTAAATAAATTAAAACCCGTACCTTTTAGTTTCGGTTCCAACCTAGATTTTGATTTTTCGTCCAATACATTTCGCTTGATGCCGATTGACCACTGCCACGTCACGGGGCATGGAGAGACGCGCCTTGAGGTGGTGGTCTCGTCGAACTAGCACCAGGCACGGTGGAGAAAACGGTATCGAGCAGAGCAACTTTGAGGGGATGGTTCGAAGTGAATACGCAATGATAAATTACGAAGTTGCAATGGATTTGAAGCTGAAGATGAGCTCTACAAAATCCCCAACAGGCGCACTTGATTTCGTTGTGTGGATTTGAAGGAATCGGGGCAAGAACGAATGAACACCAAGACGCTGTTGATCGATATAGGGTTACGGGTTTTTTAGATTTTTTTTTGGAAAATTAATTAATGAATAGAAAATTCTTATTGGCCCACATATAAATTAATTTCTAAAATAGTGTTTTTTTATCCGAACTCCAAATCAAACCCAACGACTGACACTCCTAGCTAAATACCCCTATTCCGGACACAATGGAATATATTCCATAAGCTCATTCAACTGTTACAGTTATTTTTCTTCAAATTAAAATGTAAAACATTCAAATATGGATTTGAACGTACATTTTAATTTGCCGGGGCCACATACTGATTCCAAAAATTCTCAAAAAATAAATCTAGCTATTTTTGGACGATACGGTCCCAACAAAATTAATTTCATCGAATTTGGAGACCGTTTGAAAAATGGCCATGTTCTGGTTTGTCCAATTCAATTTGAAATTACCAAACGCATTTTCCATTGCCACACTCACATATTAATTCCAAAAGTTATGGAATTTCAAACCTAGCAATAAATTGACATTCCGGATCCAACTAAAGTGGTTTCGTCAAAAACGGAGATCGTTTGCAAAATGTCTATTTTCAAGGGCTATATTTATATTAAATTTAATAGCGACTATTCTGAATATTCAACAGGCCATAACTTTTGATTCCCGCAATGAAATTTTGATTTTTCAGTTTGTTAGAAAGATATTTTTAAATTGATTTAAATATTTTTGGTTTCACTGAAATCCGATTTATTTTGGATCATGTACTTCAGTCAAAGTTCAAAGTCAAATTTTCAAACTACAGCGCTGTTTTAACTCCTTATATAATTAAAATAAATATATTTGTCATAAGTTCAATTCAAATAAATTTTTAGTCTTTATTATTTAAAATAAATAATTTTAAATATTCTAAATTCATTAAAATAGCCAAAATAAAATTTTTGAATTGGTTTTGATTTTCCGTGTTGTTACAAAGTTGGTCCAAACTGGAGGTGGGTACGGGCGCATTCCGAATTGTTAATGTGCGTGCATTGAGCCAATGAGGGAAAACAAGACACTGTAACACCTATAAATAATGTTGGCTTTTTGCCGATGGGTCGGGATCGATAAACTCAAGACCCATAGTGAATATAAGTTATCACCCTATGGTTAGTCGATCAATGGGTAGTATTAGGAAAATTCTCTTAATTACATCGTGTTCGGTAATCATGAAAGTGCAAACAATCAAAGTTCTATGGAATGAGAAAAGTTAATAATATATGTAACTTTTATGTCAATCTATATGTTCACTTTAGGTGTACATAGACACTTACCCTATCAGACACTAGAACTACTATTTTATTTGTTTTTCCTTGCTTATCAATCGTGCTAATAATCATAACAGCCCATCAGACTTTATGTTTGACCCACTCCTTTTTTCCCTTTTCTTTCCCTCATTAGGCTCACATGGTAGAAGTTGAATGATATTGGCAGCCTAGGACAGGCGGTATCCAAGATTGGAGATTTGGCCTGTTATCTGACAAATTTCTCTTTACGTTACCTTGTTTTTTTTAATTGTTCTAAGTTGTACATGAGAGGGAATTTTATTGTATACTCTGATTTAAGCTGAGATTAAGGAAGACATATGTTTGTAACCTACTGTATGTTGATTATTGTTTTGTAATGACAATTTTATTAAAGAAACAAATGTTTTCGTTGTCTTTTATTTTATATCTTGTTATCTTAGTCTCTGTGATTATTTTTCTTTTTACCGATAGCACTCCATATTCCTTAATATGATCTTAATTGAGAATAGTATGGGGTATGGGGGTGTTTCATTAGGTATCAGTGCCTAAGATTACAGGATTCCTAAAAGTAGTTTTAAAATAGTATTTTTCTAAAGAAAAATAGTTTTTTATAACTAAAAGGTATTTTTGAAACATAAAATCCCCTTAAGTCCATTTCCTTTCCTTGTCCTGTTATCTTCTTTCTTCGTTGAGTTATTTGTTGAGCAACCTATCCATGCTTTCATAAGTGTATAAAAATATTAAATTTTTAGAGGTTAATTTTTTTACTTATAGATAACCTGTTTAGCTCAGTATTTTAGGAAAAAGATAAACTTGTACGTGACAGATATAAAGTTGGGCTAAGCATGGATAAGGCAACCTTAGAGGACAAGGGTAGCAAGATAACCAAGAGATATTGCTGAAAAGATCTGAGAAGATATAATTAGCTTTAACAAGGAAATTTTTGATATGGCACTAGGCCAAGAGGGTTATAAGAAAGATACAAGTCAAAAGAATTGAGGAATGGAATTGGATAAAGGTTGGTGAAAGAGATGTTATCTATCTCTAGTCCTTTATAGTTCTCTTATCTTATCTTACTTAGGAGTATTTTGTTCCTTTACCTTTGATTTTGAGTTGGGGGCGGCCACATAGGGTTATAGCCATGTTGATATTAAACAGGTCATGTTATCTATGGTGAGTCGGGGTTTCAATCTAGAAACCTTGATTTAGAATATGTTTAGGGCATTGTCGGGTATGGGTTGGTTTTCGATCTAGATAGTTTAGCTACATAGTTGGTTATCTTGTATTTTGACATTAGTAGTAGAATTTGACTGGGTTGCTTACAATTTGAGGCTTTTGTGACAAGAAAATTTGTAGACTGGATTAGTTAGCCAAATATGGGGTATTTTGGCTGCAAGAGGATAATTATCGCATTAGGATATGCAATAGACTAGCTTTTGAGATTTCCTACAGCTCGAGGGATCAGCCATGTTGAATTTTTCTATATTTTTCCTTAGTTCATCTCTAGGCGATATTGATTCAGTTCCCATTATGTTATATTTTCCGTGTATTGGAAGAGGTTAAAAAGTTACATCCTAGAAGACATATTGGTTTTTGGATGACAATGCTTAACTTGTAGCGATATAAGTAAAGCACATAATTTTGAGCTTCATACTTATGACTGTAATCTTTTCTCGATGTATGCTTAAAGAATTACTGTGTGCAGATTGCTTTGGAGTTTAGACGGGTTAGCTGTATGGTGAGCCATCTTAGATATTGAGAGGGGGCAGTTTCTTCGGGGTATGCATAGTAGACACACCATAGTATTAACCCGTGAAGAATCTACTAGAATGGATTATTTTACTCCTTATACCTATCTTTTGGTAGTTTGAGTGTGGTTCCTATGATGAGAACTTTCAACATGTGTTTTGAAGAAATCATTGGACTCTAACCATAGTAGAAAGATTTTAGGGAAACAATTGAAGGAACTAGAAAAGTAATGGTAAGAGTAAATATTTTTTGGAGAGATGGCTCACTCATCTTTGCTATGGTGGCGGATAGTTCTTTTGGCTCAGTGGTAATCATCAGTGAATTGTTTTGTAAGAAACATTTCCCTTCAACTCATGTAGATGGTCTTTTTGTTTAATTTTAAGGAACCAGATTTTTCCCTATAACTAGATTTCTTTGCTCATGATTTCCATCAAGTTTTTAGTAGTGCGAAAAATAGAGAAGAAATTGTTCTTGGAACATCTGATGGATTTTAAGAACGGTTACCATACCTTTTGGGCTAGCTTGTGCCTAGGTCTAGTTATTGACTTATGTGGAAGGATATTTGGTTTGGTTTTGTAAGTAATTTGGTAAGGTTCTTTTGTTGATGACATGTCTAAAAAAAAGGCAAGAGATAATTTGCATATTTAGAACCTTATAAGCGCAAAACCCAAGACTAAGTTCTCTGCGTATCACTTTTGGAAGGTAAGAAAATTTCTTAAAATAGCGGGTTACTGTTGAAAGTCATTGAAAGCATTTCCAAGACAAAGATTTTCTTGACGTACCTCATTAAGAGGGGTTTAACTTTTGTGGAAAGGAAATGAGAAATTTTCTTTAAAATATTCCGGGTCAATATTTTAGTATCAGTTCTGTGGTAGCATTAGGAGGAGGGCCAACGAAAGTAGTTACCTTCGATTAACTACTATTAGTTTTCCAGTTGTCGAGCCATTACCCGTTACAGGAAAAGATTAAAATTCAATGACCATAGATTGTTGATTTTTTATTCCCTATAAAGAATCAAAACGGAAGATAATGAAACTTTTTTGAATTCGAGTGTACAATGATATTTGGGATCTACTTGTAAAATAAGAATATAGTTAACATTAGGTTCTTGGCTTTTGGTTATGAGAGTCTATGCAACTTCCATGGAAATACCTTGTAATATGGTAAAAATATTAAAGGATTTAACACAAAAGTATGCCATATTGTTTTGATATGAATTCATTGGTTGTTATACTCTATGATTAGAGTTTGATGTTCATCGAGGTTATGTCATTTGGGCATGAGACGGGAATCATAGAATTTCCGTTTGAAAAAAACGATTTCTGAGAAAGTTGAAACCTAATTAAAAGAATCATACTGGTAAAATAATTCTTTATAAGGTCGCTAAATTGATACAAGTAAAAAGTTTGGCTAGTGGATAAATGATTAAAAGAATATAAAGATTTCAAATGGATTAGTGGCATGACAAATATTTTCGTTCCAAGGAAAGAATTTGAAGAAAAAGTGTTTTGAGGAAAAAGGAAATTTGTAGAACCACGGAGTCTAAACCCCACGTATACATATATGATTTCAGAAATAAAGTTTTAAAGGGCATATATGTTTTAGCATGAAATTCGTATTCTTGGGAATTTCATAAAAGTGTGTGTGTGTATTCAGAAGGAAATTTTTGTGTCCTTATGAATAGTAAATTATCTCACTAATAATTTTCAAATGAAGTTTTGTATAAAAATATAATAGTAATGGTATATTATGAGTTTTGATATATATATATATATATATATATATATATATATATATATATATTTGAAAGTTGGTACGCTTTATTAAAGACCAATCATATGTTTCTGTTATTTGCCTCATCAAAACCTTGTAACCCCTACTAGTAACTTTACAAGGTAAAAGAGTACATATAAAATCCGCATATTAACAGTACATGAGCTTAAATTATAATACAAATTATCACAACAAAATAAAATATCAAAAGAATAAATAGAAAAGCCCACCAGCCCAAGTCCACGAACTAAACATTTCGAACTCCTCCTTCTTCAATTCCCGCAACTAGAGTCCAGTACCCCTAACGCTGCAAAAGCATTTGATTAAAATGAGTGTTAGAAGTCTTGCTACCATTGCCACGAATAAAGTACACAATCTCCCTCTAAATCTGATTAAGTTTAGTGGAGCAATGAACAAATCGATTTGAGAAAACTCGATTATATCTTTCCTGCCAAATATAATAAATTGCAAAAGTAAAAGCACCAAAAGCAATGTCCATAATTTGATTTTTTTTTTTGGGAAAAAAATCTAATAACAAATTAACCTCCTTCTTAAGAGATGGAAGTGTAGCAGGATGTAGATTAATCTTTACCAAAAATATAAGCTGAATAATCGCAGGAGAAAAAGTTGTTGTGATGATTTTGGTTGTTGATTGCATAAAGAACACAACGTATTTGATAATAAACCAAAATGATGTAATCCGGTCTTAATATTCAACCTACCTAATACTGCTAAATAGGAAACAAATGCCATTCGTTTGCTACTTTTTGAATGCCAAATTATGTTGTAGATAAGTTTAGCAATGCCTTTATCTCTGACTTCTTCCCATATATTGTTGAAGGAGAACTTCCCACCTTCTCACCATTCGTACGAGTCATGTTGCCTTTCTAGGAAAACGGGAATACTATGAAATTCATTCGCAACCTCTCTAGTCGCGGGGTGAAGTAGTGGATCCACAGTATTATCACGAAGCAGCAAGCTCACTGTGTCATTTGAACTGCCCAACATATGAAATTTGTTAATACCTAATAAATCCACCAAGCACTTACAGTTCAATCATGGCTCAAACCACAATAAGGTATGATTTCCATTAACAATCACTTTATTCATTCGTAGTTTGTCAGTTGTTCTCAAACATAACATCGTTTTGCATGTGGAAGATGCATTGTTATCATATGTTGGTTCCATAATTGCTTATTGTAGCAGTATCTTTGTTTCATCCACCTACCCCACAAATTATCCTTCGTAAAATAATTCCATAATAGTTTGGTAGAAGAGGCCTTTTTTAAATCAGTTAGAAGCTTTAAGCCAACTCCCTTGATGTTTTGGTTTGCATAACTGCTGCCATGACACTTTATGTGAAGAATACCCCCAAAAAAATCTGAACATATTGGTTGAAGTTTATCAAAAGTGAACTCAGGAATTTGATAAACGGACAACTAATATAGAATAATAGGAGTTATCACCATGTGAGTCAACTCACCCCTTCCAGCAAGACTCAACAATTTGTGTTGCCAACCCTCGACTTTATTCTAGACCATGTGAATCGGTGAATTACATTTGAAGTAGGTAGTTAGAGTGTTAACCCTCTTTTTGGCAAGAGTCTCAACGAACAGGACCGAAGTCCAAACGCGCAAATCATATGCAAGTCACGCTTCAGGAGGCCCAACAGGGGCTCAACCTAAAGCAATGGCACATCGTCCCAAGTCCAACTCAGTCAGATTGACTGTGCATTACCGAAATAATCGCTCACGAGGACGACCGAGTTTTTCGCCTCCAGAAAGAACTCGTCGACCGATTATCTCGGGCCAGCGTAGAAGATTTCTGCAGAGCTAGTTCAAATAATATCCCGACTTTCAAGGCAATAAAGGCGGTCAAATAATATACGGATAAAGCTCTACTTTTAATGAACCTCTTCGTGGATGCCACATCAGCCACAACTTCCGAGGATACTATTTACGAACAGTGGAATCAGTCCTTCAGCCGTAATTCAAGCCAATAGATGGATTCCACGTGTCCAGTCTTTCCCGAAATGGCCGGACCATACCACAACAACCCAAGCTGCATTCTCCACCTATAAATACCCCTAAGCTTAAAGAGGAAAAGAGGACTTTTGGGGACTTTTGGCCAGACGGCTTTCTCCAAGCTTTTCAACTCTACGCTTCTCCATAACTTCAATCTCTCTAAAGGAAGACAGTCATTTTCTTTCTCTTCTTCAAACAAGAAAAGACATTGTACCAGTAATTAAAAAAAGAGAAATAATATATAAAGTGGACATAGGCACTGTCTTTGCTGAACCACTATAAAAACTCTGTGTGTGCTCCCCGTTCTTTTACTTTTTATTGCATTTTTAATCTTTATTCGTGTGTTGATCACGCGATTGGGGGTTGATCGTCACTAGTAACCAACTTTTGGCGTGCCAAGAAGGGGCGACACACCGACATCGCCATCGAACTCCTGCTTATCTCAGGCCATGACAAAAAAACGAAAGAAAGATGCAACATCCTCTCGTCCCGCAAACGCCGATGCAACCGAAACCGATGCTGAAGAAGTAAGCCACGAAGTTTCCTCTCATGACGACATGTCTCAATTTCTTATCCGGGACGACATGGATAAAATCATGGTCGAACTCAGAGACCATATGACATCTCAGGGTAAAGTCCTCGAACAACAGCAGCAGTTGATGGATCACCTTCTCGGTCGATTGGAAACAGGGTTGAACGCTTCAACATCAATTCCTCCACAGGCCGAGATTGGGACAACAGCTGACCCTCAGTTTACTCGAAATCAGGCCACCGATCGGGCTACACCTTTATTTCATCCTGATTTGGTCCCACCAACCAATCAAGCCCAGACAGGAGTATCGCTTCCAGCGACCAGCGCGGTTGTGGCCATAGAACATCAGGAGACGGACGATCAAGATCTAGTCATCTGGCAAATATGCCTCCGCTCTTTGAAACATCTCGACCTGTCGAATCGGTCGAGCTACCACCGGGTCCCTCAGAATCAACGCCATTCCCATAACAACCCGGGATCTTGCCACAGGCCAATCTAACCACTCTTCATTTTCAACGAAGAGTTGGAGTAACCTTCCCTACGAACGAGGGAAGCTAGCCTACCATGCCGGCCCTCACCGTAGCAGAAGAAAACGCTACCGTAAACCCTCCTAACCTCGCTTCAAGCGGGGGCAACCCTGGCCTCCAAACATCACGTGCTATGCTGGATCAGCCCAGACCCTTTGTTACAGGCATGGCTTGACCCGGACTCATCAGGTTCAAGAGGGGCCGTTCTTCCCAGAACCACCCGCCAGATCTCACATTCCCTCACACCTTCACTCAAATCTCGGAGGTCGAGCCTAGCCAACGGCCACCCTTCCGGGCATGCTTTTGCCGGATCCTCGTGCAGAACCCTCTCAGGATGCAGAACTAAGTTCATGGCAATGACTCCACGGAGATGGGAGCCAGCTTGCAAGCATCGTCCGACGCTTCACTCGGGGCAACTCTTTGCAGCAAGACATAGATAATGTCAATCGCAGCCCCTTCACTAGAGAAATCAAAAATTCTCGAAATCCTCCTGACTTCAGGTTCCCAGCCATTGAGCCATACAACAGTCGCACTGACCCGACCATTTACCTTATGCGATACATGCGACATATGGAAGTACTTGGTGCATCGACCAGCTTCATAGCTAAGTGCTTTCCTCTCTTTCTCATAGATATAGCCGGTATGTGGTTTTGGCAGCTAACAACGGAGTTGATCAGTAGCTGGAATACTTTGATCACCCGCTTCATCGAACAGTTTCAAGTGCATATCTCTCGACCGAAAAGTGTCATGTTTTTATCTACCATCAAGCAGCGATCCGGAGAGATGCTATGATCCTTTCTCGAAAGATTCAACGCAACTGTAGCATCTGTCGATCAGACCGAGCCATCGATGGTGCTGATGGCAGCCATCGCGGGAGTTCAGAAGAGATCAGAATTCTCAAACTCCTTAACCAGAGATCCCCCAAATATATAGATGATTTTTACTCCGAGGCCAAGAGATTCCTCCGACAAGAGGATGCCAGCCTTGAAATGGAAAGCCTTGAAGTTTTAGTAGCCAAACAACAAGGTCCACTCACCGGCAATGGCCAGAATAAAGGAGGAGGAAAGGCCCCGGAAAAGGATGAACGCAATATGCGACCTCGAAATGAAAACAAATATGATCGATACACCGAGTTCAATTATTCTTTGCTCGATATCTACCTTGATATACGCAAGTCCTTGCCTACTCCAAGACCACCTCGACGAGAACCGACCCAGATGGAACCCGATTCTGGCAAGCATTGTATACTCCACAACGTAGCTAGACATAATACAAATGATTGCCGACATCTGTGCGATCTCATCGAAGGACGAGTCAGAAAGAGGGACTCGCTGAATATGCCAAAGATCGCGCCTCGGCCATGCCGCCGCGAGCCTCTGCTCAAGCTCCTCAAGCTGGTCCGCGAGCTCCTAGAAACGGAAAGGACCCTGAGACTAGCACTCGCGGCATTATCATTAATTAGATTTTTTATCTTTTCTTTCGATGTATTTCTTTCAATAACAAGGACGCCTTGATTTTATCTCTTGAGAATGCTCTGTAATCAATCGCTGTCCTCGTAGAATTTCTTTTCTTTAGTTGCTTAGCAGTTACGAATTTTACTTTTTGTAAAAGTAGATCATGTTGTGTAATCTTTAAGCCAAGCATAGATAATGCTCGCCCCCCTGTTTTGTGTGGTCAGCGCGAAAGCCCACCACCATTTTAAACACCTACTCCTTCAAGTGAGTGAGGTCATATTTTCTAAATACGAGTGTGGAAAACTCTCTCTTCTTTACACCACGAGCATGCATAGCTCGCTAAACTAACCAACCTAGCATGAGTCGAGCATAAGAAACACTTTCCCTAAGCCGAGCATGGTTTATACTCACCCCTAAGTCTAGTATGGTTAATACTCGCCCTCTCTAAGCCGAGCATGGTTTATGCTCGCCCCTAAGCCGATTATGGTTAATACTCGCCCTCTCTAAGCCGAGCATGGTTTATGCTCGCCCCTAAGACGAGCATGGTTGATGCTCGCCACCCTCTAAAGCCAAGTAGGACAAAATGCTTGACCCATCGCCCTCCTCCAAAACGAGGATAGTTTGTTTTTTATTTACAGGAACCAACTCTCGTACAAATGGAAATCATCATCTCGGCTTTAATACGGTTCCCGATGGTTGTAGGTTTTCTGGCCTTAATACGACCTGGCATGGTCGTCGGGGTTTCGACCTAAATACAACATCGGACCGTCGGTTTTATGGCCTCAATATGGTCTGGCGTGACCATAGCAGCTCGAGCGTTTGTGCGTCGGTTCGGATTTCAGAACACACCTCCCTCTGTCGATGAAGATGCATTCTGAGGGGCAAATTGTTAACCCTCTTTTTGGCAAGAGTCTCAACGAACAGGACCGAAGTCCAAACATGCAAATCATATGCAAGTCACGCTTCAGGAGGCCCAGCAGGGGCGCAACCTAAAGCAATGGCACATCGGCCCAAGTTCAACTCAGTCAGATTGATTGTGCATTATCGGAAGAATCCCTCACCAGGACAACCGAGTTTTCCTCCTCCAGAAAGAACTCGTCGACCGATTATCTCGGGCCAGCGTAGAAGATTTTTGCAGAGCTAGTCCAAATAATATCCCGACTTTCAAGGCAATAAAGGCAATCAAACCATATACGGACAAAGCTCTACTTTTAATGAACCTCTCCGTGGATGCCAAGTCAGCCACAACTTCCGAGGATACTATTTATGAATAGTGGAATCAGTTCTTCAGCCGCAATTCAAGCCAATAAATGGATTCCACGTGTCCAGGCTTTCCCGAAATGGCCGGACCATACCGCAACAACCCAAGTTGCATTCTCCACCTATAAATACCCCTAAGCTTAAAAAGGAAAAGAGGACTTTTGGGGACTTTGGGCCAGACGGCTTTCTCCAAGCTTCTCATCTTTACGCTTCTCCATAACTTCAATCTCTCTAAAAAAGAAGAAAGGACGACAGTCATTTTCTTTCTCTTCTTCAAACAAGAAAAGACATTGTACCTGTAATTGAAAAAAAAGAAATAATATGTAAAGTGGACGTAGGCATCATTTTTGCTGAACCACTAAAAAAACTCTATGTGTGCTCCCCATTCTTTTACTTTTTATTGCATTTATAATCTTTATTCGCGGGTTGATCATGCGATTGGGGGTTGATCGTCACTAGTAACCAACTTTTGATGTCAACATAGAGGAAAGTGGAACACCCAAGTATTTGGTAGGAAGTTGCCTGACTTCATAGAAAAAAATGTCTGTGATTGCCTGGATTTTGGTAGAGGAAGAACTCAAAAATATTTTTGTTTTAGAAATTTTCACATTTAACCGAACATACACACTAAAATTTGTAAACACTGTTTTATTGTATTGGAATTAAGAGCAATAGATTTCCCAAAGACCATAAGATCATCTGTGTATAGTAAGTGAGAAATAATTGGTTCAAAAGTAATGACAGGATTAAACAGATGCTTCACTACTGCCTCTTCCATCAAATATGAGAAATACTGCATGGTTATCATAAATAAATACGGGGATGGGGGATCTCCCTGTCGTATCCCTCGATTGGA
The DNA here is from genome assembly GCA_030737875.1 of Allium sativum. NCBI lineage: Eukaryota > Viridiplantae > Streptophyta > Magnoliopsida > Asparagales > Amaryllidaceae > Allium > Allium sativum. The sequence goes on along the minus strand of CM060927.1, from coordinate 259,132,713 downwards.
TAAGATAACCCTTTTGGAATTCCTTGAAATAGAATGGAGAAACTTGGCGAAGAAATGCACTCATAAATAAGATTGATAAAATGACCGGAAAACCCATTTGAGCCATGATAAAGCATATGAACTGACGATTTACCACATCATATGCTTTCTTTAAGTCAACCTTTATACAAAATTTGGAAATACCATTTTTCTTGATGTCCCGAAGAAGCTCGTGTGCCAACAAAATATTATCCCCTACATACCTTCTTTGGATGAGTGCACACTGTCTTTCAGAAATAAAATGACTCAAAAATGGATTCATTCTGTCACATAAGATTTTTGAAAAAAAATCTTATAATATACATTACAACAGGAGATCAGCCTATAATGTGTAATATTGCAGGGGTTATCATTCTTAGGGATTACGTTAATAAATGTGTGGTTAATCCCTTTAGGCAGCTTAGCTGAAGAAAAATATCATTCATTGCCTCTAGCAATTCATTTTGCAAAAGTTTCTAGTGCAACTTATAAAACTTTGAATTCAAACCATCTGGCCCGGGGCCAGAATCGTCATAATAGAGAAAACTGCCCTCTTGAATTTAGAAACAGAGATAGGTTGTAGAAGAGATGCCCGATCAACTGAATTGATAATGTATGGAGATTGGAAATTGGAAAACATAGAAGAAGTTTCACCATTGAAAAGAGTGGTATAATATTTGATAACTTCATTTTCAATATCCTTGTCCTTGTATATCAGATTAACCCCGGGAGTGATAAAAGCTTTATTATGAAACTGACATGCACCCATTTTAGAATAGAAAATTTTAGAGTTTGTATCACCATGTTGAAGCCAACAAGCTTTTGCTTTTTGTTTGAAAGCCCTAAATTTCTTACTCTGTTGAACTTGTAGTAAATGCTTAACCCTTAACATGTCATCATATAAGTTTGTATCAGTTGGGTCTAAATCTGCTGCAATCTCAAGAGATTTAAATCCTCCTCCAAGAATTGTAACTGATCATGCTGTTTACCCCTCAACACATTTCAAGTGTTAAGCTCATTTTTGCATGTAAGAAATTGGTTGGAATTTTGTAGCTTGAAAAACCATCTGTAGGAATTTGCAACCCATGCGTATGCAGTCTTCATATCCCTCATGCATGTGTCAATCATTGCAGTACTTAAAAGGGTAACCTTTAGGCTTAGAAGTGGGGATCAAATCTAGTAACAAGGAATTATGATCACTTGTCATTTGGGACAAGGTTAAGGTTTTCATATTTAAAAACTTATGGATAAAGCAAGAATTTGCCAAAATCTTATCTATACAAGTAGCTACTCCCTTCCTACGCCAAGTATATGGAAATCCAACAGGTTTAATCTCCATGAGTTATGACTGCGTTAGGCAATTCTAAAAGTCCCTAATGTGATGAAATGGAACCGCTAAACCACCTTTCTTGTCTTGAGGAGACAGATCACTGTTAAAATACCTATTAATAGCCAAGAATCGGTAATATTTTGAGATTCCAGCATTACCATAAAATTTGCCTCTTAGCAAGCACATTACTACCATAAATGACAGTAAAGGAAAGAACAAAACCACCTATATTTTGAGCTATGGTTGATACATGTTGACGAGATGATGGTGAAACATGTAATGACTAGGCTGAAGCATCCCATAATAGCAGAATTCGACCTTTATACTCAGTTGAGTCATTAGTAATGACACTCCAATTTGTTGGATTTTTTTAGTAAATAAAGATAAATTACCTTTATTAAGCATGTTTTCTACTATGCCAACTAGAGTTGGCTTAAATTGAGTCAGGAGTTTGAGTACATCACTCATATGAGTTGATGTGTTCATTCCCCTGACGTTCTATGTAAGAATGGTCATTTAGATTAGGAATAACTCCTCAAAATTCTTTTATTAAACAATTATCATTTTTCATAACGAAACCAGATAAATCTATCTGAACGTCTAGTGCATGATCTTCTGTATTAGCATCTGCTACATGCTATATTTCAGTCTGACGAAGATCATTTGGGAACTCATTATTAAGAAAAGATAGATCATCCTTCTCTGGTTCATGTGCAGCGCATTCAAAGGCAGAAAGTTGTGAGGTTTGATTTTGAACCCATTGTGGATTAGTGTAACGTCCCAAATTTTTGAACGTTAATTATGAATATTTTAATTCATTTAAATATTGATTTGGCAATATAATTCATTTTTTTATTTTAATTTATTTAATGAAATGGAGTTAGAATATATATATTTATAAATTAATTAAAATGATTAATTAAAACGAACTCAAAACAACGCAGTAGTTCGTTATTTACGATTTAAACTTCAATTGAATATACAGAATCCGTTTTAAGTCGGATTTCTGTGAAACAAGAAACAGTTGAATCGATTTGATTATAATTTTCTAGTGAAGGGGAAAAATTGGAATTTCCTATTATAGATTATTAGTTATGTTCAATTCAAATTTTCGAATAGTCGTTGTGGAATCATTTATACACCATAACGATTATTTAATTATAATAAATTATTTATTTCGAACCAGGAGAAGATTTTTGAGACGTATCGTTATTTTGATTATATATTTTTTCTATAATTTTTAATTCGTAAAATAAACAACATTTTACTTGGAGTATTTTACACCCTATACCAACATTTTGGGGTTTCACAGAATAAGTTAAATTGTCTATATTATTTTATTTTTGGGATCGTGGCATCTCGTTCGACACGACCGTGTTCTCATTTCTGTCCGTGGCAACTCGGATATGAATGAAATCTTGGGTAACGCAACACAATAAAATTGAAAACATGGAATAAAATATATATATATATATATATATATACGTTTCTTTCATGACAAGCTTTGCCCGTATTTCGAAATCCTTCTGCATTACACTTCGCCCATGCCTAAGTACACCCTGCACTGTGCTGCCACTGGCCTCCACATCTCTCTACCACCCTGTTTTCTTATAGACCATCCTATAGTCTTGATCCTAGTAGTATGGACTTGTCTTCGAATTGTTTTGAGTTGTTTCCGTTGAGTCACGTAGCTATTACGTATAGACTATCTCTACGTGAAAAGACATAACATGCCTAAGCCTACCCCCATCTACTCAGACAGTAATTTTCGCCATCATAGCAGGCATCCCTTTCCATCAACGCAAATCACAAGTGACTGAAATGAAAACTCATGCAGTAAGCCTACACCCTGAAACCCTGTTTATCTAAGAACCTTGAGTGCCAAATAATCTCCCTTATATATTCACGTGTAGCGCTCCTTCAGTTTTCATACCGAAACTTCCATGGCAAAAAATAAAAATAAAAATTCAAAACGAAGATTTAATATCCGCAAAATCCTAAATTTCGTTTCATCAGTCTTGCAACGATTTTGCCCCCACGATCATATAATTTCAAGGGACTCGAAGTTTTGTTTAGCACCTAGAAATATAGACGTAGTAGAGTATTGCATGTGTTTGAGAGGATCTAAGTACAAGGGGGTTCGATCCTAATGAACTCAGAAGACAGGAGAAGTTCGAAGGAAAAAAAAGGGAGGGCGTTAGGTATATTCTGGAAAGAAGAGAAGTAGTTGCAGAAAGAGAATGGGAGGCCAACGTATTGGGTGGTAATGCCTTTGAACGACAGGAGTAGGAAATAGAGGAGAGAATCATTGGGGATCACAGGTGGACGGTGCAATATGGTGTGAGGAGTAGTTCGTGTTAAATGGAACAACGTGATCAGAGGGATTGACATGGTGTTCGAATGAAGCTCAGCAGGTATAAATAAAACTAGAAGATGAATAGAAATTTTTTTGGGTCTAATTAATTACTTTATAGTTTGCCTAATTGCACCTAACTAGGTAATTAAAATATTAGTTAATAATGTTTAATTAGGAAAAGAGTTGGATCAGTAATTCATAACGAACAACACATATACGGTTAATAGTGGTTTGACTTTGACCATCATAAACATAAGAATTATAAGTAATTTGAAGTTTTTCTCATTCATCAAAAAAAAAGATGATGAGTACTGCATAGTAATAGAATATCTAAAACCTGAGTATGTAGTAAAGCATAGTGTGTCCACTACCGTCGTTACCTTTTCTAAATGTACGTTTGTACATATTAATTACGTTATAAATAGAAGGATTAAATGATTTATATTTGCCTAATCATGTTTTGGACGTTAACCAAATCTAAATTAAGAAAACGATTTATTTAAGTTGGTCTAGTAAATATCAAACAAAGTGTCGGTCCAGTTTAATTTATCTAAACCAACGAGTGGGATATTAACACAAATAAATAAAATATTTGTTTTAAATGAAATCGTTAATGGTTAAGCGTTTATAACCGGTGCATATATTAACAGAGTCTGACAACCAAACGATATTGAGACAATATTGGAGAGCACTTCAATTTAAAGCTGGATTGGACGGAGCGGGAAGCAAGTGGATCGAACTGTTTTAACAATAAATGGAATCAAGGTGAGTTCAACTCACTCAGTTTTTATCCCACTTATATTTTTATAAGTCGGGTTTAATTTCTTGTGTGTTATGATTGTTAATTGGTTGATGGATGAAGAACATATGTAATGACTGAACTGGGTAAGTTAAACGTTGTTTAACTTAATTTGAAACCAATCGTAATTTCTAACGATTATTTCCAAAGGAGGTAACTTACCTCGTTGGGTACATTTATAAACAAAATAAACGTATTAAATACATAAATTAATGCTTGAATGAATGTTATAAATCATTGACTGACAATTATTAGTTAAATTGTTTGTTTTTGTATTTAAATTGAAGTAACCCATTTTGATGTAGGAAAGGACAGATCGAAGTGATCCAACTGGATTCCTCACATTTATTAAATATTAATTATTTTCATATTATCATCACATGAACTGTTTGATTTGAAGATTGATTTGATCGTTGATTGAAAATCCAACGTTTGCTATGTGGGTGGTATTGGTTGAGTAATTGGCAGCATATGGCCTATAAATCAATCGATTATAAATATTGATTCACTGTCAGGTAAATATATAGGAATTAAGCTATAAAATTATTTTTTATAACTGAAGATAAATTTTTAAATCTATTATTTTGAATATAAATGTTTATGAAAAGAAAATGAATGGTTATTTAAGTTTATTAGAAAATAATTAATGGTTTTATAAAATAAATGTGGATGTTAATGAGATGTATAAACATTAATTAACATAAAGGTTAAGAGAGGGTTAATCATTCTAGGAAATCAATTAAAGGAAATTATTTAAATTTATTAATTAATTTGAAAGGAAGAATTAATTAGAATTGGTTAAAGAAATTTAATATTTATTTTAGTAAGGAAGGAAGTAAATTATAAATAATCTAAGGATTTCTTTTCTTAAATGGGATTCATATAAGAAATCAAAGATGGGATGAAATGTTGATGAATCATGATAAGACTTTATGAATGGGATTTATATTTAATCCGAGTTTTTATATAAAGTTATAGAAGTGATTTTAAGCGAATACGATGGTTTGAAACAAATGTTATATAACATTTGATTTAGTAAGATGGAATCAAGGTATAGGGGTTTTATATTGAAACCAAGTTTTATAAAAAAATCAGTATAGTTAAAATGATGATTTTTAGTTGGAAATACTATATAATGAAATCAAGTGAAGTGAATGGGATTGAGATGGGATTGTCAGAGCGGGAAATGGTATGAAATAACGAAGTGAGATTTATTCCGAAGTTCAGAATATTATGTTCCGAAGTTCGAAATTTTTAATATAAGGCGAGATTATGAGCTAAGTAAAAGGTTTTGGAAATGACAACGAATATAAGTTGTTGTAAATGATTTACAAAACGATTTTGTAAATGGAAGTTAAGAGTTAGAAATGTAATTGAAATATTAGTTGTCGATAATAATTTACAAATGGAATTTGTAGATAGAGTAATAGTTTTGAAAATGATGAATTTGTAACAACCGTTACAAATAATAAATTGAACTATTGGTTAATAAACTGAAGGTCTTTAAAAAAAAGACCCCTAGACAATGCATAAGTTGTTGGAATGATTTGAAAAATTATAATGTAAGGTATTGAAGTGAAATCTGTAACGTTTATTACAAATGATAGGTTGAATTGTTTTTGATAGAAATAAATGTAAGAATTCGTTCGAAATGTCAATATAAGATTTTTAAAAGATAAATGTAAGATTTATATAATTTTTTTAAAGATATCTGTATTAGATTTGTTAAAGACAATTATATATGTTTAGAACAAATATAGTATCGAAAACAAGTTTTAAAGAACTTTACAAAGGATTATATTGTTTTATGGAATCGAAGCTCGATTATAATATTATAAAGGGTTATTAAAGATTAATGGAGAAGTATAATAATAGTTAACTTAATAATTAATTAAGTAAAGATTGTTGAGATTTAAATAAGGTTTCCAAAGGAGAACGTGTGGTTAATAAACTCTATTTATTCTGAAGATATGAACGTTGTTGGTCAAGGTCTGAGAGGTAAATAAAATACCCCAACTTGAACGGCTTCATGATTATCCAAGAATGATATTAGTTTATAATCAAGAGGAAGTTAGGGAAACATAAGTTATGATTTCCGTAAGAATATTGAAAACTGTATTCGGAAAGTTTATAAGTAAATGTAATGGTTTTTAAAAATATTCTTATTTATAATAAGAAGTAAAAGATAACTCTAATCACGGAGAGATTCTAAGAATACAATTAATAGATGTCTAGTTAAAGAGGCCAATTAATGCCAAGTACTGAACCGGTATACTCATTTTATGCACATGATTATTTATTTGATAGTTAAATAACCGACTATCAAATCTGGCCAATACGATTATTGGTACGGAAAGAACGAGATCGAATCTATATTCGAAAACCATTCCGAACTAGCAAATACGAAATCGTCAAAGACGCAGATTGAAGATGGAGCAATTGAAGACCGTGGATCTTCATAAGCGGAAGGATTACTAAAATTCTCAGACCTGCAATCAGAGATATACTGTGATTCTATCGTGGTTGAAATCGACGGATTTGCAAGGACTACTCGCTACTGATCTATAGGGTGATTCCTATGATGTGGTAGGAGGGTACCTTTGATTCATCCTATTCTTGGATGACTTATATGGACGAGTGTCTGACAAAGTATTTCTTAAGAATTACGTACATTGATTTTTACAAACGTACCTCTGTCAGCTGTAGAGTATTTTTGTGGACGTCAATTAGTGATTTGATGGTTCTGACGATGTGGCATTCAAAGTAAATGATGACCAGATGTTCTAAAGATGAATTCAAACCTCAAGCCTCGCAACTCGAAAATAACAAAAATCGGGCATGTAACATGGCTATGTGGGTCGCTCCCATTAGGGTGTATAATCACCTATCTAGAGATATTCCTTTTGCTTCTTAAATCTATCGATGCTGTCCCTTTCGGGAAACGGTTGCTGATCCCAATCGTTGGTGATATACATTCGATACACTCAAGCGAAATGAGTGGTTGGTCATGAGTGGGTCGGGTTGCAAGACGTTCTTGTTGAACCCAGTGTATTCCCCTCTAGAGGTACACTATCGGCAGGTGGTTCCATACCTTATCATAGTCGGAATTCAATCTCCAATAAGCGCCCGCGGTTTTGATTACATACTATATATGTGGAGCGTGAAATGCAAGCGTTCCGCTAGATTGATACCTATTTGTATTTAGACACTATAATAATATCAGAGGATATATATGATTTCAAAATGTTTTGGGTTATAGTATGGTAAAAACCGTCCGTATTTATGTGTGGATTTGGTCTTACTATTATCCTTTTCTTTCAAAAAGATTTTGACCTTTAAAATCAGGTAGGATGATTCCCCTTAAACTGTGCGAGTTTTTCTCACCCTGGTTCACCAGACTGACCCGGTATTTGTAATGCTCGGGTTAGACCGGGTTGTACAGTTCAGGTCATTGGATTATACGAAGTTTAGAATACGTGCTAGAGGAGTTCAGACGTATGATTTTATCTAGTATATTCCGCTGTGTTGTATTTTAGGACAGGTTGTTATAACTGTCTAAGATTTGTCTGTGGTACTCTGATGTTTGTAAGTATATCACTTCAAGCTTTCAATAAAGTTATTTATGTATTATATTTTGTTCCGCTGCGATGTGAGACTCTATGTTATGTTGGTTCTTCTTCTTCCTAAGATTTCTTTCTTTCTTACCTCACCCTCTAATTTTTTTCTAATAACTATCTGGTGTTTCGATACTTGGGTTTTGGCAAGTGGTACGGGTTTTATGTATTATTGTCGGAATTCGGGCATCGAACTCGCTGGGTCGTTACAGTGGTATCAGAGCAATGGTCTAGTAATAACCTTGATTCTGTGGCGTAACTCGATAGAGATGGGGTTAGTAACACCCTAGATTGAGTTTGAGTGTATATATATATATATATATATATATATATATATATATATATATATATGAGAGCGTATTTGTAGTTTACTATATATAAATATTTTGTATTGTGCCAGTTAATTGATTCAGGTGTTGAAAAACTATATTGAACTAGCGATTGACACAATATTGTTTTATAAAAAGGGGAAATGAAATAATTTTACCCAAATCTTATTTTTATAGAAAAATGAAATAATTTTCCATAATATAGTAATATTGGTTTATTAGTTGTTTTGCTTGATTTGACTGAGATTCAAATAGAATTAGGGACTGAAATTGAGCTAATTTGGGAAACCAAATACTCAATTGAATTGGATATGGAAATAAGACTTAACCTAGTCAAGAGGAATTGAATAATATAAATTCGGGATTTGGAAACCAATTAGATAATAATGGGAATCAATCGGATATTAATCGATTGATATTAACGTATGTTTAACCAAATTGAATACAAATAAGTGAATATAATATAAATTTATTTGACTGTGTATTGCTTGATTATTGGCTGTTAGTTGGTTAAATTAAATTCAAGAACGAGTTGATAAGAAATTGAATGGATTGGAAGCGAGCAATTAAATCCCAGTATAATAAATTGGAAATAAAATCGGTTATGGAATGAATTAAATTATTTTAACCCTGGATTGTCATTTGCATTGCGAGTAGATTTTAGTGCAGATTTCAGAAGACTGTGGTGATGATTTGGTCATATAGACTGGAAGTATAGACGAAGAGCAGTTAGTTGATTTGCTGTGGAATTAGAAATGATTTGCCCGACAAATAGGTAAACCTTTATATATTGATTGAAGTGATTGATTTTATACCCTGAGCTGGGTTAGCAGTTTGGCTTTTGGTTTTATTTTGGAGAAGTTGAGGCCATAGTGGCAGTTGTGGTTGTTCTAATCGAACTGTGCAGAGGCGGTGCTAGCGAAATTTTCGGGAAAAAAATTTAAAGAGTCTGAATAATGTTTTGATGATAATTCAAAGATAATTATTCAAAAATAATCAAGGATTGGGGCATTCTCTTTACCTTGTAATTTCAGGGACGAAATTCTTTTAAGGGGGAAGAATGTAACGTCCCAGATTTTTGAACGTTAATTACGAATATTTAAATTCATTTAAATATTGATTTGGCAATATAATTCATTTTTTTATTTTAATTTATTTAATAAAATGAGTTAGAATATATATATATTTATAAATTAATTAAAACGAACTAAAAACAGCGCGGTAGTTCGTTATTTACGATTTAAACATCAATGGAATATATAGAATCCGTTTTAAGTTGGATTTCTGTGAAACAAGAAATGGTTGAATCGATTTGATTATAATTTTCTAGTGAAGGGGAAAATTGGAATTTCCTATTATAGATTATTAGTTATGTTCAATTAAAATTTTCAAATAGTCGCTACAGAATCATTTATACACCATAACAATTATTTAATTATAATAAATTATTTATTTCGAACCAGGATAAGATTTTTGAGACGTATCGTTGGTTTGATTATAGAATTTTTCTGTAATTTTTAATCCGTTAATTAAACAATATTTTATTTGGAGTATTTTACACCCTATACCAGCATTTTGGGGTTTCAGAGAATATTTTAAATTGTCTATATTATTTTATTTTCGGGATTGTGGCACCTCGTCCGACACGAGCGTGTTCTCATTTCTGTCCGTGGCAACTCGGATATGAATGAAATCTTTGGTAACGCAACACACTAAAATTGAAAACATGAAACAGTATATATATATATTTGCGTTTCTTTCATGACAAGCTTTGCCCATATTTCGAAATCCTTCTGCATTACACTTCGCCCATGCCTAAGTACACCCTGCACTGTGCTACCACTAGCCTCCATGTCTCTCTACCACCCTGTTTTCTTAGAGACCATCCTCTAGCCTTGATCCTAGTAGTATGGACTTGTCTTCGAATTGTTTTGAGTTGTTTCTATTGAGTCACGTAGCTATTACGTACAGACTATCTCTACGTGAAAAGATATAACATGCCTAAGCCTACCCCGTGTCTCCCCAGACATGAATTTTCGCCATCACAGCAGGCATCCCTTTCCATCAACGCAAATCACAAGTGACTGAAATGAAAACTCATGCCGCAAGCCTACACCCTAAAACCCTATTTATCTAAGAATCTTGAGTGCCAAGTAATCTCCCTTATATATTCACGCGCACTGCTCCTTCAGTTTTCATACCGAAACTTCCATGGCAAAAAAATAAAAATAAAAAATTCAAAACGAAGATTTAATATCCGCAAAATCCTAAATTTTGTTTCATTAGTCTTGCAATGATTTTGCCCCCACGATCATATAATTTCAAGGGACTCGACGTTTTGTTTAGCACCTAGAAATATAGACGCAGTAGAGTATTGCATGGATTTGAGAGGATCTAAGTACAAGGGGGTTCGATCCCAATGAACTAAGAAGACAAGAGAAGTTCGAAGGAAAAAAAGGGAGGGCGTTGGGTATATTCTGGAAAGAAGAGAAGTAGCTGCGGAAAGAGAATGGGAGGCCAACGTGTTGGGTGGTAATGCTTTTGAACGGAAGGAGTAGGAAATAGAGGAGAGAATCATTGGTGATCATAGGCGGACGGCGCCATATGGCATGAGGAGCAGTTTGAGATAAATGGAACAACGTTGTCAGAGGGGTTGACATGGTGTTCGAATGAAGCTCAGCAGGTATAAATAAAACTGGAAGATGAACAGAATTTTTTTATGGTCTAATTAATTACTTTATAGTTTGCCTAATTGCGCCTAACTAGGTAATTAAAATATTTGTTAATAATGTTTAATTAGGAAAACAGTTGGATCAGTAATTCATAACGAACAACACATATACGAACAACACATATACGGTTAATAATGGTTTGACTTTGACCATCATAAACATAAGAATTATAAGTAATTTGAAGTTTTTCTCATTCATCAAAAAAAGAATATGAGTACTACATAGTAATAGAATATCTAAGACCTGAGTATGCAGTAAAGCATAGTGTGTCCACTGCCGTCGTTACCTTTTCTAAATGTACGTTTGTACATATTAATTACGTTATAAATAGAAGGAATTAAATGATTTATATTTGCCTAATCAAGTTTTGGACGTTAACCAAATTTAAATTAAGAAAACGATTTATTTAAGTTGGTCTAGTAAATATCAAACAAAGTGTCGGTCCAGTTTAGTTTATCCAAACCGAGTGGGATATTAACACAAATAAATAAAATATTTGTTTTAAATGAAATCGTTAATGGTTAAGCGTTTATAACCGGTGCATATATTAACAGAGTCTGACAACCAAACGAAATTGAGACAATATTGGCAAGCACTTCATTTTAAAGCTGGATTGGACGGAGCGGGAAGCAAGTGGATCGAACTGTTTTAACAATGAATGGAATCAAGGTGAGTTCAACTCACTCAGTTTTTATCCCACTTATATTTTTATAAGTCGGGTTTAATTTCTTGTGTGTTATGATTGTTAATTGGTAGATGGATGATGAATGTATGTGATGACTGAACAAGGTAAGTTAAACGTTGTTTAACTTAATTTGAAACCAATCGTTATTTCTAACGATTATTTCTAAAGGAGGTAACTTACCGCGTTGGGTACGTTTATAAACAAAATAAACGTATTAAATACATAAATTGATGCTTGAATGAATGTTATAAATCATTGATTGACTGTTATTAGTTAAATTGTTTGTTGTTGTATTTAAATTGAAGTAACCCATTTTGATGTAGGAAAGGACAGGTTGAAGGGATCCAACTGGATTCCTCACATTTTTTAAATATTAATTATTTTCATATTATCATCATATGAACTGTTTGATTTGATTATTGATTTGATCGTTGATTGAAAATCCAACGTTTGCTATGTGGGCGGTATTGGTTGAGTAATTGGCAACACATGGCCTATAAATCAATCGATTATAAATATTGATTCACCGTCAGGTAAATAGATAGAAATAAAGCTATAAAATTTATTTTTATAACTGAAGATAAATTTTTAAATCTATTATTTTGGATATAAATGTTTATGAAAAGAAAGTGAATGCTTATTTAAGTTTATATGAAAATATTAAATGGTTTTATAAAATAAATGTGGATGTTAATGAGATGTATAAACATAAATTAACATAAAGGTTAAGAGGGGGTTAATCATTCTAGGAAATCAATTAAAGGAAATTATTTAAATTTATTAATTAATTTGAAAGGAAAAATTAATTAGAATTGGTTAAAGAAATTTAATATTTATTTTAGTAAGGGAGGAAGTAAATTATAAATAATTTAAGGATTTCTTTTCTTAAATGGAATTCATTTAAGAAATCAAAGATGGGAAGAAATGTAGATGAATCATGATAAGAGTTTATGAATGAGATTTATATTTAATCCTAATTTTTATAATAAAGTTATAGATGTGATTTTAAGCGAATACGATGGTTTGAAACAAATGTTTAACATTTGAATTAAGTAAGAAGGAATCAAGGTATAGGGGTTTTATATTGAAACCAAGTTTTATAAATAAGGTTTATAAAAAAATTAGTATAGTTAAAATAATGATTTTTAGTTGGAAATACTATATAATGAAATCAAGTGAAGTGAATGGGATTGAGATGGGATTGTCAGAGCGGGAAAAGGTATGAAATAACGAAGTGAGATTTATTCCGAAGTTCGAAATTTTTAATCAAAGGCGAGATTATGAGCTAAGTAAAAGGTTTTGGAAATGACAACGAATATAAGCTGTGGTAAATGATTTACAAAACGATTTTGTAAATGGTAGTTAAGAGTTAGAAATGTAATTGAAATATTAGTTGTCGATAATAATTTACAAATGGAATTTGTAGATAAAGTAAGAGTTTTGAAAATGATGAATTTGTAACAATCGTTACAAACAATAAATTGAACTTTTGGTTAATAAACTGAAGATCTTTAAAAAAAAAGACAGCTAGACAACGCATAAGTTGTTGGAATGATTTGAAAAATTATAATGTAAGGTTTTGAAGTGAAATCTGCAACGTTTGTTACAGACGATAGGTTGAATTATTTTTGATAGAAATAAATGTAAGAATCCGTTCGAAATATCAATATAAGATTTTTAAAAGATAAATGTAAGATTTATAAAGATATATATAAAATTTGCAAAGATATCTATATTAGATTTGTTAAAAACAATTATATATGTTTAGAACAAGTAGAGTATTGAAAATAAGTTTTAAAGAACTTTATAAAGGATTATATTGTTTTATGGAATCGAAGCTCGATTATAATATTATAAAGGGTTATTAAAGATTAATGGAGAAGTATAATAATAGTTTACTTTATAATTAATTAAGTAAAGATTGTTGAGATTTAAATAAGGTTTCCAAAGGAGAACGTGTGGTTAATAAACTCTATTTATTCTGAAGATATGAACGTTGTTGGTCAAGGTCTGAGAGGTAAATAAATACCCCAACTTGAACGGCTTCGTGATTATCCAAGAATAATATTATTTTATAATCGAGAGGAAGTGAGGGAAACATAAGTTATGATTTCCATAAGAATATTGAAAACTGTATTCGGAAAGTTTATAAGTAAATGTAATGGTTTTTAGGAATATTCTTATTTATAATAAGAAGTAAAAGATAACTCCAATCACGGAAAGATTCTAAGAATATAATTAATAGATGTCTAGTTAAAGAGGCCAAGTAATGCCAAGTACTGAACCAGTATACTCATTTTATGCACATGATTATTTATTTGATAGTTATATAACCGACTATCAAATCTGGCCAATACGATTATTGGTACAGAAAGAACGGGATCGAATCTATATTCGAAAACCATTCCGAACTAGCAAATACGAAATCGTCAAAGACGCAGATTGAAGATGGAGCAATTGAAGACCGTGGATCTTCATAAGCAGAAGGATTACTAAAAATCTCTGACCTGCAATCAGAGATATACCGTGATTCTGTCGTGGTTGAAATCGCCGGATTTGCAAGGACTACTCGCTACTGATCTATAGGGTGATTCCTATGTTGTGGTAGGAGGGTACCTTCGATTCATCCTGTTCCTGGATAACTTATATGGACAAGTGTCTAACAGAGTATTTCTTAAGAATTACGTACATTGATTTTTACAAACGTACCTCTGTCAGCTGCAAAGTATTTTTGTGGACGTCAATTAGTGATTTGATGGATCTGACGTGTGGCATTCAAAGTAAATGATGACCAGATGTTCTAAAGATGAATTCAAACCTCAAGCCACGCAACTGGGAAATGACAAAAATTGGGCAGGCAGCATGGCTATGTGGGTCGCTCTCATTAGGGTGTATAATCACCTATCTAGAGAAATTCCTCTTGCTTCTTAAATCTATCGATGCTGTCCCTTTCGGGAAACGGTTACTGATCCCAACCGTTGGTGATAAACATTCGATACACTCAAGCGAAATGAGTGGTCGGTCATGTGTGGGTCGGGTTGCAAGACGTTCTTGTTGAACCCAGTGTATTCCCCTCAAGAGGTACACTATCTGCAGGTGGTTCCATACCTTGTCATAGTCGAAATCCAATGTCCAATAAGCGCCCGCGTTTTTGATTGTATACTATATATGTGGAGTGTGAGATGCAAGCATTCCGCTTGATTGATACCTATTTGTATTTAGACACTATAATAATATCAGATGATATATTTGATTTCAAAATGTATTGGGTTATAGTAAGGTAAATACCGTCCGTATTTATGTGTGGATTTGGTTTTATTATTATCCTTTTCTTTGAAAAAGATTTTGACCTTTAAAATCAGGTTGGATGATTCCCCTTAAACTGTGCGAGTTTTTCTCACCCTGGTTCACCAGACTGACCCGGTATTTGTAATGCTCGGGTTAGACCGGGTTGTACAGTTCAGGTCATTGGATTATACGAAGTTCAGAAGACGTGCTGGAGGAGTTCAGACGTATGATTTTATCTAATATATTCCGTTGTGTTGTATTTGAGGACAGGTTGTTATAACTGTCTAAGATTTGTCTGTGGTACTCTGATGTAGGTAAGTGTATCACTTCAAGCTTTCAATAAAGTTATTTATGTATTATATTTTGTTCCGCTGCGATGTGAGACTCTGTGTTATGTTGGTTCTTCTTCTATTCTAAGATTTCTTTCTTACCTCACCCTCTAATTTCTTTCTAATAACTATCTGGTGTTACGATACTTGGGTTTTGGCAAGTGGTACGGGTTTTATGTATTATTGTCGGAATTCGGGCATCGAACTCGCTGGGTCGTTATAGTGGTATCAGAGCAATGTTTTAGTAATAACCTTGGTCTGTGGCGTAACTCGATAGTGATGGGGTTAGTAACACCCTAGATTGAGTTTGAGTGTGTATATATATATGAGAGCGTATTTGTAGTTTACTATATATAAATATTTTGTATTGTGCCAGTTGATCGATTCAGGTGTTGAAAAACTATATTGAACTAGCGATTGACACAATATTGTTTTATAAAAAGGGGAAATGAAATAATTTTACCCAAATCTTATTTTTATAGAAAAATGAAATAATTTTCCGTAATATAGTAATATTGGTTGATTAGTTGTTTTGCTTGATTTGACTGAGATTCAAATAGAATTAGGGATTGAAATTGAGCTAATTTGGGAAATCAAATACTCAATTGAATTGGATATGGAAATAAGACTTAACCTAGTCAAGAGGAATTGAATAATATAAATTCGGGATTTGGAAACCAATTGGATAATAATGGAAATCAATCGGATAATAATCGATCGATATTAACGTATGTTTAACCAAATTGAAGACAAATAAGTAAATATAATACAAATTTATTTGACTGCGTATTGCTTGATTATTGGCTGTTAGTTGGTTAGATTAAATTCAAGAACGTGTTGATAAGAAATTGAATGGATTGGAAGCGAGCAATTAAATCCCAGTATAATAAATTGGAAATAAAATCGATTAAGGAATGAATTAAATTATTTTAACCTTGGATTGTCATTTGCATTGCGAGTAGATTTTAGTGCAGATTTCAGAAGACTGTGGTGATGATTTGGTCATATAGACTAGAAGTATAGACGAAGAGCAGTTAGTTAATTTGCTGTGGAATTAGAAATGATTTGCCCGAAAAATAGGTAAACCTTTATATATTAATTGAAGTGATTGATTTTATATCCTGAGCTGGGTTAGCAGTTTGGCTTTTGGTTTTATTTTGGAGAAGTTGAGGCCGTAGTGGCAGTTGTGGTTGTTCTGATCGAATCGTGCAGAGGCGGTGCTAGCGAAATTTTCGGGAAAAAAATTTAAAGAGTCTGAATTTGTTTTGATGATAATTCAAAGATAATTATTCAAAAATAATCAAGGATTGGGGCATTCTCCTTACCATGTAATTTCGGGGATGAAATTATTTTAAGGGGGGAAGAATGTAACGTCCCAGATTTTTGAACGTTAATTACGAATATTTAAATTCTTTTAAATATTGATTTGGCGATATAATTCATTTTTTTATTTTAATTTATTTAATAAAATGGAGTTAGAATATATATATTTATAAATTAATTAAAATGAACTCAAAACAGCGCGGTAGTTCGTTATTTACGATTTAAACTTCAGTTGAATATATAGAATCCGTTTTAAGTCGGATTTCTGTAAAACAAGAAATGGTTGAATCGATTTGATTATAATTTTCTAGTGAATGAGAAAAATTGGAATTTTCTATTACAGATTATTAGTTGTGTTCATTTCAAATTTTCGGATAGTCGCTATGGAATCATTTATACACCATAACGATTATTTAATTATAATAAATTATTTATTTCGAACCAGGACAAGATTTTTGAGACGTATCGTTAGTTTGATTTATAGAATTTTTCTGTTATTTTTAATTCGTAAAATAAACAACATTTTATTTTGAGTATTTTACACCCTATACCAGCATTTTGGTGTTTCACAGAACAAGTTAAATTGTCTATATGATTTTATTTTTGGGATCGTGGCACCTCGTTCGACACGACCATATTCTCATTTCTGTCCGTGGCAACTCGGATATGAATGAAATCTTGGGTAACGCAACACACTAAATTGAAAACATGAAACAATATATATATATATATTTACGTTTCTTTCATGACAAGCTTTGCCCATATTTCGAAATCCTTCTGCATTACACTTCGCCCATGCCTAAGTACTCCCTAAACTGTGCTACCACTGGCTTCCACGTCTCTCTAACACCCTGTTTTCTTAGAGACCATCCTCTCTAGCCTTGATCGTAGTAGTATGGACTTGTCTTCGAATTTTTTTGAGTTGTTTCTGTTGAGTCACGTAGCTATTACGTACAGACTATCTCTACGTGAAAAGATATAACATGCCTAAGCCTACCCCTTGTTTCCCCATACATGAATTTTCACCATCACAGCAGGCATCCCTTTCCATCAACGCAAATCACAAGTGACTGAAATGAAAACTCATGCAGCAAGCCTACACCCTGAAACCCTATTTATCTAAGAACCTTAAGTGCCAAGTAATCTCCCTTATATATTCACACGCACTGCTCCTTCAGTTTTCATACCGAAACTTCCATGGCAAAAAAATAAAAATAAAAATTCAAAACGAAGAATTAATATCCGCAAAATCCTAAATTTCGTTTCATCAGTCTTGCAACGATTTTGCCCCCACGATCATATAGTTTCAAGGGACTCGACGTTTTGTTTAGCACCTAGAAATATAGACGCAATAGAGTATTGCATGGGTTTGAGAGGATCTAAGTACAAGGGGGTTTGATCCTAATGAACTCAGAAGACAGGAGAAGTTCGAAGGAAAAAAAAGGGAGGGCATTGGGTATATTCTGGAAAGAAGAGAAGTAGTTGCGGAAAGAGAATGGGAGGCCAACGCGTTGGGTGGTAATGCTTTTGAACGGCAGGAGTAGGAAATAGAGGAGAGAATCATTGGGATCACAGGCGAACGGTGCCATGTGGCGTGAGGAGGAGTTTTAGATAAATGGAACAGCGTGATCAGAGGGGTTGACATGGTGTTCGAATGAAGCTCAGCAGGTATAAATAAAACTGGAAGATGAACAGAAATTTTTTTATGCTCTAATTAATTACTTTATAGTTTGCCTAATTACGCCTAACTAGGTAATTAAAATATTAGTTAATAATGTTTAATTAGGAAAAGAGTTGGATCAGTAATTCATAACGAACAACACATATACGAACAATGCATATACAACAAATAATGGTTTGACTTTGACCATCATAAACATAAGAATTATAAGTAATTTGAAGTTTTTCTCATTCATCAAAAAAAAAGATGATGAATACTGCATAGTAATAGAATATCTAAGACCTAAGTATGCAGTAAAGCATAGTGTGTCCACTGTCGTCGTTACCTTTTCTAAATGTACGTTTGTACATATTAATTATGTTATAAACAGGAGGATTAAATGATTTATATTTGCCTAATCAAGTTTTGGACGTTAACTAAATCTAAATTAAGAAAACGATTTATTTAAGTTGGTCTAGTAAATATCAAACAAAGTGTTGGTCTAGCTTAATTTATCTAAACCAAGGAGTGGGTTATTAACACAAATAAATAAAATATTTGTTTTAAATGAAATCGTTAATGGTTAAGCGTTTATAACCGATGCATATATTAACAGAGTCCGACAACCAAACGATATTGAGACAATATTGGCGAGCACTTCATTTTAAAGTTGGATTGGACGGAGCGGGAAGCAAGTGGATCGAACTGTTTTAACAATGAATGGAATCAAGGTGAGTTCAACTCACTCATTTTTTATCCCACGTATATTTTTATAAGTCGGGTTTAATTTCTTGTGTGTTATGATTGTTAATTGGTTGGTGGATGATGAATATATGTGATGACTGAACCAGGTAAGTTAAACGTTGTTTAAGTTAATTTGAAACCGATCATTATTTCTAACGATTATTTCCAAAGGAGGTAACTTACCTCGTTGGGTACGTTTATAAACAAAATAAACGTATTAAATACATAAGTTGATGCTTGAATGAATGTTATAAATCATTGATTGACTGTTATTAGTCAAATTGTTTGTTATTGTATTTAAATTGAAGTAACCCATTTTGATGTAGGAAAGGACAGGTTGAAGGGATCCAACTGGATTCCTCACATTTATTAAATATTATTTATTTTCATATTACCATCATATGAACTGTTTGATTTGATGATTGATTTGATCGTTGATCATTGATTGAAAATCCAACGTTTGCTATGTGGGTGGTATTGGTTGAGTAATTAGCAACATATGGCCTATAAATCAATCGATTATAAATATTGATTCACTGTCAGGTAAATAGATAGAAATAAAGCTATAAAATTTATTTTTATAATTGAAGATAAATTTTTAAATCTATTATTTTGAATATAAATGTTTATGAAAAGAAAATGAATGCTTGTTTAAGTTTATAAGCAATTTTAAATGGTTTTATAAAATAAATGTGGATGTTAATGAGATGTATAAACATAAATTAACGCAAAGGTTAAGAGGGGGTTTATCATTCTAGGAAATCAATAAAAGGAAATTATTTAAATTTATTAATTAATTTGAAAGGAAGAATTAATTATAATTGGTTAAAGAAATTTAATATTTATTTTAGTAAAGGAGGAAGTAAATTATAATTAATTTAAGGATTTCTTTTCCTAAATGGAATTCATTTAAGAAATCAAAGATGGGATGAAATGTAGATGAATCATGATAAGAGTTTATGAATGAGATTTATATTTAATCCGAGTTTTTATAATAAAGTTATAGAAGTGATTTTAAGCGAATACGATGGTTTGAAACAAATGTTATATAACATTTGAATTAAGTAAGATGGAATCAAGGTATAGGGGTTTTATATTGAAAACAAGTTTTATAAATAGGGTTTATGAAAAAATCAGTATAGTTAAAATGATGATTTTTAGTTGGAAATACTATATAATGAAATCAAGTGAAGTGAATGGGATTGAGACGGGATTATCAAAGCGAGAAATGGTATGAAATAACGATGTGAGATTTATTCCGAAGTTCGGAATATTATGTTCCAAAGTTCAAAATTTTTAATCAAAGGCGAGATTATGAGCTAAGTAAAAGGTTTTGGAAATGACAATGAATATAAGTTGTCGTAAATGATTTACGAAATAATTTTGTAAATGGAAGTTACGAGTTAGAAATGCAATTGAAATATTAGTTGTCGATAATAATTTACAAATGGAATTTGTAGATAAAGTAAGAGTTTTGAAAATGATGAATTTGTAACAATTGTTACAAACAATAAATTGAACTATTGGTTAATAAACTGAAGATCTTTAAAAAAAAGACAGTTAGACAACGCATAAGTTGTTGGAATGATTTGAAAAATTATAATGTAAGGTTTTGAAATGAAATCTATAACGTTTGTTACAGATGATAGGTTGAATTGTTTTTGATAGAAATAAATGTAAGAATTCGTTCAAAATGTCAATATAAGATTTTTAAAAGATAAATGTAAGATTTATAAAGATATATATAAAGATATCTGTATTGGATTTGTTAAAGACAATTATATATGTTTAGAACAAATATAGTATTGAAAACAAGTTTTAAAGAACTTTATAAAGGATTATATTGTTTTATGGAATCGAAGCTCGATTATAATATTATAAAGAGTTATTAACGATTAATGGAGAAGTATAATACTAGTTTACTTAATAATTAATTAAGTAAATATTGTTGAGATTTAAATAAGGTTTCAAAGGAGAACATGTGGTTAATAAACTCTATTTATTCTGAAGATATGAACGTTATTGGTCAAGGTCTGAGAGGTAAATAAAATACCCCAACTTGAACGGCTTCATGATTATCCAAGAATGATATTAGTTTATAATCGAGAAGAAGTAAGGGAAACATAAGTTATGATTTCCGTAAGAATATTGAAAACTGTATTCGAAAAGTTTATAAGTAAATGTAATGGTTTTTAAAAATATTCTTATTTATAATAAGAAGTAAAAGATAACTCCAATCACGGAAAGATTCTAAGAATATAAGTAATAGATGTCTAGTTAAAGAGGCCAAGTAATGCCAAGTACTGAACCAGTATACTCATTTTATGCATATGATTATTTATTTGATAGTTAAATAACCGACTATCAAATCTGGCCAATATGATTATTGATACGGAAAGACCGAGATCGAATCTATATTCGAAAACCATTCCGAACTAGCAAATACGAAATCATCAAAGACGCAGATTGAAGATGGAGCAATTGAAGACCGTGGATCTTCATAAGCAGAAGGATTACTAAAAATGTCTGACTTGCAATCAGAGATATACTGTGATTCTGTCGTGGTTGAAATCGACGGATTTGCAAGGACTACTCACTACTGATCTATAGGGTGATTCCTATGATGTGGTAGGAGGGTACCTGCGATTCATCGTGTTCCTGGATAACTTATATGGACGAGTGTCTGACAGAGTACTTCTTAAGAATTAAGTACATTGATTTCTACAAACGTACCTCTATCAGCAGCAGAGTATTTTTGTGGACGTCAATTAGTGATTTGATGGATCTGACGATGTGGCATTCAAAGTAAATGATGACCAGATGTTCTAAAGATGAATTCAAACCTCAAGCCTCGCAACTGGGAAATGACAAAAATCGAGCAGGCAGCGTGGCTATGTGGGTCGCTCCCATTAGGGTGTATAATCACCTATCTAGAGAAATTCCTTTTGCTTCTTAAATCTATCGATGCTGTCCTTTTCGGGAAACGGTTGCTCATCCCAACCGTTGGTGATATACGTTTGATACACCCAAGCGAAATGAGTGGTCGGTCATGTGTGGGCCGGGTTGCAAGACATTCTTGTTGAACCCAGTGTATTCCCCTCTAGAGGTACACTAACGGTAGGTGGTTCCATACCTTGTCATAGTCGGAATCCAATCTCCAATAAGAGCCCGCGGTTTTGATTGTATACTATATATGTAGAGCGTGAGATGCAAGCGTTCCGCTAGATTGATACCTATTTGTATTTAGACACTATAATAATATCAGATGATATATATGATTTCAAAATGTTTTGGGTTATAGTAAGGTAAAAACCGTCCGTATTTATGTGTGGATTTGGTCTTACTATTATCCTTTTCTTTCAAAAAGATTTTGACCTTTATAATCAGGTTGGATGATTCCCCTTAAACTGTGCGAGTTTTTCTCACTCTGGTTCACCAGACTGACCCGGTATTTGTAATACTCGGGTTAGACCAGGTTGTACAGTTCAGGTCATTGGATTATACGAAGTTCAGAAGACGTGCTGGAGGAGTTCAGACGTATGATTTTATCTAGTATATTCCGCTGTGTTGTATTTGAGGATAGGTTGTTATAACTGTCTAAGATTTGTCTGTGGTACTCTGATGTATGTAAGTATATCACTTCAAGCTTTCAATAATGTTATTTATGTATTATATTTAGTTCCGCTGCGATGTGAGACTCTGTGTTATGTTGGTTCTTCTTCTATTCTAAGATTTCTTTCTTTCTTACCTCACCCTCTAATTTCTTTGTAATAACTATCTGGTGTTTCGATACTTGAGTTTTGGCAAGTGGTATGGGTTTTATGTATTATTGTCAGAATTCAGGCATCGAACTCGCTGGATCGTTACAATTAGTTTTCACTGCATGAATTAATTACTTATGTCCAGACAACTTGTATTGAGAGCATTTGAAGGGTACATATTCATATTCGACGTCCATTACATGTTTGATTCCAGAAGGCAACAAAATAGGAACTGATTTCTTCATTTCAGTGTCAACGTTAATACCAATTTGAACACGAGCATTTTTGGTAAAACGTCTTTCAGCAGTGTTATCATCTACGCGAATTGGAATGCCTAGAAAATTGCTAATCATTTGCAATGCATCAGGAGTCCACATTTCCAGTTTTAGTTATGCAGACGCCGCCATATTTGAACTTCGGTAGCAGTGAAGTGGGAATGATCATAATCTGGAGTCCAAGAGTCAATCAATAGCAGCTTGCCGAAATAAGAATACGTGGTATTTCCATAACTTTGTCATAATCTTCCTTTTGGTCAAACTGAACAGAAAACTGGTAGTTTGGAGCCATGTGAACTTGAAACTCATCGATGGGTTTCCAAACACGAGAGATGTAATCATTCAGTTTGGAAAATGAGATTCTAAAGTCAACTGGATGAAGAATTATAGTGTTTACCAAAATTTCCTCTGACTTTTGAGTAATATTTGCAGGAAGGAAGACATACTCCTTTTGAGGTTGAACAAACTGTAGTGTACGAGTATTGTCTTCGATGATGAAGAGTTGCGAGCATCTTCTACGTAGGATCTAGGTGGTGATGAAGAAGCGATGGTAGCTGAGGCGTTTGAAATGGTGGTTGGATCTGGAGGTGTCTGTTTTGGAGAGAGTGGGGAAGGATATGCCTGAGAATCCGCCATTTTTGTAACTGTTATGAACACACACACACGCACGTGCGCGCGCCCACACACACACACACACACACATATATATATATATATATGATCGTTCTAGGCACCCCTTTTGCACCTCAATGTGAGCCACTCATTTCCAATAAAATAAGTTAGTGAGGGAGAGATGTGGGGGAAATTAAGACGCTAAAGGGGTGCTGCACTTTTTGCGGTGCTCTTGGTCATATCCTATATATCTATAGGAAATTGAAAAAGGAGTAAGTACTTATGGGGTTGGAAAATATTTGTGAAACTACTAGGGGAACACAAGACAGTAAAAGGAAAGGTTAGAAATCAGATTGTGGATATGATAAGAGTGACCCTACTTGTAAGATAGAGTAGACTCTTGGATTTTTAAAACTAAACAACTTTGCTATGTTAAACTGGTCCAAAGAGAAAGAAAATGGAATACTTGGAATATTTGTTCCTAAAGGATTTAAGATAGGTAGGACAGAAAAGGTCTCTAGCAAATGTGGCTAGGATAACTCAGCAGCTATAAGAGAAACCATTCAAACTGGAAGTTTAAAAGAAAAGTACGAGTTAATTTTGATGAGGCATTGGTTAATTCAGTATTGGAATATTTTACCTCATAGAGGGAACTTCTGATTATAATGGCTTAGGTGTCTTGCAGGAATTATGGTTTCTTATTCATGATCTTTTGACAAATGCTTCCTTCTTGATATCCATTCATTAGCTTTTTCCTTTGACTACGGTCTCCTTCCAAACACCATTGGGAATGGTAGATCTTAGGATTAAGCTTATGGATGGTAGGATCGGTTGTAAACATGTTATTAGAACATATTATGCATGATGTATGCAAGTGGCTAGCAGTGTTTGCAAGTTAACGTAGTGGATGCATATACACACACTAGGCACTATTGGGGATCGGCTAATCAGACACTTACATATACATATGGATGTGCATGCGTTTTATTTTATTTCCATGATTTTAATAAATAGATTTTATCACATGGTTGGTGCATACGAATGATGGTTGAGGCACGCATGTACAACTACCTGCTATCATTCGGTTTTCACATATATTTGGATATAAGCACCAACATAATTGCATTAAAAGTAGGTCGACTGAATCAGTAGACCGCCTAATATTTTGCATTATTTAGGGTCATATACACTACAATATTTCATAATTACATATATCACAATATGAAACTTAAGGACAATGAATGTTAATGGGTGGTGTTTGAGTAGATCAATGTAGATATTTGGATGATAACGCATATTTCATTCTTCTACCTTAGAAATTTCGGGGACGAATCCGTTAAGAAGGGGAGAATATAACAACATATATTTTTAAGACGTGGTTTTTAATTAACAAATAAATAAATTAAATACTAAAATTGTAAATTTTTTGGAATATGACAATGGGAATTACTCCATTGGGTTCGTTAAAATTTTCTGGTTCAGATGCATATATGGTTTATGTAAAACAAACTTAAAACAACAGAGTTATGGCCATTTAAAATATGAAATTTATATCAGAGAAAATAATAATAATATAGTTTCATGGGCCTGGGATAACCCGGCAACTACCCAAGTCGACTTATGGTTCGACCCAGATGTCGGGTGGGTCGAACCATGCGTGCCTGGAACGTATGCTTTCCAGGCACGAAAATGAATGAAAGAAGTAGATTTTTTGGGCCATTTTCCAGTTGGCGTGTTTGCATTTGATTGGCATATGTGGCTATTTCGGATTGATCCAAGGACGCGGTCGATTCAGATTTAAAACCTAAATCAAATGGCTGATGATCTTTTGCTCCACGTATAAATAAACCCCCAACCTCCTCCCCATTTCTTCACAACACATCTCTTTCCCGCCTAGGCTACTCTTGTTTTTGAGATACAGGGCCAGCCTAAAATAATATTTTAGGGGATTGAGATTTAAAAATAATAATCTATTTTATTCTCTTCTAGGGTGCTGTAGAGGCCATAAGGCAAGCTTTTCTGGTGAATTCTATGATTATTTAAAAGTTTTATTAAGTTTAGGTAAATAGGAATAATAGTAGCTGTAATTTGATTTACAATTTTTTTACTTACAGTTTCGGTTTGTTCTTATATTTTTGTAATTTTTTTTTGTAAGTAGTTTTTGTATTTTTTCTGTCTTTTCTTACAGTTTTTATTTAATATTCAAATTATTGAAAGTAATATTCTCAGTCTTTTTTCCCTCTTCTTTGACGGATTTTTACAGTTTATTGTTGTTATGCCCAAATATGTCTGAAAGGCATATGTATACTACCGATTTAGGCAGAGATTTATATGCCTAGTTATCTACGACTAATTGTAATCATTTATTTGTGCGCGTTGTATACGACTAATTTAGGCACAGATTATGCACCTAATTTTATACAACTGATTATTATCCTTTAATTCTATGCACGTTTGGGAATTCTGATTAAATTGGAATAATGATTTTTTTGGATAATTTGGGGATAATTTGACATGTAGTGTAAATTGTAATAAATATGGAATGTTGAACTGATAATAAGCAAACTTCATTAAGTTTGCAAAGTGGCCATCGTACAAATTATGATAGAAAAATAAAATATAACATATATTTGCATAAATATGATAAGTTGGTGAACTATAATAAAAAATATGGTTTATTTGCAAATATGAATTTAGTTTGGACTGTAAATGATACAATTAGGTTTAACATGAAAATTAACTTAAAATGGTATAAGTTATAAACCGAAAACTATAATATTCTATGGGGCCTTGTGATTAGGCGTCAATCTGTGATAAATGAATGAACTGTTAGGCTTACTAAATATTGAACTTAAAATGATATTAAGTTATAAGCCTAAATTCTATGGTTAACCTATGGTAATGTTTTCTGTGGTTATTCTATGGGGCCCTATAACTAGTTGCTCGTTGATAATTCTATGAGGGTCTATGTAAGATAATATTCTGTGGTGGCCTTGGCGTAAGCTGATATTTTTATGGCGGCTTGGGAAAATAGACATTAAGCAATATTCTTCTGGTGGTCTTGCGAGGAGGCATTCTATGGCTATGGTTTCTGTTGGGGGCCAAATCATTAGGGATTTGGACCGAGTATTATTTATTTGTTGGGGATCCATACCAAACAACATATCCTTTTATCATGTATGGTCTAGCTTGGAGGCAACGACACGCATAATGTTGTGGTTGGTAGTAAGTTGGTCCAAACTGCAGGGGGGTACAAGTGTGTTCCGACGGGTCAATGTGCGTGCATTGAGCCGAAGAAGAAAAATAAGACACTGTAACACCTGCGATTAATGCTATGTCCTTTTGCTGATGGGTTGGGCCTAATAAACCTAAGACCCATAGTGAGCACATGTTATCACTCCATGGTTAGTCGATCAATGAGTATTATTAGGAAATCAACCTAATTATATCATGATCTGTAAACGTGAAAGTGCAAACAGTCAAAGTTCTATGGAATAAGAAAAGTTAACCTTATATGTAACCTTTTATGTCATCCTATATGTTAACTTTAAGCGTACACGGACATTTATTCTATCCGGCACTAGAATTACTGTTTTATTTGATTTCTTTGCTTATCAATCGTGCTAGTAATCATAACAGCTCACCAGACTTTATGTTTGACCCATTTCTCTTTCTTCATTTTTCTTTCCCCTATTAGGCCCATAGTGTAGCAGTTAAATGGTATTAGCATCTTAGGAAGAGCGGTACCCAAGATCTGAGATTCAGCCTGTTATTTGTCAAATTTCTCTTTACGTTACTTTATTTTTCTTAGTCGTACTTGAAAGGTAATTTTTTTTTGTATACTATGATTTAAGTTGAGATTAAGGAAGACATATGCTCGTAACTTACTGTATGTAAATTATTGTTTTGTAATGATAGATTTATTAAAGAAATAAATGTTTTTGCTATCATTTATTTTAAGTCTTGTGAATCTTAGTCCCAGCGATTTGTTTCTTTGTACCTATAGTCCTCCACAATCCTTAATATGATCTTAATTGGGAATACTAAGGGGTGTAGGGGTATTTCTCTACTCATCTTGAAGTATATCATGATTTTCATTACAACAACACTTAGAAGGATATTGTAATATGTCGTCCGTATCCTTGACATCCTTTATAACCACATATATGTTATTTATATACTTCAAAAACTTGTATATTTTAGTAAGTTTTGCATATCACAGCTACCACTTCAATGGATATTAAGAGTTTCATTACAAAATTATCAAATGTAGGAAGTAATCTACTTATCATGAATTATATCAAGATTTTCATCACAGCAATACTTAAAAGAATGTCATAATCTATACTTCTTGTTCTTTGCATTCTTTACCATTACCAAAGTTATTTACACTCTTCCGGAATTTGTATACTTTCTTCTTTTATACCTTTAGTGTATTGTGAATGTTTCAAATACTTTCACTACTTTAATAAATTTAATTTCCCTAAAAGTATAATGCTCACGGCACATAACATGTTCTTGACACCGAACAGTGCTTCAATAATTTTAGTGTCTTTTGCCATTTTATATACATGCTGCTAATTACATTTTGCGGACTACAGGTCCATATTTCTCATTTAGGAAAGGATTGATGATAGCCAATCATGTTCTTTCCTAATTCAAGGTTTTTAATCTATTAATAATTAACATAAATGCTTTATTATCTACAAATTTATCATCAATGATTATCTATTGTCTGTTCTCGATATCGTTTATTGAGATCTCTTCATATTTATCATGTTTTAGGTACCTAAATCACTTCTAGTGTTATTTGACAATTATATCATGGGTCTTTTTTAAAGCAACCTTAAGTGTTTATTTAATAACACTCACCTCCTTTATTTGACATCTTTATGACTTACTCCAAAAATATTTTGAACTGACTTCTATACCACATTTCAGCTGTGATTTACACCTTTTGATCCTTTAGGAATTCAAATATATATTGGAGAAAGTCTACTAAGGATATAATTGATAATTTATTCAAGTTACTAAATATATTGCATCATTATATATGTCAACAAATATTTAACACCAAAGATGAATATGAAATTATATCCCTTTATCTTCCCCCTGAGTGTTGACATACATTGTCGCATTAAATAATAAACCCTTCTTAGATTCTCATTTTTGATATGTTATCACATTATTGCTAGCAAATACATTATATGTATTTCAATCGTAGGGGGATAATGCTCTTATTACTTGATAAGATGCATTCGTATTATATTACTCATTCTCTTTCATTGATCAAGTAACTTGGAGGAACTTTCTAATTATATAGATCATCTGAATATACACATGACTTTAGGCCATTCAATATTAATGTTGATCGATTTTTGAATTACTAAATAATATCCATGCATAATCTATATGATGAGCTAATAATACACTTCAGGTTGTTAGTTAATTTTAACCTATATGGAGATAATGCGTCCACGTATAACAAATATATTATAAAACTGCATATTCCTTCTCGTTTGAGTTAGAAGTTTTTAGAAAAAAATACTACAAGGATCCGAACTATTTATTTCTATATGATAATGTTCAAAACATCTAGTTTAGAACTATATTGAACTCCTAATTCAAATACAATATTTTAACAACTTTAACTTGTTAATTTTTTTTCTTTAATACAATATGTAAATGTAAGTATATAAGTAAGATACAACTTACTTTGAAAATTTTGGAATCTTTGGATGCATCATCATTACCCCATATGATGATTAGTTTATCTCTTTTAACTTCTTTAAGAAGTACAATGTTCCATTTCATAAAGTTTTAATAAAGCTTCAGGTTTTTAATTTATGAATTATTTAAAGTTCATTGATCGAGGAACTTTAGGTTCCATAATGCATATATATATATAAATATATATATATATATATATATATCATGTTTATTAATTTATGATGAACTTCTGGTTCTCAACCTTTTTGCATGCTTCTAATTTAGAAGCTTTTACATTCTTATTAATTAGGAAAACTGATAAGGTTTCAAACTTGTAAAATTTATCAAGAAGTTTCTTTTTCATAATTCAAGACTTCAGGTCTCAGACTTTGAGTTATACAACTTCTAGTTTAAAAAATTTCTTTGCATAACTATAGGTTATGGTTCTAACCTTTTTTGTTTCTACCATTACATTAGATATTACTAGCTAAATACATCGAATAATAATACATTTGTTTATTCTTATTCCAAACATGAACATATATTATTTTACTTACAATAACTAATGCATTTAATACATTTATCATTATAAGGAAATATAATATATTAGCGCAACAACACATTTAACGCATTTATTATAAAAACAATGGAAATAACTGTTATTTGGTCCAAATATATAAATCAAATGAATAGATTTTACCTAAAGCAACAACAAAAAATTCGGGTCAAGCTACAATATTAACCAACGATAAAATTAAAATGAACACCTTAAAGTTATAATGTATTTTCTCAGTAATCATATTTTCTAAAAATACCATACATATGTTAAGATTGCCTCGCATGTTGTTAAGGTAGGAATGACGTTTGAATAAATAGTCTCACATCATGAAATAAATTGAAGGAGTGGAGTACAAATATGAGTTGGTAGGCACATAACATCAGTGATTCCTTTTGTTACAAGGATGTGTGTGCCAACTCATATTTGTGTGCCCTATATGGAAGGAAGGGGGCTCTGTTCCGACCGTCGTTACATAACAGTGGTATCAGAGCCTAAGGTTACGGACTGGGCCATGCTGGTTAGACAATTCTCTCAAATGATACTCGTATGATGTGAGTCAAAGGGGAGACTGTTAAGATTTCCTCGCATGTTGTTAAGGTAGGAATGACAGTTTGAATAAATTGTCCTACACCAAGAAATAAATTGAAGGAGTAGAGTACAAATATAAGTTGGTAAGCATGTAACATTAGGGAACCCTTTTGTTACATGGATGTGTGTGCCAACTCATATGTGTGTGTCTTATGAGGAAGGAAGAGGGGCTTTGTTCTGACCGTCGTTACATAACAACATACATATATAATATCTAAAATGTTGATTAGAAGAGTATTCTCACATAATCAAGATTTTACATTCTATAACATGAGTGGTTCAAAAATTAACAGATCTGCACATAAAATTCACAGCCATAAACAAAAATAACTATATGTCTTAAATCCAAATTACTTACCTCATAAAGAAATTAACTCAATAATATTTTTTTATAGAAATCAAACAAAAAATTGTTTTTCTAAGAACACAAAAGAATATTTTCTATACGATCAATATTGGATCTAAAACTTTATACGATCTTCGGGATGTGTATTTTTATTGTAGAAGTTTTTCTAAGAAACGATAAAATATTTTTTCTAGAGATACGAATTATATCTAAAAATACCATGCAAAACAAAAAGTTTTCAAAGTGAAAACTGTATTTATAAAACAAGAAAATTGTATGGAGGACAAAGTTACGGGTTTTTTCAGCCATAAGGATGGCCAGCTGAAATTTTATTTTAGAGGACAAAACATCAGATTTTAGGTATCAGTTTTACAGTGTACATGGTATCAGAATTTAACTACCAGTTTTAAGTATCAGTTTTACAGTGTGTATGGTATTAGAATTTAGCTATCAATTTTTAAGTATCAATTTTACGGTGTGTACAGTATCAGTTTTACAATGTGTATTGTTTTTGGGAAAAAAAATTTGGTGTCTTGTCCTTGGGTTTGAAAAAGTTATGAAGTTTCTCCTTCACAATAAAATTCCCTTCATAAAACATAAATAGATCGGGAAAAGTTAAAACCAATATAATAAGATATGAAAAAAAGATCTACTAAAACATAAGTCTAAATCTGAAAAATTAAGGAATAGATCTATAATTTTGAATCAAGGATACTAAATCCATATCTAAATTAATTGCAAATGCAAATCTAGAAAAGTAAAATTAGATAATTTCAATCCCGATTTCAATAACTGGAAAAAGGAAGAGATAGATCTGATTTCAGTAATTGGTTAAGAAAAAATTTATGCTTTGCACAACGTAAACTTCACAAAAAAAGATATCATTATTACATGCTCTAAAATTACTATAATAAAACTTCAAGTTTTATTATAATTTACATATTATTATTATTATATATTTTAAATTGAAGCAACTTCTCTAAAAAGTAATTTTATTCACGTATGAGAATCATTTTACTATTTTTCTTCAATAAAATAGTATTTATTATAGATGTAATGATCTCTTCTAACAATAAATTTATTCAAGAAATTATGTGTAACATAATTTGAATATAAGACTTTTATTTTCCATTGGAATTTTTTCTTTCAATGATTTTTTAAATCCTTTCGTATTATTGTATTTTAGGTCCTTTGCTATAAGCAAATGTTAAACACACTTATATGCTTTAAGGCTTTATTTCAGCTTTATGCATATGAAATTCGCATTCCTTTTTTTTTTATAATTTGAAAGAATTTGTTTACATCATGAGTTTTCAATATTTTCTTTTTTAATTTCACTTCCAAGATAAGTCAATATTACTATTGAATTTAAATGTTACACCATTATATTTTATAACCATAGTTTTGTTGGATATACATAAAAAAGACTTTTTTTCAAGAGATATTCTAACTTGAGTCTTTCCAAAAATATTACATATGAAAAGTGATAGTAGATCGGGAAAAATAAAATTAGATACACCTTTATATCACCAATAATGAAAACAATACATATATAATCTAGGCTCCATTAAACTGGAGTTGAAAAAATCAAAATTAGATCTGCAAAGGGTTGAAAGAAAAAATCTAAACACATATTTGAGGTCAAATAAAATAATTAGATCAAAAAAATATAGATCCATTTGAACCCAATCTAGATCTACAAAAAAATAGAAAAACAGACATAGAAGTTTGAATCAAGAATTCTTAAGTAGAAAATAATTACGTAACGAATCCATAGATCCATTAATCAAGGATTCTCAAGCAGAAAATAATCATAGACAAATCTAGAAATCCACGAATCAAGAATCCTTAAATAAAAATTACTTATGTGACAAATCTGTTAATGTAGATGTGGAAGATTTCAAATCTGGATATAAATTTAATAATTAAAATAGCTCTAATAGAATTACGTGCTGATAACATGTTATAAAATAAAACAAGAACAAATAATAAAAGAAGAGAAGTCATTAGAGAGAACATACGATATTAAGGAGAGACCATTTATTTCTATTGATTTAGATGTACATACAACAGAAATGAACTCTCAATTTGTAGACTCTACATGCAATGCGAATTACAATAATGTCCTTTAGCATTCATCATATTCACCCTCGTTATTTTAATATATTAAAACAATAGAGATATAATTTTAAATTGTAAAAATGTATAATTATTAGATCTTATATTTAAGTGATATACAAAGATAAGGATATGTGTAGGAATATTTTAAAACTTCATGGTTGTACCAGAAGTTTGCACTTTCAACCAACTATTTGTTTATGAAATCATATGTAGTTAGGTTGATTCCTATTTCTAAATTCTAGATTACAACATCTAAATTTTTATTACTTTTAAATTTTAAGATGTTTTAGGGAATGTTCATTTGTTAGATATTATTTTTAAATGATGTTAAGATGTGATAATATTTATAGAAATGCGTCTTAAATTTGTAAAAATGGCTAAATTGCTAAATCCGGTTTTTAAAAGTGGAATTTAAAGACGACGATGTCGAATGGAAATTCCGGATGTTTGTACTTCCAAACCAACTATTAATAAAGATATTAGCTGGAACTGAAAGTAATAAAGTTCTTTGAACATGTTTTGAGGAAGAACGTTTGTGTATTTCAAAATTTATAAAGTGTATTTTATGAAAGTTTCTTATTGTTTATGTTATATTGTATGCAGTGTGACTCATGTATATTTCTTTGGCAAGGCCAGGTTGTTTATGTTATAAACTGCACAAAATAATACATTCTGCCATAGATGCACTCACCAAACAGCAACAAGAACCCAATACTCAAAACCGAATCTGGAAGCAAACCAACCACACCCAAACTGGGTCATACCAAAAACGAACTCACTGGAAATGGTTCAGCAGCGTCAACACTAGCTCATCTACAAAATCGATCCACAACCTAGCACCATTCTTAAAACCGAGGAGGACCAGCTAGCCTTTTGGTGAGAAACTCAGGCACCGAAACAACGAGTTTGAGGGGAAGATAAGGTGTATTAGGCGCGATATGCTTCGAAAAACAGCTAGAGATCAGCGACTGAAGCGCCGTGAGGAACTCAGACAAGTGTAAGAGGAAAGTTAAGTAAAGAGACACAAGGGTGAGGGTAGATCTGGATTAAAAAATAAGGAGGTGCGATGGAAAAGGCGGAGACAAAGAGATCAAAAAGGGATCTATTGCTCGGTTATTGGACATGATAGATCGGGGGAAAGGGAAATAGGCGAAAATGGGGAAGTGAAGAGAATTAGGCGGTTACCAGTCGCCATTGGACTATTGGAGTAAAAAAGCTCTGTTATTTTTTAATTATTTTATTATATTGTCATTAATGATCGAATTATCTTACTATTTTAAACTTAAAATTGCATTACTAACTTAAACTTATGGGCTAAAACGTAAAACATAGGAGAAAGTGTGGTAGATTCTATAAATAAGTATGGTAATTTTAAATATACCGATTTAAGTTAAATGTATAATTTTATAATGCAATGCATGACAAATATATTTCACCATTTTAAATATAGCTATTTTAATTTAAATAATAAATGAATAAAAATTAAATTTGTTATTATTTTTAGTGCAATTTATATATCGTAATTGGATAATAAATTAATTTTCTCATTTTATAAGTATAATAATTTTAAAGGCACGTGTTTTGCTCGTGATCATAATACGTGTTATGCACGTGAACTATGTTTCTAGAAACCGTTTGTGTTTAGGATATTCAAGAGAAAATGATTTCGTAAATATTTAGCTGTATTTTTAGGTTGAAATTACGTGTAATTGATTTGAATTTTTTTTTTAAGTTGCAGTATCTAATCCTTTATTAGCTTTAATTATGTTTGTTTAATTAACAAAAAACGATGACATAAATAATGTATATATATTAGATCTTATTTTTTAAGTGATACTTAGATTTGTTAATATACGATCTCTGTTCCCTTTGCCATGTCAAATCGTACACTACGCCATAGATGGTCTACTGCAACGAAAATTCAAGATATTGTCAGCTAAAATGTTGCCACAACTTTGTTGATTTTTGTTTATTGCAACGCACCCTCCAATGTGTTAGCATAGATATCAACAAGATGTTACAGTAGCTATAAATATATTCAAATGAATAAAATGAATAAAATTTTACACCTCAGCGATCCATATCCTCGTTTAAAACAAAATCTCAGCCAGCGGATCCACATCCGCGATCCACACCTGAACTATTTTATTTCCCACTTTTATTTTCATTATCTCGCTTTCCCTTTTCATTTCGTTCTCACGTCCTAGCTCTAAATCTCTCTCAGTAGAGAAAATCAACGTGCACCGAAAGAGAGAGGGATATCCTTTCTGAATTCGTAGTATCCTTTCTGAATTCTCATAATCAATTCTTATCGTTGTTCAGATTCACAGTATCCTTTCTGAATTCATGGTGTATAGGTATGAATTAATACTTAGATTTGGATGATTTAATTCATGGGTGCGCTTGGTTGTTGCTAATGAATGTTTTCCGAGATCTGGTGGTTGATGAAGAGCAATTGGGATTCAGCGAAATCCCTAAACCCCCTTCGAATCGCTAATTCTATCTGATCAACACAGGATAAACAAACCAGAGATCGAGTGTTTTGGTGCAACTGTTCTCAATGATACATCTCATGCTGAATATTCGTCTCTCGTAATTGATCCCTCAGATGGTCATATTTGTAACCGCCCTACTTCCTGTTTGATTTGTGTTGCGTAAGAGTCTTGATATTGGTTTTTTAATTTTGCGCCTTTGACTTCTAGTTTGTTGGATAGATTATCCACTTTCAAAATCGATGTGTAGATATTGTTTGCTTCCAGCGGCAAAATCCATTTTAATGGCCAATTTACATGTTGAATTGTCACTGCCTAATATAACGCTTGATTGACTCATGGAATCTACAAGTCCATCTTGCCATCAAATACCAATGCTTATTATTTAGTTTTGTATTTACAATGGGTTGGCTATTAGTTCTATTAAGGTTAGTGTTGTGCATCTATTTCGAAATTACTTTGCGATAAGATGAATTGGTCCAATTCCTCAAATTGGACTCAGTAAAACAAAATACATGATAATGTAGCAATCCTAGGATGACAAGTCCATGTTGGGAAACAATGGCTGAGTCGTGGACTAGGTCGCTTTCTTGAAGACGGTTCGGCGATCTGGTCGGTGGTGCAAAACCAGTTCATACTTCCGCCGCCGCCTCTAGGATAAAACAGCCTCTCTAAAATGAATAACTGATTTGCTTTGCACAACAAATCAGTGCAGATTTGCACTTTCGAATTTAACTGCTCGAAAATTTCAGAAAGATTTTTTTTAATGGCGGAGGGAGAGAAAACAAATATTTTTTTCTGTAGTAATCTCGTCTACAACTGAAGATAATATATAAACGGAGATTAGGGTTAATCGAAAATACTGGGAGAGGAAGAAAAATAGGATCTGCTGAAAAATACTGGGTCAAGAGTTTACCGCTTCATAAATAAAAGTCGGCTCAGAAATATTTTCTGTATTTAAAAATAGTTCGAAAAATGCAGTGTTTTCTGGACCAAAAATATAAGTGTCTACACCACTAAGCCAAGGCCAAGGCCCAAGCCCAAGCCCCAACGCGAACCGAACCGGGCCGGGTCGAGTCGGTCGGTCGGTCGTGCGTGTGTGGTGGTCATGATGCATGGTCTCCCTCTTCACAACAAAGCATGCATTGGGAGCCCAAGGCCCCAACAAGATTTCTTAGAAACAAATATAAATACTTGCATCTTCCATATAATCTCATGATGTGGGACTATTCACATAAGGGAGCCATTCATACACTTATCTCAATATTTTAATAATTCACATAAAATTTCCAACAATCCCCCACTTGAATTTTTAAAATATTATCGAGCAGTTTCAAAAACATAAGACTGTGCATAAACAAAGGTGACATCCGACTTGAACCTTTGTGTAGGAATATTTTTAAAAATTTCCAACAATATAGGCTTTTCATAGCGTTTGAAAAACGCTATTGTATCCTACTATAGCGTTCCAGAGAACGCCATGTAACAACATGCTATGTTAGGCCTTCTACTTTAAATAGCAAAAATAAAACGCTATGAAAAGTGTGTTTTTTATAGCGTTTAAAATTTGCTATCGAGCAAAAACGCTATAGAATATATCATCTGGTACTTACTTTCCACAGCGTTTTTATGTATGTTTCTATAGCGTTTTATATGTATTTCTACAGCGTTTGTTTAGGTATACTATAGCAGTCCCAATTTGTGTTTCTATAGCGTTTTTTATTCAATAGCGTTTGTGAAACGCTATTGACTATAATATTAATTTATAGATTTTATTTATTATCGATTTAGCTTGTTACATGTGCACACAGTATTTTTACAAATAACAAATATATAAACTGCAACATAATAGTTCATACATATCATTCAAATAATTTTTCATATATCAAAACATAGTACTTGGTGCATATCATTCAAACAACTCTTTAACATATTCAAGCTTAATATTTCATACATATTGTTCTATCGATTTTTCCATGTTAATATATCATACAATTTTTCCATCAGTAAGTTACTTACAAAGCGGCCAAACAGTAGATCTAATCTTGCTTTGCTTATGATACTTTCTCCTTAACAACAACAGAGGACCTGTTAATGTCAAATAAACAAAGAAGGTATTAGTAATTGCTATTTCATATATTCTCTAAGTAAAAGAAACTTAAAGAAGAAGAAAAAATTATAACTAGGACATAAAATATGATACACTTATACAGGGGATTGCAGCTAATCAGCGTTTGAACGAAGCAACAACTTATAAATACAAAGCTAATCTTTTGAACAAGACCACCTACAATGGCCTCCAGCGCTAGCATCAAGTCCGGATGCTGCATTGAAGTCCTCATTCACCAATTTAAACCCATCCCTCAAAACATTCTAAATCCTAGTAAATTCTTAATAAATTAATTTTTAAAAAAATAGAGAACAAAATAATTCATTGATAGCATAGTAACATGATTTTTATACAAAAAAATATAACATTTAGCATAGTAGTAGTACAAAACGAGATGCATCAACAATTTACAAGAAAGAACCAAATTAAAAAAAAAATAAGAATTCTAACTTACTAAAAAAAAAACTACAGTTCAAAAAGATGAAGACAGTGCCGTAATTACAAAATGCAATTTCCACTGAAAGAAAACTTAAAAACAAGTGATGCTCTCACTGAAAATAGTGCCTGGAGTCTAGACTATATATGCTTTAGAATATCTTTGAAAATATATTTGTATTTGTCAAAACTTAGACGGTTATAAATTATCAGTACAGGAAAAAATTAAAGAAAACATTGCGCTATCATTAATAATTATATAAAACTACTTGTGCAACTCTATTCGCTCAGTGCAGAATTTGTTGTAAAAATCGTTTGTATCTGGCAATAATTCATTTTGTTTTTGGAATTTGTTCTAGCTGGATTTGAAGAATGAGCAGTGGAGATTTTCTCAAAATCCAACCATCAGAGCTCAAATTCCAAATTGAATTGAGAAAAACAAAGCTCATGCTGCATGCAACTTACAAATAAGCCGGATCAGTATGTAGATTTAAGGTGAAAACTACAAATCCAAAGATATTTTGTGTGCGCCCAAACACAGGGGTTGCTCTTCCTGGATCAACATGTGATGTAACAGTTACAACGCAAGTTTAAAAGGAGAGCTCACCAGATATGCAATGCAAAGACAAGTTCCTCCTACAGAACGTAATAATAGTAGATGGCGCCAAACAAAGGAGATAACTCCTGAAATGTTTAACAAGGAGCCTGACAGAATAGTGCATTTTATAATGTACAGAAATAATGATATCAAACACATGAATAATACACAAGAAGAATGACAGAATAGCATGATATCATACACATGTATAATGTATCTGCTACCTTGTGAAATACAAAAATAATAAGGCATTTTAAGCCTGTCTTCATGTGTATTGACACTAGATAAACTGTATTTTTACTATCTATGCTGAATTGCTAAGTGCCAACTTGGTGTCAGGTTATCGATCAACTTAGTATGCCAGGTTCATACAAAAATATTAAAGCATTTTAAGCCCATCTCCATGGTTCTTCTGTGCTAGTATGATATAATATCAACTTATATGCTATCTTCAACAGCATCCAAACCAATATTCATGCAGTTCATTATGTCTTTCTATTTTTGTATCTGATTATACATTTTATTTTTCTGCAAGGTTATAGATCACCAACCATAGGATCAAAAAGCAGATGTATTCAGCTTTGCTATTGTTTTATGGGAGCTCCCGACATCTAAGGTTAAAGCTGTCAATTGTTGAGCTACTTGTGATATTTTATTAAAATATCTAAAATAACTAGTGTGTAACCCGTGCGTTGCACACGATAATATTATAAACTATATATTTTAAAGTTTTAATGTTAAAATCGAAACTTTATTGTACAACATACAATGAATCCAACAAAGTAGATATATAATATAAATTATTATTTTTGTTATCGTTTATATATAGTATGTGTTATGTAACTTATATTTCTTTGAATTAAATAATTTTATTGTCCTCACTACTATGAGAAAGTATTCTTGTTGAAATTGACATATTATGATCATTTTTTTGGCAAGGCAACTGTGATCACTTTAGATGAATTAACAAATATTATTTAACTTTTTTCTTTTATATATGTTAAATTTGGAAGGCAAGAAGTTATAGCGTCCTTTTGTAAACGTATGTAGAGCAAAAATAATGTTTTTAATTTTAGAAACTATTATCCAAAAGTGAACTAAATTTATGCATAAACTGTAGCGTCAAAGTTAAACAGTAAAATTAAATTGTAAGCTTAATTTGTGTTCACATTTAAGTATCACTTAGTGTTAAAATTCCTTACACAAAAGATACCTCAGAACGCTTTCATATTTTTGTTACCGTCTCACTTGTAGCTTGCACGACATATAACATAGTCGCATATGCTCACTTGTTACTTGTGTGTATACAAGGCGCCAACAAAAATTTACAGATAATTATCAAGGGATCCATGAAAAGATGGCTCAGGCAAAGAAAAAAACAGTTTTTAATGCTTTTTTTTACAAAGAACTACTTGAATTATAAACCTTTTCAATGCAATGAAACGCATATGCTATTTACCCGAGCATCCTTCCAATATAATAGTGAGAGTTTAAATTCAAATTCTAGAAATGAAATACATAATATTGCAAATGACATTTGAGAACTGTGAAGGAGTGCAAAACCAAGATGCAAAGATAAGGATGTATTTCCCTACTATAAAATGAAGACAAAAACATATACCTAAAGAAATAAAGTTGCATGAGAAGCTCACCTAATGTGAAGGGTTGAGGGCAAAGTAAACTGTAAGAACAATTGATAGGAATAAAAAATTAGTACACATCAACATTATATCGGTTTAATTTACATTATAGAAGTATTCAGGTTCATGCATAGAACTAATGATATTAGTTTAATTTCAAAATTGTATAAGCTTACATTTGAGTGCTGAATGCATCTATCTCAACTAAAGAGGAGCTAATTACTATCAAATCAACATGCCAAAAATCAAGTCATCTGAATAATTAACAATTAAAAAATGTATGTTCTATTGAGACCAAAACCGCATGTATCATGCAAAAAAATACCATGGCCTAATGCAATATGGCCATTGCCCATCCAGCTGCATCAAAGTTCACGTTACCTGAAACATGAACGAATGAAATATTAACAAAATTATTGTACATATTCATAGTCATATAATCAAATAAAATAATAATCATAGATTTAAACTCAATTAATAAATCTTCGTATATATTTAAGAAAAAGCTTTATTTTCTTTTTGGGTAATTATGTTCTCTTAGGAAGCAATATAATTAATTGGAAGACTTCTAAAAAAATCATGAAATGTACAATGGAAATTACATATCTAAGTATGGCATGATTTCTCGTATTTTAAATAGTTTTCGAGTGTAATCTAAAGTAATCTGCTATAAATAAAAAATACCGATGAAGAAACATTTAAAGTAATCAGAAGTAGACCTAATAATTTATCAATAAAGTAATTTTACATGTAGGTGATAAGGTATCAGAAGCTTTAGCCATGTACTACTAAGTTTCAGGACGCAACATAATTACTGGCAGCATATAAAGTAATCAAAAGCTATATATGTACTTGTTCGAAATATAATAGGTAGTAGAAGCAGTGGACAATGGTAAATTTACGTGACTACAGTGTCCAAAAGCTTCAATGAAGGTAGTGTCTCCTACTATGACAACAGGCATGGTAGAAATTCCTACTTATGGTAACATGAAATAAGGCTACAGAAAATAATATACACTGGCATAAACAAAACTAAAACACATACCAATTTTAATTACCAATAATTCAACTTATGTCATACAACACAGTAAAGGATCAGAGTTGATTAAACAAAGAACTAAATTAGTAGATTAGATTATAAACAAAAAGGGGAAAAACTTTTAATACCGCTCATAGTGAATGAAATTTGTAGGAATATGATTCTAACGGGAAATCAAGGACAGTGAATCAAATTTGACATGTCTTCTGGAGAGGAATATGACTCCGACGGGATGAAGATGGTAGTAGGAGGGAGTGAATATGACGAAAGAGAGGCACACAGTGAAGTCTAGGGAGGAAGTTCTTACGTAGGTTGGGCCGAAATGGAGAAAGAAGAAAAGCGGAAGAAAACAAATCTACGATTGTCAGGAAAACGCTAAATTGAGGGTTGGAAGATATTCGGCAGGGATGATTGAAAAGGAGAAAAAAGAGAGAAGCGAGAGTAGCGGCAATCACCGCCTATTTGAAGAGTCACTGATTCCATGATTGAAATTACGTTTAGAGGGGAAAAAAGCGTAGATGGAGAGATCGTATGAAGGAAGGGAGTAGCTGCGTACAAAGATAAAGAAAATTAGGCTTTTCCTGAAATATGGTGTTAAATTTTAAATTAATATGTTCGAGTTTTAAGCTGAATAGAGATAAATAGAGATTTATATTGTTATATTACTTTGATTTAATAAAAGTATCTTTCGAGTTTTAAGGAGAACGGAGAGAAATGAGAGAATTAAGGGCAATTGAGATAATTGAGAGAATTAAGGAGAGAGCTAGAAATTCTTCTACTTTACTATTATTTAATAGATTAGAGCCTTCATCAACTGTGTGCACGTCCACATGATACAATGACTCCCTTGCAAGCCGCCTAGGAGTCAGACAGGTTTTTAGCTATATTATTCCATATACACCCCCCCCCACACACACACACAAAAAAAAACATTGGATAGGTTTTCATATATGAAATACCTAGGGTTTGTCTGGTTTCAATTATGAGTTCTGTGTTTTGTATTTTTAATACGCGTTTCAAAGGACATGAGGCGATGAAAAAAATCGCAGCCCTTATAATTTACAACAAAGAGGGGTAGAGAAAGGGAGAATGTAGTTTCTCATGTTTTTGATATTTCACAAAAGGCATAAAACAAGAAAAGTTCATTTTGTATGTCAAAAACATTTACCAAATTGATTGTTCTCCAACTAAATGAATTTAGATTATTACAAAAACCCAAAGGTAAAACTGCAAAACAGACAAGGCGTAAGTGTTCAGTTGATCTATTTTCATGTAACTACACATGTACCGAGGATTGAATGTTTAACAAGAAGCCTGATATCATACAAAGGAAATAACCCCTGAAATGTTTAACAATCAAGCTAATTGTTGTTCATATTCCTGCTACTCCTCCATCCCCTGTTCCCGAGGAATCAGAAGAGGGGTCTTCTCCTAGATCAACTGTACCAGTAAATGGAACTCAGAGTTCATCTCTGTTTGATGCGATTACTAGATCATTTGACGAACAACCCAAAGACAAATCTACGGAGGATTCAAACTTGATTACAAGAATGTGACATGCAAAATCTGAAGGCTACAAAATTTTTAATAAATTAGCTGTACCGACTTAATTTTTGAATCAAAAAAAAAAAAAAAAAAAAAAAAAAGTGATGCTAAGGGCACCCCGCTGGTGGCTAAGGGCCACCAGCGTGCCCTTTGGTCGGCGGTCAACCGCCGGCCGAACGAGGTTCGGTCGGCGATTGTCTGCCAATTAATCGGCGGACAAGCACCGACCAAACCTTGTTCGGCCGGCGGTTGACCGCCGCGCTGGTGGCCCTTAGCCACCAGCGGGGTGCCCTTAGCATCAGTCAAAAAAACAAACCACGACTTGTGCACAGCGCTGATTTAAAAAGTGACCCAATGTCAAAGGATTTTGTTGTTTCTTATGTTGGTGCTG
This sequence comes from Allium sativum, assembly GCA_030737875.1. Lineage (NCBI taxonomy): Eukaryota > Viridiplantae > Streptophyta > Magnoliopsida > Asparagales > Amaryllidaceae > Allium > Allium sativum. The sequence continues at coordinate 259,089,285 of CM060927.1, read as the reverse complement.
GTACAAGTAAACTGTATTCTAATTGTGTGGCTATAATTAAAATGATCGTCTTAACCAAATTCAAATAGATTAATCAGCTGTTCATTGCCTCAACAATAATCTGAAACAGTGCTTTGTTTTCATTATGTATATGTTTTAAGAATTGTGATACTGAAGCATAAATGTAGTCTATTCCACCAAGCTGTGTGCTATGTGATGACTCAGTTGTATCATTAGCTAAGCCTGTCCTCATTATACAAGAGATCAGAACAAACATCGCACAAACTTTTAACATATAATGAGTATATACTCTATTTATCTTAAATTAAAGATTAACAGATAAAATTAATAAATGCTCAATTTTTTCACCCACTTTTCGGAAATCAACTACAGCATGTGCATATCTATGTGTACACAATTACAGTGCAACCATCAACAATATAAGCCTCCAATATCTATGTATTTGCACGTTCATTTAGAATGTATGTCTACTTTTCAAAAGATATAACAGACTACCAAAATTTTTGTAAGGATAAGAAAAAGACAAACCTGGAACTTGCAGACATTATAATCATCTCCATACACGTTTTCCTGAAGTATTCAGCATGCCTTTGTGCTGGGCTTCTAGGTCAAAATATGCAATGCTTAATTTCACAAGTGCTTTCACTCTGCCTTCAAATACCTCAAGAACACACTCATCACAAATCCACTTCCACCAAGTTCAACAGCAAGAGCAAACAAACCTCCTTTAACATACACACTGCATTCAAATACCTCCACGCACTGTCCATTACTGCATTCAAATTAACATGAAATACAACAGATAAAGTTTACTTAGATGCATAGAATATTTCCAATGAAGGATAAAATAGACAAATAAAGGAAGAAACAAAGAAAAAGGAAAAACCCAATAGGTCGATTCTAAAGCATTTCTTTAGAGATATCTCTTATAGTTATTGAATGCATGATTTTATCACGAGGAATATAAATCTGTGTGATATTAACTTGTCACGCACATGAAAAAAACCGAAATGCAACTGAATTTTCCCAACTACAGTTCTTTTCTATTCGTTAAAAATGAATCCACAATATGGAATTAAATCGACAACGAATAAATGCTGACTAAGAAACAGTGGACCAGCAAAAGTAACTGGTATGGTTGGATTACGTTTCAAAAATGCAGGAGATCTAAAAGCAATTATTCAATTCCCTATAAAAACTCGACACATGAAACTGCAAATTCTCAGAAAATCAAAGTCGGTTTTCTTTTCATATGGAAAAATACCAGTACATCTACCAGTTACCTTGTGATGCCCATGTGAATATGATTTTTCACATAACACCCATTAGTTAAAATGAAAAAATAAACAAGGCCGAGATCGATTCCATTAAACTAAAGATCCTCAAACTTATTTTCCTCTCCCTCTATCTAAAACTTCGTCCTCAAAATGCATCAGTTATCAATTTTGATGAAAATTTACTTAATATTTGAATAAACTGCACCTTGCTGATGCTAATTACATTTGATGGTAGAATATACCTATGATATCTTTACCGGCACTTTATTGAATCTTAAAATACGAAACTGAATCAAAATATTAACCAAATCTTAATGGTGGAAGAACTATTATTTGACAACGACTTGCCAATGATTAGATATGCATCTTCACTAAATCATACAATGTAACTAAAAGGGTACATTTTGCTCTTAAATTGAATAGTAGCTGAAATAATAAATATAATAAATGAACCAAATAAGATAAAGTACATCAAGAATATATATATATATATATATATATATATATATATATATATATATATATATATATATATATATATATACATACATACATTCCTGTATGCATATTTTGATAGGTGAATAGAAAGTTATTTGGGATTGGATCATCTTTTAAAAAAAGCTAAAATTGATCGATATAAAACTGGTAAACAAATTAAGAACTCTCACTTTAGTTTTAAACTCAATTTTGAAGATAAATACGTTGTTATATAGATTGTACAGTGCCTTTTTTTGGTATCCAACTATGATCCAACTTTAGAATAAAATTTATTAAAATAAACTCAATTTTATCACATGACACATATAACCAACTTGTTCGGTGAACTATAGTAACTTTAAGACAAAACAAATGGGCATGTTGCAGGGCATGTTGGAACAACGCTTGAAATGCCAAGATGTTCAGATTTCAAAAGTTCATGAATCTACAGCTACAGCCACCGTAGATCCAACCACTTGTTTGTAAACATCAACTAGAAATATCAAGTTCCCTATAACTTGATGTTTTGTACTCAGACATCAACTTACCTCATTACAGTTGATGTTAAAAAACACTGCCTATCACCCCTCAAAGAGCATATGACCTGCTGCTCATCAAAATCATCGACCACCTGAAATTGCACAAAAACATCAACTTACCTCATCATAGTTGAACATTCAACCTCACACAAAAAACTGCTGCTACCAAACCAATCATCTACACTTCAATCACACTCAAAGATTACAACCAGCAACTAATCTGCATCTTCAGTCCTTGCAATTTCGATGATCAGACTTTATTGCATCATCTCCATCATGCTTACTCAGTCACCGCTACAACAACAACAAACTCCTCCTTCCTTATCCTAGCTTGACACCAACAAAAACAAGCAACTCCTCATTACACCGAACACCATCATCAGTTCAATAGCAAAACTGCCCATTCCCACATATCCACTTCTTCCACCAGCTCAGCAACTTCACCAATCAACAACGACCTGCTTCCATCATTAAGATTCAAACCAAACACCTACAACATCATAACTGCAATAGAAACCCGAAATCACCTCCTGGCATCCTAGCATTGTGTTTCACTTTATGTCCCAATAGTCGCTAAATCTGCATCCTGGCATTTATATATCCCTCATGTGCCAGGGTCAAATTTTGAAGTCTATCCCAACATGTTCCATTTCTCGTCAACTCATCAATGTAAAATAATTACTTACATCCCATGTATATATAAAGAACGGCTTAATAAGATCATGATGCAAATGTTTTTTTAACATCATCCGTTTTGACTAAACAAATATTGAACTTTCACGTCTATTATATGTTGAATCCAATAAATATTGACACACATATTTTAACAAATATTGTATAGTATGTATTCAATTAATTATTATTTCCATTTAATTTTCTTAACAAATAATTTTCAATTGATAATTAGGTAGGCAAAATAATTATCTATATGGTATTACAATTATCTTTATTTTGTTAAATTAATTTGCATCGTCGTACACATGTTGCATGCACTCAGTATAAAATTAACCAAAATTATGTGATCCTAGTATCATTATCTTTATGTTATTAAGTTAAATTAGTTTTCATGGTATTAGTCGCATAGCTTTGATTTGTATCAGTATCTTCTCTATTATTAGAGGAAGAAAATATGAATACTTGCAAAATCGAAACAGGTGACTACTTTTAGACAAAAATACAAATACTATGGCCTACATGCCAGTACAAATCACCAAGGTTAAGCTTCCTAGAAACTGTTCTCACCAATCACCAATGCATTGATGATTAACATAATAAACTGTATCTGCTTAGAACATAATTTACTGAAACGATGAACGAACAACATGTGAAATTCAGAAGTAACTATCTAAACCCTGTTTCCTGTATATGCTAAAATCAAAAATCAGCTGTGCATACTAGTTAGCGTTTTACTCTTTCCAAACCAAAACTTTATAATCCCTTCTATTCATTTAGAAATCATAGATTCATCATCAGTACATCAACAATCCTCTTCCCCTGCCTAATCTAATCGCTCATCAGCCTCGTAAGGTATAACTTACAACATCGTTCCAAGTTTTAGAAAAAAAAAACAGAATATCAGATATTACCTCTTAGGGAAGTTCAAATTGGAGATGACTGCTATCTGGATTTAGGGATGACTGCATGAGAAATTGCGCAATGTTGAATTTTGAAGAGACCACGGTTGACGATGGTAGCTAGGTGACGCAATTCGGATTTCTGATAACAACAATTAGAAGCCCAAATCAGAGATGCGTGCTGCCTAGATTTAGGGATTGGGATGACTGCGTGAGAGAGATTACCCAATTTAGATTTCGGAGATGCCGCTGTTGACGACGGTGACTTAGTTACGCAAATCGAATCTCGGTGATGATAACGAGGTGATAAAATAAAAGAATGAATATCTCTAGAGGAAGTGACAAAGGAATTAACGCATTTTCTGATTCCCGCACAAAATTTTCGGATTCCCGGGTCCCTTTTTATTGAATAGCGTTCTATAAATCAAATAGCGTTGGGGACCTTGTCTGCATACAGCGTGCCAAAGGTGTTTGTGCGGCAACGCTGTATCTTTATGTTATGGAAGCCACGTTTTCTTGTAGTGTATTAACTTCAAAACCATGTGAAGTGACTAATTATCAAATTTTTCATGTCATTGTTTAGATACTTGTGTTAAACCATATAATGATTTATCTAATTTGCATACTTTATGTTCTTGACCATGTACTACAAATCCTTCAGACTGGTCCATATAAATTTCTTCTTCTAATTCACCGTTCAAAAATGTAGTTTTTACATCTATTTGATGTATTCGTAAATTATGAATAGAAGCAAGTGAGATTAATACCCAAATGAATGTAATTCTAGTTACTGGTGAAAAAGTGTCAAAGAAACCTATATTTTCTTTTTGCTTAAAACCTTTAGCTACTAGTCGTGTTTTATATTTATCAATAGTGCCATCAGGTTTTAATTTTTAAGAACCCATTTACAACCTATAGATTTACAACGGGGGTAAATCTACCAAATGCCAAGTCTTATTGGATTCCAGAGAATCCATCTCATCATTTATAGCCTCTTGCCAAAAAATTGGCATCTAAAGAAGGTAAGACCTCTTGGAGGTTTAAGGGATCCTCCTCTATAGTAAAAACACAAAAATCTAGACCAAAGTCTTTTACGGTTCTCATTCTTTTACTTCTTCTAGGTTCAACTTCAGAATTTTCATTAAATTCTGTTCTAATAGGCATACTAGAAGTGCCCCTACTATTCCTTAATTTAAAAAAAATTTGTTTCATAACAATCGACACCATTTATTTCAATTATATTATGTGTATTTAGGTCATAAAAAAAAACTGTATGCTTTGCTATTAATAGCATAGCCTATAAATACACATTCATATGCTCTACTAGCCTATTTTATTATCTTAGGGTTTGGAGCGCAAACATATGTTAAACAAACCCAAATTCTAAAACATGACACATTGGATTTATAATTCTTTTTAAAATTTCATAAGGTGAAATTTTATTCTTAGATTAAGGGATTCTAAATATAACATAGCATGCAGTCAATAAAATATCCCCCCAATATTGTTTTGCTGTACCGAAATTTAATAAAATGACAATTACTAATTCGGTAAAGGTCCTATTTTTTCAGCTTTACCGTTCATTTCAGGCGAATAGGGTGTAGTTCTCGTATGTATAATATATCACATAAAAATTCCAGAATAGAATTTGATTTGTATTTTGTTCCTCTATCACTATGTAGTCTCTTAATTTTCCTATTTGCTTGATTTCAATTTTGAATGTTTCAAACATATCAGATGCATCACATCTTTAAGAATCAATGTCTTTCCAATCATATGCTTTATTTTCATTATTACCAGTCTCTACAGCTTAAGAGGTGTGAGGATCTCACAACACACTTTCTGATCGTCAGCAACCGTGTATATTGTGAATATATCACGATCATAGAAAACATGGCGAGAAACACCAATGTCTAACCACCAACCCTCTGATTCACCAATAAGGTGAATTTCAGTAATCATAGTCGTTAAAGGCTCCTCAGTCAGGTTTTCCTGCAGTGCAGGGGTCTGGCCTGTTCCGACACTTTTGTGCCATATGACCTGGATTTCTAAATTTGTATTATAGAATAACTGTCCAGAATCATTCATTTGGGTTGGTTGTTGCTGTCGTTTATGGTTTCCTTGCGGATTCCATTCTGTTATTTACTGGCCGGTTGTGGATGCTTACTATTTTAAATGTTCATATGTTTGAGAATTTATATTTTCTCATAGGAAAATATTCATAAACTCAGAAACTAACATAATTGAATCACAGAAAAAATTAATTTCTGCATTTTTACTTATCAGTCTTAATAGATACTTAGAACTCAATCTCGATCTAAGTCAGAAAATCAAAATCTGCATAAGCATTCTTTACGCTATGTATCTCACAGAGGAAATCTCACAAAAGACAGTGATATCTAGCATTAGTTGCCTATTGGTAATGAAAACTTTGATTTTAATTCAGTATGTAACCATGTTCGGTCAAATTCTCTGATTTGGGATTGTACATGTATCTACCGATCCTAAGTGTAATATGTGCTCAATACCTTCTTGAAGACATAAAACTTCTTTATCTTAACTGCTCATATTCCAAGCAAATTTGGAACTATCTTAGGTGTAACTTGAAAATTCCTATATCTAACAATTATGAGAAGCATCCTGTTTAAAAATTATCTACCATTCATGGTTCCATATTTGTTTTATTGCACATAATCAACATTGAGGATAAAACCCGTTAATAGAATGTACCTTCATGAAGTCTGATTCTCCAAGTGATTACTCCTTTTTTATTATCTAACTCCTTCTACCACTTGCAGCAGAACTTTGTTGGAAAATAATGCAACTGTTCGGTTGCAATTTGATGAGCAGTCTCTGTAGGAAGTCCAATTTTTTCTGCTCGCCAATTCCAGCTCTTCAGTACTCAATCGTTTGTCGCAATGAATCATCATCGACAACTACCATGGGGTCCAGATTTCCAACCCGTACCGCTGGCTCGAGGATCCAGATGCTGATCAAGTTGACTGAATTTGTTCTTAAGCAGTACGATTTGAGATTAGGTCGCCGAGACTGAATGGGGCAGCAGACAAAGCCATTATTTCATTTTTCATCTTCAAATTGTTGGGAAACAATTGCTGAGTCGCGGACTAGGTCGCTTTCTTGAAGATGATTCGGCGATCTGGTCGTTGGTACAAAACCAGTTCGTACTTCCGCCTCCTCCTCTAGGATAAAACAGCCTCTCTAAAATGAATAACTGATTTGCTTTGCACAACAAATCAGTGCGGATTTGCACTTTCGAATTTAACTGCTCGAATATTTCAGAAAGATTTTTTTTTAATGGCGGAGGGAGAGAAAACAGATATTTTTTTCTGTAGTAATCTCGTCTACAACTGAAGATAATATATAAACGGAGATTAGGGTTAATCGAAAATACTGGGAGAGGAAGAAAAATAGGATCTGCTGAAAAATACTGGGTCAAGAGTTTACCGCTTCATAAATAAAAATCGTCTCAGAAATATTTTCTATATTTAAAAATAGTTCGAAAAATGCAATGTTTTCTAGACCAAAAATATAAGTGTCTACACCACAAAGCCAAGGCCCAAGCCCAAGCCCCAGCCCGAACCGAACCGGGCCGGGCCAGGCTGGGTCGAGTTGGTCGGTCGGTCGGTCGCGCGTGTGTGGTGGTCATGATGCATGGTCTCCCTCCTCACAACAAAGCATGCATTGGGAGCCCAAGGCCCCAACAAGATTTCTTAGAAACAAATATAAATACTTGCCTCTTCCATATAATCCCATGATGTGGGACTATTCACATAAGGGAGCCATTGATACACTTATCTCAATATTTTAATAATTCACATAAAATTTCCAACAGTCCGGGTTAATGTTAATCCTTTAGGAAACACTTTGTTCATTCAGAACAAGATATAGTTTGGCATCACATGATTTGTCAAATAATTATGATGCATAATCCGACTTATCTTGACTTGTCATGATTTCTTTTACCTTTTTAATATTCTTTTACTTAAGCTGCAAAGGTTCTTGTCATGTGTTGCTCAATGAAGTTAACAATATATGGAAAATTTGTATTATCAGGTGAGAAAAAAAAGTAATGCATAATATCATGAAATGATTGTGTATTTAGAAATGGTTGGAAAAGGTAATGCATAATATTCTTATTGACATGAACGAATACATTAGTGTGAAAAACTATTCCTCCTATTACTTTTAAGTGTGTAAATGGGAACAATATCATGAAATGTTAAATAATTCAGTCGAAATCACCTGTTAGTTATCGAATCAACTCACTTATTTTTCCGTGTGAAAAATATAGTGTGAGTTTTCAATCTTCAACACTGTTTAAGTTTGATATGTTTGAATTAATTTTGATAATGTAATTTTGTAGCATATTAATCTTTTTGTTAATTCTGTTGATTTTATGTTTGAAATCATATGTACTAGGATTCTATTAAGTAAATTTGTGGATGACATTGAGTAAATCAGTTAGAGTTGTTGTTTGTATATCATTTGAGTTAATGACTAGTGCTTGTTACTATTCGGTTGTTGCTTGTTACTTGAGTTAATCAGCAATATATTTGGATCTTATGACTATCGCTGTAGTATTTTCGAACTGCTAAAATGTTGCACACTTTTACAGTGATATCAAATTCTATTTTTGTTTTTATTAATCAACTCGTTACATGGGCTTGCATGGTATAGAATTCTGTAATTTAGGTATTTTTTATATTTATCCTGGAATGTCCAGTTTTATACTGTTGTTGTAAGCGTAAACACTGATGGACTTTTCATCAAAGCAGCTGTTTGTACAGGTCTACATAGGAAATAAACCTATTATTTTCACATTGTACAGGTCTATATAAGCAACTGTTTGATTGTCGTTCATCGTTTGCTGTAAAACTCGACTACGAAGATGAAGCGTAGTAAATATATTATATTATTAACAGTGATTTCCAATGCTACCAACAAAATCATGTGTACCATATTATGGATTTGTGAAGTTGCATCTGGAAGCTGCTTTCAGTAGGACGATTGGGTGTTCAGTTTTCGCCGGAGTTCCTCAAACTAATCAGGTAGGCATGTTTTCTTGTTACAAGTGTGTGTGTGTATGCATTTGGTTACCGAGTTGATTCTCATTTGAACATTAAATTTAATGGTTCAGCTCTAGAGGAGTTGTGTTGGCTTGTAGAGATGGAAAAATTGTTTGTGAAAACACTATCGATGCAAGACTGGATGTTGTCTTCCGTAAGAAACTCCCATAGGTACTAATTATCCTTTTGATTCATTCTAAAAATTGTATTCAACATTCAAATTCTTACTGTATGTTATATAAGCACATTAGCGTACCACACATTGTTTTTGCGAACTCCAGATTTGAAGTTGAAACTCATGATTTCCACTAATCATGCTGCTGAAAAGTTGCTATTGAACTGAATTTAACTTAGCCTTGAAAATCAGTGATTCATATGTTTACTAGTTGAAGTCATTTCTTGATTGTTGCATGACAGTTTATATATAGACACGGTTTCAAGTAATGACACTTTCAGATAATATATCTGACCATATACATGAGGAGGATTTCGTAACTGCTTTCATTCCAAAATGTATGTAGCTTAAGTTTATTCTTTATATATACATGTTGAGGATTTCGTAACCACTTTCATTCCAAAATGTATGTAACTGAATTTGCTTCTTTCTATATACGCGATCACATTTGTTTGTGAATCTTTACTGTTGATAGAAGTTATCATGAATATATGTGATGCAGATCAATTCAAGGCGATCAATGATGAAGGAATGTCGATGTATTAGAGTCCATTAATGATTGAACTAGGGAAGTTGCGCATACTTTGCGAGTGAATCATCAGAAAGAAAAAAATAAAGGTAGTAGTTTATATAATCATTTTCGTGTATTTTTTTTCTTGCTTATGGTTGTATATGTGAGTCTGTATTTGAGTGAATCGAGTGACAATGTAGTGAGGAATTTATCTAAATATGAAATATACCAGTGAATGTACAATAGTGGAGTTAAAAAAATTTGTACCATTTGAAATGTTGAAATAAAATATTTACTTGAATAAAATACTGTGTTTGAATATTGTTTTATAATAATATTATGAAATTTTTGATTAATAGCAGTTGAGGTATAATTAGTTTTAAAAGTTGTAATTTTTTTTTTAATAATTGCTAGAAATAGCTGTAAAAAATGTTGACTTTACTACGATTGCAGATATAAATAGTAGCACATGCCAGTTGTAATAGACATATTACAACCGCTTTTGGCAGTTGTGAAAGGGTATTTTTTGTTGTACTGGTACTTGTGGCAACACCTGTACTGATGTTTCCATAGGGTCGCAAAGGTGTTGCCTTTGACTCTAAGGCAACGCGGCAAAATGCAATACAGAGAAGTGTTGTCATAGATCTTTTTTGCCTATAGCAACACTTTTTGGCACTTCCTGCATCACTTCTCTGGTGTTGCGGTATGCAATCTATGGCGTAGTGGTAGTTTGGTGTACTGTGCACTGTAGAGTTATAGTGTAATTAAACTATGAGCTTAGTATTTTACTTTTTGTGGTTTACTATAGTTCATAATGTGTAATATTACTTCTGGCTGAAGTATGAAAATTTGTTATGCTATGCCTTTCGCTTTTTACTCCTTGCGTGAAGTTTGAGATTTTAGTCTAGGTATTAGGCCTAGATTCAGAACTATAAAATAGAATAGTAGCAATGGACGGTCTTCTTTAAAAACCGAATTAGTAGTCAGACAATTTGCCTAACACTTGTATGTATTGTATTTATTATTTGTTATAATAAAAAGTGCTATGGGTCACTGTAAAAACCGGTCGACCTTACCAAAAAAAGATTTGTTAATATGCATAAAATATAATTTGAATTTGTAAAATGATTTAGTTGTTAGATCCTATTTTTAAATGACATATGAAAATAAACATATGTCAATGTATTTTTGGAAGTTCATGGTCGAACTAAAAATTTGCGCTTTCAAAACAACTATTTATAAAGTTGTTGACTTGAATATAAACAAGTAGAAGTTAATCGATGAATCATTTGCAGATAATTACAAAGCTTATATATATAAGACTGTAAAATAATGATAGGTTTAGTTAAATAATTTAACTGATAAATTGAAAGATTCAAATATTAAATATCAAGGGAGAATTAAACAGAAGAGGGATAACTCCTAGAATCACGGAGAGAACAAGAAATTCTTTTGCTTTGCTATTATGCTAGTGTGTAACCCTGTATCACACACGATAATATTACTAAAATAGTATTTATCATTTTAAAGTTAAAAAAGGATTTTGTTATATGATATATGGTAAATTTTGATTAAATATATAAACTATAAATTAAAATTATTATTTTGTTTTTCTCTTTTCACAAAACAAAATAAAATTATTATTTTTGTTAATATGAATATACAATGCATGTTGAAACCAATGTATGTTAGTGATTTATTAGATGGATCAACAAATATAATTTAATGGAATTTGTTTAATTAAGTTAAACTAAATATTATGAAATTAATTTAAATATGTGAATTTATAATATGGAGAATTGAAAAGAAATTTGTAAAATAAGCATAAATTTTTTATGGAGTTATTGACGTTAAAAAGAATTTTATGATAAAATATTTTATAATTCTTGATACAAATGAATCATAATCGATTTAGAAATTAACTTTGTTATTATTATTTATATGCATAATTTATGTTTTGTGGTTTATGCAATCTTTATAGTAGAATCGAAACTACTTTTTTTTAAATAAGTATATGTGTGTGTACACATTAAAACTGATGTAGATTTTTAAGAAATGCTAGAAAAATGTTGTAACGACCTTCAGTTGTGATCGCTTCAAGTCGGTAATTATACCAACTCGAACCATTTAAAATGACAGATTGTTATTTACTTACAGGGTATACAGAATCTGATCACAGAATCACAAAACAAAATAAACAATAATATCTCATAACAGAAGCATTTTATACAAAAAAATTATCGGAGTTATACGATATTTTACACAGCGGAATTAGATACATGAAATCTTAATTAAAATAAATTATACAAAAGTTTTACAAATTGACGAACCAAAGCGAGCGTCTTCACCACTCTAACTTCGATAGATGAAGTTTTTCAAGCTGCAATAGCGTTGCAGATTTAAAGACTTCAGTTATCGAAGTTAGAGTTGTGAAGATGCTCACTTTTGGTCTTCAATCTGTTAAACTTTTGTATAATTTATTTTAATTAATATTTCATGTATTTAAATTCTATTATGTAAAATATTGTATAACTCTGATATTTTTTTTGTATAAAATGCTTCTGTTGTGAGGTATTATTGTTTATTGTGTGTTGTGATTCTGCGATGACCCTAAACTCCCGCGCCATGGAAGCAAGGATGATCTTTGGAAAACAACACATAAATAATAACAGCAGAACAGAAATATATCATTACACCAGATAATGTACAATAAATTACACTGGGACAAATATAATCATTATAGTTACACAGTATAACAGGATCATACTTAGTACAAAATACAGTTTCAGCTTTATATAAAATGTCTGCAGCAGAATCAAACATAATATACATAACAAAGTCTAAACAACATAATAGAAATGATAGAATCCATATTTAGCTCCATAGCTATCCAGAATGAGCCTGCTACCTGAATACAAGGCTTCCCGTGTAGAAATAGGGGCACCCGAGTTTGCAAAGTGAAACAAACTATGAGTCAGTCATGGGACTGGTATGAGAAATCTACTTAACTTATTTTATAATAAGGCCAATCACAGGACCACACCGCTAACGCGGAACGGGTTTACTCCATTGGATTGCCAGTGCTTAAAACAAGTAAATCATTTAAACATCGCAATGCGTTTTACAAAAATGAAGCCATTATAAGTCTCAGGTCCCATCGCACAATGCAACGCAAACTGGAGGATAGAGTTTTATCTTATAATGGCCAAAATATGCTTGATACGTATAAAACGAAATCATTTGATATTATTGCTAGTGCATATATGTTTCAAAAACAATTTCAATCATAATATCAATCATAGACGACATAGTACCCCATACTACTATGTCGCCATACTAGTTTTACAATCAAAACCGCACATGTCGTATCAGAAGTTGGATTTCAATCATGAACCAAGGCAAGGGATCATCCTTACCGACTTCGAGACTCTCTAGACCGAGCCCCCAGGCCCAGACTCAGGTGGGTCCTTGAATCGTCAGGGCCGGTCCACACAAAGTAGATTAAAATGCCTGAACAATACGTTTCCCCGCCGTATGGGGGTGTAAACTGGTCATATATCGACCAAACCATCCATCGGCACCGTAGTGACCGATATAACCGATGCGCCTAGCTTTCCATCATCCACATAAGTAAAATGTCTGGGCTCCATACTTGGACACCACTCCTAGCTAGAAAAAAACACATGTCCTCCTGAAGTCCTCTCCGGTTTCTAGTTCATAAACTGGGTGTGAGGCTCACAAATTAATGTCATACACAAAGCTATGCTATTTTAAAGTCATGCTTTGATCATCAACCACAAGGCTCTGCTTTTCAACAAAAGCCTTGATCACTGCATCTCAACATGCCATATTGACATTCCACGCCATGCGACTAACGTCTATCGATATATAACCTCTAAGCTCGTATGCCTCAGAGAAGGGTGTTAAGCAAGAGAATAAATTCTCCACCACCAAACAGATATATATTTAATAGAGATCAATCAACACAGAATAAAATCCAATGTCAGATACACATCCATTTACTAGTTCGTTCTGAGTCTAAACGAAACCGGGGGAACCTTATTCCTCGTCCCGTATGTCCAATATAGGAGAGAGGCCCTCGCGTATCCGGTCGATCTCCAAGTACATCTGGACGATCACCACTTATTACCTTGTCTTGGGATGCCTCCCAATCAAGACATCAGTAATCATCCAAACGATGTGAAGATCTCCGGTCTTCAACCACCATCTTCATCCTTCGACTTTTCATCGTCAATCAATTATTTGAAATGAGAATTAACTCGGCCTTTTCAAATAATTCACGCATGTATAGAATTCAAATTAACTCTTTCTATGGTTAAACTATTCAACATCCACATTTCAGTTCATTAGTATAATTTTCATGTCAAATACATCCAACCATCAAAATATCTGATAAACCAAAGAAAAATTGGTTTATCTCCAATCCACATCATTTATAATATTTTAATACGATTTTTCACTATTTTTATTTATTTAAAAATAGTCCATTTCCATCGAACGATGTTTCAGGTCATTCTATGGCCCTGGCGCTACTCTCATCCAAATTTGATTTAAACATTTCGAAAAATCTAACCGTTGGATCCTAACAAATTTTATATCGTTGGAAAGATTTTTCCAAAGCGAACCCAATGGTTCCAGTTTCGGGAAAATCCGACGGTCGGATCTCCCATAATAATAGTTTAAAATTATGATTTCAAAACGCGAACTATAGCATCGTTATTCGTTTTATTTTAATTTATATATATACATATATATATATAATTCATTATGGCGCTGTTTTTCCTCAGATTTGATTTAAACATTTCACACAATCGAACCGTTGGATCTTAACAAATTTTATATCATTGGAAAGAAATTTTTAAATGAACCCAACTGTTTCAGTTTCGGGGAAATCCGATGGTCGGATTTCTCGGTATAATCATTTAAAATCACGATTCCAAAACACGAACTACAGCTGCGTGACTCATTTTATTTATTTATTTATATATATATATAATTCATTCGACGGTTTCCAAACAGTTTTCACTTCAAAAATTTAGCTAATGCCTTTAAATTTTGAAAATTTTCGCCATAACCTCCTTTGTATGGGGAGGGGTTTAGAAATCCGTAACTCGCCTCGCAGGGCCCTCATCAATCCAAAAGAAAAAGAGAATGCCAAGCGGCCTGTAACACCCCTAAGTCCCATATCGTGGAAGCCTGTGTGAAGTGGGTACTTATATAGTAGAGCCCATCTCTTACTAACGCCGAGGCCTTTTAAGGAACAAAACCCCACACCTATACGGTGGCTAAGTAGGGGACAATATCTTGCGCGAACGGAGGTGCGGGCTGTTACAGTGGTATCAGAGCCAATACCCAGCCGGAATTGTGGCTCCTGTGTAGACCACAGCGCCTGGATAAGGTGTTTGTGAGCCAATGAGGTTGCAGGCTGTTACACGGCCAGCCTTAGGCTCATAAAATCTTTAAAAGAAAAAGAAAATGCCAAGCGGCCAATCTTAGGCTAATAAAATCTTTAAAAGAAAAAGAAAATGGCAAGCGGCCAATCTTAGGCTCATAAAATATTTAAAAGAAAAAGAAAATGCCAAGTAGCCAGCCTTAGACTCATAAAATCTTTAAAAGAAAAAGAAAACTAGTAAACACGTACCTATTTGTCGGGCATAAAATTTTATTTTCCTTCATAGCAGTTTGTCCATAACCTGTTCAACAATGTGCATATAGATGCATCTCTAAGCTAAAAATAATATTTTTAGTTAACCAATATTTATTTCTATTCATGATGATTTTTAACACTTTATATATATGTTAAAAATATTATTTTCAATCAACAAATATTTATTTCAATTTTATTTTTAATAGTTCATATATATGTTAAAAATATTATTTTCAATCAACCAATATTTATTTCAACATTTGGTTATTTTTAACAGTTCACGAATATGTTAAAAATATTATTTTCAATCAACCAATATTTATTGCAACCTTTGGTTATTTTTAATAGTTCATATATGTGTTAAAAATATTATTTCCAATCAACCAATATTTATTTCAACCTTTGGTTATTTTTAACAGTTCATATATATGTTAAAAATATTATTTTCAATCAACCAATATTTATTTCAACCACAATCAATTATTATCAACCACAATCAATCATTCACAGCACAATCAATTTATATCGTCCATGGTCTGTGGACGAGGGGAGTGTGTATATATATAAATACATTTAATTCCATTTCAATTCAATTCAACGCGTATATGATTTATACAATGCATGTACAACTTATACATCGCTTATATAATTTATACAACGCCTATATATAAGATATAAAACACGTATATAATTTATACAACACTAATATAATTTATACATCGCTATTTTATTCCAATTTGAATTTAGATTGCTCACATTGGGTTCCACTCCTTCTAAAATTGTAGGAAGCTCCAAAAATTCTTCTGCCTCCTCTAGAATGTAGAATACGTCGTCACGAGTCCAATATCTCCGGTTTCACTGGACTTTGACAACATATGTTAAAGATATGATTTTTATTCTAAAATCATATTTTGCAACACTTTAAAGCGTTAAAATCCTTCATTAAAACTCCAGCCGTTACCTCAGCAGTTTGCTTCGAAACTAGGTTTTCGATTTTCTTGAAATCCGTTCAGCTTGAAGAGGATCGGAGGGTACCACGCCCTAGAGCTACAAGAGGGCTTTCCGGTGCCTGTCATGGCGTTCAGATCGACGCTGGCAGGGACGAGCTGTGGCGCTTCGAAGTCAGCATCTTCTTGGCCTCGATTCTTCGTGTATACGCAACAATAGAGGACCAAACCACTCAAGATTTGTAGATTAGAAGATTCTCTACAAAATCTTCAACAGGAGAAACGAGTTTTGATGCGTGGATTTGGAGGAATGGAGGAGAGAAGATCGGAGCTTCCATCGTCGTTCATTTTGGGGTTTTACGGGATTTTTCTGGAGCATGGAAAAGTGATGCCCAATTCTGATTGGGCCATTAATTATATATTTATTTTTAATTTCTTTAATTCGAAAAATATCCACTAATCCATATGAACTCCCATTCAAACCCAACGACTGTCGCCCTAGCTAAATACCCCCATTCCGGAAACAATGGAATATGTTTCGTAAGCCCATTCAACGTTTTCAGTCAGTTATTCTTCAAATTAAAATATAAAACATTCAAATTTGGATTTGAACGTACATTTTAATTTGCCGAGGCCATATACTGACTCCAAAAATTCCCGAAAAAAATCTAGCTATGTTGGGACAATACGGTCCCAACAAAATTAATTTCGTCGTTTGAAAAATGGACTTTTTCTGGTTGATCGAATTCAAATTGAAATTACCAAATACATTTTCCTTTGCCACACTCACAAATTAATTCTAAAAATTATGGAATTAGCAACCTAGCAATAATTTGACATTCCGAATCCAACCAAAGTGGTTTTGTCGAAAATGGAGGTCGTTTGCAAAATGTCTATTTTTAAGGGCTATGTAACGAACCGGGATTTTCGACTCCGAAAATCAACATCAAACTATCATGTTGACCCTTTCAGACATCGAACATTCCAGATCATTAATAGAAAGAAGTTAGAGGGTGAGAATAGATAAGGTAGAAATATTGAATAGAAGAAGAAGAAGAAACACTACACAGAGTCTCACATCGCAGCGGAACAAAATATAAGACAGAAATAATCTTTATTGAAAGCTTTAAAATACTTACAGTATCAGATACATCATACCATGGGACAATTATAATAGCCTGTTCCCATATACAACACACAGCGGAATAGTAGTAATATCATACGTCCGAACAACTCCAGCTCGTCTCTTCATAGCAGTCGATAACCTGAACCTGTACAACCCGGTCTAACCCGAGCATTTACAAAACACCGGGTCAGTCTGGTGAACCAGAGTGAGATAAATTCGCACAGTAATAAGGGTGAACCATCCAATCCTGATTTTAAAGTTCAAAAATCTTTCCAAAAGAAAAGGATAATCGTAAGACCAAATCCACACATAAACACGGACGGTTTTTACCTTACGATAACCCAAAACAGTTTTGAAAACAATATCTTTTCTGATATTATAATAATGTCTAAATACAAGTAAATAACAATCTAGTGGAACGCTTGCATCTCACGCTTCACATATATAGCATACAATCAAAACCCGCAGGCGCTTATTGGATATTGGATTCCAACTTGACAAGGTATGGGTCCACCTGCCGATAGTGTATCTCTAGAGACGAATACACTGGGTTCAACAAGAACGTCTTGCAACCCGGCACTCACATGACCGACCACTCATTTCGCTTGAGTGTATCGAATGTATATCACCGACGGTTGGGATCAGCAACCGCCTCCCGAAAAGGGACAACATCGAAACATAGATTAAGAAACAAATAGGATTTCCTCTAGATAGGTGATCATACACCCTAATGGGAGCGACCCACATAGCCATGCTGCCTGCCCGATTTTTGTCATTTCCCGGTTGATGAGGCTTGAGGCCAGAATTAACCCTTGACATCTGGTCGCCATTCACTTTGAATGCCACATCGTCAAATCCATCAGATATCACTAATTGATATCCACAAAAATACTCTAGCTGGAAGCTAAGAGAGCGGCAATTCTCCGCCAACAACCATAGCACGTTTGAAGAAATCAACGTACGTGATCCTTTGAAAAATACTCTGTCAGACACTCGTCCATACACGTCACCCAGGAACAGGATGAACCGAAGGCACTCTCCTACCGCATCCAATATAGGAATCACCCCATGGATCAGTAGCGAGTAGTCCTTGCAACCCGTAGATTCCAACCACGACAGAATCACAGTTTATCTCTGCTTGCCAGGCAGAGAATATTAGTGGTTCTTCCGTGTATGATAGTCCACGGTCTTCAATGCTCCATCTCGAACATCTTCTGAGATCTTCACGTATTTGTTAGATGGAATGGTTTTCGAATATAAATTCGATCCCGGACTTTCCATACCAACAATCGTATTGGACAGATTTGATAGTCGGTGTTTTAACTATCAAAATATACAGTGTTTCAATCATGTCACTCCAATGAGTTCACTGGTTCAGTATTCAGCATCACTTGGCCTTTAACAAACTGGTTTACTTTTGTTAAATTAAACTTCTAACTCTTTTAATATTCAAAACATACAATATTCGAATAACTCTAATTAGATTTAAATCTATTCAATCAACTCGACTTAACCCATTCGCTTAACTCTAGGTCGCAGCGATCACAATGGTTACGCCTGATTCCCTCAGGAAACATCTGACCGCCGTAGGCTATCTGCAGCCCTGCGAATTACGCTAGCAGTCGTACGCAATGGCAACTTACTTTGAATACTATGTTTGACTAACTCTAGCTCGAATGACTATATTCGATTACCCACTTAAATCTTCTTTCAAATCATCTTTTAAATTCGGAAATCCATTAGTTTTAACAAAGAAATTTATAACACATATGTTATAACAATAGCGTTATAATTACTATTTAGATTTACAAAACAACAGCGCTATAATCGCTGTTTAGGTTTACAATCCATTTACTATAGCAAAAGCGCTACAATCGCTATATTAGATTTACAAAACATATATTATAACAACAGCGCTAAATTCGCTGTCTAGATTTTCATAACATATCCACTAACGTCTCTTACGATTACCAACTAATACTATCTTCAGATAATCCCGATGTTGTTCGAGTTGGGGTATTTTAATTACCTCTCAGACCTTGATCAACCACATTCTTATCCTCAGATAAATGCCAGTTGTAATCCAACACCAAAATTCCACTCCAGTCTCAAAACAAATCCCATTTATAGATTGGGTTTATTTATACAATCTTATGACCCATTTCTTTATCCCCAAATTGCACTTTCTATCGATCCCCTTCCATTATTTTCAACCCTTATCCACTTTGGAGATCTTATTTCCCTTGTCCCATTTTTACTTGATTTCACTCTCACGTAACGTTAATGTAAAATTAACGCTTTACACTTTAAATCTCACTTAAAACCTCTGGTTTATAATAAACCCTTTTATCGTAATCTCCCTTCACTTAATTCATATAATTGAGTACGTTTATTTCTTTTCACCATTCAATTTGCTTGCATCTCACATTCGGTAACTTTTTAAATGAATTTCCATTAAAAAGTATATTCCTAAATTTATCATTAATTAAAATAATAACTTATTTCAAACATTAACTACTTTAGTAGTTAATCCCTTTATTAACTAAATTAAATATTAAATCCCTTTTAAATCCTTATTTAAATTCAAACAATATTCATTTAACTATTTTAGTCAAAACATATTAACTTGATAAACAATTCTAATTCCAAACGGTCGATTTAATTAACTCAAACTCGATCATCTCATTAACCGATTTCAACAATCCTCGCTTTAAATTAATCAAAAATATGATTAATTTAAATAGATTCTAATTATTTGATTTCTTTACAAAACAATTTTCCAAGGTTTAACCATTTAATTCATTTCTTATTCTTCAACTGGTAAATCTGATTAACATCAGCATTTGCTTTGCAAAATAACTTCATAACAAATCAAAGTCTTAAACAAATAAAATATTTATTTATTTTTCTTAAATAACTTTTATTCAAATAATATAATTCAAATCTAACTCTGGTTATAAAATAAATTTTATAACCTCAACTCTATCGATTCACCTGACGGTGAATCAATATCTATAACTCGATTGGTTTTAAAGGCCATACTCTGCCAAACACTTAACCAATATCGCCCATTGGTTTAAACCAAACAGATGTTGAATGTTCAGTTAAAAATTAACCATCAAAACATACAAACAGATCAGTTCATATATGATAATATGAAAATAAATAATATATTTGAGGGATCCGGTTGGGTCCCTCCAACCTGTTCTTCCCTGTATTCAAATGGTTATCTCAAATCAGACTGTTCAGTTTTGTTTAACTGATAAATTAAATAACGACCATTTAACATCAACCATAAGCAATTCAAACAATTCAACCATTTAAACACGTTTATAAATAAACGTGACCAACCAAGGTGAGTTACCTTTATTGGAACCAATCGTTAAAAATAACGGTTTGGTATTCACTGAAATTAAACACAGTTTAATTTCATCGTTTAAATCAACAGTTAAATAGATAACTAGCAAAGCAGTCAACCATTGGCAAGCAGAGCACACAAAATAAAAACACCCAATTTATATAAAATATAAAAAGGGTAACTGAGTGAGTTTAACTCACCTTGATTCCATTGTCGCTAAGCGATTCAGTTTCGGCTAAATTAAACTAGCGTTTAATTTAACTAAAATTTCCAGTAGTCTCTAATCCTACCGCAGTCAAATTCCAAGACGTTGTGCTCGGCAATACGGACCCATTGCTTCTTATTTGATCCAATTCTGTTCACGTAGGCAAAAGTTACACCATATTTTAGCTATATGATTATAGGTAAACTAATTTTTCTTAATTAAATGATTAATTTCTAATTACATTTTGTGAAAACAAAGCAGGTCTAGTGTTCTTTCCGTTTTTGCCTTTATTCACATTGTTCCTGTTTACTTCTGTCCCCTGTATACTCCTTGTTTGAAACCTGTACCATGTATTATTTTATTAAACATATAGCCATTTCATATTAAATAATTATAATTAAATAGTTAATTAATTACTAAATTGGAAGGATATTAGGCAGTTACATTTCGGTTGTCTCCTGCTATATTGTTTCGTTCACATTGTTATCCTCTTTCAACTTCTTCATCTTTCCAGAACACACGCCATCAACTGCTCATGGACCAATTTCCCCACTTTAATAAACGGTTGACCCGTATGCTTAAATCATTTCCCAATAGAAAACTGCTTCACCCCTTTCATCGTGAAAACCGAACCTTCACTCCCTCCTTCCATTCCCACCGTATCCTCTACCATGTACTAGGAACTGACACACGGCCTCTCCATATTGCAACGCACAGTCCACCCCTTCCCATTTGTCTCAAGTTCAGCCTTCTTTCCCTTCTTCTTAGTTTCCATGTCCGTCCCTCCTTCTACTCCTCCCAGTACCCACGTTAAGAATGGAACCCGCACACTTCTCCGCCCAGTACATGCTGACGCCCCCTCTTTTTTTTTCGTTCTTTTTTTTTTTTTCGTGTATTTCATTTTGGTTATAACAGTGAAAGGAAGTGGTGGGTATGAGTACGAGATGGGAAAGAGGCTGCGTGTATTTATAGTGTCTGCTGCCTTGGCCATCACGGTCTTCACTTGTTTGGCGCGCAAGGTATTGCTGGTAGGTCTGCGTGTGACTTAACTAGCTGTGGCACATCACAGCTGTTTGAAAAGAAGTTCACATGACTTGTCGGCTGAAATTTTAAAAAGGCTATGAATGAACAGTTGAGAGTAGGCATTAGTATATGGTTAAATTTTAGTACGTAGACGTATTTGATGTGAAAAAACATAGGCCAGCAAGCTGAGTTCTCTTCTGAGTCTGCATGTACTTTAGTGTACAGAGTGGACAATAAAAATATTATTCATTAAACTTCAACACGGAGTAACACGCGGAAATTACTACTAACGATTTCTGTCTACTGATAAAAAGGCTAATCTTGGTGCAAAAAGATATTCCGGATCCAATGGGACAAGTTTCGTCGAAATCCGAGGTCGTATGAAAAATTTTCCTTTATGAAACCGGAAATGAACACGCATTTAATTTTTCCACGGTCACTAGATAAATCAAATCAACTTGAAACTGCGAACATCGATAATAACTTTTCGATACGAACCCAACGACACTAATTTCGTCGCATTCTGAGACTGTTGCCCCGGTAGGCTGTTTTTACCCCGAACCGCCCTACCCTTTTTAACGCCAAATTTCTCGATCTCTAAAAATAACAAACTATATACTTATTCTGACTCTAATCGACGATACGAACTCAACGGAACTGGTTTCGTGGCCTAATTCGATCGTCTTCTCAAGTTACACTCAAATACCCCTTTATTTATTTAATTACGCGCTATAAAATTTGATTGGGCGTTTAAGGCTACCGTGGTCACATACGCTATCGGTTTTCCACGCAATTCACCACCGTACAATAATTTAGCGATACAGTTCTAATGAAACTGATTTCGTCGAAATCTGAGTCCGTTTGCAAAACGGCCATTTTAAAGGCCTATAATTTAATAACGATTTTCCATAGCGACTATTTCAAAATTTGATTTGGCCATAACTATCAAACTATAACACGAAATCTAGATTTTTCTCTTTCATATGAAAATTATCGTCAATACGGTTCCAACGTTTCTTGTTTCACAGAAATCCGACTTATATCGAATCCTGTATTCTCAGTTGAAGTTAAAAATTCAAATTTACGAACTGCACGCCATTTTCGAGCTCGATTTATAATTATATAAATTATAACGTTCAACTTCGTTTTTAATTACGAATTAAATATTAAATTCCATTAATATTCCCGATATAACATTTAAAACTAATTTAAATATTCATATTCAAATGGTCGAAAAACACGGGTCGTTACAAGCTATATTTATTCCATAGCGACCATTCTGAATATTCAACTGGCTATAACTTTTGATTCCCGCTATGAAATTTCGATTTTTCAGATTCGTTAGAAAGATATTTATAAAGAGATTTAAATATTTTTGGTTTCACTAAAATCCGGTTTATTTTGAATCCCATACATTTAGTCAAAGTTCAAAGTTAAATTTTCAAACTACAGCGCTATTTTTAAATCCTTTTATATTTGAAATAAATATATTCGTTCTAACTTCGATTTAGATAAATTTTTAGTTGTTATTATTTAAAATAAATTATTTTAAATATTCTAAATTCATTAAAATAGCCAAATTAAAAATTTTGAATTGGTTCTGATTTTTCGGGTTGTTACAAATTCTGTGATCTGACTCTATAAACCCTGTATGCTAAATAAAAATCTGTCCTGTTGAAC
The DNA here is from genome assembly GCA_030737875.1 of Allium sativum. Taxonomy (NCBI): domain Eukaryota; kingdom Viridiplantae; phylum Streptophyta; class Magnoliopsida; order Asparagales; family Amaryllidaceae; genus Allium; species Allium sativum. The sequence continues at coordinate 259,065,638 of CM060927.1, read as the reverse complement.
GGTTTGAGTTGGTTTAATTACCGACTTGAAGCAGTTAAAAAGGTAAATCGTTACAATGTAGTATCGTAGTTGGTTTCTATTATGCGTGATAGATGGTTCTCAACTTGTGATTTATAGCGAAGCATTGACTCTTACCCCCTACACGTGCCGGTTGAGGTTGGTGCAGTCAAGAGGATGGACGTAAAACTAGCATCTGAGGTACCGACGGTGGACAACGGAAGGGCAGAATCTATCACAAATGGCTTAAAATTCACTATGGTTATTTAAATAATTTGAATTTAAAATTTTGTTAGCAGTTTAAACATATGGATTTAAATATAAAATATTCGATTGGAACTGAGGGGGTTCACTAATTAATTGTAGAAATATTCGATTGGAACTGAGGGGGTTCACTAATTAATTGTAGAAATATTAAAATATAGGTATTAAAAACTATTTTTTACTTTTTATGCATGATAAATTTATTAATTTAAATGAATAATACATTAAATTTGTTATTATTGTTAGAGAATGGAATGTTGATGATGATTTGATGACGACAACTGTTGACACACTTTTTGGTAAAAGCTGTCACACTGAATATCTGGATAGCATCGCGCTCGGATATGGAGAATGTTGTCAGAAGACAGGAAGCGATTTGGTCAAAGTCGCGTCATCAACAAAGAACTGCCCGGAACTCCTACCAGATGGCCTTTTCTAGGCCCGAAAACAGCAATTACAGAGCTAAGCTCTATAACTCTTGTAGATCTCTGAATTAGCTTCAGTTTGAGCTTTGGTTTGGCTCAATCGGACTTATAGTTTGAAAGTTTTGCCCGTTTCCGTAAACTGGTGTAATCTGGCAATCATTTGGATGAAGTGACGAAGCAACACCTCCTGGACCGGATCGCCCCCTTTGGCTCGTGGGCTCCTTCTTGGTTCGCACACACCGGATCGCTCCCATCAGCTCGCCCACGGTTGGATCGCCCCCCCTCGGTTCGCACTCCTGCATCATGATCCGACCCGCTCTGCGTCAGCTTCAGCACTCGAGCACCACGACCAGCTCGGCTCGCACTGTCCAATCACGATCCGACCCGCCTTGATGTAACGCTGCGGATAGATCTTGACATGTTCTTAAGGCTACTCCTGTTCCTACTTTTACGGATCGGGTGCCACGTACCCCATCACGAACCGGTTTTCCCAAAAGCTCTCCTACAACTATAAATACACCATTTGAAGGCATTTTCAAGGATCTTTTGGCTCTAACTCCTTACGTCTTCCCCCATTGCTCTCTGCAAAACATTTTCAGCAGCAAAGGAGCCAAATTCTACACTACAACACGAAGATTTCGTGTATAATCTTCATTTTTCTCACTACCTTTTCATTGTAAACACGAGGATTTTGTGTATAAACCGAGAGAATTGTACTTGTAACTTCTTAGGATTTAAGAAGAGATAAAGTGGACGTAGGCTTGCCTTGAGCCGAATCACTATAAAACTTCGTGTGTCTCCTCTTTATTTACTGTTTTCTGCATTCAATGATCTGTGATCTGCAATTGGGTGTTAGGCCCAGATTTTTGGTCTAACAACAACCTAGTTTCATTTGTTGTCATTATTAATTATAAAATATATATAACATTTTTATCTAGATTACATATATGTATTTACAGGATTTATATGCAGGTTACAGATACTGAAGACTATACAGTCAGGAGATTCAAGATTTCAAAGGAGAATCAAGACTTATGAGTATCAAGATATCAAGAGCCCAAGATTATCAGAGTAATAGAGTCTAGTTAGTACGTAAAACTCTAAATAGCATTCAAACTTTATTTTCAAATTATCTCTTTTTAAATTGATTTTAAACTATTTTCGGATTGATTTCAAACTCTACTCAAAATGATTATTAATCATTTAAGGATTTTAAACTTATGATTTCAAATATATATACTTCCTAAGCTTCTTATATTTATTTATATATATTTTAATTATATTATATGTGTTTATAATTATATTATATAGTTTTATATCACTTATATATATAGTTTTTAAATCATATGTTTAAATATATTTTTATTAAGTTTTTATACTTGAAATTTTATATTTTAAACAAATAGTTTTATTTCAAGAATTTCTAGAATATGCATATATATACATTTGTATTTGTTTAAATACTTGAAAAAATGATTTAAATTTAAAATTCAATATATATATCGACATACACATATGACATGTCGACATATAACTGAAATATTTTTAAATTTTAAATAGTTGTGTCTTTTCATTTTAAAACATTTTAGAAACAGTTGTGTCATTTGGAACACTATATAAAAAACTTAATTTCGAATTTTTTTATAACTTGTCTTCTCCTTCTTCCACCCTTAACGTACAACCATTATTCTTCTCAAATATCTAAGATTATATACTTATACTCTACCGATTTCAATATAAATTATATCATTCTTCTTCTGTTTTCATTCTCTATCAAATACTCTCTGTTTGGAAGTTCAACTCAAGAGTTCTAGGGTATTGTAATCAGAAATAGGTGGGTGTGTTCCATGTAGCCCTGAAATCAGGGAAAGGTAATGGTGTGTTCCTTGTTGCCCGTGAATAAAAGAAAAGGAGCGATATTAACCTTGTAGCCGTGAAATCAAGGGTGTTGTAATTGGATATTGATATTAAAAAAACTTTGCACAATCCAGCGTTATGCGAGATTGGACGTAGGTGTAATCCAAACCAGTATAAAATTCTGGTGTGCTTTTTCCCTTTTCTGCCTTTACTTTTGTTTATATTTGCATCTGTGATTGTTTCTGTTATAATATCAATTCTGTGATTCATATAGTACGTAGTTCGAAACGGATAATTGGTTAAGATTTATATAATTTTTTTTAAACACTATTCTCCCCTTTAGTATTTGTTTTGCTTCTTGATCCTCAACCCTAACAATTAGTATCAGAGCATAATTTTTCAAAATTTCATCAGCTGAATTTTTGGAAATATTAATATGGCAACCAACACTGGAATTGCTAATCGTAATAGTTCTTTTATAGAGGGTCGGTCCACTGTTAGACCATCACTATTTAATGGCTATAATTATTCTTATTGAGCATGTAGAATGAAAATATATTTACAATCTGTAGTATTTGACACTTGGAATATCACACAAAGTGAATATGTTTTACCCACTACTAATTATGCACAATGGACTAATAAAAGAAGACATCTGCACAAAATAATGCTAAGGCTATGAATATGTTATTTTGTTCATTAGATAGAAATAAATTTAACAGAGTATCAGTTTGTAAATCTGCTTATGATATATGGAAAACCTTGCAAGTCACTCACGAGGGAACAAATAAAGTAGAACAAACGAAGATATCTATGTTAACTAATCAATTTAAGTAATTTAAAATGAATCAGAATGAATTTGTCTTTGATATGTATTACAGGTTTCAGGAAATCGTGCATTCATTAATGGCTTTGGGAAAACTTATTCCTAAGAGGACCAAGTCAGAAAAATCCTTAGTTCTTTAACTCAACATTGGAATAAGAAAACACTAGCAATTGAAGAAGCCAATGATATTACTAAAATGAAGATTGAGGAGCTAATTGAGAATTTGATGTCATTCGAAGTACAGTTACAAAAAAGAAAGGAGAATAAGTCATCAAAAAGAAATCTATAGCGTTCAAAGCAACAATTGACGTTTCTGATTCAAGTAGCGAGGATGACGAAGAAATTGCCTTAATGGCCAGAAATTTCGAAAAATTCTTGAGATGTAAAAGAAGAAATAATTTCAAGAATCAAGGAAGTTCAGGAAAAAAATACTTAGAATGATAGATTCTACAACTATAACGAAAAAGGCCATATAAAAAGGTTTTGTCCATATCCCGATAGATGAATCAATGAACAAACAACAATTCGTCAAAGAAGAGGAAAAGAGCATATGCAGCAACTTTAGAAGATTCAGATTCGTCATCAAGTGACGAAGGGCCAGAAACAGAAAATTCAAATACGTGCTTCACAGTAATTTAGAAATCAGAAAATATCAAAGGAATGGATTTGAAAACCAGGTACTCCTTAATTAATAATTTTTGATTGAAATTGTTGAATGGATGCTAGTTTGCTTGCTTTGTTTGAAATTTTGAAATTTTAATTTTGATATTCAAAATAATAATAAAGTAATAAATAATAATATAAAAATAAATAAAAATTAATTTTAAAAGTTTTTTTTTAAAAATAATATCATTTCAGGAAATAATCAAACAGATAATATAAAATATTAAAATAATAACTTGAATTTTGAATTTGCATACATACACACACATGTCGACATATGCACCAAAATTTGAAATTCAAATGTTTAAACTTTCAAACTTCCCACCATCTTTTCACCAACTCCCAAGGTCTGAAAAGGTGTCCTTCTATTCAGAAAAGATGTGTCCCTTTGATCTCTATTTAATTATCTATTCAATACTACTCTTTCTACCTCTCATTCAAAATTCAAAACTATCTTCTTCGTCCTATTCTCTTTAAAAATATCCTCTAATTGCTTCCTCAAGTACTCCAAAGACCATGAGACTAACCAACACTCTCAAAGGCCATCTCTATAACACCCCGGAGGCTATCGAAGCGTACATCCACTATGTTATGAATGGAAAAGTCAATATGGGAACATTTGCTATTTTTGATGGCTTTGAATCTTATGGTCTTCGTAACCTTTTCAATCAAAATGAGGTTTTAAGTTTGGTTGATTCTTGGGATAATGATGAAATATGTTATCTAAATCTTGTCAAAATGTTTTATGAAAATTTAAATCGTAGTTTTTTTGAAGGGAATGAAAACCAAGTTTGGAGTAGCGCCAAAGGCACTCAAATTATTTTGGATTGTGATGTTTTGGGCACTATTTTGAATTACAAGAAAACGGGTACAGATTTTTCAGATTTTGAAATTGATGAACATGATTTGGAAACTTTTCGTCATTTTTTTGAAAACGTTGAACATATGGAATTCAAAAATCGCCTTTTCCGCCCAAAAGCTAGAATTGTTAACCTTCTTCTTCAACACACTCTTACTCCTCATTCCAGAGATTTTAATAACCCTACTATCAGGGTCCAAAAATCTCTTTTTTCCATCTTTAGCACTTATGATATTAATTAGGCCGAAGTGATTTTGAGAGAGTTCAAACCCAAGGAGATGTCGACAGAAGAAAACACTTCTACCATGGAATTTACCTTACCTGAATCTTTAAGTATTTTGGTGTGGATTTCAAAGGAGAGAAATTTGTATCTAGAAAGTTTTTTAATTCAGGAAATATATCCCTTACACAAATTCCAATCATTTTCAAACCGTATGATTCATATGCCGAAAAACAAGCTAGAATGGAACAAGAAGGAAATCAAATGGATATCGACGAAAATGAATCCTCCATTGAAAGCATAGAATTTTGCACTTCAACTAGAGCCATATCCAAAGAAGCAATTTTTCAAAACCAAGTCAAATTAGCCAAAAACCAAAAGAAAACCAAGAAGACTCTCAACCAAATGTCATCCAAAATGAACAAGTTTTTTTGGAAAAGTTGGAAGAAAACCTGGATTATCATCTTCCTCATCTTCATCTACTGAGATCTAAGTGTATTAGCTCATGTTATCTTATCATATTAGCTTTTTTCCCTTTTTGTATTTCGTACCCAGTATTTCATGTATTGTTTGAATGTAATCCCATATTAATTGTAATGGATGTTCTTGTTTTCTGTCAAATCCGCCTTTAAACATCTGTAAGAACACATTAGAATTAAACAAATTAATATAATATAATAAGAAATAATTCAAAATAGTGTAAAAATCAAAATACCCAATTAAAACAAGGGTATGTTGACAAACCAATTTATGTATGTCAACATATAGCTACCAGAAAATTTGAGTTTGTTCAAATTCAAATTTTTAATAATTACCTTTTGTCTATTTAGTTTTAAACGAATTCCAAACTCTCTCTCTCTCTCTCTCTCTCTCTCTCTCTCTCTATATATATATATATATATATATATATATATATATATATTTGTATTTATATCATTTTCCTACAGAAAAACTCTTTTTTACTTCTCTATTTCTTCTCTAACCACTCCTCTTTATATAATCAAATTAATGGCTGCTCCTATCCATAATTTAAGTGAAAATCTTGAAAAGACTTTCAACTCCTTCATGAATATCCTATCTATCATTCTCCGCAATCAATGTTATTTAGAATTAAGTCAGATGAAAATGATTGAACAACAAGAAAATATTTTGATGTTATCCGTTGGATGATCTTTTCTATTTCCAAAGATGAATGTAATGTCTCGAATTTTTTCTAACTTTGTTAAACAGAAAAATTATTAATTATATAAATAATTAATATAATTAAATAAATTAGATTTAATTATTCGGGAATATTAAAAGATCTTTTTTTATACATTGATGTTGTAGTTCCTTACAAATGTGAAATATATTAGTTAGTAGTGTTGTATATTTTGTTTTATATTTTTATAATGTTTTAAACTTATGTAAATTAAATATAAACATCATTAAAGTCAAACTAAAAGTAAATAACTTAAGCGAATAGAATTAATTTAAGAAAAAGAAATGTTATAACAATTTTTGTACTTAAGATCGAAAACACATAAATGAAGAGATGTATCTTTGGTACCATAGATGTGCAATCTAATACATGTTCATATGTGGTTTGTAGGCTATTCATATATTTATGCATTTTATAGTAAAATTACTTAACAACCAAGTCTAGTTTTGAATTTAATAGCATAAGTACATGCTACATAGCATAGCTCATCTTCAATCAAAATACAAAGCAGTTTCTAGCCACTCACATTCCATTCCAATCAAAGATTTGTTGCAGCTACCCTATATCTACAAATTGCACATACATGTACTTATTTAATTGGCTTTACATATAGTACTCCATGCATTTTCAAGACAATCTATACCTATATATGAAGAGTTGTACACATACATAGGATACACACAGCTAAATCAAAACAAGACTTGGCACTGCATTTCTAATAAGCTAAGAAAACATACATCATTCTTTTCTAATCAACCCACAACAATATCAGCTACCCTATACCCACTTATTTGCACATGTCTGTATACATGCCCAGTAAGATTCAGTGTAAAAACCATATCAATTGCAATCACATGCATTTTCAATCAAAAGAACCTTGTCAACGAAGTACACATTTTAAAAACAAATTTTGTTCATTTGCTATACACATGTATTTGTACATCAATTTGCAGGGCCGTCCATTTTGCATTTCTAGGAGAGCATTATGAACTAGCTGCTACAAAGTTGCACATGCCTTAATGTGTACATATATGTACTTTTTGGATTGTTATTTCAATTGATATATGAACCAGCTAATGCAATAAGATACATATCCTTTCAATCAAACCATAAAATCAGCTATATACCCATAGATCTCATTCATTTCAATCACACTAAGATATAGACTGATTCCCTTTGCACAGCTAGGATACACAACATGGAACACTACTTCTATGCATAGCTAGGATACACTGCCACATTCTTTTCTAATTAACACATGCATAACTAGATGACATAGTTTCATTTCTTTTCAAACATAGCACAGCTAGGAGTATCCCATCAGCAGTATGCTTCATTCCCCATGTGCTACCCCATTATTTTATATTTTGTTACTTCTATAAATACATCATGATGCTGCATACCTTTACAAGAAAATTCAATCTAAAACTGGAATGAAAATTGCAGTAAGAAATCTGAAGCAAACTAGTGGGAAACATGAAAGCATAGAGAACAGGGGACCTGTTTTAGGCTAGGAACTGCACTATTTTCCTAATTAAAGCTATCGTGATGATATATAGTCTTATGCAGAATTGTATTTAATTAGCAAATTGATTTTTGCAAATCAACCTAGAAAACAAATATAAACTTTTCCAGTGAGTAAACTCACTTTAAACTTCCATGTTTTAATCATCCCTTATGTATATGTATCTGCTGTTGATGTTTTATTCATATATATATATATATATATATATATATATATGCATCTGCATTGTACCGCTTGAGTTAGATGCCAATATAATGTTCTGATTCACCATTGGGATTGCCTCAGTATGTTCACCTGGGTAAATTATACACCACCGTGAAATGTAAAGGCCACAGCTAAGTTTCCAGTATGTTTTAGTGATTAAATTCTACATGAACATGTCTTACTTATATATGTAGTGTAGATTTAAAAATAATTGCTACCTATATAATATTACATATTAACATAAATAAACATAAATTCCGTAAGAGCTTTAAAGGGAAAAACTCAAATATTTAAACACCATAATAATGCATCTCACTGTGTAGATCAATAGTTTCGAAAAGACTCGTTGCCACTAGCTTTAACTGCAGTGATAGTTCACTCTGTCGTATCAGATGCAGTTTTGGCTATTTCATCGACTTTTACTGTGTTGTTTTCAGCTATAGGATCATCAGTTTCAGCAGTTGAATCGACCACAGTTCCCTCGACTACATCTGCTTTAAATTCTGATACCATCTTGCTCTCAGAAATAGCTTCCTTCGATTTATCAGCTGTAAGAGAGGAAATCAAAACATGTACCTCTGCCTTAATCGGCTAGTTGGACTGGGTGAATTTAATGTCGAACTATACATAGGTAGGAGCTTCGAGTGCAGCATTGTTTGGGGGTAAGGGTGAGCAAAAAACCGAAATAAAGCCGAAACCGAACCAAAACCGATAAAAAATGAACCAAGAAAAACCGAAACTGAAAAAAAAACGAAACCAAAAAACCGAACCGTACTAATATTTCGGTTATAGGTCCAAATCGAACCGAAAAAACCGAACCGAACTGAAAAAACCGAACAGAACCGAATTGAAAAATGTGGCACATTGTCTCTTGTTGTATGATGTTTCGTATTATATAGTATATACACACTAGCTGCTGCTTCACTCATATGATTTAGCTGAATACAGGATTAGGGGTAGACTAACATAAAATGTCCATTTCTTGTTTTTGTAGATTCTTGAATGTTTTGAATTGAAGATGAAAGTTGATATACCACTAAACTATTTTCTAGAATTCCAAGTTGTTGCTGGTCTGTTGTAGTGTGGTTCACTGGAGTGCTCCTACTCATTTACTTTTTTTGTTTCTTGTCTTCAGCTTAGAGCTAGCTAGGTTAGCTTTGTACTACTTTGGATGATTTATAGTCTATTAGTATGTACTACTCTGTACCATGTGTCTCAATACACTCGTTTGAAACAATTTATTTTAATTTCTTTTATGCTTGTTTAAATTTATAATATTTTTTGTTTAAATCGGTTTTATAACCGAAACCAAACCGATAAAAACCGAAACCGGAACCGATGCTTCAGTTACGGTTTCGTTTATCGATTTTTAAAATCGAGGTCTTTCGGTTTCGGTTTTGGTTTAACCTAAAACCAAACCGAATCGAGATTTGCTCACCCCTAGTTTGGGGTAATGGTCGAGGCACGGATTAGCCTCAATCTGGTGGAGTTTGAAAAAAAAAGAGTGATGGTGGTGGTGTGACGAGGCCTTTCAGAGATGGGATGTTCAATGAAATGCTTGGCCGAAGTAAATTTTTTTACGCTAATGTTTAGAAAATGTCTGAGATAGGGAATGAAGTCTGGATGGGGGATTGCATTCACATGAGGGGTAATGACCAGTGCAGGTTGACTGGAGAATGTGTGTACGTACACCAGTACACTTGTGCATGTAGGCTGGATGATACGGGAAAACGAACAGGAAGAAGATGGGGAAGCAAAAGCGGTAGGTCAAGAGAGAGAATGGGAAAGAAGAAAAATTGTGGCTTGATCAATGTATTGGATCATGTCAATAACTATAATTTAATCGAGAAATGATTTCAAAGTCCAATTAATGGTAATCAAAATAAACATTGAAATTCATGTGAAATTATACAATAACTAGTTGAACAGAATTTAGCCCTATACTGGTATTGATTAATGAAATCAAGTTGATGTGATAAACAAGCCTAGAAGGAATGATATTCAGAATCCAAAGTAAATAGTTTGAAAGCAAATGTTTTGCAGGTGAGAATCGTTTGGAAGAGAAAATTTAGTTGATTAAAATCGATGAGATCATCCTAAAGTTTGGAAATAAGTGGAATAAAGGTAAATCAGACAGAGGGGTTGAAATGGATAATTGATTAAGTTGAAATTAGGAAAGTATGTTAAATTTCTATTTAAAATGAGATTAAATAAATTATACATTGAATTAATTATATATTGAATTAATGGGTTAATAGTTATATATTTAAGTCGTATATACTGAAGCATGGATTATAACGATACGTTCTAATCAAGTACTATAGATGGATTCTTAAACTGAATAAAACCTGAGATGTATATAATGTGGAAATAATAAATTTCCAAGATCAACCAATTTAAGAATGACGCTTAGTTTTATTTAAATTGTTGAATTGTGATAAACAAGATCTGCTGTGATGATTGATTTGTTGATTAAATTTATTTTCATGTTGTGATATGACCTAATAAACTTGTTCAGTTAATTAAATCTTTTACATGTCTTATTTAGACAATATCAAACTATTGGTGAATACCTGAAACCTTGTAAATATGTCCTGATATTAAATATTGAAATTTGTTTGAATATGATAACTTAATTCCTTTAAGTATCACTTGGCCCTAAAAGATTTTTACGTTCGTCGATTCAAAGAGACCGGGATTGGTTTTATCAACGGAAACCAAATTCCACTTTGTTTCGACCTAAGCGTTGATTAATTTGAAGTCAAATTGAAGACCATTGATGACGGAGTTTATGCAAGGAGTGTTCTGTTAATCCTAGGTAGAAATTGCCTAAGATGGATTTATAGAATAGTGCCTTCGGTTTGTCCTGTCCCAGGACAACTTGTATGGAAGAATGCCTGACAAAGTATACCTAACACATCGCGTAAGTTGATCTCTTTAAAACTATGTTTAGTGGCGGAGGAATTCGTTTCTCTTAGCTTTTTACCTATGGTTTTGGGGAAATCAGTTTGTGATTTGACGGGTTCGACGATGTGGCATTCAAAGTGAATAAAGATGTGTTCTAATGGTAAGTTATGACCTCAAGCCTCGCAACCAGGAAATGACAAAAATTGGGCAGAAAACATGACTATGTGGGTCGCTCCCATTAAGGTGTATTGTCACCATCTAGAGAATATTCATTTTGTTACTTCTTTCGCTTCTGTATCTTCTAGGAACGGTTATATTGGTACCAACCGTAAGGTGACAATATATTCGATACACTGAAGGAAAATGAGTGGTCGGTCATGTGTGGGCCGGGTTGCAAGACGTTCTTGTTGAACCCAATGTATCCCCCTCTAGAGATACACTATCGGAAGGTGGTCCCATACCTTTTCATAGTCATAATCCAATCTCCAGTAAGCGCCCACGGTTTTGATTTTATACTATATATGTGGAGCGTGAGATGCAAGCGTTCTGCTAGATTGCTATTTATTTGTATTTAGACACTATTATAATATCAGAAGATATATATGAATTCAAAATGGTTTGGGTTATCGTAAGGTAAAAACCATCCGTATTTATGTGTGGACTGATCTTACAATTATCTTTTCTTTCAAAAAAATTTTGAAAGTTAAAATCGAACTGTTTTTATCGTTTACTCACACCAGTCCCTGACTGACCTAGAGTTTATTTTTCTATGTTTTCCCTAAACTCTTGGGTGCCCAAATTTGTACGGGCAATCAGGATTTTACAGATTTCCTGGAGGAGCTTGGAGCAGGAGACTTCAACATTATATTTATGGAGTTTATTTCTGCTGTAGTGTGTATGTGTTATATTATGATGATGTATGTAAGTTCAAATACTGTTGTATTTCAAAAATGATTATATATTTATTATATTTTATTCGTTCTGTTGTGAGACTCGTGTTTACTCTGATTCTGTTGTTGTGATCTTCTTTTCTTCCATTCTAATTTTCTATATTATCTTTTCTTATCCTCTAATTTCTTTCTTCGACACCTAAGTTTTTATGTTCTTTGGGTTGGACTTGGATTGTATTTAGTTAGCTCAAAGGACCCCAAAATCTGGGTCGTCACAATGAAGATAAAAATGATTGAACAACAAGAAATATATACATGTCAACATATAACTGATTTTTTAAATAGTTATGTCTTTTCATTTTAAAATGTTTTAGAAACAGTTGTGTCCTTTGGAACACTATATAAAGGCCTCAATTTCAATTTTTTTATAACTTATCTTCTCCTTCTTCCTCCCTTAACATTTAACCATTATTCTTCTCAAATTTCTAAGATTATACACTTATATTCTACCAATTTCAATATAAATTATATCATTATTCTTCTATTTTCATTCTCTATCAAATACTATCAGTTTGGAAGTGCTACTCAAGAGTTTTAGGGCAATTGTAATCAAAATTGGTTGGGTTTGTTCCTTGTATCCCCGAAATCAAGGAAATGGAAGGGTGTGTTTCTTATAGCCCGTAAATCAAGGAAAAGGAGCAGTGTTGATCTTATAGCCGTGAAATCAAGGGTGTTGTAATTGGATATTGATATTAATAAAACTTTGCACAATCCAGCGTTGTGCAGGACTGGATGTAGGAGCAATCTAAACCTGTATAAAAATCCATTGTGTTCTTTCCTTTTCTGCACTTTACTTTTGTTTATATTTGCATCTGTGATTGTTTCTGTTATAATATTCATTCTGTGATTCATATAGTAGTTCGAAAAATCGATAATTGGTTAAGATTTATATAAGTTCTTTAAAACACTATTCACCCCCTACAGCATTTGTTTTACCTTAAGATCCATGATTCTCAACCCTAATAATTATTGTTTATGTATATTATTTATATTTATACTTATATTTTGAATAAAATCTAGTTTATTGATTGACTTAACAACTACTAATTTTTTTCATAAGAACATGGCAGGCATTTTAAAATGTTGTATTAGTATTAGTTAGATGAACTGACAACTACTTATTCACTGAATCTATTTATTAAATTCAGGACCAAATAACTAATTTAAATATACTGACTTAAGCATACAAGTTATGTGATATTATGGAGTGTTTTATAAGAAACTAAATAAAATTTAAATGTAGGTGCTTAACGTTAATATTACATTTCGTTCATGTAATATGAGGTAAGTATATTTATATAAATGAGTTAAACATTAAAATTATGATTATTATTTGTGTATATAATTTATGTTATGTGATTGGCGTATTTATATAATTAAATGATTTTTTTCTCTCAGTTCCGTTAATATGAATATGGTTAATATTGATATGATTTATTAGACGAATAAGCGAATGACAGTTTGTTAAAGTTATTTAAATAACTTTCATATTATGAAATTAATAATAAAATATGGTTTTAAATGTAAAACATTAGAAAAGAATTGAGAGGTAATTTGTAAATTATTATAGGAATTTCAAATTGCAGGTATTTGGAGTAAGAAACATAATTTTTTTCATTCTTTACTATTTATAAGAAATATTAGTTAATAAAATTTAGTTAAACAACCAATATATATGTGGAAATATAAAATATTAGGAGCTGACTAATAAATTATCTATAAATAATTGTATTAACTTTATAATGTCCATACCAATATGTAAATAACGGGAGAGATAAAGTGTTAAAGAGAATTAGCAAATAAGCTTAAATTAGCAAACTAATTTGTAAATAAAATATCCGGAGAGAATTAAGGGGAAGAAAGAAAATACTCCTAGTATTATTGGGAGTGCTTCAAATTATTCTGCTTTACTATTATTTAATATATATGATTTTTATGGAGAAACCAATGTGCAGATCAATAGGTCCACATAGTATGAGGTCAAATGCATGCCCAGAGGTTTAGAAGAGAGTATGCCGCTCAAAATTACAAAATAGACCTCTCGGCGACGTGAGATTCAAATGGGTGAAACCCCTTCATTGTGTTTGTCTTCAGCCCTTGCTTAAATGTCAAAAGTTTTTCAGACCCGTTATAGCTAAGGACTTCAGGCCTTGCTTAAATGTCAACCATGAATCATGATCAGTCAGTCTATATTCGAAAGGACCATATTACATGTCAAAATCATCTTTTGTTAATCCAAGATGCATTCATTTTACTCTAACTACAAGGCACTTAAATCCTTATAATATCAATGCAACTTTCATTCCAATGTTCGTTGTCATCGGATCTTTTATTATCCAACCTAGGGTCCAATTTCTCCAGATCTCTTAATTACCATAGGGTCCAAAGTCCAAAGTCCAAAGTCTATATTTGTTGGGGCCTATTTGTTGCTCTTTAATTAGTGAGGAATCCAAAGTCCAAGCATTGTTGATCGAATGGGTGTGGTTCCGCGTTGCTTTATTTTTGAGATTTATGCATGGTGATCAAGTTTTGAAGTGACGATAAGGATTGACTTGTGCTTGGACCTAATGGTGTTAAGTCTAATTGATCCCCTAGGATTAGGCTATAAACCCAATGTTTTCCATTGCAGCGAAGTTCTACCAATTTGAAAACCTAAACCATAGGGTCCTATATTAATTTTCAATTTCCAAATTAATTCTAATTCTCGGCCTAAAATTAAAACAAAATGAATATATAATATTTAGAAAGAGATCTAGGCATACCGGGGGAGGAAACTAACAGTGTTTGAAGAAAATTTAGATCTAAGTACATAAGTGACTAGGCACAGATTTGATAAGATAATTAAATCTGTTAGCTTTAGTTCTGTTATATATATGTTTTATAGATTGTAATCACCTAAACAGTTAATGAGTTAAATTGAATTTAAGGACTATAAATCTTTTTACCAACTGGCAAGTGATAAATAAAAACCATGAAATCGTAAATCATACTATTGATTGGATAACAATTAATAATCCATGAAACAGGCTAGGATTGATGCTATGCTAAACGAAATGGACTAAGGAAAATAAATTTTGCTATATAAGATAGATAAAGGTTAACATATGAATTAAAGCAAATGAAAAGTTAGCAAATCATGATTAATCAACCTATGAATAGCGTAGGTCAACGGTTGCATGCCAAATTGAGCTTATTAGAATATTTTGGGTCTTAAACCTAATAAATATATGAAACCTGTTAATCCATGAATTTATTTGATTATTGTGGATCCGATCATAAGTTACAACGATAATAGGAAAATGACTTTCCTATTGGAGTCATTGTAAAATTTTAGTCTGCGGTTACGTGTCATGGAGTAGGATGTGGAGAGATGTTAAAAGAAGGGCAACTTATGTCACGTTGGTCTCGAGGTGTTAGGATAGTGTAGGCACAATCTATTCGAGGGCATCCCTAGAGAGTTTATTTTTAATAGGAAATCTAGTTGTTGGATGTTTTTCTTATTCCAAAATTGCAAAAGAGGATACTCCTAGGATAGTAAGGGACGATAGAATGCTAGGAGAAAAGTGAGGCCTAGTACTAGCCAGAGTACAAGCGCTGTAATGAACGCCTCATACGACCTGCACCTAATGGATTAAAAGATGTGTTGTATAGTGCCATATCAATATGAGACGATCATTAGCGAAGAAAATAAAAATAATCTGTATATCTCATAACGCATGGATAGAATAGTAGTGAGATATACCAAAGTGAAAACTTAAACTCCATAAAACAATAAAAGTATGTGCAAGATGTCATCACATTTAGGTACATCGAAACCTCACTACATCCCTCGGATTGTAAGTAAAGCAGCACAGTGAAATATTTATGAGTTGTAATACATCAAGCTCAACTAGCTCGTTTTCAAATAAACTTCAACGTCACAAATATCTGCTATCTAGTACACCCATCAACATCGTCAATGAGTACCCGAGATAATAATAGAAAACATAAAACCCTAGTCAAACAACAACTGAGCGATAAACGACTATCAATAGTTATGTTAGAAAATATACTACTAGATAGGTTTAAATCTCATATCTGACCTATCCCTACAACAAAAAATTTAGCATATAATAACTAAGTAAAAAACAATAAAGGATACCGATAATGATTGGAAAAATCTAAACAATCCACTTCGACGATTCTATTTCCATCCCCTCTCCAGAAACCTATAAATGATGAACCATAGAAAGAAGATAAGAGCATTTATAACCCATATGACCATCATCGCTTATACCAAAGGAAAACTGAAAAACCAGGTTTTTGTCGGACTACCATGTTTATGAAACACATTTTTTGAACTTGTTTGCCATTAGAACACAAATGTCTAGAAACTGGACCTCCCGTTCAGGATGCATAACCATCGCTACAAGTCCTGATAGGCGACCCTGCGATGCCCATGCTTTGAGTCAACAACTAGAACATTCTAAGTTATCGACGATTCATTGGAACTCCTAATCACTGAGAAATTCACAACCCCATCTTAGGTTCGAGTCCCACTCAAACCAATCCATTATCCCATAGCCTCGTTCCACTCTGATCAATATTTACACTCCTTCGATTTCCCTCCCTATTGAGTCTCTAGTCGAAGAGTCACAAATTCACCTTATAGAAGTAATCACCAACTATAGCCTCAAGACCTCACCAATCCTTCTTGTTTTAAATACAAACTATTTGAAATTACGAATCGTCACACTGATAAAAGAACGAGGCATGGAAGTTTTACAACGGAGGTTGTGCAAATCACCAGCATGTTAGATAGGGACCAGAGTTAGTTGGTTCCTAGTCAAGATTTGGTGAGAAGCTACAAAAATAATTGATTGATCTGAAAGAGGATTAAAGAAGCTCAATATTGTTAGAAAAGTTAGGTAGATAAGAGGCATGAACAATTGAAGTTCTCAGTTGAAGTCCATGTTTTTGTCGAAGTATCACCAAAGAAAGGTGCAATACGTTTTAGAAAGTTAGGGAATTGGCATAGAGATATGTTAGTTCATTTACAATTATACAGAAGATCGGGAAACTTGCTTATCAGTTAATTTATCAAATAGTTTGATAGGATTCCATAATGTTTTCTATTTTTCTAATCTTAGAAAGTGCGTGCATAATTTAAAGCCTATTGTTTCTCCAAAGGCATTGAAAGATTTAGAAGTGAAACCAAAAATGACTTTTGTTAGGCAATCGATTTGTGTTGTGGCCTGATAGATGTAACAACCCAAATCCCAATGGGCCCGAATTTTTCGCAAAACACTAAAAACAAAGTCGATTGATATCCGAGTTGGTTGTCTGGTATCCTACAGAAAGGCAAAGATAAATATATCAGGGATTAAATAAACATCTCACAGTGGAAGTGAATAAAATAGATAATAGGTAAATACTTACCATAATAATGACACTGACTAAGTAAGTGTCTCTAAGTTGGAAAAATTCTGCTTTCTGTCTAACTATGGGTTTATTATGAGGAGAGGGTTATAACTGAAGTTCTGGTAAATGGACAAATTATATTCTTTTAAGAATAACACAATGTATACAATTCTATTTCTACATTCAATTATATTAGGTTGTTAGGGTTTATTATACTCTCGCCTCTTTGTGTAAATCTTACCCACCTACCCTAATAGACTAAGTTTAATAATATATATGCAGTTATATGCTCAATATATCTAGGTACTACCCATATTACCCTAATATGCAGGTCCCCATCATCTCTTACGAAAGAGTGTTTCTACTACATCTGTACGTATCACTACGTAAGTCTTACGATACAAATGTTTTGCTGTCGACAAAAACGTGAAACTATGTTCGCATTAAACTCTCCAATGTTCGGACATCCACAACGTAGCATTTGGTGCATACATCGAGGATCTACATGTATTCGTTCTGTTTATGCTCTGAGTTCCGCTAATAAGTGGTATGATTGGGCCTCACTACGAAACTCAATAGGGATTTGCTACAATCTGCAAAAAGGCACTAATATGGCTCACATATGTTAAACTAGGTATATCTCTTTCTAGCATGGCTAAGGCTCCACACAGCCAACCCTATACTATTTGAAGGCTCTCTAATAAGTTAAGGTCTTGCCTTAAAACAAACATACTAAGAAAACAATTGGGATTTCCACCTCATATATTGTTCCGATAGTGAAAGGCTACTGTCCTGCTGGTTTAACTCATATCTTCCCATACTCGTTATTGGCCAACGATAATAAGCATCCGAAGCTTACTATCCTTCTATGGGTCCTGACCACTAACGCCAGCGTATCCTAAAGTCACCAATCAGCCTTATGACTGCCCTCAATATGAATGCAGTCATGGCATACTATCTGGATGAAAATAACAGTCCTGGCTCCAATGGATTGCTAACTATTGCCCACATCGGAGGGACAGGGGTGTCCACGCTTTGAAGTCGACACTTCACGTATTCAACATGGGTTGTCCCGATATTTCTGAAATCATTAGTCCTCAACTGACTGGGAATGCTTCTATAAACGTGCCTCATAAGATCAACATGCTCTGATGAATTTTCCGTGGTCCGCATCGCTGGGCAGTCCTTCATATTTTCTTTTGACTACTCCAAACACAGCTCACATTTCTTATTAGACCTTATGTATAAATCTTTTCTTACGCGTTTAGTTTATCTCATCTTATCTTTCTTAACTTTATCTTATTCTTTTATTATGATATTATTCTCATCTTTTTTTATTTATTTTTTATGAAAATCTTAATCTTGAGTTATATTATTTTATCATAAATCTTTTATCATAATAATTCCTTTTCTTCATATTGTATGCACTGTAATTGAAGGTCTTAAACCGTACTCCTTATACTCTTGTCTGATCTATCAAAAGTTTAACTTGATTACTTGTCAAGTACCTGACTTGATTTCTTATTCTTTTCTTTTTATAACATCTTTTTGTAATATTAGTTCTTTTACTTATCTTCTTGTAAGTTTCATTTTTAGAAAGTTATACTTATTCCACTTGATTGGTCATAGTAACAAAACTAAAATATATTTCCATATGTTAATATAAACAATTCTGCAAATGGTATTCTATAATTGCAAGTTATTATTTATTTTTTCCAAATTACTAAACAATGCAAAATATGACTACATCCCTATCGTACACTGTTTCCCTTTTTCTTTCACTTTTATCATCGCAATTACATTTACCATCGTTCTTATAGAAACAAACTATGGAAATATATCAGTTTTTCATAACCAACCAAACAAGCTAGTTCAAACTTCCAATTTAATTTCGACTTTAAACTATTGTTTTTGTAACACCCCGAATTTCAATTAACACTAATGGTTAGTAATTAAAGTATAATTAATCTCAGATATGAGAATCAGGGGAAACGGGCTGCGTCATTGCGTTCGTCTCGGAAAAATACGCAGAATAGAGTCCGAAATTTTGTAAATCGGAGTCCGTATGGCCCAGTTAAGGCCCAATGAAGTTTGCATAAAATTCAAAGTTAAAAACAGATTTAAAATTCAGTTCTAAAACAAGTTTGGAGCCAAAAGCGGAAAGGGCGGGAAAGTTCCCGCCTAGCCCCGTGTCGACAGGCATGTCGACAGCCCTGTCGACAGGGGTGTCGACACAGGGTGTCGGCCCTGTTGATCTGGGTGCACCAGATCTGGTTTTTGGGTTAGTCTTGGGCTGTGTTCTAGAGATTTCCGAAATCTAAGGGTCCTAATCTAATCTAGGGTTAATCTAAGGGCCTAAAACACTCACCTAATCTATAAATACACCCTAAACCTACCCTAATCCATACTAAAAATAGAATTGAGGGCTACATGCCGCCAAATTAAATCTTAGAAGGAGCCTCCACTAATTTATGAAGAGGGTTGCAAGCTAATCACTCTCTAATCAACCTCTAATCCATTCTAAGCATCTTAATCTTCTTCATTTGGAGTGCAAATTTGCTAGTTGTGAGTTTCTATCACTTTAATAACCGATTGCTAAATTAAGTAGATGAGATATGATGAGACCATATGGTTTTGTTTGGGGATTAATGGATTTTAAGTCATATGACATGATGTTAGTTTGCTAATGTATGTGGGTTATGCAAGTTTTGTGTTTTGTGATCATATGATTAATATGCAAGTTACATGTATGATAATTATGCAAGTTGTATGTTTCTTCATATGCAAGTTTATGAGTTCATATGCAAGTATGTTATGCAAGTTCATATGCAAGTTTATGAGTTCATATGCAAGTATGTTATGCAAGTTCATATGCAAGTTTATGAGTTTATATGCAAGTATGTTATGCAAGTTCGTATGCAAGTTTATGAGTTTATATGCAAGTATGTTATGCAAGTTCATATGCAAGTTTATGAGTTTATATGCAAGTATGTTATGCAAGTTCATATGCAAGTTTATGAGTTTATATGCAAGTATGTTATGCAAGTTCATATGCAAGTTATGTGACATACTATATGCAAGTCATGTATTTGTTAATATGTAAGTTTATGTGACATGTTATACAAGATTATATGCAAGTTACGTGACATGTTATGCAAGTTCATATGCAAGTTATGTGTTTGTTAATATGCAAGATGGCACCTTTGAAACATGTTCATACATATGCAAGTTGACACCTTTTATATGTGTTATGTCATGAGAACGAAATTACGTGGGAACGATGGGGTTAATTTGATGCATAAGTTAATAAGATTGTGTGAAATTAATATAATTATGCATAACATAAAATAAATGAACATAGTATGGGAATTTGCCTATTAAGTTAGGTGTACCCATACTATGTATTGGGAATTTGCCTATTAAGTTAGGTGTACCCACACTTTGGAGTTGGGAATTTGCCTATTAAGTTAGGTGTACCCATATTCCTAAAATAAACATGATAATTAACACAAATTATGGGGGTGATTAATCAGGAGTAATTAATCGATTAAGACACGAGGTTGGACCCGTTTGTAGTGTAAGACTGCCCGGAGTTTACCGGCTTAACCAGGCATCTACAAATGACGGTCCAATGTGAGGGGTCTTAATCATAAATTAAATACGTAACAAGGGTAAATGACACGAGGTTGGACCCGTTTGTAGTGTAAGACTGCCCGGAACCTACCGGCTTAACCAGGCATCTACAAATAACGGTCCAATGTGAGGGGTCCTTTACACGGTTACGGTGTTAATCAATTAAGAAACACTTAACCAGATAATCATGTAGTGGGGCATGGGGGTTAAGTGGGTACCTTGGGTGGTATGTGGAAATTGCTAGTGGTTGCCAATAGAAAATATGATTAAATACTTAACCAAGATGAAACATGTAATTAAACATGGTTAAAGGGTTAAGTGGGAAACACTAGTGTGTGGGCCAAGCTTAGGGGGATGGCTTGTGCTGGGGGCCCATTTCAACCAATATCCCAAACGTATCTTAGTGGGCTCGACTCTAGTCGAGTGACGGGACACGCATATTGGGCTTGACTATAAGAGGCCAAAATGGGTTAGCGGTGGCAATGCATGACCAACGGGTTTCATATGCGTGTGTGGACCCGGGCTGGTAAATAAGACGTTGTTGCATCGTGTAGATATAAGCCGTGCACCGTTAATTTTATCAGGTTGCCACGTTGGGGAATGGTACACCCCACGGTGGGGCCAGCACGGGTATCTACGTTAGGGAGCCGATCGAATGGGGAGTAGTGTGTACACCTAGTGGATTGTAGGGCCCTGTGGCGTCTACTCAGTCACCTAGGGGTATGCGAGAACTATTAAGTTAATTTTATAAGTCCAGGGGTGGGATCAACCTTTAAGTTAGGAACGACTGGTGTGGTGCAGTTTAGTAATTTACCTTTGGAAGGGTAGATGCGTCTTTATCGTTTATCTTAGTTTAGTTGACTGCTTAGTGTAGCCATTCATCCCCATTAGTTACCGTATATCAGTTTATGTCTTCTCTGGTTACTTTAACGATTGTATTGTTAAAGTTATAGGACTCGCTCAGACTTATGTCTGACCCCGTTGTTTTTATCTTTTTCCCAACCCTCAGGTCCTACGGTGGATCCTAGCAGTAGTGGAGCTTGATCGGATTGCTGTTCCAGTCTTTAGGAGCTTGGATAGATGTAAAGCTCCAGTTACCCAGTTATCTTTTCTTTTGTCCTGGCTATTGTATGAGAGAGTGGGATTATGTACTTCTTTATTTTGATGGATATTGTACTTGACTTTTATTGTGGTTTTATGATGTAACCAGACATGTTTACTTCCGCTGTTATGAGATGATGTTTTAAATTTCAAGTACTATTTATATCTGTCTTGTTGTAATTTTTCTGTTCTATATTCACTAAAATACTCCACCGATGCTATGGCATTCCCTTAGTGAGTGATCATAGCGAGAGTGGGGTGTTACAGTTTTACATTCCAATCTCAACTTTGACACATTTAATGTAAATTTACAATATTTGGATTATTCCTTTTCAATTCTTTAAACCCACCATGGCATTTATTAATTTATATTCGAATCACCAAAAGAATAATTTTTTGATATAAGTACACTTTACCCAATATTTACAGTTTCAGTACAAGAAATTAGCATAAACAATTACTATAAATAATTCTTGTTTAATTATGTCAATTAACTGATTACAACAGGAATTAAATGATGTTATATATCATTACTTAAAATATAAATCACTTAAATCTACGCATCTAGAAAAAGCACTCCAAGTCCCAGTTTTATTATCTATAATGTTTCTCATTTTTAAACTTATTTGGATCAACAAACTAGAGTTTACATGAATTTATAGATTTGGATTTAAAATAAAATAAAATAAACTAGTAAAAAAACCCAGATATTTAGAACCTACCACTCACGAACATCTATTTCCTAAATTTGCGCTTTTTACCTCTAAAACTTGAACAGAAAACCTAGATTTAATATATTCTCTTTTTGAGGTATTGGAGGAGAAAGAAAACTGACTTAACTTGTGCGCTTATTCATAAAAATATGAGTTTAAAGGCTAGCCTTGTACGTTTATTTATATATCTCTAAACTAAAGTTGATCCACTACAACAAAAACACTCTTTGTAACTGACTAAAATAGTTGAAATAGGTCTACTACAATTGGCTTCTGTCGGTCGTTATATCCAAAGTTGTAATAGAACCCCGTCTTTTTATAACAGTGTATGACAGTTGTAAAATAATTTTTTATAACTGCCTAAAGCAGTTGTAAAATAAATTTTTACAACAACCTAAAGTAGTTGTAAAAATTAAAATAAAAGATCTTTTTACAACTGCTACTATAATTATAATTGTTTCTTTACTACTGCGGTTAACATTTGTGGTAAAAAAACCTCAATTCCAAACACTATTTTACAAGCATATCATGAAACAGACAAGCACAACCAATATAATAAAAATAACTGTATACTATAAAACAACATTATATGATTTTTATATACAAAACCAATATATCAAATTAGCCAAATAATCAAATTAAAAGAAATCAAAACAATACATTAAATATTCAATTATGCATACTAATATTCTCAATTGATTTCATCCATTAAGTAATCGCGCATGCGTTTACCATACCCGTTTACCAATTCAAACATCACTAAGACAACAACTAATTATACACCCTTACAAATCCACATGGCATCACGACATAATAAACATAATGGTGGGCTGACTTAGTAAAATAGGCTGCTACATTTGCTTTTCTATGGGCCTCCAGGAACTGGGAAGACTTCTAGTATATTAGCATTGGCAAGAAAATTATATGATAATTAGTATCAGAACATAATTTTTGAGTTTAATTAATGCTTTGGATGATAGAGGAACTGATGTTATCCGACAGCAAATTCAGGATTATGTGAGTAGTTGAACCCTCTCCTTTAGCACACCTACTTCAGTAAAATTTATTTTATTTGATGAGGCTCATAACATGACTATGGATACACAATTTACACTTTATAGAGTGATTGAAAAATACGTAAAGAGCATAAGTTTGTACTTATCTGTAACAATGTCCAAAAAATAATTCCAGCATCACCATCAAGGGCTGATATTCAATATAAATTAACCTTTGGGTGCAACGGTAAGCTATAGCTTGGATCACTTATTTCAACTTCCACTAGAGCTTGATGTGCTATAATTGCTGCTACAAAGTGAATGCATATCACTAGTTATTTTTTCTGAAGTGAACGTGTATCATTAGTGAATCCAAACCACCATTTGTTAATATACTTTTGATCTAGATAATTATTATTCGTATCTCAAAATGTTGATTTTCTATATGCGGTGATGTATCTAATACCTCAACATTGCTTTAGAGATTTCAAATATAGTTCCTATATTCATTACTTTTTCTCAAAATAAAAATATAAGAAACATCACATCTACGGCTATTAACAACCATACCTATCATCAACCCAGAAATTATCACATAGTTCCAACTATTGGATAAAAGCTACATTGATTGTAGCAAATGAAAAGACCTTTTTATAACCATATTTGAGCAGCATTGCAAATTAACACAAAAGTAAAACCGAACCATGTTGCTCTATCTCCATCCATCTTGAGTGACATCAAACCAATATCTTCATCATTGTTCCATGCAAGCCTGATATCATTAGCTCAGCAAGCGATGCAAAATATGACTAAGCTGATCGACTAAATACGGCTTCAGTTCGAAGAGAAACTTGAAAATTTTGAGAACAAAGACATAATCACTCCATTTAGATCCAACTTCTAGGAAAGAAATTTCCAGAATTTAACAAAAACAAATTCTGGTGGTAGGTTTGATATAACTTTGTTTATGCAGGGATTAGCAAGCACGATTGGTGAACTATGATTATGTGCCGCAATAAGCTGTTGGGGGTGTTGTAGCATGTTGAGGGAGGTTAGTTTTGGTTAACGAAGAAGCATTGCGATGTCCTGATATGGGCAATTGGTGTCTAAGGTTGGAGAGGGAGTTTGGAGTGTGGTTATTGACTGTTAGGGAAGAAGGTTGGTGACTAAGTTCACGTTATTTGGAGGTCAAAAGGAATATATTACATAAATTATCTAATAGAAGACGATGATGGAAGGAATAAAATATGCAAAATTTAGAGCCAATTTCTGGTCCATTCCCGCCAAAATTTCACCGTATCGCTTTCCTTTTTGCAAGATGTCACCAAATTTCTGTTAGATATTGTAGAATTTTCATCTAAATTTATGAAAATAAAACAGTACAAGTTAAATTAGTAAGTAAAATTTTGTATTAATATTATACGCATTTATTGAGAATTAATTTTTATTAACTATTATAGTTTGTTTATAATTATTATTTACTTACTATAATGACAAAACAAAAAATATAATGGACATCTATTACACTTGACAAAAATAAGAGTTGTTAAAAATGGGCATCTATTACAACTGATAAAATAGAAAGTTGTAATAGGAATCTATTACAACTGCAAAAAATAAAGAGATGTTAAAAATACACATCTATTACGACTGTCAAAAAAGAAAGGATGTAATAGGAATCTATTACAACTCGAAAAATAAAATAGTTTCAGTACAACTTTCTAAAGAAAACAACTGTAAAAGTTATAATTACAACTGTCATTTTGTGGCAGTTGTAAAAATGCAGTTGTAGTATGGTTTTTTTGTTATAGTGACCCCGATGGTGACAAAATGTTTCGAGATATGAAGCATGTATTCTTTTGGCTCGACATTAAGGCGCTTGTGGTAGAGTTTGTATGTGGATGTATAACTTGTCTAAGAGGATTGCTCTGGCCTATGGATGTTCCTCAATGGAAGTGTGACAATATCTTGGTGAATTTTGTGGATAACTTACTATGATCTAGAAAGGGGAGCTCAATCTCAAGGGTAATAGTCAGATGATTGACCAAGCATGCCCATGCGATCTCAGATTGGAGTAAGAGAATATCATTATCTTTAGTATCCCTTCTAATTAGAGAGATCATTCGACTACGTGGAGTTCCCTCCAGTATTGTCAATGATAGCCTATCAATCACCAATTGATGGCCAAATGGAAAGGGTAAATAGAGTTTTGGAGGATCTTCTTAGTATGTGCTTCTAGATTTTGGTGGGACTTGGGAGGAGCATTCACCATTGGGGGACTTGGAATTTATCCGTTTGAGGTTGTTTATGGAAGACCGTGTAGGCTGCCCTGTTGTTTTTATGGGCAAAGCCGGTCGGTTTTTAAGGTGACCACAAACATATTATTATAACAAATAATAATTACAGGAGCTTGACATTTTATCAACCAACTACATCTACGGTTTTCAAAGTGGACCGTCCACCATAGACGTTTTTAAAGTGGATCAACCACTGTTAAGCCTTGTTAAAAGTACATGAGAGAATAAAAAATAATTAGACTACAATATTTCTAAACTCCATAAAGGAGTTAGTACATATCAAATTACATTAAACAGCAAAGACAAGCTTCACCACACAACAAACTATTGTAACGATATTCAAAACACTGTGACCAACAGAGCACCGTAGAATACAACATTATATGGTAGGCCAAACAACAAAAGAGCCTGTACCCAGTCTCGAGCCACATACCAATACCAAGCCTATTGCAAGGGACAAGTTACAAAGAAGTTCATAGCATGATGTGTGACACAGGAACCAAAAAGTTACTAGGGCAAAAGTAGCCAAGGTTATCACCTGACGGGGCCAGCTAAAGAAGGGGATGAGCATGTGGAAGGCAATGATGACCACCAACCAACTCCAGCAAAGTCGAGAGCCTAAGCTTTACCTGTGTGCTAAGAGGGGAGACAGTGGAACAAACGAAACCAGCACACCATAAAGTTACAACGTACAACCAACATCCACCGCTGCATTTCAGACATCCATAGAAAACAGAGGCTCCAAAAATTACAAAACTTCTACCCAAAACTACACAAAACAACCAATAAATCAGCACCTATAAGACAACATTCTATGTCACATTGAATATCAAAATCGAAAATGCACCATCACAACAAGGATACCAGTCATTAACCCCAAGTTATTTCAACAAACACTCACCAAGCTAGAGACCCAAACAATTACTTGGTAAAATAGAAATAAACTAGTCATACTAGGCTAGCAGCGGGGTAAGATGCATAACATTCAAAGAGCAAGAAGTTACCGCAACCAAGGAAGCTCCGCGTAGGAGCTGAAACCTCCGGAATCCAAGCAAGTCGAAACCACCACTTGAACAAAGATAATTCAACTTTCGTAACCCGTATAGGAAACTTAACAAAAACCCTAATCGACCATAATCCTCCTGACAAAGTCAGACAAATTTCGGACAAGACACACCAACAAATGTAAAGAGCTGACTCACTAGGACACTTGGTGTTTACAAACGGATTTTCAATCAAATTAGAAAATCGTCAACAAAATATTTTAATAATAAACCGCAAGCGCACGACATACAATTGTTAGTATGTGACGAATACGAGTTGATCCGCAGGGAAAGAATTAATTCTAGATTTTACTCAATCAAATTAAACCAAATTCAAGTGAAGTTTTAACTAATAAAAGCTAATGAAAACTATAAACTAAGTTGAGAGCTGAATATGAAATGAAAACAATTTAGAGGCAAATCAACTCTCATATTTATGTAAGTTATCAAAAATACAATTTATGATCTCAATTAAGTGATATAAATGCAATATTTAAACCACTTATGATTCTCATGAAAATGGAACTAAAGCCAAATTATTCTAAGTATGGCCTATGAATTATTAACTAAAACTATAGACCATCAAATTTTGTTCTTTTTAAAATCAATAACCACTTAGCAAATATCGATGTAATTTGTGTTTACATTGATTAAGCATAGCCTATTTTGTTGTCAACAAACATAGACTATCAAAACCATTTGTATAAACTTACATCAACATTCACTAACATGAAGCACAAATTAGAGATCACAAATCATACAAATGTTGAACTTGCATAAAGTTAGAGAACATCATTACCCCTAAATCAAGGGATTAGCCACTCATATGTGTTATCATATCAACACATGTAAGTTTAAACATTAGAAAATAAAGCAAAATGAAAGAAAAACTAAGTAGAACAAGAATAGAACTAAGCTAAGAACATAAAGTAAATCTAAGCTATGAACATGAATGTAAATCTAGGCTATGAACATGAAAGTAAAAAGCATAGAAATTAAATTGCCTTAAAATAAAGAAGTTACATAAAGAAGATGGCTAAGTAGCCATGGAAATAAAAGAGCAACTAAACTAAAGAAGGGGATAAAAGAGAGGAGATAAGATATAGACTATTTACATCACATAAAGGGGTATAAATACACGTTTCTAACCCTAAAACCTTAATCACTTATAATGGGAAATCCCCAAAATGCCCACTTCATGAAGCTTTTAATTCTCTCTTAGCCATTAATGATGCATGAGACCTTTTGTCTTATTCAATTAGTCTTTAATAAGGGGCTTAAGAAAAAGAGGTGAGAGGTGGTGTCTTCCATGATCATGTATGAGAATTATTTCCTTCATTCCTTTGTATGCAAGCATTTGTGCTCCAAATCTTCATGTGTATGCATTAATTGTGCTCCAATATTCCTATAAGAGACAAATACAAAGAACAAGTAAATGCAATCGTAAATTAAAACATGCACAAATGACCATTTTCCCCCAAAATAGGCGATTATCTTGAAAATATTTAAAATATGGTTTGATCGTATAAAAATACCCAAAAATGTCCATTTATTTAATCAAACAAGAGTAAATATGTGAATATAAATGTGCATTTTTATGTGCACATCAAACACCCCCACACTTATCTTTTTATTCGTCCTCGAATAAAGAAAAAAAACTAAGATAAATCCATTTTCGTAGGGAGCACGATTGCATTGAGCGTATGCAACAAGCCGTTAAACCTCTGGGTGTCCCCAGTAGGATGAGTGTTGTCTCGTGAGGGTTTTCAGCGGATACTACTCACAAAATCCAAATGTTAAATGCAAAAATATTTACAAAATGCAAGATTAGAAAATATTTACAAGACGAATGCAAGCTTTTAAAGGAATATTTACAAATGGATAATTTACTTTTAAATATTACACAAATGAATTAACACAAATTTGGGTCATCACTATGAAATTTGAGTCTGTTACTAATCAAAACTTCAAACAAAAGTCATGTTATCATCACAAACTCCTCCAGCTTGGCCAGTTGTTTTGGTACAAACATAGTGCAAATATGAAATGAATTCTATAATCGATATCAACAATCGTAAAACGACATCTCAACTTCCTTTTTGTTAACAAGTTAGGTCGAATAAGTGAAGAGTGTGCTTGGATTTCAAGTGATTGTTCTCTCTTTATTACAAAATATTTACATTATTACTATTTACAAACACCTAACTGAAAAGACCAAGGTATACCACCAGTGAGAGTTTGGGACAGAGCTTGGCAGATTGTGTAGACCGACGCTGACTTTGTCAATAAGATGTCGGTAATCCTTAGGTGTCCAACTCATAAAAAGAGACCAAGATATACCGACGCTGACATTGTCAACAAGGTGTCGGAAAGAGCTTGGCGGGTTTGCACACCAACGCGAGATATACTAGCAATGTTGGATACCCTTGGATTATTAATATATATACGTTCTCTTTTTCTTCTCTTTTTTCTCTTTTTATTTTTCCTTTTTTTTTCTTTTTTTTACATAAGAGAGAGAGAGAGTTAAGCGAGAATATCTTAGCACAACTTCACTTAAAAGATCTAAAATGTTATCGCAAGTGGTCAAAATCAACCATTCATTTAATCGGATTACAATTCAGAAAACATTTCATACTCATCACCTACGAATTTCCCTATATACCAGTTACACCGAATTTGCTCATAATTCAAACTTTCCTTTCGTTATCTGCTAAGAGAAGTAAATCTAAGAGAAGTAAATCTCCACATTTTAATCGAATGACCAAAATTGTATGCTAACTCCATCATGTCTTATTGAAAAGTAAATAGAAATGCGAATTTTTTTTTTGAATGTTCAAAAAAAAAAATCTATGAAAAACCAAAATAAATATGAAACTCCCCCCACACTTGATTTCGACTGTGTCCCCACAGTCAATGCATGACACAATAAGTGAACGGAGGAGAAATATTTACATATTTACAAAGGAGGGTCAATGTGACTTACCAAATGTGCGTGCAGAAAATATGCAGTCATCGAATAGATGAATCGGTCCACAATGGACCAATGGATCAACCTCATAAGGATTATGAGACACAGATTAATTACAGAAAAACAAATCCTAAAGAATATTACCTTTCAGATTTGGAAAAACAAATTTTGTTTTTTCAAAATTTTGAGCTGCTAATTTTAAAATTTTGAGCTTACAGTTGATCCTAAAATCAAATTTAGTTCCTGTTGCAACTAAAGAGAGGTCATCGAGCCAGGGTTCAATAAAAGTTTCAAAAACAAAGCTTGATTTATTCAGATGATGTATAAATTGAGAGACATGTGCATCATTCTCACCCCCACACTTGTTTTCAGAAATATTGTTCGGTTTTGCTTTGATATTTGAAATTTTGGTAACTAAAGGTTCCCTCGTAAATCTAAAGTCAAAACCAAACAAATGAATTTTCAGTAAATTTCGAAATCGTGTTTTCTCAAAAACAGTGTTATTCCAGAAAGAGTCCATATACTGCATAAATTTATCATTGAAAAACAAGTGATCGTAGTGAGGTTCAGTTGAAACGATCAAGTCGCAAGGAGTTTCAACAGTTTTTGAAAAATCGTCATTGTGTTCAAGATCATATACAGCAGTTTCATTATTTTCAACCTCAAGAATTTCAAAATTTTCATTTTCAGTTTCAGACCCAACAACATTATCGTCAATTAGTTCAAGAAGTTTTCGCTCATCAAAGTCGTCCTCACCTAAACAGTTGTTAACAACTTCATCATTTTTTTACATGTTGACAATCTAAAGTTGCTAAATTTACAAAATTTTCAGAATCTGAGAGAGGAAGATCAAATTGAAGATTGTCATCTTCGTTTTCAAGAGAATTCAAATTCAGATCAATTACAGAGCTTTCAACAGCTTCATTAATATTTTCATCAATTTCAAAAGTTGTTATTTGAAAATCGTAGATTTTGGTACAAGATGTATTATCATTCGAATCGTCACATGTTCGGTTTTGATTATTTTGTTTTTCACGAAAATTCATGTAGTCCTGAAGTAACAAATTCGTGTGATTATAATGAATTTCATTTATTTGCTCAACAAAATCAAATTTTTAATTATTTACATGAGAATTTTTAGTTTGAAATTGTTGAGAACAAAAATTTTCAGGTTCACCACAATTGAAATTATTCCCATTGCCAAAATCATTTGAAAAATTATTCTCATTTCCATTTTGAATTTGAAATTCATTTTGGAGTTCGCAATTGATTTGGCAAGGGTTATAATCAAAATCATTTGAATTTGGAGGTGAAATCTGATTTTGATTATTTTGAAATTTTCACTTGAATTGTTGCACATGTATGAATTACACAATTCCTTTATTTTTTGATTTTGTTTTATGCACATTTCAAGTAAAGAATCAATACGTGTTTCAAGAGTTGAGGGTTGATCATCATTTTGAAAATTTGGTGGTGTACAATCAAGATTATTTTGAAAATTTTGAAAAGTTGGTGGCGTAAAATCAAAATTGTTTGTACAATAGTTGTTATTAAAATATCCATATGAATTTGATGTAAAATTATATGAATTATATTGATTTTCACAACTATCATAAAATCCGTAGGAATTAGGAAATTGAGACATTTTCAAGAAAGCTTTTTTTTTCTTTGAATTTTTTTTAAGAGAAAAAAATCACAAAAGAAAATTGTTTTTTTTTTTTTTTTTTAGATTTTGGATTTTTGTATTTTTTTCGTTCTTTTATTATATATGCATGAACCTAATGCAACTATATGAATGCAAACTAATTATTTACAGATTTTCTAAACTTGTATAATGACGGTTTGAATAATTTCAACAAAAGATTTCTCAACCAATTAACAGACAGGAGTTATCGGTGCACCAGGAATCACCCTAGTAATGCAGCCGAAGGTTTAAGTACCTTCAGAGGAACAACCAATATAATATTTACGAATCACGGTAATATTTATAAACGGCTATTACTCTGCCATAGTCTAGAAACCAAGAAATAAATTGTTAGAAAGAAATCAAGTTGTCAAAATATAACAGTGTCCTTAGAAAAATATAAAACAAAATAAGATGAATGCAAAACAGAAGTCAAATGTGAATTAACAATGCAGCTACAAATGAATTTTTATTTTGTTTTTGGATTTTTAATGCAAATGCAAACAAACAACAATGAAATTAAATAAAAAGCAAGGGAGAAGAGAATAATACCAGAGCATCTGAATTTATTAGCATTTTTTTTAGTGGCAATTTTTTTTAAAGTGAGCAAGCAAGCCGGTTTAGCAAATCCAAGCAAGCAGCGCAATTCCAAGCAAATTCTATTCGCCTTTTGTAATTTGTTTCTTGAATTTATGCAACCAATCGAAGATCCTTTTCTAATCAAAAATTACACCTACAAAAGAAATTTTTGGCAATCAATCATCTCTTCAAAAATATTTTTCAAAACAAAACAAACAATATGTAAAAAGTTAGAAGTCAGAACTCCTTCCCAATTTTTTTGCTGCAAATGACACTCACAAAAAGAAGACCCAGTAGTGCAAGGCCCAACAAGAAATAGTATAACGCAAAAATTAAAACCGGCCCACTTAGAAAAAAGCCGCCGACTGGAGTTTCAAATATGCCACGATGCCTCCATATCTTTTTTTTTTGTGTTCTTCCGAAAACAGCAAATCAAATAAAATGGGAAACAATTCGAAAGAGAACAAAATCGTTTATAATTTCTTTTGAATTCCTTTTGAAGGCGACGCAGAATACTGTGATTGGTGATGGAAGGCGGTTGTCTGGAAATTTGTTGATGGTTTGAAAGGCGGGTATTGCATGAGGGTGGTGGATGTTCAACGGTGCATGGTGATGGGGGAAGATGATTGTTTGATGTAGTGGATTTGTGTGATGATTTGATAGTAAGGCGGTTGTGTGAATCAGGTTGACTGAAGAAGATGGAAAATGATTTTGGAAGATTGGTAGACAAGAAAATGTTTTGGATGATGAAAGTAGGTGGTCTGAAATTGGTAGAAAGAGGATTTAAGACAGGGAAGACTAATAGGAAGGAAAAAAAGGAAAGCAATAATTTTTGGGATTTTTTATTTATTTTTATTTGTAGGAATTGTAGAGAGGGAAAGAAATAAATGGGAGAAAGAGAAGGAAAGAAATAAATGAAAATGAAAACACAAAAATGGGAAAGATACTGAACAGAAGCCAAGTGTGTGTGTGTGTGTGTATATATATATATATATATATATATATATTTAAGAGAGAAGAAATAGAAGAACTAAACACACATACACACAAAATAAAAACACACAAACGAAAAGAAATAAACACAAAAACAAAAGTAAAACAAAACAGAAAAACAAAATGGAACAAAACTCACAACTCCCTTTTTTTTCTTTTTTTTAAATGAACCCAAAAACAAGCACACACAAAATGAAACAACAAAAGATATAAACAAAACAGAAAAACTATGAACAACACACAATATTTTTTTTAGAAAAACAACAAATAAGAAAATTAACTCGAAGAATAAAACTAAAATTAAATTCTTTCCCCGGCAACGACGCCAATAACTTGTTTGCTAACGGATTTTCAATCAAATTAGAAAATCAACAACAAAATATTTTAATAATAAACCGCAAGCGCACGGCGTACAATTGTTAGTACGTGGCGAATACGAGTCGATCTGCAGGGAAAGAATTAATTCTAGATTTTACTCAATCAAATTAAACCAAGTTCAAGTGAAGTTTTAACTAATAAAAGCTAATGAAAATTATAAACTAAGTTGAGAGCTGAATATGAAATGAAAACAATTTAGAGGCAAATCAACTCTCATATTTATGTAAGTTATCAAAAATACAATTTATGATCTCCATTAAGTGATATAAATGCAATATTTAAACCACTTATGATTCTCATGAAAATGGAACTAATGCAAAATTATTCTAAGTATGGCATATGCATTATTAACTAAAACTATAGACCATCAAATTTTGTTCTTACTTTCATTTCAAAATCAATAACCACTTAGCAAATATTGATGTAATTTGTGTTTACATTGATTAAGCATAGCCTATTTTGTTGTCAACAAACATAGACTATCAAAACCATTTGTATGAACTTACATCAACATTCACTAACATGAAGCACAAATTAGAGATCACAAATCATACAAATGTTGAACTTACATAAAGTTAGAGAACATCATTACCTCTAAATCAAGGGATTAGCCACTCATATGTGTTATCATATCAACACATGTAAGTTTCAACATTAGAAAATAAAGCAAAATGAAAGAAAAACTAAGTAGAACAAGAATAGAACTAAGCTAAGAACATAAAGTAAATCTAAGCTATGAACATGAATGTAAATCTAGGCTATGAACATGAAAGTAAAAAAGCATAGAAATTAAATTGCCTTAAAATAAAGAAGTTAAATAAAGAAGATGGCTAAGTAGCCATGGAAATAAAAGAGCAACTAAACTAAAGAAGGGGATAAAAGAGAGGAGATAAGATATAGAGTATTTACATCACATAAAGGGGTATATATAAATGTTTCTAACCCTAAAACCCTAATCACTTATAATGGGAAATCCCCAAAATGCCCGCTTCATTAAGCTTTTAATCCTCTCTTAGCCATTAATGATGCATGAGACCTTTTGTCTTATTCAATTAGTCTTTAATAAGGGTCTTAAGAAAAAGAGGTGAGAGGTGGAGTCTTCCATGAAGATGTATGAGAATTATTTCCTTCATTCTTTTGTATGCAAGCATTTATGCTCCAAATCTTTATGTGTATGCATTAATTGTGGTCCAATATTCCTATAAGAGATAAATACACAGAACAAGTAAATGCAATCATAAATTAAAACATGCACAAATGGCCATTTTTTCCCAAAATGAGCGATTATCTTGGAAATATTTAAAATATGGTTTGATCGTATAAAATACCCAAAAATGTTCATTTATTTAATTAAACAAGAATAAATATGTGAATATAAATGTGCATTTTTACGTGCACATCACTTGGCTTTGCACAATATAGGAAATTGTTCAATTTGGGAGTCGCGAAATCTGCACTGCATAGGCAACGAAAGAAAAGCATGTGTTACCCATGAGGGGCCACCATGCTCAAGAACAGTAGGGGAGGCTGGAGCGAGTTTAGGTAAAAGTGAGTAGTCATGTATTGGTTTGGAGTAAAAAAGGGAAGTATGGAGAAAAAAGGGTTAGATCTAAATGGAATAAGTTGAGATTCGGTGGTGCAACCACGCAGGTGAAAGCAAAGAGGTGGAGGAAGAGGATAGGAGGAGGAATAAAGATTGGGAGAGAGTGGGGAAGTGAAGAATGGCGTAAATCTCTGTCACCATTAACGGCTGCACTACCAAATCGAACCTTTTAAGTAGACTGAAAATCGTCAGAAGTCATATGCTGATAAGAGGAGGACTGATTTTGAATTTGAGTTTAAGGAACTGGTCTTCTTTAAGGTCTCGCCTTTGAGGAATGTTATGAGGTTTTGCTATATAGGGAAGCTTTCTACTAGATTTACGGGAACATTTCCCATTGTTGCAAGAGTCGAGAAGATGCTGTATAGAGTGAAGATTCCCTCGAAGTTGGTCGATTTCATGATGTCTTTCATTTTTCACAGATGATTTTGTTTTGTGTGATTTAGAAGTAATGGTAAAAATCATTCAATTAAAAGAAGTGGAAATGGAGAGAGAGTCCCTAATTTGTCGTGTGCTTACCCATGTTATAGGACATAACGTGTAATGACCGAGATTTTTGGTCAATTTGTTTTAAATATTTAATATGGTTTAAAATATTGATTTGATAATTATGAATCGATTTTTATATTGAGTTATCGATTTAATAATCGAAAAATGATTTATTTCGAATATATATAATTATCGTAATACGAGAATATGAAATAATTCAATTCGAAATTTAAAACCGAGTCAAAATGATCCAAATGATTTATGGAAATTCTATTTAAATAGAAACAACAACAATAATAATAATTTATTTTTGAGGAATTTATTATCTCTGAATATAAATTATATTATATCAATTTAATATAGTTATTTTTATATATACGTTCAAATTAAATTTCAGAATCTATTCTGTTTAGTTCAGAATAACATTGAAATGTCGGTTGGTACTTTAAAATAAGGGTTCATGATTTCACATTATGTACCCTGAGACATTTTTAACGAATAAGACCGAAATCAAATCAGTATCTACTTAAAATGAATGAAAATCTCTTTAAATCAATTCAGAATTTAATGGAAATGTACTTAAGCCTATACGTATAGTGTACCTTAAGCAAACCTAATTACTTGGTTGCTAAGTGATCTTCTTCTATAAATAATACATTTCCCTCCCTACTGTCATTTTTTCATTTTCTTCCTTCAGAGAAAACCAAGCTTCAAAATATAAATGTTGTCCCCTCTTTCAATTTATCTGCTCCCATTCTTGTTCGCAAATAAGAAGCTTCAAATAGAACAAAATTTTCCTATTCCTTCTATAATCGCGACATCTCCCCCCTTCTCTTTATTCTTCGTTTACAGGATAACTCAAAGCCTCAATTAAAAAGAAAAATGGCTGACCATTCTTAAATCAAAACCACTGCTTCCATAACAAAAATTGAAAGCCACCGTTTGAAAAAAGAAGAAGAGAAGTCGTGAGTAGCGTAAGTTGTAGGGGACCAGAAGTTTAAGCAGAGGTGCTACGGCTCAAGGCGAGTTCATCGATTTGAAGAAGGGGATTATTGGATGCACGTAAAAGCCATTTAGGGGATCGCAATTTGGGGGTGCTCGAATTAGAGCGGAAGTGGATCTGAAGCATAAACATGTGATCGATGCAAGGGGATAGGTGATATCATTGGAGGAGCTTTGAGTAGGAGGCTTCGGCATTAGATGCTTATGTTATTTTCCACCGTGTTGTATATGAGATGTACTCTGATCATGTATGTAAGTGCAAATTTTGTATTTCAAATGTTATAATTTATTCCACTACCATGTGAGATTCTGTGTTGTTATTTCTGTTCTTTTACCTTTTTCTTCTTTAACCCATAAAGGTTCGTATTTTCGTGCAATTTGGGTTGGACGTAAGTTGTATGCAGTCAGCTCAAATGGTACAGATTTGCTGGCCTTTACAGTTGGTATCAGTGCTTAGGTTGAGCGAATACCTAGATTTTGGTGGGGGTTACTCATTAGAGATCGGGTCAGTAGTACCCTAGAATGACTTGAGTGTATATATACGAGAGTGCATATTTGTTAATTGATATAAAAGTTGTTTTATATTGTGTTGTCTAATATGGTTAGTGACTTATGAATTCTGGTCGAATTGTGGGATGCCACGAAGTCGATATGTATTTATAAACACTTGAACAAATGGTTAGACTTAAATTGAGTAAATGAAATAATTTTACCTAGAATTATATTTTGATATAAAAATAATAATTTTCTAAAATTATTATATTACATGGATGTGTTGGATGTTATTATAATCAAATGAGATTATATAATTGAAATGGTTATATATAACAAATAGAATTTGTATATGAATGAAGTATACAAATATGATGAACTGGAACTGGATTTAAACCAGAATTTGGAATTTAATCCTGAGAAGTTGGAAAATGTTTTTTGAAGTATATTAAAATAGTATAGCTTTGTTTTGGAAGGATTTTTGACTAAAAATCATTTTAGATGGATTTTGAAAGTGATAAAGCACTGAACTCACTTCAGACATTGGGCAATAATTCTAATTATGGTTGCAGCATCATCAGTATTCATTTTCAAGTTATAAGTGATGGATTGCTACCTTAGAAAAGTTTTTGATGGAAATTTGTTTGAAAGAGAAGAAGTTGACTTGAAAATTCAAATATTTTGAATTTGAGATGGTTATTATATCTATATTTATGTGACTTCTAAAGGATTTAAAATCAAAACCTAGGAATTCGAATTCTGGAAATTAAATTTAACTTAAGCAAGTTAAATGAATTGAAATGAATAAATTGATTAGAATCAATTTGAATGAATTTAAATATGAATATAATATAAATTGTTTGTGAATATATGAGTTGTAAGTCACTCAGATTTAATGAACGTAAGCATATATGGTGAGCAATGTAAATGAAAACCAAAAGTTTTGGTCGAACTATTTTTTCTCGATATATGAAATGTTGATGTAACGACCCGGGGATTTTGCGATCCTGGATATCGGCATACAACACTATGTTGACTATTCAAACATCGGAAACACCGGATAGTCCATGAAAGAAATTAGAGGGAGAGAATAGATAAATAGAAACTTAGAATAGAAGAAGAAGAAGAACACACAACATCAGAGTAACACAAATCTCATAGCGGAACGAATAAATTATAACATAACTTTGTAATAAAAGATTTGTACTTGAATTTACATATCATTTCAATGTACAACACTTACAACACAGAGGAAATAAAAAATAGCTATATAATCCTGAAGCCTCTTGCTCCAAGCTCCCCAAGTATATCTATAAAATCCTGACTACTTGACTGCCCATACAAAATTGGGCACCCAAGAGTTTAAG
Source organism: Allium sativum (assembly GCA_030737875.1). Lineage (NCBI taxonomy): Eukaryota > Viridiplantae > Streptophyta > Magnoliopsida > Asparagales > Amaryllidaceae > Allium > Allium sativum. The sequence goes on along the minus strand of CM060927.1, from coordinate 259,027,006 downwards.
GAAAACAAAACAAAATAGACTTCGGGTCAGTCATGGGACTGGTGTGAGTAAAATAATTTAAAATAGTTTAAGCAATTAAACGATATCTCATAAGACCACGCCGTATATCGAAACGGGTTTTTCCCTTATGAGAATCCAAAACATTTGAATTAACTTTTAAAATCCCGTTTAAAGAAACGATAAACTTTATATCAAAACTCTTTTGATATTATAATAATGTCTATCAACCACAACTAAATAATCATCTAGTAGAATGCTTTCATCTCACATTATACATATATAGTATACAATCAAAACCACGAGCACTTATTGGATAATGGATTACCAACTATGACAAGGTATGGAACCACCTTCCGATAGTGTATCTCAATAGAGGAATACACTGGGTTCAACAAGAACATCTTGTAACCCGGCCACACATGACCGACCACTCATTTCGCTTGAGTGTATCGAATGTATATCACCAACAGTTCGGATCAGCAACCGTTTCTCGAATGGGACAACATCGAATAGATTAAAGAAGTAAATGAAACTCTAGATCGGGTGACAATACACCCTAATTGGCAGCCAACCACTTAGCCATGCTGCCTGCCCGATTTTTGTCATTTTCCGGTTGTGAGGCTAGAGACCACGCTTATCTCTGACAGATCACACATTTATTCACTTTGAATGTCACATCGTCATACCTGCTAAATCACAAATTGATTTCCCAAAAAATACAACGGGTATACAACGAAGAGAAACGAATTCCTCTGCCACCAAACGTACATATGTTTGAAGAGATCAACTTACGTGATCCATTAAATATACTATGTTAGACATTCTTCCATATAGGTTGTACTGGGACTAGATAAACCGAAGGCACTATTCCGTAAACAGGACAACCCTTGCATAACTCCGTCTTCAATTATCTTCATCATATTTAATCGCAACGCTAATGCCCATACAGAGTGGTTTTCAGATAATGAATCTGATCCTGGTCTCTCCGTATTGACGACGAAAAAATGGTCAGAAACTTCGATAGTCGGTGAGTTAACTATCAAAGAAAAACACGTGTGCAAACAATGATATTATTTCCAGATGGAAATTCTATCGATCAATCATCATTCATCATTTATCTCTTAAATTAATCTATCATTAATTTATTCATTTACCCATTTCCTATTTCCATATATTCGACATTTCTTATTTTCTAAATTTAGAAAATATACGTTATTAACATTGGAAAACATTTCCATCTGTTTTTCACGTATCACTGTCATTATATTATTCTTTATCATCACACATTTTATTTTATATGATTAGAAAATATCTCTGATTATATTTGGAAAATGTTTCCAAAACTCATTCATTGGATTTAAACAGATGTTTAAATAAAACATCACTGTACCAACTCAACCCATTACCTTTATCAACTAGATTCACATAACCAATCTTGACTATCGAACCTTAACCATTCTTAGTTAAAAACGAAGTCAATCAAGTTGGGGTATAACTACCTCTCAGACCTTAACTGAACAACATTTCTAACTCGAAACAGACAAGGTTCACTTTTTAAACCTTTAACAAACTTCCTTACGTAACTCTCTTTCCAATAAATCTCTATTCGATTAACTCTATTCTATTAACTCTATTTGATTAACTCTATTGGATTAACTATATTGGATTAACTCTAATCAATTAACTCTTCTCGATTAACTCCTTTCAAATAAACTATATTCGATTAACTCCATTCGAATAAACTATATTAGATTAACTCCTTTCTCTCTATTCGAATAAACTATATTCGATAACTCCTTTCGAATAACTAATATTCGATAACTCCTTTCGAATAACTAATGTTCGATAACTCCTTTGGAATAACTAATATTCGATAAATTCTTTCGAATAACTAACATTCGATAACTCCTTTCGAATAACTAATATTCGATAAATTCTTTCAAATAACTAATATTCGATAAATTCTCTTCTTCGAATAACCTTATTCGATAACTCTAATCCGACTAACTCTATTCAACTAACTCTATTCGAATAACTAATATTCGACTAACTCTTGTTTGATTAACTCTATTTGAATAACTCTAGTTCGATCAACTCTATTCAATTAACTCTATTCAATTAACTCTAATCGATAACTCTAATTGATTAACACTATTCGATTAACTCTAATCGATATCTCTACTCAATTAACTCTTTTCTTTAACTCTAATCGATAATTCTAATTGATAACTCTAATTGATAACTCTTTTAAATCTTGTTTATTCCCCTTTATAATCCTATTTATTTTCCAAATAAATATTCCTTTTATAATTTTATTTATTTAACAAATAAATGTTTCCTTTTCAATTCCTTTTAAATTCTATTTGTAAATGTTTTACAAATATTTCCTTTTCAATTTCATTTGTAAATGTTTTACAAATATTCCCTTTTAAATTTCCATTTGTAAATGTTTTACAAATATTTCCTTTCCAATTCCATTTGTAAATGTTTCACAAATATTTCCTTTTATAATTCTATTTGTTTCACAAATATTTTCTTTTATATTTGTTTTCACAAATATTTTCCTTTTATATTTTCCTTTTCCTTTAATATATAAAATCCATTGATTGTATATAAATACTTTATTTTCAAAATACACTTTGAAAATCCCCTTTTCTACATTCCAGTATTTATTACGGTATTTAAAATACCCAAATAACAATGATCGATATCATTCAACACATGTAATCAACACAGATTATATATCACATCATATATTACAATATATGAAAAACAGTAAAAATAAATGTTGAGGAATCCAGTTGGATTCCTCTGACCTGTTTCCCTATATCCACAGATGTTAAACAATACAATTAACATCAATTTCATTTCACTATGAAATATTCTGCTAAACAGAATCAATTTATATATATATAACCATATTTATAATTTCAACCAATTACTTAGCAATTCAATCAAACAGTCAGCACACAGAATTCAACCCACATTTATCAGTTCTAAAAATAGGTTATAAAAATATAAATTGATCAGAATAGTGAGATTTACTCACATTGGCGGTTTGTTGTTAAATATCGATAACCGTTGTCGATTTTGATCGGACAATTTATTTTTCTATAAATTGTAACGGACTCCAATTCAGTCCTAGTCACTTCCATTGTGGTGCCACCATCTATACGATCCCAAGGGATCTTATTTCGCTGAATTTGGATACCGTATGACGAAGTTATGAATTTTACAATGTCATATACATTTAAATTAAAATAAACTTTAAATTAAATTCCATTGGGCCCAACCCCCTTAAATCTCTCGGCCCACATACCAAATAGAAACCAAACCCGCAATGAATCCTTCTTCCCCAATTCAATCTGCGTCCTCCAAGTATATTTCCTCCGCCAAGTTCAAACTTCCCATTGCCATTACTTCAACACCACTCCACAAACTCTCGAACTAAAATTACCAAAGTGCTCCTCTTCCATTTCTCCTTCATTATCACCCAATGAACTCCAACTCGCACGCATCCCCTCATGTGCGACTTCCACCCTTTTCTGCGACCTCCAGTGAATGCACTTCGCAAGAAATCACCGGACCTCCCAAGGATATGAACGCAAGTGCCATTTCCAACCCCGAATTCAAAAATGGTATTGATTCCGCGAACCAATAACTAGATTTTCCAGGATCCCGAACCCTAAACCCGCTGTAGAAAAATCGAACTCCAGGTTTCTTGATTGAGCTGCACAAAAAGGGTTTGAAATTAAAGTCCATCCTTTCCTGATTTCATAAATATAAGTTTCAAAATTTATAGGAATTGGTTTCATTTTGTTTCGATTTTTTTTTTTGAGGATCGAAACTTTTTCCTGAAAGGAAAAATCAAAGTGGCACCTTTTGTTGTTGACCAAAGAAAGATAGAAATTAGGTTTAAGGGGAAGATAAGTGTAACGACCCGGAAATTAGGCGATCTTCGTTATACGATATACAACACATATCGAACATCCAAGGATCGAAAATACCGGTCATTAGTGAAAGAAATTAGAGGGTGAGGATAAATAAGATAGAAACTTAGAATAGAAGAAGAAGAACACAACATCAGAGTAACACGAATCTTACAGCGGAACGAACAACATATAATATATATAACATAACATGAAATATACATCTGTACCTGAATATACATATCATTAAAAAGTACATCACTTACAACACAGCGGAAATAAACTATAACTATATGATCCTGAAGCCTCCTGCTCCAGCTCTTCAGGTATATCTGTAAATCCCGACTACTTGACTGCCCGTACAAATTTAGGCACTCAAGAGTTTAGGGAAACAAACAAATAAAATCCGGGTCAGTCATGAGACTGGTGTGAGTAAAACAGTTTAAAACAGTTCAAGCAGGTAATCAATATCTCATAAGACCACGCCGTATAACGGAATGGGGTTTTCCCTTATGAGAATCCAAATATCTTTATATCAAAAACCTTTTGATATTATAATAATGTCTATCAACACAATATACTAATCATCTAGCAGAAACGCTTTCATCTCACGTTCTACATATATAGTATACAATCAAAACCGCAAGCACGTATTGGGTAATGGATTTCCTACTATGACAAGGTATGGAACCACCTTCCGCTAGTGTACTCTAGAGAGGAATACTCTGGGTTCAACAAGAACATCTTGCAACCTAGCCACACATGACCGACCACTCATTTCGCTTGAGTGTATCGAATGTATATCACCAACAGTTGGGATCAGCAACCGTTTCCCAAATGGGACAACATCAACAATAGATTTTTAGAAGTAAATGAAACTCTAGATCAGGTGATTATACACCCTACTTCGGTGCGATCGACTTAGCCATGCTGCTTACCCGATTTCTGTCATTTACCAGATGTGAGGCTAGAAGCTATGCTTTATCATCACACCAGATTCACTTTGGATGCCACATCGTCAAATCCATCAAATCACTGATTGACGTCCTCAACCATACAATATTTGTTAGCTAAAAGAAGTTTCCTTCTCTACTTCCACTCTTGGTACGGTTGGAGAAATCAATATACGTGATCGTCTGGAAATACTCTGTCAGACATCCATCCATACAAGTCATCCAGGAATAGGATGGACCGAAGGTACTATTCAGTACATCCATCTTAGGCACTGTTATCTAATACTTATACAATAGCCCTAGCACTTTGCTTCGTCTTCAATTATCTTTGGCATATATGATTCGCAACGCTTATGCCAATACGGAGTGGTTCTTTGGATAATAATCCAACCGGTCTCTCCATATTAACAACGTTGAAATGACCAAAACTTCGATAGTCTGTGATTTAACCATCAAAGAAAAACAGGTGTGCAAACAACGATATTATTTCCAGATGGAAATTCTATCAAATCAACCATCATTTAACATTTATCCCTTTAGTTCAATTTTCATCCCCGGTTTCCCTATATTCAACATTTCTTATTTTCTAAATTTAGAAAATATATGTTATTACCATTGGAAAACATTTCCATTTCTTGTTTTCTATATCATAAAAACATTCCTGGTTCTAATTTGGAAAACATTTCCAAACTCCTTCATTGGACTTAGACAGATGTTTAAACAAACCATCGCGATGCCAACTCTACCCATTACGCTTATTAAATAAATTCCTTTAATCCACCTTCACTATCGAACCTTAACCATTCCTTAGTTAAAAATGAAGTCAATCAAGTTGGGGTATAATTACCTCTCGGACCTTAACTGAACAATGTTTCTAACCTTGAATTAGACAAAGTTCACCTTTTAATTCTTTGACAACTTCCTTACGTAACTCTCCATCGAATTATCTCTTATTCGATAATTCTATTCAATTTACTCTATTGGACTAACGCCACTGGATTAACTCTATTGGACTAACGCTATTGGACTAACGCTATTGATTTACTCGTTTCACTTAACTCCTTTCTAATAAACTATATTCGATAACTCCTTTAACTCTGTTCGAATAAACTATATTCGATTAACTCCTTTTACTTTATTCGAATCACTAATATTCGATTTAACTCAATTTATTCTATTCGAATAAACTATATTCGATTAACTCCTTCAACTCTGTTCGAATAAACTATATTCGATTAACTCCTTTTACTTTGTTTGAATCACTAATATTCGATTAACTCATTTGATTTAACTCTAACGGATTAACTCTAACCGGTTTTAACCTAACTGGTTAACCTAAATGATTTACTCTAATTGATTAACTCTGACTGATTAACTCTAACGGTCTATCACTAATGGGTTTACTCTAATCAATTACCCTAATTGATTAACTCAAATCAATTAACTTAAATCAAATAACTAATATTTGATTTACTCATTTTAATTAACTTCTTTTGATTAGCTCCTTTCAACTCTATTTGAATAAACCATATTCGATAACTCTTTTAACTCTATTTATTTAGCAAATAAATATTCTTTTCAATTCTATTTAAAATGTTTTACAAATATTTTCTCTTTGCATTTGTTGAACAAATATTTCCCTTTACATTTGTTTTACCAAACCATTTCCTTTATATTTGTTTGACAAATATATTCTTTTAACCCTTTTGATTCTTATACTTATTTCCTTTTCTAAAAATCCTTTTTCCTTTTATATATAAAATCTAGTGATTTTATATAAGTAAATTATTTTCAAAATATTCTTTGAAAATCTCTTTTTCCCATTCCGGTATTTCTATGGTTCTTAACACATCAAATCACGATGACCGATATCGTCCAAACACATGTAATCAACCACAGATTATAAATCACATCATATATCACAATATATGAAAAACATTAAAATAACTATTGAGGAATCCAGTCGGATTCCTCCAACCTGTTTCCCTGCATCCACAGATGTTATACAATAAAATCAACATCACTTTCTGTTCCATATAATATATTCTGTTAAATAGAATCAATATAGAAATTCAACTAACTATCTAGCAGTTCAATCAAACAGTCAACACACAGTCAATCAACCAATATTTAACAGTTCTAAAAATACAACTTGAAATTATAAACTGTTTAGAGTTAGTGAGATTTTACTCACTTTGGCAGTTCATCGTTAAAGAACGATAAACTGTTTGTTTGATTTGAATCAAACAATTTATTTCGCCATAAATTCAAACGAGCTCCACTCCTCTCCCAGTCAGTTCCATTAGATAGTGTCCGCCCATACGATCCTAACAGATCTTGTTTTACTGAATTTCGATGTCATACGGGAGAGTAATACACTTTTAAAGTTTGAATACTATTTAAAATAAAATAAACATGATTTATTGAATTTTTGGGCTTTACTTAACTTTCTTTCCGACCCACTTAGAAATATACCAGCCCAATTGAATTCTGGCCCAATAGTTTTGAACCCAAACCCGCACTTAACAGTGCTCTTCCTCCCTCCAATATTTCCGTCAAACCTGCTCCCTTACAATGAGCTATTTTCAACAATTTCCACTGAACCAAAATCTTTTCCCATGCCACACCAATTCATACAGATCAAACCAATTCTCACCCCCTTCTTCCTCATCAAATCCAACATTGTCAACACCATTCAACTAGTCGGCAAAATCCCATCCACCCTGACAACAATACCACTTCACCATTTTTCCAAAACTCCAACAAACAACTTCATTTTCCCTCAAGCAGTTCGAAACCTGCACGTATGAAAGCACCCTTAGCTAAACACATCTGCACCATCTTATCTTCTATCCATATTCAACTCGTTTTAACCCCATCCGCAAGCTACTCCCCTTTACACCACAGACCAATTTCAAAACTTCAAATCCCCTGCAACAATGCATTTGAACACCTAAACTCCTGTAGTATTACAGGTGCGAATCAATTGAAGAAAGTACCACTCGCTCCATTTTCTACCCAGCATCTCGACTTCAAGTTTCTCCAAGACCAAACTCCCAGGTCCAAGCTCCCTCGTCGCGTCTCCGATTCCATGAGTCTCGCTCAACTCGAGATAGTATACGCTCCAGAAAAACCGTATTTTCCCATGACCTTTCAGCAAACCCCAAATGACGTCGACCCCAATGCTTTTTGAAGACGGGCGGAAATTGATTTAAGGAAACATTTCTTGTCGGCGGCTCGTTTTCTTGAGGAAACTTCGATCTCAGAAAAGTTAGGTTTAGAGAGGCTTTAGAATTGTATTTATAGGATCAAGATTTTATTTTGTGTGGATTAGCTTGTCCCATGTTGTGGAAGAAGCATGTGGCTGAGGAAATGGTGGAAACGTGGCCTATATTCAACGAAAACTTGGACTAGCGTTGGCCATTCATTCGTTTAAACCCTATACCGCAGTAATATACATAAAATTTTATGAATGTACAGACCGCTATCGACAGATATAAAAATACCGTTGTGATCAGCGATGTGCCTGGATTCCAAAAATATAATAACATCGGAAGGTTAACTTATATTGTGGAACCCCAAAATGTTGACTACAGGGTGTAAAATACTACAAACAAAAAGTTGCTTATTTAATTAATTAAAATTTTACATAAAATTCTAAAAATTAAATTATCGCTATGTCTCAAAAGAACCTTGTCTAAATTCAAGCCCGATATTTAGTTATATCGAATAATCCGTTACGGTCGATAAATGATTCTATAGCGATTATTTTAAAATTTGATTTGGACACAACTCACAATCTACACGACGAAATTCAAATTTTTCTCTTCCACTAGAAAGATATACTCCACCAGCTCCGAACGTTTCTTGTTTCACAGAAATCCGATTTAAAACGAACCCTGTACATTCAGTTGAAGTTCGAATCGCCAATTTACGAACTGCAATGCCATTTCGAGCTCGATTTTAATTATATTATGTCTCTACGTTCAAACTGTCATTCAAACTTTGGTTCAAATAATATATTCGTTATTCTAATTCAATTCTAAACTAAATTAAATATCACAGATGATCCTGTTCACACCATATCGCCATTTTATCCAACTCTGATTATTTCAGAATTAAATATATTATTTAATTTATTATTTTAATTAAATTTTTATCATTATTTAATTCCACGACCATTTAATTCACTATATCACTATTTATATAATTAAATAAATGAATTTTAATACCTCTGCCAATGCGGGTCATTACAATCTTTCCCACTTAAAATAATTTCATCCTCGAAATTGCTAAAAGGTAGAGGACGACCCTATCGACTGGTTAGAACATATTTGTTCACTTCTTAACTTCAGTTTCAACTGAACCAATTAAATTTCAATTAAATTATTAATTAATTCTTATCAATGAAAATTTTCAAAAATCCTAAAAATTTTCTAACACCTTAACTTTTCGAAAAATTTCGCCGACACCTCCTTTGTACTGGTCAATCGGTCAAACTCCAACTCGCCTCTCTGGGCCATCTCCAACCCAAAAGAAAATCAAACAGCCAAGCGGCTTGCTAATTCGGCTCATAAATCTTATATCCAATAGAAATACAACTTGTACCTTTTGTCGGCATATCATTTTATCCTTTCCACCTGTTATCAATTCAGCAGATACAAGGGTCATCCCAATCAAATTCCAATCTGTTTTTATCCACAACACAACCATTCGCTTATATCCAAGACAAATATCATTTCAAACTTGAGTTTCACCTCGATTCCCAACTCTTAACTTGATTATCACATTACACTTCAAATTTGAATCTCACAATCCAATTTGTCTTAATATCATTCTAATTCAATTTCAGTTACCACTTTACTGTCTTTATTTTTAATTCCAATTTGCTTTCACAAATTTTTGTTAAATTTGTTTTTAATTCAAACAGTCTTTCCCTGGGAGTTTTCAAACAATTTACTCTTTTCAAAAATCAAATTTTCCTTTTGAACATGTCACTGAGCCCTTAATTAATATTCCATAAGTTAAATCACTTCTCTATTTCTTTATCACTATTTGTTAACAAAATATTTTCAATAACCATATTGGCCTTTTATGTTATTTGGAAAACATTTTCGAATATCGTCTTCCTTTATTTTCTAAACTTTAGAAAATATATGCTATTTATAATTGGAAAATATTCCAATTACTTATCTCTTTTCTGATCTCGTTTATTTCTATACTTAGGAAATATTATTTATTATATTTCCAAGCTTACACTTGTTTGGGTTAAAACGGATGTTGTGTAAAACATCGTTACGACAACCCAAATACTATATTCAACTAACTCTTATTCAACATTGATCTTCAAGCCTGAAATCTTACTATTTATTTGTTAATAATGAAATCAATCAAGTTGGGGTATAACTACCTCTCAGACCTTGACTGAATAACATTTATAACGTCAAAATAGATGTGACTACTTACTCGAATAATCAATACCATACAACTACTTATTCGCCTTTAAACACGTATACGCTCCCACTTTTTATTCTTACTAGATTTTATTCTTAGTCCTCCTTTTTGATTTTACTATTCTATTTCTAAGTTCGTTTCCTTATCGACTTCTATATATATATCGATACATTGATTTCTAACTATCAAATTATCTTAAAAATATCCTAACTCCTTAAATTCCTGGAAAAATTCGCCATAACCTCCTTTGTACCAGGAGCATCGGGATATTTCAAATAGCCTCCCATGGCCCTCACCAATCCAAAAGAAAAAGAAAAGGTCAAGCGGCTAGCCGATACGACGCATAAAATCTCATATATGAATTAAATACATACCTTTTTGTCGAGCATTCTATTTATATACCTTCATACCTTATCCATACCTATCACATGTATATTTATACCTGCCCAATCTATTTTAACTATACCTGATCGTTTTAACTCAATTCGTTAATTAACTCTTTAGTCTATTTCACTTTTATATTTGAACATGACATGTTCAAATATAATTTAACTTACTTATTAACTAATTTGAATCCAAATTTCGAATTTAAGTTCTATATTCGATTTCGAATATCCATTTCCCAATCCAATTCACATTTCAAAGTTCAATTTCAAACTCAAAACTCGATTGACTAATTCCTCTTCGACTTAGTTAATTCTATTCAATTTCTATTCAAATTTTATATCACGTCTATTATTCAAGTTCTATATATCAAATTCTATATATTCAAATTATATAGTTTAAATTCCATTTGAATTCTATATTCAAATTCTATATATTCAAATCCTATATTTGAATTCCATTTGAATTTCCATATTTAAATTCCATTTGAATTTCTATATTCAAATCCCATTTCACTTTCGATATTCAAATCCTATATTTGAATTCCTTTATATTTTCTATATTCAAATTCTATATTTGAATTCCATTTGAATTTCTATATTAAAATTCCATTTGAATTTCTATATTCAAATTCCATTTCACTTTCGATATTCAAATCCTATATTTGAATTCCTTTATATTTTCTATATTCAAATTCTATATTTGAATTCCATTTGAATTTCTATATTCAAATTCCATTTGAATTTCTATATTCAAATTCTATATTTGAATTTTATTTCAAATCTCTTATTCAAATTCTATATTTGAATTTTGTTTCAATTTCCTTATTCAAATTCTATATTTGAATTTCTTTTCAATTTCCTTATTCAAATTCCATATTTGAATTTCATTTCAATTTCCTTATTCCAATTCCATATTTGAATTTCATTATTCAAATCTATTTTCAAACTCCATTTAAATTATATATATTCGAATTCCCATTTCAACTCTATTTTGAAATTCTATTCAAAATTCATTTCAAACAATTTGAATTCTATATTCAAATCCCATATTTTAAATTATTTGAATTGTATATTCAAATTCCGTTTTTAATTTTTTTTATTCAAATTCCCTTTTTTCAATCTCCATTTGAATTTCTATATTCAAATCTTTTTGAATTCTCTACATTCAAATTCTATATTTGAATTCCTTATATCAAATTCTATTCAAATTCTATATATCAAATTCTATTCAAATTCAACACAACTTGTCTTTCCCAAAACAAATTCAAAACACGTCACTTACAACTCGAAAATGAATACTGATGATGCAGCTGTCAAAATCAGAATCTATTTTCCAGCGATCGAAGTGAGTTCAATACTATAAAACCATTTCTAAACATTTCCACTTTGAAATTCATTTCAGAATATAATTCACACTGCTTGTAAAACAATTTAAAATCTCCCAGGATCTTAAGTTTCCCTTATTTTTAATCCAAATCCATTTACAAACACTTATCCAATTTTCCAGAATTTTAATTCAATTTCTGGCTTAAATTTCAGATTTAACTCATCAGATTTCACATATTTCACTTATATGAATTTTGATTGGTTATTTACATAACCATTTAATTTATAATCTTACTCGATTATAATAACAACCAATATATCCACTATATTATAATTTTGATATATATATATATATATATCTTCTCTATATCAAGATATACCTTGGGTAAACTTATTTTAATTTACACTCTTTTCAAAACATATCGTATCGACCCATCGTATTCGAGTGTTTAGTAACTCATACCGATACAGTGGATCAAACTGATCGACCAGAACCCATAAACAACTCAACCAATGAATCTCCACAATATAAAACAATTTTTATATCATCTACAAATACGTTCACTCATATATATACACTCAACTCAATCTAGGTATTACTAACCCCATCTCTACTGAGTTACACCACAGAGCCAAGGTAATTCACTTAACCTTTTCTCTGATACCAACTGTAACGACCTGGAAATTAGGCGATCTTTGTTATACGATATACAACACATATCGAACATCCAAGGATCGAAAATACCGGTCATTAGTGAAAGAAATTAGAGGGTGAGGATAGATAAGATAGAAACTTAGAATAGAAGAAGAAGAAGAAGAACACAACATCAGAGTAACACGAATCTCACAGCGGAATGAAAAACATATAATATATATATAACATAACTTGAAATATACATTTGTACCCGAATATATATATATATATATATATATATATATATATATCATTACAAAGTACAGCACTAACAACACAGCGGAAATAAACTATAACTATATGATCCTGAAGCCTCCTGCTCCAGCTCTTCAGGTATATCTGTAAATCTCGACTACTTGACTGCCCGTACAAATTTAGGCACCCAAGAGTTTAGGGAAACAAACAAATAAACCCCGGGTCAGTCATGGGACTGGTGTGAGTAAAATAATTTAAAACAGTTCAAGCAGGTAATCAATATCTCATAAGACCACGCCGTATAACGGAACGGGTTTGTCCCTTATGAGAATCCAAATAATTTTATATCAAAAACCTTTTGATATTATAATAATGTCCAATATAATAATCATCTATCAGAAACGCTTTCATCTCATGTTCTACATATATAGTATACAATCAAAACCGCCATGGATTTTCAACTATGACAAGGTATGGAACCACCTTCCGCTAGTGCACCTCTAGAGAGGAATACCTTGGGTTCAACAAGAACATCTTGCAACCCGGCCACACATGACCGACCACTCATTTCGCTTGAGTGTATCGAATGTATATCACCAACAGTTGGGATCAGCAACCATTTCCCGAATGGGACAGCATCAACAATAGATTTTTAGAAGTAAATGAAACTCTAGATCAGGTGATTATACATCCTACTTCGGTGCGACTGACTTAGCCATGCTGCCTGCCCGATTTCTGTCATTTACCGGATGTGAGGCTAGAAGCTACGCTTTATCATCACACCAGATTCACTTTGAATGCCACATCGTCAAATCCATCAAATCACCGATTGACGTCCTCAACCATACATTATGTGTTAGCTAAAAGAAGTTTCCTTCTCCGCTTCCACTCTTGGTACGGTTTGAGAAATCAATATACGTGATCGTCTGGAAATACTCTGTCAGACATCCGTCCATACAAGTCATCCAGGAACAGGATGAATCGAAGGTACTATTCAGTACATCCATCTTAGGCACTGTTATCTAAGACTTATACAATAGCCCTTGCACTTTACTCCGTCTTCAATTATCTTTGGCATATATGATTCGCAACGCTTATGCCAATACGGAGTGGTTCTTTGGATAATAATCCAACCGGTCTCTCTATATTAACAACGTTAAAATGGCCAAAACTTCGATAGTCTGTGATTTAACCATCAAAGAAAAACAGGTGTGCAAACAACGATATTATTTCCAGATGGAAATTCTATCAAATCAACCATCATTTAACATTTATCCCTTTAGTTCAATTTTCATCTCCTGTTTCCCTATTTTCAACATTTCTTATTTTCTAAATTTAGAAAATATATGTTATTACCATTGGAAAACATTTCCATTTCTTGTTTTCTATATCAGAAAAGCATTCCTGGTTCTTATTTGGAAAACATTTCCAAACTCCTTCATTGGACTTAGACAGATGTTTAAACAAACCATCGCGATGCCAACTCAACCCATTACGCTTATTAACTAAATTCCTTTAACCCACCTTCACTATCGAACCTTAACCATTCCTTAGTTAAAAATGAAGTCAATCAAGTTGGGGTATAATTACCTCTCAGACCTTAACTGAACAACGCTTCTAACCTTGAAATAGACAAAGTTCACCTTTTAATTCTTTAACAACTTCCTTACGTAACTCTCCTTCGAATTATCTCTTATTCGATAATTCTATTCAATTTACTCTATTCGATAATTCTATTCAATTTACTCTATTGGACTCAACGCTATTGGATTAACTCCATTGGACTAACGCTATTGGATTAACTCTATTGGACTAACGCTATTGGACTAACGCTATTGATTTGCTCGTTCCACTCAACTCCTTTCGAATAAACTATATTCGATAACTCCTTTAACTCTGTTCGAATAAACTATATTTGATTAACTCCTTTTACTTTATTCGAATCACTAATATTCGATTTAATTCAATTTATTCTATTCGAATAAACTATATTCGATTAACTCCTTTAACTCCGTTCGAATAAACTATATTCGATTAACTCCTTTTACTTTATTCGAATCACTAATATTCGATTAACTCATTTGATTTAACTCTAACGGATTAACTCTAACTGGTTTTAACCTAACTGGTTAACCTAAATGATTTACTCTAATTGATTAACTCTGACTAATTAACTCTAACGGTCTATCACTAATGGGTTTACTCTAATCAATTACCCTAATTGATTAACTCAAATCAATTAACTTAAATCAAATAACTAATATTTGATTAACTCATTTTAATTAACTTCTTTTGATTAGCTCCTTTCAACTCTATTTGAATAAACCATATTCGATAACTCTTTTAACTCTATTTATTTAGCAAATAAATATTCTTTTCAATTCTATTTAAAATGTTTTACAAATATTTTCTCTTTGCATTTGTTGAACAAATATTTCCCTTTACCTTTGTTTTACCAAACCATTTCCTTTATATTTGTTTGACAAATATATTATGTTAAACCTTTTGATTCTTATACTTATTTCCTTTTCTAAAATTCCTTTTTCCTTTTATATATAAAATCCAGTGATTTTATATAAGTAAATTATTTTCAAAATATTCTTTGAAAAATCTCTTTTTCCCATTCCGGTATTTCTATGGTACTTAACACATAAAATCACGATGACCAGTATCGTCCAAACACATGTAATCAACCATAGATTATAAATCACATCCTATATCACAATATATGAAAAACAGTAAAATAACTGTTGAGGAATCCAGTCGGATTCCTCCAACCTGTTTCCCTGCATCCACAGATGTTAAGCAATAAAATCAACATCAATTTCAGTTCCATATGATATATTCTGTTAAATAGAATCAATATAGAAATTCAACTAACTGTCTAGCAGTTCAGTCAAACAGTCAACACACATTCAATCAACCAATATTTAACAGTTCTAAAAATACAACATGAAATTATAAACTGTTTAGAGTTAGTGAGATTTTACTCACTTTGGCAGTTCATCGTTAAAGAATGATAAACTGTTTGTTTGATTTGAATCAAACAATTTATTTCGCCATAAATTCAAACGAGCTCCACTCCACTCCCAGTCAGTTCCATTGGATAGTGTCCGTCCATACGATCCTAACGGATCTTGTTTTACTGAATTTCGATGTCATACGAGAGAGTTATACACTTTTAAAGTTTGAATACTATTTAAATTAAAATAAACATGAGTTATTGAATTTTTGGGCTTTACTTAACTTTCTATCCGGGCCACATAGAAATATGCCAACCCAATTGAATTCTGGCCCAACAGTCTTGAACCCAAACCCGCACTTAACAGTGCTCTTCCTCCCTCCAATATTTCCGTCCAAACTTGCTCCCTTACAGTGAGCTATTTTCAAAAATTTCCACTGAACCAAAATCTTTTCATATGCCACACCAATTCATACAGATCAAACCAATTTTCACCCCCTTCTTCCTCCTCAAATCCAACACTGTCAACACCATTCAACTAGTCGGCAAAATCCCATCCACCCTGACAACAATACCACTTCACCTTTTTTCCAAAACTCCAACAAACAACTTCATTTTCCCTCAAGCAGTTCGAAACCAACACATATGAAAGCACCCTTAGCTAAACACATCCGCACCATCTTCTCTTCTATCCATATTCAACTCGTTTTAACCCCATCCGCAAGCTACTCACCTTTACACCATAGACCAATTTCGAAACTTCAAATCCCCTGCAACAATGCATTTGAATACCTAAACTCCTGTAGTATTAAAGGTGCGAATCAGTTGAAGAAAGTACCACTCGCTCCATTTTCTACCCAGCATCTCGACTTCAAGTTTCTTCAAGACCAAACTCCCAGGTCCAAGCTCCCTCATCGCGTCTCCGATTCCATGAGTCTCGCTCAACTCGAGATAGTATACGCTCCAGAAAAACCATATTTTCCCATGACCTTTCAGCAAACCCCAAACTGACGTTGACCCCAATGCTTTTTGAAGACGGGCGGAAATTGATTTGAGGAAACATTTCTTGTCGGCGGCTCGTTTTCTTGAGGAAACTTCGATCTCAGAAAAGTTAGGTTTAGAGAGGCTTTAGAATTGTATTTATAGGATCAAGATTTTAGTTTGTTTGGGTTAGCTTTTCCCACGTTGTAGAAGAAGCATGTGGATGAGGAAATGGTTGAAACATGGCCTATATTCAATGAAAACTTGGACAAGCGTTGGCCATTCATTCATTTAAACCCTATACCGCAGTAATATACATAAAATTTTATGAATGTACAGATCACTATCGACAGATATAAAAATACCGTTATGATCAGCGATGTGCCTGGATTCCAAAAATATAATAACATCGGTAGGTTAACTCATATTGTGGAACCCCAAAATGTTGACTATAGGGTGTAAATACTCCAAACAAAAAGTTGCTTATTTAATTAATTAAAATTTTCCATAAAATTCTAAAAATTAAATTATCGCTATGTCTCAAAAGAACCTTGTCTAAATTCAAGCCTGATATCTAGTTATATCGAATAAACCATTACGGTCGATAAATGATTCTATAGCGATTATTTTAAAATTTGATTTGGACACAACTCACAATCTACACGACGAAATCCAGATTTTTCTCTTCCACTAGAAAGATATACTCCACCAGCTCCGTATGTTTCTTGTTTCACAGAAATCCGATTTAAAACGAACCCTGTACATTCAGTTGAAGTTCGCATCGCCAATTTACGAACTTCAACGCCATTTCGAGCTCAATTTTAATTATACTATAACTCTACGTTCAAACTATCGTTCAAATAATATATTCGTTACTCTAATTCAATTCTAAACTGAATTAAATATAATAGATGATCCGGTTCACACCATATCGCCATTTCATCCAACTCTGATTATTTCGGAATTAAATATATTATTTAATTTATTATTTTAATTAAATATTCATCATTATTTAATTCCACGACCATTTAATTCACTATATCACTATTTATATAATTAAATAAATTAATTATAATACCTCTGCCAATGCGGGTCATTACAGTAAGGGTATTTATAGGATTTTTAATATTTTTATATTCAAATTTAATATTTGGTTTTAATCCAACGCTGTTTATTTTTGTCCTTTAAAATTCCTATGATCACATGTGATATCCAAAAATCATGAAAATGTTCATACCACTAGAGTTTGACATTACGGACCCAACGAAATTGGTTTCGTCGAATTCCGACTCCGTTCGCTCACACAGTGTATTTTTAACCGTCCAAATATCGACTGTTTTTCATGTTAAAAATCAGTACGGCCACATACTGACTCCAAAAATTACGAAACTTGAAATCTAATAATAATTTAATATTATGGATCCAACACAATTAGTTTCATCGAAAACGGCGGTCGTTTGCAAAAGTGGCTATTTTTAAAGCTCTAAATAACCCATTTAAATATATAAATATATTTAAAAATAATTAAATTAAATATTTATATATATATATTATCATATATATCCACACTAGAATATCATAAAACTCCTTTCGGATTTATAACTCGATCTTTCAAAATTCCCAGTTATATCAATATTCGATTTATATAGAAAACCCTTTTGTAATAAATATATATATATGCTTATAAATTTCAAAGGAATTCCATAACGACTTTTCTAAAACTTAATTTGGACATAAATCAAAATCTACACAATGAAATCCAGATTTTCCTCTTCCATTAGAAAAATATACTTCACCAGCTCCGAACATTTTTTGTTTCGCAGAAATCCGATTTAAAACGGATTATGTATATTTAATTGAAGTTCGAATCGCCAAATAGCGAACTGCCGCGCCATTTCGAGCTTGATTATAATTATAATATAATTATACATTCAAACTTCATTTAAATAATATATTCGTTATTATATTTCAAATCCAAGCTGAATTATATATTTTGAATTGTCCAGTTCACACAATATTGCCATTTAAGCTAATTCTGGTTATTTCATAATTAAATATATTGTTTAATTATTTCATTAATTAAATATTCAATAGTTATTTTAATTTAAACCATTTAAATTACCAAACCATATTTTAAATAATTAAATAAAATTAATTATTATACCGTATAAAAATACGGGACATTACATTCTTCCCCCCTTAAAATAATTTCGTCCTCGAAATTGCTAAGGTAGAAAACAAACCCTACTAACTGACTAAAAATTATTTTTACTTCTTTAACTTCAGTTTCACTGTATCAGCTAATTTCAACTAAATTATTAATTTATTCCTACTTACGAAAATTTCCATAAACTCTGAAAAATTTCTAACACCCGAAATTTCTGAAAAATTTCGCCAGCACCTTCTTTGTACTAGTCAATCGGTACAACTACAACTCGCCTCTCTGGGTCTTCTCTATCCCGAAAGAAATTCAAACGACTTGCCAGTTCGGCTCATCAAAATCTCAAACCCGTATATAATATAAACTTGTACCTTTTTATCGGTCATACCATTATATCCTTTCAATCCGCTGCTAATTCATCATATACCAATGTCATTCCAATCAATCTCCAATCAATATCTGTTTAACACAGCTATTCAGTTATCCAAGCCAATTGATTCCTTTTCAACTCAAGTTTCATTCTCGAGTCCAAACTCCTAACTCACCAATCCAATACCATTTCAGATTCTATCTCACAATTCAAAATCTGATTCTACTTGATATATCATATCTAACTCAATTTCCAGTTAATTGGTTTCAATTCAATTCCAGCTTGGTTTCACAAATTTCATTTTAAATTTGTTTTTAATTCAAACAGTCTCTTCCTAGGAGTTTTAAACAGCTTTGCTTTTCTAAAACCAAATATTCTCTTTCGGAATCAAAACAACTTGTTCTCTCAAAACATTTCCAAAAACAATATCTTTGGTAGTAATCCATCACTTAGTACTCGAAAATGAATACTGATGATGCTGCAGTCATTATCAGAATTATTTTCCAGCGATCGAAGTGAGTTCAATACTATATCACTTTTCAAAACCATTTCTAAACATTTCCACTTTGAAATATATTTCAAAATATCTTTCACAAAGCTTGGAAAACAATTTAAATTCTCCCAGGATTTTAAAATTCTCTTATACTTAATCCATGTCCATTACAACCACTTATTCAAATTTCCAGGGTTTTCATTTTAATTTTGATTTAAATTCAGATTTAATTCATTTTGATTTCATATATTTCACTTATATGAATTCTGATTGGTTATTTATCCCCATTTCACTTTTTATAATCTTTTGATTATAATTACGACCAACACAACCAATAACCTATAATATTTCCAATATATGTATTTTCTTTATATCAAAATATATTTGGGTAAAATTATTTCATTACCCACTTTTCAAAACATACAGTGTCGGTTCATCGTATTCGAGCGTTTATAAACCCCTACCGATACAGTGGGTCAAACTGATCGACCAGAACCCATAAACAACTCAATCAATAAATCCCCATGATATAAAACAATTTTATATCAAATAACAATTACGTTCACTCGTATATATACACTCAACTCAATTTAGGGCATTACTAACCCCATCTCTACTGAGTCACGCCACAGAGCCAAGGTAATTACTTAACCTTAAGCTCTGATACACTGTAACGACCCGGGGATTTCGCGATCCTGGATATCGGCATACAACACTATGTCGACTATTCAAACATCGGAAACACCGGATAGTCCATGAAAGAAATTAGAGGGTGAAAATAGATAAGATAGAAAGTTAGAATAGAGGAAGAAGAAGAACACACAACATCAGAGTAACACGAATCTCACAGCGGAACGGATAAAATATAACATAACTTTGAAATAAAAGATTTGTACTTGAATTTACATATCATTTCAAAGTACAGCACTTACAACACAGCGGAAATAAATAATGGCTATATAATCCTGAAACCTCCATCTCCAAGCTCTCTAAGTATATCTGTAAAATCCTGACTACTTGACTGCCCATACAAAATTGGGCACCCAAGAGTTTAGGGAAAACAAAACAAAACAAACTCCGGGTCAGTCATGGGACTGGTGTGAGTAAAACCGTTTAAAACAATTTAAGCAATTAAACGATATCTCATAAGACCACGCCATATAACGGAACGGGTTTTTCCCTTATGAGAATCCAAAACATTTGATTTAACTTTCAAAATTCTTTTGAAAGAAATGATAAACTTTATATCAAAACTCTTTTGATATTATAATAATGTCTATCAGCCATAACTAAATAATCATCTAGTAGAACGCTTTCATCTCACGTTCTACATATATAGTATACAATCAAAATCGCGAGTACTTATTGGATAATGGATTACCAACTATGACAAGGTATGGAACTACCTTCCGATAGTGTACCTCTGGAGAGGAATACACTGGGTTCAACAAATACATCTTGCAACCCGGCCATATACGACCGACCACTCATTTCGCTAAAGCATGTCGAATGTATATCACCAACGGTTGGAATCAACAACCGTTTCCCGAATGGGACAGCATCGAATAGATTAAAGAAGTAAATGAAACTCTAGATCAGGTGACAATACACCCTAATTGGCAGCCAATCACTTAGCCATGCTGCCTGCCCGATTTTTGTCATTTCCCGGTTGCGAGGCTAGAGGCCACACTTATCTTTGACAAATCACATATTTATTCACTTTGAATGTCACTTCGTCATACCTGCCAAATCACAAATTGATTTCCCAAAAAATACAACGGGTATACAGCTAAGAGAAACGAATTCCTCCGCCACCAAACGTATATATGTTTGAAGAGATCAACTTACGTGATCCATTAAATATACTCTGTCAGACATTCTTCCATACAGGTTGTCCTGGGACTGGACAAACCGAAGGCACTATTCTGTAAACAGGACAGCCCTTGCATAACTCCGTCTTCAATTATCTTCATCATATTTGATTGCAATGCTAATGCCCATACAGAGTGGTTTTTTCAGATAATGAATCTGATCCCGATCTCTCCGTATTGACGACGGAAATAGTCGGTGAGTTAACTATCAAAGAAAAATACGTGTGTAAACAACGATATTATTTCCAGATGGAAATTCTATCGATCAATCATCATTCATCATTTATCTCTTAAATTAATCTATCATTAATTTATTCATTTACCCATTTCCTATTTCCATATATTCGACATTTCTTATTTTCTAAATTTAGAAAATATACGTTATTAACATTGGAAAACATTTCCATCTCTTTTTCACGTATCACTGTCATTCCAGTATTCTTTATCATCACACATTTCATTTTCTATGATTAGAAAATATCTTTGATTATATTTGAAAATGTTTACAAAACTCATTCATTGGATTTAAACATATATTTAAATAAAACATCACTATAACAACTCAACCTATTACCTTTATCAACTAAATTCACTTAACCAACTTTTACTATCGAACCTTAACCATTCTTAGTTAAAAACGAAGTCAATCAAGTTGGGGTACAACTACCTCTCAGACCTTAACTGGACAACATTTCTAACTTTGAAACAGACGAGGTTCACCTTTTAAACCTTTAACAAACTTCCTTACATAACTCTCTTTCGAATAAATCTCTATTCGATTAACTCTATTCTATTAACTCGATTTGATTAACTCTATTGGATTAACTCTAATCAATTAACTCTTCTCGATTAACTCCTTTCAAATAAACTATATTCGATTAACTCCTTTCGAATAAACTATGTTCGATTAACTCCTTTCTCTCTATTCGAATAAACTATATTCGACAACTCCTTTCGAATAACTAATATTCGATAACTCCTTTCGAATAACTAATATTCGATAACTCCTTTCGAATAACTAATATATGATAACTCCTTTCGAATAACTAATATTCGATAACTCCTTTCGAATAACTAATATTCGATAACTCCTTTGGAATAACTAATATTCGATAAATTCTTTCGAATAACTAATAATATTCGATAAATTCTTTCGAATAACTAATATTTGATAAATTATCTTCTTCGAATAACCTTACTCGATAACTCTAATCCGACTAACTCTATCAACTAACTCTATTCGAATAACTTATATTCGACTAACTCTTGTTCGATTAACTCTATTTGAATAACTCTAGTTCGATCAACTCTATTCACTTAACTCTATTCAATTAACTCTAATCGATAACTCTAATTGATTAACACTATTTGATTAACTCTAATCGATAACTTTATTCAGTTAACTCTATTCTTTAACTCTAATCGATAACTCTAATTGATAACTCTTTTAAATCTCGTTTATTCCCTTTTATAATCCTATTTATTTTCCAAATAAATTTTCCTTTTATAATTTTATTTATTTAACAAATAAATGTTTCCTTTTCAATTCTATTTGTAAATGTTTTACAAATATTTCCTTTTCAATTTCATTTGTAAATGTTTTACAAATATTCCCTTTTAAATTTCCATTTGTATATGTTTTACAAATATTTCCTTTACAATTCCATTTGTAAATGTTTCACAAATATTTCCTTTTATAATTCTATTTGTTTCACAAATATTTTCCTTTTATATTTGTTTTCACAAATATTTTCCTTTTATATTATCCTTTTCCTTTTATATATAAAATTCTTTGATTTTATATAAATACTTTATTTTCAAAATACACTTTGAAAATCCCCTTTTCTACATTCCAGTATTTCTTACAGTATTTAAAATACCCAAATAACAATGATCGATATCATTCAACACACATAATCAACACAGATTATATATCACATCATATATTGCAATATATGAAAAACAGTAAAAACAAATGTTGAGGAATCCAGTTGGATTCCTCCGACCTGTTTCCCTGCATCCACAGATGTTAAACAATACAATTAACATCAATTTCATTTCACTATGAAATATTCTACTAAACAGAATCAATTAATATATATATATAACCAGATTTATAATTTCAACCAATTACTTAGCAGTTCAATCAAACAATCAACACACATAATTCAACCAACATTTATCAGTTCTAAAAATACGTTATAAAATATAAACTGATTAGAATAGTGAGATTTACTCACATTGGCGGTTTATCGTTAAATATCGATAACCATTGTGGAGCCACGTCCATACGATTCCAACGGATCTTGTTTCGCTGAATTTGGATACCATATGACGAAGTTATGAATTTTACAATGTAATATACATTTAAATTAAAATAAACTTTAAATTAAATTCCATTGGGCCTAACCCCCTTAAATCTCTTGGCCCACTTACCAAATAGAAACCCGACCTGCCATGAATCCTTCTTCCCCAATTAGATTTGCGTCCTCCAGGTATATTTCCTCCGCCAATTTCAAACTTCCCATCGCCATTACTTCAACACCACTCCACAAAATCTCGAACTAAAATTACCAAAGTGCTCCTCTTCCATTTCTCCTTCATTATCACCCAATGAACTCCAACTCCCACGCATCCCCTCATGTGCGATTTCCACCCTTTTCCGCGACTTCCAGTGAATGCACTTCGCAAGAAATCAGCGGACCTCCCAAGGATATGAACGCAAGTGCCATTTCCAACCCTGAATTCAAAATTGGTATTGATTCCGCAAACCCAACAACTAGATCTTCCAGGAACTCGAACCCTAAACCCGCTGTAGCAAAATCAAACTCCAGGTTTCTTGATCGAGCTGCACAAAAAGGGTTTGAAACTGAAGTCCATCCTTTCCTGATTCCATAAATATAAGTTTCAAAATTTATAGGAATTGATTTCATTTTATTTCGATTTTTTTTTTAGGATTGAAACTTTTTCCTGAAAGGAAAAATCAAAGCGGCACCTTTTGTTGTTGTGACGACCCAAACTTCCCAGTAAAGGAAAGCCCGGATTGCTTTGAGAACAAAACACATCAGAACACAAACAAAAGAACATTTTATTGCTATTACAACAATTACATCAGAGTACATGAATATTCCAGAGTATGAATAAATAATATACATTGGAAATACAATATCAGAGTCTAAATTACATTTAAATAGTAGCGGAAAAATAATACAAAACACAACTGAAAGAAATACACGGATACAGAGCCTTCCGTATATCGCTTCAGCTGTAGACCAGGATCTTGTGAATATAAAATCTGCAAAACCAAAACTACTAGCCGCCCGCGTGGAAAATATGGGCACCCAGAGTTTAGGTTAAAACAATAAACTCCAGGTCAGTCATGGGACTGGTGTAAGAACTCAAAACAGTTATAAACTTTAATTTTTAAAGTTGGGTAAATCAAGGGACCACGCCGCTTTCACGGAACGGGTTTCCTCCCAAGAATACCAGTGCATAAAACAACGAAATGCTTTTTAGAAAAATGAAACCGTTATAAGACTCAATCCCTTGCACGTACGCCAAAGTATAGAGTTTTTCCTTATAATGGTCAAAAATGCTTAATACGCGAAATTCATCTTTTATACTATAAGTGCACAGTGTAGAAAACAATTTCAAATATAAAATTATCAAGACTAGGTAGCATAATATGTTATGTAAGCGGCATAATATATTATGTCACCATATAAGTATACAATTAAAACCGTAAGCTCGTATTAGAAAATTGGATTTCCAGCATGATGGCTGCTGATTCGAAAGATCAATCGCGTCATGTATCTCCACGGCTTACGTCTCAGCAAGAGAAAACACCGTAATACATATACTACGCACTTTGGATGTGCAGCAATATGAACTATCCTCATGAGATAAATGACCTATCCCACTTCTAGAGTGGAGCGACCACCCTAGTCCCATCGGCCGACCCCAAATCCGTATAAAGTACATTGGTCAAACCGAGCATTATCAAACAAATCGTTCACCATCATACCGTGGTGTGTGAGGCCCGCGAAGTCACGTTGTATCCAAAGCGGCGCTAAATAAAAGCTATGCTTTGGTCTTCATCCACAAGGCTCTGCTTTTCAACAAAAGCCTTGATCATGTGCATCTTAGCATGCCACATTATCAAACCATACCATATCATTGATCATCTATCGATATATAACAGGGTGTTAAGCAAGAGAATAAATTCTCTGCCACCAAACAGCTATATATTAAATAGAGATCAACGAATACAATATAAAGGAATACAATGTTAGACACACAATCCATTTATCAGTCCGTTCTAGGTCTGAACAAAACCATATCCGGTAGATCTCCAAATACGTCTGAATGATCACCAATTTTTCCCTCATTTTGGGTGTACGGTCCAATCAAGATATCAATAATCATCCATTCGATATGGAAATTTCTCGGTCTTCAACAACCATCTTCATCATCGATCTTCAATCATCGTATGAATTATTCAGAATGGGTTAAACCCGGTCTTTCTGAATAATTTGCATAATTTAAGATCATGTGCTTTAAAACACAACCAACGCCTCATTCCCATCAAGAATATTCTTTGATTTTAATTTAAACCAAATTAAGGTTTATTCAACTAGTCCGGATTAACACCTTACCGAAGTAATCATTTATTAATATCCCATTCCCAACCTATACAACCCATGGAGTAAAACTGGTGGTACTCCATAATTAACACCCAATGTGTTATGGTAAACTTAATTACTGTTTTATCGTTCAAATCTAAATAAAGATTTAACAATTGCTTGGAGTAAAACTGGTGGTACTCCATTATCGTTCGTTCCTTGAATTAAGTAATTTTAATTACCTTTAACCTCATTCAATCCAATTAAAGCTTTATTAAAACTATATTTAGTTTTAATCTTCAAGAATCATTATTTAATCATTATTTAACTTTCAAGAAATAATCTTGCCTTTAACTGGGTTAAAGAACAAATGTCGCTTAAAATATCGTTCACAATAAACCCAAAATCATATTCCAATTTAATATATTAAATTGAAAACTTATCTTTAGAATATTTCATTAAATATTAATTAAAAGATTAATAAATTACAAATCATCACTTCATCGTTAATTTGGGTTTTAAGAACTAATGTCATTTAAACCATTTTTCACGGTCAACCCAAATCAACTTCCAATTAATTTTAATATTGGAAAATTCATTTTTTTAATTAAAAATGTCATTCCTTTCTTAAATTCCAATCTAATTTATTCACTTGAAATACTTGGTTTTAATAAAACCATTTTTCGCTCTTTTATTTATTTATAGAAATAAATAAATTACTTAACTTGATAAAAATATCTTTCCTCTTAATAAATTTGGAATTTCACATCCAAAACTCTTTTAAAACATTTATTAAGATTTCACACAATTTTCCATATTTTAATTATTTAGAAATAAGCCTATTTAATTAAACGACGTTTCAGGTCTTTAAACGACACTGGCACTGTTTTTATTAAAATTTAAATTTATCATTTCTCAAAATCTAACCGTTGGATTTTAACGAATTAAATATCGATGGAAAGATCTTTCCAAAACAAACCTAACAGTTTCAGTTTTGGAAAAATCCGACGGTTGGATCTTTTATTATAATCGTTTAAAGTTACGATTTCAAAACACGAACTACTGCGCGTAGTTCAATTAATTTTAATTTATATTATATATATTAATATAAATCATTTAACGTATTCACTAACATATTCTTTCTAAATGTACATTAAAATTATTATTTAAATGTTTCAACAAATTTTTCCTTCATTAAATAAAAAGATGAATTTTCATTTTAAATCATTTTCATGTTCCTTCGTTACATTAAAAATATAAAATTGTAACGTAAATCAAATTCACGTTTTTATACGGCATTAAAAATTTGCAATTTTAATGTAAAACAAATTCCATGTTTTATATGACATTAAAAAAGTTGCATTTTTAATTTAATACAAATTTCATGATTCTGTATTAAAATAAAGAATAACTTTTATTTTAAAACATTTGCATATTCTTATGTTACAATAAAAGTATAACTTTTTAGCGCCAACCATTTAATGTAAACTCATATTCTTAAGTAAAAGGATTAACTTTTTATATTGAAATATATTTCATGTTCTTACTTTTAATAAAAGATTAACTTTTATTTTATACATATTTCATATTCTTCCATTAATAAGAGATTAACTCTTATTTTTATACATATATCATATTCTTTCATTAATAAAAGATTAACTTTTATTTTCAAAACATATTTCATCTTCTTATCTTATATTTACATTAATATGTGAATTAAAAATACTACGTTAAGTTTCATTCTTTTATTTACATTCTAAAATGTAAATTAAATTACAATGTCAAAATCTCTTCTTTTATATACACTAAAAATGTAAATTAAATTACAATGTCAAAATCTCTTCTTTTATTTACATTAAAAATGTAAATTAAATTACAATGTCAAAATCTCTTCTTTTATTTACATTAAAAATGTAAATTAAATTACAAATCTTATTTTGACAATTTCTTTTCCAAATTGGAATGAGACCCAAACGATTTACCATATAATTATAATTATACGGTTTTCATACATCCCATGTTATTCTAGACTAATGATAAATCATTAAAAACATCCAATCATCCAAAGTGTATATTTGTACTGCATAGCGTCAAATAAATAACACTTATAACTACTCATAAGGACGATGTGTAAATATCAACCCAAGACCCGTGTGGCGTTTCAACCAACAAACATTCAAATAATACATATAATTATTTGTGCATTTGGGCGATGTGTGAAAATTACCAACCCAATCAACAAATACAAGTCAGGTAACTTGTACATGGCAGTGTAACATTATTTTTTAACAATTCTATATGAATCAATATTAATGACATATGTTGCATACTGCCAAAATTTACATAACATACCAAATCATATCGTGACATAACATAAAGTACAACACAACATACATGCATCAGATAATTTCAAACAATTATTTCATCACAGGCATTTAAATCACATTCATTTATAATAATAAATAAATACGGTAAAAGTTTTGAGTGAGAAAAGAGTTCTCACCTTGGTTTCTACTTTGTCGGTGTTTAAATGTTCGGGCCCAATTTTGGCCCAAAAATCAACTTGCTCCAAATTTGGCAAAGTTAGTGTCTATGCGAAGGTCTCGACTCACTGATCGCAGCAAACCCTGTTTTACGCGATTTCGAGTTCGTTAAAACAAGTTATGAATTTCTGAAGTTTGAACGAATTAAATAATTAATTAAAATTACCGAAAATACCCAAAAATTAAACTTCCTCCAAATGGGACGAATTTAGTGTCCACACGAAGCTCTCGTCACCACGATCGCAGCGGATCTGAAATCATCAAATTTCGACTTCGTATGTAAGAGTTATTGCATTACAAACATTGAATATATTAATTTACATTTTACTCCTTTTCTTTCCGGTCAAACCGCCGCTCGCCAACTTTGATCGCCGTTTCTCGCTGCCACAGTCACCCGATCGCCACGCCACTTTGCCAACACCTCCGGCTGACCCCGACGCCGCTTCGCCAGGAGCCCCGCCGCCCGCCGCCGCTCCGAATGCCGGAACCGGCTAGAAAAGCGAAATTCCGTTTGTGGATCCCACAGGCCGCCTCGATGATCCAAACGACCCCAATTTTTTACAGCACCTAGATCTCACGTAGGCGAAGAACTTTCCTATTGGTGACTTCGCCTGATTCTTCTCCGATCGACGGAAAAAAAATCATTTTTGTTTGTTGTTCAGATTTGGCTGTTTTCATAGGTTTCGATTTTCGTGCCAATTCCTTCGACTTTCAGACGAAACGTGTAACACCCCATGTATTCTATAACCGTGAAAGTCATAAATTAAAGTATAATTAATTTCAAATCAAAGAATTAAGGGAAACGGGATACGCCATTGTGTTCATCTCGGAAAAATACGCGAAATAGAGTCTGAGTTTTCGCAAAACGGATAACGTGTGAAGAAGATATCTTTAATTTAAATATCGCAGCAAAACATGAAAAAAAAAAGAAGAATGGGAAACGAATAATGTTTAGCATTGTTCTAGGGTTTGTAAGCAAAAGACTTAGTAGCTCATTTGGTTGGAACACATGACTTGCATACAAGAGGTACAGAGTTTGATCCCCGCCAGCGCCCTATTTTTTGTTTTAGGGGAATGGCTTAAAATAGCCAAGTGTGAACGCAGTTCAAAAAGTGGTTTAGTGTGAAAATGGGTAATTAGGAAGGTAGAGAAAAAAATGAATATATATATAATATATATATATATACATATACGCATATATATATATATATATATATATATATATATATATGACGTGTACGCATCATGTAGCGTACGTTGCGCATTTTTGGTTGTCAAGGATGGTTTTTTTTTTGGCCTTCTCCAATTTTTAATTATGACAAATTAATGGTAAGAAAATATTTATTCATATATAAATAAATATTTATATATGGGTAATTAATACGGTAAAGGGGAAAATGTATCTATTAAATACGTATTTACGTTTGAATTGGTGAACATTTAATACGCTGAGTCATTTCTGACTCATCGCTGAGTCAATGCTGAGTCATTTCTGACTCATGGCTGAGTCAATAGGATAACTCTATCCTGACTGAACGGTTATGGTCATTTCTAGGATTAATCAAACGGCCTAAATTAATCCTAAAATTCTATATATACAACTCAAACCTAACCTAAACTCACACAAAAAAATAAATGAGGCCATCATGCTGCTGAGGAACGACTAGGAGTAGCCACCAATTTGAGAGAAGATTAGGAGGCAAATTCTAAAGCATAAAGCAACTTAAACAAATCAAATCAACGCCTACGTCAAAAGGAGTCGCATCTCCAAATTCCTGAATTGGAGAATTCGCCCCACGATTGTAAGTAGAGTATTATTTTGGTATGAATAAATAACTGTGTTGGTTTGTACACTTGATTTGTGGTGATAAGTAATTCATATTTGTGCGTTACTATGATTCTTATCGATTTGGAATATTGTATAACGATTGGATATTCGCAAAGTATGTTATTCATTATAAAAACTACATGTTTGCGGTAGTTTTATGCAAGTATACGTTTGGATATTCGCAAAGTATGTTATTCATTATAAAAACTACATGTTTGCGGTAGTTTTATGCAAATATACGTTTGGATATTCGCAAAGTTTGTAATTCATGTTGAAGCTACATGTATGTAGTTCTTTAATTGAAATTCATGCAAGTTTGTGGTTTTGCTACTATGCCATCATAATGTATATTTTTGTACAAAAATCATTTTGTGTGTAATTGGAACAAATTTGGGTTATTATAATTCATATGAAATTATGTTGAAAAATTTGGCATCATGATCTATGTATAAGACCATACTTTTGTATTAGAAACAAAAGTAAGCCTCTTTGCGAACTTACGAATATGACTAGGCTATGTTTGATATTTTGCATAATTGAAAAACATGTTAGGTCTATATTGTTAACAAGAATTATATGATGACATATGTTGTACATAGCTAGGTTAGATTTAAAATCCCATTTGCAAGTTTGCATGACTAAAGTAAAAATCATGATTTCATGTTTAGAAATATTTATGCCATAGGTATATGTGTGCCATGGTTATGTGAATAGATTTAAAATCATGATTAAGTTGGAATAATTCTAGTTGAACTATACTTTTGTATTAGTAACAAAAGTAAGCACCTTTGTAAACATGTAGTAATCTTATGAACATGATTTGCTTATGTTTGACATTATGCCTAAATAAAAATATAGGTTTATGTTGTAGTTAAGACTATGTGTCAATGATGATATCCAATTTAGATTCTTAACTTAACTACAAGTTTACATGCTTTGATTCATGTCACTTATGCTTTATGACCAAAGTATACGTTACTACTATGAAAGTACACCAGTTTCTATTTTGTAGTTCCAACGTTATGTTGCAAGTTCATGCGTTCACATTCCCCTTTTTGTGTATGTAATCACGCTTTAAGCCTCCCCTTTTTTCACATGGCTAAGTTGGGCTTGAAAAGGCTAAGCCCAACATATATATATAATAAACGAACATATTAAACGGGGGAAAATAGCGTTGGGCCAAATTAATTAATAAATGAAAATATAAAGTAAAGGGGCCCAAATTCAAGTATGGGTTGGGCCCATGATTGGTGTAACCTTCACACCATTGATTTTTAATAATGGGCCGCAAATATTTACATATAAGAAAATAAAGAAGAAAGACAAAATATGTAAACGTAGAAAATACGATGTGCTTAACCCGAGGTTGGATTGAGTTGTGATGTAAACCTGCCCGGAACCGCCCGGCTGTCCAGTAGTCACAACAATATCTATCCAATGTGGGTGGTTAAACATGGAGCCCAATAAGGACCCGAGGTTAGACTGAGTTGTGGCGTAAGACTGCCCGGAACCAACCGGCAACAGGCAGCCACAACAATACCTGTCTAATGTGAGAGGTCAAGGCTTTAATAAGACAATTAAGGCTGAGTCAGGACTGATAGGATTAAGTAAACTAAAGACTTAATCAAAAATGGGACATGCTAAACTAAACAGACTGATTGGGGGTTAGGTTCATAAAACACTTAACCAACTTAGCATGTTGGCTAGAAGTAGAAAACCTAGTAGCGGGGGACCCTTTTCAGCAGTAACCCTATAAGGTGTATCATGATACCCTGAAACTAGGCAGGGTGGGGCACGATTACTGGGCTGAATGTAAGAGGTCAAATCGACGGCGGTGGTGCAGCAGTGTAGGTTCTAACGGGGTGTGGGCGTGCACTCACTCCGGCGCAGAAAAATAAGGCACTGGGCACCAGTAGCATACCTGTGCATTCTAGGGTTGTGTCGGGTCGCCGCCATGGGACTTGATACACCCCATGGTGGGACCAACATAGGTAACTACAACATCGGGGGCCGTAAGACACATGTAACTATGCGAGTAGGGGCCGATCATCGTAAAATGGATCACTTCACCCTGGTTATGGGGTGCCTATTGGGAACTAGTTTATATGGGTACAGAGATTAATATGGGGTACGATAGTATATTCGACCCTAGACAACTTAACCAAGTTTATAGTGCTTTCCCCATTTCTAGTTTATACTTATCATACCCAGTTCTTTATTCATAGACAGAGTAGTCCTCGACTTACTCAGGCTTTATGTCTGACTCTACTTTTCTTTCGTCTTCTTTTCTTCCGTTCCCCCCCCCCCAGGTCCACAGGGAGGGAATACTGCAGCTTGACCAGCCTTCATATCCAGCTTGAAGAGAAAGAATGTATTGCTTGGACCTTTCCGTTTTGAACTATGGCTTTGGACAACAACTATGGGGCTTTTGCAGTTTATTTATGTTTTCTTTATGCTTCTTTAAATAATGTAATCAAGACAGTTATGAAGGTGTTATGTTTTTTTTTGAAAGGATGTAAGACAATCATGGTGATGTTGCTGTAACACGTATTTACTTTTATGAAATAAAAGTTGCTGCTTTTCTGCTATTTACAAATATGTGTTCTTATATCTGTCTTGTATATCTGTGACTTATACTTATTAACCTCCACCAAAATTAGGGCATTCCCTTTGAGAGTGACCCTATCGGAGGTGGGGTGTTTCAAAACGCTGTGAAGCAAAGTTGTTCGTATGACTCTTGTCTACATTTTCTCCAATTGGGCCATCATCTAATTCTCGACGGTTTGGCCGGAATTCACCAAAATTCGTAACTGACTTTTTGCAATCGAACTCAGATCCCGACGAATCCGTGCGTCGATAGGTCTTGAATTTTTCGTGGTAGGAAGAGGATATAGATATCTTCAAAACTCAGAAAGGGTTTGGTCTAATTTTGTACTGATTTGGAGATATAAATTGTTTAGTTTTAGGGTCTTTTGTGCAAAGAATATTCTTAGAGTGAAGACCATGGAATATGAAGAAAATGAAGATGGAGGAGGCTATGTTATGTTTAGGGTTCAGCTAATGGCTGTTAAAAGATAATAAATAGGTAGGTTATAAACTCAATTAGGCCCAATTACTCTTATGTACATATATAAATACAATTTTTTTGTCCGCTTTTCGTAGTTTAAAAATTCGTGTTAACACCTACGAATTCCATTTTAATTGAAAATTGAAACATAAATATTCCTTGACATTATGGATTTAAAGAAACTGGTTTCTTTATTTTCCAAGTCCGTATGAATTAATAATGAATTTTTAAAGTCTGAAAATTAACCGTTTTCACTGGAAAAAAATCAATTATAATTACATGTTAATTCTATAAATTCCAGAAAAATTATTTCTAGCTTTGTTTTGACGATACGAACCCAAGAAAATTAATTTCGTTGAATTTGGAGACCGTTTGCAAAATTTCACTTTTCAAGGCGTATATATATTATATTAAAAATATATATTTAAATAAATAAATTTCGAATATCTAAATATACAAGTGTTTATACTTTTTCAATCCAGAAACATCATTTTGAACCCAGTGGAGGTGGTTTCGAGTCCAAATTCATTCGTATGTAAAAAGTAGCATTTTGGGTCCTATATATTATATATAAATTCCATAGCGTTTTTTTTTGAGATTTTGAATTGGACATAACTTTTGATTCCCACAATGAAATTTCAATTTTTTGGATTCGTTGGAAAGATATTTTTAAATAGATTCTAATATTTTTTGTTTTGCTAAAATCCGATTTATTCTGCATCCTGTACAGTCAGTCAAAGTTAAAATTCAAATTTTAAAACTGCCGCGCTATTTCTAACTCCTTTTATAATTTAAATAATATCTATTCATTTTAACTTCGATTAAAATAAATTTGTAGTCGTTATTATATAAAATAAATTATTTTAAATATTAAAAACCCATTAAAATGATTAAAATAAAAAATTTAAATTTGGCCCAAAATTCCGGGTCGTTACAGTTGTTGACCAAAGAAAGATAGAAATTAGGTTTGGAGGAAGGTAAGGGTATTTATAGGATTTTTAATATTTTTATATTTGAATTTTATATTCGATTTTAATCCAACGCTGTTTATTTTTGTCCTTTAAAATTCCTATGATCACACGTGATATCCAAAAATCATGAAAATAGACATACCACTAGAGTTTGACATTACGGACCCAACGAAACTAGTTTCGTCGAATTCCGACTCCGTTCACTCACACAGCGTATTTTTAACCATCAAAATATCGACTGTTTTTCATATTAAAAATCGGTACGGCCGCATACTGACTCCAAAAATCACGAAACTTGAAATCT
Source organism: Allium sativum (assembly GCA_030737875.1). Lineage (NCBI taxonomy): Eukaryota > Viridiplantae > Streptophyta > Magnoliopsida > Asparagales > Amaryllidaceae > Allium > Allium sativum. The sequence goes on along the minus strand of CM060927.1, from coordinate 258,991,896 downwards.
TACAATAATTTAATATTACAGATCCAACAAAATTTGTTTTGTCAAAAACGGCGGTCGTTTGCAAAACTGGCTATTTTTAAAGCTTTAAATAACCCATTTAAATATATAAATATATTTAAAAATAATTAAATTAAATATTTATAAATAAATATCATCGTATATATCCACACTAGAATATCATACAACTCCAATTGGATTTATAACTCGATCTTTCAAAATTCCCAGTTATATCGATATTCGATTTATATATAAAACCCTTTTATAATAAACATATATATTTATAAATTTCAAAGGAATTCCATAGCGACTTTTCTAAAATTTGATTTGGATATAAATCAAAATCTACACAATGAAATCCCAATTTTTATCTTCCATTAGAAAAATATACCTCACCAGCTCTGAACTTTTCTTGTTTTACAGAAATCCGATTTAAAACGGATTTTGTATATTCAATTGAAGTTCGAATCGCCAAATAGCGAACTGCCGCGCCATTTCGAGCTCGATTATAATTATAATGTAATTATACATTCAAACTTCATTTAAATAATATATTCGTTATTATAATTCAAATCCAAGCTGAATTATATATTTTGAATTGTCCAGTTCACACAATATTGCCATTTCAGCTAATTCTGATTATTTCAGAATTAAATATATTAATTAATTATTTCCTTAATTAAATATTCAATAGTTATTTTAATTTAAACCATTTAAATTACCAAACCATATTTTAAATAATTAAATAAAATTAATTATTATACTGTATAAAAATACGGGACATTACACTTGAGCTTCAAAATATGTCAGTTTCTGGAAAGTTAATGGGTGTGTATCATTTTTTCTGCCTTAGTAATTTCGGGGATGAAATTCTTTAAAAGGAGGAAGAATGTAATGACCTAGATTTTTGGTCAATTTATTTTAAATATTTAATATGGTTTAGAATATTGAATTGATAATATAATTTTTTTTATTATCAAGTTGTCGATTCAATAATCGAAATACGATTTATTTTGAATATATATAATTATCGTAATACGAGAATATGAAATAATTCAATTTGAAATTTAAAAATAAGTCAAAATGATCCAAATGATTTATGGAAATTCTATTTGAATTGGAATGATAATAATAATTTATTATCGAGGAATTGATTATTTTCGAATATAAATTATATTATATCAATTTAATATAGTTATTTTGTGTACACGATCAAACTAAATTTCAGAATCTATTCTATTGAGTTCAGAATAGTGTTGAAATGTCAGTTGGTACGTTAAAATAAGGGTTTGTGATTTCACGTTATGAACCCTGACATACACTACAAGAAAAACAACATTTAGCAGCGACAGAATCCGCTGCTAATCCATCGCTATATCGACTTTAGCGACGAATTGCCTGCATAACACGGTGGTCAGTAAAAACGATGACGACAATTGTGTCAGATTTAGCAACGGAATATAGCATGAGTTTTCCGACAATTTTCCATCATTTTACTATTTATATAATAAAAAATATAATTTTATTTATTAATTTAATTTTAATTTATTTACTGACATTTTAGCGATGGAAAAGTATTTTTTTAAAATTATTATTTATAATTATCCATTGGTAAACCCTTGCAAGATAGCAATGGATTTGCGACAAATAATTTTTATTTAAAAAGTTTTGCCGGCAATCTGTCGCTATTCCCCTTATGATATATATACATATATATATATATATATATATATATATATATATAAAAGCACATAGACGTAATTAATATTAAAAAAACGTCATGTGCAAGCTTTTTTGAATTTACGAACTTGAAATACACAAAAAAAAAATTATATATCTTTATGTATATGCATTCACAAATCATCCATCTATCTATCGAATAGTTCCAATATTATATCATACAATTAACGTTGGACTAATTACAAACAAACCAGTTCTCACTCCATACATTAAAGTTTATATTGATGCTTTGTACAATAGCATTTATGGGAAGCACAAACTGCAAGTTTAAGTCCCCTAATACATGTGTACGCTATCAACTTCTTCGATGGTTTCAATGTTCTTTCATTTACATATCTTCTGTGCTCACCTTTCCTCCTTCCATGACTTCTTGCACCTGCAACATTATTCTTCGCATATAAGTTTGAAAGACAATAAAATTAAGGTAAACATGTAACATCGGACTATCACAATGTGGTGTTGTACTAAAAGAAATAGGAAATTGTACTGCATATCTCGGAACCAGACTAATAATTCTTCAAAGTAATAATTCCAATTTAGATACTCCAGAAAGACCCAAACGGAAAGAAAACACATTATTATAAACAATGATAAAACTTATTATCTCTAAACAATAATGATACATATATTATAGTACTACATTGTATATATAAGAAAGAACTTACTATTTTTGTTGTATACAATAAAAAACTATCAAAGTCGCACTGAACCTCTGCTGTGGTTTATTATATTTGATCATATTTCAAACTTCTTGTTGGTAGAAGGAATGCAGTAGGTCTCCTAATGCATATACAACAGTTTTGTTGCTAATATAATAACTATGGTATTTCTATTACAGTATCTGAACATCCACAACACTCATGGTCATGAACTGATTAACTTGAGATTTGGAACGTTCAAATGTGTATTGGTGTTCATCGATGTATATGTGTATGTACAAGTAAATCGAATATCCAAGCTCCTGAATGCAGCCCTAACACGACGTCTTCGAAACTGTCAGTATGTTCGCATTACAAGTTGTAACATTGGAACAGGTAAAAATTTATCAGCAATACTAGTGAAAATCTTGTTACAGAATAATCAAAAGTATGCCGCAAAAGAACGTGTACTAATTTAGTAATGAAATCTTATGACTAATCTTAGATATAATGAATTAATTTAGCTACTTGATTGTAAAAACGAATGAACTAATAAATAATACGCATACTGCCTTCAGATATTTGATAAATTGTTTAAAACCATGTGTAGTAATGAATCCATTTCCATTTATATAGTATTACCAAGTATAAAGTATTCACTGAGTTAATACTGAAACTAATTTTTAGTGAACTGAAAGTATATGTTATTTAGAGCTAGCTCCAATTTCGCTCACTACATAAGACACAACTTACAGTACCAAAGTGACAGCGATTGGCTAAGCCCCCTTCATACTCGTCTGTTCTATTATTTGCATTGTCTTTCATGAACTGCTCGAGGAGGTACCTGTTTGGTCCATGGATTTCCACTCCATCAAAACCTGTTTGAATCATTTTTTGTTTTAAGTCATATGATCAAGAAAATTGTTTTAAGGTATGCTTTTATAAATCAACTGAAAAGAAAAATATGTTGACATGAATTGAGTTGCACCAAGATGGGCTGGTATAATCAGGTGGCATGTGTACACTGCAATTGGATGAATATGGACAGTGAAAACAAAACAAAAAAGGAAGGGAAACGAAGTAACATTAAGTACCAGCTTTGATTGTAGCAAACCCGAAGTCATCGACAATTTGGTGAATCTTATCGTTTGTTAATCTCAGGTGAGCATTTATCGACGCAGTCATTGTATTGTGCTTGTGAAGGAATTCCTTTATCCATGCTAGAAATTGGCGCTTGTCCATTTGGTTGATAAACTGCACATTTTTGTAAACAAAAGCAGAATGAAACGCTGTTATTCTCATCAATCTAGACATCATTTTAGAAGACAAAAGGAGTATCATATACACTATGATTTGAAACTCTTCCAACGTGAAAGAGTTAACAAAAGAAGATCCCATCCTTGTCATGAACAACTTTGACATTTGGTTTCCATGTTTCTACTTGTTCTTCCTTCTAAATTCCTGGAGTTTCCAAATACCTATATATATTGCAAATGATTGCATTTCCAACATATTAATTATGGCTAGCCATGCATTTTAGGGTGGAACGTCATCTGCAGAAGATCTCACATGTCAGACGAACATATTGATGCAAACAACGGAGATCAACATATTGTTATCATCAATATAATTTAAATTCAAGTTGTCTTTCATTGATCTTTACGAATAATAATTTGGAAAGATTAAAATTTGTAATTGTCGTATGCATATAGTATGGGAAAGTATTCTGTTCATTCTCATTATAATTAAGGCCAAATTAAAGGTGCAATATTATTAAGTACTTAGAAAAAGGTAAATGTTAAACCAAAAAGGGCAAAATTTGAGGAGAGTAAGTTTTGGATGTTAAATATAGAAATATAAATTGTGAAATAAATATAACATAAATTGCTTCATACAACCCTCTTTTCATTCTAAATTTCTAACCAAAGGTAGTTTGGTTAGCATGTTGTCATCATTTAGATCTTGGATATTTTTTCCCTCAAGCATGTATTTGTTCTTTTCTGCTAATTCTTCTAAATCTTTATTCCCTAATACAGAAGCTGAATGAGTTATTCCTTTTAGCACGTTTTTTTAACCTCATCCAAATATTTATTTTTACCCTCTTCTAGTTGGATTGATGTTCTTGGTTTAACGGATGATAAGTACAACACTGTGTTTAATATTTACTAAACATTGCGTCGTAAATGCAGGACGGTAACAAAAATACCACACTTTAATTCAGTAAAACTAAGTGCTATTTAAGTACAACATGATTTTTAGCCAAAATTTTTGTTTCTAGACACAAAATAATTTTTTTAGAAACCTTGATTAAACAATCTAACTAATTCATCATTAAAATTCTACACTAACCTTAAATTTCCAAAGTAACACTGTATTTTTTTCAAGCTAGACACAACATTTTATGTTTTATTTAAAACTGAGCATGAGCATTTGGCTGAATAATACATTTGGGACAAAACTTTAAAATGACTTTTACTTGTTTGTCATTTATAAAGGACAGATGTCATACCAATATAGCAATAAATGTATGCTAAAACATAGACCATGACACATGTGCAGTTGCCATGTAATACTAAGAAAGTTATCGTCAAATCTGAAACATGTAACCACATTCAATTTGCAACCAACATAGGACATAAATTTGGATTACTATGCATAGAGCAATCATCTCTTCCATTTCATCCCTTCTTATCATTGCACTTTTTTTTGAACGGTAAATTCAAATTACTATTAAATATTGTCTTGCAAAAACTATGTTTATTTTGTAGAAATGTATCTTAAAGTATCTTTCAAAGAAAGTTTAAAGCCCAGAACATACCAAAATTTGCAGATTCTTCCTTATTCATCTTCTTTGTCAGTCGATCAAAGCATTGCAGATGACTACGATGAGGATGTGGAAGAGATCTGGTGAGATTAGCAGGTAAAACATTGCTTTGAGTTCAACGAATACTCAAGATGGCCCACCAAAAAGTAATTATTGTATATTTTTTCCCATCAAGTATTGTCAGATGTGTGATACAGCGAATAATGTCCCAAGACTATATGTCGCAGCACTGGAAAAAAAAATCTTAGTCACAGCAGAAATGTATACACCACATTGCATTTGATAGTCCAACCTATTTATATCATGGTCGAAATATGAAAGCATAATGTACCAACTGCTAATTCATATCAGCTGTATGTTAGCTCCTTTTATCATACCTAAATTGTTAGTAGTTTTAGATACAATGTCATACAAAATCCAAATTTTGGAAGTTCAAACCAAGACATTGGAAAATTCAATGCTCCTTATCTTTGGCTAATACAAAAGAATACTGCTAGCGGGCCCGAAGAAAATGGGTACAAAATTGTGCAAAATTCAATCCTAGGGTGAAATACGGGGGCAGTATATATGTGCATGGTTATGATTAGAGGCACACTTTCTCCAATCTTCTTTTCCGGGCCTCATAGCATTGTTGAATACAAAAATACACACAATGATACTAAGTAGAGAAACCATTTAACTCGATCTTTTTGTCAACGGAAGATAATTAATGTGAATATAATTGTTATCTCGCATTATAAAGTTCAAAGGTTCTACTCATAGAAATCAAAGAAAACTACACTATACACGTATGTGTGCAAGGTAGGATCCACTGTCCCACTTATTTTGCATTATTATTACCAAATGTTTCAAGATAAACAAAATCTGCGAATATAGCCTATTTTTAACCAAAATCACATAGATGAAAAATAGGATTTTGTTGAAATATGTCAGAAAATCATCATTGAAACGTCGACCTTTTGTGATTAAAAACCTTCAGATAAAGTTTCAATGTTATACTGGTTTCAATATTTATGCAAGAGAAGATGCTGTGCAAAGCCTAATTCAGAAATTTTTCTTGAAAAATAAAATTACATACTATCTTACTGAATATTATAGGAATTTATAACAAATGATGATATGAAAACTAGAACAAATAGATTAATATCTATTGTTCCTTGTATGAAATCACGTTATGTGGATTTGTTGCAAAATGAAGATACAGTATTACAAATTTTATAAGATATAACAACTCGATTAGATAGTATCCACATGACATAGAAAGCTTAATGCTCATAATAAACAAAGAAAGCTTAATGCTCATAATAAACAAAGGAATCACGTTATGTGAGCATTTAGCCGTTTTTACTAGTATCATCTCACGTAGGACGTCTAGGTTCGAAGGAGGCATCCCTTGGGTGTTTGTCTGATATTGGTTTAGGCCTTTGGGGCTTGAGTTCGGGGGATGTCGAGTTCGGACAGGGTGGTCTGCGTGAGAGATGGATAGTTGCGACGATTTTGCATGGGAGAATATCCTGATTTTCTCTAGGGGTGGAGAAGAGCATGCCCTACATCTTAGGGAGGTATTGGAGACTCTCCAAGCGCATAGTCTTAAGACAGCAATAGTGAATAAGATTCTTAACATCCTATGAGTTTGAGATAGCATATACCCATGGCAAGGGTAACATGGTAGCGGACACCTTAAGTAGAAAAAGGTTGCCCTCGAGTTCATGGTTCGTTAAACGACGGAGCTTAGAGTTTATTTCTATGTTTGACTTTAGACCTTCCGTTGACTTTGTACCCGGTTTGCTAGCCTCCTTGGAGGTTAGGCCTACTCTTTTGGGACGAATTAGCGAGGCACAGCGAGACGACCCATAGTTGGATGAGTTAGTAGAGAAGCTCATGAGGAGGGGGTCGTCCATCCATTTGAGTAGGTACACCCTAGATGGTAAGGGGTGGTTGCGTAGAGACGGTAGACTTTGTGTACCGCAAGACGAGGGTTTGAGGAAGACTATTCTTGATGATGCACACCATTCTAGGATGACCATTCATCCCGGTGGGGACAAGATGTACCAGGACATGAAGCGGATTTTCTTCTGGGCCGGTATGAAGAAAGATGTGGCCGAGCATGTCGCTCGATGCTTGGTGTGCCAACAAGTGAAGGCGGAGCAAAAGAAACCTGGTGGGTTGCTTCACCCATTGGAAGTTCCGCAATGGAAGTGGGATAGCGTCTCGATGGATTTTATTGACGGGTTACCCAGATCAAGAAAGGGTAATACGGGAATTTGGGTTATGGTAGATAGACTTACTAAGAGCGCCCATTTCATACCCGTGAAGAGTAAGAGGACTGCTCCATGGCTAGCTTCAGTCTACTTTCGAGAGATAGTTCGATTGCATGGAGTACCTTCTAGTATAGGGAGTGATCGAGATCCCATCTTCACTCGTGAGTTTTGGTATAGTTTGCAAGAGGCGGTGGGGACTCAGTTGTGTTTGAGCACCGCATATCATCCACAGACGGACGGTTAGACCGAGAGGGTGAACCGTATTCTTGAGGATCTTTTGCGGTTTTGTATCTTAGATTTTTTTTATATGGGAAGAGCATCTTCCATTGGTGGAGTTTGCATATAACAACAGCTTTCAGTCTAGCATTGGCATGACACCTTTTGAAGCTTTTTATGGAAGGCCTTGTCGTTTACCTACATGTTGGTGGAAATCTACGGATAAGATCTTGCAAGGGCCTGGTATGATTAGAGAGACTTCGGAAAAGATCGATTTGATTCAGGGAAGGATGAAAGCGGCACAAGACAGACAGAAATCTTACGCGAATAAGAGGAGAATGGATCTTGAGTTTAAGATTTGGGACATGGTTTTTGTCAGAGTATCTCCATTATGGAATGTTATTCGCTTTGGGTCCGTGGGGAAGTTAGCACCGAGGTTTGTAGGACCGTTTCCTATTAAGGAAAGGATTGGGCAGATGGTCTATAGAGTGGAGTTGCCCGAGGGACTTAGTAGTGTACATGGTGTATTCCATGTATCACATTTGGAGAAGTGCCTACATGAGACCACGGAGGTGGTAGAGCCAAGTTTTCTTAGAGAAGTAGAGGTAGAGCGAGATGCGACGATTCGACGAGCTCCTACTTGCATCCTTGGGTCAGAGATTGGGAAGTTGAGAAACAGAGAGGTTCAACTAGTCAAAGTAAAATGGGGAGATGAAGAGTGCAAAACTACTTGGGAGACGGAAGCGAAGATGCGTTCGAGGTACCCTTTTTCTTTCGGAGGGTATGTCCTTTTGCTTCCCCTTCATCGCTTATCTTGTGCTTATCTTATCCTTAGTATGTCCTCTCGTTAGTACCTTTGACCTTTAGATAGTATAGTCCTATGGTTGAAACATGTGTTTGAGACATGTTATGATTGATGGATGCAAGTGGATGCAAGTGTTTGCTAGTGGTTGCTCGTGGATGCATATACACACACTTTAGGCACTAGATCGGCTCAGCCACTTCATATTGCATATTGCATATATATGTGTGTAGGTAGCTATATTAATGGATGTATAATGATTGTGTTATCATATGGATGATGCATTTTGGGTGAATGATTGTGCACTCATGTAGATATTGTATGTGTCGATAGGGTTCTTTCGCATACATAATGGATGCATGGCACTATCATGGTTTGCATATGTTCATACATTAGATAGGGAACATATACACACACTTTTTGCATATGCTCATACATCATTAGAAATTGTTTTAAGGACAATGGATGCCCGTGTTTGATGGATTGAGTAGATGGTTGTTTGGATGGTAGGATATGCATTCTCCTTAGCTTAGAGATTTCGGGGACGAAATCCTTTAAGGAGGGGAGAATGTAACACCCCGTATTTCAGTTAATGATAAAATTCACTAATTGTAGAATAAATAATCTCAGATGTGAGAATTGGGGGAAACGGGCTGCGTCATTGCGTTCGTCTCGGAAAAATACGCAGAATAGAGTCCAAAATTTTGTAAATCGGAGTCCGTATGGCCCAGTTAAGGCCCAATGAAGTTTGCAGAAAATTCAAAGCTCAAAACAGATTTGAAAATTCAAATCCAGATTTTAAAATAGAACCAGCGGGGCCAGGCGGGAAAGTTCCCGCCCTAGCCATGTCGACAGGGCTGTCGACAGGCCTGTCGACTGGGGGGGTCGACTTGCCTGTCGACTTGCCTGTCGACACGGTGTGTCGAGCCAGAGGGACTGGGTGCACCAGGTCTGGTTTTCTGGCTAGGGCTGGGCTGGGTTCTAGAGATTTCCGAAATCTAAGGGTCCTAATCTAATCTAGGGTTAATCTAAGGGCCTAAAACACTCACCTAATCTATAAATACACCCTAAACCTACCCTAATCCATACTAAAAATAGAAATGATGCCACCATGCCGCCAAAATCAAACTTGAGAGGAACCTCCACTAGTTTATGAAGGAAGTTGCAAGCTAATCAACCTCTAATCATCATCTTCTTCATATTTAGCAACTAATTCCACTTCATAAGTTGGCTAATCTTGGGTTTGGTGAGTTTCTATCACTTTAACATCAATTGCTAAAGTAAGTAGATTAGGTGTAATGAGACTTGTGGTCTTGAATGTGGATTAATGAGTTTGAATCATTTGTAATGATATGCTACTCTATGTTTTCCTATGTTTATGCATGTTTAACAAGTGGGTTTATGCATGTTTAGTAAGTTCTTATGCAAGTTATGTATATGCCTAAATGCAAGTTTAACATGATATGCAAGTTATGCATGCTTATGCAAGTATGTGAATGCTTATGCAAGAATGTGAATGCTTATGCAAGTTATGTATATGCCTAAATGCAAGTTTAACATGATATGCAAGTTATGCATGCTTATGCAAGTATGTGAATGCTTATGCAAGAATGTGAATGCTTATGCAAGTTATGTATATGCTTAAATGCAAGTTTAACATGATATGCAAGTTATGCATGCTTATGCAAGTATGTGAATGCTTATGCAAGAATGTGAATGCTTATGCAAGTTATGTGTATGCTTAAATGCATGTTAAACATGTTATGCAAGTTATGAGAATGCTTATATGCAAGTTCAACATGTTATGCAAGATATGTGTATGATTATATGCAAGTTCATATGCAACATGTTATGCAAGTCATATGTATGATAATATGCAAGTTCATATGCAACATGTTATGCAAGTCATGTGTATGATAATATGCAAGTTTGGGTTAAATGTAGTTGGGTTAATATATGCTCATATATGCAAGTTGACATCCTCTTAACCCATGACAAAGTTATATGCTAAGATTTGGTTAAACCCATGATATTTGTGATGGTTCTTCCCTTTATTATGTCATGAAATGAGAACGATTTACGTGGGGAACGATGGGGTTAATAAATATGTTAATAAAAGTATGATTGGGTATGATTAAGCATACCATAAAAATAAATTAACATAAGTGGGAATTTACCTATTGAGTTAGGTCTACCCCATGGGAATTTACCTATTGAGTTAGGTCTACCCATGTTATGAAAAACTTGATATTAATTAGGGATAATTAATATGGGGGTGATTAATTAGGTATAATTAATCGACTAAGACACGAGGTTGGACTCATTTGTAGTGTAAGACTGCCCGGACCCTACCGGCTTAACCAGTTGCTACAAATGTCAGCCCAATGTGAGAGGTCTTAGCCATAAATTAAATACGTGATTAAAGTAAAGACACGAGGTTAGACTCTGTTATGACGTAAGACTGCCCGGACCCTACCGGCTTAACCAGGCGGTCATAACAGCCAGTCTAATGTGGGAGGTCTTTATGGGAGATCACGGTCTTAATTAATTAAGAAACACTTAACCATATTAGCATGTAGTGGGACATGAGGGGTTAAGTGGGAGCCTTGGGTGGCATGTGGAAATTTAGTGGTTGCCTTGGGTGGCAATAGAAAATACGATTAGAATACTTAACCAAAGTGGAACATGTAACTAAAACATGATTAAAGGGTTAAGTGGGTGCCTTGGGTGGCATGAGGAAACCTAATGGGTGCCTTGGGTGGCATGTGGAAATCTAGTGGGTGCCTTGGGTGGCAATTGAAATATAATTAAATGACTTAACCAAACTTTAAACATGTAAGTGAACATGATTATTAAAAGGGTTAAGTGGGTTACACTAGATGAATGACAAGCTTAGGTGGGTAGCTTGTGGGGGACCCATTATAGGGTTACATTTGACGAATGACAAGCTTAGGTGGGTAGCTTGTGGGGACCCATTATAGGGTTACATTTGATGGATGACAAGCTTAGGTGGGTAGCTTGTGGGGACCCATTATTGGGTTATACTAAATGAATGACAAGCTTAGGTGGGTAGCTTGTGGGGGCCCATTTCAACCAGTAACCCATTTGTATCTTTGTGGGCTCGACCCATGTCGAGGACGGGACACGCGTACTGGGCTTGATTATAAGAGGCCAAAACGGGTTAGCGGTGGCAACGCAAGTCCAACGGGTTTCATATGCGTGTGTAGGCCCGGGCTGGTAGATAAGCCGTTGTTGAATCGTGTAGGTATAAGCCGTGCACCGTTGATAGTATTGGTTTGCCACTTTAGGGGAGTGATACACCCCACTGTAGGACCAGCACGGGTATCTACGGTAGGGAGCCGATCGCTTGGGAGTAGTGGGTACACCTAGTAAAGATAGGGGCAGACGGCACCTATGTAGGGGTACACGAAACTACTGGGTAAAATTACTAAGTACACTTAGTGGGATCAACCTTTAAGTAGGAATCACCCTTGGGTGGGTAGAACTGGTGTGGTGCAGTGTAAGAATTACCCTTGGGTGGGTAGATCTGGGGTGGTGCAATCTAGTAATTATCCTTGGGTGGATAAATGCGTCTTTTCGGTTATCTTAGTTTATCCTAAGTCTACCAAGCTGCTTAGTGTAGCCATTCATCCCCAGTCGTTACCGTATGTCAACTTATGTCTTCTCTGGTTACTTTAATGATTGTATTGTTAAAGTTATAGAGCTCGCTCAGACTTATGTCTGACCCCGTTGTTTTTATCTTTTTCCCCAACCCCCATGTTCTCAGAGTGGGCCTAGTGCCAGTGGGCTTTGATTGGATTGCTGTATCTATCTTTTGGAGCTTGGACCGTTGGAGTAAAGCCCAGTTTATCTTTTCTTTTATGGCTATTAGTTGTGTAGTGGGATTATGTACTTTTATTTTATCAAGATGGATATTATGTACTTGACTCTTGTTATGGTTTTGCGATGTAACCAAACATGTATTACTTTCCGCTGCAATGAAATAAAGTTTTTATTTCCATGTATTACTTATATCTGTCTTGTTGTAATTTTTCTGTTCTATATTCACTTAAAATACTCCACCGATGTTATGGCATTCCCCCAGCGAGTGACCATAGCGGGTATGGGGTGTTACACGTGGTATCAGAGCTTAAGGTTACCAGAACAGATAAATTTTTTAGAAAAACTATTTTCTAAGAATATTTTTGAAAGGAGTATTTTCAAAAACATGTCTTTTAAGAGAAAAGTTTTTGAAAGAAAAGCATAATCCCCGATAGCCATATCTTTATCTTTCGAATTCTCCTGTTTGAATCTCTTCCTCTCTCGGTTTGAGCTTCCCCTCCGTGTATAGATGATCTTTCTAAGATAGATAAGAATGGAAAACCACTTCAAGGGACTTAGACGATAGTCAGATTAGAAGTTGGTTCAAGAAGGAGGAGGACTGGTAGGTATCTATTGGATAGACGATGGGAGGAAGGCTCAAATAGTTGTTTGGTTAATGAAGGATGAGACCTCATTGGTGGGAGGTTACGAGTGGAGAATGGGATGAAGAAGGCGAATAGTATCCTTTTGGGAGGAATAGGGCATCTTATTAGGATTGCCCAAAGAGGCAAGGGCAAGGTACAGAATCTCCTGGAGGGTGGTTGTATTCCCTCACGACTAGGGCACCAGATGGGGATAGGACCGTCTAGGTTGGAATTTGGATTTCTTTATTATCCGAGTCAAACTTTATTTGATTCTGACGCATCGAGTTCGTTTATCTCATCCTTGTTAGTTGAGTCACTGCACTTAGACACCAGTTAGTAGATGATCCCTTAGTTGTTTCAAACCCAATTGGGGCTCCATGATGTGTTTGGGTTTGAAAGTTGCTATACTTAGCGTTGAGTTTAGATGTGATGCTTTTTGGGCTTCACGGGCTATGGGTTAGTTTTGGGCATGGACTGGTTATCCAGTAGGGGTGTCGTTCTTGATTTTGAAGGGAGAGTTGTTAGGCTTATGACCCGCTTGAGTAACACTCTCGAGATCTTTTGTAATCCCATGGAATCTGTTATGCTAAGCTATCTAGAATCGCTTGACACGTCAGTCGAAGGTTTGCGAACTGTTAGGGTGGTCCGGGAATACTCGGATGTGTTTGAGGAGGTGAAGGGCTTACCTCCGGAGCGGGAGACCGACTTCCGGATATACCTGGTAGATAATGCCAAACCAGTATCTTGGCCAGTGTGCCACATGGCTCCTCGTGAGAGGAGGGAACCCCATAAGCAAGTAGGCGATTTGCTTGAGAAGGGGTTCATAAGACGAAGTGTATTGGAGTGGGGTGCTCCAGTAGTTTTTGCTATGAAGGCGGATGGGTCCCTCAGACTTTGTGTAGGCTAAAGAGAACTAAATAAACACACGAATAGACACCCATTGCCGAGGATTGATGATCCCTATGATCAGTTGGTTGGCGCCTCAGTGTTTTCGCAGTGGGCTCAGCCACGGAGTTTCATCAGTTGAGAGTGGCTAAGGATAGTATAGAGAAGACTACCTTTAGGACTCCGGATGGTTTTTATGAGTGGCTGGTGATGCCATTTGGTTTGACGAACGCCCCCGCATACTTTGTTAATATGATGAGAAGGGTGTTCAGGGAGTACCTAAATAAGTTTGTGATGGTCTTTGTAAATGACATCTTGGTCTTTTCTAGGAGCGGAATAAGTTTTCGTGTGTGCTCAATAGGCTGAGCAAAGCCAGTATGGGATAAACGATGGTTTTGGAGCGAGACTGGCGAGGACATCCAGAATTGGACAAGGGCTTAATTATTTAGCCGTTTTTACTAGTATCATCTCACGTAGGACGTCTAGGTTCGAAGGAGGCATCCCTTGGGTGTTTGTCTGATATTGGTTTAGGCCTTTGGGGCTTGAGTTCGGGGGATGTCGAGTTCGGACAGGGTGGTCTGCGTGAGAGATGGATAGTTGCGACGATTTTGCATGGGAGAATATCCTGATTTTCTCTAGGGGTGGAGAAGAGCATGCCCTACATCTTAGGGAGGTATTGGAGACTCTCCAAGCGCATAGTCTTAAGACAGCAATAGTGAATAGGATTCTTAACATCCTATGAGTTTGAGATAGCATATACCCATGGCAAGGGTAACATGGTAGCGGACACCTTAAGTAGAAAAAGGTTGCCCTCGAGTTCATGGTTCGTTAAACGACGGAGCTTAGAGTTTATTTCTATGTTTGACTTTAGACCTTCCGTTGACTTTGTACCCGGTTTGCTAGCCTCCTTGGAGGTTAGGCCTACTCTTTTGGGACGAATTAGCGAGGCACAGCGAGACGACCCATAGTTGGATGAGTTAGTAGAGAAGCTCATGAGGAGGGGGTCGTCCATCCATTTGAGTAGGTACACCCTAGATGGTAAGGGGTGGTTGCGTAGAGACGGTAGACTTTGTGTACCGCAAGACGAGGGTTTGAGGAAGACTATTCTTGATGATGCACACCGTTCTAGGATGACCATTCATCCCGGTGGGGACAAGATGTACCAGGACATGAAGCGGATTTTCTTCTGGGCCGGTATGAAGAAAGATGTGGCCGAGCATGTCGCTCGATGCTTGGTGTGCCAACAAGTGAAGGCGGAGCAAAAGAAACCTGGTGGGTTGCTTCACCCATTGGAAGTTCCGCAATGGAAGTGGGATAGCGTCTCGATGGATTTTATTGACGGGTTACCCAGATCAAGAAAGGGTAATACGGGAATTTGGGTTATGGTAGATAGACTTACTAAGAGCGCCCATTTCATACCCGTGAAGAGTAAGAGGACTGCTCCATGGCTAGCTTCAGTCTACTTTCGAGAGATAGTTCGAGTGCATGGAGTACCTTCTAGTATAGGGAGTGATCGAGATCCCATCTTCACTCGTGAGTTTTGGTATAGTTTGCAAGAGGCGGTGGGGACTCAGTTGTGTTTGAGCACCGCATATCATCCACAGACGGACGGTTAGACCGAGAGGGTGAACCGTATTCTTGAGGATCTTTTGCGGTTTTGTATCTTAGATTTTTTTTTATATGGGAAGAGCATCTTCCATTGGTGGAGTTTTCATATAACAACAGCTTTCAGTCTAGCATTGGCATGGCACCTTTTGAAGCTTTTTATGGAAGGCCTTGTCGTTTACCTACATGTTGGTGGAAATCTACGGATAAGATCTTGCAAGGGCCTGGTATGATTAGAGAGACTTCGGAAAAATCGATTTGATTCAGGGAAGGATGAAAGTGGCGCAAGACAGACAGAAATCTTACGCGAATAAGAGGAGAACGGATCTTGAGTTTAAGATTTGGGACATGGTTTTTGTCAGAGTATCTCCATTATGGAATGTTGTTCGCTTTGGGTCCGTGGGGAAGTTAGCACCGAGGTTTGTAGGACCGTTTCCTATTAAGGAAAGGATTGGGAAGATGGTCTATAGAGTGGAGTTGCCCGAGGGACTTAGTAGTGTACATGGTGTATTCCATGTATCACATTTGGAGAAGTGCCTACATGAGACCACGGAGGTGGTAGAGCCAAGTTTGCTTAGAGAAGTAGAGGTAGAGCGAGATGCGACGATTCGACGAGCTCCTACTTGCATCCTTGGGTCAGAGATTGGGAAGTTGAGAAACAGAGAGGTTCATCTAGTCAAAGTAAAATGGGGAGATGAAGAGTGCAAAACTACCTGGGAGACGAAAGCGAAGATGCGTTCGAGGTACCCTTTTTCTTTCGGAGGGTATGTCCTTTTGCTTCCCCTTCATCGCTTATCTTGTGCTTATCTTATCCTTAGTATGTCCTCTCGTTAGTACCTTTGACCTTTAGATAGTATAGTCCTATGGTTGAAACATGTGTTTGAGACATGTTATGATTGATGGATGCAAGTGGATGCAAGTGTTTGCTAGTGGTTGCTCGTGGATGCATATACACACACTTTAGGCACTAGATCGGCTCAGCCACTTCATATTGCATATTGCATATATATGTGTGTAGGTAGCTATATTAATGGATGTATAATGATTGTGTTATCATATGGATGATGCATTTTGGGTGAATGATTGTGCACTCATGTAGATATTGTATGTGTCGATAGGGTTCTTTCGCATACATAATGGATGCATGGCACTATCATGGTTTGCATATGTTCATACATTAGATAGGGAACATATACACACACTTTTTGCATATGCTCATACATCATTAGAAATTGTTTTAAGGACAATGGATGCCCGTGTTTGATGGATTGAGTAGATGGTTGTTTGGATGGTAGGATATGCATTCTCCTTAGCTTAGAGATTTCGGGGACGAAATCCTTTAAGGAGGGGAGAATGTAACTCCCCGTATTTCAGTTAATGCTAAAATTCACTAATTGCAGAATAAATAATCTCAGATGTGAGAATTGGGGGAAACGGGCTGCGTCATTGCGTTCGTCTCGGAAAAATACGCAGAATAGAGTCCAAAATTTTGTAAATCGGAGTCCGTATGGCCCAGTTAAGGCCCAATGAAGTTTGCAGAAAATTCAAAGCTCAAAACAGATTTGAAAATTCAAATATAGATTTTAAAATAGAACCAGCGGGGCCAGGCGGGAAAGTTCCCGCCCTAGCCATGTCGACAGGGCTGTCGACAGGCCTGTCGACTGGGGGGGTCGACTTGCCTGTCGACACGGCGTGTCGAGCCAGAGGGACTGGGTGCACCAGGTCTGGTTTTCTGGCTAGGGCTGGGCTGGGTTCTAGAAATTTCCGAAATCTAAGGGTCCTAATCTAATCTAGGGTTAATCTAAGGGCCTAAAACACTCACCTAATCTATAAATACACCCTAAACCTACCCTAATCCATACTAAAAATAGAAATGATGCCATCATGCCGCCAAAATCAAACTTGAGAGGAACCTCCACTAGTTTATGAAGGAAGTTGCAAGCTAATCAACCTCTAATCATCATCTTCTTCATATTTAGCAACTAATTCCACTTCATAAGTTTGCTAATCTTGGGTTTGGTGAGTTTCTATCACTTTAACATCAATTGCTAAAGTAAGTAGATTAGGTGTAATGAGACTTGTGGTCTTGAATGTGGATTAATGAGTTTGAATCATTTGTAATGATATGCTACTCTATGTTTTCCTATGTTTATGCATGTTTAACAAGTGGGTTTATGCATGTTTAATAAGTTCTTATGCAAGTTATGTATATGCCTAAATGCAAGTTTAACATGATATGCAAGTTATGCATGCTTATGCAAGTATGTGAATGCTTATGCAAGAATGTGAATGCTTATGCAAGTTATGTATATGCCTAAATGCAAGTTTAACATGATATGCAAGTTATGCATGCTTATGCAAGTATGTGAATGCTTATGCAAGAATGTGAATGCTTATGCAAGTTATGTATATGCTTAAATGCAAGTTTAACATGATATGCAAGTTATGCATGCTTATGCAAGTATGTGAATGCTTATGCAAGAATGTGAATGCTTATGCAAGTTATGTGTATGCTTAAATGCATGTTAAACATGTTATGCAAGTTATGAGAATGCTTATATGCAAGTTCAACATGTTATGCAAGATATGTGTATGATAATATGCAAGTTCATATGCAACATGTTATGCAAGTCATATGTATGATAATATGCAAGTTCATATGCAACATGTTATGCAAGTCATATGTATGATAATATGCAAGTTCTTATGCAACATGTTATGCAAGTCATGTGTATGATAATATGCAAGTTTGGGTTAAATGTAGTTGGGTTAATATATGCTCATATATGCAAGTTGACATCCTCTTAACCCATGACAAAGTTATATGCTAAGATTTGGTTAAACCCATGATATTTGTGATGGATCTTCCCTTTATTATGTCATGAAATGAGAACGATTTACGTGGGGAACGATGGGGTTAATAAATATGTTAATAAAAGTATGATTGGGTATGATTAAGCATACCATAAAAATAAATTAACATAAGTGGGAATTTACCTATTGAGTTAGGTCTACCCCATGGGAATTTACCTATTGAGTTAGGTCTACCCCATGGGAATTTACCTATTGAGTTAGGTCTACCCATGTTATGAAAAACTTGATATTAATTAGGGATAATTAATATGGGGGTGATTAATTAGGTATAATTAATCGACTAAGACACGAGGTTGGACTCATTTGTAGTGTAAGACTGGCCGGACCCTACCGGCTTAACCAGTTGCTACAAATGTCAGCCCAATGTGAGAGGTCTTAGCCATAAATTAAATACGTGATTAAAGTAAAGACACGAGGTTAGACTCTGTTATGACATAAGACTGCCCGGACCCTACCGGCTTAACCGGGCGGTCATAACAGCCAGTCTAATGTGGGAGGTCTTTATGGGAGATCACGGTCTTAATTAATTAAGAAACACTTAACCATATTAGCATGTAGTGGGACATGAGGGGTTAAGTGGGTGCCTTGGGTGGCATGTGGAAATTTAGTGGTTGCCTTGGGTGGCAATAGAAAATACGATTAGAATACTTAACCAAAGCGGAACATGTAACTAAAACATGATTAAAGGGTTAAGTGGGTGCCTTGGGTGGCATAAGGAAACCTAATGGGTGCCTTGGGTGGCATGTGGAAATCTAGTGGGTGCCTTGGGTGGCAATTGAAATATAATTAAATGACTTAACCAAACTTTAAACATGTAAGTGAACATGATTATTAGAAGGGTTAAGTGGGTTACACTAGATGAATGACAAGCTTAGGTGGGTAGCTTGTGGGGGACCCATTATAGGGTTACATTTGACGAATGACAAGCTTAGGTGGGTAGCTTGTGGGGACCCATTATAGGGTTACATTTGATGGATGACAAGCTTAGGTGGGTAGCTTATGGGGACCCATTATTGGGTTATACTAAATGAATGACAAGCTTAGGTGGGTAGCTTGTGGGGGCCCATTTCAACCAGTAACCCATTTGTATCTTTGTGGGCTCGACCCATGTCGAGGACGGGACACGCGTACTGGGCTTGATTATAAGAGGCCAAAACGGGTTAGCGGTGGCAACGCAAGTCCAACGGGTTTCATATGCGTGTGTGGGCCCGGGCTGGTAGATAAGCCGTTGTTGCATCGTGTAGGTATAAGCCGTGCACCGTTGATAGTATTGGGTTGCCACTTTAGGGGAGTGATACACCCCACTGTGGGACCAGCACGGGTATCTACGGTAGGGAGCCGATCGCTTGGGAGTAGTGGGTACACCTAGTAAAGATAGGGGCAGACGGCACCTATGTAGGGGTACACGAAACTACTGGGTAAAATTACTAAGTACACTTAGTGGGATCAACCTTTAAGTAGGAATCACCCTTGGGTGGGTAGAACTGGTGTGGTGCAGTGTAAGAATTACCCTTGGGTGGGTAGATCTGGGGTGGTGCAATCTAGTAATTATCCTTGGGTGGATAAATGCGTCTTTTCGGTTATCTTAGTTTATCCTAAGTCTACCAAGCTGCTTAGTGTAGCCATTCATCCCCAGTCGTTACCGTATGTCAACTTATGTCTTCTCTGGTTACTTTAATGATTGTATTAAAGTTATAGAGCTCGCTCAGACTTATGTCTGACCCCGTTGTTTTTATCTTTTTCCCCAACCCCCATGTTCTCAGAGTGGGCCTAGTGCCAGTGGGCTTTGATTGGATTGCTGTATCTATCTTTTGGAGCTTGGACCGTTGGAGTAAAGCCCAGTTTATCTTTTCTTTTATGGCTATTAGTTGTGTAGTGGGATTATGTACTTTTATTTTATCAAGATGGATATTATGTACTTGACTCTTGTTATGGTTTTGCGATGTAACCAAACATGTATTACTTTCCGCTGCAATGAAATAAAGTTTTTATTTCCAAGTATTACTTATATCTGTCTTGTTGTAATTTTTCTGTTCTATATTCACTTAAAATACTCCACCGATGTTATGGCATTCCCCCAGCGAGTGACCATAGCGGGTGTGGGGTGTTACAAATATTATCAAATAGGTTATGTCGAGCTGTAGTATTAGTCAGAAAGATAATACGAAACAAATAACTGAAATATGATGATAAGTATACGTTTCCTTTAAAATATAGCTGTGTATAGTATCCTTAAATCATTAGAAATTTACTTCAGTAAATGAATACATTCAAAATCATGATTACAATTGAACCAAATCGTAGAATTCATGCTTATATTTGTGTATTTTTATTGTTCTACCTAGTATAAGTAAAAGAATGCTAGATATATTCACAGGATATACCAGATATTTACCGTGCAAAAAAGAAAATTGCTCAACTGAAATACAGAACTAGGTAACTGCAACAGCCAAAAAAAAAATTGCTAGATATATTCTCAGGATATTCCATCGAAAGGAGAAGCAAAGTATAACATTAAAGGAATAAGATATCGCAATCAACATTCAAATGATAATACATAAAATAGCATTTCACTATATAGCATAGAATGTGATTGATAGTTATCAAATATAAATTCAGAACTTGGAACCAACAAGTTTACGTTGCATGTTTTAAATGTTAATGATGAATCATGTATGCATTATTAGATGTAACGGTATTCTTCTAGACAATAATATAATCCTTTATTTGATCTTTGGGCAAAAATCTAGTTATCATTTAGAAACTACTATCAAAAATCACATTACAACCACAAAACTAAAAGACATGCAATAGTACATCGTAAAGCATTCAACGAAAATATACAAATATGAAACTGAAATACATGTTACCATAATTTAAAGTCTGCATCTATTCACCTAACAAACTGTTTCATCGAAAAAAAGAGACAAAAACACAAATTGTGCGCTGGCAAATAAAAAGCCGAAATCAAAATAGAACTATAAGTGCACTAGCCTTTCTATTTCATATTCATTAGGTCTTTGTTAGAACATCGTTTGATCTCACATTGACATAGTAAACTATAATTGAGCATATTTAATGCTTTATCTAATTATCTCAATTTTATTTTTGAGTTTTGCCAACCTACTATTTTTGTATAGTTCATCCTTTAAAAATATGGTGTTAAGCGTATTTGCAACTTCTTATATTTACCTCTTCTTGTCTGCAAGCATTGCGGCTAATTTCTGATTTTGGCTGTGGAGATAACCACCGGTGTCAACATGCTTCAGTCTTACCTTCCAATCGTGCTTCCATGTTGTTTCACTGTCTTCTATTTCAAGCCTGTATTTCAAAAAAAAATGCACAAATTTTAGAAGCTTCAATGATGATCACGTATGTATATTTAAATGAACTAAGCGAAATCCGATTGCTGATAATCTCCGGTATTTGAATGGTTCCCACCTCTGAAACAGCTTACCTTTTTATGCTAAAATAGATGAGCAAATCGAAGTACTGACGTTATTGTAATATTAAGGTTATACATTACAACTTACTTATTTTGTTTCTGTAATACTAAATTTATACATTACAACATATTTATTTTGTTTCTGGTTTCTAGTTTTATGTAAATTTATGAGAAAACTAAATCTAAAATGACAGAATTAGAAAAAAAGTACTATAAGAAGGTGCTGATCTTTTCATATAATTATTTAATATTGAATTCAAGAAACAAGAAAGAGGTGACATAATGATAATAATAATAATTTACAGTCTAAATCTAAGATTAAAAAAATGAAACATACTTTTTCTGGAGTGGAAGCAGAGAGATGGATGTAGGCGGCTCCAATTTAAGGCAGAAGCGGAGAGGTCGAAGAAGGCGGCTCCAATTTGAGGCAGAAGCAGAGAGGTCGACGAAGGCGGCTCAAATTTGAGGTAGAGGAGTGGAGGCGACGATAAGCGGAAAAACCCTAATTCATTTACGAACTAAGAAAGAGAATGATGAAGCGTGAAGTTGAGGAGAGCTGAGCGAATTTTCTTTAGCGTGAGGAGAAATGAGAACCGGAGATGGCAATAGGCCTACAACACTATGTTGAAATCAAACCAATGGATTAATATCTTATCCAACAGTTGAGGACATGAGGCATTGAAGATGCGGATTGCCAGATTGGTAATGGATACCTGAGCTGTTATTTTGCATTAAAACCCTTTTAATACATCAAGATATTAAAGTATTAGGTAAATAAATAACAAAATGTGACTGATTGGGAACAAAGCTACACTATTTGTAAATAATTTCGCAGCAGTAGTTTCAGAAGAAGAAGAAATCTTGTTAATACAAAAAAAACTGTAAATACCTATTTATTGTTTCATAAATAATTTGAATATAATAAACTTATAACACCAAAAAGTTTGCAAGGTTTAAAATTTAACTACATCATGTAAGTGTATTATTAACATTAATTATGTAAAATTTAACTACATCATGTAAGTGTATTATTAACATTAATTACTAATTTGACCATTTTGTTTTTCTTAATTACTAATTATTTATCAAAATAATACATACCAATCAATTTCTTAAAAGCAAATATGTATTAATAATTTCTAGATATTAATTTAATTAATCGTATTATAGACTATTAAATAATCACTGATTATCAAAACAAATTTAAGAAACATCGAACAACAATGTATTTTATTAATTACTATTACCTCTTATTTATATTACATAGTAATTAATAATTAATCAACATTAATTTTCAGAAAAAAATTAATCAGCATTAACTATTGAATTTTATTCACTTCTAATAGTTATTATTTATTATTAATTACTAATGTATTATTAACATTAATTATTTAAAATTTAAATTTACTAATTAATTACTAAGTAATAACACAAATTTAAAACATTTAATAAATAAAAAAATAAAAAAGTTCGTTTCAAATCTCTTGGAAAACTACCGGAAAATAGCTTCAAAATTATGTCAATGGTAATCTGACTCTATTAGCAACGGAATTTAGCGTCAAATATTATATGACGGTAAAGAGCTGCAATTTCCATTGATTTAGCGACAGAATTAGTATTCGACGGTAATAATTTATAATAAGATGACATATAAAATCCAAAATATTTTCTCTTACAAAGCCCACAGAAATCCGCCGCTAATTAGCAACGGAATTTTCCGCTGCTAAAAATCTATCGCTAATCTCGGTTTTTTTTGTAGTGACATTTTTAACGTATAAGATCGAAATTAAATGGGTATCTATTTAAAAAGAATGAAATTCTCTTTAAATCAAATCAGAATTTAATAAAAATGTACTTAAGTCCATACCTATAGTGTACCTTACGCAGACCTAATTACTTGGTTGCTAAGTGATTTTCCTCTACAAATATTACGCTACGCTCCCCACTGTCATTTTTTCATTTTCTTCCTTCAGAGTAAATCGAGCTCAAAACTTAAATGTTTTCTCCTCTTTCAATTTATCTACTCCCATTCTTGTTCGCAAATAAGAAGCTTCAAATAGAACAAAATTTGCATATTCCTTCTATAATCGCGACATCTCCCCCATTCTCTTCATTCTTCATTTACAGTATAATTCGAAGCCTCAATTAAAAAGAAAGATGGCTGACCATTCTTAGTTATAAATCAAAGCTACTGCTTCCACAACGAAAATTGAAAGCCACCGATTGAAAAAAAAAAAGAAGTCGCAAGTCGCGATAAGCTAAAGGGGACCAGAAGTTTAGGCAGAGGTGCTAGGGCTCAAGGCGAGTTCATCGACGTAAAGAAGGGGATTATTGGATGTGCGTAAAAGCCACTTGGGGGATCGTGATTTGGGGGTGCTCGAATTATAGAAGCTGTAGATCTAAAGCATGAACAAGTGATTGACACAAGAGTATAGGTGATATCATTGAAGGAGCTTAGAGCAGGAAGCTTCAACATTAGATACTTATGTTATTTTCCGCTGTGTTATATATGATGTGTACTCTGATCATGTATGTAAATACAAATTTTGTATTTCAAATGTTGTTATATATAATATATTTTATTCCGCTGTGATGTGAGATTCTGTGCTGTTATTTCTGTTCTTCTACCTTTTTCTTCTTTAACCCATAAATATTCGTATTTTCGTGCAATTTGGGTTGGACGTGAGTTGTATTCAGTCAACTCAAATGGTACGGATATGCGGGCCTTTACATGACGTTAGCCGACTCGAAAATAAGGTGATTCAGCCCGTTGAGATTGAGTGGGGAGGTAATTCTGAGGATGCTACTTGTGAGCTCGAGGAGAAGACAACTTCATTTCCTTACCTCGTTGATAGTATGCTTTTGAATAAATTTTATTTAGCTTTTTCCTTCGATTAAATTCTTTCTTTTAGCACCTTATGGGAGGGAAAATCATACGATTAAGATTATAAATGGAAAGGAAGGATGTAAATATGTTAATAGAATGTATTATGTATGATGGAAGCAAGTTTTTGCTAGTGGATGCAAATGATATCATGTAAACACACTAGTAACCAATTAGGTCGATCGACCAATTATGTGCACAATTACGTATGCATATGGATGTGTGCTTACATTTATTATTACGTGGTTGCAAAATAAATGTATTAATAGGATATGGATGTTGCATATGGATGTTGGATGTAACATGCATACAGAACTATCAGTCATTATTTGGATTTTTGACATATATTTGGATGCATGGCATGAGCATATTTTCATAAAAGAAGGTCCAATGAACCAATAGGTTGTCTAATCTTTTGTGTTAGATAGGGACTTATGCACTTCATGATTACATAATAACATAATTTACATTATTCTAAGGACAATATAAAATGTCTAATGTTTGAAAGATGGTTATAGATTTTGGATGTGATTATTAAATACATTTTTCTATCCTTGGAGATTTCAGGGACGAAATCCTTTTTAGAGGGCAAAATGTAAGACTCCAGGATTTAAGATAATAAAATGGATTAAATAACAAACAAACTTATATAGATATCTGAATTCTATTACGGAAGTTTCACCATTGAGTCCACGACAATCTTCTGGACAATTTTCACATATAAGTTATTTTAACCCGAGTTAAGATGGAGAATATATGAGAGAAACAAGATACCAGAAATTTATAAATTTAGATATGGATTTTAAAACTTAAAGAAAAATATATGTACATGCCCTAGTCGACCACCCCCGGGACAATCAAACGTGGCATTCAGTCACCCAGGTAGCGGTCGACCGAGCGATGTTGTACCTAGCCCTTCCTTGGCTAGGTACGTAAAGAACGAGGGTAAGGTTCTAAGTGACATATCCAACCTAATCTAATGGTTGAATCTAAAAGTTAAGCTTAGGTATAAGGTTAGATTTAGAGCTAAAAAAACATAAAGCTAGATTCGAATCTAAAAGTCAATCTAAAGGCTAGGATTAAGACTATGACATGGTAGCAGTAGAATAGATCAAGCTAAATCCAATAATCAAAGATCCTCATCTAAACTTAGAAATAGGAGGCTAGACCTAACCCTTATTTTATTCCAAATATTCTTTTCTTTCTCCCTACCAGGTTCCCCCTTAATTTTTGGGGTTGAAACTAAAATAAATAATTTTGAGAGGAACATTATAAAGTTAAAATGTTATAAGAAGACCCCAGGACAAAGACGATCAGTGACGGCCAATGGATGGCAGTTTAGGAACTGAGGTAATTGAAAAGTTACTACATTTTTAGAATCAGGAAGATTGAAGATATATGCTTAAAAGTAGTTATACTATACATTTAATTTACAGTTAATTCGCACTTCCCTTACATGTATAAGAAGTTTTTATTTATTCCTCAATTTTTAGATTTAAAAATAATTCTAGATTCTTATATATGTGAAAATAATAATAAGAGAGAGAATTCATGCAAACACGAGTTTGAAAAAAGATGCAGATTTATTAAGAAAAGTTTGATTATCTATACATGCAATTAATGTAAATTTGAAAGCATAACAATGACTATTATAAAAAATTATAATAGAAAAGTAAAGAGACAATTTTTACGCTTGAAGTCGAATTATAATATTGGTTATAATTAGAAAAGAACAAAAGTGCAACATTAATATGATAAGCGGTTTATGATAGATAGATGACAATCACATTTGTGATATATATATAGAGATTTTACAAACAACAACTAGCATGAAAAATAAAGCAATCTAAAAGATTAAGAATATCCCACTAATAGTAAAGCAACATAATTGGGGACCATTCTAATGAGGAACACATATGTATGTAGGAGCATGAGTGGATAATAATAGCAATGATTTAACAAAGTTAAGGACCCACCTTAATGACGAGCAGACACACACATCGAAGTAGGAAATAAGTGGCCAATAGTATAAGGACTTACTATAAAAGCTGAAGTTGTCTCTAAGATATAGAAGGGCATTCGCATGGAGAAGGGAAGATCTCCATTTCAAAGCCCTTGGTGGTCCATTTATAGAGGTGACAACATCTCGGATCAACATGAAAACGCATAGGGAGGCCCACTTGAATGGGATGATCTGGCCCATCAAGTGGGGCCTAAATCACCCCTATTATGGGGGACCGATACTGATCCTGGGGTTGCACCTGAAAGGTGCGACCCAGGGTGGGTCCCTATGTTGCTTCCTAACTTCCCTGGTTCTGGTTCATTGATTTAGGCCTCCAATTTTGATTTTTTATGAAGTTTTGAGTGAATTTTGAAATCTAAAATTCTATAATTCAGAGTCATGTCGATCTCGTACTAAGACAAATTCTTGATTCTGATCTAGTGATTCAGAGTCATATCAATTCCTCACTTAGCCAATTTCTAAGTTTTGATCTGGTGATTAGAATCATACCGATCCCTCACTTAGCCTAATTTTGAGTTTAGATCATGTGATACAGAGTCATGTCGATCTCACACTTAGCCAAAATTTGATTTTCGATCATGTGATTTGGAGTCCTACTTATCCTTTACTTAGCCAAATTTTGTGTTCCTATCCAATTTGTCCCAAAGCGATATTTCGATGAATCCAACTGTTCGTAGCTTCATATAATCATCCGTATTCTATTTCAAAGTTATCCAACATCTAAATTCAAAATGTAACGACCTTGAAAAAGGTGGGTTAACACCTTCTCCTCCCCTAAGCATATTTTTCATTGTATGATGTGTTTTGTATGAGTTCGATTTTAATAATCGCTTTGGATTTTAAAGTGGTCTTGCCAAGCCATTATTAAATTTTGAGATTTCTCCGGGTCGATCTTTGATCTCCATAGTTCTATGTTGAGAACAGTCCATGCCTACCATTTATTTCCCTCTCATGCCAAGCGTCATCCACACATAGCTATCCTAGCCTAGTTGGGTATCGAGCGCTATCGCACCCGATATTATGAGTTTTGCACATTTAATGTGATCTGTGTTCAATGATCCACAACCTTATCGGGTTCTTGCCAAGCATCTTCCATACTTGGCGATCCATGGATTTTTTGTGCCAAACGTAATCTAAGGTTGAAAATCCAGCCTTGTCGGGATCTTTCCAAATACTGTTGTACTTGACTCTCCCGATCAGATTATCCCAATTATGGGACAATCTGACCCTTGCCAGGTGCAGCGACGCTTGACGATCCTAACCTCACCGGGCTCTTTCTGATTATAATGGTGGTCGATGATCCTGAATGAACGAATCCACGTTCGGACCCGTCCAATCATTGTCAGGCGTTGTTCACCCCTGACGATCCGGATCAAGCCACCATATTCAAGAATGACTTGACCCTTGCCAAACACGGTAGTGTTTGACGGTCCCTATCAAACCATCCTATTACCAGAACAATCCTACCCTTGCCAAGAACAGTGTCACTCGATGATCCTGACCAGGCCATCCCATATGAGGAACAAATCATACATTTCCAACATGATGATATTTTATAATCCTGATCGAATAATCCTATTACTAGAACAATCCGATCCTTGCCAAGCACGGCGACACTTGATGATCCATTAAGCTTGTCTAAAATTGAAATTCAGCGGTAGTTTCATATTTGAAGAACATGAGTAACACTAGCCAAATAATTTTATTAAAGTTCTAAAATAAATAATTTATTACATCTAAAATCCTTTGTTTATCACCTTCTTAGAGCTTGCCTAGGGATCTGACCGGTTGCCATACAAATGTAAGTGGCTTAACCATCTACTACAAACTGAATAGAACTAAGAGTAAAATGAGATGGTATATTGCCAACGAAGAGCATACCTGATGACCAAATCTTGATGCCATACATGGGTAAGCTGAGCTATCCATTTATCATTTGGTTTCCCTACCACGGTTCTACGTAGATGGTGACTGATCTGGTTTTGTCATTGCGGCTCTTTCCAAGACATACTAAGGAAGATTCCATTTCTATTTAGTTTCTCAACTTCATCTTGCAGATATTTGCACTTGTTAGTTTCAAGCCAATTAACGTCGTGGAACAAACAATGTTTTTCAGATGTCCTTTTCCATTTTCAGGGCTCCTTCCTTGTTGGTACCATGTATGAAAGATGATTTAGAATCTCACGATATATTCTTTCCATAGAAGCATTCAAGTTAGTATATAAGGAGAATATAGGCCCTCTCGTTATGTTTTTTGATCAGTCACCATCATCATTGGGCTTCTTTTTCCATTTATCAACTACATAATTGGATGGTCCTCCGCCCTTAACAGCGTTGATGTAACACCCTGTAAAAATATATCCTAAATAGACATAAATAATTAAAATAAGAATACATAATAATAATAATTAATAAAATATTAATGGGCTAAAATTACGAATATTTAATAATTGAGAAGTGGGCTTAGGCCACGAAAATATTACCATTGTATTCATGGTAAGATTCTAGCCCGTTTTGATATTTTATTTATCGAAAATGAAGTCTATATGAAAAGGTTACGAATAAAATAATTTGCATTAGAATAATATACATACAGCGGTTAAATTTAAAATTATAAATATAAATCTGGAATAAAAATAAATACCTATGGCACAATGTAATGTTCCCGTTGGATTTCAAAATTGTGTATACATATAAATATATAAGAGAGGATGAGAATCATAAGACAACAGAAAGAAACAATCAACTATAATAAGGAGTTAATATAAAAAAGCAATGTTCTAGAGTATCAATTTCTCCACCCCAAGCCTTAAGGGGGTCAATCTCCGTCCTAAGGAGGGTATCGACTGCACTTAAGGGAAAATGGTGGGGTTGGCTTGTTTACGTTAGGTTCTTGTACATTGTTTGTTGAAATGAACCATTGAGATTTTATCAAATGAATCTGACGATTCAACAACAGTAAATAAGACGCGTGCCTCCTCCCTAAGCCCTATATTATGTAACACCCCGCATTTTTGTAACAATTAAATAATTAAATAGTGCATATAAGAAAAATAAAAATTTGAATAGCTTCCAGAATTTGGCCACGGGAGTAGCGTCACTATGTTCGTGGTGATTTTCTGGTCAATTTAGACATATGGATTACAGAAAACCGATTTACGATGAAAGAGATACCTTTAAATGAAGCATTGCAGCAAAACATGAAAATAAGGTAAAAGAAGGAGAACAATGACTACCATTGTTTCTAAACTTATTAACAAAAGACTTCATAGCTCAGTTGGTTAAGGCATTGGATATGTAACATAGAGGTTGGGGGTCGAATCTTGGCAGCGACATGATTTTTTTATCTTTGTTTTAGAGAGGGCCAAATGAACATACAAATATATGTACGCATACAAATTAAAAATTTGAAAGGATAGGAATTTACATATTAGGAAATAAAGAAAATATATGAGCATATATATATATATATATATTATATATATATATATAAGAGAACATATATGTATATGCTTGAACATGAATAAAGGAAAAATAATGGTAACGTATAATTCAAATAAATTCATACATTGAAGAGGAGGAAAATTAGTACAAATTTTAATGCATTAAGAAATGTAAGAAATAAATGTAGTGCAATAAGTATATGCATTGAAAAAAATTGAATTAATAAATTTAATTCCATACAAACAATGAAAATGAGAAAAGATGTATATACATGACAATTAAGAGTTTTAATGCATGCAAGGTAAATGGAAAAGTTAAACAATGGAAGCTGCAGCAATAATTGAATGCATTAAGAGGCAAATTGGTCATATACGAAAATGAAGGCATGCAATTAGAATAGAAATAAAAAATAATGCTATTTGAAAAGTAAGGAATAATGGCACATGAATAATAATAAAGTTACATGCAATATTTAAAAGAAGAATGAATGCGATGCAATGGAAATTGCATGCCAATATTAAAGAGAAAAAGAGGAAAGTATTGAATAAAAGATAAGAACACATTAATGCAAATAAGAAGGCACATACAGTTAAACAAAAAGGAGCAAGGAAAGCAATGTATGTGCAAGTGAACAGAACACAAAAATTGAGAAATTAGTGCAAAAAAGGGGAACGCTATACAAATGTACTTAATCGAAAGAAAAACATATCAGTGCAAAGCAATCAATAAAGAAACGTCATAAGAATTAAATGTATAAAGAAGGGAAGTTAGCGTGAATAACGCACAATGTAAATTAAGAAGAAATGCGCTACAAATGGTAGATTAATGTATTAATTAGAAAGAAAGCTGTTTAATAAGAAAGTGGTTTAATAAGAAAGCAGTTTAATAAGAAAGTGGTTTAATAGGAAAGAAGTTTTAATAGAGAGAAGTTAGGAATTAATTGATCCAAGAAAGGTAAATTAGGAAAAATAAAATAAAAATTTGTTCGCATTGAGAAGCTTTGTATATGCATAAGGATTGCTTATGAATAAATATAATTCAAATAGAGGATTGTGCGCAATATACAGTGCACCTGGACTGTTTTTGAACGTTTAGTGATGTGGTCGGTTCTGATGCATTGTGATTCAAATCTAACAGACCAGGTTTCTCTGATACACCTATAAATAAGTCTGTAGAGCTAACCCTAAACCTTATATCTCTGAGGCTACGATGAAGCTCTGCCGCTCCTCTTCCTTAAGATCTCTTCAGAAATTTAAATTATTATTAGTTAGAAGATTTTAAATCAAGATCTGCAGGAAAGGAATTGACGCTAATAAAAGGTTGTTTAGAATCATGAAAAGTAAGGTGATTTTCTAGATCCAATCTATTCAAATTTCTTCCTCTTTCCTTCCTTTCTCTTTTAATAAAAATAATCAATCCATGGTTATTAGGTTTTGGATCCTTAAGAGAAAAAACATGGATACTAAAACTGGATCAAATCCAAAATGGGGAACCGTGTGAGGTGAGTGGGTTTAAGCTATAACATTTTAGATAATGATATAATATCGTTTAGCATTCCCCACTATGTATAATTGAAACATGATATGTTGAGATTTTGAATAAATGTTGATAATGACTAAAGTGACAAGCATGATATGTGAGAATAATTAATATGCTAAGATATTAATTTGTTATGTTGGAGTATAAGCTTGTCAAATCTTAGATAACTATTACTGTTGTTTCAATTCCATGTTAATATGTGACAATTGTATACCCGAGCCAGAAATTGAGCACAATACATGTTAGTGTAACAACCCTGAATTTTGGGGCCAATTTAAAATTTATTTTAAGTGATTTTAATGAGTTTTGATATTTAAAATAATCTATTTTAAATAATAATGATCACAAATTTGATTCAAATCGAAGTTAGAATGAATAATTTAATTTTAATTATAAAAAGAGTTAGAAATAGCGCGGTAGTTGGAAAAGTCAAACTTGAACTTTGACTGACCATACAGGATGCAAAATTTAACGGATTTTAGTGAAATCAAAAATATTAGAATCTATTTAAAAATATCTTTCCAAAGAATCCGAAAAATCGAAATTTCATAGCGGAAATCAAAAGTTATGGCCAATTCAAAATTTAGAAAGGTCGTTGGGTAATTTGCATAGGTCAAAAATGCTACTTTTTGCACATAAAGGAATTTCGATTCGAAACCACTTCCATTGAGTTCGAAATGATGTTTCTGCATTGAAAAACAGTAAACACTTATATATTTCGAGTCTCGAAAATTATTTGTTTAAAAATGTATTTTTAATATTAAATATACTGGCCTTAAAAATAGTCATTTTTCAAACAGTCTCAGAATTCGACGAAAATAATTTTGTTGGATTCGTATCATCAAAACAAAGCTAAAAATGATTTTTCGGTAATTTTTAGAATTAATATATAATTACGATTGATTTTTTTGTGTAAACGGACAATTTTTGATTTTAAAAATTCATTAAAAATTCATACGAGCTCAGAATCGAACGAAATTAATTTTCATAGGTCCACAGCATCAAAACATAGCTAAATATATTTTTCGAGAATTTTTGAAGTTAATTTGTGACCTCGGTGAATTTTCACGTACGGTATACATTAAAATATTAATAAAATAATGTAATTATTCCAAAACTCATAACAGACCTTGGAATTGGACCCCGGGACATAGCTCATTGCGTTCAGAAGGTGTCAAAACCTTAAGAACAACAGTAAGCAGGCCTGAATCGGAGTTCGGACCAAAACGGGCTTTAACGGGCTAATTAGATAACCCTAATATAATATTATAAATACCCCGAAAACACTGTTCATTTTCTCCTAACCCGTCATTTGCTGAGCCGCCTAAACTCATGAGTCTTCAAAACTTCAAACTTCGATTTCTCCTCCGTTTCTCAACGAAATTTAGCGTGTGAGTACTCATTTCGAAGCTCTTCGCGAGCTCTTCGATTCTAGATAAGGAGCATCCGTCCCCGTGCCTCGACGAAGCCGCCATACCCCCGCAAACAGCCGCCGTTCGCACCCCCCTGGGCCCCACCGCCGCTGCCACACCCTTCCCTATTCTGGCCGATCGTAGCTCTCTCCAAGACGGTCCACCTCCCACAAACGGTTCGTCGTTTCATCAACCGTAGCTCCCGCAATCTGAAAACAAAGATTTGAACCTCTCTTGAAGGTAAAAGCTTCAGATTTAGTCATGCTTATAAGCGTCGCAGAGTCAGCTGTTAAAGGCTGATTTCTAATTTTTCATATGAACTTGAATGCTAATTGTTTCAGATTCGCAACCGTCTTGAATTCGAACACCAAATCTGACCAAACTCGATTCCTCTCAGAACCAACAGCAGTGAGAATTTATTTTTAATTAAATTTAATTTATTTAATTATTTATTAATTCTTTGTTATTAAAGAATATTGACTGATCTGCTATGTAGCAATATTGAAATACGGATCTAAGTTGTTTATGACTGTATGATGTTAGATCCGCGAATCTAAACGCTAGATCTGAAATTATTGGCTAATTAAAATAGATTATTTAATATTATTGAATTATGCCTTGCCGATTTGTCATATGCCAAAATGTGCATCACCCTGTATGTTATGTTGATTTGAACCGTTAGATCTAGACCTCTTGGATTATTTGAATGTTGTGAATTTTTGATAACATGAAATTTACAATTTATTTTGTAAATAAAAAATTAGAATGTGTTGTTGAGATGAAATTTACAATTTATTTTGTAAATTAAAAATTAGAATTTGTTGTAGATATGAAATTTACAATCTGTTTTGTAAATTAAAAATTAGAATTGGTCGTTGATATGAGATTTACATTTTATTGTGTAAATAAAGTTAGAATTGTGCGTTGACATAAATTTTACATTTTATTATGTAAATAAAAGTTAGAATGTTGCGTTGACATAAATTTTACATTTTATTATGTAAATAAAAGTTAGAATGTTGTGATGACATAAATTTTACATTTTATTATGTAAATAAAGTTAGAATCGTGCGTTGACATAGAATTTACATTTTTATTTGTAAATTATAGTTAGAATGTTGCGTTGATATAAAATTGACATTTTATTATGTAAATTAAAGCTAGAATTGTGCGATGATATAAAATTGACATTTATTTATGTAAATTAAAGTTAAAATTTTGCGTTGACTTGAATATACATTTTTATTTTGTAAATTCAATATTAGGATTGGCGATGACATGAATTTACATTTAATTTTGTAAATTCAATATCAGAAATTGCGATGACATGAAATTTTCATTTTTATTATGTAAATAGAGTATTTTCACCGCATGTATGAATTTACATCATTTTAATGTAAATTAAATAGTGAATTAAACTGTAGAAATTGTTAACATTATTCTTAATGTTAACATATGAAAATTTGACCGTAGAAATTGTTAACATTATTTTTAATTTTGATATATGTAAATTTAACCGTAGGATTTGTTAACATTATTTCTAATGCTAATATATAAAAAATTTCACCGTAGGGAGAATTACATTAATTTTAATGTAATAAAAAGAATGGACTTTACATTGTGTTTAAAGAGTAAATTTTACATTGTGAAGAAGAATGGATTTTATATTGTAACTTGAGAATAGAAGTTTACATTTTGTTAAGGCAAATTCAATAAAAATGTGACAAGCATGAGAATTTACATTTTTCTAAATGTGAATATATAGAAATTTCACCGTATGTTAAATTTACATTTTTTTTATGTAAATATATATGAGTCTCACCGTATGTACATCATACATTATTTTTAATGTACATTATATAGTAATTACAACGTAGGATAACATTGCATTATTTAAAATGGAAATAAAAAGGGGAATTACACTGTAAGAAAATTAACATTATTTATAATACTAATATAAATGAAATTAGACCGCATGACACGAATTACATTTATTTATGTAATTTATAAATGAAATTAGACCACATGACATGAATTACATTTATTTATGTAATTTATGAATGAATTAAAACCACATAGAATAAATTACATTTTTATATGTATTTTATGAATGAATTAACATCGCATGAAATAAAATACATTTTTATATGTACCCTATGAATGAATTAAGACCACATAGAATAAATTACATTTTTATATGTATTTTTTGAATGAATTAACATCGCATGAAATAAAATACATTTTTATATGTATCCTATGAATGAATTAAGACCTCATAAAATGAATTACATTTTTATATGTATTTTATGAATGAATTAACATCGCATGAAATAAAATACATTTTTATATGCATTTTATGAATGAGTTAAGATCGCATGAAATAAATTACATTTTATTTTATGAATGAAATTAGTCCGCATAAAATAAATTACATTTTTACATGTAATTTATGAATGAATTTTCATCGTGTGAAATAAATTACATATTATTATGTAAATTATGAATGAATTTAACCCGCATGAATGAAATTTCATTTTATTCTATGAAATGAATGTATGGATTTACGTTGTAAACAAAGATTACATCTTTATAATGTAAATAAAAAGTAGGATTTACATTTGTAAATAAAATTTATATTTTTATATGTACTTAAGAACGATGAATTATAAATTACATTTTACATGCAAGGATGGAATTAAAAGAAGGAATTGGACGATGAATAAAATTTACATTTTACCGTAAATTAAAGAAATTAAAGGAATTAAAAAGGAAGAATTCACCATTCAAGTATGATTTACAATTTACTGTATAAAAAGGTATGAAAGGATAAAGAATGAGAATATTCATTATAACAAAGATTTAAACGGTTTATGTTTATATATTTATATATAAATGTAATTAAAACTAAACGAATAGGGCGTGGTAGTTCGCGTTTTGAAATCGTACTTTTAAATGACTATACAAGAAGATCCGACCGTCGGATTTTCTTGAAACTGAAACCGTTAGAACCGTCTTGGAAAAATCTTTCCAACGATATATATTACGTTAAAAATCCAACGGTTAGATTCTGAGAAATGTAAAAATCAAAATTGGTTGAACGCAGCGCCATAGTCGCCCATGGACTTAAGGAGTCGTTATATAAAAATTTAATTATTTTAAATAAATAAAATAGGAATGAATCGTTAATAAAAACAATTATTAATGTGTAAGAAGGATTTTCAATATATATATATACGAGGATTATTTGGAAAGTCCGAGTTTATCTCATTCCAAATAATTAAACGACGTTTAAAAATCCAAGATTGGAAGACGACGATTGAAGACCGTCAAATCTCCACATCGAATGGACGATGATGACTGTTGCATTAGAATGGCTCGCTACCATGATAAGGTAATAGTAGGAGTTGCCCAGACGTAGTGTTGATTTGTACGGATTTGGCTTTCGCTCAGACCCAGAGCATAAGCTTATAAATGGATTGTGTGTCTGACATCGTACTTCATTATATATCATGTTATTAATCTTCTGTCGAATGTATGGATGTTTGGTGGCGGAGAATTTATTCTCTTGCTTAACACCCGTTCATATATTTCGGCAAAGGATTGGTAGTATGATATGGAGTGATGATGTGGCATGCTAAGATGCATATGATCGAGGCTTTGTTGAAAAGCAGGCCTTGTGGGACGATCAAAGCATAGTCTGTTTAGGCATAGCTTTGTGTATAGCGTGACTTCGCGAGCCTCGCACACCGGCAGAGTCTAAAACGGGAGAAGGGAACGCAGGGAGAGCAGCACGTTTCTTTCTAGCTAGAGTGGTGCCAGTGACCTACCAGCCCTGACATTTTACTTATGTGGATGATGGAATGAGGCGCCTCGGATAGGTCCTATAGGACTGGGAAACGTGTGTTCAGGAATTGCCAATCCGCTAAGCTGTATTTGCGGACCGGCCTAGCAGCTATCCAAGGGTTCACTGCGGGGGATCCTGAGACATTAGCTAGAGTGTCTCGAATCGGTAAGGAGCTCCTCCCTAGCCTTGACTCATGATGGAATCCAAAATCCAATACGCCCCATGCGGTTTTGATTGTATTACTAGTATGGAGGCATAGCATATGGTACCTATGCTTCCTAGGATTGATACATTTACTTTGAAATGTTTTGATATTTACTAATAATAATATTAAACTCATATTTGCCGTATTTAGCATGTTTAATCACCATAAGGTAAAATCCTATCCTCTGGTGTGCGTTGCATTGTGTGATGGGACCTGGGTCTTATGGTGATTCCATTTTTCTAAAAAGCATAGCATTGTTGTACGATTTACTTATCATTTATTCTGACATGTTTATGCTATCCATTAGAGCAAACCCGTTCCGTGTTAGCGGCGTGGTCTTTGGATTTGCCCTATTAATAGTAATTTATTAGTTAAGAATTCTCACACCAGTCCCACGACTGACCCGTTGTTTGTTTCCACCTTTTTGCAAACTCGGGTGCCCTCTTTCCACACGGGCAGTCGAGCAGTTGCCTACAGGTTTATCTCTTTAGCAGGATCCTGGATTGAAGCTTAAAGCTGTGTCCAGAGCATAGTTGTCTTCCGCTGTATCTATTTTATTTCCGCTGCACTGTATTAAAATTATTGTAAAGTTTTCTTCCGTTGTATTATTAATCAATATACTCTGATATTCTGTACTCTGATGTAACATTTATTATTAATGTTATAAAAGTCTGTTGTTGTTCTGATGTGTTGTATTCCCAAAGTTAACGTATGCGGATTTTGAACGGTCTTGGTCGATTTTGCGATCGATTAAGGTCGAGCGAAACCCGTGTCGTTAAAGTTAGTATCAGAGCTTTGGTTAGCTCAAATCTTTGGGGTACAACTCATTAGAACTGAACAAAAGACTCATCAGAGATTGGATTAGTAATATCCAATAAGAATACTCATTAGAGATAGGGTTAGTAATGCCCTAGAATGAGTTAAGAGTAGCAAGCCTATAATATACGTATTTGTGATTAATTATACTCTATTTTGGAAAATATGATTTTCAATATATAAAAAGTCATATATTTGAAAGTTAATCAACTAATGAAATTATTTAAACCAATGGATAAAATATATATATATTAGTTAGTTAATTAATCAACTTTTAGCTTCGTCCCTTTTCGAGGACGAAAAGTTTTTAAGTGGGGGAGACTGTAACAACCCTGAATTTTGGGGCCAATTTAAAATTTATTTTAAGTGATTTTAATGAGTTTTGATATTTAAAATAATCTATTTTAAATAATAATGATCACAAATTTGATTCAAATCGAAGTTAAAATGAATAATTTAATTTTAATTATAAAAAGAGTTAGAAATAGCGCGGTAGTTGGAAAAGTCAAACTTGAACTTTGACTGACCATACAGGATGCAAAATTTAACGGATTTTAGTGAAACCAAAAATATTAGAATCTATTTAAAAATATCTTTCCAAAGAATCCGAAAAATCGAAATTTCATAGCGGAAATCAAAAGTTATGGCAAATTCAAAATTTAGAAAGGTCGTTGGGTAATTTGCATAGGTCAAAAATGCTACTTTTTGCATATAAAGGAATTTCGACTCGAAACCACTTCCATTGAGTTCGAAATGATGTTTCTAAATTGAAAAATAGTAAACACTTATATATTTCGAGTCTCGAAAATTATTTGTTTAAAAATGTATTTTTAATATTAAATATACTGGCCTTAAAAATAGTCATTTTTTAAACAGTCTCAGAATTTGAAGAAAATAATTTTGTTGGATTCCTATCATCAAAACAAAGCTAAAAATGATTTTTTGGTAATTTTTAGAATTAATATATAATTATGATTGATTTTTTTTTTTGTGTAAACAGACAATTTTTGTCTTTAAAAATTCATTAAAAATTCATACGAGCTCAGAATCGAACGAAATTAATTTTTATAGGTCCACAGCATCAAAACATAGCTAAATATATTTTTCGAGAATTTTTGAAGTTAATTTGTGACCTCGGTGAATTTTCACGTACGGTATACATAAAAATATTAATAAAATAATGTAATTATTCCAAAACTCATAACAGACCTCAGAATTGGACCCCGGGACATAGCTCATTGCGTTCAGAAGGTGTCAAAACCTTAAGAACGACAGTAAGCAGGCCTGAATCGGAGTTCGGACCAAAACGGGCTTTAACGGGCTAATTAAATAATTAGATAACCCTAATATAATATTATAAATACCCCGAAAACACTGTTCATCGTCTCCTAACCCGTCATTTGCTGAGCCGCCTAAACCCATGAGTCTTCAAAACTTCAAACTTCGATTTCTCCTCCGTTTCTCAACGAAATTTAGCGTGTGAGTACTCATTTCGAAG
Source organism: Allium sativum (assembly GCA_030737875.1). NCBI lineage: Eukaryota > Viridiplantae > Streptophyta > Magnoliopsida > Asparagales > Amaryllidaceae > Allium > Allium sativum. Next base: position 258,952,478 of record CM060927.1, on the reverse strand, counting down.
CTCTTCGCGAGCTCTTCGATTCTAGATAACGAGCATCCGTCCTCGTGCCTCGACGAAGCCGCCACACCCCCGCAAACAACCGCCGTTCGCACCCCCCTGGGCCCCACCGCCGCCGCCGCACCCTCCCCTCTTCTGGCCGATCGTAGCTCTCTCCAAGACGGTCCACCTCCAACAAACGGTTCGTCGTTTCATCAACCGTAGCTCCCGCAATCTGAAAACAAAGATTTGAACCTCTCTTGAAGGTAAAAGCTTCAGATTTAGTCACGCTTATAAGCGTCGCAGAGTCAGTTGTTAAAGGCTGATTTCTAATTTTTCATATGAACTTGAATACTAATTGTTTCAGATCCGCAACCGTCTTGAATTCGAACACCAAATCTGACCAAACTCGATTCATCTCAGAACCAACAGCGGTGAGAATTTATTTTTAATTAAATTTAATTTATTTAATTATTTATTAATTCTTTGTTATTAAAGAATATTGACTGATCTGCTATATAGCAATATTGAAATACGGATCTAAGTTGTTTATGACTGTATGATGTTAGATCCGCAAATCTAAACGCTAGATCTGAAATTATTGGCTAATTAAAATAGACTATTTAATATTATTGAATTATGCCTCGCCGATTTGTCATATGCCAAAATGTGCATCACCCTGTATGTTATGTTGATTTGAACTGTTAGATCTAGACCTCTTGGATTATTTGAATGTTGTGATTTTTGATAACATGAAATTTACAATTTATTTTGTAAATAAAAAATTAGAATGTGTTGTTGAGATTAAATTTACAATTTATTTTGTAAATTAAAAATTAGAAATTGTTGTAGATATGAAATTTACAATCTGTTTTGTAAATTAAAAATTAGAATTGGTCGTTGATATGAGATTTACATTTTATTGTGTAAATAAAGTTAGAATTGTGCGTTGACATAAATTTTACATTTTATTATGTAAATAGAAGTTAAAATGTTGCGTTGACATAAATTTTACATTTTATTATGTAAATAAAAGTTAGAATGTTGTGATGACATAAATTTTACATTTTATTATGTAAATAAAGTTAGAATCGTGCGTTGACATAGAATTTACATTTTTATTTGTAAATTATAGTTAGAATGTTGCGTTGATATAAAATTGACATTTTATTATGTAAATCAAAGCTAGAATTGTGCGATGATATAAAATTGACATTTATTTATGTAAATTAAAGTTAAAATTTTGCGTTGACTTGAATATACATTTTTATTTTGTAAATTCAATATTAGGATTGGCGATGACATGAATTTACATTTAATTTTGTAAATTCAATATCAGAAATTGCGATGACATGAAATTTTCATTTTTATTATGTAAATAGAGTATTTTCACCGCATGTATGAATTTACATCATTTTAATGTAAATTAAATAGTGAATTAAACTGTAGAATTTGTTAACATTATTCTTAATGTTAACATATGAAAATTTGACCGTAGAAATTGTTAACATTATTTTTAATGTTGATTTATGTAAATTTAACCGTTGGATTTATTAACATTATTTCTAATGCTAATATATAAAAAAATTCACCGAAGGGAGAATTACATTAATTTTAACGTAATAAAAAGAATGGACTTTACATTGTGTTTAAAGAGTAAATTTTACATTGTGAATAAGAATGGATTTTATATTGTAACTTGAGAATAGAAGTTTACATTTTGTTAAGGCAAATTCAATAAAAATGTGACAAGCATGAGAATTTACATTTTTCTTAATGTGAATATATAGAAATTTCACCGTATGTTAAATTTACATTTTTTTTATGTAAATATATATGAGTCTCACCGTATGTACATCTTACATTATTTTTAATGTACATTATATAGTAATTACAACGTAGGATAACATTGCATTATTTATAATGGAAATAAAAAGGGGAATTACATTGTAAGAAAATTAACATTATTTATAATACTAATATAAATGAAATTAGAACGCATGACATGAATTACATTTATTTATGTAATTTATAAATGAAATTAGACCGCATGACATGAATTACATTGTAACAACCCTGGATTTTGGGGCCAATTTAAAATTTATTTTAAGTGATTTTAATTATTCTTGATATTTAAAATAATCTACTTTAAATAATAATGATCAAAATTTGATTCAAATCGGAGTTAGAATGAATAATTTAATTTTAATTATAAAGAGAGTTAGAAATAGCGCGGTAGTTGGAAAAGTCAAACATGAACTTTGACTGACCATACAGGATGCAAAATTTAACGGATTTTAGTGGAACCAAAAATATTAGAATCTATTTAAAAATATCTTTCCAACGAATCCCAAAAATCGAAATTTCATAGCGGGAATCAAAAGTTATGGCCAATTCAATTTTTAGAAAGGTCGTTGGGTAATTTGCATAGGTCAAAAATGCTACTTTTTGCATATAAAGGAATTTCGACTCGAAACCACTTCCATTGAGTTCGAAATTATGTTTCTGCATTGAAAAACAGTAAACACTTATATATTTCGAGTTTCGAAAATTATTTGTTTAAAAATGTATTTTTAATATTAAATATACTGGCCTTAAAAATAGCCATTTTTCAAACAGTCTCAGAATTCGACAAAAATAATTTTGTTGGGTTCGTATCATCAAAACAAAGCTAAAAATGATTTTTCGGTAATTTTTAGAATTAAAATATAATTATAATTTATTTTTCAGTGTAAACGGACAATTTTTGACTTTAAAAATTTATTAAAAATTCATACGAGCTCAGAATTGAACGAAATTAATTTTCATAGGTCCATAGCATCAAAACATAGCTAAATATATTTTTCGAGAATTTTTGAAGTTAATTTGTGACCTCGGTGAATTTTCACGTACGATATACATTAAAATATTAATAAAATAATGTAATTATTACAAAACTCATAACAGACCTCGGAATTGGACCGCGGGAATGTTTACAGTGTAATGAATGAATTAACGATTCATTTATATTAGTATTATAAATAATGTTAATTTTCTTACAGTGTAATTCCCCTTTTTATTTCCATTATAAATAATGCAATGTTATCCTACGTTGTAATTACTATATAATGTACATTAAAAATAATGTAAGATGTACATACGGTGATACTCATATATATTTACATAAAAAATGTAAATTTAACATACGGTGAAATTTCTATATATTCACATTAAGAAAAATGTAAATTCTCATGCTTGTCACATTTTTATTGAATTTGCCTTAACAAAATGTAAACATCTATTCTCAAGTTACAATATAAAATCCATTCTTCTTCACAATGTAAAATTTACTCTTTAAACACAATGTAAAGTCCATTCTTTTTATTACATTAAAATTAATGTAATTCTCCCTACGGTGAATTTTTTTATATATTAGCATTAGAAATAATGTTAACAAATCCTACGGTTAAATTTACATATATCAACATTAAAAATAATGTTAACAATTTCTACGGTCAAATTTTCATATGTTAACATTAAGAATAATGTTAACAATTTCTACAGTTTAATTCACTATTTAATTTACATTAAAATGATGTAAATTCATACACGCGGTGAAAATACTCTATTTACATAATAAAAATGAAAATTTCATGTCATCGCAATTTCTGATATTGAATTTACAAAATTAAATGTAAATTCATGTCATCGCCAATCCAAATATTGAATTTACAAAATAAAAATGTATATTCAAGTCAACACAAAATTTTAACTTTAATTTACATAAATAAATGTAAATTCTATATCATCGCACAATTCTAGCTTTAATTTACATAATAAAATTTCAATTTTATATCAACGCAACATTCTAACTATAATTTACAAATAAAAATGTAAATTCTATGTCAGCGCACGATTCTAACTTTATTTACATAATAAAATGTAAAATTTATGTCATCACAACATTCTAACTTTTATTTACATAATAAAATGTAAAATTTATGTCAACGCAACATTCTAACTTTTATTTACATAATAAAATGTAAAATTTATGTCAACGCAACATTCTAACTTTTATTTACATAATAAAATGTAAAATTTATGTCAACGCCAATGCTAATATTGAATTTACAAAATAAAAATGTAAATTTTGTGTCAACGACGAATTTTAACTTTAATTTACAAAATAAATTGTAAATCTCATATCAACGACCAATTCTTATTTTTAATTTACAAAACAGATTGTAAATTTCATATCTACACCAAATTCTAATTTTTAATTTACAAAATAAATTGTAAATTTCATCTCAACAACACATTCTAATTTTTTATTCACAAAATAAATTGTAAATTTCATGTTATCAAAAATTCACAACATTCAAATAATCCAAGAGGTCTAGATCTAACAGTTCAGATCAACATAACATACAGGGTGATGCACATTTTGGCATATGACAAATCGGCGAGGCATAATTCAATAATATTAAATAATCTATTTTAATTAGCCAATAATTTCAGATCTTGCGTTTAGATTCGCGGATCTAACATCATACAGTCATAAACAACTTAGATCCGTATTTCAATATTGCTACATAGCATCTCAGTCAATATTCTTTAATAACAAAGAATTAATAAATAATTAAATTAAATTAAAAATAAATTCTCACCGCTGTTGGTTCTGAGATGAATCGAGTTTGGTCAGATTTGGTGTTCGAATTCAAGACGGTTGCGGATCTGAAACAATTAGCATTCAAGTTCATATGAAAAATTAGAAATCAGCCTTTAACAACTGACTTTGCGACGCTTATAAGCGTGACTAAATCTGAAGCTTTTACCTTCAAGAGAGGTTCAAATCTTTGTTTTCAGATTGCGGGAGCTACGGTTGATGAAACGACGAACCGTTTGTTGGATGTGGACCGTCTTGGAGAGAGCTACAATCGGCCAGAAGAGGGGAGGGTGCGCCGGCGGCGGTGGGGCCCAGGGGGGTGCGAACGGCGGCTTTTTGCGGGGGTATGGCGGCTTCGTCGAGGCACGGGGACGGATGCTCCTTATCTAGAATCGAAGAGCTCGCGAAGAGCTTCGAAATGAGTACTCACACGCTAAATTTCATTGAGAAACGGAGGAGAAATCGAAGTTTGAAGTTTTGAAGACTCATGGCTTTAGGCGGCTCAGCAAATGACGGGTTAGGAGACGATGAACAGTGTTTTCGGGGTATTTATAATATTATATTAGGGTTATCTAATTATTTAATTAGCTCGTTAAAGCCCGTTTTGGTCCGAACTCCGATTCAGGCCTGCTTACTGTCGTTCTTAAGGTTTTGACACCTTCTGAACGCAATGAGCTATGTCCCGGGGTCCAATTCCGAGGTCTGTTATGAGTTTTGGAATAATTACATTATTTTATTAATATTTTAATGTATACCGTACGTGAAAATTCACCGAGGTCACAAATTAACTTCAAAAATTCTCGAAAAATATATTTAGCTATGTTTTGATGCTGTGGACCTATGAAAATTAATTTCGTTCGATTCTGAGCTCGTATGAATTTTTAAAGTCAAAAATTGTCCGTTTACACTAAAAAAATCAATCATAATTATATATTAATTCTAAAAATTACCGAAAAATCATTTTTAGCTTTGTTTTGATGATACGAATCCAACAAAATTATTTTCGTCAAATTCTGAGACTGTTTGAAAAATGACTATTTTTAAGGCCAGTATATTTAATATTAAAAATACATTTTTAAACAAATAATTTTCGAGACTCGAAATATATAAGTGTTTACTGTTTTTCAATGCAGAAACATCATTTCGAACTCAATGGAACTGGTTTCGAGTCGAAATTCCTTTATATGCAAAAAGTAGCATTTTTGACCTATGCAAATTACTCAGCGACCTTTCTAAATTTTGAATTGGCCATAACTTTTGATTTCCGCTAGGAAATTCAGATTTTTCAGTTTCATTGGAAATATATTTTAAAATAGATTCTAATATTTTTGGTTTCACTAAAATCCGTTAAATTTTGCATCCTGTATGGTCAGTCAAAGTTCAAGTTTGACTTTTCAAACTACCGCGCTATTTCTAACTCTTTTTATAATTAAAATTAAATTATTCATTAAAATAATGTTCATTCCCTACGGTTAAATTCATTTATATCCACATAGAATAAATTACATTTTTATATGTATTTTATGAATGAATTAACATCGCATGAAATAAAATACATTTTTATATGTACCCTATGAATGAATTAAGACCACATAGAATAAATTACATTTTTATATGTATTTTATGAATGAATTAACATCGCATGAAATAAAATACATTTTTATATGTATCCTATGAATGAATAAAGACCTCATAAAATGAATTTCATTTTTATATGTATTTTATGAATGAATTAACATCGCATGAAATAAAATACATTTGTATATGCATTTTATGAATGAGTTAAGATCGCATGAAATAAATTACATTTTATTTTATGAATGAAATTAGTCCGCATAAAATAAATTACATTTTTACATGTAATTTATGAATGAATTTTCATTGTGTGAAATAAATTACATATTATTATGTAAATTATGAATGAATTTAACCCGCATGAATGAAATTTCATTTTATTCTATGAAATGAATGTATGGATTTACATTGTAAACAAAGATTACATCTTTATAATGTAAATAAAAAGTAGGATTTACATTTGTAAATAAAATTTATATTTTTATATGTACTTAAGAACGATGAATTATAAATTACATTTTACATGTAAGGATGGAATTAAAAGAAGGAATTGGACGATGAATAAAATTTACATTTTACCGTAAATTAAAGAAATTAAAGGAATTAAAAAGGAAGAATTCACCATTCAAGTATGATTTACAATTTACTGTATAAAAAGGGATGAAAGGATAAAGAATGAGAATATTCATTATAATAAAGATTTAAACGGTTTATGTTTATATATTTATATATAAATGTAATTAAAACTAAACGAATAGGGCGTGGTAGTTCGTGTTTTGAAATCGTACTTTTAAATGACTATACAAGAAGATCTGACCGTCGGATTTTCTTGAAACTGAAACCGTTAGGACCGTCTTGGAAAAATCTTTCCAACGATATATATTACGTTAAAATCCAATGGTTAGATTATGAGAAATGTAAAAATCAAAATTGGTTGAATGCAGCACCATAGTCGCCCATGGACTTAAGGAGTCGTTATATAAAAATTTAATTATTTTAAATAAATAAAATAGGAATGAATCGTTAATAAAAACAATAAATAATGTGTAAGAAGGATTTTCAATATATATATATATATATATATATATATATATATATATACGAGGATTATTTGGAAAGTCCAAGTTTATCTCATTCCAAATAATTAAACGACGTTTAAAAATCCAAGATTGGAAGACGGCGATTGAAGACCGTCAAATCTCCACATCGAATGGATGATGATGACTGTTGCATTAGAATGGCTCGCTACCATGATAAGGTAATAGTAGGAGTTTCCCAGACGTAGTGTTGATTTGTACGGATTTGGCTTTCGCTCAGACCCAGAGCATAAGCTTATAAATGGATTGTGTGTCTGACATCGTACTTCATTATATATCATGTTATTAATCTTCTGTCGAATGTATGGATGTTTGGTGGCGGAGAATTTATTCTCTTGCTTAACACCCGTTCATATATTTCAGCAAAGGATTGGTAGTATGATATGGAGTGATGATGTGACATGCTAAGATGCATATGATCGAGGCTTTGTTGAAAAGCAGGCCTTGTGGGACGATCAAAGCATAGTCTGTTTAGGCATAGCTTTGTGTATAGTGTGACTTCGCGAGCCTCGCACACCGGCGGAGTCTAAAACGGGAGAAGGGAACGCAGGGGGAGCAGCACGTTTCTTTCTAGCTAGAGTGGTGCCAGTGACCTACCAGCCCTGACATTTTACTTATGTGGATGATGGAATGAGGCGCCTCGGATAGGTCCTATAGGACTGGGAAACGTGTGTTCAGGAATTGCCAATCCGCTAAGCTGTATTTGCGGACCGGCCCTGCAGCTATCCAAGGGTTCACTGCGGGGGATCCTGAGACATTAGCTAGAGTGTCTCGAATCGGTAAGGAGCTCCTCCCTAGCCTTGACTCATGATGGAATCCAAAATCCAATACGCCCCATGTGGTTTTGATTGTATTACTAGTATGGAGGCATAACATATGGTACCTATGCTTCCTAGGATTGATACATTTACTTTGAAATGTTTTGATATTTACTAATAATAATATTAAACTCGTATTTGCCGTATTTAGCATGTTTAATCACCATAAGGTAAAACCCTATCCTCTGGTGTGCGTTGCATTGTGTGATGGGACCTGGGTCTTATGGTGATTCCATTTTTCTAAAAAGCATAGCGTTGTTGTACGATTTACTTATCATTTATTCTGACACGTTTATGCACGACAATCCATTAGAGCAAACCCGTTCCGCGTTAGCGACGTGGTCTTTGGATTTGCCCTATTAATAGTAATTTATTAGTTAAGAATTCTCACACCAGTCCCACGACTGACCCGTTGTTTGTTTCCACCTTTTTGCAAACTCGGGTGCCCTCTTTCCACACGGGCAGTCGAGCAGTTGTCTACAGGTTTATCTCTTTAGCAGGATCCTGGATTGAAGCTTAAAGCTGTGTCCAGAGCATAGTTGTCTTCCGCTGTATCTATTTTATTTCCGCTGCACTGTATTAAAATTATTGTAAAATTTTCTTCCGTTGTATTATTAATCAATATACTCTGATATTCTGTACTCTGATGTAACATTTGTTATTAATGTTATAAAAGTCTGCTGTTGTTCTGATGTGTTGTATTCCCAAAGTTAACGTATGCGGATTTTGAACGGTCTTGGTCGATTTTGCGATCGATTAAGGTCGGGCGAAACCCGTGTCGTTACAGTTAGTTTATGTGATTTGAGAAATTGCATGATTAAATGATTACAGGTTAGAGTTAAATACATGAATATGGATATGGGCATAAATCAAATTATGAAAAAAGACCTTAATTTGGGCATATGGTACATAATGAATATGAATTCGGAAAAGGGCATGAAAAACCTATAATGAAATAGGAATAAAGGTTAAAGAACAAACATGCCTAGATTCGCATTAATTTGACACTGTAACGCTTTTAGACACTTGGTTCGATTGCTCTTATGATAGAAGTCTGCCCAGAACCGCCTGACATATCCAGCATTCACAAGTGGTAAATCTAATGTGAGGGGTCTAAGTGCATAATTAAAACATGTAATGGTGCTAAGACCTGAGGTTAAGGCGACTTGTGGTAGAAGTCTGCCCGGACCCGCCCGAGAAATCCAACATCCACAAGTGTAGGCTTAATGTGAGAGGTTTAGTGTGTATATATATATATATATATATATATATATATATATATATATATATTTATGTAAATAGAAGGAATGATAAACAACATTAATTGTAATTAATGGGAATAAATGGAATTGAAAGAAAGACACAACGGTAAAGAAAAATAAAAAGATTAGAATGGACGGGGAATGATAATAACCCACTGTAAATAATTTATGTAGGCTTGTCCTAGGGACAAGTGGAAATTATAACTTACGTTATAATAAGTGATAAAAATGGAATGGAATAACTTATGTAAGAAGATAAGTTATACTCAATTAAAAATTTAGTAAATTAGGAGAACAAGAATCTGATATCAATGGATAAGGACAACATAAGTCATGTCTATAGAAAGAAACTTGTTAATGGACCTTGGTTGAGAACTAAATTAATAAGTAAACAGCGTTAAGTTGTAAAGACAACATAAGAGGGAATTATGATTAAATAAGAATGAATGAGGTAACTGAGGAAAAGAGGCAAGTTATATTTAATCATAAATGTTAAGGGACATGTAAAATAGAAAACATGTGAATTAAGATACACTTAGTTACATATAAAGTAGAACATGTTATTGTAACCTTGAGTCAAACAAGAATATAAAATGATTGTGAATTACAAACCTTGGACCACAATATAGAGAATAACATGTTGTGGGCTTATTAATAAACTTAAATGTGTTAATTATATAACTGAAATTAATAAGCAAGAGGAACTTGGTAACTTGATTAAGAATTCAATATGAATGGGAATAACCGAGTTAAATGGAAACATGATAAGGTAAAGCAGGCACGTAAAAAAATCTTTATGCATAGGGTCTAATAACATATTAAAATAAGGCGCTTGGACCAGTCCGCACGTTTGGGTGTGAATAACCCAACGGGGTGGATCATCGTAGTGTAATAAGACACGAGGGGAGTGCACGTTAGTCTGATTATTCTGTTGGCTCCGAAGGACCGGAAGGGTAAGCACGCGACATCCTGAGATTTGTAAGGTGCTCGCAGAGGTTGGGTCTGCGCGTAACTACCAGGTCGGTGGGCCTTGACTGCAAAAGTAGCTTTGTAGTCAAAATGCTGTGACGCGGTGACACCAGGGTGATTCAGCGGTTTCCTCAACAGGGAGGCGAAAGGTCACAACCAATAAGGATAGTAGGTCGCCGGGTACCCGTCTTCGGCAGCCAGTGGGATGTTAAAAGACTAGAGCTAAAACCAATAGACTATTCAACTTTCACAATTGAGGTATGGTGGTTGAGAGAAGACGCCAACTGGATGTTTAGATTGTTTGTAAGGGAACAGTCGTTTTGCACATGTAGTCTTTATTAGTTGTGGGAGGGACCGAGGTAGGGATATAGCCACCATGAAAACAGACCCTAGGAATATATGTATATAGAGGCTCTTAAAGAGAGTCTATACATATATAGAAAAGCTCCCAACCAAGTTCTATGTTTCTTGTATAGCCCTGCCACGGAACTCGGTGCACATTAGAGGACGAGCAGTTAAGGCATCGAGCTACAATTGATGATACATATATGGGACAGTCTAGATACATGCATGTCAGCTCTGGGTAGTGTATCGTAGATTTGAGGGCATTACTCCGTATGAATCCTGATTCGATAAACGGTGGCAGTCCGTACGCTTACGTAGCGTAGTAATGACCGATATATGCGGAACGTAACATTATTATGTAGAGATACGTACGTCATCCCGGAGTAGGATGAGGGACTGCATTCATTTTTGTGGTATTACGGTGAGACCATGCGAGTGGGATACCACGGGGTGTACCTTAATATTGGGGGTGGCTACATATATATTATATTAGGTTAATCCACTGGGGAATAAATCGGTACGACGTGTGTGTAAGCCTTGAGTGCTGTTAACCCAAGCAACCTAATAAATAAGAAAAATATCATTGAATGGTATATTTAGGATTATCCAAAGTGTATAATTTTAATCCAGTCACACAAAACTTGTGTTCTGACCCCTCCTCATAACATACTCGCAGGTTAGATTTGTGGCAAAAGCATGTTAGCCTTGGATACTGGTTAGGCAGTATTATTACGGTAAGGCTATACTTTGATTATATTATATTTTATCTTTCCGCCGTGAGATATTTTCTGAGCTCTGACATATTTTATGTCTCTTTCTTTTCTGCAGGATACCAGAGCAAACCAATCTGAGTTTCGATAGGTTGGAATTATGAGAAAAAAATTGGTCTGTCGGAATGTTGGTTGTTACATCTGGTATCAGAGCTTCGGTTTAGGATTCATGTATAAATAGTGAGTGAATGTATTTGTATTTCTAACAAAATAAATGTAGAATACATACATATATATACCTAGATCCAAAGAGGAACCCACTAAATAGAAAGAGTATAATATGGTAAGAAATGGGATATTTGTTTTGTACACTAAAAAAATGAATATGGAAATTTGAGACCCTTAGGAAATTTGGGTGGGAAGTGTACAGTATATATTTTGTATGGAAGGAAGGTGGATCCCATATGATTAGTATTTTAAGTTAGTGGGTTTGGCAGTAAAACCTTATAAATTGGAAAAGGTTAAAAAGAAAAAAATGTATTAGGAATATATATAGTTGAGAGAACTGACCTTGTGGAAGTGTCTAAGAAAGCCTAGAAAATTGGAAACCCACTTTGAGTTTAACCCCATTGTTAACTTTTAAGAACTTGAATTTATAGAAGTTTTGGGAAAATGGTTTATGGTGTTCTTAAGCTTAATCTTAAAAGTTATAGTTTTAAATATGTAAAGTACATATTGAGTTTTAAAGTAAAATGGGTTATATTTTGGAAAACAATGATTTCTTGTGAAGATTTTGTCTTAAATCTTAGTAAAAAGGTGCATAAAATAGAGTATACATAGCTTGCTAGATTTTATTTATATTATATGAAAGGGTTAAAAGTAAAACATGGAAAATCTTGCATTTTGATTCCAGTAAAGAATGTTTTGAAATCTCTATTCTTTTGACAATAAATTGTTTGATCTTTTCTTTGTCATAGGTAGCATAGTCTTAAGATACTTGGCCCTTAGTAGCAGATGTGTAGAGCGTTTGTTTCCTGTTTTAGTTAGAAGACTTATTTGAAGACTAAACTTAGGTCATTGGATTAAATTAAATAAGCTAAGAGAGGAAGATGACATAACTAAAAAGGAAACAATAAATTCAATGAAGCAACAAACATAATGGTTTAGAAAAATGAAAATTTTAAGAAAAGATGAATAAGAATGAAATTTTTCCAAGAAAAGTTGAAAAAGTTTTCTTATGTGGGTTGTGCTTTGATAGGAAAATAGGAAAATTTTGTATAGTAGTTACATAAAATCCAAGTACAAATAGAAAAGGTAAATAAAATAAAAATGGAAGTTGTAAAATTTTGTTGTTTTATATCTTTTTGTAACATAAGAAGTCGAATTTAGAAAATTAGTTTTTTCTGAAATTTGAGAAATAAAGTTAGTCAATAGGATTTTGGATGCAACAATTGGATGAACTACGCTCTTAATAAGTGAGAATGTGGAAAATTTGGATGAAACAACATTTTGATTTTCAAAATATTGCGTTTATATAAAACTGCCAGTCTGTTTAGGGTGTGAGCATCATATTTTAAAAGTATTTTTGAAAAATTGGCATACACGTAGGAGGTATCGCTTAGGCATACATGCATTATTATGTTGTATTTCACTTTTTACAAGTGCACAATGTTTGCAAGAATGGGATGCACATATGATGGACGTATATTATGTGAGGGGTTAATTGATTTTTATCCTTATCAAATTTCGAGGACGAAATTTCCTAAGGGTGGGGAATGTAACACCCCGCATTTTTGTAACAATTAGATAATTAAATAGTGCACATAAGAAAAACAAATATTTGAAGAGCTTCCAGAATTTGGTCATGGGAGTAGCGTCATTACATTCGTGGCGATTTTCTGGTCAACTTAGACCTATGGATTGCAGAAAACCGATTTAAGATGAAAAAGATACCTATAAATGAATCTTTGCAGCAAAACATGAAAATAAGGTAAGGAGAACAATGACTACCATTGTTTCTAAAATTATTAACAAAAGACTTTATAGCTCAATTGGTTAAGGCACTGGATATGTAACATAGAGGTCAGGGGTTCAAACCAAAATAGCGGCATAATTTATTTTTATCTTTGTTTTAGAGAGGGCCAATTGAACATACAAATATATGTACACATACAAATTCAAAATTTGAAAGGATAGGAATATACATATAAGGAAATAAAGAAAATATATGTATATATAAGAGAACATATATGTATATGCATGAACACGAATAAAGGAAAAATAATGGTAATGTATAATTTAAATAAATTCATACATTGAAGAAGAGGAAAATTAGTACAATTTTTAATGCATTAAGAAAGGTAAGAAATAAATGCAGTGCAATAAATATATGCATTGAAAAAAAATGAATTAATAAATTTAATTGCATGCAAACAATGAAAATAAGAAAAGATGTATATACATGACAATTAAGAGTTTTAATGCATGCAAGATAAACGGAAAAGTTAAAAAATGAAAACTGTAGCAATAAATGAATGCATTAAGAGGCAAATTGGTCATATACAAAAATGAAGGCATGCAATTATAATAGAAATAAAGCAATTAATTAACGCATATTTGAAACGCAAGGAATAATGGTACATGTATAATAATAAAGTTATATGCAATATTTAAAATAGGAATGAATGCGATGCAATGGAAATTGCATGACAACATTAAAGAGAAAAGGAGGAAAGTATTGAATAAAAGATAAGAAACACATTAATGCAAATAAGAAGGCACATACAGTTAAACAAAAAGGAGCAAGGAAAGCAATGTATGTGCAAGTGAATACAACACATGAATTGAGAAATTAATGCAAAAAAGGGGAACGCTATAAAAATGTTCTTAATACAAAGAAAGAGCTATCAGTGCAAAGCAATCAATAAAGAAACCTTATAAGAATTAAATGTACAAAGAAGGGAAGTTAATGTGAATAACACATAATGAAATTTAAGAAGAAATGCACTAAAATGGTAGATAAATGCATTAATTAGAAAGAAAGCGGTTTAATAAGAAAGAGGTTGAATAAGAAAGAGGTTTAATAGGAAAGAAGTTTTAAAAGAGAGAAGTTAGGAATTAATTGACCCAAGAAAGGTAAATTAGGAACAAAATAAAAAATTGTTCGCAATAAGAAGCTTTGTCTACGCATAAGGATTGCTTATGAATAAATATAACTCAAATAGAGGATTGTTCGCAATATACAGCGCACCTGGATTGTTTTTGAATATTTAGTGACGTGGTCGGTTCTAATGGATTACAATTCAAATCTAAAGGATCAGGTTTCTCCGATACACCTATAAATATTCTGTAGAGCTAACCCTTAACCTCATATTTCTGAGGCTACGCTGAAGCTTTGTTGTTCCTCTTCCTTAAGATCTCTTTAGAAATTTAGACTATTATTAGTTAGAAGATTTTAATTCAAGATCTGGAGGAAAGGAATTGACGCTAATAAAAGATTGTTCAGAATCATGAAAAGTAAGGTGATTTTCTAGATCCAGTCTATTCAAATTTCTTCCACTTTCCTTCATTTCTCTTTTAATAAAAATAATCAATCCATGGTTATTAGGTTCTGGATCCAACTAAGGGAAATATCATGGATACTAAAACTGGATCAGATCCAGAATTGGGAAAGCGTATGAGGTGAGTGGGTTTAAGCTATAACATTTTAGATAATAATATAATATCGTTTAGCATTCCCCACTATGTATAATTGAAACAGGATATGTTGAGATGTTAAACAAATGTTGATAATGACTAAAGTGACAAGTATGATGTGTGAGAATAATTAATATGCTAAGATATTAATTTGTTATGTTGGAATATAAGCTTGTCAAATCTTACATAGTTATTACTGTTGTTTCAATTCCATGTTAATATGTGACAGTTGTATACCCGAGCCATTAGTGGTAGAAATTGAGTACAATACATGTAAGTTTATGTGATTTGAGAAATTACATGATTAAATGATTACGGGTTAGAATTAAATACATGAAGACCTTAATTTGGGCATATGGAACATAATGAATATGACTCGGAAAAGGGGCGTGAAAAACCTATAATGAAATAGGAATAATGGTTAAAGAACGAACATGCCTAAATTCACAGTAATTTGACACTGTAACGCTCTGAGACACGAGATTAGATTGCACTTATGATAAAAGTCTGACCGGAACCGCCCGGCATATGCAGCATTCACAAGCGGTAAATATAATGTGAGGGGTCTAAGTGAATAATTAAAACATGTAATGGTGCTAAGACCCGAGGTTAATTTGACTTGTGGTAGAAGTCTGCCCGGAACCGCCCGACAAATCTAGCATCCAGAAGTGTAGGCTTAATGTGAGAGGTCTCTTACATAAATAGATACATATATAAATTTATGTAAATAGAAGGAATGATAAAAAAACATCAATTGTTATTAATGGGAATAAACGGAATTTAAAGAAAGACACAACGGTAAAGAAAAATGAAAATATTAGAGTGGGTGGGGAATGATAATAACCCACTGTAAATAATTTACATAGGCTTATCCTAGGGACAAGTGGAAATTATAACTTATGTTATAATAAGTGATAAAAAGGGAATAGAATAACTTATGTAAGAAGATAAGTTATACTCAACTAAAAATTGAGTAAATTAGGAGAACAAGAATCTGAAATCTATGGATAAGGACAACATAAGATATGTCTATAGAAAGAAACTTATTAATGGACCTTGGTTGAGAACTAAATTAATAATTAAACAAAGTTAAGTTGTAAAGACAACATAAGAGGGAATTATGATTAAATAAGAAAGAATGAGGTAACTCAAGAAACGAGTCAAGTTATATTTAATCATAAATGTTAATGGACATGTTAAATAGGAAACATGTGAATTAAAATACACTTAATTTCATATTAAGTAGAACATGTTATTGTTACCTTGAATCAAACAAGAATATAAAAGGACTGTGAATTACAGACCTTGAACCACAATCTAAAGAATAACATGTTGTGGGCTTATTAATTAACTTAAATGGGTTAAGTTATATAACTGAAATTAATAAGCAAGAGGAACTTGGTAACTTGATTAAGAATTCAATATGAATGGGAGTAACCACGTTAAATGGAAACCTAATAAGGTAAAGCAAGCGCGTAAAAGAATGTTTAGACATAGGGTCTAATAACATATTAAAGTAAGGCACTTGGACCAGTCCGCACATTTGGGGGGTGAATAACCCAATGGGGTAGATCATCATAGTGTTATAAGACATGAGGGGAGCGCACATTAATCTGACTATTCTGTCAGCTCTGAAGGACTGGAAGGGGAAGCACGTGGCTTCCTGAGATTCGTAAGGTGCTACTGGTAGTCCTCTGTGCGGTGGCAGACGTTTAGGCTGTGCTCGTAAAGGTTGGGTCTGCACGTAACTACCAGGTGGGTGGGCCTTGACTGCAAAAGTAGCTTTGCAGTCAAAATGCTGTGACGCGGTGACACCTTGGTGATTCAGCGGTTGCCTCAATGAGGAAGCGAAGGCTCACGGCCAAAAAGAATAGTAGATCGTCGGGTACCCATCATCGGCAGCTAGTGGGATGCAAAAAGACTAGAGCTAAAACCAATAGACCATTCACCTTTCATAATCGAGGTACGATGGTTGAGGGAGGATGCCAACTGGATGTTTAGATTGTTTGTTAGGGGACAGTTGTTTAGCTCTTGTAGTCTTTACTAGTTGAAGGAGGGGCCGAGGTGGGGCCATAGGCACCATGAAAACAGACACTACAAATATATGTATATAGAAGCTCTTAAAGACGGGTCCGTTCAGATATGGAAAAGCTCCCAACTAAGTTCCGTGTTTCTTGTATAGCCCGTCCACGGAACTCGGTGCTCCTTTGAGGGCGTGAGGTTAAGGCATTGAGTTACAATTGACGATACGTATGTAGGACAGTCTAGATACATGCATGTCAGCTCTGGGTGGTGTATCATAGACTTGAGTGCATTACTCTGGTATGAAATCTGATTCGATAGACAGTGGCGGTCCCTATGCTTACGTAGCGTTGTAATGACCGATATATGCGAAATGTAACATTGTTATGCAGAGATACATATGTCACCCCGGCGTAGGATGAGGGACTACGTTCGTTTCTATGGTATTACGGTGGAGACCGTGCAAGTGGGGTACCATGAGGTATACCTTAATATTGGGGGTAACTACATATATATTATATTAGGTTAATCCACTGGGTAGTAAATGGGTACGATGTGTGTGTAAGCCTTGAGTGTTTTTAACCCAAGTAACCTAATAAATAATAAAAATATGATTGAACGGTATATTTAGGATTATCCAAAGTGTATAATTTAAATCCAGTTACCAGAACTTGTGTTCTGACCCCCTCCTCATAACATACTCGTTGGTTAGATTTGTGGCAGAGACATGATAGCCTTGGGTATTTGTTAGGCAGTATTATTAATATGGTAAGGCTATACTTTGATTATATTATATTTTATCCTTTCTGGTGTGGGATGTTTTCTGAGCTCTAACATATTTTATGTCTCTGTCTTTTCTGTAAGATACCTGAAACGACCCGAACTCCCCCGGTCCCCGAAGAGAAGGGAAAGAGCGGATCATTTTGAGAACACGACAAATCAGAACGCAGACGGAAGAACATTTCATTTTATATTACAACAATGCATCAGATTACAAGAATATACAGAGTATAAATGAATATACATTACACAGAAATATCAAAGATTTAAATTACATTTAATTACATAGCAGCGGAAAATAATACAATACACAACTAGAAGGAGATATACGGATACAAAGCTTTCCGGATATCGTTCCAGCTGTAAACCAGGATCCTGTAAATATAAATCTGCAAAACCAAAACTACTAGCTGCCCGTGTCAAAATAAGGGCACCCAGAGTTTAGGTTAAAACAATAAACTCCAGGTCAGTCATGTGACTGGTGTGAGAACTAAAACAATTATTAATCTTTATTTTTAAAGTTTGGTAAATCAAGGGACCACGCCGTATGACACGGAACGGGTTTCCTCCCAAGAATACCAGTGCATAAAACAACAACGCAATGCTAAATAAAGAAAAATGAAGCCGTTATAAGACCAAGGTCCTATCACACAATGCAACGCAAGCCGGGGGATAGGGTTTTCCCTTATAACAGCCAAAGAATGCTTGATATGTTTAAAACAAATCATTTGATACTATTATAAGTGCATAGTGTATAAACAACTTCAAATCATAAGTATCAATCATAGGCGGCATGGGTACCATATATCATGTCGCCATACTAGGCTCTACAATCAAAACCGCAAATGTCACGTATTTGGAAGTTGGGTTTCCGTCTGTGAACCGAGGCAAAAGATAGTCCTCAACCGATTCGAGACAATCTAGCCCATGTCTCAGGACCCAGACTCAGGTGGGCCTTGGATCGTCAGGGCTGGTCCACTGATGTGGATTATTATGCCTGAACAATACGTCTCTCCGCACTTTGGGGCGTAAACGAGCCAACGAATGGCTCCATCGGACCCGGATCGTCCGATCTAACCGAGGCGCCTTGCAACAGCAACAACCACACAGGTGAAAAGTATATAAATGTCAGGGCTGGTAGGTCACTGACACCACCCTAGCTAGAAAGAGACGCATGTCCTCCCTGAGGTCCTCTCCCGTTTTTGGTTCACAACCGGGGTGTGAGGCTCGCGAATTCACGTTACACAAAACTGTGCCACACAGGCTGTGCTTTGAACATCACCACAAGACTTTGCTTTTCAACAGAAGCCTCGATCAATTGCCACTTAGGCATGCCACACAGGCAATTCACTCCATGCGTTTGATAACCATCAATATATAACCCCTGAGCTCGTATGTCTCAGAGAAGGGCGTTAAGCAAGAGAATAAATTCTCCGCCGCCAAACAGATATATATTTAATAGAGATTAATCACACAGACTAAAATCCAATGTCAGACACACAGTCCATTTACAGGTTCGCTCTGGGTCTGAACGAAACCGGAGGCACCTAGTACCCCGCATATCCATCGATCTCCAAGTACGTCTAGACGATCACCAACTGTTTCCATCTTCTTGGGTGTACAACCCAATCAAGATCATCAGTAATCACCCAAACGACGTGAAGACCTCCGGTCTTCAACCACCGTCTTCATCTTCGACTTATCGTCGTATCATTTATTCAGAATGGGATAAACCCGGTCTTTCTGAATAACTCACATATATATTATAAAAGTGTTACACAAACACAACATACGCCTCATTCCAATTCATCAGACACTAACCATAAATTAACAAGAGAATAATTCCCCAAATATTAACCCCGAAGGCCGAAACTAACATCAGATCAATATCCAGAAAACCGTTCTTCTTAGCTAACCGACAGTTAGTTTCTAAATTTCACATTCATAGGGAAAGGTTCCCATTAATTTTATCAAAGATAAATCCTTTAAATTTATTCTTTAATCTATTTTTGAATATCAATTCAAAGTAGTCGGGATTAACGAACCTTACCGAAGTAATCATTTGTTTTAATTTCCCAATCCCAACCTATTCATCCCATGAAGTAAAACTGGTAATACTTCATATCTAACACTACAGTGTTATCGGTAAATTCAATTACCATTTCACGTTCAAATCTAATTGAAGATTTAACTATCGCCTGGAGTAAAACTGGTGATACTCCATTCTCGATTATTTCAATCTAATTAAAGATTCATTAAAACTCCACTTAGTTTTAATCTTTAACTGGGTTAAAGAATCAGTGTCATTTAAAACACAGTTCATGATAAACCCAAAATCACATTCCATTAACTATCGGGTTAAAGAACGAGTGTTATTTAAAACACTGTCCACGATAAACCCAAAAATCAATATCCATTCAATTCCAATTAAATATCATTTAATTGATACACTTCATTAAATCTAAATAAAAAGATTTAATCTTTTCTCAACTGGGTTCAAGAACAGTGTTAATGAAGACACCATTCACGACAAACCCAAATCACATTTGATATTCAATACAAGGCTCTGAATAGAAAATATATCGGCTTATATTCAATATCAAATTCTATGATTAACAAATGTCGTATTGGAAATAACGATATAAATATATATATCTTTCAAATTTCCATAACAACATCTGTATAATCACGAATTCCAACATCGAAATATTCCGAAGACAATTTCGATTCAAATCCACTCCAATGCAATCATTGGAAATTTCGGTTATTTTTAAAGCCCTTTTTAAATTCAATTTATTTATTTAAAAATAAATAGAATTATAATTCTAGTTCAAAACTAGTTCATTTCGATAAAAATCTATTTTTATCTTTTCAAATATGGAGTTTTTCATCCCAATCCTTTCTAAATCATTTCTTATGATTTTACACAAATTATTACTATTTTTAATAATTTTAGCAAGGCCCGTACAGTCGATTTCCATCAACGGTCATCGAACTGCACTTGCAGCGACCTTTTTCAAATTTGATTTGGACATAACTCCAAATCCAACCGTTAGATTTCAAATTTCTAATATTCGTTAGAAAGCTCTTTTTGATACGAACCCAACGGTTCCGGTCTTAGGAGAATCCGACGGTCGGATCTCCCGTAATGTCCGTTTGAAATCAATGGTCGAAATTCACGAACTGCCGCGGCGCGGCACGTTCTATTCAGGCCATTATATAATATATATATATATAATATATACTTCGTCGATTTCAATTTAAAACGTGCTTTATAAATCATTTTCAATTCATTTTCAAAGCGGTTTCAACTTCATATTCAATTTCAAATCAAAATTGAATATTCCAATATAAAGTCGTTTTAAATTCATTTCAAATCGATTTCAATTCAAATTGATTCCTAATTCAATTTCAGTTCTAATTCAATTCAATTCAATTTCAATTCGAATTCATTTATATTCAATTTCAATTCGAATTCATTTATATTCAATTTCAATTCGAATTCATTTATATTCAATTTCAATTCGAATACATTTATACCCTTTCAATTCGAATTTATTTATATTCAATTTCAATTCGAATTCATTTCAATGTGATTTCAATTTCAAATCTGTTCAATATTCATTGAAGAATGAATAAAATCGATATAAATATCATTCACGTCAAAATGGCGTCAATCTAACCAACACGGCTTCATATATTTCTATTTTCAAATATTCTATTTCAAATATTTCTATTTCAAATATTTCTATTTCAAATATTTCTCTTCAAATTATTTCTATTTCAAATATTTTTAATTTAAAACTGGAATGAGGACCAATCAATTACCATATAATGTTAACTATATGGATTTTCTACAACACATGTATATATCAACAACGATGAATAATCAACCATCATCCAAAGTGCATTCTACACTGTATAAGCATCAAATATAAATATTCAACGCTTATAACAGCCTGTCAATCAATCGATCGACATACAACTAAACAATCGGGATTAGTGTACGTCAAATATCATCCCAATACCCGTGTGGGGTATCAAGCAATCAAACACAGATTTTTATTTGTGCAGTTGGGCGATGTGTAAAATTTATCGTCCCAATCAATGTCCTTCAAATAGGTGTACATAAACAAACCGTCCGGTTTGTAAATGAATATTTATTTATTCACATTCACGTTAAAAATTATAGTTTTAACGATCAAACTATTTTATTCAACCTATGAATATTCTATTCGGTTCATTTATTAAATAAAATGTTATCTTT
This sequence comes from Allium sativum, assembly GCA_030737875.1. NCBI lineage: Eukaryota > Viridiplantae > Streptophyta > Magnoliopsida > Asparagales > Amaryllidaceae > Allium > Allium sativum. The sequence continues at coordinate 258,930,316 of CM060927.1, read as the reverse complement.
ATTTTTCTAACTTATTTTTAGAAAATTTCGGCGGCATAACGGCACGATACTAGAAACGGGACAAGGCCTAGCCTTATCCCCGGTCTAGTGAAGGCCCACGCCATTCACACATCAATCAAATCAATTTCATTTCACCAAACAATTCAATTCAAACCAAATAATCTAACCAACTACACAACCAAACAATCAAACAAACAAGCCATCCATGGTCTGTGGATGACGGGTGTCGGGTGCTACTAAACACCGTCTGCATCCTAGTATGTATATAACTAGAAAAAGAAATTGAAGAGTGAGAAGTTCTCACCGAAAGCTATCCAATACCACGACTCTTCATTCATAGAAATCATCGTCGTTCTTGCCTTTTTGTCACTTTCTTTTTCTGTAGCCACTACATATGTAAAAATCACATTTTTACCTCGCTATTCAATATATAAAAATCGAATTTTTACTACGCTATTCAATATATAAAAATCGAATTTTTACTATGCTATTCAATATATAAAAATCGAATTTTTACTACGCTATTCAATATATAAAAATCTCGCCTTTTCAAATATATCATTATAAAAATCACATTTTTATTTTTCTACACATATAAAGATGATATTTCTAATATTCCTATCATGTAAAAATTATATTTTTAATTTTCTACATAAACAAAAATCATATTTTTACATCTTCTATATAGTAAAGATTATATTTTTAATACTTTAAAAATATAAAAATCATATTTTTATTCTACTACTATATAAAAGATTATATTTTTATTATTTATATAACATGAAAATTATATTTTTACACTTTACATACGATAAAAATTATATCTTTAATCTTTCTACATTATAAAAATTATATTTTTATTCACTAATTTATAAAATTTAAAACCCGATTTTTAAAACCATGTATTAAATTAAATAAAAACAGTAAAATAAACTTACTGTGGTTCGACTGAGGGAGGGGGGTTTCATTGCGGGGAGGACTGTCGGGGGAGGGGCTCTGTGGCCTGAGGCGGCGCCACCTTGGTCGGAGCAGCGCTGGGGTGGTCTTCAGATCGAAGGGAGAGAGGAAGGGGGGGGGGGTCTTCGGGTTTCAATTTGAAGGGGGGGGGGGTGCGTAACGGGGTTTGGGTTCAGGCGGCTTTCGAACAGGGGAGGGGAGGGTCAGGCGAGGGCGGCGATCTTGGGGAGGGCGGCGGTCGGTTAGCGCGGTGGTGCGACAGTGGGGGGGGGGGGGGGGGGGGGCGATCGCTTAGGGCTACAGCGCGTTTTTTTTCTTCTGAATCGAATGAACGGGGAAGGGGTGGGGGTAAAGGAGAAAAGAAAGGCTTTTTTTTTTATATTTTATTTACTTTATTTTCAAAAAGTAATCTTTTTCATTCGATCTCCTAACGAGACCCAACGTATGCCGCCCCTAGCTAATTACCTCCATTCCGAACACATTGGATATGTATCGTAGGCTGATTTGATGATTTCGATCGGTTTTCGTCAAAAACAACACATAACTATATATATTGAGTTTGAACGCACATTTCAATTTACCGGGGCCACATACTAACTCAAAAAATTCCCGAAAAATATTTTCTAGCTTTGTGTTGACGATACAGTCCTAACAAAACTAGTTTCGTCGAATTCTGAGACTGTTTGAAAAATGGTCATTTTCCAGTCGATTAAAATCAACTGAAACTGGTCAAACGCATTTTCCTTTGCCACGCTCACATATTAATTCAGAAAATTATGAAATTTGGAACCTAGCAATAACTTGACATCCCGGATCCAACAAAAGTGGTTTCGTCGAAATCCGAGGTCGTTTGCAAAATTTCCATTTTTAAGGGCATGAATTCTATAGCGACTATTCAGAATTTTCAACTGGACATATCTTTTGATTCCCGCTATGAAATCTTGATTTTTCGGATTCGTTGGAAAGATAGTCATAATTAGATTCCATTATTTTTGGTTTCACTAAAATCCGGATTGTTTTGCACCCGGTATGTTCAATTGAAGTTTGAAATCGAATTATCGAACTACCGCGCCATTTTCAATTCTATTTATAATTATATATAAATATTTATATTCTAACGACGACGTATATAATATATACATTCGAATTATATTCAAAATAAATTTTCGTCTATATTATTTTAAAATAATCTATTTTAAATATGCAAAATTCATTAAAATTGCCAAAATAAAAATTTTAAATTGGCCCAGATTTTCTGGTTGTTACAATCTCCCCCACTTAAAACTTTTCATCCCCGAAAAGGAACAAAGTCGAAAGTGGTTTGATTAATCAACTCTACGTTCGATTTGGCTTCCATTCTCCAACTTTTCAGTTTCTGAGAATTTTCAAAAATTTGGCTAACACCCTAAATTTTCGAAAAATTTCGCCATAACTTCCCCTGCACCGGGAGCCACGGGAAAATCCCGAAATTGCCATATAGGCCTTCTGATCTCAAAAAGAAAAAGAAAAAGCTAAGCGGCTAGCCAATAGGCTCATAAAATCATCATCACCCAAACAAAACAGTAAATTATAGTAAACATGTACCTATTTGTCGGGCAAACAAATTTTATTCTCTGCTCTAGCCTCCTTGCTGTGACCTGTTCAATGTAAGTACAAGTATATGCAAGCAAATGCGACTAATTTTCAATACAATTCAATATTTGATTCAGTTAGGCATAATGGTTCATAATTATCAAACAATTAAACAAACAACACAAACATCAATCAATTAGTGAATTATCATTTGAAATTCATAACTTTGATATATAGTCAAAAATCTCATTTTTGATGCCAAATCACAACAATAAGCCCTATCTAATTTTGGTTCTCACACCAGTCAATAGGAAATATATAGAAATCTCACTTTCGTCACTCGAATATAAACACTGATGATGAGGCCTCATCATCAGAATTATCTCCGGGCGACTAGAGTGTGATTCTATATCTATCCAATATATTAAAATTTCGAACACACGTTTGCAAGACATATATGCGAAATCTCTATATACTGGACTGTCCTAATCAATACAAATAAATAATCAAATACGTATACAACGATTTAAATTTTCAAAACAAAAATTGTTTTCATTTTAAAAACATACTCTTCACACCCGTTCTAGGATACTACTGATCCCATCTCTAACGAGTCATTCCCATTGGATATTACTAACCCAATATCTGATGAATTCTTTCGTATGGTTCTAATGTGCCTTGTTCTCTGAGCTTTGTAAACCAAAGCTCTGATACCACGATGAAACGACCCGAACTCCCCCGGTCCCCGAAGAGAAGGGAAAGAGCGGATTGTTTTGAGAACACGACAAATCAGAACGCAGACGGAAGAACATTTCATTATATATTACAACAATGCATCAGATTACAAGAATATACAGAGTATAAATGAATATACATTACACAAAAATATCAAAGATTTAAATTACATTTAATTACATAGCAGCAGAAAATAATACAATACACAACTAGAAGGAGATATACGGATACAAAGCTTTCCGGATATCGTTCCAGCTGTAAACCAGGATCCTGTAAATATAAATCTGCAAAACCAAAACTACTAGCTGCCCGTGTCAAAATAAGGGCACCCATAGTTTAGGTTAAAACAATAAACTCCAGGTCAGTCATGTGACTGGTGTGAGAACTAAAACAATTATTAATCTTTATTTTTAAAGTTTGGTAAATCAAGGGACCACGTCGTATGACATGGAACGGGTTTCCTCCCAAGAATACCAGTGCATAAAACAACAGCGCAATGCTAAATAAAGAAAAATGAAGCCGTTATAAGACCCAGGTCCTATCACACAATGCAACGCAAGCCGGGGGATAGGGTTTTCCCTTATAACAGCAAAGAATGCTTGATATGTTTAAAACAAATCATTTGATACTATTATAAGTGCATAGTGTATAAACAACTTCAAATCATAAGTATCAATCATAGGCGGCATGAGTACCATATATCATGTCGCCATACTAGGCTCTACAATCAAAACCGCAAATGTCACGTATTTGGAAGTTGGGTTTCCGTCTGTGAACCGAGGCAAAAGATAGTCCTCAACCGATTTGAGACAATCTAGCCCATGTCTCAGGACCCAGACTCAGGTGGGCCTTGGATCGTCAGGGCCGGTCCACCGATGTGGATTATTATGCCTGAACAATACGTCTCTCCGCCCTTTGGTGCGTAAACGAGCCAACGAATGGCTCCATCGGACCCGGATCGTCCGATCTAACCGAGGCGCCTCGCAACAGCAACAACCACACAGGTGAAAAGTATATAAATGTCAGGGCTGGTAGGTCACTGACACCACCCTAGCTAGAAAGAGACGCATGTCCTCCCTGAGGTCCTCTCCCGTTTTTGGTTCACAACCGGGGTGTGAGGCTCGCGAATTCACGTTACACAAAGTTGTGCCACACAGGCTGTGCTTTGATCATCACCACAAGACTTTGCTTTTCAACAGAAGCCTCGATCAATTGCCACTTAGGCATGCCACACAGGCAATTCACTCCATGCGTTTGATATCCATCAATATATAACCCTGAGCTCGTATGTCTCAGAGAAGGGCGTTAAGCAAGAGAATAAATTCTCCGCCGCCAAACAGATATATATTTAATAGATATCAATCACACGGACTAAAATCCAATGTCAGACACACAGTCCATTTACAAGTTCGCTCTGGGTTTGAACGAAACCGAAGGCACCTAGTACCCCGCATATCCATCGATCTCCAAGTACGTCTAGACGATCACCAACTGTTTCCATCTTCTTGGGTGTACAGCCCAATCAAGATCATCAGTAATCACCCAAACGACGTGAAGACCTCCGGTCTTCAACCACCGTCTTCATCTTCGACTTATCGTCGTATCATTTATTCAGAATGGGATAAACCCGGTCTTTCTGAATAACTCACGTATATATTATAAAAGTGTTACACAAACACAACATACGCCTCATTCCAATTCATCAGACACTAACCATAAATTAACAAGAGAATAATTCCCCAAATATTAACCCCGAAGGCCGAAACCAACATCAGATCAATATCCAAAAAACCGTTCTGCTTAGCTAACCGACAGTTAGTTTCTAAATTTCACATTCATAGGGAAAGGTTCCCATTAATTTTATCAAAGATAAATCCTTTAAATTTATTCTTTAATCTATTTTTGAATATCAATTCAAAGTAGTCGGGATTAACGAACCTTACCGAAGTAATCATTTGTTTTAATTTCCCAATCCCAACCTATTCATCCCATGAAGTAAAACTGGTAATACTTCATATCTAACACCACAGTGTTATCGGTAAATTCAATTACCATTTCACGTTCAAATCTAATTAAAGATTTAACTATCGCCTGGAGTAAAACTGGTGATACTCCATTCTCGATTATTTCAATCTAATTAAAGATTCATTAAAACTCCACTTAGTTTTAATCTTTAACTGGGTTAAAGAATCAGTGTCATTTAAAACACAGTTCATGATAAACCCAAAATCACATTCTATTAATTATCGGGTTAAAGAACGAGTGTTATTTAAAACACTGTCCATGATAAACCCAAAAATCAATATCCATTCAATTCCAATTAAATATCATTTAATTGATACACTTCATTAAATCTAAATAAAAAGATTTAATCTTTTCTCAACTGGGTTCAAGAACAGTGTTAATGAAGACACCATTCATGACAAACCCAAATCACATTTGATATTCAATACAAGGCTCTGAATAGAAAATATATCGGCTTATATTCAATATCAAATTCTACGATTAACAAATGTCGTATTGGAAATAACGATATAAATATATGTATCTTTCAAATTTCCATAACAACATCTGTATAATCACGAATTCCAACATCGAAATATTCCGAAGACAATTTCGATTCAAATCCACTCCAATGCAATCATTGGAAATTTCAGTTATTTTAAAGCCCTTTTTAAATTCAATTTATTTATTTAAAAATAAATAGAATTATAATTCTAGTTCAAAACTAGTTCATTTCGATAAAAATCTATTTTTATCTTTTCAAATATGGAGTTTTTCATCCCAATCCTTTCTAAATCATTTCTTATGATTTTACACAATTTATTACTATTTTTAATAATTTTAGCAAGGCCCGTACAGTCGATTTCCATCAACGGTCATCGAACAACACTTACAACGACCTTTTTCAATTTTGATTTGGACATAACTCCAAATCCAACCGTTATATTTCAAATTTCTAATATCCGTTAGAAAGCTCTTTTCGATACGAACCCAACGGTTCTGGTCTTAGGAGAATCCGACGGTCGGATCTCCCGTAATGTCCGTTTGAAATCAATGGTCGAAATTCACGAACTGTCGCGGCGCGGCGCGTTCTATTCAGGCCATTATATTATATATATAATATATACTTCGTCGATTTCAATTTAAAACGTGCTTTATAAATCATTTTCAATTCATTTTCAAAGCGGTTTCAACTTCATATTCAATTTCAAATCAAAATTGAATATTCCAATATAAAGTCGTTTTAAATTCATTTCAAATCGATTTCAATTCAAATTGATTCCTAATTCAATTTCAGTTCTAATTCAATTCAATTCAATTTCAATTCGAATTCATTTATATTCAATTTCAATTCGAATTCATTTATGTTCAATTTCAATTCGAATTCATTTATACCCTTTCAATTCGAATTTATTTATATTCAATTTCAATTCGAATTCATTTCAATGCGATTTCAATTTCAAATCTATTCAATATTCATTGAAGAATGAATAAAATCGATATAAATAGTGTTCACGTCAAAATGGCGTCAATCTAACCAACACGGCTTCATACGTTTCTATTTTCAAATATTCTATTTCAAATATTTCTATTTCAAATATTTCTATTTCAAATATTTCTTTTTCAAATATTTCTCTTCAAATTATTTCTATTTCAAATATTTTTAATTTAAAACTGGAATGAGGCCCAATCAATTACCATATAATGTTAATTATATGGATTTTCTACAACACATGTATATATCAACAACGATGAATAATCAACCATCATCCAAAGTGCATTCTACACTGTATAAGCATCAAATGTAAATATTCAACGCTTATAACAGCCTGTCAATCAATCGATCGACATACAACTAAATAATCGGGATTACTGTACGTCAAATATCATCCCAATACCCGTGTGGGGTTTCAAGCAATCAAACACAGATTTTTATTTGTGCAGTTGGGCGATGTGTAAAATTTATCGTCCCAATCAATGTCCTTCAAATAGGTGTACATAAACAAACCGTCCGGTTTGTAAATGAATATTTATTTATTCACACTCACGTTAAAAATTATATTTTTAACGATCAAACTATTTTATTCAACCTATGAATATTCTATTCGGTTCATTTATTAAATAAAATGTTATCTTTATTTTTCTAACTTATTTTTAGAAAATTTCGGCAGCATAACGACACGATACTAGAAACGGGACAAGGCCTAGCCTTATCCCCGGTCTAGTGAAGGCCCACGCCATTCACACATCAATCAAATCAATTTCATTTCACCAAACAATTCAATTCAAACCAAATAATCTAACCAACTACACAACCAAACAAACAAACAAACAAGCAATCCATGGTCTGTGGATGACGGGTGTCGGGTGCTACTAAACACCATCTGCATCCTAGTATGTATATAACTAGAAAAAGAAATTGAAGAGTGAGAAGTTCTCACCGAAAGCTATCCAATACCACGACTCTTCATTCATAGAAATCATCGTCGTTCTCGCCTTTTTGTCACTTTCTTTTTCCGTAGCCACTACATATGTAAAAATCACATTTTTACCTCGCTATTCAATATATAAAAATCGAATTTTTACTACGCTATTCAATATATAAAAATCGAATTTTTACTATGTTATTCAATATATAAAAATCGAATTTTTACTACGCTATTCAATATATAAAAATCTCGCCTTTTCAAATATATCATTATAAAAATCACATTTTTATTTTTCTACACATATAAAGATGATATTTCTAATATTCCTATCATGTAAAAATTATATTTTTAATTCTCCACATAAACAAAAATCATATTTTTACATCTTCTATATAGTAAAGATTATATTTTTAATACTTTAAAAATATAAAAATCATATTTTTATTCTACTACTACATAAAAGATTATATTTTTATTATTTATATAACATGAAAATTATATTTTTACCCTTTACATACGATAAAAATTATATCTTTAATCTTTCTACATTATAAAAATTATATTTTTATTCACTAATTTATAAAATTTAAAACCCGATTTTTAAAACCATGTATTAAATTAAATAAAAATAGTAAAATAAACTTACTGTGGTTCGACTGAGGGAGGGGGGTTTCATTGCGGGGAGGACTGTCGGGGGAGGGGCTCTCTGGCCTGAGGCGGCGCCACCTTGGTCGGAGCAGCGCTGGGGTGGTCTTCAGATCGAAGGGAGAGAGGAAGGGGGGGGGGGTCTTCGGGGTTCAATTTGAAGGGGGGGGGGGGTGCCGAACGGGGTTTGGGTTCAGGCGGCTTTCGAACAGGGGAGGGGAGGGTCAGGCGAGGGCGGCGATCTTGGGGAGGGCGGCGGTCGGTTAGCGCAGTGGTGCGACAGTGGGGGGGGGCATCGCTTAGGGCTACAACGTGTTTTTTTTTCTGAATCGAATGAACGGGGAAGGGGGGGTAAAGGAGAAAAGAAAGGCTTTTTTTATATTTTATTTACTTTATTTTCAAAAAGTAATCTTTTTCATTCGATCTCCTAACGAGACCTAACGTCTGCCGCCCCTAGCTAATTACCCCCATTCCGAACACAATGGGATATGTATCGTAGGCTGATTTGATGATTTCGATCGGTTTTCGTCAAAAACAACACATAACTATATATATTGAGTTTGAACGCGCATTTCAATTTACCGGGGCCACATACTAACTCTAAAAATTCCCGAAAAATATTTTCTAGCTTTGTGTTGACGATACGGTCCTAACAAAACTACTTTCGTCGAATTTTGAGACTGTTTGAAAAATGGCCATTTTCCAGTCGATTAAAATCAACTAAAACTGGTCAAACGCGTTTTCCTTTGCCACACTCACATATTAATTCAGAAAATTATGAAATTTGAAACCTAGCAATAACTTGACATCCCGGATCCAACAAAAGTGGTTTCGTCGAAATCCGAGGTCGTTTGCAAAATTTCCATTTTTAAGGGCCTGAATTCTATAGCCACTATTCAGAATTTTCAACTGGACATATCTTTTGATTCCCGATATGAAATCTTGATTTTTCGGATTCGTTGGAAAGATAGTCACAATTAGATTCCATTATTTTTGGTTTCACTAAAATCCGGATTGTTTTGCACCCGGTATGTTCAATTGAAGTTTGAAATCGAATTATCGAACTACCGCGCCATTTTCAATTCTATCTATAATTATATATAAATATTTATATTCTAACGACGACGTATATAATATATACGTTCGAATTATATTCAAAATAAATTTTCGTCTATATTATTTTAAAATAATCTATTTTAAATATGCAAAATTCATTAAAATTGCCAAAATAAAAAATTTAAACTGGCCCAGATTTTCGGGTTGTTACAATACCAAAGCAAATCTATCCGAGTTTCTATTAATTGGAATTTTGGGAAAAAATCGATCTATCGGAATGTGGGTTGTTATATATTCTCTTCTAAACTCCGCTTCGGTCGCGACTAAATTCCAAAATTAGGTCAGGTAATTTTCTTCTCTTATCCACCCTATTTTTTGTCTTCTCTATTCTAATTTCTTTATAGAATATGGATTTAGATTTGTATGTATATAAGATACTAACTTGATTTTTATATTAATATATGTATATATATATATATCTATATGTATACAATTATTTAGGAGTAATATTAGAGTATGCAATTTTGAGGTTACAATAAGTAGTTTTCCTGTAAACAATCCTGTCCTTCTTCTTCTTATAATTCTATGAGTGGGAATTATCCTGTTTACTTTTTTCTATAATTGTTAGTGTAAAATTGGATTGTTACACCTATAGAGGTTGGGGAATCTTACGAAAATAAATGCACATAAATCTCCTAAATCTCTAAATAATATCTGAAATGATCAATCATATGTTAATTTGGGTTTTGGATTATGTATATAAGAAATGATTGGATTTATGGCTGTTATGTGATTTTATCATTTAGTCTGATTTACTTGCTTTTTAATTTATTGAAAATCCAGTTTATATAAAAGCACTAATTTGATTATTGCAATTTATACATGTTTAAATCTCTGTTTTTATAAAACAGATGGTTTAAACGTAATAAGATACATATTACCAAAATCTTAGTTTTTGTGTTAACATATTATATGAAAGTAAAGTATTAAAAGAAGGAAATTACAAATATATTGTTTTATTACAACTTACCTTTTCTTTTATTATTGAAATTATCCTAAGAACTTAGGTTGTAACTTATTTTGTTTGTGTTACGTTATTTCCCTATAATTTCTTCGGATGTGGAATAAATATTATATTATATATTGTGAAAGTTTAGGAAATATAACTTATAAATCATGATTCTAGGTTAGGATTGAAATTTCTACATTTACAATGTTTCCTTTACATATGCCACAAATTATGCTCTTATATACATATATGTGTGTGTATGTGTGTGCATATATATTAAATAACAAAATTAACATATCATAAATGTGTATTAAATGAGTTTAATTTGGAATTCAATCTATAATGTTCCCATAGTAAAAAAAATTGTGCGTATTAACGTCTTTTAACAATATTAATGACATGTGATAAGAGCTTGATCCCTGCTTTTAGTAGAAGCTTAGCTAGAACCGACCGGCATATCCGACATTTATAAGAAGTTGGGTTAATGTGAGATATCTAGTGCCATGGGCCATTATAATAAATACACAAAGATTCAAGGTTAAGTCCTACTTGTGGTAGAAGTCTGCCCGGAACTGACCAACAAATCCAACAGCTACAAGAAGTCGATTTAATGTGAGATGTCTAGTGTAATAAATACTTATGTGAAGTAAACCTATATCGAGAAAGTATTAAGTGGCTGATCTACCTTATTAGATATTACATGGTCATTGCGTCCAACCTTCTCCAATAAACCTGAGGGATACTAAATGGTCTTAAATAAAAAGATAGACATATCAGTAGGGTAGTTCTCCGAAAGTTGTCCTCTTCTTATCAAGGGGCTATGCGAGGGCATACATAAGGATGAGCTAATAAGAGTTCTAAAGAGCATGTAAGAAGGACCGTCCGCCTAAGGACAGTATTAAGTGACTTGGAGTTTACTCATAATGCCAGTTAAATAATAACATAAGGGTCATAAATGGTGTCTACCTTTACCTGGTATCAAGTGGCATATTACTATTTTTCACATTAAAATTGAGAGAATATTTGATATCGTTAAGTGGGTGCAGTCTGCCATAGGGTATCAAGTGATCATAGGAATCCACCCATAAATAAATATATAAAACAACCTTAAGTGACTGATTGATAGTTCGCCTTATAGGGTATTAAATGATTATAGAAACATGCACTTAAATACACGTGATGGATGTAACAACCTAAATTTCAGCAGGCTTGAATTTTTTCCCAAAATTATAAAAACCAAAGTCTAATGAAACCCAAGTTGGTTTGTCTATTATTCTGCAAAAAAGCAAAGATAAATTATATCAGGGCTCATGATAAAATATCTCATAGCGAAATGAATAAAATATAATAGTAGGTAAATAGTTACCCTAAGGAACAAGTGTTTGTATGTTGTAATCTCTGCCACCTGTCTAACTTGCAGGTTTGTTATGAGGAGGGGGTCAAAACAAAAGTTCTAGTGAATGGACAAATTATACTTTCTATATATAACACTACATATACCGTTTTATCATTGTTTTACCTTTATTAAGTTATTTGGGTTTATGTTACATTACGCTTCCGATTTCACGAATAAATCGTACCCATCTACTTCCAAGTAGATTAATCTAATAAATCACATATATATAGCTATGAGCCCAATATATCGAGGTAATCCCCATAGTACCCTCCTCAAGTGGTCTACATCGTCATATTGCAAAAACTTACAAGACCTCCATCGTCACGCTATGAAAGCGTACTAAGCTGCGCTATGAAAGCGAGTAAGCTACTAGCGCCCAAAACTTGAGTTCTCCCGATAGATCTCAGTCGGGGGTTTTTCTATATTTGTCTGTAATGGCTTCATTAGACCCAAATAATGGCCCCATTAGGCCCATAATACAGTCTGTTTTGGTTGCTCTTCTAGGCCTCACCCAGCTAACCCCCTAGCTAATGAAAGGCCATTCAAAAAACTAAATGACCACCCCTAACAAATCATCGAAACAAACATGTGGTCCTTCATCCAATGACCTTATAGTAAAAGATCATTGGCTTCTTGGTTTTAGCTCTAGTCTTTCCCGCACATGCTCTAACTGATGGTGACAAGCATCCGACGACATACTATCCTTTGTTGGGTTCTAACCATGAACTCTCCCACCTGATGCAGCCGCCAAACAATTCTAGAAATCATTGCAATCAGTCTTTAGGATGCTCACAACGAAATTTGCAACCAAAGCATACTCATCAGGTGGTACGTATAGACCACGCCTGTGTTGGTACAGCCTGTAACCTAACATTGAGATCATCAAAGGAGTATCCTCACATTCCATAGAAGCCCCTCATTTCCTCACATCCCATTAAATAAGTTGGATGTGCTCCCACCATGTCTCCTGACAACTTCGATGATCTACCCCGTTAGGCTATTCATCCCCACAGACTAGTCCAAACGCATATCGTTATACTAATTAGACCCTATGTCTAATGTATTAAGTACTATTATGCGTTCCACTTACTTTCTTTCCATTGACTTACAACATTCGGTAAACTATTTAATCGAATATTATTTATTTATAAATCAACTTTATTAGTTACCATCAAATTGCCTAGTTGCAAGGCCAGCATAGATCATTGCCTAATTACAAGGCCACCATATAATTTCTTTGGACTTATTAAACTTATTTTCCAATTTGTTGTTTATTTATACTAAGTTGTTCCTCTATTTTCAGTTTCAAAACTATAACATTTATGTTATAATCTTTCTTATACATTATTTCCACTAAACTTTGCTTATCATATTTCAGTTATAGATTTACATTAAGCCTTTATCTTTCTATAACCTCTTTCAGTTATGCTACCTTTTCTTTCCCATCTTTGCAATTTATTCCTTTTAGGATGGTAGGCCTACTCCAAATTGATTGGTTACCAAAATTGTGATACAATCTATTTTCTTAATTTCATGTAATTACTATAATAAGAACCCATGATTGCAAAAAAATTCTTTTCTTATTTTTGTGGTTACTAAATTAGTGCATAATACGGCTAATTACCTGTTTTTCACTAATTATCTATTTATTCATAACTTCGAGTTTGCAATCACGTTTCCCATTTTTCCTTATTTATCAAACTATGTTAATACATTTCCCTTTTTATAACCAATCAATCTATGGTATTCCCAACCTTTCAGATATATATATAAATGCATTCCTACTTTCCTCTTCTTATCTTTCCCAAATATGACATATTTTCTATATTTAAGTAAGATTTAGGCGTATACCATTTTTTTCCTATCAATATTTGTCCAAAGATTTGAATTATAGTTTTCACATTACAAGAAAAAAATAGACTTTTAACAGCATTGGAAAAAATGCTGTAAAAGGTTTCAGCATCGGAATTAAGAACACCGTATAACAACATATGGTAATAGGGCCTGGACTTTTAACCACACTCTTAGAAATGCCGTGAAAACACCATTGTTAACAAGTTTAGACTGTGTTATTATTTCTTACAATATTCACATCGGATTTATGACGTTGTAAAATAGATTTCTAAATTTTCATCGGACACATTTGAAATGCTATAAATAAATTTCTCAACATTGTATAAATGCTGTGTATACATTGACATTAACTTTTTCAGCATTTTTAGACGGTATTTATAATTCACATTTTCTTTTTCTCAGCATTTATGTAGCACTGTGCATACATCTCCATTTCTTTTTGTCAACATTTCTTAAACATCGTGTATACGTCGCAATTTCCTTTTCCATAGCATTTTTAAACGTTGTGCATATACCACATTGTTTTCTCTACATTTACCCTGTGGTGTTCATTATTATCCAATGTCATTAAACCGCAAAATAATATTATACAATGATATCATATAGAAATCTAAATATATAAGAACAATATTCAAACAATAATCATGTAAACAAAATATGATAATTCAACACATTATAATAAACATTCAAATTTGTAAAATATTCATACACCATGTTTACACATATCTGTTATATACCAAAGTTTATCAAACCAAAAGAAAATCATTCGCTTACTACAAAAAAGACTTCAAAAACTTGAAAATGCAAACATAGGCTTATCGTCTTCTTTGGAAGTCTTCAATTACCTACAATAATTAAAAAAATTGCATGAGATAAAAATTTCTTAGTCTACGATATATAGCCAATCCAAGCACACACACACACACACACACACACACACACACACATATATATATATATATTAAGACTTGAATTTGTGTATGTTACGTAAATATTTCAAATGCATAGTAGTTATAATCAAGATAGGAAGTCATACATTATCAAAAGTCTCATTAGTATAAAATAAACACTACTTACAAAACAAGTTTTCAAAAAAATTGCCAAAGTGACTAGAGTTTGCTTACAGGTTGCCAAATTTGTACCAATTATGGTAAATTGGCAACCTGTGTTGAATTATCATATTTTGCTTACAGGTTGCAAAAGTACAATATTTTGTTGAATTACAAGATGCTAATGTACCATATATGTAAATTTGTAAACATCATTCTAGAGGGAACATTCAATACAGGTTGCCAATATACTATAAATGTATTACAAAGGTTGCCAAAGTGGCACAAAATATGATAATTCAACACAGGTTGCCAAACATTGATAATTCAATAAAATATGATAATAGCTATAATTGGTGAGGTTGCCAAAGTGGCACATTATTTCAGAAACAAGTTGCAACCCTTTTATTAGTAACAATTATGGTACATTTATATAAGATTCGGCTAGTCTCATGGACATTGAAACACCCCGTAATTTTAAGGAACGTGAATAAACTTAAGAATACTTAAATAAATATTGGGATTTAAGTAAAATGGACTATACCATTGTGTTTTTCTCGAAATTCTTCTTAAGATAGACTCCGAGTTTGCATAAAACGAACATCGCATGAAGAAGATAATAAGGTTTGAAGTTCGTATACATATAAGGATTGTGGACCTGATATTACATGCCTCTTAAGAATCTGATTCAATCACAACCAGTCCTGCTATTACATGTACACCTGATCTGCTATTCAGTTCTAATCTGCCTATTTCTGATATGTCTATTTCCATTATCTTATCCCCATTTCTGTTACTATATGCTTATTTCATTTTATATTCCTATTTTGTTCTTCTTCCTCTCTCATTCCCTTTTTATTTTTATAGCCTAGGCAACCTTCGAGCCTAGGCCAATATCGTTGAAAAATGCACACGAACGAAATTGGGAATGGTAATGGGGGGGGGGGGTATAACTTGAACCATGACTGGGATTTGAGGGCATAAACTATGCTGTAAAGTTTAACTTAAAATTGGGGTATATCTTGAACTGTGAATTATGACTTGTTGTTTGGGGCATATAAATTTGTAGGCTTAATTTAAAAATTAAGCGGAATAGGTTAATGAAACTGTAAGTAACCTACGAAACATGTTTTGAGGTTATGTATACCTATTAACCTAAAAACTTAACCTGTTTAATCTATGTGGATTATATACATATAAACCTGGTCGCCTATGACTTGTTAACTCTGGGGTTGGGGCTAAGTATACATGTTTAATGTATTGGGTTAATTAAATGTATTAAATCTATGAGGGGTTAAACGAACCCGTTAAACTTAACCTATGGAAATCCTAGTGGGTTGGTAATGAAAGCCTAAGGGGTGGCTTGTGTCATATGTTGGGTGGGACCCATATTAGTCAGAAACCCATTCTGGTATTGAAGGGGGGACCCCGCACTAGGTAAGGGTCAGGGGCACGCTTACTAAGCTAATTATAAGAGGTTCATTTGGGGAGAGGTGTTTCGATGGCGTGTTCCAACGGAGTCATGTGCATGCATGGGTCCGGCTTGCTTGGGAAAATAAGCCGCTATAACACCTATAAATAGGCCTGTTCCCTTCTGATGGTTGCCACTTTAGGAAGTAATACACCTTACCGTGGGGTCAACACGGTGTATTTACATGGTAGGAAGCCGAACGACAAGGCAGTAATTAGGGTAAATCTAATCCTGTTTAGGTACCTGTTATTTTTTTTGGGGTAACACCAGTTATTTCTGGTTAGGTACCAGTTACTTCTATTTTGAGTAAGATCCGTTACTGGAAGTACACCTAAGTCTAACATTTATGTTTCTATAGGGATCATTTGGTTTCCGTTAAGTAATTGGAAAACACTTGATGTTGTATACTAGTATTGGTGCAGAGAAAGTAATTGAGATGCATAGTTTATTCTGTTTATCCTGTCCATCTAGTTCATACTTGTTATTTATTACTGTTGTCTCTCATCTAATTTATTTACTGCCATGATGCTTTTACTTATTTATATGCTAAAAGAAACTGGACTCGCCAAACTTTATGTCTAACTCGTTTTGTTTCCATTTCTTTCTCTTTCTTTGCCCCTTGGTTCTCAAGGTGGGAACGCTCAGGCTTGATTAGGACTCTCTCTTTCCTCTGTTTCTGCTTGGATTCAGATTTGCTTTGATGTATCGCTTTGACTACTTGTCTATTTGTTTATGGATACTTATGGGAATTATGATTTTTCAGTTCTGTACTCCGATGGTTTTTAGTGCAAGACAGATGTTTTTATTTGATGTATTTTATTCCAATATTTCAGTTTGATGTTGTAAATGGATTTTGGACCACGAAGTTTTCTGCTGGAAAATAAAGTTTTAAATTCCGTTGCTATTTTATATATCTGTTTTATGATGTTCTGTTTTTGTTTACCTAAAGCGCTTCACTGAACTTGATGCATTCCCTTAAAGAGTGACATTAACGGACGTGGGGTGTCATATTTGGTATTAGAGCTAAAGGTTACAAGATCGGGTAAAAGGTTTTGAAAATTGTTTTTGAAGGGTTTCAAAAATATAGTATTTTCAAACAAAAGTCTATTTTTGAAAAACATATTCCCCTAGCCAAATAAAATATCTTTCAATTCTCTGTTTGAATCTCTTTTCCTTTTCTTTTCAGCATGTCTAGGGAGCTGAATATTCCCAAGGGCATCCAAATTCCGGCATGGTTCCGTAGATATCTTGAGGTTACGGCACCTACCGGAGGCCAAGCAAGCGCTCCTCCCCCAGCTACAACCGTTGTTTCTCTTCCTCCGCGAGTTGATAATTTCTATAAGATATGCAAGGATTTCTGTGTTATAGGAGGGAAGCCATTTCGAGGAACTAAGAACATTATGGAAGCACGAAATTGGCTTAAAGAGATGAAGGATTTGTTTTGGATTTTCGAGGTTAAAGACCGTAGGAAGATTAAGTTGGCCGCATGGTAGCTGAAGTACAAGGCTTCACTCTGGTGGGAAGTGACGCAAGCAGGGGGGGTCCATTTGAGACTTAGGATGATTTCCGACAGAGGTTCGAGAAGAAGTTTCTTTCTCAGGCAGAAGAGAGTATGTAGATGGAGAGGTTTCTAGGACTTAAGCAAGGAAGCATGTCTGTCAAAGAGTATGCCAACAAGTTCAACCAGTTGGCAAGGTTCGGTCTGGAGCTTGTGAATACCCTGCACAAGATAGCTTTAAGACTCGCAAGAGGATTAAACCAACCCCTTCAAGCATTGGCATTATCTTACATTCCGATGAGGGCTACTTTTGAGAGACTGATTGATATGGCATTGATGCATGAAGATGGAAAAGAGGAGAAAACGGAGGCTAAGACTAACAAGATACAAAACAAGAAAGTATGCCCCAAGAAAGAACAACAAAAGAAGCGCAGAAAGAACTACAAAGCTCAAGGTAAGAAGAAATGTCATGGTTGTGGGAGTTTGGGTCATTTGCTCGAAGATTGCAGAAAGAGGAAGAATGCTTGTTACAGCTGTGGCAAAACTGGACACTACTCTAGGGATTGCCCAAAGAAACAAGGATAGGGCCAAAGTGTAGGATGCTCTGGAGGCCAAGTGCTCTTGAGGCCAGTGTATCGGACAGAGGTAGCAAATTTTCTGTTGAAGGTTTGATTTCTCTTTCTGATCATCCAATAAGGACTCTTTTTGATTTTGGCGCTTCACACTCTTTTATGTCTGATTTTGTGGTTGAGTGTCTGCACCTTAGTACTAGTATGGTTTTGGATCCCATTGTTGTCTCAAACCCCATTAGGGGCGTGGCTCATATGTGTATGATTTGTCGGGGTTTGAGGATATCTGTGTTGGGCGTCGAGTTTGAGTGCGACGCATATGTTCTTGTTTAATGGGATATGGTCTGATTCCAGAGATGGATTGGCTAGCAATGTATGGTGCCATCCTGGATTATGAGAGGAGGGTCGTTAGAATTTTGACTTGCCATGAGAGGACTCTCGAAATTTTCTGTGACCTAAAGGGTTCTGTCATGTTTAGTTTCCCAGAATCACTAGATGCTTCTGTCGATGATCTGCGATATGTACCTGTTGTCTGTGAGTATACGGATGTTTTTGAGGAGGTTAGCAGCTTACCTCTGAGGCGAGAGATTGATTTCCGGATATACTTGGTGAATAATGCGAAGTCATTTGCATTGCCTGTGCGCCACATGGCTCCTAGGCAAAGGAGGAAGCTTAGCAAGCTAGTAGGGGATCTACTTGAGAAGGGGTTTATTAGGAGAAGCATATCAGAATGGGTTGCTCCGGTCATCTTTGCAACAAAGGCGGATGGCTCGCTTAGCTTATGTGTTGATTACAGGGAGTTGAATAAGCTCACTAAGAAAAACAGGCACCCACTTCCAAGGATTGATGATCTGTTTGACCAGCTTATTGGTGCATCTGTTTTCTTTCAGTTAGACTTGGCCACGACGTTTCATCAGTTGAGGGTGGCCGAGGACAGTATAGACAAGACCGCTTTCAGAACTCCAGATGGTTTCTTTGAGTGGCTTGTCATGCCTTTTGGGTTGATGAACGTGCCCGCATATTTTTTGGATCTGATGAGCAGGGTGTTCCAAGAGTTTCTGAATAAGTTCGTTATGGTCTTTGTGGATGACATTCTAATCTTCTCGAAGAGCGAGGAAGAGCATGCCCTGCACTTTGGGGAGGTTTTGAGGACTCTCCGAGCGCACTAGCTTAAGGCGAAATTCTCCAAATGTCACTTTTGGAGAGAGGAAAAAAGATTTCTAGAGCATGTGGTCTCCAAGGAAGGGATAGCGGTGGGTCCCGCGAAGGCAGTTGCAGTTCATGATTGGAAGGTTCCAGGAATACATGGAGGTGAGGAGTTTTCTCGGTTTAGCGGGCTATTATAGGAAGTTTATCAAGGACTTTGCAAAGATATCATCTCCACTCACTAGACTGACGAAGAAGAATCTGACCTTTTCTTGGGGAATTGACTGTGAAGATGCTTTTTAGCGGTTAAAGAGCGCTCTGACAACAACACCAATCTTGACTGTGCCTGATGGGAATAAAGTGTTCACAGTGTAAAGTGATGCATGTGGTACAAGACTTGGTGCCATCTTGATGCTAGAGGGAAGGGTAGTATGTTACGGTGGTAGACAATTGAGAGTTAATGAGAAGAACTACACTACCCATGATTTGGAGTTGGCTACTATAGTATTTGCGCTTAAGACTTGGTGACATTATCTCCTTGGAGAGAGATTCGAGTGGTACATGGATCATAAATCTCTCAAATATTTGTTCTCGCAGAAGGATCTCAACTTGAGACAACAAAGATGGATGGAGCTCCTAGTGTCCTATATTTTGAGATTGCTTATACCCAAGCAAGGGTAATGTGGTGGCGGACGCATTGAGTAGGAAAAGGATGACTTTGAGTCCTCTATTCGTAGAGGGGCAGAGCTTGGAGTACATATTGACCTTTGATTTTTGGCCACCTATGAATTTTACACCTGGTTTGTTGGCATCCTTAGAGGTGCGACCTACTCTTATGGATCAGGTTAAATCTTTGCAGCGAGAGGACCCACAGATAGCAGACATCTTGGATAGGCTCAGTAGAGGGTAGAATTCTAGTCATCTCTGTAGATATTCCATGGATGATAGACGATGGCTGCGATAGGATGGAAGGCTTTGTGTTCCCTGAGTTGGGAGTCTTTTGAAGACAGTCCTTGAGGAAGCCCATCATTTTAGGATGACTATCCATCCGAGCAGTGATAAGATGTATAAAGATATAAGAGGGTTTTGTTTTGGGCTGGGATGAAGAAAGATGTAGCGGAATTTGTCTCTCGATGTTTAGTTTGCCAGCAAGTTAAAGCTGAGCAGAGGAAGCCTGGCAGTTTTCTTCATCCTCTGGAGGTCCACAGTGGAAGTGGGAGAGCATCTCTATGGATTTCATCAATGGTTTGCCTAGATCGAGGAAGGGAAACATCGGTATCTGGGTTATAGTAGACATGCTTACTAAGAGCGCTCATTTCATTCCTGTTAAGAGTAACAGAATAACAACATGGTTGGTATCAGTTTATCTTCATGAGATAGTCCGTCTACATGGAGTACCTTCTAGTATTATGTGTGATCGTGACCTCATCTTTACTAGTGAGTTCTGGAAGATCCTGCAAGAGGCATTAAGTACACAGTTATGTTTGAGCACCGCATATCCCTCAGACCGATGGGCAGACTGAGTGGGTGAACAGAGTTCTTGAGGGCCTTTGAGGCTGTGTATCTTAGACTTCTGAGGGACTTGGGAGGAGCATGGTGGAGTTCGCCTACAACAACACTTATCAGGCTACTATTGGCATGGAACCCTTCGAGGCATTGTAAGGACGACCTTGTAGATCACCGACTTGTTGGTGGGAGTCCAAAGGGAGGCTTCTACTTGGACTTGAGATGATTAGAGAAACTTCAAAAAAGATTGATCTTCTCCATAGACGCACGAAGGCAGCTCAAGACAGTCAGAAATCCTACGCAAATTGGAGAAGGAAGGATATTGAGTTTGAGGTAGGAGACGTGGTATTCATCAAAATATCACCTCTGAGGAATGTGGTTCTCTTTGGATCTGTAGGGAAATTGGTGCCAAGTTTCATTTTCGTAGGGCCATTTCCTATAGTAGAGAGGATAGGTCAGATAGCCTATAGAGTAAAGCTGCCAGAGAGATTGGCGGGTGTTCATGATGTTGTCCGTGTTTCTCATTTGCGGAAATGTCTGCACGATACAACAGAGGTTGTTGAGCCGAGCATGCTTGAGGAAGTAGAGGTAGAACGGGAGGCGACAGTTAGACGAGTTCCTGCCTATATACTTGGATCAGAGGTGAAAAAGCTTTGTAAAAGAGAAGTCAAATTGATGAAAATTCAATGGGGAGAACACCGTGAAGATGCAACTTTGGAGACTAAATAAAAGATTTGTACTCAGTACCCTTTTCTTTTTAAGGGTATGTTCTTAACTTCTTTTTCCAAGCTTTTACTCATACTTGTTTCTGTCAATCCTATCGATCGAGTCTCTGACCTTTAGGTGGAAAACCAATGGATGTAAACATGTGTTTGAGATATGTTATGTTTGATGGATGCAAGTGGATGCAAGTGTTTGCTAGTAGTTGCTCGTGGATGCATATACACACACATTAGGCACTAGATCAGCTCAACCACTTACATATTGCATATGGATGTGTATGCATTTTAAATTTCTATCGATGGAAATGGTTGTATCATCATATGGTTGTTGCATTTGGATGGAAGATTGTGCACACATATAGAGTTTACATGAGATACTAGGAATATTTTCATACATGTTGGATTCATGGCACTAACATTGCATTAAGGAGATCGACTGAATCAGTAGACCGCCTAATTTTTCGCATTAACATAGGGACATATACACACACATTTGCATATGTTCTTATAAGAATTAGAAACCTTTTAAGGATAATGGATGCCTGTGTTTGATGGATGAGTAGATGGTTGATTGATTTTAGGAAAGATATTCTTCTTAACTTAGAGATTTCGGGGATGAAATCCTTTAAGTAGAGGAGAATGTAACAACCCGTAATTTTAAGAAACGTTAATAAACTTCAACAAAACTTAAATAAATATTGGGAATTAAGTAAAACGAACTATACCATTGCATTCGTCTCAGAATTCTGCTTAAGATACACTCCGAGTTTTAATAAAACAGACACCGTATGAAGAAGATATTAAGGTTTGAAGTTTGTATACGTATAAGGGAAATATAAATATAAATAAAATAAGTCCAGAATTACAAAACAGTTCAAAATTGAAGCGGGAAAGGGACGCGGAATTGAGACCTATTGGGGTTCGACCCACGCCCTAGGGGTGTCGACCCATGGGTCAACGCACCCAAGGGGTGTCGACCCTAGGGTCGATATAGGGGTCGACCTACCCCCGATCTGCCCAGGTTAATTTCCTGAATATGGGCTTGTTTCTAAATGAGATTCGTTGGCAGTAGGCTATATATAGGACATCATTACTATTATTTTATTCACCTAAAACAATGGAGACAACGGGATGCTGCCCCAGCTTGGATTGAATTAGCCTATTTTTCTTAACCAACGACATATACATATACAAGAATCTCTGCTGCAACTTCAACATATCATTCTCTGTTCTTTAGATCCAGTCTATGCGAGTTTATAATCCTGACATGTTTATATATCTGAATCTAAAATTCATGCCTGTTAAGAATCTTATTTGTCCCTAGTCAGTCCTATTATTACTTGTATACCTGATCTGCTATTTAGTTCTTATATGCCTATTTCTGATATGCCTACTTCTGATATGCCTATTTCTGTTATCTTATGCCCATTTCTGTTACTATATCCTTATTTCATTTTATATGCCAATTTTGTTCTTCTTCCTCTCTCATTCCCTTTTTATTTTTATAGCCTAGGCTACCTTCGAGCCTAGGCCGATATCATTGAAATATGCGCACGAACGAAATTGGGTTGGGAATGGTAATTTGGGGGCATAACTTGAACCATGACTGGGATTTGGGGGCATAAACTATACTGTAAAGTTTGACTTAAACTTGGGGCTTATCTTGGACTGTGAATTATGACTTGTGGTTTGGGGCATATAAATTTGTAGGCTTAATTTAAAATTTAAGTGGAATAGGTTAATGAAACTGTAAGTAACCTATGAAACATGTTTAGGGGTTATGCATACCTGTTAACCTAAAAAAATTAACCCGTTTGATATGTGGGGATTATATACATATAAACCTAGTTGCCTGTGATTTGTTAAATATGTGGTTAGGGTTAAGTAAACATGTTGAATCAGTGGGGTTAAGTAAATGTATTAAATATGTAGGGGCATTAAACGAACCCGTAAAACTTAACCTGTCGAAATTCTAATGGGTTGGGGATACAAGCCTAAGGGTGGCTTCTGTTATCTGTTGTGTGGGACCCATATTAGTCACTAACTCATTCTAGTATTAAAGGTGAAACAACCCAAACTCACCCTTACGGGAAGCCCAGATTGAGTTGAGAGCAGGACAAATCAGAACGCAAACATAAGAATATTCTATTGCTATTACAACAATTTACATTAGAGTATAAGAATATAACAGAGTATACATTAATGAATAATATACACCAGAAAAAATACCAGATTTAAATTACAAGCAGTGGAAAATTTATACAATGCGTAGCGGAAATACATTAACAAATGCAACTGAAAGAAAAATATGGATACAGAGTTTTCTGAATATAGCTTCAGCTGCAAACTAGGATCCTGTAAGAATAACTATCTGCAAAATCAAAACTACTAGCTGCCCGTGTCGAAAATAGGGGCACCCAGATTTTAGGTTAAAAAAATAAACTCCAGGTCAGTCATGGGACTGGTGTGAGAACTAAAACAGTTATTTAAAACTTCAATTTGAAGTTAGATATATCAAGGGACCATGTCGTATAACACGGAACAGGTTTACCCCCATGAATACAAGTGCATGAAAATAAACAGCACAGTGCTTTTTGAAAAATGAAGCTATTATAAGACTCAGGTCCCATCACACAATGCAACGCAAGCAAGTGGATAGAGTTTTCCCTTATAATAGCCAAACATGCTTGGTACGATTTAAAACAAATCATTTGATACTATTATAAGTGCATAGTCTTAAAAACAACTTCAAATATAAATGTATCAATCATAGATGGCATGGGTACCATATATCATGTCACCATACAAGTTCTACAATCAAAACCGCATGATATCGTATTGGAAGTTGGATTTCCATCATGAACCAAGGCAAGGGATCATCCTTACCGATTTCAAGACTCTCTAGCCTGAGCATTAGGACAAGTACTCAGTCAAGCCCTTGGAGCATTAGGTCAGTCCACACTTACGTTAGTGGATTAGTAATTCTTGAACAACATGTTTTCCCGCCCTATGGGGCGTAAATTTGGTTAATATGTCGACCATAGCGTCCCTCGGCCCCGTAGTGACCGATATATCCGAAGCGCCTCGCTTTCCATCATCCACATAAGTAAAATGTCTAGGCTCCATACAATGACACAACTCCTAGCTAGAAAGAAGCGCATGTCCTCCATGAGGTCCTCTCCCGTTTCTAGTTCATACCGGGATGTGAGGCTCGTAAGTTAACACTATACACAAAGCTATGCTATTTAAAGTCGTGCTTTGATCATAAACCACAAGGCTTTGCTTTACAATAAAAGCCTTGATCACATGCCACTTAGCATGCTACACTGTCACTCCATACCATGCCATTGATTTATACTGATATATAACCTCTAACCTCATACATCTCAGAGAAGGGTGTTAAGCAAGAGAATAAATTCTCCGTCACCAAACAAATATATATTTAGCAAAGATCAACGAATATAGTATAAAGGAGTACAATGTCAGACACACTATCATTTACAAGTCCATTCTGGGTCTGAACGAAACCGGAGATACCTTATTCCTCGTCCCTTATGTCCAATACAGAGAGAGGTCCTTGCATGTCCGATTAGTCTTCAAATACGTCTGGACGATCACCACTTATTACCTTGTCTTGGGATGCCTCCCAATCAAGACATCAATAATCATCCAAACGATGTGAAAATCTCCGGTCTACCGTCTTCGTCGTCGACTTATCGTCATATCGATTTTTCAGAATGGGATAAATCCGGTCTTACTGAATAACTCGTATATCTTATAAACAATTGCTATAAAAACACAACATATGCCTCATTCCAATCCAAAATATTCTTTTATTCAAATATTCTTTCATAATTTAATCCAAATTAAGGTTTACCAAACTAGTCGTGATTAGCGAACCTTACCGAAGTAATCATTTATTTTATTTCCCAATCCTAACCTATTCATCCCATGGAGCAAAAGTGGTAGCACTCCATATCTAACACCACGGTGTTATCGGTAAAATTATTTGCCATTTCACATTCAAATCTAATTAAAGATTTAACTATCGCTTGGAGAAAAAATGGTGATACTCCATTCTCGATTATTTCCCAAATTTGATAATTTAAATTACCACTTTCCCATTTCAATCTAATTAAATATTCATTAAAACTCCACTTAGTTTTAATCTCCAAAAATCATTATGTAATGATTATTCAAATTTAGGAAATAAATCATGTCTTTAACTAGGTTAAAGAACCAATGTCATTTAAAACACAATTCACGATAAACCCAAATCATCTTCCATATAAATGGAACTTTCATAGGAAACAGATCAATATATATAATCGATATCAATTTCCATATCCAACTAATAATATAAATGGAATAAAGGCAAAGCCTTTTAAATTCCATATATAGTAGTAATCTTCCTCCACAGAAGCTCATTTTGATTATCACCCGATCGAATTCCATTCAATTCCAATTTATTTTATTAAATTGGAAAACTTTACTTCGAAAATTTCCATTAATCTTAGTTAAAAGATTTACAAATTCCAAATCACATTTCACTGTTAATCAGGTTAAAGAACGAGTGTCATTTAAAACACAGTTCACAATAAACCCAAATTCACATTCCATTTATTCCAATTACTAAATATAACTGGAAAGTCTAATAATCTTAATTGAAAGATTTATTCTTTTCACACGGGGTTTAAGAACAGTGTTACTGAGGATGCCATTCATGACAAACCCAAAATCCAATTCGATATTAAATATAAGGCTCTGAACAGAAATTATATCGGCTTATATTCAATATCAAATTTTGAAACCAACACATATCGTATGAGGAATAACAATATATCTCTATCTTCCAAATTCCTCCACAATATCCGTATAATCACGAAATCCAATACCGAAATATTCTATAGATTATTTCTATTCAAATCCATTCCAATTCATGCATTGGAAAATTTTAGTTAGATTAAAACCATTCATAAATCCAATTTATTTAAAACGTTGGATTATCTTACTAGTTAATAACTAGTTCATTTTGATAAAAATATATCTTTCCAAACGTGGAAATTTTCCATCCAAATTCTTTCTAAATCGTTTATTTTGATTTTACACAAATTATCAATATTTTTAATAATTTTATCAAGGCCCGTAAAGTCGGTTTCCAATAACGGCCACCGAACTTCATCCATAACGACCTTTTCCAAATTCGATTTGGATGTATCTCCAAATCCAACCGTTAGATATTAAATTTCTTATATTCCTTGGAAATCTATTTTCGATACGAACCCAATGGTTCTGGTTTTAGGAGAATCCGACGGTCAGATCTCCCATAATGTCCATTCGAAGTTAATGGATGAAATTCGAGAACGGCTGCAGCGCGATGCGTTTTATTCAAGCCATTAATATATATATATATATAATATATTATATATTTCATCGATTTCCATTTAAAACGTATTTTATAAATTCATTTATAAATTCATTTCAAAATGATTTCAAATTCATTTCAATTTTCAAATCAAAATTGAACATTTCTTAATACATTCGTTTTAGATTCATTTTAAAACGATTTCAACTTCATTTCAATTTTCAAATAAAACTTGAATATTTCTTAATAAATTCATTTTAAATTCATTTTAAAATGATTTCTACTTCATTTCAATTTTTAAATCAAATATTTCTTATAATTATAATATTAAAAATGATAACATTTTCAAAATATCTGATTTTGATTATACATTGGATATTATTTAAAAGTATTCGTTAACTCTGAATTGGAATCAGACCCAATCAATTACCATATAATTTCAGTTATATGGATTTCATACATCACATGTATACAACGATAATGATAAACAATCATCAAAAATTCATACAACATCTAAAGTGCATTTTACCACTTTATAAGCATTAAAATAAATAAATAACGCTTATACAGTCTGTCAACTCATCAATTGACATACCACTAATTATTGGGATCAGTGTATGTCAAATATCGTCCCAATACCCGTGTAGGGTTTTCAAACAACAAACACAAATTTTATTTGTGCATTTGGGCGATGCGTAAAATTTATCGTCCCAATCAATGTCAGTTAAATGGGTGTACATAAACAAATCGTTCGATTTGTAAATGAATATTTATTTTGTTAAATTTTTTTTATTCAACATATGGATATTTTATATAGTTCTATTACACATTAAAATTTATATTTTTAATGATTACACAGTTTATTCAACACAAGAATATTTTATATGGTTCTGTTACACATTAAAAATGATATTTTTAATGATTTCACAGTTTATTCAACACATGAATATTTTTAATCACTATACAATCAATTTTACAACCACAATCAAATCACACAAATCATCCATGGTTTGTACAACAAATAGTGTCAGGAGCTACTAAGCCACGTCTGCAACCTAGTATATTTTTAACTGTAAAATAATTTGAGTGAGAAGGAGTTCTCGCAGTCGGTTTCCACTCCGTCAGTGTTTATTTCTGAATTTTGATAGGGTTCGGGTTTGAATTTGCCTAAATTTTCAGCTAGCTCCAAATTTGACCTGGTTAGTCTTGTTGTGAAGTTCTCGTCCTCACGATCGCAACGTATCCAGTTTCACGTGATTTGGACCTCGTATGCAGAAAATACGAATTTTAAAACGTTGGATAATTGAATGAAGTAATTAATTAAATTAACAATGCTAATTATGCCTTTAATAACATTTAAAACGTTGCTAATCCTTCTTCCTCTTTCGTTCACGTTCAACCCATAACCCACCCTCGTTCAAACCTAGGTCTGAAAATTGCTCCGCCATAGTTCGTCGTTGACCAGATCGGGACCCACCTTGATGCACGCCTCCACACCACGCACCAGCGCCGCCAACCTCGCCAGACCCGGTGCCTTCGTCGCCTCAGAAACGCCAGCGAAGTCGGCTCCTTTCAGCCCTAAATTCGAACCCCATACCCCATGATAGATGATGAAACGGGTATGGATTCGTAAAGTGAAGGAATCTCTACACTATTCGCTAAAGAGCTGGGGTTTAATTCTTCGTGGATTGAGTGAAAAAGGAGCGGATAGAATCGAAGAACAGTGGCCCTTGATTTCGGCTATGACGGATTAGAATTAGGCTTAGAAATGAATTTTTTGATTGGTCCAAGGCTTTTATAATAACTATTTATTTTATTTAAATAACAAAAATACTAGTTTATAGCCACGAACTCTAAATCCAATCCAACGGCTATCGCCTCTAGCCAAATACCCCCATTCACGACACAATGGGATATGTCCGGTAAGCCAATTCGACTTTTTACATCAGTTTTTCATTAAATTAAAATATAAATCAATATATATTGAATTACAACATACATTTTAATTTACCAAGGCCATATACCGACTCCAAAAATTACAGAAAATTTATATCTAGCTTTGTTTTGATGATACGGTCCTAACAGAACTAATTTCATCGAATTTGCAGGCTTGTTTGAAAAATGGTCATTTTCTGATCGATCCAATTCAACTGAAATTGACAAAACACGTTTTCTTTTGCCACGCTCACATATTAATTCCAAAAATTATGAAAATTGGAATCTTGCAATATTTTGACATTCCGGATCCAACAAAAGTGGTTTCTTCGAAAACGGAGGTCATTTGCAAAATGGCTATTTTTAAGGGCTATATATATATTTAAAAATTATAATAAATATATATAAATTCGATGATGATTATTTCAAATTTTAAACTGGACATAACTTTCAACTTATACTATGAAATCTGAATTCTCACTTTCGTTAGAAAGATATCATTACACAGATTTAGATGTTTCTTGTTTTACTAAAATCCGATTTATTTTGAATTCTATACATTCATTTGAAATTTAAAATCGAATTTTCAAAATACCGCGCCATTTCCAGTTCGTTATATAATTAAAATAAATTTATAAGTTCTAATTTTGATTTAAATAAATTTTTAGTCATTATTATTTAGAATAAATCATTTTAAATATCCAAAATAAATTTAAATAGCTAAAATAAAAACATTTAATTGGTTCTAAAAATCCAGGTTGTTACAATCTCCCCCACTTAAAATCTTTTGTCCTCTAAAAGGAACGGAGCTAAAAGTTGTCTACTTAATCAACTCAACTTTCATTCTGGCTTTCATTCTTCAACTTTTCATTTTCTAAGAATTTTCTAATTTCTCAAAAGTTTGGCTAACACCCTAAATTTTCGAAAATTTCGCCTCATCCTCCTTTTTACGGGTTGATATTTAAAACCACAACTTGCCTCATAGGGCCCTCGTCAATCCAAAAGAAAAAAGAAAAAGCCAAGCGGCTAGCCAATCGGCTCATAAAATTATTAAAACCCAAGAAAATAGTAAACATGTACCTATTTGTCGGGCATACAATTTTATTCCTCTTCTTAGCTTCCCTGCTATAGCCTGTTCATTATGTATACATGTATATTTATGCAATTCCAAACAATTTTCAATTCAGTTCAATATTAATTCAATTTGGCTAAATTTACCATTCATTGTCATATTGGTTTTATTAGTGGAATTAATAATCATCCGTCACAACCAGCGATCGGCAATCAATTAGTTGATTAA
Source organism: Allium sativum (assembly GCA_030737875.1). Lineage (NCBI taxonomy): Eukaryota > Viridiplantae > Streptophyta > Magnoliopsida > Asparagales > Amaryllidaceae > Allium > Allium sativum. The sequence continues at coordinate 258,900,098 of CM060927.1, read as the reverse complement.
CATTTCAAATATATAATTTTTGTGTATATTCAAAAATCAAAATTTTAATGCCAAATCACAACAGTTACCCTATCTAAATTTTGGTTCTCACACCAGTCAATTGGAAATATATAGATATCACACTTTCGAAACTCGAACATAAATAGTGATGATGATATATCCATTATCAGAATCATCTACGAGCGACTAGAGTGTGAGTCTATATGTACCAAGTATATCTGAGACTTTGAATACACGTTCGCGCATATTCAAAATCTTCATATACTCGGTTGCCCAAATTCAATATAAAATAAAATATTAAAATATGAATAATTGATATAAAATTCAAACTAAATTTGATTTTTAAAAATAACACTCTTCACACTCGTTCTAGGATACTACTGATCATATCTCTAACGAGTCATTCTTATTGGATATTACTAATCCAATCTCTGATGAATTCTTTCGTTTGGTCCTAATATGCCTTGTTCTCGAGCTCTGTAAACCAAAGCTGTGATACCACAAATGTAACGACCCAAATTCGCCCTTACGGGAAAGCCCGGATTGAGTTGAGAGTAGGACAAATCGGAATGCAAACGTAAGAACATTCCATTGCTATTACAACAATTTCCATCAGAGTACAAGAATATATCAGAGTATGCATGAACGAATAATATACACCAAAAAAATACCAGAGATTTAAATTACAAAGCAGCGGAAAATTTATACAATGCGTCGCGGAAATACATTAACAAATACAACTGAAAGAAATACACGGATACAGAGCTTTTCGAATATAGCCCCAGCTATAAACCATGGTCATGTAAGAATAAATATCTGCAAAACCAAAACTACTAGCTAACCGTATGGAAAATAGGAGCACCTAGAGTTTAGGTTAAAACAATAAACTCCAGGTCAGTCATGGGACTGGTGTGAGAACTAAAACAGTTATTTAAAACTTTACTTTGAAGTTAGGTATATAAAGGCACCAAGCCATATAACACGGAACGGGTTTACCCCCATGAATACCTATGCATAAAAATAAACAGCGCAATGCTTTTTGAAAAATAAAGCTATTATAAGACTCAGGCCCCATCACACATGCAACGCAAGCCGAAGGATAGATTTTCCCTTATAATTGCCAAACATGCTTGGTACGATTTAAAACAAATCATTTGATACTATTATAAGTGCATAGTGTTAAAAACAACTTCAAATATAAATGTATCAATCATAGACGGCATGGGTACCATATATTATATCACCATACTAGTTCTACAATCAAAACTGCGCGATGTCGTATTGGAAGCTAGATTTCCATCATGAACCGAGGCAAGGGATCATCCTTACTGATTTCGAGACTCTCTAGCCCAAGCCTCAGGACAAGTACTCAGTAAAGCCCTTGGAGCATCAGGGCCGGTCCACTCTTACGTTAGTTGATTAGTAATTCCTAAACAATATGTTTCCCCGCCCTATGGGGCGTAAATCTGGTCAGTATGTCGACCATAACATCTATCGAGCCCGTAGTGATCGATATATTTGAGGCACCTCGCTTTCCATCATCTACATAAGTAAAATGTTTGGGCTCCACACCATGACACAACTCCTAGCTAGAAAGAAACGCATGTCCTCCCTGAGGACCTCTCCCGTTTCTGGTTCATACCAGGGTGTGAGGCTCGCGAATTAACGATATACACAAAGCTATGCTATTTAAAGTCGTTCTTTGATCATCAACTACAAGGCTCAGCTTTTCAACAAAAGCCTTGACCACATGCCACTCAACATGCCACATTGTAACTCCATAGCATACCACTAATTTTTTTCCGATTTATAACCTCTGAGCTCATACGTTTCATAGAAGGGTGTTAAGCAAGAGAATAAATTCTCCGCCACCAAACGGATATATATTTAGCAGAGATCAACGAATACAGTATAAAGGAATTCATTGTCAGACACACTATCCATTTACAAGTCCGTTCTGGGTATGAACGAAACCGGTGGCACCTTATTCCTCGTCCCATATGTCTAATACATAAGAGACGTCCTCGCATATCCGGTCGCTCTTCAAGTACGTCTGGATGATCACCACTTATTACCTTGTCTTGGGATGCCTCCCAATCAAGACATCAATAATCGTCTAAACGATGAAGATCCCTGGTCTTCAACCACCGTTTCATCGTCGACTTATCGTCGTATCGATTATTCAGAATGTGATAAACCCGGTCTTTCTGAATAACTCGCGTATCTTATAAACAAGTGTTATAAAAACACAACATATGCCTCATTCCAATCCAGAATATTATTTATTCAATTATTCTTTTCACAATTTAAACCAAATTAAGGTTTTCTAAACTAGTCAAGATTAGCGAACCTTACCGAAATAATCATTTATTTTATTTCCCAATCCCAACCTATTCACCCCATGGAGCAAAACTGGTAGCACTCCATATCTAACACCATGGTGTTGTCGGTAAAATTAATTACCATTTCACTTTCAAATCTAATTAAAGATTTAATTATCACCTGGAGAAAAACTGGTGATACTCCATTCCCGATCATTTCCCAAATTTGATAATTTAAATTATCACATTCCCATTTCAATCTAATTAAAGATTCATTAAAATTCCACTTTGTTTTAATCTCCAAAAATCATTATGTGATGATTATTCAAATTAAGGAAATAAATCCTGTCTTTAATTAGGTTAAAGAACCAATGTCATTTAAAACACAGTTCACGATAAACCCAAATCATCTTCCATATAAATGGAACTTTTACGGGAAACAGATTAATATATATAATCGATATCAATTTCCGTATCCGATTAATAATATAAATGGAATAACGACAAAGCCTTTTAAATTCCATATATAGTAACAGTCGTCTTCCACAGAAGCTCATTTCGATTATCACCCGATCGAATTCCATTCAATTCCAATTTTTTTTATTAAATTGGAAAACTTTACTTTGGAAATTTCCATTAATCTTAACTAAAAGATTTTTAAATTTCAAATCACATTTCACTGTTAATCGGGTTAAAGAACGAGTGTCATTTAAAACACAGTTCACAATAAACCCAAATTCACATTCCATTTTATTCCAATTACTAAATATAACTAAAAACTCTAATAATATTAATTAAAAGATTTATTCTTTTCACACGGTTTTTAAGAATAGTGTTACTGAAGACACCATTCACAACAAACCCAAAATCCAATTTGATATTAAATATAAGGCTCTGAACAAAATTATATCATCTTATATTCAATATCAAATTCTGAAACCAACACATATCGTATGGGGAATAATGATATATATCTATCTCCCAAATTCCTCCACAATATCCGTATAGTCACGGAATTCAATACCAAAATATTCTGGAGATTATTTCTATTCAAATCCATTCCAATTCATACATTGGAAAATTTGGGTTAGATTAAAACTATTCACAATTTATTTAAAAGGTTGGATTATCTTACTAGTTAATAACTAGTTCATTTTGATAAAATTATTTTTTTAATCTTTCCAAATGTGGAAATTTTCAACCAAATTCTTTCTAAATCATTTATTTTGATTTTACACAAATTATCAGTATTTTTAATAATTTTATCAAGGCCGTACAGTCAGTTTCCAATAATGGCCACCAAACTGCATCCATAGCGACATTTTCCGAATTTGAGTTGGATGTATCTCCAAATCCAACTGTTAGATTTTAAATCTCTTCTATTACTTGGAAATCTCTTTTCGATACAAACCCAACGGTTCTGTTTTTAGGAGAATCCGATGGTTGGATCTCCCGTAATTTCTATTCAAAGTTAATGGTTGAAATTCGCAAATGGTCGCAGCGCGACACGTTCTATTGAAGCCATTAATATTTAATATATACTATATATATTTCATCGATTTCCATTTAAAACGTACTTTATAAATTCATTTATAAATTCATTTCAAAACGATTTTCAACTTCATTTCAATTTTCAAATCAAAATTGAGTATTTCTTAATAAATTCGTTTTAAATTCATTTTAAAATGATTTCAACTTAATCTGAATTTTCAAATCAAAATTGAATATTTCTTAATAAATTTGTTTTAAATTCATTTTAAAACGATTTCTACTTCATTTCAAATTTCAAATCAAAATTGAATATTTCTTATCTTTATAATATTAAAAATGATAATATTTTCAAAATATCTGATTTTTATTATGCATTGGATATTATTAAAAATATTCGTTAATTCTAAATTGGAATCAGACTCAATCAATTACCATATAATTTCAGTTATACGGATTTCATACATCGCATGTATACACCGATAATGATACACAATCATCAAAAATTCATACAACATTCAGAGTGCATATTACCACCGTATAAGCATTAAAATAAATTAATAACGCTTATATAGCCTGTCAACCCATCGATTGACATATTACTAATTACTGGGATCAATGTATGTCGAATATCGTCCCAATTCCCGTGTGGGGTTTTCAAACAACAAACATAGAATTTATTTGTGCAATTGGGCGATGTGTAAAATTTATCGTCCCAATCAATGTCAGTTAAATGGGTGTACATAAACAAATCGTTCGATTTGTAAATGAATATTTATTTTATTCAAAACATTTTATTCAACACATGAATATTTTAAATATTTTATATAGTTCTATTACACTTTAAAAATGATATTTTTAATGATTACACAGTTTATTCAACACGTGAATATTTTATGTAGTCCTATTACACATTAAAAATGATATTTTTAATGGTGAAAATTAGGCTCACTGTAAAGACTCGTGACTTCCCCATGAAGGAAAAGGGCGGATACTTCGAGAACAACACGACAAAATAGAACGCAGACAGAAGAACATTTCATTGTATATTACAACAATTCCATCAGATTACAAGAATATTCAGAGTATTAACAAATAATATACATTATAAAATATCAGAGATTACAATACATTACATAGCAGCGGAAAAATAATACAATACACAACTGAAAGAGATATACGGATACAAAGCTTTCTGGATATCATTCCAGCTGTAAACCAGGTTCCTGTGAATATAAATCTACAAAACCAAAACTACTACCTGCCCGTGTCAAAATAAGGGCACCCAGAGTTTAGGTTAAAACAATAAACTCCAGGTCAGTCATGTGACTGGTGTGAGAACTAAAACAGTTATTAATCTTTATTTTAAAGTTAGGTAAATCAAGGGACCACGCCGTATAACACGGAACGGGTTTCCTCCCAAGAATACCAGTGCATAAAACAAACAGCGCAATGCTAAATAAAGAAAAATGAAGCTATTATAAGACCCAGGTCCCATCACACAATGCAACACAAGCCGGAGGATAGGGTTTTCCCTTATAATAGCCAAAGCATGCTTGATACGTTAAAAACAAATCATTTGATACTATTATAAGTGTATAGTGTCAAAACAACTTCAAATATAAATGTATCAATCATAGACGGCATGGGTACCATATATCATTTTGCCATACTAGGCTCTACAATCAAAACCACAAATGTCACGTATTGGAAGTTGGATTTCCATCTGTGAACCGAGGCAAAAGATAGTCCTCTACCGATTCGAGACGCTCTAGCCTGTGTCTCAGGATCAGAGCTCGAGTGACCCTTAGGAGCCACAAGGCCGGTCCACCTGTAACGTCCCATATTTTTGGCAGCCAAATATTTTATTTATCTTAAATATTTATTTGGAATATAAATGGATTTTAATATTTAAATAGCTATTTAAACGAAGCTGAACGATATATATTCGTATATAAAATAAAACGAGCCCAAAACAGCGCTGCAGTTCGTAAAATAGAGTTTTGAACTTCAACTGGATATACAGAATCCGTTTTAAATCAGATTTCTGTGAAACAAGAAATGTACGGAGCTGGAGAAGTATATTTTTCTAGTGGAAGAGAAAAATCGGGAGTTCGTCATGTAGATTGGAAGTTATGCCCAAATCAATTTGGCTGAAAAACAGCGGCGTAATCATTTATCGACCGTAACGGATTATTGGATATAACTGCATATCGGTTTCGAATTTAGACTAGGTTCTTTTGAGGCGTAGTGATAATTTAATTTTTAGAATTTTACTGTAATTTTTAATTAATTAAATAAGCAACATTTTATGTGGAGTATTTTGCACCCTGTAATCAACATTTTGGGGTTTCACAATATGAGTCAAACTACCAGTATTATTATATTTTTGGGATCGCAACACCTCACTGAACACGACTGTATTTTTATTTCAGTCTGCAACGCTCATACATGAATGCATAGTGGTGTAGGTAACTTTATTTGAATAGTTAACTGGTCAAACGAACTCAAAATTTAACGAAACAAGTTTCATACGAAACTTTAGGGAGAGGTCTAGTGGAACGTCAAGGCCTCATATTTTTAGGATTTTTTCTGTAATTTTTAGAAATTAAAGCTCGGTGTTTTTCATCTATATTTTCTAAAGGATTTTCACAAACGGTCTCGGAATTCGACGAAACCTGTCCCATTGGGTCCAGAATATTTTTTTATGCTAGGATTACATATTTGTTTGTCAAAAACAGGGAATTTATGTAGATAGTTTGACACATTTCTCCAATGCTAAGCTTTACACAATAAAATATTATTAAAACATCCCACTTTTCACTCTTTGCCTTTCCTTTCCTTTACGTTTGCTTTTGTTTCTTGCGCCAAACATACTTGCGCCCAAACCACTGACATGACTTGCGCCCCAAACCTTTTATTTCTTGTCTGTCAAACTACCTACCCTTGCCGACCACGCTTCTGCAACCACAGTGTTATACAGCTACCCTAAACCGCGCATGCATGCCTACGCTGTTTATAAAATATATTATATAAAACTTGGACACCACGTATGGTTCTCTAATAAATAGTGCCTTCCATTCTCTCCTCAAACCCAGTCTTCCTTTTCAAAAGAAAATACCCACTGTCCCTTTCTCACTTCATCAAAGAAGAAACGCACTGTTTCTTCACAAGAGAAAAAAAAAGAGAAAGGTGGCCAGAACGAGAATAAAGATGAGGAGAAGGACTCGCGAGCCTAATGCAATGAAGAATGGAGGAAGAAGAGGGAGCGGGTGGGCTAGGTACTACTCCATGGGCTTCGGCCCTTATATAAAAAAAAAATGCAAAATGCAAAAGAAGAAATGGTGAAAGGAGGGCTTGCGTGGGGTGAAGGAACGCATGGGGTGTAGTAAGGTGTGAAGGGAAGAGACAACACTCATGTAGCATGGGGGTGTTGCGAGACTGTTGTGTACATGCGGAAGTCTGGTTGAAGGAGTAAGGATGTTGGAAAGGAAAAAAATAAAAAATAAAAAAAAATAAAGAGGAGCAACGGATGGAAGTGAAATGGGGACTAGAGATGTGGGGTAGGAACTGTATGGGAGGAATGGTGAATGGTCCACAGTTGAAAACATGGGGACTGGTGCACTGTTTGGTTTAAAACAAAGAAAGCTCGGGGGAACGCTACAGGTGAGGAAAAGTTTATTTCGAGACTAATATATAATATAACATGGCCATTTTTATGCAACACGTAAGGTGAAGCCTAGATAAATGTTAACGTGGCCTAATAATTAAAGCTGTTATAATTAGTTAACTAATTTAAGATTTAAATGAGTGTTATTTACTTCAAATAAAGCCGTAACTTATAGTACGTATAACTCGGTCATACGTGTACAGAATCAGACTAGACAAGGAGCGTTGAAGCCATATCGACGGGCATTACATTTTTGGGGCTGGTTGGGCGGAACTGAAGACAACTGAGATATTCAGCTAAATTAAACGCTGTTTTAATTTAATTGAAATGGACCATTTTAATGACAAACGATAACCAAGGTGAGTTAAACTCACTCAGTTCTCCCTTCTTATATTTTATATAAGTCGGATTTTATAATTGTGTGCTATGCTTGTTTATGGTATGGGCTGAAACAGTTAAATTAAACGACGGTTTAATTTAATTGAAAACTAATCGTTATTTCTAACGATTAAATCCAATTGAGGTAACTTACCTCAGTGGTAACGTTTATAACACTATAAATGTTATGATCAAATAGTTGAATGCTTGAACTGCTGTTATTATCCCAGTATTAACTGTTACAGTTATTATTGACCGTTATCATTAAACTGTTCATGTCATCTATTTAGATGGAAACCAAATATTGCTTGGCCATTTTGAACTGAATAACGTTATCAATATGATTATATTGTTTGTTATGTAATGTGAAATTGGTTTATATTTCACGTTTGGTACTGTAGTAACCATTTGCCTCTTTAATACCGTCGACTAAAAGGAATGATTTTTCGAAATCGATACTAAATGGATTTCGAATGTTTCAAAGACATAAATATATTTTTATATGGTTTTGAAATACGATTTTTATTGTAAAAATAATAGTCGAAGTTAAATTTATCAATTTTATATAAATATAACTAGTAGAGATGCAAGATGTATTAAATGAACGGTTAAACGATATAATTTATCGTGTTGATTATTTAAATATTGAAATGGTTTTGTGAAGGCCTTACGGTCGTAAAAGAAGTTTTAAATCGATTTCAAAATAGAAAAATGGAATAGTTAAATCATGGGTATACGGGAACGGGTAAAAGAGTTCAAAGAGAAATGTCTTGTAATAAATGATCATTTTTAACAAACGGCATTTCAAACAAATACAAAATGTGATAACATTTCGTGTATGAGATTAACAAATCAATGAGTTGGAAATGAGTGGTGATTTGAAAATGGGGTTCCATATTTTGAATGAAATCGAAGTTGAAAGTATGAATATGAATTTATAAATGAGATTTGGTTAAATAAATGGAAGCGAGTATATTCTGAGGTTCGGAATGTGGTATTCCGAAGTTCGGAATGATCAATCGAAGTGAGTTCTATTCCGAGGTTCGGAATGTGATATTCCGAAGTTCGGAATGTTAACTAAAGGCAGGATTTTAAATGAGGTTAAGAATGTGAATAACGACAACGAATATTAGTTGTCGATGATGGATTACAAATGAGATTTGTAAACAAAATTAAAGATGCGCAAATGAAAATGAATGGTAAGTATCGTAGTTAATTTACAAAGATTTTGTAAATGGAAATTTAAAGTTTTGAAAATGAAGTCGAGTGAGTAAATAAAATTGAGGGTTTGTGAATGTGTTTATAACATGGGTTACAAAAGAAATAAGATATGAGATTTTTCTTAAAGGGATTATCATATGTTGCAGACAACGAATAAGTGGTCGAGTACGAGTTAAAGAGAATGTGATAAGTGAAATAGTTTTGAAATGAAGTTTGTAATGTTTGGCACAAATAACAAGTTGAATCGTCTTGATAAATACCAATATAAGGATTTGGAAAGTATATCAATATAAAAATTGTATAAGGTATTAATATGAGATTTATTAAAACTTTGTTTATGCGGATTTTGAACAAATGAATTTGAATTGTCGAAATAAACGGTAAGATTGTAATAAAGAGATATCAAGGAAGTTTCATAAAGATTCTATTTACAATAGAATCAAAGTTCGTATATAATATTGTAAAATGATTATTAATATAAATCGAAAGGATTAATAAGAGTTTACTTAATAATTAGTTGAGTAAACGTGGTCAAGATTTAATGAGGTTTTCAAAGGGAAGATTTGTTAATAAACTTCTATTTGTCCTGAAGGTATGAATGTTGTTGGTCAAGGTCTGAGAGGTAGCTAAAATACCCCAACTTGAATGACTCCATGATTATCCCAGAATGATATTAGTTTATAAACGAGAGTGGTTGAGGGAAACATAAGCTATGATTTCCGCAAATGATATTATAAACTGTTTTTTGAAAGTTTATAAGTTGAATGAAATAAATTTGGAGAATATTCTTATTTTACTAAGGAGTAAAGGCGATGTTCCAATTATTGGAAAAGTTGAAGAATATAATTAACGGACAGTTCGTTAAAGAGGCTAAATGATACTAAGTATTGAATCAGTGAATCCATTTTCTTGTATGGATGAATGGTTGTTTTATTTGATAGTTAAATAACCGACTATCAAAGTTTGGCCCATACGATTGTTGGTACGGAAAGACCGGGATCGAATATATATTCGAAAACCATTCCGTCCAGTAAATACGAATACGTTGAAGATGATGATTCAAGGTGGAGCTATTGAAGACCGTGGATCTTCCTAAGCGGAAGGATTACTTAAAATCTCTGATTTGCAATAAGAGATAAACTGTGTTTCGGTCGTGGTTGGAATCTACAGATTGCAAGGACTTCTCGCTACTGATTCTCAGGGTGATTCCTAGAATGCAGTAGGAGGGTACCTTCGGTTCATCCTGTTCCTGGGTGACTTGTATGGATGAATGTCTGACAGAGTATTTCCAGAAAAGGTCACGTACATTGATTTCTTCAACCATACCAAGAGTGGAAGCGGAGAAGGAAACTTCTTTAGCCAACACATAATGTATTGTTGTGGACGTAAATTAGTGATTCTGATGGATCTGACAATGTGGCATTCGAAGTGAATGTGATGTACTGATGAAGCGTAGCCTCAAGCCTCATCAACCGGGAAATGACAAAAATCGGGCAGGCAGCATGGCTATGTGGGTCGCTCCCATTAGGGTGTATAATCACCTATCTAGAGAAATTCCTTTTGTTCTTATTCTATCGATTCTGCCCATTCGGGAACGGTGGTTTGAGCCCAACCGTTGGTGATATACATTCGATACACTCAAGCGAAATGAGGGGTCGGTCATGTGAGGGCCGGGTTGCAAGACGTTCTTGTTGAACCCAGTGTATTCGCCTCTAGAGATACACGTGCGGAAGGTGGTCCCATACCTTGTCAAGTTGGAAATCCAATCTCCAATAAGCGCCCGCGGTTTTGTTTGTATACTATATATGTGGAGCGTGAGATGCAAGCGTTCTACTAGATTCTATTTACTTGTATTTAGACATTATGATAATATCAGACAAGATATTGACTTCAAAACTGTTTTGGGTTATCGTAAGATAAAAACCGTCCGTATTTATGTGTGGATTCGGTCTTACGATTATCCTTTTCTTTCGAAAAGATTTTTACTTTAAAATCAAGTTGTGTGATACCTTAATACTGTGCGAGTTTATCTCACTCTGGTTCACCAGACTGACCCGGTGTTTTGTAAATGCTCGGGTTAGGCCGGGGTGTACAGGTCCAGGTTACCGGATGCTGCGAAGTCCAGAGACAAGCTGGAAGAGTTCAAACGTATGGTTATATATATAGCTACTGTTCCACTGTGTGATTGTATATGAGGACATGTTATATAACTGTCCAGATATGTTGATGTACTCTGATACTGTAAGTAATTTTGAAAGCTCTCAATAAAGATTTATTTCCATATTATATTTTGTTCCGCTGCGATGTGAGACTCTGATTCTGTGTTGTCTTTGTTCTTCTTCTACTTCTTCTATTCTAATATTTCTATCTTATCTTTCTCATCCTCCAACTTCTTGCCTTCTAGCTTTCTGGAGATTCGATACTCGAATGGGACACAGTTCGTGTAAATGTCGAAAATTCGAGTGTCAAATTTTCCGGGTCGCTACAGTTGGTATCAGAGCAATTGGTTTAGTAAAAACCTTGGCTCTGTGGTGTAACTCGATAGAGATGGGGTTAGCAATACCCTAAATCGAGGTTGAGTGTATATATATGAGAGCGTATTTGTAAATTTTATATACAAATGTTTTGTATTGTGTTTGTTGATCGGTTCAAGTGTTGAGAAGCGTTGAACTGGTAATGAATACAATATTGTTTTGAGGGTAAATGGAATAATTTTACCCAAAATATATTTTTGTATAGAAAGGAAATTTTTTTTATTAAATTATTGAGATATTTGTGTGTTTGATCGATTTGAATGGGATTCAAATCGAATTAAAAAAAAAAGTTGAATTGTTACTTAACTTGATTAAGTGTAATTAATTTCAGAATGATATTGTAATTAAAATAAATTGGAAATTAAATGAATGAATAATAATCAAATGTGTGAAACCAAAATAAATATTAATATTGAATATGAATTCAATAAATTTTGTTTATTTGGTTGTGTATTGGTCGATGGTTGTGAATTGGTTGTTATTGGATGACAAGTAGTTGAATAGAATTTATTCAATGGGTTAACGAAGATATGGGAAATAAATTCCAGTATAATTTAACTGGGATGAAACTGCATATGGATTGGAACTTATGGTTTAACCCGTAATTGATAATGAATCAATGCTATTTGTTTGATTTTGGAATTTAGTGCAGTTATACTCGTTGACCTGTGAAATATTATCTCAGAATTTCATATATCTATTACTGATATGTGAATTGAGTTAAGTATAGGTGCCAAAGGACTAGGCAGATTGATATCAGTTGAATAAATCGCATATACATTAAGCAAATATGCTCAATAGCGCTCGAAAAGGTACGCCTACGCGAAACTATAAAATTTTGGGGTTTTGATTTTTGTTTCCCGACCGTTGGTCGATGTATATATTATGTGTTCCTGCGATATCGCAGATGTCACTCCGTGCAGGGGAGACTCTGCCGAATTTCTCCAGGAATTTAGAGTGTTAGAAAATTTTCGATATTTTTAAAATTATTTATTTACAATAAAGAATTGGTTGATTTAAGATAAATAGGATTTAGAAATTAACGGGATTTGTAGCATTTTTCTTACCTTAGCAATTTCGAGGACGAAATTATTTTAAGGGGGGAAGAATGTAACGTCCCGTATTTTTGGCAGCCAAATATTTTATTTATCTTAAATATTTATTTGGAATATAAATGGATTTTAATATTTAAATAGCTATTTAAACGAAGCTGAACGATATATATTCGTATATAAAATAAAACGAGCCCAGAACAGCGCTGCAGTTCGTAAAATAGAGTTTTGAACTTCAACTGGATATACAGAATCCGTTTTAAATCAGATTTCTGTGAAACAAGAAATGTACGGAGCTGGAGAAGTATATTTTTCTAGTGGAAGAGAAAAATCGGGAGTTCGTCATGTAGATTGGAAGTTATGCCCAAATCAATTTGGCTGAAAAACAGCGGCGTAATCATTTATCGACCGTAACGGATTATTGGATATAACTGCATATCGGTTTCGAATTTAGACTAGGTTCTTTTGAGGCGTAGTGATAATTTAATTTTTAGAATTTTACTGTAATTTTTAATTAATTAAATAAGCAACATTTTATGTGGAGTATTTTGCACCCTGTAATCAACATTTTGGGGTTTCACAATATGAGTCAAACTACCGGTATTATTATATTTTTGGGATCGCAACACCTCACTGAACACGACTGTATTTTTATTTCAGTCTGCAACGCTCATACATGAATGCCTAGTGGTGTAGGTAACTTTATTTGAATAGTTAACTGGTCAAACGAACTCAAAATTTAATGAAACAAGTTTCATACGAAACTTTAGGGAGAGGTCTAGTGGAACGTCAAGGCCTCATATTTTTAGGATTTTTTCTGTAATTTTTAGAAATTAAAGCTCGGTGTTTTTCATCGATATTTTCTAAAGGATTTTCACAAACGGTCTCGGAATTCGATGAAACCTGTCTCATTGGGTCCAGAATATTTTTTTATGCTAGGATTACATATTTGTTTGTCAAAAACAGGGAATTTATGTAGATAGTTTGACACATTTCTCCAATGCTAAGCTTTACACAATAAAATATTATTAAAACATCCCACTTTTCACTCTTTGCCTTTCCTTTCCTTTACGTTTGCTTTTGTTTCTTGCACCAAACATACTTGCGCCCAAACCACTGACATGACTTGCGCCCCAAACCTTTTATTTCTTGTCTGTCAAACTACCTACCCTTGCCGACCACGCTTCTGCAACCACAGTGTTATACAGCTACCCTAAACCGCGCATGCATGCCTACACTGTTTATAAAATATATTATATAAAACTTGGACACCACGTATGGTTCTCTAATAAATAGTGCCTTCCATTCTCTCCTCAAACCCAGTCTTCCTTTTCAAAAGAAAATACCCACTGTCCCTTTCTCACTTCAGCAAAGAAGAAACGCACTGTTTCTTCACAAGAGAAAAAAAAAAAAGAGAAAGGTGGCCAGAACGAGAATAAAGATGAGGAGAAGGACTCGCGAGCCTAATGCAATGAAGAATGGAGGAAGAAGAGGGAGCGGGTGGGCTAGGTACTACTCCATGGGCTTCGGCCCTTATATATAAAAAAAAATGCAAAATGCAAAAGAAGAAATGGTGAAAGGAGGGCTTGCGTGGGGTGAAGGAACGCATGGGGTGTAGTAAGGTGTGAAGGGAAGAGACAACACTTATGTAACATGGGGGTGTTGCGAGACTGTTGTGTACATGCGGAAGTCTGGTTGAAGGAGTAAGGATGTTGGAAAGGAAAAAAATAAAAATAAAGAGGAGCAACGGATGGAAGTGAAATGGGGACTAGAGATGTGGGGTAGGAACTGTATGGGAGGAATGGTGAATGGTCCACAGTTGAAAACATGGGGACTGGTGCACTGTTTGGTTTAAAACAAAGAAAGCTCGGGGGAACGCTACAGGTGAGGAAAAGTTTATTTCGAGACTAATATATAATATAACATGGCCATTTTTATGCAACACGTAAGGTGAAGCCTAGATAAATGTTAACGTGGCCTAATAATTAAAGCTGTTATAATTAGTTAACTAATTTAAGATTTAAATGAGTGTTATTTACTTCAAATAAAGCTGTAACTTATAGTACGTATAACTCGGTCATACGTGTACAGAATCAGACTAGACAAGGAGCGTTGAAGCCATATCGACGGGCATTACATTTTTGGGGCTGGTTGGGCGGAACTGAAGACAACCGAGATATTTAGCTAAATTAAACGCTGTTTTAATTTAATTGAAATGGACCATTTTAATGACAGACGATAACCAAGGTGAGTTAAACTCACCCAGTTCTCCCTTCTTATATTTTATATAAGTCGGATTTTATAATTGTGTGCTATGCTTGTTTATGGTATGGGCTGAAACAGTTAAATTAAACGACGGTTTAATTTAATTGAAAACTAATCGTTATTTCTAACGATTAAATCCAATTGAGGTAACTTACCTCAGTGGTAACGTTTATAACACTATAAACGTTATGATCAAATAGTTGAATGCTTGAGCTGCTGTTATTATCCCAGTATTAACTGTTACAGTTATTATTGACCGTTATCATTAAACTGTTCATGTCATCTATTTAGATGGAAACCAAATATTGCTTGGCCATTTTGAACTGAATAACGTTATCAATATGATTATATTGTTTGTTATGTAATGTGAAATTGGTTTATATTTCACGTTTGGTACTGTAGTAACCATTTGCCTCTTTAATACCGTCGACTAAAAGGAATGATTTTTCGAAATCGATACTAAATGGATTTCGAATGTTTCAAAGACATAAATATATTTTTATATGGTTTTGAAATACGATTTTTATTGTAAAAATAATAGTCGAAGTTAAATTTATCAATTTTATATAAATATAACTAGTAGAGATGCAAGATGTATTAAATGAATGGTTAAACGATATAATTTATCGTGTTGATTATTTAAATATTGAAATGGTTTTGTGAAGGCCTTACGGTCGTAAAAGAAGTTTTAAATCGATTTCAAAATAGAAAAATGGAATAGTTAAATCATGGGTATACGGGAACGGGTAAAAGAGTTCAAAGAGAAATGTCTTGTAATAAATGATCATTTTTAACAAACGGCATTTTAAACAAATACAAAATGTGATAACATTTCCTGTATGAGATTAACAAATCAATGAGTTGGAAATGAGTGGTGATTTGAAAATGGGGTTCCATATTTTGAATAAAATCGAAGTTGAAAGTATGAATATGAATTTATAAATAAGATTTGGTTAAATAAATGGAAGCGAGTATATTCCGAGGTTCGGAATGTGGTATTCCGAAGTTCGGAATGATCAATCGAAGTGAGTTCTATTCCGAGGTTCGGAATGTGATATTCCGAAGTTCGGAATGTTAACTAAAGGCAGGATTTTAAATGAGGTTAAGAATGTGAATAACGACAACGAATATTAGTTGTCGATGATGGATTACAAATGAGATTTCTAAACAAAATTAAAGATGCGCAAATGAAAATGAATGGTAAGTATCGTAGTTAATTTACAAAGATTTTGTAAATGGAAATTTAAAGTTTTGAAAATGAAGTCGAGTGAGTAAATAAAATTGAGGGTTTGTGAATGTGTTTATAACATGGGTTACAAAAGAAATAAGATATGAGATTTTTCTTAAAGTGATTATCATATGTTGCAGACAACGAATAAGTGGTCGAGTACGAGTTAAAGAGAATGTGATAAGTGAAATAGTTTTGAAATGAAGTTTGTAATGTTTGGCACAAATAACAAGTTGAATCGTCTTGATAAATACCAATATAAGGATTTGGAAAGTATATCAATATAAAAATTGTATAAGGTATTAATATGAGATTTATTAAAACTTTGTTTATGCGGATTTTGAACAAATGAATTTGAATTGTCGAAATATATGGTAAGATTGTAATAAAGAGATATCAAGGAAGTTTCATAAAGATTCTATTTACAATAGAATCAAAGTTCGTATATAATATTGTAAAATGATTATTAATATAAATCGAAAGGATTAATAAGAGTTTACTTAATAATTAGTTGAGTAAACGTGGTCAAGATTTAATGAGGTTTTCAAAGGGAAGATTTTGTTAATAAACTTCTATTTGTCCTGAAGGTATGAATGTTGTTGGTCAAGGTCTGAGAGGTAGCTAAAATACCCCAACTTGAATGACTCCAAGATTATCCCAGAATGATAGTAGTTTATAAACGAGAGTGGTTGAGGGAAACATAAGCTATGATTTCCGCAAATGATATTATAAACTGTTTTTTGAAAGTTTATAAGTTGAATGAAATAAATTTGGAGAATATTCTTATTTTACTAAGGAGTAAAGGCGATGTTCCAATTATTGGAAAAGTTGAAGAATATAATTAACGGACAGTTCGTTAAAGAGGCTAAATGATACTAAGTATTGAATCAGTGAATCCATTTTCTTGTATGGATGAATGGTTGTTTTATTTGATAGTTAAATAACCGACTATCAAAGTTTGGCCCATACGATTGTTGGTACGGAAAGACCGGGATCGAATATATATTCGAAAACCATTCCGTCCAGTAAATACGAATACGTTGAAGATGATGATTCAAGGTGGAGCTATTGAAGACCGTGGATCTTCCTAAGCGGAAGGATTACTTAAAATCTCTGATTTGCAATAAGAGATAAACTGTGTTTCGGTCGTGGTTGGAATCTACGGATTGCAAGGACTTCTCGCTACTGATTCTCAGGGTGATTCCTAGAATGCAGTAGGAGGGTACCTTCGGTTCATCCTGTTCCTGGGTGACTTGTATGGATGAATGTCTGACAGAGTATTTCCAGAAAAGGTCACGTACATTGATTTCTTCAACCATACCAAGAGTGGAAGCGGAGAAGGAAACTTCTTTAGCCAACACGTAATGTATTGTTGTGGACGTAAATTAGTGATTCTGATGGATCTGACAATGTGGCATTCGAAGTGAATGTGATGTGCTGATGAAGCGTAGCCTCAAGCCTCATCAACCGGGAAATGACAAAAATCGGGCAGGCAGCATGGCTATGTGGGTCGCTCCCATTAGGGTGTATAATCACCTATCTAGAGAAATTCCTTTTGTTCTTATTCTATCGATTCTGCCCATTCGGGAACGGTGGTTTGAGCCCAACCGTTGGTGATATACATTCGATACACTCAAGCGAAATGAGGGGTCGGTTATGTGAGGGCCGGGTTGCAAGACGTTCTTGTTGAACCCAGTGTATTCGCCTCTAGAGATACACGTGCGGAAGGTGGTCCCATACCTTGTCAAGTTGGAAATCCAATCTCCAATAAGCGCCCGCGGTTTTGTTTGTATACTATATATGTGGAGCGTGAGATGCAAGCGTTCTACTAGATTCTATTTACTTGTATTTAGACATTATGATAATATCAGACAAGATATTGACTTCAAAACTGTTTTGGGTTATCGTAAGATAAAAACCGTCCGTATTTATGTGTGGATTCGGTCTTACGATTATCCTTTTCTTTCGAAAAGATTTTTACTTTAAAATCAAGTTGTGTGATACCTTAATACTGTGCGAGTTTATCTCACTCTGGTTCACCAGACTGACCCGGTGTTTTGTAAATGCTCGGGTTAGGCCGGGGTGTACAGGTCCAGGTTACCGGATGCTGCGAAGTCTAGAGACAAGCTGGAAGAGTTCAAACGTATGGTTATATATATAGCTACTGTTCCACTGTGTGATTGTATATGAGGACAGGTTATATAACTGTCCAGATATGTTGATGTACTCTGATACTGTAAGTAATTTTGAAAGCTCTCAATAAAGATTTATTTCCATATTATATTTTGTTCCGCTGCGATGTGAGACTCTGATTCTGTGTTGTCTTTGTTCTTCTTCTACTTCTTCTATTCTAATATTTCTATCTTATCTTTCTCATCCTCCAACTTCTTGCCTTCTAGCTTTCTGGAGATTCGATACTCGAATGGGACACAGTTCGTGTAAATGTCGAAAATTCGAGTGTCAAATTTTCCGGGCCGCTACACCACCGATGTGGATTAAAATGCCTGAACACTGCGTTTCCCCACCCTTTGGGGTGTCAATGAGTCCATTGACTCCATTGGTCCCGGATCAACCTATATATCCGAGGCGCCTCGCAACAGCAACAACCACACATGTGAAAAGTATATAAATGTCAGGGCTGGTAGGTCACTGACACTACCCTAGCTAGAAAGAAACGCATGCCCTCCCTGGATCCTTCTCCCCTTTTTGGTTCACAACCGGGTTGTGAGGCTCGCGAATCCACGCTACGCAAAGCTATGTCACACAGGCCGTGCTTTGATCATCAACCACAAGACTCTGCTTTTCAACAAAAGCCTTGATCATTTTCCACTTAGGCATGCGACACAGGCAATTCACTCCATGCGATTGATATCCATCGATATATAACCCCTGAGCTCGTACGTCTCAGAGAAGGGCATTAAGAAAGAGAATAAATTCTCCGCCGCCAAACAGATATATACTTAATGGAAATCAATCACACAGACTAAAATCCAATGTCAGACACACAGTTCATTTACAAGTTCGTTCTGGGTCTGAACGAAACCAGAGGAACCTAGTACCCCGCATATCCATCGATCTCCAAGTACGTCTGGACGATCACCATCTGATTCCGTCCTCTTAGGTGTACAACCCAATCAAGATCATCAGTAATCACCCAAACGATGTGAAGACCTCCGGTCTTCAACCACCGTCTTCATTCTCGACACCACGTCGAATCAGTTATTCAGAATGGGATAAACCCGGTCTTTCTGAATAACTCGCGTATATAATAAACAAGTGTTACACAAACACAACATACGCCTCATTCCAATTCAGGTGGGCATGGCGGCGGTTTTCAGGTGAGCATGGCGGTGGGTTTGAGGTCAGGGCGGTGGGCGATTTGGGGGTTAGTGGAAGGGGAAGAGGAGTCGGGGGGGGGGGGGGGGTCGCGGCAGGAGGAGGAGGAGGAAGAAGAAGGAGAATCGGCGGCGGCAGACGTGGGTAGGGCGACGGTGGGGGCCTCTGGATTTTTTTCTATTTTCTTCTAAAAAAGTAAACGGAGGGGGGGATGCTGAAGTGGAAAGAGAGAGGGAGGGTAGAGAGATTATATATATTTTTTATTTTTATTTTTATTTTAAAAGGTACTTTTTAATCCGAACTTGAAATCGAACCCACCGACTATTGTCCATAGCTAATTACCACCATTCCGAACACAATGGGATATGTATCGTAAGTTGATTCGATCGTTTCGATCAGTTTTCGCAAAATCAAAATATAACTCTATATATTGAATTTGAACGCACATTTCAATTTATCAGGGCCACATAATAACTCGAAAAATCCCTGAAAAATATTTTCTAGCTTCGTATTGACGATACGGTCCTAAGAAAACTAATTTCATCGAATTCTGAGACCGTTTGAAAAATGGCCATTTTTCAATCGATTAAAATCAACTGAAATTGGTCAAACGCGTTTTCCTTTGCCACGCTCACCTATTGAATCGAAAAATTATGAAATTTGAAACCTAGCAATAACTAGACACCACGGATCCAACAAAAGTGGTTTCGTCGAAATCCGAGGTCGTTTGCAAAATTCCCATTTTTAAGGGCCAGATTCCATAGCGACTATTCAGAATTTTCAACTGGACATATCTTTTGTTTCCCGCTATGAAATTTCGATTTTTCGGATTCGTTGGAAGGATATTCTCAATTAGATTCTAATATTTTTGATTCTGCTAAAAATTCGGTTTATTTTGAATCCTGTACATACATTTGAATTTTGAAATCGAATTATCGAACTACCGTGCCATTTTCAATTCCTTTTATTATTATAAATAAATATTTATATTCTAACGACGATTCGAATGAATATATACGTTCGAATTCTATTCAAAATAAATTTCTCGTCATTATTATTTAAAATAATTAATTTTAAATAATCAAAATTCACTAAAATTGCAAAAATAAAAATTTTAAATTGGCTTTGATTTCCGGGATATTACACTCACATCCTTAAAACATTTCAAAATATAGCACACATCCCCGCCCCAAACTTTTGATGTAAACCCGGTCACTGTTTTAAGCTGCTGCCCAAACTTTTTACTCCCTTCCGCCTTCTAGACTCTCCCTTTCCGCTTTTTCCCTTGTAGGACCCAAAAAAGGCGCTCTGATATTAAAAAAAAGAAAATTTTCTAAATTCTGGAAACGTCCATAGGAGTCCACGGAAAAAACTATAAAAAGTTGCATACGTCTGTGCAACTATTGCCAATAGCAGCATACATACATGCATATATATTCATATAGTGTTTTTCTGTTGAAAATCTGGACCACTATACACATACATATATGCAACTATTACCAATAGCTGCATACATGTATGCATACAAAGTTGAACCGAGATTCACGTGTTATGTAAAGTTGCTTACATGAATGCAACTATTATGTATATAAACATGCATGTGTGCAACAAATTTAAAAGGGACGGCGGCTTCTGAATATGCGCATGATTGCATGCATGTATTATGTACAAGAGTATAAATGTGTGCAATGTCTGAAAACGGCGAATGCTTGAAAAAAACAGGTCAAATTTGAATATATGCATAGAAGGATGCGTATAATGCTTTTTAGCTCCATACTTGTATGCATTTATACTGCAATTTGGTGCAAAACAGAGATATAAGCATGAATGTATGCAACTATTTACGAATATTGCATCTTTTGATGCAAAAACCTGCTATTTTGCTGATTTTGTGTTATTTCTGGTTTTGATGTTGTTCTTGATTGTTTTAACGCATGAATTTTTCGGTGTGTACGTGTTTTATTTAATAATGAATTTTTGTGATTTTTTAATATATCTTTTTTATTTTTTTTCTTGAATTTTCAAAAAAATAGGCACCTAGTTTACAATAAGTTTAACACCGACTGTGAGCCTAATTTTGAAACTTAATAGGGACTAGTGACAAACAGACCTTTTTTAATGATTACACGGTTTATTCAACACATGAATATTTTTAATCACAATACAATCAATTACACAACCACAATCAAATCACATAAATCATCCATGGTTTGTACAATAAATAGTGTCAGGAGCTACTAAGCCCCGTTTGCAACCTTGTATATTTTTAACTGTAAAATAAATTAAGTGAGAAGGAGTTCTCACGGTCGATTTCCACTCCATCAGTGTTTATTTCTGAATTTCTGATACGGTTCGGATTTGAATTTACCTAAATTTCCAACTAGCTCCAAACTTGACCCGGTTAGTCCTGTTGTGAAGCTCTCGTCCCTACGATCGCAACGGATCTAGTTTTGCGTGATTTGGACCTCGTATGCAAAAGATATGTATTTTAACACGTTGGATAATTAAATGAAGTAATTAATTAAATTAACAACGCTAATTATACCTTTAATATCATTTAGAACATTGCTAATCCTTCTCCCTCCTTCGTTCACGTTCAACCGGTAACCCACTCTCGTTTAAAACTAGGTCTGAAAATTTCTCCGCCACCGTTCGTCGTTGACCAGATCTGGACCCACCTCGATGCGCGCCCCCACGCCACGCACCAACGCCGCCAACCTCGCCAGACTCGGTGCCTCCATCGCCTCCAGAAATGCCAACGAAGTCATCTCCTTTCAGCCCTAAATTCGAACCCCATACCCCATGATAAATGATGAAATGGGTATAGATTCGTAGAGTGAAGGAATATCTACAATATTCTCCAAAGAGCAGGGGTTTAATTCTTCGTGGATTGAGTGAAAAAGGAGCAGAAAGAATCGAAGAACAGTGGCCCTCGATTTCGGCTGCGGCGAATTAGAGTTAGGGTTAGAAATGAATTTTCTGATTGGTCTAAGGTTTTTTATAATAAATATTTATTTTATTTAAATTACAAAAATACTAGTTTATAGCCACGAACTACAAATCAAGCCCAACGACTGTTGCCCCTAGCCAAATAGCCTCATTTCCGACACAATGAGATATGTCCGGTAAGCCAATTCGACTGTTTCGATCAGTTTTCCTTTAAATTAAAATATAAATCAATATATATTGAATTTTAACGTACATTTTAATTTATCGGGGCCACATATTGACTTCAAAAATTATAGAAAAATTATATCTAGCTTTTTTTGACGATACATTCCTAATATAACTAATTTCGTCAAATTTGGAGTCCGTTTGAAAAATGGTCATTTTCTGGTCGACCCAATTCAACTGAATTTGACAAAACATGTTTTCTTTTGCCACGCTCACATATTAATTTCAAAAATTATGAAAATTGAAATCTAGCAATATTTTGATATTCCGGATCCAACAAAAGTGGTTTCTTCAAAAATGGAGGTCGTTTGCAAAACGACTATTTTTAAGAGCTATATATATATTTAAAAAAAATATAAATATATAAATTCCATAACGACTACTTCAAATTTTAAGCTGGACATAATTTTCAATTTATATTACGAATTATAAAATTTTCACATTCGTTAGAAAGATACAATTAAACAGATTTACATGTTTCTTGTTTTACTAAAATTCGATTTATTTTGAATCTTATACATTCATTTGAAATTTAAAATCAAATTTTCAAACTACCGCGCCATTTCCAATTCTTTATATAATTTAAATAAATTTATACGTTCTAATTCTGATTTAAATAAATTTTTAGTCGTTATTATTTAAAATAAATCATTTTAAATATCCCAAATCCAATAAAATAGCTAAAATAAAAAAAAATTAAATTGGTTCAGAAAATCCAGGTTGTTACAAAAGGAGGGACCCCACACTAGGTAAGGGTCACGGGTACGCTTACTGAGATAATTATAAGAGGTTCATTTGGGGAGAGATGATCTGATGGCGTGGGTCCCAACAGAGTCATGTGCGTGCATAGGTCCGGCTTGCTTAGAAAAATAAGTCATTATAACACCGGTAAATAGGTATGTGTCCTTCTGATAGTTTCCGCTTTAGGAAGTAATACATCCTACTGTGGGGCCGACACGGGGTATTTACATGGTAGGGAGCTGATCGTCAGGGTAGTAAATAAGGTACATCTAATCTGTTTAGGTACCTGTTATTTCTGTTTAGGGGTAACACCTGTTATTTCTGGTTATGTACCTGTTATTTCTGTTTGGGGCATGACCCATTACAAAAAGTACACCTAATTCTACCATTTATGTTTCTTTTGGGATCATTCTGTTTCCGTTAAGTAATTGGAAAACACTTGATGCGGTATACTAGTATTGGTGTAGAGAAAGTAATTGAGATGCATAGTTTATTCTGTTTATCCTTTTCATCCAGTTCATACCTGTTATTTACTATTGTTATCTCTTATCCAATTTATTTACTGTCATGATGCTTTTATTTATTTATATCCTAAAAGTAACCGGACTCGCCAGACTTTATGTCTAACTCGTTTTGTTTCCTTTTCTTTCTCTTCCTTCTCCCCTAGGTTCTCAGGGTGGGAACACTCAGGTTTGATTAGGACTCTCTCTCCTCTGTTTCTGCTTGGATTTGGATTTGCTTCGATGTATCGCTTTGACTACATGCCTACTTGTTTGTGGCTACTTATGGGCATTATAATTTTTCAGTTCTGTACTATGATGGTTTTTATCGCAAGACATATATTTTTATTTGATGTATTTTATACCAGTATTTCAGTCTGATGTTGTAACTGGATTTTGGACCACAAAGTTTTCTATTGGAAAATAAAATTTTAAATTCCTTTGCTATTTTATGTATCTGTCTTGTGATGTTCTGGCTTTTTACCTAAAGCGCTTCATTGAACTTGATGCATTCTCTTAAAGAGTGACATTAACGGACGTGGGGTGTCACAAACATTAGTTGATATTAATTGGCTAGATTTTAATATAGGATGATTAATTTGTTTTGACAAAATCAAATACCCAAGAGCATTCACTAAAATATTGTCTGACCAAGAGCTTATGGAATTTATAAAAATTGATGAGCTAAGAGAAAGGTGTGACTAACGTGTTAAAATTTGTAGTCATTGTAAGGTATTTAGACATGACACACCTGAGTATGAGAAGATAAACAATAAGACTACAGAGAAAATGAACCATTCACAACTCACAGTGAGTGTAGAGAAAAAAGAAAAGGCAAAATCAATGTAGAGCTTAACAAAGGAAACAATAGAATTAAGTCATAGAACCAAATAAAAATGCAGAAAATAGTCTACATGCTTACTTTCTGCCATTTAATGCTTAAACCCAGTATTATACCCAATAGTGTAATTTCCCAGTAACATGACTCCATACTTATCAATAGCCTATGGTTAACTAAGACAAATTTCAATGCATCACATTTATTTGATTATTTTTCCTAAAACATTCCTATGGTTTCCTCTGTTAAATTATTCAAGAGTCTGCTTGGGTCGAACAAGGGGAAAGAGACTTAATTCTAACTGTCACATTTAACTTCTTGAACCACCTAATTTTTACCTATGCGGCTGAACAAGGGGTGACTGTTCCATAAGATTGATATGTGAGTGACTTATCCCATAGGATCCAGACCATCTAATTTTGTGTAATTTTATCTAATTCAAAAATAGGATATGCCATCCTAGATTATACTTAACATTACATGACCCGTGCCGATGGCATGCATGCAAAATTCTCCACTATCCAGATTTACGTTATTATCTATTGGACATCTTAACTTGAAAAAAATTATGAAATGAAATGAAATTTTGACCTATAAAAAATTATTAATCGACATTTTCTAATCCCATTAAAACTGAAAAGTTTAATTGAATTTCTAATAAATTGAAGTTTTTTATTACAGTAAAATGTTGCTTTGTACATTCTTTTATAGACAGTTCTGTAATGGGTAAAAGAAATAATGAAATTAGATTTTTGATCTTTTTAGCTTACCCTATACCCATATACAATTGTTTACTAAATATAAGGCTTCAGTCATACTGCTGAAAAACTCTGCCAGTGTGTAGCACCACTGCAGTGGTGCAGTAACACCATTATGTGTTGCAGATGCGTCATGCATATGCACCACTATGTGGTGCATTTGCACCACTACAATGGTGCACAGGTTCCCCACTACAGTCTTGCAAAGGCACTACACCACATACTGGTGCTGCTGCACCACTACAATGGTGCAGATGCACCTCTATGTGGTGCAGTTCACCACTGTGGTGCATTGGCACTACTACATTGGTGTATAGGTGCACCATTAGCAAGTTGGTAAATTTATTTGTATAGTTTATATTAGTATACTGCTACATGTTTCATGAAGTACCTGATTCTTGATGATATATGAAGTGCTCGCACTTCTTCTTGATATCTAAATGTGCATATGCATAAATGAACAACTAAAATGAGTGCAAACGTTATTCATGGTAATTTAAGTGCAATCAGACTCACAAATGAAGCAACTGACGTGATAACCTATGTACCCTAGTTTGAAGAATCAGACTTATTGCATTAAAGTACAGAGTGATGTCATTGATATATAATATAATTTGATAATCTTAATAAAGAAGCCTGAAACAATTTATTGATTAAGCAACATAGCAACATACAGAGGAGATGGAGGCTAACAAAAAAAGAGAAAGCCTTAACCCTAAAATAACACAAGAGGCCTTTATATATAGGCAAAACATAAAAACAAAAGACTATATTGCCCTTTAGTATAGTATTAATTACGCTAACATCCCCCCTCAAACTCATGATGCGATAGCAATGAGCATCGAGAGTTTGTCAGTCAAAAACCGGAAGCTTAAAGATGACAAAGATTTAGTAAACAAATCAGCAATTTGCAAGGAAGAAGAGACAAATGGCAATGTCAATGTGCCATTTTGAAGGTGGTGGCGAGTAATATGGCAGTCAATCTCAATATGCTTGGTCCTTTCGTGAAAAACGGAGTTATGAGCAATCTGAATAGCACTCTTATTATCACAGTGCAAAGGAGTTGGTCGCCGCAAGAAAAAACCCATATCTGCAAGTAACCATCGTAGCCAAATAATTTCACAAGTAGTAGAAGCCACAGCACGTTATTCTGCCTCTGTTGAAGAATGAGATATAACATCATGCTTCTTACTTTTCCATGAAATTAGAGAATCTCCTAGAAAAATACAAAAGCCAGTAGTGGATTTGTGATCAGTAGGATCACCAGCCCAATCCGCGTCAGAGTAAGCACATAACTCTAAAGATGAAGTAGAAGAAAGCAAAAGAGTCTAAAACTGAGTGCCACGGAGATATCTCAAAATGCGAATAACAACAGGCCAATGAACTGTAGTAGGAGAAGTAATAAACTGACTGACTATGTGAACATCATATGCAATGTCAGGGCGAGTGATAGTGAGATAAACCAAACTTCCAACAATCGTTCTATAAAGATTAGGATCTGGCAATGGACATCCATCAAAAATAGAGTATCGAGCATAAAGCTCAATTGGAGTATCAACAGTCTTATTATCCGAGAGGCGAGCACGCTCAAAAATGTCAGAAATATACTTAGGCAGAGAGATAAGATAACCTTATGGAGAAGAAGCAACTTCAATACCCAAGAAGTAACGAAGGGGACCCAAGTCTTTCATAGCAAAACTTTGAGTCAACTCAGACTTCAACAAGTTAATCCCAACAACATCATCGCCTGTAATAATCATATCATCAACATAAAGAGAAAGCAAAATTCGACCAGACGAGGTACACTTGACAAACAAAGCGGAGTCATGGTTACTTGGGCAAAAACCAAGAGAAGTAATCACAGTAGAAAATTTCTCAAACCAAGCACGGGGAGCCTGTTTGAGACCATAAAGAGCTTTCCTAAGTTTGCAGACTTCACCTGGTCGATGATCAATACCAGGAGGAGGAACCATATAGACTTCTTCATGAAGATCTCCATTCAAAAAGGCATTTTTAACATCCATTTGAGTAATATTCCAGTGGCGAACATAAGCAACCGCAATAAGAGTTCGAACTGTAGTCATTTTTGCATCAGGAGCAAAAGTCTCCTCATAATCCATACCATATTCTTGAGAATAACCTTTAGCAACCAAGCGAGCTTTATACCTTTCAATAGATCCATCAGCTTTAGTTTTAATCTTATAGATCCAACGAGAACCAGTAGCATGTTTTCCTGCAGGAAGAGGTAC
Organism: Allium sativum; assembly: GCA_030737875.1. Classification (NCBI taxonomy): domain Eukaryota; kingdom Viridiplantae; phylum Streptophyta; class Magnoliopsida; order Asparagales; family Amaryllidaceae; genus Allium; species Allium sativum. The sequence goes on along the minus strand of CM060927.1, from coordinate 258,872,345 downwards.
TAAATCCCAAGTATGAGTTTGATGAGGAGCAGTCCGCTCCTCAGCCATAGCACGTTGCCAAAGTGGATCACGAACCGCATCTTTGAAGGATGAAGGCTCAGAGAGACAATGTATAGAAGCAAGAAATGAAGAAAATGAACTGGAAAGACAAGAATATTCAAAATCAGGTCGTCTAGTTGACTGACGGTTTCAGATAGGATATTGACGTTCACTAGTATCTACTGTCTCAGAAGGTGATTGGGTGGTTGGGGAGTCAATAAAAGTGCCTGGATTTGCAGCAGAAGGTAGCTCATCATCAGCAGCAGTGAAAGGATCAATATGAACAAGATCAGACATAGATATATTGTGAGTAGGACCAGGAATTGTAAAATAAGGAATATGTCCAAGAAAAATAACATGACGAGAAACATATAGCTTATGACTGACTGGATCAAAACAACGATATCCTTTTTGTCTTGCACCATAACCAAGAAAAACACATATAGCATACCGTGAAGTTAGCTTACTCCGTTGGACATGAGGAAGAAGAACAAAGCATGTAGAACCAAAAACACGAAGAGAAGAATAATCTGGCGGACAACCATACAATTTCTCATTGGGAGACAAGCCAGAATTATGCGAAGTAGGAATTCTATTAATCAAATAAACAGAGGTAAGAGCTGCCTCCCCCCAAAATTCACTTGGAACACTAGCTGACAATAAAAGTGACCTAGCAGTCTCAAGAATATGCCTATGTTTCCTTTCAGCAACCCCATTTTGTTCAGGAGTATCAGTGCAAGTAGTATGATAAATTATGCCATCTAAAGCAAGAAGTTCCTTAAAAGCATGAGAAGTATATTCACCTCCTAAATCACATCTAAAACATTTAATAACAACTGCATGCTAAGTTTTGATAAGAGATCGAAACTCATTATAGATGCCAAAAAATTCTGAGTGACATTTCATAAGATAAATCCAACAATAACGAGTGCAGTCATCAATAAAAGAGACATAATAACGAGAGCCTCCCTTTGTAGAAACTGGAGATGGTCCCCAAACATCAGAATGAATAAGATCAAAAGGTGCAGTAGAAAATTTATTACTTTGAGGAAACAACAAAGTATAAAATTTTGCAAGTTTACAACCACTACAATCAGAAATGTCATGAGTTTTCAAATCTCCTAAAACTCCTGTAGACACTAAGAATTGTAATTGAGACTTAGATACATGGCCTAGACGAGAATGCCACAAATAAAACATAGAAGATGACTGACTCAAACGAAAAGATGAAACATCCACACCTGGAACAGAAGCCGCAATCTCTGAAATCTTAGGATTTTTGAGCTGATCCAATACATAAAGTCCTCCTTCTCTATGGCTGGTCCCAATCACTTTCTGAGACTTTGGATCCTGAACATAACATTCAGAGGAAGAAAAGGAAACCAAGTAGCCATTATCACAAATTTGACCAACAGAAGCAAGATTTAATGCAAGTCTAGGAATGTGATAGACATTAGATAAGGACACAGAAGGTGTAATTACTGAACCAACACCTTGCACGGGCATAGATGTACCACTAGCACTCATGACAGGCACAGAAACTTTAGGAGCCAAAGAAGTGAAAGAGGATAAATTAGGTGACATGTGATTCGAAGCACCAGAATCTAAAATCCAGGAAGAAGAAGATATACTTGACGAACTAGATAACAAACCTATTTGAGATGAAGCTGATATAGCATAATTTTTATCATCTGCTTGAAGCGAATCGTCTCTAGTTACTTCAACTGTCAACTTTGATTTAAACTCTTCCAATTTAGACCTAATATACTCTTCTAGAAACTTAACTCTCTTCAAATAAACTTCAAGCTCCAAAATTTGCTGCTCTTTCCACTTCCATTCATTTGGCAAGCTGTCCAACCCTGGTCCCAGTCCTAAACCAAGATTTAACATATTCAAAAGCGATCCACCGTTTTCAAAACCAGCCTTAATTAATTCTATAAGCATTGGTTTTAAACAACTCTTCACTGTCTCCACCACAACATTCGAACCCTCATCTTTTCCATTAAAATCTAATCTCTCCTCGGTCTTCCTTCCATTCCTTGTCTTTTTAGCTGCAGAAACCCAAATCATCTTTGAAATTTCGTATATGGTGCTTCGATTTTAGTGAACAATGGATTAGGGGAATAAAGATGCTTTCACTTCGGGTTTGGTGCGTCGGATTAGGGCGGATTAGGCAAGGAACGGCGGATTACGACGGATTAAGGTGCTTCGGGTCTGGTGCTTTAGTTTTCGGATCTGTTTGTTTTCGGATCTGAACGATGGGTGCTGAATGGCGGATTAGGGAACAGATCTGTGAACGTCGGATTGGTGAACTTCGGATTGGCGAACTTCGGATTGGCGAACTTCGGATTTGGGTATTCTGGGCTTCGATGGGTTGCTGAAATGTCGGATTGGTATTAAGGCAGAGATTGGTACAGGGAACGATGGTATTCTTTGGAACGATGGTATTCTGGAACTGCGATGGTACAGGGAACGATGGTAATTCTGGAACTGCGGATTTGTTCAACAAAGAAGAATAGGCTCTGATACCATGATAATCTTAAGAAAGAAGTCTGAAACAATTTATTGATTAAGCAACATAGCAACATACAGAGGAGATGGAGGCTAACAAAAGAAGAGAAAGCCTTAACCCTAAAATAACACAAGAGGCCTTTATATATAGGCAAAACATAAAAACAAAAGACTATATTGCCCTTTAGTATAATATTAATTACGCTAACATAATTATGTCGTGGATTTATATACAACTTTGGATTTAGATCGAAGCAACCTAATGCCTTTCTCAAGAGCACAAATGATAAGGGAGCTGAAACCAGGATAATCATCAGTTATCATATTACATTTATTAATGAATACAGGCCCATGTAGTGTGAATAAGCATCAGGCAAGAAATGAGGATTTCATCATACAGGTAAAACAGAACATACCATTGGTACTTTTGCATTAGTGATAAGATCTTTCACTTGAGCCGTACATTTTGTAAAAATAGTTCCAGGCAGTTGATATAGGGTTACACAAAAATGAAGAAACAATGTAAGTCATCGCCTAAAATGTTTCTTTCCTCCAAATTATCAGTGCTGCATACAATCAGACAACGACATGTTAAAATAAATAATTTTGCAACCATAGTGAAATGTAAACGAAGAGTGCCAAAGTCAAACAGAAAAAGGAAAGAGTTTGTGAAAGATTTAGCTAACATAGTTATTTATTTATAATTAATTAATCCATGGACTTGGTTAATTCCATGGACTTGCATGGAGTATAGGGTGACTCCAGCTTTGTGAACAGAGAATCTACTTCCCAATGCAGTTTCAACATTTATTACACTATAAGCTTTGACATCTACTAAGTTATAACTATGTCCAACGCTGATATTGGAGGATCAATCTCGATGTTGCCATTGAAATGAAATACTACATCAACAATCTGGTAAATTACTATATTTACTATAAACATATTTTAGTATCCTTTTTAACTTTAGTTAGTCTCGATATATGAAAAGTTTCCTTATTCCATTACATGACAATTCATTGTGTCCTGGAGGCACCCAATCAAGTTTGAATAACGAACATATCCCATACATTATAACTTTACTAGTTTATCATCAATATAATTACTCACTTTAATATTTTTAGGTAAAAATAGTTGAGCACTTATATGCCAGTTCATGTGTCTCAAACTGTACTACCAGTCTTCATCTGCTTTGCACTCTATACTTGATACAAAATTCAACATCATAAAATAAGTTTATTTCCTTCTTTGTCACCCTCTATATATTCCTTTATTGGTAGACCTTAATTAGAAGTTGAAAGTAGATAACCAAAGTAGAGAAAAATAAAATATAAAGAAAATTCACATAACATGCCAATCTTCCAAAAACAAAAAAGGAAACCACTTCATCTACTACCTCTAGCTAGTTCACGATTTCTGTCTTTTACCAATTCTCCCTCCAATCATAGAAGCAACCCTTCACCAAATGGATGTTGATTAGTGAACAATGCATACGAGTTCCAACATGGACATATTTCACAAATTTTGATATAATGAAAGAGGCAAGACTTAAGAAATTACAATATTAAATATTAGCCTAATTTGCAGCTTGTACCTTTCATTATTATTATACAACAAGATTATTGGTATTCCAAATAATTTAACTCCTTTTATTCAGTAAAATGTAACATCCCAAGATTTTGCGACAATTTAAAATAATTAATTTAATGTAATTTTGTACAATGTTGGGTTAAATATTAAAATTTAATGAATTGTGTCATGAATTGTTAAGATATAAACTTAATTTGACTTGTTAAATAATGATATGCAATAGCTATATATGATAATGTCTGGTGTTGATAATTTATTTATATAGAAATTTGAAATTTATGTAAATGGATTAACTAATTTTTGAGATTTATTTTATATTGATAATTCTAATTTATGAATATGAATAATATAAATCGTTTGATTGTGTAATGAATTTCTACTTGTTATTAAATGTAACAATTTGCATTGATTTGTAAATATTGGAATTTGAATTCGGAATAAACGATTGTTGATTTATAAGTTTAGATAAATTTTATTTTGATCTGAATAGAATTTATAAACCTTTGAATTTAATTTAAAGGTGAATAAACGAAAAATGAATATTTTATTATATTAATGAACTGGTTTTGAACGTTAACTTTTGAATATGATGGAATTAGAACTTGAGACATGTTTCGATTGATTCAAAAGTATGAAAAACATTATTTTCAATATATAGATTGTCTACTTTCCGATCAGAATTATGAATGCGCAAAATATAACCGTTTTGACGATAAACGGTCTATTTTGAGCCAACTGGGTATATGCATCTAAACCCATTCAATGAACACAATAAATTATCGTTACCAGCCCCCTAACACAGCCTCTAATTCACTCTATTAACCTAAATCCCGAAATCAAAACCCTAACTGAAAATTTATGGCGATTACAGATTTGAAAGAACGTCAAAAATTCAAATGTCTCAAACCATATCGAATTATATGTTTTTGGAATGGCCTCGATGATACGAATCTGCGAGAAGTGTCTATTTTTCGAAACAGTGCCCGAATCGATGGGAAATCATGGTTAAAGGGGCAAAAACGTGGAAATAGGGTTCTTAATTGGGGATTTTGATTTCAGTCATAAATCGAGGAAACGGTGATATGGTTTGGTAGAGATCGTCGAGTAGAGTCTGGAGATGGCAACCGCATCGTCTGAAATTGCCTAGACCGATGGGAATGGTCGAAATAGGGTTTCGAAACCTTTAGCTTTCCGGTGGCGGCCTTAGTCCTACAGTTGACCGGAGGGGACCAGATTTGGTGAGGAGGTGCAGCTTGGTGTAAGCTTCGAAATGGTGGCGGTCGGTGATTTTCTAGTGGTCGGAGCATGGCGAGAGGAGCGTTCAAACTGGGTTGCTATTGGGTTCGTTCACGGTAAAAACAAGTAGCAGGTAACGTAATAAAGGGAGGGTGACGTGGCATATGTGAGGGAAAGGTTGTGTGCACTAATCGACCACCCCCATTGCCCAGAAAGCCGTGAGAATAGTACCAGGATGAGAGACTAATTGGGAAGTCCTCTCGCGCTTGAATACGGGAGCCTTTGGCACTGGGTATCCACCTGTACCTGTAATCATTTAATTTTAAATCGCGTTAACCTGAATAACTTTTGCATACCAACTCAGATTGACACGCGGTCAGTGGCGTTGGGATCCTATCGAAATTTCGGGCAACATGAAAGTATTGTGGAATGATTCTGAGACTGTTGTTTTTTGAGCTAAAATTTGGATTTCAATCCCGTTTGAAATCAAAGGTAAGTGATTAAACCCACTCACACCTAACTAAAGTATTCGATTATTATTTAAATTAAAATTATGCTACGATATGATTGTATTGATTATTGTATGGTAGTTAAAATTACATATTTATGTTAACTAGCATCGATAGTGTAATTCAATTTGATCGTTAATTTAAATTTTACAGTTATGTTAAAATTTGACATTTTATTTCTAGTTTAAAACCCTTCATTTGATAACTAGTAAATATTTATGATACTAAAATGTTTGTATGTATTGATGTGATGAATGGCTTGGATTTGATATGTTTCATATATTGATGTTTATTTGTGTAAACTTACCTGTTATTCACCCTGATTTTTATATGATCATCGGTTGTGTTAATTAATCCCAACCATTACCCTAAATGTTACGACCATCAAATAAACCCGGGATTAATATTTGAAATGAATTAAGAACGTAGGTTGAAATGATAAATACATATGACCTTGAATTGGATTGAAATGATATATATCCTTTCCCAAGATACTAAAATTAAATTTTAAGTATTACATGGCCATAGGATAGAAAATTATATACGGACACTGGTTGGTTAAATAAAATTTGCTTTAAGCATGACTCTTGAAATATTGTTTTAAAGACATTATAGATGTTGTTTTATAAACTGATTTCCTTTGAACTTAAAGGTTGGATTTTGAAATATAAAGGCTAAAGTAAAAAAAAAAAATGATGTTGTAAACTGAAGTTAAAATGAATGGAATATAAATTGAATTTATCGAAATTGAATTCGTTATCCATCGTTGAAATTTACTTTAAATTAACTTAAAGTTATAATTAAATTGTGAACTCGAGGTTTTATAAATTGAAATAATTCAAAGTGAGAATTATAATTGAAATTTCAAATATTTGAATTGAATTGTTAAATTAAATTTTTTGAACCGAATTGTAATATAATTGGGAAGTTGAGCCCTTTTGAACTGAGATATCGAAATTTAGTCGAATTGATTTGAAACTAGAATATGATTTCCAGTTTGTTAATTTTTTTTGAAGTGATTCTAATTCCAACTATAATATTTAAACCATTTTAATAATAATTATTTTTCTTTATAAACTATTTACATTAAAATTATTTTATTTTTATTAATTATTTTAAATAAACCATTTTAATAGTTAACTATTTATTTTATAAACTATTTTAATATTTTAACTATAGATTTTACTAAATCTGAAAATTCTATTTTAAATACAAATTATTTATTTTCAAACTATTTCAATTATATATCTAAACTATTTTAAATATATTTTTAACTATTTTAATATACAAATTATTTTAAAGTTTTAATTATTTCAAGATTTTAAGTTTGGTTTTAAGTGGAGATTTTAATACGAATAATATTCTAGCTTGAATAATGAAATGATTTTAAGAAAATATGATATTTTGATATGAAGTATAAACCTCTTTGAAATGTAAAGGAACCGACCGATGTGAAAAATGTAAACGTTTGGTTGTTAAAGAGACCGAGATCGGATATTGTCATACTCTTGCCAATAACGAAAACCACTTTAACAACTGTGTATGCGATGGAGTTACAGAATGAAGTATGTTGATTTGGAGGCGATTATTGGATTGGAAGAAAGAGAATGATGATGGATAGCCTTGACCTTTGGGTCATAATTGAAATGACTAAAACAGAAGCCATACCTAGGCCAGTGTGAGTTAACTACTCTTAGCAGGCATGCTTCTTCGATACCATATATATTACTCTGTGACTGATTTGGGAGCCTTTGATTTTGGGAGTATTGTCTGGGGTGAGCGGTAGTTGGCGGCCATGCGTTACCACCAGCCTGGGTCTACAATCCGGTAGAATTGTACTAATGGGTATTGCCTCGATGTCTTGTCATATTTATCCTATTCGAGCCCCCTACAATTTTGATTTAACATTATCGTATAGTGGTGCATCCCTATCCATCGACCTTACTGGTGTTTTGTATGCAATGTTTACGATAATGTATAAACAGTATAAGGGTAAAAATGTAATCTCGCTTACGCTATTTTAATATTTTATATTTAACAATAGACACTATTATAATAGTGTATTGCATTGTATAGTATCTAGTTTAACGGATTCTTAGAAGATGGAAATTCTCGTAGCATCTCTTAAGTTATTGCACTCATATTATCACATGAATTTGATTTAACTAATATGAGAATATTTTAGTTTTGATCCGAGTATTTTTGTCTTTTCTTTTGTGCTTAGGTCAGCTTGAGATTTTAGTTATTGAAGACGACATTATGAAGATGAAGTTGGAGCTTGACAAACGTATTATTATTATTTCGCTGTAAATATGGGTACGTTTATTTTTGTTAACTCTGATAATTGTTGTAAAATATAATCAAATGTATGTTTTAATAGGTTCATGAACTGTTATTTATTTATTATATTTTGTCCTTCCGCCGTGAGATTCTGTGATTGTTTTCTTCTTTCCAATTTTCTTATATTAATCCCAATAACTATCTGTATTTTAGATTTGTTCAAATCGACATGTGAGGATTATTGTCGATTTGAACGGTCAAAAATGCGGGTTGTTACATAAAATATCTTTCTATTTCGTATAAATAAATAAACATGGGCCGGGAACAAAATATAATGTCATGAGGATGGTTATTCTACCAAGTTATCCATTTTTCATTTTTAAGCACATTTTTTGTTTGTTCTTTAAATTAAGCACGAGTTTGGCAATAATCCTTTTTTAGTGATATTCAATAAAATTACTTTATCTAATGTTCTAAACATTGCATATTCGATAAGCTACCCATGAATATTTGTGACAATAAAAATGATAAAATTCTATAAGAATACATATAACACATTCATATCTTAAATATTGAGGTATTTACAGAAAGAAGATAACTCAAATGGAAATAAATTCTATCAATGAATTCAGTTAGTTTAAGAAACAAGATCTAATGACTCACAAAGATTCGTCCCTTAGCTAAAATTAGGGCTAAGAAAAAACACTCACCAATTTCTTGTTCTGCCCAGTTAAGGCAATTGAAAATAAAATTCACGCGGATCAAAGAGCCAATAACAGAGTAGCTCAACCAAAATCGATGCAGAGGATGATATTTCTGGTGTTGACTTCTAAATCGACGTATGGAAAAAGGAAATCCAGAAGGGAAATGAATACTAGGTTAGAAGATAAAGGAAAATGAACTTTTTCTTCTAGTAAATGTGGCGACAAATTAAGCAAAAATTAATATTTTTAGGGGAAACAAACATGATAATCTTTTCTCAGCGTTAAGCCCTAAAACAGTTCTCTTCAGAACGCATCCTACAACATTTAGCATTTAAACTCTGACATTAATGTCTATTGTGCAGATGCACCACCAATGCACCACGGTAATGGTGCAAATGCACCACAGTAGCGAACTACACCACTGCAATGGTACAAATTCACCACTGTGTAGTGCAGTTCACCACTGTGGTGCATTTGCACCACTACGGCGGTGCGCTGGTGCATCACTACTATGGTGCAGTGCACTATTAGCACTACTACAATGGTGCAAATGCATCAGCGGTACACATCGACTACCTTGTTGCCATTTTTCACTTTATCAATTGTTTGTTAACATTTCTAAAATTTCATCGAATAAAATTTTTAACATCCCCAAAATTTTGTTGAATAATACATAGGTTACTTATCCTGTATCATGCTAAAATTCATATCAGGATGTGCAAGGCAGCATTAAAATCTTCTTCATCCAATACCAACAAATACGAGTATGCTTTCCAGCAAAGATGAGCCACCTACATAAACAAAATCAGACCCCTGATGGGGAAAATTAAACCAATGTAATTAGCAAAAGATAAACAAAATAAGGATAGACTAATTGCATCTTATTTTTGTAATAACCCGGAAATCTGAGCCAATTTAAAATTTTTATTTTGGCAATTTTAATGAATTTTGAATATTTAAAATGAATTATTTTAAATAATAACAACGAGAAATTTATTTTGAATAGAATTAGAACGTATATATTTATTTGAATCGACGTTAGAATATAAATATTTATTTTTAATTATAAAAGGAATTGAAAATGGCGTGTTAGTTCGAAAATTCGATTTCCAAGTTCAAATGAATGTACAGGATTCAAAATAAACCGGATTATAGCAAAACCAAAAATAATAGAATCTATTTGAAAATATATTTCCAACAAATCCGAAAAATAAAAATTTCATAGCGGAAATAAAAAGTTATGTCCAGTTGAAAATTCAGAAAAGTCGCTGTGGAATTCTAGCCCTTAAAAATGGAAATTTTGCAAATGACCTCTGTTTTCGAAGAAACCACTTTTGTTTGATCTGGGATGTCAAGTTATCGCTAGATTCCAAAATTCGTAATTTTCTGAATCAATATGTGAGCGTGGCGAAAGAAAACGTGTTTGACAGTTTTAGTCAATTTCGATCGATCAGAAAATGGACATTTTTCAAACGGTCTCATAATTTGACGAAATTAGTTTTGTTGGGACAATATCATCAATACAAAGCCAGAAAAAAATTCGGGAATTTTTTGAGTTTGTATGTGGTCCCGGTAAATTGAAATGTGCGTTCAAATTCAATATACAGAGTTATATTTTAATTTTGATGGAAACTGATCGAAACAGTCGAATTGGCTTACGGGAAATATCCCATGGTGTTCGGAATAGGGGTAATTAGCTAGGGACAATAGTCGGCGGGTTCGTTTTTGAGTTTGAATGAGAAAGGTAACCTTTTAGAAATTAAAATAATAATGTATATATAAACATACATTGGCCCCCTCCTTTATCTCGTTCAGTCAAAATCCGTTTCCCCCCAATCGAGAAAACCCGATCCCCTTTTCCTGTCGCCCTCAGCCTCACCCTTCCGTCGATCACCACCAGAGCGCCTCCCCGCTGACGTAGACGATCTCCAACACCTCGGCCACCCCCTTCCTCCGCTTCTCTCCCTCTAAAAACGCGAGCACCTAAAGCCGACGTAAACCCAAATATGCAGCACCTCACCCACCGCCAACCAACCGAGACTCCACCGCCCCTCCCTAAGCCCGGCGCCGCTTCCCTCACCCCATCTCCGACCCCGAGGCCTCCTCTTCAATAAAAATGTAATTTTTATATTTTCTACATGCGGAAACCCGCTGAAGCTCTCCACCGACTCCACCATCTCGCTGTTGCTGGCCAACCGAGCATCCCCTGAGCCCATCTCCGACCCCGAGGCCTCCTCTTCAATAAAAATGTAATTTTTATATTTTCTACATGCAGAAACCCACTGAAACTCTCCACCGACACCACCATCTCGCTGTTGCTGGCCAATCGAGCATCCCCTAAGTATCCTCCGACCATGGTGAGCGTTTACTTTCATTTCTATTTGTTTAAGTAATTAAAAATGCAATTTTTACTTATAAAAATCTTATATAAAAAAATGATTTTCACTTATATGGATAGCATGAAAAATATAGGATTGTTAGCGATAAAAAAACGATTTTTATATATAATAGCGAAGTAAAATTTTGATTTTTATATACATGAAAGGTAGGATTTTTATAAATGAAAAGGAATGTTTTTTTATTTGTAGAAAGATTATATCTTTACAAAAGAAGAGACCATATTTTTATGAAAGGAAAAGGTTATATTTTTGAAATAGAAAGATTAGATCTTTAATTTAGAAAAGGTTATATTTTCAAATATAAAAAGATTTGATTTTTAATTAAGCAAAGGTAAGATTTTTAAACCATATAAAGATGTGATTTCTATTTATATGAATACCATATAAAAATGTGATTTTTATAGAAAAGGTTTAGAATAAAAAATATAATCTTTATAATGAAAACATCATGTTAAAGATGCTATTTTTATCATGTTGAAGGCAAAGTAAAAATATGTGATTTTTATATATTAGTGAATACGGGCAACGAAAGTGACAAAAGGCGAGAACGGCAAAGATTTTCTACATATGAAGAGTCGCGGCTTTTGGTTTAGCTTTGGTGAGAACTCCTCACTTTTATTTTAATTTCTAGTTTGAAATATTTACTAGGATGCAGACGGTGCTTAGAAGCACCCGACACCCGTCGTCCATAGACCATGGATGACTTGTTTGTTTGATTGATATGTTGTGAAATTTTATTGTGTGAAGTGGAATGGAATAAAAAAATTTATAGTTAAAAATATAATTTTTAACGTGCATATAAAATAAATATTTATAAACAAATCGGACGGTTTTTTTATGTACACCTATTTGACTGATATTGATTGGGACGATAAATTTTACACATTGCCCAACTGCACAAATAATAATTTGTGTTTGTTGATTTGAAACCCCACACAGGTGTTGGGATGATATTTGGCATACACTAATCCCAAATAATTAGCTGTATGTCGATCGATTGATTGACAGGCTGTTATAAGCGTTAAATATTTATATTTGATGCTTATGCAGTGTAATATGCACTCTGGATGATGGTTGATGATTTATCGTTGCTATTATATGCATGTGTTGTATAGAATCCATATAATTAACATTATATGGTAATTGATTGGGCCTCATTCCAAGTTGGAAAATAAAGAAAGTTCATGTGTTGAATAAAATGTATATTCATGTGTTGAATAAAAGAAAATTCATGTGTTGAGTAAAAGAAAATTCATGTGTCGAAGAAAATATTCATTTGTCGAATAGAATAACGAAGTTATTGAAATATATAAAGTCGTGTTGATTAGATTTGCGCCATTTTGACGTGAACGATATTTATATCGATTTTATTCATTTTATAATGAATATCGAAAAGGAATTGATTTCAAAATTGAATGTTTTGAAAATATTGTCATTTATATATCGATGATATGGAATGTTCAATTTTGATTAGAAATTGAATAGGAAGTTGGAATCGTTTTGAAAACGAATTTTAAAACGGTTTATAAAATACGTTTTTAAAAGGAAATCGATGAAGTATATATAATATTATATATATATATATATATATATATATATATATAATGGCCTGAATAAGACGCGACGCGCTGCGGTAGTTCATGAATTTCGACCATTGACTTCGAACGGACATTACGGGAGATCCGACCATCGAATTCTCCTAAAACCAGAACCGTTGGGTTGGTATCGAAAAGAACTTTCTAATGAATATAAGAAATTTGAAATCTAATCGTTGATGGCTGTTTATGGAAAAGGTCGCTGTAAGTGCAGTTCGATGGCTGTTTATGGAAATCAACTGTACGGGCCTTGATAAAATTATTGAAAATAGTAATAATTTTTGTAAAATCATAAGAAATGATTTGGAAAGAACTGGGATGAAAAATTCCATATTTGAAAAGATAAAAATAGATTTTTATCGAAATGAACTAGTTTTAAACTAGAATTATAATCCATTTATTTTCGAAATAAATAAATTGGATTTGAAAGGGTTTTAAAAGTAACCAGAATTTCCAATAATTGAATTGGAAGGGATTTGAATCGAAATTGTCTTTGGAATATTTCGATGTTGGATTTCGTGATTATACAGATATTGTTATGGAAATTTGAAAGATATATTTATATCGTTATTTCCAATACAATATTTGTTGGTCGTAGAATTTGATATTGATTATAAGCCGATATATTTTCTATTCAGAGCCTTGTATTTAATATCAAATAGGATTTGGGTTTGTCATGAATGGTGTCATCATTAACACTGTTCTTAAACCCAGTTGAGAAAAAGATTAAATCTTTTTATTTAGATTTAATGAAATGTGCCAATTAAATGATATTTAATTGGAATTGAATTGGAATTGATTTTTGGCTTTATCATGAACGGTGTTTTAAATAACACTTGTTCTTTAACCCGATAATTAATGGAATGTGAATTGGGTTTATCGTGAACTGTGTTTTAAAGACATTCGTTCTTTTACTCGATTTACAGTGAAATGTGATTTGGAATTTATAAATCTTTTTTTAAGATTTAAAGGAGATTTTCCAAAGAAAAGTTTTCCAATTTAATAAAATAAATTAGAATGGAATTCGATTTGGTAATAATCGAAGTGAATTTCTGTGGAGGAAGACTGCTAATATATATGGAATTTAAAAGGCTTTTCCGTTATTCCATTTATATTGTTAGTTAGATCTAGAAGTTCATATCGATTATATACATTGATCTGTTTTCCGTGAAAATTCCATTGTTAATGGAATGTGATTTTGGGTTTATCTTAAACCATGTTTTAAATGACATTGGTTCTTTAACACAGTTAAAGACAGGATATGATTTCCCAAGTTAAATAATCATTAACAGTGATTTTTGGGAAGATTAAAACCAAGTGGAGTTTTTAATGAATCTTTTATTAGATTGAAATGATCGAGAATGGAGTATCACCAATTTTGCTCCAGGCGATAGCTAAATCTTTAATTAGATTTGAACGTGAAATGGTAATTGAATTTACCAATAACACCGTGGTGTTAGATATGAAGTATGACCAGTTTTACTTCATGGGATGAATAGGTTGGGGTTAGGAAATTTAACAAGTGATTACTTCGGTAAGGTTCACTAATCCCGACTAGTTTGGATAAACCATAATTTGGTTTGAATTGATATTCAAAAGAAGATTAAAGAATAAATTTAAAGAATTTATCTTTGATAAAATTAATGGGAACCTTTCCCAAAGTGTAAGAATATTTGAATAAAAGAATATTCTGAATTGGAATGAGGCGTATGTTGTGTTTGTGTAACACTTGTTTATTATATACGCGAGTTATTCGGAATGGCCGGGTTTATCCCATTCTGAATAACTGAATCGACGATGTGTCGAGGATGAAGACGGTGGTCGAAGACTGGAGGTCTTCACATCGTTTGGATAATTACTGATGATCTTGATTGGGCTGTACACCCAAGAGGAGGGAATTAGTTGGTGATCGTCCAGACGTACTTGGAGATCGATGGATATGCGAGGTACAAGGTGCCTCCGGTTTCGTTCAGACCCAGAACAGACTTGTAAATGGACTTTGTGTCTGATATTGGATATCATTATGTGTGAATGATGGATATCGGTTGCATGGAGTGGTTTGCCTATGTGTCATGCTAAGATGCAAATGATCAAGGCTTTTGTTGAAAAGCAAAGTCTTGTGGTTGATGATTAAAGCACGGCCTGTGTGGCATAGCTTTGTGTATAACGTTAATTCGCGAGCCTCACACCCCGGTTGTGAACCAGAAACGGGAGAGGACATCAGGGAGGGCATGCGTTTCCTTCTAGCTAGGGTGGTGTCAGTGACCTACCAACCCTGGCATTTATATTATTTTCACCTGTATGGTTGTTGGATTGCGAGGCGCCTCGGATATATCAGTGACTATGCAGAGCCGATGGAGTCATTTGGCTCATTGATGCCCCAAATGGTGGGGAAACGTGGTGTTCAGGCATTATAATCCACATCGGTGGACCGGCCCTGACGATCCAAGGTGCAGTTGCGGCTGTTCCTGAGGGGCGGGCTAGAGTGTCTCGAAGCGGTGAGGATGATCCCTTGCCTCAGTTCACAGATGGAAATCCAACTTCCGATACGTGACTTTGCGGTTTTGATTGTAGAGCTTAGTATGGCGACATAGTGGTATGGGGCACTTATGCCGTCCATAATTGATACTTATTATTGAAATTGTTTTGACACTATACACTTATAGTAATAATAAAAGATGAAATTTAGCGTATCAAGCATTCTTTGGCTATTATAAGGTAAAACCCTATCCTCCGGCTTGTGTTGTGTTGTGTGATGGGACCTGGGTCTTATAATAGCTTCATTGTTCTTTATTTAGCATTGCGCTGTTGTTTTATGCACTGGTATCCTTGGGAGGAAACCCGTTCCGTGTTATACGGCGTGGTCCCTGGATTTTTCAAACTTTAAAATAAAGATTAATAACCGTTTTAGTTCTCACACCAGTCACATGACTGATATGGAGTTTATTGTTTTTACCTAAACTCTGGGTGCCCCTATTTTCCGCATAGGAAGCTAGTAGTTTTGGTTTTGCAGATTTATATTCACAGGATCCTGATTTACAGTTGGAACGATATTCGAAAAGCTCTGTATCCGTATATTCTTTTCAGTTGTGTTTTGTATTATTTTTCCGCTGTAGTAATGTAATTTAAATCTCTGATATTTATCGAATGTGTAATATTTATTCATACTCTGTATATTCTTGTATTCTAATGGAATTGTTGTAAATAAGCAATGAAATGTTCTTCTGTTTGTGTTTTGATTCGTCTTGTCCTCAAGGCAATCCGTGCTTTCCTTAGCGGGGAAGTTACGGGTCCTTACATTTTTTTACAAAAAAGGCAAGATAAATTTTAAGATGTTACAAATATAAGACCAACTTATGAATTATGCTCACAAAACTAATTCAAACGGTGAATGTCTTACTAAAAATATTTATGTTTTACTTCTAAAGTGGGAAGTGGTAAACCTATAACTTGTTACTTAAAAACGATAATGTTATCGAAACTCTATAAATATCGATGACTAATCATCCAGAAAAACATTTTTCTAGAATGACCTGTATAAAGTGCAGGATTTATCATGAATATATAAATTTGAGTTATTTTTTGAAGTAATCTAGATGGTAAATTAAGCAATCAATATATACAAGAATAACAAATAGTAATGGTCAAACTTATAAATACACATTTTAATATATAGTAAAGTATGTCAAATTTATAAAGGCTTGCATATAGCATTAATATTTAATATTAATATGTGACTTAAAATTTGGTTACATGTAACACCGCTGCCACTAATTTAACACCCTACCATGAGACATAGAGTTTAGGTCGACTGATGCAAAGCATTAGCCCAATAATGCAAGATATTTACTTCTATTGATTCAAAAGAACATGAAATTGAAGAATTATTAAAGTCAACAACCAAATACTTAATAAACATCAAGCACTATATATTTGTAAAAGGTGGCGATGATAAACATGAATGGCTTAATACATTATTTGTGTTTAATTTGGAATTTGAAAATAATAAAAACTAATAGTCAAAGTTAAAAAGGCTAATGTTTTCGAAAGTCTAAAAACACATTGGATATGCATCTCAAAATAAATTGTCTTTAGGATCATTTACATAAAGTATTGTTTGTTTTGAAAAACTAGAATCACTGGTGTTATTCATCATGTAAAATCAAGTGGGTTAAAAAAAACCTGATATAAAAGATAATGTAGGTAGGAAAGTGCAATGCCTAATATTGTTAGAGAGTGTAAGCACAAAATTTGACACAGATGAATGAGATAAAAGGATTTTATCCAAAACTTATTAAGCAAAAAATTAAATGCTACTCCCATATCTTTTTTCTTATATATTTAATAATAGAGTAGATTAGATTGCTAGATAAAGTTGCACAACAACGAACAACACATAGTAGAGCAAATAAAATAAATGTGAACTTTAAACATGTGTATCTATGTACTATAGATATATAAATTTAAGTACTTATTGTTGAAATTTCTATATATTTTATGATTGAAAAATCATGAAATCCCATATTAAAATAGAAGACCCAAATCGATTTAATTGAGAAGAAATCATAGAAAATAAATTAATTGGAAGAAGTCATACCTGAATTCATATATGTTTACAGAGTGAAGATTAACCTGGTTAAGATATGGTTTTTTATTTTCAAACCAGGCACAAGCTTTAGATCTGAATTAATGGTTGTTGCTTTCATTAACTGATTAAGGGGAAAGACAAATCTAAAAGATATATGTTGGATATGATCTTCCAAATCGACATAAACCTAGATCTAAATTATTTCCCGTAGAAGAGAAGAGGAGAATAACTAGAACTTATGTAATCTGAGGACCATAACCTAGTGTCTATAATAGTGTGATATTTTCAATTTGGTTCTTTAACAAATTGAAAATCGCTTCGGTCTCTATGCATTCTTTCTATGATAGTTGCATCTTTAAGCCTTATTTATTTTGTTACTTCATTTCATCATTTTAATTAGGCTTTACACCAAAATAGCATAGCACATTTTATTTCATATATGTGGTCCACATGTCGAAATTTTCCAACAATCTCCCCCTGGGCCATATATGAAATAACTTTAAAAATGTGTCTAACTTTACGAGCTCCAATTTTTTTTATTTATAACATATGGTGTATCTGAAACAATCTTGTTCGTTGACTGTGTTAACAAAGGAGTAAAGAGGTCTTCGACACGTTTACCGTTACTGGACCCATCAATGGTCACATATATCAATACAATCAAATGACATAGATCAATCATGGATGTGTTGCATGAAAATTACATGAAATGTGATCTTTACATGTCTATTTCCAACTGGTCCTTATACTGGTCCTTATATAGTGAGACTAAATGTTCAATATTTGAAATGTCGAGTGCAGAAAAATTTCATTGCTTTATTTCTGATCAGAAAAATAACTTGACATATGTATCAGTAACTGAAGCATAGAGCAACAAGTCATACGACAATACAAAATACAAACTCCCCCTAAGC
The DNA here is from genome assembly GCA_030737875.1 of Allium sativum. Lineage (NCBI taxonomy): Eukaryota > Viridiplantae > Streptophyta > Magnoliopsida > Asparagales > Amaryllidaceae > Allium > Allium sativum. Next base: position 258,853,980 of record CM060927.1, on the reverse strand, counting down.
CAAAATATCCTTATATAAAAACTACACTAATTGAGCTATATGCTCATGAAAGACCGTATGTGAGAATCCTTTCGTAAGAGGATCCACTATAATGGAGTTTGTCGAAGTACGCTCTATGAATTACTGTATATTTTTGCCCTCTTCCCTTGTTGAAAAATAACATATTCTTTACTGTCACAATGTTAGTTTAATGGTCTTTCAATTCTTTATCAATAACCTCTAGTCTTGTGATATTATTTTCCATATTTGGATGTCTTGTAATTAAACATAAACGATATTTCCATAGTAGTGGAAGCTATAAGTGTTTGCAATGCACTTTTTCTTATATAGTTACACTCTATATTATCATTACCTTAAGTGGATCTTTTGCTGTAATGACATCCAAAAATATTCGGAGCGTAATTCTTTATGATCTACAACTGATTCGATCTCTTATTTATGAACATATAATCTTTTGTTTTGTTCCTTAAAGATACCTCATAACCATTTTGGTAAATAATCAGTGATCCACTTTCAATTTCAATTAGATATCTGCCAAATAATACACGCAATATCCATATGTGTATATAACTTAGTATACATTAGAATCATACTGCAAATGCATGAGGAATCTTTTGCATTTCGTTCGTTTCAAGGATATTAGCATTTAACTATTTTGGTAAAAGGGAATTAACTGAATCGTAGTTTACATGCATATCAAATCTTTTAAGCGCTTATCTTCCTATTTCTTTTGTAATAACCCAAATATCACAGCATGAACAATAATGGTATATTTGAATCCCAAATACAAAAGGCTAATCCATAAGTGAGTTTCTTAAGTAGTTTCATCAATGTCTCCATTGCGAAACATGACTTTAATCTTCATCAGATAATTCTCAAAAGTACATGATGCAATAAGCCCCAAAGTGATTCTAAAGAGTCCTTTACTAAATCCAAAGAAAAACATTCTTTGAAGAAACCAAAATTTCCTTTAAGAATAGTGTTTCCAATAAAAGGGCCTTATAAAATTTCATATTACCCACTTGATCCCTTTTGAGCTTTGAATAGTTATTCATAACCAATGATATTGTTACTTAAGTTAGAGGGAAATCTCAAACTTTATTATCCATATAAATTTATACTATATGTTCATATCTTCATGTGGATTGATGTAAGTCCATAAAATCATCTTTACCAATCCATTATCTATATTTAAGGAGAAATACTATATACTGGTCTAGAATAGCATTTCTTCCCTTTCAAGTGGATATCCTTAATGATCTCACATTTTAAGGTTGTCGAGTTTATTCTCCTGAAACGGTATACCTTAACTTGAAGAAAAATTTATTTAGCATTGTCTTATTATGCTTTCAAATTTACTTCTTGTTAATGAAAGGATACAAACCACATACATTATTGGAAGATGTAACTATAGTCGAATCAGAAATAATGATTCTCTTCAAAAAATACAATATTTCATACTTTATTGAAAATTTGTTTAACGTTGTTTAATTATAGTTCTTAATTCATTTCTTGTTAATCTATGAAGCAAAGGCCCGCAAAACCCTCTCTATGGCTTGTTGCTCTCTTCAACTGCTAAGCTATTTCAATTTAGCGCTGGTGAACAGTAGATCCGCTTTTAGTCTTGCTATTTCCTGGTGCATCCGCTAAGTCAATGATTTTTAGCACCTGCTTTAGCAATATTAGTATAGAGGAATTTATTTGACTGGTTTTCTTTTAATAAAAATAAATAAAGTGAGACGACCCCCAAAACCCCGTACGACGGTGGCAAGGGTAATCTTTGGAATATAACACATAAACAGATAATAGCAAAACAGAATTAAATAAATACACCAGATAACGTACAAATAATAAACTGGATAAACATAATCATCAGAGTTACACAGTATATAGGATCATACTTAGCACTAAATACAGTTCATCTATAGCGGAAACAAAACATAATATGTACAATAGGAGCTGGACAACATAAAAAGAGATAAATGATAGAATCCATCTTCATCTCCAGCTATCCAGAAAGAGCCTGCTAAAACCTGAACACAAGGCTGCCGTGTAGAAAAAGGGGCACCCGAGTTTGCAAGTGAAACAAACAACGAGTCAGTCATGGGGCTGGTATGAGAAATCTACTTAACATATTTTATAATATGGCCAATCACAGGACCACGCCACTTTCGCGGAACAGGTTTACTCCATTGGATTGCCAGTGCTTTAAAACAAGTAAACTTTTTAAACATCGCAATGCTTTTTATAAAAATGAAGCCATTATAAGACTCAGTTCCCATCACATAATGCAACGCAAACCGGAGGATAGAGTTTTACCTTATAATGGCCAAAATATGCTTGATACGAATAAAACAAAAGCATTTGATATTATTACTAGTGTTTATATGTTTCAAAAACAATTTCAATCATAACTATCAATCATAGACGACATGGGTACCATTTATCATGTCGCCATATATAGGTCTACAATCAAAACCGCACGGTGTCGTATTTGGGAATTGGATTTCCATCATGAACCAAGGCAAAAGATAGTCCTTACCGAATTCGAGACTGTCTAACCCGAGTCTCAGGATCATAGCTCGAGTGACCCTTGGAGCGACAGGGCCGGTCCACCGATGTGGATTAAAATGCCTGAACACTGCGTTTCCCCACCCTTTGGGGCATAAATGAGTCCTACGACCCCATTGGCTCCACATAGTCACCGATATATCCGAGGCGCCTCGCAACAGCAACAACCACACATGTTAAAATAATATAAATGTCAGGGCTAGTAGGTCACTGACACCACCCTAGCTAGAAGGAAACGCATGCCCTCCCTGAGGTCCTCTCCCGTTTCTGGTTCATACCGGGGTGTGAGGCTCGCGAATCAACGTTATACACAAAACTATGCCACACAGGCCATGCTTTGATCATCAACCACAAGACTTTTCTTTTCAGCAGAAGCCTTGATCATCTGCCACTTAGGCATGCCACATAGGCAATTCACTCCGTGCGACTGATTTCTATCGATATATAACCTCTGAGCTCGTACGTCTCAGAGAAGGGGGTTAAGCAAGAGAATAAATTCTCCGCCGCTAAACAGATATATATTTAATAGAGATCAATCAGCACAAAACAAAATCCAATGTCAGACACACAGTCCATTTACAAGTTCGTTCTGGGTCTAAACGAAACCTGAGGCACTATATATCTCGCATATCCATCGATCTCCAAGTACGTCTGGACGATCACCACTTATTATCTATATTTCGGGATGCCTCCCAATCAAGACGTCAGTTATCATCCAACCGAGGTGAAGATCTCTGGTCTTCAACCACCATCTTCATCATTGACTTCATATCGCCGATCAATTATTTGAAATGATATTTAACTCGGCCTTTTCAAATAATTCACGTATATTTAGAATTTAAATCAATTTATTTCAATGGTTAAATTATTCGACATGAATAATTCTGTTCTTAATTATAATTTTCACGCCAAACACATTCGGCCATTAAATATCAAATAAACCGGGTAAATTCGGTTTATTTCCATTCCATATCGTTTATAATATTTTATAACGATTTATCGCTATTTTTATTCAATTGAAAATAGCCAATTCATTCAAACGACACTTCAGGCCATAACGCGGCCGTAGCGCTGTTTTTCTTCAGATTTTATTTACACATATCTGAAAATATATCCATTGGATCTTCACAAATTTTATATCATTAGAAAGATATTTTCAAAACGAATCCAACAGTTTCAGTTTCGGGAAAATTCGACGGTCGGATCTCCCGCACTAATCATTTGAAGTTACGATTTCAAAATATGAACTACAGCGTCGTTATTCAATTTAATTTAATTATATATATATATAAATATAATCGATTCTGGCGCTGTTTTTCTTCAGATTTGAATTAAACATTCTAGACAATCCAACCATTGGATCTTCACAAAGTTGGTGCCGTTGGAAAGATATTTCCAAAGCGAACCCAATGGTTTCGATTTCGGGAAAATCCGATGGTCGGATCTCCCACACTAATCGTTTGAAATCACAGTTTCAAAACACGAATTGCAGCTTCGTTATTCGATTTGTTTCAATTATATATGTATATGTGTATATATATATATATAAATATAATCCATTTTTCTATTTCAAAACCATATTCATTTCACACATTTGATAAAAACGGTATTTTTATCCAACAGCTATTTATTTCAGCACATGAATTTCTATTCGACACATGAATTTCTATTCAACACATGAATTCTATTTTTAACAGTTCATATATATCATAAAAACGTAATTTTTATTGTAAAACAATTTATTTCAAAACACGAATATTTTATATAGTTTATATATAACGTAAAAATGTTATTTTTATCTTCCAAAGAATTTATTCAATATATGAACTCTATTCAACACATGAATTCTATTCAACACATGAATTTCTATTTTTAACACATGAATTTAACTTCAACATATGAATATAAATCAAACACAAGAATATTTCAGAAAATTTCTGCAGCATAATGGCAGGGTAGTTAAAACTGGCACCGTCCCTAGTACGGTCCTCGCTGTTCCTTAAAACCTCGCGGTTTTTGACAAGGGGGATTTCATGCATCTAATTCGTATGCAGACGAGCATGTTTATTTTTCTTTTCCACAAACTAATCCTATGTGGTTTCATCCAAAATAATTTTCAACCACAAATAGGTATTTTTCAATCACAATCAATCATTCATGATTTTCACCAAATTTCACATCAACCAATAATCCAAACAATATCACAACCAATAAATATCGTCCATGGTCTATGGACGAGGGGAGTATATATATATTCGTATATAAATATATTTCAATTTCATTTCACTTCATTTCAACGCATATATCATTTTTACAACACATATATAACTTATACATCGAACATACAACTTATACAACGCTTATACATGTAGTGTACAACGCTTGTATAACTCATACTTCGACTATATAATTTATACATCGTTATTTCCATATCGTTTATAATTCAAAAATCTCACATTGGGTTTCACTCCACCAAAAATTGTAGAAGGCTCAGAAAAATATTCGGTCTCTTCTAGAATGTAGAAGACGTCCGCACGAGTCCACTGTCTCTTGTTTCACTGGATTTCGATCACACAGCAAAAAGATATGATTTTTATTGTGAAATCATAAATCGTAGCGCTTTAAAGTGCTATTAAACAGTTGAAAATATTTAAAGTCGTTACCTCTCCTCGATCTTCAAAACTAGGTTTAGATTTCTCGAACGAACCGTTGCACGATAGCAAAATCCGTTAGCACCATCTGAAAGAGCTACGAGCGGCGCGCAAAATAAGGGCTGCCACCTCGAACCCGATGGACCTGGGTGATCACGGCGGCGGTCGCAAGTGTCGACCTTTGGGGGCATGAAACACAAGGTAAGGGCGGCGATGGGTGATGCCACAGGTATGGATTTGAAGCTCTTGAGATGATCTTCAAATGGTTGAACTGGAGTAGGGTCTGATTCTTCCTGGTTTGGTCGAAAAATGGATGGGAAGGGATGAAGCATTTTCCGCCTTCGATCAGATGTCGGGGAGAGAGAAAACGGGGAGAGAGAAAAATGACTGGCCAATAGGATTTTTTTATATATTTTTAAAATTCTAAAATACCTCTCTTCTCATACTAGCTCCAATCCAAACCCAACGAATGTCATCCCTAGCTAAATATCCCCATTCCGAACACAATGGGATATGTTTTGAAGGCCCATTCGATTGTTTCAGTCAGTTTTCCTTCAAATTAAAATATAAAACATTCAATATTCGATTTGAACGTACATTTCAATTTGCCGGGGCCGCATACTGATTCTAAAAATTTCCGAAAAATAAATCTAGCTAAGTTTTGACGATACGGTCTCAACGAAACTTGTTTCGTCGAATTCTGAGACCGTTTGAAAAATGGCCCTTTTCTGTTCGATCCAATTTAACAAAAATCGACCAAACACATTTTCCTTTGCCACGCTCACATACTGACTTCAAAAATTATGAAATTTGAAATCTAGCAATAATTTGACATCCCGGATCCAACAAAAGTGGTTTCGTCGAATTCTGAGGTCGTTTGCAATATGGCTATTTTCACGGGCTATATAAACTATATAGCGACCTTTCTGAAAATTCGTTTGGCCATAACTTTTTATTCCCGCTATGAAACTTTGATTTTTCAGATTCGTTATAAAGATATTCACTAACAAATTTAAATATTTTTGGTTTCACTGAAATCCGTTTTATTTTGCACCCGACACAGTCAGTCAAAGTTTTAATTGAAATTTTGAAACTACCGCGCCATTTCAGGCCTTGTTTACAATTTAAAATAATTATATTTATTTTCAAACGTCGATTCAAACATACTTTTCGTCGTTATTATTTAAAATAATTTATTTTAAGTATCTAAAATTCACAAAAATAGCCAAATTAAAATTTTTTAAATTGGCTCAAATTTTCCGGGTTGTTACATAAAGTTAATGTCAGGAACTAATTTTAAGGCAGAAGTGTTTAAAATAATGTAGAAATTCATTATAATCATTAGTATAGCTATAATATTTTTTGATTTTGTCATATTAGATTAATTAATGCCAGTTTCTTCTATATATATAATGTTAAAGTGATAACTAATTAACTTTTAATATTTTGTTTCACATCTAATGGTCCTTTTTCCCTCCGCTATATCCCCACTAAACCTTTTTGCGCCTCCATCGATATTGAACCACTAAGCACTTTTACTACTCAGTCGTTAATGAAATGAAACAAATCATACACATTATCCAAAGAGGTAACCGTAGCTGAATCAGAGATGGTTCGCTTTAAAGACAGTGATTTTGCTTTATCTCCCCCACAAATTCAAAATCCTCAAGAAATTATTGCATTTCCCATCGTTAAACTTCTCATTAGTGTGGGCTCATAAAATTATACCTTTAAACTCGTTTAGAATATCAACAAAGTATTTTCCACATTTCGATATCTCAGTCTGGAATTCCTTAGTAAGATGAAATATATAATTATATTAGTCCCGAAAACAAAATTTGAGATATCTTTACAAAAGTTATTCAACATAAGCAGGCATAACTTATATATCACACATTAGGAGCTTTAATTATATAAGTGTTTGAATTTATTCATAAATTAACACTATTATTTCTTAATGAACAATAATAACCTATTTTGTTCATATTAGAAATAGAAAACAAAAATATGTCTAAATGAAAACATAAAAAAAATCAAATATATTCAAGCAATTCAACTGAAATCTCGATAATTACTAAAAGAAATATCTAATACACTTTACCTTATATGTCTGCATATTTCATTAAAGAGACATTATAAATATATTTATATGTTATATATTTTATTTTAGATCCTTAGTGACTTTATTATTTTTATCTATACATATGATTAAAATGCATGTTAAATGAGTACTTTTAACCTTATCATGCTTCATATTTCTTCTTCTTCTTACTATGAACCAAAATAAACTCAATAAGAGATCACTTTATTCTTTAATTATTATTTTCAATTATAATATTCCTAAAATAACTATTATACCAAAATTAATAATAACTTGAGTGCTTTTAACTTTTGAAGCTAGATTTTTCTATATAGTACACATTTATGTTTCTTTTACTTTGACTTTATGAAATCAAGCACAATAAATTATGCGTGCTTCCCCTTATTGTTTCCACAAAGTGCTTTCCATTCTCAATAAATAACTCATTAAAACTAGTAATTCTTACATATATCATTTCCTTGAAAAGTTCGAAAATTCTTTATCATATAATCTTTTTACTCTTGCTTTTTGAATTATACCACCTTCCAATATTCTTTATAATATTAAAAGAACATTCAACTGTAATAGGACTGAATAAGACCCCCTTAATTGCAAGAGCTAGATCTATGAAGTCAAGAGAAGACAATGTGTTATCTTAATATTCCTTATCAATAGTCTCAAGAAGATGAGAATGTTCTTAATATTAGCAGACACTTAAGTCAAATTAGTTGAAAAATGAACAAAAGTAATGTAACAAACCCGGAAAATCAGAACCAATTTAAAATTTTTATTTTGGTAATTTTAATGAATTTTGAATATATAAAACAATTTATTTTAAATAAAAACAACCAGAAATTTATTTTGAATATAATTAGAACATATATATTTATTTGTATGTAAGTTAGAATATAAAATATTTATTTTAATTATAAAAGGAATTGAAAATGGCTCGATAGTTTGAAAATTCGATTTTAGATTTCAAATAAATGTACAGGATTCAAAATAAACATCCTTTTAGAGAAACCAAAAAAAATTAGAATCTATTTGAGAATATCTTTCAAATGAATCCAAAAAAGTGAAATTTCATAGAAGGAATAAAAAGTTATGCCCAGTTGAAAATTCAGAATAGTCGCTATGGAAAATATAGTCCTTAAAAATGGAAATTTTGCAAATGACCTCCGTTTTCAACGAAACCACTTTTGTTGGATCCGAGATGTCAAATTATTGCTAAATTCCAAAATTCATAATTTTTGGGATTAATATATTAACGTGGCGAAGTAAAACGTGTTTTGACAGTTTCAGTCAATTTGGATTGACCAGGAAATTACCATTTTTCAAACGGTCTTCAAATTTGACGAAATTAGTTTTTTAGGACCGTATCGTCTAAATATAGCTAGATTTATTTTCCTGGAATTTTTGGGGTCCATATATGGCCCCGATAAATTGAAATGTGTGTTCAAATTCAGTATATAGATTTAGGGTGCGTTTTCACAGGTCCCTGTTATAGTTTCAAAATAGAAAAAAACCCGGTCATAAACTTATTGTAAATTAGGTCCCTATTTTCTGAAAATTCATCAAAAAAATAGAAAAAAAATATTAAAAAATCATGTAAATTCGTATTTAAATAAAACATGTAAACGCTAAAAAATTCAGAACAAAAAATCATCAAATAAGGCGTCAAAAATAAAAAAAACAGAAAAAAACGAAATTTCCAGTTAAATGCATAATAGTATGCACATATATCATTTTCCTGCATACATCCGTGCTTATTTTTCACTACATTCATCTTCGTTGATTTTTCTTCATGCAAATACGTGCATACATGTATGCAAATATTTCAAATACTTGCACACATTTGTGCAGGTTTATTTTCAGATTTTAATCCGAACACAGCTTATGGAAAAGTTGCATACATATATGCAATTATCAGTAATAATTGCATAAATGTATGCAACTATTTTTTTTGATTTCCGTACAATCCTGACATTATTTCCAGATTTTAGATATTTTTTTTATGAACGAAAGCACATTTTTAAAAAAAAAATAAAAAAAGGCGGAAGTAATAAAATAGGGGGCGGGTTTAAAATTTTCAATTTTTTTTTATAAATTAGGTCCCTACTTTTAGCCAGTGTGTTATCCTATAAAAATGTTGCACACATGTGTGCATGTTTTCTGAGAAATTTGCACATTTGGATGCAAATAAAAATGAACTGAAATATTAACTTAAATCTATGCGCTGGAAGAACTGCAATAATTGCACATATGCATGCAATAAAATCAAAAACGTGCATAATATTATGCATTTAACTGCAGTTTTTTCTATTTTTTTGCTGTTTTCTTCTTTCTGACATTATTTTTGTTGTTTTTTTAACTGAATTTTTTGTATAATGCATAATACATTTTATTACTAATTTAAGAATTTTTTTAATTTTTTAATTATAATTTTATAAGTTTTGAAAAACAGGTGCCTAATTTATATTAAGTTTATGACCGAATGTGAGCCTAATTAAGTTTCAAAGTAGGGATGTGAGCCTAATATTCACATAGATTTATATGTTGATTCTGAACGGAAACTGGTCCAAACAAGCGAATTGGGTTACGAAACATGTCCCATTGTGTTTGGAATGGGGGTAATGTGCTAGGGGCGATAGTCATTAGGTTCGATTTGGTATTCGAAAGAAAAGTCAACTTTAAGGGAATAATAAAATAAATTAAATAATACATATTTTAATATACTCCCTCCTCTCTCTCCTATTTCCCTCCACTCTCTCAGATCTAAACGAAAAATAAAAATAAAAAAACCTAACGTGGAAAACCGCGCTACCTCCCTCTGTTGGCGCGACTGCCATGACCCCCCTCTCTCTGGCCATCGCCCACCACCCTCGCCCCCTCTCGCTGCCCCACCTCTCTCCTCGTTCCCTTGAAAACCCTTAGCCCCAAAACCCTCGCTTCGGCCATCCATAACCCAATTCGCCGCCTATGGGCCCACCGCAGGTCACAGAGCCACTCCCCCGACCTCCCACAAACTCGGCGCCGCTGTGGGGACCCCCCCTCTCCGACAATGATTCGATTTTTGGCAAGAAGGTGAGTTTTTACTTATTTTTATTCAATATAATGGGTTAAGTATATACATATAAAATCAGTTTATTTTATATATATATGTAATTAAACAAGAAAAGTTTAGAATTTTAAACAAGAACACTTTAGATTTTGTTTAAACAAAAATGATTGGATTTTTAACATAACAAAAATATGATTTTTGTCTATGTATGATAATAAAAATATGATTTTTATATATATCGCTTTGAAATAAAATATGATTTCATCATATATAAAATAGTTAAGCTATAAGATTAAAAATATGATTTTTAGATTATGCATGCTATTTTAAAAATAATTGAACTATGAAAATATTTTTGGAAGGATAAAAATATAATTTTTATCGTATTAACACTATTTATAAAATCGTCAAACTATGAAATAAAAATTCGATAGTTAAAAATACGATTTTTAACGTTTATATGTTATTTATAAAATAGGCATGCTGGATTTCTGGAAATTTTTAAAATTGACAATCAAAGCACGGCGGAGTGGAACCTAAATGTGAGAACTCCTCATTTTAATTTATTTTCTAGTTAGAAATATACACTACAATGCAGACGGTGTTTAGCAGCCCCGACAACCGTCGTCCACAGACCATGGGCAACTTGTTTGTTTGTTTAACTGTGTTGTGAAATGTAACAACCCACTTTTATTAGGGATATTGAATTGGGAATCAACTAATTGTTTTGGTAAATTAGAGGAAAAATAAATATAGGAATGAATAAATAAATAAAAAGTAGCAAAACATATATTTTTGGGATGAGAGGAAAATGCATGTTTTATGAATTATTGGGCGTATGTAGTTGATGTAAAATGTTGCACGTTTTGTTGTAACAATGATAAAGTTTCTTGTTTTGACTAAGTAACAATTTTAAAAGGAAAAAAAAGATTTTTTTATGATTACATAACGAAGTTTTGCCTTATGTATGAGAAATTTAAATAACACAACATTTTTATGTGTGTGTGTGTGTTAGTTTTCATGCAATATAAGGTAAAAAGAATTTTGTGTCCATTTTTCATAAAAAGAAAATAAAAAGAAAAGATTATAAAAGGAAAAAATGTAAATAAAATAAAAATATGTATGTATGCATTTTTGAGGAAATCTCTACAAACTAAATTTAAAAGGAGGAAAAACAAAAATATCTCATAATAAGACAAACTTTAATCGTTTTGTTTCTTTAGGGAAAAGAGTGAAATAATAAAAAAAAGGGGGGAACTTGGTGGAAGAATCTAGAGAAGGGTCTAAACATAAAATTCCTCCTCATTAATCTCTCGTTCCCATTCCTCATTCAGTACGTATTTCTCCTTCTCAGAAAGAGCAAACCAAAAATACAACGTAGGAAAGAAAAAGTGAAAAGAAAAATTAAATCTTTCCATCTCAATCAAAATAAAAATTAGAAATTTACAAGTAAAGATTGAAGTAAGATTCCCAATTCTTCAAGTAAGTATCCCTATATCTAACCCTATTTCATTTTCTTCCTTGCCTTTCTATGAATTGTTATTTAGGGGTTTTTGATTTTTGTTTGAATTGAAAAGGAAGAGGATTGCAATCAAAAGCAAGCTGTTACAGGGCTTCAAAATTGCATTTTGGTGTTTGAGGTGAGTGAATTTTTCACCTTTTTCCTCTTTAAATCATGGATTATGTATGATTGATGGGTTAAAGGTGAAATTTTGATTGTAAAATAGCTCCTTCCCCATGTTTGATTTATTCTTGGTGTGTTTTGGGCAATTAGATTAGATTTGTTGTATTATTGCAAAATTGAAGGCATAATACCTTAAATTGGTTGCATGCATACAACTTTTACTGCATGCAAGATATATGTTTCATTGCCTCATAGTTGTTGCATGCATGTAATTTTATCGCATGCAAGGTGCTTGTTTAATTGCTTTAAAGAAAAGCAAATTGATAATCCTAAAAAGGAAAATCTTCATGTGTTTTTCTAAGTTTCTATTTAAAAAAAATTTGTTGAAAAAAATTTCAGCATGGGGGAGGAGCTGCAGCTCAAATAGCTGCAGCAACAGTCCATTCTGGACTGCACAGGCAACCCAGTTCCGGGCTGAGCTGGCAGCCCAAAATGGGCTGCAAAGCAGCCCAGAATGGGCTGCCCAGGCAGCCCAGAATGGGCTGTCTACCCAGCCCAGAAGGGCTGCCCAACCAGCCCGGACTGGGCCGGTCTGGGTGGCCCAAATGGGCTGCCCAGCCAGTCCAGGCTGGGCCGGCCTGGCCTGTAGGCCTGGGCTGACCTGGGTCGCCAGCCGGCCTGGGCTGGCCTGGTTCGCCAACCTGCCTAGGCTGGCCTGGGCAGCCAGCCGGCCTAGGCTGGCCTGCACACCCAGCTGGGCTGGCTGGTTGGGCTGCACCAGGCTTCCCTGCTGGGCCGGCCCAGGAAGCCCAGCGGGCCAGCCCTGGTCTAAAAAAAAAAAAATTCTCTTGTTGAAAATATATATATATATATAATTAAAATTAAAAATAATTCCTAAAATTGCTTAGATGTTTTATGTTAGAAAATTCTTGTTTTCTAAAAATTTTAAAAGAAATGTTTTTTTTCTACAAATGAAATTTTGTTAATATATATATAAATTTATTGGTTGAATAATTTTATAATTTCAATTAAGTTTAACACATTAAACAATGCTTATGTTTCGTTATGATACACAAGTATTATGGGGTACTTGTGTATTAGAGCAAAACGGTAGTGAACCATTTATGGACATGCATTGTAAACCTTTTGGTCAAGTATACTGGGTTTATAAAACTTAGTTTCATGAATATTGCCATTGATTGGTTTTATATAGTGTTTTGGTGTTATAAACACTATGAATTTTTAAGGCATGAATTTACAAAATAATATATAAAAAATACTTTTGACTTTGGGATTGGGATATATTGGACTCTGTTCTACCAATGGGCCAAAACTCCATCTTGGTCGACCTGATTCAAGTTCGCTACCTGAATCACGGTGGTTTTAAATTCCGCCCAACTACCACCAAAGGTCAAACGGTCTGCTACACTGGGCAATTTTGTTGTTTTGATCGGGATTCCCGATCGGCGGGTCACAGACTACATCAGATGGAGGCGTGGGTGTGCCACATGTAGTGCCGTGAACGGGTAGCATATGGCCTTCGCCTTAGACCATCTTGGTTATCCTGGGTTGATCGCCAGGTGTCGTTATGGCGTTATTAGTAGGTTACGGTGCTGATGTCTCCGCGCGCGCTCGAGCTCGAGCTCTACCACTGTGATTTTACAATACTAGCGTCTGTTTATTCGGTATCTATTATGAGTCATATTACATTTATCCCGTAGTTCCCATAATTCTTTATTACCCTCTTATTTATTTGAATAAGGTTGGCATATTACCCGAGTTAATTTGGAAACCCAGTATTATATTATCATATTGTTTTATATATGATAATTGTTTTTGGTATTGTATTGCTTTGCATACAATACCCGTGCCTTTTAATCTGACTCTTTGTATATATTATCATACTGTTTTACATATGATAATTGTTTGGTATTGTATTGCTTTACATATAATACCGATGACTGAGATTATGGCATATTAATGCGATGACTATGCTAGATTGTTCATATATTGTAACATTCATACGCCTCATGTTGACTTATACATGTGGCACCTTTACTTCTTTGTTAAATTATTTGATGTCCATAGATACTTACTTTACTCACACTAGACATAGTCTGACCCATGTGATTTGTTTTGTTAAAACAATCCTCGGGTCAGGCTGAGGATTCTTGGCAGGTTAGGTTTGCGTGGACTGCAACGTCACGTTTATCCTTTTCCACGTTTTGGGGTTTTGGACTATGCAGCTTCAGACTATCAGTAGCGTGTAGTATTATGGTATTTACACTATTATGTATTTTGGGAATGTATGATGGACTATGTATTTGGACATCTCTATTATGATATGTATTATGTATTCTGCTATTGTTATTGTGCTGCGCTTAATGCTATTATGTTTTGTACTATGTAACTGGGGAAATCTCCTTGTACCATTGCTTTGAACTTATACTAAGCACGAATGGTAAATTTTAAAAATTCTCGTACCAGTGTTCGTTTAAGGGAATGAGTACAACTTTTAGCCGTATCGAGTCCCATTCTCCGTGCTTTCCGACAGTAATACTTAGTGTTGCTCTTGGTTAGCATGGGTCTATGGGTCGGGCGTTACATTGTTGGTATCGGAGCCCAGGTTTGACATAGTACAAAGTATATTTAGAACATGGGTTGGCACAAGACAGTAGAAACATCATACATGTCTGTTTATTTTACAGTATCACTCCAATCATATAATAATAGTTGTACATACCTGGACCGAAACCCCAATCTTTTAGCGTTTTAGTGTGAGTATTGTTTTAATTCCAGCTTAATGATATATCTCACTATATGCATATTAGTGAGAAAGATGGCTGGAAGACCTCCCCATTTGACGATGGAGCAGTGGTTGGAGTTGATGCGGAACATGCCTCAAGCCACACCCGCTCCTAATGCTGCTCCTAGAGCTGATTTCGCTCGTATGTGTAAGGACTTTACGAGCCTTGGAGGGAAGCCTTTCCTTGGGAAAGAAGGTGTTGTTGAAGTTTAGGCCTGACTTAAGACCTGTGAGCGTGTTTTTGGGCATATGGGTGTGACTGACCGTCAAAAGGTCAAGATTGCTTCTAGCTTCCTCCAAGGCAATGCCCCTGATTGGTTTGACATTATGAATGCTGAGAGGGGAGAGGAAGAGCTTACATGGGAAAGATTTTGGGAACGATTTGAGTTGAGGTTCGTTCCAGAGGCAAAGAAAGCTATCCTTATTCGTAGATTTATTGAGCTTAAGCAGAGGGATATGTCAGTTCAGGAGTACGTCAATACCTTCAATTCCCTCTCTAAGTATGGTTCAGACTTGATCAACACCCAGTTCAAAAAGAATTAGAAATTTGTAGATGGTCTTCGTAGGAAGCTGAGGGAACAACTCTTGACTCAGCTTCGTTCTACTTTTGATGAGATTGTTGATCTGACTTTGAGGTACGAGGACCTGTATCGTGAAAGAGATGATGATGCACCTAAGAGAAAAGCTCCATTTTTCCCTAAGAAGAAGCAGAATTCTCAAAAGAAGCAAAATATGGGTCAAGCTTCAGGCTCACAAAAGCAACAAAAGGGTGGAGTGGAATGCTATAAGTGTGGTGCAAAGGGGCACTTTGCTAATGTCTATCCTCAAAGGGAGTGTTATGAGTGTCACCAGATTGGTCATCTAAGGAACGAGTGTCCGCAACTCTCAAAGAAAAAGCAAGCAGCTAAGCTTCATGTCATGAAGGGAGATCCGGGTCCAAGCCAAAGGAAAGGAAAACAAGTAATGGAAGGTACAATCCCACTTAGAGATACTTTTATTTGCATAATTTTTGACGCTGGTGCATCACACTCCTTTATATCTAAAGATTTAGTTGATAGATATGCTTTGGATGTAGTTTATCTTGCCACATCTCTAAGGGTTGCGAATCCCATTGGCGGGTCCGCAACGCTTGGAATGTTGTGCAAGAACCTTGAGCTATTCTTAGGAGGAATTCCTTTCTCATGTGACTTGCATGTATTTGAGTATCTTGGCTTTGATATTATTTTGGAGATGGATTGGTTGGAACGATATGAGGCTCATCTTTCTTGCTTAGACAGAGTTGCTACTTTGAAACACCCCTCTTTCAAAGGGCTTGTTAATATAACACTTGATATGCAAGGCCCTAATGCTCATGGTTCTCTCTATTCCATTGAGTAGCGAGAAGATGAGGAGATAACTAGAGTTCCTATTGTCAGGGATTTTGGTGATGTGTTTGAGCCTGTTACCGGCTTGCCGCATAAGAGGGCTATGGAGTTTCGCATAGATCTTATCCCTGGAGCCCAACCAGTCAGTAGACCTCCTAATCGTATGCCTCGTGTTGAGATGGAGGAGCTTCGGAAGCAGTTGACTGAGTTGGAAGGGAAGCAGTTCATCCGATCGAGTAGCTCTCCTTGGGGAGCCGCTGCAGTCTTTGTAAAGAAGGCTGACAGCTCTCTCCGCTTATGCATTGATTATAGAAAGCTTAATGAGTTGATGGTAAAGAATAAGTATCCACTCCCTCGTATTGATGATCTTTTTGATCAGTTAAGTGGAGCAAAAGTCTTTTCCCAGCTTGACTTAGCCACTGGATTCCATCAGTTGCGAGTAGCGGAAGACAGCATCCCTCTCACTGCCTTTCGCACTCGATATGGCTCTTATGAATGGTTGATAATGCCGTTTGGACTTACGAATGCTCCTGCATACTTTGTAGACCTGATGAATAGAGTGTTCAGAAGTTATCTTGATAGATTCGTCTTGGTCTTCATTGATGATATATTAGTATATTCCAAGTCTGAGCAAGAGCATAAGGGGCATTTGAGGATTGTTTTGGAGACTTTGAGGGAACATAAGCTGAAAGCAAAGTTTTCCGAGTGCCACTTTTGGTAGAAGGAGGTAAAGTTCTTGGGCCATATTATATCCAAAGCTGGTCTAGCTGTGGATCCTTCTAAGATAGAAGCAATTCAGAATTGGATAAGGCCTGAGACTGTTACAGAGATTCGAAGCTTCCTCAGTCTAACAGGGTATTATCGTCACTTTGTTAAGGATTTTTCAAAGATTGTCACTCCTTTGACAAGGCTAACGAAGAAGGCTGTAAAGTTTGAGTGGACAGATAAGTGTGAAGAAGCTTTCTCTAAGTTGAAGGAGATGCTCACTAATGCACCAGTTTTGGTGATCCCAGAAGGTAATCAAGATCTAGTGGTGTATACTGGTGCTTGTGGGTCTGGATTGGATGTTGTGCTTATGCAGAAAGGACGAGTCGTGGCTTATGCATCTAGACAATTAAGACCCAATGAGGTTAGATATGTTGTTCATGATTTAGAGCTGGCAGCTGTAGTTTTTGCTTTGAAGCTACGGCGACATTATTTTATGGGCGAGAGGTTTGTCCTTTATACTGACCATAAGTCTTTGAAATACCTCTTTACCCAAAAAGAGCTGAATATGCGCCAGCAAAGATGGTTGGAGTTTTTGGCAGTATACGATTTTGATATTCAGTATACACCTGGGAAAGGTAACCGTGTAGCAGATGCTCTCAGCCGTTAGCATCAAACAGTTGTATCAATGATGATAGCTGAATGGAGAGACTTGGAGGTGTTGGCTTCTAGTGGAATCTATTGTAATATGCCTACTCATAGCTCTGGAAGAATGTTGGCCAATTTAATTATGAGACCGAGCCTAATGGATAGGATTTCTCATGCTCAGACGGAAGATCGTATTGCTTTAGAGCGTATTCATCGGCTGAAGAATGGAGATGATGCTAATGATTTGAAAGGATTTGAGTTGGATGCTCAAGGATGTTTAAGGAAGAAGGGCAGGATCTTTGTACCTAATGTTGCGGGTCTTAGGCATGAGGTGATGAGCGAATGCCATAGTTCGCGATATACCATTCACCCAGGTGGCAGTAAGATGTATATGGACATGAAACGTCTATATTACTGGGAAGGAATGAAGCACGACATAGGCGAATACGTGAAGAAGTGTATTACCTGCCAATTGGTGAAGTGCGAGCACCAAAAGCCTAGCGGTCTTCTTCAGCCATTGGAGATTCCGCGATGGAAATGGGATCAGGTATAAGTGAATTAAGATTCTAAATTGTTTATTTATACTTAGATCCTTCGGCGTAATGCTGTAAATACAAATGCTTTGTTTATGTATCCATGGACTTCATTAATGGATTGCTGAGATCAAAGCAAGGGCATGATAGCATATGGGTAGTAGTGGATCGTTTGACTAAATCTGCCCATTTTATCCCAGTCAAGTCAAAAAGAACCGCTCCTTATTTGGCAAAGCTATATGTGAAGGAAGTTGTCCATCTCCATGGTGTACCTAGTGCTATAGTTTGTGATAGGGATCCACTATTTACTAGTGGATTTTGGAGAAGCTTGCAGTCTGCTTTGGGGATGAAGTTGAATATCAGCTCAGCATATCATCCTTAGTCCGATGGGCAAACTGAGCGGGTTAACAAGATATTGGAGGATTTGTTGCGTTTTTGCGTCCTTGATTTTGGCGGGTCTTGGGAGGACCACCTATATTTGGTCGAGTTTGCATATAACAATAGCTTTCAGTCCAGTATAGGCATGGCTCCTTTTGAAGCATTGTATGGAAGACCCTGTAGATCTCCTTCATGTTGGCTTGAGACTGGGGATAGGTTGGTGCTTGGTCCCGACACTGTGCGTGAAGCTTCTGAGAAGGTGGACCTAATTAGAAGAAGGATGAAAGAGGCGCAGGATAGACAAAAGTCCTATGCAGATCGTCGAAGAAAGGACTTGGAGTTTAGTGTTGGAGATCATGTATTCATGAAGGTTACTCCTTTAAAAGGAGTAATGAGGTTCAGTAAGACTGGTAAGCTTGCTCTGAGGTTTATTGGCCCTTATGCTATCGTGGAGCGAATTGGAAAACTTACCTATAGAATTGCCTTACCCGAACACTTATCAAGTGTGCACAACGTCTTCCATGTGTCTCACTTGAGGAAGTGTTTAAGGTACTCCGAAGAGATCATAGAGCCGAAGCAGTTGCAGCAGACTGAGATCGCTCCTAACATGACGTTTACTCGAGAGCCTATTCATATTATTGCCTCTGAACGAAGAAGCTTCGTAGTAAAGTGGTTCCTTTAGTCAAGGTGCAGTGGTCGAGTAATCCAAAGGACTGCACTTGGGAAACACAAGAGTCGATGCAGAGGCATTATCCTAAATTGTTTGGCGCTTGAGTAAGGTATGTCCTACTATTTTGAGTAGAATCTATAATTTTGTTACAGATGTATCCCTTATGTAGAAATTGCGAGGACGCAATTTTTGTAAGGGAGGAAGTCTGTAACAACCCACTTTTATTAGGGATATTGAATTGGGAATCAACTAATTGTTTTGGTAATTTAGAGGAAAAATAAATATAATAATGAATAAATAAATAAAAAGTACCAAAACATATATTTTTGGGATGAGAGGAAAATGCATGTTTTATGAATTATTGGGCGTATGTAGTTGATGTAAAATGCTGCACGTTTTGTTGTAACAATGGTAAAGTTTCTTGTTTTGACTAAGTAACAATTTTAAAAGGAAAAAAAAGATTTTTTATGATTAAATAACGAAGTTTTGCCTTTATGTATGAGAAATTTAAATAACACAACATTTTTATGTGTGTGATAGTTTTCATGCAATGTAAGGTAAAAAGAATTTTGTGTCCATTTTTCATAAAAAGATTATAAAAGGAAAAAAATGTAAATAAAATAAAAATAAAAATATATATGTATGCATTTTTTGAGGAAATCTCTAGAAACTAAATTTAAAAGGAGGAAAAACAAAAATATCTCATAATAAGACAAACTTTAATCATTTTGTTTCTTTAGGGAAAAGAGTGAAATAATAAAATAAAGGGGGGGACTTGGTGGAAGAATCTAGAGAAGGGTCTAAACATAAAATTTCTCCTTATTAATCTCCCGTTCCCATTCCTCATTCAGTATGTATTTCTCCATCTCAGAAAGAGCAAACCAGAAATACAACGTAGGAAATAAAAAGAGAAAAGAAAAATTAAATCTTTCCATCTCAATCAAAATAAAGATTAGAAATTTACAAGCAAAGATTGAAGTAAGATTCCCAATTCTTCAAGTAAATATCCCTAAATCTAATCCTATTTCATTTTCTTCCTTGCCTTTCTATGAATTGTTATTTAGGGGTTTTTGATTTTTGTTTGAATTGGAAAGGAAGAGGATTGCAATCAAAAGCAAGCTGTTATAGGGCTTCAAAATTGCATTTTGGTGTTTGAGGTGAGTGAAGTTTTCACCTTTTTCCTCTTTAAATCATGGATTATGTATGATTTATGGGTTAAAGGTGAAATTTTGATTGTAAATTAGCTCCTTCCCCATGTTTGATTTATTCTTGGTGTTTTTGGGCAATTAGATTAGATTTGTTGTATTATTGCAAAATTGAAGGCATAATACCTTAAATTGGTTGCATGCATACAACTTTTACTACATGCAAGATATATGTTTCATTGCCTCATAGTTGTTGCATGCATTTAATTTTATCGTATGCAAGGTGCTTGTTTAATTGCTTTAAAGAAAAGCAAATTCATAATCCTAAAAAGGCAAATCTGCATGTCTTTTGCTAAGTTTCTGTTAAAAAAAAAAAATTGCTGAAAAAAAATTCAACATGGGAGAGGAGCTGCAGCTCAAAGGGCTGCAGCAACAGTCCATTCTAGACTGCACAGGCAGCCCAGTTCCGGGCTGAGCTGGCGCCCAAAATAGGCTGCCCAGGCAGCCCAGAACGGGCTGTCTAGCCAGATCAGAAGGGGCAGTCCAGGCTGGGCTGGCCTGGCCTGCAGGCCTGGGATGGCCTGCGCCCCCAGCCGGGCTGGCCTGCACACCCAACCGGCTGGCCGGTTGGGCTGCACCAGGCTGCCCAGCTGGGCCGTCCCTGGTCTAAAAAAAAAAATCTCTTGTTGAAAAAATATATATATAATTATTATTTTTTCCTAAAACTGCTTAGATGTTTTATGTTAGAAAATTCTTGTTTTCTAAAATTTTTTACAAGAAATGTTTTTTTTCTACAAATGAAATTTTGTTAATATGTATAAATTTATTTGTTGAATAATTTTATAATTTCAATTAAGTTTAACACATTAAGCAATGCTTATGTTTCGTTATGATACACAAGTATTATGGGGTACTCGTGTATTAGAGCGAAACGGTAGTGTAACCATCTATGGACATGCGTTGTAAACCTTTTGGTCAAGTATACTGAGTTTATAAAACTTAGTTTCATGAATATTGCCATTGATTGGTTTTATATAGTGTTTTGGTGTTATAAACACTATGAATTTTTAAGGCATGAATTTACAAAATAATATATAAAAAAATACTTTTGGCTTTGGGATTGGGATAGATTGGACTCTGTTGTACCAATGGGCCAAAACTCCATCTTGGTCGACCTGATTCAGGTTCGCTACCAGAATCACGGTGGTTTTAAATTCCGCCCAACTACTACCAAAGATCAAATGGTCTGCTACATTGGGCAATTTTGTTGTTTTGATCGGGATTCCCGATCGGCGGGTCACGGACTACATCAGATGGAGGCGTGGGTGTGCCACGTGTAGTGCCGTGAACGGGTAGCATACAGTCTTCGCCTTAGACCGTCTTGGTTATCCTGGGTTGATCGCCCGGTATCGTTATGGCGTTATGAGTAGGTTACGGTGCTGATGTCTCCGCGCGCGCTCGAGCTCTACCACTGTGATTTTACAATACTAGCGTCTGTTTATTTGGTATCTATTATGAGTCATATTACATTTATCCCGTAGTTTCCATAATTCTTTATTACCCTCTTATTTATTTGAATAAGGTTGGCATATTACCCGAGTTAATTTGGAAACCCAGTATTATATTATCATATTGTTTTATATATGATAATTGTTTTTGGTATTGTATTGCTTTACATATAATACCTGTGCCTTTTAATCTTACTCTTTATATATATTATCATATTGCTTTAAATATGATAATTTTTAGGTATTGTATTACTTTACATACAATACCGATGCCTGGGATTATGGCATATTAATGCGATGACTATGCTAGAATGTTCATATATTGTAACATTCATAAGCCTCATGTTGACTTATACATGTTGCACCTTTACTTCTTTGTTAAATTATTTGATGTCCATAGATACTTACTTCACTCACACTAGACATAGTCTGACCCGTGTGATTTGTTCTGTTAAAACAATCCTCGGGTCAGGCTGAGGATTGTTGGCAGGTCAGGTTTGCGTGGACGGCAGCGTCACTTTTATCCTTTTCCACGTTTTGGGGTTTTGGACTATGCAGCTTCAGACTATCAGTAGCGTGTAGTATTATGGTATGTACACTATTATGTATTTTGGGAAGTGATATTATGTATGATGGACTATGTATTTGGACATATCTATTATGTTATGTATTATGTATTCTGCTGTTGTTATTGTGCTGCGCTTGATGCTATTATATTTTGTACTATGTAACTGGGGAAATCCCCTTGTACCATTTCTTTGAACTTATACTGAGCACGAATGGTAAATTTTAAAAATTCTCGTGCTAGTGTTTGTTCACGGGAATGAGTACAACTTTTAGCCCTATCGAGTCTAATTCTCCGTGCTTTCCGACAGTAATACTTAGTGTTGCTCTTGGTTAGCATGGGTCTAGGGGCCGGGCGTTACATGAAAATTGATTATGTAATTGGAATGGAATAAATAAAATATTCATATGTTGAAATATATATTTTATCATTAAAAATATAATTTGTAATGTGTATGAATAAAATAAATATTCATAAACAAATCGGACGATTTGTTTATGTATAAACATTTGACTGATATTGATTGGGATGATAAATTTTACACATCGCCTAACTGCACAAATAAAATTCATTATTTTTTGAGAAACCCCACACGGGTATTAGGATGACATTGGACATACACTAATCCCAGTATTTAGTTGTATGTCAATCGATTGGTTGACAAACTGTTATAAGCATTGATTATTTATATTTAATGCTTATGTAGTTGTGTAATGCACTCTGGATGACGGTTGACTATGTTTGATTGTTGTTGTGTACATGTGTGTATGAAATCCATATAAATCAATTATATGGTAATTGACTGTGTCTGATTGTAGTTCAGAAAGAATAAATATTTTAAAATAACGATTATTTTAAAATAATGAATATTTAAAATAATATTCAGTAAAAGATCAAAATCTAATTTTGATGTCCGATTTGGGATGGACACGAATACATTTAAATATATGAAGCCATGTCGATTTGATTAACGCCATTTTGACGGGAACAATATTTATATCGATTTTATTCATTTTTATAATGAATATCGAAAAGGAATTGATTTCAAAATCTAATGTTTTGAAAATATTATCATTTATATATCGATAATATGGAATATTCAGTTTTGATTTGAAAACGAATATGAAGATGAAATCATTTTGAAAACGATTTATAAAATACGTTTTAAATGGAAATCGACGAAATATATTATACATATATAATGGCCTGAATAGAACGCGCTGCGCCACGGCAATTCGCGAATTTCGACATAGACTTCGAATTGACGTTACGGGAGATCCGACCGTCGAATTCTTCTAAAACCAGAACCATTAGGTTCGTATCGAAAAGAGATTTCTTACAAATGTGATAGATTTGAAGTCTAATGGTTGGATTTGGAATTATGTCCAAATCAAATTTGGAAAAGGTCGTTGTAAGTGCAGTTCGATGACCATTTATGGAAATCGACTATACGGGCCTTGGTAAAATTATTAAAAATATCCATACTTTGTGTAAAATCATAATAAATGATTTGGAAAGAGTTAGGACGAAAAATTCCATATTTGAAAAGATAAAAATATATTTTTATCGAAATGAACTAGTTACGAACTAGAATTATAATCCAATATTTTTAAATAAATAAATTGGATTTGAAATGGTTTATAAATAACCAGAATTCCCAATATATGAACTGGAATGGATTTGAATCGAAATTATCTTCGGAATATTTCGATATTGGACTCCGTGATTATACAGATATTGTGGAGGAATTTGGAAGATATATATATCGTTATTCCAATACGATACTGGTTGGTTCCAGAATTTGATATTGAATATAAGTCGATATATTTTCTATTCATAGCCTTGTATTTAATATCAAATTGGATTTTGGGTTTGTCGTGAATGGTATCGTTAATAATACTGTTCTTAAACCCAATGGAGTTAAGAAAATTAGAATCTGAATGGAGATTAGCTAAGTTGAATGGTTTCCTAGGTATTGATACGATGTTGGTTTCGGCCTTCGGGGTTAATACTTAGGGAATTGTTCTCTTACTAATTTACGGTTAGAGACTGATAGGATTTTGGGTTTTTGTGAACTGTGTTTTAAATAACACTGTTCTTAAACCCAGTGTGAAAAGAATAAATCTTTTAACTAAGATTTAAAGAAGAATTACTAATTAATTAACCTTTGATTGGAGCAGAAAATGGAATGTGAATTGGGTTTATTGTGAAATGTGTTTTTAGCAACATTCGTTCTTTAACCCGATTTACAATGAAATGTGATTGGTAATTTATAAATCTTTTTATTAATATTTAACGAGAATTTTTCGAAAGTAAACATTTCGAATTTAATATATTAAATTGGAATTGAATGGAATTCGATTTGATAATAATCGAAGTGAACTCGTGTGGAGGAAGATTGTTAATACATATGGAATTCAAAAGGCATTGCCATTATTCCATTTATATTATTGGTCGGATATAGAAATTGATATCGATTATATATTGATTTGTTTTTCCGTGAAGATTCCATAATTAATGGAATGTGATTTGGGTTTATCGTGAACTGTGTTTTGAATGACATTTGTTCTTTAACCTAGTTAAAGGGAGGATTACATGTCTGTCATTGTATTTCGAACTGTATGGTTGACCTCTGCTAAATATATATCTATTTGGTGGTGGAGAATTTATTCTCTTTCTTAACACCCTTCTCTGAGACGTATGAGCTTAGAGGTTATATATAGGCAGAAATCAATAGTACGGTGTAGATTGCCGATGCGGTATGTTTGATTTTCCAAAGTTAAATAATCATTAATATTGATTTTTGGGAAAATTAAAACTAAGTGGAGTTTTAACGAATCTTTAATTAGATTGAAATGGGAATTGATAATTTAAATTATCAAATTTGGGAAATGATCGAGAATGGAGTATCGCCAGTTTTGCTCTAAATGACAGTTAAATCTTTAATTAGATTTGAAGTGAAATGGTAATTAAACTTACCGATAACACTGTGGTGTTAGCTATGGAGTATGATCAGTTTTGCTCCATGGGATGAATAGGTTGGGATTGTAAAATAAAATATGATTACTTCGGTGTGGTTCGCTAATCCCGACTAGTTTGGAAAACCTTAACATGGTTTAAATTGACATCCAAAGGAAGATTAAAGAATAAATTTTAAAGAATTTATCTTTGATAAAATTAATGGGAACAAATCCCTAAGAATGTGAACATTTGAATAAAAGAATATTCAGAATTAGAATGAGGCGTATGTTGTGTTTTTTATAACACTTGTTTATTATATACGTGAGTTATTCGGAAAGACCGGGTTTATACCCATTCTAAATAACTGATTTGACGATAAGTCGACGATAAAGACGGTGGTTGAAGACCAGAGGTCTTCACATTGTTTAGATGATTACTGATGTCTTGATTGGGTTGTACACCCAAGACGAGGTAATAAGTGGTGATCGTCCAGATGTACTTGGAGATCGACGGATATGCGAGGGCCTCTCTTCTGTATTGGACATACGGGACGAGAAATAAGGTGCTTTCGGTTTCGTTCAAACCCAGAATGAACTTGTGAATGGATTGTGTGTCTAATGTTGGATTTTATTCTGTGCTGATTGATTTCTATTAAATATATATCTGTTTGGCGGTGGAGAATTTATCCTCTTGCTTAACGCCCTTCTATGAGACGTACGAGCACAGAGGTTATATATCGATAGATTTCAGTCGCATGGTATGAATTGCCTGTGTGGCATGTTGAGATGCTGTGATAAAGGCTTTTGTTTAAAAGCAGAGTCTTGTGCTTGATGATCAAAGAACGACTTTAATACAGCGTAGCTTTGGGTATGGCGTTAATTCGCGAGCCTCACACCTTGGTATGAGTCAAAAACGGGATAAGGGAACATAGTGAGTGCATGACGTTTCTTTCTAGCTATGGGTGGTGTTAGCGTTTTGCAAGCCCTGACTTTTATATAATTTTGCCTTTGTGGCTGTTGGGATGCGAGGCACCTCGGTTATATCGGTCTCCACGGAGCCGATGGATAGGTCCTATATGACCTGGAAAAGTGTGTTCAGGAATTGCCAATCCTCAAACATCACGGAGGACCGGCACTGCAGGATCCAGGGGTTACACAGAGTGTGTAGTCCCGAGACATTTGCTAGAGTGTCTCGAAGCGGAAAGGAGTACATCCCTTTCCTAGACTCATGACGGAAATCCAATTTCCAATATGTGACATTTCGATTTTGATTATAGAGCCTAGTATTGGCGACATGATATATGGTACCCATGGTGTCTAGGATTGATACATTTATATTTGAAGTTGTTTTAATACACTTTACACTATAATAGTATCAAAATGATTTGTTTTAAACGTATCATGCATTATTTGGCTATTATAAGGGAAAACCCTATCCTCCGGCTTGCATTGCATAGTGTGATGGGACCTGGGTCTTATAATAGCTTCATTTTTCCCAAAAAGCATTGCGTTGTTTATAACTGTTTATGCACTGATATACTTGGGAGGAAACCCGTTCTGTGGTATACGGCGTGATCCCCTGATTTACTTTTAAAGTAAAGTTTTAAATAATTGTTTTAATTCTTACACCAGTCACATGACTGACCTGGAGTTTATTGTTTTAACCTAAACTCTGGGTGCCCTTATTTTCCACACGGGCAACTAGTAGTTTTGGTTTTGCAGATTTATATTCACAGGATCCTTGTTTACAGGTGGAACGATATCCGGAAAGCTCTGTATCCGTTTATCTCTTTCAGTTATGTTTTATATTATTTTCCGCTACTATGTAATGTAATTAAAATCTCTGATATTTCTCTGATGTATAATAATTATTCATACTCTGTATATTCTTGTATTCTGATGGAATTGTTGTAATAAGCAATGAAATGTTCTCCTGTTTGTGTTCTCATTCGTCTTGTCCTCAAAGCAATCCGGGCTTTCCTTTATGGGGAAGTTCGGGTCGCACACGTGGTATCCGAGCTTTGGTTTACAAAGCTCGAGAACAAGACATATTAAAGCCGAACGAAAGAATTCATCAGAGATTGGATTAGTAATATCCAATGAGAATGACTCATTAGAGATGGGATCAGTAGTATCCTAGAATGAGTCGAAAGAGTGTTATTTTTAAAATCAAAATAAAAACAAAGTTTGTTTTGAAAATTTAAACAATTTTGTATGTATTTGAATATTTTATTTGTATTGAATTTGGACAATCCCATATATAAAGATTTTGCATATACGCCTTGCAAACGTGTATTCGAAGTTTTAATATACTGGGTAGATATAGAATCACACTCTAGTCGCCTGGGGATGATACCGGTAATTGTGATCACATTACCAGTATTTATGCTCGAGTTTCGAAAGTGGGATATCTATATGATCCCAATTGACTGGTGTGAGAACCAAAACTAGATAGCGTTTATTGTTGTGAATTGGCATCAAAAACATGATTTTTTGTATATATACAAAGTTATGTGATTAAAAAATTAACCAACTAATTGATTGTTGGTTGTGTTGTATGATTATTGGTTTGATTAATTAAATTTTTAACCATTAGCCAAATCGAATCAAAATATTGAACTGAATTGAAAATTGATTGAAATGCATGCATACATGTACACATATATATATGTATGTTTAATTGAACAGGTCAAAGCAAGGAGGCTAAAGATGAGGACTAAAATTGTATGCCCGATAAATAGGTACATATTTATTGTATTCCTTGGGGGTTTTTGATGATTTTGTGAGCCGATTGGCTGTTTCTTTTTCTTTTTTATTGCAGAGGCCTGTGTGGCGGTTTAGGGATTTTCCCGGTGCTCTCGTACAAAGGACGTTATGGCAAAAAATTTCAAAAATTTAGGGTGTTAGCCAAATTTTTGAAAAATTTGAAAAATTCTAAAAAACTGAAAAGTTGAAGAACTTAAGCCATAATTAAAATAATGAAAGTTGAGTTGGTTAGTTAAACAACTTTCAGCTTCGTTCCTTTTCGAGGACAAAAAGATTTTAAGTAGGGGAGATTGTAACAACCCAGAAAATTTAAAATTTTTATTTTGGTAATTTTAACAAATTTTGAATATTTAAAATGATTTATTTTAAATAATAACAACGAGAAATTTATTTTGAATAGAATTAGAATGTATATATTTATTTGTATCGAAGTTAGAATATAAATATTTATTTTTATTATAAAAGGAATTGAAAATGGCGCGGCAGTTTGAAAATTCGATTTCAAATTTCAAATGAATGTACAAGATTCAAAATAAATCGGATTTTAGCAAAACAAAAAAATATTAGAATCTATTTGAGAATATCTTTCCAACGAATCCAAAAAATTAAAATTTCATAGCGGGAATAAAAAGTTATGCCTAGTTGAAAATTCAAAATAATCGCTATGGAAAATATAGCCCTTAAAAATGGAAATTTTGCAAACAACCTCCGTTTTCGATGAAACCACTTTTGTTCGATCCGGATATCAAATTATTGCTAGATTCCAAAATTCATAATTTTTGGGATTAATATGTTAACATGGCAAAGTAAAACGCGTTTTAACAGTTTCAGTCAATTTGGATCGACTAGGAAATAGCCATTTTTCAAACGGTCTTCAAATTTGATGAAATTGGTTTTGTTAGGACCGTATCATCTAAACATAACTAGATTTTTTTTCCTGGAGTTTTTGGGGTCCGTATGTGGCCTCGGTAAATTGAAATGTGCGTTCAAATTTAATATATAGATTTATATTTTGATTTTTAACAGAAACTGGTTGAAACAAGCGAATTGGGTTACGAAACATGTCCCAATGTGTTCGGAATGGGGGTAATGTGCTAGGGGCGATGGTCGTTAGGTTCGATTTGGGATTCAAAAGAAAAGTCAACTTTAAGGGAATAATAAAATAAATTAAATATTATATATTTTAATATACTCCCTCCTCTCTCTCCTGTTTCCTCCACTCTCTCAAATCTAAACAAAAAGGAAAGAAAAACCTAATTTGGAAAACCGCGCTACCTCCCTCTGTCGGTGCGACCGCCGTGACCCCCCTTTGGCCATCACCCACCACCCTCGCCCCCTCTCGCTCCCCTATCTCTCTCCTCGTTCCCCTGAAAACCCGTAGCCCCAAAACCCTCGCTTGGGCCATCCATACCCCAATCTTCTGCCTGTGGACCCACCGTAGGTCACGGATCCACTCCCCCGACCTCCAACCAACCCGAAGCCACTGTGGGACCCCCCCTCTCCGACGATGATTCGATTTTTGGCAAGAAGATGAGCTTTTTAGTTATTTTTATTCAATATAATGGGTTAAGTATATACATATAAAATCAGTTTTATATATATGTAATAAAACAAGAAAAGTTTTGATTTTTAAACAAGTACACTTTAGATTTTGTTTAAACAAGAAAGATTGGATTTTTAACATAATAAAAATATGATTTTTATCTATGTATGATAATAAAAATATGATTTTTATATATATCGCTTTGAAATAAAATACGATTTCATCGTATATAAAATAGTTAAGCTATAAAAATAAAAATATGATTTTTAGATTATGCATGCTATTTTAAAAATAATTGAACTATGAAAATATTTTTGGAAGGATAAAAATATAATTTTTACCGTATGAACATTATTTATAAAATCATCAAACTATGAAACAAAAATTCGATAGTTAAAAATATGATTTTTAACGTATATATGTTATTTATAAAATAGGCATCCTAGATTTATGGAAATTTTTAAATTTGACAATCAAAGCACGACGGAGTGGAACCCGACACTAGGATGAGAACTCCTCACTTTAATTTATTTTCTAGTCAGAAATATATACTAGGATGCAGACGGTGCTTAGCAACACCCAACATCCGTCATCCACAGACCATGGACGACTTGTTTGTTTGTTTGATTGTGTTGTGAAAATTGATTGTGTGATGTGGAATGGAATAAATAAAATATTCATATGTTGAAATAAATATTTTATCGTTAACAATATAATTTTTAACGTGTATATGAATAAAATAAATATTCATAAACAAATCAGATGATTTTTTTATGTACACACATTTGACTGATATTGATTGGGACGATAAATTTTACACATCGCCCAACTGCACAAATAAAATTCATTATTTGTTGATTGAAACCCCACATGGGTATTGGGATGATATTGGACATACACTAATCCCAATATTTAGTTGTATGTTAATCGATTGGTTGACACACTGTTATAAGCATTGATTATTTATATTTAACGCTTATGCGGTTGTGTAATGCACTCTAGATGATGGTTGACTGTGTTTGATTGTTGTTGTGTACATGTGTGTATGAAATCCATATAAATCAAATTATATGGTAATTGACTGTGTCTGATTCCAATTCAGAAAGAATAAATATTTTAAAATAACGATTATTTTAAAATAATGAATATTTTAAAATAATATTTTGTAAAAGATCAAAATCTGATTTTGATGCCCGATTTGGGATGGACACGAATATATTTAAATATATGAAGCGGTGTCGATTTGATTAACGCCATCTTGACAGGAACGATATTTATATCGATTTTATATATTTTTATAATGAATATCGAAAAGGAATTGATTTCAAAATCTAATGTTTTGAGAATATTATCATTTATATATCGATGATATGGAATATTCAATTTTGATTTGAAATCGAATATGAAGTTGAAATAGTATTGAAAACGAATTTAAAACGATTTATAAAATACGTTTTAAATGGAAATCGACAAAATATATATAATATATATATTATATATATATAATGGCCCGAATAGAACGCGCCACGCCACGGCAGTTCGCGAATATCAACCATTGACTTTAAATTGACTTTACGGGAGATCCGACCGTCAGATTCTCGTAAAACTAGAACCATTAGGTTCGTATCGAAAAGTGATTTCTAACAAATGTGAGAGATTTGAAATCTAACAGTTGGATTTGGAATTATGTCCAAATAAAATTTGGAAAAGGTCGCTGTAAATGCAGTTCGATGACCGTTTATGGAAATCGACTGTACGGGCCTTGATAAAATTATTAAAAATATTCATAATTTGTGTAAAATCATAATAAATGATTGGAAAGAGTTGGGACAAAAAATTCCATATTTGAAAAGATAAAAATATATTTTTGTCGAAATGAGCTAGTGATAACTAGAATTATAATCCAATATTTTTAAATAAATAAATTGGATTTGAAATGGTTTTAAAAATAACCAGAATTCCCAATATATGAATTGGAATGGATTTGAATCGAAATTATCTTTGGAATATTTCGATATTGGACTCCGTGATTATACGGATATTGTGGAGGAATTTGGAAGATATATATCGTTATTCCAATACGATATTTGTTGGTTTCAGAATTTGATATTGAATATAAGCCGACATATTTTCTATTCAGAGCCTTGTATTTAATATCAAATTGGATTTTGGGTTTGTCGTCAATGGTATCTTTAATAATACTGTTCTTAAACCCAATGGAAAAATTAGAATCTGACTGGAGACTAGCTAAGTTGAATGGTTTCCTGGGTATTGATCTGATGTTTGTTTCGGCCTTCGGTGTTAATACTTAGGGAATTGTTCTCTTACTAATTTATGGTTAGAGACTTACGGGATTTTGGGTTTGTCGTGAACTTTGTTTTAAATGGCACTGTTCTTAAACCCAATGTGAAAAGAATAAATATTTTAATTAAGATTTAAAGAAGAATTACCAATTAATTAAAATTTAGTTGGAACAGAAAATGGAATGTGAATTGGGTTTATTGTGAACTGTGTTTTTAATGACATTCGTTCTTTAACCCGATTTACAGTGAAATGTGATTGGGAATTTATAAATCTTTTTATTAAGATTTAACGGGAATTTTTCGAAAGTAAAGTTTTCCAATTTAATATATTAAATTGGAATTGAATGGAATTCGATTTGATAATAATCGAAGTGAACTTCTGTGGAGGAAGACTGTTAATACATATGGGATTTAAAAGGCGTTGCCATTATTCGATTTTTATTATTGGTCGGATACGGAAATTGATATCGATTATATATTGATTTGTTTTTCCATGAAGATTCCATAATTAGTGGAATGTGATTTGGGTTTATCGTGAACTGTGTTTTAAACAACATTAGTTCTTTAACCTAGTTAAAGGCAGGATTTCATGTCTGTCATTGTATTTCGAACTGTATGGTTGATCTCCGCTAAATATATATCGGTTTGGTGGCGGAGAATTTATTCTCTTGCTTAACACCCTTCTTTGAGACGTACGAGCTTAGTGGTTATATATAGGCAGAAATTGATAGTACGGTGTTGATTGCCGATGCAGTATGTTTGATTTTCCGAAGTTAAATAATCATTAATATTGATTTTTGGGAAGACTAAAACTAAGTGGAGTTTTAATGAATCTTTAATTAGATTGAAATGGGAATGATAATTTAAATTATCAAATTTGGGAAATGATCCAGAATGGAGTATAGCCAGTTTTGCTCCTAGCGATAGTTAAATCTTTAATTAGATTTGAAGTGAAATGTAATTAAATTTACCGATAACACTGTGGTGTTAGATATGGAGTATGATCAGTTTTGCTCCATGGGATGAATAGGTTGGGATTGGAAAATAAAATAAATTATTACTTCGGTGTGGTTCGCTAAACCCGACTATTTTAGAAAACCTTAATATGGTTTGAATTGACATCCAAAGGAAGATTAAAGAATAAATTTTAAAGAATTTATCTTTGATAAAATTAATGGGAACAAATCCCTAAGAATGTGAATATTTGAATAAAAGAATATTTAGAATTGGAATGAGGCGTATGTTGTGTTTTTTATAACACTTGTTTATTATATATGCGAGTTATTCGGAAAGACCGGGTTTATACCCATTCTGAATAACTGATTCGACATAAGTCGACGATGAAGATGGTGGTTGAAGACCGGAGTGTCTTCACATCGTTTGGATGATTAATGATGTCTTGATTGGGCTGTACACCCAAGACGAGGTAATAAGTGGTGATCGTCCAGACGTCCTTGGAGATCGACAGATATGCGAGGTCCTCTCTCCTATATCGGACATATGGGACGAGGAATAAGGCGCTTCGGTTTCGTTCAGACCCAGAACGAAGTTGTGAATGGATTGTGTTTCGGACATTGGATATTATTCTGTGTTGATTGATTTCTATTAAATGTATATATCTGTTTGGCGACGGAGAATTTATTCTCTTGCTTAATGCCCTTCTCTGAGACGTACAAGCTCAGAGGTTATATATCGATAGATATCAATCGCATGGCATGAATTACCTGTGTGGCATGTTGAGATGCAGTGATCAAGGTTTTTGTTGAAAAGCAGAGTCTTGTGGTTAATGATCAAAGCACGACTTTAATACAGCGTAGCTTTGTGTATGGCGTTAATTCGCGAGCCTCACACCTCGGTATGAGTCAAAAACGGGATAAGGGAACATAGTGAGTGCATGACGTTTCTTTCTAGCTATGGGTGGTGTCAGCGTTTTGCAAGCCCTGACATTTATATATTTTTACCATTGTGGTTGTTGGAATGCGAGGCTCCTCGGTTATATCGGTCTCCACGCAGCCGATGGATAGGTCTTATAGGACCTAGAAACGTGTGTTCAGGAAATGCCAATCCTCAAACGTAACGGAGGACGACACTGCAGGATCCAGGGGTTACCCAGAGTGTGTAGTCCCGAGACATTTGCTAGAGTGTCTCGAAGCGGAAAGTAGTACATCCCTTGCCTAAACTCATGACGGAAATCCAATTTCCAATACGTGACATTTCGATTTTGATTGTAGAGCCTAGTATTGGCGACATGATATATGGTAACCATGCCGTCTAGGATTGATACATTTATATTTGAAGTTGTTTTCATACGCTTTACACTATAATAGTATCAAAATGATTTGTTTTAAACATTTCAAGCATTATTTGGCTATTATAAGGGAAAACCCTATCCTCCAGCTTGCGTTGCATTGTGTGATGGGACATGGGTCTTATAATAGCTTCATTTTTTCCAAAAAGCATTGCGTTGTTTATAACTGTTTATGCACTAGTATTCTTGGGAGGAAACCAGTTCCGTGGTATACGGCGTGGTCCCCTGATTTACTTTTAAAGTAAAGTTTTAAATAACTGTTTTAGTTCTCACACCAGTCACATGACTGACCTGGAGTTTATCGTTTTAACCTAATCTCTGGGTGCCCCTATTTTCAACACGGGCAGCTAGTAGTTTTGGTTTTGCAGATTTATATTCACATGATCCTGGTCTACAACTGGAACGATATCCGGAAAGCTCTGTATCCATTTATCTCTTTCAGTTGTGTTTTGTATTATTTTCCGCTGCTATGTAATGTAATTAAAATCTTTGATATTTCTCTGATGTATATTATTTATTCATACTCTATATATTCTGGTGGAATTGTTGTAATAAGCAATGGAATGTTCTTCTGTTTGTGTTCTGATTCGTCTTGTCCTCAAAGCAATCCGGGCTTTCCTTTACGGGGAAGTTCGGGTCGCCATAAGTAAAATTTGGCACTATATGCTCATAACCAAATAACAACCATAGTAAATTTAAATAATTGGTTAGTCTCTTATCAAGATACCTAGTACACGTTGATATCAAGCCTTTGGACAGTAATATCAATTATAAGTGGTACTCTTGTTGTAATGATCGAACACTGACATTAAATTCAAGTCAAATAATAATCTTCCCTTGGGTCGATTAATTATTCACTCGTAAACCCTTATAATTGCCACGTATTTATCATCATAGATGTGTAATTGATTTGGCCAAACATTAGCCTTCCTTTAGGCCTGTAACAACCCCAATTTTGGAACCAATTTAAAATTTTAGTTTTAGCTATTTCAATGGGTTTTTGATATTTAAAATGATTTATTTTAAGTAATAAAAATTTAAAATGTATTAAAATCGAAGTTAGAACGTATAAATTTATTTTAATTTCAAAACAAGCTTGAAATGGCATGGTAGTTTCAAAATTCTATTTTAAACTTTAAATGAATGCACAGAATGAAATATAAATCGGATTTCAATAAAATAAAAAACGTTAGAATCTGTTCAATTATATCTTTCTAATGAATGCGAAAAAAAATCAGATTTCACAATATAAATTGTTAGTTATGTCTAGTTTAGAATTCAAAATAGTCGCTATGGAATTTATATATATTTTAATATAACATATAGCCCTTAAAAATAGACATTTTGCAAACGACCTCCATTTTCGACGAAACCACTTTTGTCGGATCTGGAATGTCAAATTATTGTTACATTTCAAATTTCATAATTTTTGGAATTAATATATGAGCGTGGTAAATTTAAACGGGTTTTGTAATTTCAGTTTAAATTTAATCGACTAGAAAATGGCCATTTAACAAATGGTCTCCAATGTAACGACCCGTAAAATCTGAACCAGTTTAAAAACTTTAAATTGGCTAAAATAGTGGATTTTAAATATTGAAAATAAATATTTTAAATAATAACGATGAAAAGTTAGTTTGAATCGATGTTAAAAATGAATATAATTAATTTGAATTATAAACAAGGCCTGAAATGGCGCGGCAGTTTCAAAAATTGAATTCAAACTTTGACTGACTGTACCCGGCGCAAAACAAAACGGATTTGAGTGAAACCAAAAATATTTAAATCTGTTAGTAAATATCTTTCCAACGAATCTAAAAAATCGAAGTTTAATAGCGGGAATCAAAAGTTATGGCCAAATGAATTTTCAGGAAGGTCGCTATAGAGAATATATCGACTTTGAAAATGGACATTTTGCATACGACCTCGGAATTCGACGAAACCACTTTTGTTGGATCCGGGATGATAAACTATTGTTAGGTTTCAAATTTCATAATTTTTGAAGTTAATCTGTGAGCGTGGCAAAGGAAAATGTGTTTTGGTCAATTATAGTTAAATTGGATCGACCAGAAATGGGCCGTTTTTCAAACGGTCTCAGAATTCGACGAAACTAGTTTTGTTGGGACCGTATCGTCGAAACATAGCTAGATTTATTTTTCTATAATTTTTCGAATCAGTATGTGGCCCCCGCAAATTGAAATGTACGTTCAAATTAAATATTGAATGTTTTATATTATAATTTGAAGGAAAACTAACTGAAACAGTCGAATGAGCCTTCGAAACATATCCCATTGTGTTCAAAATGGGGTAAAACGCTAGGGACGACAGTCGTTGGGTTTGGATTGGTGTTCGTGTGTGAAAGGGGTATTTTTGAGAATTTAAAAATTATAAATAAAAAATAAAATTCATTGGCTGACTCTCTCTCTCTCCCCCCATATTGTCTCTCCCCGCTGCCGTTAGAAAGCGAAAACCCCTTCAAAACTTCCAGCCCGAATCGCCGCCGCTACGTCCACTTTCAGCCCCACTTACAGTTGAGTTTTTCGTTCGCCTCTCCCTCCTCTTCACATCCATACCCATTTCACCCCCGTCTCGTGCCACTGTCGTCGAGTTTGAAGCCTCCAAAGTCAGAGACTTTCCGCCGTCCCCACGTTCACCTGGGAACGTCGAACTGGCCCCACCTCCCGGCGTAGGTGCGCCTCTCGAGGCCTGACGTCGTGGTGCAATCGGATTTCAACATCGAGCTGTGGATTTCGCAAAAACTGAAAACCTAGTTTTGAATCAAAAGGATGGTATACAGCTAATTTATTTTGAACTAATTTTTACACTTTTATGTGTTGTTAACTTGTAAAAATCATATCTTTTTCGTTTGTTGACGAAATTCAGTGAAACAAGAGACAGTGGATTCATGTGGATGTCTTCTACATTCTAGAAGAGACCGCATATTTTTCTGAGCCTTCTGCTACTTTTGGTGGAGTGGAACCCAAGGAGAGATTTCTAATTTATAAACGATATGGAAAACAACGATGTATAAATTATATAGTCGATGTATGAATTATATCAGTGTTGTACACCTCATGTATAAGCGTTGTATAAGTTGTATGTTTGATGTATAAGTTATATATGCGTTGTAAAAAATGTATGTGCGTTGAAATGAATTGAAGTGAATCGAAATATATTTATATATGAATACATATATATATATATATATATATATATATATATACACACACACTCCCCTCATCCACAGACCATGGACGATATTTATTGTTTGTGATTGGTGTGAAAATTGGTTGATAGCGAATGGTTGATTAGAATTGTTTGTGGTTGAAATTGATTGGTTGTGGTTGAAAAATACCCATTGGTAATTGAAACAAAATCAGAATAGATTGTGGAAATGAAAATAAAACATGCCGCCTGCGTGCGAACTAGATGCATGAATCCCCATTGTCAAAAACCGCGAGGTTTTAAGGTAGAGCGAGGAGTCGTACTAGGGACGGTCCCGGTTTTAACTACCCTGCCGTTATGCCACCGAATTTTCCAATAATATTCATGTGTTAGAATTATTTTCGTGTGTTGAAACTATATTCATGTGTTGAATAGAAATTCATGTGTTGAACAATAGTTGTGTTTTGAAATAAATTGTTTATTAATAAAAATCATATTTTTATCATCTATATGAACTATATAAAATAGTCGTGTTTTGAAATAAATCGTTTTACAATAAAAATCACATTTTTATTATATACATGGATTGTTGAAAGTAGTGAAGTGTTGAAATAAAGGACTGTTAGATAAAAATATCATTTTTATCAAATCTATAAAAGGGGATGTGGTTTTGAAAACGATGAAAGATTTATATTTATATGTATTATATAAATATAATCAAAACGAAGTGAATAACGAGGCTGCAGTTCGTGTTTTGAAACCATGATTTCAAACGATTAGTGCGGCAGATCCGACCATCGGATTTTCCCGAAACCACAACTGTCGGGTTCGCCTTGGAAATACCTTTCCAACGGCACCAACTTTGTAAAGATCCAACGGTTGGATTGTCTGGAATGTTTAATTCAAATCTGAAGAAAAACCAGCGCCAGAATCGATTATTTATATATAATTAATTAAATTAAATCGAATAACGACGCTGCAGTTCGTATTTTGAAATCGTAACTTCAAACGATTAATGCGGGAGATCCGACGGTCGGATTTTCCCCAAACTGAAACCGTTGGATTCGTTTTAAAAAGATCTTTTTAATGATATAAATTTTGTGAGAATCCAACGGTTAGATTTTCAGATATGTGTAAATCAAATCTGGAGAAAAACAGCGCCACGGCCGCGTTATGGCCTGAAGCGTCGTTTGAATGAATTGGCTATTTTTAAATAAATAAAAATAGCGATAAATCGTGATAAAATATTATAAACGATATGGAATGGAAATAAACTGAATTTGCTCGATTTATGTGATATTTGATGGTTGAATGTGTTTGGTGTGAAAATTACATTAAAGAACAAAATTGGTGTTATCGAATGATTTAACCATTGAAATAAATTGATTTGAAATTCTAAATATACGTGAATTGTTTGAAAAGGCCGAGTTAATTCTAATTTCAAATAATTGACCGGCGATTGTAAGTCGAAGGTATGAAGATGGTGCAAGACCGATGATCTTCACGTCGAATGGAGGGGTGCTACTGATGCTCATGATAGGAGTAGCTACCTTGACGGGGTTGAAGTAGTAGCCACCCGAACGTACATGTTGATTGTACGGATATGCGAGGTATTGAGTGCCCCGGTTTC
This sequence comes from Allium sativum, assembly GCA_030737875.1. NCBI lineage: Eukaryota > Viridiplantae > Streptophyta > Magnoliopsida > Asparagales > Amaryllidaceae > Allium > Allium sativum. The sequence goes on along the minus strand of CM060927.1, from coordinate 258,814,996 downwards.
GTTCAGACCCAGAACGAACGTGTAAATGGATTGTGTGTCTGACATTGGATTTTGTTATGTGCAGATTGATCTTTATTAAATATATATCTGTTTGGCGGTAGAGAATTTATTCTCTTGCTTAACGCCCTTCTCTGAGACGTACGAGCCCAGAGGTTATATATCGATAGAAATCAATAGCATGGGGTGAATTGCCTGTGTGGCACGCCTAAGTGATAGATGATCAAGGCTTATGTTGAAAAGCAAAGTCTTGTGGTTGATGATCAAAGCACAGCCGGTGTGGCATAGCTTTGTGTATAACGTGAATTCACGAGCCTCACACCCCGGGATGGACCAGAAATGGGAGAAGGATCCAGGGAGAACATGCGTTTCTTTCTAGCTAAGGTGGTGTCAGTGACCTACCAGCCCTGACATTTATATACTTTTCACCTGTGAGGTTGTTGCTGTTGCGAGGCGCCTCGGATGTATCGGTCGATCCGGGACCGATGGAGTCATTAGGCTCATTTACGCCCCAAAGGGCAGGGAAACGCAGTGTTCACGCATTTTAATACACATCGGTGGACCGGCCCTGTGGCTCCTAGGTGCAGTTGCGGCTATTCCTGAGACATGGTAGGCTAGATTGTCTCGAAGCGGTGAAGACGATCCCTGGCCTCGGTTCATGACGGAAATCCAATTTCCAAATACGACATCGTGCGGTTTTGATTGTATACCTATATATGGCGACATAGTGGTATGGGGCATTAATGCCGCCTATGATTGATAGTTATGATTGAAATCGTTTTTGAAACATATATACACTAGCAATAATATCAAATGATTTATTTTGCTCGTATCAAGCATATTTTGGCCATTATAAGGTAAAACTCTATCCTCTGGTGTATGTTGCGTTGTGTGATGGGAATTGAGTCTTATAATGGCTTCATTTTTATAAAGAGCATTGCGATGTTTAAAAGATTTATTTGTTTTAAAGCACCGGCAATCCAATGGAGTAAACCCATTCCGCGAAAGTGGCGTCGTCCTGTGATTAGCCATATTTGAAAATGTGTTAAGTAGATTTCTCATACCAGTCCCATGACTGACTCGTAGTTTTTTTCACTTGCAAACTCGGGTGCCCCTTTTTCTACACGGGCAGCCTTGTATTCAGGTTTTAGTAGGCTCTTTCTGGATAGCTGGAGCTGAAGATGGATTCTATCATTTATCTCTTTTTATGTTGTTCAGCTCCTGTTTACATCTTATGTTTTCTTTTCCACAGTAGACATTTATGCATAGCTGAACTGTATTTTGTACTAAGTATGATCCTATATACTGTGTAACTCTGATGATTATATTTATCCAGTGTATTCTATTGTGCATTATCTGGTGTATTTATTTATTTCTGTTCTGTTATTATCTGTTTATGTGTTATATTCCAAAGATTCCCCTAGCCACTGTCTTATCGGGAATGGGGTTGTCTCAAACGTGGTATCAGAGCTTTGGTTAAGCTTAGTTCTGGAATATAACATATTAACGAACTCATCAGAAATAGAACCAGTAGTGTTCTAGGACGAATAACTCATTACAGATAGGATCAGTAATATCCTTGTATGAGTATAGCAGAATGAATTACACTTCGATAGACACATTTACATACAAGTATATGTCTCTATGTTTCAAAAATTACCTTTTCTGTTGGCCTAACACTTTGTCTGCTTTTTGCAGACATAGAAAATGAGTGGTAGAAGCAGAAGAAATAATCCTATGGTTCGACAAATTAATGAGCCAGTTGTACTCCCTCAGCCAGGATCGGATATAGAAGCTCTATTGAAAAGATATCGAAATCTGGGTGGACTGCCATTCTCGGGCAATGAATCTATTATTCGAACTCAGGCTTGGATGAGTTCTGCTGAAAGAATTTTTGAAAGTTTCCAGCTGAGAGATGACCATAAAAGATTGGTGGCATTTTGGGCACTCAGAGAAGAAGCTTTAATCTGGTGGGAAACAATCATTAAAGATAATCCAGAAGGTGATATCACCTGGGATATGTTCAAACAATTTTTCAATAAAAAAATTATTCCTCCAGAAGTAACTGAGCGGTTATGTGATGAATTCTACTATTTGATACAAGGAGATATGAATATCCCATAATATCATAAGAAATTCAATGAACTTTCTCACTTCGCCCCTCATCTAATACGAGATCCAAAGAGGAAGAATCTGAGATTTATTAATGGTCTTCAAAGGAAATACCAAAATAGTGTGATGGGCCATGTGAAGCTTCCTTTTTCTAAAATGATATACATGGCTTATCAATATGAAGATCTTGATAGGCGAGGCCTTTTTTTCGACGAAGAGGAAGTCAGCACTAGCAGTAAAAGGAAATTTGAAACTGATAGCCCAGAAACTAGTGCACAGCCTGAGGCCAGTATGAAGTCTGAGTCCAGGAAGAATCCTAGAGTCGATCAGAAAAAGGTTAAAGCAGTCATATGTTTAAAGTGTAATCAGCAAGGGAATTTGATGAGAAATTGTAGATCCTCGAACAAGCGAAAGAATAAGGGAGCTAAATCCCAGAACAAGGTTCAAGAAGTTAGAAAGTGCAAACTTTGCCAGCAGGTTGGACACGTAAAGCAGGACTGCCGGCTCCTAAGGAAATCTGAAGTGGTTCAGGTAAATAAAGTAGCAGAAACTTCTGAACCCTCAGCTAGTCAGGAAAGGTCAGACGTTTTAGAAGGCACGCTTACTGTCAAAAACATTCCGGTTAAAGTACTATTTGACACAGGCGCGTCGAGAAGCTTTATTGCAAAGAATGCGGTTAAGAAATTAGATTTGAAATTGAAAAAGCTCAAAGAACCCATCACTGTCCAGAATCCGGTTGGGGGTTCCCTCAATCTTAGTTGGATTTGTGGGGGTGCCTGTTTCCTTTTCTCATTATCGGTTTCCTTGTATCTCGATCGTCATGAATTTTACTGAATTCGATCTTATTTTAGGGTTGGATTGGTTAACCAAATACGAAGCTGAGGTTAAATGTGCAGAAAGGGTTGTCAAGGTTAAAACGAAGCTTGCCAATATAGTAAGTCCCTGTGAAGGCCCGAATTCTGATAGAAAAGACTTCTGGGCAGCATTAGATGTTTCTCCTGCTCAAATAGAACCCATTCCTGTCGTTATAGAGAATATCCCAGTCGACATAGAAAGTATCCCAGTTGTCAAGAACTATGCGGATGTGTTCGAAGAAGTTGATAGCTTACCTCCGCAAAGAGAAATTGATTTTAAAATCTCTTTGGTTCCAAATGCAAGGCCGGTAGTTCATGCTATTCGAAGAATGGCCTTGAAAGAGAAAGAAGAGTTAGCTAACCGAACTAGACAGCTTGTATGGAAAGGTCTGATCAGGCCTAGTTTTTCTGATTGGGGAGCAGCAGTGGTATTGGTTCCGAAGTCCGACGGTACTCTCAGACTGTGTGTGGATTATCGCGACTTGAATAAGCAGACATTGAAAAACAAATATCCATTGCCACGGATTGATGATTTATTGGACCGATTGAATGGAGCACAGGTATTTTCATGAATGGACCTAGCTATAGGTTTCTATCAACTTCGTATTGCTGAAGAGTGTGTTCTTTTGACAGCATTCAGAGGTCCGGACTTATTCTACGAGTGGTTAGTAATGCCGTTCGGCTTATGTAACGCTCCGGCCTATTTCGTCGATCTAATGAACAGAGTATTCGGAGGAGTATTGAATAAATTTGTTCTGGTTTTCATTGATGATATCCTGATCTTCTCTAAGTCAGAAAGCGAGCACGAAAAACATTTGGAACAAATGTTAGAAATTCTGAGAAAGAATGTTTTAAAAGCAAAGTTTTCCAAATGTGTATTCTGGCAAGAAGAAGTCAAATTTCTTGGCCACGTCGTGTCAAAAGAAGGAATTTCAGTGGATCCCAGTAAAATCACTGCTATTCAGAATTGGAAACAGCCTCGTACACCCACATAAGTCAGAAGTTTTCTTGGATTAGCCAGTTATTATCGGAAATTCATTAAGGATTTCGCGAAGAAATCTAGTTCTTTAACGAAACTGACGAAGAAACATTCGAGATTCAATTGGACTCCGTTATGCGAGGAAGCTTTCCAGGAGCTGAAATTAAAACTGATGACTGCTCCAGTGTTAACAATAATAGATGGCAATGAGGACTTAAAGTCTCGACTGATGCTTCTAGAGAAGGCCTTGGCGCGGTGTTAATGCAAAGAGGTCAAGTGATTGCTTATGCCAGCCGTCAGCTGAAACCACATGAGAAGAATTATGTGACTCATGATCTTGAGCTGTTAGCCATCATGTTCGCCTTGAAAATCTGGAGGCACTACCTTTTAGGTGAGAAATTCGAACTATATACTGACCATCAGTCATTAAAATATTTGTTCACCCAGAAGGATTTGAATCTGAGACAGCAGCGTTGGCTAGAATTTCTTGCAGTGTACGATTTTGAGATTTTGTACACTCCAGGGAAACCAATGTTGTGGCTGATGCGCTGAGTAGAAAGAATGTAATAATCGCCAGCTTTATCGTTACGACTTCCTTGATTGATAAGATCTCCATTCTACAGAAAGGTGATAATTTTGTTAAGGAGATGATCAAAAGAATTCAAAAAGGCGATGCATCCAGTTTCCAAGTGGATAACGAGGGAATTCTTAGATTAAAAGGAAGGATTTGTGTTCCCGACGTCTCTGAGCTCAAAAGAGAAGTTCTTGATGAATGCCACAAGTCCAAGCTGAGTATCCACCCAAGGGTTAGCAAAATGTATAATGACCTCAAGCGAACTTTCTGGTGGAAGGCAATGAAAAGAGATATCTCTATATATGTTAGCCGGTGTCCCACCTGTCAGCAAGTCAAAATCGACCAACAGAAACTCGCTGGATTGTTGCAACCTCTAGAAGTACCAGGTGGGAAGTGGGAACAGATTTTTATGGATTTCATAGATGGTTTGCCCAGAACCAGAAAAGAAATGACAGTATTTGGGTGATCGTGGATCGATTTACGAAGTCCGCTCATTTCATACCTGTCAAATCGAATAGAACTGCTCAAAGTCTGGCGCAGATTTATTTCAAAGAAATTGTTAGACTGCACAGAGTTCCCATGAGCATCGTTAGTGATCGTGACCCGATTTTTGCCAGTAAATTCTGGGAAGCATTCCAAGCAGAATTGGGAACGAAACTGAACCTGAGCACCGCTTATCATCCTCAAACTGATGGCCAAACTGAGAGGGTGAATCGTATTCTTGAAGATCTATTGCGGGCTTGTATTCTTGATTTTGGCGGATCGTGGGAAGACCATTTGCATTTGGCCGAATTCTCATACAACAACAGTTATCAAGCGAGCCTGACAATGTCACCATTCGAAGCATTGTATGGTAGACCATGCCGATCCTCTGCTTGTTGGGTGGAGCCAGGCAATAGACTTGTATTGGGCCCAGATATGATTCGCGATGCTGCAGATAAAGTTGACTTTGTTAAGAAATGATTACTCGCCGCTGAAAGCCGACAGAAAAGCTATGCAGATAAGAGAAGAAGAGATATATCATTTGTTGTTGGCGACTATGTATATTTGAAAGTATCTCCGATGAGAGGAGTTATCTGGTTCGGTAAAACAGGGAAACTAGCACCCAAATTCATTGGTTCGTTTCCTATTCTTGAACGGATTGGAAATCTCACATATAGGGTTCAACTGCCAGATTGGTTGCCTGGAGTGCATGACGTATTTCACGTATCTCAACTGCGAAAGCACGTTCATGATCCAGACTTGATCGTGGAAGAAGCAACGCAACAGGATATAGAAATCACTCCAGAATTCGCTGTGAGAAGAGAGCCGCTAAAGATAATTGGCAAAGAAACCAAAGAACTGAGGAACAAGAAGGTTCACCTAGTCAAAGTGCAATGGAGTGGAGATCCGCGAGATTGTACTTGGGAAACTGAGGAGAGCATTCAGAAAGCCTATCCTAGGTGTCGAGTGGATATCTCTGATTGACTCCGGTGCAAGGTACATTTACCATACCTTGCATTACCATTTAACTCTCTACTCTGTTGTTATTTTCTTTCCATGGATGTGCACTTTTACTTCTGTAGTCTGATTAATATTAAAAAAAAAAGAGTAGAATTAATTTGTATGATTTTGAAAAGTTAAAAACAAATTGCTTTTTGTTTGAGATGTGTGATAGTGGATTGGATTAATTAAAATTATTAAAACGATAGTTAATTTAATTAATAAGAAGATGAATGGTAGAATTTATTCGATTAAATCACACATTGAACTGGTTCAAAAATAGATAGAAATATATACATGTGCATTATATATGTTTGAACAGGTAAATGGATTAGCTGTTGAGTAAAGATTTTATTTGCGTGCCCGACAAATAGGTAAACCTTAATGAGTTGGATGCGCAATTTTATTATTATATCAACTCCTGTGAGTGACATTGGATGCAGAGTGCTGGTTATTCTGTGTGTAATTAATAAATGTCGCCATAGGATAGTAACAATTAATTTTGAACTACACTACATGGCATACTTCTCGAAGATAAGCATACTTCATCATATACCACATAAGCATTTGGAGCTTGTGTGACGAGGTTGAAGATTTACCGTACGAGTGAGAGGCTTGTATGGTGATGAATATATTTTACAGGTTGAACTGATGACTGATATGGGCCATATAAAATATAACGGTAAATTGCCAGATTAATAAAAACCCCACACAGGTCTGGAGTTAACAATAATCACGTCTCTCTAGTCATTAGATACGGCACATGGACTATTTACTTTCCACACGGGATGAGGTGACGAGGATTTATCCTCTGGAGTAATTAAAAATACACACTCCCTCAGGCTTGACAGGGTGACGGGAATTTATTCTCTGGAGTTATTATCAATGCATGCTCCCCTGTAAACACCAGAATATATCACTATAAATATGTGTATGCTTTATAGGATTTATTGGGTACCTAATACGGCCCAATAAATTTCCAAACCCCTCCACATACAAAGGAGGTTATGGCGAAATTTTTCGAAAATTCCGGGTGTTAGCCAAATTTTTGAAGAATTTGAAAATACTCAGAAACTGAAAAGTTCGAGGATGGAAGCTAGATTGAACGTAGGGTTTATTAATTAAACCACTTTCGACTTTGTTCCTTTTCGGGGACGAAAAGTTTTAAGTGGGGGAGATTGTAACGACCCGTAAAATCTGAACCAGTTTAAAATTTTTAAATTGGCTAAAATAGTGGATTTTAAATATTTAAAATAAATATTTTAAATAATAACGACGAAAAGTTAGTTTGAATCGATGTTAAAAATGAATATAATTAATTTGAATTATAAACAAGGCCTGAAATGGCGCGGCAGTTTCAAAAATTGAATTCAAACTTTGACTGACTGTACCGGGCGCAAAACAAAACGGATTTGAGTGAAACCAAAAATATTTAAATCTGTTAGTAAATATCTTTCCAACGAATCTGAAAAATCGAAGTTTCATAGCGGGAATCAAAAGTTATGGCCAAATTAAATTTTCAGGAAGGTCGCTATAGAGAATATATCGACTTTGAAAATAGACATTTTGCATACGACCTTGGAATTCGACGAAACCACTTTTGTTGGATCTGGGATGTTAAACTATTGCTAGGTTTCAAATTTCATAATTTTTGAAGTTAATCTGTGAGCGTGGCAAAGGAAAATGTGTTTTGGTCAATTATAGTTAAATTGGATCGACCAGAAATGGGCCATTTTTCAAACGGTCTCAGAATTCGACGAAACTAGTTTTGTTGGGACCGTATCGTCGAAACATAGCTAGATTTATTTTTCGAATCAGTATGTGGCCCCGGCAAATTGAAATGTACATTCAAATTAAATATTGAATGTTTTATATTATAATTTGAAGGAAAACTGACTGAAATAGTCGAATGGGCCTTCGAAACATATCCCATTGTGTTCAGAATGGGGGTAAAACGCTGGGGACGACAGTCATTGGGTTTGAATTAGTGTTCGTGTGTGAAAGGGGTATTTTTGAGAATTTAAAAATTATAAATAAATAAAAAAATTCATTGGCTGACTCTCTCTCTCCCCCCGCATATTCTCTCTCCCCGCTGCCGTTAGAAAGCGGAAACCCCTTCAGAACTTCCAGCCCGAATCGCCGCCGCCACGTCCACTTTCAGCCCCACCTACAGTTGAGTTTTTTGTTCGCCTCTCCCTCCACTTCACATCCATACCCATTTCACCCCGTCTCGTGCCACTGTCGTTGAGTTTGAAGCCTCCAAAGTCGGAGACTTTCCGCCGTCGCCACGTTCAATTGGGACCCTCGAACTGGCCCCACCTCCCGGCGTAAGTGCGCCTCTCGAGGCCTGACGTCGTGGTGCAATCGGATTTCAACATCGAGCTGTGGATTTCGCGAAAACTGAAAACCTAGTTTTGAATCAAAAGGAAGGTATACGGTTAATTTATTTTGAACTGATTTTTACACTTTTAAGTGTTGCTAACTTGTAAAAATCATATCTTTTTCGTTTGTTGACGAAATTCAGTGAAACAAGAGATAGTGGACTCGTGTGGACGTCTTCTTCATTCTAGAAGAGACCACATATTTTTCTGAGCCTTCTGCTATTTTTGGTGGAGTGGAACCCAAGGTGAGATTTCTAATTTATAAACGATATGGAAAACGACGATGTATAAATTATATAGTCGATGTATGAATTATATCAGTGTTGTACACCTCATGTATAAGCGTTGTATAAGTTGTATGTTCGATGTATAAGTTATATATGCGCTGTAAAAATTGTATGTGCGTTGAAATGAATTGAAGTGAATCGAAATATATTTATATACGAATATATATATATATATATATACATACTCCCCTCATCCACAGAATGGTTGTTTGTGATTGGTGTGAAAATTGGTTGACAGCGAATGGTTGATTAGAATTGTTTGTGGTTGAAATTGATTGGTTGTGGTTGAAAAATACTCATTAGTGATTGAAACAAAATTAGAATAGATTGTGGAAATGAAAATAAAACATGCCGCCTGCGTGAGAACTAGATGCATGAATCCCCATTGTAAAAAACTGTGAGGTTTTAAGGTAGAGCGAGGAGCCGTACTAGGGACGGTCCCGGTTTTAACTACCCTGCCGTTATGCTGCCGAAATTTCCAATAATATTCATGTGTTAGAATTATTTTCGTGTGTTGAAACTATATTCATGTGTTGAATAGAAATTCATGTGTTGAACAATAGTCGTGTTTTGAAATAAATTATTTATTAATAAAAATCATATTTTTATCATCTATATGAACTATATAAAATAGTCATGTTTTGAAATAAATTGTTTTACAATAAAAATCACATTTTTATTATATACATGAATTGTTGAAAATAGTGAAGTGTTGAAATAAAGGACTGTTAGATAAAAATATCATTTTTATCAAATCTATAAAAGGGGATGTGGTTTTGAAAACAATGAAAGAATTATATTTATATGTATTATATAAATATAATCAAAACGAAGTGAATAACGAGGCTGCAGTTCGTGTTTTGAAACCATGATTTCAAACGATTAGTGCGGCAGATCCGACCATCGGATTTTCCCGAAACCACAACTGTCGGGTTCGCCTTGGAAATACCTTTCCAACGGCACCAACTTTGTAAAGATCCAACGGTTGGATTGTCTGGAATGTTTAATTCAAATCTGAAGAAAAACAGCGCCAGAATTGATTATATATATATAATTAATTAAATTAAATCGAATAACGACGCTGCAGTTCGTATTTTGAAATCGTAACTTCAAACGAATAGTGCGGGAGATCCGACCGTCAGATTTTCCCAAAACTGAAATTATTGGATTCGTTTTGAAAAGATCTTTCTAATGATATAAATTTTGTGAGGATCCAACGGTTAGATTTTCAGATATGTGTAAATCAAATCTAGAGAAAAACAGCGCCACGGCCGCGTTATGGCCTGAAGCGTCGTTTGAATGAATTGGCTATTTTTAAATAAATAAAAATAGCGATAAATCGTGACAAAATATTATAAACGATATGGAATGGAAATAAACTGAATTTGCTCGATTTATGTGATATTTGATAGTTGAATGTGTTTGGTGTGAAAATTACATTAAAGAACAAAATTGGTGTTGTCGAATGATTTAACCATTGAAATAAATTGATTTGAAATTCTAAATATACGTGAATTATTTGAAAAGGTCGAGTTAATTCTCATTTCAAATAATTGACCGACGATTGAAAGTCGAAGGTATGAAGATGGTGCAAGACCGATGATCTTCACGTCGAATGGAGGGGTGCTACTGATGCTCATGATAGGAGTTGCTACCTTGACGGGGTTGAAGTAGTAGCCACCCAGACGTACATGTTGATTGTACAGATATGCGAGGTATTGAGTGCCTCCGGTTTCGTTCAGACCCAGAACGAACGTGTAAATGGATTGTGTGTTTGACATTGGATTTTGTTTTGTGCTGATTGATCTCTATTAAATATATATCTGTTTGGCGGCGGAGAATTTATTCTCTTGCTTAACGCCCTTCTCTGAGACGTACGAGCCCAGAGGTTATATATCGATAGAAATCAGTCGCATGGGGTGAATTGCCTGTGTGGCACGCCTAAGTGATAGATGATCAAGGCTTATGTTGAAAATCAAAGTCTTGTGGTTGATGATCAAAGCACAGCCGGTGTGGCATAGCTTTGTGTATAACGTGAATTCGCGAGCCTCACACCCCGGGATGGACTAGAAACGGGAGAAGGATCCAGGGAGGACATGCGTTTCTTTCTAGCTAGGGTGGTGTCAGTGACCTACCAGCCCTGAGATTTATATACTTTTCACCTGTTTGGTTGTTGCTGTTGCGAGGCGCCTCGGATATATCGGTCGATCCGGAACCGATGGAGTCATTAGGCTCATTTACGCCCCAAAGGGCGGGGAAACGCAGTGTTCAGGCATTTTAATTCACATCGGTGGTCCGGCCCTGTGGCTCCAAGGTGCAGTTGCGGCTGTTCCTGAGATATGGTAGGCTAGATTGTCTCGAAGCGGTGAGGACGATCCCTGGCCTCGGTTCATGATGGAAATCGAATTTCCAAATACGACATCGTGCGGTTTTGATTGTATACCTATTTATGGCGACATAGTGGTATGGGGCATTAATGCCGCCTATGATTGATAGTTATGATTGAAATTGTTTTTGAAACATTTATACACTACAATAATATCAAATGATTTATTTTGCTCGTATCAAGCATATTTTGGCCATTATAAGGTAAAACTCTATCCTCTGGTGTGTGTTGCATTGTGTGATGGGAACTGAGTCTTATAATGGCTTCATTTTTATAAAAAGCATTGCGATGTTTAAAAGGTTTATTTGTTTTAAAGCACTGGCAATTCAATGGAGTAAACCCGTTCCGCGAAAGTGGCGTGGTCCTGTGATTAGCCATATTTGAAAATGTGTTAAGTAGATTTCTCATACCAGTCCCATGACTGACTCGTAGTTTGTTTCACTTGGAAACTCGGGTGCCCCTTTTTCTACACGGGCAGCCTTGTATTCAGGTTTTAGCAGGCTCTTTCTGGATAGCTGGAGCTGAACATGGATTCTATCATTTATCTATTTTTATGCTGTTCAGCTCCTGTTGTACATCTTATGTTTTCTTTTCCGCAGTAGACATTTATGTATAGCTGAACTGTGTTTTGTACTAAGTATGATCCTATATACTGTGTAACTCTAATGATTATATTTATCCAGTGTATTCTATTGTGCATTATCTGGTGTATTTATTTATTTCTGTTCTGTTATTATCTGTTTATGTTTTATATTACAAAGATTACCCTTGCCACTGTCTTATCGGGAATGGGGTTGTCTCATCCAAATTCGATGAAATTAGTTTTTTTAGGACCATATCGTCAAAACATAGCTAGATTAATTTTTTTGTAATTTTTGGAGTTAGTATGTGGCCCCGGTAAACTAAAATGTACGTTTGAATTCAAATATTTAAATTTATATTTTAATTTTGATGAAAATTGGTCAAAACATTCGAATTGGCTTACGAAACATATCCCATTGTGTCCATAATAGGGGAATTTAGCTAGGGCCGACATTTGTTGGGTTTAAATTGGAGTTCGGACAAGAAATTTAGTTCTATGAAATAAAGGAATTAAAATATTAGTATATATATATGTATATATAACATGCTTAACCCGGAAACCCTAGTTTCCCTTTCAATTGTTGCGCCACTAAGTACGATCAAAGACTAGGAAACTCCAAACGAAACCCACAAATTGATCAGCTCATCGAGCTTGAGAGGGTCAATGGACAAGATCGTTGATGGCGGCCTGAATCCGCCGGAAATTTCATCCAAAGCCGCCGCCATCGTTATCAGTTTCTGGAACATTGGGGGAACCGAGTTTGACCATCTCGGTAGCTTTGGGTGGCGGCACAAGGGGCGTTAGGGTGGTCAGGTCCGTTCGAGGTATGACAGGGTGTAGGGGCGGTGCGCAGGTGATTATCGGGGTCGATAGTGGGTTCTGATATCAACCTGAGGGAGAAAGGGTTTTAATGAGATTAAAGGAAAGTAATTATTTAATTATTAATTTAATTATCTCATTAATTTAATTAACACGCAAATGACCATATCTTTTGCATACGAGCACAGAATCAAGTGAAACTGAAACCGTTGGAATAGTGATGAAAAATGCAACGCCATGTAACTGACTAGAACAGAAACGAAGCAAGTTGGAATTTGATAAAAATTCAAATCTGAAGTAATAAAATTAGAAATAAAGACTGGCGGAGTGGAACCCCATGTGAGAATTCTCTCACTAAAATATTGTACAGTTATTTAATTTATTTTATAGCTGTAAATATATAGAAATCGCCAGTGTTGATTTTTATTTGTTCTATGTGACATTGCTTGAGTTCAACACATGAACAATTCATAACTCATCTGCATAAGAAGCGTTGTTTGAATATACGACACACGTATTTCAGACAATGTGGATACACTTTGTGGCTGTTGAATTGTGATATAAATATCCATTTATAATTTGAACAGTGAAAATTTGTAAAGTAGAAAAATAATTCAAACTGAATTAGAACTGGTTAAATTTATTGGCCAATGATTTATTTAAATTGACTTTGTTGTTTGAAAACCCCACACGGGTATTGGGAGGATATTTGACATACACTAATTCCAATATTTAGTTGTATGTCAATCGATTGGTTGACATGCTGCGATGAACGTTATTTAATTTTAATGCTTATACAGCACTCTGGATGATGTTTGAATGTTTAATGATTATTTATCATTATTGTTGAATACATGCGATTTATGAAATCCATATAACTGAAATTATATGGTAATTGATTGAGTCACATTCCGATTCAGAATCTGAACGAATATTTTAAAATAAAATTCAGTAAAGAATTAAATTATGATTTTGATGTCCGAATTTGGATGGACACGAAAATAATCGAAATGTGAAGCTAAGTTAAGTATCTAAGCACCATTTTAACTCGAACGGGTTCATCAGTAGATTTCTCATTTTATAATGAATACGAAAAGGAAATGTATTTCAAAATCAGATATTTTGAAAATATTATCATTTTAATATTATAATGATATGGAATATTCAATTTAGATTTAAAATTGAAATGGAAGTTGGAATTGTTTTTAAAACGAATTTATAAAATACGTTTTGAATGGAAATCGATGAAATATTATATATATATATATATATTTAAATGGTTTGAATAGAATGCGCCACGCAGCGACCATTTGCAAATTTCAACCATTGACATCAAATGGACATAACGGGAGATCCAACCGTCGGATTCTCCTAAAACCAGAACTGTTGGGTTCGTCGAAAAGATCTTTCCAATCAATATATGAGATTAAAATTTGAATGGTTGGATTTTAAATTATATCCAAATCAATTTCAGAAAAGGTCGGATGCAGTTTGGTGGTTAATGGAAACAGACTGTAAGGGCCTTAATAAAATTATTAAAAATATGAAAAAATTGTGTAAAATCATAATAAATGATTTGGAAAGATTTTAGATGAAAAATTCCATATTTGAAAGGATAAAAGATATTTATATCTGAATGAACTAGTTATTAACTAGAAAATTAATCCAATGTTTTAAATAAATAAATTGAATTTGTAAATGGTTTCAGAAATAACCAGAATTTTCCAGCATATGAATTGGAAAGGATTTAAGTGGAAATAATCTTCGGATATTTCGATATTGGATTCCGTGACTATACGGATATCGTTGAGGAATTTGAAAGATATAGATATCGTTATTCCCAATACGATATTTGTTGGTTTCAGAATTTGATATTGAATATAAGCAGATATAATTTCTATTTAGTGCCTTGTATTTGATATCAAATTGGAATTTGGGTTTGTCATGAATGGTGTCTTTAATAACACCATTCTTAAACCCCGTTGAGAAAAGAATAAATCTTTTAATTAAGATAAATGAAGTTTACCAATTAATTAATATTTAATTAGGATTAAATGGAATTGGATTTTTAGGTTTATCGTGAACGGTGTTTTAAATAAAATTTGTTCTTTAACCCAATCAACAGTGAAGTTATGATTTGGAATTTATAAATCTTTTTAATAAGATTTAATGGAAATTTTCCAATGCAAATTTTTCCAATTTAATATATTAAATTGGAATTGAATGGAATTCGATTTGGAAATAATCGAGATGAGCTTCTATAAAGGAAGACCGTTACTATATATGGAATTTAAAAGACTTTGTCGTTATTCCATTTATATTATTAGCCTGATACAGAAATTACATCGATTATATATTGATCTATTTTCCGTGAATATTCCATAGTTGTTGGAATATGATTTGGGTTTATTGTGAACTATGTTTTAAATAACTTTGATTCTTTAACCCAGTTAAAAAGACAGGATTAATTTTCTTAAAGATTGGATAATCATTAAGTAATTAAAACTAAATGGAGTTTTAATGAATCTTTTATTAGATTGGAAAGTGAATGAGTTAATTAAATTTACTGAATTCATGAATTGATCGAGAATGAAGTACCACTAGTTTTACTCCAGGCGGTAGTTAAATCTTTAATTAGATTTGAAATGAGAAATGGTAATCATATTTACCGATAACACCGTGGGTGTTAGATATAGAGTACTACCAGTTTTGCTCCAAGGAATGAATAGGTTGGGATTGGAAAATATAATAAACGATTACTTTGGTAAGGCTCGATAATCCCGACTAGTTTTATAAAACTTAAATTGGTTTAGAATTGTAAAAGGATAAAATAAAATCTTTTGAAAACGATATCCAAGGAAGATTAAAGAATAAGTTTAAAAGAATTTATCTTTGATAAATTAATGGGAACCTTTCTCTAAAGATGTGAATATTTGAGTAAAAGAATATTCTGAATTGGAATGAGGCGTATGATGTGTATTTATAGCACTTGATTATAATATACGCGAATTATTCGGAAAGACAAGGTTTAACCCATTATGAATAATTAATACGACGACTAAAAGTCGATGATGAAGACGGTGGTCGAAGACCGGAGATCTTCACATCGTATGGATGATTACAGATGTCATGATTGGGTTGATCCCCCGAGACAAAGTAATAAGTGGTGATCGTCCAAACGTACTTGGAGATCGACTGGATTTGCAAGGGCCTCTTTCCTGTATTGGACATATGGGATGAGGAATAAGGAGCCTCCAGTTTCGTTCAGACCCAGAACAAGCTTGTAAATGGATTGTATGTCTGACATTGTATGTGTTGTATTCGTTGATCTCTACTAAATATATATCTGTTTGGTGGCGGAGATTTTATTCTCTTGCTTAACAACCTTCTCTGAGACGTACGAGTTTAGAGGTTATATATCGGTAGACATCAATGGTATGATATGGATTGACAATGTGGCATTTTAGGATGCAAATGATCAAGGCTTTTGTTGAAAAGCGGAGTCTTGTGAATGATGATCAAAGCACAACTTTAATTAGCATAGCTTTGGATATAACATTAATTCGCGAGCCTCACACCTCGGTATGAGCCAAAAACGGGATAATGACTGCAGGGAGTCATGCGTTTCTTTCTAGTTAGGAGTGATGTCATGGTATGGAGCCCAGACATTTTACTTATATGGATGTTGGAAAGCGAGGTACCTCAGATTTGAGTCCCTATTGGCTCTTGATATGGTCGATATTCTGACCAGATTTTATGCCTTATAGGGCAGGGAAACATATTGTTCAGGAATTACCAATCCACTAAAGTAAGTGTGGACCGGCCTTGAAGATCCAGATGCAGTTGCGGCTGAATCCTGAGGCATGGGCTAGAGTGCCTCGAATCGGAGAGGACGATCTGTTGCCTCGACTCATAGATGGAATCCAATTTCCAATACGTGACTTTCGGTTTTAGTTGTAAACCTATGTATGGCGACATAATATATGGTACCTATGTCGTGTATGATTGATACATTTATATTTGAAGTTGTTTTTACACTATGCACTTATATAATATCAAAATGATTTGTTTTAAGACGTATCATGCATGTTTGGATATTATAAGGTAAAATTCTATCCTTCGGCTTGCGTTGCATTGTGTGATGGGACCTGAGTCTTATAATAACTTCATTTTTCCAAAAAGCATTGCTTTGTTTATTAAATCGTTTTATTTCAAGCTTTGGTATTCACATGGAGTAAACCTATTCCATGACATATGGCATGGTCCCGTGAATTACCCTATTTTAAAGTAAAATTTTAATAACTGTTTTGAGTTCTTACACCAGTCACATGACTGACTCGTAATTTATGGTTTCTACCTAAACTATAGCCGCCCATGTTTTCCATACGGGCAGCTAGTAGTTTTGGTTTTGCAGATTTCTATTTAACAGGATCCTGGTTTACGACTGGAGCTATATTCAGAAAGCTTTGTATTTGTGTATTTTTTCAGTTGTGTTAGTTGATGTATTTTCCACTGTACATTGTATATATACATTTTATATTTCCGCTGCTATGTAAATTTTTAATCTCTGATAATTGTATTATTTTCCGCTGTGTAATATTATTTATTCGTACTCTGGCATTCTTGTACTTTGATGTAATTGTTGTAATAGCAATGAAATTTTCTACTGTTTGCGTTCTGATGCGTCGTGTTCTCAAAGCAATCCAAGCTCCTCCGTCTCCTCGAGGATCGGGGAAGTTTCGGGTCGTTTCATTTTGGTATAAGAGCTTTGGTTTACAAAGCTAGAGAACAAGGAGCATTAGAACCTAACGAAAGAATTCATCAGAGATATGACTAGTAACATATTATAAGAATGACTCGTTAGAGATAGGATCAGTAATATCCTAGAATGAGTTTGAAGAGTATTATTCATAAAACCAAATTTAGTTTTGAAGTTTGTATTTTATTATTCATAGATGAGTATTTTATTTTATATTAAATTTGGACTATCGGTTATATGAAGATTTTGAATATACGCGTAATTAACGTGTATTCAAAGTCTCAAATATACTGGATAGATATAGAATCATACTCTAGTCGCCCGGGGATGATTCTGATGATAGCGATCACATCATCAACATTTATGTTCGAGTTTCGAAAGTGGATATCTATATATTTCCAACTGATGAGAATCAAACTAAGTTAGGGTTTATTGTTTGTGATTTGGCATTGAAAATTGGATTTTTAAGTATATTAAAGTTATAGGTTTGAAAAGTTAACCAACTAATTGATTGTTGGTTATGATATGTGATTATTGCTTCAACAAATTAAAATACTGGAATAATGAAAGGTAAAATTAGGCCAAATTGGATTAAATATATAACTGAATTTGAAAATGATTGTAATTACATAAACATATATATACATGCATATATATGTTGAACAAGTCATAGCATGAAAGCTAAGAAGAGGAATAAAATTGTATGCCCGACAAATAGGTATATTTACTATATTCATTGGGTTTGATGATTTTATGAGCCAAACGGCAAGCCGCTTGGCTTTTTCTTTTTCTTTTTTGGTTGATGAGGGCCCGGTGAGGCAAGTTGCGATTTTACCGATCAGCCTGTACAAAGGAGTTTATGGCGAAATTTTTCGAAAATTTAAGGCATTAGCCAATGTGTGAAATTAGAAAGTTCTTAGAAATTGAAAAGTTGAAGAACTTGAGTCAAGCAAAGGTTGAGTTGATTAAGTAAACAACCTTCAATTCTATCTTCCTTTTCGAGGTCGAAAAGATTTTAAGTGGGGGAGATTGTAACAACCCGGATTTTGAAACCAATTTAAATTTTTAATTTTAGCTATTTTAATGGGTTTTGGATATTTAAAATGATTTATTTTAAATACTAATAATTTAAAATTTATTTAAATCGAAGTTAGAACGTATAAATTTATTTTAATTTTAAAACAAGCTTGAAATGGCGCGGTAGTTTGAAAATTCGATTTTAAACTTTAAATGAATATAGAATGAAATATAAATTGGATTTTCGTAAAATCAGAAATGTTAGAATCTGTTCGATTATATCTTTCTAATGAGTATGAAAAATTTAGATTTCATAATATAAATTGTTAGTTATGTCCAGTTTAAAATTAAAAAAGTCGCTATGGAATTTATATATATTTTAATATAATATATATCCCTTAAAAATAGTCATTTTGCAAACGATCTTCGTTTTCGACGAAACTACATTTGTTGGATCTGGAATGTCAAATTATTGTTAGGTTTCAAATTTTTTTTTGATGCAAAAGTTAGTGAATCGCGAGATTCATGACTTACTATTCATTAAACATAACAGACTAATACAACAAAGAGTCATGTACATCTTACGTTTCACACAAATATACACAACCCAAAAAATATCAAATGCACGCAGGCATGGCAGAAGCGTAGAAAAAAGTAATTTAATTACGTTGTACAACAGATAGAAACTTAGCATCCACACAAAATGAACCAAAGCATGCTGTAGCAACATCAGAACCTCCTATCGCGAGCATGGTCCACGACTCTAGCTACAATCGTATCCACAAACTGCACTACGTCATTTCCTAACTACAGGGAGACAAATTTAAGAATGCTGTAAATAATCGAGTTGGGCTTTTTCATTTTACATTTAAACTTTCATGAGTTTCTTTTATGCCAAAGTATCCAAACATAAGCAAAATTCAAATAGCAAATAGATGACGCATGGGTGTATCAGGGAGAGATGTATATATGGTGTGCCAAAAGTAATGTTGATCAGTGATGAAGTCCGACCAATCTAAGGTAATATTCAAGCAAACTAAGCACTTCATCCAAACATAGAAAGCGGAGTCACAGCTAACGAACAAGTGCAGATAATTCTCATCATATTAATCGCAGAATACGCAACCACCAACGGCACAAACTCCTTTTTGTCGTAGTCTGCTAACCATATTAAGCTTGTTATGCATGATCGTCCACATATGAATTTTAACTTTAGTAGGCACTGCTTTAACATTCCACATGCACTCGAAACCAACATACCTCCTTCCTGCGAAATTCATAATCTTATAAAGGTGGCTAACCCGAAAAGATTTATTGTTTCCTTCAAGCATCCAAACAAATTCATCATCTCCGTCATCAGACAACCATATATCCTTAACCATTCGAATCAAACAACACAACTGAATCAATGCATTGCCAGAAACTAATCGACAAAAAGTTAGCCTCCATCTGAAGTTGACAGCATCCATGTTGTAATTTCCTTAACCGTGAAGTGCTTATTGCATGCAATATAAAATAGATCAGCAAACTCGAATCTTAAAGGAATGGGAAGAAGCCAACGATCATACCAAAACGAAGCATTACGCCCACTCTTTAGATAAAAAATTCCCTTTCCACCTCGCCAGTCTCCGATCAACTTTGTTAATAACTAGCTGCCAATCTCTCTTTAGCAATCATTTTGGACGGATGCAAGCTCCTAGATAATTAAGTGGAAATGAATCAGCCTTACAATTGAGCATCTCAGCACATCTCCTGTTCACATCGACACTACAACCCAAAGTGTAAACACTAGTCTTGTGAAAATTAATTTTTAAACCAGATAAACTTTCAAAAGCATAAAGCAAATTTTTTAGAGAAGCAACGTATTTGCATTCTGGATTGCTAAATATGGTAATATCATCAGCATACTGCAACGAGTTAGTACCCCCAATAATATGATCTCTGTCAAAGCTCTGAATGATATCGCTAGCACTTGCCACCTGAAAGATCCGACAGAAAACATCCGCCGCCAAATCAAATAGTAAAGGGGAGAGTGGGTCCCCTTGTCTCAACCCTCTTTTGGAAACAATAGTATCACCCGCAATACCATTTACACAAATATTTGATCTACTTGATGTTAATGTTGTGAATCCAATCTATCCATCTTGCAGGAAAACCCCTCGCTCTAAGCAAATCAATGATGAATCTCCAATCAACAGTGTCAAATGCTTTGGTGAAATCCAGCTTTAAAATCGCACAAGGAACATTATGTCGATCACTGTGGGAGATGACTTCTTGCATAAGCACTGTGCCATCAAGAATGAAACGTCCTTTGATAAACGCAGTCTGCGATTTGTCGATAAGTTCATCCATTTTTACTTTCAGCCTATTCGTGAGAACTGTAGTGACCAATTTGAAGCTACTATTCAGAAGGCTAATGGGTCGGAAGTCCGCAGTAGAAACATTTCCTTCTTTTTTGGGTATCAAAACTACATATGCATACCCCAACACATCCAATCTCAAAGTACCATCATGAAATTCTATGAAAATGTTTAATACATCTTGCTTAATCAAGCTCCAGTATTTCTTGTAAAAAAAAGTTTGGAAAACCATCGAGACAAGGTGCTTTGTCACTCGGCATCTCGTTCAAAGCTGCTACAATTTCTTCTTCTAAAAATTCAGAATCAAAGCCACTTAAATCAATATTTGAGGGGTACAGCTTATTCTAGTCCACAGACACACGAATTTCGTTTCGTTCTCCAAATATACCCTTGTAATATTCAGTAAATGCTTCTCCTATCTTCTGTTGGTCACAAATCTCTTCCCCATCGATCCAAATGTTGCAAATCGTATTCGTTCTTCTTCTACCATTTGCAACTTTGTGAAAATAGCTCATTTTACTATCTCCTAACTTTTGCCATTGAGTTCTTGATCGTTGTTTCCAAAATATCTCCTCTTGATCAATCACCGTAAGGAGCTCTTTTTCTTTACTTTTTAGCAATGTACGCTTAACTGCATCTAAATTTATTGTTTCCTCCAACACATTTAGCTCCATAATCTCAGCTCCAAGTCTTTGTTTCTTAATTATAATGTTACTAAATACCTCTCTATTCCATTTGGTCACGAATTTCTGTAAGAGCCTCATCTTACTACAAAAATTACTAGCCGCGTCACCACAGCTGCGAAACTCCGACCATTTCTGATGAAGCAGATCATCAACATTAGGCTCAATACACCACATTTTTTCAAATTTATAAAAAGTTTTCCTCTTCACAGCAGTGCTGGTGTCCAAAACCACTGGGAAATGGCCAGAAATAAGGGATGTAAGACCTTTTTGGAGGTCAGGGGGCGTAAATCCTCGAAATCAGAGTTAATAAGGAAGCGATCAAGACGAACCAAATTTCATAATTTTTGGAATTAATGTGTGAATGTGGTAAATTTAAATGTGTTTTGTAATTTCAGTTTAAATTTAATTGACTAGAAAATAGCCATTTTTCAAATGGCCTCTAAATTTGACGAAATTAGTTTTGTTAGGACTGTCTCGCCAAAACAAAGCTAGATTAATTTTTCTGTAATTTTTGGAATCAATATGTGGCCCCGGTAAATATAATGTACGTTTGAATTCAATATATATTAATTTATATTTTAATTTTGATGAAAACTAGTCCAAACAGTCGAATTGGCTTACGAAACATATCCCATTGTGTCCGAATTGGGGGTATTTTGCTAGGGGGACATTCGTTGGGTTTAAATTGGAGTTCGGACACGAAATTCACTTTTATGAAATAAAGGAATTTAAATATTAATATGTGTATATATATAACATGCTAAACCCGGAAACCCTAGTTTCCCTTTCATTCGCTGTGCCGCCAATTACGATCAAAGGCCAGGAAACTCCAAATGAAATCCACAAATTTTTCTTAATCCGTTAGATATTTTCAAAATCTTCCAGCACCAAAATTGATCAGCTCATCAAGCTTGAGAGGGTCAACGGCCATGATCGTTGATAGGGACCAGAATCCACCGGAAATTGTATCCAAAGCCACCGCCGACGTCGTCAGTTTCTGGAACATTGGGGGAACCGAGTTCGACCATCTCAGTAGCGTTGGGTAGCAGCGCAAGGGGCGCCACGGTGGTCAGGTCTGATCGAGGTGCGGCAGGGTGTAGAGGCGGCACATAGGTGATTATCGGGGTTGACAGTGGATTCTGATATCGGCCTGAGGGAGAAAGGGTTTAAATGAGGTTAAAGGAAATTAATTATTTAATTATTATTTAATTATCTCATTAATTTAATTAACACGTAAATGGCCATATCTGTTGCATATGAGCACATAATCAAGTGAAACTGAAACCGTTGGAATCATGATGAAAAATGCATCGCCATGTAACTGACTTGAACAGAAACGAAGCAAGTTGGAATTTGAGAAAAATTCAAATCGGAAGTAATAAATTAGAAATAAAGACTGGCTGAGTGGAACCCCATGTGAGAATTCTCTCACTAAAATATTGTACAGTTATTTAATTTATAACTGTAAATATATAGAAATTGCCAATGTTGATTTTTATGCGTTGTATGTGACATTGCTTGAGTTCAACACATGAACTATTCATGACTCATTACGCAAGAAGCGTTGTTTGAAAATACAACATACATATTTCAAACAATGTGGATACACTTGTGGTGGTTGAATTGTGATATAAGTATCCATTTATAATTTGAACAGTGAAAATTTATTAAGTAGAAAAATAATTCGAATCAAACTAGAATTGGTTAAATTTATTAACAAATGATTTATTTAAATCGACTGTGTTGTTTGAAAACCCCACACGGGTATTAGAAGGATATTTGACATACATTAATCCCAATATTTAGTTGTATGTCAATCGATTGGTTGACAGACTGTGATGAGCGTTATTTAATTTTTAATTGCTTATACAGTTGTAGAATGCACTCTGGATGATGTTTGAATGTTTGATGATTATTTATCATTATTGTTGAATACATGCGATGCATGAAATCCATATAACTGAAATTATATGGTAATTGATTGAGTCGCATTCCGATTCACGATCCGAACGAATATTTCAAAATAAAATTCAGTAAAGAATTAATTTATGATTTTGATGTCTGATTTTGGGTGGACACGAAAATAATTGAAATGTGAAGCCGAGTTAAGTAGCTAAGCGTCATTTTAACTCAAACCGGTTAATCAGTCGATTTTATTCATTTTATAATGAATACGAAAAGAAAATGGATTTCAAAATCAGATATTTTGTTGGTTAGAGGTGGGAGAATTGGGATGAGACATAGGTCTCAGGTTCGAGGGCCACATCTGCCAATATATAGGGGTGACTACCTAGGTAGTGTGAAGGCGTTGAAAAATCGGGGTACATCACTATCCGTGGGGTTTACTAAGACCGACAAGCAATGGCCTGAGTGAAGTCTTAGGCTCCACACATAAATAAAAAAAATCAGATATTTTGAAAATATTATCATTTTAATATTATAATGATATGGAATATTCAATTTTGATTTAAAATTGAAATGGAAGTTGGAATCGTTTTTAAAACGAATTTATAAAATACATTTTGAATGGTAATCGACGATATATATATGCATATATATACACACACACACACACACTAGGTTGGAACTCATGCTTTGCACACGGGATAGTGTTGGAATTAATGTGAAAATTAAGTTCTAATGTGTTGATTACAATTTTTGTTATCAGTCTAAAGGCACGTATATGTGTAAAGAGCAAAAAAAATGTCGGGTTTTACTATCTTATGCAGTAGTCATCATGTAAAGTAAAGTTCAGCGATGACATAAGATCTTCAAAGAGAAAATTTGTGAAATAAACTTAATTAAAGTAATAAGATATCATCATGTTACATTTTTTTTTATTAAACTTGGACTAAAACTAACAAAATAATAATACCAGATATTAACAACTAATCTTTCATAATATCTTAGATATGGGATATTAGCCTAAAGTTGTAAGAATTTGAGAGATACAAAGAAAAATAAGTCCAAAAGTTTATCCCATTTCCTTTTTACTAAATTGGATATGTTTATCGTTTCTAGTTGGATAGTTTGTTTTCTTACTTCCTGTATATGACTTGACATGTTTATCGACTTGGAATGCATCTAACCTACGGAGGAGCAAAACGTCTTTATCTGATCTGGTTCGGGAAAGGTGTCCGGAATTAGTGAACTTATTTTTGACTTCCATGGTAGAAACCAACTTCCCAATAGTAGTCAATCAACGCTTTCGGAGTTCTTTCTCCACTTGGCGATTGGTTATATCAATCAGTTTGGTGACCCCTGAAAGAAGGATCATACAATAGGTGGAGTCAGCTGGAACATCTATCATTGATCTACTGATGAGGGGGCCGAAGGACCATAGGTATGTTGAGAATACTTGGCAATTGACTTACATATTTTTGTTTGGATTGAATTTCCAAGGAAGATTGACTAAAATGAATCCAACCATCTCAGGTCATACCCCAATTAATATACTGGGACCTAAACTCTTGATTGTTAAAGCACCCTAGCGCTCATTTCGCTCGGACGAAAGTGGACCTCTAGAAGAGGTCGCCTAGCCTATGATTTGTGGACCTCTTTTGATGATGAAGACATTGCTTTTTGATAAACATGTAACCAAGTGATTGTTTTCATATATTCACGTTGTTAGTTGTAATTCCAAATATATACATGGATATGCACATTAATTTATCTATGCTTTGTGCACTACAACAAAAAACACTTTTCGCAACAGGCCATATCTGTTGCAGTAGACCTATTGCAACAGGCCAACGCCCGTCTGTATAGCCAAAGTTGCAAAAGATCGGTCCCTTTTCGCAACAGTTTTTGCCCGTTGCAATAAGATGTTGCAGTATACTTTTTTGCAATGGGCTTTTGTTGTTGCAACAGATACTTTCGCAACAGTATATGCCTGTTGCAATAGATTCATTAATCGTTAAAAGAAATATTGCAGCTTATAGATATTACATATTAAATGTATTCGTTTTAGTAATAGTGTGTATAACAAAATAAAATAAACAAATAAAAAATTTATTTTTGCAAAGTTTAACGGTACAAACAATTACAAAAAATTTATAATTTTCATACATAATTCATGTACAACAATTTCTTCTCTCACACAACACATTTTTTCCGAATATAGCATTTTCTAATCATATTTTTACTCTATCTTACATATACTATAACAGAATAAATATCATATGTTCACTATGATATCCCACTTCCCAGGTACCGCAACAATTTGAGAAGCTCTTCCACTGAACTGGCCATGTCCCAATCTATCTTATATTCCTCTGCAGTAATTAAAATTAAAGGGACAGAAAGAGAATACACTACCGAAAATAGAAATAATGCCATCCATATGCATGCCTATCAGTGTATTATTATAAATAACTTTGCGTGCAGTTAAAAAGATCATCTGAGAAAATGATATACTGGAAATGAAAATAATATAACCAGATGAGTACCATCACCATTTGGGTCGGACATTTCATCAGGCATACTCCATATGATTAAGCGTGAATACCACTTCAATCAGCACTTCCAAATGATCTAAAATTTTGCAAAAGAATACCCTCTTTGGTCCATTCAAAACTGAAATCATCACATCCTTTTGACTGTAAAATGTAATTTGATGATTTAATGATGAGATATTTCATGATGAAGAGCGAACAGCTCCATCCAACCAAAGTAATATGGATAGAAAATACACAGGAGCGAAAAATTGATTAAAAAATGTCATATGATCGGTAATTCAGTTGGATTTAAAAAAGAAAACTTGTGAAGGAAAGCTACTTCTAGACTGTAAAACATGCTCAAGACTGTAAAACATGGCATTACTAAGTGGAACTACGGAAGCCTCTTTTTTTTTTCTTGGACGGCGATGTCCATATCGATAAATATTAGTCTACTTCGGTCTCATTATCAATATCATCACCTGGAACTGTAGCCTCAGCATAATTAGCCGCAGATACTCCTTCCACATTACGCTTTGATTTGCTTTGCTTTCCCGAGGATACACCAAGCATGATGACCTCCTTTTATATGCATAACCAATGTCACCTGCATTTTTTAATTCAACTATTTTAATAGCTTTAACAAAAGCATCATGCAAACTTCCTAAATCTTTATCATCTAGTAAAGAAACATAAACGGTTTCATTTGCCAAGACGATTGCCAAGAAGCAAAACTCGGTGCAAGTGAGAGAAGACACATAGGTAGGAAAATCCTGATCAATGTAATAATACACTCATCATACCTGGACGTACAAGTCACGCCATAATAGAAATGAAATGATATGTTTGTTTCATTTACAACGATATAGCCAAAAATGTATGCTGCGAATAATAATTATAATTTCATATGTCAAATATCAGCTGAAGTCCGCAGAAGTCAACCATTTATTTTTTATTATTTGCTTATGATATCAGGAGGGTGCTTAAGATATATCCAAATGATAGGACTGACACTTAAGATTTCCTACTTGTTTGGTAATTTGTGGTGTGAATATTTTTTTTTTATTTGCTTAGGAATTTGCATGCCGAAACTTTTTTTTCTTTTACCAGTGATTTGGTAGTCATAGAATTACCTTATTTTAACCTTATTTTAAAAGCCCTGTATGTTCATACAATCCAAAAGTGCAATCCTATTTTGTTTTCCTATATAAAAAAATGCACATACAAACGACCTTCTCCAAAAAGAAGGGCTTATACGCTGCTATGCATCAAAGAAAATCATAGTTGGAAAATTTGTTTATCCGTTACAGTTACTAAAAGAAAATAATTGAATTATAATTATATTGTTGTGACAGAATATATTTTTTGCAACAAAGAAGGCATGTATGCATGCAAACAATGACTGCTTTATTTAGACAATAATACATACAGTACAGAAACAGCCAAGAATGAGATTTATTCCATAATCATTAATAACAGTGTTCTTAGAAATCTGTGGATCAAAAACATGAAGAATCGATTTGGTGGTTTCCAAACCAGAGGGGTTTATTATCAAGTTGTTCAGTGCACTCAAATGCTTCTGGAAGCAATAGGTAACCAAAGTAACATTTAGATTGTACATAACTCAAATGCTTCATGATTTCATATAGCAAGATTTAGATTGTATGGAAAACCAGAATAATTTTCTTAAAAAAAATATGATAATAACCGAAGTAAAACATTGCTCAAATGGAAAAGAAAAACACTTGCACTAACTCAAAACTACTTACCAGGACTAAGGCATAGGTAGACATAACTAGCGAATTTCGATTTATCTCTCCAGAAGAAACACCAAACGACTACATATCTCGTTCCAGACTGCAAAATGCAATCAAAACTAGGTTGTTACAAAAATCGTCACTGATATAAGAAAAAGAACAAAATCAAAAACTAATCTGAAACTGTACCTACTTAAAAATCCGGACGTAAGCTTCCCAGAAGATTTAGGACTTCCAAAGATTGATTACAAGTCTTTCTTCAAGACCACGAGGTTGAACTTAAGTATCCCCATATATTTCAGAATTCCTAGAAATAGGACAATGTCTTTTTGCGAAATATGGGAAACTCTAGATCGAAATCGATGTGAACTTGCCGGCCATTTTAGAGAAAACAGGAAATCGATGGTTATCGGTAGAGGAAGAAGTCGAGATTCTGATTAGAAATTGAAGCATAGGATGATTATCGAAAGATTAACATGGAAGCTTTAATTTTAATTTTAATTTTATTTAGCTTAAGCAATCAGATCTGAGTGAAAAAAGGAGGCGGCTGTTGAATTGTGAGCGAGGGTAGTTTTATTTAGGGTTTGGTATAAAGAAGAAAGCTATGATCTCGGTTGGCACTACAGATTTAATGGTTTAAAATAATCAAGGGTTTTATATTTAGTTTGGCTGTGTTAAGTTCAACTTTTTGTGCGGCTACCTTTCCCATAAAAATCTTTAACGTACCATTAATCCGACTTTTATTGTAGTAGTAATATTTACAATGTTTAAGGGAAAAGTTATTAGAAAAAAGTTAGTTGACACTAGATTTAGCAATTTACTTACTATAAATCGTTAATTATTAAACATTTATTTGTAACTAGAAACTATTACTGATAAATAATTATTAATTTTCATTAATTAATGATTAAACTTTAATTATTACTTCTTAACCATTAGTACTAATTATTTCTTCTTAAGCATTTATCATTAATATTAAGTAGTCAAAACTAATTATAATTTAATAATTCTTAATTATTTTTAATTATCATTTATTATTAGATGTTAATTATTTAGTTATTAGTTATGAATATTGAGATGCAATATAGCCATATTTTTACTTAGTTATTAATTATCAATTATCGTTTATTTATTTATTATGAATTTATTACTATTTATTCATATTTCAAATTAATTATTATTTATTATCCATTAGTTTGTTATTACTAATTTATTATTATTATTTAATTATTTTTTAAATGATAATTATTATTATTGGTTAATAATTAATTATTATTATTATTTAATTATCAGTTATAAATATCACTGTATAATACTTAAATTTTATTATTATCTAATTATTATTAAATATTAATCTTAATTATTATATAATTATTAGTAGTTAATCATTTAATAATAACTATTTAAAATTAATTATTAAAATTCATTAAAGTTGGCACTTATTTTTAATAGTATGTTTTTCGCAACGGGCTTTACCATTTGTAAAAAAATTCAGTCTTTGCAAGTGGCGAAAACAGTTGCTAAAGATATATATTTGCAACTGACTTGGAAGCGCTGTTGCAAATAATATGTTTGTTGCAACTGTTACGAAAGCATAGTTGCTAAAAGTATGTTTTTGAAACAGGAAGAGGACCGCAGTTGCTAAAAATATGTTTTTCGCAACAGAAAAAAAAGACCTGTTGCTAAATATCGTCTATTGCAACTGCTATAATAGGTCTGTTGCTAAATATCATTTACTGCAACGGTCATGTATCGCCTGTTGCAAATAACTAGTTGCAATAGGATATTTTTCTTGTAGTGGTGTATGCATTAGAAATAAAATCTATATACTTCTCTTTTCATATTTAGCATATACGGCGAAATAGTATGTCATTCTTGTTGGAAGTAACATGCTACATTCCTGAAGCTAAATTGATTCAGAGTTATCATTTAGAAGAGCTAAGCTACCTGTTTAGATAGAAGTGAGCCAATTGTTGTGTACTTAACCGGTGATGTGTGTATTGAATTATGAAATTCGAGATTAGTATTTATGATATCGGTTCAGTATCTAGAATAGGATCATAAATAATTTTGACATGTATTAGTAGTCATTGCTTGCATACTTTTGGAAGCTTTTATTGTTCCTTGAGGAAAAGGAGAACAAAATATATTAAAATAAATCATGTAAATAACCAGAGCCGGTCCTGGAACTTTTGATGCCCAGTGCGTTTTACTAAATGATGCCCACTATGTAAATTTTTGCATTCATATTTGTAATGAATGGCCAAAATTTGAAAATTCAATACCGTTGTTACGGTTCAGTGCAAAAATGATAAATAAAAATGACATGGTATAATGCAAAAAAATCATAAATAATAAGGCCTAAACATGAAATATATATATATATATATATATATATATATATATATATATATATATATATATATACATACATACATACATACAAGATTTGAATTATTTCAATTTGGAAACATTACAGCAAACTTTTTTTTTTTTTTCAATTTTGGGAATATAGTTCTTGTTAAGAAAAAAAATCAATATTCACAGTAAGACAAAATCATACTGTTTGTTACAATACTTTTTGCATCGAACTTATAAATAAAAATTGTTTTTTTAAACATATTTAGCATTTAGAAATTTTAATATATGCACCTAAATTCAAATTTTCGTCTAAACTTATAATGCAAAAAGAAAAGAAAAAGAAAAAAATCATTTTAAACAGTCATACCTTTCTAAAGTAAGCAAGTCTATAAATTATATTTTCAGTTTAGACTAACATATACATTTCTACAAGTAAGTTGATCCTACTGCGGCTGCTTTTCATAAAACTAATTATGACACATTGAATATTTTTATACAAAAAACCAGTACACAATTAGCATGAAATGGAATTTAATTCATATGACATTAGTGAATCACCTGTAGGCTAATAGACTACAAGGGAAAAAAATTGCAGTGAACAACTTTCAAGGCTGCCAAATTACAGACGATGATCGCAACTAAATTATGTGTACAGGATCCATCACTATTACTTGCTAACCTAGCCTGAAATTCTTTACAGAGCAAGATTATATTACAAAGATTACTTGGTTATAAATCAATTCGAATTGAGTAACTTATGATTTGAAATCAATGCAATAGAAAGGGGATAATTTACAAATTAGGGTTACTTATTTCAGAAATCGGACATCGGATCTGACTAGGTGCTCAGCGTCTCTTTCTTCTTCTTCATAATTAGTTTCTTCTCATTGCGCTTTCGCATCTTCTTCCTCCTTATTCAATTTCACTCGCCATGAATTGTTTTCGTTCAGCTCCTTTTTCTATTCGCGTTTCTGTCAATTAGAGTTTTTTTTTTATGCCCTTCGAGACATTGGTGCCCCGTGCAATGGCCCAGTTAGCACTGGGCCAGGGCCGGCTATGTAAATAACCAGTGTTGTATTTATAGAACATGCATAGCTCTTTGATAGAGAAGTGTACTCAAAGAAGGATAACAATGGAGAAATAACAAATATACGTAACAAAGAGTAACCAAATTATGAAAATTCATTTAACCTACACTTTAAGCAAGCAAAAGATTGTAATACTCACAAACTTCAACATCTGCACTTCAATTCATTCGTTTATTTATTTATTTTAGTGCAAATTTTTGCATCTTCCATTACATTACTACAGGCAGGGGCGGATCTATGGCCACAACACCCTGGGCTATAGCCCGGGCTATTGATTTGCAAAATAATTATATATTGCTGATCTAGCTATTCAAGTCGTCTACCTCTACAACTAAAATACGAGCCAAAATATGTTATACAGTCGCAGTTTTGGTATTGAGCAAAATAATGAATTAACTAATTTATACTACATGTGCGCATATAGTATATACAGTAACTGAAGTGCTGAACTGAGCAAATGATTAAATTATAGCACAACATTCATTTGTTATTTTGTCCACATTTTGCCACTAAAGTCACCTAGTGTTTGAAATTTAACTTATTTTGTCTTTAATACACTTAATTCTATTATTTTCATTTTCATGTTTTGTTTAGATTTTTTCATTTTTTATTTTATGTTGTTAAGAACTACCTATATTTTAATTAATCAATTGTTTCCTATAACCTGGCAAAGAACCAATTTTGCAATAGCCCGGGTGGATCCCAGTTTCTGGCTCCGCCTCTGACTATAGGGAAGTACCATAAAATAACAGAGCAAAGCACAATTGAAAAAACAACGCATATAGAGACAGACAGATGGGTCGATGCATAAAACTAAAGTGCCTGTCGGATTATATGCAAACCTCTACACAAACAGGTCCCAAGAATTAGCTCCATTCTTCACGTTATACCATTTCTGAAGTGCCTCTTGGATTACAAGCAAACCTCTAAACAAATAGGTTCCAAGAATTAGCTCCATTCTTCATGTTATAGCATTTCTGAAGTGCCTCCTGTATTACATGCAAACCCCTATACAAATAGGTCCCAAGAATTTCATAAACTGAGTAACACTGAAGGTAAAATAAATAAATTATGTAATGAAGTACTTCATCAGCAGAAGCTCCTCGAGATCACCATGATAAAGAGCATTAACATGATCAATCACTATTGCATATCCATATGCAATGTTTAAATTTGAAGTTCCCAACTCACATGCACTATTTAAATTGGATTGCATACCTTAACCAACATAGATCATCCAAGTTGAAGGTAGAAACTGTCTAAATATCCATGCTGCAATGTTGACCTTAAGGCTAGCCTTTGACATGTAGGCACTATAGTACACAACATGCACTCTATAAATGGCGTACCATCCAAAGAGGTCACTAACTGATATGGAAATTCCCACCATCCAGGAAAATGACGTTGGTGTACCCGTGTGTGAGCAGATAAAACTTCAAATGATGATCTAAACCCAAAATGCAGTAGTTAGTCACGTCTATCCAAAACCATTGATTCATGCAATTATTTATCTGTGAAAATTATGACTATTTTCATTCGCACAGATGAGATGTTTATGAGCAGAGAAGTAACGGTTAAAGAATCAAATGCTTAACAACAAATGGAAACCATATTTGGCACAGCTTGATGCATCCTGCTTTTTAAAGGTTAACATATACCAACTTCCAAAAAATGGATAATGGGAGCGACTGCTGCTTCGAAGGAGTGGAAGCGGATCCGGAGGGTGGATAGGATCAAACTAACAAAAATTTTGGACCGCCATTTTGTAAAGTTTCAACTTAAGGGCATTTTTGGTACTTCACAGTCGGATCAAAAATATGTCTTTTTAAGACAACTACTAATAAAGATATAGTATAGATATATATAAGAGATAAGTTGTAAATGTAATTTATGTATATATGGTAAAGCACGAAATGGTATATCATAAGGCTGGCATGCTTTGACTGTAACCAAATAGATTTTGACTATACTCACATTTTGTATTCTCAATGTTCACAAATATTATAGTTCAGAATGTAAAGCAGTATGATTGTTGTAATAATAGTAAAAAGTTGGAACCAAAATATAGTGTTATATATAATCAGAAGGATATGTCCAAAATGCAAATTTTTTATTGCTAAAAACTAAGTAATAAGTAAAGTTTTCGACTCTTGACACAGAAAAATGCACAAAATGTTAACCATAACTTTAATTTCCTTTTTATACAAAAGGTTGTCGCACCGCTATGATAACTCATAAAAATTTATAGTAATCTATTTGGGAGCATCGTCGGAATTTAATTTAAAAAAAGCATGTTATTTATACTATTTTTATTATGTTTCGCCAACATATTAAATAAGAACCGCTAATCATTGACCAAAAGTTAATCCTTTCAACCCAGTAGCGACCTCCCTTAGTAATACCTGGTGGTACTGACATACTGTGTATGATCTAGCAAAGAACGATTTATTCCTTGTTAGTTCTTTTACAAAAGCAAATTAGGGTGATGTAAAATATAAAGAAGACAAATACTATAACTTTGTGAATCTTAGTGTGACACTACATCTATTTTGGCTAGCAAAATTAACATTTTCTCATTAAGGGATCCACTGAACATAAGGCTTCAAATTTTAAGGAAATGATATGCCACATGCTAAAACTGCATAATAAAAAATTATAAGATAGACTCAACTTATCTCCTAATCAACTGTAATGATAATGAGTGCAAAGAGGCAAAGGGTTTAGCTAATAAAATGCCATATATGATATATATAGATCACATTACATAAACTGTGAAGGGATGCCTAACAGCAATGAAAATTATTTTGTATGATATTAATGTCATGCTAGAACCCAAGCATTTTCTAAGATTGCCATTTTAGTCTTATGAAATAATATCCAAAAATAATGTCATATAAGCGGCAAAGTAAGGGAAAACAATACTCTTGAAAAGCAAAAGCAGTAAGAGGGTTCCTTTCTTGGCAAAATATGTATAGCAAGGAGTCAAATTGACGTAATGGTTATCATTCCAATTGCTTACCACTCCAATATTGAAGAAGTTGTAATTAATTTTTTAAAACCATAATAAGCAGAGTGAGACTAAAAGGAATGAATTAGGTAGATAATACTTTGGCTAATGCTACATTGATAAGCAAAAGTTCACACTCTTAACTCTTTAAGTGTGAAATGTACCTTGCTTAATTTCATATCGAATACAACCTATATAGTTACCAAAACCACGACACGGATAACTTAAAATACGACTAAAGTATAGATATTATACATATGTAATGTAAGAAACCATGACTGCAGCATCCATTTACATTGCAACCAAGTAGTGAATGTGAGTGTAATATGTGAGCTGGACATATCAATACATTCATGTCCAGTACAATCTATAAGATGAACAATAGCTTCTCTTTTCAAATGCAGAGGAGGTTTAGACACCATGATTTATACTTGACCCGAAATTGTACATAAGAATCACTAACATAGGACATTGCTCATTTCATATAAGTCTGACGCAACCACTAATTTAATATGGTACTTTCAGTAGAACTGCAAGGTTAGGGCTAATTTTGTACAAATGTTGTAACAAAAATCCTCTAGAGAGTATCCCTACATATAAAAGAGGAGGTTTGTAACTTATTTTGTTGAAGTGTGTATTTGAAAACATTTGACGATCCTCCTTATATAGAGGAGGGGTCAGATAAGAGGAATCACAAAATATAAAGTGAGATGAAGTTGAAGATTTGGGATAGATAATAACTCTAAGGGGTCCAAACAACTTAATGATTAAACACAATTGGTCTTATGTGATAATACTCAATTTTTTAGATTATCTTTTAATTTTATTTCCTTAATGTTTGCCCAAAATTTGGTCTATATAGAAAAAGTTACAAAACTGAAGAATATGAAATCACTGTGGGCATGTTGTTAATCATTATCCATGTTTTTTTGCTTTCAATTTTATACCTGGTGTTTGAGCTTGAATACCTAGTTTCAGGATATGAATACCTAGGTTCAGGATATGAATCACATATCAAAATTTATAATGGGTTAAAGGTACATCTTAATTTGATTTTACATAAAATATAGTTAAAGCCCTTTACTTCTATAATTTACTATTTTTTATGTCAGTGTTGAAGTTTCCCTTTTCCATTGTTTATAAAAACTCATGATTAAATTCATCTTGATGTTACTCCAGCCATTAGTACAATGGAATGTAGAATGACTTCTGCTAAAATAACTTTTCATGAGGTTCGTCAACTCAAATTCCAAGGCTATCAACATCTTAGGTTCTTAAACTTATTAGTATTACATTTTAGCTAATATTGAAGAAGAAATGGAATATTTTGTACTATTAAAAAGAAATATTTTTTAAGAAGGTTATTTTTGAAGAAAAAATATATTTTTTGTCAACTAAACAAATAGAGTAATTCTTAATTAATCAAACCATAATATAATATTAATGATGTTTAAATACATATATCCTAATATAGTGAAAGTAACATATTAAATTCTTTTGACCTTTATTTTGTTGCAATTTATATGTATGCAACAATATATTTCTAGATTAAGCATGTGGCCTTAGCTCGCTTTGCAAAACACCGCAAACCTAAGAACAAAAGCATGAAAGAGCATGCAAAAGGAGGAAATGAGGATAGAGATGTAGCAAAAGGCATTTTAAAAAGGAAAATAAAAATTGTGCAGTGGGCTAAACGGACATAAGTAAAACAAAATTAAAATTTGTTTATTAACAGGGAAAATAGTTGTAAAATCGAATATATATTCTATCAAAATTAGAAGTTATTTAGCTACTAACAGATAGGGTAAACTGCAAATAAGAGATAAGGGAACTTGTTTAGAAAAGGTTCACTGAATTAACTAACTCAAAAGGAAGACATGTTTCAGTATGAGATTATTCATGGTCATTAAGAACGTGGAAAAAGCATGTGCAACCATCATAATGAGCTCTTCGATTAAAGCTTTAACTGATATCATAGCCGACTGAAAATGCAATCGGATGAAAGGTAAATCTGAACAAATCCATGCACTGTCTGAAGCATATAATGGAAACAACGGTGGTAAGCAAGTATAATAATTCCAATTGTATCTTTATCAAACAAAGCCCATAAATAAAAAATCATTTTTAGCAAAAAATAATCGAAAATCAAAACTTAGAACAAAAGGTTATACCTTTTAGAATGTAACATTACTCCAGCAAATAGAAATGATGGCCAGTAATCAACATCTTCCGAGTGCAATAGAAACTATGTGCTTCATCATCCTGAAAAAGCAATGTACGTAGAATTCAGTGAACTCAAAAATGTCAAAGTTTAATATTAAGAAACCAGCAGACTCGAGATACAAAGTAACATAATGCATTATGGACATTAGTGACAGCATATCTCAACCGACAATGCTAAATTTTGAAACAATACGTAGCACAGAATGCACATTAATTTCAGTGCAAGACGACTCGAAACCAGGGAAATCATTACGGCTTCTTTGCATAATATATAGCAGTAATATCATTATCCTATACAACAGTCACTACAACAAAAATATTATTTTACAACACTGATTCTGCAACAGTTCGTCAAAGTGTTGTGAAAAAGGTATATTTTTCACAACATTTATTAAGAAAAACGTTGTAATAGAATCTCCTAGAAAATGTGTTACATACAAAAGTTGTAAATGATTTTTTTTACAATGTTTGTATAAACTGTTATAGAAAGTAATTTTTAACGATGACTTTTTTACGTTGTATTATATTTGTTTTTTCATAACTTATTTCTCATGTTATTGGAATACGTAAGTTGACAACATTTATTGAATATTATAAATTTATGGTTTTCAACAATGTTTATCAAACGTTGCAGATCGAAAGTTAAACAACAGCAAAATACTATTGAATTTTAGATATCCAGGAGAATGGAGTTTGGTTCAAGTCCAAATCAAAGCAGGGTAATTGATCGACGCTAATCTATGAATTAGAAAAGCGCGACATTTGTAATAAATTCTGCAAGCATACAGGTGTGTAGCATACAGGTCGAACACAGGGAGGAAAGTTAAATTTTATTATTTATATGTTTCGTGGGCGTGTTAGACGAACTTTGGAGGTTGATTTTGCAAAACAAAACAAAATTAAAACTGTAATTTGATTCAGAACAGATCTAACTGAACCGACGATCAAATCACAATTTCAATGGAAAGCAAATGAAACTATGAATTAGATTTGAATCTAATCAAACCCAATTTGACCTAAGAAAAAAAAAACAGAAATTGAAATTGCAGAAATTGAAATAACAAACAAGAATTAAAATTAGGATTTCTGCTGAATCTAATCAGACGGTAAATCGCTAATGCAAATAAGTGCAAAATACAAATAGTGTTCTACCGAATCTAATCGTATAGACAACACTAGTTGCTAAGAAAACAAAAAAATGCAGAAAATAAAAGAGAAAGAAGAACTTTTATTAGAACAATGGAATAAGAGATGAGATGGGATGGTGGCTACAATGCCATTACAAGGGTATATATAGGGTAGATAGCCAAACCCTAACCCTAACCCTAATGGTAAATGGGCCTGGTCATTACACCACTAATTAGTTTACAATGAGAAACATAAATGGGCCTTAGATAAATAAAGCAAATTTGGGCCTTTTCTCTTTTTCCTCTTGCTTCCTTGATATTTCTTCATTGATTTGTGATGTGCAAAGCCTTTTTATCACTCCTTTTCTTGTCCAACAGCAACTAGATGTGATATCTTCATCTACAATTCTTCAAAATGCAAATACACAGCAAATTGAACTCTATTTCTCTACATTTCTGGTTGCATGCGGGCTGGGTTGGACTATCTGTAAAAATAACAAAACAATACCCAAGTAATATTTATTTATATACAAAAGATAAGAAATAAGAGCATAAAATAAACACATTTCTATGTCAATCAAATACCCCCACACTTATCTTTTACTCGTCCTCGAGTAAAACAAAAAAATGAAAAACTAAACTAGAAAGGTCACACTTTCGTAGGAAACACGATTGCATTGAGCGTATGCAACAAGCCGTTAAACCTCTAGGTGTCCCTAGTAGGACGAGTGGTGTCTCGTGAGGGTTTTCAGCGGATACTACCCACAAAATCCAAATGCAGTATGATATGATTCTAATGAGACTACATGAATGAAATGAACATATGCAAAACGAAAAATGAAAACACGACTTATTTCAGGAAAGTGGTACAACAATTTAAGTTAATAATTTCTAACCAGTTGATTTTATTTTAGATACCTCGACTTGTCACAAATTTTCAATATAAATCAAGTTTTCAAATGTTAAATTCCAGTTTGGCCAGTTAGTTCGGTCGATAACATAGTGCAGCCATGAAATAAATTCTTAGTTTTGCTTGGCACAGTTTGCAAAGTGGTATTCTAATTTTCTCACGTATGGCTAGCCAAATCAATAAGGTCAAGAAGTGTTTGGGTATCATCGCTTATTCTTTATTCTATAAAATTTTAAGATTTATGATTAAGTACATACACCTAACTAAAAAGACCAAGGTTTACCACCCATGCACTGCCTCGCGGACTAACGGAGAGTTGGTAAAGAGCTTGGCGGATTGTGCAGGCCGACTTTGACTTTGTCAACAACGTGTCGGTAATCCTTAGGTGTCCAATCTCATAAAATGAGACCAAGATATTCCAACTTTGACTTTGTCAACAACGTGTCGGATAGAGCTTGGCGGGTTTGCACACCAACGCTCGATATACAAGCAATGTTGGATACCCTTGGAATACTATTATTATTATTATCGAAAATATAAGCACAAAAGAGAGTTACGCGAATTCAACTTAACACAACTTAGTTTTAAAGATTTGA
This sequence comes from Allium sativum, assembly GCA_030737875.1. Classification (NCBI taxonomy): domain Eukaryota; kingdom Viridiplantae; phylum Streptophyta; class Magnoliopsida; order Asparagales; family Amaryllidaceae; genus Allium; species Allium sativum. The sequence goes on along the minus strand of CM060927.1, from coordinate 258,776,215 downwards.
AAAGCCAATATAAGTATTTTAAGTCCTCCACTTATTTAAACAAAGTCTACAATATAGAATAGATTTCATGGCCATCACCTAAGAATCTCCCTATGTACCGGTTACACTATTATCCCTCAAAATTAAACTTTTCATTATATTTCTTATTCAGTCTAAGTTGAGAGAAAAAAATACTATCAACTGGCTAAAAATTGTAAACTTATTTTGTTGTATCAATTGAAAATGAGTCGTATTTTCCAAAAAAAAAAAAATGGCATGTTACTACAGTCTAAAATGTATGATGGTCCTACTTTAATGGTTGAAGAATAAAAAGAAATAAAAACAAAGAAAAATGAAAATGGATGAAATGCAGACTCCCCCCCACACTAGAACTAAACAGTGTCCACACTGTAAACACGTTTCCTAAATGTGAAAGATAGAATCCAAAGATGGATTAAATGTAAAATGATTTGTAAAACGAAATGCAATTTAACTATATGTAAGAAAGGATCATATGTACAATGATATATGTGTTTACGATGCATGCGATGCAAAGAATGCCACCATCTCTTTCCCCCACACTTGGTTCTAGCCCTATGAGTCCCATTCCCACTATGTCTAGGCATGTTTTCTAATAAGCAAAGATTTTTGAAAACCATCTCATCTTTATACCTCGATTTATAGTCCAGTAAATGAATGTTCAGGGTCGTCCTAACATGAAGTTTTTCAACCAAGCCAGCATTCCAAAAGTAATTCATGTATTCAACAAATTTGTCAGTGTAATTTTTCAAAAATTTGTGATCGTATATAAATTCAGTGAAATTTGAAATCTGAGTGTTGTTCAAGACTATGTGATCACATTTCTCAATTTCATTTCTGGACAACGTATCATCGACACTGACAATTTCAAGTTCATTTGAATACTCAAAATCAAAATTTTCAAACTTGGATTGGTGGCTTGATTCTACTTCATCCTCGTCATTCAAAAGTTTTAGTTCATCTTCGAAAAGTTCTTCGAAAGCTAATGGGGACACGTCAATTGAAGTATGAGAGACTTCCTGAAATGGTAAACGTGGTGTGTCATCAACAACGGTTTCTACCTTGTCGACCTGTCCTATGTTGGAATCTTGGTCATTCGAAGAAGAGGGTGTCGACAAGGGAAGTGAGGGAGGTAAAGGTATAGAAGATGAATGGTTGGTATTGCCAATATTAGAAGAAGAGATTTCGTCGGGGTTGCCGACATTAGAAAAAGACAGAGATTTGGAAGGTTCAGAATAATTGGCCTTGGGTGCCAACGGAAGAGTGCCATGCTCTTAGATTGGAGTCAGAATCAAATGATTGTCGGGATTGGGGTCAGAATTAAGGCTTTCATCCTCACATAATCCAAAGAATTCATGTTTATTAAAATCCATTTCCAAATTTGAATTGAAAAATTCAACATTTTCATTTGGTTCAATTTCAAAAATTTCAAGTTTTTCACAGTCTGAAAGAGGAAGATCAAAATCCAAGCTTAAATCTTTTTGAAAAGAATCGAAATCCAAATCATTTATTGAATTTTGAACAACTTCATTTAGATCATCATTCTCAATTTCGAAAGTTGTTGTTTGAAAATTTTCAATGTTAGTAAAGAATGGACTATTTTCTGATTCATCACATGCTTGAATTTGATTTTGTTGCTCTCGTTGTTCTTTATAAGACGCCATTAAACAAAGAAGTTCATCCATCTTTTTATTTAGCCTTTCCGCCCTCTCATCAAAATTACATTCTTCAGAGTCGTTGATTTGAGAGCTCTCGCTTTGGAATTCGTGATTTTCAAAATAGTTTGAATTTTCAGAAAATTGAAATTTAGATTGGAAATCATTTTGATTTTGAAAATTAGATTCGTAACCAACATTGTTAAAATTGGTGGGAAAATTCCAATTTTGGTCGTTCTCAAGATGTGGATATGGGTTGTAGTTTTGAAAATTTTGATCGATTTGAAAATCATTTTCAAAATTATTTTCAAATTGGTTTCCAACCCCATATTGTTGTGGATCAAAGCCATATTTGGATTCAAAGTCGTTTTGATACGGATGTGGCCCATAATCGAAATTATCGAAATTTGAATTGAAATCGCCATTTCGATTATATTCATGATGTTGAAAATGTTGGTCATTTTGAAAATTTTGAAAATTGTTGGCATTGGGCTCACAAAAATTTGGAAAATTTTGCTTCATGAGTTGTAATTCATACTCATACTCTTCAAGAGGACGTCTACTCCGATTATTATCCCACAATTCTCTCAAGGATTTTTTTGAATCAGACATTTGAAATGAAATCACGGCAAGACAGAAATTATTCTCAATTCGAAATAATATAAAATAATAAGTTGTGCTCTATTAATTAACTAACTCAATTAGAAGGGGGAAGAGGGTCTTATGGCCGTTCACGTATAGTATAAATACTAAGGGATACGACCAATGTTTTACGGGTAGTATGCAACCTCTTTTGCTAATAGTTCAATAAATTGAACTACTATATATCCGCGATCTAATTATACAAGACAGTTAACTTCACAAAGCACCACTTTTCAATTATATTAGTTCAAAATTCAAATCAAGTTTTATAATTGAAAATCGACGAGAGTGATCACATCAGGTATGTAAATTCGTGCCGCACAAACAAATTCAAAAATATCAGCCACAGAACAGAACAGCCACAAAAATAATAACAGAATTAAAATTGTACAAGCAAGCCGCTGCCCCTACAGAAGATTTTTTTACAAGCAATTTCTATATTTTCAAAGCGGCTGCAGAACCTGTAGAGTTTAGAAAATTTTACAGAGCGAGGTGTGGTAGTCTATTGAGAGCAGTTGAGGGGCTATAGCGATTAAAATCCCAGTCTTTGCTAATCCGTTGGCCTTTCAGTCTCTTTGTTCGCTTTGTTTAAGTTCTTTCTCGCTTTCGATCTTTTGATTCTTTTTTTATTTTTGAATGGAATGAGATTAAAAAAAAACACAAGAGAGAAAAAAAACTTAATTGACAGGAGAAAAAATGAAAAAGAAAATTAAAACTAACAGCTGACTCGACTAAAAGAAATATAAACAAGCAAACTAACTCAGCTAGAAAATTAAATGAAGCCTAAGAAAGAAAAAGTAAAGCTCACTATTTTTTTTTAAGGAAATCAAACAATAACAAAATTTAAAAAGGAAGGAAAAATAAAGGGAAAAAAAAATCAAAATAAAAGAAAACACTCTCCAATCGTGCAAAGCCAATTCAACACTTATCAACAAATGCCACGCGCCTTTATTCTGGGACCAAAAACAACTTTCACCCACTTTCTATAGATTACGATTGAACCTCACAAAAAACTCACGCACCTTCTGGAAATTCAAATCGAATCCCAAAAACGAAAAAAAAAAAAAAGACAATGAAACTTCCTTGAAACCGACTTAGTTCAGACCTAGGCTATGAGTTCTTCGATGTCAATTACTGTTGAGGTTAGGGTTTCGAACAAGATTGCTATTCAGTTGTGTGGTGAGGGCTTTTCAGTTCGGGATTTTCTTTGAGTAAAGACGAGGATGAGTGCGGTTTTGGTTGCGACTGTGTGATGAAGAGGTCGGCAAACAGTGGTTTTGCTGTGCGTGGTTTGTACGGGTCAGTGTTCAGATCGGCAAAGGGGTTCAGGTTTGGGGTTTTCGAATTGGGTTTGGATGAGGTTGAATTGTGGGAGGATCGGTGATCAATATGGTTTGTGCTGTGGAGTTCAGAATTTTGGGAAGAGGCGTGGTGAAGATGAGGAGGACCGGGAACTGTAAGTGGTTTATACGGTGGTAGGGGTTTGTGGCTATGAACTGTGAAGCGAACGATGTATGGTGTTGTGTAAAGTTTGTTGTTGAACAGGGAAGAAGTGGGTTTCTTTTCTAGTTGATGCCGTGGATGTTCGCAGCAGTTTCAGGGGGATTACGTGATGAAGGGGGAATTGTAATTGTGAAGATGGGTGCCGTGCTGATGGTTTGTGGAGAGTTCTAAGATTGATCGACTATAGTGAGTTGCAGGGAGTGTTTTTTTTTCTGTTTGGTGTTTGGAGAGATTTGGTCCAAGGTTGGCTCGCTGTGATGAAGTGCTGGTCGGAATTTTGCGAGGCAACAGGGAAGAAGGGTTTGTATGTGGTATTGAGTGGGGGTGTGAGAATGGGGATGGTCAAAGGGGTGGTTTGGTTTACAGGAGGAGGGGAATGGAGTGCGTTTGATCTGAAATAATTGGTATGAAGGCAGATCGGACGTGAATGGTGTATCCGACGATGGTGAAGATCACAGTCGTATGTGATGGGGACTGACGGGTTTGTGTAGGGTGAAAGGTTCGGAGAAAACTAGTTTGGACCCTGGTTGGCAGTGGGGTTGGAAATGAGATCGCTGTGGTAGAAGTTGACTGTGAACGTTGGTGAAGTCTGTTATTTGATAGAGGAGGATGGACGGTGTGAATTTTGGCAAGGAAGATGATGGAAATTGTTGAATTATGTAAGCAAAGAGTGATGGTCTCAGATGTGTTATCTGATCTGATTTGTGATCGGCTGTAAAGAAGAGTGGAGGTGATGATGGATAAAGAAGATGTGTAAATAGAAAGAGGGAATTTTTTTTTTTTTTTGTAAAAGGGAGAAAATTAATGTATTGATTGGAAAGGAACGAGAAAAAGGAAGGAAATATGAAAATAAAAAGTAAGTTTTTTTTTGAAAGTAGAAGACAAAAAAGAAATATAAAGGGAAAAAATTGAAAAAGGAAAAGAAATAAGTGAAAAAAAATAAGAAGGTAAAATCAAGAAAATTTGATAGTATATTTTTTTCCTTATTTGGTAGATTACGGTATCATTGAACAATACCAAATCTAACCAATCAAGATTTTTTTTTTATATACAAGAAACAAAAGGAAAAAAAAAAAAAAAAACTAACACGAATCAGAAATTAAATAAACAACAAAATTTAATCGTTACCTCCCCGGCAACGGCGCCAAAAACTTGATCGACGCTAATCTATGAATTAGAAAAGCGCGACATTTGTAATAAATTCTGCAAGCATACAGGTGTGTAGCATACAGGTCGAACACAGGGAGGAAAGTTAAATTTTATTATTTATATGTTTCGTGGGCGTGTTAGACGAACTTTGGAGGTTGATTTTGCAAAACAAAACAAAATTAAAACTGTAATTTGATTCAGAACAGATCTAACTGAACCGACGATCAAATCACAATTTCAATGGAAAGCAAATGAAACTATGAATTAGATTTGAATCTAATCAAACCCAATTTGACCTAAGAAAAAAAAACAGAAATTGAAATTGCAGAAATTGAAATAACAAACAAGAATTAAAATTAGGATTTCTGCTGAATCTAATCAGACGGTAAATCGCTAATGCAAATAAGTGCAAAATACAAATAGTGTTCTACCGAATCTAATCGTATAGACAACACTAGTTGCTAAGAAAACAAAAAAATGCAGAAAATAAAAGAGAAAGAAGAACTTTTATTAGAACAATGGAATAAGAGATGAGATGGGATGGTGGCTACAATGCCATTACAAGGGTATATATAGGGTAGATAGCCAAACCCTAACCCTAACCCTAATGGTAAATGGGCCTGGTCATTACACCACTAATTAGTTTACAATGAGAAACATAAATGGGCCTTAGATAAATAAAGCAAATTTGGGCCTTTTCTCTTTTTCCTCTTGCTTCCTTGATATTTCTTCATTGATTTGTGATGTGCAAAGCCTTTTTATCACTCCTTTTCTTGTCCAACAGCAACTAGATGTGATATCTTCATCTACAATTCTTCAAAATGCAAATACACAGCAAATTGAACTCTATTTCTCTACATTTCTGGTTGCATGCGGGCTGGGTTGGACTATCTGTAAAAATAACAAAACAATACCCAAGTAATATTTATTTATATACAAAAGATAAGAAATAAGAGCATAAAATAAACACATTTCTATGTCAATCGGTAATCGATCCACCTCTCGCGATCCTCTAAATCGTCGTTCCCATGATGTGATTGTCACCATTGAGCAGTTGACATCAATCTTCAGCCCTCATCCCCATTGTTGGAGCATTTTGAGTGTCATGTTCGAAATTTAAGACTGTGCGTGCCTCAGATTCACGTCCAATTCCTGGATTCTTATATAAAGAATCGGTGGGAAATGGTCCAAAAACACATGTTGATTACCCAAATTTCTCGAATCTGCAAGTCCTTCATTTGCTCAATCAAAACTTTATACCCCCAATTTAGGTATATTTTCAGATCTAAGGAGTCATGCTCGATCATTTAGTTTGACTGAAATTCCACTCATCGATTAAGTGTTTTGCTTGGATCTGCATTGCCCGGGTTTTAGTCGATCTCACTTTATATCCTTTGGATCCCCGCCTTCGTATCCCAAGAGTTGGCAAAAGTTTGTATCTGGCTTCCCTAGCTCAATCTTCGTTTTTTGAGTGATCAAATCACGTTGATCACATAATTTTTCTTGATCTAATCCATCTCGAAGTGATCGATCGCTCGCATGATCGTTGCATAATTTTGGATCCAGTTAAATAGAAGTAATATCGATCCCCAATTCCTACTTTCCAAATCTATGTTTTCTCTTGATTCGCGTGTTCCATATCACTCCATTTCAGGGAGTGCTACAGATTCTGACATGTGATCGGGCGAGTTCATCTATAATCCGATCACAAAATTCTGAGTGATCGTGCAATTCCGATCACCTATTTTTAGGTGATCCGACTATGTTCCTGAGTTGTATCCATCCATACTTTTAACGTGATCGGGAAAATTTCTTGAGATGATTTCCATGTAATGGCCCATATGTTTTGAGTGATTAGACTGCATCGATCATCATTTTTCGGGAGTATCGACAAATGATCAGGCAAGTACCGTATCAATCCGATCCTTGATTTCTAAGTTATCATCACGTGCCGATAATGCTTTTTTGAGGTAATCGATCTAATTCCATGCGTGATCGATCAAATGATTATGAAGCTATCCAACGAGCCGATCAGGTTATTTCTGAATGATCAGACAATGCCTGGGGACGATCGATTCGAGCTGAGCCAGTTTTTATTCCCAATCAAACGTCGATTCTTATACTTAGTTCGAGTTCATATGAGCCCGCGCTTGAGTTATGAACGGTTTGGATGTTCAAGTCCAGAGAGTAACGGTATTGTCAAAAGGCTGGTTAACAGATATATAAAAGGTTTTTTGCTCCAAAATAAAAATATTTAACTAATTTTAATTATGTTTTAAATAAAACTAAACAAACAATCGTCTACACAAACAAAAATATATAAATAAAAATTCCAAAATAAACCTTTTCAAGATTGCATTAATAAAAGAAATTGTCCTTTTTTTATGGGGAGAAAGTGAAGTACTACTGACAGTTAATTGATTATAATTTTTTAAATAATTATTATTTTAAACAAAGCATTTGAGTTTATTTAAACCTTCATGCATTTCACCTTAGAATTGTTAATCCACCGTGAAGACCAGAGGGGATTAAAATATACATTTTCTAATTTTTCCATCATTGGCGGTAATGTAAAACCCTACCGCCTTCACCTCCATTTTCCTTCCACTTCCCTGCTAATAACTCGTCATGCGGGAGAATAATTCTTTTCCACCCCCTTAAAGTTCGATCACCACGTATCTCCGCACTACTTCAAGATTCACAGGGCAAAATCGGAGGAACCTAAACTCAGCAGCTTCAATTTCTTATTTCGGTAAGTAGGTTTTGGTATATAAGAAAGAAAGTTCGACTTTTCTTCATCCTCTTCCTGAAATATTCAATTATTTAGCATTATATTTAACTGTCTATTTCTATAAATCTTTAATTTTTGGTTATAACAGTGATTGACTTAATATTTTGCTCAAGTTGGATGATATATATGGAAAAGCTTCAAAATTAGTTCAGAGACGTCAATCTTAGAGGTAAATTTATATTTTAGGAAAATAATTGATGTGTATATCTATTGAGAATGTACATGAGGCTAATAGGGGCCTAAGCCTTTGTTTCCAAAACTGACTCGCTGTATACTTCTGTTCTATGATGCATTTAGGTTCTCCAGTGCAGATTGTACAGTTTTTGTAACACGAAATACATCTACACTACTACTGCTTTGTCGAGAAACCGATGTTTTATTTTTACAGCAATAACTGGCACTGTATGATTGATATAGTTGAGGGTTGTTTTTATATAAAAGGTGTAATATATAAACTGATATTGTTTTAACTATTGTATTAGCTATGTTTTATAGGCGGTATGGGTATTTATCTAATGTTGGCCTGTCTTAAGTTCAATTACTATAGTCTGCCTTCATTTTTATGGTACGATTGTCAGTGTAATATGTTAAATCAACAATATTTTTCTATATATTGTTATCCCTGCTATAGTAAATAAGTGGATCTCTTAATAAATATGACAGTATGTAGACCATATAATATTAAGCTTATGTTTTAGTTTCTACTTGAATTATAATGTGCTGTTTCAGATTCAGCTACAATTATTATCTTTTTTCAAGTTAATGGACTTATTTTAGATGCGACTTCAATACTGTTTGCTAAATTTTTATTATTTGTCATAATTAGGAACTGTCTATTGAATGAAGAATGACAGTTTTGTCAACTGGCTGTATCTTATTTCTGTGGAAATTTTAAATATTATAAATGATACGCAAATTTGATAAGTTCTAATATTACCATCTACCCACAGTTGGTGATTTATAATTTAATTTCTGCAATTTTTTTCCGCATATTTACATTTCCAACACCATAGTTTAGTCCACCAGGGCCAATATGTCTACTTATGTTGTATAGCTTGATTATGAGTTTTAAACATGTGTACATACAGTTGTAGTTCTACATAACAGTAAGATTCCATAGTTCTATCATCTTTTTGGCATTTTTGATAAAGGTTTTTTTTCCTAACCGATGTGTTAAAGATCTGGTAGTTCATCCGTTTCTTTAAATATTTTATTCAATGATGATTTTCTTGAGCTTATAATAAACGTATTTAGCACTGTTGTGGTAGTTCATCTGTGCCTTTAAATATTTTATTCAATGATTTTCTTGAGCTTATAATTAACGTATTTAGCACTGTTGTAGTTAATTCTTTTTGGTCTTTTCCATTAGACAAACAATTGTTTAAATGCCTTTATTCGTTCTTTTTGGTGTGAACTCTTTATGTTATATGTGATGTTTGATTTCTGATATGCTAAGTAGAAGAATTGCAAATGTACTATGCTCGTTTTTTTTCAACCAAGTAAATGCTTGTTCTTCATTCTATTTTTTTACAAAAAAATTTGACAACTATATTGTAAGCAAGATCTTTATTTGGCTTGGTTGTGTTTGAAGCAATAATTTTGTTTAAACTAAAACGGGAATACATATGAAAACACTAATTTGTTGCCTAAGCAGTAGACATTTTTTTTAATTTAAAAATTTTATTGGTAATTATCAATGTTTAGTTTCCAAAAAAATCAGATCATGCAAACTGATGTACCTAAAGAAAACAATGTCAATTTGCTCATGTTCATGATATACCAATGAATAGTCATTTTGTTTATGAGTACAACAATGGTTAGAAGACAACAATTAAAAAGGTGCATTCTTCGTTGGTTAGAAATTCAATACCTGACAAGCTTAATATTCAAATTTTAGCCTCAGATATCCCCCTTGTTTCACTTGCAGTTAAGCGTTTTTTTTTTTTTTTTGCTTTTTCTAGGTGAATGACTGTAAGTTTACATTTTAAATTTTACTGTATTAAATTTTAGAAATCTAAACGTATGGAAAACAGCAAGATGATCTCAACCACCGTCTACACATGTTCCTTCTCCTTCATCCCCACCACTCTCTTCATCACCTGCTATTTCTTTGCCTCCAACTATTTCTTCAGCCCAGATCCATAGTCTTCACCTTCGCATCCACAAGAATGCCCTGTCGCGAGTGATCGACTTGAAGAGGATAACACTAGTAACAACAATGGTAATCCTCTTAAATCTATAAGAAAAAAACAAGGCATAACTTAGTTGAAAGGAGTAGGGGTATAGGATGATCCAAATGTAAAGATTATCGAACCAACATTATTAATTTAGGAGGTGAATTAATGTTTCATTTCCAGGTAATTTTATGCGTTATTTGTCATGCTTTATTCTCGCTTAAATGCAAAATGACTTCTTCAACTGTGTTTATAGATTGCTTCTAATGTTATAATTTCATAGAGTTGGAAATATTTTATAAACAAGAGTGATGATAGAAAAGAAGAAACTATTGTTTTCCTTAATATACAAACAATGGTAGCTTAATTCTCAGAATGGCCTTTTCGGGTTTTTCCTTCAACCGACTGAATTCTATATGTTATTTTCGCTGTTTTTTAAGATGAATTTTCTAATTGTTCATAGTTTGGTTGTATATAATTGAACCAAAAAATATATAAAAGGTAGAGAACCACAAAACATGTTGCCTATCATCAATTCAAGAGGTCACTCTACTATTGAGCTTACAACTAGCCGAATTCTCACATGTTTCTTCCTATTAATTGTATTGCTATGTGAGAAGCTCAATAGAGGTATAAAATTGTTCTGCTTCTTGTGATTGCATAAATCTATCTGAGGTTGATAGTCATCAAAACTTTTGGTAGGACAGATGAAAATGATTGTTTGTCGTGCTATTTACTCATATCGTACAACCATATTAGTACTTTGCATAGTAAGATACATAAAGCAACTAAAAATTGTAGCATTATTACTGTTGTGTTTTGGTTTTCTATAATTCCATGTAAGGCTGACAATTTGATTGTACTAATGGATGTTTTTTTAATAATCTGGTTTTTTTACAAAAAATCAACAGATTTGGTGATATTGGATTGCAAAGCATGATTACTATTATGATTTATTATATTTATTTCTATTAATTTTGCGTGGACATTAAAATCATTCAGTGCATGCTTGTTGCACATGATCTACCATTCTGTTACTGTGCAACAGCAGGTATTCTGATTTCTACATACATGGATGTTGGACAACTAAATTTTCCATACCAATTCTAAAGAACCAATTGAAATAATATGGTATGTAATTTATTATAATATGTGATCTATGCATATTTGAAGCATATATGGATGTGTTGCTGCATATAAATAGAATTATCATTGGTTATTTTTGACTCATTATACCTAAGTGGTATTGCTTCATGGATTATGCACATTAGTTAAGTATTCTCCAAAATTTAAAAAATTATCGTAACTCTAACTAGTTAAATTTCTAGTTATTTTAAGAATAAATATCCGACAGTAAAACATTCATGTTGCATTCTTCAAATCTTCGGTAATTTAATTTATGTATATGTTGATTTAGCACTTATGGAATGAATAGTAAAACTTGGTGAAAAATTCTTTTTCTTTTGAGAAAAATTACCATATTTATTTCAATTAATATTAATAGAATCTTTTGGTAGGATATCTGAAATGATTATTTGCCTTTACTAATTTCTCATATACTGCATATCAGGACTTCGCATGCTAATTTTTTTTAAATGGAAAAAATTTGTTGTATTTTAATTACTTCTTACTATATGTGATTTTGATGTTTTATTATATTCTGACTACAGTATTACATGTTTATTCATGATCCATATTTTATTAGAAGATCATAAAATTTGCAAAGTTTAGTGAAACTACAATATACTATTTATTTTGCAGTGATATGAAAATTAATTACTATGGTCAATATCTGATCGTTATCCACTTCACCTATCACTCTATCTAGAAATAATATACTTATTTTTGTACAAGAATAGCGGATAACAAAAGTTTCTATAGCAATTTTAAAGCTGGAATTGAGGAAATATTGGTAAAAAATTGTTGTAGTTTATATATATATATATATATATATATATATATATGCCAATTCAAAGTTAACATGGATTTATTACCACCTATAAATAGAACTTCCATTGATATGGTAGACTCATTATACCATATATATGACCGGTTATCCCTTTTTCCCAAAATAAAATAAAATTACTATTGACCAAATCATTGAAAAAGATGATGGAAACACAAACTTTTAGCTGTTGTGCAAAGATATAGCTCTTAATAGGATGCAATCCTCTCTTTCTTGGAGTAGTTTAATTCTGGTAGCATCTATAGCAATTCTAAAGCTGGAATTGAGGAAATATTAGTAAAAAATTATTGTAATTTAAATATATGCTAATTTAAAGTTAACATGGATTCATTACCGCCTATAAATAGAACTTCCATGTGATATGGTAGACTCATTATACGATATATATATGACCGGTTATCCCTTTTTTCCAAAATAAAATAAAATTATTATTGACCAAATCATTGCAAAAGATAATGGAAACACAAACTTTTAGTTGTTATGCAAAGATATAACTCTTGATAGAATGCAATTCTCTCTCTTTCCTGGAGTAGTTTAACTTTGGTAGCATCACTACCCAATTTTTCCTGGGTTAACAGCTATATACATACTCAGTTAACAAAACTCGGATAAAAGGAAGTTGGTTTTCCTAAATATACAAACAACATTATGGTATTATTTTAGCTGCATATTTGTTTTATCTTTCTATTTATTATGAATCTTAAAAACTATAAAGGTAGATGTGAACTGAAGTCATGAGATCCTTAATATTTTTTTGTTGGTTTATTGATTCATCCTCCAATGGTCTTATATCGGTGTTAGTATTTACCAAATATTTCGTTCGTGCTATTACACCTTCATTGAATGTAGTTAATATTCAATATAATTACTTAACCTTCTATACATTGCTTTTTTTAATCATTTTCCACTGTTTACAGCTATTTTTTTTGATTTTTTTAGATCGAAAATTCAACAGTGATTGGTTTTATTAATTTTTAAGTGCACTATTTGTAATTAATTTATATTTTTTTTGATCATACGAGTTGCTTTACTTGATGTGCTGCTATAAACAATTTTTAACTAACCAAATTCAGTTAAAAATAGCAGTAAATAAAGCTGGCATATAATTTTTAAATTTCTAATAATTAAGTGCAAAATTAGCTCTTTAATCGTGTTTATATTTGGATTTTTATGTTCTAATTTCATACAGGTGAAGATCTTAGGTAAACAGGAGCCATGACAGAAAAGTAGAAACTGTGGTTTTCCTTGATATACGAACAATATTATGGTAAAATTTTATCATCATATTTTGTTATTTATTATAAATCTTAGAATTTGTAAGGTAAATGTGAACTGGAATTTTAATATCCTAGAAACTGTAAGAGAGTTAAACAAAAGATGGATATTTGAACTTTTTTATTATTATATATATTTGGATGTAGAGATATTTTGATATACACGTGAATTTGAGGCAAAATTATAGTATTGGTTTTATTAAAAAAATTTCCTCCCATTATATAAAACAACAAAAAATTCCTTGCCTTATGCAATTTCGAGGTCAAAACTGTCACTGACCTTCATCATGTATACAGAGGCATCGGGCAACGTTTCGATCAGCTAATACCTTATGGTCAATCATGCACTTCTAGTTTTGACATATTTCTCCTTCACTTTGTACAGCTTGGAAGTTTTCTAGCTGTAGATATATTTATAAAGAAGGGTATAAAGAGAATCGTTATTTATATTAGTTTTTTTTTTTTTTTTTTGAGATTTTATTATATTTGTATTGCTAAGCAATATAATTAACAATAATCAGATACACAAACTAAACTAGAATACAAATGCATCTTCTGTCACTAACGACCATGGCTCAGTTTATCATAAATAATTTACTGGATCTGTCCACTAACCAATATCTCTTTCATTCGATGATGTAAGAAATAAGATTCAATCATCCATGTCGGTGAAGAAAGATCTCTTGCTTTCCACCTTCTTTCCTTTGTTTTTAGATAGTGCAGGTTGATCAGTGTCCATTGCGGCGGGCGTCGTCTCTGCCAGAATCGGCTCTTCTACTGCTAGAGGAATCTGGTTTACTACTAAGAAGCTCCTGCAAATCCCAAAGCTTCAGTATCTGATCATGTGTAATACTTCCGAAATATTTCCTATCATGTGAAAATGCAAGGGCTTCAATCGCTTCCTCAGAATGCTCGGCCAATGGCTGAATAATCTGATTAGGTAAAACGCCCACCAGTCTGATTATTCCATCATCTGAAGCAGAAATTAGAGTATCTTCATCAAGCTTTAATAATGCTTCAACAGGCTGAGAATGCATACGGAATCGGCCACTGTAATCCTCAAAGCTACCCCAAGAGTAAAGCAACATTGCCCCGGATTCTGTTCCACAGACAACGTTTTTCCCATCCTTCGTTCTACAGAAAGGAGTGCATCCTCTACAAATTCTGATGTGTATTGTGTTGGTTTTCTATAATCAGCAACAGCACTTAATTTCAGTTTTCAAAGAAACAGTCGAAGAACTTTTCAAAACAGAATTAAACAGAGGGATATTTTGGGGATGCAAAACTGCATCTTTTTTCTGGTTTTTCTTATTATATAGGCAAAATACAAAATACATAACTGACTGCAATAACTAACACCACACGTTCTCTCTGAAATAAAACTGACTGTACATAAAAACTGCTACTCTAATATAATGAACTGCTGACTGTACATACTCCTAGGGACAACAAGATTAACTCATCAATCTCCTCCTTAAGCTTGTTGTTCTTTACCTACCATCTGGACACCAATCCTATCTCTCATTTCCTGGAACTTCATCTTTGCCATCGACTTCGTCAGAATATCAGCACGCTGATCTTCAGTGCACACATGTTGAACCTCAATTATTCCTGATTCAACGCAATCCCTGATGTAGTGAAATCGGGTATCGATATGCTTACTCCTCTCTTGATAAATTGGGTTCTTGCTCAATGCAATTGCGGACTGATTATCGATCTTTAGCACCACTTTCTTAACATCGGTCTTTAATAAATCTGCCAGCAATCGCCCCAGCCATACTCCTTGACACGCTGCTGCACAAGCAGCGATATACTCCGCTTCACAAGAAGAAAATGCAACAACTTTCTGTTTTTGTGAACACCAACTAACTGGATCAGACCTAAGGAAAAGTATTAAACCTGAAGTACTTTTCCTATCATTAGTATCACCAGCAAGATCACTGTCGGAGTATCCGACCAGCTCCAAACCTCCTTCCCTTTTCTCATAAACACAACCGAGATTTAATGTACCTTTCACATAGCGCAGTATGTGCTTCACTGTTGCCATGTGCTCTGTTGTGGACTTCTCCATGTGTCTACTCACCATGCCGACAGAAAATGCAAGTCTGGCCGTGTGTGCAATAGGTATCTCAAGCTGCTAACCAAACTTTGGTACAGGGTTTTATCAACAGGAGGATTAGTGCTCTCTTTGTTTAGCTTCAAACGAGGCTCCATCGGAATATGTGTTGAATTGCAATCCTTCATTCCACATTTATCTAACACCTTTCTTGCATAAGCTGACTGGTTTAGAGTAATTTTATGAGGCTTCTGACAAACTTCAATTCCCAGATAATAACTAAGTAACCCAAGGTCACTCATGCTAAACAACCTTTTCATCTGAGTTTTAAATTTGTCAATATCTTGAGTGCTCTCTCCAGTGATAATTAAATCATCCACATATACTCCAATGATTAAATTCCTTTTCTCCTGACTTCTGGTGTACACGGCATGCTCTAAAGTACACTTCTCAAAACCGGGTACCTTCAATGACTTGTCCAGTTTTGAATTCCACGCTCTAGGTGCTTGTCGCAAGCCGTATAGAGCTTTGTGCAGTTTCAGCACCTTATGCTCTTCTTCTTTTATCTCGAAACCCGGTGGCTGAGTGACATATAGATCCTCTTCCAACTCGCCGTTAAGGAAAGCGGACTTCACATTCATATGATGCACTTCCCAACCTTCATGTGCTGCAATTGAGAGCAGCAGCCGTACTGTTTCCAACCGAGCAACAGGGGCAAACACTTCGTCAAAGTCTATACCTTGCCGTTGAACATACCCCTTCGCTACCAATCTCGCTTTATACCTCATGATTCTGCCTTCAGCATTTTTCTTCAACTTGTAGACCCATTTCAGTCCTATTGGTTTCTGGTTTTCTGGCAATGAAACAAGTTTCCAATTTTCATTTTTCTGGATAGAAGATATTTCTTCCTCCATTGCTTTCCTCCAACTCGGATCTGCTTTGGCTACTTCATAGCTCGACGGCTCCTCCTCTCCTAGCAAACACAGTCCCGAATACTCCAAATCAATTGGAAAGGTTTCATCATACAAGCTGCTGAGATCTCGCTTACCACGTGGACCTACTGATGGACTTTCCTCGTTCATTGCAGGTTGAACTGATTCAAACAAATCACCCCCATTAACTTCTGGAGTACGTGGCGAGTCTGAACCAGAGTTGCCAATGTCAATACCAGAATCGCTGACCTGACACTCTGTTCATTTTCCTGATTCGCTGTATCAAACATGCCTTCGACAGTAAAATATTGTGCTGAGAGAGTATTCCCTGCCATGGATTCTTGAACACTCGGCTATTGCAATACTGGCTCTGGTACCAAATGTTGGTTTTCTATAATCAACAACAACACTTAATTTCAGTTTTCAAAGAAACAGTGGAAGAACTTTTCAAAACAGAATTAAACAGAGGGATATTTTGGCGATGCAAAACTGCATCTTTTTTATGGTTTTTCTTATTATATAGGCAAAATACAAAATACATAACTGACTGCAATAACTAACACCACACGTTCTCTCTGAAATAAAACTGACTGTACATAAAAACTGCTACTCTAATATAATGAACTGCTGACTGTACATACTCCTAGGGACAACAAGATTAACTCATCATATTGAACTATATTTTTTCGAAGACTGCAAACTGAAAGTATTCCATCACCACATGTGGACACTAGCTGCGTAGTTTCAGGCACATAAGTCATATCTAAGTTATATGTTGCTTCTGAAGCACGGTCTTCATCTGCCACAAATGTATTCCAATAAACACATTGTCTTGTATCCCAGTCCTTTATGCACTCATATCATCTCCAGATGCAATGGTGGAATCAGTCAAATTGACATTTTATTCATGGCCTCCCTGTGAGCTTTTTTTACTTGGGTAATTACTTTTCCAATCTCCATGGCAACGACAAGGATTGAACAATCTGAAGATGCGGTAAGAACAGCACTCCCCGAATTTATAAATCGAACAGCTCTACAGGAGGACCCTTTGTGCACTCGATGCAGTGACATTTCTTATAGTTGTGATTCTTTTGAATAGCGATACAGGTGAAGCTGTTCATTTATAAGACCAGTTGCGACAAGTTGCCTAGAAGGTTGAAAATCGAGATCAAATGGAACATAATCCACACTGATCTCCATTTACTTTTTTTTATTTTTATATTAGCTTGAGATACACTACGTTCATTATTTATGTTTCATTTTTTTAATTAAGTTGATATACGTAAGATGTTTTTTAAAAAAACTTAACAAGCATTTTATCTTCCATAGATTTGATAGAATGAAAATATTTCGGATATACACACGCACACACTCACATATACATGTGCAAACGCTCACGCACACACACATGCATATATATATATATATATATATATATATATATATATAATGTCTGCTGCATGTTATGCATTTAATAAACATATGATTCATTTTGTAGTAAATGATCTTTCTTTTTGTTAATGTAGATGGTACTCTGATACCGTCTGAAGTGTGTAGGACCTTATACATTGCATTGTATTAAGTACATGTGTCTTTTGTTCGGAGTAACATTGTTACTGAGAATTCTAGTTTATCTTGTCTATAATATTAGTTTTTTTGCCTATAATACTATGTATATAGTCTCAATTTTGATTAATTTAGATTTATTCTTCTTCACTATATATCATTTTATGAAAGCTATTACAATGTCTAATTATATATATATATACATATATATATATATAATAGACAACTGGAGTTGTGGAGGGAGACCTTGGAATCAAAGGGTTTCAGGCTTAGCAGAACTAAAACTGAGTATATGAAGTGTGAGTTTAGCGGTGCTAGGTCAGATGACGGAGAGGTCACCTTGGCTGGTAGCGTAGTACCCAAGAAGGAATCGTTTCGATACTTAGGATCTATGTTGCAGTTTGATGGAGAGATTGATAAGGATGTTAGTTTTAGAATTCAAGCAAGATGGGTGAAATGGCGGCTAGCATCTGGCATTCTCTGTGATAGGAAGATTCCTCAGAAGCTTAAAGGAAAGTTCTATAGGACAGCAATCAGGCCTGCAATGTTATATGGTGCAGAATGTTGGCCTACTAAGAGGCAACACATGCAGAAGATAAGTGTAGCAGAGATGCAGATGTTGCGTTGGAGCTGTGGGCATACCAGACGAGATCGAATTAGAAATGAGGATATTCGGGAAAAACTTGGAGTTGCACCTATTGAAGAGAAGTTAGTCCAACACTGCTTGAGATGGTTTGGACATATCCAACGTAGACCACGCGATGCTCCTGTGCACGTTGGAGTTATAGGTCGTGCCGAAGGCCCAAAGAGAGGTAGAGGTCGACCTAAAATGACATGGGAAGAGATAATAAAGAGAGATCTAAGAAATTGGAGTATATCTGAAAAGCTTGTGGTAGATAGAAGTGCATGGAAGTTGGCAATCCATGTACCAGAACCTTAGGATTTTTTTTAAATATATATATATGTTAATTATTATTATTTTTAGATCTGTTTAATTATTTTAAAATTTTTTTAGGACTTTATTTCACTTTTATTGAACCTTTTTACTTTAATTTGTTTGGTTATTTTAAACTCTTTTTATATATTATTATTAGTTATTTTACCTTAATTTTGGGTTCCATATCTAGCCAACCCCAACTTGTTTGGGATATATGGCTTTGTTGTTGTTGTTGTATATATATATATATATATATATATATATATATAAGTTATTCCTAGTCCAATGAATATTCATGTTGATTAATATTTATTTAAGAAAATTCCATGTGTGTAGCATGAGCTCGCTCTAGTAGAGAAGAAATAACAAACTTCAGAGTTGATGTTGCTAGCTAAAGAGGAGAAGGGGTTTAATGCTGAACTGAATCAAACCAGCAGTGCAATGTAAAAAGTTAGGCCTTGCAACCTGCAACACAAGCTCTGAGCTACTTCAACACTGGCTGCATCCTTCGACTTCTTTGCTGCCTCAATGGATTTTGATACAGCAAAAGGTAATATAGCAACTAGAGGCACTAATGTATTGAATGGCAAGTTGCAAGGCACAACAAGGGGAGGAGCACTGTAGGTAATAGTTTTTGGCTCTGTGACGTGGGACGGTGTTCTGAAAGGTATATTTGAGCTCCGAATATGTACAAACGTGGTGCAACAAAGATAATTGGACAAAAACATGTCCACTTCTGGGCTCAGGTCATAGCTTCTGAGCCTGTTCAGTTGCAAAACCTGGAAGAGGTGAGATAACACTTGACATCATGATGATAATCTGATCAGGTGAGTTAGCTTTTGTGCATTAACTGGTGATATAGTTCTACTTGAATTAAAAAAGTATTTAATGGTTTATGTTCCATTGTTACAGCCAATCATACATCAACGCTTCTTCCAAACATGCTTGAAAATAAAAATTATGGTTTTTTGAGTTTGCATCATCCCCCAGTGAAGAGTCATTTGGATCGCGTTTACTTTTTGATGTTGGTTCCTTGACTCTCAGTCCTAATTGTGTATTCTATCATCTAAACATCTTTACCTATAATTACTTAAATGCCTCTACATTAATTATTTATCAAAAAAATTCACTTTGATGAAATGTAGGTAAACAAGTTCAGTGGATATAAATAGGACAGAACTAGAGGAAGTCAGGATAGCCTTCAGTTGGAGTATCTTATGGTGGTTTTTATTTGAAGTTAAGAGTCTGGTATAATTTTGAATATCAAGCGATGGTGAGTTTCTATTTTTATTTTATTTTTTATTAAGTTTACATGTATAACATTATTCAAAATCAAGCACAATATGAGCACAAATTGCTAATAATAGCTAGATATGTAAACACATCACAATTTCTTAACCTCAATTAGTGCCTTGATATGCTCAGCTCTTTGTCTTCTTATGGTAATAGTCTACTCGTATAAAACTTGCCCATCTGCTCAATGCGACTGACCACTTATTTATTAATTGTAGTGAGCATACAACTTTTTTGTGTTTTAGGTATATTTAAAGAAAATTGATTTTATCGGACGACTGCAGGGATGTTGCTGCGCATGAATTGAAGTAGATCTGTATGTGCCAAGGGAGGTAATGAATGGACAAAGAGTGGTTATAAGCTCAGTAGCACGCTGCACAAAGGTAAATTATTTTTTATAAGAGAGCACTCATTTTTTGTAATATGTGATCCAAAAATATTCATCAACCAGTTCAAAAATAATTCCTAATAATGACTGCATTTTGAATACTAAATTTGGGGAGTCTTTATTAGCGACCTTTGGAAGTCTATAAAAAAATTCAATTTTTAATTTCATACTCGAAGATAGAAATTCAGTCTTGAGTAGGTTGAAAAAATGAAATTGTTAACAAACAAAAATTCTGTCTTCAATTTAGTCTTTAAGCTGGTTTGTGCATTACCGAAGATCTAACTAAAATTTATATTTTGTCAAATCCGATGGGTATATTTTGTGATCCATATAATGTAAATTATGTAGTAGTAATTAAAATAAATAAATAATTTTTTAGTTATTAGTTTATCGGTTTCCAACATTTAGGCCACTAACCTCAAATTAAGGTCCCATACAAGCCTTATCTTTTCGCGCACTAATTTCAATATCCCATTTTGGATTACTGAATTTTGTTCATTACCATTAACAATGTACTGTTTGTAGATGCGGACGATATATATACCAGCATAAATAAAATACTTCAAAAATGCAGTAATATGAAATTAAAATGGAATAAATTGAATTCACTAATTTGAAATTAAAGCGGAATAACGTAAACTTAAACTAGTTTCAAATTTTTTATAATCTAAGATGGGATTAAAGATCACCGCGTGAATTAATATGTTTCGCTTGTTGCTGCCATCTACATTTAAAATTCCCTGAAGAATTTTGATTCAAGCTGTTCAACTTCTTTCATACCCTGAACCAAAATTATAACTAATATTTAGATGTTGGTAAAAATTATTGATCATTAACCTTTCTTTCCGATTGAATGGAATTAAATACTCATGCTTTCGCAAAAGTAATAAGATTTGTTTAAGGTTTATATTGGCATTTTTTTGTTGTGCCAAAAAATCAAAACACTTTTAACGCTTGTAGGTTGCATATATGTATTTTCTATCTCATTTGAAGCAGCAGCCAAAACAACCTCTAAAGCATTGTCTTCCAACATCAAATTTTAGAAATGAAGGTTGTAGACATCAAAACAAAGAATTAATCACTGGGAATATTGATGGATCTTTTGAAATGAAACATTTGCCTGAGATGCTATAATATATTATAATGAATCATGGAGGAAAATTTTGACTTTGTTAATTTGGAAGAATCCTATATAACTGTACTATTATGCATTTTAGTTTTTTAATGCAGGTTATCCAAATTTGAATTGTTTGGTTGATTGGAATAAATTTTATTGGAATATTAAAAGGTCTAAAAAAACTTTCAAATATATGAAGACGAATATCTGTTTACATGTTCTGCCCTAGATTATATTTGGCACTTGACAAAATTTTAGTATAAACCCCTGAAATAATTAGTCCATTTTAATGGACGCCTTTGGACTTGTTCTCCTAACTTAGTGCTCCAATTAGTTCGTTAGTGCAGTAACGAATGATTCCATGCAGAAAAACAAAGTCATTTTGGTCGGGTGTTTACATCTTCTGCCTTCTTTTCTTGTCTGCGTCTTCGTCTTCACTCCAAAATTTCATCAAAATTATTTTCTGCTTTATCCATTTTAATTCCTCTTTTTTATGTCTTTTTTTTAAATATTTTTTATTCTTCGTTTCAAGCCAGTGAGAATGACATGGTAGAGAAGAATACCCTTTCCCCAAACCATCAACTCTGATTATACGTTGCGAATTTAAATTTCTCATCTGGGAAATCGAAGCCAGTGTTTTCGAAATTCATACATTCGTATGTATTTCGAGCATTAAATTCTTATATTGCGTTATATACAGACTAATTAGTGATGATAAAACTAAGGCCTGGTTCTCAAAACATTCACGGTGGTCACTTTCTTTTTGCCAGGCTTGAGGGCTTTTACTCTTATTTTTTCCTTCTGTGAATATGAGATTGGTTTTTATTGCTAATTTTCTTTTTATTAGCAGATTATTACATGTATATTATCTATATATATAAAATAAACCTCCAGTTTCAATTTATTCTACGTATCCATTTTCATCACCTATCATGGAACTTGAGCTTTTGAATATTTTTTACCTCAATCTGATTTAAAGCTATGATATCCATGAAAGCTGAAAGAATTATTACCATGCAATCCACCATGTTTCGTTAGCAGTCTAGGTTTGTCTTTCTATAGTGTTACTGTAGCACTGGAACCTGGAACTGGAAGTGGTAGTTTGTTCCTTTTAAAGATCTATATGTTCGGTCTAGAAAAGCATGGCCTGTGATGGAAAACATAATCTTGGAGTGGCTAACATGGTTATTCATTTTGAGCCTGTTTATGTGCATTCATCATTTCTCTCTTACATTAATCTACTGTTCTAATGTTCGTCTTTCATGTTTTCTACATTCTTATTTTGCATGTTTATGTGCTTATCATGAATGACCTCTATTTTAGGTGCAATGATATTAGAAGCTATAGGATCTGTGGGCTTTATGATGTTTTATATTCTTTGTCAGAACTATACTGATGGTATATGAAAGGCAGGTATTATGGGTACCATATTTGCTGTAAATTTAAATGATGCTTATGTCTTTTGTTGTGGATCGTTATTTTTGACTTTAGGCGTAATCTGCTCCTCTTGTTCAGTAAACATGAGGCAGCAATTTTTGATTAATATGTATGGCTCTCCAATGCTGTAAGATCGGAGAACAATGATGATATATATGATATTTAGACAATACCGTCTTTTACAGACAAAAAAGAGAGAGAGGGAGAGAAAAGTCGATCAGCAAAGTGGAGTACTATTTAACGAATCATGTATAAGTAGTCTTATAAGCCAAATCAGAGTTTACAAAGGAAACATAGAAGGCAAACTTCCATTATTATTCTTGTACATAATAGACAGAATGAGCACCTACCATAGCATTACTGCATTTTTACCATGGATGAACCATAAGGTTTTGTTTTTATTTGATACTAATTTATGGCCATAATTTCTATATCTGCATCTATTTATTTTGGTTGGTTTTTTATGTTACTGTTTTGGAGTGGCAGATTTTTTTTTAAATAAAATAAAAAAATAAACACCATCATAATGGTCAAGAAAAATAAAAAAATTGAATAAAAATAATCTCAAGTCAGCAACAATGGTTATATCAGGTGTTTTGGATTGGATTTGGTGTGTTTTATGCTTAATAAGTTGTTAGAGGAATGTTCCTACAGTCTTAGCTTTAAAAGATGCTCGAGTCTTTTGTCTTGTGTAATTTTCTTGTAAGTTGAATGGGGAAAAAAAAACAAATATCCCAATGCATTGCACTAATTAGCATTTTATGTTTTATGTTGCAGATAACGTAGGAATAAAGGCTGCTTCTGGACAGAGGACTATTGGTGCCGCTTGTTTTTGTTCTAGGTAGTATCATGTTTGTTCTAAAGTATATTGACACTCTCCTTTGTATCGTATGTCTTCCAAACCGTATAAAACTTTATGATACTCATGTAATGTTTTTTTGTATTAGAAAATATTATTTTTTCCTATAATTTTTTGTATGTGTCATTTAGTAGTTTCTCATTATAATTAATTTTTTCATTCGTTCGTGCATGGAAATATATGTGATCTATGATGTTTGTGCATAGTTATGGATAGACATCTAATAACATTATTTGATTATAATAAACTATTGTTGTAATAGATAAATATTGTTAATATATAAAATACAACATCTTAAAATTGTTGACATAATTTATGTACAATGTTTGTCATGAGTTGTAAAATGTTTATGTGCAACGATTTTTGTTCGAGTTAAATGTAATTTTTGTTATGGTAAAAAATGTTGTAAAAACTTTATTTACAATGATTCACATTTGTTGTTGTAATACAAAATATAACGATTTAAAATAGATATACAACATATAAAAATTGTCGTTAAAAAGTGTGTTAAAATATTTGAAATATGTTGTCATTGGCTATCTCATAACATTCAAAAAACATGGTAAATAGTTTTCCATTTATTTGTTAGTGCTTTCACGATATTTACATTTTGTTGTAATAAGCTCTTCTACAACATTTTATACAACATTTAAGTGAATGTTGTTAAAGGGACCCCACCTTTCACAACTATGGATATAACAACATTATGATAAATGTTGTTAAAATACATCAATGGTATTTTTGTTGTAGTGAGTACACAATGTTCCATGATTTATGGATAAACAAAAGTACAGCAGAAGTGAAGATAGAATGAAGCCCGAAGTCACATGTTTGATTAGACAAAAAATTAAAAGATTATAGGCTGAAAAATTTAAAAGTTACCAAAATGGGAACGATAATTTCATATTTCAGTGGCCTATAAAAATGGCCTAAATCAAAGACAATAAGGTCGACCATCAGGTTGAAAAGAGACGACCTGATGACTATACAGGTTACGAACTCTGTGCAACAATTTCAGCGCTACCATTAATCGAAGGTAAATCAAAGGAGGAAGGAACAGTGAGGAGTTCGATTTTGCGTAAAAGAAGGGGGATAGTGATTATGGAAACCGATTTCGAGATTTAGCTGCAAAGGTAAGGAAAGGCTAAGGCAGCTATTTGTCGATTGGCCGAAGATTAGAATTGGAAGTGGCTGAGGGAAAGGTCAACGACAGGTAAGAAGATCAATTGGAGGACATGACCATTGACAAAGGAATGACATAAGGGAGAATTGCTAGAGAAATAAGGGTTAATAAGCATGTTTTAGCTATACAGAAGATCAGAAATAGCATGACAAAAGTAGAATAAAAGAGAGAAATCCGCGACGCTTCATTTTAACATTCATGAAAGATGTTGTGAGGGCTGGGATGATAACCCAGTAATTATAATATAGTATAGATAAGAAGATTGATATTTCCAAGTTTCTCTAGTTGATAACGCATCGTCCATACAAGTGCTGCAAATTTCTACTTCTAGGATGCAACATGCACCATTCAAGCTAACCAAAGCATAAACTAAGAAAACATAAATTGGACTGTAAGTATGGATCAAACATTTTATAAGTAATTTTGAGTTAACTGAAGCAGCACAAAGAAAACAGTAAGCTTCCTAAGGTACCATAACCTATGTATCATGTAATGCTAGTATATTCAAAGCTGATAGTGGAAATTTAACATGCCATGGAAATAACGCTGTTTGATTATAAAACTAAAATTGTTGTTTTTTTGGGTCCATGTAGTTGCAAACCATGAATTTATACCTATGATTTGATTTGAAACTATTCCGTCCAATTATCCTTATTCGATACAAGCTTCCCAACCAGTCTTACATTTCAAAATACATAATTATTTTTCCCACTTTAAAATTGATTCTATTATATTTGTTAAGGGCTTTTGCATCCTGGATTCAAATGTGATGGTAATCAAGTTTTTTTTAAATAAAAAATAAAATAAAAAATCTCCTCCACTTGCTGTAGTTCTAGGAATCAATCACAATAAAATATGGTTTAAATGATTAAGATCAAGTCCATTGTCAAAAATGAAACATAATACAACTAATAGCAGCTTAAATACACATCCACAGAACAATGCTAAAAACAACATTGGGTCGCTTGTTCCTCAAAAAGGATAGTAAGCTCTACTAAGTACTGAGTTTATAAGATTCTGGATAAAATTTACATTTTAACCATTTTATATCAATATAATATCATACGAAGAAAGAGTGAACCGAATGAATGAATTGATAACCCGTACAGATTTCCAATACGAAAAAACCAAGTACAACATAAGCAAGCAAATTCCAAACCAACGTCTCAAATTTAAAAGCTATGTATTCATCTTCCATATATATATATATATATATATATATATATATATATATATATATCTTAATTCAATAAAGTGTGGAAGGCATAGAACATTGCAGAATAATTCACTTCAGCTGGTAATAAACTAAAATATAATGGATTGTTTGACTGAAAAGTGAAAACAAATAATGATGTCTATTATTCACAAATGCATCATAGTATAAGGATCTTCAGAAGTTCCTAGTACATTCTAAACAATGTAAGCTCAATTTAGAAATAACTGCTATCCAAATGTTGATAAACAATAAAGTAATGTAACTAATTGTATATTCTATGGTAGTGTTAAAATAACAGAAGAAGAAAAAATATGTACCTTCTGTTCTACTGGTCACGGTCCTACTTTCCTAAAATTTTGTCAATCAAATCTTCATTTAAATATTCCATTTACAGAAAATTTACATTTCATTCTTTACTAATAGCCAACAAAATATTTCCTCCAATCACATGGAACTTCTACGCATGCATGGTTTGTAGTAAAAAATATTGGGAATGCGTTAATAAAAAATAGTGATAGTGGGTATATTATGAATGTTCAAAAGACATTTGTTTCTGATATATATTTATTTACATAAATAATGGGAAGCTACAATAAATGGGCATTATAGTTAACAAAATGTTTCAGTTAATGAAGTACTTGCATTATTAGTATATAGATACCAATACCCAGGACACAACAGAAAAACACACTTTATACATGCTATGTGCATGTGTATGTATATGTACGCATTTTTTGTGTGTGTGTGTGTGTGTGTTTTAAAATAAAGCTTCAGATTAATAAATTAAACTATTGAAGTAGGACTTTCATCACAAAAAATTAATTGTCAATTTCACTTCTATAATTTCTTAATCACATTAAGACGCATACACAGTCCATTAACCTCTATGCATTTTCCGAAATTGTTAAGAAAAGAGACGACCTTTACAATAGTTTGAATCAAATTGGGATGACATAATATTTCAATACTCAATTCATAAAATTAGCATAACTGTTAATCCCTAAAAAAATCCATACGCACATTGAATAGAAAGTATCAGGGTTGGTCGTGCAAAAGGTTATCCGAAGCGCTTAAATGGCTCACAACGGATGGAGTGCAACTACACAAAGTAAGATGCAGACGCCAAGCCTAAGGCAAGTCAAATTCCGCCATCATAACCGATGATGGTGACACGAAATGATTACAAGAAGTACGAATTAACAAAGGGAAGGATTGAATATCCCACAAAGTCGCTTCGCCCAGCAGGAATGCTCGATCTAGCATTAAAACTCGGTCACGCATATCGGGACGGAAATCCAGGTCGCATATATGTATATATCTGAACAACTTCCCATAGATGACAACACCTGTCGCTCGATACTCAAACCAAAGGCCTATTGATCGGCCGTGCACCAGTCTTCGGAAGTAGCGCCTGTACATCTTAGAGTCGCAGCCCCGGTCAATCATAACACTATCACTCGCTCACCAAATCAAACATTACCACGGTGTCATGGCTGACTTATTCCCTCGTTTCGCCATCAAACAAGTTGCCCGTTCAACATAAGCAAGAGCGACCTCATAACATAACTGCGAAGCCAAACATCATCATACAAAGGCAGCACGAAGACGAGTGCCCTTGGACTGAGAAGGACGGTCGCACAAGGGGCAGAGGAGGCTCAACTCCAAACCTGCATCCCACTCTTACAGAATCTCTCGAGGCACTTATAGGATGCTTGCTTACATGGATCCGCTCAGCTATTCAAGATACTCGTTCCAATGAGCCGCCCGCACATGATAACTGGATACAACCACAGACAATTGGCTATAACTAGCTAGTGGCATGGTCGTAATTAACAAAATGAACGATCATGGCCCGGATAAAGGGATTCCAAATCATTTACCAAAGGGGGTTTCACCTATAAATACACCATGGCTACCAACGTAAAGTTGGAGGAGAAAAAAGACCACGAAGTGCCGCCGAACTTCATCCTCAACCACAAATTCTGCCATGGCGACAAATACGATCTGATGAAGAGGGAAGACGAAGACATCCTTCTTCTCAATTATTAATCCATCCTCCTTCTTAAATTCTGCTATTCTCTTGTATGATTCCTTAGATTGAAATACATAGACAAGGTATACTGAGTGAATATCGAGATGTATGAAAAGAGAGAGAGCTGATGTGTTCTGTAATTCTCATTATGAGACAGAAAATCACCTTCATAATGGACGTAGGCCTCATTAACGGCTACTTTTTTTGTATTTTTCATTTTTTATTGCTAATTAAACATGGCTCCATTTATTTCTTACCAAATTGGTGAAGTACAGTTTAGTACCTTGGGTGTTTAGACCATTTTTGGTGTAAACATTTTGGCGTCCACCGTGGGGTCGTGTTTTGCCTTTTTCCATTTCAGATCTGACGAGATTTTCTGGGAGGCACTGTGCTTACGATCATGAGCATGCTAAGGAGAATCATTGATGAAGCCAACAACCCAACGACGACATCGACATCGTCACATCGCTAAATAGCGACTCCGAGGAAAGGGAGCTGCCAGAAATTACGGAAACTGTAACCAGGGAAAAACTGGAGGAAGCGGTGACAGGATTAACGAGTCAAATAGCTATTACAAGCAGCGCAATGTTGAAGAAGCTCAAATCGATACTCGCCATTCAAGCCGCTACCGCAAAAGCTGCTCTAAGAGCCACTTGTTCCTTGCTGGCTCGAACGAATCGCGAGTCAAAAACAGAGCTCCCTGCTCCAAACTCAAGACAACAGGGTTCCACCCCGAGAGTTGTGCGTTGCATCAATCCAAACCATGAAAGGGCCAAGGCACCTGTGCACAATTAGTCTGATGATGCGATCACGGGACGGGACAACCATCCTACTACCAACAGGACGACCCTGCCGAAGAGATGCCTAACTTCCTTATCCTCGGTCCATAAAGACGCATCTAGATCGAGGGTTGATGGTAAAAGAAATGATTAGCCCATGGGTCCAACCAATGAATGAAAATACATCTTGGAAATGGTACAAGCAATTGCGGAAAAAAGCCAGAAGAGGAAGGATGATCAGAGAGAATGGGAGTCCTTCCCAGCTAAAACCCCACTTACCAAGAGGATTAAGGAAACTGTACATCAACAAAAATTCGAGCCTCCGTCATTGCAGCCCTATGATGGGGCATGCGGCCCTAGTATATTTCTGTGTAAATATGACCAGTACATGAATGGGGCATGCACTACTGATGAAATCAAATGCTTGTATTTCCCAATTTATCTAGAAGGAGTGGCTTATCTTTGGTTCACAAAGCTGCCACCACAGTTTGTGGATGATTTCGTGACCCTGGCTAAGTTATTCAATGAGCAGTTCAGATCCCAGGCGTTCAAAACTCGAGATGCTACGGAGCTAAGCGGACTACGACAAAGACCAAGGGAGCCTCTCAAAGCCTTTCTCACTTGCTTTGATATGGCATTGGATAAAGTCAAGAATCTCGAACCCGGCTTGATCTTAATGGCTCTTAAAGGGAGCATATGCAAGAAAACCAAGTTAGGGCGATGAATCAGGAAAAAGAAACCAAGTACACTCGAACGGTTAATTAGTAAAGCCGAAAAATATGCAAATATTGAAGAAAGAAATGCACGGGCATAAAAGAATGGAAAGGTGCAAAGCAACTCAGATAATCAAAAAAGGAGCAATGAAGAGGAGGACAATCGAGCAAGAAAGAAGCTACGCTTTTTCGAGAACTCCGAATTCACTCCCCTCAACGATTCCATGGGAAATATCTTTATGGCAACTAAAGGCACTGGGAGATATCCGGTTTTGAAACAAAGGCACGTCAAAAATGCTGCCATGAGGTCAGAAAAATTTTGTCAATTCCACAAACAGTCGGGATACGATACCGATGAATGCAGGCACTTGAAGTCAGTGATCGAAGGGTTGATCAGAAAGAACCAGTTGCAACAATATATACAAAATCATAAGGATCATCCCGACTCTTCTCGAACAAGGGGCAGTACACCCTAAAAGGGAAGGGGCTCAAACCAATTCAAAGAGGACGCTCATCAGAGGGACCAACCGCTGATATTTCAATAATGGAGCATTAAACTAAAGCTCTTATTACTTTACCTTGTTCCCCTGATTTTATCTTGTTGTTAAAGCTTTTTTAACTTACTTTATTATTCACTATGTCCATGTTAAGCAAAAAAAACCTGTGTGCATTAGAAATTAATTACATGCCTACTTGAATAACATACTTGTTGGTCCGTGCTAAAAGGGAAATAATCTCTTGGAATGTAGGTATAGCAAAAGCAATCCGCCATACATAGTAAGGGGTGTAACGAGAAATACCAGAGAACACACCAAACAAAACAGTTTGGGAATCGCAGATATCAAGCAAGACAAAACGGGAGCAATTGACTCATCGCCTCACTAGGAACAAGCTGCTCTGAGGAAGACAGCAAGACGAAGGAATGCATCTCCCGTTATGAAGTATGCTGAATGCTTGGCAAACACTCATTCAAAGGACTACTATCAGACCTCATTGAAGATACAGAAATATCAATGAAAAGTCCCACAGTTAAAATTGCTAAGCCCACCGAAGAAGCACCTTCTTAGGTGACCTTCCTAGGTGCTGGACACAAGTTTTCCAACTTGAAAAAAAAAACTCAATGAGGAAAACCAATGTCTGTGTCCTAAGGTAAGGCAAAAAGTCAAAAATACCGACATGTCCCGAAACTGAAAAATTGTCAATCACGGGGGGCACCTTGTTAGGTGAAGGGCACGAAGTCTATCCCTTTTGAGTCAAGGCTCGATGAGACGAATTAGTGTCCGCTCATCGGGATGAAGCATAAAATGGGGAAGGATTAAACATACTGGAAGGACTAGCACCAAAAAAAACCTACCGAAAGGAGGTGGTCATCCTTGTTTTTTGTTGTTAACCAAATCAAACAGAGCCAAGGATGGATTACAACAGCAAAAATCCTAGCCGAAAGGGGGTATCAGAAATCCTAGCCATTTGGGGGTATCCAACAAGGTCTTTCAGTCCTAGAAAAATCAAATCTAACGGGATCAAAGTTGGGTCGAAATTGAAACCCAAGACCTCCCATGGGGGCACCCAAAAGAAAACACATAATAACCACACGTTGCTTCTAAGAAATCATAAATTAACCAAATTACGATGCTGAATCAACAGAATTTATGAAAATAAAAGGAGCTTTGGTATGGGGACATAACCATTATGAAGACAACCACCAATGCCCACTCAAAACATACCATAGCCTGGTTATAACTTCGTTGCGAGAATTGTTCGAACGATAAGATTTGCGTGAACAACAAACTAAAAGTACGACAACTCATAAGATTGAAAGTAATAAAATTATGATAGCCCCTAAGCGATATAAACATAAGACCGCAAATATAGAATATTTAGCGAGGGCCGGTACTTGTGCAAACAACCGGTCCAAGTACGTGACGAAGAATAATAATAAACTGAAGTCAAACCTTAAAAGTCACAAATTAAGACGTACGAGAATAAGCGAGGATGGCTCCCGCATACACAAGCCATACTAAAGATAACTACCCAAAATCAAAACTAAAATAACTGAACAGGCGAAGCATTGGCATGCCACAATACTCAGATGAGGTGAGAAATGATTCTCTCCCTAGATTCCAGGGCCTCAACAAGCTTGCGCCTTTCTTCTTCCAGAGCATGAAGTCGTTCAATATTCTCTCTGTTCGACTCCTGAAGATCTTCGACCAAGGAAAGCCAGCCACCCATTT
Source organism: Allium sativum (assembly GCA_030737875.1). Classification (NCBI taxonomy): domain Eukaryota; kingdom Viridiplantae; phylum Streptophyta; class Magnoliopsida; order Asparagales; family Amaryllidaceae; genus Allium; species Allium sativum. The sequence goes on along the minus strand of CM060927.1, from coordinate 258,744,304 downwards.
GCTCTACAATATAGTCTCTGAGTATAGTAATAAGGCCTTCAACCAGATGCAGACGTGATTCTAACTGATCGAATTCGGCCAATATGTTGTCCTTCACAGCATCCATCTTCCCTGCGATAATCCATCTGTCGAATGGATCTATGTACACACCAGAACGCAAGCTAACCGAACATTGAGCCATAAAGTCCTCGGCGAGTGCAGGATGGCAAGGGTTGGGTACAGGAAGAGGCTCTGGTATGGCTGCAGGATCTAACGTGATGGATGAAGAGACCATACGACTAACATCGGTCTGAATATCTGAGTCAGAGAGTCCATTCAGCGAACAATGACTGTGAGTATCATTCACACTCAAGGCCTCCTTACCCCGGGGCGACTTTTTGCTACCAGCCCTCCTCGTCGATTTATTCCTGAGCTTCTTGGACATAAGAAATTCCATCCTTGGGCGACCTTCTTCAAATGGACCAGTAAGGGCACAAATGACAACCATGGAAAGGAGAATAACCTAGTCGAGTTCAAGAATAGACAAAAAATATTTCAACTAAAGAAGCCTGGGGCATTTCACCAAACAATTTATGAACAAATACCAAGCATCGATGTTCCAAAGAAAACCACCAGATGGTCATGTTCTGCAAAGATAAATACAGAAACGAAATCCGCGCTGTACAAAAATCTTACCCAGAAAAATCATGGCACCTCGAAAAAAATTGCTCAAGACAGACATATGCTACTAAAATTAAAGGCAAAGTGATGGAATGAGGAAGCCATAACCTTTCAAAAAAAAAAATCAAGGTAGAAATTTCGGACATAAGTTACCTGAGTAAGCTCTCAAGGAAGCGCCGATGTGACCAAAGAATTTTTTGGAAAATATGTAAAAACGAAGTGAAGCAAGTTAAAGATGAATAAGGAGGACTAAAAGGCATTTATCCATAGAATTCTCGCCACATCATCCTAGCGCCTGACTACACGAAATGTCTCATCAAATCCCAGCTGGCATCTCGAAATTCAGGTATTCACAAAATAATAAAAAAGATACATCGGGCCTCTCACACACAAGAAAAAACAATACCGTTCAGCAACGATGAAGTAACCTTAATATTTGGCACAACCGAGCCCTCAACAAGTCAGAACAAAACCCATCAGTCAATGTGCGATCAAATATATTGAAGCCAGTGATTCCTTACTAAAAAGAAATCACGGACTTCGAGGGGCAAGTGTTAATCCCTAAAAATCCATACACACATTGAATAGAAAGTATCAGAGCCGGTCGTGCAAAAGGTTATCCGAAGCACTTAAATGGCTCACAACGGATGGAGTGCAACTGCACAAAGCAAGATGAAGACGCCAAGCCTAAGACAAGTCAAGTCAAATTCCGCCATCATAACTGATGATGGTGACACGAAATGATTACAAGAAGTACGACTTAACAAAGGGAAGGATCGAATATCGCACGAAGTCGCTTTGCCCAGCAGGAATGCTCGACCTAGCATCAAAGCTCGGTCATGCATATCGGGACGGAAATCCAGGTCGCATATATGTATATATCTGAACAACTGCCCATAGATGACAACACCTGTTGCTCGATACTCAAACCAAAGGCCTACTGATCAGCCGTACACCAGTCTTCGAAAGAAACGCCTGTACATCTTAGAGTCGCAGCCTCGGTCTGTCATAACACTATCACTCGCTCACCAAATCAAACATAACCATGCTAAGGTGTCATGGCCGACTTTTTCCCTCGTTTCGCCATCAAACAAGTCGCTTGTTCAACATAAGCAAGAGCGATCTCATAACATAACTGCAAAGCCAAACAGCATCAAACAAAGGCAGCACGAAGACAAGTGCCCTTGGACTGAGAAGGACGGTAGCATAAGGGGCAGAGGAGGCTCAACTCCAAACCTGCATCCCACTCTTACAGAATCTCTCGAGGCACTCATAGGACAATTGCTTACATGGATCCGCTCAGCTATTCAAGATACTCGTTCCAACGAGCCGCCCGCACATGATAACTGGATACAGCCACGGGAAGCTGGCTACAGCTAGCCAGTGTCATGGTCGTAATTAACAGAATGAACGATCATGGCCCGGATAAAGGGATTCCAAATCATTTACCAAAGGGATTTTCACCTATAAATACACCATGGCTACCAACGTGAAGGTGGAGGAGAAAAAAGACCACGAAGTGCCGCCGAACTTCATCCTCAACCACAAATTCTGTCATGGCAACAAATACGATCTGATGAAGAGGGAAGACGAAGACATCCTTCTTCTCAATCATTAATCCATCCTCCTTCTTCTCAAATTCTTCTATTCTCTTGTATGATTCCTTAGATTGAAATACATATATATTGAGTGCATATCGAGATGTATGAAAAGAGAGAGTTGATGTGTTCTGTAATTCTCATTATAAGACAGGAAATCACCTTCATAGTGGACATAGGCCTCATTAACGGCTGAACCACTCTAAATCTCGTCTCTACTTTACTTTTTTCGTATTTTTCATTTTTTATTGCTAATTAAACACGGCTCCATTTATTTCTTACCGAATTGGTGAAGTACGGTTTAGTACCTTGGGTGTTTAGACCATTTTTGGTGTAAACAATAACCACCTAGACATCATATAATAAACAAAGGTTTGTTAAAGTAAAAGCAAAACTAAAGTAACATGGTTTATTTCACTAAAATGTTCGTAGTATAAGAAACATGGTAGTCAACGTAAAAGGATTGCTTTTACAAACTCATTTAGTTATGCATCTGGAAACTGAAGTCATTAAATATATAGGATATATAACAAAAAGAATTATATTTTCAAAATGAATATAAAGGGTTTTGAATTATAACGGAGAGTCAGATCAGAAAATATGTCAACAAACATAAATATCTGCACGAATTGGACATTCTTATACGAAATAGAGAAATATCAACTCAGAAAAATTTAAGGCTAACCAGTAGGTATAAGCATAACTTGATAGTGAATTTAGATCAAGTTAATTTGGTAGAAACAAATTTTATTGAAAAATAGGAAAAAATTCGCTTGTTTCAAAAAATAGATGTTTTTTTAAAAAACATGTGTTTTAGGGAAAAAAAAACTCACAGACTACAAACATAGAAAACCCCTTTTTTGGAATTTGTTGATTTATCAATCGTTGGAGATAATGGATAGTCTGTTGTAATTGTTCGAGAGTTTCACAGCCTAACATTCAACTGCACTCGTGTTATATTTACTCAAAACGACTAGCCAGAAATAGAACTATAACAAAGGACTGCTTACTTCTCAATTGACTACAAACAAAATAAATTTATTCGATTCAAGGTGAACCAAAACTAGATAGCACCATCTAAGATTCAGGAAGCAACCTATAGTAGTATAAATTGGAATTGCACAAAAATTTGGGCAGCGGTGAGCATGCATTACAGAAGAACGGATGTAAACATGGAAAAGAAAAGATAAAAACAAATTATTTACTACGAGTAAGTACCAGAGTCGATCAGAAAAAATGTCGGCGGTAGGCGGACTGACAAAGGGAAGCGGCAATGGTTCGGAGAACGAACTTCCTGAAAGCTGGCGATCTACGGACAGAAGTTAGCCTGACCTAGCGTATACCCGGTAAATATCGGAGGTATAAAATTGGGCAGTCAATTTTTGTGCTCTAAGAGTTTTCGTGAAACAATGGTCAATTTGGGGGTGTAGAAGTGAAAGACGGAGGAAGTTACGTTAGCCGATGGGAGCAAAAAATTCGTTTCTCGAATGGGCTTCCTTCAATCCTTTTGTTAAATCATTGTAGCTGCGCAGCGTGGTTAAAATAAAGACACATCGGTTTTGCAGGAAAACGGACATTCCAACTCAACAACTCTTCTATTTTACTTTCTAATATCTAGTAATGAAGAAAATCTTTCACCGGTGATGAAGCTTTTTTGTACTTTCAGAATTATCCCCGGTTCAACTTTTTACGCAGTAAAAACCATCTTGGCTCTTTTGTCTTTTTATTATGTATATCCATGTTCTTTGAACATTATTCTAGCACGATCTCCAAATTGCCCCATTATCTTCCCTTTTCCTCTCTTCTCAAATCCCATTTTCCTCTCTTCTCAAATCTCATTTTCTTTTCCTTCATCTAATTCCACTTCCTTATCGTGCCTCGGTCTAATCAGTAGCCTATTCGAAAACACTCTCTATCGACGTACCTTCCCTTACTGCCCCTTCGGATCTCTGCCTCCTCGATTTCAGTGCATAAAACCCCTTCCATTTCGGCAAGCCACTGCAGATCTACTACATCGTTTGTATGACAATTTAGATTTGCACTAGAAGGTAATTTTTTATCATTTTATATTATTTCTTTCTCCAATTTTTACTCCATCTCCACTGATTTGAGCTATTTTTGATATTCGGCAAGCACTTTGATCACCATGGAATGTTTAACCGAGAACAAAATTTAGAATGTTGAAGATTAGGAGAGCAAAATATGTGGAGCGATTTTATGTGCAGACTCAGGTATTTTTACTAAACATAATTTCATAGCTTTCGCTTGATTATTTTTTCGTTAATTTTTCTTTCATTTTTTTATCAATTTACAGAACAATGGAGCAAAATTTCTTTGATGTTACCATTGTCCTGAAATTCAATTTTTATAGCATCCACTTTCTTTGCAAAGAAAGATGATGTGGTATAATAAGAAATTTTAAAGTTTTTTTTTTGTTGCTAATTTAGTATTTTTGGGTACTTCTGAAATGGAATGATATTTCTATGTTTTTTTGGTTTTTACGTAAATTATGGATGCTTAAATTGTGGATATCAGCTTTTAGGCATGGATAACATATGGCAAAAAGATTTTTGCTTGATCGATGTATGATATAATAAGAAATTTGAAAGATTCATTTGCTAAATTTGTATTTTTGGGCACTTCTGAAATGGAATGAGGATTTTAACGCGTATATGGTGAACATGTTTGATACCACACCATCTTTCTTTGTAACCTGCTTTATCTATAAATGGATAGGAACTCTAAAAGTGTTGCTCATATAAATATTAATGCAAAATTATTGTGGGCACTGTCTTACAACATTTCTTCTGATTCATGCTATATATTAATGGTAATTTACAGAAAGTGTTCATGTTTCTTTTTTCATATACTTTTCAGTCTACAATCTCAGTCAGCTTGATTGGAAAGTCTTTGAGATGGCAATTGTCAGTGAATCAAATTTACGTGTCAAAATGTACTAGCATCACACGTTTTATTTTCATGTTTGGATTAAATATATTTTTCTCACGAATTATAGAATAATAATACATGTATGGATAAGCATTCATGTGCAGGACAAGGCATGAAGATGGATCGAGATGGATCTTAAAGAAGTATGAAATTATGAAGGTGGTTGTTGCATGTTGTAATGATGTTCTAAAAATTCGAATTCTTGGCTATTTGAAGATGGCATCTTCTAAGAGAGGAATGAGAGATTTTTTTTATGCTTCTGAATTATTTTTGGGCAACATGGTTGTGTTTCAGGTATGCATATATTGCAACAAATGTTTAAAGTACACTTCAAAATTATGACACAACACGTTTGGCTTTCTAAACAAACAATTATAGTTTTTAAAGTCTGCTTCTATTTATTATTGTGTTGAGCCTACGGTATCTTGGAAGTATAAAAAATAAAAGAAAATGGTGTATCGTCACTTGATATTAGAAAATATGTACTGACACATAACACATTGATATTGGGAAGGAAAAAGCATTTGCTGCTGTTTTTTAATCAATAATATTAACATCTAAAACTGTTACCCATATAGAATTAACTCATCGCTACAATGCTTACATAAGGCAAAGGTGTTTGTCCATAGGTTTTATCCAACATGCTTTACTTTATCTTCACTTTCACACTATTGTTGTTACATGCGCTAAACCTGAAAATTGTTGTTGTTACACACACTGAACCTGAAAGTTCTATCATTATTTTTTACTAAATATTTTTGTTTACAATTCCGACTTTAATATAGTTTATACTTTATTACAAAAATTTGCAAAGGCAAACAAATAAATTTTGGGGACTATTGCATGTTGTTAATTTAAAAAAATAAATAAAAAGTTCGATACTACTGCTTCTTTATGTTTTTGCTGATGAACTACAATGATTTTTATCACCCACTATTATCCCATTTCAACCATCAGGTCTATGGTGACTACCTGAATCTAACGGAAAATCACCTATAAGTCTTACAAACAGGTTTGTAAGAGCGAATACAAGAATTAGGTCATCATATAGATGAGAAAGTAGTATTTTGTACATAATAAGTTAATAAATTACACTAGTACAATGCATTACAGTTAAGACTGCATAGCTTGGCAAAACTAAATGGTGCTGAAGCATGGCTTGGCAAGGCATGTAGTCATGTGAATGAACGAAGAGATGAAAACCAGAGAGCCAATATGCATGAGGGGGATGTATAAGGAACATGAATACTGAAATGGGAGCAGGTGTGGGTTTCTGAAATGGAAGAATGAACTGATAAGTACATGGTGGAATTTGCTGAAATGACGGTGGATGTTACAAAAATGGCAGGTGCAGAATACTTCGAACTGAGCTTTAGAGTAGGTGGATGGTTGATGATTACTTAAGGTGCATTTGATTTTGAACGGGAAGGGTTATTTGGAAGAGGAATTTGAAAGGGGTATTTGAAGGGGAATTATTATGAATAGAGAATATGTTTTTTTACGAAAGGGGAAAATTGGAAAGGGAAAATTTATAATTTTAACTATTTTTGTTTTTATTATTTTATTGTTTGTGTTTATGTTTGTGTTTTTGTGTGTATATTGTCGAATAGGATAGTAGAATGCAAAATACAAATAGCAGAATAAAAAATACTGAATTGAAATACGCATTACAACACAACCACTACAACACATCTGTAACAACCAGGAAAATCCGAACCATTTTTTTTTTTTTGGCAATTTTAATGAATTTTGAATATTTAAAATGGTTTATTTTAAATAATAACGACTAGAAATTTATTTTGAATAGAGTTGGAACGTATATATTTATTTGAATCGAAGTTAGAATATAAATATTTATTTTAATTATAAAAGGAATTGAAAATGACGCGCTAGTTTGAAAATTTGATTTCAAATGAATGTACATGATTCAAAATAAGCCAAATTTTAGTGAAGCCAAAAATATTTGAATCTTCTTGAAATTATCTTTCCAACGAATCCGAAAAATCAAAATTTCATTGCGGGAATAAAAATTTATGTTTAGTTGAAATTTCAGAATAGTCGCCATGGAAATATAGTCCTTAAAAATAGCGATTTTGCAAACGACCTCCGTTTTCGACGAAACCATTTTTGATGGATCCAGGATGTCAAATTATTGCTAGATTCAAAAATTCATAATTTTTGGGATCAATGTGTGAGCGTGGCGAAGGAAAACGTGTTTTCAGTTTTAGTCAATTTGGATCGACCAGAAAATGGCCATTTTTCAGACGGTCTCTAAATTTGATGAAATTAGTTTTGTTAGGACCGTATCATCAATACGAAGCTAGATTTGTTTTTCTGGAATTTTTGGAGTTAGTATGTGGCCCCGGTAAATTAAAAGGTACGTTCCAATTGAATATATACTGATTTATATTTTGAGTTTGATATAGCAGTCGAATTGTCTTACGAAACATATCCCATTGTATTCAGAGTGGGGGTATTGCGCTAGGGGCGACAGCCGTTGGTCTTGATTTGGTACTCGAAAGAAAATCTAATTTTTCAAAATTTAAAATAATTAAATAAATAAATTTATATAATGGGCCAAGCCCCTTTCTCTCCCTCACTCTATAGAACCCAACGTTTTGAAATAAAATAAAAACAAAAAAAAAGAGAACCCTAAATCACCGTCGCTCTCCCGCCCATGCAGCCTCCACCGCCAGCGACGATCGCCTGCCGCCCCTCATCCCCGTTCTCTCTCTTTTCCCCTTCCAGCGCTTTGCGCGAGCCCCACATCCATGCGCAAATCGAATCGCATGCAGCTCCGCCCTCCCTTCAAACGCGTCGCCGCCTACTGGAGGAAGAACCCCGCCTCTACCGCTGGGCGAAGCAGCCTCCTTCCTCTCCCGAATTCTAACTGTAAGATTTCTTTCTTTTTTATTATTCGAATTTTCTTTTTGGACTTTTTATGTATTTATGGTCTTATTATGTAGAGCTATAAAGCTATAATTTTTATACTATAAAGTTATAATTTTTATTATATAATGCCATGATTTTTTTATAAAAAGAAATGATTTTTGGTTATGTAAAAATATAATTTTTAGCATATAAAAATGTGATTTTTTTATGTAGATAATACGACAATAAAAATATGATTTTTATATGATAGAGTAAATGAAAATATGATTTTCATACGATAAAGTAAATAAAAATATGATTTTTATGAAAAGAGATTTAAAATAAAAATTCAGTTTTTATATATATGAAGTAACGATAAAAATTCGATTTATATATATATGAACTAGAAATAAAAATATGATTTTTGTTTCTATAAAAATATGATTTTTAAATATATATATATATATATAGAGAGAGAGAGAGAGAGCAGTGTGTTAAAATTGTGATTTTTAAAATATGGTAGCGATGATAAAAATGTGATTTTTAATATTAAAATCGTGTGAAACAGATTGTGTGATGGGTCCGATTGGAAACAAATCAAAATTCGAACCGTTCAGAAATACAGAATGGAGGAGTGGAACCCACGGTGAAAACTTCTCACTTTAATTTAATTTTCTAGTTAAAATATATACTAGAATGCAGACGGTGCTTAGTAGCACCCGACACCCGTCGCCCACAAACCATGGACGACTTGTTTGATTATTGTAAAGACCCGTAACTTCCCCGTGAAGGAAAGAGCGGATCTTTGAGGACAAGACGAATCAGAACGCAAACAGAAGAACATTTCATTGTTAATTACAACAATATCATCAGAATACAAGAATATTACAAAGTATGAATGAATATTATACATCAGAAAATATCAGAGATTTAAATACATTACTGCAGTGGAAAAATAATACAATACACAACTGAAAGAGATACACGGATACAGAGCTTTCCGGATATTATTCCAGCTGTAAATCAGGATCCTATGAATATAAATCTGCAAAACCAAAACTACTAGCTGCCCATGCCAAAATAAGGGCACCCAGATTTTAGGTTAAAACAATAAACTCCAGGTCAGTCATATGACTGGTGTGAGAACTAAAACAGTTATTAATCTTTATTCTAAAGTTAGGTAAATCAAGGGACCACACCGTATAACACGGAACGGGTTTCCTCCCAAGAATACCAGTGCATAAAACAACAACGCAATGCTAAATAAAGAACAATGAAGCTATTATAATGCCTATGTCCCATCACACAATGCAACACAAGCCGGAGGATAGAGTTTTACCTTATAATAGCCAAAGAATGCTTGATACGCTAAATTTCATCTTTTATTACTATAAGTGTATAGTGTCAAAACAATTTCAATCATAAGTATTAATCATAGATGGCATGGATACCATATATCATGTCTCCAATACTAGGCTCTACAATCAAAATCGCACATGTCACGTATTGGAAGTTGGATTTCCATCTGTGAACCAAGGCAAGGGATCATCCTTACCGAATTCGAGATGCTCTAGCTCGCCCCTCAGGTCAGAGCTCGAGTGACCTTTGGATCGTCAGGGTCGGTCCACCGATGTGGATTAAAATGCCTGAACACTGCGTTTCCCCACCCTATGGGGTGTCAATGAGTCCAATGACTCCATCGGCTCCACACAGTCACCGATATATCCGAGGCGCCTCGCAACAGCAACAACCACATAAGTCAAACCCGTTAGGGCGCGTAAAACCACTGACGCCACTTCTAGCTAGAAAGAAACACATGCCCTCCATGATATCCTCTCCCGTGTCTGGTTCACAACCGGGGTGTGAGGCTCGCAAATCAACGCTACACAAAGCTATGCCACACAGGCCGTGCTTTGATCATCAACCACAAGACTCTGCTTTTCAACAGAAGCCTTGGTCATATTGCCACTTAGGAATGCCACACAGGAAATTCTCTCCATGCGTTTGATATCCATCAATATATAACCTCTGAGCTCGTACATCTCAGAGAAGGGCGTTAAGCAAGAGAATAAATTCTCTGCCGCCAAACAGATATATATTTAATAGAAATCAATCACACAGAATAAAATCCAATGTTAGACACACAGTCCATTTAAAAGTCCGTTCTGGGTCTGAACGAAACCGGAGGCACCTTGTACTTCGCATATCCATCGATCTCCAAGTACGTCTAGACGATCACCAACTGATTCCCTCCTCTTGGGTGTACAGCCCAATCAAGATCATCAGTAATCACCCAAATGATGTGAAGACCTCCGGTCTTCAACCACCGTCTTCATCCTCGACACCACGTCGAATCAGTTATTCAGAATGGGATAAACCCGGTCTTTCTGAATAACTCGCGTATATAATAAACAAGTGTTACACAAACACAACATACGCCTCATTCCAATTCAGAATATTCTTTTATTCAAATATTCTTATACTTTGGGAAAGGTTCCCATTGATTTTATCAAAGATAAATTCTTTAAATTTAATCTTTAATCTTCCTTTGAATATCAATTCAAATTAGTCGGGATTAGCGAACCACACCGAAGTAATCATTTATTTTATTTCCCAATCCCAACCTATTCATTCCATGAAGTAAAACTGGTAATACTTCATATCTAACACCACGGTGTTATCGGTAAATTTAATTACCATTTCACGTTTAAATCTAATTAAAGATTTAACTATCGCCTGGAGCAAAACTGGTGATACTCCATTCTCGATTATTTCAATCTAATTAAAGATTCATTAAAAATCCACTTGGTTTTAATCTTCCCAATAATCAATATCAATGATTGTTTAACTTGGGAAATCATATCCTGTCTTTAACTGGGTTAAAGAGCCAATGTCATTTAAAACCCGGTTCACTATAGACCCAAAATCACATTCCATTCCAATTCAATTATTGAAACTTCTGGTTACTTTTAAAACCCTTTCAAATCCAATTTATTTATTTGAAAATAAATAAATTATTATTCTAGTTCAAAACTAGTTCGTTTCGATAAAAATATGTTTTTATCTTTTCAAATTTGGAATTTTTCATCTCAATTCTTCATAAATCATTTCTTATGATTTTACACAAATTATTACTATTTTTAATAATCTTATCAAGGCCCGTGCAGTTGAATTCCATCAACGGCCATCGAACTGCACTTACAGCGACCTTTTCCAAATTTGATTTGGACATAATTCCAAATCCAACCATTAGATTTCAAATCTCTAATATTCGTTAGAAAGCTCTTTTCGATACGAACCCAACGGTTCCGGTTTTAGAGAATCCGACGGTCGGATCTCCCGTAATCTCCACTCGAAGTCAATGGTCGAAATTCACGAACTGCTGCAGCGCGGCGCGTTCTATTCAGGCCATTATATATATATAATATATATATTATATATATTTCGTCAATTTCCTTTTAAAACGTATTTTATAAATTGATTTAAATTCGTTTTCAAAACAATTTCAACTTCATATTCAATTTCTAATCAAAATTGAATATTCCATATCATCGATATATAAATGATAATATTTTCAAAATATTATATTTTGAAATCACTTCTTTTTCTATAATCATTATAAAAACGAATATAATCGATATAAATATCGTTCGCGTCAAAATGGCACATATCTAACCAACACAGCTTTATATATTTCAATAACTTCGTTATTCTATTCAACAAATGAATATTTTCTTCAACACATGAATATATATTTTATTCAACACATGAATATATATTTTTATTCAACACATGTATTTTTATTCTATTCAACACATGAATTTATATTTTCCACTCAACGCATGAATATTTATTTCTATTCAACACATGAATTTATATTTTCTATTCAACACATGAATTTTCTTCTATTCAACACATGAATATATATTTTATTCAACACATGAATTTTCTTCTATTCAACACATGAATATATATTTTATTCAACACATGAATTTTCTTCTATTCAACACATGAATATATATTTTCCAAATTGGAATGAGACCCAATCAACTACCATATAGTGTTAATTATATGGATTTCATACACACACGTACACTACCACAATCAAACACAGGCAATCATCACCCAAAGTGCATTCTACACTGCATAAGCATCAAATATAAATATTTAACGCTTGTAACAGCCTGTCAATCTATCGATCGACATACAGCTAATTATTGGGACTAGTGTATGGCCAATTTCATCCCAACACCCATGTGGGGTTTCATATCAACAAACAAAGATTTTTATTTGTGCAGTTGGGCGATGTGTAAAATTTATTGTCCCAATCAATATCAGTCAAATCGGTGTTCATAAACAAATTGTTCGATTTGTAAATGAATATTTATTTTATTTCAACACATGAATATCTATTTTATTTCAACACATGAATATTTATTTTATTTCAACACATGAATATCTATTTTATTTCAACACATGAATATATATTTTATTTCAACACATGAATATATATTTTACTTCAATACATGAATATATATATATATATATATATATATATTACTTCAACACATGAATATATATTTTACTTCAACACATGAATATATATTTTCCAAATTGGAATGAGGCCCAATCAACTACCACATAGTGTTAATTATATGGATTTCATACACACACGTACACTACCACAATCAAACACAGGCAACCATCTCCCAAAGTGCATCCTACACTGCATAAGCATCAAATATAAATATTTAATGCTTATAACAGCCAGTCAATCTATCGATCGACATACAGCTAATTATTGGGACTAGTGTATGGCCAATTTCATCCCAACACCCATGTAGGGTTTCACATCAACAAATACGAAATTTTATTTGAGCAGTTGGGCGATGTGTAAAATTAATCGTCCCAATCAATATCAGTCAAATCGGTGTTCATAAACAAATCGTTCGATTTGTAAATGAATATTTATTTTATTTCAACACATGAATCTATTTTATTTCAACACATGAATATATATTTTATTTCAACACATGAATATATATTTTACTTCAACGCATGAATATATATATTTTACTTCAACACATGAATATATATTTTACTTCAACACATGAATATATATTTTTCACATCACGATCAATAGTCAAATTTCACAACACAACCAATCACACAAGTCGTCCATGGTCTGTGGACAACGGGTGTCGGGTGCTGCTAAGCACCGTCTGTATCCTAGTATATATTTCAAACTAGAAATAAAAATAAAAGTGAGGACTTCTCACCTTTGGGTTCCACTCCGCCATTTCATTTTTTGAATTTATAACCGTTTGAATTCCTTTTTGATTTCAATTCGTTCCATCGTAATCTGTTTCACACGATGTTTACATTAAAAATCACATTTTTATTTCAACGCTACATAAATAAAAATCGTATTTTTATTTCATTACGTATATAAAAATCATATTTTTATTATCTCTATAATATAAAAAACACATTTTTATTATCTCTACTATATAAAAATCACATTTTTATTATCTCTATAATATAAAAATCGCATTTTTATTATCTCTACTATACAAAAATCACATTTTTATTATCTTAACCAAAAATCGAATTTTTACATAACTAAAGATCACATCTTTATCATTCTAAAAATCCTAACTTTTCATGTCTAAAAATCTAACCTTTTCATGAACAAAAATCTAATCTTCTTATTAACAAGAATCTAATCTTTTTATTAGCTATGTTTATATAAAAATCAAATTTCTTTATACATATAAAAATTTCAATCTTTATCATAATGAAAATCTAATTTTTATCGCATTATAAATCTAATTTTTATCATGAATCAATGGCATTATATAAAAAAATATAAGACCTGAAAAAACGTTTTTTATTCACCAAATTAACTAGTTTATTACTTAAAAGGAAATAAAAATAATAATGAAGAAAGCTTACCGTTGAAAGAGGGAGGAAGAGGGGGGTTTCGGCACTGGTGGCTCGTGGAGGTGGAATGGCGGCTCAGGGAGTGGCGCAGTCGTCGGTCAGGTGGTGGGCTAGGGGATGGCGGCACGTTTCAGCGATTTGGGGGTTTATGGTTTCACTTAGAAGGAAAAGAAGAGAGGAGAGAGAGGAGAGCAGGAAGAGGAGGTGGTAGAGGGAGCTGGGGAGGCGCGCGCCGTCGTGGAAGGGGCGAAGCGGTCATCGCTGGCGACGGAGGAGCTTTGTTTTTTTTCTAATCAGGTTTCGAATAACTGAAGGGGGAGGGGAGAGATAAGAGGGAGATATAAATATATTTTTTATTTTTGTTTTTATTTTTAATTTCAAAAAGCACCCTTTTATTTTGAACTAGAAATCAAACCCACCGACTGTCGTCCCTAGTTATTAACCCCCATTCCGAACACAATGGGATATGTATCATGAACCGGTTCGGCTGTTACGATCGGTTTTCGTTAAATTTAAAATTTAAATCCATATATTCAATTTTAAACGTACATTTCAATTTACTGGGTTCACATACGGACTCTAAAAATTCTCGAACAATATTTTCTAGCTTCGTATTGATGATACGGTCCTAACAAAACTAATTTCGTCAAATTCTGAGACCGTTTGAAAAATGTCCATTTTCTGGTCGATCGAAATTGACTGAAACTGTTAAAACACGTTTAACTTCGCCACTCTCACATATTGATTTACGAATTTTGAAACCTAGCAATAACTTGACATCACGGATCCAATAAAAGTGGTTTCATCGAAAACAGAGGTCGTTTGCAAAATTTCCATTTTTAAGGGCTATATTTTCCATAGCGACCATTCAGAATTTTCAACTGGATGTATCTTTTTATCCCCGCTATGAAATTTCAATTTTTCGGATTCGTTGGAAAGATATTATCAAATAGATTCAAATATTTTTGGTTTCATCAAAATCCGGTTTATTTTGAATCCTGTACATTTATTTGAAATTTGAAATCGAATTTTCGAACACCGCGCCATTTTCAATTCCTTTTTTAATTAAAACTAAATAATTATATTCTAACAACGATTCAAATAAATATATATGTTCTAATTCTATTCAAAATAAATTTCTCGTCGTTATTATTTAAAATAATTCATTTTAAATATTCAAAATTCACTAGAATTGCCAAAATAAAAAATTTAAATTGGCTCGGATTTCCGGGTTATTACAGTCTCCCCCACTTAAAACTTTTCGTCCCCGAAAAGGAACAAAGCTGAAAGTTGTTTAACAAATCAACTCAACTTCCAATATTTTCATTATGGCTTAAGTTCCTCAACTTTTCAGTTTCTATGAACTTTTCAAATTTTTCAAAAATTTGGCTAATACCCTAAATTTTTGAAAAATTTCACCATAACCTCCCCTGCACCGGGAGCTTCGGGATATTTCAAATAGCCTCCCATGGCCCTCACCAATCCAAAAAGAAAAAGAAACTGCCAAGCGGCTAGCCAATCGGCTCATAAAATCATCAAAAACCCATGAAATACAATAAACATGTACCTATTTGTCGGGCAAACAATTTTATTCTTCTGCTCTAACCTCCTTGCTATGACCTGTTCAATGTAAGTACATGTATATGTATGCAAATGCGACAAATTTTCAATACAATTCAATATTTGGTTCAATTTGGCTAAATGATTCAAATTTTAATTAATCAACCAATAATCAAACAACACAATCATCAATCAATTAGTTGATTAACGTTTCAAATTAATTTTGATATATAGTCAAAAATCACATTTTTGATCCTAAATCACAACAATAAGCCCTATCTAATTTTGGTTCTCACACCAGTCTGATGGAAATATATAGACAGCACACCTTCGGAACTCGAACATAAATACTGATAACGCTGCAGCATTATAGAATCATCCCCGGGCGACTAGGGTGCGATTCTATATCTATCCAGTATATTAAAACTTCGAATATACGTGGATCAGACGTATACGCAAAATCTTTATATACTTGATTGTCCAAATCAACACAAATAAATATTCAAATACGAATAATTGATTTATATTTTCAAAACAAAACTTGTTTTCACTTTTTATGTCAAAAACATCACTCTTCACACTCGTTCTAGGATACTACTGATCCCACCTCTAACGAGTCATTCTTACTGGATATTACTAATCCAATCTCTGAGGAATTCTTTCGTATGGTTCTAATGTGTCTTGTTCTCGAGCTATGTAAACCAAAGCTCTGATACCAAATGTAAAGGCCTGTAACTTCCCCATGAAGGAAAGAGCAGATCTTTGAGGACAAGACGAATTAGAACGTAAACAGAAGAACATTTCATTATTAATTACAACAATATCATCAGAATACAAGAATATTATAGAGTATGAATGAATATTATACATTAGAAAATATCAGAGATTTAAAAACATTACTGCAGCAGAAAAATAATACAATACACAACTGAAAGAGATACATGGATACAGAGCTTTCTGGATATCATTCCAGCTGTAAATCAGAATCCTATGAATATAAATCTGCAAAACCATAACTACTAGCTGCCCGTGCCAAAATAAGGGCACCCAGAGTTTAGGTTAAAACAATAAACTCCAGGTCAGTCATGTGACTGGTGTGAGAACTAAAACAGTTATTAATCTTTATTCTAAAGTTGGGTAAATCAAGGGACCACGCTGTATAACACGGAACGGGTTTCCTCCCAAGAATACCAGTGCATAAAACAACAGCGCAATGCTAAATAAAGAACAATGAAGCTATTATAAGGCCCAGGTCCCATCACATAATGCAACACAAGCCGGAGGATAGGGTTTTACCTTATAATAGCCAAAGAATGCTTGATACGCTAAATTTCATCTTTTATTACTATAAGTGTATAGTGTCAAAACAATTTCAATCATAAGTATTAATCACAGACGACATGGGTACCATATATCATGTCTCCAATACTAGGCTCTACAATCAAAATCGCACATGCCACGTATTGGAAGTTGGATTTCCATCTGTGAACCAAGGCAAGAGATCGTCCTTACCGAATTCAAGACGCTCTAGCCCGCCCCTCAGGTCAGAGCTCGAGTGACCTTTGGATCGTCAAGGTCGGTCCACCGATGTGGATTAAAATGCCTGAACACTGCGTTTCCCCACCCTATGGGGTGTTAATGAGTCTAATGACTCTATCGGCTCCACACAGTCACCGATATATCCGAGGCGCCTTGCAACAGCAACAACCACATAAGTCAAACTCGTCAGGGCGTGTAAAACCACTGATGCCACATCTAGCTAGAAGGAAACGCATGCCCTCCCTGGTGTCCTCTCCCGTTTCTGGTTCACAACCGGGGTGTGAGGCTCGTGAATCAACGCTACACAAAGTTATGCCACATAGACCGTGCTTTGATCATCAACCACAAGACTCTGCTTTTCAACAGAAGCCTTGATCATATTGCCACACAGGCAATTCACTCCATGCGTTTGATATCCATCAATATATAACCTTTGAGCTCGTACGTCTAAGAGAAGGGCGTTAAGCAAGAGAATAAATTCTCCGCCGCCAAACAGATATATATTTAATAGAAATCAATCACACAGAATAAAATCCAATGTCAGATACACGGTATATTTATAAGTCCGTTCTGGGTCTGAACGAAACCGGAGGCACCTTGTACCTCGCATATCGATCGATCTCCAATTACGTCTGGACGATCACCAACTGATTCCCTCCTCTTGGGTGTACAGCCCAGTCAAGATCATCAGTAATCACCCAAATGATGTGAAGACCTCCGGTCTTCAACCACCGTCTTCATCCTCGACACCATGTCGAATCAGTTATTCAAAATGGGATAAACCCGGTCTTTATGAATAACTCGCGTATATAATAAACTAGTGTTACACAAACACAACATACGCCTCATTCCAATTCAGAATATTCTTTTATTCAAATATTCTTATACTTTGGGAAAGGTTCCCATTGATTTTATCAAAGATAAATTCTTTAAATTTATTCTTTAATCTTCCTTTGAATATCAATTCAAATTAGTCGAGATTAGCGAACCACACCGAAGTAATCATTTATTTTATTTCCCAATCCCAACCTATTCATTCCATGAAGTAAAACTGGTAATACTTCATATCTAACACCACGGTGTTATCGGTAAATTTTTAATTACCATTTCACGTTTAAATCTAATTAAAGATTTAACTATCGCTTGGAGCAAAACTGGTGATACTCCATTCTCGATTATTTCAATCTAATTAAAGATTCATTAAAACTCCACTTGGTTTTAATCTTCCCAATAATCAATATCAATGATTGTTTAACTTGGGAAATCATATCCTGTCTTTAACTGGGTTAAAGAGCCAATGTCATTTTAAACTCGGTTCACTATAGACCCAAAATCACATTCCATTCCAATTCAAATTATTGAAACTTCTGGTTACTTTTAAAACCCTTTCAAATCCAATTTATTTACTTAAAAATAAATAAATTATTATTCTAGTTCAAAACTAGTTCGTTTCGATAAAAATCTATTTTTATCTTTTCAAATTTGGAATTTTTCATCTCAATTCTTCATAAATCATTTCTTATGATTTTACACAAATTATTACTATTTTTAATAATTTTATCAAGGCCCGTACAGTCGAATTCCATCAACGGCCATCGAACTGCACTTACAACGACCTTTTCCAAATTTGATTTAGACATAATTCCAAATCCAACCATTAGATTTCAAATCTCTAATATTCGTTAGAAAGCTCTTTACGATAAGAACCCAATGGTTCCGGTTTTAGGAGAATCCGACGGTCGGATCTCCCGTAATGTCCACTCGAAGTCAATGGTCGAAATTCACGAACTGCCGCAACGCGGCGCGTTCTATTCAGGCCATTATATATATAATATATATTATATATATTTCGTCGATTTCCTTTTAAAACGTATTTTATAAATCGTTTTAAATTCGTTTTCAAAACAATTTCAACTTCATATTCAATTTCTAATCAAAATTGAATATTTCATATCATCGATATATAAATGATAATATTTTCAAAATATTATATTTTGAAATCACTTCTTTTTCTATAATCATTATAATTCGCGTCAAAATGGCGCATATCTAACCAACAAGGCTTTATATATTTCAATAACTTCGTTATTCTATTCAACAAATGAATATTTTCTTCAACACATGAATATATATTTTATTCAACACATGAATATATATTTTTATTCAATACATGAATTTTTATTCTATTCAACACATGAATTTATATTTTCCATTCAACACATGAATATTTATTTGTATTCAACCCATGAATTTATATTTTCTATTTAACACATGAATTTTCTTCTATTCAACACATGAATATATATTTTATTCAACACATGAATTTTCTTCTATTCAACACATGAATATATATTTTATTCAACACATGAATTTTCTTCTATTCAACACATGAATATATATTTTCCAAATTGGAATGAGACCCAATCAACTATCATATAGTGTTAATTATATGGATTGCATACACACATGTACACTACCACAATCAAACACAGGCAACCATCACCCAAAGTGCATTTTACACTGCATAAGCATCAAATATAAATATTTAACGCTTATAACAGCCTGTCAATCTATCGATCGACATACAACTAATTATCGGGACTAGTGTATGGCCAATTTCATCCCAACATCCGTGTAGGGTTTCACACCAACAAACACAGATTTTTATTTGTGCAGTTGGGCGATGTGTAAAATTTATTGTCCCAATCAATATTAGTCGAATCAGTGTTCATAAACAAATCGTTCGATTTGTAAATGAATATTTATTTTATTTCAACACATGAATATCTATTTTATTTCAACACATGAATATATATTTTACTTCAACACATGAATATATATATTTTTTACTTCAACATATGAATATATATTTTCAAATTGGAATGAGGCCCAATCAACTACCATATAGTGTTAATTATATGGATTTCATACACGCACGTACACTACCACAATCAAACACAGACAACCATCACCCAAAGTGCATCCTACACTACATAAGCATCAAATATTAATATTTAATGCTTATAACAGCTTGTCAATCTATCGATTGACATACAGCTAATTATTGGGACTAGTGTATGTCCAATTTCATCCCAACACCCGTGTGGGGTTTCACATCAACAAACACAGATTTTTATTTGTGTAGTTGGGCGATATGTAAAATTTATCGTCCCAATCAATATCAGTCAAACAGGTGTTCATAAACAAATCGTTCGATTTGTAAATGAATATTTATTTTATTTCAACACATGAATATTTATTTTATTTCAACACATGAATATATATTTTATTTCAACACATGAATATATATTTTACTTCAACACATGAATATATATATTTTACTTCAACACATGAATATATATTTTACTTCAACACATGAATATATATTTTTCACATCACGATCAACAGTCAAATTTCACAACACAATCAATCACACAAGTCGTCCATGGTCTGTGGACAACGGGTGTCGGGTGCTGCTAAGAACCGTCTGCTTCCTAGTATATATTTCAAACTAGAAATAAAAATAAAAGTGAGGAGTTCTCACCATTGGGTTCCTGTAGTGTCCCAGGATTTCGACAATTAGAAAATGTATTAACTATGACTGATCAATTTTATATTGGTATTTGAGTTAAAAATCGAATATACGGTTTTGTATACGAATTCAAGTCAGAATGATTGGACGGAAAATTATATTTATTGCTGAATATTTGAATTTGGTTGAACATTTGAATTTGATTTGAAATTTGACTTAATAAAACAAACAGTTGAATTTAAAGAGAAACGAAGTGACATTAAATAAATTGAAAATTTTATTTGTTGAAATATATGAAAATCGGCTTGGATATGTGTATATTCTTGTGTATAAAGAAATTGGAAATTAACGTTTGGAATTTTAACAGAGTTGTCGGAAGACAAAACAAAATAAATCAGTGAAATAATAAATAATTTTAAATAAAACAACGTTGTATAAAAACTGAGTCGAAGAATAAATTTATTGGGTTCAGAATACAGAGACGAAGAGGTACGTATTAATTTTGTCGCGATTGGGGATTGTGTCAGCGGTACGATTCAAGAGTGGTTCGGGGTATTCACAATAGAATTAATATTAATTTGTATACAAATATAACCTACCCCCGCTGATTTTAAGCCGACATATTCACCTTTACCCTATAAGCTATGAAACTATGTCGTTCTTATCCTCTATTATCACCTCTATAAAAACAACCCTCCTTCCCTCAATTTCTTCAGAGAAAAGCCATCTCCCTTTTCTTCATTCGAATTCATTTCTATCAAAATCGATTTCCCCCAAATTTCTGATGGCCGAATACCTAAATCGAAAACCATGCCCATATCAAAACTCCTCCTTCTGTAGATCGAAAAACCCTAAAAGCCAAAGTAATAAAAATCTGGTCACCGCCTTCTCCTCTCGTCGCCACCAAATCAATTAACCCAAATTGATGGTGCTGGCGTCGCTACTTTGCTGATCAAGGAGCGAACTCATCACCGACGTCTTGGCCACTACCTCACCAAGTGTCACCGAACACTGTAGCCAATCCTGACGCTGACCGAAACCGCCTAGAGCCAAATCACAACCAGGAAATTGGTCCACCATTGCGATGATTCCAGGTGAGCATCTCACTCACGATTAATCTAAGTTTCAAGTAAATCGATTTCAACTTAACCTAAATATATAGTAGCTAATTTTGGGTTTTGTTTGTTGGCTACCTTGTGTTACTAGTTGATGTTGAAACCTGATTTTGCCTATTTAAGTTGCACCTGTATATGTAAGTAATCAAGCATAGGTAGTTTTAAAAGGATTATCTTTTGACAAAAAGCAGAACTGAGGATAGCTATTATATGAGATAATCGGTGCTAAAATAGTGTAAGTGGTATTCTATTCAAATGGCCTATCAGAATTGTCTAGAACATGTAGAAGATTGTTGGTTTCACTAACCTATGAAATTTTGGTGAACCTTAATTATCTGAGTTATCCTGCTAACAATTATACGATTCAAAATTTCATGTACAATGAAAACCATTATGACCCATTATTGTTTTGAATGTAATATAAAATTTTCATTGTTAAAGGAGCCAGGGATGAGCAGGAAAACCGATTACGAACCGAAACCGAACCGAAACCGCATAAAACCGATAAAAACCGCATCTTAAAAAACCGCATCAAAGTAAAATCGCAAAACCGATGAAACCACACCATTAGTATGGTTCGGGTTCGGTTTTCATCTTTTTTCAAACCGCAAAACTGAAACCGCACTGAATGTTACTTATACGTAAATTTTAACGCTACCTTCCCAAATTTAGCTTTATGCAAATCTGCACGTTCACTACTTGGCAATCATGGAAGCAAAAGAGCAGCAATACATGCTGCAGCACTCTAACTGCACGGCTATATTAACTCAAGTTGCCAAGATTAATCATGACGTGTTGATGGAAATGTCTGATCATAGAAAGGATCTACAAAAGAAAAGAAAACTAATATTGAACACCTTGAGAAGCTATCAAGACCTGCCACCAGACAAAGCTCTTACTGTATTAGCTATAGAGGTTAAAAAGAGCCGGTATGCTACTGCTGAGAAGTATCTAGAACAAGTTCTACATACTTCTTTCGGTCCATCAGAATTATGATTTGGATTACATCCTTTGCCTTGATGTCATTTATAGTAAGATGGTATTAGGATTGGACCGATTGGTCATTATAGTAAAAGAGTTTTCATTTGCATGTGAAGAACAATATCACGCACTGGACAAATAAAAAAGCCTCTGCCTCAGCTTTAAACAATTCATGTGCATCACCATCTAAGGGAATGATGTTTCTTTTGTTAATTGGTTTTGAAACCGAAACCGCACTTTTAAAAACCGAAACCGCACTTTTAAAACCGAACCGCACCAACGATTTTTGGTCCGGTTCCAGTTCCTACTTTTGAAAACCGCACGCTAGCGGTTCTGGGTGCGGTTTTAGGTCAAAACCGCACCAAACCGCACCATGCTCATCCCTAAAAGGAGCATCTTACACTTTATCATCTGTCCACCCCCACGTTAGTCAGAGAGCCAACTAGACCTTGATTTCCTTTATGAACTGGTGTGTCACGTTCTGACAGGATAAGGGTAAGAAACTATTAAAATGCTGAAATGTAAATCTTGTTTTGCCAAATTAGTTATTTTGTATGAAAATTTTGCACTGGTCTTTCGTTAACAAGCTTGCTATTTAGACATAGTCATAAATTGATCAACCTATTATCCAGCTGACCTCGACTGACATAAACCCTAGTACAATAGTTCATAATTATTATAACAATGGATAGCAAGTGTATGCAACGGGTTGCTGTTTATTGATTAACTTACAAGAGTCATCACAGATTTCCGTAGAAAGTGGGAAGTTATCATAAAACAACATCGTCGTTCGTATTTGACAGTCGATTAAATTGTCAAGTACCTTGGAAAAGCCATAGTAAAATGATAAGGTATAAGTCTATAAGAGTATTTGATCGTTGAAATATACCTGTCTCAATGTCCTTCAGCAACAACTAATGTAAAAACAAGTAAATTCCTAGTACACCGTGCATTAACTTCCTTGGTTGGAGAGTTCATTTTATTATCCAACCTACAAAAAGGCATTGCATTTTGATCTAGCTCAATTATAGCCTCTATTCAGAGATAATATTTATGTTTGTATACTCTGTGATGTAAGTAAGTTGTTCTTAACAAATTTCACAAAAGAAAGATCCACTGAATACTTATTTTCCTATTTTTTCCTGTGATGTCATGTATAGCGAAAATATAAAATGATTTCACAATATAGTTTTCTTGATAATAATAATAATAATAAAACCTTATTATTATATTCTGGAAGTAAAAGGGATGTTGATGATTTATGAAATTTTTGCATCTTCATGTTTCCCATTCATGATTTTGCATTCATACTCATTTAAGTGGTTGCATTTTTTTTATAATGCGCATTGTTATTTGTTCACTTGAAGTGTCTGTTGGATCTAGATTAACCCTAGAGGGGGGGGGGTGAATAGGGTTTATCAATGTTTTTAACTGAATTAAAATTCTAACGAGATATTAAAATACAAAATAGATCACAGATTATAGCAGAAACAGAAATGCAGAAAATAAATCACACACAGATATACCCAGCTTCGGCATAACCCTGCCTACTGCTGCATTTCTAAGGTTTCTACTAGATGATAGAACAGATCCCGCATACAAGACCTTGTACACTCGCGACTCTCGCTCCTATTCTAACTCTACGCTCAAAACCGTAGACTGATCGATATCCCCTCGATCAGATTTCCCCTGATTACAACCCTGTAACCAGTAACCCAGATTTTACAGACTCTATCAACTGTCAGTCAACACCCTGACTGAATCACCCTAGATTTTACAGACCTAGAAACTGTTCGATTCGTTTTAGTTACAAATGGAATTCAAAAACAAGCAAGCAAAAATTAAAACTTAAACTAAAACCCTAGCCTTTCAAAATCAATGAAAAATAAGCCTCCCCTTTTAATTCTTCAAGTAGGCCGGCTCCTTTCATATGTCGGTTGAACCACTTTCTTTGACCCGTCACTTTTGTTTCTCCATTGGAAATGGCGGCTGGGAAAAAATGAAACTAGGGTTTGCGATTCCTCCCAGATCGAGATCGATTGCTTTCTGAAATTGATTCTCCTGTGCTTCGGAATCTCGTGGCTTGTTCCTCGACTTGAAAGAATGCGATTCGATCCAAGAATATTAGCTTAAGCTCTGGTATGATATTGCAATTCGAGTTTACTTTTCGATTTTTTGCCTTTTCTCGGATAATCTTGCCAGTGATGATTGGTGTTCATATAGGATTATAGTATCCTTAATTCCTCTCTGATTTCACTTGATGACCTGGCTGATTGCGGTTTCCCCTTTTTGCTTTTGCTGATAAATTCGGCTTTAATGAATATGGATTGATGGACTTGGTCTTGAATTTGGCCTTTGATATATTGTCCCCTTTTGATTTCCTCTGCTTTACTGGCTTTCCTGATTTGTTGTGATGAACTTTCCTGAAACATTTGTGGTCCCTTGAATATTGATTTCATTATGTTGCCTCAATTTGAAAAAGCTTTGCTCGGCATTGAAAAAGAATTAATTCTAGAAAGCAAAATTTACTGTCCCATTCGAATTGTTGCCATGTTGAATTTCCTGATTGCTTGATAAATGTCAGATTGAAAAAAGAATTTATTTGTTTCCATTTGTCAATTCTTGCCCAACATGATTGCTGCAAATTCTGGAATTAAATCTCCTCGAGATTTCATACTTGCCATGAACCAAATTGACTGCAATATCCATGTGCATTTCTGGAAACTTGATAAACTCTTTGCCAAATGGAAACTGTTTTGAACCATGAATTTATTTTTCCTCTTAAGGTATCAAAACAGGAAAGAGATAATTTTATTCTCCATTCTGGAAATAAAAACATGATTTCTGAAAATTTGTTGCTCGACAATTTTGTTGTTTCCTGAAAGCATATCCATGCTTGATTTTTACACAGAAGCTTTCAGTTATACTGTCCACACACACACCATGCACACTTGTGTACCTCGACTTGATTAAACATGGCTTTGTTACTTTTGCTCCAACTGTTGTGAACCATTTCCGAGCCTTGCATTGTAAACTGCATGTAGGCTTCATTAATCACATGAGTTTGCAAACAGTCATGATTCATCTCCATGCTCACCATCCTTCTGTTTGCTGTTCTGACTTCATTCATGCATGCACTATCCTTATGTATGTTGTACTTGAAAACTATGTTCCATATCTGTGCTTCACTTTGTACATATGAATGTGTTTATGCTGAATACATGCTGCACTACCCTGTTTACATGTCTGTAATCTAGAATACATGACCTGAACCATTTTTGCACATGAGCTTTGACTTGGCTGATATGTGTGTAGTTGAACTTATGACTTCATGTTAGCTAAGCTGAACCATTTTGACACTGCTGAGCCACTTTGTGATCTTCTCTGCTTTGTATTGTGAACCTGGGAACAGGTATTTGCATGCTGCCAAGTTAATGTGTAAATGAGGTTCATCATGCTTCACCTTCATTCATTGTTACATCATGACACACTGACATATATATATATATATATATATATATATATATATATATATATTACTCGACCACTTGCTCACATTTGCTCCCCACTGTCTTGAAACATTGCTGCACTTACATTTCTTGTTGGGCTGCACCATTCTGAGTTGATCCCTTAGTTTGTTTATATGCACCACTCTAGTGTGTGATAATGCTGTGTAAACATCCATAATTTATCCTCCATGACCATTTATGCTTGCTGTTTGAGCATCTCGGCTGTTGCATCTTCACTTGTACTTGAAACTTGTTGCTGAGTTGTTTTGACCATGTCTCGATCATGTTTTGATATCATGCTTTCACTGCTACACTTTTGCACTGAGTTGAGATGGTCCACGCGGCTACTCCTCAGTCGCACACTGATCGGCGAGGCAGTGCACACGTGTATTTATACACGTGTGTATTTGCAGCCATCAGAAAATTTCCTGTCCATGTATTGAGATATATATATATATATATATATGTTGTCTGCCTTGTGGTATTTGCAGTGTATCACTGTGAATATAACAAGCTGTCTAGACATAGATTGATGGTTTTATAAATCAGATCAAGTCATGAAAAATGATGAGAAACACACCAGAAATCTGAGGCAAATAAAATTTTTAAAAATAAAAAATATATTCACATGTAGTTTGAAAGTTATTTCTGTTCCATATACTGTGTGTGTTTTTCTGTATATGACAGGTATAATGACTGGACTGACAGTGAAGTGTTGTGAAGACTGAAGACTGAAGCCAGAAGACACAGTGTGTGTATGTAGTGAAATTTTATGTATATAAAACTGTATAACTAAGTGAAGTGTTGTAGTGATTCTGTAGTAAAGGAGCTGTATATGAAATTGTATTTGATATGTAATACAGAGATGTACAAATAGTGGAGTTATAAAAATTTGTACTGTTTGAATATTAAAATAAAATATTCTATTTAAATAAAATACTGTGTTAATATTTGAACGTCTGTACAGCAGTATTTTACTTAAATATAAATATTATATTCCTGTCTGATGTGAATATGAAACAGTACAATATCAAACACATTTAAATAATATTTATTTGGTTGTTATCATCAAACAAAAATAATATAATTGTGTATACAACACCGTTATATACAATAATCTCCCCCTTTTGATGATGACAAACAAATAAAAGATTTTGTCAGTGAATATTGAACTCCCCCTATTTATTAGCTCCCCCTACAACAGACAACTCCCCCTATAACTGTGCATGAGTGAAATGTATGAATAATAATAAATTTTCAAAAGTAAAAATATTTATAAAATATTCACTCATAAATCAAAATCTCTATCCATTCTCCCCCTTTTGTTATCATCAAAAGGTTTCAGAATTTAAAATATAGATGAAAAATGACTAAAAATATAATTTCAGCTTAAGAGGAAGAAGGATCATTATAAATCTCAATCAGTCAAACAAAAATCATAATAAACTGAGAACAGGTGGCATATTTCACATTGTAGAGAATGACGGATTTACGATGAATTTTATATAAAATGGAGAGAGTCACAAAAACAAATATTTCCAGTTATTTTCAACAGAATTTTTATAAAAATGAGGCTCAAAAAACAGTGATGAATTTAGATTATAATTATAATTCAATTTAAGTGACAAAATCGAAAAAATCTCAAATCCCAATATCTATCAATCAATAAATCATAAGACGTCATAATATTTCAACACATTTCACAGATAGAAGATGGATTGATAGGCTGGTTTTTATAAACACCAAGGAGAATTTCATATAAATCTTTATTTTATCCAAATCATTTTCTTTTCTTTTTCTTTTTAATTTAAGAGCACACTGACCACGCATAACCAGATCTTGGATTTTTAAATGAGATCAGTTGCAGCTTAAATATAAGTAATCTCGTAACCATGCATAACCAGATCTTGGATTTTTAAATGAGGTTAGAGAAATACTTATTATATTATTATCTTTTTCTGTTTCAAAAAGAAAAACTCCTCGATATAAAATCAATATGGATGATAGAAAAGTGGTAGGTACAGAAATGGACTGTGAAATAAATTTCTAAATTAATTATATTATGAAATATGACCAACTGTACCGGGATTATTGAAAATTTTCAATTGACACTAATTCTGAAAAAATAACATAACCACAATTCCATCACAAATATTTTCACTGTTTATTCAATATGATTTTTAAAAAAAATAAACTCTCCACATTTAAAAAAATTTATCATGGATGGCAGAATGATGATAGATAATAAGGATGGTCGTGAAATAATTGCCAGTTCAAAGATATTATAATAAATATTCAACCATCATGAAAATCCAGATAAAATCTCCTCTTGTTGTGAAATATATTGCAGTCATAATTCACCACAATTTCAAATTCTGATATATTTTGATGAATTATAAATATAGAACAATTTGGATATTGATTTCAATTTCTGAATGAATAATTAATAAATAATTCTAAAATTGAAAATCAAATACAAGAGGAATATGTTGATCTATACATGACAAAAGGGAAAAAATGTGTACAAGACAGAAGAAGTGTGTGGATTTATACATGGTGAAGATTTGAATCTAAGTACAGATGGGTGAGACAAAAATAAGGCGCTTCTGATACCACTTGGTGTCTCTATTTACGAGGAATTTTAACATGCTTCTGAACAAGAATGTCATAGACAAAAGAATCTTAAATACAAAGCCCAGTCAGATCAAGCAAATTAATTTCATGTATCAGAGCATGGTATGTATTTGATTCCAAAACAAGCAGTCACCAAAACATATTTTCCAGAACTATAACTGAGCAGCACAAAAATTATTTTCAAAGCTGACTTGTCAAGGAGATGTTCCAAAGATATTTCAAACAGTCAAAGAATGGTTCATGATCCAGGATTAAATATAGTTTATTTTAAATCATTTGAACGAATTGTGAAGATATCCGGATTCAATGAATCAATCACACGGTTTATAAATTTTAGATTCAGAATATGTGTGTGATTCAATAAATCAATAAATTCAAATGATTTTAAACAAACTAGTATTCAAGTCAAATATTCATGAAATACCAATGACATTCAAATCCCAATTCTCAAAGAATTTACACAAATATTTCTGACAAACAGAAGAGTTATTTCAGATCATTTACATCAGAAATGAGAGATATTCATGATCTACACAATTAAACAATAGTTTATTTGAAATCAATTGAATCGATGTCAAGGTTTGAGATATAATGAATCAGTCACACAATATTGATAATTTTAATTTTAAGAAGTGTGTGAAATTCAAAATATCATGAATTTCAGTTGATTTCAAACAAACAAATTCCAAGTAAAATGATCATGAATATAAGATGAATTCCAAGAAGTATCACAGATTCAATACAATTCAAAATATCCAAGCCAATCTGAAAAATAATGAAATTATCACAACTGATAAATATTGGTGTGCTGTAATATTTCAAGCTTTTCTAAAATGAATTAGAAGAAACTCAAAACAGCAGTGGTGTGTGAAACTTCATCAAATTGTCAGATCTTCAAAATTTAGAATTCTAATTAACAGTGTTCAAGATTTGACAAGAATACATCAACACTGTTATGAATTCATAAATCAGAAAAAAAAACTTCAAAACAATTGCAGATATTTACACAAATAAATTCAAGATCTGGAAATGATTACAAACACGAGAGTTTTCTACAAATAAAATGAATTTCCAGACAAATATGAGTTTTGCAATTGGAAGTTAATGGAGCACAGAATAAACAAAGATATGGCAGTGACAAATCAAATAAAGACAAATAGAAGAAAATAAAATAGAAAGGGGTAGAAGAAGTAGGAATAAACAATAAAAAATATTTACAAGGTTGAGGTCAGAGATCATACCTGATTCACAGAAAACGTTGTGGATTTCTAACTCGTCAGACTTTGCTAAGGAACAGTAGATGATTCAATGATGTGAAGTAGTTTGAATCAGTTTCTCTTTTCAGCACAGTTGTTCCTCAGCCTCCTTTGGTAGCTAACTGTTTAGAGGATTGAGTGGTCTAACAAAAGCAGTAAAACCACTCACAGTTGTATTTGTTCGTTTTGGTACCCAAACCTGTTTATATAACAAACCATCAGAATAAACCTTTGTACCCTTAGGAACCCAAATCTGTTTGAATTTCACGAAGTTTGGTTTATTTCCTTTTGGGATCCAGGATTGTTTAGAAGGATTATTATAAAACAATTTCTCATTTTGATTTTGACTCAAAAAACCTTTGAAATTATAAGAGTTCAAATTTTCAAATTGATTCTTTTCAAGATTATTTGAAGAATTTTTCAAATCATTTGTAATTCGTCTTTCAAAAACATTATTTTTCTCAAACCCAAGTCCATGTTTATTTTGAACAGAAAATTGGTTTTTCAACAACATATTCAAAGATTTTTCACCATTTGAAAAATTAGACAAGATTGTTTCAAGTTGTTGAATTTCAGTTTTAAGATCACCATTTTCTTTCAATAAATCTGAACAACGATTTTTAGTGATCTCACATCTTTTAAAATCAGATTTCAAAACCAAATTTTCATCTTTGAGTAACTTTATTTTGGTTTGGGATTCAGCAATCTCAGCCTCAAAATGTTTTCGACTTTCAGACTCAAATTTCTTGAAATTTTCAATCTCGTTTTCAAGTTCTTTCAAAATCGAATTCGATTTCAACAGATTTTCCTTTTCTGCAATTTCAAGTTTGGAATGAATATTAGTTTTAAAAATTTCAAATTCCTTTTGCAGATGATTGTTCAAATTTGATAACTCAATCTTGTTTGCTTTTAAGACCAAAATTTCATCTTCAAACTTTTGAATATTTTTATTGAGATGAACAAGATTGGTTTTCGATTTCAAACAATTTTTACAATCTGAATCTGAAAGGTCTTTAAAATATTCAAGCCGTGATTCCAAATCATCAATTTTTCTGTTCAACTCAGAATTCCTAGATTTTAGAGTTTTGTTTTTAGATTTGAGTTTATCAACAGATTTAGTTAAATCAACACACATATAAACCAAATCTTCGTATGAGAAATTTTCAATTTCAGTAACCGTTGATTCTCCATCATCTGATCCTTCTGAATTCTCATTTGTAAATCCTGTTAAACAGAGTTCTGAGTCTAATTGACAATCTGGGGTTTTGAGCTGGAGTTGTCAATTTGACCATACTTCGTATTGAGAGCTGTCCAAATTTCCTGCGCAGTTAAACAACGGGAAATCAGACTGTATTGATTATCATCAAGATGAGAATAAAGAATATGTGTAGCACGAGAATTAAAAACTTTATCTACCATATCGTACCCATTGATAACAACATCCCAACATTTAATATTAACAGATTTTAAATAAAATTCCATTTTGGATTTCCAGTTTAAAAAATCTGTTCCAGTGAAAATAGTTGGAGATGAACTGGACTGACTTTCGCTAGACAGACAACTATGGTTACCCATGACTCTAGAGTTAAAAAAAATACCTGCTCTGATACCACTTGTTGGATCTAGATTAACCCTAGAGGGGGGGTGAATAGGGTTTGTCACAGTTTTTAACTGAATTAAAATTCTAACGAGATATTAAAATAAAAAATAGATCACAGATTATAGCAGAAACAGAAATGCAGAAAATAAATCACACACAGATATACCCAGCTTCGGCATAACCCTGCCTACTGCTGCATTTCTAAGGTTTCTACTAGATGATAGAACAGATCCCGCATACAAGACCTTGTACACTCGCGACTCTCGCTCCTATTCTAACTCTACGCTCAAAACCGTAGACTGATCGATATCCCCTCGATCAGATTTCCCTTGATTACAACCCTGTAACCAGTAACCCAGATTTTACAGACTCTATCAACTGTCAGTCAACACCCTGACTGAATCACCCTAGATTTTACAGACCTAGAAACTGTTCGATTCGTTTTAGTTACAAATGGAATTCAAAAACAAGCAAGCAAAAATTAAAACTTAAACTAAAACCCTAGCCTTTCAAAATCAATGAAAAATAAGCCTCCCCTTTTAATTCTTCAAGTAGGCCGGCCCCTTTCATATGTCGGTTGAACCACTTTCTTTGACCCGTCACTTTTGTTTCTCCATTGGAAATGGCGGCTGGGAAAAAATGAAACTAGGGTTTGCGATTCCTCCCAGATCGAGATCGATTGCTTTCTGAAATTGATTCTCCTGTGCTTCGGAATCTCGTGGCTTGTTCCTCGACTTGAAAGAATGCGATTCGATCCAAGAATATTAGCTTAAGCTCTGGTATGATATTGCAATTCGAGTTTACTTTTCGATTTTTTGCCTTTTCTCGGATAATCTTGCCAGTGATGATTGGTGTTCATATAGGATTATAGAATCCTTAATTCCTCTCTGATTTCACTTGATGACCTGGCTGATTGCGGTTTCCCCTTTTTGCTTTTGCTGATAAATTCGGCTTTAATGAATATGGATTGATGGACTTGGTCTTGAATTTGGCCTTTGATATATTGTCCCCTTTTGATTTCCTCTGCTTTACTGGCTTTCCTGATTTGTTGTGATGAACTTTCCTGAAACATTTGTGGTCCCTTGAATATTGATTTCATTATGTTGCCTCAATTTGAAAAAGCTTTGCTCGGCATTGAAAAAGAATTAATTCTAGAAAGCAAAATTTACTGTCCCATTCGAATTGTTGCCATGTTGAATTTCCTGATTGCTTGATAAATGTCAGATTGAAAAAAGAATTTATTTGTTTCCATTTGTCAATTCTTGCCCAACATGATTGCTGCAAATTCTGGAATTAAATCTCCTCGAGATTTCATACTTGCCATGAACCAAATTGACTGCAATATCCATGTGCATTTCTGGAAACTTGATAAACTCTTTGCCAAATGGAAACTGTTTTGAACCATGAATTTATTTTTCCTCTTAAGGTATCAAAACAGGAAAGAGATAATTTTATTCTCCATTCTGGAAATAAAAACATGATTTCTGAAAATTTGTTGCTCGACAATTTTGTTGTTTCCTGAAAGCATATCCATGCTTGATTTTTACACAGAAGCTTTCAGTTATACTGTCCACACACACACCATGCACACTTGTGTACCTCGACTTGATTAAACATGGCTTTGTTACTTTTGCTCCAACTGTTGTGAACCATTTCCGAGCCTTGCATTGTAAACTGCATGTAGGCTTCATTAATCACATGAGTTTGCAAACAGTCATGATTCATCTCCATGCTCACCATCCTTCTGTTTGCTGTTCTGACTTCATTCATGCATGCACTATCCTTATGTATGTTGTACTTGAAAACTATGTTCCATATCTGTGCTTCACTTTGTACATATGAATGTGTTTATGCTGAATACATGCTGCACTACCCTGTTTACATGTCTGTAATCTAGAATACATGACCTGAACCATTTTTGCACATGAGCTTTGACTTGGCTGATATGTGTGTAGTTGAACTTATGACTTCATGTTAGCTAAGCTGAACCATTTTGACACTGCTGAACCACTTTGTGATCTTCTCTGCTTTGTATTGTGAACCTGGGAACAGGTATTTGCATGCTGCCAAGTTAATGTGTAAATGAGGTTCATCATGCTTCATTCATTGTTACATCATGACACACTGACATATATATATATATATATATATATATATATATATATATATATATATATATTACTCGACCACTTGCTCACATTTGCTCCCCACTGTCTTGAAACATTGCTGCACTTACATTTCTTGTTGGGCTGCACCATTCTGAGTTGATCCCTTAGTTTGTTTATATGCACCACTCTAGTGTGTGATAATGCTGTGTAAACATCCATAATTTATCCTCCATGACCATTTATGCTTGCTGTTTGAGCATCTCGGCTGTTGCATCTTCACTTGTACTTGAAACTTGTTGCTGAGTTGTTTTGACCATGTCTCGATCATGTTTTGATATCATGCTTTCACTGCTACACTTTTGCACTGAGTTGAGATGGTCCACGCGGCTACTCCTCAGTCGCACACTGATCGGCGAGGCAGTGCACACGTGTATTTATACACGTGTGTATTTGCAGCCATCAGAAAATTTCCTGTCCATGTATTGAGATATATATATATATATATATATATATATATATATATATATATGTTGTCTGCCTTGTGGTATTTGCAGTGTATCACTGTGAATATAACAAGCTGTCTAGACATAGATTGATGGTTTTATAAATCAGATCAAGTCATGAAAAATGATGAGAAACACACCAGAAATCTGAGGCAAATAAAATTTTTAAAAATAAAAAATATATTCACATGTAGTTTGAAAGTTATTTCTGTTCCATATACTGTGTGTGTTTTTCTGTATATGACAGGTATAATGACTGGACTGACAGTGAAGTGTTGTGAAGACTGAAGACTGAAGCCAGAAGACACAGTGTGTGTATGTAGTGAAATTTTATGTATATAAAACTGTATAACTAAGTGAAGTGTTGTAGTGATTCTGTAGTAAAGGAGCTGTATATGAAATTGTATTTGATATGTAATACAGAGATGTACAAATAGTGGAGTTATAAAAATTTGTACTGTTTGAATATTAAAATAAAATATTCTATTTAAATAAAATACTGTGTTAATATTTGAACGTCTGTACAGCAGTATTTTACTTAAATATAAATATTATATTCCTGTCTGATGTGAATATGAAACAGTACAATATCAAACACATTTAAATAATATTTATTTGGTTGTTATCATCAAACAAAAATAATATAATTGTGTATACAACACCGTTATATACAATAGTGTCTTGAGTGTTAGCACATTTATCCAACCGACCTTGATTCTAAACCTTGAAACTTCCATTTTCCTTGTTGGTTTGTTGGGCCAGTGTTTTTTTTTTGTCACTACTACTGATTTTGTCTTTTGTTGTGCCTAAACTACTTGAGAAATGCATGTGACACCCTTAAATGCATGCTCATCTTGCTGTTGTCCCTAGCCCTTACCTGGTCACGACTGTAAATGATATGTGCCCATTTGACTGTGCTATGTAACATCTTCCTACACGCATGCGTGGACCAATATAGATGGGTTCATGCACATTCATTTTTATGCTGGGTTTATTGGTCTTACATTTGAATTTTGCACATTTCCTTTGCATGCGTGCTGCCTTTTTTTTTTTGACATTTGTTTGATTAAATTTCATGGAATCTGAGACTATATTGTCTTCATTGAATTTTATAAAAAAAATGTCCCATATTTTTTTAGTTAATGCTACATGGTTGGCAACCCAAAATGAATGAAGTGATATAATAACCAATTAAGTGCATACTTGCCAGCCCTGCAACCTTCTATTTTTGTACTACTTTTAATACATGATGTGTTAGACCCCTCTCATGTGACCAGTAATTTCAATACATGATAATGGCCGAATATTATGATGTAGATAAAATTTAAACATGAAAAGAAAGCATACCGTTGTTGGTTACTTAGAAAGATATGCTTTCACCATGCACACACTTTGCTATATGTGACCGTATGCACAGATCATGAATTAATATGCTATTACTACTTCAACCATGTAGAAACCGTTCTATTCCTATCCAATAAACGAGGATGAACTAAATATGTGAGTCCTGTTGAACTGTGTATATATATTCTTATATAAACGAGTGTTGAACAAAATATGGATCCCGGTTGAACTGTATATATATATATATATATATATATATATATATATATATATATATATATTCAGTCACACTGGGAACAAAAATCTGAAGAGGGATCTGGTTGGCAAATCGAGGGAAAAAACTTGTCCTACATCTGTAATGTGACACTTATACTATTTGTAAACCTGGACATTTTGTTCTTAGTAAACTTTTAAGTTATGTGTTCTGTTTTTCTTATGTTGCCATGCAACCTTCTGTATGGGTAATACTTCATTGATCAGTCCCATAGTCCGATTAGTCGGTTCCAGTCCCATAATTAAATATGCTGCATCTTTAGTGCCAACATAATTCATGAATGATCAGCTTTATGTGATCAATGAGACGTTCTTGAACCTTGCTGTGCACCTTGCTTTGCACATCTCACATTTGTGCTTACATAACCCGACTGTTCGTTGGCATGCTGAGGCAAATACACATGTGTATGCACGTGCGTATATGCAAGCTCCTGGAATAACCAATGTTATTAATTATATTCAGTTCAGGATACTAAGGCGGTGCACACGTGTATATTTTCTATACGTGTACACTCGCAAGCTTCCGAGACCGTTCGTCCTTGGGAATAGATAGAGCCGATATGAACAAATAACACAATCGTTTATTTTATATATGACATCGATGTTGGAATTAATTATTATATTTAGTTTATATTGAAATTAATTTACTTGAACTATGATTAATCCTGACTCGAGTGTTTTATGTTTTTGCATGGAATGCTCGGGTCAGACCCAAGCATTTCAGGTATAGAGATCACAGCTCAGGATTCGAAGATTGGAAAAGCTGGGGATTGCAAAGACGCGCACTCTGAAGTTTTCAAAAACAGTAAAAAAAAAATCTTGTATTCAAGTCATTTTAAAATTCCGCTGTATATAGAAAAACACTTGTATTCAAAATTCTTATTATATACAAAAGTTTTATTTCACTATTCAATACGGTGTTATTTATTTATTTTGTGTTTCTGTGTTAATTCTGTTTTTAAACTCTGTAAGCTAAATACGCTCCGTCGATTTGGGCATTTTAAGTTGGTTTAATTACCGATTCGAAGCGGTCAAATTGGCGGGACGTTACAGTTGGTATCAGAGCTTTGGTTTATTCAAAGCTTAACTTATTGAGTTTAAAAACAAATCTTGAAAATAAAAGGTTTCAAATTATAAGTTTGGAAGTCTATATATTTTGAAAGATAAAGTATTATGTATTTTAAACCTATTATTTTCGAACTAATACAGCGGAAAAAAAAAATTGAGACTTAAATTTTGTTCGGAATCCCCAGTCTTCAGAAGTCTTCGAATCCAGTGTTGCGAAAGATTTTCTTTGATAAAATCCCCTTAAGGTTGAATCTCAAATCAATCGTCGAATTGTATCAAAGTAATATAAGTATAAGAGAATCGGCGAATAAATTTATGTAAATCGTGTAGCTTAGCAGTTAAGGATAGCTGAAATTTATTCGGAATAAGAATGTGGATCAGAAGGAAAAATGGAAATCCTTTCAGAAATGAAGTGATGAATTTCAATATTCAGAATATAAATTAGTGAAAATAAATCAAGAAGGTTATCATTGAAAGTCAACTGTGTCGAGTTCTATTTAGATTAATTGGAAAGATAAATTTAAATTGGTTTCAAACCAATAATGTATGATCGAATTATAAACTGGTTGATTAATTAGCAAGAAGTGAATTGTGAGGGAGAGTTATATACGAAGCGAGGCATGAATGAATATTTTAAGAAAATTTGAACCTATATTTGAATGGAATCGAAATTTAATTGATGAGACGAGTTCGGATTTCGATAAAAGGAACAATATTTACTTTTAGAAGAAAATAACGTTTGAAAGCAAAGTGGTGTAAATGAGATGAAGGGTAAAGGAAATTAAGGGACCAATATTGTGAGATTATTCTGATGTTCAGAATGTAAATCAAGTGATATTTTTTCGACGTTCGGAATATATTACCGAATAGAAGATTATTTGAAGAAAGTTACTCATGGAAGTCAATTATGTTGAATTTCAGAAAAATATTATTTACTTTCCATTTAATCAAAATTTAAATTAATTATTTATGTATTCAGATAAATGAATAAAGTATATTTTTAAAGCTACACTGAAGGCGTAAATTATTGTAAATGAAATAAATTCCTAACTTGAAATCGAAAGTTACGGGGATGAATATTTTGCTGTGAACTTATCTATTTCGAAGTTAATAATATTGTTCAATTAAGGTCTGAGAGGTAATCATACCCCAACTTGACTCACTTAATTGTTGACTAAGGAATAGTTAAGGTTCGATGACAAGAGTGGTTGAATGAAGTAAGTAAATAAGCAGTCACAGTTGAGTGGGAATATCGCTATTTTATTTGACATTTGTTTTAATCCAAATTACGAATTTAGAAATGTTTCCCAAGATGAATAAAATATATTTTTATGGAGAATAAAATTTGTGAATATATGGAAATGTTCACCAATAATAATTATAGG
This sequence comes from Allium sativum, assembly GCA_030737875.1. Lineage (NCBI taxonomy): Eukaryota > Viridiplantae > Streptophyta > Magnoliopsida > Asparagales > Amaryllidaceae > Allium > Allium sativum. Next base: position 258,705,876 of record CM060927.1, on the reverse strand, counting down.
GAATAAATATGATAATCGGGGATGTTTTCAAAAGACCGTAAGAAGCTGATGAAAGGCGAGAACTGAAAAATAAAAAGTCGCACGACGAGAATGAAGAGCGGCAGAACGTAAAAGAAGTGGAATTGAAATTTGAATCCAAGGATTGCATAATAAATGATTTGATAAGGATTAAGAAATGGAGTAAGGAACTTAAAAATTGACTGGAGATTAATTAACTTGTATAATTTCTTGAGTGTTGACCTGATGTTGGTTTCGACCTTTGGGGTTGATATTTAGGAAGTTGTTAGCTTGGTAATTTCTTGTCGACAAGGTACATAAGGAAGAGTAATTGCGTGTGAACGAGAAAATGTGAAAAATTCGAGATTTTGAGAGCATAAAGCTTCGAATCAAGCAATGGACTTAATAATTGGAAAATTGGAAGGAAATTGGTTTGTAGCAATGGATTCAGAAACCTGAGTTGAAAAGATATTAAATATCTGAAGTGATTAAGAGATCAAAACCAAAATTTTGAGATTTGAATGAAAATTGAGGATATTCGATTTAGATATTTGATATAGAAGTTTTTGAATCTTACATGGAAAAATATATATGAATTTAGTGAATTTGAAAACTACTGAAGTAAAGGATAATTGATTTGAGATAAATTTTATATAACAAAATTATATAAGAATGAGATGTTTGAAAATATGATTTGGAAGGAAAATTTTATGATTTATGAGGAATATGAAATGAAGTACTATATGTACATAGTATTATATGTTTTCAAAGCAAAATACGGGAAGTACCACCCTTCTCTTTTGAATTTCGAGCTTAGTTAAGATGTGTTGCTAGTGGTAGTACGTTGTCCGGACATAAAGCTCGAGTTGTCTAAATAGAACACGACCGTGTAGCGTAATTCGCATGGCTGAGATGGCCTACGGCGGACGGATGTTTCTTGAGGGAATCAAGCGTAACCATTGTGTCTGCTGCAATCTATAGTCGTGATAAGGGCGTAATCCGCAAAGTTGTGAAAACTTACGGGTATGGATGTTTCCTGAGGGAATCAGGCGTAACCATTGTGTACCTGCGGTCCCCATGGCATATCTACACGTGAGAGAGATGTAACCACTAGAGTTACTAAAGGTAGAATGGAGCCATGCAATGTTGAGATATCTTAGTGATGTGGAGCCACCTGTTTGATGCAGCATTGTCTTCGTGATTTGATGGGTCTTCGTGACCTGATTTGTCTTCGTGACTTGGTTTTTCCTCGTGACTTGAAGTATTTTCATTGATTTGTTTCTGTGACTCTGAGATAAAGCAGTCAACGCTCAATGACCTAAATTTTTCTTTTGACTCGTAAATATTTTTTGTTGACCTGTCCATGACGAAATTCGCAGGGAAGTGATTTCCTACGGATATGGATGTTTTCTGGGGGATCCAGACGAAACCATTGTGTATCTGCGATTCATGAACAATCAACATAACAATATCACATCGATACTTTCCGTATCTGTATTTAGAGGAATTTTTGAAATACTTTTCACTGGGAGTTGAAACAAGGATATTTAGTACTTGCAAATTTTAGTCGTGCGCTTGGCCAGCGTATGCCTAACATTTGTGAGAACGACAATAGACTTGTCAAACTTCGAGTTATCAAATCAATATTTTGAAATTAAAATATACCTAATTTAATAAGTTAATAAAAAGAATTTTGAAATCCATAGCTTTGTAATACTAATACTGATATTTTTGCACGAATTTTGAGTTATGTATAAGAATATTAAATGATTTCAGATTTTCGAAAATTTTCAAGTCGACAATTTCTAACTTGAAGAAAAGATGTTATTTACACTCTTCAATGAGTGTTGGAAAAAAAAATTAAATGTATTGAATGTAAGGAGATTAGGTTGAGGGTTGCTAAGCCTAGACCCATTACTGTTGCAACGATGAATAAGTAACGTTGACAGATGATGTTTATAACGGAATTTAAAATAGTTGGAGATGTATAAATCCAGCTTATGCAGGATTTGAAATTTAAGAGTTGGTTTTGAAAGGAAAAAAATTTTGGAAGTTAATTGCGTATGATGGATAAATAAAGATTTTTTTTTGTTAAAACCCAGGTGAACCCGGCGAACCGGTGAACTCCTGAGGAGGGCACTAATCCAAGCCTCCATACCTCCGGGTAAATTTATGTAGGATGGGGAAGCGCGTGGTAGGAATCGAACCTGCGACCCTTTACTAGGAAGTTAGGCCTCCTTTCCACTACACTGCACCCGCGGACAATGGATAAATAAAGATGGTTGATAGCTTAAATATCGATATTTAAAATAGTTGGGAAAAAGTTTCACATAAATATGAAATTGGGACATACACTGGTATAACTCTAACGATCTTACCTTTTCAAGGGCGAAAAGTTTTAAAGAGGGGGAGATTGTAGCGTCCCAGGATTTCGACAATTAGAAAATGTATTAATATGACTAATCAATTTTATATTGGTATTTGAATTAAAAATCGAATATATGGTTTTGTATACGAATTCAAGTCAGAATAATTGGATGGAAAATTATATTTATTGCTGAATATTTGAATTTGGTTGAACATTTGAATTTGATTTGAAATTTGACTTAATAAAACAAACAGTTGAATTTAAAGAGAAACGAAGTGACACTAAATAAATTGAAAATTTTATTTGTTGAAATATATGAAAATCAGCTTGGATATGTGTATATTCGTGTGTATAAAGAAATTGGAAATTAACGTTTGGAATTTTAACAGACTTGTCGGAAGACAAAACAAAATAAATCAGTGAAATAATAAATAATTTAAAATTTAAAATAAAACAACGTTGTATAAAAACTGAGTCGAAGAATAAATTTATTGGGTTCAGAATACAGAGATGAAGAGGTACGTATTAATTTTGTCGCGATTGGGGATTGTGTCAGCGATACGATTCTAGAGCGGTTCAGGGTATTCACAATAGAATTAATATTAATTTATATACAAATACAACCTACCCCAGCTGATTTTAAGCCGATCTATTCACATTTACCCTATAAGCTATGAAACTACATCATTCTTATCCTCTGTTATCACCTCTATAAAACCAACGCTCCTTCCCTCAATTTCTTAAGAGAAAAGCCATCTCCCTTTTCTTCATTCGAATTCATTTCTATCAAAATCGATTTCCCCCAAATTTCTGATGGTCGAATACCTAAATCGAAAACCATGCCCATATCAAAACTCCTCCTTCTGTAGATCGAAAAACCCTAAAAGCCAAAGTAATAAAAATCTGGTCACCACCTTCTCCTCTCGTTGCCACCAAATCAATTAACCCAAATTGATGGTGCTGGCGTCGCTACTTTGCTGATCAAGGAGCGAACTCGTCACCAACGTCTTGGCCACTACCTCACCAAGTGTCACCGAACACTGTAGCCAATCCTGACGCTGACCGAAACCGCCTAGAGCCAAATCGCAACCAAGAAATTGGTCCACCATCGCGATGATTCCAGGTGAGCATCTCACTCAAGATTAATCTAAGTTTCAAGTAAATCGATTTCAACTTAACCTAAATATATAGTAGTTGATTTTGGGTTTTGTTTGTTGGCTACCTTGTGTTACTAGTTGATGTTGAAACCTGATTTTGCATGTTTAAGTTGCACCTGTATATGTAAGTAATCAAGCATAGGTAGTCTTAAAAGGATTATCTTTTGACAAAAAGCAGAACTGAGGATAGCTGTTATATGAGATAATTAGTGCTAAAATAGTGTAAGTGGTATTCTATTCAAATGGCCTATCAGAATTGTCTAGAACATGTAGAAAATTGTTGGTTTCACTAACCTATGAAATTTTGGTGAACCTTAATTATCTGAGTTATCCTGCTAACAATTATACGATTCAAAATTTCATATACAATGAAAACCATAATGACCCATGACTGTTTTAAATGTGATATAAAATTTTCATCCTTAAAGTAGCATCTTACACTTTATCATCCGTCCACCCCCACGTTAGTCAGAGAACCAACTAGATCTTGATTTCCTTTATGAACTGGTGTGTCACGTTCTGACAGGATAAGGGTAAGAAACTATTAAAACGCTGAAATGTAAATCTTGTTTTGCCAGATTAGTTATTTTGTATGAAAATTTTGCACTGGTCTTTCGTTAACAAGCTTGCTATTTAGACATAGTCATAAATTGATCAATCTATTATCTAGCTAACCTCGACTGACATAAACCCTGGTTCAATAGTTCATAATTATTATAACAATGGATAGCAAGTGTATGCAATGGGTTGTTGTTTATTGATTAACTTACAAGAGCCATCACAGATTTCTATAGAAGGTGGGAAGTTATCATAAAACAACATTATTGTTCATATTTGATAGTAAATTAAATTGTCAAGTACCTTGGAAAAGCCATAGTAAAATGATACGGTATAAGTCTATAAGAGTATTTGATCTTTGAAATATACATGTCTCAATGTCCTTCAGCAACAACTAATGTAAAAACAAGTAAATTCCTAGTACACCGTGCATTAACTTCCTTGGTTGGAGAGTTCATTTTATTATCCAACCTGCAAAAAGGCATTGCGTTTTGATCTAGCTCAATTATAGCATCTATTGAGAGATAATATTTATGTTTGTATACTCTGTGGTGTAAGTAAGTTGTTCTTAACAAATTTCACAAAAGAAATATCCACTGAATACTTATTTTCCTATTTTTTCCTGTGATGTCATGTATAGCAAAAATATAAAATGATTTCACAATATAGTTTTCTTGATAATAATAATAATAAAAACTTATTATTATATTCTGGAAGTAAAAGGGCTGTTGATGATTTCTGAAATTTTTGCATCTTCATGTTGCCCGTTCATGATTTTGCATTCATACTCATTTAAGTAGTTGCATTTTTTTAATAATGCGCACTGTTATTTGTTCACTTGAAGTGTCTTAAGTGTTGGCACATTTATCCAACCAACCTTGATTCTAAACCTGGAAAATTCCATTTTCCTTGTTGGTTTGTTGGGCCAGTGTTTTTTTTGTCACTACTGCTGATTTTGTCTTTTGCTGTGCCTAAACTACTTGAGAAATGCATGTGGCACCCTTAAAAGCATGCTCATCTTGCTGTTGTCACTAGCCCTTACCTGGTCACGACTGTAAATGATATGTGCCCATTTGACTGTGCTGTGTAACATCTTCCTACACGCATGCATGGACCAATATAGATGGGTTCATCCACATTCATTTTTATGCTGGGTTTATTGGTCTTACACTTGAATTTTGCACATTTCTTTTGCATGCGTGCTGCCTTTTTTTTTGACATTTGTTTGATTAAATTTCATGGAAGCTGAGACTATATTGTCTTCATTGAATTTTATAAAAAAATGTCCCACATTTGTTTTAGCTAATGCTACATGGTTGGCAACCCAAAATGAATGCAGTGATACAATAACCAATTAAGTGCATACTTGCCAGCCCTACAACCTTTTATTTTTGTACTACTTTTAATACATGATGTATTAGACCCCTCTCATGTGACCAGTAATTTCAATACATGATAATGGCTGAATATTATGATGTAGATAAAATTTAAACATGAAAAGAAAGCATACCGTTGTTGGTTACTTAGAAAGATATGCTTTCACCATGCACACACTTTGCTATATGTAGGGATGGCAATGGGGCGGGTCTAGGGTCCAAACCCGCTTGACCCGCCCCTATTTTGACCCATTTAGACCCGCTCCATAGGGTCTTCGGGGCGGGTAGACCCGCGACCCGCTTTTGGAGGTCCGGGTCTAGGGTCGGGTCTGGGGCATGGCCAACCCGTCCCAACCCGACCCGCATGATCGAAACATCATTCAAACACTTTATAACTATAACTATTACTTGTTAGTCTTCTTAGATTTACATGGTTATAACTTGAATATTATATTCTTTCAATTGACAAACTATAAAATTTTCATTGTATTAAGTTGCATCAATGATAATCATACAATAACAAATGCATACATTTTGAACTATTATCTTACAACTCATTTTATAATATTCTCTTGTCATTGTGAACACATTATAATATGCATATAATTTATCATTTAGTAATAAAAAAATATAAATATATAAATTTGTGTACACTAGAACACAATATCACCGGGTCGCGGGGAGGGTCGGGTCTACCCTGACCCGTACGGGTTTCGGGTACGGGGCGAAATTCCAGACCCGCACCGGGTCTACGGGGCAGGTCTGGGGCGAGGTTTAAAAAGTCCGGGTCGGGTCTGGGGCACGAGAAACCCGTCCCAACCCGCCCCATTGCCATTCCTGCCTATATGTGACCGTATGCACACACCATACACAGATCATGAATTAATATGCTATTAATACTTCAACCATGCAGAAACCGTTCTATTCCTACCCAATAAATGAGGATGAACTAAATATGTGATTCTTGTTGAACGGTGTATATATATTCTTATATAAATGAGTGTTGAACAAAATATGGATCCCAATTGAACTGTATATATATATATATTCAGTCACACTGGGCACAAAAATCTGAAGAGGGATCTGGTTGGCAAATCGAGAGAAAAAACTTTTCCTACATCTGTATTGTGACACTTACACTATTTGTAAACCTGGACATTTTGTTCTTAGTAAACTTTTAAGTTATGTGTTCTGTTTTTCTTATGTTGCCATGCAACCTTCTGTATGGGTAATACTTCATTGATCAGTCCCATAGTCCCATTAGTCAGTTCTAGTCCCATAATTAAATATGCTGCATCTTTAGTGCCAACATAATTCATGAAGGATCAGCTTTATGTGATCAATGAGACGTTCTTGAACCTTGCTGTGCACCTTGCTTTGCACATCTCACATTTGTGCTTACATAACCCGACCGTTCGCTGGGATGCTGAGGCAAATACACATGTGTATGCACGTGCGTATATGCAAGCTCCTGGAATAACCAATGTTATTAATTATATTCGGTTCGGGATGCTGAGGCGGTGCACACGTGTATATTATCTATATGTGTACACTCGCAAGCTTCCGAGACCGTTCGTCCTTGGGAATAGATAGAGCTGATACGAACAAATAACACAATCGTTTATTTTATATATGACATCGATGTTGAAATTAATTATTATATTTAGTTTATATTGAAATTAATTTACTTTAACTATGATTAATCCTGAGTCGAGTGTTTTATGTTTTTGCATGGAACGCTCGGGTCAGACCCAAGCATTTCAGGTATAGATATCATGGCTCAAGATTCGAAGATTGGAAAAGCTGGGGATTGCAAAAACGCGCACTCTGAAGTTTTCAAAAACAGTAAAAAAAAATCTTGTATTCAAGTCATTTTAAAATTCCGTTGTATATGGAAAAACACTTGTATTCAAAATTCTTATTATATATAAAAGTTTTATTTCACTATTCAATACGGTGTTATTTATTTATTCTGTGTTTCTATGTTAATTCTGTTTTTAAACTCTGTAAGCTGAATACGCTCTGTCGATTTGGGCATTTTAAGTTGGTTTAATTACCGATTCGAAGCGGTCAAATTGGCGGGACGTTACAGTTCCACTCCGCCATTTCATTTTTTTGAATTTCTAAATCGTTTGAATTCCTTTTTGATTTCAATTCGTTCCATCGTATTCTGTTTAACACGATGTTTACATTAAAAATCACATTTTTATTTCTACGCTACATATGTAAAAATTGTATTTTTAGTTCATTACGTATATAAAAATCATATTTTTATTATCTCTATAATATAAAAATCACATTTTTATTATCTCTACTATATAAAAATCACATTTTTATTATCTCTATAATATAAAAATCACATTTTTATTATCTCCACTATATAAAAATCACATTTTTATTATCTTAACCAAAAATTGAATTTTTACATAACTAAAGATCACATCTTTATCATTCTAAAAATCCTAACTTTTCATGTCTAGAAATCTAGCCTTTTCATGAACAAAAATCTAATCTTCTTATTAACAAGAATCTAATCTTTTTATTAGCTATGTTTATATAAAAATCAAATTTCTTTGTACATATAAAAATTTCAATCTTTATCATAATAAAAATCTAATTTTTGTTGCATTATAAATCTAATTTTTATCATGAATCAATGGCATTATATAAAAAATATAAGACCTGAAAAAATGATTTTTATTCACCAAAGTAACTAGTTTATCACTTAAAAGAAAATAAAAATAATAATGAAGAAAGCTTACCGTTCAAAGAGGGAGGAAGAGGGGGGTTTCGGCACTGGTGGCTCGTGGAGGTGGAATGGCGGCTGAGGGAGTGGCGCGGTCGTCGGTCAGGTGGTGGGCTAGGGGATGGCAGCACGTTTCAGCGATTTGGGGGTTTAGGGTTTCACCTAGAAGGAAAAGAAGAGAGAAGAGAGAGGAGAGCGGGAAGAGGAGGTGGTGGAGGGAGCTGGGGAGGCGCGCTCCGTCGTGGAAGGGGGGGGAAGCGGTCATCGCTGGCGACGGAGGAGCTTGGTTTTTTTTTCTAATCGGGTTTCGAATAACTGAAGGGGGAGGAGAGAGATAAGAGGGAGATATAAATAAATAAATAAATATATATATATATATATATATATTATTTTTAATTTCAAAAAGCACCTTTTTATTTTGAACTCGAAATCAAACCCACCGACTGTCGTCCCTAATTAATAACCCTCATTCCGAACACAATGGGATATGTATCATGAGCCGGTTCGGCAGTTATGATCGGTTTTCGTTTAAATTAAAATTTAAATCCATATATTCAATTTTAAACGTACATTTCAATTTACTGGGGTCACATACGGACTCTAAAAATTCCCGAAAAATATTTTCTAGCTTCGTATTGACGATACGGTCCTAACAAAACTAATTTCGTCAAATTTTGAGACCGTTTGAAAAATGGCCATTTTCTGGTCGATCGAAATTGACTGAAACTGTTAAAACACGTTTAACTTCGCCACGCTCACCTATTGATTCCGAAAATTACGATTTTTGAAACCTAACAATAACTTACATCATGGATCCAACAAAAGTGGTTTCGTCGAAAACAGAGGTCGTTTGCAAAATTTCCATTTTTAAGGGCTATATTTTCCATAGCGACTATTCAGAATTTTCAACTGGACGTATCTTTTTTCCCCGCTATGAAATTTCAATTTGTCGGATTCATTGGAAAGATATTATCAAATAGATTCAAATATTTTTGGTTTCGCCAAAATCCGGTTTATTTTGAATCCTGTACATTTATTTGAAATTTGAAATCGAATTTTCGAACTACCGCGCCATTTTCAATTCCTTTTATAATTAAAAGTAAATAATTATATTTTAACGACGATTCTAATAAATATATACATTCTAATTCTATTAAAAATAAATTTCTCGTCGTTATTATTTAAAATAATTCATTTTAAATATTCAAAATTCACTAGAATTGCCAAAATAAAATTTTTAAATTGGCTCGGATTTCCGAGTTATTACAATTATGATGTGTTGTGAAAATTGATTGTGTAATGTGGAACAGAATAAAATATTTTGTACTTAAAATATAATTTTTAACGTGTATGTAAATAAAATAAATATTCATTTACAAATCTGACGATTTGTTTATGTACGCACATTTAACTGATATTGATTGGGATGATATATTTTACACATCGCCCAACTGCACAAATAATAATATGTGTTTGTTGATGGAAAACCCCACACTGGTATTGGGATGATAATTGACGTACACTAATCCCAATAGTGTGACGGCCCGCCCCGCACCAGCCTGCATTTCCTCCGAAAGTGCGCTGTACACATGCCCAACTAGCACGGGACGGTCGTCAGGAGAAAAGAAAGTAGAGGATGAACTAATCAAGGAACCTGTAGAATGTCTCACAGCGCATGGGATAAAATATAATAACAACATACTTGACATAAAACAGGCGAGACAGTGCATAAGCTGATAACTAAAATCAACATCAATCATCAAAGCAGCGGAAATCCAAATACAGCTTATTACAATTTTCCAAATTTACTGTCTCTAAACAAAAGAAAGCTAAAGTAGAAAATGCACCACCAATGCCCAAGCAGTGATCTTCAACAACACAGGGAGAATACTATATATATATATATTACGTGGAAGCCTCCTGCTCGTCTCCGGATCATCTACCCGTGCATCACCAGCTAACCTGTCTCTAGTCTGCTCGTGTGAGCACCCAGAGTAATAAGAAGAGACATAAAACTCTGGGTCAGACATAAAGCCTGGTATGAGCGATAAGCATCTAAACAGAATGATAACAGGTATACTAAACCATACCTGAACCTGGACCTGCAACCAAAGAGTTAGTACCACATACCGTACAATACTCCAAGGTGTCATAATAAATAGTGTAAGGATACGAGGGTGGGGTGTGCATGTCACAATGATAGCAAACAAATCATCCATAGCAACCATCCTCACATCTCTCACTCAGTGCGTAAAGCGTACGATATCTACCACTTTGGAACACTAGACAAACTGAGGCAACGACGAATCCCGACTTGTAGAAACCCTGCTGTGACCAAGCCAAACATTTGGAGTCATGACCAAACATTTCAATGACCCACTTCATTGGTCGTAGCCCTTGGTTCTACCGATGCCATAATGGCCCTGAATCCGCCTCCGTACCTCCTACCATAGTGGTCCAAAGCTACAGACATCGTAAACCCCTTAGCACGCGTCCCGCAGCAAAGCCCAACCATGAAGCGAACTCGTTGATTCCCATCTAAATCTTGAGCTCTAACTTCTCATTTGGACTTCCTTTGCATCTCGGGTTTTGATCGAATTGGAGTGGGTCTTCAGAAGAGTTGTCGTGCAGCAGCAGCTCTAGGATTCTGTTCGGTTCGGTAGTCATCACCTTCATCGGTTCGGGTCGGTAGTCCACTTCGGGTCGGGTCGGTGTCTTCCTCCGGGTCGGGTCGGTTCAGTGATTCTCCCCCTTCAGATATCGGTTCGGTTCGGGTGTCTCTGCTTGAGTTCGGTTCGGAGGTAGTTCATCCGATCTGATTCCTTCTGTTTGACTTGTTTACCTGCTCCGGTCCGTCCTGTTCCCTTTCTCCGATCCGATCTGCTCTATTGCTCCGATCCGATCTTCTGTCCAACTCCAACTCTAAGCAATGGCCTTCCTTCATGCCAAGCTCCTTCCAGTGACAAGTCCCAATCCAGTTCGGATTCCCTTGGCCAGTTCACTAGTCCGATCCGACCCCTGCTCCGATCCGAACCGGTTCGGGACCTGCACATTTCTGCAACTTTCCAGCGAGCTTTCTACGCCATTCGACGACGTTTTCGACCAATTTAACTATTCTAATCAATCATAAAACATACCATAGAGTCATAGCAATATGTAAGAGAAACCCCAAACATCAAACAACAATCCAAATAAATCAAAATAGATCAAAAGTGGCTAAAACCTCACATTTTCCTATAATCCTTCTTAATCATGTTTAAGCACATACTTAGTAAAACTTAATCAAATCGTCTAAATTTTTCTAACAGAGGCATGAAATATTATTTAAGAATTTCTAAACATTTTTCCAGAATTTATTAGTGTATAAATTCGCTAATCTTCACTAATTACCCTTAATTAACCGTAATTAGTGTCAAAACGATGTTATCACTCACCTTGGCCACAACTAAAACCCCAAAACTGAAATATTCTCTGATTTGGCGCTGTTCCCAATCTTACACAGCAGCTCTACCTCGGTTCTCGTGCTAATACTCCTTGATTTGATGTTTGCTAAGCCTAATCTTTAATTAGAAAGTGATTTTTGGGTGTTTTAGAGAGATTTAGAGAGTGGAGGCCATGGCTAGGTCAAGAGGAATGAAAGTGGCGGCTGGAAAATGTCTAAAGAAATGTTTTCTAACCCTAATCAGCCCCTATATACCCCTAAACCCGAAATTCCCCTTGGGCCTAGCTGCTAATCACCCGCTTAAGCCCAATTAAGCTGTTTTTCACCATCTGAAACTTGTTTCAGCCATATCTCCCAAACGGTGAGTCCGTTTGGCTATTGTGACCACTCTACGGAAAGAGAAACCATCATCCTGAGGAAATGGAAGTGGTTTCAGGTCAAAATTCCTTTCCAGTCAAAAGTTATGGCCAAAACAGTGCCAACTAGGGGTAAAATGGTCATTTAAAAATCAGGAAAAATCATGAACATGGGAAATGACCCCAATAGTCGTCCCCCAAAGTTACATGACCATACGACTTCATATGTGAAAGAAATAAATATTCTACGATCCTATGATGCGTAGAATGCGGGTCGTTACACTCTCCCCCCCTTAAGAAATTTCGTCCCCGAAATTCCTTAACCCAAAACATACAAGGGATCCCGCATGCCTAACAACCATATACAACATTCAAATATGCAAAACAAGCAAACAAGCCTATCCTAGCATGCGGAAAACTAAATCGAAGTCAAAATCTTACCAGGTAAAGAGTTCTGGGTGTGACTTCCTAATGTTCTCCTCTGTCTCCCAAGTACAATCATTCTCGTCCTCGCTCCACTGTACCTTGACTAGCTTCACCGCCTTCCTTCGAAGTTGCTTCATGTCGTGCTTGACAATACGTGCCGGCTTACGGTTCCTAAACGCCTCGGGTTCTACTTCGAAGTCCTCTAACTGATCAGGTGAAATAGTCATATTTGAGTCGTGAACGAACTTCCTTAGTTGGGAAACATGAAATACGTTATGAACTCCCGCCATCTTCTCCGGTAAGTCAATTCTATATGCCAAATTCCCGACTAGTTCAAGGACAGGGAATGGGCCGACAAATCTTGGTGCCAACTTGCCTCTCCTGCCAAATCGTATTACGCTCTTTAACGGAGAAATCTTGACAAACACCAAGTCGCCAACGGAGAATTTCAAGTCTCCCCTCCTCTTATCAGCATAGCTCTTCTGCCTATCTTGAGCAGCTTTCACTCGTTGCTGAATGATCTTAATCTTATCCGACGTTTCTCTCACCACATCTGGTCCAAGCACAAACTTCTCGCCAGTCTCTATCCAACATGATGGTGAGTTGCACGGTCTTCCGTACAAAGCTTCATATGGAGCCATACCGATACTGGATTGGTAGCTATTATTATACGCAAACTCTACTAGATGCAAATGGTCATCCCATGATCCACCAAAATCCAATATACATGCTCTCAAGAGATCTTCCAAAATACGGTTCACCCTCTCCGTCTGACCGTCGGTCTGAGGATGATATGCGGTACTGAGATGTAACTCTGACCCTAGAGCCTCTTGTAAGCTCTTCCAAAACCCACTAGTGAACAACGGGTCTCGGTCACTCACAATGGTTTTAGGTACTCCATGAAATCTCACTACCCACTTCATATACAATTCTGCTAACTTAGCTGCCGTTCTGGTCGATTTGACTGGTATAAACCTTGCACTTTTAGTCAGTCGATCTACAATTACCCAAATGCTGTCATATCCCGATCTAGTCCTTGGTAAACCATCGATGAAATAATTCGAGACTTGCTCCCATTTCCATTCGGGAATTTCTAAGGGCTGTAACAACCCACTAGGCTTCTTTTGCTCGGCTTTAACTAGCTGGCAATTCATGCACTTGGATATAAACTTCCCAACGTCTCTTTTCATCCCTTCCCAGTAGTAAGTCTGCTTCATATCTCGATACATCTTGTTACCACCGGGGTGTATAGTCAGCTTTGAGTGATGACATTCTCTAAGCACTTCATCCCTCAATCCATTGGCATTGGGTACAACAAGCTTTCCATTCTTTCTAAGCCATCTATCTCGATCAAGCCCATACTTGTTCATCTCCTCACCGATACCCATCTCTAACTTGGAGATGATTTCCAATAGGTTAGGATCGTCCCTCTGACTAGAGCCGATCCGCTCAATCAAAGTGGGTCTGATCGTCAAACTTGCTAACATTTCTGGATCCAATTCGCACTTTGGTCTGAAATCAAACCCCGCGATAAACTCCAGTTGCTTCCATTCAAGGAACATAGCCCCTAACCTGGCATGTCTTCTACTCAATGCATCAGCCACTGCATTGCCCTTTCCCGGTGTGTATGCGATGTCAAAATCATAGGAAGCCAAGAACTCTAACCATCTCTGCTGACGGAGATTCAGATCTTTCTGAGAGAAGAGATACTTTAACGATTTATGATCTGTAAACAGCTCAAATCTTTCTCCCAAGAGATAGTGTCTCCACATCTTTAACGCAAACACGATTGCTGCCAATTCTAAATCATGGGTAGGGTATCTTCTCTCGTGCGGTTTCAATTGCCGACTTGCGTAAGCTACAACCCTACCGCCTTGCATCAATACAGCACCCAGTCCGGTACCACAGGCATCCGTGTATACCGTCATCTCTTCATCCCCCTTAGGAATGACTAACACTGGTGCGCTTGTCAACTTGTCCTTTAGACTTTTGAATGCATTCTCGCACCTTTCATCCCAGACAAAAGCTTGATTCTTCTTGGTCAACTGGGTCAATGGTGCTGCTATCTTGGAGAAACCTTGGATAAACTTACGATAATATCCCGCTAATCCCAAGAAACTCCTTACCTCTGTTGCGTTCTTGGGCGTAGGCCAATCTTGTACCGTGGCCACCTTTGCTGGGTCCACGGCAATACCATTCTCTGATACAACATGGCCCAAGAACCTCACTTCCCTCTTCCAGAAGTGACACTTAGAAAACTTTGCTTTCAATTGGTGTTTTCTCAACACCTCCATTGCTACTCTTAAATGTTCCTTGTGTTCTTCCCCTGTCTTCGAATAGACCAAAATATCATCAACGAACACAAGGACAAACTTATTCAACTGATCTCTGAATACCCTATTCATAAGATCCACAAAATATGCTGGGGCATTGGTCAGCCCGAATGGCATGACCAACCACTCATAAAACCCAGACGGCGTCCGAAATGCCGTTTTAGCTATACTCTCAGCTTCCACTCTAAGCTGATGAAAACCTGTCGCGAGATCCAACTGAGAAAATACTCTCGCGCCACTCAACTGATCAAACAAATCATCTATCCGCGGTAGAGGATACTTGTTCTTCCTCGTCACTTTATTCAACTCGCGATAGTCTACACACAAACGAAGGGAACCATCCGCTTTGGTAGCAAACACAACTGGTGCTCCCCATTCAGAAACACTCCTTCTGATAAATCCCTTCTTCAAAAGATCGCTGACTTGCACCTCGAGCTCTCGCTGCTCCCTTGGTGCCATACGACGAAGTGGCATCACTATAGGCCTGGCATCTTTTACCAAATCAATACGGAACTCAATCTCTCGGTGTGGTGGAAGTCCGGTCACTTCTTCGAAAACATCCGGATACTGGCCAACCACGGGCAAACCTGACAACTCACTATGCGGAATGTCGAGGGAGTTTAGAAAACTAGCCAATACCCCCTCACTGGGTAGACCACCAAACACTATCCTCCGCCCGTCATCCGCTCTAGCTGTCACCAAAAAGCCCTCACAGTCTACCACCACCCCGTATCTTCGGAGCCAATCTACTCCCAAAATAATGCCAAACCCAGTAAAGCCCAAAACAAAGCAATCACAAACAAACATGCATCCATGACTAGATAAGACCACATTACGACAAATCATGCTAAGGCTAGTCGAACCACCAATCGGGTTCGTCACTACTAAAGGTCTATCGACAATCTCGGGCTCCAATCCCAACCTATCTACCAGATCACTAGATATGAAAGAACTGGAAGCTCCGGTATCAAACAAAACTCTAACAGGAACATCGTAAACTGAAAGCATACCTTGAATGACGACATTCTTTCCCTTCTCCGCCGCAGTTGGGGCATTCGACGAAGAAGGAATAGCATTAAGAGCATAGGCTTTCACCATTTGCTTTTCTTTAGGGGGTTGCGGACACTTGTCCTTGTGATGTCCCAATTGGCCACAATTGAAGCACTTCCTATCCGCTGGCTTGGCCCTACAATTACTAGCATAATGGCCCTTCTTACCACAGCTGAAGCACTCAACATCTTGCTTATTCTTTTTCTTCTGGCCATCCTTAGTCTGATTCTGCTTTCTCTTATTCTGGGAACCACCCTTGCCTTCACCACTTGCTTGTGTCTTTGGCTCACCTGCGGACGCAACCTCAGTCTTCGGCTTAGGGTAGAGACTTTCTGATCTTAATGCTTTCCCCACAATCGATTCAAACGTCTCATCGATGTGGTTAATAAGTCTTTCCCCCAAGTACTGATCCTAACCAGTTATGAATTTCTCATTCTTTTTCTCGGCAGTATCAATAAGAGATAACCCATATTTTGACAAAGTGTCAAATTCGGCAATATACTCCGAGACAGCTCTGCCATTCTGCTTGAGCTCCAAGAATTTCTTAAACAGCACTGACTTCTGAGCAGCCGGAATGAACTTCTCACTAAAACGAGCCTTAAACTGTTCCCAAGTAATCTGATCTTCGGGAGTAGCTGCCTTTATAGCATTCCACCAATTCATTGCCCGCCCTTGTAGCTGACGGGACGCTAGCTTTCTCTTCATCGCATCCTCGATACCCAAATCCTCGAAGATACGTTCGCAACTATCCACCCAATCCTGAACATCCGTAGCCGACTCCGTTCCGTGGAACGGCTTCCCACCAAGGCTAGTATAATCCTTATTCAGCTTGGCGAAGTCGACTCTTGGCGCCTGCACCATTGGACCACCACCATTTCCACCATTGGGAGCTGCCCTCTGTACATCTCTAAGCATCTCTCTCATGAGGTCAGTAAACATCGTCCTCATGTCAGCAGCATTCCCATTATTGGCTCCCCTA
The DNA here is from genome assembly GCA_030737875.1 of Allium sativum. Lineage (NCBI taxonomy): Eukaryota > Viridiplantae > Streptophyta > Magnoliopsida > Asparagales > Amaryllidaceae > Allium > Allium sativum. The sequence goes on along the minus strand of CM060927.1, from coordinate 258,689,088 downwards.
CCGGTACCTCTAACATATCGGCTCATCGTCAATCTGAAAAAGGAAATGATTAACGACTCCATAGTGGTGCTAGTGCAGTACGACTTCATCCTTATACTACTAATAGTATATATATATATAGCTTTTAAAAACCAAAGTAATCACAAATACGCTCTCTCGTATACGTATATTATCTCTCCCTGATGACTTCCCTAGGTTAACTACGCAACCTAGAGCTCTGATACCAAGTGTGACGGCCCGCCCCGCACCAGCCTGCATTTCCTCCGAAAGTGCGCTGTACACATGCCCAACTAGCACGGGACGGTCGTCAGGAGAAAAGAAAGTAGAGGATGAAATAATCAAGGAACCTGTAGAATGTCTCACAGCGCATGGGATAAAATATAATAACAACATACTTGACATAAAACAGGCGAGACAGTGCATAAGCTGATAACTAAAATCAACATCAATCATCAAAGCAGCGGAAATCCAAATACAGCTTATTACAATTTTCCAAATTTACTGTCTCTAAACAAAAGAAAGCTAAAGTAGAAGATGCACCACCAATGCCCAAGCAGTGATCTTCAACAACACAGGGAGAATACTATATATATAATACGTGGAAGCCTCCTGCTCGTCTCCGGATCATCTACCCGTGCATCACCAGCTAACCTGTCTCTAGTCTGCTCGTGTGAGCACCCAGAGTAATAAGAAGAGACATAAAACTCTGGGTCAGACATAAAGCCTGGTATGAGCGATAAGCATCTAAACAGAATGATAACAGGTATACTAAACCATACCTGAACCTGGACCTGCAACCAAAGAGTTAGTACCACATACCGTACAATACTCCAAGGTGTCATAATAAATAGTGTAAGGATACGGGGGTGGGGTGTGCATGTCACAATGATAGCAAACAAATCATCCATAGCAACCATCCTCACATCTCTCACTCAGTGCGTAAAGCGTACGATATCTACCACTTTGGAACACTAGACAAACTGAGGCAACGACGAATCCCGACTTGTAGAAACCCTGCTGTGACCAAGCCAAACATTTGGAGTCATGACCAAACATTTCAATGACCCACTTCATTGGTCGTAGCCCTTGGTTCTACCGATGCCATAATGGCCCTGAATCCGCCTCCGTACCTCCTACCATAGTGGTCCAAAGCTACAGACATCGTAAACCCCTTAGGACGCGTCCCGCAGCAAAGCCCAACCATGAAGCGAACTCGTTGATTCCCATCTAAATCTTGAGCTCTAACTTCTCATTTGGACTTCCTTTGCATCTCGGGTTTTGATCGAATTGGAGTGGGTCTTCAGAAGAGTTGTCGTGCAGCAGCAGCTCTAGGATTCTGTTCGGTTCGGTAGTCATCACCTTCATCGGTTCGGGTCGGTAGTCCACTTCGGGTCGGGTCGGTGTCTTCCTCCTCGTCGGGTCGGTTCAGTGATTCTCCCCCTTCAGATATCGGTTCGGTTCGGGTGTCTCTGCTTGAGTTCGGTTCGGAGGTAGTTCATCCGATCTGATTCCTTCTGTTTGACTTGTTTACCTGCTCCGGTCCGTCCTGTTCCCTTTCTCCGATCCGATCTGCTCTATTGCTCCGATCCGATCTTCTGTCCAACTCCAACTCTAAGCAATGGCCTTCCTTCCTGCCAAGCTCCTTCCAGTGACAAGTCCCAATCCAGTTCGGATTCCCTTGGCCAGTTCACTAGTCCGATCCGACCCCTGCTCCGATCCGAACCGGTTCGGGACCTGCACATTTCTGCAACTTTCCAGCGAGCTTTCTACGCCATTCGACGACGTTTTCGACCAATTTAACTATTCTAATCAATCATAAAACATACCATAGAGTCATAGCAATATGTAAGAGCAACCCCAAACATCAAACAACAATCCAAATAAATCAAAATAGATCAAAAGTGGTTAAAACCTCACATTTTCCTATAATCCTTCTTAATCATGTTTAAGCACATACTTAGTAAAACTTAATCAAATCGTCTAAATTTTTCTAACAGAGGCATGAAATATTATTTAAGAATTTCTAAACATTTTTCCAGAATTTATTAGTGTATAAATTCGCTAATCTTCACTAATTACCCTTAATTAACTGTAATTAGTGTCAAAACGATGCTATCACTCACCTTGGCCACAACTAAAACCCCAAAACTGAAATATTCTCTGATTTGGCGTTGTTCCCAATCTTACACAGCAGCTCTACCTCGGTTCTCGTGCTAATACTCCTTGATTTGATGTTTGCTAAGCCTAATCTTCAATTAGAAAGTGATTTTTGGGTGTTTTAGAGAGATTTAGAGAGTGGAGGCCATGGCTAGGTCAAGAGGAATGAAAGTGGCGGCTGGAAAATGTCTAAAGAAATGTTTTCTAACCCTAATCAGCCCCTATATACCCCTAAACCCGAAATTCCCCTTGGGCCTAGCTGCTAATCACCCGCTTAAGCCCAATTAAGCTGTTTTTCACCATCTGAAACTTGTTTCAGCCATATCTCCCAAACGGTGAGTCCGTTTGGCTATTGTGACCACTCTACGGAAAGAGAAACCATCATCCTGAGCCAATGGAAGTGGTTTCAGGTCAAAATTCCTTTCCAGTCAAAAGTTATGGCCAAAACAGTGCCAACTAGGGGTAAAATGGTCATTTAAAAATCGGGAAAAATCATGAACATGGGAAATGACCCCAATAGTCGTCCCCAAAGTTACATGACCATACGACTTCGTATGTGAAAGAAATAAATATTCTACGATCCTATGATGCGTAGAATGCGGGTCGTTACATGTTTAGTTGTATGTCAATCGATGGGTTGACAAACTCTTGTAAGCGTTAAGTATTTAAGTTTAAAGCTTATGCAGTTATGTAGTACCCTTTGGACGATGATTGATTGTTTATCATTATTATTATATACATGTGTTGTATGGAATCCATATAATTAACATTATATGGTAATTGATTGAGTCTCATTCCAATTTGGAAAATAAAGAATATTTTAAAATGATATTCAAAAAAGGATTAAAAATATTCATGTGTTGAATAAAATAAATATTCATGTGTTGAATAAAATAAATATTCTTGTGTTGAATAAAATAATATGTTCATGTGTTGAATATGATATATTTATGTGTTGAATAAAATAAATATTCATGTGTTGAATCAAATATTTAAACAGTAAAAATATCATTTTTATTGAATGTATAAACCGTTAAAAATATTCATGTGTCGAATAAAAGCCGTGTTGATTAGATATGCGTCATTTTGACGCGAACAACATTTATATCGATTTTATTCATTTTTATAATGAATATCTAAAAGGAATTGATTTCAAAATATAATATTTGAAAATATTATCAATTATATATATCGATGATGTGGAATATTCAATTCTGATTTGAAATTGAATATGAAGTTGAAATCGTTTTGAAAACGATTTATAAAATACATTTTAAATGGAAATCGACAAAATGTGTATAATATATATATATATATATATATATATATATATATATATATATATATATATATAATGGCCTGAATAGAACGCGCCGCGCTGCGGTAGTTCACGGATTTCGACCATTGACTTCAAACGGACATTACGGGAGATCCGACTGTCGGATTCTCCTAAAACCGAAACTGTTGGGTTCGTATCGAAAAGAGCTTTTTAATGAATACAAGAAATTAGAAATCTAACAATGGATTTGGAATTATGTCCAAATCAAATTTGGAAAAGGTTGTCGTAAGTGCAGTTCGATGACCGTTTACGGAAATCGACTGTACGAGCCTTGTTAAAATTATTAAAAATATCAATAATTTGCGTAAAATCATAATAAATGATTTGGAAATGATTAGGATGAAAAATTCCATATTTAAAAAGATAAAAATATATTTTTATCAAAATGAACTAGTTATTGACTAGAATTGTAATCCAATATTTTTAAATAAATAAATTGGATTTGAAATGGTTTTAAAATAATCAGAATTTCCAATATATGAATCTAAATGGATTTGAATCAAAATTATCTTCGGGATATTTTGATATTGGATTCCGTGATTATATGGACATTGTGGAGGAATTTGGAAGATATGTATATATCGTTATTCCTATATGATATTTGCTGGTTTCAAAATTTGATATTGAATATAAGCCGATATATTTTCTATTCAGAGCCTTGTATGTAATATCAAATGAGGCTTTGGGTTTGTCGTGAATAGTGTCTTCATTAACACTGTTCTTAAATCAAGTTGAGAAAAGTACAAATCTTTTTATTAAGATTTAATGAAGTTTACCAATTAATTAATATTTAATTGGAATTGAATTGAATGGGATTTTGGGTTTGTCGTGAATGCTATCTTTAATAATACTGTTCTTAAACCCAATGGAGTTAAGAAAATTAGAAACTAATTGGAGATTAGCTAAGTTGAATGGTTTCCTGGGAATCGATCTGATGTTGGTTTCGGCCTTCGGGGTTAATACTTAAGGAATTGTTTCCTTACTAATTCACGGTTAGAGACTGATGGAATGTGATTTTGGGTTTATCGTGAACTATCTTTTAAATGATATTGATTCTTTAACCCAGTTAAAGACAAGAATTATTTTCCTAGAAGTTGAATAATCATTAATATTGATTTTTGGGAAGATTAAAACTAAGTGGAGTTTTAATGAATCTTTAATTAGATTGATACGTGAATTGATAATTTAAATTATCAAATTTGGGAAATGATCGAGAATGGAGTATCACTAGTTTTGCTCCTAACGATAGTTAAATCTTTAATTAGATTTGAACGTGAAATGGTAATTAATATTTACTGATAACACTGTGGTGTTAGATATGGAGTGTCACCAGTTTTGCTCCATGGAATGAATAAGTTGAGATTGGGAAATTAAATAAAGGATTACTTCGGTAAGGTGCGTTAATCCCGGCTAGTTTGGAAAACCTTAATATGGTTTGAATTATATCCAAAGGAAGATTAAAGAATAATTTTTTAAAAAAATATCTTTGATAAAATTAATGGGAACAAATCCCTAAGGATGTGAATATTTAAATAAAAGAATATTCTAAATTGGAATAAGGCGTATTTTGTGTTTATGCAACACTTGTTTATTACATACGCGGGTTATTTGGAAAGGCCGGGTTTATACCCATTCTGAATAACCGATTTGACGATATGTCGACGATGAAGACGGTGGTGGAAGACCGGAGGTATTCACATCGTTCGGATGATTATTGATGTCTTGATTGGGTTGTACACCCAAGACGAGGTAATAAGTGGTGATCGTCTGGACGTACTTGGAGATCGACGGATATGCGAGGACCTCTCTCCTGTATTGGACATATGGGACGAAGAATAAGGTGCCTCCGATTTCGTTCAGACCCAAAACAAACTTGTAAATGGACTGTGTGTCTGACATTGGATTTTATTCTGTGTTGATTGATCTCTATTAAATATATATATCTGTTTGGCGGCGGAGAATTTATTCGCTTGCTTAACGCCCTTCTCTGAGACGTACGAGCTCAGAGGTTATATATCAATAGACATCAATCGCATAGCGTGAATTGCCAGTGTGGCATGCTGAGATGAAAATGATCAAGGCTCCTATTGAAAAGCATGGTCTTGTGGTTGATGATCAAAGCATGGCCTGTGTGGCATAGCTTTGTGTATAGCATTAATTCGTGAGGCTCACACCTCGGTATGAGTCGAAAACAGGAACGTGGCTGCAGGGAGTGTATGATGTTTCTTTCTAGCTATGGGTGGTGTAAGAGTTTTACAAGCCCTGACATTTATATTATTTTTACCGGTGTGTTTGTTGGAATGCGAGGCCCCTCAGATATATCGGTCTCTACGGAGCCGATGGATAGGTCCTATAGGAACAGGAAACTTGTGTTGGTATAACTAATCCGCTATGTGTGGACCGGCCCTGAAGATCCAAGGATTCGCCAGCGTCCGAATCCTGATGCATTTGCTAGAGTGTCTCGAAGCGGTGAGGAGCCATCCCTAGCCTCGACTCATGATAGAAATCCAATTTCCAATACGTGACATTTCGGTTTTGATTGTAAAGCCTAGTATTGGCAACATGATAGATGGTACCCATGCCGCCTATGATTGATACATTTATTTTTGAAGTTGTTTTTGTACACTTTACACTGTAATAGTATTAAAATGATTTGTTTTAAACGTACCAAGCATTATTTGGCTATTATAAATGAAAACCCTATCCTCCGGCTTGCGTTGCATTGTGTGATGGGACCTGAGTCTTATAATAGCTTCATTTTCTTTAATTAGCATTGCGCTGTTTGTTTAATGCACTGGTATTCTTGGGGTTAAAACCCGCTCCGTGTTATACGGCGTGGTCCCTTGTTTTACCGAACTTTAAGAATCAAATTAATAACTATTCTAGTTCTCACACCAGTCACATGGCTAACCTGGAGTTTATTGTTTTAACCTAAACTCTAGGTGCCCTTATTTTCCATACGGGCAGCTAGTAGTTGGGTTTTGCAGATATTATATTCACAGGATCCTGGTTTACAACTGAAGTAATATTTAGAAAGCTCTATATCCCTGTATTTCTTTCAGTTGTGTTTGTATTATTTTTCCGTTGTGATGTATTTGGATGTAATTTAAATCTCTGATATTTTATGATGTGTAATATTTATTCATACTCTGTATATTCTTGTACTCTGATGTGAATTGTTGTAATAAGCAATGAAATGTTCTTCTGTTTGTGTTCTGATTGGTCGTGTTCTCAACTCAATCCGTTCTTTCCTTCACGGGGAAGTTCGGGTCATTATAGTTTGGTATCAGATCTTTGGTTTACAGAGCTCGAGAACAAGACACATTAGAACAGAACGAAAGCATTCATCAGAGATTGGATTAGCAATATCCAATGAGAATCACTCGTTAGAGATAGGATCAGTAGTATCCTAGAACGAGTGTGAAGAGTAGTATTTTTAAAATAAAAATTAAAAACAAACTTTGTTTTGAAAATATAAACGATATTCTACGTATTGGTATATTTATTTTATATTGAATTTGGACAATCGAGTATACGAAGATTTTGCATATACGCCTAGCTAGCGTGTACTCGAAGTCTCAAATATACTGGGTAGATATAGAATCACACTCTAGTCACCTAGTGATGGTTCTGATGATCGCTATAGTTTATATTCGAGTTTCGAAAGTGGGATTTCTGTATATATCCAATTAATTGATGTGAGAACCAAAACATAGTTAGAATTTATTGTTGTGATTTGACACCAAAAATGTGATTTTTTGACCATGTATTAAAGTTATGCATTTGAAAAGTTAATCCACTAATTGACTGATGATTGTGTTGTATGATTATTCCTTTAAACCATTATGTGAATGAATGGTAAATTTAACCAAATTGTACCAAATATTGAATGGTATTGAAAATTGTTTGGAAATGCAAGCATGTACATATATATGTGTGAACAGGTCATAGCAAGGAGGCTAGAGAAGAGGAATGGAATTGTATGCCCGACAAATAGGTACATGTTTACTAATTTCTTAGGTGATGATGATTTTATGAGCTGCTTGGCGTTTTCTATTTCTTTTTTAGATGAGAGGGCCTGTGTGGCAGTTTGGGAATGTTCCGGTGCTCCCGTGCAAAGGCGGCATGGCGAAATTTTTCGAAAATTTAGGGTGTTAGCCAAATTTTTGAAAAATTAGAAATTGTAAAGTTGAAGAATGAAAGCCAAACTGAAAGTTGAGTTGATTAGTAAAACAACTTTCAGCTCCGTTCCTTTCCGAGGACGAAAAGATTTTAAGTGGGGGAGATTGTAACAACCCGGAAAATCCAAACCAATTTAAAAAATTTGTTTCGGCAATTTTAATGAATTTTGAATATTTAAAATGGTTTATTTAAAATAATAACGAATTGAAATTTATTTTGAATAGAGTTGAAACGTATATATTTATTTGAATCGAAGTTAGAATATAAATATTTATTTTAATTATAAAAGGAATTGAAAATGGCGCGATAGTTTGAAAATTCGATTTCAAATTTCAAATGAATGTACAGGATTCAAAATAAACCAGATTTTAGTGAAACCAAAAATATTTGAATCTATTTGTAATTATCTTTCCAACAAATCCAAAAAATCGAAATTTCGTAGCGGGAATAAAAAGTTAAGTCCAGTTGAAATTTCAGAATAGTCACTATGGAAATATAGCCCTTAAAAATAGCGATTTTGCAAATGACCTCCGTTTTCAATGAAACCACTTTTTTTGGATCCGGGATGTCAAATTATTGCTAGATTTCAAAATTCATAATTTTTGGGATCACTGTGTGAGCGTGGCGAAGGAAAACGTGTTTTGCTAGTTTCAGACAATTTGGATCGACCAGAAAATGGCCATTTTTCAAACGGTCTCCAAATTTGACGAAATTAGTTTTGTTAGGACCGTATCATCAATACGAAGCTAGATTTATTTTTCTGGAATTTTTGGAGTCAGTATGTGGCCCCGGTAAATTAAAAGGTACGTTCCAATTGAATATATACTGATTTATATTTTGAGTTTGATAAAAAATAATCATAGCAGTCGAATTGGCTTACGAAACATGTCCCATTGTGTTCAGAGTGGGGGTATTATGCTAGGGGCGATAGCCGTTGGTCTTGATTTGGAACTGGAAAGAAAATCTAACTTTTCAAAATTTAAAATAATTAAATAAATAAATTTATAATGGGCCAAGCCCCTTTCTCTCCCTCACTCTACAGAACCCAACGTTTTGAAATAAAATAAAAATAAAAATAAGAGAACCCTAAATCAACGTCACTCTCCCGCCCATGCAGCCTCCACCGCCGGCGACGATCGCCTACCGCCCCTCCTCCCCGTTCTCTCTCTTATCCCCTTTCAGTGCTTTGCGCAAGCCCCACATCCATACCCAAATCAAATCGCACTACCGCTGGGGGAAGCAGCCTCCTTCCTCTCCCGAATTCTAACTGTAAGATTTCTTTCTTTTTTATTACTCGAATTTTCTTTTCCGACTTTTTATTTATTTATGGTTTTATTATGTAGAGCTATAAAGCTATAATTTTTATAATATAAAGTTATAATTTTTATTATATATTGCCATGATTTTTTTTATAAAAAGAAATGAATTTTGGTTATGTAAAAATATAATTTATAGCACATAAAAATGTGATTTTTTTAATGTAGACAATACGACAATAAAAATATGATTTTGTTATGATTGAGTAAATAAAAATATGATTTTTATATGATAGAGTGAATAAAAATACGATTTTTATATGATAGAGAGAATAAAAATATGATTTTGATTCATGTAGCCAAATAAAAATACGATTTATACGTATAGAGATTTGAAATAAAAATTCGATTTTTATATATATGAAGTAACGATAAAAAATTTATTTTTATATATATATATATATGAAGTAAAAATAAAAATATGATTTTTTTTCTATAAAAATAGGATATATATATAGTGGTGTGTTAAAATTGTGATTTTTAAAATATGGTAGCGATGTTAAAAATGTGATTAATATAAAAATCGTGTGAAACAGATTGTGCGATGGGACTGATTGGAAACGAATCAAAATTCGAACTGTTCAGAAATACAGAATGGAGGAGTGGAACCCACAGTGAGAACTTCTCACTTTAATTTAATTTTCCAGTTAAAATATATACTAGGATGCAGATGGTGCTTAGCAACACCCGGCACCCGTCGTCCACAAACCATGGACGACTTGTTTGATTATGATGTATTGTGAAAATTAATTGTGTGATGTGGAATGGAATAAAATATTTTGTAGTTAAAAATATAATTTTTAACGTGTATGTGAATAAAATAAATATTCATTTACAAATCGGATGATTTGTTTATGTACACACATTTTACTGATATTGACTGGGATGATATGTTTTACACATCGCCCAACTGCACAAATAATAATAAGTGTTTGTTGATTGAAAACCCCACACTGGTATTGGGATGATAATTGACGTACACTAATCCCAATTGTTTAGTTTTCTGTCAATCGATGGGTTGACAGACTCTTGTAAGCATTAAGTATTTAAATTTAATGCTTATGCAGTTGTGTAGTGCAATTTGGACGATGGTTGATTGTTTATCATTGTTATTATATACATGTGTTGTATGGAATCCACGTAATTAACATTATATGGTAATTGATTGAGTCTCGTTCCAATTTGGAAAATAAAGATATTTTAAAATGATATTCAGAAAAGGATTAAAAATATTCATGTGTTGAATAAAATAAACATTCATGTGTTAAATAAAATAAATATTCTTGTGTTGAATAAAATAATACGTTCATGTGTTGAATATGATATATTCATGTGTTGAATAAAATAAATATTCTTGTGTGGAATAAAATATTTAAACAGTAAAAATATCATTTTTATTGAATGTATAAACCGTTAAAAATATTCATTTGTCGAATAAAAGCCGTGTTGATTATATATGCGTCATTTTGACGCGAACGATATTTATATCGATTTTATTCATTTTTTTAATGAATATTGAAAAGGAAATGATTTCAAAATATAATATCTGAAAATATTATCAATTATATATATCGATGATGTGGAATATTCAATTCTGATTTGAAATTGAATATGAAGTTGAAATCATTTTGAAAACGAATTTAAAACGATTTATAAAATATGTTTTAAATGGAAATCGACGAAAATAATAATATATATATATATATTATATATATATATATAATGGTCTGAATAGAACGCGCCATGCTGCGGCAGTTCGCATATTTCGATCATTGACTTCGAACGGACATTACGGAAGATTCGACCATCAGATTCTCCTAAAACCGGAACCGTTGGGTTCATATCGAAAAGAGCTTTCTAACGAATAGAAGAAATTAGAAATCTAATCGTTGGATTTGGAATTATGTCCAAATTAAATTTGGAAAAGGTCGCCGTAAGTGCAGTTCGATGACCGTTTATGGAAATCCACTGTACGGGCCTTGTTAAAATTATTAAAAATAACAATAATTTGTGTAAAATCATAATAAATGATTTGGAAAGGATTGGGATGAAAAATTCCATATTTGAAAAGATAAAAATATATTTTTATTGAATTGAACTAGTTATTAACTAGAATTATAATCCAATATTTTTAAATAAATAAATTGGATTTGAAATGGTTTTAAAATAACCAGAATTTCCAATACATGAATTGGAATGGATTTGAATCGAAATTATCTTTGAGATATTCCGATATTGGATTCCTTGATTATACAGACATTATGGAGGAATTTGGAAGATATGTATATATCGTTATTCCAATACGATATTTGTTGGTTTCAGAATTTGATATTGAATATAAGCCGATATATTTACTATTCGGAGCCTTGTATGTATCAAAAGGGGCTTTGGGTTTTTTTTGAATGGTGTCTTCATTAACACTGTTCTTAGATCAAGTTGAGAAAAGAAAAATCTTTTTATTAAGATTTAATGAGGTTTAACAATTAATTAACATTTAATTGGAATTGAATTGAATTGAATGGGATTTTGGGTTTTTCGTGAATGGTATCTTTAATAATACTGTTCTTAAACCCAATGGAGCTAAGAAAATTAGAAATTAATTGGAGATTAGCTAAGTTGAATGGTTTCCTGGGTATTGATCTAATATTGGTTTCGGCCTTCGGGGTTAATACTTAGAGAATTGTTTTCTTACTTAAATACGGTTAGAGACTGATGGAATGTGATTTTGGGTTTATCGTGAACTGCATTTTAAATGACATTGGTTCTTTAACCTAGTTAAAGAAGGGAATTATTTTCCTAGAAGTTGAATAATCATTAATATTGATTTTTGGGAAGATTAAAACTAAGTGGAGTTTTAATGAATCTTTAATTAGATTGATACATGAATTAATAATTTAAATTATCAAATTTGGGAAATTATCGAGAATGGAGTATAACCAGTTTTGCTCCTAGCGATAGTTAAATCTTTAATTAGATTTGAACGTGAAATGGTAATTAATATTTATCGATAACACTGTGGTGTTAGATATGGAGTATCACCAGTTTTGCTCCATGGAATGAATAGGTTAGGATTGGGAAATTAAATAAAGAATTACATCGGTAAGGTGCGTTAATCCCGACTAGTTTGGAAAACCTTAATATGGTTTGAATGATATCCAAAGGAAGATTACTTAATAAATTTTTAAAAAAATTATCTTTGATAAAATTAATGGGAACAAATCCCTAAGGATGTGAATATTTAAATAAAAGAATATTCTATATTGGGACGAGGCGTATATTGTGTTTGTGCAGCACTTGTTTATTATATACGTGGGTTATTCGGAAAGGCCGGGTTTAAACCCATTTTGAATAACCGATTCGACGATATGTCGACGATGAAGATGGTGGTGGAAGACTGGAGGTCTTCACATCGTTTGGATGATTACTGATGTCTTGATTGGACTGTACACCCAAGACGAGGTAATAAGTGGTGGTCGTCTAGACATACTTGGAGATCGACGGATATGCGAGGACCTTTCTCCTGTATTGGATATATGTGACGAGGAATAAGGTGCCTCCGGTTTCGTTCAGACCCAGAACGAACTTGTAAATGGATCGTGTGTCTGACATTGGATTTTATTCTGTGTTGATTGATCTCTATTAAATATATATCTGTTTTGCAGCAGAGAATTTATTCTCTTGCTTAATGCCCTTCTCTGAGACATACGAGCTTAGAGGTTATATATCGATAGACATCAGTCGCATAACGTGAACTGCCGGTGTTGCATGCTGAGATGCAAATGATCAAGGCTTCTATTGAAAAGAAGAGTCTTGTGGTTGATGATCAAAGAACGGCCTGTGTGGCATAGCTTTGTGTATAGCGTTAGTTCGCAAGCCTCACACCTCGGTATGAGTCAAGAACGGGATCGAGACTACAGGGAGTGCACGACGTTTCTTTCTAGCTATGGGTGGTGTCAGCGTTTTACAATCCCTGACATTTATATTATTTTTACCTGTGTGGTTGTTGGAATGTGAGGCGCCTTGGATATATCGGTCTCTACGGAGCCGATGGATAGGTCCTATAGGACCGGGAAACGTGTGTTCAGGCATAACTAATCCGCTATGTGTGGGCGGCCCTGAAGATCCAAGGATTCGCCAACGTTCGAATCCTGAGGCATTTGCTAGAGTGTCTCAAAGCGGTGAGGAGCCATCATTGGCCTCGACTCATGACGGAAATCCAGTTTCCAATACGTGACATTTCGGTTCTGATTGTAGAGCCTAGTATTGGCGACATGATAGATGGTACCCACGCCGCTTATGATTGATACATTTATATTTGAAGTTGTTTTAATACACTTTACACTATAATAGTATCAAAATTATTTGTTTTAAACGTACCAAGCATTATTTGGCTATTATAAGGGAAAACCCTATCCTCCGGCTTGCGTTGCATTGTGTTATGGGACCTGGGTCTTATAATAGCTTCATTTTCTTTAATTAGCATTGTGTTGTTTGTCTAATGCACTGGTATTCTTGGGGTTAAAACCGTTCCATGTTTTACGGCGTGGTCCCTTGATTTACCGAACTCTAAGAATCAAATTAATAACTGTTTTAGTTCTCACATCAGTCACATGACTGACCTGGAGTTTATTGTTTTAACCTAGACTCTGGATGCCCATATTTTCCATACGGGCAGCTAGTAGTTGGGTTTTGCAGATATTATATTCACAGGTTCCTGGTTTACAACTGAAGTGATATTCGGAAAACTCTGTATCCGTGTATTTCTTTCAGTTGTGTTTTGTATTATTTTTCCGCTGCGATGTATTTAAATGTAATTTAAACATCTGATATTTTATGATGTGTAATATTTATTCATACTTTGTATATTCTTGTACTGATGTGAACTGTTGTAATAAGCAATGAAATGTTCTTCTGTTGGTGTTCTGATTGATCGTGTTCTCAACTCAATCCGTTCTTTCCTTCACGGGGAAGTTCAGGTCGTTATAACATCCATTACAACACATCACAACAACACAACCACAAAAGAAAACACAATCACAACACAATCACCAAATAAAACACAACTAAAACACAACCACAAAAGAAAACATCACATCTTTCCAGCCCTCAGCTTCGTAACAAAATAAATAACACAACCCTTAAGCTGTGCAGACTTGTCGCAGAGAATAAAAAGGGTTGTGGCCGAATCTGTCATGTTCTGACAGAATAACTGCCACCTCTCACTCCTGATAGTCATCATCCTCATGGCGTACTGACATGCATAGATCTATAAGCTCGTCTCGGTCCACGCGCGAAGGAGCTGAACGAGAAGGGCCAGCACTGGACCTGACCTACCTACGAGTCGGACTACTCGAGATCTCAGCCGTATCGCCCCAATCATTAGCAGTCTGTTCCATGGAGCCCAATCCCTTTTCATGTTATCCAACTTGTTCTTCATTTGACCAACATTATACTCCAATCTGGTGTGCTCATTGAACGCCATTGCTATGAGCTAGTAATATTCTCTAAATGTTATGTGCACGAGAACTAAGATGTTCCATGCACACATCTATGAAAGCGTTGGTCATGTCTTTGTCCCATCCGGCATGGAACGGGTAGAAGAGGACTGAGATGCTGCCATTCTGGAAAAATAAATTCCTAAAATTCCGAAATAAATATATGTGGAATTTACAAAGCTAAAAAACACAAACATAAAAGCAGAAACCTGAAAAAATCGACGAGTTGATAGAGATTGGACCTTGAAATTTTGGATTTGGTGTGTTATTTAGTGATGGAAATGGTTAGAAATGAAGTGAATATATAACTGAATGGAAGAGGATCGACATTTCCATAATTTTCGTGGCGTCTGACGTGTGTCGGACGCGAAAGCCACCTTTCCAACCGTTCGTCTCAAAGGGGCAAACATGTGGGTCCCACTATAGACACGTCCGACGCGTCAGACGCAGATGCGAACTTTGACTGCCTAGTTGGAAAATCAAACGCTACCTTAATGAAATGGCAGTAGACATTTTTAAAAATGACCAGGTAAACATTGAGACGGAGATATGAGTGAAAATAAGGCTGTGAATATTTGCTTCGACCAGCATGGACAAGTAACGCATGCAAAAGAACCACGTTATGCAAACATGTGGATGGCTCATGAAGGCAAATTGTATTGAGCATAGAGAACTTACATATGTCTGACTACATACATTCTTAAATCTGATTGTGATGCTATATTTATTTAAATGCATGACATCCCAAACCTGTAATTTCTTCTATACAGTGTAATTTATCTTAATATGCATTATATATCCATTATTTTCAGCATGTACAAGGATAAATAGGTAGATGTTTTCCTTTTCTTTTACTATAATTTCAAGTTTACTATTATTTTAATCGTTAGATATGAATCTGTTAGTCTAATGTATTAACGTATATTTTATATTGGTTCCCTAATATATTACTAATGTATATACTGGCACAATTTTGGTGTCAACCATTAAATTCACAACTGTAAGGTTTTGTTGTTAGAAGTTCTGTTCCTTTTTATTTTCAGCCCCGTATATACAAATTGTGATACACTGCGTGAATGTTGATGTACACATACATGACGTTCTATGAATAATGCTTGCTTACTAAACTTTCTGTTGTTACATATTTTCTTCCGTGCATCTTGGTCATATTTATCTATGCACATGTCCATCAGATGTTCCTCCGTACTGGTATAGGTAATATATATATGGTTTGAATAGAACGCACAACGACCATTCGCGAATTTCAACCATTGATTTTAAATGGACGTAACTGGAGATCCGACCGTCGGATTCTCCTAAAATTGGAACCGTTGGGTTCGTATCGAAAAGATCTTTCCAATGAATACAAGAGATTTAAATTTGAATGGTTGGATTTCAAATTATGTCCAAATAAATTTCAGAAAAGGTCGATATGAATGCAGTTCGGTGGCTGTTATTGGAAACGGGCTGTAAGGGCCTTAATAAAATTACTAAAAATATGGAAAAATTGTGTAAAATCATAATAAATGATTTGAAAAATTTTTGGATGAAAAAATACATAATTAAAAGGAAAAAAAATATTTTTATCTGAATGAACAAGTTATTAATTAGAAGAATAATCCAGTGTTTTAAATAAATAAATTGGATTCATAAATTGTTTTAGAAATAACCAGAATTTTCCAGCATATGAATTGGAAAGGATTTAAGTGGAAACAATCTTTGGATATTTCGAAATTGGATTCCGTGACTATATGGATACCGTTGAGGAATTTGGAAAATACATATATCATTATTCCCAATGCGATATTTGTTGGTTTCAGAATTTGATATTGAATATAAGCCGATATAATTTATATTTAGAGCCTTATATTTGATATCAAATTGGAATTTGGGTTTCTCGTGAATTGTGTCTATAATAACACTGTTCTTAAACCTCGTTGGGAAAAGAATAAATCTTTTAATTAAGATAGATGAAATTTACCAATTAATTAATATTTAATTGGAATTAAATGGAATTGGATTTTTGGGTTTACCATGAACGGTGTTTGAAATAACATTTGTTCTTTAACCCAATTAACGGTGAAGTTACGATTTGGAATTTATAAATCTTTCTAATAAGACTTAATGGAAATTTTCCAAAGAAAAGTTTTCCAATTTAATATATTAAATTGGAATTGAATGGAAGTCGATTTGGAAATAATCGAGATGAGCTTCTGTAAAGGAAGACCGTTACTATACGTGGAATTTATAAGGCTTTGCCGTTATTCCATTTATATTATTAGTCTGATACGGAAATTATATCGATTATATATTGATCTATTTTCCGTGAAGATTCAATAGGTGATGGAAGATGATTTAGTTTTATCCTGAACTGTGTTTTAAATAACATTGATTCTTTAACCCAGTTAAAACAACATGATTAATTTTATTAAAGATTGGATAATCATTAAGTAATGATTTTTGGAAATTAAAACTAAATGGAGTTTTAATGAATCTTTTAGATTGGAAAGTGAATGACTTAATTAAATTTACCGATTCATGAATTGACCGAGAATGGAGTACCACCAGTTTTACTCCAGGCGGTATTTAATCCTTAATTAGATTTGAAATGTGAAATGGTAATTAAATTTACCGATAATACCGTGGGTGTTAGATATGGAGTACTACTAGTTTTGCTCCATGGGATGAATAGGTTGGGATTAGAAATTATAATAAATGATTACTTCGGTAGGGCTCGATAATCCCAACTAGTTTTAAAACCTTAAATTGGTTTAGAATTTCGAAAGGATAAAATAAAACCTTTTGAAAACGATATCCAAGGAAGATTAAAGAATAAGTTCAAAAGAATTTATCTTTGATAAAATTAATAGGAACCTTTCCCTAAAGATGTGAATATTTGAATAAAAGAATATTATGTAATTGGAATGAGGCGTATGATGTGTTTTTATAGCACTTGGTTATAATATACGTGAATTATTTGGAAAGACCGGGTTTAACCTATTCTAAATAATTAATACGGCGACTAAAATTCGACGATGAAGACGGTGGTTGAACACCAGAGATCTTCACATCGTATGAATGATTACTGATGTCTTGATTGGGCTGATCCCCCGAGATAAGGTAATAAATGGTGATCGTCCAAACGTACTTGGGGATCGACTGGATTTGCGAGGGCCTCTTTCCAGTATTGGACATATGGGATGAGGAATAAGGTGCCACCAGTTTCGTTCAGACCCAGAACAGACTTGTAAATGGATTGTATATCTGACATTGTATTGCGTGCTATATTCGTTGATCTCTACTAAATATATATCTGTTTGGTGGCAGAGAATTTATTCTTTTGCTTAACATCCTTCTCTGAGACGTACGAGCTCAGAGGTTATATATCAGTAGACATCAAGGTTATGGTACGGATTGACAATGTGGCATAGTGAGATGCAAATGATTAAGGCTTTTGTTTAAAAGCAGAGTCTTGTGGATGATGATCAAAGCATATCTTTAATTAGCATAGCTTTGTGTATAACGTTAATTCATGATCCTCACACCTCGGTATGAGCCAAAAACGGGATAGTGACTGCAGGGAGTGCATGTGTTTCTTTCTAGTTAGGAGTGATGTCATGGTATGGAGCCCTGATATTTTACTTATGTGCATATTGGAAATCGAGGTTCCTCGGATTTGAGTCCCTAGTGGCTCTTGATATGGTCAACATACTAACCAGATTTTATGCCCCATAGGGCAGGGAAACGTATTGTTCAAGAATTATCAATCCACTAAAGTAAGTGTGGACCGGTCCTAAAGATCTAGGTGTAGTTGCGGCTGAATCCTGAGGCACATGCTAGAGTGTCTCGAATCAGAGAAGACGATCCCTTGCCTCGACTCATAGATGGAATCCAATTTCCAATACGTGACTTTCGGATTTAGTTGTAAACCTATGTATGGTGACATAATATATGGTACCTAAGTTGTCCATGATTGATACATTTATATTTGAAGTTGTTTTGACATTATGCACTTATAATAATATCAAAATGATTTGTTCTAAAATGTACCAAGCATGTTTGGCTATTACAAAGTAAAACTCTATCCTTTGGCTTGCGTTGCATTGTGTGATGGGACCTGAGTCTTATAATAACTTCCTTTTTCCAAAAAAAATTGTGTTGTTTATTAAATCGTTTTATTTCAGGCTTTGGTATTCACATGGAGTAAACCCGTTCTGTGACATACGGCGTAGTCCCTTGAATTACCCTATTTTCAAGTAAAATTTTAATAACTGTTTTCAGTTCTCACACCAGTCCCATGACTGACTCGGAGTTTATTGTTTCTACTAAAACTCTGGGTGTCCATATTTTCCACATGGGCATCTAGTAGTTTTAGTTTTGCAGATTTCTATTTAACAGGATCCTGGTTTACGGCTGGAGCTATATTCGGAAAGCTTTGTATTTGTATATTTCTTTCAGTTTGTTAGTTGATGTATTTTCCGCTGTACATTGTATATATACATTTTATATTTCCGCTGCTATGTCAATTTTTATCTCGGATAACTGTATTATTTTCCGCTATGTAATATTATTTATTCATACTCTGATATTCTTATACTCTGATGTAATTGTTGTAATAGCAATGAAATGCTATACTGTTTGCGTTCTGATGCGTTGTGTACTCAAAGCAACCCGGGCTCCTTCGTCTCCTAGGGGATCGGGGTTTTTTAGGGTCGTTTCAGGGCCCACAAATATTCGGATTAATAACTACACATAAACATCAAACATTTTCATGAACCACCAAAATAAGAGAGGTAATTTTGATGACATGTTATTTCAGTTAGTTCACTATGAATGTAGAATATTTACAGTTATAAAGAGACACAAAATTTATATTTGAACCTATTTCTTACTGTCTGTATAATGTACCACAAGTGCTATAAAACACTAAAAAATGATTTATGTCCGTGTAACAGTTAAAATATTCAAAAAAAAAAAACTCTTACTGGGGCGTAAAATGTTTCAATCATAGCTACTTTAATCCTTTTCCTTAGGTATGTGGCTATAAACATTCCTTTGGTAAATATGATAATACATCATAAATAAATCATACAATAAATATCATAAATTAATGCCACATAAAATTACATATAAATGACATAGTAAATGTCATGGAAAATAACATTAATGAACAAAATTACAATGATGTATATCTGACATAGTATAGCTATATAAAATGCTACTATGTCATTTGGCCTTTGGTTTATTAAGTGAATACTTGACTAAAACAGAAATGATGCAGTTTATATAAGCATGCAAACTGTTGCTCCTTTTATTTTATGCCGACCGAAACATGAAAGTGCAACATATCTTCCATGTGTGTCATACATATAAAACATACGTATCTATAAAACATAAATACATTAAAAAAAGTCTTTTCTTATTCCTAATAGAAATAAGTTGAATCATTTAAATTACATAACTGAAGAATTTAATCCATTTATGATATTACAATAACAACCACAATTACTACAATTATAATTTACAAAAAATGGAATTGTCCGTTATGTGGTCTAAAATCTAAGCCAATGTTACAACAAATTGATTTAGTTACAAATGTATACACCAATGCAATTATAATTTACAAAAAATGCAATTATTCGTTATGTGGTCTAAAATGTAAGCCAATGTTACAACAAATTGATTTAGTTACAAATTTATAAATCAAATAAATGATATCATATCATCTCAGATCTAGGTATGCATAAATATCTCAAAAGGAGCATACTCGATTCAAAATTTCTAAAATATCCCAAATACCACACATACATACATATATATATATATATATATATATATATATATATAACAGTATGTCCAAATTACTAAAAATCAAGGAGCCAGATTCATATTTTCTTGCATAAATGGTTCTAGATTATTTAAATCATCAATAAACATTAAAGAAAAACAATTATACATAACATATTCAAAATGCTCTTTCATATTGAAATGCATAACTAATTTAGAATAATATGCAATAACTTGTGATGTTATGACTAACAAAAGTTGTTTTCCAAATTTAGACCGATTCAGATTATTTTCTGACAAAATTAAAGACTTTAAAATTTTAATCATTTAGATCTATCATTTGAAACCAAAAGAGTTTCATAAGTTAGACTTTAATTTTCAATGCCAAAAAAAAAAGAAAGGTACTAAATCAAATCCAAATCTTCACTAAAAAAAATTCCTAATGAAATCAATATTGGATGAAACGGATCGAGTGTCCTACAAATCAATAGAATCTAGTTCGTTCGGATGATGTACTTGGGAGGCCTAGTATATTAATTGCCCAAGCCACCAGGCGAGGTTTCATATGGATCCACTTCTTGCCACTCTTCTCATAATCTAATGGTGGAACTCTTCTTTCTTGAATCATATGCATTGGATTCCCAGGAAGAGACGAAAGAGACTCGCGAAGAAAAGTTATGGCCAAGTGGATGGGTAAATAGAACCAAGTTCAAGTGCAAGTCCCAGGAAAGCAGCTACTAGTTAATGCCCAATTAATATACTGGGGACCTTTGCTTGATTCGACTTCTGCCTTCTCCCCCATTGATTCGGGGTCGCCTCCTCCTTTTTCAATATGAAATTCGAGATTAAGTAGGTTGAGAGAGTAAGTTATACTGGCACAAAAAAAAAAGGAGTAGCGAAGGGTTCAGTTGCATTAACTGATGCGAGGGATAACTCGCTATTCCTAATACTAAGACTGCTTCTCTTGCATACAAAAAATGCAGATAATCTTGAATGACCTTCGGGCATTTTCAGGTGGCGAAAGCATTTATTTTTGGCTTCTTAGTATTCATTTTTTCTTTGATTCCGCCCGCTAACAAATAAGTAAGAAGCAGGTCCGATAGTGTGATCCAGTATATTAATTGGTACAACTCTCATGTGGACGTCCTGCTTGATACAAGCAATCAGTAGAAAATAACACAATAGGCAGAGGTGGTGTATACCGGAATTTTTTGAATATGCTTCTATTCTATTGATCTGGAATTGGGCCAATACGATTGATAGGTAGTCGCTCAGGTAATTGGCTAGAGGATTTCACCCCTATCTCTTAAAGGCCACGCGTGGACTAGACCGATTGAAAAGATTGGAAGGCCGGGAAAGGTGCTTGCGACTTGTATTACTCTCAACGAAGAATGGACGTGTAGAAGCATCTCGATTAGTTTATACCATTTGTAATTGTAAACGAAAAGGATTGTTGATGCTCTGCTTGTACACAACAAGAATTAATATACTGGTCCAGCAAGTTTTCATTATTAGGAGTATGCCAGGTACTGCTTTTGGATGATCATAGGCCCTCAGATAATGATTGTGTCAGTGCATGATGACCCGAAGAGTACTCTTAGTGTAGCTGAAAAGGGGGCTTACAAGAATGAACTGTTGAACCGCGGAAAAGATATATCTTTAGTAACGAAGAAAGTGCTAATCTCGCAGTAAACTGCTAAGAAGCGCCTAAATTGTTCGGGAGAGGTGTCAATCATGAGTCAGCAAGCCTTCCAACAAAGGATTTCGCCGTGGAGATTTGGATTAGCATTAATAGGTTGGTGCATAAAATCATTTCCAACCCGCTTTTTTTTCTCAAGGAAGTAGACAAGCCATTAATATACTGCTCCTTGCTTGGGTTCGGTTATCATTAAATTACTAGGTTGGGTATTGAAGTGAAGATACTTGCATAAATATGGACTTCGGGCGTAGAATCGGCTTCCTTTTCTGTTATATATTAATTAGCTTCTTATTCGTCTTCTGCTTGAAACACTCGCTGCTTCGCTACCTCGTACGTGTTGGTAGCCACCTTTCTCTCCCCGTAGCCAAGTGCTTAGCAAGTTATTAATTGTCCCCGTAGCGTCAAAGAAACCTTCCCCGGGACCTATACCAGTCTATGAGACGAAGCGCTTCCTCTCCCGAGCTAGCTATCGCTTCCTGCATGAACTGACTAACCGCGCTCACGGCATACTGTCTGGCCTTAGTTTCAGATTGACGTCCAACGGCGTGTGCATCCAGTCATTCCGAATTTCGCAAGCATGTCGTTGACGTACTTACACAAGCACAAGTGAAAAGCGTCCCCCGGAAGACCAAGGTGCTTGCGAAGTATTCGATACACCGGCTTAAAGATGCCATCACTCAAGGGCATCTAAGAACGTTCGTTCTAGTGAAGAAAGATGGAAGTGCCCTTATACTTATAGAGAAAGGAAGATTCCAATTCGTTTTACTTTCTCTTGTTTTAGTGCGAGATCGTTGAGATCTACTAAGTCAGCCTTGGTTTGCCAATCGTTCGGAGTGCTACCTGAGTGAATGAGAGCATAGCGCAGAAAGAGACATCTCTAATAGGAGACTGGTAAGAGCATATAGATCGACTTGAAAGAGACTTCCAGTCTCTCAATCATGATGGGGTATAGCACATTTATGAGATGCTAGTGAAAGAAAAGAAGTTGGCCGAAGAAAGAAAAAGGTAAGTGCCTAATTCTTGCTTGTTGAATAAGAATACTTTCTCGTGCTTGAAGCCTTGCAGCCCTCTCCGATCGAACTAAGAAGGAAGGAATTCGCCCCTGACACAGTAGTATTCTCATAAAAAAGCTAAGTTGGACCAATTCCCCAGAGCGAAAGCCCAATTTATGCCGATTCAGATTATTTTCTGACAAAATTAAAGACTTTAAAATTTTAATCATTTAGATCTATCATTTGAAACCAAAAGAGTTTCATAAGTTAGACTTTAATTTTCAATGCCAAAAAAAAAGAAAGGTACTAAATCAAATCCAAATCTTCACTAAAAAAAATTCCTAATGAAATCAATATTGGATGACTCTGATACCACTTGTTGGAATTTCTATATACCATATGATTGTCATATCATAAAATCCCATATTTAAATAGATGACCCAAATTGACTTAACTGGTAAGAAATCAGAGGAAGTAAATGAACTAGCGGAAGTCATACCTGAATCCATAGATGTTACAAAGAGAAGATTAACCTGGTTAAGATGTGGTTTTTTATTTTCAAACCTAATACAAGCTTTAGATCTGAATTGATGGTTGCTACTTTCATTAACTGATTAAGAGAAAAGACAAATCTAAAAGATATGAATTGGATATGATCTTCCAAATTGACAAACAACTAGACTTGAATCATTTCCCGTAGAGCAAATTATGAGAATAACTAGAGCTTATGTAATCTAGGGACCATAACCCAGTTCTATAATAGTGTGATATTTTCAATTTGGCCCGTCAACAAATTGAAAATCACTCCGGTTTATATGCATTCTTTCCATGATAGTTTCATCTTTAAGCCTTATTTATTTTATTACTTTATTTGATCACTTTGATTAGGTTTTACATTGAAATAGCAGAACACATTTTATTTTACATATATGGTCCACATGTCAAAAAAAATCAACTCTTATATGTGCATAAACACATATACATAACTATATTATAGAAATGAATTATTTTGGTAAAATTAATACACACACAAATGCATCAAAATTTAAAATTAGTTTGAGGGTCTAAAAAGTTATTAACTTAAAATTTAATTGTAAGTTTTAAAGCATATATTAAATATCCTAATATCCGATTTTTCTATTGTTATGGACGAACACACACAAACAAACAAAGATGCACACAAACTCTCTCTCTAAATATATTACATACATACATAAATACATATATTATTTTAAAATAATTTTGCAATTTAATCAAGTACTAATATAAAATTTGAAAAATACATTTCATGCATATTCATTCTGAGTCTGTGACGGCCCCAAAATCCCGCGACATTACGAGTTTGTTTTATAATTAATATAAACTCATACATTCAAACTTCATTTTAAATAAATTCTAAGTCGTTAATTGTCAAATAAACCATTTTAAATATTTAATTCCATTAAATATTTCTTAATAAAATCTAGGTCGTTACAATCTCCTCAACTTAAAAGGATTTCGTCCTCGAAATCGAAGACATAACTGAAGTCGTTTTATTTAACCAACTCTGCCTTCGTTCAAATTTCTCAATTTATTTAACTTTTCAATTTCTCGAAATTTGGCAATGCCTTAAATTTTCGAAAAATTTCGCCATAACCTCCTTTGTACGAGTTGATTGGTAAAACTACAATTTTCCTCTCTAGGTCCTCATCAACCAAAAGGAAAATCCAAAAGCCAAGCGACTTTCCAGTCGGATCATAAAATCATCAAACCCAAAATAATACAATAAATATGTACTTGTATGTCGGACATACAAATTTATTACTCTTCTTGGCTTCCAATCAGTAACCTGTCCAATACATACATACATACATACATATATATATATATCCAGTTCCAATTAATTTAACATTAAATTTGATTTGGCTCAATTTATCTTCCATTCTCATATTGGTTTTATCATTCCAGTTTTATTTAACTTCACTTAAGTTAAATTTCAATTTGTTTGATTCATGTTTACCCCCTTTTAATCTATTTAAGTAATATTAGTTAAATTTAAGGCTCAAATCATTTCCAAATACTTACTTAAATTAGTTTAAGTATACTTTGACTTTTCAATTGGAATTATATGATCATCAATAGAATTATCTTCCAACGACTAGAGTGTGATTCTATATCAATCCAGTATATTTGAGACTTCAGATATACATTTGCAAGGCGTGTATGCAAAATCTTCTTATACTCGAGAGCAAGGTTTTAAATCTCGGATATCGGTCGCGTTTCGTCTCGGGGATTTTATAGACTCGGCTTCGTATCGGGGGAGATCTCGAACGAGATGAGTCTAACTCGGGAGTTCGTCTTAGATTTTCATCTCGGGTCTAAAAGTTCATACCGGAACAATCTCGGGGTACATGATATGTTAAAAATCACATTTTAACAAAATAACTTTTATGAATGTTATTAAAAACATAAAAACTTAAACTTAAAATGCAAAATAACTTTATTATTCTTTATTTTGCGAAAGATCATTCATACTTTAAATCATAATATGCTTAAAACAAAAATATTGTTAGACAGGAGACAGTAAAGGATCCAAAACATTAAAAAAATCAGCATAAATAGACCATAGAATACATAATTTCATAAGTAACATGTATGTAAAAAGACGAATATGAAAATCATAAGCATTGTCAAACTTATACGATCATACAATATAGTCGTTTAACATGAAAAATGTAAAATAACAAAATATTGCTTTGGTTAGATTTGAGTTTTTAAATTCTTGTTTTAGTTCAGGCATAGATTTAAATTTTAACCAAAAAAAACTAAGATCTCGGATGATATTCCAGTATTTCATCTCGGTCTATATATCATTCGATATTGCAATATCTCGGGTGATATATTTGAAAGGAGATTTAGAGTGATATTTGTTGTTTCGTTTCAGAAGGAGCCCAAAACGAGATCTTGGACAATATTTGCGAGATTTGAAACAGTGCTCGAGAGTCCAACCTCAAGGTAAACACACAAAGTCTTATTATATGATAATCAGGTAGATTATCCATTTTTTTCAAAACATGTTCCTTTTTGTATTTGAAATATAATCTTTCAAAACCAAGTTCATTTTCATGAATACACAAATTCGTTTTCTTCTATATATATAATACTCTTCCAATTCATTCTAGGGTATTACTAAACCTATCTCTAATGACTCATTCTTATAGGATGTAACTAATCTTATCTCTGATGAACTCTTTCATCTTGTTCTAATGTGTCATAACCCCAAGCTTTGTAAACCAAAGCTCTGATACCAACTATAACGACCCGAAAATCCCCGCTTTTCAAATCGACCGTAAACCACATAGGTTCGATCCAAATAGCAAAAATTGTTAAACCGTTTTGGGATACAACGCATAAGAATTAAACACAAAAGAACATTTCATAGTACAAGAATATATCAGAGTACAATAAATTAAAACAATACAAAGAGAAAATATAATAACATTCAGCGGAAGACATTCAAATGGACACAGCTTTAGCTTCAATCCAGAATCCTGCTAAATAAAATATCTGTAAGACCAAAACTATTAGCTATCCATGTGGAAAATTTGGGCACCTAGAGTATAGGTGTGAAACAATAAACTCCAGGTCAGTCATGGGACTAGTGTGAGAACCAAAAACAGTTATTAACTTTATTTTAAAAATTAGGTAAATCATGGGACCAAGCCATATAACATGGAACAGGTTTTCTGCACATGAATACCAGCCATAAAAAATTGCAATGTTTTTTGAAAAATGAAGCTACTATAAAACTCAAGTCCCATCACACAATTCAAGCGCAAACCGAAGGAAAGAGTTTTACCTTGTAATAGCCAATATGCTTCATACGCGAAAATTTTCTTTTATTATCACTAATGCATAGTGTAGAAATAAATTTCGAAAATAAACGTATCAATCTTAGATGGCATAATACCTCATCATATTATGTCACTATATAAGTTTACAACTAAAAACGCAAGCTCGTGTTGGAAGTTGGGTTCCATCATGATGGCTCCTGATTCGAAAGATATATCGCAGAAGTGTGTATCTCCACAGTTAAGTCCAGGCTTTGGAAAGCACCGTAATACACATCCAAACTATATCGAGGACTCGATTATCATGCCGCACTGCTTTAGTCCAGGCTGGAACACCGCTATACCTTATCCCCCAGGCATGAAGCGACCACAATCCAGATCCTCGGTCGACCAAATCCACGACACCCCTAAAAGTTGTCCAATTCCAACCCGAAGGTTGTTCTTACTTATCTCGAAAGTATACTGATCTAGCCATCAATTCACCATCATACCGGTGTGTGAGGCTTGTTGAAGTCTAATTACATAAAGCTACGCTTTACTAAGCTATGCTTTGATCATCATTCACAAAGCTCTTCTTTTCAACAAGAAGCTTTGATCTATCTGCCCGCAGCACTCGTCATGCCACATTGTTAATTCACACATATGACCAGTCTCTATTAATAATATAACCTTTGAGATCATACGTCTAGAAGAAAGGTGTTAATCTAAGAGAATAAATTATTTGCCACCACAGATATATCATCGATAGTCGCTAATCGGTTATGTTATGAAATACAATGTCAGACACACATCCACTTACAAGTTCATTTTGGGACTAAACGAAACCGAAGGCACCTTATTCCTTGTCCAATTAAATAGAGAAACCCTTGCATATCTAGTCGATCTCGAGTACATCTAGATGCCCACCAGTTATAACCTTGTCTTGGGTTGTACACCCCAGTCGAGACATCAACAATAATCCAAACGATGTGAA
This sequence comes from Allium sativum, assembly GCA_030737875.1. Lineage (NCBI taxonomy): Eukaryota > Viridiplantae > Streptophyta > Magnoliopsida > Asparagales > Amaryllidaceae > Allium > Allium sativum. The sequence goes on along the minus strand of CM060927.1, from coordinate 258,661,318 downwards.
GATCTCTTGACTTCAACCACCGTCTTTAATATCTTCGACAATCACCGTATTAGTTATTCAGAATGGGTAGAAACCCTAATCCTCATTCCAATTAAGGATATTCTTTTAGTCAAATATTCTTTATGTTGGGAATTACTCCCTCAAATCTTATCAAACACTTATATCATTTAAACTTTTTGTTTGAATCTTTCCTTGGAAATCATTTCAAAAGATTATATAATCTCTTTTCACAAACTTACCAATTAAGGTTTATAACCCGTATCGGGATTATCAAGCCTTACAAAAATGTAATCACTTATATCATTGTCCCATTCCCATCCTATTCATCCCATGGAGCAAAACTGGTGGTACTCTTTATCTAGCACCCATTTTGTTTTGGTAAATTTAGTTACCTTCTTTTATTTCATTTCAAATATAATTCAAGATTCATCAAAACTCCAACTTAGTTTTAACCTCCATTACATTCAGTCAAATATTTATTAAAAGATTTATTAACGCTCAAACTTGAGAAATAATCTTCCCTTTAACTAGGCTAAAGAACAAATGTTATTTAAACATCGTTTACGATAAACCCAAAATCAACTTCCATTAGAAATGGAATCTTCATGGAAATCGTATCAGTTCACAATCGAGATAAATTCTGTTTCAGGCTAATACTATAAGCGGAAAACGGCAAAGCCTTTTAAATTCCTTAAATAGTAAAGGTCTTCCAGGTTCATCTCGATTATTATTAACTCGATTTCCATTCAATTCCAATTAAATTCATTAATTTGAAACTTCATTTTTGAAAATTCCATTAAATCTTAATTAAAAGATTTATTCCACAAATTTTACTATCAATTGGGCTTAAGAAAGTGTTATCAAAGACACCGTCCATGAAAAACCCAATTCCAATTTGATATAAAATGTAAGGTCTCTAATAGAAATCGTATCGACTTATATCCAATATCAAATTCTGAAACCAACAGATACCGTACAGGGAATAACAATATCTATATCTTCCAAATTCCCTAAACAGTATCTGTATAATTACAGAATCCAATATCAAAATATTTGAAGATTATTTCCATTCAAATCCAATATTCATTCATTGGAAAAACTTAACTTAGTGAAGCATTTTTAACTTCAACCCATTCCAATCACTTTTGTCAAAATAGTTAATTTTCACAAAATAGCTTTATACTATTCAAAAATGAATATATTCAGTCAAATCACCTTTAAAACATTTATTATGATTTACCAAAAAAATTTCCTTTTTTTAATAATTTAAAAGTAGCACAATTCATTAAAAACCTATTTCTGGTCATGAACAGCAATAACGCTGTTTTTATTCAAAATTGAGTTGAATTTATCTCAAAATATAACCGTTAGATTTTAGCACTTAACATATCATTGGAAATTTCTTTTTGTTTCAGACCCAACGTTTTTCGTTTCGGGAGAATCCGACAGTTGGATCTCCCGGTACGTCCATTTGAAGTAAATAGGCGAAATTCGTGAAAGGTCACTACGCAACTCGTCCTTTTCAAACCACTTTATTATTTAGAATTAAATTCGTCGATTCCGTTTAAACATATATTGTAAAATGCTTACAAATTCGTTTAAAAACGATTTCAACTTCCAATTCAATTTTAAACCAAAACTGAATACTCAACATTATTATAATATTAAAATAATAATATTTTTTAAAATATAATATTTTGAAATCCAAATTCTTTTGAAATCCATTATAAAAATAAATAGGATTAATGGAAGAATCCATTTGAGTTAAAATTTTTGTTTATATACCTAACTCGAATTCACATTTTGAATTGATTATTCAAAATCCAATTTGAATCAAAACAAGTCGTTATTAATTCAAATTTCCTTCAAATCCATTTCAATGATTTCAAAAGTTGTTTGAAACTATATCAACTTCATTTTCAAATAATTTTGGATTAAAATTCCAATTTCATTTTCTTGTCAAATCTTACTTAAATGAATACAAAATTCATTTAAATTCGCAATAGATCGAAATAAATCAATTTCCCAAATTTCGTGTTTGTGCTATAAATTTTTTGTCAATAATATTAATACATCCATATCAACTACCATCCATTAGACAATAATTATAATGAAAGCATTTCTATCGACAATGCTTATATTCACAGTTTAATAATAATAATAATAATAATAACTGTAAAATCATCCATCAGCCACGAAGCAAACATTGCAATCACTGGAAATCAATATATATTTTAAATATGATTATAATAACATAACAAACAGTTGAGTGAGAGTTCTCACATTGACCGGTTTAAAATCGTTATAAAATGATCGTTTTTGGTAGTTTAATTAGGCGTATTATTTTGCCGTAAATTGCAACGAGCTCCAAAGCTCTCCAAATCATTTTTATTGTGAGGCCTGCGTCCATACGATTCTAATGGATCCTATTTTGTTCAACTCAGGTCACGTATGACAAAGTTACTTTTACAATTTATATATACATAATGGTCACTAACATAATAATTAAATATCAAACCTTAATTAACTTCCTAAATTGCTTTCCTCATCCCTTCTTCCGCTATAGGTAACGCACGTTTCCAATATTTGGCCATTTATGCAATATTCTTTACGACATTCTCGATCACCACAGCGCGAAAATTCAAACGGCCTTCACCATTCTCCTTCCCTTCATCTAAGCTTTACTCCAATCACCATCTCCTCCATCTCACATGCCCTTACCCAATCACGACATCAGGCCAGCATGCGCACCCCATGGCCAACATTGACACTTTTTTCCCAGAAAATCCCCAAACTTTGCATACTAACTTCAATTCACCTCATAAACATCAAAACAACCTCGAATCCATCTAATACTCCACGAATTGAGAACGGTTGCGAACCCCAAAAAAATCGTGCTATATAAAAATTACGACTGGAAATGCAATGAGCGCCCATAACTCCTGCACTAAACAAGAGGAATAATGCACTGAAAGGTGTGTCAGGCAGCCATGGGCGATCATCTTTGTAAGATAACACAAGCGACACCTATCGTATAACTCACGACGCAAGGATAAAATATAATAGAACATATACAACAGGCTATAATAGTGAAGCGTTTCTGAGCATAAACTTAAATTTTCATAACAACCAGAAGGAATATCCATACACCCTTGGAATACAATATAAGTGTCTGTACAAATTTGCCTCACCACAACACTCTGAGAAAACACCAATCATAACAGCGGAAACAACAAGTACTAGATAGTAGAAAAACTTATACGCAAGCTTCCTGCTCGTCATTACTCTGCATCCTCGCCTCACTAAGTTCTGCTACCTATAACATGCTACTTATTCTTCCCATCCAAAACCGGGTGAACAACCCAAGGTAACATAAAACCTTGAGTCAGATAACAGTCTTAATGAGCGATAAAACAGTTATCTAACATCATCTGTAAAGTATATGAGAATAGGTAGATCAATCAACTACTCTACCAACATCAATAGAGAAGAACCCAGACCCCGTCTTCCCCACATCCGACAGTGATAGCCTTTACAAACAAGCATTTAAAAGCAACTATACATTCATGGCAATCAAAGGCAACTAGATAATAGCAATTATTGCAACTAGTTATATATCACGTAACCATCCTAGTCAAGTTCAACATTCCACAACCACAAGCCCCGAAGGCCTAAACCAACATCAGACAAGCACCTAATAAATATTTCCTTCAACGTCGGACGATCTACGTTAGACGGTACAAGCAAAACAATCAGCATTCACGACTCTGGCTATCACCGCCTATCCTTCTTTGAAATCATCGTTAATCGTATAACGACTAACCCTAGCATATGTCAAGGGCTAATGGTAACCCATATTCTAGCAAAAACTCCATACACCTTTCAATGTTACGTATCTAGGCCTTTCAACGATGCCTAGGGTACTCGACCATACAACTGATCTTTTAGACGTCTCTATTATACCCTTGCTTAGAGCCTGCTAGAACCCACGACAATGATAATCTCCCAGTCTTCAATATCTCTAGTCATCCAACCTAATGACCAATCATAGCTCAAGTAACCCCCTCGAGCAACCATTATCCACTAACTCATTACTTTGAGTCATCTTCACATTCATTGCATTTTAATGGTCAACGAATGCATCACAACACTTCGAACACTTCTGTCCGAATATACTTCAAAGCCATAATCATTCACGAACCTAAATCCATCAATATTTGATCCTTCAACACTAGGTTGTCCCCCACAGATCGTTCAATGACCTATGCCCTACGATCTGTCTTAACACATCAACATTACCATACAACCCGAATCGACCTAACGATCTGACTAGATCATTCCGATTCAATGACTTAACTATGTCACTACACCCTCACAAATCCATCAGCATAAAATAGACCGACCAAGCTCTCCCCGAATAACCTGCGACCTAAAAGCGCATCACGACCCGACCTGATCCTTCAAGCTTCCCAACAACCTGGTACTTCTTGGCATCAATCTTGCCTTATATGATCTTGGCCCTTTCCTTGGAGAGCAAAACACATGACCTAACTCCAAAAATAAGCTTTGTGTGGTTGATACTGCATTTCACAGCATTTCCAGCTTTTTCGCTATGAAAAACTGGCCATAATGTCAAAATAGATTTTTACAGCGTTTCTGAAATGCTAATATATCTCGTGGTTCAATTCTGCATCAATCCGGTGTGAAAAACTAAACAAGACATCAAAACTGGCTTTCACAACATTTCTGCTTTTTTACATCGTTTCAGAAATGCTTTCAATGCTTCATGTCCATCATTATGCCTTCCGGTCCATCAATATACCTTTCAAAGCATTTACGAAACGTTATCATAGTTCAGGCTTGATCCATCCCATGCCACTACAAGAAAATGGTTTATTTATAGCTTTGTTAATAGCTTTTCAATCTATAGGGGAACTAAAACCGCACGGAATAGGAAACTTCAAAATAGTGAATGTTATATGTTTTTTGGACAAGCACAAATTACCGATAAATTTCACTTAAACGCTATACCATCCTAGCCTTTAATTTTCCCTTTTTCGTTTCCCTCTGAAAATTTCACTTCCCACCCTTTCCCCTTTTTTCGTTTCCCTCTGAAAAATTCACTTCCCATCCAACCAATCTTCCTCTTTCAATCGTCGAAAGTCGCAAAAAATGAAATCCTTTACAAATTCATGCCCTAGCTTCGTCATCTTCGATTGATCACAGCTGTCAACTCAATCGAAAAAACCCTAGTTCTATGTTATTTTAGGTAATACTTCAGCTTACTTCGTCTATATCAATTGTTCTTGGCTTGAGATCTTCTTGCTTAACTTTGCTGCTTCAGCAACCACGTATTGCATCTATTTGTGTTTATTTTCGTATACGCCTATCCATTTTTTAGTACGAGAAATTGTAATTTTTGCGCAATTTGTACTTAACTTGAACTTGGGAAAAAGAAGGAAAATTCTACATTTGATTAGCATCACAGAGCAGAAAAGATATCTCATAACTTATATGAGATGGATTGTTTGTACCTCCTTTATGTATACATTTTGTTTTCTGTTGTTGAGTAATATTCTTATCTTTTTGTTCAAATATCACATGTAACGTTAGGTGATATGGAGATGCCAGATGCAATGGATATGTAATTTTGATCTTCTTTGTGCGTTGGGAAATGTGGCAGTGTAAGTGCATATATTAGCAAGGCATGGAACTGATTTTTATACCTAAAAGAAATTATTTTGTTTTCATTTATATTGAATGAAGCATCTTCTCTTCCATTGAATCCACCATTTTCACTATCACCTGCTGACCAACAACGTATTCAGAAGTATATCATCAGTTCGAATGCTCGTCTGAATAGTTCTCATATAAAGTTTGGTGATGAACTAGCGTAAATCTGACTGGAAAAAATGAATACGTAGTAAGGGAGAAATTTAGCAATATAGGAAAGGTAATTAACCTGAGAGGCATACATGTTTTCATGTCTGTTAATTACTGCTTTATAACCATTATTGGGGTTCTTTTTTTAGTAAGACTTGTAGTTGTAAACAAAAACTGTAATCTATATACAAAAAAAAATTGCTTAGCTATGAATTTGGATTCTTCTAAAAAAAGAAGTATAAAGTACACTCGCATATTGTTTCACATTTAATTGGCTTGAAATGGGTATGCACAAGTATAAAATAAGAATATCTGAAAAATAAATAAAAAGCAACCCTTGATTCTATTTAACACTCTTAATTGAGTTATGTTTGCAGAAATCAGATGAAAACAAGAGGTTGATTATGACCATTCTATCCTGTCAGAATAATGGATGGCAAGAAGAAAGTCCACTTGTAAGTATTAAATCCAACATATATGACATGTATATATTCGTCCCATTGATTTGTCAATGAATCAGTTCCATGTTCGTTGCTTAATGCTTATGATCTCAACCATAATATATATGAAAATTATATGACAGCTGCATAATTTAGTTAAATTTCATGTAACTGCAGGCTTGAAGCCAAACTTAAACAGAACTTGTATTTGCTGTCTGCTACTGCTGGTGCTCAACAGAAATTTGTACATGGATCAACTCAGGTATAGCTGTTCTATCTATAGTAAATTGTGGCACACTAAAGCAAATTCTTGGGTAGTCAAACACAATATGCGTAATCACCAATGTTGATCATGTTGTTTCCGCACATTTAAGCGGATATACCTCCTTGCTCAGCAAGGCTTCCATGTTGAAATCGAGCCTTAGATTCACAGTTGCCAGCTTCATGGACAAAAACTGTTCAAAGGAAAAAAACACAACATTATTTATACTAATCAATAAGCGATGCACTTTCAATATTATATACCAGGGTAACTGTCTTCTTATTTCAATTTCCGTGATAGTGTTTGTTGTTCTTTTCCATTGATGTGGCATCTATAGGCCTGCTACTTGGCAGATGCCAATTCCAGCTATTTAAAAACAATAACATGGAATATAAGTCAAAAGGGCTCAACTATTAGAATTTTGGAACTACCCTTGCATCACATGTTTTAAATATGAGCCATCTCTAATGCTTTGGTCCTATCGGAAAACACAATCAACAGATAATGGATGTTGCTAGTATGCTATGATTTGATGATTCATGAAGACTCCTTGTGGTAAATTGCATTTACTTGATGACAAATGAATGATTCCTAAGCTCTTTTGGTTTGCGGAGGAGAGAAGGCGAATGAGAAAATGTTGATAGTCAAAGAAAACAACATTTGATTTTTTTAGTAAACTGAAAGATAAATTATTTTACTTATTCCTTTAATAGTTAACCTAGTAATCTAATCAACTAGTTTTGAATTGACAGACTTACAATATTATGGTTACTAAACAAAAAATACTAATTGATTATTTTTTATTAATTAGGAAGATTCAATATTACTGCAATTAGTTAACAAATCTGAAGAGTAATTGATTTCTTATTGCAAATCTCAGTGCATTGAGGAAATATTTCATAGAATAAGCAAATGAATCAGGTAGCTGAATGCTTTATGTTTATGTTTCTTTCTTTTCCTTTTTTGGTTTACATTTTAACAATTAATATATGGATCAAGCATGAATTATTCCACTGAATATGGTATACTTTTAATCTTAGATGGGCAATGGTTTAATCTGAAGCATGAAAAACTTTAACGAACTTGAAGGAAGAACATGGGATAATTTAACAAATCCATAATTTTATCATTCGTCTATTTATTATTTTGTTGCCATTTACACATAACATACTTTACATAATTGAAAAGGAATAAAAGCATTCTATTGTTATTTCTTTTTGTTAAATTTCCATTTAATATATTGATCTTTTTATCAGCTACTTACTGCAATGCAATATCATTTGTTTGTAATAACATATATTTTTAAGCCATTCCAGATAACAACTAATTTTTTATAATATGGATGCGAGGCAAGTTTGTGATTTGCATCTTATTTAAGTCATGTTCATAAAAATAGCATACTTTTGTAAGTACTCTGTCTGTAGTTTTCAGATTACTATTTCAAAGATAACATTATTTGCCATGTGAGATAGATATCATTTACGATAATAAGGCATGTTATATAGAAATATTTTGATTTTTTTAGGTATTGAATCTTCATTTATAAATTAAACATATTAATGCTCTTTTATGAATTACCTAATTGTTCAAAATTTTGTATGGCTTATTTATTTCAGAACGTATTGAATATTTGTCATATAGTGTCGTAGAGGTATTTATTTCATATTGTCACAATTTTGTATGATTTCAAGTTTTAGTAGTGACGTAATTTTGTTTGCTGGACATGGAGGAAACAAAGAAATTTATCAACATGTGGCTGATATAATTATAGTGTGCGTAATAATTTAACTGCATACACATATACTACACTAAATTTAAAGGTCAGTAATAAACAAGGAGCACAACCAGAAAATGAAGCATATTTGTTATCTGTTATTTATTCAGTAAAATTCTTCAATGATTGAAGGAGCTATCAATGCAAAAGATAATGTGATCATTAATTGCATGTGTGCTACAGCTTGCAAGAAAATGAATGTTCTTCTCACCATAATTATTAAGGGGGCACATTAACTAGATATTTCTCTAGATTGGGTTAAAGAACAAAAACTAATTTTTTGTGGGTATTTGCCATGTCTAAATATGGTCAAGAAATCTAAATGAACACAAGTATGATTAAGAGACAAAATGAGAAGAATTTGGTAGATGGTATACATCCCAATCATGTCCAAAAAGAAAAAAAGTATAACATGTGAATGTCATATTGAGTACCATAAATATATAATATATCGATCGTTAAATGCACATCCTAGCAATACCAAATATGACATATGAATGTCAGTTGAGTACTATATTGTTAAATACACATCCCAGCAATACCAATAATCCTATTAGATAATTGCTAGAGAGCAAACAAGTTGATATGCGCAGTCGCTCGAATGTTGTTGGAGAGTAAGCTTCTTAGTTGTTTTGAAGTGATCAATTATAGCAGTTCTCATTCTGTCATATCTTATCAATTGTCTGTCATGTCTTATCAGTTGTCAGCTCATGTTTTCATGGCTTGTTTCATCGAGATCAGGAGAAGGGTCCATATTAGCTGCTAATTATTTAGCTCTTCATTTTCGTGAATTAATTGCCAATTTATTTTATCTAATTGAAAGAAAAAGAAAAGGATATATTAGTAATATATAGAATAATTACTAATCTCCACCAGCAACAAAAATCAATATGAAGCTGAAAATGCTGGAGCTTTGAGACCTCGTCAATTGAATTTAAGTGCTTGGTCAAATTTGAAGTGATGGTGTGTCTCCTGATCAGTGAGCAAGGGGATATTGAGACAAGAATGGGTATGTGAAAATAATTTTTCATAGTAGAAATAACAATATTCTATGTTTTTGAATGCAAAGATTATGGACATTTAGATATGTTAGATGATGACACTAAAAGATTAACAGGAAAATATAGTTCTTGTCTGTGTAAGAATGGAAAATTCAAGAAGCCTATGTGAGAATTTGTAGATGGTGTTATGGTTGTGGTTTTGGATGGATACTTGAATGGAAACATGAAGGAGTTGCTAGCTATTGGCGATCGATTAGCCGATATTCCAACTGAATTTTCGTTTACTACTAGTCTTTGAAATATCAGTTTTTTTCTTCTTTTTTGTACTGAAATGTTAAAGTTTCTCTACGAAAAAATATGTACAGATGTTGTAATTACCACTTCATTGCATAACCTGTTATGATACTTCTGATGCTAAGTAATTCACTGGGATTTTGAACTTTGGCGATGTAACGATTGTTTTGTAGTTCAAATTTGAGTCGGCATAAAACTGGTTCATTGTCGCTTGTGACTTTTCATTTGTCATATTGGCAAATATTGACGATTCTCTTTATTTTTTTATTGCTTATTGACGATACTATTCCTTGCATATGGTTGCAGATTATTGATGACGATGGTACGAGATCTCCTTATGGCGACTAAGGTACATAAGTAGAATTGATTACCTCAATTCTCAGGGCAAACAAATATGATAACATCAAGAAGACTAGAACACTGGATATCAAGTTTGTATGGAAAACTAACTTTGAAATTTACTCTCTCATTGTAGTATTCTTTCTAGACGCCTTCAAGCCTATGGATCCTTATCCAAAAAGCTGTATAATTCATCTCAACTGTTCATGATCAAGTTATGTATCTGCAGATTTTTATCCATAATCTTTGTTAAAATATGGTATCAGTGATGCAGAAGTTAACAATGTGATGTATACACAAGATGGAACAGTTAACTTGAAAGGCGAGCCTGCTTGCAAAGACAAAACTGGAAAATGGAAAGCTTGTCCATTTATACTTGGTATTTGTGACGACCCCATTTCCCGTACAGACGGAGACAAGGGTAATCTTTGGAATATAACACAGAAACAGATAATAGCAGAACAGAATTAAATAAATACACCAGATAATGTACAATAGAATACACTGGATAAACGTAATCATCAGAGTTACACAGTATATAGGATCATACTTAGTACAAATACAGTTCAGCTATACATAAATGTCTACAGCGGAAAACAAACATAATGTACAATAGGAGCTGAACAACATAAAAAGAGATAAATAATAGAATCCATCTTCAGCTCCAGCTATCCAGAAAGAGCCAGCTAAAACCTGAATATAAGGCTGCCCGTGTAGAAAAAGGGGCACCCGAGTTTGAAAGTGAAACGAACTACGAGTCAGTCATGGGACTGGTATGAGAAATCTACTCAACACAGTTAAATTATGGCTAATCACAGGACCACGCCACTTTCGTGGAATGGGTTTACTCCATTGGATTGCCAGTGCTTTAAAACAAATAATTCTTTTAAACATCGCAATGCTTTTTATAAAAATGAAGCCATTATAAGACTCAGTTCCCATCACACAATGCAACGCAAACCGGAGGATAGAGTTTTACCTTATAATGGCCAAAATATGGTTGATACGAATAAAACAAAAGCAATTGATATTATTACTAGTGTTTACATGTTTCAAAAACAATTTCTAATCATAACTATCAATCATAGACGACATGGGTACCATATATCATGTCGCCATATATATATACAATCGAAACCGCACGATGTCGTATTTGGAAATTGGATTTCCATCATGAACCAAGGCAAAAGATAGTCCTTACCGAATTCGAGACGCTCTAGCCCGCCCCTCAGGCACAACCGCAACCGTACCTTGGATCGTCAGGGCCGGTCCACACGAAGTGGATTATAATGCCTGGACAATGCGTCCCTCCGCCCTTTGGGGCGTAAATGAGCCAACGAATGACTCCATCGGACCCAGGTCGTCTGATCTTACCAAGGCGCCTCGCAACAGTAACAATCACATAAGTCAAACTCGTCAGGACGTGTAAAACCACTGACGCCACTTCTAGCTAGAAAGAAAACGCACGTCCCCCCTGAGGTCCTGCTCCCGTTTCTGGTTCATACCGGGGTGTGAGGCTCGCGATTTCACGTTATACACAAAGCTACGCCACACAGGCGGTGCTTTGATCATCACCACAAGACTTTGCTTTTCAACAGAAGCCCTGATCACTGCATCTTAGCATGCCACACATGCAATTCACACCGTGCAACTGATAGCTATCAATCACACAGAATAAATTCCGATGTCAGACACATTGTCCATTTGCAAGTCCGTTCTGGGTCTGAACGAAACCGGAGGCACTATATACCTCGCAAACCCATCGATCACCACGTACGTCTAGACGATCACCACTCATTATCCATATTTTGGGATGCCTCCCAATCAGGACCTGGGTTACCATGCAAACGAGGTGAAGATCTCCGGTCTTCGACCACCGTCTTCATCTTCGATTTCTTATCGTCAATTCAGTTTTTCAGAATGGGATAAACCCGGTCTTTCTGAGAAACTCGCGTATATAATAAACAAGTGCAACACTAACATACATACGCATCATTTCAATTCATTGATCACTAACCGTCAATCAGTAAGAGAACGATTTCCCAAATATTCACCCCGAAGGCCGAAACCAACATCAGATCAACACCCAGGAAACCATTCGACTTAGCCAACCTTCAGTTAGTATCTAAATTTCACATCATATCGTTTATAATATTTTATAACGATTTATCGCTATTTTTATTTATTTTAAAATATCCAATTTATTCAAAACGACGCTTCGGGCCATAACGTGGCCGTGGCGCTGTTTTTCTTCAGATTTGATTTACATATATCCGAAAATCTAACCGTTGGATCTTCTCAAAATTTACGTCATTAGAAAGATCTTTTCAAAACGAATCCAATGGTTCCAGTTTCGGGAAAATCCGACGGTCGGATCTCCCGGTACAATCTTTTGAAGTTTCGATTTCAGAATACGAACTGCAGCGTCGTTATTCGATTTAATATAATTATATATATATATATATATATAATCGATTCTGACGCTGTTTTTCTTCAGATTTGAATTAAACATTCCAGACAATCCAACCGTTGGATCTTTACAAAGTTGGTGCCGTTAGAAAGATATTTCCAAAGCGGACCCAACGGTTGCGGTTTCGGGAAAATCCGATGGTCGGATCCCCCGGTATAATCGTTTGAAATCACGGTTTCAAAATACGAATTGCAGCTTCGTTATTCGATATATTTTAATTCTATATATATATATATATATATCGAATCTTCGATTTCAAAGCTATATTCTTTTCATACATTTGATAAAAATGATATTTTTATCTAACTGTCTTCTATTTCAACACATCACTATATTTAACAATTCATGTATATAATAAAAATGTGATTTTTATTGTAAAACAATTCATTTCAAAACACTATTGTTTTATATAGTTCATATAGGTAATAAAAATAGGATTTTTATTATGAAACAATTTCTTTCAAAACAAGATTATTTTATATAGTTCATATAGATGATAAAAATGTGATTTTTATTATAAAACAATTTATTTCAAAATATGAATACTATTCAACACATGAATTTCAATTCAACGAATGAATATCGATTCAACACATGAAGGTTTTCTATAGTTTATATATATAGATAAAAATGTGATTTTTATATTTAAAACACGAATACCATTCAACACATGAATTTCAATTCAACGAATGAATATCGATTCAACACATGAAGGTTTTCTATAGTTTCTATATATAGATAAAAAGGTGATTTTTATATTTAAAACACGAATACCTTTCAACACATGAATTTCAATTCAACGAACGAATATCGATTCAACACGTGAAAGTTTTCTATAGTTTATATATATAGATAAAAATGTGATTTTTATATTTAAAACACGAACACCATTCAACACATGAATTTCTATCCAACGAATGAATATCGATTCAACACATGAAGGTTTTCTATTCAACGAATAAATATAGTTTCAACAAATGGAAATAATTCTAACACATGAATATTATTCAAAATTTCGGCAGCATAACGGCAGGGTAGTTAAAACCGGGACCGCCCCTAGTACGGCTCCTCGCTCTACCTTAAAACCTCGCGGTTTTTGACAATGGGGAATCATGCATCTAGTTCGCACGCAGGCGGCATGTATATATATTTATTTCATTTCCACAAACTAATCCTATGTGGTTTCAACCAAATATTTCTCAACCACAAACGGGTATTTTTCAACCACAATCAATCAATATCAACCACAAACAATTCCAATCAACCATTCGCTATCAATCAATTTTCACACCAATCACAACCAATAAATATCGTCCATGGTTTTGTGGACGAGGTGCGTGTGTGTATATATATATATATATATATATATATATATATATATATATATATATATATAGCATTTCACTTCTATTTCAACACATATATAATTTTTACAACGCATATATAACTTATACATCGAATGTACAACTTATACAACGCTTATACAAGGGGTGTACAACGCTTATATAACTCATACATCGACTATATAATTTATACTCATCGTTTTCCATATCGTTTATAAATTAGAAATCTCACAGTGGGTTCCACTCCACCGAAAAATAGCAGAAGGCTCAGAAAAATATGCGGTCTCTTCTAAAATGTAGAAGACGTCCTCACGGGTCCAATGTTTCCTGTTTCATCGAATTTCGTTACCGTATGAAAAAGATATGATTTTTCAAATTTTGCAACACTTTAAAACTGTTGAAATCAGTTTTAAATATACAAGGCCGTACCTTTCACTAATCAGTTCGAAACTAGGTCACGGATTTTTGCGAAAACCGTGTAGCAATCAGACAATTGGGCTTCACCACGAGGTAGAGGAGGGAGAGGCGCAGGTTCGCCGGTCGTGGGGCGCACTGCGGTGGCCTGTGCTGGCTTCTGTGGCGCTCTGAAGTGCCCGACTTCGAAGGGGTCGATCTCCCCGATGGCGCAACAGTACAAGGCCTGGTGGGTATGAATTTAAAGGTCACGAGGAGATCTTCAAAAAGTTCCAAAGGACCGATGGGGTTTGGTGCATGGTTTGAGAGGAACGGAGGAGAGAAGGGGGAGCTTGGTTTCCGCCGTCACGATGAAGAAGAGTCGGGGAGAGAGAAATGAATTTCATTGGCCCATTTTTTTTTTATTTATAAATTTTATAAAATCCGAAAATACCCCCTTCCACATACGAACTCCAATTCAAACCCAACGACTGTCGTTCCTAGCGTTTTACCCGCATGTCGAACACAAAGGGATATGTTTCGTAGGCCCATTCGACTGTTTCAGTCAGTTTTCATTCAAATTAAAATATAAAACATTCAATATTTGATTTGAACGTACATTTCAATTTTCCAGGGCCACAAACTGATTCGAAAAATTCCAGAAAAATAAATCTGGCTATGTTTTGATGATACGGTCCCAAAAAAACTAGTTTCGTCGAATTCTGAGACCGTTGGCAAAAAGGCCCATTTCTGGCCGATCCAATTTAACTGTAATTGATCAAAACACATTTTCCTTTGCCACGCTCACATACTAGCTTCAAAAATTATGAAATTTGAAACCTAGCAATAACTTCACATCCTGGATCCAACAAAAGTGGTTTCGTCGAATTCCGAGGTCGTATGCAAAATGGCCAATTTCACGGGCTATATAAATTCCATAGCGACCTTTCTGAAAATTCATTTGGCCATAACTTTTGCTTTCCGCTATGAAACTTTGATTTTTCAGATTCGTTAGAAAGGTATTCACTAACAGATTTAAATATTTTTGGTCTCACTCAAATCCATTTTTTTTTGCACCCGGTACAGTACGACAAAGTTTGAATTCAAATTTTGAAACTACAGCGCCATTTCAGGCCTTGTTTATAATTAGAATTAATTATATTCGTTTTCAAACATCGATTCAAACTCACTTTTCATTGCTATTATTTAAAAAATTTATTTTAAATATTTAAAATCCATTATTTTAGCTAATTAAATTTTTTTAAATTGGTTCAGATTTTCCGGGTCGTTACAATCTCCCCACTTAAAACTTTTCATCCCCGAAAAGGGAAAAAGTCGAAAGTGGTTTGATTAATCAACTCTACATTCAATCTGGCTTCAATCCTCCAACTTTTCAGTTTCTGAGAATTTTCAAATTCTTCAAAAATTTGGCTGACACCCGGAATTTTCAAAAAATTTCGCCATAACCTCCTTTGAACGGGGAGAGGTTTGGAAATTTATTGGGCCGTATTAGGTACCCAATAAATCCTAATAAGCATACACATATTTATAGTGATATATTCTAGTGTTTACAGGGGAGCGTGTATAGATAATAACTCCAGAGAATAAATTCTCGTCACCCTGTCAAAGCCTGAGGGAGTGTGTATTTTAAATGCTCCAGAGGATAAATCCTCATCACCTCGTCCCGTGTGGGAAATAAATAATCCATGTGCCGTATCTAATAACTAGAGAGACGTGATTATTGTCAACTCCAGACCCGTGTGGGTTTTTTTATTAATCTGGCAATTTTATCGTTACAATTTAAATAGTCCATATCAGTCATCAGTTCAACCTGTAAAATATAGTCATCGCCATACAAGCCTCTCGCTCGTATGGTAAATCTTCCACCTCGTCACACAAGCTCCAAATGCTTATGTGGTATATGATGAAGTATGCCTATCTTCAGAAGTATGCCATGTAATGTAGTTCAAAATTAATTGTTACTATCCTATGGCGACGTTTATTATTACACATAGAATAACCAGCACTCCGCATCCAATGGCATTCACAGGAGTTGATATAATAATATTTCGCATCCAACTCATTAAGGTTTACCTATTTGTCGGGCACGCAAATAAAATCTTTACTCAACAGCTATCCATTTACCTGTTCAAACATATATAATGCACATGTATATATTTCTATCTATTTTCTAATCAGTTCAATGTGTGATTTAATCGAATAAATTCTACCATTCATGCTATTATTGATTAAATTAACTATCGTTCTAATAATTTAATTAATCTAATCTACTATCACACAGCACAAACAACAATCAAATTGTTTTTAACTTTTCAAAATCATACAAATCAATTTCTATATTCTTTTAAAATCATTCAGACTATAGAATTAAAAGTGCACATCCATGGAAAGAAAATAACAACAGAGTAGAGAACTAATTGGTAATGCAAAGTATGGTAAATGTACCTTGCACCGGAGTCAATCAGAGATATCCACTCGGCATTTAGGATAGGCTTTCAGAATGCTCTCCTCAGTTTCCCAAGTACAATCTCGCGGATATCCACTCCATTGCACTTTGACTAAGTGAACCTTCTTGTTCCTCAGCTCTTTGGTTTCTTTGCCGATGATCTTTAGCGGCTCTCTTCTCACCGCCAATTCTGGAGTAATCTCAATATCCTGTTGAGCTGCTTCTTCCACGATCAAGTCTGGATCATGAATGTGCTTTCGAAGTTCAGATATGTGAAATACATCATGAACTCTAGGTAACTAATCAGGCAATTTAACCCTATAAGCGAGAGTTCCGATCCGTTCCAGAATAGGAAACGGACCAATGAATTTGGGAGCCAACTTCCCAGTTTTACCGAACTGGATAACTCCTCTCATCGGCGATACTTTCAAATATACATAGTCGCCAACTGCAAACGATATCTCTCTTGTTCTTCTATCGGCATACCTCTTTTGTCGGCTTTGAGCGGCCAGTAATCGTTTCATAATAAAATCGACTTTGTCGGCAGCTTCTCGGATCATATCGGGTCCCAATACAAGTCTATTATCGGGTTCGACCCAACAAGTAGGAGATCGGCACGGTCTACCATATAATGCTTCGAATGGTGACATTGTCAGACTCGCCTGGTAGCTGTTGTTATATGAGAATTCAGCCAAATGCAGATGGTCTTCCCATGATCCACCGAAATCTAGAACACAAGCCCGCAATAGATCTTCTAAAATACGATTTACCCTCTCAGTCTGACCATCTGTCTGAGGATGATAAGCGGTGCTCAAGTTCAGTTTTGTTCCCAGCTCTACTTGGAATGCCTCCCAGAATTTACTAGTAAATATTATATCTCTATCACTGACTATACTGAGCGGCACTCCATGTAGTCTAACTATTTCCTTGAAATATATCTACGCCAGACTCTGAGCAGTTCGGTTTGATCTAACAGGTATGAAATGGGCGGTCTTCGTGAAGCGATCTACGATCACCCAAATACTGTCATTTCCTTTTCTGGTTCTGGGCAAACCATCAATGAAGTCCATGGAAATATGTTCCCACTTCCAACCAGGAACGTCTAGCGGTTGCAATAATCCAGCAAGCTTTTGTTGGTCGCTTTTGACTAGCTAGCAAGTAGGGCATCGGCTAACATATAAAGAAATGTCCCTCTTCATCGACTTCCACCAGAAAGTGCGTTTGATGTCATTGTACATTTTGCTTACTCCCGGATGGATACTAAGTTTTGACTTGTGGCATTCATCCAGTACTTCCTTTCGGAGCTCAGGAATGTTAGGGACACAGATTCGACCTTTGAGCCTTAGAATCCCATCATTATCAACTTGAAAACTCGATGGTTCGCCTTGTTGAATTATCTCTCTGATCTTCTGAATGAAGTGATCATCCTTCTGAAGAGCAGAAATTTTATCTAGCAACGAAGTCGTGATAATAAAACTGGCGATCATTTCATTCTTTCGGCTTAACGCATCGGCTACGACATTGGCTTTCCCTGGAGTGTATATAATCTCAAAGTCATATGCTGCAATAAACTCCAGCCAACGCTGCTGCCTTAGATTCAAGTCCTTCTGGGTGAACAGATACTTTAACGACTGGTGATCTGTAAACAGTTCAAATCTCTCACCTAGAAGATAGTGTCTCCAGATTTTCAAGGCGAATATTATAGCCAATAACTCAAGATCATGAGTTACGTTGTTCTTTTCGTGCGATTTTAACTGACGGCTAGCATACGCAATCACTTGACCTCTTTGCATTAACACTGCGCCAAGGCCTTCTCTAGAAGCATTTGTCCAGACTTTCAAATCCTCATTGCCATCTATTATTGTTAACACTGGAGAAGTTGTCAGTTTCAGCTTCAGCTCTTGGAAAGCTTCCTCACATACCGGAGTCCAATTGAATCTCGAATGTTTCTTAGTCAGTTTTGATAGGGAACTAGATGTCTTCGCGAAATCCTTAATGAATTTCCGATAATAACTGTCTAACCCGAGAAAACTTCTAACTTCTATTGGCGTACGAGGCTGTTTCCAATTCTGGATAGCAGTGGTCTTACTGGTATCCACTGCAATTCCTTCTTTTGACACTACGTGGCCAAGAAATTTGACTTCTTCTTGCCAAAATATACATTTGGAAAACTTTGCTTTTAATACATTCCTTCTGAGGATTTCTAACACTTGTTCCAAATGTTTTTCGTGCTCGCTTTCTGACTTAGAGAAGATAAGGATATCATCAATGAAAACCAGAATAAATTTATTCAATACTCCTCTGAATACTCTGTTCATTAGATCGACGAAATAGGCTGGAGCGTTACATAAGCCGAAGGGCATCACTAACCACTCGTAGAATAAGTCTGGACCTCTGAATGCTGTCAAAGGAACACACTCCTCGGCGATACGAAGCTGATGGAAACCTGTAGCTAGGTCCATTCGTGAAAATACTTGTGCGCCATTCAATCGATCCAACAAATCATCAATCCGCGGCAATGGATATTTATTCTTTATTGTCTGTTTGTTCAGATCACGATAATCCACACATAGACGTAGAGAACCGTCAGATTTTGGGACAAACACCACTGCTGCACCCCAATCAGAGAAACTAGGCCTGATCAGACCCTTCCATACTAGCTGTCGTGTTTGATTGTCAAGTTCTTCTTTCTCCTTCAAGGACATTCTTCGAATAGAGTGAACTACCGGCCTTGCATTCGGAATCAAAGCAATCTTGAAATCTATTTCTCTCTGCGGAGGTAAGCGAACAACTTCTTCGAACACATCCGCATAGTTCCTGACGACAGGAATATCTTTCACTAGGTAGGGAATATTCTCTGTGATTTCAGGGATATTTTCTATTTGAACCGGAGAAACATCCAAAGTTTCCCAGAAGTCTTTTCTATTAGCATTCTGACCTTCACAGGGAATGGTTATATAATCACCTGATTTAATCTTTGCCTTTACGACTCTGTCGGCGCATTTAACTTCAGCTTCATATTTGGTCAACCAGTCTAACCCCAAGATAAGATCAAACTCTTTAAAATTCATGATGACCGCGATGGTAGGAAACCGATAACGAGAAAAAGAAACTGGCACTCCACAAACCCAACTGAGATCAATGGAACCCCCAACCGGATTCTGGACAGTCATTGGTTCCTTGAGCTTTTTCAAAATCAAATCCAGCTTCTTAGCTGCATTCTTGGCAATGAAGCTTCGTGATGCGCCTGTATCAAATAGTACTTTAACAGGAATATCTTTGACAGTAAGCGTGCCTTCTAAAACATCCGGCCTTTCCTGACTAGCTGAGGGCTCAGAAGTTTCTGCCAATTCATTTACCTGAGCTTCTTTGGTCGTTTTTAATAGCCGGCAATCTTGCTTTACATGACCAAACTGATGGCATTGATTGCACCTTTTCTTTCCTTGAAAATCCCTCTTGGATTTAGATCCACTCTTTCTTTGTTTGTTCCAAGATTTGCAACTTATCGCCAAATGTCCTTTTCTATTGCAGCTTGAGCACGTGGCGGTCGTTATTCGTTCATTCCCAGATTCAGCTCTTTTTCTCTTGGCACTGGGCTTCTTATTGACCTCAGACCTCGTACTGGCTTCAGCAACATCAGTTTCTGACTCTTCTTTGTTACTAGAGCTGACTTCTTCTTCGTCACACAACATACCTTTCTTATGGAGATCTTCATACTGATAAGCCATGTATATTATTTCTGAAAAAGGAAGCTTCACATTCCTCATTACACTATTCTGATATCTCCTTTGCAGGCCATGAATAAATCTCAAATTCCTCCTCTTTGGATCTTGAATCAGATGAGGAGCAAAGTGAGCAAGTTCGTTGAATTTCTTATGGTATTCTGGGATGGTCATATCACCTTGTATCAGATAAGAAAATTCATCACATAATCGCTCCGTCGCTTCAGGAGGAGTAAATCTTTCTAGGAAAATCTCTTTGAATCTGTCCTAAGTGATATCACCTTCTGGATTATCTTTGATGATTGTTTCCCACCAAATTAAAGCTTCTTCTTTGAGCGCCCAAGATGCTACTAATCTTTTCTGATCATCTCTCCACTGGAAACGCTCAAATATTCTTTCTGCAGAGCTCACCCAAGCTTGAGTGTGAATAATAGATTCATTGCCCGAGAATTGTGCTCCACCCAGATTTCGATATCTCTTAAATAGATCCTCTAGATCTGGTTCTGCATTTCTTCTATTTCTGACACTCATTTTCTAGTACTTCTGCAAACAGCAGATCAAGTGTCAGGCCAACAGAAAAGATATTTCAAAATATAGAGACAAATACTTGAATGTAAATGTGTCTAATGGGGTGTATTTCATTCTGCTTTACTTATACTAGGATATTACTGATCCTATATGTATAGAGTCACCCGTCCTAGAACACTACTGGTTCTATTTCTGACGAGTTCGTTAATATGTTATATTCCAGAACTAAGCTTAACCAAAGCTCTGATACCACGTTGTGACGACCCCATTTCCTGTACAGACAGAGACAAGGGTAATATTTGGAATATAACACAGAAACAGATAATAGCAGAATAGAATTAAATAAATACACCAGATAATGTACAATAGAATACACTGGATAAACGTAATCATCAGAGTTACACAGTATACAGGATCATACTTAGTACAAATACAGTTCAGCTATACATAAATGTCTACAGCGGAAAACAAACATAATGTACAATAGGAGCTGAACAGCATAAAAAGAGATAAATAATAGAATCCATCTTCAGCTCCAGCAATCCAAAAAGAGCCAGCTAAAACCTAAATACAAGGCTGCCCGTGTAGAAAAAGGGGCACCCGAGTTTGAAAGTGAAACAAACTACGAGTCAGTCATGGGACTGGTATGAGAAATCTACTCAACACAGTTAAATTATGGCTAATCACAGGACCACGCCACTTTCGTGGAACGGGTTTACTCCATTGGATTGCCAGTGCTTTAAAACAAATAATTCTTTTAAACATCGCAATGCTTTTTATAAAAATGAAGCCATTATAAGACTCAGTTCCCATCACACAATGCAACGCAAACCGGAGGATAGAGTGTTACCTTATAATGGCCAAAATATGGTAGATACGAATAAAACAAAAGCAATTGATATTATTACTAGTATTTACACATTTCAAAAACAATTTCGAATCATAACTATCAATCATAGAAGGCATGGGTACCATATATCATGTCGCCATATATATATATATATATATATATATATATAAACACACACACAATCGAAACCGCACGATGTCGTATTTGGAAATTGGATTTCCGTCATGAACCAAGGCAAAAGATAGTCCTTACCGAATTCGAGATGCTCTAGCCCGCCCCTCAGGCACAGCCGCAACCGTACCTTGGATCGTTAGGGCCGGTCCACACAAAGTGGATTATAATGCCTGAACAATGCGTCCCTCCGCCCTTTGGGGCGTAAATGTGCCAGCGAATGACTCCATCGGACCCGGATCGTCCGATCTAACCGAGACGCCTCGCAACAGTAACAACCACATAAGTCAAACTCGTCAGGGCGTGTAAAACCACTGACGCCACTTCTAGCTAGAAAGAAAACGCACGTCCCCCCTGAGGTCCTGCTCCCGTTTGTGGTTCATACCGGGGTGTGAGGCTCGCGATTTCACGTTATACACAAAGCTACGCCACACAGGCGGTGCTTTGATCATCACCACAAGACTTTGCTTTTCAACAGAAGCCCTGATCACTGCATCTTAGCATGCCACACAGGCAATTCACACCGTGCAACTGATAGCTATCAATCACACAGAATAAATTCCAATGTCAGACACACTGTCCATTTGCAAGTCCGTACTGGGTCTGAACGAAACCGGATGCACTATATACCTCGCAAACCCATCGATCACCACGTACGTCTGGACGATCACCACTCATTATCCATATTTCGGGATGCCTCCCAATCAGGACCTCGGTTACCATCCAAACAAGGTGAAGATCTCCGGTCTTCGACCACCGTCTACATCTTCGATTTCTTATCGTCGATTCAGTTATTCAGAATGGGATAAACCCGGTCTTTCTGAGCAACTCGCGTATATAATAAACAAGTGCAACACTAACATACATACGCATCATTTCAATTCATTGATCACTAACCGTCAATCAGTAAGAGAATGATTCCCCAAATATTAACCCCGAAGGTCGAAACCAACATCAGATCAACACCCAGGAAACCATTCGACTTATCCAACCTTCAGTTAGTATCTAAATTTCACATCCATATCGTTTATAATATTTTATAACGATTTATCGCTATTTTTTTTATTTTAAAATAGCCAATTTATTCAAAACGACGCTTCGGGCCATAACGTGGCCGTGGCGCTGTTTTTCTTCAGATTTGATTTACATATATCTGAAAATCTAACCATTGGATCTTCTCAAAATTTACATCATTAGAAAGATCTTTTCAAAATGAATCCAACGGTTCCAGTTTCGGGAAAATCCGACGGTCGGATCTCCCGGTACAATCGTTTGAAGTTTCGATTTCAGAATACGAACTGCAGCGTCGTTATTCGATTTAATATAATTATATATATATATAATCGATTCTAGCGCTGTTTTTCTTCAGATTTGAATTAAACATTCCAGACAATCCAACCGTTGGATCTTTACAAAGTTGGTGCCGTTGGAAAGATAATTCCGAAGCGGACCCAACGGTTGCGGTTTCGAGAAAATCCTATGATCGGATCCCCCGGTATAATCGTTTGAAATCACGGTTTCAAAATACGAACTGCAGCTTCGTTATTCGATATATTTTAATTCTATTTATATATATGTATCGATTCTTCGATTTCAAAGCTATTTTGTTTTCATACATTTGATAAAAATGATATTTTATCTAACTGTCTTCTATTTCAACACTTCACCATATTTAACAATTCATGTATATAATAAAAATGTGAATTTTATTGTAAAACAATTCATTTCAAAACACTATTATTTTATATAGTTCATATAGGTAATAAAAATAGGATTTTTATTATGAAACAATTTCTTTCAAAACAAGATTATTTTATATAGTTCATATAGATGATAAAAATGTGATTTTTATTATAAAACAATTTATTTCAAAATATGAATACCATTAAACACATGAATTTCAATTCCACGAATGAATATCGATTCAACACATGAAGGTTTTCTATAGTTTATATATATATATATATATATATATATATATATGTGTGTGTGATTTTTATATTTAAAACACGAATACCATTCAACACATGAATTTCAATTCAACGAATGAAAATCGATTCAACACATGAAGGTTTTCTATAGTTTCTATATATAGATAAAAAGGTGATTTTTATATTTAAAACACGAATACCTTTCAACACATGAATTTCAATTCAACGAATGAATATCGATTCAGCACATGAAGGTTTTCTATAGTTTATATATATAGATAAAAATGTGATTTTTATATTTAAAACACGAACACCATTCAACACATGAATTTCTATCCAACGAATGAATATCGATTCAACACATGAAGGTTTTCTATTAACGAATAAATATAGTTTCAACAAATAAAAATAATTCTAACACATGAATATTATTCAAAATTTTGGCAGCATAACGGCAGGGTAGTTAAAACTGGGACCGTCCTTAGTACGGCTCCTCGCTCTACCTTAAAACCTCGCGGTTTTTGACAATGGGGAATCATGCATCTAGTTCGCACGCAGGCGGCATGTATATATTTATTTGATTTCCACAAACTAATCCTATGTGGTTTCAACCAAATATTTCTCAACCACAAATGGGTATTTTTCAACCACAATCAATCAATATCAACCACAAACAATTCCAATCAACCATTCGCTATCAATCAATTTTCACACCAATCACAACCAATAAATATCATCCATGGTTTGTGGACGAGGGGCGTATATATATATGTATATATATATTTATATATAGCATTTCATGTCTATTTCAACACATATATAATTTTTACAACGCATATATAACTTATACATCGAACGTACAACTTATACAACACTTATACAAGGGGTGTACAACGCTTATATAACACATACATCGACTATATAATTTATACATCGTCGTTTTCCATATCGTTTATAAATTAGAAATCTCACATTGGGTTCCACTCCACCAAAAAATAGCAGAAGGCTCAGAAAAATATGCGGTCTCTTCTAAAATGTAGAAGACGTCCTCACGGGTCCAATGTTTCCTGTTTCATCGAATTTCGTTACAGTATGAAAAAGATATGATTTTTCAAAGTTTGCAACACTTTAAAACTGTTGAAATCAATTTTAAATATACAAGGCCATACCTTTCACTAATCAGTTCGAAACTAGGTCACGGATTTTTGCGAAAACCGTGTAGCGATCAGACAATCGGGCTTCACCACAAGGTAGAGGAGGGAGAGGCGTAGGTTCGCCGGTCGTGGGGCCCACTGCGGTGGCCTGTGCTGGCGTCGGCGGCGCTCTGAAGTGCCCGACTTCGAAGGGGTCGATCTCCCCGATGGCGCAACAGTACAAGGCCTGGTGGGTATGGATTTAAAGGTCACGAGGAGATCTTCAAAAAGTTTCAAAGGACCGATAGGGTTTGGAGCGTGGTTTGAGAGGAACAGAGGAGAGAAGGGGGAGCTTGGTTTTCGCCGTCACGATGAAGAAGAGCCGGGGAGAGAGAAATGAATTTCATTGGCCCATTTTTTTTATTTATATATTTTATAAAATCCGAAAATACCCACTTCCACATACGAACTCCAATTCAAACCCAACGACTGTCGTTCCTAGCGTTTTACCCCCATTTCGAACACAATGGGATATGTTTCGTAGGCCCTTTCGACTGTTTCAGTCAGTTTTCATTCAAATTAAAATATAAAACATTCAATATTTGATTTGAACGTACATTTCAATTTGTCAGGGCCACAAACTGATTCGAAAAATTCCAGAAAAATAAATCTGGCTATATTTTGACGATACGGTCCCAACAAAACTAGTTTCGTTGAATTCTGAGACCGTTTGCAAAAAGGCCCATTTCTGGCCGATCCAATTTAACTGTAATTGATCAAAACACATTTTCCTTTGCCACGCTCAAATACTAGCTTCAAAAATTATGAAATTTGAAACCTAGCAATAACTTCACATCTCGGATCCAACAAAAGTGGTTTCGTCGAATTCCGAGGTCGTATGCAAAATGGCCAATTTCACGGGCTATATAAATTCCATAGCGACCTTTCTGAAAATTCATTTGGCCATAACTTTTGCTTTCCGCTATGAAACTTCGAATTTTCAGATTCTTTAGAAAGGTATTCACTAACAGATTTAAATATTTTTGGTCTCACTCAAATCCGTTTTGTTTTGCACCAGGTACGGTCCGACAAAGTTTGAATTCAAATTTTGAAACTGCAGCGCCATTTCAGGCCTTGTTTATAATTTGAATTAATTATATTCGTTTTCAAACGTCGATTCAAACTCACTTTTCATTGCTATTATTTAAAATATTTATTTTAAATATTTAAAATCCATTATTTTAGCCAATTTAATTTTTTTAATTTGGTTCAGATTTTCCGGGTCGTTACAGTATTTAATCTTTATCAATTCCCCTTCTATTTTACTTAACTAGAACTGCCATTAGGTCTAACATATATCAGTTTGTATTGCTGCTTCGGCTAAGGAATGCTGTGAAAGATTGGCATACTATGGAATGCGCACCAATCTTTTGACTTACATGAAGCAATTTCTGAATGAAGGAAACAACAGTGCAACACAAAATGTCACAAACTGATCAGTTACTTGTTACGTCACTCCCTTACCCGAAACTTTCATTGTCGATGCCTACCTTGGAAGATATAGAATAATTTCATGCTTTATGCTTTTTTACATAGCTGTAACTCCTCAGAATCAACCTTTTTAATCTTTACTAATATAAAAGTTTCCTAATTTTTTTTGTAAATTTTCTTATAGGGTCTTGTGCTTTTAACATTGACTGCAACAGTGAATGGACTGAAACCAAACTGGCATAGCTACACCTGTGATCCAACATCTGTACAAACCGCTGTGGTCTTTATGTCTCTTTAAATGATAGCTCTACGAACATGAGGAATCAAGCCATCTGTTTCTTCATTCGATGCAGATCAATTTGATGGGACCGACGAATCTGAAAAAGAGAGCAAGAGTTCATTTTTCAACTGGTTTTACTTAACAATTAATATAGGTTCACTTTTTGCTTCTTCTGTACTGGTTTGGATACATAATAAGGTACATAGATATCTTCTTTAGATACTCAACCCTTGCCAACTTGCGACTATTATTTTCTTCTTCAAATAAACAGGGTTTTACTTGTGATTTATGATATTCACCTTAAGTTTGACAACTCAATTGTTGTGAGTGTTGCTACAACATTGAGCATGCACTACAACAAAATGGCTTAGCAGAAACAAACAAGTCTCATTTTGTTGACAAGGATATGTTAATTCAACTATTATGTTGGAGAACAAGCTTCCCTATGAATCATAGTATGCTATATGGGAGAAAATGTTGAAGGGAATATGGTGGAGAAAGAGCACTGTACCGTATCATCTGGTGTAAGTGCATTCATCCATTCAATTGACATTAGAAGACCAGTTTATCTAACTTTGTTTGTTCCAGGTGGTTGGGCTTTTGAGAAGGTAATTAAGTGTTTGGGTTATATCTTATGAATAGTTCTCAGTGTTTGCTTTCCATCTCTGACGGTTTAATTCATATTATGCCTAGAATGCTGTTTTGATTATGGGCTTGCCATCTGGATATGAGTCTTCGTTTTGAATCAGCAAAGTGACAGGTATGATATTTGTTTATATTTTGTAAATAATTTCCAAATGCTACAGATGTCATCAAACGTCTAAAGTTCTGTTTAGTGCATAGTTAGTCAGGAAAACAAAGAAATATCAAGTTAGGATTTTGTAAATAATCTCCACATTCAATATGATATTAAACCTTGTCCAGCTTATAAATCAACTAAGTGCTATATAAACAATACTTTCCGCTCTGTTTATCAAGTTCCACTTTCTACACTCTTTGTTAAGTTCTAAATGTTTTGAGAAGGATTTTGTATTAGTTTAGTGATTCGTTGGTTGTTAACAGGCAAGATAAGCCTATTTCGTTGATTCTTATTAGCCTAACTGATATGTATTTACACGTATATTATTATTTTACGTATATTCAATATTACTTTACATCAAATATTATTTACGTATATTCATTTTTATTAAATTAATATTGAGTGGTTGGGATCATATTTGCACATATATTATGCATTTAAATACTTGAAATGTTATTTAGCATTTTTCCGCTATTATGCAATTGAAACTTAGCATAATTAAATTTGCTTAAAGCTCCGTCTTCACCTTTAAACTCGTCAAATCATAGTTTTGTAAGTTGTAACATTCACTTTAAAAATTTTAGCATGAAAACTAATATTAGTCCCACTATTCACATTATATACATTAGTCAATTTTGTCTTGTTACCGGCTTGGATCATGTGACACCGTTCTTGAGAGTGTTCACCATGAGTTATTGGCTTCAATGTTTTGCATTACAACTCTGGACCAAATTGCTTATGTTTTGGAGGAAATATCTAAAGCAAAGCAAGAGTAAATCAAGCGTTCAACTACTTAGTAAGTAACTTGTTAACGCAAGTATATATGATGTATTATGGACATGGAAGAGTTGATCAAACAACATGTATGAGTTATTAAGTTTGGATATGTGAAGTAGTTTGAACTATATGTCTGAAATATTGAGATTGAATATATAAATGATATTTGAATGATATGTATAAAATATTACGTTGTAGTTTACATGTTTGTTGTTTGTGAAAATGTGTCATGTTTTTATACGTTTGAGAAATAGATAATGATATATATGAATGTTATTTGACTGATATATATGTATTTAAAAGTAATGAAAGAGCAGAAAAGATGTTATACAAACGGTGAAGGATAATGAAATTATATACGATATTATAGCGTTTTAAAAATACTGTCAAAAGGAGGGCATGCGCTATTAAAAAATAAAAGAAATGCTATTTAATTGTACTTCTGAACGTTATCACAACTGCAGTAATAAACGCTATAGAAATAACAACAAACGCTATAGAAGAATATCAATAAACGCTATAAAATTAAAATGAAAACTCTATCATAGGTGGCAGTTGGCTAAGCTTTCATATAGCGTTTTTGTTTAATAACAAAGATAAAACGCTATCAAATCTTTATTTTTTTATAGCGTTTGCTTCTATGCTATTTAAAGTTGGTGATCTAACATAGCATGTCGTTAGACAACATTCTCTGAAACACTATCTTTGGCTGTAATAGCGTTTTTGAAATGCTATCAAATCCCTTTTTTGTTGTAGTGTGCGCGACCTATGATGCGCGACCTAAGGAAACTCATGCGCGACCTAAAGTTTTTATCAGCATTTGCCAAACGCTGTCAAATCTGGCGCGACCTATGCCATACACGACCTAAGCCATGTGCAACCTAAGCCATGTGTGACCTAAGCCCTTAGATCGTGCTCAGTCCAGGGCTTTCCACGGCGTTTTTCAAAAGCTGTAAATTTCTAAAACTTGATTTTTGCAAGTTTCTTGAAAATTCACCCAATCCGCTTGATCTTTCTTTACGAACCATGATTTTTCAACTTGCCAAACATGTTTCCAAACACGTGCAAACTCTCCAATGCCTCTCAACTCAAAATCAATCAATTTCATCCAACAAATCATCATCATCAAAATGACGATTCAAGAAATGATCAAATCAATATATATGGATCTAAACATAGAATTAACACATGAAATTACCATTTATAAGTTGTTAGATTAGATCCTATGGGGTTTTGAATTGAAATCATACTTACATAATGTAGATCTAAGTGAAAACAACTTGAAATTATGAACATAAGGTCAAAAAATTCATATATTTGATTGAATCCGTATAAGAGATGCATATCACTGACCAATTCTTCAAATTAACTTGAAATTGCTTAATTCTCAATTCGGACAGCAAAGAATATGCTTCAGACCTCTTGATTTGATGTGGTCTCTCTGCACTTGATGTAGATCTAGCTTCAAACTATGTAGATCTTTGGTTCTCTTATGTAGATTTAGAATTTTAATGGTGGAAAAGTGTATTTGTTTGAGCAAAAAGGATCACCAGCTCAACCAAATAAGAGAATGAAGAAAGTAAACTATTCTACATGCCTCTAACCCCCTATTTATAGTCTTCCACTAGCCCAATAATGGGCCTCCTCAAATCAGTCGTCCAATGGCTTAAAAACCTGAACATAAATTGTGAAACACTAAAATAGAGATTCCTCCCAAACCGCTCAACCCAATCTTTAACGTGACCACGCTACGGAATTGCAACCCCGTTTCCTTTCCAATGAGACTGATCTCGGCGCCTGATTTGATCTTAGTCAAAATTTATTTCCTATACAAGATTAACAGGGGGAAAATGGTCAAAAATTGGTAAAAATTATGAACATGTCTCACATCTCCATAACCAACATATCAAAATATGAGAATGATCCAACCCTCAGGGGATAAAATAAAAATATTTTACGATCCTCCAATACATAAAATGCGGGCTGTTACATTCCCCCTTATAGGAAATTTGCCCCCGAAATTCCAAGCAAACACAAGCAACAAAAACAATTCCACATGCCTATCATCCATGATCAGCAAATTTACCATAAAAACTAACATCCGTCAAGCCATGCATCCATAGCCTTATCGTAGGATGCGGAATTCTAAGAACAATAATACAAGTTACAATGGGTAAGGATGACACGACTCTTATAGGTTATACCAACGAAGAGTTCTGGATGGGACGCCTTCATATTCTCTTCCACATCCCACGTACAATCGTTATTATCCTTACTCCATTGTACCTTGACTAACTTAACCGTCTTCCTTCTAACCTGTTTTGTGTCATTCCCCACAACACGAAGCGGCTTATGAGGTCTCGTAACTACGGACTCGACTTCTAGGTCTTCGTATTATTCCGGAGATACCCCACATTTGAATCATGCATACACTTTCGAAGAAATGACACATGGAAAACATTATGCACACTCAACATCTTCTTGGGTAACTCCAACCTGTATGCGAACTTTCCAATTTGCTCGATTATTGAAAATGGTCCAACAAAACTTGGGGCCAACTT
Organism: Allium sativum; assembly: GCA_030737875.1. Classification (NCBI taxonomy): domain Eukaryota; kingdom Viridiplantae; phylum Streptophyta; class Magnoliopsida; order Asparagales; family Amaryllidaceae; genus Allium; species Allium sativum. The sequence goes on along the minus strand of CM060927.1, from coordinate 258,630,409 downwards.
CCCTTTGCTTCTAAACCGAACAACATGCTTCAATGGCGAAATCTTCACGGAAAACATATCACCAACGTCGAATTTCAAATCTTTTTTATGCTTACTGGCGTACCTCTTATGACAATCTTGAGCTGCCTTCATTCGTTGCCAAACAATCACAATACAATCTGATGTCTCTCTGATCATCTCTGGCCCAAGTATCAACTTATCTCCTATTTCTAACAAACATGCCGAAGAATTACGTGGTCTACCATACAACTCCTCTTACGGTGCCATCCCAATGCTCGACTAGTAGCTATTGTTATATGCAAACTCGATTAGATGTAGATGGTCCTCCCGTGATCCTCTGAAGTCCAATACACAAGCTCTTAGGAGATCTCCCAAGACTCGGCTAACCCTCTCAGTTTACCATCAGTTTGGGGATGATAAGTCGTACTCAAACACAACTCGGTTCCCAAAGTCTCTTGCAAACTCTTCCAAAATCCACTTGTGAACAATGGTTCTTGATAACTCATTATGCTCTTTAGGATATCATAGAATTGAACTATATAAAGCTCAGCTAATTTCGATGATGTCTTGTCGATTTGATAGGAACAAACCTTGCACTTCTGGTCAAGCTATCCATGATGACCCAAATTCCTTCGTTTCCTGCCCTGATTCTAAGTAGTCCATCGATAAAATTCATCGATATCTGCTCCGACTTCAACGTAGGAACTTACAATGGATGAAGCAACCCACTTGGCTTCTTCTGTTCAGCTTTGACCAACTGGCAATTCATACAGTTGGAAATGAACTTTCCAATATCCCTTTTCGTACCTTCCCAGTAGTAAGATCGCTTCATGTCCTGACACGTCTTATTACCACCAAGATGAATCATCAACTTCTAGTGATGACATTCCCTTAGAAGCTCATCCCTCAATCCGTCGATATCAGGAACAACCAATCGTCCTTGCTTTCGAAGCCAAACTTCTTGATCGACCTCGAATTTTTTATACCATGGTTCCAACTTTTGGATAAACTCAATAATCTTTGCATCTCCCTTTTGGCTCTCACCAATCCTTTCGCTGAGAGCAGGTCTTATCAATAAGCTTGTCAACATTTTAGGTTCCAACCCACACCGTAATCTAAAATCAAAGTCCGCCAAATACACAAGGCTCTTCCATTCTGAAAACTTCACTCCCAAACTTACATGTCTTTGACTTAACGCATCTGCAACTGCGTTACCTTTACCAGGAGTATCGGCTATACCAAAATCATATGACGCCAGAAACTCTAACCACTGTTGCTACCGCAAATTCAAATCCTTTTGGGAGAAAAGATACTTTAATGACTTGTGATCCATAAACAACTCGAACCAAACTCCCAACAGGTAATATCTCCACATCTTTAGAAAAAAATTCGCTGCCAACTCCAAATCATGATTTGGGCAATTCCTTTCGTGTGGCTTCAGCTGTCGACTCGCGTAGGCCACAACCTTATCCTTATGCATCAGCGCTGCTCTAAGTCCAGTACCACATGCATCGGTTTATACCACCATTCCCTAATTCCCACCTTGAATCGTCAAAAAAGGAGCACTCGTTAGTCTCTCTTTCAATATTCTGAAAGCTTGCTCACACTTTGCATTCCATGTGAACACTTGGTTCTTCTTCGTCAACCTGTTAATGGAGAAGCTATCTTGGAGAAATCCTTGATAAAATGGTGATAATATCCCGCCAACCCAAGAAAACTCTGAACTTCTGTCGCATTCTTAGGCCTATCCTAGTCCTGGATTGCTGCCACTTTAGCGAGGTCAACCACTATTCCATTTCCAGAAACAACATGGACTAAGAACCTCACTTCTCTCTTCTAGAAGTGACACAACGAAAACTTAGCCTTCATATGTTGCTTTCGCAAGATTTCCAAAACAACTCTCAAGTCCGTCTTATGGTCTTCCTTATTCTGAGAGTAAACCAGAATATCATCCATGAAAACAAGCATGAACTTGTTCAATTTTTCTTTGAAAACCCTATTCATAATATCCACAAAATACGCTGGCGCGTTAGTCAACCCAACTGCATCACTAACTGTTCGAAGAAACCGAATGGTGTCCTAAAAGAATTTATCCTTTGTCACTCTCAATTGGTGAAATTATGTTCCTAAATCCATCTGAGAAAACATTTTAGATTCACGAAGCTGACCGAACAAGTCATCGATTCTCGGCAATTGATACTTGTTCTTCTTGGTCACCTTGTTCAACTCACAATAGTCCACACACACAATCTCAACGATTCATCGGCTTTGGTTGCAAACACAATTGGTGCTCCCTATTCCGATACACTTGTCTGAATGAATCCTTTTCCCAAAAGGTCACGAACTTGCACCTCTAAGTCTTGCTGTCCCTTAGGCGCCATCCGCCTAAGAGGCATAATGATAGGTCTAGCACACTCGACCAAATGGATTCTAAACTCGATCTCACGATGTGGCGGCAAACCTTTGACTTCTTCAAAGACATCCTCAAACTCATTAGCGATCAGCACAGATGACAAGTCTTCTTATGGAATCACAAGCGAATATAAAAAGCTCGCAAGGACACCATCTTTGGGCTTACATCGAATCAAAACCTTTTACCCTTCAAACCGATCCACTTTCATTTTGTATTTTGGACTAAATTCTTTTACTCACAAGACTTTACTACTCAAGCTGCATTATATACTCATCACCAATTTAATTGAACAAGTTGATGAGTATACTCTTGTCGGATACATCTTGATCCAATCCCTGACTCTCACCTCAAGCTTCTCGCCTCAAGCTTCTCGCAATTCACTCTTGTCACGAACTTATTGGATTTGGGATCATCTATGATCACCATCTTTTTTTTTAGAATAAAAAAAATCCATCCCTGACTCTCACCTCAAGCTTCTCGCAATTCACTCTTGTCGGATACATCTTGATCCAATCCATGCCCAAGATGATCCCAAATCCAATAAGTTCAAAAAAAGCAATCACACACAAAAGAACAACCATGACTCGATAACACAAGACCACAACAAAGCATACAAAGGTTGGACGAAGCCCCAACTGGATTAGTCACAACCAAAAGTCTATCATAAATTTTGGGTTCTAACCCAAGCGGCACACAAGTTCATTACAAATGAATGAATGCGATGCTCCATTATCAAACAACACACGAACTGAAACATCTTTAACTAAAAGTATACCTTGAATGACGTCACCTTTTCCTTTCTCCTCTTCAGTAGAAGCTCTTGAAGAAGATGGTACGGTCTCCAAAGCATAAGCCTTCACCATCTGCTTCCATTCTGCTAGCTCCGGACAATCCTTCTTATCATGCCCAGGTTTTCCACACTTAAAGCACTTCTTTTCAACTTTTGGGTTCTTACACTCATTAGCGAAATATCCCTTCTATTGGCAGTTGTAGCAAACCACCTCAATTTTAGTTTTCTTCTTGACATCCTTTCTACTGTTGTTGCTTCCTCTTCTTATTGTTATTACCACCCTGCTATGATTCAGAAGCTTCCTTGGTTGCAACGGCAACATTTTCTTCTATAGGAAACATGCATTCATGTTGAACAGCTTTCTCAACTATCTTCTCATATGGATTGTCAAGATGGTCCACCAATGGCTTCCAAATATTGGTATACAAATCCATAACAAACTTTTCCTTCTTCTGACAAGGAGAGTCAATGTACGGTCGGGCATACTTGGATAAGGCCTCAAAATCTGAAACAACTCAAGCACTGACCGACCATTATGTTTTAGCTCCACAAACTTCTTGAAAAGAACTGACTTCTGAGCAGTACAGATAAACTTCAACTCAAACTTGACTTGGAATGTTCCCATGTTATCTCTTCTTTCGGAGTCTCCATAATGATAGAGTTTCACCAATCTGTGGCTCTACCTTGCAATTGTCCCGATGCAAGCTTCCTTTTCGTTGCATTGTCAATACCGAAATCTCCAAAAATCCGTATACAAGAATCTATCCACCTCTGAACCACTTCAGTCGTCTTTGTCCCCTTGAATGTCTTTTCTCAGAAGCGAAGTCTTTGCATGCCTTTGCGAATTCCACAACCCTCGGTACCTGCAATTGAACTCCTACATTTACCGTTGTTGCCTCCTGAGTGGGTACTCTCCTCATGATCGCTGCCATCATGGCCTGGAACATAGCTGGGCAGTCTGGTATACTGCCATTTTCCCCTCTAAGAGAAGCCTCCTCCCTAGTAGCATGTCTCGATGGTCGACGACTCATTCTAAATGTGTAATATAGAATGATTAGTCACTTACGAGAAAACTGCTATAGAGTTTAAATGCTATTACTATACACTAATGTATATATCAAGTGTAAAGCCCACATTTTACGTATCGGAAGATCATTGAATATTTTATCATCTTTTAATATGTTTCTTATGGGGATGTGAGACATGTCCATAATTTTTACCGATTTTGTTTATGGCCATTTTGCCCCTGTTAGTCTTGCACAGGGCATAACTTTTGACTCAGATCGAATCGAAGGGTGAGACCTATGCCATTAGAAAGGAAATGATGATTGCCTTTCCATAGAGTGGTTACTTTAAGGGTTTGGCTTAGCGGTTTGGGAGGAATCGTTGTTTTAAGGTTTTTCAGTTGGTTGTTCAGGATTTTGAGCCACAATGAGCTGAATTGGGAAGGCCTATTAGTGGGTTGGTGGAAACTATAAATAGGGGGTGAGGGGTATGGAGAATAGGTTACTTCTCCCATTCTCTCATGGTGGCCTTGAGCTCCTTCTTCCTCTAACTGCTTTCCACAATTAAAAATCCAAATCTAAGGAGGGGAATCATATATCTACATCAATTGAAGCAAGGATTCATCGGATCAAGGAGATTGGTGCAAAGTGCTTGCTGTCGGGATTCTTATTTTTTTCATTTTAGCTTGTTTTGGAGAATCGGTGAATGATTTACATCTCTCACATGGATTCAATGAAGTATATGAGTGTTTAACATGTTTTTTCATCAAATTCAAGTGTTTTTCCTTAGATCTATACCATATTGAGTCCCTTTTCATACGATTCACCTTACGACCTGCTTTAGTAAGTTTAAATCCTTGATTCCTTGTTATTTCATATGTTTGGATAGGTTAGATCTATAGTTTGGTTCATATGATCATTCATTATGTTTATTGGAGTGATTTGCATGATTTGGTGAAAACTATTGTTTTCATGTTGTTAGCGGATTCATACCGCATTTTCGATCATATTTGATGGATTGGACAAGTTGGTTTCGTCAAATCTATCATTTGGCAAAGTTTTGGTGAAAATCGGAGTTGTTTTGGAGAAGTGCAGTTTTGGGGTCGCACATAGAGGGGTCGCTCGCTCCATGATGTGTTTTCTTGGAGAACAAGACATGGATAGGGATCGATCACACGTAGTGGAAACGAGCAGGGTCGGTCGTGCAAGTGGAAAAAGGCCTAGAGTCTTAACTTTAGAAAGCAGTTGATCAGTCGCTCCTGGTGTTGGGGCAATCGAGCGATCCTAAGGGAAGGTAAAGGTTCGAACGAGCGAGCCTACATTTAGACTAATGGGACGATCGTATGTTACAGGATAATTACTTCGATCTAGCGAGCCTGGTAGTGGAAGGATCGGTCGGCCGAGGATGGCTCGAGCAGTAGTGTACAGGAAGAGGAGCTGGTCGGTTATGCGTCTTTGTTGGTTGGTTGTGAAGCCTGAAAAGGTAAAGTGAAGGGGTCGGTCATACCCAGGAAGTTGGATTGATCGTTCCTATTGGTTTGGGTCGGTCGATCCTAGTGGATTGGGATGTTCGGTCGTTCAAGGTTGAAACCGATAAGCCGTGATGGAGGCTGGTCAGTCGTTCGGGGAATGGTCGATTGTTCATACCCTGGTCGGTGATGGTTGTTAACAACGCTTCTAAAACACTGTGGTTGATGGCTTACGTGCTATGGTTTGTTTTCCTTAGCAAATTGATGTGATGCTATGGATTGTCTTGAACCTCATGATTGAAGTTTTCTTTGGTTCGAAAGTGGTGATAACTTCAAAGTGAATTCCATGGGGAATGACGAAGTAAAGTGATTTGTTTGTCAGATGTGATGAATGTAGAGACGACTCAAGGATGTATTGAGATCGTGTGAAGTGATGGATCTAAAGTGCATTGAGCCTATTAATAGTTGTAATTGATAACGACTAGAGATATGAAGGCTGAGGAATTATTGTTGTCATAGGTTATAGTGGATCCAAAGCAGAGGTACAATTGAGGACTAATTGTAGGTCGAGTTCCCTAGGCATCGTGTATGGCCTAGACATGTGTTTAGTATAGCGTGTAACACATGTTGAGTATAGCGTGTGAAGTTTTGCTAGAATTGGGGCATCGATTATGGTCCTTGACAGTTGATGGTGAGTTGTTAGACAGTTGTACCATCTTTTTTTTTTAGAATAAAAAAAATCCATCCCTGACTCTCACCTCAAGCTTCTCGCAATTCACTCTTGTCAGATACATCTTGATCCAATCCATGCCCAAGATGATCCCAAATCCAATAAGTTCAAAAAAAGCAATCACACACAAAAGAACAACCATGACTCGATAACACAAGACCACAACAAAGCATACAAAGGTTGGACGAAGCCCCAACTGGATTAGTCACAACCAAAAGTCTATCATAAATTTTGGGTTCTAACCCAAGCGGCACACAAGTTCATTACAAATGAATGAATGCGATGCTCCATTATCAAACAACACACGAACTGAAACATCTTTAACTAAAAGTATACCTTGAATGACGTCACCTTTTCCTTTCTCCTCTTCAGTAGAAGCTCTTGAAGAAGATGGTACGGTCTCCAAAGCATAAGCCTTCACCATCTGCTTCCATTCTGCTAGCTCCGGACAATCCTTCTTATCATGCCCAGGTTTTCCACACTTAAAGCACTTCTTTTCAACTTTTGGATTCTTACACTCATTAGCGAAATATCCCTTCTATTGGCAGTTGTAGCAAACCACCTCAATTTTAGGTTTCTTCTTGACATCCTTTCTACTGTTGTTGCTTCCTCTTCTTATTGTTATTACCACCCTGCTATGATTCAGAAGCTTCCTTGGTTGCAACGGCAACATTTTCTTCTATAGGAAACATGCATTCATGTTGAACAGCTTTCTCAACTATCTTCTCATATGGATTGTCAAGATGGTCCACCAATGGCTTCCAAATATTGGTATACAAATCCATAACAAACTTTTCCTTCTTCTGACAAGGAGAGTCAATGTACGGTCGGGCATACTTGGATAAGGCCTCAAAATCTGAAACAACTCAAGCACTGACCGACCATTATGTTTTAGCTCCACAAACTTCTTGAAAAGAACTGACTTCTGAGCAGTACAGATAAACTTCAACTCAAACTTGACTTGGAATGTTCCCATGTTATCTCTTCTTTCGGAGTCTCCATAATGATAGAGTTTCACCAATCTGTGGCTCTACCTTGCAATTGTCCCGATGCAAGCTTCCTTTTCGTTGCATTGTCAATACCGAAATCTCCAAAAATCCGTATACAAGAATCTATCCACCTCTGAACCACTTCAGTCGTCTTTGTCCCCTTGAATGTCTTTTCTCAGAAGCGAAGTCTTTGCATGCCTTTGCGAATTCCACAACCCTCGGTACCTGCAATTGAACTCCTACATTTACCGTTGTTGCCTCCTGAGTGGGTACTCTCCTCATGATCGCTGCCATCATGGCCTGGAACATAGCTGGGCAGTCTGGTATACTGCCATTTTCCCCTCTAAGAGAAGCCTCCTCCCTAGTAGCATGTCTCGATGGTCGACGACTCATTCTAAATGTGTAATATAGAATGATTAGTCACTTACGAGAAAACTGCTATAGAGTTTAAATGCTATTACTATACACTAATGTATATATCAAGTGTAAAGCCCACATTTTACGTATCGGAAGATCATTGAATATTTTATCATCTTTTAATATGTTTCTTATGGGGATGTGAGACATGTCCATAATTTTTACCGATTTTGTTTATGGCCATTTTGCCCCTGTTAGTCTTGCACAGGGCATAACTTTTGACTCAGATCGAATCGAAGGGTGAGACCTATGCCATTAGAAAGGAAATGATGATTGCCTTTCCATAGAGTGGTTACTTTAAGGGTTTGGCTTAGCGGTTTGGGAGGAATCGCTGTTTTAAGGTTTTTCAGTTGGTTGTTCAGGATTTTGAGCCACAATGAGCTGAATTGGGAAGGCCTATTAGTGGGTTGGTGGAAACTATAAATAGGGGGTGAGGGGTATGGAGAATAGGTTACTTCTCCCATTCTCTCATGGTGGCCTTGAGCTCCTTCTTCCTCTAACTGCTTTCCACAATTAAAAATCCAAATCTAAGGAGGGGAATCATATATCTACATCAATTGAAGCAAGGATTCATCGGATCAAGGAGATTGGTGCAAAGTGCTTGCTGTCGGGATTCTTATTTTTTTCATTTTAGCTTGTTTTGGAGAATCGGTGAATGATTTACATCTCTCACATGGATTCAATGAAGTATATGAGTGTTTAACATGTTTTTTCATCAAATTCAAGTGTTTTTCCTTAGATCTATACCATATTGAGTCCCTTTTCATACGATTCACCTTACGACCTGCTTTAGTAAGTTTAAATCCTTGATTCCTTGTTATTTCATATGTTTGGATAGGTTAGATCTATAGTTTGGTTCATATGATCATTCATTATGTTTATTGGAGTGATTTGCATGATTTGGTGAAAACTATTGTTTTCATGTTGTTAGCGGATTCATACCGCATTTTCGATCATATTTGATGGATTGGACAAGTTGGTTTCGTCAAATCTATCATTTGGCAAAGTTTTGGTGAAAATCGGAGTTGTTTTGGAGAAGTGCAGTTTTGGGGTCGCACATAGAGGGGTCGCTCGCTCCATGATGTGTTTTCTTGGAGAACAAGACATGGATAGGGATCGATCACACGTAGTGGAAACGAGCAGGGTCGGTCGTGCAAGTGGAAAAAGGCCTAGAGTCTTAACTTTAGAAAGTAGTTGATCAGTCGCTCCTGGTGTTGGGGCAATCGAGCGATCCTAAGGGAAGGTAAAGGTTCGAACGAGCGAGCCTACAGTTAGACTAATGGGACGATCGTATGTTACAGGATAATTACTTCGATCTAGCGAGCCTGGTAGTGGAAGGATCGGTCGGGCGAGGATGGCTCGAGCAGTAGTGTACAGGAAGAGGAGCTGGTCGGTTATGCGTCTTTGTTGGTTGGTTGTGAAGCCTGAAAAGGTAAAGTGAAGGGGTCGGTCATACCCAGGAAGTTGGATTGATCGTTCCTAGTGGTTTGGGTCGGTCGATCCTAGTGGATTGGGATGTTCGGTCGTTCAAGGTTGAAACCAATAAGCCGTGATGGAGGCTGGTCAGTCATTCGGGGAATGGTCGATTGTTCATACCCTGGTCGGTGATGGTTGTTAACAACGCTTCTAAAACACTGTGGTTGATGGCTTACGTGCTATGGTTTGTTTTCCTTAGCAAATTGATGTGATGCTATGGATTGTCTTGAACCTCATGATTGAAGTTTTCTTTGGTTCGAAAGTGGTGATAACTTCAAAGTGAATTCCATGGGGAATGACGAAGTAAAGTGATTTGTTTGTCAGATGTGATGAATGTAGAGACGACTCAAGGATGTATTGAGATCGTGTGAAGTGATGGATCTAAAGTGCATTGAGCCTATTAATAGTTGTAATTGATAACGACTAGAGATATGAAGGCTGAGGAATTATTGTTGTCATAGGTTATAGTGGATCCAAAGCAGAGGTACAATTGAGGACTAATTGTAGGTCGAGTTCCCTAGGCATCGTGTATGGCCTAGACATGTGTTTAGTATAGCGTGTAACACATGTTGAGTATAGCGTGTGAAGTTTTGCTAGAATTGGGGCATCGATTATGGTCCTTGACAGTTGATGGTGAGTTGTTAGACAGTTGTACGATAACGATGGTTTTGAAGCAAGGTTGGCAGTGATAGCCAGAGTTAGTCATGGACGTTTGAATGCTTTGTTGTGATGATGGTTGAGTTGTTTTGCCATGTATGAATGATTGTTCTGATTTCCATGACTGGGTTGTTATTTCCTTTGGATGAATGGATCATAAAGGTTGTCACTATCGGATGTGGGGAAGGCAGTTGGGAGTTCTTCTCTGGAGCGGGGTAGATTAGTTTGTTTATCTACCCATTCTCATATACTGATTTCATGAAGTTGTTAGCTGTTTTATCTCTCACTAAGAATGTTGTCTGACTCAAGGTTTTATGTTTCCTCTTATTACCTTGGGCTGTTCATCCGATTTTTTGGATGGGTAGACTAGTTAGCAGGTGATTGCTTAGTGAGGGCGAGGCTGTTGTTCGGAGGTGAGCAGGAGTCTGGTGTACTATTTTACTACTATCAAATACCTTTGTTTTCCGCTATTTTCTATTCTCTGAGTTTTGTAGTGAGTCAAATTGTATAAACACTATTGTTGTTATCAACATGCATGGGAATTACTTTCTAGTTATCAGGAAAGTTTAGTGTTTTCTTCTTCACTATCACTACCTGTTGTATATGTACTATTATATTTTATCCTTGCACTGTGAGTTTATGACAGATTCCACTTGTATTATCTACTCTGATGATCATCCATAGCAGCCATGCACACCTTTAAGCACATTATTCCTCTTGTTTAGTGCGGGGGTTGTGGGTGGTCGTCACATTTGGTATTAGAGCTCTGGTTAACGATTTTAGCCAAAGTTCTAAGGTGTAACTACGTATGAGGGGCGTAATTGTAAATTTCAGTTGGATGCTTACTATATATATATATATTAGCATATATAGTAGTAGCAGTTGTATCTCTTTAGCAGTTTTCTTGGAAATGGTTAATTATTCTAAATTGTAGATTTAGAATGATTAGATTACCATCAAGGCACACTGTTAGGGGAGCTAATGCTAGAGGGGGAAATGGGGGTGAAATAGACTACCTTACCATATTTGAAGCCATGATGGAAGCATTCATGTGAAGGGTCCCCGCTCTAGTGGAAGCTACGGTGGACGTAGGAGTTCAGTTACCTAGGGTTGTAGATTTTGCAAAGCTGTGCAAGGATTATACATCACTCGGAGGAAAACCACTCAAAGGACCTAAACCAACTGAGGGGATTCAGAGGTGGATGGATTCTAGTTTCCGAATCATTGGAGACTTGGGGTTAGATGATGCAAATAAGAGAAAGCTTGCATTAAGGCAACTGCAGGGTAGGGCCATGGTGTGGTGGAATTCAGTTACACTAGAGACTCCAGAAGATGAGATTTCATGGGAGCAATTCCAAGCAAAGTTTATCTCAACTACTCAGAAATCCATTCCCTTGAAAAAGTTTGTTGAGTTGAAGTAGAACAGCAGATCAGTTCTTGATTACATCTCTGATTTTGAGGCCTTGTCCAAATATGCTCGTTCATACATTGATACTCCTTACCAAAAGAGCGAGAAGTTTGTCATGGGTCTGGATGCCTATATTAGAAGGTCGTTGGTGGATCATCTTGATGATCCATTTGAGAAGCTTGTGGAAAAGGTTTTCTGTCATAAGAGCTTATTCCCTAAAGAGGCTAATGTTGTTGCTACAACCAAGGAAGTTCAAAACCCACAACAGGGTGGTAATAATAAGAAAAGGAAGCAGCACCAACAAAAGGGAACGGATGGCCAAAAGAAGCAGAAAAGTGAAGCGACTTGCTTCAACTTTTGGCAAAAGGGACATTTTGCTAGTGAGTGCAAGAATCCTATAGATGAAAAGAAGTGCTTCAAGTGTGGGAAGCTGGGACATGAGAAGAAAGATTGTCCATAACCAGCTAAAGGGAAGCAAGTGGGTAAAGCTTATGCTTTGGGGGCAGAACCGTCTTCTTTGAGGGCTCCTACTGCTGAGAAAAAAGGAAAGGGTGTCATGGTGCAAGGTTCTCTTTCTGTTAGTGGTGTTTCAGTTCGTGTTATTTGATACTGGAGCATCGCATTCATTCATTTGCAATGAGCTTGTGTGCCATTTGGGTTTGGAAACCGAGATTTGTGATAGACCATTGATCGTGACTAATCTAGTTGGTGGTTCCTCTAATCTTTGCATGATATGTCATGGTCCAGTGTTGTCGAGTCATGGTTGCTCTTTTGTGTGTGATTGCTTTGTTCTTAACTTCGCAAGGTTTGGGATCATCTTGGGCATGAATTGGCTCAATAGGTATGCCACGAAGGTGAATTGCGAGAAGCTAGAGATGAGAGCAGGGGTTGTGGAATGACGAAAGGTGTTGATACAGTGTAAGCGCGAAGAGCGTATCTTCGTTAGCTATCTATATTCTCTTGTGATTCCACAGGAAGACTTGTCATTTGTGTTGATCGCTAATGAGTATGAAGATGTCTTTGACGAGGTCAAAGGGTTGCCGCCGCATCGTGAGATCGAGTTTAGGATCGATTTGGTTGAGGGTGCGTCTCTCCTGGTTGGTTGTGAAGCCTGAAAAGGTAAAGCGAAGGGGTTGGTCATACCCAGGAGGTTGGGTTAGTCGTTCCAAGTGTTTGCGTTAGTCGATCCTAGTAGATTGGGATGGTCGGTCGTCCAGGGTTGAAACCAAGAAGCCGTGATGGAGGTTGGTCGGTCGTCTGGGGAATGGTCGGTCGTTCATACCCTGGTCGGTGATGGTTGTTAACAGCGGTTCTAAAACGCTGTGGTTGATGACTTAAGTGCTATGGTTTGTTTTCCTTAGCAAATTGATGTGATGCTATGGATTTTTTTGAACCTCATGATTGAAGTTTTCTTTAGTTTGAAAGTGGTGATAACTTCGAAGTGAATTCCATGGGGAATGACGAAGTAAAGTGATTTGTTTGCCGAATGTGACAAATGTAGAGATGACTCAAGGATGTATTAAGATCGTGTGAAGTGATGGCTCTAAAGTGCCTTGAGCCCATTAATATTTGTAACTGATAACGACTAGAGATGTGAAGGTTGAGAAATTATCGTTGTCATAGGTTCTAGCGTACCTAAAGAAGTGGTTCAATTGAAGACCAATTGTAGGTCAAGTGCCCTGGGCATTGTGTATGGCCTAGACACGTGTTGAGTATAGCGTGTGGAGTTTTGCTAGAACCAGGGTGTCGAATATGGTCCTTGACATTTGATGGCGAGTTGTTATCCAATCATACGATAACGATGGTTTTGAAGCAAGGTTGGCAATGATAGCCAGAGTTAGTCATGGACGTTTGAATGCTTTGTTGTGATGATGGTTGAGTTACTTTTTCCATATATGAATGATTGTTCTGATTTCCATGACTGGATTGTTGTTCCCTTTGGATGTATGGATCGTAAAGCTATCACTGTCGGATGTGGGGAAGGCAGTTGTGAGTTATTCTCTAGAGCTGGGTAGGTTAGTTTGTTTATTTACCCATTCTCATATAATTATTTGATGAAGTTGTTATTTGTTTTTTCGCTCACTAAGACTGTTGTCTGACTCAAGATTTTATGTTTCCTCTTATTACCTTGGGTTGTTCATTCGATCATTTGGATAGGCAGACTAGATGGCAGGTGACAGGTGATTGCTTAGTGAGGGCGAGGTTGCTGTTCGGAAGCAAGCAGGAAGCTGGCGTACTATTTTACTACTATCTAGTACCCTTGTTTTCCGCTGCTTGCTATTCTTTGAGTGTTGTAGTGAGGCAAATTTTATAAACACTATTGTTGTTATCCACTTGCATGGGAATTACTTTCTAGTTGTTAGGAAAGTTTAGTTTTTTCTGCTTCGCTATTACTGCCTACTGTATATGTTCTATTATATTTTATTCTTGCGCTGTGAGTTTACGACAGGTTCTGCTTGTATTATTTACTCTGATGATCGTCCATAGCAACCATGCACACCTTTCAGCGCATTATTCTTCTTGTTTAGTGTGGGGGTTGTGGGCGGTTTTCACGGCGAGCATCCATCAGAAATCTACAAGTATATCTCTCATATGTTATTACTTCTTCGAACTTTGGCTAAAATCGTTAACCAGGGCTTTGATACCAAATGTGATTACCACCCATAACTTCTACACTTAACAAGAGGAATAATGCGCTGAAAGGTGTGCCAGGCAGTTATGGACGATCATCACGGTAAGATAACACAAGCGACACCTGTCGTATAACTCATGGCGTAAGGATAAAATATAATATAACATATACAACAGGCTATAATAGATGCATTTCTGAGCAGAAATTTAAACTTCCATAACAACTAAAAAGAATATCCATACACCCTTGGATTACAACATCAGCGTATGTACAAATTTGCCTCACTAAAACATTCTGAGAAAAAACCAATCATAACAGCGGAAAAAATAAGTACTAGATAGTTGAAAATCTAATACGCAAGCCTCCTGCTCCTCATCACTCTGCATCCTCGCCTCACTAAGTTTTGCTACCTACAACATGCTACTTATTCTTCCCATCCAAAACCGGATGAACAACCCAAGGTAATAAGAGGAAACATAAAACCTTGAGTCAGACAATAGTTTTAATGAGCGATAAAACAACTATATAACATCATTAATAAAGTATATGAGATTAGGTAGATCAACTAACTAATCTACCAACATCAACAGAGAAGAACCCAAACCCTCGTCTTCCCCACATCCAACAGTGATATCTTTTACAAATAAGCATTTGAAAGCAACTATACATTCATGGCAATCAAAGGCAACTATATAATAGCAATCATAACAACTAGTTATATCTCACGTAAACCATCCTAGTTGAGATAAACATTCCCCAAGCATAAGCCCCAAAGGCCTAAACCAACATCAGACAAGCACCCAAGAAATATCTCCTTCGACATCGGAAAATCTAGGTGAGATGATACAAGAAAAACAACCAACATTCATGACTCTGGCTATCACCGCCTATCCTTCTACGAAACCATCGTTAATCGTATGACGGCCAACCCAGCCACATGTCAAGGGATAATGGTAACCCCGATTCTAGTAAAAACTCCATACGTCTTTCAACAATACATATTTAGGCCTTTCAATAATGCCTAGCATACTCAACCAAACAACCGACTTTTAGACATCTCTATTATACCCTTGCTTTGAGCCCGCTAGAACCTACGACAACGATAACCCCTCAGCCTTCAATATCTCTAGTCATCCAACCTGATGACCATTCATAGCTTAAGTAACCCCCTTGAGCAGTCATTATCCACCAACTCATCACCTTGAGTCATCTTCACATTCGTTGCATTTCAACGATCAACAAACGCATCACAACACTTCAAACATTCCTGTCTGAATATACTTCAAAGCCATAATTGTAACACCCCGCATTTTAAGATAATTAAATAATGCATATGTGTATATATATATGCATAAACATATACATATATATATAAGAAGAATAAAATAATGATAATAAATTATTGCATGTAGTAAATACATGCATTGAAAAAGAAGAAAAGATTAATGCAACACATGCGTTAAAATAAAGAAGAAATTGGTTACATGCAGTATAATTATGTTGCATGCACTGATTTACAATATTAAGCATTAATAATAGAAGAAAAATGAAAGAAAAAGATGCATGCAATGGTTTATATGAAATATTATAACAAACATGAAAAAGAAGAACAAGAAAAGAACAATGACCTCCATTGTTCTAAGCCTTATTAACAATAGTATAAGTAGTCCAGTTGGTTAGAGCATATGGCTTTCATACAAGAGGTATAGAGTTCGATTCCCGCCGGTTCCATATTTTTGTTTTAAGGGGACGACTAAAATAACACATGCTTTAAAGAGAAAATATGTATAAACGCACATGTAAGGAAAAGTACACATATAAGGAAGTATAGAAAAATATATACATATATGTATATGAGAATATATGCGTGTATATGTGCAAATATATATATATATATATATATATATATATATATATATATATATATATATATATATATACAAAAGAAAATTCAAAATAAGGCTGTAATTAAAGAAATGTGGTAAGAATTAAATAACGGTACAATACTGTTTGAATTTTGAAATCGAAATGAAAGTGGTGCATATATATATACACCTAAAATGGTCATTAGAAGTTTTATATACATATAAGGAGATTATATGTAAATATGAGCATAATGGCATGCGCTTTACCTAAAATATTGTGTAAGGTATATATATAGCATGTACCAAAATATACATCAGTTTGCAAAGCAGATATCCATAAGAAATTTTTGTTGAGTACATCCCTTCCTCTATTGACACAACCGATCATTAACCAAATTACAATGATAGTACAATGATTAAGCTGTAAAAATTGAAAGGAAAAAATCAGCATAACGTGAAAATTTCTTATTCTAAATTAGGAATAAAAAGGATAAACTAAGATTTTACCAGTTGAGTTACGTTTTTTGATAATCGGTCAGTATTCATGCTTTTGCTTGCTTAGACATTGTAGACATTAACCGAATACTGAAACAATGATTTTGAAAAAAAAACAGAACATTACACACCCATTAACATATAAAAAATTAAAGAGATCTTTTTTGAACAATGATTTAATAGTATTTATTATCAAACCAATTAAATTGTTACAATGTGTGCACGTCCCACCATGCTAATAGATAATGCATGGGCTTCATTCAGCTCATACCAGATTTACACCCTACTTCCCGAAACAAAACAACACACACCCCCCTTCATACATATTAGCTTCATTCTTTCCACTATGTCTGTTGTAGCCCTCCTTTGCGTATCCACCAAAATTGAGATGGAAACAAACAAAATAAATTTTCTTTTTCCTGAATTTTGGGTAAAATATAGCATTTCTCTTGATCCCCCGTGAAACTATTCCTTTGCTAACTCTTTGATGCATAGATTTTTCCATTTTGAGCAATCACTAACAACAAAATCTATGTTTATACTGTGTGCTTACATATGTTGTTTTAAGTATCGTGAAAATCCAACTTATGTTTTGAATATTGTACAGGAATAAGAAGTTCTTTAAATTAGAAATCTTAGACTTACTAAAATTAGAAGTACATGCATAGTTTGATAGCTATTTTCTTAAATGTAGAACTACTGCATATTTTGCATAATTTCAATTATTTAAATGTGCCATGGCAAAGTTTTAGCAAAGATGTCAATAATGATTCATTCAGCAGAGAACATTGTACATCTGTGATGAGTACTTAAAAACTCAATGCTCCATCATGAATAACCATTGAAAAAATTACAGTGTTCCCAAAACTGTCGTGTAAATAATATGTTGCAGGGTCCAACGAATCAAACAAATTAGAGGATACTAATATATTCTAAATCCGTAAGAAACAACCAAAGCAAAAAAAAAACAGATCTAAACTTTAATTCGTATTAGGTAACAAAAAAGAACATTGTGCTAGCTAAATCCGTAATAATTAAACAGAGAAAAACCACTGCAAAAAATAGACCTGACCTCCAATTCGGTTTTGGTAAGAGGAAAGGATATTGTGTTCTAGATCAGAAAAAGATGTTATAAAAAGGACGTTCCTGCTGAGATGTAAATGGACGATTATATTTGATGATCGCTGAATAAAGCAGCTCCTCCAAATTTCCAACGCTCATTGGAGTACCTTTTATCTCATCCACCTTTGTCTGATCCTCCTCGTTCTTCTCCTTGTTAGGCTATAACCTCTCCTGATTCCCCAGAACTCCTCTTCCATCAACAGGGAGTCTTTGATTCTTTCCAATTTTAGCAACCTCGATCTGCATTTTGTTACGGGTGTCACAACTGGAAGCCTCGCAGCAGCCTCTGGTCCTTTCTATTTGCGTTGTTTTCAACCGATGCGAGATGGCAGCGCAGGTGATTGAAATTTCTTCTTGCTCTTTGAAAGGTCCGATTTTCGATCAGATGGCGGTTGTTTTCTGATACCAGTGCCTGCTTGCCCGATCGATTATGTGTTCGGTTAATGGTGAGTGAGGTTCGCTTCTTCCTTCAATTATGTGATCATGGGAAACATTAAGTTTAAAATAAGCATTAAATTTCTTTAAATTTTGTTCTCAGATCATGGGAGAGATTTGTGGAGAGGAAACTAATCGTGGGAGATGGGAAAACATGCATTTAATGGAGTTAACTTTGGCAGTTTGTTTGATGCGGTGCATAAATCCTACCATCATATGTCTTTTGTGCCAATAAATTTTGGCCTTCTTTGTCTTTTGTTTATGTACCATTATTACATAGATAATATTTAAATAAATTCTAGAAATTCAAATGTTTAAAATAAAATTAACAAATAAACTTTTGTGTCAAAACAACTCGCGGGACCCATAGGGGGATCAACCTAGGGGTCGACCCACCCACAGGGGGATCAACCCACCCATAGGGGGATCGACCCAGGGGTCGACCCAGATATAGGAGGTCGACCCAGGGGTCGACCCACCTCAGATCTGGGAAGATTCATTAAAGAATCTGGACTGTTTTCTTAACCATGTTCGTTGCTGACTCAGCGCTATGTGTACGATAAGATCCCGAACTCCTATGAATAGGCTAGCAGAGCCTAACCTAAATCTCACATTCTATGAGAGGCTTCCTAAGCTCTACCATTCTTCTTCCTCCTCAAATCTCTTCAGAAAAATAAAATAATTAGTTTAGGAAAATTCTAATTCGAGATATATAGGAAAAGTATAAATATTAATAAAGAAGGTGTTCAGAATTCTATTCGAAGAAACGTAATTTCTTGGATCTGGTCTATTTAAATTTCTCATCTTTCTTCCCTTCTTCTTTTAGTTAAGAATTTTTGATCCATGGTTGTTTAGGTTTTAAATGCAGTTAGGAGAACCATGGGATGTTAGATTTGGACCAAATTCAGGATTTAGAAATCAATTAGGTGAGTGGATTTAAAATATACCTTTTTGGGAATGGTATATTAATCATTTGACATTCCCCGTTAATACGCAGCGTAAATCTGCTAGAATGATTGAAGTGCTGAAATGTTAATATGATATGTTGAAATATTAATATGTTGAAATGTTAATATATTGAAATGAAAACCGGTTGAAATGAAAACCTGCTAAAAAATGTATAATGATTACTGTTGTATACATGCATGTTCTAATCACATGTCAACTTGTGACATATTATGTACTTGAACCCTTAACTATAGAAATTGGGATAATTAAATGTTAAATTGTTAGATTAAAATAATTACGTGATTGATAGTTACATGCTATTATTTTAGAATGGAGTTAATTACATGTTAGGAAGAACATGCGACATGATTATACGTTGAAAGAATTAACATGATATTAAACGTGACATGTAAAAATAAATTTATAGTAAAAATTTGGAAGAATGGACATGCCTAAATTATATGAAAATTTTACAATAAATAGAAAATTGTAACTGCACTTAGACATGAGGTTAAATTCAATTGTGGTCGAAGTCTACCCCCGAACCGCCCAGGAAATCCAGCATCCACAAGTTGTTAATTTAATTTGTGGGGTCTAGTGCCATGAGGTTAAGTCCAATTTGTGGTAGAAGTCTGCCAGGAACCGTCCAACAAATCCAGCATCCACAAGTGGTCGGCTAAATGTGAGAGGTCAAGTGGATAAACATATATATGAACATATGTATATAAAATGATAGAAATAAATGGCACTAATAGTGATTATGGAAATGAATTGTAACACCCCACCTCCGCCAGTACCACTCTTGCAAGGGCACTGACTTTGGAGGGGCGTTTGAATCAGGTAAACATGCATAATGATATATCAAGGCAGAACAAGAACATATGTATATATGTAAACAGAGTAAATAAGATAAGTAAAACAGCGGAAGATTTCAAACCATTTCAAAACAAGTCTGGTACAACATAATGTCAACTTTCCAAATACACAAGTCTAGAAAAAAAACATCACTGAAAAACTGAAATACATAAGTACTATCCCCAAAATAAGTGATAACCATAGCTAGCTTCATGTCAAGACCGTACATGAGCTAAAATCCCATAAGCAAGCGATCAGAAATCCAAGCTAAGCTCCAATATTCCCACCCTGAGAACCTGGGGGGGGGGGGGGGGGAACGGAAGAAAAGAGGCGAAAGGAAAACAGGTCAGTCAAAAAGACTGAGTAAGCCCTACTACAATCAATGTAAACTGATAAAGTTAACTAGCATGAGAAGCAGGGATGAACATAAGGATAACAATATACTAGCATGATGATTAACTAACAAGGTAGATAAAGGTGTCATCGCATAATCAGGTTTAAGGTTTTTGCACCACAGGTGTACTAGCAAACTAACATGACTTGAATAAACAAGTATTGATCCCTTGGCCCAAGCTTTGGCCCAATAACATGAAGTGACCCTAATACGCGGTCCAACCAAACGGTCTAGTCGATCGGCTCCCTATAAGCCTAGCTTGTCACGTGTTGGTGTCAATGCGGCCCAAACATAATTGTAGTCAGACTGTGCAGGGTCTCCCGTCGGGTGTATCAAGCCCTAGGGTGGCAACCCCTGGACACCATAAACATGAGTGCACAGTCTCGATCTACTGGTACCCGTGCATGTTTTCCCCGGCTTCGGACTGTGTGCACGACCATAGTCCGCCCAGAACTACACCGGCGTACCCTTCTGCCGTCGTTTTTGGTCACTTACCTCAAGTCCAGTAATTGTGCCCCCACCCTAGCCTAGTCCCTAGGGTCGTAATGATACAAACTTGGGATTACTGCTGGAGTGGACCCCCATTGCTAGGATTTTCTAGTGGGTTAAGTACGGTTTAACCCTCTTGCTAATCATGGATTAACTTGGTTAAGTGTAACGATGAGTTCACGACTTAACCCTGATTAATCTACCAAGCCCAAATTGGTTAAGTATTAAGTGGACCATGACTTAACCCTAATCATGAGGCATTAATTAATTTAATGTGCCTTAACCTCTCACATTAGACCTTGTTGCGGTTACTAGTTAAGCCGGGCGGGTCTGGATAGCTTTACACCACAATTTGGTCTAACCTCGGGTTCAAGGTACAACATGGCCAACTTCTCACATTGGGTCCTATTGTTTGTAGCAACTAGTTAAGCCGGTCGGTTCCGGGTAGGTTTACGCTACAAACTCAACCCAACCTCGAGTTGGTCACACTTATCTTTTCTAAGTGTCATGTCCATCATGTTTCCAAAACATATTACAAATTTTCAAGCAATTGGGTAGACCTAACTTAATAGGTAAATTCCCAATGGGTAGACCTAACTTAATAGGTAAATTCCCAATCTTATGTTTTTATGTCTTTTAAGTTTACCCAACCCCAAACGCAATCCCATCACTTACATATCGCAATAGCGCATAAAGGATAGAAAGAGGGAACTTGGCATAATCATGACATAAAGGTGTTGAAGCCACAAGTTTAACATGGTGGCATATGAAATGTACATATGTTCATATACTCGCATATTACATTTTTAGGCCTCATAAGCATGCATAAAACCAAACTTAGCATATTGGTGATACATGGTGATAAATGACATGTAGAAATGGCCATAAGTTCGCATTTAGCCTCACATGCAAGTTATCATAAGAGATATGATAACTTACATGTTGCCAAAATGCAACCTTTAGCATAAAGCTTGAAGCTTTATGTTCATATACTCAAGATAAGCTTGCATAACATGATAACATGAACAAAATGATCATCCCAAACTTGCATAACATAACTTGCATATCATATGGCAAACTTGCATATCATAACATAGCAAACTTGCATAACATAACATGATAAACTTGCATATCATAACATGGCAAACTTGCATAACATAACATGATAAACTTGCATAACACATCATAGTAAACTTGCATATCATAATGATCAAACACAACTTGCATCATTCATTAACTTTAGAGTTTAAATATGAAAGTAGAAAAGGGCTTACAATGCTTATGAAGACACAAAAATATGACAAAGCCCTTATGCAATCAAATAAACCCAAAATGCAAGCTCCAATAGAAAAACCCTTAAGCCAAAATGATCAAAACTCTTGCTTTATGATGCAAATATAGAAAATTGACTTGAATGCAAGCTAATGATGCTCATACAAGCTTGAAAACACTTGTATGCATGGAAAATCTCTCATAAAAATTTATTTAGGAATTTTATGAAGAGAGTGGAGGCCATGAGAGGAATGATTTTGCCATAGTTTAGTTACCTGAATGAATAATGATGATTTAGGGTTAGGTTAGCGGCTTATTTATAGAGATTAGGATTAGTTCTAGCCTTAGGATTAAACCCTAGTTCCAATCTCAGCTCTCAAAACCAAATCTGGCCCTAAAACCTAACCAAGACCCCAAATGGTGCACCAGGCAAAACTGCCCGGCTGGACCAAGTCGACAGCCAAGTCGACTGGGCTGTCGACTTGGGTCCAACCAAGTCGACTCCCAAGTCGACAGGGCTGTCGACTTGGGTGCTCTGGCGGGAATTTTTCCGCCTGGCCCAATCTAACCCTAATTTCCAAATTCAAACTTGAATTTGAAATCTGTTTTGAACTTGCAATTTTCTGAAAACTTCATTGGGCCTTAATCGGGTCATACGGACTCCGATTTTCGAAAACTCGGACTCTATTTCGCGTATTTTTCCGAGATGAACGTAATGTCATAGCCCGTTTCCCTTGATTCAGATTTATAAATTAAATTCTGCCTCGATTTACGTTATAACGGGTTATTGAAAAATACGGGTTGTTACATAAATAGAAATGAATTGGGAATGAATGAAACTTAAAACAGTAAAAGAAGTGGAATGAACAGGGAATGATAATTATCTATTACAAATAAATTACATTAATGAGTATGTTATATAATAGGTAGGCTTGTCCTAGGGACAAGTGGAAATTATAACTTAGGTTATAATAAATGATAAAAAAAATTTGGAATAACCTATGTAATAAGATAAGTTGTATTTAATTGTAAGTTAAGTTATCTGTAAGTAGAGAATCTGAAATCTACTGATAAGGACAACATAAATTATATTAATGGAAAGGAAACTTATTAATAAACCTTAGTTAAGAGAGCTAAGTTAATAAGTAAATAACGACAAGTTATAATGTCAGTATAAGATGAAATTATGATTAAATAAGAAAGAATGAGGCAAACTTATGAAATGAAATAAATTACATTTAATCATAAATAATAAGTGACATGTTAAATAGAAAACATGTGAACTGAGATATATTTAATTACATATTAAGTAGAACATGTTATTGCAACTATGGAATCAGCCAATGAATAATATAAAGAGATTGTAGACTACAGACCTTGGATTACAATCTAGAGAATGTCATGTTATGGGTTTATTAATGAACGTAAAAGGGTTAAGTTTTGTAAAAAGAAAGAGGAGTCCATTGCTTAGAGATATAAGTGGCTCGGGAAGAACTTGGTAGCTTGAATAATAAGTTAATATAGTTGGAAATAACCACGTTAACTAGAAACCTGATGAGGTAGAGCAAGCTCGTAATTGAATGTTTAGACATAGGGTCTAATAACACATTAAATTGAGGCGCTTGGACTAGTCCATATGTTTGACGGTGAATAACCCAATGGGGTAGATCATCGTGGTGTCATGAGGCATGAGGGGAGCGCACATTCATCTGATTATTCTGCTAGCTCCGAAGGACTGGAAGGGAAGCACGCGATTTCTTGGGACGTGTAGGGTACTCTTGGTAGTCCTCTGTGCTGTGACAACGTTCTACTATGCTCACAGAGGTTAGGTCTGCACGTTTCTACCTGGTGAGTATGCCTTGACTGCTACGATAGGGGGAAATTAGAAGACTATAGGGTGGCACAGGTGATTCGATGATCCTGTTTCCTGACTTGGCTAGGTTATGACCACTCATATGTAGTGAAAGTTCTAACCATTAGATAGCAAAGTCGTCGGGTACCAACCATCGATGGACAGCTTGATATGTGATGTAACGATCCGGATTTTTCGAACAATTTATTATTAGGAAATGATTCAGATAATCAATGCAAATTATAACTGAATAGAATTGATAATAATAATAATTTATTATTAGGAAATTAATTGTTTCGAATTTAATTTATACCGATTTAAATTTTCCACATGATCGAATTGAGCTTCGGAACCTGTCCCAATGTGTTCAGAATAGTGGTACAACCCTAAAAATGTCAGTTGTTGGGTTCAGAAAGGAGTTGACAAAACACGAATTTTAAAAAGGGTTAAAATCACCGGTGCAACTCAAAATTAATAAATAAAAATATTATAAAACTAATTTCTTCCATCCTAAGCTTCACAACAAGTACACTGCAAACTGCAGGCCTTCGTTTCCCTACCTATGCCTACATGAAAACGACTTGGTGCTTATCTGCTTTTTATCCTGTATATACTTATATCGCGATACCACTTTTCTTTCTTTTCCAATTTCATTCTCAGCCGAAATAAATCAGAAAAGCATTTTTCACTCTTCCTCAAAATTGAAAACAAATCAATGGAAAACTCTTAAATCCTAAACCATGATTCGAGGGATTCGTTCGTTGAGTTCTTCATTTCCGTGGGTCTCAGACTCTATTGCGATGGAGACTTTTGAACTTTGAAATTAATATCTATAGGCTAAGGCTCGCGCTCGAAGGAAATGGGTGAAAGGCAGAGAAGGTAATCGCGATGTTGTAGAGACCGACACTGGAATGGGATTGAATAATTTGTAGCGATGTTAGGGTTTTCAATTTTGGGTGAAAACCATTTGCCTCTGGGAACATGAAATGGAATGGAGACGTAGAGCAAAGTACGGATGGTGGTGATGAGTTCGGGCTTGTTGAGAGGTGCGATTTTGAAGATGGCGAGTTTCCTGAAGGTGTTGATGTTGTAGAAAATGCGAACAAATGTTCGATCTATGTTGCTGACTGATATGGGGGTGGGATTGAAGCTGGGATGAATTTTTGGTTTATGTTTAAGCTGAAGGAGTTCGCGTGCTTCAGGAAGGAGCCGTTGGGAATTTTCAAACTGGAAGGTGAGTTCAGCAAAAGTAAAACCTAAATTAAGGTAAACTTAGTTGTTATTTTATTTTTATTAATAAGTAATAATTTATTTAAAATGGTATTAAGTTTATAAATGAATATGTTTATATTTTTTTACAGTAATATGATTTACTAAATGAACAATTAGAGCCAATTAATGTTCAGTTAAAGAAGTAATTGATTTAAAACTGTAAATTATTTAGTTGATTTTGTGTATCTATATAATCATGTTAAATTATAAATACATAAATTTAAAACGTGATTTAAAGAAGAATATGGAATAAGATGAAAGTTAATTTAATTTAGTTAATTAAGTTTTAGTTACTAATTGAGTTAACCAACTTCTTAGAAATATTGTGTTTAATTTATACAAGATTGGAAGATCGGGAAGTAGGATATTTGGATTCGTAATTTCAGACCTTATAATCAGGAACTAAAATGGAAATCGAAATTTCAGACCTTATAATTTATTATAATCGAATTTTTTATTTATATTTATATGATGTTTGATGGTTGGTTGTTTGCATTGCTATTTATTGATAAATTGTGATTATTAAAAACATATTGGTTATTTAGGCTTGGTGTTTGTGGCTATTATATACACACACACACACACACACACACTGTAACGACCCAGAAAATCTGAACCAATTTAAAAAATTTTAAATTGGCTAAAATAATGGATTTTAAATATTTAAAATAAATATTTTAAATAATGGCGATGAAAACTGAGTTTGAATCGACAATTGAAAACGAATATAATTAATTATAATTATATATAGAATTGAAAATGGCGCGGTAGTTCGATAATTCGATTTCAAACTTCAATTGAATATACCGGGTGCAAAACAATCCGGATTTTAGTGAAACCAAAAACATTAGGATCTAATTGATGATATCTTTCCAACGAATCTGACAAATCGAAATTTGATAGCGGGAATCAAAAGATATGTCCAGTTGAAAATTCTGAATAGTCGCTATGGAATTCAGGCCCTTAAAGAAGGACATTTTGCAAACGACCTCGGATTTCGACGAAACCACTTTTGTTGGATCCGTGATGTCAAGTTATTGCTATATTCCAAATTTCATAATTTTTCGAATTAATATGTGAGCGTGGCAAAAGAAAACGCGTTTGACCAGTTTCAGTTGATTTTAATCGACTGGAAATTGACCATTTTTCAAACGGTCTCGGAATTCGACGAAACTAGTTTTGTTAGGACCGTATCGTCAATACGAAGCTAGAAAATATTTTTCTGAAATTTTTCTAGTTAGTATGTGACCCCGGTAATTTGAAATGTACGTTTAGAATTCAATATAGTGATTTAAATGTAAATTCAACAGAAACTGATTGTAACGATCAAATCAGCTTGCGATACATATCCCATTGTGTTCGGAATGGGGGTAAAACGCTATGGGCGACAGGCGGTAGGCCTCGTTTCGAGGTCGTATGTAAAAGTCAACCTTTTTGCAAAATATAAATAATTAAATAATAAAAAAAATATCTCCCTCCCTTTTCTTCTTCCTCCCCCCCCCCCCGGATTTCATTAATCAGAAAAAAAAAAAAAAAAGAAGAACGGAGCAGCAGCGACGCCGCCACCACCGGAGCTCCACCCACGAAGCCGCCTTCCCCCGTTCGAAACCCTAGCGCCGCCTTTTCTCCGTTCGAGCCCACGAAGCCGCCTTCCCCGTTCGAAACCCTAGCGCCGCCTTTCCCCGTTCGAGACCACCGAAGCCAGCTCCGCCCAGTTCGAGACCCACCGCCACCTGACACAAAAAAAACCACCCCCCTCGCAGATCAACGTAAGTGTTTTATTTTATTTTTATTTTTATTTTTAATTCTGAAAAATTCTGATTTTAATTAGGATTTAAAACTGATTTTAATTAGGATTTAAAACTGATTTTAATTAGGATTTAAAACTGATTTTTTAAAAAGAATTTAAAACTGATTTTAGAAAGGATTTAAAACTGATTTTGAAAAGGTTTTAAAAACTGATTTTATTTTAAGATTTAGATTTTAAAAAGAAAAAGATTTAAACTTTAGAATAGAAAAAGATTTAAACTTTAGAATAGAAAAAGATTTAAACGTTAGGATAGGAAAAAGATTTGAACTTTAGAATAGAAAAAGATTTAAACTTTAGAATAGAAAAAGATTTAAACGTTAGGATAGGAAAAAGATTTAAACTTTAGAATAGAAAAAAAAAAGATTTAAACTTTAAATAGAAAAAGATTAGAACTTTAGAATAGAAAAGATCATATTTTTAAAATAGAAAAGACGGGATTTTTATTAAGTAGAAGAAGTAAGATATGATTCTTATATTTTTTTAAAGCAAAAAAAAATATAATTTTTACATCATAGGATCTTTATATATTGAATAGCGAAGTCAAAATTCGATTTTTATATATTGAATAACATAGTAAAAATTCGATTTTTACATATGTAGAGAATACGGGCAACGAAGCGACAAAAGGCGAGATTGGCGAAGATTTCTATAAAGGAAGAGTCGTAGTATTGGATAGCTATTGGTGAGAATTTCTCACTCTTCAATTTCTTTTCTATAATTATATATATGTGTTGAAATAAAAGTGAATTGCTATATATAAATATATATATACGCCCCTCGTCCACAAACCATGGACGATATTTATTGGTTGAAATTGTTGTGAAAATTGATTGATAGCAAATGGTTGTTTGGGATTGTTTGTGATTGATATTGGTTGAAAAATACCCGTTTGTGGTTGAAAAATATTTGGTTGAAACCACATAGGATTAGTTTGTGGAAATGAAATAAATATATACATGCCGCCTGCGTGCGAACTAGATGCATGATCCCCATTGTCAAAAACCGCGAGGTTTTAAGGTAGAGCGAGGAGCCGTACTAGGGACGGTCCCGGTTTTAACTACCCTGCCGTTATGCTGCCGAAATTTTGAATAATATTCGTGTGTTTGAATTATTTTCATATGCTTAAACTATATTTATTCATTGAATAGAAAACATTCATGTGTTGAATTGATATTCATTCGTTGATTAGAAATTCATGTGTTGAATGGTATTCATATTTTGAAATAAATTGTTTGATAATAAAAATCACATTTTTATCTATATATAGAAACTATAGAAAACATTCATGTGTTGAATTGATATTCATTCGTTGATTAGAAATTCATGTGTTGAATGGTATTCATATTTTGAAATAAATTGTTTGATAATAAAAATCACATTTTTATCTATATATAGAAACTATAGAAAACATTCATGTGTTGAATTGATATTCATTCGTTGATTAGAAATTCATGTGTTGAATGGTATTCATATTTTGAAATAAATTGTTTGATAATAAAAATCACATTTTTATCTATATATAGAAACTATAGAAAACATTCATGTGTTGAATTGATATTCATTCGTTGATTAGAAATTCATGTGTTGAATGGTATTCATATTTTGAAATAAATTGTTTGATAATAAAAATCACATTTTTATCTATATATAGAAACTATAGAAAACATTCATGTGTTGAATTGATATTCATTCGTTGATTAGAAATTCATGTGTTGAATGGTATTCATATTTTAAAATAAATTGTTGGATAATAAAAATCACCTTTTATCGACTATATGAACTGTGTAAAATAATCTCGTTTTAAAAGAAATTGTTTTATGATAAAAATCCTATTTTTATCACCTATATGAACTATATAGAAAAATAGTGTTTTGAAATGAATTGTTTTACAATAAAAATCACATTTTTATTGTATGCATAAATCGTTGAAATGCAAAGTGTTAAAAATAGCCACTTATTCAAAATAAACATATATGAGTTGAAATATTCATTAATTAGCTAATGAAATGATTTGCACCTATTTATGTAACATTAGAATGAATTGTGTTTTTAAACCAAATAGAAATCAAATATGAAGTCAAATAGAAAATGATAAATGATAAGAACTGTGTATATATGTACATACATATTCATTGAACAGGTTATAGCAAAGGGGCTAGAGAAGAGGAATAAAATTTTGTGCCCGACAAATAGGTACACATTTACTGCTTTGTTTGGGTGATGATTTTATGAGCCTGTTGGCTAGCCGCTTGGCTTTTTCTTTTTCTTTTTGAGATTAGAAGGACTGGGAAAGCTATTTGCGATTTCCCGATGCTCCCGGTGCAGGGGAGGTTATGGCGAAATTTTCCTTAATTTTAAGGCGTTAGTGAAATATTTGAAATGAAAACGATATAGGAATTTTTGAAGAAACTATATTTATATAAATATATAAATATAAATAAAATTAAAACGAAACGAAGCCGTGCAGTTCGTATTTTGAAACCGTGATTTCAAACAACTAGTACGGGAAATCCGACCATTGGATTTTCCCGAAACCTCAACCGTCGGGTTCGCCTTGGAATAATCTTTCCAACGGCACCAACCTTGTAAAAATCCAACGGTTGGATTGTCTGGAATGTTTAATTCAAATCTGAAGAAAAACAGCGCCAGAAGCGATTATATTTATATATAAATATAAATATAATTATATTTAATCGAATAACGACGCTACAGTTCGTATTTTGAAATCGAAAATTCAAACGATTGTACCGGGAGATCCGACCGTCGGATTTTCCCGAAACTGGAACCGTTGGATTCGTTTTGAAAAGACCTTTCTAATGATGTAAATTTTGTGAAGATCCAACGGTTAGATTTTCAGATATGTGTAAATCAAATCTGAAGAAAAAACAGCGCCACGGCCGCTTTATGGCCCGAAGCGTCGTTTTGAATAAATTAGCTATTTTAAAATAAATAAAAATAGCGATAAATAGTTATAAAATATCATAAGCGATATGGAATGGAAATAAACTGAATTTGCTCGATTTATGTTGTATTTGATGGTTGAATGTGTTTGGTGTGAAATTTACATTAAAGAACACAATTGGTATTTTCGAATAATTTAACCATTGAAATAAATTGATTTGAAATTCTAAAAATACGTGAATCATTTGAAAAGGCCGAGTTAATTCTCATTTCAAATAATTGACCGACGATTGAAATTCGAAGATGAAGACGACGGTCGAAGACCGGAGATCTTCACCTCGTTTGGATGGTAACCGAGGTCCTGATTGGGAGGCATCCCGAAATATGGATAATGAGTGGTGATCGTTCAGACGTACGTGGTGATCGATGGGTTTGCGAGGTATTTAGTGCCTCCGGTTTCGTTCAGACCCAGAACGGACTTGTAAATGGACTGTGTGTCCGACATTGGAATTTGTTCTGTGTGATTGATAGCCATCAGTTGCACGGTATGAATTGCCTGTGTGGCATGCTAAGATGCAGTAATCAGGGCTTCTGTTGAAAAGCAAAGTCTTGTGGTGATGATCAAAGCACCGCCTGTGTGGCGCAGCTTTGTGTATAACGTAAATTCGCGAGCCTCACACCCCGGTATGAACCTAAAACGGGAGAGGACATCAGGGAGGGCATGCGTTTCTTCCTAGCTAGGGTGGTGTCAGTGACCTACCAGCCCTGACATTTATATACTTTTCACCTATGTGGTTGATGCTGTTGCGAGGCGCCTCGGTTTGATCGGACGATCCGGGTCCGATGGAGTCATTCGTTGGCTCGTTTACGCCCCAAAGGGCGGGGAAACGCATTGTTCAGGAATTTTAATCCACATCGGTGGACCGACCCTGACGATCCAAGGGTCACTCGAGCTCTGATCCTGAGACTCGGGCTAGGCAGTCTCGAATTCGGTAAGGACTATCTTTTGCCTTGGTTCATGACAGAAATCCAATTTCCAAATATGTGATCGTGCGGTTTCAATTGTATATATATATATTTGGCGACATAGTGGCATGGGACGCTCATGTCGTCTATGATTGATAGTTATGATTTGAAATTGTTTTCAAAACATATAAACACTAGTAATAATATCAAATGCCTTTGTTTTATTCGTATCAAGCATATCTTGGCCGTTATAAGGTAAAAACTCTATCCTTCGGTTTGCGTTGCATTGTGTGATGGGAACTGAGTCTTATAACGGCTTCATTTTTATAAAAAGCATAGCGATGTTTAAAAGAAATATTTGTTTTAAAGCACTGGCAATCCAATGGAGTAAACCCGTTCCACGAAAGTGGCGTGGTCCTGTGATTAGCCAAATTATATATGTGTTGAGTAGATTTCTCATACCAGTCCCATGACTGACTCGTAGTTTGTTTCACTCTCAAACTCGGGTGCCCCTTTTTCCACACGGGCAGCCTTGTATTCAGGTTTAGCTGGTTCTTTCTGGATAGCAAGAGCTGAAGATGGATTCTATCATTTATTTCTTTTTATGCTGTTCAGCTCCTATTGTACATATTTTGTTTATTTCCGCTGTAGACATTTATGTATAACTGAACTGTATTTGTACTAAGTAAGATCCTGTATACTGTGTCACTCTAATGATTACTTTTATCCAGTATTTTCTATTGTTCATATTCTGGTGTATTTATTTAATTCTGTTCTGCTATTATCTATTTCTGTGTTATATTCCAAAGATAACCCTGTTTCCGTGAGAACGAGATTTCGGGTCGTCTCAACGTGGTATCAGAGCTTTGGTTGAGCTTAGTTCTGGAATATAACATTTGAACGAACTCGTCAGAAATAGAACCAGTAGTGCTATAGGACGGGTAACTCTATACAGATAGGATTAGTAATATCCTAGTATGAGTAAAGCAGAATGATCTTTAAAGGGTATAGGATTTGATTAGTATATTTTTGAAGGTTAAAAACAATTGGATTGGTTGTTGTGTTGTGTGATTGTAGATTTATCAAACCACTTTCGACTTTATTCCTTTTCGGGGATGAAAAGTTTTAAGTGGGGGAGATTGTAACGACCCAGAAAATCTGAACCAATTTAAAAAAATTTAAATTGGCTAAAATAATGGATTTTAAATATTTAAAATAAATATTTTAAATAATGGCG
Source organism: Allium sativum (assembly GCA_030737875.1). NCBI lineage: Eukaryota > Viridiplantae > Streptophyta > Magnoliopsida > Asparagales > Amaryllidaceae > Allium > Allium sativum. Next base: position 258,598,511 of record CM060927.1, on the reverse strand, counting down.
ATGAAAACTGAGTTTGAATCGACAATTGAAAACGAATATAATTAATTATAATTATGTAATGTCCCGGATTTTCTGACCATTTATTTGGAATATTTTATTTATTTAAAATATTGATTTGAATTTAAATAATGGGATTTGACCATTTTAAATTGAATATTTAATTTATATTAATAATATAATAATATTTTAATTTCTGGATATTGAGAAAATGTGAATTTGCTGTATAATGTGAACGAGCGATGTAAAGTGGTTTAAATATGGTTTATATCGAATTATATAAATGATTAAACCTAGAATTTTTAATGTTGGTTTTTAGTTTCTATACCAGATGAAAATTTAAGCTATTGTCTTATTTAATACAATATTATTAATTATTTCGTTAAATTCGGTTGTTTAAGTTTAATATATATGTAAATATTTATCAACGTTTTTGGTGCGGCAAAACAAATAGAACCTGAATATACAGCATACTTACAGAGAAAACCAAAACCGTTTCATTCTATTCAACGTGAAACTGGAATATACATTGGGAATAGAGAACTAGAAAATATAACATGAGACTAGGATTGAATACATACGATAAACTAGAGACTTGTGTGTAATGTACTCACAGCTAATGTATTCACATATATGATACATAACTAATGCATGAAATAACTTGTCCATACATGAACAACTAATTTGTTATAGCTAACAAATGTGTGATGGTCTTTTGGTTCATGCATTAGCCGTTCATAAGTGAACAAATCTATTTTACGGACGTTTAAATCTACACAGCTAGTGTATTTATATATCAAATCAAAGAACAGTAAAAGCACAAGGTCCTATAGGTGCACAGATAAGAAAAACAATGTATATCATTGTTGTACAAGGCACAACACAATGGAAATGTATATATGTTCTTGTCTATACACGGTGTAACACCAAAGAAAGGAAAAGAAAAAAAAAATACAAGGGAAGCTAAAGAAAAGAAAAATACAATGGCACATAAAGAAAATCTACAATGAAATCCTCTCACAACATCAAATCTTCCTCACCATCAATCCGCCCTGTAAGAAAAGAAAAGAGAGCTATGAGTAGCTGAAAATTATGTATAGGTATAGGTGAATATATATATATATATATAAATGCAACAGGATCAAAACAGATATATATACATATCAATGAACAGATCAGAGAATCCAATCTTTAGACCAAAAGTTTATACAGCACTAAAACAGCTAAGGCATAGGCATTGCGTGGGAAGAGAACAGTAGGTATGATGCATCATATCGGTACGAAATCGAACAGCTAATGTACAGTAATTCTCTGATGAAAAATTCACTGTTTATGGAAATCAAATCTAAATACAGTTCAGAAAATCTCATTTCAAACCCAAGCAAGAAATCCCTATCACAGAAACCAAAAGTTTCTGATCTGAATTAACAAGAAAATAGCTAAGAACCTATAGAACAGCTAATGTAACAAAACAAATATATATATTCATTTCAACTATATTTTTTCCACGTCTTGTTCTTTCAGGAACAATGAATAACCTAAGAACAAGTATAGGGACGGCCAAAAACAGTAGATGCACAGCTGTATAATGAATATATATATATATCTCCATCAATCGAAAACAGTAAGTGAACAAGTAATGTATATATGAAATATACAGTCGATTGCCAACTCACTGCTATCATACGTTGGGAAATCTATGCAAAATCCAACAAAAATCTTCATCGAACAGGGAAATAAGTAGGGAAAAGTCCTATACCACAATCTGAACCAAGGTCTAAATTACAGACTCGAAATTGATTGAATTAACAATGCATGGACAGGGTTCTTATCAAAACCACACTATAAATAGACGATCACGCAGTAGTGTTCATCAACCAAGTCGCAAACATAGTAAACCGCAAAGAAATCCCATTCGAAACCACACAATAATCAAAACAAAATATACAGTATAGAAATCGAGTAAAACTTAGCTTAATATAAAGGAGGCCGCTCAAATTCTGATGGCTCAGGGTTCGGTTCAGCGAAGCATAAGGGTTTCGGGTTGGTGCGGTTCGATCTGGATGAACGATGGAGCACTGAGGGTGGTTATGGGTTCTGGACGATCATTGGGAGTGGAGGGGAGCAAGAAGAGGACGGCGGCCCCATGTATTTCGAGATGGCAGGAGGAATTGGGGGGATTAGGGTTTTCGTTTTGATCAATTGGAGGCGGCCGATAAAATGAAGAAGGGTTAGGGTAGATTAGGTTTTTAAACGGGGTAATGGGTTTGGGCCGGCGGGTTAAGGTAAGCCCAATTATTTTTATTCAAAAGGAAGTTTAAAGTTTTAAGTTAATTATTATAAAACTTATTCGAATAATTTCTCGATCATACGTTATCAGAATCAGGCGCGGTCAGTTGCGTTGGGACCGTGGAGAAGAGTATTTCGAGAGGGAGCGAGTCTAGTCCGGATCTGAAGTGACTGGAATTTTTATTCGAATTGAACGGCAATCTAATAAAAACCAGACTATTGACCAACAGATTCAAAATCGAGGTGAGTTAAACTTACTCAGTTATTTCCCGCTTATATTTTATAAGTTGGGTTTTCATTTTGTGTGTTATGGTTGCTAGTGTTTTGACTGATTGCTGATATATATTCAGTTATTGTTCGAACTGATGAAATTAAACGTCGTTTAATGTCAGTGAAATTCAAATCGTTATTTTTAACGATTGGTTCCAATTGAGGTAAGTTACCTTATTGGTCACGTTTATAAAATAAACGTGTTTAATAAATTGTTTGATTGGTTGTTGTGGTTGACATTGAATTGTCGTTATAAACTGTTATGAGACCATTATTGAATTGTTTTGATTTGATGGTTGAATATTGACCTGATGATTCATCACTTGTTTGGTTTAAACCAATGGGTATTATTGGTTGAGTGATTGGCAGTACATGGCCTAGGAATTAACCATTTTTAAATATCGATCTACTGTCAAGTAAATCGACGGGATGAAATTTTAAAATTTATTTTATAAGTAAAGACTGACTTTTAAATCTATGGTTTTGAATTAAAGCTTGTAAAAAGGGAAATAAATATTTATTATTTATTTATTAAGTTTATAATTGGTTTCAAATGAATTTATAAAGGAAATTCCTCATATATATTAGAGTTATAAGTGGATAAGCAAAGATTAATGTGATGGATTCAAATAATCGTTTTGAGAGATAAAGGGAAAAAGGATTTATTTAAATTAATTAATTTAAAAAAAAGGATTATTTGGAACTAGTTAATGAGATAATCGTATTTTGGATTGGCGAAGTCAATTATTTGGCTAAGTTGAATTTTAGACCAATTGTTTGAATTAAATCCAACGAGATGGGATAACGAATAATGGTTTAGTTTTGATAAGATTTTAAAAAGGAAATTTATTATTTATTAACAAATAAATAAGTTAATGGTGAAGTGAATCATTAATTTAAAGTTAGAGATTACTACTTATATAGGAAATGATTATGGAAGGTAATCAGAGTTGAAACGAAATATGGTTTCGTTATGAAAAGAATGTATGAACAGGTTTATATAAAACCCAAGTCTTTATCACCAAAAGGGAGAAGAAAACTTAAGCAAATATTTTTTTTAACGTTTGAATTAAGGAAAAAGGAAAATGATAATTAAATAGTTGCATTAAATCGTGATTTATAAACAAAGTTTATAAGAAGGAAATGAGGCGTGTTTGGATTCAGAATAAATGTTGGGTTTCGAATTACAACTGATGTCTATCTGAAGGTAAGACCGTTGTTGATCAAGGTCTGAGAGGTAAATAAATACCCCAACTTGAACGACTTTGGGATTACCTGAGGATGATATTAGGGTGTATAGGAAAATTAAAATGGTATTTCCGAGATCAAAGGAAATTGGAAAATTAAGTTTTGAAAATGAATTCGTTAACATAAATGAGAATGAAATAGTGTGAAATAAGAACCTTACGCCAAATAAGTTATATTTGAAATGTTTAAGAATTTGAGATTTCTATCTTTAATCGTTTGAATTAAAGGGCCATGTAATGCTGGTACTGAACTGGTAAATCCCATGTATTCACACACTTATGTATTTGATAGTTAAATCACCGACTATCAAACCTGACCGTACGATCGTTGGTACGGAAAGACCGGGATCGAATTATATTCGAAAACCATTCCGACCAGCGAATACGTGAAAGAAGATTATTGAAGATGGAGAAATTGAAGACCGTCGATCTTCATGAGCGGAAGAACTACTGATTTAATTTCTCTGGTTTAGCGGCCGGGAATATTTCAACAGTGATTCTGTCGTGATTTGAAATCTACGGATTGCAAGGACTTTTCGCTACTGATCTTTAGGGTGATTCCTAGGATGCAGTAGGAGGGTGCCTTCGGTTCATCCTGTTCCGGGATGACTTGTATGGACGAGTGTCTGACAGAGTATTTCCAAAAGACCACGTACGTTGATTCCTTCAAACGTATTATAGTTGGTTAGCTCCCAACTAGAGTATTTTTGTAGACGTCAATTAGTGATATCTGATGGATCTGACGATGTGGCATTCAAAGTGAATGGTGGCCAGATGTTCGAAAGAAATTCTAGCCTCAAGCCTCATTAACCGGGAGATGACAAAAAAAATCGGGCAGGCAGCATGGCTATGTGGGTCGCTCCCATTAGGGTGTATAATCACCTATCTAGAGAAATTCCTTTTGTTTCTTATTCTATCGATTCTGCCCATTCGGGAACGGTGGTTTGAGTCCATCCGTTGGTGATATACATTCGATACACTCAAGCGAAATGAGTGGTCGGTCATGTGAGGGCCGGGTTGCAAGACGTTCTTGTTGAACCCAGGTGTATTTGCCTCTAGAGATACATCATCGGAAGGTGGTCCCATACCTTGTCAAGGTCGGAACCAAATCTCCAATAAGCGCCTGCGGTTTTGAATGTATACTATATATGTGGAGCGTGAGATGCAAGCGTTCCACTAGATTGTTATTTACTTGTATTTAGACATTATTATAATATCAGAAAAGATATTGGTTTCAAAACTATTTTGGGTTATTGTAAGGTAAAAACCGTCCGTGTTTATGTGTGGATTCGGTCTTACGATTATCCTTTTCTTTTGAAAAGATTTCGAACTCTAAAATCATGATTGGATGATTTATCCTAAATACTGTGCGAATTTATCTCACTCTGGTTCACCAGACTGACCCAGTATTTTGTAAATGCTCGGGTTAGCCCGAGTTTGCAGGTTCAGGTTATTGAACACTACAAAAAGGCGTGCTGGAAGAGTCCAGACATATTTAATGTTTTTCCGCTGTGTTGTATCAGGGCAGATTATTATAACTGTCCAGGTGTGTTCATGTACTCTGATGATTGTAAGTTTTATTTAAAGCTCTCAATAAAGATTTATTTCTATATTATATTTTGTTCCACTGCGATGTGAGACTCTGTGTAGTGTTGATTCCTCTTCTTACTCTTCTATTCTAATATTCTTTCTTTCTTACCTCACCCTCTAAATTCTTTCTAATAACGTTCCAGTGTTTCGGTGTTTGGAGGATCGGTATAAGATACGGTAAAGGTATTTATATCGATTTTCGAGGCCGAAAACCGCTGGGTCGTTACAGTTGGTATCAGAGCTATTGGTTTAGTGATAACCTTGGCTCTGTGGCGTAACTCGATAGAGATAGGGTTAGTAATACCCTAGTTTGAGTTTGAGTGTATATATATATATATATATATATATATATGAGAGCGTATTTGTAAATTTTATATACAAATGTTTTGTGTTGTGTTGTTTGATCGGTTCAAGTGTTGAAAAGCGTTGAACTGATAAGGAACACAATATTGTTTTGTGAAAAGGGTAAATGAAATAATTTTACCCAAAATATATTTTTGTATAGAAAAGAAATAATTTTATGAAATTATTGGGATATTGTGTGTTGACTGATTTGAATGGAATTCAAAATTTGGTTAAAATTTTGAATTGAAACTTAACTGGGTTAAGTGAAATTGAATTAATCATATTGGAATTAAATTAAGAGATAATGTTGTAATTAAGTAAATTTGAATTGAATTTGGAAATAAAATGAATAATAATTAAATAGAAATCAATCGAATATTAATTGGTTAATATTTGAATACGTTGAATTAAATTAAATTGTGATATTGAATGTGGATTTAGTGATTTGATTGAGTTTGTTGTGCCTTGATTGTTGATTGGTTTTTGTGTGCTTGTTAGATTGGTTGAATATATTTCATCCATGGTTTAATAATGAGTTAAATAAAATGGAACCCGGAAAAAAAAAAAAAAAAAAAGGGAAAAAAAATGAAGTGTTATTTAAATATATTTTTAAAAGTTAATGGGGTTTACAATATTCTTCTTACCTTAGCAATTTCGAGGACGAAATTATTTTAAGGGGGGAAGAATGTAATGTCCCGGATTTTCTGACCATTTACTTGGAATATTTTATTTATTTAAAATATTGATTTGAATTTAAATAATGGGATTTGACCATTTTAAATTGAATATTTAATTTATATTAATAATATAATAATATTTTAATTTCTGGATATTGAGAAAATGTGAATTTGCTGTATAATGTGAACGAGCGATGTAAAGTGGTTTAAATATGGTTTATATCGAATTATATAAATGATTAAACCTAGAATTTTTAATGTTGGTTTTTAGTTTCTATACCAGATGAAAATTTAAGCTATTGTCTTATTTAATACAATATTATTAATTATTTCGTTAAATTCGGTTGTTTAAGTTTAATATATATGTAAATATTTATCAACGTTTTTGGTGCGGCAAAACAAATAGAACCTGAATATACAGCATACTTACAGAGAAAACCAAAACCGTTTCATTCTATTCAACGTGAAACTGGAATATACATTGGGAATAGAGAACTAGAAAATATAACATGAGACTAGGATTGAATACATACGATAAACTAGAGACTTGTGTGTAATGTACTCACAGCTAATGTATTCACATATATGATACATAACTAATGCATGAAATAACTTGTCCATACATGAACAACTAATTTGTTATAGCTAACAAATGTGTGATGGTCTTTTGGTTCATGCATTAGCCGTTCATAAGTGAACAAATCTATTTTACGGACGTTTAAATCTACACAGCTAGTGTATTTATATATCAAATCAAAGAACAGTAAAAGCACAAGGTCCTATAGGTGCACAGATAAGAAAAACAATGTATATCATTGTTGTACAAGGCACAACACAATGGAAATGTATATATGTTCTTGTCTATACACGGTGTAACACCAAAGAAAGGAAAAGAAAAAAAAAATACAAGGGAAGCTAAAGAAAAGAAAAATACAATGGCACATAAAGAAAATCTACAATGAAATCCTCTCACAACATCAAATCTTCCTCACCATCAATCCGCCCTGTAAGAAAAGAAAAGAGAGCTATGAGTAGCTGAAAATTATGTATAGGTATAGGTGAATATATATATATATATATAAATGCAACAGGATCAAAACAGATATATATACATATCAATGAACAGATCAGAGAATCCAATCTTTAGACCAAAAGTTTATACAGCACTAAAACAGCTAAGGCATAGGCATTGCGTGGGAAGAGAACAGTAGGTATGATGCATCATATCGGTACGAAATCGAACAGCTAATGTACAGTAATTCTCTGATGAAAAATTCACTGTTTATGGAAATCAAATCTAAATACAGTTCAGAAAATCTCATTTCAAACCCAAGCAAGAAATCCCTATCACAGAAACCAAAAGTTTCTGATCTGAATTAACAAGAAAATAGCTAAGAACCTATAGAACAGCTAATGTAACAAAACAAATATATATATTCATTTCAACTATATTTTTTCCACGTCTTGTTCTTTCAGGAACAATGAATAACCTAAGAACAAGTATAGGGACGGCCAAAAACAGTAGATGCACAGCTGTATAATGAATATATATATATATCTCCATCAATCGAAAACAGTAAGTGAACAAGTAATGTATATATGAAATATACAGTCGATTGCCAACTCACTGCTATCATACGTTGGGAAATCTATGCAAAATCCAACAAAAATCTTCATCGAACAGGGAAATAAGTAGGGAAAAGTCCTATACCACAATCTGAACCAAGGTCTAAATTACAGACTCGAAATTGATTGAATTAACAATGCATGGACAGGGTTCTTATCAAAACCACACTATAAATAGACGATCACGCAGTAGTGTTCATCAACCAAGTCGCAAACATAGTAAACCGCAAAGAAATCCCATTCGAAACCACACAATAATCAAAACAAAATATACAGTATAGAAATCGAGTAAAACTTAGCTTAATATAAAGGAGGCCGCTCAAATTCTGATGGCTCAGGGTTCGGTTCAGCGAAGCATAAGGGTTTCGGGTTGGTGCGGTTCGATCTGGATGAACGATGGAGCACTGAGGGTGGTTATGGGTTCTGGACGATCATTGGGAGTGGAGGGGAGCAAGAAGAGGACGGCGGCCCCATGTATTTCGAGATGGCAGGAGGAATTGGGGGGATTAGGGTTTTCGTTTTGATCAATTGGAGGCGGCCGATAAAATGAAGAAGGGTTAGGGTAGATTAGGTTTTTAAACGGGGTAATGGGTTTGGGCCGGCGGGTTAAGGTAAGCCCAATTATTTTTATTCAAAAGGAAGTTTAAAGTTTTAAGTTAATTATTATAAAACTTATTCGAATAATTTCTCGATCATACGTTATCAGAATCAGGCGCGGTCAGTTGCGTTGGGACCGTGGAGAAGAGTATTTCGAGAGGGAGCGAGTCTAGTCCGGATCTGAAGTGACTGGAATTTTTATTCGAATTGAACGGCAATCTAATAAAAACCAGACTATTGACCAACAGATTCAAAATCGAGGTGAGTTAAACTTACTCAGTTATTTCCCGCTTATATTTTATAAGTTGGGTTTTCATTTTGTGTGTTATGGTTGCTAGTGTTTTGACTGATTGCTGATATATATTCAGTTATTGTTCGAACTGATGAAATTAAACGTCGTTTAATGTCAGTGAAATTCAAATCGTTATTTTTAACGATTGGTTCCAATTGAGGTAAGTTACCTTATTGGTCACGTTTATAAAATAAACGTGTTTAATAAATTGTTTGATTGGTTGTTGTGGTTGACATTGAATTGTCGTTATAAACTGTTATGAGACCATTATTGAATTGTTTTGATTTGATGGTTGAATATTGACCTGATGATTCATCACTTGTTTGGTTTAAACCAATGGGTATTATTGGTTGAGTGATTGGCAGTACATGGCCTAGGAATTAACCATTTTTAAATATCGATCTACTGTCAAGTAAATCGACGGGATGAAATTTTAAAATTTATTTTATAAGTAAAGACTGACTTTTAAATCTATGGTTTTGAATTAAAGCTTGTAAAAAGGGAAATAAATATTTATTATTTATTTATTAAGTTTATAATTGGTTTCAAATGAATTTATAAAGGAAATTCCTCATATATATTAGAGTTATAAGTGGATAAGCAAAGATTAATGTGATGGATTCAAATAATCGTTTTGAGAGATAAAGGGAAAAAGGATTTATTTAAATTAATTAATTTAAAAAAAAGGATTATTTGGAACTAGTTAATGAGATAATCGTATTTTGGATTGGCGAAGTCAATTATTTGGCTAAGTTGAATTTTAGACCAATTGTTTGAATTAAATCCAACGAGATGGGATAACGAATAATGGTTTAGTTTTGATAAGATTTTAAAAAGGAAATTTATTATTTATTAACAAATAAATAAGTTAATGGTGAAGTGAATCATTAATTTAAAGTTAGAGATTACTACTTATATAGGAAATGATTATGGAAGGTAATCAGAGTTGAAACGAAATATGGTTTCGTTATGAAAAGAATGTATGAACAGGTTTATATAAAACCCAAGTCTTTATCACCAAAAGGGAGAAGAAAACTTAAGCAAATATTTTTTTTAACGTTTGAATTAAGGAAAAAGGAAAATGATAATTAAATAGTTGCATTAAATCGTGATTTATAAACAAAGTTTATAAGAAGGAAATGAGGCGTGTTTGGATTCAGAATAAATGTTGGGTTTCGAATTACAACTGATGTCTATCTGAAGGTAAGACCGTTGTTGATCAAGGTCTGAGAGGTAAATAAATACCCCAACTTGAACGACTTTGGGATTACCTGAGGATGATATTAGGGTGTATAGGAAAATTAAAATGGTATTTCCGAGATCAAAGGAAATTGGAAAATTAAGTTTTGAAAATGAATTCGTTAACATAAATGAGAATGAAATAGTGTGAAATAAGAACCTTACGCCAAATAAGTTATATTTGAAATGTTTAAGAATTTGAGATTTCTATCTTTAATCGTTTGAATTAAAGGGCCATGTAATGCTGGTACTGAACTGGTAAATCCCATGTATTCACACACTTATGTATTTGATAGTTAAATCACCGACTATCAAACCTGACCGTACGATCGTTGGTACGGAAAGACCGGGATCGAATTATATTCGAAAACCATTCCGACCAGCGAATACGTGAAAGAAGATTATTGAAGATGGAGAAATTGAAGACCGTCGATCTTCATGAGCGGAAGAACTACTGATTTAATTTCTCTGGTTTAGCGGCCGGGAATATTTCAACAGTGATTCTGTCGTGATTTGAAATCTACGGATTGCAAGGACTTTTCGCTACTGATCTTTAGGGTGATTCCTAGGATGCAGTAGGAGGGTGCCTTCGGTTCATCCTGTTCCGGGATGACTTGTATGGACGAGTGTCTGACAGAGTATTTCCAAAAGACCACGTACGTTGATTCCTTCAAACGTATTATAGTTGGTTAGCTCCCAACTAGAGTATTTTTGTAGACGTCAATTAGTGATATCTGATGGATCTGACGATGTGGCATTCAAAGTGAATGGTGGCCAGATGTTCGAAAGAAATTCTAGCCTCAAGCCTCATTAACCGGGAGATGACAAAAAAAATCGGGCAGGCAGCATGGCTATGTGGGTCGCTCCCATTAGGGTGTATAATCACCTATCTAGAGAAATTCCTTTTGTTTCTTATTCTATCGATTCTGCCCATTCGGGAACGGTGGTTTGAGTCCATCCGTTGGTGATATACATTCGATACACTCAAGCGAAATGAGTGGTCGGTCATGTGAGGGCCGGGTTGCAAGACGTTCTTGTTGAACCCAGGTGTATTTGCCTCTAGAGATACATCATCGGAAGGTGGTCCCATACCTTGTCAAGGTCGGAACCAAATCTCCAATAAGCGCCTGCGGTTTTGAATGTATACTATATATGTGGAGCGTGAGATGCAAGCGTTCCACTAGATTGTTATTTACTTGTATTTAGACATTATTATAATATCAGAAAAGATATTGGTTTCAAAACTATTTTGGGTTATTGTAAGGTAAAAACCGTCCGTGTTTATGTGTGGATTCGGTCTTACGATTATCCTTTTCTTTTGAAAAGATTTCGAACTCTAAAATCATGATTGGATGATTTATCCTAAATACTGTGCGAGTTTATCTCACTCTGGTTCACCAGACTGACCCAGTATTTTGTAAATGCTCGGGTTAGCCCGAGTTTGCAGGTTCAGGTTATTGAACACTACAAAAAGGCGTGCTGGAAGAGTCCAGACATATTTAATGTTTTTCCGCTGTGTTGTATCAGGGCAGATTATTATAACTGTCCAGGTGTGTTCATGTACTCTGATGATTGTAAGTTTTATTTAAAGCTCTCAATAAAGATTTATTTCTATATTATATTTTGTTCCACTGCGATGTGAGACTCTGTGTAGTGTTGATTCCTCTTCTTACTCTTCTATTCTAATATTCTTTCTTTCTTACCTCACCCTCTAAATTCTTTCTAATAACGTTCCAGTGTTTCGGTGTTTGGAGGATCGGTATAAGATACGGTAAAGGTATTTATATCGATTTTCGAGGCCGAAAACCGCTGGGTCGTTACAAATTATATATAGAATTGAAAATGGCGCGGTAGTTCGATAATTCGATTTCAAACTTCAATTGAATATACCGGGTGCAAAACAATCCGGATTTTAGTGAAACCAAAAACATTAGGATCTAATTGATGATATTTTTCCAACGAATCTGACAAATCGAAATTTGATAGCGGGAATCAAAAGATATGTCCAGTTGAAAATTCTGAATAGTTGCTATGGAATTCAGGCCCTTAAAGAAGGACATTTTGCAAACGACCTCGGATTTCGACGATACCACTTTTGTTGGATCCGTGATGTCAAGTTATTGCTAGATTCCAAATTTCATAATTTTTCGAATCAATATGTGAGCGTGGCAAAAGAAAACGCGTTTGACCAGTTTCAGTTGATTTTAATCGACTGGAAATTGACCATTTTTCAAACGGTCTCGGAATTCGACGAAACTAGTTTTGTTAGGACCGTATCGTCAATACGAAGCTAGAAAATATTTTTCTGGAATTTTTCTAGTTAGTATGTAACCCCGGTAATTTGAAATGTACGTTTAGAATTCAATATAGTGATTTAAATGTAAATTCAACGGAAACTGATTGTAACGATCAAATCAGCTTGCGATACATATCCCATTGTGTTCGGAATGGGGGTAAAACGCTATGGGCGACAGGCGGTAGGCCTCGTTTCGAGGTCGTATGTAAAAGCCAACCTTTTTGCAAAATATAAATAATTAAATAATAAAAAAAATATCTCCCTCCCTTTTCTTCTTCCTGCCCCCCCCCCCCCCCCCCCCGATTTCATTAATCAGAAAAAAAACAAAAGAAAAGAAGAAGAACGGAGCAGCAGCGACGCCGCCACCACCGGAGCTCCACCCACGAAGCCGCCTTCCCCCGTTCGAAACCCTAGCGCCGCCTTTTCTCCGTTCGAGCCCACGAAGCCGCCTTCCCCGTTCGAAACCCTAGCGCCGCCTTTCCCCGTTCGAGACCACCGAAGCCAGCTCCGCCCAGTTCGAGACCCACCGCCACCTGACGCAAAAAAAAACCACCCCCCTCGCAGATCAACGTAAGTGTTTTATTTTATTTTTATTTTTATTTTTAATTCTGAAAAATTCTGATTTTAATTAGGATTTAAAACTGATTTTAATTAGGATTTAAAACTGATTTTAATTAGGATTTAAAACTGATTTTAATTAGAATTTAAAACTGATTTTAATTAGGATTTAAAACTGATTTTTTAAAAAGAATTTAAAACTGATTTTAGAAAGGATTTAAAACTGATTTTGAAAAGGTTTTAAAAACTGATTTTACTTTAAGATTTAGATTTTAAAAAGAAAAAGATTTAAACTTTAGAATAGAAAAAGATTTAAACTTTAGAATAGAAAAAGATTTAAACGTTAGGATAGGAAAAAGATTTAAACTTTAGAATAGAAAAAGATTTAAACTTTAGAATAGAAAAAGATTTAAACGTTAGGATAGGAAAAAGATTTAAACTTTAGAATAGAAAAAAAAGATTTAAACTTTAAATAGAAAAAGATTAGAACTTTAGAATAGAAAAGATCATATTTTTAAAATAGAAAAGATCATATTTTTAAAATAGAAAAGACGGAATTTTTATTAAGTAGAAGAAGTAAGATATGATTCTTATATTTTTTTAAAGCAAAAAAAAATATAATTTTTACATCATAGGATCTTTATATATTGAATAGCGAAGTCAAAATTCGATTTTTATATATTGAATAACATAGTAAAAATTCGATTTTTACATATGTAGAGAATACGGGCAACGAAGCGACAAAAGGCGAGATTGGCGAAGATTTCTATAAAGGAAGAGTCGTAGTATTGGATAGCTATTGGTGAGAATTTCTCACTCTTCAATTTCTTTTCTATAATTATATATATGTGTTGAAATAAAAGTGAATTGCTATATATAAATATATATATATATACGCCCCTCGTCCACAAACCATGGACGATATTTATTGGTTGAAATTGTTGTGAAAATTGATTGATAGCAAATGGTTGTTTGGGATTGTTTGTGATTGATATTGGTTGAAAAATACCCGTTTGTGGTTGAAAAATATTTGGTTGAAACCACATAGGATTAGTTTGTGGAAATGAAATAAATATATGCATGCCGCCTGCGTGCGAACTAGATGCATGATCCCCATTGTCAAAAACCGCGAGGTTTTAAGGTAGAGCGAGGAGCCGTACTAGGGACGGTCCCGATTTTAACTACCCTGCCGTTATGCTGCCGAAATTTTGAATAATATTCGTGTGTTTGAATTATTTTCATATGCTTAAACTATATTTATTCATTGAATAGAAAACATTCATGTGTTGAATTGATATTCATTCGTTGATTAGAAATTCATGTGTTGAATGGTATTCATATTTTGAAATAAATTGTTTGATAATAAAAATCACATTTTTATCTATATATAGAAACTATAGAAAACATTCATGTGTTGAATTGATATTCATTCGTTGATTAGAAATTCATGTGTTGAATGGTATTCATATTTTGAAATAAATTGTTTGATAATAAAAATCACATTTTTATCTATATATAGAAACTATAGAAAACATTCATGTGTTGAATTGATATTCATTCGTTGATTAGAAATTCATGTGTTGAATGGTATTCATATTTTGAAATAAATTGTTTGATAATAAAAATCACATTTTTATCTATATATAGAAACTATAGAAAACATTCATGTGTTGAATTGATATTCATTCGTTGATTAGAAATTCATGTGTTGAATGGTATTCATATTTTGAAATAAATTGTTTGATAATAAAAATCACATTTTTATCTATATATAGAAACTATAGAAAACATTCATGTGTTGAATTGATATTCATTCGTTGATTAGAAATTCATGTGTTGAATGGTATTCATATTTTGAAATAAATTGTTTGATAATAAAAATCACATTTTTATCTATATATAGAAACTATAGAAAACATTCATGTGTTGAATTGATATTCATTCGTTGATTAGAAATTCATGTGTTGAATGGTATTCATATTTTGAAATAAATCGTTTGATAATAAAAATCACATTTTTATCTATATATAGAAACTATAGAAAACATTCATGTGTTGAATTGATATTCATTCGTTGATTAGAAATTCATGTGTTGAATGGTATTCATATTTTAAAATAAATTGTTGGATAATAAAAATCACCTTTTATCGACTATATGAACTGTGTAAAATAATCTCGTTTTAAAAGAAATTATTTTATGATAAAAATCCTATTTTTATCACCTATATGAACTATATAGAAAAATAGTGTTTTGAAATGAATTGTTTTACAATAAAAATCACATTTTTATTGTATGCATAAATCGTTGAAATGCGAAGTGTTAAAAATAGCCACTTATTCAAAATAAACATATATGAGTTGAAATATTCATTAATTAGCTAATGAAATGATTTGCACCTATTTATGTAACATTAGAATGAATGGTGTTTTTAAACCAAATAGAAATCAAATATGAAGTCGAATAGAAAATGATAAATGATAAGAACTGTGTATATATGTACATACATATTCATTGAACAGGTTATAGCAAAGGGGCTAGAGAAGAGGAATAAAATTTTGTGCCCGACAAATAGGTACACATTTACTGCTTTGTTTGAGTGATGATTTTATCAGCCTGTTGGCTAGCCGCTTGGCTTTTTCTTTTTCTTTTTGAGATTAGAAGGACCGGGAAAGCTATTTGCGATTTCCCGATGCTCTCGGTGCAGGGGAGGTTATGGCGAAATTTTCCAAAATTTTAAGGCGTTAGTGAAATATTTGAAATGAAAACGATATAGGAATTTTTGAAGAAACTATATTTATATAAATATATAAATATAAATAAAATTAAAACGAAACGAAGCCATGCAGATCGTATTTTGAAACCGTGATTTCAAACAACTAGTATGGGAAATCCGACCATTGGATTTTCCCGAAACCTCAACCGTTGGGTTCGCCTTGGAATAATCTTTCCAACGGCACCAACCTTGTAAAAATCCAACGGTTGGATTGTCTGGAATGTTTAATTCAAATCTGAAGAAAAACAGCGCCAGAAGCGATTATATTTATATATAAATATAAATATAATTATATTTAATCGAATAACGACGCTACAGTTCGTATTTTGAAATCGAAAATTCAAACGATTGTACCGGGAGATCCGACCGTCGGATTTTCCCGAAACTGGAACCGTTGGATTCGTTTTGAAAAGACCTTTCTAATGATGTAAATTTTGTGAAGATCCAACGGTTAGATTTTCAGATATGTGTAAATCAAATCTGAAGAAAAACAGCGCCACGGCCGCTTTATGGCCCGAAGCGTCGTTTTGAATAAATTAGCTATTTTAAAATAAATAAAAATAGCGATAAATAGTTATAAAATATCATAAGCGATATGGAATGGAAATAAACTGAATTTGCTCGATTTATGTTGTATTTGATGGTTGAATGTGTTCGGTGTGAAATTCACATTAAAGAACACAATTGGTGTTGTCGAATAATTTAACCATTGAAATAAATTGATTTGAAATTCTAAAAATACGTGAATCATTTGAAAAGGCCGAGTTAATTCTCATTTCAAATAATTGACCGACGATTGAAATTCGAAGATGAAGACGACGGTCGAAGACCGGAGATCTTCACCTCGTTTGGATGGTAACCGAGGTCCTGATTGGGAGGCATCCCGAAATATGGATAATGAGTGGTCATCGTTCAGACGTACGTGGTGATCGATGGGTTTGCGAGGTATTTAGTGCCTCCGGTTTCGTTCAGACCCAGAACGGACTTGTAAATGGACTGTGTGTCCGACATTGGAATTTGTTCTGTGTGATTGATAACCATCAGTTGCAC
Organism: Allium sativum; assembly: GCA_030737875.1. Lineage (NCBI taxonomy): Eukaryota > Viridiplantae > Streptophyta > Magnoliopsida > Asparagales > Amaryllidaceae > Allium > Allium sativum. Next base: position 258,581,664 of record CM060927.1, on the reverse strand, counting down.
GGTATGAATTGCCTGTGTGGCATGCTAAGATGCAGTAATCAGGGCTTCTGTTGAAAAGCAAAGTCTTGTGGTGATGATCAAAGCACCGCCTGTGTGGCGCAGCTTTGTGTATAACGTAAATTCGCGAGCCTCACACCCCGGTATGAACCTAAAACGGGAGAGGACATCAGGGAGGGCATGCGTTTCTTCCTAGCTAGGGTGGTGTCAGTGACCTACCAGCCCTGACATTTATATACTTTTCACCTATGTGGTTGTTGCTGTTGCGAGGCGCCTCGGTTTGATCGGACGATCCGGGTCCGATGGAGTCATTCGTTGGCTCGTTTACGCCCCAAAGGGCGGGGAAACGCATTGTTCAGGAATTTTAATCCACATCGGTGGACCGGCCCTGACGATCCAAGGGTCACTCGAGCTCTGATCCTGAGACTCGGGCTAGGCAGTCTCGAATTCGGTAAGGACTATCTTTTGCCTTGGTTCATGACAGAAATCCAATTTCCAAATACGTGATCGTGCGGTTTCAATTGTATATATATATTTGGCGACATAGTGGCATGGGATGCTCATGTCGTCTATGATTGATAGTTATGATTTGAAATTGTTTTCAAAACATATAAACACTAGTAATAATATCAAATGCCTTTGTTTTATTCGTATCAAGCATATCTTGGCCGTTATAAGGTAAAAACTCTATCCTTCGGTTTGCGTTGCATTGTGTGATGGGAACTGAGTCTTATAACGGCTTCATTTTTATAAAAAGCATAGCGATGTTTAAAAGAAATATTTGTTTTAAAGCACTGGCAATCCAATGGAGTAAACCCGTTCCACGAAAATGGCGTGGTCCTGTGATTAGCCAAATTATATATGTGTTGAGTAGATTTCTCATACCAGTCCCATGACTGACTCGTAGTTTGTTTCACTCTCAAACTTGGGTGCCCCTTTTTCCACATGGGCAGCCTTGTATTCAGGTTTAGCTGGTTCTTTCTGGATAGCTGGAGCTGAAGATGGATTCTATCATTTATTTATTTTTATGCTGTTCAGCTCCTATTGTACATATTTTGTTTATTTCCGCTGTAGACATTTATGTATAGCTGAACTGTATTTGTACTAAGTAAGATCCTGTATACTGTGTAACTCTGATGATTACTTTTATCCAGTATATTCTATTGTTCATATTCTGGTGTATTTATTTAATTCTGTTCTGCTATTATCTGTTTCTGTGTTATATTCCAAAGATAACCCTGTTTCCGTGAGAACGGGATTTCGGGTCGTCTCTCACACACACACACACACACAGATATATATATATATATATTGGTGGTGGGATATTTCCCGCATTACCATTAGTGGATGCCCGCAGTATCATTAGCGGATGACCCTATACGCCCCACGCTATAATAGTGGATGACCTTTTATACCGCGATATCCTGCCTTGAAGCAGGATGGGTACTTTTTATATTGGCTAACGTCTGTGGATGCCAGAAAGCAGGTTGGAGGAATCCAACTGGATTCCTCGAAATTTATTATTTGTTTATTTCCATACATAGATTACCATATATGATGTGTTAAAAATATGTGATTGATAATTGGGTGTTTTTGAATGTTTAAATATCACTAGGCCTAAATGTTGATTTATAAAACACTGTAAAATGGATTTTGAGATTTAAAATGAAAAAAAATCTATTTTTTTACAAAAATAGAATTTGAATTTCGAATGGGCTATAAAAATATTAACTTGTTTTGAATAAATAAAAGAAGTATTGAATTTACAAACGATGTTTATAAATTAAATATTACAGGAAATTGAAGTATTGAATTTATAAACAATGTTTATAAATTAAATAATGCCGGAAATTGAAATGAATTTATAAACGGTGTTTATAAATTAAATGGAATAATTTTCATTTGACAATGTGGGAAACTAAAATGAATTAATAAACGGTATTTATAAATAAAGGTGAAAAATTGTCATTTGGATAATTTAAAATTTAAAATTCGAATATGAATTTAAAATGAGAATTGGGATCATGTTAAAAAGGGAAACAATGGTATTTATTCAAATATTCGAAATATAAATTAAACTGAAATAAATCCATTCGGATTTATGATATTATTCAGCGATGTCGAATTTTATAACAAAATGATTTTTTTAAATAAGATATTGGAATTGTTTAGAAAGAACTAAATTTAAATATGGAAATAGATTCTAGATATATATATATATATATGTTATAAAAATAAAATATTCCAAAAAGGGTAGAATTTCAATTGAATTCGAAATGGAACTTGCTTGAATATATAAAACTTGTGAATTTATAAATAATGTTTATAAGTGTAGTGTATTAATTATCTAGAGATAAACCAGAATTTCAAATTCGAGTATGAATTTAAAAATAGAATTTGAAATCATTTTGAAAAAGAAACAGCGATTTTTATTCTGGAATTCGAAATATAAAATGAATTGGGTTTCAAATGGATTTGAGATAGAAACTGGTTTTAAATTATAAAACCAGGAAGTTAAATTTATAAATGGCATTTATAAATTAAGTGAGATAATTATCATAGGATAATTTAGGATTTTAAATTCAAATATGAATTTAAAAATGAATTGAAAATCGTTTCTAAAAGGGGATGGCGGATTATATTCCAGAATTCAGAATATAAACTGAATTGAGAAAAATCCAAAGGATCTATAACTAGAATTAGATTATATCGAATTTTATAAATAATTTATTTATAAAGGGAATTGGAATTTAATATAGCAAACTGAATTATAAATAAATGTATAACCGAGTAGTGAAAAATTGACAATTAGAGATAAATATTAAGTTGGATTTGAAAACTGGATTTAATATATCTTAAAATATATATTATAACGAGATTTAAATTTAAATTAAATGAAGTTTAACATATATTTTTAAATATAATTAAAACGAACTCGCCGCAGCGTGGTAGTTCGTAAATTGGTGTTTCGAACTTCAATTGAGTAGATTAAACTCAACTTAAGTCGGAATGATTTGAAACAAGAATCCTCAGGACCGATTTAATAATAGTTTTATAATGGAAGAGAAAAATCTGGATTTCGTCGTATAGATTTTGAGTTATGTCAAAATCAAATTTTCGAAAAAACAGCGCTATAACCATTACAAAACCATAACGGTTTATTTAAATTAATAGAAGGATTTATACAAATAAAACCGAAATTCCATTAGAAAAATCCAGATTTGAGTTATAACATATACATAAACTCAAGTGAATGGACTTTTGGAACAAAATCAGATTTTTAATTGTTGAATAGAATTTACTAATTTGAAGAATAATTAGTTAACGAAATTTTGAATCGAAATTGGACATTGAAGAAGTGAAAGGGGTTTGAAAATTTATATTCGAAAACGAATATGAAACTTGAATTAAAAAAAGGAATTCGATTGGTTTATAAGTAATTAAAATATATTTGAACGTGATATGTTCAAATAAAAAGTGGAATAGGCAAAAGAGCTACTTAACGAATAAATTAGCAAATTGAGTAAAAATGACCGGATTAAGTTGCAATAAATTAGAAATGAATGCATATGTGTTAAACAGGTATGAAAATAAGTTTATAAATTTAGTGCCCGACAAAAAGGTACATGTTTAATTCCATATGAGGATTTATGCGCCGAATCGGCAAGCCGCTTGGCTTTTTTATTTTCTGTTTGAATGGAAAAGGCCCAGAGAGGCATTTTGTAGTTGTACCAAGTGACCCATACAAAGGAGGTTATGGCGAAATTTTCTGGAAATTTAAGGAGTTAGAATATTTTTAAGAAAATTGGATAACTAGAAAATCAATATATCAACGTATATTGAATTCGGTAAGGAAACGAATTTAAAATAGAATATTATAAACAAAAAGAAAATCTATATTTAAATATGGTAAAAAATAAAAAGGGAAATATATACACATTTTAAAAAAGGATAATTGGATTTTACGGTGTTGATTATTCGAGGCAACTGGTCTTGTCTGTTTTAAAGTTGAGATGTTATTCAATCAAGATCTGAGCGGTAATTATACCCTAACTTGATTGAATTGATTTTCAACCGATAAATAACAAGATTCAGTCTCAAAGATCGATGTTTGAATAAGATTTAGTTAAGTGCAATGATTTGGGTTGATCTAACGATGTTTTACACAACATCCGTTTCAACCTAAATAAGTGGAATTTTGAAAAAATAATAATAAATATTTCCTGAGGATAGAAATGAATGGTTGTGAAAGGAAGGAGTAACTGTAAATGAATTCCAAATATAAATAGAAGGTATTTTCTAAGTATAGAAAATAAAATAAGACGATATATGAGAAATGCTTTCCCAATAGCGTAAGTGGGTAGGATGATTATTGAAAATATCATGTTAACAAATATCGATAAGGAAACAGAGAAGGAATTTTATTAATGAAATATTAATTAAGGAGCCCAGTGATTATTTGATGTTATGGATGAATGTTTGTTTATTTTTGTTCGATATTTAAATAACCGACTATCGAAGTATTGGCCAATATCGTTGTCAATATGGAGAGACCTATTGGATTTTTATCGAGAACCACTCTGTATTGGCAGCAGCGTTACGAATCAGATTATATAGAGACGAACGAAGATGGAATGAAGTGTAAGGGCTTTTTCTGTTAGTCCTAGGTAGAAATTACCTAAGATGGATTCATGGAAATTGCGCCTTCGTTTTCATTCAGTCCCAGAAAGAACGTGTATGGACAAATGTCTGACTGAGTATTTCCAATGATCGCATATGTTGGTCTGTACAAGTATACATCTGGTGGCGGAGAATTTATTCTCTTAGCATAATATCCTGAATATTTTTATGGAAATCAATTAGTGATTAACGGATCTGACAATGTGGCATATAAAGGGATGGTGCTATTAACTAATCGTAACCTCAAGCCTCACAATCGGGGAATGGTATAAAATCGGGTAGGTCGCATGGCTAAGTTGTTAGCTGCCAAGTAGGATGTATAGTTACCTGATCTAGATAAATTCCTTTTGCTTCTTAAATCTATCGATGTTGTTGCTTCGGAACGGTTGCTGATCCCAACTGTTGGTGACAATACATTCGGTACTCTCAAGCGAAGTGAGGGGCTGGTCATGTTTAGCCTGGGTTGCAAGATGTTCTTGTTGAATCCGGTGTGTTTCTCTCTAGAGATACACTATCAGAAGGTGGTCCCATACCTTGCTAGTTGGAATCCATTATCCAATAAGCACCCGCGGTTTTGATTGTATACTATATATGTAGAGCGTGAGATGCAAGCGTTCTGGTAGATTGTTATTTACTTATTTTAGACACTATTATAATATCAAACTAGTATTGATTTTGTAGAAATATTTTGGGTTATCGTAAAGTAAAAACCATCCATGTTTATGTGTGGGTCGATCATACGATTATCTTTTCCTTTGAAAAGAATTTTTAAAAGTTAAACAAATGATTGGAGTTTACTCACACTAGTCCCATGACTGACCCAGAGTTTATTTTGTTTTGTTTTACACTAAACTCTTAGGTGCCCAAATTTGTACGGGCAATCAAGTAGTTCAGGTATTTTCAGATATCCTTGGAGGAGCTTGAAGCAGGAGGCTTCAGCGTTAGATGTATATAGAGTTTATCCCACTGTGTAGTGTATGTGATGAACAAATGTTGTACTATGATAATTGACGTATATTCAGTTAAATTTGTATTAAAAAAAACTGTTATATATTATATTTTATTCATTTCGCTGTGAGGTTTATGTTTACTCTGATGTTGTTATATTTATGTTCCTTTTCTTCTGTTCTAATATTTCATTCTTTCTATTTCTCACCCTCTAACTTCTTTCTAATGATGATTCATATTTCTGTGTAATTTGGGTTGGACATGTGGTGTATTGAGTCAACTCAGATAGTACAGAAATCTAGGCTATTATAGTTGTATCAGAGCTTAGGTTGAGCGAATACCTAGGCTTGTTGTGGTTTACTCATTAGAGATAGGGTCAGCAGTACCCTAGAATAAGTTGAGTGTATATACAAGAGAGCATATTTGTTAACTGACATAAAAAATTGTTTTATATTGGGTTGGCTAGTCTGTTGAATGGTTTATGAATTATGATCGAGTCGTGGAACGCCACGAAGTCAATACGAATTTCTAAACACTTAAACAGAGATATTTGACACAATATTGTTTTTATGTGGGTAAATGGAATAATTTACCCAAAATTCTATTTTGATAGAAAAGGAATGATTTTTTTGAAATTATTATATTATTATATGGATATGTTGGTTGTTATTATAATCAAAAAAGATTATAAAATGGAAATAGTTATATATAACCAAGTAAAATTTGTATATAAATGAAATATACAAATGAGATGAACTGGAGTTAAATTCTAACCGTAAATTGGAATTTAAATCCTAGGTGTTTAGAAAAATATTTTCTGAAGTATATTATAATAATATAGATTGTTTTGAAGGATTTTTGAATAGAAATCATTTTTGATGGATTTTAGAATAATAATAAAGCATTGTACTCACTTCTGTGGCTGGGAAAAAATTCTGATGATGACTGCAGCATCATCAGTGTTCATTTTCAAGTTTTTAAGTGATGGATTTCTACCTTAGAAAAGTTTTTAAAGGAAATTTGTTCGTAAGAAAACAAGTTGGTTTGAAAATTCAAATGTTTTGAATTTGAGATGGAAATGAATATATATTTATGTGATTTCAAAAAGATATAAAATAAAAAAACTTAGGAATTTGAATTTTGAAATTTAAATTTAACTTAAGCAAGTTAAATGGATCAAAGTGAATAAATTGACCAGAATCAATTTGAATGGAATATGAATTGGTTGTAAATCATTCAGATAAAATAAATATAAGCATATTTGATATTCAATATGAGTGAAAACCAAAAGTTTTGGTAGAACTAAAATTGTTGAAATATGAAATGTTGAGTTTTAACATAAATAAGTTTTTGAAAAGTTAACGGGTTGTAGCATGTTTCTACCTTAGTAATTTCGGGGACGAAATTCTTTTAAAGGGAGAAGAATGTAACGATCCAGATCTTTCGAACAATTTATTTTTTATATTTAATATGTTTTAAATATTGGAAATATAATATAAATAAATTTTTATTTTGAGATATCGATTTAATAATCGAATATAATTTAATTTAGAATATATTGAATTATCGTAATTCGAAATATAATTGAATTCGAAGATATAAACTATATCGAAAATGATTCAGATAATCAATGTAAATTATAACTGAATAGAAATGATAATAATTATAATTTATTATCAGGAAATGTATTGTTTTGAATATAATTTATACCGATTTAAATTCATATCTTCTCTATACGATCGAATTGAGCTTCGGAACATGTCTCAGTGTGTTCAAAATAGTGGTAGAACCCTAAAAATGTCGGTTGTTGGGTTCAGAAACGAGTTCACAAAACACGAATTTTAAAAAGGGTTAAAATCACCGGTGCAACTCAAATTAAATAAATAAAAATATTACAAAATTAATTTCTTCCATCCTAAGCTTCACAACAAGTACACTGCAAACTGCAGGCCTTCGTTTCCCTACCCATGCCTACATGAAAACTACTTCTTGCTTATCTGCTTTTTCTTATGTATATACTTATATCATGATACCCCTTTTCTTTCTTTTTCCAGTTTCATTCTCAGCAGAAATAAATTAGAAATGCAATTTTCCCTCTTTCTCAAAATCGAAAACAAATCAATGGAAAACTCTTAAATCCTAAACCGTGATTTGAGGGGTTCGTTTGTCGAGTACTTCATTTCCGTGGGTCTCAGAGTCTATTGCGATGGAGACTTCCGAACTATGAAATTAATATCGATAGGCTAAGGCTCGCGCTCGAAGGAAATGGGTGAATGGCGGAGAGGGTAATCGCGATGTAGTAGAGACCGACGCTGGAATGGGATCGAATAAGTTGTAGCGATGTTAGGGTTTTCAATTTTAGGTGAAAACCGTTCGCATCTGGGAACAGAAAGTGGAAAGGAGACATAGAGCAAAGTACATATGGTGTTGATGAGTTCGGGCTTGTTGAGGGGTGCGATTTTGAAGATGGCGGGTTTCCTGAAGGTGTTGATGTTGTAGAAAATACGAACAAATGTTCGATCTATGTTGCTGACTGACGTGGGGAACAAATGTTCGATCTATGTTGCTAACTGTCGTGGAGGTGGGATTGAAGCTGGGATGAATTTTTGGTTTATGTTTAAGCCAAAGGAGTTTGCCTGCTTCAGGAAGGAGCCGTTTGGGAGTTTTCAAACTGGAAGGAGAGTTCAGCAACAGTAAAATCTAAATTAAGGTAAACATAGTTGTTATTTTATTTTTATTAACAAGTAATAATTTATTTAAAATGGCATTAAGTTTATAACATATATTTATATTTTTTACAAAGTAATATGATTTATTGAATGAATAATTACAACCAATTAATGTTTAGTTAAAGAGCTAGTTGATTTAAAACTATAATTTATTTAGTTCATTATGTGTATCAATATAATCATGTTAAACTATAAATACATAAATTTAAAACGTGATTTAACGAAGAATATGGAATAAGATGAAAGTTAATTTAATTTAGTTAATTAAGTTTTAGTTAGTAATTAAGTTAATCAATTCTTTAGAAATATTGTGTTTAATTTATACAAGGTTAGAAGATCGAGAAGTAGGATATTTGGATTCTTAATTTCAGACCTTACAATCAGGAATTAAAATGGAAATCAAAATAGATTGGCAGAAATAAAAAAATTCAGGTTTCTAAACTCACTCTCTGGTTCGATTATAATTTATTATAATCGAATTTTTTATTTTTATTTATATGATGTTTGATGGTTGGTTGTTTGCATTTCTATTTATTGATAAATTATGATTATTATAAACATATTAGTTATTTAGGCTTGGTGTTTGTGGCTATTATATATATATTGGTGGTTGGATATTTCCCGCTGTACCATTAGCGGATGCCCGCAGTATCAATAGCGGATGACCCTGTACGCCCCATGCTATGATAGTGGATTACCTTCTATACCACGATAGCCTGCCTTGAAGCAGGATGGGTATTTTTTATGTTGGTTAACGTCTGTGGATGCGGGAAAACAGGTTGGAGGAATCCAACTAGATTCATCAAAATTTATTATTTGTTTGTTTCCATATATATATATTACCATATATGATGTGTTAAAAATCTGTGGTTGATAATTGGGAGTTTTTGAATGTTTAAATATCACTAGGCCTAAATTTCGATTTATAAAACACCATAAAATGGAATCTTGAGATTTAAAATGGAAAAATCTATTTTTTTAAAAAATAGAATTTGAATTTCGAATGGGCTATGAAAATATTAACTTGTTTTGAATAAATAAAACAAGTATTGAATTTATAAACGATGTTTATAAATTAAATAATATAGGAAATTGAAGTGTTAAATTTACAAACAATGTTTATAAATTAAATAATGCGGGAAATTGAAGTGAATTTATAAACGATGTTTATAAATTAAAAGGAATAATTTTCATTTGATAATATGGGAAATTAAAATGAATTTATAAATGATATTTCTAAATAAAGGTGAAAAATTATCATTTGGATAATTTAAAAATTTAAATTCATATATGAATTTAAAATGAGAATTGGGATCGTGTTAAAAAGGGAAACAATGGTATTTATTCAAATATTTGGAATATAAATTAAACTGAAATAAATCCATACGTATTTATGATATTATTCGACGTCGACTTTTATAAAATAAATGATTTTTTTAAAATAGGATACTGGAATTGTTTAGAAAGAACTAAATTTGAATATGGAAATAGATTCTAGATTTATATACAGGTTATAAAAATGAAATATCCCAAAAAGGATAGAATTTCAATTGAATTCGAAATGGAACTTGTTTGAATATATAAAACAAGTGAATTTATAAATAGTGTTTATAAAAGTAGTGTATTAATTATCTAGAGATAATCTAGAATTTTAAATTCATGTATGAATTTAAAAATATAATTTGAAATCATTTCGAAAAAGAAACAGCGGTTTTTATTCTGGAATTCGAAATATAAAATGAATTGGGATTCAAATGGACTTGAGATATAAACTGGTTTTAAATTATAAAACCAGGAAGTTAAATTTATAAATGGCATTTATAAATTATGCGAGATAATTATCATAGGTTAATTTAGGATATTAATCAAATATGAATTAAAAAATGAATCGGAAATCGTTTCTAAAAGGGGATGACGGATTATATTCCAGAATTCGGAATATAAACTGAATTCAAAAAATCCAAAGGATTTATAATTAGAATTCGATTATATCGAATTTTATAAATAATTTATTTATAAAGGGAATTGGAATTTAATATAGCAAACTGAATTATGAATAAATGTATAGCTGAGTAATGAAAAATCGACAATTAGTGATAATCGGAAATATTAAGTTTGATTCGAAAACTGGATTTAATATATATTAAAATATATATTAAAATATATACTAGAACAAAATTTAAATTTAAATTAAACAAAGTTTCACGTATATTTTATAATATAATTAAAACGAACTCACCGCAGCGCGGTAGTTCGTAAATTGGTGTTTCGAACTTCAACTAAGTATATTAAACTCAATTTAAGTCAGAATAATTTGAAACAAGAATCTTCGGGACCGATTTGACAATAGTTTTCTAATGGAATAGAAAAATATGGATTTCGTCGTATTGATTTTGAGTTATGTCAAAATCAAATTTCCATAAAAACAGCGCCATAACCATTATAGAACCATAATGGTTTATTTAAAATAATAAAAGGATTTTATACAAATAAAATCCGAATTTCCATTAGAAAATTCCAGATTTAGGTTATAAAATATACCTGAACACAAGTGGAGTAATGAATTGATTTTTGAAGCAAAAATCACAATTTAATTGTTGAGTAGAATTAACTAATTTGAAGAATAATTAGTTAATGAAATTTTGAATCGAAATTGGACTTTGAATAAGTAAAAGGGGTTTGAAAATTTATATTCGAAATCAAATATGAAATTTGAATTAAAAAAAGGAATTAAATTGGTTTATAAGTAATTAAAATATATTTGAATGTTATATGTTCAAATAAAAAGTGGAATAGGCAAAAGAGCTACTTAACGAATAGATTAGCAAATTGAGTTAAAATGACCAGATTAAGTTGGAATAAACTAGAAATGAATGCATATGTGTTAAACATGTATTGAATGAAGAGAATGAAGTTTATAAATTTAGTTCCCATCAAAAAGGTACATGTTTAAATACCATATGAGGTTTTATGCGCCGAATCGGCAAGCCGCTTGGCTTTTTGATTTTCTTTTTGAATGGAAAGGTCCCAAAGAGGCATTTCTAGTTGTACCAAGTGACCCGTATAGAGGAGGTTATGGCGAATTTTCTGGAAATTAAGGGGTTAGAATATTTTTAAGAATATTGGATAACTAGAAAATCAATATATCAACGTATATTGAATTCGATAAGGAAACGAATTTAAAATAGAATATTATAAACAAAAAGAAAATCTATAATTAAATCTGGTAAAATATAAAAAGAGAAACATGTACACATTTTAAAAATGGATAATTGGATTTTACGGTGTTGACTATTCGAGGCAACTGGTCTTGTCTGTTTTGAAGTTAAGACGTTATTCAATCAAGGTCTGAGACGTAATTATACCCCAACTTGATTTATTTCATTTTTAACCGATAAATAACAAGATTCAGTCTCGAAGATTAGTGTTTGAATAAGATTTAGTTGACTGCAGTGATTTGGGTTGATGTAACGATGTTTTACACAACATTCGTTTTAACACAAATAAGTGGAATTTTGGAAATATAATAATAAATATTTCCTGAGGATAGAAATGAATGGTCGTGAAAAGAAGGAGTAATTGGAAATGAATTCCAAATATAAATAGAAGGTATTTTCTATGTATAGAAAATAAAATAAGACGATATATGAGAAATGCTTTCCCAATAGCGTAAGAGGCCAAAATGATTATTGAAAATATCGTGTTAACAAATATCGATAAGAAATGGAGACGGAATTTAATTAATGAAATATTAATTGGGCCTAGTGATTGTTCGATGTTATGGATGAATGTTTGTTTATTTTTCTTCGATAGTTAAATAACTGACTATCGAAGTATTGGCCAATATCATTGTCAATATAGAGAGACCGGTTGGATTTTAATCCGAGAACCACTCCGTATTGGTAGTAGCATTACGAATCAGATTATATAAAGACAATCGAAGACGGAGTGAAGTGCAAGGGCTTTTTCTGTTAATCCTAGGTAGAAATTGCCTAAAATGAATTTATGGAAATTGTGCCTTCGGTTTCGTTCAATCTCAGAACGAACGTGTATGGATGAATGTTTGACAGAGTATTTCCAATGATCGCATATGTTGGTTTATAAAAATATACATCTGGTGGCGGAGAATTTATTCTCTTAGCATAATATCCTGAATATCTTTGTGCAAATCAATTAGTGATTAACGGATCTGACAATGTGGCATTCAAAGAGATGGTGCTATCAAGTAGTCGTAACCTCTAGCCTCACAACCAAGAAATGGTATAAAATCGGGTAGCTTGCATGGCTAAGTGGTTAGCTGCCAAGTAGGGTGTATTGTCACATGATCTAGAGAAATTCCTTTTGTTTCTTAAATCTATCGATGTTGTTGCTTCGGAACGGTTGCTGATCCCAACCGTTGGTGACAATACATTCAGTACTCTCAAGCAAAGTGAAGGGCCGGTCATGTTTAGCCTGGGTTGCAAGATGTTCTGGTTGAACCCGATGTATTCCTCTCTAGGGATACACTGTCGGAATGTGGTCCTATACCTTGCCAGTTGGAATCCATTATCCAATAAGCGCCCGCGGTTTTGATTGTATACTATATATGTAGAGCGTGAGATGCAAGCATTCTGCTAGATTGTTATTTACTTGTTTTAGACACTATTATAATATCAAACTAGTATTGATTTTATATAAATGTTTTGGGTTATCGTAATGTAAAAACCATCCATGTTTATGTGTGGATCGATCTTACAATTATCTTTTCTTTTGATTTTTTTTAAGTTAAACTAATGATTGGAGTTTACTCACACCAGTCCCATGACTGACCTAGAGTATATTTTGTTTTGTTTTACCCTAAACTCTTGGGTGCCCTAATTTGTATTTGCAGTCTAGTGGTTCAGGTATTTTCAGATATCCATGGAGGAGCTTGGAGCAGGAGGCTTCAGATTTAGATATATATATATAGAGAGAGAGTTTATCCCATTGTGTAGTGTATGTGATGAACAAATGTTGTACTCTGGTAATATGATGTATATACAGTTAAATTTGTATTTAAAAAAACTATTATATATTATATTTTGTTCGTTCCGCTGTGAGGTTTATGTTTACTCTGATGTTGTTATATTTATGTTCTTCTTCTTCTGTTCTAATATTTCATTCATTCTATTTATCACCCCCTAACTTCTTTCTATTAATGGTTCGTATTTCTGTGTAATTTGGGTTGGACGTGTGGTGTATTGAGTCAACTCAGATAGTATGGAAATTCGGGTGATTACACATGATGCGCAATGCGGAAAGGCAGAGAGCTAAACTAACATACCATATACCTTTAGCTATCTAGCCTATGGGTGAGGGACATGCCAATTAAGATTTGTTGTTTATTGTTTGCTCTTGGGCCAGGTCATTAGTTCTCAATCTTGTTCGTCTTTCAGTAGTCAAGGGAGGGGTCAGGTAGGACCATAGCCACTGAAAATGCAAACCTTAGTATCTGTGTATACAGATATTTGAAAAGCTCATGACCGAGTTCTGTGTTTCTTGTACAACCCTGCCACGGGACTAGGTGCACAGTAGAGGATATGTGTGGTTGAGGCACCGAGTACGATTGACAATACATACTTGGGAAAGTCTAGATACATGAATGTCTGCTATGGGTGGTGTATCGTAGACTCTAGGGCATTTCTATGTGATCTGACTCGATCAAAGGTGGCAGTCTGTATGCTTATGTAGCATGGCGATGGTAGTTCTATGTGGAACGTAGCGTTGTTATATAGGTGTCCTTACGTCACTTCGGCATAGGATGAAGGACTGCGTATATTACTTTGGCGTTACGGTGGAGACCGTGCGAGTGGAGTAGCATGGGGTTACCTTAATATTGGGGGTAGCTACATATATACTGTATTAGGTTAATCCACTGGGTAGTAAATGGGTATGACGTGTGTGTAATACTTGAGTGTTGTTAACCCAAGTAACCTAATGAATAAGAAAATATAATTGTACGGTATATATAGGGTTATCCAAAATGTGTAGTTTAAATCCAGTTACCAGAACATGTGTTCTGACCCCCTCCTCGTCACATACTCGCAATTTAGACTTATGGCAGAGATACGATAGCTTTGAATTCTGGTTAGGCAGTATTATAATGTGGGTAAGCTATATTATATTTTATCCATTCCGCTGTGAGATGTTTTCTGAGCTTTGATATATTTTAATCTCTATCTTTTCTGCAGGGTACCAGAGCAACCAACACAAGTTTCGATGGAATAGAATTTTGAAAAAAAATTGGACTGTCGGAATTCGGGTTGTTACAATAATCGTTCACGAACAAAAATAAATCAATATTTGGTCCATCAACGCCAGGTCGTCCAATGACCAATGCCCTACAATCCGTCCTAGCTCATCAACATTACCGTACAACCCGACCCGACCTAACGATATGACTAGATCGTTCTGATTCAACGACCTAACTAGGTCGTTACACCCTCCCAAATCCATCAGCACAAAACAGACCAACCAAGCTCTCCCCGAACGACCTGCGACCTGAAAGTGGATCACAAACCCAACCTGATCCTTCAAGCTTCCTAACGGCCCGCTACTTCTTGGCATCAATCTTGCCTTATACGATCTGGCCCTTTCCTTGAATACGACACACGACCTGACTCCAAAAACAAGCTTCTTTTGGTCGATAGTGCATTTCATAGCATTTTCAGCTTTTTCTCTATGAAAAACTGGCCACAATGTCAAAAGTGCCTTTTGCAGCACTTCTGGAATGCTATTACATCTTCTGGTTCAATTCTGCATCAATCTGGTGTGAAAAACTAAACTGGCTTTCGCATCATTTCTGCCTTTCATAGCGTTTCAGAAATTCCGTCAATGCTTCTTGTCCATCATTATGCCTTCTGGTCCATCAATATATCTTTCGCAGCATTCCAGAAACACTATCATATCTCAGGTTCGATCCATCCCATGCACGACCTAAGGAAACTCATGCGCTGCCTGAAATTTTTAGCAACGTATGCCAAACGCTACCAAATCTGGCGCGGCCTATGCCATGCACGACCTAATCCATTTGCGACCTAAGCCCTTAGATCGTGCTCGGTCCAAGACTTTCCACAGCGTTTTCCGAATGCTGTAAATTTCCAGAACTTGATTTTTGCTCAATTCTTGAAAATTCAAACGATCCGCTTGATTTCTCTGGACGAACCATGATTTTTCAACTTGCCAAACATGTTGCCAAACACACTCAAACTCTCCAATGCCTCTCAACTCAAAATCAATCAATTTCATCCAACAAATCATCAACATCAAAACGACGATTCAACAAATGATTAAATCAATTATATGGATCTAAACATAGAATTAACACACGAAATTACCATTTATAAGTTGCTAGATTAGATCTTACGGAGATCTAAATTGAAATTATACTTACATGTTTTAGATCTAGGTGAAAACAACCTGAAATGACGAACATACGATCAAATAATCCATATACTTGATTGAATCCGTGTGAGACATGCTTATCACTCACCAATTCTTCGAATTAACTCGAAAGCGTTAAATTCTCAACCCAGAAAGCAAAGAACATGCTTCAAACCTCTTGATTTGATGTGATCTCTCTTCAATTGATGTAGATCTAGATTCAAACGATGTAGATCTTCGATTCTCTTATGTAAATCTAAAATTTATTGGTGGAAAGGTGTATTTGATTGAGCAAGGAGGATCACGAGCTCAACCAAATGAGAGAATGAAGAAAGTAAACTATTCTCCATGCCTCTAACCCCCTATTTATAGCCTCCCACCAGCCCAGTAATGGGCCTCCTCAAATCTACCCACTAAAGGCTAAAAAACCTAAACAGAAATTGTGAAACATTAAAACAGTGATTCCTCCCAAACCACTGTACCAAATGTTTGATGAGACAACTCCACGGAATTGGCAACACCATTTCCTTTCCAATGAGACCAATCTCAGTACCTGATTCGATCCTAGTCAAAATTTATTCCCTGTACAAGACTACCTAGGGTAAAATGGTCACAAATAAAATTGATAAAAATTATGAACATGTGTCACATCTCCATAACCAACATATCAAAATATGAGAACGATCCAACCCTAGGGAATAAATAAAAACATTTTACGATCATCCGATATGTAAAATGCGGCCTATTACAGGTGATGAAGTCACACACTTCGAAGTTTACATGGGCTTTAGAGAAACTCAAAATAAGATTAAAGAACTTTGTTTGGAGATTTTATGATTTTTATACAAATATTTTTTATTTTTCAAAAAAAAATTATCTTATGTTTTAGGAAGAAGAGGGTAGCGGTGTGGAAATGAGGTGCATGGAATTTTCTTAGGTTAGGGAAGAGAAGAGATAATATATAGGGTAGGATTTTCTATTTTTTTTATTTAGTTAGTTTATTTCATTTTGTTCAATCGCTGCCTTGATTGTTGTTTAAAAATTCGTATAATCGCATGTGAATCCCGTTTTCAATGAAAATTGACATATAACTATAATTTGACATTACGGACTGAACGAAATTTTTTTCGTCGAATTCTGAGTCCGTTTGCTCCAACATCATGCTTTTAAAGTCAAAATATTGCTTAGTTCACATTTAAATCCCGCATGGTCACATACTAGATCCAATTGGCGCAAAATTTGAAATCTAGCAATAATTTAATATTCTAGATCTAACAAAACTAGTTTCGTCGAAAACAGACATTGTTTGAAAATTTACTATTTTTAATGGTTAAATAAAACCAATAAAATATAAATAAATTCAATAAAAGTACAAATAAATAATAGTAAATTAATATTATTGTATATGTCCAAATAAAATATCATATAGCTCTAAAGTAAACATATTGGGGTTTATAATTCAATATTTTCGAAAATCCAAGTTAAATCGATTTCAATTTCATAACAAATCCTTTTATTTAATTTAATAAATCGTTATAATTCACAAATGATTTCATAGTGACTATTTGAAATTTTTATTTGGACATAACTTACAATTTTTAATACGAAGTCTCGATCTTTCACTTTGGTTAGAAAACTATAGTTCAATATATCCTAATGTTTCTTATTTCATCGAAATCCGACTTATAACGAATTCTGTATATTCATTTGAAATCCTAAACTAATTTTTTCGAATTACCGCTACATTACGAGTTCGTTTTATAATTAATATAAACTTATACGTTCAAACTTCATTTCAAATAAATTCTAAGTCGTTAATCGTCAAAATAAATTGTTTTAAATATTTAATTTCTATTAATTATTTCTTAATAAAATCTGGGTCATTACATTCATTTAAATCCTGAATTATTGCTAAATAAAGTTGCATTACAATAAATAACACATTAGCGCAAATAAATGCAGTGTGAATTTTATACATGAATATTTATATAATATAGATACATAAATTTATATACGTATACGTGCATATACACATGTACATAACTATATTATAGAAATGAAAGAAAATTTGGTAAAAGTAATACACACAGAAACACATCAAAATTTAAAATTAGCTTAAGGGTCTAAATAGTTATCAACATAAACTTTAATCCTAATTTTTAAAGCATATATTAGATATTTATCTTAAAATATCCGATTTTTTTGTTGTTATGGCCAAACACACACACTCTTTCTACATATATTATACACATACATAAATACATATATTATTTCAAAATGATTTTGCATTGTCATCAATTATTAATATAAAACTTTAAAAATGTATTTTATACATATTCATTTAAATCTAGAATTATCCATTTTGGCTATATACATGTGTATACGCGTGTGCAAATTAATAAGCACCGTTTTTCGAAAACAAGAAATAATAAATAAGCTGCATTTAATAAATATTTTCAATAGACGTTTTTTTAATAGACGTTATTTCAATAGACGTTTTTTCAATCTACATTCAATATTTTCAATAAAGAAAAATAATGAGAATAAAAATGAAGCTTTGCACCTATATTTATAGTGGTTAAAATCAGTCACCCATTAGATATAGAACCCTAAAATCTTGAGCGTACACTCCCGCTGCCACATCACCCAGCTTCCAACAGCAACTGGATTTTTGTCCGTTGGCTCAAAAATGTGCGAATATGTCACAGAATGAAATGAATTAATTGATGCTCCTAACTAAATAATTAATTGATGCGCCTAACTAAATAATTAATTGCCAAACTTATAGATTGAATATAAATAAACTCTTTTTCTGCTCTCTTATTTGTTTTATATATATTTCTATTTTATGTTGCCTTTAAACAAGTTAATTAATGCTGCCATTAATTGTTGTAACCACACGGTATCTATATTTATTATATTTATTACACACATGCAATATATGTTTGAATTTTGAATCCACTTAATGGATTACATGTATGTCTAGTATTTACTTACTATCCCATTAATCCCTACATGTATTGTAATTCATTACTAAATTAATATGCCAATCAGTCACCATATTAATTACCATCTTTATGCACACTAATTCCTTCCTTTATTTACTTACTGCGTGCATGCATTTTACCTTTGAATTTTAAATTATAATCATAAATTTAAACATTACCAAGCTTATTAATTGGCCATATATGTATGTGTGTGTGTGTGTGTTTATTCTTATTTTTCCTTTCTTATTCTTTTGCATGCATGCACCCTTTTATTTTAATTTCAACTCTCTTATAAATTGTGAATAAATCACTCTATGCTTTCCATATCCATTAATTAACAATAAATGTTAACTAATTATTTGCAAACATTATTTTATTAATTGAATATATATATATATATATACACACACACACACACACACACACATACATAAATGCTCCAAAGTCTATTAATCTAACGTCTCATTTTCAAACATTCTTTTAATTAATCCTAAATGTGTGCAACTTAACTAAATTATCTTATTTTATATGTACAATTGTTTCTGATGATAAAAATACAAACATGCTCTAACTTCTCCGTTTGAACTCTGTTTAGAAAACATTACATTTGAAAGTTGATTAGAAAATTGTCTCGAACAAAATGAAATAAGTTTCATGGCTAAATTCCAACATTTACAAAAATGTTATGTTTTCCTTTTTTCGTTGTTCCTTATTTTTGATTTAATTACTTTAATTTACTTACCAAAAACACTGGTGTTACATTCTATCCCCCATAAGGGATTCCGTCCGTGAAATTTGATAAAGGTTCAATCATGCAAACATATCATGCAACCATTCTATACTAATATCCAATTTGTGTACAATTAATTTCACAACCATTTGTACACTTGTGCAAAGCGTAACACATCACAAAAATACATGAATGCTTAGGTGGTACCTACTATATAATTGCAAATTTTCTTAAAAATCTTTTGAAAACAAGACGTACACACCATAAATATACTAGAAATTTCTATATAAATTCAATATTTTAAAATTAAAAATAATTTTTCATCGAATTTTCCCACACTCTTACAAAGTAAGAGCATAGTTCATCTAATTTTTGCATCTAAATCTACCAACCAATTTTAAATTTGCGAATTTTAGAAAAATCTAATTTTTCGAATTCGATTTCTTATGTTAGAAAATGGTAGAAAATGAAAAAATTTCATTTTCCATCCCACTTTTACACACCTTTTTCTCCATACTTGGAAACCTTAATCACTATTCCTGCAAAAATTCCTATTTTATATTCCAAGCACATTTTACATAAGAAAATTTTCTTTTTAGTTTTACATGCTTACTTTTGAGGAATTTATTTTCCTTTATTGTTCTCAATTATTGCAGTTGTCGTCTTCATTGCTTTCTGTAAATTTAGTCTATTTTTTTTTTCTGTTCTTCATTTACTTTCATTTTCATTTTGTTTGTAACATCCTATGTTTTTGTTCTTATTTAGTGATCATCACACATGCCTAGAAAGAAAATGTCAACCAAACTATTATATTTTCTACAATAAAATAGAACACTACATAGGAGTGAAAATCTATACTAAAAGAAAACTTGCTCTACTGCAATAACTACTGGATAAAAGGTACAACGACTAAATGTGTCTATCCACAATGATTATGAAGCCAAGGACCAAGTCCCACTGAAAAAAGGTCCTCATCACTGAATCTCGACAACCACTCTCTTCAAACCCATGCCACATATCCCTAATTCTTAACCCATACTAAATTTAGACAACATGCCAAAGCTTCCTATTTTCTCAAAAGGTGCCCAAAAAATTTCTGTTTCTTACTAACTATGTCATAATTTCACTTTCTTGCAACTAATTTTTCCCTTAAGACTTTGCCACTCAAGTTTAAGGCTTACACACATATCAAAATAATTCCGTCAAACCTTTACTAACTGTCCATGCACGCTAATGGGACCATTCTCACTAAATTATCTTTAATTAAATAAAATTTTATATTCTCAAAACTTTTCTCTAAAGTTAAAACTAGGGATGATAAATTATGCACTTTAACTTAGCTGGGCTTTTATTTATTTTAAAATACATTTTTTTGAAAGGCAATTTAAAAAATTTATTCACAAAAGAATCAAATTACAAAGAATCACAATATCTCACACTCATTTATCTCCTTTCCCCAGCTATACATCACAACAAAATCTGTACAAAGCTCCCAATCTCTCAACCTACACAGTACTGAGGAAAAAACATAAAAGAAGATACATTGAAACACACAAAAAAAATTCAATACCATATGCACCTATCAGAATGTACTTTCCACAGCAATATATTTCCATAATACTATACAGCATCACTGTACATATGTCAGCGAAGCCTTGAGCCAGAATATCCATCAGACAACCGAGTATTGAAGACCATTTGCCACATTATATAGCACCAACAATCTATGACTTGCATATACCCACTGTACTTAACTCCAAACAGAAGCACCAGCTCAAAAAACACTCCCTTAAATTCAATAACAGCCGCAATTGAAGTGCGAAAAATGCACCTAATTGTAACGTATACTATCAAACAAACCATGACTGCATAGGTAAGTATGTACCAGAAAATGATTTAAAACCGAACCAAAACTGATACATTAACCCACATCATTCTTAAATTGGATTCCTCCTAGTATGACGAGGAGGAAATTTCAAAAAATTAGGTAAAAAAATGTAACAACCCGGAAAATTTGAACTAATTTAAAATTTTTAATTCGGCTATTTTAGTAGATTTTGAATATTTAAAATAAATTATTTTAAATAATAACGACCAAAAGTCTATTTGAATCGATGTTGGAAAATATATATATTTATTTTAATTATAAAACAAGGCATGAAATGGCGCGATAGTTTGAAATTTTGAATTCGAACTTCGACTGACTGTAGCGGATGCAAAATAAAACGGATTTTAGTGAAACCAAAAATATTTAAATCTGTTTATGAGTATCTTTCTAAAGAATCTGAAAAATTGAAAATTCATAGCGGGAATCAAAAGTTAAGGCCAAATGAATTTTCAGAAAGGTCGCTATGGAGTTTATATAGCCCATGAAAATAGACGTTTTGCAAACGACCTCAGTTTTCGACGGGAATCAAAAGTTATGGCCAAATGAATTTTCAGAAAGGTCGCTATGGAGTTTTATAGCCCATGAAAATAGACGTTTTGCAAATGACCTCAGTTATCGACGAAACCACTTTATTGGATCCGGAATGTCAAATTATTGCTAGGTTTCAAATTCCATAATTTTTGGAGTTAATATGTGAGCGTGGCAAAGGAAAATGTGGTTGGTTGATTTCAGTCAAATTGGATCGACTAGAAAATAACCATTTTTCAAATGGTCTCCAAATTCGATGAAATTAGTTTTGTCAGAACCGTATCGTCCAAACATAGATAGATTTTTTTTATGGAATTTTTGGGATCAGTATGTGGCCCTGGAAAATTGAAAGGTATGTTCAAATCAAATATTGAATGTTTTATATTTTAATTTGAAGAATAACTGATTGAAATAGTCGAATGGGCCTACGAAACATATTCCATTGTGTCCGGAATGGGGTATTTAGCTACGGACGACAGTTGTTTGCGTTTGAATTGGAGTTCATTTGGAAAAATAGAAATTTTGGAATTATAAATAGTATGGACCAATCAGATTTTTTATGAAAAAAATTCTCTCTCCCCGTAAACCCTCCCAGATCGATGACGATAACCGCTCTCCCCCTTCTCTCTTCTTTTCTGGTGAATCCACGCATCAAAACCCTAGGTCCCTTTGGAACTTTTTGAAGAGCTCTCCCTCCTCTTCAAATCCATGTAGGGTACACCCCCTATCGTCACCCGTACGAGCAGATCTACACCTCCTGTAACGACCCGCAAATCCGTACTATCTGAGTTGACTAATTACACCACACGTCCAACCCAAATTGCACAGAAATATGAATCATTATTAGAAAGAAGTTAGAGGATGAGAAATAGAAAGAAAGAAATATTAGAATAGAAGAGAAACGAAGATCACAAACTCACAGCGGAACGAATAAAATATATTATATAACATAACTTTTGAAATACAAATCAGTAACTTTATATACATACCATCATCAGAGCACAACAGTCATTTCTGGAACAGTTATAAACACCTGTTTCCAGATACAAACAAGGTCCACAGCGGAATATATGATAGCCTATAGCTAACCGGTGAAGCCTCCTGCTTCCAGCTCCTTCAAATAAATCTGTGAAATCCCGACTACTTGACTGCCCGTACAAATTTGGGCACCCAAGAGTTTAGGGAAAACAAACAAAATAAACTATGGGTCAGTCATGGGACTGGTGTGAGTAACTCCAACCACTTGTTTAACTTTTAAAATCCTTTCAAAAGAAAAGGTAATAGTAAGACCAGCCCACACATAAACACGGACGGTTTTTACCTTACTATAACCCAAAACACTTTGATACGAAAATCTAGTGATATTATAATAATGTCTACATCAAGTAAATAACCAAATAGCAGAACGCTTGCATCTCACGCTCCACATATATTATAAAATCCATTATAGTTTTAATGGTTTCTGGCGCTGCACTTTTAAAAATTTGATTTTGACATAACTCAAAATCTATTCGACGAAATCCAGATTTTTCTCTTCCATTAGAAAACTATTATTCAACCGGTCCTGACGATTCTTGTTTCAAAGAATTCCGACTTCAATTGAGTTCTGTATATTAAATTGAAGTTCGAATCGCCAATTTACGAACTGCTGCGCTGCGGCGAGTTCGTTTTAATTATATTTATAAATATAAACGTTTTAACTTCGTTTATAATAACTTCAACTCCATCCTGATATATTTCTAATATAAAATCCAACATAACATTTCTGATCTATTTCACTTCCATTTGAAATTCTATATTCGAATTCCATTTCACTTCTATTTGAATTCTATATTCAAAATTTCATTTCACTTCTGTTGAATTCTATTATTCACATTCCTTTTAAATCTCCATTTGAATTTCTATTCAAATCTATTTTCCAACTTTATTTGAATTTCTATATTCAAATCAATTCTATTTGAATCTTATATTCAAAATCTATTCAAAAATTCAAATTCTATTTTTAAATCCCATTTGGATATCCATATTCAAATTCTATATTAAACTTCATTTGAATTCTATTTTCAAATCTCTATATTTTTAAATTTCATTTGAACTTCTTTCTTCAAATCCATTTGAATTCTTTTGAATCCAAATTCTATTTGAATCCCTTTGAATTCAAACTTCTATTTGAATTCCTATTTGAATTCCAATCTATTTTCAAACTTCGTTTGGATTTCTATATTCAAAACTATTTTCAAACTCCATTCAAATTCTATTTTCGAAATTCTATTTCAAATTCTACTTAAATTTTCTATATCAAATTTCCATTTCAAAATTCAACTTCTTTAAACAAGTCTCGATTTCAATTCCCTTTGAAATCGATATTTCTATTATTTTTTTGAAAATAAAATTCCCTTTTCAATTTCACACTTGTATTTTGATTTCTGAACTATCAAGTGATAAATCTTTTTACTTCATTTATAACTTCGTTATAAAAGAACTATTTATAAACTTTGCTTATAAAGGAACTACTTGTTTTATTTTTCAAAACAAGTTTATATTTTTATTCCATTCAAATTTCAAAATTCTATTTAAAAATAGAATTTTCCTCTTTAGTCTCAAATATCCTTTCCACGATATTTTAAATAAATTAACACTTGGCCCCGTGATATTTAAAACAATCAAATCACCCAATTGTCAATCATTTTGTTTTTCACACGTCATATATGAATATATGAAATCAAGCAAACAAACAAACAGATAATATATTTTTGAGGAATCCAGTTGGATTCCTCCAACCTGTTTACCTGCATCCACAGATGTTAGCACATAAATAATACCCATTCTGCTTCGTGGCAGAATATCGTGGTATAGAAGGTCATCCACTAGTCATAGCGTGGGGCGTATAGGGTAATCATCCGCTATGAAACTGCGGGCATCCGCTAATGAGACTGCGGGAATCCAACCAATCAATCAACCCAATATATATATATAATAGCCTAAATAACTAATATATATAAAACAAGCAGAAAAATCCAAACAAGCAACAACAATTATTTTTACGAAGTAAAAGTAATTATAAATAAAAGGTGAGTGAGATTTACTCACCGTGATTTTATTTGCACTGAATACCCGATGAAGTCTATTATGTACATTCACCGCGATTCCTCCATTAGTCTTAATCCATTTTAACTCTTCTTCTCCATTCTCACCGAATACATCGCAACCTCCTATTTGCGAAAATCAGGTCGATCATGGGATAACAGTCCCACTATTGCCGATGCTTCCACCGTCTGAAGTGCAAACCCCTCGGCTACACCCTGCACCAATTCATAGTCTCCCCCTTCCCAGCTGAAACAGTTCGCATCGTCCTCTAATATACAGACCCAATTAACAAAAATCAGACTCATTAATCCCAACACCATTGAACCCCCAATTCACTCAGTCTGAATTACATCTCGTTCAACTATCGCAAACCATGGCTATCACCACTTCATCGCACCATCTCCAAATCAACCACCAGAACTCCCTCAATCGAATCCAGGTCCCCCAAATCAACGACTCCAGGCATCGCACCACACACCAACGGTCATGACCTTCGAATCAATCATCGCACCGTTCAGGCAGCCTCCAGTAACCCCTAGATTTCATCGCGACTTCCTATTTGGTCCCTAAATTTACCGTTGACAACCGAGATTCTTCCCAACCAAAGTCGTGACTGTCTCCCTGCTCACGAACCCTCGTTGCTCACGAATACTTGCTGTAGACCGAAATCGAATTCGATTTTGATTTTTTTTTCTTTTTTGGAAAGAAACGAACGGGAGAATCAAATGGATTCATGATTTTGAGTGGGCAAAGTAACGAAGGTGATAGGGCAAATATATAGGCGCGAGAGCAGACAAAGGTACACAGGTCATTAAAACGGTTGTCTCCTTGATCTCAAAAATGGAAGACATCGGGTATGTGAAATGAAAGCAGCAGCTCTAGCATAGTTAGATAGGTCTGCTAGAGAAGAGATAGGTCGGCTTAAATTAAATATGATACGAAATTGATTTGATTTTATTTAATTTTATAACCAAAATATCTCACGGTCCATAATTCACAACCCAACACTCCTATCTAGTCATGACGACCGATATTTCCAAGTTTATACGGTATTCTAAACTTAAGGGATTCGATTTTGAAACTGAATTAGATTAAAATATAAAACTATTTCAAATAATTAAATTTAAATAAATTTTTTTATCGTTCTAATCCAGTATAGAATTTATATTAGTCGACTGAATTGTTTTCGGTTCAGTTTTATCTTTGAATTAAATAATTTCAGTTCCTCGTATTTCGATTATTTAATCGATAACCCAATAAAATACCATTTATATTATAAATTCAATATTTAAAACCATACTAAATATTTAAAATAAACTGTTCAAAAATCTGGGTCGTTACATTCTTTCCCCCTTAAAATAATTTCGTCCTCGAAATTGCTAAGGTAGGAAAAATGGTACAAATCTATTACTTTTCAAAAATTCACTTATGTTGAAACTCAACTCCTCATATTTCAACATATTTGCTCCAACCAAAACTTTTGGTCTAAATGATTTACACCCAATTCAAATTCCATTCAATCTTATTCAAATTGACTTTCACTAATTTATTTATCTCGATCCATTTAACTTGCTTCAGTTAAACTTAAACTTCGGAATTCAAATTCCTGGGTTTTCCTTTCAAATATATACATATTTATTTGTTCCCACTTCAAATTCAAAACATTTGAATTTTCAAATCTCTTGTTTTCTTTCAAACAAATTTCCATCAAAAACTTTTCTAAGGTAGCAATCCATCACTTAGAAACTCGAAAATGAACACTGATGAAGCTGCAGTCATCATCAGAATTATTTCCCAGCGACTGAAGTGAGTTCAGTGCTTTATCATTTTAAAAATCAATTCAAAATGATTTTCATTCAAAAACCCTTTCAAAATAAAACTATATTATTTTAATTACTTTGAAAAATATTTTTCAACTTCCCAGGATTTTGAATTCTTAATTCTGGTTTGAATTTAATTCTAATTCATCTCATTTGTATATATTTCATTCATATACAATTTCAGTTTGGTTATAAATAACCATTTCAATTTTTATAATCTTATCTGATTATAATGATATCAATCAACACATCCATATAATATAATAATTTCAGAAAATTATTCTTTTTATATCAAAATAGAATTTTGGGTAAAATTATTTCATTTACCCACTTTAAAACAATATCGTGTTCAATCTCCTATTCAAGTGTTTAGAAATTCCTATCGACTTTGTGGCGTCCCACTATTCGATCAGAATTCATAAACCACTCAACAGACTAGCCAACACAATATAAAACAACTTTTATATCAACTAACAAATACGCTCTCTCGTATCTATACACTCAACTCATTCTAGGGTACTACTGACCCTATCTCTAATGAGCACATGCCACACAAGCCTAGGTGTTCGCTCAACCTAAGCTCTGATACCACTGTAACGACCCGCAAATCCGTACTATCTCAGTTGACTAATTACACCACATGTCCAACCCAAATTGAACAGAAATATGAATCATTATTAGAAAGAAGTTAGAGGATGAGAAATAGAAAGAAAGAAATATTAGAATAGAAGAGAAACGAAGATCACAAACTCACAGCGGAACGAATAAAATATATTATATAACATAACTTTTGAAATACAAATCAGTAACTTTATATACATACCATCATCAGAGCACAACAGTCATTTCTGGAACAGTTATAAACACCTGTTTCCAGATACAAACAAGGTCCACAGCGGAATATATGATAGCCTATAGCTAACCGGTGAAGCCTCCTGCTTCCAGCTCCTTCAAATAAATTTGTGAAATCCCGACTACTTGACTGCCCGTACAAATTTGGGCACCCAAGAGTTTAGGGAAAACAAACAAAATAAACTCTGGGTCAGTCATGGGACTGGTGTGAGTAACTCCAACCACTTGTTTAACTTTTAAAATCCTTTCAAAAGAAAAGGTAATAGTAAGACCAGCCCACACATAAACACGGACGGTTTTTACCTTACTATAACCCAAAACACTTTGATACGAAAATCTAGTGATATTATAATAATGTCTACATCAAGTAAATAACCAAATAGCAGAACGCTTGCATCTCACGCTCCACATATATTATAAAATCAAAAACCGCATGGCGCTTATTGGAGATTGGATTTCCAACATGACAAGGTATGGAACCACCTTCCGCTAGTGTATCTCTAGAGAGGAATACACTGGGTTCAACAAGAACATCTTGTAACCCGGCCCACACATGACCGACCACTCATTTCGCTTGAGTGTATCGAATGTATATCACCAACGGTTGGGATCAGCAACCGTCTCCCGACTGGGACAGCATCGAATAGAATAAGAAATTAAATGAACCTCTAGATAGGTGATTATACATCCTAATGGGTGCGACCCACATAGCCATGCTGCCTGCCCGATTTTTGTCCTTTCCCGGTTGTTGAGGCCTGAGGCTACGAATACTTACCATTCATTGATAGCCCAATCACTTTGAATGCCACATTGTCAGATCCGTTAATCACTAGTTGAGTTTGCACAAATATTCTGGATGTTATGCTAAGGGATAAATCCGTTGCAACCATATATATTTATACAGACCAACCCATGTGATCATTGGAAATACTCTGTCAGACATTCGTCCATTTACGTTCGTTCTGGGATTGAACGAAACCGAAGGCACTATTTCTATTTAATAGAAAGAGTCCTTGCACTTTACTCCGTCTTTAATATATCCAACATACTTGGTTCGCAACGCTTATGCCGATACGGAGTGGTTCTTCGGATAGTAATCCAACCGGTCTCTCCATATTGACAACGATGGTCAAAAACTTCGATAGTCTGTGATTTAACTATCGAATAAAAACAAGTGTTCATCCAAACATACCAAACAAATCACTGGCTCTTTAATTAATATTCATTAATTAAATCACTTCTCCATTTTCTCTATCAATATTTGTTAACCAAATATTTTCAATAATCATCTTGCCTCTTATGTCATTTGGAAAACGTTTCCAAATATTAACTTCTTTTATTTTCTATATATTAGAAAATGTCTCTATTTGAAATTGAAAACAATTACAATCACTTATCTCTATTCCGACTATTTTAATTATACTCAGGAAATATTTACTTTTATTTTTCCAAAATTCCATCACTTGGGTTTAAAATGAATGTTGTGTAAAACATTGTTACAACAACCCAAAATATTTTATTCAACTAACTCTTTTTCAAACACTTCTCTTCGAGACTGGATCTTGCTATTTATTCATTAAAAATGAAATCAATCAAGTTGGGGTAAAATTACCTCTCAGACCTTAACTGAAAACATCCTCAACTTCAAAACGGCAAAACCACTTACCTCGAATAAACATACTATACAATCCAATTATTCATTCTAAAACATGTGTATGGTTTGCTTTCTATTTCTAATTTATAGATTTCCCTTTTTGTTTACAATATTCTATTTTTGATTTCGTTTCCTTATCGAATTCTATATATATCGATATATAGATTTCTAATTGTCAAATTCCTTAAAAATATTTTAACTCATTAAATTCCCGGAAAAATTCACCATAACCTCCCCTGTATCGGGAGCATCGGGAAATTTCAAATAGCTTCCCGGTACCTTCTCATTTCAAAAAGAAAAAGAAAAAGCCAAGCGGCTTGCCGATACGGCGCATAAAATTTCATATATGAATTAAACATGTACCTTATTGTCGAGCACACTAATTATATACCTTCATCACTTTATCCCATAACTGTCTCCGGTATATCTATACCTGTACAATTCATTTTAACTTCATACACTCGTTTTGACTCGATTCGTTAAAGTAACTCTTTAACTAACTCTTTGCCCATTTCGCTTGTATATTTGAATATAATACGTTCAAATATATCTCCACTTACTTATCAACTAATTGAATTCAAATTTCAATTCAAGTTCTATATTCGATTTCGAATATATATTTACAATTCCAAATTCACTTTTCAAAGTTTGACTTCAATTCAACACTCGATTAACTAATTCTTCTTTGACTTAGTTAATTCTATTCAATAATCAAAAATATGATTATTGTTTCAAAATCATCTTCTTTCATTCACTTGAGTTCACATTTATTTTCTAACTCAAGACCAGGTTTTTTTATATATAAATATAGGGATTTTTAAGCAAATAAAAATCCGAATTTCCATATAAAAACACCTGGTCTTGAGTTAGAAAATAAATGTGAACTCAAGTGAATGAAAGAAGATGATTTTGAAACAATAATCATATTTTTGATTATTGAATAGAATTAACTAAGTCAAAGAAGAATTAGTTAATCGAGTGTTGAATTGAAGTCAAACTTTGAAAAGTGAATTTGGAATTGTAAATATATATTCGAAATCGAATATAGAACTTGAATTGAAATTTGAATTCAATTAGTTGATAAGTAAGTGGAAATATATTTGAACGTATTATATTCAAATATACAAGCGAAATGGGCAAAGAGTTAGTTAAAGAGTTACTTTAACGAATCGAGTCAAAACGAGTGTATGAAGTTAAAATGAATTGTACAGGTATAGATATACCGGAGACAGTTATGGGATAAAGTGATGAAGGTATATAATTAGTGTGCTCGACAATAAGGTACATGTTTAATTCATATATGAAATTTTATGCGCCGTATCGGCAAGCCGCTTGGCTTTTTCTTTTTGAAATGAGAAGGTACCGGGAAGCTATTTGAAATTTCCCGATGCTCCCGATACAGGGGAGGTTATGGCGAATTTTTCCGGGAATTTAATGAGTTAAAATATTTTTAAGGAATTTGACAATTAGAAATCTATATATCGATATATATAGAATTCGATAAGGAAACGAAATCAAAAATAGAATATTGTAAACAAAAAGGGAAATCTATAAATTAGAAATAGAAAGCAAACCATACACATGTTTTAGAATGAATATTTGGATTGTATAGTATGTTTATTCGAGGTAAGTGGTTTTGCCGTTTTGAAGTTGAGGATGTTTTCAGTTAAGGTTTGAGAGGTAATTTTACCCCAACTTGATTGATTTCATTTTTAATGAATAAATAGCAAGATCCAGTCTCGAAGAGAAGTGTTTGAAAAAGAGTTAGTTGAATAAAATATTTTGGGTTGTTGTAACAATGTTTTACACAACATTCATTTTAAACCCAAGTGATGGAATTTTGGAAAAATAAAAGTAAATATTTCCTGAGTATAATTAAAATAGTCGGAATAGAGATAAGTGATTGTAATTGTTTTCAATTGCAAATAGAGACATTTTCTAATATATAGAAAATAAAAGAAGTTAATATTTGGAAACGTTTTCCAAATGACATAAGAGGCAAGATGATTATTGAAAATATTTGGTTAACAAATATTGATAGAGAAAATGGAGAAGTGATTTAATTAATGAATATTAATTAAAGAGCCAGTGATTTGTTTGGTATGTTTGGATGAACACTTGTTTTTATTCGATAGTTAAATCACAGACTATCGAAGTTTTTGACCATCGTTGTCAATATGGAGAAACCGGTTGGATTACTATCCGAAGAACCACTCCGTATCGGCATAAGCGTTGCGAACCAAGTATGTTGGATATATTAAAGACGGAGTAAAGTGCAAGGACTCTTTCTATTAAATAGAAATAGTGCCTTCGGTTTCGTTCAATCCCAGAACGAACGTAAATGGACGAATGTCTGACAGAGTATTTCCAATGATCACATGGGTTGGTCTGTATAAATATATATGGTTGCAACGGATTTATCCCTTAGCATAACATCCAGAATATTTGTGCAAACTCAACTAGTGATTAACGGATCTGACAATGTGGCATTCAAAGTGATTGGGCTATCAATGAATGGTAAGTATTCGTAGCCTCAGGCCTCAACAACCGGGAAAGGACAAAAATCGGGCAGGCAGCATGGCTATGTGGGTCGCACCCATTAGGATGTATAATCACCTATCTAGAGGTTCATTTAATTTCTTATTCTATTCGATGCTGTCCCAGTCGGGAGACAGTTGCTGATCCCAACCGTTGGTGATATACATTCGATACACTCAAGCGAAATGAGTGGTCGGTCATGTGTGGGCCGGGTTACAAGATGTTCTTGTTGAACCCAGTGTATTCCTCTCTAGAGATACACTAGCGGAAGGTGGTTCCATACCTTGTCATGTTGGAAATCCAATCTCCAATAAGCGCCATGCGGTTTTTGATTTTATAATATATGTGGAGCGTGAGATGCAAGCGTTCTGCTATTTGGTTATTTACTTGATGTAGACATTATTATAATATCACTAGATTTTCGTATCAAAGTGTTTTGGGTTATAGTAAGGTAAAAACCGTCCGTGTTTATGTGTGGGCTGGTCTTACTATTACCTTTTCTTTTGAAAGGATTTTAAAAGTTAAACAAGTGGGTGGAGTTACTCACACCAGTCCCATGACTGAACCAGAGTTTATTTTGTTTGTTTTCCCTAAACTCTTGGGTGCCCAAATTTGTACGGGCAGTCAAGTAGTCGGGATTTCACAGATTTATTTGAAGGAGCTGGAAGCAGGAGGCTTCACCGGTTAGCTATAGGCTATCATATATTGCGCTGTGGACCTTGTTTGTATCTGGAAACAGGTGTTTATAACTGTTCCAGAAATGACTGTTGTGCTCTGATGATGGTATGTATATAAAGTTACTGATTTGTATTTCAAAAGTTATGTTATATAATATATTTTATTCGTTCCGCTGTGAGTTTGTGATCTTCGTTTCTCTTCTATTCTAATATTTCTTTCTTTCTATTTCTCATCCTCTAACTTCTTTCTAATAATGATTCATATTTCTGTGCAATTTGGGTTGGACGTGTGGTGTAATTAGTCAACTCAGATAGTACGGATTTGCGGGTCGTTACAACTCCAAAGTCGGGATCTTCGAAGAGCCACCGCCGCCGCTAGGGGGAATCGAACTAGACCCCTTCACCATGCACAGGAGCGCAACTCCACCCCCTTCGACGTTGTACAAGCCGATCCTCCTATCGTGCTACGGATTGCGCGCAAAATCAAAACCTAGTTTTGAACGGTTTGCTGAAAGGTACGGCTGTTTAAATTATAAATAAAATAGCACTTTAAAAGCACTACGAATTATGATTTTACAATAAATATTATATCGTTTTGCTATGTTGTCGAAATCCAGTGAAACAAAAGATATTGGACTCGTGGCATCGTCTTCTACATTCTAGACAAGACTGGAAAATTTTTGGAACTTCCTACAATTTTTGGAGGAGTGGAACCCAAGGTGAGATTTCTAAATTATAAATGATATGGAATGACAATGTATAAATTATACAATCGATATATGAGTTATATAAGCGTTGTGCACCTCATGTATAAGCATTGTGCACCTCATGTATAAGTGTTGTATAAGTTGTATGTGCAATGTATAAGTTATATATGCGTTGTAAAAATTATATGTGAGTTGAAATGAAAGTGAAATATATTTATATATGTATATATATATACTCCCCTCGTCCACAGACCATGGACGATATATATTGGTTGAGATTGTTTGGATTTTGGTAGACGTGAAATTTGGTGAATATAATGAATGGTTGATTTGATTATGGTGGTTTGTAGTTGAAAACAAATAGGATTAGTTTGTGGAAATATTCGTCTGCGTACGAACTAGATTATTGAAATCTCTATTGTCAAAAGATGCAAGGCTTTAAGGTAGAGCGAGGAGCCGTACTCGGGACGGTGCCGGTTTTAACTACCCTGCCGCTATGTTGCCGAAATTTTATGCAATATTCATGTGTTGAAATAGATTCATGTGTTGGAAAAAATTCCTTTTTGAAATAAATTGTTTGAATGATAAAAATAACATTTTATTGAATGTATGAAATGAAATGGTTTGAACGATAAAAATAAATTTTTTATAGTATGTACGAAGCATATAAGATATTCGTGTTTGAAATAAATTGTTTTAACAATAAAAACCACATTTTTATAATATATATGAATCGCTAAAAATCTTCACTTTTGAAATAAATTATTTTAACAATAAAAATCACATTTTTATTATACATACGAAGTGTTAACAATAGTCATGAGTTGAAATAAATATGTGTTAGGTAAAAAAATTATTTTTATCAACTATATGAAATGAAAATGGTTTGGAAATCGAAGAATGAATTATATATATAAATATAATTAAATAAAAACGAATAACGAAGCTTTAGTTCGTATTTTGAAGTTGTGATTTTAAACGATTATTACGGGAGATACGAGCGTTGGATTTTCTCGAAACCGAAACCGTTGGGTCCGCTTTGGAAATATCTTTCCAACGAAACTAAATTTGTAATGATCCAACGGTTAGATTTTGTGAAATGTTAAATTCAAATCTAAATGAAAACAGCGCCAGAATGGATTATATTAATATATATAAATATAATTAAATTAAATTGAATAACGACGCTATAGTTCGTATTTTGAAATCGTAACTTTAAACTATTGTACAAGGAGATCTGACCGTCGGATTTTCCCAAAACTGGAGCCATTGGGTCCGCTTTGAAAAAATCTTTCTAACGGTATAAAATTTGTAAAGATCCAACGTTTAGAATTTTAGATATGTGTAAATCAAATCTGGAGAAAAACAGTGCCATGGCTGCGTTATGGCCAGAAGCGTCGTTTGAATAAATCAGCTATATTTAAATAAATAAAAATAGCGATAAATCGTTAGAAAATATTATAAACGATATGGAATGGAAATAAACCGAATTTACCCAGTTTATTTGATATTTGATGGTTGAATGTGTTTGACATGAAAAATTACATAAACGAACTGAATTATAGATGTAAGATAAATTAACCATTTAAATGAATTGATTTGAAATTCTAAATATACGTGAATTATTTGAAAAGGCCGAGTTAATTCTCATTTCAAATAATTGGTCGACGGTTAGAAGTCGAATATATGAAGATGGTGCAAGACCGAGGATCTTCACATCGAATGGATGACTACTGATTCCTTTGATGGGAGTTGCTGCCCTGAAGGGGTTACAGTGGTGGTCGTCCGGATGTACTTGTTGATCGTTCGGATGTGGGAGGGCCTCTCTCTGGTATTGGACATACGGGAGAGGAATAAGGTGCCTCCGGTTTCGTTCAGACCCAGAACAGACTTGTAAATGGATGTGTGTCTGACATTATAGATTGACAACGTGGCATACAGAGATGTTGTGATCAAGGCTGTTGTTGAAAAGCAAAGCCTTGTGGTTGATGATCAAAGCAGGGCTTTAAATAGCTAGCTTTGTGTTTAGCATTGATTTGCGAGCCTCACACCCCGATATGGACCAGAAACGGGAGAGGACTTCAAGGAGGACATGCGTTTCTTTCTATCAAGGAGTGGTGTTTTGGATTTTACACGCCCGGGCATTTTGCTTAATTGGATGATGGATAGCGAGGTGCCTCAGTTATATCGGTCACTACAGGGCCGATGGTTTGGTCAGTATATGACCAGTCGACTCCCCATAGTGCGGGGAAACGCAGTGTTCAGGTATTTAATCCACTCTGTGTGGACCGGCCCTGACGATCCAAGGTGCAGTTGCGGCTGTTCCTGAGATACGGGCTAGAGTGTTCGAAGCGGTAAGGACGATCCCTTGCCTTGGTTCACGATGGAAATCCAATTTCCAAATACGACATCGTGCGGTTGTGATTCTAAACCTATATATGGCGACATGATATATGGTACCCATGCCGTCTATGATTGATACATATGATTGAAATTGTTTTTGAAACATATAAACACTAGTAATAATAGCAAATGCTTTTGTTTTATTCGTAGCAAGCATATTTTGGCCATTATAAGGTAAAATTCTATCCTCCGGTTTGCGTTGCATTGTGTGATGGGAACTAAGTCTTATAATGGCTTCATTTTTATAAAAGGCATTGCGATGTTTAAATGATTTACTTTTTTAAGCACTGGCAATCCAATGGAGTAAACCCATTGTAACGACCCAGGTTTTTGAACGATTTATTTTAAATATTTAATATCGTTTTAAATATTGTGTTGATAATATAAAAGAATTTTTATATTGAATTTCTCGATTTAATAATCAATATAAAATATAATTCAGATTTAAAACTGAATCGAAACGATACAGTCGATTAATATAAATTCTGTTTGAAATGGAATGATAATAATAATTTATTTTCGATGAATTTAATTATTTGAATCAATTTATATTTTAAATTGAATTTAATTTTAATCGTTAATTTAAGCTATTATCTCTTCTATACAGTCAAATAAAATCTCAAATAATAATAAAAAAAAAACCTTCCGTTAAATTCAGAATAGTGAATAACAGTGGGAACATCAATTGTTACGGTTGGATAGTGGTCCGGGACTTTGAGTTAAGAAACCACAAAATATTTTAAACAAAATTAGATTAAATCAAATCAATTTATTTTCAAAACCTATGTTTTCATTTCAGCCGACCTTATTCTTTATTAGGCAGACCTACTTCCCTCGAGCACAAAATCCTGTCTTCCTCCTTCGCTGTGAAGGAAAACACCGATTTAATGGGTCTCGTACGGGGTGTCTCCTTTGCGTCTATAAATTTAGCTTACCTTCTTTATCTCCTCATACGAAACGAATTCGTTTTTCCTTCTGCTTAAACCCAAATCAATTCGATCAGAAAAAAATGGAAATCAGAAATCGCGATTTCCACAAAGCTCGATTCGAGCTAGGCGCTCGCGGAATAATGCGATGGTAGGTTCAAGGAGAGGATCGAAGGCACGATTTTTAGGGTGCGCGAAGTCGTCAGAAGGAGGTTCGAACTGGAGCACGCCAAGTTAGGACAGTTTGATTTCGTGCTAGGGATTTGGGATCGTGTTCTTGGTCAGAAGGGGGTCGCGACATCAGGGTTTGGTTCGACGTGGATGAAGTGGCGATGTTGGGTCTCGATGTGGCAACATGCGAGTTCGACAGGTGGTGACTAGAAGGTATATACTTGAATTTGAAATTTAAAATTTATATAGAAATTACTGTATAGAATTAGTAGCTGATAGAATAAATCTGTATAAACCAATATATCTGGCTAGTAAAGTAATTTAATCATAAACTAACTATTTGTATATGGAATGGAGGAAAAAGTAGATTCTTTATTTTATTTTTATCATTAAATTAAATGGTTAATCAAGAAATTTGAATTTACGATGGTGGTTAGATTCAAGTTTATTGTTATCATATAAATATGATTAAATAATAATGTATAACCTTCGTATGTATTTCCAGAATCAAGTGAAATTTATGACGTTGGAATTGAATTGGAAAAGCTTCGCAATAATTCTAATTCGGAACAATTTAGAGGCAGTTGGGATTCTCGGTTAAATTAAACATCAGTTTAACCGAAAAACAAATCGCCATTTCGACTATTAAAGACAGGTGAGTAAATCTCACTCACCTTTTATTTCTAATTATTTTTATTTCATTAAAAATAATTGTTGTTGCTTGTGTGAATGTTTTTTTGCTTGTTTTATATATATTAGTTATTTAGGCTATTATATATATATATATATTGGGTTGATTGATTGGTTGGATTCCCGCAGTCTCATTAGCGGATGCCCGCAGTTTCATAGCGGATGATTACCCTATACGCCCCACGCTATGATTAGTGGATGACCTTCTATACCGCGATATTCTGCCACGAAGCAGAATTGGTATTATTTATGTGCTAACATCTGTGGATGCAGGAAAACAGGTTGGAGGAATCCAACTGGATTCCTCAAAAATATATTATCTGTTTGTTTATTTGTTTGCATATATATTGTTATATATGATGTGTTAGAAAAATAAATAATTTGTTGCTTTGTGTGTTTAAATATCACTGGGCTTAAGTAATGATATTTAAAAATATCGTGGAAGGATATTTGAGATATAAAAAGGGAAAATTCTATTTTTAAATAGAATTTGAATTTTTAAATGGAAATAAAATATAAACTTGTTTTGAAAAATAAACCAAGTAGTTTCTTTTAAACGAAGTTTATAAACAGTCTTTTATAACGAAGTTATAAATGAAGTAAAAAGAATTATCATTTGATAATTCAGAAATAGAAAATACAAGTGTGAAATAGGATTTTGAAATGAAATTTCAAAATAGAACTTGAAATAGAATTTTTAAATAGAATTTAAATATTAGAAAGGAGTTGAAATATTTGAAATACAAAAGAAATTTCAAATAGGATTTGGAATGGAATTTTTAAATATATAATTCAATTAAAATTTGAGTATAACATTTGAATATAGAATTTGAATAAAGAAATTCCAAAATTGAATTTTGATATAGAGATTCAAATAGAGTTTGAATAAAGGAAATTCAAAAGAACATTTAAAATAGTAGAATTTGAATAATAGAAATCAAATGGGATTTGAATATTAGAGTTAGAAAAAGAGTTTAACTATTTGAATTTTAAATAGAAAAGAAAAGGGGTTTGAATGTTAGAAATTCAAATAGAAGTTCAAATAGAATTTGAATAGACGAGATTAGAATGGAAAATAGAATTTTTATTCAAGGAATTAAAATAAAGTTTGAATTCAAAGGAATTCAAATAAAGAAATTTGAATAGAGATTTGAATGTAGAATTTCAAAATAGAATTTGAAAAATAAAATTTCAAAGAAGAATTTCAAAATAGAATTTGAAATATAGTATTTCAAGGAAGAATTCAAATGTGAAATTTGAATGGAATTTAAATATGAAATTTGAATTGAGATTTGAAATAGAAATTCGAGTATTGAATTTGAACATGGAATTGAATATAGAAATTTAAGTAGAAATTTGAATATGAGATTTCAAAATAGAATTTGAAATAAACTTTGGAAATAGGATTTTCAAAGTAGAATTTGAAATAGAATTTCAAATAGGATTTCAAAATAGGAAATCCAAATAGTTTTGAAATGGAATTTGAATTCAAGGGAATTCCAATGAATTTGAATATTAGAAATTCAAATGGTGTTGAAAATGAATTTGAATATTAGAAATTCAAATGGTGTTAAAATGAGCTTGAATATTAGAATTCAAATGGGATTGGAGATGAATTTGAATATTAGAATTCAAATGGACAAGGAAAATGGAATTTGAATATAAGAGATTCAAATTGAACTCAAATAGGATTTAATCTATGGGATTTGAATATGAAATTCAAATGGGTTTTAAACTATGGAATTTTGAATATAGAATTTAAAAAGGAGTTTGAATATTTGAACTTCAATAGAATTCAAATATAGAAATGGAAATATAGAAGTTCCAAGGGAATTTAAATATAAAGTTTGAATAAAAGAATTCAAAGGAATTCAAGTATTGAATTTGAATATAGGGAATTCAAATAGGAATTTAAGTATTGAATTTGAATATCAAATAGAAAAGGGATTTGAATTTGAAATGTAGAATTCAAAAGTGAGATTGGAATTTGAATCAAGAATTCAAATAGAGCTAAACAGAGTTGAATTCATTTTAAAGAAGTTTAAAGGGTTTTATATATATAAATATAATTAAAACGAACTCGCCGCAGCGCTGCAGTTCGTAAAATAGCGATTCGAACTTCAATCGAATATACAGGACTCAATTGAAGTCGGATTTCTTTGAAACAAGAAACGTCAGGACTGGTTTGATAATAGTTTTCTAATGAAAGAGAAAAATCTGAATTTCGTCGTATAGATTTTGAGTTATGTCAAAATCAAATTTTCAGAAAAACAGCGCCAGAACCATTATAAAACCATAACGGTTTATTTAATTAAATTAAAGGATTTTAAGCAAATAAAAATCGAAATTTCTATTTAGAAAAATCCAGATGTGAGTTATAAAATATATGTGAACTCCAGTGGAGTAATGAGTTGATTTCTGAAATAGAAATCAGATTTTTGATTTATTGAAAAGAGTTAACTAATTCGAATAGAAATTAGTTAATGAGATTTCGAATGAATATTGAGCGTTAAATAAGTGAATTCGATTTGAGAATTTATATTCGAAATAGAAAAGAAAACTAGAATTGAAATTGAAATTCAATTTGGTTATGAACGAGTTAAACATTTTGTTAGAACATGTTATGTTCAATAAAGAAGTGAAATAGGCAAAAAGGGTAATTAAGGAATAATTGAGCGAAACTGAATTCAAACGATTCAAAATTGAATTCAAACGAATGGATTGAGTTGAATTGGATTGGAAACAGGTGAACAGGTGTTAAACAGATATGGGATGGAGTATATGAAGATTTTAAATTTATGTGCTCGACAAAAAGGTACATGTTTAAATTCATATATGAGTTTTATGCGCCGTATCGGCAAGCCGCTTGGCTTTTTCTTTTTCTTTTTGAGATTGGAAGATACCGGGAAGCTATTTGAAATTTCCCGATGCTCCCGATACAGGGGAGGTTATGGCGAAATTTTCCGGAAATTTAAGGAGTTAGAATATTTTTAAGATATTTTGATAATTAGAGATCATTATATCAACGTATTGAATTCGATAGTAAAGTGAATATAAAAATCGAATTTTGCAAACAAAAAGGGATAGAGATAAGTGATTGAAATTGTTTCAATTGCAAATAGAGATATTTTCTAATATATAGAAATAAAAGAAGTTAATATTTGGAAACGTTTTCCAAATGGCATAAGAGCCAAGAATGATTATTGAAAATATTTGGCTAACAAATATTGATTGAGAAAATAGAGAAGTGGTTTAATTAATGAATATTAATTAAAGAGCCCAGTGGTTTGTTTGATATGTTGGATGAACACTTGTTTTTATTCGATAGTTAAATCACAGACCATCGAAGTTTTTGACCATCGTTGTCAATATGGAGAGACCGGTTGGATTATTATCCAAAGAACCACTCCGTATCGGCATAAGCGTTGCGAACCAAGTATGCTGAACATATTGAAGACGGAGTAAAGTGCAAGGGCTTTTCTAGTAATAGAAATAGTGCCTTCGGTTTCGTTCAATCCCAGAACGAACGTAAAGGGACGAATGTCTGACAAAGTATTTCCAATGATCAAATGGGTTGGTCTGTATGGATGTATATGGTTGCAACGGATTTATCCCTTAGCATAATATCCAGAATATTTGTGCAAACTCAACTAGTGATTAACGGATCTGACAATGTGGCATTCAAAGTGATTGTGTTATCAATGAATGGTAAGTAATCGTAGCCTCAGGCCTCAACAACCAGGAAAGGACAAAAATCGGGCGGGCAGCATGGCTATGTGGGTCGCACCCATTAGGGTGTATAATCACCTATCTAGAGAAATTCCTTTTGTTTCTTATTCTATCGATTCTGCCCATTCGGGAAACGGTGGTTTGAGTCCAACCGTTGGTGATATACATTCGATACACTCAAGTGAAATGAGTGGTCGGTCATGTGTGGGCCGGGTTGCAAGACGTTCTTGTTGAACCCAGGTGTATTCCTCTCTAGAGATACACAGTCGGAAGGTGGTTCCATACCTTGTCATGTTGGAAATCCAATCTCCAATAAGCGCCATGCGATTTTTGATTTTATACTATATATATGTGGAGCGTGAGATGCAAGCGTTCTGCTATTTGGTTATTTACTTGATGTAGACATTATTATAATATCACTGGATTTTCGTATCAAAGTGTTTTGGGTTATAGTAAGGTAAAAACCGTCCATGTTTATGTGTGGGCTGGTCTTACTATTATCTTTTCTTTCGGAAAGAGTTTTGAAAGTTAAACAAGTGGTTGGAGTTTACTCACACCAGTCCCATGACTGACCCAGAGTTTATTTTGTTTTTTGTTTTCCCTAAACTCTTGGGTGCCCAAATTTGTACGGGCAGTCAAGTGTTTCAGGCTTTTACAGATACACTTGGAGGAGCTTGAAGCAGGAGGCTTCAACGTTAGTTATTTCGAGTTACTTCCGCTGAATCAAAAGTTATGTGTACTCTGATGATGGTATGTGTATATGTACAAAACAGATTTGTATTTCAAAGTTTATGTTATATAATATATTTTATTCGTTCCGCTGTGAGTTGTGATCTTCGTATTTCTCCTATTCTAAGTTTTCTATCTTATCTATTCTCACCCTCTATCTTCCTAATAATGAGTCGTATTTCTGTGCAATTTGAGTTGGACGTGTGTTGTTTTTAGTCAACTCAGATAGCTCGGATTTGCGGGCCTTTACAGTTGGTATCAGAGCTTAGGTTGAGCGAACACCTAGGCTTGTGTGGCATGTGCTCATTAGAGATAGGGTCAGCAGTACCCTAGAATGAGTTGAGCATATATATGAGAGAGCGTATTTGTAAGTTGATATAAAAGTTGTTTTATATTGTGTTGGCTAATCTGTTGAGTGGTTTATGAATTCTGGTCGAATCGTGGGACGCCACGAAGTCGATAGGGATTTCTAAACACTTGAACAGAGAAATTCGACACAGTATTGTTTTAAAGAGGGTAAATGAAATAATTTTACCCAAAATTTCTATTTTGATATAGAAAGAATAATTTTCTAGAATTATTATATGGATGTGTTGATTTATATCATTATAATCAAATGAGATTATAAACTTAGAATGGTTAATTATAACCAAAATAGAATTTGTATAGGGATTAAATATACAAATGAGATAAATTAGAATTAAATTCAAACCAGAATTAAGAATTCAAAATCCTGGGAAGTTGAATAATATTTTTCAAAGTATATTAAAATAATATAGATTTGTTTTAAAGGATTTGAAAGAAAATCATTTTAGATGGATTTAGAAATAATAAAGCACTGAACTCACTTCAGTGGCTGGGAAATAATTCTGATGATGATTGCAACATCATCAGTGTTCATTTCCGAGTTTCTAAGTGATGAATTGCTACCTTAGAAAAAGTTTGTGATGGAAATTTGTTTGAAAGAAAACAAGTGGTTTGAAAATTCAAATGTTTTGAATTCAAAATGAAAATAAATATATGTATCTATTTATGGGATTTCAAAAGAATTTGAAAGAAAAACCCAGGGATTTGAATTCCGGAATTTAAATTTAACGTAAGCAAGTTAAATGGATTGAAGTAAATCAATTGACTAGAATCAATTTGAATTGGTTTAGTGAAATATAGATTGGATATAAATGGATTGATCGTAGATCATTCGAATTAAGTGAAGGAAGGCCAAAAGTTTTGGTGGAATTAGATTTTTTGAAATATGAGGAGTTGAGCCTCAACATAAGTGAGATGTTGAAGAGAAATGGATTTGTACCCTTTTTTCTACCTAAGCAATTTCGAGGACGAAATTATTTTAAGGGGGGAAGAATGTAACGACCCAGGTTTTTGAACGATTTATTTTAAATATTTAATATCGTTTTAAATATTGTGTTGATAATATAAAAGAATTTTTATATTGAATTTCTCGATTTAATAATCAATATAAAATATAATTCAGATTTAAAACTGAATCGAAACGATACAGTCGATTAATATAAATTCTGTTTGAAATGGAATGATAATAATAATTTATTTTCGATGAATTTAATTATTTGAATCAATTTATATTTTAAATTGAATTTAATTTTAATCGTT
Source organism: Allium sativum (assembly GCA_030737875.1). NCBI lineage: Eukaryota > Viridiplantae > Streptophyta > Magnoliopsida > Asparagales > Amaryllidaceae > Allium > Allium sativum. The sequence continues at coordinate 258,538,167 of CM060927.1, read as the reverse complement.
AATTTAAGCTGTTATCTCTTCTATACAGTCAAATAAAATCTCAAATAATAAAAAAAAAACCCTTCCGTTAAATTCAGAATAGTGAATAACAGTGGGAACATCAATTGTTACGGTTGGATAGTGGTCCCGGACTTTGAGTTAAGAAACCACAAAATATTTTAAACAAAATTAGATTAAATCAAATCAATTTATTTTCAAAACCTATGTTTTCATTTCAGCCGACCTTATTCTTTATTAGGCAGACCTACTTCCCTCGAGCACAAAATCCTGTCTTCCTCCTTCGCTGTGAAGGAAAACACCGATTTAATGGGTCTCGTACGGGGTGTCTCCTTTGCGTCTATAAATTTAGCTTACCTTCTTTATCTCCTCGTACGAAACGAATTCGTTTTTCCTTCTGCTTAAACCCAAATCAATTCGATCAGAAAAAAATGGAAATCAGAAATCGCGATTTCCACAAAGCTCGATTCGAGCTAGGCGCTCGCGGAATAATGCGATGGTAGGTTCAAGGAGAGGATCGAAGGCACGATTTTTGGGGTGCGTGAAGTCGTCAGAAGGAGGTTCGAACTGGAGCACGCCAAGTTAGGACAGTTTGATTTCGTGCTAGGGATTTGGGATCGTGTTCTTGGTCAGAAGGGGGTCGCGACATCAGGGTTTGGTTCGACGTGGATGAAGTGGCGATGTTGGGTCTCGATGTGGCAACATGCGAGTTCGACAGGTGGTGACTAGAAGGTATATACTTGAATTTGAAATTTAAAATTTATATAGAAATTACTGTATAGAATTAGTAGCTGATAGAATAAATCTGTATAAACCAATATATCTGGCTAGTAAAGTAATTTAATCATAAACTAACTATTTGTATATGGAATGGAGGAAAAAGTAGATTCTTTATTTTATTTTTATCATTAAATTAAATGGTTAATCAAGAAATTTGAATTTACGATGGTGGTTAGATTCAAGTTTATTGTTATCATATAAATATGATTAAATAATAATGTATAACCTTCGTATGTATTTCCAGAATCAAGTGAAATTTATGACGTTGGAATTGAATTGGAAAAGCTTCGCAATAATTCTAATTCGGAACAATTTAGAGGCAGTTGGGATTCTCGGTTAAATTAAACATCAGTTTAACCGAAAAACAAATCGCCATTTCGACTATTAAAGACAGGTGAGTAAATCTCACTCACCTTTTATTTCTAATTATTTTTATTTCATTAAAAATAATTGTTGTTGCTTGTGTGAATGTTTTTCTGCTTGTTTTATATATATTAGTTATTTAGGCTATTATATATATATATATATATTGGGTTGATTGATTGGTTGGATTCCCGCAGTCTCATTAGCGGATGCCCGCAGTTTCATAGCGGATGATTACCCTATACGCCCCACGCTATGATTAGTGGATGACCTTCTATACCGCGATATTCTGCCACGAAGCAGAATTGGTATTATTTATGTGCTAACATCTGTGGATGCAGGAAAACAGGTTGGAGGAATCCAACTGGATTCCTCAAAAATATATTATCTGTTTGTTTATTTGTTTGCATATATATATATTGTTATATATGATGTGTTAGAAAAATAAATAATTTGTTGCTTTGTGTGTTTAAATATCACTGGGCTTAAGTAATGATATTTAAAAATATCGTGGAAGGATATTTGAGATATAAAAAGGGAAAATTCTATTTTTAAATAGAATTTGAATTTTTAAATGGAAATAAAATATAAACTTGTTTTGAAAAATAAACCAAGTAGTTTCTTTTAAACGAAGTTTATAAACAGTCTTTTATAACGAAGTTATAAATGAAGTAAAAAGAATTATCATTTGATAATTCAGAAATAGAAAATACAAGTGTGAAATAGGATTTTGAAATGAAATTTCAAAATAGAACTTGAAATAGAATTTTTAAATAGAATTTAAATATTAGAAAGGAGTTGAAATATTTGAAATACAAAAGAAATTTCAAATAGGATTTGGAATGGAATTTTTAAATATATAATTCAATTAAAATTTGAGTATAACATTTGAATATAGAATTTGAATAAAGAAATTCCAAAATTGAATTTTGATATAGAGATTCAAATAGAGTTTGAATAAAGGAAATTCAAAAGAACATTTAAAATAGTAGAATTTGAATAATAGAAATCAAATGGGATTTGAATATTAGAGTTAGAAAAAGAGTTTAACTATTTGAATTTTAAATAGAAAAGAAAAGGGGTTTGAATGTTAGAAATTCAAATAGAAGTTCAAATAGAATTTGAATAGACGAGATTAGAATGGAAAATAGAATTTTTATTCAAGGAATTAAAATAAAGTTTGAATTCAAAGGAATTCAAATAAAGAAATTTGAATAGAGATTTGAATGTAGAATTTCAAAATAGAATTTGAAAAATAGAATTTCAAAGAAGAATTTCAAAATAGAATTTGAAATATAGTATTTCAAGGAAGAATTCAAATGTGAAATTTGAATGGAATTTAAATATGAAATTTGAATTGAGATTTGAAATAGAAATTCGAGTATTGAATTTGAACATGGAATTGAATATAGAAATTTAAGTAGAAATTTGAATATGAGATTTCAAAATAGAATTTGAAATAAACTTTGGAAATAGGATTTTCAAAGTAGAATTTGAAATAGAATTTCAAATAGGATTTCAAAATAGGAAATCCAAATAGTTTTGAAATGGAATTTGAATTCAAGGGAATTCCAATGAATTTGAATATTAGAAATTCAAATGGTGTTGAAAATGAATTTGAATATTAGAAATTCAAATGGTGTTAAAATGAGCTTGAATATTAGAATTCAAATGGGATTGGAGATGAATTTGAATATTAGAATTCAAATGGACAAGGAAAATGGAATTTGAATATAAGAGATTCAAATTGAACTCAAATAGGATTTAATCTATGGGATTTGAATATGAAATTCAAATGGGTTTTAAACTATGGAATTTTGAATATAGAATTTAAAAAGGAGTTTGAATATTTGAACTTCAATAGAATTCAAATATAGAAATGGAAATATAGAAGTTCCAAGGGAATTTAAATATAAAGTTTGAATAAAAGAATTCAAAGGAATTCAAGTATTGAATTTGAATATAGGGAATTCAAATAGGAATTTAAGTATTGAATTTGAATATCAAATAGAAAAGGGATTTGAATTTGAAATGTAGAATTCAAAAGTGAGATTGGAATTTGAATCAAGAATTCAAATAGAGCTAAACAGAGTTGAATTCATTTTAAAGAAGTTTAAAGGGTTTTATATATATAAATATAATTAAAACGAACTCGCCGCAGCGCTGCAGTTCGTAAAATAGCGATTCGAACTTCAATCGAATATACAGGACTCAATTGAAGTCGGATTTCTTTGAAACAAGAAACGTCAGGACTGGTTTGATAATAGTTTTCTAATGAAAGAGAAAAATCTGAATTTCGTCGTATAGATTTTGAGTTATGTCAAAATCAAATTTTCAGAAAAACAGCGCCAGAACCATTATAAAACCATAACGGTTTATTTAATTAAATTAAAGGATTTTAAGCAAATAAAAATCAAAATTTCTATTTAGAAAAATCCAGATGTGAGTTATAAAATATATGTGAACTCCAGTGGAGTAATGAGTTGATTTCTGAAATAGAAATCAGATTTTTGATTTATTGAAAAGAGTTAACTAATTCGAATAGAAATTAGTTAATGAGATTTCGAATGAATATTGAGCGTTAAATAAGTGAATTCGATTTGAGAATTTATATTCGAAATAGAAAAGAAAACTAGAATTGAAATTGAAATTCAATTTGGTTATGAACGAGTTAAACATTTTGTTAGAACATGTTATGTTCAATAAAGAAGTGAAATAGGCAAAAAGGGTAATTAAGGAATAATTGAGCGAAACTGAATTCAAACGATTCAAAATTGAATTCAAACGAATGGATTGAGTTGAATTGGATTGGAAACAGGTGAACAGGTGTTAAACAGATATGGGATGGAGTATATGAAGATTTTAAATTTATGTGCTCGACAAAAAGGTACATGTTTAAATTCATATATGAGTTTTATGCGCCGTATCGGCAAGCCGCTTGGCTTTTTCTTTTTCTTTTTGAGATTGGAAGATACCGGGAAGCTATTTGAAATTTCCCGATGCTCCCGATACAGGGGAGGTTATGGCGAAATTTTCCGGAAATTTAAGGAGTTAGAATATTTTTAAGATATTTTGATAATTAGAGATCATTATATCAACGTATTGAATTCGATAGTAAAGTGAATATAAAAATCGAATTTTGCAAACAAAAAGGGATAGAGATAAGTGATTGAAATTGTTTCAATTGCAAATAGAGATATTTTCTAATATATAGAAATAAAAGAAGTTAATATTTGGAAACGTTTTCCAAATGGCATAAGAGCCAAGAATGATTATTGAAAATATTTGGCTAACAAATATTGATTGAGAAAATAGAGAAGTGGTTTAATTAATGAATATTAATTAAAGAGCCCAGTGGTTTGTTTGATATGTTGGATGAACACTTGTTTTTATTCGATAGTTAAATCACAGACCATCGAAGTTTTTGACCATCGTTGTCAATATGGAGAGACCGGTTGGATTATTATCCAAAGAACCACTCCGTATCGGCATAAGCGTTGCGAACCAAGTATGCTGAACATATTGAAGACGGAGTAAAGTGCAAGGGCTTTTCTAGTAATAGAAATAGTGCCTTCGGTTTCGTTCAATCCCAGAACGAACGTAAAGGGACGAATGTCTGACAAAGTATTTCCAATGATCAAATGGGTTGGTCTGTATGGATGTATATGGTTGCAACGGATTTATCCCTTAGCATAATATCCAGAATATTTGTGCAAACTCAACTAGTGATTAACGGATCTGACAATGTGGCATTCAAAGTGATTGTGTTATCAATGAATGGTAAGTAATCGTAGCCTCAGGCCTCAACAACCAGGAAAGGACAAAAATCGGGCGGGCAGCATGGCTATGTGGGTCGCACCCATTAGGGTGTATAATCACCTATCTAGAGAAATTCCTTTTGTTTCTTATTCTATCGATTCTGCCCATTCGGGAAACGGTGGTTTGAGTCCAACCGTTGGTGATATACATTCGATACACTCAAGTGAAATGAGTGGTCGGTCATGTGTGGGCCGGGTTGCAAGACGTTCTTGTTGAACCCAGGTGTATTCCTCTCTAGAGATACACAGTCGGAAGGTGGTTCCATACCTTGTCATGTTGGAAATCCAATCTCCAATAAGCGCCATGCGATTTTTGATTTTATACTATATATATGTGGAGCGTGAGATGCAAGCGTTCTGCTATTTGGTTATTTACTTGATGTAGACATTATTATAATATCACTGGATTTTCGTATCAAAGTGTTTTGGGTTATAGTAAGGTAAAAACCGTCCATGTTTATGTGTGGGCTGGTCTTACTATTATCTTTTCTTTCGGAAAGAGTTTTGAAAGTTAAACAAGTGGTTGGAGTTTACTCACACCAGTCCCATGACTGACCCAGAGTTTATTTTGTTTTTTGTTTTCCCTAAACTCTTGGGTGCCCAAATTTGTACGGGCAGTCAAGTGTTTCAGGCTTTTACAGATACACTTGGAGGAGCTTGAAGCAGGAGGCTTCAACGTTAGTTATTTCGAGTTACTTCCGCTGAATCAAAAGTTATGTGTACTCTGATGATGGTATGTGTATATGTACAAAACAGATTTGTATTTCAAAGTTTATGTTATATAATATATTTTATTCGTTCCGCTGTGAGTTGTGATCTTCGTATTTCTCCTATTCTAAGTTTTCTATCTTATCTATTCTCAACCTCTATCTTCTTTCTAATAATGAGTCGTATTTCTGTGCAATTTGAGTTGGACGTGTGTTGTTTTTAGTCAACTCAGATAGCTCGGATTTGCGGGCCTTTACACCCATCCCGCGTTAGTGGCGTGGTCCTGTGATTGGCCTTATTATAAAATAAGTTAAGTAGATTTCTCACACCAGTCCCATGTCTGACTCGTAGTTTGTTTCACTTGCAAACTCGGGTGCCCTATTTTCTACACGGGTAGTCTTATACTTAGGTTTTAGTAGGCTCTTTCCGGACAGTTATGGAGCTGAAGATGGATTCTATCATTTCTTTCTTTTTATGCTTTTCAGCTCCTGTTATACATTTTATGTTCTGATTCCGCTATAGACATTTTAGGTAAAGCTGAAAGTGTATTTTGCACTAAGTATGATCATGTATACTGTGTAACTCTGATGATTATGTTTATACAGTGCATTCTGTGTATTTTTATACTTCTGTTCTGCTGTTATTTTTTTGTGTTATATTCCAAAGATTTCCCTTACCACCGTGGAACGGGGGTTTGGGGTCATCACAGCGTGGTATCAGAGCTTTGGTTAAGCTTAGTTCTGGAATATAACATATTAACGAACTCGTCAGAAATAGAACCAGTAGTGTCCTAAGACGTACATACTCATTTCAAATAGGATCAGTAATATCCTATTGAAAAATCCTCATTAGAGATAGAATCAGTAGCACTCTAGAATGAGTGACTCATTAGAGATGGGGTTACTAATGCCCCAGAATGAGTTGAGAGTTATATGTTTATAAATTACGTATTTGTGATTATATATAATCTGATCTTAGAAAATATGAATTTTGAATATATTAAAAGAGTATATGAATTACTTAGTATATTTTTAAAAAGTTAATCAGCAAATTGATTGTTGCTTGTGTTGAGTGATTAAGAATTTGATTAATCAAATTATTGGAATGATAATTAATTTAATCAATAAGAAAATGATGGTAAATTTATGCAATTGAATCAAATATTGAACTGGTTTAAAAATAGATAGAAATACATGCATGTACATTATATATGTTTGAACAGGTAAATGGATTTGTTGTTGAGTACATAATTTATTTGTGTGCCCGACAAATAGGTAAACCTTAATGAGTTGGATGCGCAATTTTATTTATTATATCAACTCTTGTGAATGTCATTGGATGCGGAGTGCTGGTTGTTCTGTGTGTAACAATAAACGTCGCCATAGGATAGAAACAATTAATTTTGAACTACACTACATGGCATACTTCTGGAAGATAGCATACTTCATCATATACCACATAAGCATTTGGAGCATATGTGACGAGGTTGAAGATTTACCATAGAGCGAGAGGCTTGTATGGCGATGACTATATTACAGGTTGAACCGAATACTGATATGGATTATATAAAATATAACGGTAAATTGCCAGATTAATAAAAACCCCACACGAGTCTGGAGATGACAATAAACACGTCTCTCTGGTCACTAAGGCATAAAAACCATTTTGCAAACGACATCCGTTTCCGATGAAACCACTTTTGTTGGATCTAGAATGTCAAATTATTTCTAGGTTTCAAATTCCATAATTTTTGGAGTTAATATGTGAGTGTGCCAAAGGAAAATGTGGTTGGTTGATTTCAGTCAAATTGGATCAACCAAAAAATGGCCATTTTTCAAACGGTCTCAATTCGACGAAATTAGTTTTGTTGGGACCGTATCGTCCAAACATAGCTAGACTTATTTTTCTGGAATTTTTGGGATCAGTATGTGGCCCCGGCAAATTGAAATGTACGTTCAAATCAAATATTGAATGTATTATATTTTAAATTGAAGAATAACTGACTGAAACAGTCGAATGGGCCTACAAAAAATATTCTGTTGTGTCCAAAATGGGGGTGTTTAACTAGGGATGACAGTTGTTGGGTTTGAATAGGAGTTCGTTTGGAAAAACAGAAATTGAAAAATAGAAATTTTTGGAATTATAAATAGCACGGACCAATCAGAATTTTTATAAAAAAATATTTTCTCTCTCCCCGTAAACCCTCCCAGATCGACGACGATAACCGCTCTCCCCCTTCTCTCTTCTTTTCCGGTGAATCCAAACATCAAAACCCTAGGCCCTTTGGAACTTTTTGAAGAGCTCTTCCTCCTCTTCAAATCCATATAGGGTACACCCCCTATCGTCGCCCGTACGAGCAGATTCGTGCCTCCAAAGTCGGGATCTTCGAAGAGCCGCCGCCGCCGCTAGGGGGATCGAACCGGGCCCCTCCACAATGCGTAGGAGCACGACTCCACCCCATCGACGTTGTACAAGCCGATCTTCCTATCATGCTACGGATTGGGCGCAAAATCAAAACCTAGTTTTGAACGGTTTGCTGAAAGGTACGACTGTTTAAATTATAAAGTAAATAGCACTTTAAAAGTGCTACGAATTTTGATTTTACTATAAAAATCATATTTTTTTGCTTTGTTGTCGAAATCCAGTGAAACAAGAGATATTGGACTCGTGGCGTCGTCTTCTACATTCTAGAAGAGACTGGAAAATTTTTGGAGCTTCCTACAATTTTTGGAGGAGTGGAACCCAAGGTGAGATTTCTAAATTATAAACGATATGGAATGACGATGTATAAATTAGACAATCGATATATGAGTTATATAAGCATTGTACACCTCATGTATAAGCATTGTATAAGTTGTATTGCGATGTATAAGTTATATATTCATTGTAAAAATTATATGTGAGTTGAAATGAAATTGAAATGAAAGTGAAATATATTTATATACATATATCTATATATATACTCCCCTCGTCCACCGACCATGGACGATGTATATTGGTTGTGATTGTTTGGATTTTGGTTGACGTGAAATTTGGTGAATATGACGAATGGTTGATTTGATTATGGTTGTTTGTGGTTGAAAACAAATAGGATTAGTTTATGGAAAAATTCGTCTACGTACGAACTAGATTATTGAAATCCCGATTGTCAAAAGCTACGAGGCTTTAAAGTAGAGTGAGGAGCCGTACTCGGGAAGGTGCCGGTTTTAACTATCCTGCCGTTATGCTGCCAAAATTTTATGAAATATCCAAATGTTTGATTAAAATTCATGTGTTGAAATAGATTCACGTGTTGGAAAAATATTCCGTTTTGAAATGAATTGTTTGAATGATAAAAATAACTTTTTATTGAATGTATGAAATGAAATGGTTTAAACGATAAAAATAACATTTTTATAATATGTACGAAGTATATGAAATATTCGTGTTTGAAATAAATTGTTTTAACAATAAAAACCACATTTTTATAATATATATGAATCGCTAAAAATCTTCGCTTTTGAAATAAATTGTTTTGATAATAAAAATCACATTTTTATTATATTTATGAAGTGTTAAAAATAGTCATGAGTTGAAATAAATATGTGTTGGGTAAAAATATTATTTTTATTAACTATATGAAATGAAAATGGTTTGGAAATCGAAGAATGAATTATATTTTATATATATATAAAAATATAATTAAATTAAAACGAATAACGAAGCAGCAGTTTGTATTTTGAAGTTGTGATTTTATTGCGGGAGATCCAACCGTCGGATTTTCCCGAAACCGAAACCGTTGGGTCCGCTTTTGAAATATCTTTCCAACGACACCAAACTTGTAAAGATCCAACGGTTAGATTTTGTGAAATGTTAAATTCAAATTTGAATGAAAACAGCGCTAGAATGGATTATATTACTATACATATAAATATAATTAACTTAAATCGAATAAGGACGTTGTAGTTCGTATTTTGAAATCGTAACTTCAAACGATTATACCGGAAGATCCGACCGTCGGATTTTCCCAAAACTGGAACTGTTGGGTCCGCTTTGAAAAAATCTTTCTAATAGTATAAAATTTGTATAGATCCCATGGTTAGATTTTCATATATGTGTAAATCAAATCTGGAGAAAAACAGCGCTATGGCTGCGTTATGGCCTGAAGCGTCGTTTGAATAAATCAGCTATATTTAAATAAATAAAAATAGCGATAAATCGTTAGAAAATATTATAAATGATATGGAATGGAAATAAACCGAATTTACCCGGTTTATTGGATATTTGATGGTTGAATGTGTTTGACGTGAAAAATTACATAAATGAACTGAATTACGGTTGTCAGATAAATTAATCATTGAAATGAATTTCTTTGAAATTCTAAATATACATGAATTATTTGAAAAGGCCGAGTTAATTCTCATTTCAAATCATTGGTCGACGGTTTGAAGTCGAAGATATGAAGACGGTGCAAGACCGAGGATCTTCACATCGAATGGATGGCTACTGATGCCTTTGATGGGAGTTGCTGCCCTGAAGGGGTTACAGTGGTGGTCGTCCAGACGTACTTGTTGATCGTTCAAATGTGCGAGGGCCTCTCTCTGATATTGGACATACGGGAGAGGAATAAGGTGCCTCCGGTTTAGTTCAGACCCAGAACGGACTTGTAAATGGATGTGTGTCTGACGTTGTAGATTGACAATGTGGCATACAAAGATGCTATGATCAAGGCTGTTGTTGAAAAGCAAAGCCTTGTGGTTGATGATCAAAGCAGGGCTTTAAATAGCTAGCTTTGTGTTTAGCGTTGATTCGCGAGCCTCACACCCCGGTATGGACCAGAAACGGGAGAGGACTTCAGGGAGGACATGCATTTCTTTCTACCTAGGAGTGGTGTTTTGGGTTTTACACGCCCGAGCATTTTACTTATGTGGATGATGGATAGCAAGGCGCCTCGGTTATATCAGTCGCTACAGGGCCGATGCTTTGGTCAATATATGACCAGTTGACGCCCCATCGGGCGGGGAAACGCAGTGTTCAGGCATTTTAATCCACTCCGTGTGGACCGACCCTGACGATCCAAGGTGCAGTTGCAGTTGTTCCTGAGATACTGGCTAGAGCGTCTCGAAGCGGTAAGGACGATCTGTTGCCTTGGTTCATGACGGGAATCCAATTTCCAAATACGACATCGTGCGGTTGTGATTGTAAACCTATATATGGCGACATGATATATGGTACCCATGCCGTCTATCATTGATACTTATGATTGAAATTGTTTTTGAAACATATAAACACTAGTAATAATATCAAATGCTTTTGTTTTATTCGTATCAAGCATATTTTGGCCATTATAAGATAAAACTCTATCCTCCGGTTTGCGTTGCATTGTGTGATGGGAACTGAGTCTTATAATGGCTTCCGTTTTTATAAAAGGCATTGCGATGTTTAAATGATTTACTTGTTTTAAGCACTGGCAATCCAACGGAGTAAACCCGTTCCGCGTTAATGGCGTGATCCTGTGATTGGCCTTATTATAAAATAAGTTAAGTAGATTTCTCATACCAGTCCCATGACTGACTCGTAGTTTGTTTCACTTGCAAACTCGGCTGCCCTATTTTCTAGACGGGCAGCCTTGTATTCAGGTTTTAGCAGGCTCTTTCCGGATAGCTATGGAGTTGAAGATGGATTGTATCATTTCTTTCTTTTTATGCTTTTCAGCTCCTGTTATGCATATTATGTTTTGATTCCGCTGTAGACATTTTATGTAAAGCTGAAACTGTATTTTGTACTAAGTATGATCCTGTATACTGTGTAACTCTGATGGTTATGTTTATCCAGTGTATTCTGTTGTACATTATCTGGTGTATTTATATATTTCTGTTCTGCTGTTATTTGTTTATGTGTTATATTCCAAAGATTACGCTTGCCACCGTGGTACGGGGGTTTGGAGTCTTCACAAAAATCTTCTAGAGAGTAATCAATACCGTCATCCAAATCTTCATCGACACTTTCAGCTGCCTTCTTCTTTCGAGCACACCTCTTATCATTCTTAGAAGTTGTTTTAGTTTGTTCCGAAGTAGTTGGTGATGAAGTAGTTTGTGCCGAACAAGGTGAAGTATCAAGGGGTGGGAAGATAATATGGGGTGGGAGACTTAGATGGGAATAAGGTGAGTGCTAGTAGCTATGTTACCATCATCACACTTAGAGGGTGACTTATCGGCATGTCCCTTATCTTTATCCTCGTCAACATCCTCCCAAAATTTTCATTTGAATCTTGATAAAGATGCTGATGAAGGACCTTTACTTTTGTCACAACCAGAGTGTTCAACCAATGAAGAGGATAAAGATGCTAAAGTAGAATTTATAATGGGGAAGGTCAAACCTAAACAAGTTGCATTCTGAAGGGATTTTAAGTAACCATATGAAGAATCTTTAACCTGTGAAGATATTGAATAACCCATAGATTCACTAGTAACTGATGGAATATTGGAACTCAAAGAGGAAGTACATGACATAGTAGGTATTGTTGAACCAGCTGAATTAGCATATCCAGAACTAGTAGTTGTAGACAATGAAAATGTGGTAGCAGCAGAACTCGAGCAATTATTTTTCTCTATGAAAACAACCACATCAAAATATTGTCAGTTAAAATTTCTTCCTCATTATTAACTGAAGATCTAACATCATTCATATTTGAAACATCACCGTTCTGAGTTGTTCCTTCATTAACCTCATTATCCAATCCGCCGTTATTTCCTAATCCATCAGACTAAAAAGCATCAAACTGATTATTAATCAACTTATTAGCATCAACAGGATTTCCATCATACTCTGAATTTTTACCTCTTACTTTCCTCCTCCACTCTTGCTTTCTCTTGGTATTTACACTAGTCCAAGAATTCTTATGTAATCAGTATTTATATTCCTATATTTCCTATCAGTATGAACAGACTTAATTACATGCTGACCATCAAAATCCTCATTATATTTATATTCGTTCCCCATATTATTCGCAGCATTTAATTCACAATATACAGAATCATGTCCTAGTATTTTGCAACTAGTATAAATCCTAGGCTTTCAATTGTATGAGATTTTAACCGATGGACAAAATTCACCTAAATCATCAACTTCTATGGACTTTGGTAGCTCATAATCTGGTGATACTTCAACTAAGGCTTTTACATAATGAAAATTTTGTAATTTTTTAATGCTAGCATCATAACAAATAAACCTACCAACATGATTTACCAACCAATTAATGCCTATCAAAGTACACAAAATCATAGGGACAATTAGTTGGTAGGATTTTTTCTCGATGGTACCCTATCTTTTGTAGCTATTTCTAATTTCTTAAGAACTCGTTGGAAGCTTAGAAGTGAGGTTGAAATTAGATCGGATGGCTTTCACTTTTATTTTAATTTTTTTAATGAATCTGATAGAGGGAAAAGATGCCGATGAAGGATTTTCTTTCGATGAAAAGGATTTTCACAAGTAGGAGGTGGATCTGGTGGTTTTAGAGGAGTGGACTGAGATGGAAAAGGGGAAAAGGCAAAATCAAAGGCGAAGGAAGTGGATTGAGAAGAAGAAGATGATGTCGTAGCCGCCATTTTCCTTGGTCATGAAGGGTTTTCCAATTATAATACACATTTCATTTTTAAGAGGAATTAATATGATTAAGTTTCTATGAATTTTTTATAAGAGGACTTTATGTTCTATGTCAAGTAACAAGGAAACCTTTTTTAATTTTTTTAACAGGTAACACAAAATATAGTGCTTCACCTATATTATGTACACCTCTATCACTGCACATTTCCTTATTACTTTAACAAAACATGTTTACTTACAAACTTACTTATTCATAAAAACTTATCTTATAATTCTTCTTGTTCTAACTGAAAGTAATTTGAACTAAATTCACAGTCAATAATCGAAATTTGATTCAAATCAAATAGGATCCAAGCGATTAAATTGTAAATCGAGAGATATATCTTTCGATGCTTTTGCCATTACACCAAATCAAAAAGGGTCTAGGTTGAATCGAGCTCTAGTGCAGAAGAGTCGGTAGCTCTATCAGTATCCACAAACGCACCCTTGAGATCGTCGTACGAAGACGAGGGAGGAGGATGACGGTACTAGCCAACAACGATGGATGCCATTTTTCTTATTTTTTCCGTATTTCTGTGTTTAAACCTAGAAAAGGCCAGCACCTTATTATACGTGAACAAAGAAAAGAAACGCGAAATACACGGTTTTACCATTTCAAAATGAATATATCAACGTTTGATATTTCTATTTCTTTAAAATGGTTCCTCCTTTTTCAAAAGTTCTATTGTGTGACCCTATAGGTTATTATAATGTTGCCAATAACTTTAAATCATATTTAAAATTATAGACAGTGAGCGACATCTAGCAATACATCGCTGTTACCCAAGTTATAATAAAATCAACAATTCGATACAACCTTTTCTGTGACCAGTGTTATAATGTAATTTAATCCTTTTAACCAGTATATCCAAGATTAAACTTGAGGCATGGAAAATTAACCTCTTTATGATTTAATCCTATTATTTGATTGATGAGTAGACTATATAAAACAAAACAATATTTGAGCATGGCCATGCATTTCATAGTCTTACTTAATCTAGAGACCCACGGATGTTACTACTTATATTGTATGGTTAAATTCCATCTAGATCATTCATAATTTCAGTCGATTCAAGATGTATTCGATAATCACCTTTAGCGTCTACTCAGTTAAAAGTAATTTTTGATGTTATCAAAACACAAGTATCCTCAAATAAAAGTATAATGATTTCAGGTATGAGGATCATTACATCACTGTTACTAGGAGAACTACTTATGATACTGTTAATTATATTCTATGAAGCTTTCTCAAGTTGAGCCAGCCCAATACACTATTCTCTAATAAGTATATATGCATTGACATTAATATCACATATATAAATGAGTAAAAAGATATGATCATTAGCCAATCAACGTACTAGTCTAAATTTTTTATTGTTGTCTTATATAAACAGTAAAACTTGACTAGGGACATTTAAGAATTATAATACTTATTATTATATTACAGAATCTCATGTTTAAGTCATATACTTGAAACTCTATAATTTTTTATTATTATTCTAAGGACTTCAATTATGTTAGTATTTATATTACACTGTAAATATAGCATAACATAATATTTTATTCAAAATAAAATATAACATGTACAATGTTATTAATCACGTTAAATAGATTGCCTCTAGGGCACAAACTCTAACACTAACAAATCAAATTATGTCACAATCCGTTCTTTTATGAAAAACTTTTATATATTCTTTCATTCAAGGGCACCTATGCACCAATATGTCAAATTCATTTATATTTTTACTTTCACTTAACTACTTATATTACTTAACCAACAACTTGCTTACGCACTTTATCCATTTTAAAAACAAATTAGCAGAATTTTAAAAAAACTATTTTAATGCAAATCTCAATATTATAAACAAGTAAATTTGTGAAAACTGTAAATTTTTCAAAATTCGAAAACAATTCTAGAAATATTTTTTAAAAGTTTTTTTTGAGTTCTTTCAAGAGTTTAAATGTGGGGCAAAGTATAAAGTGGTTTCTGACTTTGCATACCCAAATCTTTTACGTGAAATTATACTTGTTCGCCCAAAATTTCTCTTTTACAAAAATTCCTCCAAAACTATGTCTAAACTGGAAAATAACTCTAATGCCACATTTGCGCCAAATATATATATATATATATATATATATATATATATATATATATTCTTAATCCATCTTTCTCTTTCTAACTGTTTCTCAATTTAGAAGGCCCTACTGCCTAGTCCACCAATAAGAAATAACCAAATTCTAGATACTAACACATAGAATATCTTTTCTCTCTAATTTTTTTTCAAAACATATTGAACACTTTTCTCTCTAGCCACACATGGGCCTACTATTCTCAAATTTCCATAACCATTTCCTTAGCATAAAAAAATAATATCCCAACTTTCTCCATGTGTTACTTTACTTAATTAGTGGGTTCCTCTATGGATATAGGTATATATATAATATTAATATTTTGTAAATACATATACATTCAATCACTATCTATATAGAAATCATAAACCTAAGCTCTAAACCAAACGTAAGAACCCAACTTTCAGTAGGTCCGAATTTTTTCGCAAAAATGCTAAATGCCCAAATCTACTAAAACTCAAGTTGGTTTGTCCGGTATCCCGCAAAAAGGCAATGATAAAGTATATCAGAACTTACGATAAAATATCTCACAGCGGAAAGAATAAAATATAATGGTGGGTAAATACTTGTCCTAGTAACAACACTGTCTAACAAGTTTCTCTAAGCTGTAATCTCTGCCACTTGTCTAACCTGCGAGTTTGTTATGAGGAGGGGATCGGAACAAAAGTCTGGTGAATGGACAAATTATACTTTCTATCAATAACACTACATATACCGTTCTATCAACGCTTTACCTTTATTAAATTATTTGGATTTATTTCACATTACCCTTCTGATTTCACGAATAAATCGTACCCATCTACTCCCAAGTAGATTAATCTAATAAATCAGGTATATATAACTATAATCACAATATATTGAGGTACTCCCTATATTACCCTCCTCAAGCTGTTTCCATCACCGTATTGCGAAAACGTACAAGACCACCATCGTCACGCTACAAAAGCGTACTAAGTTGTGCTACGAAAACGAATAAGATACAATCACTGCGCCATACATGTGATGACCCCAAACTTCCGTAGTACGAAAGCAAGGATAATCATTGGAATATAACATAATTACAACAATAGCAAATCTCAGATAACATCATAACACATAAATCATTGCAACAGAAATAGAAATGTCATCAACATAACAACATCCAAACATCAGAGTGGCACGACTACAGGATATAACTCAGCAGATAAAGGTCTCAGCAAATAGAAATAAGTCTAAAACTCCATCAAGTACATCATAAATATAGGATGTCTGAATGTCATAAAGTAGAAATAAAAAGATAAAATGTTCTTTGTCTTCCTTTCATCAGCATAATTCAATCCATACTATTTCCAAATAACCTGAACCTGTCACTTAGCTGCCCGTGTGGAAAGAGGGCACCCGAGTTTGCAAAGTGAAGCAAACTACGAGTCAATCGTGAGACTGGTATGAGAAATCTTTCCTAACTTATCTAACAATATGGATAATCACAACACCATGCCGCTAACGCGGAACGGGTTTACTCCATTGGATTGCCAGTGCATAAATTAAATAAATTTTTATTCAAAACAACGTAATGCTTTTTAGAAAATGAAATCATTATAAGACTCAAGTCCCATCACACAATGCAACGCAAATCGAAGGATAGAGTTTTACCTTATAATGATCAAACATGCTTGATACGTAGAAAATAATATTTTAATATTATTATTATTGTCTAATCAGTTTTTAAAATACTTCAAAGTAAATGTATCAAGTCTAGACGACATAGTACCACATCCTACTATGTCGCCATATATAGGTTTACAATCAAAACCGTAATGTCGTATTGGAATTTGGGTTTCCATCATGAGTCGAGGATAGGGATCGTCCTCTCCGATTCGAGACACTCTAGCAAATGCCTCAGGATCACACCAACGGGCAACCCTTGGATGCGGTAGGGCCGGTCAACAAATACTTTAGTGGATTGGCAATTCCTGAGCAATACGTTTCCCGGTCCTATTGGACCTATAAATTAGCCACTATCGACCAATATAACCGAGGTGCCTCATAATCCACCATCCACGTAAGTAAAATGTCAGGGCTTGCAAAACCCTGATACCACTTCTAGCTAGAAAGAAATGCATGCACTCTCTACGGTCCTTATCCCGTTTTTGACTCATACTGTGGTGTGAGGCTCGCGAAGTTGCGCTATACACAAAGCAACGCCTAAACAGGCCGTGCTTTGATCATCAACCACAAGGCTCTACTTTTCAACAAAAGCCTCGATCATTTGCATCTTGGCATGCCACATTGACAATCCACGCCATGCGATCAATAACTATCAATATATAACCTCTGAGCTCATGCGTCTCAGAGAAGGGTGTTAAGAAAGAGAATAAATTCTCCTCCACCAGACAGATAAATATTAAATAGAAATCAATTCACATAGAATGAAATTCAATGTCAGACACACATCCATTTACAAGTCCATTCTAGGTCTGAATGAAACCGGACACACCTTATTCCTCGTCCCGTATGTCCTACGGAAGAGAGGTGCTCGCTTATCCGGATAATCAACAAGTACGTCCACACAACTACCACTTTAACCCTTTACTGGGAGCGAACCAATGTCGGGCAACAGTAGTCATCCATTCGATGTGAAGATCGTCGGTCTTCAATCACCGTCTTCAATATCTTTGATTTAAATTGTCGTATAATTATTTGAAATGAGAATGAACTCGTTCTTTTCAAATAATTCTCGTATATATATAGTTTAAATCATTTCATATCATTAATAAAATTTTATAATGATTTATCGCTATTTTTATTTATATATAAAAATAGCCCAATTTAATTTAACGACACTTCGAGTCAATAGGCGGCACTGGCACTGTTTTTATCAAAACTTGGTTTATACATATCCCAAAATCTAACCATTGGATTTTAACAAAAATTATATTTTCGGAAAGATCTTCCCAAAGCGGTCCTAACGGTTCCAGTTTTGGGAAAATCCGACGGTCGGATCTTTCGGTATAATAATTTAAAGTAACGATTCCGAAACGCGAACTACCGCGCGCGATTCGTTCAATATATTTATACACACACACACACACACACACACACACACACACATATATATATATATATATATATATATATCATTCGACGATTCTACTAACGTGGTTAACATGTCAAATAAAAGCATGCTTTAATTTGCATAACCATTTCTACATGTTTATAATGTCAAATAAAATGTATTTTATTAACATGATATTTTGCTAGTGACAAATAAAAAGATAATTTTAATTTGTATTTCTATTTTTAACTTTAACAAATAAAAAGAAATATTTTATTCGGGCATAGTTTCAATGCATGTTTTGACAATAAAAATAATTCTTTGACCAAAATACAAATTCTAGTGTATGTTATGACAATAAAAATGATTCTTTGACTTGCATACAAATTCTAATGTATGCATTGACAATAAAAATGATATTTTGACTTGCATACAAATTCTAATGTGTGCATTGACAATAAAAATGATACTTTGACTTGCATACAAATTCTAATGTATGCATTGACGATAAAAATGATATTTTCACTATTGTTGACAATTCTATTTTAACAAAATGATTATAATGATATTTTCGTTTTTGCTGAAAATTCTATTTCAACAAAAAGGATAAAAAGTGATAATCTCAATTTTGTTAACAATTCTAGTTTAACAAAATTAATATTTTTGCTCTAACAAAAATCTATTAAACAAAAATGTCAATTTTTTTTTTACCGAAATCTATTTAACAAAAATGTAACTTTTGTTTCACTCAAATCTTGTTTAACAAAAATGTAACTTTTGTTTAACTCAAATCTTGTTTAAGAAAAATGTAACTTTTGTTTCACTCAAATCTTATTATTGTTTCACTCAAATTTTATTAACAAAAATGTTAATTTTTGTTTCACTCAAATCTTATTAACAAAAATGTTAATTTTTGTTTCACTCAAATCCTACTAACAAAAATGTTAATTTTTGTTTCAACTATTCCAATTAACAAAAATGATAAATTTTGTTTTAACAATTCTATTTTGACAAAAATGTTTATTTTCGTTCACCAATTATATTTTTACAAAAATGTGCATTTTGTTTCAATCATTATGTTTTTGACAAAAATATACATTTTGTTTTCAACTAATCTAATTTGTCAAAAATTAGTATTTTGTTTCAGCTAAACCAATTTGACAAAAATGTATATATATTTGTTCAACAATTCTAATTTGACAAAAATGTATATTTTTGTTCAACAATTCTAATTTGACAAAAATGTATATTTTTGTTCATCAATTATATTTTTACAAAAATGAGCATTTTGTTTCAATCATTATGTTTTTGACAAAAATGTACATTTTGTTTTCAACAAATCTAATTTGTCAAAAATGAGTATTTTATTTCAACTAAACCAATTTGACAAAAATGTATATATATTTGTTCAACAATTCTAATTTGACAAAAATGTATATTTTTGTTTCGACTAAACTATTTGACAAAAATGAACATTTTTGTTTCGACTAACCTATTTGACAAAAATGAATGTTTTTGTTTCAACTAATGTACTTTGATAAAAATGAACATTTTATTTCAACTAATGTGTTTTAATAAAAATGAACATTTTATTTCAACTAATTGTTTTAATAAAAATGAACATTTTATTTCAATTAATGTGTTTTGAAAAAAATGAATAATTTATTTCAATAATTATATTTTGACAAAAATGATAATTTTAATCCAGCTATCCTAATTTGTCAAAAATGACAATTTTTGTTTAACTCAATTCTAATTAACAAAAATGTTAATTATTGTTTCAACTATTCTAATTAATAAAAATTATCATTTTTTGTTTAAATATTCTAATTTGACAAAATTGACAAATTGAATGCAACAATTGTACTTTTATTAAAATGACAATTTTAATCCAATTATTTCAATTTGTCAAAAATGAATTTTTTTGTCCAATCACTCTAATTTGTCAAATTGACAATTTTAGTCCAACAATTCTAATTTGTCAAATTAAAAGTTTTAATTCAATTATTTCAATTTGTCAAAAATGACAATTTTTGTTCAATCACTCTAATTTGTCAAATTGACAATTTTAGTCCAATAATTCTAATTTGTCAAATTGAAAATTTTAATCCAATTATTCTTCTTCAACGAAAATTGGTATTTTTGTTCTCGATAATTTTATTCAACACAAACATCGTCAAATCAATTGATCTACATAACAACATCAGTTCTAGATCAAATCACGTATCATACAAACAGAATTTAACAACGTATAATTTAACACATCAATTCTAAATCAAATCACGAATCATCAAATAGAATTTAACATCGTATAATTTTAGCAACATTGGTTCTAGATCAAATCATGTATCATGATTAAGTAGTTTTCATTATATAAAAGAAAAAGAAAAAGAATTTCTCACGGTCAGTTTTAATTCTAAATAATTTAGAATTGAATTTTTGTCCAAAATCTGATCTGCTCCGAATCAGTTTTAATCAGTCAATGTAGATCTCGGATCACGATCGTAACGAATCTGATATATTTCAATTCTGAGTTCGTATGCATTAGTTATGAATTAATTTGCGTAGATAATATTTTTAAAATAAATTAAGTAAATAAAACAAAAAGGGACATACCCTCTTCTTCTTCAACAGATTAAGGTCGCGGTTTTCCTTACGGGTTCAAACTTAAGATTAATCCTTTCTTCCAATCGGTGAAGAGTGATGATAATCAGGATATACCACGGCGTACAGGGAGGGATGGCGTGCTTGGGGGTTCCCACGCGGTGGAGCTTGGTCAAGGCTAGAGGGTTAGGCGACGGTCAGAACACGGTGGGTTTGGGTGCTCGGTTCTCGTCGGATTCTCAATAAAATGTAAACTTGGTATGGATTCGTAGAGGAAGAACTTCTCTACAAAAACCTTAACTGGGGCGAGAGATTTCATTGAAGGAAATTTAAGTTATTGGAGGGGGAAGCAAGGAGTAGCGCTGGCCATATAAATTGAGGGCGGCGGCTCGGTAATGTTAGGGTTTTGATTTGTTAACATATTATTTATAATATAATAATATTAAATTCTATTAATTATTGGTTTTAGCCCATTAATCCTTAACAGCTCCAATTTCAGCCCAGGGAAAGTTGTTCCTACCCAATTGACCCCGTTCCGGACATAATGGGCTAGGTCCCGTCAGCCCAAACGATCGTTTTCA
This sequence comes from Allium sativum, assembly GCA_030737875.1. Taxonomy (NCBI): domain Eukaryota; kingdom Viridiplantae; phylum Streptophyta; class Magnoliopsida; order Asparagales; family Amaryllidaceae; genus Allium; species Allium sativum. The sequence goes on along the minus strand of CM060927.1, from coordinate 258,516,529 downwards.
GCCTATTTTCTTTAATTTAAAATTTAAATCATTTATTTAATTCAATCGTATGTTTAAATTTACCATGGCCATATACGGACTTCGAAAATTCCCGAAAAATAAATATAGCTATGTTTTGATGATATGGTCCTAACAAAATTAATTTCGTTGAATTTGGAGACCGTTTGAAAAATGACCTTTTTAACGGTCGATTAAATTCAACAGAAATTATCGAACGCAGTTTAATTTACCATGCTCACAAATTAATTCCAAAAATTATGGAAAATTAAACTTAGCAATAATTTGACATTCCGGATCTAACAAAAATTGTTTCTTCGAAAATAGAGGTCGTTTGTATAATGGTCATTTATACTGGCTATATATTATAATATTTTCCATAGCAACTATTCTGAATATTCAACCGGCCATAACTTTTTATTCCTGCTATGAAATTTCAATTTTTCGGATTCATTTGAAAGATATTTTTAAACAGATTTAAATATTTTTGGTTTCACGAAAATTCGATTTATTTTGTATCTTATACATTCAATCAAAATTTAAATTCAAATTTTCAAACAACCGTGTTATTTCTAACTCCTTTTAAAATTAAAATAAATATATTTGTTCTAACTTCGATTTAAATAAATTTTAAATCGTTATTATTTAAAATAAATTAATTTAACTATTCAAAATTCATTGAAATAGCCAAAATAAAAAATTTAAATTGGTTCTGATTTTCTGGGTTGTTACAATCTCCCCCACTTAAAAGCTTTTCGTCCCCGAAAAGGAAACAATAGTAAAGTAGGAAACAAAACGGAAAATGCAAAGTATTGTAAATGTACCTCAACACAAGAGTTACTCGGAGATGTCCACTCTGCACTTGGGATAAGCCTATTTGATGTTATCCTCATCTCCTATGTACAGTCTCTAGGATCCCCGCTCCAATGCTCTTTGACTAAGTGGATCCTCTTGTTCCTCAGAACTCGGGTCTCTTTGCCAACAATTTTCACTGGCTCCCTTCTTATTACTAAGCTCGGGGTGATCTCCAAATCATGTTGTGCTTCTTCCTCCACAACCAAATCTGGATCATGTACATGCTTCCAGAGTTGAGACACACGGAATACATCATGCACCCCTGGAAACCAGTCCGGCAACTGCACCATATAAGCGAGAGTTCCAATCCTTTCGAGAATAGGAAATGGACCAATGAATCTCGATGCCAGCTTCCCAGTCTTCCCAAAACGAATTACTCCTCTCAATGGGGAAACCCTCAAGTATACATAATCACCAACAAAGAATTCTAAATCCTTTCTTCGTAAGTCTGCATAGCTCTTATGTTGGCTCTGAGCAGTCAGTAGTCGCTTCTTAATAAAATCAACTTCATCTGATGCTTCATGAATCAAGTCGGGACTCAATACTAACCGATTGCCTGGTTCCACCCAACATGCTGGGGATCTGCATGGCCTGCCATATAATGCTTCAAATGGCGACATCTGCAAGCTTGCTTGGTAACTGTTATTATAAGAGAACTCAACCAAGTGCAAGTGATCTTCCCATGACCCGCCAAAATCAAGAATGCATGCTCGCAACAAGTCTTCTAATATGCGGTTCACCCTCTCAGTTTGGCCATTTGTCTAAGGATGATAGGCGGTGCTTAGATTCAACTTTGTCCCTAGCTCTTCTTGGAATGCTTCCCAAAATTTGCTTGCAAATATCAGATCACGATCACTAACAATGCTACTTGGGAACTCCATGTAGTCTGACAATCCCTCTGAAATAAAGCTGCGCCAAACTTCGAGCTGTTCTATTAGATCTGATAGGAATAAAATGGTCGGTCTTCGTGAAATGATCAACAGTCACCCATATACTATCACTGCCTTTTCTGGTTCGGGGCAAGCTGTCAATAAAGTCCATAGAAATTTGGTCCCACTTCCAACTTGGAACCTCTAGCGGTTGCAACAATCCTGCAAGCTTTTGTTGATTACTTTTGACTTGTTGGTAAGTGGTACATCTGGCAACATATATAGAAATGTCTCTCTTCATCGCCTTCCACCAGAATGTGCGCTTAAGATCGTGATACATCTTGCTTACTACTGGATGGACGCTAAATTTAGATTTGTGACATTCATCCATAACTTCTCTTTTTAGCTCAGGAATATCTGGCACACAGATTCTCCCTTGCAGTCTAAGAGTCCCCTTGCTATCAATTTGAAAGCTGGAAGCTTCGCCCTTTCGAACTCGCTCTCTAATCATCTGAATAAACTTATCATCTTTTTGAAGAGCAAAAATCTTATCAATTAATGTAGGCATAATGATAAGACTGGCGATGATAAGATGGGCGCTGGTCGCATTCTTCCTGCTGAGTGTGTCAGCTACAACATTGGCTTTCCCTGGAGTATATAAGATGTCTAGATCATAGGCTGCAAGAAATTCTAACCACCGTTGCTACCTCAAATTCAAGTCCCTCTGGGTGAACAGATACTTCAAGGATTTATGATTCGTATATAATTCGAACTTTTCACCCTAAAGATAGTGCCTCCATATTTTCAGAGCAAACACGATGGTCAATAATTCAAGATCATGAGTAGGATATCTCTTCTCATGCGGCATCAACTGACGGCTGACATATGCAACTACTTTATCCCTCTGCATTAGCACCGCACCAATACTTTCAATAGAAGCATCTGTCTAGACTTTCAAATCTTGATTGCCATCAACAATGGTCAACACGGGAGCAGTGGTCAATCTCAATTTCAACTCTTGGAAAGCAGCCTCACATTTGGGTGTCCAAATAAACTTTTTATGCTTCTTAGTCAGCTTCGTCAATGGACAAATTAGTTTCGAAAAATCTTTAATGAATTTCCGATAATAGCCAGCCAATCTTAAGAAACTTCTGACTACTGCAGGAGTTCTCGCTGATTCCAATCTTGGATGGTTGAGATCTTTCCTGGGTCTACTGAAATGCCTTTCTTCGATACAACATGACCGAGGAATTTCACTTCTTCTTGCCAGAATATGCATTTAGAGAATTTGTCTTTCAACACATTCTTTCTCAAAATCTCCAAAACTTCTTTCAGATGCTTTTCATGCTTAGCAGTGGATTTAGAGAAGATAAAGATATCATCGATGAAAACCAGCATGAATTTATTCAAGACATCCCGGAATACTATGTTCATCAGATCGACAAAGTAAGCAGGAGCATTACATAAGCCAAAGGGCATTACTAGCCATTCATAGAATAAATCCGGCCCTCTGAAAGCTGTCAAAGGAACACCTTCTTCGGCAATGCGCAATTGATGGAAACCTATAGCTGGGTCCATCCTAGAGAATACTTGTGCTCCATTCAAGTGGTCCAACAGATCATCAATACGCGACAATGGATATTTGTTTTTCAACATTTGTTTATTGAGGTCACTGTAGTCCACACACAGTCTGAGGGTATAGTCTGACTTTGGGACAAACACCACTAATACACCCCAATTTGAGAAGCTAGGCCTGATCAGATCCTTCCACAAAAGTTGTTTAGTTTGATAGCTCAGCTCCTCTTTTTTTTTTCCAGCGTCATTCTCCAAATATGATGCACAACTGGCCTTGCATTCGGAACTAAGTCTATCCTGGAGTCGATTTCTCTGCGCGGAGGTAAGCTATCAACTTCTTCAAACACATCCGCATAATCTTTGACAATAGGAATATCCTCAATAGAAGCAGGAGTAACTTCTAGAGAAGACTAGAATTCTTTCTTATCAGTTGCTGAGCTGTGGCATGGTATAAATATATCTTCGAGCTTTGTTTTGACTTTGATAATTCTTTCGGGACATTTGACTTCAGCCTCATATTTTGTTAGCCAATCCAGTCCAAGAATGATATCAAATTCGGAAAAATTCATGATGACCAGATTGAAAGGAAACTGGTAACGAGAATAAGAGATTTGCACTCTACAATATAAACCAAGAACAAGAGAGCCCCCCATTGGATTATGGACACTAATTGATTCTTTAAGATTTCTTGGTTTCAAACTTAACATTTCAATTGTGTCACCAGAAATGAAACTACGTGATGCACCAGTGTCAAATAGTACTGTAACAAGAATATTCTTAATGGTAAGGGTACCTCCCAAGACATCAGGTTTACCTGCTCCTTTGGAAGTAGCCGGTGCAGCCGCTCCATCATATACATGAGCCACCTCGGATTTCTTCAACAGAGGATTTCTGATAAAGTGCCCCGTCTTATGGCAGTTAAAGCACTACTGAGTATTCCGAGGATTCTGATCGCGACTCTGACTGGGTCCAGACTCATTCCTCCTTGGTTTCTTTGGAGCTCGGCATTCGTAATCAAAGTGGCCCATCTTCTGGCAGTTAAAGCATCTCACCTTGGCCTTTTTACTTTCTTGTGGCTTGGCGGCTTAAGAATTGCTCGCCTCTGGTTTCTTGTCAGCCTGCTTCCTCTTGTTATTATTCTGATTCTTCTCCCGATCTTGCTGCGAATTTCTGTCATTGTCCTCATATCGACAAGCCGTCTCAACCACCTCATTAAACGGAAGCTTAATGTGTGTTGTCACTCTGTTCAAATACTTCCTGGAAAGGCTATTAGTGAATCTCTTATTCTTCTGGAAGGGGCCCCGAATTAATTCAGGAGCATAACGTGAGAGCTCTTCAAACTTCCGCACATACTCTGAAACAGTCTTATCTCCTTGCTGCAAGTTAGCAAATTGATCGTGCAGATGCTCTACTTCTTACGGAGGAATAAACTTCTCATTAAAAAGTTCCTTGAATTTGGCCCAAGACATGTCGGTCTCATTATTTCCAATTACGACAGTATCCCACCAATTCTCGGCCTCATCTTTCAATAGCCACTATGCCATAAAACGCCCGCGGTGGTCTTCTAGTTCCAGCCCTCTAAATATCTTCTCGCAATTTTTTAGCCATGCCTGAGCTTCTATTACTGTCTCTCGCCCTGTGAATGACACGCCCCCTAAATTCCTGAACTTCTTGGCTACCTTGTCCAGGTCAAAAGGCTGTGGGGGTGGAGGTGGTGGTGATGTTACAGCCTCGGGATTGGGTTGATCCTGAACAATGGTGGTTTCATTCCTTACTGGTCCTCTGGCTCCACCTCTGCCTCGGGCTTTTGCTCTTGCTCTTGTGCTCATTCTCAGTTAGTTCTGTACCATCAAGGAAAGAGTCGGACCAACAGAAATGATAATTTTAAAGGAAAGTTTAAAAGCAGAGACATACGGAAAGATAATAATGATGTAATGACTGATTAATATGTGCTATTTTGCTGTGCTCATTCTAGGACATTACTAATCTTATCGCTAATGAGCTACTCGCCTTAGAATACTGCTGATTCTATCTAGACGAATTGTTTTAAATATGTTATACTCTGATGCTAAGGTTAACCATTGGCTCTGATACCAACTGTGATGACCCCAAACTTCCGTAGTACGAAAGCAAGGATAATCATAGGAATATAACATAATTAAAATAATAGAAAATCTCAGATAACATCATAACACATAAATCATTGCAGCGGAAATAGAAATAGAAATGTCATCAACATCAAAACATCAAAGTGGCATAGTTACAGGATATAACTCAGCAGATAAAAATCTCAGCAAATAGAAATAAGTCTAAAACTCCATCAAGTACATCATAGATAAAGGATGTCTAAATATCATAAAGTAGAAATAAAAAGATAAAATGTTCTTCATCTTCCTTTCTTCAGCATACTTCAATCCAGCATATGTCCAAATAACCTGAACCTGTCACTTGGCTGCCCGTGTGGAAAGAGGGCACCCGAGTTTGCAAAGTGAAACAAACTACGAGTCAGTCGTGGGACTAGTATGAGAAATCTTTCCTAACTTATCTAACACTATGGCTAATCACAAGACCATGCTGCTAACGCAGAACGGGTTTACTCCATTGGATTGCCAGTGCAAAAATTAAATAAATTTTTATTCAAAACAACGCAACACTTTTTTGAAAATGAAATCATTATAAGACTCAAGTCCCATGACTTAATGCAACGCAAACCGAAGGATAGAGTTTTACCTTATAATGATCAAACATGCTTGATACGTAGAAAATAATATTTTAATATTATTATTCGTGTCTAATCAGTTTTTGAAATACTTCAAAGTAAATGTATCAAGTCTAGACGTCATAGTACCCCATCCTACTATGTCGCCATATATAGGTTTACAATCAAAACCGTAATGTAGTGTTGGAAATTGGGTTTCCATCATGAGTCAAGGCTAGGGATCGTCCTCTCTTATTCGAGACACTCTAGCAAATGCCTCAGGATCACACCTACGGGGAATCCTTGAATGCGGTAGGGCCGGTCCACAAATAATTTAGTGGATTGGCAATTCCTGAACAATACGTTTCCCGGTCCTATTGGACCTATCAATTGGCCCCTATCGACCAATATAACCGAGGCGCCTCATAATCCATCATCCACATAAGTAAAATGTCAGGGTTTGCAAAACCCTGATACCACTTCTAGCTAGAAAGAAACGCATGCACTTCCTAAGGTCCTTATCATGTTTTTGACTCATACCGGGGTGTGAGGCTCGCGAAGTTGCGCTATACACAAAGCTATGCCTAAACAGGCCATGCTTTGATCATCAACCACAAGGCTCTGCTTTTCAACAAAAGCCTCGATCATTTGCATCTTGGCATGCCACATTGACAATCCATGCCATGCAATCAATAACTATCAATATATATCCTCTAAGCTCGTACGTCTAAAAGAAGGGTGTTAAGCAAGAGAATAAATTCTCCGCCACCAAACAGATATATATTAAATAGAAATCAATTCACATAGAATGAAATTCAATGTCAGACACACATCATTTACAAGTCCGTTAACAAAACCAGAGACACCTTATTCCTCGTCCCGTATGTCCAATACGGAAGAGAGGTGCTCGCTTATCCGGACAATCAATAAGTATGTCCGCACAACTACCACTTTAACCCTTTACTGAGAGCTAACCAATGTCGGGCATCAGTAGTCATCCATTCGATGTGAAGATCGCCGGTCTTCAATAGATTTAAATCGTCGTATAATTATTTGGAATGAGACTGAACTCGGTCTTTTCAAATAATTCTCGCATATATATAGTTTTAATCATTTCATATCGTTAATATTATTTTATAACGATTTATCGCAATTTTTATTTATATACAAAAATAACCCAACTTAATTTAACGACGCTTCGGGTACTTAGGCGGCTGTGGCGCTGTTTTTATCAAAATTTGATTTACACATATCCCAAAATCTAACTGTTGGATTTTAGAAAAATTTATATCATTGGAAAGATCTTCCCAAAGCGGTCCTAACGGTTCCAGTTTTGGGAAAATCCGACAGTCGGATCTTTCGGTATAATCGTTTAAAGTTACGATTCTGAAACGCGAACTACCACGCGCGATTCGTTCAATATATATATATATATATATATATATATATATATATATCATTCGACACGTGGTTAACATGTCAAATAAAAGAATGTTTTAATTTGCATAACCATTTCTACATGTTTATAATGTCAAATAAAATGTCTTTTATTTACATGACATTTTGCTAGTGACAAATAAAAAGATAATTTTTATTTGTAATTCTATTTTTAACTTTAACAAATAAAAAGAAATATTTTATTCGCATTTAGTTCAATGCATGTTTTGACAATAAAAATAATTCTTTGACAAACATACAAATTCTAATGTATGTTATGACAATAAAAATGATTCTTTGACATGCATACAAATTCTAGTGTATGCATTGATGATAAAAATGATATTTTGACTTGCATATAAATTCTAATTTACGCATTGACGATAAAAACGATATTTTGACTTGCATACAAATTCTAATGTATGCATTGACGATAAAAATGATATTTCCACCTTTGTTGACAATTCTATTTCAACAAAATGATTAAAATGATATTTTCATTTTTGTTGAAAATTCTATTTCAATAAAAAGGATAAAAAGTGATAATTTCAATTTTGTTAACAATTCTAGTTTAACAAAATTAATATTTTGCTCCAACAAAAATCTATTAAACAAAAATATCAATTTTTGTTTTTCCCAAATCTATTTAACAAAAACGTAACTTTTGTTTCACTCAAATCTTGTTTAACAAAAATGTAACTTTTGTTTAACTCAAATATTGTTTAACAAAAATGTAACTTTTGTTTCACTCAAATCTTATTAACAAAAATATTAATTTTTGGTTCACTCAAATCTTATTAACAAAAACGTTAATTTTTGTTTCACTCAAATCTTATTAACAAAAATGTTAATTTTTGTTTCAGCTATTCCAATTAACAAAAATGATAATTTTTGTTTCAACAATTCTATTTTGACAAAAATGTTTATTTTTTTCATCAATTATATTTTTACAAAAATGTGCATTTTGTTTCAATCATTATGTTTTTGACAAAAACGTACATTTTGTTTTCGACTAATCTAATTTGTCAAAAATGATTATTTTATTTCAACTAAACCAATTTGACAAAAATGTGTGTGTATATATATATATATATATAAATATATATATATATATACATTTGTTCAATAATAAACCAATTTGACAAAAATGTGTGTGTGTGTGTGTATATAAATATATATATATATATATATATATATATATATATATATATATATATTTGTTCAATAATTCTAATTTGACAAAAATGTATATTTTTGTTCAACAATTCTAATTTGACAACAATGTACATTTTTGTTCCCCAATTATATTTTTACAAATATGTGCATTTTGTTTCAATCATTATATTTTTGACAAAAATGTACATTTTGTTTTCAACAAATCTAATTTGTCAAAAATAAGTATTTTGTTTCAACTAAACCAATTTGACAAAAATGTATATATTTGTTCAACAATTCTAATTTGACAAAAATGTATATTTTTGTTTCGACTAAACTATTTAACAAAAATGAACATTTTTGTTTCGACTAACCTATTTGACAAAAATGAATGTTTTTGTTTCAACTAATGTACTTTGATAAAAATGAACATTTTATTTCAACTAATGTGTTTTAATAAAAATGAACATTTTATTTCAACTAATTATTTTAATAAAAATGAACATTTTATTTCAACTAATGTGTTTTGAAAAAAATGAATAATTTATTTCAATAATTATATTTTGACGAAAATGATAATTTTAATCCAACTATCCTAATTTGTCGAAAATGACAATTTTTGTTTAACTCAATTCTAATTAACAAAAATGTTAACTATTGTTTCAACTATTCTAATTAATAAAAATTATCATTTTTGTTTAAATATTCTAATTTGACAAAATTGACAAATTTAATGCAACAATTGTACTTTGACTAAAATGACAATTTTAATCCAATTATTTCAATTTGTCAAAAATGACAATTTTTGTCCAATCACTCTAATTTGTCAAATTGACAATTTTAGTCCAATAATTCAATTTGTCAAATTGAAAATTTTAATCCAATTATTTTAATTTGTCAAAAATGACAATTTTTGTCCAATCACTCTATTTTGTCAAATTGACAATTTTAGTCCAATAATTCTAATTTGTCAAATTGAAAATTTTAATCCAATTATTCTTCTTCAACAAAAATTGGTATTTTTGTTTTCGATAGTTTTATTCAACACAAATATCATCAAATCAATGGATCTACATAACAACATCAGTTCTAGATCAAATCACGTATCATACAAATAGAATTTAATAGCGTATAATTTAACACATCAATTCTAAATCAAATCACAAATCATGCAAATTGAATTTAACAACATATAATTTTAACAACGTCAGTTCTATATCAAATCACGTATCATGATTAAATAGTTTTCATTATATAAAAGAAAAAGAAAAAGAATTTCTCATAGTCATTTTAATTTTGAATAATTCAGAATTGAATTTTTGTCCAAAATCCGATCTGCTCCGAATCAGTTCTAATTAGTCCAGAAATGTATATCTCGGACTCACGATCGTAATGGATCTGAAAATTTTCAATTCCCAGTTCGTATTCATTAGTTATGAATTAATTTACGTAAATAATATTTTTAAAATGAATTAATTAAATAAAACAAAAAGGGATATACCCTCTTCTTCTTCAACAGATTAAGGCCGTGGTTTTCCTTACGGGTTCAAATTTAGGGTTGATCCTTTCTTCCAATCGATGAAGGGTGATGACAATCGGAATATACCATGGCGTAGAGGGAAGGATGGCGCGCCTGGGGGGTCCCACGCGGTGGAGCTCAGTCGAGGCTAAGGGGCTGGGCGGTGGTCAGAACACGGCGGGTTTGGGTGCTTGGTTCTCATCGGATTCTCAATGGAAAAAGGTAAACCTGGTATGGATTCGTAGAGGAAGAACTTCTCTACAAAAACCTTAACTGGGGCGAGAGATTTCGTTGAAGGAAATTTAAGTTATTGGAGGGGGAAGCAAGGAGCAGCGCTGGCCATAGAAATTGAGGGAGACGGCTCTGTAATGTTAAGCTATTATTTATAATATAATAATATTAAATTCTATTAATTATTGGTTTTAGCCCATTAATCCTTAACAGCTCCAATTTCAGCCCAGCAAAAGTTGTTCCTACCCAATTGCCCCCATTCCGGACACAATGGGCTAGGTCCCGTCAGCCCAAACGATCGTTTTCAACCTGTTTTTTTTTATTTAAAGTTTAAATCATTTATTTATATAATTCTATCGTACATTTAAATTTATCGGGGTCACATACGAACTTCGAAAATTCCTGAAAAATAATCCTAGCTATGTTTTGACGATACGGTCCTAAAAAAATTAATTTCATCAAACTTGGAGACCGTTTGAAAAATGACCTTTTTAACGCTCGATTAAATTCAATAGAAATTATCAAACGCAGTTTAATTTACACGCTCACAAATTAATTCCAAAAATTATGGAAAATTAAACTTAACAATAATTTGACATTCCAGATCCGGCAAAAATGGTTTCGTCGAAAACGGAGGTCATTTGTATAATGGCCATTGTACGGGCTATATATTATATTATATTCCATAGCGACTATTCTGAATATTCAACTGGCCATAACTTTTTATACCCGCTACGAAATTTCAATTTTTTGGATTCGTTGGAAAGATATTTTTAAACAGATTTAAATATTTTTGGTTTCATGAAAATCCGATTTATTTTGAATCTTGTACATTCATTCAAGTTTAAATTCAAATTTTCAAACTACCGTGCTATTTCTAACTCCTTTTAAAATTAAAATAAATATATTCGTTCTAACTTCGATTTAAATAAATTTTAAATTGTTATTATTTAAAATAAATTATTTTAACTATTCAAAATTCATTGAAATAGAAAAAATAAAAAATTTAAATTTGTTTTGATTTTCTGGATTGTTACAATAAAAGTGCCCAAAACATGAGTTCTGCCCATGGAACTCTATCAGGGGATTTCTATATCTGTCTAGAATGACTTTGTTAGGCCCAAAATATTGGTCCCATTAGGCCTATTATACATATATCAAAATTTGGTTTGTCTCTTTCGTGGGATCTTTTAGGCCCTATCCAGAATACCCTCTAACTAATGAAAGACCATTCACAGAGCTAAACGACCACTCCTAACAAACAATCTAAACAAGCATGTGGTCCCTCATCCAATGACTCGATAGTAAAAACAATCATTGGCCTCTTGATTTTAGCTAAAAATAATCTTGCATGCAATTTGATCGATGATGATAGGCATCTAACGACTACTATACTTTATTGGGTCCTGACCACGAAGTCTCCCACCCTGATGCAGCTGCCGAATCATCCCAAACAGCCTTTAGGCTGCTCACAACGATAAATGCAGCCAAGGCATACTCATTGGATGGTACCGTATAGACTATGCCTTTGCTGGTACAGCACGGAGCCTACCATAGAGGATCATCATGATGTATCCTCACATTCTATAGAAGCTCTGCACTTCCTTCTAGTCCCGTCAAATAAGTTGGACGTGCTCCCACTATATCTCCTGACACCTTCGATGATCTACCCCGTTGCACTCTTCATCCCCACAAACTGATCCAAATGCATATTGTTATATTAATTAGACCCAATGTCTAATGTACTATTATGCATTCCACTTACTTTCTATTGATTTACAACATTCAGTAATCTATTAAATCCAATGTTATTTATTTATAAATCAACTTTACAAGTTACCATCAAATCACCTAATCGTAAAGCCAGCATAGAACATCACCTAATTACAAGGCCATCGTAGAATATCTTTGGGCTTATTAAACTTAATTTTCAATTTCTTGTTTATTTATACTAAGCTTTGTTCCTTCCTTTTCACTTTCCAAATTATAACATTTATGTTATAATCTTTCTTATACGTTATTTCCAATGAACTATGCTTATCATATTTCAGTTACATACTTACGTTACCTTTTCTTTCCATCTTTACAATTTATTACTTTTTAGGAAGGTAGGCCTATTCCAAATTGATTGGTTACAAAAACAGTGAAACAATCTATTTCTATAGTTCATTTAATTACTATAATAGGAACCCATGATTGCAAAACATTTTTTTAATTTTTGGGGTTATCAAATTAGTGCGCAATAAATCTAAATCCCTATGTTGCACTAGTTCTCTATTTATTCATAACTTCAAGTTTGCAATCACATTTCATATTTCTATTTATTTATCAAACTATGCAAATACATCCCCCTTTTCCTAACCAATCAATCTAAGGTACTCCCAAACTTTCAGATTTATAGGGGGGTGTGTGTGTGTGTGTATATATGAGGAGTGTTCAATGGCACCCCAAATAGTGAGCATCCCAAAAGTCCCCCTATATAAACTAAGCATTTATATTAGTTTAAGTTAGTGGAGAGTGAAAGAATGAGTGGAGGGAGAGAGAAACGAGATATGTGGTGGAAATCAGGGGGTATTTAGGGGTGCTGCACTGTTTGGGGTGTCATTGAATGCTCGCATATATATATATATATATATATATATATATATATATATGTGTGTGTGTGTGTGTGTGTGTGTGTGTGTGTGTGTGTGTGTGTGTATATGTGTATATATATATGGATTCCCATTTTCTTATTATCTTTCCCAAATCTGACATATTTTCAATACTTAAGCAAGATTTAGGCTTATACCTTTTTTTTATTTCAAAATTTATCCAAAGATTTAAATTACGGTTTTTAGTTTTACTTTAGGAATTCTTAGATCTATAATCCAATTACGTATTTGTAATACATGAAACTTCCTATAAAATTTTAATTGAGATTTGCCACAAGAATTTAGGCAAGGACCAAATCAACTTATACAGAAAATAGATTACCACAAATTTTAACAATACAAATTTCACAAGAAGTACATGAATCAAACGACATCATACATTGTTATAAGAAAAAACTAATTTAAATTCACTTACCTTGCAATGCCTTCGAAATCTTTATGGTTTGGATCCAAATCATTTCCTTATTTATGCTCATCTTCCTTGTAATACCCTTTTTGGGTTTGACATCAACATGCACATATAAACCCATTAGATCTCAATTATCGCTTTCTGATTTGAACGTCCTTGAAATTCTATTATTTCTACTTCTTTTTATTTTAGATATAAACCCAAATTAGATTAAATCTAAAATAAACATAAATTTAGGAAAAGTAGAGGAAATAGAAAAATAGCGGATTTTCCGCCACCCTAAAGAAAAAGAATGAGAATAAAAATGAAGCTCTGCACCAATATTTATAGTGGGTTAAATCAGCGCTATCTAATTAATACAAACCCCTAAAATCTAGAGCGTACACTCCCCTTGCCATATCACGTTGCTTCCTACAGCAATTGGATTTTTATTTGTTGGCTCAAAACTATGCGAACACGTCATAAAATGAAGTAAATCGTCGGCTTAAATCGTTAGATATTAATTAATGTGCCCAATTAAATAATTGACTTCCTAACTTATAGATTTCATATAAATAATTATAATTTATTTGCTCTCCCATTTGTTTTAAATACGACTCTGTTTTATGTTGCCTTTAAACAAGTTAATTAATGCTGCCATTAATTGTTTTAACCATATACGTTATTTGTATTTAATTATTATATTAATTACACACATGCAATTTAATTTTGAATTTTGAATCCACTTAGTAGACTACAAGTATGCCTAGTATTTATTTACTGTCCAATTAATCTCTGCATGTATTGTAATTCATTAACAAATTAATATACCAATCAATCGCCATATTAATTGTCAACTTTATGCACATTGATTTCCTTCCTTCTTTTATTTATTGCGTGCACATATTCTACCTCTGTATTTTAACTTACAATCATAATTATAAATGTTACCAAACTTATTAATTGGCCCCACACACACACACACACACACATATATAGGGAAAGCCTATTTGAACACAACAAGTAGACACAAATAAGGGGACACGAAATCTACACCATTGAATCTTCCCCTGAATTCCACCTCTCCACATAAAGACAAAAAGATCCAATGGTCAAGATTCTGTGTCTCTAAGTTTGTGTCTAGTTTTGTGTTCCAATAGCTGCCCTTGTTCTTATCTTTCCTTTGTTATTCTTTTGCATGCATGCACCCATTTATTTCAACTTCAAATCCCTTTTTAATTGTGAATAAATAACTTTATGCTTTCCATGTCTGTTAATTAACAATAAATGTTAACTAATTGTTTGCAAACATTATTTTATTACTTAAACATACATACATACATAGTTACACACATACGCGCACATACATACATATATATATACACACACACACACGTTCCAACCTCTATTAATTAAACATCTCATTTTCAAACATTATTTTAATAAATCCTAAATGTTTGCAACTTAATTCAATTTTCTTATTTTATTTGTACACTTGTTTCTAACGTCAAAAATTCAAATGGCTATAACTTCTCCTTTTGAATTATGTTTAGAAAACATTATATGTGAAAGTTGATTAGAAAATTGTCGCGAACAAAATGAAATAATTTCCATGGCTAAATTCCAACATTTGAAAAAATGTTATTATTTTTTTCTTTTTTTGATTGTTCCTTATTTTAAATAAATTACTTTATTTCAATTATCAAAAGCATGGGGTGTTACAATGGCCTTACGTGACTGTAGGATAATCCGCTTATTTAATGCATGTGTTTGTTGTATTTAAATTGTGTGTTTAATTTGCCTGGACATAACTTGATGAATGTATACTGCTTAGTATAGGAAAAAGATTTCCATTAAACTTAAATCATTTTCATTCACTAGAACATATTGTTCTGCTCCCCCTTCTCTTAGCTACACAGGCTAATAGGTGAAGATGCTTGATTGAGGATATCACGAAGTCAGGAGTTTGAAGACTAAGATTTTATTCAAGTCTATCGTTATTATTATGTCTAACAAAAGATTGTATTTACGAGATATTTGACATACCATATTTATGACATTGAATTCGTGATGTTATCGACATTATAAAGGTTTTATGAAATGGTACATATTTTGGTTGAATGGTACAAACATCTATAATGAGAAATATGACATTTTAAAATTTGAAAGAACACTATATAGTCAATAGGTGTAACGCCCCGGAATTTCCGACCAATCAAAACTTAAAACTTTCGAATTCAAAACACTCTTACATAATTTATAATAATTTTACAAATTATTTCCATATTTTAAAACATTAAAAATGGTTATTTATGGTTACAGTCGATAACTGCACTTACGACGTCTTTCACCAATACAACTTGAAACATAACTTGAAAATTATACCTCGAAATTAAAATCTGCTTTCACTCATTTGAAAGTTCTTGTCAATATTAATCAACCGCCCTTCGTTTGGTGAAAATCCAATTTAGATTTCAAAAGTTATAAGCATTTAAAGTTTATAACTCAAACACATGAATTACCATTTTATGATAGCTCTATTTTGACCAAAATATAAATTATCCTCTGTTGCGTTCAAAATATCTTTGATAATAATTATATACTTATATAAACTCTTTAAATTATTTTGGGTTTAAAATTCAACTTTGTTTCTTTTCTTGATAAAATAACAATACAGCTTAAATAATAAAATATGAAAGACGCACCAACATAAATGTAATAACAATTTTTTTTTTTTTAATAAAACAGCTGCATCACTACCCCTTTTGACTGCCTACGTACCTTTATCTAATAGAGTAAGCAATTAGATAAAGGATCAAGCCAACGTAGTTCTTCTATTACTTTCAAAATACTCTTTATATCATGTAGAGATTCTCAAAAGTAATCTTAAATTACGTTTGTTAAATAAAATTCGAAATTATTTCTAAACTCAAATAATTTCAAATTAAATTTTGAAATTAATCATCCCGTCCTTCGGATCGGTTAGGGATAGCCAGGAGAGCAGATAACTATATTTTTTAAACTCAAGCCTAGACACTATCCTCTCTGTCACCCTAGAACGTTCCAGTCATTCAATTTGAAAGATACTTTATAAATATATGTGTATTCACGCAACAATTAGGGTGTTATATTGGTAAAAGGCAAATCTCCTACTTTTAAATTCATGCTTTTTAAGGGTTTATGACAAAACCAAACTATCTCAAATTATTCCAATCTATGTTAAGAAGAACCTCGAAACTACTTGAAACAAAGAAAAGGTAGCATTTAAAAAGTACAGCGTTTTAAAAGTGCTACGACAAGTTTCGAATGGTTTTAGGCTTAAAATAGCTATCTACAGCGTTTCAGGCATGTTATGAAAAGTTCTGGTTGGTTTATAATGATTTTAGACTAAATTCAGCTACTACAGCGTTTCTGTCCGCTATAAAAAGCTCTGGTCGTGTTTAAGGCTTTATAATCAATTCAGTGGAAAGACAGCGCTTCAGAAGTGCTATAGAAAACTCTGTTTTGATACACTTCAGCGTTAGAAACATTCATAAGCATTTCAATTTTTCAAAGTGTTTCAAATTTCTGAAAATTAGTTTTTTTTCAGTTTTTGGATGAAATGTTTGACGCTATTTTTCTATGATAAATATAGATTCTGACCCCAATTTTTTTTACAGAAAGAAGATATCTGTGTCTACTTAATTACCATAAAAAGAAACCATTAAAATTATTCATCTATTCAATAAATAAAATTCAACAATACAAGGCGTTTTTAACATGTCTAATTCGGGCTGATTTTTACCTTGCTTTGCATTCAGTTTTCAAGTATGAAAACGACCGAGTTCGTAAAGGTGGCCGAAGACAAAGTTGTAGCCTTTTGAATAAGCTTTCCAAATTGATAAAGAAGTTGAAATTTCATTAAGAATTGCAAAAGTTATGCCTAAAATACCGAACGTCATTTTCAGGGGTTCACATCCAAACATTCGTTCATAGAATTCTCAACTTTTCTTCAAAATATGAAATGAATACATGAACTTGAATAGTTTTTCTCATCTTAGACTTGAAAATTGAACTTGTATTCCTTCCCTTGTCTTCTCCTAAAACTCTCTTCTTTTTCTTATCTTAATTTTCATTTGTGGATCCATAAAAAAGAATGAATCTTTCCACCCTTTATATTCCTTGTCTTCTCCTAAAACTCTCTTCTTTTTCTTATCTTAAATTTCATTTGTGAATCCATGAAAAAGAATGAATCTTTCCACCCTTTACATAGTAGTTTTCAAGGCTAGTTTGGTAATTTGGTTTTGGAATACTTGTCCTCCTTATCTTCATGCATACTTTAGGATGAAGACACATGCCTACTTAGGTGTCTTTAGATGTTTCAACACAAGGACACCTAATGTGTGTATGCGTCTTAACCTTATTTAGTTACAAGACATGTGTTTCTTCCATTTGATGACATGTGTCCCTATCATCTTAAGTCATTTATCATATTCTAGAATATGTACACATATACCATTTGTATGTTACTTCTATGATATGTACATACACATATATGTGTTCTTCTAACGTTACTACATGCACATGATATTCCAACAACTTTTAATAAGCAAAATCTCGTTTATCGATAAAACTGTTTTCGGTCAAATTATCGATTTTTCTTTGAACTTCTTATCTTTATAAACAAAAACTCAACAACATGTTTTCTTCTCTTTAATTATTATTTATAAAGGGAATTAATCAAGGTTATAAAACTATTTTTATAATATTAAATCCAACGTTTAAATATTTAAATAACCTTAATACTTAAATATTTGCTGCCCGAAATTTTAGGTTGTTACATTCTACCCTCCTTAAAAGGAATTTCGTCCCCGAAATTTTATGCAATACTTAATTAGATATTCCATAAAAGAAACTCTATATATATCCAGGAAATTTTCTTGCAATTATACTTTCAAGATAATTTTATAGATTGAAATTGTGTGACGGCAAGAAATTTCGCTCGATCCGAATCAGTCGTTAAACCGATCTAGACCGTTCGAAACCCCTGATCGTTTGAGAACACGACAAATCAGAACGCAGACGGAAGAACATTTCATTGTTATTACAACAATTCCATTAGAATACAAGAATATACAGAGTATAAATGAATAAATTACATTTGATAAATATCAGAGATTACATTAAATTACATAGCAGCGGAAAAATAATAACAAGCACAACTGAAGGTGGTATACGGATATAGAGCTTTCCGGATATCATTCCAGATGTAAACCAGGATCCTGTGAATATAAATCTGCAAAACCAAAACTACTAGCTGCCCGTGTCGAAAATAGGGGCACCCAGAGTTTAGGTTAAAACAACAAACTCCAGGTCAGTCATGTGACTGGTGTGAGAACAAAAACAGTTATTTAAAACTTTACTTTAAAAGAGAGTAATTCAAGGGACCACGCTGTATAACACGGAACGAATTTTCTCCCAAGAATACCAGTGCATATAATAAACAACGCAATGCTTTTCGAAAAATGAAGCTATTATAAGACCCAGGTCCCATCACACAATGCAACGCAAGCCGGAGGATAGGGTTTTACCTTATAACAGCCAAACATGCTTGGTACGTTTAAAACAAATCATTTGATACTATAATAAGTGTATAGTGTCAAAACAATTTCAATCATAAATATAAATCATAGGCGGCATGAATGTCCCATACCACTATGTCGCCATACTAGTTCTACAATTAAAACCGAAATGCACGTATTGGAAATTGGATTTCCGTCATGAGTCGAGGCAAGGGGCAAGATCCTCTCCGCTTCGAGACACTCTAGCAAATGTCTCAGGACTACGCACTCTGGGTAACCCTTGGATCGGCTGGGCCGGTCCTCTCTTACGTTTGAGGATTGGCAATTCCTAAACACACATTTCCCGGTCCTTACAGACCTAATATCGAGGCGCCTCATTCCAACAACCACAAAGGTGAAAAGTATATAAATGTAAGGACTGGTAAGTCACTGACACCACCAAAGCTAGAAAGAAACGTCGTGTCCTCCCAGCGGTCCGTATCCCGTTTTTGACTCATACCGAGGTGTGAGGCTCGTGAATCCACGCTAAACACAAAGCTATGCCACGTAGGTCGTGCTTTGATCATCAACCACAAGACTTTGCTTTTCAAAAGAAGCCTTGATCCATGCAACTCAGCGTGCCACACAGGCAATTCATGTCATGCGGTTGATATCTATCGATATATAACCTCTAAGCTCGTACGTCTCAGAGAAGGGAGTTAAGCAAGAGAATAAATTCTCCGCCGCCAAACAGATATATATTTAATGGAGATCAATCAACACAGAATAAAATCCAATGTCAGACACACAATCCATTTACAAGTTCGTTCTGGGTCTGAACGAAACCGGAGACACTTTCCTCGCATATCCATCGATCTCCAAGTACGTCTGGACGACCACCAACTATTTCCATCCTCTTGGGTGTACAGCCCAATCAGGATTATCAGTAATTATCCAAACGATGTGAAGACTTCCGGTCTTCAACCACCGTCTTCATCTTCGACATATCGTCGAATCAGTTATTCAGAATGGGTATAAACCCGGACTTTCCGAACAACCCGCGTATATTAAAAACAAATGTTACACAAACACAACATACGCCTCATTCCAATTCAGCAGCCACTAACCGCAAATTAGCAAGAGAACAATTTCCCAAATATTAACCCTGAAGGCCGAAACCAACATCAGATCAATATCCAGGAAATCATTCTTCTTAACTAACCTACAGCTAGTTTCTAAATTCCACATTCTTAGGGAAAGGTTCCCATTAATTTTATCCAAGATAAATTCTTTAAAATTTATCCTTTTATCTTCCTTTGGATGTCGTTTCAAACCAAATTATGGTTTTCCAAACTAGTCGAGATTAGTGAACCACACCGAAGTAATTATTTATTTTATTTCCCAATCCCAACCTATTCATCCCATGAAGCAAAACTGGTAATACTCCATATCTAATACCACGGTGTTATCGGTAAAATTAATTACCATTTCACGTTCAAATCTAATTAAAGATTTAACTATCGCTTGGAGCAAAACTGGTGATACTCCATTCTCGCTCAATTTCTAAATTTGATAATTTAGATTATCAATTCACATTTCAATCTAATTACAGATTCATTAAAACTCCTTTTACTGGGTTAAAGAACTAATGTCATTGAAAACACAGTTCACGACAAACCCAAATCACAATCTATTTATTTATTGGGTTAAAGAACAAGTGTCGTTTAAAACACCCTTCACGATAAACCCACAAATCAATTCTATTTAAAACCCATTTCAAATCCAATTTATTTATTTAAAATAAATGGGTTGTTACTTTAGTTCTAAACTAGTTCATTTCGACAAAAATCTATTTTTATCTTTTCAAATATGGAGTTTTTCATCCCAATTTTCCCCAAATCATTTCTTATGATTCTAGACAAATTATTGATATTTTTGACATTTTTATCAAGGCCCGTACAGTCGATTTCCAACAACGGCCATCGAACTGCACTTACAGCGACCTTTTTCAAATTTGATTTGGACATAACTCCAAATCCAACCGTTAGATTTCAAATTTCTAATATTCATTGGAAATCTCTTTTCGATACGAACCCAACGGTTCCGGTTTTAGGAGAATCCGACGGTCGGATCTCCCGCAACGTCAATTCGAAGTCAATGGTCGAAATTCACGAACTGCCGCGGCGCGGCGCGTTCTATTCAGGCCATTATATTATATATATATAATATATATTTTGTCGATTTCCTTTTAAAAACGAATTTTATAAATCGTTTTAATTTCGTTTTCAAAACAAATTCAACTTCCTATTCAATTTCGGATCAAAATTGAATATTCCATATTATTCGTTTTAAATTGATTTCAATTCGAATTCATTTCTATTCAATTCAATTCAAATTCGTTTTTCTATTCAATTCAATTCGAATTGGTTTTCTATTCGATTCAATTCAAATTGGTTTTCTATTCGATTCAATTCAAATTGGTTTTCTATTCGATTCAATTCAAATTGGTTTTCTATTCGATTCAATTCAAATTGGTTCTCTATTCGATTCAATTCAAATTGGTTTTCTATTCAATTCAATTCAAATTGGTTTTCTATTCGATTCAATTCAAATTGGTTTCACTAAAATCCGGATTGTTTTGCACCCGGTACATTCAATTGAAGTTTGAAATCGAATTATCGAACTACCGCGCCATTTTCAATTCTATTTATAATTATATATAATTATTTATATTCAAACGACGACGTATATAATATATACGTCGAATTATATTCAAAATAAATTTCTCATCGATATTATTTAAAATAATTCATTTTAAATATTCAAAATTCGCTAAAATTGCCAAAAATAAAAAATTTAAACTGGCCCAGATTTTCGGGTTATTACAATCTCCCCCACTTAAAACTTTTCGTCCCCGAAAAGAAACAAAGTCGAAAGTAGTTTGATTAATAAGCTCTACATTCGATCTGGCTTCCATTCTCCAACTTTTCAGTTTCTGAGTATTTTCAAATTTTTCAAAAAATTGGCTAACACCCTAAATTTTCGAAAAATTTCACCATAACCTCCCCTGCACCGGGAGCCACGGGAAAATCCTGAAATTTCCATATAGGCCTTCTGATCTCAAAAAGAAAAAGAAAAAGCCAAGCAGCTAGCCAATCGGCTCATAAAATCATCATCACCCAAACAAAACAGTAAATTATAGTAAACATGTACCTATTTGTCGGGCAAACAAATTTTATTCTCTGCTCTAGCCTCCTTGCTATGACCTGTTCAATGTAAGTACATGTATATGCAAGCAAATGCTGCCAATTTTCAATATAATTCAATATTTGATTCTATTAGGCATAATGGTTCAAAATTCAATTAGGCAACAATAATCAAACAACACAATCATTAATCAATTAGTGAATTAGAGTTTCAAATTCATAATTTGATACATATACAAAAATCATGTTTTTGATGCCAATTCACAACAACTAAATCTATCTATATAAGTTTTGGTTCTCACACCAGTCTAATGGAAATATATAGATATCACACCTTCGAAACACGAACACAAATTCTGATGATGATATATCAATCATCAGAATCATCTCTGGGTGTCTAGAATGTGATCCTATATCTATCCAGTATATTAAAACTTCGAATATACGTTCATAACGCGTATATGCAAAATCTTTATATACCGGATTGTCCAAATTCAAAATAAATAAATATTCAAATACATTTAAAACGAATTAAATTTCAAAACAAAATTGTTTTCATTTGAAAAATATACTCTTCACACTCGTTCTAGGATACTACTGATCCTATCTCTAACGAGTCATTATAATTGGATATTACTAATCCAATATCTGATGAATTCTTTCGTATGGTTCTAATGTGTCTTGTTCTCGAGCTCTGTAAACCAAAGCTCTGATACCAAATGTGACGGCAAGGAATTTCGCTCGATCCGAATCAGTCGTTAAACCGATCTAGACTGTTCGAAACCCCTGATCGTTTGAGAACACGACATATCAGAATGCAGACGAAAGAACATTTCATTGTTATTACAACAATTCCATCAGAATACAAGAATATACAGAGTAAATATAAATAAATTACATTCGATAAATATCAGAGATTACATTAAATTACATAGCAGCGGAAAAATAATATAAAGCACAACTGAAGGTGATATACGGATACAGAGCTTTCCGGATATCATTCCAGCTGTAAACCAGGATCCTGTGAATATAAATCTGCAAAACCAAAACTACTAGCTGCCCGTGTCGAAAATAGGGGCACCGAGAGTTTAGGTTAAAACAATAAACTCCAGGTCAGTCATGTGACTGGTGTGAGAACTAAAACAGTTATTTAAAACTTTACTTTAAAAGAGAGTAATTCAAGGGACCACGCCGTATAACACGGAACGGGTTTTCTCCCAAGAATACCAGTGCATAGAATAAACAACGCAATGCTTTTCGAAAAATGAAGCTATTATAAGACCCAGGTCCCATCACACAATGCAACGCAAGCCGGAGGATAGGGTTTTACCTTATAACAGCCAAACATGCTTGGTACGTTTAAAACAAATCATTTGATACTATAATAAGTGTATAGTGTCAAAACAATTTCAATCATAAATATAAATCATAGGCGGCATGAATGTCCCATACCACTATGTTGCCATACTAGTTCTACAATTAAAACCGAAATGCACGTATTGGAAATTGGATTTCCATCATGAGTCGAGGCAAGGGGCAAGATCCTCTCCGCTTCGAGACACTCTAGCAAATGTCTCAGGACTACGCACTCTGGGTAACCCTTGGATCGGCTGGGCCGGTCCTCTCTTACGTTTGAGGATTGGCAATTCCTAAACACACGTTTCCCGGTCCTTATAGACCTAATATCGAGGCGCCTCATTCCAACAACCATAAAGGTGAAAAGTATATAAATGTCAGGGCTAGTAAGTCACTGACACCACCAAAGCTAGAAAGAAACATCGTGTCCTCCCAGCGGTCCGTATCCCGTTTTTGACTCATACCGAGGTGTGAGGCTCGCGAATCCACGCTAAACTTAAAGCTATGCCACGTAGGCCGTGCTTTGATCATCAACCACAAGACTTTGCTTTTCAACAGAAGCCTTGATCCATGCAACTCAGCGTGCCATACAGACAATTCATGCCATGCGATTGATATCTATCGATATATAACCTCTAAGCTCGTACGTCTCAGAGAAGGGCGTTAAGCAAGAGAATAAATTCTCCGTCGCCAAACAGATATATATTTAATGGAGATCAATCAACACAGAATAAAATCCAATGTCAGACACACAATCCATTTACATGTTCGTTTTGGGTCTGAACGAAACCGGAAGCACTTTCCTCGCATAACCATCGATCTCCAAGTACGTCTGGACGACCACCAACTATTTCCATCCTCTTGGGTGTACAGCCCAATCAGGATTATCAGTAATTATCCAAACGATGTGAAGACTTCCGGTCTTCAACCACCGTCTTCATCTTCGACATATCGTCGAATCAGTTATTCAGAATGGGTATAAACCTGGACTTTCCGAACAACCCGCGTATATTAAAAACAAATGTTACACAAACACAACATACGCCTCATTCCAATTCAGCAGCCACTAACCGCAAATTAGCAAGAGAACAATTTCCCAAATATTAACCCCGAAGGCCGAAACCAACATCAGATCAATATCCAGGAAACCATTCTTCTTAACTAACCTACAGCTAGTTTCTAAATTCCACATTCTTAGGGAAAGGTTCCCATTAATTTTATCCAAGATAAATTCTTTAAAATTTATCCTTTAATCTTCCTTTGGATGTCGTTTCAAACCAAATTATGGTTTTCCAAACTAGTCGAGATTAGCGAACCACACCGAAGTAATTATTTATTTTATTTCCCAGTCCCAACCTATTCATCCCATGAAGCAAAACTGGTAATACTCCATATCTAATACCACGGTGTTATCGGTAAAATTAATTACCATTTCACGTTCAAATCTAATTAAAGATTTAACTATCGCTTGGAGCAAAACTGGTGATACTCCATTCTCGCTCAATTTCTAAATTTGGTAATTTAGATTATCAATTCACATTTCAATCTAATTACAGATTCATTAAAACTCCTTTTACTGGGTTAAAGAACTAATGTCATTGAAAACACAGTTCACGACAAACCCAAATCACAATCTATTTATTTATCGGGTTAAAGAACAAGTGTCGTTTAAAACACCCTTCACGATAAACCCACAAATCAATTCTATTTAAAACCCATTTCAAATCCAATTTATTTATTTAAAATAAATGGGTTGTTACTTTAGTTCTAAACTAGTTCATTTCGATAAAAATCTATTTTTATCTTTTCAAATATGGAGTTTTTCATCCCAATTTCCCCCAAATCATTTCTTATGATTTTAGACAAATTATTGATATTTTTGATATTTTTATCAAGGCCCGTACAGTCGATTTCCAACAACGGCCATCGAACTACACTTACAGCGACCTTTTTCAAAATTTATTTGGACATAACTCCAAATCCAACCGTTAGATTTCAAATTTCTAATATTCATTGGAAATCTCTTTTCGATACGAACCCAACGGTTCCGGTTTTAGGAGAATCCGACGGTCGGATCTCCCGCAACGTCAATTCGAAGTCAATGGTCGAAATTCACGAACTGCCGCGGCGCGGCGCGTTCTATTTAGGCCATTATATTATATATAATATATATTTTGTCGATTTCCTTTTAAAAACGAATTTTATAAATCATTTTAATTTCGTTTTCAAAACAAATTCAACTTCCTATTCAATTTCGGATCAAAATTGAATATTCCATATTATTCGTTTTAAATTGATTTCAATTCGAATTCATTTCTATTCAATTCAATTCAAATTCGTTTTTCTATTCAATTCAATTCGAATTCGTTTTCTATTCAATTCAATTCAAATTATTTTTCTATTCGATTCAATTCAAATTGGTTTTCTATTCGATTCAATTCAAATTGGTTTTCTATTCGATTCAATTCAAATTGGTTTTCTATTCGATTCAATTCAAATTGGTTTTCTATTCGATTCAATTCAAATTGGTTTTCTATTCGATTCAATTCAAATTGGTTTTCTATTCGATTCAATTCAAATTGGTTTCACTAAAATCCGGATTGTTTTGCACCCGGTACATTCAATTGAAGTTTGAAATCGAATTATCGAACTACCGCGCCATTTTCAATTCTATTTATAATTATATATAATTATATACATTCAAACGACGACGTATATAATATATACGTCGAATTATATTCAAAATAAATTTCTCGTCGATATTATTTAAAATAATTCATTTTAAATATTCAAAATTCGCTAAAATTGCCAAAAATAAAAATTTTAAACTGGCCCAGATTTTCGGGTTATTACAAATTGTACCTGGATATTTTATGATTCGATCCTTTTAACATTCTGTCACTCCTGCAAGCCGGTCTCCTCCTCTTCTTGTGTGGTACCCATCGAATTGTACCAAAGATTCATCGTACTTCGGCTCATCCGACTCATTATCATTAAGTAAGGATGTATTCTCCATATTGTTGTACTCATCAAAATGTACCCGATATTAATCTAGACATCTCACGTAATATCTCAAAA
Organism: Allium sativum; assembly: GCA_030737875.1. Lineage (NCBI taxonomy): Eukaryota > Viridiplantae > Streptophyta > Magnoliopsida > Asparagales > Amaryllidaceae > Allium > Allium sativum. The sequence continues at coordinate 258,489,971 of CM060927.1, read as the reverse complement.
ACATGATTATATTCATCAAAGCAATACATCAAATAATGGTGTACTCTCCGTCGAAATGAACCAGAGAGTAATCATGACATTCTTATATAAGAATTCCCAAGCAGACTTTCAAATAAGTCAAGCAAATTTTTATAAGAAATTCTTTTATCAAAACTAAGATCATATTCATCAAAATCAACTCATCAATTATATTGTACTCTCCTTGTTACAGTACCCATCAAAATGTACCAGAGAGTAATATTTCAAAATAGGCTCTAATCAATAATTTTAATTAAAAATAATCTTTTGTCAAAACTAGGATCATATTCATCAAAGTAGATCCAATCTACTCAATTTAGGATATTTTATCCTATTGCGGTCGGCATCCCGTCATCAAATAGGATGTACTCTACTCGGCTCGATACCAACATAGAGTAATAGTTTCACTATCCAAGATCTATTGTCTTATGTCGGCATTTCATCATCAAATAGGATGTACTCTACTCTGCTCGATACCAACATAGAGTAATAGTGCACTACCCAAGATCTATTGTCTTATACCGCACATCGTCATCATCACCCGAAAGTATCCATCATTGATGAAATAATCCATAAAAATCTTTAATAAGTTTAAACAAAGCATTCTCTCAAAGTACTTTTATACTTTGCAATCATTACTCCCAAATGGATAACCATTTCTTTTTGGAAAATCCATACTCTAAACTTCAAAAATCATCTTAAGTATAAACCCTCTTCTTCTTCTTTTTTGACAAACAAATAGTTTAGTTTGCAAAAAAAAAAAAAAAAAAAAAAAAAAAAAATCTAAGATAACAAATTTTCAAGATGTACGATGTAAGTTTTATAGATAATTAATCTAACTTCCCAATAAGTTATGTTAAATCCCATCAAGCAATCAAAAGTTATCACCGAATTGCTGAAAGATCTTTTAGCAGCTAAGCTAAAATCATCGGGGCTAAACAACTCTAACATCTTATTATGTAAAAGAAATTCTCACCTCGGTTTTGCATGAATGCAGTGTTCAACTTACTCCTCTTGGTCTTCATTAATTTTGTTTGTCCAAGCTCATTCAGTTGCTTCCTCGACAAATTGCTATTCCACATTCGGTTTAAGTCACTCCATTGCATCCATTTCATGCTACTACATGCCTCCCTTTGTAAGCCGCTTCATTCCTTCGCTACTTTATAACTTATCATATTTATCATATGCACTTACAACTTCGTTAAACCTCTTTATGTGGTGCTTCAAAATGGATCAACACATTATTCATAAACAAAAATTAAACAAATAAATAATACTTATATAATTGGTCAGAGGAACGGTGCCTTACCTTATCAAATTGAGGTAACTTCATTTTAAAATTTCTAAAAATGATTTTCTAATTTTATATGAAATTTTACTTAGGCACCTAACCTAAGCTCTGATACCACTTGTAACGCACCGGAATTTCCGTCCAGTCAAAACTTAAAACTTTCTAATTCAAAACACTCTTACATAATTTATAATAATTTTACAAATTATTTCCATATTTTAAAACATTAAAAATGATTATTTATGATTACGGTCGATAACTGCACTTACGACGTCCTTCACCAATACAGTTAAAATTATACCTCGAAATTAAAATCTGCTTTCACTCATTTGAAAGTTCTTGTCAATATTAATCAACCGCCCTTCGTTTGGTGAAAATCTGATTTAGATTCCAAAAGTTATAAGCGTTTAAAGTTTATAACTCAAATACACGAATTGCCATTTTATGATAGCTCTATTTTGACCGAAATAAAAATTATCCTCTGTTGCGTTCAAAATATCTTTGATAATCATTATATACTTATATAACCCCTCTAAATTATTTTGGATTTAAAATTCAACTTTGTTTCTTTTCTTGATAAAACAACAATACAGCTTAAATGATAAAATATGAAAGATGCACCAACACAAATGTAATAACAATTTTTTTTATAAATAAAACAGCTGCGTCACGACCCCTTGTGACTGGCTACGTACCTTTATCTAATAGGGTAAGCAATTAGATAAAGGATCAAGCCAACGTAGTTCTTCTATTACTTTCAAAATACTCTTTATCATGTAGAGATTCTCAAAAGTAATCTTAAATTACGTTTGTTAAATAAAATTCTAAATTATTTCTAAACTCAAATAATTTCAAATTAAATTTTGAAATTAACCATCCCGTTCTTCAGATCGGTTAGGGACAGCCAGGGAGAGCAGGAAACTATATTTTCCAAACTCAAGCCTAGACACTATCCTCTCTGTCACCCTAGAACGTTCCAGTCATTCAATTTGAAAGATACTTTATAAATATATGTGCATTCGCACAACAATTAGGATGTTATATTGGTAATAGGCAAATCACCTACTTTTAAATTCATGCTTTTTAAGGGTTTATGACAAAACCAAACTATCTCAAATTATTCCAATCTATGTTAAGAAGAACCTCGAAACTACTTGAAACAAAGAAAATGTAGCATTTAAAAAGTACTATAAAAAGTTTCAGCATCATAAAATAAAAACTATAGCATTTTAAAAGTGTTACGACAAGCTTCAGATGGTTTTAGGCTCAAAACAGCTATCAACAACGTTTTAGGCATGTTATGAAAAGTTCTGTTTGGTTTATAATGGTTTTAGACTAAATTCAGCTACTACATCGTTTCTGTAAAAAGTTCTGGTCGTGTTTAATGCTTTATAATCAATTCAGTGGAAAGACAACGCTTCAGAAGTGCTATAGAAAACTCTATTTTGATACACTTCAGCGTTAGAAACATTCATAAGCTTTTCAATTTTTCAAAGTGTTTCAAATTTCTGAAAATCAGTTTTTTTTCCAGTTTTTGGGTAAAATGTTTGACGCAGTTTCTCTATGATAAAAATAGATTTTGACCCCAATTTTTTTACCGAAAGAAGCTATCTTTGTCTAATTAATTATCATAAAAAGAAACCATTAAATTATTTATCTATTCAATAGATAAAATTCAACAATACAAGGCGTTTTTAACATGTCTAATTCGGGCTGATTTTTACCTTACTTTGCATCCAGTTTTCGAGTATGAAAACGACCGAATTAGTAAAAGTGGTTGAGGACAAAGTTGTAGCCCTTTGAATTAGCCTTCCAAATTGATAGAGAAGTCGAAATTTCATTAAGAACTGTAAAAGTTATGCCCAAAATACTGAACGTCATTTTCAGGGGTTCACATCCAAACAATCGTTCATAGAATTCTCAACTTTTCTTCAAAATATGAAATGAATACATGAACTTAAATAGTTTTTGAAACACCCCACCACCATTAGGGTCACTCTCAAAAGGAATGCCCTAATTTTGGTGGAGGTTTATAAGTATAAGTCACAGATATACAAGACAGATATAAGAACACATATTTGTAAACAGCGGAAAAACAACAACTCTTATTTCATAAAAGCAAATACGTGCTACAACAACATCACCATAATTGTCTTACATCTTTTCCAAAAACATAACACTTTCATAATCTGTCTTGATTACATTATTTAAAGAAGCATAAATAAAACATAGATAAACTGCAAAAGCCCCATAGTGGTTGTCCAAAGCCATAGTTCAAAACGAAAAGGTCCAAGCAATACATTTCTCTTCTTCAAGCTGGATGTTAAAGCTGGTCAAGCTGCAGTGTTCCCTCCCTGTGGACCTGGGGGGGGCAACGGAAGAAAAGAAGACGAAAGAAAAGTAGAGTCAGACATAAAGCCTGAGTAAGTCTAGTACTATTCTGTCTATGAATAAAGAACTGGGTATGATAAGTATAAACAAGAAGTGGTAAAGCACTATAAACTTGGTTAAGTTGTCTAGGGTCGAATATACTATCGTACCCCATGTTAATCTCTGAACCCATATAAACTAGTTCCCAACTGGCACCCCATAGTCAGGGTGACGTGATCCATTCTATGGTGATCGGCTCCTACTCGCATAGTTACATGTGTCTTACGGCCCCCGTTGTTGTAGTTACCTATGCTGGTCCCATCATGGGGTGTATCAAGTCCCATGGTGGCGGCCCGACACAATCCTAGAATGCACAGGTATGCTACTGGTGTCCAGTGCCTTATTTTTCTGCGCCGGAGTGTGTGCACGCCCGCACCCCGTTAGAACCTACACTGCTACACCACCGCCGTCGATTTGACCTCTTACAATCAGCCCAGTAATCGTGCCCCACCCTGCCTAGTTTCAGGGTATCCTGATACACCTTCTAGGGTTACTGCTGAAAAGGGTCCCCCGTTACTAGGTTTTCTATCTCTAGCCAACATGCTAAGTTGGTTAAGTGTTTTCTAACCTAACCCCCACCAGTCCGTTTAGTTTAGTATGTTCCATTTTGATTAAGTCTTTAGTTCACTTAATCCTAACAATCCTGACTCAGCCTTAATTGTCTTATTAAAGCCTTGACCTCTCACATTAGACAGGTATTGTTGTGGCTGCCTGTTGCCGGTTGGTTCCGGGCAGTCTTACGCCACAACTCAGTCTAACCTCGGGTCCTTATTGGGCTCCATGTTTAACCTCCCACATTGGATAGGTATTGTTGTGACTACTGGACAGCCAGGCGGTTCCGGGCAGGTTTACATCACAACTCAATCCAACCTCGGGTTAAACACATCGTATGTTCTACATTTACATATTTTGTCTTTCTTCTTTATTTTCTTATATGTAAATATTTGCGGCCCATTATTAAGTTAATGGTGTAAAGGTTACACCAATCATGGGCCCAACCCATACTTGAATTTGGGCCCTTCTACTTTATATTTTCATTTATTGATAAATTTAACCCAACGTTATTTTCCCCCGTTTAACACGTCCGTTTAATATATATATGTTGGGCTTAGCCTTTTTAAGCCCAACTTAGCCATGAGAAAAAGGGGAGGCTTAAAGCGTGATTACATACACAAAAAAAAGGGAATGTGAACGCATGAACTTGCAACATAACGTTGGAACTACAAAATAGAAACTGGTGTACTTGCATAGTGGTAACATATACTTTGGTCATAAAGCATAAGTGACATGAATCAAACCATGTAAACTTGTAGTTAAGTTAAGAATATCACTATTGACACATAGGCTTAACTACAACATAAACCTATATTTTTATTTAGGCATAATGTCAAACATAAGCAAATCATGTTCATAAGATTACTACATGTTTACAAAGGTGCTTACTTTTGTTACTAACACAAAAGTATAGTTCAACTTGATCATGATTTTAAATCTATTCACATAACCATGGCATAAATATTTCTAACATGAAATCATGATTTTTACTTTAGTCATGCAAACTTGCAAAAAGGGATTTTGAATCTAACCTAGCTATGTACCACATATGTCATCATATAATTCTTGTTAACAATATAGACCTAACATGGATTTCAATTATGCAAAATATCAATCATAGCCTAGTCATATTCATAAGTTTGCAAATAGGTTTTCTAGTACAAAAGCATGGCTTAATACATAGATCATGGTGCCAAAATTTCAACATAGTTTCATATGAACTATAACAACCCAAATTTGTTCCAACTTCGCACAAAATGATTTTTGCACAAAATATACATTATGATGGCATAGTAGCACAACCTCAAACTTGCATGAATTCAATTAAACAACTATATACATGTAGCTTCAACATGAATTACATATTTTGAGAATATCCAAACGTATACTTGCATAAAACTACCGCAAACATGTAGTTTTTATAATGAATAACATAATTCGAGAATATCCAAACGTATACAATATTCCAAATCGATAAGAATCATAGTAACGCACAAATATGAATTACTTTATCGCCACAAATCAAGTATACAAACCAACACAATTATTTGTTCATACCAAAATAATACTCTACTTACAATTGCGTGACGAATTCTCCAATTTAGGAATTTGGAGATGCGATTCCTTGTTGATTTGATTTGATTAAGTTGCTTTATGCTTTAGAATTTGCCTCCTAATCCTCTCTCCAATTGGTGGCTACTCTTAGTCGTTCCTCAGCAACATGACGGCTTTGTTCTTATTTTTGAATGAATAGATTAGGGTGAGTCTAGGGTCATTTTTATAGGGTTTATGAACTGATTAGGACCATTGATGTTGCTTGGATTGATCGTAGCCATTCATTCGAAAGAGAGACCAATTAGAGCCTGCCACCTAGCCCTAATGACAAAGCAGCCTTCTGAAAATCGACCAACATAGAATAGGCCAGCCAGGTTGGGCTGGGTTCGACCTGGCTCTGGACCAGGTCGACAGCCCTGTCGACAGCCCTGTCGACCTGGCTGGACCAGGTCGACAGCCCAGTCGACCTGGGTGGCTTAGGCGGGAATTTTCCCGCCCTGGCCAATTGGGCCCGATTTTTAATTTTAAACTTGTTTTTCTGAGCTGTTTTATTCTGTTCGAATTTTAAACTTAATTCAGAAACTTCCGAAGGTCATATCTTCTTCATACGGACTCCGTTTTTCGAAAACTCGGACTCTATTTCGCATATTTTTCCGAGATGAACGCAATAGTGTATCCCGTTTCCCTTAGTTCTTTGATTTGAAATTAATTATACTTTAATCTGTGAATTTCACAGTTATAGAATTCGCGGGGTGTTACATTCTCCCCCACTTAAAAGGATTTCGTCCCCGAAATCTTCAAGTTAGGAGGAATGTATATCCTAACATCCAATCATCCATCTACTCATCCATCAAACACAAGCATCCATTTTCCTTAAAAGACTTCTAATGTTTCATGATCATATGCGAAGTGTGTGTGTACATGAACTTATCTAATGCAAAATCAGGCGGTCTACTGATTCAGTTGACCTCCTTAATGCGAATTATGTAAGTGCCATGAATCCATCATGTATGCAAATTTTCCTATTCATGATTCTACATGAGTGCACAATCATTCAATACAAATGCAACATCCATATGACAACACATTAGAGTTCAACCATATACGAATGCAAACATATATGCATATGCAATATGAAGTGACTGAGCCGATCTAAAACCTAGATTGTGTGTGTATATGCAACCACGAGCAACCACTAGCATCACTTGCAACCACTTGCAACCATCATCCATAACATGTTTCAATTACATGTTTCCATCCAAAGGGGTTTCTAGCTAAAAGATAAGGTCAAGGAAATATACCTAAAAAGATAGATAAAAGCGCGACTTAAGGAAAAAGAAAGATCAAGGATGTACCCTCAAAAAGAAAAGGGTAAGCAGTGCGTATTCTAGCTTCAGTTTCCCAAGTCGCGTCTCCCTCGGCGTCGCTCCACTGAACTTTGACGACCCTGACTTCGCGGTTGCGTAGCTTCTTCACTTCCGTTCCTAAGATGCGGGTTGGAACTTTTCTTATGGTTGCTTCGCGTTCCACTTCGGCCTCTTCGAGGATATTTGGTTCTACCACTTCAGCAGACTCATGTAGACATTTTCGGAGATGTGAAACGTGAAAAACGTTGTGGACTCCGGCCAACTTCTCGGGTAGCTCTAATCTATAGGCCATTTTCCCAATTTTCTCGATGATAGGAAATGGCCCTACGAACCTTGGTGCCAGTTTTCCTGTGGTTCCAAAACGAACAATGTTCCTTAGCGGTGATACCTTGAGAAAAACTCTGTCTCCAACCTCAAATTCAAGGTCGGTCCTTCTCTTGTCGGCATAGGACTTTTGTCTGTCTTGGGCCGTCTTCATCCTTCTTCGTATTAAGTCTACTTTCTCTGAAGTCTCTCGGATCATATCTGGTCCAAGTATGAGCTTATCCGTAGACTCCCACCAACAAGTGGGCGATCGGCACGGTCTTCCATATAAAGCTTCGAAGGGCGCCATTCCGATGGTTGCTTGATAGCTATTGTTGTAGGCAAATTCCACCAAAGGAAGGTGGTCTTCCCATGTCCCTCCGAAGTCAAGGACGCATAGTCTTAAAAGGTCTTCCAAAACTCTGTTCACTCTCTCTGTTTGGCCGTCGGTTTGGGGATGATAGGCTGTGCTCAAGCATAACTGCGTTCCTACTGCTTCTTGCAGACTCCGCCAAAATTCACTGGTGAAGATGGGGTCTCGGTCACTAACAATGCTAGATGGTATTCCATGGAGTCGAACGATTTCCTTGAGGTAAAGTGATGCTAGGGATGAGGCAGTTCTTTTACTTTTGACGGGTAAAAAGTGGGCGCTTTTAGTAAGCCTATCCACTATTACCCAAATGCTAGTGTTGCCTCTCCTAGACCTAGGCAGCCCATCGATGAAGTCCATTGAAATGCTATCCCACTTCCACTGCGGGACCTCCAGAGGATGTAGTAGTCCGCCAGGCTTTTTCTGTTCCGCCTTAACCTGTTGGCACACCATACACTTAGAAACGAATTCTGCCACGTCCTTTTTCATGCCGTTCCAGAAGAAAGTCCTTTTTATATCTTTGTACATTTTATCTCCGCCTGGGTGTATCGTCATCTTGGAGTGATGTGCTTCCTCGAGAACCTTCTTTATTACATCTTTTGTCTGTGGGACGCATAGTCTTCCGTCTCGCCTTAGCAAACCCTTATCGTCGATGGAGTATCTGTTGAGGTGACTTGAAGTCTCTCCCCTAATTAGCCTATCAATTGTTTCCACCAGCTGAGGGTCTTCGCGTTGTGCTGTCCCTACTGAATCCACTAAAGTTGGGCGCACTTCGAGAGATGCTAGCAAGCCTGGTACGAAATCGGAGGAAGGCCTAAAGTCGAAGCTGGCTATAAACTCTAGGCTTTGTCTTTCAACAAACAACGGGCTTAGGGTCAATTTCTTTCGGCTCAACGCGTCTGCCACTACGTTGCCTTTGCCCGGAGTGTAGGAGATTTCGAAATCGTACGAGGCAAGAAACTCCATCCATCTTTGTTGCCTCAAGTTAAGATCCTTCTGCGAGAAAAGATATTTCAACGATTTATGGTCAGTGTAGAGTTCGAACTTCTCACCTAGGAGATAGTGTCGCCAAGACTTGAGTGCAAAGACGATGGCGGCTAACTCAAGATCGTGGGTTGGGTAGTTCTTTTCGTGTACTTTCAACTGCCTCCCGCCATACGCTACTACCCTTCCTTCTTGCATTAAGACGGCGCCTAGCCCTGTCCCACATGCATCCGTATAAACAGTGAACATCTTGCTCCCATCTGGCAGCGTCAAAACTGGGGCTGTTGTGAGAGCCCTTTTAAGTCATTGGAAAGCAAACTCGCAATCCAAGTCCCAATTGAACACTAGATTCTTCTTGGTCAATTTCGTGAGCGGAGCTGAGATTTTCGCAAAATCCCTTATGAATTTTCGATAGAAACCTGCTAGTCCTAGAAAGCTTCGGACCTCAGTTGCATTCCTTGGTGTCTTCCAATCCTGTACCGCCACTACCTTAGCAGGGTCCACTGCTAACCCTTGTTTGGATACTATGTGCCCAAGGAACCTCACCTCTTCTCTCCAAAAGTGGCATTTGGAGAATTTGGCTTTTAGTTGATGGACTCGCAAAGTTTCCATGATTGCCCTTAAGTGCTGAGCATGTTCCTCTTCACTTTTTGAGAAGATAAGGATATCATCTACGAAGACCACCACGAATTTGTTGAGGAAATCTCTGAATACCCTACTCATCAGGTCCACGAAGTAAGCAGGTGCATTTGTCAAGCCGAAAGGCATGACAAGCCATTCAAAGAAGCCGTCTGGGGTTCTGAACGCCGTTTTATCGATGCTATCTTCAACCACCCTTAGCTGATGAAAACCGGTTGCTAAATCGAGCTGGGAGAAAACAGACGCTCCTACAAGCTGGTCAAATAAATCATCAATTCTAGGGAGAGGGTGCCTATTCTTTTTCGTTAGCTTGTTGAGCTCCCTATAGTCAACACATAGACGGAGTGAACCATCCGCCTTTGTAGCGAACACCACCGGAGCGCCCCATTCTGAAATGCTTCTCCTAATGAACCCCTTTTCTAGGAGCTCTTTAATCTGTTTACTGAGCTCTTTCCTTTCCCGTGGAGCCATGTGTCTAACGGGTAACGCAACGGGCTTTGCATTATCTACAAGATATATGCGGAAGTCTATTTCCCGCTTCGGAGGCAAGCCCTTCACCTCTTCGAAGACATCCGGATATTCCCGGACCACTCTAACTGATTGCAAATTTTCAACAGAGGCATCTAGCGATTCAAGATAACTAAGCATAACCGCATACGAGGGATTACAAGAAATTTCCAAAGTATTACCGAGCTGGGTTAGGAGCCTAACAACCCTTTTCTCACAATCAAGGATGGTCCCATTACTGGATAGCCAATCCATACCCAAAATCAAACCATAACCCGAAAAGCCCAAAACAAAGGCACTACATTGAAATTCTACACTTAGAATAGAAATTTTCAATCCCAAACAGATCATAGACAAATGAGCTGGGCCCCCAATTGGGTTTGAAACAATTAAGGGGTCCTCTACCATACTAGTTTTTAGGTGCAGAGATTCTACTAAAGCAGACGAGATAAAGGAGTGTGATGCGCCAGAATCAAATAAAGTGCGAACGGGGTGATCATAAAGATAAACTACACTTTCTACAGAAGTATTTATACCTCGCTGTTGCAGAGGTGGCGCTTCCAGCACATGAACCTGTGCCCCTGGGGTGGATCCAGCCCTCTGCCCCTGTCCTCGTTTCTTTGGGCAGTCCTTAGCCCTGTGGCCTGTCTCACCGCAAGAAAAGCACCCACCATTCTCCTTGGCCTTCTTTTTCCGGCAGTCCTTTACTAAGTGCCCCACTTTGCCACAGAAATTACACTTCCTCTTCTCTTTGTTGCCTTTCCCGCCTTTCTTAAAGTCCGTCTTCTTAGGCTGCAAACCCTCTTTCTTCCCTTGAGAGCTTTCTGCCTTTGTCTCCTTCTTTCCCTTATCCTCTTCATTCAGCAATGCCATTTGCACCAATCTTTCATACGTGGCTCCCATGGGTATATGGGTCATGGCCAAACTGTGTAATGGCTCATTCAACCCTTTGACGAAACGGAGAGCCTTCTTGTGCGGGGTGTTGACTAGGTCAAGCCCAAACCTAGCCAGCTCATCGAACTGATTCACATACTCTCTGACTGTCTTGTCCCCTTGCTTAAGAAATAAGAATTTTTCCAACTGCAAACTTATTTCCGCATCTGAGAGAAATTTAGTCTCAAACCTTGCCCTAAAGTCCTCCCATGTCTCCACTGGTCTTTCAGCATTAGTGACTTCCCACCAGTAGGAAGCCTCGCCCTTCAATAGCCATACTGCCAGTTGTACTTTTTGTCTATCTTCTACCTCAAAGATGATGAATAGGTCCTCCGTTTCTTTCAGCCAATTTCTAGCTGCCACGAAGGACTCAGTTCCATGGAAATCCTTTCCTCCCATAGCTTTAAAATCTTTACATATCTTAGCAAAAGTGTTTCCCCGAGGAGGAGGTGGAGGAAAAGGTGCCGCTGCAGCTGGATGATTTCCGGCAGCTGGGGGAGGAGGAACGGTAGGACCTGGCTGAGTGGCTCTTGCTTCTAAGAACCGTCTAAACCAACCAGGTATTGGCACCCCTTCTGGCAAGTTAAGTTCTCCGGACATGCTGAAACAAAAAAGGATAGATTCAAAACGAAGGATAAGAGATAGTACCTATGGCTTTGGGTAGTGGACTTTGCCTTTTAAAATAAAATAATATTTTTTCTTCTAAAATTGCTTCTTTAAATTTCCTTTTTGAAAATAAATTTTCAAAACTTTTTATCTTATTTGGTAAACCTATGCTCTGATACCAAGTGAAACACCCCACCTCCGTTAGGGTCACTCTCAAAAGGAATGCCCTAATTTTGGTGGAGGTTTATAAGTATAAGTCACAGATATACAAGACAGATATAAGAACACATATTTGTAAACAGCGGAAAAACAACAACTCTTATTTCATAAAAGCAAATACGTGCTACAACAACATCACCATAATTGTCTTACATCTTTTCCAAAAACATAACACTTTCATAATCTGTCTTGATTACATTATTTAAAGAAGCATAAATAAAACATAGATAAACTGCAAAAGCCCCATAGTGGTTGTCCAAAGCCATAGTTCAAAACGAAAAGGTCCAAGCAATACATTTCTCTTCTTCAAGCTGGATGTTAAAGCTGGTCAAGCTGCAGTGTTCCCTCCCTGTGGACCTGGGGGGGGGCAACGGAAGAAAAGAAGACGAAAGAAAAGTAGAGTCAGACATAAAGCCTGAGTAAGTCTAGTACTATTCTGTCTATGAATAAAGAACTGGGTATGATAAGTATAAACAAGAAGTGGTAAAGCACTATAAACTTGGTTAAGTTGTCTAGGGTCGAATATACTATCGTACCCCATGTTAATCTCTGAACCCATATAAACTAGTTCCCAACTGGCACCCCATAGTCAGGGTGACGTGATCCATTCTATGGTGATCGGCTCCTACTCGCATAGTTACATGTGTCTTACGGCCCCCGTTGTTGTAGTTACCTATGCTGGTCCCATCATGGGGTGTATCAAGTCCCATGGTGGCGGCCCGACACAATCCTAGAATGCACAGGTATGCTACTGGTGTCCAGTGCCTTATTTTTCTGCGCCGGAGTGTGTGCACGCCCGCACCCCGTTAGAACCTACACTGCTACACCACCGCCGTCGATTTGACCTCTTACAATCAGCCCAGTAATCGTGCCCCACCCTGCCTAGTTTCAGGGTATCCTGATACACCTTCTAGGGTTACTGCTGAAAAGGGTCCCCCGTTACTAGGTTTTCTATCTCTAGCCAACATGCTAAGTTGGTTAAGTGTTTTCTAACCTAACCCCCACCAGTCCGTTTAGTTTAGTATGTTCCATTTTGATTAAGTCTTTAGTTCACTTAATCCTAACAATCCTGACTCAGCCTTAATTGTCTTATTAAAGCCTTGACCTCTCACATTAGACAGGTATTGTTGTGGCTGCCTGTTGCCGGTTGGTTCCGGGCAGTCTTACGCCACAACTCAGTCTAACCTCGGGTCCTTATTGGGCTCCATGTTTAACCTCCCACATTGGATAGGTATTGTTGTGACTACTGGACAGCCAGGCGGTTCCGGGCAGGTTTACATCACAACTCAATCCAACCTCGGGTTAAACACATCGTATGTTCTACATTTACATATTTTGTCTTTCTTCTTTATTTTCTTATATGTAAATATTTGCGGCCCATTATTAAGTTAATGGTGTAAAGGTTACACCAATCATGGGCCCAACCCATACTTGAATTTGGGCCCTTCTACTTTATATTTTCATTTATTGATAAATTTAACCCAACGTTATTTTCCCCCGTTTAACACGTCCGTTTAATATATATATGTTGGGCTTAGCCTTTTTAAGCCCAACTTAGCCATGAGAAAAAGGGGAGGCTTAAAGCGTGATTACATACACAAAAAAAAGGGAATGTGAACGCATGAACTTGCAACATAACGTTGGAACTACAAAATAGAAACTGGTGTACTTGCATAGTGGTAACATATACTTTGGTCATAAAGCATAAGTGACATGAATCAAACCATGTAAACTTGTAGTTAAGTTAAGAATATCACTATTGACACATAGGCTTAACTACAACATAAACCTATATTTTTATTTAGGCATAATGTCAAACATAAGCAAATCATGTTCATAAGATTACTACATGTTTACAAAGGTGCTTACTTTTGTTACTAACACAAAAGTATAGTTCAACTTGATCATGATTTTAAATCTATTCACATAACCATGGCATAAATATTTCTAACATGAAATCATGATTTTTACTTTAGTCATGCAAACTTGCAAAAAGGGATTTTGAATCTAACCTAGCTATGTACCACATATGTCATCATATAATTCTTGTTAACAATATAGACCTAACATGGATTTCAATTATGCAAAATATCAATCATAGCCTAGTCATATTCATAAGTTTGCAAATAGGTTTTCTAGTACAAAAGCATGGCTTAATACATAGATCATGGTGCCAAAATTTCAACATAGTTTCATATGAACTATAACAACCCAAATTTGTTCCAACTTCGCACAAAATGATTTTTGCACAAAATATACATTATGATGGCATAGTAGCACAACCTCAAACTTGCATGAATTCAATTAAACAACTATATACATGTAGCTTCAACATGAATTACATATTTTGAGAATATCCAAACGTATACTTGCATAAAACTACCGCAAACATGTAGTTTTTATAATGAATAACATAATTCGAGAATATCCAAACGTATACAATATTCCAAATCGATAAGAATCATAGTAACGCACAAATATGAATTACTTTATCGCCACAAATCAAGTATACAAACCAACACAATTATTTGTTCATACCAAAATAATACTCTACTTACAATTGCGTGACGAATTCTCCAATTTAGGAATTTGGAGATGCGATTCCTTGTTGATTTGATTTGATTAAGTTGCTTTATGCTTTAGAATTTGCCTCCTAATCCTCTCTCCAATTGGTGGCTACTCTTAGTCGTTCCTCAGCAACATGACGGCTTTGTTCTTATTTTTGAATGAATAGATTAGGGTGAGTCTAGGGTCATTTTTATAGGGTTTATGGACTGATTAAGATCATTGATGTTGCTTGGATTGATCGTAGCCATTCATTCGAAAGAGAGACCAATTAGAGCCTGCCACCTAGCCCTAATGACAAAGCAGCCTTCTGAAAATCGACCAACATAGAATAGGCCAGCCAGGTTGGGCTGGGTTCGACCTGGCTCTGGACCAGGTCGACAGCCCTGTCGACAGCCCTGTCGACAGCCCTGTCGACCTGGCTGGACCAGGTCGACATCCCAGTCGACCTGGGTGGCTTAGGCGGGAATTTTCCCGCCCTGGCCAATTGGGCCCGATTTTTAATTTTAAACTTGTTTTTCTGAGCTGTTTTATTCTGTTCGAATTTTAAACTTAATTCAGAAACTTCCGAAGGCCATATCTTCTTCATACGGACTCCGTTTTTCGAAAACTCGGACTCTATTTCGCGTATTTTTCCGAGACGAACGCAATAGTGTATCCCGTTTCCCTTAGTTCTTTGATTTGAAATTAATTATACTTTAATCTGTGAATTTCACAGTTATAGAATTCGCGGGGTGTTACAGTTTTTCTCACCTTAGACTTGAAAATTGAATTTGTATTCCTTCCCTTGTATTCTCCTAAAACTCTCTTCTTTTTCTTATTTTAATTTTCATCTGTGAATCCATGAAAATGAATGAATCTTTCCACCCTTTATATAGTAGTTTTCAAGGCTAGTTTGGTAATTTGGTTTTGGAACACTTGTCCTCCTTATCTTCATGCATGCTTAAGGATGAAGACACATGCCTACTTAGGTGTCTTTAGATGTTTCTACACATGGACACCTAATGTGTGTATGTGTCTTAACCTTATTTAGTTACAAGGCATGTGTTTCTTCCATTTGATGACACGTGTCCCTATAATCTTACGTCATTTATCATATTCTAGAACATGTACACATAAACCATTTGTATGTTACTTCTATGATATGTACATATACATATATATGTTCTTCTAACGTTACTACATGCACATGATATTCCAACAACTTTTAATAAGCAAAATCTCATTTATCGATAAAACTGCTTTCGGTCAAATTATCGATTTTTCTTTGAACTACTTATCTTTATAAACAAAAACTCAACAACATGTTTTCTTCTTTTTAATTATTATTTATAAAGGGATTTAATCAAGGTTATAAAACCATTTTTATAATATTAAATCCAACGTTTAAATATTTAAATAACCTTAATATTTAAATATTTGCTGCCCGAAATTTCAGGTTGTTACAATAGGTGAAAGGATATAAGAAACAAATGGAATTAATCAGATACTAAAGATCATTTATGCGAAGATATGAATATTCGACTTTGAATAGGAAATTAAAATATTCATAAGAAAGAGCGTTACTTAAACAGACGTAAAAGACATTTATAATTGTAATAATTAGGGATTTCAAAAAATGGAATAATAAGAACACTGAAGAAATGGCTTAAGAAAAGGGATAGACTTCCATAGAATAGTTGTTAGAAGGATAATAGGTGAAATAAGAAAGTTTAGACGAAGAGGATACATATTATTTTAATTTTGCATAAGGCTTTGCTAAGAAAACATACAAAATGGGTTCTTGAGAATTCCACAAAATTATTGGTAAAAATAAAATTTTATAGAAAAATTAAAACATTTTTGTAGATAATCTTATGTTATGAAACTTTTCCTAATTAGGAAGAAGTTGAAAAATAAGATTCTTAGAAATAAAAATATTTCTAAAAGGCTTCTCAAAATTTACCATTTCCTCTAATAGAAAAATTAGAAATATAAATTTTTGAGAAAAAAAAAATGAATTCTTTAGAAAGAATAAATAACTAAGGGTAAAATAAAAAAGGAGTTTGCATTCATTAGCTTTAAGAAAAATAGAAAAGAAATATAAGCTTTTAGAAAGCGATAAATAATGAACAATTATAGTAGTAAATTATAAATGTCACTACCTTAATTTAACAATTTTTAAAATTTAAATGAATTAAGAGGTTTCAAATATTGTTTTAGCAATACTTTCTATGCTAAGTTTCACATAAAATAAATGAATTTAAAAAGATTATTTCTTCAAGATTTTGCAATAGTTGAGGAAATAGTCTTGATATTCAATTGGAAATATATAAAAGTAGATTTGTTTAAACGTCATTATTCAATTGAAATACAATTAAATGTGGAAAAGATACACTCACTTGAAAGAGAAAGGATAGAAAATTTTATTACTGGAATTAGGTGGAAATAACATGGTAAATTTTCCAGTAATAAAGAATATTTGAGAAGTAATGATAGGAGTATAACAAATGGAAATTGACCATTCCAATAAATTAATATAGTAATTTATGATAATTAAATGAACTTTGTGAAGCACTCTTATTTGTAATAACCCGAAAATCTGGGCCAGTCTAAATTTTTTTTATTTTGGCAATTTTAGCGAATTTTGAACATTTAAAATGAATTATTTTAAATAATATCAATGAGAAATTTATTTTGAATATAAATCGAACGTATATATTATATAGATCGTCGATAGAATATAAATATTTATTTATATTTACATTTATAAAAGGAATTGAAAATGGCGCGGTAGTTCGATAATTCGATTTCAAACTTCAAATGAATGTACCGGGTGCAAAATAAATCGGATTTTAGTGAAACCAAAAATAATAGAATCTAATTGAGAATATCTTTCCAACGAATACGAAAAATCAAGATTTCATAGCGAGAATCAAAAAATATGTCCAGTTGAAAATTCTGAATAGTCGCTATGGAATTCAGGCCCTTAAAAATGGGAATTTTGCAAACGACCTCGGATTTCGACGAAACCACTTTTGTTGGATCCGCGATGTCAAGTTTTTGCTAGATTCTAAATTTCATAATTTTTCGAGTCAATATGTGAGCGTGGCAAAGGAAAACGCGTTTGACCAGTTTTAGTTGATTTTAATCGACTGGAAATGACCATTTTTCAAACGGCCTCAAAATTCGACGAAACTAGTTTTGTTAGGATCGTATCGTCAATACGAAGTTAGAAAATATTTTTCTGAAATTTTTCGAGTTAGTATGTGATCCCGGTAAATTGAAATGCGCGTTCAAATTCAATATATAGAGTTATATGTTGATTTTGACGAAACTGATCGAAACGATCGAATCAGCTTACGAAACATATCCCATTATGTTCGGAATGGGGGTAATTAGCTATGGACGACAGGCGGTGGGCCTTGTTTCGAGGTCGAAAGAAAAAGTTACCTTTTGGGATTAAAACAAAACAAAACTATAATTAAAAATAGGGTGCGTTTTTTACAGGTCCCTACTAACTTTCAAAATAAAAAAAAAAACCGCGGATACTTTTCCATACGTTTCCGGTCCCTAAAATTAGATGCCGCCCAAAATTTTTGATCCCTTCGCCTGCTCCTCACGTCCCCTTCGCCTTTTTCAATTTCTGGCCAAAAAAAACGCGCTCATGCATTAAAAAAAAAATTCTAAAATCTGGAAATAATCCCAGGAGCCCACGCAAATCGAAAAAAAAAAGTTGCATACATGTATGCAACTATTGCTGATAGTTGCATACATGTATGCAACTTTTTAAATACACATGCAAATAAAATTTGCAAGCCTGCTGAATAACTGCATACAAGTATGCTGTTATTCAGAATAGCTGCATACTTGTATGCAGTAATGCGTTGAAGGCCGAAGACATGGCAATATGTGCATACTTGAATGCATATTTTCTGCATAACTGCATGCTCGTATGCACATATACAAGCATGCGTGCTTTTCATGCGGAAACCGAATACATGCATGAAATCATGCATGTATTTCAGAAAATCTGCATACATGTATGCATATATGCTGCTGTATGATGCGGAATTGAAATAGATGCATACATGTATGCAACTATTTGAAATATGTGCATGTTTTCATGCATTTTACTGCATTTTTCGCTGTTTTGTGTATTTTTTGATTTTGACGTGTTTGTTGATTGATTTTCCACCTGATTTTTTTGGCGTGAACATGTTTTATTTAATTATGAATTTACGTGATTTTTTTATATTTTTTTAATTTTTTTTAATGAATTTTCAAAAAATAGGGACCTAATTTACATGAAAAGTTAGACCGGATGTGAGCCTAATTAAGTTTGCTTTTAGGGACCTGAGCCTTATTTTCACTTAAAAATAACCCCCCCCCCCTCTCCTTTATTTACTCACCCCCCCCCCCGTTAGTTTTCATTTCAGAAAACGAAATAAAAAAAACCTAAACTACCGCCGAGCCCCCCCCCCCACCACAGGCGGCGCGCCACCGCGCGACCCCCCTACCCTCTGCCGCGATCGCGACCCCCCTGCCCTCTGCCGCGATCGAGACCCACCCCACCCTCTGCCGCGATCGACCCCCTCACCCTCTGCCGCGATCGACCCCCCCCCCCTCTGCCGCGATCGAGACCCCCCCTATCCTTTGTCGCGATCGAGACCCCCCCCTTCCTCCTACTACCGACCGAAGACCCCCCCCCCTCCCCCCTCGGAAAAATCCGATACAATGTAAGTTTCTTTTATTTTGGTTTATTTAATTGTCTAGGTTATTTATTTATAAAGTAATTAGTTTGTTAGAGATAAAAATATGATTTTGATATTAGTAGACAATTAAAAATATAATTTTTATATGATAGGCGTAGGAAAAATATAATTTTTACATGATAGAAAGAATAAAAATTCGATTTTTATCATATGTGGAATATAGAAATATAATTTTTATATGAAGAAAAGGTTAAAAATATAATCTTTTATATTGTAGAGGTATAAAAATATAATCTTTTATATTGTAGAAGTATAAAAATATAATCTTTTATTAAATAAAGACATGATTTTTAATGTGGATAAAAGATATGATTTTTATATTATAGAGAAAGTAAAAATTCGATTTTTTTATATATTGAATAGCATAGTAAAAATTCGATTTTTATATATTGAATAGCATAGTAAAAATTCGATTTTTATATATTGAATAGCAAAGTAAAAAATCGATTTTTATATATTGAATAGCAAAGTAAAAATTCGATTTTTATATATTGAATAGCATAGTAAAAATTCGATTTTTATATATTGAATAGCAAAGTAAAAATTCGATTTTTATATATTGAATAGCAAAGTAAAAATTCGATTTTTATATATTGAATAGCGAAGTAAAAATGTGATTTTTATATATGTAGAGAATACGGGCAGTGAAAAGTGACAAGAGGCAAGAACGACGAAGATTTCTACCTAAGAAGAGTCGTGGCGTTGGATTAGCAATTCTATGAGAATTTCTCACTCTTTATTTTAATTTTCTAGTTAAAATATATACTAGGATGCAGACGGTGTTTAGTAGCACCTGACACCCGTCGTCCACAGACCATGGACGGCTTGTATGCTTGTTTGTTTGATTTTACTGTGAAGTTGATTGTGTGTTGTGATGTGAAATGAAATAAAATACTTTATAGTGGAAAATATTTTATAGTTAAAAATAGAATTTTTAACGTGTATATGAAATAAAATAAATATTTATAAACAAATCGGAGATTTGTTTATATACACTGATTTGATTGATATTGATTGGGATGATAAATTTTATACATCGCCCAACTGCACAAATAAAATCTGTGTTTGATTGTTTGAAACCCCACACGGGTATTGGGATGATATTTGACGTACACTAATCCCGATTGTTTAGTTGTATGTTGATCGATTGATTGACAGGCTGTTATAAGCGTTGAATATTTATATTTGATGCTTATACAGTGTAGAATGCATTTTGGATGGTGGTTGATTATTCATCGTTGTTATTGTATACATGTATTGTAGAAAATCCATATAATTAACATTATATGGTAATTGATTGGGCCTCATTCCAGTTTAGAAGTAGAATATTTGAAATAGAATATTTGAAATAGAAATATTTGAAAAAGAAATATTTGAAATAGAAATATTTGAAAAAGAAATATTCGAAATGGAATATTTGAAAATATGAATATATGAAGCCGTGTTGATTAGATTTACGCCATTTTGACGTGAACGATATTTATATCGATTTTATTCATTTTATAACGAATATCGAAAGTGATTTCAAAATCTTAAATTTTGAAAAGAATTGAAATTCAAATTGAAATTGAATAGAAATAATTCAAATTGAAATTGAATAGAAATGAATTCAAATTGAAATTGAATAGAAGTGAATTCAAATTGAAATTGAATTCGAATTGAAATCGAAAGGAATTGCATTCGAATTAAATTGAAATTGAATTGAAATCAATTTGAAATTAATTTAAAACGAATTTATATTGGAATATTCAATTTTGATTAGAAATTGAATATGAAGTTGAAACCGTTTTGAAAATGAATTTAAAACGATCTATAAAGCACGTTTTGAATTGAAATCGACGAAGTATATATTATATATATTATATATATAATATAATGGCCTGAAAAGAACGCGCCGCGGCAGTTCGCGAATTTCGACCATTGACTTCGAACGGATATTACGGGAGATCCGACCGTCGGATTCTCCTAAAACCGGAACCGTTGGGTTCGTATCGAAAAGAGCTTTCTAATGAATATTAGAAATTTGAAATCTAACGGTTGGATTTGGAGTTATGTCCAAATCAAATTTGGAAAAGGTCGTGTAAGTGCAGTTCGATGACCATTGATGGAAATCGACTGTACGGGCCTTAATAAAATTATTAAAAATAGTAATAATTTGTGAAAAATCATAAGAAATGATTTGTGAAGAACTGGGATGAAAAATCCCATATTTGAAAAGATAAAAATAGATTTTTATCGAAATGAACTAGTTTTGAACTAGAATTATAATTCTATTTATTTTTAAATAAATTAATTGGATTTGAAATGGTTTTGAAAATAACCAGAATTTCCAATAATTATATTGGAATGGATTTGAATCGAAATTGTCTTCGGAATAATTCGATGTTGGATTTCGTGATGATATAGATATTGTTATGGGAATTTGAAAGATATATATATATCGTTATTTCCAATACGATATTTGTTGGTCGTAGAATTTGATATTGAATATGAGCCGGTATATTTTCTATTCAGAGCCTTGTATTTAATGTCAAATGTGATTTGGGTTTGTCGCGAATGGTGTCTTTATTAACATTGTTCTTGAACCCAATTGAGAAAAGATTAAATCTTTTTTATTTAGATTTAATGAAGTGTACCAATTAAATAATATTTAATTGGAGTCGAATTGGTATTGATTTTTGGGTTTATCGTGAACAGTGTTTTAAATAACACTTGTTCTTTAACCCGATAATTAATGGAATGTGATTTTGGGTTGTCGTGAACGGTATCTTCAATAATACTGTTCTTAGACCTAAAGGAGTTAAGAAAATCAGAAACTAACTGGACGTTAGTTAAGTTGAATGGTTTCAGAGGTATTGATCTGATGTTGGTTTCGGCCTTCGGGGTTAATACTTAGGGAACTGCTCACTTGCTAATTTACGGTTAGGGACTGATTGAAACGTGATGTGATCTTGGGGTTTATCGTGAATAGTGTTTTTAAATGACACTGATTCTTTAACCCCGTTAAAGATTAAAACTAAGTGGAGTTTTAATGAATCTTTAATTAGATTGAAATGATCGAGGATGGAGTACCACCAGTTTTGCTCCAGGCGTTAGTTAAATCTTTAATTAGATTTGAACATGAAATGGTAATTGAATTTACCGATAACACCGCGGTGTTAGATATGAAGTATAACCAGTTTTACTTCAGGGGATGAATAGGTTGGGATTGGGAAATTAAAACAAATGATTACTTCGGTAAGGTTCGTTAATCCCGACTAGTTGAATCGAGATTCAAAAGAAGATTAGAGAATAAATTCAAGGAATTTATCTTTGTTAAAATTAATGGGAACCTTTCCCTATGAATGTGAAATTTAGAAACTAACTGTCGGTGAGCCAAGCAGAATGGTTTTCTGGATATTGATATGATGTTGGTTTCGGCCTTCGGGGTTAATATTTGGGGTATTATTCTCTTGTTAATTTACGGTTAGTGACTGATGAATTGGAATGAGGCGTATGTTGTGTTTGTGTAACACTTATTTAAAATATACGCGAGTTATTCGGAAAGACCGGGTTTATCCCATTCTGAATAATTGATACGACGATAAGTCGAAGATGAAGACGGTGGTCGAAGACCGGAGGTCTTCACGTCGTTTGGGTGATTACTGATGATCTTGATTGGGATGTACACCCAAGAAGATGGAAACAGTTGATGATCGTCTAGACGTACTTGGAGATCGATGGATATGCGGGGTACTAGGTGCCTCCGGTTTCGTTCATACCCAGAACGGACTTGTAAATGGACTGTGTGTCTGACATTGGATTTTAGTCTGTGTGATTGATTTCTATTAAATATATATCTGTTTGGCGGCGGAGAATTTATTCTCTTGCTTAACGCCCTTCTCTGAGACGTACAAGCTTAGGGGTTATATACTGATGAATATCAAACGCATAGAGTGAATTGCCTGTGTGGCATGCTAAGATGCAAATGATCAAGGCTTCTGTTGAAAAGCAAAGTCTTGTGGTTGATGATCAAAGCACCGCCTGTGTGGCATAGCTTTGTGTAACATGAATTCGCGAGCCTCACACCCCGGTTGTGAACCAGAAACGGGAGAGGACCTCAGGGAGGACATGCGTTTCTTTCTAGCTAGGGTGGTGTCAGTGACCTACCAGCCTTGACATTTATATACTTTTCACCTGTGTGGTTGTTGTTGTTGCGAGGCGCCTCGGTTAGATCGGACGATCCGGGTCCGATGGAGCCATTCGTTGGCTCATTTACGCCCCAAAGGGCGGGGAAACGTAGTGTTCAGGCATAATAATCCACATCTGTGGACCGGCCCTGTCGCTCCAAGGCTTGCCTGCGCGCTTGCCTGAGGCTCGGGCTAGAGAGTTTCGAATCGGTAGAGGACGATCCCTGGCCTCGGTTCGCAGAAGGAAACCCAACTTCCAAATACGTGACATTTGCGGTTTTATTTGTAGAGCCTAGTATGGCGACATGATATATGGTACCTATGCCGCCTTTAATTGATACTTATGATTTGAAGTTGTTTTATACACTATGCACTTATAATAGTATCAAATGATTTGTTTTAAACGTATCAAACATTCTTTGGCTGTTATAAGGGAAAACCCTATCCCCTGGCTTGCGTTGCATTGTGTGATAGGACCTGGGTCTTATAACAACTTCATTTTTCTTTATTTAGCATTGCGCTGTTTGTTTTATGCACTGGTATTCTTGGGAGGAAACCCGTTCCGTGTTATACGGCGTGGTCCCTTGATTTACCTAACTTTAAAAATAAAGATTAATAACTGTTTTAGTTCTCACACCAGTCACATGACTGATCCGGAGTTTATTGTTTTAACCTAAACTCTGGGTGCCCTTATTTTGACACGGGCAGCTAGTAGTTTGGTTTTGCAGATTGATATTCACAGGATCCTGGTTTACAGCTGGAATGATATCCGGAAAGCTTTGTATCCGTATATCTCTTCTAGTTGTGTATTGTATTATTTTCCGCTGCGATGTATTTAAATGTAATTTAAATCTCTGATATTTCTGTGTAATATTGATTTGTACTCTGTATATTCTTGTAATCTGATGCATTGTTGTAATATACAATGAAATGTTCTTCCGTCTGCGTTCTGATTTGTCTTGTCCTCACAGTAATTCGTCCTTTCTCTCCTCTTCGGAGACCGGGGAAGTTCGGGTCGCTTCAGTTTGTATCAGAGCTTTGGTTTACAAAGCTCAGAGAACAAGACACATTAAAACCATATGAAAGAATTCATCAGAAATTGGATTAGAAATATCCAATGGGAATGACTCGTTAGAGATGGGATCAGTAGTATCCTAGAACGAGTGTGAAGAGTATATTTTTAAAATTGAAAACCAATTTTGTTTTGAAATTTAAATCAATTATTCATATTTGATTATTTATTTAAATTGATTTGGGACAATCCAATATATAAAGATTTTTCATATATGTCTTGCAAACGTGTATTCGAAGTTTTGATGTATTGGATAGTTATAGAATCGCACTCTAGTTGCCCGGGGATAATTCTGGTGATGGGGCACCGTCGCCAGTATTTATTTTCGAGTGACGAAAGTGCGATTTCCATATATTTCCAATTGACTGGTGTGAGAACCGAAACTAGATAGGGCTTATTGTTATGATTTGGCATCAAAAATCTGATTTTTAACTATATATCAAAATTATGCGTTTGAAATGATAACCAACTAATTGATTGATGTTTGTGTTGTTTGATTATTGGATGATAAGATAAAATTTTTACCATTTAGCCAAATTGAATCAAATAATGAGTTGTATTGAAATTTGGTCGCATTTGCTTGCATATACATCTACTTACATTGAACAGGTCATAGCAAGGAGACTAGAGCAGGAGAATAAAATTTGTTTGCCCGACAAATAGGTACATGTTTATCATAATTTACTGTTTTGTTTGGGTGATGATTTTATGAGCCGATTGGCTAGTCGCTTGGCTTTTTCTTTTTCTTTTTGAGATCAGAAGGCCTGTATGGCAATTTCGGGATTTTCCCGTGCTCCCGGTGCAGGGGAGGTTATGGAGAAAATTTTCGAAAATTTAGGTTGTTAGCCAAATTTTTGAAAAATTTGAAAAGTTCTTAGAAACTGAAAAGTTGAAGAACTTAAGCCGTAGTCAAAATAATGAAAGTTGAGTTGGTTTGTGAAACAACTTTCGGCTTTGTTCCTTTTCGGGGACGAAAAGTTTTAAGTGGGGTAGATTGTAATAACCCGAAAATCTGTGCCAGTTTAATTTTTTTTTTATTTTGGCAATTTTAGCGAATTTTGAACATTTAAAATGAATTATTTTAAATAATATCGACGAGAAATTTATTTTGAATATAAATCGAACGTATATATTATATAGATCGTCGATAGAATATAAATAATTATTTATATTTATATTTATAAAAGGAATTGAAAATGGCGCGGTAGTTCGATAATTCGATTTCAAACTTCAAATGAATGTAACGGGTGCAAAATAAACCAGATTTTAGTGAAACCAAAAATAATAGAATCTAATTGAGAATATCTTTCCAACGAATCTGAAAAATCAAGATTTCATAGCGGGAATCAAAAGATATGTCCAGTTGAAAATTCTGAATAGTCGCTATGGAATTCAAGCCCTTAAAAATGAGAATTTTGCAAACGACCTCGGATTTCGACGAAACCACTTTTGTTGGATCCGCGATGTCAAGTTATTGCTAGATTCCAAATTTCATAATTTTTCGAGTCAATATGTGAGCGTGGCAAAGGAAAACGCGTTTGACCAGTTTTAGTTGATTTTAATCGACTGGAAAATGGCCATTTTTCAAACGGCCTCAGAATTCGACGAAACCGGTTTTGTTAGGATCGTATCGTCAATACGAAGTTAGAAAATATTTTTCTGGAATTTTTTGAGTTGGTATGTGATCTCGGTAAATTGAAATGCACGTTCAAATTCAATATATAGAGTTATATGTTGATTTTGACGAAAACTGATCGAAACGATCGAATCAGCTTACGAAACATATCCCATTGTGTTCGGAATGGGGGTAATTAGCTATGGGCGACAGGCGGTGGGCCTTGTTTCGAGGTCGAAAGAAAAAGTTACCTTTTGGGATTAAAACAAAATAAAACTATAATTAAAAATAAACCCCCCTCCTTTATTTACTCAGCCCCCCCCCCCCGTTAGTTTTCATTTCAGAAAACGAAATAAAAAAAAACTAAACTACCGCCGAGCCCCCCCCCCCCCCACACACACACAGGACCCCCCCCCCCCCACCATCTGCCGCGATCGCGACCCCCCCCCCCTCTGCCGCGATCGAGACCCCCCCCTACCCTCTACCGCGATCGACCCCCCCCCCCCCCCACCCACCCTCTGCCACGATCGACCCCCCCCCCCCACCCTCTGCCGCGATCGAGACCCCCCCATCCTCTGCAGCGATCGAGACCCCCCTCCTCCTCTGCCGCGATCGAGACCCCCTTCCTCCTGCTGCCGACCGAAGACCCCCCTCCCCTCGGAAAAACCCGATACAATGTAAGTTTCTTTTATTTTTATTTTTATTTTGGTTTATTTAATTGTCTAGGTTATTTATTTATAAAGTAATTAGTTTGTTAGAGATAAAAATATGATTTTGATATTAGTAGACAATTAAAAATATAATTTTTATATGATAGGCATAGGAAAAATATAATTTTTACATGATAGAAAGAATAAAAATTCGATTTTTATCATATGTGGAATATAGAAATATAATTTTTATATGAAGAAAAGGTTAAAAATATAATCTTTTATATTGTAGAGGTATAAAAATATAATTTTTTTTTTTTTTGCAAGGCATAAAAATATAATCTTTTATTAAATAAAGACATGATTTTTAATGTGGATAAAAGATATGATTTTTATATTATAGAGAAAGTAAAAAATTCGATTTTTTTATATATTGAATAGCACAGTAAAAATTCGATTTTTATATATTGAATAACATAGTAAAAATTCGATTTTTATATATTGAATAGCAAAGTAAAAATTCGATTTTTATATATTGAATAGCATAGTAAAAATTCGATTTTTATATATTGAATAGCAAAGTAAAAATTCGATTTTTATATATTGAATAGCAAAGTAAAAATTCGATTTTTATATATTGAATAGCGAAGTAAAAATGTGATTTTTATATATGTAGAGAATACGGGCAGTGAAAAGTGACAAGAGGCAAGAACGACAAAGATTTCTACCTAAGAAGAGTCGTGGCGTTGGATTAGCAATTCTGTGAGAATTTCTCACACTTTAATTTAATTTTCTAGTTAAAATATATACTAGGATGCAGACGGTGTTTAGTAGCACCCGACACCCGTCGTCCACAGACCATGGACGGCTTGTATGCTTGTTTGTTTGATTTTACTGTGAAGTTGATTGTGTGTTGTGATGTGAAATGAAATAAAATACTTTATAGTGGAAAATATTTTATGTTAAAAATAGAATTTTTAACGAGTATATGAAATACAATAAATATTTATAAACAAATCGGAGATTTGTTTATATACACTGATTTGATCACTGATTTGATTGATATTGATTGGGACGATAAATTTTACACATCGCCCAACTGCACAAATAAAATCTGTGTTTGATTGTTTGAAACCCCACACGGGTATTGGGATGATATTTGACGTACACTAATCCCGATTGTTTAGTTGTATGTTGATCGATTGATTGACAGGCTGTTATAAGCGTTGAATATTTATATTTGATGCTTATACAGTGTAGAATGCACTTTGGATGCTGGTTGATTATTCATCGTTGTTATTGTATACATGTATTGTAGAAAATCCATATAATTAACATTATATGGTAATTGATTGGGCCTCATTCCAGTTTAGAAGTAGAATATTTGAAATAGAATATTTGAAATAGAAATATTTGAAAAAGAAATATTTTAATTAGAAATATTTGAAAAAGAAATATTCGAAATGGAATATTTGAAAATATGAATATATGAAGCCGTGTTGATTAGATTTACGCCATTTTGACGTGAATGATATTTATATCGATTTTATTCATTTTATAATGAATATCGAAAGTGATTTCAAAATCTGAAATTTTGAAAAGAATTGAAATTCAAATTGAAATTGAATAGAAATGAATTCAAATTGAAATTGAATAGAAGTGAATTCAAATTGAAATTGAATAGAATTGAATTCGAATTGAAATCGAAAGGAATTGCATTCGAATTAAATTGAAATTGAATTGAAATCAATTTGAAATCAATTTGAAATGAATTTAAAACGAATTTATATTGGAATATTCAATTTTGATTAGAAATTGAATATGAAGTTGAAACCGTTTTGAAAATGAATTTAAAACGAGCTATAAAGCACGTTTTGAATTGAAATCGACGAAGTATATATTATATATATAATATAATGACCTGAATAGAACGCGCCGCGCCGCGGCAGTTCAAGAATTTCGACCATTGACTTCGAACGGATATTACGGGAGATCCGACCGTCAGATTCTCCTAAAACCGGAACCGTTGGGTTCGTATCGAAAAGTGCTTTCTAACGAATATTAGAAATTTGAAATCTAACGGTTGGATTTGGAGTTATGTCCAAATCAAATTTGGAAAAGGTCGTTGTAAGTGCAGTTCGATGGCCATTGATGGAAATCGACTGTATGGGCCTTAATAAAATTAATAAAAATAGTAATAATTTGTGAGAAATCATAAGAAATGATTTGTGAAGAACTGGGATGAAAAATCCCATATTTGAAAAGATAAAAATAGATTTTTATCGAAATGTACTAGTTTTGAACTAGAATTAATTCTATTTATTTTTTGTTTTGAAAATAACCAGAATTTCCAATAATTATATTGGAATGGATTTGAATCGAAATTGTCTTCGGAATAATTCGATGTTGGATTTCGTGATGATACAGATATTGTTATGGGAATTTGAAAGATATATATATATATATATCGTTATTTCCAATACGATATTTGTTGGTCATAGAATTTGATATTGAATATGAGCCGGTATATTTTCTATTTAGAGCCTTGTATTTAATGTCAAATGTGATTTGGGTTTGTCGTGAATGGTGTCTTTATTAACATTGTTCTTGAACCCAATTGAGAAAAGATTAAATCTTTTTATTTAGATTTAATGAAGTGTACCAATTAAATAATATTTAATTGGAGTCGAATTGGTATTGATTTTTGGGTTTATCGTGAACAGTGTTTAAATAACACTTGTTCTTTAACCCGATAATTAATGTAATGTGATTTTGGGTTGTCGTGAACGGTATCTTCAATAATACTGTTCTTAGACCTAAAGGAGTTAAGAAAATTAGAAACTAACTGGAGGTTAGTTAAGTTGAATGGTTTCAGAGGTATTGATCTGATGTTGGTTTCGGCCTTCGGGGTTAATACTTAGGGAACTGCTCACTTGCTAATTTACGGTTAGGGACTGATTGAAACGTGATGTGATCTTGGGGTTTATCGTGAACAGTGTTTTTAAATGACACTGATTCTTTAACCCCGTTAAAGATTAAAACTAAGTGGAGTTTTAATGAATCTTTAATTGGATTGAAATGATTGAGGATGGAGTACCACCAGTTTTGCTCCAGGCGTTAGTTAAATCTTTAATTAGATTTGAACGTGAAATGGTAATTGAATTTACCGATAACACCGCGGTGTTAGATATGAAGTATAACCAGTTTTACTTCAGGGGATGAATAGGTTGGGATTGGGAAATTAAAACAAATGATTACTTCGGTAAGGTTCGTTAATCCCGACTAGTTGAATCAAGATTCAAAAGAAGATTAGAGAATAAATTCAAGGAATTTATCTTTGATAAAATTAATGGGAACATTTCCCTATGAATGTGAAATTTAGAAACTAACTGTCGGTTAGCCAAGCAGAATGGTATTCTGGATATTGATCTGATGTTGGTTTCGGCCTTCGGGGTTAATATTTGGGGAATTATTCTCTTGTTAATTTACGGTTAGTGACTGATGAATTGGAATGAGGCGTATGTTGTGTTTGTGTAACACTTATTTAAAATATACGCGAGTTATTCGGAAAGACCGGGTTTATCCCATTCTGAATAATTGATACGACGATAAGTCGAAGATGAAGACGGTGGTCGAAGACTGGAGGTCTTCACGTCGTTTGGGTGATTACTGATGATCTTGATTGGGATGTACACCCAAGAAGATGGAAACAGTTGGTGATCGTCTAGACGTACTTGGAGATCGATGGATATGTGGGGTACTAGGTGCCTCCGGTTTCGTTCAGACCCAGAACGGACTTGTAAATGGACTGTGTGTCTGACATTGGATTTTAGTCTGTGTGATTGATTTCTATTAAATATATATCTGTTTAGCGGCGGAGAATTTATTCTCTTGCTTAACGCCCTTCTCTGAGACGTACAAGCTCAGGGATTATATACTGATGGATATCAAACGCATAGAGTGAATTGCCTGTATGGCATGCTAAGATGCAAATGATCAAGGCTTCTGTTGAAAAGCAAAGTCTTGTGGTTGATGATCAAAGCACCGCCTGTGTGGCATAGCTTTGTGTAACGTGAATTCGCGAGCCTCACACCCCGGTTGTGAACCAGAAACGGGAGAGGACCTCAGGGAGGACATGCTTTTCTTTCTAGCTAGGGTGGTGTCAGTGACCTACCAGGCCTGACATTTATATATTTTTCACCTGTGTGGTTGTTGCTGTTGCGAGGCGCCTCGGTTAGATCGGACGATCCGGGTCCGATGGAGCCATTCGTTGGCTCATTTACGCCCCCAAAGGGCAGAGAAACGTAGTGTTCAGGCATAATAATCCACATCGGTGGACCGGCCTTGTCGCTCCAAGGCTTGCCTGCGCGCTTGCTTGAGGCTCGGGCTAGAGAGTTTCGAATCGGTAGAGGACGATCCCTGGCCTCGGTTCGCAGAAGGAAACCCAACTTCCAAATACGTGACATTTGCGGTTTTATTTGTAGAGCCTAGTATGGCGACATGATATATGGTACTCATGCCGTCTATGATTGATACTTATGATTTGAAGTTGTTTTATACACTATGCACTTATAATAGTATCAAATGATTTGTTTTAAACGTATCAAGCATTCTTTGGCTGTTATAAGGGAAAACCCTATCCCCCGGCTTGCGTTGCATTGTGTGATAGGACCTGGATCTTATAACAGCTTCATTTTTCTTTATTTAGCATTGCGCTGTTTGTTTTATGCACTGGTATTCTTGGAAGGAAACCCGTTCCGTGTTATACGGCGTGGTCCCTTGATTTACCTAACTTTAAAAATAAAGATTAATAACTGTTTTAGTTCTCACACCAGTCACATGACTGACCTGAAGTTTATTGTTTTAACCTAAACTCTGGGTGCCCTTATTTTGACACGGGCAGCTAGTAGTTTTAGTTTTGCAGATTGATATTCACAGGATCCTGGTTTACAGCTGGAATGATATCCGGAAAGCTTTGTATCCGTATATCTCTTCTAGTTGTGTATTGTATTATTTTCCGCTGCGATGTATTTAAATGTAATTTAAATCTCTAATATTTCTGTGTAATATTGATTTATACTCTGTATATTCTTGTAATCTGATGCATTGTTGTAATATACAATGAAATGTTCTTCCGTCTGCGTTCTGATTTGTCTTGTCCTCACAGTAATTCGTCCTTTCTCTCATCTTCGGAGACCGGGGAAGTTCGGGTCGCTTCATTATTGTACGAATAAAGTATAATCAATAGTTATGTTTTTGATAAAAGCATTCATGGATAATCAAAGATTTTCAAAATTCAAACATAAATTAATGTGAATTTTGATATGAGTATGCGTCAATGGCGATATAAGGTTTTAAAAAAAACTACAGAAAGAAATTATTATACAACATTGCTAAAAAGAATACAGAGTTTGAATAATGTTTTAAATTGTATTTTTAAAAGTTGGAGCATCATTTAAGAATATAGCAATGAATGTGTCAAAGACTTAACTGTCACCTCATTTGATTTTGAACACTAAATTATTAAGGTTTTTTTGGCAAGACCAATTGGTTTTATTATAGTGATCCGTAACACTATCTCATTACAACAAATAATGAGTACGAAAATAATGAGATGGGCAGAATGCCTATATGCTGAAGACATAGTTATAGCACGAGATATGCAGTTTGATTAGACCTACGCAAGGAGTTAATCACAGCTGAAATAATAAGAAGGCTAAACTAACACAACACAAATAGCATCTCTATGCGCATTGCATACGCAACTGACAAGAGAAGGCTGCAGAAGCAGTCCAATGTACAAATTAACAAACTATCCCAGTAGTAACAAGTATTATCACCTGAACAGTCAAAATGCTCCGGCAACAACCAAATTATCGACCAGCAAAGCACAATCACCAAAGCAGAGATAGCCCCAGTCACCTCCAATTCAGTCATAAGTGCAAAAATAGCTTGCAAAGCATCTCGTTAATGCACTCACACACAGCACAAACTGCACAAAGCTCAGCAACACTATAAAGCTTTCCTCTTAACATGAGGAGAAGAACAACACATACAACACCAAGAACCAGATCAAGGTGCCACTCGGAAGACACGAAAACAACCAGCAACAATCCTCATAGACAAGGCTAACCGTGCAAACCATGTCGTTGAAGAACGCTACTCAATTCGGGACCAAACGACACAACACAGTTGCACAAAATACCGATGCACGTTGAATATAACCAACTAGTCAAAAGAGACACTAACCCCAATCAAAATGTCAGCTAACTCACCAGCACGTCGAATGAATTCGATCCACAACTAGCTAGGGTTTTGCCTTTTGGTGAGCGCACGACAATTGACAGGAGGAAAGGCTGTCAAGACGATTGTCTGCAGAAGGGTAAAGGAGGGGTGAATGGACCACCGCAAGTAGGATTTTATGGATCGGGCTGCAAAGTTAGATCTGAAGATTAAGAATCAGATCCGGGAAGGGAGAAAGCAATACTAATCCACAATATAGAAACCTGGATGCGTGATGTAGTGGAAAGGAGGAGGAAGAGTGGAAAAGTCGAAAACCGGAAGAGGAGCAGGGTGAACATAGATGAAAGAAACGAAGAAAAATAGGGGCTAAGATCCAATCCCCATTGAAGAGAGGCGGAAGCTTTTCCGTATTAAGATTTTATTTTCGAAATAAAATAAACGTTTATTTTGTTGAACCTTGACACATTTTTTGTCTTCGAAAAGCATTAAGCGCTGACATTCAAAATGTTAACGAAGATAACCTTGTAGAATAAGAGAAGCTTTTTCATTGATGAAATATTTGGTAAGAAATAGATTTTTATCAACAATGTTTATTTAAAAGATGAGTGTAAACATATTTAAGAAAATAAGCAACACTACAGTCTTTGTAAAAGAGTTACAGTTTAAATGAGCGTGATTTATTATTCTTAGCATGGTGCGGTTGTTTTAGATATTTTAATTTGTTTAAGTCATTTTTCTGTTGGCGGTTATAGTATTCTTAGTAATGCTGTCTCTTTGGTGGTTTGCTGCACATTAAGAGATTCTGTCAGTTGTAATACGATTTCTGTTTTGGTAGTCTAAGGCTAGAAAATGTCAAGAGTCTGTATTAAGCTTTATTTGTATTCTTTGGATGTTACTCTTGAAGTAATGAATAAAAACTTTCACTTACCTTTCAAAAAAAAAAAAAAGAGTAATAGTTTAGAAGAAAGGACAATTTAATACTTCAGGTTTTAGTGAGACATTAAGATGTGAATTGTTAAACTCAGTAAACTATTAGTGGGTTTTTGAATATATAATAATGAAAAATATACATAGTAATGACAATAGAATATAAATGTATTTATTTTGTATTACTGCTAAGATTATACTCTTGTAGAATAATTATGGATAACAAATGCTCCTCAAAAAAAAAAAAAAAAAAAAAAAAAAAAAAGGATAACAAATTAAATAAATAAATTAGAGTTAGATTCTAGGAATAGATAAGAACAAGCTGTACAACCTAATTTAGATAGTTTTGTATCAATCCCAAAGACCTATATTAGAAAGTTGACATAGAGTAAGGATTTCTAGAATCAAGGGTTTGTAGTAAACTAGGTTGCCCTAGCTAATTTATTTTAGAAATTAGTACTTTTATAACTGTATCTAGCAATTAGCAATACATTTTTTGAGCTTAGGATTCACGGATATTAATTGCAAATTTAGTGGGCAATAAATTTGTAGTGAACAAGAAAAAGGTAATTTATATGGATTGATTTGAAGAGAACTTAAGTTGAAGAAATGGATGTATTTTCAAACTTAAAAGAGCTTGAAAAAGGATTTGATTTGGAGAAACTAATATGTTCTCAACAAGGTTAAAGAAATTAATTAAGGATTTGTTAAATGGTCTAAAATCCAACTATCATGGATATATTAATTAGGCTTGAGGAATGACCACATCTTTGTGAAAAGCAAAATAGAATTTAGAAGAATAAACAGTAATGGGATGAGATTTTAAGTTTAGAATAACGTATTATTCAATACTATTATACCACTTGATTGTAAGTAAAAACATCCAAAAATAACAATCTATTCTTTGGTTTTGAGATTTTAATCGCTAATAATATCCCATAATGATTGGAACATGATATAAAATGGTGAAAATAATGGATTCCTATTTGTGCTTGTGTGATTTGGTATTTAAAACTACTTAGTAAATTTATTGTTGAGTAAGAAAATTTTACGGGGACACCTAACTAGCCGTTAACTACATTTGGAATCTGTAACTTAATTAGGGGGTTGAATTTGCAACTTATAATAAGGAAATATCTCGAACTCAAGGTTTCTGAGTATTGAGTGAAGAAGAA
Organism: Allium sativum; assembly: GCA_030737875.1. NCBI lineage: Eukaryota > Viridiplantae > Streptophyta > Magnoliopsida > Asparagales > Amaryllidaceae > Allium > Allium sativum. The sequence goes on along the minus strand of CM060927.1, from coordinate 258,455,025 downwards.
ATTTTAACCTCTAGAATAAGAATTTTGATATATGGGTTTAAGAAACAGGTACAAATGTTAGATTTGCATAAAGTGCCCATTTCAGTTTGAATCTATCTATGTTTTGGTTTGTTTAAGCACATTTGTTTATTTTTATAAATTATCACTTTTGTCATTTATTAAAAAACACTATCTTGGAAATTATAAGGAGTATGCACAAAACATAAAGGAAGAAATGTGTAAATTTAAGTGTTTGCACGTAGTTTATAAGGTCGATTAAAAATAAAAGAATACTTATTACTTGCAATTTTAATATATCAATATTCTTTCTTTATTGTTTAGGAAATTTTATGAAATTTGTAGCAAAGGAACTTTATTAAGACTTAAAAATTTAACAAATCAAAACATACAAAGATTGTTCTATTTATATTATGGACCAGAACATAAATTAGTTTAAGTTAGAAAACTACATTGGAAATTTATTGAATCTTAGGACTTCCCAGTGTGGCAGCTAACCGTACACCACCGACGCTCATTACTAAATATTTGCGCTGCACAAGCACACGATCAATGTAAAGTGGTCATCAGGAGAAAGAAATAACAGAAAGGAAGAAAAAGAAGAGAGAAGAGAAGGGAATAAAAGAGAAAGACGGAAACAGAACATAAGCACAACCACATAATCTGTCGTATATCTCACAGTGCATCAGATAACATATAATAATCGATCATAAATATAAACTAGATGAGACAGTAATAACTATACAAACCATATAATCAGAGTATATAGGTTTCACATAGTTATATAGAACAATAATAGAGTTTATACAAGAAATAAAGTCAACTGATATACTGTCACTAAAAGAACACATAACACTGTCAAGGCTCCACGGTGTGACAGCAGAATAAACAATCATGATACAAGTTCAAATATTTAAATGTCACCTCCTGCAAATCCAACTGCGCAACTCTGAATAATATGAAACTGCTACTTGGTCTCCTTATCAGCATCATTGATGAGCACCCAAAATAATAAGAGGGAACATAAAATTTTGGGTCAGACATGAGTCTGGTGTGAGCGATAAACAAATCTCAAAATGCAATAAAAGTCGCAATAATAAACGTGGCGCAAAGGTATGGAGAATCATACCTTCCCTACCACTGCCTCCACAAAGTTAGCACATAACAGTCGATACATGTTATATTGTGATCAACATCAAATAAAAAGGGTATGATAGATGTTTAAGTACCGAGTGGTGATAATAAGTAAACAACCATAGCAGCCATCAACCATCCTCACATTCACTCAATTAGTGCATAAAGTATACGATACTCAATACTTCGGTCACCAAATCAATCGGGGTCACGGCAAGACCAAACTGCCCTGGTCTCCACCCAACTCTCGCTATGACCAACTGCCCTGGTCCATAGTCAATAACCCTACCTTGCCCACACTGCCCTGGCTCCAGAGTCCGGGCAAATCAGTCTACACTGCCCTTGTTCTGATTCGTCTACATTCCCCTCTCTCTCAAAGGTGTACCAAAATCACAGATATCGATAACCCCTTTGCACATGATCTCTGCAACAGGATCCATATTTAGATTGTCCATAAGACTTCCCATTGAAGTCGGTCAGTAAGTGGGCCATCCTCGACAAATTGCCCTGTCGTGAGACTTCATCAACTGCCCTCCAAGTCGTAATAACTACATGTCATTTCATCCTCAGATGGCAGTCATCTTTGTACAACTTAATTTCGCCTTTTCTGCATCTCGGAGAAAGCAATGCATCGTAGTAGCCTTGTCCCTATCAAAGAATCACCATCCTAGAATCATCGTCGTCGAATAATGAATCAATGTATAGAAGCATCACATCCTGCGCGCAAGCCAAAGCCACTGATCGAAGAGCCACCGTATTGAAACTGCTATCGAATGAACCATCTTATATTGTTCCTCGAACTCGCATTGTCATCCATGTCAATTGGCCAAAATGGACATAACAATTATAATCAATATCGACCACTTCATAGCAATCGATAATGACTACTCTGATGATGTATTTAACCAAAATTAATTAAATTCACATCCAAGGAAAAACGTCTAGCATTCATCCCGAAATCCAGCTCCTCGCAAAGAAGAAATGTCGCCTTGAAGAACTCCTTTCCTTGAGTCACCACTATGTTACCTCTCCCTGGATCGGCCCAACCCCAGGTCGGGCAACTTTGGTTCAACATAGTTGAACCGAATGGGATAGGCATAGCAGATCTGGACTTGGACGAGCCAATTTTGGGTCGACTATATCGATCTAGACTTGGTCACTTGGCCGACCCGGGCCCGGATCAGTATAACCGATTTGAGATTGGTCGAAACAGTTCAAGATCGACTGTGTTAATCTGGTCATGGTCAAACTAGAATCCTCTCCGTCCTTCGCCATCCTTGTTCCATCCAAGTCTTCAGATCTGATGTTGAGCTCCTCTTCTGCTCTATCGTCAAATCCAACCATGTACTTTGAATCTCCGTCGAGAATATATCTCTCCCGTTCGAGTCTACCATCCTAGTGCATACAATTAAGATACACCAACATGTGCATTTGATCGTTAAGCACCCAAACTCTAACGAACAAAATATTTCCTAATCTAAGTTGTCTACGAACTGCGTTTTAGACTAAACTAAGAAAATAAGTCAACCATGCAACCAATTGTCATAAAAATCCTAAATTAGCATACAAACATTCGAAATGACCATAATAGGTCAAATGACAATTAAGGTATAATATACGTCCAAATGGCCTACGTCTAGCAATAGTGTCAAGCTGATGTATTATGGCACGTAATAGCGCATAAATAGGTAAAGTGTGATGTCCATGTCAAATCTAATTCAATCACTACTCATTTCATTGTCTTTACTAATTACTAGGTTCCTTTATCCTAGATGTTCCATTTTATAACTAGAAATCACACATTAGCATCAATAACATTCTATGGTACGACTACAACATTATGACAGATAATATCACTCACCTAAACTAAATCAGTGCAAATCTGCACCATAACGTAGAGCTCATCAATACGAGTCCAATGCTCGAAATCTCATCCAAATCTGATAACATATGCAAAAGATATGAGTGTCACGACAATAAAATTCTTAACATAACTAAAATGTAATTAGCCTATGCTAATTACCTTCGCTGCTCACTTTTCTGAATAGGGAAATCTCAGATAGGAACGATCTCAGATAGAAGAAATATCAGATAGGAAATGCTAACCCGAGCTTGAATCCCTTACCCAAAAAGTGTTACACCTTTAACCGAACTTTGACCAACTACCACAGCCATCTCACACCTCCGATCGACACCAAATAACCACCATCTGAAGCGCCTCCCTCTAGGCTACCTTAGCTATAAATCTCACCATCCGACCATATTCCGTTCGCTAGAAAAAACTAAAATACTAAAATCACCAAAACACAGATTTCTCCCTCATATGAACTCTGATTGACCTGGTACTAGCGCCAATCTCTTCGTTTTTCAATCGTCTAAAACTTTCCTTTTGGTGCCAATAGCTGATTCTCGACGATGAAGGCACAGTAAGCAAAAGAAACAAATGAACCTACACTGTTTTTTTGGTGATTTCCGGCCAATTGTTACATCCAATCGACAAGCGTCCTACGCCATTGAGTTCGTATCGTCGATACAAACAACTTTTTTGTTAGGGGTTTTGGTGAAAAATCGATAGATTAGATCCGACCATTTTGGCTATTAAAGGGGAAGATGCAAGCTTGAGATATGAGGAGTGAAGAGAAGGAGAAACCTATATAGTCTTCTTCAAAATACTATTCACTAAGCCCAAAATCTCTAAACACCAAACATATCGAACTTTATGCTCAAAAGAATCTTGATGGCCATTTCGAGACCAATGGAAAAGGTTTCAGGACCTAATTCCATCATACGCAAAAGTTAGCTTTATCGATTCACGAATCAATCCTAAGCTATCTACCAAAAATCCAACAATCGAAACATACTAATGCTTATAGTCTAAAAAGTTCCCACCACCGATCTGGACTAAATAGAACTGTTCCCAAATCATAATTCGATCATTTGTGAAAAGTCACATTTTGGAACCACCACTCAATTAATGATCAATATTTAAATATCTAATCACTAAAATACAGGTTGTTACAATTCCCACTAATAATAGACAGTAGGAATAATATTTATCTTTGTACAATTAGCATGGTTACCTTTTTAGTAATTAGTGGGTTTTGTTGAAATAATTCAAGGAGGCTATTCAAATTACCAAAGTGTTGATGGGACTATCACTAACAAATTTTTTACTCGAACCAAATTTTTGATTAGATTTTGGAAAAAGTCTAATTTGATTAGGCAACTTGTGAAGGTTAGAAAGTCGACAATACAGTTTGGGCTTTCCAATATTAGGGAAATAAAAGAGGTTGTTGATGATACGAGCCCATTGCTTTTTTATACTTTTATATTTGATAAGATACCTTCTTACTATGGCAAATTTTGGTAGGGTCTAATCAGAAAATGGGGAAAAAGCGGAACCCTTAGCATCACTAGACACCACATATTGTGTGGAGCATGGGATTTCAAGGCTGCGCAACATTTAGTTAGATTGGTTCGAGTACATTTCGGAGAAAATTCGATGGAAGGCATGAAATTTTTAATTTCTGCAGCCTTTCTCAGAAATTATAGGATTTAATGGTTACATTGTGGTTGTTAGATTGGATGGTAGGAATTGTTTGCAATATAAATTATATGTACATTTGGGTGTTTTGAATACATACAACATCACATATTACACTTTCACATTGGGACCTCACTTTTACAAGTTTCCAGTACATAATAACACTAAATATGGTTGGTTTATGGGTGTTAAATAAATAGCTTGGTTGTATAACATGTTTGTCAGAGCGAGTTGTGTTTTTCGCCCCCTCACAAAGATTTCGGGATAAAATCTTTTTTAAGATGGGAAGAATGTAACATCATGTAAAAATATACCCTAAACAGACAAAGATAATTAAAATTAAAATAAGTAATAATAATTGATCAAATATTAATGGGCTGGAAATATGAATATTTAATAATTGAGAATTGAGGCAGGAAAATATTACCACTTGTTGTATATGACGTAGTTGTATACACAATTAAATGATTTTTGTTTGATGATAACAACCAAATAAATGTTATTTTAAATGTGTTTGTTACCGTACTGTTTTATTTTTTCATCACAGACAGGAATATAATATTTATATTTAAATAGAATACGAATGTACAGACATTCATATATTCATACAGTATTTTATTTAAATTAAATATTATATTTCAAACATTCAAACAGTACAACTATTTATAACTCCACTATTTACAATTCACTTAAATATGTTTGAATATCTCTGACATGACACATCACACGTGAAATTGTAATATTGAAAGAATTCAAATAAAAAACAGACAGATTGAATTGAATACAATAAAATAATATTTTATTTCAACCAAATCTGGTTATTACATACAATCAGTACAATTCTCTCACAGCTCCTCATTATAGTTCATTCATCACTTATACAATCACTTTTATACATTGACACTATCACTCAGTTGACATTTCAAATACAGACACACATTAACACTGTTCTTGTCTTCATCTTCAGTCTTCTGTCTACACAGCTTTCAGTCAGTTTTGTCTTCGTACCTGTCACATATAGAAGAACACACAGTAGACTGCAGAAAAAAAAAATCAATGAAAGAAAATAAAAATTTATTATTAAATCTTAATTTCCTCAGAATTATGGTTTTTTTCTCATCATTTTTCTAGACTTGGTCTGATATTGAGTGACATGAAAAATTGACCGATGGCTGCATGTACACACGTGTATAAATATACACGTGTGCACTGCCTCGCCAATCAGCGAGCAACTGAGGAGTAGCCACGTGGACCATCTCGACTCAGTGCACACATGAAAGCAAATCATAAGCAAAATCAAAAAAATCAAGACAACACAATACTAATAAAGTCGAGGCAGCATAAACTGTTCAAGCAAAACAAATGCAAAGTGTTCGACACAGTTTCATGGATCAGGTATACACATATTTTAAAGTGCCAGGATTAAAATTTATGTGTGTAATAGTTCATGGTTACAAAGTTTACAATGCACATCCAAAGTCAGTCAAAAACTGATGGGGGCAACAGTTTTTCTACTTACATAATCATGGTCGAGTACATGGTGTAAATTTATGTACAACAACAGTTTCGAGATAGACAAACCAACATATTTTAATGAAGTATGGTCGAGACAAGGTTCATACAAGTGCATATCTATACCAACATCATGGTGCATGAGATTGAATACACATTTCAGTTATCATGGTGCTGTAATTCAAGAGTGGTGCTCACAGCTAAAACAAATGTGAACTCAGTGACTACAAAGCATACAAGTTTTTGACATGTAAAGAAAACAAACTCACGCCAATGTACAAGCATGCACAGAATAAAGCAAGTATTGGTCACAGCATTAACATGTTAGGATGGACAAAGGCAAAATGGTCCATATTCACAAATCTGGTCAGCTAAGTACAGGTGCACGGCTAAACAAGATATAACAGAGCATGGAATTCAAGTACAAAAGAAATCAAATGCAGACCAAACAAGAATATGATTCAAGTACAAGTGCACATGTCAAGCCATGGAGAAAACAATTTGGTCAAGGCAAATCAAGTGATAGCATGGTTCGACCAAGGCAACAATGATGGAATTCACACAGGAACAACATGCAAATACAAAGCCAGGTGATGTACACATAGTGACACAACAAATATACAAGTGTACATGGGTGCAGTTCAAAGGACAAGGAGACAAAACAAATAAATCTTGTTTTGGGGAAAACTTCAAGTGGATAATAAAAGAGTAGAACAAGCATGAGACAGTCAACTTTAAATTCGATTTAGCATGAAACTGCATGTGTTTAACAGCAGGTGCAAGTGACAGAGTATAAATGGTGCAGCAATGGTCGAGCATATTATAGAGCATGTCAAGTTCATGTGCAAAGTGTCGAACCAGTTTACGAATAATCAAGTGCATAAACATGTGTGCATGGTGCTCCAGTGAACAACTACAACATATGATGTTCAAATCAGCTTATATATGGATGCCCAGCGATAAGCATGCTACGAGTATGGTATAGAAAATTATCGAGGCCGAGATAGCTCAGCAATATATAATCACAACAACAAGGCCGAGCAAGTGACAAGAAATAAAGTGGACTTTGCGCAAACAAGCATCGGATCAAAGACGACACAAGTAAAAGTGTGTAACTGTTCTTATCTAAGTGTGTGAGAAGATATCGAAATCACCAAAGCATTCATCAACAAATTATCTGCATGAAAGGTTCAGTTTTAGATGCAATAAGGGAAGACACAAGTGATACATGACAGATATGCATGAATCAATTTCAAGTGCAAAGAGAAAGTGTGGAGGTGTTCTTTAATGTCAAGCATAGTAGTTGTTTAAGGTGATAACAAGAGTATTCACAAGAAATAGTCAAAGGGAAATAAAATTCAAAGTTCAAGTGTTCAAAGGAAGATCAAGATGGTAATTATTTATATTAGTTTTTTGAAGAGCAATATTGAAGAAGTCAAGCCAATAAGAAATCAAATCCAGAATATTTGACTCCAGAAAAAATATATACGGCAATTATTTTAAGGACCAATTCAAAGCAACAAAGTCACATGCAAGTATCAAATAAAGGTTGAAGTTTTCAAATCCAAAGATTTCAAAAAGCCCCAAAATTCATGAATATTTCATGACCAAATCACCAGACGAAATCAGAGATATTTTCGGACTTGTAAACCTATTTAACACCCACATCATCATTGTCTTTCGGTATCCAAGTTAAGGCACAGTTAAAAAGAAACTCGAATTGTACAATCATACCAATATTGCTTGGATCTGAATCAAGTGGAACTGCAAACTGAAGAACATTAGAGAGAGAGTGGCGACTCCAAATTCAAGGAGAACTGAACTTTAGATCGCTATCGCCATCGTGATTTGGACAGGAGAAATAACCTAGCTAAATCAGGTCCGCCATTTTTATTTCTAGAGAAATCAAAGAGATCGGGACAAAGCAAAGAGGGGTGCATCACTTCAAAGTGGCCGGCCAAGTTATAAGGGACAAGGATATTTTTTATTTATTTTAACCAAGGGTTTTAAACTTTCAAAGGGTTTTTATTTCATGTTCGTTTTTTCAATTTCAATCAAATCTGTAGTTTTCTAGTTTGTCTCTAAAACTAGGGAGATTAATTATGGGATTTGTAATTCGGGGAAATATGGTTTTAGGGATAGAAACCAGTGCAAGGTTTTAAGCGTAGGGTTAAGAATAGTTGGGAGCGAGTGTCGCGAGTTTACAGGAGATTGTAAGTGAACAGATCGTTTTAACTTCTAGTAGAAACCTTGGGGAATGCAGCAGTAGGCAGGGTTTTGGCGAAGCTGGGTATATCTGTGTGTTATTTATTTTCCGCATTTATTCTGATTATTATCCGTGCTATTATTATTTAATTACTCTGTGAAAATCTGCAATAAACCCTATTCCCCCCGCCTCTAGGGTTAATTTTGATCCTACAAGTGGTATCAGAGCAGGTATCTTTTTTATTTTAAAATAACTCTAGAGTCTTGAATTTCCCTAATGATGAGTTTCTACTTGTCAATCTAGCGAGAATTTTTCCAGTATAACCCCAACTATTTTTGATGGAACAGATTTTTTAAATTGGAAATTAAAAATGGAATTTTATTTAAAATCTGTTCATATTAGATGTTAGGATATTATTAAAAATGGGTCTGATTTTGTAGATAAGAATGATATTATAATTAACTCTCGTGCTACTCACATTTTACATTCTTATATTAACGATGATCTATATAACCATATCTCTCATTGTTTAACTGCACAGGAAATCTGGAAAACACTTGACACGTTGTATGGAAGAAAAGACAACAATAGCTCAAAACCCCCAACTCAGTTTCAGAAATATGCTAAACAGGATTTACAGAAGGTGGATCGGATGATAACAGTGATGGAGACTCAACAGATGACGACCACGGTGAATTTCCTTTTTGAAAAGTTAATTTTTGTTAGTGATAAATTAACTAAAACTGTTGAGAATCTCAAGCTGACAAATAAAAATTTAAAATCTGAAAATATTGAGTTGAGCAATAAAAATCATGATTTGGAATTAAAACTTGAAAATGTTAAAAAAATAGAAAATTTGAATTGCAAAAAATGTTTAGATTTGGAAAATGATTTAGTTCATCTTAATGAAAATTTTCAAAAGCTTGAAAAAGGAATTGTTTTTCTAAAAATAAACGAGATTGAACTAAAAATAAAAAATGATATTTTGCAAAAAGAGTTGGATAAGTTTAAGAAGGTTAAACATTACAAACATGAAACTTTAGAGAAAGAGAGTTTATTGAAAACTGAATCGATTTTGAACGAACTTGAAATTGAAACCAAGAAAATCAAAAATCTCAAATGTGATCAATGCACAACTTTTCAAAAAGAATTGCTTGAAATAAAAGAAAATTTCAAAACCCGTGAAAAAGAAAACATGATTTTAAAAAATAACGAATCTGAAATTACTCATATAAACCATGATTTGGAAAAAGGAATTGAAAAATTCAAGGATTTTGAAAAACTTGAAATTGAAAAGCGTAAACAATTTGAAAGTTTGATTTTTGAGTCCAAAGCGAAAATTAAAATGCTTGAAAACGAAAATATGGTTTTGAAACAAAATGATTCTGAAAAGAGGAAGATCACTATAATCTGTTGTTCGAATTTAATAAAAGAAAATAGTGATCTTAAATCTAAAATTCAACGACTTGAATCAATATTGGTTAAGTTTTCTAAAGGTGAAAAACCATTGAATATGTTGTTAAAAAACCAACTTTTTGTTAAGATTAAGAAAGGACTCGGTTTTGAAAATTTTGATCAAATTAAAAAGCGAGATTCTAATGATTTTAAAAATCCTTCAAACCGCTTTGGAAAAATTGATCTTTTTGGAAAGCTAAATTTTAATGATTTTGAAAATCCTACAGATATCTTTGAAAAAGGGCAAATTAGAATTTTGAATTCTAATAATTTCAAAAGGTTTTCAAATCATAAACAAAATGAAAACTCGTTTAAAAACAATTCAGTTAAACAATTTTGGATCCCAAAAGATAATAAAATGAATTTGATTAAAATTGAACGAATTTGGGTTCCAAAGGGTACTTTAGTGGATAGTAATGGATTGTTATATAAATGGGTTTGGGTACCAAAACGTGTAAATGAACATAAGAGTGGTAAAACAATTTTTGTTAGACCACTCGATCATATAAGCATTTAGGTACCGGGGATAGGCTAAGGAACAATTGTGTTTAAAAGATGAAAATTCAAATTGTTCCATTTTATTGAATTGTTTGAAGTTCCTTAGCCATAAATTTAGAGTTGGAGATTCATTGGATCACATCGATTATGGTAAGTCAGTATGATCTCTAAACCCGTATTGTTATTTCAATTCCTTTTTAGTTTATTTTCCTTTTCTAGTTTTTATTTCTTTTATTTTTCTTTATTTTTTACTTGGCTGATTTTGAAATCATTTGTTATTGATTGTTGAATTTCCTAGATTATAAAAAAATTGATTTTTTTGTGATCTCAAATAATTATCTTAGATTTGATCATTGACAGTTTCTTGCTCTTGTTTAAAAAATTCTCTGAAAAATTCACTTGTGGTTCTTGCTTTGAAAATGATCTTGTGCTTCTCTGATAAGGAAATTGATTTGATTAGGTGAATGGACAATGAGTTGAAAAATCAGTAATTAAATATCTTTAAATTCCATAGAAATTTGAATTAAATACATAAGTTGTTTTAAAATTGTCTAGGAACAATCAACGTTAGAAATATTAGATAATTTCATATTTTACTGATTGATTTTTTTTAAACTGATTTTCAAACTTGCATTGATATTTTCAAAAACTCCTCTTGAAATTAACATTTTCAATTTTACAATCATTTTTGATTATTTATTCAAAAATTAAAATTATTGATTAATTTGAACCGTTTTGTGACTCATCAAAAATATTAATAGATTTATGAAATTGTGATGAGTTGTGACTATGATATAATTCATAACTAGAGGAGATGTTATTAAAATTTACTTGATGATTGGACAGATTTTATAATATCTTTGGATTAGAGCTTATTTCATGACCATCTTCTATATCTACCATATTTTCGTCATTCATCATGGTTTTATTTAATTTGGGGAGTTCTAATTATTCTTGGAATTAAAAATAAAATAAAAACAAATAAATAATTTATCCTTGGTATTCACTCCCATTTAAAAGTCCTTGCGGTTATGTATGGGTGAATTACCTTACTTTCTATGTGCTTCCATTCTCACTTAAAAGACCTTTGGGCTGTGCATGGATGGAACTCATTGGAGAGGATAAAGTTAAGTTACTACTAACCCCATTTAAAAGACCTTTGGGCTATGCGTGGTTAGGAAGTGCTTAACACATTTTTGAGCATATTTAAAATCTTTAAAATTCATATTCAAATATTCAATTTTTATTGAACTCTCCTCATTCTATAAAATACATCGTAAATCCATTCATTCTGAAAGTGAAATTTGCTTATGATTTAAAGATTATTATGATTTTTGTTTGATTAAATGGGTTTTAAGATATATATTCTCTGTCTTGATTTGAATTTTATTTTTTTTTAGTCTATATTCATCACTATTTCGATCTCTATTATCCTTTTGATGATAACAAAAGGGGGAGAATGGTCAAGATTTTGATTAATGAGTATTTAATTCAAAAATATATTAAGATTGAAAATTAAATATCAAGAGGGAGAATGGTCAATTGGATTTCATCATTCATATTTTCCACATATATAGGGGGAATTTAGTTGTAGGGGGAGCTAATAAATAGGGGGAGTTCAATATTCACTGTAAAACACATTTATTGTGCTCAAAATCTTTTATTTGTTTGCCATCATCAAAAAGGGGAGATTGTTGTATGATGTAGTTGTATACACAATAAAATGATTTTTGTTTGACGATAACAACCAAATAAATGTTATTTTAAATGTGTTTGTTACCGTACTGTTCTATTTATTCATCACAGACAGGAATATACTATTTATATTTAAATAGAATATGACTGTACAGACATTCATATATTCATACAGTATTTTATTTAAATTAAATATTACATTTCAAACATTCAAACAGTACAACTATTTATAACTCCACTATTTACAATTCACTTAAATATGTTTGAATATCTCTGACATGACACATCACACATGAAATTGTAATATTGAAAGAATTAAAAAAAACAGACAGATTGAATTGAACACAATAAAATATTATTTTATTTCAACCAAATCTATTTATTACGTACAATCAGTACAATTCTCTCACAACTCCTCGCTATAGTTCATTCACCACTTATACAATCACTTTTATACAATGACACTATCACTTAGTTGACATTTCAAATACAGACACACATTAATACTATTCTTGTCTTCATCTTCAGTCTTCTGTCTACACAGCTTTCAATTAGTCATGTCTTCGTACCTGTCACATACAGAAGAACACACACAGTAGACTGCAACAAAAATAAAATTCAATAAAAGAAAATAAAAATTTATTTTTAAATCTTATTTGCCTCAGAATTACGGTGTGTTTCTCATCATTTTCCTAGACTTGGTCTGATATGCAGTGACAGGAAAAATTGACTGTTGGCTGCATGTACACACGTGTATAAATATACACGTGTGCACTGTCTCGCCAATCAACGAGCAACTGAGGAGTAGCCACGTGGACCACCTCGACTTAGTGCACACATGAAAGTAAATCATAAGAAAAATAAAAAAAAAATCAAGACAACACAATACTAATATAGTCGAAGCAGCATGAAGTGTTCAAGCAAAACAAATGCAAAGTGTTCGACACAGTTTCATGGATCAAGTATACACATATTTTAAAGTGCCAGAATGAAAATTTATGTATGTAATAGTTCATGGTTACAAAGTTTACAATGCACATCCAAAGTCAGTCAAAAACTGATGGGGGCAACAGTTTTTCTACTTACATAATCATGGTCGAGTACAAGGTGTAAATTTATGTACAACAGCAGTTTCGAGATAGACAAACCAGCATAGTTTAATGAAGTATGGTCGAGACAAGGTTCATACAAGTGCATATCTATACCAACATCATGGTGCATGATATTGGATACACATTTCAGTTATCATGGTGTTGTAATTCAAGAGTAGTGCTCACAGCTAAAACAAATGTGAACTCAACGACTACAAAGCATACAAGTTTTTGACATGTAAAGAAAACAAACTCAGGTCAGTGTACAAGCACGCACAGAATAAAGCAAGTTTTGGTCACAACATTAACATATTAGGATGGACAAAGGCAAAATTGTCCATATACACAAATCTGGTCAGCTAAGTACAGGTGCACGGCTAAACAAGATATAACAGAGCATGGAATTCAAAGACAAAAGAAATCAAATGCAGACCAAACAAGAATATGATTCAAGTACAAGTGCAAAGGTCAAGCCATGGAGAAAACAGTTTGGTCAAGGCAAATTGTAAAGACCCGCAACTTCCCCGTAAAGGAAAGCGTCGGATAGTTCGAGAACAAACCACAACAGAACACATACAGAAGAACATTTCACTGTATATTACAACAATGCACCAGATTACTAGAATATACAGAGTATAAATGAATATTACACAGAAATATCAGAGATTTAAATTACATTTAAATACATCGCAGCGGAAAATAAAACAATACACAACTAGAAGGAATATACGGATACAAAGCTTTCCGGATATCGTTCCAGCTGTAAACCAGGATCCTGTGAATATAAATCTGCAAAACCAAAACTACTAGCTGCCCGTGTCGAAAATAAGGGCACCCAGAGTTTAGGTTGAAACAATAAACTCCAGGTCAGTCATGTGACTGGTGTGAGAACTAAAACAGTTATTAATCTTTATTTTAAAGTTAGGTAAATCAAGGGACCACGCCGTATAACACGGAACGGGTTTCCTCCCAAGAATACCAGTGCATAAAACAAACAGCGCAATGCTAAATAAAGAAAAAAATGAAGCTGTTATAAGACCCAGGTCCCATCACACAATGCAACGCAGCCGAGGATAGGGTTTTCCCTTATAACAGCCAAAGAATGCTTGATACGTTTAAAACAGATTATTTTGATAGTACTATAATAAGTGCATAGTGTATAAAACAACTTCAAATCATAAGTATCAATCATAGGCGACATGAGCGTCCCATGCCACTATGTCGCCATATATAGGTTTACAAATAAAACCGCAAAGTCACGTATTTGGAAATTGGATTTCCATCTATGAACCGAGGCAAAAGATAGTCCTCAACCGATTCGAGACTGTCTAGCCCGAGCCTCAGGAACAGCCGCAACTGCCCCTTGGAGCGACAGGGCCGGTCCACACGGAGTGGATTATTATGCCTGAACAATACGTCTCCCCACCCTATGGGGTGTAAGTCTGGTCCGTCAGCCGACCAGAATGCATTCGGCCGAAACCGATATAACCGAGGCGCCTCGCAACCGCAACAACCACATAAGTCAAACTCGTCAGGGCGTGTAAAACCACTGACGCCACTTCTAGCTACAAAGAAACGCAAGTCCTCCCTGAGGTCCGTCTCCCGTTTTTGGTTCATACCTGGTGTGAAACACGCGAGGTAAACGTTACACAAAGCTACGCCACAAAGGCCGTGCTTTGATCATCAACCACAAGACTTTGCTTTTCAACAGAAGCCTTGATCATTTGCATCTTAGCATGCCACACAGGCAAACCATCCTATGCAACCGATATCAGTCACACAGAATGAAATCCGATGTCAGACACACAGTCCATTTACAAGTCCGTTCTGGGTCTGAACGAAACCGGAGGCACCTAGTACCCCGCATATCCATCGATCTCCAAGTACGTCTGGACGATCACCAACTGTTTCCATCTTCTTGGGTGTACAGCCCAATCAAGATCATCAGCTATCACCCAAACGACGTGAAGACCTCCGGTCTTCGACCATCGTCTTCATCTTCGACTTATCGTCGTATCAGTTATTCAGAATGGGATAAACCCGGTCTTTCCGAATAACTCGCGTATATTTTAAATAAGTGTTACACAAACACAACATACGCCTCATTCCAATTCATTAGTCACTAACCGTAAATTAATCAAGAGAATAATTTCCCAAATATTAACCCCGAAGGCCGAAACCAACATCAGATCAATATCCAGAAAACCATTCTGCTTGGCTAACCGACAGTTAGTTTCTAAATTTCACATTCATAGGGAAAGATTCCCATTAATTTTATCAAAGATAAATTCCTTGAATTTATTCTTTAATCCATTTTTGAATATCAATTCAAACTAGTCGGGATTAGCGAACCTTACCGAAGTAATCATTTGTTTTAATTTCCCAATCCCAACCTATTCATCCCATGAAGTAAAACTGGTAATACTTCATATCTAACACAACAGTGTTATCGGTAAATTCAATTACCATTTCACGTTCAAATCTAATTAAAGATTTAACTATCGCCTGGAGCAAAACTGGTGATACTCCATTTTCGATCTTTTCAATCTAATTAAAGATTCATTAAAACTCCTCTTAGTTTTAATCGTTAACTGGGTTAAAGAATCAGTGTCATTTAAAACACAGTTCACGATAAACCCAAAGTCACATTCATTAATTATCGGGTTAAAGAATAAGTGTTATTTAAAACACTGTTCACGATAAACCCAAATCACATTCGATATTCAATGCAAGGCTCTGAATAGAAAATATATCGGCTTATATTCAATATCGAATTCTACGACTAACAAATGTCGTATTGGAAATAACGATACAAATATATATCTTTCAAATTTCCATAACAACACCTGTAATATCACGAATTCCAACATCGAAATATTCCGAAGACAATTTCGATTCAAATCCACTCCAATGCAATCATTGGAAATTTTGGTTATTTTCAAAACCATTTCAAATTCAATTTATTTATTTAAAAATAAATAGAATTATAATTCTAGTTCAAAACTAGTTCATTTCGATAAAAATCTATTTTTATCTTTTCAAATATGGAGTTTTTCATCCCAAACTTTCACAAATCATTTCTTATGATTTTACACAAATTATTACTATTTTTAATAATTTTATCAAGGCCCGTACAGTCGATTTCCATTAACGGCCATCGAACTGCACTTACAGCGACCTTTTTCGAATTTGATTTGGACGTATCTCCAAATCCAACCGTTAGATTTCAAATTTCTAACATTCATTAGAAAGCTCTTTTCGATACGAACCCAACGGTTCCGGTTTTAGGAGAATCCGACGGTCGGATCTCCCGCAATGTCCGTTTGAAATAAATGGTCGAAATTCACGAACTGCCGCGGCGCGGCGCGTTCTATTCAGGCCATTATATTATATATATAATATATATAATATATACTTCGTCGATTCCTATTTAAAACGAATTATATAAATAGTTTTGAATTCGTTTCAAAAACATTTTCAACTTCCATTTCAATTCAAATCAAAATTTAATTCTTCTTTATGAATTCGTTTTAAAATCCATTTCTATTCAATTCAAATTTCAATTCAATTTGAATTCATTTCAATTTGCTTTCAATTCAATTTGAAATCGTTTTCAATTCAATCCATTTCGAAATCGTTTTCAATTCAATTCATTTCGAAATCGTTTTCAATTCAATCCATTTCGAAATCGTTTTCAATTCAATTCATTTCGAAATCGTTTTCAATTCAATTCATTTCGAAATCGTTTTCAATTCAATCCATTTCGAAATCGTTTTCAATTCAATTCATTTCGAAATCGTTTTCAATTCAATTCATTTCGAAATCGTTTTCAATTCAATCCATTTCGAAATCGTTTTCAATTCAATCCATTTCGAAATCGTTTTCAATTCAATTCATTTCGAAATCGTTTTCAATTCAATTCATTTCGAAATCGTTTTCAATTCATTTTCATTTCGAAATCGTTTTCAATTCAATTTCATTTCGAAATCGTTTTCAATTCAATTCATTTCGAAATCGTTTTCAATTCATTTTCATTTCGAAATCGTTTTCAATTCAATTTCATTTCGAAATCGTTTTCAGTTCAATTCATTTCGAAATCGCTTTCAATTCATTTCATTTCGAAATCGTTTTCAATTCAATTTCGATATTCATTTTAAAATGAATAAAATCGATATAAATATCGTTCACGACAAAATGGCGTCAATCTAATCAACACGGCTTCATATATTTCTATTTTCAAATATTCTATTTCAAATATTTCTTTTTCAAAATAGTCGTTATTATCAAAATATTTCGTTCAACCCATGACCAATCTCAATGAATGAGTACTGTCAACACATGAACTTTTATTTTATAATATTCTTTATTTTTCAAGTTGGAATGAGGCCCAATCAATTACCATATAAAATTAATTATATGGATTTTTCATACAACACATGTATATAATAACATTGAAAATAATCAACCATCAACCAAAGTGCACTACACTGTATAAGCATCAAATATAGATATTCAACGCTTATAACAGCCTGTCAATCAATCGATCGACATATTTAATCAATCAGGATGAGTGAACTGCATATTTCATCCTAACACCCGTGTAGGGTTTCAAACAATCAAACAATTATTTTATTTGTGCAGTTGGGCGATGTGTAAAATTTATCGACCCAATCAATGTCCTTCAAATAAGTGTACATAAACAAACCGTCTGGTTTGTAAATGAATATTTTACTTATTCACATTCACGTTAAAAATTATATTTTTAACGATAAAACATTTTATTTCAACCTATAAATTTCTATTCAATTCATTTATTCAATAAAATGATATTTTTATTTTTCTAACATATTTTAGAAAATTTCGGCGGCATAACGGCACGATACTAGAAACGGGACAAGGCCTAGCCTTATCCCCGGTCTAGTGAAGGCTCACGCCATTCACACATCAATCATATCAATTCATTTCACCAAACAATTCATTTCAAAATGAATAATCTAACTAATTTGCAACCAAACAAACAAGTCCATGGTCTGTGGACGGGTGTCGGGTGCTACTAATAAGCACCGTCTGCATCCTAGTATATATATATATAACTAGAAAGAAATTGTAAGGTGAGAAATTCTCACGTATTGCTATCCTAGTTCCACGGCACTTCTTTGATAGAAATCTTCATCGCTATCGCATCTTTGTCCCCTTCGCTGCCCGGATCCTCTACATATGTAAAAATCGAATTTTTACTTCGCTATTCAATATAAAAATCGAATTTTTATTTCAAAGTTCAATATATAAAAATCGAATTTTTATTTCAAAGTTCAATATATAAAAATCGAATTTTTAGTTCACTATTCAATATATAAAAATCGAATTTTGAATTCGCTATTCAATATATAAAAATCGAATTTTGAATTCGCTATTCAATATATAAAAATCGAATTTTGAATTCGCTATTCAATATATAAAAATCGAATTTTGAATTCGCTATTCAATATATAAAAATCGAATTTTCTAATATAAAGATTATATTTTTAATATTCCTATGATGTAAAAATTATATTTTTAATTCTCTACCTAACCAAAAATCATATTTTTACATCATCTATATAGTAAAGACTATATTTTTAATACTTTAAAAATATAAAGATCATATTTTTACTACTCTATTTTCTATATAAAGATCTCGTCTTTTTACATAAAAAGATTTTAGCTTTTCAAATATAAAGATTGAACTTTTTCTATGCAAAAATCTAATTTTCTTCTAAATTCAAAAATTTGTTCTTTTCTATTTCAAAAATCCGGTCTTTTACTTGTTAAAAAAAACTAAAATATATTTTCTTTCAAAACAATGTATGTATTTGTTTTCAAATGAAAGAGGTTTCTATTTTTCTATAACAATGCTATTTTTCTACAACAATGCTATTTTTCTATTCTAAACAAACCTATTTTTATTTCTAAACAAATCTATTTTTATTTCTAAGCAAATCTATTTTTATTTCTAAACAAATCTATTTTTTTTCCTAAATCAAAACTACGATCCTTTTTCTAAACGAAAATATGAACTTTTACTTAGATAAAAATCCTATCTTTATTCTCTAATCATTTTAAAAAAAAGGTCAAATCTTTTATATCTCAAAAATCACATCTTTTATAACTCAAAATAAAATCAGTTTTTAAATTATGTTAAAATCAGTTTCTAAGTTATGACAAAATCAGTTTTTAAAACAATAAAATAATCAGTTGAAAGAAAAAAGAGGACTTACGGGGGGGGGGGGGGGGGGTTTAGCAGGTCGTCGGAGGGCTTCTCGAGGCGGAGGTGGAGTTGTCGGAGTCGTTCAGGTGGGTGGCGAGCTTTGGGGGCTGTGGTGCGATGTCTGCTCACGGAGGCGCAGCGTTTCTGGGCGGAGAGGCTCGCGTGGTCGAGCTCGAGCTCTGGCAGGGCGGCGGTCGATGGCAGCAGGGGGGCGCGGGTCGTGCAGTCGATCGGAGGGAGGTCGGCGATCGATTTAGACTTAGGGTTTTTTTTTTTTCTGGTTGACATCAAAGTGAACGGGGGGGGGGGGGGCAAGGCGAGATTAAGGGGAAGAAAGTTTTTTTTTTATATAATTTATTTAATTTCTTTTAAATTTCAAAACTTCATGCTTATCGAAACGAACTCTAATTTAAACTCAACGACTGCCGCCCCTAGCGTTTTACCCTCATTCCGAACACAATGGGATATGTATCGTAGGTTGATTCGACTGTTTGAATCAGTTTCCGTTAAATTTACATTTAAATCTATATATTGAATTTTAAACGTACATTTCGAATTACCGGGGTTACATACTAACTCTATAAATTCCACAAAAATATTTTCTAGCTTCGTACTGACGATACGGTCCTAACAAAACTAGTTTCGTCGTATTCTGAGACCGTTGGAAAAATGGCCAATTTCCAGTCGATTAAAATCAACTGAAACTGGTCAAACGCGTTTTCTTTTGCCACGCTGACATATTGATTCGAAAAATTATGAAATTTGAAACCTAGCAATAACTTTACATCCCGGACCCAACAAAACTGGTTTCGTCGAAATCCGAGGTCGTTTGCAAAATGGCTATTTTTAAGGGCTATATATTATATTAAAATATATATAAATTCCACAGCGACTATTTCTAATTTTCAACTGGACATATCTCATCATTTATAAAGTGAAATCTCAGTTTCTCAACTTCGTTGGAAAGATATCATCAATTAGATCCTAATGTTTTTGGTTTCACAAAAATCCGGATTGTTTTGCACCCGGTACATTCAATTGAAGTTTGAAATCGAATTATCGAACTACCGCGCCATTTTTAATTCTATTTATAATTATATATAAATATTTATATTCTAACGACGACGCGTATAATATATACGTTCGATTTATATTCTAAATAAATTTCTCGTCGATATTATTTAAAATAATTCATTTTAAATAATCAAAATTCGCTATAATTGCCAAAATAAAAATTTTAAACTGGCCCAGAATTTACGGGTTGTTACAATCTCCCCCACTTAAAACTTTTCGTCCCCGAAAAGGAACAAAGTCGAAAGTGGTTTGATTAATCAACTCTACGCTCGGTCTGGCTTCCATTCTCCAACTCTTTAGTTTCTGAGAATTTTCAAAATTTCAAAAATTTGGCTAACACCCTAAATTTTTGAAAAATTTCGCCATAACCTCCCCTGCACCGGGAGCATCGGGGAATTTCAAATAGCTTCCCCAGTCCTTCAGATCTCAAAAAGAAAAAGAAAAAGCCAAGCGGCTAGCCAATAGGCTCACAAAATCCTCATCACCCAAACAAAACAGGAAATTATGTAGTAAACATGTACCTATTTGTCGGGCAAACAAATTTTATTCTCTGGCTCTAGCCTCCTTGCTATGACCTGTTCAATGTAAGTATATGCATATGCAAGCAAATGCGACCAATTTTCAATATAACTCAATATTCGATCAAATTAGGCATAATGGTTAAAAATTATCAAACAAATAAACAACACAAACATCAATCAATTAGTGAATTTAACGTTTCAAATTCATAATTTTGATACATATACAAAAATCATGTTTTTGATGCCAAATCACAACAATAGGCCCTATCTAATTTTTGGTTCTCACACCAGTCAATAGGAAATATATAAATATCACACCTTCGACACACGAACTCTAATTCTGATGATGTAGCTACAATCATCAGAATCATCTCCGGGCGACTAGACTGTGAATCTATATCTACCCAGTATATTAAAATTTCGAATACACGTGGATCAGACGTATACGCAAAATCTATATATACTGGATTGTCCACTTCAATTTAAATAGATAATCAAATACGAATAATTGATTTTAATTTTCAAAACAAAAATTTGTTTTCATTTTCAAAAATATACTCTTCACACTCGTTCTAGGATACTACTGATCCCATCTCTAACGAGTCATTCTCGTTGGATATTACTAATCCAATTTCTGATGAATTCTTCCGTACGGTTCTAATGTGCCTTGTTCTCTAGCTTTGTAAACCAAAGCTCTGATACCAAATGTAAAGACCCGCAACTTCCCCGTAAAGGAAAGCGTCGGATAGTTCGAGAACAAACCACAACAGAACACATACAGAAGAACATTTCACTGTATATTACAACAATGCACCAGATTACTAGAATATACAGAGTATAAATGAATATTACACAGAAATATCAGAGATTTAAATTACATTTAAATACATCGCAGCGGAAAATAAAACAATACACAACTAGAAGGAATATACGGATACAAAGCTTTCCGGATATCGTTCCAGCTGTAAACCAGGATCCTGTGAATATAAATCTGCAAAACCAAAACTACTAGCTGCCCGTGTCGAAAATAAGGGCACCCAGAGTTTAGGTTGAAACAATAAACTCCAGGTCAGTCATGTGACTGGTGTGAGAACTAAAACAGTTATTAATCTTTATTTTAAAGTTAGGTAAATCAAGGGACCACGCCGTATAACACGGAACGGGTTTCCTCCCAAGAATACCAGTGCATAAAACAAACAGCGCAATGCTAAATAAAGAAAAAAATGAAGCTGTTATAAGACCCAGGTCCCATCACACAATGCAACGCAGCCGAGGATAGGGTTTTCCCTTATAACAGCCAAAGAATGCTTGATACGTTTAAAACAGATTATTTTGATAGTACTATAATAAGTGCATAGTGTATAAAACAACTTCAAATCATAAGTATCAATCATAGGCGACATGAGCGTCCCATGCCACTATGTCGCCATATATAGGTTTACAAATAAAACCGCAAAGTCACGTATTTGGAAATTGGATTTCCATCTATGAACCGAGGCAAAAGATAGTCCTCAACCGATTCGAGACTGTCTAGCCCGAGCCTCAGGAACAGCCGCAACTGCCCCTTGGAGCGACAGGGCCGGTCCACACGGAGTGGATTATTATGCCTGAACAATACGTCTCCCCACCCTATGGGGTGTAAGTCTGGTCCGTCAGCCGACCAGAATGCATTCGGCCGAAACCGATATAACCGAGGCGCCTCGCAACCGCAACAACCACATAAGTCAAACTCGTCAGGGCGTGTAAAACCACTGACGCCACTTCTAGCTAGAAAGAAACGCAAGTCCTCCCTGAGGTCCGTCTCCCGTTTTTGGTTCATACCTGGTGTGAAACACGCGAGGTAAACGTTACACAAAGCTACGCCACAAAGGCCGTGCTTTGATCATCAACCACAAGACTTTTCTTTTCAACAGAAGCCTTGATCATTTGCATCTTAGCATGCCACACAGGCAAACCATCCTATGCAACCGATATCAGTCACACAGAATGAAATCCGATGTCAGACACACAGTCCATTTACAAGTCCGTTCTGGGTCTGAACGAAACCGGAGGCACCTAGTACCCCGCATATCCATCGATCTCCAAGTACGTCTGGACGATCACCAACTGTTTCCATCTTCTTGGGTGTACAGCCCAATCAAGATCATCAGCTATCACCCAAACGACGTGAAGACCTCCGGTCTTCGACCATCGTCTTCATCTTCGACTTATCGTCGTATCAGTTATTCAGAATGGGATAAACCCGGTCTTTCCGAATAACTCGCGTATATTTTAAATAAGTGTTACACAAACACAACATACGCCTCATTCCAATTCATTAGTCACTAACCGTAAATTAATCAAGAGAATAATTTCCCAAATATTAACCCCGAAGGCCGAAACCAACATCAGATCAATATCCAGAAAACCATTCCGCTTGGCTAACCGACAGTTAGTTTCTAAATTTCACATTCATAGGGAAAGATTCCCATTAATTTTATCAAAGATAAATTCCTTGAATTTATTCTTTAATCCATTTTTGAATATCAATTCAAACTAGTCGGGATTAGCGAACCTTACCGAAGTAATCATTTGTTTTAATTTCCCAATCCCAACCTATTCATCCCATGAAGTAAAACTGGTAATACTTCATATCTAACACCACAGTGTTATCGTTAAATTCAATTACCATTTCACGTTCAAATCTAATTAAAGATTTAACTATCGCCTGGAGCAAAACTGGTGATACTCCATTTTCGATCTTTTCAATCTAATTAAAGATTCATTAAAACTCCTCTTAGTTTTAATCGTTAACTGGGTTAAAGAATCAGTGTCATTTAAAACACAGTTCACGATAAACCCAAAGTCACATTCATTAATTATCGGGTTAAAGAATAAGTGTTATTTAAAACACTGTTCACGATAAACCCAAATCACATTCGATATTCAATGCAAGGCTCTGAATAGAAAATATATCGGCTTATATTCAATATCGAATTCTACGACTAACAAATGTCGTATTGGAAATAACGATACAAATATATATCTTTCAAATTTCCATAACAACACCTGTAATATCACGAATTCCAACATCGAAATATTCCGAAGACAATTTCGATTCAAATCCACTCCAATGCAATCATTGGAAATTTTGGTTATTTTCAAAACCATTTCAAATTCAATTTATTTATTTAAAAATAAATAGAATTATAATTCTAGTTCAAAACTAGTTCATTTCGATAAAACTATTTTTATCTTTTCAAATATGGAGTTTTTCATCCCAAACTTTCACAAATCATTTCTTATGATTTTACACAAATTATTACTATTTTTAATAATTTTATCAAGGCCCGTACAGTCGATTTCCATTAACGGCCATCGAACTGCACTTACAGCGACCTTTTTCGAATTTGATTTGGACGTATCTCCAAATCCAACCGTTAGATTTCAAATTTCTAACATTCATTAGAAAGCTCTTTTCGATACGAACCCAACGGTTCCGGTTTTAGGAGAATCCGACGGTCGGATCTCCCGCAATGTCCGTTTGAAATAAATGGTCGAAATTCACGAACTGCCGCGGCGCGGCGCGTTCTATTCAGGCCATTATATTATATATATAATATATACTTCGTCGATTCCTATTTAAAACGAATTATATAAATAGTTTTGAATTCGTTTCAAAAACATTTTCAACTTCCATTTCAATTCAAATCAAAATTTAATTCTTCTTTATGAATTCGTTTTAAAATCCATTTCTATTCAATTCAAATTTCAATTCAATTTGAATTCATTTCAATTTGCTTTCAATTAAATTTGAAATCGTTTTCAATTCAATCCATTTCGAAATCGTTTTCAATTCAATTCATTTCGAAATCGTTTTCAATTCAATCCATTTCGAAATCGTTTTCAATTCAATTCATTTCGAAATCGTTTTCAATTCAATTCATTTCGAAATCGTTTTCAATTCAATCCATTTCGAAATCGTTTTCAATTCAATTCATTTCGAAATCGTTTTCAATTCAATTCATTTCGAAATCGTTTTCAATTCAATCCATTTCGAAATCGTTTTCAATTCAATCCATTTCGAAATCGTTTTCAATTCAATTCATTTCGAAATCGTTTTCAATTCAATTCATTTCGAAATCGTTTTCAATTCATTTTCATTTCGAAATCGTTTTCAATTCAATTTCATTTCGAAATCGTTTTCAATTCAATTCATTTCGAAATCGTTTTCAATTCATTTTCATTTCGAAATCGTTTTCAATTCAATTTCATTTCGAAATCGTTTTCAATTCAATTCATTTCGAAATCGCTTTCAATTCATTTCATTTCGAAATCGTTTTCAATTCAATTTCGATATTCATTTTAAAATGAATAAAATCGATATAAATATCGTTCACGACAAAATGGCGTCAATCTAATCAACACGGCTTCATATATTTCTATTTTCAAATATTCTATTTCAAATATTTCTTTTTCAAAATAGTCGTTATTATCAAAATATTTCGTTCAACACATGACCAATCTCAATGAATGAGTACTGTCAACACATGAACTTTTATTTTATAATATTCTTTATTTTTCAAGTTGGAATGAGGCCCAATCAATTACCATATAAAATTAATTATATGGATTTTTCATACAACACATGTATATAATAACATTGAAAATAATCAACCATCAACCAAAGTGCACTACACTGTATAAGCATCAAATATAGATATTCAACGCTTATAACAGCCTGTCAATCAATCGATCGACATATTTAATCAATCAGGATGAGTGAACTGCATATTTCATCCTAACACCCGTGTAGGGTTTCAAACAATCAAACAATTATTTTATTTGTGCAGTTGGGCGATGTGTAAAATTTATCGACCCAATCAATGTCCTTCAAATAAGTGTACATAAACAAACCGTCTGGTTTGTAAATGAATATTTTACTTATTCACATTCACGTTAAAAATTATATTTTTAACGATAAAACATTTTATTTCAACCTATAAATTTCTATTCAATTCATTTATTCAATAAAATGATATTTTTATTTTTCTAACATATTTTAGAAAATTTCGGCGGCATAACGGCACGATACTAGAAACGGGACAAGGCCTAGCCTTATCCCCGGTCTAGTGAAGGCCCACGCCATTCACACATCAATCATATCAATTCATTTCACCAAACAATTCATTTCAAAATGAATAATCTAACTAATTTGCAACCAAACAAACAAGTCCATGGTCTGTGGACGGGTGTCGGGTGCTACTAATAAGCACCGTCTGCATCCTAGTATATATATATATAACTAGAAAGAAATTGAAAGGTGAGAAATTCTCATGTATTGCTATCCTAGTTCCACGGCACTTCTTTGATAGAAATCTTCATCGCTATCGCATCTTTGTCCCCTTCGCTGCCCGGATCCTCTACATATGTAAAAATCGAATTTTTACTTCGCTATTCAATATAAAAATCGAATTTTTATTTCAAAGTTCAATATATAAAAATCGAATTTTTATTTCAAAGTTCAATATATAAAAATCGAATTTTTAGTTCACTATTCAATATATAAAAATCGAATTTTGAATTCGCTATTCAATATATAAAAATCGAATTTTGAATTCGCTATTCAATATATAAAAATCGAATTTTGAATTCGCTATTCAATATATAAAAATCGAATTTTCTAATATAAAGATTATATTTTTAATATTCCTATGATGTAAAAATTATATTTTTAATTCTCTACCTAACCAAAAATCATATTTTTACATCATCTATATAGTAAAGACTATATTTTTAATACTTTAAAAATATAAAGATCATATTTTTACTACTCTATTTTCTATATAAAGATCTCGTCTTTTTACATAAAAAGATTTTAGCTTTTCAAATATAAAGATTGAACTTTTTCTATGCAAAAATCTAATTTTCTTCTAAATTCAAAAATTTGTTCTTTTCTATTTCAAAAATCCGGTCTTTTACTTGTTAAAAAAAACTAAAATATATTTTCTTTCAAAACAATGTATGTATTTGTTTTCAAATGAAAGAGGTTTCTATTTTTCTATAACAATGCTATTTTTCTACAACAATGCTATTTTTCTATTCTAAACAAACCTATTTTTATTTCTAAACAAATCTATTTTTATTTCTAAGCAAATCTATTTTTATTTCTAAACAAATCTATTTTTTTTCCTAAATCAAAACTACGATCCTTTTTCTAAACGAAAATATGAACTTTTACTTAGATAAAAATCCTATCTTTATTCTCTAATCATTTTAAAAAAAAGGTCAAATCTTTTATATCTCAAAAATCACATCTTTTATAACTCAAAATAAAATCAGTTTTTAAATTATGTTAAAATCAGTTTTTAAATTATGTTAAAATCAGTTTCTAAGTTATGACAAAATCAGTTTTTAAAACAATAAAATAATCAGTTTTTAAAACAATAAAATAATCAGTTGAAAGAAAAAAGAGGACTTACGGGGGGGGGGGGGGGGTTAGCAGGTCGTCGGAGGGCTTCTCGAGGCGGAGGTGGAGTTGTCGGAGTCGTTCAGGTGGGTGGCGAGCTTTGGGGGCTGCGGTGCGATGTCTGCTCACGGAGGCGCAGCGTTTCTGGGCGGAGAGGCTCGCGTGGTCGAGCTCGAGCTCTGGCAGGGCGGCGGTCGATGGCAGCAGGGGGGCGCGGGTCGTGCAGTCGATCGGAGGGAGGTCGGCGATCGATTTAGACTTAGGGTTTTTTTTTTTTTCTGGTTGACATCAAAGTGAACGGGGGGGGGGGGGGGGGGGGCAAGGCGAGATTAAGGGGAAGAAAGTTTTTTTTTATATAATTTATTTAATTTCTTTTAAATTTCAAAACTTCATGCTTATCGAAACGAACTCTAATTTAAACTCAACGACTGCCGCCCCTAGCGTTTTACCCTCATTCCGAACACAATGGGATATGTATCGTAGGTTGATTCGACTGTTTGAATCAGTTTCCGTTAAATTTACATTTAAATCTATATATTGAATTTTAAACGTACATTTCGAATTACCGGGGTTACATACTAACTCTATAAATTCCACAAAAATATTTTCTAGCTTCGTACTGACGATACGGTCCTAACAAAACTAGTTTCGTCGTATTCTGAGACCGTTGGAAAAATGGCCAATTTCCAGTCGATTAAAATCAACTGAAACTGGTCAAACGCGTTTTCTTTTGCCACGCTGACATATTGATTCGAAAAATTATGAAATTTGAAACCTAGCAATAACTTTACATCCCGGACCCAACAAAACTGGTTTCGTCGAAATCCGAGGTCGTTTGCAAAATGGCTATTTTTAAGGGCTATATATTATATTAAAATATATATAAATTCCACAGCGACTATTTCTAATTTTCAACTGGACATATCTCATCATTTATAAAGTGAAATCTCAGTTTCTCAACTTCGTTGGAAAGATATCATCAATTAGATCCTAATGTTTTTGATTTCACAAAAATCCGGATTGTTTTGCACCCGGTACATTCAATTGAAGTTTGAAATCGAATTATCGAACTACCGCGCCATTTTTAATTCTATTTATAATTATATATAAATATTTATATTCTAACGACGACGCGTATAATATATACGTTCGATTTATATTCTAAATAAATTTCTCGTCGATATTATTTAAAATAATTCATTTTAAATAATCAAAATTCGCTATAATTGCCAAAATAAAAATTTTAAACTGGCCCAGAATTTACGGGTTGTTACAATCTCCCCCACTTAAAACTTTTCGTCCCCGAAAAGGAACAAAGTCGAAAGTGGTTTGATTAATCAACTCTACGCTCGGTCTGGCTTCCATTCTCCAACTCTTTAGTTTCTGAGAATTTTCAAAATTTCAAAAATTTGGCTAACACCCTAAATTTTTGAAAAATTTCGCCATAGCCTCCCCTGCACCGGGAGCATCGGGGAATTTCAAATAGCTTCCCCGGTCCTTCAGATCTCAAAAAGAAAAAGAAAAAGCCAAGCGGCTAGCCAATAGGCTCACAAAATCCTCATCACCCAAACAAAACAGGAAATTATGTAGTAAACATGTACCTATTTGTCGGGCAAACAAATTTTATTCTCTGGCTCTAGCCTCCTTGCTATGACCTGTTCAATGTAAGTATATGCATATGCAAGCAAATGCGACCAATTTTCAATATAACTCAATATTCGATCAAATTAGGCATAATGGTTAAAAATTATCAAACAAATAAACAACACAAACATCAATCAATTAGTGAATTTAACGTTTCAAATTCATAATTTTGATACATATACAAAAATCATGTTTTTGATGCCAAATCACAACAATAGGCCCTATCTAATTTTTGGTTCTCACACCAGTCAATAGGAAATATATAAATATCACACCTTCGACACACGAACTCTAATTCTGATGATGTAGCTACAATCATCAGAATCATCTCCGGGCAACTAGAGTGTGAATCTATATCTACCCAGTATATTAAAATTTCGAATACACGTGGATCAGACGTATACGCAAAATCTATATATACTGGATTGTCCACTTCAATTTAAATAGATAATCAAATACGAATAATTGATTTTAATTTTCAAAACAAAAATTTGTTTTCATTTTCAAAAATATACTCTTCACACTCGTTCTAGGATACTACTGATCCCATCTCTAACGAGTCATTCTCGTTGGATATTACTAATCCAATTTCTGATGAATTCTTCCGTACGGTTCTAATGTGCCTTGTTCTCTAGCTTTGTAAACCAAAGCTCTGATACCAAATGTAAAGACCCGCAACTTCCCCGTAAAGGAAAGCGTCGGATAGTTCGAGAACAAACCACAACAGAACACATACAGAAGAACATTTCACTATATATTACAACAATGCACCAGATTACTAGAATATACAGAGTATAAATGAATATTACACAGAAATATCAGAGATTTAAATTACATTTAAATACATCGCAGCGGAAAATAAAACAATACACAACTAGAAGGAATATACGGATACAAAGCTTTCCGGATATCGTTCCAGCTGTAAACCAGGATCCTGTGAATATAAATCTGCAAAACCAAAACTACTAGCTGCCCGTGTCGAAAATAAGGGCACCCAGAGTTTAGGTTGAAACAATAAACTCCAGGTCAGTCATGTGACTGGTGTGAGAACTAAAACAGTTATTAATCTTTATTTTAAAGTTAGGTAAATCAAGGGACCACGCCGTATAACACGGAACGGGTTTCCTCCCAAGAATACCAGTGCATAAAACAAACAGCGCAATGCTAAATAAAGAAAAAAATGAAGCTGTTATAAGACCCAGGTCCCATCACACAATGCAACGCAGCCGAGGATAGGGTTTTCCCTTATAACAGCCAAAGAATGCTTGATACGTTTAAAACAGATTATTTTGATAGTACTATAATAAGTGCATAGTGTATAAAACAACTTCAAATCATAAGTATCAATCATAGGCGACATGAGCGTCCCATGCCACTATGTCGCCATATATAGGTTTACAAATAAAACCGCAAAGTCACGTATTTGGAAATTGGATTTCCATCTATGAACCGAGGCAAAAGATAGTCCTCAACCGATTCGAGACTGTCTAGCCCGAGCCTCAGGAACAGCCGCAACTGCCCCTTGGAGCGACAGGGCCGGTCCACACGGAGTGGATTATTATGCCTGAACAATACGTCTCCCCACCCTATGGGGTGTAAGTCTGGTCCGTCAGCCGACCAGAATGCATTCGGCCGAAACCGATATAACCGAGGCGCCTCGCAACCGCAACAACCACATAAGTCAAACTCGTCAGGGCGTGTAAAACCACTGACGCCACTTCTAGCTAGAAAGAAACGCAAGTCCTCCCTGAGGTCCGTCTCCCATTTTTGGTTCATACCTGGTGTGAAACACGCGAGGTAAACGTTACACAAAGCTACGCCACAAAGGCCGTGCTTTGATCATCAACCACAAGACTTTTCTTTTCAACAGAAGCCTTGATCATTTGCATCTTAGCATGCCACACAGGCAAACCATCCTATGCAACCGATATCAGTCACACAGAATGAAATCCGATGTCAGACACACAGTCCATTTACAAGTCCGTTCTGGGTCTGAACGAAACCGGAGGCACCTAGTACCCCGCATATCCATCGATCTCCAAGTACGTCTGGACGATCACCAACTGTTTCCATCTTCTTGAGTGTACAGCCCAATCAAGATCATCAGCTATCACCCAAACGACGTGAAGACCTCCGGTCTTCGACCATCGTCTTCATCTTCGACTTATCGTCGTATCAGTTATTCAGAATGGGATAAACCCGGTCTTTCCGAATAACTCGCGTATATTTTAAATAAGTGTTACACAAACACAACATACGCCTCATTCCAATTCATTAGTCACTAACCGTAAATTAATCAAGAGAATAATTTCCCAAATATTAACCCCGAAGGCCGAAACCAACATCAGATCAATATCCAGAAAACCATTCTGCTTGGCTAACCGACAGTTAGTTTCTAAATTTCACATTCATAGGGAAAGATTCCCATTAATTTTATCAAAGATAAATTCCTTGAATTTATTCTTTAATCCATTTTTGAATATCAATTCAAACTAGTCGGGATTAGCGAACCTTACCGAAGTAATCATTTGTTTTAATTTCCCAATCCCAACCTATTCATCCCATGAAGTAAAACTGGTAATACTTCATATCTAACACCACAGTGTTATCGGTAAATTCAATTACCATTTCACGTTCAAATCTAATTAAAGATTTAACTATCGCCTGGAGCAAAACTGGTGATACTCCATTTTCGATCTTTTCAATCTAATTAAAGATTCATTAAAACTCCTCTTAGTTTTAATCGTTAACTGGGTTAAAGAATCAGTGTCATTTAAAACACAGTTCACGATAAACCCAAAGTCACATTCATTAATTATCGGGTTAAAGAATAAGTGTTATTTAAAACACTGTTCACGATAAACCCAAATCACATTCGATATTCAATGCAAGGCTCTGAATAGAAAATATATCGGCTTATATTCAATATCGAATTCTACGACTAACAAATGTCGTATTGGAAATAACGATACAAATATATATCTTTCAAATTTCCATAACAACACCTGTAATATCACGAATTCCAACATCGAAATATTCCGAAGACAATTTCGATTCAAATCCACTCCAATGCAATCATTGGAAATTTTGGTTATTTTCAAAACCATTTCAAATTCAATTTATTTATTTAAAAATAAATAGAATTATAATTCTAGTTCAAAACTAGTTCATTTCGATAAAAATCTATTTTTATCTTTTCAAATATGGAGTTTTTCATCCCAAACTTTCACAAATCATTTCTTATGATTTTACACAAATTATTACTATTTTTAATAATTTTATCAAGGCCCGTACAGTCGATTTCCATTAACGGCCATCGAACTGCACTTACAGCGACCTTTTTCGAATTTGATTTGGACGTATCTCCAAATCCAACCGTTAGATTTCAAATTTCTAACATTCATTAGAAAGCTCTTTTCGATACGAACCCAACGGTTCCGGTTTTAGGAGAATCCGACGGTCGGATCTCCCGCAATGTCCGTTTGAAATAAATGGTCGAAATTCACGAACTGCCGCGGCGCGGCGCGTTCTATTCAGGCCATTATATTATATATATAATATATACTTCGTCGATTCCTATTTAAAACGAATTATATAAATAGTTTTGAATTCGTTTCAAAAACATTTTCAACTTCCATTTCGATTCAAATCAAAATTTAATTCTTCTTTATGAATTCGTTTTAAAATCCATTTCTATTCAATTCAAATTTCAATTCAATTTGAATTCATTTCAATTTGCTTTCAATTCAATTTGAAATCGTTTTCAATTCAATCCATTTCGAAATCGTTTTCAATTCAATTCATTTCGAAATCGTTTTCAATTCAATCCATTTCGAAATCGTTTTCAATTCAATTCATTTCGAAATTGTTTTCAATTCAATTCATTTCGAAATCGTTTTCAATTCAATCCATTTCGAAATCGTTTTCAATTCAATTCATTTCGAAATCGTTTTCAATTCAATTCATTTCGAAATCGTTTTCAATTCAATCCATTTCGAAATCGTTTTCAATTCAATCCATTTCGAAATCGTTTTCAATTCAATTCATTTCGAAATCGTTTTCAATTCATTTTCATTTCGAAATCGTTTTCAATTCAATTTCATTTCGAAATCGTTTTCAATTCAATTCATTTCGAAATCGTTTTCAATTCATTTTCATTTCGAAATCGTTTTCAATTCAATTTCATTTCGAAATCGTTTTCAATTCAATTCATTTCGAAATCGCTTTCAATTCATTTCATTTCGAAATCGTTTTCAATTCAATTTCGATATTCATTTTAAAATGAATAAAATCGATATAAATATCGTTCACGACAAAATGGCGTCAATCTAATCAACACGGCTTCATATATTTCTATTTTCAAATATTCTATTTCAAATATTTCTTTTTCAAAATAGTCGTTATTATCAAAATATTTCGTTCAACACATGACCAATCTCAATGAATGAGTACTGTCAACACATGAACTTTTATTTTATAATATTCTTTATTTTTCAAGTTGGAATGAGGCCCAATCAATTACCATATAAAATTAATTATATGGATTTTTCATACAACACATGTATATAATAACATTGAAAATAATCAACCATCAACCAAAGTGCACTACACTGTATAAGCATCAAATATAGATATTCAACGCTTATAACAGCCTGTCAATCAATCGATCGACATATTTAATCAATCAGGATGAGTGAACTGCATATTTCATCCTAACACCCGTGTAGGGTTTCAAACAATCAAACAATTATTTTATTTGTGCAGTTGGGCGATGTGTAAAATTTATCGACCCAATCAATGTCCTTCAAATAAGTGTACATAAACAAACCGTCTGGTTTGTAAATGAATATTTTACTTATTCACATTCACGTTAAAAATTATATTTTTAACGATAAAACATTTTATTTCAACCTATAAATTTCTATTCAATTCATTTATTCAATAAAATGATATTTTTATTTTTCTAACATATTTTAGAAAATTTCGGCGGCATAACGGCACGATACTAGAAACGGGACAAGGCCTAGCCTTATCCCCGGTCTAGTGAAGGCCCACGCCATTCACACATCAATCATATCAATTCATTTCACCAAACAATTCATTTCAAAATGAATAATCTAACTAATTTGCAACCAAACAAACAAGTCCATGGTCTGTGGACGGGTGTCGGGTGCTACTAATAAGCACCGTCTGCATCCTAGTATATATATATATATATATAACACTAGAAAGAAATTGAAAGGTGAGAAATTCTCACGTATTGCTATCCTAGTTCCACGACACTTCTTTGATAGAAATCTTCATCGCTATCGCATCTTTGTCCCCTTCGCTGCCCGGATCCTCTACATATGTAAAAATCGAATTTTTACTTCGCTATTCAATATAAAAATCGAATTTTTATTTCAAAGTTCAATATATAAAAATCGAATTTTTATTTCAAAGTTCAATATATAAAAATCGAATTTTTAGTTCACTATTCAATATATAAAAATCGAATTTTGAATTCGCTATTCAATATATAAAAATCGAATTTTGAATTCGCTATTCAATATATAAAAATCGAATTTTGAATTCGCTATTCAATATATAAAAATCGAATTTTGAATTCGCTATTCAATATATTAAAATCGAATTTTCTAATATAAAGATTATATTTTTAATATTCCTATGATGTAAAAATTATATTTTTAATTCTCTACCTAACCAAAAATCATATTTTTACATCATCTATATAGTAAAGACTATATTTTTAATACTTTAAAAATATAAAGATCATATTTTTACTACTCTATTTTCTATATAAAGATCTCGTCTTTTTACATAAAAAGATTTTAGCTTTTCAAATATAAAGATTGAACTTTTTCTATGCAAAAATCTAATTTTCTTCTAAATTCAAAATTTTGTTCTTTTCTATTTCAAAAATCCGGTCTTTTACTTGTTAAAAAAAACTAAAATATATTTTCTTTCAAAACAATGTATGTATTTGTTTTCAAATGAAAGAGGTTTCTATTTTTCTATAACAATGCTATTTTTCTACAACAATGCTATTTTTCTATTCTAAACAAACCTATTTTTATTTCTAAACAAATCTATTTTTATTTCTAAACAAATCTATTTTTATTTCTAAACAAAACTATTTTTTTTCCTAAATCAAAACTACGATCCTTTTTCTAAACGAAAATATGAACTTTTACTTAGATAAAAATCCTATCTTTATTCTCTAATCATTTTAAAAAAAAGGTCAAATCTTTTATATCTCAAAAATCACATCTTTTATAACTCAAAATAAAATCAGTTTTTAAATTATGTTAAAATCAGTTTCTAAGTTATGACAAAATCAGTTTTTAAAACAATAAAATAATCAGTTTTTAAAACAATAAAATAATCAGTTGAAAGAAAAAAGAGGACTTACGGGGGGTGGGGGGTTTAGCAGGTCGTCGGAGGGCTTCTCGAGGCGGAGGTGGAGTTGTCGGAGTCGTTCAGGTGGGTGGCGAGCTTTGGGGGCTGCGGTGCGATGTCTGCTCACGGAGGCGCAGCGTTTCTGGGCGGAGAGGCTCGCGTGGTCGAGCTCGAGCTCTGGCAGGGCGGCGGTCGATGGCAGCAGGGGGGCGCGGGTCGTGCAGTCGATCGGAGGGAGGTCGGCGATCGATTTAGACTTAGGTTTTTTTTTTCTGGTTGACATCAAAGTGAACGGGGGGGGGGCAAGGCGAGATTAAGGGGAAGAAAGTTTTTTTTTATATATAATTTATTTAATTTCTTTTAAATTTCAAAACTTCATGCTTATCGAAACGAACTCTAATTTAAACTCAACGACTGCCGCCCCTAGCGTTTTACCCTCATTCCGAACACAATGGGATATGTATCGTAGGTTGATTCGACTGTTTGAATCAGTTTCCGTTAAATTTACATTTAAATCTATATATTGAATTTTAAACGTACATTTCGAATTACCGGGGTTACATACTAACTCTATAAATTCCACAAAAATATTTTCTAGCTTCGTACTGACGATACGGTCCTAACAAAACTAGTTTCGTCGTATTCTGAGACCGTTGGAAAAATGGCCAATTTCCAGTCGATTAAAATCAACTGAAACTGGTCAAACGCGTTTTCTTTTGCCACGCTCACATATTGATTCGAAAATTTATGAAATTTGAAACCTAGCAATAACTTTACATCCCGGACCCAACAAAACTGGTTTCGTCGAAATCCGAGGTCGTTTGCAAAATGGCTATTTTTAAGGGCTATATATTATATTAAAATATATATAAATTCCACAGCGACTATTTCTAATTTTCAACTGGACATATCTCATCATTTATAAAGTGAAATCTCAGTTTCTCAACTTCGTTGGAAAGATATCATCAATTAGATCCTAATGTTTTTGGTTTCACAAAAATCCGGATTGTTTTGCACCCGGTACATTCAATTGAAGTTTGAAATCGAATTATCGAACTACCGCGCCATTTTTAATTCTATTTATAATTATATATAAATATTTATATTCTAACGACGACGCGTATAATATATACGTTCGATTTATATTCTAAATAAATTTCTCGTCGATATTATTTAAAATAATTCATTTTAAATAATCAAAATTCGCTATAATTGCCAAAATAAAATTTTTAAACTGGCCCAGAATTTACGGGTTGTTACAATAATCAAGTGATAGCATGGTTCGACCAAGGCAACAATGATGGAATTTACACAGGAACAACATGCAAACACAAAGCCAGGTGATGTACACAGGGAGACACAACAAATATACAAGTGTAAATGGGTGCAGTTCAAAGGACAAGCAAACAAAACAAATAAATTTTGTTGGGGGAAAACTTCAAGTGGATTATAAAAGAGTAGAACAAGCATGAGATAGTCAACTTCAAATTCGATTTAGCATGAAACTGTGTGTGTTTAACAACAGGTGCAAGTGACAGAGTATAAATGGTGCAGCAATGGTCGAGCATATTATAGAGCATGTCAAGTTCAGGTGCAAAGTGTCGAGCCAGTTTACAAGAATAATCAAGTGCATAAACATGTGTACTTGGTGTTGCAGTGAACAACTACAACATATGATGTTCAAATCAGCTTATATATGGATACCTAGCGATAAGCATGGTACGAGTATGGTATAACTAATTATCGAGGCCGAGATAGCTCAGCAATTTACAAACACAATAACAAGGCCGAGCAAGTGACAAGAAATAAAGTGCACTTTGCGCAAACAAGCATCAGATCGAAGATGACGCAAGTAAAAGAGTGTAACTGTTCTTATCTAAGTGTGTGAGAAGATATCGAATTCACCAAAGCATTCATCAACAGAGTGTTTGCATGAAAGGTTCAGTTTTAGATGCAATAAGGGCAGACACAAGTGATACATGACAGATATGCATGAACCAATTTCAAGTGCAAAAAGCAAGTGTGGAGGTGTTCTTTAATTTAAAACATAGTATCTATTTAAGGCGATAACAAGAGTATTCACAAGAAATAGTCAAAGGAAAATAAAATTCAAAGTTCAAGTGTTCAAAGGAAGATCAAGACAGTAATTATTTGTATCAGTTTTTTTTAAGAGCAATATTGAAGAAGTCAAGCCAATAAGAAATCAACTCTAGAATATTTGACTCCAGAAAAATATATACGGCAATTATTTTAAGGACCAATTCAAAGCAACAAAGTCACACGCAAGTATCAAATAAAGGTTGAAGTTTTCAAATCCAAAGATTTCAAAAGCCCCAAAATTCATGAATATATCATAACCAAATCACTAGACGAAATCAGAGATATTTTCGGACTTGTAAACCTATTTAACACCCTCATCATCATCGGCTTTCGATATCCAAGTTCAAGCACAATTAAAAAGAAACTTGAATTGTAAAATCATACCAATATTGCTTGGATATGAATCAAGTGGAACAGCAAACTGAAGAACATTAGAGAGAGCGGCGGCTCCAAATTCAAGGAGAATTGAACTATAGATCGCTATCGCCATTGTGATTTGGTGCATCACTTCAAAGTGGCCAGCCAAGTTATAAGGGACAAGGATATTTTTTATTTACTTTAGCCTAGGGTTTTAAACTTTCAAAGGGTTTTTATTTCATGTTCGTTTTTTCAATTTCAATCAAATATGTAGTTTTCTAGTTTGCCTCTAAAACTAGGGAGACGAATTACGGGATTTGTAATTCGGGAAAATCTGGTTTCGGGGATAGAAACCAGTGCAAGGTTTTGAGCGTAGGGTTAAGAATAGTTG
Organism: Allium sativum; assembly: GCA_030737875.1. NCBI lineage: Eukaryota > Viridiplantae > Streptophyta > Magnoliopsida > Asparagales > Amaryllidaceae > Allium > Allium sativum. The sequence goes on along the minus strand of CM060927.1, from coordinate 258,416,712 downwards.
GGAGCGAGTATCGCGAGTTTACAGGGGATTGTAAGCGAAGAGATTGTTTTAACTTCTAGTAGAAACCTTGGGGAATGCAGTAGTAGGCAGAGTTTTGTCGAAGCTGGGTATATCTATGTGTTATTTATTTTCCGCATTTATTCTGATTATTATCCAACATAGAGTGTGTCAAAAAATAGCGAAGTCTTATTGTTCAGCCAGAGTTAATATCAATATATAGAAACAAATAATAAATAATGGCTTAGCTTAAAATTTTACAAAATCAGCCAAACTACATGTACGGACTACACCATATACTGCTTGAAATGGAGGCACAAAAGGAATCCCAACATGAAGCCCAACAAGAGAAACAACTGATTCAAGTTTATGCAGCAACAAATCAAGAATCTAAGAAGCATGAGGACTGTAACAACCCGGAAAATCTGAACTAATTAAAAAAAATTATTTTGGCAATTTTCAATGAATTTTGGATATTTAAAATGATTAATTTTAAATAATAACGATGAGAAATTTATTTTGAATAGAATTAGAACGTATATATATTTATTTGAATCAACATTAGAATATAAATATTTATTTTAATTATAGAAGGAATTGAAAATGGCGCGGTAGTTCGAAAATTCAATTTCAAATTTCAGATGAATGTATAGGATTCAAAATAAACCGTATTTTAGCAAAACCAAAAATATTAGAATCTATTTGAAAATATCTTTCCAACGAATCCAAAAAAATTGAAATTTTATAGCGGGAATAAAAAGTTATGCCTAATTGAATATTCAGAATAGTCGTTATGGAAAATATAGCCCTTAAAAATGGAAATTTTGCAAATGACCACAGTTTTCAACGAAACCACTTTTTTTGGATCCGGAATGTCAAATTATTGCTAGATTCCAACTTTCATAATTTTTGGAATCAATATGTGAGCGGGGCAAAGGAAAACATGTTTTGACAGTTTAAGTCAATTTGGATCTATCAGAAAATGGCTATTTTTCAAACGTTCTCCAAATTCGACGAAATTAGTTTTGTTAGGACCGTATCGTCAAAACATAGCCAGATTTATTTTTTTGGAATTTTTCGAATTAGTATGTGGCCCGGTAAATTGAAATGTACGTTTAAAATTGAATATACTAATTTATATTTTAATTTTGATGTAAACTGATCATAATAGAAGAATTGGTTTACGAAACATATCCCTTTGCGTTCGGGATGGGAGTAATTAGTTAGGGGCGACAGTCGGTGGGTTCGATTTCGAGTTCGAAATAAATAGTTGTTTTTTGAAATTTAAATATTATAAAATATATAAATTAAATAAACCCCTCCTATTCAAAGTCAATCCCTCCTTTCTCTCTCCTTAGTCGTTCAAATCGCAATGAAAAGAAAAAAAACGAATGAGCCACTGTTTTTGCTCCTCCAGGCGCAGCGCCGCCCACCATCGGCCTCTGGCCCCCCTACCGCAGCTCCTCCACTCGCTCCCTCCTCGAACGCGTGAAACCCTCCACCTAAATCAAAGACCCCCAAGCCCTAAATCCGCGAGCCCGCCAACCCCAGACCCGATAGTTGCCGCTGCCTCCTCTTCTAGCCCCACCTCCGGCAAAGCGCCCTTGATCTCCGACCTCCCTCTCCTCTTGCGCGAGCTACAGCTCGAACACCCAATTCGAGAACCCCCCAGGCTCTCCTTTGATCGAAACCCACAACGTAAGTTTTTATTGTAATTCTTTTAAATAATAAAGTTGTTTTTTTAATATGATTTTTATATTATAGAGATAATAAAAATATGATTTTTATTATCTAGGAAGCGAAGTAAAAATAGGATTTTTATATGTATGAAAGGTAAATAAATATACAATTTTTATTATGAAGTTAACGAAGTAAAAAATATGATTTTTATCGTTTGAATGGCAATATAAAATTGTGATTTTTATATATTCATTAGCGATAGAAAGATTCGATTTTAATCTATATAGTAGAGCTAAAAAAAATATGATTTTTATCTATGTAGCGTTGTTATAAAAATATGAAATTATTTTTAGAAATATAAAAATATAATTTTTAGCCTATATATGTTATTTATAAAATAATCATACAAAGAAATAATTATGGATTGGTTAAAAATATAATTTTTAACGTAGGTATACTACATGGATCGACAAGCAAAGCACGACGGAAGGGAACCCAAAGGTGAGAACTTCTCACTTTAATTTTATTTTTAGTCAAAATATATACTAGGATGCAGACGGTGCTTAGCAGCACCCGACACCTGTCGTCCACAGACCATGGACGACATGTTTGTTTGTTTGTTTTATTGTATTGTGAAAATTGATTGTGTGATGTGGAATGGAATGAAATAATTTATCATTAAAAATATAATTTTCAACGTGTATATGAATAAAATGAATATTCATAAACAAATCGGACGATTTGTTTATGTACACACATTTGACTGATATTGATTGGGACGATAAATTTTACACAACGCCCAACTGCACAAATAAAATTCATTATTTGTTGATTGAAACCCCACACGGGTATTGGGATGATATATGACATACACTAGTCCCAATAATTAGCTGTATGTCAATCGATTGGTTGACAGACTGTTATATGCGTTAAATATTTATATTTGATGTTTATGCAGTGTAGAATGCACTTTGGATGGTGGTTGACTGTGTTTGATTGTTGTTGTGTACATGTGTGTATGAAATCCATATAAATCAAATTATATGGTAATTGATTGTGTCTGATTCCAGTTTAGAAAGAATAAATATTTCAAAATAACGATTATTTTAAAATAATGAATATTTTAAAATAATATTCAGTAAAAGATCAAAATTTGATTTTGATGTCCGATTTGGGATGGACACGAATATATTTAAATATATATAGCCGTCTTGATTAGATTAACGCCATTTTGATGTGAACGATATTTATATCGATTTTATTCATTTTTATGATGAATATCGAAAAGGAATTGATTTCAAAATCTAGTGTTTCGAAAATACTATCATTTATATATCGATGATATGGAATATTCAATTTTGATTTGAAATTGAATATGAAGTTGAAATCATTTTGAAATCGAATTTAAAACGATTTATAAAATACGTTTTAAATGGAAATCGACGAAATATATAATATATATAAATTATATATAAGGGCCTGAATTGAACGCACCGCGCCGCGGCAGTTTGCGAATTTCGACCATTGACTTCGAACTGACATTACGGGAGATCCGACCATCAGATTCTCCTAAAACCGGAACCGTTGGGTTCATAACGAAAAGAGCTTTCCAAACGAATATTAGAGATTTGAAATCTAGTGGTTGTATTTGGAATTATATCCAAATCAAATTTGGAAAAGGTAGTTGTAAGTGCAGTTCGATAACCGTTTATGGAAATCGACTGTGCAGGCCTTGATAAAATTATTAAAAATATCAATAATTTGGGTAAAATCATAATAAATGATTTGGAAAGAATTATGATGAAAAATTCCATATTTGAAAGGATAAAAATATATTTTTATCGAAATGAACTAGTTATGGACTAGAATTAGAAATCCCAGATTTTTAAAATAAATAAATTGGGTTTGAAATGGTTTTAAAAACAACCAGAATTTCCAATATATGAATCGGAATGGATTTGAACCGAAATTATCTTCGGAATATTTCGATATTGGATTCCGTGATTATACGGATATCGTGGAGGAATTTGGAAGATATATATCTTATTCCAATACGATATTTGTTGGTTTTAGAATTTGATATTGAATATAAGCCGATATATTTTCTATTCAGAGCCTTGTATTTAATATCAAATTGGATTTTAGGTTTGTCGTGAATGATATCTTTAACAGTACTATTCCTAAACCCATTGGAGTTAAGAAAATTAGAGTCTGACTAGAGATTAGTTGGGTTGAATGGTTTCCTGGGTATTGATCTGATGTTGGTTTCGGCCTTCGGGGTTAATACTTAGGGAATTATTCTCTTACTAATTTACAGTTAGAGACTGATGGGATTTTAGGTTTGTCGTGAACTATGTTTTAAATGACACTGTTCCTAAACCCAGGGTGAAAAGAATAAATCTTTTAATTAAGATTTGAAGAAGAATTACCAATTAATTAACATTTAATTGGAACTGAAAATAGACTGTGAATGGGGTTTATTGTGAACTGTGTTTTTAACGACATTCGTTCTTTAACCCGATTTACGGTGAAATGTGATTTGGAATTTATAAATCTTTTTATTAAGATTTAACGGGAATTTTCCAAAGTAACGGTTTTCCAATTTAATATATTAAATTGGAATTGAATGGAATTCGATTGATAATAATCGAAGTGAACTTCTGTGGAGGAAGACTGTTAATACATATGGAATTTAAAAGGCTTTGTCGTTATTCCATTTATATTATTAGTCGGATACGGAAATTGATATCGATTATATATTGATTTGTTTTTCCGTGAAGATTCCATAATTAATGGAATGTGATTTGGGTTTATTATGAATGGTGTTTTTAAAAGACGTTAGTTATTTAACCCAGTTAAAGGCAGGATTACATGTCTGTCATTGTATTTCGAACTGTATGGTTGATCTCTGCTAAATATACATCTGTTTGGAGGTGGAGAATTTATTCTCTTGGTTAACACCGTTCTCTGAGGTGTACGAGCTCAGAGGTTATATATCGGCAGAAATCAATAGTACAGTGTAGATTGTCAATGCGACATGTTTGTGTTTCCAAAGTTAAATAATCATTAATATTGATTTTTGGGAAGATTAAAACTAAGTGGAGTTTTAATGAATCTTTAATTAGATTGAAATGTGAATTGATAATTTAAATTATCAAATTTGGGAAATGATAGAGAGTGGAGTATCACCAGTTTTGCTCTGAGCGATAGCTAAATCTTTAATTAGATTTGAACGTGAAATGGTAATTAATATTTACCATTAACACCGTGGTGTTAGATATGGAGTATTACCAGTTTTTCTCCATGGGATGAATAGGTTGGGATTGGGAAATTAAACAAATGATTATTTCGGTAAGGTGCGCTAATCCCGACTAGTTTGGAAAACCGTAACTTGGTTTGAATTTACATCTAAAGGAGGATTAAAGAGTAAATTTAAAGAATTTATCTTTGATAAAATTAATTGGGAACCTTTCCCAAAGTATAAGAATATTTGAATAAAAGAATATTCAGAATTGGAATGAGGCGTATGTTGTGTTTTTATAGCACTTGTTTATTATATACGCGAGTTATTCGAAAAGGCCGGGTTTATACCCATTTTGAATAACTGATTCGACGATAAGTCGACGATGAAGACGGTGGTTGAAGATCGGATGTCTTCACATCGTTTGGATGATTACTAATGTCTTGATAGGGCTGTGCACCCAAGACAAGGTAATAAGTGGTGATCGTCCAGACAAACTTGGAGATCGAAGGATATGCGAGGGCCTCTCTCCTGTATTGGACATATGGGACGAGGAGTAAGGTGCCTTCGGTTTCGTTCAGACCCAGAATGAACTTGTAAATGGATGTATGTCTGACATTAGATTTTATTCTGTGTTGATTGATGTCTATTAAATATATATTTGTTTGGCGGCGGAGAATTTATTCTCTTGCTTAACGCCCTTCCCTAAGACGTACGAGCTCAGGGGTTATATACCGATAGACATCAATCGCATGACGTAAATTGCCTACGTGGCATGCTGAGATGCAAATGATCAAGGCTTTTGTTGAAAAGAAGAGTCTTATGGTTGATGATCAAAGCACGGCATGTTTGTCATAGCTTTGTGTATAGCGTTAATTCGTGGGCATCACACCTCGGTATGAGTCAAAAAGGGAAATGGGAACCCAAGGAGAACATGACGTTTCTTTCTAGCTATGGGTGGTGTCAGTGTTTTACTAGCCCTGACATCGTTGTTATATTTTTACCTATGTGGTTGTTGGATTGCGAGGCTCCTCGGATATATCGGTCTCTACGGAGCCGATGGATAGGTCCTATAGGACCGAGAAACATGTGTTCAGGAATTGCTAATCCACTAACGTAAGTGTGGACCGGCCTTGGAGGATCCAGGGGTTGCCCATAGTGCGTAGTCCCAAGGCATTTGCTAGAGTGTCTCGAAACGGAAAGGAGTACATGCCTTGCCTAGACTCATGACGGAAATCCAATTTCCAATACATGACATTTCAATTTTGATTGTAGAGCCTAGTATGGTGACATAGTGGTATGGGGCACTATGCCGTCTATGATTGATACATTTATATTTGAAGTTGTTTTCATACACTTTACATTTATAATAGTATCAAAATGATTTATTTTAAATGTACCAAGCATGTTTGGTTATTATAAGGTAAAACTCTATCCTCCGGCTTGCGTTGCATTGTGTGATTGGACCTGAGTCTTATAATAGCTTAATTTTTCAAAAAGCATTGCGCTGTTTATAACTGTTTATGCACTGGTATTTTTGGGAGGAAGCCCGTTCCATGTTATACGGCGTGGTTCCTTGATTTACCTTATTTTTAAATTAAAGTTTTAAATAACTGTTTTAGTTCTCACACTAGTTTTATGACTGACCTGGAGTTTATTGTTATAACCTAAACTCTTGGTGCCCCTATTTTCCACACGGGCAGCTAGTAGTTTTGGTTTTGCAGATTTATATTCACAGGATCCTGGTTTACAGCTGGAACGATATTCGGAAAGCTCTGTATCCGTTTATCTCTTTCAGTTGTGTTTTGTATTGTTTTTCCACTGCTATGTATTTAAATGTAATGTAAATCTCTGATATTTTTCTGATGTATAATAATTATTCATGCTTTGTATATTCTTGTACTCTGATGTAAATTGTTGTAATAAGCAATGAAATGTTCTTCTGTTTGTGTTCTGATTTGTCTTATCCTCAAAGCAATCCGTTCTTTCCTTCACGGGGAAGTTCGGGTCGCCACAGGTGGTATCAGAGCTTTGGTTTACAGAGCTCAAGAACAAGACACATTAGAACCGAACGAAAGAACTCATCAGAGATTGGATTAGTAATATCCAATGAGAATGACTCATTAGAGATGGGATCAGTCGCATCCAAGAACGAGTGTGAAGAATATTATTTTTAAAATAAAAGTGAAAACAAGTATTGTTTTGAAAATTTAAACCTTATTCAACGTATTTGGATATTTATTTTGTATTGAATTTGGACAATCCAATATATAAAGATTTTGCATATACACCTTGCAAACGTGTATTCGAAATTTTAATATACTGGATAGATATAGAATCCCACTCTAGTCGCCCGGGGATGATTCTGATGATGTGGCCACATTATCAACATCTGTGCTCAAGTTTCAAAAGTAGGATATCTATATATTTCCAATTGACTGGCATGAGAACCAAAACTAGATAGGGTTTATTGTTGTGAATTGGCATCAAAAACATGATTTTCTGTATATGTATCAAAATTATGAATTTGAAACGTTAATTCACTAATTGATTGATGATTGTGTTGTATGATTATTTATTTAAATCAACATGCGAAAGAAAGGTAAATTTAGGCCAAATTGAACCAAATATTGAACTGTATTGAAAACTGTTTGGAAATGCATGCATGTACATATATATGTGTGAACAGGTCATTGCAAAAGGCTAGAGAAGAGGAATAAATTTGTATGCCCGACAAATAGGTACATGTTTACTAATTTATTGGGTTTGGATGATTTTATGAGCCGATTGGCTATTTCTTTTTCTGTTTGAGATGAGAGGGCCTGTGTGGCGGTTTGGGATTTTCCTGGTGCTCCCGTACAAATGAGGTTATGGCGAAATTTTTCGAAAATATAGGGTGTTGGCCAAATTTTTGAAGAATTGGAAAAATTTTAGAAACTGAAAAGTTGAAGAATGAAAGCAAAAATGAAAGTTGAATTAATTAGTTAAACAACTTTCTGCTTCGTTCCTTTTCGAGGACGAAAAGATTTTAAGCGGGGGAGATTGTAACAACCCGGAAAATCTGAACCAATTTAAAATTTAAATTTTTGCAATTTTAATGAATTTTGGATATTTAAAATGATTTATTTTAAATAATAACGACGAGAAATTTATTTTGAATAGAATCAGAATGTATATATATTTATTTGAATTGACGTTAGAATATAAATATTTATTTTAATTATAAAAGGAATTGAAAATGGCACGGTAGTTCGAAAATTCGATTTCAAATTTCAAACGAATGTACAGGATACAAAACAAATCGTATTTTAGCAAAACCAAAAACATTAGAATCTATTTGAAAATATTTTTCCAACGAATCCGAAAAACTGAAATTTCATAGCGGGAATAAAAAGTTATGCCCAGTTGAAAATTCAGAATAGTTGTTTGGAAAATATAGCCCTTAAAAATGGAAATTTCGCAAACAACCTCCGTTTTCGACGAAACCACTTTTGTTGGATCCGGAATGTCAAATTATTGCTAGATTCCAACTTTCATAATTTTTGGAATCAATATGTAAGCGTGGCAAAGGAAAACGTGTTTTGACAGTTTCAGTCAACTTGGATCGACCAGAAATGGCCATTTTTCAAACAGTTTCCAAATTCGACGAAATTAGATTTGTTAGGACCTTATCGTCAAAATATAGCCAGATTTATTTTTCTGCAATTTTCGAGTTAGTATTTGGCCCTAGTAAATTGAAATGTACGTTTAAAATTGAATATACTGATTTATATTTTAATTTTGATGATAACTGATCGTAATAGAAGAATTGGGTTACGAAACATATCATGTTGCGTTCGGGATGGGGGTAATTAGCTAGGGGCGACAGTCGATGGGTTCGATTTCGAGTTCGAAATAAATAGTTGCTTTTTGAATTTTAAATGTAATAAAATACATAAATTAAATAAACTCCCCTCTCCTATTCAAAGTCAACTCCCTCCTCTCTCTCTCTCTCCTTAGTTGTTCAAATCGCGATGAAAAGAAAAAAAAACCGAAGGAGCCACTGTCGTCGCTCCTCCAGGCGCAGCGCCGCCCTCCGTCGGCCTCTGGCCCCCCTACCGCACCTCCTCCACTCGCCCCCTCCTCGAACGCGTGAAACCATCCACCAAAGACCCCCAAGCCCTAAATCCGCGAGCCCGCCACCCGCCGGATCCGATAGTCGCCGCTGCCTCCTCTTCTGGCCCCACCTCCGGCAAGGCGGCCCTGATCTCCGACCTGCCTCTCCTCTCGCGCGAGCTACAGCTCGAACACCCAATTCGAGAAACAACCCCCCGACTCTCCTTTGATCGAAACCCACAATGTAAGCTTTTATTGTAATTCTTTTAGATAATAAAGTTGTATTTTTTTTAATATGATTTTTATATTATAGAGATAATAAAAATATGATTTTTATTATCTAGGAAGCGAAGTAAAAATAGGATTTTTATATGTATGAAAGGTAAATAAAAATATGATTTTTATTATGAAGTTAGCGAAGTAAAATATACGATTTTCATCGTTTGAATGGCAATATAAAAATGTGATTTTTATATATTCATTAGCGATAGAAAGATTCAATTTTTATCTATATAGTAGCGGTATAAAAATATGATTTTTATCTATATAGTGTTGTTATAAAAAGATGAAATTATTTTTAGAAATATAAAATGTAATTTTTAGCCTATGTATATTATTTATAAAACAATCATACAAAGAAATAATTATAGATTGGTTAAAATATAATTTTTAACGTATGTATACTACATAAATCGACAAGCAAAGCACAGCATAAGGGAACCCAAAGGTGAGAACTTCTCACTTTAATTTTATTTTTAGTTAAAATATATACTAGGATGCAGACGGTGCTTAGCAACACCCGACACCCGTCATCCATAGACCATGGACAACTTGTTTGTTTGTTTTATTGTGTTGTGAAAATTGATTGTATGATGTGGAATGGAATGAAATAATTTATCGTTAAAAATATAATTTTTAACGTGTATATGAATAAAATGAATATTCATAAACAAATCGGACGATTTGTTTATGTACACACATTTGACTGATATTGATTGGGACGATAATTTTACACATCGCCCAACTTCGCAAATAAAATTCATTATTTGTTGATAAAAACCCCACACGGGTACTAGGATGATACATGACATACACTAGTCCCAATAATTAGCTGTATGTCAATCGATAGGTTGACAGACTGTTATAAGCGTTAAATATTTTTATTCGATGCTTATGTAGTGTAGAATGCACTTTGGATGATGGTTGACTGTGTTTGATTGTTGTTGTGTACATGTGTGTATGAAATCCATATAAATCAAATTACATGGTAATTGATTGTGTCTGATTCCAGTTTAGAAAGAACGATTATTTTAAAATAATGAATATTTTAAAATAATATTCGGTAAAAGACCAAAATTTGATTTTGATGTCCGATTTGGGATGGACACGAATATATATATATATATATATATATATATAGTCGTGTTGATTAAATTAACGTCATTTTGACGTGAACGATATTTATATCGATTTTATTCATTTTTATGAAATGTATCGAAAAGGAATTGATTTCAAAATCTAGTGTTTTGAAAATATTATCATTCATATATCGATAATATGGAATATTCAATTTTGATTTGAAATTGAATACGAAGTTGAAATCGTTTTGAAAACGAATTTAGAACGATTTGTAAAATTCGTTTTAAATGGAAATCGAAGAAATATATATATATATATATATATATATATATATATATATATATATATATATATATATAATGGCCTGAATAGAACGCACCGCGCCGTGGCAGTTCACGAATTTCGACCATTGACTTTGAACGGACATTACGGGAGATATGACCGCCGGATTCTCCTAAAACCGGAACCGTTGGGTTCGTATCAAAAAGAGCCTTCCAATGAATATTTGAGATTTGAAATCTAACAGTTGGATTTGGAATTATGTCCAAATCAAATTTGGAAAAGATCGTTGTAAGTGCAGTTCGATGACCGTTTATGGAAATCGACTGTACGTGCCTTGATAAAATTATTAAAAATATCAATAATTTGTGTAAAATCATAATAAATGATTTGAAAAGAACAAGGATGAAAAATTCCATATTTTAAAGGATAAAAATATTTTTTTATCAAAATGAACTAGTTATGAACTATAATTAGAAATCCAATATTTTTAAAATAAATAAACTAGGTTTGAAATTGTTTTAAAAATAACCAGAATTTCCAATATATGAATTGGAATGGATTTGAACCGAAATTATCTTCGGAATATTTCGATATTGGATTACGTGATTATATGGATATTGTGGAGGAATTTGGAAGATATAGATATCGTTATTCCAGTATGATATTTGTTGGTTTCAGAATTTGATATTGAATATAAACAGACATATTTTCTATTCAGAGCCTTGTATTTAATATCAAATTGGATTCTGGGTTTGTTGTGAATGGTATCTTTAATAGTACTGTTCTTAAACCCAACGGAGTTAAGAAAATTAGAGTTTGACTGGAGACTAGCTAAGTTGAATGGTTTCCTGGGTATTGATCTAATGTTGGTTTCGGCCTTCGGGGTTAATACTTAGGGAATTGTTCTCTTACTAATTTACGGTTAGAGAATGATGGGATTTTGGGTTTGTTGTGAACTGTGTTTTACCAATTAATTAACATTTAATTGGAACTAAAAATAGAATATTAATTGGGTTTATTGTGAACTGTGTTTTTAACAACATTCGTTCTTTAACCTGATTTACGGTGAAATGTGATTTGGAATTTATAAATATTTTTATTATGATTTAATGAGAATTTTCCAAAGTAACGGGTTTCCAATTTAATATATTAAATTGGAATTGAATGGAATTTGATTGATAATAATCGAAGTGAACTTCTGTGGAGGAAGACTGTAAATACATATGGAATTTAAAAGGCTTTACCGTTATTCCATTTATATAATTAGTCGGATACGGAAATTGATATCGATTATATATTGATTTGTTTTTCCGTAAAGATTCCATATTTAATGGAATGTAATTTGGGTTTATTGTGAACGGTGCTTTTAAATGACATTAGTTCTTTAACCCAGTTAAAGGCAGGATTACATATCTGTCATTGTATTTCGAACTGTATGGTTGATCTCTGCTAAATATACATCTATTTAGTGGCGGAGAATTTATTCTCATGCTTAACACCCTTCTCTGAGACGTACGAGCTCAGAGGTTATATATCAGCAGAAATTAATAGTACGGTGTAGATTGTCGATGCGACATGTTTGTGTTTCGAAAGTTAAATAATCATTAATATTGATTTTTAGGAAGATTAAAACTAAGTGTAGTTTTAATGAATCTTTAATTAGATTGAAATGTGAATTGATATTTTAAATTATCAAATTTGGGAAATGATCGAGAGTGGAATATCACCAGTTTTTCTCCGAGCGATAGCTAAATCTTTAATTAGATTTGAACGTGAAATGGTAATTAATATTTACCGATAACACCGTGGTGTTAGATATGGAGTATTACCAGTTTTGCTCCATGTGATGAATAGATTGGGATTGGGAAATTAAACAAATGATTACTTCCGTAAGGTGCGCTAATCCCGACTATTTTGGAAAACTGTAACATGGTTTGAATTTACATCCAAAGGAAGATTAAAGAATAAATTTAAAGAATTTATCTTCGATAAAATTAATGGGAACCTTTCGCAAAGTATATGAATATTTGAATAAAAGAATATTCAGAATTGGAATGAGGCGTATGTTGTGTTTTTATAGCACTTGTTTATTATATATGTGAGTTATAAGGAAAGGCTGGGTTTATACCCATTCTGAATAACTGATTCGATGATAAGTCGACGATGAAGACGGTGGCTGAAGATCGGAGGTCTTCACATCGTTTGGATGATTACTGATGTCTTGATTGGGTTGTACACCCAAGACAAGGTAATAAGTGGTGATCGTCCAGACGTACTTGGAGATCGACGAATATGCGAGGGCCTCTCTCCTATTTTGCACATATGGGACGAGGAATAAGGTGCCTCCGATTTCGTTCAGACCCAGAACTAACTTGTAAATGGATGTATGTCTAACGTTGGATTTTATTCTATGTTGATTGATCTCTATTAAATATATATCTATTTGGCGGCGGAGAAATTATTCTCTTACTTAACGCCCTTCTCTGAGACGTACAAGCTCAGAGGTTATATATCGATAGACGGCAGTCGCATGGCGTGAATTGCCTGTATGGCATGCTGAGATGCAAATGATCGAGGCTTTTATTGAAAAGAAGAGTCTTGTGGTTGATGATCAGAGCATGGCCTGTATGGCATAGCTTTGTGTATAGCGTTTATTCGCGGGCCTCATACCTCGGTATGAGTCAAAAACGGGATAAGGGAACCTAAAGAGAATATGACGTTTCTTTCTAGCTATGGGTGATGTCAGCGTTTTACTAGCCCTGACATCGTTGTTATATTTTTACCTATGTGGTTGTTGGATTGCGAGGCGCCTCGGATATATCGGTCTCTATGGAGCCGATGGATAGGTCCTACATGACCAGGAAACGTGTGTTCAGGAATTGCCAATCCACTAACGTAAGTGTGGACCGGCCTTGGAGGATCCAAGGGTTGCCCAGAGTGCGTAGTCCCGAGGCATTTGCTAGAGTGTCTCGAAGCAGAAAGGAGTACATACCTTGCCTAGACTCATGACAGAAATCCAATTTCCAATACGTGACATTCCGGTTTTGATTGTAGAGCCTTGTATGGCGACATAGTGGTATGGAGCACTATGATGTCTATGATTGATACATTTATATTTGAAGTTGTTTTCATACACTTTACATTTATAATAGTATCAAAATGATTTGTTTTAAACGTACCAAGCATGTTTGGCTATTATAAAGTAAAACTCTATCCTCCGGCTTGCGTTGCATTGTGTGATGGGAGCTTAGTCTTATAATAGCTTCAATTTTTAAAAAACATTGCGCTGTTTATAACGGTTTATGCACTAGTATTCTTGGGAGGAATCCCGTTCCGTGATATATGGCGTGGTCCCTTGATTTACCTTATTTTTAAAGTAAAGTTTTAAATAACTGTTTTAGTTCTCACACTAGTCACATGACTGACTTGGAGTTTATTGTTTTAACCTAAACTCTGGGTGCCCCTATTTTCCACACAGGCAGCTAGTAGTTTTGGTTTTGCAGATTTATATTCACAGGATCCTGGTTTACAGCCGGAATGATATTCAGAAAGCTCTATATCCGTTTATCTCTTTTAGTTGTGTTTTGTACTGTTTTTCCACTGCTATGTATTTAAATGTAATGTAAATCTCTGATATTTTTCTGATGTATAATAATTATTCATGCTCTGTATATTCTTGTACTTTGATGTAAATTGTTGTAATAAGCAATGAAATGTTCTTCTGTTTGTGTTCTAATTCGTCTTATCCTCAAAGCAATCTGTTCTTTACTTCACGGGGAAGTTCGGGTCGCCACAAGGACCCACATGTGTTCACACTGGATGAGGACAAGTCATCATCAAATGATGACGACGCGATACTCGAAATATAAAGGCAATATAATAATCAGATACTCAAATGGATTCTACAGATGAATGCCAAGACAATTGAAATGCAAAAGACATAGGGACTTACACTAAACCAAACCAAACATACACGAACCAATTTAAAATCATCAAAAAGCGGACAGAGGAAGTGAAAATAGAGTAGTTTTCCAACATAAATTTGAGAATGGAGAAGATGACTTAGTAAAACGTGATAATACCTAAGCATATTAGTCATTGCACAGAACGCATACACAACGATGGATATAGATTTGATATTTGGTGTAGATTTTTCATTATAAAAAAAATTTGTGTGCAAATCTAAGTGATTGCTTCAAGATCAACTGAACAAAATTCCAAACAAAACATTGCAACCTCCATAAATATCATGCATTAACCAAGGCACTGGCAGAAACTTCGAATTCAATGCAGAAAAACAAACCAGCTCAACTTGTTCACTAGTATTTTTGTTTAGAAAGATGGCAGATCTAACTAAGAAAAGGCGGTAAAATTCTTACCGGCCTATAGCTGTAGGGGAGCAGGTGCAGCAGTGTCATCCCAACCAACAGGTGCAGCAGTCTCATCCCAACTAGATGCTAGAGCAGCAGCTACTATAGGATCTATTGTTGTATCCCATCCACCTACAGGTGCTACACATCATACAATATGACAACTTCGGTATTACTTCGTATTCATATCAAATCAACATTCTTCATGAAATATGTTCAGGGTACACATGCAAACTTTGAAAATTCAGTTGATGTAAGGTTTTATTTATGTATCCTTTGGCTGCATATGGTGACTCAAAAAATAGTACATCATACAGTACAAGCACAAGCAGCAATCAAAATAAAACAAATATATACGAATATATATATATATATATATATATCAAATGGATAAATAATGCATTTACAGATACATTTTAGAGCTTATATCATAATGACCGATCATAAAATTCTAGGATTATCTGAAGAAGAAAAAAGTTATGCTAGCATGATTGTTATGCATTAATAACACTAGAAAATTGTAAATGAAAATCATCGGATTTGTAAAATATGTGAGAGAGTTTGCAAAATATGTGTACTAAAGAAAAGACCAAACCTGGATTTGCCCAGTCAGCCCCAGTAGCAGCTGCATGAATGGGAGCTGGAAATGGTGCATCCCTCCAATCTGCACTACCACCCACCGATCTTCTGCTCCCATCCCTTGATAATCTGTAACTGCACCGTAATCAGAAGCAGGCAACACTGCCTCAGCTTCTACATCTTCCTTTGCATCATCTGGGTCCCTATAGAAAAACAAATCGACATACAGGAAAATGATTTTATGAGCAAAATCATAGCCACCTTTTAATATTCGATGTCAACTGAAATAGCTTAATCCGAATCCTATTTATTTTGGTCATTGTTTTGGGTTTTCTAGAGTCATGCACGTATTTCTAAGCTCTTAGATTAAAGATCAAGAAGCGGCAATGGAAATTCAACATTGGCAAGCATAATATTTCACTGTCCCTTACAAATCTGTAACTTTTTTACTATTGTAGTAAAAGAAGGAATATGGCTGTTATTTTAGAATTAAAACCATTTTGGAAACATCAAACCTGACAACTCTTTTACAAGGTGAATTTCACATCTTTAATCATAAATACAAGAACCATCATACAACTATAGAACATGCAATGCAACCAAATGTATATGACATATAAAATTAAAGTAACATAACCTATGAACAAAGTGTTAAGGTATATTGTTTTAACGAGGAGAACAATTAAGTCCCACATCACCAAGTTTTCTGGACTATTCTAAGTTATATAATAAGGCCTTGTATATGTTATTGTGAATTAAATTGATTAGGGCTTGTGTTATGGCTTGCATTGGTATGCATGTGGGTTTGGGCCTGTAGAATATTTATTAAGGGTCAAAGATTGGGCACTTGGGGCATGTGGGCACGTGCGTGACCGTACGGAAGAGATATGGCTGGTCCCAAGCAGTCATGTTTTTTGAATTTGAATAGACGGACGCATCTGTTTGAATAAAATTGTTTCCAAACGGTCATACCTGGTCGCCACTTATAAATATATTTCCATCTGCCCAGTCCAGAGTACCTTGTCCTCTCTCATTCTCCAAATACATTTCTTTTTTATCTGTTACCAATACAAATCCCATTCGACTCACAAGCATTGCCACGCCTTTGGGTTCTGGTTTTGTTGTATCCTGGGTAGCAATCTGTCGTTCAATCTGTTGGAAAACTGTGACGAGTGGGGGCAAAGGACAGCGAACTTGCGCCTCAAAACCATCTCTGATTGATTGTCCACTGCAAATTTTTCAACAATCTTAAAGCAATATCCGCTATGGATAACAGTGCAGAATCCGCCCTTCAAATTAATGAACCAGGACTTCGTCTGCTTGGACAGAATGAATGGAACAAATTTTACCCGTTGGCAGGACAAAATGAAGTTCCTCCTTGCTACCCTCAAAGTTTCGTACGTGCTTGATGAAAACCTTCCGCCGATTCCTCCTCCAACAGACAAAGATACTGAAGAACTGAAGAAAAAGAGGATGAAATGCGAGGAAGATGAACTGCTGTGCCGAGGCCACATTCTTAATACATTATCCGATCGCTTGTACGATCTCTACACTCCGCTGAAGTCGCCTAAAGAAATCTGGGATGCCCTGGAAGCAAAGTACAAAACCGAGAAAATCGGAATAGATAAGTTTTTAACTTTACAATATTTTAAATTTGAAATGAATGATGATGTCTCTGTTATGGACCAAATGCATGACTTGCAAGTTCTGGTTGGAAAACTTGTGGATTTAAAAGTGCAAATTCCAGAATCAATTCAAGTAGGGGCTATTATCGCTAAGCTTCCACCTAGTTGGAATAATTATCGTAAAAAGCTCCTACACATGACTGAAGAACTCACGTTGGAATGGATTGGAAAACACATACGGATTGAAGAGGAAAATAGAATCCATGATGGTGTTTTTCCAATAATAAACGTGAATAATGTCAACTCTGGAAAGAAGAGAAAGTGTAACACCCCGTAATTTTATAACATTAAAATTCACAAATTAAAGTATACTTAATTTTTAGAAAAGAATTAAGTGAAATGGGTTGCGCAGAGAAATATATATATATATTGATATATATATATATTGATATATATATATAAATTAAAAATTAAATAAATAAATATGCGAAAAAGTTCAAAACAGCGAATTGGGAGGGGGAATAACCGAACCGGCCCATTTTTGAGGTCGACCCGAGCCTCGCTGGGTTGACTAGGGGTTAATCCAGGGTGCTTGGCTGTCAACCCGTGGGCCGATTCGCTCAAATGCAGATTTTGCATTTGATTGGTTCTCATGGTTCAGGGTTAATCTAATGGTCCTAAATAACTTCCTACACCTATAAATACATCCTAATGCTAACCCTAAACCTAATTAAAATAGAATAGTTACCGTTATACCATCGCCATGGAAATCAATAGAGCCGCCACCAACTAAGAAAGAAGAAAAGCAAATTCAATTCTAATTCTCTCAACCCTAAAGCAAAGCAAAACTCTCTCTTTTCTTCTCTAAATTGTGAGTATGATGATCTTAACAAGATTATTATTATTTTAATTAGATTGAGTTATGAATGGATTATGAGTAGATGATGTGAATTATCATATATGTTGTTGTAAACCCCTTTTGCTATCATGTATATTGTAATTCCAATGTTATGTGATGATGATATCTTATATGTTGTAAATCATGCTATGATGATGTTATGTATGTTTACAGTTTCTATGCTAAGTTGTGATGAATCATACATGTTAAAAAGTCCATGATCTTACCATCTATGCTAGTTAGTTCATATTTATTAAATCATCATGTTTGGGCTATGTTGATCTATATGACAAGTTACATATGCAAGTTAGATTGATTAGAAAAGCTATGAACATATGCCATGACATCTATTATGACATCTAGAATTATGCTATGATATATGTGATATCTTATGCTAGTTCACACCATCATTATGTTGCCTAAAAACCCCATATGCAAGTTTATGTATAGATTTGGGCTATGATCATATCATGTAAATTGTGACCTTTAACAAGTTGACACTTTAGATCCTTAACATGTGTAGTTTATGCAAGTTTCACCCCTATTATGATTAGATTCATTTTAATTGTCCATATGTTGTGATAATTTATTTTTGTGCTATAAGTTAGACTATTCGAGTATAACGTATATTCTGCGTTGAATAAGCGAACGTATAAACGTGGGTAGGGGTAATATTAAGGATTTAATAATAAGAAGTTGGGGTGCAATTGATATGATTTTGCATGCCATAAGTGGATGGCCATAATTGAGTCAATTATGGACATCATTAAAAGTTGACTTAATTAATAATTTGAATAGGGAATTATTAAAACTACGGTAAAAGATTTTAAGTGTTAATCAATGCTTAGAACACGAGGTTGGACTCGTTTGTGACGAAAACTTGCCCGGACCCGCCCGACAAATCCAGTGGTCACAAATGTCAGCCCAATGTGAGAGGTCCTAGGCCTAAACTAAAGCATAACGGTTGTAAAGACACGAGGTTAGACTCTTTTATGGTGTAAGACTGCCCGGATCCGCCCGGCAAATCCGGCTGCCATAAATGCCAGTCTAATGTGAGAGGTCTTTATGAGGTTATGGCCTGAATGAATTAAGAAATACTTAACCAGATAAACATGTAAGGTGGGACATGGGGGTTAAGTAGGTGCCTTGGGTGGCATGAGTAATCTTGGGTGCGCCCTTAGTGGCATGTGAAATACGATTAGTAAGACTTAACCAAACACACATGTAAATGAACATGACTAAGAGGGTTAAGTGGGATATACTAGTGACAAGCTTAGGTGGGTAGCTTGTGGGGGCCCATTTCGACCAGTATCCCAAACGTATCTTTGTGGGCTCGACCCAAGTCGAGGACGGGACACACATGCTGGGTTCGACTGTAAGAGGCCAAAACGGGGAGCGGTGGCAATGCAAGTCCAACGGGTTTCGTATGCGTGTGTGGACCCGGGCTGGTAGGTAAGAAATTGTTGCATCATGTAGGTATAAGCCGTGCATTCTCAAGTTGTATCGGGTTGCCACTTTAGGGGAATGATACACCCCACTGTGGGGTCAGCACGAGTATCTACGAGTAGGGAGCCGATCGAAAGTGGGTAGTGGGGTACACTTAGTGGAGATAGGGGCAGACGGCACCTATGTAGTCAGCTAGGGGTACATAAGGCTATTTATAAAGTTTCTGTGTGAAGCAAGTGGGATCAAACAATAGGGTGACTGGTGTGGTGCAGTGTAGTAATCATTCGTTAGTAATTAGGTGTGCCTTTACCGTTATCTTTAACGTTATCTTAAACGCTATCTTTATCTTCCTAAGAGTTCATAGACATTTACTTGTCTTCCAGCTTATGCCTTATTCTAGTTATTTTGATAATAGTAATGTTAGAATTATCATACTCGCCAGACTTTATGTCTGACCCCCTCTATTTCTATCCTTTTTCCCCCTCCAGGTCCTCAGGTTGGGCCCAGCTCTAGTGGAGTTTGATTGAATTGCTTCATCTCTCTTTGGAAAGCTTGGACCGTTGAAGTAAAGTCCAGCTTGTTATCTTTTTAATGGCTATTTATGTAATGGGATTATGTATTTTTTTTTATGAAGATGGATATTGTACTTGGTTATGATTTATGGTTTTATTATGTAACAAACATGTTTAATTTCCGCTGCAATAAAATGAAGTTTTAGATTTCCAAGTACTATTTATTATCTGTTTGTTGTAATTTTTCTGTTCTATATTCACTTATAACCTCCATGGAAGTTAATACATTCCCTTTGTGAGTGACATTAATGGACGTGGGGTGTTACACGTGGTATCAGGGCTTAAGGTTACCAGAACAGATAAAAATACTTTAGAAAAATAGTTATTTTTGGAAGAAGTGTTTTCAAAAACATGTTTTAATGAGAAATTTAAAGAGAAGAGTTTTTAAGAAAAACATAATCCCCAATAGCCACATATCTTTATCTTTCGAATTATCCATTTTGAATCTTTCCTTTTTCGTTTCAGCATGGCTGAAGATCTTAATCTACCCGACGGTGTAACGATACCAGGATGGTATAGGAGGCTATTGGAGGCTAGGGCCGCTGCAGGTCCAGCCAATGTTCCTCCACCACCAGTTGCACCCATTCCTCCTCCTCGCGTAAATACTTTTGCAAAGACATGCAAGGAATTCAAGGCTATGGGTGGAAAACCATTTCAAGGGTCAGAAATGTTTGTGGAAGCTAGAGATTGGCTTAAGGAGGTGGAAGAATTGCTAGAAATCTTTGAAGTAGAAGAAGGGAGGAGAGTTCGTTTAGCAGCTTGGTTGATGAAGGGAGAGGCCTCGTTTTGGTGGGAGGTCACTAATGGGGAGCATCCTGTTGACTCTTGAGCGGATTTCAGACGTAGGTTCGAGGCGAAGTTTCTCTCAAGGGCGGAAGAAAATCTATATATGGAAAGGTTCTTGACATTGAAGCAATGAAGCTCATCAGTGAAAGAATATGTCAATAAATTTAATCAGTTAGCAAGATTTGGCTTGGACTTAGTAAACACGCCGGAGAAGAAGGCTCTAAGGTTCGTGAATGGCTTGAATGAACCATTGCAAGGGTTGGCTATGACCCACATTCTGATGGGGGCCACCTTTGAGAAGTTAGTAGAAATGGCGCTCATGCATGAGGAGAAAAGCGCTAAAGCTGATAAGGTACCCGAGAAGAAGGGGGATCAGAAGAAACCACAACAGCAAAACAAGAGGGTGGAAAAGACAATAATGGCAAGGGAAAGAAGAAGTGCTTTAACTGTGGAACCCCAGGCCATCTCAGCAAGGATTGCCGAAAGAAAAAGAAGACATGTTGTTTTCATTGTGGCGACGCGGGACATTTAGTGAAGGACTGCTCAAAGAAGGGGCAGAGGGCAGGAGCTACCTCGGAAGGACAGGTGCAGGCTCTTATGGTACCGGGCAGGCAAGGGGACAAGTTCAGGCTCTCGCGGTCCCACCGCTGCAAGAACGAGGTAGAACCATTTCTGTTGAAAGCTTAGTTTTTCTGTTTGATCATCCTGTCCGTACCTTATTCGATTCGGGCGCATCACATTCGTTTATCTCTACATCATTAGTTGAATCACTGCACTTAAACACCAGTTTAGTAGAGGATCCCTTAGTTGTTTCTAATCCAATAGGGGGCTCAGCTTATTTGTCCATGATGTGTTTGGATTTGAAAATTTCCATACTTAGCGTTGAATTTAGATGTGATGCTTATGTGTTGGGCTTCACGGGCTATGGGCTAATTTTAGAAATGGATTGGTTATCCAGAAATGGGGTCGTTCTTGATTGTGAAAGGAGAGTAGTTAGGCTCGTGACTCGCCTTGGCAACACTCTCGAAATCTTCTGTAATCCCATAAATTCGGTTATACTAAGTTATCTAGAATCGCTTGACGCGTCTGAGGAAAATCTACGATCTGTTAGAGTGGTCCGAGAATATTGGGATGTGTTTGAGGAGGTGAAGGGCTTGCCTCCGAAGCGGGAAATAGATTTTCGAATATATCTTGTGGATAATGCGAAACCAGTATCTTTGCCAGTACGCCACATGGCTCCATGTGAAAGGAGGGAACTCGATAAGCAAGTGAAGGAGTTGCTTGAGAAGGGGTTCATAAGACGAAGTATATCGGAGTGGGGTGCTCCAATAGTATTTGCCACGAAGGCGGATGGGTCCCTTAGACTGTGTGTGGACTATAGAGAACTTAATAAACTTACTAAGAAGAACAGACACCCACTGCCGAGGATTGACGATCTCTTCGATCAGTTAGTTGGCGCCTCAGTGTTTTCGCAGTTGGACTTAGCCACTGGGTTCCATCAGTTGAGAGTGGCTGAGGATAGCATAGACAAGACTGCCTTTAGGACTCCGGACGGTTTCTATGAATGGCTAGTGATGCCCTTCGGTTTGACAAACGCCCCAGCATATTTTGTTGATTTGATGAGTAGGGTGTTTAGGGAGTACCTTAACAAATTCGTGGTAGTCTTTGTAGATGACATCTTGATCTTTTCTAAGGATGAAGAAGAGCATGCCCTACATCTTAGGGAAGTGTTGGAGACCCTACGAGCGCATAGCCTTAAGGCTAAATTTTCTAAGTGTCACTTCTAGAGGAAGGAAGTACGGTTCTTGGGGCACGTGGTTTCCAAAGAAGGGATAGCCGTGGATCCCGCGAAGGTGGTGGCCATCCAAGATTGGAAGGTCCCTAAAAATGCTACCGAAGTGAGAAGTTTCTTGGGGTTGGCTGGCTACTATAGGAAGTTTATCAAAGACTTCGCAAAGATATCAACTCCATTGACACGCTTGACGAAGAATAACCTAGTTTTCACATGGGACGTAGATTGTGATGATGCATTCCAATGTTTGAAGAGAGCTTTGACTTCAGCCCCAGTCTTAGTATTGCCAGACGGGAGTAAGCCGTTTACCGTTTATACTGATGCTTGTGGGACAGGACTAGGCGCAGTCTTAATGCAAGAGGGTAGGGTAATAGCCTATGGTGGAAGGCAGTTGAGAGCGCATGAGAAAAATTATCCTACACATGACCTAGAATTGGCCGCTATTGTTTTCGCGCTTAAGTCTTGGCGTCATTATCTTCTTGGCGAGAAATTCGAATTATTCACTGATCACAAGTCTTTAAAATACCTATTCTCTCAAAAGGACTTGAACTTAAGGCAGCAAACGTGGATGGAGTTCTTAGCGTCCTACGACTTTGAGATAGCATATACCCTTGGCAAGGGTAACGTGGTGGCCGATGCCTTAAGTAGAAAAGATTATCCTTAAGTCCTTTGTTTGTTGAGCGGCGAAGTTTAGAATTCATTTCGATGTTTGACTTTAGACCTTCCGTTGACTTCGTACCCGGTTTGCTAGCATCCTTGGAGGTCAGACCTACGCTTTTGGGACGGATTGGCAAGGCACAGTGAGACGACCCGCAGTTGGTTGAGTTAGTAGAAAAACTCAAAGGAGGGGAGTCATCAAGCCATCTCCGTAGGTATACCCTAGACGATAAGGGTTGGTTACGTAGGGACGGTAGACTTTGTGTACCAAAAGACGATGACCTAAGGAAGACTATTCTTGACGAAGCACATCATTCGAAGATGACCATTCATCCCGGCGGGGACAAGATGTACAAAGACATGAAGAGAGTTTACTTTTGGGCCGGCATTAAGAAAGATGTGGCCGAATATGTCGCTAGATGCTTGGTGTGCCAACAAGTAAAAGCGGAGCAAAAGAAACCTGGTGGGTTGCTTCACCCATTGGAGGTTCCACTATGGAAGTGGGAAAGTGTCTCGATGGATTTTGTGGATGGGTTACCGCGATCAAGGAAGGGTAATACAGGAATTAGGATTATAGTAGATAGACTTACTAAAAGCGCCCATTTCATTCCCGTAAAGAGTAAGAGGACTGCTCCATGGTTAGCCTCCGTATACGTTCGAGAAATAGTTCGTTTGCACGGTGTTCCTTCTAGCATAGTGAGCGACCGCGATCCTCTTTCCACTAGCGAATTTTGGAGAAGCTTACAAGAGGCGGTAGGGACTCAGTTATGTTTGGGCACCGCATATCATCCTCAGACGGACGGCCAGACCGAGAGGGTGAATCACATTCTAGAGGATCTGTTGAGGCTATGTATCCTAGACTTTGGGGGTACGTGGGAAGAGCATCTTCCATTGGTGGAGTTCGCATATAATAACAACTTTCAGTCCAGCATTAGTATGGAACCATTCGAAGCTCTTTATGGACGACCTTGTCGTTCACCTACATGTTGGTGGGAATCTACGGATAAGATCTTACTTGGGCCCGATATGATTAGGGAGACTTCGGAGAAGATCGACTTGATTAGAAGGAGGATGAAAGCAGCACAGGATAGGCAGAAATCTTATGCGGATAAGAGGAGGATAGATCTCGAGTTTGAAGTTGGGGACATGGTCTTTGTCAAAGTGTCTCCATTACGGAACGTTGTTCGCTTTGGGTCCGTTGGGAAATTAGCACCAAGGTTTGTAGGGCTGTTTCCTATTAAGGAGAAAATTGGACAGATGGCGTATAGAGTGGAGTTGCCCGAGAGACTTAGTGGTGTACACGACGTATTCCATGTGTCACATTTGAGGAAATTCTTGCATGAGACCGCGGAAGTGGTAGAGCCGAGCTTTCTTAGAGAGGTGGAGATAGAGCGTGATGCGACAATTCGACGAGCTCCTACGCGCATTCTTGGGTCGGAGATCAAGAGGTTGAGGAATCGAGAGGTCAGACTAGTCAAAGTGCAATGGGGAGATGATGAGAGCAACGCTACTTGGGAGATGGAAGAGAAGATGCGTTCACGATACCCTTTTCTTTTTGAGGGTATGTCCTTTAATTTCTCCTTTATCGCTTAGCTTGTACTTATCTTATCTTTAGTATATCCTCTCGCTAGTATCTTTGACCTTTAGTTAGGATAATCCTATGGTTGAAACATGTGTTTGAGACATGTTATGTATGGTGGATGCAAAGTGGATGCAAGTGTTTGCTAGTGGTTGCTCGTGGATGCATATACACACACTATTAGGCACCAAATCGGCTCAGTCACTTCATATTGCATATTGCATATTGCATATATATGGATGTATTTAGTAAAATGGATGTATAATGGTTGTATTATCATATAGTTGCTGCATTCGGGTGGATGGTTGTGCACGTATATAGAATTAATATGTATCATTAGGAATCTTTTGCATACATATTGGACGCATGGCACTATCATGAATTGCACTAAGGAGGTCGACTGAATCAGTAGACCGCCTAATTTTGCATTAGATATGGACATATACACACACTGTGCATATAAACATTAAAGCATTAGAAGTCTTTTAAGGACAATGGATGCTGGTGTTTGATGGTTGAGTAGATGGACGATTAGATGGTAGGATATACATTCTTCTTGACTTGGAGATTTCGGGGACGAAATCCTTTAAGGAGGGGAGAATGTAACACCCCGTAATTTTATAACATTAAAATTCACAAATTAAAGTATACTTAATTTTTAGAAAAGAATTAAGTGAAATGGGTTGCGTAGAGAAATATATATTGATATATATATATATATAAATTAAAAATTAAATAAATAAATATGCGAAAAAGTTCAAAACAGCGAATTGGGAGGGGGAATAACCGAACCGGCCCATTTTTGAGGTCGACCCGAGCCTTGCTGGGTCGACTAGGGGTTAATCCAGGGTGTTTGGCTGTCAACCCGTGGGCCGATTCGCTCAAATGCAGATTTTGCATTTGATTGGTTCTCATGGTTCAGGGTTAATCTTATGGTCCTAAATAACTTCCTACACCTATAAATACATCCTAATGCTAACCCTAAACCTAATTAAAATAGAATAGTTACTGTCATACCATCGCCATGGAAATCAATAGAGCCGCCGCCAACTAAGAAAGAAGAAAAGCAAATTCAATTCTAGTTCTCTCAACCCTAAAGCAAAGCAAAACTCTCTCTTTTCTTCTCTAAATTGTGAGTATGATGATCTTAACAAGATTATTATTATTTTAATTAGATTGAGTTATGAATGGATTATGAGTAGATGATGTGAATTATCATATATGTCGTTGTAAACCCCTTTTGCTATCATGTATATTGTAATTCCAATGTTATGTGATGATGATATCTTATATGTTGTAAATCATGCTATGATGATGTTATGTATGTTAAAAGTTTCTATGCTAAGTTGTGATGAATCATACATCTTAAAAAGGCCATGATGTTACCATCTATGCTAGTTAGTTCATATTAATTAAATCATCATGTTTGGGCTATGTTGATCTATATGACAAGTTACATATGCAAGTTAGATTGATTAGAAAAGCTATGAACATTTGCCATGACATCTATTATGACATCTAGAATTATGCTATGATATATGTGATATCTTATGCTAGTTCACACCATCATTATGTTGCCTAAAAACCCCATATGCAAGTTTATGTATAGATTTGGGCTATGATCATATCATGTAAATTGTGACCTTTAACAAGTTGACACCTTTAGATCCTTAACATGTGTAGTTTATGCAAGTTTCACCCCTATTATGATTAGATTCATTTTAATTGTCCATATGTTGTGATAATTTATTTTTGTGCTATAAGTTAGACTATTCGAGTCTAACGTATATTCTGCGTTGAATAAGCGAACGTATAAACGTGGGTAGGGGTAATATTAAGGATTTAATAATAAGAAGTTGGGGTGCAATTGATATGATTTTGCATGCCATAAGTGGATGGCCATAATCGAGTCAATTATGGACATCATTAAAAGTTGACTTAATTAATAATTTGAATAGGGAATTATTAAAACTGGGGTAAAAGATTTTAAGTGTTAATCAATGCTTAGGATACGAGGTTGGACTCGTTTGTGACGTAAACCTGCCCGGACCCGCCCGGCAAATCTAGTGGTCATAAATGTCAGCCCAATGTGAGAGGTCCTAGGCCTAAACTAAAGCATAACTGTTGTAAAGACACGAGGTTAGACTCTTTTATGGTGTAAGACTGCCCGGACCCGCCCGGCAAGTCCAGCTGCCATAAATGCCAGTCTAATGTGAGAGGTCTTTATGAGGTTATGGCCTGAATGAATTAAGAAATACTTAACCAGATAAACATGTAAGGTGGGACATGTGGGTTAAGTAGGTGCCTTGGGTGGCATGAGGAATCTATGGGGTGCCCTTAGTGGCATGTGAAATACGATTAGTAAGACTTAACCAAACACACATGTAAATGAACATGGCTAAGAGGGTTAAGTTGGATATACTAGTGACAAGCTTAGGTGGGTAGCTTGTGGGGGCCCATTTCGACCAGTATCCCAAACGTATCTTTGTGGGCTCGACCCAAGTCGAGGACGGGACACGCATGCTGGGTTCGACTGTAAGAGGCCAAAACGGGGAGCGGTGGCAACGCAAGTCCAACGGGTTTCGTATGCGTGTGTGGACCCGGGCTGGTAGGTAAGACGTTGTTGCATCATGTAGGTATAAGCCATGCATTCTCAAGTTGTATCGGGTTGCCACTTTAGGGGAGTGATACACCCCACTGTGGGGCCAGCATGGGTATCTACGAGTAGGGAGCCGATCGAAAGTGGGTAGTGGGGTACACCTAGTGGAGATAGGGGCAGATGGCACCTATGTAGTCAGCTAGGGGTACGTAAGGCTATTTATAAAGTTTCTGTGTGAAGCAAGTGGGATCAAACAATAGGGTGACTGGAGTGGTGCAGTGTAGTAATCATTCGTTAGTAATTAGGTGTGCCTTTACCGTTATCTTAAACGCTATCTTTGTCTTCCTAAGAGTTCATAGACATTTACTTGTCTTCCATCTTATGCCTTAGTCTAGTTATTTTGATAATAGTATTGTTAGAATTATCATACTCGCCAGACTTTATGTCTGACCCCCTCTATTTCTTTCCTTTTCCCCCTCCAGGTCCTCAGGTTGGGCCCAGCTCTAGTGGAGTTTGATTGAATTGCTTCATCTCTCTTTGGAAAGCTTGGACCGTTGAAGTAAAGTCCAGCTTGTTATCTTTTTAATGGTTATTTATGTAATGGGATTATGTATTTTGTTTTTATGAAGATGGATATTGTACTTGGTTATGATCTATGGTTTTATGATGTAACAAACATGTTTAATTTTCGCTGCAATAAAATGAAGTTTTAGATTTCCAAGTACTATTTATTATCTGTCTTGTTGTAATTTTTATGTTCTATATTCACTTATAACCTCCATGGAAGTTAATGCATTCCCTTTGTGAGTGACATTAATGGACGTGGGGTGTTACAGAAAGAATGCTCGGAACCAGAATTTTAAGCCAAATAAGAAAGCTAAGTTGGATGCCAACTCTAATACAAAGGATAAGAAGAACAAGGCTTGTTATAACTGCGGCAAACTCGGGCACTTCAAACGAGAGTACAGGGCACCTCCAAAACAAAAGGGCCAGTCCAAAAATGCAAATATCGTTGAGAATGATGAAGTCCAAGAAATCATTGCTATGGTTTCAGATTTGCAGATTGGCATGATAACTGACCTGCACATGGCAATTGCTGAAACGAAATCTTCGGATTGCTGGTTTGATTCTGGTGCAACAGTTGATGTTTGCAACAACAAAGGGCTATTCAAAACTTATATAGAATTGGCAGATCAACAGGAAGTGCTTATGGGAAATGGAAATGGTGCAAAGGTTCTGGGAAAAGGAAACGTGGAGATCCATTTTACTTCCAACAAGAAGATCGCTCTCACTAATGTACTCTATGTTCCTGATATTAAAAAGAATCTAGTTTCTGCATCAATCCTATGTAAGAGTGGTGTCAAATCTGTCTTAGAGGCTGATAGTTTAATTTCCAAAAATGGCATGTTTGTGGGTAAAGGTTATGCATGTAATGGGATGTTCAAACTCAGTATTAATGAAATAAATGAATGTTATGCTTATACTGTTGATTCTTTATCATTATGGCATGCACGTTTAGGACATTTAAATTATCGATCTTTAAAATATATGGCAAGACATGGTCTTATTTCTGTTACTGATGATAAACATGATAAATGTGAGATATGTATACAAGCCAAGATTACAAAGAAACCATTCCCAACGGTTGAAAGAAACTCAGAACTCTTGGATTTAATTCACTCTGATATATGTGAATTAAATGGATTTTTAACCAGAGGTGGAAAAAGGTATTTCATTACCTTTATTGATGATTTGTTTAAATACATATGTGTGTATTTGCTCAGAAATAAAGATGAAGCTTTTGACATGTTCAAACGCTATAAAACAGAAGTTGAAAATAAAAAGGTAGGAAAATAAAGGTTTTATGTAGTGATAGAGGAGGAGAATACTTCTCCACTGAATTTTCTAACTTCTGTCAAGAACACAGGATTATTCATCAGCACACTGCTTCATATACACCACAACAAAAATGGTTTGGCTGAAAGAAAAAATAGAACTCTGGTTGATATGGTAAATTCTATGTTATTAAATGCTAAATTACCACTTAACTTGTGGGGGGAAGCATTATTGTCTGCTTGTCATTTACACAACAGAATCACTTCAAGGAAAACTAAAGTTTCTCCTTATGAACTATGGAATGGTCGAAAACCTAATCTACGATATCTAAAGGTGTGGGGGTGTATTGCATTTTATTGGGTGACTGATCCAAAACGGACTAAACTAGGTCCAAGAGCATTGAAAAGTTTGTTTGTTGGATATGATGAAAACTCTAAAGCATATAGACTACTAGAATTATCCTCAACCACGATTGTTGAATCAAGGGATGTTGAGTTTATTGAAAATAAATTCAAAGATGATTCAAATACAAAACAGTCATTAAACCCCGATATTACTCAACCACCAACGGATGTTACTACATTTTCTGCTAGTAATAAAAGAAAAGTAACAAGTGAACAGACAGCAATAAGAAGGACACAAAGAATCAGAAAAGAGAAATCTTTTGGTCTAGATTTTATATCATTTCAAGCTATAGCATTCCTTGTAGAAGGAACTCGATACGAAGTTACTAACAAAATTCCTATTGTACTGAATATAGAAGATGATCCAAAAACATACAAAGAAGCTATAACTTTCAGAGATTTTGCTTTTTGGAAAGAGGCTATTAATGATGAAATGGATTCCATTTTATCAAAAAGTACTTGGGTATTGGTAGACTTGCCTCAAAGGTCAAAACCTATTGGTTGCAAATGGGTGTTTCGAAGAAAACGTAACAACGATGGTAGCGTGCAAACTTTCAAGGCTAGATTAGTAGCCAAGGGTTTTCGGCAAAAGGAAGGAATTGATTTCTTTGATACATATGCTCCAGTTGCAAGAATTACATCAATTCGAGTACTAATAGCATTAGCATCAATCTATCAATTGTATATCCACCAAATGGATGTCAAAACAGCCTTCCTTAATGGTGAACTTAATGAAGAAGTTTACATGCAACAACCAGAGAGTTTTATCCTTCTTGGGAATGAAAGAAAAGTTTGCAAACTAACAAAATCGTTATATGGATTAAAACAAGCACCAAAACATTGGCATAAGAAATTTAACTCAATTATACTTCAAAATGGCTTTACATATAATAGTGCAGACAAATGTATCTATTCCAAGTTTACAAAGGCGTAAGGATTAATCATTTTTTTATATGTAGATGATTTATTAATATTCGGTACTAATATGAAAGGAATACAAGACATCAAGAATTATTTAACTTCAAAATTCAAAATGAAAGGTCTAAATGAAGTTGATACAATTCTAGGTATAAAAGTTAATAAAATTAGTGCGGGTTATGCACTAAATCAGTCACATTATATTCAAAAAGTGCTTTAGAAGTTTTGACATCTAAAAATTAAGGATGCTAGTACCCCAATAGACTCGAGTATCAATCTCAATAAAAATGAAGGAAGATGTATTGCTCAACTCGAATACGCAAGCGCTATTGGAAGTAAAATGTATGCAATGCATTGTACAAGACCTAACATAGCATTTGCAATATGTAAACTTGCACGATTTACTAGCAATCCTGGTATAGATCATTGGAAAGCAATTGGAAGATTACTTGGTTACTTAAAAAGAACCAAAAATCTAGGACTTGTTTACAATGGATTTCCAAGTGTATTAGAAGGATATACAGATGCAAGTTGGATAACTAGCGCCGGTGATAATAAATCTACTTCGAGTTGGATTTTCACATTAGGTGGAGGTGCTGTTTCTTGGGCATCAAAGAAACAAACTTGCAGTTCACACTTCACAATGGAATTAGAATATATAACACTTGCTACCACAGGAAAAGAGGCAGAATGGCTACGAAATATGTTACTGGATATCAAGCTATGGCCAAAACAAATGCCAGCCATATCATTACGATGTGATAGACAAGCTACTATGTCACGAGCATATAGTAACATATACAATGGAAAATCAAGACATATAAGTCTTAGACATGAATATGTTAGACAAATAATAAATGGTGGAATTATTACTATTTTCTACATAAGATCCAATGATAATTTGGCAGACCCATTCACAAAAGCCTTGACTATAGAAATGGTAAGATCCACGTCAGTCAGAATGGGACTTAAACCTTGTATTGATCAATGATAATGGAAACCCAACCTTAATATTAATTAACTTAACTTTAAGGTTTAATGGGTAAAAAAAAATTATCATATGATCGGAAAGACACTAAGTCAAATTAGTGTATAACTGTTACAGGTATAGAAAGTCTGAGTTGAATAACTCTTAATAAAGTTCTAGTAGTCTGGTAACATAGACGTTGAAAAGGAGATGACCTTTATGAACTTGGAAGTGCTGCCGCTTCTAAACAAGAGTTTTAGGGTTTGCTCTTGTAAAAGTTCATTAAGCTGGGATGGAGCACATGGCCATAACAGTGCTCACAGTTAGGGAAATTTATTGGTAAATTGAAATTGTGTGTGTAGTATTTCCAACTTTATAACCCAATGGGGACTTGGTTTAAGTTAAGACCACCTGGTTTTTCTTTAAAGTCCTGAGATACTTACACTAATACGTGGTTTAATCGAATATATACCACATATGATGCATAATTTCTAGCTAGGATAAAACTGAACAACATCAATAAAACAATCTAGTGGGGGATTGTTAAGGTATGTTGTTTTAATGAGGAGAACAATTAAGTCCCACATCACCAAGTTTTCTGGACTATTCCAAGTTATATAACAAGGCCTTGTATATGATATTGTGAATTAAATTGATTTGGGCTTGAGTGATGACTTGGATTGGTATGCATGTGGGCTTGGACCTATAGAATATTTATTAAGGGTCAAAGAATGGGCTGGTCGAAAGCAGCCATATTGAACAGACGGACGCATCTGTTTGAATGAAACTGCTTCCAAACGGTCATACCTGGTCGCCACTTATAAATATATTTCCTTCTGCCCAGTCCAGAGTACCTTCTCCTCTCTCATTCTGTGAAAACCCATAACTTCCCCGGTTAGGAAAGCGCGGATAGTTCGAGAACAAGCCACAAAAGAATGCAGACGAGAGAACATTTCATTGTATATTACAACAATGCATCAGATTACAAGAATATACAAAGTTTAAATGAATATTACACAGAAATATCAGAGATTTAAATTACATTTAAATACATCGCAACGGAAAATAATACAATACACAACTAGAAGCGATATACGGATACAAAGCTTTCCGGATATCATTCCAGCTGTAAACCAGGATCCTGTGAATATAAATCTGCAAAACCAAAACTACTAGCTGCCCGTGTCGAAAATAAGGGCACCCAGAGTTTAGGTTAAAACAATAAACTCCAGGTCAGTCATGTGACTGGTGTGAGAACTAAAACAGTTATTAATCTTTATTTTTAAAGTTAGGTAAATCAAGGGACCACGCCGTATAACACGGAACGGGTTTCCTCCCAAGAACACCAGTGCATTAAACAACAGCGCAATGCTAAATAAAGAAAAATGAAGCTATTATAAGACCCAGGTCCCATCACACAATGCAACGCAAACCGGAGGATAGGGTTTTTACCTTATAATAGCCAAGAATGCTTGATACGTTTAAAACAAATCATTTGATACTATTATAAGTGCATATTGTAAAAAATATCTTCAAATCATAAGTATCAATCATAGACAGCATAAGCGCCCCATCCCACTATGTCGCCATACTAGGCTCTACAAATAAAACCGAAATACACGTATCGGAAATTGGATTTCCATCATGGTGGCTCCTGATTCGAAATATCGCTCGCGTAATGCAATTCCCCACGGCTTACGTCCCAACAAGAGAAAACACCGTCTGCACATCCGCACTTTTGGGACCAGAGTATCACCGCGGCTTACGTCCCAGCGAGAGAAAACACCGCTTACTCTATATATCCCTGAGCACTAAGCTCATCTCGGTCGACCGAATCCACGACACCACTAAGGTGCCCATCCACTAAAATGCATACTGATCAAACCATCAGTTTACCACTATACCGGGATGTGAGGCTCGCGAATCAACGCTATACACAAAGCCATGCTATATCAGCTGCGCTTTGATCATCATCCACCAAACTTTGCTTTTCAACAAAAGTCTAGATCACTGCATCTCAGCATGCCACACTATCAATCCATATCGTACCACTGATTTCTGCCAATATATAACCTCTGAGCTCGTATGTCTCAGAGAAGGGCGTTAAGCAAGAGAATAAATTCTCCGCCGCCAAACAGATATATATTTAGCAGAGATCAACGAATACAATATAAAGGAATACAATGTCAGACACACCATCCATTTACAAGTTCGTTCTGGGTCTAAACGAAACCGGAGGCACTTTCCTCGCATATCCATCCATCTCCAAGTACGTTTGGATGACCACTAAATATTTCCATCCTCTTGGGTGTACAGCCCAATCAGGATCGTCAGTAATTATCCCAACGATGTGAAGACTTCCGGTCTTCAACCACCGTCTTCATCTTCGACATATCGTCGAATCGGTTATTCAGAATGGGTATAAACCCGGCCTTTCGAACAACCCGCGTATATTAAAAATAAATGTTACACAAACACAACATACGCCTCATTCCAATTCATTAATTACTAACCGTAAATCAGTAAGAGAGCAATTCCCCAAATATTAACCCCGAAGGCCGAAACCAACATCAGATCAATATCCAGGAAACCATTCTTCTTAACTAACCTTCAGCTAGTTTCTAAATTTCAATTCTTAGGGAAAGGTTCCCATTAATTTTATCCAAGATAAATTCTTTAAAATTTATCCTTTAATCTTCCTTTGGATGTCATTTCAAACCAAATTATGGTTTTCCAAACTAGTCAAGATTAGCGAACCATACCGAAGTAATTATATAATTTATTTCCCAATCCCAGCCTATTCATCCAATGAAGCAAAACTGGTAATACTCCATATTTAACACCACAGTATTATCGGTAAAATTAATTACCATTTCACGTTCAAATCTGATTAAAGATTTAACTATCGCTTTGGAGCAAAACTGGTGATACTCCATTCTCGCTCATTTTCTAAAGTTGATAATTTAAATTATCAATCCACATTTCAATTTAATTGAAGATTCATTAAAACTCTTTTTACTGGGTTAAAGAACTAGTGTCATTTAAAACACAGTTCACGATAAACCCAAATCACATTCTATTTATTATCGGGTTAAAGAACTAGTGTTATTTAAAACACAGTTCACGATAAACCCATGAATCAATTCTATTTAAACCCATTTGAAATCCAATTTATTTATTTAAAAATCAATGGGTTTTAATTTCAGTTCAAAACTAGTTCATTTCGATAAAAATCTATTTTTATCTTTTCAAATATGGAGTTTTTCATCCCAATTTTTCCCAAATCATTTCTTATGATTTTACACTAATTATTACTATTTTTAATAATTTTATCAAGGTACGTACAGTCGATTTCCATCAACGGCCATCGAACTGCACTTACAACGACCTTTTCCAAATTTGATTTGGACGTATCTCCAAATCCAACCGTTAGATTTAAAATTTCTAATATTCGTTAGAAAGCTCTTTTCGATACGAACCCAACGGTTCTGGTTTTAGGAGAATCCGACGGTCGGATCTCCCGAAATGTCCGTTCAAAATCAATGGTCGAAATTCGCGAACTGCCGCGGCGCGATGCGTTCTATTCAGGCCATTATACTATATATATAATATATATAATATATATTTCGTCGATTACTATTTAAAACGAATTTTATAAATAGCTTCAAATTTGTTTCAAAAACATTTCAACTTCCATTTCAAATTCAAATCAAAATTGAATTTTCTATTATAAATCCTTTACTTTCATTTCTATTTGATTTCAATTCAAATCAAATTCGTTTTCTATTCAATTCAAATCAAATTCGTTATATATTCAATTGAAATCAAATTCGTTTTATATTCAATTGAAATCGAATTCGTTTTATATTCAATTGAAATCG
Source organism: Allium sativum (assembly GCA_030737875.1). Taxonomy (NCBI): domain Eukaryota; kingdom Viridiplantae; phylum Streptophyta; class Magnoliopsida; order Asparagales; family Amaryllidaceae; genus Allium; species Allium sativum. Next base: position 258,381,149 of record CM060927.1, on the reverse strand, counting down.
AATTCGTTTTCTATTCAATTCGAATTCAATTCAAATCAAATTCGTTATATATTCAATTGAAATCAAATTCGTTTTATATTCAATTCGAATTCAATTCGTTTTCTATTCAATTCAAATCAAATTCGTTATATATTCAATTGAAATCAAATTCATTTTATATTCAATTCGAATTCAATTCGTTTTCTATTCAATTCAAATTGGATTTCTATTCGATTCAATTCAAATTGGTTTTCTATTCGATTCAATTCAAATTGGTTTTCTATTCGATTCAATTCAAATTTAAAAACGAATATAATCGATATAAAAATCGTTCGCGTCAAAATAGCGCATCTATAATCAATACGGCTTTATATATTTCAATAATTCCTTTATTCTATTCAACAAATGAATATTTATTTTTGTCAACACACGACTAATCTCAACGAATGAGTACTGTCCACGTGTGACTATTTTTTATAAAATATTTCGTTCAACACATGACTAATCTCAACGGATGAGTACAGTCAACACATGAACCTTTATTTTATAATATTCTTTATTTTCTAAATTGGAATGAGGCTCAATCAATTACCATATAAAGTTAATTATATGGATTCCATACAACGCATGTATATAATATCAACGATAGATAATCAACCATCAAACAAAGTGCACTACACTGTATAAGCATCAAATATAGATATCTAACGCTTATAACAGCCTGTCAATCAATCGATCGACATACAACTAATTATTGGGATTAGTGTATGCCGTATTTTATCCCAATACCCGTGTGGGGTTTCAAACAATCAAACGCAGATTTTGTTTGTGCAGCTGGGCGATGTGTAAAATTTATCGACCCAATCAATATCAGTCAAATCAGTGTATATAAACAAATCGGCCGATTTGTTTATAGATATTTATTTATTCACATTCACGTTAAAAATTATATTTTTAACGATAAAATATTTTTAACTATATAAATATTTTATTTTCTTTCAACACATTAATTTTTAGTTCATTTACCCAATAAAATGATATTTTTATTTTTCTAACTTATTTTAGAAAATTTCGGCGGCATAACGGCACGATACTAGAAACGGGACGAGGCCTAGCCTTATCCCCGGTCTAGTGAAGGCCCAGCCATTCACACATCAATCAAATCCATTCAATTCACCAAACAATTCAATTCAAACCAAATAATCTAACCAACTACACAACCAAACAAACAAGTCCATGGTCTGTGGACGATTGTGTCGGGTGCTACTAAGCACCGTCTGCATCCTAGTATATATATATAACTAGAAAAGAAATTGAAGAGTGAGAAATTCTCACCAATAGCTATCCTAACTCCACGGCACTTCCTATGTAGAACATCTCCACCGTGCTCGCCTTTCTTCACTTTCGTTGCCCGTAGCCACTACATATATAAGAATCGAATTTTTACTTTGCTATTCAATATATAAAAATCGAATTTTTACTATGCTATTCAATATATAAAAATCGAATTTTTACTTTGCTATTCAATATATAAAAATCGAATTTTTACTATGTTATTCAATATATAAAAATCCTATTTTTACTATGCTATTTTTATCTTCAAAACTTTTGCTATTTTTATCTTCAAAAATAATACTCCTTTTTATTCAAAACTAATGCTTATTTTATTTTACAAACAATGCTTATTTTATTTTTCAAACAATGCTTATTCCTTTTAAAACTAATTTAAAAATAATGCTTTTATATAAAAAAAACCGATTTAAAAATAATGCTTAATATATATAAAATCTAGTTTAAAACTCTAATCACATTTACTTAACTAATTAAATAATTTCTGAAATTAACAATTACCTTAACTTCACTAACCCATCATTAAGGCTAATCAGCCTTCCTCCTTTTGAACGCTGCAGGTTTACAAGGGGAACCAAACCCATTTTGCTCGAATTAAAAACTTCCACCTTGCACGCTGAACGGAGGGCCGGATGACGATCAGAGGGGTCGACGACGTCGACCTTGGGGAGGGCAGCCATCGCCATGACCGAGGCGACGATCGGTGGGCCCAGGCGGTCAGCAACGACCTGCGAACGACAGCCCTTTGTGGCTCGAGAACTTCTGATTTACCCCATGAAAACTCATTAGATCGGTATGGTATCAAAGAGGGAAAAAGGGTACTCCAATTTTGTATTTAATATTTGGGGAATCACTGAAGAGATTGGGCGAAAAATCAAGGAGAAAATCGGAGCGTTTTCCGCCTTAGAACGAGATGGAGGCGGGCTTTGAAGAGTTGACCGTGGAATTCACGTTTGACCATCTTTCTAGGGTTTGACCCTTTTTATAAAAATTATTTAATATTATTTAATTCGTAGAAAAAGGAGATTTTGCATACGAATCCCAAATCAAACCCAACGACTGATGCCCCTAGCTAATCACCCCCATTCCGAACACAATGGGATATGTTTCATATGCCCATTCGACTGTTACAGTCAGTTATTCTTCAAATTAAAATATAAATCTTTATATATTCAACTTAAACGTACATTTCAAATTACCGGTGCCACATACTGACTCTGAAAATTCCTCAAGAAATATTTTCTAGCTTCGTATTGACGATACGGTCCTAACAAAACTAGTTTCGTCAAATTCTGAGATCGTTTGAAAAATGGCCATTTTCCAGTCGATTAAAATTAACTGAAACTGGTCAAACGCGTTTTCCTTTTCCACGCTCACATATTGATTCGAAAAATTATGAAATTTTAAATCTAGCAATAACTTTACGTCACGGACCCAACAAAAGTGGTTTCTTCGAAATCCGAGGTCGTTTGCAAAATGTCCATTTTTGAGGGCCTGAATTCCATAGCGACTATTCAGAATTTTCAACTGGGCATATCTTTTGATTCCCGCTATGAAATTTCGAATTTTCGGATTCGTTGGAAAGATATTATCAATTAGATCCTAATGTTTTTGGTTTCACTAAAATCCGGATTGTTTTGCACCCGGTACATTCATTTGAATTTTGAAATCAAATTATCGAACTACCGCGCAATTTTCAATTCTATTTATAATTATATATAATTATTTATATTCTAACGACGACGCGTATAAATATATACGTTCTAAATATATTCAAAAATAAATTTCTCGTCGATATTATTTAAAATAATTCATTTTGAATATTCAAAATTCGCTAAAATTGCCAAAATAAAAATTTTAAACTGGCCCAGATTTTTGGGTTGTTACAATCTCCCCCACTTAAAGCTTTTCGTCCCCGAAAAGGAACAAAGTCGAAAGTGGTTTGATTAATCAACTCTACGTTCGATCTGGCTTTCATTCCCCAACTTTTCAGTTTCTGAGAATTTTCAAATTCTTCAAAAATTTGTCTAACACCCTAAATTTTCGTAAAATTTCGCCATAACCTCCCCTGCACCGGGAGCCACGGGAAAATCCCGAAATTGCCATATAGGCCTTCTGATCTCAAAAAGAAAAAGAAAAAGCCAAGCGGCTAGCCAATAGGCTCATAAAATCATCATCACCCAAACAAAACAGTAAATTATGATAAACATGTACCTATTTGTCGGGCAAACAAATTTTATTCTCTGCTCTAGCCTCCTTGCTATGACTTGTTCAATGTAAGTACATGTATATACATGCAAATGCGACTAATTTCCAATACAACTCATTATTTGATCAAATTGGCTATATGGTTAAAATTTCAATTAATCAAAACAGTAATCAAACAACACAACCATCAATCAATTAGTTGATTAACTTTTCAAATTCATAACTTTGATATATAGTCAAAAAATCACATTTTTGATGCCAAATCACAACAATAAGCCCTATCTAATTTTGGTTCTCACACCAGTCAATAGGAAATATATAGAAATCTCACTTTCATCACTCGAACATAAATTCTGATGATGATGCATCAATCATCAGAATTCTCTCCGGGCGACTAGAATGTGATTCTATATATACCCAATATATCAAAACTTCGAATACACGCGGATTAGACGTATACGCAAAATCTATATATACTGGATTGTCCACATCAATATAAATAAATAACCAAATACGAATAATTGATTTATATTTCAAAACAAGATTTGTTTTCACTTTAAAAATTTACTCTTCACACTCGTTCTAGGATACTACTGATCCCATCTCTAACGAGTCATCCCATTTGATATTACTAATCCAATATCTGATGAATTCTTTCGTATGGTTCTAATGTGTCTTGTTCTCTGAGCTTTGTAAACCAAAGCTCTGATACCAACTGTGAAAACCCGTAACTTCCCTGGTTAGGAAAGCGCGGATAGTTCAAGAACAAGCCACAAAAGAACGCAGATGGGAGAACATTTCATTGTATATTACAACAATGCATCAGATTACAAGAATATACAGAGTTTAAATGAATATTACACAGAAATATCAGAGATTTAAATTACATTTAAATACATCGCAGCGGAAAATAATACAATACACAACTAGAAGAGATATACGGATACAAAGCTTTCCGGATATCATTCTAGCTGTAAACCAGGATCCTGTGAATATAAATCTGCAAAACCAAAACTACTAGCTGCCCGTGTCGAAAATAAGGGCACCCAGAGTTTAGGTTAAAACAATAAACTCCAGGTCAGTCATGTGACTGGTGTGAGAACTAAAACAGTTATTAATCTTTATTTTTAAAGTTAGGCAAATCAAGGGACCACGCCGTATAACACGGAACGGGTTTCCTCCCTAGAACACCAGTGCATAAAACAACAGCGCAATGCTAAATAAAGAAAAATGAAGCTATTATAAGACCCAGGTCCCATCACACAATGCAACGCAAACCGGAGGATAGGGTTTTTACCTTATAATAGCCAAGAATGCTTGATACGTTTAAAACAAATCATTTGATACTATTATAAGTGCATATTGTATAAAATATCTTCAAATCATAAGTATCAATCATAGACGGCATAAGCGCCCCATCTCACTATGTCGCCATACTAGGCTCTACAAATAAAACCGAAATACACGTATCGGAAATTGGATTTCCATCATGGTGGCTCCTGATTCGAAAGATCGATCGCGTAATGCAATTCCCCACGGCTTACGTCCCAACAAGAGAAAACACCGTCTGCACATCCGCACTTTTGGGACCAGAGTATCACCGTGGCTTACGTCCCAGCGAGAGAAAACACCGCTTACTCTATATATCCCTGAGCACTAAGCTCATCTCGGTCGACCGAATCCACGACACCACTAAGATGCCCATCCACTAAAAAGCATACTGATCAAACCATCAGTTTACCACCATACCGGGATGTGAGGCTCGCGAATCAACGCTGTACACAAAGCCATGCTATATCAGCTGTGCTTTGATCATCATCCACCAAACTTTGCTTTTCAACAAAAGTCTGGATCACTGCATCTCAGCATGCCACACTATCAATCCATATCGTACCACTGATTTCTGCCAATATATAACCTTTGAGCACGTATGTCTCAGAGAAGGGCGTTAAGCAAGAGAATAAATTCTCCGTCGCCAAACAGATATATATTTAGCAGAGATCAACGAATACAATATAACGGAATACAATGTCAGACACACCATCCATTTACAAGTTTGTTCTGGGTCTGAACGAAACCGGAAGCACTTTCCTCGCATATCCATCAATCTCCAAGTACGTCTGGACGACCACCAACTATTTCCATCCTCATGGATGTACAGCCCAATCAGGATCGTCAGTAATCATCCCAACGATGTGAAGACTTCCGGTCTTCAACCACCGTCTTCATCTTCGACATATCGTCGAATCGGTTATTCAGAATGGGTATAAACCCGGCCTTTCCGAACAACCCGCGTATATTAAAAATAAATGTTACACAAACATAACATACGCCTCATTCCAATTCATTAGTTACTAACCGTAAATCAGTAAGAGAGCAATTCCCCAAATATTAACCCCGAAGGCCGAAACCAACATCAGATCAATATCCAGGAAACCGTTCTTCTTAACTAACCTTCAGCTAGTTTCTAAATTTCAATTCTTAGGGAAAGGTTCCCATTAATTTTATCCAAGATAAATTCTTTAAAATTTATCCTTTAATCTTCCTTTGGATGTCATTTCAAACCAAATTATGGTTTTCCAAACTAGTCGAGATTAGCGAACCATACCGAAGTAATTATTTAATTTATTTCCCAATCCCAACCTATTCATCCCATGAAGCAAAACTGGTAATACTCCAAATTTAACACCACAGTGTTATTGGTAAAATTAATTACCATTTCACGTTCAAATCTGATTAAAGATTTAACTATCGCTTTGGAGCAAAACTGGTGATAATCCATTCTCGCTCATTTTCTAAAGTTGATAATTTAAATTATCAATCCACATTTCAATTTAATTGAAGATTCATTAAAACTCTTTTTACTGGGTTAAATAACTAGTGTCATTTAAAACACAGTTCACGATAAACCCAAATCACATTCTATTTATTATCGGGTTAAAGAACTAGTGTTATTTAAAACACAGTTCACGATAAACCCATGAATCAATTCTATTTAAACCCATTTCAAATCCAATTTATTTATTTAAAAATAAATGGGTTTTAATTTCAGTTCAAAACTAGTTCATTTCGATAAAAATTTATTTTTATCTTTTCAAATATGGAGTTTTTCATCCCAATTTTTCCCAAATCATTTCTTATGATTTTACACTAATTATTACTATTTTTAATAATTTTATCAAGGCCCGTACAGTCGATTTCCATCAACGGCCATCGAACTGCACTTATAGCGACCTTTTCCAAATTTGATTTGGACGTATCTCCAAATCCAACCGTTAGATTTAAAATTTCTAATATTCGCTAGAAAGCTCTTTTCGATACGAACCCAACGGTTCCGATTTTATGAGAATCCGACGGTCGGATCTCCCGTAATGTCCGTTCGAAATCAATGGTCGAAATTCGCGAACTGCAGCGGCGCGGCGCGTTCTATTCAGGCCATTATATAATATATATAATATATATAATATATATTTCGTCGATTACTATTTAAAACGAATTTTATAAGTGGCTTCAAATTTGTTTCAAAAACATTTCAACTTCCATTTCAAATTCAAATCAAAATTGAATTTTCTATTATAAATCCTTTACTTTCATTTCTATTTGATTTCAATTCAAATCAAATTCGTTATATATTCAGTTGAAATCAAATTCGTTTTATATTCAATTGAAATCGAATTCGTTTTATATTCAATTGAAATCGAATTCGTTTTCTATTCAATTCGAATTCAATTCGTTTTCTATTCAATTCAAATCAAATTCGTTATATATTCAATTGAAATCAAATTCGTTTTATATTCAATTCGAATTCAATTCATTTTCTATTCAATTCAAATCAAATTCGTTATATATTCAATTGAAATCAAATTCGTTTTATATTCAATTCGAATTCAATTCGTTTTCTATTCAATTCAAATTGGATTTCTATTCGATTCAATTCAAATTGGTTTTCTATTCGATTCAATTCAAATTGGTTTTCTATTCGATTCAATTCAAATTTAAAAACGAATATAATCGATATAAAAATCGTTCGCGTCAAAATAGCGCATCTCTAATCAATACGGCTTTATATATTTCAATAATTCCTTTATTCTATTCAACAAATGAATATTTATTTTTGTCAACACACGACTAATCTCAACGAATGAGTACTGTCCACGTGTGACTATTTTTGTTAAAATATTTCGTTCAACACATGACTAATCTAAACGGATGAGTACAATCAACACATGAACCTTTATTTTATAATATTCTTTATTTTCTAAATTGGAATGTGGCCCAATCAATTACCATATAAAGTTAATTATATGGATTCCATACAACGCATGTATATAATATCAACGATAGATAATCAACCATCAACCAAAGTGCACTATACTGTATAAGCATCAAATATAGATATCTAACGCTTATAACAGCCTGTCAATCAATCGATCGACATACAACTAATTATTGGGATTGGTGTATGCCGTATTTTATCCCAATACCCGTATGGGGTTTCAAACAATCAAACGCAGATTTTATTTGTGCAGTTGGGCGATGTGTAAAATTTATCGACCCAATCAATATCAGTCAAATCAGTGTATATAAACAAATCGGCCGATTTGTTTATAGATATTTATTTATTCACATTCACGTTAAAAATTATATTTTTAACGATAAAATATTTTTAACTATATAAATATTTTATTTTCTTTCAACACATTATTTTTTAGTTCATTTACCCAATAAAATGATATTTTTATTTTTCTAACTTATTATAGAAAATTTCGGCGGCATAACGGCACGATACTAGAAACGGGACGAGGCCTAGCCTTATCCCCGGTCTAGTGAAGGCCCACGCCATTCACACATCAATCAAATCCATTCAATTCACCAAACAATTCAATTCAAACCAAATAATCTAACCAACTATACAACCAAAAAAACAAGTCCATGGTCTGTGGACGATTGTGTCGGGTGCTACTAAGCACCGTCTGCATCCTAGTATATATATATATATATAACTAGAAAAGAAATTGAAGAGTGAGAAATTCTCACCAATAGCTATTCTAACTCCACGGCACTTCCTATGTAGAACATCTCCACCGTGCTCGCCTTTCTTCACTTTCGTTGCCCGTAGCCACTACATATATAAGAATCGAATTTTTACTTTGCTATTCAATATATAAAAATCGAATTTTTACTATGCTATTCAATATATAAAAATCGAATTTTTACTTTGCTATTCAATATATAAAAATCGAATTTTTACTATGCTATTCAATATATAAAAATCCTATTTTTACTATGCTATTTTTATCTTTAAAACTTTTGCTATTTTTATCTTCAAAAATAATACTCCTTTTTATTCAAAACTAATGCTTATTTTATTTTACAAACAATGCTTATTTTATTTTTCAAACAATGCTTATTCCTTTTAAAACTAATTTAAAAATAAAGCTTTTATATAAAAAAAACCGATTTAAAAATAATGCTTAATATATATAAAATCTAGTTTAAAACTCTAATCACATTTACTTAACTAATTAAATAATTTCTGAAATTAACAATTACCTTAACTTCACTAACCCATCATTAAGGCTAATCAGCCTTCCTCCTTTTGAACGCTGCAGGTTTACAAGGGGAACCAAGCCCATTTTGCTCGAATTAAAAACTTCCACCTTGCACGCTGAACGGAGGGCCAGATGACGATCAGAGGGGTCGACGACGTCGACCTTGGGGAGGGCAGCCATCGCCATGACCGAGGCGACGATCGGTGGGCCCAGGCGGTCAGCAACGACCTGCGAACGACAGCCCTTTGTGACTCGAGAACTTCTGATTTACCCCATGAAAACTCATCAGATCGGTATGGTATCAAAGAGGGGAAAAGGGCACTTCAATTTTGTATTTAATATTTGGGGAATCATTGAAGAGATTGGGCGAAAAATCAAGGAGAAAATCGGAGCGTTTTCCGCCTTAGAACGAGATGGAGGCGGGCTTTGAAGAGTTGACCGTGGAATTCACGTTTGACCATCTTTCTAGGGTTTGACCCTTTTTATAAAAATTATTTAATATTATTTAATTCGCAGAAAAAGGAGATTTTGCATACGAATCCCAAATCAAACCCAACGACTAATCCCCCTAGCTAATCACCCCCATTCCGAACACAATGGGATATGTTTCATATGCCCATTCGACTGTTACAGTCAGTTATTCTTCAAATTAAAATATAAATCTTTATATATTCAATTTAAACGTACATTTCAAATTACCGGTGCCATATACTGACTCTGAAAATTCCTCAAGAAATATTTTCTAGCTTCGTATTGACGATACGGTCCTAACAAAACTAGTTTCGTCAAATTCTGAGATCGTTTGAAAAATGGCCATTTTCCAGTCGATTAAAATTAACTTAAACTGGTCAAACGCGTTTTCCTTTACCACGCTCACATATTGATTCGAAAAATTATGAAATTTGAAACCTAGCAATAACTTTACGTCACGGACCCAACAAAAGTGGTTTCGTCGAAATCCGAGGTCGTTTGCAAAATGTCCATTTTTAAGGGCCTGAATTCCATAGCGACTATTCAGAATTTTCAACCGGACATATCTTTTGATTCCCGCTATGAAATTTCGAATTTTTGGATTCGTTGGAAAGATATTATCAATTAGATCCTAATGTTTTTGGTTTCACTAAAATCCGGATTGTTTTGCACCCGGTACATTCATTTGAAGTTTGAAATCGAATTATCGAACTACCGCACCATTTTCAATTCTATTTATAATTATATATAATTATTTATATTCTAACGACGACGCGTATAAATATATACGTTCTAAATATATTCAAAAATAAATTTCTCGTCGATATTATTTAAAATAATTCATTTTAAATATTCAAAATTCGCTAAAATTGTCAAAATAAAATTTTTAAACTGGCCCAGATTTTCGGGTTGTTACACATTCTCCAAATACGTTTCTTTTTTATTTGTCACCAATACAAATCTCGATCGACTTACAGGCATTGCCACGCCTCTGGGTTCTGGTTTTGTTGTATCTTGGGAAGCAATCTGTCGTTCAACCTGTTGGCAAACTCTGACGAGTGGGGGCAGATATTGCTTTAAGGACAATGAACCCGCGCCTCAAAACCATCTCTGACTGATTCTCCACTACAAAATTTTCAACACAAAGTGGCTCATGAAATTGAAGGATACATAGAAATAGCTCATGAAATTGAAGGATCTGGATATAAATTGGGTTGAATAGCACAAATTTTAGCTTCTAATTGCCTTGGCCTACCAATGATTTTGCCGTATAGCTTCCCAAATGCCATAGAGATTAAAATGTTCATTTTTTGCTCTCTTTTTTTTGAGATTAAAGATGTAAAAATTGTGTATGTTTTAATCTTACTGTATAGCTTAAAAGAATTTTATTTTGTTGCTTGTTTGCGGTGCATTTAGAAAACTTTAATTGTAACACCTTTTTTGGAAGTTTACAAAAAGATATTTAGCACATGATGTTGTTTTGAATCTTGCGTTCGTCCCACTAATGCTATTTTAGGTCAAACATTATCTCATATTTTATGAACATAATATATGCAGGGCTGGCCTTAAAAGTTCCAGGGTTAAGGCAGAAAAAACAATTGAGTTCAATAATAAAACTTATGCAAATCCTTGAGAGAAAAAAATAATAATTTTGGCCCGTTGAATATGCACTAGATGTAGGTCACTGGATCGGAAACCAGAAAACTTTTGTGTAAGGAAAAATAAATTGCTATATGTAAAATACAAAATTAAAAGACCCATGCAAACTAGAAGTCCCAGGCAATCGCTTGGTGGCTTAGGGTAAGGGCCAGGCCTGACTATATGAAAAGATTGATACTAATTATCTGATGGTAGAAAGTAAGCATAAAGCGTATTTCTGGAATTCATTCCAAGCTGATTTTCACTATATTTTTTTTTCACTTCTCACTCTAGGAATTTTAGTTCCTGGGTAGTCGAAGAGGTTAATTTACATTTTTCTTCTTTAATCTAGTCTATTGTTTTTGAATACGTTTTTTGTATGATTGATTGAATGGAACATTATGCTATTTACTTTCTTTTATTAGTGATTGTTCCCTCCTTATTTTCCAAAGGTTCATCAAATTTTAGCTTAGTTCACAAGTACAATGTAATGTTTTGAATTCTTTATGATTTAACATCCACTGTTCTTATTTCTTTCGGATAAAGGATTCTTAATTTCACTGCTAGTCAAAAAATTATTGCAGCTAATATAATTCACAACAGAAAATTTCACTTTAAAGGGTTTTTAGTATTATGTTTTAGCAATACTTCGAAATAACTAGTTTTAATAGCAATTAGAAGAACCATCTTTAGTTGAAGGAAAAAGGCAATTTCATTAATTATTTTCTCCTTTCCAAGACAAGAAAATAAAGTATAGTTACTGATAGCAAAATGATACTTTTTTTAGTAAAATGATATTGTTGCTCATTATTCTCGTAAAGTTTAAATGATCCAATCACATCCAAAGTACAACAGCAAAGACCCACTTAATAAGCATTAACCAAAACCTCACACATCTGAATTTCCTATTCATCCAACGAACTTCACATTCAGCGATTGTGCGCCTCATCATCGCTGTTTGGAGCACTGTTAATCTCTTTCTAAAAGGCGATGGTTACCCTTAAACATCAGCAACAATTTCTCGTCCCGTTTGTCACTAGTCAAATTTCTTAGGCAACACCAATTCAAAAATCCACTTGTTTGTCAATATGCCATACTCGATCGTCTTTATGGCCATCCAAACTCATTCCTCGACCAACCTTCAAGCTCGCCCAAATTTGTCGTTTGAAGATAATGATTTGACAAAAACTCTTAACCAATAAAATAATCACTCCTATAAAAAGAAAGAGTAATTTATGCTATTCCCCTGACATAACAGTAAAAGCCATGTTGTCCTCTAAAGAAAGCGTAAATGCATAATAGACACTTCATGTACCTTACCGACCCTTTGATGCAACTATGTTACGATATAGTTCACCAATACACACGCGCCTGGACCATTCTATTCATGTGACGCTCGAGCTCATATCATTAATCATAAAATTGAAGTACGGTAACAACCAGAAAAGGCATTCAATAATGTGCTAGCTCTTGTTATTTGCTGGTATATCGGTATCGATATGGCTCATTGGTGAACCAGTATCACAAAAGGCAATGGTTGGGATATTTCCAAGGGTTGCTTCCTTGATTGGCTGATGATCAGTTCGAGAGCCAGTAAGAATAAGCAGCCGAGGCATACTGAAAGACATTTGTAGCTGATCAATGAAGGTACAAGGGGTGTGCCTTCCAGGTATAGGGTGGGCTCAAGTGTGTTGTGCAAACTTCAGAACAGCCCTCTGACCATATGGCCTTGCAGACTGAACAATTATATCCTAAGGGTTCTCAATCGCAACAACCCTTGCAGCAAGATAAAGCTTATCCCGTGCCTTCCCAAGGTTGATGATGAAAATTCTGTCGGATCTCCACTTGAAAACTCCATTTGAAAATTGCAATTCTTTGTTCTGAGATGAACCTTGGAGGCAAGCATCATCTCCATATCTTGTTCTTTCTGAGTTAAAAAACGTGTCGTCATGATTATTTCCTATATGAGAGAAAACCTTAATTGCCCGAAGGTTTTTAACTGAATGCGAAAAGAGTTAGGTCTGTTGGTTGGAGTGTTATTGTATTAAAGTCTCCGTTCGTTGGAGTATTCCTATTTTATATAATTTTATCTTTTTTACAATTGATTGTTCTCTTCCATATTCATTTCATTTTTTTTCTCCATATTATTGTATTAAAATATGTGTGCTTCCACAGGTATAAATTCATTTTCCATTTCATTTTCTTCGGTTTTAAATCTGAAATGGTTATTTGAAAAAATTGAGGATTGACTAGAAATCAAACAAAAATGGAAGACTGATGTTATTTTTTCCTAACCAACCACTGGAAAAAAAAATTTGATTTAAAAATCAGTTTTATAATTTCATACTCACTAGAAATTTCTAATTTAACTGCAACCCGACCAAGTTCGCTAGCATTTGGAGTATAGTCATTATATGCAATGTAACATTACGAAACTATAATTTATTCATAAATTTTAAATGGAGATGATTTCTAATTCCTATGCAGATAGCTTGAGTAATAGAACAACATCCGCATCCACACAAAAAGGAAGGAAACCCTAAATGAATGCAGGAAGAAATAGTATTAAAAACGACCTTTGAAAGTAGTTTTTATGAAAAAATAGAAAACTGTAAAAGTTAAAACCTTCTTGTGGCCAAAAACCAAGCAAGTGGGAAAAGGAGGAGGATGATGATAAGTCCTGTCTTTGAACTGGTGTGAAAATTTATTCATATTGCAAAATCAACATACTTATGTCAATCACAAACAATAATATTTGTGATAGATATGTAACGCTTTTCACTGAAATCCCACCCTAGAACAGAGCTTCAAAACACTAACAAAGCTAAATGAATGCAAACTTTTTGCACTTGTATATATCAAAATACCAATAACGATTCAACAAAAATTGAAGTACAAACTCAAATCAAACAAAGTTTCCAAACCATAAATTTAACTTGTCTCATTGTAAATACGGTTGATTCCTTATAGACAAAGACATTTATTTTCCAAACCTGTCGTGTATTTTCTTAGAGCACGCATATTTTAATAAATGAATATAAACAAAGATCTGACATACATAGTTTTATCAACATGGATATTATTATAAAATATGAACTTACTGACCCAAATCAAGAAATAATATCATGTACACTCATTCTGCCTACTAAAAACATTTTAGCTCCCAGAAATACTAGAATCTTGAAAATGAAATTCTTATATTACTATGAAAATTATTCAAAATCTTAAAAGAAACAAAATCCAACTACATAGATATGATAATGTGTCTGATACAACATGTGTGCACAAAATTTCATATTATGTATTATTCCATAAATAAGACATGATATGGACATGATTACCCTCTTTCTCAGAATTTTTCCGTTGTTGCTTTCCCTTCTCTAAGAAAGGAAAATCCACTTCATTGAACTCCATTATCCCATTCCCCCACTATTTTTTACATATCTTTCCTTAATCGCACAGCCAACTAAACAGGAGTCCGATTTTGTTCACACTTTTTAACAAGTTTGAACAAAACACTCGGCTCCTATTGGAGTAATTCAGGGGGGTCCATGTGTGACCCACCTGATTCCTCCAATAGAAGGAAAGTGTTTTGTTCACACTTAGAAAAAAAGTATGAACAAAATTTTATTCACTAAACAGTAAAGCATTACTTCCACCTGTTGCGGCTTCAGTCCTGTCCTAGTAGTAGAATTAATTAGGGCTGTTACGGTAACGGTAAATTTACCATTACCATACCATTACCAGTCGATCGGTAACCATTTTTGGTTGAAATCGGTATACCAGTAAAAACGGTATGGTAACGGTAAATTTACCATTTTTAACGGTAAATTATCGGTAACGTTTCTTGAATACCAGCGGTAACGGTAATTTTACCAGTTAATTCAAAACATAAGTATACTTATCTGATATGCTTTATGACATGCACGTAGAACCAAATAAATGATTATATTTAGTTCAATAATCAGATGAAATAATTACAAGTACACTTATTTTCTTTTTCATTTATTGTTTTTATAAACTAACACCACATATAGTATAATAAAAATGCACATTGTACAAAAAATATGTTAAGAAATAAACTTTGATCGACAAACGGTAATTTACCATTACCAGTGTAACGGTTACCAGATTATCGGTATACCAGTCAACGGTATACCAGTCGATCGGTAACGGTAAGCAATTCTGGCTTACCAGTAAAAATGGTACGGTAACGGTATTTGCCAAACGGTAACGGTAACCATTACCATAACAGCCCTAGAATTAATAGTCAAAATCATTGCACTAGAATAAGACAAGGGTGCTGTCTTTTTTAAAGTGAAATAAGCTAGAATTGTTCATCATAACTGGGAGCAGGTAATTTATGCTAAGATGTTTGAGTTATAAATGTTTCTCACACTAGCCAAATCATATTGTACTTGTTTCCCAAAAGCTCAACTTGCACGTTAAGATCCCACTGTACTTTTTATTAAACAATACCCTGAAATAAAGGAATTTTCTACCCAACCAAGATAACGACTATTTTACATTGAACGTCTGAATTAGGAACTTGCTGTGATAGCAGTGGTAAATGTATTTATTTTGTAATTTGCCGAGTCTTTTCCATGCAAATTTTTCCATCTTTAACATGGTGGAATTACTCCTTGAATTTCCAAAACTTGCAACTCTGAGTTATACGATTCAAGAATAAAAGCTTAAAGTCCAACTTAACCTTTGAATTGAACTTTAAAGGTTTGAAGATGTTAAGCAGTTTTTTCTCTGAACTCCTCATGTACCATCAATTCTAATCCTAAAATAAAAAAGTTAAAATTCACATTTAGTCTCAACTTCTCATGGAGACAGTTTAGGCTATTTACACACATTTATTTGTTCCCTCCTTATTGCATCAGGGTGTACTGAATTTACGGGACAACCTTGCCATTGGTAGCAGCAACATGTTACTTCAAATCTAAGAAATATGACATATTTGTTTTCCATTTCTCTATTTATTTCTTCTCGTCTTTATTAAACCATAATTTAAGAAATATAATTTAATAAATACTAGCAGCAGCATGCTACCATGTTCTGCCGCTTTAGCCGGTTGTTGCCTGGTATTTTCCTCCAATACTTCAATACTCTGTTTCGATTCAAGGCTTTTGCAATAGACTTGAATGAGTTGTCTATAATTTTTCAACTATGAGGAGCTTCTCTGTAGGAGCCATAATAACAGTGTATCAAACTATGGTGAGCATTGTTAAATTCAAGTTTGAATGTTCTTTTCTCCTAATAGTGAGAATAGTTTTTAAAAAAAGGTTTTTATTGCATCACTCTGTTTCAGATTCCATTTAACTTTCGAATGTTCATTATATTCTCTAGATTTGTTACTTCTGGCAAAGCACACATGCATGCTGAATTTTGCAAACTATTTATTGCTAGATTAACCAATTAAACTATGGATTAGCATTCTCTCTTTTATTTTTCTTGAGCTCTAGTTATTTAATTTTGTGTTGAACTTTTATATCTTCACGTAATAAGTTTAATAATATCACAATATGTTACCTCTCCAATTACTTTTAAATTGAGAGAGTATCACTTTATTATTCATTTCCATCTAATCTTCCATAACATTTGTATTGGTAACAACGATTTATGTGTTTCACAATTCAACTATAAAAGTTTCTTACAAGATGATAATAAAATTAAAATGACTACCTTCATCTTTCAAGATTACCAATGTAGCTTGTAGTATTGAAAATTCTTAATCCATATAAGTTTACTCTATGTCAAATCTCATAATAATGATTACACGCATTTCACATTGCTTATTACATTTTTAGGGTTAGTTATTGGCACCTTGAGCTTAAAAAGGAATATTACATTTGGAAATTACATCATCCAAATTCTGGGAGAACCACCAAATTGCCACAAGAGTCATAATTTTACTGTTAAGGTTCAGAGAAATAGTGGTTTTGAGACTAATGACAACAAACTTTGCAAGGATATGGTTCGATCAGTTAAAAAAAGTCCGAAGGCAATCTTACTTCTAGTAACTTAGTCAACTTGGACATTTTATATTCATTTATACATGAAGTTTTAGAGCATGAATATGTATCTAAAAAAGACATGATATGGACATTTTCTTTATCACAAACACATGGGCCACCTTTGAAAATAAAAAAAATTCATGTCCATATGTTTCATGATCACCGTATTATATCCACAGTAAGATATGCATCCATAAATATTTCAAACAAAATCAAATTACAAAAATAATAAATGTTTCATGGTCAATCCATTAAGTAACATAGAAAGATCTGGTAATACTGATAAAACGTTACTGATTTATCCCAATTTGCCTACTCAGGAATAATTTTCAGATATATTTTGCATTGGAAATTACATTGGTGCAAAGTTGAAAACAACTTGGCTGCGTTTGTTTTTTTAGCTGAATGCTTAATGCTTATTGTTGAATGCTAAATGCTGAATACTTATTGCTGAATACGGAAATGTTGTTTGTTTTTATTTTTGGCTATTTTTATTAAGACGAAATAAAAGAAATTCTTATGAACTCAAATGTAATAGCAGATAAAATGTCAATGAAACGAAAACAGGCTACTGTAAGATCATACAGATTTTACCAAACACCTACAGAGCAAAGCAATTGAAGTTGGATAAACAACCAAAATTCATGCTAACATATGTACACAAACACCACAAATATCAATGGCATAGCAATTGAAATTACAACATGTCTTTACTTGCGCACAGCTAAAAAAATGAGAATAGCTACAAATCCTTTACTGTGGAATTTCACCACCACCTTATAATCAGAAGTCCAGACTTCCTTCCTTTGTTGAGCAACTCCTCATCAAGACACCGTATTTTTTGAAAAAAAAAATCTCACCAAAGCAAAATTAAAAATTACGGCTTCAGTTATATTTTCACTAATTACAGCTATAAACCCAGTTATAATTAACACAAAACGCAACTAACAAAACTGAGTTTAAACTGAAATTAGCACTCAATCTGAAATACCTATTGAAATTTTCCGGAGTGTAGCTGAAATCTAGAATATGTGCTGCTGCAATGGTAGAAAAAGAGACTGTTGCGGATGAGAAGTGCAATGGGTAGAGCAGATTTATAAAATCAGAAATCTGAATAGTAATCAGCGATTAATTATTGCTGAAAAATATCATTAAAAAGTTGCTGAAAAATAGATCTTGCTTAATTTACATTTTCAAAACAAACGTCTGTCTTTGTTCTGATCGCTGAAACAAATGGACCATCTCCCTTACAAATTCAATACTGCAAAAGTTCCCTTTTTATCAAAGTTGAATCATTGTACATATTTCGAAGAGAAGCGTAAATTCATAGCAGAAATATTACTTTTTTGAGAAAGAAAGATGACTTCGAGTTGTTAAAAATAATTAGCTTACACTAATATTATTCAATCCCTGATAACTTCTCAACCTCATTTTTACAGCCATATAATAGATTTCCATGCTTGTAGCATAAGTTAAGCACTGGTATAAATAACTTAAGAATCACGAGAATGAGAGACAGAAAATATATGATAAAATATGATAGTACCTGTATTCTCGATTCGCAAGTTTGGATTTGCGGTTCTCGATTCGCGATTTTGGATTTGCGGTTCTCGATTCGTGATTTTGATGAATGATACAAGGGTTATTGGGAGAGATGCGGGATCGGCTAGTGATGAAGGGGGCGATTTGGAGTGACACAAGATGTGGGATCGGTTGTCTGGGGACGGAGGTGACAAAGTGAACAAAGACAGCTGTTCTCTGAAGGGAAGGGTAGAAGTACGTTCAATTTAGTTCCTGCACGAAATAATTTATTTCCCGCCCCCTCTCACTCTCCATGAATAGCGTTGAGCATATGGAAT
Source organism: Allium sativum (assembly GCA_030737875.1). Lineage (NCBI taxonomy): Eukaryota > Viridiplantae > Streptophyta > Magnoliopsida > Asparagales > Amaryllidaceae > Allium > Allium sativum. Next base: position 258,362,069 of record CM060927.1, on the reverse strand, counting down.
ATTTTTACAAATTGTGTTGCGTAAAAGGAATAATGCGGGAATGCTATCCGGTATTGTTATCCAAACCTCATTTTGTTGCAGTGATACGAGAATCTAAAATAATTCAGTTTGAAATTAAAACAAAGTCAAAATGATTCAAGTGATAAATAGAAATTCTATTTGAATAGGAATGGTAATAATAATAATTTATTATCGAAAAATTGATTATTTCCGAATATATAAATTATATTATATCGATTTAATATGGTTATTTTATATATACGTTAGAATTAAATTACAAAATCTATTCCGTTGAGCTCAGAATAGCGTTATAACATTGAAACATCGGTCGTTACGTTAGAATAAGGATTCGTGATCTCAAATTGTGAACCCCTCGATTTTAAAATTGTGGATAGACTTGAAATCAAATCGATATCCATTTAAATAAAATAAAAATCGCTTTATTTCAAATCAAATTAATTTATAGGTACTTAACCTATCCCATGATGTACCTTGCGCAGACTAAAAATACGTGGTGCCTAAGTTTTCTTCCTCAATAAATTCGCACCTTTCCTCCATTTTTCTTTTGTAAATTCGAATGCTTTTTACAGATATAAAAATGTCACGTCTCCTTCATACTTTTGCAAATAAAAAAGGATCAACAGGAAATGGAAACTTCCAATTGAAATCGCACGCAAACCTGTGATTTTTCCCTCTTTTTTCAAATTCCGTTTGAATATCAGTTCGATCCATTTGATTTCGATTTCACTTTGATCGATGTCTGAGGGGGTTTGCACACGAGATTTTGGGATTAAAGAAAGGGAAATTGCGAATCATGCATCGCGATAGGGTGATAATGGAGGTCGGGTTCAGTAGAGCTGAGATACTTGTTTCTAGGGTTCGAATTTTCGAACAGAGAGCTAGGGCAGTGGCACGGTGAGGATTGTAGGTTACTGTAGTTGAGTAGAGAGCATGCGAGATGGAAGGGGGCTGTAGCAGATCATGAGAGGAGGGGACGCGCGAGTAGAAATTAAAGGTTAATGCCAGCATTCATGTACGAGAAGGAGATGCAGTTGTTCATGACCTAGTTGATTTGAATGGAAGATAGTAAGGAAGTTGAATTTGATTAATATTGTGTTTCCTGGAGCATCATGGATTTGGAGTAAAAGGGAGTATGATTAGCCATGGGTTATTAAGCTTAAGCAAGTTAATTTAAATTTAAATTCTTGAAGTTGTTAATTTTATAATGTGTTAATATATATATATATATATATATATATATGAGTATACTAGTTAAAAATAAATTAGTATAATTTTAAGAGGAAAGAAAATGGTACTAACTATTACCTGGAATCTAGAAAGGGGATTTTATTTGATAAATCATTGTATAAATTATATATTAGATAAGTGAAATTTTTAAACTTGAAATCGTTAGTTGTTCAAAACCAGGAAATCTAGAAAATTTTAATTTTAGTATATTTTAAGTACAAAACCTTGTAAAGGAAATTCAGTAGCTAATTTATAAAATTCGGATTTGTTTAGGCAAGGATAAATCGAATGAAATCATCCGTGTAGAGTTCGGAGATGCGGAAATCGATGAAAAGAAATTGGTACAAGTGCAAATTAAAAATCACGGTGAGTAAACTCGGTATCTGGTTCGATTATAATTTATTATAATCGATTTTTTATTTAATATAAACATTTATATGTTTTTTGTTGGTTGATTGATTGCATTGCTATTTATTGATAAATTGTGGTTATTATATATATTAGTTATTTAGGCTTGGTGGTTGTGGCTATTATATATATATATATATATATATATATATATATATATTGATGGTTAGATATTTCCCACGGTACCATTAGCGGATGCCCGCAGTATCATTAGCGGATGACCCTATGCACCCCACAATATATTATAGTGGATGACCTTCTATACCGCGATATCCTACCTGGAAGCAGGATGGGTATTATTTATGTTGTCTAACATCTGTGGATGCAGGAGAAACAAGTTGGAGGGATCCAGTTGGATTCCTCAAAATTTAATATTGTTTGTTTTGATAAGATCCTTCCATTTAGCAGCACCTTAGGATGGCATAGCCTTAACATTAATGGCGAGGTTCAAACGAGGAAAGGCTTACGGTGGATACCTAGGCACCCAGAGACGAGGAAGGGCGTAGCAAGCGACGAAATGCTTCGGGGAGTTGAAAATAAGCATAGATCCGGAGATTCCCGAATAGGTCAACCTTTCGAACTGCTGCTGAATCCATGGGCAGGCAAGAGACAACCTGGCAAACTGAAACATCGTAGTAGCCAGAGGAAAAGAAAGCAAAAGCGATTCCCTTAGTATTAGTAGTGGTGAGCGAAATGGGAGCAGCCTAAACCGTGAAAACGGGGTTGTGGGAGAGCAATACAAGCGTCGTGCTGCTAGGCGAATTCGAATGGGCTAAGAAATATTAACTTGTTTTAAGAATAAAAACAAGTAGTGACTTTATAAACGATGTTTATAAATAAAATAGAATAATTTTCATTGGATAATGCGGAGAATTGAAATGAATTTATAAATGGTGTTTATAAATGAAATGGACAATTATAATTGGTGAGTTTAAATTCAAATGTGAATTTAAAATGCGAATGGGGAATCATTTTAAATAGAAAACGATGAAATCTATTCCGATGTTCCGAAGGTAAATTTAATTGGATAATTAAATTAGATTATGCTGAAATTATAAAATAAATTATATCCAGAAGGATATTGGAATTGTATTAATTAGAAACTAAGATTTAAAATTTAATATTAAAGTAGATTCTATGTTATATATAGATAAGTTATAATTAGTAGAATATTCCAAAATAAGATTTTGGTTTTAAATAGATTGAAATCGAACTTGTTTGGATATATTAAACAAATGAATGTATAAATGATGTTTATAAATGTAGTGAATTAATTATCAAGAGATAACTTGAAATTTTAAAATCAAATATGAATTTAACAATAGAATTTAAAATCGTTTCGAAAAGGGAACGACGGTTTTTTTCTAGAATTCAGAATACAAAATGAATTTGGATTCAAATAGATTTTTGAAATGAAACTTGTTTTTAATATATAAAACAAGGAAGCTGAATTTATAAACGACATGTATAAATATAGTGAAATAAATTATCATTAGATAATTTAGAAGTTTGAATTTAAGTATGAATTTAGAAGTGAATTGGAAAACGTGTTGAAAATAGAACGATTGATTATATTTCGGAATTTGGGATATAAACTGAATTGAGATAATCCAACAGATTTATATTTTGAATTCGATTTCGTTGAATTTTATAAAGTAATTTATGTCCAAGGGAATTGGAATTTATTATAAAGTTTAAGTATAAATAAATTTATAGCCAAGTTATAAAAAATCAACGATTAGGGATAATCGGAATATTTAAGTTAGAATTGGAAAACTGGATTAGTTTATATATTAAAATATATAAGAAATGGAATTGAAATTTATAAAATAAACGAAGTTTAACGTTTATATTTAAATATAATTAAAACGAGCTCGCTACAGCGCGGTAGTTCGTATTTTGACGTTTCGAGCTTCAATTGAGTATACAGAACTCAATTTAAGTCGGAATTCCTTGAAATAAGAATCATCAGGACCTGTTAAATAATAGTTTTCTAATGGAAGAGAAAATTTTGGATTTTGTCTTATCGATTTTGAGTTATGTCAAAATCAAATTTTTAGAAAAACAGCGCCATAACAATTATTAAACCATAACGTTATATTTAAATTAATAAAAGGTTTTTAAGCAAATAAAATTTGAATTTCCATTAGAAAAATTTAGATTTGAGTTATAAAATAAATATTAACTCAAGTGGATTAAATGAATTGATTTTGGAACAAAAATCAGATTTTTAATTATTGAATAAAATTAACTAATTTGAAGAATAATTAGTTAATAGAGAAATTGGGCTTTGGATAAGTGCATTGGGTTTGTTAATTCATATTTGAAATCGGATATGAAAATTGAGTTGAAAATGGAATTTGATTGGTTTATAAGTCAATTAAAAATATATTTGAATATGATATGTTCAATTAAAAAGTGGATAAGCAAAAGAGTTAATTACCGAATGAATTAGCGATTGAGTTAAAATGACTGGATTGAGTTGGAAAAATTGGAATTGGATGAGTATGTATAAAACATGTATGGAATGAAGAGAATGAAGTTTATATTTTGAGTGCCCGGCAAAAAGGTAGATGTTTAATTTCCATATGAGTTTTATATACCGAATTGGCAAGCCGCTTGGTTTTTATTTATTTATTTTTTGAATGGAAAGGGCCTAGAGAGGCGAGTTGGATTTGAGCTATTGAGCCGTACAAAGGAGGTGCTGGCGAAATTTTCCGAAAATTTAAGGAGTTAGAATATTTTTAAGAAAATTTGATAATTAGAAATTTATATACTGATACATATAGAATTCCATAAGGAAACAAGCTTAGAATAGAATATTATAAACAAAAAAGAAAACTATGAAATAAATCTGGTAAAAATAGAAAGAGAAACGTATACACGTTTTAAAAAATGAATAATTGGTTTTTAAGGTGTTGATTATTCGAGGTAAGTGGTCTTATCTGTTTTGAAGTTAAGGATGTTTTCAGTCAAGGTCTGAGAGGTAATTATACCCAACTTTATTGATTTCATTATTAACCGATAAATAGGAAGATTCAGTCTCGAAGATCAATGTTTAAAGATATTTAGTTAAATGCAATATTTTAAGTTGTTGTAACGATGTTTTACACAACATTAATTTTAGCCCAAGTAAGTGGAATGTTGGAATTATAATAATAAATATTTCCGAAGTGTAGAAAAGAGTAGTCATGAATGGGAGAAGTAATTGGAATATTTTCCAATTATTAATAGAAGATATTTTCTAAGTACAGAAAATAAAAGAAGGAGATATATGGAAATATTTTCCAAATAGCGTAAGAGTCCAAGATGATTATTGTAAATATTTGGTTAACAAATATTGATAAGGAAATGAAGAAGTAATTTAATTATGAAATATTAATTAAGGGGCCCAGTGATTTTTTGATGCTTTGGATGAATGTTTGTTTTTCTTCGATAGTTAAATAACCGACCATCAAAGTATTGGCCGATACTGTTGTCAATATGAAGAGACCGATTGGATTATTATCCGAAAACCACTCTGTATTGGCAGTAGCGTTGCGAATCAGATTATATGAAGAAAAACAAAGATGGAGTAAAGTGTAAGGGCTTTTTCTGTTAATCCTACGTAGAAATTTCCTAAGATGGATTAATGGAAATTGTGCCTTCAGTTTCGTTCAGTAGTCCCAAAACGAACGTATATGGACGAATGTCTGACATAGTATTTTCAGTGATCACATATGTTGGTTTGTACAAATATACATCTGGTGACGGAGAATTTATTCTCTTAGCATAATATCCAGAATATCTTTGTGCAAATCAATTAATGATTAACAAATCTGACAATGTGGCACTCGAAGTGATTATGCTATTAATGGAAGGTAAGTAATCGTAACCTCAATCCTCGCAACCGGGAAATAGTATAAAATCGAGTAGGTCACATGACAACGTGGGTCGCACCCAAGTAGGGTGTATTATCACCAGATATAGAGAAATTCCATTAGCTTCTTTAATCTTTCAATGTTGTCCTTTCGGGAAATGGTTGTCCATCCAAACCATTGGTGACAATACATTCGGTACTCTCAAGCGAAGTGATGGGTCGGTCATGTTTAACCTGGGTTGCAAGATGTTCTTGTTGAACCTGGTGTATTCCTCTTTAGAGATACAATGTCGAAAGGTGGTCCCATACCTTGCCAGTTGGAATCCATTATCCAGTAAGAGCCCGTGGTTTTGATTGTATACTATATATGTAGAGCGTGAGAAGCAAGCGTTCTGCTAGATTGTTATTTACTTGTTTTAAACACTGTTATAAAATCAAAATAGTATTGATTATAAAGAATGTTTTGGGTTATCATAAGGTAAAAACTATCCATGTTTATGTGTGGATCAGCCTTACAATTATCTTTTCTTTCGAAAAGAATTTTTAAAAAGATAAACCAATAATTGGAGTTTACTCACACTAGTCCCATGATTGACCCAGAGTTTATTTTGTTTTGTTTTACCCTAAAATATTGGATGCCCAATTTGTATGGGCAGTCAAGTAGTTCAGTATTTCAGATATCCTTGGAGGAGCTTGGAGTAGGCGCCTTTAGTGTTAGATATATATAGAGTTTATTTCCGGTGTGTTGTATACGTGATGAACAATGTTGTACTCTGATAATGTTATGTATATACAGTCAAATTTGTATTTCAAAAGTTATGTTATATAATATATTTTATTCATTCCACTGTGAGGTTCATGTTTACTCTGAGGTGGTATTTATGTTCTTATCTTTCTTCTATTCTAATATTTCTTTCTTTCTATTTCTCTCCTTCTAACTTCTTTCTATAAATGATCTGGTAATTTCAGGTGTTTGGTTAGTCGATATGATATTTGTATCGATAATTAGGATCGGGAAAATGCCAGTTCATTACAAGTTTGTTCCAAAGCGATATTCCAATCACACATTTTCAACTTCGTATAATCATTCGTACTTGATTTCCAGGTAATTTAGCATGCAAATTCAAAGCATAAAAGCCTTGTGAAATGGTAATTAACACCAGTATTTATTTTTCATTCAAAAAACTTTTATATTTGACTCATTCCTTTTTCTCTTTTCCCCATTAGGTGCACTGGGCAGTGGTTGCTATTTGGGTAACTTGGAACACACCTTGAAAGCTTCTCTTCTTTATGTATTTTTCATCTTTATCTTTTGATTTGACTCGGTCGTTGTATTTCGGATTTGTTTGGGGTATATTTTATTTACTCTAAATTGTTTTTTCTAAGACTAAAATGTTGAATTTGAGATTATGAAATTCTAAAAGTAATGGTTTTATGAAAGGCTTTTTAGTTCGTTAAATTCTTCTGCTACAGATATTTTTATATTTATGTCTTGTTATCCTAGTCTCCTCATGTTTTAGTTATATCCAGATGGTCCATACTCTTTAACATGAGTCGACTGGGGTATGTTAAGCAATGTGAGTTGTCACAAAAAGGTTAGGCAAAGAAATCAATATATGTGTAAAAGAGAAATTATATATGTTGCCTCCTATATGCATTTAAAAGTGAATTTAAGCAAACCTGTAACATAAGAAAATGGCATTGTCTGTTACATATAATATGAGAAAATGGGTAACAGACCGTCATAACGATGGTGTGGTAAACATCATCAGTGCAAGAAATACGAGGAATAGAGCGAGAATTGTGAATGAACTATCCTAATGGTGGTATAATAAACATTGCCTGCGCGGGAAATCAATTGCTAAAAATGAGAAATGGGAATGACCCATCATAACGGTGGTACGATAAATATTGTCAACGCAGGTAATGTGTGGCTAAAAACGAGAACTGGCAGTTGGTCGTCCTAATGGAGGTATTATAAATATGTCGATGTAGAAAATAAGGGACCAAGAACAAGTAACAGAGGAGGGAGATCCTTGTGGATTCGTGAATAACTTCGGATTAGGTAATAAGAAACCACAATGGGTGGCATGTCTAAATGATGTTTTAAGGCAAATATTGAAGTAAGAAATATGATGCTCAGTGCTCGTGGTGAGGACAGTTATATATGTATATTTTTGTATACTTATTTTACTTTAGGACCCATACGAAATACGGTCATGTGGCGAGGGATACCCCAGGACACGTTCCATGACATAGTCTAGCATAGGCCTTCTGATCTCAAAAAGAAAAAGAAAAAGCCAAGCGGCTAGCCAATAGGCTCATAAAATCATCATCACCCAAACAAAACAGTAAATTATGATAAACATGTACCTATTTGTCGGGCAAACAAATTTTATTCTCTGCTCTAGCCTCCTTGCTATGACCTGTTCAATGTAAGTACATGTATATACATGCAAATGCGACTAATTTCCAATACAACTCATTATTTGATCAAATTGGCTATATGGTTAAAATTTCAATTAATCAAAACAGTAATCAAACAACACAACCATCAATCAATTAGTTGATTAACTTTTCAAATTCATAACTTTGACATATAGTCAAAAAATCACATTTTTGATGCCAAATCACAACAATAAGCCCTATCTAATTTTGGTTCTCACACCAGTCAATAGGAAATATATAGAAATCTCACATTCATCACTCGAACATAAATTCTGATGATGATGCATCAATCATCAGAATTCTCTCCGGGCGACTAGAATGTGATTCTATATATACCCAATATATCAAAACTTCGAATACACGCGGATTAGACGTATACGCAAAATCTATATATACTGGATTGTCCACATCAATATAAATAAATAACCAAATACGAATAATTGATTTATATTTCAAAACAAGATTTGTTTTCACTTTAAAAATTTACTCTTCACACTCGTTCTAGGATACTACTGATCCCATCTCTAACGAGTCATCCCATTTGATATTACTAATCCAATATCTGATGAATTCTTTCGTATGGTTCTAATGTGTCTTGTTCTCTGAGCTTTGTAAACCAAAGCTCTGATACCAACTGTGAAAACCCGTAACTTCCCTGGTTAGGAAAGCGTGGATAGTTCGAGAACAAGCCACAAAAGAACGCAGATGGGAGAACATTTCATTGTATATTACAACAATGCATCAGATTACAAGAATATACAGAGTTTAAATGAATATTACACAGAAATATCAGAGATTTAAATTACATTTAAATACATCGCAGCGGAAAATAATACAATACACAACTAGAAGAGATATACGGATACAAAGCTTTCCGGATATCATTCTAGCTGTAAACCAGGATCCTGTGAATATAAATCTGTAAAACCAAAACTACTAGCTGCCCGTGTCAAAAATAAGGGCACCCAGAGTTTAGGTTAAAACAATAAACTCCAGGTCAGTCATGTGACTGGTGTGAGAACTAAAACAGTTATTAATCTTTATTTTTAAAGTTAGGCAAATCAAGGGACCACGCCGTATAACACGGAACGGGTTTCCTCCCAAGAACACCAGTGCATAAAACAACAGCGCAATGCTAAATAAAGAAAAATGAAGCTATTATAAGACCCAGGTCCCATCACACAATGCAACGCAAACCGGAGGATAGGGTTTTTACCTTATAATAGCCAAGAATGCTTGATACGTTTAAAACAAATCATTTGATACTATTATAAGTGCATATTGTATAAAATATCTTCAAATCATAAGTATCAATCATAGACGGCATAAGCGCCCCATCTCACTATGTCGCCATACTAGGCTCTACAAATAAAACCGAAATACACGTATCGGAAATTGGATTTCCATCATGGTGGCTCCTGATTCGAAAGATCGATCGTGTAATGCAATTCCCCACGGCTTACGTCCCAACAAGAGAAAACACCGTCTGCACATCCGCACTTTTGGGACCAGAGTATCACCGTGGCTTACGTCCCAGCGAGAGAAAACACCGCTTACTCTATATATCCCTGAGCACTAAGCTCATCTCGGTCGACCGAATCCACGACACCACTAAGGTGCCCATCCACTAAAAAGCATACTGATCAAACCATCAGTTTACCACCATACCGGGATGTGAGGCTCGCGAATCAACGCTGTACACAAAGCCATGCTATATCAGCTGTGCTTTGATCATCATCCACCAAACTTTGCTTTTCAATAAAAGTCTGGATCACTGCATCTCAGCATGCCACACTATCAATCCATATCGTACCACTGATTTCTGCCAATATATAACCTCTGAGCACGTATGTCTCAGAGAAGGGCGTTAAGCAAGAGAATAAATTCTCCGTCGCCAAACAGATATATATTTAGCAGAGATCAACGAATACAATATAACGGAATACAATGTCAGACACACCATCCATTTACAAGTTTGTTCTGGGTCTGAACGAAACCGGAAGCACTTTCCTCGCATATCCATCAATCTCCAAGTACGTCTGGACGACCACCAACTATTTCCATCCTCATGGATGTACAGCCCAATCAGGATCGTCAGTAATCATCCCAACGATGTGAAGACTTCCGGTCTTCAACCACCGTCTTCATCTTCGACATATCGTCGAATCGGTTATTCAGAATGGGTATAAACCCGGCCTTTCCGAACAACCCGCGTATATTAAAAATAAATGTTACACAAACATAACATACGCCTCATTCCAATTCATTAGTTACTAACCGTAAATCAGTAAGAGAGCAATTCCCCAAATATTAACCCCGAAGGCCGAAACCAACATCAGATCAATATCCAGGAAACCGTTCTTCTTAACTAACCTTCAGCTAGTTTCTAAATTTCAATTCTTAGGGAAAGGTTCCCATTAATTTTATCCAAGATAAATTCTTTAAAATTTATCCTTTAATCTTCCTTTGGATGTCATTTCAAACCAAATTATGGTTTTCCAAACTAGTCGAGATTAGCGAACCATACCGAAGTAATTATTTAATTTATTTCCCAATCCCAACCTATTCATCCCATGAAGCAAAACTGGTAATACTCCAAATTTAACACCACAGTGTTATCGGTAAAATTAATTACCATTTCACGTTCAAATCTGATTAAAGATTTAACTATCGCTTTGGAGCAAAACTGCTGATACTCCATTCTCGCTCATTTTCTAAAGTTGATAATTTAAATTATCAATCCACATTTCAATTTAATTGAAGATTCATTAAAACTCTTTTTACTGGGTTAAATAACTAGTGTCATTTAAAACACAGTTCACGATAAACCCAAATCACATTCTATTTATTATCGGGTTAAAGAACTAGTGTTATTTAAAACACAGTTCACGATAAACCCATGAATCAATTCTATTTAAACCATTTTCAAATCCAATTTATTTATTTAAAAATAAATGGGTTTTAATTTCAGTTCAAAACTAGTTCATTTCGATAAAAATCTATTTTTATCTTTTCAAATATGGAGCTTTTCATCCCAATTTTTCCCAAATCATTTCTTATGATTTTACACTAATTATTACTATTTTTAATAATTTTATCAAGGCCCGTACAGTCGATTTCCATCAACGGCCATCGAACTGCACTTATAGCGACCTTTTCCAAATTTGATTTGGACGTATCTCCAAATCCAACCGTTAGATTTAAAATTTCTAATATTCGCTAGAAAGCTCTTTTCGATACGAACCCAACGGTTCCGATTTTATGAGAATCCGACGGTCGGATCTCCCGTAATGTCCGTTCGAAATCAATGGTCGAAATTCGCGAACTGCCGCGGCGCGGCGCGTTCTATTCAGGCCATTATATTATATATATAATATATATAATATATATTTCATCGATTACTATTTAAAACGAATTTTATAAGTGGCTTCAAATTTGTTTCAAAAACATTTCAACTTCCATTTCAAATTCAAATCAAAATTGAATTTTCTATTATAAATCCTTTACTTTCATTTCTATTTGATTTCAATTCAAATCAAATTCGTTATATATTCAGTTGAAATCAAATTCGTTTTATATTCAATTGAAATCAAATTCGTTTTATATTCAATTGAAATCGAATTCGTTTTCTATTCAATTCGAATTCAATTCGTTTTCTATTCAATTCAAATCAAATTCGTTATATATTCAATTGAAATCAAATTCGTTTTATATTCAATTCGAATTCAATTCATTTTCTATTCAATTCAAATCAAATTCGTTATATATTCAATTGAAATCAAATTCGTTTTATATTCAATTCGAATTCAATTCGTTTTCTATTCAATTCAAATTGGATTTCTATTCGATTCAATTCAAATTGGTTTTCTATTCGATTCAATTCAAATTGGTTTTCTATTCGATTCAATTCAAATTTAAAAACGAATATAATCGATATAAAAATCGTTCGCGTCAAAATAGCGCATCTCTAATCAATACGGCTTTATATATTTCAATAATTCCTTTATTCTATTCAACAAATGAATATTTATTTTTGTCAACACACGACTAATCTCAACGAATGAGTACTGTCCACGTGTGACTATTTTTGTTAAAATATTTCGTTCAACACATGACTAATCTAAACGGATGAGTACAATCAACACATGAACCTTTATTTTATAATATTCTTTATTTACTAAATTGGAATGAGGCCCAATCAATTACCATATAAAGTTAATTATATGGATTCCATACAACGCATGTATATAATATCAACGATAGATAATCAACCATCAACCAAAGTGCACTACACTGTATAAGCATCAAATATAGATATCTAACGCTTATAACAGCCTGTCAATCAATCGATCGACATACAACTAATTATTGGGATTAGTGTATGCCGTATTTTATCCCAATACCCGTATGGGGTTTCAAACAATCAAACGCAGATTTTATTTGTGCAGTTGGGCGATGTGTAAAATTTATCGACCCAATCAATATCAGTCAAATCAGTGTATATAAACAAATCGGCCGATTTGTTTATAGATATTTATTTATTCACATTCACGTTAAAAATTATATTTTTAACGATAAAATATTTTTAACTATATAAATATTTTATTTTCTTTCAACACATTATTTTTTAGTTCATTTACCCAATAAAATGATATTTTTATTTTTCTAACTTATTATAGAAAATTTCGGCGGCATAACGGCACGATACTAGAAACGGGACGAGGCCTAGCCTTATCCCCGGTCTAGTGAAGGCCCACGCCATTCACACATCAATCAAATACATTCAATTCACCAAACAATTCAATTCAAACCAAATAATCTAACCAACTATACAACCAAAAAAACAAGTCCATGGTCTGTGGACGATTGTGTCGGGTGCTACTAAGCACCGTCTGCATCCTAGTATATATATATATATATATATAACTAGAAAAGAAATTGAAGAGTGAGAAATTCTCACCAATAGCTATTCTAACTCCACGGCACTTCCTATGTAGAACATCTCCACCGTGCTCGCCTTTCTTCACTTTCGTTGCCCGTAGCCACTACATATATAAGAATCGAATTTTTACTTTGCTATTCAATATATAAAAATCGAATTTTTACTATGCTATTCAATATATAAAAATCGAATTTTTACTTTGCTATTCAATATATAAAAATCGAATTTTTACTATGCTATTCAATATATAAAAATCCTATTTTTACTATGCTATTTTTATCTTTAAAACTTTTGCTATTTTTATCTTCAAAAATAATACTCCTTTTTATTCAAAACTAATGCTTATTTTATTTTACAAACAATGCTTATTTTATTTTTCAAACAATGCTTATTCCTTTTAAAACTAATTTAAAAATAAAGCTTTTATATAAAAAAAACCGATTTAAAAATAATGCTTAATATATATAAAATCTAGTTTAAAACTCTAATCACATTTACTTAACTAATTAAATAATTTCTGAAATTAACAATTACCTTAACTTCACTAACCCATCATTAAGGCTAATCAGCCTTCCTCCTTTTGAACGCTGCAGGTTTACAAGGGGAACCAAGCCCATTTTGCTCGAATTAAAAACTTCCACCTTGCACGCTGAACGGAGGGCCAGATGACGATCAGAGGGGTCGACGACGTCGACCTTGGGGAGGGCAGCCATCGCCATGACCGAGGCGACGATCGGTGGGCCCAGGCGGTCAGCAACGACCTGCGAACGACAGCCCTTTGTGGCTCGAGAACTTCTGATTTACCCCATGAAAACTCATCAGATCGGTATGGTATCAAAGAGGGGAAAAGGGCACTTCAATTTTGTATTTAATATTTGGGGAATCATTGAAGAGATTGGGCGAAAAATCAAGGAGAAAATCGGAGCGTTTTCCGCCTTAGAACGAGATGGAGGCGGGCTTTGAAGAGTTGACCGTGGAATTCACGTTTGACCATCTTTCTAGGGTTTGACCCTTTTTATAAAAATTATTTAATATTATTTAATTCGCAGAAAAAGGAGATTTTGCATACGAATCCCAAATCAAACCCAACGACTAATCCCCCTAGCTAATCACCCCCATTCCGAACACAATGGGATATGTTTCATATGCCCATTCGACTGTTACAGTCAGTTATTCTTCAAATTAAAATATAAATCTTTATATATTCAATTTAAACGTACATTTCAAATTACCGGTGCCACATACTGACTCTGAAAATTCCTCAAGAAATATTTTCTAGCTTCGTATTGACGATACGGTCCTAACAAAACTAGTTTCGTCAAATTCTGAGATCGTTTGAAAAATGGCCATTTTCCAGTCGATTAAAATTAACTTAAACTGGTCAAACGCGTTTTCCTTTACCACGCTCACATATTGATTCGAAAAATTATGAAATTTGAAACCTAGCAATAACTTTACGTCACGGACCCAACAAAAGTGGTTTCGTCGAAATCCGAGGTCGTTTGCAAAATGTCCATTTTTAAGGGCCTGAATTCCATAGCGACTATTCAGAATTTTCAACTGGACATATCTTTTGATTCCCGCAATGAAATTTCGAATTTTTGGATTCGTTGGAAAGATATTATCAATTAGATCCTAATGTTTTTGGTTTCACTAAAATCCGGATTGTTTTGCACCCGGTACATTCATTTGAAGTTTGAAATCGAATTATCGAACTACCACACCATTTTCAATTCTATTTATAATTATATATAATTATTTATATTCTAACGACGACGCGTATAAATATATACGTTCTAAATATATTCAAAAATAAATTTCTCGTCGATATTATTTAAAATAATTCATTTTAAATATTCAAAATTCGCTAAAATTGCCAAAATAAAATTTTTAAACTGGCCCAGATTTTCGGGTTGTTACACATTCTCCAAATATGTTTCTTTTTTATTTGTCACCAATACAAATCTCGATCGACTTACAGGCATTGCCACGCCTCTGGGTTCTGGTTTTGTTGTATCTTGGGAAGCAATCTGTCGTTCAACCTGTTGGCAAACTCTGACGAGTGGGGGCAGATATTGCTTTAAGGACAATGAACCCGCGCCTCAAAACCATCTCTGATTGATTCTCCACTACAAAATTTTCAACACAAAGTGGCTCATGAAATTGAAGGATACACAGAAATAGCTCATGAAATTGAAGGATCTGGATATAAATTGGGTTGAATAGCACAAATTTTAGCTTCTAATTGCCTTGGCCTACCAATGATTTTGCCGTATAGCTTCCCAAATTCCATAGAGATTAAAATGTTCATTTTTTGCTCTCTTTTTTTTGAGATTAAAGATGTAAAAATTGTGTATGTTTTAATCTTACTGTATAGCTTAAAAGAATTTTATTTTGTTGCTTGTTTGCGGTGCATTTAGAAAACTTTAATTGTAACACCTTTTTTGGAAGTTTACAAAAAGATATTTAGCACATGATGTTGTTTTGAATCTTGCGTTCGTCCCACTAATGCTATTTTAGGTCAAACATTATCTCATATTTTATGAACATAATATATGCAGGGCTGGCCTTAAAAGTTCCAGGGTTAAGGCAGAAAAAACAATTGAGTTCAATAATAAAACTTATGCAAATCCTTGAGAGAAAAAAATAATAATTTTGGCCCGTTGAATATGCACTAGATGTAGGTCACTGGATCGGAAACCAGAAAACTTTTGTGTAAGGAAAAATAAATTGCTATATGTAAAATACAAAATTAAAAGACCCATGCAAACTAGAAGTCCCAGGCAATCGCTTGGTGGCTTAGGGTAAGGGCCAGGCCTGACTATATGAAAAGATTGATACTAATTATCTGATGGTAGAAAGTAAGCATAAAGCATATTTCTGGAATTCATTCCAAGCTGATTTTCACTATATTTTTTTTTCACTTCTCACTCTAGGAATTTTAGTTCCTGGGTAGTCGAAGAGGTTAATTTACATTTTTCTTCTTTAATCTAGTCTATTGTTTTTGAATACGTTTTTTGTATGATTGATTGAATGGAACATTATGCTATTTACTTTCTTTTATTAGTGATTGTTCCCTCCTTATTTTCCAAAGGTTCATCAAATTTTAGCTTAGTTCACAAGTACAATGTAATGTTTTGAATTCTTTATGATTTAACATCCACTGTTCTTATTTCTTTCGGATAAAGGATTCTTAATTTCACTGCTAGTCAAAAAATTATTGCAGCTAATATAATTCACAACAGAAAACTTCACTTTAAAGGGTTTTTAGTATTATATTTCAGCAATACTTCGAAATAACTAGTTTTAATAGCAATTAGAAGAACCATCTTTAGTTGAAGGAAAAAGGCAATTTCATTAATTATTTTCTCCTTTCCAAGACAAGAAAATAAAGTATAGTTACCGATAGCAAAATGATACTTTTTTTAGTAAAATGATATTGTTGCTCATTATTCTCGTAAAGTTTAAATGATCCAATCACATCCAAAGTACAACAGCAAAGACCCACTTAATAAGCATTAACCAAAACCTTACACATCCGAATTTCTTATTCATCCAACGAACTTCACATTCAGCGATTGTGTGCCTCATCATTGCTGTTTGGAGCACTGTTTGTCACTGGTCAAATTGCTTAGGTTATAACACCAATTCAAAAATCCACTTGTTTGTCAATATGCCATACTCGATCATCTTTATGGCGATCCAAACTCATTCCTCGACCAACCTTCAAGCTCGCCCAAATTTGTCGTTTGAAGATAATGATTTGACAAAAACTCTTAACCAATAAAATAATCACTCCTGTAAAAAGAAAGAGTAATTTATGCTATTCCCCTGACATAACAGTAAAAGCCATGTTGTCCTCTAAAGAAAGCGTAAATGCATAATAGACACTTCATGTAATAGACACTTCATGTACCTTACCGACCCTTTGATGCAACTATGCTACGATATAGTTCACCGCTACACACGTGCCTGGACCATTCTGTTCATGTGACGCTCGAGCTCATATCATTAATCATAAAATTGAAGTAAGGTAACAACCAGAAAAGGCATTCGATAATGTGCTAGCTCTTGTTATTTGCTGGTATATCGGTATCGATATGGCTCATTGGTGAACCAGTATCACAAAAGGCAATGGTTGGGATATTTCCAAGGGTTGCTTCCTTGATTGGCTGATGATCAGTTCGAGAGCCAGTAAGAATAAGCAGCCGAGGCATACTGAAAGACATTTGTAGCTGATCAATGAAGGTACAAGGGGTGTGCCTTCCAGGTATAGGGTGGGCTCCAGTGTGTTGTGCAAACTTCAGAACAGCCCTCTAACCATATGGCCTTGCAGACTGAACAATTATATCCTAAGGGTTCTCAATCGCAACAACCCTTGCAGCAAGATAAAGCTTATCCCGTGCCTTCCCAAGGTTGATGATGAAAATTCTGTCGGATCTCCACTTGAAAACTCCATTTGAAAATTGCAATTCTTTGTTCTGAGATGAACCTTGGAGGCAAGCATCATCTCCATATCTTGTTCTTTCTGAGTTAAAAAACGAGTCGTCATGATTATTTCCTATATGAGAGAAAACCTTAATTGCCCGAAGGTTTTTAACTGAATGCGAAAAGAGTTAGGTCTGTTGGTTGAAGTATTATTGTATTAAAGTCTCCGTTCGTTGGAATATTCCTATTTTATATAATTTTATCTTTTTTACAATTGATTGTTCTCTTCCATATTCATTTTCCATTTCATTTTTTCTCTCCATATTATTGTATTAAAATATGTGTGCTTCCACAGGTACAAATTCATTTTCCATTTCATTTTCTTCAATTTTAAAACCGAAATGGTTATTTTCCACAGGTACAAGTTTGCTACCATTTGGAGTACAGTCATTATATGCAATGTAACATTACGAAACTATAATTTATTCATAAATTTTAAATGGAGATGATTTCTAATTCCTATGCAGATAGCTTGAGTAATAGAACAACATCCGCATCCACACAAAAAGGAAGGAAACCCTAAATGAATGCAAGAAGAAATAGTATTAAAAACCACCTTTGAAAGTAGTTTTTATGAAAAAATAGAAAACTGTAAAAGTTAAAACCTTCTTGTGGCCAAAAACCAAGCAAGTGGGAAAAGGAGGAGGATGATGATAAGTCCTGTCTTTGAACTGATGTGAACATTTATTCATATTGCAAAATCAACATACTTATGTCAATCACAAACAATAACATTTGTGATAGATATGTAACGCTTTTCACTGAAATCCCAACCTAGAACAGAGCTTCAAAACACTAACAAAGCTAAATGAATGCAAACTTTTTGCACTTGTATATATCAAAATACCAATAACGATTCAACAAAAATTGAAGTACAAACTCAAATCAAACAAAGTTTCCAAACCATAAATTGAACTTGTCTCATTGTAAATACGGTTGATTCCTTATAGACAAAGACATTTATTTTCCAAACCTATCGTGTATTTTCTTAGAACATGCATATTTTAATAAATGAATATAAACAAAGATCTGACATACATAGTTTTATCAACATGGATATTATTATAAAATATGAACTTACTGACCCAAATCAAGAAATAATATCATGTACACTCATTCTGCCTACTAAAAACATTTTAGCTCCCAGAAATACTAGAATCTTGAAAATGAAATTCTTATATTACTATGAAAATTATTCAAAATCTTAAAAGAAACAAAATCCAACTACATAGATATGATAATGTGTCTGATACAACATGTGTGCACAAAATTTCATATTATGTATTATTCCATAAATAAGACATGATATGGACATGATTACCCTCTTTCTCAGAATTTTTCCGTTGTTGCTTTCCCTTCTCTAAGAAAGGAAAATCCACTTCATTGAACTCCATTATCCCATTCCCCCACTATTTTTTACATATCTTTCCTTAATCGCACAGCCAACTAAACAGCAAAGCATTACTTCCACCTGTTGCAGCTTCAGTCCTGTCCTAGTAGTAGAATTAATAGCCAAAATCATTGCACTAGAATAAGACAAGGGTGCTGTCTTTTTTAAAGTGAAATAAGCTAGAATTGTTCATCATAACTGGGAGCAGGTAATTTATGCTTGAGTTACAGCATCTCCAACAGTGTTACGGGCCGTAACGTTACGGCCCGTAACATTACGGGAGATATCTTTGATATCTCCCAACAGGCGCGAGCTAATTTTATCAGCTCGCAGCCTGCGAGCTGATTTTATCAGCTCGCACCTGTTCCCGAGCCTATATATGGCTCGGGAGGGGGGGGTGTTTGGTTATATTCATTTAATTTTAATTTCCTCCTTTTTAATTTCTTTTTTAATCGTTCCAACGTCGGGATGCCGCCACGCGTGACGAAGAGCGGGAGACGCACAGTTAGAGTTATGCCAGACGACATGTCTGGTCCAGTACACCTTCCTCCACCAGAGGGGACGACGATTGAGGACTTACGTATCCTCCACGAGATGCCATAGGGATTCACCCATCGATCAGTTACCGCGCTGGACACCGTTCAGGTATTAGTTTTACTTTATAGTTTTACGTTATAGTTTAGTGCATGTACGTTCTATGGTCTAGTAGTTTGAACGTCAACAGTCATTTAAATAGTATACATTATTGCACGTACTAGTTAAATATTGATTTAGCTGTTAAATAGTCTTTTAACTGTTAAAACTTTATCATGTAGTAGTTTGTTATACGTTAGTAGTACGAACTTTAATACTCATTTAACTGTTAAATAGTCATTTAGTGCATGCACGTTATCGTTTAGTGCATAGGCGTGCTTGGTTTTATAGTCGTTTAACTGGTATTATTTTAATAGACTCGGTATGTAAACGTTCGCGGGAGTTGGCGAAGTTTGTAGCATCAGCCTTAGACATATTACCTCTGGATATTCGAGAGAGACTATTTGGTAGTCCATTTGGACGTTTTTTACGTATTATACCTCCCCAGTCCTTCGATCGACCTTTGGTCGAAGCCTTATCAGAGAGATGGTGGCCTACGACACACACCTTTCACTTCCCGGATTTTGAGCTAGGTATCACCCCAGCCGATTTTTACATGCTTTCGGGGATTGAGATAGGCCTTCCAGATAGAGTCATACCTCCATTTGATTCCCAGTTTGAGTCACCCGAGTCGTACATACAGTATTTGCCAGGTTTGGATGCGGCTCGTGTAGCTAATGGTGCCGTTCCCTGCACATATTTACTTGATTATATTACAGCGCATGTAGATGCGGTAGATTTCCACGACATACTGTACAGAGCTACCATTTTATACCTCCTTGGTTCGACGTTCTTTACGAACCAACAGAGTTCGATTAGGCTTGGCTACCTTGCAGCACTAGTCGATTTAGATCAGCTGCATATGTTTGATTGGGGCTCTGCCATACTGGGTTATCTATACACCGCTCTTGACTCCTATGCTTTTAGAGAGGTTCAGCAGATGTATGGTTTTTGGTACATGTTGCCGTGCTGGTACTACGAGTACACGGCCAACATGCACCCACACATACAGCCCACCGCCAGTCATGCCGCTGAGGCCTTTTTCCCACGGATGCGTAGATGGGAGAGTTTGCACGTAGTTCAGCGTTCCCCTTCTGGTGTGAGACACGACTTGATGGAGGCTCGTACCCAGTTGGATATGAGGGAGAGGGGGAACATATTACGAGCACCTTGGGCTTCTTATTGGATGTTACTTGCAGCCGGTGGCCCAGTACCTGATGCCCATCCATTAGCCATTGCATGCAGCTTATCTACTCGACGTGTCCTCTTCTTCCCACCGGCCCACCTTCCTGTTTGGTACTTGGGAGACCGATGCTATTACCAGAGTACCGGTGAGTTGCGCGTACCCGTAGATCCACCTTTGCCACTTGATATGTTCGGGCCGCAGCGTGTTATAGGGAGACAGTATGTGGCTGGATTGAGACAGGCAGGATGGGTAGATACGACCGACTTTCACTTACCCGACGCAGAGTTTGGTCCTTACTGGGTTCGGGTAGCTCCTAGACGGTACTTGCTGCCGGATTATGTGCGGGGTGTGAACTCCGATCACATTGGACCCCGATTGGTCAGTGGTAGAGTTCACCCTCCGCCGTTTACTTTCGACCCGACCCCTTCACAGATATCCGACCCTCCGCAGGATTTTGCTCTCGCCGATACATTCCAGACATATGATCTTAGCGGGACACAGATATCCCTGCCTATTGTTTACCCACCTGCATACATGGTGTATGGTGTCCCTACTGCTGGATTATATCCGTCACATGAGGTAACATTTGTACTTGTGAATTTACGTTGTATGTTATATGCTGTAGAAACTGATTTTATATGTTCTATATATGCAGTATGCACCCAGGTTGGACCAGCATAGGATACATATCGCGGCTATTCAGGAGATGGCGTTGCAGTATACTCAGTCCATGTATCAGGAGCACCAGGCGATTGTGCAGGGATTGCAGGAGCAGATATATGACTTACAGGCCAGATTAGCTGCAGCAGAGGGTGGGGGGACAGCAGCATCAGGTACCATTGTAGGGTCGTGTACTGGTGGTTCAGGAGGAGGTGGTTCTGGAGCAGGTGGTTCTGGAGCAGGTGGAGGAGGAGGAGGTGGTTCTGGTTCTGGAGGAGGAGGAGGTGGTGGAGGAGGTGGAGGAGGAGGAGGTGGAGCAGGTGGTTCTGGTTCTGGAGGAGGAGGAGGAGGAGGTGGAGGAGGTGGAGCAGGTGGAGTAGGTGGAGCAGGTGATTCTGGTTCAGGAGCAGGTAGTTTAGGAGGAGGTGGGGGTGACGGTGCTGGAGGGGGTGACGTAGTTGGAGGGGATGACGTTCTTGGAAGGGAGGATGTGTTAGGAGGGGATGACGTTGATGGAGGGGATGGCGTGGTTGGAGGTAGTGATGACGATTTTACGTATTATAACCCGCCTGATAGCGGAGACGACATGTCTTTGGATGGTGGTGATGATGATGCCGCAGATTTATCATGATTTATATTTCTGTATGTCGCGGTGTATATATGTATGGCTCGATGTATGTATGTATATATGTATGTCTCGATGTTTTGGACTGTATGTTATTTTTCTATGTGTTCTGCGATATGTTATTTTGTATGTGTACTGTTTGCTACTTTCATATGTTCTGTGTAATGTATGCTTGTTTTATTGCAAACCGTTACGTTGCCAAGTTTTGGTACTTTGGCAAGTGCCAAGTGCCAACTTTGGTACTCTGCCAAGTGCCAAGTTTTGGTACTTTGCCAAGCGCCAAACCTGGTACTTAAATGTTTACATGTTTAAATAACGACGGTAGTGGACGACCCATAGTTTTTAACTCCTTTTTAACTCCTTCGGGTGCGTAAATGTTTAAATCCTTCAATAAACATACACTTAAACCAATAAAGAGACACACAAACCAATAAACATACACTTAAACCAATAAAGAGACACACAAACCAATAAAGAGACACTCAGACCAATAAAGAGACACACAAACCAATAAAGAGACACTCAGACCAATAAAGAGACACACAAACCAATAAACATACACTCAAACCAATAAAGAGACACACAAACCAATAAAGAGACACTCAGTCCAATAAAGGAATCCAATAAAGAGACACTCAAATCAAACCTTATATATAACAGCAACATTGTCATACATATCTCAAATCAAAACTTACTAACAAATATAAATGGATTCCAGTTTTACAAAATGCTTGCTGGCTTTTGCTAGCGATTCAGAGGAAGATGAAATCCTTCAAGAGGAAGCAGAAGAAATACAAGAAATACGGGACCTATACCGTGAAGCGTACGGTTCATCGTCCACAACTAGAGGGGGATCGGTTCCTGGAAGGAGGTTTATACACCGAAATCATGCTAAATACCACAAGTCTTTGATGCAAGATTACTTCGATGAGGATTGTACTTACGGGCCTGATATGTTTCGTCGAAGATTCAGGATGCGGAGAAACCTATTTCTTCGGATATTGGCTGGTATTCAAGGTAACAATGATTACTTTAAGTACAAACATAATGCATCAAAGACACAGGGATTGTCCGGTGAACAAAAAATGACGGCAGCTATGAGAATGTTAGCTTATGCCACTCCAGCCGATGCTTTGGACGATGCATACCGCATAGCAGAGAGCACGACACTAGAAACACTTGAAACTTTCTGTCAAGCAATTGTGGACGTCTACGGAGAAGAATACTTACGGTCTCCAAACGAAGCAGATGTAGTGCGAATCAGAGAGATGCACGAAAGCAGGGGTTGGCGGGGAATGTTAGGAAGTCAGGACTGTATGCACTGGGAATGGAAGAACTGTCCTAAGGGATTACAAGGTGCGTACAACGGCAAGGAAAGACGACCAACCATCATTTTGGAAGCTGTGGCATCGTACGATCTGTGGATATGGCACGCTTTCTTCGGAATGCCCGGGTCTAATAACGACTTAAATGTTGTGGAAAGATCTCATTTGTTCAATGATCTTGCTAAAGGCCAGGTACCTCCTTTAACATTTACCCTAGGCCAAAATACTTACAACCATGGCTATTACCTAGGTGACGGCATTTACCCGAAATGGAGCACCATTGTTAAAACATGTCCAAATCCATTAACTCCTAAACAAGTCATGTTCGCGGCGATGCAAGAGGGACAAAGGAAAGATGTGGAACGTTCTTTCGGTGTTTTACAATCTAGATTTGCAATGATAAGTAATCCATGTCGGCTATGGCGTAGGAGTAAGATGTCTACAATCATGTTTGCTTGCATCGTTCTTCACAACATGATTATAGAAGATGAAAGAGATATGGATGAAGATCAACGTCACTGCGATTACGAGGGTGCTTCGCTACCACCTCCAGTATTCCGACAAAACCAACCACTAACAGAGGAGGACTTCAACGTTCATTTGAGCCGTCAAGTTATCTACAGAGATGCAGAACTCCATAACCGGCTACAGAAGGATCTTATGACTCATTTATGGAACCACCACGGCGATACCTAGTTATGAAGAACCATTACCTGAATGTGTTTTATTTTATGTTTGTCTGAACTTATCGATTATGTATGCAGTAAAGATGTTCCTAAGTTATTAATCATCTATTGTACGAACTCCTTTTCTACTATTACTTCTCTTGTACGAACTCCTAAGTTATTAATCATCGATTATGTTTCATTTCCTAAGATGTTCCTAAGTTATTAATCATCGATTGTGTTTCATTTTCTATTATACAAACTCCTTTTCTTGTATTCGTACGAGTTATTAATCATCTATTATTATGTTCCTAAGTTTATTTTACAAATTACATATCGGTTATGTTTTTGTATACGACAAACTAATGTAAAACGTTAAAAAAAAAATTGGTTTTGCTCTTAGTAATCAAATATTATTATTATGTTTCAAAGTTTATTTTACAAAAAAATTAATGCATTTGGTATTGTATATGGTAAAAATAGTTGGGAAAAAAAAGGCCACGAGCTGATTTTATCGGCTCCTGAAGTCACGAGCCGATAAAATCAGCTCGCGACATCACGAGCTGATAAAATCAGCTCGCGCGCCCTATTTCGAACTCTGAATCCAGCCTGTAACATTTGCCTTCATATTACACCGTGTAACAACTGTTGGGTGCAAAAATAAGGGATATTACACCCCTTAACATGAATTTCCTCCACTGTTGGAGATGCTCTTACAAATGTTTCTCACACTAGCCAAATCATATTGTACTTGTTTCCCAAAAGCTCAACTTGCACGTTAAGATCCCACTGTACTTTTTATTAAACAATACCCTGAAATAAAGGAATTTTCTACCCAACCAAGATAACGACTATTTTACATTGAACATCTGAATTAGGAACTTGCTGTGATAGCAGTGGTAAATGTATTTATTTTGTAATTTGCCGAGTCTTTTCCATGCAAATTTTTCCATCTTTAACGTGATGGAATTACTCCTTGAATTTCCAAAACTTGCAACTCTGAGTTATACGATTAAGGAATAAAAGCTTAAAGTCCAACTTAACCTTTGAATTGAACTTTAAAGGTTTGAAGATGTTAAGCAGTTTTTTCTCTGAACTCCTCATGTACCATCAATTATAATCCTAAAATAAAAAAGTTAAAATTCACATTTAGTCTCAACTTCTCACGGAGACAGTTTAGGCTATTTACACACATTTATTTGTTCCCTCATTATTGCATCAGGGTGTACTGAATTTACGGGACAACCTTGCCATTGGTAGCAGCAACATGTTACTTCGAATCTAATAAATATGACATATTTGTTTTCCATTTCTCTATTTATTTCTTCTCGTCTTTATTAAACCATAATTTAAGAAATATAATTTAATAAATACTAGCAGCAGCATGCTACCATGTTCTGCCGCTTTAGCCGGTTGTTGCCTGGTATTTTCCTCCAATACTTCAATACTCTGTTTCGATTCAAGGCTTTTGCAATAGACTTGAATGAGTTGTCTATAATTTTTCAACTATGAGGAGCTTCTCTGTAGGAGCCATAATAACAGTGTATCAAACTATGGTGAGCATTGTTAAATTCAAGTTTGAATGTTCTTTTCTCCTAATAGTGAGAATAGTTTTTAAAAAAAGGTTTTTATTGCATCACTCTGTTTCAGATTCCATTTAACTTTCGAATGTTCATTATATTCTCTAGATTTGTTACTTCTGGCAAAGCACACATGCATGCTGAATTTTGCAAACTATTTATTGCTAGATTAACCAATTCAACTATGGATTAGCATTCTTTCTCTTTTATTTTTTTATTTTTTTAGTTATTTAATTTTGTGTTGAACTTTTATATCTTCACGTGATAAGTTTAATAATATCACAATATGTTACCTCTCCAATTACTTTTAAATTGAGAGAGTATCACTTTATTATTCATTTCCATCTAATCTTCCATAACATTTGTATTGGTAACAACGATTTATGTGTTTCACAATTCAACTATAAAAGTTTCTTACAAGATGATAATAAAATTAAAATTACTACCTTCATCTTTCAAGATTACCAATGTAGCTTGTAGTATTGAAAATTCTTAATCCATATAAGTTTACTCTATGTCAAATCTCATAATAATGATTACACGCATTTCACATTGCTTATTACATTTTTAGGGTTAGTTATTGGCACCTTGAGCTTAAAAAGGAATATTACATTTGGAAATTACATCATCCAAATTCTGGGAGAACCACCAAATTGCCACAAGAGTCATAATTTTACTGTTAAGGTTCAGAGAAATAGTGGTTTTGAGACTGATGACAACAAACTTTGCAAGGATATGGTTCGATCAGTTAAAAAAAGTCCGAAGGCAATCTTACTTCTAGTAACTTAGTCAACTTGGACATTTTATATTCATTTATACATGAAGTTTTAGAGCATGAATATGTATCTAAAAAAGACATGATATGGACATTTTCTTTATCACAAACACATAGGCCACCTTTGAAAATAAAAAAATTCATGTCCATATGTTTCATGATCACCGTATTATATCCACAGTAAGATTTGCATCCATAAATATTTCAAACAAAATCAAAATTACAAAAATAATAAATGTTTCATGGTCAATCCATTAAGTAACATAGAAAGATCTGGTAATACTGATAAAACGTTACTGATTTATCCCAATTTGCCTACTCAGGAATAATTTTCAGATATATTTTGCATTGGAAATTACATTGGTGCAAAGATGAAAACAACTTGGCTGCGTTTGTTTTTTAGCTGAATGCTTAATGCTTATTGTTGAATGCTAAATGCTGAATACTTATTGCTGAATACGGAAATGTTGTTTGTTTTTATTTTTGGCTATTTTTATTAAGACGAAATAAAAGAAATTCTTATGAACTCAAATGTAATAGCAGATAAAATGTCAATGAAACGAAAACAGGCTACTGTAAGATCATACAGATTTTACCAAACACCTACAGAGCAAAGCAATTGAAGTTGGATAAACAACCAAAATTCATGCTAACATATGTACACAAACACCACAAAGATCAATGGCATAGCAATTGAAATTACAACAACATGTCTTTACTTGCGCACAGCTAAAAAAATGAGAATAGCTACAAATCCTTTACTGTGGAATTTCACCACCACCTTATAATCAGAAGTCCAGACTTCCTTCCTTTGTTGAGCAACTCCTCATCAAGACACCGTATTTTTTGAAAAAAAAATCTCACCAAAGCAAAATTAAAAATTACGGCTTCAGTTATATTTTCACTAATTACAGCTATAAACCCAGTTATAATTAACACAAAACGCAACTAACAAAACTGAGTTTAAACTGAAATTAGCACTCAAACTGAAATACCTATTGAAATTTTCCGGAGTGTAGCTGAAATCTAGAATATGTGCTGCTGCAATGGTAGAAAAAGAGACTGTTGCAGATGAGAAGTGCAATGGGTAGAGCAGATTTATAAAATCAGAAATCTGAATAGTAATCAGCGATTAATTATTGCTGAAAAATATCATTAAAAAGTTGCTGAAAAATAGATCTTGCTTAATTTACATTTTCAAAACAAACGTCTGTCTTTGTTCTGATCACTGAAACAAATGGACCATCTCCCTTACAAATTCAATACTGCAAAAGTTCCTTTTTTATCAAAGTTGAATCATTGTACATATTTCAAAGAGAAGCGTAAATTCATAGCAGATATATTACTTTTCTGAGAAAGAAAGGTGACTTCGAGTTGTTAAAAATAATTAGCTTACACTAATATTATTCAATCACTGATAACTTCTCAACCTCATTTTTACAGCCATATAATAGATTTCCATGCTTGTAGCATAAGTTAAGCACTGGTATAAATAACTTAAGAATCACGAGAATGAGAGACAGAAAATATATGATAAAATATGATACTACCTGTATTCTCGATTCGCAAGTTTGGATTTGCGGTTCTCGATTCGCGATTTTGGATTTGCGGTTCTCGATTCGTGATTTTGATGAACGATACAAGGGTTATTGGGAGAGATGCGGGATCGGCTAGTGATGAAGGGGGCGATTTGGAGTGACACAAGATGTGGGATCGGTTGTCTGGGGACGGAGGTGACAAAGTGAACAAAGACAGCTGTTCTCTGAATGGAAGGGTAGAAGTACGTTCAATTTAGTTCCTGCACGAAATAATTTATTTCCCGCCCCCTCTCTCTCCATGAATAGCGTTGAGCATATGGAATATTTTTACAAATAGCGTTGCGTAAAAGGAATAATGCGGGAATGTTATCCGGTATTGTTATCCAAACCTCATTTTGTTGTAGTGATACGAGAATCTAAAATAATTCAGCTTGAAATTAAAACAAAGTCAAAATGATTCAAGTGATAAATAGAAATTCTATTTGAATAGGAATGATAATAATAATAATTTATTATCGAGAAATTGATTATTTCCGAATATAAAAATTATATTATATTGATTTAATATGGTTATTTTATATATACGTTAGAATTAAATTTCAAAATCTATTCCGTTGAGCTCAGAATAGCGTTATAACATTGAAACATCGGTCGTTACGTTAGAATAAGGATTCGTGATCTCAAATTGTGAACCCCTTGATTTCAAAATTGTGGATTGACTTGAAATCAAATCGATAT
Organism: Allium sativum; assembly: GCA_030737875.1. NCBI lineage: Eukaryota > Viridiplantae > Streptophyta > Magnoliopsida > Asparagales > Amaryllidaceae > Allium > Allium sativum. The sequence goes on along the minus strand of CM060927.1, from coordinate 258,333,561 downwards.
CCATTTAAATAAAATAAAAATCGCTTTATTTCAAATCAAATTAATTTATAGGTACTTAACCTATCCCATGATGTACCTTGCGCAGACTAAAAATACGTGGTGCCTAAGTTTTCTTCCTCAATAAATTCGCACCTTTCCTCCATTTTTCTTTTGTAAATTCGAATGCTTTTTACAGATATAAAAATGTCACGTCTCCTTCATACTTTTGCAAATAAAAAAGGATCAACAGGAAATGGAAACTTCCAATTGAAATCGCACGCAAACCTGTGATTTTTCCCTCTTTTTTCAAATTCCGTTTGAATATCAGTTCGATCCATTTGATTTCGATTTCTCTTCGATCGATGTCTGAGGGGGTTTGCACACGAGATTTTGGGATTAAAGAAAGGGAAATTGCGAATCATGCATCGCGATAGGGTGATAATGGAGGTCGGGTTCAGTAGAGATGAGATACTTGTTTCTATGGTTCGAATTTTCGAACAGAGAGCTAGGGCAGTGGCACGGTGAGGATTGTGGGTTACTGTAGTTGAGTAGAGAGCGTGCAAGATGGAAGGGGGTTGTAGCAGATCATGAGAGGAGGGGACGCACGAGTAGAAATTAAAGGTTAATGCTAGCATTCATGTACGAGAAGGAGATGCAGTTGTTCATGACCTAGTTGATTTGAATGGAAGATAGTGAGGAAGTTGAATTTGATTAATATTGTGTTTCCTGGAGCATCATGGATTTGGAGTAAAAGGGAGTATGATTAGCCATGGGTTATTAAGCTTAAGCAAGTTAATTTAAATTTAAATTCTTGAAGTTGTTAATTTTATAATGTGTCAATATATATATATATATATATATATATATATATATATATATATGAGTATACTAGTTAAAAATAAATTAGTATACTTTTAAGAGGAAAGAAAATGGTACTAACTATTACCTGGAATCTAGAAAGGGGATTTTATTTGATAAATCATTGTATAAATTATATATTAGATAAGTGAAAATTTTAAACTTGAAATCGTTAGTTGTTCAAAACCAGGAAGTTTAGAAAATTTTAATTTTAGTATATTTTAAGTACAAAACCTTGTTAAGGAAATTCAGTAGCTAATTTATAAAATTCGGATTCGTTTAGGCAAGGATAAATCGAATGAAATCATCCGTGTGGAGTTCGGAGATGCGGAAATCGATGAAAAGAAATTGGTACAAGTGCAAATTAAAAATCACTGTGAGTAAACTCGGTATCTGGTTCGATTATAATTTATTATAATCGATTTTTTATTTAATATAAACATTTATATGTTGTTTGTTGGTTGATTGATTGCATTGCTATTTATTGATAAATTGTGGTTATTATATATATTAGTTATTTAGGCTTGGTGGTTGTGGCTATTATATATATATATATATATATATATATATATATATATATATATATATATTGATGGTTAGATATTTCCCACAGTACCATTACCGGATGCCCGCAGTATCATTAGAGGATGACCCTATGCACCCCACAATATATTATAGTGGATGACCTTCTATACCGCGATATCCTACCTTGAAGCAGGATGGGTATTATTTATGTTGTCTAACATCTGTGGATGCAGGAGAAACAAGTTGGAGGGATCCAGTTGGATTCCTCAAAATTTAATATTGTTTGTTTTGATAAGATCCTTCCATTTAGCAGCACCTTAGGATGGCATAGCCTTAACATTAATGGCGAGGTTCAAACGAGGAAAGGCTTACGGTGGATACCTAGGCACCCAGAGACGAGGAAGGGCGTAGCAAGCGACGAAATGCTTCGGGGAGTTGAAAATAAGCATAGATCCGGAGATTCCCGAATAGGTCAACCTTTCGAACTACTGCTGAATCCATGGGCAGGCAAGAGACAACCTGGCAAACTGAAACATCGTAGTAGCCAGAGGAAAAGAAAGCAAAAGCGATTCCCTAAGTATTAGTAGCGGCGAGCGAAATGGGAGCAGCCTAAACCGTGAAAACGGGGTTGTGGGAGAGCAATACAAGCGTCGTGTTGCTAGGCGAATTCGAATGGGCTAAGAAATATTAACTTGTTTTAAGGATAAAAACAAGTAGTGACTTTATAAACGATGTTTATAAATAAATAAATAGAATAATTTTCATTGGATAATGCGGAGAATTGAAATGAATTTATAAACGGAGTTTATAAATGAAATGGACAATTATAATTGGATAATTGGTGAGTTTAAATTCAAATGTGAATTTAAAATGCGAATGGGGAATCATTTTAAATAGAAAACGATGAAATCTATTCCGATGTTCGGAAGGTAAATTTAATTGGATAATTTAATTAGATTATGCTGAAATTATAAAATAAATTATATCCAGAAGGATATTGGAATTGTATTAATTAGAAACTAAGATTTAAAATTTAATATTAAAGTAGATTCTATGTTATATATAGATAAGTTATAATTAGTAGAATATTCCAAAATAAGATTTTGGTTTTAAATAGATTGAAATCGAACTTGTTTGGATATATTAAACAAATGAATGTATAAATGATGTTTATAAATGTAGTGAATTAATTATCAAGAGATAACTTGAAATTTTAAAATCAAATATGAATTTAACAATAGAATTTAAAATCGTTTCGAAAAGGGAACGACGGTTTTTTTCTAGAATTCGGAATACAAAATGAATTTGGTTTCAAATAGATTTTTGCAATGAAACTTGTTTTTAATATATAAAACAAGGAAGTTGAATTTATAAACGACGTGTATAAATATAGTGAAATAAATTATCATTAGATAATTTAGAAGTTTGAATTTAAGTATGAATTTAAAAGTGAATTGGAAAACGTGTTGAAAATAGAACGATTGATTATATTTCGGAATTTGGGATATAAACTGAATTGAGATAATCCAACAGATTTATATTTGGAATTCGATTTCGTTGAATTTTATAAAGTAATTTATGTCCAAGGGAATTGGAATTTATTCTAAAGTTTAAGTATAAATAAATTTATAGCCAAGTTATAAAAAATCAACGATTAGGGATAATCGGAATATTTAAGTTAGATTTGGAAAACTGGATTAGTTTATATATTAAAATATATAAGAAATGGAATTGAAATTTATAAAATAAACGAAGTTTAACGTTTATTTTTAAATATAATTAAAACGAGCTCGCTACAGCGCGGTAGTTCGTATTTTGACGTTTCGAGCTTCAATTGAGTATACAGAACTCAATTTAAGTCGGAATTCCTTGAAATGAGAATCATCAGGACCTGTTAAATAATAGTTTTCTAATGGAAGAGAAAAATTTGGTTTTTGTCTTATCGATTTTGAGTTATGTCAAAATCAAATTTTTAGAAAAACAGCGCCATAACAATTATTAAACCATAACGTTATATTTAAGTTAATAAAAGGTTTTTAAGCAAATAAAATTTGAATTTCCATTAGAAAAATTTAGATTTGAGTTATAAAATAAATATTAACTCAAGTGGATTAAATGGATTGATTTTGGAACAAAAATCAGATTTTTAATTATTGAATAAAATTAACTAATTTGAAGAATAATTAGTTAATAGAGAAATTGGGCTTTGGATAAGTGCATTGGGTTTGTTAATTCATATTTGAAATCGAATATGAAAATTGAGTTGAAAATGGAATTTGATTGGTTTATAAGTCAATTAAAAATATATTTGAATATGATATGTGCAATTAAAAAGTGGATAAGCAAAAGAGCTAATTACCGAATGAATTAGCGATTGAGTTAAAATGACTGGATTGAGTTGGAAAAATTGGAATTGGATGAGTATGTATAAAACATGTATGGAATGAAGAGAATGAAGTTTATATTTTGAGTACCTGGCAAAAAGGTAGATGTTTAATTTCCATATGAGTTTTTATATACCGAATTGGCAAGCCGCTTGGTTTTTTTTATTTTCTTTTTGAATGGAAAAGGCCTAGAGAGGCGAGTTGGATTTGAGCTATTGAGCCGTACAAAGGAGGTGCTGGCGAAATTTTCCGAAAATTTAAGGAGTTAGAATATTTTTTAGAAAATTTGATAATTAGAAATTTATATACTGATACATATAGAATTCTACAAGGAAACAAACTTAGAATAGAATATTATAAACAAAAAAGAAAACTATGAATTAAATCTGGTAAAAATAGAAAGAGAAACGTATACACGTTTTTAAAAATGAATAATTGGTTTTATGGTGTTGATTATTCGAGGTAAGTGGTCTTGTCTGTTGTGAAGTTAAGGATGTTTTCAGTCCAGGTCTGAGAGGTAATTATACCCAACTTGATTGATTTCATTATTAACCGATAAATAGCAAGATTCAGTCTCGAAGATCAATGTTTAAAGATATTTAGTTAAATGCAATATTTTGGGTTGTTGTAACGATGTTTTACACAACATTAATTTTAGCCCAAGTAAGTGGAATGTTGGAATTATAATAATAAATATTTCCGAAGTGTAGAAACGAATAGTCATGAATGGGAGAAGTAATTGGAATATTTTCCAATTATTAATAGAAGATATTTTCTAAGTACAGAAAATAAAAGAAGGAGATATATGGAAATATTTTCCAAATAGCGTAAGAGTCCAAGATGATTATTGTAAATATTTGATTAACAAATATTGATAAGGAAATGAAGAAGTAATTTAATTAATGAAATATTAATTAAGGGGCCCAGTGATTTTTGATGCTTTGGATGAATGTTTGTTTTTCTTCGATAGTTAAATAACCGACCATCAAAGTATTGGCCGATACTGTTGTCAATATGAAGAGACCGATTGGATTATTATCCGAAAACCACTCTGTATTGGCAGTAGCGTTGCGAATCAGATTATATGAAGAAAAACAAAAATGGAGTAAAGTGTAAGGGCTTTTTCTGTTAATCCTACGTAGAAATTTCCTAAGATGGATTAATGGAAATTGTGCCTTCGATTTCATTCAGTTGTCCCAAAACGAACGTATATGGACGAATTTCTGACATAGTATTTTCATTGATCACATATATTGGTCTGTACTAATATACATCTGGTGACGGAGAATTTATTCTCTTAGCATAATATCCAGAATATCTTTGTGCATATCAATTAATGATTAACAAATCTGACAATGTGGCACTCGAAGTGATTATGCTATTAATGGAAGGTAAGTAATCGTAACCTCAAGCCTCGCAACCGGGAAATAGTATAAAATCGAGTAGGTCACATGACAACGTGGGTCGCACCCAAGTAGGGTGTATTATCATCAGATATAGAGAAATTCCATTAGCTTCTTTAATCTTTCAATGTTGTCCTTTCGAGAAATGGTTGTCTATCCAAACCATTGGTGACAATACATTCGGTACTCTCAAGCGAAGTGATGGGTCGGTAATGTTTAACCTGGGTTGCAAGATGTTCTTGCTGAACCTGGTGTATTCCTCTTTAGAGATACAATGTCGAAAGGTGGTCCCATACCTTGCCAGTTGGAATCCATTATCCAGTAAAAGCCCGTGGTTTTGATTGTATACTATATATGTAGAGCGTGAGAAGCAAGCGTTCTGCTAGATTGTTATTTACTTGTTTTAAACACTATTATAATATCAAAATAGTATTGATTATAAAGAATGTTTTGGGTTATCATAATGTAAAAACTATCCATGTTTTTGTGTGGATCAGTCTTACAATTATCTTTTCTTTCGAAAAGAATTTTTAAAAAGATAAACCAATAATTGGAGTTTACTCACACTAGTCCCATGATTGACCCAGAGTTTATTTTGTTTTATTTTACCCTAAAATATTGGATGCCCAATTTGTATGGGCAGTCAAGTAGTTCAGTATTTCAGATATCCTTGGAGGAGCTTGGAGTAGGCGCCTTTAGTGTTAGATATATATAGAGTTTATTTCTTGTGTGTTGTATACGTGATGAACAATGTTGTACTCTGATAATGCAATGTATATACAGTCAAATTTGTATTTCAAAAGTTATGTTATATAATATATTTTATTCATTCCACTATGAGGTTCATGTTTACTCTGAGGTGGTATTTATGTTCTTCTCTTTCTTCTATTCTAATATTTCTTTCTTTCTATTTCTCACCTTCTAACTTCTTTCTATAAATGATCTGGTAATTTCAGGTGTTTGGTTAGTCGATATGATATTTGTATCGATAATCAGGATCAGGAAAATGCCAGTTCATTACAAGTTTGTTCCAAAGCGATATTCCAATCACACATTTTCAACTTCGTATAATCATTCGTACTTGATTTCCAGGTAATTTAGCATGCAAATTCAAAGCATAAAAGCCTTGTGAAATGGTAATTAACACCAGTATTTATTTTTCATTCAAAAAACTTTTATATTTGACTCATTCCTTTTTCTCTTTTCCCCATTAGGCGCACTGGGCAGTGGTTGCTATTTGGGTAACTTGGAACACACCTTGAAAGCTTCTCTTCTTTATGTATTTTTCATCTTTATCTTTTGATTTGATTCGGTCATTGTATTTCGGATTTGTTTGGGGTATATTTTATTTACTCTAAATTGTTTTTTCTAAGACTAAAATGTTGAATTTGAGATTATGAAGTTCTAAAAATAATGGTTTTATGAAAGGCTTTTTAGTTCGTTAAATTCTTCTGCTACAGATATTTTTATATTTATGTCTTGTTATCTTAGTCTCCGCATGTTTTAGTTATATCCAGATGGTCCATACTCTTTAACATGAGTCGACTGGGGTATGTTAATCAATGCGAGTTATAACAAAAAGGTTAAGCAAAGAAATCAATATATGTGTAAAAGAGAAATTATATATGTTGCCTCCTATATGCATTTAAAAGTGAATTTAAGTAAACCTGTAACATAAGCAAATGGCATTGTCTGTTACATATAATATGAGAAAATGGGTAACAGACCGTCATAACGATGGTGTGGTAAACATCATCAGTGCAAGAAATACGAGGAATAGAGCGAGAATTGTGAATGAACTATCCTAATGGTGGTATAATAAACATTGCCAGCGCGGGAAATCAATTGCTAAAAATGAGAAATGGGAATGACTCATCATAACGGTGGTACAATAAATATTGTCAACGCAGGTAATGTGTGGCTAAAAACGAGAACTGGCAGTTGGTCGTCCTAATGGAGGTATTATAAATATGTCGATGCAAAAAATAAGTGACCAAGAACAAGTAACAGAGGAGGGAGATCCTTGTGGATTCGTGAATAACTTCGGATTAGGTAATAAGAAACCACAATGGGTGGCCTGTCTAAATGATGTTTTAAGGCAAATATTGAAGTAAGAAATATGATGCTCAGTGCTCGTGGTGAGGACAGTTATATATGTATATTTTTTGTATACTTATTTTACTTTAGGACCCATACGAAATACGGTCACGTGGCGAGGGATACCCCAGGACACGTTCCATGACATAGTCTAGCATAGGTGTGGTTCATTAGTAGTAAAAAAATAGTTTTAGGTTATTAAGGGAGTATAGCTTTGATTGCTAGACAATCTAAAGGATCGATGAATTGCTAGGTGATTATGCAACACAGGAGGTCTGGCGATCGAGTACCACTAAGGATAGAGACGCATAGTTATTGGGTCATCATATGTCCAATTGATTAAGCAGGAAGGACATTGGTTACGCTTTTAGGCCGAACGATCTTTCACTATCGAGACATTCAGAAGGGACATGCAATGTCACATGTTTTTATGAGATTGTTTGGTTAGGGGAATGCTAGTAACTCATATTAAGAGATACCTTCAAAAAAAGGCGTTTTAATGGAGTTACTCCATAGAGAAAGTAAAAGCATACAAAGTAGAAAATCTCTGATTCAGTTTCGTGCAACATAGACAATAGAGTGGCTCATTAGCGGAATTCAGAGCATCTGTGGTATAGCATATATATGTACACCTGTAATGTATGCCTTAGACAGTCCATGGCGAGTGAAGGTTACTAGTGCTCATAGAATACGAGGGTGGTGTCATGATATGGCGAGACGGTTGATCCCAACAAGGTGCTTGAGAAAGATACTAGGGGACAAAATCTAGATTCGAGGTGGACCAGGAGATATGCTTAAATATATTTGTATACCAAATTAAATCTGCTAGGATATAGATAGGTATGGCTCGTATGCAATAATGGAGTCTGAACGACTTTAGAAACTTATCATAACATAAATGGTTGGCAATCAGGATATGGTAGTGTTTTGTATAAGATGTGTAATTTATTAGTCATCAAAGCATTGTTCTGATCCCCCCCCTCCGAAACAACCCGCAAAATAAAGTGAAGGCAGGTACTAGTACTTTAAGCAAAACCGATGCTGAAATAAATACTTGATTTGAAAGTGTAAATTTTATGATTAGTGTTTATTTATTACAACATTTTTAAATTATTATGATGTGAGTTTTTTAATTGGGATCTGATAAATACTTTTACTTATTTCAGAGAATACCAACAAATGATCCGCGTTTCAATGAACTTGATTTTTCAATTTTTGCGAGAATTCAGGTCCATGAGATGTTGATAGTCATAGTTGAATAAGGAAATGTCTGAACTATTGCGTCATCCCTAGTTATTAGATTAAAAGACAAGTATATACCAAAATATGTCTGTTCAGAAGATAGTGGGATACACAGTAATATCCCATAATTTTTAGTGTTCGAATACTTAAAATATTTTATTATTTTAAATGTTGGTTTGAAATTTAAATAATTCGGATTCAATGGTTTTGAATATTTTAATATTTTAAATAATAAAATAATAATTTAATTCTGAAATAGTCGAAATAAGTTGAATTTGCAATGTTGTGCGAATTGGTAATATATAAGTATTTAATTGAGTTTGGTTTTGAATTATTATAACGAATTCATTTATAAACTACGTTTGAACGTATAGTTTATAATTTGATTGTAAACGAGCTCGCAACATTGCGGTAGTTCGTATTTTTACGTTTTGAACTTTAAATGAATGTACATGTTCCAATATAAGTCAGAATTTCTTTGAAACAAGAATCGTCCGGATCAATTGTCTAATAATTTTCTAATGAAAGAGAAAAACAGATTTTTCATCTTATGGATTTTTAGTTATGTCCAAATCAAATTTTTAAGGAAGTCGTTACAGATTTGTTTATAAACCATAATGATTTATTTAATAAATAAAAGGACTGTATTATGAGTTTAATATCGTTTTAACTTGGAGTATAACTGTTTGAATTCAAAACTAGTTTATTTTGAAGTCATATGACATGTTGTTTGAATATAACCGATAATAATAATTTATTATTATAATATTAAGGTGTTTTGAAATTGATTTATATCGATTTAATTTAGACGCTTAAAAAGAGACATTCTTCAAACAACCTCGGATTTCAATGGAACAAATTTTATTAAATCCATAATGGCTAATTATTGCTAGATTTCAAGTTTTGCATCAATCAGAGTTATTTTGTGAGCATAAACAAATTAAAACGTAAATAAATCGATAATTTGGACTCAAACTAGCGTTGTTTTTTCAAATGGACTTAGATTTCAACGAAATAAGTTTCCTTGGATCCAGGATGTCGAACCATAGCATGATGTCCATTTTCGTCACGAATGGAGTTCATATATGATCATACAAATGAATAAACATCGTATGGAAATGGCAATAAGCACGAGTAAATATTGTTAGTCACTTTCAAAAAAATCGTCGTTTTCATAAAAAAAAAAATCTTTAGTCAGTTCTAGAAAAGAAAATTATTTTATTTCTACGTCCTTTCTCTGAAGATTCACATGCATTCTCATTTTTCTGCCTTTGCCTCATTATATTTATTCCACACAATCCTCTCGTTCTCTGTTCCATCAAAAGTCGGACAAACTGAAGCCTTCATTTTCTTTTTTGATAAAAACATTTATGTGGTGTTTCTTCTTCTTCCCAAAAACTAAATCACAGCAAGTTCAAACCAATGACAACCGAAGCCTTCTTCCTTATTCTCATTCAAACACAGGCCTTTGTTTTTCATTCGAAATCTTGCGCCACTGCAACTTCTTCTCAAAGTAAAAACGTAAAATTAGAAACCCTATAGCAAATCAAGGAAAATCCTAAAATACTAAAACCTATTTCCTTGAGCTCGTATGGATGTGAGCAACAACTTAGTACCCTTCCTTTTCGGTGAGATGGTGGTTGCAAACATTTAATTTTTTTTCCAGCGTGGCTCATGGGTGGTCTGTAGCTGACATTCGAAGGGGAGATCGGGGAAGAAGCTGGTCGAAAGTTGCAGCTAGGGTAGTCGAGGTCAAAGCGCTGGTGGAAGGATATGGTAGTCAACGGTGGTGCATATGATGGGTTTATCATGATTGGTTTGTGACCTGAAATTCTTTGCGTTTGCTAAAGATCTGGCAAAGATTATTAATGTTGGTGTGGGATGTTATTGTTGGAAATATAATTTGAAATTTATCTTTGTTTAATATTAGTTATGAAGTCAAAGTGACAGTTCGTAATGTGTTGTGTCTTTGATGTTTTAAGAGTCATATAAAAGTTTGTGTTTATTTAATAAGTTGTGTCTATTAGTATGCAAAGTGTCATGTAAACCGCTATATAAATAGGTGGTCATTTTGTAAGTAAGCAAGTGAGAACAATGTAATCATTCAATTATTTTAACTTTAATCTCTCCCCTCCTCTCTATATCAAATTCTAACATGGTATCAGAGCTAGGTTGATGAGAGGGGATATAAAGATCTCTAAATAGCAAGAGAACATGGCACAAGTGGTTGTGGAAGAAAAATTATTTTAGAGTTGTAGGTGAGAAGTGCACCATGGAGAGAAGTGCTCCAATATTCAAAGAGTAGAGTTGATGAGAAGTGCTCTAATATTCAAAGAGTAGAGTTGATGAGAAGTGCATCAAAAAAAATCGAAGAGAAGTGCTTTGTTTATTATCTCAACAACTTTGAAGCAAGACAATAAATTATAAAAGAAGACCCTTGAAACAAGAAGTGAATCCTTTAAACAAAAGGCTGAGACCGGTACTCAATCCAAAAGAAATTAGAAATAAAATATCAAATTAAGGGGGAGTGTTGGAAACATAATTTGAAATTTATCTTTGTTTAATATTAGTTATGAAGTCAAAGTGACAGTTCGTAATGTGTTGTGTCCTTGTCATATAAAAGTTTGTGTTTATTTAATAAGTGGTGTCTATTAGTATGTGAAGTGTCATGTAAACCACTATATAAATAGGTGGTCATTTTGTAAGTAAGCAAGTGAGAACAATGTAATCATTCAATTATTCTAAGTTTAATCCCTCTCCTCCTCTCTATATCAAACTAACATTTATGGGTGGCTTGAGGTTGCTCAGGGAGTTTGCCAATGCCGTTGTCTTGAAATTTCATGGTAAAGTGTGTGTGAGGAACAATGGATGGGTTGACGACGTGGGATCTCCTTGAGGTGCAGTGATCCTTGCATGGGTAGAAGGTGTTCGATGCTGGGTTTAGTGAAGTATAAGATGTTTTCGTTTTCATCAGATTTCGTGAGGCATTGAAGGTAGCGAGGAGCTTGAAGTAATTCAGCCAGAAATATTTGTAGCGAGGGGAGCAGTAAAGGGGGAAGAAGGAGGATTAACGGTTTAAAATGTGGTTAGAAACTTAATTAAGTAATTATGTTATTTAATGATGTTTAACTAAAATCGAAATTTATAATGTATGTTTATATTTCGTAAGTGAACAGAATTTCGTGAAACAAACGTTGTGGGAATCGCAGAGACGAACACTATGTGTACAAGCTAGTTTGGAATGCTCCGGAGCTATGAGATTTTTACATACTTTCAACTTCTCATTTGAAACTACATAAGACGATGATGAATCATTATTTAAAACAAAATTGTTTGTTAACTCTCACGCTTTTTGGAATTCTATGATGTGTTAAATTCATATAACTATAATTCATACTTAATAGTAACAATTGGATGATTGGATACCTTGGATGCTTATTGATTGTTTAATGATTGTAAATATTTATATTTATGTCATATTAGATTATTTAATTTAAAATATTTCATATGCTATTATAAAATGATATTACGAACTGTGATGTAAGGAAGAAAAGGTTGGAGGAATCCAACTGGATTCCTCAAATAAATTGTGTGTTGTTTGTTTTTCGTATTATTTGTATATGAATTGATCATCCCAAGCAACGTTATACCCTGATTGGATTACTTGATTGGTTGGATGTTGATTGTTAAATTAAAGTTCAACGATCGTTGTGTTTTTTATCAATGGACAATATTGATTAAGTGGTTGACAATGAATAGCTTGAAACCTGTCTTTTTAGATGTTGATTGCCGTCAGGAAAATTAACGCAATTGAAGTTATAAATTTTATTTTTATAACTGAGTAATATTTTTATTTTTATTTAATATCTCAGTTCTATAAATGAACCAATATTTATAATCGTATTTTACAACAGCATTATAAAATGATTTTAAGCAAATTCATATGTTTAATTGAGTTTTATAAGCAAGTAAGGTTAGAAATTAGCCTTACGGTTAATAATTTGGGATAATTGTTTTTATGAAACAATTAAGTGGTATTATTAAATTATTTAAGTCATTAATTAATTTAAGAGGAAGATATGTTCAAATCGGTAAACAAGTTGACTGAAGGTTTCAAGTTGACTAAGTCAACTGTTCTTATCACTACAACAAAATGACCCTATTACAACGGTGGAACACTGTTGTAATATACATTTTACAATGGTGGACAAACCGTCGTGTATTAAGAAGTTGTAATAGACTAATATCTTTTACAACTTTTTTGCATTGTTGCAACACCGTTGTAATATGTATATTTTACAACTTTTTTCCGCCGTTGTAATAAACTTTATTACAACAGCTATGTACCATTGTAATAAAATCTACTACAATTGTTATGCACTGTTGTGATTGACATTTGAATTTAAAAAAAATAAACATCTTTTGCAACTGAAAAGAACAATACACTAAATATAGCAATACTCCATAAGCAAATCCGATATTACAATTATTTGCAAACTAATTTATTAAAATACTCCAATATTCAGTATTACAAACAATAAGTTTTAGACAACATTTCGTACATTATTACGTACTTGACCATTACAAAGCAACTTAGTACAAGCACAAGTTATCCACAAAAAATTGCATATCCAATCGGAGTACACCATCATCCATAATCTTGTAGTGTCCCAAAATTCTAGTCCAATTTGAGCTGACCAAATAACACAAGTCCAACCCAAATTACACTGGAAACCAGAAAACTAATAGAAAGAAAACAGAGGGTGAGAATAGATAAGATAGAAACTTAGAATAGAAGAAGGAGAAGAACATACAACATCAGAGTAAACACGAATCTCACAGCGGAACGAATAAATATATTTCATAACATAACTTTGAAATAAAACAGTATCTGTATACAATACCATTATTAGAGTATAACACTTACAACACAGCGGAAATAACAATAGCTATATAATCCTGAAGCCTCCTACTCCAGCTCTTCAAGTATCTGTAAATCCCGACTACTTGACTTCCCGTACAAAATTGGGCACCCAAGAGTTTAGGGAAAACAAAACAAAATAAACTCTGGGTTAGTCATGTGACTGGTGTGAGTAAACTCAAATCATTTTATTAAACTTTCAAAATTTCTTTCGAAACATAGGATAATCATAAGACCGATCCACACATAAACACAGATGGCTTTTTCCTTACGATAACCCAAAATATTTCTAAAACGATACTTGTCTGATATTATAATAATGTCTAGATCAAGTAAATAGAAATCTAGCAGAAACGATTGCATCTAACGTTCTACATATATAATATACAATCAAAACCGATGGCTCTTATTTGGGGAATGGATTCCAACTATGACAAGTTATGGATCCATCTTCCGATCAGTGTACTCTAGAAGCGATACACTGGAGTTCAACAAGAACATCTTGCAACTCGGCCACACATGACCGACCACTCATTTCTCTTGAGTGTATTGAATATATTGCCACCCCTCGGTTAGTATTCCAACATAACCATTCCCGGGAGATACAGAATTGAAAGAAGTACAAATATGAATATTCTCTAGATGGTGACAATATACCCTAATTGGGTGCGGCCCACTTAGCCATGCTGCTTGCCCGATTTCTGTCATTTCCCAGTTGATGAGGCTTGAGGTTATAACGTATCTCTATACAGATCACATCTTCATTTACTTTGAATGCCACATCATCATACCCATCAAATCACAAATTGATTTTCCCAAAAATACCAGGGGTATAAGCTAAGAGAAACGAATTCTTCCGCCACCAACGTAAATACGTTTGAAACGATCAACTTACGCGATCTACCAGATATACTCTGTCAGACATTCGTCCATTCAGGTTGTCCTGGGACTGGACAAACCGAAGGCACTATTCTGTAAACAGGATAGCCATTGCATAACTCCATCTTCAATTTTTCTTCGATCTATTTGATTCGAAATGCTAACGCCCATACGGAGTGGTTCTCGGATAATAACCCAACCGGTCTCTCCGTATCGACGACGAAAAATGGTCAAAACTTTGATAGTCTGTGATTTAACTATCAAAAGAAAACTCATGTGCAAACAACGATATTATTTCCAAATGGAAATTTTATCGATCAATCAACATTCAACATTTATCCCTTTAAATTAATTTATCATTAATATATTCATTTCCTTATTTCCCCTTTTCATAAATTTTAAATTCTTATTTTCTATTATCAGAAAACATTTCTGATTCTTATTTGGAAAACATTTCCAAAACTCCTTCATTGATTTAAACTGATGTTTAAATAAACATCGCTATGCCAATACAAACCATTACGCTCATTAACTAAATTCACTTAACCTACCTTTACTATCAAACCTTAGCCATTCCTTAGTTAAGAAGGAAGTCAATCAAGTTGGGGTATAATTACCTCTCAGACTTTAACTTAACAACGTTTTAACTTCGGAATAGACAAAGTTTATCTTTTAGACCTTTAACAAACTTCCTTACGTAACTCTCGAATTCTATTTATGTATCCACTTCTTTATTGAAAACATTGATTATAACTATAGTGTTATAATCCCTACTTTCGAAATATATAACTTCAAATTATAACTTCTATTGCTTAATTTAACTAAATATCTAAATAGACCATTTATTTATAAATAAATAAATCTTGATTAAAAACGGAAAGTGAATAGTACTTTCCCGAATTCGATATAAATCGAATTTCAATGTATAACACTCTTTCGAATAAATCTTTATTCGATAATTCCTTTCGAATAAACTATATACGATTAACTCCTCTCGAATAACTAAATTCAATTAACTCACTTCGAGTATCTAATATTCGATTATCTCCTCTCGAATAACTAAATTCGATTAACTCACTTCGAATAACTAATATTTGATATCTCCTCTCGAATAACTAAATTCGATTAACTCCTTCGAATAAATTATATTCGATAATCTCTCTTTCGAATAAACTATATTTGATTAACTCCTTTAACTCTATTCGAATAAACTATATTCGATAACTCCTTTAACTCCATTCAATTACTAATACTCGACTAACTCTTAACTCAAATTACTCTATTTGAATAATTCTAGTTCGATTTAACTCTAATCGATTAATTCAAATTGATTAATTTTAACTGGTTAACTATAACTGATTAACTCTAACTGGTTAACTCTAACTGATTAACTCTAACTGGTTACCCCTATCCAATTTACTCTTCGTCCATATTCAGTTTCAAATATCGATGTTGAAATCGATTCTTACTTCTCTATATAAGTCCTGACTTATATTTTCTATTTATCCAATGATAAATATTTTATTTTATTTATAAAACCTCATTTATAAATTAATCTTCTTACTTTATCTGTTAAAACAGATTTCTCTTAAATATTCACTTTGAATTCATATTCTGTTATACCCGTATGCGAAGCACAGGTCTAAACCTTTCAAATATAAAATTCTCTTTTATACTATTCTATTCATTTTTAACTATTTCCTTTTATAATCTATTTATTTACCAAATAAATTCCTTTTGATAATTCCATTTATTTTATAAAATATTACCTTTTCTATTTTATTTATTTGACAAATAAATATTCCTTTCCTATTGGTTTCACAAATAATTTCCTTTTATATTTGTTTCGTAAATATTTTCCTTTACAATTCTATTTGTAAATGTTTTTACAAATATTCCCTTTTCAAATTCTATTTGTAAATGTTTTACAAATAACTCCTTTTCTATATAAAATCCATTGATTTTATATAAATAATTCATTTTCAAAATATACTTTGAAAATCCCCTTTTCTATATTCTAGTATTTCTTACGGTATTTAAAATACCGAATAACAATGATCAATATCATTTTAACACACACCATCAGCAACAGATTATATATCACATCATATATCATCATATATGAAAAACAATAAAATAAATGTTAAGGAATCCAGTTGGATTCCTCCGACCTGTTTCCCTGCATCCACAGATGTTAAACAATATAATTAACATCGATTTCATTCAATATGAAATATTCTGCTAAACAGAATCAATATTTGATTAACGATTTATATATATATATATATATATATATATCGTTATCTATACTTTCAACCAACTAACTAGCAGTTCATCCAAACAGTCAACACACAGTAATCAACCAATATTTATCAGTTCTAAAAATACGTTATAAAAATATAAACTGTTTAGAGTTAGTGAGTTATACTCACTTTGGCAGTTCATTGTTAAAGAACGATAAACTATTGTTTGATTCGAATCAAACCATTTATTTCGCCATAAATTCAAACGAGCTCCAATCCACTCCCAGTCAGTTCCATTGGGTAGTGTCCGTCCATACGATCCTAACAGATCTTGTTTCGCTGAAAACCGATATCGTATGATAAAGTTATTGTAATTACAAGTTATACAAATAATTTAAAAGAGCATTAAATTAACCATTGGGCCTCACCACCATTTTCTCGGCCCAAACCCATTCATACTGGCCCAAACCCGCATATACCTTTTCCTCCTTCTTCCCCGAATTACTCTCATTCCCAGTAACCAACTACGAACACCATTTTCCAATTTCAAACCCAAACCATACTTTCACCTCACCACTAAAAATCACAATAAAATCACCAAAATTCTTCCCTTCATCTCCTCTTTCCCTTCATATAGCCACCACCCAACTCGCCGGCCATTCGAGAGCCCCGACGTCGTTGTCCCCAATATTGACTTCGACTTAATTTGGTTCGGGTTCCCTTCAGAAACTCCAACAAGGTGCTAGACGATCTCCTGAACCTAAATCCATCATCCAATTGATGAGTCGATACTTCATACTTAAGATTTTGCTAACCCTAGCTTTACTGTTGTCGTCCAAGCATCCCTGGACCAGTGTCGCACATAGAAAAAAGGGCATGAAATTGTAGCTGGTGTCAAGGGGAATTCAATGATATGTATTTTAGAATTTATAGACTTTGTTTTTTTTATTTCTATGATTTTCTGAAGGCCACGTTTTTGGGTTGAGAATGAAATCATGGCTACTGTTTTGAGGAGGGAAACAAACGGCTGAGAAGAGGAAGATGTGGTCTTGTTTAAATTCACTAATGTTAGGTTATTTTGTTTTTATATTCATCATATAGTCGATCATTGCTTGTACTTGTCTTCTAAAAATTCCTATGATCGCACATGATCTCTAAAAATCATGAAAATGGTTATGCAGCTACAGTACGACATTACGGTCCCAATGAAACCAAAAATGAGTGCATAAGGGTAAGGCACTTTGGATGAACTAATGCGAATGGGTGTAAGCCTCGCTGCTCGGAAACACCCAGTGCTGACCACACCGAATTCCGACTTCGTTTGCTCACACATCGTATTTTTAACTGTCAAAATATCGACTGTTTTTCACATTAAAATCCCATACGGCCACACACTGACTTCAAAAATCACGGAAATTGAAATCTAGCAATAATTCAATATTGTGGATCCAACAAAATTAGTTTCGTCGAAAACAGAGTTCGTTTGCAAAAATGGCTATTTTTAGAGCTCTAAATAACCCATTTAAATATATAAATATATTTAAAAATAATTTAATTAAATATTAATAAATTAATATTATCGTATATATATTCACATACGATATCATACAGCTCTAACTGGATTTATAACTCGACATTCAAATCCCGGTTGAATCGATATTCAAATTTATATTGAAATTCCTTACATATATATCGTTATAAATTATAAAGGAATTCCATAGCGACTTTTCTAAAATTTGATTTGGACATAAATCAAAATCTACCTAATGAAATCCCGATTTTTCTCTTCCACTAGAAAAATATACTTCACCAGCTCCGAACGTTTCTTGTTTCACAGAAATCCGATTTAAAACTGATTCTGTATATTCAATTGAAGTTCGAATCGCCAAATAGCGAACTACCGCGCCATTTGGAGCTCGATTTTAATCAAAATATAATTATACGTTTAAACTTTCATTCAAATAATATATTCGTCATTCTAATTCAATTCTAAGCTGAATTAAATACTTATGAATTGTCCTGTTCACATTATTTTGTCGATTCACTATTTCTGATTATTTCAGAAATTAAATATATTATTCTATTATTTATTTTAATTAAATTT
Organism: Allium sativum; assembly: GCA_030737875.1. Taxonomy (NCBI): domain Eukaryota; kingdom Viridiplantae; phylum Streptophyta; class Magnoliopsida; order Asparagales; family Amaryllidaceae; genus Allium; species Allium sativum. Next base: position 258,314,926 of record CM060927.1, on the reverse strand, counting down.
TCAATATAATTTAATTAAACAACCATTTTCACTATTTAAATAATTAAATAAATTAATTATTATCCGTATAAATACGGTTCGTTACAAATCTACTGCAACTGTTATGTACAAGTTACCTGAATCTTTACACCATCATCCATAATGTCCTTATGTTCCAGTAATACATTTTCACACTCCATAGGGAGCAAATCTGGAGAAATACTCACATCATGCTTGTTGAGGCAACAATAATATATCCAATCATGGCACCCCACATAGAATTGCATACTGTGCTAGGGCACAAATTATAACATCTCCAGGCCCTAAAATAAACAACATGATCAAGACAACCAATGCAACTTTATCAATGAAAATATAATATACAACAGCTAAAATACTATAAGATATATCATTAATCAGAGGTAGCAACATTATATAAGTTATGTTAGTAGATGTTAGCCATGGTTGAATTTTATGAAACTTAACCTGTCACGGCGTCTGTTGAGAAATCTACTAAGGGACACCTTCCTAGCAATTAGAAGGTCTGGTGTAAAAAAGAAATCATTATAGACTTCAATATAGCTTTACTGATGCTTTAAATTGAGGTAAGGACAAAATTATAAAGAAGTGAATGTCACTACAAAGCAAACTCATGTTAACAGGTTAAACATGTACCCATTTTGGGTTTAGTATTGTTTCAAAATAAATGTGTTTGTGTACATATGCCTTTGCAAACAAATGGACAGCGTAAATATACATATGCAGCAACACAACAATGCCCATGCGATCTAGTTCAACTTGGCAATCAACATATGTGAACAAAACAGTACCGCTATAAACATGGCAAACAAAACCAGTATGCCAAGATTTATAGGTAACTCTTTGGAAGGCAAACATTTACCTGAAATGATTGGCATAGTACAGTGAACATGATACCACATAACCATGCAAATGACCAATAACTCAAGACCAATATGAACTATAATGTGGGTAAATTAAAACTTCAACATGGAAGGATTTTTTTTTTTTTTTTTGGCAGTCAACAAGTCAAAGGCCAGGACAGCTTGAATGAACTCAAGCACGATTTTTGGCAACAACGACATCATTGATCAAGGCCAAGCATTCGGCATCAAAGAATAAAAAGGGAACCCAAAATCACAAACAACAGAAGCAACAATTTACGCAAATCAAGGCCAAGTTTTTAGGGCTAAGAATCACAAATCAGATTAGCGGAAAAATTGGGATTCCTAAGAAGTTAAATTTACTTAAAACTCAGATTAATCGTGAGCTAAATACTCACCCCAAGCAGTGACGGTCTGAGGCAGAAATGGTTGCTTCGATTTGCAATGGGAAAGCTTCGACGCTGGTGGGTTCGGTGAGGATCTTATTCACTGTTGTTGCTGCTGAGTGCAACTTCGAAACTTGCGATAGAAATTCCAATTTGAGGAAAGCGATAAGGGCTGAGGACATCTCTGAATTTGGGAATAGAGATTTTTGGTTGACAACTGATGAAAGGATGAGGAAGGGTTGCGATTTCAAGGCGGTGGCAGAGGCTTTGCTGACCGGCGGTGGCAGAGGCTTTGCTGACCGGCGGTGGCAGAGGCTTTGCTGACCGGTGGCGGCTTCAGGTGGCTCTGGCATCGGTTGGTGGCCGAGGATCGATGAAGCGTTGGATGAAGGAGCTGCCGGATTTAGGAGGAGCCCAATTCGATTTAGGGGAACGGATTTCTGAGGAAAACAAAAGGGTATGGGATTGGAAATTGTGAAGGACGTTGAAGGGTTCGATATAAAACTAAATATAAAAATAAGTGCTGGAAGCGGTTAGAAGTTTACGGAGGCAATTTTGATTTTGCGTTGGAGCCGAAAATTTCGTATGGTGGGAAACTTTTGAGATTTTGTCCAGTTGCTTTGAAAATTGTTTAGAATGATAACTTAAGTGCTGTATTGGAGATATATGTAGACAAAAATTACCAATACAAAGGAAAATGTCTTATTGATCCCATCATTTAACTATTATTTTGAAAGTTATTTAATATTATCAATTAAATATTGTGCAGTAACTATTTATTAAACTTTTATTATATTTAGAGATATTCACATCATTGAAATTTAAATATTATAAGTTGAATAGCAATTATTGATTAATAGTATTTATTGGTTATTAATATCTTTGATTAATAATCAAGTATTATTACTTGGTTATAATTTTGGATTTCTTGAGAATTTATAAGTAAAAATTTATATCAAATTTAAAGTTATAATTGAATTCCAACAATTAAAAGTTTAATAGTAATTTTTAAAAAGTAACTATTATTAATTTTTAAAAAGTAACTATTATTGATTATATACTATTAAATATTTAATAGTAATTTTTAAAAAGTAACTATTATTTATTAATCATTAATTAAGCGGTTTTTATCTAATCTAATAGTAATTTAATTGGTATTAATTTGTAAATTTATTATTGAATATGAATTATTCTTAAATGTTAATATAACTAATTATTAACTATAATTTTTTATTAATATTTAATAGGTCCCTAAAACAAGAAATAGAAAAGGAGTTACTAAAAATAAGTTTAAACAACTTTCTAATTTAACTATTAATTATCAGAAATTAATTAATATATACTAGTTATTACAACAGACAAAATAGAAAAGTTGTGATACATATATTTATTACAACAGTGATTTTTTTCACAGTTGTAAAACACATTTATTACAATAGTGTGTTTTGCACAATTGTAATAAAGAATTTATTACAACTGTGCTTTTCGCACCATTGTAAAATTAAAGTTGTAATATGGTGTTTTTGTTGTAGTGTATTGGAATTGGTTATTGGATTAATTGGTCTTCAATTAATCTAAGAAAATAGTTTAGCTAATAATTGTTTTAATTTAATAAGATTTCTTAAATAAAATTCACTTTTTAATTAATGATGTTTTAAAAATGATTACCAATTGATGAAGTAGTTATTGTTAAATAATATCATTAAGTGATTAACTAACATATAGTTAGTTGAATATGGGATAAACTATTTTTACTTAAATAAATGATGAAGTTAATTATTATTTTAATTAATAATAATTAAAATGATTACCTTAAATAAGATAGTAATCGGGTTTGTAATGAAATCTAGTTGGATTTTGAAAGGATTTCATGAACGAATTTTTATAATAAAATCCGCGTTTTATAAATGAAGTTTATAAAAGAGAATTTTAAAGCAATGCGATAGTTTAAACATAAATGTTTGCTTAACATTCAAATTGAGTAAAAAGAATCGAAATAAAAAAGGGGATTGGAAAGGATGCAAGAAAATATGTTTAAAGGATTTTATATTAAATCTAAGTTTATAAACCAAGTTTATATATGAGGTTAAGGCGATGATTTTAAATCAACGTTTACTTTAAATTGAACTAAGTGAAATGCTGCGATTATAAGAAACGTAAAGGAAGGAGGTAATTGGATCTGAATTAAGTTTAAATAAGCGATAAAATGAATTTGGCAAAGGACTTGGTAAATGGGTTATAATAATATAAATCAAAACTATATGTGGAATTATATAAAGAGGCTTTAAAGCGAAAGTTAAGTATTTTGGTAAACAATTTTCTTAATCAACGTATTAAGTGAAGATGGTCATAATTGACAGCGATTTTCAAAAGTACGGATATGGTTTATAAAACCATATTTTTAGTCAAATAGAAAATAAGATTTGGTTGATATTATAAGTAATATTGGTTTTGAATAACGAACTATAATCTACCTAAAGATAAGAACGTTGTTGATTTAGATTTGAGAGGAAATAGAATTCCCCAACTCGAATGACTTCAGGATTATTTGAGGATGGTATTAGTTTGCAATGGTAAAGTGTTGGTATTATTTTAAGAGAAATAATATTGCAGCCTTAGTTGTAAGTTTTTAAGAAAATAAACTATTGGATACATTATAAATGATGCATTATATGATGTTGTTCGGATTTGATGTAGAGTGTGGCCATGCTTGTAGTACTATTTTCTAAATAATAGAAATTGTATGTTTTATATTATACTTATTTGATGAAATAAGTAAATGGTCGAGAATTGAAAAGATGGAACAAGAAGTTACATAAGTGTTGAAATGGAAACGAATACTGGAAATTTAATATAATATTTCCGTAAGTGATATCATTAACTTTAATATGAAAGTTTAGAAAATTAAATAGCTGTTCGAAGTTATATTATAAACAACATGTCAAAAGACATCGTTTTGTCCACTTATAAGACTGGTAATTAGATGATGCTGCTTGGTTAATTAAATATTACTTCCAAAGTAAAGGAATTTGGGTATACACACACACACACACACACACACACACACACACACACACATATATATATATATATATATATATATATATATAACGATACTTCCAAGATAAAGTAAATAAAAGAGATTTGTGAAAATATAATGATATTTTTCAAGATAAAAGGAAGTAAAGAGACGAGTTTTGGAAGATGTTTTAATATAAAATGAAAGGCAAGGGTAACAAAAGAGATTTGTTGAGATAAGTTATAGAATTGGTTTTAAGAAGATCTTATCATGTTAACGAGTTTAGTGGGCAAAATGAAAGTCCTAGCCCAGTAAACCTGCATGGAGAACACAATTGATTTTATTAATGTAAGACGACCAGCACGACTAAGAAGTTTGCTTGTCCAGTACGACATTCTAGCTGTTATCCTACTAAAAAAGGGCATGCATTGATCAGTGGTGATCTTAGCAGTAGTCAGCAGAAGGCCGAGATAAATAATGGTATCACTACTACTGTGAAGTCCGTTTTTTGCAGAGAGCTCATTCATTTGAAGGCTGTTAAGACCCGCAGTCTTCGCCTAAGATTTGAAAGGTCAACTCTTAAGCCCGTCATTTTGTAGAATCTAAATAGAGTTTCAAAGGTATTGCTATGGTGCATGATTCGAGGTTGCAAAAAATCACGAGATCGTCTGCAAACATTAAGGAAGATATCCTTGGCTCAACACAATTGGGCTACAGCTTAAATAATCCATTATTGATTTTGCAGTTTAACATTTGTGTTAAAATCTACATAATTAGAATAAAGATGCATGCGGAGAGGGGGTCACCTTGTCTGATCCCACATTTGCTAGCAAAATAACCCACAGGAGCACCATTCCGCAAAATAGAGAACATAGGAGAGGAAATGCATGAATAAATCCAAGTGACAAAAGAATAAGGGAAATTACTCAACACTCTGACGACGGTGTCCCACCGAAGTGTATTAAAAGCTTTCATTATGTCCATCTTAAACATAGCACGTGGAGAGATATTGCTGCTAGAATAACCGTTGAGAAGCTCGTGCGACAGAAGCACGTTGTCAAGAATACTTCTACCAGGGAGAAACGCTGCTTGATTGGATGATATGATCAATAGCATCACTGCTTTGAGTCTTGTAGCAATAATTTTGGAGAGGCACTTGTATATTGTGTTACAGCAAGAGATAGGACGACAGTCAGAAACACCACTACTACAAAAGTGGGCATATTTGACACTAGTTTTATGTGGCCGTATATCGAAAAAACGCTGCCTTAGGCTGTTTTTTCAAATAGGCAACACTAGAGGGGCATGGCATCTGCGGACGTTGCCTTAGCTCTCTAAGGCAACGTTTTTGCCTATCTACTGCCACGGAAAGAAAGTATTGCATTATACCTGTAACGCAACACTATTTGCATGTAATGCAACAAAAACAGCGCTACCTTAAGCATAAGTTAGAGCCTATCTGCCAGGTCACTACAGTGAGGCCACGTCACCTTTCCACATAAGCTGTCCACAAGTCACACGCCACGTCAGCTATGGGGACCACATGCCATGCAGAATTAATAATATTTTATTTAATGCAACACCACTGTATTATGTAATGCAACACCATTATCTTGCAATGCAACATCAAAAAAAACAAATGCAACAGCAAAAGAAGGCAAATGATACATTAGAAAAAAGAAAATACAACGCTTTAATTAAAAATTCTGTTGCACCAATTTTGTACATAGAAGAAACTCATACAAAACATTCATCAACATATTCAAGCCATCCAAAATATTCTACATATCATACAAAATTTTCAAATATACCACAAATGCAACACATACATCAAGTACATAATTTAAAAGCACAAATAACGCAACATAGATTGTAAGGTTGAAGTGAGGTAACTAACGCAGCCCAGTTGAAGAGCTTTGCTTCGATGTGCTTCTATGGAAGACATTAACCATTTAGAACCCGTAGTCTCATATTCAGAGAACTCCACCTGATACAATTTCAAATTATTAAACAAACTGGATGTATACCTAGAGGCATAACAAACTAACTAACCCAGCAGGTGATGGATTTGTTACCTGCTCCTGTGAATTTTGCATTGAAAGATTCAGCATGCTCCGAATAGTTATCTTTTACGAAATTCTTTATTCATTTAATGTATGAGAAATCTGACCAATAAGCAGTGGTCTTAGTGCATTCATGGTACTAATTACCAGTAATGTACTAAGTCTAGTAATAGAATAAATAAATAAAATCAACAGATTGAATGCAAAAAATATTTCATTAAACTAAATATATTGTGATTTTTCCTGCGACAATTGGATTCCTAACTGACACTGAAAGGATTAAACAAATCAAATTTCATAAAATTAAATTATCCAAGTTTTGTCAACCTAGAGAGTTATAATTCTCGGAGTTGGATGTAGTTATTTGTATATTAAACAGAGGGTGATAGTCACCAAATGGGTCATGGCAATTTTCTGAGCAGACGCGATTCTTAATCCTCCAAACACCATATCGATCAGAGACATCTAAAAGCGGGATAAGATATAACTCAGACTACAATATTATTTTCACAAGCAAAAACAAGTCAAGCCTACTAAATAGGATATCAGCTTATAGAAATAGCGATGAAAGCTAATTTGTCACATTTAAGCATGAAATAAAATTTTAGATTAAAAAAATTGGGAAACTCACCAAACCTGCAATCTTTTTTTTTTTTTTTTTTTTTTTTGATAGTGTGGGGTTGGCACTCAACCCTTTGACTGAGGCAGCACATAAATTTTCAACATGGAAAGCTTTCTATCTTTTTCAATATCAACCAGAATGATCTCAGCCTTAAGTCTACCAGCAACAAGAGAATAAAGATCAGCAAGAGAAGGGATAATGTCAAAAAGGTCCTTTGGTTTTTTTACCCTGAAAAATAGTCCCAAAAAAGTAATGTTTCCATTTTCTTTCGTGAAGGAACAAAATTATTCATAATGAAAGGTACTCATGAAAAAAAAACTTTGAATGTGTCATAGTTTATTCAATACAACATCCTGACAGCCAATGCTAGTTCACAAATTGAGGTAGCATCAGATCTCATCTGCAGTTTCAATCCTATCAACACCACAAATTTCTTTTTTTACACTTATGTAGTCATTTGTACCAGATAACTGCTTAATTATGAAGTTCACATGGTTGAGTTCGGTCAAGTGATTCTTAAGCCATTTAATTTAAAAAAGATAATACAATGCTACAAGGAAGGTCTGTTATGAACTGATTAATACTGTATGTGCAGTCTACTTGTCAAATGTGATACAGGAATTAATGTCAACAGCAAGTACTGTAAGTAATGGGTGCAAAACTTGATTCAAAGGGCTAAAAATGATAAACAAGATAAATACTATCAACCAGATAAGAAAGTGGTAAGATAATCCCATGGTATGCTAAACAACTAAATTGTCGACTTAACCAGCTATGACATTGACACCTATGAAGTATCAGTTACGTATATAGTCAAATAGGATGCACAAAGTCTTTTATTTGTTGGAGGTCCTCAGCATTGGATGTCTTTTTCACTGTACAGTAATCATTAAAAAAAAAAAAAAAAAAAATTAGACTGGATTTTGTATAAAGACGCGAGCCTTTTGTATGACTACCTAACATCATTTCATAATGTTCGAAGGCTTTAAATAATACACGTGCTCCACAAATGGTTGTAGGCTCAAAGACATTGCTTACAAGGTGTAAATAAAAGGTAAAGGACTAGGACTACCTTCAGCTCATGTTGCATTCTCTGAAGTTCAATTAATAGGGGGGGTATGCGCGTGTGTGTGCCTGTGTGTGATGAGAGAAACATGGTCCATGGTGTATGGGCCTGTTCAAGGTTAAATGACCAAGGCTGGCTGGAGATTAGAGCTAGCCCGCTCTGCTAGGTTGAAGTTTGATAAAAATGTATGTATATAATCCCAGACTGAAGACTGGCACAAACAGACAACGAGACATGCACTCTATGTATAATGCATGGGTGTGAGCAGAATATACATGGTCAATATTTATAAGTTGTAGCTATTCTAGGACCTTACTTTAGCTATTCGTGCTCTGATCTCGTCCATTTCCCCATCATCATCCACACCCTCTCTGTAGCTTCAGGTTGCATCTTCAATCACTCCTGTATACATACATACATACATACATACATACATACATACATACATACATACATATATGTATATATGTATGTATATATGTATGTATGTATGTATGTACGTACGTATGTTTGTATGTATGTATGTAGCAAAGCATCTTCATATGCTATATGTCACATACAAATTGAATATTCACCAATACACAAATAATGTTTTGATATTGAGAATCTTGAAAAGGAGTTTCCCTCATATTCCCTAGGTTTTGGAGTCTGTCTACAGAGCTTTGTACATTTACAACTACTGTTTATCAGACGTGTTTTATTTTTACTATAAGTCGATATTTAATTTCCCTTGCAAGATTTCATAGACTACTTATTTTTACCGTGTAGATTACCATTCTTAGTATTTATCGTACGCATTGCTTTCCTAGTGTATTAGCCATGCGACTTACCCAAGTTTCTGAAACTCAGGTAGGCAGATGTCTGAGTTTATTAAATTCAGGAAAGCCATCATAAAACATATATTGGTATGGTATGTGTAATAACACAGATTTTCAGAACCAAATTAAAATTTTTATTTTAGCTATTTTAATGGATTTTGAATATTTAAAATGATTTATTTTAAATAATAGCGACTAAAAATTTATTTTAAACGTAGTTAAAACATATAAATTTATTTGATTATAAAAGGAGTTTGAAATGGCGCGGTAGTTTTAGTATTTTATTTCTAATTTTAAATGAATGTACATAATTCAAAATAAATCGGATTTCAATAAAACCAAAAATATTTGAATCTGTTTAGCTATATCTTTCTAACGCATGTAAGAAATTGAGATTTCATAATATAAATTGAAAGTTATTTCCAGTTTAAAATTCAAAACAGTCGCTATGGAATTTATATATATTTAAATATAATTTACAGCCCTTAAAAATAGTTGTATTGCAAAAGACCTCTGTTTTCAACGAAACCACTTTTGTTCGATCCAGATTGGCAAATTATTGCTAGATTCCCAATTTCATAATTTTTGGATTTAGTATGTGAGCGTGGAAAAATAAAATGTGTTTTGTCAATTTTAGTTGAATTGGATCGACCAGAAAATGGTCATTTTTCAAACGGTCTCCAAATTCGACGAAATTAGTTTTGTTAGGCGGAACTGGTCCGATTATAGAAGGTCCTTCTAGCTATGAGTTAGGAAAGCCAGTACTTTCTGCTGTGGTTTAGGTGAGAGCTCCCTTCTTTCGCAGCTGCTTGGGGTGAGCTTGCAGAAATGTCTGCGATCGAGTAAATAATTGTACGAACGAGCAGATCGGATCGAATTGGAAAATGGAAAGATTTGTACAAGTTATATGTTGTTGCACTTAAATCACCCTCGTTAAGAGGCGCACTCCGATACCATTGATGTCCAATAGCATTTATAGTAATGGCTGGGTCGACCACTACCTCATCCATTGAGTATAACAGAGCAAACAATGATCTTGAAGCACTATTTCTACATCTCCATGACCAATTCCCCTCCATTAGGATTGCTTGTTAATGGTTGATCAAGCTTGATAGATTCACCCTCTGAAACAAGAAGTTTGTGCCATGGAGGTATAATATCAACCACGGGTAATCGGAGTATCATTTATCTCTAGTCCACGATTGATCCGGGCATCTACAACATATCGAAATTGGCTTCGCCTCCCTATTTGACCCATAAAGTACTGCGGCATCCCTGCAACTTTCTTTTCGATGCCCCTTTTTCTGATGCCTCGGTCTTTGCTTCCGGTTCCTCTTGATTCATCTGTCTGGTTTAGAAATAACCGAACTAGATCAGTTCTTTCATAAGATGGCAACTTTGCCTTAATTAATATACTGGCCATAGTCACTTCTTTCCTTCCCCAGTATATTAATTCCGGTAAAATAGTCGGCGAGATCAATTCTCTGAATCACGAGAGTCGATGGTTTAGCTCGAGCAGCGCTTCAAGAGAAAATTGTGTCCCAACTAGACATTCTATTGAGAGACTAATTCTTTTTGGTTAAAGAATCTCTTTCTAGTTGCTCTGGAACAATTAGGAGATTCTGTGGAAGAGATACGGGATTTTGCTTTTGGTGGCAACATGCTATTGGGTAGTGGTCCCACTTATGGGGTCAAATCAATATGTTCTAGGAAGAAATATTTGAATACAAATCTCATCGATCTCATAAGTATCATACCAAATTCCATCAATCGAATCACTTTTTCGAGATTGATAATAATAACTATTAGTATACGAAAGAAAAAGAATCATATTTTGGCAGTTCTTACGATGCACTTGGGGCTTATCGTCAGAAACGAATCAAATTAGATAGTCCCTTTTGGCTCCGGTGGCGACTAGATCAACGTGTGCCTTCTAACTTAGAAAATGATGTTGCTCCGATGCCACTGCAGTCACCAGGAAGATACCTTTATTAAGAGATTGGAGGCATCTTTGGGGAAAGTTCCAGTGCTGCACCTTTTTCCAAATGTACCGTAAGTGAATCATCTCATCGATTGCACCCACGGACCAATATAGATTGGGCTGGGAGTAAGAGGTCGCTGTCCGAAGGAGTGATCCTGGTTGGTCACGAAGGGGATAACCATTGAGCCAAGCAGATTGCCATAGGTTAGTGTCCTTGCCGTCACCAATGGGACGTACCCTCAATCACTTTTGGCTTTCATTAGCTGCAAACAATAAACAAAGAACAAAAGCAGAATCAATGGATGGTTAGGATAGGGCCGAAACCCCACCTCTACTTTCACAACGCCTATCCAACATCGGGGATTCCTACTAAAGAATGTTGTTCTTTCCACTGATTTAGGATACCGGGTTCGCCTGCCCCATGCTAATGAAACCCTGGCTCGGAGAAAAGTATAGTAGTTGGTCTCAATAGTTTGGATAGGGAAAACTTTGGCTGATGATCGAAAGAGAGATATGATGGCTTAACTCGTTAGCTTTGGTCGTCGAACTAAAGGAATATGTGAAGATGCTTTGTTAGGTGCTCCATTTTCCCATCGAGGCTAAACCTAAACCTGTGCTCGAGAGACAGTTGTCCATACACTGATAAGGGATGTATGGATTCTCGAGAAGAGAGGAGCCGCGGTGGTCCTCCCAAGGAGAAGTAAGAATATAATACTTTGTCAAGAGACACGGCTCTTGCTCTTGGAAGGGCATAATCCCTAACCAAGCTGCCAAAATCCTGATTTAAGATCGAATTTTGAGATGTACTTGGCTCTTCCAATGTGTGAGAATAGTATCTGGGTTCTTGGTAGTGGAAATTTGTCGTCTAAGAGGAAATGGTTCAGGGTCTTGTAATCAATCACTAGTCTCTAAAAAATAAATAAGAAAGAATATAATAAGAAATTCAAAAATGAAAATTCAATTCCATTTTTTCTTATTATTTTATTACGACATGCGGTTTTTTCTGACGAACTTGAATTCTATGGCCATTTGGTCGTCGAATATCTGACCATAAGAAACCCTTCGTGAACATAAAATAAAGGTGTTTCTTGAACCCAAGTTTCGTGATAGTAAACCAGTAGATCCGTTGTAACCTGGTCCTAAAACCTTTCATGAATGTGAAAGTCCCTCCCAAATGAGAGTATTGCAAAGGTGAACTGAAAAATCAGACAAACTAGATCCAAATAGATTGTTTCTAGCCCGAGAAATTGATATTTTATATTCTCATCTATAATAAAATGTTCCACCATGTCTTTGAAACTGAATCCCTCTATAGCCCTTTTCCTTGGGTAGACCCTAAGTGAAGTGGAGGGTTGACTCCTAGACTCATCGCAGGGAAAGGCTAAGTGCCTTCGCTTCCTTGTTCGATCTTACTCATCAAATGGCACTTAGTTCATATCTGTAAGTTCGATCATTGAGAAGGTTCAAAGAAAGGGTGGGCCATTGAAAAAAAAAGAGATTCAAAGCTGCTTAGGAAGGAACTGGAGCGACCGATAGGGAGCGAAGTGAGAGTACACTTCGACCTCTAACCTAGAGGTTGCCCGTAAATTCGATTGGTTTTTCTCGTTTGCTGTTACATTTTAACAAGTCTTAACTTTCTCATTAATTCGCGTCTCCCTTGGGAAAGCAGTGAATTGAGACCCTCTTTTAAAGAGTCTTGGTTGCTGCATTAGGAGCGGTTTTTTTAGTGAATTGGTTAGCGTATTACTTACTAGAATTAAGCAATAAGATCTTTTGACTTAATTTGTATAAGCGAAATAGATTATTTCTTTATTCTAGACAACTCAAATTGGAGAAGAATATGGGCCTTGGGTTCCCTTTATTGGAACCATGTTCTTATTTATTTTTTGTTTCTAATTGGTCTGGAGCTCTTTTACCTTTGAAAATCATACAGTTACCTCATGGAGAGTTGGCTGCCCCAACTCATAATTGGCAAATTCGTAGGTTCAATTCCTGCTGGATACACGCCAATGGGAACGTTCAATAAGTCTATTGGAATTGGCTCTGTATCCATTTCCCCTGGGCTTGGAATACTCTTTTTCTTGCCTGTCTACCTTTTTATTCAAATTCGTTTTTACTATTCCAGTCACACTTCAGTAGGAAAAGCTAATCGCAATATATACGCTTATTGATCAAAGGAAACTCCCCACTTATGAAACCCCCCTACTTCCTGGCTATACTCCTTCTTTGGTCTCCTTATGAGGACAGACGCCCGTAGTTCGAGTATGTAAGCTAATACCTATTCCGGACGGGTCTCTTATTGACCTTTTCAAAGTATTGGATAGCGCAGCTAAGACAATAATCTGAGTTTGCTGCCCTATAGATGACAACTCCTTAACTGTTCTCACATAGAGTGAATAGATCTTCCATTTCTTGAAATCTCTTTTCTGATTCAAAATCGTGGTGTAACGTGTATCCCCATTTGTTCCGGTTATGGAGTAGATGAAATAAATCCAAAAATGGATTTTTTTTCAAGTAACCTGCCAGTAAGTTATCATTGGTGAACTAGAAAAAAAATAAAGAATAAAAAGCCCATTCCGTAACCTTTTTTATAACTAGAAAGAGGGGGTTCCCCGGGGCGACACAATATTGATAGAAGCTTCTTTCTCACTCTTGAACAATGAAATTGAGAAGATTGCGTTCAATATTTCTTTTAAACCTATTCAATCCGGGAGGTTTCTACATACAGGTAGTTAGTGTATCATCTCATATGGTCATGTTCTATTCGTAGGAATAAAATGGAGATTACCTCTGGGAGAGGTGGCTGAGTGGTTGATAGCTCCGGTCCTGAAAACTGGTATAGTTTTCATAGGGAAAACGACTAGCTAGATGATCTTTGAGTCATAATTCGAACTTCTTGACGCGGAGAACCATCAAATGATAATATACTAGGGCTGATTTGTGAGCTGAGAAACCCGCGAAAGAGGATGGGATAGCGTAGAACCCTTTCCTTCCATCTTTTGGTTGGCTACCTAAGCAGTGATCCTTTCTTCTCACTAGGATTACGGACTAAATCATTTACTTCCTTTCGTTTGGCCAGTATATTCATTATCCGACTTTGCAACCAATAGTTGTTCACTTGGCTGCTTTCTATCTGTCTGATCTAGGGCCAGGGCTCCCTAGCTTGTTAGATTCTTATGACAGGCCGCCTCACAATTAATATACTGGAAATGGATTGGGAATAACCAGATCGGGAAGAGTCCAGTACTTAATAAGATAGTATACTTATATATCAATTGGTGCGTACAAGTCAGCCAGTTAATGCGTCAACTCGGAGAAGAGAAAGAAGCAACTCGTGAAAACAAGGCCCAGTAAACGAAGTCACTCGACAAAAGGTATCCAACATTTCTCAATAGTGTGGCGGGAATCTTCAGCTTTATAATGTTTTAGTGCTGTGATCTGAAAGAAATCTATCCTTTTTTTATTTTGCGTTCACGACATCCCTTATTTCTCGCTTCGAATGGCTCCTCGGTGGAGGAGTAGAAGCGCTGGTCCCCTTCGGTCAAGTGCTTGTGTGTGTTGTTACTATCTTCCCATTCATTTCCAGCGGATTCTTCGTCTCCTAATTCCTTCCATTCTACCAATGAATTTTCTATAATAATTCGCAAATCTAAATCGGCTAATTGTTCTCTGATAACACCTGCTCCTGTAGAGATTTCTCGGTTTCGAAATATCTCAAAGCCTTAGGAAGTAAAAAAAGAAGCAGGATGTTGTATTTCCAGGATTGGATTTCATATTCGGATAAGCCCCGTAATCGTAGGAAAGCGGGTTTTTTATGCTCAGGGCACACTACTCTTTATAGAGTGAGAGTGACCGAAGCGCTGTATGAGCTGTTTTATTAGGTGTTTAAGCGCTATTATCAAGGAAAGGCAACCAACGGGAGCGCACCCGCACTGCTTTCGCAGCCCAAGAGAGAGCTTAACGAGGCGTATCATCTAAAGTAGGACTTGAATGCTAATTTGAATATTCTGTTGACAAGGCCAGTATATTAGTTTAAGCAGGAAAATTAGGAGGAGTGGCTCAAAACTATTCCATCTAAGATGTCTATTATGAATCTGCACCCCTTGAGATCGATAAACCTTTTGGATCTTATTAACCAAAGAGATATGGCTTTAGGCTATAGTTAGCTCAGCTCCAATTAAGAATCCCCAAGGAGTTCCAAGAATTCTTGGTGTACGTTTGTTCCAACCTTCGACTCTCCTTTCAAGGTTCATCGGTATTGAACCAATCGAACGCACTTCTAAGATTTGCTCCACTTTTGGAAGTCCCTGCGCTATGTCACCAGATCGGGATTTTTCATATATAAATGTAACTAATGTATCTCCTTCAGAAAGGGTTTCTCCATAATGCCCGTAAACAGTCGCTCCTAGAGTAGCCAAATACGGCTTAGCTGATCTTATAACTAAGGAATATATTCCAATTACAAGAATTACTTTTTTATTAGGTACACTTTCTCTTTGTGGTATTCCACCTTTGCTTCTTTTTGGTCGAAAGATGAAATTCTTAATGATAGTTGGTTAAGCGAAAAGGAGAGTTTACCCAGTTTTGAATGAGCAGTCTGTCTCATGTACAAGACCAGAATAGCTCTTCCTCCTTCGTTTCGCAAACCGCGATAGCTTCTCGAATGAGCTACGAACCTCTATCTCCATAGAACGAGCATGACTGCTTGCAGTCATGCCCCTAATGCTCAAACAACGTAGTTCACTCAAAGGGCCATGAATGCAGACTATAGCAAACAATGCCCCAATGTTTTTGGGGTTTCGCCAAGTCGTTCAACTCTCATGACTTGACGAGTAAGATAATAGACTAAGGGCTTCTTGTTGCTAGTGCACAGACACTTTCGTTTACTTGGGCTCGTGAGGTGGTGGGAAATGGCCTAATCTATGCCCAGCTCAACCTAAGAATTTACCTCGTCCCATGAGTAAGATATAATTAATTTATCCTATAGAAAAAGAAAGGGAAATGCCTGCTTCGTAGAGAATAAAGAAAAAAAATTCTCTACCTTTTTTTTTAATCTCATTGAAAGATTGATTATTTGTATATAATAATAAAATAAAAAATCACTAGTTACTAATAATCTGTCTCACTTTCACTAAAGCCCGTGTTGGTTCTCCCTAGGCAGCACTACGACTTTCTTATTCTTATTTGCTTGCACGTGATCCCGGGGAATCGCTACGCACCTTAGTTCCTTTGACTGCCCCGCTAACTCGGCTTAGGCAGTAACTAACAAGTTTTTTTGGTAGGAGGAACCTATCATCATGAATCCACTGATTTCTGCCGCTTCCGTTATTGCTGCTGGATTGGTCGTAGGGCTTGCTTCCATTGGACCTGGAGATGGTCAAGGTACTGCTGCAGGCCAAGCCGTAGAAGGTATTGCGAGACAACCAAAAGCAGAAGGAAAAATAAGAGGCACCTTATTGCGAACTATCTCACGACGTTCTAGACCTAATTCACGTACCACTTTCATCGGCGAACAACCGAACCCTTGGGACCTTCTTCAATCCCAGGATGTGATGAGTCGACATCGAGGTGCCAAACGACTCTGTCGATAAGGGCTCTCGGGAGTCATCAGCCTGTTATCCTTGGCGTACCTTTGATCCGTTGGACGAGAGCCCTTCCACACGGGACTCACACCACAACCTGGAACAGCAGGTGCAGAAGCTCTCACTTCGGAAAGCCTCAGAAGTTGGCTGCCTACCTCACTAATACCAGGGGCGAGCCAGCTCCAAGTCATTTTGTCTCACACGGGCGAACTTTCTTGCTTATTCTAGGAAGAACTTGAATACACGCTTGTTGCTCGCTCAGTGTCATTCAAAGGCCAATGTTTGTACTAGGCGAACACGGGACCGAATTAATATACTGGCAAAGACCTCACCAAGGACCCTCGAACTACCTAGAGATGGACACGAAGACGAATAGAAATCTCGTCTCGGGAAAGCACACCAAACCAAAAAAAAGTAGTAGTAGTAGTAGTAGTAGTTTAATCTCTCGCTTTTAGGTTCGTGAAAGGAATGAAGTGTTGCGATTCACTTCCTCTCCTGACAATCCATTTGAGCCTGATTATCCCTAAACCCTATAGGAGTTTTTCTATTTTGACTTGTTCCCCGCAGCGATCGAACGAGAATGGATAAGAGGCTTGTGGGATTGACAGGCAAAAATCTATTTGGCCGATATGACTTCCGGAAATTCTTTCCTGAGCTCAACGAACTAAGGTAAGGAGGGGATTTATATTCAAAGGCCAAACCAACCCAGCTTTGGCTCCACCAGGCTCAAACCATATCATCAAAACATAACTAGATATAATTTTTCTGTAATTTTTGGAGTCAGTATGTATCCCGGTAAATTAAAATGTACGATTAAAATATAATATATATTGATTTATATTTTAACTTAAATAAAAATTGATCGAAACAGTCGAATGGGCTTATGAAACATATCCCATTGTGTTCGGAATGGGGGTATTTGACTAGTAACGATAGTCATTGGGTTTGATTTGGAGTTCGTGATGATTTTGAGCTTTAAAATAAATAAATTATTAATTAACCCAATTTCTTTTCTAACTCGTGTCCATCATTTTCAAAGCTGCCAGAGAGAAAATGGACGCAAAGAAACTTCGATCGTTCTTCTTCAATTAGCTCTCGATTTATAACAAATCAGAATATGATTTATGAAGGAAATCAAAGAGAAACTTCTTATCTACAAATCCATATGGATTTGATGAGCTTCAGCATTGAAAATTGCTCGTTCTCAGGCCTCGAGACGATGTTTATGCGCTAATTATGAAGCGTAGGGACTACCGAGTTCCCTGAGACCGACGGCGGTGGTGGCTCTCGTATGGGCGCTCCACGTGGACGCATTAGATCGGGTTCTGGCTGGCCGTTAGCGACGTGTTCTGGAACCCTTGCTTTTGAGCATTGGGTTCAGTTGTTCGAATGGCTGCTGGAGTATTATGAGGAAGAGAGGTAAAAGAAATTAATTAAGGTTTTTAATTTAATTTAATTACTTTATTTAATTATCTAATGTATAAACCATCATAATTGTTTCATACGAGCTCCAAATTCATTGAAATAGGTGGCGATGCGATCGTGGCTTCGTACACTACGTAATGGAACTGACCAGAACCAAAATGGAGCACATTGTAATTTCAAGCAAATTCAAATCCAAACATAACTGAAATTCAGAAATAAAAGAATGGAGGAGTGGAACCCAAAGTGAGAACTCTCTCTCACTCAAATTATTTTACAGTTATTATATAATAAGTTGCAGACCGGGCTTAGTAGCTCCTGACACTACTTTTTGTACAAACCATGGATGATTTGTCTGATTTGATTGTATTGTGGGAAAACTTGACTGTATTGTGTATTGTGATTGTGATATTGAAATGGAGTAAATAATATATATATATATATATACACACACACACACACGCATGCGTTGTATAAATTATTTATATATATGCGATATATAAATTATTTATATAAGCTGTATAAAATTCTCCTGAAATAAAATAAATATCCATTTACAAATCGGACAGTTTGTTTATGTACACCCATTTAACTGACATTGATTGGGACGATAAATTTTACACATCGCCCAACTGCACAAATAATAATCAGTATTTGTTGGTTGAAACCCCACACGGGTATTGGGATGATATTTGATATACACTAGTCCCAATTGTTTAGTTGTATGTCAATCGATGGTTTGACAGACCGTATAAGCGTTATTTATTTATGTTAATGCTTATACAGTTGTAAAATGCACTTTGGATGTTGTATGAATTTTTAATGATTGTTTATCATTATTGTTGAATACATGCGATGTTTGAAACCCATATAACTGAAATTATATGGTAATTAATTGAGTCTGATTCTAGTTCAGAATGAACGAATATTTTAAAATAATATTCAATGAATATTGAAATGTGAAGCCGTGTTAAGTAGTTAAACGCCATTTTAAACCAAACGGGTTTATCGATCTAATTTATTCATTTTATAATGAATATCGAAAAGTGATTTCAAAATCTGATATTTTGGAAAATATTATCATTTTAATATTATAATGATATGAAATATTCAATTTTGATTTGAAAATTAAAATGAAGTGGAAATGAATTTAAAATGATTTTATAAAAGGGATATTCAATTTTGGTTTAAAATTGAATTGGAAGTGGAAATCATTTTTATAACGAATTTAAAATGACTTGTAAAATACGTTTTAAATGGAAATCAACAAAATATATATTATATATATTAAATGGCTTGAATAGAATGCACCGCGCAGCGGTCGTTCGCTTATTTCGACCATTAACTTCAAATCGACGCAATGGGAGATCTAACCGTCGGATTCTCCTAAAATGAAACTATAGGGTTCGTATCGAAAAGAGTTTTCCAATGAATATAAGAGATTTGAAATCTAATGGTTAGATTTGGAATTATGTCCAAATCAATTTCAGAAAAGGTTGCTATGAATGCAGTTCGATGGTCGTTACTGGAAACCGACTATTAGGGTCTTAATACAATTATTAAAAATATGAAAAAATTGTGAAAAATCATAATAAATGATTTGGAAAGATTTTAGGATGAAAATTTCCAGTTTTGAAAAGATAAAAATATATTTTTATCGAAATGGACTAGTTGATAACTCGAATAATAATCCAATTATTTTTAGAAATAAATAAATTGGATTTGAAAATGGTTTTAAAATAACCAGAATTTTCCAAAGAATAAATTGGATTGGATTCGGAGTGGAAATAATCTTCTGAATATTTCGATATTGGATTCTGTGGTTATACGGATATTGTTATGGGAATTTGAAAGATACAGATATCATTATTCCCAATACGATATCCGTTAGTTTCAGACTTTGATATTGAACATAAGCCGATATAATTTTTATTCGGAGTCTTGTATTTAATATTAAATTGGATTTTGGGTTTATCATGAATGGTGACTTCATTAACACTTTTCTTAAACCCAGTTAAGAAAAGAATAAATCTTTTAATTAAGATTTAGTGAAGTTTGCCAATTAATTAATATTTAATTGAAATTGAATAAAAGAATTGGATTTTTGAGTTTATCGTGAATGGTGTTTTAAATAACACTTGTTCTTTAACCTAATTAACCGTGAGGATATGATTTAAAATTTATAAATCTTCTTAGTAAGATTTAATGGAAATTTTCCAAAGTAAAGTTTTCCGGTTTAATATATTAAATTGGAATTGAATGGAATTCGATTTAGTAATAATCGAAGTGAGCTTCTATAAAGGTAGACTGTTAATATATATGGAATTTAAAAGGCTTTGTCGTTATTCCATTTATATTATTAGTCGGATATGGAAATTGATATCGATTATATATATTGATTTGTTTTCCCATGAAGATTCCATAGTTAATGGAATATGATTTTGGGTTTATCGTGAACCGTATTTTAAATGACATTGGTTCTTTAACCCAGTTAAAGACTAGATTATATGTCAAACATTGTATTTCGAACTATATTGTTGATCTCTATTAAATATGAATCTGTTTGGTGGTTGAGAATTTATTCTCTTGCTTAACACCCTTCTCTAAGATGTATGAGCTTAGAGGTTATATATCGGTAGAAATCAGTGCTACGGAATAAATTGTCGATGTGGCATGTTTTTCTTTCCAAAGTTAAATAATCATTAAATAATGGTTGTTAGAGGATTAAAACAAAGTGGAGTTTTAATGAATCTTTAATTAGATTGAAATGTGAATTTGATAATTTAAATTATCAAATTTGGGAAATGATCGAGAATGGAGTATCACCAGTTTTGCTCCAAGCGATAGTTAAATCTTTAATTAGATTTGAACGGGAAATGGTAATTAATTTTTACCGATAACGCAGTGGTGTTAGATATGGAGTATCACCAGTTTTTCTCCATGGGATGAATAGGTTGGGACTGGGAGAATAAAAGAAATGATTACTTCGGTATGGCTCGTTAATCCCGACTAGTTGGATAAACCTTAAATTGGTTTAGAATTGAAAAGATAATGAAATCTTTTGAAATGATATCCAAAGGAAGATTAAAGAATAGATTTTAAAGATTTATCTTTGGTAAAATTAATGGGAACCTTTCCCTAAAGATATGAATATTTGAATAAAAGAATATTCTGGATTGGAATGAGGCGTATATAAGGGAATCAGTATAATGAACCCGAAAAGTGAATTACCCATTCACCTGCATCTTGGATCGATAGAGGAGAATCTTTCTTCTTCGAGTCGAATACTCTTTTCATGTAACTTTACAACAGAAAGTTGTGATTAGGGTTTAAGGACTGAGCGAGATATTATAGAGAAATTCAATCGGCTAATAAAATGAACCAATCGAAGTCAACGAAACCAGAATCATAGAGCAATAAAAAGGAGCTGGATAATGAATTCAAGTAATAAAAGCTAACGCGATGGGGTGATGGGAACAAATCTAACACGAATAAATTTTGGTGAATAGAAAAAGGGGGAAAGTGAAGAGAAGATGCCAGAGATGAACAGATCATATTATTTTTACTTGCATTTGTGAAGCGGGAAATGTCGCGCCAAAAGAATGTAAGAGGTGGCTATTATTAATTGGATGATGAGGTAATGTTTGAATAGGAAACATGGATTGTTCTGAACCGTTGGATTAATCATGCATCATCAGTTGGGGTTTTGTTTATGTTAATAACGCGGATCGCTAATCTGGATTGTATATCTGTAAAGCTACACTTTTAACTGCTGTTGCACATCAAAGTATTAGAATTTCTACCTCAACAGTGCATTCACGTCTAGTGCAACAATGTATAAATATTGTTGCAAAAGGTCAAAAAAGCATGGCTTTTGCAATGCTTTTCGCGCAACACACACATATTAGTTTCGAATATGCCCACTTTTGTAGTAGTTCACCTAACGCATTCTTAATCTATGGAATAAGAACAATATTTGTGTTGTTAAAAGAAGAGTTCATCTTACCAGTCTTGAAGAAGTGAAGAATGGCATTGCAAACATCTAATTGAATGTGGTTCCAGCATTTTTGATTAAAAAAACCTTTGAAATCGTCAGGTCCGTAAGAAGAGTTACCGTTGAGAGGGAACATTGCAATTCTGATTTCTTTGGCAGTCACTTCATCACACAAAGACAGATGGTCTTCATTGGATAACTTTGTTAAAATGTGTGGATCAATTGATTCAATGTCAGGACAAAAAGCATCCTTGTTCCCCAGTACTTTTGAAAAATAGTTTATAAAAGCATTCTCAACTTCAACTTGGGTGTTGACAAACTTGCCATTTTTATCAACAACGGCAACAAGGTTTTCTTTGCTTTGCTTGTCTTTAAGTGATTCAAGGAAAAAAAGCGTGCTTAACGTCGCCTTCAAGCTTCCATTTGAGTCTGGCTTTTTGTCTTGTCATAGCAACTTCGGTTTCAAGTGCATCATTGTATTCTTTAGTGATTAGAGTCTCCACGCTAGAGTGTATTGGATTTGCAGGATGTCCATCATCACTGTGTGTATCTCTTTGAGCTTGTTTTTCCAGTAAAAGGTTTGTTTATTGCCCCTTCCAAATCTCAGCTTGGACCAGTCTCTTAGAGCTTGCTTGACCATCTTCAGTTTTTGCTGCAAAATATACATTGGGTTACCATATTTGGTTTCCTACAAGCTTCTAGAAAAATATCTAGAAAATCAGGTTCATTGACCCAGTATTAAAAAATTTAAAACTAGAGGAATTTTTCATCACATGTCCACTAAGGTGAAGGGTAATAGGAGTATGGTCAGAAAGCAATGGAGGAGGAAGTTTATAGGTGATGGAAGGACAAACGTTGAAGGTTAGAGGGCTACAAAAAGCACGGTCAATAAGAGAGAATGTTCTGAGCCCAGATCAACTTTTGTTATTCCAAGAGAAAGTGAGTCTTGTCCTCCTTATGTTAACCAAGTTGCTTCTGTCAATTGCATTCTTCAGCGATAGAATTTCAGATGGGGACAGTAAGTTATAACTAGATCTTTGCGAGACTTCGAAGCAGCGGTTGAAGTCTCTTATTATTATCCAAGGATGGGAGGACTGAATGAGAGTGGGGATTTTGTGAAGGAGGGATTGCCTGACGTAGATGTAGTTAGCTGCATACACCACATCCAAGTGGAAGGAGATTTTGTCGGAAAGGAAATTGGCACTACAGTGGATCATTTGAGAAGTGGAGAGGATGTGAGTTATTTGGATTATGAATTCGGCAAGGTTGCGCAACATATTTGGATTATGAATTTTTGCTTTCTTAGAATTTTTATTTACGTCATTTTCATTAGGACTATTATGGTAACCGTAAATTTACCATCACCAGTTGATCGGTAACCATTTTTTATTGAAATCGGTACACCAGTTAAAACGTTACAATAACAATAAATTTACCGTTGTTAGTGGTAAGTTATCGGTAACATTTCTTCAATAACAGTGGCAACGATAATTTTACCAGTTAGTTTAAAACATATGTATACACATCTAATATACTTTATTACATGCATTTAGAACCAAATAAACGATTATATTTAGTTCAATAATCATGTGAAATAATTCCAAGTACATTTATTTTCTTTCTCATTTAAGTTTTTTATAAACTAGTACCACATATAGTATAATAAAGATGCACTACATACAAAAAATATGTTAAGATAAAATCTTTGATGACAAACAGTAATTTACCATTATTAGTGTAAAGATTACCGGATTATCGGTATACTAGTCGATCAGTAAGAGTAATGGTAAGAAATTCAGATGTACAAGTAAAAACGGTATGGTAACGGTCATCATTACCATAACAGCCCTAATTTCTGTTGTTGTTTATGCGATACTTGATGCTCTGGTATTTTTTATGCCCTGTGCGTGGGCACTGTTTGCACTTGGCCTAAACCAGACCTATTCCTTTAAAATATGATTTAATTAATAAGCTTCATTTCAAATTCAAAACTTCTCTCTATTTATAATTTCAAATAATAATATCCTTAAAAATAAAATATGATATCGAATCTAAGAATTAATATCCCTGAAATATAGATATAAAAAATCTTTACAAATTCAACACGTATCTATATAACAATAATGTCTTAAAAATACAGCCTAACAATTAATTTTTTATAAACTAAAAAGGTTCATCTAAAAATATTATCAAATCTTATTATTTAAAACTAGATCTAACAAATAAATTTTCATTTCAAAATTTATTTTAATGTGATTTTAATGCAGAAGTATGGTTAAATATTCATGTAATCGTTTTCTCTTGACTAGGTTAAGCGTACATAATTTGTGAAATAACCAATTTATTAGTGAAGAATATAATGTCATGCATGAAGCGCATGCCGTAATGTTTGAGAAGTAACTTAAGGCATATGGCAAGTATAGTAGCCAAACAGTTCCTAACTCAGTTTGTAACGACCCGGATTTTTGAGCCATTTAATTTTGAATGTTTAAATTGGTTTTGAACATTTTATTTGAAATATAAATCGAATGTTATAAGAAATTATTTAATAAAACGATATTTAAACGTATAATTTATAATATAATTTAAAATGAGCTCGTAAATTTGCGGTAGTTCATAATTTAACGGTTTGAACTTCAATTAGATATACATGATTCATATTAAGTCGGAATTCTTTGAAACAAGAAAAGTTCAGTTCTGTTTAACTATATTTTTCTAATGGAGGAGAAAATTCAAGGTTTCATCTTATATATTGGGATTTATGTCCAAATCAAATTTTCAGAAAGTCGCTGTGGAGTTGTGTATAAGCCATAACGGTTTATTTAATATAATTGAATATTGGATTCGAATTTGGACAAGATCTTTGAGACGTAGTTATAATCTAATTTTTAGAATTTTACGGTAATTTTTAATTAATTAAATACGCAATTTTTTTATTTGGAATATTTTGCACCCTATATCAATATTTTCAGGTTTCATAATATAAGTTGAACTACCGATATTATTACACTTTTGGGATCATGACACATTACTGGTCACAACTATATATTTATTTCTGTTGACCGAAATCTATACGTTGTTAACAGAAGAGTGTTGAAATCATTTAGACTTAAATAACACAAAGAAAATATGTACTACTACCTTTTCTATATATCTTAAGACAGCTTGCGCCTCAAACTTTTTGACACCGTGTCTGCCAAGCATTTTAAATCCATGGATACCAAGATCATGTAAGACGTGTTACCCAAAGTGTTGAGAACCGTGGTACCCAAGCTATCGCACAGTGTGTTGTGCAAACTATTCAGCCTTTTTAAATAAAGTTTTTCTCCTCAATTCTTGTTTCCCAGATCAGAAAAAAAACAAAGCACGAGAAAGAAAAATCAATAATTACTAAAAAGAAAATCCAATTAAAATCATGGTTAGCTTCTCTGTTTAATACAATCCAAATCCCTAAATTCTCTATTCCTATTTGTTTCCCGTTCTTTCC
Organism: Allium sativum; assembly: GCA_030737875.1. Classification (NCBI taxonomy): domain Eukaryota; kingdom Viridiplantae; phylum Streptophyta; class Magnoliopsida; order Asparagales; family Amaryllidaceae; genus Allium; species Allium sativum. The sequence goes on along the minus strand of CM060927.1, from coordinate 258,289,605 downwards.
TCAAACCGAACCATTGTTTCCAGTAAACCAATTGCCACATCAAAAATCCATTAAATATCAAACACAAAATAGAATCACTTGAAGTTGAATTAGTTGAGATTGTTTTAACGGGAGCATCAACCCTCTATATTTTTTGAAATACTCAATCAAATCACCTGCTACATCGAAACCACGTCAGTAGGCTTTCGGAAGAGTGGTGCCTCGCTTAGCAAAGTCTAGATCGAAGTTTGTTCATGACCTGTTAATTGTTGTAACTGGTGAGTAGAAGGATACATAAGTGGTTAAGGGAGGGCCGAAATAGCATTAGAATGGTCCAGGTGAATGGAGCCTGGTGTTGACGAGAATGAGAAGAAGAGGAGTGTTGATTATGGTGTTAATGGGTTCAAGGTTGGGCGTGCGGGTTTGGTTATTTGGGAAGTAGGAGAAGATTGAGTACTGTGAGTTAATTGAAAAAAAAAAGTACAACGTTCAGGTGGCTGCTGAAAGGAGCATGAGGTGATGAGTAGTATGGTGAGGTCAGACGAGCGATCGTCAACTGTAATGGTGCACAGATGCAAGCCAACGTCGGTCAATGTTTCGACAGTGCAGGAAGTTTCGGGTTAGATATTAGAAAGGGGAAGAAGAGCATCAGGGGATACTTGGGGATTTTATTCCATTAAAGGCACGGTAATTCAAAGAATGTATTGATGGTTAGTAATGACAAAACATGGGTTAAAAATAAATAAGGTTAATTGATTATTAAAGTTAATATTAATGACGTTTAATTTAATTATAACTTGTATTAACCATAACTCATTCGTTCGTGAACAGAACCAGACGAAACTGGTTACATTAGAACGTAACGACGAGATCTTCCTTGTGGCACGGAGGTGGCTGAGAACTGAGATATTGGAAAATTCATAATAAAATCAAACGCCTTTTTGGTTGTAAATTAAATAAAAAGAAGAACCGTCAACTGCGAAACAAGGTGAGTAAACTCACTAACTCTATCTTGTTTATATTTTTATATAAACGAGTTTTTAGATTTATTTATAGAAATTTTATACTGTGCAATGGTTGATTGGTTGAATAGTTGATAAAGTTGGTTGAAATGGTTGATATGATTACATCGTTGATCGATTATTAGCTCTGATATTTCATATTAATGTGAAATAATATTATTGATGCTGATTAACATCTGTGGACGCAGGGAAACAAATTGGTGGAATCTAACTGGATTCCTCAACATTTATTTTACTGTTTTTATTTGATTGTGATATATGATGTGTTATATAATCCATGATTGGATATGTTGTGTTTTATTTACCCTGGCATTAGAAACATGGTATTTTAGATATCGTGAAACATTTTCGAATACGGAAAAGAAAAATGGGATTTAAAAATGGAAATTATTCCCAAAACTAGAAATTTAATTTTAAATAAGAGTTGAAATTAGAAAAACCAGTTCAAATGGATAAATCAATAATTTTTTAATAAATGGTAATATAAATTGATTGAATTATTTATCATTGGATACATTGAAATATAAATTTGAATTTATATAGAGAAGTGGAAATCGGTTTGGAAGTCAATATTTGGGATGAGATTTATACTTAGCAATTATGAAGGAAATTCTAAACAAGAATTTGAAATAAAAAGAAAAGAAAATTTATATGAAAAAATTATGAATAGAAGTTATATATATATATATATATATATATTTATAATTGGGGTTAAGATATTTTTATATGTATGAATCAAACTTTATATAAAAGAAATATATCCATGATTAAAGTGAAAGGTTTAAAGCAAATATTTTGCAAACAAAATATCTCTAAAGGAAATTTGGATTTGAAATACGAATCCAAATTGGTACTCAAAAGAGAAAGGGAAATGGATAATCGTTTAAAGTAAAACGACGAGTTTTATTCCAACATTTGGAATAAAAATTGTGATAAGGTTTTGTAAACTAAAATGGGTATAAAGGAATCAGGTAAGGATTTGGAAAGGATAAATTCAAAAGTGAATTTGGAATTGGAATCAACCTGAAATGGTAGACAAATTCTGAAGTTCGGAATATAAATCGAATATATATTATTCGAGAGAAAGTATTTATTGGAATTCAATTATATCGAATTTAGGGAAGTAGTATATTTTACTTTCCATTTTGAATCCAATTTAATTATTTACTTATTCATTTATTTATTAAGTACAAGTTATATTTTTATAAACCAAATATTTGGAAACAGCGATTATAACGTTGTTGCTATAATAAATGTTTGGTAAATCTAAACAACGATTATAATGTTGTTGCTATAATAAATGTTTGGTAAATCTAAACAGTGATTTTAACGTTGTTGCTATAATAAATGCTTGGTAAATCTAAACAGTGATTTTTAGCGATGTCGTTATAATAAATGTTATATAAATCTAAACAGCGATTTTAACGCTGTCGTTATAATTAATTACTTATAAATCAAATATTTGGAAACATCGATTATAACGCTACCGTTATAATCAATGTTTTTCCGTAAAGGAAGCAGATTCTTAGATTGAATCTGAAAGTCGCGTAAGCGATGTTTTGTTTGAAGCTATGAGCTTTGACTATTTCAAAGTTGAGAATGTTGTTCAATTAAGGTCTGAAAGGTAACTATATCTCAACTTGATTGACTTCATGATTGATGGAGGAATAGTTAAGGTTCGATAGTTAAGATTGGTTAGCAATATGGTTAGTTAATAAATGATTAACGATTTGGTTATAATAACGATGTTTTATAACATCGTGTTAATTTAAAGAAATTTTGAAATGTGTCCCAAATAAAATAAGAAATATTTTCTATGCATAGGAAATGAAATGAATTTGTCAACGAGGAATTAATAAATGTAATATAGGAATATTTTCCAATATTAATAAGGGATATTTTCTGAATATAGAAAATAATGATTGTGAATATATAGAAATGTTTTCTAACCGGAATAAGAGATATTTTCTCGAGTAAAGAAATTAGGATATTGGAAATATTTTCCAATTATCGAGAGAGACAATCGAGCTTTGAAAAGATAGGAAAGATGGAAATTTGGAATTGATAACAAAATAAGGAATTTATATAAATGGGGGCCAGTATTGCTTGATGGTTGAATAATAGAATTTCCATTTGGAAATAGGGTCGTTGGTTGAATGGATGTTCCTTTGATAGTTAAATCACCGACTATCAAAGTTTTGATTTGTTTTATACCTCCGTTGTCAATACGGAAAGACCGGGATAAGATTTAATATCTGAAAACCACTCCGTATTGGCATAAGCGTTACAAATCAACTGATGTTGAAGAGATTACGGAGACGGAGTAAAGTGCAAGGGCTGTTCTGTTAATCCTAGGTAGAAATTGCCTAAGATGGATTAATAGAATGGTACCTTCGATTTGTCCAGACCCAGGACAACTTGTAAGGACGAATGTCTGACAGAGTATTTCCAAAGGGATTACGTACGTTGATTCCTTCAAAAGTACGAAGTTGGTGGAAAAGAAGGGAAACTTCTTTAGCCTAGCAATCTGAGTATTTTTATGGGAATCAATTAGTGATTTCTGATGGATCTGACGATGTGACATTCAAAGTGAATGGTGGCCAGATGTTATGGAAGATAATTCAAACCTCAGGCCTCACAACCGGGAATTGACAAAAATCGGGCAGGCAACATGGCTATGTGGGTCGCTCCCATTAGGATGTATAATCACCTATCTAGAGAAATTCGAATTGCTTCTTTAATCTATCGATGTTGTCCCTTTCGGGAAACGGTTGCTAATCCCAACCATTGTTGACATACATTCGATACACTCAAGCGAAATGAGTGGTCGGTCATGTGTGGGCCGGGTTGCAAGATGTTCTTGTTGAACCCCAGTGTATCCCCTCTAGAGTACACTGATCGGACGGTGGTTCCATACCTTGTCATGTTGGAAATCCAATCTCCAATAAGCGCCATGCGGTTTTTGATTTTATATTATATATGGAGCGTGAGATGCAAGCATTCCGCTAGATTCTATTTACTTGTTGTAGACACTATTATAATATCACCAGATTTGATATCAAAAATATTTTTGGTTATCGTAAGGTAAAAACCATTCGTGTTTATGTGTGGATCGGTCTTATGATTATCTTTTCTTTCGAAAGGATTTTTAAAGGTTAAACCGATGTTTGGAGTTTACTCACACCAGTCCCATGACTGACCCAGAGTTTATTTGGTTTTGTTTTCCCTAAACTCTTGGGTGCCCAAATTTGTATGGGTAGTCAAGTAGTCGGCATTTTTCAGATTCACTTGGAAGAGCTGGAAGCAGGAGGCTTCACCAATTAACTATCGACTATCATATTTTCCACTGTGTACAATGTTGTATCTGGAAACAGGTGTTTATTACTGGTCCAGGAATAACTGTTGTGCTCTGATAATAGAACATATATATAGTTACTGATTTGTATTTCAAAAGTTATGTTATTTAATATATTTTATTCGTTCCGCTGTGAGACTTGTATTCTTCGTTTCTTATATTCTAATATTTCTTTCTTTCTATTTCTCATCCTCTAACTTCTTCTACTAATGATTCGTTTTTCTGTGCAATTTGGGTTGGACGTGTGGTGTTATTAGTCGACTCAAAGGGTATGGAAATTCATGCCATTACATTTGGTATCAAAGCTGAAGGTTGAGTAGCAACCTTGGCTCTGTGGCGTGACTCAATAGAGATGGGGTTAGAAATGCCCTAGGTTGAGTTTGAGTGTATATATATGAGCGCATATTTGTATATTTGATGTAAAATTGTTTTATATTGTGTTGACTGGTTTGTAGAGTGCTTTATGAATTCTAGTCAATACAGGATGTACAACGGTATCGATAGGTGTTTCTAAACTCTCGAACAAAGCAATTCGGCACAATATTGTTTTAAAAGGGGTAAATGAATTAATTTTTCCCAAAACTATTTTTGAAATAAAAGAAATAATTCTCTGAAATTATTGAATTGGTTGATTCTTATTACAATCAAATGGAATTATGAATTATTGAAATGGTTATATAATTTATATACGGATAATGTATACAAGTGAGATAAACCAAGATTAAATTCAAACCAGAATTTGAATTTAAATTCCGTGTGTTTAGAAAATATTTTCTGAATATTTTAAAGTAATACAACATAAAGTATTTTTGTATAAGAATGGTTTAAACGAATTTTTAAAGGGATTAAGCACTGAAATCACTTTAGTAGAGAGAAAATAATTCTGATAATGTGTCGTGACATTATCGACGTTCATTTTCAAGTTTCTGAGTGACGGATTGCTACCAAAATATTTCGTTAATGGGAAATCTGTTTGAAAGGGACAAGATGTTTTATATATTCAAATGTTTGGGATTGAGTTGATTATAAATATATGTATATAAATATATATGATTTCAAACTAATTTGAAATAAAACCCAGAGATTTGAATTCTGAAATTAAAATTTGATTTATCTAAGTTGAATAAATTGAAATAGTGGAAGTAAATCAAATGGATTGAAATTTAACTTAAGTAAATGGAAATTAGATTAGATAGAGATAATCCCGAATGAAATTAAACAAAGAGAAATGTTTAGATTTGAATTTTTAAAGTGAATTCGGCTTACGTAAAAGCAAGTTGAATATATATGGGATATCATTATTTGGAATTAAACTGTGAATGGAGATTGAAACTCAGACTAGGTAAGCGGATTGATTCCTGAAGTAAAAATCAAATTTAATTAGTAGAATGAAAGTGAACAAATCAGAAGTTGATTAGAGAGTTTAAAACTGGAAGTTGGATTGATTTGAAACCAACTGGAAATGGATATATGTATGGTCAGCAGATATTGAATGGAAGCAAGTGCAAGAGACAGAATTTCTGCCCGACAAAAAGGTACATGTTTACAATATTACTTAGGTTTGATGGTTTATGAGCCTATGGGGCAAGCCGCTTGGTTTTTTGATTTTCTTTTGGATTGAAGAAGGTCTAAAAAGGCGAGTTGTAGTTGTACCGATTGAACCATGCAAAGGAGATGCTGGCGAAATTTTTCAAAAATTTAAAGAGTTAGAAAATTTTTAAGAAATTTTTACTAATTTAAAAATTGAGTGTTAATTGTAATAGAAATAAGAAAACTAGAATTGGTTAATAAAATTTCAAGTTGAATAATGAAATTGATAAATGGATTTAAAATCAATTGGAATGGGTGTGAATATGCAGAAGAGCATATGAATTGAAGGCAAGAATGCGATGCTGGATTATCCAAAAATGGTGGACAAATCATTTGGAAAGTATTATGAATGGTCGAGTCTTGGTATGAGAATCCGAAGGTCAGGTAAGAACTTGGTTACGAGGATATGGAATATAAGATTTCGACTAAGTAGATTATGAGGAGTTAGAATTATAACATTTTTATTGCTTAGCAATTTCGAGGATGAAATTATTTTAAGGGGGAAGGAATGTAACGACTCGGGTTTTTGAGCCATTTAATTTTGAATGTTTAAATTGGTTTTGAATATTTTATTTGAAATATAAATCGAATGTTATAAGAAATTATTTAATAAAATGATATTTAAACGTATAATTTATAATATAATTTAAAATGAGCTCGTAAAGTTGCGGTAGTTCGTAATTTAACGGTTTGAACTTCAATTAGATATACAGGATTCATAATAAGTCAGATTTCTTTGAAACAAGCAACGTTCGGTTCTGTTTAACTATATTTTTCTAATGGAAGAGAAAATTTGAGGTTTCGTCTTATATATTGGGAGTTATGTCCAAATCAAATTTTCAGAAAGTCGCTGTGGAGTCGTATATAAGCCATAACGGTTTCTTTAATATAATTAAATATTGGATTCGAATTTGGACAAGATCTTTGAGACGTAGTAATAATCTAATTTTTAGAATTTTACTGTAATTTTTAATTAATTAAATACGCAATTTTTTTATTTGGAGTATTTTGCACCCTATATCAATATTTTCAGGTTTCATAATATAAGTTAAACTACCGATATTATTACACTTTTGGGATCATGACACATTACTGGTCACGACTATATTTTTATTTCTGTAGATCGAAATCTATACGTTAACAAAAGAGTGTTGAAATCACTTAGACTTAAATAACAAAAAGAAAATATATACTACTAACTTTTCTGTATATCTTAGGGCAGCTTGCACCTCAAACTTTCTGACACTGTGTCTGCCAAGCATTTTATATCCGTAGGTACCAAGATAATGTAAGCCATGTTACCCAAGGTGTTGAGAACCGTGGTACCCAAGTTGTCGCATAGTGTGTTCTGCAGGCTATTCAGCCTTTTTAAATATAGTTTCACTCCTCAATTCTTATTTCCCAGATCCAAAAAAAAAGCATGAGAAAGAAAAATCAATGAATTACTAAAAAGAAAATCCGATTAAAATCATGGTTAGCTTCTCTGTTTAATACAATCCAAATCCCTAAATTCTCTATTCATATTCGTTTCCCGTTCTTTCCTCAAACCGAACCATTGTTTCCAGTAAACTAATTGCCACATCAAATATCCATTAAATATCAAACACAGAATAGAATCACTTGAAGTTGAATTAGTTGAGATTGTTTTAACGGGAGCATCAACCCTCTATATTTTTTGAAATACTCAATCAAATCACCTGCTACATCGAAACCACGTCAGCAGGCTTTCGGAAGTGTGGTGCCTAGCTTAGCAAAGTCTATATCGAAGTTGGTTCATGACCTGTTAATTGTTGTAACTTGTGAGTAGCAGGATACATAAGTGGTTAAGTGAGGGCCGGAATAACGTCTGAATGGTCCAGGCGAATGGAGCCTGATGTTGACGAGAATGAGAAGAAGAGGAGTGTTGATTATGGTGTTAATGGGTTCAAGGTTGGGCGTGCGGGTTTGGTTATTTGGGAAGTAAGAGAAGATTGAGTACCGTGAGTTAATTGGAAAACAAAAGTTCAACGTTCAGGTGGCTGCTGAAAGGAGCATGAGGTGATGAGTGGTATGATGAGGTCAGACGAGCGATTATCAACTGTAATGGTGCACAGATGCAAGCCAACGTCGGTCAAACTTTCGACAGTACATGAAGTTTCAGGTCTGATAATAGAAAGGGGAAGAAGAGCATCAGAGGATACTGGGGGATTTCATTCCATTAAAGGTACGATAATTCAAAGGATGTATTGATGGTTAGTAAAGACAAAACATGGGTTAAAAAAATTATTAAGGTTAATTGATTATTAAAGTTAATATTAATGACGTTTACTTTAATTATAACTTGTATTAACCATAACTCATCCGTTCGTGAACAGAACCAGGCGAAACTGGTCACATTAGAACGTAATGACGAGATCTTCCTTGTGGCACTGAGGTGCCTGAGAACTGAGATATTGGAAAATTCATAATAAAATCAAACGCCTGTTTGGTTGTAAATGAAATAAAAAGCAGAACCGTCAACTGCAAAACAAGGTGAGTAAACTCACTAACTCTATCTCGTTTATATTTTTATATAAATGAGTTATGAAATTTTATACTGTGCAATGGTTGATTGGTTGAATAGTTGATAAAGTTGGTTGAAATGGTTGATACGATTACATCGTTGATCGATTATTAGCTCTGATATTTCATATTGATGTGAAATAATATTATTGATGCTGATTAACATCTGTGGATGCAGGGAAACAGGATGGAGGAATCTAACTGGAATCCTCAACATTTATTTTACTGTTTTTATTTGATTGTGATATATGATGTGTTATATAATCCATGATTGGATATGTTGTGTTTGATTTACCCTGGCCCTAGAAACTTGGTATTTTAGATACCGTGAAATATTTTTGAATATGGAAAAGAAAATTGGGATTTAAAAATGGAAATTATTCCAAAAACTAAAAATTTAATTTTGAATAAGAGTTGAAATTAGAAAAACCAGTTCAAACGGATAAATCAATATTTTTTTAATAAATGGTAATATGAATTGATTGAATTATTTATCATTGGATACAATGAAATATAAATTCAAATTTGAATTTATATAGAGAAGTGGAAATCGGTTTGGAAGTCAATATTTGGGATGAGATTTGTACTTAGCAATTATGAAGGAAATTCTAAACAAGAATTTGAAATAAAAAGAAAATAAGACTTATATGAAAAAAATTATGAATAGAAGTCATATATATATATATATAATTGGGGTTAAGATATTTTTATATGTATGAATCATACTGTATATAAAAGAAATATATCCATGATTAAAGCGAATGGTTTAAAGCAAATATTTTGCAAACGAAATATCTATAAAGGAAATTTGGATTTGAAATACGAATCCAAATTGGAACTCAAAAGAGAAAGGGAAATGGATAATCGTTTTAAAATAAAACGGCGAGTTTTATTCCAACATTTGGAATATAAATTGTGATAAGGTTTAGTAAACTAAAATGGGTATAACGGAATCAGGTAAGGATTTGGAAAGGATAAATTCAAAAGTGAATTTGGAATTGGAATCAACCTGAAATGGTAGACAAATTCCGAAGTTCGGAATATAAATCGAATATAGATTATTCGAGAGAAAGTATTTATTGGAATTGATTATATCAAATTTAGGGAAGTAGTATATTTTACTTTCCGTTTTGAATCCAATTTAATTATTTAATTATTTACTTATTCATTTATTTATTAAGTACAAGTTATATTTTTATAAACCAGATATTTGGAAACAATGATTATAACGTTGTTGCTATAATAAATGTTTGGTAAATCTAAGCAGCGATTATAATGCTGTTGCTATAATAAATGTTTGGTAAATCTAAACAGCGATTATAACGCTGCTGCTATAATAAATGCTTGGTAAATCTAAACTGTGATTTTTAGCGCTGTCGTTATAATAAATGTTTTATAAATCTAAACAGCGATTTTAATGCTGTCGTTATAATAAATGACTTATAAATCAAATATTTGGAAACAGCGATTATAACGCTACCATTATAATCAATGTTTTTTCCATAAAGGAAGTGGATTCTTAGATTGAATCTGAAAGTCGTCGTGTAAGCGATGTTTTGTGAAACGACCCGAAATCCCCCTTAGCGGGAAATCACGAATTGAGTTGAAAACAAGACGAATCAGAACGTAGACGGAAGAACATTTCATTGTATATTACAACAATTCCATCAGAATACAAGAATATACAGAGTATAAATCAATACTACACATTTACCAAATATCAGAGATTACAATAAATTACATAGCAGCGGAAAATAATACAAAACACAACTAGAAGGAGATATACGGGTACAAAGCTTTCCGGATATCTTCTTCTAGTTGTGTTTTGTATTATTTTCCGCTGCTATGTAATTTATTGTAATCTCTGATATTTGGTAAATGTGTAATATTGATTTATACTCTGTATATTCTTCTATTCTGATGGAATTGTTGTAATATACAATGAAATGTTCTTCCGTCTGCGTTCTGATTCGTCTTGTTCTCAACTCAATCCGTGATTTCCCGCTAAAGGGGATTTCGGGTTGTTTCATCGTAGTATCAGAGCTTTATAAACAAAGCTCTGATACCAAATGTAAGGACCCGTAACTTCCCCAGTGAGGAAAGCGTGGATAGTTCGAGAATAAGCCACAAAAGGACGCAGACGGAAGAACATTTCATTGTTAATTACAACAATTCATCAGAATACAAGAATATACAGAGTATAAATAAATTTTACACACAGAAAAATATCAGGGATTACATTTTGTTTGAAGCTATGAGCTTTGACTATTTCAAAGTTGAGAATGTTGTTCAATTAAGGTCGGAGAGGTAACTATACCCCAACTTGATTGACTTCATGATTGATGGAGGAATAGTTAAGGTTTGATACTGAAGATTGGTTAGCAATATGGTTAGTTAATAAATGATTAATGGTTTGGTTATAATAACAATGTTTTATAACATCGCATGAATTTAAAGAAATTTTGAAATGTGTCCCAAATAAAATAAGAAATATTTTCTATGTATAGGAAATGAAATGAATTTGTCAACGAGGAATTAATAAATGTAATATGGGAATATTTTCCAATATTAATACGGGATATTTTCTGAATATAGAAAATAATGATTGTGAATATATAGAAATGTTTTCTAACTGGAATAAGAGATATTTTCTCGAATAAAGAAATTAGGATATTGGAAATATTTTCCAATTATCGAGAGAGACAATTGAGCTTTGAAAAGATAGGAAAGATGGAAATTTGGAATTGATAGCAAAAAAAGGAATTTATATAAATAGGGGCCAGTATTGCTTGATGGTTGAACAGTAGAATTTCCATTTGGAAATAAGGTCGTTGGTTGAATGGATGTTCCTTTGATAGTTAAATCACCGACTATCAAAGTTTTGATTTGTTTTATACCTCCGTTATCAATACGGAGAGACCGGGATCATATTTAATATCTGAAAACCACTCTGTATTGGCATAAGCGTTACAAATCAACTGATGTTGAAGAGATTATGAAGACGGAGTAAAGTGAAAGGGCTGTTCTGTTAATCCTTGGTAGAAATTGCCTAAGATGGATTAATAGAATGGTGCCTTCGGTCTATCCAGACCCAGGACAACTTGTAAGAACGAGTGTCTGACAGAGTATTTCCAAAGGGATTACGTACGTTGATTCCTTCAAACGTATGAAGTTGGTGGCAAAGAAGGGAAACTTTTTTAGCCTAGCAATCTGAGTATTTTTGTGGGAATCAATTAGTGATTTCCGCTGGATCTGACGATGTGACATTCAAAGTGAATGGTGGCCAGATGTTCTGGAAGATAATTCAAACCTCAAGCCTCACAACCGGGAATTGACAAAAATCGGGCAGGCAGCATGGCTATGTGGGTCGCTCCCATTAGGATGTATAATCACCTATCTAGAGAAATTCTAATTGCTTCTTTAATCTATCGATGTTGTCCCTTTCGAGAAACGATTGCTGATCCCTACCGTTGGTGATATACATTCGATACACTCAAGCGAAATGAGTGGTCGGTCATGTGTGGGCCGCGTTGCAAGATGTTCTTGTTGAACCCTAGTATATCCCCTCTTGAGTACACTGATCGGAAGGTGGTTCAATACCTTGTCATGTTGGAAATCCAATCTCCAATAAGCGCCCTGCGGTTTTTGATTTTATATTATATATGGAGCATGAGATGCAAGCGTTCCGCTAGATTCTATTTACTTGTTGTAGACACTATTATAATATCACCGGATTTGATATCAAAAATATTTTTGGTTATCGTAAGGTAAAAACCATCTGTGTTTATGTGTGGATCGGTCTTACGATTATCTTTTCTTTTGAAAGGATTTTTAAAGGTTAAACTGATGGTTGGAGTTTACTCACACCAGTCCCATGACTGAGCTAGAGTTTATTTTGTTTTGTTTTCCCTAAACTCTTGGGTGCCCAAATTTGTATAGGCAGTCAAGTAGTCGGGATTTTTCAGATTCACTTGGAAGACCTGTAAGCAGGAGGCTTCACCAGTTAACTATCGACTATCATATTTTCCACTATGTACTATATTGTATCTGGAAACAGGTGTTTATAACTGTTCCTGGAATAACTGTTGTGATCTGATAATGGTACATATATATAGTTACTGATTTGTATTTCAAAAGTTATGTTATTTAATATATTTATTCGTTCCGCTGTGAGATTTTTATTCTTTGTTTCTTCTATTCTAATATTTCTTTCTTTCTATTTCTCATCCTTTAACTTCTTTCTACTAATGATTCGTTTTTCTATGCAATTTGGGTTGGACATGTGGTGTTATTAGTCAACTCAAACGGTATGGAAATTCGGGCCATTACAGAGTTCCTTGGATTAGCCAAAATGGAAGACAATTACAATTTTACTACTACAACACAAGAAGAAGTCAAACAAAACAAACAGCCAAAGTTAACTGTAGAATATCGTGTCCAATATCCAATATTTTTATATTTTAATCTCTCATCCGCAAACGATTCTTCAATTTATTTTTATTCACAAATTCAACACACTTCCCTGTTTATAATTTCAAATTTTAATATCCCTTAAAAATAAGAGATAATATCGAATCTAAGATTAATATGCTTTAAATACAAGATATATAAAAATTATTTTTCTTTACAAATTCAACACGTATCCATATACTAATAATATCTTAAAAATATAGTGTAAATTTTTTATTTTACAAATTTAAAAGGTTCATGTAAAAATATTATTAAATTTTATTAGTTAAAAGTAGACGAAACAAATAAATTTTTGGATTAATTGACAAGAATAATCCAAAATTCAATGTGCATTCCCATAATAATCCCCAAGATTGGATAATTTTTAAATAACCGCAAGTTTAGTGGGTTCCTTCCCATACTGATCCCGATGACCCACTGACCTGTTTAGCCGGTTTCCACCCTACTATCTAGCCCAAACCCACGTTAACTTTCTTCTTCTCCGCTGCTCTTCTCTTCAAAACTTATTGCCAAATTCATGAATTAAACTAAGTTCCAGGAAAATCCTTTTTTGTCAGCATTCATCCATTCTCTTAATGATACGCCAGAAAAATCCTTCGACACTCATCTATGAATTAATGATATGCCAGAAAAATCCTTCAGCACCCATCCATTCTTTAACATTCATTCATCAACTAAGTTCCCGAAAAATAAAACAAAAGCTCCGAATCAAATAACTAAGTTCTAGAAAAACAAAATTGAACCTTTTTAAAAAAAAAGCCATTACCAAGCTCTCAATTCAAGTCGGGTTAGATTCAAATCTCGCTCCGATGTTCAAAATCGCGATTCACTTAGGATTTTGGATTGGTATGTGCCGAGTTCGAAATGGGTTTCGAGTATGGTTTTTGGGTTTGGTTAGGCCGGTATGGATTTGGTTAGGTTAGAAAAAACGGAGGTCGGATCATTTGCGTGGAGTTCGAGGGTCTGGGTTGATTAAGAGGGGAGGTGAGGTGGAGGTAAATCTGAGAAGAAAGGGGAGTGTGCATTATATTTTGTGCTGTGGAGTGTCAATACCATTGACACTGATGAGAAAATAAAAGCTTTGATGCTTGCCGCAGTTTTTTTTATCCTTAACCTGAGCGTTGCAGCATGAGCATGAGATCAAATCATAATCTAAAAAGAAAGGGCAGTCTTATCTCTCCAACCCCTTTTGGCTTAGACTTCCATCGAGTTTTTGCAAAGCGGGTAAAGCATGGTATTTAAGATGAAAATGGAGATGAATGTGATGCTAAATGCTTTTGGAAAAGTTTCAGACTAGGTGCGGGGTGGAAAGATTTTGCATAGCAACATAATTTGGAAGATGGGGTTGCCTTAGTATTTGAACTCGCTAAAGATGCATGATTCAAGGTTCCTTTTCATTTCATCGTTTAAGATATACATATTCAAGGCGGTGGAGAAAGAATTAAAGACATAAAAGCTGAAAAAAAATCCAGTTTCAAAGATTAAGGCTGCTAAGCGCAAGTGAACTTGCTAAGAATCTTGGACCGTGTTGCTAAATGCTAACTATCAGTGAATAACATAGTTTCTAGATGTCAAGCCATTTTGTATAATTGTCCAGGTACTTGGTTAGTGGGATTGCGTTTATGTAGAGCAATGGTGTTAATCTCCATGAAGGTGGATTCAAATGGTGTTAATTCTTTTTTATGTTTGTTCTTAACTGTATGTAGATGAGTTTGATGTAATAAGACGGTGTATGTGGATCAACAAGTTGGTTTTGAAGGTATGGTGGTGTTTATGATGTAGCTGGACGGAGATATTTGATTTGGAAAAGAAAAAAAGAGAAACCGGTTAAACATGTCACCAGGTTACTGGGATCAATATGGGAAGGAACCCATTAAACTTGGGATTTTTTAAAAGGCTAATTCTATTTATACACCAAAAATTGCTAAACATATACCAAAAATTATAATAAACTAATATACACCATATATTACTTTACATACACCGTTTCTTTTACTAAAATATTCATGTTCTCATCTTCTTTTTCTTTCCTTTTTCAAATTGAAAACAAAATTATCAAAAATTAGAAACTCTTTGCATCAAATTGAGTAAAATTTTACAAAATGAAATATATTTCTTGTACTAATATTGCAACTTTTATTAACTTTATGAAAAAAAAATCAATTTCAACAAAATTACTGTAAATTTACAAAATAAATCAACACTTCTAAATTAGACCATTATTTATGAATGTTTTCTTGATTGAAATTTTAGATTTCATGATCAAATAATTCATTAACATATCTAGTTTGTATCAAATTTCAATACTTTTAAGAATGATTTGACTTTTTATATGCAGAAGTATTAAAAAAACAATTATGAGAAAAGGGTAATTTAGTAATAAAATTTTATGGAAAAAATAATTGTGTATGTTAAGGAATTTTCGGTGTATAAATATAATTTTCCTTTTTAAAAATAATCCAAACTTGTGATTATTATGAGAAGATACGTTATACTTTGGAATTTTTTTAGAAGTAACTTAAGGCATTTGGCAAGTATAATAGCCAAACATATCCTAACAGAGTTCCTTGGATTAGCCAAAATGGAAGACAACTACAATTTTACTACTACAACAACAAAGAAGTCAAACAAAACAAACAGCCAAATTTAACTGTAGAATATCTTGTCCAATATCCAATATTTTTTATTTTTTTAATCTTTTATCCACAAATGATTCCTCAATTTATTGCTTGTGCAATTGTGAACATAAATCTCACATGCGCACACTGGCCACTAATAACTTTCACACTTCCCCCAACGTGATACATATTCTATTTTATTTTGCAAAATCAAAAAGCAAAACAAAAAAAAATTAATCCAATTTTGACATGTTTTGGAATTTTTTTAAAGTAATGCAGCATGCATTTTTGATTTTTCACCACAAAAAAAGGCTATATGGATTTCTTGATTTTTTGAGAATTTTGATTATGTTTTGTTTTAAATTTTCTACAGTGTATTCTGATGCGAGTTTGAAGAATAAAGGGAGATTTTGATAGTCAAGGTCTTGGACTTCGAAATTAGATTCTTATCAAGAATTGCAACAAGTGAAAACATAAAAAAATGAAAAAAGAAAATACTTTGATCACATTTTTTAAATGTACACAAGTACAAAATTTTAATTCTAAGTATACGGAATTCAATATTAATATAACGTCAAATAAAAAGATGTTATATGGACTACGAAAACGAATGCTTTATGAGTTTAGCATTACATATTGCTAATGCTATTTGAATTTGCATTATATATGTGTAATGTCTCGGTCACCTTATGTCCTTTTGGTCACGTCATACTTAACCTATGGCGCACGTCTGGTATTATAGAATCGAATTAAATCTATATGAAATCACTCCCCAGGACTAGTCTCGTATACTACATGGTCGTTTGTTATTCACATTGGATCGTTGAAGCACTACATGATAGCAAAGCAACACAATATCAAACACACCATCATCGTGTCGTGTCTTGTCTAAAACGTAGAAAGTGAAAATCCCTCGTATGGAAATCCCAATCAACAAAACATACAAACCCAATCAACAAAACATACAAATTAATATTGATATCACATTTAAAATCTTTTTTAAATAAAATTGTAATAAGTGCCAGTTTGGATACTACTCATGAGTCAGAATTCTAAGTATGAGCAGCCATACCCGAAAAGCATTTGCTACCTATTTGCTTTTATGACTTATAAGTCAAAATTTCGATTGAACAAATAATTGTTTATGACTTATCTTTTTTAATAGTTGTAATACGTTTAGTTTCACTTTTTGGTGTCAACGTGAACTAACAAAATACCCCTTTGTAGATATTATCAAATATCCTTTAAAATAGGATTTAATTAATAAACTTTATTTACAAATTCCAAACTACTCTCTATTTATAATTTCAAATATTAATATTCCTTAAAAATAAAATATAATATCCAATCTGAGAATTAATATCCCTTAAATATAAGATATAAAAAATTAATTTTGTTTACAAATTCAACACGTATCTATATAATAATAATAAAATAAAATTTAAAAATATAGTCCAACAATTGAATTTATTTACAAATTAAAAACATTTATCTAAAAATATTATCAAATCTTATTACTTAAAAATAGATCTAACAAATAGCCATTTTCTCTTGATTGTGTTAACTAGGGGTGTTACGTTTATAACAACTATCCTGCTTTGTGGTCAGGCTATACAAAGCTAAGAGATTAATTGACGGATGTACTCACGAACAAGAAGATGTGGCAGACAAGCAACCGGGTCGATTCGAGGCTCCCTAACAAAACCCCATCTCCTTTGCACACAAACTTATAAGCCAACTCTAGAAGAATAACTCTGGGTCGGCTCGGCCCCACGATATCTGATCTGAACCGCAATTTGTAAGTCGATCCGAACAGCTGCGTCAGTTGCATACCATGCCGTTATAAATCCGGAGTAGTTACAACCCATTTACCTATGTTGCTGATGCGATGTCCTCACCATAGAGCATCCGAACCCGAGATTTGCGGGATGGGACCCACGTGGCATCCGACCTGACCATGTTCTCAGCCTATAAATACAACACAACACTCCATTTTCAAGGATCTTTTGGCCATTTATCTACTCTAACTCTATCGTCAGCGAAGTTCCTTTGTTATTTCAGAATGTACTTTGAATCTTGAAGTACAATTCCATAAACTTGAGAGAAATTATTGATTGTACTAGTGAGATTGAGTGGATATTATTATAGTACTTGTATTTCATTAATCGGAGAAGTATAAAGTGGACGTAGCCTCGTTAACGCTGAACCACTATAAATCTTGCATTCTTGTTGCTTTTTATTTCATTTTCTATAGAATTATCATTCAATTGAGTGTTAGGACCACTTTTTTGTCTAGCATTTCGGTGCTTTAACTGAGAAATTTGAATTCTCAGCATTTCGGATTATCATTCTACTGTTTGGATTCTCAAGTCCGAAGAAGTTAGCCCGCTTTTTCCACTATTTCTGAAGTTTTTGTTAATCTCAAAAGAATAGAACTTCATGTCTCTAAGAAAAGGAAAGGAACCGCAAGTTTCTCCGGAAAATGAGGCGAGTGAAGATCAGCATACAATTATTGTTAGCAGGTCACAGGGGCACGGTTCGAGACCGAACCAATCCGAAGGGAACGCATCGACCCGAACTGGACTTGGTGCACCGACCCGAACCAAAAACCCAACGGAGACCAATGCTTCATCCCTGAACCGACCCGGTGACACAACTATCATCTCCTTCGAACTGGCTACCGCTGAGGTTGGTACTTCTACTCGAGCCACTGCAAATGCTTCAATGCCAGCCACGACAACTAATGATCTACCCTCTGCCCCTACACCCGTTTCATACATGTGTTTCTCTCTCCTGCTTGAGATGTTGGATAGAACTAATGATGCTTTGGAGGTCCAAAGACGTGAACGCGTCACTACGCGAGAGAACATGGAAGCTATGAGTAAGCAGATAGACGAGCTACGCAGGCAAAGAACGCCTTCCCCCAACTCATCGCCTCAGTGTAGATTACTCGTCTTCTTCGGATGAAAGGCGTCCACGTCAAAGGAGGCCATATGAGAGGCCCAAGAACCTCGAGCAAATGACATTTGGATCGTTAGGATCTCTCGAGGACGCAGCTCGTGTCTTGGGACCCAATGACCCTAGTTTGAGAGAACCAATGTTCCTGCCGATGCAAGGATCTCGTGTCCTCCCTAGAGACCCTAATATTACTAATCACACCCAACAACGGCTCCTTCGGCCTACCAGTCCTGTGAACAACCGGGAACATGGGGGGCAGGGAAGTCCTACACCCACGAGAAGCCAGAGAGTGCACCCTGATGTCGGATCTGGGTACATTAGGAGAACTAGAAGTGCATATCCTGAACCAATGTTAACCAATGCCGAAGTAGAGGCGATGGTGCGCCATATTATGGCTGATAGTTGACATCACACCATTAAGGATTGGGGTATTGATCATAGCCGCACCCCTTTCACTGATAATATTTTTGATTTCCATTTCCCCAGACGATTTAATCTGCCCTAAATGGATCGGTATAGAGGAAGAATCGACCCAAGTCAGCATTTGATGAGGTATTCATGGTACATGAACGCCGCGGCAGCCCTTGATGCCGCGAAATGCAAAGCTTTTCCCATATACCTTGAAGACGTTGCATTAATGTGGTTCACCCGACTCCCTCCTCGATCAATTTCTAGTTTCAAAGAACTAGGTGAGAGCTTCATGAACCAGTTCCAACTTCACGCTCGAAAGTCTAAGAGTGTCATTGAATTGTCAGCAATCAAACAAGCTCCAGGAGAGACCCTAAAGTCATATTTGGACCGGTTCAATTTGGCAGTTACAGAAGTGAGTGATCCGCATGAGCAGACCGTCTTGACGGCACTGATAGATGGGGTTGATAAGAACATGGAGTTTGGAGGCTACTTGGCTGGAAAATCGCCATTAACCAGGGAACTGTTCTATGAAAAGGCAAAAGTTCGCCTACAACGAGAGGAAATATATGCCAACAGAAAGAGAAAGTCTGATGGAGCTCCTAGGGAGGATGTTCAGAGTAGTGTTGCTATCAAGCAGTCCGGAGACAGTACAGGAAAATTCATAGTGAATGTCGGAAACAAGAATGGAGGAAATGATCGCCAAGGCGGAAACGACGACAAAAGAAATAGGTGTTGGAGAAACGACTGCAGAAAGAGACCACAATTTCAGACTTTTGAAAACTACATGACGTTAAGCGACACCTTGGAGAATATCTATTTGGATACTTATAATGTTGTTCAATATAAAAAACCTCCACCCAGGGACTCAACCGAGAAGGAACATGAAACTGGAAAGTTCTGCCTGTTACATGAAACCTACAACCACTCTACGAATGAGTGCCACCATTTGAGGGGTGTTGTGGAAAAGCTACTTCGTGCCGGAAAGTTAGACGACTACAAATTCTCCCCAAAGGACAAGGGGCAAGGAGGACAAGCTCCAAACCAGAACCAGCCCACTTCCAAACCCACTGCTCAGCAAAAGGGAAAAGGTATAGTTATTAATACTATAATTGGATGACCACAGCCAGTTGGATCTAGCAACAGAACGATGGAACAATATGTTAACGCATCCAAACACCCAGAAACAGGAGAGAGTAGCAATCTTAAAGAAGCTGCACCAGTGAAATAGTAAAAGACAGTTGTGGATGACATTATCTTTCGAGATAAAGAGAGCGTAGGAGTTGAAGCGCCCAACACCGTTCTGTTGGTGATAACTACATTAATCGGACCTACATTAGTTAAGAAAGTCCTTGTGGATAGCGAGAGTTCTGTCAATATCTTGTTTAAAAAAGCATTTGATCAAATGAAGCTAGAAATGAAGGATCTAAAGTCATGTGAAGGCTGGATACGTGGGTTTAACGGATCATCAATGGCTCCAATTGGTATGTTGGAGTTATATGTAGAAATAGGAGAGGAATATCGCTGAAGAGTAAGGATCCTCCCATTCATGATCATGGACATTGACTCGCCTTACAATGCTTTCTTAGGCCCACCAACCATAGCAGAATTTAGAGCCTATATCGCACCCTGGTGCCTATTGGTGAAATTTCCAACTGATGTCGGGATAGGAATGGTTCGCGGTGACTAGGTCACCGAGAGAGCTTATTATATGGTAGAATTAAAGATGTCGCGCAATGGAAAGGACACGGAAACCAAGAACACTTCCCCTCCTACCGAGGAGGGCACAACATAGCAAATAAAGAAAACATTGTCGAGGGAGTCGCATGACAACCTGTCCGAGGACATTGATCCTAGAGAGGACGAAGAACCAAGGAGCAGGAAGGTGACGCCCAATGAAGCAACCATAGACATTCCGATCGATTACGACGACCCGACAAAGGTCTTGAAGATTGGATCTCACCTGGATTCATTCCAGACGAAGGAATTAACAAACTTTTGAAGGAAAACTTGGATGTGTTTGCCAGAACTCATGCTGATATGTGTGGGATCTCTCCTTCAATTATGAGCCATTCGCTAAGTGTAAACCCAAAGCATCTTCCTGTGAAACAAAAAAGGCGAATGCTGGGCCAAAAGAGGTCGGCTGCCTTGAAAGAGGAAGTAGAGAAGTTAAGAGAGAATGGATTCATCAGAGATTCGACGTATCCCGATTGGATTTCAAACCCCGTACTGGTCAAGAAATCTAATGGGAAGTGACGAATGTGTGTTGGCTTTTCTGATTTAAACAAGACCTGCCCTAAGGATAGCTTTCCACGACCCGGGATTGACCAGTTGGTAGATTCAAAGGCAGGACACGAACTTCTCTCTTTCATGGATGCCTATTCAGGGTACAACCAGGTTCCTATGCACGTACTAGATCAGAATCACACCCGTTTTATCATAGACTTGGGGTTGTATTACTATGTAGTGATGCCTTTTGGATTAAATAATGCCGGTGCCACCTATCAGTGGTTAGTGAATCAGATATTTTACAACCAAACAAGTGCGTGGCCCGTGCTACGCATACGGGAATTTGTGGAGTTCATCAATGTATACGATTGTGCTTTATTTTTTAACTTTTCTTCTTCAACGTTGTGTAATTAGAGTTTGTGCCAAGTACATGTGAAGTGAATATTTTAACTCTAATTTGCTTGCGTTAAGTTAGGAAGTTGAATGCATGTAACCGCTTGGTTATAATGAGATTGTGAATTATTTATTATTTTGTTTATAGTTCCTAATGTAAGGAGAAATCTTAGTTACAAAATGAACACTTATCACCGTTCTTGCGAGTGTGTCTTTGACTTTTATTTCAAAGGATAAAATGTTTAAACAAATCATATATACTATCATAGTTTGAAGGTCATCACTGAAACAGAAGCATACACATCAGGATTAACATGAAGGATACACATCAGGATTAAGATATTACGAATACATAATTAGCGGGTTGGTAATATTTACATAAAATAAACAGTATACATGCTTTTTTAGGGCATTATACAACAAAGCCATGGTATATATATATATATATATATGTAATAAAAAACTCTCAAGCCACGATAAAACAGTATGCCAGATAAATAGGCCCAACAACAAAATTTTGTTATGATTACAAGCATAATGCCAACAACAAACCACTTTTCTTTTCTATAGCGTTTAATGAAAAGTAAAAAAGCATAAGGCACAACAGATAACCAACACACTATAAAAAAATACAATCCGTTTCCTAACAAATTAACATAGTCGATCATGCTACATTCTAGAAAAAAGGCAGAAGCTAAGAAGACTGAGCACAACTGAAGATGAGCTAGGACCCTAATTCTGTAAAACTGACCGAAACAGAGGACATCCTTCTAAGAGCATCAAGTTACCCTCTTTAGAAATCATCTTTGCTACTTTTTTGTTTAACAGTATTCTTGGATCAAAACCATGCATTTTTTAAGTGGAGTTTTTGTACCTATTTCTGAAAACACTATCCATTAGCTCATGGTAAAATATTATGAAACGTAACATTTTTACCATAGAGTTCTCTTATCGGGTTTACAGGTCCAAATATGATATTTGCTGAGCCATCTTCATAGAATTTTACTGAGCATTGCTATCATCTGCATTGCTCTGCAAACCAAATCAATTCTTGTTTATGTAAAGTCTATTCAATATGTGGTATGAATAATAATAATAATAATAATAATAATAATAATAATAATAATAAAGATAATAATTAGCTACGCCTTCTTTCCGCTTCAAGTCTGTCTTCTATTTTGAGGATAAGTTGACAAACCAGCGATCCTTTTGTACAATCAGAGAGATCGGTTTGAAATGCATCACTAATTCTGAGTTTTATTATGATGCCATCTTGTTTCATTTTTTTATGATTTCTGGCCTTTTCTCTTCCAGCTTCTCTACAATTACATTGCTGGGGATGATCGAAGTCTACCCCCCTTCTGGTGGTGCTGTTAAGCAGAAGAACATGATTTTTGGTGCAATTTTTTTCTGTATACACATACATACATTTGTGTGTGTGTATGTGTATATATAGACACACACACACATAAATATATATATATATATATATATATGTATGTATGTATGTATATGTATATATATATGTGTGTGCATACATATATGTATATGTATGTATGTGTGTGTGTATATATATATATATATATATATATATGTATATGTATGTATGTATGTGTGTATGTATATGTATATCTCAACATGGAAAAAAAGGAATAGAAGAAACAGCAAAGTCAGGAAAGCGATAAGATAAGATACCTGGGACATTTCATGATGGAATGGAATAGTAATATTAAGAGGGACAACATTAGCAGTGTAAACCCAGTCGGCTAGCTTGGTCCTATCAGCAGGGCCTTCATAGCAGAATTCATCCCAGCCAAATGCCTGAATCACTCTTGAAAAATCATCGCCCAAGGCAACATCAAATCCTATTGGTAATATTGCACCATGATCGCTTAATGTTTTATTTATCCACTCTTCATTTTCTTTCACAATCTCAACCAAGTCATTCCCGCTAGACTTGGTTTTCAATAATGGAAGTAGCACTTTTGGGGACAATCCTCCTTTGAATTCTTTCTCTTCAATGATTTGAAATTGAAATAATTTAGTTAGTATTTTGTTAAATTTGGTATAAATTTCAACAAACACATGATTTGTTAAACTAATCCTTGTAGCGCTCTAAAAATAAACAAATTGAAAAGCCCAATGATAAACTTAATAATTTTATTCACATACGACCAGCTAAAACAACCTACAACATTTTCCAATTGGAGTGCAGTTAGAAGGTCATAAAAACTTTGACAATATTGGCCATCCCTTGACATGTGCGTGCTTCATGTATAAGGTCACACCTTTTACGGTTTACAAAATTTGTTCCGTCGTTTGTACGAACTTAAAACTTGTTTTGATAATCCCTGTCCTTTTTCTTGAGTATAAACCCAGGGAACATGGTTATCTTCCCCTCATAAAATAATACACTGCGACATATTATATTTCAATCTGGATAACTTCATTTGTGTTTTCCACTCGAGTTCAAAATACTATTGCCACCTTTAAAATCGATCATTGAAATTGCCTGATGTTGATTTTTTTTAATCACATTTAGTTACACTAACTTTAATACTGATGTTCAAAATATAGTATTTACTCTTTGTTCCGAATGAAAAATAAATATAGCTAAACGATATAAAAATGTCTACAATTGGATTGCTAATGATTTATCAAACAATCTCAGTTATTTTCAGTACTGGACCCAAATATGTAACAGAACATACAATGCATTTGTCGATAATTTGTCTTAAACAGAACATTTTTGCTCTATGACTGACATAAAAAGTTGCTTTTTATCTGCACTTCAGTAAATATGCAATCAAGTTGAGGTGCACTAGTATCACTATCCAATAATGGTGGCAGACACTACCTAAAGAGTTTAGGAAGGTAATCAATAGTGTATCAAGAAATAGAGAGACGAATAAAACGTTCTCCAGAGTTTATGAGTTAATAGGATCTCACAAATTCCAAACTAATCGTATTTCATGTTAACTACATGAGAAATAGACAAAGAGCACAGTTTAGAATAAAAAAAAAATGGAAGATTGGTTTCTAAAGTTCAATGTTATTCATAGACTTTACTCATATTGATGTGTCATAAAACAGATTTCTTATTGACTCACCATATTAGTCAAAATGTATTCACCATTAAGTGTATAATATAGATATGTGTCCATTTGAATAAATACCATCAGGTTAACCATGCGCACCTGCAAAAATGAGGCATACAGAACAACAATTTTTGTCATGGCATAGCTTTAGATTAACATGCATGTACCCCTAATTGAATTCAAAGTCTGTAACCCCATAATTTTATAACATTAAAATTCACAAATTAAAGTATACTTAATTTTTAGAAGAAGAATTAAGTGAAATGGGTTGCGCTATTATGTTCTGTTTACTTATAATGCTTCATGGAAGTTAATGCATTCCCTTTGTGAGTGACATTAACGGACATGGGTGTTACACTATTTGTTTTCATCCATGTTTGAATCCATATCACCAAAACCTTTAGCAAATAAATCACGCTTTTAATTTCGTTACATGGATTCTGCTAACAATGACTTCATCCTATTATAGAAAGTAAGGTGAGTTCATTTTCGAAATTGAAGTAGATGTCAAGCGATAAAGATAAATAGCTTCCATTAAAAGTAAAAAAAAATGCACATCATTTTGAGCACGTAAGAGATGAAAATACCATTTTTGCTCTTAAGAAATTAGAAATCATGAGTATTCTTCATTATAAAGATTCGAACAATTATTTCAGTCATATGATTCTAGCAGAAACCTAAAAAGAATGAAACACATGAACCATAGTATAAGAATAATGTCATGAAAAATTTAAAGCTTCACAAGTATGTTTTAGAATTTTGAATTCATACTCTCATAAGGTTGCTTGGCTTATTTTTTCCATAATATCATTGAGAAATTAGACAAAAATATATATTTGATGACGTCCCAACTAATTATTAAAATATGCTACGAAAGCGTGACATGTTAGAAAAATAACACACAATTTAATTATTAGGAGTGAAGTAGAAGAGTAACTCTGCTAACTGCATAGTTATCTAACATATGGAATAACATAAATTAAAATGATAGTCTTCAGAATACTAATGCATAAATGTTTGTCACTATATATTGAAATACATATCAATAACTTTCTAACTTAATATATAAAATGAATTAAGTTATGAATGCTTTTTTAACCAGTAACCATACCGGAAAAGAATTAGAATGACCGTAAAGAAATGAAAGATGTAAGAACCAAGTACAGAAAAATAACACAATTAAGATATAAAATATAATTTATGCTTTATAATGTTGGAGATTAATATAAAATTAGAATGCCAATAAATGGCATGAACAACACGCTTCAGGTCAATAGTTAAATAGCAACCAATGATTAAAACTTTATGCTGAAATTATAATGGTAACATTTTCTTGAATGTTCTAAGTAGTTATTTAGATGAACTAATGGTCTTGTAGGAATAAATATATGGAGCCAACAAAAATCAACTGAACCATGTAGTAATTTGTGTGAATGTAATGTAATGTAATAAAAGAAATAACAATAGTTCAACAATTATTATAAGTCTACCTTGTGAATTCATACACTTAACCATATATAAAGCATACAACAGTCATATTATATTTACCTAATACAACATGCATTCAAGTTGAATATCTATTGTAGAAGTTAATATTAGATTCTCTCATGTGATAGTTTCAGCAAAATTTGTGGAAGCAACTAATTGGGTTAATTAAAAGGCAATAACCTTGTTGCAGTGTTACGACAACCAAAAAACTAAAAGTATATATTAAAAATAACACCCTCTTATTATTCAACAAATGCGACCTTAGGGTGAATTTTGAGAAACCGTCGTTGGATGCCATTTGAAAAATATCCTTGAGAATTATATGCAGTCAACAATGGATTGGCAAAAGGAAGCTTATTTCGTAATAACATTCAAAATTGGCCTGTTTGAGTAATTTTATTTCGAAACTGACCTACTAAAGAATAAATGGGTGCGTGCTATAGTTGACCCAGTATTCTGTACAAATATAAATATTGCACGATAGTGCATGAATCGTATGTAAATAATAATTTATTATTCCACATAAGTGCTTAATAGTTTTTGTTGGAATATATTAGAAATAATCATATAATATAGCATAAATGGAAAGTACACGATATTTTGTAAAATTGATCACGCAACAAAAGAACTTCAAACAACCCTTATTATAAACTATATCAATATTTTTTTACCAGAAAAGCAAATCATACATATGAAGCTTTGACAAAATAAAAATAGGTAAAATGACCATAGAATAAGAACTCACCCCGGTGATGTGACCCGACGGCATATGTTTAGCATATCCATTCATGTAGCAGAATTTGAAGAGGGATTTAATCTGCATATGCATAACAAAAATCAATTAAACACTTGCACCTATAAAACTTAAATTAAAACATATGAAAACCTAAAACGACAGACGAAAAATGTCAATTGTCATACCTGAAATTTAATAAGCCTGACAATCAACACAATATCAAAAGCCCTCTTTCTTCAGGTGAATCACCAACAATACATATTGGAAGTTTACTGGGTTATGAATGGAGGATGGAACATTTCATGAGTGAATGTTTCAGGCTTATTCGAAAAAGTGCTAAATGAGAAGTAGATGGATTAATGTTTTTAGTGTTGAAGACTTGGAAAAGGATATGAGAAACGCAAAGAAAAAGATTACTGTTTAATTAGGGCTTCGAAAATTAAATGAATGATGAACAACTGAATAAGTGAGTCAAAGACTATATATATCTCCTTGATTGTTTAAGAAGAAGGAGAAATCGGTTACACTGGGAGGCTTAGGAGGCGAGAGTGATTTAGGAAAAAGAAAATTATAAATTTTGACAAACCGACTATTGAAAACATGTTTGGGTAAGAGAAGAGCTGGTAGTTATTATGCAAGGAGAGGTGGTAGATAACAACAATGCTGGTTTTTGCTTTCCTATTTAAGCAATAGATTAAACAATACCTGAATTAAACTTACCACACATATTATTCAATGGCATACTACTTACACATAACATGAGTAACAGGTTATATAAACTGCACAAAAAATAAAAGTAAAACTGTCTTTCTATCAATACGGAGTGAGAAAGTTAAAATATTAAGCATCTTACTTTTCTTTTCTTGTTCTTTAAAAGATAGTGTTCTTACTTGATTAGTCATTGCTCACAAGTCCAACTGAAGCACGTTCTTCAAAAACGGCACGTCCTCGCCCAACGTTGTTCCAAACTGAATATATATTGGTTAAAGTAAGAGAGTTTTTAAATTGGAAGAAAACCTATCACGCAGAATTCGTAATTATAAATGATATGTTGTAAACGTAAAAACATGCAATATCATTATGTCCAAAAACAGATGATTGAATTATTGAAAAATGGACTTACTTTTTAATAACATGAGTCACCACCATAAAAAGAAGGGTATATGATTTTTTTGGTTTAGTAGTAGCTTGTAACATAAGTATTTCTTAGGAAAGTAATTTCTATCACCATTCCTAAGATTAAGAGTGATAAGATTGTACATTATTTATTACAAAATCCAATCCAAATACCTCTCCTCGTCTCACATTGAAGCATACCATTTTGAACGAAGTGGAATCATATACAAAAATTTTACTTGTTTACATAAGATTAGTTCCCGGCTAGAAACTGAATGTAAATCACATATGCTATTGACCTACTTTCCTTGTTTTCTCTTAAATAAACATGAATGAGATAATGTAGAGATATTCCCCATAAATCCTAAAACAATAACAAAACCTGAAATAACTAACATTTGTACCATGTAAGAACTTGTATATAAAAAGGCAGAAGAATACATATTTATTACTATTATTATTATTTTAAAAAAAAGCAGTCACGCAAGCTATAAGAAATACAACTACATTTAAGGCAATTATTTGAACTTGTATACTAATTGTAAAATATAATAAATAACATTTAAAGTGATATTATCTAACAAACAAATCACAGAGTGAAGATTGCTCACTTGTAAAAAAAAATGAAGATAAAAGTTCATCCGCATACGACATCATCAGAGAAATATAGGAGAAATGTTAATCTTCTTGGTTGCATGTAAAGGTATATACAATAGTGTTACAACAAGAATTTTCACCTGCAAAAGTTAATTGCTAGTCTCAATTAAATGATTTCGCATTATAATGCATCTTCATAGTCCATTAACCTCTGTGCGAGAATGGTTGTAAAAACAGATAAATTTTAAGGGATTGCTAAGTAAATTAGGGTACATAATTTGTTAAAAAATTGAATTTATAAAATTTGCCTACCAAACTTGACATTATATCATAAATAGAGGTTTGCATAATTAAACCACAACTAAAGCGATATGGTTCAAATTTGGTAGTATAATAAAAATGGTTGCGAACATATAAGAATTTATTCAACAAATACATTTGGTTATACATCCGAGATATCAACATTTAAACTATAGGGGATGCAAAGTGAATGAAATTCATATGTTTGAAATGAATTAAATGGATTTACAAGTATAACAGCAAATTCAATCATTGGCATATGTTAGCAAACAGAACTATTATATAAATTAAACAATGTTCTGTGTAAGGCAATAATTGCTCAAAGGCGTATACATAAGCCAATTACTACTCTGTAAGGAAATAATGGTTTGCTAAATAGCATCACATGCTATGAATTTTGTTTGAAAGATTATCTGGTAATGAATAAGAGCAAATTAATTCACCAAAAACAAAATGTATAAGAGAATTTGAGGAGTTGACCTGAGAAACCTCCAACTATTACACGATTCGTCCCATCTGCAATCTAGAATGAACAGATGGATGGTGATTACCAAAACAGGAAAGTTAACATGTAAAAATATAGAACGCACCTGTAAAATCTATCTTTCGTCGCTAGGAAATGAGCAGTTGATATCGGTTGTTATCACCGGTTAAGGAGTTGCTGAACCGAAATTGGGGAAACCGGGAAAAACGAAAATAAATCAGTACGCTTATTTAAGGACAGGAATTAGAGGAAGTCAAGTAAATTAGAAGGCGGAAGGCATTTATTGGAGAAGGTGGAATAGCAGTGCTGATAACAACGTTAATTTGGACCAGGATTAAAGAGGGACAAATAGGTTGTGAAGAAGGGAACGCTTGGACAGCAAACCGTACGGAAGAGATGTGATCGTAACGGTAGTTTATTAGCACTGAAAAAGCGATGCTTGTAGGAGGAGAGAAGGCAAGACATCAAGTGTGGAAAAAGGGAACGTTGGGGGAGAAGACGGTAACTGGTTCAGTTGTAATTGCAAGAGAGCGAACGGTTTGTGAGTGAAAAAAAGGAAGAAGGCGTGGGTTTGAAGAGGACAATGTCACTTCCTAAACGTTTTTATTTCTGCTTTCCAGAATAAGTAATAGATAGATTGGGAAAACGATAGAAGTTTATGTGGACGGTATGCTCGTAAAGTCAAGGCGATCATCCGACCACACTATAGACTTAGCAGAAATGTTCAGCAACCTCCAACGATATGGAATGAAGCTGAATCCTCTGAAATGCTCATTTGAGGTTGCATCAGGAAAATTGGGCTTCATTGTCAGTTCCCGTGGAATCGAGATTAACCACGATCAAATTGCGACAATCAGGAATATTGAAGAACCACGAAAGATCAAAAATGATCAAAGTTTGGCAGGATGGGTCGCGACACTAAGCAGGTTTATTTCTAAGGCCACAGACAAGTGCGTTCCTTTCTTCGATTTGATAAAGAGTGGGAAGCGCAATTTTGAGTGGACCCCAGATTACGTAAAAGCTTTTCAGAACCTGCTAGATCTCCTAGAAAGACCCCCGATACTGTCCAAACCAGCGGACCATGAAGATTTATTTGTATAATCGGCAGTATCGTCTCATGCCATTAGTTCAACTCTGGTTCGCGAGGAAGACAAAGTTCAAAGACCGGTATATTATGTGAGCAATAAATTGGTGGCAGTAGAACGCAAATATCTGAAGACAGAAAAACTCGTTTATAACCTTTGATTGCTTCTAGAAAACTCCGCCATTGTTTTCAAGCTCATCCAATTGTTGTACATACTGATCAACCACTTCGACAGGACCTACAACGGCCTGAAGCGTCTGGATGATTGCTTAAATGGAACATTGAACTAAGCCAGTTCGACCTAAACTTCTAACCCAGAAGATCAATAATGGGGGAAGCATTAGCCAACTTCATCGTTGAATTCACGATCCCTGAGGAGGATGTGTTAGATGAAAAGGTTGTCCCCTCAACACAAAACCTGGAAACTATACACAGATGGAGCTAAGAATGATCGACGATCCGGCGCCGGAGTTGTTTTGATAACTCCTAAAGGATGATCAATTTACTATGCTTTATGGTTAGAATTTTTCGCAACTAACGATGATTTCGAATATGAGATCCTAATTACCGGGTTGAAACTCGCAAAGGAATTGGGGGTAACAGCGCTAAACATATTTTGCGATTCGAAGATCGTCGTTTGCCAAGTTCAGAAGGAATTCCAGGCTAAGCGACCTCAACTTATCACTTACCTAGAAAGGGTAGAGGAGTTATTAGACAACTTAGAGCATTATAGCATAATTCACAATCTACGGACAGAAAATCAGAAAGCGGATAGGTTAGCAAAGCTGGCAAGTTCTGACAATCTAGAGGAAACGAAGATGGTCCCGATCATGGTACTAGGGTCCCCAAGCATCGACCAGATGTAAGTCGATCTGATGCTGGAAGCCAAACATGATAGAGAGTCATGGATGATGCCAACAATGAATTTCCTGTAAAACGGAACACTCCCGATAAAAAAGAATGAGAGACGGGTCGTGGTTCGTAAAGCTGTAAGATATGTCATACAAGATGAAGTTCTTTATCAGTAGGGATTTTCGATACACTTGTTACAATGTACAGCACACGAGGACATCAAACGTGTACTAAGAGAAGTACACAAAGGTGTATGTGGAGATCACACCGTAGGTCAAACGTTGGTAAAGAAAACATTGAGATATGGCTACTTCTTGCCTACCATAAATCGGGATGCAGCTGATAATTCACGACGCTGCAATCAATGCCATAAATTTGCAAAGATTCCTAGAGTACCCCCTAGTCAACTTAAGTCGATGGTGAGTCCATGGCCCTTCGCTGTGTGGGGAATAAGCATCATTGGAAGTCTGTCGATCGCTAAAGGTGCAGCAAAATATGCAATCGTGGTTATAGATTACTTCACAAAATGGGTGAAAGCCGAGCCATTAACTACGATCACTACAAAGCGGGTGATTAATATTGTGGTCAGGAACATAATTTGTTGATTTGGATTCCCAAAACCATCATTATTGATAATTGAACCCAATTCGATAGCACTGAGCTTAAAAATTTCGGCCAAAAATACAAGATCTAGAAGCGATATACTATAGTAGATCACTCGCAATCGAATGGACAAGTTGAAGCAGTAAATAAAATCATTAAGGCCATTCTTAAGAAACAATTTTAGCAGGCAAAAGCCATATGGGTTGATGGATTTCCCCTAGCATTGTGGGCATACAGAACGACCTACAAATCAGCAACTGGTCATACTCCCTTCTCGCTTTCATTTAGATTAGAAGCAGTCATCCCAGTGGAATTGGAAGTTCCCTCTCATAGGACAATGTACTATGATCCAATGATGAACAAAGCGCTTCTCCTCGAGTCCTTGGATGAGATTGAGGAAAAGAGAGATGAAGTAGACTTGTGCGCCTCGAGGCAACGACACCAAGTTGCTCGGTATTACAATAGGAAGGTTCGACCCCGAACCTTTGAACTTGGAGACTTTGTTTTGAAACGTGTCTTCCTGACCCCCGTCCATCTGGGTTCGAAATGGGAAGGACAATACACCATTCAACAGAATCTTGACAAAGGGGCTTTCAAGATGACGACCGTAGATGGTGATGAAATACCCAGAGCATGGAATGCCCATCACTTGCAACAATATTTGACTTGAGATTGTATTGTTTCTTTTGTTTTGTAAACTAGGTACAAAGGCATGACTTGCCTAGAACAGTCTAGTTGATATAAACAAAAGATTATAAAGTGGAGGTAGGCAATGATTTGGCCGAACCAATATAAAATATTGCGTGTCATTTACCTTTATTTAATTTATTTCTTTATGTCCTGTAATTGTTATGTTCTGAGCTTAGAATATACAACTTGAATTAGAACTGAAAACGACATTGGAATGCAAACCGGTGAGATTCTCCCTAAATAATAGGGTGTAGAAGAATAACCAGATCAAATGGGATAATCGTTTGCAAAAGAGAGTATAAAGGACGGGAAGACAACGTCCCAAACTCTAACTCTCATGATTCGAGAGAGATTATAAAGGACAGGAAGACGACGTCCCAGACTCTAACTCTCATGATTCAAAAGAGAGTATAAAGGACAAGAAGATGACATCCCAGACTCTAACTCTCATAATTTGAGAGGGAGTATAAAGGATGGGAAGACAATGTCCCCAAGGCGTGATGGTGCACCACGATTAAAAACCGCCTTGACCACACTCTAACCTAGGCATATGACAAGAGAATATAAAGGCGCTTAGAACAAATGCCGATGAAAAAGGATCCTTACCCTCACTAAAGGACTGGGGGCAGTCAGATGTCAATCCTAATCAATCTCGAACAAGCCCTGACCAGGCATTTTATTCAAGATTGATTGGGGGCATACACATACACATCACACACCCTATCGTTTATTACTTAGTTTAGTAATGATTTTGTATTGCACAGATTATTGTTTGCAGGGAAACTAGCATGGAATTATTGTTTGATCTATGATGTGATTTATCATTTGTTACTTATGTTAATAATGTTTTGACTACTAATGCACTTGATTGAAATAAATGACAAACTTGCAGATATTTGACATTGTAGGGAAACAATCTACTTTATTTACATAAGTGCAGGTGAAAACTAATCAAAAGATGCGAGGGCTGCCCTCGCTACAGCAACAATAGGCCAGTGAAAAACATAGCAAAAATGTTGAACTACATTTCACTTGGACTTTGGGGAAGTTTTGGACCATTAAGCCTAGCTTTCTCCTCCCACTTGGCTTCAGTGAGGATACGTTTCTTTCTTCCCGTGTCAATTGGGGGTGCAGCTGGATCAGTAGAGAATGTCTGGGCTAAGCTGCTAGTAATCGATCGGGTAGAAAGCTTGACAATCGATCCGGATTGAGGAGCAATAGCCTGGATAGGATCAATGTTAAGGGTTTCATCGGTTTTACCCTCAACTTTAGCTTTCATAAGCCCGTCTTTCTTTGCCTTCATCTCTGCCAAAGTCATGTCGTCATCTTCTCCCGAGCCTCCAGTCACAATTACATCAACATCTACCTTATTTCCTTCATTACCATCATTCCTACCGTCATCCTTAAGAGCATCTATAATGTTTCCTTCCTTGGGAGTCTCAGTACTAGATGGCACAATAGCTTTATTAGTGACCTCTTCTCGTTTCTCCTCGGTCTTCTCGACAGACTTTGCATCGGTGGCCTCTTTATAATGACCCGAAAATCTGGTCCAATTTGAGCTGACCAAAAACACAAGTCCAACCCCAAATTAAACTAAAAATCAGGAAATTAATAGAAAGAAAAACAGAGGGTGAGGAAAGATATGATAGAAACTTAGAATAGAAGAAGAAGAAGAACACAATATCAGAGTAACACGAATCTCACAGCGGAACAAATAAATATATTTCATAACATAACTTTGAAATACAAATCTGTACTTGAATATACATATCATTATCAAGGTACAACACTTACAACACAGCGGAAATAACTATAGCTATATGATCCTGAAGCCTCCTGCTCCAAGCTCTTCCAGTATATCTGTAAGTCCCGACTACTTGACTGCCCGTACAAATTTACGCACCCAAGAGTTTAGGGAAAACAAAACAAAATAAACTCCGGGTCAGTCATGGGACTGGTATGAGTAAAACAATTTGAAACAGTTCAAGCAGGTAATCGATATCTCATAATACCACGCCGTATAACGGAACGGGTTTTTCCCTTATGAGAATCCAAATATCTTTATATCAAAAAACCTTTTGATATTATAATAATGTCTATCAACACAATATAATAATCATCTAGCAGAAACGCTTTTATCTCATGTTCTACATATATTGTATACAATCAAAACCGCAAGCACGTATTGGGTAATGGATTTTCAAATATGACAAGGTATGTGACCACCTTCCGCTTGTGTACCTCTAGAGAGGAATACACTGGATTCAACAAGAACATCTTGCAACCCGGCCACACATGACCGATCACTCCTTTCGCTTGAGTGTATCGAATGTATATCACCAGCGGTTGGGATCAGCAACCGTTTCCCGAATGGAACAGCATCAACAATAGATTTTTAGAAGTAAATGAAACTCTAGATTAGGTGATTATACACCCTACTTCAGTGCGACCGACTTAGCCATGCTGCCTGCCCGATTTCTGTCATTTACCGGATGATGAGGCTAGAAGCTACGCTTTATCATCACACCAGATTCACTTTGAATGCCACATCGTTAAATCCATCAAATCACCGATTGACGTCCTTAACCATACATTATGTGTTAGCTAAAAGAAGTTTCCTTCTCCGCTTCCACTCTTGGTACGGTTAGAGAAATCAATATACGTGATCGTCTGGAACATCCGTCCATACAAGTCATCCAAGAACAGGATGAACCGAAGGCACTATTCTGTAAACAGAATAGCCCTTGCATAACTCCGTCTTCAATTTCCTTAGGCATATATGATTCGCAACGCTTATGCCAATACAGAGTGGTTCTTTGGATAATAATCCAACCGATATCTCCATATTAACAACGTTAAAATGGTCAAAACTTCGATAGTCTGTGATTTAACTATCGAAGAAAAATAGGTGTGCAAACAACGATATTATTTCCAAATGGAAATTTATATCGATCAAACATCATTCAAAATTTATCTCTTTATTTCATTAATTTACTTATCTCCTGTTTCCCTATATTCAATATTTCTTATTTTCTAAATTTGGAAAATATACGTTATTAACAATGGAAAACATTTCCATTTCTTGCTTTCTTTATTAGAAAACATTTCTGGTTTCTTATTTAGTAAACATTTCCAAAGCTTCTTCATTGGACTTAGAAAGATGTTTAAACAAACCATCGCGATGCCAACTCAAACCATTTCCTTTAATTACTAAATTACTTAACCATCCTTTACTGCCGAACATTAACCATTCCTTAGTTAAAAATGAAGTCAATCAAGTTGGGGTAATACTACCTCTCAGACCTTAACTGAACAACGTTTCTAACCTTGAAATAGACAAAGTTCACCCTTCTAATTCTTTAACAACTTCCTTACGTAAATCTCTTTCAAATCTTTTCTATTCGATAATTCTTTCCTTCGATAAGGTATATTAGATAACTCTATTCAATTTATTCTATTCACTTAACTCTTTTGATTTAACTCTAACTCTATTCACTAAACTCCTGTCGAATAAACTATATTCGATAACTCTTTTAATTCTATTTGAATAAACTATATATTCGATTAACTCATTTTACTCTATTCGAATAAACTATACTCAATTAACTCCTTTATTCTATTTGAATAAACTATATTCGATTAACTCCTTTATTCTATTCGAATAAACTATATATCCGATTAACTCCTTTTACCTTCTATTCGAATAAACTATATTCGATTAACTCCTTTTACTTTCTATTCGAATAAACTATATTCGATTAACTCCTTTTACTTTAACTCTAATCGATTAAACTAACATCGATTAACTCCTTTTAACTTGATTAAACTATTCATTTATAAAGATTTACTTTTAGTAACGGTTCTTCACTTTACAAATGATTTCCTTCTTATAACAGTTTCCATTTTATAACGTTTATTCATTTTCTAAATATCTCCTATTTATAAATATTTCTTATTTATAAATATTCCATTTATAAATATTTTATTTTCAAATATCACTTTGAAAATATTCCCTTATCAACCTTTCGGTATGTTATGGTATTCAACATATCAAATCACGATGATCAGTATCGTCCAAACACATATAATCGACAACAGATTATATATCACATCATATATCACAATATATGAATCACAGTAAAATAAATGTTAAGGAATCTAGTTGGATTCCTCCAACCTATTTCCCTGCATCACAGATGTTAAACAATATAGATAACATCACTATCAGTTCCATATGATATATTCTGTTAAACAGAATCAATATAGAAATTTAACTAAATGACTAGCAGTTTAATCAAACAGTCAACACACAGTCAATCAGCAAATAATTAACAGTTCTAAAAATACAACATGAAAATATAAACTGTTCAGAATTGGTGAGATTTACTCACATTGGCAGTTCATCGTTAAAGAACGATAAACTGTTTGTTTGATTTGAATCAAACAATTTATTTCGCCATAAATTCAAATGAGCTCCAATCTACTCCCAGTCAGTCTCATTTGGTAGTCGTCGTCCATACGATCCCATTGGATCTTGTTTTGCTGAATTTCGATATCGTATGGAAAAGATATTCACTATACAAGTTTGTATACATTTTATAATTGAATTTAAACTAATTGAAATGAATTTCCATTGGGCTCACTGAAAAAACATCGGCCCATCTGCCCCACTAAAGCCCAGACCGTGCACCACTCTTCTTCCCCGTCTTCTACCAGTATCGAACTCAAAAATCACGCATACCCAAACCCGACATTTTTCCTCAAATCTTACTCCCACTTCCTTCCATCCTTTCACCACCATTCATCAGTCCAAAACCATATTCGAACACCTCGTCGTTTTCTCCATCTACCCGAGTACACCGCAAGGAACTCGAGTGTCACTTCCTGCTTGCGTCGCACCGGATAAACCCACGAAGTACTGAAAACTGGCGACATCTTTTTCGACTGAACCCCTCAAAAATCCATAGATAGAAGCCTTACACCATTACAAATAGCAATCCGTACCTCATTTTCCTTAATTCCGTCCTTATTGGCAAGCGAAATTAACCCTAGAAGTTGCTGAAGCTCACGTAAATCCCGGTCCTGAGTACCCAACGTACATCGCACACTGTAGAACTGGTATAGGTTGAACGCTCTTCTTGCAAGGATCACAAAGATAGTTGTTTGGAGATTTACGGATTTTTCTTTGAATTGTTTTGATTTTGCTGTGAAGAGAGAAAAGTAGCGGCAATTTTGTTTTGCTGACTATCGAATGAAATAATTAGGTTAGAACGACAAGGGGGTATTTATAGGGGTTTTGATTTAGATATTTTGAAGTAAAGAATATTCTCGGAATATTCTTTTGTTAATTCGTCTTTAAAAAAAACCCGTGTGCTCGCACACGCTACCTAAAAATCACCAAACTGGACATACTGCTAGAGTTTGACATTACGGTCCCAACGAAACTGGTTTCGTCAAATTCCGACTCCGTATGCTCACAGAGCGTATTTTTAACTATCAAAATACTGACAGTTTTTCACTCTAAAAATCCGTATGACCACATAGTGACTCTAAAAATTACGAAACTGGAAATATAATAACTATTTGACATTGCGGATCCAACAAAATTAGTTTCGTCGAATTCCAACTTCGTTTGCAAAAGTGGCTATTTTTAAAGCTCTGGATGACCCATTTAAATTTATAAATATATTTAAATATAATTAAATTAAATATTTATAAATAAATATTATCGTCTATATTCACAGTAGAATACCATACAGTTCAGAAAACCCTTATATGGATTTCTAACTCGATATTCAAATTCGGGTCAACCCGATATTTGATTTATATTGAAATTCCTTTTCAAAGTATAAATAATTCTTTATAAATTATAAAGGAATTCCATAGCGACTTTTCTAAAATTTGATTTGGACGTGAATCAAAATCTACACGATGAAATCCCGATTTTTCTCTTCCACTAGAAAGATATACTCCACCAGCTCCACACGTTTCTTGTTTCACAGAAATCTGGCTTAAAACGAATCCTGTACATTCAGTTGAAGTTCGAATCGCCAATTTACGAACTGCAGGGCCATTTCGAGCTTGTTTATAATTATATTATAAACTATACGTTCAACAGTCGACGATTGAATATATTCGTTATTCAAATTCAATTCCAAGCTGAATTAAATATCACAGATGATCCGGTTCACACCATATCGTTATTTCGGCCAATTCTGATTATTTCAGAATTAAATATATTATTTAATTTATTATTTTTATTAAATATTCATCATTATTTAATTCCACGTCCATTTAATTCACTATATGACTATTTATAAAATTAAATAAATTAATTATAATACCTCTGCCAATGTAGGTCATTATAATCTTTCCCACTTAAAAAAAATTCGTCCTCGAAATTGCTAAGGTAGAGAACGACCCTATCGACTGGTTAGAACATATTTGTTCACTTCTTAACTTTAGTTTCACTGAACCAATTTAATTTCAATTAAATTATTAATTAATTCTTATCAACGAAAATTTTCAAAAATCCTGAAAATTTTCTAACGCCTTCACTCTTCGAAAATTTTTGCCAGCACCTCCTTTGTACTGGTCAATACGTCAAACTCCAACTCGCCTCTCCGGGCCATCTCCATCCCAAAAGAAAATCAAACAGCCAAGCGGCTTGCCAATTCGGCTCATAAATCTTATATCCAATAGAAATATAAACTTGTACCTTTTGTCGGCATATCATTTTATCCTTTCCACCTGTTATCAATTCAGCGGATACAAGGGTCATCTCAATCAAATTCCAATCTGCTTTTACCCACAACACAACCATTCGCTTATATCAAAGCCAAATATCATTTCAACTCGAGTTTTCTTCTCGATTCCCAACTCTTAACTTGATTATCACATTACACTCAAATTTTGAATCTCATAATCTAATTTGTCTTGATATCATTCTAATTCAATCTCAATTACCACTTTACTGGCTTTACTTTAATTCAATTTTGCTTTCACAAATTTCTATTATTATTTTTTAATTCAAACAGTCTTTCCTTGGAAATTTTTAATCAGTTTACTCTTTTCAAAAATCAAATTTTCCTTTTGAACATGTCACTGGGTCCTTAATTAATATTCCATTAGTTAAATCACTTCTCTATTTCTTTATCAATATTTGTTAACCAAATATTTTCAATAACCAAATTGTCCTTTTATGTTATTTGGAAAACATTTCCGAATATCGCCTTCCTTTATTTTCTAAACTTTAGAAAATATATGCTATTTATAATTGGAAAATATTCCAATTACTTATCTCTTTTCCAATCTCGTTTATTTCTATACTTAGGAAATATTCTTTTATTCTATTTCCAAGTTTACACTTATTTGGGTTAAAAAGGATGTTGTGTAAAACATCGTTACGACAACCCAAATACTATATTCAACTAACTCTTATCTAACATTGATTTTCGAGCCTGAAATCTTACTATTTATTTGTTAATAATGAAATCATTCAAGTTGGGGGTATAACTACCTCTCAGACCTTGACTGAATAACATTTATAACGTCAAAACAAATATGACTACTTACTCGAATAATCAATAACATACAACTACTTATTCACTTTTAAACACATATACGCTTCCTCTTTCTTTTCTTACTAGATTTTATTCTTAGTCTTCCTTTTTTATTTTACTATTCTATTTCTAAGTTCGTTTCCTTATCGACTTCTATATATATATATATATATATATATATATATATCGATACGTTGATTTTTAACTATCAAATTATCTTAAAAATATTCCAACTCCTTAAATTCCCGGAAAAATTCGCCATAACCTCCTTTGTACTAGGAGCATCGGGATATTTCAAACAGCCTCCCATGGCCCTCACCAATCCAAAAGAAAAAGAAAAAACCAAGCGGCTAGTCGATACGGCGCATAAAATCTCATATATCAATTAAATACATACCTTTTGTCGAGCATTCTATTTATATACCTTCATACCTTATCC
Source organism: Allium sativum (assembly GCA_030737875.1). Taxonomy (NCBI): domain Eukaryota; kingdom Viridiplantae; phylum Streptophyta; class Magnoliopsida; order Asparagales; family Amaryllidaceae; genus Allium; species Allium sativum. The sequence goes on along the minus strand of CM060927.1, from coordinate 258,248,993 downwards.
ATACTTATCTCATGTATATTTATACCTGCCCAATCTATTTTAACTATACCTGATCGTTTTAACTCAATTCGTTAATTAATTTGTTAATTAACTCTTTAGTCTATTTCACTTTTATATTTGAACATGACATGTTTAAATATATTTTAACTTGCTTATTAACTAATTTGAATCCAAAATTCAAATTTAATTTCTATATTCGATTTCGAATATCCATTTACAAATCCAATTCACCTTTTAAAGTTCAACTTCAAATTCAAAACTCGATTAACTAATTCCTCTTCGACTAAGTTAATTCTATTCAATTTCTATTCAAATTTTATATCACTTCTATTATTCAACTCTATATATCAAATTCTATTCAAATTCTATTTATTCAAATTCTATAGTTTAAATTCCATTTGAATTCTATATTCAAATTCCATATATTCAAATCCTATATTTGAATTCCATTTGAATTCTATATTCAAATTCCATTTGAATTTCTATATTCAAATTCCATTTCACTTTCGATATTCAAATCCTATATTTGAATTCCATTTGAATTTCTATATTCAAATTCCATTTCACTTTCGATATTCAAATCCTATATTTGAATTCCATTTGAATTTCTATATTCAATTTTATTTCAATTCCATTGAATTTCATATATTCAAACTCCCTTTGAATTTCTATATTCAAGTTCTATTTGAATTCTCCTTATTCAAATTCTATATTCAATTCTATATTATAAATCCCATTTTGAAATTCAACACACTTGTCTTTTCCAAAACAAATTCAAAACAGTATCTCTGGTAGTAATTCGTCACTTACAACTCGAAAATGAATACTGATGATGCAGCTATCATCATCAGAATCTATTTTCCAGCGATCGAAGTGAGTTCAATACTATAAAACCATTTCTAAACATTTCCACTTTGAAATTCATTTCAAAATATAATTCACACTGCTTGTAAAACAATTTGAAATCTCCCAGGATCCTAAATTTTCCTTATTCTTAATTCAAATCCATTTACAAACACTTATCCAATTCTCCAGAGTTTTAATTCAATTTCTGGTTTAAATTTCAGATTTAACTCATCTGATTTCACGTATTTCACTTATATGAATTCTGATTGGTTATTTACATAACCATTTAATTTATAATCTTACTCGATTATAATAACAACCAATATATCCATTATATTATAATTTTGATATATATATATCTTCTCTATATCAAGACATGATATACCTTGGGTAAACTTATTTTAAATTTACCCTCTTTTCAAAACATATCGTGTCGACCCATCGTATTCGAGTGTTTATAAACTCCTACCGATACAGTGGATCAAACTGATCGACCAGAACTCATAAACAACTCAACCAATGAATCTCCACAATATAAAACAATTTTTTATATCAATAACAAATACGTTCACTCGTATACATACACTCAACTCAATCTAGGGTATTACTAACCCTATCTCTACTGAGTCACGCCACAGAGCCAAGGTAATTCACTTAACTTAAGCATTGATACCAACTGTAATGACCCGAAAATCTGGTCCAATTTGAGCTGACCAAAAACACAAGTCCAACCCCAAATTAAACTGAAAATCAGGAAATTAATAGAAAGAAAAACAGAGGGTGAGGAAAGATATGATAGAAACTTAGAATAGAAGAAGAAGAAGAACACAATATCATAGTAACACGAATCTCACAGCAGAACGAATAAATATATTTCATAACATAACTTTGAAATACAAATCTGTACTTGAATATACATATCATTATCAAGGTACAACACTTACAACACAGCGGAAATAACTATAGCTATATGATCCTGAAGCCTCCTGCTCTAAGCTCTTCCAGTATATCTGTAAGCCAGGACTACTTGACTGCCCGTACAAATTTAGGCACCCAAGAGTTTAGGGAAAACAAAACAAAATAAACTCCGGGTCAGTCATGGGACTGGTATGAGTAAAACAATTTGAAACAGTTCAAGCAGGTAATCGATATCCAATAAGACCACGTCGTATAACGAAACGGGTTTTTCCCTTTTGAGAATCCAAATATCTTTATATCAAAAAACCTTTTGATATTATAATAATGTCTATCAACACAATATAATAATCATCTAGCAGAAACGCTTTCATCTCACGTTCTACATATATTGTATACAATCAAAACCGCAAGCACGTATTGGGTAATGGGTTTTCAACTATGACAAGGTATGGGACCACCTTCCGCTTGTGTACCTCTAGAGAGGAATACACTGGATTCAACAAGAACATCTTACAACCCGGCCACACATGACCGACCACTCATTTCGCTTGAGTGCATCGAATGTATATCACCAACGGTTGGGATCAGCAACCATTTCCTGAATGGAACAGCATCAACAATAGATTTTTAGAAGTAAATGAAACTCTAGATTAGGTGATTATACACCCTACTTCGGTGCGACCGACTTAGCCATGCTATCTGCCCAATTTCTGTCATTTACCGGATGATGAGGCTAGAAGCTACGCTTTATCATCACACCAGATTCACTTTGAATACCACATCGTCAAATCCATCAAATCACCGATTGACGTCCTCAACCATACATTATGTGTTAGCTAAAAGAAGTTTCCTTCTCTGCTTCCACTCTTGGTACGGTTAGAGAAATCAATATACGTGATCGTCTGGAAATACTCTGTCAGACATCTGTCCATACAAGTCATCCAAGAACAGGATGAACCGAAGGCACTATTCTGTAAACAGGATAGCCCTTGCATAACTCTGTCTTCAATTTCCTTTGGCATATATGATTCGCAACGCTTATGCCAATACAGAGTGGTTCTTTGGATAATAATCCAACTGATATCTCCATATTAACAACGTTAAAATGGTCAAAACTTCGATAGTCTGTGATTTAACTATCGAAGAAAAATAGATGTGCAAACAACGATATTATTTCCAAATGGAAATTTATATCGATCAAACATCATTCAACATTTATCTCTTTATTTCATTAATTTACTTATCTCCTGTTTCCCTATATTCAATATTTCTTATTTTCTAAATTTGGAAAATATACGTTATTAACAATGGAAAACATTTCCATTTCTTGTTTTCTTTATTAGAAAACATTTCCGGTTTCTTATTTGGAAAACATTTCCAAAGCTTCTTCATTGGACTTAGACAGATGTTTAAACAAACCATCGTGATGCCAACTCAAACCATTTCCTTTAATTACTAAATTACTTAACCATCCTTTACTGCCGAACCTTAACCATTCCTTAGTTAAAAATGAAGTCAATCAAGTTGGGGTAATACTACCTCTCAGACCTTAACTGAACAACGTTTCTAACCTTGAAATAGACAAAGTTCACCCTTCTAATTCTTTAACAACTTCCTTATGTAACTCTCTTTCAAATCTTTACTATTCGATAATTCTTTCCTTTGATAAGGTATATTTGATAACTCTATTCAATTTATTCTATTCACTTAACTCTTTTGATTTAACTCTAACTCTATTCACTTAACTCCTATCGAATAAACTATATTCGATAACTCTTTTAATTCTATTTGAATAAACTATATATTCGATTAACTCCTTTTACTCTATTCGAATAAACTATATTCGATTAACTCCTTTATTCTATTTGAATAAACTATATTCGATTAACTCCTTTATTCTATTTGAATAAACTATATTCGATTAACTCCTTTATTCTAATTGAATAAACTATATTCGATTAACTCCTTTATTCTATTCGAATAAACTATATATCCGATTAACTCCTTTTACCTTCTATTCGAATAAACTATATTCGATTAACTCTTTTTACTTTCTATTCGAATAAACTATATTCGATTAACTCCTTTTACTTTAACTCTAATCGATTAAACTAACATCGATTAACTCCTTTTAACTTTATTAAACTATTCATTTATAAAGTTTTCTTTTAGTAACGGTTCTTCACTTTACAAATGATTTCCTTCTTATAATAGTTTCCATTTTATAACGTTTATTCATTTTCTAAATTTCTCCTACTTATAAATATTCCAATTTATAAATATTTCTTATTTATAAATATTCCATTTATAAATATTTTATTTTCAAATATCACTTTGAAAATATTCCCTTATCAACCTTTCGGTATGTTATGGTATTCAACATATCAAATCACGATGATCAGTATCGTCCAAACACATATAATCGACAGCAGATTATATATCACATCATATATCATAATATATGAATCACAGTACAATAAATGTTGAGGAATCCAGTTGGATTCCTCCAACCTGTTTCCCTGCATCACAGATGTTAAACAATATAGATAACATCACTTTCAGTTCCATATGATATATTCTGTTAAACAGAATCAATATAGAAATTTAACTAACTGACTAGCAGTTCAATCAAACAGTCAACACACAGTCAATCAGCCAATAATTAACAGTTCTAAAAATACAACATGAAAATATAAACTGTTCAGAGTTGGTGAGATTTACTCACATTGGCAGTTCATCGTTAAAGAACGATAAACTGTTTGTTTGATTTGAATCAAACAATTTATTTTGCCATAATTTCAAATGAGCTCCAATCTACTCCCAGTCAGTCTCATTTTGTAGTCGTCGTCTATACGATCCCATCGGATCTTGTTTTGCTGAATTTCGATATCGTATGGAAAAGATATTCGCTATACAAGTTTGTATACATTTTATAATTGAATTTAAACTAATTTAAATGAATTTCCATTTGGCTCACCGAAAAAACATCGGCCCATCTACCCCACTAAAGCCCAGACCGTACACCACTCTTCTTCCCCGTCTTCTACCGGTATCGAACTCAAAAATCACGCATACCCAAACCCGACATTTTTCCCCAATCTTACTCCCACTTCCTTCCATCCTTTCACCACCATTCATCAGCCCAAAACCATATTCGAACACCTCGTCGTTTTCTCCATCTACCCGAGTACACCGCAAGGAACTCGAGTGTCACTTCCTGCTTGCGTCGCATCGGATAAACCCACGAAGTACTGAAAACTGGCGACATCTTTTTCGACTGAACCCCTCAAAAATCCATAGATAGAAGCCTTGCACCATTACAAATAGCAATCCGTACCTCATTTACCTTAATTCCGTCCTTATTGGCAAGCGAAATCAACTGTAGAAGTTGCTGAAGCTCACGTAAATCACGGTCCTGAGTACCCAACATACATCGCACACGGTAGAACTGGTATAGGTTGAACGCTCTTCTTGCAAGGATCAGAAAGATAGTTGTTTGGAGATTTACGGATTTTTCTTCGAATTGTTTTGATTTTGCTGTGAAGAGAGAAAAGTAGCGGCGATTTTGTTTTGTTGACTATCGAATGAAATAATTAGGTTAGAACGATAAGGGGGGGTATGTATAGGGGTTTTGATTTAGATATTTTGAAGTAAAGAAAATTCTCGGAATATTCTTTTGTTAATTCGTCTTTAAAAAAAACCGTGTGCTCGCATACGCTACCTATAAATCACCAAATTGGACATACTGCTAGAGTTTGACATTACGGTCCCAACGAAACTGGTTTCGTCAAATTCTGACTCCGTATGCTCACACAACGTATTTTTAACTATCAAAATATTGACTGTTTTTCACTCTAAAAATCCGTACGACCACATAGTGACTCTAAAAATTACGAAACTGGAAATCTAACAACTATTTGACATTGTGGATCCAACAAAATTAGTTTCGTCAAATTCCGACTTCGTTTGCAAAAGTGGCTATTTTTAAAGCACTGGATGACCCATTTAAATATATAAATATATTTAAATATAATTAAATTAAATATTTATAAATAAATATTATCGTCTATATTCATAGTAGAATACCATACAGTTCAGAAAACCTTTATATGGATTTCTAACTCGATATTCAAATCCGGGTCAACCCGATATTTGATTGATATTGAAATTCCTTTTCAAAGTATAAATAATTCCTTTATAAATTATAAAGAAATTCCATAGCGACTTTTCTAAAATTTGATTTGGACATGAATCAAAATCTACACGACGAAATCCCGATTTTTCTCTTCCACTAGAAAGATATACTCCACCAGCTCCACACGTTTCTTGTTTCACAGAAATCCGGCTTAAAACAAATCCTGTACATTCAGTTGGAGTTCGAATCGCCAATTTATGAACTGCAGCGCCATTTCGAGCTCGTTTATAATTATATTATAAACTATACGTTCAATTGTCGACGATTGAATATATTCATTATTCAAATTCAATTCCAAGCTGAATTAAATATCACAGATGATCTGGTTCACACCATATCGTCATTTCGGCCAATTCTGATTATTTCAAAATTAAATATATTATTTAATTTATTATTTTAATTAAATTTTCATCATTATTTAATTCCACGGCCATTTAATTCACTATATGACTATTTATAAAATTAAATACATTAATTATAATACCTCTGCCAATGCGGGTCATTACACTCTTCCTGTTTCTTCTCGTCCTCCTCAGCAGGTTTTTCACCTATAGGATGAGAAGAAATAACTATTAGTTCAGGAGAGAACTTGGGTTCATTGATCATTTGCCCAACAATATGACGAAAAGTTGAAATGTCTTTGACAAATTAAGGCGAAAATGTGGAGATACCTTCAGATGACTTTTCAATGTGAGCAGCAGGAGTTTCTGAAGTTGTTTCAGCAATTTGAGTCAAGAAAGCTGCCTTAGGAAGTCCTGGGTTTTCGAGATCGTACCCCTCTGCTTCGGTAACCTCGGGGGCAGCAGATGAGGTACCAACTTCGATAGTTTCTTTTCCTTTGAACCGGTGTGTCTCTTCCTCCATAGCAGCAACAATAAGTTTACGTCCTTCAGCCAAGCGTTCTGGCTCCTCACCTTTCAAATATTTTTCCATGAGTTTTTCCTCGTCGATGGTGTCCACCTTAGGCTGTTTTTTCTCCCATTCAACGACCTAATCCTTTACATTTCCAAAGTCGACGGGTAGTCTCAGATCCATGAAATGTCTCAATAGCGAGTTACCTGAGCAAAGAACTCTACCATGAGCTCGCTATAGTCATCCAATTCCTTCTGGGCTCAGCAAGTTGTACATTAGCATCCTCGCCAGACTTAATGGCTATACTTGCGTTCCCCTCAGCCATAACTGCTCTTGATTCAATCTCCGCCAGTTTAGCCTCCGGATCAGTATTCTTCTTCGCTAACTCCGCCTTCTCCTGCTCAAGGCGATCATAAGTTGACTTTGTCGTGGTGCTTTCAGATTTAGCATCCTTAACTTGCTTCTTTAAGTCTAAGCATTCCAGGCTATGAGCTTCAAATTCAATATGGTAACGCTTTTGCACCTCTTCGTATTGTTTCTTGAAGTTACTGACTTCACGTTGTGCGACAGCAGTTGGGCCTGTGCGTCCTCCACTTCTTTTTTTGTTTCATTCAGGATACTCTCATCATATGCGGCCATTTCCTTCATGTTGTTCACATCAATTATCAAGTCTCGAATGATTTTGGAAAGGTTTTGTGAGTACTTATAGAACTCCTTATACTATTTAACCACCAAGTCTATTTTTTCCTTGACTTCGTCCGCTCACTTCGAAGGCACTGGCTCGAGAGCAGGAACAAAAAACATATTCTCGAAGTGATGATCCAGAAATTGCTTCTTCAGAATTTTCAATTTTTCCTTATTCTTGGAGTCGAGTGTCACAGGCTTTGTTATTGACAGTTTGACTTTTCGTCGCTCAGTAGGTACGAGGGCCGTTTTACCTTTCTCTTGCCTTTTTTCAAAAGTTCTGGTTTTATCCCATGGGTTGGAATGTTTTGGTGGTGGCCTTTCCTGATGATGTTTTTCCTTTGGAGTAATTGGAACCTTAGGCATTGATTTATCTCCTTTACGATGGTCCTAATGGATCTTATGCTTATCAGTATCTGATCGATGAGGGGAACGGGAACGTGAAGAATAAGGACAATTCGAATCATAATGTCTTATGTCGTCTCTCCTGCGACTATCGTCCCAATCATGTTCCATATCAGAGTCGAATCTGGACATACTTGAGGGAACATCTCTGATAGGGTAGTGGTAGCGCATCATTTTTCCTGCAAAATGACACAAGTAAACATTAGAATCAGGATTAATATATTACACGAGTGTTATGATGTGCAGTGTAAGTGTAGTTTGTATGTCCTAAGTGACCCCTCCATCATATCAGAGCCTGGAGCTAGGCATGCTTGTGTAGTCTCCCCGACTTTCACGGGAGTAACGTCTTCCTCGGAAGTAGGAAAGAAAGAATCTATTCTGAAATCTTGCGAAGCATAAATATCATGGCCAGGGGAAGCCTCCCCAAACCCTGATATATGGACTCGTCTATAAAAGAGTCATCGGCTTGAGTTTTGGATTATGATGGCTTCTTTGGAGAAGCTCGTCTTTCAGGAGTGGCGACATCCTCAAGAGTAACATATCGAGACCTATCCTCGGTAGGTAGATTCAATAGAACATCATCCTGAATTGGCATAGGAGAAGGGCTCTTTTGGAGCGTAGTTGGATCCTCGTCCCTTACCGTTCTCTCATCACCTAATTGCACTTCTTGGCTGGATCCTACAAGTTCTTGACATTTTTAACTCTCTCCCTTTTCGATTATAGTTTCAGCCTGTCCCTCGACTGGGGGCATATATACATAAGGACCTTCCCCGTGGCCTATGCTACGAGTCATAGCAAGAAGATGATGACAGTGAAGATAATCGTCTACTAGACATTCTTTGACGGTTAACAGTTTCTGGTCACCATTAAGCAAGCGGTTCACGCGATCCAAGAGCACTTGATGCACCTCCCTTTCAGATTAGTAACTACAAAAGAATGAGATAAGTTAGTGCATCTATGGCAATAGTTAAAGTCAGAACATCGAAATCTAAAGCTTACTTGATTTGAGCCACCGTCTAGCGCATCCCGGTTGCTGCTTGATTTAGAACCATTCGGGCTCCACATCACCTACTTAACTGCTAAATAGTTCATTGATAATCTTCTTTTTTGGCATAGACTCGAAGTACACGAAAGATGGAGTCTCTTTCGTTCGATGCTTGAAGTTGTAAAAGAAGCATACGTCTTCAAAAGTGAGATCTATCCCCAAAATTTCCTTATAAGCAATATTCAATGTGTATAGATAGGCATAAGCATTAGGATGGAGTTGCATGGAGGCAACCTGCATTCGTCTTAGAAAATCGACAACGAATGGTGGGAATGGAGGGATGGTCCCAACAATGCACATCAACCGGCTAATCTCCATGTACCCTTTGGGTGGATTATGAGGCCAGTCCGTTTCAGTGGCCACTTTGGTATCTTTCCAAAGGATCCCATGTTTTAAACATAGGTGTATGAGTTTAGGATCATCCATCGTCGACTGAACAGAGTCGTCGGGTGATTCCAAGATAGTGGCAATTTCAAATTCATCAGGAGCGTGGTTGTCTCCTACTCTTCCTTCCACTTCTTCATCCACAGAAAGTTCACTTCTAGATGATTTTGCACTTTCGTGAATTTCTATCTCATAGTCCGAGCCTGCACTATTCCAGTCTGGGTCCGAAGTAGATGAAGCATCTTCAAGGTTGGGATTTTCAGAAGGCCCTACAGCTTCTTGTCTCTCTGCTAACCTAGCTGAACATCTTCCAGACATGATCATTGTACTATCCAAGAGATGACAAAAATTAGAGTGTAGTTACCCGTGTCCCCCGTGTGTGTATATGTGCTAATATGTTCTGCTGTGTGTAGTGCTGAAGTCTGAAAATATAAAGTAAGCAAAATGGAATGCAGTATAAAGGAAAGTAAACAGTTGTTTGTTAATTCAGTTTAAAAGTGTCCAATCTAGGAAGCTCTAGCCTAACTATCCATGAGTTTGTGAGCTTTTTCTTATTTTTATTAAGTTTAAGGAAGTATTACACTTCTAATCTACATCATTAAAGTATCAGTTTCAACCATGTTCTGTCAATATAAGGTTATGCATATATTCCATGTTAAAGTGCCGGTTCGGCTCGGAAATTCTTGGGTCAACGCATCGGCTCGAATCATAGTTAGGAAGGATACAGCGGTAGTTCAGTCCAAAGCCTTGGGTGGAGTAGTGCCGGATCAGTTCGGCGCTTTGTAGAAAATCATGTCGGTTCGAATCGGTAGACTCTGAACCAAACCGAGTCAACTCGCTGTAACCCACTCCTGTGCTCAAGCATTCTCACAGTCTTCTTTAACACCATTTATGCCGACCTTAGCCACTCGTAATCCTCTAAATTCACCATCTTCTTCATTTCACCTAAAGACTTACATACATCGATCCCCCTTTTACCTAAGTTGAACACATTTATGAATCGATATTCATAGCGTCGGGTTCAGATCGTCAACACCAACACTTCAAGACAACGACGAAGTCACTACAGATAATGGTGGTGCGCTCAAAAGCTCCGACGTCGACTCTAGCACATGCATAGATAAAACAACCCAAATTGATGCAAACTTTTGGCTGATTTACACGAAATCATTGATTAGATCAAGGAAAATAAGATACTATGCCCATCTACGGATTTTATTTGAAGATCGAATAGATCTTGGGAAGTATCAAAAGTTAGGGTTTGTTACAGGATTACAGTTAAGACACATCAGCAGGAAAAGTAGAAAGAAAAAGATGAAAAATGGGTTATATATAGTGGATAAAGAAGACCTCTCGTATTCCCATAAATTTGACAACCTGACCCAGTCCGTTTAGTATGCAAGCCAAACGAATAAAAGCCTTTATTGAAACGAATGGGGTATGGAGCAGGTTGGGCTACGCCGAACCGAACCAACATCGAATTTATAACTTGATCTCATGATTTTGAAGATATATAAAAAGGGGGGAACATATTAAGTTAAAAAATATTTGTGCATACACATCAAGGAGATTACCTGGGGAATTTTCTAGGACCTTGATTGGAACCTTCAAGTTGTCGGAAATAACAGAATCAATCTTTGGCCCTACTTCATATTTTTACTTGCTGAAGGAATCACAAATCACGGATTCACCAAGCGTCGCGACTTTACCAAAAGACGCGACTGTTGATCAACACTGATTTAGGAACAAATAAGTTGACTATTTCGAAGTACGCTTCATCTCCAATGAAAACGTACTTCGAGGGGTCAAATGTTAGCCTGATTTGTGATCAGGCTATATAAAGCTAAGGGATTAATTAATGGATGTACTCACGAACAAGAAGATGTGGCAGGCAAGCAACCGGGTCAGTTCGGGACTCCATATCTGAACCCCGTCTCCTCTACACAAAAACTTATAAGCCAACTCTAGAAGAATAACTCCCGATCGGTTCGGCCCCACGATATTCAATCCGAACCGCAATATGTAAGTCGATCCGAACCACCGTTCAGAATTGCGTCAATTGCATACCATGCCGCTATAAATCCAAAGCAGTTGCAACCCATTTACCCACGTTGTTGATGCTCTGTCCTTACCATAGAGCATCCGAATCCGAGATTTGCGGGATGGGACCCACGTGGCATCTGGCTCGACCATGTTCTCAGCCTATAAATACACCACAACACTCACTTTTCAGGGATCTTTTAGCCATTTATCTACTCTGACCACTAGTAACTTAGATGTAACTTAAGTCATACATGGTATCTCCAGTGTAGTATGAAGACCTAGAAGTAGAGACTGTAGCTACGAAACCTCGTAAGCCGCTTCGCATTGAGGGGAATGACACGAAACAACTTAGGAGGAAGACTGTTAAGCTAGTCAAGGTACAATGGAGTGAGGATGATGACAATTGTACATGGGAGACGGAAGAGAGTATGAAGGGGACCCATCCAGAACTCTTCGTCGGTATGACCCATTGATGTCGTGTCACCTTACATCTTTATAACTTGTACTATAGTCAGAATTCTGCGTGCTAGGATAAGGCCATGGATGCGTGGCTTGATAGGTTCTAGTTTGGATGGTAAATTACTTGTACATAGGTGATAGGTTTTGCAGAATTGTTGTGGTTGGTTGTGTTTATTTGGAATTTCAGGGGCGAAACTCTTAGGGGTAAGAATGTAACAGTTCGCATTTTACGTATCGGAGGATCATAAAATATTTTTATTTAATTCCCTGAGGGTTGGATCATTCTCATATTTTGATATGTTGTTTATAGGATGTAAGACATGTCCATAATTTGTACCAATTTTATTTGTAACCATTTTGCCCCTTTTAGTTTTGAACAAGGAATAACTTTTGACTGAGATCGAATCAGGTGCTGAGATCGATTTCATTGAAAAAGAAATGGTGTTACCAATTCCATAGAGTGGTCACATTAAAGATTTGGTTCCGCGGTTAGGGAGGAATCGTTTTTCTAGTGATACACATTTTTCTGTTAAATTTTTCATCCATTGATGGGCTGATTTAAGGAGCCCATTAGTGGGTTGATGGGGGGCTATAAATAGAAGGTTAGAGGCATGGAGAATAATTTACTTTCTACATTCTCTCATTTGGTTGAGCTCGTGATCCTCCTTGCTCAATCAAATACACCTTTCCACCAGTAAAACCTATATCTAAGGAAGAAGATTAAAGATCTACATCAATCAAAGCTAGATCTACATCAAGTGAAGGAATATTTCATCAAATCAAGAGGTTTGAATGTTGTTCTTCGCTGTTCGGATTTGCGATTCATCGTTTTTGAGCTAGATCGAAGGCTTGGTGTGTGATAAGCATCTTTCACATGGATTCAATCAAGTATATAGCTTGTTTGATCCTAATTTCGTCATTTTAAGTTGTTTTCACACACATCTACATCATGGTAAGTTTATTTTCATTTGAATCACCATAGGATCCAATCTAGCAACTTAAAACTGGTAATTCTTATGTTAATTCATATGTTTATGCAAGTAAGATCCATTATTTTGTTCATTCATTCATTTATCTTGATTTTGGTGAATTTTATATGATTATTGATGAATAATTGTCATTTTGATCTTGTTAATGATTTCATAAAGTGTTTATGGTTGATTTGGATGAATTGGTCGCATCGATGTTGTCATTTGGTGATGATTTGGTCAAGATTGGAGCTATTTTGGTCAGATCTTGAGTCGGGTCATTTTTCATAGGTTAGGTCGTGTGTCTTGTTCCCCAAGAAATGGACAGTTGATGGATTGGGCAGTTTAACGGATTGGACGGTTTGATGACCAGGCAAAGTTCTAGAGCATGGATCGTTCGGCCGGAAATGGAGACAGGGGGATGATTTTTAGGTTGTTGGAAACCAGATCGTTGAGCATGGTTCGGCCAGTATAGAATATGCAAGGGGTGATGCAAGGTCGGGTCGTGGTGTTTGGCTCGTTGATGCCTTAGGTCGTTAGAAGCTTGGATCGGCCTGTTTTATGTTGATGGGTTGATGAGTGTGTAACGACCTAGTCAAGTCGTGGGTGTGTAACGACCTGGGCAAGTTGATGAAGTGAAACGACTTAGTCAGGTCGTTGGGTATGCATGGTGAAGCGGAAATGCAGTCAGGTTGTTAGCAACCTGGGGAGCTTGATGGGTCGTGGGTCTGGTGGAATGACCTAGTGGGTTAGGTCGTAGGTCAGGGGTTGGTTGCGAATTAAGAGTGAACGACCTGATTTTTATGAACCTTGTATTGATGATTTTTGGTTCAGTGATGATGTGGCTTCGAAGTATATTCAAGTGGGAATGTTCAAAGTGTTGTGATGTGTTCGTTCACTACACCAGAAAATGTCTTTCATAACGTTGTAAAAACGCTACAATAACTTGTTGTAGCGTTCCGATAAACGCTACTATACGACATGCAATTAAAAGTCTGAAAGTTTTTGTTACGTTTTGGCAAACGCAACCAAAAATGAAAACATTGTAGTGTTTTAAAAACCCTACAAAAAGTTTTTCTAGCAGCGTCTTAAAAATGCAACAAAAGTGATACTTGCATCATTTTTCAATTTTTTTGTACTGGTTTTTCAGTCCTACTATATGTTTTTTGTTGCATTTCATTTTAGCTACAATATCTTTTGTAAATTACATTTATAGCACTTTGTCAACGCTACTAAAACTTACTGATATACACACATTTTAATTGCGGTTATTTACTGTTAATGGCTTGTAACATTTCCATCAATCACTTATATATAATAAAATATTAAAATAAATAATCATATAAGTATCATTTTCAAACTAAAATCAATAATCACCGTATTTATATACTTAAAAAAACACATTACTCGCAATATCAAATATAACACCCATAATCATCTCAATAATAGTGTTTCGACAAAATAAGTGAATCCACATACCACAATTGCTTACAAACAAGTCTACACAACTAGTACAAAAAAAGATAGTTAAAGTCTTGTTCATAGCTTAATTACCACCGATTCTTTGATGCAGCTATTCTTCAGTTTGGAAATATAATTACCTGTACATAAGTATAACGGTCAACGGTAAGAATTACATACAAATATAACGATCAACAGTCAAAATTACATAAATGTGTAAAATGCATAAATTATATATGCTGACAGGAGGTCATATAGGTTTTATTTGCATACATAAATTGAAGAAAACATATTGATAGACGTTTTTTTTTAATGACTGATGAATAGTGAGAAAAAAGCAGAATTAGGAAGCAATTCATCACCCAGCAATAAACCAGATACAACAAGCACACTTTGGAAAACTCCACTCCCATGCACGTTCATTCCCACGCCTACTCCCTCCTACATAGTCCAACAATAAACCTTCCGCTTGCAAAGAATCGAACCGTCCCTTAATCGTAACCAAGCAACGACTTACAAAATAACACAAAACTCCACAACCCCTCATATATTACGTAAATATTGCCTTGGCATGTACTACTGTAGTCAATCAACCATGTTTGAGGCTGTGATATAAAGGAGAGAACTCCATGAGTTAATCAACGTGAAAATAGATGAGTAAAAGAAAATTATTTTTTATAACCAACTAGTAGCCTTCATCACTAATTCACTGCCTCAAACATGCCACTCATAAACCTAGAACCCAAAACTCCACAACCACTCATCAACCATCGATTTCACAACCTCCATTCCTCAATAACACAACAACCAATTCAAACAACCTTACACTGCCGTCAATCCACAATCATACATCAAAACTGCCTACTCGTTAACCCAAACCTGACAAAGTGCCAAAAATGCACCACTTTCCCCTCACTTTCTGTTCACAACCAAATTAACAACCAGTTTCACACCCCCACAAATCATTAACAAATTGTCTAAAACCATCACTCGCGTCCTCACTGTAGCAATCTCGGACATGCATTAACATAGTTTAGAGGTTTTGTAGCATGATGGTTCTTGGATATCGATTTTAGCATGAGGTTGCAACTTGGTTAAGCACCGCATCAATAGTTACAGGAGACTTAAGCAAAAAAATATGCATTATGAAATTTTAAACTAAAACCAATAGATTGTAAAACCTATCAACTTATAGTAGCATTGTCTGTCTTCAATAATATTTATTTAAACTAAAATTGATAAACAAAAGTGTAACACTGAACTTACCAAACCCCAAGTTACTTGATTGCTAGCTATACTTCCTTTGTAATTTTCTTAGTAGTGTCCTGCAAATAATTTGCACGCTTTGTCCAGGCATTGAGTCTCTGTTTCGCTTTCAATGCCTCTTATACATACATGGTTAACAAAAAGAGAAAAAGATTCAACATTGTTTGAATGTGAACCATCTACATTTCTATACAGTTTTGTATTTCATTCGTTAATTCAGATGTTGACATTTGATTTCCATGTTAGCATTTGTAAGAACCATACCCATATATGTTACTTGTTAAATGCAGCAATGATATTTGTATTTTGTATATGTTTTTCAAGAACCCATTACTTATAGGGGTACATGCTTCTTTTCTCACTACTAAGGCTATGACATGACATGATTGGTTTTAAGTTTACCTCGTATCTTTGTTGTTTGCATTCCTCATATGTGGTAAAGTACCTACAATACGTGTTTGATAGACTGCCTATCACAATTTGTGTACTACCATCAAATCTCCACAGCCTAGTGGACCAGTATCTCTTTTACTACCTCCCTCAATCCTAAAGCACAAAAAAATTATACGAGATACATATTTGATAATAATTATCATTTGTACTAACAAAATTGAGAAAGAAACAAGAGAACAATGATCTTATTTCTGTGACCGAGTAACTTGAGTAGTACTAAGCAAGAAAATAGGTGGTCTGTGAGTAATTTAGGATATAACTCACCTCTTTAGCTAACCATTTGCCAACGACATCACTTCCATCTAGTATCAATCCATGCATATTCCTTTTGCTGCCTGGGAGCTTCATAAGCTCAGCTGGCCATGTAATTGATGCATAACAGAAGTGAATATAAAATAGTACCATCACACTAACATGAGTGTCAAACCATTTTTCTAAGCTGATGTAGTAATAAGAACGATATAAGGTGTGACTATTTTTCTGCGCTGATCTAGTGTCATTCTAAATCCTCGGCAGGTAAGTTCACATCCCATGACTCATTGGGATACCCATAACACCCTAAGTTTACCCATTAGGATGCCATTTCTTAGAGTGTTATTATTTTCAGTGCATACATATACAACTTCTACTTGCTAAGATGGTTGTCTATGTTTTTGTAGTATTGAAAACTAAGAGTTTTTTTTCTACGAAATTGGTACTATTTGAAATCACAGAACTCCTATTTTCCTATTCAAAAGTCACCTTACATGAATTACTCATGGAAATAGGTATTTTTCCAGTAAGGTTAATAGTGAACCTATAAGTAAATTGGATTGGACAGAGTCATACATTTGATACATCATGCGTACACCAATCACTGTACGTTCATATATATACATACATATATACATATATATATATATATAGTACAACATATATATATATATATATATTCATACTCCTATTGTAAAGTAGGTTGATTTCCATGTTAACAAAAGTATAGCAAGAGTTTAATGTTTATATATTTAGTACATTAACATGTCATATATTATGAACATGTAATCATTTATTTTACTTTGTCCATGTGGTTACTGATTATTGGAATTGTTTAAGGATAAAGCATCAACAAAATTCAGTCTTGATGTTAAATTAGTATTTAAAAAACAGTAGTCAATGATTAATTAATCTTGAGTTAGTTTAAAGGGTAAATACGTAACAATAATGGACAGCTAGAGTATGCAGGTATAATAGCTTACACAAGGTTTATGTTTGGTTAATTATAGAATTTATTTTGAAATGCCGCACATCTTCCTTAATATGTCATGAAACCTTAGAATTGCAATATGTACTTGTACATAAAGTGGATGCAATTTTTACCATGTTGTTTATCATGAGATTTTAAGTGCAGATATCTAAATAGATCCCGATAAACAAATAATAATAATAATAATAATAATAATAATAATAATAATAATAATAATAATAATAATAATACAGTATGTACTTGAAGACATAACAAGTATAAATTTTTTTCTACTAGTTTTTCCATGAAAATATCGGTTTTAAATTATTGTTTTTTGTCCAAATAAATCCTGATAAATAAACATCATAACCCTAAGAAAGAGACGAACAATGCAACCCGAATCACCCTTTTTGTAGAAAGAAGGGAAACAATTGTAATTAAGTTGCTTTTTACAAACCAACCTGTCACCACGGAGTTAAGGAATAATCCCGTCGTCAAGGAAAAGAGAAGTGGACAAATGTGCAGATGAGGCACCATCATTATACTGCTGTTGTTGCTGCTCAATCAATGGAACTTTCACGACATCACTACTTTGTTCTTGATTGCTTTCTAGGAAATATACAAAACTTCATTTCAATCAGTTTTTTCAAGAAGAATTCGTCATTTTTGCTATAGGTTCATGCTTCAGGTTATCCATGAATGGTTATGGACTTTACCCAGCGTGGTACTGCACAGGGGTAGCATTGCCTGGAGGCAAAGAGATAATGTAGTTAGGATTGATATGGCAGTAAAATCACTAATAGGTACAACATCAACCTCAGTAAGTATTGGAACCATTCTAGTTGGTGTAGCCATTCCTTCAGTCATAGGAAAATTCACCACGTTGGTTCTAAGAAGACATTGCTAATAAGAGTAAAAGTAAAGTAGCACATTTATAATGAATCTTGTGCATGTATTCTTTAGGTCTATAGCATTAATTCTTTCAGCTTTAATATTAAACATCCAATCCCTAAACCCCAATGAAACGGTGTGCGAAAATAAAAACCACTTAAGAAATAACGTACACAGAAATTGTCATATGTGTACACTGTTAAGCAAGCAATATAAACGTAAACAAACAGTTGGATGTCACAAAAATAACTTTGCACCCTGAAAGCGGCAACTGCAATTTCGAAAAAAAAATTACAGATCGAATTATTTGACTGGAGCTTAAATACTCAGTCTAAGCTTTCTAACAAACTCTTTGACCATAATAAACACACAACAATGAAAACTAATAATATAAGTAGTCGCTATGGGATGATGTTTCCATTTTAAAATCAGTATAACTCCAAATATCTTTTAATGATCTCCTCTCACGGGAAGACAATTCTCATTTGACATAATAGTATTCAAAGTTAAAAAAAATCCATTTGTGTAATGATGGATCAAAGCTCGAAAAGGAGAAAGATTGATATGTTCTCAAGTTCTTCATGATCCTTCGTTCTATTGAAGAAAATTGGAGAAATGTTTATCACGCGCCTTAAGTATTCGTCATCAGTTATGAAGATACATTGCATACAGATCATTTTTTGCTGATTATTCACGCTACATTAGAAATAGTTTCATTTTTATATCAAAAGGCATGCTTAAGTGAGGTTGAGTCAAAATTAAATCAACATTAGACTTCATAAGTCAACATGCCCAATTTGAGTTCTTCTAAATCACTTCGTTTTACGTCTTCCTTCCTAACTATCACTTAACTCATTTGATTTTGTCTTTAATTTTTGCAATTTTAATGATGCCATTCCTAACTGTGAACTGTTCAGTGAGTTTAATAAACATCTACTAACAGTGATTTGAATACAGGTTTGCAATTAATTTTTACTATAGATATTAATATCCTCTTTGCAACTGATCATTGTTGACATGAAAACTATTATATATCTTATTTAACTGTGAAAGTGACATTTCTCATGATTTTTAGCAAATATGTTTTTTACACAAATTTTAATGAATTAATATTTTTTTAATGTATTTGGTTTATATCAACCACTTAAGTTGACTACTGTTATTGATCAATTCCAACCTACCCATTTTTCATTGCTATGCATGATTACGAAATCATTATGTTCCACTAATTTTGTTTACACATATGCATGTATGATAACTAACAGTTAAGTTTTGAATGATTTACCATTTTTTCCTTTGCAAACATGTAGATGCAGAAGGGTATTTGTTTAGATGATAAAAAACTTGAAGTGTCAAAATAATAATTTTGTCAATCAGTTCATAATAGTATTTCAACGGATAAAATAAAGAAGCGATATGTTGAATCATAGTGTAACATATCATGGCAACATATACAACCAAAGTATAATTTATTGTAAATGTACAATGACATATAGGCAAGTAAAGAAGGAATATTCATACAAGTTTGTCGTAATCCACATCGACAACCGTGTATAGACAAAAAATCACTTAACAATTAACAAAGTAAAATAAAGTAGTAGATTAACAGTGGGTATAGACAAAATGTCATCTATTAACTTCAAATAACAGTATTGCTAATCATATAGCAGTTTATGCAATAAAAGAGATAGTGCTAAGTAATTTTATGAAGGGACAATTAACGACAAGGACAAAATTAAGGGCTTTTTTATTCATAAGGACAGCCCACTAAAATTTTACTCAAAAGGACAATACACTAATTATAGTTTAATTCCCTAAATCACGTTCCTGTTTCATCTTCGACGCTCCTATCTCGCGAGTTTCTCGTTCTATTTTCCTCGAACGTGGTTTTTTCTCTCGATCTCTAATTCTTTTCTCCAGCGCGTTTTTTTCTTCTCCATCGCGTTTTTTTCTTCTCCAGCGCTTTTTTTTCTTCTGATTCGAATTGCAAAATCACTCTCAAGCGTATTGATCTCTCGATCAGATCTGATCTCGACATTTGTCTAAAGTGCCGCGGATTTTGATTTTGATTGATAGGCAGTAAAGATGATTTCGTGATTTTGATTTTGTGAATTCGTCGTAGAAAATCGAATGAGAGAGACGAACGACGAAAGTTACTTTTTTGAATGGTGAATGTAGTAGCAGTTCGTAGGTATCATTTTCCCATTTTCTAAGGTATCATTTTTCTTGTTATTACAGTGTTATGCTTCTGTGTTAATTTATTTTCATGATATATTAGTTTTGTACTTGTACTGTTGCATTAACTTTGCAACTCAATCGAAATTATGTCATTTTAATCAATCAAAGTGGGATGTAAACATTTTTATTCTTTAGTTTTCCTTTAAAATATCAAAGCAGTTTTTAGGTATCATTTTTATATTTTTTTAGGTATCGGTTTTATATTTTCAACATCAATTTACATCATAGTAGTTTTTAGTTATCATCTTTATATTTTTTTAGGTATCAGTTTTATATTTTCAATATGAATTTACATTATAACAGTTTTTAGGTATCATTTTTATATTTTTTTCTAGGTATCAGTTTTAAAGTTTCAACATGAATTTACATCATAGCAGTTTTTAGGTATCATTTTTGTATTTTTTTAGGTATCAGTTTTATATTTTCTAGTTGAATTTCTAGTATTATGTTGGTATAAATTTTGATTGTGTATGAAATACTTGCAGATACTGCATGTTACTGGAGATTACTTGAATTCAAGACTGGATTGCATACAACTAAAAGTAAATACATGAATGCATGCTTGGAATGGGGAGCAGTGTTCTATGTACTTAGATTGTATAGAAAAAAATGTATCATATTAAATCAATTATGTATCATTGTAGGTATCATATGATACAAGTGGGTATTATTGTGTATTACTGAGAATAATCTCATTTTTGTGACAATTGAATTGAATTGATTGCTACTATTTTTTTAATCAGTAGGTATTATTGCGAATAAATATTATTTTTGTGAGATTTGAATTGAGTAGGTGGATGTTATTTTTTTTTATCAGTGGTTATCAGTTAAAATTAATGTTGTGTATCAAAAAAAGTCAATTGCCAAAGCAAACAACACAAATCTACCTAAAAGCTGCTATAATGTAAAATAAACTAGAAAATATAAAACTGATAACAAAAAAATATATAAAAATGATACCTAAAAACCGCTACATTGTAAATTCAACTAGAAAATATAAAACTGATACCTTAAAAAATATAAAAATGATACCTTAAAACTGCTTTAATATTTTAACAACAAAAGTAATACAGAAAATGTTCGAAACACAATTTGATTGTTTAAAATGAAATAAATACGTTTGAGTAGCAAGACTGATGCATCAGTACAAGAACAAAAGTAAAATAGCACCAAAACTATAAACATAACACTATTAATATAATAAAACTGATACCTTAAAAAATATAAAAAATGCAAAAAATGTTTTCATCACAATTTGATTTTTTAAAATGAAATAGGTTCAACCGTAATACATAGATAATGAAACAATACAACTATAAAATAAATACAACATTAAAAACACATCAAACGAATATAAAACAGTGATAAATAAACAAAAATGATACCTAGAAAAATATAAATATGATACCCAACTGCTGAAAAGTTGAACATTAAAATTGAAGAACAAAAAAAAAAAAAACCATGAATCACCTTGCGAAATTTAAAAACCTAATCGGTAGAAATGAACATTAAATTGTAATGAATATAGCAAAAAAAAAATTCAATCGAGGTTGATTCTTCAGATTGATTTTGTGCCCTAGATTTTGCTTTTCGATTTATGTTTGAGGATCGATTGTAAGATAGTAGGCGGATTTGATTTGATTCGATTTTCAGTTGAGATGATTTCGTTAATTTTGATTTGCTGATTTCGTGGGAGAAGAAATCAGAGAAGAGAGAAAGGAGCGGAAGAAGAAATCAGAGAAGAAGAGGACGACGGAAATTTTTAGGGTTATGTCTTTTTGGATAAAACTTTAAGCGTGTGTCCTTATGGATAATATATTAATACCGTTTGTCCTTGTAAGTAGTTTCCTGTTATATGAACATCATAACAGAAATTATGGCACTCACAAATTGACCACGTCAAACTCTCTATTGCGATCAAACGTGGATCTGTGAGGCAGAGTTACCATTCATGCCAATCCTGTATGCAGTGGCGTAGCCAGGATTATTTGCTGGCGAGGGCACAATTCAAAATTTCATGATTCAAAGACAACAATACTAAAAAAAAAAGTATTGTTTGCAAAAATTTGGACACTAGAACTCTAATATGAACGTTGCTCCTCGGATTTATTGAATTGCTGATGCCAATTTGTAGAAGTTTGATATTTTCAAGGTTCTTAAGTATATACTGTTAAAATTTGAGTTGGATCTGTGATTGTGTAACAGTGAAGAGAAATGTAGAACCAAGATCTGATAATCTGATATATTATTCAAACTGAAATAAACTGTCTTTTGCAAAGAAAAGAATGATAATAGAAAGTAATAGCCTGATATAGCTTGAGATATAAGGTTACATGTTTATGGCCCATTAACAATCTTGGGATAAGAATGGAAGAAAATAAAAAGAGGCGGTGGAAATACAAGGCACGTGATATATTTGAGCCACCATGTATCAGCAGAAGAATAGGCTGTCTCATTTTTAACTTATATATAACCAAAAGCAAAAAATAATAATGGGAACCTTGAATCCTGGGAGGGGCACGTGCCCTCCTCAGGTTCAACGTGGCTCCGCCACTGCCTGTATGGGAACAAGAGTGAACTTTGTTACTCTTCGGTATTTCAGCATCCCACGTAACCATTTGATATGTCTCATTAGGATACCCATAACCTTTCTGATTCCAAATTATAGCATTGAATATAATAACACTCTAAGATATGACTTAAATTAACGGCTAGTAATAACGTAAATAGAATGCATTTACAAATGAACATAAGTCTACCTGGTAGTAACTTGAAGTCTTAAACTCATTACTTTGTATTACAACAGTATAAAGCAGAAAGTCAATTACCAAAGTAAAATTAGATCAGTTACCATTTGATAATCAATACAAAGATAAGAAATATCTATACAAATAAAAGAACAAATATGAATTTGAGAAAATAATCATTTATTGTGTTTTGCATGATAACCTAAAACAACTGTGATATTTGGGATGCATATATGCAAAGATGCAGACCTAATATGCCAATGAAGATGAACCTTATATTTTGCAACTATTCAACATACAAATAAACCTCTTCGCTTAACGGCTTCTTCACTGTCATCATCAGAGAACGCTTGTGACGGCAGTGGTTGTCCCCATACTCTTCGAATCAAGAAATTTGTATCGCTGGTGACTCCTCGGAGATTTTTACATGGAAATTGAACTTTGAATATTTGCAAGATAGGTTTGGTTCCTTTTACATGGAAATTGAACTTCCACTGTTGTTTTCCAGCCGTAAAGAATAGAAACTAAGTTAAACTTGTCTGTTACTCTGCTTATAATATCAATACTTTGACAATAAATGAACTTTGCTTCTAGCTCATAGTGATTAAATACATCTAAAGATGACAACTTTTTAAAGTGTACTTATAAATAAGTCGACAGTAATATATAGTTATTAAGATATGACAATAATATCCTTTCTATTTCATCTAAAAGCTCAACAACAAAGCCTTTTTAACTTGGCAGCAACCACATCCATAAACTGCTTTACAGTTTTTTAAAAATTTGGTATTCATATTCAGTTTAACGGACATTATTTAGTATTTATAATTTGGTATCCATAGTTAGTTTTAATGTACATAATTTGTTATTCATAGTCAGTGGATACAGTAGTTGAACGGTGACATAATGCAAGTAGTTTCTAAAACAGCAAGTGAAAAACTTCAGCCAATGTAACACAAATTGCAAAGTGGTGAACATAACCCAACGGAAACACAAAATAAGGAAATGAAAGAGGAAGGAAACTGACAACAAATAGTACAAACACGTACGACAAATATAATCAAATAAAGTGGTACTGTGGATGAAAAAAATTACAGATAAATTACCTAATTTTGATAGATCTGGAGTGGAAGACGAAGATCTGAGTGGAGTCGGGTGTTTATACAGTGGTTGGGGTCGAACATTTTTCGGTTATGCTGGAAAGAGGGATAGATAGGCCTAGGCGATTAGGATACAGTTCGAATATAAAAATCTTGTTCACAATAAGGCTTCGAAGTTAGTGTCAATGTAAAATGAGAAATGAGAAAACTTTACCAATGGGATGATGCTGTTGAATATTTGACAGGCTGAAGCTAGTCTCTAATGATGTGGGACTATCAGGAGAGCTGCGGATATCCCCAAACACGAATTGACTAAACTTGCTGACATTGCATTAGAAAAATAAGTTGCCACTCTTTGTGCTGACGTGTCGTACGAAGCTGAAAGCTCCCAATTTTCTAAAAGTAATTTGTTTGATTCAACTAAATTTTCGGATGCCACTGTTTCTACGCATTGTAGGAGAAGAGTTAGAAGATGTAGTCCCTCTTCGTCTCTCTTCTGCTTTCGGTTCATCTCTTGGTTATCATTTGCACATTTCTGCTGCTGCGATGTGGAAGTTGAGGCATTGTCGTTCATATTAGTTTGTGGCGATTTCTGCTGCCTAAAGATGTAGCCAAAAAGACAAACACACAAAATATATGAGAATTTTTAATTAAATCATTTAACAAAAACTGAACAATACCTCCTACAATATACTCAACATTGTATTTCAAAGCCATGTCGTTGTACCTAAATAATCACATCATAGGTCAGCTTTGTACTTTTGTTTCGTCAATCAGAACAACAACGAGAATATAAAATTTCCTTTAAACACAGACCAAATGAATAGTTATCAATCAGTTCTTTTTATTCTATCATTGCCAATAGCCAAATAAATTAACAGCAGATATACGAAAATAAAACGATAATTTCAGATTAAAAAATACATACGTTTTAAAAGCATAGGCATATTAAATTAGAAACTGTGAATTATCCTATAATGATGGAACCAACAAAAGACATTATTCACAATTAACCATCTATCAAAGTTGAGGCAACATTTACTAAAATCCGTAAAACAACATAAAATAAATAAATACCTCGGCTAATTTAGGGTTTGCAGCTTCCATTTGTTTTGAATGCTTATATAAGGTCTACGAAGAAAAAAGAGGGAGACGGAAGGAGTAGTGGATGGAATTTATGACTTATGCAGAGAGGACAATAGATTGAAGAATTGGGGAGGAGTAGAGCAAGAATTAGGGTGGAGTAGCACATGACGGAGGGTAAGTGGAAAAAAAAAGTGAAATAAAGTTTGGGAATTTGAGAGTAACGTAACAAGCAAATTAGTTTAGGCGGGGTAAGACAACAAATTTTTGCAGTAAAAAACATGCGTGCAAAAAAATAAAAATATCATTAGTTGCTCTTGCATTTAAATGCAACTATAAAGTGTAACCAAATCCACATTTTCTTGTAGTGGTTGATCGTCGTAATGCAACGAATGTGAAGATGACTCAAGGTGGTGAGTTCGTGGATAATGATTGCTCGAGAAGGGGCTTGAGCTTACAAACAGTCATCTGATTGGATGACTAGAGATATCAGAGGCCGAAGAATTATTGTTGTCGAAAGTTCTAGCGGACTCAAAGCAGAGGTATAATAGGGACGCCTAAAAGACTAGAAGTGACTGGTCGAGTACCCTGGGCAGCTCGACGGGCTTAGATACGTTCCATCGTATGGCGTATGGATTGCTAGAACTGGGGTTTACCATTAGCCCTTGACAGTTAATAGCAAGGTGTTTAACCGGTCATACGATTAACGATGGTTTAAAAGCAGGATCGGTGGTGATAGCCATAGTCATGAGTGATGTCTGTTTTACTTGTATCATCTTATGTAGATTATTCGATGTCGAAGGGGATATATCTTAGGTACTTGTCTGATGTTGATTTAAGTCTTTGGGGCTTGTGCTTGGGGGATGTCGAGGTTGATTAGGATGGTCTACGCTTGATAATTGTATGCCATGAATGTATTGTTGTTTCTTTATGTTTGTTTGTAAAGGCTCTCATTGTCGGATATGGGGAAGGCATGTTTGGTTTCTTCTCTGGTGTTTGGTGGATTGGTTGGTTAATCTACCTGTTCTCATATACTTTATTGATGATGTTAGATACTTGTTTTATCGCTCATTAAGACTGTTATCTGACAAGGTTTTATGTTTCCACTTATTAAAGGGGGTTGTTCATCCATAGTGTTATGAATGGGCATACTAGGTGTGATTAATAAGGACGTTGCTGCTGTGCGATAGCGAGCAGGAAGCTGGCGTATTATTTTGCTACAATTTAGTATTTCTGTTTCTGCTATTTGATGAGTGTTGTAGTGAGGCTAATTTGTAAAGACACTTATGTTGTAATCCAAAGATATATGGATATTCTTTATAGTTGCTATGATAGTCTTTAGTTTCTGCTCAAATATGCTTCACAATTATTGCATGCTGTATATGTTCTATTATATTTTATCCTTGTGTTATGAGTTATACGACAGGTTCCACATGTGTTATCTTACCTTGATGATCATCCATAGCTGTCTGACACAATTTTCAGTGCATTATTTCTCTTGTTTAGTGCAGAAGTTATGGGTGGTCGTCACAATGTCATACCCTTTTTGTGTTGTACTTTCTTAAATTTAGTTATAACCTTCTTAAGCATTTTAACAAACAATCAATCTATCACCTCTTAATTGTTTAAGCACTCGAAAACATAATTAATACTTTTTGTAGCATTTCAACTAATATTTAGTGTCTAATTCATCGTCGTGTTAGCATATAACATTTTAGCTACATCTACTTGATCTTGTGAGAAAGAAAATTCTCATGTATAGTCTTCTACGCTGTTTTTGCAACTTTTCACCTAACATCTGAAGTTTTAGTCAAATCGGTTCTTTAAATACAATTTTTCTTACGCAGGCTAACATACATAATACAAATATATAAGTGTACACATATACATACGTACATATTGTAATGACCCGGGATTTTGAGCGACATTGATTATCGACATAAACACGATGTCGATAACCAAACATCGAAAAATCCTGGTAATTAGTGAAAGAAATTAAAGGGTGAGAATAGATAAGATAGAAACTTAGAATAGAAGAAGAAGAAGAACATCATCAGAGTAACACGAACCTCACAGCGGAACGAATAACATATATTATATATAACATAACTTGAAATATACATCATTAACAACGTACAGCACTTACAACACAGCGGAAATAACTATAGCTATATGATCATGAAGCCTCCTGCTCCAACTCTTCAAGTATCTGTAAATCCCGACTACTTGACTGCCCGTACAAATTTAGGCACCCAAGAGTTTAGGGAAAACAACAAAATAAACTCCGGGTCAGTTATGGACAGGTATGAGTAAAACAGTTTAAAACAGTTGAATAAGTATATGATATCTCATAAGACCACGCCGTGAATACGGAACGGGTTTTTCCCTTATGAGAATTCAACATCTTTGACAAAGCAATATCATTCTGATATTATAATAATGTCTACATACAAATAGATATCAATCTAGCAGAAACGCTTTCATCTCACGTTCTACATATATAGTATACAATCAAAATCGCAAGCACGTATTGGATAATGGATTTCCAACTATGACAAGGTATGGAACCACCTTCTGCTAGTGTACCTCTAGAGAGGAATACACTGGGTTCAACAAGAACATCTTGCAACCCGGCCACACATGACCGACCACTCATTTCGCTTGAGTGTATCGAATGTATATCACCAACGGTTGGGATCAGCAACCGTTTCCCGAATGGGACAGCATCAACAATAGATTTTTAGAAGTAAATGAAACTCTAGATCAGGTGATTATACACCCTAATAGGTGTGACCTACATAGCCATGCTGCCTGCCCGATTTCTGTCATTTACCAGTTGATGAGGCTAGAAGCTACGCTTTATCATCACACCAGATTCACTTTGAATGTCACATCGTCACATCCATCAAATCACCGATTTTCGTCTACAACAATACATTATGTGTTAGCTAAAAGAAGTTTCCTTCTCCGCTTCCACTCTTGGTACGGTTGGAGAAATCAATATACGTGATCATTTGGAAATACTCTGTCAGACATCCGTCCATACAAGTCATCCAGGAACAGGATGAACCGAAGGCACTATTCAGTACATCCATCTTAGGTAGTGTTATCTAAGACTTATACAATAGCCCTTGCACTTTACTCCGTCTTCAATTATCTTTGGCATATATGACTCGCAACGCTTATGCCAATACAGAGTGGTTCTTTGGATAATAATCCAACCGGTCTCTCCATATTAACAACGTTAAAATGGTCAAAAACTTCGATAGTCGGTGAGTTAACTATCAAAGAAAAACAGGCGTGCAAACAACGATATTATTTCCAGATGGAAATTATATCGAACAAACATCGTTTAACATTTATCTATATAGTTCATTTTTCATCTCCTGTTTCCCTATATTCAACATTTTCTATTTTCTAAATTTAGAAAATATAAGTTATTAACACTGGGAAAAACATTTCAATTTCTTGTTTTCTATTTTAGAAAACATTTCTGGTTCTTGTTTGGAAAACAATTCCAAAACTCCTTATTTGGGTTTAAACAGATGTTTAGATAAAACATTACTATGCCAACTCAAACCATTTCCTTTAATTACTAAATTCACTTAACCATCCTTTACTGCCGAACCTTAACCATTCCTTAGTTAAAAACGAAGCCAATCAAGTTGGGGTATAATTACCTCTCAGACCTTAACTGAACAACATTTCTAACCTTGAAATAGGTAAAGTTCACTTTACATTTCTTTAACTAACTTCCTTACTTAACCTTTCTTTCGAATAACTATATTCGATTAACTCTTATCAATTAACTCTATGGGACTGACCCTAATGGATTAACTCTATTTGATTTACTCTATTCACTTAACTCCTGTCGAATAAACTAGATTCGATAACTCCTCTAACTCTATTTGAATAAACTGTATTCGATTAACTCCTCTAACTCTATTCGAATAAACTGTATTCGATTAACTCCTCTAACTCTATTCGAATAAACTGTATTCGATTAACTCCTCTAACTCTATTCGAATAAACTGTATTCGATTAACTCCTCTAACTCTATTCGAATAAACTGTATTCGATTAACTCCTCTAACCCTTTTCGAATAAACTATATTCGATTAACTCTTTTAAATTTAACTCTAATCGATCAACTCCATCGAATAACTAAATTCGATAACTCCTTCGAATAACCAAATTCGATAATTCCTTTCGAATAAACTATATTCGATTACTCACTTCGATTAAACCAATCGATAACTCCTCTCTTTTAACTCTATTTAATTAACCCTATCGATTTAACTCAAACTGGTTAACTCTAACTGTTTGCCCCTAATTGATTTACCCTACTGGTCAACTCTAACTTATTTACTCTCTTCGATTAACTCAAATCGAATAACTAATATTTGATTAACTCATTTGAATTAACCCCTTTCGTTTATCCCTTCCTATTTGTTTACTTAACAAATAACTATTCCCTTCTCAATCCTATTTACTTAACAAATAAATATTTCTTTTACGTTCCTATTTATTTAACAAATAAATATTTCCTTTTAATCCTATTTATTTCCTAAATAAATAAACCCGTTTTCTTTTATTTATTTCCTAAATAAATAAATTCTTTTAACTCTTTATTAATGTTTTACCAATATATTCCTTTATATTTCCATTTCAAATATATCTCCTTTATATTTCATTAACAAATATATTTCCTTCTACATTTGATTAACAATTATAATTCCCTTATATTTCATTAACAAATAAATTCCTTCTACATTTGATTAACAATTATAATTCCCTTATATTTCATTTCAAATATATCTCCTTTATATTTCATTTCAAATATATCTCCTTTATATTTGATTAACAAATATATTTCTTTTATTCAAAATCCCTTTTTCTTTTATAATATAAAATCCATTGATTTTATATAAATAAATTATTTTCAAAATATACTTTGAAAATCCCTTTTCTACATTCTGATATTTCTTATGGTATTTACACTACAACAAAACAGTCCTTTTACAACGAGCAAAAACCGTTGTTATATGCTTTTTACAACGGGCAAAAGCCCGTTCTAATATGAGCCGTCGTAATAGGTCCTTTCTAATTTACAACGGTCACTGACTGTTGTAAAAGACCGTTGTAATAACGTGCCTCTATCACGTGCATGGGCTCTATGACAATGGCTATAAACCCGTTGTAATAGCTGATTAATTACAAGCGGCTTATGCCCGTTGTAATACAGCATATAACAACGGTTTTTGCCCATTGCGAAATAAATGCAGATTTAAATATAATTACTGTGATATACATCCATAATAATAATGAATATTTTAACATGTAATAAATACTGTAATTCAACAATCAAAATCACATAAAAACACATACTAAAAGACGAAAGCAAGTCATATAATTCCAACACATTTCAAAAAGTTCGATAAGTTTACACTCCAAAAGACTAGATAAGTTTACATTACAAAAGGTTAGATAAGTTACTCGACATAGTTCTAACATAAATTACATAACTAGTTTCATAAGTACCTACACTGGACCAAGGAAACGTAATCTTTGTGCTACGTGACGGTAGATCCAATGGCATGTTTGATAATGGACATCTCCGAATTTGGCCTAAACAAAAAAGCTTCTGGTTCCACCGCTACATTCACACATATCTTCCAAACATCAGCTTCTGGTAGAAAATTTTGCAGTACCATACACACTAGGAGATATATATCAAAGGCTAACACAGTTGTGATAACATCACATCCATTCAGAGGCATACCCAGTCTCATTATGGTTCTGCACTTCATCATTCAGGTTATCCATTGACATCGGACTAAATCTGCATAATAAATGCATATATCAGGCAAATGATATAGGTATACACTTACAATTGCATTATGAAATAACAAGTATAACCTTCAGGTTATAGTGCTCTTTTTCTATTCCTAAATGTGACAAAAAACTAGTAGGGGATGGAGAAGCACGTTTATATTTCAATGAAAAATGATAAAACCTATGTTTCCTTTGACGAAGCAAGAGCAGATAATGCAATTACAGTGGCGGGGGGAAGATCCAGAATAAATTTGATTACAATATCACTCATACAATCAGCCTAGTGTCAGGATATACTGGTCTAGGTGTTGCCTTTTGCTAAGTAAATTACTGTTTAAATATGTTTTAACTTAAATACACATGTTCTGTGCAATGTATTCATAAAATAATTCACATCAAACATTAATGCTTGGCAGATGACGAATCTTGTTTCTTGCACGAGAATATTTTTTACAGTAATAAAATACTGATAGATAGTAGTAGTAGAAAATTTAATTTTATAGCCCCAACATGACCTTAAAATTTCCTTTATATCCTGACTTCTGTGCTAATTATTAGTACTATATTGGATTTGGATAGATAGAAGAAGTAGAAAACTCTTATTTTGATACATTTGACATGCAAAAAAGCTTTAGTTAATCCAATGTATATCAGCATTTCTTCAAAGTAATTAATGAACAGTAACACAAACTGAGAAGGCTATGTATTTAAACCAGAAAAATAGTGCTTAGAAAGGGCTTTGGGGCCTAAATTACTATCATGATGATCACTGTCGAAGGTAGAGAAAACCTGAAGTACTCTATTCCTACTTACTAACACATATATCTACGAGGCGCTACTATGGATTTGACACCAACTCAAGTACGTGAAAACATAAAACTAAATTGATTACCTATTAATTATTATTGTGATAAAAGTGAAGTTGTCATTTGGAAGGAGGAGGGAAAATGATTGTTTTTATCTTGTTCGACCCCAACTAAGCAATATAAATTGCTGAACAATAAAATTCAATAGTATATATAATAGGCTAAATTAAACCAAAGAAAAAACAATTGTTTATATGTTTATGTTAATAATTAGATAGGAAATCCCCTATAGCTTGATGTCAACTCTTATTTATGTGAAGAATATAGAGTAATATATTAGACAATGGGGCACAGAGATTGACAATAAACAGCAGTTCACGTTGTCCAAAATTTTAAGATTATAGACAAATGTTTACTGTGGAGAAGTCAGTCGGTAGATAACGAAGTGGAGTTAGCACTTTGACGAACTTGCGAAAATTGATTAGGTTGGCAACTCAAATCAATTCGGATGTTGGATCTACTGCAGAGAGTGAATGAAATGATGTTGTTGATTAAATTTAAGTTTAGTTGAGGTAAAAAATGTTACGGGAATAATAAGGAAGAAAAAAGGATTTAGGTATTACCACATACAATTATGGATCATCCCATAGATGATAAACAAAATAGGAAAGCGTGTTGCATATAGTGATATTATAGGATAAAAAGATGCAAGTAAAATTATGCCATAATAGTAACCTGTACCGATTGCACTGATAGTAATGTTTTGGTTTTATAAAATTTAAGTAACGTGCTGTGCTTAAGGTGAAGATTTTTGCAGTCTAAATCCTATTATGCAAACAAAGGAATATATATATATATATATATATATATATATATATATATATATATATATATACCAGTACGCAGGCACGTCCGATGGACGTGTGCATAGATATATATATGACCAAAGCTGAAAATTAGTTAAATTTTGAATAACCGCTACAACACTGCAAATATAATGTACATAAAGATAGCACTATAGATGCACAGTTGGTATTATAAACCCGCTGTAAGCACACCTCAAACTGAATAGAAAATTATTTATATTTCCATGCTTGTAATGATTTTAAAAACAAAGAAAGAAAAACCACAAACACATCATGTCGTATTGTATTACACCAAATCAGTTAAACATGCAGAATGAGCAAAAGGGAATGAACATTGTTCTTCATATGTTGCAGAAATATATACTGAAGTAGTATAACACCATTATTTTGTTCTAAAAATAAAATCATGATGGAAATGTAAGTACGGTACCTGACTGGAAGGATTTTTTTTTTTTGGTAAAAGGTCTTGTTACGGTGAGTGTGGCATCGACTCAGCAAGCAAGTAGCACATGCAATTTCAGTAGTCATTCAGTTGCAATATGTGGAAGTCCTTCAACTGCAAAAAGGAAATTCAAACTTAGGCTACTCAGAAGACAATAAAAAGCTGAATCATGATTATACTGCAAAATGAGGTAATAAAATACCATCACTGGTCCTCATTTCTTAACCAATTTACCATCATATGATGCTTATTACGCTGCCATCATATATTCATCATTACAAATACTTTAAATGAAAAGCCATGAGATACTTCTAACGAAAAGCCTTAAAATACTTCAACGCATAAGAATTTTTCCAAAATTATAAGGCGCATATGATTATTGTTCATATTGACAAATGAGAGTAGCATCAATGATTATATTAGTTGTTTATACAATACAAAGAATCAATTCAAACTTGTGTAGTCAGTGAAACAACAAAGAAAACATTTACAGATCCTAATGTATTCATGCTTTTATTGGAAACCTGTAGCAATTATATGTTTGAACGAATAAAATATGAAGGGGAAAATTTTAATGTTTGTGTGAACAAAATATATGAAAAGATATTTTGCAAATATAATCCTTTGTACATATACTCAAATGAAAAGCCATAAAATGCTTCAACGCTTAAGAATTGTGTAAAAATTATAAGGCACATATGATTATCGCTCATTTTGACAGAAGAGAATAGCATCAGTGATTAGATTAGATATTTAGACAGTAGAAAAAATCAATTCAATCTTATAAAGTAACTGAAACGGTAAAGAAAATATTAACAGATCCTAATTTTTATTAATGCACTTATTTGAAACCGATAACATCTATATGCTTGAATAAAAAATATGAAGGGGAAAAACTGAATGCTTGTTTAAACAAAGATATGAAAAGTAAACATCGTGTTTTAGGCAAACTTTATTATAATTATTCATGAATCCGAAGGATTAAATCAAAATACATTGCATCTCATCTATAATCCAAGCATAGCATATGGGAAAAAATTAGTTTTAAAGTTGATCAAATGCTTTCATCGATCAATTAAGTTGGGTAATAATTAAATGTTAAATATATACCGATAATAATTTAGTACCAAATTTCATATGAATATCAAGGTACAATCTGTTAAAATATACTCTAAAGCATAAGAAATTTACCAAAACTTTATGCCACACATGATTTTTAAATCATTTAGATGGATGTTTGAATGAAAAAATACGAAAGCTTAAACAATCAATTTTTTGTTGACTTCAGAAGTTAAATGATGTGAGGTATACTATGGATTAGCCATAATCTTTGAATATATCATGAACAGAAACCCTCAAAACTTGTTAAAAAGTGATAGAGATGGATTTGATTTTCCAATAATTATAGTGAACGATATTTGGAGGATACTAAAGGAATACCAAAATAAGTATATGGTAAAAATGATGTGGTGTAAATTTATACCTTTTATGAACAATCGACGGCGAAAGTTTCATATGGGATGTTGGAAACTCAGGTGAAGCAGTTTGGTAGTGATGGCGGGTTTAAGTGGCTACGACGATTGCAGCTGACCTTAAAAACATATAATAATGTGTAGCTAACACTCATGGCATGTCATAACTAACATAATCGCAATAAGCTTAATGAAAACATATATAAAAAATAAAGCATAACATTCATAATTTTAGTGGTAACACAAATCATGCAATAATTCTTCTTTCTTTCGCTACATGGCATGTGGCAACCCAAATCATGCAAAATTTTTTTTTTTTTTTTTTGTTCAGAAACAAAAAAAATACTAATAAACCATTGATCCAATGCGTTTTGTATAGATTGTGAAGAATACTATTTTAAACTTATTCCTAAAGTACTGTAGTTATGGATATGCTAATCACTAACATTCTAGTCTCAATAATATAGAATAGTACTTTGTGTAAATCCATGAATCCATGAACAGTGAAGGCAAGAATGGTTATTGATGAAAAATCTGGGTAGCTAGTTGTTTTTGGACAAATGAATATAAAGATAACCTATGACTGAAATTTCAACTGCAGTAAAGGTATGACTTAATAAACTAAAAAGTAAATGGTCAATTATATATATATATATATATATATATACACACACACACACACATATATATATATATATATATGGGATGCACTGACCACCTTGCACGCTATGTAGCTGGTTTAAATGCCAATCAGTTATTGAGGATAATTGATCCCATCCATTGCGGCACCATAATCCATTATTGTTTGTAGCAGTGGCAGTAAACCTTGAAGCAGAAGAAATAAATACATGGGTTTAGTACTACTGAATGGCTTGATAGGTTTGATTGCATGGAAATTGATACATTAATAATAGTTGATAGGCTGGACAACAGTTACGAAATATACAATAAGTGCGGTAACAGTTAATTATAATTGGAATAACTTAATAACCTTTCACATCCAAGTAAGAGTAGAACAGAGCGAGGACAACTGCTTATTAGGTAAAAAAATGTTATGTATATTTAAGTTAAAAAAAAGTAATTTAGCAATTATGGAAAATTTTACGAACAAATTACTGATCTACAACATTTTATATTTTGCACCACATGTTATATATGATAAGAGGGTGATTATATTTGCAATACAGTAAGACAAGCAGTTTTTGCAAGTTCTTCAGTATTCTCCATGAAATGTCATTCAAGCAATTTTATCAACTATCCTTATAATTTAAATTGAATGACATTCTCACTAATTATATATGCTTTTTATATATGGTGATGAAAAGTTGCTTAATACACTATTATAAATTGGACATTACATAGTAAGCACTAATTGGCGGT
Organism: Allium sativum; assembly: GCA_030737875.1. Taxonomy (NCBI): domain Eukaryota; kingdom Viridiplantae; phylum Streptophyta; class Magnoliopsida; order Asparagales; family Amaryllidaceae; genus Allium; species Allium sativum. Next base: position 258,212,933 of record CM060927.1, on the reverse strand, counting down.
ATTGTTAATTGCACTGGACAACTTAATGACATATGAAGGTAAAAACTGCTACTAATAAAATATATGAAAGAAAAAAAAAACGTTTTTTTTCAACTATTTCAAATTTAAGGTAACATCCAATGCGGGGGAAAAGGAATAAATATTGTTGAGTAGTGAACATTTATTGCCGTGAATAATACATGTGGGTAATCACTGATCAAGCATCCCCACAATCATGTCTTATAACATATGTTTTGTTAACGATATAAAACAGCTTCTACATTATTAATTATTTAGTACAACTGAAAAATCATAAAATATCAGGAGATTAGTTCCGAATACCTATACAACTATAGGTAAATGCGCTCATTTCAGTGATGTCATGGTTTGGAATGGAACTAAACAATAAATATTAGAGTGCATTGGCTACATTGTAGAAGCAGTAAGCACACTGAACAAATGGTATATGATAGAAAACTTAATTTTTGTTCTATTTATTCAAGCATGAAAGAAGGAAGCAATATTTGATTATGCATATAAGGAATGTTGGCCAAAAGAATGTTACGCAAGGCATGCATGCAACCATTAGAAAGTACATAAACAATATAACTACAAAAAGAGTATGTTGATGAATTATCAGGCGATAAAATGGGTAAGTATTACTGTATTACAATGCATAATATCACTGAGTAAATCAAGAAAATTGAGCAACGTTAAAAATGATGGTCCTGTTTACTCAATATACAGTTAAATGTACAAAAAAGGGGAAAAATTAATTGGGTTCATACCAACTCAGTCACAACATTTATTTAACTTGTGAAAGATAATCAAAAGTGGACAGCTTGTATACAATGTTTAACAGATATGTGATAAAACTATGAAATGCAAAACTTTCCGATTACCAAATTATAAAGTTCATACTTCTACTAAGATTAGTATAATATTCAAAGTGATAGTTTGCTAGAACCTGGATCTCATAAATTCCAAAATTTTATATTTCAAACATATAAAAAACTCGATCCACTTATCAAAGTACTAAGGTAAGTGAAGGTATACATATAAAGCATACAGAAACATCTATTGTAGCCACTGGGTGCTCCCAATAGCTTTTTTGGTTGAGAAGAGCGGTTATAAGTTTAAATATTTCAAATAGATGCAGGAAGTTTAATTGATGCAACATGAATCTTAAATGGAAAGACACAAACCAATGTACATAGCATCTGCTCTACAGTCCAAGCATAAATCTTAAATGGAAAGACACAAACCAATGTACTCAGTCGAAACAATCACTCCAGGATATAATGAGGTGTTTTTTTTCCTCCCGAACTGGGCATAATGCTTATATTTATCTATTATGTTGTATTAGACTAAATACTCAACTGAGTATGATAATACTTATCAAAAGTATTTATATATTCGTTTATAGTAACTAATACTAACAAAAGATACAAATGATACAACAGGGGATGGTTCTTACTGATGATATAAATCAGAATAAACAAGGCAAACATGATTTACTTGCTACAGATTATAGCGAACAAGGCAACACGGAACATCGGAAAATCCCAAATATAACTTCAAATTACCATGGATCAAACATAATTGTTTAAGGGTTCAAAGCGGTCGGTGTAAATTTGCAGGGCACCGTAATATACAAGGTGCAGAGTTTAACGCAGACTCGAACCAAACTAAACGTGAAAACAATGCAACCATAGGAAGCAAACATAAGACAGGAGTTCCACGGCAAATTGACAGTTCAACATCCAACAAATTACAACTATATTTCTAGTATAAAATCGAAGTTGAACCTGACTTAAAGCAAATCGTGAGATGACTCACCTGTTCGGTGGACAGCAGCAGCAAAAATAACAGCTGCGTGAAGAAGCTTCAGAGGTGTCGGTGAGCTTCCCTGGTCAGCGCACTATCAAAGGCGCAAACAACGATAGATTCAGTCGAAGTTGAGAAGAGGAAACTGCGATGAAAGCCTGCAGAAGGAGGCGACTTTAGGTGGACTTCGACTTGAAGGACTTGAAGACAGATGAACGTAGCGGCTGTCGGGGTGGGGTTACTTGGGCTTGCGGGGAATCGTTGATGGGGCCAGTTTCACTGGTGACGGCGAGGGTAAGTGGGAATGGAGGCGAATGGATTTGAGAAGGGAGATGGATTCGGTGGAGGCCATGATTTTTCGATTTGGGGCATATGTTTTGGCTGATGCGAGAATGAAATGATAATGGAGAAGGGTTTGCTTTCGGCTGTTATAGAATAAGAGGGGCAGTAAATAAAAATACACGGGACGGACACGGTTTTGGGAAAACAAGCGAACACGTTTTGAAATCTCGAACAATACAAACAAGTGCCAACAAATTTAGCTAGGTCCAACAAATGGCAAAACAATTTAAACAAATAATTTAAAAAGAGTATATACCGAGTTTACTCTATGTGTACATACCATTATATTTTACAAACAATAACAGTAGTGTATTTAATACACTTCAGCACACATCTAAATTTAAATTAAAAACCAAATTCAACTATACAAAATTATTTAAATAAAATTTCAAACAAAATATATCAATTAATTTAAAATATCACTAAAGCTTGATTTAACAAAATATAAAAAAAAATTACATTTAAAAATCAATTTAAAACCAAAATAAAATAGACTAGATCTCATATTTTAACCAATATAAATTTCCTAAGTATGGAATTTCAAATAAATTTCATATTTTAAAACATTAAAAATCCTGGTTCGTTACATTTTAACAGAGGCAACAAAACATTCTAAACATTAAGCAAAAATTTGAATTCTAAATTTATCATTCTAAATTTGAATAATGTATCAAATGTTAATTTATAATTTTTATTTATGATTTTTTTCGAAGTTTCAAATTTTAATTCTAATTTTTTTGAATATTATTATATTTATCTTGGAAATTTTAAAATTCCTGGAATATTAGATGTTAAAGATAACAAGTATTTACATGATTAATACTTAAAAAGAAATTATAAATATCACTTCTTAATTATTAAAAATTACATATTAATCTAAATTATTAAAAATAAATTATCAAATACATAGTAAATATTTATTATTATTATTATAAATTATTAGTTATAATTTATAGTTGTAAAATATTAAATATTTTTAAATATGATCATCAATCATTAATTATTAATGAATAATATTATATTATTAATGATTAGTAATTAGTAATATAATATTATAGTTAGTAAATTAATAACATATAATTAATAAAATATTATTAATAATTACAAATTAAAAAATATAATAATTATTAATTTTAAGAAAGCATTAAGAATGCTCATTATTAATTATTGATTATTGGTACTTATTACAACCTGCATTACGACCGTTGTAAAATTAGCACCTCTTACAACGGGCATTTTAAGACCGTTGTAAAATTGGCACCTATTACAACATGCACTTTGTGAAGGTTGTAATACAGACATCTGTTACAACGGGTTAGAAAAGGCCGTTGTAATATCTTTCTGTTACAACAGGCATTTATTGCCCATTGTAGAAAAGGTGTTGTATGAGGAATCTATTACAACGGTCCAGCATTGACCGTTGTAATAGCTCTGTATTACAACGGGCAGAGAATGCCCGTTGTCAAAATGATGTTGTAATAGGGTATTTTTGTTGTAGTGTTAACACGCCATGTAACAATGATAAATATCGTCCAAACACATATAATCAACGTTAGATTATATATCACATTATATATCACAATATATAAATCACGGTAAAATAACTGTTGAGGAATCCAGTTGGATTCCTCCAACCTGTTTCCCTGCATCACAGATGTTAGACAATACGATTAACATCGATTTCACTTCACGGTGAAATATTCTAATAACAGAATCACATATAAATATTTAACGGTTTATATATATATATATATACATATATATATATATATATAATTTCTACTAACTGACTAGCAGTTCAATCAAACAATCAACACACAGTCAAACATACAATATTTAACAGTTCTAAGAATACACTGTAAAAATAGAACTATTCAGAGTTGGTGAGTTTTACTCACATTTGCAGTTCATCATTAAAGAACGATAAACTGTTGTTTGATTTGAATCAAACAGTTTATTTCGCCATAAATTCAAACTAGCTCCAATCCACTTCAACCCAGTTCCATTGTGAAGTGTTCGTCCATACGATCCTGACGGATCCAACCGTTCGAAATTTTGATTACGTATGATGGAGATATGATCATTACAAGTTCATATACTTTTTAATTAAAACAAAACTTGATTTAAATAATACGTCGGGCCTCACCCACATTTCTTGGCCCATATACCTCCACGTTACAAGCCCATGTCTGCACCTTCTTCCCCAACCACAAAACAACGATCTCCAGTCTTCCATCGTGCCATTTCCTGAACTTCCCATTCCAACGGCGAGCCCTTCTCTTCACCGAACTTTAAATAAGCACCACCATCTCACTCTACTTCGAATTCTCCTTTACTCCGACACCATCAGAACGGCTCGACGGCCTCCCCCAATTTCCGTCGACTACAGCAGGTACCTAACTCCACCACAACAGAATCCACCCCAAGACTCACCGCACATGCAGTTTCTCACCACAAACCCAAATACAACACTTACATTCAGATCGATGTCGTGTATCTCGAAAATTTCAGAACCCTAGTTGCGGCGGAAAAATCCTGGAGCACTGAGATGACGTCGAACCCTCTAATTTAGGTATAGAACTGAAGTGAAGACTAAGGTGAACTCACAGATGTTGGTTTGGAGATTTTAGGAATTTTATCCTATTTGTTTTTGAAATTCGAAGTGATCCAACTTTTGCTGTGAGCCAAAAATCACGGCGGAATTAAAGTGTTGACCAAAATTGAAAGAGGACTTAGGTTTAGAATTTCTAAGGGAGGGGTATTTATAGAGAAATAGGCTGAGATATTTTTGTGGAGATATTTATGAAGATATTTTTATTTTAATATTCGTTTTTTCCTTCTAAAAATTCTTGTGACCACATACGATACCCAAAAATCACGAAACTGTACATGCAGCTACAGTTGGACATTATGGTCCCAACGAAACTGGTTTCGTCGAATTCCGACTTCGTATGCTCACATAAAGTATTTTTAACCGTCAAAATACTGACTATTTTCCACTCTAAAATCCGTACGGCCACACAGTGACTCTAAAAATCACGAAACTAGGAATCTAACAATAATTTGATGTTGCGGATCCAACAAAATTAGTTTCGTCGAATTCCGACTTCGTTTGCAAAAATGGCTATTTTTAACGCTCTAAATAACCTATTTAAATATATAAATATATTTAAATATAATTAAATAAAATATTAGTAAATTGATATTATCATCTATATTCACAGTGGAATACCATACAGCTCTAGAATATTCCTATATGAATTTCTACTCGATATTCACTTCTGGGTCAATCCGATATTCGATTTATATTGAAATTCCTTTTTAAAATATAAATAATTCCTTTATAAATTATAAAGGAATTCCACAGCGAATTTCTAAAATTTGATTTGGACATATCTCAAAATCTACACAATGAAATCCCGATTTTTCTCTTCCACTAGAAAGATATACTCCACCAGCTCCACACGTTTCTTGTTTCACAGAAATCTGGCTTAAAACGAATCCTGTACATTCAGTTGAAGTTCAGATCGCCAAATAGCGAACTACCGCGCCATTTCGAGCTCTATTTTAATTATATTATAATTATACGTTCAAACTGACGTCGACTGAATATATTCGTTATTCAAATTCAATTCTAAACTGAATTATATATCACAGATGATCCGGTTCACACCATATCGTCATTTCAGCCAATTCTGATTATTTTAGAATTAAATATATTATTTAATTTATTATTTTAATTAAATATTCATCATTATTTAATTAACCGACCATTAAATTCTCTAATTCACTATTTAAATGATTAAATAAATTAATTATAATACCTCTGCCAATGCGGGTCATTACAATCTTTCCCACTTAAAATAATTTCGTCCTCGAAATTGCTAAAAGGTAGAGGACGACCCTATTGACTGGTTAGAACATATTTGTTCGCTTCTTAACTTCAGTTTCAACTGAACCAATTTAATTTTAATTAAATTTTAATTAATTCTTATCAACGAAAATTTTCAAAAATCTTGAAAATTTTCTAACACCATAACTTTTCGAAAAATTTCGGCAGCACCTCTTTTGTACTGGTCAATATCTCAAACTCCAACTCGCCTCTCTGGGCCATCTCCAACCCAAAAGAAAAACAAACAACCAAGCGGCTTGCCAATTCGGCTCATAAATATTATATCCAATAGAAATATAAACTTGTACCTTTTTTGTCGGCATATCATTATATCCTTTCCACCAATTCAGCGGATACAAGGGTCATCCCAATCAAATTCCAATCAGTTTTTATCTCCAACACAACCATTCGCTTATATCCAAGCCAAATCCCATTTCAACTCAAGTTCAATTCTTGATTTTCAATTCCTTAACTCCTCAATCCAATACCATTTCGGATTCTAATTTCACAAATCCAATCTTATTCGATTTCAATTCAACTTCAGTTACCACTTAACTGACTTTACTTTAATTCAAATCTGCTTTCACAAATTTTTGTTAAATTTGTTTTTAATTCAACCAGTCTTTCCCTGGGAGTTTTTAAACAGTTTACTCTTTTCAAAAATCAAATTTTCTTTTTTGAAATTCAACTGAGCCCATAATCAATATTCCATTAGTTAAATCACTTCTCTATTTCTTTATCAATATTTGTTAACCAAATATTTTCAATAACCATATTGGCCTTTTATGTTATTTGGAAAACATTTCCGAATATCGCCTTCCTTTATTTTCTAAACTTTAGAAAATATATGCTATTTATAATTGGAAAATACTCCAATTATTTATCTCTTTTTCGATTTCATTTATTTCTATACTTAGGAAATATTCTTTATTATATTTCCAAGCTTACACTTATTAGGGTTAAAACGGATGTTGTGTAAAACATCGTTACGACAACCCAAATACTATATTCAACTAACTCTTATTCAACATTGATCTTCGAGCCTGAAATCTTACTATTTATTTGTTAATAATGAAATCAATCAAGTTGGGGTATAACTACCTCTCAGACCTTGACTGAATAACATTTATAACGTCAAAACAGATATGACTACTTACTCGAATAATCAATACCACACAACTACTTATTCACCTTTAAACACGTATACACTTTCTCTTTCTATTATTACTAGATTTTATTCTTAGTCTTCCTTTTTGATTTTACTATTCTATTTCTAAGTTCGTTTCCTTATCGACTTCTATATATATTGATATATAGATTTCTAGCTATCAAATTATCTTAAAAATATTCTAACTCCTTAAATTCCCGGAAAAATTCGCCATAACCTCCTTTGTACCGGGAGCATCGGGATATTTCAAATAGCCTCCCATGGCCCTCACCAATCCAAAAGAAAAAGAAAAAGCCAAGCGGCTAGCCGATACGGCGCATAAAATCTCATATATGAATTAAATACGTACCTTTTCGTCGAGCATTCTATTTATACACCTTCATACCTTATCCATACCTATCTCATGTATATCTATACCTGTCCAATTTAATTCAACTATACCCGATCGTTTTAACTCAATTCGTTAATAAATTTGTTAATTAACTCTTTAGTCTATTTCACTTTTATATTTGAACATGACATGTTCAAATATATTTTAACTTGCTTATTAACTAATTTGAATCCAAATTTCAAATTTAAGTTCTATATTCGATTTCGAGTATCCATTTACAAATCCAATCCACCTTTCAAAGTTCAACTTCAAATTCACAACTCGATTAACTAATTCCTCTTCGACTTAGTTAATTCTATTCAATTTCTATTCAAATTTTATATTATAAATGCCATTTGAATTTCTATATTCAAATTCTATATTTGAATTCCTTTATATTTTCTATATTCAAATTCTATATTATAATTCCATTTGAATTTCTATATTCAAACCCCATTTGAATTTCTATATTCAAATTCTATATCACTTCCATTGAATTTCATATATTCAAACTCCCTTTGAATTTCTATATTCAATTTCTATTTCTATTCCATTGAATTTCATATATTCAAACTCACTTTGAATTTCTATATTCAATTTCTATTTCAAACTTTATTTATTCATTCTTTATTATAAATCCCATTTTGAAATTCAACACAACTTGTCTTTCCCAAAACAAATTCAAAACAGTATCTCTGGTAGTAATTCGTCACTTATAACTCGAAAATGAATACTGATGATGCAGCTGTCATCATCAGAATCTATTTTCCAGCGATCGAAGTGAGTTCAATACTATAAAACCATTTCTAAACATTTCCACTTTGAAATTCATTTCAAAATATAATTCACACTGCTTGTAAAACAATTTAAAATCTCCGAGGATCTTAAATTTTCCTTATTTTTAATCCAAATCATTTACAAACACTTATCCAATTTTCCTGAATTTTAATTCAATTTTCTGGTTTAAATTTCAGATTTAACTCATCTGATTTCACGTATTTCACTTATATGAATTCTGATTGGTTATTTACATAACCATTTAATTTATAATCTTACTTGATTATAATAACAACCAATATATCCACTATATTATAATTTTGATATATATTTCTTCTCTATATCAAGATATACCTTGGGTAAACTTATTTTAATTTACCATCTTTTCAAACATATCGTGTCGACCCATCGTATTCGAGTGTTTATAAACTCCTACCGATATAGTGGATCAAACTGATCGACCATAACCCATAAACAACTCAACCAATGAATCTACACCATATAAAACCACTTTATATCAAATTACAAATACGCACTCGTATATATATACACTCAAACTCAATCTAGGGTATTACTAACCCTATCTCTACCGAGTCACGCCACAGACCAAGGTAATTCTTAACTTAAACTCTGATACCAACTGTAATGACCCGGGATTTTGAGCGACTTTGGTTATCGACATAAACACGATGTCGATAACCAAACATCGAAAAATCCTGGTAATTAGTGAAAGAAATTAAAGGGTGAGAATAGATAAGATAGAAACTTAGAATAGAAGAAGAAGAAGAACATCATCAGAGTAACACGAACCTCACAGCGGAACGAATAACATATATTATATATAACATAACTTGAAATATACATCATTAACAATGTACAGCACTTACAACACAGCGGAAATAACTATAGCTATATGATCATGAAGCCTCCTGCTCCAGCTCTTCAAGTATCTGTAAATCCCGACTACTTGACTGCCCGTACAAATTTAGGCACCCAAGAGTTTAGGGAAAACAACAAAATAAACTCCGGGTCAATCATGGACTGGTATGAGTAAAACAGTTTAAAACAGTTGAATAAGTATATGATATCTCATAAGACCACGCCGTGAATACGGAACGGGTTTTTCCCTTATGAGAATCCAACATCTTTGACAAAGCAATATCATTCTGATATTATAATAATGTCTACATACAAATAGATATCAATCTAGCAGAAACGCTTTCATCTCACGTTCTACATATATAGTATACAATCAAAATCACAAGCACATATTGGATAATGGATTTCCAACTATGACAAGGTATGGAACCACCTTCTGCTAGTGTACCTCTAGAGAGGAATACACTGGATTCAACAAGAACATCTTGCAACCCGGCCACACATGACCGACCACTCATTTCGCTTGAGTGTATCGAATGTATATCACCAACGGTTGGGATCAGCAACCGTTTCCCGAATGGGATAGCATCAACAATAGATTTTTAGAAGTAAATGAAACTCTAGATCAGGTGATTATACACCCTAATAGGTGCGACCTACATAGCCATGCTGCCTGCCCGATTTCTGTCATTTACCAGTTGATGAGGCTAGAAGCTACGCTTTATCATCACACCAGATTCACTTTGAATGTCACATCGTCACATCCATCAAATCACCGATTTTCGTCTACAACAATACATTATGTGTTAGCTAAAAGAAGTTTCCTTCTCCGCTTCCGCTCTTGGTACGGTTAGAGAAATCAATATACGTGATCATCTATAAATACTCTGTCAGACATCCGTCCATACAAGTCATCCAGGAACAGGATGAACCGAAGGCACTATTCAGTACATCCATCTTAGGTAGTGTTATCTAAGACTTATACAAAAGCCCTTGCACTTTACTCCGTCTTCAATTATCTTTGGCATATACGACTCGCAACGCTTATGCCAATACAGAGTGGTTCTTTGGATAATAATCCAACCGGTCTCTCCATATTAACAACGTTAAAATGGTCAAAAACTTCGATAGTCGGTGAGTTAACTATCAAAGAAAAACAGGCGTGCAAACAACGATATTATTTCCAGATGGAAATTATATCGAACAAACATCGTTTAACATTTATCTATATAGTTCATTTTTCATCTCCTGTTTCCCTATATTCAACATTTTCTATTTTCTAAATTTAGAAAATATAAGTTATTAACACTGGGAAAAACATTTCCATTTCTTGTTTTCTATATTAGAAAACATTTCTGGTTCTTGTTTGGAAAACATTTCCAAAACTCCTTATTTGGGTTTAAACAAATGTTTAGAAAAAACATTGCTATGCCAACTCAAACCATTTCCTTTAATTACTAAGTTCACTTAACCATCCTTTACTGCCGAACCTTAACCATTCCTTAGTTAAAAACGAAGCCAATCAAGTTGGGGTATAATTACCTCTTAGACCTTAACTGAACAACATTTTTAACCTTGAAATAGGTAAAGTTCACTTTACATTTCTTTAACTAACTTCCTTACTTAACCTTTCTTTCGAATAACTATATTCGATTAACTCTTATCAATTAACTCTATGGGACTGACCCTATTGGATTAACTCTATTTGATTTACTATATTCACTTAACTCCTGTCGAATAAACTAGATTCGATAACTCCTCTAACTCTATTTGAATAAACTGTATTCGATTAACTCCTCTAACTCTACTCGAATAAACTGTATTCGATTAACTCCTCTAACTCTATTCGAATAAACTGTATTCGATTAACTCCTCTAACTCTATTCGAATAAACTGTATTCGATTAACTCCTCTAACTCTATTCGAATAAACTTTATTCGATTAACTCCTCTAACGCTTTTCGAATAAACTATATTCGATTAACTCTTTTAAATTTAACTCTAATCGATCAACTCCATCGAATAACTAAATTCGATAACTCCTTCAAATAACCAAATTCGATAATTCCTTTCGAATAAACTATATTCGATTACTCACTTCGATTAAACCAATCGATAACTCCTCTCTTTTAACTCTATTTAATTAACCCTATCGATTTAACTCAAACTGGTTAACTCTAACTGTTTGCCCCTAATTGATTTACCCTACTGGTCAACTCTAACTTATTTACTCTCTTCGATTAACTCAAATCGAATAACTAATATTTGATTAACTCATCTGAATTAACCCCTTTTGTTTATCCCTTCCTATTTGTTTACTTAACAAATAACTATTCCCTTCTCAATCCTATTTACTTAACAAATAAATATTTCTTTTACGTTCCTATTTATTTAACAAATAAATATTTCCTTTTAATCCTATTTATTTCCTAAATAAATAAACCCTTTTTCTTTTATTTATTTCCTAAATAAATAAATTCTTTTAACTCTTTATTAATGTTTTACCAATATATTCTTTATATTTCCATTTCAAATATATCTCCTTTATATTTCATTAACAAATATATTTCCTTCTACATTTGATTAACAATTATAATTCCCTTATATTTCATTAACAAATAAATTCCTTCTACATTTGATTAACAATTATAATTCCCTTATATTTTATTTCAAATATATCTCCTTTATATTTCATTTCAAATATATCTCCTTTATATTTGATTAACAAATATATTTCTTTTATTCAAAATCCCTTTTTCTTTTATAATATAAAATCCATTGATTTTATATAAATAAATTATTTTCAAAATATACTTTAAAAATCCCTTTTCTACATTCTGATATTTCTTATGGTATTTAACACGCCATATAACAACGATAAATATCGTCCAAACACATATAATCAACGTCAGATTATATATCACATTATATATCACAATATATAAATCACAGTAAAATAACTGTTGAGGAATCCAGTTGGATTCCTCCAACCTGTTTCCCTGCATCACAGATGTTAGACAATACGATTAACATCGATTTCACTTCACAGTGAAATATTCTGATAACAGAATCACATATAAATATATAACGGTTTATATATATATATATACATATATATATATATATATATATATTCTACTAACTGACTAAGAGTTCAATCAAACAATCAACACACAGTCAAATAGACAATATTTAACAGTTCTGAGAATACACTGTAAAAATAGAACTATTCAGAGTTGGTGAGTTTTACTCATATTTGCAGTTCATCGTTAAAGAACGATAAACTGTTGTTTGATTTGAATCAAACAGTTTATTTCGCCATAAATTCAAACTAGCTCCAATCCACTTCAACCCAGTTCCATTGTGAAGTGTTCGTCCATACGATCCTGACGGATCCAACCGTTCGAAATTCTGATTATGTATGATGGAGATATGATCATTACAAGTTCATATACTTTTTAATTAAAACAAAACTTGATTTAAATAATACGTCGGGCCTCACCCACATTTCTTGGCCCATATACCTCCACGTTACAAGCCCATGTCTGCACCTTCTTCCCCAACCACAAAACAACGATCTCCAGTCTTCCATCGTGACATTTCCTGAACTTCCCATTCCAACGGCGAGCCCTTCTCTTCACCGAACTTTAAATAAGCACCACCATCTCACTCTACTTCGAATTCTCCTTTACTCCGACACCATCAGAACGGCTCGACGGCCTCCCCCAATTTCCGTCGACTACAGCAGGTACCGAACTCCACCACTACAGAATCCACCCCAAGACTCACCGCACGTGCAGTTTCTCACCATAAACCCAAATACAACACTTACATTCAGATCGATGTTGTGTATCTCGAAAATTTCAGAACCCTAGTTGTGGCGGAAAAATCCTGGAGCACTGAGATGACGTCGAACCCTCTAATTTAGGTATAGAACTGAAGTGAAGACTAAGGTGAACTCACAGATGTTGGTTTGGAGATTTTAGGAATTTTATCCTATTTGTTTTTGAAATTCGAAGTGATCCAACTTTTGCTGTGAGCCAAAAATCACGGCGGAATTAAAGTGTTGACCAAAAATGAAAGTGGACTTAGGTTTAGAATTTCTAAGGGAGGGGTATTTATAGAGAAATAGGCTGAGATATTTTTGTGGAGATATTTATGAAGATATTTTTATTTTAATATTCGTTTTTGCCTTCTAAAAATTCTTGTGACCACATACGATACCCAAAAATCACGAAACTATACATGCAGCTACAGTTTGACATTACGGTCCCAAAGAAACTGGTTTCGTCGAATTCCGACTTCGTATGCTCACACAACGTATTTTTAACCGTCAAAATACTAACTGTTTTCCACTCTAAAAATCCGTACGGCCACATAGTGACTCTAAAAATCACGAAACTTGGAATCTAACAATAATTTGATGTTGCGGATCCAACAAAATTAGTTTCGTCGAATTCCGACTTCGTTTGCAAAAATGGCTATTTTTAACGCTCTAAATAACCTATTTAAATATATAAATATATTTAAATAAAATATTAATAAATTAATATTATCGTCTATATTCACAGTGGAATACCATACAGCTCTAGAATATTCCTATATGAATTTCTACTCGATATTCACTCTGGATTAATCCGATATTCGATTTATATTGAAATTCCTTTTTAAAATATAAATAATTCCTTTATAAATTATAAAGGAATTCCACAGCGAATTTTCTAAAATTTGATTTAGACATATCTCAAAATCTACACAATGAAATCCCGATTTTTCTCTTCCACTAGAAAGATATACTCCACCAGCTCCACACGTTTCTTGTTTCACAGAAATCCGACTTAAAACGAATCCTGTACATTCAGTTGAAGTTCAGATCGCCAAACAGCGAACTGTCGCGCCATTTCGAGCTCTATTTTAATTATATTATAATTATACGTTCAAACTGACGTCGACTGAATATATTCGTTATTCAAATTCAATTCTAAACTGAATTATATATCACAGATGATCCGGTTCACACCATATCGTCATTTCAGCCAATTCTGATTATTTCAGAATTAAATATTTTATTTAATTTATTATTTTAATTTAATATTCATCATTATTTAATTAACAGACCATTAAATTCTCTAATTCACTATTTAAATAATTAAATAAATTAATTATAATACCTCTGCCAATGCGGGTCATTACACATATAATATGTATGCATGTATGTGTGTGGTGGCATGAAAACATATATTTCATAACATTTTCAGTAAAAAAAAAACATTGACTCCCTAATTTGATGCAGCAACAGTAGAATGACCTATATAATTTAATAATGCAACAGAAGACGTACCTTTTGTTAGAAATTTTAAAAACGATTAAGTATGGTGTTTATTATTAAGAGGGAAAAAAGAAAGGAAGAAGGAGGGTGTGTGTGATTAGTCCCACATCATGAAAGTTGAAAAAAGTTTCAAAGTACTTAAGGGGATTTGTAATAAAAGTGTTGGGTCATTGGGGCACCAAAATATTTACTTTGTCGTGAGAAGGGAGACCATGCATCTCCACCACACAAACGCGAGCCGCCACCCGAGTCGGGACGGGCCTGGTGCGGGTCACGGGTTTGTGTCCATTAGTAATATTTTTGGATCGAATTTCAGAACAATAACAGACCAGTTTTCATCCCATCACGGACCCGACGAAACATTTCTAAACTGTTGGAAATGAAGGGGCACGATTATTTGCAATGTTTTCTGACCGTTGAAAATGAAGAGATGCAACATTCGAATTTGAAACGGGAATAACTGTTCCAAACAGTCTTATTGGTTTATGAAGGGAGACCTCCTCGTTGACTATAAATAAGAAAGCCAACAATCGTTCCATTCATTCTTATTTTCGTCTTTCTTCTTCCTCCTCCGTTCTGCAACGCTGCCATTGCTAGCACTTGAGGAGTGTTGCGAATTTTCGAATTTACAACGCTCGTAAGGTATTGCAGAATTGATATTTCCCTTCCTCTTCGTTCTCTTCTTTATTTCCATCATCAAAGATCAATTTTAGAGCGTTCTTCGTCGGATCAAATTCGTGCAAACTTTGAATCTGATTACGCTGTTCCAAGGTTTCATTTAATCCTAAAAGTCGATAATTCGATAACCCGTTTGTATCTAATGGGTTGAACTATTGTCTGAAAGAATTTATTATATAGATCCTTGAAATTTGAAGTACGACAATCATCTTCCTTCGGATCATCTCGAACCGCGGTATTCCCAACACCCTCCAACAAACAACTTTCAATTCTAGTGAGATTTGACTTTCACCGATAAATCACCAAATTTCATCGTTTTTAATTTAAACATACATAGAAATATGGATAAATCAAAAGCCACATATATCTGGAGAGTTTTATTGAGGTCTTTTCACGCTCCTTAGTGATTGAAAATGCAAGAGACTTGCATTTTCTTCTATTTTAGTTTTATTTTAAAATATATAAAATAAAATTATTTACAGCCACCTATATTATACTATGCACATTAGTTTATTTATTTTGGAAGCGATTTGTATTTTTTGGGTTTTTTTGTCTTTTTATTTAAAATGCTTAGTATCATTTTTAGAGTTTTCTTTCGCATTTTTTTACTGATGTGCTTAATATCTACATTTTTGAAAAAGTAGGTATTTTCATTATTCTTTTTCTATACATGTTAGATGTTCATTTATATTCGTATTTCGGTTTATTCTAGATAACTTTTCTCTTTTGCATGTTATTTTTATTTTTTTCAAAGTACATAGATTTTATTTCTTGAAAAAATGTTTAAAAGTAGTTTACTTCGTAAATATTTTTGTTTCAGAATGGTGTATAGTAACGATCTTCTCCTACACTCCTGTTTTAATGTTGGATAAGGTTTTGGAAAAACGCATGTATTCTGCATTTTCATAATTCTTGTTTTTAACATTTTAAATGTTTTCACATTAAAAATGTGATGTTTATCTCTACTTCAAATCTCACATTTAACGAACCAATGTGCTTATTAATTTTGATATGATTTGGATTATTTAAAGCAATACATTATGCATTTTTGGTTTTCCACCGCGTAAAAATGTACATGAATTTCTTGTTTTTTCGAGAATCGAAATCCCAATCAACAAAACATCCAAACTAATATTGATATCACATTGAATTTTTTTTTTTTTTTTTTTTTTTTTTTTTTTTTTTTTTGAAATGTAGTAAAAGTTTATTTGGATACTACTCCCAAGTGAAATTCTAATTTATGAGCATCCATACCTTTTTTTTTTAACTTAAATTTTGACTGAACAAATGTTTATCACTTATGGAGGGATGTAGCTTATAAGCGGGCTCAATTGTTATGTCCCCAATCTCCATGTACCCCGGTGTCTCCTTCAAGCAGATCTTCTGATTTCCAGTGTTTTGCATTTAAACTCCTGAATTGTTGGGGGATTTAAATGCAAAAAAGCATAAATCAGCGGATCTGATTGGAGGGACACGAGACACATAGAGATTGGGGACAAAAGAATTGAACCCCTTATAAGCCATTTGGCAAGTATAGTAGCCAAACAGATCCCAAAGAAATTCTTTGGATTAGCCAAAATGGAAGACAACTACAATTTTACTACTACAACAAATAACAAATAAGAAGTCAAACAAAACAAACAGCCAAAGTTAACTGTTGAATATCTTGTCCAATATCCAATATTTTTTATTTTTTAATCATTTATCCACAAATGATTCCTCGATTTATTGCTTGCGCAATTGTGAACAGAAATCTCACGTGCCCACACCGACCACTAGTAACTTTCACACTTCCCCAAACGTGATACATATTCTATTTTATTTTCCAAATTCAAAAAGCAAAACAAAAAAAATTAATCTAATTATGTGGACATCTCCCCCTCCTCATTCTTCATTCCTTCCTTTTTCCGCGTTCTATAAATCAAAACCCAACGTCCAAACTTCCCCCATTTTCTGCATCACCGCCTCCACTTTTGAATCTTCGCATTTTCCTCCATATTTATCATTTTCAGTTATCCCCTCCAAAGCCTACCAAATTTCAAATTTCATATGCATGCCACCAATCCCATGGCGCTCTCACCCTGCTGCCGCCTCCTCAGATCCTTGCCCAGATTGCCCAAATGCCCCTACAAATTCCAGCCCAAATGCCCCTGTCGCCGCCCGATATGCGCCTCGATCTCGCCGGCCAACATGTCCACGTCATCAGACCAGGTGTCTTCTGCCGGCATCACGAACCCGTTCGATCGAATCTACATCCAGAGCCTCAAGCCCTTGATCCAAGAAGACAGATCCGGTGCTGCTGCGGCGAAGGTTGAAGATGAGGGGGAGAAAGAGGAAAGGAAATCCAGGGATGAAGCGGTGAGGGTGGAATCGGAAATGGAGAAGGAGGCGTGGGCGCTGCTGAGGAAGGCGGTCGTGAACTATTGCGGGTCACCGGTGGGAACGGTCGCTGCGGCTGATCCTACTATGGAGCACTCGCTTTTGAATTACGATCAGGTGTTTATTAGAGATTTCGTGCCGTCTGCTTTGGCCTTTTTGATGAAAGGAGAGACGGATATTGTTAAGAAGTTTCTTTTGCATACGCTACAGTTGCAGGTGCGGTTTTTTCTTGCTAGACACGAACTTTTTTTTGTCGAAATGCCAAAATAGCGAAGAAGAAATCAAAGGGATAACACAGTAATTTGACGTAGAGACATAGGATTTTTTTTTTTTTTTTTTTTCTTTCCTTAAGAAAATAAACATGCTTTTGTCATTATGTCATTTTTTTTTTTTTTTCACTTATTAACCCATCGTTTCATTCTTGGCAAATTCTATATGAATCCTGGGATTTGCTGGGTAGCCCCTGCAATTCAGTAAAAAATGAGGAACCACTCTGCTGAATAGGTCCCGTTTAATTAACAAAAACAAAGTGGTTCTACATGATTTGCAATGAAACCACTCTGTTTCGTCCATGACTTCTTTTAGAAACAGGGGCTTTCTTGGTTCAAATATAATTTGCCTTTATTCTTTTATCTTTATTTGACATGCTTCACAAAATTCGAAATAATTGTCATACCGTCGAAATTGACCAGTTAATTTCACCCTTGTAGAACGTGAAAGGAATGTTTTATTCATAACAATACTTTGTAGATAATTTTGTTATAAATAAAGTGGGTACCCGTATGCACCTACCCTCGTTAATGACACTTACGGCCTACAGTGCTTGTGTTGGTAAGAAAATTGCCAACTTCTGAGTATTCTTAAATAAGAATTTATAGGTACAAGCTTTCGGATATAATTCGACTTCTAAGTAGCAATGGTTGTCAAAATTGTGTATGAAATTGCTAGTATCTTAAGCAGCAAACAGTTGTTATCCACATTTCTACTTATTAGCTATTTTTGCAAGCTCTCAAACATCTAAATTTAACTAAGTTATTTGTAAGTGGTTTGAATCTTGTGATTACTTACATACATCTTGCATCCTTCCCCACCAACACTTTAACCAACTGGAACAAGGGTGTATGTCCAAAAATTCATTGTTATGCAATCCATTGTATAATTTTTCTCTTTATCATGTTGTCTTTTAACTTTGTAAGCTAGTTGCCCGATTATTCTAATCTGGAATGAGAACATCATATGAGAATCACAATAATTATAACAAAATTATTTACAAAGTATTTTATGAATAAAACGTGCTAATTGGTTTTCGAAATTTGTAAAGCATGACCATGTTAATATGATCATTCTTTACATGGTCAATTTGTTGATGCTAATTGGTTTTCGAATAAGATGCATTACAACCTAACTCATATCTTATTTTATTCTATGTTGTTGTCTACATTTGTTTGTTTAAAATTATAGTGGCTATTTTTAAAACATTCATTGTAGTATGGATATTTTGAACGTTACCATTGCCATGTTGGAAGTGTCTGTAAAATATGTCCATGTTGCAGGCAGCACACTTTTATTGAGCTGCTAGTTATCAGGGTAGTGCTTTGCAAATGCTGATTTCTTTTCCTATCCATTCAGAGTTGGGAAAAGACTGTTGATTGTTACAGCCCAGGCCAGGGCTTGATGCCTGCTAGCTTTAAAGTCAAAACTGCACCTTCAGATGATGATAATGGCTCATTTGAAGAGGTTCTTGATCCTGATTTTGGCGAAGCTGCTATAGGAAGAGTTGCTCCAGTCGATTCCGGTTAGTCATATCACATATGGACACAGAATACAGGTGTACATATTTGCATTTATGCACACATTTGCATTATTGCACTTAATTGTTTGCTAAGAAGGCACATATCTTTGATTAATGTAAAACTGTAAGTCACCACCCAGATGGGCACTCCAATCAAGCATACCAACCATCCTAATTTTAAGTCCCAAATATTTGGGCCTTATTTCCGTGTCCTCAATTTTGTTTATTTACATGTATTTTTCAGTTTACCAGTTTACAATGGTCGCAGTTACACACTTAAGAACTTAAAAAATGTGCTTATACATCACATATAAACCCATCGAGATTGTAAGGACATGTCTTGCTAATGGCATGCTGGAACTAAGTTCATTACCAACCAATTACCGATCTTCATACCATCTCATTTTGCTGACCCTCCTTAAAACATGCAATTATTTGTGGCTGAGTGTATAACTTGAAATTAACATTTTTGTCTCACAAGTACATCAATATATTCCCTTCTCTCCAGTGATTAGCATATGCAAGTGGGGAAAAACAGAAATATTGACCTAAATATTTCTTTACAGGATTATGGTGGATTATTTTGCTTAGAGCATATGGGAAAATCACTGGAGACTATGCCTTTCAAGAAAGAGGAGATGTACAAACGGGCATCAGATTGATATTGAATTTGTGTTTATCAGATGGTTTTGATATGTTCCCTACATTATTGGTCACTGATGGCTCATGCATGATTGATCGGAGAATGGGCATCCATGGGCATCCTCTTGAGATTCAAGTAAGCTGACTTGTTACTTGTTAATCATGTTTCTCCTAACTTTTATAAAGTACAAAGCTGCCTCATATTTGCTACATAATTAAAGCAAAGATTTGATATAAAGGGCTGCATCAAAGTACTGATATAAACCTACTGAATATTGTGTGTGTAATACATGACAAAGTAGGAGATATTCATATATCAAACATTCAAAAATGAAAACACTGACATCATAGAATACACATGACACAAGCTAAATCAAGTTGCATCAACATTTGATACAACAAAATGTATAATTGTTTTTTTCTTTTTCCTTTTTCATGATCTAAATATCTCAGTAACCTCAAATGTGCATCTGAATTAAAAGAAAGCTCCAGCACAGAAAGATAAAACAACCCCAAGTACTTCCAAAATTTTATCATTAGGATCCGCAAGACAGTATAATGTCTAGTATTTGACTAGTTTTATTCTGCAGGCTTTATTCTATTCAGCCTTACGCTGTGCTCGAGAAGTGATTACCATCAACGATGGAAATAAAGATCTAGTGCGTGCTATTAACAACAGGCTAAGTGCACTGTCTTTCCACATAAGGGAGTACTACTGGGTGGACTTGAAGAAAATAAATGAGATCTATCGCTACAAAACTGAAGAATATTCTCACGACGCTACTAACAAGTTCAATATTTATCCTGATCAAATTCCTGATTGGCTGACTGATTGGATGCCAGAAAAAGGAGGGTATTTAATCGGTAATCTCCAGCCTGCTCACATGGATTTTAGGTTCTTTTCGTTGGGAAATACCTGGGCTATTGTTTCATCGTTGACTACTCCAAAACAGGCAGAGGGAATTTTAAGTCTAATGGAAGAGAAATGGGATGATTTTGTGGGTGATATGCCTCTTAAGATTTGTTATCCTGCTCTCGAATACGAAGAATGGCGCATAATAACTGGCTGTGATCCTAAAAACACGTAATCTTCTTAACTAAATTCCGAGTTCAGGCTTAACATTTGTTGGATGGACATGTCAATTTTTCAATATTGTCCAACTTAAATTAAAGTTTAACCCAATTTAATAAATTTTCATCTGACATGAAGTCTGAAAATTTGCAGTCCTTGGTCGTATCACAATGGCGGGTCTTGGCCTACTTTACTGTGGCAGGTAAATAAAAATTCCCCGTACTTCTGAAATGACATAACTTTTAGCGCTGTTTTGTTTAATTTTGAGTTTATTGTTTTGCATTTTATATATATATATATATATATATATATATATATATATATATATATATATATATATATATGACAATATGAGAAGAGAGAGCGAAAAACTTGTAACCATTACAGCAAAGAGGAGAAGAGTAAGGGAGAAGCTGATTATTTTTTTCCCATATTTTTTTATTTCCTCTAAAAAGAGAAAGAAGTACTAGTTGTTAATCCTGAATGTTAAAACTATCTTCCAAATTAATTGTCTTGGAAATCCGACTCGTTCAGACTGTTGTAAAGACGCTGAAATTTGTACACCAAAATGGGCCCTTAATGTTTATAGCTGTATCTTCTCTGTACAAAAAAAAAAAAAATCAGATCACACATTCTTTTCAAGACACAATATCATCGCAAGTTAGTTTGTAAATGAAATTACCGTATATATCAGCAAAAGAATAAGGTCTAGTTTCAAATTCGACTGTTCGATAGTGAACACATTACAAACAAACTTGGCCAATTGGTTCCTTTGTGACCTAATACTTCTTCAAGTATCCTTTATTTTACTAAGAGCATAAACGGTTGCAATGGTTTGGAAGTTTGGTGTCTATACGCGCCTGTTGCACTGACATGCATGCCTCCGTTAGGCAGTTGTCCATGTTCTCGGACTCTGTGCAGTACAACTGGATATTAAATGTGATTCCATTATACAAACTGACTATTGAATCTAGGTATGGGGTTCAAAAGTGCAATTGTAATATATGCATCCACTATTGAACTTGGATGCTATCAAAGTAATTGTGGAAGTTACATGACTTAATAGGCTGGGTTTTATTATTAATTATCCTGTCATGCAAATGCACAATGGAAGCATTTTGAACCTAGAACAGACGAACTAATAGTCATATTTTGTGATCATCATTTCAGTTCACATTAGCCTGCATTAAAATGGGCAGGCCTGAGCTTGCACGCAAAGCAGTATCGGCAGCTGAGAAGAAGCTTTCCAAAGACAAATGGCCTGAATACTATGATACCCGCGCTGGTAGATTCATAGGCAAGCAATCTCGTCTTTACCAAACATGGACTATAGCTGGGTACTTAACCTCCAAGATGCTTCTAGAAAACCCTGAAATGGCTTCCATTTTGACTTGCGATGAAGACCTCGAGCTTCTGGAAGGATGCGCTTGCAGCCTAAGCAAGAGCCCTCGTACTAAATGCTCTCGCCCTGCAGCCAAATCTCACATACTAAGTTAAGCAACTACCATACCTAACTCATATTGTACAGTTGAATATAGAAAAGGGAAAGAAAGGTATCCCATAATAGACTTCCATTTGGCATCTGTTGGCCGATAGATGCCCATTGTTTTACTTGGGGTCTGTATATAGGACTAAGTTCGTGGGTTGTGTGTGTTTTTTATAACCGCAGCCCATGATATTTATTCATATTATTAACGTTTAACTTTGATTCAATTCAAATTTGTATTTTTATTGTTGAATGTAAATATAACAGATGTATTATGGACTGATTTGCAATGCTGTTTGAATTCAATTGTGAATATATAAATTATTTTTCCAGATTGTTGGCTTGTCTGAATCATTTTTGTTTGTTCTTTTGTTTTGGGAATCACATTTGGTATCACAAGATCTTCTGTATATGATATGATTTGAATAGGGATTTGAGATAAAAACGGACTGTCAGGAAAATTTGCTAACTGTCATTTGGCCAAAATTAATTTTTCCAAAATCCAAAAACCATAGAACATGTCTATAGCATTTCTCTTTAAAATAATCTAATTTACTTAATTCTTTCCACTTTTGTTCCTTATATCTCTTTAATTTTAAATATTCTCAAGCATATTATTTTTTGATGTTCTTAGTATTTACAAATTTGCATGAGTTATGCTTGTTTGATAAGAATTGGTATACACCCCTACCATGAAACTAGAACGGTCGAGAATTGCGGAGAATAAAATGACGGATTTTCGAGTTAAGAAGGCCAAATGAAGTAGGCGTGGTAGAGCAGCGGATTGTCGAGCGATGGTGTACTGTGAAGTAGAAAACGTGAGGAACTTGGAATTTTAAAGCTGGGTCAATTGATAGTAATTAGGGTTTAAAAATAGAAATAAAATTTGATAGAATTTTTTTATTCTAGTCCGTGGTTTTAATAAGTTAATCCACTATTTTACTTTAATAAGTTAATCCACAACTATTTTGTAAGTTAATCAACGAGTGGATTAACTTAAAAATTCCATTATATTATATAGCTAACAATCGATTTTGTGCTTTCTTCTTTCACAATTCTACGTTATTTCACAATTATTTGTGCTGAATTGTCCTTCCCGTTTGAGAAAATAATAATAAATAAATGTGTTAAAAGTAGAGTTGATAACACTTGAATTCAGTAAAGAAGCAATCAATTAGATACAATTAGTTCACTAATTATCTCTGAACATGATCAGATATGATATGGTAGTAGATGATTATGAAAATAAAAACTAAGATGAAGACTACAGTAGAGAAGTTCACATCAAATGTTTTCAAATAGCTTAATATTTTGAAGATTTTGCAAAAGAAGCATTTGTCAAGTAGGTCGACATGAAGCATTACAAACAATACAGTTCATGTTTATTTTTTCAGCGTACATGGTGGATGGTGGAACTCTTTTTCTGCTTTTTTCTTATGACTTACTCTTTGTATTACACTGCAACGTATTACACATAAGTGCAAAAGTTAATGTTACTAGAGTATGGATAAAAATAAAAATTACCTTTTTTATATCATACATATCATATAATCTACAACACAAACATACAATTATATCATATAATTTACTTCATGTCTTCACATTTTCACTAGTGGTGCTTTGCATTTGTATGATGCTCCTTCCAAATGGTCAATGCATGTCCCTGTAACTCAGAAAAAAACACTATTTCTTTTATAAAATTATTTGTAGAATAGTGGAAATGTGAGAAGCAATGATCCGAGATTTACCGAATGATACACTTAGTTAATAAGCTTAATAATTCTAATGAAGACAAGCAAGTTTCACTGGTTGTTTTACTATATCCGGACTAATATGGTCATATATATAATATAATAAGCATCATATATTATGGCCATGATATTGCCATACCATACAAACTCCACAAGCTCAAACAACGTCATATGAATTACAAACTCAAAAGCAAAACAATGAAAACAGCTCAATTCATTCAAGTCCCCATGGAAAAATGCTTGGGAACTAGTGTCGATAGCAGGCGTAAATGCAGCAGGCAACTAGGAGAACGAAAACAATAACAGGGACGAAGACTATTTTAATAGACATGATATTGATATCAAATTATTCTGCTTAGTAGCACTAATTATCTCTGAACATGATCAGACATGATATGGTAGCAATAATAGTTGGCTTAATAATATGATGATAACATCCACAGAAGCATATGCAGAGCGAACCTGTTAAAACTCACCTCTGCCAGTAAATTTGGCTAACAAAACATTTATCTAACATATTCCATGCCAAAGTGAAGGCAACTGTGGCAAATTTAAACTCTTCTGACCATTATTACACATCAACAAAATGTAGATAAAAAAATAAGGCATAATAAGATTATGCAATAACGGGTATTCCAATAACTTAGTTGTAAAGTGAGGCTAGCTAGCAATCTATCTTTTGAATTTTTTTTTGAATAACACTTTGAATCAATACTAAGAAAGATGTCTACATTTGAAACAAGCAATGTAGCTTTTGAATTATTATTTTTCAAAAACAAGCAACGTATCTTCTGAAATATCATTCTTCCACTTCTTAAATAAAAGACCACACTAGTCATGCCTACCGGGGCTTAAAGAAGATGCACTTTTCAATAATTCCTACATAAAAAAAAACATTGCACAAGTATGTAGAAACACAAACCTTCATTAATTTGATTCAGTAAGCAGCATAAAGTAATATTGATCACCTTTCCAGAAAATATAACATTATTTAATGGAAAAAATAATAATAGTAATTTGGTATAAATTTATGAAAACTTAAAAAAAAAAAAAATGAAAAAATCTGAAAAGTTACGGGTTCTTTGTCGGTTGAAAGAACTTCTGAAGCCATGACTCTATCCCACTTGTAAATTCTATTTTGAACTACTTCAATCCATTTTTTTGCATCAGGATAACATAACTTCTCCCAACCTGGATAAATAGTTGGTAATAGCGCTTCTTCTTTCAAACTGACTATCATAAAGTGTTTTCCACTCATCAAAACAATTGTTATTATTCGGCGTTTAGTTGTCGAACCCAACCTTAAAGGCATGTATGTCATACTCTCCTCAGGAGAATAAATAATAAGTATGCAATTAAATGCAGTTGCAAATAAGCATCTCATATCTGGAAAAATCAACCAATATTTTTTACCTGCATATGGTCCAAAATATGCTAAAGCAACTTCCACTATTTGATACCCTTTCTCACTACCCAAAATCTACCATGCTACATCATCTTCAAAACCCAACAATTGTGCACAACAACGGAATCCACAGTGTCCATCAGGTGGAACATTTTCAACACTTTCAAAAATGTGCTCCTGAAATGACGGACTAAAATACTTGAATGCAAATTCAATAGCTGATAACTCATCATCTGAGTTAGAAAGTGAGAAACATATGGTTTTCAACTTTTTAGATTTGGCATTATTATAGATAGATGCTTTCTTTTTCATATTCTGATTATGTCTTTCTTCTTTTGTTTGTGCATATTCAAAAGCTGATTTGTCACACTTTGTAGTATAACCTTTTATGGATTTATCTTTCTTCCTAGGTCTTCCTTTTGCTTTTTTGTTTTTTGAAGGAGGCTCCATATTTGCTCTCAGGATAGTTAATCTGAAATAAAAAAGTATGCATTTTTATATTTTACATCAACACTTTAAGTGGAATACAACGTTAAATAATATGTAGAAACATACCTCTTTTAATACTTTTAACATTTTCAGTTGTTGCTCCTCGGTAGACTGGTTGAATTTATGTAAGAAAGTGAAAATTTTTGACATAGGATCTAGTGAACTTTCCACAACATCATCAACAATATCATCAAGTTTTCTCCAAAAAGGATGAATGGAAGACAATAAGATCAGCCTGTTTTGTTGTTTCAATTACACGATCTAATGCGCACATGGAAGACCATAGATATGTTTAATTGTGCAATCACAACTCGAAAAAACTAAACCAACGTATTCAGATTTTTTCATTTCTTCGATAATCAAATCTAATGCGTGGTGAGATACAAATCCTCGTAGATTGTTGAAAAAGGTAATACGGTGGTTATGCAAACTGATACTTAATAATTTACACAGAGAAGCCTTAACAGCCACATGCTATGTTATTGTCAATTTATTAATCATCACGAAATTTTGCACTAAATTACCTTGAGATGAAGCCAAATATCTTTTCAATGTTGAATGTTGCTTTTCAACCCTATTTCCAAAATGCCTTACATTATTTGTCCATGCCACCACAAATTTTTCTTTAAATGGTCGGATCTAGTTATCTTCAATATATATTAGTAACGTACCGTATTTTTCATTTTAAAGCATTTTCATGCTTCATTAAATGGTATCCCAGTAGAAGAATCAATTAGTGTATGAAATTCTTGAACGAACTCCCTCCACTCCTCCATTATTTTGAAATATTTTTTGCTTTTTGCTTCAATATTCTTTGAGATGTGAAATGTACATAGCCAGTGAGAAGCGATAGGATAAACTACACGAATAGTATTCATTTAGGTCCATTCTCGATTAGTGATAATGACCGAAGGAGTGCTAGCAGTTGGACCTAGAATATCATATAAACATCGTAAAACCCATATGTAGTTATTTACCGTTTCGTGACAAAGAAAAACATGTGCTACAATAAATGTTTTCCACGTTGATGTAACTCCAACTATCACTAACAAATGTTTATCATGACGATTAGTTTTGTACGTGCAATCCATGATCAAAACATGTGGAAAACATCTAACAAGTGTCATGGAATATGGATTCCAAAAAAATATCTAGTACTTCTTCTGTATTCTCGTCTCTTCTATGGAATTCAACACACTTCTTATCCACCGAATATAACATTTGTTGCATATAAGTCCTACCTTCCATTTTTTTTAACTCTATGTTTAGCTTTAAACTTGTAAACGGTTTGAATTGCTGAAGCATTGCTTGGGTAGTTCTTTTTGAGAACACGAAGTACTTCTATAGCTTTTACACCACATGTACTCATTTTGATTACATCTTCCTTTTCTTTTTTTTGAAAGTCTGCCAATATATGAATGCCCTTCAAACTTCGCATTTTTCCAATTGATGATTATGGGGTCCACAAATAACTTCCACCCTCCATTGATCCAACATGGGTAGTTTAACCCCTTTCAACAAGAATGGACATCCACATCTTTTAGTTCCCGTCTTTTTAGTCTTTGTATGAACGTTGATGGCTTTATTTCCTTTCTTCTCAACATAAAAACTTCTTTCACACCAATATGATATTCAACCATTACGACCATTTTTTGCATTTTCACTTTGTTTGATAGTTACAACCACCCCACAAGATTTTCCAATTGTCTTACACCATTATGTAAGATCGTCACGGGAATTGAATACCTAAATCATTATATACAATGAAATTTCTCGTCAATCTCACATAAACATGTATTACTTACAGAGGGAAAAGTTGAAAATTTTACCTTATTATTTCGGAATGCGGATGTACAATCCGATTCAAGTATTTGATCATCTAATTATAGCATATTACTATTCTGAATAATAAAGTACAATAGTAAATATAAAGCTAAGTTATATAACAAGTCTAATAACCGCATATAATATCATGATTACTATATCAAAATTTGAATTTTCAGGATTGTCCGAAGGTTGTTCTAAATCATCCATCATGTTTTTGTTTTCTTCTTTCACAGCTTCAACTAGCCTTTCGTCTTCGTCATCATTATCTATTAGTCTTGAATAAAACCCTTGATTTTCTGTAATTTCCTTATTACTGCAACAACTGTCTCCCTCATCAAGATGTAAACGGCTTCTCTTCTCAGACATGTTTCTATCAATTTTTCAAGATTTCAGAAAATATAACTATAACTAGATGTGATAATGGTGATATTGAAAAAATACAATTTTTATACAATTAATCAACTTCAAAAAAAAAAAAAATTAAACAAACTACTTACTGTTTGAATTACTCCGCTTAAGCTTGGATTTAGATGCTAGGATTCCAGAAACAAGAAGACGACTGAAAACGCACAGAAGAAGACTCAAGAAGAGAAAATAAGTACATTTTTTCTGTGGATACACCGACTAAAATTAAAATTTTAGTAAAAGTCAATGATCCTATAAAATAGGGTGGATTAACTTACTAATATTATGGATTAGAATAAAAATTACCAATTTGATAACTCGATACTATGGAATATCAAATAGATAATATGAAGCACATTAGAACCGGGTAAAATGAACATGGAGCAAGGCTATAGGAACACAAAATTATGTACCTAAAAATCTGGACCACAAAATTTGTTTGTCTTTATGTGTGAGATGAAATTCAAGGGAAGATCTAATGGTTCAGATTGTGTGTTTAATTTTGTGCCCATTTAGACTTTCCCATATATATATATATATATATATATATATGTATGTATATATATAGGTAAGCGTTCAATGACACCCAAAAAATGGAGCACCCTAAATGCCCCCTGATAACAGTCTTGCATTTATATTAAAATAAGTGAGTGGGAAGTGAGAGTGAGCAGAAGGAGAGAGAAGGGAAAAGAGTGGTGGAAATTAAGGAACAAACGGGGTGCTGCACTGTTACGGGTGGCACTGAATCTGCCTCATATATACATGGAAAGTCTATTTAGATACAAAATTTTGACACAATTAATTTGCATCATTGGATCATCCCATGAATTCCACATATCCATATAAAGACAAAAAGATCAAACGGTTGAGGGTTTGTGTCTCTCCGCTTGTGTCTAATTTTGTGTCCAAATAGCCGCCCTCACACACACACACACACACACACATATATATATATATATATAGGATGACTATTTGAACACAAAATTAGGCACAAGCTAAGAGACACAAAGTCTTGACCATTGGATCTTTTTGTCCTTATATGAAGAGGTGAAATTCAGGGGATGATGCAATGGTGAAGATCAATTATGTCAAAATTTTGTGTCTTAATAGACTTTCCCATATGTGTATATAAATATATATATATATATATATATGTGTGTGTGTGTGTGTGTGTATGTGTGTGCGTGTGTGTGTGTGTGACGACTATTTGAACACAAATTAAGAAACACAGAGTACTAGCCGTTGGGTCATTTTGTCTTTATGTGGAGAGGTGCAAATCATGGGGAATCTAATGATGGAGATGCATTGTGTCACCACCAATTGTGTCTTTATATTGACCATTGGATCTTTTTGTCTTTATATGCAAGGTGGAAATCAGGAAGCAATCCAATAATAAAAATTCTTTGTGTCACCAATTGTGTCTAACTTTCGTGTCTATATAGATTTTCCCATATATATATATATATATATATATATATATATGTGTGTGTGTGTGTGTGTGTGTGTGTGTGTGTGAAGCATTCCGAGACACCCCTGTTTTGCAGCACCCTTTTAGCACCTTTACCCTACTGCGAATCACACTAATCCAAATCCAACAAGATTTGATAGATGTTCAACCCACATATATACTATCGTCTATGCAAAATTTGAGCTCATTCCAACATTCATAGAATAATATATCTGATAGGGGTGGACGAGATTCGGTATGGTGTGGTTTGGAGCCCAAAACACTTCCGCACCGCATCAAACGGTTGATTAAAAATGCAAACCACTGTACTAACTGTGATAGCCCGCCCCGGACCAGCCGGCATTTCCTTGAAATGCGTTGTGCCAATGCCCGACTAGCACAGGATGGTCGTCAAAGGAAAAGAAAGAAGACAATGAATCACCAAAGAACCTATAGTATATCTCATAGCGCATGGAATAAAATATAATAATAACATAACTTGACATAAAACAGGCGAGACAGTGCATAAGCTGAAAACTAAACCATCATAGCAGTGGAAAATTCAAAAATAAAGCTTATGATCCAAACAATATTTATTACAACTTTTAAAACTGTCTCTAAAGAAAAATAGAAAGGTGCACTACTAATGCCCAAGGTAGCGACCAGTAGCAACACAGGGAGAATATATGACAGTAATACGTGTAACCCCTTTACTCGTCTCCGGATAGCTACTCGTGCATAACCAGCCAACCTGCCTCTAGTCTGCTCATTTAGGAGCACCTAGAGTAATAAGAAGAGACATAAAACTCTGGGTCAGACAAAAGTCTAGTATGAGCGATAAGCAGCAAAACTAAACAATAACAGGTATAATCTAATCATACCTGAACTTGGACCTGCAACCAAAGAGTTAGCACAACAAGATGTACAATACTCTAAGATAACACTAACATAAAGTGTAAATGAGGGTGTGGGTCATGGTGATAGCAAACATCAAACATAACAATCATCCTCACATCTCTTACTCAGTGCGTAAAGCATACGATATGCACCACTCGATCACCCAATCCTTTGCTACGATCACTCTGCTCCATGGAGTCACAATGACTCCATTGCCCTGATCCATAGCCACTAATCCGTCTCTCAGTGCACACGTCCCGCAGCAAAGTCCAACTCATGAAGTTAACTCCTTGGTTCCTGTTTGGATCATGGCTTCTAACTTCCTATTTGGACCACCTTTGCATCTCGGGTTTTGGTTGAATTGGTTTTGATCTTCAGAAGAGTTTACGATCGTCGTTCGCATAGTCCTCCCCGTATCCTTCGACTCGCGGCTCACTCTGGCATCGGCTCGTGTTCCTCTTTTGTATCGTCTCATGGTCCTCTTTCCTTCCTGGTGCGGTTCATGACTCGCCATCCTAGGGTTCGCCCCCTTCCTCACGGTCGCTTTATGAGGGTTCATCCCCTTCCTCACGGTCGCTCTATGAGGGTTTGTCCCCTACCACACGGTCGCCTTATTAGGGTTCGCCCCCTTCCTCACGGTCGCCCTCCTAGGGTTCGCCCCCTTCCTGACGGTTGCTCTATGAGGGTTCGCCCCCTTCCTCACGGCCGCAAAGATGCTTCATGAATGAGTTACTGACCAATTTCCTACAACTTTCCAGCAAGCTATTTATGCTACATGATGGCGTTTTCGATCAATCTAACAATCCTAGGCAATTATAAAACATTCCAAACAGTAATAGCAGCATGTATAGTCAACCATAAACACCAAAACAATAATTTCACATGCAAATATGGATCAAACATACCCAAAACAATGATTTTTCCCTTAATCCCCTTTATCATGATTTAACCAAACATTTAGCAAAACTTGTCCAAATTAACCCAAATTTCTAACAGCGGCATAAAATAATATTTAACAATTTCTATATATTTTTTCAGATTTTTATTACGTAAAATTTCGTTAATTAACACTAATCAACCCTAATTAGCCGTAATTAGTGAAAAACAAGGCAAATCACTCATCTTAGTCACAAATAAATCTCAGATCTAAAAATATCTCTGATTTGGGTCAAATCTATATGCAACACAACAGCTCTACCTCGATCTTTATGCTAATCTGCTTTGATTTGATGTTGATTAGGCTAATATATGATTAAACGGTGATTTGAGAGTTGGAGGCCATTGTTAGGGTTGAAGAAATGAAAGTGACTGCTACAAAAATGATATAGAAAGGTTTCACCAGCCCCTTGCAGCCCTTAAATACCCTTAATTCCAAAATCCCTAATGGACCAAGCTGCTAATTACCCAATTAAGCTGTTTTTCACCTTCCATACCTTATTTTAGCCATATCTCCCAAACAGTAAGTCCGTTTGATTAATGTGACCATTCTGCGGAAAGAGAAACCATCATCTGAATCCAATGGAAGTGGTTTCAGGTCAAAACTCCTTACCAATCAAAAGTTATAGGCGAATCTAGATTCGCCAGGGGTAAAACAATCATTTAAAAATCGGCAAAAATCGTGAACATGGAAAATGACCCCAATAGTTGCTTCCCAAAGTTACACGACCATACGACTTTTCAAAAAAAAATCTATGATCCTCTGATGCGTAGAATGCAGGTCGTTACATTCCCTCTCCCCCCCCTCCACCCCAAAGAAATTTCGCCCTCGAAATTCCTGAACCAAAACAAATAAAGGTATCCCGCACGCCTACCAGCCATTTACAAACAATCAAACATACACAATAACTTAACAAGCCTATCCTAGCATGCGACTTACTAACAAAGGGATAACTGTTACTGTATGTGAACTCAACCAGATGCAAATGGTTATCCCATGGCCCTCCAAAATCCAATATACAAGCTCTCAAAGATCCTATAATGCATAATTCACGCAAATACCATCATAAACCAATCCAATCCTTGGTTAACCATGAATGAAATCCATTAAGATTTGTTTCCATTTCCATTCGGGAATCTCCAATGGTTGTAACAAACCATTTGGCTTCTTTGGCTCGGCTCTAACTAACTGGCAGTTCATGCACTTGGTTATAAACTTCCCAACGTCCATCTTCATCACTTAATCCTTTTACGTTGGGTAAAAATAGCCTCTCACTCTTTCGAAGCCATTCTTCTCGATCAAGTCCTTGCTTAATCATTTTCTCGCCATAGATACCCATCTCTACCTTAGAGGTGATTTCCAATAGGTTAGGATCGTCCCTCTAACTAGAACCAATCCACTCAATCAAATTGGTCTGATCGTCAAACTTGTTAACATCTCTGGATCTAATCCATACTTAGGTCTGAAATCATATCCCGTGATATACTCTAGTTGCTTCCATCCCAGGAACATAGCCCCTAGACTGGTATATCTCCTATAACACCCCGTATTTTCTGTGAATATTAAAATTAACAAATCTAAGAACACTTAATTTTAAATGTGGGAATTAAGTAAAACAGGTTGCGCCATTGCGTTCGTCTCGGAATTCTGCTTGAGATAGAGTCCGAGTTTGCATGAATCGGACTCCGTATGGAGAAGTTATGGAGGTTAGAAGATTTTAAGTTTAAGCATAAAATAAATATAAATAATAATTAAAATCAAAAACCAGTTCAAAATTCAGACAGAATAGGCTGAGCAGGAAATTTCCCGCTCAGGGTGTCGACCCCCCAAGGGAAGTCGACATAGGTTTCGACCCCCCGAGTCGACCCCTTTGAGATTTGCTTCCTGTGACGAATTTCTGTAGTCCTAAGCTGATGTGGCCTTCTCTGATTGGCTAATGACAAATTTCTGAGGTGTTAGGGCTTATGTATCGTGCTATGATTGGCTGGATGAACACATATCTTTGGTTTGATGGCTCTGATTTCTCCTAGACTAATCTAAAGACTAGAATTAATCCTAGACATCTATATATACGTAGCCAAACCTAGACCCTAACCTCATAACCCTAAAACTATGGTGTCGTCATGCTGTTCGTCTACAAGCTAGCCTAGCCTCCTTCATCTTCTCCTAACTAGAAAAATAAATCCAAACTAGTAATCGATTAAAAGAACTTCAAATCAAACGTCTACATCAAAGGATAGCTTTTCAAATTTAGAAATCAGATCCCAGAATACAAGATCCATCCTTTTTCTGTAAGTTCGGTTATTATTTAGATTTAAACATCTAATAGAAATCATGACTGTAATAATCGGATCTAGAATGATGCCTAATTCTGATTCATGCCTATCCTTTTGTCAAATCTAAATTGCTTATGCCTATATGACTATTGTGATTGATGTAATGACACCTATCATGCCTATGAGACTATTGGACTGACATAATAGAACCTATCATGCGTATGAGACTGTTGTGACTGACACAATAAAACCTATCATGCCTATGAGACTGTTGGACTGACATAATAGAACCTATCATTCCTATGAGATTGTTGGATTGACATAATGGAACCTATCATGCCTATGAGGCTGTTGTGATTTATAGGATGAAACCTATCATGTTGTACATCCTATGCCTATGAGACTATTTTGATTTATGTAATGGGGCTTATCATGTTGTATATGAAAATTAGTGATTCGCTTAAGTCCAATTCTATCTAATCTTTATACCTACGGTATATATTGCATAGCTTGTCTACACATATTGTTAATGTACAACATTGAAACATGATTCTTGAATTTGGTACATCTTCACATGCCTATTTTTTCCTTATGTAAATTCCTATGCTCCTTCTCTATTTTTTCCTTTTTACTTGCTTTTGTGAATACTAAGTTCATTTGGAACTTAGATTGAATCTCGTTGTACATGCGATTATAACGCAAGGAAAATTGGGTATAATTTAATTGAGTAAATTTTGGGCATAGCATGAGAATGTGGCATAAACTTATATTGGCTAGACTTATGGAAAATTTGACACATAGATTTGGACACATATGACAAATATGTAAATTGGCTAAAGATAAACACGCCTAAACCGAGGTTAAATTGAGTTGCGGTGTAAGACTGCCCGGAACCGTCGGTCACATCCAGCGACCACAACAATATAGATCTAATGTGAGAGGTTAGTGCATTTAAGCCCAAAAAGGCAAAGTTAGATTAAGTTGCGGTGTAAGGCTGCCCTGAACCGCCCGGCACATCCAGCGACTGCAACAATATAGATCTAATGTGAGAGGTTGGTGCTTTAATGAACAAAATTAAAGCTAAGAAACAGACAGGTTAAGAATGGTAGGGTTAAGTTAATTAAAGCAACACTTAACCAATATAACATTATGTGTGATAGGGTTAAGTAACACAAGAGAGCAACACTTAACCAATATAACATGATGTGTGATAGGGTTAAGTAACACAAGAGAGCAACACTTAACCAATATAACATGATGTGTGATAGGGTTAAGTAACACAAGAGAGCACCACTTAACCAATATAACATGATGTGTGATAGGGTAAAGTAACACAAGAGGGCAACACTTAACCAATGCAACATGACCAGTGGTAGGGTTAAGTTAACAGTTAACCAATGAACGAGTGGGGTTAAGTTAATGGGAAACACTTAACTAATATAATATGATGAATGAACAGGGTTAAGCTAATAGAAAACACTTAACCAATTACAACATGATGAATGAGAAGGGTTGAGTTAATAAGAAACACTTAACCAACATGACATGATGTGTGGATGGGTTAAGTTAACTTGAATGAATGGATAACACTTAGCCAATTTGGGGGGGGGGGGGGTATACGAATAGACCCTAGGAAAACCTAGTAACGGGGACCCATTTCAGCAGTAAGCCACATGGATGTATCCGAGCTAGGCAGGGTGGGGCACAATTACTGGGCTGATTATAAGCGGTCAAAACAACGGAAGGGGATGTTGCAGTGTAGTTCCGACGGAGTATGGACGTGCACGTGCTACGGAGTGGAAAAGCAGGCACCGGGCATCATTAGTATACACTGTGCATCTAGAATTTGTGTCGGGTTTCTATCATAGGGATTGATACACCTTATGGTGGGACCAACACAGGGTATCTACACGTAAGAGAGGGCCGATTGACACAAACACAAGGAAAGTTAATACAAGTAGGGAGCCGATCGATAGGGTATCTTACCTTGTCATATCTAACAATCATCATTTGTTGTCTTGCTATGCTTATTATCATGGTTATGTCTGGTATTCAGTTTATTCATGTCATGATCCATTTACTTGTTTACATGCTGAATAATCACTGGACTTACCAGACTTATGTCTGACCCGTTTTCTTTCGCCTTCTTTTCTTCCTTCTCCCCCGGTTCACAGGGAGGGAATATCACTACTTAGCTCAGTTTTCTTTCCAAGCTCGAAGATAGTCGATGTATTGCTTTGTACTCTCTTTTCCACTGCTATGGCTGGCTCATGCTTTATTGGGAAATATCATTGTCATTTTATGCTTCTTTAAACAAGACAGATGCTTTGTTGTAATGGGTAAGGGTGTTTTGGTGTTGGAAAACAATCTTTGTACAAGCTGTTTTACCAAGCTATTGTTTTATCAATGAAGTAAAGTTTTATTTATTTTCCGCTGTTTAAAATTTTGTCTGTTTTGTAATTTATCTGTTCTATACACTTATGAAGCTCCACTGAAGTTAATGCATTCCCTTTGTGAGTGACATTAACGGAGGTGGGGTGTTACATCTCCTACTCAATGCACCTGTTACCGCACCTAGTCCGATACTATGGGCACCAGTATATACCATCATCTCTTTGTTCCCCATCGCTAGAACCCTACAGGTGATAGTCTACTCAAGAGAAGAAAAATAGGAATAAACATAGCTACCATAGCATCCATCAAACAAGTCTTATCTATCACCTGCTAAAGCCATGAACACGTCGATACCCATATGACTGGTCCAACCCAATCTCAAGGGCTAACAGAGGCCCCATCTCCAAACGGACTATTGCACGTCCAATGTATGTTTATCCTCCAAGAATAACTAGATCACGTCCAATGGATCCAAGGTAAATGGGCATCCCCAGATACCCCCACTTCGAGTCCGCCTAGAATACTCCAAACTATCGATGATTTTTTGGACCTCCATCAAAAGAGCTATCTATAAATCCATCTTCAACTCGATTCCAACCCAAGTCTATCCATTAAATTGCTGCCTTCTTGAGTCCAACTCGAGTAAATCCATTACCTTGCAGCCTTCTCGAGTCCAACTCGAGTCATCCATAACCTTACCGAGTTCAACTCTGGGCAGTCCACATCATCTAACATTACTATCACGTTACGATCTTCACATCACTCCTCGAATGAACCAATATATCATCCAATGAAAATCACAACAACTACTTATACCCCACACAAACCATCCTAGTCGGACTCGACAACCCCTAAGCACAAGCCCAAAAGGCCTAAACCAATTTCAGACAAGCACCCAAGGAACATCTCCTCCGAGTTAAGACAATCTGCATGAGTTGATATGAGCAAAACAACCAAACACTCAAGCACTCATAACTAACTCTGGCTATCCTTTCCGATCCTGCTTCGAAAATATCGTTGATCTCATGACAGCCCATGCCATATGTCAAGTGTAAATGGGAACCCTAGTTCTAACTAGACTACTACACGTCCAACGTACATTTGCCTCCCAAAGACAACTAGAACTTACAACAACGATATTTTCTGTATAACACTAATCGGCATCACCGGCGACTATTCACAAACTCAGACTCTGTCTCAAGTATCCCTTAGTTCCAGTTATTATTGCCATTACTAGGTAGGTACCCGATACCACCCTATACCCTTGGAGCGAATCGACTTCCAAAATAATGCTAAACCCAGTAAAGCCTAAAACAAAACAATCACAAGCAAACATACATCTGTGACTCTATAAGACCAAATTACAACAAATCTCGAGTTCCAATTCCAACCTATCTACCAGGTCACTAGACACGAAGGAATGGGAAGCCCTGTCAAACAAAACTTGAACAGGAACATACTAAATAGAAAGTATACCTCTAATAACAACACCCTATCCCTTTTCCGCCACAGTTGGGACATTCGACGAAGAAGGAACAATGTTGATAGCATTTGCTTTCATGATCTGCTTCTCCCTAGGAGGTTGCGGGCATTTATCCTTGTGATGTCCCGCTTGGTTGCAATTGAAGCACTTCCTTTCCCCAGGCCATTCCTGACAATCTCTGGCATAGTGACCCTTCTTACCACGGCTAAAGCACTCGCCATCTTTCTTATTCTTCTTATTCTGGCCATCCTTGGTTTGGTTCTATTTCCTCTTATTCTGGGGATTATCCTTGCCTCCACTGCTTGCTTGCAGTTTTGTCTTCTCTAAAGATGCAATAGCAACCTCGATCTTTGACTTAGGGTAAAGACTCTCAGATCTCAATGCCTTTCCCACAATAGATTCGAAAATCTCATCGATATGGTTTATGATTTTCTCCCCCGAGTACTCATCTAGCCCAGTTATGAACTTCTCATTCTTCTTCTCGACCGTATCGATACGGGATAATCCATACTTCGATAAGGTATGAAATCCGGCAATATACTTTGAGATTGCCCTACCATTCTGCTTAAGCTCCAAGAATTTCCTAAATAATTCCGATTTTTGAGCGGCTAGAATAAACTTATCACTGAATCGGGCCTTAAACTGATACCAAGTAACTTGATTCTAAGGAGTAGCTGCTTTAATAGCATTCCACCAATTCATCGCCTGTCCTTGAAACTGATGTGATGCTAGCTTTCTCTTCATTGCATCTTCGATTCCCAAGTCCTCGAAGATGCGCTCGCAACTATCAAGCCAATCTTGAACCTCTGTAGCCGATTCCGTTCCATGGAACGGCTTCCCACCAAGACTAGTATAATCCTTACATAGCTTGGCGAAATCAGCTCTAGGCGCCTACATCGCTGCACCACCACGGTTAGTAGCATTTGGAACTACTCTCCGAGCATCCATACGCATCTCTCGCATGAAGGTAGTAAACATCGTATTTATATCAGGGACATTCCCATTTTTAGCCCCTAAACCCGTACTCCTTGTATATCGGCTCATCGTTAAATCTGCAAAGAGAAAACAATTAACCGACTCCTTTGTGGCGCCAGTGCAGTGCGACTTCATCCATAGATATACTAATAATATATATATACACACACACATACAATTTTTGAAAACCAAAATATCACAAATACGCGCTCTCATCTACGTATACTATCTCTCCCTGATGTCTTCCCCTAGGTTAACTACACAACCTAGGCTCTGATACCAAGTGTGACAGCCCGCCCCGGACCAGCCGACATTTCCTTGGAATGTGCCAATGCCCGACTAGCACGGTACGGTCGTCAAAGGAAAAGAAAGAAGACAATGAATCACCAAAGAACCTGTAGTATATCTCACAGCGCATGGAATAAAATATAATAATAACATAACTTGACATAAAACAGGCAATATAGTGCATAAGTTGAAAACTAAACCATCATAGCAGCGGAAAACTCAGAATACAACTTATGATCCATACCATCTTTATTAAAAAAAATAAAACTGCCTCTAAAGCAAAATAGAAAGGTACACTACTAATGACCAAAGTAGTGACCAGCAGCAACATAGGAAGAATATATGAGAGTAACACGTGTAAGCCTCCTACTCGTCTCCGGATAGCTACTCGTGCATAACTAGTCAACCTGTCTCTAGTCTGCTCGTTTAGGAGCACACAGAGTAATAAGAAGAGACATAAAATTCTGGGTTAGACAAAAGTCTGGTATGAGCAATAAGCAGCAAAATAAAAAACAATAACAGGTATAATCTAATCATATTTGAACCTGGACCTGCAACCAAAGAGTTAGCACAACAAGATGTACAACACTCTAAGGTAACACTAACGTAAAGTGTAAATGGGGGTGTGGGTCATGGTGATAGCAAACATCAAACATAACAATCATCCTTACATCTCTTACTCAATGCGTAAAGCATACGATATCCACCACTCGATCACCCAATCCTTTGCTACGATCACTTTGCTCCATGATGTCACAATGACTCCATTGCACTGATCCATAGCCATTAATCCATCTCTCAATGGTTAACTAAAGTTATGGATATCGATAACCCCTTTGCATACATCCCGCAGCAAAGTCCAACCCATGAAGTTAACTCCTTGGTTCCCATCTGGATCCTGAGTTCCAACTTCCTATTTGGACCATCTTTGCATCTCGGGTTTAGGTTGAATTGGTTTTGATCTTCATGAGAGCTTACGATCGTCGTTCGCGTAGTCCTCCCCGTATCCTTCAGCTCGCGGCTCGCTCTGGAATCGGCTCATGTTCCTCTTTTGTATCGGCTCGTGGTCCTCTTTCCTTCCTGGTGCGGTTCACGGCTCGCCATCCTAGGGTTCGCCCTATTCCTCACAGTCGCTCTATGAGGGTTCGTTCCCTTCCTCACGATCACTTTATGAGGGTTCGCCCCCTTCAACACGGTCGCCCTATTAGGGTTC
Organism: Allium sativum; assembly: GCA_030737875.1. Taxonomy (NCBI): domain Eukaryota; kingdom Viridiplantae; phylum Streptophyta; class Magnoliopsida; order Asparagales; family Amaryllidaceae; genus Allium; species Allium sativum. The sequence continues at coordinate 258,172,535 of CM060927.1, read as the reverse complement.
ACCCCTTCCTCATGCTCGCCCTCCTAGGGTTCGCTCCCTTCCTCACGGTCGCTCTATGAGGGTTTGCCCCCTTCCACACGGTCACTCTATGAGGGTTCGCCCCTTCCTCACGGTCGCGGAGATGCTTCACGAACGGGTTACTGACCAATTTCCTGCAACTTTCTAGCAAGCTACTTATGCCACACGATGGCGTTTTCGATCAATCTAACAGTCCTAGGCAATTACAAAACATTCCAAACAGTAATAGCAGCATATATAGTCAACCATAAACACCAAAACAACAATTTAACATGCAAATATGGATCAAACATACCCAAAACTATGATTTTTCCCTTAATCCCCTTTATCCCCTTTATCATGATTTAACCATACAATTAGCAAAACATGTCAAATTTACCCAAATTTCTATCAAAGGCATAAAATAATATTTAAGAATTTCTACATATTTTTCCAGATTTTTATAACGAAAAATTTCGTTAATTAACACTAGTCACCCCTAATTAGCCGTAATTAGTGAAAAACAAGGCAAATCACTCACCTTACCACAAATAAATCTCATATCTGAAAATATCTCTGATTTGGGTCGAATCTCTATGAAACACAACAGCTTTACCTCGATCTCTATGCTAATCCACTTTAATTTGATGTTGATTAGGCTAATATATGATTAAACGGTGATTAGAAGGTGATTTGGGGGTTGGAGGCCATTGTTAGTGTAACGACCCGAATTCTGGAACAGTTTATTTTAGATATTTAAAATAGTTTTAAATATTGAGTTGACAATATAAATCAATTTTTATATTGATTTATCTATTTAATAATTGAAATACGATTTATTTCGAACATATATAATTATCGAAATACGAAAATGAATTTAATTGAATTCAAAGTTAAAACTGCATTGAAACAGTTCAGATGATCAATATGTTTGAATGAGAATAATAATATTAATTTATTATGATTATTTTATATATACGTTCAAATTAATTTCAGAATATATTCTGTTGAGTTGAGAATAGTCTTATTATATTGGAACGTCGGTTAGTACGTTAGAATAGCGGTCCTTGAGTTCAAGCTGTAGACCCCGAGATATTTGATTATAAAATAAACGGATAAGCTCAAAATCACATCAAAATCTTTTTAAAATATTTCAAAATCTTTAAAATACTGGAGCCGACCTATTTCTTTTACTCTTCGCAGACCTACGCACTCATTTCTTCTATAAATATAACCGCGACTCCTTTGTATTTCTTCATTCATCAATCAGATTGAAGGAAATCGAAAGCTTCAAATAAAGGAAAAAAAGGGCCTCCTCGAACTAAACTCCAATCAGATAGAATAAATCCTTCAACAAAATCCTATAACTCCCTAATCGTTCAATATCTCAGTTCGGAATTTATATTACGATAATCGAAAAAAAAGAGAAATAAGGGTCGATCCTTTCCTCTCTTCAAAAATCAAATCGCTGTTTGGAACCGCAAATCTCTAACATTCATTGACGTTGTGAGGTACTCAGAGATTGAAATCGCGACTATCCCTTTTCCTACTTGTTCAATTTGGTCTTCACGTAATCGTTTTCTAGTTTGAGTAAATATATATAATACGAATTGATATTCAATTCGAGGACCATAGAGGGAATCACGACTATTTTTCAAAGGGGGAAAAATACGGGATCTCGAGTTCCGAACAGTCATGATTGCGATCCACTGGGATGCATTAATTTGAAGAAAAAGTGTCGCTCTTATGGAAGGGCAGTGAGGTGTTGTACGGAGTCGCGTTCTGAAGGAGGGATACGAAGTGGTTGCGCTTTGCTTTCATGGGTTTTGGCGCAGGAAGTTTTCACGCCTACATGAGGATGTTGATGTTGGTACGATGAAGTGGTGGTTCATGTTTATTTGAGTGAAGTTCCAGGATTACAGTTGTCGTAGTTTTCTTTGAACTGCAGGCTCGGGTACAAGTCACAAATATGATATGGCCAATTAAGGGAGTGTTTAGGAAGAAATATGTAGATTCGGGGTGATTTCCAGTCAACAGTGGAGGGGTCGATGGGGTTTTCTATTACTGTGGAAGGTGATGGGAAGCAGGTGTCTGTTGAAATGTTTAAATGGAGATGGAGGGGTGCGAGGGTGATTACATTCAGCAGGTTGGTTTGTTTGGGAAATTGTTGGAATCTTAGCAAGTGGAGCAGTGTATGTAAGAAGAGGGTATAGGCTAGACTTGGGTTGTTTGCCAAGGAAGAAAGTGATAGTGTTTAAAAAGGTATTTAGAAAGGTAATTATTTTAATTTAGTAATAAATTTTAATTACATTTAAAATTGTTTGATTACCTAAATAACGAATATTATGTAAATTTATACAAGATTTTATCGAGCGGAATCAGCCGTTTAATCCATAGCTGCGTGATACCTAAGATGGAATAAAAATTGGATTAAATCAGAATGGATCGAAATATAAAATCACGGTGAGTAAATCTCAATCAATTTATTTATTTAGAATTCTTTTTAGCCATTAAAAATAATTGATGGTGGTTTGATTGCATTAAAACATTGTGTGGCTATTCAATATATATTAGTTATTTAGGATTGGTGTTTGTGGTTATCATATATATTGTGGAGGTTGGATTCTCGCAGTATCATTAGCGGATGCCCGCAGTATCATTAGCGGATGACCCTATACGCCCCACGCTATGATAGTGGATGACCTTCTATACCGCGATATTCTACCACGAAGCAGAATGAGTATTATTTATGTTGGCTAACATCTGTGGATGCAGGAAAAACAGGTTGGAGGGATCCACCTGGATTCCTCAAAAATATTATTATTTGTTTGCTTTCACATATATTATCATATATGATGTGTTGATTGAAAATTGAGTGATTTGATTGTTTAAATATTACTGGGGCCAAAATGTTAAATTATAAAAATATTGTGAAAAGAGATTTGGAGATTTAAAAGGAAAATTTTATTTTTTTTAAATAGAATTTGGATGTAGAATGTGCTAAAAATATTTACTTGTTTTAAATAAATAAAACAAGTATTGAATTTATAAACGTTGTTTATAAATTGAATAATGTGGGGAATTGAAATAAATTTATAAACGGTGTTTATAAATAAAGTGTAAAAATTATCATTGGGTAATTTGAATATTTAAATTCAAATGTGAATTTGAAAATAGAAATGGGCAAATCATTTTAAAGAAATAAATAACGGAAGTTATTCTGATATTCAGAATATAAATTGAACTAAAATAAATCCGTAAGGATTTATGATTTGAATTCGATTAATTAGAATTTATTTAAATAGAAGTTAAATTAAATATGAAAATAAGTTGGGCGTTATATATATAAGTTATTATGAATAGGAATTTCCAAAATAAGATTTTGGTTTTTAAATAGATTCGGAAATAGACTTGTTTAAATATAAAACAAGGAAATTTATAAAATGGTGTTTATAAATATAATGAATTAATTATCAAGAGACAATTTGAATATTTAAATTCAAATATGAATTTAAAAATAGAATTTGAAATCATTCGAAAGGGAACAACAGTTTTTATTCCGCAATTCGGAATATCAAAGGGATGAGTTTCAAATAGAAATTTGAAAAGGGAACTTGTTTAAATATATAAAACAAGGAAGTTGAATTTATAAATAGTGTTATAAATTTGGTGAAATAAAATATCATTTGGATAATTTAAACCATTTAAATTCAAATAGGAATTTAAAAGTAAATTGGGAAGTGTTTTGAAACAAAACGATTGATTATATTTTGGAATTCGGAATATAAGCTGAATTAAGAAGAACTCAACGAGTTTATAATTGAAATTCGATTATATCGAATTTTATAAATAATTTATTTATAAAAGGAATTGGAATTAAATATAGAATATCGAAGTATAAATAAATATATTACCGAGTAAGGAAAAATCGACTATTATAGAAAATCGAAAATATTACGTTGAATTGGGAAACTGATTTGATATATATATATACATATTAAAAATATATCAGAATGGAATTGAATTTATTGTAAACGAAGTTTAAACGTTTTTTTTTATATATATAATTAAAACGAACTCGCCGCAGCGTGGTAGTTCGTTAATTGGCGTTTCAAGCTTCAATTGAGTATATGGAACTCAATTTTAGTCGGAATTCTTTGGAACAAGAATCGTCAAGACCGGTTGAATAATAGTTTTCTAATAGAAGAGAAAAATCTGGATTTCGTCTGATAGATTTTGAGTTATGTCAAAATTAAATTTTCAGAAAAGCAATGCCAAAATCATTAAAAAACCATAATGGTTTATATAAATAAATATAAGGATTTTTAAGCAAATAAAATCCGAATTTCCATTTGAAAAATCTGGACTTGAGTTATAAAATAAACATGAAGTCAAGTGGAGTAAATGGATTGATTTTTGAAACAAAATCAGTTATTTATTTTTGAATAGAATTAACTAAGTGGAAGAATAATTTGTTAATCGAATTTTAGATCGAGATATTTTCTTTGATAAGTAAATGAGACTTGTAAATTTCATATTCAAAATCGAATATGAAACCTGAAATGAAAATGGGCTTCAATTGATTTATAAGCAAACTAAAATCCATACGAACATGATATGTTCAAATAACAAGTGAAATAGACTAAGAAGCTAATTAAAGAATAAATGGGCGAAACTGAATTCAAACGACTGGATTGAGTTGAATTGAATAGAAAACAGGTGAACATGTGTTAAACAGGTACGGAATGAAGAGAATGAGGTTTATAAATTTAGTGCCCGATAATAAGGTACGTGTTTAAATTCCATATGAGGTTTTATGTGCCGAATCGTCAAGTCACTTGGCTTTTTTGATTTTCTTTTTTAATGGAAAGGGCCTAGAGAGGCGAGTTGAGGTTTGAATTATTTGCCGGTACAAAGGAGGTTATGGCGAAATTTTCTGGAAATTAAAGGAGTTAGATTATTTTTAATAAATTTTGTTAACTGGAAATCAATGTATCGATGTATGTAGAACTCGATAAGGAAACGAACTTGAAAATATAATACTATAAACGAATAGAAAAGCTATAATTAAATCTGGTAAAATTGAAAGAGAAACGTATACGGGTTAAAAAATGAATAACTGGTTTTATGATGTTGATTATTAAGGTAAGTGGTCTTGTCCGCTTTGAAGTTAAGGATGTTTTCAGTCAAGGTCTGAGAGGTAATTTTACCCCAGCTTGATTGATTTCATTTTTAACTGATAAGTAGCAAGATCCAGTCTCGAAGAGAAATGTTTGAATAAGAGTTAGTTGAATGCAGTGTTTTGGGTTGTCGTAACGATGTTTTACACAACATTCATTTTAACCCAAGGAAGTGGAATTGTGGAAATATAATAAATAAATATTTCCTGAGTATAGAAATAAATGAATGGTCGTGGAAGAGATAAGTAATTGGAATGTTTTCCAATTATAAATAGAAAATATTTTCTAAGTATATAAAATAAAAGAAGACGATATATGGAAATGTTTTCCAAATAGCGTAAGAGGCCAAGATGATTATTGAAAATATTTGGTTAACAAATATTGATAAAGAAATAGAGAAATGATTTAATTAATGAAATATTAATTAAGGGGTCCAATGATTGTTTAATGTTTTGAGTAGATGTTTGTTTTTCTTCGATAGTTAAATAACTGACTATCGAAGTGTTTGCCAATATCGTTGTCAATATGGAGAGACCGGTTGGATTATTATCCGAGAACCACTCCATATTGGCAGTAGCATTGCGAATCAAATTATATGAAGATAATCGAAGATGGAGTAAAGTGCAAGGACTTTTCTATTAATAGAAATTGTGCCTTCGGTTTTGTTCAATCCCAGAACGAACGTAAATGGACGAACGTCTGACAAAGTATTTCCAATGATCACATATGTTGGTATGTATAAATATATATATGGTGGCAGAGGATTTATTCTCTTAGCATAATATCCAGAATATATTTATGCAACTCAATTAATGATTTACGGATCTGATAATGTGGCATTCAAAGTGATTGTACTATCAATGAATGATAAGAAACCGTAGCCTCAGGCCTCAACAACCGGGAAATGACAAAAATCGGGCAGGATGGCTATGTGGGTCGCTCCCGTTAGGGTGTATAATAACCTATCTAGAGAAATTCCTTTTACTTCTTTAATCTATCGATGCTGTCCCTTTTCGGGAAACGGTTGCTGATCCCAACCGTTGTTGATATACATTCAATACACTCAAGCCAAATGAACGGTCGGTCATGTTGGATCTAGATTAACCCTAGAGGGGGGGGGGGGTGAATAGGGTTTATTACAGTTTATCAAAATATTAGAAATTAATCGTAGCATAGATAATTGCAGAGTAAGTAAGTGCGAAAAGTAAATAACACACAGAAATACCCAGCTTCGGCAAAATCATGCCTACTGCTGAAATCCTAAGGTTTCTACTAGGTGATAGAACAGATCCCGCATACAAGACCATGTACACTCGCAATCCCTGCTCCTATTATGACCCTACGCTCAAAACCCTAGACTGGTCGATATCCCCTCGATCATATTTTCCTGTATTACAAACCCGTAACACATAACCTAGATTTTACAGACTCTAGTAGACTGTCAGTTAACCCTTAACTGAATTCTAGAATTTTACAGACTCTAGAAGACTGTTCAGACCGATTTTACAACAAATTAAAATAACACAAAAATTAAAACAAAAGGAAACCCTAGGACTTAAATAATTTTCCCTTTTAAAATAGTAAAGCAAGCTAAGCCCTTAAGCGCAAAAATGGCCGGCCCATTTGCTTATTCATTTTCTGCGATCCCTTAGTTCTTTGGAAAAACGGCAGCGGCTTTAAAAGGAATCTGAGCTAGGCTTTCCACTTATCTTCCCCAAATCAAGTTGATGTATGCTGAAAATTTGTTCTCTGATGATCGTATTCTCGTTGATGTTCTTGTTGTCAGATTTGGGAAATAACCCAATCGAAAATCAAGTGAGTTTTCTCCGATTTCTTGCTTTGTTATTCTTATGAGTTTGGGTTTCAATTTTCGATTGAATTGTCTGGTTGTTTTGTTTTTCATCATCAATATCCTATGATGTAAAGGGTGTAAATATAGGGTAAAAATAAAACCCTTAAATATCTGATTTCAAATAATTGATTTGGTCTGGTTTTTCGTTGCTTTCCCTTTTTGGTTTTGTAAACCTTGGCTGAATAGAAATGAACCTCATGACCATTCTTAGATTGACACTAGATTAAATCTTGTCGAGACCAATGATGTTATTTGGAAAGAAATTGAAACATGTTGCATTTGATTCTTGTCAAAAATTTCTACCTAAAAAATCAGTTACCAAATATGCTTGTTTATTTTGCTTAAAACTGGAAACATTTTCTTGCATTTGAAAATCCACATTCGATACCTCCCAAAAACATTATTGATTGAATTGTGGAAAAATCACTCTTGCCAAGTATGCCGCTACATTTCTGGAAACACTGATACGGCTTCTGGAATTAAACATTCTTGTTCCACTGAGAATTTGCACCTTGCCTAAAAAGTATATATATATTTCTGAAAAGAAATAAAGGCCTTGCCAAAAACTTAACATTTTCTTGAAATTTTTCTTAAACACATTGTTAACTTTGAATTGTGGTTTCTGAAAAATAAATTGCATGCTTTCTTGTGAAATATAAAACTCAATCATTATTGAGACAACACTGCTTTTGAGCTTGCATTGTACTGTGACGCCAGGCTTGCCTTCTTGACTTCGCATTGTGTTATGTATCCATGTTTCACTAATTTCATCCATGCACAAATATCTCACTGGCTTGCTCCATATGTTTTGACATGTTTCAGACTTGAACATGCACTATAAAATTGAATTTTAGCCACTGTTTGAGTATATGCTGCTCTCATATATATATATATATATATATATATATATATATGTGTGTGTGTGTGTGTGTGTGTGTGTGTGTGTGTACACTGAAATGGATTCATGTATTCCTTATCACTTGTGCATGAGGTTCAGTTGCTGTGTACACTGTGTAACTTGAAACTACATCATGAACCTCCCTTGAGTACACTGCGTATATATATATATGAAATTGTGTACAAATCAGCTAGACCCCATGGTAAAAATGCTGCATGTATTTTGTGTTTTGCTTTTATCACCATGCCGGATTGACATATTGATGTATGTATTCACCATGAACTAGAAAGTGTTCCATTTTGCTGTGCCCGACCTGTTTGCATTTGTGTTGAACAGTCTTGTTTCCTTGTGCATTTGTGTTCATGCACTTGCTTGCACATGCCATAGATTTGTGTCTCTTCTATACTAAGTTACTAACCTGTTTCACTGTCACTTGCATCAGAATTTGAACTCATGCATGTCTGAACTAGTTCCTTGTAGTTGTCCGACCCTTAAACTTGCTATACTCTGTATTGCACACACACACACCATATACATGTATTACTTTGTGACCATCATTATCATGTTTTTGGTGTCCACTTGTTCCATGAATATTGTTGCTTCACTTGAGTTACACTTATCTGTAGCTGCACCAGATTTCTTCATGCTCCCATGCTTGACCATTTGACCTGAAAGATGTTCCATGCTTGAGTGTATCCTCCATGTATACCATTTCCACTTATGTCACTTGTTGTTCCACCATTGTACAGCTGCCATGCTCCACACATATTACATATTGCCATGTAATTGTGCATGATAACACTTGAGTTTTACTGCACCATTTTGTAATCTGTTGTCCACTTGTTCACTTTGAGCATTTTCTTTTAGTTTTTTTAAACTTTACATTAAGTTGTTTTCATGTGTGCACTGAGTCGAGAAGGTCCACGTGGCTACTCCTCAGTTGCTCGCTGATTGGCGAGGCAATGCACACGTGTATATCTATACACGTGTGTATATGCAGCCATCAGATAATTCCCTGTCCCTGTACATATACAAACTGTCTGCCTAGACACGATGAATCAGATCAGGTCATGAAAAATGATGAGAAACACACCAGAAAACTAAAGCAAATAAAATTTCAAAAAAAAAAAATTCAAATCTGCATGCATTCAGTTTTTATTTCAATTGCAGTGTAATGTGTGTGTGTTTCTGTATATGACAGGTGTGGATGATTGGACTGACAGTGAAGATGCTGTGAAGACAGAAGAATGAAGACAGAAGAAAGAAGACAACATGTGTCAGTAAATGTGTATATATATATATGAGTCTGTGTAAGTAAATGTATATGTGACTGTATAAAGAGTTGAGTGTCTGTATAAGATTGAATATCAGTGAATTTGAGTTGTATTACAGAAATGTACAAATATTGGAGTATAAAACTTGTACTGTTTGAATATTGAAATAAAATATTTATATTTAAATAAAATACTGTGTGAATATTTGAATTTTTGTACAGTCGTATTTTATTTAAATATAAATATTATATTCCTGTCTGTGTTGTAGAATAACAGTACAGTAACAAACACATTTGAAATAAAATTTATGTGGTTGTTATCATCAAACAAAAATCATATAATTGTGTATACAACACTATTATATACAACAATCTCCCCCTTCTGATGATGACAAACAAATAAAAGATTTTGAATCAAAATAAATGTGTTTGACAGTGCATATTAAACTCCCCCTATTTATTAGCTCCCCCTATAACTGTGCATGAGTGAAATGAATGAATAGTAATGTATTTTCAAAATTGAAAATATTTATAATATATTCACTCATAAATCAAAATCTCAACCCATTCTCCCCCTTTTGTTATCATCAAAAGGACACAGAGTTTAAAATATAGATAAAAATTGACTAAAGATATAATTTCAGCTTAAGAGGAAAAATGGTCATCATAAATCACAATCAGTCAAACAAAAATCATAAAATTCTGGGAACAGGTGGCATATTTCACATTATAGAGAATGACGGATTTACGATGAATTTTATATAAATGGAGAGAGTTTAAAAAAAAAAATATGATTTCCAATTCAAAAGAATTTTATAAAATTGAGCACAAAAACAACAGTGATGGATTTGGACTATAATTAATAATTCAACTTAAGTGACAAAAACGTATAATCTCAAATCTCAATAGCTATCAATCAACAAATCATAATACTTCATAAGATTTCAATACATTTCACAAATTAGAAAGATGGATTGATAGGCTGGGTTTTTTTTTAAAAACATCAAGGAGAATTTCATATTAATTTTAATTTATAGCGCATTATTTCCTTTTTCTTTTTATTTTATTTAAGAGCACACTGACCACGCATAACCAGAGCTTGGATTTTTAAATGAGGTCAGTCGCAGCTTAAATTAAAAGTTGTCTCATAAACATGCATAACCAAAGCTTGGATTTTTAAATGAGGTTAAAGACACACTTATGTATTAATTATATATTTTATCATTTTCAACTTTAAAAAGAAAAACTCCTCGGTATATAAAACCAAAAATGGATGATAGAAATGTGGTAGGTACAGAAATGGACTATGAAAAAAATTTCTAAATTAATTATATTATGAAATATGCTCGACTGTACCGGGATTATTGAAAATTTTCAATTATCACTAATTCTGAATAATAACATAGTCCAAATTCTATCACAAATATTTCCACTGTTTATCCAAGAAGATTTTAAAAAATATTAACTCTCCACATTAATATAAAGTCACGATGGATGGTAGAATGATGGAAGATAAAGATGATGGTCGTGAAATAATCGCCAATTCAAAGATATTATAATAAATGTTCAATCATCAAGAAAATATTAATAAAATCTCCTCTTGTTGTGAAATATACTGCAGTCACAATTCATCACAATTTCAAAATCTGATAATAATTTTTGATGAATTATAAACACAATTCAATTTTGGATATTGATTTCAATTTTCGAATGAATAATCAATAAATAAGTTTAAAATTGAAAATCAATTACAAGAGGAATATGAAGAGCTATACAAAGCAAGAGGGATAAGAATATATATATATATATACATAAAAATTCAGCGCTTCTGATACCATTTGGTGTCTCTATTAACAAATTTTAATTACAAAGCCTAAACAGACAAAATTAACAAATTTTGCACATTTTTCAAAGCTGCAGATAAGAACAAGAAATTATTTGAAACATTATCAGAGCAACATAGAAAACAATATCACATCAGACTTGTCAGAGGATGGTCACATAAGATCATTCATGATCCAAGATTAGAAATATTGTTTATTTGAAATCATTTGAGGAATATGAAAAACTCTAGATTCAATGAATCGATCACACCAAATTATTAGTTTCACATTCAAGATATGTGTGTGATTCAGTAAATTAATAATTTCAAATGATTTTAAACAAACAGATATTCAAATCAAATAACCATGAAATACCAATAAATTTCAAGACCCAAATTTTTCAAGGAATTTTTCAAAAACAATTTTTGACAAGCACATGATTAATTTCAGATCATTTACATCAAATTTAAGAGATATTCATGATCTAGAAAATTAAAAAATAATTTATTTGAAATGACTTGAATAAATGTCAAGTTTTGAGAGATATAATGAATCAGTCACACAAGATTGATAATTTCAAATTTAGAGGCATGTGATGTTCAGAATATCAAGAATTTCAGATGATCTCAAACAAATAAATTTCAACAATAATGATCATGAATATAAGATGAATTTCTAGATGTATCACTGTAATTCAAGACAATTCAAAATATCCAAGCCAATCTGAAAATTTCTGAAATTATCACAAATGATAAGAAGCAGTGTACTGTAGTGAGTATAATATTTTAAGCGTTTCCAAAGTGAATTGGAAGAAACTCAAAACAGCATAAGTGTGTGAAATTTCAATAATTATTCAGATCTTCAAAAATTTAGAATTCGAAATGACAATGTTCAAGATATGATATTAATGCATCAACACTGTTATGAATTCAGAGAATCAGAAAGCAAGCTTCAAAACAATTGCAGGGATTTACAGCATTGAGTTTAAGATCTGGATGAGATTAAAAACATTAGAGTTTTATTCAAGAGAAGCAAATTTCCAGGAAAAAACATGAATTCTGCAATTGGAAGTTAATAAAGCTCATAAAAAAATATGGCAGTGATAAATCAAATAAAAAAAACTGAAGAAAAATAGAATGGGTAGAGGAAGGAATAAACATAGAAAATAAAAAGCAGAAAGAATATACAAAGGTGAGTTTAGAGATCATACCTGAAAGCAATTTAAACCAGAATCTCTAACTCAACAGGCTTGGCCAAGGAACTATGGATGATACAGGAATATTGAGCAGCTCGAATTCAATTCTCTTTTGCAAAGCAGTTCCTCAACCTCCTTCGGTACCTAACAGTTTAAGAGATCGAGTGGTCTAACAAAATTTGCAAAATCACTCATAGTCTTGTTCACATATTTTGGTACCCATACTTGTTTGTATAATAATCCATTCGAATCTATCTTCGTACCCTTTGGAACCCAAATCTGTTTGGTTTTAATGAAGTTTGTTTTATTTCTTTTTGGGATCCAGAATTGTTTAATTGGATTATTATAAAACAAATTCACATCGTGTTTATGATTCAAAAATCCTTTGCGATTATCAGAGTTTGAATTTTCATATTGATTCTTTCCAAAGCAATTTAAAGGATTTTTAAAATCATTTGAGTTCTGATTTTCAAAAACGTTATTTTTCTCAAAGCCGAGACCACTTTTATTACCAGATGAAAATTGATTTTTCAATAGCATATTCAGAGATTTTTCACCTTTAGAAAATTTAGTCAAAGTCGACTCAAGCTGTTGAATTTTTGTTTTAAGATCACGGTTCTCTTTCATTAAATCCGAACAATGATTTTTAGTGATCTTACATCTTTCAAAATCAAATTTTAAAACCAAATTTTCATCTTTGAGAATTTTAATTCTGGCTAGAGATTCCATGATTTCAGATTCAAATCATTTTTGTTTTTCAGACTCAAATTTCTTGGATTTTTCAATCTCATTTTCAAGTTCTTCTAAAATCAAATTTGATTTCAACAAGTTCTCCTTTTCAGCAATTTCAAATTTGGAATTTATATCTTTTTTAAAATTTTCAAATTCCTTTTGCAGAAGGTTATTCAAATTTGACAACTCAGTCTTGTTCTCATTTAAGATCAGAATTTCATTTTCAAACTTTTGAATATTTTTATTGAGATGAACAAGATTAGTTTTCAATTTCAAACAGTTTTTACAAACAGAATTTGAAGAATTTTTAACATATTCAAGCTGTGATTCCAAATCATCAATTTTGCTGGTCAACTCAAAATTCTTAGATTTCAGAGACTCATTTTTCAGGTGAAGTTTATCAACAGATTTCGTTAAATCAAGACACATGTAAACCAGATCTTCATATGAGAAATTTTTTGTTTCAGCATTTGTTGATTCTCCATCATCTGATTCATTTGAAGTTTCATTTGCACGACTTGTCAAGCATAGATCTGAATCTAAGTTGTTATCCTGGGGTTTTGAGCTGTTGTCAAATTTTCCATACAACTTATTGAGAGTTCTCCAAACTTCCTGTGCAGATAAACAATGACAGATAAGATTAAACTGTTCAGTGCTAAGATAGTCAAATATAATTTTCATAGCACGAGCATTGAAATTAATATCTACACTATCAAACCCATTGATAATAACATCCCAACATTTAATATTAACAGATTTTAAATAAAATTCCATTTTGGATTTCGAGTTTAAAAAATCTATTCCAGTCAAAATAGTTGGAGATGAACTGGACTGTCTCTCTATCGATTGATAACTAGGAATCACCATTACTCTAGAGTTAATAGAATACCTGCTCTGATACCAATTGTTGGATCTAGATTAACCCTAGAGGGGGAGGGGGTGAATAGGGTTTATTACAGTTTATCAAAATATTAGAAATTAATCGCAGCACAGATAATTGCAGAGTAAGTAAGTGCGAAAAGTAAATAACACACAGAAATACCCAGCTTCAGCAAAATCCTACCTACTGCTGCAATCCTAAGGTTTCTACTAGGTGATAGAGCAGATCCCGCATACAAGACCATGTACACTCGCAATCCCTGCTCCTATTCTAACCCTACGCTCAAAACCCTAGACTGGTCGATATCCCCTCAATCAGATTTCCCCATATTCAAAACCCATAACACGTAACCTAGATTTTACCGACTCTAGTAGACTGTCAGTTAACCCTTAACTGAATTCTAGAATTTTACTGACTCCAGAAGACTGTTCAGACTGATTTTACAACAAATTAAAATAACACAAAAATTAAAACAAAAGTAAACCCTAGAACTTAAATAATTTTCCCTTTTAAAATAGTAAAGCAAGCTAAGCCCTTAAGCACAAAAACGGTCGGCCCATTTGCTTATTCATTTTCTCCGATCCCTTAGTTCTTTGGAAAAATGGCGGCGGCTTGAAAAGGAATCCGAGCTAGGCTTTCCACTTATCTTCCCTAAATCAAGTTGATGTATGCTGAAAATTTGTTCTCTGATGATCGTATTCTCGTTGATGTTCTTGCCGCCGGATTTGGGAAAGAACTCGATCGAAAATCAAGTGAGTTTTCTCCGATTTCTTGCTTTGGAATTCTTGTGAGTTGTTTGTGGTTTTTCGATGGTTTTTGATGCTTGGGTTTCGATTTTCGATTGAATTGTCTGGTTGTTTTGTTTTTCATCATCAATTGCCTGTGATGTAAAGGGTGTAAATATAGGGTAAAAAATAAAACCCTTAAATCTCTAATTTCAGATAATTGATTTGGTCTGATTTTTCGTTTCTTTCCCTTTTTGGTTTTGTAAACCTTGGCTGAATAGAAATGAATCTAGACATGCTATCTTGTCTCCGATGACTCATGAAGATTGCTTTCTTAATTCTTAGATTGACACTAGATTAAATCTTGTCGAGACCAATGATGTTATTTGGAAAGAAATTGAAACATGTTGCATTTGATTCTTGTCAAAAATTTCTACCTGAAAAATCAGTTGACAAATATGCTTGTTTATTTTGCTTAAAACTGGAAACATTTTCTTGCATTTGAAAATCCACATTCGATACCTCCTAAAAACATTATTGATTGAATTGTGGAAAAATCACTCTTGCCAAGTATGCCGCTACATTTCTGGAAACACTGATACGGATTCTGGAATAAAACATCCTTGTTCCCCTGAGAATTTGCACCTTGCCTAAAAAGTATATACTGATTTCTGGAAAGAAATAAAGGCCTTGCCAAAAACTTAACATTTTCTTGAAATTTTTCTTAAACACATGTTGAGCTTGTTAACTTTGAATTGTGGTTTCTGAAAAATAAATTGCATGCTTTCTTGTGAAATATAAAACTCAATCATTATTGAGACTGCACTGCTTTTGAGCTTGCATTGTACTGTGACACCAGGCTTGCCTTCATGACTTCGCATTGTGTTATGTATCCATGTTTCACTAATTTCATCCATGCACAAATATCTCACTGACTTGCTTCATATGTTTTGACATGTTTCAGACTTGAACATGCACTATAAAATTGAATTTTAGCCACTGTTTGAGTATATGCTGCTCTCATATATATATATATATATATATATATATATATATACACACACACATATATATGTGTGTGTGTACATTGAAATGGATTCACATATTCCTTATCACTTGTGCATGAGGTTCAGTTGCTGTGTACATTGTGTAACTTTAAATTGCATAATGAACATCCCTTGAGTACACTGCGTATATATATATATATATATATATATATATATATATATATATGAAATTGTGTACAAATCAGCTTGACCCCATGGTAAAAATGCTGCATGTATTTTGTGTTCTGCTTTTATCACCATGCCAGATTGACATATTGATGTATGTATTCACCATGAACTAGAAAGTGTTCCATTTTGTTGTGCCCGACCTGTTTGCATTTGTGTTGAACAGTCTTGTTTCCTTGTGCATTTGTGTTCATGCACTTGCTTGCACATACCACAGATTTGTGTCTCTTGTATACTAAGTTACTAACCTGTTTCACTATCACTTGCATCAGAATTTGAACCCATGCATGTCTGAACTGGTTCCTTGTAGCTGTTCAACCCTTAAACTTGCTATACTCTGTA
Organism: Allium sativum; assembly: GCA_030737875.1. Taxonomy (NCBI): domain Eukaryota; kingdom Viridiplantae; phylum Streptophyta; class Magnoliopsida; order Asparagales; family Amaryllidaceae; genus Allium; species Allium sativum. The sequence continues at coordinate 258,156,406 of CM060927.1, read as the reverse complement.
TTGCACACACACACACACACACACACACACACACACCATATACATGTATTACTTTGTGACCATCATTGTCATGTTTTTGGTGTCCACTTGTTCCATGAATATTGCTGCTTCACTTGAGTTACACTTATATGTAACTGCACCAGATTTCTTCATGCTCCCATGCTTGACCATTTGACCTGAAAGGTGTTCCATGCTTGAGTGTATCCTCCATGTATACCATTTCCACTTATGTCACTTGTTGTTCCACCATTGTACAGCTGCCATGCTCCACACATATTACATATTGCCATGTAATTGTGCATGATAACACTTGAGTTTTGCTGCACCATTTTGTAATCTGCTGTCCACTTGTTCACTTTGAGGTTTTTTTTTTTAATTTTTTTTAACTTTACATTAAGTTGTTTTCATGTGTGCACTGAGTCGAGAAGGTCCACGTGGCTACTCCTCAGTTGCTCGTTGATTGGCGAGGCAGTGCACATGTGTATATCTATACACGTGTGTATATGCAACCATCAGATAATTTCCTATCTCTGTACATATACAAACTGTCTGCCTAGACACGATGAATCAGATCAGGTCATGAAAAATGATGAGAAACACACCATAAAACCGAGGCAAATAAAATTTCAAAAAAAAATTCAAATCTGCATGTATTCAGTTTTTATTTCAATTGCAGTGTACTGTGTGTGTGTGTTTCTGTATATGACAGGTGTGGATGACTGGACTGACAGTGAAGATACTGTGAAGACAGAAGAATGAAGACAGAAGAAAGAAGACAGCATGTGTCAGTAAATGTGTATGTATATATACGAGTCTGTGTAAGTGAATGTATATGTGACTGTATAAAGAGTTGAGTGTTTGTATAAGATTGAATATCAGTGAATTTGAGTTGTATTACAGAAATGTACAAATATTGGAGTATAAAACTTGTACTATTTGAATATTGAAATAAAATATTTATATTTAAATAAAATGCTGTGTGAATATTTGAATTTTTGTACAGTCGTATTTTATTTAAATATAAATATTATATTCCTGTCTGTGATGTAGAATAACAATACAGTAACAAATACATTTGAAATAAAATTTATTTGGTTGTTATCATCAAACAAAAATCATATAATTGTGTATACAACACTGTTATATACAACAGGTCATGTGTGGGCCGGGTTGCAAGATGTTCTTGTTGAACCCCAGTGTATCCCTTCAGAGTACACTGATCGGATGGTGGTTTCATACCTTGTCATGTTGGAAATCCAATCTCCAATAAGCGCCATGCGGTTTTTGATTTTATATTATATATGGAGCGTGAGATGCAAGCGTTCCGCTAGATTCTATTTATTTGATGCAGACATTATTGTAATATCACTGTATTTGATATCAAAAATATTTTTGGTTATCGTAAGTTAAAAACCAACCGTATTTTTGTGTGGATCAGTCTTACGATTATCATTTCTTTCGAAAGGATTTTGAAAGTTAAACAAATGGTTGGAGTTTACTCACACCAGTCCCATGACTGACTCAGAGTTTATTTTGTTTTGTTTTCCCTAAACTCTTGGGTGCCCATATTTGTACGGGCAGTCAAGTAGTCGGGATTTTACAGATTCACTTGGAAGAGCTGGAAGCAGGAGGCTTCACCAGTTAGCTATAGACTACATATTTCCGCCGTGTACTATGTTGTATCTGGAAACAGGTGTTTATAACTGTTCTAGGAATAATTGTTGTGCTCTGATAATGGTATGTATATACAGTTACGGATTTGTATTTCAAAAGTTATGTTATTAAATACATTTTATTTGTTCCGCTGTGAGATTTGTGTTCTTCGTATTTCTTCTATTATAACTTTTCTTTCTTTCTATTTCTCATCCTCTAACTTCTTTCTAATAATGATTCATATTTCTGTGCAATTTGGGTTGGACGTGTGGTGTTATTAGTCAACTCAGATAGTACAGATTTGCGGACCATTACAATTGGTATCAGAGCTTAGGTTGAGCGAATACCTAGGCTTTGGTGGGGTTGTGCTCATTAGAGATAGGGTCAGTAGTACCCTGGAATGAGTTGAGTGTATATATACGAGAGAGCGTATTTGTTAATTGATATAAAAATTGTTTTATATTTTTTTGGCTAGTCCGTTGAGTGGTTTATGAATTCTGATCGAATCGTGGGACGCCACAAAGTCGATAGGAATTTCTAAACACTTGAACATAAAATTTTGACACAATATTATTTTTAAGTGGGTAAATGAAATAATATTACCCAAAATTCTATTTTGATAGAAAGGAAATAATTTTCTAAAATTATTATATTATATGGATGAGTTGGTTGTTAATATTATAATCAAATTAGATTATAAAAATTGGAATGGTTATATATAACCAAAATTGAATTTGTATATGAATGAAATATACAAATGAAATGAATCAAAATTGGATTCAGAATTTGAATTAAGAATCTAAATCCTGGGAGATCTGAAAAATATTTTTGAAATATATTAAAATAATATAGTTTTTTTTGAAAGGGATTTTTGAATAAATATTACTTTAGATGGATTTTGAAAGTGATAACGCACTAAACTCACTTCAGTGGCTGGTAAATAATTCTGATGATGACTGCAGCATCATTAATGTTCATTTTCGAGGTTTCTAAGTGATGAATTGCTACATTAGAAAAGTTTTTGGTGGAAATTAATTTGAAAGAAAAACAAATCGGTTTGAAAATCCAAATGTTTTGAATTTGTGATAGAATATTAATATATATATATATATATACACTATTTTAAAAGGATTTGAAATAAAAACCCAAGGATTTGTTTTTGGCAATTTAAATTTAACTTAAGCAAGTTAAAAGGATTGATGATCAGAATCAATTTGAATGGAAACCAAAAGTTTTGGTAGAACTAAAATTGTTGAAATATAAAGTGTAGAGTTTTTCATATGTGAATTTTGAAAGAGTTAACGGGCTTGTAGCATTTTTCCTACCTTAGTAATTTCGAGGACGAAATTCTTTTAAGGGAGAAGAATGTAACGACCCGGATTTTTGAACAGTTTATTTTAGATATTTAATATGGTTTTAAATATTGAGTTGATAATATAAATCAATTTTTATATTGATTTACCTATTTAATAGTCGAAATACGATTTATTTCGAACATATATATAATTATCGAAATACAAAAATGAATTTAATTGAATTCAAAGTTAAAACTGAATTGAAAATAGTTTAGATGATCAATCTGTTTAAATGAAAATAATAATATTAATTTATTATGATTATTTTATATATACGTTCAAATTAATTTCAGAATATATTCTGTTGAATTGAGAATAGCGTTATTATATTGGAACGTCGGTCAGTACGTTAGAATAGCGGTCCGTGAGTTCAAGCTGTAGACCCCATGATATTTGATTATAAAATAAAAGGATAAGCTCAAAATCACATCAAAATCTTTTTAAAATATTTCAAAATTTTTAAAGTACTGGAGCCGACCTATTTCTTTTACTCTTCGCACACCTACGCACTCATTTCTTCTATAATTATAACCGCGACTCCTTTGTATTTCTTCATTCAGTAATCAGATTGAAGGAAATCGAAAGCTTTAAATAAAGGAAAAAATGGCCTCCTCGCACTAAATTCCAATTAGATAGAATAAATCCCGTAACAAAATCCTATAACTCCCCAGTCGTTCAATTTCTCAGTTCGGAATTTACATTAGGATAATCGAAAAAAAAGAAATAGAAATAAGGGTCGATCCTTTCCTCTTTCCTCTCTTCAAAAATCAAATCGCTGTTTGGAACCGCAAAACGCTAACACTCGTTGACATTGTGAGGTACTCGGAGATTGAAATCGCGACTATCCCTTTTCCTACTTGTTCAATTTGGTCTTCACGTAATCGTTTTCCAGTTTGAGTAAATATATATAATACGAATTGATATTCAATTCGAGGAACATAGAGGGAATCACGACTATTTTTCAAAGGGGGAGAACTACGGGATCTTGAGTTCCGAACAGTCATGATTGCGATCCACTAGGAAGGATTAATTTTAAGAAAAAGTGCCGCTCATATGGAAGGGCAGTGAGGTGTTGTATGGAGTCGCGTTCTGAAGGGGGGATACGAAGTCGTCGCGCTTTGCTTTCGTGGGTTTTGGCGCAGGAAGTTTTCGCGCCTACATGAGGATGCTGATGTCGACACGATGAAGTAGTGGTTCATGTTTATTTGAGTGAAGTTCCAGGATTACAGTTATCACAGTTTTCTTTGAACTGCAGGCTCGAGTACAAGTCGCAAATATGAGATGGCCAATTAAGGGACTGTTTAGGAAACAATATGTAGATTCGGGGTGATTGCCAGTCAACAGTGGAGGGGTCAAAGGGGTTTGCTATGATTGTGGTAGGTGATGGGAAGCAGGTGTTTGTTGAAATGTTTAAATGGAGCTGGAGGAGTGCGAGCACTTGTTTTAGGCAGTAAAAGGTGATTACATTCAGCAGGTTGGTTTGTTTGGGAAATTGCTAGAATCTTTGCAAGTGGAGCAGTGTATGTAAGAAGAGGGTATAGACTAGACTTGGGTTGTTTGCCAAGGAAGAAGGTGATAGTGTTTAAAAGGGTGTTTAGAAAGGTAATTATTTTAATTTAGTAATAAATTTTAATTACATTTAAAAAATTTTGATTGCTTAAATAACGAATATAATGTAAATTTATACAAGATCTTATCGAGTGGAATCAGCCGTTTAATCCATAGTTGCAGGATACCTAAGCTGGAATAAAAATTGGATTAAAGCAGAATGGATCGAAATATAAAATCATGGTGAGTAAATCTCACTCAATTTATTTATTTAGAATTCTTTTTAGTTGTTAAAAATAATTGATGGTGGTTTGATTGCATTAAAATATCGTGTGGCTACTCAATATATATTAGTTATTTAGGATTGGTCTTTGTGGTTATTATATATATATATATATTGGTGGTTGGATTCCCGCAGTATCATTAGCGGATGCCCGCAGTATCATTAGCGGATGACCCTATACGCCCCACGATATGATAGTGGATGACCTTCTATACCGCGAAATTCTGCCACGAAGCAGAATGGGTATTATTTATGTTGGCTAACGTCTGTGGATTCAGGAAAAACAGGTTGGAGGGATCCAACTGGATTCCTTAAAAATATTATTATTTGTTTTCTTTCACATATATTATCATATATGATGTGTTGATTGAAATTGAGTGGTTTGATTGTTTAAATATTACTGGGACCAAAATGTTAAATTATAAAAATATTATGAAAAGAGATTTGGAGATTTAAAAGGAAAATTCTATTTTTTAAAATAGAATTTGGATTTAGAATGTGCTAAAAATATTTACTTGTTTTAAATAAATAAAACAAGTATTGAATTTATAAACAATGTTTATAAATTGAATAATGTGGGGAATTGAAATAAATTTATAAACGATGTTTATAAATAAAGTGGAAAAATTATCATTGGATAATTTGAATATTTAAATTCAAATGTGAATTTGAAAATAGAAATGGGCAAATCATTTTAAAGAAATAAACGATGGAGTTTATTATGATATTCAGAAAATAAATTAAACTAAAATAAATCCGTAAGGATTTATGATTTGAATTTGATTAATTCGAATTTATTTAAATAGAAGTTAAATTAAATATGAAAATAAGTTGGGTGTTGTATATATAAGTTATTATGAATAGGAATTTCCAAAATATGATTTTGATTTTTAAATAGATTTGGAAATAGACTTGTTTAAATATAAAACAAGGAAATTTATAAAATGGTGTTTATAAATATAATGAATTAATTATCAAGAGATAATTTGAATATGGAAATTTAAAACTAGAATTTGAAATCATTCGAAAGGGAACAATGGTTTTTATTCCGCAATTCGGAATATCAAAGGGATGAGTTTCAAATAGAAATTTGAAAAGGGAACTTGTTTAGATATATGAAACAAGGAAGTTGAATTTACAAATAATGTTATAAATTTGGTGAAATAAATTATCATTTCGATAATTTAAACCATTTAAATTCAAATAGGAATTTAAAAGTAAATTGGGAAGTGTTTTGAAACAAAACGATTGATTATATTTCGGAATTCGGAATATAAGCTGAATTAAGAAGAATTCAACGGGTTTAATAATGAAATTCGATTATATCGAATTTTATAAATAATTTATTTATAAAAGTAATTGGAGTTAAATATAGAAGATCGAAGTGTAAATAAATATATTACCGAGTAAGGAAAAATCGACAATTATAGATAATCGAAAATATTATGTTGAATTGGGAAACTGATTTGATATATATATATATATATATTAAAAATATATCAGAATGGAGTTGAATTTATTATAAACGAAGTTTAAACGTTTTTTTATATATATATATATATATACAATTAAAACGAACTCGCCGCAGCGTGGTAGTTCGTAAATTGGCATTTTGAACTTCAATTGAGTATATGGAACTCAATTTAAGATGGAATTCTTTGGAACAAGAGTTGTCAGGACCGGTTGAATAATAGTTTTCTAATGGAAGAGAAAAATCTGGATTTCGTCTGATAGATTTTGAGTTATGTCAAAACAAATTTTCAGAAAAGCGGCGCCAAAATCGTTTAAAAACCATAATGGTTTATATAAATAAATATAAGGATTTTTAAGCAAATAAAATCCGAATTTCCATTTGAAAAATCTGGACTTGAGTTATAAAATAAATATGAATTCGAGTGGAGTAAATGGATTGATTTTTGAAACAAAATCAGCTATTTATTTTTGAATAGAATTAACAAAGTGGAAGAATAATTTGTTAATCGAATTTTAGATCGAGATATTTCTTTTGATAAGTAAATGAGACTTGTGAATTTCATATTCGAAATCGAATATGAAACCTGAAATGAAAATGGGATTCAATTGGTTTATAAGCAAACTAAAATACATACGAACATGATATGTTCAAATAACAAGTGAAATAGACTAAGAAGCTAATTAAAGAATAAATGGGCGAAACTAAATTCAAACGATTGGATTGAGTTGAATTGAAAACAGGAGAACATGGGTTAAACAGGTATGGAATGAAGAGAATGAAGTTTATAAATTTAGTGCCCAACAATAAGGTACATTTTTAAATTCCATATGAGGTTTTATGCGTCGAATCAGCAAGCCACTTGGCTTTTTGATTTTCTTTTTGAATTGAAAGGGCCTAGAGAGGCGAGTTAAGGTTTGAACTATTTGCTGGCATCAAGGAGGTTATGGCGAAATTTTCCGGAAATTTAAGGAGTTAGAATATTTTTAATAAATTTTGATAACTGGAAATCAATGTATCGACATATATAGAATTCGATAAGGAAACGAACTTGAAAATAGAATACTGTAAACGAATAGAAAAGCTATAATTAAATCTGGTAAAATTAGAAAGAGAAACGTATACGGGTTTAAAAATGAATAACTGGTTTTATGATTTTGATTATTGAGGAAAGTGGTCTTGTCCGGTTTGAAGTTAAGGATATTTTCAGTCAAGGTCTAAGTGTTAATTATACCCCAACTTGATTGATTTCATTTTCAACCGATAAGTAGCAAGATCCAGTCTCGAAGAGAAATGTTTGAATAAGATTTAGATGAATGCAGTGTTTTGGGTTGTCGTAACGATGTTTTACACAAGATTTGTTTTAACCCAAGGAAGTGGAATTGTGGAAATATAATAAATAAATATTTCCTGAGTATAGAAATAAATGAATGGTCGTGGAAGAGATAAGTAATTGGAACGTTTTCCAATTATAAATAGAAAATAATTTCTAAGTATAGAAAATAAAGGAAGACGATATATGGAAATGTTTTCTAAACAGCGTAAGAGGCCAAGATGATTATTGAAAATATTTGGTTGACAAATATTGATAAAGAAATGGAGAAATGATTTAATTAATGAAATATTAATTAAGGGGTCCAGTGATTGTTTGATGTTTTGAATGGATGTTTGTTTTTCTTCGATAGTTAAATAACCGACTATCGAAGTGTTTGCCAATATCGTTGTCAATATGGAGAGACTGGTTGGATTATTATCCGAGAACCACTCTATATTGGCAGTAGTATTGCGAATCAGATTATATGAAGATAATCAAAGAAGGATTAAAGTGCAAGGACTTTTCTATTAATAGAAATTGTGCCTTCGGTTTCGTTCTATCCCAGAACGAATGTAAATGGACGAATGTCTAACAAAGTATTTCCAATGATCGCATATGTTGGTATGTATAAATATATATGGTGGTAGAGGATTTATTCTCTTAGCATAATATCCAGAATATATTTGTGCAACTCAATTAATGATTTACGGATCTGACAATGTGGCATTCAAAGTGACTGTGCTATCAATGAATGATAAGAAACTGTAGCCTCAGGCCTCAACAACTGGGAAATGACACAAATCGGGCAGGCAACATGGCTATGTGGGTCGCTCCCGTTAGGGTGTATAATCACCTATCTAGAGAAATTCCTTCTACTTCTTTAATCTATCGATGCTATCCCTTTTCGGGAAACAGTTGCTGATCCCAACCGTTGTTGATATACATTCAATACACTCATGCGAAATGAGCGGTCGGTCATATGTGGGCGGGTTGCAAGATGTTCTTATTGAACCCTAGTGTATCCCCTCTAGAGTACACTGATCGGATGGTGGTTCCATGCCTTGTCATGTTGGAAATCCAATCTCCAATAAGCGCCATGCGGTTTTGATTTTATATTATATATGGAGCATGAGATGCAAGCGTTCCGCTAGATCCTATTTATTTGATGCAGACATTATTATAATATCACTGGATTTGATATCAAAAATATTTTGGGTTATCGTAAGGTAAAAACCATTCGTGTTTATGTGTGGATCGGTCTTACAATTATCATTTCTTTCGAAAGGATTTTGAAAGTTAAACAAATGGTTGGATTTTACTCACACCAGTCCCATGACTGACCCAGAGTTTATTTTCTTTTGTTTTCCCTAAACTCTTGGGTGCCCATATTTGTACGAGCCGTCAAGTAGTCAGGATTTTACAGATTCACTTGGAAGAGATGGAAGCAGGTAGTTTCACCAGTTAGCTATAGACTATCATATTTCTGCTGTGTACTATGTTGTATCTGGAAATAGGTGTTTATAACTGTTTCAGGAATAACCGTTGTCTCTGATAATGGTATGTATATACAGTTACTGATTTGTATTTCAAAAGTTATGTTATTAAATATATTTTATTCATTCTGCTGTGAGATTTGTGTTCTTCGTTTTTCTTCTATTCTAACTTTTCTTTCTTTCTATTTCTCATCCTCTAACTTCTTTCTAATAATGATTCGTATTTCTGTGCAATTTGGGTTGGACGTGTGGTACTATTATTAACTCATATAGTACGAATTTGCGGGCCATTACAGTTAGGGTTGAAGAAATGAATGTGCTGCTGCAAAAATGATATAGAAAGGCTTCTCTAGCCCCTTTCAACCATTAATACCCATAATCCCGAAATCCACAATGGACCTAGCTGCTAATTACCCAATTAAGCCAAACTATGCTGTTTTCACCTTCCAAACCTTATTTCAGCCATATCTCCCAAACGGTATGTCCTTTTGATTAATGTGACCAATCTACGGAAAGAGAAACCATCATTCGAATCCAATGGAAGTGGTTTCAGGTCAAAACTCCTTACCAATCAAAAGTTATAGGCGAAACTAGATTCGCTAGGGGCAAAATGGTCATTTGAAAATCAGAAAAAATCGTTAACACGGAAAATGACCCCAGTAGTCGCTTCCCAAAGTTACATGACCATACGACTTCTCAAGAAAAAGAAATAAATATTCTATTACACTAACTGTTCAACGGTTCAGTTTTGGTTCGATTTTTTTTTTTTAGAGCAAACGGATATGTAGCGCGTGGCTACACAGCCGGTTAATTAATAGATAACAGTATATATCCAACTGACATACCCAGTTGGTGGTCCAAAATACAATCAGTTTTGGTTCGATTTTATTGTAATAAAGTCTGGTTTTGGTTTGCTCCGGTTTGAACGTGTATTAAATAGGAAATAACAGCATTACTTACATCAACGATCAATTAACAATTGTATGACGTTGTCACTTAAGGTTAAAACACATAATATAATCCTTAATTGATAGATTAGTTTCTAGCTATATGAATTCAATTTTACGTTTAATGGAAAGTAAAATTGTTTTAGTACATTAACCAAGCATCAATGTTAATTAATGCATAAACATTAAATAAGATAACTCAAATAAGATTATAACTAGCAAATTATGACATTGAAACTATTATACTAAAACTATAAAAAAAATCCTCTGGTGATAACGATTATTATTAATATAAACAACAACATACGCTGAAAATAGAATATACATCGTCAAAATAAAAAATTAGATAGGAATTTGTTATATTTTTATTACAAATTATTAATGTAGGTATTCGGTTCGGTTTAATTTAGTTGGGTTGACAGTTCAAACCGCAACCGAACCGTATCATTGCGGATTGGTTCGGTTTGGATTATTTGCTTTAGAGAGGGAATACAGTTGGATTTCTGCACCGTTTTTGCAGTCTGGCCTGGGCGGTTTCCGTATTGCAGTGCGGTTTATGCCCACCCCTAATATCTGATGTTTAAATTTAACGGTTCGAATAAATGTCTGAACGGTGAATAATTGAGCTGATATTTTGAAAATGTTACGAATGTCGGAACGAGCTCAAATTTTTGATAGGTAATAATATATGTATAGTGAACATCCGCAAAATCTCATTGGATTCAGATTAGTGGTGTTCACGTTAGGGTAGGAGTGCTACAAAATAAGGATGCCCTATATACATACATACATACATACATATATATATATACACACACACACACACACACACACACACATATATATAATGAGCTCAAATTTTGGATAAATAATAATGTATAGATTGAACATCTACAAAAGTTCGTTGGATTTGGATTAGTGTAGTTCACGGTAGGGTAGGAGTGCTACAAAATAAGGATGCCTATATACCTATATATATATATATATATATATATATATATATATTACATACATACGTATATATACATACATACATATATATACATATATATGATGCAGGTTCCATGACACCCTATTTTGAGAGCCCCCTAAATGCTCCCCATTTGTAGCCACTCATTGAATGCTTGCATATATATATATATATATATATATATAGCCGCGTTCAATGACACCCCAAACAGTTGAGCACCCTTTGGCCCCCTGATTTCCACAGTTTGGAGTGTTATTGTATGCTGTTATTTTTTTTTTAAAAAAAAAATGGTATTCTTTATTGATATGCCAATCATATACTTTGTTTATATGCCTCATCAAAACCTTATGCCCCCTAACCTAGATGGGTACCACATAAGGGAAAAGAGCACATATAAATGCCATATATTAACAATACAAAGCCAAAATAAAACCAACAACAGCAAACTCTCCAAACATATCACTCGCCTCTCTATCAAACCACTCATCAACAAAACAATTACAAAGAAAACATTATTCTGAATCATAAAGTTCAATCCCCCACCTTTTCATTTAATCAACTTTCATCTGCGAGTTGTTAAAAGAATTCCCATTGTTTTTCACCAACCAGATAACATCTCTTTCAATAAGCTTGAAACGAATTTCTTTAGCAATCTTCTTGTCACTGAAAATCCTAATGTTTCTCCCTTGTCATACATGATACACAGCAGTTGTGAAAACGTCACAAGCCAAATCCAGTGTTTGATCATTATCTTTGAACACATGCAATGTCTTCTCTGCTTCATACTCCATAGTACCAATGAAACTAGTTGATAAACCCAGTTTTAACAGCAACATCGTCCAAATATAATGAGTACTCATAAGTAAAGAACAAATGATCCACTGATTCATCATAATTTTGACACAGAACACATACCTTCTCTTCACTCATACTAAACATCATCAATCTATCCTTGGTAGATAGCTTATTTATCACTGCTAAATATGAAACCAGTGCTATCCTCTTTGCATTTTTACACTGATATATATATATATATATATATTAGCAACGATACGAAGCGGCTATTGTGATACAAAATTAAACATAGGATTAGAGACACAAATTGTGAACCATTGGATTCATTTGTCCCTTTGTTGTGAGTGAAATTCAGTGGCAGATCCAATTGTTAAGATTGTTTGTGTCTCATTTTATATCACGTTTTGTGTCTACTTTTGTATCACCCTTGTTTTGTAGCACCCCTACCGGTTCGTGAGCCACACCAATCCAAATCCAACAAGAATTTATAGATGTTCAATCCATATATATTACCATCTATCAAATATTTGTGCTCGTTCCGACGTTCATAGAATAATAAATTTGATGTTTAAATTTAACAGTTTGAATAAATGTCTAAACGGCGAATAATTGAGCTAAGATTTTGAAAATGTTATGAATGTCGGAACGAGCTCAAATTTTGGATAGATGATTATACATATATTGAACATCTACAAATTCTTATTGGATTTGGATTGGCGTAGCTCACTTGTAATGATCTAGATTTTTATCCGTTAATTTTGAACATTTAAAATTGGTTTAAATGTTAATTTGGAAATATAAAAGGATTTTTTATTTATTAATTAAATGAATTTTGAATGTATAATTTATATTTAAATTAAAAACAAGCTCGTAACGTCGCGGTAGTTTGTAATATTACGTTTTGAACTTCAAATGAATATACAGAATCCAATACAAGTCAGAATTCTTTGAAACAAGAATCGCCCGAATCTATTTGATTATAATTTTCTAATAAACGAGGAAAATCAAGATTTCATATTGTAGATTTTAGTCATGTCAAAATCAATTTTTCAGGAAGTCATTATGAAATCGTTTATAAACCATAACATTTTAATTTAATAAAATAAAAAGGGTTTATAATAAGTGAATATTAGGCTTAGGTCCCTAAAAGTTTTGGAAATTAGGCTCAGGTCCGATCCTAAACTTATTATAAAATACATCCCTATTTTTCGAAAATTCATTAAAAAAAATCACGTAAATTCGTATTTAAATAAAATACATAAACATAAATAAATCCAGGCTTTAAAACAATCGAAAAAACACACCAAAACCCAAAATAACAACAAAATAGCAAAACTGCAGTTAATTGCATCAAAAAATGCATATTCGAAATTGTTACATATATGTATGCAACTATTGCAGTGATGCATCTGTTGTTAGCTTTTATGGATATTTGTATGCATGTAATACAAAATAAATGCATACATGTATGCAAATATTCGTGACCATGCATATCAGTTCATACCTATTTGCGTACATGCATGCAACTATTCAGAATAAATGCACACATATATGCAACAATCCGTAGGCATGGATATCAGTTTAAGTTTACCTGCATACATGCATGCAAGAAAACAGAATACTTGCACACATGCATGCAAGTATTCATGCAGATTTTCGACGTAAAATTTTCATGAATTATTTGCATACACGTATGCAAATATTCAGAATAGTTGCATACATGTATGCTAGAATTCATGCGTATTTTCAGTGTGAACTACTTCAGGAATAGTTACATGCATGAATGCAACTATTGGGTTACTTGCATACTTGTATGTAATTATTTTTTCCGTGGTCTTCTGGGAACATTTGCAATTTTTCGATTTTTTTTACTTGTCCGCGCATTTTTTTGGATAAAAACATGTAGCTAAGATTATAGGGACCTTTGAGAGTAAAAGATGGGAGGGAGGCCATTTATATTTTGAAAGTTTCCAGGGATATGATGCAAACAGACCCTTATAATAAATTGAATATCATTATAATTTGGAATTTAATTAAAATGGTTTCTGAATAGTTATATATGCTATTGGAATATAATGGAAGTTACTGGAGTTTTAAAATTCAGTTTAATGTTGATTTGGCAAAAATGAGCATTTTATATTAATTTAATCAAGTTAAAAATAACCAATTTTGAAATAGTCAAGGATTTCAACGAAATCATTTTCATTGGATCCGTAATGATTAATAATTGTATAAAATAAATTTCGTGGTGATCCGATATCATATGTGACCTTGGTAGCCATAAACGCGCAGCTAGCGATTAATTAAATGAATTTAATTTGATTAGAAGAAATTTGTTGATAACTTGAGCTAACGATCAAATTAAGATGTGAGACTGATCTGTTGAATTCGTATTAGCATTTAGAGTCAGGTTTTGTGTATAGTTTGTTATTTTTAAGATCGGGTATTCTGATGTCCAAAATAGCGTCGTTTTACGTGTAAAATATTATTCCGGGAGAACAGTCTCGGAATGCGATGAAACTTATGTCATTGGATCTGTATAAGTAACTTATTATACGATTTCGATTTTCGTGTCGATTGGACTTACCTTTGATCGTGTGAATGGCAAATACTTATCTTCTGCCTGTATAAACAAACCACATAACCTAATTTTCATCAACTTATATTCGCGTGGTCAACACTTCTCTTCCGCCTCCACCTAATAGCATATGGCCAGAAACTCCCCAAACTCCTCCTTGATTTTCTCTCTATCCATGCTTTTATTCACAAAACATTCAACAACAAAAACATCAAGCTCGATGAGGTCTTGATGCCCAACAGTGGTGATGAGTTGTTAGGCGATAATATGGCTTTAATCGACCCTCGAAGTGGTTGCGATCGTGGGCCTTTTGTAGGTGGAATGCGGAGCTGGCTATGTCAAGACTTACGGCAATGGGTAAGCGAGGTGGGGAGGTCGAGGCAGCGTACTCTGATGGGGGTCTAATGGTCAGTTGGTGGCGCAACGTGGTTGAAGTGGTGCGTGCCTACAGGATGTCGGGTGGAACGATGACAAGCAGTGAGGAAGAAACGCTGGCCTGCTAATCGATTTACAAATGTAATTAAAACAAATAATTATTTGATTAAGGAAATTGTTAATTAATTTAATTAAAATCCTGTTAACTTATAACTCGAACAACATTTTCATATGTTAACCGAACAAGTTGCTTTGGGGCTGTATCAACAAACACTTCATTCTAGAACAAATTTTCATAGAGCTGGAGACTACTGGAATTTTTTATTAAATTAAACGATCGTTTAATTTAACTAAAACTGAAATGCTACAACTATAAATGAAATCAAAGTGAGTATAACTCACTCAGTTTGACCCACTTATATTTCATATAAGTCGGGATTTTTATTTGGATGCTGTGTTTGATAATTGTTTGATGTGTGTTATATATATATATATAGGTTAAATTGAATGTTCGTTTAATTTAAATGAAATCAAATCGTTATTTCAATGATTATTACCAAATGAGGTAACTTACCTTGTTGGTTACTTTTATAGTATTATAAACATATTAGAATTTAAGACAGATGATTGGATTGCTGTTATTGGATGACTGTTTAAATTATATCAGTATATTGAAATGGAATGATTATTTTGAGGTAACATGTTTGTGATGTTGGGAAAAACAGGATGGGGGATCCAACTAGATTCCTCCCCAATATTTATTAGATTTCATATATTATGATATCTGTTGAATTGTTAAAATTGTGATGCAGGAAAAGACAAGTTGGAGGAATCTAACATGATTCCTCACTAATATTAATAATATTTATCATATATGTTGAATGCATTTGGTTGAATGTGAAATTGGATGAGACAAACCCTTATTTCATAGTTTGGCATTTTATCAGTAGTTTGGCCCTTTAATACCGACAATAAAATAAGACATTGTTGAATCGATTTTAAATCAAATCTAAAATGTTTTCAGTTGCATACCTTTTAGAGACGTTGACTGCCGTTAGGCGAATCAATGAATTTAAATTATAAAATTTTATTTGATAACTAAAGCAAGATTTTCAAGTATATTTTATAGGTTATATAAAAATAGTTCTATAAAGAAATGTTTTTAATTGGTTTTATAAAATATTATTAAATGATTTATATAGCGATTTCTTATGTTCTTAAGCAAGTAAATTGGAAAATTAACTAAAGTCTATATGATTAGGAATAATTATTTTTGAGAAACAATTAAGCGATCTTTTATTATTAATTAATTTCAAAGGAAGGATTAGCTGAAATCGGTTAACAAGTTAACTGACATTTTTTTGGGTTGACCAAGTCAACTATTTTAATTGGAATTGGGTATTAGATTAATTTGTTATCATTTAATCTAATAGAAATGAGTTTGAAAAATAAATATAAAGCATAACGAGACTTCTTAAAAGTTGGTTTCCTTTCAATTGACGATATTTTAAGATAATTGTTGAGTTATTTATTGCTGATAAAATTAGTTATCATTCTAATAAGATTTTAAAAGGGATTAATTATTTTATTTTATCAAAAATGAAGTAAATGACTTTACTTCGATTAAATGATGAAGTAAATTATAAACATTAATTAAAGTGATTTATTGGTAATTGAATATCCAATTAAGAAAGTAATCCAATTTGAGAAAAGACTTAGTTGAGTCTGACAACGAGTTATGAAGGGATTTTTAAAATAAAAATCTGAATTATTAACGAAGTTTATAAAAATGATTTTTAACTAATGCAATAGTTGAAATAAATATTTTACTTAATATTAATTAAGTAAAATGAATTGAATGGAAAAAGAGATTTTCAAAGATGCAAGAGGAAAGTCGTGTAAAGGATCAGGCTATGGTAAATGGATTTTAGTAATAAAAATCCAAGTTTAGTACTAAAATAAGTGGTTTAGTGGGTTTATGTAAAGAATGTGATAAACATATTTTTTTTGGTAATCAATCCAAGATAGAAATGGATTGTATTAAGGAGCTTAAAACCAATATGATGATTTAAATAAGTTAAGTAAGAATGATTTGGAATCGAAAGAAGATTCTTAAAATACAAAGGTAAATGTTGAACGAATTTTGTGTAAAGAATTTGGTGATTGGATTTCGTGGTAAAATCCAATTTAAAATTTTAATAATATAACGACCCGTATTTTTAGCCACTTTAAAATATGGATATAAAATAGATTTGAATGGATAATTCTAGCTGAATTTCAAATTTTAATAAAAATTGGATCTAAACTTGAAAAATAATGGAAAATGAATCCTAACTTTGTTTTATATATTACTGAATTTAAAATAAGGTTTGTAAGCTTTTAAAATTGATATAAAAGTAAATATATAAAAATTTGATATTTTAATATCATTTTGAAAGCCTGAAAATAGACATTTTGCAAATGATATCGGATTCCAACAAAACTAGTTCCATCGGACCCGGAACATTAAAATAATGTATGATTCCATATTTTATATTAATCGGAGTTTGTAGGCGAGCGTGCGTAATATAAACACATGTCGAAAAATCAATTGAAATTTAATAACAACATAGAAAAAGGACATTTTGCAAATGGTCTACAAATTCGACACGACCAGTTTAATTGGAAAATATCTATGAAATATAGTAGGGTTTTGAATTTCGTATCGATCCGACTTACGGTTTGTTCGTACGAGCCAAAAACGTATAATAGTTGTTTAATTAAACATTAAATTAAAAAAATCAACTCGTTACTATTTTTTCTTTCCTATATTTGCTTTCTTCATGACACCTCCCTAGAGACAACATAATTATGTTCTCCTTGCACCAAAAAACAAGACAATCCACTTAAAATAAGAAGAAGAGCTATGATTACCTTCCTATAAATACCACCTTACCACTTAACTTCTCTTCCTTTTTATTCCTCCTTCTCCCTCTCTCCCCTACACCCCCACCGACGACAACCACCCTCCCCACCACCACCAACGCCATGTGGCCCCCATTTGCTCCGAGCACCCTTCTTTCCACCTTAACCACTTTAAAATCCTACTTTTAACCACTTAACCACCAGTACACCACCCATACACCCTCTCTACCACCGCTCTCCCTACACCCACACCCGCGCGCAACAGGCCTCACCAGCACCCCCTCTATTGGTCATGGGCCCCACCCCCTCTAAACCCCCTTTACCCGTTAAATATCTCACTTTCTCCTCTGACAGAAGTTGAGATGTGCATATACGTATAGTTTGTATTTGCGGTATGTTTGAAGTAGAAAAGACGCGAATTGTAACGACCCGATTTGAGCCCGCTTCAAGCCGGCGGTCAGTCCACTTGAAACGTTCTCGAAGGAGGATTATTATAGGATACGACACCTTCGAACAAAACACAGAAGAACATTTCATTGCTATTACAACAATTTTACATAAGAGTACAAAATAATAGATACCTACAAGAAAATATCAGAGAATAAACAATATAGCAGGATAGTAAATACATAATTACAAACAGCGGAAGACTCCAAATAATCCAGAATGTAGCTCCAACCAAAATCCAGGATCCTGTTTAAAAATATTTACAAAACCAAAACTACTATCTGCCCGTGTGGAAAATATGGGCAGCTAGAGTTTAGGTGAAGAACAATAAACTCCAGGCCAGTCAAGGGACTGGTATGAGAACCCTACACTTATACTTAACTTATTTTAAAATAAGGCATATCGCAGGACCACACACTATAACATGGAACGAATTTTCTCCACATGAATACAGTGCATAAACAACTACCAAAAATAGATTTATGAAGCTTACTATGCATCAAACAATATGCAATTCCTCAAATTACCCATTTAGGCTTAATTAATGGAACTATATTTCCATTTACAGAAGTTATTTCTTTGGACTTCATTCCCGATTTCTTATTTCAAATCATTTGAAATACATATTTAGCTTTCATATCAAATTAGCTTTCACTTCGGGATCTCAAACCAAATCACTTGGAAATTTAAATTCTGAAATATCACAATCAATGCATAACAAAACGTATGCAACAAAATATTGGGAGGTTTCTCCCATCAACAAGGCAAAGGGCACGCACCTTCATTAGCACGATATATATATATATATATATATATATATATATTTGTGTGTGTGTGTGTGTGCGCGCGCGCACCTCCGACTAAGGGGAATATATATATATATATATATATATATGTGTGTGTGTGTGTGTGTGTGTGTGTACGTGTGTGTGCGCGTGCGCACCTCCCACTAACGGGGAAGGACTACACTGACCACTAACCATTGAAGGTACTTGGGTCACATCCATACTTTTAGTCATCAGGGTTACCTGAATCTTTAGCTACATACCAAACCATTTTATATCCTGAAGTGGGGAAAAACCACTTCGAAATAATAATAATCACAAATACTTTCGAACCATAGTACTCCACATTGTCGATTCACACATATGATCAGTTTTTGTTAATAATATAACTTTAGAGCTCATACGTCTCGAAGAAGGGTGTTAAGCTAAGAGAGTAAATTCTCTGTCACCAAATAGATATATCATCAACAACAACCAATCGGTTATGTTTTGAAATACAATTTCAAACACACAATCCTTTTCCAAATCAATCTGAAATCATTGGGTTTAGTCCTCGAAATCATTTCTGCTTTATAAAACATTTTTATAAATTATCCCTTGTCCAGAATCGGGAATAACATTTCCTTTTTCTTAGGGAAATATCATTTTAAAAACCATTCACTAAATTGAAATGAACCAAACAACGTCGCTAAGCACCTCATAGTCAAATCATGAAATAAATAATAAGGTGCTAGCATACAAGTATTTTTCTTCCCAACCTAGTGCTAAATATACAAGCATATTTGCTCATAAACTGGTCGAGTACAATCCAAACAATAAATACCAAAAACCAAGTAATTTCGTTCATAACTGTATCGACCCAGGGGATTTGCGACCTTTGGTAATCGACATAAATTCAATGTCGACTATTCAAGCATCGGAAACACAAGATAGTTAATAGAAAGAAGTTAGAGGGTGAGAATAGATAAGATAGAAATTTAGAATAAAAGAAGAACAAGATCACAATAAAAGAATCAGAGTAACACGAATCTCATAGCAGAACGAATAAAAAATAACATAACTTTAAAATAGAACCAGTATATGTATACAATAACACTTATCAGAGTATAACACTTACAACACAGCGGAAATAAACAATTGCTATAAAATCCTGAAGCCTCTTGCTCCACGCTCTCAGTATATCTGTAAATCCCAACTACTTGACTGCCCGTACAAAATTGGGCACCCAAGAGTTTAGGGAAGACAAAACAAAATAAACTCTAGGTTAGCCATGGGACTGGTATGAGTAAACAATTTAAAACAGTTTGAGAAAATAAATGATATCTCATAAGACCACACCGTATAACATGGAAAGGGTTTTTCCCTTATGAGAATCCAAAACACTTGATTCAAAATTCAAAATCATTAGGCAAGAAACGATAATCTTTATATCAAAACTCTTTTGATATTATAATAGTGTCTATCAACCACAGCTAAATAATCATCTAGCAGAACGCTTTCATCTCACGTTCCATATACATAATATATAATTAAAAACCGCGGGCGCTTATTGGGTAATGAATTCCAACAGGCCAAGTATAGGACCACCTTTTGACAGTGTATCTCTAGAGAGGAATACACCGGGTTCAACAAGAACATCTTGCAACACAGGCTAAACATTACCGGTCACTCATTTCGCTTGAGTGTACCGAATGTATTATCACCAACGGTTGGCATCAGCAACCGTTTCCCGAAAGGGACAACATCGAAATAGATTATAGAAGTAAATGGAATTTCTCCGGATCAGGTAACAATACACCCTAAGTGGCAGCTAACCACTTAGCCACGCGACCTACCCGATTTTATACCATTTCTCGGTTGTGAGGCTATAGGCCATACGTATAGATCACACTTTTATTTACTTTGAATGTCACATCATCATACCCGCCAAATCACCAATTGATTTTCCCAAAAATACCACAGGTATAGAGCTAAGAGAAACGAAATCCTCCACCACCAAATGTAAATACGTTTGAAGAGATCAACTTATGCGATCTATTAAATATACTTTGTCAGACATTCTTCCATATAGGTCGTCCTGGGATTGGACAGACCGAAGGTACTATTCTGTAAATCCATCTTAAGCAATTTCTACCTAGGATTTACTGAACAGCCCTTGCATAACTTCGTCTTCAATTATCTTTATCATATTTGATTTGCAACACTAATGCCATACGAAGGGGTTTTCAGATAATATATCTGATCCCGGTCACTCCGTATTGACAACGAAAATCGTCAATATCTTTGATAGTCTGTGATATAACTATCAAAGGAAAACATGTGTACTAACAACTGTCGTATTCCCAAATGGAAATCTTACTGATCAATCATCATTTCATTTCCCAATTTCCCATTTATCATTTCCATAAATTCCTTATTTTCTAAAATTAGAAAATATACGTTATTAACTTTGGAAAACGTTTCCATTTCTGATTCACGCATCAATACCTTTCCACCTCTATTAGTCCCCAAAGGCCGAAACCAACATCAGATCGATACCTAAAAAGCCATTCAACTCAACTAATTTCCAGTCAGTTTCTAATTTCAGTAATTCCATTTAAATTCCTAATTCAAACCCAAAATTCCTTTATAATATTTATTTGCAAAATATTTACTTTTATCTAATTTTTCACGTAGAATGTGAATAATATTTCTTTATATAATCAAAAAAATTTGATTTCGTATTTAAAAACAATATCTCAAATCCAAATTGTATTAATATTATTATTTGTAGAATTATTCATACAAATCTCCTTTTTATTTCTAACCCTTAAATCTCATTTAGAATTCCCTTTATATAATTCTATTTATTCTATATAAATCCTTTTATATAATCCTATTCATTTTATATAAATCCTTTTATATAATTCTATTCATTTTATATAAATCCTTTTATATAATCCTATTCATTTTATATAAATCCTTTTATATAATCCTATTCATTTTATATAAATCATTTTATATAATTCTATTCATTTTATATAAATCCTTTTATATAATTCTATTTATTTCCCAAATATTTCCTTAATTATATTTTCCAATATTTGTTTTCTAAATATTACCTTTTATAATATCCTATTTATTTCATAAATAAATATTTCATAAATAAATAATTCACGGCACGGCAACAGGGCCGACCTTTTCTGACGCCGTAACCTGCCGAGCTACACCAACAGAGGCGCCTTGCCTCCAGAAGCACCTCCCTCATAACCGTTCGACGCAGAACCTCTTCAATCGACGACAAACTCTTTCCCAAGTTGCTGCTCGCAAAATCCAACGAACGGAAAGTGGTCGGACCCTCAAAAACCCATATAGATGTGTAGATAAACATCTCAGCAACCCAAATGTACATGTGTGGAGATTTATAGATTTTTATTTATATTTTTTTGGTTTTTAAAGTTGGAATTTTCATTGTTTTAGAAGAGGGAGACGACGACATCCACTTTTGACCACAGGAAAAATTACGATGGGTTTGGGCAGTGATAGTGTATTTATACAAAGGTTTAAATATATTTTTATTCCATTTTATATGGATTTTTAATCAACCGTTGTTTGTATTTGTTGTTTAAAAATCCATGTAATCACACACGATGTCCACTTACAATGAAAATGGACACACAGTTACATTTTTATATTACGGAACCAACGAAACTAGTTTTGTCGAATTCTGACTTCATTTACTCACACAGCGTATTTTTAAAGTCAAATTATTGAATGTTTTTCACATTAAAATTCCGTACGGTCAAATACTGACTCCAAAAATCACGAAAATTGAAATTTAACAATAACTTAATATTTCGGATCCAACAAAATTAATTTCGTCGAAAACGGAGGTCGTTTGCAAAACTGGCTATTTTTAAAACTCTTAATAAACCCATTTAAGTATTAATATATTTAAAAATAATTAAATTTAATATTAATAAATTAATATTATCATATATATATCCACATATATATCATATAACTCCAAAATATAACTCGATATTTCAAAATTCTTAGTTATATCGATATTAGATTTATATTTAAATCCCTTTATAATATAAATAAATCATTATAATTATAAAGGAATTCCATAGCGACTTTTCGAAAATTTGATTTGGGCATATCTCACAATCTACACGACGAAATCTCGATTTTTCTCTCCCATTAGAGAAATATACTTCACCAATTCCGAATGTTTCTTGTTTCACATAAATCCGACTTAAAACGGATTCTGTATATTCGTTTAAAGTTCGAATCACCAAATTACGAATTGCCACGCCATTACGGGCTTGATTTAAAGTATATTATAATTAATATGTTCAAACTTCGTTTAAATAATAAATTCATTATTATAATTCAACTCTAAACCGAATTAAATATTATAAATAATCTGATTAACACAATATTGTGAATACCACTATTTCGGAAATAAATATATTATTCTATTATTTATATTAATTAAATATTCAATATTGTTTAATTAAACAACTATTTAAATCTCTAAATAATTATTTAAATAATTAAATAAATTAATTGTTGTACCATAAAAATACGGGACGTTACATTTTCTCCCCCCCCCCAAAATAATTTCGTCCTCGAAATTGCTAGGGTAGAAAACAAACCCTATTAACTAGGTTAAAAATTTATTTGTTTACTTCTTAAATTTCAGTTTCACTGTACCAATGAATTTCAGTAAAATATTAATTCATTCTTATTAACGAAAAATTTCAAAAATCCTGAAAATTTCCTAACACCTTAAATTTTCGAAAAATTTCGCCAGCACCTCCTTTGTACAGCTCAATCGGTACAACTACAACTCGCCTCTTTGGGCCTTCTCCAACCCAAAAGAAAATCAAACAGCAAAGTGTCTTGCCAAATCGACTCATAAATCACCAAACTCATATAAAATAAACTTGTACCTTTTTGTCGAGCATTTAGCTCCATCACTTCATCTACTATCAGTCAAGCATATATCAATGTCATCTCAATCAATCTCCAATCATCCGTCCTCATTCTACCCAAATCAAATCTCATTCTCAACTCAAATTCCATTACCAATTTCAACTCTTACTTACCAGTCCAATATACTTAACCAAATTGAGTTTCACTCCACAAAATTTATTAACTAATTAATTTCTCTTACTAATTTTCTTTATCTTAATAATTCAATTCTGGTTTTATTTTAACCATCGGTCCTTTTAATTCAGCACCCTTTTTCCTTGGAGTTTTTAAACAGTTTACCATATCAAAAATCAACCTTTCCTTTTCAGGATTCAAAACAACTTTTTTCCTCAAAACAATTCCAAAACAATATCTTTGGTAGTAATTCGTCACTTAAAACTTTAAAATGAGCACTGATGATGTGGTCAGCATCATCAGAGTTATTTCCTAGCAATCGAAGTGAGTTCAATACTATATCACTTTTCAAAATCATCTTTAAACATCTCCATTTTGAAATTTATTTCAAAATATCCTTCACAATGCTCGTAAAACAATTTAAAATCTTCCAGGATTTTAAAATTCTCATATATTTAATCCAAATCCATTTATAAACACTTCTCCTACTTTTCAGGGTTGTAATTTCAATTCTCATTTAAATTCAGATTTAATTCATTTCGTAACACTTAAACAAATTTTGATTGGTTATTTACATAACCGTTTCAATTATAATCTTATCTGGTTATAATTAAAACAAACACATCCAATAAATGATAATACTTTAAATATTAATCATCCTTTTATATCAAAATATAATTTGGATAAAATTATTTCATTTACCTTTTTTTTCTCAAACCATACTATGTCGGTCCATCGTATTCAAGTGTTTATAAACTCCAACCGATACAGTGGATCAAACTGATCGACCAGAACTCATAAACAACTCAACCAATAAATCTCCACAATATAAAACCACTTTATATCAAATAACAAATATATTCACTCGTACATATACACTCAACTCAATCTAGGGTATTGCTAACCCCGTCTCTACTGAATTACGCCAAAGAGCCATGGTAATCACTTAACCTTCAGCTCTGATACCAATGTAACGACCCGAGGGATTTGCGTAATTGACATAAACTCAATGTCGACTATTCAAGCATCGGAAATACCAGATAATTAATAGAAAGAAGTTAGAGGGTGAGAATAGATAAGATAGAAATTTAGAATAGAAGAAGAAGAAGATCACAACAACAGAATCAGATTAACACGAATCTCACAGCGGAAAGAATAAAATATAACATAACTTTAAAATAAAACCAGTATATGTATACAATAACATTTATCAGAGTACAGCACTTACAACACAGCGGAAATAAACAATTGTTATAAAGTCCTGAAGCCTCCTTCTCCAAGCTCTATGTATATCTGTAAATGCCGACTACTTGACTGCCCGTACAAAATTGGGCACCTAAGAGTTTAGGGAAAACAAAACAAAATAAACTCCGGGTCAGTCATGGGACTTGTATGAGTAAACAATTTAAAACAGTTTGAGAAAATAAATGATATCTCATAAGACCACGTCGTATAACATGGAACGGGTTTCTCCCTTATGAAAATCCAAAACACTTGATTCAACATTCAAAATCCTTTTGCAAGAAACGATAATCTTTATATCAAAACTCTTTTGATATTATAATAGTGTCTATCAACCACAAATAAATAATCATCTAGCAGAACGCTTTCATCTCACGTTCCACGTACATAATATATAATTAAAAACCGCGGGCGCTTATTGGGTAATGAATTCCAACCGGTAAGGTATGGGACCACCTTCCGACAGTGTATCTCTAAAGAGGAATACACCACGTTCAACAAGAACATCTTGCAACCCAGGATAAACATGACCGGTCACTCATTTCACTTGAGTGTGCCGAATGTATTATCACCAACGGTAGATCAGGTGACAATACACTCTAATTGGAAGCTAACAACTTAGCCATGTGACCTATTCGATTTTATACCATTTCTCGGTTGTGAGGCTAGAGGCCATACGTATAGATCACATTTTTATTTACTTTGAATATCACATCGTCATACCCGCCAAATCACAAATTGATTTCCTCAAAAATACCACGGGTATACAGCTGAGAGAAACGAATTCCTCCGCCACCAAACATAAATACGTTTGAAGAGATCAACTTATGCAATCTATTAAATATACTCTATAAGACTTTCTTCCATACAGGTCGTCCTGGGACTGGATAGACTGAAGGTACTATTCTGTAAATCCATCTTAGGCAATTTCTACTTAGGATTTACTAAACAGCCATTGCATAACTCCATCTTCAATTATCTTCATCATATTTGATTCGCAGCGCTAATGCCATACAGAGTGGTTTTCAGATAATATATCTGATCCCGGTCTCTCCGTATTGACAACAGAAATTGTCAATATCTTTGATAGTCGGTGATTTAACTATCAAAGGAAATCATGTGTACAAACAACGGTCATATTCCCAAATGGAAATCTTATTGATCAATCAACATTTCATTTCCTAATTTCCCATTTATCATTTCCATATATTCATAAATTCCTTATTTTCTAAAATTAGAAAATATATGTTATTAACTTTGGAAAACGTTTCCATTTATGATTCACGCATCAATATCTTTCCACCTCTATCAGTCTCTAACTGTAAACTTGTAAGAGAACAACTTCCCAAGTATAAACCCCGAAGGCCGAAACCAATGTCAGATCGATACCCAGAAAGCCATTCAACTCAACTAATTTCCAATCAGTTTCTAATTTCAGTAATTCCATTTAAATTCCTAATTCAAACCCCAAATTCCTTTTTAATATTTTATTTGCAAAATATTTACTTTAATCTAATTTTTCACATAGAATGTGAATAATATTTCTTTATATAATCAAAACTATTTGATTTCGTATTTAAAAATAATATTTCAAATCCAAATTCTATTTATATTTATATTTGTGGAATTATTCATACAAATCTCGTTTTTATTTCTAACCCTTAAATCTCATTTATAATTCCATTTATATAATTCTATTTATTCTATATAAATCCTTTTATATAATCCTATTCATTTTATATAAATCCTTTTATATAATTCTATTCTTTTTATATAAATCCTTTTATATAATCCTATTCATTTTATATAAATCCTTTCATATAATCCTATTCATTTTATATAAATCCTTTTATATCATTTTATTTATTTCCCAAATATTTCCTTAATTATATTTTCCAATATTTGTTTTCCAAATATTACCTTTTATAATATCCTATTTATTTCATATATAAATATTTCATTTCCAATATTCACTTTGAAAATTTCCCTTTTACATTCCAGTATTTCATGTGGTATTTAAAATACCAAATAACATGACCAGTGTTATCATAATCAATCACAGATTTTATATAACATCATATATCACAATATATGAAAACAAACAGTATTATAATATTGAGGAATCCAGTTGGATCCCTCCAACCTGTCTCCCTGCATTCATAGATGTTAAACAATATAATTAACATCAATTTCATTTTTATATGAAATATTCTGATAAACAGAATCAATATATAATTAACGATTATATATATATATATATAACTCTATCTATAATTTCAGCCAATTAATTAACAGTTCAACCAACAATCAACACACAACAATCAATCATCATTTATCAGTTCTAAAAATACGTTATAACAATATAAACTGGGTAGAGTTAGTGAGTTTTACTCACATTGGACGATCATCGTTAAATAACGATAATTGTCATTTGATTCAGACATACAAGTTATTTCACTATAAATTGTCACGAGCTCCAATTCACTCCCAGTTAGTTCCATGGTGTAGCCCTCGTCCATACGATCTTAACGGGTCTTGTTTTGTCCAATTCTGTTAACACATAAATAAATTACCCACGTTATAATATTTGATTTAATTTAAGAATTTATTTTAACCTCTAATTATGTTTTAAATCCCTAATTACCATTTAAATCCCTAACGTTCTTCTTCCAGTGAAAATGTTGACCCACATAACAGCCCTTCCAATCCGATCATCACGTCACCCGCGGTTACCTAGACGCCACACGCTACCACCACCCGCAACTCCTATCAGATCAACATCAATACCAGGGGCGTCGAATCCCATTGCTTTGTCATTTTCCCTTTCTTCTTTCCCTTACTGATACAAACATAGTCTTCAGTCTAATGATGTAAAACTGGGTTCAATTTAGTTTCAGTTGACTTCACAAAAGCAATTCCATTGTGTACACTAGCTGAAGATGACACCACCACAAGAATGCACTTCCAACAAGGATGAAAATACCACAAGTACTACTTCATATAATCAAATGTTGTCATCTTTGGTCAACAAGGAAAACTCAGACAACAGCTCGAAATAACCCAAAATGGCGCTCTAACCATTTTCCAAACTTGACTCTATTTCACCCTTAACAACTCACTAATCTCTCTAATTAAATTCAAATAAAAAAATACCGTAATCCTCTCCTTAACTTCCTCTTCCATCTTATATTTCCCTATCTTCAAACACCCCATTCAAATTGTGACTTCGTCCAATTCCCAGACCGTCGTTCATCCCTTAAAAGTCACCAACCTCCCTTTCTCGAGCAGCATCACCCCATTGCCAAGGAAGTACGACCAACCCTCACCATCGAAACCCAAGTTCGGCCATCAAACTCATGGCACGGCAACAGGGCCGACCTTTTCCAACGCCGTAACCTGCCAAGCTTCGCCAGCAGAGGCGTCTTGCCTCCAGAAGCACCTCCCTAGTAACCGTTCGACCCAGAACCTCTTCAATCGACGTCAAACTCTTGCCCTAGCTGTTGCTCGCAAAATGCAATGAACGGAAAGTGGTTCGAACCCTCAAAAACCCATATAGATGTGTAGATTAACATCTCAGCAACCCAAATTACGAACTGTCACGCCATCACAGGCTTGATTTAAATTATATTATAATTAATACGTTCAAACTTTGTTTAAATAATAAATTCGTTATTATAATTCAACTCTAAACTGAATTAAATATTATAAACAATATGATTCACACAATATTGCGAATTCCTTTATTTCCGACTATTTCGAAAATAAATATATTATTCTATTATTTATATTAATTAAATATTCAATATTATTTAATTAAACAACCATTTAAATCTCTAAATCATTATTTAAATAATTAAATAAATTAATTATTGTACCGTAAAAATACGGAATGTTACAATAACTCTTTCAAATCATTTATTATGAATTAACGCAGTTTTTCCATATTTTACATAATTTTTATATGGCCTCCATAGTCGGTTTCCAATTCTGGTTACCAAACTGAATCTATAGCGACCTTTTCAATATTGATTTGGACTTATCTTGAAATCTAACTGTTGTATTTCAAAAAAATTCTTTTATTTTGATATTTCTTTTCATTTCGAACACAACGCTTTCAATTTTGGGAAAATCTGAAGATTTTATCTCACGTATGCCCATTCGAAGTTAATGGTCAAAATTCGTGAATGGTCGCTGTGCGGCTCGTCCCATTCAAACAATTTTACTATTTATAACAAAATTCGTTGATTTCGTTTAAACTTATTTTATAAAACATTTATAATCTCGTTCAAAAACGATTTCAATCTCCAATTTAATTTTAAACGAAAATTGAGTATTCCATATTATTATTATATTAAGATAATAATATTTTCAAATCTCATATTCGCGGTGTAAATTTTTGTGTCAACAATATCATCACATCCATATCAACTACCATCTATCAACCAATATTTATAATATAAGCGTTCCTATTGTCGACGCTTATATTCATAGTTAAAATAAACGTAAATATCGTCCATCTACAACGAAGCAAACACTGTAATCACAGGCAATCAATAAAGATTTAAATATGATTATAATAACATAATAAAATAGTTGAGTGAGAGAGTTCTCACATTAATCGGTTCGAAATCGTTAGAAAACGATCATTTTCCGATAGTCAATCAGACATTTTATTTTTCCATAAATTACAACGAGCTCCAAATCTCTCCAAATCAATTTTGTTGCGAATCTCTCGTCCATACGATTCCAATGGATCATGTTTCGCTAAATTCTGATAACGTATGGAAAAGTTATGTTTTTTGCAAGTTTGAACACAATATGATGTCATTAACTTAAGTAATTAAATATTAATTATACACTTAATCTTCTCAATCACCTTCCTCATCGCTTTCTTCCTACAAGCAATGCACACTACCAGGTCCCAAGCTTCACCATTGTCGCACCTTGTCTCCATCTGTTCTCCCTCCACACACAGCGAAAATCCAAGCTGTCTTCTCCGTTGAACTCTCTTTCCGAATCTCAATCTACTCAACCCAAACTCCATGAACCCGCATATACGCATCATCTGCCTGTTTCACGCTGCCCCATAGCAGGTCGTGCAACTTTTCAGCGCCATTCTTCACCAAAATTTGCGTATAATCTCCATTTTCCCTCCTCAATCTCAATACAATCATGAATACGTGAAATAAAGCCTTAAACTCATGAATCTCTCAACGTTAGGCGCAAGAAACACACGTTGTACAAAACATAGCGACGAATAGTGATGTAGAACTAAACAAAAACCATATGAGCTTGATGCTTACACTTATACAAGTTTAAATATATATGTATTAGATTCTATCGGATTTTATTTGGTTTGATTTGGATTTTTCAATGGATTTCTTGTAATAACCCGAAAATCTGGGCCAGTTTAAAATTTTTATTTTGGCAATTTTAGCGAATTTTGAACATTTAAAATGGATTATTTTAAATAATATCGATGAGAAATTCGTTTTGAATGGGATTCGAACGTATATATTATATACGTCGTCGTTAGAAAATAAATAATTATAAATAGAATTGAAAATGGCGCGGTAGTTCGATAATTCGATTTCAAACTTCAATTGAATGTACCGGGTGCAAAACAATCCGGATTTTAGTGAAACCAAAAATATTAGGATCTAATTGATAATATCTTTCCAACGAATCTGAAAAATCGAAATTTCATAGCGGGAATCAAAAGATATGTCCAGTTGAAAATTCTGAATAGTCGCTATGGAATTCAGGCCCTTAAAAATGGACATTTTGCAAACGACCTCGGATTTCGATGAAACCACTTTTGTTGGATCCGTGATGTTAAATTATTGCTAGATTCCAAATTTCATAATTTTTCGATTCAATATGTGAGCGTGGCATAGGAAAACGCGTTTGACCAGTTTCAGTTGATTTTAATCGACTGGAAAATGGCCATTTTTCTAACAGGTCTCAGAATTCGATGAAACTAGTTTTGTTAGGACCGTATCGTCAATACGAAGCTAGAAAATATTTTTCGGGAATTTTTCTAGTTAGTATGTGACCCCGGTAAATTGAAATGCGCGCTCAAATTCAATATATAGAGTTATATGTAAATTCAACGGAAACTTATTGTAACGATCGAATCAGCCTACGATACATATCCCATTGTGTTCGGAATGGGGGTAATACGCTATGGACGACAGGCGGTGGGCCTCGTTTCGAGGTCGTATGTGAAAGTCAACTTTTTTGCAAAATAAGATAATTAAAATAAAAAAATTTCTCCCCTCTCCTTATACGTTGGCCCCCCCGATTCATTTCAGAAAAGAAAAAGAAAAAAAAGGAAGAGAGCGACGGGGGAGGAGCCGCCGCCCCTCCCCGATGAACCGCCGCCGCCCCTGGTGGGGCGCCACCTCTGCCGCCGCCTCCCTCTCCTCTTCTTCCTCCTCTTCCTTTCTTCTCTCTCCACCTCCTCCCTGTAGCCGCCCCCTCCTCTTCTCCTTTTTCCTTCTGAAACCCACAGCACCTCCCTCCCTCCTGAAACCCTAACCGACAACCCACCGCACCTCCTCCACCCCGCTGGCCCCGCCGACAACCCCGACAGCCCTCCACCGAACGCAAAGACCCCTCCTCTCCGTTTGAAAACGATGTAAGTTTTAAATTCAAGTTTTATTTATTTTTCTTAATTAAAAAACTGAATTTTATTCGATAGGAAAATTTAAAAACTGAATTTTATTCGATAGGAAAATTAAAGATAGAATTTTTATTCGATAGGAAAGTTAAAGATATGATTTTTATATGATAAGGAAGTTAAAAATATAATTTTTATCGTATGTAAAGGTTGAAAATATAATTTTCATATTATATAGATAATAAAAATATAATCTTTTATATTGTAGAAGAGGAAAAATGTGATTTTTATAAAGTAGCAATATAAAAATATATAATCTTTATATGGTTATGATAATAAAAATTCAATATTTAAATTAGAAAAGGCGAGATTTTTAAATTAGAAAAGGTGAGATTTTTAAATTAGAAAAGGCGAGATTTTTAAATTAGAAAAGGCGAGATTTTTATATTAGAAAAGGCGAAAACTTTATTTTTATAAAGGCGAAAACTTTATTTTTATAAAGGCGAAAACTTTATTTTTATAAAGGCGAAAACTTTATTTATGAAAGGGCGAAATCTTTATATAGGGAATAGCGTTATAAAAATAGAATTTTTATCTATATATTAGCGGTATGGAAATGCGATTTTTATCCATATGGATTTGAAGTAAAAATTCGATTTTTATATATTGAATAGCATAGTAAAAATATGATTTTTATATATTGAACATCGTAGTAAAAATTCGATTTTTAAATATATGAAGTGATTATAAAAATATGACTTTTAAATTGAAAATGAATGAATAAAAATGTGATTTTTATTTTAAAGACATCAAAATATAAAAATGTGTGATTTTTATATATGTAGTGACTACGGGCAACGAAGATGATAAAAGGCGAGAATGAAGAAGATTTCTATAAAAGAAGAGTCAAGATGATTGGATAGCTTTCGGTGAGAATTTCTCACCTTTCGATTTATTTTTCTAGTTATATATATATATATATACTAGGATGCAGACGGTGCTTAGTAGCACCCGACACAATCATCCACAGACCATGGACTTGTTTGATTGGTTGTGTAGTTGGTTAGATTATTTGGTTTGAATTGAATTGTTTGGTGAAATGGAATGGATTTGATTGATGTGTGAATGGCGTGGGCCTTCACTAGACCGGGGATAAGGCTAGGCCTCGTCCCGTTTCTAGTATCGTGCCGTTATGCCGCCGAAATTTTCTAAAATAAAAAGTGTTAGTTAAAAATAGTATAGTGTTGAAATAAATATTTTTGACGTTAAAAATATAATTTTTAACGTGTTAAGAAACGGCATAAAACTCTTCTGAAAAGAAATAAATATTCATTTACAAATTGACCGATTTGTTTATATACACTGATTTGACTGATATTGATTGGGTCGATAAATTTTACACATCGCCCAACTGCACAAACAAAAATATGTGTTTGTTGATTTGAAACCCCACACGGGTGTTGGGATGATATTCGGCGTACACTAATCCCAATTATTTAATTATTGTCGATCGATTGGTCGACAGACTGTGTAAGCGTCGATTATTTATATTTGATGTTTATGCAGTTGTGTGGTGCACTTTGGATGATGGTTGATTGTTTATCAATGCTATTATATACATGTGTTGTATGGAATCCATATAATTAACGTTATATGGTGATTAATTGGGCCTCATTCCAATCGGGACAACAATGAATATTATAAAAGAAAATTCATGTGTTGAATATAAAAATAGTCATGTGTTGACGATGTTCATGTGTTGAGTGAAATATTTTATACAATGAAATTTACATCTTTATCATATTTAAAATTAGAACTACTTCCCAGTAGAAGTCTAATTAAAAAAAAATCAAACGATAGATACCATAATTTTATAAAATATTTTACATAACAAAAATAGTGATGTGTTGACAGTACTCATGTGTTGAGACTAGTCGTGTGTTGAAAGAAATATAGGTTCATGTGTTGAATTGAATAGAAGTTTTTGAAATATATAAAGCCGTGTGGATTAGAGATGCGCTATTTTGACGTGAACGATATTTATATCGATTTTATTCGTTTTACAATGAATATTGAAAAGTGACTTCAAAATCTAATATTTTGAAATGAAATTCAAATCGAACTAGATAAAAATTCGAACTGAAATCTTATTGAATCAATTTGAAATGAATTCGAATTGAATAGAAAATGAATTCGATTCGAATTGAATAGAAAGTGAATTTGAATTCAAATTGAATAGAAATGAATTCAAATTGAATTAAATTGAAGTTGAATTAAAAACGAATTGAAATCGTTTTTAATAAAATTTAAAACGAACTGAAATTGAATTGAAATCAATTTGAAACGAATTCGAATTGAATCAAATAGAAGGTAAATTCAAATTGAATTGAATTGAAACGAATTAGAATTGAAATTGAATTGAAATGAATTCGAAGTGAATTGAAATCAAATCGATTTGAAATTGAATATAGTGTTGAAATGGTTTTGAAAACGAATTTAAAACGATTTATAAAATACGTTTAAAAAGGAAATCGACGAAATATATAATATATATATATATATATATATTATATATTTAATGGCCTGAATAGAACGCGCCGCGCCACGGCAGTTCGTGAATTTCGACCATTGACTTCGAACTGACGTTGCGGAAGATCCGACCGTCGGATTCTCCTAAAACCGGAACCGTTGGGTTCGTATCGAAAAGAGCTTTCCAATGAATATTAGAAATTTGAAATCTAACAGTTGGATTTGGAATTATGTCCAAATCAAATTTGAAAAAGGTCGCTGTAAGTGTAGTCCGATGGCCGTTGATGGAAATCGACTGTACGGGCCTTGATAAAATTATTAAAAATAATCAATATTCCCAATATGTGAATTGGACTGGAGTTGAATCGAAATTATCTTCGGAATATTTCGATGTTGGATTTCGTGACTGTACAGATATTGTTATGGGAATTTGAAAGATATATTTTATATCGTTATTTCCAATACAATATTTGTTGGTTTCAGAATTTGATATTGAATATAAGCCGGTATATTTTCTATTCAGAGCCTTGTATTTAATATCAAATGTGATTTGAGTTTGTCGTGAATGGTGTCTTCATTAACACTGTTCTTAAGCCCAATAGGGAAAAAGATTAAATCTTTCTATTTAGATTTAATGAAGTGTATCAATTAAATAATATTTAATTGAATTTGAATTTGAATTGGTTTTTAGGTTTATCGTGAGCGGTGTTTTGAACAACACCTGTTCTTTAACCCAATTAACAATAGAATGTGATTTGGGTTTATCGTGAATCGTGTTTTAGATGACATTGGTTCTTTAACCCAGTTAAAGGCAAGATGTTGATTTTTGAAAAGATTAAAACTAAGTGGAGTTTTAATGAATCTTTAATTAGATTAAAAATGTGAATTGATAATTTAAATTATCAAATCTGAAAGGTGATCGAGAATGGAGTACCACCAGTTTTGCTCCAAAGCGATAGTTAAATCTTTAATTAGATTTGAACGTGAAATGGTAATTAATTTTACCGATAACACCGTGGTGTTAGATGTGGAGTGTTGCCAGTTTTCTCCATGGGATATATAGGTTGGGATTGGGAAATAAAATAAATAATTACTTCGGTGTGGTTCGCTAATCCCGACTAGTTTGAAATGATATCCAAAGGAAGATTATAGAATAAATTTAGAAGAATTTATCTTGGATAAAATTAATGGGAACATTTCCCTAAGAATGTGTTTTTGTGAATAAAAGAATATTCTGAATTGGAATGAGGCGTTTGTTGTGTTTGTGTAACATTCGTTTATTATATACATGGGTTATTCAGAAAGGCCGGGTTTATACCCATTCTGAATAATCGATTCGACGAGATGTCGAAGATGAAGACGGTGGTTGAAGACCGGAAGTCTTCACATCGTTTGGGTGATTACTGATGATCTTGATTGGGCTATACACCCAGGATAAGGGAATCAGTTGGTGATCGTCCAGACGTACTTGGAGATGGATGGATATGCGAGGAAAGTGCCTCCGGTTTCGTTCAGACCCAGAACGAACTTGTAAATGGATTGTGTGTCTAACATTGGATTTTATTCTGTGTTGATTGATCTCTATTAAATATACATCTGTTTGGCGGCGGAGAATTTATTCTCTTGCTTAACGCCCTTCTCTGAGACATACGAGCTCAGAGGTTGTATATCGATGGACATCAGTCGCATGGAGTGAATTGCCAATGTGGCATGCATAAGTGGCAATTGATCAAGGCTTCTGTTGAAAAACAAAGTCTTGTGGTTGATGATCAAAGCACGGCCTGTGTGGCGTAGCTTTGTGTATAACGTGAATTCGCGAGCCTCACACCTCGGTATGAGTCAAAAACGGGAGACGGACCGCTGGGAGAGCACGACGTTTCTTTCTAGCTAGGGTGGTGTCAGTGACCTACCAGCCCTGACATTTATATACTTTTCACCTGTGTGGTTGTTGTATACGAGGCGCCTCGGATATAGGTCTGTAAGGACCGGGAAACGTGTGTTCTGGAATTGCCAATCCTCAAAAGTAAGAGAGGACCGGCCCAGCCGATTCCAAGGATCATAGTGGGGTCCTGAGGCATTTGCTAGAGTGTCTCGAACGCGGAGAGGAGCTTGCCCCTTGCCTCGGCTCATGACGGAATCCAATTTCCAATACGTGATATTGCGGTTTTAATTGTAGAACTAGTATGGCGACATGATATATGGTACCCATGCCGTCTATGATTGATATTTATGATTGAAATTGTTTTGACACTATACACTTATGATAGTATCAAATGATTTGTTTTAAACGTACCAAGCATGTTTGGCTATTATAAGGGAAAACCCTATCCTCCGGCTTGCGTTGCATTGTGTGATGGGACCTGGGTCTTATAATAGCTTCATTTTTCCAAAGAGCATTGCGCTGTTTTGTTATATGCACTAGTGTTCTTGGGAGGAAACCCGTTCCGTGTTATACGGCGTGGTCCCTTGAATTACTATCTTGAAAGTAAAGTTTTAAATAACTGTTTTAGTTCTCACACCAGTCCCATGACTGACCTGGAGTTTATTGTTTTAACCTAAACTCTGGGTGCCCCTATTTTCCACACGGGCAGCTTGTAGTTTTGGTTTTGCAGATTTATATTCACAGGATCCTGGTTTACAGCTGGAACGATGCTCGGAAAGCTCTGTATCCGTGTATCACTTTCAGTTGTGTTTTGTATATTTTTCCGCTGCTATATAATTTATTGTAATCTCTGATATTTGTCGAATGTAATTTATTCATTTATACTCTGTATATTCTTGTATCTGATGGAATTGTTGTAATAACAATGAAATGTTCGTCCGTCTGCGTTCTATTCTGTGAATTGTTCTCAAAGTATCCGTGCTTTCCTTCACGGGGAAGTTACGGGTTCTTACAGTTGGTATCAGAGCTTTGGTTTACAGAGCTCGAGAACAAGACACATTAGAACCATGCGAAAGAATTCATCAGATATTGGATTAGTAATATCCAATTAGAATGACTCGTTAGAGATAGGATCAGTAGTATCCTAGAACGAGTGTGAAGAGTATATTTTTCAAAAGAAAACAATTTTGTTTTGAAATTTAAATCGTTTTATACGTATTTGAATATTTATTTATATTGATATGGGCAATCGAGTATATAAAGGTTTTGCATATACGCGTCATGAACGTATATTCGAAGTTTTAATATACTGGGTAGATATAGAATCACATTCTAGATATCCGGGGATGATTCTGATGATGGTGCATCATCATCAGGATTCATATTCGAGTTTCGAAGGTGTGATTTCTATATATTTCCATTAGACTGGTGTGAGAACCAAAACTTATATTGTTAGAACACATTGTTGTGATTGGCATCAAAAACATGATTTTTTGTATATATATCAAAATTATGAATTTGAAACTCTAATTCACTAATTGATTGGTGATTGTGTTGTTTGTTTATTTGTTTGCTAATTTTTAACCATTTAGCCTAATTGAACCAAATTTTGAATATTATTGAAAATTGGTCACACTTGCTTGCATATACATATACTTACATTGGACAGGTCATAGCAAGGAGGCTAGAGCCGAAGAATAAAATTTATTTGCCCGACAAATAGGTACATGTTTACTACATAATTTACTGTTTTGTTTGGGTGATGATGATTTTATGAGCCTATTGGCTAGCCGCTTGGCTTTTTCTTTTTCTTTTTGAGATTAGAAGGACAGGGGAAGCTATTTGAAATTCCCCGATGCTCCCGGTGCAGGGGAGGTTATGGCGAAATTTTTCGAAAATTTAGGGTGTTAGCCAAATTTTTGAAAATTTGGAAATTCTCAGAAACTGAAAAGTTGGAGAATGGAAGCCAGATCGAACGTAGAGTTGATTTATCAAACCACTTTCGACTTTGTTCCTTTTCGGGGACAAAAAGTTTAAAGTGGGGGAGATTGTAATAACCCGAAAATCTGGGCCAGTTTAAAATTTTTATTTTGGCAATTTTAGCGAATTTTGAACATTTAAAATGGATTATTTTAAATAATATCGATGAGAAATTCGTTTTGAATGGGATTCGAACATATATATTATATACGTCGTCGTTAGAAAATAAATAATTATATATAATTATAAATAGAATTGAAAATGGCGCGGTAGTTCGATAATTCAATTTCAAACTTCAATTGAATGTACTGGGTGGAAAACAATCCGGATTTTAGTGAAACCAAAAATATTAGGATCTAATTGATAATATCTTTCCAACGAATCTGAAAAATCGAAATTTCATAGCGGGAATCAAAAGATATGTCCAGTTGAAAATTCTGAATAGTCGCTATGGAATTCAGGCCCTTAAAAATGTACATTTTGCAAACGACCTCGGATTTCGACGAAACCACTTTTGTTGGATCCGTGATGTTAAATTATTGCTAGATTCCAAATTTCATAATTTTTCGATTCAATATGTGAGCGTGGCATAGGAAAACGCGTTTGACCAGTTTCAGTTGATTTTAATCGACTGGAAAATGGCCATTTTTCTAACAGGTCTCAGAATTCGATGAAACTAGTTTTGTTAGGACCGTATCGTCAATACGAAGCTAGAAAATATTTTTCGGGAATTTTTCTAGTTAGTATGTGACCCCGGTAAATTGAAATGCGCGCTCAAATTCAATATATAGAGTTATATGTAAATTCAACGGAAACTGATTGTAACGATCGAATCAGCCTACGATACATATCCCATTGTGTTCGGAATGGGGGTAATACGCTATGGACGACAGGCGGTGGGCCTCGTTTCGAGGTCGTATGTGAAAGTCAACTTTTTTGCAAAATAAGATAATTAAAAAATTAAAATAAAAAAAATTCTCCCCTCTCCTTATATGTTGCCCCCCTTGATTCATTTCAGAAAAAAAAAGGAAGAGAGCGACGGGGGAGGAGCCGCCGCCCCACCCCGATGAACCGCCACCGCCCTAGGTGGGGCGCCACCTCTGCCGCTGCCTCCCTCTCCTCTTCTTCCTCCTCTTCCTTTCTTCTCTCTCCACCTCCTCCCTGTAGCCTCCCCCTCCTCTTCTCCTTTTTCCTTCTGAAACCCACCGCACCTCCCTCCCTCCTGAAACCCTAGCCGACAACCCACCGCACCTCCTCCACCCCGCTGGCCCCGCCGACAACCCCGACAGCCCTCCACCGAACGCAAAGACCCCTCCTCTCCGTTTGAAAACGATGTAAGTTTTAAATTCAAGTTTTATTTATTTTTCTTAATTTAAAAACTGAATTTTATTCGATAGGAAAATTTAAAAACTGAATTTTATTCGATAGGAAAATTAAAGATAGAATTTTTATTCGATAGGAAAGTTAAAGATATGATTTTTATATGATAAGGAAGTTAAAAATATAATTTTTATCGTATGTAAAGGTTGAAAATATAATTTTCATATTATATAGATAATAAAAATATAATCTTTTATATTGTAGAAGAGGAAAAATGTGATTTTTATAAAGTAGCAATATAAAAATATATAATCTTTATATGGTTATGATAATAAAAATTCAATATTTAAATTAGAAAAGGCGAGATTTTTAAATTAGAAAAGGCGAGATTTTTAAATTAGAAAAGGCGAGATTTTTAAATTAGAAAAGACGAGATTTTTATATTAGAAAAGGCGAAAACTTTATTTTTATAAAGGCGAAAACTTTATTTATGAAAGGGCGAAATCTTTATATAGGGAATAGCGTTATAAAAATAGAATTTTTATCTATATATTAACGGTATGGAAATGCGATTTTTATCCATATGGATTTGAAATAAAAATTCGATTTTTATATATTGAATAGCATAGTAAAAATATGATTTTTATATATTGAACATCGTAGTAAAAATTTGATTTTTAAATATATGAAGTGATTATAAAAATATGACTTTTAAATTGAAAATGAATGAATAAAAATGTGATTTTTATTTTAAAGACATCAAAATATAAAAATGTGTGATTTTTATATATGTAGTGACTACGGGCAACGAAGATGATAAAAGGTGAGAATGAAGAAGGTTTCTATAAAAGAAGAGTCAAGATGATTGGATAGTTTTCGGTGAGAATTTCTCACCTTTCGATTTATTTTTCTAGTTATATATATATATACTAGGATGCAGACGGTGCTTAGTAGCACCCGACACAATCGTCCACAGACCATGGACTTGTTTGATTGGTTGTGTAGTTGGTTAGATTATTTGGTTTGAATTGAATTGTTTGGTGAAATGGAATGGATTTGATTGATGTGTGAATGGCGTGGGCCTTCACTAGACCGGGGATAAGGCTAGGCCTCGTCCCGTTTCTAGTATCGTTCCGTTATGCCGCCGAAATTTTCTAAAATAAAAAGTGTTAGTTAAAAATAGTAAAGTGTTGAAATAAATATTTTTGACGTTAAAAATATAATTTTTAACGTGTTAAGAAACGGCATAAAACTCTTCTGAAAAGAAATAAATATTCATTTACAAATCGACCGATTTGTTTATATACACTGATTTGACTGATATTGATTGGGTCGATAAATTTTACACATCGCCCAACTGCACAAACAAAAATATGTGTTTGTTGATTTGAAACCCCACACGGGTGTTGGGATGATATTCGGCGTACACTAATCCCAATTATTTAATTATTGTCGATCGATTGGTCGACAGACTGTGTAAGCGTCGATTATTTATATTTGATGCTTATGCAGTTGTGTGGTGCACTTTGGATGATGGTTGATTGTTTATCAATGCTATTATATACATGTGTTGTATGGAATCCATATAATTAACGTTATATGGTGATTGATTGGGCCTCATTCCAATCGGGACAACAATGAATATTATAAAAGAAAATTCATGTGTTGAATATAAAAATAGTCATGTGTTGACGATGTTCATGTGTTGAGTGAAATATTTTATACAAT
This sequence comes from Allium sativum, assembly GCA_030737875.1. Classification (NCBI taxonomy): domain Eukaryota; kingdom Viridiplantae; phylum Streptophyta; class Magnoliopsida; order Asparagales; family Amaryllidaceae; genus Allium; species Allium sativum. Next base: position 258,115,087 of record CM060927.1, on the reverse strand, counting down.
GAAATTTACATCTTTATCATATTTAAAATTAGAACTACTTCGCAGTAGAAGTCTAATTAAAAAAAAAATCAAACGATAGATACCATAATTTTATAAAATATTTTACATAACAAAATAGTGATGTGTTGACAGTACTCATGTGTTGAGATTAGTCGTGTGTTGAAAGAAATATAGGTTCATGTGTTGAATTGAATAGAAGTTTTTGAAATATATAAAGCCGTGTGGATTAGAGATGCGCTATTTTGACGTGAACGATATTTATATCGATTTTATTCGTTTTACAATGAATATTGAAAAGTGACTTCAAAATCTAATATTTTGAAATGAAATTCAAATCGAACTAGATAAAAATTCAAACTGAAATCTTATTGAATCAATTTGAAATGAATTCTAATTGAATAGAAAATGAATTCGATTCGAATTGAATAGAAAGTGAATTTGAATTCAAATTGAATAGAAATGAATTCAAATTGAATTAAATTGAAGTTGAATTAAAAACGAATTGAAATCGTTTTTAATAAAATTTAAAACGAACTGAAATTGAATTGAAATCAATTTGAAACGAATTCGAATTGAATCAAATAGATGGTAAATTCAAATTGAATTGAATTGAAACGAATTAGAATTGGAATTGAATTGAAATGAATTCGAATTGAATTGAAATCAAATCGATTTGAAATTGAATATAGTGTTGAAATGGTTTTGAAAACGAATTTAAAACGATTTATAAAATACGTTTTAAAAAGGAAATCGACGAAATATATAATATATATATATATATATATATATTATATATTTAATGGCCTGAATAGAACGCGCCGCGCCGCGGCAGTTCGTGAATTTCGACCATTGACTTCGAATTGACGTTGCGGGAGATCCGACCGACGGATTCGCCTAAAACCGGAACCGTTGGGTTCGTATCGAAAAGAGCTTTCCAATGAATATTAGAAATTTGAAATCTAACGGTTGGATTTGGAATTATGTCCAAATCAAATTTGAAAAAGGTCGCTGTAAGTGTAGTCCGATGGCCGTTGATGGAAATCGACTGTACGGGCCTTGATAAAATTATTAAAAATAATCAATATTCCCAATATGTGAATTGGACTGGAGTTGAATCGAAATTATCTTCGGAATATTTCGATGTTGGATTTCGTGACTGTACAGATATTGTTATGGGAATTTGAAAGATATATTTTATATCGTTATTTCCAATACAATATTTGTTGGTTTCAGAATTTGATATTGAATATAAGCCGGTATATTTTCTATTCAGAGCCTTGTATTTAATATCAAATGTGATTTGGGTTTGTCGTGAATGGTGTCTTCATTAACACTGTTCTTAAGCCCAATAGGGAAAAAAATTAAATCTTTCTATTTAGATTTAATGAAGTGTATCAATTAAATAATATTTAATTGAATTTGAATTTGAATTGGTTTTTAGGTTTATCGTGAGCGGTGTTTTGAACAACACGTGTTCTTTAACCCAATTAACAATAGAATGTGATATGGGTTTATCGTGAATCGTGTTTTAGATGACATTGGTTCTTTAACCCAGTTAAAGGCAAGATGTTGATTTCTGAAAAGATTAAAACTAAGTGGAGTTTTAATGAATCTTTAATTAGATTAAAAATGTGAATTGATAATTTAAATTATCAAATCTGAAAGGTGATCGAGAATGGAGTACCACCAGTTTTGCTCCAAAGCGATAGTTAAATCTTTAATTAGATTTGAACGTGAAATGGTAATTAATTTTACCGATAACACCGTGGTGCTAGATGTGGAGTGTTGCCAGTTTTCTCCATGGGATATATAAGTTGGGATTGGGAAATAAAATAAATAATTACTTCGGTGTGGTTCGCTAATCCCGACTAGTTTGAAATGATATCCAAAGGAAGATTATAGAATAAATTTAGAAGAATTTATCTTGGATAAAATTAATGGGAACATTTCCCTAAGAATGTGTTTTTGTGAATAAAAGAATATTCTGAATTGGAATGAGGCGTTTGTTGTGTTTGTGTAACATTCGTTTATTATATACATGGGTTATTCAGAAAGGCCGGGTTTATACCCATTCTGAATAATCGATTCGACGAGATGTCGAAGATGAAGACGGTGGTTGAAGACCGGAAGTCTTCACATCGTTTGGGTGATTACTGATGATCTTGATTGGGCTGTACACCCAGGATGATTGAATCAGTTTGTGATCGTCCAGACGTACTTGGAGATGGATGGATATGCGAGGAAAGTGCCTCCGGTTTCGTTCAGACCCAGAACGAACTTGTAAATGGATTGTGTGTCTGACATTGGATTTTATTCTGTGTTGATTGATCTCTATTAAATATACATCTGTTTGGCGGCGAAGAATTTATTCTCTTGCTTAACGCCCTTCTCTGAGACATACGAGCTCAGAGGTTGTATATCGATGGACATCAGTCGCATGGAGTGAATTGCCAATGTGGCATGCGTAAGTGGCAATTGATCAAGGCTTCTGTTGAAAAGCAAAGTCTTGTGGTTGATGATCAAAGCACGGCCTGTGTGGCGTAGCTTTGTGTATAACATGAATTCGCGAGCCTCACACCTCGGTATGAGTCAAAAACGGGAGACGGACCGCTGGGAGAGCACGACGTTTCTTTCTAGCTAGGGTGGTGTCAGTGACCTACCAGTCCTGACATTTATATACTTTTCACCTGTGTGGTTGTTGGATACGAGGCGCCTCGGATATAGGTCTGTAAGGACCGGGAAACGTGTGTTCTGGAATTGCCAATCCTCAAAAGTAAGAGAGGACCGGCCCAGCCGATTCCAAGGATCATAGTGGGGTCCTGAGGCATTTGCTAGAGTGTCTCGAACGCGGAGAGGAGCTTGCCCCTTGCCTCGGCTCATGACGGAATCCAATTTCCAATACGTGATATTGCGGTTTTAATTGTAGAACTAGTATGGCGACATGATATATGGTACCCATGCCGTCTATGATTGATATTTATGATTGAAATTGTTTTGACACTATACACTTATGATAGTATCAAATGATTTGTTCTAAACGTACCAAGCATGTTTGGCTATTATAAGGGAAAACCCTATCCTCCGGCTTGCGTTGCATTGTGTGATGGGACCTGGGTCTTATAATAGCTTCATTTTTCCAAAGAGCATTGCGCTATTTTGTTATATGCACTAGTGTTCTTGGGAGGAAACCCGTTCCGTGTTATACGGCGTGGTCCCTTGAATTACTATCTTGAAAGTAAAGTATTAAATAACTGTTTTAGTTCTCACACCAGTCCCATGACTGACCTGGAGTTTATTGTTTTAACCTAAACTCTGGGTGCCCCTACTTTCCACACGGGCAGCTTGTAGTTTTGGTTTTGCAGATTTATATTCACAGGATCCTGGTTTACAGCTGGAACGATGCTCGGAAAGCTCTGTATCCGTGTATCACTTTCAGTTGTGTTTTGTATATTTTTCCGCTGCTATATAATTTATTGTAATCTCTGATATTTGTCGAATGTAATTTATTCATTTATACTCTGTATATTCTTGTATCTGATGGAATTGTTGTAATAACAATGAAATGTTCGTCCGTCTGCGTTCTATTCTGTGAATTGTTCTCAAAGTATCCGTGCTTTCCTTCACGGGGAAGTTACGGGTTCTTACATTTCTTTATCACGTTTTGGGAAGAAGATGGCAGAGTGGAATTCTTGACTGAGGGATGAATTAGGTTAGGGTTATGGAAAGTAAGGATATTATATAGTGGGGTTAATATATTTTTTATTTGATTATTCTATTTATTTTATTTAATCGTTGCTTACATTCATTGTTTAAAAATTCATATGATTCTGATTACATAGTGAGGTTAATCCATTTTCAATATAAATTGACATACAACTACAATTTGACAAAATGGGCAGAACGAAAATTGTTTCGTCGAATTCTGATTCTGTTTGCTCCAGCAGGGTATTTTTAAAGTCATATTATTAACTGTTTCACATTTAAATTGCGCACAGTCACATACTAGCTCCGTTTGAAGCGAAATTTGAAATTTAGCAATAATGTAATATTTCAAAACCAACAAAATTGGTTCGTCAAAAACGGGAGTCGTTTGCAAAATGATTATTTTAAGGCCTATGTAGTATTATTATAATATTATTAAATTCCAAAATTATTCTAGTTAATAATAAAATAATTATTATTATTGCATATATCCAAACGAAATATCACGTAGATCTAAAATAAATCTGCTTGGGGTTTATAAATTGATATTTTCAAAATCCGCGTTAAATCAATATTTAATTTCATAATAAATCATTTTATTTTATATAGTAAATCGTTATAATTTATAAACAATTCCATAGAGAATTTTTAAATTTTTGATTTGGACATAACTTACAATTTATAACATGAAATCTCGATTTCTCGCCTCCATTAGAAAATTATAATTCAATATATCCTAACATTTCTTGTTTTATAGAAATCTGACTTATATCGAATTCTGTGTATTCAATTGAAATTCCAAACTAAATATTTCAAAATACCACGACGGTACAAGTTCGTTTTATAATTAATATAAACTAATACGTTCAAACTTTATTTTAAATAAATTCTAAGTTATTAATTCTCAAAATAAATCATCCTAAATATTTAAAATCCATTAAAATCAATTAAAAAAATCATATTTAAAATTAACTAAAAATTTCGGTCGTTACATTCTCCCACACTTAAAAACTTTTCGTCCCCAAAAAGAAAGATGGAACTGAAGGTCGTTTACTTAACCAATTCAGCTTTTATTCAACTTAAGTTCTTTAAATTTTTAATTTCTAAGAACTTCCCTATTTCTAGAAATTTGGCTAACGACTTAAATTTTCGAATTTTTTTTCCATAACCTCCTTTGTGCGGGTTAACTGGTACAACTACAAAGTGCCTCACTAGGCTCTCATCAATAAAAAAAAATCCAAAAGACAAGCGAAATGCCAATTGGCTCATAAAATCATCAAACCCAATCAATACGATAAATATGTACCTTTGGGCCAGGCATGTAATTTAGTTCCTCTTCTTGGTTTTCAATCAATAACCTGTTCGATTTATATATCCAATCCCTACTAATTCCCAATTCAGTTTAACATTAATTTCATTTGGTTCAATTTAACTTCTATTCTCGTATTGGTTTTATCATTCTAATATTTTTATTAGTTAAAATAATTATCATACATCACAACCAACAATGAATTGCTTAATTAAATTTCCAATATTATATGTTGTCAAAACATATCTCTTTTATGTACTCAAAGTATATTTTCAAAGTAAAATAACAAACATTAAACTCTAACTAAGTTCTTGGTTCTCCTACCAGTCAATTAGAAATATATAGGCATCACACTTTCGAAACTCGAAAATAAACACTGATGATGCTACCAATCACCAGAATCATGCCCAAGCGACTAGAGTGTGATTCTATATCTATCCAGTATATTTGAGACTTCAAATATACGTTGATCATACATATATTCAAAATCTTCTTATACTCGATTCTCCAAACTCAAAATCAAATAAATACTCAAATTCTTATTATAAGATATTTTTTCCAAAACTAAATTGATTTATATGTTCAATACTCTTCTTACTCCGTCTAGGGCATTACTAACCCAATCTCTAATGAGTCGTTCATTCAAGGATACTACTCATCCCATCCCAAATGAGTTATCTTTTATCGTATGTTACTAATCCTATCTCTGATGAATTCTTTTATCTTGTTCTAATGCGTCGTATCCCCAAAGCTTTGTAAACCACATCTCTAATACCAAACTGTAACGACTCGATTTTGACCCACTTCAAGCCGGTTGTCAGCCCACTCAAAACGTTCTCGAAGGCAGATTGTTATGGGATACGACCTTCGAACAAAACACAGAAGAACATTTCTTTGCTATTACAACAGTTTTATATCATAGTACAAGAATATCGGAATACAAAATAATAGATACCCAGCGGAAAATACCAGCGAATAAATTACAATACAGCGAGATAATAAATTTTAAGGATGCGGGTTAAGGATCTTAAGGCAGAATTAACATTAGAGGAGAGTGAATAGTGTTTATAAGATATTTATATAAATATTTAACTAACTTGAATTACTACATTAAACACACAATGATTATCACACTAGAAATGATCACAAACACAGAAACAATCACAAACACAGATATAAGTAAATATAAAATGTAGAAAAGGAAAGAACGCATCAGATTTCATTCTGGTTTGGATTACTCCAACGTCCAGTCCCACACAATGCTGGATTGTGCAGAGTTTTATTAATACTAGTATCAATCGTACAAAACCCTTGATTTCACGGCTACAAGGTTAATATGGATTTCACCATCCTTGATTTTACGGCTACAAGGTTAACACCGCTCTCTTTACTTGATTTCCGGACTACAAAGAAAACACCATTTCCTAAAAAAATTCCAAATGATTACAATATCCCTAGAACCCTTGAATAACACTTCCAATCAGAGAGTATTTGATAGAGATTGTGAAAAGAAGAAGTTTGATACAATTTGTGTTGAAATCAGCAGAGTATAAGTGTAGAAATCAAGAAATTAGGTTATAATAATTGTGGTAAGAGAAGGGATGAAGAAGGAGATGAAAAAGTGATTAAAAAATTCGAATTAACCCCTATTTATAGTGTTTGAAAGTTTGCAACGTTTCTGAACCCTTTCAAAATATGAAAAGACACTTCCTTTGAAAATTGAAAAAAATGATAGTTATATGTCGACATGTTGAATTATGTATGTCGACATATGCTTTCTATTTTGGTTCTCAAAATCATTTTTCAAATGTTTAAGTCAATATATATATTTTGCAAATTCTATAATCAAAACTAATGTTTCAAAATGAATTTTCTAAAGTATAAAAACATATAAAAACATAGTAATATATATTATAAACATATATATAAATTTATATGATATAAATCTATAAAACATATATATTATAAACATATATTATAAAACTTTATAAACTATAAACATATGTATATATATATATATATATTTGAAATCAAAAGTAAAATCTTAATAATTTGAAATCATTTTAGAATAGGAGTTTGAAATTATTTTGAAATTTATTTGAAAAGGAATTTGAAAACAGAATATGAAAGTGCTAACCGGAGTTTTACATATAAACTAGACTTTATTACTTGATAATCTTGAGCTATTGCAATCTTGATATTCTTGATTCTCACGAGTCTTGAATTCCTTGATATCTTGAATCTCTAATACTGTACAGTATTCAATATTTATATCCTGCATATATATACGTATATATATACATATATATATATATTGGACACAAGATGTTAGTATATATTTTATAATCAATAATAAAAATAATTGAGACAAGGTTGTTGTCATCAAAATTCCATTCTCCAACAATCTCCCCCTTTTTGATAACGACAACCTTGGTTTATAAAATATTAATACCTGATATTACCTATTGATCTTATTCATTGATTACTCCCCCTTTCACCATGAATTCCTTCTAACTCCCCCTTAAACTATGCCTATATCTTATTTTATAATTTCTCCCCTTTTTTCATTATCAAAAATCACCCCATACTAAACTATACTATATAATATCCTATACTAAACCATATTATATTATACTAAACTAGACTAAACTAAATTATACTTCCCCTAAATCTATGTTATATCCGATTTTAATGACTTATTCTATAATACTAAATTTATACTAATAAATAGGAAAATAATGAACATAAACATTGAATAAACTATGTAATTCAATCAATGTTTACAAACAAGATAAACATATACAAAACAAAGTATTTTCGAGTATACGTATTTACAACGAATATACGTTTTACAACGAATATACGTTTTACAGCACATGTACAGATAATGAAAAAATAAACGTATAATGCTTCTTGATTATTGGATATTTATGAATGGGGTAGTGGGGATAGTGAATATAGAATTCCCCACTTTTCTCAACTATATTTCCATCTCTGTCAAAGCATACTTCGCCTATGCATATTACTTGGTTGTCTTCGTCCATGCCTTCGGTTTGTGCTTCTTATTCTTCTTCTACCATTCCTCTTCTTCTTCTTCCCGTTCTTCCATAATTTGATTATCATCCTCGATAATAATTGGATTAGTGTGGTTATCCATGACAAATCGTTGCAAATTTCTCACTATCTTCCCATGTTTCTCACTCTCCTTATTCATCTTGATTTGTAGAACTAGAATTTCAGTAGCATTTGCAAAACATCCTTCATCGATTCCTCTAGTTTCATGACTCTAGCGAGCATAAATCGTTGAAATGGTCCGACGAATGAAACAGGGATGTTTTGGTTTTTATTATTAGTGGAGGCCATTGTTTTATTTGATTTAAAAAATTTCCAGAGAGAAAATAAAGAGATGAAGAAGGAAATTCGAAATAAGAGTTTAAATTAAGTTATAACTAATTTTAGGTGGGAATTAATTTTGAAAATCTGGCAATTATATGTCGCCATACCATTTTGAACATGTCGACATATGTTTGTTTTTATTTTTTATTATATTACATTATATATTAATATATTTAATTACTCTATTTCACTTAAAGAACAAATGCCTAATTCTCTTCTAAATTTAGCAAAAGTTGCTTCATTTAAAATTGGTCAATATATCTGCTATTTGTTTTTCTGTTTCTATGAATTCAAGTGAAATTTCTCTTTACTTATGTTATCTTTTAAGAAATGATGTATTATATTTATATGTTTTGTTTTCGAATGATGAGCTAGATTTTTTGATATATTTATGGCACTAGTATTATTGCAATAGATTGGTGATTTATTTATATTTAAACCAAAATCATTTAGAGTTTGTTGCATGTATATTACTTGTGAACAAGCCAAAGCAGCAGATATATATTCTGCTTCAGTTGTTGATAGGGATAATGTGTTTTGCTTTTCACTAAACTAAGAAACTAGTGAATATCCTAAGAAGTGACATGTTCCACTAGTGCTCTTACGCTCGGATTTACATCCCGCATAATCAGCGTCACAATAAGAGATTAAATCAAATGAGTCATTTTTAGGATAAAATAGTCCAAAACCTAATGTATGTTTTACATATATTAGAATAAATTTTACAGCTTTTGAATGATTTTCCTTAGGTTGTGACTGATATCTTGTATAGAGACATACACTATGCGTTATATCTGATCTACTAGCGGTTATATATAATAACGGTCCTACCATTCCTCTATATAATTTTTGATCGACGTCTTTTGATGTATCATCTTTACATAGGGCTATATTAGTTACCATAGGTGTTGGTTTACCATTAGTTCCAGTTAAATTATATTTATTAATTAAATCTCTAACATATTTTTCTTGATTAATAAATATTCCATTCTTTAGTTGACGAATTTGTAAGCCTAAGAAAAATATGAGTTTACCCATGTGATTCATCTTGAATTCTTGGGTCATAATATTTGAAAATTACGTACTCATTTGATTATTGGTTGATCCTAAGATTATATCGTCAACGTATATTTGTCCCAATTGAATATCATTTTTATTTCTCTTAATAAACCGTGTATTATCTACCATACCAATCTCAAAGTTTGATTGTAATAAATACGTTCATAATCGATCATACCATGCTCTAGGGGCTTGTTTTAATCCATATAACGCTTTGTTTAATTTATATACATGATTTGCATGTTTTTCGTCTTTAAAGAGAGGTGGTTGCTCTACATATATGTCTTCCTTAACATATCAATTTAAAATGGCCTTTTAACATCCATTTTAAATAGTCTGAAATTATTATGATTAGCGAAGGCTAGCAAAGTCCTAATTGCCTCTAATCTTGCTATAGGAGCGAAGGTTTCATCGTAATATATACCTTCCTCTTAACTATATCCTTGTGCAACTAGTCGAGCTTTATTTCTTATGACCTCAACGAGTTCATTCATTTTATTTTTATAAACCCATTTAGTTCCAATTGCAGTTTTATCCTCTGATCTAGGAACAAGTTCCCATACATCATTTCAGGTAAACTGATTCAATTTCTCTTGCATAACAAGAATCCATGAATCATCGGATGATGCTTCCTTTGGATTATTAGGTTCAACAGTAGAAATGAATTCTAAATTACCTATATTATTTAATTGGTTTCTAGTCCTAACAACATATTCAATATCCCTTAAGATATTTTCTACAGGGTGATTTCTTAAAAGTATAATTCTTTTATTTGGTTGATTAGTTTCATTATCTACTTTATTGACCTCATCTTCGCATTCATCTTCATTATTTTGTGTTAAATTCTTATAATTTCCGTTAAAGGATACATTTAAGGTTTCTTCTAACGTTTTGGTTTTTAAATTAAAAACTCTATATGCCTTAATTCTTTTTGAATATCCAATAAATATCCCTTTATCAGATTTAGAGTCAAATATGTCTAAATTTTCTTTAGTGTTAAGAACAAATCATTTACTTCCAAATATTTTGAAATATGATACTTTTGATTTCTTATTATACAAAAGTTCATATGGGTTAAGGGTCTTATTAAAATCCTATTTAATATATAACAAGTTGTTGTAACTACCATAGCAAGATAGTTCTTGGTACGTTACTATCGATAACATGGTTCTCACACACTCTTGAATTAACATATTCTTACGTCCAACTACTCCGTTTTGTTGAGGGGTTCTTAGGAAGGAAAAATTATGGGTTATTCCCTTTTTATTGCAAAACCTTTCAAAATTTTCGTTCTTGAACTCTCCACCATGGTCACTACGTATTGTTTTGATTTTTAAAGATAATAAATTTTGAATTCTTTTAGAAAAGGTTTTAAATTAGTCAAAAGCATCACATTTATTTTTGAGAGAAAAGTCCAAGTAAATCTAGAGAAATCATTGATTATTACGTAAACATATCTATTGTGATTTATTGATTGAGTTTGGGATGGACCAAAAAGATCCATGTGAATTAACTCTAATGGTTTTAAGGTTGTAATTTCTTCTTTTAATTTAAATGAACTTCTTTTAAATTTTCCGAATTGACAAGCGTTGCATAGATTATTTACTTTAAATTTCATTTTGGGTAATCCTCTAATCGATTCTAGTTTTGAGATCCTAGAATTGTGTTTGAAATTTATATGACCGAATCTCTTATGCCAAATCCAAGGGTCACTTGTATTGACCATAAGACATAAATTATCAACAGAAATTTTCATACTTGATATATAGATATTTTTCTTTTTATCTCCTTCGAATATTATTTTTGAATTCTTATCTTCTATAAAACATTTATCTTTTTCAAAATTGATTTTATAGCCTTTATCGCAAAGTTGACTTATACTTAGTAGGTAATGTTTTAAATTCCTAAATAATCAAAACATTAGAAATAATAGGAGTTTCAGAATTACTAACATTGGTGATGCCAACTATATATCCTTTAGAGTTAACTCCGAAGTGGACTATTTCACTATCTACATATACTAAATTATTCAGTAATCCCGGAATTCCCGTCATATGTCTTGAACAACCTCTATCCAATATCCATTTGTCCTTTTTGATTTCCACCATTTGACCATCAGAATTTGAATTTTGAACATCCATGTAACATACCTTTTCTTGTTTGGATAGCAATTCAAAAGATCACTTTATTTTTCAACATTATTGAATGCAGACTCTTCTAACATTGATGCAATGAATGAATTAAAGCTAATGTTATAAATCATATCAAAATTCGCCATTTAATATTTCTAAAATTCAGATGATGAACTTTTGAAAACCTATGCTCTGATACTAATTGTTAAGGATGCAAATTAAGGATCTAAAGGTAGAATTAACACTAGAGGGGGGCAGTGAATAGTGTTTATAATAAATTTATAGAAATCTTTAACTAACTTGAATTACTATATGAATCAAACAATGATTATCACACCAGAAATGATCACAAACATAAATATAAGTAAATATAAAATGTAGAAAAGGAAAGAACGCAACGGATTTCATACTAGTTCGGATTACTCCAACGTCCAGTACCACACAATGCTGGATTGCGCAGAGTTTTATTAATACTAGCATCAATCTTACAAAGCCCTCGATTTCATGGCTACAAGGTTAACACGGATTTCACCATCCTTGATTTTACGGCTACAAGGTTAACACCGCTCTCTTTACTTGATTTTCAGACTACAAAGAAAACATCATTTCCCAAACAATTTACAAATTATTACAATATCCCTAGAACCCTTGAATAACACTTCCAATCAGAGAATATTTGATAGAGATTGTGAAAAGAAGAAGTTTGATATAATTTGTGTTGAAATCGGCAGAGTATAAGTGTAGAAATTAAGTTATAATAATGGTGGTAAGAGAAGGGATGAAGAAGGAGATGAAAAAGTGATAATTTTTTTTTGAATTTAGCCCCTATTTATAGTGTTTGAAAGGTTGCAATGTTTCTAAACCCTTTCAAAATATGAAAAGACGCTTCCTTTGAAAATTGAAAAAATGATAGTTATATATCGACATGTTGAATTATGTATGTCGACATATGCTTTCTATTTTGATTCTCAAAATCATTTTTCAAATGTTTAAGTCAACATATATATTATGTAAATTTTGTAATCAAAATTAATGTTTCAAAATGAATTTTCTAAATTTTAAAAACATAGTAATATATATGATAAACATATTTATAAATTTATATGATATAAGACTATAAAACATATATATTATAAACATATATTATAAAACTTTATAAACTATAAACATATATTATAAAACTTCATAAACTATAAACATGTGTGTATATATATATATTTGAAATCAAAAGTGAAATCTTAACAATTTGAAATCATTTTAGAATAGGAGTTTGAAATTATTTTGAAATTGATTTGAAAAGAAATTTGAAAACATAATATGAAAGTGCTAACCGGAGTTTTACATATAAACTAGACTCCATTACTTGATAATCTTGAGCTCTTGAAATCTTTATATTCTTGATTCTCATTAGCCTTGAATTCCTTGATATCACAAACCTATAATACTATACAGTCTTCAATATTTATGTCATGCATATACATATACATATACATATATATATATATATATATATATTCTGACACAAGATGTTAGTATATATTTTATAACCAATAATGCAAATAATTGAAACAAGGTTGTTGTCATCAAAATTCCATTCTCCAACATTAAATACATAATTATATACAGCGGAAGACTCCTAATAATCCAGAATATAGCTCCAGCCAAAATCCAAGATCATGTTCAAAAATATCTGCAAAACCAAAACTACTAGATTCCCTTGTGGAAAATATGGGCAGACAGAGTTTAGGTGAAGAACAATAAACTCCAGGTCAGTCATGGGACTGGTATGAGAACCCTATAGTTATACTTAAATTATTTTAAAATAATTCATATCACGGGACCACGCCATATAACACAGAACGCGTCTTCTCCACATGAATACCAATGCACAAAAAACTACAGAAAATAGACTTATGAAGCCTATAATGCATCAAACAATATGCAATTCCTCAAACTACCCATTTAGGCTTATTTCCCAAACTAGATTTTCAAAATCTAATTCACTTTACAGAAGTTGTTTCTTTGGACATCATTCCCGATTTCTTATTTCAAATCATTTGAAATACATATCTAGCTTTCTTATCAAATTAGCTTTCACTTTGGGATCTCAAACCAAAATCACTTGGAAATTTAAATTCTAAAATATCATAATCAATGCATTACAAAACATATGTAACCAAATATCGGGAGGTTTTTCCCATCAACAAGGCAAATGGCACACACCTTCTTTCGCTCGATACACACACACATACAACATATATATATATATATATATATATATATTTATATATATTTGTGTGTGTGTGTGTGTGCGCGCACCTCCCACTAGTAGGGCAAGACTACACTTACCTCTGACCATTTAAGGTATCTGGGTCACACCCATACTTTTAATTGTTAGGGTTACCCGAATCTTTAGCAACATACTAAACCATTTTATATCCCAAAGTGGAGAAAAACAATTTCGAAATAATAATAATCACAAGTACTTTCGGACCATAGTACTTTACGTTGTCGATTCACATATATGATCAATTTCTGTCAATAATATAACCTTTGAGCTCATACATCTTGAAGAAGGGTGTTAAGCTAAGAGAATAAATTTTCCGCCCAAACAGGTATATCATCAATAGCAACAAAATCGGTTATGTTATGAAATACAATGTCTACACACAATTCATTTCCAAATCATTCCAAAATGGATTTCCAAACAGGTATTTGGAATTATTATTTTAATATTAAAATAATAATATTTTAAAATCTCATATTTGTGGTGTAAATTTTTGTTTCAACCATATCATCACATCCATATCAACTACCATCCATCAACGAATATTTATAATATAAGCGTTTCCATCGTCAATGCTTGTATTCACAGTTAAATAATATAAACAAAAATAACTATGAATATCATCCATCAACCACGAAGCAAACATTGCAATCACAAGAAATCAATACATATTTAAATATGGTTATAATAACATAACAAAATAGTTGAGTGAGATAGTTCTCACATTGATCAGTTCGAAATCATTATAAAACGATCATTTTTCGATAGTTCAATCTGACGATTTATTCCACCATAAATTGTAATGAGCTCTAAATCCCTCCAAATCAGATTCGTTGCGAAGCTCTCGCCCATACAATTCCAACAGATCATGTTTCGCTGAATTCTGATATCGTACGGAAAAGTTTTGATTTTTTACAAGTTTAAACAGAATATGTTGTCATTAACTTAATTAATTATCCCCTTAATCCTCTTAATCACCTTCATCATCACTTTCTTCCTACTGGCAACGCACGTTACCAGGTCCCAAGCTTCACCATTGTCGCACCTTGTCTCCATCCTTCCTTTCCCCACACTCAACGAAAACCCAAGATGTATTCTCTATTGAACTCTCCTTCCAAATCTCCATCTACTCAACCCAAACTCCAAGAACCCGCACATACGCGTAAAAATGCATCACCTATCTATTTCATGCTTCCCCATAGCAGGTCGTGCAACTTTTCAGCGTTATTCTACACCAAAATTTGCGTACAAACTCCATTCTCCCTCTTCTATCTCAATACAAACACAAATTCATGAAATAAAGCATTAAACTCATGAATCTCTCAACCCTAGGCGCAAGCAACACAAGCTGTACAAAATGCAATGACGAACAGCAATGTCGAACCAAACAAAAACCTTACGAGCTTGATGCTTACGTTTATACAAGTTCAAATATATATGTATTAGATTTTATCGGATTATATTTGGTTTGATATGGATTTTTCAATGGATTTCTTTCTCACGTTTTGGGAAGAAGATGGCGGCGTGGAATTTTTGACTGAGGGATGAATTACGTCAGGGTTATGGGAAGTAAGGATATTATATAATGGGTTTATTTATATTTTTGTTTGGTTATTCTATTTATTTTATTCAATCATTGCATACATTCATCATTTAAAAATTCGTATGCTCACATACGAATCCTGTTTCCGATAAAAATTGACACTCGGTAATAATTTGACATTACGGACCCAATAAAACTTATTTCGTCATATTCCGTTTGCTCCAGCAGCGTATTTTTAAAGTCAAGTTATTGACCGTTTCACATTTAAATTACGCACGGTCACATACTAGCTCTGTTTGGCACGAAATTTGCAATCTAGCAATAATTTAATATTCCGGATCCAACAAAATTAGTTTCATCGAAAACGGAAGTCGTTTGCAAAATGGATATTTTTAAGGCCTATGTAATTTATTATTATAATATTAAATTCCAAAATTAATCATATTAGAAATAAACTAATTATTATTATTGCATATATCCAAATGAAATATCACGTAGATCCAAAATAAACGTACTTGGGGTTTACAACTCGATATTTTCAAACTCCACGTTAAATCGATATTCAATTTCATAATAAATCCTTTTTATTTTATATAATAAATCATTATAATTTATAAATAATACCATAATGACTTTTAAAAATTTTGATTTGGACATAACTTACAATTTATAACATGAAATCTCGATTTCTCACCTACGTTAGAAAATTATAATTCGATGGATCCTAACGTTTCTTGTCTTACAGAAATATGACTTATATCGAATTATGTAATTCAATTGAAATTACAAACTAAATATTTCAAATTACTGCGACAGAAGAAGTTCGTTTTATAATTAATATAAATTTATACATTCATACTTCATTTTAAATAAATTCTACGTCGCTAATTCTCAAAATAAATCATTTTAAATATTTAAAATCCACTAAAATCAATTAAAAATTCATATTTCAAATTGACTAAAATCAAAGTACAATTTCAAAGTCAAATCACATATATTATACTCTAACTAAGTTCTTGGTTATTATACCAGTAATTGGAACTATATAGACATCCCGTTTTCGAAACTCGAAAATAAACATTGGTGGTGCTAGCAATCACCAGAATCATGCCCGAGTGACTAGAGTGTGGTCACTACACCAAAACTGCAAATTTGGCACACGAGAATGCAGAGATTTGATAATGCTTTTAGTCGTATCAAATTTGATACTGCTCATAGCCATATCAAATTTCCTCTTGGCGATCCACAACTCCCTAAACACGTAAGATCTAACTGTACATTAGCAAAGCTCTGGATCAGTTCATTTGATACGGCTTTGGGCTGTATGAAATCCATATCATATTCCTCCCTCGCTATTTTATTTCTGGAATCATCTTTCTTTGGCACTTCAAAACTTTCGGCCAACTTCCTTCTTTTTAATTTCTATGGTGACCGAAAACCCAAATTAGGGTTTTGGAACTCGACGCACCATCTTGCTTTGTCAATAAACCATCCATCGCTCGAAGCCCAGTCCAACGCTGTCCATCTTCAGCTCACCAACGAACCCTCAGTCCACCGCTGTCCATCTTTCTCATCGCCACTAAAGGTGAGTATTAGCTCACAGTTTAATTTGAATTTGAATTGGGTTTAATTTGAATTTTCATGCCTTGGTTCAAAAATATGAATGATAGATATATGTGCAAATGCTTGTCTACCTCGTTTTTACACTGAGATACACCTTTGATTTATACATATGTCGCATGCTGCCTTAAACTTATGCTGACTTAAATCCCTACACACTATCATTTGAAGTGTATAATTTCTGAATAATGATCACCTTGTGCCTGTTATTGTGTTTGCTCTAGTATGTGTGTGAGAGAGCACAGGTATTTGTGTGAGTATATTTATCTGCATATTCATGGGCTGTGTTCATGTGTCTTAATTCCCCTTGCCTAATCTTGAAGCTGAATTTTCTTGTTGCCTTATGTTGTGTCTTGACTCTTGCTTCCCTTGCCTAGTTTTGAAACTGGATTGTGTATATGTATACAAGTTAAATCTTGTCGCTTGGTTCATATGTCACCTAATTTCAGCTTGCCCTTATGCTTGAATGGAAAATTCAATTTTGTATATCCTTGAGTTTTCTGTGCCTTCCCTGTTATAATGAAACATCCTTTGTTGCCTTGCTGTCCACAATTCATGTATGGGCCGATCTTGTTAACTACTTAAACATGGGTTGCTCCATGCCTTACATGTTTAATTGGTCATTTATAACGTGTTTTCACCTATATTATTACCCTTTTGTGAAAAAAAGGGTGAATGGTTTATATTTCATTTGCTTTGGTTTATAACTACATATATTAATGTACTTTGAATGCATGCCACTTGTGCTTGAACCCTTGACCTTGCTTGGCTTTGTGTGATGTCACTGTGCTTGTGCATTGTATTGCCATTCCTTGTTGTCTTTGCTAAATTGGTGCCATTTCCTTGTGCATGCAATTTTGCCTGCTGCAGCACTAGTAATTTGTTGTTTGTGATGGTCCATCTTGACTTGAGCATTTGCATTTGCAATTTGACTTTGTTTCATTTACTTGAACTCCTTGTGTATTAGAAATGCATGTACTGCTGCTCCTATGTATTCGTGAACTGAAGGATGCACATGCTATGATGTGTATGGCATTTCTTTCCATGTACCTGCACCTCTGTCTTATATTTGCATTCATATGATAGAAAATGATACTATACTTGCTTGTTATGTTTCTTGATTGTTCACTTGCTTGCCACTGAGCCATTCTTTGTGACTTGTATCACTTGAGTTATATCACTCAGTTATGTGCATGTTGCACCAATGTGGATCTGCCATATCCTTAGTACTTGCATCATGCAAGTAACTTATGTCATTGTGCATGTTGCACATTTTCCTTGCCATCTAGTTTATAGCTGCTGCTATCATATGGATATTTGTTTCCTTGTGCTTTGATACCTTGTATTTGACTTGAAAGAAGGCAGGCAAGTCGATGGCTCGATCACAATTAGTCGACCAGTACTTGCAGTCTTGTACTTCCACTCTTGAACTTGAATTGGTGTATACCTGAATTCAATATTCAATACATATACCTGAATTCGTCGATCACGATTAGTCGAGTAGTACCAGTATGTATACCTGAATTGGTGTAGTGTTTGCAATCTTGTACAATGAGATGCGTGTGCAGTGTATATGTGTGTAGTGTATATTTATTTGTTTGTATATGTGTGTGTGTGTGGTATTTATATATTCTGACTCACTATTATAATGCAAATTAGGTTGCAAGTATAGCGAAGATGAAGCATGTATATTCTGGTTAAGAATTTACTGGGTGCACTAGTGAAGCCTCACCAAGTTGAAGGCTTTAACTCTCTGGCCAAGAATTATTGGGTGATTCTCCAGGTGGATGAACTTTAGCTCAAGCCGTCTGGTCCGGTATTTATCCTAACTTATGCATTTAACTAAGCGCCAAGACTAGCAAAGGGGATAATATCAAGTGTTAAATGCTTTTCCCTAAGCTTTAGCGAAGCAGCATATGACACTTGATATTATCCCCTTTGCTAGTCTGGGCGCTTAATTAAATGCATAAGTTAGCATGAATATCTGACCCAGGTGCGTGAGCTAAAATGCATCCACCTGGTTGATCACCCAGTAAATTCTTAACCATAAAATTAAAACCTTCAGCTTGGTAAATGGATTAGTTCTGCTGAAAAGCGGATCAAAGTGTGTAGTGTATGTGTGTATGTGTGTGTATATGTGTGCAGTGTATGTTTATGTGTCTATATATGTGTGTAGTGTGTGTATGTGTGTGTTGTATTTGTATATTCTGACTCACTATTCTAATGCAAATTAGGTTGCAAGTATAGCGAAGATGAAGCATGTATATTCTGGTTAAAAATTTACTGGGTGCACTAGCGAAGCCTCACTAACTTAAAGGCTTTAACTCTCTGGTTAAGAATTATTGGGTAACTCTACCGGTGGATGAACTTTAGCTCACGTCGTCGGGTCAGGTATTTATCCTAACTTATGCATTTAACTAAGCGCCAGGACTAGCAAGGGGGATAATATCAAGTGTTGAATGCTTTTCCATAAGCTTTAGCAAAGCAGCATATGACATTTGATATTATCCCCTTTGCTAGTTCGGGTGCTTAATTAAATGCATAAGTTAGCATGAATACCTAACCCAGGTGCGTGAGCTAAAATGCATCCACCTGATTGATCACCTAGTAAATTCTTAACCAGAAAGTTAAAACCTTCAGCTTGGTGAATGGATTAGTTCTGCTGAAAAGCAGATCAAAGTGGTCGATCGCCGAAGTTGAAAAGCGGAGAGTGGTCGATCGCCGAAGTTGAAAAGCGGAGAGTGGTCGCCGAAGTTGCTAAAATACCAAGTTTACCTTATTTATTGTAATGTAATTATGAAACATTATGTATGAAACCGTATGTATCTTCTTTATTGTAATGTAATGAAACAACATATATCTTCTTTATTGTAATGTAATGAAACAGCATGTATCTTCTTTATTGTAATGTAATGAAACAACATGTATCTTCTTTATTGTAATGTAATGAAACAACATGTATCATTATATATATTGTTGTATTGGCATGAAATATTTCGCACAATTGTTTCGCTTACTGTTATAATTTATCAAATAGAGTTTGCATGATATTTACTAACCTTTTGTATATATTCGTATCTATAGATAATTTAGATATGGTTTATGTTCGTATCTAGTAATAATTTAGCTATGGCTTAAAGCCATATGTTATTTGCAGTGAGATACGATTTACAGTCGTATCTATTTATACTTTAGATACGGCTTAAAGCCATATCAAATTTGTGGTTTTAATACGACATATGGCCGCATCTAATATTTAAACATGCCATTATGTGGTACGGCTTAGAGTCGTGCCTAATTGCAGTAGATACGACCCAAAACACAACCTAATTTGCATATATGGGGTAGAGGATTCTATATCTAACTAGTATATTTTAGACTTCGGATATACGTTCATCAGACATATATTCAAAATCTTCTTATACTCGATAGTTAAAACTTAAAATACTCAAATTCTTATTATAAGATATAATTTTTTTTCAAAACTAAATTCATTTTTATATATAATACTCTTCTTACTCCTTATTGGGTATTACTAACCTTATCTCTAATGACTCACTCATTCTAGGATACTGCTGATCCCATCCCTAATGAGTTATCTTTTATAGGATGTTACTAATCCTATCTCTGATGAATTCTTTCATCTTGTTACAATGCGTCGTATCCCCAAATCTTTGTAAACCAAAGCTCTAACAACAAAATGTAACGACCTGATTTTGAGACCACTTCAAGCTGGCGGCCAACCCACTCGAAACATTCTCGAAGGCAGATTGTTATGGGATACGACACCTACGAACAAAACACAGAAGAATATTTCATTGCTATTACAATAATTTTACATTAGAGTACAAGAATATCATAGTATAAAATAATAAATACCCAGCGGAAAACATCAGAGAATATATTACAATACAACGGTATAATAAATACATAATTAGAAACATCGGAAGACTCCAAATAATCTAGAATATAGCTCCACCCAAAATCCAGGATCTTGTTTAAAAGTATCAGCAAAACAAAAACTGCTGACTGTCTGTATGGAAAATATAGGCAGCCAGAGTTTAGGTGAAGAACAATAAACTCCAGGTCAGTCATGGGACTGGTATAAGAGCCCTACAGTTATAATTAACTTATTTTAAAATAACGCATATCACGGGACCACGCCGTATAACACAGAACGGGTTTTCTTCACATGAATACCAGTGCATAAAAAACTACCAAAAATAGACTTATGAAGCCTACGATGCATCAAACAATATGCAATTCCTTAACATACCTATTTAGGCTTAATTCCCAAAATTAGATTTTCAAAATCTAGTTCACTTTACAAAAGTTATTTCTTTGGACTTTGTTCTCGATTTCTTATTTCAAATCATTTGAAATACATATATGGCTTTCATATCAAATTAACTTTCACTTCGGGATCTCATCACTTGGAAATTTAAATTCTGAAATATCACAATTAACGCGTAACAAAACGTATGCAACCTAATATCGGGTGGTTTCTTCCATCGACAAGGCATAAGGAACAGACCTTCATTCGCTCGATATATATATATATATATATATATATATATGAACCTCCCACTAACGGATATATATGTATGTATGCTCGTCCCACTAACGGAGTAGGATACATCGACCACTAACCATTTAAGCTACCTGGGTCACACCCATACTTTTAGTTGTCAGGGTTACCCGAATCTTTAGCCATATACTAAACCATTTTATATCCGGAAGTGGGGAAAAAAACATTTTGAAATAATAATAATCACAAGTATTTTCAAACCATAGTACTTCACATTGTTGATTCACACATATGATCAGTTTCTGTTAATGATATAACCTTTGAGCTCATACGTCTCAAAGAAGAGTGTTAAGCTAAGAGAATAAATTCTCTGCCACCTAACATATATATCATCAACAACAATTAATCGGTTATGTTATGAAATATAATTTCAAACACACAATCCATTTCCAAATTATTTCGAAATAATCGGGTTTAGTCCTCGAAATACTTCCTGTTTTATAAAACATTTAAACACCTCTTGTCCAAAATCAGGAATAACATTTTCTTATTCTTAAGGAAATCTCATTTCAAAAACCATTCATTAAATTGAAATGAACCTAACAACATTGCTAAACACCTCATATTCAAATCGTGAAATAAATAACAAGGTGTTAGTACACAAGTATTTTTCTTCCTAGCCCAATGCTAAATATAAAAGCATATTTGCTCATAAACTGGTCGAGCTCAATCCAAACAATCAATCAATGATAATAAATACCAAAAACCAATTATATTTGGTTCATAACTCTTTAAAGTCATTAATTATGATTTAACATATTTTTTTTCTCCATATTTTTAATAATTTTAATATGGCCTCTACAGTTGATTTCCAATTCCGGTCCCCGAACTGCATCTATAGTGACCTTTTCGATATTGATTCGGACTTATCTTGAAATCTAACCATTGGATTTAGAAGCTT
Organism: Allium sativum; assembly: GCA_030737875.1. Taxonomy (NCBI): domain Eukaryota; kingdom Viridiplantae; phylum Streptophyta; class Magnoliopsida; order Asparagales; family Amaryllidaceae; genus Allium; species Allium sativum. Next base: position 258,092,550 of record CM060927.1, on the reverse strand, counting down.
TTCTTTAAATAGTTCTTTTCATTTCGAACCCAACACTTTCAGTTTCGGGGAAATCCGTCGATTGGACCTGCTGTTATGTCCATTCGAAGTTAATGGTCGAAATTCGTGAACAGTCGCTGTGCGAATCGTCCTATTCAAACCATTTTACTATTTATAATAAAATTCGTTGATTCCATTTAAGCGTATTTTTATAAAACATTTATAATCTCGTTCAAAAACGATTTCAATCTCCAATTCAATTTTAAACCAAAATTGAACATTCCATACTATTATAATATTAAAATAATAATATTTTCAAGTCTTATTGTAACAGCCCGCCATTTTGACCGCCCCAAGTCGGTAGTTAAACCAACTCGAAGCGTTCAAAACGACGGATTGTTATTGGCTTACAAGATTTAAAATAGAATTTAACGCAGAATCACAGAGTACGAAATTTGCAGCGAAATACAATTTTATGTAAATATCATAGCTTTATACAATATTTTGTACAGCGGAAGAAATAATATAAATTTATACATAGACTTTTTAGACGAATTTTTACTTTATTGTCGGCTCAGCGCATGCATCTCCATTTCTTCACGTGCCTCTCCTCTTTGGAGCTAAAAAAACTTTTAAAATTGGAACACTTAGGACCTGACCCGATCGTTTCATGCAAAAACACAAAACCGCCGAGTCAGGATTAAGCTTATTTCAGGTTAGTAAACTTCTATAAACACATAATATAATTAGCTTAATCCCAAAAACATGTCAAAATTTGTTGATGTATCGAAATAGTACCAACAATCGTAACAAAGAGAACACCTACAAATTCATAGTCGGAAAACTATTTAAGCGATAACAACCGTTGATCAATCTTGTTTGCATTTGATCCTAATCACAATTATTTGATGTAAACATTACTGGACCAGCTAATGTTTCCAACTTAATTGGATTACTAGTAGAATTCTGAGATGGTAAACTCTTTCTTATCAAATTGCATCATAGTGATGACCATGAAACAAAAGGAACCACAACATCAAAAAAAAAAAAAAAAAAAAAGTTAAGGACAAAATCATATGAATAACTATTACCATAATAGGTTAAGCCCTGCGTGTTTTTCGTTGCACTTAGATCAAGTTCATTACTGCATGAATAAGCTCATGCAAAAAGAAATCAACTTAGGGACATTTGTGGTTCAATATGACCAAATTATATTGGTCAACTAAAAAAAACATACTAAATATATTTTACTGAACCAAAATTTATACTAATTGGTTGTGAAATATAATAAATATACAACAAAAAAGAATTAATACGTGCACAATGATTGAAAGAGTGCACTGTTAACCAAATCGAGCACCAGGCCGCTAAAAAGAAATGTTTTGCTATTCATACCAACTTGAAAAAGAGTATCCAACCCAAAAATTATAAAAACAATAACAGTGATTTTTTGAATAAAGTTGTACGGTTTGTACATACAAGCTATAATTTTTCGTAAGTTCATTGCTCAAATGTTGGTAAGTCATAAGAAACAAACGCTTACCTGCAACTTATTTCAACATTTATAACAAAACTTTGTTATGATTTCAATTTCTATCCATACTTAAGTATTACCACTCAAAACTATGTTTAAGTAGCTATAAAATAAATTACTCTCAGATAGGTTCTTAAAAGAATGACATGTTTGACAAAAATGACAGAGGAGAGATCGGTATCTTGTGAATAAAAGGTGGCAAAATATAGGGAAGAAATATCACAGGTGGATGAATTCCACATAGGTAGATGGAAATGAATGACATGTGCCACTTTTCCTTAATTTAGTAAAACTTCGTAAACAGAAGCAAGGCTGTTTGCATTTCTCGCGAAGTCATGAATGTTAGTGGAAAATAAATAATGCATGGTCCCATTCAAACAGCCTTTTATATTAGCATTACTCAAATATATTGACGTATGATAAATAACTCTTATTCATCAATAGTTAAACTGAACCACAAGGCTTAAGCAATATATTTATTGAAAGAAAAACAAGGTGTTTGACACATGAAAACAAAGCGAGTTAATTTAATGCATTTATGTCAGTCATTTCAGGTTTTCAATTGATTCCCGGCTACTTATGGTGGAAAATTTAGATGGTTTAACAGTTTTATTGGTTTGATGAATAGCGGTCGTTTTCCTAACGGAGTAAATCACTGATATAATATGGCATGGAGAAGTTCACAAATAGTACAAGCATCATTCATTTCCACCACCTTAAGTTGCAAGCACACTATGGTTCAATTTTTTTCCACTTATAATTATTTTATCCCAATAAATGAATAATACATAGTTCATTACTTTAGAATCTAAGTGTGGTGAAAAGAGTAAAGAACTGTTAAATGTATTGGCTACCGAATAGTCTTACAGCAAAACACAGTTGGAGCCACGAATAGTCTTACAGTGATATAAGGCAAAGCAAAGAAGGAGCACAGCAGGAAAAAACTCTATTTTTTTTATTACTTTTTACTTTCGTTCTGACTTTCTAAACAAAAAGCTACATATATATAGATTCAAGAATGCTAAAAAATAGGATCATAAATTTGAATTATTATTACTTATCACGCCATAATAGCTGCTCCTAAAAACTTGGTCTTCTCACGCCAGAATATGACTTATTCTCTCTATTATATCTGCTCCTAAAAACTTGGTCAAAGTGCTGAGCTTAATTTGTCAACAAATCCCTCCTTTAAGCTCAAGCATTTACCATCCTTTATTCCAAGCATCTTCATGCAATTTTCAAACAACAGCTTTGGCAACGGCTTAGTGAAGATATCTGCTACCTGATCACGACTCATTACATGATTCAGCTGAACATCTTTTTCCTTGACATGCTCTCGGATGAAGTGAAAACGAACATCTATGTGCTTGCTCCTTTCATGATGAACAGGATTCTTTGCTAACTCGATCGCAGACTTGTTATCGATCCGTATCTCAGTGGGCTCGTGTTGTGGGAGCTGTAACTTGGATAGCAGTTTTCTTAGCCACATTGCATGGCACACACAGGAAGAGGCTGCAATATACTCTGCTTCGCAGGTTGACAATGCCACTATCGACTGCTTCTTTGAGAGCCATGTAAAAGCTGTGTCGCCCATGTAAAACACATATCCGGATGTACTTTTCCGATCATCAATATCACCACACCAATCACTATCTGAATAACCAATCAGTCTGTACCCATTTGTTTTCGAGTAAAATAACCCAAGTGACTTTGTTCCTTGAATGTATCGAAGAATTCTCTTGATAGCTTTCCAATGCGAGTAGCATGGATCTTCCATAAATCGACTTACAATGCCAACGCTGTATGCTATGTCTGGTCTTGTACTCACGAGATATCGCAGACTTCCGACTAGACTTCGATATATGCTTGCATCGACTTTTTCTCCTCCCTCAAATTTTGAAAGCTTTGCACCAGGTTCCATTGGCGTTGCAACTGGGTTGCAATTCTCCATTTTGAATCTCCTCAAAATATCATTAGCATAAGCTTTCTGCGACACAAAAATTCCTGATTTTCCTTGTTTGATTTCAAGACCAAGGAAATACTTCATTAGCCCCAAGTCCGTCATCTCAAACTCACGAGTCATGGCGCTTTTAAAATCTTTGATCATCTCCTCATTATTTCCCATGAAGATGAGATCATCAACATAGAGAGCAACAAACAAAAATTTATTTATTTTCTTTTTCACATACAGCGCATGCTCATAAGGGCATTGCATAAATCCATTCTCCTTGAAGTAAGTGTCAATTCGAGTATTCCATGCTCGCGGTGCTTGCTTCAGTCCATATAGCGCTTTCCTCAACTTCAAAACTTTTCTCTCTTCGCCGGCTTTCATGTACCCGGGTGGTTGCTCTACGTATACTTCTTCTTCGAGCATACCGTTCAAAAATGCAGATTTCACGTCCATCTGATAGATCGGCCATTGGAACTGTGCTGCTAGAGATATAAGAAGTCGAATTGTTTCCATCCTTGCTACTGGAGCAAAAACCTCGTCATAATCGATCCCCGCCTTTTGTCTATAGCCTTTAGCAACAAGTCGCGCCTTGTATCTTTCTATCTCACCTTGGGCATTCATCTTCTTCTTGTATATCCATTTTACTCCGATCGGTTTATGTCCTTCCGGTAACTCGACCAAGTCCCAAGTTTCATTTTTCTGAATGGATTTGATTTCCTCATCCATTGCTGCCTGCCATTTCTTGTTCCGCACAGCCTCTTCAAATGTAATATTTTCTGCATCTGCCAAAAGGCATACTAAGTGAACCTCTGGTGCTGATTCGTACAGATCTTGCAAAGTCCGCATTCTTGGTTGTCTTTGCTGATCCTCGTCATCGGATGTACATGGGCTGGCAGGTGTAAATGTCGGTACAGGAACCAATGCTTCGGCTTTTTCTTCCTTGTGCATTATTTCCTTTTGATTATTCCAATCCCACGCACTTTCTTCATTAACATGTACATCTCGGCTTACGACTACTTTATTCTCGATCGGATCAAACAACTTAAAAGCTTTTGTCTTTGTGTCATATCCGATAAACACAAACTTCTTACTTTTATCATCTAGCTTAGTTCTCTTCTGATCTGGTACATGTGCATAAGCCACACTGCCAAATATCTTTAGATGTGACACGGTTGGTTTCTGTCCACTCCAAGCTTCCTGTGGTGTTTGATTCGCTAATTTTGCATGTGGACAACGATTTTGTATATACACAGCACACTGCACTGCTTCAGCCCAAAACTCCTTCGGCATGCCTTTAGTTTTCAACATTGAACGCACCATATCAAGAATAGTCCGATTCTTCCTCTCAGCCACACCGTTTTGTTGTGGTGAGTAGGCTGTAGTCAAGAACCGCTTTATGCCTTGCTCTTCGCAGAACCTTATGAACAACGTTGACATGTACTCCCCTCCTCTGTCCGATCGTAAAGCCTTTATATAACAGCCGGTTTCCTTCTCTACTGACAACTTGAACTTCTTAAATGCCTCCAAAGCCTCTGACTTTTCTTTCAGAAAATAAACCCATGTCTTTCTCGTGTAGTCATCTATGAACGTGATAAAATATCTCTTCTCGCTAAATGACTTAGGTGTGATCGGACCACATATGTCGGTATGTATTGTCTCAAGAGGTTTCCGTGCTTGATATCCCGCCTTCCTTTGGAAAGTACTCCTTGCATGCTTGCCAAGCACGCATCCTTCACAAAATTTTCCAACATAATCCATGGCGGGTAGCCCATGAACCATGTCCTTCTTGACTAATTCTCTTAGTCCGCCAAAGTGTAAGTGCCCAAACCGCAAATGCCATAGCAAAGATTTGTCCTCTAGGTCAACTTGTAGGCATTTTTCTCGTATGCTTCTCAAGTTGAGTTTGAACATACGATTATTGGCCATTTCCACACGCGCGATCAATCGACCTTTCTTGTTCTTCAAATACATAAACCTATCTTTCATGATAACTAGATATCCCTTTTCAAGTAGTTGCCCCATGCTGATAATATTATTCTTCATGTCTGGAACATAATATACATCATCGATCAATACTGCTCGGCCGTCTTCTTGGAAAAAACGAATTTTTCCTCGACCCTTTACTTGGACCTTTGAAGCGTCTCCGAACGATACTTCTCCGCACTCTATGCCTTGCATCTCCATAAATAGATGTTTGTGTCCACTCATGTGATTGCTCGCTCCGATGTCTAGATACCAGACTGTGTCGCTGAATTGGTCGGTATCTCTATAGGCCATCATCAGAACACCTTCTTCTATTGTCTCCTCTTTCTCGACTAGATTTGCATCTTCTTCAACCTTCTTGTCTGACCAGCACTCTCTAGCATAATGTCCATACTTTCCACAATTATAGCATTGAATGTTTGATCGATCCGACCAGCCACCATTTCCACGTCCGCGTCCTCGATTATGCCAACTTTGTTCGCTCGACTGTCCCCTTTCCTCGGAATTGTTGTCTCTACGTCCACGGCCTCTCCCGCGACCAAAACTAAATCCTCCACGGCCGCGTCCTCTTCCTTGGTTCTGCTGTGCAAGTAATGACTCCTCATCTTTGATTTTCACCTTGGCCTGTAAAGCTTCCTCAAGCGACTCATGCTTCTTCCTTTTGCGTTGCTCATGTGCCTCGAGAGAGCCTGCGAGTTCATCGATGGTTAACTCTCCTAAATTTTTCGACTCCTCAATAGCGCAGACGACGTTCTCAAAATTCTCGGTTAATGACCGCAAGATCTTTTCAACAACTCGCGCATCGGTCATAGTCTCTCCATTACGTTTGAGTTGATTCACCACCGTTTGAACTCGGGTGATGTAATCGGCTACTGCTTCAGACTCCTTCATCTTCATGGTTTCCAATTCTCCTCGTAGAGTTTGAATTCTAATTTGTTTAACACGATCAGCACCCTTGTAGGCTTTTTGCAAAGTCTCCCATGCTTCCTTTGACGTCTTTGCACCGGCAATTTTTTCAAAACCCGACTCATCCACTGCTTGATACATGATATAAAGAGCCGTTTTATCTTTCATACGTGACTCTTTCAATGCGGTTAATTGGGCTGCCGTGTAGTTAACGGTATTCTCCGACTCCGTGTAGCCATTCTCCACTACCTCCCATGCATCCTGTGCACCGAGCAATGCTCGCATTTGTATACTCCAGTTGTCATAGTTCGTCTTTGTAAGCCGAGGCAGCGGCATATTCCCCAAGGACGTGCTTCCGGAACTTGCCATCGGCTCTGATACCAACTTGTTAAATGTATTGGCTACCGAATAGTCTTACAGCAAAACACAGTTGGAGCCACGAATAGTCTTACAGTGATATAAGGCAAAGCAAAGAAGGAGTACAGCAGGAAAAAACTCTATTTTTTTTATTACTTTTTACTTTCGTTCTGACTTTCTAAACAAAAAGCTACATATATATAGATTCAAGAATGCTAAAAAATAAGATCATAAATTTGAATTATTATTACTTATCACGCCATAATAGCTGCTCCTAAAAACTTGGTCTTCTCACGCCAGAATATGACTTATTCTCTCTATTATATCTGCTCCTAAAAACTTGGTCAAAGTGCTGAGCTTAATTTGTCAACAAGAACACCCATTAAGCCTGCCACATGATACATATATGAATGGGCCTGTACAATTTTACACCAGTACTTTTTGATAACACATAGAAAATATTGCGTTTTCCATGTAGTTCATGCTCATGCAACCAACAAAATCAAATGGTTTGTTCATATAATAACTAGTGTTTTTTTCATGCTAATGTTCATTGAACAAAATTGCACTCTTTGGCGGATTAAGCTACACAACTTGATTTGAACAGTGCCGTAATCCATGTACATATTTTGTAGTCATGCATCATCATCATTAAATAGTAACTATCCTAACTCGAAAGAAAAATTTCTGATATGAATAACAGAATGAAGCAAGAAAAAGAAGATACCTTGCCAGATTTAAACATAAGCTGAGCAGGATAATTAAGAAAAGCCAAGGAACCTTTGGTCAATCCATAAGACCCCATAAGCACTGCTGAAAGTTTCAAATATGTATTCTATGGATTCAACATTTGCTTCATACTGAATCCAGAGATAAATGTTGAGTTGTCGCTGGAGCTATCACTAGTAGCCATCGCGAAGAGGAGCTGACAATCAGTGGAGGCAGAGGGCGCTCGAAGCAGGGTGTGCAGCTATCATGGTGACAGAAAAAGCAGGAGCGAAGTACGAGGTGGTGCCGGCTCCGTTCACATGGTGCGGACGTCGATGGCTGCAGTGAGGCGACAACAAGAGTCGGCTCGACGGTCAAGAATCGACGGAATCTCATTTGGGGATAAGAATTTTGATTTGGGAAAGTAAAGGTTACCGCTGTGAAGAGGAGAAAATTATCGTTATCTCTCGAAAGCAGAAGGGTACACCATTTTAAAAGTCTGAACAAAGGATCCAGAGAAAAAAACACGTGGTACGCCAATCAGATGATTAAGGACTGGTGCCAAACAATTTTTCCACACAAACAAGTGGGCCAGTGGCAAAACTGAATAATCATATAATAATTTTTTTAAAAAATATAAATAACATATTTTTAATACCAAATATTATCCAATTTATTTGTTATATGCATAAAGTGAATACAATGTATTTATATATTTCCAAAGACAATTCTTAAATATACTTGTAGAACTAATTCAACAAAACAAATTTATTTACTTGATATAGTCCTCTAACTAGAATTGAAAAGTCAAATTCAACATTTCTCGAACAATATATTCAATTAGTTCTAAGACATTAATATCGTTTTGAAGCTTAACACTATTAGATTCCAATATAAAGTTTTAAATTCTGAATTAACAATCGATTATAAACATAAATTTTCAATACTGACCCATGTGCGAAATACGTGTTCAAAACTAGTATTTGTTAATAACGCTAACTTTGGCAAAATGTTTACACTGAGGTTACAAAAGCATTTTCATTTAAAAAAAAACTACATTCGAAAATGGATCGACGTCCACCTCCCAAATACAAACATTTAATTTCATGATTAAATCTTAATTTAATTTATTTATAAGTGCCAAAATTTTCTAAGCTATTACAACCCCTTTTAAAATCCGGGTGTTACATGTATACTCGTGGTGTAAATTTTTGTGTCAACAATATCATCATAACCATATTAACTACCATCCATCAACCAATATTTATAATATAAGTGTTCCCATCGTGAACACTTACATTCATATTTAAATAATATGAACAAAAATAACTATAAATATCGTCATCAACCACGAAGCAAACATTACAATCACAGGCAATCAATACATATTTAAATGTGATTATAATAACATAACAAAGCAGTTGGGTGAGAGAGTTCCCAAATTGATCTGTTCAAATTCATTATAAAACGGTAATTTTCCGATAGTTCAGTCAGAAGTTTTATTTTGCCATAAATTGTGACGAACTCCAATTCTCTCCAAATTAGGTTCGTTGCGAAGCTCTCGTCCATACGGTTCCAACATATCCTGTTCCGCTAAATTCCAATAACATATGGAAAAATTGTGATTTTTACAAGTTTGAACACAATACGATGTTATTAACTTAAATAATTAAATATTAATTATACCCTTAATCTCCTCAATCCCCTTCCTCATCACTTTCTTCTTATAGGCAATGCATGTTACCAGGTCCCAAGCTTCACCATTGTCGCATCTTGCCTCCGTCCTTCCTCCCTCCACACTCGACGAAAATCCAAGCCGTTTTCTCCATTGAACTCTCCTTCTGAATCTCCGTCTACTCAACCCGGACACCATGAACTCGCACACACACGCATAAAAATGTGTCACCTTCCTCTTTCGCGCTGCCCCATAGTAGGTCGAGTGCCATTCTTCACCAAAATTTGCATACAAACTCTATTCTCCCCCCTCAATCTTAATGCAATCACAAAATCGTGAAATAAATCCTTAAACTCGTGAATCTCGCAACCCTAGTTGCAAGAAACACACTCTTTACAAAATGCAGCGATAAACAGTGATGTCGAACCAAACAAAAACCGTACGAGCTTGATGCTTACGCTTATACAAGTTCAAATATACATGTATTAGATTTTCATCGGATTTTGTTTTGTTTGATTTGGATTTTTCAATGGATTTCTTTCTCACGTCTTGGGAAGAAGATGGCAACGTGGAACTTTTGACCAAGGGATGAACTAGGTTAGGGTTATGGGAAGTAAGGATATTATATAGTGGGTCTTTTATTTGTTTTATTTGATTATGGGGTACGAACAAAACACAGAAGAACATTTCATTACTATTACAACAATTTTACATCAGAGTACAAAATAATAGACACCTAGCGGAAAATATCAAAGAATAAATTACGATACAACGAGATAGTAAATACATAATTACAAACAGCGGAAGACCCCAAATAATCCAGAATATAGCTCCAACCAAAATCCAGGATCTTATTTAAAAAAAATCTGCAAAATCATAACTACTAGCTGCCCGTGTGGAAAATATGGGCACCCAGTGTTTTGGTGAAGAACACTAAACTCTATGTCAGTAATGGGACTGGTATGAGAATCCTATATTTATACTTAACTTATTTTAAAATAAGGCATATCACGGGACCATGTCGTATAACAAAGAACAGGTTTTCTGCACATGAAAACCAGTGCATAAACAACTACCAAAAATAAACTTATGAAGCCTACGATGCATCAAACAGTATGCAATTCCTCTAACTACCCATTTAGGCTTAGTTACCAAACTTAGGTTTTCAAAATCTACTTCAGTTTACCGAAGTTATTTCTTTGGAGTTAATGCCCAATTTCTTATTTCAAATCATTTGAAATACACATCTAACTTTCACATCAAATTAGCTTTCACTTCGGGATCTCAAACCAAATCACTTGGAAATTTAAATTCTGAAATATCACAATCAATGCATAACAAAACGTATGCAACCAAATATTGGGGATTTCTCCCATCAACAAGGACCTTCATTCGCTCGATATATATGTATGTATGTACCTCCCACTAATGGGGCAGGACTACACTGACCATTTAAGGTACCTAGGTCACACTCATACTTTTAGTTGTTAGGTTACTCGAATCTTTAGCCACATAATAAACCATTTTATATCCCATATTGGGTAAAACTATTTCAAAATAACAATAATCACAAGTACTTTCAAACCATAACACTTTACATTGTCGATTCACACATATGATCAATTTCTGTTAATAATATAACCTTTGAGCTAATACGTCTCGAAGAAAGGTGTTAAGCTAAGAGAATAAATTCTCCGGTACCAAATAGATATATCATCAATAATGACTAATCAGTTAAGTTTGTTAGATCCTCAGTTTTGATAATGACAAACTACAAAGCATATTTACGCATATATTGAATAATTATGCATGATCAACTCAAGGAGAAGACTTAAAACTACAAGAAAACATGTATTGTCTGTGCAGTATCGGATGTCTGTCATGTATATAACAGACATATGGTACTAGAGCAGGAAAATCTTCCTGATTCAGCACAGACGTCTGTCATATATGTTTTGATGATATGGTCCTAACAAAACTAATTTTGTCGAATTTGGAGACCGTTTGAAAAATGGTCATTTTCTGGTCGATTAAATTTAAATTGAATTGACAAAACACGTTTAAATTTACTACACTCACATATTAATTCCAAAAATTATGAAATTTGAAACCTAACAATAATTTGACATTTCGGATCCAACAAAAGTGGTTTCATCGAAAATGGAGATCGTTTGCAAAATGGCTATTTTTAAGGGTTATATATAATTAAAAATATATATAAATTCTATAACGACTATTCTAAATTTTAAACTGGACATAACTTATTATTTATAAAGTGAAATCTCAATTTCATACATTTTCTAGGAAGATATAGTTAAATGGATTCTAACATTTCTTGTTTCGTCCAATTCTGACTTATATTGAATTATGTATATTCAATTGAAATTTAAAATTGAACTTTCAAACTACCACGCCATTTCGAGTTCGTTTTATAATTAAAATAAATTTATACGTTCTAACTTCGATTTAAATAAATTTTTATTCGTTATTATTTAAAATAAATCATTTTAAATTCTTAAAATTCATTAAAATAGCTAAAATAAAAAATTTAAATTAGTTCAGAAATTCCGGGTTGTTACAATCTCCCCCACTTTAAATATTTTCGTCCTCGAAAAGGAATGGAGTTGAAAGTTGTTTAACCAACCAACTCAACTTTCGTTCTGGCTTTCATTCTTCAAATTTTCAGTTTCTAAGAATTTTTTAATTTCTCAAAAATTTAGCTAATACCCTAAATTTTTGAAAAAAATTCACCATAACCTCCTTTATACGGGACGATCAATAAAACCACAACTTGCCTCACAAGGCCCTCATCAATCCAAAAGAAAATGAAAAAGCCAAGCAGCTAGCCAACCGGCTCATAAAATCATCAAGACCGAATAAATACAATAAACATGTACCTATTTGTCGGGCATACAATTTTATTCCTCTTCTTAGCTTCCATGCTATGACATGTTCAACACACACACACACACACACACACATATATATATATGCATATCTGTCTAATATATAAATCAAATTCGAACTAAATTTTCTATTAAACTCTATATTATATTTGGTTTGGCTTTATTTATCATTCATTCTCATATTGGTTAAATTAATTATGATTCCAATATTTTTATTAGTTAAATTAATAATCACACATCACATAGTTAATTAAATTTTGAAACATATAACTTTCTATGTATACTTAAAAATCATATTTTTTGTGCCAAATCACAAACAATAAATTCCAGCTAAGCTTTGGTTCTCACACCTGTCAGTTGGAAATATATAGATACCCCACTTTTGAAACTCGAACATAAACTCTGATGATGATGCATCAATTATCAGAATCATCTTCGGGCGACTACAGCGTGATTCTATATTTATCCAGTATATTTGAGACTTCGAATATATGTTCATGATGCGTATATGCAAAATCTTCATATACCCGATTGTCCATATTCAATATAAAATAAAATACTCAAATACGTATAATAAGATATAAATTTCAAAACTATTTTTTTTATATATAAGTAACACTTTTCAAACTCATTCTAGGATACTACTGATCCTATCTCTAACGAGTTATTCTCATAGGATATTACTGATCCTATCTTAGACGAATTGTTTGTTCGGTTCTAATGTGTCTTGTTCCCGAGATTTGTAAACCAAAGCTCTGATACCAAATGTAACGTTCCGAAATCCCCCGATCTCTGAAGAGATAGAAAACAGCAGATTGTTTGAGAACACGACGCATCAGACACAAACAATAGAACATTTCATTACTATTACAACAATTTACATCAGAGTACAAGATTATATCAGAGTATAAATAAATAATTTACAGCAGAAATAAAATAATATTAGAGATTAAAATATAAAGCATCGGAAATTTAAATGTATAAATACAATGTGTAGCGGAAAATACATCAACTAGCACAACTGAAAGAAATATACGGATACAAAGCTTTCCGAATATAGCTCTAGCTGTAATCCAGGAACCTATGGAAAGAAATATCTACGAAAACCAAAACTACTAGATGCCCGTATGGAAAATAGGGGAGCCTAGAGTTTAGGTTAAAACAATAAACTCCGAGTCAGTCATGAGACTGGTGTGAGAACTAAAATAGTTATTAAATCTTTACTTTAAAAGTTGGGAAATCATGGGACCACGCCGTATAACACGGAACGGGTTTACTCTACATGAATGTCAGTTTAACATAAAACAACGGTACACTTTTGTGAAAAATGAAGCCGTTATAAGACTCAGGTCCCATCACACAATGCAACGCAGGCTGGAAGATAGAGTTTTACCTTACAATGGCCAAACATGCTTGGTGCGTTTTAAAACAAATCATTTGATATTACTATAAGTATATAATGTCAAAAACAACTTCAAATATAAACGTATCAATCATAGACGGCATGAGCGCCCTCATCTCATTATGTCGCCATATAGGTTTACAATTAAAATTGAAAAGTCACATATTGGAGATTGGATTCCATCTATGAGTCGAGGCAAGGAATCATCCTAACCGATTTCGAGTCACTCTAGCAAATGCCTTAGGATCACACCTACATGCAACCCTGGTTAGAAGCAGGGTCGGTCCACACTTACTTTAGTGGATTAATTATTCCTGAACAATATGTTTCCCAGTCCTATCGGACCTATCATTGAGACACTAGGGACTCATATCTGAGGCGCCTTGTAATCCATCATCCACATAAGGAAAAATGTCTGGGATCCATACGATGACACCAGTCTTAGCTAGAAAGAAACGCATGCACTCCTTGCCGTCCTCATTCCATTTTTGACTCATACTAGGGTGTGAGGCTCGCGAATTAACGTTATACACAAACCTATGCTAATTAAAGTTGTGCTTTGATCATCATTCATAAGATTCTTCTTTTCAACAAAAACCTTGCTCATTTGCATCTTTGCATGCCACGTTGACAATCCACGCCATACGGCTGATGTCTATCAATATATAACATCTAAGCTCGTACATCTCAAAGAAGGGTGTTAAGCAAGAGAATAAATTCTCTGCCACCAAACAGATATATATTTAATAGAAATCAATCAACACAGAATGAAATTCAATGTCAGATACACATCCATTTACAAGTCCGTTCTGGATCTGAACGAAACCGGAGGCACCTTATTCTTCGTCTCATATGTTCAATACAGGAGAGAGGTCCTCGCATATCCGGTCGATCTCCAAGTACATCTGGATGATCACCACTTATTACCTTGTCCTGGGTGTATAGCCCAATCAATACATCAGTAATTATCCAAACGATGTGAAGATCTCCGGTCTTCAACCACCGTCTTCATCGTCGACTTTTAGTCATCGTATTAATTATTCAAAATGGGTTAAAACTGGTCTTTCCGAGTAACTCGCGTATTTTATAATCAATAATCAAGTGCTATAAAAACACATCATATGCCTCATTCCAATTCAGAATATTCAAATATTCACTTCTTCGGGGAAAGGTTCCCATTAATTTTATCAAAGATAATTTTTTTTAAATTTATTCTTTAATCTTCCTTTGGATATCATTTTCGAAAGATTTTGTCAACTAGTTAGGATTATCGAGCCTTACCAAAGTAAACATTTATTTTATTTTCCAATCCCAACCTATTCATCGCATGGAGCAAAACTGGTAGTACTCCTTATCTAACACCCTTTGTGTTGTCGGTAAAATTAATTACCATTTCACGTTCAACTCTAATTAAAGATTTAACTATTGCCTGGAGTAAAACTGGCGATACTCCATTCTCGATCATTTCATGAATTCGATAAATTTAATTATTCCATTCACATTCCATTTAATTAAATATTTATTAAAACTCCAATTTGGTTTTAATATACAAAAATCTTTACCTTATGATTATTTAACTTTCTGGAAATTAATCCTGCTTTTAACTGGATTAAAGAATCGATGTCGTTTAAAACATTATTCATGGTAAATCCAAAACCCTCTTCCATCGAAATGGAATCTACACAGAAATCATAGCAGTGTATAATCAATATAAATTCGCATATCAGACTAATAATATAAATGGAATAACGACGAAGCTTTTTAAATTCCATACATAGTAATGGTCTTTCTTCAAAGAATCTCATCTCGATTATTACCAAATCGAATTCCATTCAATTCCAATTTAATATATTAAACTGGAAAACTTTACTTTGGAAAATTCCATTAATCTTAATAAAAAGATTTATAAATTCCAAATCATCTCTTTATTGTTAATTGGGTTAAAGAACAATTGTTATTTAAAACACCGTTTCACGCTAAACCCAAAATCAACTTCTATTTCAATTCCAATTAAATAAATTAATTGGTAAATTTCTCTAAATCTTAATTAAAAGATTTATTCTTTTCTCAACTGGGTTTAAGAACAGTGTTATTAAAGACACCATTCACGACAAGCCCAAAATCCAATTTAATATTAAAAAACAAGGCTCTAAATAGAAATTATATCCGCTTATATTCACACTACAACAAAATATGCAATTAAACACATTTATTGGCAGCGTTGATTGCTAAGTGCAAGCATTACCCATTTATAAAAATAAAAGTGACTGAGAAACGCTCGTAATTTTTCCCGCTAACAATTTGAGTGCTTTTTTTTCCGCTCATATTTCCTTTACTTTTTCTTTCGTTATGACCTGATTTTTTTCCAGTAAAACTCACTTTTACCCCCACCGTGAGAAAACCATACCAGAAATCTCCTCCACCATCATTTCTCTTTAGCTCGTGTAGTTCGATCTCCATTTTGCCTCATAACCATTTCGCTTCAACAGACAAATTTTGTTTCCGGCCTCTAATTCACGCCTCCATCTCAATAAAGGTAACTCAAAAATAAACCTCATTCGCGTTTTTAAAATTGATTTTTGTAGCGGCGTCTTAGGGTTTTTGGTTGGAATCATTACATGAATTGTATCCTTTATCCGAATATCAAAATAAAAAATTAGATCATTTTTTGTTAAGATTAGAATTTCTGGTATATAAAATAGATTTATATGCTGTTAGGTTGTTTTACTTGAAAAGAACAGACTTACAGATGTCATAGAGTATGTTATTGATTTGTTTAACACACTTTAATGTTTTGATCAGCTGAGTCACTATGGTTTTGTAGTGCATTTTGTTCATTTCTTATGGCTAAACACAGACCTCCTTTGTCTAACTGGTTTGCCTCGTTATCTAATGCTAGATTAGATTAGCATATAGTACAAAAACATCAATTACTGTTGTAGAGGCTTGTACATACCTGAAAACTTCTTCCGCACAGGCAAATGCAGCTGGATCTAGTACTTGTGCATGCTGGATTCAGTAATCATACATAAAATGTTGTGTACATCTAGATCATGTTGCCAAAAATCATACAAAAATTGTTCGATTCTCTTGCTACTTCATTTATGTCATGCATGCAGGGGCTTGTTAATTATTTTAGATGGTTAATACGAATAAATCTATAAATTGTACTACAAATATTGTTTGCTTTCTAAATTATCAAATGTCCTTTTACTTTGTTTTGTATTGTGTTTTCAGGAAAGTGGCTGATATTGCTTTTTTAAGTGTTCTTTATTTGCAAATATTCTAAACATATACAATAGGAGACTATGATAATGAAGTTTATTTTATTTTGAAATTTGTGGCCATTTTATTATATATTCTTGTTTATTACTCTTGAAAAATGGCTAATTATCTTCTATTAAATTAAATAAGCGGAAAGTTGTTTGGTCAGTTGAATCACAGAGGAAGTTTGTTACAGTTGTTAATCATCTTAGGCTTGAAAGCAAGAATGTTGTATCATTTTTTATAAACAAAAAAGTTGCAAATACTTCCACAATTGCTTATTTTATGTTCAATAAAAAATATTAGTCATAAATAAATTAACAACAATTGTAATCGGAGTTTGTACCTTGGAAGAGAGAGAGGGAAAAGGAGGGAGGAAGGTAGGGGAGAGAGATAGAGAGAGAGGGAGGGAGGGAGGCAGGGAGGAAAGTAACCATGGTATGGTAATATTTAAGCAGTTTCTTACAAGTTAACCTTTTGTTTGTTCACAAAGAAAATACTTGGGTTGTACTTGTACATGATCATGGGTAATACGTAAGATATCCGCTTTTGAGTAGTTAGATATTTCGTTTCTGATCATCCAGGCGTACATAACTATTTTACTCTTTTTTTCCAGGAAAAAAGGATGAAAATAAAACTTGAGCCTTTTTTTATTCCCTAAATTACTAGTGCTTTATGTATGCATGCTTGAGCCTTTTCAGGAAAAAAAAACTTGAGCCTTATTCAAGGAAAAATGAATGAATGCTTATGCTAACTACTTGCTTTATATATGCATGCTTATGGGGTCTGTATGTTCTAATACAGAGAATGCGCCCTCCTGCTGATTTTGTTAGATGCTCGGGTAAGTCTTATCCTGTTGTTTTTACTTTTAATTTGTGTTTTATTTGTCCTAGTTCTCATGTTGTGACTAGGTATATCATAGCTTCAAATGTTTAATGGTTCCATTAATATTGTGTAGACAATTTACTACAGTAACATCTGTAGTTACTGCTTTAGTATAGAAACAGAATTTTGAGTAGTAAAGTCTGGGACTTTGCACTTCTGATGAACTTGGACATTTGATATCAAACATGCAATTTACAAGATTGTTAACCAAATATTCATAGTTCTGTGTGTGTGTCTATATATGTGTGTGTGTGTGTGTGTGTGTGTATATATATATATATATATATATATATATATATATATATATATATATATATATATATATATATATATATATATATATATATATATATATATTTGAGATATTACCTAATAGCTAATTAAAATGTACCTTATTATCTTGGTTAAAAGAAGGCTAGTTTGTGATTAAAATCTATTATCGGTTAGGCTTAGTCTTTTCGGTCAACAAGTGAGCATAACTTAATTATGTCAAATTTCACTAACTTGCTAGATTATAGTTTGATACCACGGTGAGGAATCATGATATATTGAAATATGACATGCTTTTGGTTGTCATTGTTGCATGTATTGTATTGTTCTTGGGATCAATATATTTAATCATCCACCTAACATGACGAATGCTTAGATTTTATTATCTGCTATATAGTTAATCACATTCTCTGTACATTGTTTCTCTCCATGTTTGGGTTAGGGGTTTATAATTATTAAAATTGAGATGAAACATATCATATACTTCATCCTAGTTTGCTTGTAGCATCTTTGAACTACAAATGTACTGCAACTTACAATTACGTTTTTGTTCCAAATTAGTTACTGATTTTTTTTTTTTTTTTGGTGGCTTACCCAGATTGTTTAAGCTATTACATTTTGTTCAGGATAGTTCAACATATGTGTGCGGGGACATCATACTAAGTTTTAGTTTCCGAGTAAATTTTGTTTCAAAGATTTAGAGAGGTTTGGTTAAAATTTATTTGGGTTGCTTCACAAGTTTGTGCGGAGGAAGAAGTGGAGTTCCTGAGTCGAGTTCACGAGGTATACATAATTAGCCAATGACTAGCATCGACCGCATTTCTTTAACCAACGCTAGCTTCCGCTGCCTTTTGGTGTCGTTTCTAATAGCGAGGGCTTTGTTTTTTTACTATTGAATAAAGCACATAACTGAAAAAATAAATTACAGCAGGGGATATTCACCTTCACTAGCAAAGGTATTATAAAATCCCAAACTAAATAATTAATATTACAAGACATATATATGAATTAAGCCACACCAACTGAGGATCAAAAATACATAATAGTCTTGTTGGTTATTATAAAAATTACAAAGCCACAACAGACATAAAAATGTATAGTAGACAAAAAGCACACAAACAAATTTTTTAATTTTATTTTCCCCCTTTCAAATGCGCGAGGGAATTGCCTAATGCTGGAGTAGCAGAATCTAGCGCTTCGAAGCTGGAAATGGCTTTTTCTTCATCATCATTAGCAACAATTTGACTCTTTTTAAAAGTAGATAAAAAATCAGAAAGAATGCTTGCTTTAACTCGCCCTTTTTGCAGCAACGGATTATCAGAAGGTTTCTGTCTAGAGTAGTTACGTGCTTGATTGACTGACATGTAGATTTGCATTATGTTATGACAATTTTTAAAGAGAGAAAAAATGAAGACAAAGAAAAATTCTAGAGTATAACACGCTATCCTTAAATAGAAGTTGATATTGTGTAGATGCATGTAATTACTGCAATGCCCAGTGCATGACCTACTTATGAGATACTATACTGCCATAAAATAATACATGCAAATAAAGCATTACAGTTTACAACTAAAAGACTTTTCTTTGTATTGACAAAATAAAATAAAATACATAACATACAATAGAGACATATCTTGTAAAATTCATTGTGGTTAGCAATTTTTTTTAACCACTGTGACTGCACAAATTACACATTAATATATATTTTGGAGTATTTGTACATTTGTTTGATTAACGACAGCTGCATTTTCGCAGTATGCATCAGTGCTACCTTTTTGCCAAGTTAATACCAAACCAATAGTAGTATAGGTTATACAAAGTTATATTTAATATGGGAAACGAGCTCACATAAATGTATTTTGGTGATCATTTTTCTGATGTATATTTTGCAAACGTAAATATGTAAAGAGAATGAATTGGTTTTTTGTTGGAACCAGATTCAAACTTGTGAGTAATTTCGTGTGTGTGTGTGTGTGTGTGTGTATATATATATATATATATATATATATATATATATATATATATATATATATATATATATCAATTTTTTTAGTTAAATATGTGCTAATTTTTCTTATGATACTTCATGTGCATACGATGGAATTTTGCTGAGATCCTACTAAAATATTGTAACTCTATGTCAGTTAGCAATAAAGATTTTATCCTACATCACATTTCAACATAACCTCGGTGTTGTTCTTTACATCTGGCATTTATGTTATATATGCACACTGCACACATACCCGGATTAAGGCAACAAATTAATTGAAAAATACATGTCAAAATGGCATAAATTTTTGAACATGATATGCCATTTTGCTGTACAAAACACTGATTTAGATTTTTATTATCAGATAGAACAGTTAAAATAAGTAGAAAAATTTAGAGTACCAGATGATCATGCTGCATGAGGAACATATCTATTCTAGTTTACAAACTACCTGAAGAAGTGCACATTTACCTATTAAATTGCAACTGAAAATCCTTATATAGCCACCCCATCAGCTTTTTTGTGTTGAAAAAACCTGTTTCATGATCTTCAACATTTTTAATAAAGGTTTTCCATAACCTAGTAATATAAACTTACCATTTTATTTATGCCACCATAAAGCTTCCTTGTATCCTCGACTTTGTTACTTCATTATCCCATTTAGGCACGAAATCTTCAGGCATATCGTTACTATATTATTGGTTTTTGCGTTGTTTCCTCTTTCATGGAACTTGTATCAGTGGATAAATTTATGTTGAAAAGCCCTTTATTCACATTTCATATTACATTTAATGACACGGTGATGTTTACTTTTTCATGGAGCGGAATCCTTATCAAACTCATATGAATTAGATGCAAAGTTTGATTTTTTTTTCCCCCACTGACTAAAATATATAAATGATATACAGGTGGGTCTGTTGAATGTTGATGGCTACTATGACTCTTTTATCGTTCGTTGATTTTTCCGTTGATGAAGATTTTGTTTCAAGGAAAGCAAGAAGCATTATGGTTTCTGCACCTCTGCTAAAGAATTGATGAGGAAGTTGGAGGTATATTTACATTTTTTTTATTAAAACTAAAACTTCACTATTATCACTCCATGCATGGATGCATAGATTCATACACAGCCTCTTCGGCCATCAAGCCTTATTTATCGAACCTCGAAACATAGACACAACGTTTTTTGTACACTCAGAACTCAAAAGAAGCTATTGACATACTTAAGCTTCAGCTCTCCCCTGCTGCTGGTGCTGCGACCTTGATTCAAAAAATCCAAACTCCTCTCGTCTGTTCCTCTTCACCATCCTCGAAATGCGATATGCATTCATGATCACTTCCTCAGGAAATCCTTTCAGTGCTGAAGCCTTCCCTACAATCGCACTTGAAATCGAGTTATCATTAGTTTCAAAAGCAACATACTCAAATTCTTCACTCATAGTCTGTTTTAGTTGAGCGTAGTTCTGTGGAATAACAAGTATTTGTGCCTGACGAACTTCTCCGTTAAACACAGTCTGGCCCCTGTTGTTCACCACCTGGCACCTGCAACTTCCTCTAAGCACGTACATTATGCTGTGTGCATTCACCTTCCATAATGAGACCACAAATGCATTCCTGCAGAGTGATCCTCTTATAGAGCTGAGCGTGAGGTATCGAAGAATGGGAAGCTTGTTAGTTTTTTTATTAATCCCCTTATTATCACAAAACCAATTGGTCAGGTGATAAGGAACATCTTAGTTTATATCCAAGATCTTAGTTCAGTATTTCCCGATGTGGGACAACTTTGAAGCACCATTTTTAACACACCCCTTTGCTTCAAAGTTGTTGAGATCAAAGCACTTTCTCTTCGATTTTGTGATGCACTTTCTCATCACCTTCAATTATTGAAGCACTTTCTCTTCAACTCTACTAAAATCCTGAGCTCCGATACCACTTTGTTAGAATTCTGGCTATTGAGAGTGATGATTCTTCCACTGTTAGGGTTGTAGATGTCAGCTTGGCTAGGCTCACCGATGTTCTCTTTGATTCACATGGTGCAATATTCCTGTTCCAGTCCAATATCCCTCGGCGACGATGATGATCCTTCTTCGGATCTTCTTCTTCTCGAAGGTGAGCCAACAAAGTCAAGCTTGCCTTGCACTGTTGCGATTTCTCCTCTTTGGTCATTTCTCCTCTTTAGTTTCTCTGGTAGTTGGTGGTTGACGCCAATTGCATTGGCCAGAGCTTCAATGCTGAAACCACTTAAAATGTTGCATCCAGAGTTCTCTTCTTCGCTTTCACTCTGGCTCTCACTTCCCGCACGTTGTTGCCTTCCTCTCTATTGTTGCTTGCTTCCAGCCAGCAGGAATTGCCTCTGTTTGCGATCGAGCTGGTTAGCAGTGTTGCTGGTGTCCATTTTTTGAATGGTAACCAGCTCGGAATCTCCATCGTTATGGCACCAGTGCGCAACACCAGCAGGAAATGCAATCACATCTCCTTCTCTAATACGATGAACTTGCTGGTGTGAATATCTGATTCTCTGTTCCTGCTCTCTTTCCCCTCTTTATCCCCATTGCACTGACTGTTCCTGTTGAAACGACTGGAACGATTCTGGGCATCCTGGTACCATGAATCCTGTGATGCCTCTACCTATGATAACGTATGGTATATTTACATTTCAATTATAGTATCGCTTTCATTTCTAAATGCTTATAACTCATAGGTGAAAGTGCCTTTATAGGGCACTAAAGCACAGTGTTACTGAAGTATTCACGTGCAAATTTTGCCATGGGTATGAACAAAACCCTGATGATCTTGTAAGGAAGTTAGTATGGGTAGTGGAGCCTGCAGTGAAGCTTATGACTGAAGTTGATTGCTTCTGCATTTTAAATTATACCATCAGGTCTAAAATTTTGCTACAATATGCTTAATTACTTTTATAAAAAAATACAAACCACAATTTACGTTTACCAGTGTATTTTAAAGGAGCTTGTATTGTCATAATTGAAGAAAATATTGTCAGAATTGGAGGTCAAAGTGGGGCTAGTGAAGAAAATAAAAGGTAATTTACTATGGCCAACATCTTTTGTATAATCCTGGAATCGAAATTTATCATGCCTTCTGCCCTGTGTATTATTTAATTATGACCCTTTATGCAGTTCCCTGTATCATATGATTGGCCAAGTATTTCATTTAACTTGAAATAACGCATAATACACTTTCACAAGAGACCTCACTCTAGTGCTGACACGCTGAATTTTTTATGCCACTGTCAAGTCAACCCCACCCCCACATAACACAAGTGAACAGAGAAATGGCGCAAATACAAAACATAAGCCATAGTACTGTGTTATTTTCGCTGAGATAATAACACTGATTGCATGCAAGTACACCTGATATGAAATATTCAAAGTACACGTTTAACATGAATGGTACGAATATAAATGAGTCGCACCTTTAACTCCAATGTATTTTCAACAGTGACTGCAATGACTTCAGGTTTTTTGCTACTGTATTTAAGTGCCATTTTTTTGGGTACTTACCATTTTTCTTGATACTTCTGATATGATACGTTCCATGTGAGCAAGTGGGCAGTTTACTGGGCAACCTGACAGTGAAGCATGAGCAGCTTTATAAAGAGCATCTAATAGTTTTCCTTTGTCAAGCCACAGTCATCTTGTGGTCATCCGTATTTTGTCTTTCAACTGTGATAAACTATTTATTTTTGTGGTCGCATGATTTCCATGCTGAAATACAAAAGATACCCGACTGAGTTAGATACATTAAGATTCAAATATTCCAACTGATGTAGAGACTAAATTAACAAGAACAGAGTCATGCCATAAATTGTCAGTTTAAAAAATATAACGATCGTGCAAATTAATCATCATGCTCTCAAGGAATTGCCAGATTTGTTACAACTGACAATGATAACCAGTGGCGTACCCATAATTATGGAAGTGGATTACGCAATCCTATAATACTATTTATGGTTCAGATCAAAAATATATATACTTGTAGTATAATTTACTTAGTCATTTGTAAACAGTTCCTTATATGTCTATGCATGCCAACAATATTCAAAAGTGTTTATATGTGGGTGTTTGTAAATGGTTATACTTGTTTGTAAAGGGTTTGTTTGTCAGAAATATTCAAAAGTGTTTCTTTTCAGTATGTCTGATATGGCTTGTTTGTAAATGGTTATACTTGTGTATAGGTTTCTTCATTTATAAGTCTACGCATAAGTTTTCTTGATTTTTACATAGTGGGTTCTTTTGTTGCCGTTTTGCTGTTTTGTTGATGTTTTCACCTGTTATACTTGTATGTAATTCTAACTGTTGACCATTATACTTATGTACAGGTAATTAGTATTTTCGACGTGAAGAGCAGCCGCATCAAAGAACTGACGGTAATTAAGCCATAAACAAGACTTTAACTATTATGTATTATAATATTTTGTTTGTATTAGTTGTGTAGACTTGTTTATAAATGGTTTTGGTATGTGAATTCGTTTATTTTGGAGAAATATTATTATTGAAATGATTATGGATATTATATTTGATTACACGATTAGTGTGTTTTTTAATTATTTGAATATGGTGATAATCGATGTTGGTTTGAAAATGATAATTATATGATTGATTATTTGTTTTAATATTGTTATTATATATGAGTGATTGTTGGAAATGATATAAGCCATTAATAGTAAATAGCTGCAATTAAAATATGTTGTACAATAATCAATAAGCTTTAGTAGCGTTTCAAAAGTGCTACAAGAGAGAATACATTTTACAAAAAATATTGTAGCTAAAATAAAACGCAACCAAAAAAATATGTAGTAGCACAGTAAAAACGCTACAGAAAGTTTAAAAGAAGGCTGCAAGTACCACTTTGGTTGCATTTTTAAGACGCTACCAAAATCTTTTTGTAGGGTTTCAAAAACGCTACAGTATGTTCGTTATTGGTAGCGTTTACTATAACGCTGCTAAAACTTTTGGACTTTTAGTTGCATGTTGTGTTGTAGCGTTTATTGAAACCCTACAACAACTTTTAGCAGCGTTTTTACAACGCTACTAAAAGCCTTTTCTGGTGTAGTGTCAATATCAAATTCTGAAACTAACGGATATCGTTTGGGAATAACGATATCTGTATCTTCCAAATTCCTCAACAATATCCGTATCATAATGGAATCCGATAACGAAATATTCCGAAGATTATTTCCATTCAAATCCATCCTAATTCATTCATTGGAAATTTCTGGTTATATTAAAACCCTTTATAAATCTAATTTATTTATTTAAAAATTATTGGATTTCTAATCTAGTTAATAACTGGTTTATTTAGATAAAAATAGTTTTTTATCTTTTCAAATATGGAATTTTCTTACCCAAAATCTTTCCAAATCATTTACTATGATTTTACACAATTTTTTTTTCATATTTTTAATCATTTTATTAAGGCCCTTTCAGTCGATTTGCATAAACGGTCATCAAACCGCATTTACAGCGACCTTTCCAAAATTGATTTGGATATATTTTAAAATCCAAAAGTTAGATTTCAAATATCTTATATTCATTGGAAATCTCTTTTCGATACGAACCAAATGGTTCCGGTTCTAGGAGAATCCGACGGTCGGATCTCCCGTTACATCAATTTGAAGTTAATGGTCAAAATTCGTGAATGGTCGCTGTGCGGCGCGTTATATTCAAGCCATTAAATATATATAATATATATATCGTCAATTTCCATTCAAAATGTATTTTATATCTCGTTTATAAATTCATTTTAAAATGATTTCAACTTCGTTTTCAATTTTAAATCAAAATTGAATATTCCATAACATTAAAATGATATTATCTTCAAAATATCTGATTTAAAACCATTTCCTTTTCGTATTCATTATAAAATCGATAAACAAATATGTTCGAGTTAAAATTGCAGATATACTTAACTCGGCTTCCATATTTTTTATATTTTCGTGTCAATCTCAAATCGAACATCAAAATCATATTTTGATTTTTTCGAGTATTATTTTAAAATATTCGTTATTTGAAAATATTCATTATTTCTAAATCAGTATGTGACTCAGTCAATTACCATATAGTTTCAGTTATATGGATTTCATACATTGCATGTATTCAATAATAATGATAAATAATCACTCAACATTCAAACATCATCCATAGCGAAATTTACAACTGTATAAGCATTAAAATAAATAAATAACGCTCAACATAGTATGTCCATCAATCGATCGACATACAACTAAATATTGGGATTAGTGTATGTCAAATATTATCCTAATATCTGTGTGGGGTTATCAAGCAACAACAGTCATTTTAAATATATTATTGGTTAATAAATTTAATCAATTCAAATTCGGTTTGAATTACTTATCTAATTAGCCAATTTTATTGTTTAAATTATAAAATGGATATTTATAATTTAATTTCACTATCACATTAAATTACCATTATTTTTAATATGTTAATCATTTCAACATCACAAACAACACACAATACAGTCAATTTAAATCGTCCATTGAAGCGACCCGAACTTCCCCGGTCTCCGAAGAGAAGAGAAAGAACGAATTACTTTGAGGACAAGACGAATTAGAACGCAGACAGAAGAACATTTCATTGTATATTACAACAATTCCATCAGAATACAAGAATATACAGAGTAAGAATAACTATTACACAGAAAATATCAGATATTTAAATTACATTTATATACATCACAGCGGAAAAATAATACAATACACAACTAGAAGTAATACACAGATACAGAGCTTTCCGAGTATCGCCCCAACTGTAAATCAGGATCCTGGGAATATAAATCTGCAAAACCAAAACTACTATCTGCCCGTGTCAAAATAAGGGCACTCAGAGTTTAGGTTAAAACAATAAACTCCAGGTCAGTCATGTGACTGGTGTGAGAACTAAAACAGTTATTTAAAACTTTACTTTAAATCAGATATATCAAGGGACCACGCCGTATGACACGGAACGGGTTTCCTCCCAAGAATACCTGTGCATATAAGAAAACAACGCAACGCTTTTTGGAAAAATGAAGCTATTATAAGACCCAGGTCCTATCACACAATGCAACGCAAGCCGGGGGATAGGGTTTTCCCTTATAATTGCCAAACATGCTTAGTATGTTTAAAACAAATCATTTGATACTATTATAAGTGCATAGTGTATAAAACAACTTCAAATCATAAGTATCAATCATAGGCGGCATGGGTACCATATATCTTGTCGCCAATACTAGTTCTACAATTAAAACCGCAAAATCATGTATTTGGAAATTGGATTTCCATCTGTGAACTGAGGCAAAAGATAGTCCTCTACCGATTCGAGATGCTCTAGTCCGTGTCTCAGGTCAGAGCTCGAGTGACCTTTGGATCGTCAGGGCTGGTCCACCGATGTGGATTAAAATACCTGAACACTGCGTTTTCCCGCCCTTTTGGGCGTAGGTGAGCCAACTAAATGACTCCATCGGTTCGAGAACGACCGATATATCTGAGGCGCCTCGCAACAGCAACAACCACATAAGTCAAACTCGTTAGGGCGTGTAAAACCACTGACACCACTTCTAACTAGAAGGAAACGCATGCCCTCCCTGATGTCCTCTCCCATTTCTGGTTCACAACCGGGGGTGAGGCTCACGAATTCACGTTACACAAAGCTATGCCACACAGGCGGTGCTTTGATCATCAACCACAAGACTTTGCTTTTCAACAGAAGCCTTGATCATTTGCATCTTAGCATGCCACACAGGCAAACCACCCCATGCAACCGATATCCATCAATCACACAGAATGATATCCAATGTTAGACACACAATCCATTTACAAGTCCGTTCTAGGTCTGAACGAAACCGGAGGCACCTAGCACCCCGCTTATCCATCCTTCTCCAAGTACGTCTGGGCGATCACTAACTGATTCCCTCCTCTTGGGTGTACGGCCCAATCAAGACCATCAGTAACTATCCAAACGACGTGAAGACCTCCGGTCTTCAACCACAGTCTTCATCTTCGACACCACGTCGAATTAGTTATTCAGAATGGGATAAACCCGGTCTTTCTGGATAACTCGCGTATATAATAAACAAGTGTTACACAAACACAACATGCGCCTCATTCCAATTCAGAATATTCTTTTATTCAAATATTCTTATACTTTGGGAAGGGTTCCCATTAGTTTTATCAAAGATAAATTCTTTAAAATTTATTCTTTAATCTTCTTTGAATATCAATTCAAACTAGTCGGGATTAGCAAACCACACCGGAGTAATCATTTATTTTATTTCCCAATCCCCACCTATTCCCATGAAGTAAAACTGGTAACACTTCATATCTAACACCACGGTGTTATCGGTAAATTCAATTACCATTTCACGTTCAAATCTAATTAAAGATTTAACTATCGCCTGGAGTAAAACTGGTGATACTCCATTCTCGATCTTTTCAATCTAATTAAAGATTCATTAAAACTCCACTTAGTTTTAATCTTTAACTGGGTTAAAGAATCAGTGTCATTTAAAAACACGGTTCACGATAAACCCAAAATCACTTTCATATTCAATTCCAATTAAATATCATTTAATTGGTACACTTCATTAAATCTAAATAGAAAGATTTAATCTTTTTCTCAACTGGGCTTAAGAACAGTGTTAATGAAGACACCATTCACGACAAACTCAAATCACATTTGATATTAAATACAAGGCTCTGAATAGAAAATATATCGGCTTATACTCAATATCAAATTCTACGACCAACAAATATCGTATTGGAAATAACGATATAAATATATCTTTCAAATTCCCATAACAGTACCTGTATCATCACGAAATCCAACATCGAAATATTCCAAAGACAATTTCGATTCAAATCCATTCCAATTCAATTATTGGAAATTCTGGTTACTTTTAAAACCCTTTTCAAATTCAATTTATTTATTTAAAAATAAATAGAATTATAATTCTAGTTCAAAACTAGTTCATTTCGATAAAAATCTATTTTTATCTTTTCAAATATGGATTTTTTTCATCCCAATTCTTCCCAAATCATTTCTTATG
Organism: Allium sativum; assembly: GCA_030737875.1. Classification (NCBI taxonomy): domain Eukaryota; kingdom Viridiplantae; phylum Streptophyta; class Magnoliopsida; order Asparagales; family Amaryllidaceae; genus Allium; species Allium sativum. The sequence continues at coordinate 258,063,677 of CM060927.1, read as the reverse complement.
ATTTTACACAAATTATTACTATTTTTAATAATTTTATCAAGGCCTGTACAGTCGATTTCCATCAACGGCCATCGAACTGCACTTACAACGACCTTTTCCAAATTTGATTTGGACATAATTCCAAATCTAACCGTTAGATTTCTAATTTCTAATATTTGTTAGAAAGCTCTTTTCGATACGAACCCAACGGTTCCGGTTTTAGGAGAATCCGACAGTCGGATCTCCCGCAATATCCATTCGAAGTCAATGGTCGAAATTTACGAACTACCGCAGCGCGGCGCATTCTATTCAGGCCATTATATTATATATATAATATATATATATAATATATACTTCGTCGATTTCCTTTTAAAACGTATTATATAAATCGTTTTAAATTCGTTTTCAAAACGATTTCAACTTCTTTTCAAATTCAAATCAAAATTGAAATTTTCCTTATAAATTCGTTTTAAATTCATTTCAAATTGATTTCAATTCAAATCGATTTTTAATTCAATTTCAGTTCGTTTTCAATTCAATTCAATTTCATTTCGAATTCATTTCTATTCAATTTCAATTCGAATTCTTTTTCAATTCAAATCCAATTCTATTCAATTTCAATTCGAATTCATTTCAAATTGATTTCCATTCAATTTCAATTCGATTCGAATTCCTTTTCAAAATATTCGATTTTGAAATCACTTTTCAATATTCATTATAAAAACGAATATAATCGATATAAATATCATTTGTGTCAAAATGGCATCAATCTAATCAACACGGCTTCATATATTTCTATTTTCAAATATTCTATTTCAAATATTTCTTTTTCAAATATTTCTATTTTCAAATATTCTATTTCAAATATTTCTTTTTCAATTATCTCTATTCAAAACAGGAATGAGGCCCAATCAATTACCATAGATTTTATTTCTATGGATTTCCATACAACGCATGTATATATCCAAAATGACAAATAATCAACCATCATCCAAAGTACATTCTACACTGTATAAACATCAAATATAAATATTCAACACTTATAATAGTCTGTCAATCAATCGATCGATATAGAACTAATTATTGGGATTAGTGTATGTCATATATCACCCCGATACCTGTGTGGGCTTTTCAAACAACCAAACACATATTTTATTTATGCAGTTGGGCGATGTGTAAAATTTATCGTCCCAATCAATATCAGTCAAATGTGTGTATATAAACAAATCGTCCGATTTGTTTATAAATATTTATTTCATATACACGTTAAGAATTATTTTTTTAACTATAAAATATTTTCCCCTATAAAATATTTTATTTCATTTCACATCACATCACACAATCAAATACACATCAAAATCAAACAAACAAACAAACAAGCCGTCCATGGTCTGTGGACGACGGGTGTCAGGTGCTACTAAACACCGTCTGCATCTTAGAATATATTTTAACTAGAAATAAATTTAAAAGTGAGGAGTTCTCACAGAGTTTTCCACTCCGCCGTGCTTTGCTTTTGAACTGCTGAACCGTCTGGATCTATTTGAAATTCCAATGCAGTCTTTTCCCCGCTGTTTATAATAAAAATTATATTTTTATCACTTCATTCTAATAAATAAAAATCATATTTTTATTTATTCTTCATATATATTTTCGACGCTTCATTCTATATAAAAATTATATTTTTATATTTCTACTTCATATATAAAGATCGAATTTTTATTTCATAGCTACAAAAAAACCACATTTTTATTTCAACATATATATAATAAAAAACCAGATTTTTATTACGCTACATATATAAAGATAATATTTTTATATTCTATATTATATAAAAATCATATTTTTAATTCTTCTACTTTATAAAAATTATATTTTTATATTTCACATATGATAAAAATCATATTTTTAATTCTTCTACTTTATAAAAATTATATTTTTATATTTCACATATGATAAAAATCATATTTTTATTATTTTTATAATATAAAAATCATATCTTTCCTACTTCAAAAATATAATCTTTTCACTATTTCATTATGAAAATCATTTCTTTATCGCTTCTATAAATTAAAAATCGAATTTTTATTCTTTCTAAAATATAAAAATCATATTTTTATAAATAAAAATATAATATTTTCACTATTATAATGATGTTTACATAATAAAAATCCTATCTTTATTCGGATAAAAATCCAACCTTTTTAATAAATAAAAATTCGACCTTTTACACACTAAAAATCCTACCTTTCACCTATTAAAAATCAAAACTTTAAACAAACAAAGATCTTGCCTTTACACAAATAACAATCGTATATTTTCAGTTTCTAAAAATCACATGTTTTATCATATAAAAATCCTCTCCTTTTATTATTAAAAATCATTTCTTTTTAATGCCATAATATATATAAAAACTGATTTTATTTTATGTAAAAACGATTTTTAAATTTATAATAACAACTACATAATAAACAAATAAAAATAAATACATAAAACTTACATTTTCAAAGGAAGGAGGGGGGAGAGAACTTCATCGTCAGCGCTGCAATGGGATGGTCGGAGGTTGAGAGGAGGGCTACGCGGGCGAATGGGTAGTGGAGGGTTAAACGCGGGGGTGGGAATCAAAGGGGGGCTGTCTTGATTTAGGGCTGAGGGGCGTGGTCTTCGAGGCGGCGAGAGGCAAGGGAAGAGGAAAGAGGAGAAAGGCGGAGGGAGGGGAAGAGGGCGCCGACCATCTGGGGGTGGCGGCGACGATCGAGCGGCGGAGGATCTCGACCGGGGGGGGGGGGGGCGCGATTGTGGATCTGCGGGTTTTCTTATATATTTTTTTCATCTCCTGAAAATCGATTGAATGGTCAACAACAAAGGGGGGGTTAAAGAGGGAAAGGTGAGAGTATTTTTAATTTAATTTAATTATTTTATTTTCAAAAAGGAAATTTTATTTTCGAACTAGAAATCGAACCCACCGACTTTCGTCCCTAGCTAATTACCCTCATTCCGAACACAATGGGATATGTATCGCAGGCCTATTCGATCGTTTTGACAGGTTTTCGTTTAATTTAAAATATAAATCTTTATATATTCAATTTAAATGCACAATTCAAATTACCGGGGTCACATACTAACTCGAAAAAAATCCAGAAAAATTATTTCTTGCTTCGTATTGACGATATGGTCGTAACAAAAGTAATTTCGTCAAATTCTGAGATCATTTGAAAAATGGCCATTTTCTGGTCGACCCAATTTGACTGAAACTGTTAAAACACGTTTAGCTTCGCCACGCTCACATATTGATTCAGAAAATCATGAATTTTGAAACCTAGCAATAATTTGACATCACGGATCCAACAAAAGTAGTTTCGTCGAAAACTGAGGTCGTTTGCAAAATTTCCATTTTTAAGGGCCATAATTCCCTAGCAACTATTCTGAATTTTCAATTGGACATAACTTTTTATCCCCGCTATGAAATTTCAATTTTTCAAATTCATTGGAAAGATATTCTCAATTAGATCCTATTATTTTTGGTTTCGCTAAAATCTGATTTACTTTGCACCCGGTATGTTCAATTGAAATTTGAAATCGAATTATCGAACTACCGCACCATTTTCAATTCCTTTTATAATTAAAATAAAATATTTATATTCTAACGATGAACTATATAAATATATACGTTCGAATTCTATTCAAAATAAATTTCTCGTCGATATTATTTAAAATAATTCATTTTAAATAATCAAAATTCGCTAAATTCGCCAAAATAAAAATTTTAAATTGGCTCGCTTTTCCGGGTTATTACAATCTCCCCCACTTAAAACTTTTCGTCCCCGAAAAGGAACGAAGCCAAAAGTTGTTTAACTAATCAACTCAACTTCCATTATTTTCATTATGACTTAAGTCCTTCAACTTTTCAGTTTCTAAGAACTTTTCAAGATTTTCAACAATTTTGGCTAACACCCTAAATTTTCGAAAAAAATTCGCCATAATTTCCCCTGCACCGGGGACTTCGGGATATTTCATATAGCCTCCCATGGCCTTCTTCAATCAAAAAGAAAAAGCCAAGCGGCTAGCCAATCGGCTCATAAAATCATCATCACCCAAACAAAACAGTAAATTATCGTAAACATGTACCTATTTGTCGGGCAAACAATTTTATTTCTTCGCTCTAGCCTCCTTGCTATGACCTGTTCAATGTAAGTACAAGTATGTGCAAGCAAATGCGACTAATTTTCAATACAATTTACTATTTGGTTCAAATTGGCTATATGGTTCAAATTTATGAATCAAATAACACAATCAGCAATCAATCAGTTGATTAGCTTTTCAAATTCATAATTTTGATATATAGTCAAAAAATCAGATTTTTGATGCCAAATCACAACTATAAGCCCTATCTAATTTTGGTTCTCACACTAGTCTAATGGAAATATATAGAAATCTCACTTTCGTCACTCGAAAATAAATTCTGATGATTTTCGAACTATACCGATCATCAGAACCATCTCCGGGCGATTAGAGTGTGATTCTATATCCATCCAGTATATTAAAACTTCGAATACACGCAGATCAGACGTATACGCAAAATCTTTATATATCGGATTGTCCAAATTCAATATATAATAAATAAACAAATATGAATAGTTGATTTAAATTTTCAAAACAAAAATTGTTTTAAATCTTATCTTTCAAAACAACACTCTTCACACTCGTTCTAGGATACTACTGATCCTATCTTTAGCGAGTCATTCTCATTAGATATTACTGATCCAATATCTGATGAATTCTTTCGTATGGTTCTAATGTGTCTTGTTCTCTGAGCTTTGTAAACCAAAGCTCTGATACCAAATGAAGCGCCCCGAACTTCCCCGGTCTCCGAAGAGAAGAGAAAGAACGAATTACTTTGAGGACAAGACGAATCAGAATGCAAACAGAAGAACATTTCATTGTATATTACAACAATTCCATCAGAACACAAGAATTTACAGAGTAAGAATAACTATTACACAGAAAATATCAGAGATTTAAATTACATCTATATACATCGCAGCGGAAAAATAATACAATACACAACTAGAAGTAATACACGGATAGAGCTTTCCAAGTATCGCCCCAGCTGTAAATCAGGATCTTGTGAATATAAATCTGCAAAACCAAAACTACTAGCTTCCCGTATCAAAATAAGGGCACCCAGAGTTTAGGTTAAAACAATAAACTCCAGGTCGGTCATGTGACTGGTGTGAGAAATAAAACAGTTATTTAAAACTTTACTTTAAATCAGATATATCATGGGACCACGCCGTATGACACGGAACGGGTTTCCTCCCAAGAATACCAGTGCATATAAGAAAACAACGCAATGCTTTTTGGAAAAATGAAGCTATTATAAGACCCAGGTCATATCACACAATGCAACTCAAGCCGGGGGATAGGGTTTTCTCTTATAATAGGCAAACATGCTTAGTACGTTTAAAACAAATCATTTGATACTATTATAAGTGCATAGTGTATAAAACAACTTCAAATCATAAGTATCAATCATAGGCGGCATGGGTACCATATATCATGTCGCCAATACTAATTCTACAATTAAAACCGCAAAATCACGTATTTGGAAATTGGATTTCCATCTGTGAACCGAGGCAAAAGATAATCCTTTACCGATTTGAGACGCTCTAGTCCGTGTCTAAGGTCAGAGCTCGAGTGACCTGTGGATCGTCAGGGCCGGTCCACCGATGTGGATTAAAATGCCTGAACACTGCGTTTCCTCGCCCTTTGGGGCGTAGGTGAGCCAACTAAATGACTCCATCGGTTCGAGAACGACCGATATATCCGAGGCGCCTCGCAACAGCAACAACCACATAAGTCAAACTCGTCAGGGCGTGTAAAACCACTGACGCCACTTCTAACTAGAAGGAAACGCATGCCCTCCCTGATGTCCTCTCCCATTTCTGGTTCACAACCGGGGGTGAGGCTCACGAATTCACGTTACACAAAGCTATGCCACACAGGCGGTGCTTTGATCATCAACCACAAGACTTTGCTTTTCAACAGAAGCCTTGATCATTTGCATCTTAGCATGCCACACAGGCAAACCACCCCATGCAACCGATATCCATCAATCACAAAGAATGATATCCAATGTCAGACACACAATCCATTTACAAGTCCGTTCTAGGTCTGAACGAAACCGGAGGCACCTAGCACCCCGCTTATCCATCCTTCTCCAAGTACGTCTGGACGATCACTAACTGATTCCCTCCTCTTGGGTGTACGGCCCAATCAAGACCATCAGTAACTATCCAAACGACGTGAAGACCTCCGGTCTTCAACCACAGTCTTCATCTTCGACACCACGTCGAATTAGTTATTCAGAATGGGATAAACCCGGTCTTTCTGGATAACTCGCGTATATAATAAACAAGTGTTACACAAACACAACATGCGCCTCATTCCAATTCAGAATATTCTTTTATTCAAATATTCTTATACTTTGGGAAGGGTTCCCATTAGTTTTATCAAAGATAAATTCTTTAAAATTTATTCTTTAATCTTCTTTGAATATCAATTCAAACTAGTCGGGATTAGCAAACCACACCGGAGTAATCATTTATTTTATTTCCCAATCCCCACCTATTCCCATGAAGTAAAACTGGTAACACTTCATATCTAACACCACGGTGTTATCGGTAAATTCAATTACCATTTCACGTTCAAATCTAATTAAAGATTTAACTATCGCCTGGAGTAAAACTGGTGATACTCCATTCTCGATCTTTTCAATCTAATTAAAGATTCATTAAAACTCCACTTAGTTTTAATCTTTAACTGGGTTAAAGAATCAGTGTCATTTAAAAACACGGTTCACGATAAACCCAAAATCACTTTCATATTCAATTCCAATTAAATATCATTTAATTGGTACACTTCATTAAATCTAAATAGAAAGATTTAATCTTTTTCTCAACTGGGCTTAAGAACAGTGTTAATGAAGACACCATTCACGACAAACTCAAATCACATTTGATATTAAATACAAGGCTCTGAATAGAAAATATATCGGCTTATACTCAATATCAAATTCTACGACCAACAAATATCGTATTGGAAATAACGATATAAATATATCTTTCAAATTCCCATAACAGTACCTGTATCATCACGAAATCCAACATCGAAATATTCCAAAGACAATTTCGATTCAAATCCATTCCAATTCAATTATTGGAAATTCTGGTTACTTTTAAAACCCTTTTCAAATTCAATTTATTTATTTAAAATAAATAGAATTATAATTCTAGTTCAAAACTAGTTCATTTCGATAAAAATCTATTTTTATCTTTTCAAATATGGATTTTTTCATCCCAATTCTTCCCAAATCATTTCTTATGATTTTACACAAATTATTACTATTTTTAATAATTTTATCAAGGCCCGTACAGTCGATTTCCATCAACGGCCATCGAACTGCACTTACATCGACCTTTTCCAAATTTGATTTGGACATAATTCCAAATCCAACCGTTAGATCTCTAATTTCTAATATTTGTTAGAAAGCTCTTTTCGATACGAACCCAACGGTTCCTGTTTTAGGATAATCCGACAGTCGGATCTCCCGCAATATCCATTCGAAGTCAATGGTCGAAATTCACGAACTACCGCAGTGCGGCGCGTTCTATTCAGGCCATTATATTATATTATATATATATATATATATAATATACTTCGTCGATTTCCTTTTAAAACGTATTATATAAATCGTTTTAAATTCGTTTTCAAAACGATTTCAACTTCTTTTCAAATTCAAATCAAAATTGAAATTTTCCTTACAAATTCGTTTTAAATTCATTTCAAATTGATTTCAATTCAAATCGATTTTTAATTCAATTTCAGTTCTTTTTCAATTCAATTCAATTTCGATTCGAATTCACACTCATTTCTATTCAATTTCAATTCGAATTCTTTTTCAATTCGAATCCAATTATTTTCAATTCGAATTCATTTCAAATTGATTTCCATTCAATTTCAATTCGATTCGATTTCATTTTCAAAATATTCGATTTTGAAATCACTTTTCAATATTCATTATAAAACAAATATAATCGATATAAATATCGTTTGCATCAAAATGGCGTCAATCTAATCAACACGGCTTCATATATTTCTATTTTCGAATATTCTATTTCAAATATTTCTTTTTCAAATATTTATATTTTCAAATATTCTATTTCAAATATTTCTTTTTCAAATATCTCTACTCAAAAATGGAATGAGCCCCAATCAATTACCATAGATTTTATTTCTATGGATTTCCATACAACGCATGTATATATCCACAATGACAAATAATCAATCATCATCCAAAGTGCATTCTACACTGTATAAGCATCAAATATAAATATTCAATGCTTATAACAGTCTGTCAATCAATCGATCGACATACAACTAATTATTGGGATTAGTGTATGTCATATATCACCCCAATACCCGTGTGGGGTTTTCAAACAACCAAACACATATTTTATTTGTGCAGTTGGGTGATGTGTAAAATTTATCGTCCCAATCAATATCATCAAATGTGTGTATATAAACAAATCGTCCGATTTGTTTATAAATATTTATTTCATATACACGTTAAGAATTATATTTTTAACTATAAAATATTTTCCCCTATAAAATATTTTGTTTCATTTCACATCACATCACACAATCAACTACACATCAAAATCAAACAAGCAAACAAACAAGCCGTCCATGGTCTGTGGACGACGGATGTCGGGTGCTACTAAACACCGTCTGCATCCGAGTATATATTTTAACTAGAAATAAATTTAAAAGTGAGGAGTTCTCACAGAGGTTTCCACTCCGCCGTGCTTTGCTTTTGAACTGCTGAACCGTCTGGATCTGTTTGAAATTCCAATGCAGTCTTTTCCCCGCTGTTTATAATAAAAAAATATATTTTTATCACTTCATTCTAATAAATAAAAATCATATTTTTATTTATTCTTCATATATATTTTCGACGCTTCATCCTATATAAAAATTATATTTTTATATTTCTACTTCATATATAAAGATCGAAATTTTATTTCATCGCTATAAAAAAACCACATTTTTATTTCAACATATATATAATAAAAAATCAGATTTTTATTTCGCTACATATATAAAGATAATATTTTTATAGTATATATTATATAAAAATCATATTTTTAATTCTTCTACTTTATATAAATTATATTTTTATATTTCACATATGATAAAAATCATATTTTCATTTTTTTAATAATATATAAATCATATCTTTCCTACTTCAAAAATATAATCTTTTCGCTATTTCATTATTAAAATCATTTCTTTATCTCTTCTATAAATTAAAAATCGAATTTTTATTCTTTCTAAAATATAAAAATCATATTTTTATAAATAAAAATATAATCTTTTCACTTTTATAATGATGTTTACATAATAAAAATCCTATCTTTATTCGGATAAAAATTCAACCTTTTTAATAAATAAAAATTCGACCTTTTACAAACTAAAAATCCTACCTTTCACCTATTAAAATCAAAACTTTAAACAAACAAAGATCTTGCCTTTACACAAATAACAATCGTATATTTTCAGTTTCTAAAAATCACATGTTTTATCATATAAAAATCCTCTCCTTTTATTATTAAAAATCATTTCTTTTTAATGCCATAATATATATAAAAACTGATTTTATTTTATGCTAAAAACGATTTTTAAATTCATAATAACAACTACATAATAAACAAATAGAAATAAATACATAAAACTTGCATTTTCAAAGGAAGGAGGGGGAAGAACTTCATCGTCAGCGCTACGATGGGATGGTCGGAGGTTGAGGGGAGGGCTGCGCGGGCGAAGGGGTGGTGGAGGGTTGAACGTGGAGGCGGGAATCAAAGGGGAGGTTGTCTCGATTTAGGGCTGAGGGGTGTGGTCTTCGAGGCGGCGAGAGGCAAGGGAGGAGGAAAGAGGAGAACGACGGAGGGAGGGGAAGAGGGCGCCGACCATCTGGGGGTGGCGGCGACGATCGAGCGGCGGAGGATCTCGACCGGGGGGGAGGGGGGCGATTGTGGATCTGCGGGTTTTCTTTTTATTATTTTTTCATCTCCTGAAAATCGATTGAATGGTCAACGGCAAAGGGGGGGGGGGTTAAAGAGGGAAAGGTGAGAGTATTTTATAATTTAATTTAATTATTTTATTTTCGAACTCGAAATCGAACCCACCGACTGTCATCCCTAGCTAATTACCCCCATTCCGAACACAATGGTATATGTATTGCAGGCCAATTCAATCGTTTTGACAGGTTTTTGTTTAATTTAAAATATAAATCTTTATATATTCAATTTAAATGCACATTTCAAATTACCGGGGTCACATACTAACTCGAAAAAAATCCAAAAAAGTTATTTCTTGCTTCGTATTGATGATACGGTCCTAACAAAACTAATTTCGTCAAATTCTGAGACCGTTTGAAAATGGCCATTTTCTGGTCGACCCAATTTGACTTAAACTATTAAAACACGTTTAGCTTCGCCACGCTCACATGTTGATTCAGAAAATCATGAATTTTGAAACCTTGCAATAATTTGACATCACGGATCCAACAAAAGTAGTTTCGTCGAAAACCGAGGTCGTTTGCAAAATTTCCATTTTTAAGGGCCAGAATTCCCTAGTGACTATTCTGAATTTTCAACTGGACATAAGTTTTTATCCCCGCTATGAAATTTCAATTTTTCAGATTCGTTGGAAAGATATTCTCAATTAGATCCTATTATTTTTGGTTTCACTAAATCCGATTTACTTTGCACCCGGTATGTTCAATTGAAATTTGAAATCGAATTATCGAACTACCGCGCCATTTTCAATTCCTTTTATAATTAAAATAAAATATTTATATTCTAATGATGATCTATATAAATATATACGTTCGAATTCTATTCAAAATAAATTTCTCGTCGATATTATTTAAAATAATTCATTTTAAATAATCAAAATTCGCTAAATTCGCCAAAATAAAAATTTTAAATTGGCTCGCATTTCCGGGTTATTACATCCATGGTCTGTGGACAAGGGAGGTGAGCTATCAAGCTCCTTATACAATTTATAATGATTAAAACTGATAAAAATCTACACTGGAAATTTAATATATTTTTATACATGAATACAATAACATGATTAAATAATTTTGAGTGAGAAGGAGTTCTCACATTGGTTTCCACTGCGTCAGTCATTTATTGGCGATTATTTTAGTAAAATTAAACAGAACATTTAATTTTTTCCAAAATTGTCACTTTCTCCTTTTTCGTTTTTGTCAGTTCTAAAATGTAGAGTTCGATCCCACGAATCCAGCGCGATAGAAATCATCGAATTTGAACCTTGTATGACTAAGATATGGTCTTAAATACATTGGATAATTAATTATGTAATTAATTAGATAATTAACAAAAATAATCACCTTAAATCCTCTTCCCCGTCGTTCAAAATTGAAACGGATGTTCTAACCCATCAGCTCTATCTTAGGGTTCTGATTTGCATGCCAACCAAGCCACATGACGTCGATCCATAAATACCACGATGAAGCCCCTCCTCAGCTCCCCCTTCACCCTCGAACCCGCGCACCTCGATGGGTCCTAGGACCTGGAAAACCGAGCTGAACGGCGTCACTTTTGAGGAGCACCACGGCCATCACGTCGAACAATAATAGATCACCACTGTTGGATGTGGAGATCTCAACGAGCTCTTCAATCTGGCCTTAGGAAGATTTCGAAATTACTAATTGGATCTGAATAAAAGAGAGGGAGAAGGATCACACGATAATTAACATCGATCGTGGGGAGCGGCGGAATTTTCTATGAAAATAAAATTAGGTTTAGGAAATTTCTGATTGGCCCCTTTTATATTTATTTTGATTTAATTTCAAAAAATTGAGATTTTACATTCGAACTCCAAATCAAACCCAACGACTGTCATTCCTAGCTAAATACCCCCATTTTGGATACAATGGGATATGTTTCATAAGCCAATTCGACTGTTTCAATCAATTTTTATCAAAGTGAAAATATAAATTAATATTACGGTCAATATTGAATTTGAACGTACATTTTAATTTACCGAGCTGAACGGCGTCACTTTTGAGGAGCACCACGGCCATCACGTCGAACAATAATAGATCACCACTGTTGGATGTGGAGATCTCAACGAGCTCTTCAATCTGGCCTTAGGAAGATTTCGAAATTACTAATTGGATCTGAATAAAAGAGAGGGAGAAGGATCACACGATAATTAACATCGATCGTGGGGAGCGGCGGAATTTTCTATGAAAATAAAATTAGGTTTAGGAAATTTCTGATTGGCCCCTTTTATATTTATTTTGATTTAATTTCAAAAAATTGAGATTTTACATTCGAACTCCAAATCAAACCCAACGACTGTCATTCCTAGCTAAATACCCCCATTTTGGATACAATGGGATATGTTTCATAAGCCAATTCGACTGTTTCAATCAATTTTTATCAAAGTTAAAATATAAATTAATATTACGGTCAATATTGAATTTGAATGTACATTTTAATTTACCGGAGCCACATACTAACTCCAAAAATTATAGAAAAATCAATTTAGCTATGTTTTGACGATATGCTCCTAATAAAATTAATTTCGTCAAATTTGGAGACCGTTTGAAAAATGACCATTTTCTAGTTGATTAAATTTAAACTAAATTGACAAAACACATTTAAATTTTGCTACGCTCACATATTAATTCCAAAAAATGTGAAATTTGAAACCTAACAATAATTTGACATTCCGGATCCAACAAAAGTTGTTTCATCGAAAATGGAGGTTGTTTGCAAAATGGCTATTTTAAGGGCTATATATGATTATATATATATATATATATATATATTCTATAGCGACTATTCTAAATTTTAAACTGGGCATAACTTACTATTTATAATGTGAAATCTCAATTTCTTACATTCGTTCGAAAGATATAGTTAAATGGATTCCAATGTTTCTTGTTTCGTCCAATTCTGACTTATATTGAATTTTGCATATTCAATTGAAATTTAAATCGAATTTTCAAACTACCGCGCCATTTCGAGTTCGTTTTATAATTAAAATAAATTTATACATTCTACTTCGATTTAAATTAATTTTTAGTCGTTATTATTTAAAATAAATCTTTTTAAATTCTTAAAATAACTAAAATAAAAAATTTAAATTAGTTCAGAAATTCTGGGTTGTTACAATAGACTTACATTTGGTATCAGAGCAAGGTCATGACAAATAACAGTAACCTGTATTTGTATCACTGTGTTTAATATGACAAGTAATATTGTTAATAGCATTTTTCAAGACGGTCAATCTACACAACATTCACCACTATTTAATGGGTCTAATTATGCCTATTGGTCAACACGTATGAGAATTTTTATGGAAGCCAATGGTTTAGAAATATGGGTTGTGACTCAAAAGAAATATGAAGCATCAACTACTAAATTAAGCACATGGACCAATGTTCAAAAAGCAGCATCTAATAACTCAAAATCCATGAATGTATTATTTTGTGCATTAGATAAAAATGAGTTTTCACGTGTTATGAAGTGTACTACTACTTATGACATATGGAGAACCTTACAAATCACTCATGAAGGTACTATAAAAGTCAAACAAACCAAAATATCAATTTTACAAAATCCGTTTTCATCATTCAAAATGAAAGCAAGTGAAACTATTAGTGATATGTATACTAGGTTTCAAACTATCCAACATGATTTAATGGCTCGTGGTGTTAAATTTACTGATTTTGACCTACTCACATGTATCTTAAATTCATTGACTAATGAGTGGAAAAGAGAAGTTTTAGCCATAGAAGAAGCAAATAATCTTTCTCAACTCAAAGTAGAGGAATTGATAGGAAATCTATTGTTCTATGAAGCTACATGTTAGAAAAGAACAAAATAAGAAAAAGAAAAATATAGCTTTTCCAGCAAATAATGAAGATTCAAACTTGGATGAGGAAGAGATAGTATTCATAGCAAAGAACTATAAAAAATTCAGAAAAATGACAAAGTTTCAGAAGAGTAAAAAACCAAGCTCAACAAATTTGACCTTGGTTAAGTACTTTAATTGCGATGAATTTGGTCACATAAAGAAGGATTGTCCAAAGAATGACAAAATGAAACAAAAGAATGAGAAGTTTAAAAAGAAAAGAAGAGCATTTCAAGTTACATGGGAAGATTCAGATTCATCTTCATCAGAAAGTGATAGCGACAGTGATTCAGAACAAGCGAATGTATGTTTTATGGCTGATGTTGATGAGGTACGTCCTGAACTTACCTATAATGAAATCTTAGAAATTGGTATTGAATTAGATGATAAATTTAGAGAACAAAAGAAGCTGAATAAGAAATATATTGCTAAGATAAATAGGATGGAAATTGAGATTAGATTATTGAAAGATGAGAAACAATTCTGGAAGAAGAGCTAGAAAATGCACAATTTAAATATGACAAATTGTGTTTAGAAAATGATTCTTTATCTAGTGAATTAGAAAATTTTAACTAGAAAATCATGATATCTCAGAAAAATACAATAAATTGAGTAGTGATCTAGAAGTTTCATTATCTGAAAATTCAAAACTTAAAAGCGAATTAGAAAAGATTACTATAAATGTTTCCAAGTTTAACAAAGGTAAACACAATTTATAAAACTTAATTAAAAGCTCAATACCATCAGGAAATAGAAATAGTTTAGGCTTTATAAAGGAAAATAATTTCAAAAATCATAGTTTTCTTTATAAAAAGATTAAGAGGAAGAGTGTTCATAAAACAAAATAAATATATAAAGTGGAGAAAATAAAGCCTAAAAAGGTTGAATTACCTAAAGAAATAAAAATTTGGATTCCTAAAACTAATAACAAACTCAGTAGACAAAAATATATTCAAAGTTTATTGTAGAATGTAATATAAAATTCAAATTATGTTTTTAAAGGTCCCAAACCCACATGGGTATGGCTACCTTCTCCACTTAACATTTAGGACCCTAACGGAGGAAGTGGATACCAATAAATTTTTCTATCTTGTAGGTACCCAAATCAAGACAAAAGGAGAAATGGATCTTGGATAGTGGCTGCTCCAAGCATATGACAGGAAATATGAACATGCTATCAAATATAAAGTACATGGATGGTCGCATATTTACCTTCGGTGATAATTCAAAAGGATATGTCATTGGCATGGCGAAGTCATAAATACTGGTATATCTGACTCTCCTATCATTTCTAATGTATTATTAGTTAAAATTTTGAAACATAATCTTTTAAGTATAAGTCAGCTTTGTGACAAAGGTTTTCAAATAAGTTTTGAAAAAGATAAATGCAATATTTTTGACGAGTTTAATCTTCGTAGGAATTAGAAATAAAAACATATACATTTTAAATATGAAATCGAAACAAAAGAGAAATTTATGTCAAACCGTTAATTATGAAGATCTGTGGCTATGGCATAAACCATTTTGTCACGTAAATTTCAAAAATATTGATAAACTATCTAAAAAAGGACTAGTTAAAGGTTTACCAAAAGTTCATTTTAAGTTGAAAAATCTTTGTGATGCTTGTCAAATTGGTAAACTTAAAAAGAGTTCTTTCAATCAAAAAAATAAGATTTCTACAAGTCAACATCTAGAATTACAACATCTAGATTTGTTTAGTGTTAACCAAACCCGTTCTTTAAACCATAATAAATACGTATTTGTAATTGTAGATGACTTTTCATGATACAGATGGACTTTATTTTTAAAATATAAAAGTGATACTTTTAGATTGTTTAAATTTTTTGCTAAACGAATAATGAATTTATTCGATTTAAAAATTAAAAAGATTCATTGTGACCATGGAGGAGAATTTGAAAATGAACTGTTTAATAATTTTTATAACAAGAAAGGAATTAGTCATAACTTTTCAATACCACATACACCACAACAAAACAGTGTTGTAGAAAGGAAGAATAGAACCTTTCAAGAATGTGCCAGAACACTTTTAAATAGCAGTGGCTTACCAAAACATTTTTGGGCTGAAGCAATTTCTACAGCTTGTTATGTATTACATAGAGTAGCTCTTCGACCTTTGACAAAAAAATACTTGTTACAAAATGCTTTACGGAAAGAAACCGAATGTATCATATTTCAGAACCTTTGGAACAAAATGTTTTATATTAAACACAAAAGATAATCTAGAAATATTTGATCCAAAAGCTGATAAAGGAATTTTTATTGGATATTCTGATCGAAGTAAGGCTTATAAAATTCTAACAAAAAAACTAATATAATTGAAGAAATTCTACATGTTTCTTTTGATGAAAACGTTCAAAATATTAAATCTGCTGATGAAGATGAAAACGAATTTCTGAATAATATTAATCCAAATAATCATGAATCAGCAACTACTTTAAGGTCACCACCTCGTATTTTAAAAGATCATCAAACAAATAATATTATAGGAGACATAAATTCAAGAGTATCTACTAGACATCAACTTAATCAAGTGAGTCATGTGGCTTTAATTTCATCATTAGAACCTAAGAACTATAAGGAAGCAGCTAATGATGAATCATGGATATTAGTCATGCAAAAAGAACTCAATCAATTTAAAGGAAATGGAGTTTGGGAATTAGTACCTAGACCAATAGAACAATCAGTAATAATAACAAAGTGGGTGTTTAAAAATAAATCTGATGAAACTGGAAATAAAATTCGTAACAAAGCTCGATTGGTTGCATAAGGATATAACCAAGAAGAAGGGATTGACTATGAAGAAACCTTTGCCCCAGTAGCACGTCTTAAAGCTATTTATACTCTATTAGCTTTTGCAGTACATCACAATATAAAACTTTTTCAAATGCATGTTAAAAATGCCTTTTTGAATGGTTTTTGTAACACCCCACGTCCATTAATGTCACTCACAAAGGGAATGCATTAACTTCTATGGAGGTTTTAGGTGAATATAGAATAGTAAAATTTCAACAAGACAGATATAAAATAGTACTTGGAAATTTAAAAACTTTATTTCAATTGCAGCAGAAGTCAAAACATGTTTGATTACATCATAACACCATAATCGAAGTCAAGTACAATATCTATCTTGATAAAACAAGTACATAATCCCATTACATAAATAGCCATTAAAAAGAAAGATAACAAGCTGGACTTTACTTCAGCAGTCCAAGCTTTCCAAGAGATAAGCAATCCAATCAGACTCCACTGGAACTTGGCCCAACCTGAGGACCTGAAGGGAGAAAAAGATGAAAAAGAGGGGGGGTCAGACATAAAGTCTGGCGAGTATGATAATTCTTGTAACAACCCGTATTTTTAATAACCTGTTATAACATAAATTGAGGCAGAATTTAATTCTAAAATCTGAATCAAGGGAAACGGGCTATGCCATTGCGTTCATCTCGGAAAAATACGCGAAATAGAGTCCGAGTTTTCGAAAATCGGAGTCTGTATGACCCGATTAAGGCCCAACGAAGTTTTCAGAAAATTCCTAAGTAAAAACAGATTTCAAATTCAAATCTGTAAATGGGAATTGGGCCAGTTGGGCCAGGCGGGAAAAATTCCCGCCACAGTACCCAAGTCGACAGCCCTGTCGACTTGGGAGTCGACTAGGTTTCACCAGGTCGACAGCCCTGTCGACTTGGCTCAGACGCCCAGTTCTGCCTGGTGCACCAGTTTGGGTTTGTGTTGAGCTTGGGGGCCAGATTCGATTTGGAGGGTTGAGATGAGAACTAGGGTTTAATCCTATGGTCTAAATCACTAGCCTAATCTATAAATAAGACCCTAACCTACCCTAAATCATCATTAATCCATCCTACAACTAAACTATGGCAAAATCAAACCTCTCATGGCCTCCACTCTCTTCATACAATTCCTAAATCAATTTCTAAGAGATTTCCATGCATACAAGTGTATTTAGGCTTGTATGATCCTCTTTAGCTTGCATTAAAGTCTTGTTTCTCTATTGGCATCTTAAAGGAAGAGTATTGATCAAGTTTGCTTGCATTTTTGGGGTTTAATTAGTTGCATAAGGGGTTTCTTACATTTGCTATACTCATTTGAGTCCGCATAAGCATTGTAAGCCCTATTCCTCTCATACTTGAACTTTGAAGTTAAATGCATGATATGCAAGTTGTCATAAGTTATGCAAGTTTTATTATGCAAGTTTGATATGCAAGTTTTCATATGTTATGCAAGTTTATTTATGCAAGTATGATATGCAAGTTGACATATGTTATGCAAGTTTGTTTATGCAAGTATGATATGCAAGTCTTCATATGTTATGCAAGTTTGATATTCAAGTTGTCCTATGATATGCAAGTATGTTATGCAAGTTTGGGATGGTCATATGGTTCATGTTATCATGTTATGCATGCTTTTTGGGCGTAAGAATGTAATATGCAAGTGTGTGAACACATGAACATTTCATATGCCACCATGTTGAACTTGTGGCTTTAACACTTTTATGTCATGATTATGCCAAGTTCCCTCTTTCTATCCTTTATGCGCTATTGCGATATGTAAGCGATGGGATTGCGTTTGGGGTTTGGGTAAACTTAAAAGACATAAAAACATGAGCTTGGGAATTTACCTATTAAGTTAGGTCTACCCATTGGGAATTTACCTATTAAGTTAGGTCTACCCAATTGCTTGAAAATTTGTAACATAATGGACATGACACTTAGAAAAGATAAGTGTGGCCAACTCGAGGTTGGGTTGAGTTTGTAGCGTAAACCTACCCGGAACCGACCGGCCTAACTAGTTGCTACAAACAATAGGACCCAATGTGAGAAGTTGGTCATGTTGTACCTTGGACCCGAGGTTAGACCAAGTTGTGGTGTAAAGCTACCCGGACCCGCCCGGCTTAACTAGTAACCACAACAAAGTCTAATGTGAGAGGTTAAGGCGCATTAATTAATTAATGCCTCATGATTAGGGTTAAGTCATGGACCATTTAATACTTAACCAATTTGGGCTCGGTAGATTAATCGGGGTTAAGTCGTGAACTCATAGTTACACTTAACCAAGTTAATCCATGATTAGTGAAGGGGTTAAACCGTACTTAACCCACTAGACAAATCCTAGTAATGGGGGGTCCACTCCGCAGTAATCCCAAGTTTGTATCATCAAGGCCCTAGGGACTAGGCTAGGGAGGGGGCACGATTACTGGGCTGGAGGTAAGCGACCAAAAGCGACGGCCGAGTGGTACGCCGGTGTAGTTCTGGGCGGACTCTGGTCGTGCACATAGTCCGTAGCCGGAGAAAACAAGCACGGGTACCGGTAGACCGAGACTGTGCACTCATGTTTATGGTGTCCAGGGGTTGACACCCTAGGGCTTGATACACCCGACGGGTGGACCCGGCACAGTTCGACTACATTCATGTTTGGGCCGTATTGACACCAACACGTGACGAGCTAGGCTTAGGGAGCCGATCGACTAGACCGTTGGGATGGACCTCGTGGTAGGGTCACTTCATGGACCTCGTGGTAGGGTCACTTCATGGACCTCGTGGTAGGGTCACTTCATGGACCTCGTGGTAGGGTCACTTCATGGACCTCGTGGTAGGGTCACTTCATGTTATTGGACCTCGTATGAGGGTCATTTCATGTTATTGGGCCAAAGCTTGGGCCGTGGGATCAATACTTGCGTATCCAAGTCATGTTAGTTTGCTAGTACACCGGTGGTGCAAAACCTAAATCCTGATTATGCGATGTCACCTTTATCTACCTTGTTAGTAAATCATCATGCTAGTATGTAGTTATCCATATGTTTGTCCCTGCTGCTCATGTCAGTTAACTTTATTAGTTTACATTGATTGTAGTAGGGCTTACTTAGTCTTTTTGACTGACCTGTTTTCTTTCGCCTCTTTTCTTCCGTTTCCCCCCCAGGTTCTCAGGGAGGGAATACAGGAGCTTAGCTTGGATCTTAGCTGCTTTCTGGGATAGCTCATGTATGCTTTGAGCTCGCTATGGTTTTTCTGCTTTGGGGATAGCTACTTATGTTTTTCTGTTCAGTTTCAGATGATGTTGTTTTATGTACTAGACTTATTTATTTGGAAAATTGACATTATGATGTATTAGACTTGTTTTGAAATGGTTTAAAAATCTTCCGCTGTTTTATCTATGTTATTTACTCTGTTTACATATATACATATGTTCTTGTTCTGCCTTGATATATCATTATGCATGTTTACCTGATTCAAACGCCCCTCCAAAGTCAGAGTGCTTGCAAAAAACACCCTGGCGGAGGCGGGGTGTTACAATTCTACAATACTATTATCAAAATAACTGGACTACGGCATAAGCTGGAAAACAAGGAAATGTCTATGAAAGAGCAGATTAAGGACATAGACAATCGCTAAAAGAAACGTTATAGGCGCTCCTAAATACTAAAGGATAAACACTATACTGCACCACACCAGTCACCCTAAAGATTGATTCCACTTAGCTTCAATTAGAAACTTTCTTAATGGCTTTACGTACTCCTAGCTGACTACATAGGTGCCGCCTGCCCCTATCTCCACTAGGTGTACCCCACTTTCCATTTTTCGATCGGCTCTCTACTCGTAGATACCCGTGCTGGCCCCACAGTGGGGTGTATCATTCCCCTAAAGTGGCAACCCGATATAACGGAGATGCACGGCTTATACCTACACGATGCAACAACGTCTTACCTACCAGCCCGGGTCCACACACGCATATGAAACCTGTTGGACTTACGTTGCCACCGCTCCCTGTTTTGGCCTCTTATAGTCAAACCCAGTATGCGTGTCCCGTCCTCGACTTGGATCGAGCCCACAAAGATACGTTTTGGGATACTGGTTGAAATGGGCCCCCATTATTTCCCACAAGCATTCCACCTAAGCTTGTCCCATTAGTCCATCCACTTAACCCACTTAGTCATGTTCATTTACATGTGTATTTGGTTAAGTCTAATCGTATTTCAAATGCCTCTAAAGGCAACCACTAGATTCCTCATGCCACCCAAGGCACCTACTTAACCCCCATGTCCCACCTTACATGATTATCTGGCTAAGTATTTCTTAATTCATTAAGGCCATAACCTCATAAAGACTTCTCACATTAGACTGGCATTTATGGCAGCTGGATTTGCCGGGCGGGTCCGGGCAGTCTTACACCATAAAAGAGTCTAACCTCGTGTCTTTACAACTGTTATGCTTTAGTTTGGGCCTAGGACCTCTCACATTGGGCTGACATTTGTGACTACTGGATTTGCCGGGCGGGTCCGGGCAGGTTTACGTCACAAACGGGTCCAACCTCGTGTCTTAAGCATTGATTATTATTAATAATCCACTTTCCCCAATTTTAATAATTCCCTACTTGAATTATTAGTTAATTCCAAATTTAACAATGTCCATAATTGACTCAATTATGGACATCCATTTAAGGCATGCAAAATCATATCAATTGCACCCCAATTTATTAATTTCCTAATATTACCCCTACCCCACGTTTGAACGTTTATTCGCAAAATGTATGCTAGACCCGATTAGTCTAACTCATAGCATAAAAGAAAATATTCACAACAACAACATATATATGTGACTAAATAAATCATAACAAGGGTTAAAACTTGCATACATTACAACTTGCATAAGGCTATACATGTCATGGATCTAAGGGTGTCAACTTATTCATAATTCACATAATATGTTTTTGATCAAATTTCATAAACTTGTATAGGACATGTGTGAATCAATATCATTAACAATATGGTTTTATATGGGTACACCTAACTCAATAGGCAAATTCCCAAAAATCAAAATTCATTTAATCATAGATTCATGTATATGGGTACACCTAACTTCATAGGCAAATTCCCATATTCAAGATCCAATTAATTTGTAGATTCATGTATATGGGTACACCTAACCCAATAGGAAAATTCCCATAATCAAGATCTATTATAAAAAAAACATAAACTTTAAACATGATCCAATTCGCATAAATACTAACATCATGATTTTACAACTTTTATGATTCAACACAACTTAACATGACATCATTATCATATAACATAAGTATTTCAACATATGTGATAATATGAGATCTACAACATATATAAGATTTACAACATAGCATATCATAATTTGCAACATAGCATGATATGATTTACAACATAGCATAGCATGTTTAATCACATATGACATAGCATAGGATTATTTACAACATAATCACTACAACATAACAACATATATATGATAACATAATAGCATAACAAGAGATCCACAACATAATTTACAAATTCATAACAATTCATATCACTTTCTTGTGATCCATTCATAACTTAATCAAATTATTTTATAATAATATTGTGAGATTCATCATACTCACAATTTTAAAGAAGAGAAATAGAAAGAGAGAGAGCTTTTGATTTGATTTGAGTAGATTTAGTTTGTAGATTAGGCCTTCTTCTTCTTTAGTTTGTGACAGCTATGCTGAACTCCATGGCAACGGCATGTCGGTAGCTCTCCAATTTTTCAAGTGATTTAGGGTTAGAGTCTACCCACTTATTTATAGATGTTAGGATTCATTTAGGCCATTAGATTTAACCTAGAAATAACCGCAGCCATTCAGACCAGATGGGGTTTATCTTATTGACTCAGCAATGAGTCAGAAGTGACTCAGCAAACACTCAGCAAATTAATAAACTTCTATTCATGTTTACATTAACTGCCCATATATATATAAATATATATATATACACACGCACCTATTCATGAATTCAAATTAATCCATAACTAACTTATGACCATTTCTACACATTTATTTTCCAATTAATGTCTTAATTCCATTTTTCGCCTTTTAAGGCAATTCACATATCTCAAATTTGTTATATGCCTTTTTAAGGCTATTTCGTGCAAATTCTCAATATTAATTCTTTTAATTTGTGAATATTAGTATTAACAGAAATACGGGGTGTTACATTCTCCCCTCCTTAAGGGATTTCGACCCCGAAATCTTCAAGTTTATATCCTATCATCAACCATCTACTCAATCAACAAACACTGGCATCCATTGTCCTTATAGACTTCTAATGCTTTCATGTTTAAATGCACAGTGTGTGTCTATGTCCGTATCTAATGCAAAATAAGGCGGTCCACTGATTCAGTTGACCTCCTTGATGCAATTCATGATAGTGCCATGCATCCATTATGTATGCAAAAGATCCTAATTGCTTACAAACTACTTCTATATGCGTGCACATCCATTCAACCGAATGCAGCATCTATATGATGGTACAACCATTATACATCCATTATACTAAATACATTCATTTATGCAATATGCAATATGTAGTGACTGAGCCGATCTAGTGCCTAAAGTGTGTGTATATATGCATCCACGAGCAACCACTAGCATCCATTTTGCATCCATCATACATAACATGTCTCAAACACATGTTTTAACCATAGGATTATCCTAACTAAAGGTTAAAGATACTAATGAGAGGACATACTAAAGATAAGATAAGATAAGATAAGCTAAGCGATAAAGGAGAAATTAAAAGATATACCCTCAAAAAGAAAAGGGTATAGCGAACGCATCTTCCCTTCTGTCTCCCAAGTAGCGTTGCTCTCATCATCTCCCCATTGCACTTTAACTAGTCTGACCTCTCGATTTCTCAACTTTTTGATCTCCGACCCAAGAATGCATGTAGGAGCTCGTCTAATTGTTGCATCACGCTCTATTTCCACCTCTTTAAGCAAGCTCGGCTCTACCACCTCCGCGGTCTTGTGCAAACACTTCGTCAAATGTGATACATGGAATACGTCGTGTACTCCACTAAGTTTCTCAGGCAACTCCACCCTATACGCCATCTTCCCAATCCTGTCTTTTATAGGAAACGGCCCTACAAACCTTGGCGCTAATTTCCCAACGGACCCAAAGCGAACAACATTCCGTAACGGAGACACTTTGATAAAAACCATGTCCCCAATGTCAAACTCAAGATCTGTCCTCCTCTTATCAGCATACGATTCCTGCCTATCTTGTGTTGCTTTCATCCTCCTTCGAATCAAATCAATCTTCTCCGAGGTTTCCCTAACCATATCGGGCCCAAGTAGGATTTTATCGGTAGATTCCCACCAACATGTAGGCGAATGGCAAGGCCTTCCATAAAGAGCTTCGAAAGGTGCCATGCCAATACTAGACTGAAAGCTATTATTATATGCGAATTCTACCAACGGAAGGTGCTCTTCCCATGTACCCCCAAAGTCTAGGATACAAAGCCTTAAAAGATCCTCTAGAATACGATTCACCCTCTCGGTCTGGCCGTCCGTCTGAGGATGATATGCGATGCTCAAACATAGCTGAGTCCCTACCGCCTCTTGTAAACTCTTCCAAAATTCGCCAGTGAAGATGGGATCACGGTCGCTTACTATACTAGAAGGAATACCGTGCAAACGAACTATCTCTTTAATGTATACAGAAGCCAACCACGGAGCTGTCCTCTTACTTTTCACGGGAATAAAATGGGCGCTCTTAGTAAGTCTATCTACTATAACCCAAATCCCCGTATTACCCTTCCTTGATCTTGGTAATCCATCCACAAAATCCATTGAGACGCTTTCCCATTTCCATAGTGGAACTTCCAATGGGTGAAGCAACCCACCGGGTTTCTTTTGTTCCGCTTTTACTCGTTGGCACACCAAGCATCTAGCGACGTACTCGGCCACATCCTTTTTCATACCGGCCCAAAAGAAAACCCGCTTCATATCTTTGTACATCTTGTCTCCGCCGGGATGAATGGTCATCTTTGAGCGATGAGCATAATCAAGAATGGCCTTCCTTAAGTCTTCGTCTTGTGGTACACAAAGTCTATTATCCCTTCGTAACCAACCCTTATCGTCTAGGGTATACCTACGAAGATGGCTAGACGACTCCCCTCCTTTGAGCTTTTCTACTATCTCAACCAACTGGGGGTCGTCTTGTTGTGCCTCACCAACTCATCCTAGAAGTGTAAGTCTAACCTCCAAGGATGCTAACAAACTAGGTACTAGGTCAACGGAGGGTCTAAAGTCAAACATGGAGATGAATTCTAAGCTTCGTCGTTCAACAAACAACAGACTCAAGGACAACTTTTTCCTACTTAAGGCGTCTGCTACCACGTTACCCTTGCCCGGGGTATATGCTATTTCAAAATCGTAGGAGGCTAGGAATTCCATCCACCGTTGCTGCCTTAAATTCAAATCCTTCTGAGAGAATAAGTATTTTAATGATTTGTAGTCAGTGAACAGTCCGAATTTCTCACCAAGAAGATAGTGACGCCAAGACTTAAGCGCGAAAACAATTGCGGCTAACTCAAGGTCATGCGTAGGGTAATTCTTTTCATGAACCCTCAACTGCCTTCCACCATAGGCTATTACTCTTCCCTCTTGCATGAGGACCGCGCCAAGTCCCGTCCCACAAGCATCAGTATAGACGGTAAACGGTTTATTCCCGTCTGGCAGCACTAAGACTGGGGCTGAATTTAAGGCTCTCTTGAAACGTTGGAACGCATCATCACAATCTTCGTACCACGTAAAAACCAGGTTCTTCTTCGTTAACTGTGTTAATGGAGCTGATATTTTTGCGAAGTCTTTGATAAACTTCCTATAATAGCCAGCCAACCCCAAGAAACTTCTTACTTCGGTTACATTTTTAGGGACCTTCCAATCTTGGATTGCCACCACCTTTGCGGGATCCACTGCTATCCCTTCCTTGGAAACCACGTGCCCTAAGAACCGTACTTCTTTCCTCCAGAAGTGACACTTAGAAAATTTTGCCTTAAGGTTATGCGCTCGAAGGGTTTCCAACACTTCCCTAAGATGTAGGGCATGCTCTTCTTCATTCTTAGAAAAGACTAAGATGTCATCCACAAAGACTACCACGAATTTGTTAAGGTACTCCCTAAACACCCTACTCATCAAATCAACAAAATATGCGGGGGCATTTGTCAAACCAAAGGGCATCACTAGCCATTCATAGAATCCGTCAGGAGTCCTAAAAGCAGTCTTATCTATACTATCCTCAGCCACTCTCAGTTGATGAAAGCCAGTGGCTAAGTCCAACTGCGAAAACACTGAGGCACCAACTAACTGATCAAAGAGATCGTCAATCCTCGGCAGTGGGTGTCGGTTCTTTTTAGTAAGCTTGTTTAGTTCTCTATAGTCCACACAAAGTCTAAGGGACCCATCCGCCTTTGTAGCAAATACTACTGGAGCACCCCACTCTGATATACTACGTCTTATGAACCCCTTCTCAAGCAACTCCTTCACTTGCTTATTGAGTTCCCTCCTTTCACGAGGAGCCATGTGGCGCACTGGCAAAGATACGGGTTTAGCATTATCCACAAGATAAATTCGAAAGTCTATCTCCCGCTTTGGAGGTAAGCCCTTCACCTCCTCAAACACATCCGGATATTCCCGGACCACCTCTACCGTTCGCAGATTCTCTACAGACGCGTCAAGCGATTCAAGATAACTTAGCATAACGGAATTTATGGGACTACAAAAGATGTCGAGAGCATTACCAAGGCGAGTCACAAGCCTAACTACTCTCCTTTCACAATCAAGAATGGCCCCATTTCTAGATAACCAATCCATTCCTAAAATTAGCCCATAGCCCGTGAAACCCAATACATAAGCATCACATCTAAATTCAACGCTAAGTATAGAGATTTTCAAATCCAAACATATCATGGTCAAACGAGCCGAACCCCCAACTGGATTTGAAACAACCAAGGGATCCTCTACTAAACTGGTGTTCAAGTGCAGTAATTCAACTAATGATGTAGAGATAAACGAATGGGATGCGCCAGAATCGAATAAGGTACGGACAGGATGATCAAACAGAAAAACTAAGCTTTCAACAGAAATTGTTCTACCTCTTTCTTGCAGCGGTGGGGCCGCAATAGCCTGAACTTGCCCCCTTGCCTGCCCTGGTGCCATAAGAGCCTACACCTGTCCTCCCGAGGTAGACCCTGCCCTCTGCCCCTTCTTTGGGCAGTCCTTCACCAAATGCCCTGCATCTCCACAATGAAAACAACCAGTCTTCTTTTTCTTTCTACAATCTTTGCTGAGATGGCCATGCGTCCCACAATTGAAGCATCTCTTCTTCCCTTTGCCATTATTGTTTTTAGCAACCTTCTTATTTTGCTGTTGGGGTTTCTTCTGATCCCCTTTCTTTTCAACTGCCTTATCCTCATGCATAAGTGCCATTTCTACTAGCCTTTCAAAGGTGGCTCCCATAGGGATGTGGGTCATAGCCAACCCTTGCAACGGTTCATTCAAGTCTCTAACGAACCTCAAAGCTTTCTTCTCTGGCTTGTTCACCAACTCCAAGCCAAACCTTGCTAACTGATTAAATTTATTGACATACTCCTTCACTGATAAGCTCCCTTGCTTTAATGTCAGAAATTTTTCCATATTTAAATTCTCCTCTGCCCTTGAAAGAAACTTTGCCTCAAACCTTCGTCTGAAATCCGCCCATGAATCAACTGGACGTTCCCCGTTAGTGACCTCCCACCAAAACGAGGCCTCTCCCTTCATTAACCAAGCAGCTAAACGGACTTTCCTCCCATCTTCCACTTCAAAGATATCCAACAATTCCTCAGTCTCCTTAAGCCAGTCTCTGGCCTCCACAAACGTCTCAGTCCCTTGAAAAGTTTTTCCTCCCATAGCCTTAAATTCCTTGCACGTCTTTGCAAAAGTGTCAACACGAGGAGGAGGAGGAGGAGGAATGGGTGCAACTGGGGGTGGAGGAACATCTGCTGGGCCTGCAGTGGTGGTCCTAGCCTCCAAAT
Organism: Allium sativum; assembly: GCA_030737875.1. NCBI lineage: Eukaryota > Viridiplantae > Streptophyta > Magnoliopsida > Asparagales > Amaryllidaceae > Allium > Allium sativum. The sequence goes on along the minus strand of CM060927.1, from coordinate 258,035,818 downwards.
ATCTCCTAAACCACCCTGGAACCGTCACACCTTCTGGGAGATTAAGATCTTCAGCCATGCTGAAACAAAAAAGGAAAGATTCAAAATGGAGAATTCGAAAGATAAAGATAAGGATATGGCTATTTGGGATTATGTTTTTCATAAAAACTTTCTCTAAATAACATGTTTTTGAAAGCACTTCTTCCAAATATACTTTAGAAAAATATTTTTCTAACAATTTTATCTGTTCTGGTAACCTTATGCTCTGATACCACGTGTAACACCCCACGTCCATTAATGTAACTCACAAAGGGAATGCATTAACTTCTATGGAGGTTTTAGGTGAATATAGAACAGTAAAATTTCAACAAGACAGATATAAAATAGTACTTGGAAATTTAAAAACTTTATTTCAATTGCAGCAGAAGTCAAAACATGTTTGATTACATCATAACACCATAATCAAAGTCAAGTACAATATCTATCTTGATAAAACAAGTACATAATCCCATTACATAAATAGCCATTAAAAAGAAAGATAACAAGCTGGACTTTACTTCAGCAGTCCAAGCTTTCCAAGAGATAAGCAATCCAATCAGACTCCACTGGAACTTGGCCCAACCTGAGGACCTGAAGGGAGAAAAAGATGAAAAAGAGGGGGGGGGGTCAGACATAAAGTCTGGCGAGTATGATAATTCTACAATACTATTATCAAAATAACTGGACTAAGGCATAAGCTGGAAAACAAGGAAATGTCTATGAAAGAGCAGATTAAGGACATAGACAATCGCTAAAGGAAACGTTATAGGCGCTCCTAAATACTAAAGGATAAACACTATACTGCACCACACCAGTCACCCTAAAGATTGATTCCACTTAGCTTCACTTAGAAACTTTCTTAATGGCTTTACGTACTCCTAGCTGACTACATAGGTGTCGCCTGCCCCTATCTCCACTAGGTGTACCCCACTTTCCATTTTTCGATCGGCTCCCTACTCGTAGATACCCGTGATGGCCCCACAGTGGGGTGTATCATTCCCCTAAAGTGGCAACCCGATATAACGGAGATGCACGGCTTATACCTACACGATGCAACAACGTCTTACCTACCAGCCCGGGTCCACACACGCATATGAAACCCGTTGGACTTGCGTTGCCACCGCTCCCTGTTTTGGCCTCTTATAGTCAAACCCAGTATGCATGTCCCGTCCTCGACTTGGATCGAGCCCACAAAGATACGTTTTGGGATACTGGTTGAAATGGGCCCCCATTATTTCCCACAAGCATTCCACCTAAGCTTGTCCCATTAGTCCATCCACTTAACCCACTTAGTCATGTTCATTTACATGTGTATTTGGTTAAGTCTAATCGTATTTCAAATGCCTCTAAAGGCAACCACTAGATTCCTCATGCCACCCAAGGCACCTACTTAACCCCCATGTCCCACCTTACATGATTATCTGGCTAAGTATTTCTTAATTCATTAAGGCCATAACCTCATAAAGACCTCTCACATTAGACTGGTATTTATGGCAGCTGGATTTGCCGGGCGGGTCCGGGCAGTCTTACAACATAAAAGAGTCTAACCTCGTGTCTTTACAACTGTTATGCTTTAGTTTGGGCCTAGGACCTCTCACATTGGGCCGACATTTGTGACTACTGGATTTGCCGGGCGGGTCCGGGCAGGTTTACGTCACAAACGGGTCCAACCTCGTGTCCTAAGCATTGATTATTATTAATAATCCACTTTCCCCAATTTTAATAATTCCCTACTTGAATTATTAATTAATTCCAAATTTAAAAATGTCCATAATTGACTCAATTATGGACATCCATTTAAGGCATGCAAAATCATATCAATTGCACCCCAATTTATTAATTTCCTAATATTACCCCTACCCCACGTTTGAACGTTTATTCGCAAAATGTATGCTAGACCCGATTAGTCTAACTCATAGCATAAAAGAAAATATTCACAACAACAACATATATATGTGACTAAATAAATCATAACAAGGGGTAAAACTTGCATACATTACAACTTGCATAAGGTTATACATGTCATGGATCTAAGGGTGTCAACTTATTCATAATTCACATAATATGATTTTGATCAAATTTCATAAACTTGTATAGGACATGTGTGAATCAATATCATTAACAATATGGTTTTATATGGGTACACCTAACTCAATAGGCAAATTCCCAAAAATCAAAATTCATTTAATCATAGATTCATGTATATGGGTACACCTAACTTCATAGGCAAATTCCCATATTCAAGATCCAATTAATTTGTAGATTCATGTATATGGGTACACCTAACCCAATAGGCAAATTCCCATAATCAAGATCTATTATAAAAAAAAACATAAACTTTAAACATGATCCAATTCGCATAAATACTAACATCATGATTTTACAACTTGTATGATTCAACACAACTTAACATGACATCATTATCATATAACATAAGTATTTCAACATATGTGATAATATGAGATCTACAACATATATAAGATTTACAACATAGCATATCATAATTTGCAACATAGCATGATATGATTTACAACATAGCATAGCATGTTTAATCACATATGACATAGCATAGGATTATTTACAACATAATCACTACAACATAACAACATATATATGATAACATAATAGCATAACAAGAGATCCACAACATAATTTACAAATACATAACAATTCATATCACTTTCTTGTGATCCATTCATAACTTAATCAAATTATTTTATAATAATATTGTGAGATTCATCATACTCACAATTTTAAAGAAGAGAAATAGAAAGAGAGAGAGCTTTTGATTTGATTTGAGCAAATTTAGTTTGTAGATTAGGCCTTCTTCTTCTTTAGTTTGTGACGGCTATGCTGAACTCCATGGCAACGACATGTCGGTAGCTCTCCAATTTTTCAAGTGATTTAGGGTTAGAGTCTACCCACTTATTTATAGATGTTAGGATTCATTTAGGCCATTAGATTTAACCTAGAAATAACCGCAGCCATTCAGACCAGATGGGGTTTATCTTATTGACTCAGCAATGAGTCAGAAGTGACTCAGCAAACACTCAGCAAATTAATAAACTTCTATTCATGTTTACATTAACTGCCCATATATATATAAATATATATATATATACACACACGCACCTATTCATGAATTCAAATTAATCCATAATTAACTTATGACCATTTCTACACATTAATTTTCCAAATAATGTCTTAATTCCATTTTTCGCCTTTTAAGGCAATTCACATATCTCAAATTTGTTATATGCCTTTTTAAGGCTATTTCGTGCAAATTCTCAATATTAATTCTTTTAATTTGTGAATATTAGTATTAACAGAAATACGGGGTGTTACAGTTTTATAAAGGAACAAGTTTATGTTGAACAACCTCCACTTTTATACATGAAAATTTTCCTGACCATGTTTACAAATTAAAAAAGGCTTTATACGGTCTAAAATAAGCACCTCGTGCTTGGTATGAACGTTTAAAATCACACTTAATTAATTTTAGTTTTGAAATCGGAAAAGTAGATACAACACTTTTATAAAAAGAATTCAACATGATATTCTAGTTGTTCAAATATTTGTTGATGACATAATTTCGGATCAACTAATGAAGATCTTTGTAATGATTTTTCTAATATAATAAAAAATGAATTTGAAATGTCACATATGGGGGAATTAAATTTCTTTCTAGGATTACAAATTAAACAATTTAAGAATGGAATTTTTATAACTCAAGAAAAATACTTTTACAACCTTTTAAAACGATTTAACACGAATAATACATTAGGAAAACCAACACCCATGAGCATAACTCCTTACTTAGAAAAAGATGAAACTAGAAAAGATTTTGATCAAAACCTATATCGTAGTATCATTGTAAATGGATGTGTGTCTGACATCAGATTTCATTCTATGTGATTGATAGACATCGGTTGCATAGCGTGAATTGCCTGTGTGGCATGCTGAGATGCAAATGATCAAGACTTTTGTTGAAAAGTAGAGTCTTGTGGTTGATGATCAAAGCACGGCTTGAATATTACATAGCCTTTGTATAGCATTGATTCGCGAGCCTCACACCCCGATGTGAACCAAAAATGGTAGAGGACATCGGGGAGGATATACGTTTCCTTCTAGCTAGGAGTGGTGTCAGAATTTTGCAAGCCCTGACGTTTTACTCATGTGGATGATGGATAGGAGGCGTCTCGATTATATCGGTCGTTCCGGGGCCGATAGTTTGGTCGGGATATGACCAGTTTTCACCCTATAGGGCGGGGAAACGTAGTGTTCAGGCATTTAAATCCATATTGAGTGGACCGGCCCTGACGAACCAAGGGCCCACCTGAGTCTGGGTCCTGAGACATGGTAGGCTAGATTATCTCAAAGCGGTAAGGACGATCCCTTGCCTTGGTTCACAGATGGAATCCAACTTCCAATGCGACATTTCGGTTTTAGTTGTAGTCCTATATATGGCGACATAGTGGGATGGGGGCACTTATGCCGTCTATGGTTGGTACTTATGATTGAAATTGTTTTGACACTATACATGTATAGTAATAGTAAAATATGAAATTTCACTTACCAAGCATTTTTGGCTATTATAAGGTAAAAAATCTATCTTTCGGCTTGTGTTGCATTGTGTGATGGGACCTAAGTCTTATAATAGCTTCATTGTTCTTTATTTAGCATTGCGCTATTTGTTTTATGCACTGGTATTCTTGGGAGGAAACATGTTCCGTGTTATGCGGCGTGGTCCCTTGATTTACCTAACTTTAAAACCAAGGTAATAACTGTTTTAGTTCTCACACCGGTCACATGACTGACCTGGAGTTTATTGTTTTAACCTAAACTTTGGGTGCCCCTATTTTCCGCACGGGCATAGTTTTGGTTTTGTAGATTTATATTCACAGGATCTTGATTTACAGCTGAAGCGATATTCGGAAAGCTCTGTATCCGTGTATTACTTTCAGTTGTGTTTTGTATTGTTTTCCGCTGCTATGTATTTAAATGTAATTTAAATCTCTGATATTTATCAAATGTATATGATTTATTCATACTCTATTATATTCTTGTATTCTAACGGAATTGTTGTAATAAACAATGAAATGTTCTTCTGTTCGTGTTCTGATTTGTCATGTTCTCAATTCAATCCGTTCTTTCCCTTACGGGGAAGTTCCGGTCGTTACAATCATAGGCTTCTTTTATATTTGACTGCTAGTAGACCAGACATCATGATGAGTGTCTGTTTATGTGCACACTTTCAGGCTCAACCGAAGGAATCACACTATCGAGCAGTAAAACGAATTTTGAGATACTTAACTGACATAAGAGATTACGGGCTTTTTTATCCGACTAGTAGTCCCTTTGAACTTGTATCATATAGTGATGCAAATTTAGGAGGATGCAAGTTTGATAGAAAAAGCACAAGTGGTACATGTCATTTTATCGGTCAATCTCTTGTGTCATGGTTCAGTAAGAAACAAAATTCAGTTTCACTTTCGACATGTGAAGCAGAATATATATCTGCTGCTCTTACATGTACTCAAGTAATTTATATGCAACAAACATTAAGAGATTTTGGAAAACTTATTACTAAGTCACCAGTATATCGTGATAACACAAGCGCTATTAATTTATCAAAAAATCCTATTAATCGCTCTAGAAAAGCAATTGACATCAAACATCATTTTTTAAGATATCATGTTGAAAAAGGCAATATTACATTACAAAACCTTCGACTGAATCTACTTTTATAAGTTTATGAAGAGATTTAGGAATTTGTTCTCTTTCTGATGTATAATGTGTTTTGTTACTTTCTAAAAATATACGTTATTTCTCTCTTTACCTTAGATTTTGTTTGGTTAAAAATAAATAATGCATATTTTAAGGAGTAAAAATTAGTAAACCAATAAGTATAAATATACATTCTTACTTAATTGAAAATTACTAATACCAAATACAACCAAAATGTCGAATAATTCTACTTCTTCACTCAATATTACATGCACCGCTGATAGTTCGGTAGAAAAGCCACATGTTTCTCTGGTATCAAAACATGAACCAGTGTAAAAATGGGAAGACTATCGAACTGGTTTCACACCAAATTCAAAATGAGCTAAGAAAGCTCTATTTACTTCACCAGATACTAAACGAAAGATTGATGACATTCATCACTTTTAAGCAGAACAATTACGTTTTCAAAAAGAGCTCTATTTTGAGCAAAAAGTTACTTCTACTCGGCTAAGATTCCTAGAAAGGATCGCAATAAAGTTTTGTGGATCTAAGAAAAAAAACGTTGCTAAACCTCTTCAACAACCCGTCAATCCACTTGATCCATCTTCATTCTATCGTACACTAGAAGATCCAATCAATCGTTGGGCGTCCCCACAAAGACCTCCATACTCGCCAAATCCATGGAAAAAGACGAACAAAAATAAGGACTCAAAGGAGACACCTCCAAGCTAATATAATCACTTTTGCTAATATAATCATTTCTACTATTTCATAACAATAATTGCATTATGCTTCTCTATAAAGTTATATATATATATATATATATATATATATATATATATGAATAAATTCTTAATGATGATCTGTACATATAGTGTTCATTTTTTTCAATAGATGTCTGAAATAGATAATGTTAGACATCTGAAATAATATACAAAATAAATCATAATAAAAGGTTAAGCACATACGTCTGCACAAATTCAATCAGACGTCTGTCCAAAGCCTCGGGTTAGAAACCCTCTAGTGCCAGACGTCTGAAATAGCAAACAACAGACGTTTAACTAATTTTTCAAAAAAGAACTTCAAGTGGTTTCAGCATAGACGTCTAATCCAATTTAACAAACGTCTATAGGAACCCTCAGGAAACTTATCTCTGTAGTGTTAGACGTCTGAGCTACCCTCTAACAGACGTCTGAACAAATTCTCATATAAGAATTCCAAATGGTTTCAGCCTAGACATCTGACCCAATTTATTCATACGTCTGTAGAAACCCTCGGGAAGTCATCCCTGTAGTGACAGATGTCTGAGATATCCTTCCACAGACATTTGTTCCTATTCTGAACCGTTTTTACCCCACTCTATATTTATGTTTTAACCATTTTACTCTCTCACTTTTACCATTATCCTCTTCTTCCTAAATCTAACCCTAAATCCACAATTCTAAAAACTCTCAATTTCGTAAATTACTGACTCCAAAGAAACCTTCCAACAAATGCAAGAACGTTCTTGAATGTTCCTCTTCTCAACAACCTAAAGAAACAATGCCACTGACCAATAAATTCAAGGGTGGTTGAAGGCTAAAGATGGTCCAAAACTCTTAGGTACCTTAAAGAAAAAGCCAATTCATCCTGGACCCTTCTATCCCCTTTCTCAATTGAGACTCTACGATGTCAACAACATCTTAACTCGAGCAAAGCATATGCATTTATTCGAGTATGAAGACAACAAAGGTATGATTGACTCTCTCGCGATCTACTTGTTCTTTATTAATTTGTGTTCACTGTCGGTATGGTCTCCACCAGACCCAGATAATTGGATTTAGTCTTTGGTATATGGTCAATTTGTCAATTTCAAAATTGAGACGCTAGGACAAATTTTAAACACATCCTCTACTAGCACTCATTCACAAGGCATTCCAGATATGCGTTATCAATCAAGAGATTGAGTAACTCATCAAATATGGCAAGACAATTTTATGCGCATTATCAACCGAATGCTTATCAATACTATCTTTCTACGACTAGCAAGTCATGAACAAGTGTATCGAATGGTCATAAGGCATTATATGCTATTTTTGGACACACAAGTGTGAATTGGGCTCAATTTATATTTGAGAAAATTCAATGTTTCTGGACTCCAACCAAGCGAACAATTCCTTATGGAGCATATCTTTTATGCATCTTCTGCTCACAAGGAATTAATCTATATCTTTTGTCATATCCTGAAGAAGAAATTGAGAATAGGGGAATACGTTTTGCTGTGATAATGCATTTACCATAAGAAAAAAAATCCTTCTGAACAATGGTAAGCACAACAAGGACATCCTCAACAACCAATCACTACACCATATACGCTAATTAAGTTGTGTTTCTAGCCGTATCTAAAGCTCTTAAACACGACGTGTCAAATTTTTAGATACGGCTACATACTGTATCTCACTAGTGATAACATATGGCTACTAGCTGTGTCTAAACCATATTCAGACATGTCCTTTAACCGTATCTAATTATATCTGTGTGTGCACATATTTATATACGTGTATATATATATAAATAGAAACTGTAGCACATATTTTCCACAACATAGCATATATTCCACAATTTATTCGCAAGGATAACACAATATATATATACACACACACACATACACTCAAAGCATTACAAATTTTTCATAACACGAACACAATGTATAATATACTAACATATACAAAGGAAACTGTCAAAGATTTTCATAACAGTACGAACTAACAAAAAAAGGTAAAAACAGATGATTAGCCTGATATAACTCCAGTCGAGGCTGGGAAGATTGAGCGTACGTGCTGATCATGCTGATGAAATCCATGTGTTTGATGTAAATCAAAGTAGTATGAGAATAAGCTAGCTGATGTTGACAAAGTTTTATAACAACATAAATATTTATATACATGCACAATTTAAAACAAAAACATAAAAGGCCAACCTGATGATTGGCAGTAAAACTGAATCATGATAGCTATCCTGAGTTCCAGCAGCACAAAAGCACCAAAATATACAAGAAAAAAGAAGTAATTTTATGCCTGACTACACATAAAATATTGTATCTTTATGTTCGTACTGATATAGTGAAGGGCATATCGTGTCTTTGTGTTCGTGTTTGCATATTTGTCAATTATATGTATAACATGTTTATGTAATTCTACTGACATGATTTCATGAACTTGTAACCTACATACCAGCATCTCACAAGCTTTGTGGTTTAACGTGAGCTCCAACATCGTATACACCTCCCCACTTTTTCTGTTTTCTCCAACAGGACTGCATATAAATTCATGAAACAAGTTACAAATACTTCACTGGATAGGAGATCGACATTGTAACTCACTAAAGCATACAGAAATGAGCTAAAATGGAACTTGTTTAATGACACACACACACAATATATATATATATAGGAATGATATGTAGACTGAAATGTCTTCTGTTATTATGTACTGACTGAGTTTAAGTCAAATTACACTAAGTATATGTCTCGGTCAGTACATTGTAACAGTGTAAAATAGTATATACCTGCTCCAACGGCTAAAGATATCGAACCATCATCTTCGAATGATACACACACTCGACTTTCTGATTAAGAATTTACTGGGTGATCTACCAGGTGGCTGCATTTTAGCTCACACGCAGGGTCAGTAATCCATGCTAATTAGTTTCATTCAAATGTCGAATGTCGCTTCACTTAACCTTTGGAAAAAGCTACTTTCACTTGCAACTTTCAGTTTCTTTGAAGCATACTATGTAGTGCAAGGTATCTTACACTACAGTCTATGCTACAAAGTAGGGGAAAGTTCTAGTGAAAGCAGCTTTTTACTAAGGTTAAGTGCAGCAGCATCCGTCATTTGGATGAAGCTAATTAGCAAGGATACCTGACCCTACGTGTGAGCTAAAATGCATCCACCTTGTGGATCGCCTAGTAAAATATTAACCATAAAGTCTAGTAATCATCCGTCTACCAAAATTTTCAATAAACTTGTTAAAATATTTTCAGTACACTTGTTATCTCTCAAAACAGAGTAAACTTGTTATAAGCTAACCCAATTTAGTCAAACGAATAGTCAAATGACGATGAAATCATGGTTAAATATTGAACTATAGAATTATCCATTTGCTCAGTTTAAGACATGCACAAATTTTAGTTGCTAAATAGTTAAACCATAAATCAGTGACAACTTGTACATGAATGTGGTTACTACATTTCGAATTCACCGTGGCAAGAGATCTAAAGAACATATCAACAAACTTGTTAAACTCATTGTTATTTCTTTGTTTCATGGATATATATACCAAAATCTAAAATTATACTATACATGTTTCAATTCAATTCAATTGAAATAGCTAACACACTAACAACTAGCTAACACACTAGTACCATACATTTCTGATTCCAGGGTCTAACAACTAGCTAACATGCTAGTACATACCAATTCAATTGAAATAGCTAACACACTAACACAAAGTAGCAATCGGCTTACACAAAAGACTTCAACTTGTTCCATAATCCCTACTATCAGGCATGCACAACACAATTCAATTGAAACAGCTTACACAATAACACAAAGTAGCAATCAGCTAACACGCAAAGACTTCAACTTGTTCCCTAATCCTTACTATCAGGCTTGCACAACACGATTCAATTGAAATAGCTAACAAACTAACACAAAGTAAGGGTAAGCTAACACGCAAAGACTTCAACTTGTTCCCTAATCCCCACTATCATGGATGCAAAACACAATTCAATTGAAACGCATACCTGCGGTCAATGGAGGGTTACGGTATAAGGGTTGCTGCGTCGAAAGAAAGGGTTGCTCGTCTCTGTCGGTAAGGGAGATTCCAGAGAAAGGTAGAGGCACAATTTGGTGATCGAAAACCCTAATTCGGGTTTTCGGTAACCATTAAAGTAAAACAGAGGAAGGCCAAAGTTTTAATTCAGAGTGCCTAACGGGGTGCACAATATGATACGCATTCGATTTGGTTAAAAGCCGTATCAAATTAACTGATCTGGAGCTTCGTTGATGGACGGTTAGATTTAGGGTATTTGGGGTGGTGCGGATCGCAAAATGTAGTTTAATACGGATCTTAGCACTATCAAATATGATACGGCTTTAAACCGTATTTTATGTCTGCATCCCAGTGTGTCAAATTGGCTGTTATGGTGTAGTGAATTCAAGCTCCACAGCGACGACAACAAGCCAAACCAAGTGAATCTACGGAATACTACTCGGATCTAGAAATACAAGAAGCAAGGGTAGTAGCCGACTCCAAAGAAAATGTACAAGATGTTACTTTACATAACCAACGACTACTCTCTTAAATTAACAAATATTAGAGAAGAAAGTCACACGACTTGAGCGATCATTTTCTACCTGCATGACCACAGTTGAAAAAACTTTAGAAAATGTTGTTCACTCACTCAATAAAATTATTCGCAAAAGTTCGTGGGAGGTCCTCTTCTTGTTCATCTTTCGCTTCACCTACAACTCCTCCAAGCAGACTCATTTTTCGCTACATACCACTAGGAACTAGTATTCATCATGAATCACCTCTGCCTGAAGAACATGCAACTGGTAAGGAACCTACAACTACATATGGAAAGGGGAAAGAAACTGAATGGAACCAGACGATGCGACCCACAGTACACAACACACGTTTCACAGTCTTTCCATTCAAGAGGATGTCATTTATTATGACAACTCACAGTGGGGAGAATACGGTAATCAAGCATTGGACTTAAAGGGATGTTTCGCAGATGCTTATGTTTGTCTTTCCATAAAATCTAGTTATTAATATTTTGCTTTATGGTCTGTACTTATAACCTTATTTTGCATGACACTCTGTGTTTGTTTGTAACTTTGTATGCTTGACTCTTTTAGCTTTGGTATGTCAATGGTTTGATTTCTTATGTTTCTGATAATGCCATAGGGGAGAAAACAGGGGATCATTAACTCAGGGAGAGCTTTTAGAATTGTTTAGTTGTCATCATCAAAAAAGGGGAGAATGTTAGATCCTCAGTTTTGATAACGACAAACTATACAAAGCATATATATATATATATATATATATATATATATATATATATATATATATATATAGAATAATTATGCAGGATCAACTCAAGGAGAAGACTCAAGACTACAAGAACACTCATTAATGTCACATATAATGTATTGTCAGTGTATAATATATTAGAATTGGCGTACAATCTCTTGACAACATGTGAGATGACAAATGTATGTCTGTGCAATATTAGATGTCTGTCATGTATATAACAGACGTCTGGTACTAGAGCAGGAAAACTTCTTGCTCTAGTACCAGACGTCTGTAGAGAGTCTCAAGATATTTTTCCTACACACACAGACGCCTGTCTTTTTAACGACAGATGTCTGTCTATGTATCTGAACTACATCAGAATACATGGACAGATGTCTGACCAAGAAAGACAGACGTCTGTCCTGGCACACGTCATATACTTTGAAACGACACCTCTTCATTTTTGAATAGTCACAACTCTTACCCTTCTTCTCAAAACGATTTTTCCAAAGAATATCTCGCTTCAAATAAAGAGTTTTATTCAAAGATCATAACCTTTCATGAAAACACTTTGTTTATTATAAATAGATCAAAGATTCAAGTTTTCAATTCGCCGATTCCTTCTAGATCTATTCTATATTTTCTGAAAAGCTCTTTATTCTCAAATGCTCTCTAAAGATTTTAGTCAAGCATTGAAATACTTCTATTCTCTCTAGTTATTCAATACTCATATCAACTCAAAGACATTATAGGAGCAATCTGTACAAGTCAGTCAAAATCAATGTTGTAAAGAACAAAAGATTGTCAAGAGTACTTATCTTCTGTAAGCCTATTACTTCGGGTGAAGCGAGGGCTGTTTTGTTGATAGTTGAAAGGCCCAAGGGGAGCTTCGGGACTGGACGTGGGATGGGAGGTCCGAACCAGGATAAAATATCGGTGTGATTATCTCTTATTTTATCTTTTCTGCTTATACTACATAATATTAGTACTTGCTATATCTTAGACACTTAGACGATCTTATAATAGACTTACAACGTTATTGAATACAATGTCAAACACACATTCCATTTCCAAATTATTCTGAAATCATCGGGTTTAGTCCTCGAAATCCTTTCTACGTTATGAAACATCCCCTGTCCAAAATCGAGAATAACATTTCCTTTTGTAGGAAATCTCATTTGTAAAACCTTTCATTAAATTGAAATGAACCAAACAACATAGCTAAATACCTCATAGTCAAATCGTGAGATAAATAAGAAGGTGTTAGCATATAAGTATTTTTCTTCCCAAACCAATGCTAAATATAAAAGCATATTTGCTCATAAACTGGTGGAGCACAATCCAAATAATCAATCAATAACAATAAATACCATAAACCAAGTATATTTGGTTCATAACTCTTTCAACTCATTTATTATGATTTAACATAATTTTTCCATATTTTTAATAATTTTAATATGGCCTCTACAGTCGATATCCATTTCCGGTCATCGAAATGCATCTATAGAGAAATTTTCAATAATGATTTAGACTAATCTTGAAATATAACCGTTGGATTTCAAAACTTTTGTTTCAATAGTTCTTTTCATTCCGAACCCAACGCTTTGAGTTTTGGGAAAATCCGTCAGTTGGACCTTCTCGTTTGTCCATTTAAAGTGAATGCTTGAAGTTCGCAAGCGATCGCTGCGCGACTCGTCCTATTCAAACCATTTTATTATTTAAAATAAAATTCATTGATTCCATTTTAATTTATTTTTATAAAACGTTTATAATCTTGTTCTAAACCAATTTCAATCTCCAATTCAATTTTAAACCAAAATTGAACATTCCATATTATTATAACATTAAAATAATAATATTTTCAAGTCTCATATTCGTGATGTAAATTTTTATGTCAACAATATCATCACAACCATATCAACTACCATCCATCAACCAATATTTATAATATAAGAATTTCCATCTTCAACGCTTAATTCACAGTTAAATAATATGAACAAAAATAACTGTAAATATCGTCCATCAAACATGAAGTAAACATTGAAATCACATGCAATCAATACATATTTAAATATGATTATAATAACATAACAAAGTAGTTGAGTGAGAGAGTTCTCAAATTGATCTGTTCAAAATCATTAAAGAACGGTCATTTTCCGACAGTTCAATCAGAAGTTTTATTTCGCCATAAATTGTGACGAACTCCAATTCCCTCCAAATTAGGTTCGTTGCGAAGCTCTTGTCCATACGGTTCCAACATATCCTGTTCCACTAAATTCCAATAACATATGGAAAAATTATGATTTTTACAAGTTTGAACACAATACAATGTCATTAACTTAAATATTAATTATACCCTTAATCTTCTCAATCCCCTTCCTCATCACTTCCTTCCTTGTAACGACCCAGAAAATCTGAACCAATTTAAATTTTTTAAATTGGCTAAAATAATGGATTTTAAATATTTAAAATAAATATTTTAAATAATAGCGATGAAAAGTGAGTTTGAATCGACGTTTGAAAACGAATATAATTAATTCTAAATATAAACAAGGCCTGAAATGGCACTGCAGTTTCAAAAATTGAATTCAAACTTTGTCGGATTGTACCGGGTGCAAAACAAAACGAATTTGAGTGAAACCAAAAATATTTAAATCTGTTAGTGAATACCTTTCTAACGAATCTGAAAAATCGAAGTTTTATAGCGGAAAGCAAAAGTTATGGCCAAATGAATTTTCAGAAAGGTCGCTATGGAATTTATATAGCCCGTGAAATTGGCCATTTTGCATACGACCTCGGAATTCGACGAAACCACTTTTGTTGGATCCGGGATGTGAAGTTATTGCTAGGTTTCAAATTTCATAATTTTTGAAGCTAGTATGTGAGCGTGGCAAAGGAAAACGTGTTTTGGTCAATTATAGTTAAATTGGATCGACCAGAAATGGGCCTTTTTGCAAACGGTCTCAGAAATCGGCGAAACCAATTTTGTTGGGACCGTATCGTCAAAACATAGCCAGATTTATTTTTCTGGAATTTTTCGAATCAGTTTGTGGCCCTGGCAAATTGAAATGTACGTTCAAATCGAATATTGAATGTTATATATTTTAAATTGAATGAAAACTGACTGAAACAGTCGAATGGGCCTACGAAACATATCCCATTGTGTTCGGAATGGGGGTAAAACGCTAGGGACGACAGTCGTTGGGTTTGGATTAGAGTTCGTATGAGATAAGGGGTATTTTCGAAATTTTAAAAATATATAAACAAAAGAAAAAATATGATTGGGCCTCCTCCTCTTCTCTCTCCTCGACACTCCAGATCGCGCGGCGGAAATGAACTCGACCCCTTCTCTCCTCGATTGCTCTCAATGCGCTCAAAATTAGACCTCCATCCTGTTGAGGATTTTGTAGAGCTAGTCAAGATCTTCAAATCCATAGCAAGTTTGGATTTTTTTTCATTGAGTATCCTTCGAGATTTGAAGCCCCGAAGTCGCCAACTTTGTGCTGCCGCCAACGCCACCTCCGACCACCGAGTTCGACGAGGTTGCCCTCGTTCTGCACACCTCTGCTAGCTCTTCGAGGTGGCACAGGCCGATCGTCATATAGTTGCATGGATTGAAAGAAATTTGCAAACCTAGTTTTGAACATTTATTGAAAGGTACGGGTTTTATTTTCTGAAATGATTTTAACACCTTTAAACCGTTGCAAACTTTGAAAAATCATATCTTTTTGCTATGTGGTCGAAATTCAGTGAAACAAGAGACAGTGGACTCGTGTGGACATCTTCTACATTTTAGAAGAGACCGCATATTTTTTTGAGCCTTCTGCTATTTTTGGTGAAGTGGAACCCAATGTGAGATTTCTAATTTATAAACGATATGGAAAACGATGATGTGTAAATTATATAGTCGATGTATGAGTTATATATGCGTTGTACACCTCATGTATAAGTGTTGCATAAGTTGTACGTTCGATGTATTAGTTATATATGCGTTGTAAAAATTATATATGTGTTGAAATAGAAGTGAATTGCTATATATATATATATATATACGCCCCTCGTCCACAAACCATGGACGATATTTATTGGTTGTGATTGGTGTGAAAATTGATTGATAGCGAATGGTTGATTGGAATTGTTTGTGGTTAATATTGATTGATTGTGGTTGAAAAATACTCATTTGTGGTTGAGAAATATTTGGTTGAAACCACATAGGATTAGTTTGTTGAAATGAAATAAATATATCCTGCTGCCTGCGTGCGAACTAGATGCATGATCCCCATTGTCAAAAACCGCGAGGTTTTAAGGTAGAGCGAGGAGCCGTACTAGGGACGGTCCCGGTTTTAACTACCCTGCCGTTATGCTGCCGAAATTTTGAATAATATTCATGTGTTTGAATTATTTTCATTTGTTGAAACTATATTTATTCGTTGAATAGAAAACCTCCATGTGTGGAAACGTTGTTGAGTTGAAATTCATGTGTTGAATGGTGTTCATATTTTGAAATAAATTGTTTTATAATAAAATTCACATTTTTATCATCTATACGAACTATATAAAATAACAGTGTTTTGAAATGAATTGTTTTACAATAAAAATCACATTTTTATTATATAAATGAATTGTTAAAAATAGTGAAGTGTTGAAATAGAAGGCAGTTAGATGAAAATATCATTTTTATCAAAAGTGTGAAATTCATATGGTTTTGAAATCGAAGAATCGATATATATATATATTTAAATAGAATTGAAATATATCGAAAAACGACGATGCAGTTCGTATTTTGAAACCGTGATTTCAAACGATTAGTACAGGAGATCCGACCATCGGATTTTCCTGAAATCGTAACCGTTGGGTTCGCTTTGGAAATATCTTTCCAACGGCACCAGCTTTGTAAAAATCCAACGGTTGGATTGTCTGGAATGTTTAATTCAAATCTGAAGGAAAACAGCGCCAGAATCGATTATATTTATATATATAAATATAATTATATTTAATCGAATAACGACGCTGCAGTTCGTATTTTGAAATCGAAACTTCAAACGATGATACCGGGAGATCCGACCGTCGGATTTTCCCGAAACTGGAACCGTTGATTCATTTTGAAAAGATCTTTCTAATGATGTAAAATTTGTGAAGATCCAACGGTTAGATTTTCATATATGTGTAAATCAAATATGAAGAAAAACAGCGCCACAGCCGCGTTATGGCCCGAAGCTTTGTTTTGAATAAATTGGCTATTTTAAAATAAATAAAAATAGTGATAAATCGTTATAAAATATCATAAACGATATGGAATGGAAATAAACTGAATTTGCTCGATTTATGTGGTATTTGATGGTTGAATGTGTTTGGTGTGAAAATTACATTAAAGAACAAAATTGGTGTTGTCGAATGGTTTAACCATTGAAATAAATTGATTTGAAATTCTAAATATACGTGAATTATTTGAAAAGGCCGAGGTAATTCTCATTTCAAATAATTGACCGACGATTGAAAGTCGAAGATGAAGACGGTGGTCGAAGACCGGAGATCTTCACCTCGTTTGGGTGGTAACCGAGGTCCTGATTGGGAGGCATCCCGAAATATGGATAATGAGTGGTGATCGTCCAGACGTACGTGGTGATCGATGGGTTTGCGAGGTATTTAGTGCCTCCGGTTTCGTTCAGACCTAGAACGGACTTGTAAATGGACTGTGTGTCTGACATTGGATTTTATTCTGTGTTGATTGATCTCTATTAAATATACATCTGTTTGGCGGCGGATAATTTATTCTTTTGCTTAACGCCCTTCTCTGAAATGCACGATCTCAGAGGTTGTATATCGATGGACATCAATCGCATGGCATGAATTGCTAGTGTGGCATGCCTAAGTGGCAAATGATCAGGGCTTCTGTTGAAAAGCAAAGTCTTGTGGTGATGATCAAAGCACTGCCTGTGAGGCATAGCTTTGTGTATAACGTGAATTCGCGAACCTCACACCCGGTATGAACCAGAAACGGGAGAGGACATCAGGGATGGCCTGCGTTTCTTCCTAGCTAGAAGTGGCGTCAGTGGTTTTACATGCCCTGACGAGTTTGACTTATGTGGTTGTTGCTGTTGCGAGGCGCCTCGGTTAGATCAGACGATCCGGGTCCGACGGAGTCATTCGTTGGCTCATTTACGCCCCAAAGGGCGGGGAAACGCAGTGTTCAGGAATTTTAATCCACATCGGTGGACCGGCCCTTACGATCCAAAGGCTTGACTGAGTACTTGCCTGAGGCTCGGGCTAGGCAGTCTCGAATTCGGTAAGGACTATCTTTTGCCTTGGTTCATGATGGAAATCCAATTTCCAAATACGTGACTGTGCGGTTTTGATTGTATATATATATGGCGACATGATATATGGTACCCATGCCGTCTATGATTGATAGTTATGATTGAAATTGTTTTTGAAACATATAAACACTAGTAATAATAACAAATGCTTTTGTTTTATTCGTATCAAGCATATTTTGGCCATTATAAGGTAAAACTCTATCCTCCGGTTTGCGTTGCATTGTGTGATGGGAACTGAGTCTTATAATGGCTTCATTTTTGTAAAAAGCATTGCGATGTTTAAAAGAAAGATTTGTTTTAATGCACTGGCAATCCAATGGACTAAACCCGTTCCACGAAAGTGGCGTGGTCCTGTGATTAGCTATATATTAAATGTGTTGAGTAGATTTCTCATACCAGTCCCATGACTGACTCGTAGTTTGTTTCACTTTCAAACTCGGGTGCCCCTTTTTCTACACGGGCAGCCTTGTATTCAGGTTTAGCTGGTTCTTTCTGGATAGCTGGAGCTGAAGATGGATTCTATCATTTATCTCTTTTTATGTTGTTCAGCTCCTGTTGTACATTATGTTTGTTTTCCGCTGTAGACATATATGTATAGTTGAACTGTATTTGTACTAAGTAAGATCATGTATACTGTGTAACTCTGATGATTACGTTTATCCAGTGTATTCTATTGTACATTATTTGGTGTATTTATTTAATTCTGTTCTGCTATTATCTGTTTCTATGTTATATTCCAAAGATTACCCTTGTCTCCGTCAGTACGGGATTTGGGGTCATCACAACATGGTATCAGAGCTTTGGTTAAGCTTAGTTCTGGAATATAACATATGAACGAACTCGTCAGAAATAGAACTAGTAATGTTCTAGGATGGGTAACTCTATACAGATAGGATCAGCAATATCCTAGTATGAGTAAAGCAGAATGAAATTACACCTCGATAGACACATTTACATTTATATTTTAAAATATCTTTTCTGTGACCTGACACTTGATCTGCTATTGCAGAAGTACTAGAAAAATGAGTGTCAGAAACAGGAGAAATGCAGAACCAGATCTAGAGGCTCTATTAAAGAGATATCGAAATCTGAACAGTGCACAGTTCTCGGGCAATGAATCTATAATTCAAACTCAAGCTTGGGTGAGCTCTGCCGAAAGAATTTTTGAGCGTATCCAGCTGAGAGATGAGCAGAAACGGTTAGTAGCATCTTGGGCGCTCAAAGAAGAAGCTTTAATCTGGTGGGAAACAATCATCAAAGATAATCCGGAAGGTGATATCACCTGGGACAGATTCAAAGAGATTTTCCTAGAAAGATTTACTCCTCCTGAAGCGACGGAGCGATTATGTGATGAATTTTCTTATCTGATACAAGGTGATATGACTATCCCAGAATATCGTAAGAAATTCAACGAACTTTCTCACTTTGCTCCTCATCTGATTCAAGATCCAAAGAGGAAAAATCTGAGATTTATTCATGGCCTGCAAAGGAGATATCAGAATAGTGTGATGAGGAGTGTGAAGCTTCCTTTTTCAGAAAAGATATACATGGCTTATCAGTATGAAGATCTCCATAAGAAAGGAATGTTGCACAACGAAGAAGAAGTCTGTTCTAGTGAAAAAGAAGAGTCGGAAACTGATACTCCTGAAGCCAGTACGAGGTCTAAGGTTAATAAGAAGCCCAGTGCCAAGAGGAAAAGGGCCAGAGCTGAGAAAGAACCCTTAACGACCGCCGTATGCAATAACTGCCATCAAAATGGGCATTTGTCCAGAAAATGTAAATCTGTGAATAAACGAGGGAAAAGTGGATCTAATCCCACTAAGAAACAAAAGAACCCGCATGGGGAAAGGAGGTGCCATAAGTGCCGCCAAGCAGGTCATATTGCACGGGAGTGTCAACTCTCAAAGAAATCTGAAGCAGTACAAGTGAATGAAGTGGAAAAAGTGCCTGCATCTTCGTTTGCTCAGGAAAGGTCTGATGTTTTAGAAGGCACGCTCAATGTCAAGAACATTCCAGTTAAAGTACTATTTGATACTGGCACGTCACGAATCTTTATTGCAAAGAGTGCAGTCAAGAAGTTGGATTTGAAATTGAAGAAGCTCAAAGAACCAATGACTGTCCAAAATCCAGTTGGGGGTTCCATCGGTCTCAGTTGGGTTTTTGGGGTGCCTATCTCTTTTTCCTGCTATAAATTCCCTACTATCTATGTCGTCATGAATTTTAATGAATTCGATCTTATTCTGGGATTGGATTGGCTAACCAAATATGAAGCAGAGGTTAGATGCGCCGAGAGAGTTGTTAGAGCTAGGATTAGATCAGGGAGTTATATAACCATACCATGTGAAGGTCCGAAATCTAATAGAAAAGACTTCTGGGAAGCTCTCGATGTTTCTCCAGCCCAAATAGAAAATATCCCTGAAATCACAGAGAATATCCCTGACCTAGTGAAAGATATTCCTGTCGTCGAGAACTATGCGGATGTGTTCGAGGAAGTTGTTCGCTTACCTCCGCAAAGAGAAATAGATTTCAAGATTGCTTTGATTCCGAATGCAAGGTCGGTAGTTCACGCTATTCGAAGAATGTCCTTGAAAGAGAAAGAGGAATTAGACAATCAAACACGATAGCTCGTATGGAAGGGTCTGATCAGGCCTAGTTTCTCTTATTGGGGAGCAGTAGTGGTGTTTGCCCCAAAATCTGACGGTACTCTACGGCTATGTGTGGATTATCATGATTTAAACAAGCAGACAATAAAGAACAAATATCCATTGCCGCGGATTGATGATTTGTTGGATCGATTGAATGGCGCACAAGTATTTTCACGAATGGACCTAGCTACAGGTTTCCATCAGCTTCGAATTGCCGAAGAGTGTGTTCCAATGACAGCATTCAGAGGTCCAGACTTATTCTATGAGTGGTTAGTAATGTCGTTCGGCTTATGTAACGCTCCAGCATACTTCGTCGATCTGATGAATAGAGTGTTCAGAGGGGTTTTGAATAAATTTGTTCTGGTTTTTATTGATGATATTCTAATCTTCTCTAAATCAAAGGCCGAACATGAAAACATTTGGAACAGGTTCTGGAAATCCTCAGAAGGAATGTACTAAAAGCCAAACTATCCAAATGTATATTCTGGAAGGATGAAGTGAAATTTCTAGGCCATGTCGTATCG
This sequence comes from Allium sativum, assembly GCA_030737875.1. Classification (NCBI taxonomy): domain Eukaryota; kingdom Viridiplantae; phylum Streptophyta; class Magnoliopsida; order Asparagales; family Amaryllidaceae; genus Allium; species Allium sativum. Next base: position 258,014,524 of record CM060927.1, on the reverse strand, counting down.
AAAGAAGGAATTGCTGTGGATCCAAGTAAAATCACGGCTATTCAAAACTGGAAACAGCCTAGTACTCCTATAGAAGTCCGTAGTTTTCTCGGACTGGCTAGTTATTACCAGAAGTTCATCAAAAACTTTTCGAAGATATCTGGCCACTTAACGAAGCTTACAAAGAAGCACTCTAAATTCAAATGGACTCCAGAAAGTGAGGAGGCTTTTGAAGAGCTAAAGTTAAGATTAACGACAGCTCCAGTGTTAACCATCATCGATGGCAATCAGGATTTGAAAGTCTGGACTGATGCTTCTAGAGAAGGCCTTGGCGTAGTGTTAATGCAACGAGGCCAAGTGATTGCTTATGCTAGCCGTCAACTAAAGCTGCATGAAAAGAACTACGTAACTCATGATCTGGAGTTATTGGCGATAGTATTCGCTTTGAAAATCTGGAGGCACTATCTTCTGGGTGAGAGATTTGAACTGTTTACATATCACCAGTCGTTAAAGTATCTGTTCACCCAGAAAGACCTGAATTTAAGGCAGCAACATTGGCTGGAGTTTCTTGCAGCATATGACTTTGAGATTATATACACTCCCGGGAAAGCCAATGTGGTGGCCGATGCGTTAAGCCGAAAAAATGAAATGATCGCCAGTTTTATTATCACGACTTCACTGATAGATAAAATATCTGCACTTCAGAAGGATGATCACTTCATTCAGAAGATCAGAGAGATAATTCAGAAAGGCGAACCCTCGAGTTTTCAGGTTGATAATGAGGGGATTCTAAGGCTGAAGGGTCGAATCTGTGTTCCTAACATTGCTGAGCTCCGAAAGGAAGTTATGGATGAATGCCATAAGTCAAAACTTAGTATCCATCCGGGAGTAAGAAAAATGTACAATGACATTAAACGCACTTTCTGGTGGAAGTTGATGAAGAGGGACATTTCTTTATATGTTAGTCGATGCCCTACTTGCCAGCTAGTCAAGAGCGACCAACAGAAACTGGCTGGACTGTTACAACCACTGGACGTTCCTGGTTGGAAGTCCATATTTCTATGAATTTCATTGATGGTCTGCCCAGAACCAGAAAAGGGAATGACAGTATTTGGGTGATCGTAGATCGCTTCACGAAGACCGCCCATTTCATACCTGTCAGATCAAATAGAACTGCTCAGAGTCTGGCGCAGATATATTACAAGGAAATAGTTAGACTACATGGAGTGCCGCTCAGTATAGTCAGTGATAGAGACACAATATTCACTAGCAAATTCTGGGAGGCGTTTCAAGTCGAGCTGGGAACGAAGTTGAACTTGAGCACCGCTTATCATCCTCAGACAGACGGTCAGACTGAGAGGGTGAATCGTATTTTAGAAGATCTATTGCGGGCTTGTGTTCTTGATTTCGGTGGATCGTGGGAAGACCATCTACATTTGGCTGAATTCTCATTTAACAACAGCTACCAGGCAAGCCTGACAATGTCACCATTCGAAGCATTATATGGTAGACCGTGCCGATCTCCTGCTTGTTGGGTCGAACCTGGAAATAGACTCGTGTTAGGGCCAAATATGATCCGCGAAGCTGCCGACAAAGTCGACTTTATTAAGAAACGATTACTGGCCGCTCAAAACCGACAAAAGAGCTACGTCGATAGGAGAAGAAGAGATATATCATTTGCCGTTGGCAACTACGTATATTTGAAAGTATCGCCGATGAGAGGGGTGATCCGGTTCGGTAAAACTGGCAAGTTGGCGCCCAAATTCATTGGTCTGTTTCCTATTCTGGAACGGATAGGAACTCCCACTTATAGGGTTAAATTGCCTGATTGTTTGCCTGGAGTTCATGATGTATTTCACATATCTCAACTCCGAAAGCACGTTCATGATCCAGACTTGATCGTGGAAGAAGCAGCTCAACAGGACATTGAAATTACTCCGGAATTAGCTATGAGACGAGAGCCGCTAAAGATCATCAGCAAAGAAACCAAAGAGCTGAGGAACAAGAAGGTTCACTTAGTCAAAGTGCAATGGAGTGGAGATCCACGGGATAGTACTTGGGAAACTGAGGAGAACATTCAGAAAGCCTATCCTAGATGCCGAGTGGATATCTGTGATTGACTCCGGTGCAAGGTACATTTACCATACTTTGCATTACCAGTTAGTTCTCTATTCTGTTGTTATTTTCTTTCCATGGATGTGCACTTTTAATTCTATAGTCTAAATGATTTTAAAAGAATATAGGAATTGATTGGTATGATTTTGAAAAGTTAAAAACAATTTGATTGTTGTTTGAGTTGTGTGATGGTAGATTTGATTAATTAAATTATTGAAACGATAGTTAATTAAATTAATAAGAGAATAATGGTAGGATTTATTCGATTAACTCACACATTAAATTGATTAGAAAATAGATAGAAATATATACATGTGCATTTTATATATTTGAACAGGTAAATGGATTAGCTATTGAGTAAAGATTTTATTGGCGTGCCCGACAAATAGGTAAACCTTAATGAGTTGGATGCGAAATATTATTATATCAACTCCTGTGAATGCCATTGGATGCGGAGTGCTGGTTTTTCTGTGTGAAATAATAAATGTCGCCATAGGATAGTAACAATTAATTTTGAACTACATTACATGGCATACTTCTGGAAGATAGGCATACTTCATCATATACCACATAAGCATTTGGAGCTTGTGTGACGAGGTGGAAGATTTACCATACGAGCGAGAGGCTTGTATGGCGATGACTATATTTTACAGGCTGAACTAATGACTGATATGGACTATTTAAATTGTAACGATAAAATAGCTAGATTAATAAAAAAACCACACGGGTCTAGAGTTGACAATAATCACGTCTCTCTAGTTATTAGATACGGCACATGGACTATTTGTTTCCCACACGGGACGAGGTGACGAGGATTTATCCTCTGGAGCATTTAAAATACACACTCCCTCAGGCTTTGATAGGGTGACGAGAATTTATTCTCTGGAGTTATTATCAATACACGCTCCCCTGTAAACACCAGAATATATCACTATAAATATGTGTATGCTTATTAGGATTTATTGGGTACCTAATACGGCCCAATAAATTTCCAAACCCCTCCCCGTACAAAGGAGGTTATGGCGAAATTTTTCGAAAATTCCGGGTGTTAGCCAAAATTTTGAAGAATTTGAAAATTCTCATAAACTGAAAAGTTGGAGAATTGAAGACCGATTGAACGTATAGTTGATTAATCAAACCACTTTTGACTTTGTTCCTTTTCGGGGACGAAAAGTTTTAAGTGGGGGAGATTGTAACGACCTAGAAAATCTGAACCAATTTAAAATTTTTAAATTGGCTAAAATAATGGATTTTAAATATTTAAAATAAATATTTTAAATAATAGCAATGAAAAGTGAGTTTGAATCGACGTTTGAAAACGAATATAATTAATTCTAATTATAAACAAGGCCTGAAATGGCGCTGCAGTTTCAAAAATTGAATTCAAACTTTGTCGGATTGTACCGGGTGCAAAACAAAACGGATTTGAGTGAAACCAAAAATATTTAAATCTGTTAGTGAATACCTTTCTAACGAATCTGAAAAATCGAAGTTTCATAGCGGAAAGCAAAAGTTATGGCCAAATGAATTTTCAGAAAGGTCGCTATGGAATTTATATAGCCCGTGAAATTGGCCATTTTGCATACGACCTCGGAATTTGACGAAACCACTTTTGTTGGATCCAGGATGTGAAGTTATTACAAGGTTTCAAATTTCATAATTTTTGAAGCTAGTATGTGAGCGTGGCAAAGGAAAACGTGTTTTGGTCAATTACAGTTAAATTGGATCAACCAGAAATGGGCCTTTTTGCAAACGGTCTCAGAATTCGACGAAACTAGTTTTGTTGAGACCGTATCGTCAAAACATAGCCAGATTTATTTTTCTGGAATTTTTCGAATCAGTTTGTGGCCCTGGCAAATTGAAATGTACGTTCAAATCGAATATTGAATGTTATATATTTAAATTGAATGAAAACTGACTGAAACAGTCGAATGGGCCTACGAAACATATCCCATTGTGTTCGGAATGGGGGTAAAACGCTAGGGACGACAGTCGTTGGGTTTGGATTAGAGTTCGTATGAGATAAGGGGTATTTTCGAAATTTTAAAAATATATAAATAAAAGAAAAAATATGATTGGGCCTCATCCTCTTCTCTCTCCCCGACACTCCAGATCGCGCGGCGGAAATGAACTCGACCCCTTCTCTCCTCGATTGCTCTCAATCCGCTCAAAATTAGACCTCCATCCTATTGAGGATTTTGTAGAGCTAGTCAAGATCTTTAAATCCATAGCAAGTTTGGATTTTTTCATTGAGTATCCTTCGAGATTTGAAGCCCCGAAGTCGCCGACTTTGTGCCGCCGCCAACGCCACCTCCGACCACCGAGTTCGACGAGGTTGCCCTCGTTTTGCGCGCCTCTCCTAGCTCTTCGAGGTGGCACAGGCCGATCGTCATATAGTTGCATGGATTGAAAGAAATTTGCAAACCTAGTTTTGAACATTTATTGAAAGGTACGGGTTTTATTTTCTGAAATGATTTTAACACCTTTAAACCGTTGCAAACTTTGAAAAATCATATCTTTTTGCTATGTGGTCGAAATTCAGTGAAACAAGAGACAGTGGACTCCTGTGGACATCTTCTACATTTTAGAAGAGACCGCATATTTTTCTGAGCCTTCTGCTATTTTTGGTGGAGTGGAACCTAATGTGAGATTCTAATTTATAAACGATATGGAAAACGACGATGTGTAAATTATATAGTCGATGTATGAGTTATATATGCATTGTACACCTCATGTATAAGTGTTGCATAAGTTGTACGTTCGATGTATAAGTTATATATGCGTTGTAAACATTATATATGTGTTGAAATAGAAGTGAATTGCTATATATATATATATACGCCCCTCGTCCACAAACCATGGACGATATTTATTGGTTGTGATTGGTGTGAAAATTGATTGATAGCGAATGGTTGATTGGAATTGTTTGTGGTTAATATTGATTGATTGTGGTTGAAAAATACTCATTTGTGGTTGAGAAATATTTGGTTGAAACCACATAGGATTAGTTTGTGGAAATGAAATAAATATATACATGCCGCCTGCGTGCGAACTAGATGCATGATCCCCATTGTCAAAAACCGCGAGGTTTTAAGGTAGAGCGAGGAGCCGTACTAGGGACGGTCCTGGTTTTAACTACCCTGCCGTTATGCTGCCGAAATTTTGAATAATATTCATGTGTTTGAATTATTTTCATTTGTTGAAACTATATTTATTCGTTGAATAGAAAACCTCCATGTGTGGAAACGTTGTTGAGTTGAAATTCATGTGTTGGATGGTGTTCATATTTTGAAATAAATTGTTTTATAATAAAATTCACATTTTTATCATCTATACGAACTATATAAAATAACAGTGTTTTGAAATGAATTGTTTTACAATAAAAATCACATTTTTATTATATAAATGAATTGTTAAAAATAGTGAAGTTTTGAAATAGAAGGCAGTTAGATGAAAATATCATTTTTATCAAAAGTGTGAAATTCGTATGGTTTTGAAATCGAAGAATCGATATATATATTTAAATAGAATTGAAATATATCGAAAAACGACGCTGCAGTTCGTATTTTGAAACCGTGATTTCAAACGATTAGTACATGAGATCCAACCATCGGATTTTCCTGAAATCGCAACCGTTGGGTTCGCTTTGGAAATATCTTTCCAACAACACCAGCATTGTAAAAATCCAACGATTGGATTGTCTCGAATGTTTAATTCAAATTTGAAGGAAAACAGCGCCAAAATCGATTATATTTATATATATATATATATTTATATAAATATAATTATATTTAATCGAATAACGACGCTGCAGTTCGTATTTTGAAATCGAAACTTCAAACGATGATACCGGGAGATCCGACCGTCGGATTTTGCCGAAACTGGAACCGTTAGATTCATTTTGAAAAGATCTTTCTAATGATGTAAAATTTTTGAAGATCCAATGGTTAGATTTTCAGATATGTGTAAATCAAATCTGAAGAAAAATAGCGCCACGGCCGCGTTATGGCCCGAAGCATCGTTCTGAATAAATTGGCTATTTTAAAATAAATAAAAATAGCGATAAATCGTTATAAAATATCATAAACGATATGGAATGGAAATAAACTGAATTTGCTCGATTTATGTGGTATTTGATGGTTGTATGTGTTTGGTGTGAAAATTACATTAAAGAATAAAATTGGTGTTGTCGAATGGCTTAACCATTGAAATAAATTGATTTGAAATTCTAAATATACGTGAATTATTTGAAAAGGCCGAGGTAATTCTCATTTCAAATAATTGACCGATGATTGAAAGTCGAAGATGAAGACGATGGTCGAAGACCGGAGATCTTCACCTCGTTTGGGTGGTAACCGAGGTCCTGATTGGGAGGCATCCCGAAATATGGATAATGAGTGGTGATCGTCCAGACGTACGTGGTGATCGATGGGTTTGCGAGGTATTTAGTGCCTCCAGTTTCGTTCAGACCTAGAACGGACTTGTAAATGGACTGTGTGTCTGACATTGGATTTTATTCTGTGTTGATTGATCTCTGTTAAATATACATCTGTTTGGCGGCGGAGAATTTATTCTTTTTCTTAACGCCCTTCTCTGAAATGCACGAGCTCAGAGGTTGTATATCGATGGACATCAGTCGCATGGCATGAATTGCTAGTGTGGCATGCCTAAGTGGCAAATGATCAGGGCTTCTGTTGAAAAGCAAAGTCTTGTGGTGATGATTAAAGCACCGCCTGTGTGGCGTAGCTTTGTGTATAACGTGAATTCGCGAACCTCACACCCGGTATGAACCAGAAACGGGAGAGGACATCAGGGAGGGCCTACGTTTCTTCCTAGCTAGAAGTGGCGTCAGTGGTTTTACACGCCCTGACGAGTTTGACTTATGTGGTTGTTGTTGTTGTGAGGTGCCTCGGTTAGATCGGACGATCCGGGTCCGACGATCCGGGTCCGACGGAGTCATTCGTTGGCTCATTTACGCCCCAAAGGGCGGGGAAACGTAGTGTTCAGGAATTTTAATCTAGATCGGTGGACCGGCCCTGACGATCCAAAGGTTTGACTGAGTACTTGCCTGAGGCTCGGGCTAGGCAGTCTCAAATTTGGTAAGGACTATCTTTTGCCTTGGTTCATGACGGAAATCCAATTTCCAAATACGTGACTGTGCGGTTTTGATTGTATATATATATATGGCGACATGATATATAGTACCCGTGCCGTCTATGATTGATAGTTATGATTGAAATTGTTTTTGAAACATATAAACACTAGTAATAATATCAAATGCTTTTGTTTTATTCGTATCAAGCATATTTTGGCCATTATAAGGTAAAACTCTATCCTCCGGTTTGCGTTGCATTGTGTGATGGGAACTGAGTCTTATAAAGGCTTCATTTTTATAAAAAGCATTATGATGTTTAAAAGAAAGATTTGTTTTAGTACACTGGCAATCCAATGGAGTAAACCCGTTCCACGTAAGTGGCGCGGTCCTGTGATTAGCCATATATTAAATATGTTGAGTAGATTTTTCATACCAGTCCCATGACTGACTCGTAGTTTGTTTCACTTTCAAACTCGGGTGCCCCTTTTTCTACACGGGCAGCCTTGTATCCAGGTTTAGCTGGTTCTTTCTGGATAGCTGGAGTTGAAGATGGATTCTATCATTTATCTCTTTTTATGCTGTTCAGCTCCTGTTGTACATTATGTTTGTTTTCCGCTGTAGACATATATGTATAGTTGAACTGTATTTGTACTAAGTAAGATCCTGTATACTGTGTAACTCTGATGATTACGTTTATCCAGTGTATTCTATTGTACATTATCTGGTGTATTTATTTAATTCTGTTCTGCTATTATCTATTTCTGTGTTATATTCCAAAGATTACCCTTGTCTCCGTCAGTACGGGATTTGGTGTCGTCACATTCCTAGAGGCAACGCACATTACCAGGTCCTAAGCTTCACCATTGTCGCACCTTGCCTCTATCCTTCCTCCCTCTATACTCGACGAAAATACAAGTTGTCTTCTCCGTTGAACTCTCCTTCTAAATCTCCATCTACTCAACTGAAACTCCATAAACCCGCACACATGCATAAAAATGCATCATCTGCTTATTTCACGCTGCCCTATAGCAGGTCGTGCAACTTTTCAGTTCCATTCTTCACCAAAAGTTGTGTACAAACTCCATTCTCCATCATCTATCTCAATACGATCATGAATTGTGAAATAAATCCTTTAATTCATGAATCTCGCAACCCTAGGCACAAGAAACACACGCTGTACAAAACACAGCGATGAACAGTGATGTCGAACCAGACAAAAACCATACGAGCTTGATTTTTATGCTTATACAAGTATAAATATATATGTATTAGATTTTATCCGATTTTATTTGGTTTGATTTGGATTTTACAATGGATTTATTTCTTATGTTTTGAGAAGAAGATGGTGATGTGGAATTTTTTACTGAAGGATGAATTAAGTTAGGGTTATGGGAAGTAAGGATATTATAAAGTGGGAGTTATATATATATATATTTTTATTTGATATCTATTTATTATATTCAATCGTTGCTTACATTCATCGCTTAAAATTCGTATGATCACATACGAATCTCGTTTTCAAATAAAATTGACATACAGATATAATTTGATATTATGGACCCTAACGAAAATTATTTCATCGGATTCCGAGTTTGTATTCTCCAACAGCGTATTTTTAAAGTCAAATTATTGATTGTTTCATTTTCGAATTGTGTACGGTCACACATTAGCTCCGTTTGGTGCGAAATTTGAAATCTAGCAAAAGTTTAATATTCCAGATCCAGTAAAATTGGTTTCGTCGAAAACGGAAGTCGTTTGCAAAATGGCTATCTTTAAGGCCTATGTGATATCATTAAATTCCAAAACTATTGAAATTAATAATAAACTAATTATTATCACCTATATCTAAATGAAATATGACGTAGATCCAAAATAAACGTACTTGGGGTTTATAACTCGATATTTTCAAAATAAATCGATATTCAATATCATAATAAATCCTTTTTATTTTATATAATAAATCATTATAATTTATAAACATAGTGATTTTTTGAAATTTTTATTTGGACATAACTTACAATTTATAACACGAAACCTAGATTTCTCACCTCCATTAAAAAATTCTAATTTAGTAGGTCCTAACGTTTCTTGTTTTACAGAAATCCGAATTATATCGAATTATGTACATTCAGTTGAAATTCAAAACTAAATATTTCGAACTACCGCGATGGTACGAGTTTGTTTTATAATTAATATAAACTTGTACATTCAAACTTTATTTTAAATAAATTATAAGTCGTTAATTCCCAAAATAAATCATTTTAAATATTTAAAATCCATTAAATCAATTAAAAATTCATATTTCTAATTGACTAAAAGTCTGGGTCGTTACATGATCTTAGTTGTGTAGTGACACTGGAATTTGCGGAGAAGTCAAAGAGTCCTACGTTAAAGTTTGGTAGAGTGGATAAGTTATGGTGAGCTAATTCTGCTCACGTTTGGTTAATTAGTTTAGTTATTGAACACACTTAGTTCACGTTTGAAATTAATTACGTATGAATAATAATTACTATGTTTTGAATAGTAACTTTTGGTTAATATTATTAATGGAAGTTAGTAATTAATTACTTGATAGTCTGGTAATTAATGTGAACACCCAAATGATTACGAAGTTAAACTGGAGATAAATAATCAGTTAATTTGGTTGATAACGTGATTGTTATGTTATGGATGAATAGTAACATCAGCCAATACTGATGTGGCATTGATTGACAACTTGATGTGATGTACGTTGACATTAACTAGACATGACTGGATTTGCTAATTATAGCAAAAAAAATATTAACAAAAGTTAATAATTTAATTAAAGTGATTTAAAATAGCAATCAAGTGTTAATGACCTTAATGCTTATGTTAATGATGTAATTAAGTGATAATTGAAAGTTAATTATTGTTACTGGTTGTAAATGATCGTTAGTGATGGTTAATGATGTGTTAAGTCCATATAAGTTGAATTATATGGTGATTGATTGAGTTTTGTTCCAAATTGGAATTTAATTGAATATGTTATTAATAAAATATTAAGTGGAAAAAAGTTTGAATTTTAAATCCGAAATGATTTGGAAAGATAATTGAAGTAATTACGAATAGTTTTTGTAAAGATTTTAAATTCATTTGAAGAAATTTTCAAATAATTAAGGAATGTTTTGAATTTGAATTTAAAAGTGAATAGTAACTTTAAAAAGTGAAGTTCGGTTTGGATATCCCAAAAAAGTTTTAACTCGATTTCATTATCCAAATCATCTTGTTTATTTTTATAATGGACTTCAGGAAAGTTTGGAATTCAAAGGATAAAGTTTGAAAAATAATATTATTTTAATAATTTAAATAATATTATAATAGCCAAATAACAGAATATCTGAATATGAAGTTAAATATTGGAAATATAGTTTTCAGAAGTTATTTTATAGTTAATAAACTATTTTGAAGGTAATTCAATTCGATTTTAATTATAATCGAAGTTTGGTTTGAGTAGGACTAGTCGCGCAGCAGTAGTTCAAGAATTTCGACCATTGACTTTAAAGTGACGTCCGACCATCGGGTTTTCGCGAAACGAAAAACGTTTGGTTTGAAATGAAAAGATCTTTCAAATGACATGTAAAGTTTTTTAATCCAATGCTCAGATTTTGAAATATGTTCAAATCAAATTTGAATAAACACATTGCAAGTGTCGTTAGTTACCCGAAACTAGATTTTAATGAAATGAGCAATTTTTAAATTATTAAAAATAGAAATAAATTATGATAAATCATAATAAATGATTTGAAAGAGATTTGGATTTGATGTACGAAGTTTGGAAAGTTAAAAATTCATTTTCTAAAAACGAGCTTTTTTCAGCAATGCTATTTGCAACGGTTTTCAGAACTGCTTGAAATTAAAAGGTTTTAAGATAACCAATGATAATTTGCAAACATATCCAAAGGATTAAAATTAAGATTTTAAGATATAATTTGGATTTGAAAAGTATGAAACCAAACTTAGGTTTTCCAAATAAAATTGGAATTGAATGGGAATCGATTTGGTTCTAGTTGAGATAAGTCTCTATAGATGAATACCTCTACTATTTAAGGAATTTAAAAGGCTTTTCCAATATTCCGCTTATACTATTAGTATGATACGGGAATTTATATTGACTGTGAACTGATATGATTTCAGTAAAGGTTTCATTGAAGATGAAAGTATGAACTTGGGTTTGCCGTGAGTGATGTTTTAAATAAAGTTTGTTCTTTAATGCATTTAAAGGAGATATGATTTCCAAGTTAACTTGAAGAGTAAACTTTATTCAATTTGAATACAAGGATTTAAAGAAAGAGTTTCCCCTAGCAAATGATAATGGGAATAGAGTTTAAAGATCGTTTAAAAAGATAAGTGAGTTTTTTCTAATGAAAAGATTAAGAAATCGTAAATGTGATTTTGGGATAAAGATATGAAAAGGAAAGATAAAGTAATTTGCCCTAACCAATGATCAATGAATGGGTCGGGATTGGTTAAATATGTTTTTCCGAAAAGATAAGACAGGATAACCATTACGGATTATTTGGAAGATTCAACCTTTGATTAAAGTTGAGCAATCATTGAAGAATGATTTTGAAGATTAAAACTAAGTTTGAGTTTTAATTAAATCTTTAAGTAAAGGTTTGAAATTTATGAATGGTATTAAAAGGTAATTAAACTTATTGAAATATGAGGGCAATTAGATATGGAGTACGGCCATTTTGCTCTATGGGGGTGAATAGAATGGGAATGAGATAACGATTCGAGAAATTACCTTTTTCGTAAGGTTCGATAATCTTGATAAAATGCAGAAAGCTTGGTGTGAGTTAAATATATGAAATGAGACTTTAGAATCAATTGAAATGATTTCCAAGGAAAGATTTAAACAAGAGTTTAAAGTATGTAAATCTTTGATAAGATTTAAAGGGAGTAATTCCCAAATTATAAATAATGATTTGAGTAAAAGAATATTCCAAAATGGAACTAGACTCATGATATCTTGTATATCTTTATTTATTTTTAAGATGCGCTAATTATTTGGAATGACTGGGTTTCGACCAATTGTGAATAACTATACAACATGATGAAAGCAAATAAAAATGGCAATGACTATGATTTAAAACTAGTGACCTTCACATCGGAAGGATTGCTCACTGATGCCTCGGGAGGCCAATCATTATGAGTTTACATTGTGACGGCGATCTAACCGTACTTGAAGCGATTCAGATTACAAGGACTTAGGCAGGATCATGGAATAAAGAGCTTTCGGTTTCGTTCAAAACCCAGAACGAACTTGTAAATGGAAGTGTGTCTGACATTGTATTTTACGACATAACCACTTGGTTTCTACTGATGATATATCAGTTTGGGGCGAAGGATTTATCCTTTTAGCTTAGCACCCTTCTCCGAGACTGTGGTATTCAGAGAGTTATATATTAATAGGCACTGATTATATTGTTGGATCTAGATTAACTCTAGAGGGGGTTGAATAGGGTTTATTGGATTTTTACGAGAAAAATATTACGACACATATTTCACCAGAAAAAATAAATACAGAAATAAAATAACACAGATTTACCCAGCTTCGGCAAACCCTGCCTACTGTTGCATTCCTAAGATTTCTACTAGGAATTAAAACATATCTTGCTTACAAAACCCTGTAAACTCGCAAACCCTACTCCTGCTCTAATCCTACACTCAAAACCCCGGACTGGTCTTTATCCCCAAGATCAGATTTCCCTCGAATTACAGACCCGTAATTCGTAAACCCTAATTATAAACCCTATAATTAGTAACCCTAGTTTTAGAGATAGTAGAAAACTGATTGTTAATTTACAAACGAAAATAAAGCAATACAATAAAAAAATAAAATAGAAAACCCTCCTTAAATAAAAAATATGGTTGGCCCTTTTTTAACACTAAAACAATCGGCTTCTTCTGTGTATTTCAATGGTGACCGACCCTATTAAAATTAGGGTTTTTCTTCCAAATCAAATCGTGATTTCTAGTTTGTTGATGAAATATGATTCGGTGATAGTTTTGATGTTTGATTCTTCTTGATCGCTCAATTTGGGCTTTTGTTGTTGATCGAAACTCCAAAATGAAATTGTGAGTATTCGGATTCATTTGATTTTGAACGTGTGTTGCTTGATTTCAATTCTTTCCCAATGATGATATAGGTGTGTATAAATAAGGTTTACGGCATGATTGCTTGACTTGTGTGAATCACATGATGATTTCTGGAAACAAATCAGTTTGTTTATATGCCATTTCTGGAATGAATTAATGCCTGTGAATACCTTGTTCATTCTTGGAAATATTCGAATGAAATACTTGCCCAAAAATGCCAAAGTGATTTCTGGACATATGTTTTGGCAATTTGAATTGATTTGTTGTCTACACACCCTGATTTGCAAAAGGAATTTGCAAATAAAAACATTCCTATTGTGACGGCCCACCCCGAACCAGCCGACATTTCCTTCGAAATGCGATGTACTGATGTCCAACGAGCATGGGACGGTCGTCGAAAGAAAAGAGAAGAAAGGAATTTGAAACTATGAACTAACAAGGAAACTGTAGTATTTCTCACAGCGCATGGAACAAAATATAATAGTAACATAACTTGATATAAAACAGGCGAGACAGTGCATAAGCTGAAAACTAAATCATCATAGCAGCGGAATCCATAACACAGCTTATGATCCAACATCATTACTATAACTTCAAATTTCTGTCTATAAAGAAAAAGAAAGAAAAGGTACACTACTAATTCCCAAGCAGTGACCAGCTACAACACAAGGAGTATATATGTATATCATACGTGGAAGCCTCCTGCTCGTCTCTAGACCGCGCATTACCATCTAACGTGTCTCTGGTCTGCTCGTTTAGGAGCACCTAGAGTAATAAGAAGAGACATAAAACTCTGGGTCAGACAAAGTCTGGTATGAGCGATAAGCAACAAAACAGAACAATAACCAGTATAATCCAATCATATCTGAACCTGGACCTATAACCAAAGAGTTAGCACAACAAGATGTACAATACTCTAAGGTAACACTAACATAAAGTGTAAATGGAGGGAGGGTTATAGTGATAGCAAACATCAAACATAGCAATCATCCTCACATCTCTCACTCAGTGCGTAAAGCATACGATATTCACCACTCGATCACCCAATACTTTGTTATGATCACTTTGCTCCATGGAGTCACAATGACCCCATTACACTAATCCGTAGCCACTAATCCGTCTCTCAGTGGTGAACTAAAGTTATGGATATCGATAACCCCTTTGCACATGTCCCGCAGCAAAGCCCAACTCATGAAGTTAACTCGTTGATCCCCTTTGGTACCCCGGGTAATAACCTCTCATTTGGACTACCTTTGCATCTTGGGTTTTGGTCATTATCCCGTCACATGACTCTTCAGTTCAGTTCGTGATCCTCCATATCGACTCGTGATGCTCCAATGCTTCGGTTCGTGATTAGCTTCCTCGGTTCGTGGTTCGGGTCGAGCTTCGACTCGTGTCACTCCCTTGGCTTCGGTGTGTGGTCCACACGGCTCGCGGTCCCCATCCTAGGATGGTTCGTGGTTCACCTTTCTTCCATTCTTAGTTCGGGTTCGTGGTAAACAAGCGGCTCGTGGTCCCTATCCTGATGCGGTTCGTGATTCTCCAGTTCAGGTCGTGATCCCCTTTCCTTGCTGGTGCGGTTTACGGCTCGCCATCCTAGGGTTCGCCCCCTTCCTCACGGTCGCCCTCCTAGGGTTCGCCCTATTCCTCATGGTTGGGGTGTGAGGGTTCACCATCTTCCTTACGGTCAACGTGTGAGGTTCGCCATCTTCCTCACGGTCGGGTCGTGAGGGTGCATCACGTTCCTAGGGGTCGGTTCATGAGGATACTTCGCCATCCTACGAGTTAAGTCATGAGGATGCTTCACCATCCTAGGATTCGGGTGACCGGGTCGTGAGGATACTTCACCGTCCTAGGAGTCGGGGTGTGAGGGCGCTGCACGATCCTAGGGTCGGGGTGTGAGGGTGTTGCACGATCCTAGGGGTTGGGCCGTGAGGGTGCTGCACAATCCTAGGGGTCGGGTCGTGAGGGACAAGTGCTTCACGAACATGCCTCTGCATTATTTCCTGTAACTTTTTCATCGAGCTGTTCACGCCATACGACGGCATTTTCGACCAATCTAACAATTCTAGGCAATCACAAAACATTCCAAATAGTCATATCAACACGTAGCATCAACCATGAACACCCAAAACAACAACTTGACATGTCAACTATGGATCAAACATACCCAAAACCCATGTTTTCCCCTTAATCATGCTTAATCAAATCTAACATTAGGATTAGCAAAATATGTCCAAATTAACCCAAATTTCTAACAGAGGCATAAAATAATATTTCGGAATTTCTAAATATTTTTCCAAAATTTTAACATGCATAATTTCGTTAATTAACACTAATCATCCCTAATTGGCCATAATTAGTGCAAAACAATGCAAATCACTCACCTTAGCCACAAATAATCTTAAATCTGAAACTTTTCTACTATTTGGGTTGAATTCCTATGCAACATAGCAGCTCCAACTCTGATTCGGTGTTGATTTGCCTTGGTTTGATGCTAATTAGTTTAATCTTCAATTAGGAAGTGATTTGGAGGTGTTTTAGAAAGTGGAGACCATGGCTAGGGTTCAAGAGATGTAAGTAGCGGCTAGAAAACTGATTAGAAATGATTTCCCAAACCCTATCAGCCTCCCCATAACTCTAATCCCGAAATGGGTTATGGGCCTAGCTGTTAATCACTCTAATTAGGCCAGGTTATGCTGTTTTTCACCTTCTAAACCTTGTTTCAGCCATATCTCCCAAACGGTAAGTCCGTTTGACAAGTGTGACTACTCTACGGAAAGGTGAACCATCATCCGGATCCAATGGAAGTGGTTTCAGATCAAAACTCCTTACCAATCAAAGTTATAGGAGAAACAAGATTCGCTAGGGGCAAAATGGTCATTTAAAATTTGGCAAAAATCGTGAACATTGGAAATGACCCCAATAGTCGTTCCCTAAAGTTACACGACAACACGACCTCGTATGAAAAGGAAATAAATATTCTACGATCCACTGATGTGGGTCATTACACCTATTTTTCTTGCATCCCCGAAAAATCCTTTCATAATGCTCGGCCAATTTGAAATTAAATTCCAATGCATAAGCTCGAGATACATTTGCAATAGGAAATGCTTACCAATTTTAACTCATGCAAATATGGAGATATAAGATTTTATCCTCCTAAAAATGTAAATTGGTCATGCTGCATGTACAAGCATATGCTAGGTATACATAAGCTTGCACTGGTTTATGCACTTGAAAAAAAATGTTTTGGCTAATCCTATGATCTTTGGCATGTGCATGTGTATTGCTCCATTTTGTTTTCTCATATGAGCTGCCCCATTTTCACTCTCACTTTTGTATGCTGTTGCTTTGTGCACTAGTCACTTGGCATGTAACATTTGCCTGCTATGTCAAGTTGAACATCACTCCTCTGCCTTGTTGTAATGATCATTCTGGGCTTATATTGGTATGTTTGATTCCACCATATATAAGGTTCATGTATGCGTCAACGATATTGCACAATATAGTTTCAAATTTTATCCAATTGTATATTTGTGTATACTTGACTTTGAAACTAGGCACTGAGGCAAATAAATTTTAAAATAAATTATATCCACTAGAATTTAATATTATTTTGTTCCAGTTCACCGTTTGTGTTTCTGTGACAGGTAAGAAGATGACTGGACTGACTGTGATGACAGACAAAAGACAAGTGAGTGATAACAACTGAATCTGTATATATATGAGAGAACGCATAACAGAGTATGTCAATATATATAAAAACTGGGCGACTAAGAGTTGTAGTGAGGAACATATGTAATAAGAAATTGAATGTATAAAATTACAGTGAGATATACAAATAGTGGAGTTATAAATTTGTATTATTCAAAAGTTAAAATATAATATTACATTTAAATAAAATATTGTTTGAATATTTAAATTCTTGTGCAGAAAATTTCTATTTAAATGTAAATATTTAATTCTGTCTGTGATGTAGTGGAATAGTACAATTGCAGACACATTTATTATATATATATATATGTGTGTGTGTGTGTGTGTGTGTGTGTGTGTGTGTGTGTGTGTGTGTTTGTTATCATCAAACAAAAACCATAGAATTGTTATATACAACATATATGTCTTGAATTAAGTATGTGGCATGCGAAGTGACGATCAAAGCTTATTGTTGAAAAGCATAGCTTTGTGTAGAAGCGTGGCCTGAAGCCTTACAACTGGTAATGAACCGAAATAGGATGAAGTATCGCAGAGTTAAGGACTAACGTTTCCTTCTAATTCAGAAATTGATGTCATGGCATGAAGACTAGGAAATTTTCTTAGTGGATGATGGAACGAGGCGCCTTGGATAATGGTAGGTAACGACCTGGGAATGTTACATTCAGGAGAAACCCAAACATCACCTGGTATACGTGAGACGGCTTTACCGATACAGAAGGAACATTTGTTGATCCTAGGACATCCTGCTAGAGGTGTGCCCGAATCGCGGTTAAGAAAGATCCTTTTCCTTGATCATTAATAGAACCCAAATTCCAATACAAAGCCTTATGGTTTTAATTGTACTCTATAAATGTATACGTAATATATGGTACCTACATCTGCTAGGACTGATACATTTATTCTGAAAGGTTTTCAAAGATGGACACTAATGATAATATCAAATGATTTTCGCTTATAAATAATATTTCATTATCATAAGGTAACACTTGCTCCTCTTATGTGTGTTGCATTGTGTAATGGGACGTGGGTCTTATGATAACTTCATTTTCCAAAATCATGCATGAAGTTTTGACAACCCCTTTTGATGATGGTTTGAGATTTATGACTTGTTATCTAGTTTTCAAGATGGTTAATCCAAGCCTGACTCGAGTGTTTGACACTTGTGTCAGATTCGAGAGTATTTCAAGTTTAGACAGGATTCGAGGAGTTCCTAGATGATTCTAGAGAAGCTGGTGTTCTTCATCAGAAGGTAGGGCGTATTCTACTATCTATACTTGGATGTCGTGATTGTATTATATGAGGATGATGTTTATCACTATCCATGGTATGTTATTTTCAACTTAAAAGTTTCTGCTATAAATTTATGTTGGAATGGTATATTTGTTCTATTCCCTGTGAGATTCTGTTCTTCTCTTTGTTTATGTTTCTATGTGTTTTCTCTGATAAAACCTCCGGATGGATTGAGTTTGCGATATTTGGTTTTGCGGTACATGAACACCATGGATGTGTTAAGTATCGACTATCGAAGATCGACAATTCAGTTTATCTCATGATTCCAAGGATACTTACTTTTTGGACTGGACTTGTGTGGTTTATGGTCGGTCCAAAGGGTGAGGGTTTTTGGGTCGTCACAACGTGGTATCAAAGCGGGGTTGGGCGATAAACCTTCGTTCTATGGAGTAAAGACTCATTAGAGATAGGATTAGTAGTATCCTAGGACGAATAACTTATTAGAAATAGGATCAACAATATCCTAAGATGAGTAGCTCATTAGAGATTTGGTTAGCAATATCCTAGAATGAGTTGAGAATATTATATATAAAAGACGTATTTGTGATTTTCATATATAAATGATTTTGGTTTCAAAATAATAATAATATACACTTTCTATACAAAAGGATTGTGTTTTGATAACATGAAAGTTAAATTTGAAAAGTTGATCAACTAATTGATTTTTGGATGTGATGTTGGGTAATTAGTCTAACTAATTAAGAACCGGTATAAGTGTATGCTGATATAAGTCTAGATATGAGGTATAAGAAAGTTAAAATTCTTAGCTATACACTTAAGAGTAGAAATAGAAAGCAATCGTAGATATAATAACTAAGCAGGGTAAACTTAGTAAAACTTTGTAAAGGGTTGCATAAAGCTAATAGATTTAAAATGTAAAACTCTTTTGACCAGCTTAACTAAAAAGGTGTTAGAAAATGTATAGGTTTAAAATATTAGTATAAAACTTGTTTTCTGATTATAAACTCTTTTTAAGTTGTAGAGGGGTAAGCAGCTTATAGTTTCACAATACTTGACACATTTTAGAAAGCCTTCTGCATCTAGCAACTCTTCGGATTGCATGGATGACAGTTCGTTAGACTCTCAGAGCGAGGATCTCATGGATAGCTTTTCAAATGACAGTAGCAACGATGCTATATGTCAGATGCCACCTTATCTTTTGTACCTACAAAGGCTTCTGATCCAGAGCTAGAGCTTGATTCGATGGGGTCAGATTTTATGAGGTCTGAGGATTCAAATGCTTGGATGTTGGAGATCGGTGACAAACTTGAGTGTGATTCAGTTGTCCACTTTATTATACATGATTTAGTTCCAAAAACACTACTTGCAGCAGATATACTGCATCCACAAATTATAGAGATTGTTTAAGACCTAGTTCTGGAGATTGTTGCAGAGCCTATTCTTGAGAAGTCCGAGTGGGCATGGCCTCAGTTACCATTGACATAGTTTGTTGTACCAGAGTGGGAAGGACATTAGTTAAAGCATGGGTTGGATATTGTGTTAGGATATCTAGCGTAACACGCAGTACCAGGGGACTTACCAGTATGGGATCTCGCGCCAAAGATTGCTGAGCAGGTTGAGCCAGAGATAGATCCAGAGATTGATGAGGCAGAACATGATGCCGACGATATGATTATTGAGAAGAGTGATTCGGAGATGGAAGCGGAGATTTTGGAGAGGCAGACTACGATGCTGACGTCATGGTTGATGAGGAGGAACCCGAGATTCAAGATGACTATTGGACTGATGATGAGGAGGAGTTTATGAAGGATGATCCTGATGCCTTTTAGGTCGAGGAGCACTTGGCAGCAGGCTGGGCATAGGATGGAGCAGACTAGGAGCCGAAGGAGATACCTCTTTCGGGACCCTCAGACGATGTGAACTTATCTTTTGTAAGTGTTCCCTGCAATGAAGAAGCTGTTGAACACGAGTCGTGTAACACCCCACCTCCGTTAAGGTCACTCACAAAGGGAATGCCTTAACTTTGGTGGAGCATTTTAGTAAACAGAACAGAAACTTACAAGACAGATAAAACAGTACTTGAAAAATTTTAACTTTATTACAGCGGAAACAGAAATTAATATGGTTACATCCTTTCAAATCTCAGAATTCAAGTACAAAATATCAGTCTTGTACAAAAGCCTTCAAAATGCATGGTTTAAAATCATAATCCCCATAGAAAGGAAGCTATACAGAGCCAAGCCATACTTTAAGCACTTCAAGCAAAGAGAAACCCGGATCAAGCTAAAGTATTCCCTCCTTGGATAACCTGGGGGGAAACGGAAGAAAGGAGGCGAAACAACAAGGGTCAGACAAAAAGTCTGGCAAGTCCAGTGACTTTCAGCATATGAACAGATAATAATAATATGATATGAACATAAAACTGGATGTGAGATAACTGTAACAGGTGTAGCAGATATAACAGAAAAACAGAATGACATAAACTATTGCTTTACACTTCTCTGCACTAATATTAGTATAACAGAATTAGGTGTCACCCTAATGTCTAAACTGAAGCAGGAACGGGTACAGAATAATTTAACAGAAACAGAATGCTAATAATGGGCCTTTACTACCCGATCAGAAACAGACAGAAGCAAAAACAGATTAATCCCTATGGAAGCAGAATGTAGAATTAGGTGTACACTAGTAATGGGCCTTTACCACCCGAATAGACGGTACCACGCAGAAACAGACAGGTGTTAGCACCCAACAGAAACAGACGGTACCAACAGAAACAGACAGAACTAAGTGTACCCTAAAACCCTACCCCAAGCGTTTGGCTCCCTAATACATAAATATCCTGTGTCGGCCCCACAGTAGGGTGTATCACTCCCTAAAGTGACAACCAATTGCAAAGACCTATTTACAGATGTCACGGCGTCTTACATCCTCAAAGGCAGACCGGGATCCATGCACGCACATGACCCGGTTGGAACGCACCATCAACACCCCTCGCCATTATCAGAATGAACCACTTATTATTAGTTCAGTAAGCGTGCCCGGACCCTACCTACTGTTGGGTCAAAGTTTTGATACCAGAAAGGGTTACTGACTAATATGGGTCCCAAACAACAGATAACACAAGTGATTCCCTTCCTAACCTTGTGTCCCCAGACTAACAGATCTCAAATTAACTTGTTTACAAGTTCAGACATACAGAATTCAGATTTACTAGTTCACAGATTAAGTTAACAAGTTTTCAGACTAACATATCAGATGTACAGATTTTTCAGATTTGTCTAACTTTGTATTGGGCCTACAGATTCATGGACGGGTTTACTACACCTATTAATCGAGTTGGTTTAACCCTATTTTCCCCCAATACGTTTTAGACGTCATTCTTATCTTAGATTTGCATTAATTAATTATTAATGCCCAGACCTCTCACATTAGGTCGCTAGCTTGTGGCCGCTGGATGGGCCGGGCGGTTCCGGGCAGACTTCTGCCACAAGCCAGACCTAACCTCGTGTCTTAAGCAGGTTATGACTAACTTCTCACATTAGAACCTATTGTTTGCGGCCACTGGATGTGCCGGGCGGTTCCGGGCAGAATTACGCCGCAAACTCATTCTAACCTCGAGTTAGTCACGTTTATCTTTGCGGCCAATTAATTAATAATTTACCGTTTATGCGCACGCCCAATATATATGCCAATTCAGATTATATCAATAACAGGATGATTATATCAACACAGCAGATAATAGATTTTAGCAGATAACAGATTTTCCAGATTATATGACTTAACGGATTTAACAGATTTAGCAACTTAGCAGATTTTGGCATATAACAGGTTAGGCATTTCAACCGACAAATTTAACAGATTAGGCACTTCAATCTAATTAGCAGTCTAGGCAATATAACAAAACTAGCAGTTTAGGCAACTTGGCAAATTAGCAGATTAATATTTCTAAAGGTTCTATTTACATGCCTTGCCTAATCATAAATTGGCCTAAATTCATATGCCTACATAATTGTCATGATTCACAATATGAACATATACTCCATGTTTGCATATCTTCTTCTTTTTAAGTCATAAATCATTATGCAAACTATACCCAACAATTTAAATCATATCTTCTAAAAATCAGATCTTGACTTTTATATGCATTTTGTCCAAAGTCTCAAATCATATGTAATCTTACAATGGTTCCTCTCTTCTTTTATCACAGAATATGCATAGGTCTAAAACTAGTTTACAACATATGCTTATTTTTTTTTCTAATTAATTACAGATCTAAATAACATATGTTCATTTCTCTAATTAGTTACAGATCTAGAATACAATGTACACTATGCATACAACATATATAAATTACATGTTTACAGTCAAATTCATGCATCCAATCCCAAGCCATATGTCAATATATTTTATGCCTCAGATCTAAAGTCATACGTTCAATTCAGTCTTGTCAAATTTAGCATCATTCATTATTTGTCCCAAAATTTGCGTTCATACGTTAATCTCTTATGAGATTAGGCACAGGCTCGTGGTAGCCTGGCTATAGAAACAGAAAGGAAGCAGAAAGGGATACATAACAGTCACAGAAAAACAGATCTGACAGATATACAATCTCAGATTCAGATTTAAACGCATATCAGAATTATAATTAATGTTTATAGCAGAAAATAACTGTACTTGCCTTGATTGGATTAAAGAAAGAACTTTAGTTGTTACAGAATTGTTGCAGAAGCTTTTATCTCAAATTTGAATTTAGGATGATGTTGATTGGCTTCTAGTTTTGATTCCAGCAGAGTAGCGACGCCATTTTTATTTTTATTAGAACAGAGGCAGAGAAGAAGCAGAATAGAATTGTGTGTAGAGGAGGCTAGGTCTTAGGATGTATTTATAGGTGTAGTTAGTTGTTTTAGGCCTTTAGATAAACCCTAAAACAGATCAGAACCGTCATAATTCGTCACAGGCTCACCAAAACAGCACAAAAACCCATCAAGGTGCACCCAGGCCGACCTGGCTCGACCAGGGAGGTCGACTCCCAGGTCGACCCTAGGGTCGACACCCAAGTCGACCTGGTCCCCTCCAGGTCGACCTGGTCTGGGCGGGAATTTTCCCGCCTGGCTCGTTTTCTGCATTTTTGAAATCTGTTTCGTTTTTCTGATTTTTCGTGAAACTTCTGAAGGCCATATCTCGGTCATACTGACTCCGATTTTCGAAATTTCGGACTCTATTTCGCGTATTTTTCCGAGACGAACGCAACCGCGAAACCCGTTTCCCTTAATTCTCACATCTGTAATTAGTTATTCTTAAATTTGTGGCATTAATATTAACAGAATTACGGGGTGTTACATTCTCCCCTCCTTAAAGGATTTCGTCCCCGAAATCTTCAAGTTAAGAAGAATGTGTCCTTCCATCCAATCATCCATCTACTCAATCACCAATCACAGGCATTCATTGTCCTTAAGAGATTTCTAATACTGTATGAACATATGCAAGAAGTGTGTGTATATGTTCCTTGTCTAATGCAAAGATTAGGCGGTCCACTGATTCAGTTGACCTCCTTAATGCGAATTATGCCAGTGCCATGAGTCCAACATGTATGCAATTTTCCTACTTGATACATATCATTTCTATATGAGTGCACAACCATTCAGTCATATGCAACATCCATGTGCTGAGTCAATCATTTTTCATCCACAAAAATTGAAAAATGCTCACACATCCATATGCAATATGAGAGTGTTTTCGAGCCGATCTAGTGCCTAGTGTGTGTATATGCATCCACGGGCAACCACTAGCAATCACTTGCATCCACTTGCAACCATCAAACATAACATGTCTCAAACACATGTTTACACCCATTAGTTTCTATCTAAAGTTCGAAGATTCGATCAATAGGATACAGTCGAAAGATGGAAGCGAGTACAGATAAAACAAAAACTTGGTTCCCATTAGACATGGGTCCTAAGTATCGGCCCCAAAGACCAATCATCAAATTGATACCAAGAGGATCACCTCTTTTAGCCAATGTCAAAACTAGAAAGCAGAATTATTCAAATATTTACAGACTACTGGTACAGATCAGGTTCCCTAATGATTCTTAGGAAGCTAAGCATGATAAAAAATCATATCCCACAAAAACTCAGAATATATGCGTCATACTTGACGTCTAACACAAATATCCCTCAAACCCCAATCTCAAACAGATGAGCCATAACCCTTATGGGTCTGAATCTACAGCGGAATTCAGAAATAATACTAGTATTAGAGTGCAGAGTATCGATTACAAAATCAAAATACCAAAATCAGAAAAAGTCTTAACTCCATAATCAGATAAAGAAATTAAACCTACTATAGAAATATTTTCCTATTTCTATCCTAGCCACTAGCCTCTAGAGTGTTTGCCTGCCCTCCTTGCCCTCGTCTCTTCTGGCAGTCCCTAGTGAAGTGTCCCATCTCTCCACATTTGAAGCAAGTGTCTTTCCTTTTTCTGCAATCCTTGTTCAGATGAGTCGAGCTCTGTAACGACCCAGAAAATCTGAACCAATTTAAAAATTTTAAATTGGCTAAAATAATGGATTTTAAATATTTAAAATAAATATTTTAAATAATGGCGATGAAAACTGAGTTAAAATCGACATTTGAAAACCAATATAATTAATTATAATTATATATAGAATTGAAAATGGCGTGGTAGTTCGATAATTTGATTTCAAACTTCAATTGAATATACCGGGTGCAAAACAATCCGGAATTTAGTGAAACCAAAAGCGTTAGGATCTATTTGATGATGTCTTTCTAACGAACCCGACCAATCGAAATTTCATAGCGGGAATCAAAAGATATGTCCAGTTGAAAATTCTGAATAGTCGCTATGGAATTCAGGCCCTTAAAAATGGACATTTTGCAAACGACCTCGGATTTGGACGAAACCACTTTTGTTAGATCCGCAGTGTCAAGTTATTGTTAGGTTTCAAATTTCATGATTTTTCGAATCAATATGTGAGTGTGGCAAGGGAAAACGCGTTTGACCGGTTTCAGTTGATTTTAATCGACTGGAAATTGGCCATTTTTCAAACGGTCTCAGAATTCGAAGAAACTAGTTTTGTTGGGACCGTATCGTCAATATGAGGCTAGAAAATATTTTTTTGGAATTTTTCGAGTCAGTATGTGACCCCGGTAATTTGAAATGTACGTTTAAAATTCAATATAGTGATTTAAATGTAAATTCAACGGAAACTGATTGTAACGATTAAATCAGCTTGCGATACATATCCCATTGTGTTCGGAATGGGGGTAAAACGCTATGGGCGACAGGCGGTGGGCCTCGTTTCGAGGTCGTATGAAAAAGTCAACCTTTTTGCAAAAATAGAAATAATGAAATAAAAAAATAAAATAATATAATTTCCCTCCCCATCTCCTTCGTACTGGCCCCCCCCCCTTCAAAATTCAATCAACCAGAAAGAAAAAGAAAAAGAAAAAAAAAACCCTAAAACTCGACGGCGACGCCACCACCGCAGTCCCCTTCGAAGCCTTCCCCCCCCCCCCCCGGTCGAATCAAATCGCGACCCCTCGAAGCCATCGCTCCACCCTCCGCTTCGCCGACTCTTCCTCCTGCTGCCGACATCGACGCCGACCCCTCGAAGCAGCGCCGCCCTTACCTCGAAGCCACCTCCGACGAACTGCAGAAACCCCCCCCCCCTCTGTAAGTATTTCTTTTTATTTTTATTATTTTATTTTTATTTTATAAAAACATAATATTAAAAACTGATTTTTGTTTAAAAGGAAAAAAAAACTGATTTGTTTAAATATTAAAAACTGATTTGTTTAAATATTAAAAACTGATTTGTTTAAATATTAAAAACTGATTTGTTTAAATATTAAAAACTGATTTGTTTAAATATTAAAAACTGATTTTTGTTTAAAAGGAAAAAAAACTGATTTTGTTTAAATAGTAAAAACTGATTTTTGTTTAAATAGTAAAAACTGATTTTGTTTAAAAAGAAAAACTGATTTTAAGAAAGGTTTTAAAACAGATTTTTGAAAAGGTTTTAAAAGATTTGAATTTTGAAAAGTAAAAGATTTGAATTTTGAAAAGTAAAAGATTTAAACTTTAAAAAGTAAAAGAAAAGATTTGATCTTTGAAATGGAAAAGACGGAATTTTTATTAAGAAGTAAAAATCAGATTTTTATATATTGAAATTCGAAGTAAAAATCAGATTTTTATATATTGAATAGCATAGTAAAAATTCGATTTTTACATGTGTAGAGAATACGGGCGAAAGCGACAAAAGGCGGAGATTTCTCTAAGTGAAGTGTCGTGAAGTTGGATAGCTATTGGTGAGATTTCTGATTTTAAAATATTATATATGTGTGTGAAATGAAAGTGAATAGCTATATATATAAATTGCTATATATATATATATATATATATATATATATATATATACGCCCCTCGTCCACAAACCATGGACGATATTTATTGGTTGAAATTGTTGTGAAAATTGATTGATAGTGAATGATTGTTTGGGATTGTTTGTGATTGATATAGGTTGATGGTGGTTGAAAAATACCCATTTGTGGTTGTGAAATATTTGGTTGAAACCACATAGGATTAGTTTGTGGAAATGAAATAAATATATACATGCCGCCTGCGTGCGAACTAGATGCATGATCACCATTGTCAAAAACCGCGAGGTTTTAAGGTAGAGCGAGGAGCCGTACTAGGGACGGTGCCGGTTTTAACTACCCTGCCGTTATGCTGCCGAAATTTTGAATAATATTCGTGTGTTTGAATTATTTTCATATGCTTAAACTATATTTATTCATTGAATAGAAAACATTCATGTGTTGAATTGATATTCATTTGTTGTTTAGAAATTCATGTGTTGAATGGTATTCATATCTTGAAATAAATTGTTCGATAATAAAAATCACATTTTTATCTATATATAGAAACTATAGAAAACATTCATGTGTTGAATTGATATTCATTCGTTGTTTAGAAATTCATGTGTTGAATGGTATTCATATCTTGAAATAAATTGTTCGATAATAAAAATCACATTTTTATCTATATATAGAAACTATAGAAAACATTCATGTGTTGAATTGATATTCATTCGTTGTTTAGAAATTCATGTGTTGAATGGTATTCATATTTTGAAATAAATTGTTCGATAATAAAAATCACATTTTTATCTATATATAGAAACTATAGAAAACATTCATGTGTTGAATTGATATTCATTCGTTGTTTAGAAATTCATGTGTTGAATGGTATTCATATCTTGAAATAAATTGTTCGATAATAAAAATCACATTTTTATCTATATATAGAAACTATAGAAAACATTCATGTGTTGAATTGATATTCATTCGTTGATTAGAAATTCATGTGTTGAATGGTATTCATATTTTGAAATAAATTGTTCGATAATAAAAATCACATTTTTATCTATATATAGAAACTATAGAAAACATTCATGTGTTGAATTGATATTCATTCGTTGTTTAGAAATTCATGTGTTGAATGGTATTCATATTTTGAAATAAATTGTTCGATAATAAAAATCACATTTTTATCTATATATAGAAACTATAGAAAACATTCATGTGTTGAATTGATATTCATTCGTTGTTTAGAAATTCATGTGTTGAATTGATATTCATTCGTTGTTTAGAAATTCATGTGTTGAATGGTATTCATATCTTGAAATAAATTGTTCGATAATAAAAATCACATTTTTATCTATATATAGAAACTATAGAAAACATTCATGTGTTGAATTGATATTCATTCGTTGTTTAGAAATCCATGTGTTGAATGGTATTCATATTTTGAAATAAATTGTTCGATAATAAAAATCACATTTTTATCTATATATAGAAACTATAGAAAACATTCATGTGTTGAATTGATATTCATTCGTTGTTTAGAAATTCATGTGTTGAATGGTATTCATATCTTGAAATAAATTGTTCGATAATAAAAATCACATTTTTATCTATATATAGAAACTATAGAAAACATTCATGTGTTGAATTGATATTCATTCGTTGTTTAGAAATTCATGTGTTGAATGGTATTCATATCTTGAAATAAATTGTTCGATAATATAAATCACATTTTTATCTATATATAGAAACTATAGAAAACATTCATGTGTTGAATTGATATTCATTAGTTGTTTAGAAATTCATGTGTTGAATGGTATTCATATCTTGAAATAAATTGTTCGATAATAAAAATCACATTTTTATCTATATATAGAAATTATAGAAAACATTCATGTGTTGAATTGATATTCATTCGTTGATTAGAAATTCATGTGTTGAATGGTATTCATATTTTGAAATAAATTGTTCGACAATAAAAATCACATTTTTATCTATATATAGAAACTATAGAAAACATTCATGTGTTGAATTGATATTCATTCGTTGATTAGAAATTCATGTGTTGAATGGTATTCATATTTTGAAATAAATTGTTTGATAATAAAAATCACCTTTTATCGACTATATGAACTATATAGAAAAATAGTGTTTTGAAATGAATCGTTTTACAATAAAAATCGCATTTTTATTGTATGCATAAATCGTTGAAATGTGAAGTGTTAAAAATAGCCACTTGTTCAAAATAAACATATATGAGTTGAAATATTCATTAATTAGCTAATGAAATGATTTGCACCTATTTATGTAACATTAGAATGAATGGAGTTTTTAAACCAAATAGAAATCAAATATGAAGCCGAATAGAAATTGATAAATGATAAGAACTGTATATATATGTACATGCAATATTCATTGAACAGGTTATAGCAAAGGGGCTAGAGAAGAGGAATAAAATTTTGTGCCCGACAAATAGGTACACATTTACTGATTTGTTTGGGTGATGATTTTGAGCCTGTTGGCTAGCCGCTTGGCTTTTTCTTTTTCATTTTGAGATTAGAAGGACCGGGAAAGCTATTTGCGATTTCCCGATGCTCCCGGTGCAGGGGAGGTTATGGCGAAATTTTCCAAAATTTTAAGGTGTTAGAAAAATATTTGAAGTGAAAACGATATGGAAATCACTGAATGAACTATATTTATATAAATATAAATAAAATTAAAACGAAACGAAGCCGTGCAGTTCGTGTTTTGAAACCGTGTTTTCAAACAACTAGTACGGGAAATCCGACCATTGGATTTTCCCGAAACCTCAACCGTCGGGTTCGCCTTGGAATAATCTTTCCAACGGCACCAACCTTGTAAAGATCCAACGGTTGGATTGTCTGGAATGTTTAATTCAATTCTGAAGAAAAACAGCGCCAGAAGCGATTATATATTTATATATATATAAATATAATTATATTTAATCGAATAACGACGCTGCAGTTCGTATTTTGAAATCGAAATTTCAAACGATTGTACCGGGAGATCCGACCGTCGGATTTTCCCGAAACTGGAACCGTTGGGTTCGTTTTGAAAAGACCTTTCTAATGATGTAAATTTTGTGAAGATCCAACGGTTAGATTTTCAGATATGTGTAAATCAAATCTGAAGAAAAACAGCGCCACGGCCGCCTTATGGCCCGAAGCGTCGTTTTGAATAAATTAGCTATTTTAAAATAAATAAAAATAGCGATAAATAGTTATAAAATATCATAAGCGATATGGAATGGAAATAAACTGAATTTGCTTGATTTATGTGATATTTGATGGTTGAATGTGTTTGGTGTGAAAATTACATTAAAGAACAAAGTTGGTGTTGTCGAATAATTTAACCATTGAAATAAATCGAATTGAAATTCTAAATATACGTGAATTATTTGAAAAGGCCGAGTTAATTCTCATTTCGAATAATTGACCGACGATTGAAATTCGAAGATGAAGACGGTGGTCGAAGACCGGAGATCTTCACCTCGTTTGGATGGTAACCGAGGTCCTGATTGGGAGGCATCCCGAAATATGGATAATGAGTGGTGATCGTTCAGACGTACGTGTTGATCGAAGGGTTTGCGAGGTATTTAGTGCCTCCGGTTTCGTTCAGACCCAGAATGGACTTGTAAATGGACTGTGTGTCCGACATTGGATTTTATTCTGTGTTGATTGATCTCTGTTAAATATACATCTGTTTGGCGGCGGAGAATTTATTCTTTTGCTTAACGCCCTTCTCTGAGACGTACGAGCTCAGAGGTTGTATATCGATGGACATCAATCGCATGGCGTGAATTGCCTGTGTGGCATGCTAAGATGCAGTGATCAGGGCTTCTGTTGAAAAGCAAAGTCTTGTGGTGATGATCAAAGCACCGCCTGTGTGGCGTAGCTTTGTGTATAACGTGAATTCGCGAGCCTCACACCCCGGTATGAACCTAAAACTGGAGAAGGACCTCAGGGAGGGCATGCGTTTCTTTCTAGCTAGGGTGGTGTCAGTGACCTACCAGCCCTGACATTTATATACTTTTCACCTATGTGGTTGTTGCTGTTGCGAGGCGCCTCGGTTTGATCGGACGATCCGGGTCCGATGGAGTCATTCGTTGGCTCGTTTACGCCCCAAAGGGCGGGGAAACGTATTGTTCAGGCATAATAATCCACATCAGTGGACCGGCCCTGACGATCTAAAGGCTTGCCTGCGCGCTTGCCTGTGGCTCGGGCTAGAGAGTCACGAATTCGGTAAGGACTATCTTTTGCCTTGGTTCATGACGGAAATCCAATTTCCAAATACGTGATCGTGCGGTTTTGATTGTATATATATATGGCGACATGATATATGGTACCCATGCCGTCTATGATTGATAGTTATGATTTGAAATTGTTTTCGAAACATATAAACACTTGCAATAATATCAATTGCCTTTGTTTTATTCGTATCAATCATATTTTGGCCATTATAAGGTAAAACTCTATCCTCCGGTTTGCGTTGCATTGTGTGATGGGAACTGAGTCTTATAACGGCTTCATTTTTATAAAAAGCATAGCGATGTTTAAAAGAAAGATTTGTTCTAAAGCACTGGCAATCCAATGGAGTAAACCCGTTCCACGAAAGTGGCGTGGTCCTGTGATTAGCCAAATTATATATATGTGTTGAGTGGATTTCTCATACCAGTCCCATGACTGACTCGTAGTTTGTTTCACTTTCAAACTCGGGTGCCCCTTTTTCTACACGGGCAGCCTTGTATTCAGGTTTAGCTGGTTCTTTTTCTGGATAGCTGGAGCTGAAGATGGATTCTATCATTTATTTCCTTTTATGCTGTTCAGCTCCTATTGTACATATTTTGTTTATTTCCGCTGTAGACATTTATGTTTAGCTGAACTGTATTTGTACTAAGTAAGATCCTGTATACTGTGTAACTCTGATGATTACTTTTATCCAGTATATTTTGTTGTTCATTCTGGTGTATTTATTTAATTCTGTTCTGCTATTATCTGTTTCTGTGTTATATTCCAAAGATAACCCTGTTTCCGTGAGAACGGGATTTTGGGTCGTCTCAAGCTCCCACAAGTAAAGCACTTTTTCCCTTTCTTATCTTCAGTCTTTTCATCCTTCTTTTGTGTTTCTTTTTTGGGCCCCGCTTTCTTATTCTGTGGTTCTTCCTTCTTTGTCTCTTTCGGGCCCTTGTCTTCCTCGTGCAGTAGTGCCATGTCCACCAATCTCTCGTAAGTCGCTCCCATGGGTACATGGGTCATGGCTAGGCTGTGCAGTGGCTCGTTCAATCCTTTAACAAAGCGAAGAGCCTTTTTATGCTGAGTGTTGACTAAATCCAATCCGAACCTAGCCAGTTGGTTGAACTGGTTGACGTATTCCTTGACCGTCATACTTCCTTGCTTAAGAGATAAGAACTTTTCCAATTGTAAACTTCGATCAGCTTGCGAGAGGAATTTTGTCTCAAACCTTGTTCTGAAATCCATCCATGTCTCGACCGGCCTCTCGGCGTTAGTGACTTCCCACCAGTAGGAAGCTTCATCTTTGAGCAGCCATACCGCCAACTGTACCTTCTGCCTATCGTCCACCTCGAAGATAACAAATAGATCCTCAGTTTCTTTGAGCCAATTCCTTGCTTCTACGAATGATTCAGTTCCTTTGAAATCCTTCCCACCCATGGCCCTAAAATCTCTACAGATCTTTGAGAAAGCAATTGCACGAGGAGGGGGTGGGGGAGGGGGATCATTTGCTGGACCTGCAGCGGCGGTCCTAGCCTCAAGATATTGACGAAACCAACCGGGTACATGAACACCCTCCGGTATCTCAGATGCTTCAGACATGCTGAAACGAAAAAGGAAAGGTTCAATACAAAAAGGACTGAAAGAAAGATATATGGCTCTTGGGGATTATGTTTTTCAAAGTAAGCTTTTTTTTTTTTTGAAAATACTTCCTTTCAAAACCTTTTTGAAAACAGTTTTCAAAAACTTTACCCAAATCTGGTAACCTTCAGCTCTGATACCAAGTGTAACACCCCACCTCCGTTAAGGTCACTCACAAAGGGAATGCCTTAACTTTGGTGGAGCATTTTAGTAAACAGAACAGAAACTTACAAGACAGATAAAACAGTACTTGAAAATTTTTAACTTTATTACAGCGGAAACAGAAATTAATATGGTTACATCCTTTCAAATCTCAGAATTCAAGTACAAAATATCAGTCTTGTACAAAAGCCTTCAAAATGCATGGTTTAAAATCATAATCCCCATAGAACGGAAGTTATACAGAGCCAAGCCATACTTTAAGCACTTCAAGCAAAGAGAAACCCGGATCAAGCTAAAGTATTCCCTCCTTGGATAACCTGGGGGGGAAATGGAAGAAAGGAGGCGAAACAACAAGGGTCAGACAAAAAGTCTGGCAAGTCCAGTGACTTTCAGCATATGAACAGATAATAATAATATGATATGAACATAAAACTGGATGTGAGATAACTGTAACAGGTGTAGCAGATATAACAGAAAAACAGAATGACATAAACTATTGCTTTACACTTCTCTGCACTAATACTAGTATAACAGAATTAGGTGTCACCCTAATGTCTAAACTGAAGCAGGAACGGGTACAGAATAATTTAACAGAAACAGAATGCTAATAATGGGCCTTTACTACCCGATCAGAAACAGACAGAAGCAGAAACAGATTAATCCCTATGGAAGCAGAATGTAGAATTAGGTGTACACTAGTAATGGGCCTTTACCACCCGAACAGACAGTACCACGCAGAAACAAACAGGTGTTATCACCCAACAGAAACAGACGGTACCAACAGAAACAGACAGAACTAAGTGTACCCTAAAACCCTACCCCAAGCGATCGGCTCCCTAATACATAAATATCTTGTGTCGGCCCCACAGTAGGGTGTATCACTCCCTAAAGTGACAACCAATTGGCACAGACCTATTTACAGATGTCACGGCGTCTTACATCCTCAGAGGCAGACCGGGATCCATGCACGCACATGACCCGGTTGGAACGCACCATCAACACCCCTCGCCATTATCAGAATGAACCACTTATAATTAGTTCAGTAAGCCTGCCCGGACCCTACCTACTGTTGGGTCAAAGTTTTGATACCAGAAAGGGTTACTGACTAATATGGGTCCCAAACAACAGATAACACAAGTGATTCCCTTCCTAACCTTGTGTCCCCAGACTAACAGATCTCAAATTAACTTGTTTACAAGTTCAGACATACAGAATTCAGATTTACTAGTTCACAGATTAAGTTAACAAGTTTTCAGACTAACAGATCAGATGTACAGATTTTTCAGATTTGTCTAACTTTGTATTGGGCCTACAGATTCATGGACGGGTTTACTACACCTATTAATCGAGTTGGTTTAACCCTATTTTCCCCCAATACGTTTTAGACGTCATTCTTATCTTAGATTTGCATTAATTAATTATTAATGCCCAGACCTCTCACATTAGGTCGCTAACTTGTGGCCGCTGGATGGGCCGGGCGGTTCCGGGCAGACTTCTGCCACAAGCCAGACCTAACCTCGTGTCTTAAGCAGGTTATGACTAACTTCTCACATTAGAACCTATTGTTTGCGGCCACTGGATGTGCCGGGCGGTTTCGGGCAGAATTACGCCGCAAACTCATTCTAACCTCGAGTTAGTCACGTTTATCTTTGCGGCCAATTAATTAATAATTTACCGTTTATGCGCACGCCCAATATATATGCCAATTCAGATTATATCAATAACAGGATGATTATATCAACACAGCAGATAACAGATTTTAGCAGATAATATATTTTCCAGATTATATGACTTAACGGATTTAACAGATTTAGCAACTTAGCAGATTTTGGCATATAACAGGTTAGGCATTTCAACCGACAAATTTAACAGATTAGGCACTTCAATCTAATTAGCAGTCTAGGCAATATAACAAAACTAGCAGTTTAGGCAACTTAGCAAATTAGCAGATTAATATTTCTAAAGGTTCTATTTACATGCCTTGCCTAATCATAAATTGGCCTAAATTCATATGCCTACATAATTGTCATGATTCACAATATGAACATATACTCCATGTTTGCATATCTTCTTCTTTTTAAGTCATAAATCATTATGCAAACTATACCCAACAATTTAAATCATATCTTCTAAAAATCAGATCTTGACTTTTATATGCATTTTGTCCAAAGTCTCAAATCATATGTAATCTTACAATGGTTCCTCTCTTCTTTTATCACAGAATATGCATAGGTCTAAAACTAGTTTACAACATATGCTTATTTTTTTTTCTAATTAATTACAGATCTAAATAACATATGTTCATTTCTCTAATTAGTTACAGATCTAGAATACAATGTACACTATGCATACAACATATATAAATTACATGTTTACAGTCAAATTCATGCATCCAATCCCAAGCCATATGTCAATATATTTTATGCCTCAGATCTAAAGTCATACGTTCAATTCAGTCTTGTCAAATTTCGCATCATTCATTATTTGTCCAAAAATTTGCGTTCATACGTTAATCTCTTATGAGATTAGGCACAGGCTCGTGGTAGCCTGGCTATAGAAACAGAAAGGAAGCAGAAAGGGATACAGAACAATCACAGAAAAACAGATCTAACAGATATACAATCTCAGATTCAGATTTAAACGCATATCAGAATTATAATTAATGTTTATAGCAGAAAATAACTGTACTTGCCTTGATTGGATTAAAGAAAGAACTTTAGTTGTTACAGAATTGTTGCAGAAGCTTTTATCTCAAATTCGAATTTAGGATGATGTTGATTGGCTTCTAGTTTTGATTCCAGCAAAGTAGCGACGCCATTTTTATTTTTATTAGAACAGAGGCAGAGAAGAAGCAGAATAGAATTGTGTGTATAGGAGGCTAGGTCTTAGGATGTATTTATAGGTGTAGTTAGTTGTTTTAGGCCTTTAGATAAACCCTAAAACAGATCAGAACCGTCATAATTCGTCACAGGCTCACCAAAACAGCCCAAAAACCCATCCAGGTGCACCCAGGCCGACCTGGCTCGACCAGGGGGGTCGACTCCCAGGTCGACCCTAGGGTCGACACCCAAGTCGACCTGGTCCCCTCTAGGTCGACCCCCAGGTCGACCTGGTCTGGGCGGGAATTTTCCAGCCTGGCTCGTTTTCTGCATTTTTGAAATTTGTTTCGTTTTTCTGATTTTTCGTGAAACTTCTGAAGGCCATATCTCGGTCATACTGACTCCGATTTTCGAAATTTCGGACTCTATTTCGCGTATTTTTCCGAGATGAACGCAACCGCGAAACCCGTTTCCCTTAATTCTCACATCTGTAATTAGTTATTCTTAAATTTGTGGCATTAATATTAACAGAATTACGGGGTGTTTCAAGTCTTCCCAAATAATGTTATCAATTTAGACGACATGGAAGACCTACTGGAAAATATGTGGAAATATGGTAAATGATAGAGACTACTATGTAGCACGCACATATGTTCTTCTAAATTATGTCAAAGTTGCACCATTTGTCAGGTAATACTGAATTCATATACAATTCGATTATATGTTTCTATATATATTAATAAAAAGGGAACGTAATACATACTTTCCGCATGCATGAATCACAACATCCATCTGGCAATCTCTGTAAAGAATTTGCTGAATGGTTTTCAAACTACGTTTATGATTCCAATAATTGTGTTATTGATGAAGGATTACGACATTTTGCCATCGGACCAAAAAGAAATGCCAAAACTTATCCAATATTCTTCGTCAATGGATTTCAATTCAACATCAAAGATTACGAAACTGAAAATTTAACATATAATAGCAGTGTATTTGTCAAAGATAGCAATGATCCAAAGGAGCATATAAAAGATTTTTACGGCATCTTAACACAAGTTTTAGAGTTGACATATTATGTACAGCCTGCAGAGAAAGTTTTTCTATTCAAATGCAGCTGGTTTAACAAT
This sequence comes from Allium sativum, assembly GCA_030737875.1. Classification (NCBI taxonomy): domain Eukaryota; kingdom Viridiplantae; phylum Streptophyta; class Magnoliopsida; order Asparagales; family Amaryllidaceae; genus Allium; species Allium sativum. The sequence goes on along the minus strand of CM060927.1, from coordinate 257,977,851 downwards.
GTTTCTAGTTCTAAAATTAATGTGCACAAAGATTATAAGCTAATTGACATAAGGCATATGTCACATTACTATAAGTATGATCCTTTCGTGTTAACTAAGCAAGCATCACAAGTCTATTTTGCTCTGTATCCGTCCTTAAAAAAGATAAAGCAGACTGGTGGGCTATTTTTAAAACAAATGCAAGATTTACATTTGATGGAAATAATATTCTAGATGAAAGCGTATCAAGTGGACCTCGAGCCAAATACTAAAATAATAATAGCCGTTGACATTGATGTAGGGTCGTTGAATGATGAAGCGAATGTTTTAATAGATGCGTTTGTAAGTATCGAAGAAAATGATATAGAGTACGAAATTGAGTCTGAATCAGAAAATGATAAAGATTGATTGTAGATGGCATTGTTTGTTGTATAATATATTAATTTGAGTTATTCTGAGCTATATAATAATTAATAATGATGATGAATACTCTTAGCTATGAATTTACTTATGTTATGCACTATTCTGAGCTATGTAATAACAGTGATGGTGATTGTTCTAAGCTATGAATTTACTTATGTTTTGTACTATTCTGATTTATGTAATAATAATAATAACCACTATATATGTTATGAATTATTCAGAGTTATGAATTATTCTTTTCATGTACGATTTTGTGCAAGGTATGATTATGATATGATAAGTTGTATGATTATCACTTGATTAATGATTATGTGATGGTTATGTGATCATTATTCTTTTAATATGCATCATATCAATTTATACATATGATTGCGGCATATATGTCTGATAGAAGATGATCCGGGTGTACGTCTTATCCATCTCGTTCACAGTCTCTTGCAGTTGGAGCAGGTCCTAACAGCACGTAGTCAGATCTACGTCGGGTTGCGGAGATCATTACTAAGAGTGTCGGGTAAATGTCAATTTTATTTCAATTATATTATTTGAAATATATTAAATGTTTACATCAACATTTATATAGGGGGTTGGAGATGGAGATGTCTTCCTTTATTTTAGATGGGTCAAAGGAATCATATAATACTAGGATGTCAAGATGTTTGCCGCATTGGGATAGTATCTCACCTCATATTAAGAATGCTACTTTGATTGATTTGATGGTAAGTATAATTTTATATTACTATTGAAAATTAATATACTATATACAATTCAAAATAAATTAAATGTGCAGGCTATAGTATATGTGGAGCCGCATGATATGGATGTTTTTGTTGGAGAATGGAATTTTGATAACAACAACCTTATATTAATTATTTACATTATTGATTATAAAATATATAATAACATCTATTGTCCAAAATATACATATGTATATGCAGGATATAAATATTGAATACTTTACAGTTTTATAGATTCAAGATATCATGGAATTTAAGACTCATGAGTATCAATATATCAAGAGCTTAAGATTATCAAGTAATAGAGTCTAGTTTATATGTAAAACTCCGGTTAGCACTTTCAAATTATGTTTTCTGTTTTCAAATTTTCTCTTTTCAAAATTGATTTCAAGCTATTTTCAAATTGATTTCAAACTTCTCTTAAAATGATTTTTAATCTTCCAAGGATTTCAAACTTATGATTTCGGATATATTTCCTAATTTATAAGTGTTAACTCGTCAAAAGACCAAGCCTGGGATAGAACTACAAAACAAGCACTCGCAACATCTCATGTGGCCATATCTCCAATCAAAATTGGACACGAATCGTGACTCAGGTGCGCGAGAAAGTCAATCATTCATATTGCTGCGAAGCCACTCAAACACGGAAGCAAAACAAATCGCCCATTCAACATGGGCGGGAGCAACCTTGTGGCACAGCCGTAGGGACAAACTGCGCCATACAAAGGCAGCAAAAGGACGAGCGCCCTGGAACCAAGAAGGCCGGTCGCACAAGGAACAAAGGAGAATTAATTCCAGTCCCATGTTCTGCTCTTATAAATTTTCTCAAAGAAATCATGTTCACGTGGACACCCGCTCCTATGGACTCGCACAACTACTCAAGACGCCCGCTCCATTAAGTCGCCCACACATGGTAACTGAATACAGCCACGGATAGCTGGCTACAGCTAGTCGATGGCATGGTTGTAATTAATAAAATGAGCGATCCATAGCTGGCATAAACAGACTTCCGGTCATTTCCAAGGGGAACTCACCTATAAATACACCATGGCTATCAACAAAAAGAGGAGGCAACCTTTGAAACCTGGAAGTTCTGCTAAATTCTATCCTCAACTACTGATTCGGCCATGGCGTCAAGTATAATCTTGTGATCCAGGAAAACAGAAGCATCCTCCTCCTCAATTATTCATCCATCTTCTTCTCCTCAAACTCTACCATTCTCTTGTATAATTCCAAGATTGAGATATATAAATGAGGGTATATTGAGTGAGTATAGAGATGTATGGAAAGAGAGAATTGATGTATTTTGTAATCCTCGTTATAAGATTGAAACTCACCTTCACAATGGACGTAGGCCTAAATAACGGCTGAACCACTATAATTCTCGTGTCTATTTTACTTTTCTCACATTTTTCGCTTTCAATTACTGATTAAAGAAGGTTCCATTTATTTCTTACCAAATTGGTGAAGTATAGTTTAGTACCTTGGGTGTTTAGACCATTTTTGGTGTAAAAAATAAGTATTCTTATTTTTATAGTTTTATTAAAACATTTTACTGTTTATATTTGATTATAATTTCAATTATTCTTATTTAAACTCTAGGTTTTCATAAACTCTTTTTTATATAGTTTATATCTCTTCATAAATCCCTATATATATGTAATAATTTAGTTTTTATAAGTTTTTAATCAAATGTTTAAATAATATTTTATTATGTTTTTATACATGAAAAATAATATTATAACAACTAGTTTTGTTTTAGGAATTTCCAGAAAATATATTGGTTTAAATACTTTAAAAAATGATTTAAAATTGAAAAATATAGTATATATGTTGATATACCATAATGCACATGTCGACATATAACTGTCAGATTTTCAATTTTCAAAGGAAGTGTCTTTTCATATTTTGAAACGCTTTACTTATCTCTTTTCCTCTTCTTTTCCTTATTTACCCTCGCATGATATTTTTGAATTTTTATCACTTCTTCTTCTCCTTCTTTACCTCTTTACTTACCACCATTAAAATACATAAACTTATTGATTTCTATACTTATACTCTGCTGATTTCAACAAAAATTATATCATTCTCTTTCTCTTCTCAAACTCTATCAACTACTATCTATTTGAAGTGCTATTGAAGATTTTAGGCCTGTTGTAATTGTTTGGGAATTTTATGGAAAAAAAAATTTGAGTAGGACGGATGTGTAGCACGAGGCTACACAGCCGATTAAGCATATATATAAATTATATAATAATAATCCAGTTGACAAGCCCAACTGGCGGCTTTAAGTTTGCAAAATAGTGATTCAACAGCAGCAAAAATACCCGAAGGTAGGCATCAGTACAACAGTACAACATAGCGACATTGTACCATATCATATACATAAACAAGCCAAAATAAGTACCCATTAAATACACAACAAAAATTTTATGGAAATTGTTTGGGAAATGGTGTATTCCTTGTAGCCCTGAAATCAAGGAAAGGGAGCGGTGTTAACCTTCTAGCCGTGAAATCAAGAGTGGTGGAATCAGGGTTAACCTTGTAGCCATGAAATCAAGGGTGGTGGGATTGGTGTTAACCTTGTAGCCATGAAATCAAGGGTATTGTACTGGGATATTGATAATAATAAAACTCTGCGCAATTCAGTGTTGTGTGGGACTAGATGTAGGAGTAATTCGAACCAGTATAAAATCCGGTGTGTTCTTTCCTTTTCTACATTTTATATTTACTTATTTCTGTGTTTGTGTTTGTTTCTGTGTTTGTCATCATTTCTGGTGTGATAATCATTGCGTGATACATATAGTGATTCAAGTTGGTTTAAGATTTCTATAAATTCCTTATAAACACTATTCACTCCCTCCCCTTTAGTGTTAATTCTGCCTTAAGATCTTTAATCTTTAACATTTTATGAATTATTGTAACTAGAAAATGCGGAAAATTATGGAGAGATAATTTTTAGGGAAAAAATGCTTCTAGAAAACCAAATTGGATGAGTGATGACATTTAGGTCGCGTTTCTTAGATATTGGGAAACCGAAGCAGTTAAAGTGAGATATAATGAAACTATTTACATTTATGTTGGTTGCATTATTTTAATTAACCGTGTAAGTAGCAGCAAGGAATGCGATGAATGGGAATAAAATTCCATCTTTACATCATGGTGGCTCCCAATCTTTCCAACAACATAGAAGAGAATTGGTATAAATTTTCAATATATTTAGCATTTGTTCATGTATATCCTTTTGTATATCATTCATTCTTATTTTTAGTATATTCTATTAATGTAAATCTTCATTTTGCAAAGTACGGAAGGGAGCCTACGATGGTTGAAGTTTTTAGACTTAGACATACGGTCGAGCAAATGGATGCAAAGGGGAATGTTTCCTATGATTGGACGGACCAGAAATTAATGCTGCAGATGTAATGATTAATATGCTTATCCGTGATTACAATGTTTCATATTCATTTATATGACAGTATATAAGTAAATCGTATAGCAATTGCATCAAAATTATATTCATAATTGCAGGAGAGATATGAAGTAGAGTAAGCAAGAGCGACACATGCCAGTGGACGGGAGGAGATTACGCTCGAAGAGTCCAATCGCATATAGGATTCTATTATGATCCACCTACTGAGATAGGCGATATGGTTTCGGCAATCAAGAGGTAAACCTTTTTAAAACCTTCATGATAACATCGATCCTAAATATTAACTTGAATTATTTCACAGACTCTTAATTTCTAAGGAGCTTACAGGAGATCTCTATTGAGGAGGAGGATATAGCTCGAATGTAGCGACGGTTGGATAAGCTGAATGATTGGCGAAAGATCTACCTATCCTAGCAAATAGACGAGCATAATGCAACCTACTATCAAAAGCATGGATCAATGCCCGGGGAGGGAGATGCAGATATTGATGGCGACGACGACAACAATGATGCAACATAGTTTGAAAACACATAGTCTAACTTGTATATTTTTTTTCACCTATGATTACATAAAGCTTTAGGTTAAATAGTGAAGTGAATACTAATTTTGATTATCTTGTTTTATTAGATTTATAAAACTTGGATATTTAAATTTTGGTATATAAAACATATTTTTATAGTTTACTCTATATTACTAGATTTTATCAATAAATTAATTTTATTATAATTATAGATTTTATAATAATTTTTCTAATTTTAAGTTTTAACACATAAATGGTTCTTTAGCAAATTAATATGTTTTGATTTCTAAAGTTTAAATTTAAAAAATAATTAATATCAAAAGACTAATGTATATCTCATATAGAGTTTTAAGTGCTTTTCAAATTAGTTTTTATATGTACTCTTATGAATATATTTTTGTATCAAAATAGCTTACTTCATATGATAAAATTTTATATTCCCTTTAAAATGATCTTCAATATTTACTATATTATTTTTAAAAGAAGCGCCTTACCAAGATTATTTAACTCCATATTTCTCATAGAATTATTCTAAATATTTTACTATCCATCATGAATATATTTTTGATTACCATTAAACTCTTAATCTAATTCATTAGTATCATTAACCTAAGTTTAGAAATTAATGTATTTTATCTTTGTTTGATTCAAATAATTTATAATATATATGTATGTGCATAATAATTAGATAGTACTTTGAATATCTTTTACCGAAATAGATATTATCACCAGATCATTCTTCATATTACCATTACATATCTTATTTCATATCATACATCATTATTATAAACTACAATGCATCTCAAATTAAAATCATTCACATCACAAGTTGTATGTAGTGACCCGCATTTTTAGCTGTTGAATAATTTATTTATTTATTTATTAAATATCGATTTATCGATATCGAGAATGTGAATTAAATAATATTGAATATTTAATTAATAATTATAATATAATAAAATATATTATAATGTCAAAATAATCAAAAATATTGGAAATCACAATATTCTGTGAACTGGGTCATCCCTAAGATGTAATTCAGCTTAGAGTTGAATTATTTTGACGAATATATTCAATCGACGTCAGTTTGAACGTAGAATTTTAATATAATTAAAATAGAGCCTGAAACGACGCGGCAGTTCGCTATTTGGCGATTCGAACTTCAACTGAATGTACATGATTCGTTTTAAGCCGGATTTCTGGGAAACAAGAAACGTGTGGAGCTGGCGGAGTATATCTTTCTAGTGGAAGAGAAAAATCTGGATTTCGTCGTGTAGATTTTGATTTACGTCCAAATCAAATTTCAGAAAAGTCGTTGTGGAATTCCTTTATAATTTGCGACGCTTTAATTACGTTATAAATCGATTTCAATATAAATTGAATATCGGGATAATCTGGAATTCTGAAACATCATGTTATAAAATCTGGTGTGATATTCTGGAGTTGGATGATATCATATACGAATTTATACGATAATATTAATTTATTAATATTTTATTTAATTATATTTAAATATATTTATATATTTAAACGGTCTGTTCAGCGCTTGAAAAATAGCCAGTTTTGCATACAACCTCCAATTTCGACGAAACCAGTTTTGTTGGATCCGCAACATCAAATCATTGTTAGATTCCAAGTTTCGTGATTTTTAGAGTCACTGTGTGGCCGTACGGATTTTTAGAGTGAAAAACAGTCAGTATTTTGACAGTTAAAAATACGCTGTGTGAGCAAATGGAGTCGGAATTCGACGAAACCAGTTTCGTTGGGACCGTAATGTCGAACTGTAGCTGCATGTCCAGTTTCGTGATTTTTAGGTGTTATATGTGACCACGGGAATTTTTAGAAGCCGAATTCAAATAAATGATTAAATAAATATCTACAAAAATCTAAGATAAATATCTCCATCCTTACCTACTATAAATACCCACCTTTTTACTTCCCTTAAGACCTAATTATTCATTCTTCAGCAAAGTAAAAAGAGGCCGCCACCGAAGTAAAATTCCTCACAGTAAAATCCCAATCTTTGAAAAATCAAACCAAAATCATTTAAAAATCCTTAAATGCTAATAGCAAGTGGTTTGAGATCGTGAATGCCACAACTTCACGCTGGTCTGCGAAACTGGAAGCTCGTTCAACGTTGGGAGGTTTGGGATGTTCACCATAGTAGATTAGGGTTCGAGATATCGAACGATTTAAACATCGGTTGGAGTTTTCTATGTTGGATTTAAAATCATAGTGAAGAATGAAGTGTGTATGAAGTTTTTTGGTGGATTTTGTGCTAGACGAGGTCGATACCTGTACTGGTATCTGCGTGGAAGCTGCCGAGAACGCACGACGAAGGAAGTGTCGAGCTTGGCCAGGGTGGTTTGGGAGGAAGGAGAATTGAGCGGGGAGAATTATGGTGAAAACCGTTGGTGATTTTGTGGCGAAACAAGGGAGAACGTGGTGGAAGCAGAATCACGAAAATGGCTGTGAAGAGGAGCAGGTTCGTTGGGGTATGTTCGGTGAAGAAGAGGGATAAAGGGCCAACGTGGTACTTATGATCAAAGGGGAATTGGGCAGGGTAATTGTGGTAAGGCCCAACGGAATATATTAATTTTGTTTTAGTTTAGTTTAAAATGTATACTAACTTAGAATTGTCGTAACTTCTACATACGATGTCAGAATTTAGCGAAACAAGATCCAATGGGATCGTATGGACGAGAGCTCCACAATGAGACTGACTGGGAGTGGATTGGAGCTAGTTTGAATTTACGGCGAATTGAACTGTTTGATTCAAATCAAACAACAGTTTATCGTTCTTTAACAATGAACTGCAAATGTGAGTAAATCTCACTAACTCTGAACAGTTTATATTTTCATGTTGTATTTTTAGAACTGTTAGATATTGGTTGATTGACTGTGTGTTGACTGTTTGATTGAACTGCTAGTCAGTTAGTTGAATTTCTATATTGATTCTGTTTAACAGAATATATCATATAGAACTGAAAGTGATGTTGATTTTATTGTGTAACATCTGTGGATGCAGGGAAACAGGTTGGAGGAATCCGACTGGATTCCTCAACAGTTATTTTATTATTTTTCATATATTTTGATATATGATGTGAATTATAACCGGTTGTTGATTGTGTGTGTATGGACGATATTGAACATCGTAACTTGATATGTTAAACACCAGGACATACAGGAATATTGAAAAGAGAATATTTATAAAATCAAGAGGATTTTATAAAGGAGGATATTTATAAATAGAATATTTATAAATAGAAATATTTATAAATGGAATATTTATAAATAGAAAATACGTCTAAGTGGAATTATAAATGAAGGAAAGCCTTTATAAATGGAATATTTATAAAGTGAATTATTTATTTAGAATAAATAGATAAGATACTATAAAATGGATTATTTATTTGTTAAATAAATAAAATATTAAATAGGGATTATTTACTTTGAAATAAATAGGAGATATTCAAAAAGGAAATAACTGCAAATCATTTTCTTTTTGAATGGAAAGGCTTATGTAGCGGTTTGGGGATTTTCCCAATACTCCCGGCACAAAGGAGGTTATGGCGAATTTTTCCGAAAATTTAAGGAGATAGAATATTTTTAGAATAAATTAAAAAAAAGAGAAATATTTGTAAAACATTTACAAATGAAATCAAAAGAGAATATTTGTAAAACATTTACAAATGAAATCAAAAGAGAATATTTGTAAAATCCTTTACAAATAGAATAGAAAGAGAATATTTGTAAAATCATTTACAAATGAAATGAAAAGAGAAATATTTGTAAACCGTTTACAATGAAATGAAAAGAGAAATAATTGTAAAAACATTTACAAATAGAATTGAAAAGGAAATCATTTGTAAAGTGAAGAACCGTTACTAAAAGTAAATCTTTATAAATGAATAAACGTTGTTAAAAAGGAAATCCTTTTAAATGGATAAACGTAATTAGAAAGGAGTTAATCGAATATGGTATTCGAAAGTTAGCAAATCGAATATGTTATTCGAAAGGTGTTAGTCGAGTCGAGTTAGTTGAATAGAGTTAACCAGTTAGAGTTAACCAGTTAGAGTTAATCAGTTAGAGTAAACCAGTTAGAGTTAACCAGTTAGAGTTAATCAGTTAGAGTAAACCAGTTAGAGTTAACCAGTTAGAGTAAACCAGTTAGAGTTAATCAGTTAGAGTTAACCAGTTAGAGTTAATCAGTTAGAGTAAACCAGTTAGAGTTACCCAGTTAGAGTTAATCAGTTAAAGTAAACCAGTTAGACTTAACCAGTTAGAGTAAACCAGTTAGAGTTAATCAGATCAGTTAGAGTAAACCAGTTAGAGTTAATCAGTTAGAGTTAACCAGTTAGAGTTAATCAGTTAGAGTTAATCAGTTAGAGTAATTCAATAGAGTTAATCAGTTAGAGTTAATACAAATAAGATGCCATTTTTGTACTACTGCTAGCGTAAATTTCAGGGCTGTAAATAGCCTACGGCGGTCGGATGTTTCCTGAGGGAATCAGGCGTAACCATTGTGATCACTGCGATCTAGAGTCAAGCGAATGGAGTTAAATCGAATATTAGCTATTCGAAATAAAGTTAAACAGACATAGTGGTTCGAATATATGTAAATCGAATATTAGTTATTCGATCGGAGTTAAATAAGTCGAGTTAATTAAGTTAGTCAAACTGAGTTAAAAAAAAAAGATTATCGAATATAGTTTATTCGAATAGAGTTAAAGGAAAGGAGTTATCAATTCTAGTTTAATCGAAAGGAGTATGGATTTTAGTTTAAAGGAAAGGAGTTATCGATTTGTTTAATTGAAAGAAGATTTTCGAATATAGCGTATTCGAAGGAAAGAGATCGAATATAGTTTATTCGAAAGAGAGAGATTTCGAATATAAGTTATTCGAAGAGAGATAATCGAATATAGGTTATTCAAAGAAGAGTTAATCAAATAGAGATTGCTCGAAAGGGAGTTATACGTTGAATTCAATTATACTGAATTCGGGAAAGTATTATTTACTTTCCGGTGTTTAAATCAAGAGTTATTTATTTATAAATAAATTGGAGTAGGTTAATTATTCACATTAAAGAATAAAAGTTATAATTGAAGTTAGATATTACGAAAGTAGGGATTATAACGCTATTGTTATAATCAATGTTTTCAATAAAGAAGTGGATTCGTAAATTGAATCCGAGAGTTACGTAAAGAAGTTGTTAAAGATTTAAAAGATAAACTGTTACTATTTCGAAGTTATAACGTTGTTCAATTAAGGTCTGAGAGGTAATTATACCCCAACTTGATTGACTTCCTTCTTAACTAAGGAATGGTAAGGGTTGATAGTGAATGATGGTTAAGTGAATTCAGTAAATGAGTTGAGTTGACATAGCGATGTTTATTTAAACATCAGTTTAAAATCGAATGAAGGAACTTTGGAAATGTTTTCCAAATAAGAAATTAGAAATGTTTTCTAATATAGAAAACAGGAAATGGAAATGTTTTCCATTGTTAATAAAGTATACTTTCTAAAATTAGATAATAAGTATTTAGAATATAGGGAAACAGTAGATAAGTATAGTAATGAACTAAAGAGATAAATATTGAATGATGATTGATTGATATAATTTCCATCTGGAAATAATATCGTTGTTTGCACACGAGTTTTTCTTTGATAGTTAAATCACAGACTATCAATGTTTTGACCATTTTACGTTGTTAATATGGAGAGACCGGTTGGATTATTATCCGAAGAACCACTCCGTATTGGCATAAGCGTTGCGAATCAAGTATGCTGAATATATTGAAGACGGAGTAAAGTGCAAGCGCTATTGTATAAGTCTTAGATAACAGTGCCTAAGATGGATGTACTGAATAGTGCCTTCGGTTTGTCCAGTCCCAGGACAACTTGTATGGACGAATGTCTGACAGAGTATTCCTAACGAATCATATATGTTGATCTCTTCAACGTATTACGTTTGGTGGCGGAGAAATTCGTTTCTCTTAGCTTCATACCCGTGATACTGTTAGGGAAATCGATAATGATTTGGCGGATATGACGATGTGGTATTCCAAGTAAATGAAGATATGATATGAAAGAGATGAGCGTAGCTTCTTGCCTCACATCCGGTAAATGACAGAAATCGGGCAGGCAGCATGGCTAAGTCGGTCGCACCGAAGTAGGGTGTATAATCACCTATCTAGAGAATATTCATTTGCTTCTTTAATCTATCAATGTTGTCCCATATATATATACGGGAACGGTTGCTGATCCCAACCGTTGGTGATGTACATTCGATACACTCAAGCGAAATGAGTGGTCGGTGATGTGTGGCTGAGTTGCAAGATGTTCTTGTTGAAATCCAGTGTATCGTTCCTAGAGTACACTGATCGGAAGGTGGTTCCATACCTTGTCATAGTTGGAAATCCAATCATCCAATACGTGCTTGCGGTTTTGATTGTATACTATATATGTAGTAACGTGAGATGCAAGCGTTTCTACTAGATTGATATCTATTTGCATTTAGACATTATTATAATATCAGAATGATATTACCTTTCAAAGATGTTTGGATTCTCATAAGGTAAAAACCCGTTCCGTATTCACGGCGTGGTCTTATGAGATATCATATACCTGTTTAAATGATTTGAGTTTACTCACACCAGTCACATGACTGACTCGGAGTTTATTTGTTTTGTTTTCCCTAAACTCTTGGGTGCCTAAATTTGTACGGGCAGTCAAGTAGTCAGGATTTACAGGTATACTTGAAGAGCTTGGAGCAGGAGGCTTCAGCAGTCGATAGCTATTATTTATTCTGCTGTGATGTTATATGTTGTACTCTGAAAATGGTATGTATAAACAGTTATAACTTTGTATTTCAAAAGTTATGTTATATTTTATTCGTTCCGCTGTGAGATTCGTGTTACTCTAATGATGTTGTACGTTCTTCTTCTTCTTCTATTATAAGTTTCTATCTTATCTATCCTCACCCTCTGTCTTCTTTCTTTTAGTTTCTTGAATTTCCAGTGCGATTTGGGTTGGACTTGTGTTATTTAGTCAGCTCAAATTCCCCCGGATTTTCGGGTTACTACAGTTGGTATCAGAGCGAGGTTAAGTATTACCTTGGCTCTGTGGCGTGATTCAGTAGAGATGGGATTAGTAATATCCTAGACTGAATTTGAGTGTATATATACGAGTGAATGTATTTGTTATTCAATATAAAATGATTTTATATTGTGGAGTTTTATTGGTTGAGTTGTTTATGAACTCTAGTCGATCAGTTTGATCCACTGTATCGATAGGGGTTACTAAACACTCGAATACGATAGACCGACACGGTATGTTTTGAAAGAAGGGTAAATGAAATAATTTTACCCAAAATATATATATTGGAATTATAATATATATTGGTTGTGTTGGTTGATATTATAATCGAATAAGATTATAAAAAGTGAAATGGTTATAAATAACTAATCAGAATTCATATAAGTAAAGTATATGAAATAAGATGAAGTAAATCTGAATTTAAATCAGATTGGAATTAAAATAAGGAAATTTTAAGTTCCTGGGAGATTTTGAAAATGTTTTTCAAACTGAAAATGTGATATAGTATTGAACTCACTTCGATAGCTGGAAAATAGATTCTGGTGATGAATCGCGACATCATCAGTGTTCATTTTCGAGCTCTAAGTGACGGATTACTACCAAAGGTTTGAATTGTTTTAAGAAAAACAAGTGTTTAGAAATTCAAAGGTTTTAAATTGGTATTATGATTTCAAATTGATTTGAAATAAACCCAGGAATTTAAATTCTGGAATATAAATTTAACATATGAAGTTAAAGAGATTGAGATGGTAAAAATTGAGAAAAATAAATTGAAATTAACTTGAACTGAGTTAAATAAAATTGAATGGGTTAGAGATAATCTAGAATGGAACCAAATTGATAAGTCAATAATTTGGAATTTGATATTGGGGTTCGAATGAAATTCGATTTGGATTTGAGGATATGAACTGATTGGAATTTGATTGAGATAACACTGGTATATGCTGAGTTGATAGCATATGGAAGTGATAGAGTTGATGTGCCCGACAAAAAGGTACCAGTTTATATTATATATGAGTTTGGAATTTATGAGCCAATTTGGCAAGCCGCATGGCTGTTTGATTTTCTTTTGGGTTGGAGAAGGCCCAGAGAGGCGAGCTGGAGTTTGAGATATTGACCAGTACAAAGGAGGTGCTGGCGAAATTTTTTGAAAAGTTAAGGCGTTGGAAAATTTTCAAAATTTTTGAAAATTTAGTTAGTCAGAATAAATTAATATTTTAGTCGATATTAATTGGTTCAGTTGAAACCGGAGATAAGAGGTAAACAGATAAATTTTTACCCAGTAGATAGGGTCGTCCCCTAGCTTAGCAATTTCGAGGACGAAATTTTATTAAGGGGGGAAGATTGTAGTGACCCACATTTTTAGCTGTTGAATAATTTATTTATTTAATTATTAAATATCGATTTATCGATATCGAGAACGTGAATTAAATAATAATGAATATTTAATTAATAATTATAATATAATAAAATATATTATAATGTCAAAATAATCAATAATATTGGAAATCACAATATTCTGTGAACTGGGTCATCCCTAAGATGTAATTCAGCTTAGAGTTGAATTATATTGACGAATATAATCAATCGACGTCAGTTTGAACGTAGAATTTTAATATAATTAAAATAGAGCCTGAAACGACGCGGCAGTTCGCTATTTGGCAATTCGAACTTCAACTGAATGTACATGATTCGTTTTAAGCCGGATTTCTGTGAAACAAGAAACGTGTGGAGCTGGCGGAGTATATCTTTCTAGTGGAAGAGAAAAATCTGGATTTCGTCATGTAGATTTTGATTTACGTCCAAATCAAATTTCAGAAAAGTCGTTGTGGAATTCCTTTATAATTTGCGACGCTTTAATTACGTTATAAATCGATTTTCAATATAAATTGAATATCGGGATAATCTGGAATTCTGAAACATCATGTTATAAAATCTGGTGTGATATTCTCGAGCTAGAAGATATCATATACGAATTTATACGATAATATTAATTTATTAATATTTTATTTGAGTATATTTAAATATATTTATATATTTAAACGGTCTGTTCAGCGCTTGAAAAATAGCCAGTTTTGCATACGACCTCCAATTTCGACGAAACCAGTTTTGTTGGATCCGCAACATCAAATTATTGTTAGATTCCAAGTTTCGTGATTTTTAGAGTCACTGTGTGGCCGTACGGATTTTTAGAGTGAAAAACAGTAAGTATTTTGACAGTTAAAAATACGCTGTGTGAGCAAACGGAGTCGGAATTCGACGAAACCAGTTTCGTTAGGACCGTAATGTCGAACTGTAGCTGCATGTCCAGTTTCGTGATTTTTAGGTGTTATATGTGACCACGGGAATTTTTAGAAGCCGAATTCAAATAAATGATTGAATAAATATCTACAAAAATCTAAGATAAATATCTCCATCCTTACCTACTATAAATACCCCCCTTTTTACTTCCCTTAAGACCTAATTATTCATTCTTCAGCAAAGTAAAAAGAGGCCGCCACCAAAGTAAAATTCCTCACAGTAAAATCCCAATCTTTGAAAAATCAAACCAAAATCATTTAAAAATCCTTAAATGCTAATAGCAAGTGGTTTGAGATCGTGAATGCTAACGCTTCACGCTGGTCTGCGAAACTGGAAGCTTGTTCAACGTTGGGAGGTTTGGGATGTTCACCATAGTAGATTAGGGTTCGAGATATCGAACGATTTAAACATCGGTTGGAGTTTTCTTTGTTGGATTTAAACTCATAGTGAAGAATGAAGTGTGTATGAAGTTTTTTGGTGGATTTTGTGCTAGATGAGGTCGATACCTGTACTGGTATCTGCGTGGAAGATGCCGAGAACGCACGACGAAGGAAGTGTCGAGCTTGGCCAGGGTGGTTTGGGAGGAAGGAGAATTGAGCAGGGAGAACTATGGTGAAAACCGTTGGTGATTTTGTGGCGAAACAAGGGAGAACGTGGTGGAAGCAGAATCACGAAAATGGCTGTGAAGAGGAGCAGGTTCGTTGGGGTATGTTCGGTGAAGAAGAGGGATAAAGGGCCAACGTGGTACTTCTGATCAAATGGGAATTGGGCCGGGTAATTGTGGTAAGGCCCAACGGAATATATTAATTTTGTTTTAGTTTAGTTTAAAATGTATACTAACTTAGAATTGTCGTAACTTCTACATACGATGTCAGAATTTAGCGAAACAAGATCCAATGGGATCGTATGGACGAGAGCTCCACAATGAGACTGACTGGGAGTGGATTGGAGCTAGTTTGAATTTACGGCGAATTGAACTGTTTGATTCAAATCAAACAATAGTTTATCGTTCTTTAACGATGAACTGCAAATGTGAGTAAATCTCACTAACTCTGAACAGTTTATATTTTCATGTTGTATTTTTAGAAGTGTTAGATATTGGTTGATTGACTGTGTGTTGACTGTTTGATTGAACTGCTAGTCAGTTAGTTGAATTTCTATATTGATTCTATTTAACAGAATATATCATATAGAACTGAAAGTGATGTTGATTTTGTTGTGTAACATCTGTGGATGCAGGGAAACAGGTTGGAGGAATCCGACTGGATTCCTCAACAGTTATTTTATTATTTTTCATATATTTTGATATATGATGTGAATTATAACCGGTTGTTGATTGTGTGTGTATGGACGATATTGAACATCATAACTTGATATGTTAAACACCAGGACATACCGGAATATTGAAAAGAGAATATTTATAAAATCAAGAGGATTTTATAAAGGAGAATATTTATAAATTGAATATTTATAAATAGAAATATTTATAAATGGAATATTTATAAATAGAAAATACGTCTAAGTGAAATTATAAATGAAGGAAAGCCTTTATAAATGGAACATTTATAAAGTGAATTATTTATTTAGAATAAATAGATAAGATACTATAAAATGGATTATTTATTTGTTAAATAAATAAAATATTAAATAGGGATTATTTACTTTGAAATAAATAGGAGATATTCAAAAAGGAAATAACTGCAAATCATTTTCTTTTTGAATGGAAAGGCTTGTGTAGCGGTTTGGGGATTTTCCCGATACTCCCGGTACAAAGGAGGTTATGGCGAATTTTTCCGAAAATTTAAGGAGATAGAATATTTTTAGAATAAATTAAAAAAAAGAGAAATATTTGTAAAACATTTACAAATGAAATCAAAAGAGAATATTTGTAAAACATTTACAAATGAAATCAAAAGAGAATATTTGTAAAATCCTTTACAAATAGAATAGAAAGAGAATATTTGTAAAATCATTTACAAATGAAATGAAAAGAGAAATATTTGTAAACCGTTTACAATGAAATGAAAAGAGAAATAATTGTAAAAACATTTACAAATAGAATTGAAAAGGAAATCATTTGTAAAGTGAAGAACCGTTACTAAAAGTAAATCTTTATAAATGAATAAACGTTGTTAAAAAGGAAATCCTTTTAAATGGATAAACGTAATTAGAAAGGAGTTAATCGAATATGGTATTCGAAAGTTAGCAAATTGAATATGTTATTCGAAAGGGGTTAGTCGAGTCGAGTTAGTTGAATAGAGTTAACTAGTTAGAGTTAACCAGTTAGAGTTAATCAGTTAGAGTAAACCAGTTAGAGTTAACCAGTTAGAGTTAATCAGTTAGAGTAAACCAGTTAGAGTTAACCAGTTAGAGTAAACCAGTTAGTCAGTTAGAGTTAACCAGTTAGAGTTAATCAGTTAGAGTTAATCAGTTAGAGTTAATCAGTTAGAGTAAACCAGTTAGAGTTAACCAGTTAGAGTTAATCAGTTAGAGTAAACCAGTTAGAGTTAACCAGTTAGAGTTAATCAGATCAGTTAGAGTAAACCAGTTAGAGTTAATCAGTTAGAGTTAATCAGTTAGAGTTAATCAGTTAGAGTTAATCAGTTAGAGTAATTCAGTAGAGTTAACCAGTTAGAGTTAATACAAATAAGATGCCATTTTTGTACGACTGCTAGCGTAAATTTCAGGGCTGTAAATAGCCTACGGCGGTCGGATGTTTCCTGAGGGAATCAGGCATAACCATTGTGATCACTGCGATCTAGAGTCAAGCGAATGGAGTTAAATCGAATATTAGCTATTCGAAATAAAGTTAAACAGACATAGTGGTTCGAATATAAGTAAATCGAATATTAGTTATTCGATCGGAGTTAAATAAGTTGAGTTAATTAAGTTAGTCAAACTGAGTTAAAAAAAAAAAGATTATTGAATATAGTTTATTCGAATAGAGTTAAAGGAAAGGAGTTATCGATTCTAGTTTAATCGAAAGGAGTATGGATTTTAGTTTAAAGGAAAGGAGTTATCGATTTGTTTAATCGAAAGAAGATTTTCGAATATAGCGTATTCGAAGGAAAGAGATCGAATATAGTTTATTCGAAAGAGAGAGATTTCGAATATAAGTTATTTGAAGAGAGATAATCGAATATAGGTTATTCGAAGAAGAGTTAATCAAATAGAGATTGCTCAAAAGGGAGTTATACGTTGAATTCAATTATATTGAATTCGGGAAAGTATTATTTACTTTCCGGTGTTTAAATCAAGAGTTATTTATTTATAAATAAATTGGAGTAGGTTAATTATTCACATTAAAGAATAAAAGTTATAATTGAAGTTAGATATTACGAAAGTAGGGATTATAACGCTATTGTTACAATCAATGTTTTCAATAAAGAAGTGGATTCGTAAATTGAATCCGAGAGTTACGTAAAGAAGTTGTTAAAGATTTAAAAGATAAACTGTTACTATTTCGAAGTTATAACGTTGTTCAATTAAGGTCTGAGAGGTAATTATACCCCAACTTGATTGACTTCCTTCTTAACTAAGGAATGGTAAGGGTTGATAGTGAATGATGGTTAAGTGAATTCAGTAAATGAGTTGAGTTGACATAGCGATGTTTATTTAAACATCAGTTTAAAATCGAATGAAGGAACTTTGGAAATGTTTTCCAAATAAGAAATTAGAAATGTTTTCTAATATAGGAAACAGGAAATGGAAATGTTTTCCATTGTTAATAAAGTATACTTTCTAAAATTAGATAATAAGAATTTAGAATATAGGGAAACAGTAGATAAGTATAGTAATGAACTAAAGAGATCAATATTGAATGATGATTGATTGAAATAATTTCCATCTGGAAATAATATCGTTGTTTGCACACGAGTTTTTTTTTGATAGTTAAATCACAGACTATCAATGTTTTGACCATTTTACGTTGTTAATATGGAGAGACCGGTTGGATTATTATCCGAAGAACCACTCCGTATTGGCATAAGCGTTGCGAATCAAGTATGCTGAATATATTGAAGACGGAGTAAAGTGCAAGCGCTATTGTATAAGTCTTAGATAACAGTGTCTAAGATGGATGTACTGAATAGTGCCTTCGGTTTGTCCAGTCCCAGGACAACTTGTATGGACGAATGTCTGACAGAGTATTCCTAACGAATCATATATGTTGATCTCTTCAACGTATTACATTTGGTGGCGGAGAAATTCGTTTCTCTTAGCTTCATACCCGTGATACTGTTAGGGAAATCGATAATGATTTGGCGGATATGACGATGTGGTATTCCAAGTAAATGAAGATATGATATGAAAGAGATGAGCGTAGCTTCTAGCCTCACATCCGGTAAATGACAGAAATCGGGCAGGCAGCATGGCTAAGTCGGTCGCACCGAAGTAGGGTGTATAATCACCTATCTAGAGAATATTCATTTGCTTCTTTAATCTATCAATGTTGTCCCATATATATATACGGGAACGGTTGCTGATCCCAACCGTTGGTGATGTACATTCGATACACTTAAGCGAAATGAGTGGTCGGTCATGTGTGGCTGAGTTGCAAGATGTTCTTGTTGAACTCCAGTGTATCGTTCCTAGAGTACACTGATCGGAAGGTGGTTCCATACCTTGTCATAGTTGGAAATCCAATCATCTAATATGTGCTTGCGGTTTTGATTGTATACTATATATGTAGTAACGTGAGATGCAAGCGTTTCTACTAGATTAATATCTATTTGCATTTAGACATTATTATAATATCAGAATGATATTACCTTTCAAAGATGTTTGGATTCTCATAAGGTAAAAACCCGTTCCGTATTCACGGCGTGGTCTTATGAGATATCATATACCTATTTAAATGATTTGAGTTTACTCACACCAGTCACATGACTGACCCGGAGTTTATTTGTTTTATTTTCCCTAAACTCTTGGGTGCCTAAATTTGTACGGGCAGTCAAGTAGTAAGGATTTACAGGTATACTTGAAGAGCTTGGAGCAGGAGGCTTCAGCAGTCGATAGCTATTATTTATTCCACTGTGATGTTATATGTTGTACTCTGAAAATGGTATGTATAAACAGTTATAACTTTGTATTTCAAAAGTTATGTTATATTTTATTTGTTCCGCTGTGAGATTCGTGTTACTCTGATGATGTTGTATGTTCTTCTTCTTCTTCTATTCTGAGTTTCTATCTTATCTATCCTCACCCTCTGTCTTCTTTCTATTAGTTTCTTGAATTTCCAGTGCGATTTGGGTTGGACTTGTGTTATTTAGTCAGCTCAAATTCCCCCGGATTTTCGGGTTACTACATTGTATTTCATTCAATACAACATTTCATATTGCTTTGCATATGACATACATTTCTTACTGTAGTATAACCAACGTACTACACACACACTGCATTACATGGTAACTTTTAACTCCACACATAACAAATATACTGTATGGGGAGTTTCTATCTTAGAAATATATAGAATTATTAATACATAACATATTTACTTCGATTAAATTAACTTGTTTGACTTGTTTGGCTTGATTGATTTGTTTGACTTAGTTGACATAGGTATTAAATAATATAACTATATTAAGCTTTTTCACATTTTATTACATATAGTTTTTCTAGTATTAGATTAAGGGGAGTTTTATAGTTTCTAAGATTAGTTGAAGTTTCAAGAGGTGTTTATTGACATATATTATCTGATTTGGTTGATTTGGTTTTGATTATTTAGATTGATCGTTTGAATTGCTTGTGTAGATTGATTGTTTGAATTGCATGTTTAGATTGATTGTCTAAATTACTTGTTTGGATGGATTGTTTGAATTTTTTGTTTGGATTGTTTGGTTTTTTTTACTTGGATTGCTCGATTGTAAATATTGAACAAATCGTTGATTGACATGCTTGGATATACTCTTGTGTCTTTAGAATTGTAAAGGAGTAAGAGGATGTTATTTAGATTTATTTATTTAGAATTATTATTGCTTGGATTTAGGGGAGTATAGGTTAGTTCAGTATAGTCTAAAATAGGCTAGTATAATCTGCTATAATATAGTATCGTATAGTTAGTTTTTTTTAATGACAAAAGGGGAGAAATAATAAAATAAGATAGGCATAGTTTAAGGGGGAGTCAGAAGGAATTCATGGTCAAATGGGGAGTAATCAAGGAATTAGATCAACAGGTAATATCAAGTATGAATATTTTATAAACCAAGGTTGTCATCATCAAAAAGGAGGGGATTGTTGGAGAATGGAATTTTGAAGGCAACAACCTTGTTTCAATTATTTACATTATTGATTATAAAATATATACTAACATCTTTGTCCAGAATATATATATATGTATATGCAGGATATAAATATTGAAGACTGTACTGTTTTAGATATTCAAGATATCAAGGAATTCAAGACTCATGAGTATCAAGATATCAAGATTTCAAGTGCTCAAGATTATCAAGTAATAGAGTCTAGTTTATATGTAAAACTCCAATTAGCACTTTCAAAATCTGTTTTCTATTTTCAAATTATCTCTCTTCAAAATTGATTTCAAACTATTTTCTAATTGATTTCAAACTTCTCACAACATGATTTTTAATCTTCCAAGGAATTCAAAATTATGATTTCAAATATATTTCTTAATTTATAAGTATATTATTTTTATATTTTTATTAAAACATTTTACAAAGTTTATATTTGGTTATAATTTCTATTATTCTTATTTAAACTCAAGGTTTTCATACACCTTTTTATATAGTTTATAAATTCCTATACATATGTTATTATTTAGTTTTTATATCACTTATATATAAAGTTTTTAATCATATGTTTAAATAATATTTTCTTATGTTTTTATACATGAAAAATAATGTTTTAACGACTAGTTTTCTTCCAGGAATTTCCAGAATATATATATATTGGTTTAAATACTTTAAAAAATGATTTTAAATTCAAAAATATATTATATATATCGACATACCATAATGAACACGTCCACATATGACTGTCAGATTTTCAATTTTCAAAGGAAGTGTCTTTTCATATTTTGAAACGCTTCAGAAACGTTGTTGTAACAATCCGGAAAATCAGAACCAATTTAAAATTTTTATTTTAGCAATTTTAATGGATTTTGAATATTTAAAATCAGAACCAATATTGTTCAAAATTTCTTCCATCGATTTCTTCTAATCCAGCAATCAATAGAAGAAACTTGCAATAAGAAATGGAAGAGCTTGGAGAGAACTCCCCACTGATCGGCGGTGATCAGATTTAGGGTTCCGACGTGGCCGTGGTGGTGCCTTAAAGGCGGGACGTTCGAATAGTTTTTTGGTCACTAGGGACAATCAGACTCGGCACCATCACTGGCGAAGGTAGAGGGCAGAATGGCGTTTCAGGTGGCGCACTCTGATGACCGACGGTGATCTTTAGGCGGCGCGACGATGAAGATCTGAAGTCGAACGTGTTCCAGAATTGATAAACGAAGAGGATGGGGTATAACCCCCTTAACTATGTAATTAGTGTTGTTAATTATTTTTAATTAATACATTTATGTAATATGAAGTATAAATTATCATATCTTGTTCAAACAGCAACGAAATCGGACGATTTAAATTGTGTTGAAATCATGAAGATGAGCACTTCACGATGGAGCTGACTAGAACGGAAATGGAAGCAATTAGAAATTCTGACTGAATTAAACGTCCAGTTTAATTCAATAAAACAATCGTTTATATAACGATTTCTATCCGGTCGATGTGAGAACTCTCTCTCACTCAAATTATTTTATAGTTATTATATCATAGGTTGCAGATGGGGCTTAGTAGCTCCTAACACTATTTTATTGCAAACCATGGTTGATTGTTTGTTTGGATTGTGATTGGGATTGTCATTGATTGATATTGTTGTATATAAAATTATTTATATAAAATATATATAAAAATTATCATGAATAGAAAATAAAATAAATATTCATTTACAAATCAGATGGTTTGTTTATGTACACCCATTTAACTGACACTGATTGGGAGGATAAATTTTACACATCGCCCAACTGCACAAATAATAAATAGTATTTGTTTGTTGAAACCCCACACGAGTATTGGGATGATATTTGACATACACTAATCCCAATTGTTTAGCTGTATGTCAATCGATGGGTTGACAGACTGTATAAGTGTTACTTATTTATTTTAATGCTTATACAGCTATAAAATGCACACTGGATATTATATGAATTTTTAATGATTGTTTATCATTATTGTTGTATACATGCGATGTATGAAATCCATATAACTGGAATTATATGGTAATTGATTGAGTCTGATTCCAGTTCAGAGTTAACGAATATTTTAAAATAACATTCAGTGAATAATCAAAATGTGATTTTGATGTCCGATTTTGGATGGACACGAAAATATTGATATGTGAAGCCGTGTTAAGTAGTTAAACGCCATTTTAACATGAACGGGATTTTGTGTCGATTTATTCATTTTATAATGAATATCGAAAAGTGATTTCAAAATCTGATATTTTGAAAATATTATCATTTTAATATTATAATGATATAGAATATTCAATTTTGATTTAAAATTGAAAATGAAGTTAAAATCGATTTAAAATGAATTTATAAATATTTATAAATATGTTTTAAATAGAAATCGACGATATATATTATATATTTAATGGCTTGAATAGAACGCACCGCGCAGCGACCGTTCGCGAATTTCGACCATTAACTTCAAATTGATGTAACGGGAGATCCAACTCTCAGATTATCCTAAAACCGGAACCGTTGGGTTCATACCGAAAAGAGATTTCCAATGAATACAAGAGATTTGAAATCTAACGGTTGGATTTTAAGATATGTCCAAATCAATTTTAGAAAAGGTCGATATGGATGCAGTTCGGTGGCCGATATTGGAAACCGACTATACGAGAGATATTAAAATTATTAATATTATGGAAAAATTACGTAAATTCATAATAAGGATTTTGGAAAGATTTTGGATGAAAAATTACATATTTAAAAAGATAAAAATATATTTTTATCGAAATGATCTAGTTAATAACTAGAATAATAATCCAATTATTTTTAGAAATAAATAAATTGGACATTTAAAATGGTTTTAAAATAACCAGAATTTTCCAATGAAGAAATTGGAATGGACTTGTAATGGAAATAATCTCCGGAATATTTCGATATGGGATTCTGTCACTATATGGATATTGTTGAGGGATTTGGAAGATATATATATCGTTTTTCCCAATACGATATTTGTTGGTTTCAGAATTTGATATAGAATATAAGCTGATATAATTTCTATTCAGAGCCTTGTATTTAATATCAAATTAGATTTTTGGGTTTATCGTGAACGGTGTCTTAAATAACACTATTCTTAAACCCAGTTGAGAAAATAATAAATCTTTAAATTAAGATTTAGTGAAGTTTTCCAATTAATTAATATCTAATTGGAATTGAATAAAAGAATTGGATTTTGGGTTTATCGTGAACAGTGTCTTAAATAACACTATTCTTAAACCCAGTTGAGAAAAGAATAAATCTTTAAATTAAGATTTAGAGAAGTTTACCGATTAATTAATATTTAATTGGAATTGAATAAAAGAATTGGATTTTTGGGTTTATCGTGAACGGTGTTTTAAATAACACTTGTTCTTTAACCCAATTAACAGTGAAGAACATGATTTGGAATTTGTAATCTTTTAAGTAAGATTAATGGAATTTTCCAAAGTAAAGATTTCCAATTTAATATGGTAAATTGGAATTGAATGGAATTCGATTTGGTGATAATCGAGATGAGCTTCTACGAAGGAAGGCCGTTATTATATATGGAATTTAAAAGGCTTTGCCGTTATTCCATTTATATTATTAGTCTGATACGGAAATTTATATCGAATATATACTGATATGTTTTCCATGAAAGTTCCAGTTTAATGGAATTCGATTTTGGGTTTATAACGAACTGTGTTTTAAAGGACATTCATTCTTTAACCCTATTAAAGGTAGGATTTCATGTCTGACATTGTATTTCGAGTTGTATTCGTTGTTCTCTCCTAAATATATTTATGTTCGGTGGAGAAGAATTCATTCTCTTGCTTCACACCCTTCTCTGAGACGTACGAGCTTAGAGGTTATATATTGGTAAAAATCAATGGTATACTGGTATAGTATAAGTTGTCAATGTGGCATGATTGATTTTCCCAAAGTTAAATAATCATTAAATAATGATTTTTGAGATTAAAACAAGTGAATTTTTGAATTTTTTTAATTAGATTGAAATGGGAATTGGATAATTAAAATTATCAAATTCAAGAAAGTGATTGAGGATGGAGTACCACTAGTTTTACTCCAGGCGATAGGTAAATCTTTAATTAGATTTGAACGTGAAATGGTAATTGAATTTACCGATAACATAGTGGTGTTCGATGTGGAGTACTACCAGTTTTGCTCCATGGAATGAATAGGTTGGGATGGGATAATAAAATGAATGATTACTTCGGTAAGGCGTTAATCCCGACTAGTTTGATAAACCCTAATTTGGTTTGAACTGTGAAAAGTTACTACAAAATCTTTTGAAATGATTTCCAAAGAAATGGATTAAACAGTGTGTTTAAAAGTGATAATTTTTGATAAGATTAATGAGAACCTTTCCAGAATAAAGAAATACGAATAAAAGAATATTTTGGATTGGAATAAGACGTATGATGTGTTGTTATAGCACTTGATTATAAGATACGCGAGTTATTCGGAAAGACCGGGTTTAACCCATTCTGAATAATTGATACGACGACTAATAGTCAAGAGATTGAAGACGGTGCAAGACCGACATCTTCACATCGAATGGATGGGTTGCTACTCATGCCCATGATTGGAGTAGCTACCTTGAAGGGGCTACAGTGGTAGTCGTCCGGATGTATTTGTTGATTTTTTGGATATGCAAGGGCCTATCTCCTGTATTGGACATACGGGACGAGGAATAAGGTGCCCTCGGTTTTGTTCAGACCCAGAACCGACTTGCAAATGGATGGTGTGTCTGATATTGTACTCCACTATGTTGTATTCGTTGATCTCTGATAAATATATATTTTTTTGGTGGCGGAGAATTTATTCTCTTGCTTAACACCCTTCTCTGAGATGTACGAGCTTAGAGGTTATATATCGGTAGAAATCAATGGTATGACATGGATTGACAGTGTGGCATGCTGAGATGCAGTGATCCAAACTTTTGTTGAAAATCAAAGTTTGATGGATGATGATCAAAGCATATCTTTAATTAGCATAGCTTTGTGTAGCGTTAATTTGCGAGCCTCACACCCCGGTATGGTGGTGAACTGATGGTCAGGTCAGTATGCTTTTGAGATGAGGATAGACACCCTTAGAGGTTCATGGATTCGGTTGACCAAGATGAGTTGAGTGTGGCCGCTCCATGCTCAAAGGGATAGGGTACACCCCCGATTCCCATAGGGATAGAGTAAGAGGTGTTTTCTCTAGCTGGGACGTAAGCCGCAATGATACTTGATTTCCCAAAAGGGCGAATGTGCATTACGGTGTTTTCTCTAGCTAGGACGTAAGCCGTTGTGTATTGCATGTAACGACCCGTATTTTTAGTCGGTTTATTTTAAATATTTAGTATCGTTCAAATATTGAATTAATAATATAAAAGAATTTTTATATTGAATTATCGATTTATAATCGATATACGATTTATTTCGAATACATATAAATATTGAAATATGAGAATTGAAATAATTCAATTCGAAGATAAAACTGAATCGAAATAATTCAGATGATCAATAGAAATTGTATTTGAGTATAAACAATAATAATACTAATATATTATCGAGGAATTGATTTT
Source organism: Allium sativum (assembly GCA_030737875.1). NCBI lineage: Eukaryota > Viridiplantae > Streptophyta > Magnoliopsida > Asparagales > Amaryllidaceae > Allium > Allium sativum. The sequence continues at coordinate 257,951,502 of CM060927.1, read as the reverse complement.
TTTTCTCAATTTAAATTATATTATATTGATTTATTTTGGTTATTTATATATACGTTCAAATTAAATATCAAAATATATTCAGTTAGTTCAGAATAGTGTTACACTATTGAAAACAACAGTGGTTACGTTAAAATAGTGGTTCGTGGTTTAAATTAATGGACCCCGAGATATTTGATTGTGGATAATCAAATCGATATCGTTGTAAAAAGAATAAAAATCTCTTTATTTCAAATCGCATTAAATAGAAATCAAATCGAAATTTATTACAGTGCACCTTACCCTACTATTCCTTCCTCCTAAAGTATTCCTCCCTACAAAATGACGCGATACCATTTCCTTTTTCCTCTTAACATCTTGTTTTCCTAAAAGAAATTCCATGGCTTCAGTTAAATGGCTAACCAAATTCAAGTCTTTGCTTGTATCTTTCCCCAATTAAAATACTCTGCTTCTCAACGCAAAAACGAAATTTTAGTCATCGTTTCATTCTCTTCTTCTCAGTCATTAGAATAGAATTGAATTCATCTTTCAAATAAAAAATAAAAAAGAGAAACCGGAATTAGCAATTCGAAAGGGGACAAGTTCCTCGAAGCTCGACTTTCCGATGGTTGCAGCCATGACTTCGGAGTCCTCTGCGATAGATTTCAATGATGGATTTTGGGGGCAACAATTGTAAATTTGGAGGTTCATTTGAGGGCGTCGTTCATTGGAGTTCGATTCAGAGGAAATCGAGGAGTGCGATTCAGAAATTAGGGATTTGCGATTTTGGGGTGATAACCAGGTACCGTTGGCGAAGTCACGATGGACTTTTTGGGTCACGAAGAGGTTACTGTAGTCGGGCCTAGGGTACTGGAGCGTGATGCAAAACAGAGCATGAATTGGACGGACTTAGTTCGAGTTCATTGCTGAGTAGTTCGTAGGTGTTGCAGTAGTAGGGCGATCGGGGTTTGAGGAAGATGGGATGTTGGAGTCTACAGTAGAGTGATTGGGGTGGAGTCGATTACCTGGTGCTGCAGTTGCTGGAATGGGTTCGATTGTGTTGAGGGTATGATTGATGCTTCAGGTCTGTGAAACTGCAGATGTTCGAATAGGGGGAAGTTTTCAAGGTGCAACGTTGCTGAATTGGTGATAACAGTGAGGATGAAAGGAGGTGTTTAAGTGATTAAGGTATATCATTTAAATTAGGTAATTAACTTTGTTAAATTTCTATTAAGAAAACATTAAATATTTTAAATGGGTAAATATTTAAAATACGTTATTTGTTTTTCATACGAGGTCCGCTTGGGACAAATGAGTCACAATAGGATTTGTTCGAAGTTTATGGAGTAAATCGAAATCAGATTGGAATTCGTTTCTAAACAAAATCAGGAATTGAAATGGAATCAGAACATACCGCAAATACAAATCACGGTGAGTAATTCTCACTCTGTTTTTATTTAGAATTGTTTTTATCTGTTAAAAATATTTTTTTGTTGGTTGTTTGGTTGCATAAAAATCTTATTGTGGCTATGAAATATTTATTAGTTATTTAGGATTGGTTTGTGGTTATTATATATATATTGGTGGTTGGTTTCCCGCAGTACCATTAGCGGATGCCCACAGTATCATTAGCGGATGACCCTACGCCCACGTATATAAGTGGATCCCCTTTTATACGCGATATCCTGCCTTGAAGCAGGATAGGTATTATTTACGTTGACTAACGTCTGTGGATGCAGGAAAACAGGTTGGAGGGATCCAACTGGATTCCTCAAAAATATTTTATCTGTTTATTTATTTGTTTGCATATATACAGTTATATATGATGTGTTAGAAAACCTGAAATAAATAATTGGTTGTTTGGTGTTTAAATATCACTGGCCCTAAGTGTTAATTTATAAAAAAAAATACCCTGAAAGTGGTATTTGAGATTTAAAAGTGAAATTCTATTCTAGAAAAATAGAATTTGAATTTTTGAATAGATTTGAAATATAAACTTGTTTTGAAAATAAAAACAAGTAGTTCCTTTGTAAACGAAGTTTATAAATAGTTCATTTATAAACGAAGTTTATAAATAAAGTGAAATGAATTATCATTGAATAATTCAGAAATAAAAATCCTAGTGTGAATTTGAAAAGGGAAATTTATTTTTCCAAATAGAAATTTTAGTTCAAATGAATTTGAAATGGACTTGTTTAAATATATAAACAAGTAAAATAAATGGTGCTTGTAATTGAGAAGGGAAATTATCATTGGATAATTCGAATTTTTAAATTCAAATGTGAATTTAAAAATATGAATGGGGAAATCGTTTTAAGAAATAAACGATAGGATTTATTCTGATGTTCAGAATATAAATTGAACGAAAATAAATCGATAAGGATTTATGATGTGAATTCGATTAATTCGAATTTATTTAAGTAGAAGTTAAATTGAATATGAAAATAAATTGGTATTTATAAGTTATTATAAATAGAATTTCCAAAATGAGATTTTGGTTTTAAAAAGAAATTTGAAAAGGGGACTTGTTTAAATATTAAACAAGGAAAATTGTAAAATGGTGTTTATAAATAAAATGAATAAATTATCAAGAGATAATTTGAATATTAAATTCAAAGAGAATTGGAATAGAATTTGAATAAAGAAAATTCAAATAGAAATTGAATATAGAAATTCAAATAGAAATTTGAATATGAGAAATTCAATGGAATTCAAATATAGAATTTGAATATAGAAAATATAAAGGAAATTCAAATATAGAATTTGAATATCGAAAGTGAAACGAAATTTGAATAAAGAAAATTAAATATGGAATTTGAATATAGAATTCAAATAGTTTAAATATGGAATTTGAATATAGAATTCAAATAGATTGAAATGGAATTGGAAAATAGAATTTCATTTGAAATGGGAATTGGAATATATAATTCAAATGAAGTTTGAAAAATGGATTCGAATAAAGAAGAGTCAAATAGAGATTTGAGTATAGGATTCAAATGAAGTTTAACTATAAAATTTGAAAATAGAATTCAAATGAAGTTTAAATATAGGAAATTCAAATAGGATTGAAATGAAATTTGAATTTAGAAGATCGGAAATATTATGTTGAATTGGAAAAATGGATTTGATATATATTAAAATATATCAGAATAGAGTTGAAATTATTTAATCGAAATTTAAAAGTTTATATATATATAAACATAATTAAAACGAGCTTGCCGCAGCGCTGCAGTTCGTAGATTGGCGATTCGAACTTCAATTGAGTATACAGAACTCAGTTGAAGTCGGAATTTTTTGAAACAAGAATCGTCGGGACCGGTTGAATAATAGTTTTCTAATGAAGGAGAAAAATCTGAATTTCGTCGTATATATTTTGAGTTATATCAAAATCTAGTTTTCAGAAAAACAACGCCATAACCATTTAAAAACCATAACGGTTTATTTAATTTCATAATAGGATTTTAAGCGAATAAAATCCGAATTTCTATTTAGAAAATTTCAGATTTGAGTCGTGGATTATATGTGAACTCAAGTGGATAATGAATTGATTTTTGAAACAGAAATCAGATTTTTGATTTTTGTATAGAATTAACTAATTCGAATATTTATTAGTTAATGAGATTTTGAATTGATACTGGGCTTTGAATAAGTGAGTTCGATTTGAAAATTTATATTCAAAATCGAAAAGGTAAACTAGAATTGAAATTGAAATTCAATTTGGTTATGAGAAAGTTAAATATTTTTATTTGAACACGTTATGTTCAAACATAGAAGTGAAATAGGCAAAATAGCTAATTAAAGAATAAATGAGCGAAACTGAATTCAAACGATTGGATTGAGTTGAATTGAAAACAAGTGAGCATGTGTTAGACAAGTATGGGATGAAGTACATGAAGATTTTAATTTATGTGCCCGACAAAAAGTTACGTGTTTAAATTCATATATGAGAATTTATCCACCGTATCGGCAAGCCGCTTGGCTTTTTCTTTTTCTTTTGGATTGGTGAGGGCCATGGGAGGCTATTTGAAATATCCCGATGCTCCCGGTACAAAGAAGATTTTGGCGAATTTTTCCGGGAATTTAATGAGTTAGAATATTTTTAAGATAATTTGATAGTTAGAAATCAATATATCGATATATATAGAATTCGATAAGGAAACAAATTTAAAATAGAATATTATCAACAAAAAGGAAGCCGGTAGGCTGGTAATAGAAAGAGAAACATATATACGTTTAAAAATGAATAATGGGTTTTTATAATGTTGATTTTTTTAGGTAAGTGGTTTTGTCTGTTTTGTTTGATGCTAATAATGTTTCCAGTCAAGGTCTGAGAGGTAATTTTACCCCAACTTGATTGATTTCATTTTTAATTGATAAATAGCAAGATCCAATCTCGAAGAGAAGTGTTGGATAATAGTTAGTTGAATAAAATATTTTGGGTGGTTGTAACGATGTTTTACACAGCATTCGTTTTAACCCAAGTGATGGAATTTTGGAAATATAAAAGTAAATATTTCCTGAGTATAATTAAAGTAGTCAGGAAAGAGAAGTGATTGAAATTTGTTTCAATTGCAAATAAAATATATTTTCTAAGTGTAGAAATAAAAGAAGGCGAGATATAGAAATGTTTTCCAAAGAATGTAAGAGAACGGGATGATAATTGAAATATTTGTTTGATAAATATTGATAAGGAAATGGAAAGGGTGATTTAATTAATGAATGGTAATCAAGGGGCCCAGTGATTGTTTGATTGTTTGAATGGATGTTAGTTTTTCTTCGATAGTTAAATAACCGACTATCGAAGTGTTTGCCAATATCGTTGTCAATATGGAGAGACTGGTTGGATTATTATCCGTGAACCACTCTGTATTGGCAGTAGCATTGCGAATCAGATTATATGAAGATAATCGAACCCAGAGTTTATTTTGTTTGTTCTCCCTAAACTCTTGGGTGCCCAAATTTGTACGGGGAGTCAAGTAGTCGGGATTTTTCAGATTCACTTGGAAGAGCTGGAAGCAGGAGGCTTCACCAGTTAGCTATAAACTCATATATTCTGCTATGAACCATGTTTGTTTCTGGAAACAGGTGTTTATAACTATTCCAGGAAAAACTGTTGTGCTATGATAATGGTATGTATATCCAGTTACTAATTTGCATTTCAAAAAGTTATGTTATTTAATATATTTTATTCGTTCCGCTGTGAGTTTGTGATCTTCATTTTCTTCTATTCTAATATTTCTTTCATTCTATTTCTCATCCTCTAACTTCTTTCTAATAATGATTCGTATTTTTGTTCAATCTGGGTTGGACGTATGGTGTTATTAGTCAACTCAGATAGTACGGATTTGCGGGCTATTACATTGCACTACGCGATAGATCTTTTGAATCAGGAGCCATCAGTATGGAAATCCAAACTTCCAGTACGACATTTTGCGGTTTTAGTTGTAAACCTATCTATGGAGACATAGTGGGATGGGGCGCTCATGCCGTCTATGATTGATACGTTTATATTTGAAGTTGATTTCTTCACTTATAGTAATAATAAAAGATAAATTTCGCGTACTAAGCATATTTGGCTATTATAAGGTAAAACTCTATCCTTCGGCTTGCGTTGCATTGTGTGATGGGACCTGAGTCTTATAATAGCTTCATTGTTCTTTATTTAGCATTGCGCTGTTTGTTTTATGCACTGGTATTCTTGGGAGTAAACCTGTTACGTGTTATACGGCGTGGTCCCTTGATTTACCCAACTTTAAAATCAAGTTAATAACTGTTGTAGTTCTCACACCAGTCCCATGACTTACTCGGAGTTTATTGTTTTAACCTAAACTCTGGGTGCTCATATTTTCCACACGGGCAGCTAGTAGTTTTGGTTTTCGCAAATATTTCTTTTCCCAGGATCCTGGATTGCAGCTAGAGCTATATTTGAAAAGCTTTGTATTCGTGTATTCCCTTCAGTTGTGTTATAGATGTATTTTCCACTATGCATTGTATTTATAAATTTAAATTTCCACTGCTTTGTATTTTAAATCTCTGATATTTTTCTGTTGTATATTATTCATACTCTGATATCTTGTACTCTGATGTAAATTTTTGTAATAACAATGAAAGGTTCTGTTGTTTGTGTTCTGATGCATCGTGTTCTTAATTCAATCCGGGCTTTCCCGTAAGGGGAGGTTTGGATCGTCTTAATTGCAATCTTTCAAACACTATAAATAGGGGTAAAATTCAAATTTTTATCGTTTCTTCTTCTCCTTCTTCACCCCTTTACTTGCCACCATTAAAATACATAAATTTCTTGATTTCTATACTTATACTCTGTCGATTTCAACAAAAATTTTGTCATATACTTATACTCTATCGATTTCAACAAAATTTTTGTCATTCTCTTTCTCTTCTCAATATACATCAACTACTATCTATTTGAAGTGCTATTGAAGATTTCTAGGGTTGTTGTAATTGTTTTGGAAAAGGTGTGTTCCTTGTAGCCCTGAAATCAAAAAAATGGAGTGGTGTTAAACTTATAGGTGTGAGATCAAAGGTGGTGGAATCCGTGTTAACCTTTTAGCCATGAAATCAAGTGTGGAATCAGTGTTAACCATGTAGCCGTGAAATCAAGGGTATTGTATTTGGATATTGATAATAATAAAACTTTGCGCAATCCAGCGTTGTGTGGGAATGGACGTAGGAGTAATCCGAACCAGTATAAAATCAGGTGTGTTCTTTTCTTTTTTGCATTTTATATTTACTTATTTTTGTGTTTTTGACTGTTTCTGTGTTTATGATCATTTCTGGTGTGACAATCATTGTGTGATTCATATAGTGATTCAAGTAAGTTTAAGATTTATATAAATTCCTTGTAAACATTATTCACCCCTCCCCCCTATAATGTTAATTCTGCCTTAAGATCCTTAATCCACAATCCTTAACAATTTGTATTAGAGCTTAGGTTTTCACAAGGTCATCATCTGAATTTTGGAAATATAAAATGGCAAATTTTGAAATGATTTATAACACTAGTTTAAATTCATGCATTGCATCAGTATTAGATAGGTCTGCATTTTTGTTATTTAAAAAAAAAAAAGTTATCATAATCTGCTTTTTTATAAAGTTTAAAATAGTACTTTTTCAACACTATTTTTTATATGGATATGTCACTGAATCATCATGATGTTATTATTCAAAATTACAATTAGTTATTTTGAAAAGACACTTGATTCTTTGAAAAGTTGTGTTGTTTTGCAGGGGAAGAGTTACTGACCGAAAGATACCAAGATGATCGTTCATCAATCAAGAAGAGAAAAGTTTATGAAGGGATATGACTATTGGGCTTATAGTAGTTGAAGTGTCCATTTATTCAAAAATCAAATTCAAAATTTTGGTGTCAAGTTGGTTAAACTACTAAATCATCGGTATCTTTCTCATACGGTCTTGAAACTCAGCAAATGAATATACTATGCTGATAAAAAAAAACCCATCGCAATAGAGCAGAGTTCATCGTCAAATTCTAAAAGATGTCAATGTGTAGTTAATGACAAAGGAAGAATAACAAAATGGTGCATTGAAAAAAGAGGTACGCTTTACAATATTTTTATTATTATCTTTACATTTAGGAATATACATCTATAAGAATAGAAAATTATCTTTTTCTTATTCTAATTAAAATTATCTAATTTAGATACACCATAGTATACACATATACCAATCTAATTAAAATTTATCTCATTTCTTATTCTAAATTTAAATTTCATTACTCTTTGATTTGGTTTTGAAAAATTGAAACACTACAAGAAAAACCGAGATTAGCAGCGGCAGAATCCGCTGCAAATCCGTCGCTAAACAGGTATTAGCGACGGATTTCCTACATAACGCGTCCGTCGGCAAAACCCTTGACAGTATTTGTGTCAGATTTTGCAACGGAATTTAGCATGAATGTTCCAACAATTTACTATCATTTTACTAATTTTATAACAAAAATAAATATTATTTATTAATTTACTTTTATTTTAATTTTTATTTATATACCGACGATTTACCGACGGATTATTAATTTAGTATAAAATATTATTTATAAAATCTATCGGTAAACCCTTACTAAATACCAAGGGATCCGCGACAAAAAGTTTTGATCAAAAATCTTGCTCTTTTTTTTGTCGGTAAGCCCTTACTATTCAGCAAAGGTTTAGCGACGGAAATAAATTGGTGTAAGTTTCCTTTTATTATTTTTTCTTGGTAATTTGACGGTAAAATCTTTCAAATCAGTGTCGAATTTATGACGGAACATTTGGAACGCATTTTTTATATTTTCTGCTTTGATACTAATACGTCGATATTCCCTTTCTGATATGGCATTAACTCTTTTTACCGTCCTGCTCTACCAGCTTTCCAAATTAATTTTATACCGCTTATTCAGTTACAAATACTGATATTAAAAGCGAGCGAAAAACAGTATAAAATTGCCATCCACGTACAAATAATACTCTTAAGCAATAACACAACGTAAATAATATTAGCATATCACATAAAAAACATCCACAATCCTTCATTTTGTGCACCAAGCTGAATTATGAACAACAAAATTATTCAGCTGGTGTGAACGTTAAACCACATACAACCCATGACCATCACAACAGTACTAAAACCCATAACTACCAAAATAACAAACATATCCATAGTTGTGCTACAACCACATCCCTACAAAACAAGTCATAACATACCAATCAAGCTTCGTAGACGACTCTGGTGAAGGAGCCAACGAACGAGACACAGATCGCGAAGGCGAACGTGAAACTCTTTCTTGGCCCTTGATTATTGCCATCACCTTTGCCAGTTGTGCTTCAAAGGCCTCCTTATCTGCCTTCTATTGTCCTGAGAGTCTTGCTCGTTCTGCTCTCTCACTCTCAAGTTCTATGCGCATCTCCTCGACAGTTTTTTGTAGCTCAAGGACGTCATCTTCATTGTTAACAAGCTGATGTTTTGATTGCTGAGAAGACGATGGAAGCTGCATTGTAAAAATGACATTAAGGCATTAATTCTTTTAGTTTGACGAGGATGCAAAACTACAGGATAATAAAGTTTTAATACTTTTAGTCCAGACCCACTGTTTTATGCAAAAGATGCAATCCACCAGCAAAATTTTCATAAAGCATACAGTGACTGTTTAACGGTATAAGTATACACATTTCCTATCAAGCATTAGACAGTTCTCTGCATATTAATTCTTTGCTTGACTGATAATACCTAAAGTATAAAGTCCATTCATTATCTTCAACAGGTGCATTCTGTGATTGAAACCCTTAATTACCCAACTACAATTATGTTACCTTCCTACTTAGTTAACTAGATTACACAACACAAGTCAGCAAATTTACATGCAGCAGTTATACATGGTAACTTATCCTGATATGTGCGCCAAACTGGAAAAAAGTAATAGTTAAAGCACAACAATATTGAACTAAAACATGCATAACCTGAGTACAACAGGCTTTGAACTTTGATTGCAGATCAAACAGTTTATCAAACAATGAAGCTAGGGTGGTGTGATCCTCGTTTTTTTTAATCAAGCTGGTTAAAATTTTAAATATAATGGGTTTTATATGCGCTTGCGTTGCACACACCAGAAAATATCCTTATAAATAATACTTATTATGATTGATCAACGCAACCTTTCAGGGTCCACAAAATGACGCTAGCAAAATTTGTACAAAGGGAACAGAAGTCGCCTGCATGCTAAGTTATGTAATTCATATTGAATTTAATTTTTTTGGAGCCACAGCTTTGTTGTTGATACATCAATGCAGGTATCCATAAATACAGAGTTATGCTGAGTTAAGGTAACGATATTCAGTTTCAAACATAACATTGCAACAAATGCTCGGTCAGGAGCAACTCCATTTTCGTAGACCCAGGGATGGGTCGTGCAATGACAAGAAACATTGTAACATTGTAATTTTCAGTAGTGAAACCAGTTTAGAAGAGATTTAATTACTGGCCAAAGCTCTTGCATAGGTACATTATAAAGCATTCGTGATTATTTCAAAAGATCTGCTGTTCTCATACTCAAAATACCACAGCACCTTTTCCATTAAATTTTCATCTTTGTTTCTTTTTCCCCATTGAAAACATAATAAAAACTGTCAAATGCACACTTGCTTGAAAATATATATTATGATTTATTTTGTAAATGATTGTTGTACGTAAATGAATAGTATTCGAACTCGATAAGAAAAGCTAATTCCAGTCGTTCTACCTTAGTTTTCAATCCATGAAATATATAGCCCAATATTTTCGCATGTTTTCCTTAGGTGTATATTATTAAAGGAGATGACGCTCAAAAGGGTGCAATTCGGTATATGTTAATAACAAAGGTCAATGTGCCCAACAAACAAGGCAACAAGATTTCTACCGTAAGGACCGGGTCTGGTGACATCACGGGTTACGCAACCAACATATATACAGTATACAAGTGAGCTTTTCTTCTATATATACAGTTTCTAGCATTCTAATATCTTCTTTGTCAAATAAACATGGGGAAATATATGTATGGATAGTTCATAAGGTAGTTCAATGTATTAAAATGAATGACAGTTCATTTGCAATTTATGTCCATATTCATGGTGGAGCTTTTCACATAGTGGCAAGGCACAATGATAATAAGTAGCATGCATGAGGTAATTTCAGCAAGGAAATCATGCATGTACAATGTATATTAAGAGGTAGGATGGACATCTAAAATCTGCAGGTAAAAGACATCTGATCCATACATGTAAATAGTCACCATGAAAAATTTCCTAAGTTCAGTTCAGGTGTTCTTTTCCTAAATGACAAACTGAAATATGCGGACCAGTATCAAAATGGAGATGCATGCAAGCAATATAGTAACACCAACATACAGCAGGTCTTCGGAACAAGGCGAAGCGATAGTCGTACAGGTATAAATTTTAACATGGATGCCGTAAATAGCAGCATGATGTAGGCAATGAATAGCAAGACGTGAAAATAGGATACCTAAAACCCTAGATTCAGACCTACAACATGACAATATGAAAAAATCGTTAGACCTAAAACCCTAATTTAAACTTAAAACATTACAAGTAGGGGCAGTAATTGAACTGGGCAGTAAAATCGTTAGATCTACAACATGATAAAACCCCGATTTAGACCTAAAACCCTAGAATTAACAAAATCCAGGAAAATGATTAAACTCTGAAAAACTTCACTACCTGCAGAGCGGTGGCGCGATGAAAAGGGTGGCGAGACAAAGAGGGCAGTGCGAGACGAAGAAGGCGGCGCGATGAAAGCTGAAGAGTGATGTGGCAAGAAAGGAGGAACGAAATGAAAGAAAATGTTTAGTTCTAAGTTCGGATAATAGACCTGTTGCGGATGGTATTGTTGTTAATTGATGTGCGGATGGTATTAACGTTAACTGATGTTATATTTTAATCGTATAACTGATGTTATATTTTAATCGTATAACTCATGTTATATTTTAATCGTATTATACATATTATTAATGTTAAAATATTATTAATGTTATATTTTGCCCATAACTTAACGTTAACATATTATTAATGTTATATTTTGACCATAACTTATGCTCAGCTGTAATTAATCACTAATTAAATATTTATTATTAATTATAGATTATAATTATTAATAGTAGATATTAATTTATAATAACTATTATATACTCATATGACCAAGTAAAGAATTATCTTATATGACCAAGTAAAGAATTTTGAAAATTCATAAAAAAAATAAAAAAATAAAAAACCACATATATAATGTATGTATATATATATGTTATGTATGTGTATATATATACATACATTATATATATAACTTTAAATTGTATAAACCGAGGATGTGTTGTCTCATATTATATTAGAGATAATTGCAATACTTATTGAATTTAGGAAACATGTATACTGAAATCACATTATACACCATTATAAAGAACATGATATTATATATGTATATATAATCTTATAGTTTAAATTCTGATCTTTATAAACTGAAAATGTGTTGTCTCACAATAAATTAGAGACAAGTGTACTACTTAAATCTCATGCTCAGCTGTAATTAATCACTAATTAAATATTTATTATTAATATACATGAAAATAATAACTTGTGTGGTAGTGTTTGAATTTTTTGAATTTCGAAATTCTTTAATATTTATTTAACTTCTTATTTTTAAACTTTGACCATTTTGTTTTTGTTATATTTTAATCGTATTATACATATTATTAATGTTAACATATTATTAATGTTATATTTTGACCATAACTTATGCTCAGCTGTAATTAATCACTAATTAAATATTTATTATTAATTATAGATTATAATTATTAATAGTAGATGTTAATTTATAATAACTATTATATACTTATATGACCAAGTAAAGAATTATCTTATATGACCAAGTAAAGAATTCTGAAAATTCATAAAAAAAAAACAAAAAAAAAACCACATATATAATGTATGTATATATATGTTATGTATGTGTATATATATACATACATTATATATATAACTTTGAATTGTATAAACCGAGGATGTGTTGTCTCATATTATATTAGAGATAATTGCAATACCTATTGAATTTTGGAAACATGTATACTGAAATCACATTATACACCATTATAAAGAACATGATATTATATATGTATATATAATCTTATAGTTTAAATTCCGATCTTTATAAACTGAAAATGTGTTGTCTCACAATAAATTAGAGATAAGTGTACTACTTAAATCTCATGCTCAGCTGTAATTAATCACTAATTAAATATTTATTATTAATATACATGAAAATAATAACTTGTGTAGTAGTGTTTGAATTTTTTGAATTTCGAAATTCTTTAATATTTATTTAACTTCTTATTTTTATACTTTGACCATTTTGTTTTTCTTAATTACTAATTATTTATTTAATTTTGAAATTCTTTAATATGTATTAATAATTTCTTGATATTAATTTAATTAATCATATTAAAGACTACTAAATAATCATTGATTATCAAAACAAATTTAATAAACATCGAACAACAATTTATTTTATTAATTACTATTACCTCTTATTTATATTATATAGTAATAAATAATTAATCAGCATTAATTTTCAAAAAAAAATCAACATTAACTACTGAATTTTATTTACTTCTAATAGTTATTATTTATTATTAATTACTAATGTATTATTAACATTAATTATTTAAAATTTAAATTTACTAATTAATTACTAAGTAATACCACAAATTTAAAACATTTAATAAATAAAAGATATAAAAATTCGTTTCAAATCTCTTGGAAAACTGCAGGAAAATAGCTTCAAAATTATGTCGACGGTAATCCGACTCTATTAGCAACGGAATTTAGCGTCAAATATTATATAACGGTAAAGAGCTGCAATTTCCATTGATTTAGCGACAGAATTTGTATTCAACGGTAATAATTTATAATAAGATGACATATAAAATCCAGAATATTTTCTCTTGCAAAGCCCAAGGAAATCCGCCGCTAATTAGCGACGGAATTTTCCGCTACTAAATTCTGTCGCTAATCTCGGTTTTTCTTGTAGTGAAAGGACATCTTTTCAATGTGAAAATGTCTGTTCAAACTACACAACTCTAAATTATCAATTTTATTTATCTACTTATGTTTCATACATTTTGTTTCAAAAATATATATATTGAAATTATATAAATCAATAAAATTATATATAGTACACAGATATGTGCTTGAAATGATTTAAAGATTTTCAAACAGTTGATATTGTATATATATCTTTTATATGCAGTTTAAAAATACATAGCCTAACTTATATATATATATATATATTACCTATGATTACATAAAGATTTGGTTTACATAGTGAAGTGAATATTGATTTTGATTATCTTGTTTTATTATATTTATAAAACTTTAATATTTAAATTTTGGTATATAAAACATATTTTTATAGTTTACTCTATATTACTAGATTTTATCAATAATTTAATTTTATTATAATTATAGATTTTTTAATAGTTTTTATAATTTTAAGTTTTAACACATAAATGGTTCTTTAGCAAATTAATATGTTATAATTTCTAAAGTTTAAATTTAAAAAATAATTTATATCAAAAGATTGATGTATATCTCATAATAAATTTTAAGTCCTTTTCAAATTAGTTTTTATATGTACTCTTATGAATATATGTTTATATCAAAATAGCTTACTTCATATGATAAAATTCTATATCCCCTTTAAAATGATCTTCAATATTTACTATATTATTTTTTTAAAAAGCACTTCACTAAGATTATTTAACTCCATATTTCCCATAGAAGTATTCTAAATATTTTACTATCCATCATGAATATATTTTTAATTGCCATTAAACTCTTAATCTAATTCGTTAGTATCATTCACCTAAGTCTAGAAATTAATGTATATTATCTTTGTTTGATTCAAATAATTTATAATATATATGTATATGCATAATAATTAGATAGTACATTGAATATCTTTTACCGAAATAGATATCATCACCAAATCATTCTGCATATTACCATTACATATCTTATTTCATATCATACATCATTATTATAAACTACAGTGCATCTCAAATTAAAATCGTTTGCATCACAAGTTGTATTTCATTCAATATAACATTTCATATTGCTTTGCATATGACATACATTTCTTACTGCAGTATAACCAACATACTGCACACACTGCATTACATGTTAACTTTTAACTCCACACATAACAAATATAATATATGAGGAGTTTCTGTCTTAGAAATATATAGGATTATTAATACATAACATATTTATTTTAACTAAATTAACTTGTTTGACTTGTTTGGCTTTATTGATTTGTTTGACTTGGTTTATATGGTTGGATTTGATGTGTTGGTGTGAACATGTTATACACATGTAGGTATTAAATAATATAACTATACTCAACTTTTTTACATTTTATTACATATAGTTTTTCCAGTATTAGATTAAGGGGAGCTTTATAGTTTCTAAGATTAGTTGAAGTTTCAAGATGTGTTTATCGACATATATTATTTGATTTGGTTTAGATTGTTCAGATTAATTGTTTGAATTGCTTGTTTAGATTGATTGTTTGAATTGCATGTTTAAATCGATTGTTTGAATTACTTGTTTGGATTGATTGTTTGATTTTCTTGTTTGGATTGTTTGGTTTGGATTACCTGGATTGATTGATTGTAAATATTGAACAAATCGTTGATTGACTTGCTTGGATATACTCTTGTTTCTTTAGTATTGTAATAGAGTAAGGGGGATGTAACACCCTGCAATTTATGACAATTTAATAATCAAATAATGCATATATATGCACAGACATAAATGCATATATGAAGAATGAAATAAAGATTAATGCAAATAAAAATGTAATGCATGCATTGAAAGAAAGAAAAGATTTTTTGCATGCGGTGTAAATGTGTTATATGCACTGATTATGCATTAATAATAAAAAAGAAACAAAAGAAAGAGATTCGTGCAATGGGTTAAATAAAATATCGTAGCAAACATAAAAAAGAGAAGTACGAAGAGAACAATAACTACCATTTTTCTAAGCCTTGTTAACAATAGCCTTAGTAGCCCAGCTGGTTTGAATGTGTGACTTGCATACAAGAGTTACAGAGATTGATCCTCGTTGTCATCATATTTTTGTTTTAAGGGAACAACTAAAATAACACATGTTCATTAGGGAAAATATGTATAAACACACATATAAGAAAAAATATACATATAAGGAAGTAAAGAAAATATATGTATATGAGAATATATGCGTATATATGTGTAGGAATATATATATATATATATACAAGAGATAAAATTCAAAATAAGGCTGAAATCATAGAAATATGGCAAGAATCAAATAACGGTGCAATACCGTTTGAATTTTGAAAACGAAACGGAAGTTGTGCGTACATATATGCGTAAAATGGTCAATACAAGTCTTGTATACATATAAGAAACTTATATATGAACATATTAAAATCAATTCAAAACTGATGACCATATGTAGAAAAAGAAAAAAAAAGAAAATTTATAGCCGGAGTCGACCCTGGAGTTGACCCAGGCATGGGAGGGGTCGACCCACCTAAAGGGGTGTTGACCCCGGGGTCGACCCACCCTAGATCCAGACAGGTTCATTGGCGTATTTGGACTGTTTTCTTAACCAAGTTCAATGCTGACTGAGCGCTGCGTGTATGATAAGATCCTGAACACCTATAAATAGGCTACCAGAGCCTAGCTAAATCTCACATTTCTAAAACTACATCTATACTCTACTATTCTTTCTCCTCTTCAAATCTCTTCAGAAAAATAAGATAATTAGTTTAGGAAAATTCTAAATCAAGATCTCGGGGAAAAGAATGAATATTAAGTGGAAGGTGTTCAGAGTCATATTCGAAGAGAGGTAATTTTCTAGATCTGGTCTATTCAGTTTTCTTCCTCTTTCTTCCCTTTTTCTTTTAATAAAAATTATGAATCTGTGGTTGTTAGGTTCTAAATCCAATTAAAGGAAAACCATGGAATGCTAGATATGGACCAGATCCAAGATTTGCAAAGCAAATTAGGTGAGTTGATTTAAGTTGTATCATTTTTGATAATGATATATTATCATTTGACATTCCCCGTTATATATAACATGTTGAAATATGATATGTTGAAATGTTTAAACATATGTTAGAAAGATTAAAGTGGCGAATATGACATGTTGGAATATTAATATGCTAAGATATTAATATGTTGGAAAATTCATATGTCGTAATATAAATTTGTCAAAATATGTGTAGAGATTACTGTTGTTTCAATTCCATGTTAATTTGTGACATTTATGTACCTAGACCATTAATGGTATAAATTGAGAACATTACATGTTAGTTTGTTTGATTTGAACAATTACATGATTAAATGATTACATGTTAGAATAGAATTTATTATATGTTAGAAAGAACATGCGAAATAAAATGGGTTTAATATGATGACATGTAAAATATAGACTTGAAAGAACAGACACGCCTAAATTATATAGAAAATTTACAGTGAATAGGAAACTGTAACCACGCTTAGACACGAGGTTAGATTATACTTATGACAGAAGTCTGTCCGGAACCGCCCGACATATTCAGCATTCACAAGTGGTAAATCTAATGTAATGGGTCTATGTGCATAAATATAACATGTAACGGTGCTAAGACATGAGGTTAAGTCAACTTGTGGAAGAAGTATGCCCGGAACCGCCCGGCAAATCCAACATCCACTAGTGGTAGGCTTAATGTGAGTGGTCTAGTATATAAGCATATATATAAATATATGAATATAAAAGGATAGAAATAAATGGAATTAATGGAAATGAATGGAATTAAATGAAAATGACAACAGCTAAAGAAATAGAATGAACGGGAAATAATAATAACCTATTATAAATAAATTACATTAATGAGAATGTTGTATAATAGGTAGACTTGTCCTAGGGACAAGTGTAGATTATAACTTAGGTTATAATAAGCTTGTAAGGAAATGAGATAACTTATGTAATGAGATGAGTGGTACTTAATTGTAAATTAAGTAATCAGTAAATGGGGAAAACTGAAACCAGTTGTTTGTATTAAGTAAAGAAAAGGGAGAAATTTATGAGATGTAAGAAGTTGTAATTAATTATAAATTAAGTAATCTATAAACATGGAAATCTGAAATCTACTGATAAGAATAACAAATAAAGGCTTGTCCTAGGGACAAGAGGAAATTGTGACATAGGTTATAATAAATGGAAAGGAGACTTATTAGTAAACCTTAATTAAGAGAACTAAGTTAATAAGTAAGCACCGATAAGTTGTAGTGATAGTATAAGATGGAATTATGATTAAATAAGAAAGAATGAGGCAACTTATGAAATGAAATAAGTTATATTTAATCATAAATGATAAGTGATGTGTTAAATAGAAAACATGTGAATTGAGATATACTTAAGTACGTATTAAGTAGAACATGTTATTGTAACCTTGAAATCAAATAGGAATACAAAGGGATTGTGTATTACAGAGCTTGGATCACAATATAAAGAATAACATGTTGTGGGCTTATTAATAAACTTAAATCGGTTAAGTTATATGACTGGAATTAATAAGCAAGAGGAACTTGGTAACTTGAATAAAAAGTCAATGTGAATGGGAATAACCAAGTTAAATTGAAACCTGATGAGGTAAAGCAAGCGCATAAAGGAATTTTTAGGCATAGGGTCTAATAACATATTAAAATGAGGCGCTTGGACCAGTCCCCACGTTTGAGGGTGAATAACCAAATGGGGTAGATCATCGTGGTGTCATGAGGCACGAGGGGAGCACATGTTCACCTGATTATTCTTTTGGTTTCGAAGGTCTGGTAGGAGAAGCACGTGGCTTCCTGAGATACACAAAGTGCTCCTCGTAGTCCTTTGTGTGGTGGCAGATGTTTAGGCTGTGCTCGTAGAGGTTGGGTCTTGACTGCAAGAGTAGCCTTGCAGTCAGAATGTTGTGACGAGGTGACACTAGGGTGATTCGGCAGTCGCCTCAAAGGAGAGGCAGAGATCAGGACCAACAAGGATAGTAGATTATCGGGTACACGTCATCAGCAGCCAGTGGGATGCGAAAAGACTAGAGCTAAACCCAATAAACCACTCACCTTTCACTATCGAGGTACGGTGGTTGAGGGGAGACGCTAATTGCATTTTTAGATTGTTTGTTAGGGGCAAGTCGCTTAGCTCTTGTAGTCTTTACTAGTTAAGGCAGGGGCCGAGGTGGGACTATAGCCACCATGAAAAACAGACCAGCGGGATATCTGTATTTTGAGGCCCTTAAAGGCAGGCCTGTACAAATACGGAAAAGCTCCCGACTGATTTCCGTGTTTCTTGTATAGCCCTGTCATGGAACTCGGTGCATATTAGAGGTTATGTACGGTTAAGGCATCGAATATGATTGACGATACGTACGTGGGGAAGTCTAGATACATGCAGTTCTACTCTGGGTGGTGTATCGTAGACTTGAGGGAATTACTCTGGTATGGAATATGATTCGATCGATGGTGGTAGTCTGTACGCTTACATAGCGTAGTAATGGCAGATATATGCGGAACGTAACATTGTTATATAGAGATCGGTATGTCACTCCGGCGTAGGAGGGACTGCGTACATTTCTGTGGCATTATAGTGGAGACCGTGCGAGTGGAGTACCATGGGGTGTACCTTAATATTGGGGGGTAGCAACATATATATTGTATTAGGTTAATCCACTATAAATGAGTACGACATGTGTGTAAGCCTTGAGGGGTGTTAACCCAAGTAACCTAATAAATAAGAAAAGGTGATTGAACTGTATATGTAGGATTATCCAAAGTGTATAGTTTAAATCCAGTCACCAGAACTTGTGTTCTGACCCCCTCCTCATAACATACTATCAGGTTAGATTTGTGGAAGAGATATGATAGCTTTGGATACTGGTTAGGTAGTATTATTACTATAGTAAGGCTCTACTTTGATTATATTATACTTTATCCATTCTGCTATGAGATATTTTCTGAGCTCTGATATATTTTATATCTCTGTCTTTTCTGCAGGATACCAGGGCACCCAACACGGGTTTCGATGGATTAGAATTTTGAAAAAAAAATCGGTATGTCGGAATTCAGGTTGTTACATCCGGTATCAGAGCTTAGGTTTAGGATTCCTGTATAAATAGTGAGTGAACGTATTTATATTTTTAAAAATACAAATATTATATATATACCAAGATCCATAGAGGAACCCACTAAATAGAAATAGTATAATATGGTAAGAATTGGGATGACTGTTTTTTACACTAAAGGAATGAATATGAAAATTTGAGACCCTTATGTAATTTGGGTGGAAAGTGTACAATGTACTTTGTATGGAAGGAAGGTGAATGCCATATGATTAGTATTTTGGTTAGTGGGTTTGGCAGTAAAACCTTATAAATTGGAAAATGTTAAAAAGAAAAAAATGGATTAGGAATATATATAGTTGAGAGAATTGACTTTGTGGGAGTGCCTAGGAAAGCCTAGAAAAAATTGGACACCCGCTTTGAGTTTAAGCCCATTGTTAACTTTTAAGAACTTGAAATTGTAAAAGTTTTGGGAAAGTTGTTGATGGTGTTTTCAAGTTTTAATCTTAAAAGTTATAGTTTTAAATATGTAAAGCACACATATTGAGTTTTAAAGTAAAATGGGGTATATTTTGTAAATAGTGATTTCTTGCGAAAACTTTGTCTAAAGTAAAATTCTCTCAGTAAAATGTGCATATTATAGAGCATGTATAGCTCGCTAGTTTCATTGTTATATTTCATTCTAGAATTTTTAATAAAGAAAGTTTTGGAAGTCTTTATTCTTTAGACGATCATTTTTGATAAATTGTTTAAAAGAGAAAATTTTGTTGGGTGGACAAAATAAGTTGTAGAAATTAAGAATAGAGTAGATGCTTGCATCTTGTATTAAGAGACTGAACTGACCTTATAGGCATGAACAAGTGATAAACCCGATTGAGAAATAGTTGTCCTTATCTACTCCAGTTTTTGTGATATGAAAAAAAAATTGATTTACATTTTTATATATGACATGTTTTATGGTTTGGCAAAAGTAAGTTTTCATAAGGAAAATAAAGTTTTGACACTTTTAAAATTTTTTTGGAAAAAAATTTAAATGTAAAGGCCATACTGTGTTTTAAAAGTATGGAATAGGTAAGGATTAGTGCCTAGGGAAGATTGGAATAGTTTTGATGCTACGACGAAAATAGTGAGAATTATCTTGGAATAATAGTAAGTTCCCATAGATTGCGTAAGCATTGAAAAGCCTAGGGTGTTGCTTGAAATAATTGTTGGTACACAGCTAGGACTAGTGGTGACTACTAGATAGTAAAAGGACAAGTAAGTGCTTAGATTCCGTTGCTAATTTTCATGTTAGGAGTACAACCCATTATTGCATTTCTGTTGGGATCGTTGTGTTATTTTTATTGTTGGGTAGTCAGGTTAACACCTAAACCTGTCATGGATCTCATGGTTTGAACTTTTCTGTCTAAGGGAACATAGTCCTGAGATTCTTGGCCCTTAGTAGTAGTTGTGTGAGCGTCTGTTTTCCTGTTTTAGTAGAAAGACTAGAAGGCTTATTTGAAATCTAAACTTAGATCAGATGATTAAATAAGCTAAGAGAAGAGTAAAGGCATAACTAAAAAGGAAACAACAGATTCAATAAAGCAACAAACATGACAGTTAAAGAAAAATGAAAAATTATGAGAAAAGATGGATAAAAGTAAAAATTTCCAAGATAAGACGAAAAAGAAAACCTGTAACAAAAAAATTTCTTATGTGGACTGTGCTTGGATAGGAAAATAGGGGAATCTTTATAAATAGTTTCATAGAATCCAAGTACGGTTGGAAAAAGGTCGAAAAAGAAAAACGGAAGATGTGAAGTTTTTCGTTTTCCGCCTTTTTGTAACATAAGAAATCAAATTTAGAAAATTAGTGAAACGACCCGCAAATCCGTACCCTTTGAGTCGACTAATAACACCACACGTCCAACTCAAATTGTACAGAAATACGAACCATTATTAGAAAGAAGTTAGAGGATGAGAAATAGAAAGAAAGAAATATTAGAATAGGAGAAAAACGAAGATCACAAACTCACAGCGGAACGAATAAAATATACTAGATAATATAACTTTGAAGCACAAATCAGTATTTGTATATACATACCATTATCAGAGCACAACGATTATCCCTGGAACAGTTATAAACACCTGTTTCCAGATACAACATAGTACACAGCGGAAAATATGATAGTCTATAGCTAAGTGGTGAGGCCTTCTGCTTCAAGCTTCTCCAAGTGAATCTGTAAAATCCTAACTACTTGACTGCCCGTACAAATTTGGGCACCCAAGAGTTTAGGGAAAACAAACAAAATAAACTCTGGGTCAGTCATGGGACTGGTGTGAGTAAACTCCAACCACTTGTTTAACTTTCAAAATCCTTTCAAAGGAAAAGATAATCGTAAGACCAATCCACACATAAACACGGATGGTTTTTACCTTACGATAACCCAAAACACTTTGGAAATCATATATTATCTGATATTATAATAATGTCTAATCACAAGTAATTAAAATCTAGTAGAACGCTTGCATCTCACGTTCTACATATATAATATACAATCAAACTCGCAGGCACTTATTGGAGATTGGATTCCAACTTGACAAGGTATGGGACCACCTTCCGAACGTGTATCTCTAGAGGCAAATACACTGGGTTTAACAAGAACATCTTGCAACCCGACCCACACATGACCGACCACTCATTTCTCTTGAGTGTATCGAATGTATGTCACCAACGGTTGGGATCAGCAACCGCCTCCCGAAAAGGGACAGCATCGATAGATTTAAGAACAAATGGAATTTCTCTAGATAGGTGATCATACATCCTAATGGGTGCGACCCACATAGCCATGCTGCCTGCCCGATTTTTGTCCACTTCCGGGTTGTGAGGCTGGAGGTTTGAATTATCTTCTAGCACATCTGGCCACCATTCACTTTGAATGCCACATCGTCAGATCCATCGGAAATCACTAATTGATTCCCACAAAAATACTCAGATTGTTAGGCTAAAGAAGCTTCCCTTCTATGCCATCAACTTCGTACGTTTGAAGGAATCAACGTACGTAATCCCCTTTGGAAATACTCTGTCAGACACTCGTCCATACAAGTTGTCCTGGGTCTGGACAAACCGAAGGCACTATCCCGTAAACAGGATAGCCCTTGCATAACTCCGTCTTCAAGATATTCAGCATACTTGATTCGCAACGCTTATGCCAATACGGAGTGGTTCTCTGGATAATAATCCAACCGGTCTCTCCATATTAACAACGTTAAAATGGTCAAAACTTTGATAGTCGGTGATTTGACTATCAAATGAAAACATGTCGGTGTGCAAACAATGATATTATTTCCAAAAGGAAATTCTATCGACCAAACATCATTCAACGTTTATCCCTTTTTGTTCATTCATTTATTCATTTCCCTTTTCACTTCCATTTACATTCCTTATTTAATATATTTAGGAAATATACTCTATTAACCTTGGAAAACATTTCCATTATCTGTCCTTTATATTCAGAAAACATTTTTGACTCTCATTTGGAAAAACATTTCCAAATCTCCTTCATTTGATTAAACAGATGTTTGAATAAACATCATTATGCCAAATCTCCTTCATTTGGTTTCCACTTAACCACTTTCCACTATCGAACCTTAACCATTTCTTAGTTAAAACGAAGTCAATCAAGTTGGGGTATAATTACCTCTCAGACCTTAACTGAGCAACATTTCTAACCTCGAAATAGACAAGGTTCATCTTTCCAATCTTTTAACACGCTTCCTTACATTGCTCTCGGATTCGATTATGAATCCACTTCCTTTTCAGGAATCACTTGATTATAACAATGGTGTTATAATTCCCTGCATCCGAAATATAATAACTTAAATATGACTTTTATTTTCTAACTTGAATATCGGGAAACATTTCCAATATATAATTCCTTTATTGAGAAAACATCTTTTATTCCTGTTAGAAAACATTTCTAAATCCTTTAAATTTTCTGATGTTATAAACATCGTTACTATGACTTAATCATAAATCATTCATTAATTAACGATATCACTAACCAACCCTTTCTATCATTCACTTTGAAATATTCAGAGCTCACAACTTTAAACCAAACATTGCTTTCAACAACAGCGTTAAAACCGCTATCTAGCATTATAAAACACTTATCATAACCATAGCATTAAGATTGCTATTAAACCAGTTATTATAACGGCAGCGTTAAAATTGCTATTTAGATTTACAACATCTATTATAACAACAGCGCTATGATTGTTGTTTTGAATAAAATACCGTGTGCGACGCACACGCTTCCGTTGTTCATTTATAATTTCTGTTTGTTTTGAACAATTCAAGTTCATATTTATAAACTATACATTCTTCTAACCACTTAATTCGATTTCTATAAATCCCCTTTTTTTTTATATATTTTATTTGCAAAATATTTCCTTGTTTAAACTATTTATTCTTTTAATTTAAGCAATTGAAAATCTTTCTTTAAACTTTCCTCTGTAATTTGCTAAATTCAAACCCCTTTCAAATGTTGATTTCAAAACCCATACTCACTTTCAAATATACATTCATATTTGAACTCACCTTTTAATTTATCCAATGGTTAATGATCCATTTCATTGATATCTTTATTTATAACGTTTTTCTTGGTTTACCCAATGGAATAGGTTTCCATTTGCAACTCAATGAAAAAGAAATTATTTCTAATTTAGAAATAAACTCTGCTTTTAAATTCTAATTTTCCTTTTCACATTCGATGATATTTTACGGTATCTAAAATACCAGGTTCCTAAGGCCAGGGTAAAACAAACACACAAATTCAACCATGGATAATGTAGCATAACATATATCACCATCAAATAAAACAGTAAATAAAATGTTGAGGGATCCAGCTGGATCCCTCCAACCTGTTTCCCTGCATCCACAGATGTTAGTAACATCAAAAATATCGCATTAATGAAAAAAAATCAATCAACGATATATCTATATCAACCATCAACCAATTTTGTCAACCATCACACAGAATAAAATTTTAAATTCGTTTATATAAAAATATAAACGAAGTAAAGTTAGTGAGTTTACTCACTTCATCTTGCAGTTGACGGTCCTGCTTTTGTTTCATGTTAAAGTCAAATATCATTTGATTTTATCACGAAATTCCAATGGCTTAGTCCTTAGCGAAAATAGTTCCACTTTGTAGATCTCGTCACTATGGCTCCAACGTGGCTGGTCACATTCAAATTCTGTTCGTGAAGGAATGATATACTGATGTCACAACATTTTTAATTATTAAAAATGAAATAAAAATAGTTTAAGTGTCACTAGTTTGTTAATACCGGTCATTAGGATTTTGACTAAGCCATGATTAGCCAAAATAATCGGCACTATACCACGTCGCTTCCCAGGTATGAAAATCCAAAAGTATCAGTCCCTTTTAGCCTACACTTTCTTCTGCAAATTTTCTTCTGCTATCCCTTTGAAAATCGAAACAGTATTCTGTAGCCTTCCAGCCGTGCGTCAAGTATTCCCTTTACTAACTTCTTAACACCCCATCATTCAAATGCCAAGCATCATCCTCTTTCCTGTACAGTTTAAACCCATGGGTACTCCATTTCCTCTTATTCGTTTCATCCCAGGCAGTATCCAACTTCAACCATGCCTGTAGCTTTAGCTACAGGATTCGACTTTCAACACAGACAACATAACCGGCTGTAGTATTTCGCCATCGCACCTTCCTATAATTCACTCACCATCCTTCAAGCCCCGTCACTATACCATCAGCTCATCTGTTCACTCCCACTTCAACGCCCACATGTTACAGTAAACACAATCCACCATAGTCATATGCTACTTATTACTTCCACCATTCTTGTCGCCAATATCCCAGTAACTATACTCCACATTGTATTCTTCCATCCACCTGCGTTCAACAATAGCTCCCACTCCTTGTGCCCGCGGATCCAACACCACCCAAACATCCACTATTCCCTTCTTCTTTTCCACGCAATAAAAGGAACCCATGAGCTCCCTGTAACTTTCCACAAACCCAACGCAGTAATCCACCTTCAACTCAACTAACGCATCACACCCAAATCACCGCGCCGGCTCTCGTCCTCCCCGTCGAAAATCAAAACGCCTAAGTCTCCGAGCCCTAGGCTTTTTGGGGACCACTCGCGGCAACTCGCGATGTATCGCGCCCAGTACGAAGGCACTCGGGTGAAGTATAATCCAAAACGAAACCCAAGGTCAAAGTTTGGTGAATTAAGGGATTTTATACGATTTTATATTGAATTTTAAAGGGCCGATTTTATTTTGAGGGAGCAGTTCGATCTTCTGTTGTTGAAGAAAGAGAAGAGAAAAGGGGTCAGCTCATTATTTTATAGGACTTTGGGTAGCTTGGAACCCACGGTGTCCAAAATACCTTGATACGCACGGAAACCCTTTGCTTGGCAGGCACACTACTGTGAAAACGTGGAGAGCACGGTTCAATCCTATTGCCAATACACACAGTTGTTATTAAACAATATTATTATAATATAACGAAACTTAGCGGTAAAGTATCAAGTAAAACTAACCACAGTAGACTTCTGTCTACTGATAAAAAAAACTAATCTTGGTGTAAAAAGGTATTCTGAATCCAATGGGACGAGTTTCGTCGAATTCTGACGTCGTATGAAAAAAATTCCTTTATAAAACCAGAAATCAACACGCGTTTATTTTTTCACGATCACCAGATAAATCAAAACAACTTGAAACTGCGAACATCGACAATAACTTTTCGATACGAACCCAACGGCACTAGTTTTGTCGCATTCTGAGACTGTCGCCCCGGTAGGCTATTTTTAGGCGTACCGCAATGCCATTTTTAACGCCAAATTATCCGGTCTTTAAAATTAACAAACTATATAGCTATCCTGACTCTAATCGACGATACGAACTCAACGGAACTGGTTTCGTGGCCTGATTTGATCGTTTGTTCAAGTTACACTCTAATATCCCTTTATTCAGTTGAATTAATTTAATTGCACTGAACGAGCGTTTACGGCTACCGTGGTCACATACGACATCGGTTTGCCACGCAATTCAACACCGTACAATAATTTAATGATACGGTCCCAATGAAACTGATTTCGTCGAAATCTGAGTCCGTTTGCAAAATGGCTATTTTAACGCGTATAATTTAAATAACGATTTTCCACAGCGACTATTTCAAAATTTGATTTGACCATAACTAACAAATTATAACACGAAATCTAGATTTTTCTCTTTCATATGAAAATTATAATCAATACGGTTCTAACGTGTCTTGTTTCACAGAAATCCGACTTATAACGAATTCTGTATTCTCAGTTGAAGTTCAAAACTCTATATTACGAACTGCCGCGCGATTTCGAGCTCGTTTTATAATTATATTATAAATTAACGTTCAAACTTTGTTTTTAAATTAATAAATTCGTTATAAAATCCTTTATATAATTCAATTAAAATATTTAAACCAATTTAAATATTCAGAGTTCAACGGCTGAAAATCTGGGTCGTTACATTCCTTCCCCCTTAAAATAATTTCGTCCTCGAAATTGCTAAGTTAAGAAAAGATACTACATACCCTATTAACTAGGTCCAATAATCCTTTTTGTTCACTTCTTAAAACTGGACCAATTTATTTCAATTAAAATATTCATTTATTCTTACTAACGAAAATTTTCAAAAATTCTGAAAATTATCTAATACTTTAAATTCTGAGAAATTTCGGCAGCATCCCCTCTGCACGGCTAAATCGGTACAACCACAACTCGCCTTTCTAGGCCTTCTCCAATCCAAAAGAAAATCAAAAAGCCAAGTGGCTTGCCTCATAGGCTCATAAAATCATCAAACCCAAGTAATACTGTAAACATGTACCTTTTTGTCGGGCACAATTCTATCTCTTGTACTTTCTTCCATTCCATACCTGCTCAACATACACATATCGATTTCCCACCAGTTTCAAATCAATACAACTTCCAGTTGTCAGATCTCTAATCAACTTCTGATTAGTCTCTTCCATTCTATCAATTCAAATCTGATTTCTATTTAAACCAATCCACT
The DNA here is from genome assembly GCA_030737875.1 of Allium sativum. Classification (NCBI taxonomy): domain Eukaryota; kingdom Viridiplantae; phylum Streptophyta; class Magnoliopsida; order Asparagales; family Amaryllidaceae; genus Allium; species Allium sativum. The sequence continues at coordinate 257,923,763 of CM060927.1, read as the reverse complement.
TATTATCCTTGAATCCAATTCAATCCCATTCAACAACATCCAATATATTCAACTTTCTTATTCATAAGTCGAGTTCATATTAATAATTCGAATCTCAACATCTTCTTTATTTACTTCATTCGAAATAATTTCTAATCTAATCCACTTTTAATTTAACTCGACTTAAGTTAAATTTCAGTTCCTTTGGTACCTCTTTACCAATTCATTCTATTCAACTTACACAAGTTAAATTTTAATTCCAGAATTCAAATTCCGGGTTTTATTTTCAAATTAATTTGAAATCATATATATATCTCAATTAAAATTTGAATTTCTAAATCATCTTGTCCTTTCCAAACATATTTTCATTCGCAAATTACTTATGGTAGCAATCCATCACTCAGAAACTTGAAAATGAATACCGATAATGTCGCGACCCATTATCAGTACTATTTTCTCGCCACTGAAGTGATTTCAGTGCTTAATTACTTTCAAATCCATTTAAAATCATTCTTATTCAAAAATACTTTAAACTAATGCCATATTACCTTTAAAATACTTCAAGGAATATTTCAAAACTTCCGGGATTTAAATTCAAATTATGGTTTGAATCCAATTCCAATCTAGCTTATTTGTATATCTCATTCTTATAAAAATTCAATTTGGTTTTATACAACTATTTCAATATTTTATAATTTCCTTTGATTGTAATAACAATCAACACATTCGATAATTTCAGAAAATTATCCCTTTATATCAAAATAACTTTTGGGCAAATTATATCACTTACCCACTTTAAAACAATACTGAGTCGATTTGTTCTGTTCGAGAGTTTAGAAACACCTATCGATACGGTTGTACTTCCTGTATCGACCAGAATTCATAAACCACTCAACAAACCAGTCAACACAATATAAAACAAATTTTATATCGAATTTACAAATACGCGCTCATATATATACACTCAAACTCAATCTAGGGTATTACTAACCCCATCTCTATTGAGTTACGCCACAGAGCCAAGGTAATCACTTAACCTTCAGCTCTGATACCAAATGAAACGACCCGCAAATCCGTACCCTTTGAGTCGACTAATAACACCACACGTCCAACTCAAATTGTACAGAAATACGAACCATTATTAGAAAGAAGTTAGAGGATGAGAAATAGAAAGAAAGAAATATTAGAATAGGAGAAAAACGAAGATCACAAACTCACAGCGGAACGAATAAAATATACTAGATAATATAACTTTGAAGCACAAATCAGTATTTGTATATACATACCATTATCAGAGCACAACGATTATCCCTGGAACAGTTATAAACACCTGTTTCCAGATACAACATAGTACACAGCGGAAAATATGATAGTCTATAGCTAAGTGGTGAGGCCTTCTGCTTCAAGCTTCTCCAAGTGAATCTGTAAAATCCTAACTACTTGACTGCCCGTACAAATTTGGGCACCCAAGAGTTTAGGGAAAACAAACAAAATAAACTCTGGGTCAGTCATGGGACTGGTGTGAGTAAACTCCAACCACTTGTTTAACTTTCAAAATCCTTTCAAAGGAAAAGATAATCGTAAGACCAATCCACACATAAACACGGATGGTTTTTACCTTACGATAACCCAAAACACTTTGGAAATCATATATTATCTGATATTATAATAATGTCTAATCACAAGTAATTAAAATCTAGTAGAACGCTTGCATCTCACGTTCTACATATATAATATACAATCAAACTCGCAGGCACTTATTGGAGATTGGATTCCAACTTGACAAGGTATGGGACCACCTTCCGAACGTGTATCTCTAGAGGCAAATACACTGGGTTTAACAAGAACATCTTGCAACCCGACCCACACATGACCGACCACTCATTTCTCTTGAGTGTATCGAATGTATGTCACCAACGGTTGGGATCAGCAACCGCCTCCCGAAAAGGGACAGCATCGATAGATTTAAGAACAAATGGAATTTCTCTAGATAGGTGATCATACATCCTAATGGGTGCGACCCACATAGCCATGCTGCCTGCCCGATTTTTGTCCACTTCCGGGTTGTGAGGCTGGAGGTTTGAATTATCTTCTAGCACATCTGGCCACCATTCACTTTGAATGCCACATCGTCAGATCCATCGGAAATCACTAATTGATTCCCACAAAAATACTCAGATTGTTAGGCTAAAGAAGCTTCCCTTCTATGCCATCAACTTCGTACGTTTGAAGGAATCAACGTACGTAATCCCCTTTGGAAATACTCTGTCAGACACTCGTCCATACAAGTTGTCCTGGGTCTGGACAAACCGAAGGCACTATCCCGTAAACAGGATAGCCCTTGCATAACTCCGTCTTCAAGATATTCAGCATACTTGATTCGCAACGCTTATGCCAATACGGAGTGGTTCTCTGGATAATAATCCAACCGGTCTCTCCATATTAACAACGTTAAAATGGTCAAAACTTTGATAGTCGGTGATTTGACTATCAAATGAAAACATGTCGGTGTGCAAACAATGATATTATTTCCAAAAGGAAATTCTATCGACCAAACATCATTCAACGTTTATCCCTTTTTGTTCATTCATTTATTCATTTCCCTTTTCACTTCCATTTACATTCCTTATTTAATATATTTAGGAAATATACTCTATTAACCTTGGAAAACATTTCCATTATCTGTCCTTTATATTCAGAAAACATTTTTGACTCTCATTTGGAAAAACATTTCCAAATCTCCTTCATTTGATTAAACAGATGTTTGAATAAACATCATTATGCCAAATCTCCTTCATTTGGTTTCCACTTAACCGCTTTCCACTATCGAACCTTAACCATTTCTTAGTTAAAACGAAGTCAATCAAGTTGGGGTATAATTACCTCTCAGACCTTAACTGAGCAACATTTCTAACCTCGAAATAGACAAGGTTCATCTTTCCAATCTTTTAACACGCTTCCTTACATTGCTCTCGGATTCGATTATGAATCCACTTCCTTTTCAGGAATCACTTGATTATAACAATGGTGTTATAATTCCCTGCATCCGAAATATAATAACTTAAATATGACTTTTATTTTCTAACTTGAATATCGGGAAACATTTCCAATATATAATTCCTTTATTGAGAAAACATCTTTTATTCCTGTTAGAAAACATTTCTAAATCCTTTAAATTTTCTGATGTTATAAACATCGTTACTATGACTTAATCATAAATCATTCGTTAATTAACGATATCACTAACCAACCCTTTCTATCATTCACTTTGAAATATTCAGAGCTCACAACTTTAAACCAAACATTGCTTTCAACAACAGCGTTAAAACCGCTATCTAGCATTATAAAACACTTATCATAACCATAGCATTAAGATTGCTATTAAACCAGTTATTATAACGGCAGCGTTAAAATTGCTATTTAGATTTACAACATCTATTATAACAACAGCGCTATGATTGTTGTTTTGAATAAAATACCGTGTGCGACGCACACGCTTCCGTTGTTCATTTATAATTTCTGTTTGTTTTGAACAATTCAAGTTCATATTTATAAACTATACATTCTTCTAACCACTTAATTCGATTTCTATAAATCCCCTTTTTTTTTATATATTTTATTTGCAAAATATTTCCTTGTTTAAACTATTTATTCTTTTAATTTAAGCAATTGAAAATCTTTCTTTAAACTTTCCTCTGTAATTTGCTAAATTCAAACCCCTTTCAAATGTTGATTTCAAAACCCATACTCACTTTCAAATATACATTCATATTTGAACTCACCTTTTAATTTATCCAATGGTTAATGATCCATTTCATTGATATCTTTATTTATAACGTTTTTCTTGGTTTACCCAATGGAATAGGTTTCCATTTGCAACTCAATGAAAAAGAAATTATTTCTAATTTAGAAATAAACTCTGCTTTTAAATTCTAATTTTCCTTTTCACATTCGATGATATTTTACGGTATCTAAAATACCAGGTTCCTAAGGCCAGGGTAAAACAAACACACAAATTCAACCATGGATAATGTAGCATAACATATATCACCATCAAATAAAACAGTAAATAAAATGTTGAGGGATCCAGCTGGATCCCTCCAACCTGTTTCCCTGCATCCACAGATGTTAGTAACATCAAAAATATCGCATTAATGAAAAAAAATCAATCAACGATATATCTATATCAACCATCAACCAATTTTGTCAACCATCACACAGAATAAAATTTTAAATTCGTTTATATAAAAATATAAACGAAGTAAAGTTAGTGAGTTTACTCACTTCATCTTGCAGTTGACGGTCCTGCTTTTGTTTCATGTTAAAGTCAAATATCATTTGATTTTATCACGAAATTCCAATGGCTTAGTCCTTAGCGAAAATAGTTCCACTTTGTAGATCTCGTCACTATGGCTCCAACGTGGCTGGTCACATTCAAATTCTGTTCGTGAAGGAATGATATACTGATGTCACAACATTTTTAATTATTAAAAATGAAATAAAAATAGTTTAAGTGTCACTAGTTTGTTAATACCGGTCATTAGGATTTTGACTAAGCCATGATTAGCCAAAATAATCGGCACTATACCACGTCGCTTCCCAGGTATGAAAATCCAAAAGTATCAGTCCCTTTTAGCCTACACTTTCTTCTGCAAATTTTCTTCTGCTATCCCTTTGAAAATCGAAACAGTATTCTGTAGCCTTCCAGCCGTGCGTCAAGTATTCCCTTTACTAACTTCTTAACACCCCATCATTCAAATGCCAAGCATCATCCTCTTTCCTGTACAGTTTAAACCCATGGGTACTCCATTTCCTCTTATTCGTTTCATCCCAGGCAGTATCCAACTTCAACCATGCCTGTAGCTTTAGCTACAGGATTCGACTTTCAACACAGACAACATAACCGGCTGTAGTATTTCGCCATCGCACCTTCCTATAATTCACTCACCATCCTTCAAGCCCCGTCACTATACCATCAGCTCATCTGTTCACTCCCACTTCAACGCCCACATGTTACAGTAAACACAATCCACCATAGTCATATGCTACTTATTACTTCCACCATTCTTGTCGCCAATATCCCAGTAACTATACTCCACATTGTATTCTTCCATCCACCTGCGTTCAACAATAGCTCCCACTCCTTGTGCCCGCGGATCCAACACCACCCAAACATCCACTATTCCCTTCTTCTTTTCCACGCAATAAAAGGAACCCATGAGCTCCCTGTAACTTTCCATAAACCCAACGCAGTAATCCACCTTCAACTCAACTAACGCATCACACCCAAATCACCGCGCCGGCTCTCGTCCTCCCCGTCGAAAATCAAAACGCCTAAGTCTCCGAGCCCTAGGCTTTTTGGGGACCACTCGCGGCAACTCGCGATGTATCGCGCCCAGTACGAAGGCACTCGGGTGAAGTATAATCCAAAACGAAACCCAAGGTCAAAGTTTGGTGAATTAAGGGATTTTATACGATTTTATATTGAATTTTAAAGGGCCGATTTTATTTTGAGGGAGCAGTTCGATCTTCTGTTGTTGAAGAAAGAGAAGAGAAAAGGGGTCAGCTCATTATTTTATAGGACTTTGGGTAGCTTGGAACCCACGGTGTCCAAAATACCTTGATACGCACGGAAACCCTTTGCTTGGCAGGCACACTACTGTGAAAACGTGGAGAGCACGGTTCAATCCTATTGCCAATACACACAGTTGTTATTAAACAATATTATTATAATATAACGAAACTTAGCGGTAAAGTATCAAGTAAAACTAACCACAGTAGACTTCTGTCTACTGATAAAAAAAACTAATCTTGGTGTAAAAAGGTATTCTGAATCCAATGGGACGAGTTTCGTCGAATTCTGACGTCGTATGAAAAAAATTCCTTTATAAAACCAGAAATCAACACGCGTTTATTTTTTCACGATCACCAGATAAATCAAAACAACTTGAAACTGCGAACATCGACAATAACTTTTCGATACGAACCCAACGGCACTAGTTTTGTCGCATTCTGAGACTGTCGCCCCGGTAGGCTATTTTTAGGCGTACCGCAATGCCATTTTTAACGCCAAATTATCCGGTCTTTAAAATTAACAAACTATATAGCTATCCTGACTCTAATCGACGATACGAACTCAACGGAACTGGTTTCGTGGCCTGATTTGATCGTTTGTTCAAGTTACACTCTAATATCCCTTTATTCAGTTGAATTAATTTAATTGCACTGAACGAGCGTTTACGGCTACCGTGGTCACATACGACATCGGTTTGCCACGCAATTCAACACCGTACAATAATTTAATGATACGGTCCCAATGAAACTGATTTCGTCGAAATCTGAGTCCGTTTGCAAAATGGCTATTTTAACGCGTATAATTTAAATAACGATTTTCCACAGCGACTATTTCAAAATTTGATTTGACCATAACTAACAAATTATAACACGAAATCTAGATTTTTCTCTTTCATATGAAAATTATAATCAATACGGTTCTAACGTGTCTTGTTTCACAGAAATCCGACTTATAACGAATTCTGTATTCTCAGTTGAAGTTCAAAACTCTATATTACGAACTGCCGCGCGATTTCGAGCTCGTTTTATAATTATATTATAAATTAACGTTCAAACTTTGTTTTTAAATTAATAAATTCGTTATAAAATCCTTTATATAATTCAATTAAAATATTTAAACCAATTTAAATATTCAGAGTTCAACGGCTGAAAATCTGGGTCGTTACAATTAGATGTTTCTGAAATTCAAAAAAATTAAAGTTGATTAATAGGATTTTGGATGAAACAATTGGATGAACTACATTCTTTCTCTGCAAGATGGTGGGAAATTTGGATGAAAATATATTTTGATTTTCAAAATATTCCATTCATGTAGAACTGCTAGTATATTTAGGATGTGAGCATCATATTTTAAAAGGATTTTTGAAAAAATTGCATACACATAGGAGGTACTTCTTAGGCATACATGCATTATTATGTTGTATTTCACTTTGCGCAAGTGCATAACGTTTGCAAAAATTGGATGCACACATGATGGATGCATATTATGTGAGGGGTTAATTGATTTTTACACTTGTCAAATTTCGGGGACGAAATTTCCTAAGGGTGGGAGAATGTAACACCCCGCATTTTATGACAATTTAATAATTAAATAATACATACATACATATATATATATACACATATATATATATGGACAGACATAAATGTATATATGAAGAATAAAATAAAGATTAATGCAAATAAAAATGTAATGCATACATTAAAAGAAAAAAAGATTAGTTGGATGTGGTGTAAATGTGTTACATGCACTGATTATGCATTAATAATAAAAGAAAAAGATAAAAGAAAAGGGTTCATGCAGTGGGTTAAATAAAATATTGTAGCAAACATGAAAAAGAGAAGTAAGATGTAACGTCCCAGATTTTCGGTCATTTAAAGTGGAATATTTAAATGTGTTTATTTATTATATTGGATATATAATAGATTTTATATCAAATTTATTTTATAAAAGGGAATTCGAATATATATATTATTTATAATATAATTTAAAACGAGCTCGAAACGACGCTGTAGTTCGAAATACTGAATTTCGAACTTCAATTGAATATACAGGATCTGATATAAATCGGATTTCGGTGAAACAAGAACCGTTTGAATCATTGTGATTTTATTTTTCTGATGGAAGTGAAAAAACAAGATCTCATCGTATAGATTGTAGGTTATGTCCAATTTAAATTTTCAAATAGTTGCTATAGAATCGTTAATTGACCGTAACAGTTTATTTGCTGTATACTGGATTCGAATTTGGACAAGGTTCTTTTGAGACGTAGCGTTAATTTAATTTTTAGAATTTTACTGTAATTTTTAATTAATTAAATATGGAACTTTTTATTTGGAGTATTTTGCACCATGTATCAGCATTTTGGGTTTTCAAAATATAAGTTAACCTACCGATATTACTATATTTTTGGGATCGTGGGGCATTGTTGGTCACAACGATATTTTTATTTCTATCCATGGTTTTTTACAGATGAACGAAGTTGTATGTGACGGGTCACATATCTATATTATAAAGTAAAATATTTAATAAAATAAGATCAAATATAAAACATAACCATCCTTGCCTAGCTGTATGTGCCGTATACTTTACCTGTATGTGGCACGCCCAAGTTATAGTATATAAATTTAATGGGTCTGTATGCCTAAAAGTGCCCATCTCTTTCATGCATGCTATGACTCGTTAAATCAATGCTACCTTGCTATTTCATTTCACATAATTAATTCGACAACACGCCTATACCTTCCTACCCAAACTTTCTGCATGCAATTTCAAATCATCTCGTACACATTCAGTGATCTACCATTTTCAACAGCCTACCTACTTTCCTCTCATCAGCTACCCCATTTATCTTGTTTTCCAACATCTAGTCCATCGAAATGAAAACACTTGGAATCCCATCCCCTATACACTATCTTTTTGTAACAACCCGGAATTTTGGGGCCAATTTAAAATTTTTATTTCGGAAAATTTTATTAGAAAATACGTCAGAAAAAGAGAAAGAAGAAAATTTGTATTTAATAATAATAATATAAAGTTTTTAAATAAGATTTAGACGTTGTTAATGAGATTTATAAATATATGTTGATAAGTTGATTTATTAATAATATGTTAATTATGCATTCATTTCATTCCTTTATATATATATATATATATATATATATATATATATATATATATATGTTTATTTCACTCACATTTTAAACCTTGTGCATGCAACCTACAAGGATCATATTTTTTTTTTGCATTGAATTCTAACGTTTCACTATAGTTTATATTGCATTCATTCGTTTCAACTTAATTCATTTCATTTTCGTTATTTTTCTATACATGCATGCAAGTCTCTTACCTTGTTTTCAATGCATGCATTCATTTGCTCATTTATGTCCATGTTAATGGATTAAATTATATCTTAAAGGTTTATTTAATTTTATACTCAACTAATAAAATGTTAGATTGTTTGTCCATGTTTTATCTTTCATAACTAAGTGTAACATTAGACTTGTAAGTTTATATATATGCATAATATTTTCAATTAGATATTTGGATTTTATAAAAGGGATTTTGTCAACACACAAATACTTTAAAACTGATTGTTGTAATTATGCGATTTGTATTATTAGGGAGCTTTGATTGAATTTAACTCATACATACATATATATAGTAAAACTACATTCATGTTTTCATTTAAAATTTATTATTTATTTCAAATCTTGATAATATGAAATAAATTATTTTCTTTAAAAATTAAGAGGAAAAAAATTAAATACATGCTTTAAACATTGGATATATATATATAGTAAGACTTATTCCTGCAATTAATCAATGTGAATTTGAATTGCCTTAAAAATGTGTATATACATAGAAGTCTTTACATTCACATACCTTGGAGAGTTAATTATACACGTTAAGAAATTAATTGGGCATTGATTGACACATAAGTCAATCAATATGGTTTAATAAAGAACTATTTCATGAAATGAAATATTCATTAGTTGGTTAAAAATAAATTGATTGCAATTAATTATAATTAAGTATTTTGTTGTTATACATTAAACGATAAATGGAAGTTACCAATGTAATACGATATTAACAAAAATATCAACAATATTCTTTAGTTACAGATTTGTTGAATATATAGAAATTCAAATGAATGCTTTATACATGTTTGAAAAAGAAAATGCTAATCCATATGATATTTATGGTTGAGGAAATCATAGTAAGCATTAATTAGCAAATTTATTGATTTCGATGCTAATGAAAAGGATATATTTTAGGTAAAGTATAATTAGTGAGATGAACATGGAAAGATATTAGAAATCAAATGAATAAATATTCTTTAAGTTTTGTAACCTAAGGATTCTTTATTTCATATACAAAATTTATTCTATGTCTCCACTTTCTCATCCTAAACATAAAATATTATAACCCTAATTCTCAAATGAAGACAGCCACCATATATCTTCGTGAATGGCCGACGTGCTCTAAACTTCTCCTCTTTTCTTCAAATCCACACAACAAATGCCAACACTTCCAAAGACAAAATCAAAGATCTCCATGAGCTCTATAATCCCAATGGCTATGATCAAGTTTTGAGCCGTGATGTGTGAGAAATTGTGACGCAAAGGCCTGAAGTTTGAGGGGTTTTTCAGAACCGTCGGGGGCGGCGAACTCAAAGCTACGACGGGCGGAGGTGGCGCATGACCAAGGCTTCGACGTGAGGTGTTCAGATGTGGCTCCGACGAACTATAAGGTGGTGCGACGCAAAGAAGAAGGAACGGCTACGAGGGTTAAACGCTATTAACTAATGTAATTAGGTTATTTATTTAATTAATTATTTAATGATCGATGTATAAAAATTATCATATCTTATTTAGAACTTATCAGAATCAAACGATTTTCGAACCGTTGGCCTCGTATTGGAGAACTCTTCGCAAGGAAACTAACTAGAGTCAAAACGGAGCACATCAGAATTTTGAGAAAATTCAGATCTGAACCATACAATATTGGTGAGATTTATAATTTTAAATAATTAAATCAATTTAATTATTTGTTTCCTCGCCGTTAAATAATTGCTTGTATGTTAATTAATCATATTTGTGCTGTGAGGAATTATGATTGCTGTTCTGTTGATTTGCACTGTATAGATCTGTGTTTCTCTGTTGTTGTTTGTGATGAATATGTTCTGTGCTGTGTTGAAACAGCCATATCATTCTAGATCTCCATTTCTTGATGTATTCAAGATAAAGTCTCATCTTTATTGTTTATTTTTATTTTTATTTCTTAAATTATTAGATATTTAATTCTTGTTTCATGAATTTTGTTTATAAAATAAAACACCAATTTTTAACATGAATTTTTGTTCACAAAATAAAAGACATTTTCTTAACATAAATTTTGTTCTCAAAATCAAGGACAAAAGTTTAACATATATTTTGTTTACCAAATAAAGGGAATTGTTAACATAAATTTTGCTTACAAAGTAAATGACAAAGTTCTTACTTTGATTTTTATCCTCTTTTTATTTTATTTTTTTAAAAATAAAATTGAAAAATTTATTTTGGTTTTGTTTATTTTGTTTGCAAATAAAATAAAAGGCAATTTTAACATGTAATTTTGTAGTAAAATAAAAGACGATTTTTTTTTTTGTTAACATGTAATTCTTATGTAATTTTAACATGTAATTCTTATGTTATTTTGTTAACATAATTAAAAAGACAACTTTTTGTTTACAAAAAAAAAACAAATGTTTATGTAATTTTTGTTTACATAATAAAGAGACAAGTTTTTGTTTACGAGATTAAAAGAAAGGTTTATATTTTTGTTTTAAAAATAAAAAGAAAAGTTTACATCTTTGTTAAACAAAATAAAAGAAAGGTTTACATCTTTGATGAATAAAAGAAAGGTTCACATCTTTGATTTACCAAATAAAAGTATAAAGGAAGAGATGAATATTTTGATTCACAAATAAAAAGAAAGTTTGATTTTTATTTTAATTGTCAAAATAAAAAGGAAGTTTAAATCTTTATGCTGATTTATGAAATAAAGAAAGAATAAATATTTTATTTTGATTTACGAATAAAATAAAGACTAGATATTTTATTTGATTTACAAATAAAATAAAGATGAGACCTTTATTGTGATTCATCAAAAATACACCAAATTTTATTTGTGTTAAAATAGTGTGATGACACAATTTACACCGTTGTGTAAATTTGAATATAATGACACCAAAAACATCGTTGTGTTAAATTGAGTATTATGACACCAAAACCACCGCGGTGTTAAATTGAGTATTGTATCAAATATTTCATAGTTGCGTTGGTTTGAATATTATGACACCAAAACCACCGATGTGATAATTTGAGTATTATGACACATATTTTATCGTCACATTATATAATTGAAATGGATCAAATAATGGCATTAGAAATATAGTTATTTAGAAATGCTGACACTAGGAAAAATATTTACATAAGCTATAGGAAACATTTATTTAAATGTATAGGAAATAAAAGACATTTACATCTATTTCAATGTATAAGAATTAAAATATAAAGTTACATTTTTCTAATGTAAAGAAAAATAAAAGAGCTACATCATTTTCTAGGAAAAGAAAAATAGAATAGAAAATATTATTTTTCTAATGTAAAGTAAAATAAAAAGTAACCATTTATATTTCTTCATGTAAAGAGAAAGGAATAAATGACATTATTTTCCAATAAATAAGAATTAATATGCTTAACCCGAGGTTGGATTGAGTTGTGATGTAAATCTGCCCGGACCCGCCCGGCTGTCCAGTAATCACAACAATACCTATCCAATGTGGGAGGTTAAAGCATATTCTAATTTTCTAAATTTACATTTTATATATGTAAATTACTTCAAAATATTTAGTGTAAATAAATACAACATAGAAAAGGGAAAACATATATTTACATTAAATAAAATAAGAAATTAAATAAATTACATTTTTATATGTAATTAAAGAATATGTTTTACACTGTAAAGAAAATTACATTTATATGTAATTAAGATTATAAGAAATAAAATTACATTTTTATGTAGTTAAGATTATAGGGAAGAAAATTACATTTTATATAATTAAGAATAAAAAGATTATACGAACAAATATGTGAATAAGGATTATTTACATTTTCTTATGTAAATAAAAAGGATTAAAAGCATAATTATGTGAATAATATTTATTTACATTTTCTTATGTAAATAAATAAGATAAAAGGAAAAGGTACATTTATTTATAATTAGTGTAAATAAATATAGTAAAAGTAAAGGTAAACATTTATTTACAAATAGTGTAAATAAATAAGAAAAGGAATTAGAAAAATTTATTTATAAATAATGTAAATAAATAAGATAAAAGAAGTAGAGAAATATTTATTTACATTTAGGTAAATAAATAAGGAAAAAAGTAGAAAAACATTTATTTACATTTAGGTAAATAAATAGAAAATAAATTAAAAGGATATATAAAGCATAATTTATTTACAATTAGAGTAAATAAAATAAGAAAGGTAGTAAAATAAAACAAGAAATATTTTATCGTCATTTTAGGTGCAATAAAAAGAATAGACTTTTATAATTGAAATAGTAAAACGATTTATATATATATATATATATATATATATATGTAACGACCCGCAAATCTGTACTATCTGAGTTGACTAAATACACCACACGTCCAACCCAAATTGCACAGAAATACGAATCATTATTAGAAAGAAGTTAGAGGATGAGAAATAGAAGGAAAGAAATATTAGAATAGAAGAAGAAGAATACACAACATCAGGGTAAAACATGAACCTCACAGCGGAATGAATAAAATATAATATATCATATACTTTTATAATACAAAATTTCTGTATACATGTACATTCAGAATCAGAGTTCAACACTTACAATACAGCGGAAAATAACACTAGGTAACTAACGCTGAAGCCTCCTGCTCCAAGCTCCTCCAATGGTATCTGTAAACACCTGAACTACTTGACTGCCCGTACAAATTTGGGCACCCAAGAGTTTAGGGAAAACAAAACAAAATAAACTCTGGGTCAGTCATGGGACTGGTGTGAGTAAACTCCAACCACTTGTTTAACTTTCAAAACCCTTTTCGAAAGAAAAGATAATAGTAAGACCAGCCCACACATAAACACGGACGGTTTTTTACCTTACTATAACCCAAAACACTTTGATACGAAAATCTAGTGATATTATAATAATGTCTACATCAAGTAAATAACCAAATAGCAGAACGCTTGCATCTCACGCTCCGTATACATAGTATAAAATCAAAAACCGCATGGCGCTTATTGGAGATTGGATTTCCAACATGACAAGGTATGGAACTACCTTCCGCTAGTGTATCTCTAGAGAGGAATACACTGGGTTCAACAAGAACATCTTGTAACCCGACCCACACATGACCGACCACTCATTTCGCTTGAGTGTATCGAATGTATATCACCAACGGTTGGGATCAGCAACCGTCTCCCGACTGGGACAGCATCGAATAGAATAAGAAATTAAATGAACCTCTAGATAGGTGATTATACATCCTAATGGGTGCGACCCACATAGCCATGCTGCCTGCCCGATTTTTGTCCTTTCCTGGTTGTTGAGGCCTGAGGCTACGAATACTTACCATTCATTGATAGCACAATCACTTTGAATGCCACATTGTCAGATCCGTTAATCACTAGTTGAGTTTGCACAAATATTCTGGATGTTATGCTAAGGGAATAAATCCGTTGCAACCATATATATTTATACAGACCAACCCATTTGATCATTGGAAATACTCTGTCAGACATTCGTCCATATACGTTCGTTCTGGGACTGAACGAAACCGAAGGCACTATTTCTATTTAATAGAAAAAAGTCCTTGCACTTTACTCCGTCTTCAATATATATTCAGCATACTTGGTTCGCAACGCTTATGCCGATACGGAGTGGTTCTTCGGATAATAATCCAACCGGTCTCTCCATATTGACAACGATGGTCAAAACTTCGATAGTCTGTGATTTAACTATCGAATAAAACAAGTGTTCATCCAAACATATCAAACAAATCACTGGGCTCTTTAATTAATATTTCATTAATTAAATCTCTTCTCCATTTCCTTATCAATATTTGTTAACCAAATATTTTCAATAACCATATTGGCCCTTTACGCTATATGGAAAGCATTTCCAATATCAACTTCTTTTATTTTCTGTATATTAGAAAATATCTCTATTTGCAATTGGAAACAATTCCAATCACTTATCTCTATCCCGACTATTTTAATTATACTCAGGAATATTTATTTGTTATATTTCCAAAATTCCATTACTTGGGTTTTAAACGAATGTTGTGTAAAACATCGTTACAACAACCCAAAATATTTTATTCAACTAACTCTTTTTCAAACACTTCTCTTCGAGACTGGATCTTGTTGTTTATCCATTAAAAATGAAATCAATCAAGTTGGGGTAAAATTACCTCTCAGACCTTAACTGAAAACATCCTCAACTTCAAAACGGCAAAACCACTTACCTCGCATAAACACACTATACAATCCAATTGTTCCTTTTAAAACATGTATATGGTTTGCTTTCTATTTCTAATTTATAGATTTCCATTTTTGTTTACAATATTCTATTTTTGATTTCGTTTCCTTATTGAATTTTATATATATATCGATACATAGATTTCTAATTGTCAAATTTCTTAAAAATATTCTAACTCATTAAATTCCCGGAAAAATTCGCCATAACCTCCCCTGTATCGGGAGCATCGGGAAATTTCAAATAGCTTCCCCGGTCCTTCTTATCTTAAAAAGAAAAAGAAAAAGCCAAGCGGCTAGCCGATACGGCGCATAAAACCTCATATATGAATTAAACATGTACCTTTTTGTCGAGCACATAAATTTTAAATCTTCATATACTTCATATCAAACCTGCTTACACATGTTCACCTGTTTGCAATTCAATTCAACTCAAACCAATCGTTTGAATTTAGTTCCGCCCAGTTATTCTTTAATTAGCTTCTTAGCCTATTTCACTTGTTATTTGAACATATCACGTTCAAATACATATTAATTTGTTGATACAACAATCGAATGTCATTTCTAATTCAAGTTTCATATTCGATTCCGAATATGAATTTACACACCCCTTGTCTGATTCAAAACCCAAGTTTCGATTCTAAAATTCCATTAACTAATTTCTTTAAATTAGTCAATTCTAATCAATAATTAAAAATCTGATTTTTTTTTTCAACAATCATCTCATTTACACCACTTGAGTTCGTATTTAATTTACAACTCAAGTCTGGATCTTTCTCATGGCAAATTCGGATTTTATTTCTTTAAAATCCTTTAGTTTATTTAAACAAACCGTTATGGTTTTATAATGGTTCTGGCGCTGCTTTTCTGAAAATTTGATTTTTGACATAACTCAAAATCTATTCGATGAAATCCAGATTTTTCTCCTTCATTAGAAAGCTATTATCAAATCGGTCTTGACGTTTCTTGTTTCAAAGAATTTCGACTTCAATTGAGTTCTGTATATTCAATTGAAGTTCGAATCGCCAATTTACGAACTGTAGCACTGCGGCGAGTTCGTTTTATTTATATTTATATATATAAACTTTTAAACTTTCGTTAAAATGAATCCAACTCCATTCTGATATATTTTAATATATTCAAGTCCATAGTTTAAATTCCATTTGAATTCAATATTCAAATCCCATAGTTTAAATTCTATTTGAATTCAATTTGAATCTCCTATATTCAAATTTCATTTTCCATCTCCATTTGAATTCTAATATTCAAATTCATTTTTAACACCATTTGAATTCTAATATTCAAACTCATTTTTAACACCATTTGAATTCTAATATTCAAATTTAATTCTCTTGAATTCACATACCATATTTTA
Organism: Allium sativum; assembly: GCA_030737875.1. NCBI lineage: Eukaryota > Viridiplantae > Streptophyta > Magnoliopsida > Asparagales > Amaryllidaceae > Allium > Allium sativum. The sequence continues at coordinate 257,907,268 of CM060927.1, read as the reverse complement.
TTTCCTTGATTTCAAATACCACATTTTAATCTCCTTGAATTTAAATACCACATTAATTTCAATAATCAACTCCCTTTTGAATTGTTATATTTGAAATTTCATACTTGAATTTAAATAATCAAACTCCATTTTGAATTTCTATTTTTAAATTCAAATATCCAAAACTCCATTCAAATACTATTTGAATTTCAAATACCACCTTTTAATTCTCTTTGAATTCCTCTTATTCAAATTCTTTTTGGATTCTATTTGAATCCTATATTTAAACTCCATTCGAGTTTTATTTAAATTCTTATATTTAAACTCCATTCAAATTCTATTTAAATTCTTATATTTGAATCTTCTTTATTTAAAACCCATTATTTAAATCCCATTTGAATTTCTTCACTCAAATCCATTTGAATTCCCTTGAATTCAAATTCCATTTCAAACCATTTGGATTTCCTATTCTACTTTGAAATCCTATTTTCAAAGTTTATTTCAAATTCTGTTTTGAAATTCTATATTCAAATCCCTATTTGAATTTCTTTATTCAAATTCTATTTCAATTCTCTTATTCAAATTCCATTTTGAACTCTCTTATTCAAATGCTGTTTGAATCTCTTATTCAAACTCTATATTTAAAATTCCATTTGAACTTCCATATTCAAATTTCTATATTTGAATTTCATACGAATTCTATATCCAAATCTCTATTTGAATTTTCTTTATTTGAATTCCTTCGAATTCAAATTCTATTTTTATCCCTTTGAATTCAAATTCTATTTTTATTCCTTTTGAAGATAGATTTCCCATTCCAATTTCACACTTGTATTTCTATTTCTGAATTATCAAATGATAAATCTTTTCACTTCATTTATAACTTCGTTATAAAAGAATTATTTATAAACTTCGTTATAAAAGAACTATTTATAAACTTCGTTTATAAAGGAACTACTTGTTTTATTTTTCAAAAACAAGTTTATATTTTTATTCCATTAAAAATTCAAATTCTATTTAAAAATAGAATTTTCCCTTTTAGATCCCAAATATCCTTCCATGATATTTTAAATAAATTAGCACTTAGCCCAGTGATATTTGAAACAATCAAATCACCCAATTTTCAATCATTTTATTTTTAACACATCATATATGAATATATGAAATCAGCAAACAACAAACAGATAATACATTTTTGAGGAATCCAGTTGGATCCCTCCAACCTGTTTTCCTGCATCCACAGATGTTAGCACATAAATAATACCCATTCTGCTTCGTGGCAGAATATCGCGGTATAGAAGGTCATCCACTAATCATAGAGTGGGGCGTATAGGGTAATCATCCGCTATGAAACTGCGGGCATCCGCTAATGAGACTGCGGGAATCCAACCAACCAATCAACCCAATATATATATATATATAGCCTAAATAACTAACATATATAAAATAACCAGAAAACATTCACACAAGCAACAAACAATTATTTTTAACGAATAAAAATAATTATAAATAAAAGGTGAGTGAGATTTACTCACCGGAATTGCAGTTGTCAAATATCCTGTTTATTTCCAAATCATCGGCTACGAGTCTTCTCGAATGAATTCGCACCTACGATAATTTGATTTAAATTTTCTGGTTAACATTTATTTATTTAAATTAACTATTTAATTGAATAAATAAATTTCATTCATATATAATGGTTACTAAATTAAATATATATATATTTTTACTTCCTAGGTTTGAACAACCAACGGTTTTAAATTTAAATATTTCTCTTAACTAATTAAAAATTCATATAATAATTCACTAAATAAAATTTTCTTTTCCCAAATTCTGAATTAGTGACTAATTCCAGTCTTAACTAATTTCCAAGCATTTACATTAAAACTGTTTCACACTAAAAATAATACCTAAGTTAATTACTGATTTTGAATTTAATTCATACCTTAATCCTTGTCAACCCCTAGCCTGTTAACCCATCTTTGCAACCCAGAACCAACACCGCACTACCCTTCTTCCATCACTTTATCCATACTCCAGTTCCTCGATCCTCTCAAACTTTCATTCACCGACCTTCTTCACATTGTTTGTCAAACCCTCGACTGCGGTGAGCTCACAACCCTTCCACCAAAATCGAAGTACTACATACTTTGAGCACTCCCAGGCTATGCACTCCAGGCTTCCGTCTACTACCGCCGCACTCACCAATCAGACCCCCTACCTCATCGCGATGCACGTCGACCCCCAAAACCAACTCGCGAGTCCCATAAATCAATGGAAAACCCTTTGACCAAGTCGCGATGCTCAAGCTCTTGGTGGACTCACGATTTCCGATTTGAATTGAATTTCTTGTTTCCCTTTTTTTTTTAATCTGAGGTTTCGGATATTACAAAATGAACGGGGGAAATAACAAAGGAGAGTGGCTTTGTTTATATAGAAGAAAAGTAGGTCTGCGTTGGTGTAAATGAGGTCTGCGAGCATAGCTTTTTAGGTCTGCACCATTAATTTCTTTGTTTAGCTTTGTCGGGAAGAGAAGAAGCACAATATACAGCTCGAAGAAAATAGGCTGCGATGAAAATGAAATAGGCCGGCTCTAGATGAAATATAGGGTGGCCATGATTAGATTAGGTAATTTATTTGATTTTATTCTTATTAAATAACTAAAATATCTCGCAGTCCCCTAGCTTGATGTCCTTAAACTGCTATCTAGTCGCAATGACCGACGTTACAAGATTATAATGTCATTCTGAACCTAATGGAACCCATTCTGAATTTTAATTCAACTTGTATATAAGAGATACAATTTAAATTAACAATTTAAATTAAATTTGATTTAAAATATAAATCAATTCCAAACAATTAAATTCGTCGATAACAAAATATCATTATCATTCTAATTCAATATAAAATTTATATAAATCGGCTAAATTGTTTTCAATACAATTTTAACTCTAAATCCGATTGGTTTCTTCTTCGTATACGATTATTCAATATATTTGATATTAAACCATATATCGATTATTAAATCGATAAGTCCAATAAAAATTCATTTATATTATATATTTAAAACCATACTAAATATTTAAAATAAACTGTTCAAAAAATCTGGGTCGTTACAATATATATATATATATATATATATATATATATATTAAATTTAAACGAAACACGCGCGGTAGTTCGCGTATCGACAATCGCAACTTTAAACGGTTATACCGAAAGATCCGACCGTCAGATTTTCCCAAAACTGAAATCGGTAGGTTCGCCTTGGGAAGATCTTTCTAATGATATGAAGTATATTAAAATCCAACGGTTAGATTTATAGAAACGTGTAAAACAAATTTGGGTGAAAACAGCGCCAAAGTCGCCTGTTGACATGAGACGTCGTTAAATAGAATTTAATTAAAAATAAAGATTGATCGTTATAAATTAATTTTAACGATATGAAATTGCTTTCAAATTTATATATGCGAGAATTATTTGGAAAGTCCGAGTTTACTCTCATTCCAAATAATGATTCGACGTTCGAAGAGTTGAAGACGGTGATTGAAGACCGACGATCTTCACATCGAATGGGTGTGTTGCTATTGAGACCCCATGATGGGAGTAGCTACCTTGAAGGGGCGACAGTAGTAGCCATCCGGACGTAGTGTTGATTGCACGGGTTTGGCTTTCGCTCAAACCCAGAGCATAAGCGCGTAAATGGATTGTATGTCTGACATTGTATTCCCTTATACTGTATTCGTTGATCTCTGCTAAACATATATCTGTTTGGTGTTTTACACCCTTCTCTGAGACGTATGAGCTCAGAGGTTATATGTTGGTAGAAATTAAATGGTATGGTATGGATTGACGATGTGGCATGCTAAGATGCATATGATCAAGGCTTTGTTGAAAAGCAGGCCTTGTAGGATGATCAAAGCATAGCCTGTTTAGGCATAGCTTTGTGTATAGCGTGACTTCACGAGCCTCACACACCGGCGGAGTCTAAAACGAGAGAAGGGAACGCAGGGAGAGCAGCATGTTTCTTTCTAGCTAGAGTGGTGTCAGTGACCTACCAGCCCTGACATTTTACTTATGTGGATGATGGAATGAGGCGCCTCGGATAGGTCCTATAGGACCGGGGAACGTGTGCTTAGGAATTGCCAATCCTCTAAGCTGTATTTGAGGACCGGCCCTGCCATTTCCAAGGGTTAACTGCGGGTAATCCTGAGGCATCAGCTAGAGTGTCTCGAATCGGTAAGGAGCTCCTCCCTAGCCTTGACTCAGATGGAAATCCAAATTCCAAATACGACCCTTGCGGTTTTGACTGTATTACTAGTATGGAGGCATAGCATATGGTACCTATGCTTCCTAGGATTGATACATTTACCTTGAAATGTTTTAAAACATATACACACTAATAATAATATCGTTTTTATCGTATCAAACATGTTTGACCATTATAAGGTAAAACCCTATCCTCCGGTTTGCGTTGCATTGTGTGATGGGACTTGGGTCTTATGATGGTTTCATTTTTCTACAAAGCATTGCGTTGTTTTGACGATTTACTTAAATTATGCACGGCAGTCCATTGGAATAAAATCCGTTCCGCTTTAGCGGCGTGGTCCTTGGATTTGCCTTATTACTATTAGTTATATTAGTTAAGAATTCTCACACCAGTCCCACGACTGACCCGTTGTTTGTTTCCACTTTTGCAAACTCGGGTGCCCTCTTTTCCACACGGGCAGTCGAGTAGCTTTTTTTACAGATATTTATCTCTTTAGCAGGATCCTGGATTGAAGCTCAAAGCTGTGTCCAGAGCATTGAAAAGTCTTCCGCTGTCTTAGTTATTTTATTTCCGCTGCACTGTATTAAAGTAATGTAAAATTATCTTCCGCTGTAAATTTATTTAGTGTACTCTGATATATATTCTGTACTCTGATGTAACATTTATTATGATGTTATAAAAGTCTGCTGTTATTGTTCTGATGTTGTTGTATTCCCAAAGTTAAAGTATTCGTGGATTTCCGACCTTTGGGTTTATGGTCGATCCAAAGAGCGGGAATTTACGGGTCTTTACAGTTGGTATCAGAGCTCTGGTTAGCTCAAATCTTTGGAATACAACTCGTTAGAACTGAACAAAAGACTCATCAGAGATTGGATTAGTAATGTCCAATAAGAATACTCATTAGAGATAGGATCAGCAGTATCCTAGAATGAGAATACTCATTAGAGATGGGGTTAGTAATGCCCTAGAATGAGTTCAGAGTGATAAGCTTATAATTAAAGTATTTTGATTATATATATAATCCTATTTCAGAAGATAAGATTTTTAAATATATAAAAGTATATATGTATTTGATAAGTTAGCCAACAAATGAAATTAATAAAAGTAAAAAAAATTGTAAATTAAACAACTTTTAGCTAGTTCCTTTTCGAGGACGAAAAGATTTTAAGTGGGGGCGATTGTAACAACCCGGAATTTTGGGGCCAATTTAAAAATTTTATTTCAGAAAATTTTATTAGAAAATACGTCAGAAAAAGAGAAAGAAGAAAATTTGTATTTAATAATAATAATAATAATATAAAGTTTTTAAATAAGATTTAAACGTTGTTAATGAGATTTATAAATATATGTTGATAAGTTGATTTATTAATAATATGTTAATTATGCATTCATTTCATTCCTTTATATATATATATATATATATATATATATATATATGTTTATTTCACTCACATTTTAAACCTTGTGCATGCAACCTACAAGGATCATATTTTTTTTTTTTTTTTGCATTGAATTCTAACGTTTCACTATAGTTTATATTGCATTCATTCGTTTCAACTTAATTCAATTCATTTTCGTTATTTTTCTATACATGCATGCAAGTCTCTTACCTTGTTTTCAATGCATGCATTCATTTGCTCATTTATGTCCATGTTAATGGATTAAATTATATCTTAAAGGTTTATTTAATTTTATACTCAACTAATAAAATGTTAGATTGTTTGTCCATGTTTTATCTTTCATAACTAAGTGTAACATTAGACTTGTAAGTTTATATATATGCATAATATTTTCAATTAGATATTTGGATTTTATAAAAGGGATTTTGTCAACACACAAATACTTTAAAACTGATTGTTGTAATTATGTGATTTGTATTATTAGGGAGCTTTGATTGAATTTAACTCATACATACATATATATAGTAAAACTACATTCATGTTTTCATTTAAAATTTATTATTTATTTCAAATCTTGATAATATGAAATAATTTATTTTCTTTAAAAGTTAAGAGGAAAAAAATTAAATACATGCTTTAAACATTGGATATATATATATATAGTAAGACTTATTCCTGCAATTAATCAATGTTAATTTGAATTGCCTTAAAAATGTGTATATACATAGAAGTCTTTACATTCACATACCTTGGAGAGTTAATTATACACGTTAAGAAATTAATTGGGCATTGATTGACACATAAGTCAATCAATATGGTTTAATAAAGAACTATTTCATGAAATGAAATATTCATTAGTTGGTTAAAAATAAATTGATTGCAATTAATTATAATTAAGTATTTTGTTGTTATACATTAAACGATAAATGGAAGTTACCAATGTAATACGATATTAACAAAAATATCAACAATATTCTTTAATTACAGATTTGTTGAATATATAGAAATTCAAATGAATGCTTTATACATGTTTGAAAAAGAAAATGCTAATCCATATGATATTTATGGTTGAGGAAATCATAGTAAGTATTAATTAGCAAATTTATTGATTTCGGTGCTAATGAAAAGGATATATTTTAGGTAAAGTATAATTAGTGAGACGAACATAGAAAGATATTAGAAATCAAATGAATAAATATTCTTTAAGTTTTGTAACCTAAGGATTCTTTATTTCATATACAAAATTTATTTTATGTCTCCACTTTCTCATCCTAAACATAAAATATTATAACCCTAATTCTCAAATGAAGACAGCCACCATCTATCTTCGTGAATGGCCGACGTGCTCTAAACTTCTCCTCTTTTCTTCAAATCCACACAACAAATGCCAACACTTCCAAAGACAAAATCAAAGAGCTCCATGAGCTCTATAATCCCAATGGCTATGATCAAGTTTTGAGCCGTGATGTGTGAGAAATTGTGACGCAAAGGCATGAAGTTTGAGGGGTTTTTCAGAACCGTCGGGGGCGGCGAACTCAAAGCTACGACGGGCGGAGGTGGCGCATGACCTAGGGTTCGACGTGAGGTGTTCAGATGTGGCTCCGACGAACTATAAGGTGGTGCGACGCAAAGAAGAAGGAACGGCTACGAGGGTTAAACGCTATTAACTAATGTAATTAGGTTAGTTATTTAATTAATTATTTAATGATCGATGTATAAAAATTATCATATCTTATTTAGAACTTATCAGAATCAAACGATTTTCGAACCGTTGGCCTCGTATTGGAGAACTCTTCGCAAGGAAACTAACTAGAGTCAAAACGGAGCACATCAGAATTTTGAGAAAATTCAGATCTGAACCATACAATATTGGTGAGATTTCTAATTTTAAATAATTAAATCAATTTAATTATTTGTTTCCTCGCCGTTAAATAATTGCTTGTATGTTAATTAATCATATTTGTGCTGTGAGGAATTATGATTGCTGTTCTGTTGATTTGCACTGTATAGATCTGTGTTTCTCTGTTGTTGTTTGTGATGAATATGTTCTGTGCTGTGTTGAAACAGCCATATCATTCCGGATCTCCATTTCTTGATGTATTCAAGATAAAGTCTCATCTTTATTGTTTATTTTTATTTTTATTTCTTAAATTATTAGATATTTAATTCTTGTTTCATGAATTTTGTTTATAAAATAAAACACCAATTTTTAACATGAATTTTTGTTCACAAAATAAAAGACATTTTCTTAACATAAATTTTGTTCACAAAATCAAGGACAAAAGTTTAACATATATTTTGTTTACCAAATAAAGGGAATTGTTAACATAAATTTTGCTTACAAAGTAAATGACAAAGTTCTTACTTTGATTTTTATCCTCTTTTTATTTTATTTTTTTTAAAATAAAATTGAAAAATTTATTTTGGTTTTGTTTATTTTGTTTGCAAATAAAATAAAAGGCAATTTTAACATGTAATTTTGTAGTAAAATAAAAGACGATTTTTTTTTGTTAACATGTAATTCTTATGTAATTTTAACATGTAATTCTTATGTTATTTTGTTAACATAATTAAAAAGACAACTTTTTGTTTACAAAAAAAAAAAACAAATGTTTATGTAATTTTTGTTTACATAATAAAGAGACAAGTTTTTGTTTACGAGATTAAAAGAAAGGTTTATATTTTTGTTTTAAAAATAAAAAGAAAAGTTTACATCTTTGTTAAACAAAATAAAAGAAAGGTTTACATCTTTGATGAATAAAAGAAAGGTTCACATCTTTGATTTACCAAATAAAAGTATAAAGGAAGAGATGAATATTTTGATTCACAAATAAAAAGAAAGTTTGATTTTTATTTTAATTGTCAAAATAAAAAGGAAGTTTAAATCTTTATGCTGATTTATGAAATAAAGAAAGAATAAATATTTTATTTTGATTTACGAATAAAATAAAGACTAGATATTTTATTTGATTTACAAATAAAATAAAGATGAGACCTTTATTGTGATTCATCAAAAATACACCAAATTTTATTTGTGTTAAAATAGTGTGATGACACAATTTACACCGTTGTGTAAATTTGAATATAATGACACCAAAAACATCGTTGTGTTAAATTGAGTATTATGACACCAAAACCACCGCGGTGTTAAATTGAGTATTGTATCACATATTTCATAGTTGCGTTGGTTTGAATATTATGACACCAAAACCACCGATGTGGTAATTTGAGTATTATGACACATATTTTATCGTCACATTATATAATTGAAATGGATCAAATAATGGCATTAGAAATATAGTTATTTAGAAATGCTGACACTAGGAAAAATATTTACATAAGCTATAGGAAACATTTATTTAAATGTATAGGAAATAAAAGACATTTACATCTATTTCAATGTATAAGAATTAAAATATAAAGTTACATTTTTCTAATGTAAAGAAAAATAAAAGAGCTACATCATTTTCTAGGAAAAGAAAAATAGAATAGAAAATATTATTTTTCTAATGTAAAGTAAAATAAAAAGTAACCATTTATATTTCTTCATGTAAAGAGAAAGGAATAAATGACATTATTTTCCAATAAATAAGAATTAATATGCTTAACCCGAGGTTGGATTGAGTTGTGATGTAAATCTGCCCGGACCCGCCCGGCTGTCCAGTAATCACAACAATACCTATCCAATGTGGGAGGTTAAAGCATATTCTAATTTTCTAAATTTACATTTTATATATGTAAATTACTTCAAAATATTTAGTGTAAATAAATACAACATAGAAAAGGGAAAACATATATTTACATTAAATAAAATAAGAAATTAAATAAATTACATTTTTATATGTAATTAAAGAATATGTTTTACACTGTAAAGAAAATTACATTTATATGTAATTAAGATTATAAGAAATAAAATTACATTTTTATGTAATTAAGATTATAGGGAAGAAAATTACATTTTATATAATTAAGAATAAAAAGATTATACGAACAAATATGTGAATAAGGATTATTTACATTTTCTTATGTAAATAAAAAGGATTAAAAGCATAATTATGTGAATAATATTTATTTACATTTTCTTATGTAAATAAATAAGATAAAAGGAAAAGGTACATTTATTTATAATTAGTGTAAATAAATATAGTAAAAGTAAACGTAAACATTTATTTACAAATAGCGTAAATAAATAAGAAAAGGAATTAGAAACATTTGTTTATAAATAATGTAAATAAATAAGATAAAAGAAGTAGAGAAATATTTATTTACATTTAGGTAAATAAATAAGGAAAAGAATAGAAAAACATTTATTTACATTTAGGTAAATAAATAGAAAATAAATTAAAAGGATATATAAAGCATAATTTATTTACAATTAGAGTAAATAAAATAAGAAAGGTAATAAAATAAAATAAGAAATATTTTATCGTCATTTTAGATGCGATAAAAAGAATAGACTTTTATAATTGAAATAGTAAAACGATTAATATATATATATATATATATATTAAATTTAAACGAAACACGCCCGGTAGTTCGCGTATCGACAATCGTAACTTTAAACGGTTATACCGAAAGATCCGACCGTCGGATTTTCCCAAAACTGAAATCGGTAGGTTCGCCTTGGGAAGATCTTTCTAATGATATGAAGTATATTAAAATCCAACGGTTAGATTTAGAGAAACGTATAAAACAAATTTGGGTGAAAACAACGCCAAAGTCGCCTGTTGACATGAGACGTCGTTAAATAGAATTTAATTAAAAATAAAGATTGATCGTTATAAATTAATTTTAACGATATGAAATTGCTTTCAAATTTATATATGCGAGAATTATTTGGAAAGTCCGAGTTTACTCTCATTCCAAATAATGATACGACGTTCGAAGAGTTGAAGACGGTGATTGAAGACCGACGATCTTCACATCGAATGGGTGTGTTGCTATTGAGACCCATGATGGGAGTAGCTACCTTGAAGGGTCGACAGTAGTAGCCGTCCGGACGTAGTGTTGTGTGAAAACCCGTAACTTCCCCGTAAAGGAAAGCGTCGGATAGTTCGAGAACAAGCCACAATAGAACGCATATAAAAGAACATTTCATTGCTTATTACAACAATGCATCAGATTACAAGAATATACAGAGTATAAATGAATATTACACAGAAATATCAGAGATTTAAATTACATTTGAATACATAGCAGCGGAAAATAATACAATACACAACTAGAAGAGATATACGGATACAAAGCTTTCCGGATATCGTTCCAGCTGTAAACCAGGATCCTGTGAATATAAATCTGCAAAACCAAAACTACTAGCTGCCCGTGTCGAAAATAAGGGCACCCAGAGTTTAGGTTAAAACAATAAACTCCAGGTCAGTCATGTGAATGGTGTGAGAACTAAAACAGTTATTTATCTTTATTTTCAAAGTTAGGTAAATCAAGGGACCACGCCGTATAACACGGAACGGGTTTCCTCCCAAGAATACCAGTGCATAAAACGAACAACGCAATGCTAAATAGAGAAAAATGAAGCTGTTATAAGACCCAGGTCCTATCACACAATGCAATGCAAGCCGGGGGATAGGGTTTTCCCTTATAACAGCCAAAGAATGCTTGATACGTTTTAAAACAAATCATTTGATACTATTGTAAGTGCATAGTGTATAAAACAATTTCAAATCATAAGTATCAATCATATGCGGCATGAGCGCCCCATCACACTATGTCGCCATATATAGGATTACAACTAAAACCGCAAAGTCACGTATTTGGATATTGGGTTTCCATCTATGAACCGAGGCAAAAGATAGTCCTCAACCGATTCGAGACAATCTAGCCTACCATGTCTCAGGAACAGCCGCAACTGCCCCCTGGATCGTCAGGGCCGGTCCACCGATGTGGATTATTATGCCTGAACAATACGTCTCCCCGCCCTTTGGGGCGCAAACGAGCCATCAAATGACTCCATCGGTTCGAGAACGACCGATCAATCTGAGGCGCCTCGCAACAGCAACAACCACATAAGTCAAACTCGTCAGGGCGTGTAAAACCACTGACGCCACTTTTAGCTAGAAAGAAACGCAAGTCCTCCCTGAGGTCCGTCTCCCGTTTTTGGTTCATACCGGGTGTGAGACTCGCGAAGTAAACGTTACACAAAGCTACGCCACAAAGGCCGTGCTCTGATCATCACCACAAGACTTTGCTTTTCAACAGAAGCCTCGATCAATTGCCACTTAGGCATGCCACACAGGCAATTCACTCCATGCGTTTGATATCCATCAATATATAACCCCTGAGCTCGTACGTCTCAGAGAAGGGCGTTAAGCAAGAGAATAAATTCTCCGCCGCCAAACAGATATATATTTAATAGAGATCAATCACACGGACTAAAATCTAATGTCAGACACACAGTCCATTTACAAGTCCGTTCTGGGTCTGAACGAAACCGGAGGCACCTAGTACCCCGCATATCCATCGATCTCCAAGTACGTCTGGACGATCACTAACTGTTTCCATCTTCTTAGGTGTACAGCCCAATCAAGATCATCAGTAACCACCCAAACGACGTGAAGACCTCCGGTCTTCGACCATCGTCTTCATCTTCGACTTATCGTCGTATCGGTTATTCAGAATGGGATAAACCCGGTCTTTCCGAATAACTCGCATATCTTAAGTAAGTGTTACACAAACCCAACATACGCCTCATTCCAATTCATTAGTCACTAACCGTAAATTAATCAAGAGAATAATTCCCCAAATATTAACCCCGAAGGCCGAAACCAACATCAGATCAATATCCAGAAAACCATTCTGCTTGGCTAACCGACAGTTAGTTTCTAAATTTCACGTTCATAGGGAAAGGTTCCCATTAATTTTATCAAAGATAAATTCCTGGAATTTATTCTTTAATCTACTTTTGAATTTCGATTCAACTAGTCGGGATTAACGAAACTTACTGAAGTAATCATTTGTTTTAATTTCCCAATCCCAACCTATTCATCTCATGAAGTAAAACTGGTAATACTTCATATCTAACACCACGGTGTTATCGGTAAACTCAATTACCATTTCACGTTCAAATCTAATTAAAGATTTGACTATCGCCTGGAGCAAAACTGGTGGTACTCCATTTTCGATCTTTTCAATCTAATTAAAGATTCATTAAAACTCTACTTAGTTTTAATCGTTAACTGGGTTAAAGAATCAGTGTCATTTAAAACACAGTTCACGATAAACCCAAAATCACATTCCATTAATTATCGGGTTAAAGAACAAGTGTTATTTAAAACACTGTTCACGATAAACCCAAAAATCAATAACAATTCAATTCCAATTAAATATTATTCAATTGGTACACTTCATTAAATCTAAATAAAAAGATTTAATCTTTTCACAACTGGGTTCAAGAACAGTGTTAGTGAAGACACCATTCACGACAAACCCAAATCACATTTGATATTCAATACTAGGCTCTGAATAGAAAATATATCGGCTTATATTCAATATCAAATTCTACGACTAACAAATGCCGTATTGGAAATAACGATATAAATATATATATCTTTCAAATTTCCATAACAACATCTGTATAATTACGAATTCCAACATCGAAATATTCCGAAGACAATTTCGATTCAAATCCACTCCAATGCAATCATTGGAAATTTTGGTTATTTTCAAAACCCTTTTCAAATTCAATTTATTTATTTAAAAATAAATAGAATTATAATTCTAGTTCAAAACTAGTTCATTTCGATAAAAATCTATTTTTATCTTTTCAAATATGGAGTTTTTCATCCCAATTCTTTCTAAATCATTTCTTATGATTTTACACAAATTATTACTATTTTTAATAATTTTATCAAGGCCTGTACAGTCGATTTCCATCAATGGCCATCGAACTGCACTTACAGCGACCTTTTTCGAATTTGATTTGGACGTATCTCCAAATCCAACCGTTAGATTTCAAATTTCTAATATTCGTTAGAAAGCTCTTTTCGATACGAACCCAACGGTTCCAGTTTTAGGAGAATCCGACGGTCGGATCTCCCGTAAAGTCCGTTTGAAATCAATGGTCGAAATTCGCGAACTGCCGCGGCGCGGCGCGTTCTATTCATGCCATTATATTATATATATAATATATATAATATATATTTCGTCGATTTCTATTTAAAACGAATTATATAAATAGTTTTAAATTCGTTTCAAAAGCAATTTCAACTTCCATTTCAATTCAAATTAAAATTGAATTCTTCTTTATAAATTCGTTTTAAAATTCATTTCTATTCAATTCAAATTTCAATTCAATTTGAATTCGTTTTCAATTCAATTCATTTCGAAATCGTTTTCAATTCAATTCATTTCGAAATCGTTTTCAATTCAATTCATTTCGAAATCGTTTTCAATTCAATTCATTTCGAAATCGTTTTCAATTCAATTCATTTCGAAATCGTTTTCAATTCAATTCATTTCGAAATCGTTTTCACTTCAATTCATTTCGAAATCGTTTTCAATTCAATTCATTTCGAAATCGTTTTCAATTCAATTCATTTCAAAATGAATAAAATCGATATAAATATCGTTCACGTCAAAATGGCGTCAATCTAATCAACACGGCTTCATAAATTTCTATTTCAAATATTTCTTTTTTAAAATAGTTGTTATTATCAAAATATTTCGTTCAACACATGACCAATCTCAAAGGATGAGTACTGTCAACACATGAACTTTTATTTTATAATATTGATAAAGATGTAAATTTTATTATCAAAATATTTCGTTCAACACATGACCAATCTCAATGGATGAGTACTGTCAACACATGAACTTTTATTTTATAATATTGATAAAGATGTAAATTTTATTATCAAAATATTTCGTTCAACACATGACCAATCTCAATGGATGAGTACTGTCAACACATGAACTTTTATTTTATAATATTCTTTATTTTCTAAATTGGAATGAGGCCTAATCAATCACCATATAATGTTAATTATATGGATTTTCATACAACACATGTATATAATAGCATTGAAAAATAATCAACCATCAACCAAAGTGCACTACACTGTATAAGCATCAAATATAGACATTTAACGCTTATAGCAGCTTGTCAATCAATCGATCGACATATTTAATCAATCAGGATAAGTGAACTCCAAGTTTCATCCCAACACCCGTGTGGGGTTTCAAACAATCAAACAAATATTTTATTCGTGCAGTTGGGCGATGTGTAAAATTTATCGTCCCAATCAATGTCCTTCAAATAGGTGTACATAAACAAACCGTCTGGTTTGTAAATTAATATTTATTTATTCACATTCACGTTAAAAATTATATTTTTAACGATAAAACATGTTATTCCAACATATGAATTTCTATTAAGTTCATTCTTTAAATAAAATGATATTTTTATTTTTCTAACACATTTTAGAAAATTTCGGCGGCATAACGGCACGATACTAGAAACGGGACGAGGCCTAGCCTTATCCCCGGTCTAGTGAAGGCCCACGCCATTCACACATCAATCATATCAATTTCATTTCACCAAACAATTCAAATCAACTCAAACAATCTAACTAACAACACAGCCAAACAAACAAGTCCATGGTCTGTGGACGATTGTGTCGGGTGCTACTAAGCACCGTCTGCATCCTAGTATATATATATATAACTAGAAAAATAAATTGAAAGGTGAGAAATTCTCACCGATAGCTATCCAGCTCCACGACACTTCATTGATATAAATCTTCTTTTGCAGAATTCTTCGTCGACCTCGGCTTTTTTTTTCGCTTTCGCCCGTATTCTCTACATAAGTAAAAATCGAATTTTTACGATGCTATTCAATATATAAAAATATGATTTTTACTTCGCCTTTCAATATATAAAAATCGAATTTTTACTTCGATGTCATATAGATAAAAATTCCATTTCAAAGATAAAGTTTTCGCCTTTATAAAAATAAAGTTTTCGCCTTTATAAAAATAAAGATTTCACCATTATAAAAATCATCACTTTACTTCAACGTATATAAAATAAAAATCAGATTTTTATTTCGCTACATATACAAAGATGATATTTTTATATTCTCTATCCTATAAAGATTATATTTTTAATACTTTAAAAATATAAAAATCATATTTTTAATATTTCTATATAGTAAAGATTATATTTTTATTCGCTATCTACATAGAAAAGATTATATTTTTCAATCGCCATTTACATAGAAAAGATTATATTTTTCAATCGCCATTTTCATAGAAAAGATTATATTTTTCAATCGCCATTTTTAAAATAAAAATCACATTTTTATTTTGCTATTCTTATAATAAAAATCGTATTTTCCTAATTATAAAAATCATAACCTTTTACGTATAAAAATCACAACTTTTTAAGTATGAACATCATAGCTTTTCTAAGTATAAAAAATCATCACTTTCATGAATTTAAAAATCGGATTTTTCTACTCATAAAAATCCTAACCTTTTCGCTCATGGAAATCATAAAGAAAGAAAAAAAAACTAAGCTTTATAGGGAAAACAAAAGAATAAAACTTACAGCCATTTTAATCGGGAAGGGGGGGTTTCCTTTTGCTGCGTTCAGATTTGAGGGAGGCGGGATCGGATTGGGGTTCGTGGAGGTGGTTGACGCAAGGCCAGAGGGGGTGCGTGGGCTGAGGGGAGTTGGCGGGGCTGGTCATCGTCGGAAGGGGGTGCTTCAAGGTGTTGCATCGGCTATTGGGGAGGTAGGTGGAGGCGGTCGAACTCGAGGGGGCGACGATGGAGCTCTGGTGGTCGGCTAGGGCACGCGGATCCGGGTCTTGCGTTCGAGCTGGGGAAGGGTGGAAGCAGGAGGAGGTGAAGCAGGAGTGGGGGTAGGCGCCGGCTCCGTCGAGGCGCGGTGGCGACGTCGAGGGTGGCTATTCCGTTCGTTCCCCCCCTTTTTTTTAATTTTATCCTCGATCTGAAAATAGAAGAGAGATGGAAGAGAGAGTCAACGGGGTTATATAATATAATATATATATTTAATTATTTTTAAATTCAAAAAGCAACTTTTTATTTCAAACTCGAATTCAAACCCACCGACTGTCGTCCCCAGCGTATTACCCCCGTTCCGAACACAATGAGATATGTATCGTCAGCTGATTCGGCTGTTACAATCAGTTTCCGTTAAATTTACAGTTAAATAACTATATTGAATTTTAAACGTACATTTCAACTTACCGGGGTCACATACTAACTAGAAAAATTCCAGAAAAATATTTTCTAGCTTCGTATGGACGATATGGTCCTAGCAAAACTAGTTTCGTCGAATTCTGAGACCGTTGGAAAAATGGCCAATTTCCAGTCGATTAAAATCAACTGAAACTGGTCAAACGCGTTTTCCTTTGCCACGCTCACATATTGATTCGAAAAATTATGAAATTTGAAACCTAGCAATAACTTAACATCATGGACCCAACAAAACTGGTTTCGTCGAAATCCGAGGTCATTTGCAAAATGTCCATTTTTAAGGGCCTGAATTCCATAGCGACTATTCAGAATTTTCAACTGGACTTATCTTTTGATTCCCGATATGAAATCTTGA
The DNA here is from genome assembly GCA_030737875.1 of Allium sativum. Taxonomy (NCBI): domain Eukaryota; kingdom Viridiplantae; phylum Streptophyta; class Magnoliopsida; order Asparagales; family Amaryllidaceae; genus Allium; species Allium sativum. The sequence goes on along the minus strand of CM060927.1, from coordinate 257,890,030 downwards.
TTTTTCGGATTCGTTGGAAAGATATTATCAATTAGATCCCATTATTTTTGGTTTCACTAAAATCCGGATTGTTTTGCACCCGGTACATTCAATTGAAGTTTGAAATCGAATTATCGAACTACCGCGCCATTTTCAATTCTATTTATAATTATATATAAATATTTATATTCTAACGACGGCGTATATAATATATACGTTCGAATTCTATTCAAAATAAATTTTCTCGTCGATATTATTTAAAATAATTCATTTTAAATAATCAAAATTCGCTAAAATTGCCAAAATAAAAATTTTAAACTGACCCAGATTTTCGGGTTGTTACAATCTCCCCCACTTAAAACTTTTCGTCCCCGAAAAGGAACAAAGTCGAAAGTGGTTTGATTATTCAACTCTACGTTCGGTCTGGCTTCCATTCTCCAACTTTTCAGTTTCTGAGAATTTTCAAAATTTCAAAATTTTGGCTAACACCCTAAATTTTTGAAAAATTTCGCCATAACCTCCCCTGCACCGGGAGCATCGGGGAATTTCAAATAGCTTCCCCGGTCCTTCAGATCTCAAAAAGAAAAAGAAAAAGCCAAGCGGCTAGCCAATAGGCTCATAAAATCATCATCACCCAAACGAAACAGTAAATTATGTAGTAAACATGTACCTATTTGTCGAGCAAACAAATTTTATTCTCTGCTCTAGCCTCCTTGCTATGACCTGTTCAATGTAAGTACAAGTATATGCAAGCAAACGCGACCAATCTTCAATACAATTCAATATTTGATGCAATTAGGCATATTGGTTTAAAAATTATCAAACAAACAAACAAACAACTCAAACATCAATCCATTAGTGAATTAGAGTTTGAAATTGATAAATTTGATATATAGTCAAAAATCATGTTTTTGATGCCAATTCACAACAATGTGTTCTAACTATATTAATTTTGGTTCTCACACCAGTCTAATGGAAATATATAGATAACCACACCTTCGAAACACGAACATCAATATTGATGATGCGATCGCTATCATCAATATCATCTCCGGGCGACTAGAGTGTAATTCTATATCTATCCAGTATATTAAAAGTTCGAATATACGTTCATGACGCGTATATACAAAACCTTTATATATTGGATTGTCCATATTCAAAATAAATAAATAATCAAATACGTTTTAAAATGGTCTAAATTTCAAAACAAAATTGTTTTCTCTTTAAAAATTATACTCTTCACACTCGTTCTAGGATACTACTGATCCTATCTCTAACGAGTCATTCTAATTGGATATTACTAATCCAATATCTGATGAATTCTTTCGTACGGTTCTAATGTGTCTTGTTCTCTAGCTTTGTAAACCAAAGCTCTGATACCAACTGTGAAAACCCGTAACTTCCCCGTAAAGGAAAGCGTCGGATAGTTCGAGAACAAGCCACAATAGAACGCATATAAAAGAACATTTCATTGCTTATTACAACAATGCATCAGATTACAAGAATATACAGAGTATAAATGAATATTACACAGAAATATCAGAGATTTAAATTACATTTGAATACATAGCAGCGGAAAATAATACAATACACAACTAGAAGAGATATACGGATACAAAGCTTTCCGGATATCGTTCCAGCTGTAAACCAGGATCCTGTGAATATAAATCTGCAAAACCAAAACTACTAACTGCCCGTGTCGAAAATAAGGGCACCCAGAGTTTAGGTTAAAACAATAAACTCCAGGTCAGTCATGTGACTGGTGTGAGAACTAAAACAGTTATTTATCTTTATTTTCAAAGTTAGGTAAATCAAGGGACCACGCCGTATAACACGGAACGGGATTCCTCCCAAGAATACCAGTGCATAAAACGAACAACGCAATGCTAAATAGAGAAAAATGAAGCTGTTATAAGACCCAGGTCCTATCACACAATGCAACGCAAGCCGGGGGATAGGGTTTTCCCTTATAACAGCCAAAGAATGCTTGATACGTTTTAAAACAAATCATTTGATACTATTGTAAGTGCATAGTGTATAAAACAATTTCAAATCATAAGTATCAATCATAGGCGGCATGAGCGCCCCATCCCACTATGTCGCCATATATAGGATTACAACTAAAACCGCAAAGTCACGTATTTGGAAATTGGGTTTCCATCTATGAACCGAGGCAAAAGATAGTCCTCAACCGATTCGAGACAATCTAGCCTACCATGTCTCAGGAACAGCCGCAACTGCCCCCTGGATTGTCAGGGCCGGTCCACCGATGTGGATTATTATGCCTGAACAATACGTCTCCCCGCCCTTTGGGGCGCAAACGAGCCATCAAATGACTCCATCGGTTCGAGAACGACCGATCAATTCGAGGCGCCTCGCAACAGCAACAACCACATAAGTCAAACTCGTCAGGGCGTGTAAAACCACTGACGCCACTTTTAGCTAGAAAGAAACGCAAGTCCTCCCTGAGGTCCGTCTCCCGTTTTTGGTTCATACCGGGTGTGAGACTCGCGAAGTAAACGTTACACAAAGCTACGCCACAAAGGATGTGCTCTGATCATCACCACAAGACTTTGCTTTTCAACAGAAGCCTCGATCAATTGCCACTTAGGCATGCCACACAGGCAATTCACTCCATGCGTTTGATATCCATCAATATATAACCCCTGAGCTCGTACGTCTCAGAGAAGGGCGTTAAGCAAGAGAATAAATTCTCCGCCGCCAAACAGATATATATTTAATAGAGATCAATCACACGGACTAAAATCCAATGTCAGACACACAGTCCATTTACAAGTCCGTTCTGGGTCTGAACGAAACCGGAGGCACCTAGTACCCCGCATATCCATCGATCTCCAAGTACGTCTGGACGATCACTAACTGTTTCCATCTTCTTGGGTGTACAGCCCAATCAAGATCATCAGTAACCACCCAAACGACGTGAAGACCTCCGGTCTTCGACCATCGTCTTCATCTTCGACTTATCGTCGTATCAGTTATTCAGAATGGGATAAACCCGGTCTTTCCGAATAACTCGCGTATATCTTAAGTAAGTGTTACACAAACCCAACATACGCCTCATTCCAATTCATTAGTCACTAACCGTAAATTAATCAAGAGAATAATTCCCCAAATATTAACCCCGAAGGCCGAAACCAACATCAGATCAATATCCAGAAAACCATTCTGCTTGGCTAACCGACAGTTAGTTTCTAAATTTCACGTTCATAGGGAAAGGTTCCCATTAATTTTATCAAAGATAAATTCCTGGAATTTATTCTTTAATCTACTTTTGAATTTCGATTCAACTAGTCGGGATTAACGAAACTTACCGAAGTAATCATTTGTTTTAATTTCCCAATCCCAACCTATTCATCCCATGAAGTAAAACTGGTAATACTTCATATCTAACACCACGGTGTTATCGGTAAACTCAATTACCATTTCACGTTCAAATCTAATTAAAGATTTGACTATCGCCTGGAGCAAAACTGGTGGTACTCCATTTTCGATCTTTTCAATCTAATTAAAGATTCATTAAAACTCTACTTAGTTTTAATCGTTAACTGGGTTAAAGAATCAGTGTCATTTAAAACACAGTTCACGATAAACCCAAAATCACATTCCATTAATTATCGGGTTAAAGAACAAGTGTTATTTAAAACACTGTTCACGATAAACCCAAAAATCAATACCAATTCAATTCCAATTAAATATTATTCAATTGGTACACTTCATTAAATCTAAATAAAAAGATTTAATCTTTTCACAACTGGGTTCAAGAACAGTGTTAGTGAAGACACCATTCACGACAAACCCAAATCACATTTGATATTCAATACTAGGCTCTGAATAGAAAATATATCGGCTTATATTCAATATCAAATTCTACGACTAACAAATGCCGTATTGGAAATAACGATATAAATATATATATCTTTCAAATTTCCATAACAACATCTGTATAATCACGAATTCCAACATCGAAATATTCCGAAGACAATTTCGATTCAAATCCACTCCAATGCAATCATTGGAAATTTTGGTTATTTTCAAAACCCTTTTCAAATTCAATTTATTTATTTAAAAATAAATAGAATTATAATTCTAGTTCAAAACTAGTTCATTTTGATAAAAATCTATTTTTATCTTTTCAAATATGGAGTTTTTCATCCCAATTCTTTCTAAATCATTTCTTATGATTTTACACAAATTATTACTATTTTTAATAATTTTATCAAGGCCTGTACAGTCGATTTCCATCAATGGCCATCGAACTGCACTTACAGCGACCTTTTTCGAATTTGATTTGGACGTATCTCCAAATCCAACCGTTAGATTTCAAATTTCTAATATTCGTTAGAAAGCTCTTTTCGATACGAACCCAACGGTTCCGGTTTTAGGAGAATCCGACGGTCGGATCTCCCGTAATGTCCGTTTGAAATCAATGGTCGAAATTCGCGAACTGTCGCGGCGCGGCGCGTTCTATTCATGCCATTATATTATATATATAATATATATAATATATATTTCGTCGATTTCTATTTAAAACGAATTATATAAATAGTTTTAAATTCGTTTCAAAAGCAATTTCAACTTCCATTTCAATTCAAATTAAAATTGAATTCTTCTTTATAAATTCATTTTAAAATTCATTTCTATTCAATTCAAATTTCAATTCAATTTGAATTCGTTTTCAATTCAATTCATTTCGAAATCGTTTTCAATTCAATTCATTTCGAAATCGTTTTCAATTCAATTCATTTCGAAATCGTTTTCAATTCAATTCATTTCGAAATCGTTTTCAATTCAATTCATTTCGAAATCGTTTTCAATTCAATTCATTTCGAAATCGTTTTCAATTCAATTCATTTCGAAATCGTTTTCAATTCAATTCATTTCGAAATCGTTTTCAATTCAATTCATTTCGAAATCATTTTCAATTCAATTCATTTCGAAATCGTTTTCAATTCAATTCATTTCAAAATGAATAAAATCGATATAAATATCGTTCACGTCAAAATGGCGTCAATCTAATCAACACGGCTTCATAAATTTCTATTTCAAATATTTTATTTCAAATATTTCTTTTTCAAAATAGTTGTTATTATCAAAATATTTCGTTCAACACATGACCAATCTCAAAGGATGAGTACTGTCAACACATGAACTTTTATTTTATAATATTGATAAAGATGTAAATTTTATTATCAAAATATTTCGTTCAACACATGACCAATCTCAATGGATGAGTACTGTCAACACATGAACTTTTATTTTATAATATTGATAAAGATGTAAATTTTATTATCAAAATATTTCGTTCAACACATGACCAATCTCAATGGATGAGTACTGTCAACACATGAACTTTTATTTTATAATATTCTTTATTTTCTAAATTGGAATGAGGCCTAATCTATCACCATATAATGTTAATTATATGGATTTTCATACAACACATGTATATAATAGCATTGAAAAATAATCAACCATCAACCAAAGTGCACTACACTGTATAAGCATCAAATATAGACATTTAACGCTTATAGCAGCTTGTCAATCAATCGATCGACATATTTAATCAATCAGGATGAGTGAACTCCAAGTTTCATCCCAACACCCGTGTGGGGTTTCAAACAATCAAACAAATATTTTATTCGTGCAGTTGGGCGATGTGTAAAATTTATCGTCCCAATCAATGTCCTTCAAATAGGTGTACATAAACAAACCGTCTGGTTTGTAAATTAATATTTATTTATTCACATTCACGTTAAAAATTATATTTTTAACGATAAAACATTTTATTCCAACATATGAATTTCTATTAAGTTCATTCTTTAAATAAAATGATATTTTTATTTTTCTAACACATTTTAGAGAATTTCGGCGGCATAACGGCACGATACTAGAAACGGGACGAGGCCTAGCCTTATCCCCGGTCTAGTGAAGGCCCACGCCATTCACACATCAATCATATCAATTTCATTTCACCAAACAATTCAAATCAACTCAAACAATCTAACTAACAACACAGCCAAACAAACAAGTCCATGGTCTGTGGACGATTGTGTCGGGTGCTACTAAGCACCGTCTGCATCCTAGTATATATATATAACTAGAAAAATAAATTGAAAGGTGAGAAATTCTCACCGATAGCTATCCAGCTCCACGACACTTCATTGATATAAATCTTCTTTTGCAGAATTCTTCGTCGACCTCGGCTTTTTTTTTCGCTTTCGCCCGTATTCTCTACATAAGTAAAAATCGAATTTTTACGATGCTATTCAATATATAAAAATATGATTTTTACTTCGCTTTTCAATATATAAAAATCGAATTTTTACTTCGATGTCATATAGATAAAAATTCCATTTCAAAGATAAAGTTTTCGCCTTTATAAAAATAAAGTTTTCGCCTTTATAAAAATAAAGATTTCACCATTATAAAAATCATCACTTTACTTCAACGTATATAAAATAAAAATCAGATTTTTATTTCGCTACATATACAAAGATGATATTTTTTATATTCTCTATCCTATAAAGATTATATTTTTAATACTTTAAAAATATAAAAATCATATTTTTAATATTTCTATATAGTAAAGATTGTATTTTTATTCGCTATCTACATAGAAAAGATTATATTTTTCAATCGCCATTTACATAGAAAAGATTATATTTTTCAATCGCCATTTTCATAGAAAAGTTTATATTTTTCAATCGCCATTTTTAAAATAAAAATCACATTTTTATTTTGCTATTCTTATAATAAAAATCGTATTTTCCTAATTATAAAAATCATAACCTTTTACGTATAAAAATCACAACTTTTTAAGTATGAACATCATAGCTTTTCTAAGTATAAAAAATCATCACTTTCATGAATTTAAAAATCGGATTTTTCTACTCATAAAAATCCTAACCTTTTCGCTCATGGAAATCATAAAGAAAGAAAAAAAAACTAAGCTTTATAGGGAAAACAAAAGAATAAAACTTACAGCCATTTTAATCGGGAAGGGGGGGTTTCCTTTTGCTGCGTTCAGATTTGAGGGAGGCGGGATCGGATTGCGGTTCGTGGAGGTAGTTGACGCAAGGCCAGAGGGGGTGCGTGGGCTGAGGGGAGTTGGCGGGGCTGGTCATCGTCGGAAGGGGGTGCTTTAAGGTGTTGCATCAGCTATTGGGGAGGTAGGTGGAGGCGGTCGAACTCGAGGGGGCGACGATGGAGCTCTGGTGGTCGGCTAGGGCACGCGGATCCGGGTCTTGCGTTCGAGCTGGGGAAGGGTGGAAGCAGGAGGAGGTGAAGCAGGAGTGGGGGTAGGCGCCGGCTCCGTCGAGGCGCAGTGGCGACGTCGAGGGTGGCTATTCCGTTCGTTCCCCCCTTTTTTTTTAATTTTATCCTCGATCTGAAAATAGAAGAGAGATGGAAGAGAGAGTCAACGGGATTATATAATATAATATATATATTTAATTATTTTTAAATTCAAAAAGCAACTTTTTATTTCAAACTCGAATTCAAACCCACCGACTGTCGTCCCCAGCGTATTACCCCCGTTCCGAACACAATGAGATATGTATCGTCAGCTGATTCGGCTGTTACAATCAGTTTCCGTTAAATTTACATTTAAATCACTATATTGAATTTTAAACGTACATTTCAACTTACCGGGGTCACATACTAACTAGAAAAATTCCAGAAAAATATTTTCTAGCTTCGTATGGACGATATGGTCCTAGCAAAACTAGTTTCGTCGAATTCTGAGACCGTTGGAAAAATGGCCAATTTCCAGTCGATTAAAATCAACTGAAACTGGTCAAACGCGTTTTCCTTTGCCACGCTCACATATTGATTCGAAAAATTATGAAATTTGAAACCTAGCAATAACTTAACATCATGGACCCAACAAAACTAGTTTCGTCGAAATCCGAGGTCATTTGCAAAATGTCCATTTTTAAGGGCCTGAATTCCATAGCGACTATTCAGAATTTTCAACTGGACTTATCTTTTGATTCCCGATATGAAATCTTGATTTTTCGGATTCGTTGGAAAGATATTATCAATTAGATCGCATTATTTTTGGTTTCACTAAAATCCGGATTGTTTTGCACCCGGTACATTCAATTGAAGTTTGAAATCGAATTATCGAACTACCGCGCCATTTTCAATTCTATTTATAATTATATATAAATATTTATATTCTAACGACGACGTATATAATATATACGTTCGAATTCTATTCAAAATAAATTTTCTCGTCGATATTATTTAAAATAATTCATTTTAAATAATCAAAATTCGCTAAAATTGCCAAAATAAAAATTTTAAACTGACCCAGATTTTCGGTTTGTTACATGTTGATTGCACGGGTTTGGCTTTCGCTCAAACCCAGAGCATAAGCGCGTAAATGGATTGTATGTCTGACATTGTATTCCTTTATACTGTATCCGTTGATCTCTGCTAAACATATATCTGTTTGGTGTTTTACACCCTTCTCTGAGACGTATGAGCTCAGAGGTTATATGTTGGTAGAAATTAAATGGTATGGTATGGATTGACGATGTGGCATGCTAAAAGGCATATGATTAAGGCTTTGTTGAAAAGCAGGCCTTGTGGGATGATCAAAGCATAGCCTGTTTAGGCATAGATTTGTGTATAGCGTGACTTCACGAGCCTCACACACCGGCGGAGTCTAAAACGGGAGAAGGGAACGCAGGGAGAGCAGCACGTTTCTTTCTAGCTAGAGTGGTGTCAGTGACCTACCAGCCCTGACATTTTACTTATGTGGATGATGGAATGAGGTGCCTCGGATAGGTCCTATAGGACCGGGGAACGTGTGCTTAGGAATTGCCAATCCTCTAAGCTGTATTTGAGGACCGGCCCTGCCATTTCCAAGGGTTAACTGCGGGTAATCCTGAGGCATCAGCTAGAGTGTCTCGAATCGGTAAGGAGCTCCTCCCTAGCCTTGACTCAGATGGAAATCCAAATTCCAAATACGACCATTGCGGTTTTGACTGTATTACTAGTATGGAGGCATAGCATATGGTACCTATGCTTCCTAGGATTGATACATTTACCTTGAAATGTTTTAAAACATATACACACTAATAATAATATCGTTTTTATCGTATCAAGCATGTTTGACCATTATAAGGTAAAACCCTATCCTCCGGTTTGCGTTGCATTGTGTGATGGGACTTGGGTCTTATGATGGTTTCATTTTTCTACAAAGCATTGCGTTGTTTTGACGATTTACTTAAATTATGCACGGCAGTCCATTGGAATAAAACCCGTTCCGCTTTAGCGGCGTGGTCCTTGGATTTGCCTTATTACTATTAGTTATATTAGTTAAGAATTCTCACACCAGTCCCACGACTGACCCGTTGTTTGTTTCCACTTTTGCAAACTCGGGTGCCCTCTTTTCCACACGGGCAGTCGAGTAGCTTTTTTTGCAGATATTTATCTCTTTAGCAGGATCCTGGATTGAAGCTCAAAGCTGTGTCCAGAGCATAGAAAAGTCTTCTGATGTCTTAGTTATTTTATTTCCGCTGCACTGTATTAAAGTAATGTAAAATTATCTTCCGCTGTAAATTTATTTAGTGTACTCTGATATATATTCTGTACTCTGATATAACATTTATTATGATGTTATAAAAGTCTGTTGTTATTGTTCTGATGTTGTTGTATTCCCAAAGTTAAAGTATTCGTGGATTTCCGACCTTTGGGTTTATGGTCGATCCAAAGAGCGGGAATTTACGGGTCTTTACAGTTGGTATCAGAGCTCTGGTTAGCTCAAATCTTTGGAATACAACTCGTTAGAACTAAACAAAAGACTCATCAGAGATTGGATTAGTAATGTCCAATAAGAATACTCATTAGAGATAGGATCAGCAGTATCCTAGAATGAGAATACTCATTAGAGATGGGGTTAGTAATGCCCTAGAATGAGTTCAGAGTGATAAGCTTATAATTAAATTATTTTGATTATATATATAATCCTATTTCAGAAGATAAGATTTTTAAATATATAAAAGTATATATGTATTTGATAAGTTAGCCAACAAATGAAATTAATAAAAGTAAAAAAAAAATTGTAAATTAAACAACTTTTAGCTAGTTCCTTTTCGAGGACGAAAAGATTTTAAGTGGGGGCGATTGTAACAACCCGGAATTTTGGGGCCAATTTAAAATTTTTATTTCAGAAAATTTTATTAGAAAATACGTCAGAAAAAGAGAAAGAAGAAAATTTGTATTTAATAATAATAATAATAATATAAAGTTTTTAAATAAGATTTAGACGTTGTTAATGAGATTTATAAATATATGTTGATATGTTGATTTATTAATAATATGTTAATTATGCATTCATTTCATTCCTTTATATATATATATATATATATATATATGTATGTATGTATGTATGTTTATTTCACTCACATTTTAAACCTTGTGCATGCAACCTACAAGGATCATATTTTTTTTTTTTTTGCATTGAATTCTAACGTTTCACTATAGTCTATATTGCATTCATTCGTTTCAACTTAATTCATTTCATTTTCGTTATTTTTCTATACATGCATGCAAGTCTCTTACCTTGTTTTCAATGCATGCATTCATTTGCTCATTTATGTCCATGTTAATGGATTAAATTATATCTTAAAGGTTTATTTAATTTTATACTCAACTAATAAAATGTTAGATTGTTTGTCCATGTTTTATCTTTCATAACTAAGTGTAACATTAGACTTGTAAGTTTATATATATGCATAATATTTTCAATTAGATATTTGGATTTTATAAAAGGGATTTTGTCAACACACAAATACTTTAAAACTGATTGTTGTAATTATGCGATTTGTATTATTAGGGAGCTTTGATTGAATTTAACTCATACATACATATATATAGTAAAACTACATTCATGTTTTCATTTAAAATTTATTATTTATTTCAAATCTTGATAATATGAAATAATTTATTTTCTTTAAAAGTTAAGAGGAAAAAAATTAAATACATGCTTTAAACATTGGATATATATATATATATATATATATATATATATATATATAGTAAGACCTATTCCTGCAATTAATCAATGTGAATTTGAATTGCCTTAAAAATGTGTATATACATAGAAGTCTTTACATTCACATACCTTGGAGAGTTAATTATACACGTTAAGAAATTAATTGGGCATTGATTGACACATAAGTCAATCAATATGGTTTAATAAAGAACTATTTCATGAAATGAAATATTCATTAGTTGGTTAAAAATAAATTGATTGCAATTAATTATAATTAAGTATTTTGTTGTTATACATTAAACGATAAATGGAAGTTACCAATGTAATACGATATTAACAAAAATATCAACAATATTCTTTAATTACAGATTTGTTGAATATATAGAAATTCAAATGAATGCTTTATACATGTTTGAAAAAGAAAATGCTAATCCATATGATATTTATGGTTGAGGAAATCATAGTAAGTATTAATTAGCAAATTTATTGATTTCGGTGCTAATGAAAAGGATATATTTTAGGTAAAGTATAATTAGTGAGATGAACATGGAAAGATATTAGAAATCAAATGAATAAATATTCTTTAAGTTTTGTAACCTAAGGAGTCTTTATTTCATATACAAAATTTATTCTATGTCTCCACTTTCTCATCCTAAACATAAAATATTATAACCCTAATTCTCAAATGAAGACAGCCACCATCTATCTTCGTGAATGGCCGACGTGCTCTAAACTTCTCCTCTTTTCTTCAAATCCACACAACAAATGCCAACACTTCCAAAGACAAAATCAAAGAGCTCCATGAGCTCTATAATCCCAATGGCTATGATCAAGTTTTGAGCCGTGATGTGTGAGAAATTGTGACGCAAAGGCCTGAAGTTTGAGGGGTTTTTCAGAACCGTCGGGGGCGGCGAACTCAAAGCTACGACGGGCGGAGGTGGCGCATGACCTAGGCTTCGACGTGAGGTGTTCAGATGTGGCTCCGACGAACTATAAGGTGGTGCGACGCAAAGAAGAAGGAACGGCTACGAGGGTTAAACGCTATTAACTAATGTAATTAGGTTAGTTATTTAATTAATTATTTAATGATCGATGTATAAAAATTATCATATCTTATTCAGAACTTATCAGAATCAAACGATTTTCAAACCGTTGGCCTCGTATTGGAGAACTCTTCGCAAGGAAACTAACTAGAGTCAAAACGGAGCACATCAGAATTTTGAGAAAATTCAGATCTGAACCATACAATATTGGTGAGATTTCTAATTTTAAATAATTAAATCAATTTAATTATTTGTTTCCTCGCCGTTAAATAATTGCTTGTATGTTAATTAATCATATTTTTGCTGTGAGGAATTATGATTGCTGTTCTGTTGATTTGCACTGTATAGATCTGTGTTTCTCTGTTGTTGTTTGTGATGAATATGTTCTGTGCTGTGTTGAAACAGCCATATCATTCTGGATCTCCATTTCTTGATGTATTCAAGATAAAGTCTCATCTTTATTGTTTATTTTTATTTTTATTTTTATTTCTTAAATTATTAGATATTTAATTCTTGTTTCATGAATTTTGTTTATAAAATAAAACACCAATTTTTAACATGAATTTTTGTTCACAAAATAAAAGACATTTTCTTAACATAAATTTTGTTCACAAAATCAAGGACAAAAGTTTAACATATATTTTGTTTACCAAATAAAGGGAATTGTTAACATAAATTTTGCTTACAAAGTAAATGACAAAGTTCTTACTTTGATTTTTATCCTCTTTTTATTTTATTTCTTTAAAAATAAAATTGAAAAAATTATTTTGGTTTTGTTTATTTTGTTTGCAAATAAAATAAAAGGCAATTTTAACATGTAATTTTGTAGTAAAATAAAAGACGATTTTTTTTTGTTAACATGTAATTCTTATGTAATTTTAACATGTAATTCTTATGTTATTTTGTTAACATAATTAAAAAGACAACTTTTTGTTTACAAAAAAAAAACAAATGTTTATGTAATTTTTGTTTACATAATAAAGAGACAAGTTTTTGTTTACGACATTAAAAGAAAGGTTTATATTTTTGTTTTAAAAATAAAAAGAAATGTTTACATCTTTGTTAAACAAAATAAAAGAAAGGTTTACATCTTTGATGAATAAAAGAAAGGTTCACATCTTTGATTTACCAAATAAAAGTATAAAGGAAGAGATGAATATTTTGATTCACAAATAAAAAGAAAGTTTGATTTTTATTTTTATTGTCAAAATAAAAAGGAAGTTTAAATCTTTATGTTGATTTATGAAATAAAGAAAGAATAAATATTTTATTTTGATTTACGAATAAAATAAAGACTAGATATTTTATTTGATTTACAAATAAAATAAAGATGAGACCTTTATTGTGATTCATCAAAAATACACCAAATTTTATTTGTGTTAAAATAGTGTGATAACACAATTTACACCGTTGTGTAAATTTGAATATAATGACACCAAAAACATCGTTGTGTTAAATTGAGTATTATGACACCAAAACCACCGCGGTGTTAAATTGAGTATTGTATCACATATTTCATAGTTGCGTTGGTTTGAATATTATGACACCAAAACCACCGATGTGATAATTTGAGTATTGTGACACATATTTTATTGTCACATTATATAATTGAAATGGATCAAATAATGGCATTAGAAATATAGTTATTTAGAAATGCTGACACTAGGAAAAATATTTTCATAAGCTATAGGAAACATTTATTTAAATGTATAGGAAATAAAAGACATTTACATCTATTTCAATGTATAAGAATTAAAATATAAAGTTACATTTTTCTAATGTAAAGAAAAATAAAAGAGCTACATCATTTTCTAGGAAAAGAAAAATAGAATAGAAAATATTATTTTTCTAATGTAAAGTAAAATAAAAAGAAACCATTTATATTTCTTCATGTAAAGAGAAAGGAATAAATGACATTATTTTCCAATAAATAAGAATTAATATGCTTAACCCGAGGTTGGATTGAGTTGTGATGTAAATCTGCCCGGACCCGCCCGGCTGTCCAGTAATCACAACAATACCTATCCAATGTGGGAGGTTAAAGCATATTCTAATTTTCTAAATTTACATTTTATATATGTAAATTACTTCAAAATATTTAGTGTAAATAAATACAACATAGAAAAGGGAAAACATATATTTACATTAAATAAAATAAGAAATTAAATAAATTACATTTTTATATGTAATTAAAGAATATGTTTTACACTGTAAAGAAAATTACATTTATATGTAATTAAGATTATAAGAAATAAAATTACATTTTTATGTAATTAAGATTATAAGGAAGAAAATTACATTTTATGTAATTAAGAATAAAAAGATTATAAGAACAAATATGTGAATAAGGATTATTTACATTTTCTTATGTAAATAAAAAGGATTAAAAGCATAATTATGTGAATAATATTTATTAACATTTTCTTATGTAAATAAATAAGATAAAAGGAAAAGGTACATTTATTTATAATTAGTGTAAATAAATATAGTAAAAGTAAAGGTAAACATTTATTTACAAATAGTGTAAATAAATAAGAAAAGGAATTAGAAACATTTATTTATAAATAATGTAAATAAATAAGATAAAAGAAGTAGAGAAATATTTATTTACATTTAGGTAAATAAATAAGGAAAAGAATATAAAAACATTTATTTACATTTAGGTAAATAAATAGAAAATAAATTAAAAGGATATATAAAGCATAATTTATTTACAATTAGAGTAAATAAAATAAGAAAGGTAGTAAAATAAAACAAGAAATATTTTATCGTCATTTTAGATGCGATAAAAAAAATAGACTTTTATAATTGAAATAGTAAAACGATTTATATATATATATATATATATATATATATATTAAATTTAAACGAAACACGCGCGGTAGTTCGCGTATCGACAATCGTAACTTTAAACGGTTATACCGAAAGATCCGACCGTCGGATTTTCCCAAAACTGAAATCGGTAGGTTCGCCTTGGGAAGATCTTTCTAATGATATGAAGTATATTAAAATCCAACGGTTAGATTTAGAGAAACGTGTAAAACAAATTTGGGTGAAAACAGCGCCAAAGTCGCCTGTTGACATGAGACGTCGTTAAATAGAATTTAATTAAAAATAAAGATTGATCGTTATAAATTAATTTTAACGATATGAAATTGCTTTCAAATTTATATATGCGAGAATTATTTGGAAAGTCCGAGTTTACTCTCATTCCAAATAATGATACGACGTTCGAAGAGTTGAAGACGGTGATTGAAGACCGACGATCTTCACATCGAATGGGTGTGTTGCTATTGAGACCCATGATGGGAGTAGCTACCTTGAAGGGGCGACAGTAGTAGCCGTCCGGACATAGTGTTGATTGCACGGGTTTGGCTTTCGCTCAAACCCAGAGCATAAGCGCGTAAATGGATTGTATGTCTGACATTGTATTCCTTTATACTGTATTCGTTGATCTCTGCTAAACATATATCTGTTTGGTGTTTTACACCCTTCTCTGAGACGTATGAGCTCAGAGGTTATATGTTGGTAGAAATTAAATGGTATGGTATGGATTGACGATGTGGCATGCTAAGATGCATATGATCAAGGCTTTGTTGAAAAGTAGGCCTTGTGGGATGATCAAAGCATAGCCTGTTTAGGCATAGCTTTGTGTATAGCATGACTTCACGAGCCTCACACACCGGCGGAATCTAAAACGGGAGAAGGGAACGCAGGGAGAGCAGCACGTTTCTTTCTAGCTAGAGTGGTGTCAGTGACCTACCAGCCCTGACATTTTACTTATGTGGATGATGGAATGAGGCGCCTCAGATAGGTCCTATAGGACCGGGGAACGTGTGCTTAGGAATTGCCAATCCTCTAAGCTGTATTTGAGGACCGGCCCTGCCATTTCCAAGGGTTAACTGCGGGTAATCCTGAGGCATCAGCTAGAGTGTCTCGAATCGGTAAGGAGCTCCTCCCTAGCCTTGACTCAGATGGAAATCCAAATTCCAAATACGACCCTTGCGGTTTTGACTGTATTACTAGTATGGAGGCATAGCATATGGTACCTATGCTTCCTAGGATTGATACATTTACCTTTAAATGTTTTAAAACATATACACACACTAATAATAATATCGTTTTTATCGTATCAAGCATGTTTGACCATTATAAGGTAAAACCCTATCCTCCGGTTTGCGTTGCATTGTGTGATGGGACTTGGGTCTTATGATGGTTTCATTTTTCTACAAAGCATTGCGTTGTTTTGACGATTTACTTAAATTATGCACGGCAGTGCATTGGAATAAAACCCGTTCTGCTTTAGCGGCGTGGTCCTTGGATTTGCCTTATTACTATTAGTTATATTAGTTAAGAATTCTCACACCAGTCCCACGACTGACCCGTTGTTTGTTTCCACTTTTGCAAACTCGGGTGCCCTCTTTTCCACACGGGCAGTCGAGTAGCTTTTTTTGCAGATATTTATCTCTTTAGCAGGATCCTGGATTGAAGCTCAAAGCTGTGTCCAGAGCATAGAAAAGTCTTCCGCTGTCTTAGTTATTTTATTTTCGCCGCACTGTATTAAAGTAATGTAAAATTATCTTCCGCTGTAAATTTATTTAGTGTACTCTGATATATATTCTGTACTCTGATGTAACATTTATTATGATGTTATAAAAGTCTGCTGTTATTGTTCTGATGTTGTTGTATTCCCAAAGTTAAAGTATTCGTGGATTTCCGACCTTTGGGTTTATGGTCGATCCAAAGAGCGGGAATTTACGGGTCTTTACACTTTTTCTACCCTATTGCATTGTTTAGTTTGTATCAATTAAATGAAATCGCATTGTTTAGTCTGTATTAACTAAATGAAAGGCACATGCTAGGTAAATTAGCAGCAACCTATATGTGCACTGTTTTCATTTTAATTACCTAGCCCCATTGACATATCTTCCCACGCAGCCTACACCTCTATTGTAAAGGATGTCAGGAAGCAACACTGCAAATCTATTCCTCTACACTGATGGCTACCAAATATAGGACATAACATTGAGCTTATCTGCTCCTTCATGTGTATAAATACCCTCCCATCTGTTTCAAGAAACCCAAAAACAGACAATATTGCCACCATTAAAATGACCATCGCAAGGCTTACAAAACAAAACAGCATCCTCCTTTATAAAAACCAAAAAGGAAAAGAAACCAGAAAACCCAAAACACAAGTTCCATCCACGAAAACAAGGCAGCAAACAGTGAGTTCCTACTTGGCAACTCGACTGACGTTTGTGCCGGTTCAAGGCGTAGCTAGGGTCGAAGTGGGAGGTTCCAGCGTTAAGGTGTCTCGTTTTTGTTGCGACTGGGTCTATGCGCTGCGGGGTTCATTTGTTGATGACATACATAGCTGGAGAAGCCTGCTGAAGTGCAGATCTGAGGAGGGAAATCGAGGTCGCTGGTTTGGTTTTGGTTTTCAAGAGAAACCGTATTATATAGATGAAAGGGGTTAATGTGCGGACCGAGTATAGTAAGGCTATTGGGCCTCGGCCCGTTTTCTTGGGTCATCGAACAAGAAAACAAAATACAAGAGGGGATTGGGAGTCCGTGAAGGTAGCAACCGCAAGTTGGTCTGGGAGGAAATGAAAACATTTATAAAATTGTTGATGCGGACATACCAAATAGAGAGGTGATTATAATTTAGTTAATTAAGTCGTTATTATTATTTAGGTTTAAACTTATATTATTTAAACTAAACATATAAACCGGGATAACTTACTCATAGATTATTGAAATCAAGAAAAAACTGGATTCGATGGGATCATGTCGTCGAGGAGTAACACTGTTGAGCTGATTCAGCAGGGATTGGAAGCTGTTGTTCTTTTATTTAGTTTTAAACGTCAGTTTAAAATTAAATAAAACAACGCGGGAACCGCGAATCGCAAATATTAAGGTGAGTTAATTCTCACACCTTCTGGATTCTATGATGTGTTAAATTCATATTAAAATATAATTCATCGTTAATCATAGAATTGGTTGATTAATTGCTTTGGTTGCTTATTGTGTGTTAAGTGGTCGCCGACATCTATAATATGTCATATTGGATAATTGATTCAAATAATTGCCAAATATTGTTATGCTCCGTGATGCAGGGAAGAACAGGTTGGAGGGATCCGACCGGATTCCTCAAATATTTTCTATATTGTTTATTTTTTTCACCCAACTATGAACTGTTTACCCCAAACAACATTGCATTCTATTTGAATGTTGATTATTGCTTTGATGTTGAATGTTGAATTGATATTCAACGTTGTGTGATGTTTTTAATCAATGAACGGTATTGATTAAGATATTGGCAGCAAATGATATGAATGTTGTTTAAGGCGTTAGTTCACCGTCAGGTGAATGGATGTAATTGCAATTATAAAACTTATTTTATAATTGAAGTAAAGTTTTTAAAAGTGATTTTCTTCTTAAACAGGAGTTTTAAAATAAGGTAATATTTATAAATGATTTTATGAAAATAGTAAAATAATATTTTTGTAGCAATTTTAATAAGTGTTAAAACTAGAATTTAACCTATGGGTTATGGTATCAAAGATAACTGTTTAAGTAAAACAGTTAAGCAATATAATTAGATTCATTTTGTCAATCTAATAAGAAGAATAATCGAAATCAGTTAGCTAATAACCGAGGTTAAGTTAACTAAGTCAACTGATGAATTAGAATTGATAATTAGATTAATCGGTCTTTGGTTAATCTAATTAGAATGGTTTAATGAATATATTGTTTTGTTTAATAATATTTTTAAATATTAATTATCTTTTGTTTGACGATATTTTGAAGTTGATTATCGATTTATAAATCATTGATGAAGTATTATCGTTAACAATCTCGGTAAGTGATTAGCTGATCTATTTTAATGAAGTAAACCATTTCATTTCGGTTAATAATGAAATTAGTAATTACTTTAATTAACAATAATTAAAGTAATTTTCCTGGTTAAATGGAAGTTAATTAAGAAGAATTGAGTTTTGAAATAGAACTTGAGTGTATTATGTTGAGAGTGATATTATACCAAAGTTAATATATGGTTTTTCATAAGATTTAGTCTTACTTAATTTTCCAATTAAGTAAAATGAAAGTGGATTCGAATATGATTTCAGAAGGGAGGAGATTTTAGAATTGAATGGGAGTTCATGAAAGAAGTTTAAACCCGAGCAATGATTTTAAATAAGTTTTACTAAAGTAGATGGATCAAGTAAACGATTATAAGAAGATCTAGGATTTGAAAAAGTTAGAGGCTTAGTTGAATTTTGAGTAAAAGGATTAGTAAATGAGTTTTATTTAAACGAATCCAATTGTTAATGAGAGATTAAAGCATAAAAGTTTGCGTTTAGCGAGTTTTACTTGAATAAAAGTAAAGAGATTTATTTTGGAAATACATATGCCAAATGAAAGAAATGGTTATTAAAGCCATGTTGAATAAAGTAGTAAACTGAATTGATAGTAAACGAATGAGTGGTTTGTGTTTTAAACATTTATATATTCTGAGATAAGAACGTTGTCGGTTAAGGTTTGAGAGGTAATTAAAATACCCCAACTTGAACGACTTCACTATTATTGAGGAATGATATTAGTTTGAAACGATAGGAGTGTTGAAATTTGGTTATTATCTCTACAAGAGAAATATCGCGTAGTTAACAAGATTTTGTAATATTATTGAACAAACGGATGTTTAACCCAAGTTTGCATTGTGGAAATTTATCGTTAACCTTGAGTTAAGAATATAAGATGATTTTCGCAAGGCGAAGAGGAAATAAAAGAGATTCGGCAAATTTATAGTAATGTTTTTGAAATAAGGAAATGAAAGGGAGATTGGTAAATAAAGATATGTTATCATTTTCAATACAACGAATAATGGATTTGTGACTAGAGAATATGAAATCGATTTCTAAAGATCGATAAAATAGTTTTAATAAATGAATTTAAGGATTCGAGCTGCCAATATACCGTGTTGTGCGAATTGATAGTTAAAAACCCAACTATCAATAAATATATTATTGGACCCTTTTTGACGTGTTGTTTCGAAGAGACCGGGATGGGAACTAGACCCAAAACCTCTTCGATCCAACGTTGCGTATAAAACCAACTGGAAGCAAATGAAGACGGAGCATTGAAGACCGTAGATCTTCCTGAAGCGGAAGAACTACTTATAATCTTTGGTTAGCTCCGAGAGATACATTGTGGTTCTGTCGTGGTTGGAATCTATGGATTGCAAGGACTTCTCGCTACTAATCCTTGGGGGGATTCATATATAAGGATATTGTAGGAGAGTGCCTTCGGTCATCCTGTTCCTGGATGATGTGACGATGTGGAATCCAAAGCGAATGATAGCCAGATGGTTCAAAGTTTGATTACAACCTCGAGCCTCATCAACCGGGAAATGACAAAAATCGGGCAGGCAGCATGGCAATGCGGGTCGCGTCCATTAGGGTATATTATCACCATCTAGAGAATATTCATATTTGTTACTTCTTTTCATTCTGTATCTCCCGAGAAAAACGGTAGTTGCGCAACCATGAGGTGACAATGAAACACCCCACCTCCGTTAGGGTCACTCTCAAAGGGAATGCCCTAATTTTGGTGGAGGTTTATATGTATAAGTCACAGATATACAAGACAGATATAAGAACACATATTTTTGAACCGCGGAAAACAACAACAACTTTTACTTCATTAAAATACGTGTTACACAAACCATGCCATAATTGTCTTACAATTCTTCCAAAAACATAACATCTTCATAACTGTCTTGATTACATTATTTAAAGAAGCATAAAGAAAACATAAATAAACTGCATAACTCCCATAATTGTTGTCCAAAGCCATAGTCCAAAACGAAAAAGATCCAAGCAATACATTCTTTCTCTTCAAGTTGGATGTGAAAGCTGGTCAAGCTGCGGTATTCCCTCCCTGTGGACCTGGGGGGGAACGAAAGAAAAGAAGACGAAAGAAAAGTAGAGTCAGACATAAAGCCTGAGTAAGTCTAGGACTATTCAGTCTATGAATAAAGAACTGGGTATGATAAGTATAAACTGGAAATGGGAAAGCACCACAAACTAAGTTAAGTTGTCTGGAGTCGAATATACTATCGTACCCCATATTAATCTCTGTACCCATATAAACTAGTTCCCAACCGGCACCCCATAATCAGGGTGAAGTGATCCATTTCTGATGATCGGCTCCTACTCGCATAGTTACATGTGTCTTACGGCCCCCGATGTTGTAGTTACCTATGCTGGTCCCACCATGGGGTGTATCAAGTCCCATGGTGGCGGCCCGACACAATCCTAGAATGCACAGGTATGCTACTGGTGCCCAGTGCCTTATTTTTCTACGCCAGAGTGTGTGCACGCCTGCACCCCGTTAGAACCTACACTGCTGCACCACCGCCGTCGATTTGACCTTTTACAGTCGGCCCAGTAATCGTGCCCCACCCTGCCTAGTTCAGGGTATCCTGATACACCTTGTAGGGTTACTGCTGAAAAGGGTCCCCCGCTACTAGGTTTTTTATTTCTAGCCAACATGCTAAGTTGGTTAAGTGTTTTGTAAACCTAACCCCCAATCAGTCTGTATAGTTTAGCATGTTCCATTTTGATTAAGTATTATTATAATTTACTTAATCCTATCAATCCTGACTCAGCCTTAATTGTCTTATTAAAGCCTTGACCTCTCGCATTAGACAGGTATTGTTGTGGCTGCCTGTTGCCGGTTGGGTCCGGGCAGTCTTACGCCACAACTCAGTCTAACCTCAGGTCTTTATTGGGCTCTGTGTTTAACCACCCACATTGGATAGGTGTTGTTGTGACTACTGGACAGCCGGGCGGTTCCGGGCAGGTTTACATCACAACTCAATCCAACCTCGGGTTAAACACATCGTATTTTCTACATTTACATATTTTGTCTCTTTCCTTTTTATATGTAAATATTTGCGGCCCATTATTCAAATTCATCTTTATTGTTTAAAATTTATTTATGCCACTTAATTATTTTTCAAGGTTGTTGGCGTGCGTCAAACATGCCACAC
Organism: Allium sativum; assembly: GCA_030737875.1. Classification (NCBI taxonomy): domain Eukaryota; kingdom Viridiplantae; phylum Streptophyta; class Magnoliopsida; order Asparagales; family Amaryllidaceae; genus Allium; species Allium sativum. The sequence continues at coordinate 257,867,925 of CM060927.1, read as the reverse complement.
ATATGTTCTATATTTTAACCCAAACGTCATTACCCCCGTTTTACACATTCGCTACAATATAAGATATGTTGGGTTTAACATTTAAACCCAACTTAGCCATATGAAAAGGGGAGGCTTATAACATGGTGTTTATAAGGTAACATAAAAGGGGAGTGTGAACGCATGAACTTGCAACATAACGATTCAATTAACATGAACTAGGCACATGTGAACTTGCATTGTAATAGCATATAATCATGGCATAAACAATACTTAAACATGAATCGTTCTATTCATATAATCATGGCATAAACAATACTTAAACATGAACCATTCTATTCATATAATCATGGCATAAACAATACTTAAACATGAACCATTCTATTATATAATCATGGCATAAACAATACTTAAACATGAAATCATGTTTTTTAGTCATTCATGTAAACTTGCAATTAGAATGTAAATCTAACTTAATTTATGTGCTACCTATATCACCATATGATTTTTATAACAACATAGGCCTAACCATGGTTTCAACTAGGCATAACACCAAACATAGTTTGATCATGTTCATAAAAATGCTTACTTTTGTTTCTAATACAAAAGTATGATTTGCCAATTCCAACATAGATTCATATAAACCATAGTACTTAGTCGAGTCCAATTACACACTAAAGGTGATCATAAAAGTATGTACATCATATTGGCATGATAGTGAATCATATACTTGCATGAATCCCAAATAAAATACCATAACATATGGTTGTTAACATGAATCATATACTTGTATGAACCCCAAATAAAATACCACAACATATGGTTGTCAACATAAACCACATACTTGCAAATATCCAATCGTATACCATAACATTTCCAAATCGTTTAGAATCAAAACAACATACAAATATAGATTATTATCGCCACAATTCCATTTCTCACTTTACACAAATCAAAACACAATTATTTATTCACATCGGAATAGCACTCTACTTACAACGTATGACGAATCTTCAATTCAGGAATCTGAATTCTGGATTTGGAGATGCTATCCTTTGTTGTAGGCGTTGTTTTGATTTAATTGACGTTGCTTTAAGCTTTCGAATTATCTCCTAATTGTCTCTCAATTCCTGACGGCTATTCCTAGTCTTTCCTCAGCAGCATGACGGTCTCATCTCCATTTTTGTTTGTGTGAATTAGGGTGAGTCTTAGGTCCTTTTTATAGAGTTTGTGAGTTGATTAGGACCGTCGATGGAGCTTGGTTTAATAATAGCCGTTCGTTTGAAGGAGAGACCAATCAGGAGCTGACACCTAGCCCTTAGTGACAAGGAAAGGCTCAGAAAATCGACCAAACACAGACCAGGCCAGCCAGGGGGGCTGGGTTCGACCTGGCTCAGGGACCAGGTCGACACGCCAGTCGACACCGTGTCGACTTGACAGTCGACACGGGTGACCCAGGTGACTACCCAGTCGACCTGGGTGCCTTGGGCGGGAAAATTCCCGCCCTGGCCATTCCGGCCCGATTTTGAATTTTGAATTGGTTTTTCTGAACTGTTTTGGTCTGTTTGAATTTTAAACTGAATTCTGAAACTTCCGGAGGCCATATCTTCTTCATACGGAGTCCGTTTTACGCAAACTCGGACTCTATTTCAAGCAGAATTCCGAGACGAACGCAATGGCGTATCCCGTTTCCTTTAATTCTTTGATTTGAAATTATTTATACTTTAATTTGTGAATTTCACTGTTATAGAATACACGGGGTGTTACATTCTCCCCCACTTAAAAGGATTTCGTCCACGAAATCTTCAAGTTCAGGAAGAATGTACATCCTAACATCCAAACATCCATCTACTCATTCATCAAACACGAGCATCCATTGTCCTTAAAAGACTTCTAATGCTTCATGATCATATGCGAAGTGTGTGTGTACATGTACTTATCTAATGCAAAATCAGGTGGTCTACTGATTCAGTTGACCTCCTTAATGCGAATCATGTAAGTGCCATGAATCCATTATGTATGCAAATTTTCCTATTCATGATTCTACATGAGTGCACAACAATTCATATATAAATGCAACATCCATATGACAACACACTAAGCTTCATCCATATACGAATAAATACATTTATGCATATGCAATATGAAGTGACTGAGCCGATCTAAAACCTAAATTGTGTGTGTATATGCAACCACGAGCAACCACTAGCAACCACTTGCAACCATCATCCATAACATGTTTCAATTACATGTTTTCATCCAAAGGGTTTCTTCCTAAAAGATAAGGTCGAGGAGATATACCTAAAAAGATAGATAAAAGTGCAACTTAAGTAAAAAAAAAGATCAAAGATGTACCCTCGAAAAGAAAAGGGTAGGCTGCGCGTATTCTAGCTTCAGTTTCCCAAGTTGCGTCTCCCTCGGCATCGCTCCACTGAACTTTGACGAGCTTGACTTCGCGGTTGCGTAGCTTTTTCACTTTCGTTCCTAATATGCGGGTTGGAACTTTCCTCACGGTCGCTTCGCGTTCCACTTCAGCTTCTTCTAGGATATTTGGCTCTACCACTTCAGCAGATTCATGTAGACATTTTCGGAGATGTGAAACATGAAAGACGTTGTGAACTCCGGCCAATTTTTCGGGTAGATCTAATCTATAGGCCATTTTCCCAATTTTCTCGATGATAGGAAATGGCCCTATGAACCTTGGTGCCAGCTTTCCTGTGGATCCAAAACGAACAATGTTCCTCAGCGGAGATACCTTAAGAAAAACTCAGTCCCTAACCTCAAATTCAAGGTCGGTCCTCCTCTTGTCGGCGTAGGACTTTTGTCTGTCTTGGGCCGTCTGCATCCTTCTTCGTATTAAGTCTACTTTCTCTGAAGTCTCTCGGATCATATCTGGTCCAAGTATGAGCTTATCAGTAGACTCCCACCAACAAGTGGGTGATCGGCATGGTCTTCCATATAAAGCTTCGAAGGGCACCATTCCGATGGTTGCTTGGTAGCTGTTGTTGTAGGCAAATTCCACCAAAGGAAGATGGTCTTCCCATGTCCCTCCGAAGTCAAGGACGCACAGTCTTAAAAGGTCCTCCAAAACTCTGTTCACTCTTTCTGTCTGGCCGTCGGTTTGGGGATGATAGGTTGTGCTTAAGCATAACTGTGTGCCTACCGCTTCTTGCAGACTCCGCCAAAACTCGCTTGTGAAGATAGGGTCTCGGTCACTAACAATGCTGGATGGTATTCCATGGAGTCGGACAATTTCCTTGACGTAAAGAGATGCTAGGGATGAGGCAGTTCTTTTACTTTTGATAGGTAAGAAGTGGGCGCTTTTAGTAAGCCTATCCACTATTACCCAAATGCTAGTGTTGCCTCTTCTAGACCTAGGCAGCCCATCAATAAAGTCCATTGAGATGCTATCCCAATTCCACTGCGGGACCTCTAGAAGATGGAGCAGACCGCCAGGTTTCTTCTGCTCTGCCTTAACCTGTTGGCAGGTCATACACTTAGAAACGAAATCTGCCACGTCCTTCTTCATGCCGTTCCAAAAGAAAGTTCTTTTTATGTCCTTGTACATTTTATCTCCGCCAGGATGTATCGTCATCTTGGAGTGATGTGCTTCCTCGAGAACCTTCTTTACTAAATCCCTTGTCTGTGGGACGCATAGTCTTCCGTCCCGCCTTAGCCAACCTTTATCGTCGATGGAGTATCTGTTGAGGTGACTTGAAGTCTCACCTCTAATTAGCCTATCAATCGTCTCCACAAGCTGAGGGTCTTCGCGTTGTGCTGTCCCTATTGAGTCCACTAAAGTCGGGCGTACTTCAAGAGATGCTAGCAAGCCTGGTACAAAATCGGAGGAGGGCCTAAAGTCAAAACTGGCTATAAACTCTAGGCTTTGTCTTTCAACAAACAACGAGCTTAGGGTTAGTTTCTTTCGGCTCAACGTGTCTGCCACTACGTTGCCTTTGCCCGGAGTGTAGGAGATCTCGAAATCATACGAGGCAAGAAATTCCATCCATCTCTGTTGCCTCAAGTTAAGATCTTTCTGCGAGAAAAGATATTTCAACGATTTATGGTCAGTGTAAAGTTCGAACTTCTCACCTAGGAGAGAGTGTCGCCAAGACTTGAGTGCAAAGACGATGGCGGCTAACTCAAGATCGTGGGTCGAGTAGTTCTTTTCATGCACTTTCAATTGTCTCCCGCCATAAGCTACTACCCTCCCTTCTTGCATTAAGACGACGCCTAGCCATGTCCCACATGCATCTGTATAAACTGTGAACATCTTGCTTCCATCTGGCAACGTTAAAACTGGGGCTGTTGTAAGAGCCCTTTTCAGTCGTTGGAAAGCAAACTCGCAATCCAAGTCCCAATTGAACACTAGATTCTTCTTTGTCAGCCTTGTGAGCGGAGCTGATATCTTTGCAAAGTCCCTAATGAATTTCCGATAGAAGCCTGCTAGCCCGAGAAAGCTTCGGACTTCTGTTGCGTTCTTTGGTGTCTTCCAATCCTGCACCGCTACTACCTTAGCCGGGTCTACTGCTAATCCATCTTTGGATACTATGTGCCCAAGAAATCTTACTTCCTCTCTCCAAAAGTGGCATTTGGAGAATTTGGCTTTTAGTTGATGGACTCGCAGGGTTTCCATGATTGCCTTTAGGTGTTGAGCATGCTCTTCCTCATTCTTCGAGAAGATCAAGATATCGTCTACGAAGACCACTACGAACTTGTTGAGGAATTCTCTGAACACCCTACTCATCAATTCCACAAAGTAAGCGGGTGCGTTTGTCAAGCCGAAAGGCATGACAAGCCATTCAAAGAATCCATCTGGGGTTCTGAATGCTGTCTTATCGATACTATCTTCAGCCACCCTTAGCTGATGAAATCCGGTCGCTAAATCGAGTTGGGAGAAAACAGACGCTCCTACAAGCTGATCAAACAGATCGTCAATTCTGGGGAGAGGGTGCCTATTCTTTTTCGTTAGTTTGTTGAGCTCCCTATAGTCAACACATAGACGGAGTGAACCATCCGCCTTTGTAGCGAACACAACTGGAGCGCCCCATTCTGAAATGCTCCTTCTAATGAACCCCTTCTCTAGAAGCTCTTTAATCTGTTTACTGAGCTCTTTCCTTTCCCGTTGAGCCATGTGTCTAACGGGCAACGCAACAGGCTTTGCATTATCTACAAGATATATGCGGAAGTCTATCTCCCGCTTCGGAGGCAAGCCCTTCACCTCTTCGAAGACATCCGGATATTCCCGGACCACTATAACCGTTTGCAAATTGTCGACAGAGGCATCTAGCGATTCAAGATAAATAAGCATAACCGCAAACGAGGGATTACAAGTAATTTCCAAAGTGTTACCGAGTCGGGTCAGAAGCCTAACCACCCTTCTCTCACAATCGAGGACGGCACCATTACTGGATAGCCAATCCATGCCCAAAATCAAACCATATCTCGAAAAGCCCAAAACAAAGGCACTACATTTAAATTCTACAGTTAGAATAGAAATTTTCAATCCCACACAGATCATAGACAAATGAGCCGGGCCCCCAATTGGGTTTGAAACAATTAAGGGGTCCTCTACCATACTAGTTTCTAGGTGTAGAGATTCTACTAAAGCAGACGAGATAAAGGAGTGTGATGTGCCAGAATCAAATAAAGTGCGAACTGGGTGATCATAAAGATAAACTACACTTTCTACAGAAGTATTTATACCTTGCTGTTGCAGAGGTGGCGCCTCTAACACATGAACCTGTGCCCCTGAGGTGGATCCCGCCCTCTGCCCTTGTCCTCGTTTCTTTGGGCAATCCTTAGCCATGTGGCCTGTCTCACCGCAAGAAAAGCACCCACCATTCATCTTGGCCTTCTTGTTCCGGCAATCTTTCACTAAGTGCCCCACTTTGCCACAGAAATTACACTTCCTCTTCTCTTTGTTTTCTTTCCCGCCCTTCTTAAAGTATGTCTTCTTAGGTTGCAAACCCTCTTTCTTCCCTTGTGAGCTTTCTGCCTTTGTCTCCTTCTTGCCCTTATCCTCTTCGTTCAGCAATGCCATCTGCACCAACCTTTCATACGTAGCTCCCATGGGTATATGGGTCATGGCTAAACTGTGTAATGGCTCATTCAACCCCTTGACAAAGCGGAGAGTCTTCTTGTGCGGGGTGTTGACTAGGTCCAGTCCGAACCTAGCCAGCTGATCAAACTGGTTAACATACTCCTTGACTGTCATATTCCCTTGTTTAAGAAATAAGAATTTTTCCAACTGTAAACTCCTTTCAGCGTCTGAGAGAAATTTAGCCTCAAACCTTGCCCTAAAGTCCTCCCATTTTTCCACTGGTCTTTCTGCATTAGTGACTTCCCACCAGTAGGAAGCCTCACCTTTTAGTAGCCATACTGCCAGTTGTACCTTCTGCCTATCTTCTACCTCAAAGATGACGAATAAGTCCTCGGTTTCCTTTAGCCAATTCCTAGCTGCCACGAAGGACTCAGTTCCATGAAAGTCCTTCCCTCCCATAGCTTTGAAATCTTTACATATCTTAGCAAAAGTATTACCCCGCGGAGGAGGTGGAGGAAGAGGTGCTGCTGCAGCTGGATGATTTCCTGCAGCTGGGGGAGGAGGAACGGTAGGACCTGGCTGAGTGGCCCTTGCTTCTAAGAATCGTCTAAACCAACCAGGTATTGGTATATCCTCTGGCAAGTTAAGTTCTTCGGACATGCTGAAACAAAAAGGATAGATTCAAATCGAAGGATAAAAGATAGTACCTATGGCTTTGGGGGGACTATGCCTTTTTAAAATAACATTTTATCTTTAAAAATGCTTCTTTAAATTTTCTTTTGAAAATAAATTTTCAAAACTTTTATCTTATCTGGTAAACCTATGCTCTGATACCAAGTGAAACACCCCACCTCCGTTAGGGTTACTCTCAAAAGGAATGCCCTAATTTTGGTGGAGGTTTATAAGTATAAGTCACAGATATACAAGACAGATATAAGAACACATATTTTTGAACCACGGAAAACAACAACTATTTTTACTTCATTAAAATACGTGTTACAAAAATCATGCCATAATTGTCTTACAATTCTTCCAAAAACATAACATCTTCATAACTGTCTTGATTACATTATTTAAAGAAGCATAAAGAAAACATAAATAAACTGCATAAGTCCCATAATTGCTGTCCAAAGCCATAGTCCAAAACGAAAAAGATCCAAGCAATACATTCTTTCTCTTCAAGCTGGATGTGAAAGCTGGTCAAGCTGCGGTATTCCCTCCTTTGGACCTGGGGGGGAAACGAAAGAAAAGAAGACGAAAGAAAAGTAGAGTCAGACATAAATCCTGAGTAAGTCTAGGACTATTCAGTCTATGAATAAAGAACTGGGTATGATAAGTATAAACTGGAAATGGGAAAGCACCACAAACTAAGTTAAGTTGTCTGGAGTCGAATATACTATCGTACCCCATATTAATCTCTATACCCATATAAACTAGTTCCCAACCGGCACCCCATAATCAGGGTGAAGTGATCCATTTCTGATGATCGGCTCCAACTCTCTTAGTTACATGTGTCTTACGGCCCCCGATGTTGTAGTTACATATGCTGGTCCCACCATGGGGTGTATCAAGTCCCATGGTGGCGGCCCGACACAATCCTAGAATGCACAGGTATGCTACTGGTGCCCAGTGCCTTATTTTTCTGCGCCGGAGTGTGTGCACGCCCGCACCCCGTTAGAACCTACACTGCTGCACCACCGCCGTCAATTTGACCTCTTACAGTCAGCCTAGTAATCGTGCCCCACCCTGCCTAGTTCAGGGTATCCTGATACACCTTGTAGGGTTACTGCTGAAAAGGGTCCCCCGCTACTAGGTTTTCTATTTCTAGCCAACATGCTAAGTTGGTTAAGTGTTTTGTAAACCTAACCCCCAATCAGTCTGTATAGTTTAGCATGTTCCATTTTGATTAAGTATTATTATAATTTACTTAATCCTATCAATCCTGATCAGCCTTAATTGTCTTATTAAAGCCTTGACCTCTCACATTAGACAGGTATTGTTGTGGCTGCCTGTTGCCGGTTGGGTCCGGGCAGTCTTACGCCACAACTCAGTCTAACCTCGGGTCTTTATTGGGCTCCGTGTTTAACCACCTACATTGGATAGGTGTTGTTGTGACTACTGGACAGCCGGGCGGTTCCGGGCAGGTTTACATCACAACTCAATCCAACCTCGGGTTAAACACATCGTATTTTCTACATTTACATATTTTGTCTCTTTCCTTTTATTATGTAAATCTTTGTGGCCCATTATTCAAATTCATCTTTATTGTTTAAAATTTATTTATGCCACTTAATTATTTTTCAAGGTTGTTGGCGTGCGTCAAACATGCCACACATATGTTCTATATTTTAACTCAAACGTCATTACCCCCGTTTTACACATTCGCTACAATATAAGATATGTTGGGTTTAACATTTAAACCCAACTTAGCCATATGAAAAGGGGAGGCTTATAACATGGTGTTTATAAGGTAACATAAAAGGGGAGTGTGAATGCATGAACTTGCAGCATAACGGTTCAATTAACATGAACTAGGCACATGTGAACTTGCATTGTAATAGCATATAATCATGGCATAAACAATACTTAAACATGAATCGATCTATTCATATAATCATGGCATAAAAATACTTAAACATGAACCATTCTATTCATATAATCATGGCATAAACAATACTTAAACATGAACCATTCTATTCATATAATCATGGCATAAACAATACTTAAACATGAAATCATGTTTTTTAGTCTATTCATGTAAACTTGCAATTAGAATGTAAATCTAACTTAATTTATGTGCTACCTATATCACCATATGATTTTTATAACAACATAGGCCTAACCATGGTTTCAACTAGGCATAACACCAAACATAGTTTGATCATGTTCATAAAAATGCTTACTTTTGTTTCTAATACAAAAGTATGATTTGCCAATTCCAAAATAGATTCATATAAACCATAGTACTTAGTCGAGTCCAATTACACACTAAAGGTGATCATAAAAGTATGTACATCATATTGGCATGATAGTGAATCATATACTTGCATGAATCCCAAATAAAATACCATAACATATGGTTGTTAACATGAATCATATACTTGTATGAACCCCAAATAAAATACCACAACATATGGTTGTCAACATAAACCACATACTTGCAAATATCCAATCGTATACCATAACAGTTCCAAATCGTTTAGAATCAAAACAACATACAAATATAGATTATTATCGCCACAATTCCATTTCTCACTTTACACAAATCAGAACACAATTATTTATTCACATCGGAATAGCACTCTACTTACAACGTATGACGAATCTTCAATTCAGGAATCTGAATTCTGGATTTGGAGATGCTATCCTTTGTTGTAGGCGTTGTTTTGATTTAATTGACGTTGCTTTAAGCTTTCGAATTATCTCCTAATTGTCTCTCAATTCCTGACGGCTATTCCTAGTCTTTCCTCAGTAGTATGACGGTCTCATCTCCATTTTTGTTTGTGTGAATTAGGGTGAGTCTTAGGTCCTTTTTATAGAGTTTGTGAGTTGATTAGGACCGTCGATGAAGCTTGGTTTAATAATAGCCGTTCGTTTGAAGGAGAGACCAATCAGGAGCTGACACATAGCCCTTAGTGACAAGGCAAGGCTCAAAAAATCGCCCAAACACAGACCAGGCCACCTGGGGGGCTGGGTTCGACCTGGCTCAGGGGCCAGGTCGACACGCCAGTCGACACCGTGTCGACTTGGCAGTCGACACGGGTGAACCAGGTCGACTACCCAGTCGACCTGGGTGCCTTGGGCGGGAAAATTCCCGCCCTGGCCAATCCGGCCCGATTTTGAATTTTGAATTGGTTTTTCTGAGCTGTTTTGGTCTGTTTGAATTTTAAACTGAATTCTGAAACTTCAGGAGGCCATATCTTCTTCATACGGAGTCCGTTTTACGCAAACTCGGACTCTATTTCAAGCAGAATTCCGAGATGAACGCAATGGCGTATCCCGTTTCCCTTAATTCTTTGATTTGAAATTAGTTATACTTTAATTTGTGAATTTCACTGTTATAGAATACACAGGGTGTTACAGACAATATATTCGATACACTCAAGGGAAATGAGTGGTCGGTCATGTGTGGGCCGGGTTGCAAGACGTTCTTGTTGAACCCAGTGTATTCGTCTCTAGAGATACACTAGCGGCAGGTGGTCCTGTACCTTGTCATAGTTGGAATCCAATCTCCAATAAGCGCCTGCGGGTTTCATTGTGTACTATATATGTAGAGCATGAGATGCAAGCGTTCTACTAGATTGATATTTATTCGTGGTTTGATAAACACTATCATAATATCAGGAAAGATATTGATTTCAAAAATGTTTTGGGTTAAAGTAAGGTAAAAACCATCCGTGTTTATGTGTGGAATGGTCTTACTATTATCCTTTTCTTTCAAACGGATTTTCAAAGTTAAACAAGTTGTTGTGCTATGAATTTACCACTGAAAAGTGTTCTAGACTGACCCGATGAATTTTGTTTTAAGTCAAATGTGCTCGGGTCAGACCGAGTATATTAGCAGGTTAGGTATCGCTGGAAATTTGAGAGCTGGAAGCATGAGGCTTCACCGTTAGTTATGCAAAGTTTATTCCCGCTGTGTCTGATATATGATATACTCTGATGATTGGTATGTATATATGTACAATTTCTTTTGTATAAAGAGATTTGGTATTATACATTATTCGTTCCGCTGTGAGATTCTGATTTTCTTCTATTCTAATATTTCTTCCTTTCTTTTCTCATCCTCTAATTTCTTTTTCATAACGTTCAGGTGTTTTCGATGCTCGAATGTCGACATGGTGTTCGTGTGTTGATTTTTGGGGTCGAAAATTCCCTGGTCGTTACAGTGGTATCAGAGCTATTGGTTTAGTAATAACCTTGGCTCTGTGGCGTAACTCAATAGAGATGGGATTAGTAATATCCTTGATTGAGTATGAGTGTATATATACTAGAGTGCGTATTTGTACTTTTATATAAAATTATTTTTTTAAACTGTTTGACCAGTGTATTTTGTAAAAGTAATCATTTCTTCAAATTATTATAATATTTGATCGACTAGTATTAGTTTGAATTAGAATTCAGAATGGAATATGAAATTTGAAAATAAAACTTCAATGAAAGGTTTAAATTGGAATCAAAATTAATATTAAAGTTAAATATGGATCAGAATGATTGGTTTGTTGATTTTTGCCTTATTTGGTTAAATGATTGAGTGCATGAATGTAGATTTGAACATACATTGAAACCAATTTGGAAGTCTAAGGGCCCTGAACGAGTGAATTGAAATGGAATCGATTTGGTTAGAAACCAATTGATTGAGTGGATATGGAAGAAAGACTCAACCTGGTTAACTGAAATTGAATAAGATGAATTTGGGATTTGGAAATCGAATGTATAATGGAGGTCAATCCGAAATTTATCAATTGATATAAACGAATGGATCGAAATAAAATTTCCAGTATAGTGAATTTGGAATAATTTCGTTATGAAATAAAACAGGATTATTTTACCATGTATTTGTTGCTGGCATTGTAAGTGGAGTTAAGTGCAGATACTAGACAGTTATGGGAATTGGCTTGATTACCAGGGTTGAAGTGCAGATGAGAAAACCAAGATCAGTTAGTTGATTTGCTGTAGAATTGGAATGTAGTTGCCCGACAAAAAAGTAAACCTTAATATTGGTTTGAGTAATTGATTTTATACCCTCGGTGGGATGGTCATTTGGCTTTGGTTTTCGTTTGAAAAAGTTGAGACCCAGTGTGGCAGTTGTAGTTGTTGTGATCGAGCCGAGCAGAAGAGGTGCTGGAAAAATTTTCGAAAATTTAAAAAGAGTTGAATTTGTTTTGATAATTCAAAATTAATTATTGAGTTCGGATCATTCTTCTTACCTTGTAATTTCGGGGACGAAATTCTTTTAAGGGGGGAAGAATGTAACGTCCCAGATTTTCGGTCATTTAAAGTGGAATATTTAAATGTGTTTATTTATTATATTGGATATATAATAGATTTTATATCAAATTTATTTTATAAAAGGGAATTCGAATATATATTATTTATAATATAATTTAAAACGAGCTCGAAACGACGCTGTAGTTCAAAATACTGAATTTCGAACTTCAATTGAATATACAGTATCTGATATAAATCGGATTTCGGTGAAACAAGAACCATTTGAATCATTGTGATTTTATTTTTCTGATGGAAGTGAAAAATCAAGATCTCATCGTATAGATTGTAGGTTATGGCCCATTTAAATTTTCAAATAGTCGCTATAGAATCGTTCATCGACCGTAACAGTTTATTTGAAATAACTGTATACTGGTTTCGAATTTGGACAAGGTTCTTTTGAAACGTAGCATTAATTTAATTTTTAGAATTTTACTGTAATTTTTAATTAATTAAATATGCAACTTTTTATTTGGAGTATTTTGCACCCTGTATCAGCATTTTGGGTTTTCAAAATATAAGTTAACATACCGATATTACTATATTTTTGGGATCGTGGGGCATTGTTGGTCATAACGATATTTTTATTTCTGTCCATGGTCTTTTACAAATGAACGAAGTTGTATGTGACGGGTCACATATCTATATTATAAAGTAAAATATTTAATAAAATAAGATCAAATATAAAACATAACCATCCTTGCCTGGCTGTCTGTGCCGTATACTTTACCTGTATGTGGCACGCCCAAGTTATAGTATATAAACTTAATGGGTCCATACGCCTAAAAGTGCCCATCTCTTTCATGCATGCTATGACTCGTTAAATCAATGCTACCTTGCTATTTCATTTCACATAATTAATTCGACAACACGCCTATACCTTCCTACCTAAACTTTCTGCATGCAATTTCAAATCATCTCGTACACATTCAGTGATCTATCGTTTTCAATAGCCTGCCTACTTTCCTCTCATCAGCTACCCCATTTATCTTGTTTTCCAACATCTAGTCCATCGAAATGAAAACACTTGGAATCCCATCCCCTATACATTAACTTTTTGTACCCTATTGCATTGTTTAGTCTGTATCAATTAAATGAAATCGCATCGTTTAGTCTGTATCAACTAAATGAAAGGCACATGCTAGGTAAATTAGCAGCAACCTATATGTGCACTGTTTTCATTTCAATTGCCTAGCCCCATTGACATATCTTCCCACGCAGCCTACTCCTCTACTGTAAAGGATGACAGGAAGCAACACTGCAAAGCTATTCCTCTACACTGATGGCTACCGAATATAGGACATAACGTTGAGCTTATCTGCTCCTTCATGTGTACAAATACCCTCCCATCTGTTTCCAGAAACCCAAAAACAGAAAATACTGCCACCATTAAAATGACCATCGCAAGGCTTACAAAACAAAACAACATCCTCCTTTATAAAAACCAAAAAGGAAAAGAAACCGGAAAACCCAAAACACAAGTTCCATCCACGAAAACAAGGCAGCAAACAGTGAGTTCCTACTTGGAAACTGGACTGATGTTTGTGCCGGTTCAAGGCGTAGCTAGGGTCGAAGTGGGAGGTTCCAGCGTTAAGGTGTCTCGTTTTTGTTGCGACTGGGTCTAGGCACTGCGGGGTTCATTTGTTGATGACGTAGATAGCTGGAGAAGCCGGCAGAAGTGCGGATCTGAGGAGGGAAATCGAGGTCGCTGGTTTGGTTTTGGTTTTCAAGAGAAACCGTATTATATAGATGAAAGGGGTTAATGTGCGGACCGAGTATAGTAAGGCTATTGGGCCTCGGCCCGTTTGCTTGGGTCATTGAACAAGAAAATAAAATATAAGAGGGGATTGGAAGTCCGTGAAGGTAGCAACCGCAAGTTGGTCTTGGAGGAAATGAAAACATTTATAAAATTGTTGACGTAGACATACCAAATAGAGAGGTGATTATAATTTAGTTAATTAAGTCGTTATTATTATTTAGGTTTAAACTTATATTATTTAAACTAAACATATAAACCGGGATAACTTACTCATAGATTATCGAAAGCAAGAAAAAACTGGATTCGATGGGATCATGTCATCGAGGACTAACACTGTTGAGTTGATTCAGCATGGATTGGAAGCTGTCATTTTTTTTATTTAGTTTTAAACGTCAGTTTAAAATTAAATAAAACAACGCGGGAACCGTGAATCGCAAATATTAAGGTGAGTTAATTCTCACACCTTCTGGATTTTATGATGTGTTAAATTCATATTAAAATATAATTCATCGTTAATCATAGAATTGGTTGATTAATTGCTTTGGTTGCTTATTGTGTGTTAAATGGTCGCCGACATCTATAATATGTCATATTGGATAATTGATTCAAATTATTGCCAAATATTGTTATGCTCCGTGATGTAGGGAAGAACAGGTTGGAGGGATCCGACCGGATTCCTCAAATATTTTCTATATTGTTTATTTTTTTCACCTAACTATGAACTGTTTACCCCAAACAACATTGCATTCTATTTGAATGTTGATTATTGCTTTGATGTTGAATGTTGAATTGATATTCAACGTTGTGTGATGTTTTTAATCAATGAACGGTATTAATTAAGATATTGGCAGCAAATGATATGAACGCTGTTTAAGGCGTTAGTTCACCGTCAGGTGAATGGATGTAATTGCAATTATAAAACTTATTTTATAATTGAAGTAAAGTTTTTAAAAGTGATTTTCTTCTTAAACAGGAGTTTTAAAATAAGGTAATATTTATAAATGATTTTATGAAAATAGTAAAATAATATTTTTGCAGCAATTTTAATAAGTGTTAAAACCAGAATTTAACCTATGGGTTATGGTATCAAAGATAACTGTTTAAGTAAAACAGTTAAGCAATATAATTAGATTCATTTTGTTAATATAATAAGAAGAATAATTGAAATCAGTTAGCTAATAACTGAGGTTAAGTTCACTAAGTCAACTGATGAATTAGAATTGATAATTAGATTAATCGATCTTTGGTTAATCTAATGAGAATGGTTTAATGAATATATTGTTTTGTTTAATAATATTTTTAAATATTAATTATCTTTTGTTTGACGATATTTTGAAGTTGATTATCGATTTATAAATCATTGATGAAGTATTATCGTTAATAATCTCGGTAAGTGATTAGCTGATCTATTTTAATGAAGTAAACCATTTCATTTTGGTTAATAATGAAATTAGTAATTACTTTAATTAACAATAATTAAAGTAATTTACCTGGTTAAATGGAAGTTAATTAAGAAGAATTGAGTTTTGAAATAGAACTTGAGTGTATTATGTTGAGAGCGATATTATACCAAAGTTAATATATGGTTTTTCATAAGATTTAGTCTTACTTAATTTTCCAATCAAGTAAAATGAAAGTGGATTCGAATATGATTTCAGAAGGGAGGAGATTTTAGAATTGAATGGGAGTTCATGAAAGAAGTTTAAACCCGAGCAATGATTTTAAATAAGTTTTACTAAAGTAGATGGATCAAGTAAACGATTATAAGAAGATCTAGGATTTGAAAAAGTTAGAGGCTTAGTTGAATTTTGAGTAAAAGGATTAGTAAATGAGTTTTATTTAAACGAATCCAATTGTTAATGAGAGATTAAAGCATAAAAGTTTGCGTTTAGCGAGTTTTACTTGAATAAAAGTAAAGAGATTTATTTTGGAAATACATATGCCAAATGAAAGAAATGGTTATTAAAGCCATGTTGAATAAAGTAGTAAACTGAATTGATAGTAAACGAATGATAGGTTTGTGTTTTAAACTTTTATCTATTCTGAGATAAGAACGTTGTTGGTTAAGGTTTGAGAGGTAATTAAAATACCCCAACTTGAACGACTTCACTATTATCGAGGAATGATATTAGTTTGAAACGATAGGAGTGTTGATATTTGGTTATTATCTCTACAAGAGAAATATCGCGACATAGTTAACAAGACGGATGTTTAACCCAAGTTTGGATTGTGGAAATTTATCGTTAACCTTGAGTTAAGAATATAAGATGATTTTCGCAAGGCGAAGAGGAAATAAAAGAGATTCGGCAAATTTATAGTAATGTTTTTGAAATAAGGAAATGAAAGGGAGATTGGTAAATAAAGATATGTTATCATTTTCAATACAACGAATAATGGATTTTTGACTAGAGAATATGAAATCGATTTCTAAAGATCGATAAAATAGTTTTAATAAATGAATTTAAGGATTCGAGCTGCCAATATACCGTGTTGTGCGAATTGATAGTTAAAAACCCAACTATCAATAAATATATTATTGGACCCTTTTTGACGTGTTGTTTCGAAGAGACCGGGATGGGAACTAGACCCAAAACCCCTTCGATCCAACGTTGCGTATAAAACCAACTGGCAGCAAATGAAGACGGAGCATTGAAGACTGTAGATCTTCCTGAAGCGGAAGAACTACTTATAATCTCTGCTTCACTCCCAGAGATACACTGTGGTTCTGTCGTGGTTGGAATCTATGGGTTGCAAGGACTTCTCGCTACTAATCCTTGGGGTGATTCCTATATAAGGATGCAGTAGGAGAGTGCCTTCGGTCATCCTGTTCCTGGATGATGTGATGATGTGAAATCCAAAGCGAATGATAGCCAGATGGTTAAAAGTTTGATTACAACCTCGAGTCTCATCAACCGGGAAATGACAAAAATCGGGCAGGCAGCATGGCTATGTGGGTCGCGCCCATTAGGGTATATTGTCCCCATCTAGAGAATATTCATATTTGTTACTTCTTTTCGTTCTGTATCTCCCGAGAAAAATGGTAGTTGCGCAATCGTGAGGTGATAATATATTCGATACACTCAAGGGAAATGAGTGGTCGGTCATGTGTGGGCCGGGTTGCAAGACGTTCTTGTTGAACCCAGTGTATTCGTCTCTAGAGATACACTAGCGGCAGGTGGTGCCATACCTTGTCATAGTTGGAATCCAATCTCCAATAAGCGCCTGCGGGTTTCATTATATGCTATATATGTAGAGCGTGAGATGCAAGCGTTCTACTAGATTGATATTTATTCGTGGTTTGATAAATACTATCATAATATCAGGAAAGATATTGATTTCAAAAATGTTTTGGGTTATAGTAAGGTAAAACTGTCCGTGTTTATGTGTGGACTGGTCTTACTATTATCCTTTTCTTTCAAACGGATTTTCAAAGTTAAACAAGTTGTTGTGCTATGAATTTACCACTGAAAAGTGTTCCAGACTGACCCGGTGAATTTTGTTTTAAATCAAATGTGCTCGGGTCAGACCGAGTATATTAGCAGGTTAGGTATCGCTGGAAATTCGAGAGCTGGAAGCAGGAGGCTTCACCGTTAGTTATGCAAAGTTTATTCCCGCTGTGTCTGATATATGATGTACTCTGATGATTGGTATGTATATATACACAATTTCTTTTGTATAAAGAGATTTGGTATTATACTTTATTCGTTCCGCTGTGAGATTCTGATGTTCTTCTTTTCTTCTATTCTAATATTTCTTCCTTTCTTTTCTCATCCTCTAATTTCTTTTTCATAACGTTCAGGTATTTTCGTTGCTCGAATGTCGACATGGTGTTTGTGTGTCGATTTTTGGGGTCGAAAATTCCCTGGTCATTACATAAGAAGAGAACAATAACTACCATTGTTCTAAGCCTTGTTAACAATAGCCTTAGTAGTCCAATTGGTTAGAACATGTGACTAGCATATAAAAGGTACAGAGTTCGATCCACGTCGCAGTCATATTTTTGTTTTAAGGGAATGGATAAAATAACACATGTTCATAAGGGAAAATATGTATAAACGCACATATAAGTAAAAATATACATATAAGGAAGTAAAGAAAATATGTGTACATATGTATATAGGAATATACGCGTATATATGTGTAGGAATAAATATATACAAGAGAGAAAATCCAAGATAAGGCTGTAATCATAGAAATATGGAAAGAATCAAATAATGGTGCAACACCGTTTTAATCATGAAAACAAAACGAAAGTAATACGTATATATATACACGTAAAATGGTCAATACAAGTTTGGTATGCATATAAGAACATTATATACAAACATATTCAAATCAATTCAAAACTAAAGACCATATACAGAAAAAGAAAAAGAAAATAGTCGGGGCTGACCCAAGTGTCGACCCAGGCATGGAGGGGTCGACCCACCTAAAGGGGGGTCGATCCCGGGGTCAATCCACTCTAGATCCAGTCAGGTTCATTGGCATATCTGGGCTGTTTTCTTAACCAAGTTCAATGCTAACTCAACGTTGCGTGTACGATAAGATCCTAAACACTGTATAAATAGGCTAGTAGAGCCTAGCTAAATCTCACATTTCTGAGACGACGTCTATACTCTGCCATTCTTTCTCATCTTCAAATCTCTTCAAAAAATAAGATAATTAGTTTAGGAAAATTCTAAATCAAGATCTGGAGGAAAAGAATGAATATTAAGTAGAAGGTGTTCAGAATTGTATTTGAAGAGAGGTAATTTTCTAGATCTGGTCTATTCAATTTTCTTCCTCTTTCTTCCCTTCTTCTTTTAGTAAAAATTATGAATCCGAGGTTGTTAGGTTCTGAATCCAAATAGCGGAAAACCAAGGAATGCTAGATTTGAACCAGATCCAAGATTTGGAAAGCAAATTAGGTAAGTGGATTTAAGTTATATCATTTTTAATAATGATATATTATCGTTTGATATTCCCTGTTATATATGACATGTTGAAATATGATATATTGAAATGTTTAAACATATGTTAGAATAATTAAAGTGACGAATATGACATGTTGGAATATTAACATGCTAAGATATTAATATGTTGGAAAATTCATATGTTGAAATATAAACTTGTCAAAATATGTGTAGCGATTACTGTTGTTTCAATTCCATGTTAATTTGTGACATTTATGTACCTGGACCATTAACGGTAGAAATTGAGAACATTACATGTTAGTTTGTTTGATTTGAACAATTACATGATTAAACGATTATATGTTAGAATAGAATTTATTGTATGTTAGAAAGAACATGCGACATAAAATGGGTTTAATATGATGACATGTAAAATATAGACTTGAAAGAATAGACACACCTAAATTATATAGAAAATTAACAGCGAATAGAAACTGTAACCACGCTTAGACACGAGGTTAGATTACACTTGTGATAGAAGTCTGCCCGGAATCGCACGGCATATCCAGCATTCACAAGTGGTAAATCTAATGTGAGGGGTCTAAGTGCATAAGTAAAACATGTAACGGTGCTAAGACACGAGGTTAAGTCAACTTGTGGAAGAAGTCTGCCCAGAACCACCCGACAAATTCAACATCCATTAGTGGTAGGCTTAATGTGAGAGATCTAGTACATAAACATATATATATATATGAACATGTGAATATAAAAGGATATAAATAAATGGAATTAATGGTTATTAATGGAAATGAATGGAATTGAATGAAAGTGACAATAGTTAAAGAAATAGAATGAATGGGGAATAATAATAACTTATTATAAATAAATTACAATAATGAGAATGTTGTATAATAGGTAGACTTGTCCTAGGGACAATTGAAGATTATAGCTTAGGTTATAATAAACTAGTAAGGAAATGAGATAACTTATGTAATGAGATGAGTGCTACATAATTGTAAATTAAGTAATCAGGATATGGGAAAAACTAAAACTAGTTGTTTGTTTTAAGTAAAGAAAAAGGGGAAATTTATGAAATGTAAGAAGTTGTACTTAATTATAAACAACAGTAATTTGTAAACTTGGAAATCTGAAATCTGCTGATAAGAATAACGTATTTAGGCTTGTCCTAGGGACAAGAGGAAATCATAACATAGGTTATAATAAATGGAAAGGAGATTTATTAGTGAATCTTAATTAAGAGAACTAAGTTAATAAGTAAATAACGATAAGTTGCAGTGACGGTATAAGATGGAATTATGATTAAATAAGAAAGAATGAGGCAACTTATGAAATGAAATAAGTTATATTTAATCATAAATGATAAGTGAAATGTTAGATAGAAAACATGTGAATTGAGATATACTTAATTACATATTAAGTAGAACATGTTATTGTAACCTTAAAATCAAATAGGAATATAAAGGGATTTTGTATTACAGACCTTGAATCATAATCTAGAGAATAATATGTTGTGGAAACTTAAGTGGGTTAAGTTATATGACTGAAATTAATAAGCAAGAGGAACTTGGTAACTTGAATAAAAAGTCAATGTGAATGGGAATAACCAAGTTAAATGGAAACCTGATGAGGTAAAGCAAGAGCATAAAGGAATGTTTAGACATAGGGTCTAATAACTTATTAAAATGAGGCGCTTGGACCAGTCTGCACGTTTGAGGGTGAATAACCAAATGGGGTAGATCATCATGGTGTCATGAGGCACGAGGGAAGCACATGTTCATCTGATTATTCTTTCAAATCCGAAGGATTGGAAGGGGAAGCACGCGGCTTCCTGAGATACATAAGGTGCTCCTAATAGTCCTCTGTGTGGTGGCAGATGTTTTGGCTGTCCTCGCAGAGGTTGGGTCTGCGCATTACTACCAAGTGGTTGGGCCTTGACTGCAAAAGTAGCCTTGTAGTCAGAATACTGTAACGAGGTGACACTAGGGTGACTCGGTGATCGCCTCAACAAAAGGCAAAGGCCAGGACCAACAAGGACAATAGATCGATGGGTACCCGTCATCGGTAGCCAGTGGGATGCGAAAAGACTAGAGCTAACCCAATAGACCATTTACCTTTCACTATCGAGGTACGGTGGTTTAGGGGAGATGCCAACTGGATGTTTAGATTGTTTGTTAAGGGCAAGTCGCTTAGCATTTGTAGTCTTTACTAGTTGAGGGAGGAGCCAAGGTGGGGCCATAGCCACCATGAAAAATAGACCCGAGGGATATATGTATTTTGAGGCCCTTAAAGGCGGGCCTGTACATATATGGAAAAGCTCCCGATCGAGTTCCGTGTTTCTTGTATAGCCCTACCGCGGAACTCAGTGCACATTAGAGGTTATGTGCGGTTAAGGCATCGAATACGATTGATGGTACGTATATGGGAAAGTCTAGATACATGCAGGTTTGCTCTGGGTGGTGTATCGTAGACTTAAGGGCCTTACTCTGGTCTGGAATCTGATTCGATCGATGGTAGCAGTCCATACGCTTACGTAGCGTAGTAATGGCAGATATATGCGGAACATAACATTGTTATATATAGATCCGTACGTCACTCCGGCGTAGGATGAGGGACTACGTACATTTCTGTGGCATTATGGTGGAGATCGTGTGAGTAGGGTACCATGGGGTGTACCTCAATGTTGGGGGTAGCTACATATATACTATATTAGGTTAATCCACTGGGAAGTAAATGGGTATGACGTGTGTGTAAGCCTTGAGTGCTGTTAACCCAAATAACCTAATAAATAAGAAAATGTGATTGAACGGTATATGTAAGATTATCCAAATTGTATAGTTTAACTCCAATCACCAGAACTTGTGTTCTGACCCCTTCCTCATAACATACTCACTGGTTAGATTTGTGGCAAAGATATAATAGCTTTGGATACTGGCTAGGCAGTATTATTACTATGGTAAGGCTATACGTATATTATATTATATTTTATCCATTCCGCTGTGAGATATTTTCTGAGCTCTGATATATTTTTTATCTCTGTCTTTTCTGCAGGATACCAGAACAACCAACATGGGTTTCGATGGATTAAAATTTTGAAAAAAATTCGGTCTGTCGGAATTCAGGTTGTTACATGGGAATTATTTAGAATAATTTATAGAATAGATTTAGAGGGAGTATAGGTTAGTTCAGTATAGTCTAAAATAACTTAGTATAATCTGGTATAATATAGTATCGTATAAGGTAGTTTTTTATATTGACAAAGGGGGAGAAATTATAAAATAAGATAGGCATAGTTTAAGGGGGAGTCAGAAGGAATTCATGGTAAAAGGGGGAGTAATCAAGGAACCAGATCAACAGATAATATCAAGTATGAATATTTTATAAACCAAGGTTGTCATCGTAAAAAAGGAGGAGATTGTTGGAGAATGGAATTTTGATGACAACAACCTTGTTTCAATTATTTACATTATTGATTATAAAATTTATACTAACATTTCAATTATTTACATTATTGATTATAAAATATATACCAACAACTTTTGTCCAGAATATATATATATGTGCAGGATATAAATATTGAAGACTATACAGTTTTAGAGATTCAAGATATCAAGGAATTCAAGACTCATGAGATTTCAAGTTCTCAAGATTATCAAGTAAAAGAGTCTAGTTTATATGCAAAACTCCAATTAGCACTTTCAAATTCTGTTTTCTGTTTTCAAATTATCTCTCTGCAAAATTGATTTCAAACTATTTTCTAATTGATTTCAAACTTCTCTCAAAATGATTTTTAATCTTCCAAGGATTTCATAATTATGATTTCAAATATATTTCCTAATATATAATTATCTTATTTTTATAGTTTTATTAAAACACTTTACAAAGTTTATATTTGATTATAATTTCAAGTACTCTTATTTAAACTCTAGGTTTTCACAAACCCTTTTTCATATAGTTTATAAATATCTCTTTATAAATTCCTATATATATACATACACATATGTTATTATATAGTTTTTATATCAATTATATATAAAGTTTTTAATCATATGTTTAAATAATATTTTCTTATGTTTTCATAAATGAAAAATAAAGTTTTAACAACTAGTTTGGTTTCAGGAATTTTCAGAATATATATTGGTTTAAATACTTTAAAAAAATGATTTAAAATTCAAAAATATAGTATATATGTCGACATACCATAATACATATGTCGACATATAACTGTCAGATTTTCAATTTTCAAAGGAAATGTCTTTTCATATTTTGAAACGCTTTAGAAACGTCGCAACCTTTCAAA
Source organism: Allium sativum (assembly GCA_030737875.1). Lineage (NCBI taxonomy): Eukaryota > Viridiplantae > Streptophyta > Magnoliopsida > Asparagales > Amaryllidaceae > Allium > Allium sativum. Next base: position 257,844,946 of record CM060927.1, on the reverse strand, counting down.
CACTATAAATAGGGGTTAAATTTGAATTTTTTATCACTTCTTCTTCTCCTTCTTCATCTCTTTACTTACCACCATTAAAATACATAAATTTCTTGATTTCTATACTTATACTCTGCCGATTTCAATAAAAAATTATATCATTCTCTTTCTCTTCTCGAACTCTATCAACTACTATCTATTTGAAGAGTTTAGGTTTGTTGTAATTGTTTGGAAATTTTTGGAAATTGTTCGAGAAAGGGTGTATTCCTTGTAGCCCTGGAATCAAGGAAAGAGAGCGATGTTAACCTTGTAGCCGTGAAATCAAGGGTGGTGGAATCAGTGTTAACCTTGTAGCCATGAAATCAAGGGTGGCGGAATTGGTGTTAACCTTGTAGCCGGGAAATCAAGGGTATTTTACTTGGATATTGATAATAATAAAACTCTGCGTAATCCCGCGTTGCGTGGGACAGGACGTAGGAGTAATTCGAACCAGTATAAAATCTGGTGTGTTCTTTCCTTTTCTACATTTTATATTTACTTATTTCGGTGTTTGTGATTGTTTCTGTGTTTGTCATCATTTTTGATGTGATAATCATTGTGTGATACGCATAGTGAGTCAAGTTAGTTTAAGATTTCTATAAATTCCTCATAAACACTATTCACTCCCTTCCCTTTAGTGTTAATTCTGCCTTAAGATCCTTAATCCTTAACAGTTTTATGAACCATTGTAACCAGAAAATGCAAAAAATTATGGAGAGATAATTTCAAGGGCCAAAAAAGCTGCTAGAAATTCAAATTGGATGAGTGATGACGTTTAGGCTGCATTTTTTAGATATTGGGAAACCGAAGCAGCTAGAGTAAGATATAATGAAACTATTTACATTTATGTTGGTTGCATTTTTTTAATTAACCGTGTATCAAATTTAATAGGAAGTAGCAGCAAGGAATGCAATGAATAGGAGTAAGATTCCATCTTTACATCGTGGTGACTCCAATCTTTCCAACAACATAGAAGAGAATTGGTACAAATTTTCAATATATTTAGCATTTGTTAATGTATATCCTTATGTATATCATTCATTCTTATTTTCAATATATTTTATTAATATAAATCTTTAGTGTGCCAAGTATGGAAGGGAGCCTACGATGGCTGGGGTTTTTAGACTCAGACATATGGTCGAGCAAACAGATGCAAAGGGAATTGTAACACCCCACCTCCATTAAGGTCACTCACAAAGGGAATGCCTTAACTTTAGTGGAACGTTTTTGGTAAACAGACACAGAATATCACAAGACAGATATACAAGTTATGAAGCGGAAAATAAACAACTTTATTAAATCACCAAAATACTTTTTTACATAATACCATGAGTCAGAAAACCATTACAACAAAACACTTCTGTCTTATATCATCAGAGTACATAGGTATTTAAAAGAAAAACATCATTCCCCATATTAAAGAGCAAGCCATATAAGAGACAGAGACTCGAGCCATACTTCAGAAGTAGCTCCTAGAAGATGATATCCAAATTCTGACTAAACCTGGGTGTTTCCTCCCTGAGAACCTGAGGGGGGAAACGGAAGAAAAGAGGCGAAACAAACTAGGTCAGACATACATCTGGTGAGTCCAGTAACTTTTAGCCAGTAAATAAATAAAGGTAAACATGACAGGTATACAAAGTGGATAAGAGGATTCACGGTACAGATGGCAGGTATGACAGGACAAATAAGGTAAGATGTATGCTTCACTACAAACTACTCTGCACTATTAATAGTCAAATCAAGATGGGATGATCCCTTCCGCTAACCATAATAACGATAATGATGGTGGTAGTTTCGTGTACTCCTAGCCGCTTTCATAGGTCCCGCCTGCTCCTATCTCAACTAGTCATACCCACTACCCTCCTACTATAAATTGATAGACTTAGGGCATACGTCCGGGTATACCCTAGCCACTACCCTAATCGATCGGCTCCCTACTCTGTAGATACCCTGTGCCGGTCCCACAACTAGGGGGTATCACTTCCATAAAGTGGCAACCTAATGTGTGCATAGTTATACCTACTGGTGTCACGGTCGTCTTGTCCCCCTCTTCCCGGCCCATGCACGCACATGTCCCCGGTCGGTTTGCACCGCCCACACCATCCGTCTCGTTTTGGATATCTTACAATCAATCAGTAAGTGTGCCCATTCCGCGCCTAGTACGGAGTTCTTTACTTTGATACACCTCCGGGTTACTAACTGAAATGGGTCCCACACAACATGATACAAGCTATCCCCTATGTCTTGTATCCCCTCTAGGTTTTTTACTGACTATGTATACCCTGAGGTGTCTTTAATTACATAGCCCTCAATCAGTTATGCGTACATATAGGTGTCTTTAATACATAATCCCTATTCTACTTATCGGTTATGCGTACCTATAGGTGTCTTTAATACATAACTCTATCTATTCCCATTAGTTATGCGTACCCCTAAGGGTGTCTTTAATACATAACTTTACTATTTTGCCCCGGTTATGTATACCATTAGGTGTCTTTAATTACATAACCCTTTTTATCCGGTAAAGTTTGTGGGCCTATATGTATTAATATTACCCACCTACCCTTCAGTTGTACTTAACCCTCCCAATGATTTAATCCTATTTATCTAATGGTTAAGTTTGTGGGCCTATATATATTAATATTACCCACCTACCCATCAGTTGTACTTAACTCACCCACAATCCAACTCGTTTTACTTAACCCTAACTTATGTCTATCATCATACAGTCCATATGTATTAAGTTAGGTTAAGTAGTCTTTAATCAGCATTAATTAATTATTGAGACACCTAATTGTATTTCACATGCCACCCAAGACACCCACTTAATTCCACATGCCACCCAAGGCACCCACTTAACCCCTCATGTCCCACTACATGTTTATCTGGTTAAGTGTTTCTTAATTCATTAAGACCGTAACCTTATAAAGACCTTCCACATTAGACTGGCATTTGTGGCAACTGGATTTGCCGGGCGGGTCCGGGCAGTCTTACACCACAAAAGAGCCTAACCTCGTGTCTTTACAACTGTCACGCATTTAATTTATGCCTAAGACCTCCCACATTAGACTGGCATTTGTGGCAGCTGGATTTGCCGGGCGGGTCCGGGCAGTCTTACACCACAAAAGAGCCTAACCTCGTGTCTTAGACGATTAATTACACAAAATTAATTATTCCCCAATTTGAATTAATCTCCATATTCAAATTATCAATCAATTCCAAATTTAACTATGGCCATAATTGACTCAATTATGTCCATCTATTTATGGTATGTAAAATCATACCAATTTCATCACAAATTTATTTTATGCCATTTAAGGCATTTATGCCAATTTTCAATATTAAATCTTCGAACTTCAATTGCTTAAACATTCCTCTTTTGATTAATAAAGTTAATTAATTAATCCTTTCCTTTTTATAGGTGTCAATACCTATCTTATTAACAATTTGAATTTCCTATCCATAAATGGTCATATTCAAATTATACCATTTTTACCTAATTTTACCCATGTCATAATAGGTAATTATTTAAATGTTTCCCTACTAGAATCATGTGTCCAAATTACATAATCACAACGTAAATTATGCCTATTACAAATTCCCCTTTTTCCCCGTTTCTTAACTAGCGTAACCGTTTGCGTTTTTGGCGTCATCGAGGCTACAAGGTAGCCTCGCCATAACAATAAAATAAAGGGAATGACAAGGTGATCGTCTTCAGTACAATTTTTGGCATAAGCATGACAACTAAGGAAAATGACATGATAACTTCGCATATAATTATGATTCACCGCATAATTAACAACTTGCATAGATTCATGATTTTGCAACATAACAACTTGCATAGGTTCATGAATTAACAACTAACATAGGTTCATGATTCACAACATAACAACTTGCATAGGTGACTTGCATAGGTTCATGAATTAACAACATAATTAACAACTCACATAGATTCATGATTTACAACATGTTTAACAACTTGCATAACATAATAACTTGCATAGTTTCATGAATAATAACTTGCATAGGTTCATGGATAATAACTTGTATAGATTCATGATAACAGCTTGCATAGATTCATGATAACGACTTGCATAGATTCATAATAACAACTTGCATAGATTCATGATAACGACTTGCATATATTCACGAATTCATCACACAATAACTTACATAATTTCATGATCATCAATAACAATAAACTTGCATAACTACAAACAACATATACCCAAATCATAGTCTACCATGATTCACTTTTATTTATTTAAACCTAAAAGTGACTAGAACTCACCAAAAAAGGGGTCTTGAGTTCGGGGATCTGAATTCTGTAATTGATTAGCATTCCCTTGTTGTAGAAAATTTCATTGTTGTAGTTTTAGGCTTGATTTGATTTGAAGCGTTGTCTTTAATTTGCTTCTAGTTGGTGGCGGCTACTCTAGGGTTTAGAGTGACAACATGAAGGCCATTGATCTAATTTTGATTTGATTTTAGGGTTTGAGTCTACACATGTTTATATAGAATTTCAATTTAATTATAGCCGTCGGATGACCCTAGAGTTAAACACAACCATTCAGTCCAGATTAGAACTATCCAGAAACCCTAATGACTCATTAACTAGCTAGAAATGACTCAGCACTAACTCACTGTTCGAAACAGAGCCTCAGAAATATGTGTAGGCTTTTACCTCGGCCTGGGTGCACCTGCCAAGTGCGCCAGTGTAACTTTGTTCTAGCGCACTTCCCAAGTGCGCCAGTGCATTCTGGCCCGTTTCTGTTTTTTCTGCCTAACTTCGTTCGTCCATATCTTCTTCATACGGTATCTGTTTTACGCAAACTCAGACTCTATCTCAAGCAGAATTCCGAGACGAACGCAATGGCATAACTCGTTTCCCTTAATTCTCACATTTGAAATTAAGTATTCTTAAATTTAGTTAATCTGATTATTCAAAAATTCGGGGTGTTACATTCTCCCCTACTTAAAGGATTTCGTCCCCGAAATCTTCAAGTTAAGAAGAATGTGTCCTACCATCCAATCACCCATCTACTCAATCATCAAACACAGGCATCCATTGTCCTTAAAATATTTCTAATGCCATATGAACATATGCAAAAAGTGTGTGTATATATTCCTTATCTAATGCAAAATCAGGCGGTCTACTGATTCAGTTGACCTCCTTAATGCAAACCATGATAGTGCCATGCATCCATTATGTATGCGAAAGAATCCTATCAATACATATTATTTCTACATGTGTGCTCAACCATTCATCAAAATGCAGCATCCATATGATAACACAACCATTGTTCATCCATTAACCTAAATATGCACACACATTTATATGCAATATGAAAGTGATTTGAGCCGATCTAGTGCCTAATGCGTGTGTAAATGCATCCACGAGTAACCATTAGCAAACATTTGCATCCACTGCAACCATCAAACATAATATGTCCCAAGCACATGTTTACATCCATGGATTTCCTATTTAAAGGTAGAAGATCCGGTCGATGGGATACAAACAAATGATATAACTAAAACAAAAGCTCTGTTCCCATTTGACATCGGTTAAGAGAATAATTCCTTAATTCTCAGCCCCGAAAATCGAAATCAACATCAGACTGACATCCAAAGAATTACCCTCATTAAACAATGTCAAAACTGGCGATCTACTTCATGCTTCGAGTAGAAACCCCTATCCTTCAGAAATATTCAGATACTTACAGACTACTAGTACAGATCAGATTACAGAATGATTCTCAGAAAGCTAAGCATAACAGACCCTTGCGGGTCACAAGAAACTTTGGGAGTCTTCCCATGACAAGTTAGAAACTTAACACCCCTCCTCTCAAAATCTAGAACGACCCTATACATAGAAAGCTGGTCCATTTAGAACCAACCCATAGCCCATAAACTTGAGCACCCAAATGTCACATTCAAATTTTTGATGCCTAACACAGATAATTTCAACCCCTTACAAATCACCAATAAATGAGCCGAACCACCAAAGGGGTTTGAAACAACTACGGGATCAGAAACAAGACTAGTATTAAAGTGCAGAGTCTCAATTACAGAATAAAAAAAGAGTCTTAACTTCATAACCAAATAAGGAAATTAAACCTTCTACATAAATTTTCCTATCCATATCCTATCCATCAGCCGCGAGAGCATTCGCCTATCCTATCAAAGGAAGAGGTTTTAGACAAAGGACCGAATGATACTACATATGGCTTTTCAGGGAATGTTTTTCAAAACAGGCTTTCCTTTTTGTAAATACTTTCTTTTAAAACCATTTTGAAAATAGTTTTTCAAAAGCTTTTTATCAAGTATGGTTACCTTCAGCTCTGATACCAAGTGTAACACCCCACCTCCTTTAAGGTCACTCACAAAGGGAATGCCTTAACTTTAGTGGAGCGTTTTTGGTAAACAGACACAGAATATCACAAGATAGATATAAAAATTTTGCAGCGGAAAATAAACAACTTTATTAAATCACTAAAATACTTTGTACATAATACCATGAGTCAGAAAACCATTACAACAAAACACTTCTGTCTTATATCATCAGAGTACATAGGTATTTAAAAAAAAACATCATTCCCCATATTAAAGAGCAAGCCATATAAGAGACAGAGACTCGAGCCATACTTCAGAAGTAGCTCCTAGAAGATGATATCCAAATCCTGACTAAACCTGGGTGTTTCCTCCCTGAGAACCTGGGGGGGGGGGGAACGGAAGAAAAGAGGCGAAACAAACTAGGTCAGCCATACGTCTGGTGAGTCCAGTTACTTTTAGCAAGTAAATAAATAAAGGTAAATGTGACAGGCATACAAAGTGGATAAGAGGATTCACGGTACAGATGGCAGGTATGACATGACAAATAAGGTAAGATGTATGCTTCACTACAAACTACTCTGCACTATTACTAATCAAATCAAGATGGGATGATCCCTTCCGCTAACCATAATAACGATAATGATGGTGGTAGTTTCGTGTACTCCTAACCGCTGTCATAGGTGCCGCCTGCTCCTATCTCAACAAGTCGTACCCACTACCCTCCTACTATAAATTGGTAGACTTAGGGCATACGTCCGGGTATACCCTAACCACTACCCAAATCGATCGGCTCCCTACTCTGTAGATACCCTGTACTGGTCCCACAATTAGGGGGTATCACTTCACTAAAGTGGCAACCCAAGGTGTGCACAGTTATACCTACTGGTGTCACGGTCGTCTTGTCCCCCTCTACCCGGCCCATGCACGCACATGTCCCTGGTCGGTTTGCGCTGCCCACACCATCCATCTCATTTTGGATCTCTTGCAATCAATCAATAAGCGTGCCCCTTCCCCTCCCAGTACAGAGTTCTTTACTTTGATACACCTCCGGGTTACTGACTGAAATGGGTCCCACACAACATGATACATGCTCTCCCCTATGTCTTGTATCCCCACTAGGTTTTTTACTGACTATGTATACCCTAAGGTGTCTTTAATTACATAGCCCTCAATCAGTTATGCGTACCTATAGGTGTCTTTAATACATAACCCCTATTCTACCTATCGGTTATGCGTACCTATAGGTGTCTTTAATACACAACTCTATCTATTCCCACTAGTTATGCGTACCCCTAAGGGTGTCTTCAATACATAACTTTACTATTTTGCCCCGGTTATGTATACCATTAGGTGTCTTTAATTACATAACCCTTTTTATCCGGTTAAGTTTGTAGGCCTATATGTATTAATATTACCCACCTACCCTTAAGTTGTACTTAATCCTCTCACTGATTTAATCCTATTTATTTGATGGTTAAGTTTGTGGGTCTATATATATTAATATTACCCAACTACCCATCAGTTGTACTTAACTCACCCACAATCCAACTCGTTTTACTTAACCCTAACTTATGTCTATCATCATACAGTCCATATGTATTAAGTTAGGTTAAGTAGTCTTTAATTAGCATTAATTAATTATTGAGACACCTAATCGTATTTCACATGCCACCCAAGACACCCACTTAATTCCACATGCCACCCAAGGCACCCACTTAACCCCTCATGTCCCACTACATGTTTATCTGGTTAAGTGTTTCTTAATTCATTAAGACCGTAACCGTATAAAGACCTTCCACATTAGACTGGCATTTGTGGCGGCTGGATTTGGCGGGCGGGTCCGGGCAGTCTTATACCACAAAAGAGCCTAACCTCGTGTCTTTACAACTATTAAGCATTTAATTTATGCCTAAGACCTCCCACATTAGACTGGCATTTGTGGCAGCTGGATTTGCTTGGCGGTCCGGGCAGTCTTACACCACAAAAGAGCCTAACCTCGTGTCTAGACGGTTAATTACACAAAATTAATTATTCCCCAATTTGAATTAATCTCCCTATTCAAATTATCAATCAATTCCAAATTTAACTATGGCCATAATTGACTCAGTTATGTCCATCTATTTATGGTATGTAAAATCATACCAATTTCATCACAAATTTGTTTTATGCCATTTAAGGCATTTATGCCAATTCTCAATATTAAATCTTCAGATTTCAGTTGCTTAAACATTCCTATTTTGATTGATTAAGTTAATTAATTAATCCTTTCCTTTTTATAGATGTCAATACCTATTTTATTAACAATTTGAATTTCCTATCCATAAATGGTCATATTCAAATTATACCATTTTTACCTAATTTTACCCATGTCATAATAGGTAATTATTTATATGTTTCCCTACTAGAATCATGTGTCCAATTTACAAAATCACTATGTAAATTATGCTTATTCCCCCTTTTCCCCATAGCGTAACCGTTTGCGTTTTTGGCGTCATCGAGGCTACAAGGTAGCCTCGCCATAACAATAAAATAAAGGGAATGACAAGGTGATCGTCTTCAGTGCAATTTTGGGCATAAGCATGACAACTAGGGAAAATGAAATGATAACTTCGCATATAATTATGATTCACCACATAATTAACAACTTGCATAGATTCATGATTTTGCAACATAACAACTTGCATAGGTTCATGAATTAACAACATAATTAACAACTAACATAGGTTCATGATTCATAACATAACAACTTGCATAGGTGACTTGCATAGGTTCATGAATTAACAACATAATTAACAACTCACATAGATTCATGATTTACAACATGTTTAACAACTTGCATAACATAACAACTTACATAGTTTCATGAATAATAACTTGCATAGGTTCATGAATAATAACTTGTATAGATTCATGATAATAGCTTGCATAGATTCATGATAACGACTTGCATAGATTCATAATAACAACTTGCATAGACTCATGATAACGACTTGCATAGATTCACGGATTCATCACACAATAACTTACATAATTTCATGATCAACAATAACAATAAACTTGCATAACTACAAACAACATATACCCAAATCATAGTCTACCACAATTCACTTTTATTTATTTAAACCTAAAAGTGACTAGAACTCACCGAAAAAGGGGTCTTGAGTTCTGGGATTTGAGTTCTGTAATTGATTAGCGTTCCCTTGTTGTAGACAATTTCGTTGTTGTAGCTTTAGGGTTGATTTGATTTGAAGTGTTGTCTTTAATTTTCTTCTATTTGGTGGCGGCTACTCTAGGGTTTGGAGTGACAACATGACGGCCATTGATCTAATTTTGATTTGATTTTAGGATTTGAGTCTACACATGTTTATATAGAATTTCAATTTAATTATAGCCGTCGGATGACCCTAGAGTTAACCACAATCATTCAGTCCAGATTAGAACTATCCAGAAACCCTAATGACTAATTAACTAGTCAGAAATGACTCAGCACTGACTCACTGTTCGAATCAAAGCCTCAGAAATCTGTGCAGGCTTTTACCTCGGCCTGGGCGCACCAGCCAAGTGCGCCAGTGCAACTTTGCATGCGCGCACTTCCCAAGAGCACCAGTGCAATTTTGTTCTGGCGCACTTCCCAAATGTGCCAGTGCATTTTGGTCTGCTTCTGGTTTTTCTGCCTAACTTCGTTCGTCCATATCTTCTTCATACGGTATCCATTTTACGCAAACTCGGACTCTATCTCAAGAAGAATTCCGAGACGAACTCAATGGCGTAACCCGTTTCCCTTAATTCTCACATTTGAAATTAAGTATTCTTAAATTTATTTAATCTGATTATTCAAAAATTCGGGGTGTTACAGGAATGTTTCCTATGATTGGATGGACCAAAAATTAAAGCTGCAGATGTAGTGATAAATATGCTTATCCGTGATTACAATGTTTCATATTCGTTTATATGACAGTATATAAGTAAATCGTATAATAATTGCATCAAAATAATATTCATAATTGCAAGAAAGATATGAAGCAGAGCAAGCAAGAGCGACACAAGCCAGAGGACGGGAGGAGATTACGCTCGAAGAGTCCAATCGCATATAGGATTCTATTATGATCCGCCTACTCGAAAGGTGATATAGTTTTGGCAATAAAGAGTTAAACCTTTTTAAAACCTTAACCTTTATGATGACATCGATTATAAATATTAACTTGAATTATTTCACAGGCTCTTAATGTCCAAAGATCTTACATGAGATCTCTATTGAGGAGGAGGATATAGCTCGAATGTAGCGACGGTTGGATGAGCTCAATGATTGGCGAAAGATCAACCTAGCCCAGCAAATAGACGAGCATATTACAGCCTACTATCAAAAGCATGGGTCAATGCCCTGGGAGGGAAATGCAACTGTTTTTTTTATGGGTATGTACATGTTTTGAATAGCTTTGATACTTGATATTGTTTTGTTGATGCACGATGATGATACTTAGTGTTTGGTTGATGGATTTGGTAGTTTTTTTTATTGTTTTGGCACTTGATACATAGTAGTTGTTTTATGTATGTTATAATGGACATATGTTCTTGTTACGTTTCGATTTGGTAGTTTTTTTTGGTGGATTTTGGTATTTTTGTTGATAAAGTATGGAATATTGATGGAATGATAATGATGGGATATGATATTATGTGGATATTGGTGAATTAGTAATATTGGTGATGAATAATAGTGTAACAACCCGCTCATTCCATGATAATGGATTTTAAATATTTTATTTAAATCGATCGTCGTATCCGAGGTGTCACTCAAAATATCGTTTTTCACAAATGATAAAATTAGGATTCGGGACCACTTCCATTGAGTCCAGATCATCGTTTACGACCTTTTTGACTATAAGCATCGATACCTTTTTAGTTAGTGAAATTTGGCCGGTTCTCATTAGAATGTGTGGCCAAAATATCATTTTTCACATACGAATGAATTTGGACTCGAAACCACTTCCATCGGGTTCAAAACGTGTTTAGGTGTTCGAAAACTATAAGGTTCGATATGTTCCGAGTTCATGAAAATTGGCACTTTGGGCTAGGGCTTGGCTGAGCTAACCTAGCTCATCATATAATTCACCTAGCTTCCTCCCACTCTTCATTCATTCTCCAAACACTTAGAAAATAGAAAATGGGGAAAGGAATGGGAAATTAAAATTCCTAAGTTAGGGCTTCCAATATATAGCTCAATTCTTGTGCAAACCCAATTATATGACATGGGTAAGCTCTCTCTACTCATTCTCTACCTTTCTCTCCTCTCAATTTCGGATTTTTATGATGTTCTAACATTCATGAGTCTTCATATGTGTTCATGAGGTGATTAGAGAGGAGTGACTGAAGAAAGAAAGGTTCTTTGCTTGGATTTGTATTGGAGCTTGTTCTTGCCATTCATGAGTGAAAGGTGAGTTCTTTTTGAACTCACATCTATGCCACAAGCCTATGTACTTGTACAAGTGTAATTTAGTGTTCACATGAGTTGCATTTGCTTGTTGATTTGGTTAGGTTAGTATAACTTAGTCGATTTCATATGTTTATATTCCATTGAGTTGAAATTTATGAAAATGATCGTCTATACGATCTAATCCAAGTGTTATGAGTTGATTCGGTGATGTTGTGAAGCTCTGTTGTCCCCCAACAAATATCTAAGTCTTCACGAGTCGCTCGAATCGCCTTGTTGTGTATTGGTTTGGAATTTTGTGCATACTTGACTTTATAAATCGAACCATTGAAATCTTATATATACATATATATGTTGATCACACGATCATTGCACATGATGTAAGTCGAGTAAGTGGTGTTGTGAAGTACATTTGTCGCTCCCGGCAAGTTTTAAGACTTCACGATTAGCTTATATCGCGTTTCTTCGTTTGGTTTAGAAATTGGGTTTGAAAATCTTCCTGTGCAAATGAATTGAATCCCACTTGTCTCCGGCTCCAATGGAAGGTGTACTGGCACCGGAACCAGTCGTCACACGGCCGGAGAGAACTGTCGGAGCTCGAGAGCTCGCGACGGGGGTCGAATCCCCCGTCACTCATGCCTGGGCATGCGCCCAGGCACTGACCGGTCGACCGCCCAAATAGGGCCGGTCAACAGGTCCGAGCTGTGTTTGGGCATATGCCCAGGCACAGAGGCTGGTCGACAGGACCTGGGGGGGCGGTCGACAGGCCCTGGGGGGCCGGTCGACCGGTCAAGTCTCTGTCTTGAACCGGTCGACCTGCCCCCCTTGGGCGGTCGACCGGTGACAGACCTGGGCGTTGCCCAGGCCTATTTCCCCCCCCCTCTTCTGCAGTTTTGGTCGCGCGTCGAGACACGCGCCTCCGTGTTCTTCGGACCTCCTTCCCGACACCCCCTCGCGCGTATCCCGGCAATCTTGAGTTCGCTCGGATTGTCGTAGCCGCGCTGTCTCGTTTGGTTTTCAAATCGTTTTGAAACCATGAGATGTGAATTTATGATCTATGATGTTTGTGTTCTGCTCGCTTCGGCGACGGTTTTTTTTAAATAATTAAACCACAATGGATAATGTGGTTGTATATGGTCAATGGATGCCGAACCAATGTTTAGTCAGTTTTTAAATTCAAATCCTTTTAAAATAAATTTGGTTTCTAAACCCGGTTATGATTCTATTGATTTATATACGACTCCTTATCCTATCGATCGAACGAGAAACTAGTTTATTTACCTTAGTAAAACCGAGGACTATGACCCCTTAGATGTTTACTTCGGCGAATAACTCTTGGACTCGTTCGCTTGAACATATGTGGCGATTTTCTCTATTTTGAATAGAAACCAACTATGGGTTCGTAAATATTCGAGAATAGCATGTGGTTATGGGACATGTCGTTATTTCCTTATATTGACTAGCTCGGAGTAATTTCTATTCACCCGGATCGATGTGATCCTTTTTAGCTTGTGTTTTGTGGTCCTCGATCGCCCTAGTGGGATTTACGATTCTTGGATTTCACCTGGGGGACTTCGGTCCAACTTTCTATGATTTATGATGTTTTCTAGAGATTTCACGATTTACGTTTTTTCTCTCTTCCGGGGTCACGACCCAGCTTCGTGGGGAGCTTCGGCTCAAACTATAGGTTAGCTACCAAGAGATTGTTTCTCATCTGTGAACCTACAGGCCCTCTTTATGATGTTTTCTGTTTTCTAGGGATTCACGATTCATGTGTTTCTCTCTCCCGGCACCATGGGGAACTTCTTTATGATGTTTTCTGGATTTCGAGTGATTTCTAGATTCTTGATTTCTTTGATGCAATGCGCATCAATTTGATTTGTATTTGGCATTCCGTTGTCATTCATGTATTCAGTTTATTTGGCATTCCGTTGTCATTCATGGGTTCAGTTTTATTTGGCATTCCACTATCATTTCCTGTTGTGTGATTTTATTTGAATGTTGCATTCTATATTAGCTATGAGATTATTTAGAGATATTTGTGTACTGACATTTCATTGTCATTCCCTGATTTTGTTGACATGCCATGTTTCATATTTATTTATGATTAGATGTTATTAGTAGAATCATGGCATCCTGTGTTACATCTCTTGTTATTTCAGTTTATTTGATAAGTACAGTTAGACTGACTCGTTTATTGTTTATTCCTATAAATAATACTCGGGTCAGACCGGGTCATTTAGGTACTCCTCTGGGACTCATCGCAGGATTGATCTTCCGCTTTCAGCTAGCTACTCTATCTCCGCAATTTTATGTACTCTTGTACCACTGTCATTGTCTACCGTTGTGTACATATTTCTTTTATCTAGATCTTGGTACATGTATTAGTGGATCTTTGTTGACCACTAGCTTGTTTTACACATTCTTGGTTTATTCATATCTATTCCGCCTTTGTGATATGATTATTTTTTGTCTGGCTTTGAGATATACCATATTTATATTGTTGTTGTCTATTTTATACTGCTTTCCGGATTGCATATAGCCGTTGTGTAGTTGCCCTATGTACCGAATGGTCATGTCGAAATTTTAATCGGTATTAGAATTCGATGTGCATTCCTTACATGGAGCAATTATACAATCGGTCGCCCTTCACAAACCTTATTCTCCGTTATGGTCTACGACATTTCGCTGAAATGAACTGGACGATAGTGGGTATAGAGGCGGGGCGCTACAGTTGGTATCAGAGCCAACTTTTCGGAACAGTGTAAGATAGCATGACGATGGTATTGTCTTGAGCCTCTCTAGGGAATCGTGCTTTAGGGTTTTAGTTAGAGTCTTAAGACCCGTCATAGCTTATCTACCACTACGATTCCATTTTGATTGAATTCGCATCGTTTGAATTCAACTTGAGAATAACTTTTCCCTCCTTCTTTTTCCCTAAAGAAGTGAAATAGTTGGTCGTAGCCGTGCGAGTGCCGGTTCACCCTGTGTACCTCCTACGGAGGGGTGTTTGAGTATCAAGTGTCCTACTTTTAGTCTCTTAGAATAAGTATCGACTCGTCCTCTTTCGAGTTGATTTCTATAGTTCATCTAGGGCCTGTGTGCTCTAGTGGTGCTTCTGTTTCGTTCTTTGACTCGAATTGCTAACCGATGTCTGTCTTTGTATGAATTACGTTATTAAAACATAAATGTCAAGTTGTCGATCGCTTCGGTGATCGTAATTTGACATTGTCATGACTACTTCAATCGTACGAGGAATTTGATTAAACGCCTTAGTAAACATGAGGACTATGGACCCTTGTATTTGCTTTGACGGATAATTACTGGACTTGTGCGTTTGAAAACTATGATAATAACCATTTTGAATATTCGAGTGGGATTCAACAATTTGTTCGTTAATTCTTGAGTTAAGCTGGTGGTATGGGACGTTCAGCTAAATTTATTTATTATCTGACCTATTGTGTATCACACTTATCTTGTTGATCATTTATGATCCTTGTAGTTGATTGATCATTGGATATCTTACCCGTGCGTCGTTACGCGTGTTGTAAGCATCTTTGATCCTGATATTTCGTGATTTCTAGTTAAGATTGTTTCGTACGTCGCTGCGTACCTAACATGGTTTGTTGATCACTAGTCGGTCGGTCCGAAGACATCATGTCTTCATGACTGAATCTACTCCCTTGTTGTCAGCTATGTAGTTCTAGTTCGGTGTGAGATCACCAAGCCTTCGGACTAAAACAACTCATTTGTTATCTCGTGGTGCCGGTATGAGTCACCAAGAATTTGTGCTAAATTAACTCAAGATCAAGAATGAGGGAAAGCATCCCACTTCTTGTGATCCCTCTTCTTAAGTCAAGGTACGTGTCATTAATTTCTTACTGTCATTTACCTTGTTCAGAGATTATTTTATTTATGTTCTTTTGATATACGTCGACTGTGTTCTTCATTATCAAAAGATATCAATTGTGTTTTATTCGTAAGTTGATAAAGGAATTCTATTTCCTTTATGTCATCCCGAACGATTTATTGAATTTTTATATTTTCATGTGATATGTGTGAACGTTAGAAATTGTGAGGACTTTCTTGTGTTAACTTGTCCATCGGGTGCGTTAAGGATCTCGAACGAGACGTGGGACGCCATGTTGTAATTCGGAATTCCTAAACACCATTATGTGACAATCCGACATTTGAAACGATCCCTAAAATTAAATTAACCAATAATGAATTAATCAAAATAATGATATTTTGGATTTTTGCGTTTTTTTCGTAATCGTTTGTTGTTTCCTAGATAATTTACTTCTAGACTTCCTTGGAGTAATTCCAAGAATTTGGATGGTTCAAGATTTTTAATTAGAAATTATCTTGAATCTTTTCATTGAGTAAATAAATAATCGATGTCTCTTGTTCCTGGAGGTTATTTATTCATGTCTCTTGATTCTGGATTTTTAATCTTTGATTATCGAGAATTCTTAGTGATGGAGTATCTCGCCTAATTTTTAATCCTTGTTTCGATTTGCTAAAGAGAATTTAGTATTCTTGTGATTCCATGGGTCTTCTTATTTTCTCTAGTGAACGATCACTTGAGAGAATGGGAGTTCCCGTGGGGAGGGAATATTTGGGTTTTGCGATCCACGGCAAACTCAATAATTCCTTTCTTCGAATCTATGATCTAGTCAATCATCCGGAAATGCTATAGTCAATTCACTTATGGGCTTAGCCTTGCGTTGTTCTTAGAAATGAATATCGAAAGGATGAGCTCTTTTGGTATCCACCCCTCGTTAGTTTGAATCATTTGGATTGACAATTGTCTCCGCACGTTTGTTAACCCTTGTGAATCAAATCTTTGGGAATTATGACTTCTTTGGTTTAATCTCATCTTGTTAGAGGAATTGTCTAGTGCTTCTTTGATTAGTTGCTGATGTTTTAGCGATTTGAGATTTTTGGCGAAAAATTATCTTAAACTCTGTTGTTCCGAAGTGGTAAGTTGTGCACTACTTATCCATCATCTTCTTGATGTTTTTGATTTTCTAAAATCGATACTCAAGTTTCTGAATATTGGGAATTCCGTATAATTCCTAATGATTCGTCCTTATGGTTACTAAATGAGATTTGGTCCCTGGATAGAAATCGATTTCCCCGAGTAGTTCATTGGTATTCCGTTACCAATATTTGGTTATCAACTTGTAGTTCATTGGTATTCCATTACCAATATTTGTTTATCGGTTTCTAGTTCATTGGTATTCCGTTACCAATATTTGATTATCGACTTGTAGTTTATTGGTATTCCGTTACCAATATTTGTTTATCGATTCCTAGCTGACTGGTATTCCGTTACCAACCTTGAGTCATTGATATTAAAATTGATTATTTCTTTGAAAATTGCTTTCCTTAGCTAAATTCATTGGAATCTCTGTGTTGTGCTTTTGCCGGTGTAAGCCACCTTGTCGTAGGACTAAAGCGCTCGGGTTCGATATCCACTACATCGCCGTGATTGAGTTTTGGGAATGGATTAGTCAACCATCATAAATTTCCCATCTCATATCCTAAGAGAAATATCTACTATTAATATCTCGCATCTGTAGGACGCAGTCCCGTTTCTCCTTGAAGTTCCAAATTAGATTCGCTTGGTTTTTGTGTATTCTATTGATTCTCATTCCCTTGAGAATCATACGAAGAAAGGCGAGTCTATTTGAATTCATAGCGCTTATGAATTTTTCTGGAATTATTTTACCCGTTTGGGATGACTACCTTCATGGGTAATGAAGTTCGAGGTTGAACTCTAGTTCTTACGATCTTGCGAGACGAAATTGGGATCTCACCTAGCCGTTGGTGTGATCTTTTCACTTCGTATCGGTTCTTGTTGTACCACTTCGTGGTATTATTTTTGGTTGTTACTCATTAGTTGAATCTTAAGGAATTGCGGGGATGCAATTCTTTTAAGGGGGGAAGTCTGTAACAACCCGCTCATTCCATGATAATGGATTTTAAATATTTTATTTAAATCGATCGTCGTATACGAGGTGTCACTCAAAATATCGTTTTTCACAAATGATAAAATTAGGATTTGGGACACTTCCATTGAGTCCGGATCATCGTTTACGACCTTTTTGACTATAAGCATCGATACCTTTTTAGTTAGTGAAATTTGGCCGGTTCTCATTAGAATGTGTGGCCAAAATATCATTTTTCACATACGAATGAATTTGGACTCGAAACCACTTCCATCGGGTTCGAAACGTGTTTAGGTGTTCGGAAACTATAAGGTTCGATATGTTCCGAGTTCATGAAAATTGTGTAACAACCCGGATTTTTACAACTTGCTAAGACGAGAATCAAGGCAGAATTTAATTATAAGATCTTAATCAAGGGAAACGGGCTATGCCATTGCGTTCGTCTCGGAAAAATACGCGAAATAGAGTCCAAGTTTTCGAAAATCGGAGTCCGTATGACCAAGTTATGGCCCGTCAAAGTTTTCAGAAAATTTCAAGTTCAAAAACAGTTCAAATTTGAATGCAGATTTCAAATTCAGCCAAGCTGAAGAGGCGGGTAAAATTCCCGCCACCCCAAGTCGACTGGGGAGTCGACTTGGGAGTCGACACCCCCCAGGTGGTGTCGACTGCCCAGTCGACACCCCTGTCGACCTGGGTGGTCCGACCACCTGGGCCTGGTGCACCTGACTTCTTCCCCAAGACATGCTTTTGGTCTGGTTTGTTAGCTTGTGACGAATTTCAGTGGCTAGGATCTAAACTAGGGTTAATCCTATGGCTAAAACTAATCCTAATCTCTATAAAAAGACCCCTAACCTAATCTAAAACCTTTATAAATTGATCCTACAACTAAACTATGCCAAAATGGTTAGTCATGGCCTCCATCCTCTTGTCATAAATTCAATCTTCATTCACATGAGAGATTACATGATGATATGAATGATTTCAAGTTTGTATGAGAGTTCATAAGTTGCATTCTAGCCAAAGTTGCAACCTTTCTACTTCAAGGCAAGGATTTCTATTGGTATTTGCTCAAGGGTTTCATTTGGAGCTTATCATTTGGGGTTTTTGGTGTTGCTTAAGTGGCTTCGTCTCAATCTTTGTATAATATGTCGTTTTATTGCCTTCATAGCATTGTAAGCCCTCTCCTACTTTCTTTTCTAGACTATGAAGTTAAATGAATGTTGCAAGTTGGGTTTGAACATTAAGTATTATACATGCTATCATGTTATGTATCCCATCATGTTTGTAAAGACATTATCTTGATCTTGTGGGCTAAAAGCTATAAGCTTTATGTTGAATATTGCATTATGCAACATGAGAGCTATCATATCCCTTATGATAACTTGCATATAATGCTATATGCGAACTTCTAGTCATCTTTCTATGTCACCTATCATCATGATTCGCCTATGTGCTAAGTTTGGGGTTATACATGTTTTTGAGGCTTAATAATGTAACATGCAAGTTAATGAACACATATGCCACCATGATTAACTTGTGGCCTTATACCCTTTTTGTCATGCCTTTGCCAAGTTCCTTCTTAAATCCATTATGCGTTGTTGCGAATGTATATGCGAGTTTGAAAGCGTTGGGGTTACATTATAGGTAAACTTTAATGACATGAAACACGACTTGGGGTAAATTGGTATAACATGACAACATGCAATTTTGGCTATGAACATGGAACTTGAAAACTTGACATGTATGGGTTGTAAGTGTAATAAGACACTAGACCAAATATGAAAGTGGCCAACTCGAGGTTGGGTTGAGTTCGTAGCATAAATCTACCCGGACCCGCCCGGCTTAACTAGTGGCTACAAACAATAGGACCCAATGTGAGTAGTTGGTCACATAGCACTTAAAACCCGAGGTTAGACTAGGTTGTGGTGTAAATCTACCCGGACCCGCCCGGCTTAACTAGTAACCACAACAAAGTCTAATGTGAGAGGTTGGGGTGCATTAATCTAATTAATGCCACATGAAAAGGTTAAGTAATTTTGACTAATGACACTTAACCGATATGACACGAATGGGTAGGTTAAGTGAAACCGGACTTGGTTTCTTAATGACACTTAACCATATAAGACAATTAGGGGATGGGGTTAAGTAATATACACTTAACTAATCCGACTTGGTAATTAGATGGGGTTAAGTAATCCATACTTAACTAATCTAACACGGTAAATTCGATGGGGTTAAGTAATTTACACTTAACTAATCCGACTTGGTAATTAGGTGGGGTTAAGTAACTTAGACTTAACTAATCTAAACACGGTAATTAGATGGGGTTAAGTAACCTACACTTAACTAATCTAAACACGGTAATTCAATGGGGTTAAGTTAAACACTTAACCAATCTAAACTTAGTAATTCAATGAGGTTAATTAATCAATACTTAACCAACTTAACATGATAATTTAATGGGGTTAAGTAACTTACACTTAACCAATTATACATGATGATTTGATGAGGTTAAGTAACCTATACTTAACCAATCTAACATGCGGACCTGATAGGGTTAAGTCACAAGACCTTTTAAATATACTTAACCATTGTAATACGATTAGTGGATGAGGTTAAGCTAACCCATACTTAACCAATCCGACTCGATAATCTGATAGGATTAAGATAATCTATGCTTAATCAGTCTAACATGATAATCTGATAGGGTTAAGACAAACAAATACTTGACCAATTTGACTTGATGATTGAATAGGGTTAAGTCATGGGTTTCTTGGAACACTTAACCAACTAGTAGGGCTAAGCCTTGAACCTAAATACTTAGCCAAATCTTGACATGATTCGTAGGCGGGTTAAGTCATGAACCTGAATGACAACACTTAACCCAATAGACAAAACCCTAGTTAGAAGAACTAGGTAGAAAATCGTAGTTAATCAAGGATAACGGGAAAAGAAGCTAAGTGGTAAACCTTAGTTAAGAATAACTAAGTAATAATTCTTAGCCAAGGACATGAGACTAGTTCATAAATAGATGAGTAACCCGATACGGTAGGTCATCGCTTAAACACACGAGGAGGAGCAAATTATCTGACTTAGATAAAGGCTCCAACGAACTGGGTGACGAAGCGGTAGCTTCGGGGGACGTGAGGGTACTCTTGGTATCCCTCTGTGAGGTGGCAGATGGTCCATGAAATTCGGCCTCACAGGGGTTAAGGTCTGCGGTAGAAGAGCCAAGGGTATGCCTTGGTTGCTATGCGAGCGACCTAAAGACTGGGATGGATTAGCGTGGAGTCGACGATACTTGATTTTTGCCCTGGATAGCACGTCGTCGACTACCTACCATCTTTAGTCAATCGTGTACGAACGGAAAGGCAGAGAACTCCCAACAGACCATATTCTTGCTATCGAGTCATGGGTGAGGTTGGCCCATAGGAAAGTGGGGCTATAGTGGGGCCGGGATGTAGTTCTCATACATGATTTTTCTTGGATTGCCTTTCAGTAGTTGAGGGAGGGGTCACGTGGGACCATAGCCACGGATACAAAAACAGACCTTGGTATCTGCATCAGCAGACGACTTAAAGCTCCCGACCGAGCTCCGTATTTCTTGATTTGCCCTGGCACGGAACTCGGGTGGCACATTGAGGAACATGTGCGTCTAGACATGGAAAACGATTCACGATACTTACGCGGGATAAAAGGGCGCGGTTGACGGGTGGCATAATCCCTAGTGGCCCTAGGTGGCTTGAACCCAAACCGAGACACGGAAACGTTCATTAGGTAGCATAATCCCTAGTGGTCCTAGGTGGCATAAATCCTAAGTGAACACGCGATAGTTCATGGTAAGAAAACCTAACAAGATCAAGGGAAGCAGTCCAAAACAACCTCAAGGATAAAATGGTACTACGTTGAGGTGGTATAGATCTACATGGGAAAGCCCGTACGGCCTACGGCAAAGGACTGAACTTATACATGGAAAGAAACATACGAGTTGGGAAACACCTACATATGCTATACATTAGGTTGACATGGACCATTACATGACATGGGGCAAGGGACATTCATAGTCAACACATGACGCGGGTTGGGATACTAGTAGGAGAGGTGCAGAGTAAATATACATGATAAATACCGGGGGATGTTATACATGATAGATACCTTGGGATAGTATACTTGATAGGAACCTGACGATGTGATACCTTGATTTATCATGACACCGTAGTTTATCACAATATCTTAGTTTAGCTGGGTACTGTAGTTCATCCTGTTGTTTTGGTTTAGCTTGTCTTCATACTTATGTTTTACCTCAGTTTCTCATGTCAGTTAACTTTATTAGTCTTTATACTGGAAGTAGATAGAACTTACCAGTCTTTATGACTGACCCCGTTTTGATTCGCCTCTTTGTCTTCCGTTTCCCCCCAGGTTACAGGGAGGAAATGCTATTGTTAGTTCGGACTCCTTCTGGTTGAAGGTCATCATGTATGGCTTGGACTTTTCTTGGCTATGGCTACTTTACTGTTTCACTTGGGGAATAATTTATGAAAAGGTCTTTATGCTTCTTTACTATTGCAAGACAAGTTTTCATGTAAGAAATTCTCTGATGTAAAAGGCTTTAGGCCTTATTTATTAATGATATGTAAGTTGGTTTTACTTCCGCTATTTTATATGTTCTGCCTTGTAATATTTCTGTACATGTTTACCAATAATACCCCTCTAAAGCTATTGCATTCCTTTGCGAGTGACCCTAGTGGAGGTGGGGTGTTATATTTGGTATCAGAGCAGAAGGTTACCAGACTGGGCAAAAGTTTTTAAAAACCTTTTGAAAACTATTTGAGAAACCGTTTACAAAGAAGCATTTTTCAAAAAAAAAATTAAAGGCTATTCCACAAAAGCCATTAGCACTATCCTTTGTTCCCTTGATTGAATCTCTTTTCCTTTCTGTCCTCCATCTGTAGTCACAGTAGTTTCAACTGCGACTAATCCTTGTCTAGCTGCGTAAGTTTTTCCCCGTACGATGGAGGAAGTTCTCGCGTGACCTGTTACCGAAGTTACAAGAAGGGATAATAAGAGCAAGGATAAAGGACACGGGCTTAGGAATAAGCAACTTGTTGGTATGGCTTGATCCACAAAGGAAGATAAGGACAAGATCAGCGAGAGGGCAATTATATGCTCCCATTTCTAGCATACCTAAGAGGAATGGTACCATTTCTGTTAAAGGCTTAGCCTTTCTTTTCTATCGTCCCGTCTAGACTTTGTTTTGATCATCGCATCATTTAAGTGTGCCTCGATAGTTAAGTCTCTACACCTTAGTACTAGCATGGTAGAGGATCCCATTTTTGTCCCAAAAATCTGGTTGGAAAGTCGGTCCATTTATTCATGACTTGTTTGGATTTGAGAACGTCTATGCCAAGTGTTGAGATTAAAAGCAATGCTTCTATTGTTGGGCTATGGATGGATTGTAGGGGTAAAATGGTTATCCAGTAAGTTCTCGGTTTTGAAAAGAGGGTAGTCAGACTCTTGGCTTGCTTTGGTAATACCCTCGAAACCTCGTGTAACCTTTTGGCTTTGTCATGTTTAGTTACCTAGAATCACTTGATGTATTTATCGAAAATCTCTGATCCGATCAAGTAACGTTCGCCAATAAGGCGGATGGTTCATTCCGCTTAAGCATGGGTTATAGGAATCACCCTAGTAGGTACGCTTGGTAACATGGATTGACATCGGTAAACGAGATCCAGAATTCACTAGTGAATTTTGGAAAGCTTGCATGAGTACGCAGATATGGTTGGGCCGAGCATACTAGGGAAATAATAAGGGGAAGTGGAACGAGATGAGACCGTGAAATGAGTTCCAACTCATACCTTGGAAATAGGAATCAAGGAGCTACGAAATCATGAGGTCAAAGGCGGTCAAGGCACAATGGAATTAAGCTCAAGGAAATGTGGCTTAGGCGCGCGCATCATGTCTCTTTTTAAGAGTATATCGTTGATCCCTGGTTCTCCTGTAGAGCTTGCTTGCACGCTATCGCTTGGTGGATATCCTCTCGGTCCTGTTTCTGTTACAAACCCCGTAAGGAGTTTGTCTTGTTTATCTCCTCGATCTTATTTTGGGAACCTTAGATAGAACTCTATGGATGTAAACATGTATTTGAAACATGTTATGATTGATATGGTTGCAAATGGTTGCAAGTGGTTGCTCGTGGATGCGCGAATACACATTAGATACTAGATTGACGCGGTCACGTTTCATGTTGCATATGCACGAGTATTTATACTTGTTTATGGATGAAATTGAATGTGTTTCCATACGGATGTCGCATATGGATGAATGTTTGTGCACACATATAGTACTTATATGACTAGGACTATTTGCATACATGTTGGACTCATGGCACTAGACATATTTTGCATTAGGAAGATCATTCAGGCCTGATCATTAGCATTAGCTAAGGAGCATATACACACACGTTTTGCATATGTTCATATGGCATTAGAAATCGTCTAAGGACAATGGTTGCCTGTGGATGATGTTTTGAGTAGATGGATGATGGATGATAGGATACGTTCTTCCTAACTTGGAGATTTCGGGGACGAAATCCTTTAAGTTAGGGAGGATGTAACAACCCGGATTTTTACAACATGCTAAGACGATAATCAAGGCAGAATTTAATTATAAGATCTGAATCAAGGGAAACGGGCTATGCCATTGCGTTCTTCTCGGAAAAATACGCGAAATAGAGTCCGAGTTTTCGAAAATCAGAGTCCGTATGACCAAGTTATGGCCCGTCAAAGTTTTCAGAAAATTTCAAGTTCAAAAACAGTTCAAATTTGAATGCAGATTTCAAATTCAGCCAAGCTGAAGAGGCGGGAAAAATTCCTGCCACCCCAAGTCGACTGGGGAGTCGACACCCCCCAGGTGGTGTCGACTGCCCAGTCGACACCCCTGTCGACCTGGGTGGTCCGACCACCTGGGCCTGGTGCACCTGACTTCTTCCCCAAGACATGCTTTTGGTCTGGTTTGTTAGCTTGTGACGAATTTCAGTGGCTAGGATCTAAACTAGGGTTAATCCTATGGCTAAAACTAATCCTAATCTCTATAAAAAGACCCCTAACCTAATCTAAAACCTTTATAAATTGATCCTACAACTAAACTATGCCAAAATGGTTAGTCATGGCCTCCATCCTCTTGTCATAAATTCAATCTTCATTCACATGAGAGATTACATGATGATATGAGTGATTTCAAGTTTGTATGAGAGTTCATAAGTTGCATTCTAGCCAAAGTTGCAACCTTTCTACTTCAAGGCAAGGATTTGTATTGGTATTTGCTCAAGGGTTTCATTTGGAGCTTATCATTTAGGGTTTTTGGTGTTGCTTGAGTGGCTTCGTCTCAATCTTTGTATTATATGTCGTTTTATTGCCTTCATAGCATTGTAAGCCCTCTCCTACTTTCTTTTCTAGACTATGAAGTTAAATGAATGTTGCAAGTTGGGTTTGAACATTAAGTATCATACATGCTATCATGTTATGTATCCCATCATGTTTGTAAAGACATTATCTTGATCTTGTGGGCTAAAAGCTATAAGCTTTATGTTGAATATTGCATTATGCAACATGAGAGCTATCATATCCCTTCTGATAACTTGCATATAATGCTATATGCGAACTTCTAGTCATCTTTCTATGTCACCTATCATCATGATTCGCCTATGTGCTAAGTTTGGGGTTATACATGTTTTTGAGGCTTAATAATGTAACATGCAAGTTAATGAACACATTTATGCCTCATATGCCACCATGATTAACTTGTGGCCTTATACCCTTTTTGTCATGCCTTTTCCAAGTTCCTTCTTAAATCCATTATGCGTTGTTGCGAATGTATATGCGAGTTTAAAAGCGTTGGGGTTACATTATGGGTAAACTTTAATGACATGAAACACGACTTGGGGTAAATTGGTATAACATGACAACATGCAATTTTGGCTATGAACATGGAACTTGAAAACTTGACATGTATGGGTTGTAAGTGTAATAAGACACTAGACCAAATATGAAAGTGGCCAACTCGAGGTTGGGTTGAGTTCGTAGCATAAATCTACCCGGACCCGCCCGGCTTAACTAGTGGCTACAAACAATAGGACCCAATGTGAGTAGTTGGTCACATAGCACTTAAAACCCGAGGTTAGACTAGGTTGTGGTGTAAATCTACCCGGACCCGCCCGGCTTAACTAGTAACCACAACAAAGTCTAATGTGAGAGGTTGGGGTGCATTAATCTAATTAATGCCACATGAAAAGGTTAAGTAATTTTGACTAATGACACTTAACCGATATGACACGAATGGGTAGGTTAAGTGAAACCGGACTTGGTTTCTTAATGACACTTAACCATATAAGACAATTAGGGGATGGGGTTAAGTAATATACACTTAACTAATCCGACTCGGTAATTAGATGGGGTTAAGTAATCCATACTTAACTAATCTAACATGGTAAATTAGATGGGGTTAAGTAATTTACACTTAACTAATCCGACTTGGTAATTAGGTGGGGTTAAGTAACTTAGTCTTAACTAATCTAAACACGGTAATTAGATGGGGTTAAGTAACCTACACTTAACTAATCTAAACACGGTAATTCAATGGGGTTAAGTTAAACACTTAACCAATCTAAACTTGGTAATTCAATGAGGTTAAGTAATCAATACTTAACCAACTTAACATGATAATTTAATGGGGTTAAGTAACTTACACTTAACCAATTATACATGATGATTTGATGAGGTTAAGTAACCTATACTTAACCAATCTAACATGCGGACCTGATAGGGTTAAGTCACAAGACCTTTTAAATATACTTAACCATTGTAATACGATTAGTGGATGAGGTTAAGCTAACCCATACTTAACCAATCCGACTCGATAATCTGATGGGATTAAGATAATCTATGCTTAATCAGTCTAACACGATAATCTGATAGGGTTAAGACAAACAAATACTTGACTAATTTGACTTGATGATTGAATAGGGTTAAGTCATGGGTTTCTTGGAATACTTAACCAACTAGTAGGGCTAAGCCTTGAACCTAAATACTTAGCCAAATCTTGACATGATTCGTAGGCGGGTTAAGTCATGAACCTGAATGAAAACACTTAACCCAATAGACAAAACCCTAGTTAGAAGAACTAGGTAGAAAATCGTAGTTAATCAAGGATAACGGGAAAAGAAGCTAAGTGGTAAACCTTAGTTAAGAATAACTAAGTAATAATTCTTAGCCAAGGACATGAGACTAGTTCATAAATAGATGAGTAACCCGATACGGTAGGTCATCGCTTAAACACACGAGGAGGAGCAAATTATCTGACTTAGATAAAGGCTCCAACGAACTGGGTGACGAAGCGGTAGCTTCGGGGGACGTGAGGGTACTCTTGGTATCCCTCTGTGAGGTGGTAGATGGTCCATGATACCCGGCCTCACAGGGGTTAAGGTCTGCGGTAGAAGAGCCAAGGGTATGCCTTGGTTGCTATGCGAGCGACCTAAAGACTGGGATGGATTAGCGTGGAGTCGACGATACTTGATTTTTGCCCCGGATAGCGCGTCGTCGACTACCTACCATCTTTAGTCAATCGTGTACGAACGGAAAGGCAGAGAACTCCCAACAGACCATGTTCTTGCTATCGAGTCATGGGTGAGGTTGGCCCATAGGAAAGTGGGGCTATAGTGGGGCCGGGATGTAGTTCTCATACATGATTTTTCTTGGATTGCCTTTCAGTAGTTGAGGGAGGGGTCACGTGGGACCATAGCCATGGATACAAAAACAGACCTTGGTATCTACATCAGCAGACGACTTAAAGCTCCCGACCGAGCTCCGTATTTCTTGATTTGCCCTGGCACGGAACTCGGGTGGCACATTGAGGAACATGTGCGTCTAGACATGGAAAACGATTCACGATACTTACGCGGGATAAAAGGGCGCGGTTGACGGGTGGCATAATCCCTAGTGGCCCTAGGTGGCTTGAACCCATACCGAGACACGAAAATGTTCATTAGGTAGCATAATCCCTAGTGGTCCTAGGTGGCATAAATCCTAAGTGAACACGCGATAGTTCATGGTAAGAAAACCTAACAAGATCAAGGGAAGCAGTCCAAAACAACCTCAAGGATAAAATGGTACTACGTTGAGGTGGTATAGATCTACATGGGAAAGCCCGTACGACCTACGACAAAGGACTGAACTTATACATGGAAAGAAACATACGAGTTGGGAAACACCTACATATGCTATGCATTAGGTTGACATGGACCATTACATGACATGGGGCAAGGGACATTCATAGTCAACACATGACGCGGGTTGGGATACTAGTAGGAGAGGTGCAGAGTAAATATACATGATAAATACCGGGGGATGTTATACATGATAGATACCTTGGGATAGTATACTTGATAGGAACCTGACGATGTGATACCTTGATTTATCATGACACCGTAGTTTATCACGATATCTTAGTTTAGCTGGGTACTGTAGTTCATCCTGTTGTTTTGGTTTAGCTTGTCTTCATACTTATGTTTTACCTCAGTTTCTCATGTCAGTTAACTTTATTAGTCTTTATACTGGAAGTAGATAGGACTTACCAGTCTTTATGACTGACCTCGTTTTGTTTCGCCTCTTTGTCTTCCGTTTCCCCCCAGGTTACAGGGAGGAAATGTTATTGTTAGTTCGGACTCCTTCTGGTTGAAAGTCATCATGTATGGCTTGGACTTTTCTTGGCTATGGCTACTTTACTGTTTCACTTGGAGAATAATTTATGAAAAGGTCTTTATGCTTCTTTACTATTGCAAGACAGGTTTTCATGTAAGAAATTCTCTGATGTAAAAGGCTTTAGGCCTTATTTATTAATGATATGTAAGTTGGTTTTACTTCCTCTATTTTATATGTTCTACCTTGTAATATTTCTGTACATGTTTACCAATTATACCCCTCTAAAGCTAGTGCATTCTTTTGCGAGTGACCCTAGCGGAGGTGGGGTGTTATAAATTGGCACTTTGGGCTAGGGCTTGGCTGAGCTAACCTAGCTCATCTTATAATTCACCTAGCTTCCTCCCACTCTTCATTCATTCTCCAAACACTTAGAAAATAGAAAATGGGGAAAGGAATGGGAAATTAGAATTCCTAAGCTAGGGCTTCCAATCTAGAGCTCAATTCTTGTGCAAATCCAATTCTATGACATGGGTAAGCTCTCTCTACTCATTCTCTACCTTTCTCTCCTCTCAATTTCGGATTTTTATGATGTTCTAACATCTATGAGTCTTCATATGTGTTCATGAGGTGATTAGAGAGGAGTGACTGAAGAAAGAAAGGTTCTTTGCTTGGATTTGTGCTTGTTCTTCCTTGTTGGAGCTTGTTCTTGCCATTCATGAGTGAAAGGTGAGTTCTTTTTGAACTCACATCTATGCCACAAGCCTATGTGCTTGTACAAGTGTAATTTAGTGTTCACATGAGTTGCATTTGCTTGTTGATTTGGTTAGGTTAGTATAACTTAGCCGATTTCATATGTTTATATTCCATTGAGTTCAAATTTATGAAAATGATCGTTTATGCGATCTAATCCAAGTGTTATGAGTTGATTCGGTGATGTTGTGAAGCTCCGTTGTCCCCCGACAAATATCTAAGTCTTCACGAGTCGCTCGAATCGCCTTGTTGTGTATTGGTTTGGAATTTTGTGCATACTTGACTTTATAAATCGAACCATTGAAATCTTATATATATATATATATATATGTTGATCACATGATCATTGCACATGATGTAAGTCGAGTAAGTGGTGTTGTGAAGTACTATTGTCGCTCCCGGCAAGTTCTAAGACTTTACGATTAGCTTATATTGCGTTTCTTCGTTTGGTTTAGAAATTGGGTTTGAAAATCTTCCTGTGCAAATGAATTGAATCACACTTGTCTCTGGCTCCAATGGAAGGTGTACCGGCACCGGAACCAGTCGACACAAGGCCGGAGAGAAGCGTCGGAGCTCGAGAGCTCGCGACGGGGGTCGAATCCCCCGTCACCCGTGCCTGGGCATGCGCCCAGGCACTGACCGGTCGACCGCCCAAATAGGGCTGGTCGACAGGTCCGGGCTGTGCCTGGGCATATGCCCAGGCACAGAGACCGGTCGACAGGTCCTGGGGGGCCGATCGACCGGTCAAGTCTCTATCTTGAACCGGTCGACCGGCCCCCCTGGGGCTGTCGACCGGTGTCTGTCCCCAACCGGTCGACTGACCCCCCTTAGGCGGTCGACCGGTGACAGACCTGGGCGTTGCCCAGGCCTGTTCCCCCCCCTCTTCTGTAGTTTTGGTCGCGCGTCGAGGCGCGCGCCTCCGTGTTCTTCGGACCTCCTTCCCGACACCCCCTCGCGCGTATCCCGACAATCTTGAGTTCGCTCGGATTGTCGTAGCCGCGCTGTCTCGTTTGGTTTTCAAATCGTTTTGAAACCATGAGATGTGAATTTATGATCTATGATGTTTGTGTTCTGTTCGCTTCGGCGATGTTTTTTTTTAAATAATTAAACCACAATGGATAATGGGATTGTATATGGTCAATGGATGCCGAACCAATGTTTAATCAGTTTTTAAATTCAAATCCTTTTAAAATAAATTCGGTTTCTAAACCTGGTTCTGATTCTATTGATTTATGTATGATTCCTTATCCTATCGATCGAACGAGAAATCTAGTTTATTTACCTTAGTAAAACCGAGGACTATGACCCCTTAGATGTTTACTTCGGTGAATAACTCTTGGACTCGTTCGCTTGAACATATGTGGCGATTTTCTCTATTTTGAATAGAAACCAACTATGGGTTCGTAAATATTCAAGAATAGCATGTGGTTATGGGACATGTCGCTATTTCCTTATATTGACTAGCTCGGAGTAATTTCTATTCACCCGGATCGATGTGATCCTTTATGACTTGTGTTTTGTGGTCCTCGATCGCCCTAGTGGGATTTACGATTCTTGGATTTCACCTGGGGGACTTCGGTCCAACTTTCTATGATTTATGATGTTTTCTAGAGATTTCACGATTTACGTGTTTTCTCTCTTCCGGGGTCACGACCCGGCTTCGTGGGGAGCTTCGGCTCAAACTATAGGTTAGCTACCTAGAGATCGTTTCTCATCTGCGAACCTGCAGGCCCTCTTTATGATGTTTTCTGTTTTCTAGGGATTCATGATTCATGTGTTTCTCTCCCCCGGCACCGTGGGGAACTTCTTTATGATGTTTTCTGGATTTCGAGTGATTTCTAGATTCTTGATTTCTTTGATGCAATGCGCATCAATTTGATTTGTATTTGGCATTCCATTGTCATTCATGTATTCAGTTTATTTGGCATTCCGCTGTCATTCATGGGTTCAGTTTTATTTGGCATTCCACTGTCATTTCCTGTTGTGTGCTTTTATTTGAATGTTGCATTCTATATTAGCTATGAGATTATTTAGAGATATTTGTGTACTGACATTTCATTGTCATTCCCTGATTTTGTTGACATGCCATGTTTCATATTTATTTATGATTAGATGTTATTAGTAGAATCATGTCATCCTGTATTACATCTCTTGTTATCTCAGTTTATTTGATAAGTACAGCTAGACTGACTCGTTTATTGTTTATTCCTATAAATAATACTCGGGTCAGACCGGGTCATTTTAGGTACTCCTCTGGGACTCATCGCAGGATTGATCTTCTGCTTTCATCTTGCTACTCTGTCTCCGTCGTTTTATGTACTCTTGTACCTCTGACATTGTCTACCGTTGTGTACATATTTCTTTTATCTAGATCTTGGTACATGTATTAGTGGATCTTTGTTGACCACTAGCTTGTTGTACACATTCTTGGTTTATTCATATCTATTCTGCCTTTGTGATATGATTATTCTGTGTCTGGCTTTGAGATATACCATATTTATATTGTTGTTGTCTATTTTATACTGCTTTCCGGATTGCATATAGCCGTTGTGTAGTTGCCCTATGTGCCGAATGGTCATGTCGAAATTTTAATCGGTATCGGAATTCGATGTGCATTCCTCACATGGAGCAATTATACAATCGGTCGCCCTTCACAAACCTTATTCCCCGTTATGGTCTGCGACATTTCCCTGAAATGAACTGGACGATAGTGGGTATAGAGGCGGGGCGTTACAAATAGTATGTGTGACTTTAGGGAATGGAGTTGCTGCACGGTGCAACAAACAATACCCAGTATAGCGACAGCTAGCAACGACGATTTAGTCACGAAAAGCAACGACTTACAATGGCTTTTTGCTTCAGATTAGTAACAACTTGTAACAGACATCCTGGAAACAAACTAATTGCCACGGGGACACATAGTCGTTGCAACCCGTTGCTAAACTAGCGATGGAACCGTCATGTTTTTCGTCGCTTTTCCTATTGGCAACGATTAAAATTGCAACGACTATTTGAGACGGCTAACGATGGCCACAAACGTCTTTTAGCAGCTGTAAAAAACCT
Source organism: Allium sativum (assembly GCA_030737875.1). Classification (NCBI taxonomy): domain Eukaryota; kingdom Viridiplantae; phylum Streptophyta; class Magnoliopsida; order Asparagales; family Amaryllidaceae; genus Allium; species Allium sativum. The sequence goes on along the minus strand of CM060927.1, from coordinate 257,812,700 downwards.
TTTGTTTTGTAGTGCTGCCTTATTTAGAAAAAAAGTTGATAACAATTTATCAAAAAAGGAAAAGAAAAACGATAGATGGTCTATCAAATATTAAATTCGAAGGGGTTTGATCGCAAAATGAAATAATAAAATAAATGGTCTACATAATGGAGAAAAGCTAATTTTTCTGACTCATCTAATAATAATTTCAAGATCTAATAATAATTTCAAGAATATCGAAAAAAAATTAATGCTTTCTTAAAAAGCAACGATCCTTATTTTATTTTTTACATTTTTGTTTTTGTGTGTGTAAATGTTATGTGTGCAACTGCTGTAGATTGATGTATATTAATTGGTGTTTATAGTCTTGCTTGAAAGGTCAAATGAAAGGCGGGGGAATCTCTGCAAAATAGAGATATCAACTAGTGTGTAAATCATGCTTTGCACATGATAATATTATTAAAATAGTATTTGTTATTTTAGTGTTAAAATAAGAACCTTTTTTGGGCAAAGCGTTAAAAATAAGAACTTTGTTATGCAACATATGATAAATTTTGATGTAAAATATGTAGAGTACTAATTAAAATTATTATTACAGTCTATGTGTAATATATTATATAACTTATACAAACAATATGTATGCGTATAGTTGAGTTTTTTTTTTAAAAATCATTTTTGTTAATATGAATATACTATACATGTTAAAATTATTATATGTTGGTAATTTATTCGATGAATTAACAAAAAATATTTAAAAAAATATATTTAAATATCTTAGTTTGAAATTACAAATTTAATTTAACTATATTGTATAGTTAGAAGAATTGAAAAGAAATTTGCGAAAAATGTACAAATTTGTTGTAGAGTTATCGACGTTGAAAAATTATTATGGTATCATATACGATAATTTTTTATATAAATGAATGGTAACTAATATACAAATTAATTTTGTCATTATTGTTGATATACCTAATTTATGTTATGTGATTCATACATCATTATGGTTGCATTGAAGACTACCCTTTATTAATATAAATAAATACTGTGAAACTGAAGTATAATTTTAAAAGTTATTAGAAAATATATTAAAAACTCGATAAGATTATTTAAGTAATTATGATTTAAAATTTTATGAGTAGTTTAAACATATGGATTTATGGTATAAAATATCATGAAAGAATTAAAAAGTTTCAGTAAATAATTGTTGTAATATTAAAATGTAGGTATTTGAAATCGAAATTATTTTCTTCAATTCATGATAAATTTATTGGGAAAGTGTATAATATTAAATTTGTTATTATTGTTTACATACATTATTTAAATTGTGTGATTTATTTAACTTTATATTTGAAAGGAAAAACTAATTTTGTCTTCTTTGTTGATATGAACATGATGTCCATATTAAAACATCATATTTAGCATTAATTAGATGAATTAATAAAGATTTACTGATATAATTCATTTGTCGAAATCACTTAATAAATTTAAATATATTGACTTAAATGTACAATGTTAAATGATATTGCGGAATGATTTGTAAATAGCTAAATAAATTTTGAAATGTGTCTACTTGACATTAGTATTACAATGCAATGCAAGATAAATAGATTGATGCAAATGAGTTAAATTTTGAACTTGTGATTATTACTTATGCATTTAATTTAGTGAATATTAGCGTCACATCCCTAGAATTGTTCCAAATGTAAACGACCTCCCCCTGTAAAGTATATTGCGAAGCAGGTCCCTACTTTGTCCCTTACGTGTTGTTCAAAGAAATTTAGGTGCTACAACATAAAAAAATATAAAAAATCGCAAATATTTCCAGAAGCAACATGAAAATAAAATTTTGCATACATCTTAGCATTAATACTGAATATATACATACATGTATGCATATATTCATCCACGGTTTATATTGAAAATTTTGGGTGAATATATGAACTAATATGCATGGGCTACGAATTGTTGCGGAAATGTATGCATTTATTATGTATTATATGCTGAAATGTATGCATAAAAGTTAACGGATGAAAACTTATGAATATGTGCTGACATGTATGCATTTATTGTTTGTAAATGCTAAAACGTATGCTTAAAAAAACAGGTCAGGATTGAACTAATGCATCAAACGATTCATTTATAGCAGTATTGCTGCATACATTTCTGCATTATTACTGCGGTTTGATGCATGACTGCAATTTATGCATAAATTGCAATAAATGCATCGTTTGATGCAATATACCGTATTTCGTGTTTTTTTTTTTTTGGTTTTTAATGCGTTTTTTGATGGGTTTAACGCATGAATTTGATGACGATTAGTTGTTGTATTTAATTATGAATTTACGTGATTTTTTTGTTGATTTACGAAAAATAGGGATGTAATTTATAAAAAATTAAGGCATGGATGTGACGTGCATTCCCAAATCTATCAGGGATGTGGGCCAAACTTACCCTTTAATTTATGTTATATAATTGGCGTGTTTATATAAATTATTATTTTTCTCATTTTAGTTAATATGAATATTGTTATTCTTGATGTACAATCAATAAAAGTTCGCTAAATTTATTTAAATAGTTTTAATATTATGTAATTAATTATAAAATCAGGAAAATAGTGTCAAAGATAAATTTACGGGTTTTTTCAGTCGTAAAAACGGATTATTGAAATTTTATTCTAAAGGTTAAAGCCTCAGATTTTAGGTATCAAATTTATTGTGTGCATGGTATTAGAATTTGACTATCAGTTTTTAAGTATCAGTTTTACCGTGTTTATGGTATCAAAATTTAACTATCAGTTTTACGGTGTGTATGTTATCAGTTTTACAGTGTATTGTCCTTGGGACTAAATTTTTGATGGATTGTCCTTTGCTTAAAAAAATTATAGAATTTGTCCTTCGGCGTGAAATGTAAAATATTAGATTAGAATTGAGGGAGACTTAAATGATTGTAGGAAATTTGAAGTGTAGTTATTTGATGTCATAAAAAGATAATTTTGTCATTTTTTAGTATTTAAAAGAAACATTAATTTTGAATTACTTAAATTTTGGATTTTGTAATTAATTAAAATATGTGGACTTAAATATAAAATTTGTAAAGCTAATTATTACTAAATAATTGTGTAAACTTTAAAATGTTCATATTAAAATGTAAAATGATAGAATATGTAAAATGATGGAAGATGATGAGTAAATAAATGTGAAGTGATAAACTAATTTGAAAATAAAATATCTAAAGAAGATAGAATTAATAAAAGAGAGAAAACTCTTAAAATTAATAAAAGAAATTAAAATTCTTATGTTTTACTATTATTTAGTAGATATGAAATTCTTGCATGTGGACATAACACATATTGTATGATTACTTTTTCTTTTTGGGTATTGTATGATTACATTTTCTTTTTGCATTGCATTTTGGGTCTTACTGTCCTGATATCTAATATTTTAATTAATAAAAAGTAACTAATATTTTGCTCAGATGCATTTACTGAGAAAGCACTCAAAGCATAAAGCTTATCAAATGTAATATACATTTTAACTTCCAAAGGTGCGTTAATTTCTTGAAGACGAAGTTAGAATAACTTCGCCTCTTCTTTCGATCCAAGCAAAGAACAAACATGGCAATGGCAAAACTTTAATACTAACGTAACGTTCTATTAATAAACTATCATGGTATAAAAGACAACAAACCAGTCTCAATTTTTGACATTTCTTGTTGTCTACTCATACATCATAAATTCAATTTTAATTAAAGGGTTTCTCGGTTTTTGACATTTCTTGTTGTCTACTCATGTCACAAATCCAATTTTACAAGAAGCTCTTTTAATACTGAAAGGAAGATAAGAAGTTTTATTTCAAAGATTTCAAAGGAAAGGTGTGTAATCTTTTCCATCCAACTTCTTTCATATAATTTTTTCACAAGCACCATTTCCAATGAATTCAGTCCACTCCCCCAAATCAAAGAACTAGTTTTTTCCGCAGACGAAACCCTAACTCGGAAATCCGATGAATCTGGTTAACCCAACGACCAATCTGGCCCCAGGCTTCCGATTCCACCCAACTGAAACGGAGTTGATTACTTTTTACCTCAATCGCAAAATCAACGGCGTGCCGATTGAGTTCAACCCGATTTCCGACATCGATATTTACAAATACTCGCCGTGGAAGCTGCCTGAGCTGTCAAATTTGAAGATACGGCATGAAAAGCAGTGGTTTTTCTTTAACAGTTTAGATAGGAAGTATGATGGCTCTAGAAGATCGAATCGAGCAACAGCTGACGGGTTTTGGAAGTCGACTGGGAAAGACCGGCCAATTTACGAAGAGATGGAAAGCAAAAAAATTATTGGAATGAAAAAGATTTTGGTTTTCCATGTTGGGAGAGCGCCAAATGGTAAGAGAACCGACTGGGTGATGCATGAATATAGAGGTGTGGACGAGGCGGTGATGATTAAAGACAATGTATGTGTTTTCCTTTTGTTGTTTTAATAAGTTTTTGAATTTTGTGGAATTCATGCAATTTAGTTAGACGAATGAGGTCGTGACATGCATGAGGTAAACTTGTTGAGAAATGTAGGAATCTGTATTTAGGTCAGTTAATTTAATTTTTGTTGTTGTTTTAGTAGCTTAAGCTGAATATTACAGCTTTGTTTATGTCAAAAATAAACTAGTTGACGCGGTTTAACTAATTTTGTGTTCAACTGGGAATCAAAGCTGCCTTCCATGTTAAGCAACTGGGATAAGGAGGAAAGTCAAAGTTTTTTTTCCCCCTTTGGATTGAAATTCGTGGAATCTTTTGCACTTTGATCCTTGCATGTATATCCAGTTTTAGCTTCTGCTGTTTTTAACTCCTTGAAGCTATTAGTTTGACCAGGCTCTCTCTCTTCCTTCCTTTTTTTTTGGTTTACCACAGGGGTTAGGGATGTTTATCATAATTAGTTTAAACTAAAACAAATTGGGTCATGCATGGCAAGGAGATGAAATGCATTTATGTTTTTTTTTTTTTTTTTTTTTTTTTTTTTTTAAATAGCATTTTTGGTATATAGGTAACTAAATGTTACTGCGAACCCGCGTCCACGCGCACACACATATAAGTGGTGACACAGTAGATCTGGACCACCAAATCGTTTTGTCGCTGTATGAGGTAAAATTCAAGGGGAAATCTGATGGTGTAGGTCTATTATGTCACCTGTTGTGTTCAAATAGGTATATACACACATATCCATAGCTGAAATTCAATGATTTCCTTTTTTAAATAGCAGTTTTGGTATATAGGTAACTAAATGCTACTGCGAACTCGCGTCCACACTCACACACATATAAGTGGTGACACAAAAGATCTGGACCACCGGATCTTTTTGTCTTTGTATGAGAAGTGAAATTCAAGGAGAAATCCAATGATGTAGATCTATTGTGTCACATGTTGTGTTCAAATACGTATACACATGCATCCATAGCTGAAATTCAATGATTTCCTTAATGCAATAAAATAGTGTTATGGAATGAGAGTATTTTGGTTTTGGAAGTTTCGAATAGCATCTGTGTTTTTATACGCCTATATAATATATACCCATTCTATATTAGCACTTTTATAGAATAGCTTCAGATTTGTAATGAAATTGTTTTTTATTTGTTGGCGGGTAGAGGACTTCCTTCGTCCTTTGCAGAATATTCCATAAGAGCTCGATTGGAAGGGAGAAAATGGATCAATGCGGATCCCGCTATATCAAGGAGGAGTGGGAAGATGTTCATGATTCAAGTGAATCTGATACAAATGGCTTAGTAGATGCTGATGGCTCTGACCAGGTCAGTGCTTATAATGTGTTAGCTTTGCGATCAGTTATTTTCTATAAAAGCATCTCTAACGGGATTTGATAGTTAGGGTGAGGAGAAGATTAAACGACTTTGATTTTTTTCCACTCATATGGCAGTTGAGTGAGAGGAATTGTTCTTTAAAAAATATTCTATAAACGGGTTGAAAATCATTCATAATTATCAATGGTTTTCAGAAAATCATTTATTTCTGAAACTCATTTATAGCATAGTAGGGTTTTGTAATCTGCTAGGGTATAAACTGTTTTCAGAATCTCGTTTATAACATAAACAATTTTCAGCAAACCGTTTAAGAATCCTCGCTAAAAATAAAGAATGGGGATAACTCCTGCTTCTATTATCTCCCCACGCACAAATTCACGCTGTTGTAGCGTGCGGAAAGAAAAAAGGATTGCTCCTATTTTGTACAACCCTAGTCCTGTTGGAGATGCTCTAGTATCAGTCTATTTACCTATCTGTCACTTGAATGAAAATGAGCGTGGAAAATGATGATTGATTTATGGTTGTGTTAATAGTTTAGGCAGGTCTAATGGGTATGTTGAACGGTAATTGGTATTTAATTAGCATTAATTAATATATAACTAGCCATGTTAAATTATTATTATAGTAAACATAAAATGAGCATTAATTTGTGTAGTTGTACATCCACAATTTTAGAATGCACATGTTCGAATACTGCCTCCAAAAACAGAGATCAATTATTGCTGTAAGTACGCACCTATTCTTAAGAATGGGTTAAGCTTATATCAAGAATTTGTCCTTTTATGTACTAAATGCTGCTGTTTAAATATAAACCTGACAAACATTTTACTTAACCATAGCGTTGTATTTATCATTTTGTAGTATAGCTTAATAGCAGAGTTTATACACACATACGTACACATAGAGATGTGTGTGCATGCATCGCGCTTGTGAGTACTTTGAAAAAAGGTTGAAACTAACAGCTGGCTGAGGTAGATTGGGTCATAAAGAAGACCAGCTCTGTACTGTTGATTCTAAATTAAGTTTCCTATTTCAGTTTAACACACTTTTTATTGATGTGGTTGACTTCTGGGGTTCCGAATTGCACAATCCAAAATTCTCATAATAAGCTCTTAACCATAGAAGTAAGACCACGTGCTAACTTTTTTAGATGCTGCTTTTGAACACGTGCAATCCAAAATTGCGCATGTTCAACTGCACAAAATGTACATGCGCAGATTGCGCTTGTACTATTGTGTTCATTTAGATTGTCTTTCTAAATGCTAAATGCTGTGATTTATAACCCGACAAACAAGTATTTAACCATAGTGTTGCATTTATCTTTTGAGTATAGCTTAATAGCATAGCTTATACACTCACACACATACATACGTACATATATGCATACATATATATATATATATACATATATATACATACATATATACATACATATATATAAATGTATATGTGTGTGTGAGTGTGTGTGTGTGTGCACGCGTTTATACTTTACATCTATATGAGTACTTTGCAAATAGGTCAAAACTAACAGTTGACTGAGGTAGATTTGGTCATGATGAAGGCTTGCCCTGAATTGTAAATTCTAAATTTTACCTATTTTAATTCGGCACGTTTTTTTTATTGATGTGGTTGACTTGTGGGCTTTTACACTGATGTAATATACAAACATGATTCGTGATATATGCTTATGCAAGTTGTTTACCGTAAGATACATCTTGAATGTTCCTGCATAATAAAGTTCTGAATAGGTGATGCAAATTCTTGATTTGGTAAACCCTAACTCTTTCTTTCACTACATTTCCACAATTTTTTTTCTTTCTAATTTAGCTCTTTATACACCCTTTCAGAAAACAGATGTGATCTTTTTGGCTCCTGGTTTTAGATTCCGCCCTACCGATGAAGAGCTTGTTGGTTATTACTTGAAGCGTAAGGTTATGGGTCTCCATCTGAGAGTCGATACCATTCCTGAAATAAATATATACAAGTCAGCTCCTTGGGACCTACCTTCACTAACGCGTGTTAGCCTGACTGTACCTAACAAGGAGGGCTACTTCTTTAGTATCCTTGACCGTAAGTATTCTCAAAATCACTCCACAATTAACAATCGTGCCACTGCAGAGGGCTACTGGAAGTCCACTGGCAATGACTGCCCCGTACTTAGCCACTTAGGTGGGAAAAAAATGGGGATGAAGAAATTTTTGGTTTTCCATACTGGTCGAGCACCACGTAGCCAGAGAACTGACTGGGTGATGCATGAGTACCGTTTAGAGGAAGATGAACAAAACTCTGTGGTAAGTATTGTTAATGGTAACATGTATCAAGCATCACTGTAGGTTTCATGGCACGTCATTTGGAAACCTTGTTATAATAATTGATTTTTGTATGAACTGCAGATACTAGAGGATGGAAATGATCGATGCTTATGCTAGATATCACTAACTTATCACCCTTGCCATACTTTAGATAGAAACATATATGGCCTTTTTAGATGCTATTCCCACGTATCCTAAAAAACAGTATGCACGTTTATTAAATACACAATGACCAACAAAATAACATGGTAATTGTATGCATCAATAGGATAATTTGAAATTAAGTATTGTTGAATCTTATAAAATTACATGAGATTTTGTAAAATCATATGATTTTACTTTATGAATACCATCATTTCACGTATATAGACTAGAACATATGTGTATATGCTGTTTGTTCTTTAATGCAAATTAATAAATGATTTTATAGTAGTGGATATCCTACATCAATTTAATATTCATTACTTGTTTATTATTTAATGTTTTTGGGTTCTGACTTGGTAGATATGTGGAAAAGGGTCAACCTTTGTTGTGTGCAAGATATTTCAGAAAAAGAGCTTTGGTGAGCAGAAGGGCCGACCTCGTTCCGTGGATACCATCACTGAAGAAACAGATGAGGGGGGAATAATTCCTGGAGAGGTTTTAGATTGTGCTCCGAATCTCACAACCGATAGTCCTCCGAATGTCACCACAGCAGTTTGTACTCCTGTAGTTAATGAAGCAATGCTTGCTCCAATGATCACTGAAGAAAATTTTGCTCCAAAAGTTACCCAAGCACATGCTGCTCAAAACACGAAACTGATAGAGGTTGTTCAGAAGAGAATTCTTGGCCAAGCCTCCAAAGATGTTCAACAGGTGTGCGTTAATCTCATTTTGTACAAATCACTAGTTTTTTTTTTTTTTTTCCTGCTAAATATTTTTGTTGTCATTATGTTTGTTTTATCCAGTAATTTTCCAATTAACAAGTTCTCTTAACTTTTTTTTTTTTTTTTTTTTTTTTTTTGTAGTTTTCAAATTTTGTTGACTCAGCTTCAGCTATGTTAACATTTTTGTTATTGTTTTTCTGTCATGAATATGATAAAGAAGAATAATACATGCTGGAAAGCCAGTAGTTTTTTTTAACATTTGTGTTACTTTGTCTATCCTGCTCTCACTCGGCTACATTGAATTCTTCCAAACCTTTTATTGTTGACATAAGTAAAATTCGTATGCCAATCAAAAACCCAGTTATCTAAAATGGATTCATTTTGGTGATGCAGAAAGATATTTGATTTAGAATATTTCTAATTTAATTTACTCTTATCATTATTGTTTAGTTGCTATATATGGGTCTGTTCCCATACGAATTTCAACTCCACTGGATATCTTGCATGAAACTCTTATTTCCCTTACCTGATACAAGTTTGATTTCGGTACTAATGTGAAATATACGTTGTATTCTGATGGGGCAGTAACAGCATAGTTCACTTAAAAACGCATACCAATAAAGGTAGTGCTTTTTTGGTCAGTTTTGTTTTATGAGTTCCTTTATAACATTTATTATGGTCAAAAGGAATGTCCCTCCCCCACCCCACCACCCCCCGAACGGCAGCACGCACACGCGTGTGTGTGCGCGCAGGCGTGCAGTGTGTTTATTCTTATATTGAAACAACTACTTAGGCACCTTTTATATGATTCACTTTGCTTACAGGGAAAAACGCAGAGCCTGTACAATGTTGGCAATCATGTAGAAATTGCATATATGCGCCAGCAAATTCCAGTTGCTTGGTACACTGCAACGGTAGTAAAAGTACATGATGAACATGTCCTACTAGTCGAGTATGAAACTTTGAAGGCTAAAGACAACTCACTGTTGAGTGAATTAGTTTCCATTCAATATATAAGGCCCCATCCTCCAGTCCGAGAAGTCAAACATTTTAAAATGCTTGCAGAAGTAGAAGCTTACTATAATGGTGGATGGTGGATGGTGGCCAGGAGTGATTGCTACTGTGCATGATAATGCGAAGTACAACGTAAAATTCATGCATTTGGAAGAAGAAATTGTATTTGATCACAAAGAATTGAGATTACTCTATGACTGGGTTGATGGGAAATGGGTTCAAGCCTCGCAGGTAGAGCATTTTTATACCTACTTACCTTTATACGTAGAAATTTTCTTGCCACAATAATAAAACCTTTATTTATTTGGGTACATAAGAAAATTTTACTTACCTTTATACGTAGAAATTTTCTTGCCACAATAATAAAACCTTTATTTATTTGAGTACATAAGAAAATTTTAGTTATACTTTTCGCTCACTAATGGACCTTGTTCCCTTGAATTCTTCTTTTTGCTAGCTAGCGTATGAAACTTGGATAACAGGGAAACACATAGCAGGAAAATAGTGTGTAGGACAAAATGAACAAAAAAATTAGCCAAAAGGACAGGAGGCAAAAAATTTAGCTATAAGGACAAAGTTTAGTGTAAAGTATGAAATTATAGTGGGTCCCTGAATTTCTCACTTTACACTAAAAATTGTTCTTGAGGCTAAAATTTTAGTCTTTTGTCATTATGACTAATTTTTTTTTTTTGTTGGCTTTGTCCTTGTGCCTAATTCCCTGCATACATAATTCAATAACTCCTCAAAAATAAAACCTTTATTTATTTGGATACATAAGAAAATTTTAGTTGTACTTTTCATTTATTGTTGGTCCTTGTTCCTTTATTTACTTCAATTCCTTGATTAAGTCACAACACTTATAGTTGTTTACGAATATTATGTAACCTTGATCTATTTAGTATACTTTATTTGATGTAGTGCATGTGACGTTTCTATTCCTCTTGCTTATAGTCAACTTTTTACCATAGGAAAACAAAACAGTTGAATCACTGAACCTTGAAGAATCGAGGACTGTCGAGCAAATAGAGTTTTTGCATAGTAGTAATCAAGATCATAAGCGCAAACTTTCTCACTCAAGTGGTTGTGAAATCGGGATTACTTCTGAATTTACTACTACAGATATTGAAAATAAAAATGGCAAAGAAATAGCAATTAAAAGCCACCATGAGGTTTTTCAGCCATTCAAGAAAGCCAAAGTAGAAGAGAATGTAGAAGATCCATTTAGCGAAGAGATCAATGAAGACCTTGTTTTGGAACTTAGTCTACCCGGATACAAGGTTCTTAAAAGTCCTTGTTTGTGTTTATGTATGTGAAATCGTCAAATTATTGTTCAAAATATGCTCGATTTTTGCAGGGAGCCAAGAAACATGAAGATAGAAAGGAGGATAACTGCATACCTCGGACGGTAGAATCACCATCAAATGGTATTTTCACCATCAATTTACCTTATTAAATGCTGGTGTATTTTGCAGCTGTGCTTGCATAAACTTTTCAGAAAAGAAACAACAGCACTTAAAATTACACTTTGGTATCTAGTTAGGAAGCAATTGTTGTTAGTTCAAATAATTTCCAGAAGGGATAGTATGTTTATAAGAGTGCCCTAATTGGGTAGAAAGTTCATTAGACTGAGACACACTTTTTACATTTTTTACTTTTTTTTTTTTTGTGGTTATTTGATAAATGGTATGGAGGGAAACAGAAGACACTTTTTACATTTTTCACCGGTGCACTTGGGTAATTTCCCATGTCGTAAAATGGAAGGGAAAGGGTTGCTCTCTCCCCCTCTCTCCCTCTTCCCCTCTCCCCCTCTCTCCCTCTCCCTCTCCCTCCCCCTCCCTCCCTCTCCCTCCCTCCCTCCCTCCCTCTTCAAATAAAATCGATAAATGGTAAGGAGGGAAACAGAAGAGAATGAGGTTCCAGGATAAAACTAAATCTAATTACTTATCTACTTCCACTTTATTACTTAAAATCGCAGATGTTTACTGAATTTTCTTCCTTTTATATTATAGTATAAAATCCATAATATCAATGTATCCTCTTTTGACGCATGCTGTGTGTGACTTCTGTCTATCTGTTATGCAGTAGGATTAGCAAGCACAATTCAGGAAAACAATAGATCGCTTGAATTGTCAACAAGTAGCGATAACAGCTCTGAAGCACAAGGACTATCCAATCCTTTAACCAGCTCTTCTGATGCAAGCTTAGTTGAATCTTCGACCTCTAGCGTCAAAACAAGGTTCGATAAGCTTCCATTGGAGCAACCTTCTTTACCCTTCGAAAAACGTTCCAGTTTATGGGATACGCTCGAAAACATGGAAGTATTCCATACAATGCCGCAAAATCCCCATTTCACCCCGTTAGGACAACATGGTGAAGCCTTCCGTGAAGGAATGGCCATAGGGCTAATGTTGACATTTTCTGATGCCGTTGCCAGTATAGAGAAACTGGATGCAACCGACTCTGTAGAAAAGCTTGGTCTGATTTACAAAACGCTCATAGAGCTCGAAGCTCATGGTTTCAGGGTGCAATGCCCGAGAGCCCGTCTTATGGAGTTAATGAAGGTGAGGAGAAGTAAAGAGAAGCTTGATGATGATGTTTCCAGTTTGGATGATTTGATTGGAAAAAATGAAAGGGTTGATTTGAATTTGAAGTTGGATTTGGAGGTGAAAAGTGATGTTTCTTCCTGAATATACATGAGATGGGCATTTGGTGACTTTTATTGTCATGTTATGCAGATATGTATCTTGTAATGTAATGTTATCCTTTTTAAGCTATCTTTGTATAATGTCTGAGAAACTTGCATGTTAGTTCAAATGTTATGGTGGTATTTAGCTATTTCAGTCTCATGCGTACATTGTAAGATGTATTACCATGTTATGAGAAGAAAGTATTAGGTATTTCCAATTCGTAATCTTGGAATAATCTTGTAAATTGTCGTAAAGTACAATTTTGATATGGGGATTTTCATTTAAAGAGCTTTTTTGTTTAGAGCAATAAGTTTTAAGAACAATGCTTCTCAAAAGTTTAAAAGTTAGTTTTGAAGATAATTTGCAGGAAAAAGATAAATGAGTATCAATTTTAGTTATATAAAAATAACGATAAATGAATTTATTATTTTTCTGTATAACTTAAAAAGATGAATTTTTATTTCTTTTTTTCGTAAAGTTGTCCTTAAAACTTATTATTTGGAAGTGCTGTACTTTAAACTAATTATCTTGAAACAAGAAGTCCTTCATCCAATTTTCACATTTTGATATTTAATAGTCGGAAGGATTTATGAGGTAACTAGGAAAGGGCAACTTTTAAAAAATATGGTTAAGTATATAAATTTTATTTTTAGCTTGAAGGGCAATGTGAAATGTAACTATCGTTATATTCATTTTTTACACTAAATAAAAATGTTACTTACATCTAGCATTGAATAGCTAACATTGTATTTAGTTTTGCACTATAAAATGCTAGTTATATCTATCGTTGTATTCAGTTTTACACTATAGATGCTATTTGTATTTAATATTGTCTTCCAACGTAATCTTTTTTCAAAGTTTGTTTTTCAGTTTGAAAATGTAACTTAGCGTTCCTTGGTTTAGTTCTTTTTAAAGTTTGTCCTTGTATCTATTTTTTTGATGTTGGTTTAATAGTATCGTTCAAAACCAGTGTAGCATGTGCATGAATATTAGATGCAAATTTGTTAGAGACTTTAAAAGAGAATGTATTCTGTCCAATATTTGGAATCAAGTTTAATTGAAACTTTAGTTTCAATAATTAAAGTAATAACCAACGAAGATGTGCTGGCTTTATTTTTCTTTGAAATTTATTCGTTTTGGTAATGAGAGGTCACAAATGATGTTATTAATTTACTGAAAGGGGAAAAAAAAAAATCATACCTAACATATTATTGATTTCTACGTAGTGATATCATTTAAATTTATGGGTTTGGGAATACAAGGCCATGATTTCTACCTAGTGAGATTATTGATTCATTATAAAACAAAAATTCATTGGTTTCTTTTTTCAATTACTTAGACGATCCAATTTCATATTTTTAACTGAATTCATATTGATTAACATTCATTCAGATAATCCTCCATTCTTTGTAATAGCTTGAGCAACATAATATGTCAATTAGCAAATTACCCCTTAATATCACAAAACACGAAACAACATAAAGCGACTATAACGAATTATCATTAAGAACCAGACGTATTTTAAAAGAAAGTTTGGCAAGAACACATCGAATTTAATAAAATTCATGAATGCATTCCTCTTCCTAAAATTTATTAGTTTTATATTTCCTTTTTCGAAAATTATTTGATACACCTTTTTTTTTTTCATAATTTTTTTACATCCATTGTTTTCAAATTAAGAGTGTCTGTCAAGATATGCATTACATGCAGTTATAGATTGTGAAAGATGAAAACAATAGCACATGCTACGGTCTTCTAAATTACATTTTTTCTTTCAAAAAAATAATGATGTATTTTATAAAAAAAGGGACTAAAACTAAGTTTTAATAATAAAATGTGACAAAATTTCCCTTGAATTTATGTGATGAGGTGAGGGCAAAAAAGTAATTAGCTTTATTTTTGAAAAAGACCATGATACCATCTATTTGCCCTTTTTTTTGTCACACTTCTTTTTTCTATGTGTCGAGTGCACCCAATGTGACTACATACTAACAGTCTATTTAGTGGGATTAGGACTTAACTATATACGAAACATATGATTTTTTTAAAAGAAAATTACTTAAAGTTTGGAAAGATGTACAATAGAAAGCAAACTCACACTTTAGTAGATTAAAGTCTTCTCAAATAGCTTATTTCCAATTTAATGATTTTTTTTTTTAACAAAGAATACTGAAGTCCGGATATGCGTAGAAAAGTGAGTAGAAGAATGACCTCGAAGACAATGATACATCACATTTGATATTTTCTTTGACCAGATTTAATCTATTTTTAGTTACTGGTATGATGTATTTGTGTATTTTATTTAATTACTCTGTCGTTTTATTTCATATTCATATATCATTTAGTGTAATTTTCCATTATAACACATTAGGCAACCGAACCCACATATATGTGTTTTCTTTTTTCAACTATGCCTGCTAATATGTATTTTTTTTAATAAAATAATATAGCATAAAACAAAAGGGAGAATTCAGTCATTCTCCAAAGACTCACAAAAATAGAAAAGGGTAGAAATGACTACGGAAACTGTGAACACACACAAATAAGCACCAGATACAACAAGAGTGCAGCTCAAATAAAGGGTACAACAAACATAAAAACAACAGGAACACAAAACGGACTAACGAGCCCTCCTTAGGAAGTCACTAGAGAAAAGACCAACTCCTAGAACTCCTTAGCTCCACTTATATAACAAAAGCAAGACCAGAGGAAGGCCAACAGCCGACGAACACTGCTGAACGTAGTAGATGCCAAAGAACAACTCCCAATTGCTCCAGCTCCTATACCTCCAGATAGTCCCATCTGGGAAAAACAAAGACAACACCAACAGACTAAGGGTAGACGAAACCATATACCTAAAATTCAGGCCCTGCAGCACTAGTGTAACGACCCGCATTCTACGCATCATAGGATCGTAGAATATTTATTTCTTTCACATACGAAGTCGTATGGTCATGTAACTTTGGGGGACGACTATTGGGGTCATTTCCCATGTTCATGATTTTTCCCGATTTTTAAATGACCATTTTACCCCTAGTTGGCACTGTTTTGGCCATAACTTTTGACTGGGAAGGAATTTTGACCTGAAACCACTTCCATTGGCTCTAGATGATGGTTTCTCTTTCCGTAGAGTGGTCACATTAGTCAAACGGACTCACCGTTTGGGAGATATGGCTGAAACAAGTTTCAGATGGTGAAAAACAACTTAATTGGGCTTAACCGGGTGATTAGCAGCTAGGCCCAGAGGGGAATTTCGGGTTTAGAGGTATAGGAGGACTGATTAGGGTTAGGTTATCACTTTCATTTCAGTTTTGAGCCGCCACAAACCTTCTTGAGACCTTAGTAATGGCTTCCACCCTCTAAAACCACCCCAAAACACATTTTTTTGTGAAGATTAAGCCTAAACTACATCAAAACAAGGCCAAATAGCAACAAAAGCAAAGTTGGAGCTGCTGCTATACATAGGAATTCGACCCAAACAGAGAGTATTTCAGATTTGGTGTTTTATTTTGTGGCAAAGGTGAGTGATTTGCATAGTTTTTGCACTAATTACGGTAATTAAGGGTAATTAGTGAAGATTAGCGAATTTATACACTAATAAATTCTGGAAAAATGCTTAGAAATTCTTAAATAATATTTCATGCCTCTGTTAGAAAATTTAGACGATTTGATTAAGTTTTACTAAGTATGTGCTTAAACATGATTAAGAGGGACTATGGGAAAATGTGAGGTTTTAGCCACTTTTGATCCATTTTGATTCATTTGAATTGTTGTTTGTTGTTTGTGGTTGCTATCATGTGTTGCTATGACTCTATGGTGTGTCTTATGATTGATTAGAAGTGTTAAATTTGTCGAAAACGCTGTCGAATGGCGTAGAAAGCTCGCTGGAAAGTTGCAGAAGTGTGCAGGTTCCGAACCGGATCGGATCGGAGTAGGTGTCGGATCAGATTTGTGAACTGACCAAGGGAATTCGAACTGGATTGGGACTTGTCACTGGAGGAGGATTGGCTAGAAGGAAGGCCGTTTACTTGGGGTTGGAGTTGGACAGAGGATCGGATCGGAGCCATGGAGCAGGATCGGATCGGATCAGAGTAAGCTAAAGAGTGGGATCGGATCGGATAAGGGGATCGGGTCGGGTAGCCGAACTGAACCAAGGTGGTGGCATCTCCAGCAGCGTGGAACTTCAGGGACAACAAGGGAGACACGGACCGCGACTCTGAAGGACTCGGAAGTAGTTGAAGAAACGGCGGCAGGAGCAGGACACCCGAACCGAACCGAGTGGAGAACCCGAACTGAAGGAGCACCGAACCGGATGGAGTACTGTGACCCGAACCGAACCGAGTGGAGAACCCGAACCGAAGGAGCACTGAACCGAATTGGAGCTGCGATTACGCGACGACTCTTTTGAAGACCAACTCCAATCCGACCAAACCCGAGATGCAAAGGAAGTCCAAATGAGAAGTTAGAGCTCAAGATTCAGACGGGAATCAATGAGTTCGCTTCATGGTTGGGCTTTGCTGCGGGACGCGTGCTAAGGGGTTTGCGATGTCTGTAGCTTTGGACCACTATGGTAGGAGGTACGGAGGCGGATTCAGGGCCATTATGGCATTGGTAGAACCAAGGGCTACGATCAATGAAATGGGTCATTGAAATGTTTGGTCATGACTCCATATGTTTAGCTTGGTCACAGCAGGGTTTCTACAAGTCGGGATCCGTCGTTATCTCAATTTGTCTAGTGTTCCAAGGTGGTAGATGTCGTACGCTTTACGCACTGAATGAGGGATGCGAGGATGGTTGCTATGGATGGTTTGTTGCTATCATTATGACATACACACCCCACCCCCGTATTCTTTACACTATTCATTATGGCACCTTAGAGAACTGTACGGTATGTGGTACTAACTCTTTGGTTGCAGGTCCAGGTATGGTTTAGTATACCTGTTATTATTCTATTTAGATGCTTATCGCTCATACCAGGCTTTATGTCTGACCCAGAGTTTTATGTCTCCTCTTATTACTCTGGGTGCTCACACGAGCAGACTAGAGACAGGTTAGCTGGTGATGCACGGGTAGATGATCCGGAGACGAGCAGGAGGCTTCCACGTAACATATATATATATATAGTATTCTCCCTGTGTTGTTGAAGATCACTGCTTGGGCATTGGTGGTGTATCTTCCACTTTAGCTTTCTTTTGCTTTGAGACAGTTTGAAAGTTGTAATAAGCTGTATTCTGAATTTTCCGCTGCTATGATGTTTAGTTTTGATTTTTAGCTTATGCACTGTCTCTCCTGTTTTATGCCAAGTATGCTATTATTATATTTTGTTCGATGCGCTGTGAGACACTCTACAGGTTCCTTGATTAGTTCATTCTCTTCTTCCCTTTCTCTTGACGACCGTCCCATGCTAGTCGGGCATGTGTACAGCGCACTTTTGGAGGAAATGCAGGCTGGTGCGGGGCGGGCCGTCACACTTGGTATCAGAGCTCTAGGTTGCGTAGTTAACCTAGGGAAGTTATCAGGGAGAGATAATATACGTATACGAGAGAGCGTATTTGTGATTACTTTGGTTTTTAAAAGATATATATATATATACTACTATTATAAGGATGGAGTCGTACTGCACTAGCACCACTATGGAGTCGTTAATCGTTTCCTTTTTCAGATTGACGATGAGCCGATATACTAGAGGTGCTGGTAGGGGAGCCAATAATGGGAATGCTGCTGACATGAGGACGATGTTTACTGACCTCATGAGAGAGATGCTTAGAGATGTACAGAGGGAAGCTCCCAATGGTGGAAATGGTGGTGGTCCAATAGTGCAGGCGCCAAGAGTCGACTTCGCCAAGCTGAATAAGGACTATACTAGCCTTGGTGGGAAGCCGTTCCACGGAACGGAGTCGGCCACGGATGTTCAGGATTGGTTGGATAGTTGCGAACGTATCTTCGAGGATTTAGGTATCGAGGATGCAATGAAGAGAAAGCTGGCGTCCCGTCAGCTGCAAGGGCGGGCAATGAATTGGTGGAATGCTATAAAGGCAGCTACTCCCGAAGATCAGATTACTTGGGAGCAGTTTAAAGCTCGCTTTAGCGAGAAGTTCATTCCAGCTGCTCAGAAGTCAGTGCTGTTTAAGAAATTCTTGGAGCTCAAGCAGAATGGCAGAGCTGTCTCGGAGTACATTGCTGAATTCGACACTTTGTCAAAATATGGATTATCTCTTATTGATACTGCCGAGAAAAAGAATGAGAAATTCATAACTGGTTTGGATCAGTACTTGGGGGAAAAACTTATTAACCACATCGATGAGACGTTTGAATCGATTGTGGGGAAAGCATTAAGATCAGAAAGTCTCTACCCTAAGTCGAAGACTGAGGTTGCATCTACAGATGAGCCAAAGCCACAAGCAAGTGGTGGAGGCAAGGGTGGTTCCCAGAATAAGAGAAAGCAGAACCAAGCTAAGGATGGCCAGAAGAAAAAGAATAAGCAAGATGTTGAGTGCTTCAGCTGTGGTAAGAAGGGCCATTATGCTAGTAATTGTCGGGCCAAGCCAGCGGATAGGAAGTGCTTCAACTGTGGCCAAATGGGACATCACAAGGACAAGTGTCCACAGCCCCCTAAGGAAAAGCAAATGGTGAAAGCCTACGCTCTTAATGCTATTCCTTCTTCGTCGAATGCCCCAACTGCGGCGGAGAAGGGAAAGAATGTCGTCATTCAAGGTATGCTTTCTGTTTACGATGTTCCTGTTAGAGTTTTGTTTGATACCGGAGCTTCCATTTCTTTCATATCTGGTGACCTGGTAGATAGGTTGGGATTGGAGCCCGAGATTGTCGATAGACCTTTAGTAGTGACGAACCCGATTGGTGGTTCGGCTAGCCTTAGCATGATTTGTCATAATGTGGTCTTATCGAGTCATGGATGCATGTTTGTTTGTGATTGCTTTGTTTTGGGCTTTACTGGGTTTGGCATTATTTTGGGAGTAGATTGGCTCCGAAGGTACGGGGTGGTGGTAGACTGTGAGGGCTTTTTGGTGACAGCTAGAGCGGATGATGGGCGGAGGATAGTGTTTGGTAGTCTACCCAGTAAGGGGGTATTGGCTAGTTTTCTAAACTCCCTTGACATTCCGCATAGTGAGTTGTCAGATTTGCCCGTGGTTGGCCAGTATCCGGATGTTTTCGAAGAAGTGACCGGACTTCCACCACACCGAGAGATTGAGTTTCGTATTGATTTGGTAAAGGATGCCAGGCCTATAGTGATGCCACTTCGTCGTATGGCACCAAGAGAGCAGCGAGAGCTCGAAGTGCAAGTCAGCGTTCTTTTGAAGAAGGGATTTATCAGAAAGAGTGTTTCTGAATGGGGAGCACCAGTTGTGTTTGCTACCAAGGCGGATGGTTCCCTTCGTTTGTGTGTAGACTACCGCGAGTTGAATAGAGTGACAAGGAAGAACAAGTATCCTCTACCGCGGATAGATGATTTGTTCGATCAGTTGAGTGGCGCGAGAGTATTTTCTCAGTTGGATCTCGCGACGGGTTTTCGTCAACTTAGAGTGGAAGCTGAAAGTATAGCTAAAACGGCATTTCGGACGCCGTCCGGATTTTATGAGTGGTTGGTCATGCCATTTGGGCTGACCAATGCCCCAGCATATTTTGTGGATCTTATGAATAGGGTATTCAGGGATCAGTTGAATAAGTTTGTCCTTGTGTTCGTTGATGATATTTTGGTCTATTCGAGGACAGAGGAAGAACACAAGGAACATTTAAGAGTAGTGATGGAGGCGTTGAGAAAACACCAATTGAAAGCAAAGTTTTCTAAGTGTCACTTCTGGAAGAGGGAAGTGAGGTTCTTGGGCCATGTTGTATCAGAGAATGGTATTGCCGTGGACCCGACAAAGGTGGCTACGGTACAGGATTGGCCTACGCCCAAGAATGCAACAGATGTAAGAAGTTTCTTGGGATTAGCTGGATATTATCGTAAGTTTATCCAAGGTTTCTCCAAGACAACAGCACCATTGACCCAGTTGACCAAGAAGAATCAAGCTTTTGTCTGGGATGAAAGGTGCGAGAATGCATTCAAAAGTCTAAAGGACAAGTTGACAAGCGCACCAGTGTTAGTCATTCCTAAGGGGGATGAAGAGATGACGGTATACACGGATGCCTGTGGTACCGGACTGGGTGCTGTATTGATGCAAGGCGGTTGGGTTATAGCTTACGCAAGTCGGCAATTGAAACCGCACGAGAGAAGATACCCTACCCATGATTTAGAATTGGCAGCGATCATGTTCGCGTTAAAGATGTGGAGACACTATCTCTTGGGAGAAAGATTTGAGCTGTTTACAGATCATAAGTCGTTAAAGTATCTCTTCTCTCAGAAAGATCTGAATCTCCGTCAGCAGAGATGGTTAGAGTTCTTAGCTTCCTATGATTTTGACATCGCATACACACCGGGAAAGGGTAATGCGGTGGCTGATGCATTGAGTAGAAGACATGCCAGCTTAGGGGCTATGTTCCTTGAATGGAAGCAACTGGAGTACATCGCTGGGTATGATTTCAGACCAAAGTGCGAATTGGATCCAGAAATGTTAGCAAGTTTGACGATCAGACCCACCTTGATTGAGCGGATCGGCTCTAGTCAGAGGGACGATCCTAACCTATTGGAAATCATCTCCAAGTTAGAGATGGGTATCGATGAGGAGATGAACAAGTATGGGCTTGATCGAGTTGGATGGCTTAGAAAGAATGGAAAACTTGTTGTACCCAATGTCAATGGATTGAGAGATGAAGTGCTTAGAGAATGTCATCACTCAAAGCTAACTATACACCCCGGTGGTAACAAGATGTATCGAGATATGAAGCAGACTTACTACTGGGAAGGGATGAAAAGAGACATTGGGAAGTTTATATCCAAATGCATGAATTGCCAACTAGTTAAAGCCGAGCAAAAGAAGCCTAGTGGGTTGTTGCAACCATTAGAAATTCCCGAATGGAAATGGGAGCAAGTCTCGATGGATTTCATCGATGGTTTACCAAGGACTAGATCGGGATATGATAGCATTTGGGTAATCGTGGATCGATTGACTAAGAGCGCAAGATTTATACCAGTCAAATCGACCAGAACGGCAGCCAAGTTGGCAGAATTGTATATGAAGTGGGTAGTGAGATTTCATGGAGTACCCAAAAGCATTGTGAGCGACCGAGACCCATTGTTCACTAGTAGGTTTTGGAAGACCTTACAAGAGGCTCTAGGGTCAGAGTTACGTCTCAGTACCGCATATCATCCCCAGACCGACGGTCAGACGGAGAGGGTGAACCGTATTTTGGAAGATCTCTTGAGAGCATGTATATTGGATTTTGGTGGATCATGGGATGACCATTTGCATCTAGTAGAGTTTGCATATAATAATAGCTACCAATCCAGTATCGGTATGGCTCCGTTTGAAGCTTTGTACGGAAGACCGTGCAACTCACCATCATGTTGGGTAGAGACTGGCGAGAAGTTTATGCTTGGACCAGATGTGGTGAGGGAAACTTCAGATAAGATTAAGATCATTCAACAACGAATGAAGGCTGCCCAAGATAGGCAGAAGAGTTATGCTGATAAGAGGAGAAGGGACCTAAAATTCTCCGTTGGTGACTTGGTGTTTGTCAAGATTTCTCCGTTGAAGAGCGTAATACGATTTGGCAGGAGAGGCAAGTTGGCACCAAGATTTGTTGGCCCATTCCCTGTTCTTGAGCTAGTCGGGAATTTGGCATATAGAATTGACTTACCAGAGAAGATGGCAGGAGTTCACAACGTATTTCATGTTTCCCAACTAAGGAAGTTCGTTCACGACTCAGATATGACTATTTCACCTGATCAGTTAGAGGACTTCGAAGTAGAACCCGAGGCGGTTGGGAACCGCAAGCCGGCCCGTATTGTTGAACACGACATGAAGCAACTTCGAAGGAAGGCGGTGAAGCTAGTCAAAGTTCAGTGGGGCGAGGACGAGAATGATTGTACTTGGGAGACAGAGGAGAACATTAGGAAGACACACCTAGAACTCTTTGCCTGGTAAGATTTTGACTTCGATTTAGTTTTCCACATGCTAGGATAGACTTGTTTGGTTGTTTTGCATAATTGATTGTTGTATGTGGTTGTTAGGCATGCGGGATCCTTTGTATGTTTTGGGTTAAGGAATTTCGGGGGCGAAATTTCTTAAGGGGGGAGAGTGTAACGACCCGCATTCTACGCATCATAGGATCGTAGAATATTTATTTCTTTCACATACGAAGTCGTATGGTCATGTATCTTTGGGGGACGACTATTAGGGTCATTTCCCATGTTCATGATTTTTCCCGATTTTTAAATGACCATTTTACCCCTAGTTGGCACTGTTTTGGCCATAACTTTTGACTGGGAAGGAATTTTGACCTGAAACCACTTCCATTGGCTCCGGATGATGGTTTCTCTTTCCGTAGAGTGGTCACATTAGTCAAACGGACTCACCGTTTGGGAGATATGGCTGAAACAAGTTTCAGATGGTGAAAAACAGCTTAATTGGGCTTAACCGGGTGATTAGCAGCTAGGCCCAGAGGGGAATTTCGGGTTTAGAGGTATAGGAGGACTGATTAGGGTTAGGTTATCACTTTCATTTCAGTTTTGAGCCGCCACAAACCTTCTTGAGACCTTAGTAATGGCTTCCACCCTCTAAAACCACCCCAAAACACATTTTTTGTGAAGATTAAGCCTAAACTACATCAAAACAAGGCCAAATAGCAACAATGCAAGGTTGGAGCTGCTGCTATACATAGGAATTCGACCCAAACAGAGAGTATTTCAGATTTGGTGTTTTATTTTGTGGCAAAGGTGAGTGATTTGCATAGTTTTTGCACTAATTACGGTAATTAAGGGTAATTAGTGAAGATTAGCGAATTTATACACTAATAAATTCTGGAAAAATGCTTAGAAATTCTTAAATAATATTTCATGCCTCTATTAGAAAATTTAGACGATTTGATTAAGTTTTACTAAGTATGTGCTTAAACATGATTAAGAGGGACTATAGGAAAATGTGAGGTTTTAGCCACTTTTGATCCATTTTGATTCATTTGAATTGTTGTTTGTTGTTTGTGGTTGCTATCATGTGTTGCTATGACTCTATGGTGTGTCTTATGATTGATTAGAAGTGTTAAATTTGTCGAAAACGCTGTCGAATGGCGTAGAAAGCTCGCTGGAAAGTTGCAGAAGTGTGCAGGTTCCGAACCGGATCGGATCGGAGTAGGTGTCGGATCGGATTTGTGAACTGACCAAGGGAATTCGAACTGGATTGGGACTTGTCGCTGGAGGAGGATTGGCTAGAAGGAAGGCCGTTTACTTGGGGTTGGAGTTGGACAGAGGATCGGATCGGAGCCATGGAGCAGGATCGGATCGGATCGGAGTAAGCTAAAGAGTGGGATCGGATCGGATAAGGGGATCGGGTCGGGTAGCCAAACTGAACCAAGGTGGTGGCATCTCCAGCAGCGTGGAACTTCAGGGACAACAAGGGAGACACGGACCGCGACTCTGAAGGACTCGGAAGTAGTTGAAGAAACGGCGGCAGGAGCAGGACACCCAAACCGAAACGAGTGGAGAACCCGAACCGAAGGAGCACCGAACCGGATGGAGTACTGTGACCCGAACCGAACCGAGTGGAGAACCCGAACTGAAGGAGCACCGAACCGGATTGGAGCTGCGATTACGCGACGACTCTTTTGAAGACCAACTCCAATCCGACCAAACCCGAGATGCAAAGGAAGTCCAAATGAGAAGTTAGAGCTCAAGATTCAGACGGGAATCAATGAGTTCGCTTCATGGTTGGGCTTTGCTGCGGGACGCGTGCTAAGGGGTTTGCGATGTCTGTAGCTTTGGACCACTATGGTAGGAGGTACGGAGGCGGATTCAGAGCCATTATGGCATTGGTAGAACCAAGGGCTACGATCAATGAATTGGTTCATTGAAATGTTTGGTCATGACTCCATATGTTTAGCTTGGTCACAGCAGGGTTTCTACAAGTCGGGATCCGTCGTTATCTCAATTTGTCTAGTGTTCCAAGGTGGTAGATGTCGTACGCTTTACGCACTGAATGAGGGATGCGAGGATGGTTGCTATGGATGGTTTGTTGCTATCATTATGACATACACACCCCACCCCCGTATTCTTTACACTATTCATTATGGCACCTTAGAGAACTGTACGGTATGTGGTACTAACTCTTTGGTTGCAGGTCCAGGTATGGTTTAGTATACCTGTTATTATTCTATTTAGATGCTTATCGCTCATACCAGGCTTTATGTCTGACCCAGAGTTTTATGTCTCCTCTTATTACTCTGGGTGCTCACACGAGCAGACTAGAGACAGGTTAGCTGGTGATGCACGGGTAGATGATCCGGAGACGAGCAGGAGGCTTCCACGTAACATATATATATATATATATATATATATATATATATATATATATATAGTATTCTCCCTGTGTTGTTGAAGATCACTGCTTGGGCATTGGTGGTGTATCTTCCACTTTAGCTTTCTTTTGCTTTGAGACAGTTTGAAAGTTGTAATAAGCTGTATTCTGAATTTTCCGCTGCTATGATGTTTAGTTTTGATTTTCAGCTTATGCACTGTCTCTCCTGTTTTATGCCAAGTATGCTATTATTATATTTTGTTCGATGCGCTGTGAGACACTCTACAGGTTCCTTGATTAGTTCATTCTCTTCTTCCCTTTCTCTTGACGACCGTCCCATGCTAGTCGGGCATGTGTACAACGCACTTTTGGAGGAAATGCAGGCTGGTGCGGGGCGGGCCGTCACAACTAGCTAACGACATAAGCTTTAATAGA
Organism: Allium sativum; assembly: GCA_030737875.1. Classification (NCBI taxonomy): domain Eukaryota; kingdom Viridiplantae; phylum Streptophyta; class Magnoliopsida; order Asparagales; family Amaryllidaceae; genus Allium; species Allium sativum. The sequence continues at coordinate 257,787,190 of CM060927.1, read as the reverse complement.
GGGGGTGGATAGTGAAGTCGGCAGGGATGAGGCATTTGCATTGGGATCAACCACTTCCCTCTTTGGGAGTACTTGGTACCAAGGTTACACCAAAGGTACTAACCATACTCCTAGAACGGTAGCCAATAGCTCCCCTAAAAGGCCTAACTCGAAAAGCAAATAATACATCATTCCTTACCCTCCGAATGATGGTAGGAGGATCCATTGCCACTTCGTCAAATATTGCCTTGTTCCACGAACGCCAGATGTGCCAGTAGATAAGACAATGGATTAAACGAAAGAGGATCGAACAAATATATTTACCTTAGATCCCGGTCCACCAGAATCTCAGATAATCTACGAGAGAAGTGGCATTACCTCGATAATCCATCAGATTCCCAAAGTAATTCCAAACAAACTTGGCACAGGACCCAGCGAACAATAAATGAACAATGGATTCCAGGCTACCATTACTACAACATCTGCACCGGGAAACGAATGGGATCCCGATCCTCTAGAAGTTCTTGTCTATTATAACCCGTCATGTAGAGTTTTCCACATAAACAGAGAGACCTTCGGGGGAAGTCGAACATCCCAGATGAAAGAAAAAAGATGGAAACGTGGAGTCGGTGTCCGAACCGAATTCCATGCCACCTTAATCAAGAAGGGACTACCATCCCAACCGGAACCACCGCCATGTGAGTCCGATAAAGCATTCACGGATTGCATCCGTTTCCACGTCTCTAGCGTATGATGTGACACCTGTGTAATTCGTTCTAGACAACCTTTGGTACTTAGCGTGGAGGAAGAGCACCCAAAGTGAATCGTTCGCTCCAAATCTTGCCCACAACTTGCAAGCAAAGGTAGAATATATGTCATTTGGGTTACGGAGGCCTAGGCCTCCCTCACTTCTGGGATGACAAATGAAGTTCCACGAATTCCAGTGATGGTGAGCAGCATTGTCTTCGGTTCCCCAGAAAAAAGACGATGCCAATGAGCGATGAGAATGAAAGAAGGAAGAAGTGGGGGTCATAGCAGCATAAACATGAGATCTTATAGAGTCAAGGACATACATTATGAGAATAAGTTTGCCAGCCTGAGAAAGGAGAGTCACATTCCGGCAAATGATCTTACCCTTAGCTTTGTCTGTCAGGGGATCAAAGATGGCTTTAGCTTTCCTGCCTCGATATAACACTATACTGAGATATTGAAGGGGAAGAGAGGTCGCCTTGAACCCAGAGAAGGTCTCGATCCAGGAAGATTTTACAGAAGACAGATCTTTCGTGTGTACGAAGCAACTTTTAGCATAGTTCACGAGTTTCCCCGAGCTACTCTCATACTGCTGAATAAGACAAAGAAGACGACAAACAGATCAACGATCACCATTAGTAAAAATGATGATTTCATCAGCGAAAGACAATGATGAAATAAGAGGGCAACCACTAGGGATGCCAAACTTATGTATATTTGATTTTATCAAACCAACAACATTATACATTTATTATAATACAATATAATAATTACGGTACGTTTTGGAAACATAACATCCTATGATTTAGAAGAACATATAACATTGGTAATAAGATGTACATTTAGTGATTGTTGTTACGATGTTCCAAAAATAATTCCATTGCATTAGAGCGTCACGCAACAGGATAAGAGAGTGAATTTCACTAAGAAAAATCAATTTTCTAAATTTGCAAGACCATTTTTGTTATCATGTGTCAAACCAAGTCTAATATATCTGAGTATGTTTAGGAGATTTAAATTATCAATTATTGATACCAATTTTATTTAGCAAAACATTACTATGCTCCTTATGATTATAAAAAAATTAGCATTAGATCTCTTTCAGTTTTCTTTGATAAAATAATCCCTGTTTTTCTTTAAATGCGATATTCACCTGAGCATTTAAGAAATTTTACTAACCTCAATATACACATTTAAGAAATTTGACTAACATCAATATATGCTTTTAGGATATATCAATAAATCGTAATCATCGTAATTCATGTCGGAGCGAGGGATTTAAAATTTGAAAACGAGGGAATTAAAAAGAAAGAAATTTAAAAACATGGATATGGGTAATTGTTTTCAACCAGGTTGGATGCAAAAAAAAAAAGTTCAGAAAATTGAAATGTGGATCTAATTTCCACTTTTGTCTTTATTAATAGTTGTAATGCGTTTGATGTCTCACTTTTTTGATATTAACGTGAACTTCGAAGAATGCCCCTCTGCACGCACACACACATGCATATATCTTTATTAATATTTGCAACATCTTTGGTATCATAGTTTTTAGGTGTTAAATATATCTTTAATATTTATTGTAATACTTCTATTCTCACACCTTTCTGATGTCCGCACGAGCTATCAAAAATTCCCATAATGCCAAATCTTAATATCAACTGAAAATATGATTTAACCAATAAATTTCTTTTACAAATTTAAAGCTTCCATCTATAAATATTGTTAAATCTTAATATCACATAAAAATAGAAGCCGATAATTTTTTTTATGAATCAAAACGTTTATTTATAAATACTACCAATGTGGCACCCATAATATTAGTATAACATTATCTAGAGAATTTATAAAGATAGACTAAATAGAGTAATGTAATGGATCATGAGATGAAATTTGAGAGTTACTATAGTTTGGCCTTCGTCAACGAACTTCTAAGATTGTTTAAACTTTAACTTATGGGATGCCAAATGAGCAGGGTCAAATAGAAATAACTTTCCATCCCTTAAACACTCCACTTTCATTATTTTTCATTTTACGCACACAAACCATACTGCTGAGAGATCAGCCAAAACCTAATTAAGAAGAAGAGAAAATCTAATAAACTTGAAAGAGAGCTTAAGAAATTTCAGGCTACATTAATTCTTTACTCCAACATTATAACGACCTGTATTCTACGTAACAAAGGATCATTAATATTTATATTATTTGTATATGAGGCCGTATGATTTTATAATTTTGGGAAATGACTACTAAGTTCATTTCTTACATTTACAATTTTTGTCAGAATTTTCTATGACCATTCTACCCTTAGAGAATCTTTTTTTCCCATAACATTTGATTGATTAGGAATTCAGATCTAAATTCACTTTCTTTCGGTTCGGATGATGGTTTCTCATTTCGTTAAGTGGTCACATTAAGCAAACGGATATACCATTTTGGATGAATGAATGAAATAAGGATTGAAAGGTTTTTGGTAGCTTAGTTGGGCTAAAGAGGTCATTAGTGAGTGAGTCCAAGACCCATTTGGGATTTACTCTTGTAGGGGCTAAAAGGGGTAGGTGAACCTTTTCCTATTCACTTACTCAACTCCCAAAATCGATATCATACCCCATTATTGGTTCTTTGCTCCCATGTATCCCATTAAACCTTACTTTAATTAGCCAAACCTCATTAGTAGCGAAGAATAAGTAATCAACATCAAGTCAAAGTAAAAACTACTGCAAACACCTGGCAACTCTAGAAAACTACTATTCATTTGGATCTAGCAAACATTGGGTGGTTAAGGCAAGTAATTAGTACCTTTGCTCACTAACTAGGGTGTATTGGTTTATAACCGTTTTCTAAAAATATGGAAAAATGCTTATAAATTATGATTAACCATATTATCACCCATATGTAAATTAAAGTTAATTTGAATCATGTTTGTGAAACCCGGAATTTAAGAGGGGATGGTGGGAGAGGGGGTATTTAGACTACCTTATGGATATATACTTTTCCTCTTGTTAATGCTTTGATTTGTCCTCGCTGAGAAAAAGTTTGTTTGAGAATGTTTTTTTTTGTAAGAAACTTACCCAGAAATGTTAGAATGGATGCGAACGATGAACGAATGGCAGATTGGAAATAGGAAGTCATGTGGTATGGAGATAGTCTCGGTTCGGCATAGCCCAAATCAGCTCTTAAGGGGACAACAAGGAAGGTCCCAAGAGGCCACATAAAAAGTTTTTAAGTCAATTGGTCTTGGCGAGATCCAGTTATGACATATGCAAGGCCGGTTCGACATGACACTGTCTCGGTTGACCTACTTCAACTTCGGGTCTGTATGGACAAGGAAGCTTCAGGTTGGAATGGCAACTTAGCTCGGATAGGCGGCGTTAAGCATCGACTCAGATCAGGTATGCGGATCCGAACTCGGATTGGTACGTCGACCCGAAATCGGATCGGTACGCCGATCCAGATGGGTTTGGATTGGATAACACTGAGTGGGGAGGGTTCTGGTGTACTTTTGGAATAGGATAACGCGCGTGGCTCATGACTCCTGACACAACAGCTTGTATAGTAAACAACCTTGACGACAATTCTACTTTTATAAGAAAACTCCAATACGACTAACTTAACTTGAGACTACGGATAAACAACATGAATCCGTACTTATGTGGCTGACTTAAATGGATAAAGGATCAGATGACGTCTTACGAGGATCACTGGGATCGTCTATAGCGTGTATCAACTTCAGACTAGAGTGATATAGAAAGTCTAAAGGCAGATTCTGCGGCAGTGAAAACATGTGCAAATGAGTTATCGATGCTCGTGACTTTGGTGCGCCTTTGAGGGAGTGTTTTACGATCGTCATATACCATCGGTGCTCGTATAACCCAGTAGTGTGTTGTATAGACACCCAATCGATGTATAATGACAGTCAAGAGAAAGAAATTGGAAAAAGAAGGAAAATAGATAAGGATGAAGATAATAAAAGAGAAGGAGAGGAAAGAAACACCAAACACGAATACAAAACCTATCGTATATCTTACAGCGCATCAAATAAAATATAATATAAATCATGTACATAAAACAGGCAAGACAGTAATAATTATATAATCATAGTATACTAGACATAAATATACTCACTGACAAACAGTCTTAGAGTAAGTACGTTTGGTTCAACGATGTATCCCATTTGAGCCGAAATAGTCTATGTCACACCGAAAACCACTATGTGGTTGAGAATGAATAGAAGTGGTACACACGAATCCCCTTTGAATTAACCACCTATATCTAACGGGTAGCCTCCGAACTGGCTTACAACTTGCATCAGCTCGAAGACTCGATAAATGCTCAAGCCTCAGCTCTCCAAGTACCCACCCGAACCTTCATACGATAATCCCTTTACATACGTATCTCCACTGCAGAGCTTATTCTGGAACTATCCTTATACTCACGTCCGAAGCCTCCCTATCAGAAACTATGGAGTTCAAGCAAAACGTATTGATTCATTTATCGGGCTTGGACAACTACATCCACCATCAAACTCCACTCCCTAAACCTCTCTTGACAGCTCCTCAATCTTAACTAGTAGTCTCACCATCCTAACACATAGGTCCATCATCCCGACTTACAGTCTCCTCACCCGGACTCAAGCGTCAATACTCTGCTTCTCAGAGAATAATCATTAATCATCGAAGCGTGTGCTGTTCCACATAATGAAATCACCATCATCAAATGATGAAATTTCTACATCAAAGCACTGCATCCTTGTTCCACGCCAAAAATACTGGTCAAAGGGCCACAAGATCGAATAGACTGTCTAACGAACCATCATATCATGCTCCTCGAAATCACACCATCGTGTACGTCAAATTGGACAAAATGGCGAGTATTTTTGATGACTGCCCATAACTCCCGCACTTAAACAAGAGGAATAATGCATTGAAAGATGTGCCAGGCTGCTATGGACGATCATCGGGGTAGGATAATACAAGCGGAACCTGTCGTATAACTCAGAGCGCAAGGATAAAATATAATAGGACATATACACTAGACAATAATAGTGAAGCAGAGTTGAGCAGAATTTTAATTTTCATATCATCATGAATTATCCAACATCAAGCTGGATACAACATCAAATTCTATACAATGTGCCTCATTACAAGTCACTAAGAGAATACATCAAACAGTGGAAAACAACACTAGTAGATAGTAGAAAATAATACGCCAGCCTCCTGCTCGTTGTGGCTCAGCAGCATCGTCCTTATCAAGATCTACTACTTGTCACTTGTTACTCAGTCTACCCATTCACAACTGGATGAACATCTCAAGATAATAAGAGAGAGACATAAAACCTTGAGTCAGACAATAGTCTTAATGAGCGATAAAACAGCTAACTAACGTCATCAATAAAGTATATGAGAAATAAGTAGATCAATCATCTAATGTACCAATATCAACAAAGAAGAACCCAACCCATCTTTCCCACATCGAATAGTGATAGCCTTTACAATAATCAAGTAGAAACAAATAGTACATTCATGGCAATTAGTTATCAAGCGTAGACCATCCTAATCGATATCGACATCTCCCAAGCACAAGCCCTGAAGGCCTAAACCAACATCAGACAAGCACCCAAGAGATATCTCTTTCGACGTAGAATAATCTACACAAGAGGATACAAGAAAAACAATCATCATCCATGATTCTGGCTATCGCCGCTAATCCTGCTTTGAAACGATCATTAATCGTATGACCGGCTTAACATCATGTCATCCATTAAGGGCTAATGGAAAACCTCGGTTCTAGCAAAACTCCAAACGCCATCGTGACTCGTATCTAGGCCCATCGTGACTGCCCAGGGCACTCGACTAACCATCTGGTATTTTAGGCGTCCCTATTATACCCCTGCTTTGAGTCCGCTAGAACCTACGACAACGATAACTTCTCGACCTTCGATATATCTAATCGTCATCACCGGTGACCATCCATAGCTCAAGCGTCTTCTCGAGCAACCATTATCCACAAAATCGACACCCTTGAGTCATCTGCATATTCGTTGCATTTCATCAATTAACGAACACATTACAACACTTTGAACATTCCACCTTGAACTCACGTCGAAGCCATGACTACCATCGAACCAAAAACATACATCATTTGGTCTATATTCAATCCATATCGTTTCATCTTTGCTATTAATAACATTCCATAATGTTTCCAAAATGTTGCAGTTCAATATGTATATGTACAGTCCATAATGAAGCATTTCTCACTTTACAACGTTTCAACCACTTTTCCATAACATTTCCATAACGCTGTGCCTGTCCTTAGGTCGTTCCATGAAGTTAACGATCTGACTCCATCGGGTCATTCCACTCCCTCAACGACCCATCCCAACACGTATGCCCAACGATCCCTCAATCCTGGCCGACCTGACCTAAGAGCAACGACCCATCCATGCTCACACACCCAGATCCAAACGAATCGCTTGTTGTCGACCCATCATCCCTGGACGACCTGAACTCCACCGACTTGAAATAACTTCGAACGACCCGACTTTCCAAGCACCAATACACTACCAATCCACCTAATTATCCTTCACTACATCACCACCCACCTAACTTCCCACGACCTTATTTCCATGACCCGACTCCGCCATGACCCATCCATGTCTTGTAGCACAAGCCATGCGACCCGACTCCAGATCTGAACGAGCCAACCCAAATCCGAATGACCCATGCACCACTCATCCAAATCCATCGACAAACTTGACACCAATGCACACACATCATCTGAATCGATCAATTCAATCATCAACACTTCACGAAATCATCAAACAACAATTGCACAAAAATTAATCATCAATAACCATATGGAATTCACCAAATCATGATAAATCAATGAATAAACAAAATAATGGATTAAACTTGCATATACATATGAAGTAACATAAGAATTACCTATTTAAGTTTCTAGATTAGATCCTATGGTGATTCGAGTGAAAACATACATATCATGATGTAGATTTAGGTGAAAACAACTTGAAATGATGAAAATAAGATCAAACAACCAATATACTCGATTGAATCCGTGTGAGAGATGCTTACCACTCCCCAAATCTTCAAAATAACTTGAAATCACTAAATTCCTAACCTGGACAACAAAGAATGATCTTCAAACCTCTCAATTTGATGCAATCTTACTTCACTCGATGTAGATCTAGCTTTGCTTGATGTAGATCTTCAATCTTCTAGTGTAGATCTAGAATTCTAATGGAGGAAAGGTGTATTTGATTGAGCAAGGAGGATCATGAGCTCAACCAAATGAGAGTATGAAGAAAGTAAACTGTTCTCCATGCCTCCACCCCCTATTTATAGCCTCTAACCAGCCCACTAATGGGCCACACCAATTTAACCCATTAATGACTAGCCAAACCTGTATAGAAATTATGCAGCACTAACATAGCGATTCCTCCTAAACCGCTGAACCAAATCTTTAATGTGACCACTCTACGGAATTGGCAACACCATTTGCTTTCCAGCGAACTTGATCCCAACACCTGATTCGATCCCAGTCAAAAGTTATTCCCTATGCAAAACTGACAAGAGCAAAATGGTCACAAATAAAATTGGTAAAAATTATGGGCATGTCTCACATCCTCATAACCAACATATCAAAATATGGGAATGATCCAACCCTCAGGGAATTAAATAAAAATATTTTACGATCCTCCGACATGTAAAATGCGGGCTGTTACAGTATTAATAGTAGTCGATATCGATCAATCTACTTTAATTGATAACGATTACTCTAGTCATACACTTAACCAAAATTGGTTATATACACGTCAAATGAATATGTCCGATGCTCGTTGCGAAATCCAAGGTTGTCACCAAGTCCATTCCCTGTCTTCAAATTCGCTGCCATATTCCAATGCTGCTATATTCTCAGAGTAATCCAGATGCTTCATAACTTCTTCATAAATTCATCTCATCTTGTTTGAGTCCTATCCACGTATCCAATCAACATGCACTAAACTTCTCGTGTGTTTGATTGATAAACACTAGAAACTCTACAAGATGAGATTTTTCCTAATACTAAGTCATCTATGAACGACGTTTTAACTAACTAAGAAAATAATAATCCATGCAACAAAAAACGATAAAATTATCTAAATTAGCAAACACAGATCCATTATAGCATCCATAAAATAGATGAAACCTATTTAAATTGATTGGTGATGATTTGGTGTTAAAATAGTTCAATTCTAGCGATAATGTCAAAATAGCGAGCGATAACGCGTAGATGGGTAAAAATGTGAACTCAGGTTTACACTAACCAAACTGCTTTTTAATTATTTTATTTATTATTAAGTAGGTTCAGCTATCCTAGAAAAAATATAATTTAAGATTTTAAATATCTAAATGTCAAAATTTTACCATATAAACAATTACAATGAGGGATAATATCACTCACCTTAGCCAAATCAGCTCAAATTAGTGTCAAAACGTAGGGCTTGCCAATACAAGTCCAACGCAAGAAATAACGTTCAAATATGATGTTGTATGCAAAAATTATAGATGTTATAAGTTTGACTGTTATTTAAATACAAAATTTCATAAGAACTTTAGTTAATTACTTAATTACCTTAACCCCTTTCTTCCTCAATTAACATACATAGCTGTATACAGATATCCAAACCCACTTGCTCCAATCCCTTCTCGCCTCTTTTCTTCCTCATTTTTCAATGAAATTTGAAACTGTTTGCGCCTAGGAACTCCTCTACGAACAAGCTTTGTGACCATCACAACACGGTCAAACTCGCACCCCCATCAAAACCCATCCTTCACCATGTCGCACGCCATGTCATGGCTCCCCTTTACATCCATTTTGATAGGATACCCAGATTTTGCTAAAAGTTTTGTCGGAGGTGCTATATCCAATGAGAAACACAATGGTGATCTCGGATTCATTAACCATCTGTTGAACCTCCCAAAAACTCGAGCCTTAGTCTCCTGTGTTGGCAAGACAACTCCAGAAATTTGATCGAGTCCAACAAGAAAGGTATAAGAATGAAGAGAAACAAATTCTTGGAATTTAGGAATTGATTTAGTGATTTTTTGTTGATTAGATCAACGAGAATTATTTTTCAAAAACCAAGGAAGAAGATATATTAATTGTTGAGAAGAGGATGGAAACTACAATATACAACCAATGACAAATTACGGTTAATGACTAGTTAAAGGGTGTTTATAATGTCATTAGGCCCAGTTGTCAAGAATTGTGTATCCAAAATACATACATTTTTTAAGAGCGCACAACCAAACAGTACACCCGTTTGATATGAAACTTGACAGCGTGCAGCAACTCAGTGTGATGATTCCAAAAATATAAAGCTCATCACAATCCAGCGTTGTGCCCAAAACGAAGATTTTCTCATGCATTTTAAAGATTGTTTTTCCTGGAGCATCAAATCTAAAAATATATCGATCCACATACTTTTTCTATACCTTACGAACTAAGTAAACACAATGGAAATGGTCTCTATTCTTGATTCGATCGTTAATGAAAAAACTCACTTTGGAACCATCAACTAGTTAACATTAAGGTTTAAATATCAAATTGTCAAAGTACATATAGTTACATTCTTCCCCCATAAAAGATTTCGTTTCGGAAATCCTCAAGGATAGAACAAAAAATCCAACACTCTCGCATAAGTGATGACCCAAGACAAATCGTCACTCACTGCTCTCAAGAACGACTATTGAATGTGATTATGACAAAGGAAATAGACTTGGAATTTGGTAGGAAGCCATAATTCCCATTCCTTTGTACAACCACCATCAAAATCCGAGATCGATCTAACTATGACAAAACACCATTGTCGCGCACTCATTTCCAAAAGAATAAGAAATGGGAAATATAAGTGACTACCCCTTAGTTGGGACATAACTAGACTAAGCAACTTCTCTCCCAACGCTGACTTAGATCACAAAAAATTTCGACAACGTTACCTCTTTGCAGCTTTATTCGGAAAACTACAACTATCCAATTCTAGCTTAACTAAAGGAAACCAAAGTCCAATGTGGCCTCTCGCATTTGGGAAATTAAATCATAAAAATTACCCCCACAGCTAAAACTACAACTCAATATGACACTTATTTCAAGTCATGTATGGAAACAAACATATATGAAAAATAAAGCTATCCCGCATGCCTAATAATAGCATAAGTATAAGTAGTCATGTGAACGTCAACAATCAAACAAATATAGGCAAAACAACAACAACTATAAAAATAGGACATCCATGCCTAACTGAGCGTGCATGATACTACCCAAGCTAGTACGAGACATCAAATCCACATATAACTCAACAAATTTAGTCTCCATTCTATTAAGAATATCTCTAACATCTCGCATAAACGAATTAGGTATACTCAAGTGTTATCATACTATTCTAAACTCATTGGAAACCTATCAATGAATACTATCGTTAATTGTTCTTGCATCTCATCACAAAACTTGAGTAATTATACAGACCCACTCGATGCTTCTTATTCGACATTTATAATTGATCATTCATCCACTAAATATGAATTTCTAACCATGTCCTTTCTGCCATGCCAGGAACAATAGCACCTCTTCTATACGGGATCAACCACATTGGTCGAGTCCACATAACATCACTTCAAACTTCGGAGTTATAATAAAAAATATACAAGTCGCCTCCACTAATGGAGTATCGCTCTTAAACTGGTACACGTCCAACCCAAACACAACAACTACGCTAGAAGGCTAAGAACTCTAACCGTCACCACAGTCAAAGGTCGAGATCACTCTCGGAGAAGAGAAACTCAGTGATGCGACTTCATTAAACAACTTTATCCCTTTCCTTAATAATTAATGCATCCATATCTCTGAAGCGAACTCTATCACCGCTGACTCCGAATTGGGATTCATACACTCCTCATGCGGCTTCGGTTATTGACTGGGAACACAACAACCTCCCTTTCAGCATCAACTCTGCATCTACCTAAACAACACTATTAAGTGAGCACTATCGGCTTCTCACTCTATCAAGCAATGAGTAATGTCGATACAATCTCCAATTTCAAAAGCAGGCTTCGAATATGAAGCTCCCCTTGGATCAATTTCAAACTCCAAACTTTCTTAACCCGTATAACATTAATAATAACATCCTACCTAAGGTAGAGTGACCTAAGCACCTCAATTCCTTTATGTTTAAGTGACAACCCAAAACCAAACCATTCATTGGTGTTTCACAACACCAATCCATGCAACGTCATCCATGCCTTATGCCTTCTCCTCTCGTTAATAGGAAATGAGAATACTATTAGGTGCACTAACTCTTCGACATTATATCTTGGAACCCGATCAAAGAAGTCAACCAAACATGTTGATTCACCAATTAACTCAAATGGCCTAATCCATTAAAGTCACAACAACGTATAAGATGCTGTAATCGATACACTTCACCAAATACTCTCCCATAGCTAAATTCCTCTAAAAAGATGAAATGAGAGAATACTCTGACACCATGAAGTTGATCTAACAAGCTACCAAGAACTGCTTGTCTTCTGTTCCATGGGTATTAAATGTAGTTGGGCCTTGAATAATGGTTCAACATCCTAAACTAGATCTACACGAGAGTTTATTCAAATATGATTAAAATCTACCTATCTTCAGCTAACTCAAACCAATACGCAATCTAAGGGAACCATCTGTCTACTGCGAATACTACTGATGGTCTCCACTTGGATATACTCCACCGAATACCAAATAGTTATTTATCTACACCTCGAGCTCCTCCTCTGCTTCTCTGGTGCCTTCCTTCTCGAAGGTATTACCATAGGTATGGTACAGTTCATCAGGTCAATACAGGAGTCAGGACTAAATCTATGTTGCGAATGGTACTAATAACAAATTGACGTTTAGAATCTCGGGCTATTGTAGATAACTAGCCATCACCTACTGATCTGGTAAATAGCCTACCACTACACCTTGCTCGTCATCTTTCATTGTCGTCGTTGACACACTCTCGCAATCTACTAATACTCCGTATTTTCTCAACCGGCCCATCTTCAGTGTAATACCAACCCAACAAGTTAACTCTAGAGCCTAAGACTAAGTCTAAAGCAACCAATTAGCAAAAAACAATCGAACAAGCAAATGTGGCTCGATGAAATTAAGTTTTGACGAACCACGTATACCGCTAAGTGTAAACACCCATGTTGTAACACTCCTCTATCTCGAGGCCCAAAACTGAACACTATAGATGCAATAGTCACCCACAATGCTAATCCTTAGCAACCAAACATTTGATGTTACTCACATATAGTGCAACTAAGCCATCAACAAGGTAAGTCACAACTAAGACAGTCAAATCAAATCTTCTCGAGTCCCAATTCCGCTCCGTCAATCAAATCTCTAGATCAAAAGGAATGCTGAAACCTTGGCATCAAAATAAAATACGTATGGACATGCCACTAGTGGAAAACATATCCCAAGTGGTGATATCATATTCTTCCTTTCTTCAAGGGAGCACTCGACTAAACAGGACCAACAATATATGAATAAGCTTCCACGATTAATCCATAAAACAGGACAACTCTCATCTGGGTACAAGCTCGAACATCCTAAGCTCTTCTAACCAACTTCTCAAAGCCCTCATCCTCTATCTGAATGGAATCAACCGGTTTGCCTGGTCGATCGACTAACCCAACTACAACTTCTATCCTTCTATTATAGAGCAACAACGATGGAAAGTGAACTGTAATTCGGCTTCATCTCTAATGCGGCGACATATTGCAACATAATACATATCTCCTTACCCAAATCTGTGAATTTCTCAACCGATGACGACTTCTATAAAGTCAAGACAAATTTCTTCGAAGCAAACTATGAACTGATCTCGAACAAGCCAAAGCTACAAGAAATCTCAACAAATTTAGACTAAAACTTGGTTTTTCTTGTGATAACTTCTCTCCCAATGCACTATCCACCTCTACGTCATCGAAGAACTGCTTGCAAGAAAGCAAACCAATCTTGCACTGCTCCAGTCAACTCTATTCCTAATAACAGTTTACCTCTTCGATATCTAAGTATCCTTAAAGCTTGGCATACCTGACTCCTTGCACTTGAGTACCAAAACCAAATTAGAGAAATCAGGTCATCTCAACCAGCGATTTGTGCCACAACTGAGAACGCATAATGTGAATCAAGGTTAGTGGTCCTTGACCCTATCCAATTCCCAACTTGAGAAATGGAGCAACTTATAGTATTTCTCGCTTGCTAGATCATCTTAGGGAAATGGTTAGGATGATCAGTCACCAACAGAGAAAACTATTACAATGGCACTCATGAGAAAAACAACTTGTACTATATATATACTACTACTATATAATTCTGAAAACCAAAATATATACAAATATGTACTATCTCGTATATATTAACTCTCGATTTGATACTACTTAGGCAAAACAAAGCAACCTAAGCTCTGATACCTCTTATGGTGACCGACATACACCATCGGTGCACATATAACCTAATATTGTGTCGTACATACACTTGATCGATGTAAGACGATAATCAAGAGTAAGAATCTGGAAAAATAAGGAAAGAAAATAAGATTGGAAGAGAATAAAAGAGAAGGAGACGAAAGAAACACCAAATACAATTATAGAAACTGTTATATATATCACAGCACATCAAATAAAACATAATAAAAATCATGTACATAAAGTAGGCAAGATAGTAATAATATATAATCATGGTATACTAGAGATAAATATACTTACGAACAAACTATCTCAAAGATAACGCTTGCATCTACCACCTAGTTTACTCGTTGTTGTGTTTGATGAGTACCCAAGGTAATAAGAGGGTACATAAAACATTGAGTCAGAAAACAGTCTGATGTGAGCGATAAACGTTCTCAAAATACTGTAAAATTCGTAATAGTAATTGGACCCAAAGTATGGAAATCCATATCTGACCCATCCTTGCATCTGTTGAGTTATCACCTAAATAATATACTACTTATGATAATAATTTAAGTGTACCCTATGTCAAGTACTAAGGTGTCTAAATGTCTGCATCTACACTATCTATATTTGTGTCAATGATTACCCACATTTTAGTGACATCCCCAAGGGTAACAAACGACTATTTAAATAGAGCAAACATTATCCATCCTCACGTTCAATCACTCAGTGAGTTATATATATATATATAATATGTTTAGTTCCATGGTAACTATACCCCATCGGAGCCGAAACAGTCGACTGACAACCTCTATCTGGTTGAGAATGAGCATAAGTGGTACTCATGAGTTCCCCTTGGATTAACAACCTATGTCCAATGGATGGCCTCCGAATTGGCTTACAATCTACATCTGGTCGAAGACTCGATAAATGCTCAAGCCTTAGCTCTTCAACTACCCAACCGAACCTACATATTGACGGTCCCTTTATATGTGTATCTCCACTACAAAGTTTATTCTGTAATTATCCTCATACTCTCATCTGAAGCCTTCCGACCATGAACTGCCTAAACAACTATGTCCCCCGTCAAACTCTGCTCCCTAAACCTCTCTTGATAGCTCCTCAATCTTAACTAGTAGTCTCATCATCCTGACTCATAGGTCTATCATCCTAACTTGCACGCTCTCTATCCCGACTCAAGTCTCAATACTCTGCCTCTCAGAGAATAATCATTAATTGACTTTGATGTTATTGCTCCACATCATGAAATCACCATCGTCAAATGATGAAATTTCTACAACGAAGCACCACATCCTTGCACCACGCCAAAACTATCGATCGAAGTGTCACTAGATCGTATAAACGTCTAACAAACCATCGTATCATTCTCCTCGAAATCACACCGTCATTTACATCAAATGGAAAAATTGGCAAGTACTAATAGTAGTCGATATCGATTACTCTACACTAATCAATAATGATTACTCTTATCATACAGTTGACCAAAATTGATTAGGTACATGTCAAATGAATACGTTCAGCATTCATTGCGAAATCCAAGCTCGTCACCAAGTCCATTTTCCGTCTTCAAATCCAGCGCCATTCTCCAATGCTACTCTATTATCGGATTAATCCAAAAACTTCACAACTTCTTTGCAAATTCATCTCATTTTGTTCGAGTCCTATCCACGTACTCAATCAACATGCACTAAACTTCATGTGTGTTTGGTCGATAAACACTAGTAACTTCAGAAGATGAGATTTTTCCTAATACTAAGTCGCCTATGAACAATCTTTTAACTAACAAAGAAAATAATCATCCATGCAACCAAAGATTAAAAAAATCATCTACTAGCAATAAAACATCCATAATGGCATCCATAAAAATAGATAAAATCAATCTAAATAGAATAGCGATGATTTGGTGTCAAAATAGTTCAATTCTAGGTTCAAACTAACCAAATTGTTTTTAATTATTTTGTTTATTATTAACTAGGTTCAACTATCCAAGAAAAATATATTTTAACATTTTAAATCACCTAAAATGTAAAAAAATCACCACACAAACAATTACAGTTCAGTGGGGGAAATATCTCTCATCTTAACCAAATCAATCCAGACTGGTATCAAAACGTAGAGCTAGCCAATATGAATCCAATACAAGAAACGACATCTAAATATGATGTCGTACACAAAAGTTATAGATGTTATAAGTTTGTGTGTTATTTAAATAACAAAATGTCATTAGCACTTAAGTTAATTATCTAATTACCTTAACCCCTTTCTTCCCCTATTAACATACACAGCCATGTAGAGGTAGCCAAACCCATTTGCTCCAATTCTTTTCTCCTCTTTTCTCCCTCATTTCTTAATGAAATTTCAAACCGTTTGAGCCTATGAACTCCTCTACGAATAAGCTTCGCGACTATCACAACATGGTCAAACTCGCACCCCCATCAAAACTAGTCCTCTACAATTCTGCATGCCAAGTCATGACCTCCCTTGCTCGCATTTTGCTAGTATGCCAGGATTTTGCTGAAAGTTTGGTCGGAGGTGCTATTTTCGATGAGAAACACAACGGTGATCTTGGATTCGTGAAACATTGCTTGATTCTCCTAGGAATTTGTGTCTTAGTCTCACGTTTTGGCATAGAAAAATCTAGAATGTTGATCGAGTGTGACAAAAAGAGTACAGGATGGAAGAGAAACAAATTCTAGGAATTTCGGAATTGATTTCATGATTTTTCGTTGAGTGAATCAACGAGAATAATTTTTCAAAGATTGAGGAAGGAAGAGACATTATTTTTGAGAAGAGGATGATGGCTACTGTTGGCCTACTTTGTGAACTAGGCAACACAAAGTCAAGAAACCAAACATTGAAGGGTATTTTTAAGTATAAGACTTCGGTTCGGATTGGAGGAAAACACTACAATTCAGATTGATAGCTGCAGTTGTTCGGATCGGGTCAGAGCAACATATCGGTTCGGATCGGATGGAGTCCTCTGTTCGGATCGGTGATCTCTTACTGGGTAGATTGGTAAGGCATATCTAATCGGATCGGAAGGCAACTAAATCTCGAATGGATCGGAAAGCCACCTGTTTGCCACAATAGCGGATCGGAGCGGAGCAGATTAGAGAAGAAGAGAACGTTGCATCCAAGCCAATCCGGTTCGGATCGGATATCCCGATCCGACCCCCTTGTCTGTGCGCCTCCGATCCGGACCCATGTTCCCTGTTATTCTCCTGCAAAATTGCCTGGATAACCGGACCGGCTATGACTAATTCCTACCTATAACGTCCATCTCTTTGATGCGTTGTCAACATGATAGTTCATCCGAACCCGAAGAGAGTGCGATGGATAACACGTGGCCCGACCCGGATCAAATCTCAAGCAAATTCACACCTATAAATACCCCGACCGGAGACAAAGAAAAGGATCTTTTTTCAGCACTTAGAGAATTCAATCACCTCCATCATCCGAACTCCATTACTTCCGGAGAATCCAAATCATCTTTCATTTCTTGTTTTAGTCAATTGAGTGAACAAAAGTGAGTTGTGAGTGAATCTTACATTGTATTTGCAACTGAATTATTGAATATAGTGAAAAATAAGTGGACGTAGGCATTTGTTCGCCGAACCACTATAAATCTTGCGTGTTCATTTTTATTTTTATCTCATCTTATCTTGTTTTAAATCAATTCGGGTGTTAGAACCACTTTTGGGTCTAACATTTTGGTGCTTTCACTGAGAATCCTCATCTAAATTCTTTATTTTCCGGGATCTCTTTCTACTTTTTGGACCGTTGAGTTCAAAGAAGTGAATCCTTAAGTTTCTCCGCTTTTTTTACATTCGTTGAAGTGATTGTCAAAAACTCATGGCCAAAGGAAAAGGCAAGGAAGTTCAGTCTTTTCGAGGAAATGGAGCTGGCGAAGATCAGCAAAATGCTGTTGTAACAAGGTCTCGGGGGCAGAGTTCAGCAGCAGGAAGAATCAATGCAGGAAATCCGAACCGACGGCAAGGGGAGAGCTCCGATCCGATTCGGGTAGGAGACTCTGAAGCAGTGCACTCCCCCAATCTGAACCGACCCGAGCTGCTCGCTGCACACCGATCCGACTAGGCACCCCAGCTCCGATCCGACCCGACTTCCTACCTCCGATCCGACCCGATGCTTGGTGAAGCTGGAACCTCTACTCGAGTCCCTACGAATGCTCCAATTCTAGCTGCCAGGGTTGGTGATCAGGTCAATCCATCTGCGCCCATCACTCAAGGAGATTTCTCGCGCTTGCTTGATATGCTTGAGAGCACGAGGGAAGCTATGAGAGTTCATGAGCGCACTAATCTCATGATGCAGGAAAATATGAGGCTCATGAGTCGGGAGATTAGTGAACTCCGTCGGCAAAGAACTCCATCACCGGTTCGTCACACACCAGTAGATCAATCTTCATCTTCCGAGGAAGAGAGGCCTCGTGAACGGAGGCCACTCGAACGACCTCAGAATGTGGAGCAGCTGACATTTGGATCTTTGGGATCTCGCGAGGATATCGCACGAGCATTAGGAAACGATGACCCCACTCGGGGGCAAAGACTCCAGTCCCCTCTTCCCGAGATCGACCGGGAACGCAGGGAACGGAATCGAGCAGAGGCAGCTCGAAGAAGAAGGGCATCTCCTGAGCAAGAGCCCAGAAGGAACTCGGATACTAGGGCCAGAGAACCTGAGCAGCCCCTAACTAGTGCTGATGTACAGGCAATGGTTCGCCGAATTATGTCCGAGAGCCGGAATTATACAAATGAAGACTATGGCATTGAGCGAAGCCATACTCCGTTCACCGACGATATCCTCGACTTCCAGTTTCCCCGACGCTTTAACTTGCCACAGATGGACAAGTATAACGGAAGGACTGATCCGGGACAGCATTTGATGCGGTATTCGTGGCTCATGAACGCCGCTGCTGCCCCTGATGAAGTGAAGTGCAAAGCATTCCCAATCTACCTAGAAGATGTGGCATTGTTCTGGTTTACCCGACTTCCTCCTCGTTCAATTTCTAATTACAAAGAACTAAGCGAGCGTTTCATGAACCAGTTCCGGCTACATGCCCGAAAGTCCAAGAGTGTAATTGAATTATCGAGAATCAAACAGGCACCAGGAGAATCTTTAAGGGCATATCTTGATCGTTTTAACCAAGCTGTAACTGAGGTCAGTGACCCGCATGAGCCCACTATTCTGATGGCATTGAAGGAGGGAGTTGATCCTGAATCTGAGTTTGGAGACTACCTTTCTGGGAAGACACCCCCCACAAGGGAGATATTCTACGAAAAAGCCGATATTTATTTAAGGCGAGAGGAGGCCAGGGCAAATCGAAAGAGAAAGTCTGAGACGGCTTCAAAGGAGAATGTGCAGAGTAATATCGCCGTGAAGCAGTCGGGGGAGAATTCTGGCAAGGTTGAAGTAAATGTAGGAAACAAGGGTGGAAACGGCAATACTGGAAGTAGGGGAAACAACAACAATGACCGTAATTCAAGCGGTAATAGAAGAAACAGAAATAGGGGAAGTGACCCTAACAAGAGACCCCGATTCCAGAACTACGAGAATTATACACCATTGAATGACACCCTGGAAAATATTTACCTGGATACCAACAATGTGATACAGTACAAAAGACCGCCACCTCGTGATTCGACCGAGAAAGAAATGGCGACAGGGAAATTTTGCTTGTTTCACGGAACTCATGGGCATTCAACCAATGAATGTCGGCATTTGAGGGATGTGATTGAGAAACTGTTGCGTGAAGGAAAGTTGGACGAGTACAAGGTTACCCCGAGGGACAGGGGGCAAAGTGAGCAGGCCCCAAAACAGATTCTACCTGCTCCCAAGCCTACAGCGCAGCAGAAAGGTAAAGGAATTGTCATCAACTCCATTGTAGGCGGACCTCACCCGGCAATCCGAAGTTTTAGGTCAATGGACCAATATGTGAATGCTGCCAAGCATCTAGATGTGAATGAAGGTGACGATTTGGAAGATGTCGCCCCCATAAAACAACAGAAGACCATGTTTGACGACGTGGTATTTCGAAGCCGAGACAATACTGGGATTCAATCACCCACCAATGATCCGTTGGTTATTACTACCACCATTGGGCCGGCCTTGGTTCATAAGGTACTAGTAGACAACGGAAGTTCCGTTAATATTTTGTTCAAGAAGTCATTTGATCAGATGAAGCTTGAGCCCGAAGATCTGAAACCTTGTGAAGGATGGATTAGAGGCTTCAACGGAGCGACGACAACTCCTATGGGATATATAGAGTTGCCCGTGACCCTAGGGCAAGGAGAACGTAGAAGAGTGCGAATGCTTCAGTTCGTAGTATTGGACGTAGATTCGCCATATAACGCATTTTTAGGGAGACCTGCCCTCGCTGAATTTAGAGTTTGTATCGCCCCTTGGTGCTTGTTACTAAAGTTCCCAACCGAAGCCGGGACTGGAGTAATGAGAGGGGATCAGGTTTCTGGACGGGCCTGCTATGTGGCCGAACTGAAGATGTTGATGAAAGGAGTTAATGCTGAGAGTAAGAATGCCTCGTCTCCCTCAAAGGGGGACTCGGCATAGCAATTAGAGAGATTGAACCCGAGGGAGTTGCCCAAAGGAACGCCTGAAGACCTGGATCCTAGAAAAGACGAGGAACCAGAGGCTAGGAATGCAACTCCTAATGAAGCGACAGTGGAAATTCCCATTGATAAAGCTGATCCGACGAAAGTTTTGAAGATTGGTTCTCAATTGGATCCACGTCGTGCTGAAGAACTGACGGACTTCTTGAAGGCAAACTTAGATGTGTTCGCCTGGACCCATGCTGACATGTGTGGGATATCACCTTCCATTATCAGTCACAAATTGAATGTAAATCCGAAGCATCCGCCTGTGAAGCAAAAGAGACGCATGCTGGGCCCAGAGAGGTCGGCTGCTCTCAAAGAGGAAGTAGAGAAATTGAAGCAAAATGGATTTATTCGAGATTCGACTTATCCCGACTGGATATCGAATCCCGTCTTGGTAAAGAAGCCAAACGGAAAGTGGCGAACTTGTATTGACTTTTCAGATTTAAATAAAGCTTGCCCGAAAGATAGTTTCCCACTTCCCAGGATTGACCAGCTTGTAGACTCGACAGCAGGTCATGAACTTCTTTCTTTCATGGACGCATACTCTGGATACAACCAAATTCCTATGCACATACCAGACCAAGAGCATACGAGTTTCATTACGAATTTGGGGCTATATTGTTATGTTGTAATGCCATTCGGGTTAAAAAACGCTGGAGCTACTTATCAGCGCTTGGTAAATAGAATGTTTTATGATCAAATAGGAAAAACTATGGAAGTTTATGTGGATGATATGCTTGTCAAATCAAAGCAGTCTTCCAGTCATACGCAAGACTTAGCGGAAATGTTTGGTATCTTGCGGAAGTATCGGATGAAATTGAATCCTCTGAAATGCTCATTTGGAGTGGCATCGGGAAAGTTCCTTGGCTTTATTGTGAGTTCCCGAGGAATTGAAATCAACCCTAGCCAGATAGCAGCGATTAGAAACATCGAAGAACCGAGGAGAATTAAAGACGTCCAAAGTCTGGCAGGGAAGGTAGCGGCGCTGAGTAGATTCATCTCCAAAGCCACCGATAAATGTGTTCCGTTTTTTGATTTAATAAAAAGGGGAAAGAAGAACTTCCAATGGACTCCTGATTGTGTTGAGGCTTTTCAAAATCTGTTAGAGCTACTAGAGAAACCGCCAATCTTATCAAAGCCCGTAGATCACGAAGAATTATTTGTTTATCTGGCAGTCTCGGCTCACGCTGTCAGCACAGCCCTGGTTCGAGAAGAAGACAAAGTACAAAGGCCGGTGTACTATGTGAGTAAGAAATTAGCAGCGGCAGAGCGCAACTACCCAAAAATTGAAAAGCTCGCTTACAGCCTCCTGATCGCGTCCCGAAAGCTTCGTCATTATTTCCAAGCTCATCCAATAACCATATACACTGACCAGCCCTTAAGGCAGGTGTTGCAGAGACCCGAAGCATCGGGGAGGTTGATCAAATGGAACATAGAACTAAGTCAGTTTGATTTGAATTTCCAACCTCGAAAGTCGATCAGGGGGCAAGCCCTAGCAGACTTTATTGCGGAGTTCACCATTCCAGAAGAGGAAATAATCAATGACCGAGTGGTTAAATCTGAGGAAGAACTAGAGATGAATCCGTGGAAATTATATACAGATGGAGCTAAAAATAACCGAAGGTCCGGAGCTGGAATTGTCTTAGTTACTCCCGAGGGACGGTCGTTATATTACGCCCTGCGATTAGAATTTTCGGCAACTAACAATGACTCTGAGTATGAAGCCCTGATTGCCGGGCTGAAACTTGCTAAAGACCTCGGGGTAAAAATGATGGACATATTTTGTGACTCTAAAATTGTTGTTTGCCAAGTGCGAGAGGAATTTGCGGCTCGAGGACCTCGGCTTATCGCCTACCTCAAGAAAGTGAAAGAACTATTGAATAGCTTAGATCGGTACAACATAACACATATTCCCAGAGCCGAAAACCAGAAAGCGGATAGGCTGGCAAAGCTGGCTAGTTCTGACAATCCAGAAGAGACTGAGGTAATTCCAATTGAAACATTGGAGTTGCCAAGCTTTGAGTCAATGGAAATTGAATTCGCTTTTGAAGCGGAACCAGAGAAGGAGTCGTGGATGACTCCAATTAAGAATTTTCTTAAGAATGGGACACTCCCATCGAAGAAGAGTGAGAAAAGAGCTGTAGTTCGCAAAGCTACCAGATATGTTATACAAGACGATACTCTCTATAGACAAGGATTTTCTATGCCCCTGTTACGATGTATCGCACACGACGACATCAAGCGTGTACTAAGAGAAGTACACGAAGGTGAATGTGGAGATCATACAGGAGGTCAAACTTTAGCAAAGAAAATATTGCGGTACGGATACTTCTGGCCTACGATCAACAGAGATGCAGCTGATTATTCACGACGCTGCGATAAGTGCCAGAGATTCGCCAAGATCCCCAGAGCACCGTCAACCCAGCTTAAATCGATGGTGAGTCCTTGGCCATTTGCTACATGGGGAATTGATATCATTGGAGTTTTACCAATTGCAAAAGGAGGAGCTAAGTATGCAATAGTAGCCGTGGATTATTTCACGAAGTGGGTGGAAGCTGAGCCCTTGACTAAGATCACAACAAGAAAGGTGATAAGTTTTGTGGTCAGAAATATTATATGCCGATTCGGGATCCCAAGGACGATTATTACTGACAACGGGACCCAATTTGATAGCATTGAATTCAGAAATTTTTGCCAGAAATATAAGATAGACAAACGATATACTGCAGTTGCCTATCCACAATCGAATGGGCAAGTAGAGGCAATAAACAAGGTAATAAAATCCATCCTCAAGAAGAGATTAGAGCGTGCAAAGGCAAAATGGGTTGATGAATTGCCCCTAGCTTTGTGGGCATATCGAACAACGTTTAAAACGGCTACCGGTCATACCCCTTTCTCTCTCTCCTTTGGCTCAGAAGCTGTGATTCCAGTTGAACTAGAAGTTCCTTCCCACAGGGTGACATATTATGACCCGATGACGAATCGGGCGCTCTTACTTGAGTCCCTTGATGAAGTCGAAGAGAAAAGGGACGAAGCAGACTTGCGTGCAGCAAGACATCGGCATCAGATGGCACGCTATTATGACAAAAAAGTTCGCCTCAGAACTTTTGAACCAGGAAATTTGGTGCTAAAGAGAGTTTTTCCATCCCTTCCTTACCTCGGCCCAAAATGGGAAGGACCCTTCGTCATCCAACGGAAACTTGAAAAAGGAACCTTCAAGTTAACGACCGTAGATGGCGAAGAAGTCCCTCGAGCATGGAATGCCCAACATTTAATGCGATATTTGGATTAGAAATGCTATACTTTTTGTTATTTTTCCTGTGAACTCTGTAATAAGGCACGCCTTGCCTTGGGAAAATCTGATGATATGAATAAAGAACTATAAAGTGGATGTAGGCTACGACTTAGCTGAACCACTATAAAAATATTGTGTGTTATTTACTTTTATGTATTTACATTCATTAGTTATTCTGTTGTGATTATAAAATACAGGATAACTCAGAGCCTAAAAAGGTTGAAAACAGTAAGACATAAAAGAATGAGAAAACGACATTCTTAACTCTAACTCTCCAGAGAAAGAGAGAGAGTATAAAAGCGTCTCCGACTGAGCGCTGAAAAAGAAATTCTCCTCCTAACTCTAGATTTCCAGAGAGAAAGAGAGTATAAAGGCGTCTCCGACTGAGCGCCGAGAAAGAAGTCTTTCCCCGTTGAACGACCGGGGAATAAACAAATGACTGAACTCGAACTCTAACTCTCAAGAAAAAGAGGGAGAGTATAAAAAATGCTAGAAAAAACGACAGGTACTGACGACATGGGAAGTGCTATCTCGTCAGAGAACTGGGAGCATTCAGATTGCATGGTTAAGCGTTGAATAACTTATGGAAATTGACTGGGGACACATATGCATACACATATTTCCCCCCTCCACAACTTCGTTTAATAGCTATAGACATGCATTTTTACATAAGTGCAGAACTACTAACAAATAAACATTGCAAAAAGTGAATTATTTTTATTCACAAATGAATGAATTTGTACAGGGAAATAACTAAAAAAGAAAGTGCGGAAGCTGCTTTTGTAGCAGCACTTATTGGTTCACAAAGATGCTAAAAAGATACAGGGGAACCCACTATTTAGGCTTGGAATGAGCCTTAGATTTTTTGGCAGCTTTCTCTGCATCCTTTGCTTCCTTCTCGGCTTCAGTCAAGATTCGTTTTGATTTCTTTTTCCCTGAAGATGTGGTACTGGAGCCAGCAGACTTCTTCCCGGAGAGTGGGGCACTGGAATCAAGAGAAGATTTTTTAGCAAGTTCTTCGGTAATAGATCTAGTTGAGAGCTTAACAACTAACCTTGAACCTGCATCCACAACTGCGAGGGGCTTGAGGACCTCAGGGTCTAGTTCTTCGGCCTTTAATTGCAAGCGCTTGTCTTGATCAGCCTTCATGGCAGCCAAGGTAACGTCATCAGCGCTTTTCGATTCCCCAGTTATTGCAACCTCCGGTTCCTCATCATGCCCCTCGTCTCCTCCGTCGTCTTTTAAAGCTGCAATCATTTCTTCATCATGGGGAGTGGTGACCTTAGTTGGCTCACTTCCTTTCCCCAAGTCTATGGAAGCAACCTTGTCTTCCCCTTCTTTGACCCTGTCAGTGGGCTTTGTCCCAGCGACAGCTCCTTGAGCTACATCTGTCTTTGCGGATGATTCAACACCTACAGAATGAGAAACATCGGTTATCAACTCAGGCGAAAGCAAAGGGTTTCTCATCGAACGTTCAATCACGTAGCCAAAGGTAGTAGTAGCCTTGGCAAATTGAGGAGAAAAGATAGGAATACCTTCTGAAGACTTTTCAGCGGGGGTGACTACTACCTCTGGAGTTATTTCAGGAATGGGAGATAGCAAAGTTGTCCGGGGAATTCCCGGGTTTTCGGGATCATACCCTTCTACTTCGGGAGTTGCAGGAGCAGAAGAAGAGGAGCCAGCTTCGGGAATGGTTTTTTGTTTAGACTTCCGTCTCTCTTCTTCCATAGCCTCAGCGATGAGGCGGCACCCTTCAGCTAGACGCTCTGGTTCATCATCTCTCAAGTATTTCTCCATCAGTTTATCTTCATCAAGGGAATCGACCTTAAGTTCTTCTTTTTCCCACTCAACGATTTGATTCCATACTTGAACCAGAGTGGATGGATAGTCCTCGATCCAAGAAATGTTTCGACGACGAATAATATGTGCGAAGAATTCAATCATTAATTCGCCGAAACTTTGAATCTCAACCTCCGCCTCAGATAATTTCTTGCGGGCTTCCTCCGCAGATTTAATGGCACACTCCACATTGCCTTCGGCCAGAGCAGCCCTGTTTTCTGCCTCCAACAGCTTCGAAGCCAAGTCAGCATTCTTCTTTTCTAATTCAGCACTCCTTTTTGCTAACTCGGCGTTTTTCCGTTCAAGCTCAGCATAAGCAAGGTGTGTTTTAGCGGCTTCTGATTTGGCCTCGTCAGCTTGCTTTTTTAGTTCAGAGCGCTCCTGAGTATGGGACTCAAGCAAGTCATGATAACGCTTTTGCATGTCCTCAAACTGTTGTTTGAAATTAGAAGCGTTCTTTTGAGCGACAGCTAGTTGAGCTTGAGTGTCTTCCAAGTCTTTTCCTAAGGTTTTTAAGGCCTTAGCATCCTCCTCCGCGGTCTTTTGCATTGAGTTAGCATTTGTCATTAGAGTGCGGATGATTCTAGAAAGATTGCGTGAATACTTGAACATCTCAGTATATTGTTTTTCTACCAAATCAATTTTTGCCTTGGCCTCATCTGCCCAATTAGAAGAAATAGGTTCAAGGGTAGGTAGAAAGGTCAGAGTCTCGAAGTAGTGCTCGGGAAATTGCTCCTTTAAATATGCCAGCTTTACTGCAGTTCCCGCATCTGGTGGAGGAGGAGCGAGGATTGTTAATTCGGTGTCCCTTCTTGAAGAGGATTCTGTAGTACCCTTGTCTGTCCTAGGTCGTTTAGTAGCAGGGACTTTTTGCTTACTTCGAGACCCGGTTTCCTTTGGAGGAGTTTTCTCTCTACTCCGCTTTTCATGGGAGGAAGTGGAGTCCTTAGATGGTGGTCTATCCTCCTCCCTACGACCTTGATAGCTCTTGTATTTCTCTTGTTCCGGTCGAACTGGTGAGCGGGAGCGTGAGGGCCGAGATCGATAGGGATCATAAGGTCTTCTCTCCTCCCTACCACGATCATCCCGGCGATCATACTCGACATCCTGAGGAGGATTGGACATGCTGCGACGAAGCTTTCTTATATCATAATAGGATCGAGACATTGTACCTGCACGATAAAATAAACGAAGTTTAGAATCAATGGATTCATGGAGAAAGAAGTGCAGTGAATGCTAAGGCTGTGGTGTAAAGTGCATCCTAAGTGGTGTGTGTCCCCCCAACCAACCCGAGTCTGAAGCTAGACTGGTGCGGGCAGGCTCTTTGGCCTTAGCGGGAGTAGTTTCTTCGGAAGAAGTGAAGACTAAAGGATCCTTCCTGAAATCCTCTGAAGTATATATAGTTTCAGGTAAGGGGAGATCCCCCAAACCCTGAAATATGTGCTCATCAGTGCTAGGAACATCCCCTTCGGAAGCGTGAAGTGGCGACTCTTGGGAAGATTTTGACTTGTCTAAAGAAGTAGTTTCCTCGGGGGCAATATACCCTTCACGATGTTTTTCGGCCAGATTAGCCAGTTCATCATCTTGTGTGGAAGAGGGAGAAGGTGAAGTTTGAAGAGGAGCTGTAGGAATTCCCGAGCCTTCTCCTATCTCTGGAACTGTCTCCACTGGAGGAATGTATGCATAAGGGACCGTCCCATGACCGATGCTACGGAAAATGGATAGCAGCTCGTGAAAATGAAGGTATTCATCTTTAAGGACCTCGTCGATAGTCAGGAATTTTTGATCGCCATTAAGAAGATGGTGCATCCGATCAAAGAACACCTGATCTGATATCTGTTTGGGATTGTCGACTGCAAACAAAAAGGAAAACAGGTCAGGGTGATGATTCAAGTGTATAGAGTCCGGGTTCAGAAAATCAACGCTTTACTTGATTTTGTCCATCTCCTGGCGCATCCAGACTGTTGCTTTATATAGAACCATTCTAGTCTGGAATCTCCAGCTTTACTGCTAAATGGTGCAGAGATTATCTTTCTCTTTGGGACTGATTCAAAGTAGCAGAAGGATGGAGTCTCTCGAGT
The DNA here is from genome assembly GCA_030737875.1 of Allium sativum. Lineage (NCBI taxonomy): Eukaryota > Viridiplantae > Streptophyta > Magnoliopsida > Asparagales > Amaryllidaceae > Allium > Allium sativum. The sequence continues at coordinate 257,759,118 of CM060927.1, read as the reverse complement.
CCGATGCTTGAAATTATAAAAGAAATGAACATCATCGAACGTGAGCTCTACGCCTAGGATTTCACGGTATGCTATGTACAAGGTATGCAAATAGGCATATGAATTGGGATGCAACTGCATGGGGGCAATCCGCATTTGTCTTAAGAAATCAACGATGAAAGGAGAGAATGGAGGAATGGCACCGACCATGCACATCAATCGAGTGACCGTCATATATCCTTCTGGAGGGTTGTGGGGACGGTCAGAGCGTGAGGGCACTAGGGTGTCCCTTTTCATTATGCCGTATTTTAGACAAATTCGAACAAGTCGATCGTTGTCAATTGTTGATTCAACGGAGTCCGAGGGTGATTCCAATATGACGGCTGATTCAAATTCATCGGGTGCTCGATTATCACCAATCCCTCCTTCCTCTTCGAAACCCAGAGAAACTTCATTCTCTGAAGACACCTCGTCGTTTTCCCGATGACCAACCCCGTAATCTGGACCCTCACTGTCCCATTCCGGATCGGACGAAGAAGATATATCCTCAAGAGTGATTTTGCTAGAAGTTTCCGGAGCTTCTTTCCTCTCAGCTAGGCGGGAAGAGCGTCTGGGCCTCATTGTCATAGAACTATTGAAGAAGCAATAGCACGGATTAGAGTAAATTATCCCGTGCCCCCCTGTGTATATGTGTGAACTAAGGTGTGTGCAGCAAATATGGGAAATGCAAAATAAAAGTACAGCAATGTAAGACGAAGCTTTGAAGAGAAAGTGATAGTCAGAGTTGTTCTTAATTCTCGTTTATGTTCGCAAGGCACTATCCTAACTGTCCACGAAGTTGTTGTCTAGAGTGAATGTTAGTTGAATTAGTTGGGTAGTCTTTGTGTGCCAAGTTTGATACGTTCGGTTCGGTTCGGATATGCATATGATAATTGGCTCAATACAAATACAGATATAGGGTCGGTTCGGATGCTTCATTAAAGCAAGATCAGTTCAAGGCAAGGGAGACAATGGGTTCGGATATAGGACTGATCTGATCGGATCGGGTGACCTGATCCGAACCGAACCAGCATCACTTAACCAGTCCATTTACTTCAACCCCTTATCCCATTCTCTCCTCCGACCCGAACCGACATTTTCCTTCCTTCCCGTCTTTCTAAAGTATGCAACCCGAACCGATTCCCTTTCCTTCTCCTTCCTTTCTGTTCCTTCGTCTCCAACCCGAACCAACTCCAATTTGTCATCACGATCTTCATCTTCATCTTCTTCCTCTTTCTCCCCACTCACAAACAAATCCATTCCATCACCAAAGCTCTCGTTGAGGACAAATATTTGCCCTCTCCAACCTATCAGCGCCTCGAAGTGATGGCGGATCCACCAGTAACGACGTGGAGTTCAAGCAAAGCCCCATGGCTAAACCATCCCAATCAACCACGAATTGAAATCAAAAGCAGTTACAACGAAGTTATTCGAGATTAAAAAAGCTACCTATATGTTTGATTTGAGAAATCTACAAGGAATAGTTTCAGAATATTGGAGTTTCTGACGTTTTCAATACTAGGGTTGGGAGCGGCAGCAGAAAAGAAGAAGAAAAGAAAGAAGACGGTGGTGGATTTATATAATGGTGGTGTTGACTCCTCATATTCCTATTCTTTCTCACCCGCTCGAACCGGAGTGAAGGCCCAGTAGCACAACTCTGCCTAAAGGCCCAATGTCCAAGAACCAAATCCACGAAAACGCATCGGATCGAAATCCGAACCGAATAAATTTCACATATTAATTTAGCATCCGACTCGAATTGAGTTCAAAAGAGAGATAAAAGAAAAGCATACCCGAGAGAAGCACTATGTGTCGAGAAAAATTCCCAAACTTGCTCAGAAATGAAGAAAATATGCACGAGTTGGATACCGAACCGAGTCGCGCCACCGAACCGGATAGAAATCTGTGCATTCCTCCTGACCGTTCTGATTCAAGGACTAGCATTTCAAACGACATCAAAGCACGCTTCGTATACAACAGAAGCATCCTTTGAGGGGGCAAAATGTTGGCCTACTTTGTGAACTAGGCAACACAAAGTCAAGAAACCAAACATTGAAGGGTATTTTTAAGTATAAGACTTCGGTTCGGATTGGAGGAAAACACTACAATTCAGATTGATAGCTGCAGTTGTTCGGATCGGGTCAGAGCAACATATCGGTTCGGATCGGATGGAGTCCTCTGTTCGGATCGGTGATCTCTTACTGGGTAGATTGGTAAGGCATATCTAATCGGATCGGAAGGCAACTAAATCTCGAATGGATCGGAAAGCCACCTGTTTGCCACAACAACGGATCGGAGCGGAGCAGATTAGAGAAGAAGAGAACGTTGCATCCAAACCAATCCGGTTCGGATCGGATATCCCGATCCGACCCCCTTGTCTGTGCGCCTCCGATCCGGACCCATGTTCCCTGTTATTCTCCTGCAAAATTGCCTGGATAACCGGACCGGCTATGACTAATTCCTACCTATAACGTCCATCTCTTTGATGCGTTGTCAACATGATAGTTCATCCGAACCCGAAGAGAGTGCGATGGATAACACGTGGCCCGACCCGGATCAAATCTCAAGCAAATTCACACCTATAAATACCCCGACTGGAGACAAAGAAAAGGATCTTTTTTCAGCACTTAGAGAATTCAATCACCTCCATCATCCGAACTCCATTACTTCCGGAGAATCCAAATCATCTTTCATTTCTTGTTTTAGTCAATTGAGTGAACAAAAGTGAGTTGTGAGTGAATCTTACATTGTATTTGCAACTGAATTATTGAATATAATGAAAAATAAGTGGACGTAGGCATTTGTTCGCCGAACCACTATAAATCTTGCGTGTTCATTTTTATTTTTATCTCATCTTATCTTGTTTTAAATCAATTCGGGTGTTATAACCACTTTTGGGTCTAACAGCTACAATATATGAAAAATGGCAGACTAGGGTTTGTGACTAGTTAGAGGGTATTTATGTCGTTAGGCCTAATTGTCAAGAACTGTGTGTCCGCATTACACATACGTTTTAAAAAAGCACGTCCAAACGGTACATCGGTTTGATACGAAACTTCACAGTGTAAAACCACTCACTGTGGTGATTTCAAAAATATAAATTTCATCCTAATTCGACACCATTCCTAAAACGAGGATCTTTACATGTATTTTCAAGGCTGTTTGGCCCTGAGCATCAAATCTCAAAATATATTGATTCATATGATTTTTCTCCACTTTACAAACTATATAAACACAATAGAAACGGTCTTGAGTCTTGGTTCGATCATTTACGAAAAATCTCACTACGGAACCATCAAGTAGTTAATGGTCAATATTTTAATAAATTTTTTAAATATCCAATCGTTAAATTACTGGTTCTTACAGAGTGACACGAGGAAGAATCAGAGCCTATGCAATATGACTAATTGACCCAAACCCCTAGGCCTATGTAGTGAGGACTGGGTCAGGTTATCGGCTATAGTCCATTTAGTGAGACATAGTGATAGTCTGGTGGAGTTTATGTCGTGGATTTGCAATCAAAGTATTGAGTATCGTATACTCAATGCAATGACTGGGAGAATGTGAGGATGGATGCTACGTTTGACTGTTTACTATCACAATTTCACGCACAACTTTGTTTACACATAGTATGTAATGAGCCATAGTTTTGTGCATTTTTAGTGCGTAAATATGACATGTTATTTTCATATTAGGTAGTATCGTTCTATTACTTTGAGAGATGGATATTAAAGGCATTTATCGCTTTTAGATTTTTTTCATGGGTTTTTCTATGATCGTTTTACCACTGTTGAAATTTTATTTTGTCCATAACTTTTGAATGGAATAAAATTTTAACTCAAAACCACTTCCATTGCATCAGAATGATAGTTTCCCTTTTTGTAAAGTGGTTACATGTTGAAAACAGACAAACCATTTAGGAGATATGACTGTTTGAAGGATTTTGAGCACATAAACAACACATTTCTAGCCTTCTAGGTCAATATTCAGGTAGGCCTAGTTTGTATTTCGAAATTAGGGGGATAAAGAGCTGGAATGATTTACCGTAACTCGTTTCTTTCATTTTATTATCTCTTCTTCTTCCCTCGTGCTTCTACCTCTATTACAACAAAATTTTGTGAATTCAAAACATAAATTCTTAACAAAAACTTCAATTAAAATATTGAGATTTATAGATCCAGAATAGGGAGGCATATTGAAACTCCTAAAAGGGGAGGTCTATCCATATTTGAAATTTCGTAGGCACATGTGAGTGATACTAATCTTATTTACAAAATTCTAAATTTCCTAATCTCAAAATAATTCTATAAACCTAATTACGTTAGGAATTTACAACTTTAGATTATATCTATGAATTAAAATGGTTGGGAATTAGGTTGCTTCATTTTCCTATGAAACCATCTACAAATCTATGCAAGTCTGTGATTTTTATTTTAATTTGGATTCTATGAAATAATTAGAGTAAATGGTTATTTTTGTATGTTATTTTGGATGATTTTATGCTTGGTTTGTTGTTGTTTGAATGTTTAAAAATGCCTACGAATGGCGACCTAGAATTACGATTTTGCAAAAAAGTTTATAATTCAAAGTTGCTCATTATCACATCAAATTTGGGGGAGAAGATCTGGAAGGTCTGCCGAGGTTGTGTGGGAAGGTTGGAGTATTATGGAATTCGTATAGTGGAGTTATAGCCAAAAATATTCGGGTTGGCTAAAACTCATAAGTCCCCAGAATCGTATGAAATTTTTATGGGAGCTTGAGAATGATATGGAGGCTATATTTCAAATTTCAATTCAACTGGATCAAAAATGAAGGAGATATGGTGAAAGTAAGTTCCAAAAGGTATGGAGTTTCAAGGATCAGATCGGTATGGAGCTTTAATCTGATCGGTGGACTTTAGATCGGTCGAGTAAAGGAAAGAACTTTGGATTGGTAGGAGGAAAGTGCTTTAGGTCGGTGGACTTCAGATCGACCAAGTACACTTGGCCTGGCAAACCAAATCAGTGTAACTACACTGATCCAAATGGGTCTGGTTACACTAATTTGGATTGGATCGTTTTGGTATCAATCCCAATCATAGGGATCAACACCGATCTGAACATGGTAGGGTTAGGTTCTTGTGACCCTACACGAATGACACACTACTTCGACATGACTTCTTAGATAAATGAAGGCATTTCAAGGAGGTTTACTTTGCAACAATAACAACATGAAAACTTCTCATTTCCGTAGATCAAAGGACCATCCAATTTGGTGAATATGACTCCAACGACGACCAGTTAAACTCCTAGGAGCAGAGCAATACACTATGGATCAAGGTGGTGAAGCTGTTAAGAGGGTTTAGGGAGCAGAGTTGGACAATAGAAGTAGTTTCCTAGGTTGTCTCGGACCAGAAGACTTCATGTGGAATACAAAGACCGTCCTAGAATAGCTTTGCTATGGAGATACGAATACAATAGGGATCATTAGTATGTAGGTTTGGTTGGGTACTTAAGTGCTATTTGAGTGCCTATCAAAGACCTGGTGTAGGTTGTAAGCATGTTCAGAGGCTTCTCACGGGATATCCAACCAGACTACAGGTTTATTATCCGGGGACTCGTGAATATTATTTATTCTCATTCTCAACCCGATGGAGGTTGTCAGTTAGATGTTGACTATTTCAGCTTAGATAGGGTACAATTACCGTGGAACCAAACATACTATATACCTAACGATTGAGTGGTAGAATATACTGATGGATGATGTTTGCTATGTTTGTTTAGTCAATTATCATCCCTATGGATGCCATTTTATGTAGGTAGCATTGACACGGACATAGATAGTGTAGATGCATACATTTAGACACCACAATGCTTAGATATAAAGTACACCCATATTAATGATTCTATTAGAGTAGTATATACTTCTACGTGCCAACTATTTTGATGCAAGAATTGATCATGCATGGTTTACCATACCGTGTTTTATTTATTTTTTGTATTTAAGATTTTATCGCTTACACCAGTCTCAATCTGACCTTAAGTTTTATGCTTTAATTCTTATTACTCTGGGTGCTCTCACATGAACAAACTAGAGGCAGGTTTGAAGTAAGCACGATTAACTAATCGAAATACAAGCAGGAGGCTATCCACGTATTATTTATATATACTCTTTCTCAATTCATGTTCACTACTATGGGTCTTAGTAGTATGTTTATCGTTTTGATTTAAAGATAGTTTCTATTGGAGTTATTTTCTTTGTATAACTCTATGACGTTATGTTTTGCTGTTTTGGATCTATCTGTCTGATTTTTGGGATTCTTTTCCGCTATTTACAGTCTCGCTTGTTTTACATTAGTATGTTTTACTATTATATTTTATCCTTTGCGATGTAAGGTATATGACAGGTTCTATGTAGATTTCCTTCATACATGGTCACCTTACATTTTCCAAACACTACCACATCGTTTTTACCAGATTTTCATTGTTAGAAGTGTGGGATGGTCTTCTCATAGTGACATGATGACCTTAGAGTGGAGTAAATTATTATGTGCGCTAACTCTTTTGGATGCAAGTATAGGTCAAGTATGACTATTCATATATGTTGTATTACCTTGTTAATACATGAGATACTGTCGCTTATACCAAACTTTGTCTACCCTGGAGTTATATGTGTTGCTTCTTATTACTATAGGTGCTGTTAAATGAGAAGACTAGAGACAGGTTAGTTATGCATGGGTATCCGACCGGAGGACGAGCAAAAGGATAATATACATGCTATTCATATACTTATACCATGTTTACTTCCATTTTCCACTACTCTGGGGAATAGTAGTACTTATGTAGAGACAGTTTATTTTAAGTTATCTCTATATATGACTACATTATTATTATGCTAAATTTTGGATCTGTTACTCTGATGTTAATGGTTCATTATCAACTGTCTATTGTCTCGTATGTCTTATACATATGTTATGTTACTATTATATTTCATTCCACACACTATAAGATATACGATTGTTTTCTGGGTTATCTCTCCTATTTCAGCCTTGATGAACGCTTACACTGGTCGTGCACCATCATAACATACTTCTTTTATGTTGAAGGTGTAGGGCATTTGTCATATTTGGTATTAGAGCTTAAGTTGCGTACTTTAACCTAAGTGGGAATGCCTGTGGAGAAGGTACACATAAATGTGAGCACATACTCGTAATATATTTTGGTTTCCAAAACTATATGTTTGCATGCATGTATACTTAATAGTGAAGTCGAACTGCACACATGCATTGCTAAGTAGGATTCCTTGAAAAGAAGACTAATTTTCTTCTTTATAGATTGAACGATGAACCGCCAAACATGGAATATTGTTAGAAATTCCACTTTTGGAGTTGAGTAGGTTTGAGCTCGAGAGCTAATAATGCTAAACTTATGATATTCAGACCATGTTCACTGCTTTCATGAGGGGTATGCTAAGGAATTCTCAAGAAGCTGCTCAGAATGATGCTCAGGGTGATGGTGCACTCGTGTAGGCGTCCAGAGCTGACTTTGCTAATATCACTAAAGATTTTACTAGTCTGGATGGTAAATTGTTCCAAGGAACGGATTCAGCTATGGAAGTTCAAGATTAGCTTAACGCTCGTTAGTGAATCTTCGAAGATCCTGAACTTAATGATGCTATGAAGAGGAGGTTGGCATCATGTCAACTTCAAAGCAGAGTTATGAATTGGTGCAATGCCATCAAAGTTGCTATTCTTGAGGATCAATTTACTAGGGATTGGTTTAAGGCTCGTTTTTGTGAGAAGTTCATTCTAATCACGTAGAAGTCAGAACTATTTTGGAGATTTTCCGAGCTTAATCAGAGTGATTATATTGTTCTGAAAATGCATTGCTGAATTCGATGTTTTGTCGAAATGCGTGATGTACCTTATCGACCCTCCCAAGTAGAAGAATGAGAAATTCATCACTGGCTTAGAGGATTACTTAAGGAATATTCTTATTAATATAGTGATGAGACTTTTGAGTACATCATTAGAAAAGATCTGAGATTGGAAATACTTTACCCCAAGCCAAAAACCAAAGTTGTCGTTGTCCCAAAGGAAGAGCCAAAACTGCATATAAGTGGGGACGGCAAGAAAAATTGGTACAACAAGTGGAAACCTTTCCATGCCGATGATGGACGAAATAATAAAGCCAATTCTAAACTAGCTTGTTGTTGTTGTGGAAAGAAGATTTATTACATTAGGAACTGTAAGTATGGCCCTAGGGAAAGAAAATGCTTCAAATATGGCAAGGAGGAACACCTACAGAATGACTTTCCAAAACCCATTAAACAGAAGTAGATGGTGCAAGCATATGTTGTCAATGTCGTTTCTTTATTCGCCAATGCCCCGACAACAACAAAGAAAGGAAAAGGTATCATTAACTAAGGTATGCCTTCCGTTTATGATGTTTTTATTTGAGATTAATTGATATTTGGGCTTCCCATCAAATCTAGTGAACTGGTAGATAAGTTGGAATTGAAACCTAAAATTGTTGACCGACTGTAGGTTATGACAAACCCCAATGATGACTCTACTAGCCTTTGTATGATTTTTCGTAGGTTTCTCTTATCGTGTCATGGAAGTACTTTTGATTACGGTTGCTTTGTTTTGGGTTTTGTTGGGTTTGGAATTCTCTTTGGAGTTGATTGGCTTTAGAGGTACGTGGTAATAGTAGATTGTTAGAGGTCTTCGATGACCATCGGAGCGGATGACGGGCGAAGGGTAGTGTTGGGTTGTTTACCTGGTGATGTGGTAAAGACTAGTTTTCTATATTCACTTGTGCTCCCGACGATGAGTTACTAAGTGCACCTATTGTTGAGGAGTATCCAAACTTCTTCGATGAAGTGAATGGACTTCCGCCTCATAAAGAGATTGAGTTCCATATCGACTTGATGAAGGGCACTAAGCCTATAGTAATGCCTCTTACGAGGATGGCACCTAGGGAGAAATGAGAGCCTGAGGTGCAAGTGAATGACCTTTTAAGAAAAAGGTTTATACGAAGGATTATTTCCATGTGGGATAGCACCTATTGTATTTGCCATGAAGTTATATGTAATACCCTATCAAATAAACCCTAAATAGACATAGATAATTAAATTAAGTATAAGTAATAATAAATTAATAAAATATTAATTGGTTGGAAATATGAATTTTGGATAATTAAGAATTCAACCATGAAAATATTACCAGTATTCATGGCGAGATTCTAGTCCATTTTCGTATTATATTAATCGAAAAAAGAGCTCGTATGAAAAAGACATGAATAAAACAAGTTATATGAAAATTGTATATATGCAGCATTTGAAATTCAGCCTATAAGAATATAAATCTTGAACAAAAAAATATACCTTTTACATAATGGAATATTCCTTTAGATTTCAAAAATTTATTAAATATATATACATATAAGAAGGAGACAAGGATTAAAATAAACCAAAAGAATCAACCAAACTAATTACATAATTAATAAAAATAGAAACTGACATGGAGATAAAAACTCCTAGCGCTCGACCCTAAGGTGGGTTGCCGCCGCCTTTGATGAGGGCCGACCTGGGGTTCAAAAGCCTTCCTAGGAAGGGTGTTAACTGCCCTTCTGGTCAAGGGATGAGAGAGAGGCTTGTTTGTTAAGGTTTTTTTAATATTTTGCTAAAACCGACTGTCTATATTTTATAAAACAAATTCGACAGACCACACAAACTCTAGCAAGTATAAATAATGCCTTAGCCTCTCCCTCAAACACTATATTCTATTCTCTTCTACACCTCCACTCTGCTTCTCCACCATTGTTCTAAATGCCAGAAAATAGGAAAAATTAAATTTCTTCTTCTCCGCTAACTTATTTCTCTATCTTTATAATCTAATTTTCTTACTTGAATATGGAATCGAAAATTGTATGTATATAAGACTCTAATTGGATTCTTATATATATATATATATATATATATATATATAGGTTTAGGAGAAATTTTGAAATATGATATTTGTGAGGGTACAATCAAAAAACAAGTTCTACACGACCTCCTCGTCCTTCTCCTAGTTATTCTATGAGTGGAAATTTTATAATTTTATAGTTTCCTATATTTTTATAGTGTAGATTTGGATTGTTATGCCTAAAGGGATTTGGATTTGCATGAAAAAAATATAAATAAATCCCTCAAATCCCTTATAAATTGCGAAAATGGTCAATCTTGTGAATTTATTAGGTTTTGATTATGAATATAATAAAAGTTGGGAATTTTAGGCGTTGTATAATTTTGATAATGTTCTGCTTTACTTTTTATTTAATTTTAATCCCTATATGTGAAATAACATAAGATTTGGAAACTGTAAATTATATAGGTTTAAACATCTATTTGTATAATAAAGATAATTTGAATGTATTAAAACGCTTGTTATTAAAATCTTGAGTTTTTGTATAAAATCATATAATGTAACACCCCACCTCCGCCAATGCCACTCTTGCAAGTGCACTGGCTTCGGAGGGGCGTTAAACAAGGTAAACATGCATGCAGATATCACAAGACAGAACATATAAGTAAAACAAAGTAGTAAAGCAGCGGATAAAACTAGCATTTCAAAACCATAGTCAAGTTACGTCAAAGTACTTGGTCATTATTTTCCCATAAAACAAAGTCTAGAACATAAACTGAAAACTGAAAAAGAAACATAAAGTAACTATCCCCAAAGTAGCATAAGGCCATAGCATGCTCAAACCATACGTGAGCTATCCAGAAAAGCAGCTAAAGATCCAGCTAGGTAACAGTGTTCCCGCCCTGCAAACCTGGGGGAGGGGGGAAACGGAAGAAAAGAGGCGAAAGAAAACGGGTTAGTCAAAAAGACTGGTAAGTCCTATCTACTATTAGTATAAAAACTGATAAAGTTAACTGGACATGTAGAACAGAGATGAGATGTAGGGAGATAACTGGCATGGTGAAAAGTTATCAAGATAGATCAAGTGTGGCATCACATATACAAGGTTAAGTTGCACCAAGTGTGTACTAGTAATCCATGTCAAGTGTAACTAGAAATGATCCCTTGGCCCAAAGCTGGCCCAATATCATGAGGTGACCTAAATCAAGGCCCAACTATGCGGTCTAGTCGATCGGCTCCCTAACAGCCTAACTCGTCAAGTGTCGGTGTCATACGGTCCAAACATGAAGTGTAGTCGACTGTGCTAGGTCCACCCTAGGGTGTATCCGGCCCTAGGGTGTCAACCACTGACACGAAACAAGCACGCACAGTCAAAACCTACTGGTGCCCAAGTCTGTCTTTCATCCCCGGACAATGTGCACGACCATGGTCCGTCGGAATCTACTATGGCACACCTACTTTTGCCGTCTTTTTGGTCGCTTACACTCCAGCCCAGTAATCGTGCCCCACCCTAGCCTAGTCCCTAAGGTATCCGATACTCCCTAGTGGGTTACTGCTGAGAAGGACCGCGTAACTAGGGTTTTCTAGTGGGTTAATCATGGTTAACCCCATCCAAACCATGTATCAAGTTGGTTAAGTGTTCCTAAAAAGGTTCACGACTTAACCTTATCCAACTAAGCATTGGGTTGGTTAAGTGTGTCCATGTTAACTTAACCCTATCAACCCATCATGTTCATGTGGTTAAGTATATTCAAGTGGTCCATGACTTAACCCTATCATGTGGCATTAATTAACTTAATGCACCCAACCTCTCACATTAGACTTTGTTGTGGTTACTAGTTAAGCCGGGCGGGCCCGGGTAGCTTTACACCACAACTTAGTCTAACCTCGGGTTTCAAGTGGACATGACCAACTACTCACATTGGGTCCTATTGTTTGTAGCCACTAGTTAAGCCGGTCGGTTCCGGGTAGATTTATGCTACAAACTCAACCCAACCTCGAGTTGGCCACTCTCATGTTTTCTAGAAGTCATGTCCAAATTTATGTTTACAAACATAATCACAAGTCAATGTTCATGTCATATTTTAAAACCATGTTTTCATATCATTAATATTACCCAAACCCAACGCATTCCCATCGAATGTACGTTTCGCATAACATAACATAGATCAAAAGAGGGAACTTGGCAAAAGCATGACAAAAAGGGCATAAGGTAATAAGGTTGGCCACAAGTTAAACATGGTGGCATATGAGGCATAAATATGTTCATAAGCTTGCATATTACATCATGGGCCTCAAAACATGCATAATATCAACTTAAGCAAATAGGTGAAACATGATCATAAACGACATAGGATGGTGGGTAGAAGTTCGCATATAACATTATATGCAAGTTATCATAAAGGTTATGAGAGTTCTCATGTTGCATAATGCAACATTTCAAATCAAAGGTCATAGCTTTCTATGCATAAGGCAAAGGTAATAGCTTTTCAAACATGCATAGAATATGTTTATGCATAACATGATAAGATCAAAGCACATATCATACTTAGGCCTAAACTCAACTTGCAACATGTCATATTTAACTTCATAGTTAGAATCTAAGAGTAGTATAGGGCTTACAATTCTATGAAGACTAGAATTAATATGAAATAAGATTGAGACGAAGCCACACTAGCAAATCCGCAACCAAAGACGATAAACTCCACTTCAAGACTTGAGAACAAGAAGAAATAACCCCAAAGACAAAGAAAGATGGCTCTTTTACTTAAGAAAGATGGCTCCTTTATGACATAGATTGATTTGAGACACTCATGCTCTCATGAAGAAGGTGGAGGCCATGATTAGTGAATAATTGGGCAGCATTTAGTTGTAGGAATGATTAATGAGGGTTTAGGCTAGGTCTAGGGGCCTTTTTATAGGTGATTAGGTTAGTTTAGACCATAGGATTAACCCTAAAACACATCAGGTCCGTCAAATTCCGTCAGAAACTTCTAGAGCAAGACTCAACATGTCACAAATGGTGCACCAGAAAAACTGGTCTGACCGGGGGGGTCGACCCCTGGGTCGACATGGGTGTCGACCCATGGGTCGACATGGGTGTCGACCCATTGGGGGGGGTCGACACTGATGTCGACCCCTGTGTCGACCCTGCCTGGGGCGGGAGGATTCCCGCCTATCCTGTTTGGGCTGAAATTCAAATCTGAATTCGAATTTGAACTGTTTTCGGGCTTGGAATTTTCTGAAAACTTCATTGGGCCATAACTTGGTCATACGGACTCCGTTTTTCGAAAACTCGGACTCTATTTCGCGTAATTTTCCGAGACGAACGCAATGCCACAACCCGTTTCCCTTGATTCAGATTTTAGAATTTAATTCTGCCTTGATTTACATTATAACATGTTATTTAAAAATACGGGTTGTTACGTTCTCCCCTCCTTAAAGGATTTCGTCCCCGAAATCTCCAAGTTAGGAAGAACGTGTCCTACCATCCATCATCCATCTACTCAAAACATCATCCACGTGCATTCATTGTCCTTAAAGGATACTAAATGTTGTATTATCATATGCAAAGGTGTGTGTATATGTACTTATCTAATGCAAAAATCAGGCGGTTACTGATTCAGTAAACCTCCTTAATGCAAAGTATGTTAGTGAAATGAGTCCATATGTATGCAAATTCCTAACATAATTTATAATCTCTACATGAGTGCACATAACATTCATTCATATGCAACATCCACGTGATAGCACAACAAGTTTCATCCATGAATAAGCATAAACACTCATGCATATGCAACATGAAAGTGTGTGAGCCGATCTTAGTGCCTAATGTGTATCATGAATCCACGAGTATCCACTTGCAAACACTTGCAACCACTTGCAACCATCAAGCATAACATGTTTCAAATACATGTTTCATCAAAGGGTTTCTACCTAAGCTTCTCATGACAAGGTTAACGAGATAACAAGATAAACAGGATAAACATGGATAGCAAAAAGGAAGATATGAAAAAGGAAAAGAGGTCGAGAATGTACCCTCAAAAAGAAATGGATAAAGCCCACGCTTCTTCTCCTCAGTTTCCCAAGTTGCATCTTCATCGGCTTCATTCCACTGAACTTTTACCAATTTGACTTCTCGATTCCTTAACTTCTTGATCTCTGTTCCCAAGATACGAATCGGAGCTCTCCTCAAGGTTGCCTCTTTTTCTACCTCCACTTCTTCAAGAATGATTGGTTCAACCACCTCAGCGGACTCATGTAGGCACTTTCGGAGATGCGAGACATGAAAGACATTATGCACTCCGGCTAGCTTCTCGGGCAATTCCACCTTATAGGCCATCTTTCCAATTCTCTCTATGATAGGGAAGGGCCCTACGAACCTTGGTGCCAGCTTCCCAATTTCTCCAAAACGTACCACATTACGCAAAGGAGAAACCTTCACAAAAACCATGTCTCCCACTTCGAATTCCAAATCTGCCCTTCGCTTGTCAGCATAGGATTTCTGTCTATCTTGGGCCACTTTCATCCGTCTTCTCACCAATTCAACTTTCTCGGATGTGTCCCGTATCATATCGGGCTCAAGTATAAGCCTATCTGTTGTCTCCCACCAACAAGATGGTGACCTACACGGCCTCCCATACAAAGCTTCAAATGGTGCCATCCCTATGCTGGCTTGATAGCTATTATTATAAGCAAACTCCACAAGAGGGAGGTGGTCTTCCCAAGTACCACCAAAGTCAAGAACACAAAGCCTCAAAAGATCTTCTAGCACTCTATTCACCCTTTCGGTTTGGCCATCCGTCTGGGGGTGATAGGCTGTACTCAGATTCAATCGCGTACCCATCGCTTCTTGCAAACTATTCCAGAACTGGCTAGTGAAAATTGGGTCACGATCGCTAACTATGCTAGAAGGAACTCCATGCAACCGCACTATCTCCCGAAGATAAATAGATGCTAGCCATGATGCGGTCCTCTTGCTCTTTACTGGAATGAAATGAGCACTCTTCGTAAGTCTATCAACTATGACCCATATGCTCGTATTCCCTTTCCTTGACCTAGGCAGTCCATCCACAAAATCCATAGAAATACTCTCCCACTTCCATTGCGGGACCTCCAACGGATGTAATAACCCACCTGGTTTCTTTGACTCGGCTTTCACTTGTTGGCACACCATGCACTTTGAAACATACTCTGCCACATCTTTCTTCATTCCAGCCCAAAAGAAAATGCGCTTCATATCCCTGTACATCTTATCTCCTCCAGGATGTATAGTCATCTTCGAGTGATGCGCTTCTTCGAGAACTTTATGCACCAAGTTTCCCACTTGTGGGACGCATAGCCTTCCATCACGCCTTAGCCAACCCTTATCATCAATAGTATATCTAGCAAGGTGACTAGACGTCTCACCACGAATCAACTTATCCATGATCTCAACAATCCGCGGGTCTTCCTTCTGTGAAGTCCCTACTTGATCAAGAAGTGTGGGTCTAAGCTCAAGGGATGCTAATGAATCCGTCATCGACTCAACAGCCGTCGTGAAATCAAAGGTTGCCAAGAACTCTAAGTTCTTCATCTCAATAAACAAGGGACTCAAAGTCAACCTCCTTCTGCTTAATGCATCAGCCACAACATTACCCTTGCCAGGGGTATAAGCTATCTCGAAGTCATAAGATGCCAAGAATTCCATCCACCTTTGTTGCCTTAGATTCAGATCTTTCTGCGAGAAGAGGTACTTGAGTGACTTGTGATAAGTATACAACTCAAACCTTTCGCCTAGAAGATAGTGGCGCCAGGATTTGAGTGTAAAGACGATCGCCGCCAACTCCAAATCATGAGTGGGATAGTTCTTCTCATGAACTTTAAGTTGCCTACCCCCATAACATATCACTCTTCCCTCTTGCATCAGAACAGCACCTAACCCCGTGCCACATGCATTTGTGTACACGGTAAACATCTTACCCCTATTTGGTAGTGCCAAAACTAGAGCTGTGGTAAGGGCTCTCTTGAGCCTTTGAAAAGCAAGCTCACACTCCAAGTCCCATGCAAAGACTAAGTTCTTCTTCGTCAACTTAGTAAGAGGGGCCGAAATCTTAGCGAAGTCCCTGATGAACTTCCTATAGTAGCCCGCCAGACCGAGAAAGCTCCTTACTTCGGTTGCATTCCTAGGAGTCTTCCAGTCTTGAACTGCAACCACTTTCGCGGGATCCACTGCTATGCCTTGCTTGGAAACTATATGTCCAAGAAACCGAATTTCCCTTCTCCAAAAATGGCATTTGGAGAACTTGGCTTTCAACTGATGTGCTCTAAGCGTATCCATCACTTCCTTGAGATGTCTGGCATGTTCTTCTTCATCCTTTGAGAAGATCAGAATATCATCCACGAAGACAACAACAAACTTGTTAAGGAACTCCCTGAACACCCTACTCATCAAGTCTACGAAATAGGCGGGTGCATTAGTCAAACCGAATGGCATGACAAGCCATTCAAAGAATCCATCTGGAGTCCTAAACGCAGTCTTATCAATACTATCCTCAGCTACTCTAAGCTGATGGAATCCGGTGGCTAGATCGAGCTGAGAGAAAACAGAAGCACCAACAAGCTGGTCAAAGAGATCATCAATCCTCGGTAACGGGTGCCTATTCTTCTTTGTCAGCTTGTTCAACTCTCGATAATCAACACATAGACGAAGCGAACCATCCGCCTTAGTAGCGAATACCACTGGAGCACCCCATTCAGAAATTCTTCGCCTAATAAAATTCTTCTCAAGCAACTCCTTGATTTGCTTACTGAGCTCTCTTCTTTCTCGTGGGGCCATGTGCCTAACGGGCAATGATACTGGCTTGGCATTATCGACTAGATAAATGCGGAAATCTATTTCTCGTTTAGGGGGTAACCCCTTAACTTCTTCAAAGACATCAGGATAGTCTCGGACCACCCTTACAGATTGCAGATCATCGATGGACGAGTCAAGAGATTCAAGATAACATAACATGACGGGACCTCTAGGGTTACAAGAAATTTCTAGGGTATTACCGAGACGAGTCATGAGCCTCACCACCCTATGCTCACAATCGAGGATGGCTCCATAACTGGTCAACCAATCCATGCCCAAAATCAACCCGTATCCCGTGAACCCGAGAACATAAGCATTACACGTGAATTCTACGGTCAAGATGGAAATCTTCAAATCCACACAAATCATAGATAGATGGGCGGAACCCCTAATTGGATTTGAAACACTAACGGGATCCTCAACTAGACTAGTACTTAGGTGCAAACTTTCAACAATGTCAGAAGAAATAAAACTATGCGATGCGCCAGAATCAAATAAGGTGCGAACAGGATAATCAGAAACACAAACAAGGCTTTCTACAGAAATACTACCTCGGTCCTGAACTGGAGTAGTGTTGAGAGCATGCACTTGCCCTCCAGAAGGTCCTACACGCTGATTCTGCCCTTGTCCTTGTCCTTGCTTCTTGGGGCAATCTTTGCTAAAGTGTCCGGTCTCTCCACAATGAAAGCATTCGCCCCGCTTCCTCTTCTTCTTTCTGCAATCCTTGGCTATGTGCCCAACAATCCCACAGAAGTTGCATTTTCTTGGGTCCTTTGCCTTGCTGTTATTGGCCTTATTGCCCTTGTTGTTCTTGTTGTTCTGATTGTTCTGATTTCCTCCCCACTTGGAGTCCGTCTTCTTGGCTTGAGTCTCATTAGGCTTGACTTCTTTCTTGCCATTCTTATCGTCTCCTTGAAGCAATGTCATGTCTACCAGGCCTTCAAAAGTGGCCTCCATGGGTATATGAGATAGGGCTAAACCTTGTAATGGCTCATTCAACCCTCGTGCAAAGCGTAAAGCCTTCTTCTGGGGAGTATTAACCATGTCCAAACCGAATCGAGCGAGCTGGTTAAACTTATTCACATATTCCCTCACTGTCATGTCCCCTTGCTTCAAAGATATAAACTTCTCCAATTGCAGATTCGCCTCAGCTGATGATAGAAACTTAAGCCCAAACCTCGTCCTAAAGTCGGCCCAAGTCTCTATAGGTCTAGTAGCATTGGTGACCTCCCACCAATAAGCAGCTTCTTCTTTTAATAACCATGCTGCCAATAAAACCTTTCTGTGGTCTTCCACATCAAAGATAGCGAAAAGATCTCCAGTTTCTTTCAACCAATTTCTCGCCTCCACAAAAGTCTCCGTCCCAATAAAATTCTTGCCACCCATCACCTTAAAGTCTTTGCAAACCTTAGCGAAATCTGCTTGTGGATTCTGAGGAGGAGGAGGAGGAACCTCAGTTATGGTGGGAGTGTTTGCTGGGCCCACATTGTTGGCCCTAGCTTCCAAGTACCTCCGGAACCATCCGGGAATAGTCACTCCCTCGGGAAGGTTAAGATCGGCCATACTGAAAAAGGAAAAGATAGATTTAGAACAAGGAAATAAAGGATAGTGCTAATGGCTTTTGGGGAATAGCCTTTTTAAAATAACTAGACTTTTCTTGGAAAATACTAAATTGGTTTTGAAAATAGTTTTCAAAAAGGTAAGTTTTAAAAACACTTTTGCTCAAATCTTGTAAACATTATGCTCTGATACCAAATGTAACACCCCACCTCCGCCAATGCCACTCTTGCAAGTGCACTGGCTTCGGAGGGGCGTTAAACAAGGTAAACATGCATGCAGATATCACAAGACAGAACATATAAGTAAAACATAGTAGTAAAGCAGCGGATAAAACTAGCATTTCAAAACCATAGTCAAGTTACATCAAAGTACTTGGTCATTATTTTCCCATAAAACAAAGTCTAGAACATAAACAGAAAACTGAAAAAGAAACATAAAGTAACTATCCCCAAAGTAGCATAAGGCCATAGCATGCTCAAACCATATGTGAGCTATCCAGAAAAGCAGCTAAAGATCCAGCTAGGTAACAGTGTTCCCGCCCTGCAAACCTGGGGGGGGGGGGGGGGGGACGGAAGAAAAGAGGCGAAAGAAAACTAGTCAGTCAAAAAGACTGGTAAGTCCTATCTGCTATTAGTATAAAAACTGATAAAGTTAACTGGACATGTAGAACAGATGTAGGGAGATAACTGGCATGGTGAAAAGTTATCAAGATAGATCAAGTGTGGCATCACATATACAAGGTTAAGTTGCACCAAGTGTGTACTAGTAATCCATGTCAAGTGTAACTCGAAATGATCCCTTGGCCCAAAGCTGGCCCAATATCATGAGGTGACCTAAATCAAGGCCCAACTATGCGGTCTAGTCGATCGGCTCCCTAACAGCCTAACTCGTCAAGTGTCGGTGTCATACGGTCCAAACATGAAGTGTAGTCGATTGTGCTAGGTCCACCCTAGGGTGTATCCGGCCCTAGGGTGTCAACCACTGACACGAAATAAGCACGCACAGTCAAAACCTACTGGTGCCCAAGTCTGTCTTTCATCCCCGGACAATGTGCACGACCATGGTCCGTCGGAATCTACTATGGCGCACTTACTTTTGCCGTCTTTTTGGTCGCTTACACTCCAGCCCAGTAATCGTGCCCCACCCTAGCCTAGTCCCTAGGGTATCCGATACTCCCTAGTGGGTTACTGCTGAGAAGGACCGCGTAACTAGGGTTTTCTAGTGGGTTAAGCGTGGTTAACCCCATCCAAACCATGTATCAAGTTGGTTAAGTGTTCCTAAAAAGGTTCACGACTTAACCTTATCCAACTAAGCATTGGGTTGGTTAAGTGTGTCCATGTTAACTTAACCCTATCAACCCATCATGTTCATGTGGTTAAGTATATTCAAGTGGTCCATGACTTAACCCTATCATGTGGCATTAATTAACTTAATGCACCCAACCTCTCACATTAGACTTTGTTGTGGTTACTAGTTAAGCCGGGCGGGTCCGGGTAGCTTTACACCACAACTTAGTCTAACCTCGGGTTTCAAGTGGACATGACCAACTACTCACATTGGGTCCTATTGTTTGTAGCCACTAGTTAAGCCGGTCGGTTCCGGGTAGATTTATGCTACAAACTCAACCCAACCTCGAGTTGGCCACTCTCATGTTTTCTAGAAGTCATGTCCAAATTTATGTTTACAAACATAATCACAAGTCAATGTTCATGTCATATTTTAAAACCATGTTTTCATATCATTAATATTACCCAAACCCAACACATTCCCATCGCATGTACGTTTCTCATAACATAACATAGATCAAAAGAGGGAACTTGGCAAAAGCATGACAAAAAGGGCATAAGGTAATAAGGTTGGCCACAAGTTAAACATGGTGGCATATGAGGCATAAATATGTTCATAAGCTTGCATATTACATCATGGGCCTCAAAACATGCATAATATCAACTTAAGCAAATAGGTGAAACATGATCATAAACGACATAGGATGGTGGGTAGAAGTTCGCATATAACATTATATGCAAGTTATCATAAAGGTTATGAGAGTTCTCATGTTGCATAATGCAACATTTCAAATCAAAGGTCATAGCTTTCTATGCATAAGGCAAAGGTAATAGCTTTTCAAACATGCATAGAATATGTTTATGCATAACATGATAAGATCAAAGCACATATCATACTTAGGCCTAAACTCAACTTGCAACATGTCATATTTAACTTCATAGTTAGAATCTAAGAGTAGTATAGGGCTTACAATTCTATGAAGACTAGAATTAATATGAAATAAGATTGAGACGAAGCCACACTAGCAAATCCGCAACCAAAGACGATAAACTCCACTTCAAGACTTGAGAACAAGAAGAAATAACCCCAAAGACAAAGAAAGATGGCTCTTTTACTTAAGAAAGATGGCTCCTTTATGACATAGATTGATTTGAGACACTCATGCTCTCATGAAGAAGGTGGAGGCCATGATTAGTGAATAATTGGGCAGCATTTAGTTGTAGGAATGATTAATGAGGGTTTAGGCTAGGTCTAGGGGCCTTTTTATAGGTGATTAGGTTAGTTTAGACCATAGGATTAACCCTAAAACACATCAGGTCCGTTAAATTCCGTCAGAAACTTCTAGAGCAAGACTCAACATGTCACAAATGGTGCACCAGAAAAACTGGTCCGACCGGGGGGTCGACATGGGTGTCGACCCATGGGTCGACATGGGTGTCGACCCATTGGGGGGGGGGGTCGACACTGATGTCGACCCCTGTGTCGACCCTGCCTGGGGCAGGAGGATTCCCGCCTATCCTGTTTGGACTGAAATTCAAATCTGAATTCGACTTTGAACTGTTTTCGGGCTTGGAATTTTCTGAAAACTTCATTGGGCCATAACTTGGTCATACGGACTCCGTTTTTTGAAAACTCGGACTCTATTTCGCGTATTTTTCCGAGACGAACGCAATGGAACAGCCCGTTTCCCTTGATTCAGATTTTAGAATTTAATTCTGCCTTGATTTACATTATAACATGTTATTCAAAAATACGGGTTGTTACATATAATATGTAAAGCAATACCAAAAAGAGATTATAAATATTATGCATATCACACCTTTTCCTTTCTTTTATTATTGAAGTAATCTTTAGAACCTATTGTTTATGTTTGTTATTTCTTTGTTATTGATTTGAATGTGAATAAACATTATACGCTATGTTTATGAAGTTAAATAAATAAACTTGTAAACCTTAATTTTGTGGTCATGATTCACATTTCTACGTTTTAGGACGCTTCTTTACGCATGCTTTATTTAAATTTTATTTATTACTATTTATAGTATAATTAACAAACTATAAATGCGTACTAAATATGTTTAGTTAGGATTCGTATTTTAAACATCCCGATAGGTAATTTATAAGCATGTAAGTATAAATGGCTCTCAAATAATATTAATGACACATGGAGACAAGGTTGACCTCTCATTGTAGTAGAAGCCTGCCCAGAGCTGACCGATATATCCAGCATCTATAAGAAGTTGGGTTAATGTTAGAGGTCTAAGTGCCTTCTACCATTATAATAAATACATGAAGGCGTGAGGTTAAGCCCAACTTGTAGTAGAAGCCTGCTCGGAATCGCCCGACAAATCCAACATCTACAAGGGGTCTGCTTAATGTGGGACATCTAGTGTAATTAATATGTGTGCAAAGTTGGTTCGCCTAGAGAAGGTATTAAGTGGTTGGCCTACCTTATTTGTGTATTAAGTGGTTAGAACTAAGTTGGATCCTAAGGTTCACTCCTTGTTTTGGAATAAAGTCCTGATCAGACCCTCCCTTATTTGATTTTAAGTGGTCATTGGGTCCACCATTCTCTTATAAACTTATGAGATATTAAATGGTCTAAATAAAAAATTAGGCATATGAGTAAGGTAGTTCTACGCTTCTTATCTTAAATCTATACTTAAGGATGGGCAAATAAGAGTCCCAAAGAACATGTAAGAAGATCACCTGTCCAAAGGAAGTGTTAAGTGGCTAGGAATTCACTTGTAATTATAGTTAGATAGTAATGCATGAGTCTGTCAGAAGGGTCATAAATGGCAATGAATGTCTACCTAAACATGATATTTAGAAGATCTATCTCTCAAATTACATTAAGAGGATATTTAATAACGTTGACGATTATAAAACGGGATCTTAAGTTACTAAGGACTGCCATTGGCTATTAAGTGGTCATTAGAATCCTCCCTTAAATAAATACATGAAATGGCCTTATATTATCAAATGATTGTTTGTCTCATAGGGTATTTAGTCATAATATAAATCTACCCTTATAAAGAAGTTGGTCTTAAGTGACAATACAGTAATCAGCTTAATTATCATGTATATGACATATCTAATTGTGTGTTGAACTCGCATAGACATAATCTGATGAATTCATAATGCCAAGTATAGGAAATAGACATCCCTAAACTTATGTGATTTTCATTCACCAGAACTTGTTGTTCTGACCTTACTCCTTTTAACAAAAATAGGTTTGCAGTTGGGTATGCTTGATTGATGAAGTCATGAAGACTAGAGCCCAACGAACGAGATTT
The DNA here is from genome assembly GCA_030737875.1 of Allium sativum. Classification (NCBI taxonomy): domain Eukaryota; kingdom Viridiplantae; phylum Streptophyta; class Magnoliopsida; order Asparagales; family Amaryllidaceae; genus Allium; species Allium sativum. The sequence goes on along the minus strand of CM060927.1, from coordinate 257,736,233 downwards.
TATAGTCTACTATCATTATTATCATAATTTTTGGTAGTTTATTGTATTTATGGGATAATATTATTGATATACCTTGATATAACTGTTGAAACTTGACGTATTCAACATTATTGTGGTTTTGTTTAATGGCACGTCCATTTTTCAATTATTATATTTTATTCTATTTTCTGTGAGATTCTGATTTTGTTTTTAGCTTGGCTCTATTTATTTGTTCCTTATAGGAACCAACGACTAATTTAGAATGGTTCTAAGTTATGACAGGCCTTTTCTAGGTTAGGAATTAGGCACATTTTGGGCGACTTGTTACATTTGGTATTTAAGCCTAGGTTGCTCGATTATGTGGACATATAGGTATGAGAGACATGCTTGTTATTTAAAAAGGTTTTCAAATTATATATATACACTATACCCCTGTAACAACCCGTATTTTCAATAACCTGTTATAACATAAATCGAGGCAGAATTTAATTCTAAAATGTGAATCAAGGGAAACGGGCTATGCCATTGCGTTCGTTTCGGAAAAATACGCGAAATAGAGTCCGAGTTTTCGAAAATCGGAGTCCGTATGACCCGATTAAGGCCCAACGAAGTTTTCAGAAAATTCCTAAGTAAAAACAGATTTGAATTTCAAGTTCAAAATTGGGAATTAGGGCAAACTGGCGTCAGGCGGGAAAACTCCCGCCAAGACCCCCATGTCGACAGGGGTCTGAGGGGGTCGACAGCCCTGTCGACAGCCCTGTCGACACGGGGTGGCCGGGCAGTTTTGCCTGGCGCACCATTTTGATTTGGGCTTGGTTGTGTGGCTTGGTTCTGGAGAATTCCGAAATCTGATGGACCTAATTCAACCTAGGGTTAATCCTATGGTCTAAATCACTAGCCTAATCTATAAATAAGACCCTAACCTACCCTAAATCACTCATTATTCATTCTAGCAACTAAACTATGCCAAAATCAAAACTCTCATGGCCTCCACTCTCTTCATACAATTCCTAAACAAATCCCTAAGAGATTTCCATGCATACAAGTGTATTTAGGCTTGTATGATCCTCTTTAGCTTGCATTAAAGTCTTGTTTCTCCATTGTCATCATAAAGGAGGAGTCTTGATCAAGTTTGCTTGCATTTTGGGGTTTTATTTTGTTGCATAAGGGGTTTCTTACATTTGCTATACTTATTTGAGTCCGCATAAACATTGTAAGCCCTCTTACCTTCATCTTAGAAACTCTAAAGTTAATATGTGATGAAAGTTGGGATTTATGCAAGTTTAACAAGTTATGCATGCTTATGCGAGTTCACTATGCTATGTTATGCATGTTTAATGAGTTATGCATGCTTATGCGGGTTCACTATGCTATGTTATGCATGTTTAATGAGTTGTGCATGCTTATGTGAGTTCACTATGCTATGTTACACATGTTTGATAAGTTATGCATGTTTATGCAAGTTCACTAAGCCATGATTTGCAAGTTTAACAAGTTATGCATGTTTATGCAAGTTCACTAAGCCATGATTTGCAAGTTTAACAAGTTATGCATGTTTATGCAAGTTCACTAAGCCATGATTTGCAAGTTTAACAAGTTATGCATGTTTATGCAAGTTCACTAAGCCATGATTTGCAAGTTTAACAAGTTATGCATGTTTATGCAAGTTCACTATGCCATGATTTGCAAGTTTATTGGGTTATGCATATTTATGCAAGTTCACTATGCCATGTTATGCATGTTTATGGTAATATGCAAGTTCACTATGCTAAGTTATGCAAGTCTAACATGTTATGCATGTTTGTTGTGATATGCAAGTTCATCATGTATGTTATGCCAAGTTCCCTCTTCCTATCCTTTATGCGTTATTACGAATATGTAAGCGATAGAATGACGTTGGGGGGGGGGGGGAGTTTGGGTAAACTTAAAATACATGAAAATATAAGATTGGGAATTTACCTATTAAGTTAGGTCTACCCCTTGGAAATTTACCTATTAAGTTAGGTCTACCCAAGTATTTGTTGACTTGTAACTATGTTTTGAAATAAAGTGGACATGGCACTTAGAAAACATAAGTGTGGCCAACTCGAGGTTGGGTTGAGTTTGTAGCGTAATTCTACCCGGAACCGACCGGCTTAACTAGTGGCTACAAACAATAGGACCCAATGTGAGAAGTTGGTCATGTGGTGCCAAGACCCGAGGTTAGACCAAGTGGTGGTGTAAAGCTACCCGGACCCGCCCGGCCTAACTAGTAACCACAACAAGGTCTAATGTGAGAGGTTAAGGTGCATTAAATTAATTAATGCCTCATGATTAGGGTTAAGTCAGGGTCCACTAATACTTAACCAATTTGGGGATTCGAGGGATTGAAATGGGGATAAGTGTGAACTGTCGGTTACACTTAACCAATTTAATCCATTTGGGGATTCGAGGGATTGAAATGGGGTTAACTGTGAACTGTCGGTTACACTTAACCAATTTAATCCATTTGGGGGTTTAGGGATTGAAATGGGGTTAAGTTGTGAACTGTCGGTTACACTTAACCAATTTAATCCATGGTTAGTGAAGGGTTAAATCGCATTTAACCCTCTTAGGAAACCCTAGCAACGTGGTCTGTTCCAGCAGTAATCCCAGTTTGGTATCATCACAACCCTAGAGGCTAGGCTAGGGCGGGGCATGATTACTGGACGGATGTAAGCGACCAAAGCGACGGCTGAGTGGTACAGCGGTGCGGGTCCAGGCGGGCTACGGACGTGCACGTAATCCGGTATTGGACAAACTCGAGGCACGGGTACCAGTAGGTTTGGACTGTGCATTATTGCTTCAGTGTCTGGGGTTGACACCCGAGGGCTTGATACACCCGAAGGTGGACCCAGCACAGTCTGACTACATCCATATGTGGGCCGTATGGACACCAACACTTGACGTGTTAGGCTTATAGGGAGTCGATCGACTAGACCGTTTGGCTGGACCTTATATTAAGGTCACTTCATGTTATTGGGTCAAAGCTTGGGCCAAGGGATCAATACCTGTTATGTTGGTTTGCTAGTACACCGTGGTGCAAAACTTAACCTTGTTTATGCGATGACACCTCTATCTATCTTGTAGTTAATTTATCATGCCAGTATGTTGTTATCTATGATCATCTCAGTTTCCATCATGCTGTTAACTTTATTAGTTTATAGACTGATCGTAGCAGGGCTTACTCAGTCTTTTTGACTGACCTGTTTTCTTTCGCCTCTTTTCTTCCGTTCCCCCCCCCTAGGTTCTCAGGGAGGGAATACAGGAGCCTAGCTTGGATCTTAGCTGCTTTCTTGGATAGCTCATGTATGCTTTGGACTTGAGCTCGCTATGGTTTTTCCACTTTGGGGATAGCTACTTTTATGTTTTCCTTTTCAGTTTCAGATGATGTTATTTTATGTACTAGACTTGTTTATTTGGGAAATTGACATTATGATGTAGCAGACTTGTTTTTGAAATGGTTTAAAATTCTTCCGCTGTTTTATCTACTTACTCTGTTTATTTATATATATGTCATGTCCTGCCTTGCTATATCATTATGCATATTTACCTTGTTTTAAAACGCCCCACCAAAGTCAGAGTTGCTTGCAAGAGCCACCCTGGCGGAGGTGGGGTGTTACATTTGGTATCAGAGCATATGGTTTACGAGAAGGGATAAAAAGGTTTTTAAAACTTTTGAAAAACTATTTTCAAAACCAAGTATAAAGTATTTTCCAAAGAAAAGTCTAGTTATTTTTAAAAGGCTATTCCCCAAAGGCCATTAGCACTATCCTTTGACCCCTCGTTTGAACTCTTTTCTTTTCGTTTCCAGCATGTCTGATAATCTCATCTTGCCCGAAACCCGATTGGTTTCGTCGGTACTTGGAAGTCACGGCACCGGTCCCGGGTGTCTCTAATGTTGTCTTTCCAGTCAAGGCCGCTGTTCCTCCTCCTCCTTCCGTAGCTGATGTTCCTCTTCTCCCTCAGCCTCCACAAGCGGATTTTGCGGAAACTTGTAAGAACTTTAAGATGATGGGTGGCAAGAATTTTAGTGGAACAGAGACTTTTGTAGAAGCAAGGAATTGGTTGAAAGAGACCGAAGATCTTTTAGCCACCTTTGATATAGGTGACCGCAGGAAGGTTTTATTAGCAGTATGGTTGCTAAAGGAAGAAGCTGCATGTTGGTGGGTAGTCACCACCGCTACTAGGCCAATTGAGACTTGGGATGACTTTAGAGGGAGGTTTGGACTGAGGTTCTTATCACTGAAGCAAGGGGACATGACTATTAGGGAATACATATATAAGTTTAATCAACTGGCTCGGGTCGATTTAGACTTGGTTAATACAGCTCAGAAGAAGGCCCTACACTTTGCTCTAGGATTAAACGAGCCATTACATGGTTTGGCCATGTCTCATATACCCTTGGGGGCGACTTTCGAGAATTTGGTGAATATGGCCCTACTTCAAGAAGATAACAATGACAAGAAAGAGGTCAAGGCGAATGAGTCTCAAGGCAAGGGGGTAAATTCCGGGAAACGAGGCAAGAATAACAACAACCGCAAGGACATGCCAAGAGAGAGTAGGAAATGCAACTTCTGTGGTAAAGTTGGACATATATCCAGGGAATGTAGGAAGAAGAAGAGAAAGCGGGGCGAATGCTTTCATTGTGGTGAGTCTGGACATCTCAGCAAGGATTGCCCGAGGAAACAAGGGCAAGGTCAGACTCAGTGTGCAGGACTATCGGGAGGGCGATTTCATCCCCTCAACACCGTTCTTCCAGCTCATGATAGAGGTAGTGTTTCTGTTGAAAGTCTTGTTTACATTTTCTGACTTTCCCTGTTCGTACTTTGTTTGATTCTGGCACATCGCATAGTTTTATTTCATCTGATCTAGTTGAAAGTTTGCACCTAAGTACTAGTCTAGTTGATGATCCCGTATGTGTTTCAAATCCAATTGGGGGTTCTGCCCGTTTGTCTGTGGTCTGAGTGGATTTGAAAATTTCTATCTTGAGTATAGAATTCTCGTGGGATGTTTATATTCTCGGTTTCAGGGGATATGGGTTGGTTTTGGGCATGGAATGGTTGTCCTGTTTTGGAGCCATTCTTGGTTTTTGTATATAGGGTTGTGAGGCTCATGACTCGCCTCGGTAATACCCTAGAAATTTCTAGCAACCCTATGGGTCCCGTCATGTTATGTTATCTTGAATCCCTTGACTCGTCTATCGATAGTTTGCAATCTGTGAGGGTGGTCCGAGAATATCCTGATATCTTGGGTGGAGTGAAGGGGTTACCCCTAGACGTGGGATAGATTTCCGCATTATCTGGTTGGTAATACCAAGCCAGTTTCGTGGCCGGTTAGGCACATGACCTCACGAGATGAGAGTTAAGAAAGCAAGTCAAGGAGTTGCTTGAGAAGAACTTCCTGAGATGAAGCATTTTCGAGTAAGGTGCTCCAGTAGTATTCGTTACTAATGTGGACAGTTTGCTTCGCTTATGTGTTGATTATCGTGAGAAGAATAGACAACCGTTACCAAGGATCGATGATTTGTTTGATCAGCTTTTAGGAGCATCTGTTTTCTTCCGATCCAGCTACCGGATTCCATCAGCTTAGGATGGCTGAGAATGGAATTGACAAGACTGCGTTTAGGACTCTAGATGGATTTTTGGAATGGCTACTCATGCTATTTGGTTTGACTAATGCACCCGCATATTACGTGAACTTGATGGGTAGGGTGTTTAGGGAGTCCTTGAACAAGTTTGTCGTGGTCGTCATAGACGATATTTTGATCTCCTTAAAAGAACGAGGAAGAGCATGCTAGACATCTCAAGGAGGTGATGGATACGCTTAGAGCCACCAGTTGAAGGTCAAGTTCTCCAAATGTCACTTTGGAGGAAAGAAGTTGGATTTCTTGGGCACATAGTTCCTAAGTAAGGCTTAGCGGTGGATTCCGCTAAAGTGGTTGCGGTTTAAGACGGGAAAACTCTGAGGAGGGCAATTGAAGTAAGAAGCCTTCTCCGTTTGGCTAGTTAGTTAGCATTCCCTGAGCTTGGACTTACTCTTCTGATCAAGAAGGGGGTTCCACAGGAAGAAGACCCGCAGTTAGTCAAGAACATGGACCAGTTGATTCGAGGCGAGATGTTAAGTCACCTCGCTAGATATATTATAGATGACAAGGGATGACTAAGGCGCGATGAGAGATTATGTGTTCCTCGAGTGGAAGACTTGGTAAAGAAGGTTCTTGAAGATGCGCATCACTCGAGGAGGTGGCCGAGTTGGTCTCAGGATGCATGTTGTGCCACCAGGTTAAGGCCAAGTCATAGAAGCCCGGCGGGCCATTACCTCCATTAGAGGTTCCGCAAGGGAAGTGTGAAAACATCTCGATAGATTATGAGGATAGATTACCTAGATCAAAGAAAAAGAATACGGGTAGGTGGGTCATAATAGGTAGACTCACGAAGAGTGCTCATTTCAGTCCGGTGAAGAGCGAGAGGACTGCATCATGGTTAGCAACGGTTTACCCTCAAGAAGTTGGCCAGTCTTGAAATAGCCTACAGGAAGCCATGGGTAGGCAACTGAATCTAGGTATGGCCTATCACTCATAGGCGGATGGTTCATTTCGACTAAGCATGAGGGCAATTGGCAACGTGGATTGGTATTTTCAAGGAAAGTTCTGCTGCGTAGAATATTTTATAGTAAGTAGACCAGATCCAGGATTCACTAGTGAATTTTGGAGAGCTTGCATGAAATCATAAGGTTACAGTTATGTTTAAGCCAAGTATACAGAAAGAAGAATAAGTGGAAAAGGAAGACGAGAGGCGATAATGAAATGAGTTCCAACTCGAATTTGGGAAAAAGGAGTTAGGAAGCCAAGAAATCATGAAGTAAAAGACGGTCAAAGCACAGTGGAGTTAAGCTCAAGGAAACGTGACTAAGAAGAGTGAAGACTAGATACGCGCATCATATCTCTTTTTAAGAGTGCATCCTTGATCCTTGTTTTCCTGTGGAGCTTGCTTGCAGGTTATCTTTTGTATATATCCTCTCGGTCCCATTCTCGATCTTATTTCTGTTGTAAACTCCATAAGGGGGTTATGACTCATCGGTTAGTACTATGTGTTAGAGTTTGAATGGGTTTCTTGTAATCCAAAAAGGAGTTTATCTAGTTTATCGTGTTTATCTTGTCATGAGAGCCTTAGGTAGAAACCCTTTGGATGAAACATGTATTTGAAACATGTTATGCTTGATGTTTGCAAGTGGTTGCAAGTGTTTGCAAGTGTTTACTCGTGGATGCATTATACACATTAGGCACTAGATCGGCTCACACAACTCTTCATGTTGCATACGCATGAGTGCTTACACTTATTCATGGTTGAAACTTGTTGTGCTACCACATGGATGTTGCATATGGATGAATGTTATGTGCACTCATATAGATACTATGAATTATGTTAGGAATTTGCATACATATGGATTCATTTCACTGACATACATATGCATTAAGGAGGTTTACTGTATCAGTAACCGCCTGATTTTCACTGACATACATATGCATTAAGGAGGTTTACTGTATCAGTAACCGCCTGATCTTTGCATTAGATAAGTACATATACACACACTTTTGCATATGTTCATACCACATTTAGAATCTTGTAAGGACAATGATTGCTCGTGGATGATGTTTTGAGTAGATGGATGTTGGATGGTAGGATATGTTCTTCCTAACTTGAAGATTTCGGGGACGAAATCCTTTAAGGAGGGGAGAATGTAACAACCCGTATTTTCAATAACCTGTTATAACATAAATCGAGGCAGAATTTAATTCTAAAATGTGAATCAAGGGAAACGGGCTATGCCATTGCGTTCGTCTCGGAAAAATACGCGAAATAGAGTCCGAGTTTTCGAAAATCGGAGTCCGTATGACCCGATTAAGGCCCAACGAAGTTTTCAGAAAATTCCTAAGTAAAAACAGATTTGAATTTCAAGTTCAAAATTGGGAATTAGGGCAAACTGGCGTCAGGCGGGAAAACTCCCGCCAAGACCCCCATGTCGACAGGCATGTCGACAGGGGTCTGAGGGGGTCGACAGCCCTGTCGACAGCCCTGTCGACACGGGGTGGCCGGGCAGTTTTGCCTGGCGCACCATTTTGATTTGGGCTTGGTTGTGTGGCTTGGTTCTGGAGAATTCCGAAATCTGATGGACCTAATTCAACCTAGGGTTAATCCTATGGTCTAAATCACTAGCCTAATCTATAAATAAGACCCTAACCTACCCTAAATCACTCATTATTCATTCTAGCAACTAAACTATGCCAAAATCAAAACTCTCATGGCCTCCACTCTCTTCATACAATTCCTAAACAAATCCCTAAGAGATTTCCATGCATACAAGTGTATTTAGGCTTGTATGATCCTCTTTAGCTTGCATTAAAGTCTTGTTTCTCCATTGTCATCATAAAGGAGGAGTCTTGATCAAGTTTGCTTGCATTTTGGGGTTTTATTTTGTTGCATAAGGGGTTTCTTACATTTGCTATACTTATTTGAGTCCGCATAAACATTGTAAGCCCTCTTACCTTCATCTTAGAAACTCTAAAGTTAATATGTGATGAAAGTTGGGATTTATGCAAGTTTAACAAGTTATGCATGCTTATGCGAGTTCACTATGCTATGTTATGCATGTTTAATGAGTTATGCATGCTTATGCGGGTTCACTATGCTATGTTATGCATGTTTAATGAGTTGTGCATGCTTATGTGAGTTCACTATGCTATGTTACACATGTTTGATAAGTTATGCATGTTTATGCAAGCTCACTATGCCATGATTTGCAAGTTTAACAAGTTATGCATGTTTATGCAAGTTCACTAAGCCATGATTTGCAAGTTTAACAAGTTATGCATGTTTATGCAAGTTCACTAAGCCATGATTTGCAAGTTTAACAAGTTATGCATGTTTATGCAAGTTCACTAAGCCATGATTTGCAAGTTTAACAAGTTATGCATGTTTATGCAAGTTCACTAAGCCATGATTTGCAAGTTTAACAAGTTATGCATGTTTATGCAAGTTCACTATGCCATGATTTGCAAGTTTATTGGGTTATGCATATTTATGCAAGTTCACTATGCCATGTTATGCATGTTTATGGTAATATGCAAGTTCACTATGCTAAGTTATGCAAGTCTAACATGTTATGCATGTTTGTTGTGATATGCAAGTTCATCATGTATGTTATGCCAAGTTCCCTCTTCCTATCCTTTATGCGTTATTACGAATATGTAAGCGATAGAATGACGTTGGGGGGGGGGGGGTTGGGTAAACTTAAAATACATGAAAATATAAGATTGGGAATTTACCTATTAAGTTAGGTCTACCCCTTGGGAATTTACCTATTAAGTTAGGTCTACCCAAGTATTTGTTGACTTGTAACTATGTTTTGAAATAAAGTGGACATGGCACTTAGAAAACATAAGTGTGGCCAACTCGAGGTTGGGTTGAGTTTGTAGCGTAATTCTACCCGGAACCGACCGGCTTAACTAGTGGCTACAAACAATAGGACCCAATGTGAGAAGTTGGTCATGTGGTGCCAAGACCCGAGGTTAGACCAAGTGGTGGTGTAAAGCTACCCGCCCGGCCTAACTAGTAACCACAACAAGGTCTAATGTGAGAGGTTAAGGTGCATTAAATTAATTAATGCCTCATGATTAGGGTTAAGTCAGGGTCCACTAATACTTAACCAATTTGGGGATTCGAGGGATTGAAATGGGGATAAGTGTGAACTGTCGGTTACACTTAACCAATTTAATCCATTTGGGGATTCGAGGGATTGAAATGGGGTTAAGTGTGAACTGTCGGTTACACTTAACCAATTTAATCCATTTGGGGGTTTAGGGATTGAAATGGGGTTAAGTTGTGAACTGTCGGTTACACTTAACCAATTTAATCCATGGTTAGTGAAGGGTTAAATCGCATTTAACCCTCTTAGGAAACCCTAGCAACGTGGTCTGTTCCAGCAGTAATCCCAGTTTGGTATCATCACAACCCTAGAGGCTAGGCTAGGGCGGGGCACGATTACTGGACGGATGTAAGCGACCAAAGCGACGGCTGAGTGGTACAGCGGTGCGGGTCCAGGCGGGCTACGGACGTGCACGTAATCCGGTATTGGACAAACTCGAGGCACGGGTACCAGTAGGTTTGGACTGTGCATTATTGCTTCAGTGTCTGGGGTTGACACCCGAGGGCTTGATACACCCGAAGGTGGACCCAACACAGTCTGACTACATCCATATGTGGGCCGTATGGACACCAACACTTGACGTGTTAGGCTTATAGGGAGCCGATCGACTAGACCGTTTGGCTGGACCTTATATTAAGGTCACTTCGTGTTATTGGGTCAAAGCTTGGGCCAAGGGATCAATACCTGTTATGTTGGTTTGCTAGTACACCGTGGTGCAAAACTTAACCTTGTTTATGCGATGACACCTCTATCTATCTTGTAGTTAATTTATCATGCCAGTATGTTGTTATCTATGATCATCTCAGTTTCCATCATGCTGTTAACTTTATTAGTTTATAGACTGATCGTAGCAGGGCTTACTCAGTCTTTTTGACTGACCTGTTTTCTTTCGCCTCTTTTCTTCCGTTTCCCCCCCCCCCCAAGGTTCTCAGGGAGGGAATACAGGAGCCTAGCTTGGATCTTAGCTGCTTTCTTGGATAGCTCATGTATGCTTTGGACTTGAGCTCGCTATGTTTTTTCCACTTTGGGGATAGCTACTTTTATGTTTTCCTTTTCAGTTTCAGATGATGTTATTTTATGTACTAGACTTGTTTATTTGGAAAATTGACATTATGATGTAGCAGACTTGTTTTTGAAATGGTTTAAAATTCTTCCGCTGTTTTATCTACTTACTCTATTTATTTATATATATATATATATGTCATGTCCTGCCTTGCTATATCATTATGCATATTTACCTTGTTTTAAAACGCCCCACCAAAGTCAGAGTTGCTTGCAAGAGCCACCCTGGCTGAGGTGGGGTGTTACAACCCCCATAGACATACACGATTATACAAAGCAACCTCTATCTTTCTTCCTAATTTCTTTTGGCTTAAATACTATATTAGGAATTTTCATTGAAGGTTTTTCCTTCTTCAATAGTAGAAATGGCCGAAAACTAACCTAAAGGAATACTTTAAGGCCCTCAATACCTACCCTAGTGGCTCCAGCGGTACTTAAGGACTGTTGAACAAGTTCTCATTGCCCCTGCAAGCCCAATGGAACTAGCAGCTTAGCCCGCTGATGTGGCTCATAACTTCCATCATCTTTGTATGGACTTGTTAGTCTTGGAGGTAAGACTTTTGGTGGAACCGAAGGATCTCTAAAAGCTAAGGCGTGGATATGAGAGTGTGATATTATATTTGAAGTCATAGGATGGGAGGACACGCTAAAACGTAGGGTAACCGTTTGGCATCTTAAAGGCGAAGCGTTGGAGTGGTGGAATGTGATCTCCCAGGAGGACGCAGGTAAGAATTTACTTGGAATGAGTTCAAGGCCCGATTTGAAATTAGGTTTCTACCATGCTGAAGTGAGTCTGCAAATGGATAAGTTCATCTAGTTAATGCAAGGAGAGTTGTCCTTGAGCGAATATATCACTAAGTTTACAAAATTGTCAAAAATTGGAAGAGGTCTTGTAGATATCCCTTGAATAAGGCACAAATATTTGTTAAGAGACTTAACTAAGGGAGGTGTTGTTGGCTCAAGTGATTTTGGAGCAATTTTTGAGGCGCTTGTGGTGATAACTATCTTATACACTACGGAGGAAATGAAGGGGACTAAGAGTAAGAAAGAGGACGATACTTCAAAATTTTGAAAGAATAAGAAGAATAACTTTTGATTTAATAAAAAGAATAAGAAATTCAAGAAAGGAGCTAAAAAATGTGGAGATGCCATAAGAAGGGCCATATGGACAAAGACTGGAGGGTCAATCTGGCGGAGCTAGAATTCAAAGGAAAGTGTTATAACTGGCATAAAGAAGGACATCCTACCCCAAACTTAAAGGAGGATCAACTGGACAGAATTATGCTTTAGAGATTGCGCCCCTTCTGACTCAACAACCAAAGCTCCCGTAAAATCCATCCATAGAAGGTATCCTTTCTATTTTAGGGACTTTCATTCGTACCCTATTTGATTCTAGAGCTTCTCATTCCTTCATATCCAGGAGCGTTATTGATTTCTTGAAACTTCCAACTTCTGTTTCTAGTAATCCGATAGATGTGTCAAACCTTATCGGAGGAGTTAAGAAACTCTTAATTATTTGTAAAGGCCTAATGCTAAACATTAACAATGTTGATTTCTCATGTGATTCGTATGTTTTAGGCTTCGAAGGGTATGGACTTATCTTAGGGATGGATTGGTTATCTTATTATAAGGCCATCCTCGATTGTGATAGAAAGATCATTCATTTTAAGAGCCATGGTGGTCGTAGTTTAGTGGTCCCTTGTAAGATTTGAAATATAAAGAATTCTGCATTGTTGCATTCTTTATATTCTGATTCGGAAAGGCCATTCGTAGTGCCTGTTATTTGTCAATTTCTCTATGTTTTTGAAGAAGTGACGGGGCTTCCACCCCAAAGGGAGATAGCTTTTAGAATAGATCTCGAGAAGGACGCTAGACCTGCAGCTTTGGTATCGAGGAATTTGCCTCCAAAGGAAAGGAGATAGTTGGATAAGCAAATTTCTAAATTGCTGCTGAAGGGGTTCTGCGATGGAGTACTACGAAGTGAGGAGCGCCCGTAGATTTTTCCACTAAGTCCGGTGGATCTTTAAGACTGTGCATTGATTATAGAGAGAGGAATAAATGGACCAAGAAGATTAGGTATCCCTTGACTAGGATACATGATACATTCAATCATTTGGAAGGTGCCAAAGTCTTCTCTTAACTAAACCTAGCAATAGGATTTTGTCAGTTAAGAATTACTGAGGAAAGCAAACCTAAGACAACTCTTAGGACACCCATTGTTTTGTTTGAATGGGAAGTGATGCCCTTTGGACTGACGAATGCCCTGCCTTCTTTGTGGACTAGATGAGTAGAGTTCTTAAAAACATTCTTAATAAGATAACGTGGTATTTATGGGTGACATTACCATATTTTACAAGGACAATAAAGATTGCGAGAATCATTTGAGGGAGGTCCTAGGAATTTTAAGGAAGAATCAACTCAAGGCTAAGTTGCCTCTTTTGGAGAGAGGAAGTCAAGTTTCTTAGACACATAGTTTCGGGAAAAGGATTGGCCATGGACCCTACGAAGGTAAAAACTATTCAAAGATGGAAGATTCCCTATTATAGTTTTGAGGTTAGGAGTTTCTTAAGGATAGCGGGCTATTATAGAAAATTTATTAAAGAATTTGCAAGGATTTCATCCCCTATGACCATATGACTATGAAGAATCTTGATTTCTAATGGAGAGGTAGTGTGTAGTGTGTTCGAGAAATTGAAGGAGTTTCTTACGAGTGCACCTATCCTTATTATTCGTCATGGTACAAAGATGTTTACAGTTTTCACGGACGCTTGTAGGACATTATTGAGATGCTTATGCAAGGGAGTTGTGTAGTTGCCTAATCAAGTAGACAACTAAAGGATTATGAGAAGATACCTTGTGCATGACTTTGAATTAGTTGCCATTGTGTTTTCCTTCAAGATGTAAAGACATGATCTCTTAGGAGAAAAATTCGAGATTTTTATGGATCATAGACCCCTTTTATATGTTTTCACGACGAGACTTAGATTTTATGCAGCAAAGGTAGATGAAGTACATAGCTTCGTTTGATTTTGCTATCCAATACACCCAGGAATGGGTAATGTTGTATCAAACGCTTTGAGTAGGAGACACACTACCCTTATTGCTACTGCCGAGTGGAAGCAGTTGGAGTTTCTTTTCAATTTTAACCTTTAACCGCCATTTAACTTATCTCAAGGACTTCTCATATTTTTGGAAGTGAGACCAGCTTTGGTGGATATGATTGAGCACGAGCAAGGTCTTGATGAGGAGTTGAGAGCATTGAGGGAAAGGATTTCGACATGGGAGCACTTTCCTCATTTCGATAAGTTTTCAGTTAATGGTGATGGGAGTTTGAGAAGGGACGACCGACTCTATGTTCTTACAAATGGTAGCTTGAGGGAGGAGGTCCTTAAGGAGTGTCATCGTTTAAGGATTCATCTTAGAGGGGAAAAGATGTTTAAGGATACAAAGAGGACTTTTTGTTGGAAAGGCATGTAGAAAGATGTTGCTGAGTTCATTACAAGTTGATTGACTTATTGGAAAATCAAAGCTGAGCAAGGGTAGGCCTAAAGGGTTATTGTTACCTTTGGAGGTTTTCACTTGGAAATGGGAATATATCCCTATGGATTTCGTGGATGGGCTACCAAGGAGTCATAAAGGGAATGAAGCCATTTGGGTCTTAGTGGGTAGATTGACAAAGAGTGCCCATTTCATCCCAGTGAAGTGAGCAGGGCTGCAGTTTTGTTAGCCCGACATTATATCAAGGAGACATTTCAACTACAAGGGATTCCAATGAGTATAGTAAGTGTTAGAGACTCTCTATTCACTAGGGAATTTTGGAGGAGCATACAGATAGCTATAGGGATGACACTTAATTTGAGCATTGCCTATCACCCGCAAACCGATGAACAAACAAAGAGAGTCAACCGACTTGAAGATCTACTTAGAGCTTGCATCATCGATTTTGAAGGAGCATGGGAGCAACTCTGGGTTTAGTGGAGTTCTCGTGCAATAATAATTTTCAAACAACGATTGATATGGCCCCTTACGAGTCATTTGTATAGGCGGCCATGTAAATCACCAACTTGTTAGTGGGAAACTACTGACAAGGTTCTACTCAGATCCGACCTTATCCGTGATTCCACAGAGACGACTCTTTCGATACGACAAAGAATGAAGGTAGGTAAAGACCGGTAGAAATCTTACGCTGTTAGGAGGAGAAAGGAGCTTGAGTTTAGTATTGGTGATTTGGTCTTTGTAAAAGTATCTCCACTTATGAAAACCACCTGATTTGGAAAGATTGGGAAGTTGACTCCCAGGTTTATTGCGCCATTTTAGATCGTTGATAAAATCGGAAAACTAGCTTACCATGTAGAACTTCCCCAGAGTCCATAACGTTTTCCACGTTTCTCACCTTAGGAAATGCCTTTACGATTCCGCCTTAGACTCGAGTTTGATTACATTAGGGACTTAAGGGGCTTTGATTTGGAGCCTAGGGTCCCTCGTGCCACTACAAGGATAGTGTAACACGAAATCAAAAGGCTTCGCAATGAATCCATCAACCTCATCCGAGTACAATAGGGATATAACCCAGTAGAAATCACATAAGAAATAAAAGAAAAGATGAGGTAGACTCATCCAGAGCTTTTCACACGTAATTATTTCCTCTAAATTTCATTTATGGTTGCTAGATTGGATGGTAGAAATTATTTTCAACACAAACGCACCAAGCACTCATATAGAAATTATATGCATATTAGAGTGTTTACGAAACGTACAACATCACATGTTACAATTTTGCGCTAGGACTGATCTCATTAATCACGTCAAGTAAGGGTTGTTTATGGATGTTAAAAAATAACTTAGGTGTATAAAATGGTTTTTAGGGCAAGATTTTTTTCTCTTTTGGAAAGATTTCGAGACGAAATTTCTTTTAAGGACAGAAGAATGTAACACCCAGCAAAATAAACCTAAAGAGACATAGATAATTAAATTAAGAATACAAAAATAAATTAACAAAATATTAATGGTCTAAAAATAAGAATTTTGGATAATTAAGAATTTTTCCATGAAGGTATCACCATTACATTCATAGCGAAATTCTAGTCCGTTTTCATATCTCATTTATCCAAAATGGAGTTCGTACGAAAAAGCTACGAATAAAAAAAGTTGTACGAAAATTATGTACACGTAGCATTTGAAATTCAAGTTGTAGTGAATATAAATCTAGAGTAAATAATATACCTTTAGCTTTATTTAATATTCCATTGGATTTAAAAATTGTATGTAAATATATATGCAAGAAAGAGACAAGAATCAAATGAAAGGGAAAGAATTAATCAAATTAATTAGTAACTGATAAAAATAGAAACCGACATGGAGATAAAATCTCCCAACGCTCGACCCTAAAGGGAGTCGACCGCTTCCCTTGAGGGGGTCGACCTGAGGGTTGACCGCCCTCCTAGAGAGGGTGTCGATCGACCTTCTGGTCAAGGGGTGGGGGAGAAGCTTGTTAATTTAAGTGTTTTTATATTTTTCTAGAACTAACTATCCAGGTTTTATAAAACTAATCCGACGGACCACATACACTCTAGCAAGTATAAATAAGGCCTTAGCCACTCTTGCAAACTCTACATTCTATTCTCTTTTACGTCACCATTCCGCTACTCCACCATTATTCTAAATTCCAGAATATAAGATAGGTTAGATTTATTTTTTCTTCCCAAAATTATTTCTTTATCTTTGTAATCTAATTTTATTATTAGGATCTATTGTATGTATATAAGACTCTAATTGAATTATTATATATATAGGTTTAAGATAGAGTTTGTAATATAATATCTACGAGGGTACAATCCAGAAATAGTTCTACACAGCCTCCTCATCTTTCTCCTAGCAATTCTATGTGTGGAAATTTTATAAGCTTACTGTTCCCTATATATTGATAGTGTAGATTTTGGATTGTTATGCCTAAAGGGATTTGATTTTCACGAAAACCAAATATAAACAAATCCCCTAAATCCCTTATAAATTGTGGAAATAGTCAATCTTCTGAATATTTTGGGTTTTAATTATAAATATATTAAAAGTTGGGATTTTTAGGTGTTGTATAGTTTTGACAATGGTCTAATTTACTTTCTGTTTAACTATAAATCCTATATGTGCAAAAACTAAAGATTTGGGTACTGTAAATTATATAGGTTTAAACATCTATTTGTATAAAATAGAAAATTCGAACGTATTAAAACACACTTTACTAGAATATTAATTTCTCGTATAGAATCATATGAAATGTGAAGAAATACCAAAAACATATTATACATATTACACCTTTTCCTTTCTTTTATTATTGAAGTAATCTTTATAACCTAGGTTACATGTTAATTTGTCTATGTTTGTCATTTCCTTGGTATTGATTTTAATGTGAACAAATATTATATGTTGTGTTGATGAAGTTAGGGAAATAAACTTGCAAACATTAATTTCGTTATTAGATTGACATTTATACGTTTGGGATGTCTCTTTACGCGAGCTTTGCTTATGTTTTATTTATTATATTTATAGCATAATTAACGTACTATAAATGCATAAATATGCACTAAATATGTTTTGGTTAAGAATTCAAATTTAATATGTTCTCATAGGAATTTTGTATATGTGCAAGTATAAATGGCTATCAAATAATATTGATGATAAATGGACACGAGGCTAACCACTCCTTATAGTAGAAGCCTGCATAGAACTAATAGGAAAATCCAACATCTAAAAAATTCAGGCTAATGTGAGGGGTCTAAGTATCATGGACGATTATAATAAATACACAAAGGCATGAGGTTAAGCCCAACTTGTAATAAAAGCCCACCTGAAACCGCCTTGCAAATACAACATCTATAGGGGTCGACTTAACATAGGATGTTTAGAGTAATCAATATTTTTGTGAAGTAGGCCTGCCTCAAGATGGTATTAATTGGCTGACCTACCTTTTTTGAGTATTAAGTGATTAGCACTAGGTCCATTCCTAAGGTTCACTCCTTGATTTTAGACTAAATTCATAAGACCCTCCCTTATTAGATTTTAAGTGGTTATTGGGTATACCTTTCTCTTATAAACTTATGAGGTATTAAATGGTTTAACTAAGAAAAATAGATGTATGAGTAAGATAGGTATTCAGAAGTTGTCCGCTTCTTATCTAGAGGCTACGTGGGGGCATACCCAGTGGTGGGTAACTAAGAGTCCTAAAGAACATGTAAGAGGGACCGCATGTCTAAGGGAAGTATTAAGTGGCTAGGCATTCACCTGTAATGACAGCTAGATAGTAACGCATAGGTCCGCCAGGAGAGTCATAAATGTGATGAGTGTCTACCAAAACCGAGTATTAAGTGGTAGATTACTATCTCTCAAATTACATTGAGAGGATATTTAATAACGTTGACAATTAGAAAACGCGGTCTTACGTGACTAAGGTCTGCCTTAGGGTATTAAGCGATCATATGAATCTGCCCTTAAGTAAATATTTGAAATGGCATTAAGCGACCGAATGGTAGTCTGCCTCATAGGGTATTAAGTGATAATCGAAATCCACCCTTATAAACATGTTGACCTTAAAATTACTATAGGATAGTCCGCCTGATTAACATGTATATGACATATTTAATTGTGTGTCGAACTCACATAGACATAGTTTGATGTATTCACACTACCAAGTATAAGAAATAGTCATCCCTTAAAATTTTGTTATTTTCATTCACAAGAACTTGTTCTAGCCTCCTTCCTCTTAATAAAGGCAAGTCAGTAGGTGGAAACGCTTGATTGTTGAAGTCACGAAGACTAGAGCATGGAGAAGGAGATTTTATAGCATATTATTATTATCATCATGTTTGGCAGTTTATCGTATTAATGGGATATTTTTATTGATGTACCTTGATATGACTGTTGAAACTTGATGTAATCAACATTATTGTGGTTGTATTTAATTGTACATCTATTTTTCAATTATAATGTTTTATCCCATCCTCTATGAGATTCTGATTTTGTTTTTAGCTCGACCTTGTTTATTTATTCTATATAAAAACTAATGAATCGTTTAGAATGGCTCTAAGTTCCAATGTGACTTTTCTAGATCGGGATTTAGGCCCATTTCGGGTGGGATACTACAACGAATGATTCCCTTAGACTCTATGTAGATGACCATGAGTTGAACAAAGTTACCAGGAAGAACAAAAGTATCCACTTCCGCGTATAGATGATTTGTTTAATCATCTGCATAGTGCAAAAATATTCTCTCAATTGGATCTCATAATAGGATTCCATCTGCTGCGGGTAGTGAAGGCAAGTGTGCCCAAAACTGCATTTCTAACATAGTTGATCTCATGAATTGTATTTTCAGGGATCAACTTAATAAGTTTGGGCTTGTGTTCGTCGATGATATTTTTGTCTACTCATGGACAAAGGAAGAACATAATGAGCATTTAAGGGTTGTACTGAAGGTGTTGTGAGCACACCGCTTAAAATCTAAATATTTAAAATTTCACTTCTAGAGGAGAGAAGCGAGATTCTTAATTCATTTTTTTTTTGAAAATGTATTTTCATGGACTCTGCAAAGGTTATAGTAGTTCAAGATTAGACTACACCAAAGAGGGCTACGATGTAAGAAATTTCTTAGGAATGGCTGGATACTACTATAGGTTTTTCTACGGTTTCTCCTAGATAGCGGCACTATTGACTTAATAAACTAGGAAGAATCATAATTTTACATGAGATGCAAGATGTGAGCATGTGTTTATAAGTCTAAAAGAAAGGTTGAATTGCACGCAGTGTTAGTTATTCCAAGCAGGAATGAAGAGATGACAGTACATACATATTCTTGTGGTATCAGGTTGGGCGCAATGTTAATGCAAGGAAAAAGTTGTTGCCTACGCTGGTCGGCAACTAAAACTTCGTGATAAAATATATCCCATCCATGATTTAGAATTAGCAGCAACTGCCTTTGCAATGAAGATGTGGAGTCTCCATTTTCTTATGTAAAGGTTTGAGTTGTTTACTGACCATAAATCATGTATCTCTTCTCACAGAAGGATCTTAACCGTCGCCAACAATGATGATTTGATTTCTTAGCCTCTAATGATTTTGATATCGCATATACCCCGAGAAAGCATAATGTAGTAACCAACGCTTTGAGTAGAACACATACTGGCATATGAGCTTTGTTCTAGAATGGAATCAGCTAGAGTTCATTGCATGCTATGATTTTGTGAACTAGAGATGGAAATGTTAGTAGGCATAACAATCAGACCGAGCTTGATCGAGTAGATTTTTTATAGTCAGAGAAGTGATTCTACTTTGGCAAATATCATTACCAAGATAGAGGCTGGTGTTGACCTTGAAGATATGAAGGTATACAGATTCTACTGTGAAGGTTGGCTCCATAAAAATAGGAGATCAGTGGCATTCGACATCGATGGGCTAAGGGATGAGGTACTTCAAGAGTGTCATCACTTGAGGTTAACCGTACATCCTAGTGGTAATAAGATGTACCATGATATGAAAAAAACCTATTAGTAAGAAGGTACGATGAAGGATATTAGGATAATCATCTCTACATGCATGAACTCTTAATTGGTAAAGACCAAGCAGAATAAGTTTAGTGGTTTTTAAAACCGCTAGAAGTTCTTGATTGGAAGTGGGAGCAAGTCCCAATGGACTTCATTGATGGTTTTCCAAGGACATGAGCAGGACACAAGGATATCCGGGTCATCGTAGGTCGATTGGTCAAGAACACTATATTTATACTCGTAAGTTGAACAGAATGACAACCAAACTACTGAATTATATGTAAAATGAGCTGTACGATTCCATGGAGTACAAAAGAAAATATAAGAGATCAAGACCCGTTATTCACTAGTGGGTTTTGGAAGAGCTTATAAGAAGCTCTAAGGTGTGAGCTTCACCTCAACCCAGCTTATCACCCTTAAACTGATGGTCAGATCGAGAGAGTGAACCGAATATTGGAAGATTTCTTATGAGCCTGCATCTTAGACTTTGAAGGACCATGGCATGATCATTTGCATCTTGTGGAATTTGCTCACAATAATGGTCATCAATCTAGCATTGGAATGGATCCATATGTAGCTTTGTACCGTATGACACAATGCTCCTTTATGTTGGTTAAAAGCAGGCGAAAAACTGATATTTGGGCCAGATATGTTAGAGAGACTTATGAGAAGATTGAGATCTTTCAGAAACTGATGGAAACTCCTTAAGTCAAGTAGAAGATCTATGTCGATAAGAGATATAGAGGTTTAGAGTTTCGTTGACGACTTGGTGTTTTATCAAAATTTGTCCATTGAAGAGTGTGATTTGGTTTAGTAGAAAAGGAAAGTTAGCACCAAGTTTTGTTGGTCCTTTTCCAATCCTTGAGCAAATTTGAAGCTTGGCTTATAGAGTTTGTCTATTGCAAAGGATGGATGAGGTGGACAATGTGTTTCACGTTTCCCATTTAAGAAAGTTTATACATGATTCTAACGTAACGCAACTATCATGCCGGATCAATTCGATGATATCAAGGTGGAACCGTAAGTTACTAGAACTCTCTAAACTGTTTGTATCACTAAGCATGATACGAAGCAACTAAGAAGGAAGGTAAGAAAGCTTGTCAAAGTCAAGTGGAGTGAAAGTAAGAGCAATTGTACTTAGGAGACCGAGGAGAGTATTAGGACGTCATACCCGAAACTCTTTGCTCGGTAAGATTTTAATCTATCGCTTTTATTTCCATTCACAATTTAGTTTTCCCTTGTTTAGTGTTATGTATACTAGGATAGGTCTGTGTTATCTCTTTCCCACTATGATTGCTATGTGTATATGGTTAATTTTGACGATTAGTAGGCATGTGGGATAACTTTATTAACTTATTTGGGAATTTCGAGGGAAAAATCTCTAGATATTAGGGGGTGGAGAATGTAACGACCCATGCTCTACGTATTAGAGGATCATAGATTATTTATATTATTTATATATAAGGTCTTATGATTCTATAATATTGGAAAATGATTACAAGATTTATTTCTTACATTCACTATTTTTGTCGGAATTTTTGTGATCATTTTACCCTTTGCAAATCTTATTTCTCCTATAACTTATCATTGGTCAGGAATCCGTACCTGTAGCCATTTTCATTGGATTCAAAAGATGGTTTCTCATTCCGTAAAATGGCCACACTAAGCTATGGACTTATCATTTTGGAGGAATGGCTGAAATAAGGGATAAAAGGGTTTTGGGCAGCTTAGTTGGGCTAAAGAGGCCATTAGTGAGTGGGTCCAAGGTCAATTTCGGGATTTACACTTATAGGGGATGAATGGGGTAGGAGAATATTCTCTTTTGCACTTACAAAACTCTCAAAATAATTCTCATGCTCCGTTAATGGCTCGCACCTCCTACACCCCTACCAAATCTTGCTTTAATTAGCCAAACCTCATTTGCAAACACCTAAACTTGAGGAAAATATTATTTGTTTAGATCTAGCAAAGCTTGGTTGATTAAGGTGAGTGATTAGCACCTTTGCTCACTAACTAGGGTGTATTAGTTTATAATCAATTTTTAATAATATGGAAAAATGCTTATAAATCATGATTAATCATATTATCACAAATATGTAAATTAGAGGTAATTTGGATCATTTTTGTGAAACCTGAAATTTAAAGGGGTATATTTACACTACCACACAAATATATGCTCCTCCTTTTGTTAATGCTTTGATTTGTTTAGACTGAGCTAACTGTTGTTTGAGAATGCTCTGTATGTTAGAAACGTACTAGGAATGCTTGATTGGATGCAAATGTTGAATGAATTGCAGATTAGAAATAGGAACTCATATGATATTGAGTGGCATAGTCTCGGTTCGGCATAGCCTGGATTCGTATGCTATCTCAAGGGGTGACAAAGAAAGTCCCAATGGGACACATAGTAAGTTTCAAGTCAATAGGAGTTAATTAGATCGAGTTATGGCACAAGCAAGTCCGATTTGGCATGTCACTATCTCGAATCAGACTACTTTATCGAATCCATCTACTTCAACTTTGGGTCGACATGGAGCTTTGGCTCTGCAAAAAACTTAGCTCAGATCGATGAGGGGGTCAAGCACCTAATCAGATCAGGTATACCGATCCAAACTTAGATCAGGATTGGTACATCGATCCGACCTTGGATTGGTATAATGATCCGACTCAACTTGGTTGTGCCGATTCAAACCCAGACGGGTTTGGTTCGGGTAACATCAACAGGAAGGGTTTTAGCGTACTTTTTGAGTGGGATGATGGCGCATGGCTCGTGACTCCTAATACAATGGCTTATAACACAAACTATCTCGAGGACGATTTTACTTTTTGATGAATGACAAGAATTCATACTCATGTGGCTGTCTAAGATGGATAAAGGATAGGAAAATGTCGTGCGACGATTGCTGGGATCATCCTCAGTATGTATCAACTGTAGACGGGACTCATATACGCAGTCCATAGGCAACTTCTGTTGTTGGTAAAAACATGTGAAAATGAGTTATCAGTGCTCACGACTTTGGTATGCCTTTGCAGAAGTGACACAAGGACGGACCAGTGCTTATGTAGTGAAGGCTGATTGGCCGGGACCCCAGAGCCTATGTAGTAAGGACTAGGTAGGGTTGTCGGCTATAGTTCATGCAGTGGGACATAGCAATAGTTCGATGAAGGTCATATGGTATGTACTACCCATGCCTCGATGGATTTGGCAACCGAAATATTGATTATCTTATACTCAATGCACTGAGTAAGAAAATCTATGGATGGACGCTACGTTTGACTATTTGCTATCACATTATCATGGACACCTTTGTTTACACTCAATGACATGACAACCTTTAGTGGAGCACATTATAATATGTGCAAACCCTCTGGGTGCAGGGATAAGTCATGTATGACTCTTCATTCCTATTCTGTTACCGTGTTAATACTTGAAATATTTTCACTCACACCAGACTTACCCTTGGGTAATCTGCATTGCTTCTTATTACACTAGGTGCTCTTAAATGAGCAGACTAATGATAGGTTAGGTGTGCACGTTTAGTGAAACAACCCAACTCCTTAACCTTAGAAATTGACATTAATACATCCTTGGTATTCACGTGTCGTAGATCTGATGTATAAGAGTTAGATAGTTTGGGGTAGAAAGAATAGAATGAACAAAGTCTCACATCGTATTAAACTTCAATAATTTGCAGAGAGAAATAGGCATTTAGTCTGATAAATACTAATCCAATGGGAATAGTTATACACCCCATTCGTATATGTATTGGTAAACATAAATGCAGCTAAATGATAAGTAAATATAAAGACAGGGTCCAAAAGCTCTATGCTCCAATAGCCTCCAAAACACTCTAAGGCTTCATGCTCCAAAAGATGTTATCCACCTAATCTTTAGGCTGCCAAGAGAAATAAGGACACCCAGAGTTCAAGGGAAATAAAACAAATTCCGGATCAGTTATGGGACCAATTTGAGGAACTTAAATCCATCATTTTAAATAATGGTATACTATAAAACCACGACCACACATAAACATGACAATGCTTTTACCTTATGGTAACTAAACTTTTTCTATAAAAAATTATCTGATATTATTTTCAATGACATGCGGGATAAAACCCATTAAAATAAATTATAGAAATAGTGAAATTGTTATCATTATTAAATTTTGCATCCCTAATGGGGTTCTACAAATAAATTATCATCTCTCAGGGAAAATGGATTTCCATACAATAGAAAGGCATGGGATTACCTTCTATACAATGCATTTTTAGAGGAATGCACCCCCTCTGTTACAGGTAAGACCGGCGCAACTCCATAGAACCGAAGGTGGTGCACCAACTGAATATGATATCACCCCAGTCGTAACTCACTTATCCTGGGATCCTAGCATACACAACATACTTGATACATAAAGAGTAATCTTGAAAGGTGATGATCAAAACCTTAAAGGCCGCGACCCATATAGCCTCATAATAGGTCCTTTTTCTTCCATTACTAGGTGATGAGGCTAAAGGTCAATGATTATCTCATTCCAATCACATCCTTGGCTTTGAATGTCGTGTTGATAAGTGCACTACATGCAATTTATTTCCACTAATGGACAACCTTTGAGCACATACGTCTCATAAAAGTGTGTATATAGTATATGAGAGTAACTTACCGCACTACGAAACGGATGTACATTCATAGAGATTTATATATGCATATCAAAAGCGCAACGTGAGGCATTTGTTGATACAAGTGATCTCGAGTTTGGATAAGTCGAAGACACTACTCATATTGGATTATGTGATCTAAAGAAGTAGCGCTTGCATCGAAGATTTGAATGCAGAACCACTGTCTGTTAGTAACAAGGGAAAATTCTCCAGACGGTCAATGACAGCAACCCTTCAATCTTCATCATTCTTGTTCATTCATCATTGCTCATCCATCAATCTTTCCTTCAAAACTAAATTGATTCGAACTGGTTTTTAGATAGGAGTCACCCAAATATGACCCTGGCCTCTTTGGATCAATCATCGCAAAGATATTGTTTAAGTAGTATTGGTTGTTGGGTGTTCTTCATTTCATAATTCATTTCTCCATAAAATATATTTTAAGGATGTATATTTAAGTGTATATATGGAATCATTAAACCTCATTTGTTAAGTCATCTTAAGGAAACTTGATCTTTTATACTTAACTAGTGTTCGACATTTTAGCCTAATCCTTTTCTCATCCAAGAAAGGGCAAGGTGACCTAATCATCACCTTAGTCAAACACTGACATTTGGATCTTAGAAATAGAAAAATCGGGTTTAATCATCGGTTTATTAGAGCCAGAATAAATCCATTGCTTACTATAGCATTTGATTCAATTTAATCATTAAAATTCTTTTAAAAAAGTTATAAAACTTTCAAATAATCTTTAAAACATTTTTTTTAATTATTTGAAATCATTCATAAGATATTTGGAGATGATTCATTTTGGTAAAAATCAAATTTCATCGTTATTAAAAAAAGTGTTGCAAAAAGTGCTTGGAAAGTGCTGTTTTAACTTAGTTCATTAAAACGACTTTTCTATCATTGGGAAATCCATATATTCAAATCGAATAACTTTCAAAACATTTTAAACTATTTTATAAGATTTATTATATTATTTTAAGAGATAAAAATCTTAATTTCTATCAAACTCATTTTCTAGATTTTGAATTACAAAACCGTAATGTCTTTCAAATCTTGGTTTAGTCATATTTCAAAATCAACTCAACAAAATCTTGAATTTTTCAGTTTATTGGAAAATTATGGTTATAAGGATTTATAAAAATCTTACTTCAAAGAATTTGGATTTATGTTTTTCCATATACAAAAAATCCACTTTTTAGTGTGTGAAATCTTTTTAGTGAGTGAAATTGTGAGTACTGTTTCACGACAAACTAAAATTTCTTCAAATTTCATATTCTTTTTAAACTTCATATTCTTTTTAAACTTCATATTTACACATAGAAGAGTTAATCATTTCTAAAACATTTCAAACCATTTTCAAGAGTTTTAATTTTCAAGAGGTTTAATCATTCCATTTTCACCATTTCATTAAATAAAGGAAAGTGATTTCATTTGTTCTTATCGACGTGTATTTAATGTGACTTGTTAAATAATCCAAACAATCAACATATTATCATCCAAACTTGATAAACAATCATCATGGCACATATAAGCATTATTTAACATAAACATAACAAGCATATTCATTTCATTAGCATGTGGATAATTAAGATCACTTTAAAGTTGGTTTCTCACCTTTGGTTGGATTTATATGCTACCGAATCTCGCTATACTCTTCCTAGATTATTCCTAATTCTCTTATGCTACCTCAAATAGCTTCAAGCTCCTCTTTCCTTCCTATTTTCTCATGGACTAGGTGGGTTATGGGGGTGTAGCTTAGTTATCATGCTTCGTTGAGTGGTGGTGATTCTTGAATGTAGATGTGAGGAGATTTGACAATAGTTTATATGCCTTTGGATACTTAAATGAGCGGTGAGTGATTTTCTTCTCTTTTTCTTAAGTTTTAGTTAGGAAGTAGAAGCCATTAAGTGCTTTGGAAGAGGAAGGAGAGAAGATTTGATGTAAAGAAGTGAAAGGAAGTGAATGGGCATTTATAAGAAATGTTTAGGAATAAAATTAAGGATGGATAATTATGAAAAACCCCTCCCCCTCTTCTCCTTAATTTTTCCAGAAACACTCCCTCTCCTATTTGTCACATCATGTGTTAGAGCATGATACCGTGTAAGAGCATGGAGGGTGTAAGTCTGTACGGGTATGGAGCTGTGAGTGTATGGTTACTATTTTAGTAAAGTAAACTCTTTTTGTTTTTCATTTACTTACTTTTTCTAACCTTTTATTTTTCTTTATTAATCTCCTCATTAACTCCTTATGTATATGTTGTCATACATATATATGTGTGCGCGTATTTGTTGCACCTGTGCAAAACTTCCATTTGTCAGACCGTTGAGAATAAAAGATTCGCTGATCGGTCACATTTTCTATTTTGAGCTAAACTATTATTCTGAGTAAACAAAGATTGATTTAAATAGGATTTTTCTTATATTATCCAATTGAATATATACGTTTCTTCAAAACTTCATGTATATTATCCTTTTGAATATTCATTACTGCAAAAATTTGAAATAAATTAGGATTTTTATTGGCTTAAATCCCCTAATAAAGAGAATAAATTTTCAAGTTGTTTCATTTTTCCCCTTAAAAGAATTTCGTCCTCAAAATCTAAAAGTTTGATAATAACCCATAAAGTTTCTTCGTTTCTTAATTAAATATATACAATGATAAGTTTTTCCACTATATGTAGTGTATCCACTAGTTTTACGCAAGACAAATTCAAGATATGCTTTCTTCATTCTTTCCTCAGTTTTCGTAGAATAATCTTCTGGATCTCAACTCCATTTAACCTTAACTAATTTGACAACCTTTCTCCTTAAAGTTTTCTCATCTTGATCCATGATTCGATCTGGTTGTCTAATGCCAAATGTATTTCGTTCTACCTCCAGATCTTCTTGAGCAGTCAAATCTGTTATTTGCTCTGTGTTATGCACATATTTTCGTAAATAAGATATGTGGAAGACATTATACTCACCTTCCAATCTCTCTGATAACTCCACATAGTAGGTTAAAGGGCCAACCTGCTCTAGAATTGGATAAAGGCCGATATATCGAGGAGCTAACTTTCTTGTCTGGCCAAATCTTCCCACTCCCCTCATTGGAGAGATCTTTTAGAGTAGGTCACCTTTGATAGAAAACTCAAAATCTCTACATCTTTGATCAACGAAGCTTTTCTACTTACTTTGTACTTTTTTCACCCTCTTTCTTATTTCTTATACTTTCTTAAAGGCTTCCATGATCATTTCTAGGATAAGTACCTATCGATCACTGGTCTCAATCCAACAAGATAGAGATCTACCAGGACGACCGTATAATGCTTCATATGATGCCATAGTTTGTTAACTATTATTGTAGGAGAATTCTATTAAGTGAAGAGAATTCTCCCATAATCCTCTAAAATTTAAGACACAAGCTCTTATAAGGTCTTCTAAAATTCGGTTCACCCTCTCTTTTTTCTATTCGTCTTTGGATAATATGTTGTGTTAATACTCAACTTCATTCTCAAAGTCGTCTGCAATGCATCCCAAAACTTGCTGGTATAGATAGATCGTCGACCTTCAACGGTACTACCGGGAATATCATGCAATCACACAATCTCCCTCATATATATTTTTGCCAAATTTGCAGCAGTTTTGGTTGCCTTTACCAAAATAAAATGTGCATTCTTGGTTAATCTATTGACTATAACCAATATGCTTTCATTTCCTTTCCTTGGTCGAGGTAATCCATCGATATATGATCCCACTTCCAAGTCGGAACTTCTAGCGGTTGATATCCAACAACTTTCTGTTGATCACTCTTGACCTGTTGACCATTTTCACATTTGCTAAAATTTATGGAGATATCTCGCTTCAAGCTTCTACACAAAAAGGGCTTCTTCACATCCCGATAAATATTGCAGATATAAAGATTGATATTCAACTTTGATTGATGGCATTCGGTTAATACCTTATGGCATAAGTTGTCCACATTTGGAACTCAAATCCTTCATTATAGTCAATTCCTTTCCGTTATCCGTCTCAAAACTAGAGTCATATCCAAGTTGTATATTCTTGATGATATTCATCAAGTATGCATCTTCCTTTTGCTTCTCAACAATTTTCTCCAAAAACTAGATATGTAATGATGGCATGCTTCCTGATTAATGCATCATCTACAACATTGGCTTTTTTAGGGATATGTAGAATATCCAGATCATATGACGTGAGAAATTCTAGCCAGCATTATTGCCTCATATTTAAATCCTTCTGAGTGAAAAGATATTTCATAAACTTGTGGTCTGTGAATAGCTCGAACTTTTCACCCATTTAAAGAAGGAAAATTATTAATCTGGTTTCAATCAAAGTTTCATAAGGGTAAACTCTAAGAAACACTTACCTAGTAAATAATGTCGCCACATCTTAAGTGAAAACACCATGACTAATAACTCCAAGTCGCGTGTTGCATAATTCCTTCCATGAGTCTTCGACTATCTACTTGTGTAAGCAATGACCTTCATGCGTTGCCTGAGTACTGCTCCTATGCATTCGCCGCAAGCATCCTTATATACAGTTATCCCATTGCTTTCATCAGCGATAGTCAAAAACTGAGCAGTAGTCAAATTTTTCTTCAATTCTTGGAATGATTCCTCGCGCTTCAATGTCCATTCAAACTTTGCTTCCTTTATGGTTAACATGGATAGGTATGGTACAATTTTGGAGAAGTCATGAATAAATCTCCGATAATAATCAATCAACCCTAAGAAATTGCGAATATCTTTTGGTGTCCTTAGTTGTTTCCAGTCCATGCTGTTCGCAATGTTCCTAGGATAATTTGAGATCCCTTCTTTTGACACAACATGTTCAAGAAATCTCTCCCCATTAATGGAATTTTGAGAATTTGTGATGGAAATCAAGGGGCTATATAGGCACTACACTATTTGAGGATGTTCTTGATTCTATCATATATATATATATATATATATATATATATATATATATATATATATGCACACACACATACACATGAGTCCAGTCCCTATCTGGAAAGATAAAGAGAAACCTTGCAAAATCTAAGAAAATTAAAAAATTAAAATTAATTTTATATTTGTAATTTAAATTGTCTCCTTTTCAATTTACAGCGTTATACAGACGATCAAACAAATTTTAAAGAATGTAATGTAAGGACCAAACTAAGTGTGAGCGAATGTTTTGTACTAGATTTTATGATTGTGCATCGGTGAATGTACAAATATGAGTGTTTGTATTGTGATTGTAAAATAGTAAGAACATTTATGTGAACTACTAAAAAATGTAATAAAATTTAGTTTGAATAAAATATCTATTCAAAATTAAAAATTCTATGTTAAATATATTTTTTGTAAGGCCGACGGGGTTAATTGGACCCCTACCACTTTATTGAAGAACCATAGAAAAAAGATTTACAAACATACGCACAAGACTACATAGGAACAAGGTACTCCAATTACAAGAAGACAGCACAAAACACGAAAACATAAAAATAAACACAACCAGCGCAAGGCAATCACATGAGAGAAGTCCAAATTCCTGGATCAGATGTGAAACTAAGCATTTTCATCCCATCTCTTATCTCCATCTTGACTCCTTTATACAGTTTCTCATTGTTCCTTGTTCTTTCTAGTTGAAATATTCGGTTATTTCTTTCCTTCCACATTACTGATAAGAATTTTTTGGGCATATAGCAAAAAAAAAACCTTCTTTTAGCGTTCCTTCTACCTGTAAGCTTCTCATGTTTTCTCCACTCAACAACACTTTCTTGCCTTGCGTCCATCTTGCCTAAACTATTCATCAATTCATGCCACAATTGGAATGGACATTCACACTCAAAGAAAATGTGTTCAATTGTTTCATTATGCACACGACAGAGAACATAAAGTTGGGAAGTAGGCATGCCCTAGCACAAAGCTTATCTTTAGTAAACACAACCTTGTTAATAACCTTCCACGGCAACACGTTTTCTCTTGCATAGTAGTCTCATAACCATATCTTTCTACTCCAATTGCAATTAGCCAAATCGTCATAAGTCTCCAGACTAAAGAAATATTTCTTTATTTTAAAAGTTCCCCTGCCTTACCCATTAAGTAATGACATCAAAATTATCACCAAGTTTGAGTAATTTCTCATGTCTCCAAAGTTGATTGATATAATTGTTAGTTAAATGAGGAAGGTTAGTGGCATTGTTACTTATATAGTCACATACTTTGGCATTTCTACTAACGCCCGAACCTTCAATCTCAAGATGTGTCAACACTCTACTCAAGATTAAACCACTATCCAGCCATGGATCATCTCATAGCTTGACTTTATGAAATATATTAATTTTATACCTGAATAAGGGAAGCATCATATGTCTCATTTTGAAGATGCATCTCCAAGTCTAGCTCACTTATTGAGGCTGTTGCATAAACCATGAATCCTTACTTTTAATAACATTGTACTTAGACCACTGCACCCACACATTAGGACTATCATTGAGGAAATCATCAACATCTCAAGAAGGCAATTTTGTTCCATATATTCGTATTGACTATACCAAGACCACCCTTTCAAACTGGTTTTTCAACCTTCTTGAATGCAGTGGGAGACAAATATCTACCCTCGTTTCTTCCTTTCCAAAGGAATTTCATAAAAGTTGTTCTAACCATACCAATCAACTTTTTAGGAAGAAGGAAAGTCCTAGCCCAATAGACTTGCATGGAAAACACAACTGGTTTTATCAAAGTGAGTCTACCAGCTTGACTTAAAAGCCTACTAGTCCAATAGCTTTACCTAGTAGTGATCTTGCTAAAGAGAGGCATGCATTGGTTGACAATAATCTTAGCAATGGTCAGGGACAAACCAAGATAGGAAATAGTTTCATTGTTGCTAACTAGCCCAGTTTTCACTAGTATTTTATTGGCAAGGATCTCAGAAATTCCAGTAGTCTTGTTATCAAATTTTTCAAGGTTAATTTTCGGACTAATCATCTTATGAAACCCAAACAAAGTGACTAAAATGGTGTCAATGGTACTTATTTCAGGGGTGCAGAAAATCACGTGGTCATCAACGAACATCAGGAAGGAAACTTTGGGTTCATTAAACATTATGTGCAACTTGGAAAGGGCACAGTTAATAGTTTTGTTGATCATTTATGTCAGCATCTTCACAATGATAATGAATAAATAAGCATAGATAGGGTCACCTTGCCTTACCAAAATAACCAACAAAAGAGCCATTAATGTTGATAGAAAACTTGGCAGTAGAGATACAAGAGTAAATCCATGCTATGATGTGGGATGGAAAATTCATATACCCCATAATTCTCACAATAGAATCATATTGCAGCATATCAATGGCTTTCATAATATCCAGTTTCTGAAAGTCTATAGTAGGATCAAATGTGTGTCTTAAGCAATAGCAAGTATTAATATGAGGCAAACAGTAAGCGGTAAAGATAAAGTAAAAGATAATCACACCAATCTTTTATACTGGTTCGGACCTCCCGTCTTACGTCCAGTCCCAAAGCTCCCCTTCGGCCTTTTCAACTATCAGAAACTGTCCTCTCTTTACCTGGAGGAATAGGTTTACAGATGAGCAGAAATCTTGACAATCTTGTGTTCTACAAAACACTGAAATTGACTGAATCGTACAAGGTGCTCCTATAATCTCTTTGAATAGATATGAGAATTTACGTGCTGAGAGAAAATGGAAGTATAGTATGCTTGATAGAAATCTAGAGGGCTTGAGAGAATAAAGAGATTTTCAGAATATAGAGCAGATCTAGAAGAAGATGAGTGATTTGAGATTATGGATCTCTTGATCTATTTATAGAAAATCAAAGGTTTTAATAAATAGTTGTAATTTCTGAAAGAAACCTCTTATGAAACGAAATTTCTTTTGAGAAAATCGTTTTGAAGAAGTAGTGTAAGGACCCGTAACTTCCCCGTGAAGGAAAGAGCGGATACTTTGAGAACAACACACAAATGAATGCAAACGGAAGAACATTTCATTGTTATTACAACAATTCCATCAGATACAAGAATATACAGAGTATAAATGAATAAATTACATTCGATAAATATCAGAGATTACAATTGATTACATAGCAGCGGAAAATAATACAAAAACACAACTGAAGGTGGTATACGAATACAGAGCATTCCGGATATCATTCCAGCTGTAAACCAGGATCCTGTGAATATAAATTTGCAAAACCAAAACTACTAGCTGCCCGTGCGGAAAATAAGGGCACCCAGAGTTTAGGTTAAAATAATAAACTCCAGGTCAGTCATGTGACTGGTGTGAGAACTAAAATAGTTATTTAAAATTTTACTTTAGAAGAGAGTAATTCAAGGGACCACGCCGTATAACACGGAACGGGTTTCCTCCCAAGAATACCAGTGCATAGAATAAACAACGCAATGCTTTTTCGAAAAATGAAGCTATTATAAGACCCAGGTCCCATCACACAATGCAACGCAAGCCGGAGGATAAGGTTTTCCCTTATAATAGCCAAATATGCTTGGTACGTTTAAAACAAATCATTTGATACTATAATAAGTGTATAGTGTCAAAACAGTTTCAATCATTAATATAAATCATAGACGGCATGGGTACCATATATCATGTCGCCATAATAGTTCTACAATTAAAACCGCAATATCACGTATTGGAAATTGGATTTCCGTCATGAGTCGAGGCAAGGGTCAAGCTCCTCTCCGCGTTCGAGACACTCTAGCAAATGTCTCAGGGCTACGCACTCTGGGCAACCCTGGATCTTCAGGGCCGGTCCTCACTTAAGTTAGAGGATTGGCAAATCCTGAACACACGTTTCCCGGTCCTTACAGACCTAAAATCGAGGCGCCTCATCCAACAACCACAAAGGTGAAAAGTATATAAATGTCAGGGATGGTAAGTCACTGACACCACCAAAGCTAGAAAGAAACGTCGTGCTCTCCCTGCAGTCCGTATCCCGTTTTTGACTCATACCGAGGTGTGAGGCTCACGAATTCACGTTATACACAAAGCTACGCCACAGGGGCCGTGCTTTGATCATCAACCACAAGACTTTGCTTTTCAACAAAAGCCTTGATCTTTGCATCTTAGCGTGCCACACAGGCAATTCATGCCATGCGACTGATGTCCATCGATATACAACCTCTAAGCTCGTACGTCTCAGAGAAGGGAGTTAAGCAAGAGAATAAATTCTCCGCCGCCAAACAGATATATATTTAACAGAAATCAATCAACACAGAATAAAATCCAATGTCAGACACACAATCCATTTACAAGTCCGTTCTGGGTCTGAACGAATCCGGAGGCACTTTCCTCGCATATCCCTCCATCTCCAAGTACGTCTGGGCGACCACCGACTATTTCCATCCTCTTGGGTGTACAGCCCAATCAG
The DNA here is from genome assembly GCA_030737875.1 of Allium sativum. NCBI lineage: Eukaryota > Viridiplantae > Streptophyta > Magnoliopsida > Asparagales > Amaryllidaceae > Allium > Allium sativum. The sequence continues at coordinate 257,701,875 of CM060927.1, read as the reverse complement.
GATCATCAGTAATCATCCTAACGATGTGAGGACTTCCGGTCTTCGACCACCGTCTTCATCTTCGACATATCGTCGAATCGGTTATTCAGAATGGGTATAAACCCGGCCTTTCCGAACAACCCGCGTATATTAAAAACAAATGTTACACAAACACAACATACGCCTCATTCCAATTCATTAGTCACTAACCGTAAATCAACAAGAGGACAATTTCCCAAATATTAACCCCGAAGGCCGAAACCAACATCAGATCAATACCCAGGAAACCATTCTTCTTAGCTAACCTACAGCTAGTTTCTAAATTCCGCATTCTTAGGGAAAGGTTCCCATTAATTTTATCCAAGATAAATTCTTTAAAATTTATCCTTTAATCTTCCTTTGGATGTCGTTTCAAACCAAATTATGGTTTTCTAAACTAGTCGAGATTAGCGAACCACACCGAAGTAATTATTTATTTCATTTCCCAATCCCAACCTATTCATCCCATGAAGCAAAACCGGTAATACTCCATATCTAACACCACAGTGTTATCGGTAAAATTAATTACCATTCCACGTTCAAATCTGATTAAAGATTTAACTATCGCTTTGGAGCAAAACTAGTGATACTCCATCCTCTCTCATTTCTAAATTTGATAATTTAGATTATAGATTCACATTTCAACCTAATTGCAGATTCGTAAAAACTCCTTTTACTGGGTTAAAGAACTAGGTGTTATTTAAAACACAGTTCACGACAAACCCAAATCACATTCTATTTGTTATCGGGTTAAAGAACTAGTGTTATTTAATACACTGTTCACGATAAACCCACAAATGAATCTTACTTCAATTTCAATCGAATATATTAGAAATTCCGATTCTTTAAAACCCCTTTTTAAATCTAATTTATTTATTTAAAAATAATTGGGTTTTAAATTTAGTTCAAAACTAGTTTATTTCGATAAAAATCTATTTTTATCTTTTCAAAATTGGAGTTTTTCATCCCAATTTTTCCCAAATCATTTCTTATGATTTTACACAAATTATTACTATTTTTAATAATTTTATCAAGGCCCGTACAGTCGATTTCCATCAACGGCCATTGAACTGCACTTACAACGACCTTTTTCAAATTTGATTTGGACGTATCTCCAAATCCAGCCGTTAGATTTTGAATTTCTAATATTCGTTAGAAAGCTCTTTTCGATACGAACCCAACGGTTCCGGTTTTAGGAGAATCCGACGGTCGGATTTCCCGTAATGTCCGTTTGAAATAAATGGTCGAAATTCACGAACTGCCGCGGCGCGGCGCGTTCCATTCAGGCCATTATATTATATATATAGTATATATTTCGTCGATTTCTATTTAAAACGAATTTTATAAATAGTTTTGAATTCGTTTCAAAAACAATTTCAACCTTTATTTCAAATTCAAATCAAAATTGAATTTTCTATTCTAAATTCTTTTTACTTTCATTTCTATTTGATTCAGATTCAAATCGATTTTAATTCGATTCGAATTCATTTCCTCTTTAATTCAATTCAATTCGTTTTCTATTTCTTTTCAAATTCAATTCATTTTCGTTATATATTCAATTGAAATCAAATTCGTTATATATTCCATTGAAATCAAATTCGTTTTATATTCCATTGAAATCAAATTCGTTTTATATTCCATTCGAATTCATTTTCTATTCTGTTCAAATTCAATTCAAGTCAAATTTAAAAACGAATATAATCGATATAAATATCGTTCGCGTCAAAATGGCGCATCTCTAATCAACACGGCTTTATATATTTCAATAAATTCGTTATTCTATTCAACAAATGAATATTTATTCTATTCAATATGTGAATCTATATTTTTGTCAACACACGACTAATTTCAATGAATGAGTACTGTCCACGTGTGACTATTTTTGTTATTTACTATATTTTATGAAAATTAAGGTATCTATCGTTTGATATTAAATCAGACTCCAACTGTAAATTAGTAAGAGAACGATTCCCTGAATATTAACCCCGAAGGCCGAAACCAACATCAGATCAATATTCAGGAGACCACTCATCTCATCTATTTTCCAGTTAGTTTCTAATTTCATATATGATAAAGATGTAAATTTTATTATTAAAATATTTCGTTCAACACATGACTAATCTCAACGGATGAGTACAGTCAACAAATGAACCTTTATTTTATATTATTCTTTATTTTCTAAATTGGAATGAGGCCCAATCAATCACCATATAATGTTAATTATATGGATTTTCATACATCACACGTATATAATAGCATTGAAAATAATCAACCATCAACCAAAGTGCACTACACTGTATAAGCATCAAATATAGATGTCTAACGCTTATAACAGCATGTCAATCAATCGATCGACATATTTAATCAATCAGGATGAGTGAACTTCAAATTTCATCCCAATACCCGTGTGGGGTTTCAAACAATCAAACACAGATTTTATTTGTGCAGTTGGGCGATGTGTAAAATTTATCGACCCAATCAATGTCCTTCAAATAGGTGTACATAAACAAATCGTCTGGTTTGTAAATGAATATTTTATTTTATTCACTTCCACGTTAAAAATTATATTTTTAACGATAAAATATTTTATTTCAACACATGAATTTCTATTCAGTTCATTTACACAATAAAAATGATATTTTTATTTTTCTAACATATTTTAGAAACATAACGGCACGATGCTAGAAACGGGACGAGGCCTAGCCTTATCCCCAGTCTAGTGAAGGCCCACGCCATTCACACATCAATCAAATCCATTCATTTCACAAAACAATTCAATTCAAACCAAATAATCTAACCAGCTACACAACCAAACAAACAAGTCCATGGTCTATGGACGATGGTGTCGGGTGCTACTAAGCACCGTCTGCATCCTAGTTTATATATATAATTAGAAAAGAATTTGAAGAGTGAGAAATTCTCACCAATATCTATCCAACTTCACGACACTTCATTTAGAGAAATCTTCGTCGTTCTCGCCTTTTTTTATCACCTTCGTTGCCCGTATTCACTACATATGTAACATTGAATTTTCACTTCGTTATTCAATATATAAAAATCGAATTTTTACTATGCTATTCAATATATAAAAATCGAATTTTTATAATCACGCTATATGGATAAAAATTCTATTTTTACATTGCTACTATATAGATAAAAATTATATTTTCACATTGATGTTCATATAGTAAAGATTATATTTTTATCACGCTAATCTTCATATAAAGATTTCGCCTTTTCAAAAATAAAGATTTCGCCTTTTCAAATATAACATTATAAAAAAATCACATTTTTATTTTGCTACACATATAAAGATGCTATTTTTAATATTTCTATCATGTAAAAATTATATTTTTACCTCTCTACATAAACAAAAATCATATTTTTACATCTTCTATATAGTAAAGATTATATTTTTTAAACTTTAAAAATATAAAAAATCATATTTTTAATTCGCTACATATATAAAGGCCGAATTTTTTCTCCTTTACCTTATAAAAATTATATTTTTTATTTCCACTTCATATATATAACAATTGAATTTTTATCCCGATGTTAACATTATAAAAATTCTCGCCTTTGTATTTACAAAATTCTTGCCTTTGTATTTACAAAATTCTCGCCTTTGTATTTACAAAATCGAATATTTTCTTAAACAAAAATCGAATCTTTACCATATAAAAAATATGATCTTTTCACTTTCAAGAAAACGATCTTTTCATTAATAAAAAAAATCGTATTATTATTTTTTTCCATGATAAAAAACCTACCTTTATAATAAATAAATAGAAAATCGAACCTTTATCTTGCTTTACATGTATAAAACTGATTTTATAATGCTTTTATTTTTAAAAATAAATAAAGTAATTACATAAAATAGAATTAAAACTTACAGGCTTGCAGGGTTGGCGCGTAGGGTCAGATGGCGGTTGCTCGTGTCGTGGTGGCTGGGGTTGGCGCACATCACCAACGGCGGGTCCCATTGGGGTTGGAGGTCGCGATTTGGGCGTTGGAGGCAGCTGTTGCGAGGGCGTTGGAGGCAAGGTGGGCGGAGGGGAGTCCAGGCGTGGCCGGAGGCGGCCCAGGAGGTGCGGCGAGGGTGGTGGGGCTCCTTCCGTCGACCTAGGGTTTTGGGGGGCCTGGGGTTGCGGAAATCGAAGATGAGAGGGGCGGAGGAAGAGGGAATCGAAGAGGGAAGAGGCGGAGGTGGGTTGGGCGGTTGGGGGACCGGAGCGGTGGTGGGTGGCGATGGGTGACGGGTCGCGCCTTCCGTCCATTTTTTTTATTTTTCTTCCCCGATCTGTCAATCTGAATAGTGAGGGAGGGAGAGAGGGTAAAGTAAAGGGGTTGACTTTTTTATTTTATTTTATTTAATTATTTTATTTCACCAAAAAGCAACTTTATAATTCAAACCCCAATTCGAGCCCACCGACTGTCGCCCCTAGCGTTTTACCCCCATTCCGGACACAATGGGATAGGTATCGCAAGCTGATTTGATCATTTCGATCAGTTTTCGTCAAAATCAACATATAACTCTATATATTGAATTTGAACTCGCATTTCAATTTACTGGGGTCACATACTAACTCGAAAAATTCCCGAAAAATATTTTCTAGCTTCGTATTGACGATACGGTCCTAATAAAACTAGTTTCGTCGAATTCTGAGACCGTTGGAAAAATGGCCAATTTCCAGTCGATTAAATTCAACTGAAATGGTCAAACACGTTTCCCTTCGCCACGCTCACATATTGATTCGAAAAATTATGAAATTTGAAATCTAACAATAATTTGACATCACGGACCCAACAAAACTGGTTTCGTCGAAATCCGAGGTCGTTTGCAAAATTTCCATTTTAAGGGCCTGAAATCCATAGCGACTATTCAGAATTTTCAACCGGACATATCTTTTGATTCCCGTTATGAAATTTCGATTTTTCGGATTCGTTGGAAAGATATTCTCAAATAGATCCTATTATTTTTGGTTTCACTAAAATACAGATTGTTTTGCACCCGGTATGTTCAATTGAAGTTTGAAATCGAATTATCGAACTACCGCGCCATTTTCAATTCTATTTATAATTATATATAAATATTTATATTCTAACGACGACGTATATAATATATACGTTCTAATTATATTCAAAATAAATTTTCATTGATATTTATTTAAAATAGTCTATTTTAAATATTCAAAATTCGCTAAAATTGCCAAAATAAAAAATTTAAACTGGCCTAGATTTTCGGGTTGTTACAATCTCCCCCACTTAAAACTTTTCGTCCCCGAAAAGGAACAAAGTCAAAAGTGGTTTGATTAATCAACTCTACATTCGATCTGGCTTCCATTCTCCAACTTTTCAGTTTCTGAGAATTTTCAAATTTTCAAAAATTTGGCTAACACCTTAAATTTTCGAAAAATTTCGCCATAACCTCCCCTACACCGGGAGCCACGGGAAAATCCCGAAATTGCCTTATAGGCCTTCTGATCTCAAAAAGAAAAAGAGAAAGCCGAGCGGCTAGCCAATAGGTTCATAAAATCATCATCACCCAAACAAAACAGTAAATTTTAGTAAATATGTACCTATTTGTCGGGCAAACAAATTTTATTCTCTGCTCTAGCCTCCTTGCTATGACCTGTTCAATGTAAGTACATGTATATGCAAGCAAATGCGACCAATTTTCAATAATATTCAATATTTGGTTCAATTAGGCATAATGGTTCAAAATTCAATTAGGCAACAATAATCAAACAACACAGTCTTCAATCAATTAGGGAATTAGAGTTTCAAATTCATAATTTTGATACATATATACAGAAAATCATGTTTTTGATGCCAATTCACAACAATGTGTTCTAGCTATATAAGTTTTGGTTCTCACACCAGTCCAATGGAAATATATAGATATCACACCTTCGTCACTCGAAAATAAATACTGGTGATGGTATACTTCATCATCAGGACCATGTCCGGGCGACTAGAGTGTGACCCTATATCTATCTAATATATTAAAACTTCGAATATACGTTCATGACGCGTATATGCAAAACCTTTATATACTAGATTGTCCAAATTCAAAATAAATAAATAATCAAATACGTTTTAAAATGGTTTAAATTTCAAAACAAAATTGTTTTCCTTTGGAAAATATACTCTTCACACTCGTTCTAGGATATTACTGATCCTATCTCTAACGAGTCATTCTAATTGGATATTACTAATCCAATATCTAATGAATTCTTTCATATGGTTCTAATGTGTCTTGTACTCGAGCTCTGTAAACCAAAGCTCTGATACCAACTGTAAGGACCCGTAACTTCCCCGTGAAGGAAAGAGCGGATACTTTGAGAACAACACACAAATGAACGCAAACGGAAGAACATTTCATTGTTATTACAACAATTCCACCAGATACAAGAATATACAGAGTACAAATGAATAAATTACATTCGATAAATATCAGAGATTATAATTGATTACATAGCAGCGGAAAATAATACAAAAACACAACTGAAGGTGGTATACGAATACAGAGCATTCCGGATATCATTCCAGCTGTAAAGCAGGATCCTGTGAATATAAATCTGCAAAACCAAAACTACTAGCTGCCCGTGCGGAAAATGAGGGCACCCAGAGTTTAGGTTAAAACAATAAACTCCAGGTCAGTCATGTGACTGGTGTGAGAACTAAAATAGTTATTTAAAATTTTACTTTAGAAGAGAGTAATTCAAGGGACCACGCCGTATAACACGGAACGGGTTTCCTCCCAAGAATACCAGTGCATAGAATAAACAAGGCAATGCTTTTTCGAAAAATGAAGCTATTATAAGACCCAGGTCCCATCACACAATGCAACGCAAGCCGGAGGATAGGGTTTTCCCTTATAATAGCCAAACATGCTTGGTACGTTTAAAACAAATCATTTGATACTATAACAAGTGTATACTGTCAAAACAGTTTCAATCATAAATATAAATCATAGACGACATGGGTACCATATATCATGTCGCCATACTATTTCTACAATTAAAACCGCAATATCACGTATTGGAAATTGGATTTCCGTCATGAGTCGAGGCAAGGGGCAAGCTCCTCTCCGCGTTCGAGGCACTCTAGCAAATGTCTCAGGGCTACGCACTCTGGGCAACCCTGGATCTTTAGGGTCGGTCCTCACTTACATTAGAGGATTGGCAATTCCTGAACACACGTTTCCCGGTCCTTACAGACCTAAAATCAAGGCGCCTCATCCAAAAACCACAAAGGTGAAAAGTATATAAATGTCAGGGCTGGTAAGTCACTGACACCACCAAAGCTAGAAAGAAACGTCGTGCTCTCCCTGCAGTCCGTATCCTGTTTTTGACTCATACCGAGGTGTGAGGCTCACGAATTCACGTTATACACAAAGCTACGCCACATGGGCCGTGCTTTGATCATCAACCACAAGACTTGGCTTTTCAATAGAAGCCTTGATCTTTGCATTTTAGCGTGCCACACAGGCAATTCATGCCATGCGACTGATGTCCATCGATATACAACCTCTAAGCTCGTACGTCTCAGAGAAGGGCGTTAAGCAAGAGAATAAATTCTCCGCCGCCAAACAGATATATATTTAACAAAAATCAATCAACACAATAAAATCCAATGTCAGACACACAATCCATTTACAAGTCTGTTCTGGGTCTGAACGAATCCGGAGGCACTTTCCTTGCATATCCCTCCATCTCCAAGTACGTCTGGGCAACCACCAACTATTTCCATCCTCTTGGGTGTACAGCCCAATCAGGATCATCAGTGATCATCCAAACGATGTGAGGACTTCCGGTCTTCGACCACCGAATCGGTTATTCAGAATGGGTATAAACCCGGCCTTTCCGAACAACCCGCGTATATTAAAAACAAATGTTACACAAACACAACATACGCCTCATTCCAATTCATTAGTCACTAACCGTAAATCAACAAGAGGACAATTTCCCAAATATTAACCCCGAAGGCCGAAACCAACATCAGATCAATACCCAGGAAACCATTCTTCTTAGCTAACCTACAGCTAGTTTCTAAATTCCGCATTCTTAGGGAAAGGTTCCCATTAATTTTATCCAAGATAAATTCTTTAAAATTTATCCTTTAATCTTCCTTTGGATGTCGTTTCAAACCAAATTATGGTTTTCTAAACTAGTCGAGATTAGCGAACCACACCGAAGTAATTATTTATTTTATTTCCCAATCCCAACCTATTCATCCCATGAAGCAAAACTGGTAATACTCCATATCTAACACCACAGTGTTGTCGGTAAAATTAATTACCATTCCACGTTCAAGTCTGATTAAAGATTTAACTATCGCTTTGGAGCAAAACTGGTGATACTCCATCCTCGCTCATTTCTAAATTTGATAATTTAGATTATAGATTCACATTTCAACCTAATTGCAGATTCGTAAAAACTCCTTTTACTGGGTTAAAGAACTAGGTGTTATTTAAAACACAGTTCACGACAAACCCAAATCACATTCTATTTGTTATCGGGTTAAAGAACTAGTGTTATTTAATACACTGTTCACGATAAACCCACAAATGAATCTTACTTCAATTTCAATCGAATATATTAGAAATTCCGATTCTTTAAAACCCCTTTTTAAATCTAATTTATTTATTTAAAAATAATTGGGTTTTAAATTTAGTTCAAAACTAGTTTATTTCGATAAAAATCTATTTTTATCTTTTCAAAATTGGAGTTTTTCATCCCAATTTTTCCCAAATCATTTCTTATGATTTTACACAAATTATTACTATTTTTAATAATTTTATCAAGGCCCGTACAGTCGATTTCCATCAACGGCCATCGAACTGCACTTACAGCGACCTTTTTCAAATTTGATTTGGACGTATCTCCAAATCCAGCCATTAGATTTTGAATTTCTAATATTCGTTAGAAAGCTCTTTTCGATACGAACCCAACGGTTCCGGTTTTAGGAGAATCCGACGGTCGGATCTCCCGTAATGTCCATTTGAAATAAATGGTCGAAATTCATGAACTACCGCGGCGCGGCGCGTTCCATTCAGGCCACTATATTATATGTATAATATATATAATATATATTTCGTCGATTTCCATTTAAAACGAATTTTATAAATAGTTTTGAATTCGTTTCAAAAACAATTTCAACCTTTATTTCAAATTCAAATCAAAATTGAATTTTCTATTCTAAATCCTTTTTACTTTCATTTCTATTTGATTCAGATTCAAATCGATTTTAATTCGATTCGAATTCATTTCCTTTTTAATTCAATTCGATTCGTTTTCTATTTCTTTTCAAATTCAATTCGTTTTCGTTATATATTCAATTGAAATTAAATTCGTTATATATTCCATTGAAATCAAATTCGTTTTATATTCCATTGAAATCAAATTCGTTTTATATTCCATTCGAATTCATTTTCTATTCTGTTCAAATTCAATTCAAATCAAATTTAAAAACGAATATAATCGATATAAATATCGTTCGCGTCAAAATGGCGCATCTCTAATCAACACGGCTTTATATATTTCAATAAATTCGTTATTCTATTCAACAAATGAATATTTATTCTATTCAATATGTGAATCTATATTTTTGTCAACACACGACTTATCTCAACGAATGAGTACTGTCCACGTGTGACTATTTTTGTTATTTACTATATTTTATGAAAATTAAGGTATATATCGTTTGATATTAAATCAGACTCCAACTGTAAATTAGTAAGAGAACGATTCCCTGAATATTAACCCCGAAGGCCGAAACCAACTTCAGATCAATATTCAGGAGACCACTCATCTCATCTATTTTCCAGTTAGTTTCTAATTTCATATATGATAAAGATGTAAATTTTATAATTAAAATATTTCGTTCAACACATGACTAATCTCAACGGATGAGTACAGTCAACACATGAACCTTTATTTTATATTATTCTTTATTTTCTAAATTGGAATGAGGCTCAATCAATCACCATATAATGTTAATTATATGGATTTTCATACATCACACGTATATAATAGCGTTGAAAATAATCAACCATCAACCAAAGTGCACTACACTGTATAAGCATCAAATATAGATGTCTAACGCTTATAACAGCATGTCAATCAATTGATCGACATATTTAATCAATCCGGATGAGTGAACATCAAATTTCATCCCAATACCCATGTGGGGTTTCAAACAATCAAACACAGATTTTATTTGTGCAGTTGGGCGATGTGTAAAATTTATCGACCCAATCAATGTCCTTCAAATAGGTGTACATAAACAAACCGTCTGGTTTGTAAATGAATATTTTATTTTATTCACTTCCACGTTAAAAATTATATTATTAACGATAAAATATTTTATTTCAACACATAATTTCTATTCAGTTCATTTACACAATAAAATGATATTTTTATTTTTCTAACATATTTTAGAAAATTTCGGCGGCATAACGGCACGATACTAGAAACGGGACGAGGCCTAGCCTTATCCCCAGTCTAGTGAAGGCCCACGCCATTCACACATCAATCAAATCCATTCATTTCACAAAACAATTCAATTCAAACCAAATAATCTAACCAACTACACAACCAAACAAACAAGTCCATGGTCTGTGGACGATGGTGTCGGGTGCTACTAAGCACCGTCTGCATCCTAGTATATATATATATATAATTAGAAAAGAAATTGAAGAGTGAGAAATTCTCACCAATAGCTATCCAACTTCACGACACTTCATTTAGAGAAATCTTCGTCGTTCTCGCCTTTTTTTATCACCTTCGTTGCCCGTATTCACTACATATGTAACATTGAATTTTCACTTCGTTATTCAATATATAAAAATCGAATTTTCACTATGCTATTCAATATATAAAAATCGAATTTTTATAATCACGCTATATGGATAAAAATTCTATTTTAACATTGCTACTATATAGATAAAAATTATATTTTCACATCGATGTTCATATAGTAAAGATTATATTTTTATCACGCTAATCTTCATATAAAGATTTCGCCTTTTCAAAAATAAAGATTTCGCCTTTTCAAATATAACATTATAAAAAAATCACATTTTTATTTTGCTACACATATAAAGATGCTATTTTTAATATTTCTATCATGTAAAAATTATATTTTTACCTCTCTACATAAACAAAAATCATATTTTTACATCTTCTATATAGTAAAGATTATATTTTTAAAACTTTAAAAATATAAAAAATCATATTTTTAATTTGCTACATATATAAAGGCCTAATTTTTTCTCCTTTACCTTATAAAAATTATATTTTTATTTCCACTTCATATATATAACAATTGAATTTTTATCCCGATGTTAACATTATAAAAATTCTCGCCTTTGTATTTACAAAATTCTCGCCTTTGTATTTACAAAATCGAATATTTTCTTAAACAAAAATCGAATCTTTACCATATAAAAAATATGATCTTTTCACTTTCAAGAAAACGATCTTTTCATTAATAAAAAAAATCGTATTTTTTTTTCCATGATAAAAAACCTACCTTTATAATAAATAAATAGAAAATCGAACCTTTATCTTGCTTTACATGTATAAAACTGATTTTATAATGCTTTTATTTTTAAAAATAAATAATGTAATTACATAAAATAGAATTAAAACTTACAGGCTTGCGGGGTTGGCGCGTGGGGTCAGATGGCGGTTGCTCGCGTGGTGGTGGCTGGGGTTGGCGCGCATCACCAACGGCGGGTCCCATTGGGGTTGGAGGTCGCGATTTGGGCGTTGGAGGGAGCTGGTGCGAGGGCGTTGGAGGCAAGGTGGGCGGAGGGGTGTCCAGGCGTGGCCGTAGGCGGCCCAGGAGGTGCGGCGAGGGTGGTGGGGCTCCTTCCGTTGACCTAGGGTTTTGGGGGGGCCTGGGGTTGCGAAAATCGAAGATGAGAGGGGCGGAGAAGAGGGAATCGAAGAGGGAAGAGGCGGAGGCGGGTTGGGCGGCTGGGGGACCGGAGCGGTGGTGGGTGGCGATGGGTGACGGGGCGCGCCCTCCGTCCATTTTTTTTTCTTCCCCGATCTATCGATCTGAATAGTGAGGGAGGGAGAGAGCGTAAAGTAAAGGGGTTGACTTTTTTATTTTATTTTATTTAATTATTTTATTTCACCAAAAAGCAACTTTATAATTCGAACCCCAATTCGAGCCCACCGACTGTCGCCCCTAGCGTTTTACCCCCATTCCGGACACAATGGGATAGGTATCGCAAGCTGATTTGATCATTTCGATCAGTTTTCGTCAAAATCAACATATAACTCTATATATTGAATTTGAACGCGCATTTCAATTTGCTGGGGTCACATACTAACTTGAAAAATTCCCGAAAAATATTTTCTAGCTTCGTATTGACGATACGGTCCTAACAAAACTAGTTTCGTCGAATTCTGAGACCGTTGGAAAAATGGCGAATTTCTAGTCGATTAAATTCAACTGAAATGGTCAAACACGTTTCCCTTCGCCACGCTCACATATTGATTCGAAAAATTATGAAATTTGAAATCTAACAATAATTTGACATCACGGACCCAACAAAACTGGTTTCGTCAAAATCCGAGGTCGTTTGCAAAATTTCCATTTTTAAGGGCCTAAATTCCATAGCGACTATTCAGAATTTTCAACTGGACATATCTTTTGATTCCCGTTATGAAATTTCGATTTTTCGGATTCGTTGGAAAGATATTCTCAAATAGATCCTATTATTTTTGGTTTCACTAAAATCCGGATTGTGTTGCACCCGATATGTTCAATTGAAGTTTGAAATCGAATTATCGAACTACCGCGCCATTTTCAATTCTATTTATAATTATATATAAATATTTATATTCTAACGACGACGTATATAATATATACGTTCTAATTATATTCAAAATAATTTTTCGTCGATATTTATTTAAAATAGTCTATTTTAAATATTCAAAATTCGCTAAAATTGCCAAAATAAAAATTTTAAACTGGCCCAGATTTTCGTGTTGTTACAAGAAGAGTGAGGAGTTGTACCCTTTCAGGATAAAGAGGTAGTTTTTAAAATAGTGATCGTATGTACAACACAGACGTCTATTAATTTTCGATAGACGTCTGTCTGTTAAATCTGATATTACTCAGATACACAAATAGACGTCTGTGTATGCAGAAAAATTATCCTGAGGCATGCGACAGATGTCTGTCATGTATATGACAGACGTCTTTGCTGTGCTAGGAATAAAATTCCTGCTGTAGTGATAGACGTCTGTTATAGTAAATAACAGACGTCTGTTACCTGTACATACACAGAAATTCTGATGTTTTCTTATATCTATTCAAGAGATTTTACATAACATCTAATCATAGTAAATATAAGATTTTCTTCTAAGCAGCCATGATATCTTGAACTCTTCGCCTTGATTTGATACCTGTATGAGTGTGTACATAATGTGCACATATATGTGTGTGTGCAAATATGTATAGTGTGTCATTATCAAAATTACTGAACTAACATTCTCCCCTTTTTGATGATGACAACTATACTGTCATAAATCTCCCCCTAAGTTATTTACCCTTAATCTTTCCTTCCCCTTTGTCATTATCAAAAAATAGTAGAACAAGCGAATATAAAGCACACACTAAAGAAGCAAGCATACATAGTCTGATAGTACTAATTAGAGTAGCGTAGGATGAAGGTTTTTAAGTTACAAACCACAAAAATATTATTTAAAAGATAAGATAGCATGGGAGAAAAAAATAAAACTAGGCGTCGGTGAATTAACCCCAAAATCCCGAAGCTTGATTTGTGGAATCGCCTCATTGTGTATTGTCGTAGTAGTTGACATTCTCAGGAATGGAAAAAATGTGTGATAGTGGTTGAATGTCATCCTGTGGTTCTTCTGATTCTTCTGCAGAAGCTACGGGTTCATTTCCTGGTGCATGTGCAGGTGAGTCATGAGTAGACATAGGCACAGGTGGGACATAGCTAACCAAGGACCCGGTAGGAGGTGGAGTCGGTGATGGAGATGAAGAACTAGACGATGATCTTCCACGATCTTTGCGCATGATCTTTCCAAGCGAACGAATGACCTTTTCTAAAGTGTTCTCGACTTTAGTCATTCGAGTGGAGAATGATTTTTCTAGTTGAGTTACTTTCTTACCAAGAATTTGTTGATTTTGTGATAAAATTCTTTGATTAGCTAAGGTCGGATCGTTGATATTTTGTTCAAGTTCTGGTTGTACCTTAGTTTCTTGTATCTCGGGATCGGAATAGTATTCTGAAGATTCACTTTTTTTGGCGTGATGTCATTGTCGTCTAGGCGGAGTCTAGACGGGTTGCTAAAGATGTCCTTGTTGTGCTTGCCATCGATCAAAAGGAATAATAGATGGTAGCCGATCCGGTAATTTCATTAAGGCAGCAAACTGTATTCCACTAGATTCAATAGGTATTTCCGGATATGGAGAAAGATAAAGATTTATATGTTGTGACTGAAAAATACGCATTAGATATGCTCCATACGGTATTGATCTTTTACTCAAATTCCAGAAATCACGAAGTTGTTCAAAGATGTATTATGCCCAATTTATGTGTGTGTGGCTAAAGATTGCATATAAGGCCTTATGGTCGTTTTCATATACTTGCTCATAACCTCCTAATCTAGGAAAACACAGTGTTAATGAGCATTCGATTAATTAGTCGTGGCCTAGAGCGAAAATGAGAAGGAGTCATTTTTGTAAGATCATCCTGCCATATCTGGTGAGTGACCCGATTACGAAGTTCTAAACGCATATCAGGGAGATCTTGTAGACGAGTACCGGTATAAGATGTGTTTAATATTTGACCTAGCATCCCAACATTAAACTTTATAACCTGGCCATAGACTAATGACCACACCCAAATTTCGGGATCTGATGGAGACCAAACAGAGATTGAACACAAATTTGCAAAGAATAAGTAGATAGCGAGTGTGTCAGTCATACCTTTATTATCATCGTAGTCAATTAAATGAGTAAGTTTTGCCAGATTTAGGATTGGAGTGACATCGTAGTGAGATAATTGAGGAAGAGAATATAAGGGTCCTGGATGAATTGATTTTTTCTTCAAGGATTCTAACCGTTCGGAGCCATATTGTTCGGTTATCCATTCGTTGATTTGCTGTTCTGAGGCGTAATTGGGTGTGTCTTGAGTCTGTGGAGGAGGTTGAGAAGAAGATCCGGCTGCAGTCTTCTTTCATTTGGAGAAAACCTTTTTGGGAGCCATTGAAATTTCGAAATTGGGGATTAGGGTTAGGTATGAAGTATGAGGATGAAGATAGGTAAAAAGTGAATAAGGTAAAAGTTGAAAAGATGTTATATAGGAGGAGTAAAATTCGGTTCGGATGCAAAGTCAGACGTCTGTTATTGGGTTCACAGGCGTCTGTCTATGCAGGGATTAATATCCTGATAGGAGGAACAGACGACTATTTTGATCCGAACAGACGTCTGTGCTGAAGCACAGATGAATATTATGTTGAAAGAAATGAACAGACGTCTGTGATGTAAAGTTTCTGACGTCTGTCTATACAGGGATTTTAACCTGAGAGTTTTTTAGATGTTTGTGATTCTTATTACAGATGTCTAAACTGAAGGATTTAAAGCATTTAATATTCAGACGTCTGGTTGTATTTAAGTCAGACGTCTGTTATTGTAGATAAAGAATACAAAGAGGATCTTCAGACATCTGAACGATTTTGTACAGACGTCTGTTAGGCACAAAGGAAGAACTACAGTTTTAGAAATAAATTTGCATATAAATATAATTTATTATTGTAAGCATTACACAAACAAATGAAATAAGTTATCAAGTGAATGCATCTTCATAATGCATTATATTTTGTGAAATAAAAGTAAAAATTAGGTAAACATTCTCCGCTTTATTTGCTTGGTGAATAAGGTGGTCGTGTTGGAGTAGTCCAAGGATTAACCGGATCTTGTGACGTTCAAAAAGAAGATGGATCCAGTGGATTCACCGGCAGTGGTAAAGGTTCAGAAACGTCTTTATGACGAGAGCTACAAAACTTTAACGCGACTTGTCACAAATATGCTAATACAGCAGAGGAGGCCTTCTATTCGAAATACAGTTCTTTTTGAAGTCTTAGTTGTTCCTGTTGATAATGATGGATTTCATCAATCTTCCCTTTTGTATCTGGTGAGGTGAATAAAGCCCCTTTTTTTATTTTAGAATCTGGTATGAAGCCAGTCCGATAGTCTTGCCATTTGTACTTCTGAGAAGCTGGAGTTGGATCTTGAGGTGTATCGGCTGAGCTATCGGTGGTGAAGGTGATGTTAAAAGAGGAAGAAGATTGATTGGACATTATTTTTGTTAAAAATATTTATTTTAAATGAGTTTATTTATAGGTAAGTTTTTACTATTTTTTAATCCTTAAAATTATGCAAAAGATAAACTAAACACCAATCGAAAAGGAAAGGTAGAGAGAAAATTAAGATTAAAATAAACAAGTTATATATCAGCAATAGAGCAGATACCTAACTATCTTCGCAATGTTATAAAAGTTGTTTCGTTTAAAGGTTTGGTAAAAATACCCGCAAGTTGTTGGTTAGTATTCACAAATTCTAAAGAAATATTACCTTTTTCAACATGATCACTTAAAAAATGATGTCGAATGCCTATATGCTTAGTTCGAGAGTGGTTAATAAGTTTTTTTTGATAGATTTATTGTACTTGTGTTATCACACAAAATAGGTGAATTGTTAATCAATTTTCCAAAATCTCATAATGTTTGTTGCATATAAAGTACTTGTGCACATGCTAGAGCAGCAGATATATATTCTACCTGGCATGTTGATAGTGAAACCGAATTTTGTTTTTTACTAAACCATGATACGAGTGATTGACCTAGAAAATGACATGTACCACTTGTGCTTTTTCTATCGGACTTGCATCCTCCGAAGTCTGCATGACTATATGATACAAGTTCAAAAGAGCTACCAATAGGATAAAATAATCCATAATCTCTTGTATTATTTAAATATCTTAAAATTCTTTTTACTGCACTATAGTGTGATTCTTTAGGATGAGCTTGAAAACGAGCACAAAGACATACAATCATCGTTATGTCAGGTCTACTCGCAGTTAAATATAACAGAGAGCCTATAATACTACGATATAATTTTTGATCGAAATCTTTTCCATTTTCATCCTTTTCTAAATAAGTAGTTGTGCTCATTGTGTTGGTTTTCGGGATGTATTGTCCATGTTAAATCTTTTTAAAAGATTGTTACAATACTTTTCTTGATTTAGAAAGATTCCATTTTTAGGTTGTTTAATTTGTAAACCGAGGAAGAAATTCAGTTCTCCCATGTGAGACATTTCGAACTCATTTTTCATTATGTCAGAAAACTCATTACATAAAAATTCATTTGTTGATCCAAAAATAATGTCATCAACATAAATTTGAATAACTAAATTATCATTTTGAATTCTTTTTATAAAAAGAGTTGTGTCTACTTTCCCGATTTCAAAACCCGAATTTATTAAGTGTGATTTTAATCTTTCGTACCAAGCACGAGATGCTTGTTTTAAACCGTACAAAGCCTTTTTTAATTTTTAAACGTGATCAGGAAATTGTTCGTGTATAAAAAGTGGAGGTTATTCAACATAAACTTGTTCTTTTATGTAACCATTTAAAAAAGTACTTTTTACATCCATTTGAAATAATTTTATATTATGATGAATTGCAAAAGCTAATAAAATACGAATTGCTTCTAGTCGAGCTACAGGAGCGAAGGTTTCTTCATAATCAATTCCTTCTTCTTGGTTGTAACCTTGTGCAACCAAACGTGCTTTATTACGAGTTATATTTCCATTTTCATCAGATTTATTTTTGTAGATCCATTTTGTTCCAGCTACTGATTGTTCTGTTGGTCAAGGGACTAATTCCCAAACTTCATTTCTTTCAAATTGATTAAGTTTGCATGGCTAATATCCATGACTCATCATTAGATGCTTCTTTATAACTTTTTGGTTCGTGTGATGAGATAAAAGCTACATGGCTCATCTGATGAAGTTGATGTCTAGTAGATACTCTTGAATTTATGTCTCCAATAATATTATTTGTAGGATGATCTTTTAATACACGAGGAGGTGATCATAGAATAACATTGTTTTCTGATTCATTAATGTTAGAATTAGTATTATTTGTAATTCAATTTCATCTTCATCAGAATTTTTAATATTTTGAAAATTTTCATCAAAAGAGACATGTAAACTTTCCTCAATAGAATTGGTTCTTTTATTAAAGATTCTGTAAGCTTTACTTTTATTGGAGTATCCAATAAAAATTCCTTCATCAGCTTTTGGATCAAAATTTTCAAGATTGTCTTTTGTATTTAATATAAGGCATTTTGATCCAAAGGTTTTGAAATATGAAACATTAGGTTTCTTGCCATAAAGTATTTCATAACATGTATTTTTTGTTAACGGACGAAGGGTTACTCTATTTAGAACATAACAAACTGTAGCTACTGCTTCAGCCCAAAAAGACTTACGTAATTTACTACTATTTAAAATGGTTCTAGCACATTCGTGTAAAGTTCGATTTTTCCTTTTTACAACACCATTTTGTTGAGGTGTTCGTGGAATTAAAATGTTATGACTAATTCCTTTCTTGTTACAAAAATCTTTTAAAAAAATCATTTTCAAATTCTCCTCCATGATCACTTCGAATCTTTTCAATTTTTAAATCAAACAAATTCATTATTCGTTTGGCAAATATTTAAAATAATCCAAATGTATCACTTTTGTGTTTTAAGAAAAGAGTCCATGTAAATCTAGAAAAATCATCTACAATAACAAAAACATATTTATTATGATTGGTGAACGAGTTTGAGTAGGACCAAAAAGGTCTAGATGTAGTAGTTCTAAAGGTTGATTCGTAGAAATCTTATTTTTTAATTTGAAAGAACTCTTTTTAAGTTTACCAAATTGACAATCATCGCAAAATTTTTTTTACTTTAAAATTGATTTTTGGTAAACCTCTAACTAATTTCTTTTTAGATAGTTTATTGAGATTTTTAAAATTTATATGACAAAATCTTTTATGCCATAACCATGGATCTTCATGGTTAACTGTTAAACAAAAATTTGTCTTTTGTTTTGATTTCAATTTTAAGATGTATATGTATTTATTTCTAATTCCTTCAAAAATTAAATTTTTATGCTCATCTAAAATGTTACATTTATCTTTTTCAAAACTTATTTGAATTTTTTTATCACAAAGTTGACTTATGCTTAAAAGATTATGTTTCAAATTTTTAACTAATAAAACATTAGAAATAATAGGGGAGTCAGATATACCAGTATTTATGACTTCACCAATGCCAATGACATAGCTTTTGAATTGTCTCCGAATGTCACAGTGCCTCCATCCATGTATTTTATATTAGATAACATGTTTTTATTTCCTGTCATATGCTTGGAGCAGCCACTTTCCATGATCCACTTCTCCTTTTGTCTTGTTTTAGGTACCTGAAAGATAGAAAGAATTTTATTAGTACCCACTTCCACTGTTAGGGTCCTAAATGTTAGGTGAAGAAGGTAGACATACCCACGTGGGTTTGGGACCTTTAAAAACATAATTTGAATTATATATTACATTTTGCAAGAAGTTTTTAATATATTTTTTCCTAATAAGTTTATTGTTTGTTTTAGGAATCCATATTTTTACTTCTTTTGGTATCTTAGTCCTTTTAAGACTTATTTTTTCTTCCATATGTATTTTTACCTTTTTAGGAATATACTTTTTCTGAAATTTTCTATATAGAAAACTATGATTTTTAGAATTATCATCCTTTTTGAATCTTAAACCATTTCTATTTCCTGATGGTATAGAAGTTTTTATTAAATTTTCTAAATTTTGTTTCCCCTTGTTAAATTTTGAAACATTAGTAGTGATTTTTTCTAGTTCACTTTTGAGTTTTGAATTTTCAGAAAATGAATCTTCTAAATCATTACTTAGTTTATTATATTTTTCTAAAAGATCTTCTTTTTCTAATTCAATATTTCTAAGTTTATTAGAAAAGGAAACATTTTCCAAAGATAAATTGCTATTGTTAGATTGTGAATTTTCTAATTCTTCTTCTAGAATGGTTTTCTCATCTTTTAAAAGTCCAATTTCTATTTCCATTCTATTTATCTTAGAAATAAGCTCCTTATTTAACTTCTTTTGTTCTCTAAATTTATCATCTAGTTCCATGCTAATTTCTAAGATTTCATTATAGGTAAGTTCAGGACATACCTCATCAACTTCTGCCATAAAGCATATGTTTGCTTCTTCCTGTCACTATCGCTTTCTGATAAAGATGACTCCGAATCATCCCATGTGACTTGAAATGCTCTTCTTTTCTTTTTGAACTTCTCAATCTTTGTTTCTTTTTATCATTCTTTGGGCAATCCTTCTTTATGTGTCCATATTCATCACAATTATAGCATTTTACCAAAGTTTGATTTGATGAATTTGGTTTGTCGTTCTTCTGAAACTTTGTCATTTTTCTGAATTTCTTGAACTTGTTGTAATTCTTTGCTATGAACACTATCTCTTCCTTGTCCAAATCTGAATCTTCTTTATTTGCTTGAAAACCTATGTTTTTCTTTTCAACATATTGTTCTTTCCTAACCTGCAAGTTAGCTTCATACGACAAAAGATTTCCTTTTAACTCTTCAACCTTGAGTTGAGAAAGGTCATTAGCTTCTTCTATGGCTGATACTGTTAGACCAAAAAATGGTCCTAACACCCAATTGATAATGTTTTGTAGAGAATAATGAGGAATCGTGAACAAAAAGCAAGAAAAATCAATCAACACACGGAATTTATAGTGGTTCGGCGTTAACAAGCCTACATCCACTTCATAGCTTCTCAATTCATTCAGAAATTACAAATACAATGAGTATTGACGCTCAAGCACTCAATTACAATGAATAATACTCTCTGAATTCATTGATTTTATTAAAGAGGATGAAGGTTCTTCGTTGGTAGCCATGGATGAAATAGATAGAGCTTCCTTGAGGCCCAAAAAGTCCCCTTAAATGATGTGTTGTATGTGTATTTATAGGTAGAAATTCGGTTAGGGTTGAGTGGCCACGTGGCAGCTTTAGAGTAAATCTCGGAAGTAGCAGAGAACATGGGGAAATGGTCTTTAACTGCCCAGAATTTGGTTAGGGGTAGAGACCCGATCCGGTTGGCCCGATCCGAATAACCCGATCCGGATGACCCGATCCGGTTTACCCGATCTGGATGACCCGATCCGGTTTACCCAATCCGAATGACCTGATCCGGTTTACCCGATCCGGATGACCCGATCCAGTTTACCCGATCCGGTTTGGTTGGTCAGAAATATTCGCTTTAGCTTGATCCGAAATAGTGGAATCCAACCCGAAGCTTATGTGCACAGAAATACGAGTTTTCCCATCCTTCGTTACTTCGTCCAAGCAGATGTCGATCTCTGGCAGTTCATACTCAAGCCCTGAGTGGCCTTCCTAATAGAGTTCTTCGGCTTTGGATAGTCTGGTCACAAAGCAAGCTAACATTTTTCCCCCCAAAGTACATCTTGTTGCAAATAAGATGTGCTTTGAATAAGTCGAGATGAATCTTTTTCTGTATAAATGGCTTGTCATATGCCGCATTGCTTCCGTTGATGCTTATCGGGCCAAATTTCATGGCTAGAGTGGTCAAGATGATCAAGTAATCATTTAGACTTCGTCGAATCAAGAGGTAGAATTCCTTCATCATAGGTCATGTGGTATGTTTGGCTCCCGTGTGAGATCGTACATGTAAAAGTTGATGCCAAACGACGCCATCTTCCTAAACAAGTCAAGTGCATAACTAAGCTCAGATTTCTTTAATGTATAAGTCAATGTATACAATAGCCGTCCAAGTCATAGTATGGTGTCAGAATCTTCGTATCTTGAGCTAGCATCTGGACCGTTCGGAAAGAGTGCATCAGAGTCGGCATATGAATTTGTCATTTTTGCTTGGATTTGGACTATCCCGATATCAGGATATTAATCTAGGACTCCATGATTGCATCTAATCGTAATAATAGTGCATCCGAAAGCCATGATCACTTCAGATTTTTATAGTCCCGTGATCACATACGAGTCAGTACGAGATGTTGTTGAAAACATGCAAGCCAATAGCTGGTAGGATTATCACAATTGTAAGGCAGCAGCGGAGTTCATCATACTCTCCATTTGATGCAGTTGCAGATCAAGTCTTTGAATTCTTGCTTGATCCGTAATTTCGCTCACTTGGATGGTCGGGATGAATCACGTCATATTCTAAAGATATAATGTATATGTTCTGAATCATGCATTGAGTCAGGGTCATGTTTAAAGTCAATCTGTCGGTTGAAGTTGATGTTCCTAGCATTAGTGGAGGACGAGCGAAGTCAGTGCTTATGCCCCCAGCATTGTTGGGGGTTATGATAGGTCAATCGGACATCCAATCTTTTATCCTTTGTACTTTTTTCTGCCGCATCGGGTTAGATATGTAGGTTCAACAATCTTAGTTACCCTGTGTCGTTATGTGCACATTCCCAAGTCATCAAGGGTTGGAGTTGTATATGCGAATGGTCGAATCACATTCGCGTTGGGGTCAACCCATCTGTTTAGCTAGAAAGCAGTGATCGCCTTATTGAGTATATCAGCAAACTTAGATACTCTCCTCGCATCAGCTGCAGAGTTGAGTAAGCTCGTCAATCTTGCAAGCGAGCGAACGTCGTTAGTGAGTTATTCGAGCTCCTTCGTTCACGCTTTGGCATAATCCGAAATAGCCACCATAGTCTTGTTGAGTCTATCTCCCATGCTTGGTTCCATTAAGCTTGACAATCAAGACCGCGGGCCCGATTAATGACATTGGTCATTTCCAGAATTATAAATTCCTGTTAGTCTTTCCTGGGGCTTTTCTTTTTCCGTTATTATTTCAAGATTCAGATGGTGCTTCATTCTGTCGTGAAGACATTGAGATCATCCATTTCAACATTAGCACACTCTTATTGCACGAATCTGTCTGTCTCAGGATAGGATTTTCCAATGTTTCTAGGAGAATCTCATGGTAAAGAGATACCGAGGTTTGTTTCAGAGGTGAATCCGCCAAGTCCTCTAGGTGGGTCTCGATGCAAAGTGATTTTGAAGTTTGAGATATCCAGAATACCGGATACTACAGCAATCAACGCTATATATGGTCCAGGTCGATTTACCGATGCCATTGCGGCGGTGATTCTTTCAAGGAATGCATGCAGGGTCTCGCCTGATCTATGTTGAAGCATCAATTAATGTTGCCAATTTGGCCCTCATCTTTGAGAAGTTGTCGCTAATTACCTAATTTAGCGCTAGTGCCCCCGGTATGAAGTCTTAAATTGGGTGGAAGCCGGTTTCTGGCTTCTTGGTTGCGCATATGTAATAGCAGTCAATCAGGCTTCTATTTTTTAATTCTGGATGGTGATCCGCTACTTGGATGTATGCAGGTTGTTCTTGAGGAGCCATTCTTCTGCTTATAGTCTGGGTTATTGTGAAGCTCAGATAATCGTAAATGTGCCAAAAGCTGGCAGATAGTCAGATGATGATGTTCGAAGGTCTTATCTTGTACTCCCCATCCATGGGGATTTTACTAAACGGTGGTCATCAAATCCACGTATTCTCTGAATTCATACTCCCTCATCGAGCTGTGAGTTAGAGTTTGATAGAAAATGATTTATTCGTGTTCAGCTCATGTTAGTCCTTGGTCTCCCATCCAAGCTTTGAGGTTCAGAGTCGGATGGCAATGAAGTTAGACTATAGCTTTCTCGAATGCTCTCGTCTTCCCCCTACATGGGGAGCCTCATGTTGAGGTTGAGCTGTATTTTAAACATTCCTCCGAATTGGAGCAAAGGTTGGTCAGGCTTCGTTTAATTTTTCGGTGGCTCTTGCATATCCATCGTTTTTATCCAAAATGTTACAGTCGGAAGTTGCATGCTACAAATGCCTGGGAGGAGGTTGGTTGCATCTTGTTTCATTAAAGACGACTATGCCAACTTGTCCTAGGGTCCCGTATGATCTGGACCATGGAGCAGGGAGTGTTTGAGCCAAGTTCATTGTCGCTTGAATTTCCATGGTGCTCGCTCCAGCGAGTAAGCCGTAGTTACTTGGCCTTCATCTATCCAAGTAAAAAAGTTATCCATCATTTTCTGTCGTTTTCCAGAGAAGTTTGTCTCACTGAGCCATCTGAGTTCTCAAATTAGCGAGGGTACCATCTATTTCATATCTAGCTTGACATGCTGAGGGATCATTGCAAGAAGAAATTTGCTGACTTCCTTCGTTCCAAGCGCCTTCTGCGCCAATATCCTCAGCACGGAAGAAATTTCTGTCTTCCTTCTTCTTAGCCTTTGAGTTTGAGTGTCAGGCAATTTGCCTCCTCGCAAGTTAGAGGTCAAAGTAATGGCGTCCTCCTTTATATGGGGTTTTTCAACCGGGAATTCGGTCTGGACTAGCAAATGGACGTTCATTCTGCATCCATTTCGTGGCCCTCAAGCAGCAATGTGGCCCCAATTCAGGGGTAATGGCGAAAGATCGGTAGTTGTATCACCTCCCATTCAAATTTAGACATGGATGCATGGAAAAGAGACATTGCTTTATAAGCTTATGTGCTCGAGTTATCCAAGTGCTCGAGTTATCACGTTTTCCATTCAACGTATTTGCGAGGTAGCACTCGTCGTTGCACTTGGGCTATGGCCAGTCACACATGGGTGTGTATGTTGATTTGATATATCACTCTTAGGACCTCCTTTCGGTGATTGCATTGAGTCGTGTGGGAAGCTTAGCATTAGAAGTCGACGTCATTCCTTCAAACACGACCTCTTTGTTGTTGTACGCGAGTATCCCTTGTGTCTTTGCTTTGTATCTGTACATAATCTTGCAATTCGAAAAAGAATAGTCAGCTTAGTCTTGCAAGCTACTAAGTCAATCTTTAAGTCACAAGCAATTGTAGCTCGAAATGAAAACATGTTGAGTGCTAATCTATCTAGCATAGAATTATTAAATGTCAAAGTGTCAGGTGTCGTAGTTTGGAGGTATAGTGTCTGTAGCCTCCATTTAACTTTGAAACACGGGTCACGTCCGAAGCGTGTTTGAAGTTAATTCAGAAATCTATGTCCGTGCCCCCAGCGTTGATGGGAACCAGATTAAGTCATTCGGATGTCCGATCCGTAAGTCCTTTATAACCCTGTCCTCAGTCGGAGGGCAATGAAGATTGCATGCACGTCGCAGCATTGTCCTTTATACTCTCTCCCAAGTTGTGAGAGTTAGAGTTATGGGTTTAGTGGTCTTAAGTCATGGTGCACCATTCACACTAACCCAACAGATTTATACTTTCTCTCAAGTCGTGAGAGTTAGAGTTATGGACGTCGCGGTTCGTCCTTTATACTCTCCCAAAGTCAGTTTGGGTTAGAGTTGTGGATCGAGTGGTCTTAAATCTTGGCGCGTCTGTCACACTCGTCCTAAGTTTATACTCATATCCAAGCTCTGAGGATTAGAGTTAGTCGGGCAAACAGTCGGGTCACATTTGCCTTGGCATTGTCCCTTTGCTCCCATGTCAAGGGCAAAGGTCGCCATTGGGGATGATCGGTTCTCACCCCTATTGAGTTTATACTCCTCCCTTCCGAAGCATGGGAAAGAGTTAGATACGTCGTTAGAGAGCGGTCGAGTCATACTCATCCTCGTCTTAACATATCTCTTTTGCCCCCACTTCGAAGGTAAAAGTTATCTCGTTCATGGTATTGTACCCGTCACTGTTGCACTCTTCCCATCAGATCAAGGGATAGAGTCGTCGATCTACCGAGTGATTATGTCACACTCTAATACATTTCTATGTCTGGCGTGGCGAATCAATGGATAGATGATGAGGAGGCCTCATTAGTATGTCCATATATGGATAACACAGGTCGAACTCATGTGCATTTACTCTCTTGCCCCCACGTCAAGGGCAAAAAGTCGGTGAATGAATGGTCGAACTTCTTTTGCTTTAGAATGTTGTCGTTAGGCCAATATTAAGCGGGTGAAGGGTCAAATCATGTTCGCCAAAGCTTTACATTCCTCCGATCAAACTATGGCAGGAGTTGTCGGTACCAAACCTCGGGTACCTGCAACATTCATATACGAATTTGCATGAGTTAATCATGTCAATAACTCAGGAAGTATGTAAAGGAAAAATGCATGATTGGAAAATAAGTATGTTGATAGGCGGTGCTGCCTCCTTTATTTGGATTTATGTAATTCGATGGCATCGACTGCAGGATCTGATTGTATGGACGGTCGAACCGCGTCCATCTGGAGTCGGATCTCAACTCTGAAATGCAATGATCGATGCACAATTATCTTGAGATCTGCCACGTGTGAGCCAAGGAGTGAATGGTCACCTCGGATCCATCTTAAGGTATACAACTTCTCTCAGGCGAAGGACGTGGCTCTGTAAACGAGCAGTTCAATCGGGCTCGTTACGACAATGCTCCATAATTCTTCCTGTAGGTGCTCAAAGTTTGATCGGTACCAGATTCGAGGTATCTACATCATCCACATATAAATTCATCTGAGTTAGTTACATCAATAACTCATAAAGAATGGAAATATAAGAGTCATGGTTAAAAAGTAATCCTGTTAAAGGAATGAATATCATTCTGTGCGAAGATGGCATTGTACACTCTTTGCAGGTCCATTTTTCCTCACTACATCTCTGTCAGGGGATGGCTGTCAAAATCTTTAGCTGGAGATGAACGTCTTTTCAAACCGTTGTGGGGTGGCGGTCCTAAGAATGAACAGACCTTGATTGAGGACTTGGAGTGACAAAGGCAACTAGGTAAATACTATAAGCGAATGACGAGGTCGCATCTTATTTGAATCGCCTTCTTGCCCCCATGCTAAGGGCAAGGATTGAGCATAAGGGAGTCATGGCTACTAGGGGGATAGTCATATCTCATCCATCTGCAGATATGCCTTTAGTCCCATGTTGGGAATAAGATCTAATGCATAGATAATCAATCAGCATCCAGGCTTAAGTGCTTTAAACCTTTAACTTGCCACCTCCATTGAGTAGCATCTCCTAATTAGCTAAATAGCAGGCTCTTCCAGTAACATGGTCGCCATGGACCATTCCCATTCCATCTTTCATTAGGAATTTTAGCAATAGATACCAGGGTGCAATGTAAGCTCTAATCGCCGCTAGAGCTGGTCAGTTTAGACCTTAGTCAGATAAACTTGACTACAATAGCATGGCTTCCAAGGCTTGAAGTAATGTTCACGTTTTCTATCACAATTTATGTATGAAGTCGAGAGCTAACGGTCGATTCATATTTGTTTTGATCTCGAACTCTCATCTCTTGACAAAGGTCATATGGTGACTGGTGAGAAGTCAAGTTGCTATCATCCGAGCAAAGATTCATATGTCCAATCATGGCCTACAGGGTTTCAGCTGTTACCTATCGCTGGGCACTAAAGTATGTTGACCTAACCCTTATTCGATGGAAATCAGTCTTCCTCAATGCGATTGACAGCAAATAGCCATTGCAAAGGTTAGCTAAGTTCTTCGGGAGGTGAGACGCAGGACATTTTATTCATCACATCATACAATTGAAGTGTAGCTTTGGGATGTTGGGATCCTTAGCTGCTTTCTGGTATCCCACTATTGACAATCATGGTCACTAAGATCATATGAATCATCTTTGAAGTAGTGTTCGAACTATTCTATATAACTGTCATTCGATGCTCCGCCGATTGGACAGGTTTAAGTCATATAAATGGGATGGTCACTACTCATTAGGGAACAACATCAGTTGCATTGCTGAAATCTACACTATCGGAGTTCCAGAAGATGAGGCTACTATTAGACAATCATTATCTCGTATACTGTCGTTGATAGTAAGCTGAATCTGACTGACATCTCCTCCCATTGAATGGCATCGGCAAATAGAGGCTATGGCTTCTGGAGGAATCCTAGTCGTTGCCATTTGGTTGTCATATTCTTTGACTATCCACCTTATCTTCATTAACAAACTTTGATGACTACTGTTGGTCAAAATATACGTCGAGCCGAAGGCGAGGCCATCAGCGGGTCCGGGCGCAGCGCCGGCGGGGGTTGTCTTCAGGTTTTGGAAGATGGAGCCTTTTCTGAAATGATCTTAAAAATGTATTTTTTCCAAAAATAGCTGTTTCGGGTCGGATCGGATCATGCCTTCAAATTTGCGGTTCGGAGATTGTCTTCAGGTCGGGTCGGATCGGACTAGTTCCTCCGAGCCGGATCGGAGACGTCATTAGCTAGTCGGTTCGGTATATATGAAAGAGCCGGTTCGGATCTCCTCCTCCTGTTCGGATCGGTCTTCCCTACCCTGCATCTCCACTTTCCTGCGGTTCGGGTCATGGCACCCTCTTCGGTTCGGTTCGGAGATGCATCATTGGGTCGGTTCGGGCCTTCCCATGCAGCTCGGATCGGGGATATGCCTTCGGGTTGGTTCGGGTATGTTATCGAATCGGATCGGATCGGGTATGTCATCAGCAGGCAGCCGGTTCGGATCTCCCCCTCTGGTTCGGATCAGACGTTCTTTTTCAGGTTGGGTAAGACCCGATCCGACCCCCTGTGGGAGATTGGACTGCGCCTCATCTACATCCGATCCAAGGGCTTCAACTGCATCTGATCTGGTCTCTTTGCCTGCATCCGATCCGATCTCTTCGTCTACATCCGAACCTATCCCTTCGCCTGCATCTGAACCTGTCTCTTCGCCTGCATCTGATCCAAAAGCTTTGCTGGACTCTGTTTTCGATCTTCAGCGATTGCTTCTACATGGCATGGTAGCGACTTCATTTCTGTTAATCTCCACAATTGCAAAGTAAATAGAATTCATAGGATTTCCTCATCGGACTTGGCAATCCAATAAGTAGATTGGAGAATCCTTAAGCGCTGAGAATCTTCATTTCTCAGTGAAAGCACCAAAATGTTAGACCAAAAAATGGTCCTAACACCCAATTGATAATGTTTTGTAGAGAATAATGAGGAATCGTGAACAAAAAGCAAGAAAAATCAATCAACACACGGAATTTATAGTGGTTCGGCGTTAACAAGCCTACATCCACTTCATAACTTCTCAATTCATTCAGAAATTACAAATACAATGAGTATTGACGCTCAAGCACTCAATTACAATGAATAATACTCTCCGAATTCATTGATTTTATTAAAGAGGATGAAGGTTCTTCGTTGGTAGCCATGGATGAAATAGATAGAGCTTCCTTGAGGCCCAAAAAGTCCCCTTAAATGATGTGTTGTATGTGTATTTATAGGTAGAAATTCGGTTAGGGTTGAGTGGCCACGTGGCAGCTTTAGAGTAAATCTCGGAAGTAGCGGAGAACATGGGGAAATGGTCTTTAACTGCCCAGAATTCGGTTAGGGGTAGAGACCCGATCCGGTTGGCCCGATCCGGATAACCCGATCCGGATGACCCGATCCGGTTTACCCGATCCGGTTTACCCGATCTGGATGACCCGATCCGGTTTACCCGATCCGGATGACCCGATCCGGTTTACCCGATCCGGATGACCCGATCCGGTTTACCCGATCCGGATGACCCGATCCGGTTTACCCGATCCGGTTTGGTTGGTCAGAAATATTCGCTTTAGCTTGATCCGAAATGGTGGAATCCAACCCGAAGCTTATGTGCACAGAAATACGAGTTTTCCCATCCTTCGTTACTTCGTCCAAGCGGATGTTGATCTCTGGCAGTTCATACTCAAGCCCTGAGTGGCCTTCCTGATAGAGTTCTTCGGCTTTGGATAGTCTGGTCACAAAGCAGGCTAACAAATACTTTTCTTTCCCACTCATTTGTTAATGAGTTTAATATACGAGTTACTAAATCAAACTCAGTAAACTTAACTCCAAGAGCCATCAAATCGTGTTGAATAGTTTGAAATCTAGTATACATATCAGTAATGGTTTCACCTATCTTCATTTTGAATGATGAAAATTGATTTTGTAAAATCGATATTTTAGTTTGTTTTACTTTTATAGTACCTTCTTGAGTGATTTGTAGAGTTCTCTATATGTCATAAGCAGTAGTGCACATCATAACATGTGAAAGCTCATTTTTATCTAATGCACAAAATAAAACATTCATGGCTTTTGAATTGTTTGATGCTGCTTTTTGAATATCAGTCCAAGTAGTTAATTCAGTTGTTGGTGGTTCATATTTCTTTTGAGTAGCAGCCCATATTTTTAAACCATTAGCTTCCATGAAAATTCTCATACTGTTGACCAATATGCATAATTAGACCCATTAAATAGTGGTGGTCTTTGTGTAGATTGTCCCTCTTGAAAAATGCTACTAACAATATTAATTTCCATTTTAAACACAATGAAAACAAATACAAATTACTGTTATTTGTTAAAACCTTGCTTTGATACAAAATGAAAGTCTATAATAGGATCAAATGTGTGTCTTAAAAAATAACAAGTATTAATATGAGGCAAACAGTAAGTAGTAAAGATAAAGTAAAAGATAATCACACCAATCTTTTATACTGGTTCGGACCTCCCGTCCTACATCCAATCCCAAAGCTCCCCCTTCGGCCTTTTCAACTATAAGTAAATGTCCTCTCTTTACCCGGAAGAATAGGTTTACAGATGAGTAGAAATCTTGACAATCTTGTGTTCTACAAAACACTGATATTGACTGAATCGTACAAGGTGCTCCTATAATCTCTTTGAATAGATATGAGAATTTACGTGCTAAGAGAAAATGGAAGTATAGTATGCTTGATAGAAATCTAGAGGACTTGAGAGAATAATGAGCTTTTAAGAATATAGAGTAGATCTAGAAGAAAATGAGTGAGTTGAGAGTATGGATCTCTTGATCTATTTATAGAAAATCAAAGGTTTTAATAAGGAGTTGTAATTTCTGAAAGAAACCTCTTATGAAACAAAATTTCTTTTGAGAAAATCGTTTTGAAGAAGAAGAGTGAGGAGTTGTACCCTTTCAGAATAAAGAGGTAGTTTTTAAAATAGTGGTTGTATGTATAGCACAGACGTCTGTTAATTTTCGACAGACATCTGTCTGCTAAATCTGATATTACTCAGATACACAGACATACGTCTGTCTCCAAACAGACAGACGTCTGTGTATGCAGAAAAATTATCCCGAGGCATGCGACAGACGTCTGTCATGTATATGACAGACGTCTGTGCTGTGCTAGGAGAAAAATTCCGTATTGGATTTCATTCCAATATCTCTATTCCAATACGGTTTGTGTAAAATCATAACAAAATAATTTGGAAAGAATTGGGATGAAAAATTCCATATTTTAAAGGATAAAAATATATTTTTATCGAAATGAACTAGTTATGAACTAGAATTATGAAATCCAATATTTTTAAATAAATAAATAAATTGGATTTGAAATGGTTTTAAAAATAACCAGAATTTCCAATATATGAATTGGAATGGATTTGAATCGAAATTATCTTCGGAATATTTCGATATTGGATTCCGTGATTATACGGATATTGTGGAGGAATTTGGAAGATATATATATCGTTATTCCAATACGGCATTTGTTGATTCCAGAATTTGATATTGAATATAAGACGATATATTTTCTATTCAGAGCCTTGTATTTAATATCAAATGTGATTTTGGGTATGTCGTGAATGGTGTCTTCATTAACACTGTACTTGAACCCAGTTGAGAAAAGATTAAATCTTTTTTATTTAGATTTAATGAAGTATACCAATTAATTAATATTTAACTGGAATTTAATTGAAATTGGTCTTTGGGTTTATCGTGAACGGTGTTTTAAATAACACTTGTTCTTTAACCCGATTAACCATGGAATGAGATTTTGTGTTGTCGTGAATGGTATCTTTAATAATACTGTTCTTAGACCCAACAGAGTTAAGAAAATCAGAAACTAACCAGAGATTAGTTAAGTTGAATGGTTTACTGGGTATTGATCTGATGTTGGTTTCGACCTTCGGGGTTAATACTTAGGGAATTGTTCACTTGCAAATTTACGGTTAGAGGCCGATGGAATGAAATGTGATTTTGGGTTTGTCATGAATGGTATCTTCATTAACACTATTCTTGAACCTAGTTGAGAAAAGATTAATTATTTTTATTTAGATTTAATAAAGTACACCAATTAATTAATATTTAATTGGAATTGAATTGAATTTGGTCTTTGGGTTTATCGTGAATGGTGTTTTAAATAACCCTTGTGTTTTAAATAACACTTTTTTTTAACCCGATTAACAATGGAATGAGATTTTGGGTTGCCGTGAATGGTATCTTTAATAATATTGTTCTTAGACCCAATGGAGTTAAGAAAATCAAAAACTAACTGGAGATTAGTTAAGTTGAATGGTTTCCGGGGTATTGATCTGATGTTGGTTATGGCCTTCTGAGTTAATACATAGGGAATTGTTCACTTGTTGATTTACGGTTAAAGGCCGATGGAATGGAATGTGATTTTGGGTTTATAGTGAACTTTGTTTTAAATGACATTGGTTCTTTAACCCAGTTAAAGACAGGATATGATTTCCCAAGTTAAACAATCATTAATATTGATTTTTAGGAAGATTAAAACCAAGTGGAGTTTTAATGAATCTTTAACTAAATTGACATGATCGAGAATGGAGTATCACCAGTTTTACTCCAGGCAATAGTTAAATCTTTGATTAGATTTGAACGTGAAATGGTAATTGGATTTACCGATAACACCGTGGTGTTAGATATGAAGTATTACCATTTTTACTTCATGGGATGAATAGGTTGGGATTGAGAAATTAGACAAATGATTACTTCGGTAAGGTTCGTTAATCCCGACTAGTTTGGATAAACCATAATTTGGTTTGAATTGATATCCAAAGGAAGATTAAAGAATAAATTTAAAGAATTTATCTTTGACAAAATTAATGGGAACCTTTCCCAAAGTATATGAATATTTGGATAAAGAAATATTCTAGATTGGAATGAGGCGTATGTTGTGTTTTTATAGCACTTGTTTATTATATACACGAGTTATTCAGAAAGACCGGGTTTATCCCATTCTGAATAACTGATTCGACGATGTGTCGAGGAAGAAGACAGTGGTTGAAGACCGGAGGTCTTCACATCGTTTGGATGATTACTGATGTTTTGATTGGGCTATACACCCAAAACAAGGTAATAAGTGGTGATCGTCCAGACATACTTGGAGATCGACCGGATATGCGAGGACCTCTCTCCTGTATTGGACATACGGGATGAGGAATAAGGTGTCTCTGGTTTTGTTCAAACCCAGAACGAACTTGTAAATGGATGTGTGTCTGACATTCGATTTCAGTCTGTGTGATTGATATACATCGGTTGCATAGCGTGAATTGCCTGTGTGGCATGCTGAGATGCAAAAAATCAATGCTTCTGTTGAAAAGCAGAGTCTTGTGGTTGATGATCAAAGCACGGCTTTAATATAGCATAGCTTTGTGTAGCGTTAATTCGAGCCTCACACCCCGGTGTGAACCAGAAACGGGAGAGGGATCCAGGGAGGGCATGCGTTTCCTTCTGGCTAGGAGTGGTGTCAGCATTTTACAAGCCCTGACATTTTACTTATGTGGATGATGGATAGCAAGGTGCCTCGGTTATATCGGTCATTCCAGGGCCGATGGATGGTCTTTATATGGACCAGATTTACGCCCCATAGGGCGGGGAAACGCAGTGTTCAGGCATTTTAATCCACTCCGTGTGGACCGGTCCTGTGGCTCCTAAGGGTCGATGCATTCTGATCCTGAGGCTCGGGCTAGACAGTCTCGAAGCGGTAAGGACGATCCCTTGCCTTGGTTCATAGATTGAAATCCAACTTCCAATACGTGACTTTGCGGTTTTGATTGTAGAGCCTAGTATTGGAGAAATGATATATGGTACCCATGCCGTCTTGGATTGGTACATTTATATTTGAAGTTGTTTTATACATTATGCACTTATAATAGTATCAAATGATTTGTTTTAACGTACCAAGCATGTTTGGCTATTATAAGGGAAAATCCTATCCTCCGGCTTGCGTTGCATTGTGTAATGGGACTTGGGTCTTATAATAGCTTCATTTTTCCAAAAAGCATTGCGCTATTTTGTTATATGCACTGGTATTCTTGGGAGGAAACCCGTTCCGTGTTATATGGCATGGTCCCTCGATATATCTGATTTTAAAGTAAAGTTTTAAATAACTGTTTTAGTTCCCACACCAGTTACATGACTGATCTGGAGTTTATTCTTTTAACCTAAACTCTAGGTGCCCCTATTTTCCACATGGGCAGCTTGTAGTTTTGGTTTTGCAGAGTTATATTCACAGGGTCGTGGTTTACAGCTGGAATGATATTCGAAAAGCTCTGTACCCGTATATTCTTTTCAGTTGTGTTTTGTATTATTTTCCGCTGCATTATAACTTGTAAATATCTGATATTTAATAAATGTGTAATATTTATTCGTACTCTGTATATTCTTTTATTCTGATGAAATTGTTGTAATAAGCAATGAAATGTTCTTCTGTTTGTGTTCTGATTCGTCTTGTTCTCAATTCAATCCGGGCTTTCCTTCACGGGGAAGTTCGGGTCGTTTCAACCACCCTTATCGGGGCTCCTAGATCCCTTATATCCTTCATGCTACAATGGAGTCACCTTAGCGGGCTCCCAAATCCTTCATGGAGTACCACCCTTATCGGGGCTCCCAGATCCCAGATTCCAACATGCCATTTATTATCCGGCCTCAACCATTCATGGGTTGTGAAGCACTTTGAAGTCACGTCTCGACTCACAAAGCTATGCTATTTAAAGCCGTGCTTTGATCATCAATCTCAATGCCTTGCTTTTCAATAAAAGCTTTGATCCATGCATCTCATCATGCCACATCGTCAGTCCATACCATACCATTGATTTCCACCAATATATAACCTCTAAACTCAGAGATTGCTGTTAAGCAAGAGAATAAATTCTCCGCCATCAAACAGATATATATTTAGCAGAGATCAATGAATACAACATACAATATAATGTCAGACATAAACCATTTACAAGTTTGTTCTGCGTCTGAACGAAACCGGAGGCACCTTATTCCTCATCCCATATGTCCAATATAAGAGAGAGGCCCTCGCATATCGGATCGATCTCCAAGTACGTCTGGACGATCACCATTTATTAGCTTGTCTTGGGTGTACATCCCAATTAAGACGTTAGTAATTATCCAAACGATGTGAAAATCTCTGATCTTCAATCATCGTCTTCATCATCGACTTTCAATCATCGTATCTGTTATTTAGAATGGGTTAAACCCAGTATTTCCGAATAACTCGCGTGTCTTGAAATCAAGTGCCATAGAAACACATCATATGCCTCATTCCAATCCAAAATATTCATTTATTCAAATGTTCTTGGAAATCATTTCAAAAGATTTTATAATATCTTTTTCTTAACTTCAACCAAATTAAGGTTTATTAACTAGTTAGGATTAGCGAACCATACGGAAGTAATCATAATTTTGCTATCCCAATCCCAACCTATTCATCCCATGGAGCAAAACTGGTAGTACTCCTTATTTAACACCATTATGTTATCGGTAAATTCAATTACCATTTCTCATTTAAATCTAATTAAAGATTTTGCTATAGCATGGAGTAAAACTAGTGGTACTCCATTCTCGACATTTCTTGAATTTGGTTAATTTACTTACCTCATTCCCGTTTCAATCTAATTAAAGATTCATTAAAATTCTACTTAGTTTTAATCTCAAAAAACATTACTTAATTATTATTTAACTTTAGGAAAATTAATCCTATCTTTTACGGGGTTAAAGAACTAATGTCAAGTAGAACATAGTTGACGATAAATCCAAAATCATCTTCCATTCAGATGGATTTTTCACGAAAATCATAACAGTATATAATTGAAATAAATTTCCGTATCGGACTAATACTATAAATGGAATAATGACAAAGCCTTTTAAATTCCATAAATAGTAAACACCTTCCTTCCCAGAAGTTCATCTCGAGTATCACTAAATCAAATCCCCTTCAGTTCCAATTTCTTTTATTAAATTGGAAAACTTTACTTTGGAAAATTTCCATTAAATATTAGAATAAATATTTATAAATTCCAAATCTCAATTACACTATTAATCGCGTTTAAGAACTAATGTTGTTTAAAACATTGTTCACAATCAACCCAAAATCAACTTACATTTAATTCCAATTATATTTATTAAATTGGAAAATTCCTTAAATCTTAATCAAAAGATTTATTCTTTTCTCAACTGGGTTTAAGAACAATGTTGTAAAAGACACCATTAACGACAAACCCAAATTCCAATTTTGGCATTAAATACAAGGCTCGAATTAGAAATCATATTGACGTGTATTCAATATCTTTCTCTACTGGGTTTAAGAATAATGTTGTAAAAGACACCATTCACGACAAATCTAAAATCCAATTTTGACATTAAATACAAGACTCGAAATAGAAATCATACCAACATATATACAATATCTAATTCTGGGACCAACAGATATCGTATCAGGAAAAACGATATCTGTGTCTTCCAAATTCCTCAACATATCCGTATAATCACAGAATCCAATATCGAAATATTCCGAAGATTATTTCCATTATAATTCATACGTTGGAAAATTCTAGTTAGATTAAAAACCATTTCAATTCCTTCGGTTCTCTATTCTAGTTGTTAACTAGTTGATTTAGATAAAAATACCTTTTATCTTTACAAATGTGGAATACTTCATCCAAAATCTTTTCAAAGCATTTATTATGATTTTACATAATGTATTCATGTCCATCCAAATTTTGATTCTTCACTGAATATTATGTTAAAATATTCATTATTTCTGAATTGGAATCAGACTCAATCAATTACATATAATTTTATTTATATGGATTCCATACATCGCTTGTATTCAAAAATAGTGATGAACAACTATTAAACATCCAATTCACATCCAGAGTGTGATCTACAACTGTATAAGCATTAAATAATTAAATAACGCTTACTACAGCCTTTCAATCAATCGATCGACATACAACTAAACACGAGGGAGATGTGTGAAGTTATTATCATCCCCAGACCCGTGTGGGGTTTTCAATCAACATCCAATAATTATTATTTGCATACTTGGGCGATGTATAAAATTATCGTCCCAATACCCAAGTGAGGTTTAAATCACAATCCATGTGAACTTATCTAATATTTTGACAATTTAATATAATGATAACAATAAAACTGTAAATATCCATCATCTACAAACAAACATTGCAACCATAGGCAATCAAAAAGTATTCAGTTATAAAAATACACAACTGTATAAAATACTTGAGTGAGTGGGTTCTCACCATTGGTTTCCACTCCGTCAGTCTTTATGCGGAAGATTGCAACCTTTTTGGCTCCATAGTCCGCATATGACATCCAAATCACTCCAAATTAGTTTCATTGGCTCGTGATACGGTTCCAACACATCTTGTTTCGCTAAATTCTGATAAAGTATGAAAAAGTTATGATCGTTTAAAGTAAATTAATTATTTCACTCTTTGTTTTACTTTGTTCGATTGTTTACATGGGATGTTTTCCTTCACCAAAAATTATCATAAACTCCAAATCTCTCCAGATTAGTTTTTGAAAGACTCGTCGATACGGTTCCAATGCATCTTGTTTCGCTTAATTCCGAGTTCGTATGAAAAAGTTATGGCCGTTTAAATTTTTTTTTTTTTTCACTGTTCGGCCATTAATAGCCGAACAGAAGGAATTTGCTCGGCCATTAATGGTCGAACGACTATTAAACCCCCAATTTTTTTACAACTTCATCTCCATAATGATATTGGCTAATGCTGGAAGGTCTGTGATGTTATATACATGCAAATGAGGCTTCTATAACTCGCCGAAGCAACTCATAACACCAAATTCACATGCACAAACATTCACACAAGATTTTCAGTGATTCTTGATTATAAACTCCAAAATGATTAAATTCTCTAACCAAAGAAATCAAATTCGATTCAAGTAAATTGTGAAGTTTTAGAACTTGCCGGTGCAACAATAGAGCTTCACAATATCACCAAAACCACTTATAGCATATGCATTTGATTGTATGGCCAATCTAAACGAGAACTTCCAATTGAATGAAACTAAAACTAATGAACCGGAAGGTGAATACTTATCTAACCAATTCATATGCATACAAATAACTCTAAATGAACACTAAATCACCCTACACAAGCTAATAAATTGTGGCATAAACACTAAGAACCCACATGGTCTCACCTTTGCTTGCTAGAAATAAGAAATCAATGCAATGACAAGCTAGAACAACCTCTCTTCCAATATAGCACACAAATCTTCATTCCACACATGAACGCATGAATTTCCTATGAATTAGGTTTAGGAAATCTCAAAAATAGAAGAGGAATTGAGTTGGAGAAGACGGAGATGAAGATGAAGGAGCTTACCCAAGTCCCTACACTTGAATTCCTCTTGAATTGGGCTTGGATTTGCAAAACCTAGCTTAGGAATTTTAATTTTCCATTCCCTTTCCCCATTTCTAATTTTCTTTCTAAGTGTTGAGTGAATAAAGAGGGAGAGGTTCATTTGGGAGTTAAGTGAGTGAGCTAAGTTGGCTAACCAAGCCCTAGCCTAAGTCCTAATTTTCACAAACTCGAAACACATCGAAGCTTATAGTTTTCGAACATGTAAACGATGTTTTGAACTAAATGGAAGTGTTTTTGAGTCCAAATTCATTCATATGTAAAAAGTGATATTTTGGTCATACACCCAAATGAAAAAGACCAAATCTCACTAACTCAAATGATATCGATGTTTATAGTTTTAAAAGTCACAAACGACATTCTGAACCCAATGGAAGTGGTTTCGTTGAAAACAGAGGTCGTTTCCAAAATGGCTATTTTTAAGGGCCATATATAATATTAAAATATATATATAAATTTCATAGCGACTAATCTAAATTTTAAGACATAACTTACAATTTATAAAGTGAAATCCCAATTTCTTACATTTATTAGTAAATTAAAATTCAAAATATTCCAATGTTTCTTGTTTTATCAAATTCTGATTTATATTGAATTCTATATATTCATTCAAAGTTTAAAATCGAATTTTCAAACTACAGCGCCATTTCAAGCTCGTTTTAATTAAATTTTATATTTATACGTTCAACCTTCGATTTAAATAAATTTTATATCGTTTATTCTCAAAATAACTCATCTAAAATATTTAATTTCTATGAAAATCAATTAAAAATAAATTTTAAATTGGTTCAAAAAATATGGGTTGTTACATATAATTACAAATTCTTATGGTTTTAAATTTATTCATATTTCGAGTATCGAGATAATCTCATCGTTTTTCTTTCTAATGACTTTCCTTTTCCTTTTAAATAAATTCATTTCTTGAATTTATATTTCCAAACTATTTAATAATAATCATTTCTCTTCATTTATAAATATTGTTTATAAATCAAATTACTTGTTTTTATATAATCAAAAACAAGTTATTATATTCTAGCTAATCGAAATTTCATTTCTATTTTAAAAATAGAAATTTCTTTCTTTTTAAACCCTAATTTCTTTTCCAATATATTCGAATATATTTTACGATATTTAAATTCCAATTATTTCAGGTCAATGTTATTCAAACATCCCAATCACGGATATTTATCACATTATATAATACGATATATGAAAAACAACAAGAATTATTAAGGAATCCAGTCGGATTCCTCTAACCTGTTTCCCTGCATCCACATATGTTAATTAACATAAATAACAATAATTTCATACCAATATGAAATACTAAAATAAATTGAATCAATACTTAAGCAACGTTTTATATATATCACGGTATATAAAATTTCAAACAATTAATTATAAAATCATCCAAACAACAATCACACACAACATTCAATCATTTTTATCAATATTAAATAACGTTTATAAAATTGTAGAACTGGAAAGAGCTTGTGAGTTTACTCACCTTGGTTGTTAATTTTTAAGTAACGACTAATGGTCGATAGATCTGATAAGCCATTTGATTTTGCCATAATTTGTAACGAACTCCAAATGATTCCAAACTAGCTTCAAAGCGTAGCTTGCGACCCTATGATCCTAACGAATCAGACCGTTCATAATTCTGATATTGTGTGGAAGAGATATTAAATTAACAAGTTAAAACATTGTTATATTTTAAATTAAACTATGTTTTATTTTGATTCGGGCCTTACCAAAATATCCCGGCCCGATACTCCAAACTTCTAATGTAGTAGCCCATTTCATATTGTGGCTTCTTCTTCTAGTTATGAAAATAATTCCGCTGCTCCATTTCCACTTCCCATGTCCGAACATGATATCTGTTCTCCCCATTTTTTTATTACTTCACCACAGTTTGAATGTTCCTTTAGCAACACGCATTGTCTAGAAAAGAATTTACTGGAACGTTAGTGACTGAGCTACAATAAACTTAGTCCTTCAAGCTGAACACTTTGTAATCAACTGGCTGCTAAATGTCTATAAATACATACCAACGTTATATTCCATCGCCCTGATTTGAATGTGTTTCTGCTTTATAATTGGAATGGCTATTGCCTACTATGCTTAGAACTCCACCCAACTGCCAAATTTCATGCGTTCCGTCCCATCTTTACATATAAGCTATTTTTTCATTTTTTTTCTTTTAAAAAAAAAATCTGGGCTTCATCAAATACATATGTTTCGGCCCATCCACCTGCTAAATATTCAGACCCGAGTTACTTCTTCTTCCCAAACAATACAAATTTGCGTCCTCATGTATAATGTTCTTCCATAACCGCATACACCAATCCCAACTCCAATACGTTATGTTTCTTTTTTCTTTTTCTTGGTTCTCTTCACGCACGAATGCTCAGCATGCACACGTGCCTCTTCCCATGTCAAATGCTTCACCTCTCATTCCTCTCTACCCCACTAAATCCAAACCTATAACCATGTCAGGTTCTCCAAGACGGAATCCACTCCTAACCGCGACGCGCACACACCCTAGCCAACGCTGTAGCCATTTCAGCGACGCACCCAACCCTATATACATGGACATGATGCTTTACATGGCAGGATTCCAAAGGAATAGATTAGATATTTCATGAGTGTTAAATTACGTGGATAAGAGCATTTTAAGCAAAAGAAAGTAAAAATAAACAAAGGATTCGCAAAGGGTTACTGCTATTTTCTTTTGTCGAAGCCAAATGAAATATGTGGGTTTATATAGACGTGGAAACTTGGGTATTAAGGTAAGATGGTATAGGGTAGGTACGTAGCTATTCAGTTTGATTTTACAATACGTGCTTTAGTCGTAAGTAGCTGAGTAAAATGCAGATAGCTAGCCACGTTTAATGGTTGTACTTTTCCGTAGCAGAGAAGGCAGGGTGAAATATATAATTATTATATATATTTGATTTTAGGGTATCATGCTACACAAAATTTTATCATTTAAGGACTAGCATCGACCAAAATAAAAATACCGTTGTGATAAGCAATGTGCCATGACCCCAAAAATATAATAACATAGACAAGTTGACTTATATTATGAAATCCCAAAAATATTGATATAGGGTGTAAAATACTTCAAAATAAAAAGTGCTTATTTTTCAAAATAAAAATTACAGAAATTTTTTATAAATTAAATTATGAATACTTCTAAAAAATCTTATCCAAATTAGAAACAAATATTTAATTGTATTAAAAAGTTCATTATGGCTTATAAATGATTCCATAATGACTATTTGAAAATTTGATTTGGACATAAATTATAATCTATAAGACGAAATCTTGATTTTTCACTTCCATCAGAAAAATATAGCTCAACAGATTCGAACGTTTCTTGTTTCAAAGAAACCCGACTTATAACGAATCATATACATTCATTTAAAGTTCAAACTCAATATTACGAACTACCGCAACATTATGGGCTCGTATATAATTATATTATAATTTATACATTCAACTGTCGTTTAAATAATATATTTGTTATTATAACATGAATATAACTCAATTAACTATCTTATATTATCCAATTTACACAGTATTACCAAATTAACTTATTTTCGACCATTTCATAAATAATTATATTACCTCATTATTTAAATTAATTAAATAATCAAGATTATGTAAATTCAAACCATTTAATTATCAAACCAATATTTCAAAATAATCATATAAATTAATTATTAAATCGCTATAAATTCTGGGACATTACACAAATAGTAAGAATCAAATTGAAAATTATTTAAATAAGTATTACTATTAAAAAAATTGGATCATAAATCCATTATGTGAATACTATTGTTGCAATCTACCTTGTATAAATATGGCTTACAAATTTTGTGTACTCATTTGAATAATTATAACCTAATGTCAACATTAGAATAGACAAAGACAACTCTAAATAAAGAAAAGTTATTACTGCCTAAATCAAAGAAGTGAAGATTTAAAGGGTTCAACAAACACATTATATGTTAGACTCACTTAGCTTAAGAATATATGAATTCTGAAGCAAGGCATATTAAATGTAAGGAAATAGGTGCGTATCTTTTAGACTTGTTGGTATGTTATTTTCAATAATGTTAATAACAAAAATAAGCATAATGCTGATTTCATTCCATTAGTATGGAAAACAGATGGAATGGAGTTTAAGATTATTATTATATGATATGCATAAAGTTAACTACAATACATAAAACACATGTTAAAGGTAAACTAATAGCTCCAAGAATTGAATAAATCAAAATTTTAATATATTGATGTGTTGTAATGTCCCAGATTTTTCGACCATTTAAATTCGAATATTTAAATTATTTATATATTATATTTGAAATATATTGGATTTTTAATCGAATTTATTTATTTAAAATGGAGTTCGAATATATAAATTTATATATTTATTTAAAACGAGCTCGAAAACAATGCGGTAGTTCGTAATTTTCGATTTGAACTTGTACTGTGTATACAGGAACCAATATAAGTCGGATTTCTGTGAAACGAGACACGTTGGGACCGGTTCGATTATATTTTTCTAATGAAAGAGAAAAATTCGAAATTCCAGTTTATAGATTTCAAGTTATGTCCAATTCAAATTTCTAAATAGTCGCTATGGAATTCGTTTTAAATTATAACGATTTAATTATAAATATTGAACGATTCTATATAAATGGAATATTATTTAAAATTAGCATTTTTAATGTTAAGTTTTAATT
The DNA here is from genome assembly GCA_030737875.1 of Allium sativum. Taxonomy (NCBI): domain Eukaryota; kingdom Viridiplantae; phylum Streptophyta; class Magnoliopsida; order Asparagales; family Amaryllidaceae; genus Allium; species Allium sativum. The sequence continues at coordinate 257,658,527 of CM060927.1, read as the reverse complement.
CTTTACGGTTTGATGTTAAAAAAAAGGTTGTTTAATAAATACAGCGATATTTATTTAATTATTTATTTTCGTTAGCCTAGCCGTCTAAATTTAGTTTATATTTTAATAAATATTTAAAATTAGATTTATAAACAAATCCTTGAATATATTAACACCATGATTAACAGAAAATTCAAATATCACCCAAAATATCCACACACAAAAATGTCAAGAGTAAAATATGAGCATAATCCAACTGTCAGAAGCATGCTACTTATTTCAAGAATATAGTTGGTCATTTTTCAGTAACAACAACGAAGATATATACTCAATACAATACCCAACTCAAATTGATTAAACGAGGCTAATAAGCTGAGAAAGAGTTGGTTTGGGATCCGAGTAATTCATAGGTTCATGTGTTCAACAAAGTATGAGATCATCAGATCCAAACAGAAAGATTCGAATAGACTAAAATATATATATACAATACATGATAAAAGAAAATAGAAAATGAAAAGGTACAAAAACAGCTAAGAGGAAATCCTTTTATATACACCAAATCTTTGCAGGATCGATCAAATATACCATAGAATTCATGCACAGTCAATTCCAGATTTTAAAACTAGACAAGACCAAACAATACATACAACAAAAATGATTTCATTTTTTTTAAACATCAGCAGGTTTTCTCTTTCAAGAGCCATTGATCCATCATCTCGGTCAGTTGAATCTGAAAATGAAGGAAAGGGAAAGGAGAAAAATCTGGTTAGAATAGCATTTATTCCTATCAAAACAGCTATGAAATTGAAGTGAACAACTAGTATAGATACATAAATCTCATGTGTAGAACCACTGTTCACATACATTGAAAACTCAACCTGAATTGATAGTACACTTTCGGATCTGTATTTGCAAACTCATAGCCAAAGCCGATTTTGAACAGATCAACAGTGATGGGGAAATCAAATACAAAATCCGAACACAAAATCCAACTACAGATTTGAATACTGATTGATATAACAACTCGTAATCACTATCATCAAACCGCAAGTATAAATATGCTATCACACAAAGTATTTCATCATCCCAACCACAACCGAACCAACACAGTAAAAAAATGGTTTGGAACCACCAGAAAAAAAATTCAAACAAAAATATACAGCAACGAAAATTTATTTAAAATACTTATCTTTTAAAAATCGGTTCGGAGTTGAAGGCGAATGAAGGAAAGATAGGAGGCTTGATTGTTCTGAAGGGGTTAGGGTTCACCGTGTTTCGACAGAGGTTGATGGACGTTGAGTAAGGTTGCTGAGGGGTTCGGTGGGTAGTAGGAAGGAGGAGACGAGGAAGGGGCGGCGTGGTAGGGGTTGCGACGCAGAACCCGAGTAGCGGCTGACGATCGAAGGAGGATTAGGGTTTTTATTTTGGTCTTGAGTGAAATTGATTAGACGGCTGAAGAAATGGTTAAGGCATCAGTGGAAGAGGGTTTTAAGGGGGAGTGGGTAGTGGGCTAGGGCTGACAGATCAAAGGTAAAGGCCCAAATTTTTTTATTTTATTTCTAAGTTCAAATAATTAAATCTCTTCATCAAATTGTTTTTACGATATTTCACACATACGTTATCAGATTTTGACGCGGTCAGTCGCGTTGGGACCGTGGAGAAGAGTACTTTGAGATGGAGCGGGCCTAGGCCGGATCTGAAGCAACGGGAATTTTTATTCGAATTAAATGTCAGTTTAATTTGATTAAAACAGACTGGTGATCAACAGATTCAAATCGAGGTGAGTTAAACTCACTCAGCTCTTCCCATTTATATTTTATATAAATTGGGTTTTTATTTTGCGTGTTCTGATTGACTGTTTGCTAGTGATATATATCGTTGATTAAACTTCTGAATTTAAACGGTCGTTTAATTTCAGTAAAACACCAATCATTTTGATTTAACCTGGATAAGGTAGTTTCCCTTGATTGGTCATGTTTATAAAAATAAACGTGTTCAATTGGTTGAATTGTTTGAATTGTTTGAATTGGCTATTGGTTGTTTGATGGTCGTTATAGAAGTTATCAGTCAAATAAAAAGGAATGGATGATTACTGATTGTTGAACTATATTTCAACATTTATTCTGATGTTAACCAATGGGTGGTATGGGTGGGTAATTGGTATCACCTGGCCTAGAAATCAATCGATTTTTAAATGCGGCTTTTATCGACTGTGAATCAACAGTATTAAAGTTATAAATATATTTTTTAACAAAATTAGGTTTTGAAAGTTATTTTAAAAAGGGGAATGAATATTAATTATTTAGATTAGTTTATAAGAAATTATGAAATTGTTTATAAACTAAATACTTATGTTAATATAAGAATTATAGACAAAAGAGAACCTGGCAGTTAGGTATATTGATCGTGAACGTTTAAATAAAGTTAATTAAATTAATTATATTTTGATTAATTTAAAAAGAGGAATTAAATAGGATTGGTAGAAAAGTAACCACGTTTTGTGTCGACCATTTAAACTAGGTGAAATAACTAAATTGGTTAATCTTAGTAAGGGTTAAAAAGGAAAATTTATTGTTTATTCTAGTAAATAAAGGAGTTAAGTGTTTTTGAATGATAAATGTTGAGTTGTTAATCAAATGGGATATTTAAGTTTGAAATAAAATTTGGTCGAGCATTGGAAAAAGGCTAGGGATAAGTTTTCCTTATTTGAGCTTGAGTTTATAAAGAAGCAAATAAGAGGTTTAAACGAATATATAATGGAAAGTTTTACTTAACATTTGAGTTAAGAAGTGAAAGGGTTTATATTTATAAATAAGGTTCATAAAATGGAATGTAAGTTTAAAAGTCATTTTGAATTTGAAATACTTAATGATGCGATTAAGTTAAACCTAAAGAATTGAAAGGAGATTTCCCGAGGAGGGTTTTAAACGTGAGCTTGGAAAACGAGGTTGGAAATAGGAATTTAAATATTAATATCGGATTTTTGAATTACGACTCGTATTTATCCGAAGGTAAGAACGTTGTTGGTCAAGGTCTGAGAGGTAATTAAAATAACCCAACTTGAACGACTTCGGGACGACCCAAAGATGATACTAGTTGGTAATGGCGAGAGTGTGTGATAATATTTCCAAAGTAACGGAAATGAGATTCCCTAGTAATGAAATTAAAAGGAAAGTGGGTGATTAATTTTAAAAGCCAAGTGATGCTGAGTACCAGACCAATAAATATATTTGTATGATTTCCTGGATGTTTTACTTGATAGTTAAATAACCTACTATCAAGTCTGACCTTTACGATTGTTGGTATGGAAAGACCGGGATCGAATATTTATTCGAAAACCATTCCATCCAACAAACACGAATATATAGAAGAGATCAAGTGACGATCGAGATGGAGCATGTGAAGACCATAGTTTTTCATAAAGCGGAAGAACCACTTGCAATCTCTGATTCGACCCGGAGATATACTGGGGTTCTGTCGTGGTTGAAACTGTGGATTGCAAGGACGATCGCTACTGATCCATGGGGTGATTCCTATATTGGATGCAGTAGGAGAGTACCTTCGGTTCATCCTGTTCCTGGATGACTTGTATGGACGAATGTATGACAGAGTAGATCTTAAGAGTCACGCACGTTGATTTTTACAAACGTATCTCTGTTAGTGGCGAAGAGGGGCACCTCTTTAGCTTAACGACAAGAATATTTTTGTAGACGTCAATTAGTGATTTGGCGGATCGGACAATGTGGCATTCAAAGTGTATGATGATCAGATGTGTTCTGACCTCAAGCCTCATCAACTGGGAGATGACAAAAATCGGGCAAGCAGCATGGCTATGTGGGTCGCTCCCATTAGGGTGTATAATCACCTATCTAGAGAAATTCCTTTTGTTTCTTATTCTATCGATTCTGCCCATTCGGGAACGGTGGTTTGAGTCCAGCCGTTGGTGATATACATTCGATACACTCAAGAGAAATGAGTGGTCGGTCATGTGAGGGCCGGGTTGCAAGACGTTCTTGTTGAACCCAGTGTATTCGCCTCTAGAGATACACGAGCGGCAGGTGGTCCCATACCTTGTCAAGGTCGGAATCCAATCTCCACTAAGTGCCCATGGTTTTGTTTGTATATATATACGTGGAGCGTGAGATGCAAGCGTTCCACTAGATTGATATTTATTTGTGATTAGACATTATTATAATATCAGAAAAGATATTGATTTCGAAAACTGTTTTGGGTTATCGTAAGGTAAAAACCGTCCATGTTTATGTGTGGATTGGTCTTACGATTATCCTTTTCTTCGAAAGGATTTTAACTTTAAAAAAATCGAGTTGTGTGATACCTTAATGCTGTGCGAGTTTTTCTCACTCTGGTCCACCAGACTGACCCGGTGTTTTGTAAATGCTCGGGTTAGCCCGGAGTGTACAGGTTCAGGTTACCACGTACCGTGAAGCCCAAGTGACAAGCTGAGGAGGTTCAGACGAATGATATTCCGCTGTGTGATTATATATATGAGGACAGATTATCAAAACTGTCCAGATGTGTGTTGTACTCTGATATTGTAAGTATTTTCAAAAGCTCTCAATAAAGATATATTTCTGTATTATATTTTGTTCCACAGCAATGTGAGACTCTGTGTTGATTCTTCTTCTTCTATTCTTATATTTCTTTCTTTCTTATCTCACCCTCTAAATTCTTTCTAATAACATCCAGTGTTTTCGGTGTTTGAAAGGTCGGCATGAGTTACGATAAAGGTATTTATGTCGATTTTTGGGGCCGAAAAACCCTGGATCGTTACAGTTGGTGTCAGAGCTATTGGTTGAGTAGTAACCTTGGCTCTGTGGTGTAACTCAATAGAGATGGGGTTAGTAACACCCTAGATTGAGTTTGAGTCTACATATATATGAGAGCGTATTTGTAAGATTTTATATACAAATATTTTGTATGGTGTTAATTGACTGGTTCAAGTGTTGAGAAGCATTGAACTAGTGAATGGATACGATATTGTTTTATAGAGGTGGGTAGATGAAATAATTTTACCCAATGTATATTTTATATAGAAAAAGGAAATTATTTTCTATATTACAGTAACATGGATTGTTTGTTTGCTCTGATTAATTTGGTTTGAAATCAAATTTGAAATATGAAATAAAGTTGAACTGATTAGAAAATCAATTTGTCAATTGAATCAGATATGAAAATAAAACTGAACCTGGTTAAGTAAAATCAATTTGAAAATGGATTAAAATAAATTGGGATTTAAATTTTTTAATGGATAAATAGATTGGGATTCAAATAAAGTGGATTGCATTCGAATTTTGAATTTTCTATTCAAAGGAATAGAGGCCTAGAGTGGCAGTGGTACTCGTACGATCGAGCCATACAGGAGAAGTACAGACAAAATTTTAGAGAAGTTTAGAGTTCGAATTTATTTCGAATTTAATTCAAAAGTAAGAATTTTAAAATAATTTGGTCCAGAATATTCTTCCTACTTTGCAATTTCGAGGACGAAATTATTCTAAGGGGGGAAGAATGTAATGTCCCAGATTTTTCGACCATTTAAATTCGAATATTTAAATTTTTTATATATTATATTTGAAATATAAAGGATTTTTAATCGAATTTATTTATTTAAAATGGAGTTCGAATATATAAATTTGTATATTTATTTAAAACGAGCTCGAAAACAATGCGGTAGTTCGTAATTTTCGATTTGAACTTTAACTGTGTATACAGGAACCAATATAAGTCGGATTTCTGTGAAACGAGACACGTTGGGACTGGTTCGATTATATTTTTCTAATGAAAGAGAAAAATTCGAAATTCCAGTTTATAGATTTCAAGTTATGTCCAATTCAAATTTCTAAATAGTCGCTATGGAATTCATTTTAAATTATAACGATTTAATTATAAATATTGAACGATTCTATATAAATGGAATATTATTTAAAATTAGCATTTTTAATGTTAAGTTTTAATTCTATACGGTTTGATGTTAAAAAAAAGGTTGTTTAATAAATACAATGATATTTATTTAATTATTTATTTTCGTTAACCTAGCCGTCTAAATTTAGTTTATATTTTAATAAATATTTAAAATTAGATTTATAAACAAATCCTTGAATATATTAACACCATGATTAACAGAAAATTCAAATATAACCCAAAATATCCACACACAAAATATGTCAAGAGTAAAATATGAGCATAATCCAACTGTCAGAAGCATGCTACTTATTTCAAGAATATAGTTGGTCATTTTTCAATAACAACAACGAAGATATATACTCAATACAATACCTAACTCAAATTGATTAAGCGAGGCTAATAAGCTAAGAAAGAGTTGGTTTGGGATCCGAGTAATTCATAGGTTCATGTGTTCAACAAAGTATGAGATCATCAGATCCAAACAGAAAGATTCGAATAGACTAATATATATATACAATACATGATAAAAGAAAATAGCAAATGAAAAGGTACAAAAACCGCTAAGAGGAAATCCTTTTATATACACCAAATCTTTGCAGGATCGATTAAATATACCATAGAATTCATGCACAGTCAATTCCAGATTTTAAAACTAGACAAGACCAAACAATACATACAACAAAAATGATTTCATTTTTTTTAACATTAGCAGGTTTTCTCTTTCAAGAGCCATTGATCCATCATCTCGATCAGTTGAATCTGAAAATGAAGGAAAGGGAAAGGAGAAAAATCTGGTTAGAATAGCATTTATTCCTATCAAAACAGCTATGAAATTGAAGTGAACAACTAGTATAGATACATAAATCTCATGTGTAGAACCACTGTTCACATACATTGAAAATTCAACCTGAATTGACAGTAAACTTTCGGATCTGTATTTGCAAACTCATAGCCAAAGCCGATTTTGAACAGATCAACAGTGATGGGGAAATCAAATACAAAATCCGAACACAAAATCCAACTACAGATTTGAATACTGATTGATATAACAACTCGTAATCACTATCATCAAACCGCAAGTATAAATATGCTATCACACAAAGTATTTCATCATCCCAACCACAACCGAACCAACACAGTAAAAAAATGGTTTGGAACCACCAGAAAAAAAATTCAAACAAAAATATACAGCAACGAAAATTTATTTAAAATACTTATCTTTTAAAAATCGGTTCGGAGTTGAAGGCGAATGAAGGACAGGTAGGAGGCTCGATTGTTCTGAAGGGGTTAGGGTTCACCGTGTTTCGGCAGAGGTTGATGGACGTTGAGTAAGGTTGCTGAGGGGTTCGGTGGGTAGTAGGAAAGAGGAGACGAGGAAGGGGCGGCGTGGTAGGGGTTGCGACGCAGAACCCGAGTAGCGGTTGACGATCGAAGGAGGATTAGGGTTTTTATTTTGGTCTTGAGTGAAATTGATTAGGCGGCTGAAGAAATGGTTAAGGCATCAGTGGAAGAGGGTTTTAAGGGGGAGTGGGTAGTGGGCTAGGGCTGACAGATCAAAGGTAAAGGCCCAATTTTTTTATTTTATTTCTAAGTACAAATAATTAAATCTCTTCATCAAATTGTTTTTATGATATTTCACACATACGTTATCAGATTTTGACGTGGTCAGTCGCGTTGGGACCGTGGAGAAGAGTACTTTGAGATGGAGCAGGCCTAGGCCGGATCTGAAGCAACGGGAATTTTTATTCGAATTAAATGTCAGTTTAATTTGATTAAAACAGACTGGTGATCAACGGATTCAAATCGAGGTGAGTTAAACTCACTCGGCTCTTCCCAATTATATTTTATATAAATTGGGTTTTTATTTTGCGTGTTCTGATTGACTGTTTGTTAGTGATATATATCGTTGATTAAACTTCTGAATTTAAACGGTCGTTTAATTTCAGTAAAACACCAATCATTTTGATTTAACCTGGATAAGGTAGTTTCCCTTGATTGGTCATGTTTATAAAAATAAACGTGTTCAATTGGTTGAATTGTTTGAATTGGCTATTGGTTGTTTGATGGTCGTTATAGAAGTTATTAGTCAGATAAAAAGGAATGGATGATTATTGATTGTTGAACTATATTTCAACATTTATTCTGATGTTAACCAATGGGTGGTATGGGTGGGTAATTGGTATCACCTGGCCTAGAAATCAATCGATTTTTAAATGCGACTTTTATTGACTGTGAATCAATAGTATTAAAGTTATAAATATATTTTTAACAAAATTAGGTTTTGAAAGTTATTTTAAAAAGGGGAATGAATATTAACTATTTAGATTAGTTTATAAGAAATTATGAAATTGTTTATAAACTAAATCCTTATGTTAATATAAGAATTATAGACAAAAGAGAACCTGGCAGTTAGGTATATTGATCGTGAACGTTTAAATAAAGTTATTTAAATTAATTATATTTTGATTAATTTAAAAAGAGGAATTAAATAGGATTGGTAGAAAAGTAACCACGTTTTGTGTCGACCATTTAAACTAAGTGAAATAACTAAATTGGTTAATCTTAGTAAGGGTTAAAAAGGAAAATTTATTGTTTATTCTAGTAAATAAAGGAGTTAAGTGTTTTTGAATGATAAATGTTGAGTTGTTAATCAAATGAGATATTTAGGTTTGAAATAAGATTTGGTCGAGCATTGGAAAAAGGCTAGGGATAAGTTTTCCTTATTTGAGCTTGAGTTTATAAAGAAGCAAATAAGAGGTTTAAACGAATATATAATGGAAAGTTTTACTTAACATTTGAGTTAAGAAGTGAAAGGGTTTATATTTATAAATAAGGTTCATAAAATGGAATGTAAGTTTAAAAGTCATTTTGAATTTGAAATACTTAATGATGGGATTAAGTTAAACCAAAAGAATTGAAAGGAGATTTCCCGAGGAGGGTTTTAAACGTGAGCTTGGAAAACGAGGTTGGAAATAGGAATTTAAATATTAATATCGGATTTTTGAATTACGACTCGTATTTATCCGAAGGTAAGAACGTTGTTGGTCAAGGTCTGAGAGGTAATTAAAATACCCCAAATTGAACGACTTCGGGACGACCCAAAGATGATACTAGTTGGTAATGGCGAGAGTGTGTGATAATATTTCCAAAGTAACGGAAATGAGATTCCCTAGTAATGAAATTAAAAGGAAAGTGGGTGATTAATTTTAAAAGCCAAGTGATGCTGAGTACCAGACCAGTAAATATATTTGTATGATTTCCTGGATGTTTTACTTGATAGTTAAATAACCTACTATCAAGTCTGACCTTTACGATTGTTGGTATGGAAAGACCGGGATCGAATGTTTATTCGAAAACCATTCCATCCAACAAACACGAATATATAGAAGAGATCAAGTGACAATCGAGATGGAGCATGTGAAGACCATAGTTTTTCATAAAGCGGAAGAACCACTTGCAATCTCTGATTCGACCTGGAGATATACTGGGGTTCTGTCATGGTTGAAACTGTGGATTGCAAGGACGATCGCTACTGATCCATGGGGTGATTCCTATATTGGATGTAGTAGGAGAGTGTAATGGTGTGTTTTTTAGCTGTCGAATAATTAATTTATTTAATTATTTATATATCGATTTGGTGATATCGATAACTTAAAGTACAACGTTCGAAACTTATAATTTATAATTATAATTAAAACGAACTTGAAACGTCGTGGCAGTTCGCAATTTGGCGATTTGAACTTCAACTGAATGTACATGATTCATTTTAAGTCGGATTTTTGTGAAACAAGAAACGTGTGGAGCTGGTGGAGTATATCTTTCTAGTGGAAGAGAAAAATTGGGATTTCGTCGTGTAGATTTTGAGATATGTCCAAATCAAATTTTAAAATAGTCGCTATAAAATCGTTTAACGACCGTAATGGTTTATTCGTTATAACTAGAGACCGGGCTTGAATTTAGACAAGGTTCTTTTGAGACATAGGTATAATTTAATTTTTAGAATTTTATAGAAAATTTTAATTAATTAAATAAACAACTTTTTATTTGAAGTATTTTGCACCCTATAATCAACATTTTGAAGTTTCACAATATGAGTTAATCTACCGGTATTATTATATCTTTGGGATCGTGGTACGTTGGTCGTCACAACGGTATATTCAACTCTGTCTGTAGCAGTCCGTACAATCGTGTAAATTGTGTGTGATGAAGTTGGTGCACCGAGGTACACTAAAAACTTTATAACCTAACGTGTACACATTTAGTCCTTTCACCGACTATCGCATGGAACCTAACGTGTACACATTTAATCCTTTCACCGACTATCGCATGGAACCTAACGTGTACACATTTCTTAGCAAATAAGATATCATACTTCCTTACCAGACGTTACAGAAATCGTGGTGGTTTCTAAATTTTAAAACATGAAAAGAAGAAAATCCTCACAAAAATCAACAGAAAAATATATAAATCATTCGATATTAACATTGGCATCCACTGTTCGTGAGCTATCCATTCATACCAATACTTCAACACTCGACATAAAAGTTTGGGGTCATCCAGTTGTCGAGAAGGTCGGGGTCAACTCCGTCGGTGATGGGTAGCGGGGCCAACAAGGTTATGCGACTCGAATAGAAGGGGTTCTAACCCTAGTTTCTGGGCGATAGTGGAGGTTGGAAGTTCGTCGCTGCTGGCGTCAGGGGTTTTCTAAGCCGAGGAGGTGCTGATCGGTCAGGATGAACGACTCCGGTGAACAGGGGAACGCAGTGCGTGGATTTGGCAAATCAAGTTCTAAGTTTTGCAAATCGAAGGTATCGTGCTTTATTTGGTGATTCCGAATACGTGGTCTGTAGGAAGAGAGAGAGAGTGGAAAAGGGTTGTGGTAAATGCGGTGAGCTAAAAGCAGCTCGATCTGGGAATGGCTTGTGTAATTTTTGCTGGAGCGGTGGTAGTTCACTGATCGTGGAAGAAGTATGTTGCGGGTGGCTTTTGAGTTGGATGTTGGGCCTGGAAGATGTTGTGTGGGCCAGTGTGAGAAGTGAAGGTGTAACGTGAAGGGGGATTTGGATTTGGGGGAGAAGGTTGAAGCGGGTTGGACTATAGACGGTTGTGGGCTGATGGGAATATGGTGAGGCCCATTTAAAGCTTATATAGCAATATAATTATAGTTTAGTTTTAATTTAAATACATACGAACTTCTTAATAGCATAACTCCGTCATACTTTATCAGATTGACGAACCGTAAGTTGCGTTGGGATCTTATGGGCGGGAGCAACACAATGAGACTGACCGGGAGTGAATCCGTGCTCGTTACAATTTATGGCGAAATAAATTATTTGATTCAAATCAAACAAACAGTTTATCGTTCTTTAACGATGAACTGCCAATGTGAGTAAAACTCACTAACTCTGAACAGTTTATATTTCATGTTGTATTGTTAGAACTGTTAAAATTGTCTGTTTGACGGTGTGTTGATGGTTTGATTGAACTGCTAGTCAGTTAGTTAAATTTCTATATTGATTCTGTTTAACAGAATATATCATATGGAACTGAAAGTGATGTTATCTATATTGTCTAACATCTGTGATGCAGGGAAACAGGTTGGAGGAATCCGACTGGATTCCTCAACAGTTATTTTATTGTTTTTCATATATTGTTATATGATGTGATATAAAATCTGTGGGCGATTATATGTGCTTGGACGATATTGAATATCGTGATTTGATATGATTGAATACCATAACATACCGAAATGTTGATAAGGGGATTTTCAATGTTTATATTGAAAATGAATCTTATTTATAAAATCGATAGGATTTTATAAAAGGAAAACATTTATTTAATTTGAAAATAAATAAATGAAAAAGGAAACATTTATTTAGAAAATAAATGAAATAAAATAGAAACATTTATTTAGAAAATAAATGAATTAGAATATAAAGGAATATTTATTTAGGAAATAAATATAGGAACATTTATTTAGATTATAAATAAATGGAACAAAGGAATATTTATTTAGGGAATAAATAAAGGAACACTTGTTCGGAAAATAAATAGAATTATACAAGGATAGATTTAAACACGTGCTTCGCACACAAGTATAACACGATATGGATTTTAAGGAGATATTGTAGAAGTAGGAATTATAACCAGAGTGTGATAAAAGGATTAAACAAAGTAATTTGTTAGGTTAACCAAAGCAAGTTAGTCGAGTTAATCAAAGTAATTGGTTAAGTTAACCAAAGTAAATTAGTTAAGATAAACTAAGCGGTTAATCGAAGTGAATTAGTTAAGTTAAACTAATTGGTAAATCAAACTGAATTAGTTACGTCAAACTAAGTGACTTAGTTAAGTTAAACTAATTTGTAAATCAAAGTGAATTAGTTGCGTCAAACTAAGTGAATTAACTAAGTTAAACTAAGTGGATTAGTTCAGTTAATCGAGACAAGTAAATCAAGTTAGGTTAAACCATTTGAGTTAACCAGTTAAAGTTGACCAGTTAAAATTGACCAGTTAAAGTTGACCAGTTAGAGTTGATCAGTTAGAGTTACTCAGTTAGAGTTGACCAGTTAGAGTAATCCAAAGGAGTTATTCGAAGTTAGTTAATCCAAAGGAGTTATTCGAAGTTAGTTAATCCAAAGGAGTTATTCGAAGTTAGTTAATCCAAAGGAGTTATTCGAAGTTAGTTAATCCAAAGGAGTTATTCGAAGTTAGTTAATCCAAAGGAGTTATTCGAAGTTAGTTAATCCAAAGGAGTTAGTCGAAGAGTTAATCGAATATAGTTATTCGAAAGAAGGTGTTAATCGAATATAGTTATTCGAGTAAAGTTAAAAGAGTTAATCGAATTTAGTTATTTGAAATGAGTTATTCGAATTAGATATTTGAATAGAGTTAAACACATTAGAGTGATTCGAATTACTTATTCGAATAGAGTTAAACACGTAAGAGTTAATTGAATATTAGTTATTCAATTAGAGTTAAATCGAATTTAGTTATTCGAAAGGAGTTAATCAATTTGAGTTAAGTTAATCGATTTGAATTAAGTTGAATCGAAATGGAGTAAATCGATTAGAATTTAGTTAATCGAGTTAGAGTAAATCGAATATTAGTTATTCGAAGGTAAGTTATTCGAATTAGTTATTCGAAGGAGTTAATCAATTAAGTTATTCGAATGAGTTATTCGGAGGAGTAAATCAAATTAAGTTAATCGATTAGAGTTGAGTTAATCGATTTGGGTTAAGTTAAGTTATCGAGTTAAGTAATCGAGGTAAGATTTATCGAGTTAAGAAATCGAGTTGAGATAATCGAGTTAAGAAAATCAAGTTGAGTTAATCAAATAAGTTATTCGATAAGAGTAAATCCATTTAAGTTAATCGGATGTTAGTTATTCGATAAGAATTGACACATTTAAGAAAATCGAATATTTGTTATTCGATAAGAGTTAATGAAATAGAGCCAACCAAGAAGAGTTATTCAAATATTAGTTATTCGATAGGAGTTAATCGAAATAGAGTTTATCGAATATCAGTTATTAAAAAGGGAGAGTTAATCGAATAGAGATTACTCGAAAGAGAGTTATACGTCGAATTCGATTATAGCGAATTCGGGAAAGTACTATTTACTTTCCAGGGTTTAAATCAAGATTTAGTTATTGATTTAGAAATTAGGTGTCTGTTAAATTATTCGAGTTAGGAGATAAAGTTATAATTTAGGTTAGATATTGCAGAAGTAGGAATTATAACGTTATAGTTATAATCAAACGTTTTCATATAAGAAGTAGATACGTAACCTGAATCCGAGAATTTGCGTAAACAGATGATTGGAAAAAGTGAGTGACGAACTTCATCTATTTCACAGTAAAGGACGTTGTTCAATTAAGGTCTGAGAGGTAATTATACCCCAACTTGATTGACTTCAGAATTGACAAAGGAATAGTTGTGGTTCGATAGAAAAGGTTGATTTGAAATATAGTTAAGTAATAAGCGATAAATGGATTAAGCGAAACGATGTTTTATACAACGTTCATTGGAAATCCGTAAATGAGTTTTGGAAACGTTTTCCAAATATAGTCAGATATGTTTTCTAAACATAGAAAACGAAATGTTTTCATGATAAGAATTTAAGAAATAGAGTTAAGCAAATTCAGAAACTGACTGGAGAGGGTAAGTTGAACGGTTTTCTAAGTGACGATCGGATGTTGGTTTCGACCTTCCGGATTTGATACTTAGAGAATTGTTCTCATACTAGTTACAGTTAGGGACTGATAGTTGCGAAATAATAGTGATGTGAAAATAAGCTATGGAAATGTTTTCCAATGATTAATAACATATATTTTCTAAATATATGAAATAAGGAAATATATGTATATGATGATTGATCGATCGAATTTCCATTTGGAAATAAGATCGTTGTTTGTACACCGACATGTTTTCATTTGATAGTTGAATCACAGACTATCATAGTTTTGACCATTTTTACGTTGTTAATATGGAGAGACCGGTTGGATTATTATCCGAAGAACCACTCCGTATTAGCATAAGCGTTGCGAATCAAGTACGCTGAAGATAATTGAAGACGGAGTGAAGTGCAAGGGCTATTGTGAAAAGCCTAGGTAGGATGGATTCACTGAATAGTGCCTTCGGTTTATTCAGTCCCAGAACAACGTATATGGACGAGTGTCTGACAAAGTATTCTTAACGAATCATATATGTTGATCTCTTTAAACGTATTACGTTGGTGGCGGAGAAATTCGTTTCTCTTAGCTTTTATACCCGTGATGCCTTGAGAAATCGATAACGATTTGGCGGGTATGACGATGTGGCATTCAAAGTAATTGAAGCAAAAATCTGTCAAAGTGATAAACGTGACCTCAGACCTCACCACCGGGAAATAACAGAAGTTGGGCTAGGCAGCATGGCTAGTTGGGCCATACCCAAGCAGGGTGTATTATCACCATCTAGAGAATATTCAATTGTACTTCTTTATAATCTATTTCAATGCTGTCCCTTATCGGGAAGGATGGTTGCTGATCACAACCATCGGTGATAATATATTCGTTACACTCAAGCTAAATGAGTGGACGGTCATGTGTGGCTGGGTTGCAAGACGTTCTTGTTGAACCCTAGTGTATCTCCTCTAGAGTACACTGATCGGAAGGTGCTCCCATACCTTGTCTGTTGGAATCCAATCTCCAATAAGCGCTCACGGTTTTATTTGTATACTATGTATGTGGAACGTGAGATGCAAGCGTTCTGCTAGATTGATATCTATTTGTATTTAGACATTATTATAATATCAGAAAGATATCCTTTATTTAACCAAGTGTTGGAGTTTTATTCACACCAGTCCCATGACTGACCCGGAGTTTATTTTGTTTGTTTTCCCTAAACTCTTGGGTGCCTAAATTTGTATGGGCAGTCAAGTAGTCGGGATTTTTCTGATACACTTGGAGAGCTTGGAGCAGGAGGCTTCAGGATTATAGCTATTATTATTCCGCTGTGTTGTTAAGTGTTGTACTTTGAAATGGTATGTATATACGAGTACTGATTTGTATTTCAAAGTTATGTTATATTTTATTCGTTCCGCTGTGAGATTCGTGTTTACTCTGATGATGTAAGTTCTTCTTCTTCTTCTGTTCTATTAGTTCTATCTTTTCTTCCTCACCCTCTACTTTCTTTCACTAACGTCTCGGGATTTTCGACTCTCGAGGAGTCGGAAATTTCCAGCCGTTACAGTTGGTATTAGAGCTTAAGTTAAGTGATTACCTTGGCTCTGTGGCATAACTCGATAGAGATGGGATTAGTAATATCCTAGATTGAGTTTGAGTGTATATATATGAGCGCGTAATTGTTATTCAATATAAAATGGTTTTATATTGTGGAGACTCATTGGTTGAGTGGCTTATGAATTCTAGTCGATCAGTTTGATCCACTGTATCGATAAGGGTTACTAAACACTCGAATACGATGAACCGTCATGGTATGTTTTGAAAGAGGGTAAATGAAATAATTTTCCCCAAAATATATTTGTTTATAGAAGAAATATATATCTTGAAATCATTATAGTATATTGATTGTGTTGGTTTTTATTATAATCGAATAAGATTATAAAAGGGTGAAATGGTTATAAATGACCAATCAGAATTCATATGAATGTAATATATGAAATAGTTTGAATTAAATATGAATTTAAATCAGAATTTGGAATTTAAAATAAGGAAATTTTAAGTTCCTGGGAGATTTTGAAATTGTTTTTCAAATTGAAAATGATATAGTATTGAACTCACTTCGATAGCTGGAAAATAGATTCTGATGATGAATTTAGACATCATCAGTGTTCATTTTCGAGTTCTAAGTGACGGATTACTACCAAAGGTTTTGTTTTTGAATTGTTTTGAGAAAACAAGTTGTTTTAGACATGCAAAGGTTTTGAATTGGTATGTGGTTTCAAATTAATTTGAAAAGAAACCCAGGAACTTAAGTTCTGGAATTAAAATTTAACTAATGAAGTTAAATAAAATGAGATGGTAAAAATAAATTGAAATTTAACTTGAACCGAGTTAAATAAAATTGAATTGGATTAGAGATAATCTAGAATGGAACCAAATTGATAAGTCAATAATTTGGAATTTGATATTAGAGTTCGAATGAAATTCGATTTGGATTTGAGGATATGAACTGATTGGAGATCAATTGGAATGGATAACATTGGTATATGTTGAAGTGGTAGCAGATGAAAGGGATAGAGTTAAATGCCCGACAAAAAGGTACAAGTTTATGTCATATATGAGTTTTGATTTTATGAGCCGAATTGGCAAGCCGCTTGGCTATTTTGATTTCCTTTTGGATTGGAGGAGGCCTAGAGAGGCGAGTTGTGGTTTGACGTATTGAGCCGTACAAAGGAGGTTATGGCGAATTTTTTCGAAAATTTAAGATGTTAGAAAATTTTCATAATTTTTGAAAATTTAGTTAGTCGAAATAAATTAATATTTTAGTCGATATTAATTGGTTCAGTTGAAAACTGAAATTTAGAGGTAAAAAAAAAAGGATTTTTAAATCTTGTTAGTAGAGTTAGTAGCATTTTTCTAACTTAGCAATTTCGAGGACGAAATTATTTTAAGGGGGGAAGTCTGTAATGGCGCGTTTTGTTAGCTGTCGAATAATTAATTTATTTAATTATTTATATATCGATTTGGTGATATCGATAACTTAAAGTACAATGTTCGAAACTTATAATTTATAATTATAATTAAAACGAACTTGAAACGTCGTGGCAGTTCGCAATTTGGCGATTTGAACTTCAACTGAATGTACATGATTCATTTTAAGTCGGATTTTTGTGAAATAAGAAACGTGTGGAGCTGGTGGAGTATATCTTTCTAGTGGAAGAGAAAAATTGGGATTTCGTCGTGTAGATTTTGAGATATGTCCAAATCAAATTTTAAAATAGTCGCTATAAAATCGTTTAACGACCGTAATGGTTTATTCGTTATAACTAGAGACCGGGCTTGAATTTAGACAAGGTTCTTTTGAGACATAGGTATAATTTAATTTTTAGAATTTTATAGAAATTTTTAATTAATTAAATAAACAACTTTTTATTTGAAGTATTTTGCACCCTGTAATCAACATTTTGAAGTTTCACAATATGAGTTAATCTACCGGTATTATTATATCTTTGGGATCGTGGTACGTTGGTCGTCACAACGGTATATTCAACTCTGTCTGTAGCAGTCCGTACAATCGTGTAAATTGTGTGTGATGAAGTTGGTGCACCGAGGTACACTAAAAACTTTATAACCTAACGTGTACACATTTAGTCCTTTCACCGACTATCGCATGGAACCTAACGTGTACACATTTAATCCTTTCACCGACTATCGCATGGAACCTAACGTGTACACATTTCTTAGCAAATAAGATATCATACTTCCTTACCAGACGTTACAGAAATCGTGGTGGTTTCTAAATTTTAAAACATGAAAAGAAGAAAATCCTCACAAAAATCAACAGAAAAATATATAAATCAATCGATATTAACATTGGCATCCACTGTTCGTGAGCTATCCATTCATACCAATACTTCAACACTCGACATAAAAGTTTGGGGTCATCCAGTTGTCGAGAAGGTCGGGGTCAACTCCGTCGGTGATGGGTAGCGGGGCTAACAAGGTTATGCGACTCGAATAGAAGGGGTTCTAACCCTAGTTTCTGGGCGATAGTGGAGGTTGGAAGTTCATCGCTGCTGGCGTCAGGGGTTTTCTAAGCCGAGGAGGTGCTGATCGGTCAGGATGAACGACTCCGGTGAACAGGGGAACGCAATGCGTGGATTTGGCAAATCAAGTTCTAAGTTTTGCAAATCGAAGGTATCGTGCTTTATTGGGTGATTCCGAATACGTGGTCTGTAGGAAGAGAGAGAGAGAGTGGAAAAGGGTTGTGGTAAATGCGGTGAGCTAAAAGCAGCTCGATCTGGGAATGGCTTGTGTAATTTTTGCTGGAGCGGTGGTAGTTCACTGATCGTGGAAGAAGTATGTTGCGGGTGGCTTTTGAGTTGGATGTTGGGCCTGGAAGATGTTGTGTGGGCCAGTGTGAGAAGTGAAGGTGTAACGTGAAGGGGGATTTGGATTTGGGGGAGAAGGTTGAAGCGGGCTGGACTATAGACGGTAGTGGGCTGATGGGAATATGGTGAGGCCCATTTAAAGCTTATATAGCAATATAATTATAGTTTAGTTTTAATTTAAATACATACGAACTTCTTAATAGCATAACTCCGTCATACTTTATCAGAACGACGAACCGTAAGTTGCGTTGGGATCTTATGGGCGGGAGCAACACAATGAGACTGACCGGGAGTGAATCCGTGCTCGTTACAATTTATGGCGAAATAAATTATTTGATTCAAATCAAACAAACAGTTTATCATTCTTTAACGATGAACTGCCAATGTGAGTAAAACTCACTAACTCTGAACAGTTTATATTTCATGTTGTATTGTTAGAACTGTTAAAATTGTCTGTTTGACGGTGTGTTGATGGTTTGATTGAACTGCTAGTCAGTTAGTTAAATTTCTATATTGATTCTGTTTAACAGAATATATCATATGGAACTGAAAGTGATGTTATCTATATTGTCTAACATCTGTGATGCAGGGAAACAGGTTGGAGGAATCCGACTGGATTCCTCAACAGTTATTTTATTGTTTTTCATATATTGTTATATGATGTGATATAAAATCTGTGGGCGATTATATGTGCTTGGACGATATTGAATATCGTGATTTGATATGATTGAATACCATAACATACCGAAATGTTGATAAGGGGATTTTCAATGTTTATATTGAAAATGAATCTTATTTATAAAATCGATAGGATTTTATAAAAGGAAAACATTTATTTAATTTGAAAATAAATAAATGAAAAAGGAAACATTTATTTAGAAAATAAATGAAATAAAATAGAAACGTTTATTTAGAAAATAAATGAATTAGAATATAAAGGAATATTTATTTAGGAAATAAATATAGGAACATTTATTTAGATTATAAATAAATGGAACAAAGGAATATTTATTTAGGGAATAAATAAAGGAACACTTGTTCGGAAAATAAATAGAATTATACAAGGATAGATTTAAACACGTGCTTCACACACAAGTATAACACGATATGGATTTTAAGGAGATATTGTAGAAGTAGGAATTATAACCAGAGTGTGATAAAAGGATTAAACAAAGTAATTTGTTAGGTTAACCAAAGCAAGTTAGTCGAGTTAATCAAAGTAATTGGTTAAGTTAACCAAAGTAAATTAGTTAAGATAAACTAAGCGGTTAATCGAAGTGAATTAGTTAAGTTAAACTAATTGGTAAATCAAACTGAATTAGTTACGTCAAACTAAGTGACTTAGTTAAGTTAAACTAATTTGTAAATCAAAGTGAATTAGTTGCGTCAAACTAAGTGAATTAACTAAGTTAAACTAAGTGGATTAGTTCAGTTAATCGAGACAAGTAAATCAAGTTAGGTTAAACCATTTGAGTTAACCAGTTAAAGTTGACCAGTTAAAGTTGACCAGTTAGAGTTGATCAGTTAGAGTTACTCAGTTAGAGTTGACCAGTTAGAGTAATCCAAAGGAGTTATTCGAAGTTAGTTAATCCAAAGGAGTTATTCGAAGTTAGTTAATCCAAAGGAGTTATTCGAAGTTAGTTAATCCAAAGGAGTTATTCGAAGTTAGTTAATCCAAAGGAGTTATTCGAAGTTAGTTAATCCAAAGGAGTTATTCGAAGTTAGTTAATCCAAAGGAGTTATTCGAAGTTAGTTAATCCAAAGGAGTTATTCGAAGAGTTAATCGAATATAGTTATTCGAAAGAAGGTGTTAATCGAATATAGTTATTCGAGTAAAGTTAAAAGAGTTAATCGAATTTAGTTATCCGAAATGAGTTATTCGAATTAGATATTTGAATAGAGTTAAACACATTAGAGTGATTCAAATTACTTATTCAAATAGAGTTAAACATGTAAGAGTTAATTGAATATTAGTTATTCAATTAGAGTTAAATCGAATTTAGTTATTCGAAAGGAGTTAATCAATTTGAGTTAAGTTAATCGATTTGAATTAAGTTGAATCGAAATGGAGTAAATCGATTAGAATTTAGTTAATCGAGTTAGAGTAAATCGAATATTAGTTATTCGAAGGTAAGTTATTTGAATTAGTTATTCGAAGGAGTTAATCAATTAAGTTATTCGAATGAGTTATTCGGAGGAGTAAATCAAATTAAGTTAATCGATTAGAGTTGAGTTAATCGATTTGGGTTAAGTTAAGTTATCGAGTTAAGTAATCGAGGTAAGATTTATCGAGTTAAGAAATCGAGTTGAGATAATCGAGTTAAGAAAATCAAGTTGAGTTAATCGGATAAGTTATTCGATAAGAGTAAATCCATTTAAGTTAATCGGATGTTAGTTATTCGATAAGAATTGACACATTTAAGAAAATCGAATATTTGTTATTCGATAAGAGTTAATGAAATAGAGCCAACCAAGAAGAGTTATTCGAATATTAGTTATTCGATAGGAGTTAATCGAAATAGAGTTTATCGAATATCAGTTATTAAAAAGGGAGAGTTAATCGAATAGAGATTACTCGAAAGAGAGTTATACGTCGAATTCGATTATAGCGAATTCGGGAAAGTACAATTTACTTTCCAGGGTTTAAATCAAGATTTAGTTATTGATTTAGAAATTAGGTGTCTATTAAATTATTTGAGTTAGGAGATAAAGTTATAATTTAGGTTAGATATTGCAGAAGTAGGAATTATAACGTTATAGTTATAATCAAACGTTTTCATATAAGAAGTAGATTCGTAACCTGAATCCGAGAATTTGCGTAAACAGATGATTGGAAAAAGTGAGTGACGAACTTCATCTATTTCACAGTAAAGGACGTTGTTCAATTAAGGTCTGAGAGGTAATTATACCCCAACTTGATTGACTTCAGAATTGACAAAGGAATAGTTGTGGTTCGATAGAAAAGGTTGATTTGAAATATAGTTAAGTAATAAGCGATAAATGGATTAAGCGAAACGATGTTTTATACAACGTTCATTGGAAATCCGTAAATGAGTTTTGGAAACGTTTTCCAAATATAGTCAGATATGTTTTCTAAACATAGAAAACGAAATGTTTTCATGATAAGAATTTAAGAAATAGAGTTAAGCAAATTCAGAAACTGACTGGAGAGGGTAAGTTGAACGGTTTTCTAAGTGACGATCGGATGTTGGTTTCGACCTTCCGGATTTGATACTTAGAGAATTGTTCTCATACTAGTTACAGTTAGGGACTGATAGTTGCGAAATAATAGTGATGTGAAAATAAGCTATGGAAATGTTTTCCAATGATTAATAACATATATTTTCTAAATATATGAAATAAGGAAATATATGTATATGATGATTGATCGATCGAATTTCCATTTGGAAATAAGATCGTTGTTTGTACACCGACATGTTTTCATTTGATAGTTGAATCACAGACTATCATAGTTTTGACCATTTTTACGTTGTTAATATGGAGAGACCGGTTGGATTATTATCCGAAGAACCACTCCGTATTAGCATAAGCGTTGCGAATCAAGTACGCTGAAGATAATTGAAGACGGAGTGAAGTGCAAGGGCTATTGTGAAAAGCCTAGGTAGGATGGATTCACTGAATAGTGCCTTCGGTTTATTCAGTCCCAGAACAACGTATATGGACGAGTGTCTGACAAAGTATTCTTAACGAATCATATATGTTGATCTCTTTAAACGTATTATGTTGGTGGCGGAGAAATTCGTTTCTCTTAGCTTTTATACCCTTGATGCCTTGAGAAATCGATAACGATTTGGCGGGTATGACGATGTGGCATTCAAAGTAATTGAAGCAAAAATCTGTCAAAGTGATAAACATGACCTCAAACCTCACCACCGGGAAATAACAGAAGTTGGGCTAGGCAGCATGGCTAGTTGGGCCATACCCAAGCAGGGTGTATTATCACCATCTAGAGAATATTCAATTGTACTTCTTTATAATCTATTTCAATGCTGTCCCTTATCGGGAAGGATGGTTGCTGATCCCAACCATCGGTGATAATATATTCGTTACACTCAAGCTAAATGAGTGGACGGTCATGTGTGGTCGGGTTGCAAGACGTTCTTATTGAACCCTAGTGTATCTCCTCTAGAGTACACTGATCGGAAGGTGCTCCCATACCTTGTCTGTTGGAATCCAATCTCCAATAAGCGCTCACGGTTTTATTTGTATACTATGTATGTGGAACGTGAGATGCAAGCGTTCTGCTAGATTGATATCTATTTGTATTTAGACATTATTATAATATCAGAAAGATATCCTTTATTTAACCAAGTGTTGGAGTTTTATTCACACCAGTCCCATGACTGACCCGGAGTTTATTTTGTTTGTTTTCCCTAAACTCTTGGGTGCCTAAATTTGTACGGGCAGTCATGTAGTCGGGATTTTTCAGATACACTTGGAGAGCTTGGAGCAGGAGGCTTCAGGATTATAGCTATTATTATTCCGCTGTGTTGTTAAGTGTTGTACTTTGAAATGGTATGTATATACGAGTACTGATTTGTATTTCAAAGTTATGTTATATTTTATTCGTTCCGCTGTGAGATTCGTGTTTACTCTGATGATGTAAGTTCTTCTTCTTCTTCTATTCTATTAGTTCTATCTTTTCTTCCTCACCCTCTACTTTCTTTCACTAACGTCTCGGGATTTTCGACTCTCGAGGAGTCGGAAATTTCCAGCCGTTACAGAGAGTACCTTCGGTTCATCCTGTTCCTGGATGACTTGTATGGACGGATGTCTGACAGAGTAGATCTTAAGAGTCACGCACGTTGATTTTTACAAACGTATCTCTGTTAGTGGCGAAGAGGGGCACCTCTTTAGCTTAACGACTAGAATATTTTTGTGGACGTCAATTAGTGATTTGGCGGATCAGACAATGTGGCATTCAAAGTGTATGATGATCAGATGTGTTCTGACCTCAAGCCTCATCAACCGGGAGATGACAAAAATTGGGAAAGCAGCATGGCTATGTGGGTCGCTCCCATTAGGGTGTATAATCACCTATCTAGAGAAATTCCCTTTGCTTCTTATTCTATCGATTCTGCCCATTCAGGAACGGTGGTTTGAGTCCAACCATTGGTGATATACATTCGATACACTCAAGAGAAATGAGTGGTCGGTCATGTGAGGGCCGGGTTGCAAGACGTTCTTGTTGAACCCAGTGTATTCGCCTCTAGAGATACATGAGCGGCAGGTGGTCCCATACCTTGTCAAGGTCGGAATCCAATCTCCACTAAGTGCCCACGGTTTTGTTTGTATATATATACGTGGAGCGTGAGATGCAAGCGTTCCACTAGATTGATATTTATTTGTGATTAGACATTATTATAATATCAGAAAAGATATTGATTTCGAAAACTGCTTTGGGTTATCGTAAGGTAAAAACTGTCTGTGTTTATGTGTGGATTGGTCTTACGATTATCCTTTTCTTCGAAAGGATTTTAACTTTAAAAAAATCGAGTTGTGTGATACCTTAATGCTGTGCGAGTTTTTCTCACTTTGGTCCACCAGACTGACCCGGTGTTTTGTAAATGCTCGGGTTAGCCCGGAGTGTACAGGTTCAGGTTACCACGTACCGTGAAGCCCAAGTGACAAGCTGAGGAGGTTAAGATGAATGATATTCCGCTGTGTGATTATATATATGAGGACAGATTATCAAAACTGTCCAGATGTGTGTTGTACTCTGATATTGTAAGTATTTTCAAAAGCTCTCAATAAAGATATATTTCTGTATTATATTTTGTTCCACTGCAATGTGAGACTCTGTGTTGATTCTTCTTCTTCTATTCTTATATTTCTTTCTTTCTTATCTCACCCTCTAAATTCTTTCTAATAACATCCAGTGTTTTCGGTGTTTGAAAGGTCGGCATGAGTTACGATAAAGGTATTTATGTCGATTTTCGGGGCCGAAAAACCCTGGATCGTTACATGTGTTGAGTGAAAATACATTTGTGTTTCCTTAGAAATTATATAATCAACATTTGATCTTACCTAGGTTGTAGAGATGCGAAGAGTAAACATTGTCTTGGAACTTCGGCTTAATGCATTGAAATAGCTATTTTACGTTAAATAAATTTCTACATAAAAGAAAGTAAACAACCATTACATGTGCTAGCGATAAGGGGTTTTTATAATATAAAAATATAAGTCATAGAAAGTAATATAAAATCCACCATAAGCCAACATATATGTCATAAAATACAGCATCATTAAGTTAGACAACATTTTCTTGAACATAATATCCAAAGAGAGGAAATAAATGAAAAAAAATGTATATATTAAATATTTAAGAAGCCCAAATTTTAAGGCAAAAATATTATTGACGATGTCAATAAGTATAGTTCATTAAGTCTAATTAATACACTAGTCTGCATAAAAATGAAGTAATAGGGTATTCAAAAAACATTCATACTAAAATAACTTATCTAATAGATTCGTAAAGAATTTAAAATGTTTACTTTTGCAAATTATAATAAATTTTCAAAATTGAAATAACAAAAACAAAAGAAACCTAGTTTTGCAAATACTATCATAGGATCCACATTGCAATTCAGTGAAGTAATATTTCATTTGCAAGCATAGTGAGGTCAAAGTGATATGATGTCTTAGACACGGTACATAGTCATTTGATACATTTTTAGAAGACCTATAATAGCCAATATTAATTTACATCCAAAATATCGAATTTCAGACTAAGCCAGCCCAAAAAAACAACCAATTAATTATGTTTTTAAAACTATAGAATGTCAAAATTTGAGGAATAACTAAAAACATACTGAAACTTATAGAAATAATGAAGGATTTGAAATAAAACCTAAAGTACGGGTCAAATTCCACCATGGACGAGAAATGGATTGATTCACAAAGTTTTTATAAGTCAACAAGATTTCAAAAAGCACTGATGACCCAAATAAGTGAACCATAATGCAAGGACAAATAATAAAGTGGTAGTATTGGTTTATTTTAGGAGAATGTAGGAACACATATTGAAGATAGCTAAGTCAAGAACATGGCTCTATTGTAATGAAAACTAAGGGAATCACTGATTTTTTTTAAGAATAGTAATGTTGGAGTCAACACCAAATTAAAGAAAGAATAAGTTTATGGTTAGAAAATAAGGGGAAAAGAAGGAATAGGTTACAAGAAAAAATCGGGATAATTGGTTAGAGCAAATGAAATATCCTTAGATTTAGGGTTAAGCGGGATGGAAGACAGCCAAAAGTGGGAGATGAAACTGTGAAAAAATAAAAATTAGAGAGTTGTGAAGTTTGGGTTAAAAATTATATTTTTAGCGGCTTTTACGCCTTTGGAATTCAACTTGATAATAATATAATAGTATAAATATACTCGATTACATATAGGGCAAGGATCAACACATCATTCTCTATGCACCTTAAAACCCCTTAATTTCAACTGTAAGTTCCCTTTTAAATAATCATTGTTTCTCTAATGTCACTTATAAAATTATTTAAAGGGAAATATGTGCTTAAATCTAAAGAGACATGAGGATTAAAGAATATAAGAAGAGTCGTCGATAGTTACCTATACAAACACCCCCCTCCCCCCCCCCCCACACACATATATATATATATATATATGGGAAAATAAGCTCTTAAGCATTTCACATTTAAGGTATGAGCTTTAAGCTTCATGCGTATTTTGTATATCAGGCCAAACTTTTCTAAGTAGTTGGTTACATTTAGTTTATCTATACTAGCAATAATATTACAAATTGTCAGCATCATTCCTGTAGCCATTATTTTGTAGAAGGCTTGTCAATGTTGTCCAAAAGCAGGAAAAATGGAAATTTTGTAGCATTTGCATGAAAAGTTCAATGTTTCAATTATGTCCTATAAATTGGAGTGCGTTGAGGAGTAATTAATGATTCTTACTCCAATAGAAGCTTATTAAACTTTGGCTTACGTAGAGGCTGATGATTCAACTAAGCTTGTATCAGAAGAGCTAGTTAGAAGATTAGACAAACCCGGTGCTTTAGAGTTGTTATAGCTTCTTTACGACAATTCAAGCGACTGTTTTTTACTAAATTGTGCTTAGCATTTCTTCTATATAATAAATAATTAAATGTCACAACATGCATTAAAAGATTATACATTTATACTATGCTGTTTTAATATCCAAATTATTACATAGAAGGAAGAAATTTCAATGGGGATTCTCAATGTTTAATAATGATGTAGGAGTAAACAAAATAATTAGATTCAATTTCTACTAAAACCCCATTCTTTTCTTTTTCCCTACGTATCATTTATCGAATTACAACAAACAAATGACTCACTTCCTCTTCTATTCTAACAAAATGAATTTCTGTTATGACATGGGAAATTACCCAATTTCAGGGGTAAAAACATAAAGTGCATTCCATTCTAAGGGACTTTCTAAAAAATTTAGGCCACTTTTATAAAATTTATTATACCTATTGGAAGTTACCAATTTTTTTTTACCTAAGAACTAGAATGTGTTATTTCTATTGTGAAAAACTGCAAGAATGCGGAAAAACAATAAACATGGTCAAGATTTTCCAATTGAACATTAATCAGTCTAATATCAATTATTCTATTACTCCAAATAAATAGTAAATAGCTATAACGAAGAAAAGAGATACACAATATTTATACTGGTTCCACAATTATCAAGAAGACAGTGTACGTCCAGTTCAAATGAGAGAGATTTTTTTCTACATGAAATAGTTATAAGAGACTACAAGTTAAGAGTTTATATAACCAAAACCCTAAATGAAGGGATACTCTATTTGGGGATCGCTATCGATGAGAATACCTATAAGTTTTGTGATTTAGTCAAAGATTTTAAGGGTCAAAGAGAAAGGGACTATCAATGAGAAAAAAAGTATAACTAAATTTTTTATGTATCCAAATAAGAAATGGCTTTTTTTTTCAAAAGATTCCTTAAATTATGTATTTCCATATTATTCAAAAGCTTCATATGCAACAAAAGAAATACATGTATGTATACAATCTAGTGGAAATAAAACTGCTCTGCTTATATTGCTTGAACCCATTTCTCATTGATGCAGTCATAGTGCAACCTTAACCCTTTATGGTTAAACTCAATTTATTCTTCGAATTGAAAGAATTTTACATTGTAAGTTGCATTATGATGCACAATAGCAACAATTACCTGCCACCATCATCCATTATATAGTAAGATTCTACTTCTACAAGCACTTTAAAATTTTCAACTTCTCGAAAAGAAGAATAAGGCCTTATATAGTAGATGAAAACTAATTCACTCAATAATGAGTTGTCTTTAGCCTTCAAAGTTTATACTCGACTGGTAGGATTTGTTCATCATGCACTTTATCACCGTTATTACATACCAAGCAAGTGGACTTTGTTGGTGCATATATGCAATTTATACATGATTGCCAACTTTATACATACTCTGTGTTTTCCTATAAGCAAAAAAAATTATAAAAAAGGAACCTAAGTTTTTCATTCAGTATAAGATTAAACACATTGCATATATAGTAATACAACGAGTTTAATATATATAACTAACATTTCCGAAAACTTGACATAGTTGGGTGGTCTAGGTAATGTCTCGTCATGGTTGACTTCTTTCTAAATAATTTAAAAAGGAGGCAACCTTGATAAGATACTACTTAGATCACCTAATTATCTCAAGTTATCAATAATTTTACTTACATATTAAACTCGCTTTAATACTATTTATGCGATGTATTTATTATTATATTGAAATTAAAACTTAAGAACCTTTGATGTGATTCACATTGCTTATAGGGAAAAGCATAGTATGTACAATGTTGGCAATCATGTAGAAATTGTATATATGTGACAAACATTCCAATTGCTTGGTACATGGCTATGGTGACAAAAGTACATGATGAACAAGTATTATTAGTTGAGTATGAAACTTTGGAAGCTAAAGACAACTCATTGCTAGTGAATTGGTTTCCATCCAACATATAAAGGCCCCATCTTCTAGTTCGATAAGTTAAACATTTTAAAGTGCTTGCAGATATAGAAGCTTGCTATATAATGGTGGATGTTGGTAGAAGTACTAATACGCATGATTATGCAAATTAAAATGTAAAATTCATGCATCTGGTTGAAGAAATTGACTTTGATCACAAGGAGTTAAGTTACGTATGATTGGGTTGAAGAAATTCATGCATATGGTTTTCACTTATTTGTATATATAGACATCTTCCTTTATTAGCATACGAAACTTAGATAATACGATCAATAATCAATAATTCAGTGACCCCTCAAAAATAAAACCTTTGCTTATTTGGGTACGAAATAAAAATTTAGAGGTGTTGTTATTGACACTCCAACTATTGTTAATGGTTGCTTATTTGGATACGAAATAAAAATTTAGAGGTGTTGTTATTGACACTCCAACTATTGTTAAGGGGGGTCATTTTTTAAAAACACTCCACTCTTTGAAAAATTGATAAGGGCTACACAAACATATTATTTCACATTACTGAATATTCCTGGATTTCCCCTTCAAATTAGATTAAAAAAACTTATTCGACAAGGTAGACCGAATTAACATAAGCAGTTCGTCACCACTGCACCGAATGCAGCATGTAACCAAATATGTATGTAATCAATAGTGATATTTCAAAAATTAATAATAATGTCTTTAGTGCATTGCCTTCGTAATTATAAAATTCGGCATATTTATGTTGACAAAAGAAGGGAAAAAAATAGTTCGATCATATTCCTCCGAAAACACTTGTCCGGTTTAAAAAAATCGATATATGCGAATTGAATATTTTTTTACTATGACTTTTGCAATAGTTGTTAAGGTAAATTACCTTTATTTGTTAACGGGATAAATGAGTATTAAGGTAAAATTACCTTTTTTTGGTTAAGGGGCTACTTTCTTGGTACTCACCTTAACAATTTTTGAAAAAATAAAAAAATAGACCCCCTTTAACAATATTTAGAGTATCAATAACAATGCCCAAATTTAATTATACTATTTTCTCAGCAATGGTTCTTCTTCCTTTATTTACTTAGATTCTTTAATTAAATCAAAAAATTATAGTTTTTTGCATATATTATGTAACTCATATCCATTCATTATATACTTTACTTGAAGTAGTACATGGGGGTTTCGATTTCACTTGCTTATTATATTTATAATCGGCTTTTATATAATAGGAAAACAAAGCAATAGAATGATTGAACCCTAAAGAGTCGATGTCAGTTAACGATACATGGTTGTTGCACAGTAATAATCAAGATCATTGCAAACGTTATCATTCAAATGGTTGCGTAATCGAAATTACTTCAGAATTTACTACTATTAAAATTGAGAACAATTGTGGCAAAGAAACGGTGATTAAAAGAATCAGTGAGGTTTTCCAACCATTCACGAAAGCTTAAGTACAAGAGAATCCAAAAGATCCATTTAGTGAACAGATTAATAAAGCACTTATTTAGAACTCAGTCTGCCAAGATATGAGGTTCTTAAATGTTTATGTTTAAGTTTGATAAATTATTAAAGGTTTGTTCGAAATATGCTTATTTTTGTAGGGAGAAATAACTACATACAATAGATATTAGAATCCTCATTAACGATGTTCTTGCTATCAATTTTCCCACATTTAGCACTTATTAAATGATGGTGCATTTTGCAAATGTGCTGGCATAAATTTCTCAAAAGAAGAAGAAAAGAAGAAAATAGTTCGTTAGAAGTCTACTGGTATAATATGATGCTTTCTTAGAAGTCCATTAGTATATAATAACACATTTTCATAAGGAGTTTTAACGTAACCTCAAGGACAAAAGGAACAAAAAATTATTCCATAAGGACAAAAGGGAAAAATTTAGTGTAAAGGGAGAAATTCAGGGGCCTACTATAATTCCTCCCTTTACACTGGACAAAATTTTGCCGCTATGTCCTTATGGAATAATTTTTTGTTCATTTTGTCCTTCAGGTTATTTTCCTGTTTTTTTTTTAAGAATTTGGTAGAACTTAATTTTTTTCTCCAAAAGGCCAATAAGCTAATAAACTGGCCTAAATAGGTACAAAGTCCATTAAAATGAAATACAATTTACATTTTTCACCCATATAATTAGGTAATTTCCTATGTCATAAAACATACTCAATTTGTTATCATAAAATGGGAAAATTGTAATTTATTTCATATAATTCTATAAATGATATACAAGAAAACAAAAGAATGATGTTCTCATATAGGATTAAATCTAGTTATTATTTTTTCCCTTATGTCATTACTAAAAATCGCATAAACATACTTATCTTTTTCTTTTGCATAATATGGATATTAAAACATCCATTGAATTATTTAATCATGAAATCTAAAATTTCAATTAAAAAACATTCAGAAGTAATGGTCTAATTTAGCAGTGTTGATTTATTTCTAAAAAAATTTATAAAAGCTACAATATTAGTACAAGAAATAAATTTCATTTTGTTAAATTTTACTCAATATAATGCAAAGAATTTCTAATTTTCGGTAATTGTGTTTTAAGTTTGAAAGAGGAATGAAAAAGAAGATGAGAACATTAGTAAAAGAAACGGTGTATGTAAAGTAATATATAGTATATAGTAGTTTATTATAATTTTTGGTGTATGTTTAGCAATTTTTGGTGTATAAATAGAATTAGCCTACGACTTTTGCGTATTTGTTATATAATTAGATTTCTAAGCACAATTCAGAAAAACAATAGATCACTTGAATTGTTAGTAAGTAGTAAGACAACTCTAAATCATAAAGACTATCCAATTATTTGGCCATCTCTTCTGATGTAAGCCTAGTTGAGTCATCGTCCTCTAGCATCAAGCCAACGTTTGACAAGCTTCCATTAAAGAAATGTTCATTACTCCTAAAAAACACTCCACTTTACTAGATACAATTGAAAACATTAAAGTACTTAAACAATGCAACAAAATCTATATTTCACCTCCTTGAGGACAACATGGTGAAACCATTTGTAAAGGGTTGGCCATAGGTCGATGTTCACATACATAAACACAAACAAGAACTTTTAAGAGCCTTGCGTTCTGAAAGACCAATTTCAAGAAATTAATTCTTCATTGTTCTCTTTACTAAAAGGATCTTATGTATTCTCTTGTGCTTTAGCTCTCTTGAATGGTTGAAAAAAAACTTATGTTGATTTTTAATCACTATTTCTTATCCATTTTATTCTTAATATTTGTAGTAGTAAATTAAGAAGTAATTCCGATTTCACAACCATTTTATTGAGAAAGTTTGAGCCTATGATCTTAATTACTACTATGCAACCAGTGTGTATGCTCAATAGTTCTCAATTCTTCAAGTTTAAACAACTGTATTATTGTTTTCTTATGGTAAAAAAATTTGAATATAGATATGATAAAAAAGTGGAATGGATCTCCCATGCATTACAAGAAATAAAGTATATTAAATAGATCTCAGTTACATAATATAAAAAAATACCTATAAGTTTTGTGATTTAGTCAAAGAATTTAAGGGTCAAAGAGAAAGAGACCGTCAGTGAAAAAAGTATAACTAATTTTTTTTATGTATCCAAATACGCAATGACTTTTTTTCTAAAGGGTCCTTAAATTTTGTATTTCCCAATTATTCAAAAGCTTCATATGCAAAAAAGAAATACTAATTGTATGTATACATTCTAGTGGAAATAAAATTTCTCTGCCTATGTTGTTTGAACCCATTTCCCATTGATGCAGTCATAGAGCAAACCCTTTATGGTCAAATTCAATTTATTCATCCAATTGAACGAATTTTACATTATTAGTTGCATTACGATGCACAATTGCGACAATTCCCTTATAGCATCCATCATTATATAGTAAGCTTCTACTTCTGCAAGTACTTTAAAAAAGTTCACTTCTCAAAATGAAGAATGAGGCCTTTATAGTAAATGAAAACTAATTCACTCAATAATGAGTTGTCTTTAGCCTTCAAAATTTATACTCGCCTAGTAGGATTTGTTCATCGTGTACTTTACCACCGTTATTACATACCAAGCAACTAAACTTTGTTGGTGCATATATGTAATTTATACATGATTGCCAACTTTATACATACTCTGTGTTTTCCTATAAGCAAAACAAATTATAAAAAAGGAACCTAAATTTTTCATTCAGTATAAGATTAAACACATTGCATATATAGTAATACAACGAGTTTAATATATATAATTAACATTTCCGATAACTTGACATAGTTGGGTGGTCTAGGTAATGTCCCGTCATGGTTGACTTCTTTCTAAATAATTTAAAAAGGAGGCAACCTTGATAAGATACTACTTAGATCACCTAACTATCTCAAGTTATCGATAATTTTACTTACATATTAGACTCGCTTTAATACTATTTATGTTATGTATTTATTATTATATTGAAATTAAAACTTAAGAACCTTTAATGTGATTCATATTGCTTACAGGGAAAAGCATAGTTTGTACAATGTTGGCAATCATGTAGAAATTGTATATATGTGACTAAACATTCCAATTGCTTGGTATATGGCTATGGTGATGAAAGTACATGATGAACAAAAAGTAATTAGTTAAATAGGAAAGTTTGGAAGCTAATTAAAGACAATTCATTGTTGAGTGAATTAGTTTCCATCCAATAAATAAAGGCCCCAACTTCTAGTTCGAGAAGTTAAACATTTTAATGTGCTTGAAGATATAGAAGATTATTATATAGTGGTGGATGTTGGTAGAAGTACTAATACGTGTGATGATGCAAATTAAAATATAAAATCCATGCATCTGGTAGAAGAAATTGACTTTGCTCATAAGGAGTTAAGTTACCGTATGATTGGGTTGATTGGAAACGGGTTCAAGCATCGTAGATACAACTTTTTGGTTTTCACTTATCTGTATATATAGACATCTTTTTTTATTAGCATATGAAACTTAGATAATACGAAAAATTCAAAATTTAGTGACCCCTCAAAAATAAAACCTTTGCTTATTTGGATACAAAATAAAAATTTAATTATACTATTTTCTAAGCGATGGTGCTTCTTCCTTTATTTACTTAGATTCTTTTATTAAACCAAAAAATTATAGTTGTTCATATATATAATGTAACTTAAATCCGTTCATATACTTTACTTGAAGTAGTACATGGGGGTTTCGATTTCACTTGCTTATTATATTTATAGTCGAGCTTTATATAATAGGAAAACAAAGCAATAAAATATATAAACCCTAAAGAGTCGATGCCAGTTAAGGATACATAGTTGTTGCATGGTAATAATCAAGATCATAATTTCAAACTTTATCACTCAAGTGGTTTCATAATCGAAATTACTTCTGAATTTACTACTACCAAAATTGAGAACAATTGTGGCAAAGAAACGATGATTAAAAGAATCAATGGGGTTTTCCAACCATTCACGAAAGCTAAAGTACAAGATAATATAGAAGATCCATTTAGTGAACCGATTAATAAAGTACTTGTTTAGAACTCAATCTACCAAGATATGAGGTTCTTAAATGTTTATATTTATTTAGAACTCAACCTACCAAGGTATGAGGTTCTTAAATGTTTATGTTTACGTTTGGTAAATTAAAATTACTAAAGGTTTGTTCAAAATATGCTTAATTTTTGTAGGGAGAAATAACTACAAACAATGAATATTAGAAAGGAGTTTATTCCCTCAAGGACAAAAGGAACAAAAAATTGTTCCATAAGGACAAGGGGGCAAATTTTTATCCTTAGTGACAAAATTTAGTGTAAAGGGAGGAATTCAGGGGTCCACTATAGTTCCTCCCTTAACACTAACACTTGTCCTTATGGACAAATTTTTACCCCCTTGTCCTTATGGAATTTTTTTTTTCATTTTGTCCTTTAGAGTATTTTCTAGTATTTTATTTATTTTCCTGTATTAGAAACCCCATTAAACGATATTTATAAATTTTACTATCAGTTTGCCCCCATTAAACCCTTATTAAATGATGGTGCATTTTGCAAACGTATTGGCATACATTTCTCAGAAGAAGAAAAAAATGAATGGTTCGCTATAAGTCCAGTGATATAAAATGATGCTTTCTTAGAAGTCTATTAGTATAAAATGACACATTTTCATAATTAAGTAGAACTTAATTGTTTTTCTTTTAGTAATCTCCAAGAGGGACAATAGACTAATAAACTGGCCTAAAAAGGTATAAAGTCCATTATAATGGAACATATTTTACATTTTCACCCCTATAATTATGTAATTTCCTATGTCATAAAACATATTCAATTTGTTGTTATAAAATGGGAAAAGTGGTTTTTTTCTATAATTATGTAAATGGTATATAAGAAAACAAAAGAATGATGTTCTCGTATAGGACTAAATCTAGTTATTATTTTTACCCTCATGTCGTTACTTAAAATTGCATGACCATACTTATCTTTTTCTTTTGCATAATATTGATATTAAAACGACCATTGAATGAATGTATCATTTTTTTCATGCCTGTTACGATTTTTGTTTATTTGTTATATAATTAGATTTCTAAGCACAATTCAGAAAACAACAGATCTCTTGAATTGTTAGTAAGTAGTTAGACAACTTAAGCATAAGGACTATCCAATTATTTGGCCATCTCTTCTGATGCAAGACAAGTTGAGTCATGGTCCTCTAGCATCAAGCCAAGGTTTGATAAGCATCCATTAAAGAAACTTTCATTATTCTTAAAAAAACACTCCAATTTACTAGATACAATTGAAAACAGCAAAGTTTTTAAACAATGCCACAAAATCCACATTTCACCTCCTTTAGGACAACTTGATGAAACCATCTATAAAGGGTTGGCCACAGGCTGATGTGGACATCTTCTAACGTTGACACCATTATATAGAAACTGGGTGTAATCAACTACTATGTAGAGAAACTTGGTTTGATATATATAATCCTTATAGAGATTGAAGCTCATGGTTTTAAGGAACAATGATTAAGAGCTCATTTTAAAGCTCATGGTTTCAAGAAGTAATGATTAAGAGCTCATTTTCCTATGTATACATAATTTTATAAGTGTGTGTGTATATATGTAAGTATAGGCTAACCGCCTTTTCAGTTCACCTCAAATTTCACTTGATTTCAAACACATGTTCCCCTTTAAATAGTTATACAAATGACACTGTAAAGAAACTATAATTATTATAACCGGAACAATGGTCGCAAAGTGAAATTTTGATATTTTAATAGTTGGAAAGACTTACATGGATTTTGATTTTATATTATTATAAGATTAAATGAAAATTTGGTATAGACTCCAAAAGAGAATAAACTATGTTCAATATTTGATGTCAAGTTAAAATGAAACTCTAGTTTCAGTAGATAAACTAATAAATGCTTTGTTCATAAAAGCATGCTTCAACCCTATTTTTATTTCAAATTTACCAGATCTGGTAATAAAAGGTCACAATTCCCACATAATGGTATTATTGGTTTATTGCAAAAATGAGATTAGTGATACTGTTAAAGTTTATTGGTTATAGTATATAAGGTTATGACATCTACCCAGTGATATTATTAAGTTATTACAAACCATAAATTCATTGGTTTCGTTTTTTTTCAAAAACTTGTGCATTCTAATTTCATAGTTTTGATTGAGTTTTTATTTGTTAACATTCATTTATATCAAGACTAAAGAATTTCTTTGCATTATTTAATAGATGAAAACCCCAAAATCTAGAAAAGATAAAAATATTTTTTATGATTAAGTTAGTTTAGCTAAATAAGTACATATAAAGAAAAAATTCTTAAATGGACTAGTTAAGAGAAGGTGAAGAGTGTATACTAACTTTTTTATGTGAAAATGAAGAGCAGAAAATACATCAATAATATTACAAATGTATTTAATAATGAGGGTGAATCACTAAATGACTTTAAAAGAATTGTAAATAAGGGAGTTAAATACTCTGATATGAACTTTATAACTCGATTGAACAAGCTAAAATATTACCTAAAATAACATGTAAAACTAAAATAAACCAAATGCTGAGAAGATATTATTAGCCCTAATTGCGCAAGTAGAAATAAACCTTATAATTTTTAAAGTTGGAGATAATAAAAGTCCATGGCTTGATGACCTTAGTCCTAGATCTTACAAAATGCACTAGGGAAAATAAATCAAAGACCAAATTGTTAATGTCATAAAGGAATTCGTTAATGAAGTAAAGTTGTTGAGAGTATAAATCATGCTTTTATAACTTTAATACCAATAAAGAAATACTACAAATACATAAGACTATAAGCCCAATTCTTGTTGTAATTTTATTTATAAGATAATAGCTATAGTAATTAGTAGTATAATTAAAGACTTTTTACCTTTTAGTATATCAAAAAAATCAAATTGCTTTAATTTCAAAAATAATAATTGATGAAATTCTATGTCGACACATGAGATGATAAGAAATTTTAATAATAAAATGGGTGATATTGAGTGCTTTAAAAAATGTTTATAAAAATTATATGATAGAGTGTGTAGGAAATTCATAGTATGTATGATGGAAAATATTTAGATTTCCTACAAAATTTTGTACGTCAACATTTAAATGTATTAAAGCACCATGTTTTACATGTTGATTCAAGAAAAATAAGTGGATTATTTTTATAGAATTGAGGATTAAGACATGGTGACATATCATAACCTTATTTATTTACCATAGTAACGGAATATGTTTCTAGTTTAGTAGAAATTAGGATCATAAAATAAAATATAAAGGGTATAGGTTACATGTAGTCATGTGTAACCGATTTAACAAATGTTAAATACCTAATGTTTTCAGTTAAGGCAAATAATAATAATGTAGTTACTACTAAAGGTATTTCTGAGTGTTTGTACAAGTATGTAGGTCTAAAGACAAATGAGTTTAAAAGTAATTTTTACTTTAGTAAAAACAACAAGTACAAAATGGGAGTCGTGGAAATATAAAAAATGTTAAAAAGGTCATCATCTTATAAAATATTTATGGCTACTAGTTGCTATGCAATACTAGTGGAAAATATAAGATAGAATGGAAACTTTATCAAGTACGTTGTTGTCCATTATAGGAAGAGTGGAATTAATCTGAATAGTCATACATGCAAATTTTGTATAGGCTATAAGAATTTAAAACTCTTATGGCTATGGTTAATAAAGTAGAAAAGAGATGTACTCAGTTTATATGGAAATGGGGAATCATAAAGTTAATTAGAAAAACTTATGTATATGCAAAAAGGATGGAGGGATTGGATTAAGAAACATCAATAGTTTAAGCTAAATGTGCAACGTAAATATATTTTGGAGATTTATAGATGGTAAGTCCTTATGGTAAAAGTGAACGAAAAACAAATATATAGAAACAAAATTTTTTTGGAGTGTCATACCAAAAAGCAAATAATGAAATATTTGGAACCTAAATTATAGGATGCAAAGAACTAAGCAAATTATTCATTATTAGAAAATTAAAGAGACAGAGGTTTATGCTTTGACACTCGATCTAAACATGATTAGTTTTTTGATAAAATAGGTTGTAATAGTTTACTGATTGCCGAGAGAGCAAAAAATGCAAAACTTTAATTTTAATAGGTAGTTAGTGACATCCATATATGTATCTAGTCAAAAATCGAAATAAAGAAGACTTTTGTAAATTACTAATCGATAGCAGTGCTGATAGAGATTATTAGGAGTGGTATTTTAGCACAAACAACAAATTTTCCTTTGAATTGACATGGGAATTCATTAGAGGAGAGCATCTAAAAATAGATTGGTATATAAATGTGTTGGAAATAAAGCCAATTTTTCTAAGACGTTGATTTTTGCATACTTTGCAATATATGATATACCAAAAACATGTGAGCATTATTCCTTTAATGCATCTAATCAACATGCGTATGGAATAAAACATTAAATGAAAAGGAATCAAACAAACAAGAGTATGCGCATATTTTGTTAATATAATAGTTGGAAAGAGCGCAATCTCAAAGTACGTGATAGCAAATCAACTAAACAAGAGAAAATTTGGATTTTCATCGAGTCAGAGTGTAATATTCTACTGAAAATTTTAAGATAAGGTTAAGAATCAAACCGCCTCTAAATACTTGTTTGAGCAGTGGACTTATGCTATAGGAAGCAGACATATGAAACAATATCCGAGCAATTCCAAATCTGATGAATCTAATCTGAGACAACATGCTAGCGTAGAAGCGGATCTGGCCTTGCAAGCATGTCGAGAGCTCAATCAATTGGGGGTAAGAATCCATGGGGTTAATACCCTAATTAATCCAACGATTCACAAAATTCCATCGATTACAAGATAATTTTAGTAAGATTAATAGATCTGAGGAGTACTTCTCTCCTATCTGGAAATTTATTATGAAAATTGAATTTGGGGAAGTTTGAGAATAAAATGGCTTTTGCATGCAAATTGATGAGATGCATAGTGGGTTTGATGATCACCTTTTATACTTGGAAACAGGCGACTCGAGCGGAAGAAGGATCTAGAAGAAGAATATTAAAGAAGAAATTTTGGTCACCATTTTTGTTTAAAAATGAGATGAATTCTGCATAATGAAACTTTAGTTGGGATTTACTTTATATGAGACACGAGTTATTTTGTATACCAAATGTTGTGCCATAAATACTTGTCTTAGGCCTTGTATTTTGATCCATTTTCAGAAGGAAAAAACATTTCCCATTCTTTTAATAGCTAGACAAATATTGTATTAATTATAAAATTGTCAAATTAACCCTTTTCATCACAAAATATGAAATAACATAGAATGATTATAAAGAATTATCGTTGAGTACACAAAACTGGACATATTTTTAAAATGAAACTTCAACATAGAGTGCTAAATTTAATGAAAATTAAAGACGTGTTTCTCTTTCTAAATTAACTTGTTTTATCTCATTTTATTTTTTAAATTATCGTATACGTTATCATTTTAATAAAAAATTAACATCCTTTGTTTACAACCAAGAATGTCTTCCTAAATTTGCATTACATGCGATTATTGGAAAAAAGATAACACAATAGTTATTACAATCACCTGAATTATATTTCCAAAAAATACGAATGTATTTCATAAAAACAAATAAGCAAATACTAAAACTTAGTTTTTATATTAAAAACTATCAAAACATCCCTTGAATTTAAATGACAAGGTAAGGGAAAAAGGTAATTAGTTTTATTTTGATAAGGAGACTAACATACCATTTGGCCCATTTTCCATGCTTTCATTCCTTATTCGTCCGATGCATCTAACAAGAAGTGAAATATTTCCCCCAAATGACATGTTGGGGCTAGTGCGGGTGTCATACATGTGCTACTGTATGCCTCCAAAACAAGCCCTTCTTCTCTTCTTTTGTACATTTAATCTCCTTTGAATATTCTGCTCAAATATTTCTTTTGCACCATTTGTGTAATGACCCGGATCCTTAGGGGTTAATTTTTGAATATTTAATATTTAGTTTAAATATTGGGTGGAAAATATAAATGGAATTTTTATATTTAGTTATCAATTTAATAATCAGTTTCGATTTAATATCGAATATATCAAGTTATCAGATATACGAAGTGAATTGAATTAAAATTTAATTCTGAATTAAATTACAGTTCAATCGATCAATAGAAAATTCTGTTTGAATTAGAAGAATAATATTAATTTATTATCGAA
The DNA here is from genome assembly GCA_030737875.1 of Allium sativum. Taxonomy (NCBI): domain Eukaryota; kingdom Viridiplantae; phylum Streptophyta; class Magnoliopsida; order Asparagales; family Amaryllidaceae; genus Allium; species Allium sativum. The sequence goes on along the minus strand of CM060927.1, from coordinate 257,618,359 downwards.
GAATAAATTGTCTGAAATAAATTTATATTGATTTAAATTAATATCTCCTTCAGATGATCGAATGGGACTACGTGACTTATCCCAGTGGGTTCAGAATAGTGGTTTTACCCTAGAATTGTCAGTTGTTGGGTTCAGAGAGGAGTTCGGTATCAGGGTGTATTTTAATTAGAGGATACCGAATTTAAAATAAAATAAAACATCTGGTTGGTGGTCATAAACAAACCAACAAAGGGGAAAAATAATTGGCAACTAATAAAGCACCCAAGCCAATAATCAAATGTGTTTCAATCGGCCACAAATTCCATTTCAAAACCACACCTCTTTGTTATAAAATCACACCGTTCCTCAAAGCCAAATCGAAGCTCCACAGACAAAAATCGAAATGGCCGCTACTGCTTAAATCCTTTGATCTCGTATACTGCTGTTTTGGGGAGATAACCGTTCTACTTTTTGGTCCTTTCAACGGGGTTAGCATTCACGATTGGAGCGATTCAACAAGGAAGTCGAGATGGTGGTTGTGCTCGACTCTTGGCGAGCTATCGTTCGAACGCGATGCCGTTGAAGAGGGGCCACTTCAAAGTCAACGATGGGGATATCGCGATTCAGACAGAGGGGTTGCAGTAGTGGGCATACGCGATGGAGTTCAAAGTGGGTTTGGGCATGGGTTTTCTGGAGCATGTTGAGAGGATTCCGACCCTAGGATTTGGTGCGACAGGGGATTTCAGTGGAGGCCTGGAGTTCGATCCTCTCTGTTTACTGTGTTCGGCATTTTGGATGCTGGGAAGGTTGTTGTGAAGCTAGGTTGTTCGATGAAATGCTTAAAGAAGGAGATTAATAAGATTGGATCGTAATGGCATTATCTACGCAATGGAATTCAATTCGGAATTTTAATTGGATATTCGACAAAGGAAATCATGTAAGTAAATCTCACTCACCTGTTTGTTTAGAATTAATTTTACATCGTTAAAAATAATTGTTGTTGTTTGTTTGAATGCTGTTTAGTCTGATTGTTTTAAAAATATATATATATAGTTATTTAGGATTGGTTGACTATTATATATATATTGGGTTGATGATTGGTTGGATTCCCGCAGTTTCATTAGCGGATGCCCGCAGTTTCATAGCGGATGATTACCCTATACGCCCCCACGCTATGATTAGTGGATGACCTTCATACCGCGATATCCTGCCTCGAAGCAGGATTGGTATTACTATGTTGACTAACGTCTGTGGATGCAGGAAACAGGTTGGGGGAATCCAACTGGATTCCTCAAAAATATATTATATGTTTGTTGTTTGTTTAATTTCATATATATTCCTATATGATGTGTTAAAAATCAAGTGATTGAAAATTGGTTGATCTGATTGTTGAAAATACCACTAGAGCTTGAATATTGATTCATAAAAATATCGGAAAGGGTATTTGATATTTAAAAAGGAAATTCTATTTTTATAAATAGAATTTGAATTTTAAATAAAACTATAGAAAATATTAACTTGTTTGAAGGTATATAAAACAAGTAATCGAATTTATAAACTTTGTTTATAAATGAAAAGATGGGATTTGAATCGAATTTATAAACTTTGTTTATAAATGAAAATATGGGATTTGAATTGAATTTATAAACGTTGTTTATAAATGGAAAGGTGGGATTTGAATTGAAGTTATAAACATTGTTTATAAATAATGCAGAGAATTCAAATTGACTTTGAATATAGAATTTGAACAGAGAATTCAAATTGACTTTGAATATAGAATTTGAATAGAGAATTCAAATTGACTTTGAATATAGAATTTGAACAGAGAATTCAAATTGACTTTGAATATAGAATTTGAACAGAGAATTCAAATTGACTTTGAATATAGAATTTGAACAGAGAATTCAAATTGACTTTGAATATAGAATTTGAACAGAGAATTCAAATTGACTTTGAATATAGGATTTGAATATAGAATTCAAATGGACTTTAAACTATAGGATTTGAATATAGAATTCAAATGGAATTTAAACTATAGGATTTGAATATAGAATTCAAATGGACTTTAAACTATAGGATTTGAATATAGAATTCAAATGGACTTTGAACTATAGGATTTGAATATAGAATTCAAATGGACTTTAAACTATAGAATTTGAATATAGAATTCAAATGAAGTTTAAATAAAGAGAATTCAAGTAGAATTGAATTGGAATTTGAATAAGAAGTTGATAAGGAAACGAGAGTATGAGTATAATTAGAATTTGTTAATATGCAGTTAAAATATATTTGAACATGTCATGAAGGTGAAATAGACTGAAAAGTTAAGTAATAGATTTAATTAACAAATTGAGTTAAAACGATTGGTATAGTTAAAATAGATTGGACAGGCATAAATATACAGGAGACAGGTATGGAATAAAGTATAGAAGTGAAATAAATAGAATGCCCGACAAAAAGGTACGTATTTAATTCATATATGAGATTTTATGCGCCGTATCGGCAAGCCGCTTGGCTTTTTCTTTTTCTTTTTGAGATGAGAAGGACCGGGAAAGCTATTTGAAATTTCCCGATGCTCCCGGTACAAAGGAGGTTATGGCGAATTTTTCCGGGAATTTAAGGAGATAGAATATTTTTAAGATAAGTTGATAGTTAGAAATCAACGTATCTATATATATAGAAGTCGATAAGAAAACGAACTTAGAAATATAATAGTAAAATCAAAAAGGAAGTATAAGAATAAAATCTAGTAAGAATAGAAAGGGGAAGTGTATATGTGTTTAAAAGTAAATCAGTAGTTGTATGGTATTGATTGTTCGAGTAAGTAGTCTTGTCTGTTTTGACGTTAAATGTTATTCAGTCAAGGTCTGAGAGGTAATTATACCCCAACTTGGTTGATTTCATGATATACCGATAAGTAGCAAGATTCAGGCTCGAAGATCAATGTGGAATAAGAATTAGTTAAATACTGTATTTGGGTTGTCGTAACGGTGTTTTACACAACATCTGTTTTAACCCAAATATGTGCAAAGCTTGGAAATAGAATAATGAACGTTTCCTAAGTATAGGAATAAACGAGATTGGAAAAGAGATAAGTAATTGGAATATTTTCCCATTTATAAATAACATATATTTTCTAAAGTTTAGAAAATAAAAGAAGGCGATATATGGAATTGTTTTCCAAATAACGTATAAGGCCAATATAGTTATTAAAAATATTTGGTTAACAAATATTGATAAGAAATAGAGAAGTGATTTAATTAATGGAATATTAATTAAGGGCTCACTGATTGTTGGATGTTTGGATGAACACTTGTTTTATTCGATAGTTAAATCATCGACTATCGAAAACACTTGTTTTTATTCGATAGTTAAATCACAGACTATCGAAGTTTTGACCATCGTTGTCAATATGGAGAGACCGGTTGGATTATTATCCGAAGAACCACTCCGTATCGGCAGTAGCGTGCGAATCAGATTATATAAAGATAATCGAAGACGGAGTAGAGTGCAAGGACTTTTTCTATTAATAGAAATAGTGCCTTCAGTTCATCCTGTTCCTGGGTGACGTATATGGATGAATGTCTGACAGAGTATTTCCAGAAAGGTCACGTACATTGATTTCTTCAACCGTACCAAGAGTGGAAGCGGAGAAGGAAACTTCTTTTAGCTAACACATAATGTACTGTTGAGGACGTCAATCGGTGATTTGATGGATTTGACGATGTGACATTCGAAGTGAATCTGGTGTGATGATAAAGCGTAGCTTCTAGCCTCATCAACCGGTAAATGACAGAAATCGGGCAAGCAGCATGGCTATGTAGGTCGCACCTATTAGGGTGTATAATCGCCTGATCTAGAGTTTCATTTACTTCTAAAAATCTATTGTCGATGCTGTCCCGTTCGGGAAACGGTTGCTGATCCCAACCGTTGGTGATATACATTCGATGCACTCAAGCGAAATGAGTGGTCGGTCATGTGTGGCTGAGTTGCAAGATGTTCTTGTTGAAATCGGTGTATTCTCCTCTAGAGATATACCAGCGGAAGGTGGTTCCATACCTTGTCATAGTTGGAAAATCAAATACCCAATACGTGCTTGCGGTTTATGATTGTATATATATGTGGAACGTGAGATGCAAACGTTCCACTAGATTGTTATTTACTTGATTTAGACACTATTGTAATATCAAAAGAGTTTTGATATAAAGTTAAATCAAGTGTTTGGATTCTCAAAAGGGAAAAACCCGTTCCGTGTTATACGGCGTGGTCTTATGAGATATCATTTAGTTTCTGAAACTGTTTTAAACTGTTTACTCATACCAGTCCCATGACTGACCCGTAGTTTATTTGTTTTGTTCTACCTAAACTCTTGGGTGCCTAAATTTGTACTGGCAGTCAAGTAGTTCAGGATTTTTCAGATATATCTAAAGGAGCTTGGAGCAGGAGGCTTCAGCGTTATCTAGTTATAGTTTGTTTCGCTATGTTGTAAGTGTTGTACTCTGATAAGTGTATGTTATACAGTTGAGATTTTGTATTTCAAAAGTTATAATATATTATATATTGTCCCGCTGCGATGTGAGATTCTGTGTTGTTATTTTTGTTCTTCTTCTATCTCTTTCTTCTAAAAAAAAATGTTCCGTATTTTCGTGATATTTGGGTTGGACGTATAATGTATATAGTCAACTCTGATGTTACGGAAATATGGGTCATTACAGTTGGTATCAGAGCTTAGGTTGAGCGAATACCTAGGCTTGTTGGAATGTGCTCATTAGAGATAGGATCAGTAGTATCCTAGAATGGGTTGAGTGTTTATATATACGAGAGAGCGTACTTGTTATTTGATATAAAAACTGTTTTATATTGTGTTGACTAGTCTGTTGAGTGGATTATAAATTTTGGTCGAATCGTGGGACGCCACGATGTCGATAGGAGTTTATAAACACTTGAACAGGAGATTGGACACGATATTGTTTTTAAATAGTTGAATTTATTGTTAGGATTATAATCAAATTAGATTATAAAACAGAAATAGTTTTATATAACCAATGGAATTTGTATATGAAATCAAATACAAATGAGATAAATTGAAATTGAATTCCAACCAGAATTCAGAATTTAAAATCCTGGGAGTTTGGAAAATATTTTTCTAAATGAATGTCAAGAAATATAGCACTGGACTCATTCAGTAGCTGGGAAATAATTCTGATGATGGTCGCAACATCATTAGTGTTCATTTTCGAGTTTCTAAGTGATGAATTGCTGCCTTAGAAATGTTTTGATAGAAATTTGTTTGAAAGAAAACAAGTTGTTTGAAAATTCAAATGTTTTGAATTTGAGATAGATATAAATATATGTATATATTTATATTACTTCAAAGGAATTTTGAAATGGGAATTGGAATATAGATTTCAAATAGAAGTAAAATAAAGGAATTTGAAAATATATATATATATATATATATATAATTCAAATAGAAGTGAAATAGAATTTGAACTCAAAGGAATTCAAATGAGTTTGAATAAAGAAATTCAAATGGAATTTGAATATTTAAAATATAAGGAAATTCAAATATAGAATTTGAACATAGAAATTTAAATAGGGTTTGAATAAAGAAAATTCAAATAGAAATTGTATAAGAAAAATTGAAATGGAATTTGAATTCAAAGGAATTCAAATGGATTTGAATAAAGAAAGGTCAAATAGAGATTTGAATATTAGAATTCAAATGGAATTTGGTTAAATAGAATTTCAAAGAGAATACAAAGTGGAGGTTGAATATTAGAATTCAAAGAAAATATAAAGTTTGAAATAGAATTTTAAAATAAAAGGAGTTTAAATAGAATTTGAATTCAAAGTGAAATTAAATAGAATTTGAATTCAAAGGAGTTGAAATAGAATTTAAATTCAAAGGATTTCAAATAGAAATTGAACAAAGGAATTCAAATAGAATTTGAATAGAAGAAAATTCAAACAGAAATTGAATAGAAGGAAATTCAAATATAGAGTTTGAATCAAAAAAAAAAAATCAAATGGAATTTGAAAATTGTAAATATATAGGATTTGAATATCAGAAGTGAAATAGATCGGGAATATTTTGTGAAATGGATTGGATATATATTAAAAATATATCATAATGGAGTTGAATTTATTATAAACAAAGTTAAAATGTTTATATTTATAAATATAATTAAAACGAGCTCGTCGTAGCGCGGCAGTTCGTAAATTGGCGATTCGAACTTCAATTTAGTATTCAGAACTCAGTTGAAGTCGAAATTCTTTGAAAGAAGAATCATCGGGACCGGTTGAACAATAGTTTTCTAATGAAAGAGAAAAATCTGGATTTCGTCGTATATATTTTGAGTTATGTCAAAATCAAATTTTTAGAAAAGCAGCGCTAGAACCATTAGAAAACCATAACGGTTTAATTAAATAAATAGAAGGATTTTTAGGAAATAAAATCCGAATTGGCATTAGAAAAATCCAGACTGGAGATATAAAATAAATATGAACTCCAGTGAAGTAAGTGAAATGATTTTTAAGACGAAAATCATATTTTAAATGGTTAAATAGAATTAACTAAATTGGTGAATAATTAGTTAAAGGAAATTTGAATCGAAATTGAGTTTTTTGATAAGTGAAAGAGATTGAGAATTTATATTCGAAATCGAATATATAACTCGAGTTGAAAATATAATTAGATTAGTTTATAATTAAGTTGACATATATTTGAACAAGTTATATTCAAATGAAAAGGGTGAAATAGGCAAAACGGTTAATTAGCAACTAGTTAATTGGAATTTGAATGATTGAAATTAAATTTAACTTAAGTAAGTTAAATGGATCGAAATGGATAAATTGAGTAAAATCAATGTGAATGAAATATGAATTGGGTGTGAATAAAGGAAAAACCAAAAGAGTTATAAAGGAAATATATTTGTAACACAAATATAAAGGAAGTTATGTGCAAACAAATAGAAGGAGAAATATTTGTAAAAACATTTACAAATGGAATTTTAAAAAGGGAATATTTGTAAAACATTTACAAATAGATTCAATGGAAATATTTATTTATTTGTTAAATAAATTGAATGTTATAAATGAGATATTTATTTGTTAAATAAATAGAATTTAATCAAAGGAATATTCAGAAGATGAATAGAAAATGGAAATCTGTTTTTAGCAGATAAATAGAAAAGATTTATTTATAAATAACAGTTTATAAATTAAATTAAATATTTATCATTCGATAAATGGAATATATAAGTCTGAGCTTATATAGAGAAGAGATATTGGTTTTTAACACTGATAGTTTAAATAGAAGGGGTACCCAACACTTGTATAAGTGAAGTAACGTTATTAAAGAGAACATTTATAAAGTGAAGAACCGTTACTAAAAGTGAATCTTTATAAATGAATAAACGTTATCCAATAGGAGTTATTCGAATAAGAGAAGTCGATTAGAGTTAGAAATAATCGATTAGAGTTAAAATAAATCGATTAAAGTAAGAATTAACCAGTTAGAGTTAATCAGTTAGGGTTAATCCATAGAGTAAATTGAATATTAGTTATTCAATTAGAAATTATCGAATATTTGTTATTCAAATAAAGAGTTAACCAGATAAAGTTAATTGAACATAGTTAATCGAATTAGGATTTAATTGAATGATAGTTATTCAATTAAAGTTGATCGAATATAGTATTGAGATAGAATTAGTCAAACATAGTAACTCAGGATAAGTTGCCATTTCGTACGACTGCTAGCGTAATTCGCAGGGCTGCAGATAGCCTAGGGCGGTCGGATGTTTCCTAAGGGAATCAGGCGTAACCATTGTGATCGCTGCGATCTAGAGTCAAGCGAATGGAGTTAAATCAAATATTAATTTATTCGAATAAATTAAAGGAGTTATCGAATATAATTTATTCAAAAGGAATTGTCAAATTTGGTTATTCGGAAGGAGTTGTCGATTATTAGTAAATCAAAGGAGTTATCGATTTTTGTTAATCGAAATGAGTTATCGGTTATAGTTTAATCGAAAAGAGTTATCGATTAGTTTAATCAAAGTGAGTTATAGAATATTGGTTATTCGAAGGAGTTATAGAATTTAGTTATTCGATGGAGTTAATCAAAAAGAGTAAAATCCAATAGAGTTAATTGATAAGAGTAAATAGAATAGAGTAAATCGAATATAGTTTATTCGAAGAGAGGTTTTCGAATCTAGTTATTCGAAAGAGAGAGTATCGAATATAGTTATTCGAAGGGAGGAGTTATCGAATAGGGATTGATTCGAAAGAGAGTTACGTAAGGAAGTTTGAAATGTTTAATATCAACATAAATAGTTCTGAAAGGTTAATGGGTTTGTAGCACTTTTTCTACCTTAGCAATTTCGAGGACGAAATTATTTTAAGTGGGCAAGATTGTAATGACCCGGATCCTTAGGGGTTAATTTTTGAATATTTAATATTTAGTTTAAATATTGGGTGGAAAATATAAATGGAATTTTTATATTTAGTTATCAATTTAATAATCAGTTTCGATTTAATATCGAATATATCAAGTTATCAGATATTCGAAGTGAATTGAATTAAAATTTAATTCTGAATTAAATTACAGTTCAATCGATCAATAGAAAATTCTGTTTGAATTAGAAGAATAATATTAATTTATTATCGAAGAATAAATTGTCTGAAATAAATTTATATTGATTTAAATTAATATCTCCTTCAGATGATCGAATGGGACTACGTGACTTATCCCAGTGGGTTCAGAATAGTGGTTTTACCCTAAAATTGTCAGTTGTTGGGTTCAGAGAGGAGTTCGGTATCAGGGTGTATTTTAATTAGAGGATACCGAATTTAAAATAAAATAAAACATCTGGTTGGGTGGTCATAAACAAACCAACAAAAGGGAAAAATAATTGGCCACTAATAAAACACCCAAGCCAATAATCAAATGTGTTTCAATCGGCCACAAATTCCATTTCAAAACCACACCTCTCTGTTATAAAATCACACCGTTCCTCAAAGCCAAATCGAAGCTCCACAGACAAAAATCGAAATGGCCGCTACTGCTTAAATCCTTTGATCTCGTATACTGCTGTTTTGGGGAGATAATCGTTCTACTTTTTGGTCCTTTCAACGGGGTTAGCATTCACGATTGGAGCGATTCAACACGGAAGTCGAGATGGTGGTTGTGCTCGACTCTTGGCGAGCTATGGTTCGAACGCGATGCCGTTGAAGAGGGGCCACTTCAAAGTCAACGATGGGGATATCGCGATTCAGACAGAGGTGTTGCGGTAGTGGGCATACGCGATGGAGTTCAAAGTGGGTTTGGGCATGGGTTTTCTGGAGCATGTTGAGAGGATTCCGACCCTAGGATTTGGTGCGACAGGGGATTTCAGTGGAGGCCTGGAGTTCGATCCTCTCTGCTTACTGTGTTCGACATTTTGGATGCTGGGAAGGTTGTTGTGAAGCTAAGTTGTTCGATGAAATGCTTAAAGAAGGAGATTAATAAGATTGGATCGTAATGGCATTATCTACGCAATGGAATTCAATTCGGAATTTTAATTGGATATTCGACAAAAGAAATCATGTGAGTAAATCTCACTCACCTGTTTGTTTAGAATTATTTTTACATCGTTAAAAATAATTGTTGTTGTTTGTTTGAATGTTGTTTAGTCTGATTGTTTTAAAAATATATATATATAGTTATTTAGGATTGGTTGACTATTATATATATATTGGGTTGATGATTAGTTGGATTCCCGCAGTTTCATTAGCGGATGCCCGCAGTTTCATAGCGGATGATTACCCTATACGCCCCACGCTATTATTAGTGGATGACCTTCATACCGCGATATCCTGCCTCGAAGCAGGATGGGTATTACTATGTTGACTAACGTCTGTGGATGCAGGAAACAGGTTGGGGGAATCCAACTTGATTCCTCAAAAATATATTATATGTTTGTTGTTTGTTTAATTTCATATATATTCCTATATGATGTGTTAAAAATCAAGTGATTGAAAATTGGTTGATCTGATTGTTGAAAATACCACTAGAGCTTGAATATTGATTCATAAAAATATCGGAAAGGGTATTTGATATTTAAAAAGGAAATTCTATTTTTATAAATAGAATTTGAATTTTAAATAAAACTATAGAAAATATTAACTTGTTTGAAGGTATATAAAACAAGTAATCGAATTTATAAACTTTATTTATAAATGAAAAGATGGGATTTGAATCGAATTTATAAACTTTGTTTATAAATGAAAATATGGGATTTGAATTGAATTTATAAACGTTGTTTATAAATGGAAAGGTGGGATTTGAATTGAAGTTATAAACATTGTTTATAAATAATGCAGAGAATTCAAATTGACTTTGAATACAGAATTTGAACAGAGAATTCAAATTGACTTTGAATATAGAATTTGAACAGAGAATTCAAATTGACTTTGAATATAGAATTTGAACAGATAATTCAAATTGACTTTGAATATAGAATTTGAACAGATAATTCAAATTGACTTTGAATATAGAATTTGAACAGAGAATTCAAATTGACTTTGAATATAGAATTTGAACAGAGAATTCAAATTGACTTTGAATATAGAATTTGAACAGAGAATTCAAATTGACTTTGAATATAGGATTTGAATATAGAATTCAAATGGACTTTAAACTATAGGATTTGAATATAGAATTCAAATGGACTTTAAACTATAGGATTTGAATATAGAATTCAAACGGACTTTAAACTATAGGATTTGAATATAGAATTCAAATGGACTTTAAACTATAGGATTTGAATATAGAATTCAAATGGACTTTAAACTATAGGATTTGAATATAGAATTCAAATGAAGTTGAAATAAAGAGAATTCAAGTAGAATTGAATTGGAATTTGAATAAGAAGTCGATAAGGAAACGAGAGTATGAGTATAATTAGAATTTGTTAATATGCAGTTAAAATATATTTGAACATGTCATGAAGGTGAAATAGACTGAAAAGTTAAGTAATAGATTTAATTAACAAATTGAGTTAAAACGATTGGTATAGTTAAAATAGATTGGACAGGCATAAATATACAGGAGACAGGTATGGAATAAAGTATAGAAGTGAAATAAATAGAATGCCCGACAAAAAGGTACGTATTTAATTCATATATGAGATTTTATGCGCCGTATCGGCAAGCCGCTTGGCTTTTTCTTTTTCTTTTTCTTTTTGAGATGAGAAGGACCGGGAAAGCTATTTGAAATTTCCCGATGCTCCCGGTACAAAGGAGGTTATGGCGAATTTTTCCGGGAATTTAAGGAGATAGAATATTTTTAAGATAAGTTGATAGTTAGAAATCAACGTATCTATATATATATATAGAAGTCGATAAGAAAACGAACTTAGAAATATAATTGTAAAATCAAAAAGGAAGTATAAGAATAAAATCTAGTAAGAATAGAAAGGGGAAGTGTATACATGTTTAAAAGTAAATCAGTAGTTGTATGGTATTGATTGTTCGAGTAAGTAGTCTTGTCTGTTTTGACGTTAAATGTTATTCAGTCAAGGTCTGAGAGGTAATTATACCCCAACTTGGTTGATTTCATGATATACCGATAAGTAGCAAGATTCAGGCTCGAAGATCAATGTGGAATAAGAATTAGTTAAATACTGTATTTGGGTTGTCGTAACGATGTTTTACACAACATCTGTTTTAACCCAAATATGTGCAAAGCTTGGAAATAGAATAATGAACGTTTCCTAAGTATAGGAATAAACGAGATTGGAAAAGAGATAAGTAATTGGAATATTTTCCCATTTATAAATAACATATATTTTCTAAAGTTTAGAAAATAAAAGAAGGCGATATATGGAATTGTTTTCCAAATAACGTATAAGGCCAATATAGTTATTAAAAATATTTGGTTAACAAATATTGATAAGAAATAGAGAAGTGATTTAATTAATGGAATATTAATTAAGGGCTCAATGATTGTTGGATGTTTGGATGAATACTTGTTTTATTCGATAGTTAAATCATCGACTATCGAAAACACTTGTTTTTATTCGATAGTTAAATCACAGACTATCGAAGTTTTGACCATCGTTGTCAATATGGAGAGACCGGTTGGATTATTATCCGAAGAACCACTCCGTATCGGCAGTAGCGTGCGAATCAGATTATATAAAGATAATCGAAGACGGAGTAGAGTGCAAGGACTTTTTCTATTAATAGAAATAGTGCCTTCAGTTCATCATGTTCCTGGGTGACGTGTATGGATGAATGTCTGACAGAGTATTTCCAGAAAGGTCACGTATATTGATTTCTTCAACCGTACCAAGAGTGGAAGCGGAGAAGGAAACTTCTTTTAGCTAACACATAATGTACTGTTGAGGACGTCAATCGGTGATTTGATGGATTTGACGATGTGACATTCGAAGTGAATCTGGTGTGATGATAAAGCGTAGCTTCTAGCCTCATCAACCGGTAAATGACAGAAATCGGGCAAGCAGCATGGCTATGTAGGTCGCACCTATTAGGGTGTATAATCGCCTGATCTAGAGTTTCATTTACTTCTAAAAATCTATTGTCGATGCTGTCCCGTTCGGGAAACGGTTGCTGATCCCAACCGTTGGTGATATACATTCGATACACTCAAGCGAAATGAGTGGTCGGTCATGTGTGGCTGAGTTGCAAGATGTTCTTGTTGAACTCGGTGTATTCTCCTCTAGAGATATACCAGCAGAAGGTGGTTCCATACCTTGTCATAGTTGGAAAATCAAATACCCAATACGTGCTTGCGGTTTATGATTGTATATATATGTGGAACGTGAGATGCAAACGTTCCACTAGATTGTTATTTACTTGATTTAGACACTATTGTAATATCAAAAGAGTTTTGATATAAAGTTAAATCAAGTGTTTGGATTCTCAAAAGGGAAAAACCCGTTCCGTGTTATACGGCGTGGTCTTATGAGATATCATTTAGTTTCTGAAACTGTTTTAAACTGTTTACTCATACCAGTCCCATGACTGACCCGGAGTTTATTTGTTTTGTTCTACCTAAACTCTTGGGTGCCTAAATTTGTACGGGCAGTCAAGTAGTTCAGGATTTTTCAGATATATCTAAAGGAGCTTAGAGCAGGAGGCTTCAGCGTTATCTAGTTATAGTTTGTTCCGCTATGTTGTAAGTGTTGTACTCTGATAAGTGTATGTTATACAGTTGAGATTTTGTATTTCAAAAGTTATAATATATTATATATTGTCCCGCTGCGATGTGAGATTCTGTGTTGTTATTTTTGTTCTTCTTCTATCTCTTTCTTCTATAAAAAAAATGTTCCGTATTCTCTTGATATTTGGGTTGGACGTATGATGTATATAGTCAACTCTGATGTTACGGAAATATGGGTCATTACAATTTGACATATTCTTCTCTCAACCAACTTCCTTATTCAAATGAACTTCTCAAACATTCTGCTCGCTTCTTAAAGAATGACCCTAAAGTAAAATTCATCAAAATAATAATAATAATAAATTCATTTTAACTATTCATGGATATCTTCTTCAATTCCCACTAGAAATAAAATAAAAGTAATTATATGCATTAAACTCTGTATACTAAAATAACCTAGACGTATCCATATATTACTAATGAAAATATATGAAATAAAATGGATCTCATAAATATGATTGTAGAATAGATAATTGAAAAAGCAATGTACATTATGGGTAAGTATTAGCACCAAAAATAGCCAAGGAGGATCGAAAGCGAAAAACAAGGTGAAAGGGTGTAGGAGCCCATGATTCATCTAATGAGTAATGTCGAGCAGCTAAAATTTTCCTTTAAATAAAATCGAAAGGGAAAACAAAGAACCTCCTGATGAAACAGATAAGCCCTTTTCGGTTTAGCCGAAGGGCGTTGACTTCAGGGTCGCCATACCCTAACATGAAATATTTCAGCTTGATACTCCTTTTGGTCGAATGAAGTTGGAAACACGGAACATCCTGAACCTTTGCTAATTAAGCATCACAAGTGCAACGCCATATGATGGGATAGAAAGGATGAAAGCATTTATCTCGTCGTCTCTTTCGCACCTATCATGGGTACATATTCTTGAAAATAATCCCTTGAAAAGTCTCAACAACCAACACTAGTACCTTCGAAAAGAAGAGAAGGGAACGCATCCACGAAGCTTTCGCATACACTCGAGTCAAGTACCTGAAGCGAAGACTTCTAGCCAAGGTAAAAGACAACCTACACCTATAAATAGGGCCCTGGGAATCTAAAAGATGGACATAATTCATTTTCCAAAATTTGTAATACTAAATTGCAGGGAGAAACCCTAAATTGTTAATAAATTAGGGAAAAAGTGTTTGAAATCCTCCAAGTTCTTAAAATGGCACTTATTAAATCTATGAGGTAATTATAATGAATTTTGTTCAATTACTTATATATAGTGCTAACATGGCAGGTACAATCCCTGGTTCACATGGAAATATAGAAACCAATATCCAAATAACTCTAGTTAACCATCCTGGAAATCCCTAGGAAACCTAAGAAAATCCTGATCTTCCTCTAATTAAGTAGTTTGTCCAAACCCTCATTATAATTCTCCTATTAAGGACCTAAGAAACCCTTTTGGGTTTGTGACTTCACCTTAATTAAACACTTATGTCTATTGGAAACAAACCTGAACCTCCTCATCTGATGGTTATGCAAGACACTTAAGTGCCTTCTTAGAACGATTTTCTTGCCCTATGGGCATCTAGAAGATTTTATCTGGAATCACTGAAAGTACTGAAATCCTAGGAAGGATCTCCCTAAATCCTACCAAGTACTCAACGACTAGAATCCTGAAGGAGTTGTTTCATGAAGGGAATTTTGTGGGAACATGTTGCTTAACGGAAGGATCCCGCTCTTCGAAATTAAGGGAAAATTACAGTGAGTTTTTGCTTTCTATAGGAAAATTATTTTGACTCACTACAAAAGCATTCCTACGTGGATTCGGTAATGGAGATAATTTTGAAGCCCATCGTATTTCTTCTACAGTCAAGGAAATCTTTAATTAAGCTCTGTTTTTTGGGTGTTAACCATAAATTTGGCTAACATTTTTGGCATTAGAAGGAGGGCATGAACCGTTACAACCTCCATAACCTTTCGAAGTTCCTTTTTAGAAGCCCAATTATGATGGATCATAAGTTTAAATCAGCTTGGGAAAGGTTGGCGAAAGTGAGTCTTCAGTATGAATTAAGGATGGATAGTAACATGTTTAGAAAGGGAGCTTTCGGTTTGAATATGTATTTTCGTAGGAGCCAACATAAATCAGAAGGAATGCAACGGGTACCTCCACAGCCTAATGAGATAGGGAAGAACCCTTCGGATGATAGGGAAAACCAAAGCCAATTTTAAGGGAAAAGAAGGTAGTAACTGTTCCGGTACAAGGTTGGTCCAACATTATTAATGAATTTACTGACCCCACGGAATTGGAAACCTCTTATGAAAGACTCAATTTGAAATTGGAAGCATTGAAAATATTCCAACAAACATGGAATGAGGCCTATAACCCTGATAATTGCAAAGTAAATCCCTTTCATTTAGGATTAAAACCCCTTTTCACCTATGAAAGGATTTTAGAAAAGGATGACAATTTATTTATCAAAATGAAGAATGAGCAAAACAGTAAGCTTGTATGTCCCAACAGTGCTGCAGCAAAAACCAAAAAGGAGTATACCATGTATATTTGACCAAAAAATCTTGTCTGTAACTCTAAAGCTCCCAAGAACCTCAAAAGAAAGGAAAATGTATATAAGGAAAAAAGAATCCTTCGTAATTCTAAGAAGCTATAGGCTACGACTTTCAAAGGAAAATCCAAACCCCACGCAACGTAAAGACCTATTCTTACTGCTTCAATCAAAAGAATTACCAATCCTGTAACAATGCACACTTTTCTAAGCCCGAATTTTGACAAAAATCGAAAACTCAAACTGATCCAAGCATGGGGAGTATAAATCTGGTACCTGCAAATAAATGAGCATGAGCATAATTGGAGTAAATAAAACTAACTCATAGCGAAAACACGGAAGGATAACTATTACCTACTAAGGCAACTACCTTAAAGCATATCGACATATCGATATCGAGCATGAGAGAACAAGAACCAAAAACCAAACTAAATACTTGCTAAGACCTGTCTTCCCCAAGATAAACCTGAGAGTTGTTATGAGGAGGGAGATCAAAACATCAAGTCCTGGTGAGTAGAAAATGTATAACACTATCTACAATACACAAATGTATCTCATTTGGTCACAACCAAAACATATGTATAACAAGGCTAGTAATTCTGACCTAACCATGTAAAGATCTATGCATGACGACTAACTACAATACCTAAGATAACATTCCAAATAAATATATCACAATACTGAGATAGAATGTTTACCCGTAAGTATGAAGCCTTTAAACCACCATTGACCTAATTACCAAAGACTAAAAGGCAGGCTCCCAACTACTCACTATTCCATAAGGAGGTCATTAATTTCTATATAGCCACTTAAGAACTCACTATCATTATAAGATCAGGGTGGATCCTTTCGATCACTTAAGACCCAAGGCGGACCTATCGAACATTTACTACCTTAAACAGTGGTTTGCCCTACACAAATATAAATTAGAGGACACTAGCTACTAAGTTCTACTAATTTAAGGTTTCTGTAATTTATGCATATACCCAAACCCCACATAAGGCGAGAGATAGTAACTAGCTACTTAATACCAGGTTTAAGTAGGAGCTTAACACCATTTAAGACCCTCATGGTGGACCGCATGTTACAATCTAGCTGACCTTATTGGATTATCCCCTAGCCACTCAATACTTCCTGCAAGAATGGCAGACTCATGGTACCTCCTTAATTATCATTTAATACCTAATCCCAAGGCAGACTCCCACCCCAATCACTTACTACTTAGAGGAAGAGGGCCTACGCGGGGATTACCGAACTCATACCCAATAGCCATTTAATACTTCTTATTTATTGGGAGGCGAGCTACACGATCCCTTAATACCCTGTTAAGGGTGGATCTAACAACTTAATACCTCTAATTCCGAAGCAGGCTACGCTTGCGAATTATGCCTTTGATGGTTTCTTCTTTTGGAGAACCTATTTTATGGAAATAATTCTCGCTACGTAATTAACTATCATCACGGGTTCTTATGGTTAATATATCTTACATCAGTTATACATATATTTGATTATTGGAAAGTGCAAACTTCTGTCAAATAAGGCAACTGACATCGCATTATTAACCTACTAGGCCAATCCTTATTTCTAATTATATAAATCCAAGATTAACTAGAATGAAATAAGGAAACCTATAACTTCCTTACCAAGAATGCTTAATTATTTGTTTCCTTATTGGACTTAGCATCTATTATGACAATTAATCCCCATTAATTTTATTTATTATTACTATTTAGAAAATTTGTCATTTATGACCGTTACAATCATATTTTCCTAAAGCAATAATTACCTTATTAAATGCCATTTATTTCAGTCCCATTTAAGTTTTAATCTAATATTTGTAACTCCCAAACATTTCTTTATTAATTCAATTCTATTTGATTCTTATTTGAATATATATATATATATATATATACATATACATAAGTTGATTATTTATTTATTTCCCTAGTCAAAGTTACATTCCCTAATTCCTAATCACAAGTCAAATTGTAACTAATTAGGCATTTATTTTCTATTCAATTAATTCCCCCAAAACATACATGGTTACATAGTTACTATCCTTTATATGACCTTTTATTATAGTAGTAAATTCTATGTTTATTTCTAGAATGGTCACAAATATCTAATTTCCATTTATTATGGGAGTTATTGCTTTACCTTTATTCCCATTTACTATAATTTATATTTTATTATAATAGTGCCATTTACATAGTTTGGACGGATAAGATTAAAATATATATATATATATATATATTTGTAATTTAAATGCGGAGCTAACGTAGTTACTAATTTATATTTTATTATTATTATTTATGTTTTGGTCTAAACTAATGGGCAAAACAATCCTTTTTGCGTTTAATCTTGCTTTAAGATTCAAAATCTTATAAAAGGTTATTTACTGTAATTTTTGTCCAAAATATTTTAAAAAGGAAAATTGACAGTATTTCAAATCCCAAGGAAATAAGTTATTATTTTATTTAGAGTAGATGTTGCAAACTACATATAAAAATACGTGACATTGCACATCTCTTCTTATTTAATTTATTTATATTCCTTGTAGATTTCCAATAATGCCTTGTAATGCAAAAAGAATAAAAAGGAAAAAAATTAAAATAACGAAGTAAAACCATAAAAAATATCAAACACAAATAGGATTATTACTATTTTAACAAAAAATACTTAAATTACAATTCAAAACCAAAATCCTATGAATTTAGAATAAAAGACTATGCTTCTAATTAAAGCTTTAGGACTGATTTCCATATCCAAGTGTTTACAATAACCACAAACAGTTTAAGAATAACTATAGGAAAGATGATGATGATGATAAATAAAAGGCCTACAAATCCATACTTAACTTATATTCATAATATTTGAGATTCGACAAAATAAGAAAATATGATAACTTTTAGGCATATAATTCAGATTCAATACAAACAAAATATGTAAGTTATTATAAACAATATACATATCCCACTCACCTGAAACTATCCAAATCTGAATTAGACACAACTTTTTGGCTTAAAACTCCTAAATCCTAAAGATCTACAATTTGTTTACAAAGGAGACTTACAAACATAGATTTAGATTTGTAGATTTGGAAGAAGAATAGGAAAAGAAGAAGGAAAATCAATAATATAAATTACCTAATCGTAGAACCAACCCTTTTACATAGATCTGGATTCATTATCTCCAATTCATGTTTGTTATATTTGAATAGATTTATATTTTAGAAGAGACAGGAGAATTGTAAATGGTAGAGCTTCGTTGCTGCCTCCAGAAATATGGGTAGAAGAATGGCGGTTTAGCCCTTTATTTATAGGCGTGGAAATGACCCTAGACCGTTATATTTAAATTTATAAAGATCCATTTGTAAAACCTCGTGTATATATATATATATATATATATATTAATTATTAGAAAATATCGACATTTTATTATTTCAGAATTTAGCCCCAAAACATGTACCATTGTGTTTGTGCAATCTTCTGAATCGTTTTCATATATGACTTGCCCAAACAGAGCCCGTATGGGGAAGTTATTAACGAACAAGGGTTTGAAAAATTAAACGCGTAGATATGCGCATAAGTTTGAAATTTAAATGTTGGGTATACTTTATAAATGGAAGAAAATAATTTGCATAAGTAATATTCGGAAAGAAGACGATTGTTAAAAAACAATGTTAAACAAAATTTAATTCTTGGCAAAATTAACGTAAATGGCCTAGGACAAAGTAGCTAGCTGCACAACAGAATACCGTTCGCCCATTTTTTCTTATTATTTTATTAAGACATGCGGTTTATTCCATTCATTACCTTCCTAAGAAAAGTATAAAATAAGGATAAAGATACAACAACAAAAATTATAATCTCATGGGTCGACCCAGGGTGGACACACCCTAAAGGTGGGTCGACACATAGGTTAACCCACGAGGGGTCCATGTAACGACCCAGATTTTTGAACAGTTTACTTTAAATATTTAGTATGGTATTTAAATATTGAATTAGTAATATAAAAGAATTTTTATATTGAATTACCAATTAGTGATCAATATATGATTTATTTCGTATATATATATAATTATCGAAATACGAGAAGTTTGAAATAATTCAATTCGAAGATAAAACTGAACCATGGTAATAGAAATTCATTTATGAAGAATTTATATGTTTTGAATTTAAAATGATTTAATATGGCTATTTTAAATATACGTTCAAATTAAATTGTATAATCTATTTCATTAAATTCAGAATAGTGAATAACGTTAGGAACATCTGTCGTTACATAGCGATTCAAGTTCACGTTAAGGGACCATGAGAATTTAAGTTATTTAATTAGAAAAAAAAAAAAAATCTCATCAGCCAACACTGTTGAGTACGAAGCCGACCTATTTCTTCTCTAGCAGACCTATCTAACTATGCTAGAGCTGCTGCTTTCATTTCACATACTCGATGTCTTCCATTTTTGAGATCAAGGAGACAACCATTTTAATGACCTGTGTACCTTTGTCTGCTCTCGCGCCTATATATTTGCCCTATCACCTTCGTTACTTTGCTCATTCAAAAATCATGAATCCATTTGACTCTCCCGTTCGTTTCTTTCCAGAAAAAGGAAAAAGGAAAAAAAAAATAAAAAAAAAAAATCAAAATCGAATTCGATGTCGGTCTACAGCAGGTATTCGTGAGCAACAAGGGTTCGTGAGCAGGGAGACAGTCGCGACTTTGGGTTGGGAAGGATCTCGGTTGTCAACAGTAAATTTAGGAACCAAATAGGAAGTCGCGATGAAATCTAGGGGTTACTGGAGGCTGCCTGAACGGTGCGATGATTGATTCGAAGGTCATGACCGTTGGTGTGTGGTTCGATGCCTGGAATCGTTGATTTGGGGGGGGGACCTGGATTCGATTGAGGGAGTTCGGGTGGTTGATTTGGGATGGTACGATGAAGTGGTGGTAGCCATGGTTTACGATAGTTGAACGAGATGAAATTCCGACTGAGTGAATTGGGGGTGAATATGGGTTTATTTGAGTTCGACGTGGTGTCTGGGTGGGTTTACGGCGGGTAACAGGGAGTAAGGCCATGAGTATAAGGTGATACAATGAAGGGAAAATAGAATGACTGCGAGTTGTTCGACAAAATGCCAAGGTGAAAAATCATCGTTTGAGCTGGTGCTATTCTTATGGGACTGTTCTGGGTTTAGTTCGTCGATCGGCCGAGTGGATTATGATAGCAGTAAGGTATACGTTTTACTATAATCTAAATTTCATAGAATAAATTATTTATTTATTTTAAATAGTTAGTTTAAAATAAAGTCATTTAATCGACAATTAGAAATAAAATCGTAGGAAGCTGACAAATTCAGTTAAGACGATTGAAGACGATTCATGGAAAGCAGGATTTGGAAATAAACACGATATTCGACAACTGCAATTCAGGTGAGTAAATCTCACTCACCTTTAGAATTATTTTTATTTCGTTAAAAATATTTGGTTGTTGCTTGTGTGAATATTTTATGGTTGTTTTATATATATTAGTTATTTAGGCTATATATATATATATATTGGATTGATTGATTGGTTGGATTCCCGCAGTCTCATTAGCGGATGCCCGCAGTTTCATAGCGGATGATTACCCTATACGCCCCACGCTATGATTAGTGGATGACCTTCTATACCACGATATTCTGCCACGAAGCAGAATAGGTATTATTTATGTGCTAACATCTGTGGATGCAGGAAAACAGGTTGGAGGAATCCAACTGGATTCCTCAAAAATATATTATCTGTTTGTTTATTTGTTTGCATATATATTGTTATATATGATGTGTTAGAAAAATAAATAATTGGTTGCTTTGTGTGTTTTATCACTGGGCTTAAGCAATGATATTTAAAAATATCGTGGAAGAATATTTGAGATTTAAAAAGGGAAAATTCTATTTTAAAATAGAATTTGAATTTTAAATGGAAATAAAATATAAAACTTGTTTTTGAAAATTATAACAAGTAGTTTCTTTTTTATAACGAAGTTATAAATGAAGTGAAAAGATTTATCATTTGATAATTCAGAAATAGGAATACAAGCATGGAATTTGAATTTGAAATGGAATTTCAAAATAGGACGTGAAAGGAAATTTTTAAAATATATAACTCAAATGAAATTTGAGTATAACATTTGAATTTTAAAAGGGGTTTAAATATTTGAATTTTAAGAGGAGATTGAATATTAGAAATTCAAATAAGAAGTTCCAATAGAATTTGAATAGACGGAATTAGATTGGAAAATAGAATTTGAATTCAAGGAATTAAAATAAAATTTGAATTCAAAGGAATTCGAATAAAGAAATTCAAAAAGAGATTTGAATGTAGAATTTCAAAATAGAATTTGAAATATAGAATTTCAAAGAAGAATTGAATAGAATTTGAAATATAGTATTTCAAGGAAGAATTCAAATGTGAAATTTGAATAGAGATTTGAATGGAATTTAAATATGAAATTTGAATAGAGATTGAATGGAATTTAAATATAAAATTTGAATAGAGAAGTTGAAATAGCATTTCCAAATAGAATTTGAAATAGATTTTCCAAATAGAATTTTCAAAAGAGAATTTGAAATAGACTTTGAAATAAAATTTCAAAAATAGTATTGAAATGAAATTTGAATTCAAATATAATTGAAAGAGTATTTGACTATAGAAATTCAAAGGGAATTCAAAGAATAGAACTTGAATTCAAAGTAATGTAAATGTGGGGTTCGAATTCAAGGAAATTGAAATAGGATTTGAATTCAAAGGAATTCAAATGAGATTGGGATAAAGGAAATTCAAAAATGGAATTTCAAATAAAAGAAGTGTAATTTGAAATATTGAGAATTTCAAAGAAGAGTAAATGGAATTTGAAATATATATGAATATATATATTAGATGAAGTTGAATCCATTTTAAAAGAAGTTTAAAGTTTAAAGTTTATATATAAATATAATTAAAACGAACTCGCCGCAGCGCTGCAGTTCGTAAAATAGCGATTCGAACTTCAATCGAATATACAGAACCCAATTGAAGTCGGATTTCTTTGAAACAAGAAACGTCAGGACCGATTTGATAATAGTTTTCAAATGAAAGAGAAAAATCTGAATTTCGTCGTATAGATTTTGAGTTATGTCAAAATCAAATTTTTAGAAAAACAGCGCCAGAACCATTATAAAACCATAACGGTTTATTTAGTTAAATTAAAGGATTTTAAGCAAATAAAAATCGAAATTCCTATTTAGAAAAATCCGGATTTGGGTTATAAAATATATGTGAACTCCAGTGGAGTAATGAGTTGATTTTTGAAATAGAAATCAGATTTTTGATTTATCGAATAGAGTTAACTAATTCGAATAGAAATTAGTTAATGAGATTTCGAATGAATATTGGGATTTGAATAAGTGAATTCGATTTGAGAATCTATATTCGAAATAGAAAAGGAAAACTAGAATTGAAATTGAAATTGAAATTCGATTTGGTTATGAACGAGTTAAATATTTTGTTCGAACATGTTATGTTCAAACAAAGAAGTGAAATATGCAAGAAGGGCTAATTAAAGAATAATTAAGCGAAACCGAATTCAAACGATTCAAATTTGAATTCAAACGAATGGATTGAGTTGAATTGAATTGGAAACAGGTGAACAGTTGTTGAACAGGTATGGGATGGAGTATATGAAGATTTTTATTTATGTGCCCGACAAAAAGGTACATGTTTAATTCATATATGAGATTTATGCGCCGTATCGGCAAGCCGCTTGGCTTTTTCTTTTTCTTTTCGATTGGAGAAGATACCGGGATGCTATTTGAAATTTCCCGATGCTCCCGATACAGGGGAGGTTATGGCGAATTTTTCCGGGAATTTAAGGAGTTAGAATATTTTTAAGAAATTTGACAAGGAAACGAAATCAAAAATAGCGTAAAGGGCCAATATGATTATTGAAAATATTTGGTTAACAAATATCGATAAGGAAATGGAGAAGAGATTTAATTAATGAATATTAATTAAAGAGCCCAGTGATTTGTTTGATATGTTGGATGAACACTTGTTTTTATTCGATAGTTAAATCACAGACTATCGAAGTTTTGACCATCGTTGTCAATATGGAGAGATCGGTTGGATTATTATCCGAAGAACCACTCCGTATCGGCATAAGCGTTGCGAACCAAGTATGCGGAATATATTGAAGACGGAGTGAAGTGCAAGGGCTTTTCTAGGAATAGAAATAGTGCCTTCGGTTTCGTTCAATCCCAGAATGAACGTAAATGGACGAATGTCTGATAGAGTATTTCCAATGATCAAATGGGTTGGTCTGTATGAATATATATGGTTGCAACGGATTTATCCCTTAGCATAATATCCAGAATATTTGTGCAAACTTAACTAGTGATTAACGGATCTGACAATGTGGCATTCAAAGTGATTGGGCTATCAATGAATGGTAAGTATTCGTAGCCTCAGGCCTCAACAACCGGGAAAGGACAAAAAATCGGGCAGGCAGCATGGCTATGTGGGTCGCTCCCATTAGGGTGTATAATCACCTATCTAGAGAAATTCCTTTTGTTTCTAAATCTATCGATTCTGCCCATTCGGGAAACGGTGGTTTGAGTCCAACCGTTGGTGATATACATTCGATACACTCAAGCGAAATGAGTGGTCGGTCATGTGTGGGCCGGGTTGCAAGATGTTCTTGTTGAACCCAGGTGTATTTGCCTCTAGAGATACATCATCGGAAGGTGGTCCCATACCTTGTCATGTTGGAAATCCAATCTCCAATAAGCGCCATGCGGTTTTTGAGTTTACACTATATATGTAGAGCGTGAGATGCAAGCGTTCTGCTATTTGGTTATTTACTTGATGTAGACATTATTATAATATCACTGGATTTTCGTATCAAAGTGTTTTGTGTTATAGTAAGGTAAAAACCGTCCGTGTTTATGTGTGGGCTGGTCTTACTATTACCTTTTCTTTTGAAAGGATCTTTTTTTAAAGTTAAACAAGTGGTTGGAGTTTACTCACACCAGTCCCATGACTGACCCAGAGTTTGTTTTGTTTTGTTTTCCCTAAACTCTTGGGTGCCCAAATTTGTACGGGCAGTCAAGTGTTTAAGGCTTTTACAGACACACTTGGAGGAGCTTGAAGCAGGAGGCTTCAACGTTAATTATTTCGAGTTACTTCCGCTGAATCAAATGTTATGTGTACTCTGATGATGGTATGTACATATGTACAAAACAGATTTGTATTTCAAAGCTTATGTTATATAATATATTTTCTTCGTTCCGCTGTGAGCTGTGATCTTCGTTTTCTTCTATTCTAATATTTCTTTCTTTCTATTTCTCATCCTCTAACTTCTTTCTAATAATGGGTCGTATTTCTGGGTTATTTGGGTTGGACGTGTGGTGTATTTAGTCAACTCAGATAGCACAGATTTGCGGGTCGTTTCAGTTGGTATCAGAGCTTAGGTTGAGTGAATACCTAGGCTTGTGTGGCATGTGCTCATTTAGAGATAGGGTCAGTAGTACCCTAGAATGAGTTGAGCGTATATATACGAGAGAGCGTATTTGTAAATTGATATAAAAGTTGTTTTATATTGTGTTGACTAGTCTGTGAGTGGTTTATGAATTCTGGTCGAATCGTGGGACGCCACGACGTCGATAGGGGTTTCTAAATACTTGAACAGAGGATTGAACATGATATTGTTTTAAATGGGTAAATGAAATAATTTGACCCAAATTCCTATTTTGATATAGAAAGAATAATTTTCTAGAATTATTATTATATGGATGTGTTGATTGATATCATTATAATCAGATGAGATTATAAATTTAGAATGGTTATTTATAACCAAATAGAATTTGTATAGGAATTAAATATACAAATGAGATGAATTAGAATTTAATTCAAACCAGATTTGGAATTTAAATCCTGGGAAAATTTGGAAATATTTTTCAAAGTATATTAAAGTAATATAGCTTTGTTTTAGAAGGATTTGAAAGAAAATCATGGATTTTGAAATAATAAAGCACTGAACTCACTTCAGTGGCTGGGAAATAATTCTGATGATGATTGCAACATCATCAGTGTTCATTTCCGAGTTTCTAAGTGATGAATTGCTACCTTAGCAAAAGTTTTCGATGGAAATTTGTTGAAGGAAAACAAGTAGATTGAAAATTCAAATGTTTTGAATTTGAAATGAAAATAAATATATGTATATATTTATGTGATTTCAGAAGAATTTGAAAAGAAAACCCAAGGATTTGAATTTTGGAATTGAAATTTAACTTAAATGGGTCGGAGTGAATGAATTGATTAAAATCAATTTGAATGGGATATAGATTGGATATAAATGGATTGATCGTCGA
The DNA here is from genome assembly GCA_030737875.1 of Allium sativum. Taxonomy (NCBI): domain Eukaryota; kingdom Viridiplantae; phylum Streptophyta; class Magnoliopsida; order Asparagales; family Amaryllidaceae; genus Allium; species Allium sativum. The sequence continues at coordinate 257,592,258 of CM060927.1, read as the reverse complement.
TCATTCGAATTTAATGAAGGAAGACCAAAAGTTTTGGTTGAAAATAAAGTCATGGAAATATGAGAAGTTGAGTTTCAACATAAATGGAGTTTGAAAAGTAATGGATTTGTATCATTTTTCCTAACTTAGCAATTTCGAGGACGAAATTATTTTAAGGGGGGAAGAATGTAACGACCCAGATTTTTGAACAGTTTACTTTAAATATTTAGTATGGTATTTAAATATTGAATTAGTAATATAAAAGAATTTTTATATTGAATTACCAATTAGTGATCAATATATGATTTATTTCGTATATATATATAATTATCGAAATACAAGAAGTTTGAAATAATTCAATTCGAAGATAAAACTGAACCATGGTAATAGAAATTCATTTATGAAGAATTTATATGTTTTGAATTTAAAATGATTTAATATGGCTATTTTAAATATACGTTCAAATTAAATTGTATAATCTATTTCATTAAATTCAGAATAGTGAATAACGTTAGGAACATCTGTCGTTACATAGCGATTCAAGTTCACGTTAAGGGACCATGAGAATTTAAGTTATTTAATTAGAAAAAAAAAAATCAAAATCGAATTCGATGTCGGTCTACAGCAGGTATTCGTGAGCAACAAGGGTTCGTGAGCAGGGAGACAGTCGCGACTTTGGGTTGGGAAGGATCTCGGTTGTCAACAGTAAATTTAGGAACCAAATAGGAAGTCGCGATGAAATCTAGGGGTTACTGGAGGCTGCCTGAACGGTGCGATGATTGATTCGAAGGTCATGACCGTTGGTGTGTGGTTCGATGCCTGGAATCGTTGATTTGGGGGGGGGACCTGGATTCGATTGAGGGAGTTCGGGTGGTTGATTTGGGATGGTACGATGAAGTGGTGGTAGCCATGGTTTACGATAGTTGAACGAGATGAAATTCCGACTGAGTGAATTGGGGGTGAATATGGGTTTATTTGAGTTCGACGTGGTGTCTGGGTGGGTTTACGGCGGGTAACAGGGAGTAAGGCCATGAGTATAAGGTGATACAGTGAAGGGAAAATAGAATGACTGCGAGTTGTTCGACAAAATGCCAAGGTGAAAAATCATCGTTTGAGCTGGTGCTATTCTTATGGGACTGTTCTGGGTTTAGTTCGTCGATCGGCCGAGTGGATTATGATAGCAGTAAGGTATACGTTTTACTATAATCTAAATTTCATAGAATAAATTATTTATTTATTTTAAATAGTTAGTTTAAAATAAAGTCATTTAATCGACAATTAGAAATAAAATCGTAGGAAGCTGACAAATTCAGTTAAGACGATTGAAGACGATTCATGGAAAGCAGGATTTGGAAATAAACACGATATTCGACAACTGCAATTCAGGTGAGTAAATCTCACTCACCTTTAGAATTATTTTTATTTCGTTAAAAATATTTGGTTGTTGCTTGTGTGAATATTTTATGGTTGTTTTATATATATTAGTTATTTAGGCTATATATATATATATTGGGTTGATTGATTGGTTGGATTCCCGCAGTCTCATTAGCGGATGCCCGCAGTTTCATAGCGGATGATTACCCTATACGCCCCACGCTATGATTAGTGGATGACCTTCTATACCACGATATTCTGCCACGAAGCAGAATAGGTATTATTTATGTGCTAACATCTGTGGATGCAGGAAAACAGGTTGGAGGAATCCAATTGGATTCCTCAAAAATATATTATCTGTTTGTTTATTTGTTTGCATATATATTGTTATATATGATGTGTTAGAAAAATAAATAATTGGTTGCTTTGTGTGTTTTATCACTGGGCTTAAGCAATGATATTTAAAAATATCGTGGAAGAATATTTGAGATTTAAAAAGGGAAAATTCTATTTTAAAATAGAATTTGAATTTTAAATGGAAATAAAATATAAAACTTGTTTTTGAAAATTATAACAAGTAGTTTCTTTTTTATAACGAAGTTATAAATGAAGTGAAAAGATTTATCATTTGATAATTCAGAAATAGGAATACAAGCATGGAATTTGAATTTGAAATGGAATTTCAAAATAGGACGTGAAAGGAAATTTTTAAAATATATAACTCAAATGAAATTTGAGTATAACATTTGAATTTTAAAAGGGGTTTAAATATTTGAATTTTAAGAGGAGATTGAATATTAGAAATTCAAATAAGAAGTTCCAATAGAATTTGAATAGACGGAATTAGATTGGAAAATAGAATTTGAATTCAAGGAATTAAAATAAAATTTGAATTCAAAGGAATTCGAATAAAGAAATTCAAAAAGAGATTTGAATGTAGAATTTCAAAATAGAATTTGAAATATAGAATTTCAAAGAAGAATTGAATAGAATTTGAAATATAGTATTTCAAGGAAGAATTCAAATGTGAAATTTGAATAGAGATTTGAATGGAATTTAAATATGAAATTTGAATAGAGATTGAATGGAATTTAAATATAAAATTTGAATAGAGAAGTTGAAATAGCATTTCCAAATAGAATTTGAAATAGATTTTCCAAATAGAATTTTCAAAAGAGAATTTGAAATAGACTTTGAAATAAAATTTCAAAAATAGTATTGAAATGAAATTTGAATTCAAATATAATTGAAAGAGTATTTGACTATAGAAATTCAAAGGGAATTCAAAGAATAGAACTTGAATTCAAAGTAATGTAAATGTGGGGTTCGAATTCAAGGAAATTGAAATAGGATTTGAATTCAAAGGAATTCAAATGAGATTGGGATAAAGGAAATTCAAAAATGGAATTTCAAATAAAAGAAGTGTAATTTGAAATATTGAGAATTTCAAAGAAGAGTAAATGGAATTTGAAATATATATGAATATATATATTAGATGAAGTTGAATCCATTTTAAAAGAAGTTTAAAGTTTAAAGTTTATATATAAATATAATTAAAACGAACTCGCCGCAGCGCTGCAGTTCGTAAAATAGCGATTCGAACTTCAATCGAATATACAGAACCCAATTGAAGTCGGATTTCTTTGAAACAAGAAACGTCAGGACCGATTTGATAATAGTTTTCAAATGAAAGAGAAAAATCTGAATTTCGTCGTATAGATTTTGAGTTATGTCAAAATCAAATTTTTAGAAAAACAGCGCCAGAACCATTATAAAACCATAACGGTTTATTTAGTTAAATTAAAGGATTTTAAGCAAATAAAAATCGAAATTCCTATTTAGAAAAATCCGGATTTGGGTTATAAAATATATGTGAACTCCAGTGGAGTAATGAGTTGATTTTTGAAATAGAAATCAGATTTTTGATTTATCGAATAGAGTTAACTAATTCGAATAGAAATTAGTTAATGAGATTTCGAATGAATATTGGGATTTGAATAAGTGAATTCGATTTGAGAATCTATATTCGAAATAGAAAAGGAAAACTAGAATTGAAATTGAAATTGAAATTCGATTTGGTTATGAACGAGTTAAATATTTTGTTCGAACATGTTATGTTCAAACAAAGAAGTGAAATATGCAAGAAGGGCTAATTAAAGAATAATTAAGCGAAACCGAATTCAAATGATTCAAATTTGAATTCAAACGAATGGATTGAGTTGAATTGAATTGGAAACAGGTGAACAGTTGTTGAACAGGTATGGGATGGAGTATATGAAGATTTTTATTTATGTGCCCGACAAAAAGGTACATGTTTAATTCATATATGAGATTTATGCGCCGTATCGGCAAGCCGCTTGGCTTTTTCTTTTTCTTTTCGATTGGAGAAGATACCGGGATGCTATTTGAAATTTCCCGATGCTCCCGATACAGGGGAGGTTATGGCGAATTTTTCCGGGAATTTAAGGAGTTAGAATATTTTTAAGAAATTTGACAAGGAAACGAAATCAAAAATAGCGTAAAGGGCCAATATGATTATTGAAAATATTTGGTTAACAAATATCGATAAGGAAATGGAGAAGAGATTTAATTAATGAATATTAATTAAAGAGCCCAGTGATTTGTTTGATATGTTGGATGAACACTTGTTTTTATTCGATAGTTAAATCACAGACTATCGAAGTTTTGACCATCGTTGTCAATATGGAGAGATCGGTTGGATTATTATCCGAAGAACCACTCCGTATCGGCATAAGCGTTGCGAACCAAGTATGCGGAATATATTGAAGACGGAGTGAAGTGCAAGGGCTTTTCTAGGAATAGAAATAGTGCCTTCGGTTTCGTTCAATCCCAGAATGAACGTAAATGGACGAATGTCTGATAGAGTATTTCCAATGATCAAATGGGTTGGTCTGTATGAATATATATGGTTGCAACGGATTTATCCCTTAGCATAATATCCAGAATATTTGTGCAAACTTAACTAGTGATTAACGGATCTGACAATGTGGCATTCAAAGTGATTGGGCTATCAATGAATGGTAAGTATTCGTAGCCTCAGGCCTCAACAACCGGGAAAGGACAAAAAATCGGGCAGGCAGCATGGCTATGTGGGTCGCTCCCATTAGGGTGTATAATCACCTATCTAGAGAAATTCCTTTTGTTTCTAAATCTATCGATTCTGCCCATTCGGGAAACGGTGGTTTGAGTCCAACCGTTGGTGATATACATTCGATACACTCAAGCGAAATGAGTGGTCGGTCATGTGTGGGCCGGGTTGCAAGATGTTCTTGTTGAACCCAGGTGTATTTGCCTCTAGAGATACATCATCGGAAGGTGGTCCCATACCTTGTCATGTTGGAAATCCAATCTCCAATAAGCGCCATGCGGTTTTTGAGTTTACACTATATATGTAGAGCGTGAGATGCAAGCGTTCTGCTATTTGGTTATTTACTTGATGTAGACATTATTATAATATCACTGGATTTTCGTATCGGTGTTTTGGGTTATAGTAAGGTAAAAACCGTCCGTGTTTATGTGTGGGCTGGTCTTACTATTACCTTTTCTTTTGAAAGGATCTTTTTTTAAAGTTAAACAAGTGGTTGGAGTTTACTCACACCAGTCCCATGACTGACCCAGAGTTTGTTTTGTTTTGTTTTCCCTAAACTCTTGGGTGCCCAAATTTGTACGGGCAGTCAAGTGTTTAAGGCTTTTACAGACACACTTGGAGGAGCTTGAAGCAGGAGGCTTCAACGTTAATTATTTCGAGTTACTTCCGCTGAATCAAATGTTATGTGTACTCTGATGATGGTATGTACATATGTACAAAACAGATTTGTATTTCAAAGCTTATGTTATATAATATATTTTCTTCGTTCCGCTGTGAGCTGTGATCTTCGTTTTCTTCTATTCTAATATTTCTTTCTTTCTATTTCTCATCCTCTAACTTCTTTCTAATAATGGGTCGTATTTCTGGGTTATTTGGGTTGGACGTGTGGTGTATTTAGTCAACTCAGATAGCACAGATTTGCGGGTCGTTTCAGTCCAGGTCGACTGATATCTGAGTCAGTTGATGTTATATTTTCGATATTTACAGTTTGAATGTTATTATATCAAATTCAATGGACTAGAATCTCCTATACACCTATAAATAGACTAGTAGAGCCTAGTCTCCAACTCATATTTTCTTAGATAGTGCCAAGTCTCTGCTATTTTCTTCTTCTTCAATTCTTTCAAAAATAAGAATATTAGTTTTTAGGAATTCCGATTCAATAAAGACAACGAATGTAGATCTATGACATAGGTGCTCAGATTTCTTGTCTACATCAGGTAAAGTTAGTGAATCTAAATTATTAGGATTTCTTTTATTCTTTTAGCATTAGATTTGTAAATCCGTTGTTATCTCAATACTAGATTCAATTAGAAAGAGCACAGAGTAGTAGATCTGGATCAGATTCAAGGATTAGAAAGTAGTTAGTGAGTGGATTTAAAACTATACCTTTTGTAATGGTATATTTATCGTTTACATTCCCTGTAATTGTTAACATGATGAATAATTGAAATTTGTGGTTAATATTATATAATCCATTCCCTAAGTACGATAAAAATATTGTTGTTGTACGAATATATTCCATTAATTTTCTGTTTGGGTTGAGAATTACTGTAATACCGAGATTAAGATTTTGATAGTAATTATGCATATATTCTTAAGATTTTTGTTCAATGGTAAATTGGATATGTTGTAAAAAAAGAATTATAGTGAATTGTGGACATATTGGTAAAAGAATTGGTATGCCTAGTTTTGTATGGAAAACAGTAATTTGAAATGGTATATGAAAAATAGGAATTAATATCTAACTCAAAAAAAAAGGAAATTAGTGGTGGATTGAGTTAGTTGGGATTGGAAAAGGATACATTTCCATAGTTACCGTCAAGTCAAGGCAAAATTACTGAGAACGTAGTTGCAAGGAAAGAAAACAAAAAAAGATTAGTGTGAAATAGGGGTTCTCTTACCATATTGTGTACTAATCAAATAAAATATATATGTATGTCCCCAATGAAAATAAAAGAACTAGCTTGCAACTACGGATCTTAATTGATGCACATTATGGAAATATATCTTTATATCTTTCCGCTGACCAATCTAATGAAGTATGTGAAATATTTTCTTGAAATAATAATAACGCACAAGACAGTAAATAAAGAAAGATTACAATAGTAAAAGTTAGTTCATATTCAGGAAACTAGGAAAAACTGTGATGAACGGGGAATATAACCTATTATAATTAATTATATGAATGAGAATGAAACATAATAGGTAAGCTTGTCCTAGGGACAAGTGTAATTATAACGTAAGTAATAAGTAATGGTGAACTGAGAACTTATTAATAAGCCTTAGTTAAGGGAACTAAGTTAATAAGTAAACCCACAACAACGGTTGTGGGAACAGTGTAAGATAAGGTTATAATAAAATAGGAAAGGATACAGTAGGCTTGTTATTGATAGACTTATAATCGGAAGTATTAAGTCTAATAAATGTAAAAAATAATAAGCGAAAGTCCGTGCCGATGACATAAGGATGATTAAATAAAGCAAGCAGCCAATTGTAGGCTAATAAACCAAGTAACTTGAATAAAAAGTGAATATGTGGATAATCATGTTAATTAGAAATATGTGGATAAACAGTGTAAGATTAGACGTAGGATCTAATAATGTGGCGGCGTGACGCACTGGAACCAGTCTGTACATGTGGAGAATGAAGAACCCAATGGGGTAGATCATCGCAGTGTCTGAAGACACGAGAGAATCACGTCCAACTGATTATTCTACGGGATTGGAGGGGAGCATAGGGCTTCTGCAGGACATGGTAGGGTACTCTAAGATGGCCCACTGAGGAATAAACGGATAAAGCCATCACTTGGAGGTAGGTCTGTTGCACCATCTAGAGTATACCTTGACTGCGACTATCGTGTGCCAGTTAGAAGGCTATGGCAGACGGTGTTGGGTGATTCGGCAGTTTGCCTCGCTCTAGGTTGAGGTTGATCAGGACCAAATTGTAACGTCCCATATTTTTGATGAACGAATAATTAATTTATTTAATTATTTGAATATTTATTTGGTAATTTAAAACAACTTGAATTAAAAAATCTTGAATATTTAATTAACAAGAATAATAGAATAATATATTTAATTCGAAAATAGTCGAAATTAAGTTGAATTGACAATATTGTGTGAATTGGATAGTGTAAGAGATTTGATTGAGTTTAGATTCAAATTATAATAACAAATCTATTTAATAAACGACATTAGAATGTACAATTTATAATATAATATAAAACGAGCTTATAACAGCGCGGTAGCTCATAATATTACGTTTTGAACTTTAATTGAATGTACAGGATTCAATATAAGTCAGATTTCTTTGAAATAAGAAACGTTCGAATCTATTGAACAATATTTTTCTAATGGAAGTGAAAAATCGGGATTTCGTCTTATAGATTGTAGGTTATGTCCAAATCAAATTTCTAGAAAGTCGCTATGGAATTCGTTATAATATATAACGATTTATTTATGTAATAAATGGATTTTTAACATAAATTGAATATCGATATAACTTGGAATTTTGAAATATCGAGTTATAAATCCTGATATGTTTATTTTGGAGCTGGATAGTATTTTATGTGAATATATACGATAATATTAATTTATTAGTATTAAATTAATTTGTTTTTGAATATATTAATATTTTTACTAGTCTATTTAGACCTTAGAAAAATAGCCATTTTTGTAAACGACCTCCATTTTCGATGAAATTAATTTTATTAGATCCGGAATATTAAATTATTGTTAAATTTCAAATTTCGTGATTTTTGGAGTCAGTATGAGGTCATGAGAGATTTTAATGTGAAAACGGTTAATAATTTGACTTTAAAAATACACTGTTTGAGCAAACAGACTTGGAATTCGATGAAACAAGTTTCGTTAGGTCCATAATGTCGAACCATAGCTGTATGTCCATTTTCATCGAATTTGGATAATGTATGTGATCATAGGGATTTTTAACGACAAATATAGACAGCGTTGAAATAAAAATTAATATAAATTTTGAATATAAAAATATTAAACTTATCTTATAAATACACTACTCTTGCTCTAACTGTAATGACCCGCATAGCCGCAACATCAGAGTTGACTATATACATCATACGTCCAACCCAAATATCACGAAAATATGAAACATTCTTTTTTTAGAAGAAAGAGATATATGAAGAACAGAAATAACAACACAGAATCTCACATCGCAGCGGAACAAAATATAATATATTATAACTTTTAAAATACAAAATCTCAACTGTATAACATACACTTATCAGAGTACAACACTTACAACACAACGGAACAACACTATAACTAGATAACGCAGAAGCCTCCTGCTCCAAGCTCCTTTAGATATATCTGAAAAATCCTGAACTACTTGACTGCCCGTACAAATTTAGGCACCCAAGAGTTTAGGTAGAACAAAACAAATAAACTCCGGGTCAGTCATGGGACTGGTATGAGTAAACAGTTTAAAACAGTTTCAGAAAACTAAATGATATCTCATAAGACCACGCCGTATAACACGGAACGGGTTTTTCCCTTATGAGAATCCAAACACTTGATTTAACTTTCAAATCCTCTTTGAAAGGAACGATAGCTTCATATTAAAACTCCTTTGATATTATAATAGTGTCTAAATCAAGTAAATACAATCTAGTGGAATGTTTGCATCTCACGTTCCACATATATACAATCAAAACCGCAAGCACGTATTGGTTAATGGATTTCCAACTATGACAAGGTATGGAACCACCTTCCGCTGGTATATCTCTAGAGGAGAATATACCGAGTTCAACAAGAACATCTTGCAACTCAGCCACACATGACCGACCACTCATTTGGCTTGAGTGTATCGAATGTATATCACCAACGGTTGGGATCAGCAACCGTTTCCCGAATGGGACAGCATCGACAATAGATTTTTAGAAATAAATGAAACTCTAGATCAGGTGACTATACAGCCTAATAGGTGCGACCTACATAGCCATGCTGCTTGACCGATTTCTATCATTTACTAGTTGATGAGGCTAGAAGCTACGATTTATCATCACACCAGATCCACTTCGAATGTCACATCATCAGATCCATCGAAAATCACTAATTGATGTCTACAACAATACATTACGTGTTAGCGGAAGAAGTTTCCTTCTCCGCTTCCACTCTTGGTACGGTTGAAGAAATCAGTGTACGTGACCTTTCTGGAAATACTCTGTCAGACATTCATCCATACGAGTCACCCAGGAACAGGATGAACCGAAGGCACAATTTCTATTAATAGAAAAAGTCCTTGCACTCTACTCCGTCTTCGATTATCTTTATATAATCTGATTCGCAACGCTACTGCCAATACGGAGTGGTTCTTCGGATAATAACCCAACCGGTCTCTCCATATTGATAACGATGGTCAAAACTTCGATAGTCTGTGATTTAACTATCGATTAAAAACAAGTGTTTCGATAGTCGATGATTTAACTATCGAATAAAAACAAGTGTTCATCCAATTATCAACCAATTACTAAGCCCTTAATTAATATTCCATTAATTAAATCACTTCTCTATTTCTTTATCAATATTTGTTAACCAAATATTTTCAATAACCATATTGGCCTTTTTGGTTATTTGGAAAACATTTCCATATACCGCCTCCTTTATTTTCTAACTTTAGAAATATTTATTATTCTATTTCCAAGCTTACATTTATTTGGGTTAAAACGGATGTTGTGTAAAACATCGTTACGACAACCCAAATACTATATTCAACTAACTCTTATTCAACATTGATCTTCAAGCCTGAAATCTTACTGTTTATTTGTTAATAATGAAATCAATCAAGTTGGGGTATAACTACCTCTCAGACCTTGACTGAATAACATTTATAACGTCAAAACAGATATGACTACTTACTCGAATAATCAATACCATACAACTACTTCTTCACTTTTAAACACATATACACTTCCTCTTTTTATTCTTACTAGATTTTATTCTTATACTTCCTTTTTGATTATACTATTCTATTTCTAAGTTCGTTTCCTTATCGACTTCTATATATATATTGATATATAGATTTTTAGTTATCAAACTTCTTAAAAAATATTCTAACTACTTAAATTCCCGGAAAAATTCGCCATAACCTCCTTTGTACCGGGAGCTTCGGGATATTTTAAATAGCCTCCCATGGCCCTTACCAATCCAAAAGAAAAAGGAAAAGCCAAGCGGCTAGCCGATACGGCGCATAAAATCTCATATATGAATTAAACACGTACCTTTTTGTCGAGCATTCTATTTATATACCTTCTAACACTTTATTCCAAACCTGTCTCCTATATATTTATACATGTCCAATCTATTTCCAACTATACCCGATCGTTTTACTAAATTTGTTAATTAATTTGTTAATTAACTCTTCCATCTATTTCACCTTCATATTTGAACATGACATGTTCAAATATAATTTAACTTGCATATTAACAAATTCTAATTACTCATACTCTCGTTTCCTTATCGACTTCTATATTCGATTTCCAATTCAATTCTATTTGAATTCTCCTTTCAAATACTATATTCAAATCTATTTGCATTCTCTTTTCAGATACTATATTCAAATCTATTTGCATTCTCTTTTCAAATACTATATTCAAATCTATTTGAATTCTCTTTTCAAATATTATATTCAAATCTATTTGAATTCTCTTTTCAAATATTATATTCAAATCTATTTGAATTCTATGCATTATTTATAAACAACGTTTATAACTTCACTTAAAATCCCCCCATTATATATTTATAAACAAAGTTTATAAATTCAATTCAAATCCCACATTTTCCTTTATAAACAGAGTTTATAAATTCGATTCAAATCCCACATTTTCATTTATAAACAAATTTTATAAATTCCATACTTGTTTTATATATTCAAACAAGTTAATATTTTCCCTAGTTCATTAAAAATTCAAATTCTATTTATTAAATAGAATTCCCTTTTTAAATCTCAAATACCCTTTTCGATATTTTTTTTATAAATCAATATTCATGCCCCAGTGATATTTTAAACAATCAAATCAACCAATTTTAAATCATTTGATTTTTAACACATCATATATGAATATATATGAAATCAAACAAACAAACAGATAATATATATATTTTTGAGGAATCCAGTTGGATTCCTCCAACCTGTTTTTCCTGCATCCACAGACGTTAGCACACAAATAATACCCATTCTGCTTCGTGGCAGAATATCGCAGTATAAAGGTCATCCACTATCATAGCGTGGGGTGTATAGGGAAATCCTCTGCTATGGTACCGCGGGCATCCGCTAATGAGACTGCGGGAATCCAACCAATCATCAACCCAATATATATAATAGTTAAGCCTAAATAACTATATATATTTAAATCAACCAAACAACATTCATACAAGCATAACAATTATTTTTAACGATATAAAAATAATTCTAAACAAACAGGTGAGATTTACTCACCAGGGCTTTCATTTGCCGAATATCCGTTTTAAATTCCATACCTCGCTCTACGAATCTACTTGAATGTCTCAACGGAATATATACCTATGATTATATTGGTTTAGTTTATCGATTAGTTGATTAATTATTATTAACAAAATACACAAATCATTCTATGTGTATTTAATCATTTAAAAATGTATACCTTGCTATTAAATGAACGAGCATCACCATAGCCAAGCTCGGATTTCCCGGAATCAACTCCAGCTCATACATTTCCAGTTATAACTCCAACATGATTTTACGTTATCTGAAATCTGATTTTATAAATAACCAATTTAACTAGAAATGATTAAATTAATTTAGATTAACTAATGATAATTTATTAATGTCAATCACCTTATCAAAACAAATATTTCTTCCTCCTGGAACACGCACCCCCTCTCCAGCGAACGCACTGTTAAATGACCCCAAAACCACACTTCGACTTCCTTCCAGCACAAAGCCTCGAACAAGTTTCACAGACCATCACATCAATGCTGCTTCACTGATCCTTCACCCTCTAGAATCCGCCCCCTTCTTCCTTGTTGTCCTCAACAAAAGTTGCGGCCTTCCCATTGATCAACTCGACCTTATCCCTGTCCCACGATTTCGAATTCAAATGCCCAAGAAAACCATCGCATCACCCATTCACTTGCTTGCATCATCATAGTTCGACGTTGAAGTCGAAACCCTAAAATCCGCAACCCTAACACGAGCTATCGAAAAATCCGAACTTCCTGATAACGAATCGCACCTCTTGCCACGGTCCATTGAGTGAAGCTCGAACCTACGAGCTCAATGATCTCGAAAGAGATGGATGAGGCTACCTTTGATTTTGGTTTTAAAGGAATCGCCCCTTTCTATTTTCGAATGAATTGAAAGGGAAGTGCGGCCATTTTGTTTCGCTCAAAGATTATGAGCTTCGGTTATTGCTGGAGGAATTAAATGGAGCAAACAAGGAGGTTAAGATGATTTTGATGAATTTGAAACTAAAGAGGAAAGGGGTAGCGGCTTTAAACAGCTGAAAAAGGAACGTGCCCTCCTTTTTCTCCATAGATTTTGTGCGGTTTGAAAGAGAAGATGTGTTCCATTTTACACCTTATTTTTCTCTTTATGATATTTTCATTTTATTTTAATTAATTTAAATCCGTATTTAAAATACCTCAAAATTCTAAATTCTCTGAACCCAACAACTGCCATTTTTAGGGTAATACCCCTATTTCGGACGCACTGGGATAGGTCACGAAATCCAATTCGATCATCTGAAGGAGCAGTCAATATAAATTAAATTCAAACAAATTAATTTCCTTGAAAATAAATAAATATTCTTATTCAGATTCAAACAGAATTTTCTACTGATTATTTGAACTGACTTTAATTCAGTTTTAAATTCGAATTCAATTTACTTTTAAATTCAAATAAAATTCATATAAATCATCTAACTCGTTAACTCTAACTCTTATCGATTAATTCTAATTCTAATTGAGTTATTATAATTCTAATTGAATTATTCTAATTCTAATTGAATTATTTCAAATTTCTCATATTCCGATAATTATAAATATTCGAAATAAATTATATTTATGATTATAAAAATCTATAACTCAATATAAATATAAATTTATATTGTCAACTCAATATTTAAATCCGGATTAAATATTTAAAATTAACCCATAAGAAATCCGGGTCATTACAATCTTCCCCACTTAAAATAATTTCGTCCTCGAAATTGCTAAGGTAGGAAAAGTGCTACCAACCCATTTTCTTTTCAAAACTTATTTATGTTGATACTCAATATTTCAAACTTCCTTACATAACTCTCTTTCGAATAGATCCCTATTCTATAACTCCTCCCTTCGAATAACTATATTCGATAATCTCTCTTTCGAATAACTAGATTCGAAAACCTTTATTCGAATAAACTATATTCGATTTACTCTATTCAATTTACTCTTATCAAATAACTCTATTGGATTTAACTCTTATCGATTAACCTATAATTGATAAGTCATTTCGATTAACAAATAATCGATAACTCCTTCGATTTACTAATAATCAATAACTCCTTCGATTAACTATTAATCGTTAACTCCTTCGATTAACTAATAATCGATAACTCCTTCGATTTACTAATAATCGATAACTCCTTCCGAATAACCAAATTCGATAATTCCTTTTGAATAAACTATATTCGATAACTCCTTTAATTCTATTCGAATAACTAATATTCGATAACTCCTTTGACTCCATTCGCTTGACTCTAGATCGCAGCAATCACAATGGTTACGCCTGATTCCCTCAGGAAACATCCAACCGCCCTAGGCTATCTGCAGCCATGCGAATTACGCTAGCAGTCGTACAAAATGACGACTTATCCTGAGTAACTATGTTTGACTAACTCTATTTCAATATCTATATTCGATCAACTTTAATTGAATAACTAATATTCAATTAAATCCTAATTCGATTAACTATGTTCAATTACTCTATCTGGTTAACTCTAAATTTGAATAACAAATATTCGATAAATTCTAATTGAATAACTAATATTCAATGAACTCTACGGATTAACGCTAACTGATTAACTCTAACTAGTTAATTCTTACTCTAATCGATTTATGCTAACTCTATTTGATTATTTCTAACTCTAATCGACTTCAACTATTCGAATAACTCTTATTGTATGACATTTATTCATTTATAAAGATTTACTTTTAGTAACGGTTCTTCACTTTATAAATGTTCTCTTTAATAACGTTACTTCACTTATACAAGTGTTGTGTACCCCTTCTATTTAAAACTATCGGTGTTAAAAACCAATATCTCTTCTCTATATAAGTTCAGACTTATATATTCCATCTATCGAATGATAAATATTTAATTTAATTTATAAACTGTTATTTATAAATTAATCTTTTCTATTTATCCGTTAAAAACAGATTTCCATTTTCTATTCATCTTCTGAATATTCCTCTGATTAAATTCTATTTATTTAACAAATAAATGTCTCATTTATAACATTCTATTTATTTTCTATAAATAAATATTTCCATTGAATCTATTTGTAAATGTTTTACAAATATTCCCTTCTAAATTCTATTTGTAAATGTTTTTACAAATATTTCTCCTTCTATTTGTTTGCACATAACTTCCTTTGTATTTGTATTACAAATATATTTCCTTTATATTTGTTTACAAATATATTTTCTTTTATATTTCTTCTACAAATATATTTTCTTTTAACTCCTTTGGTTTTTTTTTCTTTATTCACACCCAATTCATATTTCATTCACATTGATTTAAATTAATTTATTCATTTCGATCAATTTAACTTACTTAAGTTAAATTTAATTTCAATCATTCAAATTCCCATTAACTAGTTGCTAATTAACCGTTTTGCATATTTCACCCTTTTTATTTGAATATAACTTATTCAAATATATGTCAACTTAATTATAAACTAATCTAATTATATTTTCAACTCGAGTTATATATTCGATTTCGAATATAAATTCTCAATCTCTTTCACTTATCCAAAAACCCAATTTCGATTCAAATTTCCTTTAACTAATTATTTTCCAATTTAGTTAATTCTATTTAACCATTTAAAATATGATTTTTGTTTTAAAAATCATTTCACTTACTTTACTGGAGTTCATATTTATTTTATATCTCCAGTCTGGATTTTTCTAATGCCAATTCGGATTTTATTTCCTAAAAATCCTTTTATTTATTTAATTAAACTGTTATGGTTTTATAATGGTTCTGGCGCTGCTTTTCTAAAAATTTGATTTTGAATAACTCAAAATCTATACGACGAAATCCAAAATTTTCTCTTTCATTAGAAAACTATTGTTCAACCTGCCTCGACGATTCTTGTTTCAAAGAATTCCGACTTCAATTGAGTTCTGTATACTAAATTGAAGTTCGAATCGCCAATTTACGAACTGCCGTGCTACGGCGAGCTCGTTTTAATTATATTTATAAATATAAATGTTTTAACTTTGTTTATAATAAATTCAACTCCATTCTGATATATTTTTAATATATATCCAATCCATTTCACATAATATTCCCGATCTATTTCACTTATAATATTCAAATCCTATATATTTACAATATTCAAATTCCATTTGAATTTCTTTATTCAAACTCATTTGAATTCCTTTGAATTCAAATTCTATTTCACTTCTATTTGAATTATATATATATATTCAAATTCCTTTATTTTACATCTATTTTCAAATTCTATAGCTAACTCCATTTGAATTTATATATTCAATTTCTATTTGAATTTTCTTTGTTCAAATTCTATTTGAATCCTCTTATTTAAATTCCATAGTTTAAATTCCATTTGCATTCTCTATTCAAATTCCATAGTTTAAATTTCAAATTTCCTTTGAAGTAATATAAATATATACATATATTTTATCTATCTCAAATTCAAAACATTTGAATTCTCAAACAACTTGTTTCTTTCAAACAAATTTCCATCAAAAACTTTTCTAAGGCAGTAATTCATCACTTAGAAACTCGAAAATGAACACTGATGATGTTGCGACCATCATCAGAATTATTTCCCAGCCACTGAAGTGAGTTCAGTGCTATATTACTTTCAAAATCCATATAGAAAAATATTTTCCAAACTCCCAGGATTTTAAATTCTTAATTCTGGTTTGAATTCAATTTCAATTTATCACATTTGTATATATTTCATTCTTATACAAATTCTATTGGTTATATATAACTATTTTTGTTTTATAATCTAATTCGATTATAATCCTAACAATCAACTCAACTATTTAAAACAATATCGTGTCCAATCTCCTGTTCAAGTGTTTATAAACTCCTATCGACATCGTGGCGTCCCACGATTTGATCAGAACTCGTAATTCACCCAACAGACTAGTCAACACAATATAAAACAGTTTTTATATCAAATAACAAATACGCTCTCTCGTATATACATACACTCAACTCATTCTATGGTGCGACTGACCCTATCTCTAATGAGCACAATTCCACAAAGCCTAGGTATTCGCTCAACCTAAGCTCTGATACCAATTGTAATGACCCACAAAGAAGTTCAAGTAGGCTTTGCAACCATCCTCACAAAGTAGCAGGGTAATACCCCACCGTGACTTACATTGGTACCCCAGCACCATATTTTACGGCCAGCCTTTCGACTTCACAACCAACCCTCATTTTCGAGACATGTAGGGGTAAGAGTCTCCCGTTCGCCACCTAACGAAAAGCGAGAACCCCCTATCATGCGACACATGCCCCAAGCACGCAACATGGACTGGTATGAGTAAACAGTTTAAAACAGTTTCAGAAAACTAAAGGATATCTCATAAGACCACGCCGTATAACTGTAATGACCCGGACTCGTAGGGGTTAATTTTAAAATATTTAATATGGATTTAAATATTGAGTTAAGTAAATAAATCAATTTTTATAGGGAGTTATCGATTTAAAAATCAATTTCAATTTAATATTGAAAATATTAAATTATCAGAATAAGAAAATGGATTTAGTTGAATTTAAATTTTTATTTGAATTGAAAACAGTTCAAATAATTAATATGAAATTTTAACGGTAATAATATTTATTTATTATCGAGGAGGATAAAAAGTTTGAAATTTAAATTAAATCGATTTAAATTAATATCTGTTCGGGATGATCGAACTGGACTTCGATACTTATCCCAGTGGGTTCAGAATAGTAGTTTTACCCTAGAATTGACAGTTGTTAGGTTCAGAAAGGAGTTCGCAGTCAAGGAATATTTTAATTAAAGGATACGGGTTTTAAAAATAAAATCAAGTGGAGAATAAAATGGCCACATCTCCTTCCATTTAAAACCACACGACTGAAAAACAAAGTCGTGCCTTTCTCCATTACCACAAATCAAACCATCCCCCACCTTATAAATCAAACCGAGCCTCTCAGACAACCAAAATCCAAAACCTCAATAAAAAGGGCCGCTCCCTTCATTAATCAAAATCGCTCCTAGCTTCCTCTTTCATATTCGAAATCGAATCCAGTTCTTGTAGTTCTATTCGATCAACTCATAAGTGGTGCGACGCAGGTTCAAAAGGGGAATCAGTGTTCGAAGGAGCGTTGGGTTTTGGGGTTCAACGCGGAAAATGGTGCGATGATTAGATCTGGGAATTTGCCTGAAGCTTGGTAGGATACAAGAGGCGCTCGCAGTACAGTGCGATGATAGGAATTCGAGTCGCAGAGGCTTGGTTAGGGTGCGACAGTGAGTTTGGGGGAGAAACTGGTTACCGCAGTTTTTCTGGAGGTCAACAGTTTCACGAGGAGTGGTGCGACGTTGTTTGGAAGGAATTTCGGTGTACTGGGATTAAATGGGAATTTGTTTGCCTGGATTTCAGAAGGGTGCGAACGAATTGTTAATGTTGGATGTTGATTGGATTTTTCGTTCACTTGTCTGGAGGGGACAGCGAACGTAGGAGGGAGAGAGAAGGTGCGGTTTGGGTTCTTGGCACTGGATTCTTGCGGTATGACAGAGAAGTTGAAATAGAATTGAAGAAGGTGCTACAATAGTTAAGGTAATCTGCTAATTTAAATTTGTTCAATCCCCTTAGTTAATTGGAAATTGATTTATTTTAAAGTGAAATTTAAATATAAGGCTGAGATGATGAACTCATTGGCAACAAGGTATTTTTGAATTAATATTTAAAATATTTATTTTGAAATCAGTTTATAATTTGGTAAGTTAATTTAAATTAAAATGGTAAGTAGTAATAGAATTAAGGTAATTCCTTATTATTGATAATCCAAAAATTTATAAAGGAAATTAGTTTTTAAAATTGGTAATTTATTTAAGTAAATTAGTTATCTAATTAGTCCATCTAAAGGAAATTAGTTTTAAGGAATAAAGTGTGTAAACTAATAGTGTAGTAGGTTAATGTTTAAATTTGAATTTAATTTACAAGTGGAAAATTAATTATATTTAATTAGTCAAATTAGATAAGTGAAGTTTTATTTATATTGTTTTTCATTTGAAAAGCAGACGGTTGGAGAAATCACTGTGAAATCGATATAATTGGCTTCATTAGATATTCGGCAAATAAATCAACGGTGAGTAAATCTCACCTTTTATTTAGAATTATTTTTATATAGTTAAAAATAATTGTTATGCTTGTTTGAATGCTGTCTGATTGTTTTAATATATATATAGTTATTTAGGATTGGTTGAATATTATATATATATATATATTGGGTTGATTGATTGGTTGGATTCCCGCAGTTTCATTAGCGGATGCCCGCGGTTTCATTAGCGGATGATTACCCTATACGCCCCCACGCTATGATTAGTGGATGACCTTCTATACCGCGATATCCTGCCTCGAAGCTGGATGGGTATTACTATGTTGACTAACATCTGTGGATGCAGGAAAACAGGTTGGAGGAATCCAACTGGATTCCTCAAAAATATATTATCTGTTTGTTGTTTGTTTGATTTCATATATATTCCTATATGATGTGTTAAAAATCAAGTGATTGAAAATTGGTTGATCTGATTGTTGAAATTACCACTAGAGCTTGAATATTGATTCAAAAAAATATCGGAAAGGGTATTTGATATTTAAAAAGGAAATTCTATTTTTATAAATAGAATTTGAATCTTAAATAAAACTATAGAAAATATTAACTTGTTTTGAAGGTATATAAAACAAGTAATCGAATTTATAAACTTTGTTTATAAATGAAATTATGGGATTTGAATTAAATTTATAAACTTTGTTTATAAATGAAATTATGGGATTTGAATTAAATTTATAAACGTTGTTTATAAATGGAAGATGGGATTTGAATCGAATTTATAAACTTTGTTTATAAATGAAATTATGGGATTTGAATTAAATTTATAAACGTTGTTTATAAAAGGAAGATGGGATTTGAATCGAATTTATAAACTTTGTTTATAAATGAAATTATGGGATTTGAATTGAAATTATAAACGTTGTTTATAAATGGAAAGGTGGGATTTGAATTGAAGTTATAAACGTTGTTTATAAATAATGCAGAGAATTCAAATGGATTTTGAATATAAGGAATTGAAATAGAAATTTGAATAATAGAATTCAAATGGAGTTTAACTATAGATTTGAATATAGAAATTCAAATGGACTTTAAACTATAGATTTGAATATAGAAATTCAAATGGACTTTAAACTATAGATTTGAATATAGAAATTCAAATGGACTTTAAACTATAGATTTGAATATAGAAATTCAAACGGACTTTAAACTATGGAATTTGAATAATAGAAGCGAATTGGAGTTTGAATATAGAATTCAAATATTAAAAGAGAAATGGACTAAAGAGATAATTAACAAATTGAGTTAAAACGATTTGGTATAGTTAAATAGATTGGGCAGGTATAGACATACAGGAGACAGGTTTGGAATAAAGTATAGAAGTGAAATAAATAGAATGCCCGACAAAAAGGTACGTATCTAAATTCATATATGAGATTTTATGCGCCGTATCGGCTAGCCGCTTGGCTTTTTCTTTTTCTTTTTGAGATGAGAAGGACCGGGAAAGCTATTTGAAATTTCCCGATGCTCCCGGTACAAAGGAGGTTATGGCGAATTTTTCCGGGAATTTAAGGAGATAGAATATTTTTAAGATAATTTGATAGTTAGAAATTAACATATCAAAATATATAGAAGTCGATAAGAAAACGAACTTAGAAATAGAATAGTATAATCAAAAAGGAAGGCTAGGAATAAAATCTAGTAAGAATAGAAAGAGAAAATGTATGTGTGTTTAAAGGTGAATAATCAGTTGTGTGGTATTGATTATTCGAGTAAGTAGTCTTGTCTGTTTGACGTTAAATGTTATTCAGTCAAGGTCTGAGAGGTAATTATACCCCAACTTGGTTGATTTCATGTTATACCGATAAGTAGCAAGATTCAGGCTCGAAGATCAATGTGGAATAAGAATTAGTTAAATACTGTATTTGGGTTGTCGTAACGATGTTTTACACAACATCCGTTTTAACCCAAATAAGTGTAAGCTGGGAAATAGAAAAAATGAATATTTCCTAGTATAGAAATTAAAGGAAGGCGATATATGGAAATGTTTTCCAAATAACGTAAAAGGCCAATATGGTTATTGAAAATATTTGGTTAACAAATATTGATAAGAAATAGAGAAGTGATTTAATTAATGAAATATTAATTAAAGGCTCACTAATTGTTGGATGTTTGGATGAACACTTGTTTTATTCGATAGTTAAATCATCGACTATCGAAACACTTGTTTTTATTCGATAGTTAAATCAAAGACTATCAAAGTTTTGACCATCGTTGTCAATATGGAGAGACCGGTTGGATTATTATCCGAAGAACCACTCCGTATTGGCAGTAGCATTACGAATCAGATTATATAAAGATAATCGAAGACGGAGTAGAGTGCAAGGACTTTTACTATTAATAGAAATAGTGCCTTCAGTTCATCCTGTTCCTGGGTGACTTGTATGGATGAATGTCTGACAGAGTATTTCCAGACGATCACGTATATTGATTTCTTCAACTGTACCAAGAGTGGAAGCGGAGAAGGAAACTTCTTTTAGCTAACACGTAATGTACTGTTGAGGACGTCAATCGGTGATTGATGGATTTGACTATGTGGCATTCGAAGTGAATCTGGTGTGATGACAAAGCGTAGCTTCTAGCCTCATCAACCGGTAAATGACAGAAATCGGGTTGGCAGCATGGCTAAGTCGGTCGCACCGAAGTAGGGTGTATAATCACCTGATCTAGAGTTTCATTTACTTCTAAAAATCTATTGTTGATGCTGTCCCATTCGGGAAATGGTTGCTGATCCTAACTGTTGGTGATATACATTCGATACACTCAAGCGAAATGAGTGGTCGGTCATGTGTGGCCGGGTTGCAAGATGTTCTTATTGAACCCAGTGTATTCCTCTCTAGAGGTACATTAGCGAAAGGTGGTTCCATACCTTATCATAGTTGGAAATCCATTACCCAATACGTGCTTGCGGTTTTGATTGTATACTGTGACGATCCCAAAACCCCGTGACACGGTGTTAAGGATAATCATTGGAATATAACACATTAATCATCATTAGCAGATCACAGATAATAGCATAAACCGAAAAATAGAATAATTTACACACATATGACAGCGGAATCATATAGATATCATCACATCAGAGAAGCACAGTACAGGATACAACTTAGTGCATAATGATACATAATCAGTCACCATCGCCTGAGGCGGAATCATACATAAAGAGTACTCAAAATAAATATCAGTCTACATCGCCAATGGCGGAATCATAATATAGATACAATAATGGCGGAGAAAATCCAAGTCAGCACGGTGTAGTCAAGCCTCGCCATGAGCCAAAAGATGCGTCAGAAACCTGTAACTAGGCTGCCCGTGTGAAAAATGAGGGCACCCGAGTTTGCAAGGTGAAACAAACTACGAGTCAGTCATGGGACTGGTATGAGAAATCTACTCAACTTATTAACAACAATAATAAGGCAAATCAAAGGACCACGCCACTTTCGCGGAACGGGTTTACTCCAATGAGTGCTAGTGCATGAAATAAAATAAATGATTAAATCAACGCAATGCTTTTTATAAAATGAAGCCATTATAAGACTCAGGTCCCATCACACAATGCAACGCAAGCCGGAGGATAGAGTTTTTACCTTATAATGGCCAAAGATGCTTCATACGAATAAAACAAAAGTGTTTGGTATTATTACTAGTGCATATATGTTTCAAAAGCAATTCAATCATAAATATCAATCCTAGGCGGCATAGCTACCATCTACTATGTCGCCATACTAGTAATACAATCACATTCGCATATTTCGTATTGGAAATTGGATTCCTTCATGAGTCGAGGCAAGGGGCAAGCTCCTCTCCGATTCGAGACACTCTAGCAAATGTCCCAGGACCGCACTATGATCCTTGGATCTTCAGGGCCGGTCCTCTCTTACTTTTGAGGATTGGCAATTCCTGAACACACGTTTATCGGTCCTTACAGACCTATATCGAGGCGCCTCGCATTCCAACAATCACACAGGTGAAAAGTATATATAATGTCAGGGCTGGTAGGTCACTGACACCACCTTAGCTAGAAAGAAATGTCGAGCTCTCCCTGCAGTCACTCTCCCGTTTTTGACTCATACCGGGGTGTGAGGCTCGCGAATTCACGTTATACACAAAGCTACGTCACACAGACCATGCTTTGATCATCAACCACAAGACTTTGCTTTGCAACAGAAGCCTTGATCATATGCCACTTAGGCGTGCCACACAGGCAATCCACTCCATGCGACTGATTTCTGTCAATACATAACCTCTGAGCTCGTACGTCTCAGAGAAGGGCGTTAAGCAAGAGAATAAATTCTCCGCCGCCAAACAGATATATATTTAACAGAGATCAATCAACACAGAACAAAATCCAATGTCAGACACATAGTCCATTTACAAGTCCGTTCTGGGTCTGAACGAAACCGGAGGCACCAATTCCTCGCATATTCGTACAATCAACAGTATGTTTGGACGGCTACTACTTCAATTCCTTCATGGTAGCTACTCCAGTCACGAGTATCAGTAGCGCCCATCCATCCAATGTGGAGATCGTCGGTCTTCAGTCGTCTTCGACTCTTCGACTTCTCAACGTCGATCGATTATTTGAAATGAGATAAACTCGGCCTTTTCAAATAACCCACGTATATTTAGATTTTCAAATCAATTAATCACATGGTTGGACTATTCAACATTCACATTTCAGTTATTTAGTTATAATTTTCATGTCAAATACATTCAACCATCACATATCAAGCAAACACCACAAGATTGGTTTATTTCCACTCTATATCGTCTATAGCACTTTATAACGATATATCGCCATTTTTATTTAATTTAAAACGGCCATATTTAATTAAACGACGTTTCAGGTCGTGTAGATGCACTGGCGCTGCTTTCCACCAATTTTCTTTTACACATATATGAAAATCTAACCGTTGGATCTTCACAAATTTTACATCATTAGGAAGGTCATTTCAAAACGAATCCAACGGTTTCAGTTTTGGGAAAATCCGACGGTCGGATCTTCCACACTAACCATTTGAAGTTACGATTTCAATTTACGAACGGCAGCGTCGTTATTCGATTTAATTAATTATATTTATATATATATATATATATAATCGTTTCTGACGCTGTTTTTCACTAATTTTGAATTAAACATTCCAGACAATCCAACCGTCGGATCTTCACAAAGTTGGTGCCGTTGGAAAGATATTTCCAAGGCGAACCCAACGGTTGAGGTTTCGGGAAAATCCAATGGTCGGATTTCCCGCACTAGTCGTTTGAAATCACGGTTTCAAAACATGAACTGCACGGCCACGTTTCGTTTTAATTCTATTTATATTTATATATTTATATAAATATAGTTCATTCAAAAATTCCTATATCGTTTCCACTTCAATTATTTCACTAACGCCTTTAAATTTTGGAAAATTTTGCCATAACCTCCTTTGTACGGGAGGGTCTGGGAAAATTCCCAAATAGCCACACGGGCGTCTCATATCAAAAAGAAAAAGAAAAAGCCAAGCGGCTAGCCAACAGGCTCATAAAATCATCACCCAAACAAAGCGGTAAATGTGTACCTATTTGTCGGGCACAAAATTCTATTTCTCTTCTCTAGCCCCTTTTTGCTTTAACCTGTTCAATAGATATGCATGTACATATATACAATTTCTAACATTTATCATTTTCCATTCAATTTCATATTCGATTTGCTTTGGTTTAAAAACACCATTCGTTCTAATGTTGCATGCATAGGCTAAAATCATATCATTAGCTAGTTAATGTATATTTCAACTCATGCACGTTTATTTGAACAAGTGGCTATTTTTAACACTTCACATTTCAAAGATGATAATTTTGGCGAACTAAAATAGATTTCAACACATGACTATTTTATTTAGTTCATATGCATGTTAAAAATAATATTTCTATCACAAATATTTGTTTCAACGTCCGCATATCTTTAGCATATCACACATATGATAAAAATGATATTTTTATCATTCAAAATATTTATTCAACAAATAGATGGTTTCAACACTTCATAGTTTCAATAAAAATGTAATTTTTATTGTTCGACCTTTTTATTCAACACATGAACTTTTCCACCACACACACTTCTCAACAAATGAGTATTTCCACACATGGACATTTTATTTATGTTGTTCATATTAGAAAGATAAGATTTTTATTGTTGAAACTATTTATATATGGCGAATATTTTTCTTACTTCATATATAATAAAAATGTGATTTTTATTGTTTAAACACCTCATTCATTCACAAATGAATTTAATTTTCACACAACACTTTTCAACACATGAACATCTCCCACACATGGATATAGTTTCAACATATGGCTTTAATTTCAACGCATGAAACTAATTTCAACATATGAAAAGAATTCTAACACACAAAGATTATTCAAAATTTTGGCAGCATAACGGCAGGGTAGTAAAAACCGGCACCGTCCCTAGTACGGATCCTCGCTCTACCTTAAAACCTCGCAGTTTTTGACAATGGGGATTCATGCATCTAATTCGCACGCAGGCGGCATGTTTATTTTTATTTCCACAAATTTTTCCAATTCATTTCAATCACCAATGGGTATTTTTCAACCACAACCAAACAATATCAACCACAAACAATTATTCAACCATTCGTATTTTTCATCCAATATTTCACACCAATTCACCACAATAAATATCGTCCATGGTTTGTGGACGAGGAGAGTATATATATATAATATAATATATATTTGCTATATTTCACTAGCATTTCAACACATATATCAATTATTCTATGCATGTAAAATTCATACTTCGCTTATATAGCTTACACTACGCATGTACATGAGGTATACAACACGTATGTAATTTATATTTCGCTTATATAAATTATACACGACATTTTCCATTTAATTTCACGTTAATTTAGATTTCTCACCTTGGTTTTCTGAGCGCTAAAAATCGATACGATGTCAGAAAAATCCGCATCTTCTTCTATTGGGTAGAGGGCTTCCTTGCGGTCTCGATGTTTCCTGTTTCATCGAATTTCGTCAACACACCAAAAAGATATGATTTTTCAAAGTGTAAAGATCAAAGAAAAACTCACTTTCAGAAAGCTTCAAAACTAGGTTTGCGGTTTTTGCGAGAACCGGGGCACGAGGGGACGATCAGGAAGTTGGACGTGGAAGAGCTTCGAGAGGGCTACAGGCGCGCGGCGGTTTGGTGGGGTTCGGTGGCGCAGATCGGCGGTGGCAGCGGTTTGAAGGTCGGAAGTTTGGAAGGGGATATCTCGACGTAGAGGCGACGATAGGGGGAGCTCCTTATATGGATTTGAAGAGGGGAGGGAGAACTACAAAAAGTTGAACTGGGGGAGGAGCTAATTCGAGCTGTGGCGATCGGAAATCGCCAGGGAAGGGGAAAAAGGGTTTCCGCCGTCGAAGTCGGGGTCGGGGGGGGGGGGGGGGGTTCTGATAATTTTTTTTATTTATGAATGGAGAAATATGATTGGCCGAGGACTATATTAAATTTTTAAATAGTGTTTTCTCAAACGAACTCCTTTTTAAACCCAACGACTGTCGCCCCTAGCTAAATACCCCCATTCCGGACACAATGGGATATGTTTCGTAGGCCAATTCGACTGTTACAGTCAGTTATTTTTCAAATTAAAGTATAAAACATTTAATTTTTAACTCTGAACGCACATTTCAATTTGCCAGGGCCACAAACTGATTCGAAAAATTCCAGAAAAATAAATCTAGCTATGTTTTGACGCTACGGTCCCAACAAAACTAGTTTCGTCGAATTCTGAGGTCGTTTGAAAAATGGGCATTTTCTGGTCGATCCAATTTAACAGAAATCGACGAAACACATTTTCTTTTGCCACGCTCACATACTAGCTTCAAAAATTATGAAATTTGAAACCTAGCAATAGTTTGACATCCCGGACCCAACAAAAGTGGTTTCGTCGAATTCCGAGGTCGTATGAAAAATATCAATTTTTCAGGGCTATATTCTATATACCGACTCTTCTGAAAATTCATTCGGCCATAACTTTTGATTCCCGTTATGAAACTTCGATTTTTCAGATTCGTTAGAAAGGTATTGACTAACAGATTTAAATATTTTTGGTTTCGCTAAAATCCGTTATATTTTCCATCCTGCATAGTCGGTCAAAGTTTGAATTCAAATTTTCAAACTGACTCACTATTTCTAATTCACTATTTTATTGAAATATTCTATTTCAATTGTTCAAATTCCTTTGAAATAACCAATTTAAAAATTTTAAATTGGCTCGTATTTTCCGGGTTATTACAATCTCCCCTACTTAAAACTTTTCGTCCTCGAAAAGGAAACAACAGTAAACTAGGAAATAAAATGTAAATGCAAAGCATTGTAAAATTACCTTGCACCGGAGTTAGTCAGAGATATCCACTCTGCATTTGGGGTAAGCTTGTTTAATGCTTTCCTCAGTCTCCCAAGTACAGTCTCTAGGATCACTGCTCCACTGCACTTTAACTAAATGAACCTTTTTGCTTCTGAGTTCTCTAGTTTCTTTGCCAACAATTTTTAATGGCTCTCTTCTGAGTGCTAATTCTGGAGTTATCTCCACATCCCGTTGCGCTGCTTCTTCTACAACAAGATCCGGATCATGCACATGTCTCCTAAGTTGAGATACGTGAAATACATTGTGCACTCCAGGCAACCAATCTGGTAATTGAACCCTATAAGCAAGAGTTCCAATTCGTTCAAGTATAGGAAAGGGACCAATAAATCTCGGTGCCAACTTCCCAGTCTTGCCAAATCTGATTACTCCTCTCATCGGAGAAACCTTTAAATAAACATGATCACCAACAGTAAATGTCAAATCTCTCCTTCTAGAGTCTGCATAACTTTTCTGTCGGCTTTGGGCGGTTTTCAATCGCTTCTTGATGAAGTCCACTTTATCAGATGCTTCCCTAATCATATCGGGTCCTAGTACAAGTCTATTGCCAGGTTCTACCCAACAATGCAGGAGATCTGCAGGGTCTGCCATATAATGCTTCAAATGGTGACATTCTCAAACTTGCTTGATAGCTATTGTTATATGATAATTCTGCCAAATGCAAATGATCTTCCCATGACCTACCAAAATTGATTATACAAGCCCGCAATAAATCCTCTAGAATTCTATTCACCCGCTCAGTTTGGCCATCTGTTTGAGGGTCATAAGCGGTGCTCATATTCAGTTTTGTCCCCAATTCTGTCTGGAAAGCCTCCCAGAATTTGCTAGTCAATAGGGGATCTCTATCACTGACTATGCTGATGGGAATTCCATGCAGCTTAACAATTTCTTTGAAATATATCCGTGCTAGACTTTGGGCAGTTCTATTGGATCTGACAGGTATAAAATGGGCAGTCTTCGTGAAGCGATCTACGATTACCCAAATGCTGTCATTACCTTTCTTGGTTCGCGGCAAACCATCTATGAAATCCATGGAAATCTGTTCCCATTTCCAACCTGGGACTTCCAACGGTTGCAACAGTCCAGCTAGCTTCTGTTGGTCACTCTTGACCACTTGACAAGTAGGGCATCTGCTAACATACAAAGAAATATCCCTTTTCATTGCCTTCCACCAGAAAGTGCGTTTGATATCGTTGTACATTTTACTCACCCCAGGATGGATGCAAAATTTGGATTTATGACATTCGTCCAGCACTTCTCTTCGAAGGCCTGGAATATTTGGGATGCAAATCCTATTATTTAACCTGAGAACCCCCCTATTGTCAATACGGAAACTCGTGGTTTCACCTCCCTTGACTCTTTGACTGATTCTCTGAATGAATTCATCGTCTTTCTGAAGGGCTGAAATCCTATCAATCAATCCAGGTGTAATTATAAGATGGGCAACGATTGCGGTCTTTCTACTAAGCGCATCCGCTACTAAGTTAGCTTTCCCCGGCGTATACAGGATATCAAGATCATACGCTACAAGAAATTCTAGCCAACGCTGCTGTCTCAGATTCAGATCTTTCTGGGTATATAAATACTTCAATGATTGATGATCTGTGTACGATATAAATTTCTCGCCCAATAAATAATGCCTCCAGATTTTCAAGGCAAAAACGATGGCTAGCAACTCAAGATCATGAGTCACATAATTCTTCTCATGCGGTTTCAGTTGGCGGCTTGCATAAGCGACTACTTGGCCTTTCTGCATTAACACTGCGCCCAGACCTCTAATAGACGCATCTGTCCAAACCGTTAAATCCTGATTGCCATCAATAATAGTTAACACTGGGGCGGTGGTCAGTTTCGATTTCAATTCCTGAAAAGCCTCTTCACAGTCGGAAGTCAACTTAAACTTCTCATGTTTCTTTGTGAGCTTCGTTAATGGACCGGATATCTTCAAAAAATCCTTAACGAACTTTCGATAATAACTAGCCAACCCCATAAAACTTCTAACTTCTGTGGGAGTAGTGGGTTGTTTCCAGTCTTGAATCGCTGTTATTTTTCTTGGGTCAACAGAAATTCCTTTCTCTGACACGACATGGCCAAGAAATTTAATTTCCTCTTGCAAGAAGACACATTTAGAGAATTTGGCTTTGAAGACGTTCTTCCTTAGAATCTCCAATACTTGTTGTAAGTGTTTTTCATGCTCGGGTTTTGATTTGGAGTAGATTAAAATATCATCGATGAATACGAGGACAAATTTATTCAGAACTCCCCTGAACACTCTATTCATTAGATCAACAAAGTATGCTGGAGCGTTACATAGGCCAAACGGCATTACTAACCATTCATAAAATATGTCTGGACCTCTGAAAGCTGTCAAAGGAGCACACTCTTCTGCTATTCTCAATTGATGAAAACCTGTAGCTAGGTCCATTCGGGAAAATACTTTCGCCCCATTCAATTGGTCTAGCAAATCATCAATGCGAGGTAATGGATATTTATTTTTAAGCGTCTGTTTGTTGAGGTCTCGGTAATCAACACATAATCGAAGAGTACCGTCTGACTTCGGGACAAACACAACAGCTGCACCCCAATTAGAAAAACTAGGTCTGATTAGACCCTTCCACAACAGTTGACGAGTTTGATCGCCTAATTCTTCTTTTTCTTTCGGAGTCATTCTACGAATTGGATGCACCACTGGTCTGGCATTGGGAATTAGATCGATTCGGAATTCTATTTCTCTTTGCGGAGGTAAGTTTTCAACTTCTTCAAACACATCCGCAAAGTTTCTAACAATCGGAATCTTTTCTATGGAAGTGGGGATAAGTTCTAATGCTGACCAAAATTCTTCTCTATTCGGATTCGAACCATGACAGGGAACCGTAATATATCCAAGCTTCGTTCGGATTTTAACGATTCTTTCCGCACAATTCACTTCGGCTTCATATTTCGTTAACCAATCCAGCCCGAGAATAATATCGAATTCGGGAAAATCCATAACGATTAAATCAAAAGGAAATTTGTAGGAAGAATAAGAGATCGGCACTCTACAATATGAACCGAGAGTAACAGGACCCCCTATCGGGTTATGAACTCAACCGATTCTTTGAGCTTTCCCTGTTTTAACTTTAATTTGTGCACTGTGTTTCTAGCAATAAAACTACGCGATGCACCTATGTCAAATAATACAGAAACAGGAATATTTTTAATTGTAAGGGTACCTCCCAAAACATCGGGTTTACCTGCTCCATCGGAAGCAGCTGGCGGGCTAGACCCGTCATAGACATGGGCTACTGTAGCTTTCTTCAGCAAAGGACAGTCTTTGACTAGATGATCGGTCTTGCGACAGTTGAAGCACGAGCGAGGGTTCTGAGAGCCTTGGCTCGAGCCTTGAGAGTTTGTTTTCTACCTCTTCGGAGCTGTGCAGACGTTTGAGTAGTGCCCCGGCTTACCATAGTTAAAGCAATTTCCTCTTGGCGGCTTGCCAGTCTGAGGCTTTGAAGATGCTGCTTGGCTTGACTCGCCTTGATTTACAGCAGGCTTGCGCTTGTTTCCGGCTTGGCTTCTAGCGCGATCCTGATCCAGATGCCTTTGATCAAGGTCTTCATAGTTGCATGTCATTTCCACCAGCTCGTTGAATTCCAGCTTGACATGGGCCATGGCTTTATCATGATATTGTCGTCTTAGTCCAAGGATAAACCTCTTATTTTTGGATTTCGCGGTGGCGACGAGTTCCGGAGCATAGGGCGACAACATTGTAAATTTGTTCAGATAATCTTGCACGGAAAGAACCCCTTGCTGGAGATTGGCGAAGTCATCGTGCATTCTTTCTAGAGCTTGTTCTGGGACATATTTCTCCTTGAAGAGTTCTTTAAACCCATCCCATGTTCTTCCAGCTTCTCTATTTCCGGCGGTAAGAGATTCCCACCACAATTCAGCTTGTTCCTGCATAAGCCAGGCGCCCATAATAGCTTTGTCTTCGTCTCCTAGCCTTAGGCCTTCAAGAATTTTCTCGCATGTTTTGAGCCATGCAAGGGCCTCTATTACGGTGCCATTTCCCGAGAAGGTCTTGCCTCCTAAGTTCTTATACCTCTTAGCTACGCGGTCAAGCTCGAAGTATTGAGCTGCCGGAGGTTGTATCAAAGGTCCTTCTTGAGCTGGGATTTCTCCCCTTCCTCGGCCTCGGCCGGCACGGCCTCCTCTAGCGGTGGCTGCTCTGGTAGCCATTTGTCAAATTCTGTATAAGCAACGAAAAAGTCAGCTAACAGAAATGATAATATATTGCATAGTTAAGCAGAAATTTCTACGGAAAGATAACGATGGACTGATCAATTGTTTTTGCTATTCTGCTCAGCTCATTCTAGGACTTTGCTAGTCCTATCTCTAATGAGCGACTCGCCTTAGAATACTACTGATTCTATTTTGACGAAGTGTTTAATGTGTTACACTCTAGAACTAAGGTTAACCAAAGCTCTGATACCAGCTGTGACGATCCCAAAACCCCGTGACATGG
Source organism: Allium sativum (assembly GCA_030737875.1). Taxonomy (NCBI): domain Eukaryota; kingdom Viridiplantae; phylum Streptophyta; class Magnoliopsida; order Asparagales; family Amaryllidaceae; genus Allium; species Allium sativum. Next base: position 257,560,241 of record CM060927.1, on the reverse strand, counting down.
TGTTAAGGATAATCATTGGAGTATAACACATTAATCATCATTAGCAGATCACAGATAATAGCTTAAACCGAAAAATAGAATAATTTACACACATATGACAGCGGAATCATATATATATCATCACATCAGAGAAGCACAGTACAGGATACAACTTAGTGCATAATGATACATAATCAGTCACCATCGCCTGAGGCGGAATCATACATAAAAAGTACTCAAAATAAATATCAGTCTACATCGCCAATGGCGGAATCATAATATAGATACAATAATGGCGGAGAAAATCCAAGTCAGCACGGTGTAGTCAAGCCTCGCCATGAGCCAAAAGATGCGTCAGAAACCTGTAACTAGGCTGCCCGTGTGAAAAATGAGGGCACCCGAGTTTGCAAGGTGAAACAAACTACGAGTCAGTCATGGGACTGGTATGAGAAATCTACTCAACTTATTAACAACAATAATAAGGCAAATCAAAGGACCACGCCACTTTCGCGGAACGGGTTTACTCCAATGAGTGCTAGTGCATGAAATAAAATAAATGATTAAATCAACGCAATGCTTTTTATAAAATGAAGCCATTATAAGACTCAGGTCCCATCACACAATGCAACGCAAGCCGGAGGATAGAGTTTTTACCTTATAATGGCCAAAGATGCTTCATACGAATAAAACAAAAGTGTTTGGTATTATTACTAGTGCATATATGTTTCAAAAGCAATTCAATCATAAATATCAATCTTAGGCGGCATAGCTACCATCTACTATGTCGCCATACTAGTAATACTATCACATTCGCATATTTCGTATTGGAAATTGGATTCCTTCATGAGTCGAGGCAAGGGGCAAGCTCCTCTCCGATTCGAGACACTCTAGCAAATGTCCCAGGACCCCACTATGATCCTTGGATCTTCAGGGTCGGTCCTCTCTTACTTTTGAGGATTGGCAATTCCTGAACACACGTTTATCGGTCCTTACAGACCTATATCGAGGCGCCTCGCATTCCAACAACCACACAGGTGAAAAGTATATATAATGTCAGGGCTGGTAGGTCACTGACACCACCTTAGCTAGAAAGAAACGTCGTGCTCTCCCTGGAGTCACTCTCCCGTTTTTGACTCATACCGGGGTGTGAGGCTCGCGAATTCACGTTATACACAAAGCTACGTCACACAGACCATGCTTTGATCATCAACCACAAGACTTTGCTTTGCAACAGAAGCCTTGATCATATGCCACTTAGGCGTGCCACACAGGCAATCCACTCCATGCGACTGATTTCTGTCAATACATAACCTCTGAGCTCGTACGTCTCAGAGAAGGGCGTTAAGCAAGAGAATAAATTCTCCGCCGCCAAACAGATATATATTTAACAGAGATCAATCAACACAGAACAAAATCCAATGTCAGACACACAGTCCATTTACAAGTCCGTTCTGGGTCTGAACGAAACCGGAGGCACCAATTCCTCGCATATCCGTACAATCAACAGTATGTTTGGACGGCTACTACTTCAATTCCTTCATGGTAGCTACTCCAGTCACGAGTATCAGTAGCGCCCATCCATCCAATGTGGAGATCGTCGGTCTTCAGTCGTCTTCGACTCTTCGACTTCTCAACGTCGATCGATTATTTGAAATGAGATAAACTCGGCTTTTTCAAATAACCCACGTATATTTTGATTTTCAAATCAATTAATCACATGGTTGGACTATTCAACATTCACATTTCAGTTATTTAGTTATAATTTTCATGTCAAATACATTCAACCATCACATATCAAGCAAACACCACAAGATTGGTTTATTTCCACTCTATATCGTCTATAGCACTTTATAACGATATATCGCCATTTTTATTTAATTTAAAACGGCCATATTTAATTAAACGACGTTTCAGGTCGTGTCGATGCACTGGCGCTGCTTTCCACCAATTTTGTTTTACACATATATGAAAATCTAACCGTTGGATCTTCGCAAATTTTACATCATTAGGAAGGTCATTTCAAAACGAATCCAACGGTTTCAGTTTTGGGAAAATCCGACGGTCGGATCTTCCACACTAACCATTTGAAGTTACGATTTCAATTTACGAACGGCAGCGTCGTTATTCGATTTAATTAATTATATTTATATATATATAAATATAATCGTTTCTGACGCTGTTTTTCACTAATTTTGAATTAAACATTCCAGACAATCCAACCGTCGGATCTTCACAAAGTTGGTGCCGTTGGAAAGATATTTCCAAGGCGAACCCAACGGTTGAGGTTTCGGGAAAATCCAATGGTCGGATTTCCCGCACTAGTCGTTTGAAATCACGGTTTCAAAACATGAACTGCACGGCCACGTTTCGTTTTAATTCTATTTATATTTATATATTTATATAAATATAGTTCATTCAAAAATTCCTATATCGTTTCCACTTCAATTATTTCACTAACGCCTTTAAATTTTGGAAAATTTCGCCATAACCTCCTTTGTACGGGAGGGTCTGGGAAAATTCCCAAATAGCCACACGGGCGTCTCATATCAAAAAGAAAAAGAAAAGGCCAAGCGGCTAGCCAACAGGCTCATAAAATCATCACCCAAACAAAGCGGTAAATGTGTACCTATTTGTCGGGCACAAAATTCTATTTCTCTTCTCTAGCCCCTTTTTGCTTTAACCTGTTCAATAGATATGCATGTACATATATACAATTTCTAACATTTATCATTTTCCATTCAATTTCATATTCGATTTGCTTTGGTTTAAAAACACCATTCGTTCTAATGTTGCATGCATAGGCTAAAATCATATCATTAGCTAGTTAATGTATATTTCAACTCATGCACGTTTATTTGAACAAGTGGCTATTTTTAACACTTCACATTTCAAAGATGATAATTTTGGCGAACTAAAATAGATTTCAACACATGACTATTTTATTTAGTTCATATGCATGTTAAAAATAATATTTCTATCACAAATATTTGTTTCAACGTCCGCATATCTTTAGCATATCACACATATGATAAAAATGATATTTTTATCGTTCAAAATATTTATTCAACAAATAGATGGTTTCAACACTTCATAGTTTCAATAAAAATGTAATTTTTATTGTTCGACCTTTTTATTCAACACATGAACTTTTCCACCACACACACTTCTCAACAAATGAGTATTTCCACACATGGACATTTTATTTATGTTGTTCATATTAGAAAGATAAGATTTTTATTGTTGAAACTATTTATATAAGGCGAATATTTTTCTTACTTCATATATAATAAAAATGTGATTTTTATTGTTTAAACACCTCATTCATTCACAAATGAATTTAATTTTCACACAACACTTTTCAACACATGAACATCTCCCACACATGGATATAGTTTCAACATATGGCTTTAATTTCAACGCATGAAACTAATTTCAACATATGAAAAGAATTCTAACACACAAAGATTATTCAAAATTTCGGCAGCATAACGGCAGGGTAGTAAAAACCGGCACCGTCCCTAGTACGGCTCCTCGCTCTACCTTAAAACCTCGCGGTTTTTGACAATGGGGATTCATGCATCTAATTCGCACGCAGGCGGCATGTTTATTTTTATTTCCACAAATTTTTCCAATTCATTTCAATCACCAATGGGTATTTTTCAACCACAACTAAACAATATCAACCACAAACAATTATTCAACCATTCGTGTTTTTCATCCAATATTTCACACCAATTCACCACAATAAATATCGTCCATGGTTTGTGGACGAGGGGAGTATATATATATATAATATAATATATATTTGCTATATTTCACTAGCATTTCAACACATATATCAATTATTCTATGCATGTAAAATTCATACTTCGCTTATATAGCTTACACTACGCATGTACATGAGGTATACAACATGTATGTTATTTATATTTCGCTTATATAAATTATACACGACATTTTCCATTTAATTTCACGTTAATTTAGATTTCTCACCTTGGTTTTCTGAGCGCTAAAAATCGATACGATGTCAGAAAAATCCGCAGCTTCTTCTATTGGGTAGAGGGCTTCCTTGCGGTCCCGATGTTTCCTGTTTCATCGAATTTCGTCAACACACCAAAAAGATATGATTTTTCAAAGTGTAAAGATCAAAGAAAAACTCACTTTCAGAAAGCTTCAAAACTAGGTTTGCGGTTTTCGCGAGAACCGGGGCACGAGGGGATGATCAGGAAGTTGGACGTGGAAGAGCTTCGAGAGGGCTACAGGCACGCGGCGGTTTGGTGGGGTTCGGTGGCGCAGATCGACGGCGGCGACGGTTTGAAGGTCGGAAGTTTGGAAGGGGATATCTCGACGTTGAGGCGACGATAGGGGGAGCTCCTTATATGGATTTGAAGAGGGGAGGGAGAACTACAAAAAGTTGAACTGGGGGAGGAGCTAATTCGAGCTGTGGCGATCGGAAATCGCCAGGGAAAGGGAAAAAGGGTTTCCGCCGTCGAAGTCAGGGTCGGGGGGGGGGGGTGGGTTTCTGATTTTTTTTTTTTTTATGAATGGAGAAATATGATTGGCCGAGGACTATATTAAATTTTTAAATAGTGTTTTCTCAAACGAACTCCTTTTTAAACCCAACGACTGTCGCCCCTAGCTAAATACCCCCATTTCGGACACAATGGGATATGTTTCGTAGGCCAATTCGACTGTTACAGTCAGTTATTTTTCAAATTAAAGTATAAAACATTTAATTTTTAACTCTGAACGCACATTTCAATTTGCCAGGGCCACAAACTGATTCGAAACATTCCAGAAAAATAAATCTAGCTATGTTTTGACGCTACGGTCCCAACAAAACTAGTTTCGTCGAATTCTGAGGCCGTTTGCAAAATGGGCATTTTCTGGTCGATCCAATTTAACAAAATCGACCAAACACATTTTCTTTTGCCACGCTCACATACTAGCTTAAAAAATTATGAAATTTGAAACCTAGCAATAGTTTGACATCCTGGACCCAACAAAAGTGGTTTCGTCGAATTCCGAGGTCATATGAAAAATATCAATTTTTCAGGGCTATATTCTATATACCGACTCTTCTGAAAATTCATTCGGCCATAACTTTTGATTCCCGTTATGAAACATCGATTTTTCAGATTCGTTAGAAAGGTATTGACTAACAGACTTAAATATTTTTGGTTTCGCTAAAATCCGTTATATTTTCCATCCTGCATAGTCGGTCAAAGTTTGAATTCAAATTTTCAAACTGACTCACTATTTCTAATTCACTATTTTATTGAAATATTCTATTTCAATTATTCAAATTCCTTTGAAATAACCAATTTAAAATTTTTAAATTGGCTCGTATTTTCCGGGTTATTACATATACTATATATGTAGAACGTGAGATGAAAGCGTTTCTGCTAGATGATTATATATATACTGGGGTTGATAGACATTATTATAATATTAAAAGGTTTTCGATATAAAGATATTTTGGATTCTCATAAGGAAAAAAACCCGTTCCGTTATGCGGCGTGGTCTTATGAGATATCGTTTACTTGTTCGAACTGTTTTTAAACTGTTTTACTCACACCACTCCCATGACTGACCCGGAGTTTACTTTGTTGTTTTCCCTAAACTCTTGGGTGCCTAAATTTGTATGGGCAGTCAAGTAGTCAGGATTTACAGATATACTGGAAGAGCTGGAGCAGGAGGCTTCAGGATCATATAGCTATAGTTATTTCTGCTGTGTTGTAAGTGATGTACTTTGATATTGATGTATATTCAATTACAGATGTATATTTCAAGTTATGTTATATATATTATATGTTATTCGTTCCGCTGTGAGATTCGTGTTACTCTGATGTTGTGTTCTTCTTCTATCTCTTTCTTCTAAAAAAAATGTTCCGTATTTTCATGATATTTGGGTTGGACGTATGATGTATATAGTCAACTCCAATGTTACGGAAATCTGGGTCATTACAGTTGGTATCAGAGCTTAGGTTGAGCGAATACCTAGGCTTGTTGGAATGTGCTCATTAGAGATAGGATCAGTAGTATCCTAGAATGAGTTGAGTGTATATATATACGAGAAAGCATATTTGTTATTTGATATAAAAAACTGTTTTATATTGTGTTGACTAGTCTGTTGAGTGGATTATAAATTTTGGTCGAATCGTGGGACGCTACGATGTCGATAGGAGTTTATAAACACTTGAACAGAAGATTGGACACGATATTGTTTTCAAATAGTTAAGTTGATTGTTAGGATTATAATCGAATTAGATTATAAAACAGAAATAGTTATATATATAACCAATGGAATTTGTATATATAAAATCAAATATACAAATAAGATGAATTGAAATTGAATTCCAACCAGAATTCAGAATTTAAAATCCTGGGAGTTTGGAAAATATTTTTTCTAAATGGAGTTTGAAAGAAATATAGCACTGAGCTCATTCAGTAGCTGAGAAATAATTCTGATGATGGTCGCAACATCATCAGTGTTCATTTTCGAGTTTCTAAGTGATGAATTGCTGCCTTAGAAAATTTTTGATGGAAATTTGTTTGAAAGAAACAAATTGTTTGAAAATTCAAATGTTTTGAATTTGAGATAGATATAAATATATGTATATATTTATATTACTTCAAAGGAATTTTGAAATGAGAATTGGAATATAGATTTCAAATAGAAGTGAAATAGAATTTGAATTCAAAGGAATTCAAATGAGTTTGAATAAAGAAAATTCAAATAGAAATTATATAAGAAAAATTGAAATGGAATTTGAATTCAAAGGAATTCAAATGGATTTGAATGAAGAAAAGTCAAATAGAGGTTTGAATATTTGAATTCAAAATGAAATTAAATAGAATTTAAATTCAAAGGAGTTAAAATAGAATTTAAATTCAAAAGATTTTGAATAGAAATTGAACAAAGGAATTTAAATAGAAATCGAATAAAGGATTTCAGATGGAATTTGAATAAGGGATTTGAAATGGTTTTGAATAGAAGAAAATTCAAATAGAAATTGAGTAGAAGGAAATTCAAATATAGAGTTTGAATAAAGAAATTCAAATGGAATTTGAATATTGTAAATATATAGGACTTGAATATTTGAAGAGAAATAGATCGGGAATATTATGTGAAATGGATTTGATATATATTGAAAATATATCAGAATGGAGTTGAATTTATTATAAACAAAGTTAAAACGTTTATATTTATAAATTAATTAAAACGAGGTCGCCATAGCGCGACAGTTCGTAAATTGGCGATTCGAACTTCAATTTAGTATACATAACTCAATTGAAGTCGGAATCCTTTGAAACAAGAATCGTCGGGACCGGTTGAATAATAGTTTTCTAATGAAAGAGAACAATCTGGATTTCGTCGTATAGATTTTGAGTTATGTCAAAATCAAATTTTTAGAAAAGCAGCGCCAGAAACCATTAAAAACCACAATGGTTTATATATATAAGTAAAAGGATTTTTAAAGTAAATAAAATCCGAATGGCCATGAGGAAAATATAGACTTGAGTTATAAAATAAATATGAACTCCAGTGAAGTAAGTGAAATGATTTTTTTAAAACAAAAATCATATTTTAAATGGTTAAATAGAATTAACTAAATTAGAGAATAATTAGTTAAAGGAAATTTGAATCGGAATTGGGCTTTTTGGATAAGTGAAAGAGATTGAGAATTTATATTCGAAATCGAATATATAACTCGAGTTGAAAATATAATTAGATTAGTTTATTATTAAGACTGACATATATTTGAACAAGTTATATTCAAATACGAAGGTGAAATAGGCAAAATGGTTAATTAGCAACTAGTTAATGGGAATTTGAATGATTGAAATTAAAGTTAACTTAAGTAAGTTAAATGGATCAAAATGAAGAAATTGAGTAAAATCAATGTGAATATGAATTGGGTGTGAATAAAGGAAAAACCAAAAGAGTTAAAAAGAAAATATATTTGTAAATCAAATATAAAGGAAATATATTTGTAACACAAATACAAAGGATGTTATGTGTAAACAAATAGAAGGAGAAATATTTGTAAAAACATTTACAAATAGAATTTAAAGGGAATAATTGTAAGACATTTACAAATAGATTCAATGGAAATATTTATTTATAGTAAATAAATAAAATGTTATAAATGAGATATTTATTTGTTAAATAAATAGAATTTAATCAAAGGAATATTCAGAAGATGAATAGAAAATGGAAATCTGTTTTTAACGGATAAATAGAAAAGATTAATTTATAAATAACAGTTTATAAATTAAATAAAATGTTTATCATTCGATAGATGGAATATATAAGTCTGAACTTATATAGAGAAGAGATATTGGTTTTTAACACCGATAGTTTTAAATAGAAGGGGTATGCAACACTTGTATAAGTGAAGTAACGTTATTAAAGAGAACATTTATAAAGTGAAGAACCATTACTAAAAGTAAATCTTTATAAATGAATAAACGCTATCCAATAGGAGTTATTCGAATAGAAGAAATCGATTAGAGTTGGAATAAATCGATTAGAGTTGGAATAAATCGATTAGAGTAAGAATTAACCAGTTAGAGTTAATCAGTTAGGGTAAATCCGTAGAGTTAATTGAATATTAGTTATTCAATTAGGATTTATCGAATATTTGTTATTCAAATTAAGAGTTAACCAGATAGAGTTAATTGAACGTAGTTAATCGAACTAGGATTTAATTGAATGTTAGTTATTCAATTAAACTTGATCGAATATAGTTATTGAGATAGAGTTAGTCAACCATAGTTACTCAGGATAAGTTGCCATTTCGTACGACTGCTAGCGTAATTTGCAGGGCTGCAGATAGCCTAGGGCGGTCGGATGTTTCCTGGGGGAATCAGGCGTAACCATTGTGATCGCTGCGATCTAGTGTCAAGCAAAAGGAGTTAAATCAAATATTAGTTATTCTAATAGAATTAAAAGAGTTATCGAATATAGTTTATTCGAAAGGAATTATCGATTATTAGTAAATCGAAGGAGTTATCGATTATTAGTAAATCGAAAGGAGTTATCGATTATTTGTTAATCGGAATGAGTTATCGATTATAGTTTAATCGAAAAGAGTTATCGATTAGTTTAATCGAAGTGAGTTATAGGATATTGGTTAATCGAAGGAGTTATCGAATTTAGTTATTCGATGGAGTTAATTGATAAGAGTAAATCCAATAGAATTAATTGATAAGAGTAAATTGAATAAAGGAGTTATCGAATATAATTATTCGAAGGGAGGAGTTATCGAATAAGGATTTATTCAAAAGAGAGTTACGTACAGAAGTTTGAAATGTTGAGTATAACCATAAATAAATATTGAAAAGATAAATGGGTTGGTAGCACTTTTTCTACCTTAGCAATTTCGAGGATGAAATTATTTTAAGTGGGGAAGATTGTAATGACCCGGACTCGTAGGGGTTAATTTTAAAATATTTAATATGGATTTAAATATTGAGTTAAGTAAATAAATCAATTTTTATAGGGAGTTATCGATTTAAAAATCAATTTCAATTTAATATTGAAAATATTAAATTATCAGAATAAGAAAATGGATTTAATTGAATTTAAATTTTTATTTGAATTGAAAACAATTCAAATAATTAATATGAAATTTTAACAGTAATAATATTTATTTATTATCGAGGAGGATAAAAAGTTTGAAATTTAAATTAAATCGATTTAAATTAATATCTGTTCGGGATGATCGAACTGGACTTCGATACTTATCCCAGTGGGTTCAGAATAGTAGTTTTACTCTAGAATTGACAGTTGTTAGGTTCAGAAAGGAGTTCGCAGTCAAGGAATATTTTAATTAAAGGATACGGGTTTTAAAAATAAAATCAAGTGGAGAATAAAATGGCCACATCTCCTTCCATTTAAAACCACACGACTGAAAAACAAAGCCGTGCCTTTCTCCATTACCACGAATCAAACCAACCCCCACCTTATAAATCAAACCGAGCCTCTCAGACAACCAAAATCCAAAACCTCAATAAAAAGGGCCGCTCCCTTCATTAATCAAAATCGCTCCTAGCTTCCTCTTTCATATTCGAAATCGAATCCAGATCTTGTAGTTCTATTCGATCAACTCATAAGTGGTGCGACGCAGGTTCAAAAGGGGAATCAGTGTTCGAAGGAGCGCTGGGTTTTGGGGTTCAACGCGGAAAATGGTGCGATGATTAGATCTGGGAATTTGCCTGAAGCTTGGTAGGATACAAGAGGCGCTCGCAGTACAGTGCGATGATAGGAATTCGAGTCGCAGAGGCTTGGTTAGGGTGTGACAGTGAGTTTGGGGGAGAAACTGGTTACCGCAGTTTTTCTGGAGGTCAACAGTTTCACGAGGAGTGGTGCGACGTTGTTTGGAAGGAATTTCGGTGTACTGGGATTAAATGGGAATTTGTTTGCTTGGATTTCAGAAGGGTGCGAACGAATTGTTAATGTTGGATGTTGATTGGATTTTTCGTTCACTTGTCTGGAGGGGAAAGCGAACGTAGGAGGGAGAGAGAAGGTGCGGTTTGGGTTCTTGGCACTGGATTCTTGCGGTATGACAGAGAAGTTGAAATAGAATTGAAGAAGGTGCTACAATAGTTAAGGTAATCTGCTAATTTAAATTTGTTCAATCCCCTTAGTTAATTGGAAATTTATTTATTTTAAAGTGAAATTTAAATATAAGGCTGAGATGATGAACTCATTGGCAATAAGGTATTTTTGAATTAATATTTAAAATATTTATTTTGAAATCCGTTTATAATTTGGTAAGTTAATTTAAATTAAAATGGTAAGTAGTAATAGAATTAAGGTAATTCCTTATTATTGATAATCCGAAAATTTATAAAGGAAATTAGTTTTTAAAATTGGTAATTTATTTAAGTAAATTAGTTATCTAATTAGTCCATCTAAAGGAAATTAGTTTTAAGGAATAAAGTGTGTAAACTAATAGTGTAGTAGGTTAATGTTTAAATTTGAATTTAATTTACAAGTGGAAAATTAATTATATTTAATTAGTCAAATTAGATAAGTGAAGTTTTATTTATATTGTTTTTCATTTGAAAAACAGACGGTTGGAGAAATCACTGTGAAATCGATATAATTGGCTTCATTGGATATTCGGCAAATAAATCAACGGTGAGTAAATCTCACCTTTTATTTAGAATTATTTTTATATAGTTAAAAATAATTGTTATGCTTGTTTGAATGCTGTCTGATTGTTTTAAAATATATATATAGTTATTTAGGATTGGTTGAATATTATATATATATATATATATATATATATTGGGTTGATTGATTGGTTGGATTCCCGCGGTTTCATTAGCGGATGCCCGCGGTTTCATTAGCGGATGATTACCCTATACGCCCCACGCTATGATTAGTGGATGACCTTCTATACCGCGATATCCTGCCTCGAAGCTGGATGGGTATTACTATGTTGACTAACATCTGTGGATGCAGGAAAACAGGTTGGAGGAATCCAACTGGATTCCTCAAAAATATATTATCTGTTTGTTGTTTGTTTGATTTCATATATATTCCTATATGATGTGTTAAAAATCAAGTGATTGAAAATTGGTTGATCTGATTGTTGAAAATACCACTAGAGCTTGAATATTGATTCAAAAAAATATCGGAAAGGGTATTTGATATTTAAAAAGGAAATTCTATTTTTATAAATAGAATTTGAATCTTAAATAAAACTATAGAAAATATTAACTTGTTTTGAAGGTATATAAAACAAGTAATCGAATTTATAAACTTTGTTTATAAATGAAATTATGGGATTTGAATTAAATTTATAAACTTTGTTTATAAATGAAATTATGGGATTTGAATTAAATTTATAAACGTTGTTTATAAATGGAAGATGGGATTTGAATCGAATTTATAAACTTTGTTTATAAATGAAATTATGGGATTTGAATTAAATTTATAAACGTTGTTTATAAAAGGAAGATGGGATTTGAATCGAATTTATAAACTTTGTTTATAAATGAAATTATGGGATTTGAATTGAAATTATAAACGTTGTTTATAAATGGAAAGGTGGGATTTGAATTGAAGTTATAAACGTTGTTTATAAATAATGCAGAGAATTCAAATGGATTTTGAATATAAGGAATTGAAATAGAAATTTGAATAATAGAATTCAAATGGAGTTTAACTATAGATTTGAATATAGAAATTCAAATGGACTTTAAACTATAGATTTGAATATAGAAATTCAAATGGACTTTAAACTATAGATTTGAATATAGAAATTCAAATGGACTTTAAACTATAGATTTGAATATAGAAATTCAAACGGACTTTAAACTATGGAATTTGAATAATAGAAGCGAATTGGAGTTTGAATATAGAATTCAAATATTAAAAGAGAAATGGACTAAAGAGATAATTAACAAATTGAGTTAAAACGATTTGGTATAGTTAAATAGATTGGGCAGGTATAGACATACAGGAGACAGGTTTGGAATAAAGTATAGAAGTGAAATAAATAGAATGCCCGACAAAAAGGTACGTATCTAAATTCATATATGAGATTTTATGCGCCGTATCGGCTAGCCGCTTGGCTTTTTCTTTTTCTTTTTGAGATGAGAAGGACCGGGAAAGCTATTTGAAATTTCCCGATGCTCCCGGTACAAAGGAGGTTATGGCGAATTTTTCCGGGAATTTAAGGAGATAGAATATTTTTAAGATAATTTGATAGTTAGAAATTAACATATCAAAATATATAGAAGTCGATAAGAAAACGAACTTAGAAATAGAATAGTATAATCAAAAAGGAAGGCTATGAATAAAATCTAGTAAGAATAGAAAGAGAAAATGTATGTGTGTTTAAAGGTGAATAATCAGTTGTATGGTATTGATTATTCGAGTAAGTAGTCTTGTTTGTTTGACGTTAAATGTTATTCAGTCAAGGTCTGAGAGGTAATTATACCCCAACTTGGTTGATTTCATGATTTACCGATAAGTGAATCTGGTGTGATGATAAAGCGTAGCTTCTAGCCTCATCAACCGGTAAATGACAGAAATCGGGCTGGCAGCATGGCTAAGTCGGTCGCACCGAAGTAGGGTGTATAATCACCTGATCTAGAGTTTCATTTACTTCTAAAAATCTATTGTTGATGCTGTCCCATTCGGGAAATGGTTGCTGATCCCAACTGTTGGTGATATACATTCGATACACTCAAGAGAAATGAGTGGTCGGTCATGTGTGGTCGGGTTGCAAGATGTTCATGTTGAACCCAGTGTATTCCTCTCTAGAGGTACATTAGCGAAAGGTGGTTCCATACCTTGTCATAGTTGGAAATCCATTACCCAATACGTGCTTGCGGTTTTGATTGTATACTATATATGTAGAACGTGAGATGAAAACGTTTCTGCTAGATGATTATATATATACTGGGGTTGATAGACATTATTATAATATCAAAAGGTTTTCGATATAAAGATATTTTGGATTCTCATAAGGGAAAAAAACCCGTTCCGTTATGCGGTGTGGTCTTATGAGATATCGTTTACTTGTTCGAACTGTTTTTAAACTGTTTTACTCACACCACTCCCATGACTGACCCGGAGTTTACTTTGTTGTTTTCCCTAAACTCTTGGGTGCCTAAATTTTTATGGGCAGTCAAGTAGTCAGGATTTACAGATATACTGGAAGAGCTGGAGCAGGAGGCTTCAGGATCATATAGCTATAGTTATTTCTGCTGTGTTGTAAGTGATGTACTTTGATATTGATGTATATTCAAATACAGATGTATATTTCAAGTTATGTTATATATATTATATGTTATTCGTTCCGCTGTGAGATTTGTGTTACTCTGATGTTGTGTTCTTCTTCTATCTCTTTCTTCTATAAAAAAATGTTCCGTATTTTCATGATATTTGGGTTGGACATATGATGTATATAGTCAACTCCAATGTTACGGAAATCTGGGTCATTACAATAACACGGAACGGGTTTTTCCCTTATGAGAATCCAAACACTTGATTTAACTTTCAAATCCTCTTTGAAAGGAACGATAGCTTTATATTAAAACTCCTTTGATATTATAATAGTGTCTAAATCAAGTAAATACAATCTAGTGGAATGTTTGCATCTCACGTTCCACATATATACAATCAAAACCGCAAGCACGTATTGGTTAATGGATTTCCAACTATGACAAGGTATGTAACCACCTTCCGCTAGTATATCTCTAGAGGAGAATATACCGAGTTCAACAAGAACATCTTGCAACTCAGCCACACATGACCAACCACTCATTTGGCAGTGTATCGAATGTATATCACCAACGGTTGGGATCAGCAACCGTTTCCCGAATGGGACAGCATGGACAATAGATTTTTAGAAATAAATGAAACTCTAGATCAAGTGATTATACAGCCTAATAGGTGCGACCTACATAGCCATGCTGCTTGCCCGATTTCTGTCATTTACCGGTTGATGAGGCTAGAAGCTACGCTTTATCATCACACCAGATCCACTTCGAATGTCACATCGTCAGATCCATCGAAAATCACTAATTGATGTCTACAACAGTACATTACGTGTTAGCGGAAGAAGTTTCCGTCTCCGCTTCCACTCTTGGTACGGTTGAAGAAATCAATGTACGTGACCTTTCTGGAAATACTCTATCAGACATTCATCCATACGAGTCACCCAGGAACAGGATGAACCGAAGGCACAATTTCTATTAATAGAAAAAGTCCTTGCACTCTACTCCGTCTTCGATTATCTTTATATAATCTGATTCGCAACACTACTGCCAATACGGAGTGGTTCTTCTGATAATAACCCAACCGGTCTCTCCATATTGACAACGATGGTCAAAACTTCGATAGTCTGTGATTTAACTATCGAATAAAAACAAGTGTTTCGACAGTCGATGATTTAACTATTGAATAAAAACAAGTGTTCATCCAATTATCAACCAATTACTAAGCCCTTAATTAATATTCCATTAATTAAATCACTTCTCTATTTCTTTATCAATATTTGTTAACCAAATATTTTCAATAACCATATTGGCCTTTTAGGTTATTTGGAAAACATTTCCATATATCGCCTCCTTTATTTTCTAACTTTAGAAATATTTATTATTCTATTTCCAAGCTTACATTTATTTGGGTTAAAACGGACATTTTGTAAAACATCGTTACGACAACCCAAATACTATATTCAACTAACTCTTATTCAACATTGATCTTCGAGCCTGAAATCTTACTGTTTATTTGTTAATAATGAAATCAATCAAGTTGGGGTATAACTACCTCTCAGACCTTGACTGAATAACATTTATAACGTCAAAACAGATATGACTACTTACTCGAATAATCAATACCATACAACTACTTCTTCACTTTTAAACACATATACACTTCCTCTTTTTATTCTTACTAGATTTTATTCTTATACTTCCTTTTTGTTTATACTATTCTATTTCTAAGTTCGTTTCCTTATCGACTTCTATATATATTGATATATAGATTTTTAGTTATCAAACTTCTTAAAATATATTCTAACTCCTTAAATTCCCGGAAAAATTCGCCATAACCTCCTTTGTACCGGGAGCTTCGGGATATTTCAAATAGCCTCCCATGGCCCTTACCAATCCAAAAGAAAAAGGAAAAGCCAAGCGGCTAGCCGATATGGCGAATAAAATATCATATATGAATTAAACACGTACCTTTTTGTCGAGCATTCTATTTATATACCTTCTAACACTTTATTCCAAACCTGTCTCTTGTATATTTATACCTGTCCAATCTATTTCCAACTATACCCGATCGTTTTACTAAATTCGTTAATTAATTTGTTAATTAACTCTTCCATCTATTTCACCTTCATATTTGAACATGACATGTTCAAATATAATTTAACTTGCATATTAACAAATTCTAATTACTCATAATCTCGTTTCCTTATCGACTTCTATATTCGATTTCCAATTCAATTCTATTTGAATTCTCCTTTCAAATACTATATTCAAATCTATTTGCATTCTCTTTTCAAATACTATATTCAAATCTATTTGCATTCTCTTTTCAAATACTATATTCAAATCTATTTGAATTCTCTTTTCAAATATTATATTCAAATCTATTTGAATTCTCTTTTCAAATATTATATTCAAATCTATTTGAATTCTATGCATTATTTATAAACAACGTTTATAACTTCACTTAAAATCCCCCCATTATATATTTATAAACAAAGTTTATAAATTCAATTCAAATCCCACATTTTCCTTTATAAACAGAGTTTATAAATTCGATTCAAATCCCACATTTTCATTTATAAACAGAGTTTATAAATTCGATTCAAATCCCACATTTTCATTTATAAACAAAGTTTATAAATTACATTCTTGTTTTATATATTCAAACAAGTTAATATTTTCCCTAGTTCATTAAAAATTCAAATTCTATTTATAAAATAGAATTCCCTTTTCAAATCTCAAATACCCTTTTCGATATTTTTTTATAAATCAATATTTATGCCCCAGTGATATTTTAAATAATCAAATCAACCAATTTTAAATCATTTGATTTTTTACACATCATATATGAATATATATGAAATCAAACAAACAAACAGATAATATATATATTTTTGAGGAATCCAGTTGGATTCCTCCAACCTGTTTTTCCCGCATCCACAGACGTTAGCACACAAATAATACCCATTCTGCTTCGTGGCAGAATATCGCGGTATAAAGGTCATCCACTATCATAGCGTGGGGCGTATAGGGAAATCATCCGCTATGGTACCGCGGGCATCCGCTAATGAGACTGCGGGAATCCAACCAATCATCAACCCAATATATATAATAGTTAAGCCTAAATAACTATATATATTTAAATCAACCAAATAGCATTCATACAAGCATAACAATTATTTTTAATGATATAAAAATAATTCTAAACAAACATGTGAGATTTACTCACCAGGGCTTTCATTTGCCGAATATCCGTTTTAAATTCCATATCTCGCTCTACGAATCTACTTGAATGTCTCAACGGAATATATACCTATGATTATATTGGTTTAGTTTATCGATTAGTTGATTAATTATTATTAACAAAATACACAAATCATTCAATGTGTATTTAATCATTTAAAAATGTATACCTTGCTATTAAATGAACGAGCATCACCATAGCCAAGCTCGGACTTCCCCGAATCAACCCCAGCTCATACATTTCCAGTTATAACTCCAACATGATTTTACGTTATCTGAAATCTGATTTTATATGAACATATTTCTTCTATAAATAACCAATTTAACTAGAAATGATTAAAATAATTTAGATTAACTAATGATAATTTATTAATGTCAATCACCTTATCAAAACAAATATTTCTTCCTCCTGGAACACACACACCCCCTCTCCAGCGAACGCACTGTTAAATGACCCCAAAACCACACTTCGACTTCCTTCCAGCACAAAGCCTCGAACAAGTTTCACAGACCATTACATCAACGCTGCTTCACTGATCCTTCACCCTCCAGAGTCCGCCCCCTTCTTCCTTGCTGTCCTCAACAAAAGTTGCGGCCTTCCCATTGATCAACTCGACCTTAGCCCTGTCCCACGATTTCGAATTCAAATGCCCAAGAAAACCATCGCATCACCCATTCACTTGCTTGCATCATCATAGTTCGACGTTGAAGTCGAAACCCTAAAATCCGCAACCCTAACACGAGCTATCGAAAAATCCGAACTTCCTAATAACGAATCACACCTCTCGCCACGGTCCATTGAGTGAAGCTCGAACCTGCGAGCTCAATGATCTCGAAAGAGATGGATGAGGCTGCCTTTGATTTTGGTTTTAAAGGAATCGCCCCTTTCTATTTTCGAATGAATTGAAAGGGAAGTGCGGCCATTTTGTTTCGCTCAAAGATTGTGAGCTTCGGTTATTGCTGGAGGAATTAAATGGAGCAAACAAGGAGGTTGCGATGATTTTGATGAATTTGAAACTAAAGAGGAAAGGGGTAGCGGCTTTATACAGCTGAGAAAGGAATGTGCCCTCCTTTTTCTCCATAGATTTTGTGCAGTTTGAAAGAGAAGATATGTTCCATTTTACACCTTATTTTTCTCTTTACGATATTTTCATTTTATTTTAATTAATTTAAACCCGTATTTAAAATACCTCAAAATTCTGAATTCTCTGAACCCAACAACTGCCATTTTTAGGGTAATACCCCTATTTCGGACGCACTGGGATAGGTCACGAAATCCAATTCGATCATTTGAAGGAGCTGTCAATATAAATTAATTTCAAACAAATTAATTTCAAACAAATTAATTTCCTTGAAAATAAATAAATATTCTTATTCAGATTCAAACAGAATTTTCTACTGATTATTTGAACTGACTTTAATTCAGTTTTAAATTCGAATTCAATTTACTTTTAAATTCAAATAAAATTCATATAAATCATCTAACTGGTTAACTCTAACTCTAATCGATTAATTCTAATTCTAATTGAGTTATTATAATTCTAATTGAATTATTTCAAATTTCTCATATTTCGATAATTATACACATTCGAAATAAATTGTATTTTGATTATAAAAATCTATAACTCAATATAAATATAAATTTATATTGTCAACTCAATATTTAAAATTAACCCATAAGAAATCCGGGTCATTACACTAACCCTAAACCTTTCCATCCTCTGGTCAATATCTTCCACGCCGCCATTTTTTTGTTCCTCGGTAGAAATCGTAGATGGATAAAATCATATCAATTCACATAAAATATCTAAAATCATGAAATAGACACGTTTGAAATCTCCAGAACATCCTCTTCAATCCTATACTCATTTTGATGAGTGCGATTTCAATTTCCAGAACCCAGAATCTACACAGCGCCCAGTAGGGTTGAGGAAGGCGGGGAGATAAAGCAATGATTCGAGTTTTCATTGGCATATTTGGAATCGTGAAGGAATTTAACACTTGTGTGAATTATTTAGGGAGGTTCGACAAGAAAAAGTGACGCACTATTCATGGAGGAAGCCGCGTCAGGATGTTCGACGTAGGGTAAAAGGATGGTGCGAGTTGCCTTAAATTAGGAGGAGATGATAGAAATTTTGATAAGGAAGAAAATGTCAGAGAGATATGCGTCGCAACTTGCTGTGCATGCCAAATGACACATTCTGTTCTCGAGTTGCGAGTTCAGAGTTTTTGTGGGGAACGAGGAGAGGGGGAGAAGAGCAAGGTAATGGTGATAAAGGTTTTGGGATTAGAAGAGCAAAAATCGAGCTAGGTTGAAGGGAATAACCGTCCATGTTTTATTGCCAGAGAGGAGCCACATGTAGAAGAAGATGAGTAGGTGGTTAAGAGTTTTAAACGTGAGTTAGAGAATTAATTAAATTTATTTATTTAATTAATAATTATAATGATAATGGCCGTTATAGTATTCAAACTTATAAAATTGATATCTTATTCATACGTAATCAGAATTGGACAAAACATGACCTGTTAGGATCGTATGGAGGAATGCTACACAATGGAGCTTATCTCAATTTATGGCTAAATAAAACGTCTAAACAAATCTATCAACCGTTAATTATTATTTAACGATTAACAACCAAAATGAGTAAACTCACTAACTCTGTCCAGTTTATAATTTTATAAACGTAATTTAGTATTGGTAAATGATGATTGATTTCTGTGTGATGGTTGTTTGAATGAATTGATAATTAATTGGTTGATAATATAGATATAGTTATATATATAAATTGTTAATTAAATATTGATTCTGTTTATCAGAATATTTCATATTTATATAAAATTCATGTTATGTTTGTTGATTAACATCTATGGATGCAGGGAAAAAGGTTGGAACTGGATTCCTCAAGTTTTATATTACTGTTTTTCATATATTATGATATATTATTTGTAATTGATTTTGTGTGTTTGGATGATACTGGCCCTTTTTATTTGGTATTTTTAAAATACCATAATTAATATTGGAATATAAAAATGAATGGTTAAATTGGGTATTAAATTTAAGGATTTTATAAAATAAATATATTTTACAAAAAGGAAATATTTGGAAATTAAATAAGAAACCTCTGCAGAGAATTATTAATAATTATATGGAATGGATATGATTTGTTTTAAAATTAATAGAATTATAAAAGGGAATTGCGAATTATAAAAGAATTATGAGAAGATTGATTTAAAGTAGATATTAAATAGAAAATGTTTTTAATAGATAAATTAGGAAGAATAATTTATAAACGATGTTTATAAATCAATAAAAATATTTATCATTGGATAAATAAAAATATAAGTCTGAATTTATATAGAGAAGTAAAAATCGATTTTAACACTGATATTTAAAATTGAATGTGAACGTAGCAGTTATAAAGGGAATTATCAATGAGATTATAAGTGTTGGAAATAAAATAAGATTTTTATGAATAGTCTATAAATAGAAGTATAAAAAGAATTTGGATTTGAGATATTGCTTTAAATGTGAAATCAAAATGATTGATTGTATAAAAGAAATATTATTCATGTTTGAAGTGAATAATGGGTGGATGTAAATATTTGCAAATAAAAACTTTTATAAAGGAAATTGGGTTTGAAATAGGAATTAAAATAGACTTAAGGGATTTAGAAACTAATTGGAGATTATTTAAGTTGAATGGATTTGTGAGTGCCGATCTGATGTTGGTTTCGACCTTCGGGGTTGATACTTAGGAAGTTGTACTCTTACTAGTTTACAGTAAGAGACTAACAGATGTAGGAGGATAGTGATGCGTGAATAAGAAACGGAAATGTTTTTCCAATGTTAATAACGTATATTTTCTAAATTTAGAAAATAAGAATTTATGAATAAATGGAAACGGGAAATGGGGAAATGAATAAATTAATGATAAATATTTCGTCCGTTTTCGTATTTCGCCAGTAACTTTTTCATACAGACTCCACTTGCAAAGTTCCAAACATTAAAGTTGACCAGAATTCCGTCACGAACGCACCGATGCAAATTTCTTGGTCAAATTCCCTCATTTATGAAAATTATATTTTTAGAAATCTAATTAAATAATTAATTAATTATCGCCAAAATTTCTGGGCTGTACAAATCCACCAAGTATTGTTGGGTTATTGACCCCGAACAAAAGACCTATGAAAGTTGAAAACCACAAGGGAAAGACCTATTGCCTTGACCACTTAGTTAATGGTCATGGAACAAACCGATGTAGAGCTTTAGAAAAAGTGATCATCGGATTTATAAGGAAAGGAAGGCCGAAAGAATATGTAAAGGAAAGTTAAGTGAATGTAATGACATTTGTATTATGGTAAGACCATCTACATGAATTGGATTTCAAAATAAGAATTTCTACTTGGTTAGGAGAGGAGTTCCCTTTTCATAAAGGATTTTATTTAGAAATTCTTGGGCATATCCGACGTCCTTCCCCAAAAAGGGAAGGAGGTAAGCCAAGGGCATCATGCTCCTGGCTCCTAGCCTAGAGTATATTGAGGAGGGTAAGCCATCATCTGCGCCCAAGGGCTAGGGTGATGCACCGAAGCCCTTAACCACATCCAAGGGCCAGGTTAAGGCGCCCTCTAGAGGTGGCATGGGTAAGCTCATAGACATGCACTCTGCTACAAAGGAAGCACGCTCTGACTCTGATCCTTACATGATCTAGTCATGCCTCTGGTTTAGAAAAATCATGCACTGCCTATGTGTCCTATATCTAAGAAGTGATCAAAAGCTCTGAAAGAGCACTAAACAGGCCAAGCCTATACTTTAGAAAATGCCTATGATGGCCAAAAATAAATCAAAACCAAAAGAGCTTACGTAACAAAACTGGAAGAGGATGTTCTATGTTTTCCTTAAAAAGCCGAAGATGGCTCCGTCAAAGCCGGATAAAGGATATTCTGGACCTTTAAGACTCTCAATACCCAAATATGGGTCTCCTATGCCGAAGGAAGCTCCAACTATTTTTTGGAAATAATCCCTAGACTTCTATTATACCTTTTCCTGAATATGAGTTTCTTAAGCCGGGAAAGGATTTGTCTATTTATGGAAGATAATCTAAGGATTTCTATTATATTATTGCCCGAATACGGGACTTGAGTTCTTCAGTCAAAGTAAGCTTCGTCTATTTCTCGACCTCTGTCGCTCTATTATTTGAATATATGTTTCAAATATTTCAGCCAAAGGAGGTTCTGGCTTTTCCAAAGAGAGATGCCTGAAACTTTATTATTTCAACATAGGTTTCGACCAAATTATGAACTGAAAGGGGGATTCAGAATTAATCTATTTTCATAAAAAGAAAATTATGGACCCTACCATTAGCTGCCCAGATAAGTGGTATCATCTTATGAGTAAGGTATGTGTAAAATTAAAACCTCTACAATTCTCTGAAGGAAAGTTATTCAGAAATTATCCAAAAACAATTAATATTCAAAATCATATGCTTAAAACTGATCTATATAAGTTACAACTTATGATAAAAGGAGTTATGTTAGATAACATTACATCCTCTGAATATTATCCAACAAAACCTTAGAAGAAATTGGATTAGAAATACATCGGAGAATAAATAATAACATTTCCTTAAACTTCTTTTCCTTTTGACGAGTAACTTCGACGCTGTCAAAGGATTTTGTTTGGAGTTGGAGGGAATTCTCATAAATTTTATCGATTTCCGAAAGAAGCTTGTTAGCGCTTTCATACTCTGCATCATTCTTTTAATAAGAAAGAATTTGACGCTGAAGCTCTTTAATCTGATTCACAGGGGTGCTATAAATGTGGTGAACGACTACCTTTTGTTGTTCCTTGAAATAAGACTTCAATTCCAATTTTATGGAATTTACCCATTCTTTAATAAATCCTTCGCTTAAACCCCTCGGACGGTCTATGAAGTATCGAAATCTAGCCGAAGGTCGTGGCGATTCATAAGAAGATCAGGGAGCTATCTGAGATGTCACCTCCTAAAATAAACTCCAAATACTTTCGTGAAGGTTCACTATTCTCCATTTAAATTCCAAATCCCTGATTTCCTGTTGAAGCATGAGGTGTTCCCGATCAAAATCTACCTCCGGGTTTGCTCTTACTTCTCATGTAACAACCTGGGTTTTGGGTACCCAGGCTAAACAGATTCCAGTGTGTTTGTGTATGTTAACCTAAGATTAATAAAATTTGAGATTCTGTGTTTAACTCTTGTAATATTTTGGAAGAAGAAAATATAGGATTTGTGAATTTATTATTTAATATATTGGAATAAATTATATATCCTTATTTTAATAATTAATTGATTTTAATCCACGTATGTAAATTTATAACCTAATTATTAATGTGAATATGGTATATATATATATATATCATTGAGTGGCAATCAACATGTAAATGGAAAATGTCTTTCCAATATGATGCCAAGTTGTTTTAAAGGTTAATTAATAAACTAGGGACTTGTATTTTTCAAATGCAATTATATCATTTGACAAAGATTAAAATACGAACTGTGTTTGGAATAAGTTTGGAAATTTAAGTAATAATGTAGTGACGAATTTTTGTTGAGATGAATAAATAATTGTTGATTCAAAGTGTATTTTGGTTTTAACAACAATATTGGTAAATTAATTGTACTGCAATTAGAAATGGTGTACAAATATTGATTGTAATTCGGTATTTGAACATTTATTTGTAATGTTTTAAGTAATTCATTGATTTAATTTGTATAAATCAATGAAGGGTGTAGCTTTGTTTTAAAATGTAAATTTGTTTCAAAGGTAAAATTATTACTTTTATGGATTGCAAATATTATAGCATAGTTGTGTAAATTTTTGAAAAGATGTAAACTTGTGTATTCTACTAGAATAAGTGTAATATTTGATTAGAGAGGAAAAAAGTGTTAATTATTTTAATTTAGTCCTTAATTATTTCTTAATTACCTAATTATTTCTTAATTACCTAATTATTTCTTAATTGAGCCTTTAATTTATTGCTTAAGGGAAGATATGTCTAGAAACTACGTTTCTTTTCTACAGGGAAAAATATTTTTGTAACATCCCACACTTTTCTGAAATCAAATTTCAATAAATATCGAAACTCAAACCCATTCAAGCATGGAGAAGATAAATCTAGTACCTACAAATAATGAACATGAGCATAATTAGAGTACAAAAATTAAACTAAAACACAGCAAAAACAGGATAAGATAATTAATACCGACTATGACAACTACCTTAAACCAAATCGCCACATCGATAGCGAACATGAGAGAATGAGAATCGAAAACCAAACTGAACACCTGCCAGGACCTGTCTTTCCCGAGGTAAACCTGAGAGTTATTATGAGGAGGGGATTAAAACAACAAGTCCTGGTGGGTAGAAAATGTGTAACACTGTCTACGATACACACATGTATTCTGTTTTGTCTTAATCAAAACATATGTCTAACAAGGCCAGTAATTCTAACCCAACTTTGTAAAGAGTATGCACGACGATTAGCATACCTAAGGTAGTACTCCCCAAAGATAATTATAAAGCAATACTTGAGATATAATTTTTACACATAATTATAAAGCCTTTAAACCACCCTTTAACCAACTATCGGAAACTAAGAGGTGGGCTCTCCAACTACTCAACATATTATAAGGAGGTAAAGTATTTTTATATAGCCATTTAAGACCTCACTATCAATATAAGATAAGGGCGGATCCTTTCGATCACTTAAGACCCAAGGTGGACCTATTCACTTAATGCCTTACTCGATGATTTGCCCTACATTAATAAAAATTAGAGAATGCTAGCTACTAAGTCCTACTAATTTAAGGCTTCCTTTTTCATGAACATACCTAAGCCCCGCATAAGGTGAGATACCAAGCAGTCACTTATTGCCTACATGATAGGTAGATGAGTAATCGTCATTTATGACCATCCCCCGGCAGACCCCTGTGTTACTATTAACAAACCTTATTAGATAATCTCCAAGTCACTTAATACTTCCCGTAGATAGGCATACCTATAGTACCTTCGTAGAGGTCATTTAATACGTTTTACCAAGGTGAACTCTAGCCCCAGTTAGTTAATACCCAGCGGAAGCGGACTATCGCGGAAATTACCAATCTCGTACCCAACTGGCCACTTAATACCTTTTAAGGGCGGATCCAATGACTCTACCCTTATGTAGAAGGGTGAATCAAATCACTTAATACTCAATAGGTAGATCACACTACTTAATACCTCAATTCCATAAGTATGTTACATATACAAATTATTTCCCTTTTGTTTTCTTCTTTTGCACGGGACGCGGGTCCTACAACCACTTAGTACCTCAACACTTGAAGTAAAACTTATTTTAGGAAATAATTCTCGCTACATAATTAATTATCTTCATGGTTTCCTATGGTTAATGTTATCTCACATCAGTTGTACATATATCTGACTGCTGGAATATGCAGACTTTTGTCGAATAAGGCAACTGACCTCGCATCATTAACCTACTAAGTCCGATATTTTTGTCTAATTATATTAATCTTAGATTAACTAGAATAAAATAAGGAAACCTGTAACATCCTCTTCTAGGATGTTTAATTGTTTACTGAACTTAACATCTACTATGATATTCAATCTCCAATAATCCCCTTTAATTATGTTTATTATTACTATTAAGATTTCCTACCATTTATGACCCTAATGGCCATATCTCCTAAGCAATAAATTAATCTATTAAATATTATTTATATCAGTCACATTCTAATCTAATTGTTGTAACTCCCAAGTACAAATTTAATTCTATTTATTTCTTACTTGCATATATATGTGTGTGTATGTATGTATATATATGTATATGAATAGATTTATTACTCCCTAGTTTGAGTTACAATTCCTATTCCTAATCCTAATTCAAATCGTAACCATTTAGGCATTTATTTCCTTATTCAATTAATTTCCCCGAAACAAACATGGTTACAATATTTATTACCATATCATGACCCTTTTTTATTTGTAGCGAATCAATTCCACATTCATTGCTACAATGGCCACGATAGTATTTCCATTTATGATTGTTTATATTTCCATATACATCCCTATAAAATGGAAACTGTTCAAATTCAAACACATAATACAAACATTTATTAATATAATATAATAGCGTTATTTACGTAGATTTGAATGGATAAGTAATATATATACATTTTAAGCACAGAATTAACGTAGTTACTAATTTTAATTTATTATTGTTTACTATTTATGTTCTAGTCTAAACTAATGACCAAAACAACCTTTTTTGTATTTAATCTTGTTTAAGATTCAAAATCTTATAAAAAAGTTTAATAACTATAATTATTGTAAGTTTGCACATAACATTTTAAAAGAGGAGTATCGACATATCTTAAACCATAAGAAATAGGAAATAATTATTGTTTGTATTTCTTGTTGATTTCAAATAATTCCTTTTTATTTCAAAAGAAAAAAGGACTTATTTTCAATAACTAAGTAAAACCCCAATGATGTATTTTTTTTTCAAAGCCGACCAGTTTTTAAATTGACAACTAACACTTTTTATTATAACAAATAATAAATACATTATTAAAGGTGATAAATAGATAGATTACCAACTACATTCGGCTACCTAACTAGGTTACAGAATTGGTGCTAGACTCAAAATCTAGACTACAAATTACTTCTCCATGCAGGGAGAAAATTACAATCATAGTAAAAAAATATAATACAAATATTACAAGTACAACCATGATAGGCTACACAAGAGAAATCTAAATGAAATAGACTATTCCATTGTACAATTCCATAGCAATGTTGTATAAGATAACTATAATTTATTGGACCTCGGCATACTCCAAAGCGTATGCCAGAGTCTCGAGCACCGCTGCAGCAAAGGACTGCTACTATGGTAATACAGTAGTGGTTTATGACATTGGAAGCTTCACCAGGAAGTCAATTTTGAGCAGGGGAAGAAATGGAAGGCAAAGGAAAACCACTTTTTGACAAGCAATGCCGAGAGCATAAACTTCACCTATATTGCCAAACAGCGCCAGTGGAGCAATGGACTAGAACACCAAAACATCCCGGCCAAGACAGAACTTACACAAGTTTGCATAAAGGAACTTGCCTAAGTGATAACCGAAACCGAACAACCGTAGAAAACCGTCCAAAGACACACAATTACAAAAAACACCAACCTAACTGCTTACAGAAACCCCAACAATATTAAACACAAGCATGATTATTATTCTAACCAAAACTGCACAAACCATAAATCAACACCTAAATCCTATGAATCTGGAATAAAATACTGAACATCTAATAATAATAATTTGTGATTGATTTCCAAATCTAAGGTGTTTACAATAACCACAAAAAATCTAAGAGTAGTTGTAGGTAAGATGATAATATTAGCCTGATAGGCGTACAAATCCATACCTAATTCATATTCATAATATTTCAGATTCAACATAAACGAATTATATAAGTTATTATAAACCATGTGTATATTTCCCACTCACTTGAAAGTTATCCAAAGCTGAGTCTAAACATGACTTTTAGGCTTACGTTTCCCAAACTTACAGATATACAATTGACTTACAAAGGGGATTTACAAACACAGATTTAGATTTGTAAACATGAAAGAAAAATAGGAAAAGAAGAAGGAAAATTAAAAATATAGATTACCTATTCGTAGAAATAACGGTAACATCCCATATTTTTAGTAGTCGAATACTTAATTTATTTAAATATTAGAATGGTGATTTGGAAATTTAAACAACTCAAGTTTTTTGATTCTGAGTATTTTATTTGTATAAATTGTGAAATAGTAAATTTAATTCTGAAATAGTCGAAACAAGTTGGATTTGCAACAAAATATGAATTGGACAATTTATCAAGACCTGATTAAGTTTAGATTTGAATTTTAATAAGGAATTTGTTTATTAGATGAAGTTGAACATATTAATTATAATTTAGTTAAAACGAGCTCACACCATCGTGGTAGTACGTAGTTTTACGATTTGAACTTCAATTGAGTGTATAGGATTCCATAAAATTCGAAATTTTTTGAAACAAGAATCTTTCGAATCTATTGGATTATAGTTTTCTAATGAATGAGAAAAATCAAGATTTCATCTTGTAGATTTTGATTTATGTCAAAAACAAATTTTTAGAAAATTGTTTATGAATTATAATGATTTATTTAATAAAATGAAGGATTTGAAATAGATTGGATATCAATTTAGCTTGAAATTTGAAATGTTAAGTTTAAAATCCAAAATAGTATATTTTGAATCCATGTATAATTCTATCTGAATATATATGATAATAATAATTTTATTATTATTGGATTTAATTGTTTGAAATCAATTTGTATTTCATCGTTTTAATTTAACATATAAAAATAGCTAATTTTCAAACGACATCTGATTTCAATGAAACTAATTTTATTAAATCTGTAATGACTAATTATTACTAGGTTTCAAGTTTTAAGCCAATTAGGGTCATTATGTGGGCGTTCAAGAAATAAATGTGAATCTTTTAATAATTTATTATTCAAAATAGCATTATTTTTCCAAATGGACTCGGATTTCAACAAAACAAGTTTCATTGGGTCTGAAATATCAAACTATAGCAGGATGTCCATTTACATCGCAATGAGAGTTTGTACGTGATCAAATGAACGTTAACATGAAATAGGGATAAGATATTATATTCAATAAAATTTAATAAAATAATAACATTCGTACCTATATACATATTCTTGGTAACTCTCAAACCCTCCTCAGTTTTCTTCCATGGTCAATACGAAGCACAACGACCATTCTAAATTCTTTTATAAAATCGAAAACAAATCGAAATCAAACAAATTTCGATCTGTTGGGATCATATGCTCTTTCTCTTCAATCGCATACCCATTTTGCTAGGTGTGCACACATTTCCTGGAACCCGAAGTGAGAACATCTTGCCTAGAGCAAGAAATATCTTAAGTATGGTGCATTGATTGATGAAACGGAGGATGTTTTTGGGTTTAGCGTGGGATTTAGCACCTTTTGGCAAATTTTTGGGGATTTCAGTATTAAAATGGTTCGATGCTTTTATAGTGGACATGTGCATAGGGCTGATGGATGCGTTTTGAACGATGGGGTAAGGTCGAGTTGGTGGTGATGAAATCGTAGAGCCCTTGAGGGTGGAGAGAACGGTTAAGTCCATTCGAAAAATTGTTATTTGGAGAAGGATCGGCAATGTAAGGAAGATACGACAATGGCTATGTAGGAGGAACGATATTCGCTGTATTGAGGAAGATAGTTTAGGCTGTTAATTTGTTTAATTAAGGGTAATTAAGATTATTAATTAATTAATTAACTATGTTTATATTGTTAATTCGATTAAATATTGTTAATTCGATTAAATATTGTTAATTGTACAACTCTTTCATATGTTATCAAAATCGAGCAAAACAAATGTGTTGGGATCGTATGGACGAGTACTACAAGTCTGTGATGACTTGGAGTGGTCTGGATCTAATCAAAATTTTGTTTAATTTTAAATGCTTGTTTAAAATTAAATGAAATGAAACGATGTTGAATCTATGATAGAATGACTAAGGAGTTGTCAACTCGCACTTTCTGGAACTCACACTTTTTGGAATGCTAGTCAAAATTATATCATGTCATAAATATCTATTGTTTAATCGATATTTATCTATATGATATGATTGGGTGATTGTTTGAATGATTGGTTGTTAATGTTTGAATGATTGTTTTGATTGATTATTGTTTGTTTCTTGGATTGTTTGGTTATAGTTATAAATTTCCGTTTATAAACAGATAAACCCTAACACTAACTGCTTTTATGCAGAAGATTCATTTGGAATGAGTTAGTTTAAATTTTCTGTTTATATGCATATATAAACTGTTATAATAACTATGATGCAGGGAGGAACAGGTTAGAGGGATCCAATAGGATTCCTCAAATATTTTGGTGTTATTTGCTCTCATGTTATTATTATATGAATTGTTTAACCAATATGTTTGGATGATGATTTGGTTGTTAATAGTTGAATTGAAATTCAATTTTGATGTTATTGATCAATAAACAGTATTAATTAAGTGATTGACAACAGATGACCTAAAGATCCATCTTTTTAAGATGTTGATTTACCGTCAGGTGAATTAACTAAAATGAAGTTATAAAATTTATTTTATAATTAAAGTCAGATTTTGAAATCTATTTTATATAAATTATTTTAAATAAAAGCTTTATTTGAAGAAAATCAATATTTATTATTAATTTTATAAGTAATTATAAAATGACTCATTTTGACAAATTCTTATATTTTAAATAATCTGTATAATCATGTAAGTCCGTAATTAACCTAAGGGTTAATAATTTGGATTAATTATTTTAAGAACAATTAAGTTGGAGTATTTAAATTAATTATGTTATTATTTAATTTAAAAGAAATGATTAATTGAAGTTGATTAACAAGTTAATCAGGTGTTTCAAGTTGACCAAGTCAACTGTTCCAATTTGAATTGGATATTTAATAAATTCTATTTTCAATTATTGAATAGAAATAGTTTGGACAAATAGTTGTTTAAACATAATATGGTTCTTTAAAAAGTTTAATATTCCTTTAATTAACTATATATAAAAATGATTATTGAGATGTTATTTATTAATGAAGTTATTTATTATTTTAATAACTTCTTAAGTGAGAGCAATTATTAAATAAATTATTTTTACTTTCAATGATGTCGAGGTTGATTACTATTTAATTAATAATAATCAAAACGATGACCTTATTATCAGAATTCATTTAATAGAGTTTTATGAAGTCATAAAACCATGTTTTTAGTTAAATGGATTTTTAAGCGATGTAACTCGTCTCGAACAAATTTGTTATAGTTATGTTAATTTGGCGTAGAAAGGGTGTGGATTTCAGAATGTATTTATATATAAGAAGCTATATATTATACGAGAACTCAAGCAAGTTTTATTTATGATAGATACAAGTTAGATTTAGAAATGGATTCTGTTAAAGAATTCTGTGAAAGGACTTTATCGAAATCCAGGTTGGGCGAAGTTATAAAACCAAGTTCTAAATAAATAAATTGTGTAAATGATCCCAGTTGTTGGAACGAGTTTATAAATTGGTTTACAAACGTAAGAAAAGGCCTATATGGAATT
This sequence comes from Allium sativum, assembly GCA_030737875.1. NCBI lineage: Eukaryota > Viridiplantae > Streptophyta > Magnoliopsida > Asparagales > Amaryllidaceae > Allium > Allium sativum. The sequence continues at coordinate 257,529,059 of CM060927.1, read as the reverse complement.
AGAGCTTAAATGCAAAATGATAAGGAGTGGAAAACTAAATAAGAGCCTAAAATAGATTGAAATTTGATATGCAAGTTAAATTTTCAATGGTTCTATTAAAATTCGAATATTTAAGTAAGGAAGGAAGTTTATATAGATCGCACTGTTACAGTAACTCTCTTAGTTAATAAATAGAATTGAAAGGAAAAATGGCGACCGACTTAAATTTTGTTTCCAAATTTCGTTCGCAAAAGATTTCTTCCTCGATTCAGATCCGAGATCTGCCGTTCATCTAGATTCCAATGCTATTCAGCGGCATGCAAGCAGATTTGGGTATAAACCTTCTCGAGAAAATAATAGAAGTCCATATCTAAAATTACCGCTTGATTTTCCCGATCTGAGTTCCAAGATGCAAGAAGGTAATCCTTTGTTTAATTTTTCACAACCTAAGTCTTGGATTGAAGATTATAGAGAAAACAATTTGCATCAGGATGCTGTACAACTCAATTACTATGAACCTTTAAGCCAGGACAATCTCTGAATCGCAATTATTAATGGCAATCTTGTTAATCAAGCTAGGGATAAATGGTTGAATTCAATAGTTTTCTATGTGTATGGAAGCAGACCGTATTACAACTATTTGAAGGATTATATATAGAAATTGGAAATTGAAGGGTAATTATCAACTATTCACCAGAGAAAATGGTTTTTTATCATTAAATGTGAATTAGTTGAAGACTGCGATAGGATTTTATGTGAAGGACCTTATTATTACAATAAAGATTGTTTTTTTATGAAAAAGTGGCAACTGGTCTTAAGATAACCCAGGAATTACTTAACTCCATCCCTATATGGATTAAACTTCCTAATTTCGAACTAGATTTTTGGACAGTGGAAGCGATAAGTAGAAATATAGCATCTACACTAGGAAAACCTATTAGATTGGATAGTGTGACTGAGAGTTTATGTCGAATTTCATTTGTCAGGGTATTAGTTGAGGTCAATTTTGATTTCTGTTTTCCTGAGAAAGTTCTTATACAATGTCAGAATGGTGAGATAGTTTGGCAACAAGTACAATATGAATGGATACCAATTTCTTGTTCCAAATGTAAGATCTTTGGGCATTCTACAAATTTATGTAAATCACCTTGTGTTTAGGTCCAAAAGCATCAATCTAATTTAGAAAATGGAATGGATATAGACACTATTTCATATAATCAAGATAAGCTTATACAAGAGGGTGATAATAGCCATAGAATAACATAGAAAAATCCTGATGTTGAAGAATCCAATGATTTGAAAAAATGATCAATTTGCTGTTAAAGAATAGTGGGAATTATGAAGGGAAGGATATGTTAAATGTTGATAAAACTTTTACCGTGACTACTAAGTTTAATGCTGACATGTAGGAACTCAATAAGCAGTGTAGGAGGGTATACCTGAAACTGAGAATGGTTTAGTAAATAGAAAAGATGTTAGAATGAATGATACAGAGAAATCCAGTGGTTGAAAGGACATAAATGTGTATCTTAAAGGTGATTCCTTTATTACAGGAAAACCTGATCTGAATAAAAATGATGAAAAAATAGTTGATATTGAGAATTCCAGTAGTGTGTATGTTGATGAAGAAGACAGGTTTAATGACTTTATAGTTGAAGAATTTGATAGTTCTTCTTGTAGTTTTAAAGATAGAAAAACTAAGTTTAAAAATAATAAGCTTAAAAGAAGCAGCAAGATGATGAGTCAAGAGCCATTGGTTGAAACTAATACCGAATGGGTAAAGCTTATGTCCCAATATCAGACAAGATCAAAGTCTAAAAAGAGTAAAGAAGAGGGTAGCTCCTTGGGAGGGGTAATTAATGGAGGAATTAGTAAAAAAAAATGCTGATTCATTGTTTTATTCTTTTGTGAATAGTTATTCTTTGTTTTGGCTGTGTACTCTTTGGATATAGTTAACAATTGCATATGGAGTTTGGATTCTTCATGTGTATTCTGGGATTAGTTGGATTGCTTCTTTGAGTTGTTTTTGTCGGTTGTTGATTTCATGATTTTGTTTGAAGCTTGTGAGGTTGTAGTTTGTGATTTTTCTTTGGAGTAGTTGGGTGGTGTGATTGCATGTTGCTTAGTGGGCTTTCTTATTGTATTTTTGTTGTGGGTGCGAATTGCTGAAGCATTTCCTTGGTTTGGGCTTTGGGCTCGTGTAGTATTAGCATTGTAGTTTTTCTTGTGTATTTTGGCTTTTGTGTCTATTGATTGTATTTCAATGAATGGTCTGTAGTGATTTGATGTTCTGGATGGAGCTGGTTGTTATTTCTGTTAAGTATTCGTTTTGTTTGAGTCTGTTGTTTATGCCAGCTCTGTCCTATTTATGTAACCTATTTATTGTATATAAGTACCCGTTTCTTTTAAAACAAAAGTTTCTAAATATAACTTATAAGGATTTTGATAAAAGGATTCAATTTATAATGGAATCGAATCTTTATAAACAAAGTTTATAAAGAGGTTTAAGCTAATGCAAGGGTTTTTAATAAGCATTTACTTAATAATTGAATAAATAAAAGGTAATTGAATTTGAAAAAATATTTTAAACATAAGGAAGGGTTTTAAAACCATATGTAAAATAAATAGTAAATGGAACCAATGGTGACATTTACTAAATGTTAGTTTTGCGTTAACAAACTTATATTTATCTCAAAGGTAAAAATATTGTCGAATCAAGGTCTGAGAGGTAAATAAAATACCCCGACGTGAATGACTTCATGGTTATCTATAGATAATACTAGTTTGGAAACGAGAGTGGATGATGGAAATAAATTTATTATTTCGATAAATGATATTGTAAAATTTAAATATCAAAGTGTATAAGTTGAATAGAACCGTTTGAGTTTTATAGTAAACAATGTACCACCTGATATTGTTGGCCCAGATATAAAGTGTGATTATACTACCACGCTATTTTCAAGATAATGAAAATAGTATGGTTTTTAGGAATAAATTATGTCAATAAATAAGTAAAATGATATAGTTTTCGAAGAAATGTAACGATGGGTTATATTGGTTTGAAAATGGAAGCGGCCATTGGATATTTAATTATTATTTCCATAAGCGTTATCATAAACTTTAATCCGCAGAGTTTGAAGTTAAATAAAAGCCGTTTAGGGTTACATAATCAAGAATATGTCGCTTGACATTGTTTGGCCCATATAATATTAAATGACTAGATCTTTATCATTTGGCTATGTATATATGACAGTCCTTCCAAAGTAAAAGAGATTATGTGAAAACATAACGATATTTTCAAAGCAAAAGAGAATAAAGAAGATATTTTGTGAATACATTATTCTGAGGAGATAAGGGTTTGATTATTGTTTTCAAAGTAATGAAACCAAGAAAGATTTGTGAATATAATGTCTGTTTGAGATAAGTATGGAATCGATTTTTAGAAAAAATCAACAAAAGAGTTTTAAATGAATGGTTTAAATTAAAATGGGCCTGAGCTACTGAAGTATTAATCATTATTGACTTTGATTTGATAGTTAAAAATCCGAGTATCAATAAATATTGTATTGGCTATTGACGAGTTATCTAGAAGAGACCGGAATGGGAATTGGACCAAAACCACTTCGAACTGACTTTGCATTCGAAAACTAACTTGCAGGGATAATCATGAGATGATTTGAGGACATGGATCTTCAAAGTGAGATGGTTGCTCGCTGATGTCTCTGGTTAACAACCAAGACTATACTCGTAGCAGTATCCGACGTTCGGGAGTATCTTTAGTTTTGTTCAGTCCTAGGACGAACTTGTATGGACGAATGTCTGACATAATATTTCCTAAGACCACGTACGTTGATTTTTAGAAATATACCAAGTATGGTGGAGGAGAAGGCAACTTCTTTTAGCTTAGCACCCAGAGTATATTTATGCAAATCAATTAGTGATTGGATGGATCTGACAATGTTGCATTCAAAGTTTGAATGTGTTGTTTTGAAAAGGTAATCGTGACCTCAAGCCTCATCAACCGCCGAAATGACTAAAATCAGATAGGCAATATGGGTGGGTTATACCCATTAAGGTATATCATCACCTGATCTAGAGAAATTGATGTCCCTTTCTTTATGCTTCGGAATGAGTATGGTTGGATGGCCAACAGCTGTGGTCATGATATATTTGGTACACTCAAGCTAAATGAGCGGCCGGTCTTGTATGGCCGGGCTGCAAGATGTTCTTGTTGAACCCCAGTGTTCTATCTCTATAGGACACTGATCAGAAGGTGGTTCCATGCCTAGTCAATCTGGAAATCCAATCTCTAATACAAGCCATACGTTTTTCAATGTATACTAACTATGTTGGAAAGTGAGATGCAAGTATTCCATCTATATTCCTATTTTATTTGTAGACTGATAGACATTATAATAATATCTCTGGATTTTTGATTTAAAAAGTGATTTGGGTATCATAAGGTAAAATCACGTGTCATGTTTATGTGTGGTCATGTCTTACGAGAGTTCCTTTCTTTAAAAAGGTTTTTGAAAAGTTAAGCAAGTTGTTTAGTGAGTTATCTCACTGAAAGTATTCCAGATTGATCCGTGTATGTAATACTCGGGTAGGACCAAGTACCTTTTCCATGTAGCGCTGGATTTTCTTAGAGGTTCAGAAGAGGAGTTGGAGTCGGGACGTATTCTTGTATTTCTCTCATATTAATTTATTTCCACTGTGTGTGTTGTATTTATCAACATTTTAATAGGATGGTTTGGTGATGTACTCTGATGTTGTATTCATGTATATACACTAGTTTTCTCTTTGTGTAAAGAGCAATAATATATTATATTTTATTCATTCCGTTGTGTGATTCGTGTCTACTCTAATATGTTTGTGTTCTTCTTATTCTTTTGTTCTAACTTTTCTTTCTTATATTTCCTCACCCTCTAAATTCTTTCCTCTAACTATGTACTTTTCCGTGCATTTTGAGTTAACATGTGTAGTTAAATGTCGGCTTGAACTGTACGAAAAAAGTAGGCATTACACTAACCTTTTTGTGTAGATCTGGATTAGTGTCTCCAATCCTTGTTTATTTGATTTGAATAGAATTATAATGTAGAATTTTAGAATATATTGGAAAATTGGGAATGACAGAGCTTCGTTGTTGCCTCCAGAAAACATGAGCAAAAGAGTGGGGTTCTAGCCCTTTATTTATAGGCATTGAAATGACCTTGAACTAATAGATTTAATTTTATAAAGATCTGTCTATCGATATGATATAAATTATAAAACAAAACCCTCACTGCCACTGTTAGGATCGACCTGGGGTCGATCTAGTGGTCGACTTGGCAGTAGGGATGGAGATATATATATATATATATATATATATGTTTTGTTCATTTTCCGTCCGTTTTCATATTTCGTCCGTAACTTTACATATGGACTCCGTTTGTGAAGCTCCAAACATGAAAGTTGACCCCAATTCCATTATGAACACAACAATGTAAGTTTCGTATTTAAATTCCACTGTTTACGAAAATTTCATTTTTGGGAATCTAATAAATAATAAATTAATTATCATCAAAATTCTGGGTTGTTACTGTTAGCCTACTTTGTGAACTAGGCTACACAAAGTTAAAGACTCAAACAACGAAGAGCACCCTACCAGATAACCGGATCGGAACGGAATTCTTTGGGTAGAAGCAAACCAACACAAAGCAAGGAAAGACAGGATGCAGGCCGGACCGGATCGGAAGAGACAAGGCCGATCCGACCCCCCCTTTTTTACCAGCCTATCCGATCCGAATCTAGAACTGCAACAACACTCGCTCCCACGTTCCCTTGATATTCGGGACGGTTATACACACGTTCTACCCATGTTTGCCACTAAACAGATGTGTTGTCATCACCAGAATCCATCAAAACCCGAAAGTGATGGGATGGATGCCACGTGGATCCGAACCGATCCGATTCCAAGAGGATTTTTCACCTATATATACACCACCAAGAGGCATTCGGAAGGATCTTTTGGCATTCTCAGAACTCAAGTATTCTTGCAAACCGAATTTCAGTACCTTAATCCCATTCAAATCATTACTTAGAGCATTTCTCAAAGATTATTGAGTGAATGTATGTATTGATTGAGTGAGAATCTTGTTGTAATTGCATTCATATCATTAATCCAAGTGATATAAAGTGGACGTAGGCTCTTTAACGCCGAACCACTATAAATCTTGTGTCTCTATCTTATTTTTGATTTCATTTTATTAGAATTATCGTTAATTTGGGTGTTAAAGCCAATTTTGGATCTAACATTTTGGTGCTTTCACTGAGAAATCTTTGAATTCTTCGCTTTTTGGGATTATCATTCTACTATTTGGACTTTCAAAGTTCAAAGAAGTTAATCCTCCGTTTTTTGACATCCTTAAGTACTTTTTGATGAATCATTGAAGAATTGAACACTATGGCCAAAACGAAAGGAAAAGAAGTGCAAGGTGTTGCGGAGAACGTTGCTAGAGAGAATCAACAAGCTATGGTATTGATGAGGTCGCGCGGACAAGATTCTGGAGCAGGCCGCTCCGGTCAGGAAGGTCTGATCCGAGCAGGTGATACCAATCCGAGCCGATCAGAAGACGTTGAAGTCACTCGCTCCCCACATCCGAACCGGTTCGGTCCTAGTACCTTGCTCTGATCCGATCCAGAGTGAAGCTAGAACTTCTTCTCGAGCCCCCTCCAATGCTCCAATTCCAGCCGCTATGACCAATGATCAGCTTGATCCGTTTGCACCCGTCGCCCAAGGAGATTTTTCTTGCTTCCTTGACATGCTCCAGAGTACTAAGGAGGCATTGGAAGCCCATAGGCGTGACAGTGTTCGCATGCAGGAAAACATGATCACTATGAGTAGAGAACTCCAAGAGCTCCAAAGGAAAAAGACACCTTCCCCATCACGCCGCCTTGCTATAGACGATTCAACTTCTTCAGATGAGGGACGTCCTCGTGAAAGAAGACCACTAGAGCGACCTCAAAACCTTGATCAGCTGACTTTTGTATCTTTAGGATCCTGCGAAGATTGTGCTCGTGTGTTAGGGCCTGATGATCCAAGCTTGAAAGAGCCTATGTTGTTACCCATGCGTGGATCCCACGTTCTACCTAGGGATCCTAACATTACTAATCCTATGCAACATCAAATTCTTTATCCCCTCCCTCCTGACATTGACCGGGAGCGTAGGGAGAAATGCAGAGCAGCCGCCGCTAGAAACAGAAGGTTGTCCACTAATCAAGAGCCTAGGGGTAATACGAATATTAGACCTAGAGAACCAGTGCAGTCATTAACAAATGCCGATGTATGGGAGATGGTGCATCAGATTATGTCCGAAAGCCGACGGTACACTAATGAGGACTGGGGTATTGAGCGAAGTCATACCCCTTCACAGATTATATATTGGATTTCCAATTCCCTCGGCGGTTCAACTTGCCTCAGATGGATCAGTATTTAGGAAGAACGGACCCAGGGCAACATCTGATGAGGTATGCATGGTTCATGAATGCTGCAGCAGCTCCAGATGCTGTAAAATGCAAAGCCTTTCCAATTTATCTTGAAGACGTGGCGTTAATGTGGTTCACCCGACTCCCTCCCCGGTCAATATCAAATTTCATAGAATTGAGTGAGCGCTTCATGAACCAGTTTCGACTTCATGCCCGAAAGTTCAGGAGTGTCATAGAGTTGTCACGGATTAAACAGGCCCCAGGAGAATCTTTTAAGTCATATTTAGATCGCTTCAACCTGGCTATCACCGAAGTTAGTGACCCACACAAGCCCACTATTCTGATGGCCCTGATAGAAGGGGTTGACCCTGACACAGAATTCGGGGATTACTTGTCTGGGAAACCGCCTCCTACAAGAGAATTGTTCTATGAAAAAGCTAATATCCGCTTAAGGCGAGAAGAAGTTGGTGAAAATAGGAAGAGAAAGTCCGAAGGGGCCTCGAGGGAAGGTGTCCAGAGTAATGTTGCTGTGAAACAATCTGGTGACAGTTCAGGGAAGGTTGAAGTAAACGTTGGCAACCAGAGCGGGGGTTATAGCAACAGGAATGGGAACGACAATAGAAGGAACAGAAACCGAGGGAATAGCTCTAGTAAAAGACTCAGATTCCTGACTTTTGAAAACTATACGCCGTTAAATGATACGTTGGAGAATATTTACTTGGATACGTATAGCATATTGCAGTACAAAAAACCACCACCCAGAGACTCCACTGAGAAAGAGATCGCAACGGGAAAGTTTTGTTTGTTCCATGGAACCCACGACCATTCCACCAACGAATGTCGTCATTTGAGAGATATAGTTGAAAGATTGCTGCAGGAAGGGAAGTTAGACGAGTACAAGGTTGCCCCAAGGGACAGAGGGCAAGGGGACATGCCCTGGACCCAAACCAGCCTACTTTAAAACTCACAGCCCAGCAGAAAGGTAAGGGGATCGTTATTAATACCATTGTAGGCGGACCCTACCTAATTGGTTGTAGTTTCAAAGCGATGGATTAGTACGTCAATGCCGCCAAGCATTTTGAGGTAGGAGAATGCAGTAGCCTCGAAGACCTTACTCCAGTAAAACAACAAAAGACGATGTCATACGATGTCACATTCCGCAGTAGAGATGATTCCGGAGTTCAATCCCCAACTGAAGATCCACTAGTAATTACCACGACAATTGGCCCTGCTTTAGTCCATAAAGTGTTAGTGGACAACGGGAGCTCGGTCAATATCCTCTTCAATAAAGCTTTTGAACAAATGAGACTTGAAGCAAAAGATCTAAAGCTATGCGAAGGATGGATACGTGGTTTCAACGGAGCGTCGACGGCTGCGATAGGCTACGTAGAATTACCAGTGACATTAGGGCAGGGAGATCGCCAGAGAGTGAGGATCCTGCCATTTGTAGTTTTGGATGTGGAGTCGCCTTATAATGCCTTCCTAGGCCGACCGGCCCTTGCCGAGTTTAGGGCATGTATTGCACCTTGGTGCTTGCTGCTTAAATTCCCGACTGACGCAGGAATTGGGGTGATGAGGAGCGACCAAGCTACAGGACGAGCTTGTTACATGACGGGGTTGAAGATGCTAATGAAAGGGTTGAATATAGAAACTAAGGACGATTCTGCCCCTCCGAAGAAGAACTCAGCATAGCAATTAAGGGGTCCAACGCCAAGAGAGTCGCCCTCAGATGTGCTTGAGGATATAGATCCCAGAGAGGATAGAGAACCCAGGGATAGGAATGCGACTCCCAATGAGATAACAGTAGATATACCTATTGATGAGATAGATTCGACAAAAGTACTAAAGATTGGCTTGCAACTAGATCCGGTTCGAGCGAAAGAGTTGGCTGATTTTTTAAGGGCAAATCTGGATGTGTTTGCCTGGACTCATGCTGACATGAGTGGGATTTCGCCTACCATTATGAGCCACTCTTTGTGTATTAATCCAGAGCACCAACCAGTCAAACAAAAAAGACGGATGTTAGGCCCAGAGCGGTCAACAGCTTTGAAAGAAGAGGTAGAGAAGTTAAAAGATAATGGATTCATCAAGGATTCGAAATATCCCGACAGGATATCGAATCCTGTCCTGGTCAAAAAGTCAAACAGGAAGTGGCGTACAAGTATCGACTTTTCTGATTTGAACAAGGCCTGCCCAAAGGATAGCTTTCCTCTCCCTAGAATTGATCAGCTAGTAGATTCGACGGCCGGGCACGAGCTTTTATCCTTTATGGACGCCTATTCTGGGTACAATCAAATTCCCATGCACATACCAGATCAAGAGCATACAAGTTTCATCACATACTTGGGGTTATATTGTATGTGGAAATGCCATTTGGGTTAAAGAATGCAGGAGCCACATACCAGCGCTTGGTCAACCGCATGTTTTATAATCAAATCGGGAAAACCATGGAGGTTTACGTGGATGACAGGCTTGTGAAGTCTAAACAATCTTCCGACCATACAAGGGACTTAGTTGAAATGTTTGATATTCTTTGAAGGTATGGAATGAAGTTAAACCCCCTAAAATGCTCGTTTGGGGTTGCATCTGGAAAATTCCTTGGGTTTATCGTGAGTTCTCAAGGAATTGAGATAAATCCCAGCCAAATAGCAGCAATAAGGGATATTGAAGAACCACGAAAGATCAAAGACGTTCAAAGCTTGACCGGAAAAGTTGCTTCATTGAGCAGGTTTATCTCCAAAGCTACAGATAGGTGTGTACCTTTCTTCGATCTAATAAAACGAGGAAAGCGAAATTTTGAGTGGACCCCCGATTGTGTGCAGGCGTTCCAGAATCTATTTAGCCTCCAATATTATCAAAACCCATGGAACATGAGGATTTGTTTGTCTACTTAGCGGTATCATCTCACGCCGTCAGTACGGCATTAGTACATGAAGAGGATAAAGTCCAGAAGCCTGTATACTACGTGAGCAAAAAGCTAGCTGCTGCAGAACGTAATTATCCGAAGATAGAAAAGCTTGCTTATAGACTCCTGATTACTTCCCGCAAGCTTCACCTTTACTTTCAGGCTCACCCAATAGTTGTATATACCGATCAACCTTTAAGACAAGTGTTGCAAAAACCCGAAGCATTGGGGCGGTTACTTAAATGGAACATCGAGCTGAGTCAATTTGATTTGAATTTTCAACCACGAAGATCAATAAGGGGGCAGGCGTTGGCTGACTTTATAGCTGAATTCACAATTCCCGAAGAGGAAACGATGGGTGACAAGGTAGTTACTTTGGACCAAGAGTTAGAGCTTAGTCCGTGGAGGCTATATACGGACAGAGTCCAAAATGATCGAAGGTCCGGCGCCGAAGTTGTTTTAATAACTCCTGAAGGACAACCTATTTACTATGCATTACGATTAGAGTTTGCTGCTACTAATAACGATTCCGAGTATGAAGCCCTGATTGCCGGGCTGAAACTCGCCAAAGAATTGGGAGTGAAGACACTGGATATATATTGTGATTCCAAGATAGTTGTATGCCAGGTTCGGGAGGAATTTACTCTAAAGGACCTCGACTTGTTACTTATCTCAAAAAGGTAAAGGAGTTGTTGGGAAGTTTGGAGCATTACAGCATAACGCACACTCCAAGAATGGAAAATCAGAAAGCAGATCGACCGGCGAAGCTAGAAAGCTCTGATAATCCCAAAGAAACTGAAATGGTTCCGATAGAGGTTTTGGAATCACCGAGTTTCGACCTAATGGAAGCGGACCTAGCCTTGGAAGTCGACCCAGAGAGAGAATCATAGACGACATCGATCAAGAATTTTCTCAAGAATGGAATCCTCCCGTTGAAAAAGAGCGAAAGACGAGCTGTAAGACGCAAGGCTGCAAGATACGTTTTACAAGACGACGTCCTTTATCGCCAAGGGTTTTCAATGCCCCTATTACGGTGTATCGCACACGACGACATTAAACGTGTACTGCAAGAAGTACATAAAGGTGAGTGTGGGGACCACACTGGGGGCCAAACCCTAGCAAAGAAAGTACTACGGTATGGATATTTCTGGCCTACCGTGAATAAAGACGTGGCTGATTATTCACGACACTGCGACAGATGTCAAAGATTTGTCAAAATTCCCAGAGCGCCTCCGACTCAGCTCAAGTCGATGGTAAGCTCATGGCCATTTGCCATGTGGGGGATTGACATTATTGGAGTGTTACCTATTGCCAGAGGAGGAGCTAAGTACGCGATCATCGCCGTGGACTATTTCACGAAATGGGTGGAAGCTGAACCTTTAACAACGATCACGGCAAGAATGATCAGTTTTGTGGTCAGAAACATCATTTGTCGATTTGGGATACTGAAGACCATCATAACTGATAATGGGACATAGTTTGATAGCATCGAATTCAGAAACTCTTGCCAGAAGTACAAGATTGATAAACGGTACACTGTTGTAGCTCACCCGCAGTCAGATGGCTAGGTCGAAGCAATAAACAAGATCATTAAATCTATTCTTAAGAAGCGGTTAGAGCGGGCCAAAGCCAGATGGGTAAACGAGCTACCACTAGCTTTATGGGCCTATAGGACAACCTTTAAGATGGCCACCGGCCATACACCCTATTCACTTTCCCTTGGGTCAGAAGCAGTAATCCCGGTAGAATTGGAAGTCCCTTCTCATCGAGTCGCGTACTATGACCCGATGAAAAATAGAACATTCCTCCTAGAGTCTCTTGATATGATTGAAGAAAAAAGAGATGAAGCAGACTTGCGTGCCTCGAGACACCGACATCAAGTAGCATGTTATTATGACCGGAAAGTTTGCTTCAAAACCTTTGAACCAGGAGACCTAGTACTAAAACGAGTCTTCCCGCGTTCGACCCAATTGGGTCCAAAATGGGAAGGGCCATACACCATCCAACAGAAGCTTGATATAGGAGCATTCAAGCTAACGACCGTGGACGGTGAAGAGATTCCAGAGCTTGGAACGCTAAGCACTTACGACGATATCTAAGCTAAATATGAAATGTCTTCCTTTTTGTTTTTATAAGCTGTGTAAAAAGGCACGACTTGCCTTAAAAAGTCTGTTTATATGAATAAAGGATTATGAAGTGGATGTAGGCTACGACTTAGCTGAACCACTATAAAAATATCATGTGTCATTTACTTTCCTGCATTATTTATATCTTCGACAATTATTCTATCATGGCCATGAAACATGAAACATTAAGTTAAATCTGGAAAATGGGAGATAACCTATCTGCAGGAACGAACAAAATGACCACTTGCATGATAAAATGCAAAAGAATGGGAAGATGACATTCTTAACTCTAACTCTCATGAATCGAGAGAGAGTATAAAGGACGGGAAGACGACGTCCCTTGAAGCGTGAAGGTGCACCTCGATAAGAGATCGCCTCAATAATACTCTAACCTGCTTATGAGACAGGAGAGTATAAAGATGCTAAAAAGAATAGGCATCAATGACGAAAGGAATATGGCCCCGTTGGAGAATCAGGGGCAATTAGATTTTGAATTTAATCAATCTTGAATAATTCTTACTCAGTTATCCAAGATTGATTGGGGGCATATATGTGTACACATGTTCCCCTCAACAATGACTTTATTATATAACTGTAATATGACATGCTGTCCATTTGCATTTTTACTTAAGTGCTAAACTAACAACTATCAGACATTGCAAGAAATAAACTATTTTATTTACAAACACGTGAGTTTGTACAGGGAAATCAAGCAAAAGATGCGAGGGCCGCACTCGCTGCAACAATTGTGGACCAATTGAATATCAAAATAAAACAAAGCACATCATCACTCGGACTTTGGAGCAGACTTGGATTTTTTGGCGGCCTTATGAGCATTTCTAGCCTCTTTTTCAGCATCAGTCATAAGACGCTTTGGCCTTTTCTTCTCTGTATTTGAAGTACCAGAATCGGTGGATTTCTTCCCAGGAGTCGAAACACTGGAATCAAGAGAAGATTATTTAGCAAGCTCTTCTGTAATAGACCTAGTTGAAAGCTTAACAACTAACCTTGATCCAGGATCCACCACTGCAAGGGGCTTAAGGCTATCGGGGTTCAAGTTTTCAACTTTTAGCTGCATGCGTTAATCTTGTTCGGCTTTCATTTCAGCCAAAGTAATGTCATCGACACTTTTTGAATTCCTAATTATAGCCACATCAGGATCTTCTTCATGCCCCTCATTACCACCGTCGTCTTTTAAGGCATCTATCATCTCGTCATCATGAGAAGTGTCAGCCTTAGACAGTTCAGCTCCCCCTCCGAATTCAACGGTGGTAGCCTTATCCTGTCCTCCCTGAGCCTTTTTCATGGATTCTTCTCTAATAGAGGCTCCCCGAGGCTCATCATTCTTCTCGGCTAGTCCAGCACCTATGGAATGAGAAGCAACAGTTATCAACTCAGGAGAAAATAAAGGATCCTTGATTGATTGCCCAACGATGTGATGTAAGGTGGAGACGGCCTTGACAAATTGAGGTGAAAAGGTAGAAATACCTTCTGATGATTTATCAATTGGGGTGGCTACCATCTCTGACGCTGATTCGGGTATAGGAGATAAAAGAGACGCCTTAGGAATTTTCGGGTTCTCGGGATCATATCCCTCAACTTCATTAGTTTCAATGGTAGCGGAAGAAGAACCAACCTCAAGGATATTCTTTTGTTTGGCCAGGCGTTTCTCCTCCTCCATAGCAGCAGTAATGAGGCGACGCCCCTCAGCCAGGCGTGCTGGTTCGTCATCTCTCAGATACTTCTCCATAAGTTTATCTTCATCAACGAAGTCTAACCTTAAGTTCCTCTTTCTACCATTCCATGATTTGACTCCACACATGAACTAAGGTAGTCGGATAGTCTTCAATCCAGGAGATATTTCGGCAATGAATTATGTGTGCAAAGAATTCAATCAATAGTTCGCCAAAACCGTGCACTTCTTCCTGAGCCTCTGATAGTTGTTTACGGGTTTCTTCAGCAGACTTAATGGCGTAATCCACATTCCCCTTAGCTAGGGCAGCCCTATTTTCGTCTTCCATTAACTTGGACTCCAAGTCAGCGTTTCGTTTCTCTAGATCAGTATTTTTTCTCGCTAACTCGGCTTTTTATTGCTCAAGAGTGTTGTAAGCCAGTTACATTTTGACACTCTCTGACTTAGCGTCTTCCGCTTGTTTCTTCAACTCCAAACGCTCTTGACTATGAGATTCCAGCAAGTCATGATAATGCTTCTGTAATTCCTCAAATTGTTGTTTGAGGTTGTTGGCATCTCGTTGAGAGTTGATGAGTTGAGCCTGTGTGTCTTCCAGATCTTTATCCAAAATTTTCAAGGCATTCTCATCCGAATCCGCAACCTTTTTCATTGAATCAACGTCTGTAATTAAAGCCCGAATGATTCTGGAGAGATTGTGTGAGTATTTGTACATCTCTGAGTATTCTTCTCAACTACGTCAATCTTTGCATTAGCCTCATCTGCCCACTTTGAAGAAATAGGCTCAAGTGCGGGTAAGAAAGTTAGATTCTCAAAGTAGTGATCTGGGAACTGCTTCTCCAGATATGTCAGCTTAATTTATGAATCAGCATCCAGTGGTGGAGGCTTGCAGTATGTTAGCTCAACGTGTTATACCTTAGCCGGGACGATGGCTGCATCATCTTTTCCAGATCAGTTCTTAGAAACTTTGTGTTTGTCTCGCGAATCGGTATGTTTCAGTGGACTTTTTTCCCGACTATGTTTGTCTTGAGGAGAAGATCGGTCTTTGGATTGCGACGTATCTTCTCCTCGACGGCTCTGGTAGCCCTTATACCTGTCTGGATCCGACCGGACAAGGGAACGAGAGCGTGAGGTGTGTGGTCGATGAGAATCGTGAGGCCTTATGTCATCTCTTCCCCGGCTCTCACGGTGATCATGCTCGATATCGGAAGGAGGTCTGTACATGCTACGGCGCATTTTTCTGATATCATATTAAGGGCGAGACATTGTACCGGCACAACAATATAAGTGGAATTCAGAGTCAATATACACATAAGACATGAGTGTTGTGACGTGCGGTGCTAATGTGTTATGTGCGTCCTAAGTGTGTTCCCTCCAACAAACCCGAGTCTGAAGCCAGACTAGCATGAGCGGGCTCTTTGGCCTTCACGGGAGTAATCTCCTCTTAAGAAGTGAAACTTAAAGGATTTGTGCCAAAGTCCTCTGAAGTATAGATGGTTTCAGGCAGGGGAGATTTCTTAAGCCCTTAAATGTGGAATTGTCGGTAGTAGGAGCATCTCCTTGGGAAGCATCTGTCGGCAGCTCTTTTGGGGATGTTGACTTCTCAGGAGAAATAACATCGTCAGGGACGGTATATCCATCTCTACGTTTTTCAGCTATGTTGGCTAACTCATCATCCTGAGTTGAAGACGGAGAAGGAGAAGTCCGAAGAGGTATTATCGGACCTTTCGAGCCCTCGCCCGTCTCAGGAATAATGTCTACCGGGGGTATGTATACATATGGACCCGTCCCATGACCTATACTACGGGTAATAGATAGTAACCCGTGATGATGGAGATACTTATCCTTAAGAACTTCGTGTATGGTTAGGAACTTTTGATCGCCATTGAGAAGCCGATGCACACGATCAAAGTACAATTGATCCGATATTTGCTTTGGGTTATCAACTGCGAATAAAAAAGAAATCAAGTTAATGTGTTGGCATGAGCATTTAAAGTTGAGATCTAGAAAATCAGTTCTTTACTTGATTTGGTCCATCTCCTGGCGCACCCCGGCTGCTGCCTGATATAAAACCATTCGAGCTTAGAATCGCCAGCCTTGCTGCTAAATGGAGCTGTAATAATTTTCCTTTTTGGGACTGATTCAAAATATGAGAAGGAAGGAGTCTCTTGAGTCCGATGCTTGAAATTATAAAAAAGTGGACGTCATCGAAGGTAGGCTCTATACCTAAAACCTCTTTGTATGCTATATACAAGGTGTATAAGTAAGCATAAGAGTCGGGATGTAACTGCATGGAGGCAATCCGCATCTGTCTCAGAAAATCGACAACAAAAGGAGGAAACGGTGGAATAGCCCCAACCATACACATCAATCAGGTAACTGCCATAAATCCTTCCGGAGGATTGTGGGGGCGATCTGTTTTCGATGGCACCAAGGTATCTCTTTTTAGTATTCCATGCTTTAGGCATATTCGAACAAGTCTGTCGTCATCAATCGTCGATTCAACAGAATCTTTGGGTAACTCCAATATAATAGTAGACTCAAACTCATCAGGAGAACGATTATCTCCTATCCCTCCTTCCTCTTCATCGCCAAGAGAAACTTCACTATCAGAAGGTATTTCACTATTGTGTGCTTCTACTTCGTAATTTGGGCCCTCATCATCGCATTCAGGGTCTGAGGGAGAGGATATGTCATCAAGAGTAAACTTCTCAGAAGTTTCCGCAACTTCTCTCTTCTCTTCTAACCTAGATGAACGTCTCTCTGCCATGATCGCTAAACTACTAAAGAAGCAATAACATAAGTTAGAGTAAGATAGCCCGTATCCCCCCGTGTACATATGTGAACTAAAGTGTGTGCTATGTGTGCAAAGGATGCAAAGTAAACACATGAGAGCGTAATGCAAAGGTTCGATAAAGCAGTAATGTTCAGAATAGTTCTTGATGTTCGTAAGGTGCTATCCTAACTGTTCTTTAAGTTGAAGGTAGTGTCAAGTATTGATTTGGCCAGTTGAGCAAATTCTTGTGCATTAGGTAGAACTGCTTCGGTTCAGTTCGGATGTAAGTGTTGAGATCGGATCGGAGGGGAGCCATGTTTTGGTATAAAGCAAACGTTCACAACCAGCCAGCAAAACCGGATCGGTCGGAGGTAGGCATTCGGAGCGGTCCGGATTGACTTGAGTATCCATGCCTCTCTTCCTCTTTGTTTCTTACTCCAACCCGATCCGGTCATAGGAACCTCTTCCCCTTCCCTTCACTCTAACCTTTCTCCACCCGAACCGATCCCAGCTCCTCCTCTCCTCTTCTTCTTCTCCATCTTCTATCCCACTCAACTAACACCGAACCCAACTTCATGTCAAAAACCCCAATTGAAGCCAAGCACTTATGTGCTGAAACATTCAACAATAGATGATAATTCCCTCCAATGCTGCCTCGAGATGGCGATGAAGCCATTAACGACGATGGCGGAAGGGGGAGGAGATCGCGGCGTCGGAGTTAAGCAAACACCATGCCCAAATCGTTCAAATTGACCACAAATCCTAACTAAAAGCAATTATTATGAAGTAAATCGAGATTATAAACCCACCTATGTATTTGATTCGAAGATTAAAACGAGAATTTTGGAGTTTTTTAGAGTTAGGGTTTTTTCGTGCAAAACTAAAAGGACGGCAAGAATAAAAAGAAGAACGAAAGAAGGAGAAGAGGTAGCGAGTTTATATAGATCTAACATGGCCCTTTGTATTCCCCGTCTTTCACCCCGTTCGGACCGGAGTGTAAGCCCACGAATACATTCTAGCCCGTTTATCCAATGTTAAGCAAGGTGAAAAGGAAAGTCGTTCGGGTTGGAGTCCGAACCCGAAGGGAATTATACACATTAACTTGGCATGCAAATTGAATTCGAAGAAAAATAAAGAAAAATCTTACCTGGAAGAGTCACTGGAGATCAGTCAAAGTTCCTAAAGCTTGTCAAAAAGGAAGGAGAAAATTTGTGAACCTATCGGTGTATTTATAGGTTGCAAGAGACACGACTTTACGAAACAATACATCCCTACAAACGAACGGAGATGACCATCTAACGATTCAAATTCAGAGATCAATGAACAGGCAACGTCAAAGCATGCTCCATCTTCAATAGAAGCGTCCCTTTGAGGGGGGAAAATGTTATCCTACTTTGTGAACTAGGCTACACAAAGTTAAAGACTCAAACAATAAAGAACACCCTGCCAGATAACCGGATCGGAATGGAATTCTCTGGGTAGAAGCAAACCAACACAAAGCAAGGAAAGACAGGATGCAGGCCGGACCAGATCGGAAGAGACAAGGCCGATCCGACCCTCCTTTTTTACCAGCCTATCCGATCTGAATTTAGAACTGCAACAACACTCGCTCCCATGTTCCCTTGATATTCAGGGCGGTTATACACACGTTCTACCCATGTTTGCCACTAACCAGATGTGCTTTCATCACCAGAATCCATCCGAACCCGAAAGTGATGGGATGGACGCCATGTGGATCCGAACCGATCCGATTCCAAGAGGATTTTCACCTATAAATACACCACCAAGAGGCATTTGGAAGGATCTTTTGGCATTCTCAGAACTCAAGTATTCTTGCAAACCGAACTTTAGTGCCTTAATCCCATTTAAATCATTACTTAGAGCATTTCTCAAAGATTATTGAGTGAGTGTATGTATTGACTGAGTGAGAATCTTGTTGTAATTGCATTCATATCATTAATCCAAGTGATATAAAGTGGACGCAGACTCTTTAACGCCAAACCACTACAAATCTTGTGCCTCTATCTTATTTTTGATTTCATTTTATTAGAATTATCATTAATTTGGGTGTTAGAGTCAATTTTGGATCTAACAGTTACATTCTTCCCTTCTTAGAAGAAATTTCATCCCAAAATTTTATTAATGACAAAGTCATGGCGTTGGCACCTAATTATCCTAAAACTACACAATCCAATTTTGTAACCTACGTGCGCATGTGCACAATGTACATAATGAATTGAAATCGCACAATATGCATACATAATGATTCTAAATCGGATCCTCCTATATGTATGCATTTTATTTTTGAAAACATGATGCAAACATCCTAAATTATACTGGCAGTTCAATATGAATGAAAACTTTTGAAAACATAACCCTTACAGGACTACGAATAGAAGTGTGAAGCAATCAATTTTGCATCTAAACCCTACCATCCAACACATCAACACATCTAAATTGTTACCAATTAATTTCTTTTAAGTCAGAAAAAAGGAGTTTAACAAGGAGAAATGCAACGTTCTTTCCGCTTATAAATGTTCCAATTCTCGTCATATAGTGGAAAATTTACCTCGATTACTCCAAAATATCCCAAAAATTTCCATCTCTAGACTGCAAAGAAGGCTTAAAACAAGCTTTAAATCGTAAAATGAGTTAATTAACAACTCCCGCGCATCATTAACAAGGTATGGAAACAACGTTTCCATGGCTAAAATAGTCTTTCCCTTAATGTCTTTATGCATCGTCATCCCTGGTGCACCTCTAAAACGTGCAAACGGTCCATCCAAAATCTTCATTATGCTTTACATGTGACTATAAAAGTCGAAATTTTCCATAAAATAGATTTCCGCTTTAAAAATTCTAATGTAAATTTTGAAATTCCTTTTCGGTACTGCTTTATTTTCCATACCAGATTTGTACAAAAACAAAATTTTGGTAACGTGCGTTTTACTACATTTAAACCATCATTTTTTTTTTACACTAAACATATGTTTAAACACGCGTAAACAGCCTTACCCAAATCTGTATTTTTGTATAAATTGGATTAAAAGAAAGTAAATCAGACAAAATAAAAATTGTTTTTTTTTCTTTTTTTAAAACAATATTTACAAATATTTCTAAATATATTTTGCGGAAACTTAAACGACTCAAGTCACATGTTGGAGGGAAAGAAAGCCGGTCATGTAGAAAATGCGAAAACCAAAACCACAAACAAAATTCAAAAACAAATTTTAACTTAAAAAGGAGCAGACGACAAATAATAAATATACTCGACTTTTTTGTTATAGCCAAGTATTATTTAAGCTTTTTAAGTCTCTCTGATTGGAAAAAATGAGGCCCTTATTATTTCTTTCACCTTTTTTGGGATGAGGTATTGGGTATCATTCCTTCTTTTTATAGCCTAGAAGATATTCTTCGAGGTATTACTCAAGGGTATTAAGCCTTTTGGATTGAAAAACCTGAGGCGGTTATTATTTCTTCCATTTTTCCTTAGACCCTGATTCGCCATCTTCTTATTTTCTCATTTTCCTGCATTCCCTTGGGTATTTACTTCCTGTTTTAGCTCAACGGTGCCTTGATTCTAAACACTAATGGCGGCACTTTTGCCTAGGATCTTAGCATTTTCTAGTCTTATAAATTCATCAGTATTTTTGTAAAACTTTTCCAATATATTAGGTTCTTTCATCTTGGCCCATTTTTCGAACTAAGTTACCTTATGGATGGCACAAAACAATGACATCAACACTATCTTGGGTTTTGGATTACCAAACTCAGTAACAATGGTATTGAATCGGTTCAAAAAGTTTTTTAATGATTCCTAAACCTACAGTCAATTCGGACACTGACATACTATCCTTTATCTTCGTTGAACTATTCCTTAATTTTTTGTGCCAAGTCCCCAAATTATGAGATAGATTTTAGTAGGCAACTTCGTGAACCACAATGAGGGGAAGTATCTAAATTTCAATTCACCAATGTCTCGAGCTCCATTCATATTTAACTCATACTTATACAAATAACAAGTTTGAGTCGGATATTTCATTGTACGCAAGCATAGTTGGAGGGTTAAACTTCTTGGGATACTCGACATCTAGATTTTCTTGCGTGAATGGGTGTTCAGCTCAGAGCAAAGCCTCAGTCCTCTTCTTTGTCCTTTTGGGCCATGCTTTCTTTTATTAACTTTCTAATCATTTCATAAATATGCTCATCATTGGTATAACGCTCCATGGGGAGAATATCAGCAATGTCCTCAAGTGTTTGGCTTCCCAGACAATTTCTATTGGCCATCTAAGATCATATACCTCCAGCGTTTGGAGGATCCCCTCTTGTCGTGTTCAGTACCCTTGGAGGAGGTTGCACTGTAAGTTGGAAGTATTAGATTGATTTCTTTGGCTTATGTTGGCATTGGTCTTAGAATCTTCCAACCCAAAATCATGACCATCATCTAATACAGAAATTTCTATCTAGGTTGTTGGCAGTATCTTTGCGGAAATTGGGATTGATTCCAAGATTGAGATTCCAAGGGAGCATGGTTTCATTCCCTTATATAGCAGGTTGGTTTATGTCAGCTACATGCACCTTATGCACTTGGTTTTGTTTCCTTCTTCACTTATCTGAAGTGGAAGAATATACATTTTCCTCTAAATCCATATCTATTCTGGTAGCATCCATGTTGGGCCTCGATGCAAGGAAAGCATCCATCTTCTCCATCAAGGCCCTATTAGTGGTCTCGATGCGCTGGCTCTTAGTCTTTACGATCGTGTCTATTTTTTCTCTGGTTATAGCTTCACCTTGAGCGTAGATCCCACTTGGATTGGCAGGAGAAGCTTTGGTATCTCTACCTATAGTTCCGGAAGCAAATCTACTTCTTGTTCTTCGTTCTAGAAGGTGTCATTATCTCGCTCTACTTACGGGATTTTTAACAGATTTACCAACGGATATATCTTCCAGACCATGAGGATCTATTTCTCAGTGAAAGCACCAAATGTTAACATTAAAAAATGGAACTAACACTGAAATAATATGAAAGCACCACCCCCTCAAGGGGAAATAACACAGATTTAACACAAATAATATGAAAATGGATGGAAAAGAAAGAAATTAATAGCAAAAAGAGATAACATGGGGTTTTTATAGTGGTTCAACCGTTAAGGAGGCCTACATCCACTTTTAACATGTTAATTACTAGATCCTCCGTGCCAATTATAATAGCCTTGATTACAAATCGTTAAACACATCTCCAAAGTAGAGAGTACAATAAGCATAATGCAAGGAACATCGGAGTAGATCACAATATTTCAATTTAGTGAAGAAAAAAAATTACTGTCTCTAGAGGATACTGTGGATGAAAGAGTGATTTGCCAAAGTTTCTGGGGGGACAAATCAAATGTGTATGAGATGTCTTGGAGCAAGTTAGGCCGAGTTATTCAACGAGGAGGTTTAGAGGAACACCAATACGTAATGCCTAAAATGTGGGCACCATTTGACAAGGGCATATGGATCGGTATCGATCCATAGCCTATAGATCGGTATTGATCCATAGACTTGGCCTTTTTAGTGGCCTTGACTTTATATTTGGTCTTCCTATCTTCCTTTGATCCTATGTGCAGAGATTCATAAGGTGTGGACTTCATTTGTTATACTTGTGAATCACACCAACTTATCTATCTTCATATAATTCAGTCCATCAGGTACCTTGAGTTATGGAACACCATATTGCTATTATAACAAACTGAAATTTTCAACATTTAAATATTAAATTGAAATGGATATATAAAAGAATTTAAGATATTATTAATGAACGATCCCAAATTAAACTTTCAAATAACAACAGTCCATAAATTTTAACTTATACAATATTTATTAAATTATCAATTCTGGTAATGAATATTAGAAATAACAATAATCATCCATGGTTTTGTTTTAGAAGTTTAATAAAGCAATAATTGGAAATAATAAAATGAACGTTTTCAGTGTGAATCAAATATAACAAATTAGAGAAACTGGAACAATCTAAAATAACGTATGATTTATAATAACATCATCAACTAGAGTTTAACCTAAAAATTAATAGTAAAATTCAATTACTAAATTTTGATATTTGGAATATGTCTAACTAAATATAGCAAAGAAAGAACTTTTGTAGTAAAATACTCAAATTCAACCAACTCACTTAATTTAGGTAAAATCAATAAAAAAATAAAAATAAAAATGTTTTCAAATTTTTTTAGTATTAAAACATTTTCTGATGGAGATGTCAAAATTAAAACAATTGTAAAAACTGCAAAAAATTAACGAAAAAATGTCTATTTAGTATTATTGCACCTAATATGTTTTGTGATCAAGTGAAATACATGATTCGGGTTTCAAGTCACCATTCAAATTCTCCAAACTATCGCACCTTTTACCATTCCGAATCATCACTTCATTATCTGTTTCATCACTTTTTAAACACGCTTGATCCACTCTCCTCTTCAAATCTGAAAAATGCTCTACTTCTCTTCAAAATGTGTCCAAGTGTACAGTGGCGTAGCTAGAAAATGTACTTGGAAGGGGCAAAATATTAATTCTAGATATTCAGAGGCGATAGCCATGATTTTTTTTCCACCAATCATTTGGTTGAGTGTATAAAGAATCATTTAAGAACATTAAACAAGCATAACTAAATATAATAATATAATAATTATTCAGTGCAAAAGTGATCAACTATTGTTCAAAATATTCTGCATGTCCAAAATTTTACAAAATAAAATCGTTAATCAATAAAAGATATTGTTTATACAAATTATGAATGTAGTATTTAATTTTTCTGCATTAAAAAAATGTTCTATAGAAAAATTGTCTGTCGAAAACTCTACAAGAAGATAACTCTCTACAAGAAGATAACTCTACACAACAGCAAAGCTTAAAAATTGAATTATAAAGCCACTCCATTATTGTAGAAATCAATTTAAAGCCAACTCTATAACGTAACAAAAAATTTAATATTCAATGAATTGAAGCAATCAAATTATAAAGCCAACTCTACATCAAATTCTACAACAATTGAAGCATATAGAACTGAATAAGCTAAAAAGCACTCCAATTAGTTGGTCGAATCAAGATATCCAACGAATACTCATCGCCCATTTCAAAGCTTAAATGTGAAGGACCAAGCTACCAGTGAGAGCACCATCTATGGATGCTGAGAAGGCTACAGAAAGCTGCAGAGGAGTCTGACTTTCAGGAGAGTCCACAGCAATAACTTGAAATGGAGGGTTGCTTACAAGTTACGATGTTGAGTTGAGCGACTGGGTTGAAGTCCGATTTAAAGACTAGAGTTTTTATATTTTTTTTGTGATCGAAAGTTCTATTATGTTTTCTATTTTGTTTTTGTGAAAGCTAGGAGGGTCACGAGCCCAGGCCATCAATAACGTGCCTCCGCCCCTGCACATGTAGAAAGAAAAAAAAACTTGGATTTAACTTTCAAAACTGTGCATCATCCTTCTCACCCACGCATGACGTCCAACCACCTATAGCTCAGTGCCCTCGTCCTACACCTATTCCGCCGCTTGTATCTCCATCCCACACCGACCTGCCCATTCATCACACCCAAACACTTTACTTCCCTTTGTAACCCACAGCCAATCCATTTCCTTTACGCATCCCAAGGCAACCACCATACTTCGATTATCACCGCTAACCCGATGACGCCCTGCTCCATTGTTGTGCCAAACTCCAGTACCCAAACCCTAAGCTCTAAACCCCCCACCCTCTTCGACACCCACAACAACCGCTAGATATGCCTTCAGTCCTCCTCATGAAACCCATGCAACCTCCTGCACCACGAACTAGACTGCCTTGTTTCTCCCTCCTCCAAACTTGCGTCAAACCGACTACACGCGAACGACCACTAACTCCGCCTCATCCTAGCTCTAGTCACCACCAACGTAGCCGTTTTTTCTCTAATGCAATCTTTCCTTGACAACCATCTTCCCTTCCCTCCGGTTATCACTTCAACCATCTTCCCTTCCCTCCAGCACTTGTTGCTGCATTGTATGCTGCGTTTGATGTTGAATCAGACCATTTCCAAGTTGTTAGACCTATTGCTTGTCCCTTGTTGACTTGTGATTTCTATGCATCCTTGAGCATGTATGAACTTGACCTATTACAGTTGTCACTGTGTGTATCAGAGATACCTTGATTCGTCGCTAATTGTTGTTGCTTGTTATTCATGAAAGATGAATATAATTTCAGGACTAATATTGTTTGCAAGTTAAATTGATTACCACATGAAGTGTTAAATTGATTATCACACGAAATGTTAGTCAATATCACATGAATTATTAGATGTTACCACATGAATTGTTATTTACATTGATATTTACACGAGTTGCTAGTTGTTAATTACATATGATAGTGATTAATTCGGGTATGAAATGGTTGTTCGTATGTTTATTGTTCATCTAATTTGACATCATCCCTATTATCACATTTGCAAGTTCATGACATCATAAGATGTGTGCAAAATTATTATGAAATTTGAAGTGGGATATGAGTTAAAATGATAAATACCCAAACTATATAACTGTGATTTGATTAAATAAACATATTTTGAAATCTAATTGGAAGATTTTAATTTTAAATTAGGGATTTAATTAAAAGATTGAAATTAAACTTAAAGATTTAATTTGTTGATTTATTTAATGAAAATATTTAATTTTAAATTTTAATTTATTTTGATTAATTCATTTAGTTTAATGAAAACCTTGAAATTAATTTAAAGATTAGATTTGATTAAGTTTAGTGAAAAATTGAATAGATTTAATGTTAAGATTTTATTAAACTAATTTAAAGATTAAATTAATATAGTGATTTAATATTATTAATTTAACTTTTAAAATTTCAACTAAGCGTCGAAATAAACATATGGAAAGATTATGAATTTGGAATTATTAAGATTTAATTAATTAATCGCTTTTAAAGGTAAAATTATGAAATTTCAAGAATTTGATAATTTAAATTAATGTGAAAAATTAATTTAAATCATTAAAAGTCGAGAAAAACGTAAAATGCCGTCATCACAGCTTACCTCCTCGAGCCCTACAAAACCCCTCTCCCCATCCATTCCACTATCTGTTCCGCCTCCTGTCCCTCCACCGCAACCTCCTGACCCATCCCCCTCTGGCGCCCCTCTTCCAGAACCCTTATCCCTGACCAGATGGTCATCACTCTTTGCGACGAAACCATGTAGCGCGGGTGAGTTTGCTCCGCAACGTTCACACTTAAATACTCTGGTAAGAGTCTTGTTCCTATTGATGACATAGTTAATGCGAGTACAGAGGTTTGACAAGATTACATCACTGGAATTTTTCTTGACGCTCTTATGTCATTCACCGCAGTGGTAACGCATCTACTTAAGATTTGGAAGCCACACATTCCTATCAAAGTGAAATCGATTGGTTTGATGTTCTTCTTTCTCGTTGCTGATGCCGATAAAAGGAAGAAAATTCTTCAAGCAGACCCAATAATTATAAGGAGCAAAGTGTTCATAATCAAGAAATGAATGTAAATATGGGAATTTCGGGTAAGGGTATCGAATTAGTACCAATTTGGATCAAACTGACTAATCTTCCGATGGTGGCATGATCCAAAACCGGTATAGCTTGGCTTGCAACTCATGTCGGCAAATTCCTATGTACGGATAAGGCAATGGAAAGTCTAGATATGCTTGGTTATGCCAAAGTCATGGTGGAGATCTGCCCTACCAGTGAACTTCCAGATTCTATTTTGGTTCTCCTTGATGATGGCTATGAGCACATTGTTAAAATCAATTATACCTGGAAACCGGACATTTGCCTCTAATGTGTAGCGTTTGGGCATACGATGGATAACTGTCCTTTTAGTGTTTGCGATAATGCTCCAGCCGTGAGGGTAGATAAACTTGGCCAATCTGATGTGATTAAAAGCAAGTATGGTGAAAAGAGTATACAAGTTAATGGTGTCATGGACCTTCACAAAATGAAGAGACAAGCCAAAACCATTCTGACGAGGAGCAGTCAAAAGGTTAGGACCCTCCCCTCTTTAATGCGTAAGAAATGGAAGAAAGTAGACAGTGTTAAGGTGAATCAAGATAGTAATGTAGACTTATGTATGTCTGACGTTGGAACTAGCAACAAGTTTATTGCATTAAACAATGAAAGTGTCGGTATTGGTATCAATGGCGTTATGTTGGAGAGTGTACACACTGATGCACCAGATTTGTCTGTTCATGAATTTGGTGACACTGATGCTGATACTTTTGATGTAGGTTTGCTGGACATCCCCTTGCCAGATCTCTATGTCACAAGATTGGGTATGTGCCTGTGCTTTCAGGTATTGCATTAAACACTACTTTGGTCATTGGTGATGATAATATATTAGAGAGTAAAGTGAAAGAGGTGGAGTTAGCAGAGAGTGTTGTTGAAAAGCATAATGATCAAGTTGGGAGAGGTGTTAGTTTAATGACTTAGCTGATTGATGATGTCCACAACTTTGATAGTGGTAATACTTCACAGCCAAATTTGCCTGGTGATCTATCATGTGGACGTCATTGGTGTTTCTGAGGCTAACATGATTCCTTCTCCGCTGGAGGATTTCCTATAGCAGAATAATTCACAAAATGTATGGCAAGAAGAGAATATTGTAAATGATGAAAACATGAAAGAACAACAGGAGCTAAAATTGATTATTAGCCAGTTCATGGAAATATTAGATAAAGAACTTGCTGAGGTGGGTAACAGTCCAAGTAAAGTAGAAAACTTACAAAAGAAGCTCAGTGAATGCCATAATATCTTTCCTGGTCTGGAAAGTTGTACAGTCAAATTTGCATGGATCAAAGACATTATTAAGATACTCAAGAAGAATATTAGATAACACCAACGTAGATCACCCTCCACTTCAAGTCAAGCCAAACTCACTACTACATTTACACTCTTTGAAGTGTCACCTTACGCGAATGTTGATCCACCTCCGGGGCATAAACCAAGGCCTCCTGATATTGTAATTGAACAGGCTACTGCGACTTCGAGTGAGAAAGAGCCTCCTAAGACTCCGATCACACGTAGTATGAAACAAGAAATGATGAAGCATCATCAGGAGAATGGTTAGAAGTTGTGCCTCTAACTCAAGGATTTAGTTATGTTTTTTCCATCATTAGATAAAACGTAAAATGTACCATGTTATTAAGCAATGTATATGCTGATGTAATTGTTTGAGTCTAGCACACTCTTCCTTGCGTGGAAGCCTAGTTGATATATGCTTTGTATATCACCTGCTTACTGTGTACTTTATTTTATTTTTAATAAAGAGTGTTACAGATCACTATAAAAACCGGTCGGCTTTACCAAAAAAAAAAAAAAAAATCATTAAACTGAATTGATTTAAGTAGATGACCTAAAATGGAATTTAATCTTCGAATTTAAATTGTGAATGTTGGTTTTAAAACCAATTTAGTGAAATGAATTTAAAGTTTAAATTTTGGAACCAAATTGATGTAAATGGTTTAGAATTGGAATTTAATTTTTAAACTAATTTTAAACAGTGTGTTTAAATCAGAAATTTAGATGATTAAGCATTAAGTTGATTTGACATTTGAACTTTGAATTGATTTTAAGTCGAAATTTCGATATATGGTTCTAATTGGATTATAGAATATGGAACAGTTTAAAGTGAACTTTTGTAATCCATAGTTGAATTCAAATGGTTTAATAGAAAATAACCTCTTTTATTCAAAATCGTTTTGTTAAAATTATTTTAAATTAGTATTATTTTATATTAGCTACTTCAACTAAAGTGGTTTCTCTTCTACAGTTTATTTTCACACTGTTAATTTATGACTATTTTAAATAAACTGTTTTTATATCAAATTTAATAATTATATTCACCTATTTTAATTAGACTATTTTTATATTAAATTTAGCTATTATATTTATATTGGTTGGGAGAGCAATTTTTCTGTGCTCGGCACCCCTATTCCGCGTGTGTCCACCAATCAAATCTCTCTATTTCCATTTTTTTGCATTTAAGTCCTCGGACAATTAAAAGATTTAACTGAAAAGGCGAAAATCAGGGTTTGTGATTGACTGAGGACACGGAGCACATAGAAAACGGGGACCGAAGAATTGATGCGCTTGGTTGGAGTGAACTTTTTACGTTTTTATGGGGACCCCCTTTTCCTTTCCTCTGCCAACAACATCTCTCCCTCCTTACCACCCGTACAACCCATCCCATCATTTTCTGACCTGCTCCATACGCCACCTAAGCCGCCTGACCCCATCATCAACCATGACACATCCACCGTTCACACCACTCAAGCCATCGACATCCAACACTCCCAGGCTCCGACTACCGCAACCAACAATACCCTAAACTTAGCTACCAGAGGCTCACTTAGATCAGATTTCCACCGTGCCCCCATCTACCACCACCACCAGGTCGTGCACCTCCCTCTTTGCCACAAAACCACGTAATGTTGAATTAAAAGTATTGTCCAGTTCCTTTCAAACTCAAGTATTCTGGTGTAAACTTGCCTACTTCAAAGGATTTTAAAACACAAGGTTCGAGCTACTGGAAGAATTATCTTATAGGATTTTTCTTGGATGAGTCGCTACCGTATCACACTGTTGTTAATCAGCTCAACCAGTTTTGGAAGTTTTAAGGTAAAATCACTACCAAAGTGATAATGACCATATTTATTTTGAATTCGCTTCGGATAAGATCATTAAAAAAACTTGAGTTTGAAGTCCACAGCACTATGATGATTGGTTAAGGACTTATACCATGATAACAGTGGTGCGGGTTCGTAACCCGAAATGATATGCTAAGAGTTTACCATGTGCATATGATATGATCAGCCTCATTTATGTGGTGTTCGCGGATCGGACTAAATATACTAGGGAGGCACTAGGGAGAGTTTTACGACTCCAGCCAAATGTTCTGATTTGGATTCATCTGCATAAGATATTGCTCTTTTATTTGGCGCATTTGGGTATCAATTGGTTGACGTATCATATTGATGACATGATATGATATGTTTCAATGGAGCGATAGAGCGCATGAGCCATCTGGAATATGCGAAATACATGGTTGAAATTACGGCTGACAGGGAGCTTCCTGCTTTCATCAATGCTGGTGAGGGAGAAGACAAATCTATTGTGAAAGTTAGATATGACTGGAAGTCGTTGATCTGCAAACACTGTAAGGTTTTCGGTAATCATAACAGTAATTGTTTATTGAGCAAGAATTCGACCTCTGCTGTCAATGTTTCAGAGGGTCAATGCGTACCTATCCCGCCGATGAACTTTGGCTCCACCATGGCCTCCCTGCCACCCACGCTTTTCACCACACCTATCACAGCCCACTACTAGCTTTATGCATGTTTCCATCCCAGGAGAACCACCCTCAGGTTTTACGCAATGATACTGTGTGCATGTCAGATCGATCTCATGTGCATAATGTTTCCTACCTTTCTACTACACCTCACCTCACAATATTTTCGCTCCTATTATCCCACCATCCACCACGACTGACAATAATAGGTGCTCACCTTCTACGTACATTCGTAACATCGATCATCGTTAACCCAAACAATCCACCATCTACATACATCTACGATAACCTATATTCATGCACTTATCTACCAGATGACATCATACAAGAATTGCTCCCTCCAATCCACCATCATCAACCATAGTTCCCCACCTAATGAATCTGACACTTTTTTTACAGCAATCTACATACCTACCTCTCGTCATGAGCCTGTCACCCCACTCATATCACAGACCAAATCCCCCACCCCATCCCTCATGGACTTTAATAACTCCAAAATCTTTTCTGAAGAGACTGTACGTAGTAGCACACAAACATGCCCGAAATGTTAAAAACAAGAAGCACAAGAATAAGGCACAGCATGTCGTTTCTCTAGAGAATGTTTTGCCGCAAGAACACGACAGTCAAGATGAAGGCTCATCTAGAAAGACTCGATCCAGTCTCTCTAGAAAATTTAAAAAGTATACTCGATGATAGACAACATTTTCGCTTAGCATATTCGAGGAGCTCATCTGAATACAAAGAAACTGGAAGTTATTAAAATTGTGTCAGTGATCGTAATATAGGTCTTATGGCCATTTAGGAAACTAAACAAAATGCCGAGTTATTGCATAAAGCTTGTCGATACATTAAACATGACTGGGTGCCATCAAACAACCTTGTTTCTGCACCATATGGTCACATTATTGTCCTTTGGAACCATATTCTTTTTTCTTCCACCACTTTAATATCCTCTAAACAATTCATCCACCTCTAATGTCACCAAATCCCCTCTGATACTTCCTTTTTCCTTACTATTGTATATGCTTCCAATCACGAAGAAATCATAAATTTTTTAACCATTGGACTAAAATTGAGGAATTTAGTGCTACATTTTGCAGGATTGGAATAGTAATATTAGAGAAAACCCGATGTATGTGTTTCAACAAAAACTCAGGAAAACAAAGAAGGTACTGCTCACGTAGGCATAGAAGACATTTTGAAACGGGTAAACGATTTGCGAGGCCATCAGGGATAAATTACATAAGACACAGCAGGACATGATTAATTCCCTCAGCGGTGTCTTATCATCTCATGCATAGTTTTAAAAACTGGACCTTAAGTCAAACGGTGATGCTCCAATATTGAAGATTTTGAAGGTTTAACCGGTCACCTTAAAAGCCGTAACATTAGAAACATTTTTTAAATTAGTGTGCATGCATTAATGAAAAAAACTTGTCCTTGATATGAAACTACAATAAAAATCATGATAGTTACTTGAACTGAGCTCACACAAATAATTGCATAGTATAAATCCATAATTTAATGCATTACTAACGAAAATAAGTACGAAAATGCTAATATGCCCGGGTATTCAGTTTGTCATTTTTTGCACCAAACACAAGAAAAGTGGAGGGAACCATCGCAAAAGACAATTTTGCCCTTCTGAATTACACTAATTTGTACTGATTCGCACTTTTTGACAAAAAAGTGTTCGGGCATAGTAGCATATCCCAAATAAGTATGCTGCAAATAAATTTTCTTTTTCTTTTTTTTTTTTGGATAGAAATGAAGTTATGTGTATAACAGAAGTCCCACATTCCCATAATAACAAGCAAAGTCTTAAATGTTGTTTTACAAATATGTCAGTTACTTCCAGCAAAACGTATGCAGCATGATTTCAAGGCATTTTGTCTACACAGATCAAAGCATGTTCGGTCAAATAATGTGGCTTATTAAACGATGAGTGCTGCTACACAGATCGAAGCATGTTCGGTCAAATAATGTGGCTTATTAAATGACTAAAAGTAAATGACTAAAAGCAATAAGTAATCATCAGAGATTACTGTTTGTTTTTGCATTCAACTCAAGAAAAAGTCGATTTGTGCGAAAACAAACAGTAATTTCTGAGGGATCCGACAGTAAATGGTAGCAAATTACAAGTATACCATCTTGAATTCAAAAAAATTCCCCAACCGTTTTATTTGATCGAACATGCTTCGGTTCGTGTAGCAACATTTTTATTGTTATATGAAATATTATGTGAGCTGACTTTCAAGTTTTTCAAGTTTAGAAATCCGGTTTTTTGAGGTTGAAATGTGGTCTTCACGGTTTAATAGAAATGAAGGCTTAATTGAGTTCTAGGCCGAATTGATTTGCGGTTGTTATGGTTAAACCGTCAGCTCGTTCTGGTTTTTAAAACACTACATGTTAAGCATGATCTTACTTGTTAATTACAATCTGCCCTTAAAAATGAACTAGACAAAAACTTGGTAAAGACTTTCTTTTGAAGGCGACACAAATACAATTTTTTTTCCATATGGCGTTGAAAAATTAAAAAACAAAGTTTAGTATTCACTCCATCGATGATGTATATGGTAACACTGTCCAAGACCAATGCTTTGGCTAATTATTTTAGTTTCTTCCTCAGTCACAATATTTCATGTATTACTTTGAGCTCCATTGCATAGTTGGACTAACCTACTATTAACCATGATGAGGCCTCAGCCTTCTCCAAAGGCATCATGAATCAAGAAATAAAGGTGTAAGATTTCTGAAATATGTAATATTGTAGAACTTGTCAAATGTATTGATGATAAAACTCAATGTAATAATGTACAGAGTATTCGCTTCATATATATAGAGAAATAAAGTACATATGGGTAAAACAGAAGGCCCACTAAACAAAGAAAAACAAGCCCATGCGGCTATGTAAAGAAGGGATCGGTTTGTATGTGTTTTGTCATATGACCATATGTTTAACACCCCACCTCAAACCGATATAGGGTTTTAATGTCTTCTGCTCTGCGCCGCCGCTGATAACCTTCAATTCACTTCTTAATCTCTCAAAATTGTTCCTGGATAATGCTTTCGTCAAGATATCAGCCTTTTGATAGAAGGCTGGTACGTGATTGATGACAAGTTTCCCTGCTTCAGTTCGCTCTCTGATGAAATGGAGGTCGATCTCTATGTGCTTCATCCTTGAATGTTGTACAGGGTTACTGGATAGGGCGGCAGTGCTCTTGTTGTCACACCAGAGAACTAGCTTCTTCGTAAGCGAAAGCCCCAATTTTTTATTAGGGTTTCAACCCAAATAATTTCAGATGTGGCCGATACAATCGCTCTATACTCCGCTTCAGTGCTTGATCTGGAAATGGTTGGTTGTTTCTTCGTACACCAGGAAATTAGATTCGATCCCATGAACAAACAGTAACCGGAAGTGGACCTCCGATCATCCGGGTCATTAGCCCAGTCAGCATCACTATAAGTGCTTAAATTTATGTCCTTTCCTGCTTTGATTGTTAAACCATAATCCATTGTTCCTCGTAAGTAACGTAGAATCCTTTTGACTGCCCTCCAGTGTTCAGTTAGGGAATTAGCCATGATTTGACATACTTTATTCACGCTAAAACAAATTTCAGGTCTTGTGGTAGTAAAGTACTGTAGAGCTCCAACTATACTTCGATACTGTTTGTTGTTGTCTATAGCATCTCGTCTGTGTTTAGATACACACAAATTGCTAGTCATTAGTGTGGAGATGGGTTTGGCTTTGTCCATATTAGCTCTAGCAAGTATTTCACATATGTATTTTCTTTGAGATAGAAAATTTTCTGACTTTGACTTTCTTTGAACTTGAATGCCTAGAAAGTAATTCACCTCTCCCATATCTTTAATAGCAAAAGTTTTGTTCAAATGGGATATGACTTTATTGATTTCAGCACTATCACTTCCTGTTATGAGAATGTCATCAACATAGACAAGTATATACACGCTTCCTTGATTTTGAATTCTGGTGTACAGTGAACTGTCTGATTTTGTTGCTGTGTAACCCATACCTGCCAATGAGTCTTTTAGTTTAACATACCAGGCTCTTGAAGCTTGCTTCAAACCATAAATTGCCTTGTTTAGTTGACAAACATAATTCTCTTTTCCTTTGCACACAAACTCTTTTGGCTGCTGCATGTAAACACTTTCATGTAGATCTCCATTCAGAAAAGCATTATACACATCCAACTGTCGTATATTCCATCCTTTGTAAATAGTTATGGTTAAGATAATCGTGATAGTTGTAGGTTTAACCATAGGGGAGAAAGTCTCATTAAAGTCAAACCCATATTGTTGAGAAAAACCCCTTGCAACTAATCTAGCTTTATGTTTGCATATGTTTCCCTCAGCATCTCTATTTAGATTATAAGTCCATTTGCACCTCACAACATTCTAACCTTTTGGTGCAATGCTAGATTCCAGGTTTTATTTCTTATCAATGCTTTATATTCCTCATTCATGGCCTTGCACCAGGATTTGTGTTTGACAGCCTCTTCATATGTGACTGGTTCAATGGTATATGCATTCTCTTTAATTGCATTGTAAACTTTTGGTTTGAATATGCCACTTTTGGCTCTTGTGATCATATGATGTCCTGATGGTTGTCTTTGAGCATTATTTTCATCACTGTCTGTGTCTGGTGTGTCATTATCACTGCTTTGATTCTGGCTGTTGTTGTTGTGACTGTCGTAATTTTGATATTGATCATCATCATCATCATCATCATCCCTTAAGTGCTCACTTGAACTGTATCCAGATCTGGTGCTGGAAACGGTTGGAGTAACTAGTGTCAGCTGTGGTGTCCCTTTGTCATCAGATTGCACAGTCCATTCAGTTAATGTAGGAATAAGTCCCATTGTGGTTCTTGACTAGTCATTTTTTTGATTACCTTTGTTTTTCTTGTCTGCAAAGGGAAACACACACTCATTAAAAACAACATGTCTAGACATCTTTCCCTTGTCATCTAAGAACTTGTATCCTTTTCGGTTATCAGCATATCCTAGAAAGGTACATGGGCTTGATCTTAAGGAAAATTTGTGGTTATTGTATGGTTTGAGGCATGGGAAGCACAAGCATCCAAATGTTCTCAAAAATATGTAATCTAGTTTGTTCCCAAACAGAGTTTCATGAGGACATTTGTGTTGTAAAACTTTAGTTGGCATCCTATTTATTAGATATTGCCTCATTCCAATACTTTAGGGGTAAGGAGGACATTGATAACAATGTTAATCATGTTTCCATTATATGTCTGTGTTTTCTTTCTACAATGCCATTTTGTTCAGATGTGTATGGGCAAGTGGTCCTATGAATGATACCTTTTTGGTTAAAAACATGTTTGAGAGGTAAAAACTCACTGCCCCAATCTGTTTGCACAGTTTTGATGCTGCAGTTTACTTGTTTTTCAATAAAATTCATAAACTGCGACATTGCATTATATGTATCTGATTTGGCATTGAGAAAGAAAATCCAGGTATACCTGGTACATGCATCCACAACTGATAGATAATACCTGTGTCCTTGTCTTGAGCATAATGGTGCAGGACCCCATAAATCTGTTGTAACTAATTCAAGAGGCTTAGAGTAAACAGTTTCAGATTTTGCAAAGCGTAATTTGTGGTTTTTGCCAAGTTGACAATGTGTGCAAATATTAGGAACAGGTGAGTGTTTAAAAGGAATATTATTGCTTTTCAATATTTGCATTACAATGTCATAACTAGGATGTCCAAATTTACAATGCCAAGTATTTAAATCATTTTGGACACAACTACCACTATCAGAATTATCAGAATTATTTTCATTGATGCTCCTAATTTGTATATTAGCATGGCGTTGTCTTCTCTACCCAATCTTGATTGCATGGTGTTGAATCTGTATAAACCATTATTCAGCCTACACTACAACAAAAACAACATTTCACAACTGCCAAAAACAGTTGTAATAGGTCTATCACAACTAGCACCCACCAGTCGTTATATCCAGAGTTGTAATAGAGTCAGACTTCTTTACAACTATTTTTGATAGTTGTAAAGGAATTTTTCATAACTGCTTTCGGCAGTTGTGCTAAATTCTACCACCACCGTTTTTGCCTGTTGTTAAAATTGCAAAATTATTAAAAAAAAAAAAAATGCCTAAACGCATTTTACAATATAGATACGCATGCATACATAGTATAACAAAATTAAGAATACACTTTATGCAAATTATAACATATATCATTACACTGTCTAAATTACTTCAGAAATTCAACATGAACAACATTCCATTTTCCAGAAAGAAAATCTCATGTAAATTATACCACATTTTATCCACCTAAGCACACATTCCAATGACACAGGTAAAGCATAATAGAATAAATGAGGCCTCCTACCCAAAAAAGGAAAAAGTTTGCTGAGTTTGAAGAAGGTTGGAACTTCATGCAATTCTTGCTAATAAGAGAAAACTATAGCATAAACAATTGGTTTCAGATGAACGAGACACGCCCTTTCTTTTCAAATTGACGGGTTCCTATTTCAATTTAGCTAATCAATAGATCCTTCCAAACCAAAAAACGCCTCTTGTATCATATTTAATGACTTAAAACTAGCCCACAAGCTTTTCAGCGATACCAGCAACTTTATCAGTGACAGTGTTGTAAGACACTTATATGCAACTAAATCTCGAGCAAGAGTCACCAACCCTAATCTATACCGAGGCAGCAAGGCGAACCGAAGTAGCAACGGCTGTACGGATGGAGCAAAACTCCCAGACCTATACAGTTTTCCCAAGATCACACAAACTTCTGAATCCATATGAATATATTCACGCCTACACTGGTGAATTTACAGACCATTAAATTGTTCAAATATAGGCCTTGCTTACCAAGATCTGCGAGCAACATACACTAATGAACACTGGGTAAAGACGAGTATTATCCTCTTCATTTTGGATGCTACGTACTACCCTAAAAAATAATGAAAATTAGTACATAAATTCCAAAAAAAAAAAGTAAAAAGGCACAAGACCGTGACAGTACAACCATCTGGATAATGGAAAAGGCACCAAAGCAATCTTCCTCCCTACGCCATATACAATACGCCATATACAATCCACCATAGAAAAAACCTTAAAAAAGGACACATGCAGCTAAACCTCAACCAAGCAATCATACCTCCTCAACAAACTCGCCTTCACTCCAGTCACTTCGGTACATTCAACCTTCAGCAATCCGACTCCGAGCACCACAGATCGAACTCCGAATTGCTACAATCGCACCCTCCCTAAATCAAACCACAATCGCCTCAAACTGATTCGAACTTCCTAAAATCACTACTGACGATCTTCACAAAATCAAACGGCCAAATTCACCAATCATCTTTAGCCCAACATCAACTGATTTTCCCCTAGTCGCAACTCCTCTCTGCTTTTGATCTTGAAAGCTGTGTTTTTTCAATCATAGCTTGTGTTCTGATCTAGTGTTTTGATCTTGAAAGCTGCGTTTGAATGGGTTTAGGTTTACTGGGCATGGCTTGTATTCTGATCTGCTGGAGAGGTTGAAACAAGGCGATGTTGCAATTGGTAGAAGCGATTTAAGTTCGCTTGGCACTAATGCAAAATCGAATTTTTTTGATTGGGGGTAGCATATAAGGCAATGTATTTTTGTTTAGGTATATGATCATAATAATAGAGAAGAAAAAAGGAAGATAATAATAACGTTTTGTTTCTAGTGAAGGGTCTTGGGAAGTGGAACCGCGAATTAACAACGACAATAAAAAATTACGAGTTAACTGATGGAGGGAAATAGGGTTGGAGCCAAAATTCGCTGTAAAATTTTCAGTTCGAAGGTAAATTTTGAATCCGAGCAAAATTTATTACAACAGACGAAAAGGAACACTTGTAGTAGCCAATTATTACCACTTGCAGAGTTAAAGAGTTGTTGAAAACTAGTTTATTACAACAATCAAAATAAAACAATTGTAGAAAATCTTAACTACAACTGTCATTTTGTGACAGTTGTAAAATTACAGTTGTAGTATAGTCTATTTGTTGTAGTGCTACCCTGTAATAATATGTCCTTGCTTAGCAAGTCTCTAATTAAGCAATATTTGGGGTGAAACTCAAAATATACCTTATTGTCATTAGTGAATTGGGACACGCTAATTAAATTTTTCTTAACTGTGGAAACCCTAAGAAGGTTATTAAGATATAGTTTTCTTTTCCCTTTGACATATCCTGCCCCAATGTAAGATATATTCATAGTTTCACCATTGCATGTATGTATAACTTGTGTACCTGAATAATTATTATTACCAAGATTCAAATTCTGAAGGTTGTTGGTTAGATGATTGGTTTCCCCTGAGTATGGAAACCAGTCTTCTGTATTTATGTGATTAGTTTTAATGTTATCATCACTGCAAGTAGTTTGTGATGTAGAACCCTCTGAATTTGTTCTTCCTTGGTAATTAGCTTGTGCCATATTGACATTAATGCCTCTCTGACCAACTTGGTTTTGTTGAACATTATTAACATCAGTGTTAAATCTGAAATAGCATCTGTTTGCTGTGTGTCCTGGTTTGTCACATATATGACAACATTTTACTCTGTTTGTTTTATTCGATCAGCCTCTTCCTCTACCTCTTTGATTGAGGTTGCCTCTTGGTCCTTGCTGGTTGCCTCTGCCATAGCCAGGTACACTTCTTGGTTGATTGGCATTTCTTGAATTTGATGCTATATTTATGCTAAATCCACTCTGAATGGTTTTTATTTGTTCTACTCTACCCTCATGTGCCAACAATGCTTAGCGTACGACTTGTATGTCAGGTAAAGTGGGTTGTGTTGCTATGTAGGTGAAAAGGGATTTGTATTCTTCATCAAATCCATTCGTTAGTGTTAAAATTTTCTTACTATCTGAAATATGATGTCCAGCAGCTTTAAGTTTGTCACATAGAGTTTTCACTTTAGAAATATACTCACGCATGCTCATATCACCCTTTCTTGCATTTGAAATTCTCTCCTGTAGTGCACGATTCTTGCTGATGACCGAGAATTGAAAATTTGTTGAATAATGGACCAAATTTCATAAGACGAATTGCACCGTATAACTTGTGACAACAAATTGACACTAATTGAGGATAGTAGCCAAGAAGACAGTAAGTTGTCTTGTTTTTTATAGTGGATAAATTCTGGGTTGCTGACCATATTATTTTGTGCATCAACTATCATTGCAAGTGGTGTGGTTTTAGTTTCTTTGACATAATCTTGAAGGTCATATCCCTTCAAGGTTGTTTCAGCTTGGAATTTCCACAACAAGAAATTGTCTTCATCGAGGGGAATGGTAATAACCTGGCTTTTTGGCTTCACTAGAGGCTGGGAAAAAGGTGGTGCTAGTCCATTGTTGTCTGTCCTTAAGGTTGCAAATGATAATTCAATGCTTCCTCCAGCTATGGCTCTGGAAAATGACTATCAGAGGTTGGCAATAAATGAATATGGCGAGGCCACTGCTCGAAAGGTGGCAGCCTATTCAAGATAAGGGGAGGAAATTGGGTAAATTCAGTGGTTCTTGTTTCTTTGCAAGATTCAAGAATCACTGATTTACATAGTGGGAAAGAGAAACCAGATGACGAGACAAAGATCTCTGATGGTCAGAAAACGAACTACTGCAGCCGCTGTGAACAAGGTTCCAACAAGGCACGGCACAGTTCAGATTTGATAAGAACAGTCGCTACACGATCAGGAAGGGATGATCTCTGATGATGAAAACACCTCTGAGGAGACCTAGCATATCATCCTTCTTTCTGAATCAGGAAAGATGTTTTCTTAATTTGTCGTTTGGCTATTTAGCTCTGATACCATGTAAGATTTCTGAAATATGTAATATTGTAGAACTTGTAAAATGTATTGATGATAAAGATCAATATAACAATGTACAGAGTATTCGCTTCATATATATAGCGAAATAAAGTACATATGGGCTAAAACAGAAGGCCCAGTAAACAAAGAGAAACAAGCCCATGCGGCTGTGTAAAGAAGAGTTCGGTTTGTATATGTTCTGTCATATGACCATATGTTTAACAAAAGGAAGCATTATTTGATCTAAATTCCACTAGCGTAGGAGAGCCGGATGGTTTCAAGTCCCACTTTTTCAAACAAACTTAGCCACATACCTCTGTTGTCTTCTGCAAAGCTATTGACATTTTTCCAATACCAACATATTGCTCGATGGGACCAATTCAATCAAACTTGTTGTGATCCCTAAATAAAGCAATCCTGCCACCATCTTACATTTCCGCCCTACACCATGTTGCACGGTTATTTATAAACGCATTAGCAAAATTATTTCCGTCCATATTAAATTAGCCCAGTCAAGAATTATTGACGATAATTTGTTGGCTTTTCCCTTTTCTAGAAATATCACAGACAATATTTCGTTCATCCATGAACTTTTAAGGGGCTACAATAAGGCATATATATCTCCCCACTGCATGCTTAAACTTAATATTCATAAGGCATATGACTCTATCTCCTGGCTGGCAGTTTTTGCCATCATGATGAAGTTTTTGGAAACCATTATTACATGGATCCACACTTGTATTTATATGGAAATTTTTATGTTTCTATAAACAATGCAATGCAGGCAATTTCTCCTCATCCAAAGGCATTCGACGGGTTAGCCTAATGTCCTCATATTTATCATTATAGCGATGGAGGTTTTAATTACATCATCAAGCGAGGAGCCTACACTAATAGTTCCGGCCTTCACCGGAAATGCAGGAATTCCATTATTACATTCATGATGTTTTTGGATGATGTTATTCTATTCACAAAGCCTAAGGTCTCCTCCATTTCTACTTTTCTCTGATGTTTTCCTCTCCATAACTGGACAGTGTATTAATAAGTCTAAATCCAACATACCATTTACTGGTCTAATTCCTACGGAGAAAGAGGCTATCACTCGACTCTCCACTCTCACCTTGATGCCTCCTAATGTAGTTTATTTGGGTATCCCGATCACTACGTCTAGAATCACTAATACATAATGTCTCTACATTTTTGAAACCATTATTGCAAAGCTCAACTATTGACTTGCTTCGATGATATCTCATTAAGGTAGATTCACAGTTATCACATCTTTGCATCATGGATGACTACTTATTGGTGTCTTAAGTTTATCCTCTTGCAAAAACTTATATCAACGAAAAATCGAGCATTAAAACATTTTCTTTGTCATGGGGATTGTCAATCTAGGAATCTTATTCTTATTGATTTCAGTAAGATATTAGCACCCAAAATTAAGAAAGGGCAAGGCATTATTGATTTACATATGTGGAATATAACAACTATCTCTAAATATACTTATGATATTATCAATCAGAAAGACACACTATAAGTTTGATTGATGACCTTTAATTACCTACAAAACAAATGATTTTGGACTAATGTTTCAGGAGCATGCTTCATCTTTATACACACTGTTAAAGTTTATTGCGACATTATATGTTGGATTGAACTGGTCGAAGATAGCTTAAAAACGGTGAAGACGGTTTGCGATTTGAAGCTACAGAGCCCAAGAGATATCACATGGTGAAGTTGGCTGGCTTTAGGAAGTAGTTCTAATAAGCTGCAACTCAGCTCAGATGTCGAAGCTTAGGAGATAAACGTTTGAGCCAAACCTAGAGAATTTCTAGAAAGCCTGTCAGACGTCTGAGCTCCCAAGTCAGACATTCGACCTTAATATTTTTTGATATAGAGAGTTGATTCAGACGTCTAACTCAGAGCTTAGATTTTTGAATCAAAATCAGGCTTTTTTCAGGCTGTTTTGTGGAGATTTATTTCTAAAGGCTTGAGGGGGCAAAATAAACTTTTATCTGGATGTGATTTTAACCTATATAAGCTATTTTCAATTTTTCGAAGAGGAGAGCTTGCTTGATGAAGGTTTATTCTCAAGAGAAAATTAGGGTTCATAACCTAGTTTTTGATCTTCAATTTTATTCTTCATAAACTCTTTTCTATATTAAACTATAGTGATCATTGTATCAATCTCTTGTATTCCTTTCATCGTGGCAATAATATACTCTCTCCAAAGTGGATGTACACTAACAAGTTGTAAGTGGAACCAATATAAAATCGATGTGTGATTTATTTTCATTGATTTAGTCATAATTGATTGCTAGTGATTGAGTTTGGCTTGTATGGATTAGTAAATCATTGTTATGGTGATTTGAGTTATTGTGATTTGGTTGTTTTTCCGAATCTATCTACGATTTTGTCTTTTGTTGTGCTTGTGGTCTGGGGATTTGATTTGAGTGGTTTTGAATCGAATTAATCACAACAGTTGGCAACAGAGCATTAGGTGTTTGGTATGTGTTTTTAAAATATCGGAATCAGATAATAGCTTGGGAAGTCCCTTAACGGTTAGTCCAAATAATGTGACGCCTTATGTTTGTGGCTTGTATGCAGCGTTGGGATCTTAATTGGTAATAGACTAGTGGGATGGAGATAATGACTTTGAGAAGTGGAAATGGAAAATGAAAGAGGTTCTTAGGTGGATCTGGTGCACCGGGTGGTATTTGATACTCATTTTGTTGCAGAGTGATATCTCATATGTTGAGAGAGAGGAGACGCAAGAATGAGCTTACATTATTCTTCAACTTGCTATAGGAGAGAATGCGATCTTCGAAATTAGTTGTGAGACAACCGCTAAAGGAATTTAGGACAAACTGTAGAAGTTTTATATGAAGAAGTCACCGACAAACCATTTGATCTTATTGCAAACGTTTTTAACCTTCAAGATGAAGGACAATAATTCGCTTAAGGCACACTTGAGTGCCTTTGATGACTTACTAATAAAGATGAAGGCTCTTGATTTTAAGATTGAGGAAGAACAAAAGATGATGATATTATTGTATTTAATGCCGAATTGTTATAAGGGTTTCTCAAATAGTTTTATTTATGACCGAGATACATTAACTCTTGATGTTGTCAAGAGGTGTCTTCTTAGTGAGGAGTTAGAGATCAAATGAAGAAGATAAGTGAGGGTAGTAGTGGTCACGGGTTATTTGTGAAGAAAGAAAAGAATGCGAAGAAGGGAAATAGTAGGCGTTATAAATCAAGGAAGCCCAGCTGGAGAGGAAAATCGAGAGAAAAAATGGTAAGTGCTTTATTTGTAATAAACCGAGACTTGGAAAAACCAATGTCCGGACAAAGAAAAGAAGAAGGAAGTAGCATCTTCATCCATTGCATTAGTGAAGGTGAGGTGGATGAGGATGTACTGTGGCGGTAGCATCGAGAGTTTCAGGTAGTGAATGGGTACTCGATTCACATACGTCATACCATATGACGCCAAATAGGAATTATTTTCCTCTTATGAAGATAAAGAGAGAAATACAATCATTATGGGAAATCGTGCTATTGAAATTCAATGGGTATTGGCTTCGTGCAAATAAGCATCTTTGATGGAGTGGTTCGCACGCTCACTAGTGTATACTATATTCCGAGACCTGAGAAGTCAATTATATCTTTTGGGCAATTGGACTCTCTAGGATGCAAGATCACTATTGAGAAGAATTGCTTAAGGGTTTCAAAAGGGGCACTTGTGGTGATGAAAGCTGCTCGAACTCATGGTGTATATTTGCTTTAAGGTGTGACTGTAGAAGGTGAAAATTGTGTGGGTGTTGATAGTTCTCATGACTTGGA
This sequence comes from Allium sativum, assembly GCA_030737875.1. Lineage (NCBI taxonomy): Eukaryota > Viridiplantae > Streptophyta > Magnoliopsida > Asparagales > Amaryllidaceae > Allium > Allium sativum. Next base: position 257,485,077 of record CM060927.1, on the reverse strand, counting down.
TGTGACAAAGTTGTGGCATTTAAGATTGGGTCATATCTCCAAGAGGAGTTTGGATATTCTTCGGAAAAAGGAGATGATCAAGAGTGAGAGTTTCAACAAACTAGAGTTTTGTGGGGAATGTGTCATGGGGAAGCAAACGAAGGTATCTTTCTGCGAAGGGTAACATGATTCGAGAGTTCTTGGGTATGTTCATTCAGATGTTTGGGGACCGACACCGGCTGTTTCTTTAGGTGGAGCACATTATTACATTTCTTTCATTGGTGATTTTTGTCAGAAGGTATGGGTGTATGCAATGAAAGCCAAGTCGAAGACATTTGCTAAGTTCAAAGTATGGAAGGCTTTTATTGAGAATGAGAGTGGCAAGTCTTTGAAAGTTTTAAATCTGACAATAGAGGAGAGTATGTTTACAGGGAATTCTTGGAATATTGCAAGCATCATAGAATCCAGAGACATTTTACTACACCGAGAGATCTGCAATCTAATGAGGTAGCGGAGAGAATGAACCGAACTCTACTTGAGAAAGCTCGATGCTTGAGATTGATATCGGGTTTATTTAAGGGATTATGGGTCGAAGCTTTGTCGACTGTGGTACATATTGTGAATCGAATTTCATGCTCGGCCATTGACGAGAAAAATCCGAAGGAAGTGTGGAAAGGGAAGAGTGTTGACATAAGATATCTTCGTGTGTTTGGAAGTCCAGTTTATGTGCATGATCTGGGAAATGATAATCTTGAGGCTAGAGCTTTCAAGGGGATCTGGCTTAGTTACAAGCACAACGTGAAAGCTATCAGATTTGGAATCCGAAAATGAAGAAAATTGGAAATTCATGTTGTGTCACTTTGGATGAGTTGGTTTTATTCAAGGAGAATGAAAGCTCATCGGATGTTTCGAATTTGGTTCATAAAGAATCAAAGGATAAGGAAGTCATTCTCGCATTCCATCTAAGTAGTAGTAGAACTGAAGAAGAAGCTCATGAGGCTGAAGCGGTTGATGAAACATCACATAGTCCACATGATTCCTCTAGTAGTGTTGGTGATGTACATAATACTAGAGAGGATTCGGTTCAAGGTGTGGTTTGGGTGATAGCATTGCTACTCGGGTTAGTCGACATACAATAAGACCACCCAAAAGATATGGTGATTGGAACTACCTTAGCTTTTGTGATAATTTCGATTATTCCCTTCATGTAGTCCAGGATGAGCTTATGGACCTTGATGACGTCATGATTCGAGTGATAGCTCGAATGGATGTACGCCATGAAGGAAGAGATGCAATCATTGATGAAGAACCAAACTTAGGATTTGGTTCCCTTCCTAATGGAAATTGTGTTATAGAGTGAAAATGGATATACAAGGTGAAGAACGATGGGAGATATAAAGCAAGGTTAGTGACAAAGGGGTTTGCACAAAGGAAGGGAAAGGAATATGATGAAATTTTTACACTGGTTGTATGTCATACTTTGACCCAGATTTTACTAGCTATAGTTGTTATCCATCACTTGGAGTTGGAGCAACATGATGTGAAAATCACCTTTTTGCATGGTGATTTAGATGAAGACATACATGGAGCTGCCAGAAGGGTTTGTGGTAGATAGTAAGTCAAAATTGGTTTGCAACTTAAAGAAATCACTATATGATTTGAAGCAATCACTTATACAATGGTACAAGAGATTTAATCATTTCATGATTGAAAAAAGGTTTGATAGAAGCATAAAGGTTGCTTGTGATTATTTTAAGAGGTTGAAAAATGATTGTTGGGTGTATTTAGTCCTATAAGTGGGTGATATGCTCATTGCTTCCAAAGACAAAAGGGAAATCAACAAGCTGAAGATGCTTTTGAAATCGGAATTCAAAACAAAAGATCTTGGAGAAGCAAGGAAAATCTTGGGCATGGGAATTGAAAGGAACCGAAAGCATTTTGAGTAGAGATTGACTCAAAAGAAGTACACTAAAAAGGTTTTTTTGTCGGTTTAGCATGAAAAATGAAAAGGCATTAAATACACATATACCTTTCCATATGAAGCTTTCGTGTAAGGGTTCATCTATCGAGGAGAAAGACAAGACTTATATGGAAAAGGGGTCATATGCAAGTGCAGTTGGAAGTTTGATGTATGTCATGGTGTGTACAAGACCCGATATTTAAAATGTTGTCTCAGTGTTTATTCGGTATCTGGATAATCCAGGAAAATTGCATTGGAAAGTCGTGAAGGCTATTTTGATATATTTGAAAGGTATAGTATCTTATGGTCTTGTTTTTGGTGGTAATGAAGGAAAGAGTTGCAAGTTTGTTGGTTACTATGACTCGAGCTACGCTGGTGATATGGATAATAGGAAATCAACTTCTGGATATGTCTTCGCACTTGGTGTTATAGTCATTAGTTGGAGATCAAGATTGCAAACCGCAGTTGTTTTATCAACTACAGAGGAAGAATTGATAGTCGCGATGGAGGCGGCAAAGGAAGCACTCTACTTGAAGCAATTGTTATGTTACTTGGGGTTCGGACATGACCACATCGATTTACGATGTGATAGCCAAAATGCTATACATTTTGTAGAGAATTTGGATTTTAGCTCACAGACTAAGCACATTGAGGTGAGGGAGTAATTTTTAGTAGCCATGAACTAGGGTAAGCTAGTATACCTTTAGAAGGCTCACACGACGGATAATGCGGTGAGCATGTTTACTAAAGCATTACCGGTTGGGAAGTTCGATCATTACTTGAACTTAATTCGCTTTTTGAGGTTCTAGGTGTCACATGGTGTAATGGTTTAGAGAAAGTGGTTGTTTTGATGAAGAGGTGTATCAATGAGAGATTTGAAATCTATCTTCATGGTAAGTACTCGTTTACACTTCCAAGTAGATTGTTTTTTGATGAGACTATTTCTGGTTTGAATACTTCCAACACTTTGTTGGCGGGAGGTGGCTTTACCAGAGCTCGTTAACAAAGTGCAATGGTCGATGGCTTTTTCGGAGCTCGTTAAGGAAGTATTCATGTTGATTGGTAGAAGATAATGCTTGGGTGCATTGAAGTTTGGAGTTTGGAGATGGTTATAGTGTCAAGGTGGAGTATTAAAGTTTTTTGTGACACTATATGTTGGATTGAAATGGTCGAAGATAACTTGGAAACAGTGAAGATAGTTTGCGATTGAGAGCTGTGGAGCTCAAGATATCACATGGTGAAGTTGCAAGCTTCAGGAAGTAGTTGCATAAGCTGCTACTTAGCTCAGACTTCTGAGCCAGACCTAGAGAATTTATAAAGAGGACCGTTAGACGTTTGAGCTCCCAAGTCAAATGTCTGACCTGAATCTGTTTTGATACTAAAAGTTTATTCAGACGTCTGACTCAGAGCTCAGACATCTTAGTCGAATTTGGGCTATTTTTTAGCATGTTTTCTGAAGATTTAAGGGGGAAGATAGGCTTTTGCCTGGATGGAATTCTAACCTATATAAGATATTTTCAGTTTTTTGAAGTGAAAAGCTTGCTTGATCAGGGGTTTATTCTCAAGAGAAAATTATGTTTCATAACCTAGTTTTTAATCTTCAATTCTATTCTCCATAAACTCTTTTTTGTATTGAAAATAGTGATCATTGTATCAATCTCATGTATTCCTTTCGTCGTGGTAATAATATACTCTCTTCAAAGTGGATGTACACTAACAAGTTATAGTGGAACCAGTGTAAAATAGATGTGTGATTTATTTTCACCGTTTTAGTTATTATTGATTGCTTGTGATTGAGTTGGATTGGTTGATCATTGTTGTGGTGATTTGAGTTATTGAGATTTTTTTTTGTGAATCTATCAACGATCTTGTCTTTCGTTGTGCCAGTGGTTTGGGGATTTGATTTGAGTGGTCTTGAGTCGAATTAATTACAACACACACACACACATGCTTATAGTTGTTACACTATCGAAAAGTGTCGACAACATAGTTTCTTTTTGGAATTGCCGATTTTAAAAAATGAGATGAGTACAGCCATTGAAATCTTTCTGGTATTCCATAATTTGATTTAACCAGGAATTAAATTGATTGACTAAGAGTTATTCTCCCCACTAGCAGCCAGATTATCAAAGCGTTATGGGACCGCATTAACTATAACAACATCGGTTTTGAAGAACTGAATCTTCTATGGTCACATCAAAGAAACACTCATAAGATCAACAGAGTGTATTACGTGCTTAAAAACTTTGGCTCCGCTCAAAAACACCTCAGGTATAGAAGAATATGGTGCAAGTTTAATCAAAAGGATAATTTTCATTTTCGGAATGTTGTAAACAAAGTCATCCAGACGAAAGGTCGATTGATCAATTGAGATATTGCAAATAATAGTATCTGTGGCATGTGTGACGTAGATAATGAAATGGTAGATCATGGATTATTCAAATATTATGCCACTTTCTTTATGTGGAAAAATATCATGAGCCATTTCGACATGCATACTCCAAATCAAGACACAACAGATGAATGGAGTAATATATATGGCAACACGGGTATATATGATTGCATATCATGCATATCCATATGTGCTCTGAAGTTATTTGTGCTTGGGATATGGAGAGAAATAAATGCTATATTATTTTAAGGGAAAAGATTGTAAAACAGGGATTTGGAAGTAGAAGTTAAGAAAAACGTCAGACAAAACCTACTCCATTGGTATGCGGTTTTACCAACCAACGTGAACTTTGCATGGGTTAGCCATTAACTTGGTTAACCTTTTTTACTTGTTTTTTAGTGTCTTTAGTAATGCACTCCACGTACGTTTAACCGTTGATGTGTTTCTTTTTTATCAGTTTTTAATAAGATATAATAAGGGACAAGTTTCATCCCACTTGCTTTTGCAAAAAAAAGGCTATAAAGTTTTTAACTATTTTTATATTAAATTTAACCATTTATATTTATAACTATTTTAATTAAACTACTTTTATATTATATTCAACTATTTATATTTTTATAACTATTTAATTAAGTTATATATATTAAATTTAATTATTATATTCATATAATTAATTTTGTGTAAAAGGCCATTTCAAATTTGAGCAGTTTAAACCCAAGTTTTCTAAATATAAAGATTTCATTGAGTTATAACATGGAAATCTAAAATCAAAATTTGAGATTTGATAATAAACCACCTTGTAATACGAAATCTGAATCTAAAATTGAATCCAATATTGAAATAATTTAGGAACCGATAATGAAAATCACTATTGGAACTGAACGATTTATGACATAAATAAGAAGTTTATTTAAACTTGAGCATTTCACTTGAACATTTCACTGAGTTGATTTACTTGCATAAGAATGTTATTCTTGACCCGAGTGTTTTGTTTTACTTTACGCTCGGGTCAGCCGAGTACTTTAATATTGAAAATCTTTATTTCTAAAGACAGAGATAGAATTAAAGGCCATATTTACTATTACTATTCACAATTTATGTATGTTAAATGCATAATTCTGTATATAGCATAAAATGAAATCAAATGTACACTAATAAACAGCTTCTTGAACTATTTATTTTTTAATTATATATTGTCGTTCCGCTGTGAGATTCTGTATTTGTTCTTCTACACTGTTGTTCTTTATAACAAATTCATTGATAACATGTCTTTATGAATGATTTGAGTCAGATTTGTGTGGTTTATTATCGACTTAAACTACCAAAAAGGTGGGTCATCACAGTTAGCATCAGAGCTTTGGTTCAGTGAAAACCAAATCTTGTACGGGTTAAGCTCATAAAAGAAAGGGACAATAGTACCCTAGAACGAGTTGAGAGTATTGAGAGAATGTATTTGTATTTTTATAAGTACATTTTGGAATTTTGAGTAATTATTATAATTTGAAAATATTGGATTTAATTAAAGTAATTATATAGTAAGTTGAGTATATTATAAGCTTGAATTTGTATACTTAAGACTAATAATTTAAATGTTAACTAATGAAGATCTTAAAATAAGACAAGAAAACCCTATTAACTGCCTTATCTATTTGAATAGCAAAGAATGAAGAACAAAAGGAAACACGTTGAGTGCGAAGAAAAATTGCACATAAGAAATGGGAAGAAGTGATAAAATAACACGAAAGGTTGTATACGGAAAGAGAAAAACCTAGTCCCTATGATAACGTCATATGTTATCCACGTTAGAAATAACTGATAACGGCATACATGTATTATTATGTTGTATTTCACTTTGAACGAGTGCACGATGTTAGCAAAAATTGGACGCACACATGATGGATGTATATTATGCTAGGGGTTAATTGATTTTACCCTTATCAAATTTCGAGGACGAAATTTCCCAAGGGTGGGAGAATGTAACACCGCGCACTTTTTAACTTAAGATAATAAAATAATAATAAATTAATTAAATATTCTGAATTAAGTAAAACGGATTGTAGCGTTCATCTCAGAATTCTGGTTCAGATAGACTCCGAGTTTGCGTAAAACGAACATCGTATGAAGATGTTATAGGCTGCAGAAGTTGATAGAGAAAACAGGAAACAACCTAGATCAATTTTCGGCCTCCAAACCCATTGGGGGGGTTCGACCCACATGAAGGGGGGTCGACCCCCCTGTAGCAGATTTTGACAGATTAGGTTTTTCTGAGAATTGGACGTTTCTGATGGTTTTTAAGCAAATCCGAGGATTTTGGTTTCTCTGATACACCTATAAATAAGACCTAACCCTAAACCTCATAATCCCGAGGCTACGCTGAAACTCTTCCATTACTCTTTCTCCTCAAATCTATTCAGAAAATTTAGATTAATAATAAGAAGATTTTAAATTCAAGATCTGGAAGAGAGAATTGACATTAATAAAAGATTGTTCAGAATTATGAAATGCAAGGTAAACTTCTAGATCCAATCTATTCAAATTCTTCCTCTTCCTTTCTCTTCTCTTTTAATGAAAATAATCAATCCATGGTCGTTAGGTTTTGAATCAAATTAAAGGGAAAAACCACAGATGCTAAAAACTGGTTCAGATCCAGAATTGGGGAAAACATAAAAGGTGAGTGGATTTAAGCTATACAGTTTAGATAAGAATATGTTATCGTTTACCATTCCCCTGTATGTATAATTGAAATGCAATATGTTGAAAAATGTAACATATGTTAATAATGCCTAAAGTGATGGGTACGAAGTAGGAATAATTAATAGCTAAATATTAATTTGTTGGGATATGAATTTGTCAAATTCTGTATAGTAATTACCATTACTTAAATTTCATGTCAATTTGTGTAAATTGTGTACCCATGCCATTAACTGTAAGAATTGAGAAAGGTATATACTGGTTTATGTGATTTAAACAATTATCTGATTAATTGAGTACATGTTAGGAATGAATTGATTATATGTGAAGAATTATAATAGGCATGATACAATTACATGTGAATTATAAATTATAATGGATAATTGGAAGAAATAAACATGCCTAGACTATATAGAAGGTTTACGATAAATAAGAAATTTAACCACACTTAGACATGAGGTTAGATTTCACTTATGATAGAAGTCTGCCCGGAACCGCTCGGCATATCCAGCTTTCACAAGTGGTAAATCCAATGTGAGGGGTCTAAGTGCAAAAATTAAAAACATGTAATGATGCTAAGAAATGAAGTTAAGTCAACTTGTGGTAGAAGTCTGCCTGGACCCGCCCGGAAAATCAAGCATCCACGAGTGTAGGCTTAATATGAGAGGTCTAGTGCTTATATATATAAATATATCTATATAACAAGATACGAATAAATGGAAATAATGGTAATTAAATGTCTAACTCGGAAACTAAGAAAGGAAGCGATGTAATGAACTGAGTTAGTGTGATGTGAAGGAAAAGTGATGTATTTCCTAAATGACCTATTTCTGAGAACGTTGTTGCAAGTAAGCCACAATAAATAAAGTAAGAAAAGTAAATAAATTACTTGCTACCACGGAATTAGATGGGAATACGTTATGAAAATAAATCACTGATTCCTTCTATCAAACTGATAAGGTGCATGAAGTATTTTCCTTAAATATAATAAGGAATATGTATATTACAATGAATGAAGAATAATGGTTTACAACAGTAAATGGTTTAAAAGGGTAATGATAATCACCTATTATAAATAAATAACATTAATGAAAATGTTGTACAATAGGTAGACTTGTCCTAGGGACAAGTGGAGACTATAACTTAGGTTATAATAAACTAATAAGGAAATTGGATAACTGGTGAAATGAGGTAAGGGACACTTAATTGTAAATTAAGTAATCAGTAAATGGAGGAAGCCAGAAACCAGTTGAGAAAAGGGGCAAAATATATGAAATATAAGAATTTGTACTTAATTATAAATTAAGTAATCTGTAGACTTGGAAGTCTAAAACCTGCTGATAAGAAAAACATGTTTAGGCTTGTCCTAGGGACAAGAGGAAATTATAACATAGGTTATAATAAATGGGTAGAGAAACTTATTAATGGGCCTTAGTTAATAGAACTAAGTTAATAAGTAAACAATGATAAGTTGTATTGACAATGTAAAATGGAATTATGATTGAATGGGGAAAACTTATGAAATAAGTTATATTTAATCATAAATAATGACTGACATGTTAAACAGAAAACATGTGAATCGAAATATACTTAATTACATATTAAGTAGAACATGTTATTGTAATGATAAAATCAAACAAGAATATAAAAGGATTATGGATTACAGACCTTGGGCCACAATCTAGAAAATAACATGTTGTGGGCTTATTAACAAACTTAAATGGGTTAAGTTATATAACCAAAATTAATAAGCAAGAGGAGCTAGGAAACTTGATTAAGAATTCAATATGGATGGGAATAACCAAGTTAAATGTAAACCCGGTGAGGTAAGACCAGAGTGTAAAAGAATGATTAGACATAGGTTCTAACAACATATTAAAGTGAGGCGCTTGGAACAGTTCACACGGTTGAGGGTGAATAACCAACGGGGAAGATCATCGTGGTGTTATAAGGCACGAGAGGAGAGCATATTCATCTGATTGTTCTGACGGCTCCAAAGGACTGGAAGGGGAAGCACGCAGCTTCCTGAGGTACGTAATGTGCTCCTAGTAGTCCTTTGTGCGGTGGTAGATGATTTAGGCTGTGCTCGCATAGGCTGGATCTGCATGTAACTACTAGGTAGGTGGGCCTTGACTGCAGAAGTAGTTATGCAGTCAGAATGCTGTGACACGGTGACACCAGGGTGATTCGGCGGTTGCCTCAATGGGGAGGCGAAGGGTCACGACCAATAAGGATAGTATATCATCGGATACCCATCATCAGCAGCCATTGGGACACGAAAAAACTAGAGCTAAAACCAATAGACCATTTACCTTTCACTATCGGGGTACGATGGCTGGGGGAAGACGCCAAATGGATGTTTAGATTATTTTTTTTAGGGGCACTCGTTTAGCTCTTGTAGTTTTTACTAGTTGAGGGAGGGGCCGAGGTGGGGCCATAGCCACCGTGAAAACAAACCCTAGGTATATCTGTATATAGAGGCTTTTAAAGACGGGTCTGTACAGATATGGAAAAGCTCCCGACCGAGTTCCGTGTTTCTTGTATCGCCCTGCCATGGAACTTGGTGCACATTAGAAGACGTGCGATTGAGGCATCGAGCTACAATTGAAGATACGTATGGTGGACAATCTAGATACATGCATGTCGGCTCTGGGTGGTGTACCATAAATTGGAGGGCATTACCCCGATATGGAATCTTATTCGAACAAAGGTGGCAGTCTGTACGTTTACGTAGCATAGTAATGACAGATATATGCGGAACCTAATATTGTTATATAGAGATCTGTACGTCACTACGGCGTAGGATGAGCGACTACATATATTTCGATGGTGTTACGGTGGAGACCGTGTAAGTGGGGTACCATGGGGTGTACCTTAATATTGGGGGTAGCTACATATATATTGTATTAGATTAATCCACTATGAAGCAAGTGGGTGCGACATGTGTGTAAGCCTTGAGTGTCATTAATCCAAGTAACCTAATAAATAAGAAAATATGATTGAACGGTATATGTAGTGTTATCCAAAGTGTACAATTTAAATCCAGTCAGCAGAACTTGTGTTCTTACCCCCTCCTCAAAACATACTCGCAGGTTAGATTTGTGGCGGAGACATGATAGCTTTGGATACTGGTTAGGCAGTATTATTAATACAGTAAGGCTATGTTTTGATTATATTTTATTTTATCCATTCCGCTGTGAGATAATTTCTGAGCTCTGACATGTTTTATGTCTCTGTCTTTTCTGCAAGATACCAGAGCAAACCAATCCGAGTTTCGATAGATTGGAATATTAAAAAAATTGGTCTGTCAGAATTCGAGTTGTTACATGTACACTACATGCATAAATACATTAGTATAATTAAGAAACCAATAGAAATAAATACGCAAGTTGTACGTAAGTCATGTTCGCATGATAGTTTTGATTCAAATTCGAATATATGATTTTCGTTCCAAGTAGAATTGTTCGCTCGATTCTCGACGACAAACATTGCTATGGGTTTTTATACGAATCTTAAGTTCTCTATCATAGCTTATCGCTATGCAAGGAGAATGGGAGTTTTTAGTCAATAAACTGGATCAGAGTCCGCACTAGAGAGGTAGAGTTACCAATTCTAGTTGGAAGCAAAAATTTGTATTTGAAAAATGACCGAATTTGTTATATGCACGAATGATATATCATTTAAATGCTAGAACCCTTACTTCATTCCTTTTTTAGAATGAAATTTTTTGAGGGAGAGATTATAACGACTCGAAAATTTAGACATTTAGTATCGAATTAAAATAGTTATAAATAAAAATATTAGGTTATTATAACTGAACAATCTCAAATTTAACTTCTAAATAACAACAATTCATAACTAGATAAATTGTAAGTAAATTGAAATATCAGTTTTGATAATAAATATTTTGATAGCAATAATCATCCATGGTTCTGTTTTAGAAGTTTAGTAAAGCAATAATTGGAAATAACATAATGAATCTTTTTAGTATGAATGCAAGTATAATGTAATAAAAAAACTGTAACAACTTAAAATAACATACGATTTAGAATAACGTTGTTAACTGAAATTTAATGAAAAAATTAACAATAAAATGTTATTACAAAAAATTAAAATTAAGAATACGTCTAACTAAATATAGCAAAGGAAGAATTTTCATAATAAAATACGCAAGTTCAATTCATTCGCATAATTTTAATTAAAATCAATAAATTCATTGAGAACAAAATATTTTTAAAACTTATTTTTTTATAAAAATATTAGAATGTTTTCTAATGAAGTCGTCGAAGTTTATTCCATAAAATTTGGACATTCATAGCTTCATATATTCATTTTCGTCTTTCAAACTACACAAATCAACGAAAAAATGTCCACTTAGTATTTGTATTTCATTTAGATAAATTATGATATGGAATTCTAAAATCAAAATTTTAGTTTTCATAATGAACCATTATGTAGTACGGAAATTTGAATCTGGAATTGAATCCAACATTGAATTAATTTGGGAAAATGATCATGAAAATCAATATTTGAACTAATCATATTTATGACATCAATGTGATGTTTATTTGAACTTGATCATTTCACTTGAGTTGATTTATTTACATAAAAATGTTAATCCTAATTCGAGTGATTTATTTTACTTTACACACGAGTCAGATCAAGTATTACAGTATATCGAAAACCTTTATTTCTGAAGGCGAAGACAGTGTTACATATCGAATTTATTATTATTATTCCGTAGCATCATCTTCTTTCTATATCTTAAATGTATAATTTTGTTTTTGGTGTAAAATCAAATCAAGTTTATATTGATAAACAACTTTATGAACTGTTTATGTATTTATTATATTTTGTTTAATATACCTTTTCATTTCGCTTTAAGATTCTGTATTTGTTCTTCTGCATTAAAGCCAATGATAATCTATTTATTTAAAGAGTTTGAGTCGAACATGTGTGGTTTATTGTCGACTTAAACTGTCCGAAAGGGAAAATCATCACAACAATCATACTTGGTGTGGAAGCTAGTAAGGGGATTAAGCTCATAATGGCATAAGTGTTTACACTCCATCTCGCACTAATATGGATCGATATCGATTCATAGGTATGGATCAACGCTGAACCATATGCTTAGTATATTTTGAATTGAAACTTCTTGAGCCTCTTTTATTCCATTATTTGGGTCTACTCGATGAGTTCGAGCAATTTTTATAGGTCCTCCTTTCAATGTAAAAACCAAGATAACATTTTGAATGCTGAGTACACGCTAAAGTCAGTGCCTGCATTTTTTATTCCTACAAACCATCACTTTAACGGAAAATGCAACATATCGTATTTTCATTCTCCGAAATGTAACTCTTTTCTTTGATTCATAGGTCTAATAGGGCCATTTTCTATTTGATCAACAATACCAGCATTAGTGTAAACTTCTTTTCAAGATCTACGAACACCAAGCTCGGTACCAGCATAAACTTCTTTCCCTACTTCCTTAGCTCTACATCATCGCGTATCTCTAAACAAGATCTACCATAACCCATGTTTTGATATTTTTCGACAAATTGTGATTCGAATACCAAAATTATTTCATTGCAAATCATTGGAAACAACATTGCACTAAAACCCCAAAATTAAGTTACCTCATTTCAAACTATTAATAACCCATATCAACTGGTATTCTACTTAAATTGAAGATGTCGTCAGATGTTTGGGGTACTATAAATGCTTGAAAATCATCTATTCGAATTCGACTTTCGAACTATTGAGATAGCTCAATTTGTAGGACAAAACAGAGAATTTTGTCACCAATTCAAATAATGATTCCGGATCACTATAATTGCTAAAAATCAACACTAATTTCATAGTATGTGAATACATATTGATTAACAAAAGTCACGAAAGATACCCTAAAATGCTTAGAATGGACGGCCAAAATAGTACCAATTTGATGCAAAGAGGTGAAAATATTTAAAGAAAAGGGAAATATGGATTTTTGATTTTCAACAAATACCAAATGAAATGAGACGAGAGAGAGAGAGAGAGAGGGAGAGAGAGAGGAAGAGAGCAATCACCAATGCACTTTACAGTGGAATCAAATTCCTAGTAACTTCTGAAATGGCACCAAGAAAATTTTGATTAGTTAGGGAGTGAATATCAACTTGCTCAGTCAGCCATGGATGACTAGTGCAATTTCAAATGTTTCGATGATCTTTTCCTATAGATAATAGAAGGTGTTAGGGATTTTACAGTTTGAGACGATCAAGAAAAAGATATTCCCGTACTTCAGACTTCAAGGATCTATGAAATAGATTCTTTCAGACAATAGTTCAACCCGCCAGGTATAAACGGGTTATCAAACTATCGACTTTCAGGATTCAATGAAGCCTTGGAATAACGTAATCGGATTCAAATTTTGTACGACTTTGATCCAATCAAGAAAACACTAGAAACTGATCTCTGATGATGCAACTAAAGCAGAGAATGAAGAGGAAGAAGAGATAGATTTGTAACAATTTCTGATTTGAAACACCGCAGAAGCTTTACAAAACACCGTTGTTTGAAACAGTCCTAAAGCGTTGCAAATCTGGAGCGAGGAAGAAGAACAGGATTTTGGATTTTAGAATGTTTGAAACTGATTTCTTAGAGGCTATTTATAGAGGCGAAATGAAATGCCTGTTCACCAAGCGTCGCACCCATAAGAAACAACTATGTTTGTTTGAATTTGAACCAGCGTCATTCGCAATGTTTCAGAGGCATTGCGAATTTGAACTTGGCGCTGTTTTCCAATGTTTCAACCCGCCCAGATTTGAATTATATTCAGGCCCGTAATGGGCTATAAACTAGCCCATTACTGTTCTAAAATTTGATCCAAAAAGTATGAAACCGCAACCCGCACATGTACCCGGCCCGATTCGGTCAGACCGACAGCGGTGGCGTGCGTGTGTGGTGGTGATGCATGGTCTCCCTCCTCACAACAAAGTACATATTCGGGTTCCCCAAGGCCCCAACACTCTTATAACAAAGCCCCTAAAGTACTTTGAAACTTTTTTCAACTTTCATGATGTTGGACTAATCCCCTTACCTTCCTTCTTCCTTTCTTTCTTCCTTCTTAAAAAATCAAACCAAAAATCCCAAAAACTATTTTGAAAATTTCTAACAAATTCCCCCCATTTTCAAAATAATAAAAATAAACAATTTGACGGCTGAATCACTAGAGTGCCATCCTACATACCCAAGTAGGATCAAGCTAATGTAGTCCTAAGATCAAATTTTGCATCAGCATGGAAACAACACATAAATAAAAGGTACCTTTTGGATTTAAAACTTTACTTAGTGTAACCATTCAAAGTTTTATCGAGATTCTATGGTGAACAAATCTTAAAGCAAGTATCCCTTAATGATAAATGCGGAGCAATGACACATGTAATTTCCTTAGTTAGAGTGTTTTGAATTTCTCAGCACGTTAATGGCCATGTGCTTTTAATCCTGGTTCATGAGTCAACTTTAGAAAGTGACCTTCTTTTCTAGGAAACAACCTGATTTCCAAACTCATATAGGTAAGCCTCTTAAGATGTTTCTATGATTCACCTTTTAAGGTTTCTTGACTTATTAATGACATTAATCCATCCTTTGTTCTTGCAGAATCCAACACTAAATATTATGGGATTATTGATTTAGTGTTCCATAATCATTCTCTTAACTTTTTGGTACCCATTGAACTTTGTTTATCCCTTTCAAGGCACAAGTTGGGTTTCTGTTAAGGATGATCAAATTTCTTTCACCGACCTTAGTCCCATTTCTTTTGACTTTATAGAAACCATTGCCTTTAGAAGACCTTTCGTGAGTGGGTCAGTCAAGTTTTTCTTCGTTTCTATATAGTCAACAATTATAACTCCATTTTTGAGTAACTGTCTTACCATTTGATGTCTCAGACTCACAAGTCTAGACTTCCCATTATATGTCTTATTAGATACATTGTATATCGTTGCTTCATTGTCACAGTTAATCAAGATTGCTGGAGATGGCTTCTTCCATAATGGGATTTCCATTAACAAATTCCTAAGTCATCCTGCTTCCTTACATGCATCTGCTAATGCAATTAATTCTGACAACATTGTTGAGTCAGATATATAGGTCTCCTTCTTGGAAGTCCAAGACACAGCAGTGCCTCCTGATGCAAATATCCATCTAGTCGTAGACTTTGATTTGAATTCAACATTGTTCCAGGTTGCATCACTTTATCCTACTATTACAGCAGGATATCTTTTATAAGATAAACCATAGTTGATGGTTCCTTTAAAATAAGTTAAAACTCTGGAAATAGCTTTCCAACGTTCAAAATCTGAATTACTCGTAAATCGACACAATATGCTTATAGTATGTGCGGTGTCCAAATCTAGTGCAATGCATAGCATACATAAGACTCCCAATAACACTGGAATATTCTAGTTGAGAAATGGTACGTCCAGTGTTCTTTTCTAGTTTAATACTAGGATATAAAGGAGTTGTTGCTGGTTTGTAATTATAATGACCATACTTCATTAGGAACTTTTCAATGTAATGAGACTGAGTTAGTATAACTCCCCCTCTTTCCTAATGATTTTAATTCTCATAATTACACTAGCCTATCCTAGATCTTTCATATCAAATTTAGAAGATAAAAACTTCTTAGTTTCATTCATATAAGATATACTGCAACCAAATATCAGCTTGTCATCAATGTATAAACATATTATAACATAACCATTATTATCCGATTTGATATAAATACATTTATCAACATCATTAACAATAAATCCGTATGACATTGCAACTTTATCAAATTTCTCGTGCCATTGCACGGGAGCTTGCTTCAGGCCATAAAGAGATTTTACTAATTTGTAAACTTTCTTTTCTTGGCCTGGGGTTTTGAAACCTTCAGGTTGTTCCATATATATCTCTTCTTCTAAATCTCCATTTATAAAAGCTATCTTTACATCCATTTTATGTATGACCAAATTATGAATTAATGCAAGCGTTATTCAACAGCGTATAGAAGACATGCGAGCAACTGGAGCATATGTATCAAAATAATCCACTCCTTGTCTTTGCTTATATTCCTTAGCAACTAATATGTCTTTAAACATATTAATGGATCCATTTGTATTCAACTTTTTCTTAAATATCCATTTACATCCTATAGGTTTACCACCAGGAGGTAATTCAGTTAAAACCCATGTTTTGTTTAACATTATGGAATTCATTTCATCGTTGATAGCTTCTTTCCAGAATTTAGAATCTCTGGAACTAATAGCCTCAAAATAAGTTTTGGGATCATCATCGACGTTCATTTCATATCTCGTCCCATTAAGAACTTTGTCCTTAATTCCTTCTATGAGATATGTCATGCACTCAGTACCATAGTCCTTCTCTATTCTTGCTCTTTTACTTCTCATGTGTTCACTACTATTATCTGGTACTAACACTTCCTTGCTGTTTTGAGAAGGAGCATATTAATCATCATTGATATCATCAGTCATATTAGGTTCTAGACTAGATGATCTCAATGGAAACTTAAAGGTTTGATTTTCTAAGAATTCCACATCTACGAATTATATAACTTCTAAGGTATCAAGAATAAGGAACCTATAAATTATACTATTAAGAGAATATCCCATGAAAACACATATAAATGACCTATTTTCTAACTTTGGTCGTTTAGGGTCTAGTTTTCTAACATATGATAAGCAACCCTAAACCTTATGTCTAGCAAGTTTAGGTTTTCTATTAAACCACAATTCATAAGGTGAATATTATTCTTTTTATGTGGTACTCTATTTAAAATGTAGCATGCCAATAACATAACATCACCCCAAAGGTTATAAGGTAAATTCAAACTTATGAGCATAGCATTAACCATTTCTCCTAAGGTCCTTATTTTCCTCTAAGCAACACCATTTTGTTGTGGTGTGTATAGGGCGGTACACTGGTGAATTATACCATGTTGTTTACAAAACAAGGTAAATGCATTTGAAAAATATTCACCACCATGATATAAATGTAGCACTTTAATTTTAACTTCCATTTGTATTTTGACTTCTGCTATGTAAAATTTGAATGTATCAAAAGCCTTATCTTTCGATTTCATTAGATATACATATGCATATCTAGTATAGTCATCAATAAATGTTATATAGTGTTGGTTACCACCATAGGTGATATGACTTTTTAAGTCACCCACATCACTATATACTAAATCAAGCAAACCCATTTTCCTTTCTACAAATTTAAAGGATTTCTGTTAATTTTTGCTTGAACACATAATTCACATTTAGAGATAATATCGAAATCACAATATGAAATTAATCCTAATTTATGCATGCTTTAAGAGATTTATAATTAACATATCCTAATCCACTATGTCATAAACTAACAGAATCAACAATATAAACAAAATATTTTATTAGATTCAACTTAACCATATCGGTACAAGAATATCTCTGTCCAATGAATTTGTTGTCCTTGGACAACACTAACTTATCAGACTTATACACCATCTTGAATCCTTCTTTGATAGTGCCTTTTCCCAGAGGTGAATGTAAGTTCTATAGTGCATTTTTCTCGAACTTTGCTTGCAACTTTGTTTGCGCCAGTAACTTCGCTGGTGTAACACCCCACAATTTTTTGAGCCCAAATTTCGACAAAAATTGAAACTCGAACACATCCAAGCATGTAGATCTGGTACCTACAAATAAAGGAGCATGAGCATAATAAGAGTATGTTAAGATAACTCACAATAGAAACAAAATAGGATAGACTAGTATTAACTCAAGTAACTTCCTTTTAAAGTAAATCACTTTGCCAACACCGAACGTGAAAGAGAACGAGAACCGAAAGCCAAATCTAACACCTGTGAGAACCTGTCCTTCTTTAGAAAAATCGGTTGTAATGAGGAGGGGGTCAAAACAACAAGATTCTGGTGAACAAGAAATGTATAACACATATTACAATACAAAGATGTATCCTGTTTGATTCAGCCAAAGGTATATGCGTACGAAGGCTAGTAATTCTAACCAAACCTTGTAAACATTTATGCACGAATCTAACTACCCTTTCCAAGGTAGTATTCCCAAAAATACGGAACTAAGATAGAACAGTTACGCATATATTTATGAAGCATTTATACCAGAACATGGTTGGTTATTTAACCGAGAGTGGACTCCTAATTACAGAGTTTCTTTATATATATATATATATATATATATATATATATATATATATATATTCACGTGCACATCCTTAGTTATTTAACGCCTCACCATCTAATGATAGACAGGGTGAATTCTCCTGATCACTTAAGACCCTAGGCGGACCTGTTGGTCACTTAATACTCCTTGATGATTTATTTAGTGTTAACATAAACTAGAGGGTACTAGCTATGGGCCCCTACTATTTAAGGCTTCCTTCATTCACGCATTTAAACTCATACCACGTGTAAGGTGAGAGAGGGTGTTTCGCTTTACCATCTAGCTAAATTTATTTGATAATCTACTTAGTCGCTTACAAATCGTAGGATAGGTAGTCATATTAGACATTTTTAGAGTTTTCAGGTTTTGGTAGGCCTCACATATACCATATAAGACCCCTAAACTGGAAGACCTACTCCCAGGTGTACTCCTCGACCCAAGCCACATAAGATCCAAGGAAGTGGAATATACACGAAGATTATTAAGTTCGTACCCAATAGCCTTTACTGCTCTTCCTTCTTGGAATAAAGCGGGCTATGTTATTGAGTTATTCCCGTTTAGTTTCTCTTCATGGAAATACCATATGCACATGGTTAATTATTGTCACAGGCTCCTATAGTTAATAATGTTTCACACTACTAACCTACCAAGTCCAATTCTAACTTTCAATTGTAAGTTCTATATTAACTTGTATAAATAAGGAAAGTTATATCCTCCTAATCCTAGGATAATTGATTAATTATTTTTCCTTGTTGGACTTAGTAATTTAAACGACAACCAATACTCGTTAATTCCCTTTTTATTTCATTTATTTCTGTTCATAGGGTTATTGTCATTTATAACCATAATGGTCATACATTCCTAAGGCAACAATTAATCTTTAATTACCCTTTTTATTCCCATTGATTGTAATTAATGCCACTTATAAACCTAACGGTCATAATTCACTTAGAAATTAATTAACAATGGAACATCCTTATTTTATCAGTCCCAAAATATCTACTTGTTGTACCTCAACAGCCATTTCTAATTTTATTTTTTTGTTTATTTTATGTTGTATTTAAACATTTATACACATATTTATGCACCAGATCACCCACATTAAGCTGACCACTTGTGGATGTTGGATTAGCCGAGCGGTTCCGGACAGACTTCTACCACAAGTTGAACTTAACCTCGTGTCTTAGTACAGTTATATTTAAGCACTAGATCTCTCACATTAAGTTGATCACTTGTGGATGCTAGATTTTTCGGGCGTTTCTGGGCCGACTTCTACCACAAGTTGAACTTGACCTCATGTCTTAGTGCGTTATAATTTAAATTTCCTAATAAGGGTTTACAACATTTATACTAACCAATTTAGAAATTGTAACCGTTAGGCTTAATTACCTAATTAAATTTATTTTCCCCAAATCAATGTCGGTTAGAATTGCTATTTATTTATATATGGCCCTATTTATAGCAATCATTTATACTAATTGCTACGACAATCACCACAGGTATATTCATTTAATATGGATTACATTTACATGTTTGATTCCATAAATGAATACCGATCAAACATTCAATATAATGCATATTTTGTTGTTTTAAGTAAATTCGGATGGATAATGCGTGTGTGTGTGTGTGTATATATATATATATATATATATATATTTCGCGCGGTTGATGTTATTTTCTTCCTTTATTATTGTTATCATTAAGTTTAATAATTTGGTTCAATTAAAAACCAAATATTTCTTTTTGTATTCAATCTTGCCATAAGGATCTAAATCTTACAAAAAGACTGTCAACTGTAGTTATTGTAAACTACGCCTGAATATTGGAATAAGCATATTTTCAAACCACAAGAAATATACTTTATGTGTATTTTGGAATAGTTGATTCAAACTACGCACAAATATGTATATTTATATTTATACGTAAGTTTACATAACTTTTTCCCTTTTTCAATCTTTTGTCATACTTATTGTTGGTTTCAAAATAATGTCTTTTTAAAAAAGAGAGGAAAAAGGCATATTTACAACGATTAAGTAGAAACCCTAACAATATCGAACACAAACAGGTTTATATATTTTCAACCAAAATTACGTAATTCACCGTTGTACCTTTTTAATCAAAATTAGATAATTTATCATTTTAACAATGAAACTAGATATCTGAAATATAGATACAACTTAACGGTGTTTAATGAGACTGATTTCTAGATCTATAGTGTTTTGCAACAACTACAATATATTTCCAACATAATTGTAGGCAATATGTATAAATAATTAAGTAAGCCTACAAGAATATATTTTTTGGCAAAGCCGACTGACTTTTAAGGTGACGCAAACATCTTTTTATTATAACCAATAATAAAAAATTCAAAAAAGTATAGGTGACTGTGGTTAACAGTCAACTAATTCGGTTTTTAAGGTGGACCGACCACCGCCATCTGTGTTTAAAGTGGTCCGTTCACTCTACCTAACAGGCTTATAGCACTGGAGCTAGCTACATACTAGACTACAATAAATAGTGACTTCACGCAGGAAGCACATACATACTGGATAAACCAGTTACATAAACCATTCCATACTTCACAAATAAGTTAATTTCATAAGGCATACATCAATAGTCTGTACTAACACAAGGCTAAGACAGTAAAAATATGGCTATAGTATACGGTAGAGTACAACAAATAGTTGCACTTCTCGAGCTCCACCCAGCAGCATGTCGCAGTCTGGCTTCTGAGGGGACATTACAATGCCCATAGTGAATTACATGACAGTGTTGTGTACCATTTCGATGAATAAGAACTGCACATAGGGGGCAGAAGAAACTATAGCACAACCGAGAGCATCGTTGCTTCAACTTTAGTGCCATTGGAACGGAGGAAGTTGCACCCATATGCAGTTGCAAACAAACCAAAAATGGTGGAAATAAGACCAAAAACAACGAACTTCTCCTGTTTGGAACCAGCACAGAAACACCACCAAATAGTTCCAAAGGCATCATGTGGATTGCCTTTGTTAGTGATGTAACTATTATCAGTCACGAACAAAGAACAGTTCGTCACCAAGGACAGACATTGAAAAACAACATTCCTTATATGGCTCTGAACACCAAAAACAATTAAAAACATCCAAAAACCAAATCCAAAGCCAACTGCTAGAAGAACCACAACGCCATATCCAAAAAAATACAGACAAGACGAATTTACAGGCAACCATTAAAGACCTTAAAGACAGAAAGTTACCATCAGAGAAGAGAGAGGACCCTCAACGAGATATGAAAATAGATCCACCTTTGAGGAGTTGCTGTTTGTCTGTAATCTCCACGTCAATGCCAATTTCCAAGACAACGCAGAATCAGTTGAATAACCCGTGAAAGTAGTTGTTCGCAGTTCTGAGCAGTGGAAAAGGTGGATACAACTGCGATTCAGGTAGAAGACAGTTCATATCTGATGAGAAAGAGGAAAGTGGAGTCTTCGATGCTCAGAGAAGACAACATGGCAAGCTTCAAATAAGAGAAAGAAGTAGTTAGTGGAAGCTTTCACTGACAACGAAAATTTGGAAGGAGGAAGTTGGGTAGCAAAGGAGAAAATGAAATGATTTGAGGAGATTAGAAGTGAACGGTGAAGAACATATTGTTTTTCCTAGTCACCATTAACAAAAACCCCCAAAAACGAGCCTACAACAATATTATTCATAACCACAAATCAATACTTTCATGTTTTTTACAACATTTATAAGCAGATCTGATAGGTGTCATTTCAAATTCAACAATATTCTAAATAGATCTGATAATATTAGGCATATATTTTGAGATCTAATTCAAACGAGATAAATAGGCTATTATAACTCTGTATGTAAATTTCCCACTCACCTGAAAGCATCCAAATCTGAAATCTAAATAACCTTTTAGGCCTACAATTTCCAAATTCTTACAGATCTACAATTACTCTGAAAAGGGGATACTTTCAAATCAGTAGTGTTAACGATATTTTTCGTCAACAATGGAGATGGATCTAAGGGAAAGAAGTAGGTTGTTTAGCCTTCACAAGCTCGAATTGGTTCTCTGTCCCTAGATGCCGAGGCTTTGGAAAGAAGGATCACTAATTTGTTGCTCTTGACAAAGGATTGTAATGGCGGGTAGTGAGGGACTCCACACCAAGCTCGCTAGGAGATCTGGATGCACTTGACTAACTTTTCCTCGTTCAACTCTAAAAACTTGAACCAGTCTAGATCTGGATGTTTTGTGACGAAAACCAAAACCGCACATCTGGTTACGATGGGCACCTGAGCTTGGCATTGAGATGAGGCTAGGTGGCTTCTTCCAATATTTGTGAGGAACTGAATCAACCCAGATTCAGGTATTAAATATTGTAAACCAGAGGCTTCCTCTCGGCATTAGTAGAAGTCTTGAACCGTCCTTTGTTCGGGCGATTTAAGGATTGATGACTGAAACTCTTCCTCCGGCATTGCATAGAAATCCCGAGACAAATCTTATTCGGGTGGCTAAAAATTGAAGACCAAAAAACCCCTTTCGGCGTTAAACAGAAGTCTCGGACCACCTTTTACTCGGGTAATTGAAGATTGAAGACTGGGAATCCCCTTCCGGTATTAAATATAAGTCCCAAACCAACTTTTCATTTGGGTAATTGAAGACTAAAGGCCGGGAATCCCCTTCTGGTATTATGAGGAGCCGAATTAATCCAGACTCGAGTATTAACATATAGGAGACCGGAACCCCTTCCGGTATTTGTGGGGAGTCGAATCAACCCAGATTTGGGTATTAATATAGATATAAGACCGAAAACCTCTTCCGACATTTGTAAAGAGACGGATCGGTCCAGATTC
The DNA here is from genome assembly GCA_030737875.1 of Allium sativum. Classification (NCBI taxonomy): domain Eukaryota; kingdom Viridiplantae; phylum Streptophyta; class Magnoliopsida; order Asparagales; family Amaryllidaceae; genus Allium; species Allium sativum. The sequence continues at coordinate 257,461,992 of CM060927.1, read as the reverse complement.
GGGTATTAATATATAGAAGACCGGAACCCCCTCCGGTATTTGTGAAGAGCCGGATCGACCCAGATTCAGGTATTAATATAGATAGAAGACCAGAAACCTCTTCCGGCATTTATAAAGAATCGAATCGATTCATATTCGGGTATTAATATGTAACACCCCGTGAATTCTATAACTGTGAAATTCACAAATTAAAGTATAATTAATTTCAAATCAAATAACTAAGGGAAACGGGATACGCCATTGCGTTCGTCTCGGAAAAATACGCGAAATAGAGTCCGAGTTTTCGAAAAACGGATATCGTATGAAGAAGATATGGACGAACGAAGTTGGGCGAAAAAACCGGAAAACGAGTCAGAATGCACTGGCGCACTTGGGAAGTGCGCCAGTACATTTTTGACCTGGCGCACCTGCCAAGTGCGCCCAGGTCAAAAATGACCTGCTGGCCAGGTCTGGTCTAGTCCTGGTTGGCCAGGTCTGTGTTTGGCCGATTTTCAGAAGCCTGCTTTGTCATTAGGGCTAGGTGGCAGGCTCTAATTGGTCTCTCTTTCGAATGAATGGCTACGATCAATCCAAGCAACATCGATGGTCCTAATCAGCTCATAAACTCTATAAAAATGACCCTAGACTCAACCTAATCTATTCATTCAAAAATAAGAACAAGGCCATCATGTTGCTGAGGAACGACTAAGAGTAGCCACCAATTGGAGAGAGGATTAGGAGGCAAATTCTAAAGCATAAAGCAACTTAATCAAATCAAATCAACAAGGAATCGCATCTCCAAATTCCTAAATTGGAGAATTCGTCACACAATTGTAAGTAGAGTATTATTTTGGTATGAACAAATAATTGTGTTGGTTTGTATACTTGATTGTGGTGATAAAGTAATTCATATTTGTGCGTTACTATGATTCTTGTCGATTTGGAATATTGTATACGTTTGGATATTCGCAAAGCATGTTATTTATTATAAAAACTACATATTTGCGGTAGTTTTATGCAAGTATACGTTTGGAATATTCGCAAATTATGTAATCCATGTTGAAGCTACATGTATGTAGTTGTTTAATTGAAACTCATGCAAGTTTGGGGTTTTGCTACTATGCCATCATAATGTGTATTTTTGTACAAAAATCATTTTGTGCGTAATTGGAACAAATTTGGGTTATTATAGTTCATATGAAACTATGTTGAAATTTTGGCACCATGATCTATGTATTAAGCCATGCTTTTGTACTAGAAAACTTATTTGCAAACTTATGAATATGACTAGGCTATGATTGATATTTTGCATAATTGAAATCCATGTTAGGTCTATATTATTAACGAGAATTATATGATGACATATGTGGTACATAGCTAGGTTAGATTCAAAATCCCATTTGCAAGTTTGCATGACTAAAGTAAAAATCATGATTTCATGTTAGAAATATTTATGCCATAAGTATATGTGTGCCATGGTTATGTGAATAGATTCAGAATCATGATTAAGTTGGATTAATTCTAGTTGAATTATACTTTTTAGTCACAAAAGTAAGCACCTTTGTAAACATGTAGTAATCTTATAAACATGATTTGCTTATGTTTGACATTATGCCTAAATAAAATATAGGTTTATGTTGCAGTTAAGCTTATGTGTCAATAGTGATATTCTTAACTTAACTACAAGTTTACATGGTTTGATTCATGTCACTTATGCTTTATGACCAAAGTATATGTTACTACTATGTAAGTACACCAGTTTCTATTTTGTAGTTCCAACGTCACGTTGCAAGTTCATGCGTTCACATTCCCCTTTTTGTGTATGTAATCACGCTTTAAGCCTCCCCTTTTCGCATGGCTAGGTTGGGCTTAAAAAGGCTAAGCCCAACATATATATAATAAACGGACGTATTAAACGGGGGAAAATAGCGTTGGGCCAAATTAATTAATAAATGAAAATATAAAGTAGAAGGGCCCAAATTCAAGTATGGGTTGGGCCCATGATTGGTGTAACCTTTACACCATTAACTTAATAATGGGCCGCAAATATTTACATATAAGAAAATAAAGAAGAAAGACAAAATATGTAAATGTAGAACATACGATGTGTTTAACCCGAGGTTGGATTGAGTTGTGATGTAAACCTGCCCGGAACCGCCCGGCTGTCCAGTAGTCACAACAATACCTATCCAATGTGGGAGGTTAAACATGGAGCCCAATAAGGACCCGAGGTTAGACTGAGTTGTGGCGTAAGACTGCCCGGAACCAACCGGCAACAGGCAGCCACAACAATACCTGTCCAATGTGAGAGGTCAAGGCTTTAATAAGACAATTAAGGCTGAGTCAGGATGGTTAGGATTAAGCGAACTAAAGACTTACTCAAAATGGAACATGCTAAACTAAACGGACTGGTGGGGGTTAGGTTAGAAAACACTTAACCAACTCAGCATGTTGGCTAGAGATAGAAAACCTAGTAACGGGGGACCCTTTTCAGCAGTAACCCTAGAAGGTGTATCATGATACCCTGAAACTAGGCAGGGTGGGGCACGATTACTGGGCTGATTGTAAGAGGTCAAATCGACGGCGGTGGTGTAGCAGTGTAGGTTCTAACGGGGTGCGGGCGTGCACACACTCCGGCGCAGAAAAATAAGGCACTGGACACCAGTAGCATACCTGTGCATTCTAGGATTGTGTCGGGCCGCCACCATGGGACTTGATACACCCCATGGTGGGACCAGCATAGGTAACTACAACATCGGGGGCCGTAAGACACATGTAACTATGCGAGTAGGAGCCGATCATCATAGAACGGATCACTTCACCCTGATTATGGGGTGCCAGTTGGAAACTAGTTTATATGGGTTCAGAGATTAACATGGGGTACGATAGTATATTCGACCCTAGACAACTTAACCAAGTTTATAGTGCTTTCCTACTTCTTGTTTATACTTATCATACACAGTTCTTTATTCATAGACAGAATAGTCCTAGACTTACTCAGGCTTTATGTCTGACTCTACTTTTCTTTCGTCTTCTTTTCTTCTGTTCCCCCCCCCCCCAGGTCCACAGGGAGGGAACACAGCAGCTTGACCAGCCTTAATACCCAGCTTGAAGAGGAGAAATGTATTGCTTGGATCTTTTCGTTTTGAACTATGGCTTTGGACAACCACTATGGGGCTTTTGCAGTTTATTTATGTTTTTCTTATGCTTCTTTAAATAATGTAATCAAGACAGATTATGAAAGTGTTATGTTATGTTTTTGGAAAGGATGTAAGACAATCATGGCAATGTTGTTGTAACACGTATTTGCTTTTATGAAATAAAAGTTGCTGTTTACAAATATGTGTTCTTATATCTGTCTTGTATATCTGTGACTTATACTTATAAACCTCCACCAAAATTAGGGCATTCCCTTTGAGAGTGACCCTGACGGAGGTGGGGTGTTTCACTTGGTATCAGAGCATAGGTTTACCAGATAAGATAAAAAGTTTTGAAAATTTATTTTCAAAGAGGAAATTTAAAGAAGCAATTTTAAGAAAAATATTATTTTATTTTAAAAGGCAAAGTCCACTCCCCAAAGCCATAGGTACTATCTCTTATCTTTCGTTTTGAATCTATCCTTTTTGTTTCAGCATGTCCGAAGATCTTAACTTGCCAGAAGGGGTGCCAATACCTGGTTGGTTTAGACGGTTCTTAGAAGCAAGAGCCACTCAGCCAGGTCTTACCGTTCCTCCTCCCCCAGCTGCCGGAAATCATCCAGCTGCAGCGGCACCTTTTCCTCCACCTCCTCCTCGGGGAAACACTTTGCTAAGATATGTAAAGATTTTAAAGCTATGGGAGGAAAGGATTTCCATGGAACTGAGTCCTTCGTGGCAGCTAGAAATTGGCTGAAAGAAACGGAGGACCTATTCATCATCTTTGAGGTAGAAGATAGACAAAAAGTACAACTGGCAGTATGGCTATTAAAGGGCGAGGCTTCCTACTGGTGGGAAGTCACTAATGCAGAAAGACCAGTGGAGACATGGGAGGACTTTAGGGCAAGGTTTGAGACTAAATTTCTCTCAGATGCGGAAAGAAGTTTGCAGTTGGAAAAATTCTTATTTCTTAAGCAAGGGAACAAGACAGTCAGAGAGTATGTGAATCAGTTCGATGAGCTAGCTAGGTTTGGGCTGGACCTAGTCAACACCCCGCACAAGAAGGCTCTCCGTTTCGTCAAAGGGTTGAATGAGCCATTACACAGTTTGGCCATGACCCATATACCCATGGGAGCTACGTACGAAAGGTTGGTGCAGATGGCATTGCTGAACGAGGAAGATAAGGACAAGAAGGAAACAGAGGCAGAAAACTCTCAAGGGAAGAAAGAGGTCAAGCCCAACGATTCTAAGAATAAGAAGGTAGACCCCGAGAAAGGAGGCAAGAACAACAACTCACGTGATAAAAGGAAATGCAATTACTGTGGTACGGAAGGGCACATAGCCAAGGATTGTAGAAAGAGGAAGAGAAAGCAAGGTGAATGTTTTCATTGTGGGAAGACTGGACACATCAGCAAAGACTGCCCTGAGAAGCAGACCGGACCTTCTGGCGGTACATCGTTAACTTATTCTAGATGCTTTGTTTTATCCTATTTCTCTCCACGATCCTATCTTGAGAACCATAGGTAGAATCTTTTTGGATGTAAACATGTAGTTGAAACATGTTATGGATGATGGTTGCAAGTGGTTGCAAGTGATTGCTAGTGGTTGCTCGTGGTTGCATATACACACACAATCTAGGTTTTAGATCGGCTCAGTCACTTCATATTGCATATGCATATATGTTTGCATTCGTATATGGTTGAACTTTAATGTGTTGTCATATGGATGTTGCATTTGTATTGAATGATTGTGCACTCATGTAGAATCATGAATAGGAAAATTTGCATACATAATGGATTCATGGCACTTACATAATTCGCATTAAGGAGGTCAACTGAATCAGTAGACCGCCTGATTTTGCATTAGATAAGTTCATGTACACACACACACTTCACATATGATCATGAAGCATTAGAAGTCTTTTAAGGATAATGGATGCTCGTGTTTGATTGGTGAGTAGATGGATGATTGGACGTTAGGATATGCATTCCTCCTAACTTGAAGATTTCGGGGACGAAATCCTTTTAAGTGGGGGAGAATGTAACACCCCGTGAATTCTATAACTGTGAAATTCACAAATTAAAGTATAATTAATTTCAAATCAAAGAACTAAGGGAAACGGGATACGCCATTGCGTTCGTCTCGGAAAAATACGCGAAATAGAGTCCGAGTTTTCGAAAAACGGATATCGTATGAAGAAGATATGGACGAACGAAGTTGGGCGAAAAACCGGAAAACGAGTCAGAATGCACTGGCGCACTTGGGAAGTGCGCCAGAACAAAAATGCACTGGCGCACTTGGGAAGTGCGCCAGTACATTTTTGACCTGGCGCACCTGCCAAGTGCGCCCAGGTCAAAAATGACCTGCTGGCCAGGTCTGGTCTAGTCCGGGCTGGCCAGGTCTGTGTTTGGCCGATTTTCAGAAGCTTGCTTTGTCATTAGGGCTAGGTGGCAGGCTCTAATTGGTCTCTCTTTCGAATGAATGGCTACGATCAATCCAAGCAACATCGATGGTCCTAATCAGCTCATAAACTCTATAAAAATGACCCTAGACTCAACCTAATCTATTCATTCAAAAATAAGAACAAGGCCATCATGTTGCTGAGGAACGACTAAGAGTAGCCACCAATTGGAGAGAGGATTAGGAGGCAAATTCTAAAGCATAAAGCAACTTAATCAAATCAAATCAACAAGGAATCGCATCTCCAAATTCCTAAATTGGAGAATTCGTCACACAATTGTAAGTAGAGTATTATTTTGGTATGAACAAATAATTGTGTTGGTTTGTATACTTGATTGTGGTGATAAAGTAATTCATATTTGTGTGTTACTATGATTCTTGTCGATTTGGAATATTGTATACGTTTGGATATTCGCAAAGCATGTTATTTATTATAAAAACTACATATTTGCGGTAGTTTTATGCAAGTATACGTTTGGAATATTCGCAAATTATGTAATCCATGTTGAAGCTACATGTATGTAGTTGTTTAATTGAAACTCATGCAAGTTTGGGGTTTTGCTACTATGCCATCATAATGTGTATTTTTGTACAAAAATCATTTTGTGCGTAATTGGAACAAATTTGGGTTATTATAGTTCATATGAAACTATGTTGAAATTTTGGCACCATGATCTATGTATTAAGCCATGCTTTTGTACTAGAAAACTTATTTGCAAACTTATGAATATGACTAGGCTATGATTGATATTTTGCATAATTGAAATCCATGTTAGGTCTATATTATTAACGAGAATTATATGATGATATATGTGGTACATAGCTAGGTTAGATTCAAAATCCCATTTGCAAGTTTGCATGACTAAAGTAAAAATCATGATTTCATGTTAGAAATATTTATGCCATAAGTATATGTGTGCCATGGTTATGTGAATAGATTCAGAATCATGATTAAGTTGGATTAATTCTAGTTGAATTATACTTTTTAGTCACAAAAGTAAGCACCTTTGTAAACATGTAGTAATCTTATAAACATGATTTGCTTATGTTTGACATTATGCCTAAATAAAATATAGGTTTATGTTGCAGTTAAGCTTATGTGTCAATAGTGATATTCTTAACTTAACTACAAGTTTACATGGTTTGATTCATGTCACTTATGCTTTATGACCAAAGTATATGTTACTACTATGCAAGTACACCAGTTTCTATTTTGTAGTTCCAACGTCACGTTGCAAGTTCATGCGTTCACATTCCCCTTTTTGTGTATGTAATCACGCTTTAAGCCTCCCCTTTTCGCATGGCTAGGTTGGGCTTAAAAAGGCTAAGCCCAACATATATATAATAAACGGACGTATTAAACGGGGGAAAATAGCGTTGGGCCAAATTAATTAATAAATGAAAATATAAAGTAGAAGGGCCCAAATTCAAGTATGGGTTGGGCCCATGATTGGTGTAACCTTTACACCATTAACTTAATAATGGGCCGCAAATATTTACATATAAGAAAATAAAGAAGAAAGACAAAATATGTAAATGTAGAACATACGATGTGTTTAACCCGAGGTTGGATTGAGTTGTGATGTAAACCTGCCCGGAACCGCCCGGCTGTCCAGTAGTCACAACAATACCTATCCAATGTGGGAGGTTAAACATGGAGCCCAATAAGGACCCGAGGTTAGACTGAGTTGTGGCGTAAGACTGCCCTCAAGGCTTTAATAAGACAATTAAGGCTGAGTCAGGATGGTTAGGATTAAGCGAACTAAAGACTTAATCAAAATGGAACATGCTAAACTAAACGGACCGGTGGGGGTTAGGTTAGAAAACACTTAACCAACTTAGCATGTTGGCTAGAGATAGAAAACCTAGTAACGGGGGACCCTTTTCAGCAGTAACCCTAGAAGGTGTATCATGATACCCTGAAACTAGGCAGGGTGGGGCACGATTACTGGGCTGATTGTAAGAGGTCAAATCGACGGCGGTGGTGTAGCAGTGTAGGTTCTAACGGGGTGCGGGCGTGCACACACTCCGGCGCAGAAAAATAAGGCACTGGACACCAGTAGCATATCTGTGCATTCTAGGATTGTGTCGGGCCGCCACCATGGGACTTGATACACCCCATGGTGGGACCAGCATAGGTAACTACAACATCGGGGGCCGTAAGACACACGTAACTATGCGAGTAGGAGCCGATCATCATAGAACGGATCACTTCACCCTGATTATGGGGTGCCAGTTGGAAACTAGTTTATATGGGTTCAGAGATTAACTTGGGGTACGATAGTATATTCGACCCTAGACAACTTAACCAAGTTTATAGTGCTTTCCTACTTCTTGTTTATACTTATCATACACAGTTCTTTATTCATAGACAGAATAGTCCTAGACTTACTCAGGCTTTATGTCTGACTCTACTTTTCTTTCGTTTTATTTTCTTCCGTTTCCCCCCCCCCCCCCCCCCCAGGTCCACAGGAAGGGAACACAGCAGCTTGACCACCCTTAATACCCAGCTTGAAGAGGAGAAATGTATTGCTTGGATCTTTTCGTTTTGAACTATGGCTTTGGACAACCACTATGGGGCTTTTGCAGTTTATTTATGTTTTTCTTATGCTTCTTTAAATAATGTAATCAAAACAGATTATGAAAGTGTTATGTTATGTTTTTGGAAAGGATGTAAGACAATCATGGCAATGTTGTTGTAACACGTATTTGCTTTTATGAAATAAAAGTTGCTGTTTTTCTGCTGTTTACAAATATGTGTTCTTATATCTGTCTTGTATATATGTGACTTATACTTATAAACCTCCACCAAAATTAGGGCATTCCCTTTGAGAGTGACCCTAATGGAGGTGGGGTGTTTCATAATATATAGAAGATCGAAACCCCCTTCGGTATTTGTGAAGAGCCGAATCGATCCAGATTCGGATATTAATATATAGAAGACCGGAACCCCCTCCGGTATTTGTGAAGATCCGAATCGACCCAAACTCAGGTACTAATATAGATAGAAGACTAAAAACATCTTCCAGCATTTGTGAAGAGCCGAATTGATCCAGATTCGGGTGTTAATAGAAGAACAGAAACCTCTTTCGGCATGTGTGAAGAGCCGAATCGACCCAGATTTGGGCATGAATATATAGAGGGCCGAAAGCCCTTCCGGTATTTATTTTTTTGGCATCCCTTTTGGATTTTATTTGTGAAGCAGAGGTTGTACATACTTCCTGAGCCACTCCTGAGCTTTTGATGTCAAAGCAGAGGATGTACGTGCTTTTTTGGCCACTCTCTAGGCCTGTGCGTCCGATGCCCTTGGCTAGGTTATCCGCAAGCAGGGCCCAAGGACTTACCCAACCTCTAACTAGGAGGCACCTTATCCTGACCATTGTAGGCAATCATAAGGTCTTATAAACTTAGACGAGGCTACCGTCGGCATAGAACTAAGTTTTACACTTTTGATGCTCTATACTGGCCATCGTAGGTTCTGATAGAGGCTTGTACACCACCCCCTCCAAGGGATGCCCTATCCTAACCATCGTAGGCGATTATAGGGGTTTGCGCTCCCTTCTGTTGGTAACGCGGAACATAAGCAGAGGTAGGACGTGCTTAGTTCTAGCAGAGACATGACATACTCTTCTACGAGCAGAGGCAGGGTATGACAATGTTAGATGCACCACCACGACCATTTCTGGTGTGAAATGAGGGCTTACACTTTTGTTGCTTTAACCTAGCCCCCTCTAATTTGGGCATGGAGAAAGACTAACACACCATACCCCTCTAAGGGATGCCTCGTCTTGATGACGAGGGATTTTATCGTTTTTTCAGCTTGACCTCTATTGGGTTTCTTTAAGCTTTGAATGGAGGGTTTTCCATACTTTTAATTGTTTTTGATAATCCTCTTCCCAAGGATTCTTACTGAAATTAAACTGATCTTATTATAAATTCTCGTAATCGGCCTTGACTGGCGAGTTTGATGATCCCTTCCCCAAGGATTCTGCAGTGATTGGTGTCATGTCCATTTCTCATGTGTTAATGACAATAGGGTCCTCCCGTCTTCCTTTCGTATATGAGCTTTTTCTTCGTGGATGGCCAATAATTGAGTTCGTGTTTGGTTAGGAAATAGATATTCTCCATCGAGGTAGTAAAATAATATTCCCAGAGTAGTCTTATTGTGAACTTCTTCTCTTGTCGCTGAGATCTAACCCCTTTGTGGTCCAACCCCGCTGTTTCTCCGACATTTATGTTCCTGCTTCCCAGAGCACAATGATATTGAGACGCTATCTCTTCAGACCATTTTTGGGTGAAGTGGTCAAAATCACTCATTATTCCTTGCTCAAATGTCGCTCTTCTGATCTGCTTGTAGAGAGCTTTCCTTAGGTAAGAGAAAATGCTAGTATCCTATGATGTAGAACCACTTGGAGGGGGGTGTTAAGGTTTCTGCTGTGTGGGAAAGGCTATTATCCCAAGTGTCATAAGCATGTGGTTCCATTTTTCTTTTATGCTTTATTACCTGCAGGGCTTCTGCTCTCAATCTTTGCTCTTCTATTACTCTAGGATCGGCGATTTTCAACTTATCCATTTGAGATCCTGAAGGCTTTTTCCTGGGCCTCTTACCCATAACTTTGCTTCTTCAAAGCTCCAGTCCAATCCAGGACAGAACAACACAGGTAGATATGTGGTAGGGTTAATCAAGGATCGGAGGTTCAGCCCTCCTTCTAGCGCCAAAATGTTAACGATATTTTTTGTCAACACCGGAGGTAGGTCAATGGGGATGGATCTAAGGGAAAGAAGTAGGTTGTTTAGCCTTCACAAGCTCGAATAGGTTCTCCATTCCTAGATGCCGAGGATTTGGAAAGAAGGATCACTAATCTGTTGCTGTTGACAAAGGATTGTAATGACGGATAGCGAGGGACTCCACACCAAGCTCGCTAGGAGATCTAAGCTTGTGGGGGGGCAGAAGCTCACAGGAGGGCTTTAAACCTATAGGAAAGGGCGTCCCCTTCGGTCTGCAAGAAGGTCTGGACAAGAATCCATGCATTTGCAGGAAATAAACAGTAAACCGCGACAATTAATGATTAAGAAAAACAGCATGACAAACTCACATCAAGATGCTTTGAATATGGATGCACACTTTATTAATCTTTGATTTAGAATACATAACTAGAGTAGTAGATCTTCTTTAATTGATCCCGGTCTTAGGGTTTTAAGAGAAGATACAAAGATAAGCAGAATGAAAAATCAGAGAGCCCTCTTCACTGTGACCCCTGAGGTCTTATTTATAAAGGATTTGGAGCCCCTTCTGCTGTTAGGTTATTGGGCCGGCACGGGCCTTTGTCGACCGCTTTTTCCTTGATCTTGAATGTTTAGCTTCCGGTTATCCTTGTGGTGTTAATTATAGTCTTCAAAGTGAGAGTCCCGGTCAATCGGGCTCCTTTGAGATAGCCATGGGCTTGTTGATGAGGTGGCTTACGGACGGCATTTGAACTCCCGGCAGCAGCTCATGGATGTAGGCTTCCAGACGTAAGCTTCTAGATGTAGGCTTTTGGCTTTCTCGCGGATACTTAGAGGAGCTTTCCCTCATGATGTATATGGAGAGCTGTCAGTTCAAAACAGCTGTTGGATCCTGCACTTGGTAGATTAGTACGGGTAGCCTGTATCTTCGATTGGGTCCAGGTTAGCCTTCTGATGGAGGTTTTCTGTCAGTCTGGTTTTCCGGAAGGTGGCTTCCGGTGATGTTTCTATTGTCTCTTAACGCAACCTTTCGATACCTGTGCGACAGTTGTTTTCAGAAGCAGGTTCCAGCCGATCCTTGCGTACTTCCGGTTTGGTGCTTTCAATGCCTTCTGACATATCGGTGTTGAGCAGGTTAACACTGATAACCCCTTCGGGTTTTAAGGAGATGAGCTCATGTCTTCTTCTTTCTTAGTTTCCGACTTAGATGGCCTTTTTTCATGGGTCTTCCTGCCGGATAGGTCCTGTCGGATGGACCTTATCGGATGTATCTTGTCGATATTCTATAGACTTTGGGCACCTTCCCTCCGAGAAGAGCCGGTTTCTGCTACTCTACGATCACTCTTTCCGGATTGCGGTTATTCATATTACTCAGCTTCCTGCTTTCGAAAGATTTTCCTGTGCTAATGTTCTTCCGATACCCTTTCACTGTCAGCTAGTCTCGAAGTTAATTTTGGTAGTAACAAGTAGATTTACAAGAAAATAGGAAAAGAGGGGAAAATCTAATGAAGAATAGGTTAGACGTCAATTCATACCCTTTTCCATTTAGATCTGAAAATATCTTTCAATTTTGAATGATTTATATTTGATTGATTGTATATGAATATATTTTACATTAAGAAATTAATTTGAAGAGGAAATGGCAGAGCTTCGCTGCTGCCTACAGATTTGTGTGGAAAAGAGTGAGGCCTTACCCCTTTATTTATAGGAGTGAATTTTCCATGAACAGTTAGATCTGATAAACTAAACATCCGTCCGTTTGAAAAATGTTTTATATAAAACTTCACTCACTTAACCTAGCCGCCACTGGGAGTTTCAGACCTGAAGCAGTCGACCAGTCCTCTGAGGGTGTCGACTGCCCTTCGGTCAATTCGCCCAATGAGGGCTGGTTATATATGAGAAGATATATTTATTACGTTTATTTATTTCCTCCATTTTTCGTATTTCGTCCGTAACTTTTTCATACAGACTCTATTCATGAAACTACAAAATGAAAGTTGACCAGAATTCCGAGACGAACGCATCGTTTAAAGTTTCATGGTAAATTCCATCATTTGCGGAAATTCCTATTTTTGAGCTTCAAATTAAATAACTAATTTATTGTCAAAATTCTGGGTTGTTACATTCTTCCCCACCTTAAAAGGAATTTCATCCCGAAACTCTGACACCTACTTATCATATCCTATGCAAGCAATTTGTGTACATCCACTTTGGAACCATATGCTTATGTGCACAGTGTACCTAATGCATTTCAACCATAAAATGTGTATGCAAAATAATTCTAAATCGGATACTCCTATATGTATGCATTAAATTTTGGATACACTTTTGAAAATATGATGAAAAACATCTTAAATATACTGGCAGTTCTACATGAATGCAAATTTCGAAAATCATTTTTCATCCATTACCCTCACACGACAACGAATAGAAGTGTGAAGCAACCAATTTTGCATCCAAATCCTACCATCCAAAACATTAGCATATCTAATCATTTCCTATTTTATTTGTCTTAAATCGGATAAAGGAAACTAAAGCGAATAATTTCATCGTTCCCTTCGCTCGTAACTATTCTATTTCCCGACCTATAGTGGAAATTTCACCTCGGTTACCCAAAATACTTCAAAAAAAATTCCATTTGTAGACGGTAAAGGAGGCTTGCAACAAGCTTTAAAACGTAAAATGAGGTAATTAATAACTCATACGCATCGTCGACAAGGTATGGAAACAACGTTTCCAAGGCTAAAACAGTCTTTTCCTTGTTGTCGTTGTTTTTAACGTATCGTCAATCATACTGCACCAGTAAAATGTGCACACAAACCATCCAAACATCTTCCTTACGCTATTCATCTGACCAAAAATCAAAAATTTTCATAAAAATAAATTTCCACTTTAAAACTTCTTATATTTATTTTGAAAATTTCCCTTCAATATCGTTTCACTTTCCATACGAGATTTGTATGAAAAATCAAAATTTCGGTAATGTATGCTTTGCACCATTCAAATCATCCAATTTTATATAAAACAGATGTTTAAATATGCATAAATGGTCGTATCCAAATTTTGTATTTTTGCGCAGAACTAAATAGAAGAAAGTAAATCAGTAAAAAAATTAAAAATGATAAAAGTTTTTTTTTCTAACAACGTTTTCCAAAAGTTCAAAAACGTATTTTGTGGAAACTTAAACGATTCAAGTCACATGTTAGTGAAGAAGGAAGTCAGTCACGCAAAAATGCGAAAGCTGAAATTTACACACAAAAGATCAAAATAAGTTTTAGCTTTAACAAAGAACGGTGATTTATTTATTTATTTATACCCGTGACGAAAAATAACGCAGAACTGATCCTTTGCTAAAATTTATGCAACACAGAATTCTATTCTTTCCTTCTCTAGGACAACTTTTAGTTTAGATAAGAAAAGTAAGATTTCATTCAAACGATTATGCACGTGCACGAATTACATAAATATTACAAACATAGAAATCTCGTTAACCTAAGTCCTTCGATTTAAACAACACTAACAATTACAAGCACGCATCACTACAAAACCAAGAACTCGATGCTGGAAAGGTAAAACAACAAAGACGACAACAAAACAACACCATTGAACCTCTCAAAACAGTGGCTATAAACAACGAGATGTCTTTCTCCGCGACTAGAGCTCAAACCATTTTTATGACCTATGATTAATCATATCATGATAGCAAATTGCTAAATCTCGTGTTACAAACACTGCGTGTGTTGTTGAAGGTTCCCACATCACCGTCTCTACTAGGAGAGAATTGGTGAGAATAAAAACCTACCACAAAACAGCTTCTCATGGTAGTCCACCTAATATTCTCTAACGAAAAAAATGGATAGGTGAAATCACAGAAAGTAACTCCATGAGACAACACACAAGAACAACAAGCTGAATCAAATATGATGTGGCACAAATTGATGGTTATTCCATCAATCAGAGAAAAGATTGATTTCCGCATCATGCGATAAATCTAGACACGACTTCCCATTTTTGGAACAATGTGTTAAATAAGTCACACATCAACATGGGTAGTATTGACATAGATCACAAAAGCCAACATTAAGAAAAAGAGATTTGCTGCAAAAATCTCCAAAGCTGTTCAGCAAAAAGACAATACAAGTCCGCTTAAAACACGGATGCCTCTAAAATCTCATCGGGATCCTCCTCAGAAAAACCATCTAAAGGCATGTTATTCTTCATCTCCAAAACGATAATCGCCTTCGAAAGAACCCATTCCAACAAGGTATAGCAAATGCATACGCAGCACAAACAACAATCATACCCTTAGATTTCGAAGAAAATGACTGGTACAAGTTCATCTGCCACGACAAATTTTCTTAGCCCTAAAGCGGTGAGACTTTTTTTTTGCTCATTCCGATCCAACCAAATGATCTTTCTCCTTAAGGATGAGACTTAAATGATGTGAGTAAGATCAGATAGCGCAATTAGGTATTATGGACTAAGAAATGGTCGAAGAGAAGAAATTAGATCTTGGACAAACTAGTGGGGGAAGATATAATGCGCAAACAAGCCTGAAAATGAGGAGGCGAGGAGGCAACAAAGAAAAAGAAGAAGAATAAGAATAAGGTTTGGCAAGATGAGGAAGGAAGGACGAAAGAAAGAAGTTAAGGGGATGATTTGTACACAATTTTTACGGTTGAGTACTAGGTCCAAATTGTACCAAAACTCATCAACAAAGTTGACCACTCTAGGTATAATGCTAAACGGTCAAATGTCAAATGGGTTTTGGGCAAAGATTGAACCTTGACCTTATTAGGTCGAATTATAATACTAATCGTCTCGCGTCATCTTTTAAGTTTGACGCAACCAGAAAAACAATTATCTTCATCACGGCGGTATCAAAGACCACAGTCAAACTCCGAGCCGTCTCCAAATATTCAGACCACAATCCAAAATAATTTAGCTAGAAATTCATAATTAAATTAAAATGGATTTTCCCCTTATCAAGCTGACAACAAATCAAACGATTTGCAAACCAAATACCCCAAAAATATGGACGAAGGATTTTCCTTAGCCTTTTCGAAGGAGAATTTAAAGCTTTTCAAAAATGAGATTTATTATAAACTAACGGTTTCGTATTTATAAATCCAATTTATTATTACTACTATTATTATTTATATTCCAGTTTGTAATGCAAGCTGAAAAATCTTTTCACATTAAAAATGTCAGAACTTTAAAATCTTGTGGATTAATTGTGATTATTTCAATAAACCATCCAGTATATATAAAAAGAGAGGGACGCTAAAAATCACAAGGAATATATATTTATTATTTTTAACTTTAGTGGCATATTCCTTTTCATTCCCAATTCCCTTCTTTCTACCAATTGGATTATATTTATTAAAATCATGCAAAGCCCGAACAATTCTGAAACACGAATAGATTAAAATTTTAAAAGCATATCTTTATAAAACTAGGTCTTTATAAAACCTTTTTCTGAAACCATAAATTCAAAACTTTTCGAAATCCATTTTATTTTTCCAAATAGTTTTAAAAATAAAATTTCCTTGAATACAAGGCCAAGAACTCGAATGAATATTTTCAATGAAGGAATATTCGAAAATTTAACGAAGTAACGAATGAATATACCTCGTAATTATTTCCGAATGGACATGACATATTAACATGGAGTTTTCCCATTTTGAATCGAGCAAAGGTCTTTGACCGGAACTACTAACAAAACCAAAAACCAAAAATCGCGACTATCTCAGTTGTAGCTAGATTTTTTTTTCAGTCTCCAAACTCAAATCAACGAAATCCATCCTATGTCGTCCTCATGCTCTTTACGACGAGATCGCCAACGTACTGTGGGGTAAGACAGAATTGGCTAGAAACTCGAATTCAACATATTTCAACTTTTATTCGCTTAAAGCCCATTTTCTATAATTAGGCCCCCGACTAATTCATCGTCGAACAAAATTAAAGCCGATTAAGAAAGACGAAGAAAAACAGAAAAGAAAATCGAGTTACGTTCTGTCATGAGTCTTAATTTGACTAATTCCTTTGATCATCTAACATATGCTCTGATACCAAATGTAATACCTCACACTTTTCTGAGCCCAAATTTCGATAAAAAAACGAAACTCGAACACATCCAAACATGGAGCGTGTAGATCTGATACCTGCAAATAAACGAGCATGAGCATAATTAGAGTACGATAAGATCCAATGAAGCGGACTATACACGAAGATTAATAAGTTCGTACCCAATTAGCCTTTACTGCTCTTCCTTATTGGAATAAAGCGGGTTACGTTATTAAGTTATTCCTGTTTAGTTTCTCTTCATGGAAATACTATACGCACACAGTTAATTATCGTCACGGGTTCATATGCTTAATAATGTTTCACACTACTAACCTACCAAGTCCAATTCTAACTTTTAATTATAAGTTCTATATTAACTTGTATAAATAAGGAAAATTATATCTTCCTTATCCTAGGATAATTGATTAATTTTTTTTCCTTGTTGGACCTAGTAATTTAAACGACAACCAATACCCATTAATCTCTTTTTTATTTCATTTATTTCTATTCATATGGTTATTGTCATTTATAACCATAACGGTCATATTTTCCTAAGGCAACAATTAATCTTTATTACCATTTTTATTCCCATTGATTGTAACTAATGTCACATATGAACCTAACAGTCATAATTCCCTAAGACATTAATTAACAATGGAACATCCTTATTTTATCAGTCCTGAAATATCAATTTGTTGTATCCCAACAGACATTTCTAATTTTATTTATTTATTTTATGTTGTATTTATACATCTATACACATGTTTACGCCCAAGACCTCCCACATTAAGTTGACCGCTTGTGGATGTTGGATTTGCCGGGCGGTTCCAGACAGACTTCTACCACAAGTTGAACTGAACATCATGTCTTAATACAATTATATTTACACACTAAACCTCTCACATTAAGATGACTACTTGTGGATACTGAATTTGTCAGGCGGTTCCTGGCAGACTTCTACCATAAGTTAAACTTAACCTTGTATCTTAGTGCAGTTATAATTTAAATTTCCTAATTGAGCTTTACAACATTTATCCTAACCAGTTTAGAAATTGTTAGGCTTAATTACCTAATTAAATTTATTTTCCCTAAATCAACGTAGGTTACAATTGCTATTTATTTATGGCCCTATAAATAGCAATCCATTACACTAATTGCTACAACGGTCACCCCAAATATATTCATTTAATATAGATTACATTTACATGTATGATTCCATAAATGAATATCATTCAAACATTCAATATAATGCATATTTTGTTGTTTTACGTAATTTCGAACGAATAATATATATATTTATATTTGTGACGACCGCTCATAACCCCCGCACTATACAAGAGGAATAATGCGCTGAAGGGTGTGCCAAGCAGTCATGAACGATCATTAGAGTAAGTAAACATAAGCGGAGCCTGTCATAAACTCACAGCTTCAAGGATAAAATATAATAAAACATATACAACAGGTAGTAATAGTGAAGCAGAAACACGACTTTCATACAACCATAAAGTAATATCCACAACTTGGAAATAGTGTTTGTACAAAGTTGCCTCACTACATCACTCAGAAAAGCAAAAAGCGGAAATCCAATTATTAGATAGTAGTAAAACTGGTACGTGAGCCTCCTGCATGCCATCGATAAGCATCGTCGTCCTCACTAAAGCATTACCTATCACCTGTTACTTAGTCTGCCCATCCATAACCGGATGAATAACCCAAGGTAATAAGAGAAAACATAAAACCTTGAGTCAGACAACAGTCTTAGTGAGCGATAAAACAGCTAACAAACTTCAACCATAAAGTGTATGAGAAGGGATAGAGAAACATACTAATCTACCCACGACACCAGAGAAGAACGCAACCTTGTCTTCCCCACATCGGACAGTGATAGCCTTTTCTATAAACAATTCAACCATATATCCATGGAAACCAGAATACCCATTCAATTATGGAAAACACTCATAACATCCAGATTATATAAGTCTCACACAGACAACCCTAATCGAGTTTAACATTCCCCAAGCACTCTTTCCAGAGGCCTAAATCAATATCAGTTAAGCACTCAAAGAACATCTCCCTCGACTTTGGATAATCTATGCGAGATAGTACAAACAGAACAACCAATCATCCATGACTGGCTCTGGCCATCACCGCCAATCCGGCTTTGAAACCATCGTTAATCGTATGATGGCCAACCTTGCCATATGTCAAGGACTAATGGTAACCCCAGTTCTAGCATAAACTCCATATGTCCAACCTTGACAACTAGGTCTTTCCCCAAGACCCAAGGTACTCGATCTACAACCGGTCTTTTAGACGTCTCTAGTGTACCCCTGCTTCGAGCCTGCTAGAACTTACGACAACGATAATCTCTCAGCCTTCACATCTCTAGTCACCCAACCTAATGACTTTTCATGGCTCAAGCAACCTTCTCGAGTAACCATTATCCACCAACTCACGAGCTTTGAGTTGCCACCTCATTCGTTGTTCTACACCGATCAACTATCACCTTTCAACACTTCGAACATTCCTACTTGAACCACTTCGAAATTACACCATCATCGAGCCATATTACACCACTGCGCTGCGGCACGGGTTCAGACACCGCTCAGTCCACATCATATGGCACCACCGGTCGGTCCTCTGAAGCACCACCGACCGGTCCTCTGACACCTCTGGTCGGTCCCCTGAACACCCACTAATTGGTCTCTTGAAACCCACCTGTCGGTCCTCTGGAGTACCACCGGTCGGTCCTGGAAGCACATACCAGTCGGTCTTGGAAGCACACTACCAATCGGCCCTGGAAGCACACCACTGGTCGGTCCTGGAAGCACACTACTGGTCAGTCACCTACTGGTCGATCCTCCCTGAAACACTACCTACCGGTCCTGACTTGTTTCCCAAGACATGATTTCTAACCGATCGGTCCACTGTACAACGCCAATCCAACTCCGATTGCGACCAAAACTTCGCCAAACGACGAATTCAACTAAACCAACTCAACCAAAATCATCAAACACAATCATAAACATGTCACAACATTTCTAACAATATGAATATGGCTATTATCACAAAAATGATGTAAATCTCACCAAAAACCATTAAAATGAACATATGACCAAAATGAGAGATCTAACTTACATAAACATGTGAAACGACATGAAATTAACGGTTAAAACTTGATGAATTAGATCATAGGGTGATGCATATGAAAATAGACACATAATGGTGTAAATCTATGGTAAAAAATTCCAATTTGATGAAAACATGCATAAATTCTCATATACTTCATTGCATTCATGTGAGAGATGTAAATCACTCACCGATTCTCCAGAACAAGCTAAAATGATAGAATTATGAATCCGGACAGTGAGCAATTCAACCCAAACTCCTCGATCCAACGAATCCACCCTTGAAATGTCGTAGATCTAGCCTCCAATGATGTACATCTATGATTTCCCTCCTTAGATTTAGATTTCTAATGGCAGAAAGGTGTTAAAGGAAGAAGAAGAAGATCAATACCTCCAAATGAGAGAATGAGAAAGTAAACATTTTCCCTCCACTCTCACCCCTCAGGATTCCTCCAAACCTGAACAGCCAACTGATAAACCTTAAAACAGTGATGTCTCCTAAACCGTTGAGCCAAATCTTTAATGTAACCACTCTACGGAAAGGCAATCATCAATTTCATTCCAATGGCACAGGTCTCACCCTCTAATTCGACCTGAGTCAAAAGTTATGCCCTGTACAAGACTGACAGGGGCAAAATGGTCACAAACAAAGTCAGTAAAAATTATGGACATGTCTCACATCCCCAGAGGCAACATATTAAAAGATGAGAATGATCCAGCCCTCAAGGAATAAAATAAAAATATTTTATGATCTTCTGATACGTAAAATGCGGGCTGTTACAATATTTATATTTATATTTTTTGCACAGTTAACGTAGTTATCTTCCTTTATTATTATTATTATTATCGTTAAGTTTAATATTTTGGTTCAATTAATAACCAAACATTCCTTTTTGTACTCAGTCTTGCAATAAGATTCTTGATCTTACAAAAAGACTGTCAACTGTAGTTATTGTAAACTACGCCTGAATATTGCAATAAAAATATTTTCAAAACACAAGAAATATACTTTATGTATATTTTGTAATAGTTGATGCGAACTACACACAAATATGTATATTTACATGTAAATTTACACAACTTTTCCCTTTTTCGGTCTTTTGTCATACTTCTTGTTGGTTTCAAAATAATGTCTTTTTTTAAAAAAAGAAAAAGGCATATTTACAACGACTAATTCAAAATCTCAACAACATTGAACACAAACCGGTTTATTTCTTTTCAATCAAACTTATATAATTCACCGTTGTACCTTTTTAATCAAAATTACATAATTTATCATTTTAATAGTGAAAATAGATATCTGGAATATAACAACATCTTGAAGGTGCTTGATGGGACCGATTTCTAGATCTCAGTGCTTCGCAACAACCACAATATATTTTCCAACATAATTGAAGGCAATATGTATAAACAATTAAGTAAGCCTATAACAATATTATTTATAATAAAAAAAATCAATACTTTCAGGCTTATTACAACATTTATAAGCAAATCTGATAGGTGTCATTCCAAATTCAACAATATTATAAACAAATCTGATAATATTAGCATATATTTTGAGATGTAATTCAAACGAGAAAAATAGGCTATTATAACTTTGTATGTAAATTTCCCACTCAACTAAAAGCATCCAAATCTGAAATCTCAATAACCTTTTAGGCCTACAATTCTCAAATTCTTACAGATCTACAATTACTCTGAAAAGGGAATACTTTCAAATCGGTAGATTTGAAAAAAAATAGGAAAAGAGGGGAGAATCTGATGAAGAATAGCTTAGACGTCGATTCATGCCCTTTTCCATTTAGATCTGAAAATATCTTTCACTTCTGAATGATTTATATTTGATTGATTGTATATGAATATATTTTACATTAAGAAATTGATTTGAAGAGAAAGGGAAAGACAGAGCTTCGCTGCTGCCCACAGTTTTGTGTGGAAAAGAGTAGGGCCTTACCCCTTTATTTATAGGAGTGGAATTGACCATGAACCGTTAGATTTGATTCACTGAACATCCGCCTGTTTATAAAATATTTTATATAAAACTTCTCCCACTTAACCTAGCCGCCACTGGCCGTTTCAGACCCGAAGCGATCGACCGCTCCTTTGAGGGTGTCGACCGCCCTTCAGTCAATTCGCCCAGCTGGTTAAATATGGGAAGATATATTATATTTATTACGTTTATTTATTTTCGTTTGTTTTTCATATTTTGTATTTCGTCCGTAACTTTTTCATACGGACTCCGTTCGCGAAACTCCAAACATGAAAGTTGACCAGAATTCCGAGACGAACGCAACGGTTAAAGTTTCGTGGTCAAACTCCATCGTTTGCAGAAATTACTATTTTTGAGCTTCTAATTAAATAACCAATTTATTGTCAAAATTCCGGGTTGTTACAGCTGGTTTCTCCATTATTCTCATCGTAAGTCTTGAACAAATTACAAACTTTGCAAATGTGAATGGTTACTCCAGTATCAAGCCACTAGTCATTATCAATGCCACTAAGCGAGTTCGCCTCTTGTACTACAGTCACAAGCTTGTCTTCGAGCACATTCTCTTTTTGTTGTTTCTTCCGTAGACGACACTCTCGGATATAGTGGTCGGGTTTGTTACAATTGTAACATGCACCTTTCTTTTTGTTATTCTTGGAATTATTTTTCTTCTTAAACTGTGTCTCATTCTTAGGCTTCAACTTTTCAGTAATTTCAACATTATTTGCCTTAGATTGAGACTCGGTTTGCGGATAATCATCTAGTTCGTGTTTACAAGAATCCTCTTCAATATGAAGATGATGCTGTAAACCATCTAAATCGTAATCCGTTTCTGCATGCTTCAATTTTTCCTTAATCCTTTCAAGAATTTGGGAGTCTTGAAATAATAACTCCAACAACAAAAGATTTAAGTCGATCTATACCAGCATCTTTAAGTTGATTAACCAACAGTAAGATTTCGCTTTCTTGTCCAATTGTGGACTTATTGGCGATCATTTTGAAATTCATAAAATTACAAATAAGAAACTTTTTGTTACTTGCCTCTAATATGCGATACTTGCTTTCTAAAGCATTCCAAAACGCCTTTGTAGTTTCCAAGGTCCTATTAACGTTGTAGACTGGAGTAGACAATGCATTCAGAATGTGCCCTCTGCAATGAAAATCGTCTTCTTTGCGCTTTGCATGTTTCGCCTTTAGAGTTGCATCATCCTTATCAGTTTCCTCCGGTATAACTTCCAATCCGTCTTTCAAAATGCAGGACAACTTGACGATGATTAGAAATAATTTCATCGTCTCTGGCCAACGAGTGAAATTATCGTCATCAAATCGCTCCAAACGAGTCAAATGCTGATGCATAACTTGTAGCGCGTTCGAACCTCACATGGTTGAAGAATATTGTATGAAAATTTGTTGGGGATTTTGCGGTTTGAGACGATCAAGAAAAAGATACTGATGTACTTCAGACTCCAAGTATCTATGAAATAGATTCTTTCAGACAATAGTTCAACACACCATATACAAACCAGTTATCGAACTATTGACTTCCACAATTCAATGACGTCTGGGACAGCGTAATCGGATTCATTTTGATCCGATTAAGAACACTCTAGAAATTAATCCCTGATGATGCAATTAAAGAAGAGAAAGAAGAAACAGATTTGCAGCAATTTCTGATTTGAAACACCATGGAGACGTTACAAAACAGCGTTGTTTGAAACAAACGTAAAGCGTTGCAAATCTGGAGCAAGGAAGAAGAAGAGAATTTCAGATTTCAGAATGTTTGAAACTGATTTCCGAAAGGCTATTTATAGACTGGAAATGAAATGCCTCTTCACCAAGCGTTGCATCCATCAGAAACGGCTGTCTATTTGAATTTGAACCATTGTCATTTGCAATGTTTCAAAGGCGTTGCAAATTTGAACTTAGCGTCGTTTTCCAATGTTTCAAAACCCACCTAGAATTGAATTATATTCGGGTCCGTAATGAGCTAAAAAAACAACCCATTACTATTTTAAATTTTGATCCAAAAATATTGTTGTTGGATCCCAAACCTAAGACCCGATCCGATCGGATAATGGAACGGCGCACGTGTGTGGTGGTGATGCATGGTCCTCCTTCTCACAACAAAGTACATATTTTAATGCCCTAAGGCCCCAACACTCACAACACTCAAAGCTTCTCAAGTACTTTGAAATTTTTTTCAATTTTCATAATGTGGACTAATTCTTTTACCTTTCCTCTTCCTTTCTTTCTTCCTCCTTCAAAAAACAAACCCAAATCCCTAAAACTATTTTGAAAATTTCTAACAGAAGTTAATTCAATAGTCATTACTGCAAAATTGTGTGACAAAATAAAATTGATGAATTTGTAATGCCAGCGATCACTAATAGCCAAGCCAGCTTGAAGCTAACATGGCCAAAAGTAACCTAAATTTGTAAATGATTTTAAATCGTGATCCATTTACCTGACAAGCTTTAAAAACATGAGCATTCATAAATTTCCAATATACTGTTAGCTACTTTGTTTCCTTCAAGTTCAATCCGCCATGCAATGAACGCTATCGCAATACTTCAGCCGTACATAAACGATCAGCTTTTTTTTTTACATATATTTTACTGATCTTTCAACAATGTCACATGTGATGGTTCACACCAACAATCAACTTTCCAACATTAAGTTGGACCCAAAAAAAAAAAAAAAAAAAAGGACCGTATTACAAATAAAAATCATTAATACAAAATTGCAGGTTATGAAGGAATAAGTATTTCATGTAAATCATGATGATGGTTCACACCAACAATCAACAATGTCACATGTGATGGTTCACACCAACAATCAACTTTCCAACATTAAGTTGGACCCAAAAAAAAAAAAAAAAAGGATCGTATTACAAATAAAAATCATTAATACAAAATTGCAGGTTATGAAGGAATAAGTATTTCATGTAAATCATGATGAATAGTTCAACAACGATTTAATGTGTGAAATCTCTTTTGGCATTGACCCAGTCAGCACCTGATGAAAAAAAAAAAAAACAGTAAGCTAGCTTAAAATCTGTGCAAGCAATTATAATGATTGGATAATTAAAGTAAAAAAATATAGAGAAAACTAATCAAACAACAAAATTCACCTCACAACCGGTCTCTGTTATTAGGACTTCATCCTCTATTCTTATACCAATGCCCCGATACCTTGAAAAGTAGATACCAAATAGAGCAAATTATCGATTACTGTGATGTAGCATCCAACTAATTGAATAGGAGTGTCATTTATAATTCTTCAATACGAATGTTAATCGGAAAATTACTCGCAAATATCCCATTTCACATAAGCAATTATTAGTGCATCTAATATAACTGTTTAATTAATTAAAAGCTGTCGATGTCATTGTGTCTGTGAACACACTGCATATCTGAAGTAAGGTTGTGCTGTACACTCTCTCACACCACATCTACAACAAGGCCTAGGGTTTTTGGTGCAACACAGTTCGAAATCAAATGAAACTTGGGAGATTTTAATCTACATGATAAACGTCACATCCATAAAAAATCATATAACTCAATAATTTTGAGTACATGACTTCCGTAGTGTAGATTGACATTAAAGTTCCATTCGAATTCGAACTAGGGTACCACTAAAACCATAGGGATGTATAGGATGGGGTGTGTACCAAAAGAGGGCTGTAGTGGATCCTTAAGTGTGCATGTCTGAACACGCGAGCACAAATGCAAATGTGTATAGGTGCATATGCACACATCACTTTGCAGTTTTAAACACTCTTAAATGGTACCTTTCGGGAGCATCAAAAGAGGGCGAAATATAAACACCGGGTTCAATGGTTATCACCTGCCAGATGAATTGTAATAAGAATACATGTATAACTGAAATATATAGCTCATCCATAATGGTATGTGTTGCTTACAGTGCCGGGCTGCAGAGGCTGGTCACTGCTGATAGTGGCAGAGTCGTGAATATCCATCCCTAAATAATGACCTGAAGGCAATTTGTGCTATTTAAGTAAACGGAGTTTGTAAAGTAGAAGACTAATGTGTGATGTCTAGTGTTGAGACCTATTGAAGTAGGATTCAACTGGTGGTAGGAATAGCTATTCTCATTCTTCAGAATTCCGAGTTCTTTGAATCCTTTTCTAAGCATTTGAACCTGCACTTGATTAATATGCACAGTGTTGATGTGGCATAAAAATATTGTTCTACTATCATCACTTCTAACTTCATATATGTATATCTATATGAGGAGGGATCCGCAGCCCAGATTTTTCGCATTTTCAATTTCTGCCCAGTTTGGTTTTTGGCATATACGACTGTCGAAGTTTGATGATATCTTGTAGGTGTGTTCTATAGGTCTGCAAAAACATTTTCCTGGCATATTTTGCCCACTAAATATTATTATCTTCAAAATCCATGAATAAAATAAATATTCATTATACATTGAATAATTATGTTCTATGGTTTACAAGTATCAAAATAAGACAATATATTGTAAAAATGATGTTTATGATGTATCGATCATAAATTAGGAAATTATAGAATTTCAATAATTGTAGATACTAAAAATAGAGTTAGGCATAAATAAGAGATGAAAAGGTTGGAATGTTGAAGCCGTGTGGATATATCAAGGTTTGAGGTTCCTGTCGAAACCGCGAGATTCCGGTCATCCCGGTTCGGTTTCGGCCGGAGGCGGGACAAAATTAGGGCAAAAACTGGTCCCGCTTAATCTCAGCAAAAAACCAAAAAAATTCAAATCAAGCAATATCGAAAGTAGAAAAAGCAAGCAAAAAAGACAGCTGAATTGAAAATTCTGAAAATAAATTACCTAAAACCAAAATCGACTTGAATGAGTTGACAAAAACATCTGATTTCAATCGTTCAGCTGAGCTGAAGTTGATTCGAGGGAAAACCTGGCTTTTTCTTAAGAATCGACATCAGCTCCACTAAAAGATCGAGGAGGATGGTTCGGTTTAGATAAAAAGAAGGAAGTTTCGGCAGGAAGAAGACGTGATTTTAGGGTTCGATATCAACATGTACTATAACGTAAAATAAATACACCTGGGCTTGGGCCTCGTATATTGAAAAACAGTAAAAATACGTAAGCCTATAAGATAAAATAGATATACATGGGCCTTGTACGTTAAAAGTATGAGTACTTAGGCCTATAAGACAACCAGACAACCAATATACATAGGCCCTGTGTACTAAATAAAGTGTCCTTCTATTCACACCCCACTTTCCTCTTCCGGCCACCACACATTTCTGTTCGGGGGTGAACAATTGAGCCACATTCACATTATTCGGTCATAAACAGCCGCCACACAGTGTAAATTTGTGCAAGCCTGCCGTTCGGCCGTGAACTGCCGAATGAGGGTGGTGACCGGTAGTGGATAGTGGGGTGTGAATAGCAGGACACTAAATAAAGTAAAGTCTAATTAATCAAACTAATATTATGATTATTGAGACCGAAACCACCGAAACTTCCAAAATGTACCGAAACCATCAAAATTTCAATCGAGCGAAACCGAGACCGAAACCGAACCTTGGGATATATAGTTCAACTGCATTACCCCATAAGAGAAAGATGAGTTAATGTAAGATGAACGAGTTTTGGTGTCAAACCTATTCTTTCCTTAATATCCTCTTATACGGAATTTGATGTAGCACGTGAGATGAGAAAATTATAATCCTATACATATACTAAGTATGGTTTTTCCCATATTTTCAAATTCAAAAAGCTCTTAATTTCTTTGATCACTTGTTTCCGCTCTTTAATCTAAAGGGAAGTCATCAATTATTTTGCAACATACAAAAAAGAAATCTTAACATTTTTGGAAAAAGAAATCAAATGTTATCGAAAATAAATCATTTGAAACCAAAATTAAAAAGTAACTGATTTCTAGTTCAAAATTTAAATATTCAAGTGTTTCGAGCTTTGTAAAATTTTCCACTATTTGTTTATCTTGTATGCAAACTAAGTAAATCTGTTAAAGCACTTGGAAATTCTTCAAGTATTGTAGCTTTAGCTTAGATATTTATGTTATTTTATTTTGCATACAAATATTTACTGTACATTCGCTTCTTATATCATTGAATTACAAACAAAAAAAAAAGAATGATACTTGATTCAGAATTAAACTTATTGTTTTATTTCAGAATCTTTTTACTTTTTTTTTCAAATCCAAGATTTATGAATGAACTTCACCTGTGTTTACACTTATTAAATTTTGGGACTTTCATACTGCTGCAAATGGATTTCACATTTCACTTTTGCCAACCACTAGTCAAATTGTAAACCTGAACTGTAAGACCATCTAGGAAACACTAAGAAAAATAGAGTTGAGAGTTTTTTGAAGTTAATGGCAGTGAAATCTTTAACGTCAATCTAAAATAATTATCACTGGATATTTCTCCAGTACAAACTGAGTGAAACATAGATAATTCAATTGGCCTAATGAAGCAATCAAGCCCCCTAATCAAATTTCTTTCCACCCTTATGTTTTATTTTACTTTTAAGATTTTACTTTTTATTCGGCCGTGGCAGCAGCATAACAAAATTAGGAGGAAAAAATAAAGGAAAAAAGACAAATGGTGCTGATTTATCTGAAGTATAAGTATTGCAAAGTTATGTATTTCAGGCACCAAACTAAAACAGGGCAAAATAATGGTCTGCAAACTGAAATTAAGACAGCTTCCAGCGTGACTTACCACTGTTTGTATTATGAACCATTACGCAGTGATGAAAGGTTGTTATCGTACAAATAACAACTTGCATAACCATCAGAAGACAAAAAACATAAAAATATATCAGCACAGTTTAGGCTTTGTGACCGTACCGAATAGTGATGTATTTGCAGGATGCTCGTTCCTGGTTTACAAAGCTTTATGCATTCCTTGTTTGTCTCGAGTATCAAACTATACAGCTCTTCCTGCAAAGCCAGTTTTATGAAGGAAATACGATTTTACATTTAAAAACAAAATAACTACGTTTTAAACATAAACAAGAAAATGATAGTAACAATTAATCTTAAGTGAATAGCGAAATTACCTGAGCATCAGAAAATCTGCCACTAGGTGGCCAAGTACGTGTTAGGTCACTGAGATATCCGTGTAATTCACAACCAACATCCATTAGTACAAGTTGATCGGCGGCAATCTATTTAACTATAAACATCAATTAACTAAAATATAACATTATATAATGCTGGTAACCTGCTATTTTGAATAGCATCAAATATTCAACTAAAAATGACTTGATAGGTTAGGAAAAAACTTACTTTCTGATCATTTCTTGAATAGTGAATTACACTTCCATTTGCTCCACCTCCAACCACAGGATTAAACCTGTATGCGTGTGAGACTGTGAGTGTACGTATATATAATGCAAACGGAACAACTCAGCATAATGGCTGAATTGCAACCTATTGTTTTGACTACAATAGGCATCCTCTTGTATAAAATAGAAAATAAAATTCTTACCCCATTCTCTGAGCACCTCTCATTTTGCATTCATACTCAATCTTGGCTGCTAATTTTCTCTCTTCGGGATGCATCTTTGAAAACAACATGCTTTGCAAGAGAGCCTGATCACAATCAGAAAAACACAATTTATAGAAATTACACTATAACAACAGTGAGATATTCTTAACGAATAACGTTCTGTTGCAGACAAACATTATGTAAGAATACTCAACTGAGGGGGGAAATAATGATAATCTCTTCAGTGATACATATTAATAGTTGACTTAAGTAGAAGAATATATACATTGAAAGATATCTAACTTACCTGACATGTAATGGAGGCTGCCTGCCTCATCAATTTAATTTCAGACGGTGACTTTATTAATCGCAGTTTATGAGTAAGGTGTGAAAGGTCCATAACGTTGTTGTTCTTTGCTGCTCTTTGAAATGCTTCCAACTTTAAATAAGATGGTGTTGCAGTTTTTACATTATGAAACAATTTTGAAGCACCTCCAATTATTTCTGGAAGAATCTGCACAAATTGTAAAAGAGAATTTTTTATCAAGTGAAAGCTGACTTCTTTTCCACCAACTATTCCTGTCAAGCAAAGGCTAGTGATGAGGCACTACAAGAAATAATTGGTTTTGCAATGAAGTGTTGTCATCAGATTATAAACAGCCACAATTTGCAAGGGATTTATGACTGACTTATGATGAATAATCAAAATGGTTGACCAAAATTCTATCAAACGAAGACCGGTGATGAGGCACTACATGAAATAAAATTACTTTCTTACATATATTTCAAATGTGGTGATGATGAAGTGAAAGGGATGGGAAAAGCGGTTCGGAAAAGGGGATTGCGTGTTTCAGATTTGGAAAGGGGGCAGGGACATAGTTGTGAAAGGCGCGCCATGGCGCATGGCGCGGCATTTGCGCCATTTTTGCTTGCGGCGCGGCGCACATGAAAAGGCACGCCAAATGGCGCACGGCGCAAAGTGGCGCACTTTTTCTTTATTTCATAGTTTTTTGTGTTTTTTTTTGCATTTCAAACTGCAATAACTACTCTACTATAAATACTCTTATCATCATTACAACCACCATCACTACTACTATTACTATTATTATCATAATAACATGAAATATGAATAATTTTGTTTGTTAATATCTTTTTTCAGTTATATGGAAACGTAATCACATCATTATTTCCTATTCGATTATCATCAACGAGTTAATAACCTTGCAACTATGTAATTGATTGACCTTAGCATGCCGGCATTTAGAACTGACATATATTTTATTATCCAACATAGTTTAGATTCATTTTAATATTGTCAGAAATATATAATGTAATGTATAAAAGATCATAAAATATTAGCATAGATGCAAAAGCAAACGAATGAGACAAGAACCCATGAACGGTAAATCAAGAGATGCAGCTTTGGAGGAAGAGGAAAACACTCAAAAAATTAACATTCAATCAGCTCTGGAACATATCCTTAGATAAAAAAAAATTGTATGTGTGAATATGTCCAATATATCTTTGTACGATTTATCTGCAACATAAAAATAATTCATGATTTGGTATTTGTTAAATACAATCGAGCATTAAATTTATCATATTCAGATTTCTAGATTATCAGTAATGTGTATTATTATTTTGAATTTGAAAACTATTGTACTTGAAATTTTATGCTTTATGTTTTTTTGGTAAAATGCATAAAAAAATTGTTGCATATGTTTTAGCAAAAATATTGAATATTTTTTATTTTTTTGTTAAAATATTAATATTTTTTTAAATATGCGCAGTAAATTAAAAAGGCGCGCGCCATTTGTCACGCATTGCGCCAAGCCTCCAAAAAGGGTTTGCACTTTTTTGCGTCGTGCGTCATTAATAACACTGGGCAGGGAAGAGTAAACTCAATTTTATTCGATTGTTATTAATAATTAGTAGTACAAAACTAAGTTATTAACAGAGCAAAAATTTGTAGATTAATTGAAGTATGACAGTATGATACTACCTACACAGTGATGAATGAAACAAAAAAAACATGAATACATCATAGTAGTAACGATAGTAACAAAAAACAAGCCCCATAAAAAAATAGTATAATGGCCACCAATAGGGAGGGGTCCTAGGGATGGAGTCCCCTAGGCGGGAGTGCGTAGGCAGGGGTGCGGGAATAAAGCCCCCACGAACAATGTCTGGGGGTTCAAACAGCTATGTCACCTATTAGATTATGAATTAGCACTCCATCGAAAAAACGATATATGCTCGTTGGTATTGATTATCACCAATGTTACGACACACGTTGCGCATGATAATGGCATGCGCTTCACACGTGAATTGTTTTTCCGCAAATACATATATTTAGCACATTCAAGAAAAAATGATTTGAAAAAATAGTTAATCATATTTCTGTGCTCAGCCGAAATCATTTGTTGTGAATTTAAAATTTGTTTCTAAGTTTCAAAATATTTTATTTTAAATCTGAATTTTTATTTATATTATTAATTAGTAATCTATTCGTCGAATCCTATTTTAGAGTGATATTAAGATTTGACAATATTTAAAGACAAAAGATTTGAATTTGTAAATAAATAAATAAATAAAACCTTTTTTGTTAGATCTTTTTTTAAGTAATATTAAAATTACTTAATATTTATAGGCAGTCATTCTAAATTTGTAAAAGAAATTTAACTGTTAGATCTCATTTTCAAACGATATCAAGATTTAGTATTATGAGCAATTTTGGTAGTTTGTGCTGACATAAAAAAGCATGACATAAGAGTATTGCAATTATGGAGTATTAAAGGTAACACACATTTAAATATTTAACATTGCTTAAAAAGGGTGTTATCAGTATTCCTTGTTCTAATAACATTTCAAACCTTTTTATATAACAAGAGTGATACTTCATTTAAGCGAAGCACTCATCAAACATACTCTGTGTGTGTGTGTGTGTGTGTGTGTGTGTGTGTGTGTGTGTGTGTGTACACGCACGCACACACACACATACACACACACACAGTCACACACACAGTCATATACATATATCGTCAATAATGGCATCCGATAGATTTCATGTCTCCACCATAGTCAAACACCAGCTTAACGCTTTTCTCGTGGAAAGGGGATTCATCTAAGTTCCAGCTTGCAACACGTTTGGCATAAGGGAAGCATCAGGTAGGATATTTTAACACTATCATCGCACCTTTAAACATCTGATTTTATGTTGTTTACTTTGACATTCGTTGCGAACATCTAAAATCAATTAATATTTGTGCATACAATAATATTTACTCCAGACAATTATAAGTAACATTTGCAAAAAAAAAGTATAATATATCAAAGTTATTTTCCGTTAATAATATAGATAACCAGTGAATAAAACCTTAATTATGTATTTAAAAAATCAAATTTAAATTAAAACAAAAAAGAACGGGTGAGTGAAAGGGAGAAAAAAATTAACATGCTACATAAGAAATTTTCTTACCATCAACTTAAAATAGTTACAAGAAAAGATAAGTTCTTTCGATCACTTGATATCCCAACTGAACGTGGTATATTTAAACTCAAACTCAATAAATACAAATTATATTGTTGATTTAAACATGACTAAAACAACCAAACTATATATCAAAAGTAAAAGATTTTAATACCGTGTAATATATATTTTAAACAAACGTACAGTAATTTATAATAAAAAAATTATTTATAATTTAATCATAGCTAAAAATACATTTTACTGTGCAATATATGATAAATTTATCGTGATATATATATATATATATATATATATATATATATATATAACACAAACTAAAATGACATACGATGTTTAGATGAGTTTAAGGATTCCATTCTCGCTAACTATGTATCTCTGTAAAAATTGATGTCTTAACCCAAAAAAAACACTAAAATTGCTAATATTATATAATGTAAAAAAAAAGTTATGTGATATTTTTTTAATATGTAGCCAATATAACTAATCAAATATAAGGAGTTGAATGTAAAACTCTGAGAAGAGCATTGTACAAATTTGTAATTGAGAAGAGCATAATTAATGCTATATGGTCTAATTGTTGAAGGTACAGCATGCTTACAACCTTGATATTATAAAATAATACTATATAGCATATTGTTGAGTTGTGAGTTGGGTAGGATTTATTGAACGTATTAATAAATATTATTTAACCACGTTTTTTTAATATATTAAATTTAAGATTATGCAATTTGTTAAATATATGGACTTGAATGTAAAGTATCAAAAATAACTGAGAAAGGTTTCTAAGTAATTTTAAAATAAAAAAACATTTGGTACTTTAAGTTAATAGAATATTATGATGCAATGTATGATAGATCCATTAAAATAAATGTTATTGTCATTAATGTATCTCTATCTTTATGATATATGTGTGTGCGTGTGTATATGCATATAAATGAATTAATTCATCCAATTTGTTGATATGCATGTAGTATACATTTGAAATTTTCATCTTTTAGGATTTGTTAATAAATGTTAGTCAACTACGTTTATCAAATAATTTCAATTTTTGGGATTATGTAATTAATTTAAATGTGTGGACTATAATTTGGACTATAATTTAAATTTTGCGAAGAGAATCTAAAGATTTGTAAATAACTGTAGAATCGTTTAGTAGATTCTTTTATAAGTACGTATCCAGATGTAAAATAGTGTGAGAAATTTAGTACAATAGTTGTAAATTGGTAAATTACATGATACTGAAAATAAAATACCTATACTTGGAGAGAATTAAGAAGAATAATTAATTCCTAGAGAACTTCAAATTCTTCTGCTTTACTATTATTTAATACATGTTAAGATATCATTTTCTTATGATTACTTAAATTTAAAAGAGAATAAACAAATTAATCCGCAAGCGTGTCATAATCATGGTATGAAAACTCGTCCGGTACTGCGAGATCTCGTTAATCTCGTACCGGTCCCGGAAGTGAACGAGACAAAATCGACCGCAAATCTCGTTTCGTTTAAACCAGTCTTTAAAAAAAAAAAAAAAAAAAAAACTAATTTACGAAATCAATGAACAACGAAAAAACCCCAAATTCGCGAAATCACTGAAAACCGTGCTCAACAGACGCAAAATCGATTGATTGGAGAAAAGAAACTAACCCTAATTTGAGCATAGGAAACTCGAGAACAGAGAAAGCCCTAATTCGAGCATAGAAAGCTTCGATCTTCGATGTCGATCTTCGTCTTCGAGTTCAGTAAAAGCAGCGCAGGTCACTTTTTTGATTATTTTCTCACTTTCCGCCTCGAGTTTACGGTTTTTTTTTTCCCCCGCTGTTTGTTTTGTGGTTGTGTGGAACACATAAGCTAATTGTGTTAAATAATGGTATGGGCTGTGGGTTTGGTGCTGCTAATAATTGGAGCAAATTCAGTTAATCTGTTTATGCTTGAAATGGGCTTAGAATTGGTATGGGCTTTGGCTTTGAATTTATATCTTGGAATTAATATAAAATGCATATGTCAATTTACCCTTACCCAACAGTGACTTGAATATTTTTGTAGACTATACTTCTATGTGTATTCGCAACATTTATCATTAACTTTTCCATAAAAAAATAAAAATTGTTTTTTGGACCGAAACCGAAACAAAAACCGAAACCGCCGAAACTACCGAAATTGAACGAAACTAGTAAATTTTCAAATGACCGAAACCGAAACCGAGTTTTCAAACCATGGTCATAATAGAAAGGTCTGGTGAAAGACCTAGGTTTTAATCTTGTTTTGCACATATTTCTCGCAAAAATAGTACCGATGGTTATATGTGTCGTGGGTTAAAGTGGATGACATAACTTAATTTCCCCTAGGAGTTTACCCATCCATCGGCTTCTCCTAAGTATATTAAAAAAACATCAATAACAGTTCGTCAGCGAAAAGGATCATGGATATTTCTCATAGAAAAATCATCATCAATCATCACTGTCCAATTTTTTAAAAAATTATCGGAAATATACTAAAAAGACATAATGTGGAAGAAAATTACACCATCAATTACTCATACAAGCACACACCATCACTCTTCTTGCGGTTCTCATCTCAATTCATTTCATTCTTTTTTTTCAAATATCTTGTACTTGTAATGGAAAAAGTTCATTAGTATTTAGTTATTCTCCGTTCATTTTATTCCTTCAACCAAATTTTTATATTGTAATTTCAAATCACTAAATAATTAAAATGTTAAATCATTTCCCATGAAAATTCCATTTTCCTACCAAAAAATGAAATAGTAATATTAACAGCTTAATTTTTTTTTAAATGCATCGTAATTTATTTTTCAAGTAAATTTGACTACTATAAATCAAAGTAAAATTTTCAAATGTAGGCCAGTTTTATGAAATTATTATGTGTTTACGCCGATTCTGAAAATATTTACAGAAATAAGCCACTTTTGGCCACGTGTGCAATTTGTCGATAATTTCTAGTTGGCAATTTTTCAAAATTCGCTGGTAGATGATTTTTGAAAAATCGCCAACTAAAAGTTCCTATCCAACTGCACACGTGGCCAAAAGCAGTATATTTCTGTAATTATTTTCAAAACTGACCTACACGTAATAATTTTTTAAAATTGGCCTACATTTGAAATTTTTCCTAAATTAAAACAATATGATGCAACTCTACTGCAATATTTGAAATGAATTCTTTTATTTTTCTCAATGATTATTTTAATATTATCAAATATAAATGAATAAAAATAATATATCCACTGCAACCATGATCATGCTTCAACTTGACTTTCATCGTGGTCTCTCCAATGAAGAGAAAGATGCTAACGTAATCCATTGAAACCTATCATATTTCTAGACAAGTCACAAACTTATGACAATATTTAGTAATTATCTATGTTTTTAGTTTGAGTGTTAACTTTGAGCCTTGCCAAAAAAGGGGGTAAGGTATCGCCGAGTTCTTACTTTTTCATGTCTACAATTCGCACCGTGCTCCCTGGTTAGATGCTCTACGGGGTCCCAATGGTTTGGAAGATACGCGAGGGAAGCCAATGCTTTCTTTTTTTTTCATTTTTTTTTCCTGTGAATTGTTAATGAACTGCTTCATTATTCGTCCGAGAGCAGCTCCGCCGACTGGAACGCTTAGAGCAGCTCCCCAAGTGCCCCGGTCAATCAAAAGCTCGATTCTATCTGAACTGCTCATTCTTAAATGATACCTTGGTAAGCTATTGCCTCACCAACTAGCTAATCAGACGCGCATTCAGACCGAATGACTCAATGAAACTACGTCGATACTTCCACAAATGTGTTCCAATTTTCAATAAATAAACTGAAATATTGTATAGAAGTAATGATCTCTTATGGAGTGTGATCCATAGAAGGGAGGATTTAGCTTAGAATGGGTTCCACTATCGAAAAAGGAAAAAAATACGCTTACATGGACCAGTACAATTTTCACTGTATTACTAAAAAAAGTGCATTTTTCTTTTGTTTTCTTATAGGTACTCTACAAGTTATTTATGTTTGAGTTCAATGGTCGGAGACTTGTATTTCCTTGAACATTACTGCATAGTGTGAAACATGGTACAATGATGGAATAAAGTTATTGATTATTCATAGATTGATATCAATACCATTGCATAGAACGACACGTAAATGAAGTTTAAAAACTCTTGGATTTCTTCAAACCACCGCTACATAGGGAAACTCACCATGCTACAGTGGTCGAGTAAGGTTCTTGAATATTCTAGGATTGGTTCAATTACCGATGCATAGTACAAAATGTACTACGGTGATAAAAATAGGATTATCAAACTATTGACTTGTTCACCCCCATTGCATACGGCGGCTTACAATACTACATTGGTATTGCGAAGTTCTTGAGGTCTTGGATACCTCTGCATAGGACGATTCACCATGCTACAACGATACGCTATTTCTTTAGGGGTTTTAATTTACAAGGACAACAACATAATAAAATTTATCCATAAGGACAACCGCCTAAAATTTTAATCAGAAGAACAACTGCCTAGAAATATCCGTCGCTCATCATTCTCGTCCAATTTTTTCCCTCAAATCACGAAGTCGCGCAATAAAAAATCACAAAATTGCGGAATCAAAAATAAAAAAATCGCTCGAATCAAAAATCATAAAATTCCGCGTCATCTAATACAATCGAACCGTAAGAATCGAACGAACATCAAAAATCGCTCGAATCGATTTCAGATTGAAAAATTCAAATATTAAACCTAAAACATGATAAAGAAATCAAAAGTGAAGACAAATGACACGAGAAAGACAATCAAAAGCATATCCGAACTAAAAAAAATCGTCGCTTCAGTTTTGTGATTGCAGTTTTTAGGTATCAGCTTCATGACTCAGTAGGTATCAGTTTTAGTTTTATTAATGTTCTCAGTTTATGGGTATCAGATTTGCACTGGTGTAGGTACCAGTTTCTTTTTTTTTTTTTTTTTTTTTGTTTACTTCAATGGCTTGTTTTCAATTCGGTATCATTGATGATATCAGTTTTATAACACACTAAGTATCAGTTTTTATTATTTTATTTCTCCAAGTACTTGTGTCTCAGATTTTCGGTGAAATTCAGTTGTAAAACATATGATAGTTTGCGAACTTCAATATATTTTGTGTAACTTCAATATTATATTTGGTGTAATATAAGTGGAGAATACAAAATTGATGCACAAAATGCAAGTACAAAATTAACATAGTAACAAAATCACATGAAAAAAAACATAACATAGTTAATACTGTAAAACTGATACATAAAAACTGCTATGATGTAAATTCAACTAGAAAATATAATACTGATACCTAAAAAAATATAAAACTGATACCTAAAAACTGCTATGATGTAAATTCAACTAGAAAATATAAAACTGATACCTTAAAAAATATAAAAATGATACCTTAAAACTGCTTGAATATTTTACGACAAAAGCAATACAGAAAATGTTCGAATCACAATTTGATTGTTCAAAATGAAATAAATTTGTTTGAGTAGCAAAACTGATGCATCAGTACAAGAACAAAAGTAAAATGGCACCAAAACTACAAACAAAACAGTATAACACTATTAATACAAGAAAACTGATACCTTAAAAAATAAAAAACTGATACCTTAAAATTGCTGCAACATTTTAAAGAAAAACTAATGCAAAAAATGTTTTCATCACGTTTTGATTGTTTAAAATGAAATAGGTTCGACTGTAATACATAGATAATGCAACAATACAACTACAAAATAAATACAACATTAAAAACCCAACAAACGAATATAAAAGTGTTAAATAAACAAAAAAGATTAAAAGATTTAAAATCTAACGGTTGGATTTGGAATTATGTCCAAATCAAATTTGAAAAAGACCGATGTAAGTGCAGTTCGACGACCGTTTATGGAAATCGACTGAAAGAGCCTTAATAAAATTATTAAAAATATTTATAATTTGTGTAAAATCATAGTAAATGATTTGGAAAGAATTGGGATGAAAATTTCTATATTTGAAAAGATAAAGATATATTTTTATCAAAAATGAACTAGTTCTTAACTAGAATAATAATCCAATATTTTTTTAAAAATAAATTGGATTTAAAATGATTTTAAAAATAACCAGATTTTTCCAATGAATAAATTGGAATGGATTGGAATGAAAATAATCTTCGGAATATTTCGATATTGGATTCCGTGGTTATACGAATATTGTTATGGGAATTTGGAAGATACAGATATCGTTATTCTCAATACGATATCCATTAGTTTCAGAATTTGATATTGAATATAAGCCGATATAATTTCTATTCAGAGCCTTGTATTCAATATTAAATGTGATTTTTGGGTTTGTTGTGAATGGTGTTTTTATTAACACTATTCTTAAACTCAGTTGAGAAAAGAATAATCTTTTAATTAAGATTTAGAGAAGTTTACCAATTAATTAATATTTAATTGGAATTGAATTGAAATTGGATATTTGGGTTTATAGGGAACGGTGTTTTAAATAACACTTGTTCTTTAACCCGATTAACAGTGAAGAGATGATTTGGAATTTATAAATCTTTTAATTAAGATTAAGGGAATTTTCCAAAGTAAAGTTTTCCAATTTAATATATTGGAATTGAATGGAATTCGATTTGGTAATAATCGAAGTGAGCTTTTATGGAGAAAGACTGTTAATATATATGGAATTTAAAAGGCTTTATCGTTATTCCATTTATATTATTAGTCGGATACGGAAATTGATATCGATTATATATTAATCTGTTTTTCGTGAAGATTCCATAATGAATGGAATGTGATTTTGGATTTATTGTGAACTGTGTTTTAAATGACATTAGTTCTTTAACCCAGTTAAAGTCAGGATTACATGTCTAACATTGTATTTCGAACTGTATGGTTGAGCTCTGCTAAATATATAGTTGTTTGGTGGCGGAGAATTTATTCTCTTGCTTAACACTCTTTTCTAAGACGTACGAGCTTAGAGGTTATATATCGGCAGAAATCAATAGTACGATGAAGATTGTCGATGCGGCATGTTTGATTTTCCAAAGTTAAATAATCATTAATATTGATTTTTGAGAAGATTAAAACTAAGTGGAGTTTTAATGAATCTTTAATTAGATTGAAATGTGATTGTGATAATTTAAATTATCAAATTTGGGAAATAATCGAGAATGGAATACCACCAGTTTTACTCCAAGCAATAGTTAAATCTTTAATTAGATTTGAACATGAAATGATAATTAAATTTACCGATAACACCGTGGTGTTAGATATGGAGTATTACCAGTTTTGCTTCATGGGATGAATAGGTTGGGATTGGGAAATAAAACAAATGATTACTTCGGTGAGGTGCGCTAATCCCAACTAGTTTGGATAAACCTTAGTTTGGTTTGAACTGATATCAAAAGGAAGATTAAAGAATAAATTTTAAAGAATTTATTTTTGATAAAATTAATGGGATCTTTTCCCTAATGATGTGAATATTTGAATAAAAGAATATTCTGAAATGGAATGAGACGTATGTTGTGTTTGTCTAGCACTTGTTTATAATATACACGGGTTATTCGGAAAGGCCGGGTTTATACCCATTCTGAATAACGGATTCGACGATAAGTCGTCGATAAAAACGGTGGTTGAAGACCAGAGGTCTTCACATCGTTTGGATGATTACTGATGTCTTGATTGGGCTGTACACCCAAGATGAGGTAATAAATAGTGATCGTTCAGACGTATTTGGAGATCGACCGAATATGCGAGAACCTCTCTCCTGTATTGGACACGGGACGAGGAATAAGGTGACCCCGGTTTCGTTCAGACCCAGAACAAACTAGTAAATGGATGTGTGTCTGACATTGGATTTTATTGTGTTGATTGATCTCTATTAAATATATATCTGTTTGGCGGCAGAGAATTTATTCTCTCTTGCTTAACGCCCTTCTCTGAGACGTACGAGCTCAGAGGTTATCTATCGATAGACATCAGTTGCATGGCGTGGATTGCCTGTGTGGCATGCTGAGATGCAAAAGAACAAGGCTTCTGTTGAAAAGCAGAGTCTTACGGTTGATGATCAAAGCACAGCCTTAAAGGACATAGCTTTGTGTATAGCGTTAATTCGCGAGCCTCACACCTCGGTATGAGTCAAAAATGGGATCGTGACTGCAGGAAGTGCACAACGTTTCTAGCCATGGGTGGTGTCATGGTATGGAGCCCAGACATTTAAATTATTTTTACCTATGTGGATGATGGATTGCGAGGCGCCTCGGATATATCGGTTACTACGGAGCCGATGGATATAGGTCTGATAGGACCGAGAAACGTGTGTTCAGAAATACTAATCTACTAACGTAAGTGTGGACCGGCCCTGAAGATCCAAGGGTTCACTGCGGGAGATCCTAAGGCATTTGCTAGAGTGTCTCGAATCGGTGAAGAGTTATCCCTTGCCTCGACTCATAGATGGAATCCAATTTCCAATACGTGACTTTTCGATTTGAATTGTAGAACTAGTATGGCGACATAGTAGCATGGGATACTATGACGTCTATGATTGATACATTTATATTTGAAGTTGTTTTGACACTATATACTTATAGTAGTATCAAAATGATTTGTTTTAAACGTACCAAGCATGTTTGGCTATTATAAGGGAAAACTCTATCCTTCGGCTTACGCTGCATTGTGTGATGGGACATGAGTCTTATAATAGCTTCATCTTTCCAAAAAGCATTGCGCTGTTTGTTTTATGCACTGGTATTCTTGAGAGGAAACCCGTTCTGTGTTATACAGCGTGGTCCCTTGTTTTACTTTATTTTTAAGTAAAGTTTTAAATAATTGTTTTAATTCTCACACCAGTCACATGACTGACCTGGACTTTATTGTTTTAACCTAAACTCTGGGTGCCCCTATTTTCCACATGGGCAACTAGTAGTTGGGTTTCTGCAGATATTATATTCACATGATCCTGGATTTACAACTGGAACTATACTCGAAAAGCTCTATATCCGTGTATTTCTTTCAGTTGTGTTATTTATTATTTTTCCGCTGCTTTGTAATTTGAATCACTGATATTTATCAAGTGTATTATTTATTCATACTCTGTTATATTCTTATACTCAGATGTAATTGTTGTAATAAGCAATGAGATGTTCTTCTGTTTGTGTTCTGATTTGTCGTGTTCTCAACTCAATCCGGACTTTCCCGTAAGGCGAGTTTGGGTCGTTTCAGTTGGCGTACGTAGTAATCCAACTTTCATTATTGGACTAGTTAATAATCTTTCAAATGATTACACACATTGGTATTGTGGTCATAGTTTCAATGATAATTGAAGTACTTATTGGTTTTCTTATTTTCATAAATTTGAGTCATTTGTCTTGGTTTCGATATGAAATAATGCTCATAGTTTGTTAAGAAGATATCCACAATTGAATATGCTGAAAGAGTACATAATATACTGAGAAAGTGGAAGGGCCTTCCTGACTTGAGCTCACTTGTCTTCATGGTTACTCCTGTAGTTCCTTCTGAAAAATGAGTACGATTCTGCCTCACTGGGATCGACTAGCACAAGGGACTTCCTTTTTCTTTTTCCAGAGAAGTGATAGAGAGAGAAAAAAAGAGGTGCAGGAGTATGATTTTGCATTTGAATCGCATCATTTTGTTTTGCTAAGAATCAGTACAAAGTCGAAATAGACCATTTCGAATGAGTTGTACAGATTGAGTTTGACCTACTGCGTCAAGGCTATTTCACCTGCTTTTATAAGGATTGTCCTAAACAACTTCATCTTGATTATGACTGACCATGTCAGCATTTTGACTGATGGCAGGGTCAATTTTTAACACCTTGAATTGAAAGTCTAAGTGAACCCGAATGCCTACGTAATTATAAACATCTGGGCCAATTTAAACTTCTTGGGTATTTTGAATGTTTAAGTTTAACTCGAGTGAATGGGTTATTCCGAATGCTGTGAGAATTTTAAATGCCTGGAGCTTGAATAATGTTTTAATTATTAGGCTGTCAACGGATACTTTCAAATGCGGATAGTGCCATATCCGCATCTGAAATCATTTTCGGATATCAGATATCTGCATTCGCGGATACGGACGGATATCGGATAATTATCAGCTTCGTCAACAGTCGATAAATCGATGAACATTAATTAAATTTTTAGTTTAATATTAAGTTTTTTTCAACCCAATTGATTGCTAAAATACTAAAAATAAATATGATGATAATATATTATTTTGAGCAATTAGCATGCATTTAGTAGACCTTCAACTTTACAAAATAATAAATTATTATATTTGATTATGTTAAAATACACATAATTTAAGCTATAATCATGAAAAAAAGCGGAAGGATAATTTTCAGATATGGATGTGTATATCCGCATACATTTTTCCGGATATCGAATATTTATCCGCTTTTCAGATGCGGATGATGACGGATTTCGGATTTTCGGATATCCATTGACAACCCTAGTTTTAATCAATCTTGCCATTTTCAAAATTAGTCCCTTATGGATCCTCTCCACGAGTTAGGTTGATCAGGAACTTATGTGGTTGTTCCACCATTCAATTGGTCAAATATACGTTGCAATAAGATTTTTTTTGATTGATTTCCTCATGGGCAAACTTTTGAAAATTCATCAGTGGTCATCCTCCTCAAGGGTTGAGGAGAAAGTAGGGAATCTTTTACTAGTTCAACCATATTAGAAAATGTTCCATGTCTTACAGAAACAATTTTAGGATATGTGTGTGTATAGTTTAAAAAAGAAAGTTGCTTTCTTTGTAAAACTTTTTCCAGATTAAAAATGAAAAAAATGGGAAAGGAGTTATCTTTTTGAGTTTTTTCCCAAATTTTGAATCTAAAACGAGGTTTTTTTTTCTAAACGAAAGGAAGTAATTTTTTAAAAGTAAAATCAAATAAAGAAAAGTAAATTATTTGGCAAAATATGCCCCAAATTAAAATCAAAGAAGAGGAAGTCATCTTCCCAAATAGATGTCTTTCTTTAGCAAATGTTTCATCTTGCAAAATCATTCAAAGGTAAAATCAAAAAGAAAGTTTTTGTTGGTAAATAACTTTTTTACAAAATAAAAGGATGGTAAAATGATTCCTATCGCTAAAAACACCAATATGTTTGCATTAGAAATGGATGCAAACATCGCATATATACATACACACATATATAAAAACAGATATCATAAAATGAAAATAAACAGAAAGAGATAGAAGAGAAATTAGACCCAGAAAAAGACTTGAAGTACAGAAAAATAAAGGAACCTAATTTTCATAGTGGCTTGGACCACTAACGGAACCTATACCCGCTTTTTCTTTTTATTGTATATTTTATTACAAATCAACTTCTTCACAAAATTGGTACAAGCATTTTATGGAGGAGTTATTACTATGTTGGAGGAGATAAACAATATCTTTGGAACTCTTGTGGACTTTAACGGCTTCCTCAAGTTCATATAGAGGAGAGAAGATCCTGAGAAATCTTTTCTTTATCAAATGGCTGTCTATTATGAGTTGAATCTAACTGAAT
This sequence comes from Allium sativum, assembly GCA_030737875.1. Taxonomy (NCBI): domain Eukaryota; kingdom Viridiplantae; phylum Streptophyta; class Magnoliopsida; order Asparagales; family Amaryllidaceae; genus Allium; species Allium sativum. The sequence continues at coordinate 257,417,999 of CM060927.1, read as the reverse complement.
TATTTCCTTAAATTGTATTAACAATTTCGTGGAAAGCTTCTTCCGCAATTTGAGCGCTCGAACGTTTTAATTTGAGAGTGGTTTAGTTTGACACTCAAAACTTGAGAGTGCCCCAGTTTGAGAGTGGTATGATCTGAAAGCTCTAACTTGAGAGCGATTTGTGCCATCATCTTAAACGGCCCAAAGAGGCATGTTTGATTAGTGGAAAAAAAATTCAAAGTTGACTTTAGTATCGTTTCCAGCCGATCGAGAGAAGCATCTCTAAACAATGTACAAGTCCTCAAACCAATTTTTAGTAGTTTTTCGCTTGATTTTCTTCAATGCAAAAAAAAAAACTGATATAACAACGCTTATTTTTTAATGGATCACGGCTGAATTTGAGAATTGCTGAAAGGATAAACATTTTAATTGGATAAGGGGTACCATTTGAAGAGTTGTTCAAGCAGAAACTAAGATACTCGTCTTTCCAACAAACATCATGTTTTCCTTTTTCTTAAGCAATTTGTTTCATGGTTGGAAATCGTACAAATGAAATATCAAATTATGATTTGTTTGTTTATCCCCGTATTTTTGGTCAAATAATAAACTAAAAGAAGCAACATTATCCATTTCAAGTTTATAAAGGCTGATTCCTTATCAGATTTATTGAACTTTGTCAACCATGGGAAGGCACCAACAAATCTGTACGACAATTAATTAATGAGCAGTAGAGAAAAAATGAATCAGCCATCAACAAACTTGTTGCATTTTATCAAATATTAACACCAACATCGCATTAAAATTTGCTGAAATTTGTTATGCTTAGAACGATCATTATAATTCAATTTTTGAAGTCTAAAAAAGTAATAAATTTTATTACAACAAAATGAAGAAGAAAAATCACGAAAATTGAAACAGTTTCAACCTTGCAATTTTATGCCTCCAATAGTTGAACTTCGGGCTATTGTATCCATGTCAATGTTGTCAGAAAAAAATGTCAAGTACATATACACTATTGAAGTTTCCAAATCGATAATGACATTGTTACAACTTACAACTGGTTTTCAAGGAAGTTATATGCTGAAAATTTTGATTCCACGCAACTAAGCTGTATGTTATTTTGATGTTAACATAGCATGAGATAATCATATATTTTCACATCATGCCACTTCTTCTCAGTTTAACTATATTTATAGTCAATCCCCACATTACTATAATATATCAGCTAGACCCTGCAACAATAATCTATGCGGAACGGAAAAATAAATATATCTTAGAGCCTATATGTCAGTACTAACTGTACAAGAATTTGGGTTTTCTTTCAACATTAATGATGAAGTTGGAATAAAATAACCTTATGGATCTTGCTCATTGGAAATGCCTTTTCCGCTTTGAAATAGTTTAGTGCTGCATCAACTCCGGCAATCTCACCTTGCCATGCAACATCCTGTAAAATATACAAGAAATGTTACAGGATTATAAGCTACCCATTATGAAAAGGAAGAATAACCACAGCTACCGTATGAAAATGAAAATGAAGAGTGCACGAGTTGTCTATTTAATCATGAATAATCTACAAATAGAGCTTCCATCCACAAGCACGTGCGCTTGCGCGCACACACACACACACACACACACACACACACACTCCCTCCCTCCCTCCCTCTAAAGGTAAAATCTGTATGTACATTGACTTCCAACAACTAGCTAAATGTCCCACAATAAGAAAGGAAAGAGAAAGAGAACACCAAACATTTCTCATCTAGAAGCAACACAAGTAAATACTTCAAACTCAAAGATGCCCAATATATAAAATATATATGTTGCTGCTATGCATTATTTATCAAGCATCATTTTCACATTGTGGTATGAATTAAAATTGAGTTAGCAGTTTTCATCAAGATAGGAATCACATTATTCGCTTTGTAAAGAAGAATAGGTGATGCAATGTCTAGGAGGGAAGGATTTTCATAGAAAATGAATAGGTCAGTGCATTTTGTTTGTTTAATCTTTAAAGCCCAAATCTGAACAGCAAATAAGCGTGGAAGCAAATATTATAAAATATGACTTCTAGTAAGGTTTTAAAGTTGAGATCGAGAGGAAAATATGTTTAAATTATATATGAAATGAAATGTCAAGAAATTGCACCTTTTCTGCAAAATAATGTTATGAACGTATTTGTTGTTTATAGAGATGGCATTATTCATTCATTAACATGTGTAACTTATACATGCATACATATATGTATATATGTATATATATACACACACACACAAAAATATAAATACAGAACAAAGATCGGTTACACCTTAGTTTTTCTACACCTTTCTCCCCCTAAATTCCAACCACATGTTCTGATTTAAATACAATACTTTCTCTCGTTGAATTTAATAATCTGTGGTAGTGGAAAAAGAGAGAAATTAATATTATACACACACATGTGTGTATATATACATGTGTGCATATATATATATATATATATATATGTGTGTGTGTGTGTGTGTGTGTGTGTGTGTGTTTGTGTATTATATACATATGCATGCGTGTGTGTGTGTGTGTGTGTGTGTGTATATATATATATATATATATATATATATATATATATATATGCATGCGTATGTGTGTTCGTGTATAGCAAGATTCAACAACACCCCTACTTTTAGCACCTTAATGCCCCCTTAGCTTCCACCATTGGACTCATCAAATCAATGGTTAAGACAGAATGAAAAATGCCATACACAAGGGAGAGAGTTTGACATTGAACCTTGCTCGTATATCTTACAACTTGTTGACTAATGACTATACATTTAAGAAATGTGATAACATGGTTCGAACTGTAAATTGTTGATCTCGTACAAGTTTCAGCTACTAAGTTTTATTTACCTTTTACTAAATGCGCAAAGTATTATTATACAACGGCAACTTTTTTGTAGTCAACTAAATATTAATATAAATTTTAAAAAGCTTAACGTCTTTCTGTACCATAAAAATATAACTGATATCCGAAAAGTGGATACGACATGACAATATCTGCCACAATAAAAAAAAAAAAAAAAACCAATTTTGCTTTTATTAAGACAGTAACATATATCATGTATGTTCTAGTAAAAAACGAATGACTGCGACTTGTATAATTTTATTATGTTCCAGACACAAATTTGTTATTAAATGCTACTTTACTTGCTTCTATACTTTCTTTGAGAATAGCACTCATACGTTTTTATGATTAATCAAATTTGTCTACCAACTTTTTGGACACAGATGTAGATTAACACAATCACCATCTGGATGTATTCCTTGTCAAACCAATAAGAAGCATCTTTCGTGTGTGTGTGTGTGTGTTACTGGAGCATGAATGATGGTCCAACTTTTCAAAACAAATAACAAAGTCAAATCTAGCATTAGAATGGTAATATCTATATGTTACGGTTTATTGTACATAAAAATCTTAAAAGATCGGCTTACATGAGGATCTGAGTCAGGCATGAACATATATAAACCCCGCTCTTTGCTTAGAATCGCGATACCACCAGGTTGAGAGCAGCCAGTGATATACAAATAATCTGCATCCTGTCTAAATGTGTATGGAACAACATCTGTCATCATTTTTACAGGAGCAGAAGAAATTATAGCTACACACTTTTCTGGGAGCAACTCCAGGAGTTTGCTTCTTCTTGAAATATATTCAGTGCTTGCAATTCCAGGAGTAATTTCACCTGCTGCTAATAGCTAAAAGAAGTTTGAAGGAGAACAGTATATGTAAGCTTGGTAAATGAACTTCTTTTGTCAATAGAATGAGGTAACTTCGATAAGTATGTGTGTGTCATAAAATACATGCATAATATAATTGGTAGAATATCTCATGTTAAACATTATTCATTGTGCATGCAGTACTCTATCAGAAGAAAAAAGAATTATGAATGATTTTGATAAAACATGTACTGATGATCAAGCAGAACAAGGTATATTCATAATATTACCTCAGGGTGTGAAGAAGGAGTAGGCTGTCCGACATCCACAACTTGGCTACTCGAAAAAGAAGAGTGTTGCGTCAAATTGTTCAGCAAATAATAATACCCAACTGAAGTCCAAGAACACTGTAAAAGTGTTTAAAATGAACAATCTAATGATTTTCCATTAAAATGACATTATACTAAAATTGTTTTTTCTCACTAAAAGGAAAGCCATTTGCAAAAAAATACTCATGATGTTAAATTAGAACTTCTCATACTTGGCTTACGCACATCCAGACTCGTCTCATGGGCCTAGGGCAACCACCCAATCATGAGCAGCTCCCCCCCCCCCCCCCCCGCATTCACCAACAACCAAACCCACCCCCTCCCCTCCCCAAACACACACACACACAAAAGTTGCAGCAGCACAAGATCAGGTCGATGACCCTTCACTGTTTGGCACCATCAACGACCTCTATGCACCACGCAAGCTAGCTAAAGGTTGAAGCCTGAAACAATTCTGATTTTTTTGTTTAATATACTGGTTCGTTTCAATTATTTGATTTTGGTTTATGCTTTACGAACTCTGGACAAGAATATTTTTTTAATTTACTGGTACACTTTAATTATTTGATTTTGGTTGATGCTTTACGAACTCTGGACAAGATTGTGAAATAATAATTCAACTGATTCAATAAATAAGAATTCTTCTGTGTTTTTTAACATGAATCAATTAATATGTAATGTCAGAAAAATCGCTAATCCCCATTGTTATCTCCTAAATTGAATCATTGATCCCTACAGCTATTTGCCAAATTGCGATTAAAAAATCAATAAATATGTTAATACTATTCTATAGTTTTTATTGATTTTAAGATTTTCTATATTATTAATCTGGATTGCTTAGGATAAATTACGAAGAACAAAGATGATAAAAATTGAATTAGATTTCGAAGACAAAACTCTGAAGCTTATAATATAGGGGTTTAAGAAAAAAGATGAACTAGAAAAACCACTTGACTCAATTTCTAATCTGTTTCAAACCAAAATAAGAAAATCTCAATGTTCAATTTCGAATATGATTAAATATGTAGTCATGAAAATGAAGATATTGATGAGAACGTTAAAACCAATGAAGCAATAACAGAAGAAAACACCGAAGCTACTATTGATGAAGGAACTATAGGTAACAGAGGGAATAATACGAATGAAGACATAAATGTTAATTGAAATAATATGGATAAAGAAGGTGTTGATTATCTGATTGTGCTTGAACTTGAGAAAGATGTTGATCTTAACTATGTCACGGGTTCATGGGGAAGGATAACCATTGCTACAAAATTAATGTTGGTTAAACGAGATCCTAAACTGATATTTCCAAAAATGAAATTGAGGGTAGATATGTTTCTTCAAAAAAGTGGTTGGTTTATTCAAAAGAAATGAACAAAGTATTTTTCTTTTGCTACAAATTGTTTAGAAGCACGCAAAAGGCATTCAAATGGGAAAATGAAGGAGTTGGTGATTGATAATACTTTGACAATATTATGCCAGCATGAAAATAATCCAAAGCATACAGCAAATCTTATTAAGTGGGTGAATTTGCACAAGCTCTGTGAACAAAAGGCAACAACTGACATGAAAATAGAATCTCTAACTGAAGCACGAGGGACAACGCTAAAAAAAGTGCTAGCGGGCATCATTGACGTTGTTTACCATTTCGTGGTTCAAATGAAAAGATAAATTAAAAAACATAACGAAATTTTTTGTCAAATTTGTAGCTGAATTTGAACCTCCGATTACAGAGGATCAGCTTACATGTGTGGTAATTAAATGAAATAAAAAATCGTTATTTTAGCCATAACATTCAGAATGAACTAGTACTTTTGTTGGCTAAGAAGTTCAAAGAAGCAATGTTTACAAGAGTTTCAAAACCAAATACTACTCAAACGTTCTTGATTGAACTTTGGATTTGAGTCTAAAAGAACAAATGTCAATTATAACCAGATTTGTGGATGTTGAAGTGAAATAGAAGTAGAGAGTTTTTTTTTCTCGTTTTTGTAAAGGTTGATGATATATAGCCTCTTCTATAACTTAAATAGAATCTCTAACTGAGCAAGAGAGACAACGTTGAAAGAAGTGCTAGCAGGCATGATTGGCGTTGTGAAAACTCGATTTCAAAATAATATATCATTTCGTGGTTCAAATGAAAAGCTTTATGGAAAAAAAAACATAACGAACTTTTTTGTCAAATTTGTAGCTGAATTTGATCCAATTGCAGAGGATCGGCTTAAATGTGTAGTAAATTATAAAATAAAGAATCGTTATTCTAGCCAGAATATTCAGAATGAACTAGTACCTTTGTTGGATAAGAAGTTCAAAGAAGCAATGTTTACAAGAGCTTCAAAACCAAATACTACTCAATTGTTCTTGAACTTTGGATTTGAGTCTTAAAGAATGAATGCCGATTATAACCAAATGTGTGGATGTTGAAGATGAAATCGAAGTAGAGAGGTTTTATTTCTCTTTTTTGTAGAAGTTGATGATATTTCTAGACTTAGCTGTTTTTATAACTTGAAAGTGTTCTAAATGATCTCAAACTAAACAATGATGATGTGAAAGACCAAACTTATGACAACTGATCAAATATGAAAGCTACATTATGTTGAATGACAATGACAATGAATTAATTTATATCAATTATATTATTTAAATTTATCATAAACAACTTGAATTTGATATAGATAGGCACCAATGTGCACCAAATAGACTTTTCTACATAAATCTTAAAGCGATTTTATACTTCACATATATGTCATAACTTAAATTTTGTTTTATATGTATGAATGAATCCAATTTTAAAAAACTGCATATGTTAAAAAGATTAATACTTTATTTTGCAGTTTAACTCATTGATGAGAAATACTTAGATGATATGTAAATGGTTTGATTTTGAAAGCATATTGGCAACTAGTTAGAAAAGTCATCTCGAAAGTGTAGGGCTATAAGAATTCAATCATCAAAGCTAAGAGATGCTTTAATGGCTATCACAAATAATTTTAATGCTGAAACTATAAGGGTAGAAGCAACACGTTTATGTCAAAATGCTCCAGAATATTTTGAATTCTTGAATAATTTATGTACACTACTTTGGATAATATTAACTGAATTAGCAAAATACTTCAAATAGAGAAAATGGACATTGAAGATGTGATTATTAAAATAAAACATTTAAAAAAAAAACTAAAGGATGTGAAAATACAATAATAAGAAGCAAGAGAACTTGCGGATGATAGACACTGAACCTAAATTTTTCATAGAAAGAAATTTTTTGATGAAAATATAAAGTTGATGATTATGAAACTCAATTCTTGAAAAACTAATTTTGGAATTATACGCTTTCTTCATAAAATAGACCAAGCTCTTTACTTCATTTAAAGATTGATGGGAATAATTGATCTTTATGAAAAGAATTATAGATTTCTATTGAATGCAAAATTTAGAACCATTGAAGATAAACAATTGAAAGAGCATTGTATGAAAGTAGAGATATTTTGAAATACAATGAAAAGAGTGACATTTGGAAAAGAAAAAAAGAGAGAGAGAGAGAGAAGATAATATTTAAACATACAACTAAAAGAAGAATCATGTCATTGAAAATAACAAAATCAATTAGCATTATTGATTTCTTAAGATCTTATACCCAGATACAAGTGGATTTCTAAATGAATGGATTGCACATTGAATTATGTTAACTATTCAGGTTATGGTGGCAATGACGGAAATAAGTTTCTTTAAGTTGAAGCTAATAAAAATTTATCTTCGAACTACCATGTCACAAGAAAGATTAAGTGGATTGGTGACGACTTCCACAGTTCCACTAAAAAGGAATATTTGAATATGATGGCATAATTGATGAGTTTGCTTTTAAAAACTCAGGGAGTCGTTTTCATTGGATCAATTAATGTCAAAGATGTATAATCGATTTATATGCTTCTATGGAAAAATCGTAACCAGCCCTATGTACATCTGAATTTGTATCTTAGATCCTCATTATAAACTTGTTTATGTGATATGGCAATTTATATAAGTACATTACAGATGCTTACAAACCAAATAAGATGAAAGTACATTCCTACTATTAAGTCTATCTAGTTAAGTTATTATCAAAAAGGACTTCAGTCATATACAAATCAAAACAATGGCATCATAATGTTTTGTGGTAGTAATAGATCATAAATAAGTAAGGTGGTGCCTGGCGCAACAGTAAGGTTACCCGGCTGGTAATCTGGAGCGCACAGATTCGAGCCCCGACCTCTTCACATAATGTGAGGGAAAGGCTGCGCGCGCTAATCGACCACCCCTAAAGCCCGAAAAGCCGTGAATAGTACCAGGATGGGAGACTGACCTGGGAAGTCCTCGCGCTTGAGTACGGGAGCCTTTGGCACTGGGTATCCACCTTTAATAGATCATAAATCAAAATTCTTGTTGCTAGATGAATGACTAGTTTTTCATTGAGAACGAATTAGAGAAGGACATTACTAATTATGCACCAAAATTTGGCATCTTGCACCGAATAATTCGCTTTTTTGTATAGCCAAAATAAACTAGTTCATAAGGTTATTTTCAACGTATATGCCAAGTAGCACTTCTGATGTATAAAAAATGGAATTCTATGATGTATTATTATATGAATGAACATTTTTGTATAGAGTCCATTCAAAAGAATTTAAAAGAAAATGATGTTCAATCTTCATTTGTTTTCTCAACACTGAAAATGATGTAGACAATAAAGTCCAATATTGCAAACTATTAATTTCTAAAAAAGTGTTTTTAAAGCATTAAATGGGGTAAATGGCATTACTAGCAAATTTAAAATGAAATCATAAGGTTATTAACTGTCTAAGTATTGACATAGTTGGAAAAATGTATTAACTTTTTTCAACCTAGTCGTCTTTTAGTATGATTTGTCTACCAAACACCTACATTTCATTTTATTTGAAAAAATATGAATGTTCTTCAAATAATAATTTTGATTTATTACTAAAGATATATGAATGGTTAAGGTAAACAAAACTGCACACTATTTTGGGATATTTACTATTTTCCGCTTTGATAAAATAGCGCGCTATGTTGGTTGCATGTACGCTATAATAGGTTAAATAGCACACACCTTGTGCCAAAGCTCTAATCATCCAAGATCTCGACCACAAGATCAAATGGTTCAAAACAAGAAAAATTGAACCCATTCCTTTAATATTGATCTAGTTATTCAAGTTTTGGCCAAGTGATATGTTTTTTTAATTTCAATTTTTTTATTGGGCTGGCTTAAAAAGCAAACCTTATTAGCTGGACTCAAAAGTCATGCTTTATTTCAATAAATAAGTTGGAATGTCTATATTTCATTTCCAATCATTCATATTTTTTCTACTTTCAAGGTTTTTCTTTTTTTTTTAAAGGTTGATTTTCCTTTTAAAATGTGATTCTTCTTCTCAAATCCGGCAAGCTTTATGTTCTATTCTTTTCTTTATGCAAAATCTTCCTAAATTTAAGTTCTTTGTTCTAATTGCTTTTCCAGTTTATCTTCGATTAAAATAGCTATATTCTTATTATCATTTTGAAAATTTCATTCCTACAACATCGGTTTTTGGAATAAATTTACTGCTTTACCTTTCAATTCTTGGGAAAATCAAATTTGTGTACTTAACCCAAGTTTTTGGTGTTGGACCCTGGGTTTTTTATACTTGATTCTTTTATTATTATTATTATTATTATTATTATTATTATTATTATGAATTTGTTGCTTCTTTCACATTTGACTTCAAATACCAATGCCACTTGCTTATCCAAATCAATCTTGTTTACGAATTGAAAGGTTTTGTCGTTAGGCTGTTTTCCCCTTTTTGTTCAACATGGTTTGGCAATGAGTGCATATTTTTGCTTAAATAAATTTTTGTTTTGTTTTGTTTTAAAAAGGTGATATTAGTGGTGTTAGTTCGCTTAAATCGGTTTATTTACTTATGTGTTCTCTATTAAAAGAAATCGAGTAATGAATTTAGCATTTCATCTTACAAGAATGGGCATGCTTGCTTAAGGGAATTTCTTGATCTTAGGAGTTTGTCAGCTCATACATTCTTGGTATGCACAAAAGAACTTGATGTAATTTTTGTTGACTATTGGTTAAAGATCTTTTGCATGTTTGGATCCTGAAACCTTTTTCATTATCATATTTTATATTTACAAAAAAAAAATTCATGATATACGTTGTTGCTACTAAGTACTATCAAAGAGAAAGTATACCATTTAAATTGGAATGTGTGATTGAAATCAAGAGGAAAGAGAGGTGTGGTCAATCCTTGTATATATATGCGTGTATAGTATTCAACACATAAGTACCGTTATTTTCAATTATTTGATTACTGTATAGTCAAGTTTACAAAAAAATTGAACAAGTGAAAGTGAGGAGCTTTAGTGATGGCATGTTCCGTGCTTCTCTTTGTCGCGTTGTGTTATTACGTTGTTTTCATAAACTCTCATTACTTACTATAGTTATACAATGTGGGTGCCTTTTCAAGCTACAAGCGAGTAACAACAAGGGTATATCAATTTTGTAATTAATATTTGCATCTTTTGTTGTATGTTTGGATGTGAACCGATATTGAAAACATCAAATAGTCTGAGATTATTCTAAGATGGAGGTTAAGGTCTTAGATAAACACCAATATATGTTTCTCGCACTCGAGATCTCAACTGATACATGATCGGGTCCTTAAAATCTCATACGTGATTGAAACCCAAAATTCGAAACTTTTGTATGGTGCTATAGGGAATTTTGCGCTATAGTGCGCTACGATTACTCGAATTTTGGTTTCGATCCGGTTTTGATTTTTAATGTGTATTAATGAGAATGTAATAATGATCCTTGTAAATAAAATTTAAAATACAATTTATAAAGAAATAGAATATAAGATACACTGGTGTGGTACCACCAAAATTTGGAGGTACCGTCTTATACTTCAAACAATGCATTAAACGGTAATTTATTTTAAATTTGTATGACTTGAATTTGATTTTAAAAATAGTCTGATTTGAGTTGTAGATGAGTTCATATATTTCTGAAAGAATAATAAACAAGTTATGCATGAACAAGTATTTATCATTCTATAATCCCAGCTTTTCTAATCCATATTGAATTTTCAATGATTTGCCTATTATAAAAAATTATCCCAATATAATTTCATACTTCCTTTAACATCCACATATATCTTAGCATTCTCAACTTCCCCTTCTTCACCATTTCTTCATCCTCTCCAACCTATTCCCTCTCATTTTTATATAGTCCTAACATCATAATCATTCTATTTATTCATCAAACATTATTTGCTTCTATTTAAATTGGACAAAAACCTTGAATCTAATGGGAATGCAAAAATCATGATCCAAAGCCCATCATTTGCAATTCTTATATTTTAAGAGAAGGATTCTATGTATTTTCCACCATAGTACATTATTCTATGTACCACAACCAGAGTATTAGTGCTAGTACTAAGCATCGTACTTGCTACACATATTATGTAAATATATCTGAAGTATTTGTTAGAGACACAGTGCATACTTTTCCAAGTTTAAAAACAAAACTTGGTTCTCTGGGTTTTTTTTTTTTTTTTTCAGAAAAACTAAACATTAAATTAAAATTCTAAACTAACGAAAATACAGTTACCCTAATTAATGTCGATTAATTATGAGCCAAATAATACTGAGCGGGGTTCATTTATAGCTAGGGACTGAATACTGACACAGTTTAGCATTTGATTTTCACGACTTTTTCTTGCAGCCGTTTTTACCCTGTGCAGTCGTTTTACAAATGCTCCTACTGAAGCCAGAATTGCTTTCCTCTTCTTGTATGTTCATGTTTTCTTTAGCTCCTGTTATTTCAATTCAAACAACTAATCGTTTTCTTCACCACAGATAAAAACAAATCATATTACTAGACGTAAATTTTAATACACTATAAAAAGGATGATGTATAAAAATAAAAATAAAAAAAACGAAAAGGATGACAATAATAATCATAATAACAACAACAATATAAATTTTGTTCTTGTATTCGGCCAACTAAAAAGATGCTGTGTATTAACTACATGCACTTTTGCAATTTTCTAGTTTACTGCTACTGGCACCCAGTGAAAGGTCGGATGAAAATTCAAATTTTGATGGTAAACAGCATATAAAAATATAACTATATCATTATAAAAAAGGAAAAAAATGGTAGCCCAGTACTTTTGTGGCTGCCTGTAGCAGCACAAGTTTTTTAGTGTGTTGCTAAAAGCACCCGAAAAAGTGCTTCCTAACACCATTACTAAAAAATACCATAAAATTTTAAGTTACACACTTCCTAATATCAACCATTTTAAAAGCTACCAAATTCAATATTTTTAATTTTTTTTCGCACGGCGAACAACCATCGATCAACACTGCAGCGGCAATCAACCACCGAATAACAATAGTTCGGTGGTTAACGACCATGGAAAACGATGTTGGTCAGCGGTTGTTCGCCGTGCAAAATAGTTTTGCATGGTGGTTGATTGTCGTATGAAATGAGTTTGGTATTTGGAAGCACGTAAAATTTATTGGATTTATTTTTATTCATGGTATTAGGAAGCACTTTTCTGTGTGCTTTTAGCAAGACACTTTTTTTAATGTCAGAATATTAGTATTTTGCTATTGACAGCTTATACAAATTCAATAGAGCAATAAAAATCCACAAGGCAACAATTCAGCATAAAAAATAAATAAATAAAACCAAAAAAGGGAAATTCATACAAAACAGGATGCAGACATTCAGAGAACATTATGACCCATTTGGAGTATTAGCAACAGCATTTTTGCCGTTGCTTTGATTCCAAAATATACCATTTTGCATTAACCAATAAATTTATATTAATCAGGTGCATTCTTTCCATACCTAAATTCACCTAATTTCAGAAACCAAAATCATTTTTCGAGGTAGAAAGAAGAAAACCAATTCATGTCAAGTGTCTAATTAGACAAGTCAGGAGACAATCTTGTTGAGAGAGTTTACCTTTGCTTTTGCTAATGGAAATCCGACCAAGAGTCCTCGTCGCAATGCTTTCACCGCCATACTGCTATTTTCTTTTCAGTAGGTTTTGAGCTGACATGTTTTAATATAAACAGCATAGGGCTTTGCACAACGAAAGCCAGGGAAGCTGGCGGCGGGCCGGTTTGGTGCGGGTTGAAGCCGAAATCACATCCGCACCACGTTGAACTGGTGAAGTAAAAATTCAAACCATTGTATTAATCTCATATTATGGTCTAATAATTTTAGTTCGGTCTAATTTGGTGAATCCATATTAAATATAGATACGAGAATTACTTAAATCAATAATCAATTTATGAAGGCTTAAGAATTTAACACATACCGGTTTTGACAGTTTTTCACTAAAATAACATGACATGTATATGTCCCTATATTTAATTTTTGTTTTATGGAAAGTAATTTTACAATATAATCAGTGAGTGAGTGTGTGTGTGTGTGTGTGTGTGTGTGTGTGTGTGTGTAAAAAAACCCTCAAAACATCCTGGTTTGATAGATTGAAAATTGACACTAAAATTACATTACATTGGGTTTTATTAACTAATAACTACCGATGTGGAAAAAACAACTTGCAAGTTATAATAACAACACCTAAAATACAAAGTCGTCCAAACACACTCAATACCGATATAAAATAAACTGTCAAGCAAACTCTTAAGGCTTTTGCATTAAAAGTTAAAACAATGGTATACTGAAATGAATGATTAATTCCTAACCGCATAAATATTTCAATTTAGTATTTAGTTACAAGTGAGATGTTTTTTTTTTTTTTTTTAAGTAGATCAACTAAACATCAATGATAATCAATACATAATATAACTAGAATAAGGTTATAATTATCATTTATTAAAAATAGTTAGATGAAAAATATCAACTTCTTCATTTATGACAACGATGGTTTTAGCAATACAGCAACATGCACTGAAAATAAAATACACATCGTTAGAAACCAAAAATAAGATGGGAGTTGGTTATATTATTTTTTGCCAAGGCAAAATGGTTTTATTTTCATCATAAGATTACTATTGTAAATATTCGACTTGGTCCAGTATAATATGGTCAATTTAATCATTTGAACCACATCCAAACTGTATTAGATCGGTCTAGTTAGGGGTATTGGTTTTACAGTCCAGTGCGGATGGTTTCCTAGTAATGGGGCAGTTTATGCTCACCCCTAATGAACATAAGCAAATTTGGAATTAAATCTAGGTCGCAAATACATATTTTCCTTTCATCTTTCAAGACAAAGCTAGTTGGACAAAAACTTCCAAACAATTTAAAAAGGAAAACATATGTAAAATTGTTTGGATCAAGTAGCTGCCTTTCAATTGGTAAAATCTATGTAAAGTTTCCAAATGCTAAAGTTAAAATATACCATATTTCAGTAGTTTTGGCTAATTATAAGTGATTAAAGTTTATAATCAAGATATCTGGAGAGTGAGATGTTGATAGATTAGCTAAGATTATTGTAAGCAATGTTATTCATATGATGGTTAGTCATTTACTCTAACCAATAAAAGAGCAAAAGGGTTGTGTACTTGTGCTTATTTGCAACAAGTACAGAATGATTCACCGAGAATCATTCATAGGTTAGTTACATCTAAATCAAATAGCATATCTCACTTGATAATGTACATTCATTTTTTGACTTGAGAATATTGTGTTCTTAAGTGTTTAAATTGTACTTTTACCATGGTCTGCAACGACCCGTATTTTAACAATTGGATATTTAAATATTTTCATTTAAATATTAATCATTAATTGAGTAGTGGTTTCAAAATTTGATTTTTCACATATGATCGAATCAGGACTCGAGACCATTTCCATTGAGTCTGGATCGATGGTTGGAACTTTTTAAAGTGCAAGCATCAATACGTTTCGACTGTTGAATTTTTAGTTGGTAGCTAGGGATCGATTCGTGCATCAATCCAAAAAGCCAACTTTTGTGTATGATGGAATTAGATTCTGAAACCTTTTCCATTGGTCTTAGAATGGTTTTCATAATTCTACTGAGTATAAGGTTTGTCATTTTTAGCGGCCAGCAAATTTCGGACTTGGTGAATAGTGTTTGATGGAGATTATAAGTAGAGCTCATCTCCGCCCTTTGCAATCCAAGCCTTCATTTTCCTCATCAATGGTTGAAATTACACGATTCAATCCGTCTACAAGTAACTAAGGTCGTCAACTAGAAAGTTGTTCTTTTTGATGAACGGAGTTCATCCATGGTCGACGCTCGATCAATGGAGCTCGCACATGGCCGAAATCTGGCCAAAACCTGAAGCTGGGGCATATCCGTTCATCTTTATTTTGCATGATCATCGTTGACTTTTAGGCTGAGGTGTTTGAAGGAAAAACGTGCAGAGGGGGAGGGATAGCAATGTCGAGTGGTCGAAATTGGTGCGGTGACCTATGGCATGAGAAATCGGGTGAAAACCCAATTCCGTTCGAGCTTTTCACGGCGGAGGAGGCGGCATCAAGGGTCACGCTTCGGCGCGTGGGTGCTACTCGTAAGGGTGACACGGCGATGGTAGAGGCACGAGGTTTGATGCACTAAAGAGGCGGCATGTGAAGGATGAACAAAGTCGGGTTTCGTTTGAAACCTGAGAAAGTTTATGAATGTGGTTAGGGCTTAATGAAGGCAATTAGCGTTGTTAACGATATTTTTCATCAACACCAGAGATGGGTCAACTGGGGCAGATCTAAAGGAAAATAAGCAGTTGGCTATTTTTGAGTTAAATTTGATCACCCCCCAAGATATCGAAATCTGGAGGAATGGGATTGTTAAGGACTACCAGAATGGATCTAAGCCCAGGGTTGGAGATATATCCTCCTATTCGAGGACATGTTGAGATAGGAATCCATGCTTATTTGGAAAATGAACAGTAAATTGCAACAGTGATATATATATATATATATATTACAGAGCAATTTTCTATAAGAAAATTCATTTTTATTAAACTTTCATATGGAGTACATGAATGCAATAGGAGAAACTCTCTAGTTAGTTTAAGCGCTGAGCTTCTTGTAAGAAATCTAGTATAAAGGAAGATTGACCCCCTAAATCGTGATCCTTGGGGTCTTATTTATAGTGGCCCTAGATTCCTTCCATTGTTGGGATATTGGGCCTATGAGGGCAATTGTCGATCGCTTTTTCCTTGGTTTCGGGCACTTGACTTCCGGTCATCTTTGGAGTATCAGTTATGGTCTTCAGATGGTATTTAAGCCTTTGGTAACCGCTCCGGAATGTAGGCTCTCGGACGTAAGATTTCGAATGTAGGCCCTCGACTTTATTGTGAATACTTAGAGAGGTCGGCCCTCATGATGTATGTTGATAAATGTCGGTTCAAAGCCGCTGCGGGTTTTGGTACTAGGTAAATCAGTACGGGTAGCCTGTATCTCTGCTTGGGTCTCGGTTAGCCTTTTGGCGGAGCTTTTGCAATAGTCTGGATGCTCAGAGGGTGGCTTCTGGTGTCACTTCTGTTATTTGTGAATGCGGCCTTTCGGTATTCATACGTCAGATGCTTTGGAAGCTGGCTCTGGATGATCCTTGTGTTCTCTTGGTTTAGTACCTTTGATGCCCTCCCCTTTAGGTGTGTTGGTATTTAGGCAGGTCATTACCGATAATCCTTCCGGGTTCTAAGGAGGAGAGCTCGTGCCTTCTTCTTTCTTAGTTTCTATCTTAGGGGGCCTTTCTCTACAAAACCTCTTGTCGAATAGGTCATGTCGGACGCGCTTTGTGGGCATTTTGTAGGCTTTGAGTTTCTTACCTTCAGGAAGGTGTTGGTTTGTGTTGTTTTCTAACTATTTTCTCTGGCTTTTGGTTCGACCTACTGCTCAGCTTTCTGCTTTCGGGGGACTTTCCTGCGCCTGTATTCTTCTGACACCCCTTTATTGTCGGCTAGCCTTGGAGTCAATTTTGGTGATAACATTTGCCCCCTCTTATTGAAGGGGTGTTGTTGACTTTTCAAGTTAGTCTTTTTCTTTTGTTGTCTTTTCCGAAGTGTTACTTCAAGGTCTTTTGATCTCCCTCGATCAGAAGTGTTGGTTGGTCTTTACCTATACGGCCCAAATTGATCTTGAAGGAACATGAACTCTTCTTCCCCTCGTTCCCATCTTTTACCTGCAAATTAAATCCTTGAACAAGATTACTGCTCTTCTAACAAAAAAAGACGCTCAAATCCTCCCTCCTTTTAAAGATACAAGCTCGATTATTGATGAGTATTTTTACTTTTTATATGAATCGCAATCCTAATTACGTATCAAAATTGGCACGAACATTGGTTAGGACGATGTTGTTCATAAAATATGTCTAGGTGTCAACCTTACTGCCATTGCTAAAATGATTCTAATGTCATTAGGGCTGATCTCCCTTCATTAATCATGTTGGTTTATCTAGGTTTCTAGGGCAATTATGTTTGGCCTAGTCGTAGCTAAGGTATAAAAGATATAATCTTCCTTATACTTGGGTCTGATTTAGGTTTTTTCCTAACCGACCCTTGTGTTAAACGAGACGTAATGGTACTTACTGATGTTTGATAGTGATATGTGTATTTGTGTAAAAGATATGCATACTAATCGCATTATTATGGAACGATGTTACATGGTAGAATCATGTCTCATAAAAGCACTACTAGGGAAAAGATCAAAGATTCCAAGGTCTTACGTCCCAAGAAGGCATTCGCGCCCAAGCCATCCTTAATAGTATCACAACATTCTGTGGACGCCATATTAGATAACTTTGGCATAGTGGATACAGATGCTATGATAGTTGCTTCTCCAAATTTTCTCAAGAGTCCTCCAGAAGGGTTCTTTGCGTATTCGACCATTCATATCTGGCATGGAGGTTTTCTTCCTTTCCCTCCCTTTCTACACAAGCTTTTGGTGGACTTGAAAGTTGCTCCCATTCATCTTTCGCCTAATACATACACGACCCTTTAGTGCTTGGAGGCTCTGGCGCTTGCTTCGGGTCAGGGTTCTTTAAGCCCCAAACTCATCCATCACATGATCCGGTTCTCCAAGACCTCCGAATCGCCGATCTGGAGGGCTAACCCTGTAAAGAGGCTGATTACTGATGGCATTAACAAAACTAGGCCATGGGAGGACCAATACTTCCTTGTTCAATGTCCACCCGGCATATCAGGACAACTTATTGACGACGATAGGTCTCTTGCTTTTAGAAAGTAAATGTCTTATAGTTGTGGTTTTTGTTTACTTGAACCTTCCCCTTATCGCAAAACCCCCCTCCAAAGATGAGATTGTAACTTCGGAGGAGGCTCTAGTGGTTGACGTTGTCTTCAATGCATTGGTGGAGCATATGTGCAGGTCATTTCTCTTAGCCGTCGATAAACTTCGCGAGTATGGTTTTCTTCCTCCTGGAAAAAAGATATTGGGACAACCTCCCATCCAATTCCCTAGTCCTAAGGGATTATTGTTGGGTTCCGACTCATTTAGTTCAAGCTCTCCCATCCATCCAGGTGTTTTTAGATGGGAATCATTCGTTTGTTTCGGCAACATCTGTCATTTTTTCTCCTGTTTTTTGGTTGTCGCATTTTCTAATTCATCTTTCTCTTTGTTTAGGATCTTTAGTGCCTTAGGACATAGCTGTCCTTGCCGCTTATAGCCGGTCCAGTGTCCAAGCCATGAAGAGGCTTGCTCAACCCATCGTTGACCCTCTATCGAAGAAGTCCAAGTGTGACGAGTCAGTTGGCTTCTTAGGGGATACCACTTCTACTCCAAAAACAAGGCGAACTTTTGATCCTTCTACTATAAATGACGAACAGGTGGTTGATATTGATGCTTCCCCAAAAGTCTCCCCGAAAGGTAAATCCACGAGCGGCCCTGTCCCTTTCGATGCTTTTGGTGAAATAGATGGGGAAGGCTTGACCTTTCAGCACCATCTTCCTGCCAGCCCGTTTCTTATTCCATACCTCCTCCACCGGCCTCAGATTTTGATAAGCTTGTGGAACTGACTCTTTCTTTCCCCGAAGTTGCGAATATTGCCCCTATTTCTACCACTTTGGGCTCGGTAGATTTCCACAGACAACAAACCAGGAAATTCCTTTTGGTATTATACATGCATACACACCTCTCTCTTTTTTTTTTGAGAGATTTATCGTACTTCTCTCTTTTTTAGATGATGAAAACTTGGTATGTCTCCTGGGGATTAGCTTCCATCTCAGCGGCTCAGGTCTATACTTTAAAGGAGGAGAATAAGTTTTTGAGGAAGACGAATGAGTAGCGCAATGCTACACAGCTGATTAATGCATATATATATATATATATATATATAATAGTTTATTCATTTGACATGTCCAACTGGTGGCTATATGAGTAATATCCCGAGATGCAAGCTCAAAACCAGCAAAAACCTATACCTAGTTTTTGTGCATAGCACAACTTACATAAATTTACATAGACAAACTGATCATCATGAGATACTACCATACCAAAACAGTTTCTCGTATTTAGAAAGTCTTCAGTGCAGGTCAGGGGTAGAACTTCCATGATTCGAACCACAGATTCAGTAGGGCTAGATGGCACTAGAACAACAAGTCTGAAGTGAGCTTGAGATGAAGAAAATGTCCAAGTTTGATAAAGATGAATAACGAATCTGCAAATGCCATCAAAATGCTTATGAGGTCTATAAAAAACTGAAGCATTTCTCTCTTTCCAAATACACCAGCAGTAAATGGCAATGAAGGTATCCAGTGAATTGTTAACAAAATTATATTGCCGGTAATAAAAAATGATGAGAAAACAGGAATGTGACCAAAAAAATGAGCACTGGTTACAGCCAAAATAGGGTAAGATACATCAAAGTCGAAGAATAAATGATATATAGTTTCCTCTTGGTTGGAACATAAAGCACAATTAGGGTTTGATATCAGATTATAACGATATAGCCTAGCTATGGTATTGATTCTTCCATGAATAAGACACCATTGAAAAAAGAGAACCCTTGGAGACAACCTTCAATTCCATAATCTTGCAAAATTAAAGGGCCGACCAGCATAGTTGAGAAAATGATATAAGGATGACATAGAAAAGCCTTTAGTAGGAGATCAGGCCCAAATATAGTAATTGGGAGAATTAGAATGATGCATATGCTGAAGCAAGTTAGAGATAACAAGGAGATCAAGGAAAACAGGAATATCAAATACAGAAGAAGGAGAAAGACTAAATGGACCAGAGTTCAAGGTATGAGCCACAGTATTGCTCAAGTAGGATGAAAGAAACGAAGAGAAAAGAGCTGGGTAAGAATAAGATAGGGGAAGCTGATCATGCCAAATATCAAGCCAAAAAAGACACGAGGAGCCATTGCCCAATTTGACATGGAATAAATTCTAAATACGTGGCATAGCTAAAGTTACACCAGTCCAAAAAGGTTAGGGCTTAGCAGAAGGAGGAAAATGCAAGGCAAAGTGAGGGTTAAAAGAGTAGTGAAGAGAAAGAATCCAATCTTTCCAAATGAAAGAACCTGAAGAAATTAGGCGCCATAACCACTTTGAAAGCAATGCATTGTTAAAATTCGAAAGATTAACAATGCCAAGACCTCCCTGATTACGATGTAAACATATTGTTTTCCAATTGATTAGTCTCTTGATATTACTAGCATTCCACAAGAAATAGCTTCTGACTAATCAATCTTATTAATAACCCATTTAGGAAACTTATGGAATGACATCCAGTATGTGGGAATAGTTGAAAGCACCGATTTTACAAGTACTAAACGACCAGTAGATGATAAGGAGTTAGCCTTCCAACAAGCTAGTCTAGACTCAATCTTATGAATGAGTGGATACCAATCAATTTTCAATAACTTTGTAGGTCTGAGAGGAATACCAAGATAAACAATCGGGAAGTGCTCAACGGGGCAGTTAAGAAGGGAAGAAATGGTGGGGCTAAGATGATCAGAATTACCCAACATGATGATAGAGTTTTTAGAAAAAGTTGATGGAAAGGCCAGAAACAAGCTCAAAAATATATAAAAGGACTTTGAGGCAGTAAATTTGCTTAAGACTGGGGGATGGAAAGATAATAGTATCATCAGCAAATTGCAAGTTGGAAATTGAAGCTACTGAATTAGGGAGGTGAATGCCATCAAGGAGATTATTAGTTGTAGCTTTTTTCACCATTTGGTTAAATACATCTGCTATGAGTACAAATATGAGAGGTGATAGCAGATCCCCTTGCCTAAGGCCTCTGGATGATGTGATTAAACCACTCAAGCTTCCATTAATTGAGACAGTTGAGAAGCTTGTTTTTAGAATACATTCAATCCAATTGCACCATCTAGGTGGGAAACCCCGATGCTTCATCATTTGAATAATGAAATCCCAGTTGATAGAGTCAAAGGCTTTGGAAAAATCCAGTTTCAGAAGAACTCCAGTAGTTGAAGTGTTGTGCCAGAAAGGAATAATCTCTTGCGTGGTTGCAATACAATTAAGAATGTTTTGGCTATGGATGAAAGCGGATTGCTCAGGACCAACGGGGGGAAAGACGACAGATTGAAGACGGTTAGCAAGAACCTTGGTAATGATTTTGAAAGTGGTGTTGAGCAAACTGATAGGATGAAAAGAAGAAAGGGAATTTGCACCATCAGATTTAGGTATAAGGACTATATTGGCATAGTTTAATCTGGAGATATGGCTAGGATTTTCATAGAATTCCATGCACATATCATAATATCATCCTTAACGAAGGCCCAAAAATGTTTAAAGAAAGAAGGCCCAAACCCATCAAACCCAGGAGCTTTGTCATCATCCATTTCTTTAACTGCGGCCCAAATCTCATTTTTCAGAAAATGGATGATCAATACATAACGACGAAGGATTAGGATACAAATATTCCCAATCAATATATGGTAAGGGAGGTGGAGAGTTGCCAAGGACGGAATGATAGAAATTGGTGAAGAGATGGAGAATGTCATTTTGATCAGTATACGTTTGGTCATTATAGGTAATTTCAGAGATGATAGATGATCTACGTCTACCATTAGCTAAGCGATGAAAGTAAGATGTATTTCGATCCCCCTCCTCTATCCATTTGGCTTTTGACCAGGGAGGAGAATAAGTTGTTGTCGTATAAAGTGAGTGCTTTGTTGCGGGAGAAAACGGAGGGAGACAACAAATGCGAGGAGTTGGCTTCCTCATTGGAGGAGGAGAGGAAGGTTAAAGAGGAGTTGAAGAAGCAGGTTGAGGACCTTAAGGCAAAGAAATCGGAACTGGAGATTGACTATGATATCGAGATGGACAAGATAAACACTCAACTTTCCACTTCAAAGAGAATCATTCACGAGGCCAGTGATAGAATTTCAAACTTTTTGAATGTCCACCTCAACAACATAGCCACGGAGTATTATGTAGATGCCCTCATCCTTGCCTTCTTAGACAATTACGAAAGGCTTTCAGAATTTAACTTTACTTTAATTGATCCCTGCATTCAAGATAGAGTTCTAAAGAAGATCGAGCAAGTGAGACGGGAGCATAAGGTTCCCCCAACGAACAAGATAGATCCCGCGCCGCTGTTGTTTGTTGATGAATTTTCCCAAGATTATGAGGAAGAAAGGGGAGGAAAACACAGCAGATGGAGAGATGGAAGGTTACATGAGTCAGCTAGATAGGTCCGGAAAGGGCACTGGAAAATCTACTCCCGCATCATAGGAGTTTCCCTCTAAGGGTGGCGGTTCTTTAGATTCTGGGAAGAAGTGGACTCCCGATCGGTCCGCCGATATTGATGTCGCACAGGTATGGCTTTCGCTTTCGAAGTGCTTTCCTTTCCATTGAATTTCATTAATAATTAGGTTTCCCATATTACAGCAATTCTTTGCTTCTCCGAACATGTGAGTTTCAGTTACATTTTTTAGATTCTGCATTTAGAAATTTAGGGGGAAAAAACTCAAGGATCTTGGTTCAGCACAAACAATTTTAACAAGGGATTTTGAATGTTATGGTATTAAGCATACATTTTATTTTGATCTTTCCATGAATTGTGTTGATTTTTTGTTACTTGATGGTTTATGGTGTTGTGGTAATATGCTAGTGTGGACGTGATATCTATGGTGTATGTGAATTGATAAAGGTTATGTGATTGTTTTTCTTTCCTTGGGATGTATGATGTAATCAGCATATACTTGATGTTTGCAATTTTCGTATTATAATATTTCATCTTGTCTGTGGCTAAGAGGACTCGTTCCAGACCCCCTCTTCACAATTTAGGGAGGAAGGTCTGAACGCCGTTGGTTGCAAATATATTTTTGGTAATGCTCCCCTGTCAGGCTACAAAAGGATGTATTACCTCCAAAAGGTGACGGTCACAAACCTCAGGGAACAAGTGTCTTATTTGGAAAAGAAACTAAAAGAAAAGGATGAATTATTTGCAATTTACAACAAAAATCAGCAAAAAATCCTCCGAGAGCTCAAATGTGGTGGTTGGTAGATTATACCAACAAATTGGTAAATTGGAGGATGAGCCGAAGAAAGCTAAAGAGGACTGCGCCTCTTTGGAATTTGCTTTGCAAAACCCTTATTCGTAATGAGAGATTTTTACTGTATATTTGGGATGTGAAAATTTTCTTTTCTTAAAACGATGGTTGTGTCTGTGTAACGGTATAGTTCGTGACTTCTGGTGGGGCTATCAGTGTGTTGTGCGGTTATATGACATATCGCTTTGTCAGAAACAATTATCACTGTAACCCAGGGTGTTGTAATGAGTGGGAACCCACTTGAGCTAAGTGCCAGTAAAAAGTTTCTTTTATGTAACCATTATCCTTGATAAATTTCCTAATGAAAGATCGCTTAGAATAAAAAGGGATAGTCAGTTATAGGACGCTATTAGAAATGTTTGGAATCTTTTTCCCAGCTCTTCCTTGAACCGATGTTATAAAATGATGTCGTTTCCAAAGTTATGTAAAGGACCGATACATTGAAAAGAAAATAAACTAATGAACGTATAGGTTAAAGACACATCCCTAAGAGGATCATAAGCTTATCCTTGGTAGTAAATTTTTGAGCCCTATTCGAATTTCCGAGACGGGCGAGCAATTCCTTCTTGTTTGGATTAGAAGTTGGACTCTACTTAAGTTTGGGATAACCGTGATGACATCGGAACCCCACATGTGCCTGTGATTTACTTGTTTAGGTATCGAGGTGTAAGATCATGGGTTTTCTTTACGACTTTGTTGAGAAACCAATTCAACCTAGATCCGGGTATTGATATGTAGAGGACTGGAAATCTTTCGGCATTTGTGAAGAGCCGAATCGACCCAGATTCAGGTATTGATATGTAGAGGACCGGAACCCTTCCAACATTTGTGAAGAGCTGAATTGACCTAGATTCGGGTATTGATATGCAGAGGACCAGAACCCTTCTGGCATTTGTGAATAGCCGAATCAACCTAGATTCGGGTATTGATATATAGAGGACCGGAACCCTTCCAGCATTTGTGAAGAGCCGAATCGACCTAGATTTGGGTATTGATATGCAGAGGACCGGAACCCCTTCCAGTATTTATTGTTTTGGCATCCCTTTTGGATCCGATTGGTGAAGCAGAGGCTGCACGAGCTTCTTGAGCCACTTCTTGGGCTTTTGATGTCAAAGCAGAGGATATACGTGCTTTGTTGGACACTCTCTGGGATTGTGCGTCCGGTGCGCTTAGCTAGCTTATCCACAAGCAGGGCCCAAGGACTTACCCAATCTCCCTCCAGGAGGCGCCTTATCCTGACCATCGTAGGCGATGATAAGGTCTTAGAAACTTAGATGGGGCCATCATAGGCACATAACTAAGGTTTACTCTTTTGATGCTCTATACTGACCATCGTAGGTTCTGATAGAGGCTTATATACCACCCCTCTCCGAGGGGTGCCATATCCTGACCATCATAGGCAATTATAGGGATTTGCGCTCCCTTCTGTGGGTAACACGGAACATAAGCGGAGGTAGGATGTGCTCTTCTGCAAGTAGAGGTAGGATGTGCTTAGTTCTAGTAGAGGCAGGGCGCACTCTTCTACGAGCAGGGCACACTCTTCTACGAGCAGAGGCAGGGCGTGCTAAAATTAGATGCACTGCCATGACTATTTCTGGTGTGAATGGAGGCTTACGCTTTTGATGCTTTAACCCTAACCCCTTTGATGTAGGCATGGAGAAAGACTAACACGTCACCCCCTTCGGGGGATGCCTCGTCCTGACCAATTTGGCGATTATGAGGGATTTAATCCGTTTACAGTCTAACCCCTTTTGGGTTTCCTTGTAAATTCCGGGAAGAGGATTTTCTGTACCCTTGAACATGTTTGGTAATCTTTTTCCTTAGGATTCTTACCGAATTCACCTCGATCTTTTCATAAATTCTTGTAATTGGCCTTGGTTGACGAATCTATCGATGGTTTCCCAGAGGGTTCTGCAGTGATTAGTCTCGTGTCCGTTCATCGGGTGGTAATGGAAATAAGGTCCTCTTGTTTTCCTTTCGTATTTGGGCTTCTTCTCCGTGAATGGCCAATAGTTGAGTTTGTGTTTGGTTAGGAAGTAAACGTTCTCCATCGAAGTAGTGAGGTAGTATTCCTTGGGTACCCTCGGCGTACGTTCTCTTTGCTACTGGGGTTTAATCCTCCTGTGACTTAGCCTAGCTGCGGTGCCTATACTTTCGTTCTTTCCTTCCGAAACATATTGAAATTGAGGTGACGTCTCTTTAGACCATTTGTTGGCGAAGTGGTTGAAATCATCCATTATTCCTCGTTCGAATGTCATTCCCTTAACTTTCCCGTAGAGAGCATTCATTAGGTGAGAGAAAACGCTAGTATCCTCTAATGTAGATCCATTGGGTGGGAGCGCTAAGGTTTGTCCTATGTGGGAAAAACTACCATCCCTAGTATCGTAAGCATGTAGTTCCATTTTCCTTTTCCACTTTATCACCCGCAAGGCTTCTTCTCTTAACCTTCACTCCTCTATCACCCAAGGGTTGGTAGTTTTTGACTTATCCGCTCGAGATCCTAAAAAAAATTTCGAGGTCTCTTACTCATAACTTTGCTTCTTCAAAGCTAGTCCAATCCAAGGCAGAACAACTCAAGTAAATATGTGATGGGTTAACCAAAGGATCGGAGGTTCAGGCCCTCCTTCTAGCGCAAAAATGTTAATGGTATTTTTTGTCAACACCGAAGTTTAGGCAACTGGGATAGATCTAAAGGAAAAATAAGCGGTTAGCTATTTTTGAGTTAAATCGGATCGCCCCCCAAGATATCAAAATCTGGAGGAGTGGGATTGTTAAGGACTACCAGAATGGATCTAAGCTCAGGGTTGGAGATATACCCTTCTATTCGAGGACATGTTGAGACATGAATCCTTGCTTATCTGGAAAATGAGCAGTAAACTGCAACAGTGATGATAGGAAGAATAATATAAACTTATAGAGCAATTTTCTATAAGAAGATCCCTTTTTATTAAACTTTCATTTGGAGTACATGAATGCAATAGGCGAAACTCTCTAGTTAATCTAAGCGCTAAGCTTCTTTTAAGAAATATAATATGAAAGAAGATTGACCCCCTAAATCGTGATCCCTGGGGTCTTATTTATAGTGGTCCTGGACTCCTTCCGCTGTTGGGCTATTGGGCCTGTGGGGGCCATTGTCGGTCGCATTTTCCTTGGTTTCGGGCGCTTGGCTTCCGGTCGTCTTTGGAGTATAAGTTATGGTCTTCAGATGGTATTTGAGCCTTTGGTAACAGCTTCCGCATGTAGGCTCTCGGATGTAAGCTTTCAGATGTAGGCCTCCGGCTTTATTGTGAATACTTAGAGGGGCCTGCCCTCATGATGTATGTTGACAAATGTCGGTTCAAAGCCATTGTGGGTTTCGGTACTAGGTAAATCAGTACGCGTAGCCTGTATCTTTGCTAAGTTCTCGGTTAGCCTTTTGGCGGAGTTTTTGCGGTAGCCTGGATTCTCGGAGGGTGGCTTCTGGTGTCACTTCTGTTATTTGTGAATGCGGCCTTTTGGTATACTTACGTCAGATGCTTCAGAAGCTGGTTCTGGGTGATCCTTGCGTTCTCTTGGATTAGTAACTTCGATCCCCTCTCCTTCAGGTGTATCGGTATTTAAGCAGGCCATTACTGTAACACCCCACGTCCGTTAGTGTCACTCACAAAGGGAATGCACTAAGTTCTGTGGAGCATTTTAAGGTAAAAGATGCAGATAAATTACAAGACAGACAGAAATTAAACAGCGGAAAATAAAACTTTGCTTTATTGATAAAATGATTTGTACAATGGTTTCTTTACAATATCAGAGTATCATCTGTCTTACAAAATAAAGAAGCATAAAAACAACATTTATATTCCCCAATTTTTGCAAGAGCCAGCCATAGCATCTGAAAAGAGAATCCAAGCAAACTTCGACAATTCTTCAAGCTGGGAAGAGTGGCAGTCCAACTTAACCTGAGCTAAACTATTCCCTCCTTTACTACCAGGGGGGGGGGGACGGAAGAAAAGAAGACGAAAGAAAAACAGAGTCAGACATAAAGCCTGAGTAAGTTCAGTAACTTCTAGCATGTGAACATGGAAAAACAAAACGACATGAATTAACTGAATACAAGATTACGCAATGACGATAGGGTCAACAAGATTAAACAAGGTAATCACAAGATATGCTAAGATAAGATAACTGGATATGCTTTAATGCTTTTGCCGCTTCACTCTAATACTTCGCCGCTTCGCTATTTCCTTGTTATACTGATTTCTATATCTCTGCACCCCTAACTAGTGTCCCAACGTTAACGTGATCCCAATCCCTGTATTTTACATTGCCTTCCGGCATACATTCATTATTTATTACCTAGATCGAATCTAGGGTTTTCTATCAAGTGCTTTCTAGATTTAACTAGAGTTTACGCTATCTGCTAAACGCTTCTCGGATTCAGGATTTATGCCACCTAGTCCAACTAGGGATTATGCTACCTGTCGAACGATGCCCCCAAGTCTAGGACACACTACCTAGAGTGGTATATGTTCCTATACTTCCCCACGCCTGTATCGCAAATCGTTATCGCTTGTCTAGATGCACATGTCCTGTAATGTGCGACCCGAGTCATGTGTCAGGGCAAATCAAGGAATACAAAACTCGGTCGGGAGCTTTCAGATATCTGCCGATGCAGATGCTAAGGTCTGTTTTTATTCCAGTGGCTATGGTCCCACTTGACCCCTCCCTCAACTAATGAAAGGCACCCTTTGTAAAATGAGAACTATACGCCGGCCCCCGGTGCCCCACTATCCTATGGCCATCCTCACCCATAACTAGATAGCAATTATGGTCTATTGGAGTTCTCCGCCTTTCCGCTTCATGTATCTCGACTGACTCAAGATGGATGGTAGACGACGAGTTGCTATCACAGGGCTACCGTTTTCTCGCCGAATCACGCCGGTCCATCCTAGTCTTTAGGTTGCCATATATATTGCAACCAAGGCATACCCCTGGTTCTTCTACGCAGACCTTAAACTTTGTGAGCCCAGGAGGATCATCTGCATCCTCACAGAGGGATACCAAGAGTACCCTCACGTCCTATCGAAGCCTCGGGCTTCGTAACCCAATTCGTTGGAGCCTTCTCGGACGGACATTCGCTCTTTCCCGTGTTATACGAAGAATTACTACTTAGTTCTCTTTCCCGTCAATTTGGGTTGGTTAAGTGTCATTAGTCAATTCAAGCTAACTTAACCCTCTTCATTTATCCTGATAAACTGGTTAAGTGTTATCAATAATTCATGTTGACTTAACCTTACCCTAAACTAAGTTATATTGGTTAAGTATTTCTTATTACTTAACCCTACCCCTTTACCCTGTTTTGGTTAAGTGTTCCCTTTTAACTTAACCTTGCCCGTCTGTTTTAACTAACATGTTATTAATGGTTAAGTATTATCCCTTCATGTTTTAGACTTAACCCCATTCCTTTATCACAACCTGATGGTTAAGTGTTCAAGTTTACTTAACCCCTGCGGTCTAGCCCAGCTAACATATTAAATTGGCTAAGTGTATTAGATTTTACTTAACCCCGACCTCTGGTCTAGTTAACATGTTAATTTGGCTAAGTGTATTAACTTTACTTAACCCCAACCTCTAGTCTAGTTAACATGTTAATTTGGCTAAGTGTATTAACTTTACTTAACCCCTACAAATCTTGTCTTGTTACCTTGAGTCTGGTTAAGTGTTTCTATGGACTTAGCCCTCCCATTCTAGCTTAACTGTGTTAAGTTGGTTAAGTGTTCCTATGGACTTAACCCTCCCATTCTAGCTTAACTGTGTTAAGTGTTTTTATGAACCTAACCCCACCCATCAGTTTAGTTGTCATGTTGAACTGGTTAAGTGTCTTAGTTAACTTAACCCTACCATTCTTGTTCTAGCTTTAATTAAGTAGATTAAAGCCACGACCACTCACATTAGACAGATATTGTTGCGAATACTGGATGTGCCGGTTGGTTCCGGGCAGGTTTACATCGCAACTCAGTCTAACCTCGGGTTAGGCATATTCGTGTTTTCTAAATTCAAAGGGTTTTGATTAGTTTTCAATTCAGGTTTTGAAAGTAACCATCTCGTCCGTCGGATCAGTTAGGGATAGCCAGGGAGAGCAGGAAACTTGTATTTTCCAAACCCAAGCCTAGACACTATCCTCTCTGTCACCCTAGAACTTTCTGGTGTGTTATTAAAAGAGATGTCGTTTAACAAACCTTTAATTTGTCTAAGTTTACATTTCTCGTTTAGAACAAATTCTATAAGTAAATTATTCCTAATTTACTTATTTCCTAATTCCCCTTTTAATGTAAATTGTCAACATTCATTCTTATGGCCCATTTTTCCCTCTAAATCATGTTTATGCTTTTTGGTATGTAAACTATACCAAATCAAGTGTCATTAACCATGATTTTGCTAAACCTTCCAATTACTCCCTATTATGGCCAATTTCAAATTTAGGCCAATATATTTACCGTTCCAAATTAGCTAATCCAATTCCAATTCAACATTCTAATTCATGTCAAACTAGACTTATTACTCTAGTTCACTATTCATGTAAATGCTAGATTTACATGTCGATACTAGATTCAGGCTACTCAATCTATAGTTCATGTCAAATTTTTCCAACTTGCATTCTTATGAACATGCCATAATGCGTGTTCCCAATTTATGCCAATTTCCAAGTTAAACTATGTTTTTAGTAAATTTCGTATTTTGCCCAAACCGCATTCCCACCGTTCGTATAATCGTGATTCAGTCTAGATTTATAAATAAAGCTAGGTTCGAAGAAAATAGGGAATGAACCAAAGATGCTATGCGAAAGATAGACATACTAACTGGCATAAAAAGGGTTGAATAACGACGTCGGTTCAAGAACATGGGTAGACCTAACTTAATAGGTAAATTCCCAAGGTCTAAAACCAAAGAAAATCAAGAATAGACAGAATAGAGATGTAGGTTCAAGAACATGGGTAGACCTAACTTAATAGGTAAATTCCCAAGGTCTAAAACCAACGAAAACCAAGGATAGACAGAATAGAAAGATCAGGTTTAGACCCAATTTCACAGCAACCCTTTCCTAGTCAGAAATCATAGGTGTTTAGTCATAGTTGTCCTTGTTATGTCATAGGAAATAGTTTATGTTTCCAAATCAAAAGCACAAACTTAGTCAAGGAAATAATTCTCATAGTCACAGTCACAGTCATAGGCAATGTCCATAGTCATAGGCAATGTTCATAGTCATAGGCAACGTTCACAGTCATAGGCAATGTCCATAGTCATAGGCAATGTTCATAACGTTCACAGTCATAGGCAATGTTCATAGTCAAAGAGGCATACAGTCTTATTTGTCCTTGAATCATAACAGTTCTTGATTAGGTCCAAGAATATAGGCACTGATTCGAATAGAGAGAGAGAGAGAGGGATTTGGCATATTCTTTTATTCCTTTAATTTCATGTCACGAACAAAGAAAAACGTTCAAATCTAAAAATAACTGACTTACAGAGATTAGATTAGAATAGAAAGGAGGCGTTGCTATGATTCACGTGACGTTTAGCCTTTAATCCTTATCTTGAAGCTTTGAATCTCTTCTAGACAACTTGAGCAGCATAACCTTGTCTTGGATTTTTGTATTATCTTCTTATTTTTATATTTTCTCAGAGGCAGCATAAGGATAGAAAAGAATTGTGAATAGAGAAGAATACCAGGGTTGTTTATATAGTGTTAGGCGGACGAACCTTTTCAGAATGGCGTCTAGATACAGAAGAACGAACTGGGTGCAGAAAACTGGATTTCGGGACCCAGGTCGACACCCATGTCGACTGGGCAGTCGACATGGGGGGGGGTGTCGACTGCGCAGTCGACACCCCTTTCGACTTGACCTGGGCGGGAATTTTCCTGCCCTGCCCCCTGTGTGTTTGAATTCGAATTTGGCTCTAGTTTTTAAACTGTTTTGAACTTGGAATTTTCTAAAAACTTTGACGGGCCATATCTTGGTCATACAGACTCCGATTTTCGAAAATTCGGACTCTATTTCGCGTATTTTTCCGAGACGAACGCAATGGCGTAGCCCATTTCCCTTGATTTTGATTTTAACTCTTAATTCTGCCTTGATTCGTGAATCTTAGTGTTACAGAATTACGGGGTGTTACATTCTCCCCCACTTAAAAGGATTTCGTCCCCGAAATCTTCAAGTTAGGAAGAATGTGTCCTACCATCCAATCACCCATCTACTCAACCATTCAATCATAGGCATTCATTGTCCTTAAAAGATTTCTAATGCTTTCATGTTCATATGCATAGTGTGTGTATATGTCTTTATCTAATGCAAAACCAGGCGGTCTACTGATTCAGTTGACCTCCTTAATGCGAATTATGTCAGTGTCGTGCGTCCAATCATGTATGCGAGCATCCCTAGTTACGCAAATACTATATGCGTGCACAGCCATTCATCCATATGCAACATCCATATGATAACATATCAAGTTCAACTTACAAACAAATACATATCTGAAAATGCAATATGAAAGCGTCCGAACTTGATCTAGTGCCTAATACGTATGCATATGCATTCACGAGCAACCATTTGCAACCACTTGCAACCATTCAACCATAACATGTTTCAAATACTTGTTTACATCCATTGGATTCTACCTAAGGATCGATGATACGTCCTAGAGGATATACTTTGGAAAGAGAGAAACAATTATGCGTAAAGCTCCTACAAACAAAAGAAATCAAGGATGCACCCAAGGAAAAAGGGTATGATGCTAGTATCTAGCCTTCTTGAGCTTTACTCCACTGTATCTTAACTAATTTAACTTCACGGTTGTGAAGTTTCCAACCTCCATCTCTAAAGTAAACAGATGTCAACTATGATACCAAGTGTATGTACTAAGATGATTAGAGGTCTCTCCTCTTAGCTTATCCATCACGCTATAACTATGAGGGTAAAAAGGTCACTACGCACTTTCTAGAGTGCCTGCCACAACTATTCATTTCTCACGCAAACCACCCTAGTCGAACTCGACATTCCTCAAGTACAAGCCCCAAAGGCCTAAACCAATATCAGACAAGCATCCAAGGAATATCGCCTCCGAATGTAGATGACCTACGTGAGATGATATAAGCAGACTCGATAGCTATCCTCAAATCCCTACTAAAAATAGACTGGTTGGACCACCAATTGGATTTGAGAATCTAGTGGGATCTTTCTACTATACAAGTACTATGGTGCAGAGACTCAACTAGGGAAGTGGATATAAACAAATGCGAAGTGCTAAATCCAAAGGAAAGAGTACGAACAGCATAACTAGACTCTGCCAACAGAACTTTACTACCTTTCTCCTAGGTACGCTTGGTGGTGAAAGTATGTACTTGCCCTTTTGAAAATCTTGTTCCTCATTCTTGCCCTTGTCCCTAATTATATGCCCTATCATACCCTAGCAAAGATACTTCCTCTTGTCTTAGGTTTTATGATTTCTTTCTCCTTCGTGAGCTAAATCTACATCCATGAATTCCTCATCCTCGGGTTGTGCTCCTTAACCAAACTCCTCATCCCCTTCTGTGTGTAGTCATGTTGAAAAATCCCTCGAAAGTTGCCCCCATCGTACGGAAAATCCTACTAAGCTTGGAAGAAAACTAACCACAGGTGAAACTACTACGGTTATAGATGGAAGTCGGGCACTACTTCGCCCATCGATGAGGTTACCTCCCAGAAAGCCAGGAACCCCAGAGACTCAAGAAAGAAGGAGACAAGAATTCAAACAGAGGAAGAGAAGACAATGCGTATGGCTTTGGGGAATATGCCTTTAAAACCAATCTTTTCTCTTGAAAATGCTTCTTTTAAAACCGTTTTAAAAATAATTTTTCAAATCTTTTATCTGATCCGGTAACCTTCAGCTATGATACCACGTGTAACACCCCACGTCCGTTAGTGTCACTCACAAAGGGAGTGCACTAAGTTCTGTGGAGCATTTTAAGGTAAAAGATGCAGATAAATTACAAGACAGACAGAAATTAAACAGCGGAAAATAAAACTTTGCTTTATTGATAAAATGATTTGTACAATGGTTTCTTTACAATATCAGAGTATCATCTATCTTACAAAATAAAGAAGCATAAAAACAACATTTATATTCCCCAATTTTTGCAAGAGCCAGCCGTAGCATCTGAAAAGAGAATCCAAGCAAACTTCGACAAATCTTCAAGCTAGGAAGAGTGGCAGTCCAACTTAACCTGAGCTAAACTATTCCCTCCTTTACTACCTGGGGGGGGGGGGGGGGGGGACGGAAGAAAAGAAGACGAAAGAAAAACAGAGTCAGACATAAAGCCTGAGTAAGTTCAGTAACTTCTAGCATGTGAACATGGAAAAACAAAACAACATGAATTAACTGAATACAAGATTACGCCATGACGATAGGGTCAACAAGATTAGACAAGGTAATCACAAGATATGCTAAGATAAGATAACTGGATACGCTTTAATGCTTTCGCCGCTTCACTCTAATACTTCGCCGCTTCGCTATTTCCTTGTTATACTGATTTCTATATCTCTGCACCCCTAACTAGTGTCCCAACGTTAACGTGATCCCAATCCCTGTATTTTCCATTGCCTTCCGGCATACATTCATTATTTATTACCTAGATCGAATCTAGGGTTTTCTATCAAGTGCTTTCTAGATTTAACTAGAGTCTACGCTATCTGCTGAACGCTTCTCGGATTCAGGATTTATGCCACCTAGTCTAACTAGGGATTATGCTACCTGTCGAACGATGCCCCCAAGTCTAGGACACACTACCTAGAGTGGTATATGTTCCTATACTTACCCACGCCTGTATCGCAAATCGTTATCGCTTGTCTATATGCACATGTCCTGTAATGTGCGACCCGAGTCCTGTGTCAGGGCAAATCAAGGAATACAGAACTCGGTCGGGAGCTTTCAGATATCTGCCGATGCAGATGCTAAGGTCAGTTTTTATTCCAGTGGCTATGGTCCCACTTGACCCCTCCCTCAACTAATGAAAGGCACCCTTTGTAAAATGAGAACTATACGCCGACCCCCGGTGCCCCACTATCCTATGGCCATCCTCACCCACAACTAGATAGCAATTATGGTCTTTTGGAGTTCTCCGCCTTTCCGCTTCACATATCTCGACTGACTCAAGATGGATGGTAGACGACGAGTTGCTATCACAGGGCTACCGTTTTCTCGCCGAATCACGCCGGTCCATCCTAGTCTTTAGGTTGCCATATATATTGCAACCAAGGCATACCCCTGGTTCTTCTACGCAGACCTTAACCTCTGTGAGCCCAGGAGGATCATCTGCAGTCTCACAGAGGGATACCAAGAGTACCCTCACGTCCCCTCGAAGCCTCGGGCTTCGTAACCCAATTCGTTGGAGCCTTCTCGGACGGACATTCGCTCTTTCCCATGTTATACTAAGAATTACTACTTAGTTCTCTTTCCCGTCAATTTGTGTTGGTTAAGTGTCATTAGTGAATTCAAGCTAACTTAACCCTCTTCATTTATCCTGATAAACTGGTTAAGTGTTATCAATAATTCATGTTGACTTAACCTTACCCTAAACCAAGTTATATTGGTTAAGTATTTCTTATTACTTAACCCTACCCCTTCACCCTGTTTTGGTTAAGTGTTCCCTTTTAACTTAACCTTGCCCGTCTGTTTTAACTAACATGTTATTAATGGTTAAGTATTATCCCTTCATATTTTAGACTTAACCCCATTCCTTTATCACAACCTGATGGTTAAGTGTTCAAGTTTACTTAACCCCTACGGTCTAGCCCAGCTAACATATTAAATTGGCTAAGTGTATTAGATTTTACTTAACCCCAACCTCTGGTCTAGTTAACATGTTAATTTGGCTAAGTGTATTAACTTTACTTAACCCCAACCTCTAGTCTAGTTAACATGTTAATTTGGCTAAGTGTATTAACTTTACTTAACCGCTACAAATCTTGTCTTGTTACCTTGAGTCTGGTTAAGTGTTTCTATGGACTTAGCCCTCCCATTCTAGCTTAACTGTGTTAAGTTGGTTAAGTGTTCCTATGGACTTAACCCTCCCATTCTATCTTAATTGTGTTAAGTGTTTTTATGAACCTAACCCCACCCATCAGTTTAGTTGTCATGTTGAACTGGTTAAGTGTCTTAGTTAACTTAACCCTAGCATTCTTGTTCTAGCTTTAATTCAGTAGATTAAAGCCACGACCACTCACATTAGACAGATATTGTTGCGAATACTGGATGTGTCGGTTGGTTCCGGGCAGGTTTACATCGCAACTCAGTCTAACCTCGGGTTAGGCATATTCGTGTTTTCTAAATTCAAAGGGTTTTGATTAGTTTTCAATTCAGGTTTTGAAAGTAACCAACCCGTCCGTCGGATCAGTTAGGGATAGCCAAGGAGAGCAGGAAACTTGTATTTTCCAAACCCAAGCCTAGACATTATCCTCTCTGTCACCCTAGAACTTTCTGGTGTGTTATTAAAAGGGATGTCGTTTAACAAACCTTTAATTTGTCTAAGTTTACATTTCTTGTTTAGAACAAATTCTATAAGTAAATTATTCCTAATTTACTTATTTCCTAATTCCCCTTTTAATGTAAATTGTCAACATTCATTCTTATGGCCCATTTTTCCCTCTAAATCATGTTTATGCTTTTTGGTATGTAAACTATACCAAATCAAGTGTCATTAACCATGATTTTGCTAAACCTTCCAATTACTCCCTATTATGGCCAATTTCAAATTTAGGCCAATATATTTACCGTTCCAAATTAGCTAATCCAATTCCAATTCAACATTCTAATTCATGTCAAACTAGACTTATTACTCTAGTTCACTATTCATGTAAATGCTAGATTTACATGTCGATACTAGATTCAGGCTACTCAATTTATAGTTCATGTCAAATTTTTCCAACTTGCATTCTTATGAACATGCCATAATGTGTGTTCCCAATTTATGCCAATTTCCAAGTTAAACTACGTTTTTAGTAAATTTCGTATTTTGCCCAAACCGCATTCCCACCGTTCGTATAATCGTGATTCAGTCTAGATTTATAAATAAAGCTAGGTTCGAAGAAAATAGGGAATGAACCAAAGATGCTATGCGAAAGATAGACATACTAACTGGCATAAAAAGGGTTGAATAACGACGTCGGTTCAAGAACATGGGTAGACCTAACTTAATAGGTAAATTCCCATGGTCTAAAACCAAAGAAAACCAAGAATAGACATAATAGAGACGTAGGTTCAAGAACATGGGTAGACCTAACTTAATAGGTAAATTCCCAAGGTCTAAAACCAACGAAAACCAAGGATAGACAGAATAGAAAGATCAGGTTTAGACCCAATTTCACAGCAACCCTTTCCTAGTCAGAAATTATAGGTGTTTAGTCATAGTTGTCCTTGTTATGTCATAGGCAATAATTTATGTTTCCAAATCAAAAGCACAAGCTTAGTCAAGGAAATAATTCTCATAGTCACAGTCACAGTCATAGGCAATGTCCATAGTCATAGGCAATGTTCATAGTCATAGGCAACGTTCACAGTCATAGGCAATGTCCATAGTCATAGGCAATGTTCATAACGTTCACAGTCATAGGCAATGTTCATAGTCAAAGAGACATACAGTCTTATTTGTCCTTGAATCATAACAGTTCTTGATTAGGTCCAAGAATATAGGCACTGATTCGAATAGAGAGAGAGAGAGAGGGATTTGGCATATTCTTTTATTCCTTTAATTTCATGTCACGAACAAAGAAAAACGTTCAAATCTAAAAATAACTGACTTACAGAGATTAGATTAGAATAGAAAGGAGGTGTTGCTATGATTCGTGCGACGTTTAGCCTTTAATCCTTATCCTGAAGCTTTGAATCTCTTCTAGACAACTTGAGCAGCATAACCTTGTCTTGGATTTTTGTATTATCTTCTTACTTTTATATTTTCTCAGAGGCAGCATAAGGATAGAAAAGAATTGTGAATAGAGAAGAAGACCAGGGCTGTTTATATAGTGTTAGGCGGACGAACCTGGTCAGAATGGCGTCTAGATACAGAAGAACGAACTGGGTGCAGAAAACTGGATTTCGGGACCCAGGTCGACATCCATGTCGACTGGGCAGTCGACATGGGGGGGTGGGGGTGTCGACTGCGCAGTCGACACCCCTGTCGACTTGACCTGGGCGGGAATTTTCCCGCCCTGCCCCTTGTGTGTTTGAATTCGAATTTGGCTCTAGTTTTTAAACTGTTTTGAACTTGGAATTTTCTGAAAACTTTGACGGGCCATATCTTGGTCATACGGACTCCGATTTTCGAAAATTCGGACTCTATTTCACGTATTTTTCCGAGACGAACGCAATGGCGTAGCCGTTTCCCTTGATTTTGACTTTAACTCTTAATTCTGCCTTGATTCGTGAATCTTAATGTTATAGAATTACGGGGTGTTACAATTACCAATAATCCTTTTGGGTTTTAAGGAGGAGAGCTCGTGCCTTCTTCTTTCTCAATTTCAGTCTTAGGGGGCCTTCCGCTATGAAACCTCTTGTCGAATAGGTCCTGTCGAAAGGATTTTGTCGGATGCGCTTTGTGGGCATTTTGTAGGCTTTGAGTTTCTTCCATTCGGGAAGGTGTCGGTTTGTGTTGTTTTCCAACTATTTTCTCCAGCTTTCGGTTCGACCTATTGCTTGGCTTTCTGCTTTCGGGGGACTTTCCTATGCCTGTATTCTTCTGACACCCCTTCATTACCAGCTAGCCTTGGAGTCAATTTTGGTGATAACAAGCGTTAAGCTAATTACTTTGTTAATTATGTTATTTATTTCAGTTTGTGCAAATGTTGCAGTACTTGTATCCATTTCGTACGAGGTTCCTTTTGGACGTCATTACTTGCGTTAAACTCGTGATAGCGAGATCTACGGTTTGGAGAAGGTTCAGACTTATTTAGTTAAGGTGGGTGATATCATCTCTCACTATACTATATGTTAGCTAGCTTTTGAACTAAGCCACCAAGAGTTTAATCATTTATACACAACAAGGAAAGTTAATGTTCTTGCAGATCCAAGATATGGCTCTCCCCTAGGATTATTCCAGCTTTTGAAAACCCAATCACCATTGGTTCGTGACTCACCATATGACCCATTCGTGACGCATAACCACGACCCGATCATGGTCCGATCCCGCAACCCTCTTGTCAGTCAGCTTCACGACCCGGCTCGCCCCCTACATCACGAACCGACTTCACCTTCAGGAAAGAAAGGCCAAGACTTGGTCCCCCATGAACCCAAATTAAAGGATCTGGCGACACGTGTTTGTAACGGCTCCCATGACCAATTCTCCATCAAGCCACGAACCGCTCCGAGATTCTCGGGATTGGTGCCACGTGTTTTTATGAACCGCCTGCAGCGATCACCTATAAATAGCCCAACACTTGACATTTTTCAGGATCTTTTGGCATTTAAGAGTTCTGATTCCACCATTATCATACTTCTATCATTATTAATCAGATTTATCTCAAAATTATTGAGTGAATCATTGTTGTAAAAGAGAGACTGAGAGAAAACAATGATTGTACTTGCATTCAAACGTATAATCAGAATCACATAAAGTCGACGTCGGCTCTTTAATGCCGAACCACTATAAATTTGGTGTATTTGTTGCATTTTCTTTCATTCTTAACTTTAATTTTCTATAAATTAAGATAATTTGGGTGTTAGAACCATTTTCTAGTCTAACATTTTTGTGCTTTCACTGAGAATCGAATTCTCGACCTATCGGAATATTGCTCTACAATTTGGATCTTCACGTCCGACAAAAATAATACATATTCCCACTATTTCATTTTTGAAGATTTCAGTAAAGTCAAGACGCTATGGCCGTAAAGAAATCCAAGGATTCGCGAGCCTCTCGAGCAAATGAAGCTAATGAAGAGAACGCTCAGGAACAGGCCGAGGTGGTCTCACCGACTCGCGGCTCTCAAAGGGCAATCCCAACCCAGGAGGGGGGGACGACCCGGTCCCAGGAGGGGATCACGAGCCGCCCCCAAGAAGAGACCACGAGCCGCATGCCAGAGGGGACCACGAGTCCCATGCTAGAAGGGGTCATGAACCACCCTCAGTAGGGGACCACCACTTGACCCGGAAAGGAGATTATGATCCACTCCACTCATGCTGGTGTTTCTGCTCGACCTGGCTCAAGTATTCTGTAACAACCCGCATTCTACGCATCGAAGGATTGTAGAATATTTATTTATTTCTCATACGAAGTCGTATGGTCATGTAACTTTGGGAAACAACCATTAGAGTCATTTCCCATGTTCTTGATTTTTGTCGATTTTTAAATGACCGTTTTACCCCCAGTTGGTACTGTTTCGTCCATAACTTTTGATTGGAAAAGAGTTTTGACCTGAAACCACTTCCATTAGATTTGAATGACGGTTTCTCTTTCCATAGAGTGGTTACATTAGCCAAACGGACTTACCGTTTGGGAGATATGACTAAAACAAGGTTTAGAAGGTGAAAAACAGCTAATTGGGCTTAACCGGGTGATTAGCAACTAGGCCCAATGGGGGATTTCGGGATTTGGGGGATTTAAGGGTTGCTAGGTTTAGGATTTCGATTTTTGACTCATTTTTCCAGCCGCCACTTACCTCCTTCAAGCTCTAGCAATGGCCTCCACCTTCTAATTTCATCCCAAATCGTCTCTAATCACTTTCTAATTGAAGATTAAGCAAAACTACATCAAATCAAAGAGGATTAGCACCAAGGCAAGGTTAGAGCTGCTGTTAGACATCAATATTCACGCCAAACAGAGATTCATTTCAGATTTGGTATTTTATTTGTGGCTAAGGTGAGTGATTGACATTGTTTTTCACTAATTACGGCTAATTATGGTGATTAGCGAAGATTAGCGAAATTATGGCTCAGAAAAATCTAGAAAAATTCCTAAAATTCTAAAACATCATTTTATGCCTCTGATATGAATTTGGGTTAATTTCGACTAATTTTGCAAATCCCGGAATTTGGGGGATTAAGGGGTGATTAGTGATAATTAGCGAATTTATGCATGTTAAAAATCGGGAAAAATATTCAGAAATTCTGAAATATTGTTTTAGACCTCTGATATGAATTTCGGTTAATTTGGTTAAGTTTTGTTAATCCTATGGTAAGTTTTACCTAAACACGCTTAAGGGAAATTAAGGGGTTTTGGGTATGTTTGATCCATTTTACATGCTATGATTTATGTTTTGGTGTTTGGGGTCGATACTACATGTTGCTATGACTGTATGGTATGCTTTGTGATTGTTGAGAAGTGTTAGATTGGTCGAAAACGCCGTCGAATGGCGTGAAACAAGTCGCAGGGAAGCTGTGCAGGGACCGGATCGCGGATCGCCCCTATGTGCCACGACCCGGACCGGAGACCACGATCCGATGGTGGGAGGAGCTCGAACTCGAACCGCGTCATGCGCTAGAGCACCCGATCGCATGCCATTTCCGATCCGACCCGATCCACTTCAAAAGCTCACGATCCGAACCTGTGTGCATCCACGATCTGAAGGGGGAGGAGTATCACGACCGAAGGGAAGCGCCACGAGCTATGGAGCATGACCCGAACCAGTGGGAGTGCCTCGACCCGACCCGATCCGGTGCATCATGGAGGGACTTGAGGAACTCGACCCGATTCGTATGGAACGACTCGATCCGATGGAGGGAGCACGACCGACCCGATCCGAGATTCTTGGATTTGAAGTGAAGACGACAATCCGACCCGAGAGAGGGTGATGACCACGATCCGAAGCAAGGTGAAGTGAAGACCGACCCGGATGAAGATGATGACTAAAACCCGAGATGCAAAGGTAGTCCAAATGGAAGTTAGAGCTCAAGATCCAGACGGGAACCAATGAGTTCACTTCGTGATTGGGCTTTGCTGCGGGACGTGTGCAAAGGGGTTGTCGGTATTCATAACTTTGGTTCACCACTGAGAGATGGATAGTGGGCTTGTAGTGATAGTTACATGGGATTGGATTCCGTCATGGCCCAAAGTATTAGGTGACCAAAGTAGTGGATATCGTATGCTTTACGCACTGAGTGAGGGATGTGAGGATGATTGCTATGCTTGATTGTTTGACACCACTATGACATGCACACCCCCACCCCCGTATCTCTTACACAGTATGTTAGTGGCACCTTAGAGTATTGTACGGTATGTAGTGCTAACTCTTTGGTTGCAGGTCCAGGTTCAGGTATGATTGGATTATACCTGTTATTGTTCTGTTTTGTTGCTTATCGCTCATACCAGGCTTTATGTCTGACCCAGAGTTTTATGTCTCTTCTTATTACTCTGGGTGCTCACACGAGCAGACTAGAGACAGGTTAGCTGGTAATGCGCGAGTAGCTGATTCGGAGGCGAGCAGGAGGCTTCCACGTATGATATATAGATATTATCCATGTGTCGTTGGTGGTCGCTACTTGGGCATTAGTAGTGTACCTCATTTATCTTACTTTTGCTTTTTGAGACAGTTTGGAAAGTTGTAATAAGTTGTATTTTGGATTTCCGCTATGCTTAGTTCTGGTTTTCAGCTTATGCATTGTCTCTCCTGTTTTATGTCAAGTATGTTATTATTATATTTTGTTCTATGCGCTGTGAGACATATTACAGGTTCCTTGATTAGCCCATTCTCTTCTTTCTTTTCCTTCTGGCGACCGTCCCGTGCTAACTGGACATGTGTACAACGCACTTTTGGAGTAAATGTCGGTTGGTGCGGGGCGGGCCGTCACATATTCCACGTTCAACTGTATTAGTGATCGGTTTCCTGCCTCAACCCCAACAACAAAAGGAGAAATATTTTAACTAGAAAATAAAATTAAAGTGAGAAGTTCTCACCTTTGGGTTCCACTCCGTCAGTCTTTCAAAGCAAAGAAGATGAACACCTCGTCGACTACAACCTTAAGCGAACACGATATCCTACACGATTGATTTTTATTAATAACCTTCATAAGCTAAAAATCATATTTTTAACTAGCTACTTCATATATAAAAATATAATTTTTATATTGCTACTTCTTATATAAAAATCTAATTTTTATTTTGCTATTCTATAAATAAAAATCACATTTTTAATGGCCATTCAAACAAACAAAAATCATTTTTTTTAATTTCAAAACCATTTGTATAAAGATCATATTCTTCTCTAATCAAAATCAAATCTTTTTCTTCTAACAAAAATCTAATCTTCATCTTCTAACAAAAATCTATTCTTCGTCTTCTAACAAAAATATATTCTTCTTCTTCTAACAAAAATTTATTCTTTTTCTTCTAACAAAAGTCTATTCTTCTTCTTCTAACAAAAATCTAATTTATTCTTCTTCTTCTAACAAAAATCTATTCTTCTTCTTCTAACAAAAATCTATTCTTTTTCTTCTAACAAAAATCTATTCTTCTTCTTCTAACAAAAATCTATTCTTATTAAAAATCCGATCTTTCTTATTTAAAAATCGTATATTATGTGATGTTTAAATGTTCTAAAACAATGCAAATTTCAGTTTATTTAAACATGTAAATTTCTGTTTTAATAACATGTAAATCTCAGTTTTAATAAATAAAATAAAACTAAAAAGGAAAGAGAAGGGAAGAACTCACTGCTTTGCTAGAAGAGGGAGAGAGGGGCGAGGTGGTTGCAGAAGGTGGTGCGTCGGGCACCAGAGGGAGACTGCGTCAGTTCCTAGGTGGAAAGGGTGGTGGTTCTCGCGGTTTGGAGGGGAGAAGGAGAGGAGGGACGGAGCGGAGGAAAGAGGAGGCGCGGTAGGGTGCCAGAGGCCGGAGGTCGGTGGTTGTCCTCTTCGATTTGGGCTAGGGGCGTGGGGTTTCGATTTGAAAAGGAGTAAGAAAGGGGGGTTCGGTTTAGAAGAGCAGGAGGATACGGGGGAGGAGATAGAGGTAGGGGGTGGCGTCAGATTAGCTGGGGTGGCGGCGGGACCCCGACGTCGACGGGTTTCTCCCCCCCCCCCCCCCCCACCGTCGCTTTTTTTTTTTAATTTCGATCTGAACGTTGACCGTGAAGGGTGAGGGAGGAGAGAGTTTTTATATATATATTTAATTAATTTAATTCTCAACAAGCAACTTTTTCGCTCTAACTTTGAATTAAACCTAACGACTGTTGTCCCTAGCTAATCACCCCCATTCCGAACGCAATGGGATATGTCCTGTAAGCCAATTCGACCATTACGATCAGTTTCCTTCAAAATTAAAATATAAATCAGTATGTTCAATTTTAAACGTAAATTTCAATTTACTGGGGCCACATGCTAACTCTAAAAATTCCCAAAAAATTATTTCTAGCTTCGTATTGACGATACGGTCCTGACAAAACTAATTTTGTCAAATTTGGAGACCGTTTGAAAAATGGCCATTTTCTGGTGATCCAAATTGACTTAAACTGTCAAAACACGTTTTCTTTCGCCACGCTCACATATTGATTCCAAAAATTATGAAAATTGGAATCTAGCAATAATTTGACATCCCGCATCCAAAAAAAGTGGTTTCGTCGAAAATGGAGGTCTTTTGCAAAATTTCCATTTCTAAGGGCTATATTTCCATAGCGACTATTTTGAATTTTCAACTGGGCATAACTTTTTATTCCCGCAATGAAATTTCAATTTTTCGGATTCGTTGAAAAGATATCTTCAAATAGATTCAAATATTTTTGGTTTCGCTAAAATCCGGTTTATTTTGAATACTGTACATTCATTTGAAATTTGAAATCGAATTTTCGAACTAGCAAGCTGTTTTCAATTCCTTTTATAATTAAAATAAATATTTGTATTCTAACGTCGATTCAAATAAGTATATACGTTCTAATTCTATTCAAAATAAATTTCTTGCCGTTATTATTTAAAATAAATCATTATAAA
Source organism: Allium sativum (assembly GCA_030737875.1). Taxonomy (NCBI): domain Eukaryota; kingdom Viridiplantae; phylum Streptophyta; class Magnoliopsida; order Asparagales; family Amaryllidaceae; genus Allium; species Allium sativum. Next base: position 257,373,553 of record CM060927.1, on the reverse strand, counting down.
TATTCAAAATTCATTAAAATTGCCAAAATAAAATTTTTAAATTGGTTCTGATTTTTCGGGTTGTTACAATCTCTCCCACTTAAAATCTTTTCATCCTCGAAAAAGAACGGAGCCGAAAGTTGTTTAACTAACCAACTCAACTTTCAGTTTGGCTTCCATTCTTCACATTTTCAGTTTCTAAGAAGTTTCCATTTTTTTAAAAATTTGGCTAACACCCTAAATTTTCGAAAAATTTCGCCATAACCTCTTTTGTACGGGGAGCACCAGGGAAATCCCCAAACCGCCACACATGCCCTCTCATCTCAAAAAGAAAAAGAAAAAGCCAAGCGGCTAGCCAATCGGCTCATAAAATCATCCAAACCCAATAAATTAGTAAACGTGTACCTATTTGTCGGGCATACAATTTTATTCTTCTTCTCTAGCCTCCTTGCTATGACATGTTCATTGTATATACATGTATATGCATGCAATTTCAATCAATTTTCAATTCAGTCCAATATTTGACTCAATTTGGCCAAATTTACAATGCATGTACAAATTAGTTTCAACAATTCTATTAGTCAAACTAATAATCAAACAGCACAACCATCAATTAATTAGTTGGTTAACGTTTCAAATTCATAATTTTTATATACCCAAAAATCATGTTTTTAATGCCAAGTCACAATAAATAACCCTATCTAAATTTTGGTTCTCACACCAGTCTAATGGAAATATATAGATATCCCACTTTCGAAACTCGAGCATAGACTCTGATGATGAGGCCTCATCATCAGGATCATCCTCGGGCGACTAGAGCGTGATTCTATATCTATCTAGTATATTTGAGACTTCAAATACACGTGGATCAGACGTTTATTAAAATCTCTATATACTCGATTGTCCAAAATTAAACAAAAATACTCAAATACGTATAGTTGACATAAAATTTTAAAACTAAATTTGATTTTAGAATTTTCACCCTTCCCACTCGTTCTAGGATACTACTGATCCTATCTCTAACGAGTTATTCTCATTGGATATTACTAATCCAATCTCTGATGAATTCTTTCGTTTGGTTCGAATGTGCCCTTTTCTCGAGCTTTGTAAACCAAAGCTCTGATACCAACTGTAGCGACCCGAACCTCCCCATGAAGGAAAGCCCGGATTGCTTTGAAGACAAGACGAATCAGAACACAAACAGAAGAACATTTCATTGTTATTACAACAATTTACATCAGAATACAAGAACATACAGAGTATGAATAAATATTACACATTTACTAAATATCAGAGATTTACAAGTTACAATGCAACAGAAAAATAATACAAAACACAACTGAAAAGAATATACGGATACAGAGCTTTCTGAATATCATTCCAGCTGTAAACCAGAATCGTGTGAATATAAATCTGCAAAACGAAAACTACTAGCTGCCCGTATGGAAAATAGGGGCACCCAGAGTTTAGGTTAAAACAATAAACTCCAGGTCAGTCATGTGACCGGTGTGAGAACTAAAACAGTTATTTAAAACTTTACTTCAAAATCAGATATATCAAGGGACCACGCCGTATAACACAGAACGGGTTTCCTCCCAAGAATACCAGTGCATATAACAAAACAGCGCAATGCTTTTTGGAAAAATGAAGCTATTAGAAGACCCAGGTCCCATCACACAATGCAACGCAAGCCGGAGGATAGGGTTTTCCCTTATAATAGCCAAACATGCTTGGTACGTTAAAACAAATCATTTGATACTATTATAAGTGCATAGTGTATAAAACAACTTCAAATATAAATGTATCAATCCTAGATGGCATGGGTACCATATATCATGTCGCCAATACTAGGCTCTATAATCAAAACCGCAATTGTCACGTATTAGAAGTTGGATTTTCATCTGTGAACCAAGGCAAGGGATCGTTACCGCTTTGACACAATCTAGCCCATGTCTCAGGTCAGAGCTCGAGTGACCTTTAGATCATCAGGGCCGGTCCACACGAAGTGGATTAAAATGCCTGAATACTGCGTTTCCTCACCCTATGGGGCGTAAATCTGGTATGTATAAATAACATCCATCGGCTCCACAGAGACTGAAATAACCGAAGCGCCTCGCTATCCATCATCCACATAAGTAAAACATCAGGGCTTGCAAAACGCTGACACCACTCCCAGCTAGAAGGAAATGCATGCCCTCCCAGATGTCCTCTCCCGTTTCTGGTTCACACCGGGGTGTGAGGCTCGCGAATTAACGCTAAACAAAGCTATGCTATATTAAAGCCGTGCTTTGATCATCAACTACAAGACTCTGCTTTTCAACAGAAGCCTTGATCATTTGCATCTCATGCCACACAGGCAATTTACGTTATGCAACCGATGTCTATCAATCACACAGAATGAAATCCGATGTCAGACACACATCCCTTTACAAGTTCGTTCTGGGTCTGAATGAAGCCGAAGGCACCTTATTCCTCGTCTCGTATGTCCAATACAGGAGAGAGGTCCTCGCATATCCGGTCGATCTCCAAGTACGTCTGGATAATCACCACTTTTTACCTTGTCTTGGGTGTACAGCCCAATCAAGACATCAGTATTCATCCAAACAATGTGAAGACCTCCGGTCTTCCACCATCGTCTTCATCCTCGACATATCGTCGAATCAGTTATTCAGAATAGGTTAAACTTGGCCTTTCTGAATAACTCGCATATATAATAAACAAGTGTTATAAAAACACAACATACGCCTCATTCCAATCCAGAATATTCCTTTATTCAAATATTCTTATACTTTGGGAAAGGTTCCCATTAATTTTATCAAAGATAAATTCTTTAAATTATATTCTTTAATCTTCCTTTGAATATCAATTCAAACCAAATTATGGTTTATCCAAACTAGTCGGGATTAGCACACCTTACCGAAGTAGTCATTTGTTTAATTTCCCAATCCCAACCTATTCATCCCATGAAGAAAAACTGGTAATACTTCATATCTAACACCACGGTGTTATCGGTAAATTCAACTACTTAAAGATTTAACTATCGCTTGGAGCAAAACTGGTGATACTCCATTCTCGATCATTTCTTGAATTTGACAATTTCAGTTATCAGATTCACCATTCAATCCATTAAAGATTCATTAAAACTCTATTTCAGTTTTAATTTCCAAAAATCATTACTTAATGATTATTCAAAGTTAAGAAATAAATCTTGTCTTTAACTGGGTTAAATAACTAATGTCATTTAAAACACAACTCATGATAAACCCAAAATCACATTCCATTAACAATGGAATCTTCACGGAAAACATAACAATATATATATAATTGATATAAACTTTCATATCCAACCGATACTATAAATGGAATAACGGCAAAGCCTCTTAAATTACATATATAGTAACAGGCTTCCTCCACAGAAGTCCACTTCAATTATTACCAAATTGAATTCCATTCCATTCCAATTTATTTTATTAAATTGAAAAACTTCACTTTGGAAAATCTCCTTTAAATCTTAAAAAAGATTTATAAATTCCAAATCACATTTCACTGTAAATCAGGTTAAAGAACGAATGTCCTCAAAAACACAGTTCGCGATAAAATCAATTCACATTCCATTTTATTTCAATTATTAAATATAATTGGAAACTCTAACAATCTTAATTAAAAGATTTATTCTCTTCAAATGGGGTTCAAGGAATGTGTTACTGAAGACACCGTTCACGACAAACCCAAAATCCCATTTGATATTAAATACAAGACTCTGAATAGAAAATATATCGGCTTATATTCAATATCAAAGTACTACAACCAACAAATATCGTATTGGAAATAACGATATAAATATATCTTTCAAAATTCCATAAAAATATCTGTATAATCACGAAATCTAACATCGCAATATCCCGAAGACAATTTTGATTCAAATCCATTCCAATTTATATATTGGAAATCCTGATTATTTTTAAAACCATTTCAAATCCAATTTATTTATTTAAAAATATTGGATTACAATTCTAGTTAATAACTAATTCGTTTTGATAAAAATCTATTTTTTTATCTTTTCAAATATGGAATTTTTCATCCCAATTCTTTCCAAATCATTTCTTATGAATCTACACTAATTATTGATATTTTTAATAATTTTATCAAGGCCCGTACTGTTGATTTCCATAAATGGCCATCGAACTGCACTTACAACGACCTTTTTCAAATTTGATTTGGATATAATCCCAAATCCAACGGTTAGATTTCAAATCTCTAATATTTGTTAGAAAGCTCTTTTCGATACGAACCCAACGGTTCAGGTTTTAGGAGAATCCGACGGTCGGATCTCCCGTAATGTCCATTCGAAGTCAATGGTCGAAATTCGCGAACTGCCGCAGCGCGGCGCGTTCTATTTAGGCCATTATATATATAATATATATATATATTATCGATTTCCATTTAAAACGTATTTTATAAATTGTTTTAAGTTCGTTTTCAAAACGATTTCAACTTCATATTCAATTTCTAATCAAAATTGAATATTCCATATCATCGACATATAAATGATAATATTTTCAAAACATTAGATTTTGAAATCAATTCCTTTTTGATATTCAATATGAAAATGAATAAAATCGATATATATATCGTTCACGTCAAAATGGCGTTAATCTAATCAACACGGCTTTATATATTTAAATATATTCGTGTCCATCCCAAATCGGACATCAAAATCAAATTTTGATCTTTTCTGAATATTATTTTAAAATATTCGTTATTTTAAAATATTCCTTCTTTCTGAACTGGAATCAGACACAGTCAATTACCATATAATGTTGGCTATATGGATTTCATACAATACATGTATACAACAATGATAAATAATCAACCATCACCCAGAGTGCATTCTACACTACATAAGTATTAAATATAAATATATAACGCTTTTAACAGTCTGTCAACCCATCGATTGACATACAACTAAATATTGGGATTAGTGTATGTCCAATATCATCCCAATACCCGGGTGGAGTTTTCAAACAACAAACACAAATTATTTGTGCAGTTAGGCGATGTGTAAAATTTATCGTCCCAATCAATATCAGTCAAATCAGTGTACATAAACAAATCTCCCGATTTGTAAATGAATATTTATTTTATCTTAAGTTAAAAATTATATTTTTAACTATAAAATATTTGTTCCATTCTACATCACACAATCAATTTTCACAACACAATCAAACAAACAAACAAGTCGTCCATGGTCTGTGGACGACGAGTGTCGGGTGCTGCTAAGAACCGTCTGCATCCTAGTATATATTTTAACTAGAAAATAAAATTAAAGTGAGATGTTCTCACCTTTAGGTTCCACTCGTCAGTCTTTCAAAGCAAAGAAGATGAACACCTCGTCGACTACAACCTTAAGCGAATACGATATCCTACATGATTGATTTTTATTAATAATAACCTTCATAAGCTAAAAATCATATTTTTAACTCGCTACTCATATATAAAAATCCAATTTTTATATTGCAACTTCTTATATAAAAATCTAATTTTTATTTCGCTATTCTATAAATAAAAATCACATTTTTAATTGCCATTCAAATAAACAAAAATCATATTTTTTTTATTTCAAAAGCATTTGTATAAAGATCATATTCTTCTCTAATCAAAATCAAATCTTTTTCTTATAACAAAAATCTATTCTTTTTCTTCTAACAAAAATCTATTCTTCGTCTTCTAACAAAAATCTAATCTTCTTCTTCTAACAAAAAACTATTCTTCTTCTTCTAACAAAAATCTATTCTTTTTCTTCTAACAAAAATCTATTCCTTTTCTTCTAACAAAAATCTATTCTTCTTCTTCTTCTAACAAAAAATCTATTCTTTTTCTTCTAACAGAAATCTATTCTTCTTCTTCTAACAGAAATCTATTCTTCTTCTTCTAACAAAAATCTATTCTTCTTCTTCTAACAAAAATCTATTCTTATTTAAAAATCCAATCTTTCTTATTTAAAAATCGTATATTATGTGATGTTTAAATATTCTAAAACAATGCTAATTTCAGTTTATTTAAACATGTAAATTTCTGTTTTAATAACATGTAAATCTCAGTTTTAATAAATAAAATAAAATTAAAAAGGAAAGAGAAGGGAAGAACTCACTGCTTTGCTAGAAGTGGGAGAGAGGGGCGAGGTGGTTGCGGAGGGTGGTGCATCGGGCATCAGAGGGGGGCTGCGTCGGTTCCTAGGTGGAAAGGGGGTGGTTCTTGCGGTTTGGAGCGGGGAAGGAGAGGAGGCACAGGGCGGGGGAAAGAGGAGGCGCGATAGGGGGTCAGAGGCCGACGGTGGGTGGCTGTCCTCTTCGATTGGGGCTAGGGGGCGTGGGGTTTCGATTTGAAAAGGGGTAAGAGGGGGGGGGGGTTCGGTTTACAAGAGCAGGAGGATACGGGGGAGAAGATGGAGGCAGAGGGGAGGGGGGTAGCAGCAGCTTGGCTAGGGTGGTGGCGGGACCGCGATGTCGACGGCGGCGGGCCCCCTCCCCTCCCGGTCGCTGCTCTTTTTTTTTCGATCTGAATGTTGACTATGAAGGGTAAGGGAGGAGAGAGTTTATATATATATATACATATATTTAATTAATTAATTAATTTAATTCTCAAAAAGCAACTTTTTCGTTCTAACTCTGAATCAGACCCAACGACTGTCGTCCCTAGCTAATCACCCCCATTCCGAACGCAATGGGATATGGTCTGCAGGCCAATTTGACCGTTACGATCAGTTTCCATCAAAATTAAAATATAAATCAGTGTGTTCAGTTTTAAACTTACATTTCAATTTATCGGGGCCACATACTAACTCTAAAAATTCCCGAAAAATTATTTCTAGCTTCGTATTGACGATACAGTCCTAACAAAACTAATTTCGTCAAATGTGGAGACCGATTGAAAAATGGCCATTTTTTCTGGTCGATCCAAACTGACTGAAACTGTCGAAACACGTTTTCTTTTGCCATGCTCACATATTGATTCCAAAAATTATGCAAATTGGAATCTAGCAATAATTTGACATCCCGGATCCAACAAAAGTGGTTTCTTCGAAAACGGAGGTTGCTTGCAAAATTTCCATTTCTAAGGGCTATATTTCCATAACGACTTTGCTGAATTTTCAACTGGGCATAACTTTTTATTCCCGCTATGAAATTTCAATTTTTCGGATTTGTTGAAAAGATATCTTCAAATAGATTAAAATATTTTTGTTTTCGCTAAAATCCGGTTTATTTTGAATCCTGTGCATTCATTTGAAATTTGAAATCGAATTTTCAAACTACCGCGCCATCTTCAATTCTTTTTATAATTAAGATAAATATTTATATTCTAACGTCGATTCAAATAAATATATACGTTCTAATTCTATTCAAAATAAATTTCTCGTCGTTATTATTTAAAATAAATCATTTTAAATATTCAATATTCAATATTCATTAAAATTGCCAAAATAAAAATTTTAAATTGGTTCTGATTTTCCGGGTTGTTACACTTACTGCCGTTGTTTCTTACCAAAAAGGTAATCTCCTTCTCTGACTGTATCAGTTTCGTGGTGTAATGGATGCGTCGATTTTGAAACACTCTTTGATTTCTTTCTTTCAAAATGAAGTAAGTTGTTATAGTAAATGCACCGCAAGCTAAATCTCGGACTTGTTCATTGGATTTAAATGTGGAATGTAAAATTTTTTTGTCTCATCTTTCAGAGTTGATTGAAGAACAAGAGGAAGTAGGAGCTTCTATTTAAATGAAAGCCAAATGAAAGTAGAATAATCACACTGAAAAAATAGATGCCGAATGGATTCCTACTACTTTTCACAGAGAGGACACAAAATGTTTGAAACATTACTGAATCGAAGAATTCAATCTTTTGTGTTCAATCTGCCTAAGGCAGTCAGGTAAGTGATAAAAGCCATACGTTTGCTATTCTTTTTATGCCAAATTACCAAAAAAAGCATTGTCAGAAGTGTCATGAAATCGCATTGCTTCCCAAGCTTTATGGAAAGAGAATAAACCCCTTTATCCCCATTTATATTTGTCACATAATATGTTGGGGTAAATTGGAATTGAACTGATCTCACAAATTAATTCTCTTATTGTAGGATGTAAAGAGGGATCAAGTATATCATTCCTGATGATGGAATAAAAAGTCTATGCAGCATTACCAATCATTGAAGATGTGTCAAACCCCAGAAGATCTACTAAGCATGGGCAGTTGATCCAAGGCTCAAACCAATGAGAAGTTTCACTGCCATTAGATAAAATCTTGTCAAAAACCTGATTTAAATTATTAAGTAATCTAAGCATGGATTTCCACGTGGATGAGGCATTATTATCAATAGTCATAGACCAAAAAAGTTTGTCTTTACAATGTCTACTTTTAACCCATTTTCTCTATAAAGATGATTTTGATAAGTAGTTCGAAAGTAATTTAATATAAGCAACTTTTTTAAGGTCAAAAAATTCTTTAGCCTGACACCCCCTTCTAACTTTGGTCTACATAAAGTATTTCAAGCAACTTTGTGTGAGGCCCCTTCCTAGAAAAAATCCGCACAAAGAGATTGTAGTTTATCTCAGGTATGCTCCGGGATTTTCCATATAAACAACCAGTATAATATAATAGGAGTTAACACTGTGTTTATCAATTTAGCACGGCTTGCAAAACTAAACAACTTAGTCTCCTACCCCTAAATTTTACTTTGAAATCGATGAATCAAAGAATGATATTCAGAATAGTGTAGATAATTTGATGAGAGAGGCACTCCTAAATATTTGGTAGGCAAAGTACCTTGTTTGAAGCCTAGTAGATTCAGTATAGCCCGATAAATAATTGTAGATGCACTAATAAAACCTTGATTTTGGAAGCATTGACATTCAGACATGCATGAATGCTAAGTTTTTGGAATATCAGCTGTAGAGTAGATGCATTCTGCACGTTTGATTTCCTGAAAATCATTAAGTCATTTGCATATAACAGGCAAAAGATGATAGGATGAAAGGAGAAACTAGTTTGGAAGGCATTAACATGAGTGGATTCATCCATTAAGTAAGTAAAATATTGCATGGTTATGTCAAATAAATAGGGAGACAACAGTTCACCTTAGTGAATACCTCTCGAAGATGTTATAAAACTTTTAGGAATAACTTGAATTAAAATCGAATATGTTGACGTAAACATACATTCATAGATAAGATTTATAAAATGAGTACGGAAATTCATTTGAGATATAGTATGACTAATAAATTTCCTATTTACCACATCGTATGCTTTTTGTAAATTGACTTTCACACGAAATTTAGGCATTCCTTTCTTTTTGAAATCTCGTTGTTGTTTATGAGCCAACAAAATATTATCATCTATATATCTATCTTTAACAAAAGCACTCTGATTTTCGGTTATAAAGAAAAGAAGAAACAACTTCAAAAAGTTACATAAAACCTTAGAAAATACTTTGTAGTACATGTTACAACAAGATATTGGCCTGTAGTGGGATATATTTGTTGGTCCGTCATTTTTGGGAGTCAAGGTGATAAAAATACGGTTAATGGTTTTTGGTAATTTACCTGAAGTAAAAATATCTGAAATAGCTGCTAATAAATCTTCTTTTAACTCTTCCCAATTAATTTTCATAAATTTAGTGTTTAGTCTATCTTGACTTGGGTTGGATTCATCTTGAATAGAGAATAAAGCATCCCATGCTTCCGTTAAAGATGTTCCATGCAAAAGAAACTGATGACCTTGCTAGTTGACAGTGGTGATTGGTTGGAAACTTGGGAGGGAGGCTTGCTCTGAACCATTGAACATAATTGTAAAGTAATTAATAGCTTCCGTCTCAATTTCAGATGGCTTGTAAAGAAGTCTCCCACTTTGGTGATTTAGAGCCCTTGTATGATTGAAATACCTTCGGGTGGTCATACACGAGTAAAAAAATTTGAATTAGTATCTCCCTGCTGTAACCAAGATATTTTAGCATGTTGTTTCGAACCATCAAAATTTATTTTTTGTAACCTATGAAATTCTTGTTTAGCTTGAAGGAAATCATCATACAAGTATAAGTCTTCTAGATTCATATCTATTGCTGATTCCAGAGATAGTAGTTGTTGTTATGCTTGCTTCAGGTCAGCATTTTTTTATCTCAAATTTTATTCTAATGCTCCAATTCCTATTTACAAGTTTGAAGTTTATGCAAGAATTGATAGCTTTGAAAAACCCACGAGGAAGACTTTAAACCCATTTGAACTGTTTCCCAATATCCTAGAAGCTTTTACCTGTCTTTTTTTTAACAGGAACCCCCTAAATGATTGAATAGGAATAAGATCAAGCAAAATAGGGTTACGATCACTGGAATGTTGAGTAAGAGACAAAGCTTTTATATTCAAAAATTGTTGTAACCAACAATTATTCACTAAAATTTTATCAATTTGAGTAGTTATCCCTTTTCACTGCCAAGTAAATTGAAAATCAAGTGCTTTAATTTCAACTAATGCTTTTTGAATTAAGAAATTTTGAAACTCCCTCAGATGCCGATAAGGAACTGGTAGACCACCTTTTTTGTCATGTGGGGATAGGGCATTATTGAAATCACCCATTAGAATCCAAGTGGTATCAATCGTTTCTGCTTCATGTACTAAAACATGCCAAAGGATTTGTCTATCAGTAAAAGAATTACTAGCATAAATCACTGAAAATATCATAATAAAACCATCTTTATTAGATGCTGAAACCGTCATATGCTGAAAAGATAAGGCTAAGAAAGCAATATTCCATACATTTGAGTCCCATAGCAGCAGAATATCCCCAGTGGAAGCATGAAAATTATTTCTCAAAAAACTCTAGGAATTTGGAAGTATAGAAGTAAATAATACTAAATTAGATTGAGACAGTTTTGTTTCAACTAAACCAACATAGTTGGTTTAGCTTGTGTCAAGAGTGTGAAAACGTTTTTCATGCGAGAAAGTGTGTTCATATCCCGGACGTTCCACGCCACTATTATCCTTTATTAGAGGAGGAGCTCCTCAAAATTCTTTTAGCAGGAGCAAAAGCAACCATAGTTTTTTTTACCTTGCATATAGCTTGTAGTTTTATCAATAAAAGCAGATGTTTCAGTATGATTTCTTTGTGCATGATCATCGTGATTATCACAGTTATTGATGGATTCTGCAATATGATATAAATCACGGGCATAGTGTCTGATGGGAGTTTAGAGTTCAGAAAATCAAGATCATCCACACCTTCTGCAGAAGGCTAAAGAGGTTCTTTCGAAGCTTGGTAATCAAAAGCTTGAGGATAAAAAGCTTACTGATCAGAAGAGCCTTGGTTTTCTACGGGAATCCAACGAGGTTCCTTTTGAAATTTATGAGCACTGTCAATGAAACACCCCACCTCCGTTAAGGTCACTCACAAAGGGAACACCTTAACTTCGGTGGAGGTTTATAAGTAAAAGTCACAGATAAAACACAAGACAGATATAAACACACACATATAAACAGCGGAAAAACAAACAAACTTTCATATCATAAATACGTGTTCATACAAAACACTTCCATAATTGACTCAAAACAAACTTCCAATTATTACAACCATAATATTGTCTTGATTTAAAACTTAAAGAAGCATGAAACATAATTAAAACCGCATAAATCCCCATAGAATGTCCAAAGCCATAGCCCAAACGAAAGAGATCCAAGCAATACATTATCTCTCTTCAAGCTGAATGAAAAATCTGACTAAGCTGAGGTGTTTCCTCCCTGTGGACCTGAGAGGTGGGGGGGGGGGGGAACGGAAGAAAAGAAAGCGAAAGGAAAATGGGTTAGACATAAGTCTGGTAAGTCTAGTTATATTTCTAGCATGTGAACAATAAAAAGATCATGACTTGCATAAACAGAGAACAGGACAATACCAGAATATAAGACAAGATATGGCAGGAAATACTAACTATACTAAACGCACTCACTATTACTTCTCTGCACCTACTAACTAGCCTAACTAGCACCACGTGTTCATGACAAGGTGATCCCTTATTCGATCGGCTCTTACTCGCAACGTTTTCTTCCTGTGTCATACGGCTCCACATGATTGTAGATACCTATGCTGGTCCAACTATGGTGTGTATCAAGTCCCATGGTCGTGGCCCGACACAATTCTAGAATGCATAGGTTATACTACTGATGCCCAGCGCTCTGTTTGTCTGCTCCGAAGTGTGTGCACACCCGCACTCCGTTAGAACCTACACTGTTGCACCAACCGCTGTCGCTTTTGATCGCTTACAATCAGCCCAGTAATCGTGCCCCACCCTGCCTAGTTTTAGGGTACCATGATACCTAATTGGGTTACTGCTGAAATGGGTCCCCGTTATTAGGGTTTTCTAGTCAAACATGTTAAGTGGTTAAGTGTCTGTATTTACTTAACCTCACCCATTAATTTAATTAACATGTTGAATTGGTTAAGTGTTTTAGTTAACTTAACCCTACCATCCTGACTTGTCTGTCCTTAGCTTTAATTAGTTAAAGCACCAACCACTCACATTAGACAGGTATTGTTACGGTTACTGGATGTGCTGGTCGGTTCCGGGCAGGTTTACACCGTAACTCAGTCTAACCTCGGGTCCTTATTGGGCTCAATGCCTTAACCTCCCACATTAGATAGGTATTGCTGTGATTACTGGACAGCCGGGCGGGTCCGGGCAGGTTTACATCACAACTCAATCTAATCTCGGGTTAAGCATATTCGTATTTTCTGAATTTACATTTTTATTTATGTATATTATCCAGAATTCATGTCATTGCCCAGATTTGTTTCTAATCAAGTTCATTAATTTTAGGTATATAATTTATACCGTTTCATGCCATAAATTACCTATTTGATTTTTCATCAATTTATGTCAAGTTTCCTATAATTACCAATTTTTCCCAGCGTTATCCCGTCTAGATATTAGGCTAACAATCTTAGCCTAATTTTCGTCCGCCTGATTTTTGACTTATAATATTAGGCTAAAAACTCAGCCTAATTTAGCGTACACAAAATTGGCATAAAGAAATTCATTAATATAAACATGACATAGGTGTAAACTTGGCATTTTCCGCATAGTCAATATGAACACCATAGGTGTGAACTTGCAAAATAGTCAACATGAATATCATAGGTGTGAACTTGCAACGTAGACTAAATCAACATACATATATGTGAATTTGCAACATAGACTAAATCAACTTACATATATGTGAATTTGCAACATAGACTAAATCAACTTACATATATGTGAATTTACAAATCAATCACGAACATATGAATAAGTGTGAACTTGAAATATGACATAGGTTTAACATATACACATAAACATGTAGATCTAACATTTGGTCACATATGTGATATGATTTTACAACCTAAAACTTGCATTACATGATAAACTACACAACTTGTCATAACAGGTTATACTCCAAGTTCATATACATATGAAAAGACTTATCCATTAATTCCCAATTCAACATGATAATAAAATAGAACCACATACATAGATCAATATCATTCAATTTCACGTATAACATAATAAACATTGTTCTATTATCAATTTATTTCCAAGGCATGACATTAATTTTGATTTGCATCCCAAAACATAACTAAACTTACAACGAACAACGAACTTGAGTTCTGGATTCTGAGTTCTGGAATTAAGATGCTTTCCTTTAGGTAGATAAACGTTGTTTTGATTTTAATTGAATTAGATTTTGTTCGTCTCTTAGCTTTCTTCAAGTGGAGGCTACTCTCAGTTTTCTCCCGATAGCATGGCGGCTCTGGTTCTAATTTTTATGTGAATTTAGGTTGGAGACTTAAGTTGTTTATATAGAATTTCAAACTAATTAGAGTCGTTAGATGATCATAGATGAATCTAGACCATTCACATCGAGAAGAGCCAACCAGAAAGTGACATATCAGCCCTAATGACACACCAGAACTCAGAAAATCGCTCAGAACCCGACCAGGCCAGCCAAGACTTGACCAGGTCGGCTGGGTAGGTCGACCCCCTGGTCGACCTGGGTCCTGGGCGGGAATTTTCCCGCCCAACCCAATTCTGGTCCAGTTTTTTGAATTTTTGAACTCCTTTCGGGCTGTTTGAATTTTAAATCGAATTCTGAAACTTCCGAAGACCACAACTTCTTCATATAGAGTCCGATTTACGCAAACTCGGACTCTATCTCAAGCAGAATTTCGAGAAGAACGCAATGGCGTAAACCAGTTTCCCTTAATTCTTTCATTTAGAACTAATTATACTTTAATTTATTAATTTATTGTTAACAGAAAATTCGGGGTGTTGCATTCTCCCCTCCTTAAAGGATTTCGTCCCCGAAATCTTCAAGTCTAGAAGAACGTATATCCTAACATCCAATCGTCCATCTACTCAACCAACAAACACAGGCATCCATTGTCCTTAAAAGACTTCTAATGCTTCATGATCATATGCATAATGTGTGTATATGTCCTTATCTAATGCAAAATTAGGCGGTCTACTGATTCAGTTGACCTCCTTAATGCGAATCATGTAAGTGTCATGAATCCATTATGTATGCAAATTTTTCCCTACTCATAATTCTACATGAGTGCGCAACCATTCATACAAATGCGACATCCATATGACAACATATCAAGTTTCAACCACATACAAATATGAATACATATATGCATATGCAATATGGAAGTGACTGAGCCGATCTAATACCTAGGGTGTGTGTATATGCATTCACGAGCAGCCACTAGCAACCACTTGCAGCCATCAATCATAACATGTTTCAAATACATGTTTACGTCCATTAGTTTCTAACTAAGGAGTTAGGAGAAAAAGGACCGAGAAGATACACTGAAAGGTAGATACAAGCATAAACTTATGGAAAAAGAGAGATCAAAGATGTACCCTCAAAAAGATAAGGGTAGGCAGCGCGTATTCTGTCCTCAGTTTCCCAAGTCGCGTCTTCCTCGGCATCGCTCCATTGAGCTTTAAAAAGCTTGACTTCATGGTTGCGTAGCTTTTTGATTTCAGTTCCTACGATTCGAGTTGGAACTCTCCTCACAGTTGTTTCTCGTTCTATTTCAACTTCTTCTAGAATGCTTGGCTCCACCACTTCCGCAGATTCATGTAAACATTTCCGGAGGTGAGAAACGTGAAAGACATTGTGAATTCCAGCCAAACTTTCAGGCAGCTCTACTCTATAAGCCATCTTCCCAATCTTTTCGATGATGGGGAACGGACCTACAAATCTTGGTGCTAGTTTTCCTGTGGATCCAAAGCGAACGACGTTCTTTAAAGGAGATACCTTAAGGAAAACCCTGTCCCCAACCTCAAACTCAAGGTCGGTCCTTCTTTTGTCTGCGTAGGATTTCAGTCTATCTTGGGCAGTCTTCATTCTCCTTTGTATCAAGTCCACTTTTTCTGAAGTCTCTCTAATCATGTCTGGCCCAAGTATAAGCTTGTCTGTAGACTCCCACCAACAAGTTGGTGATCGACACGGTCTTCCATATAGAGCTTCGAAGGGCGCCATGCCGATGGTGGCTTGGTAGCTGTTTGTTGTAGGCGAATTCCACTAAAGGAAGATGATCCTCCCATGTCCCTCCAAAGTCAAGAACGCACAGTCTCAAAAGATCTTCTAATACTCTGTTCACCCTTTCCGTCTGACCATCAATTTGGAGGTGATAGGCCGTGCTCAGGCATAACTTTGTGCCTACAGCTTCTTGCAGACTCCGCCAAAACTCGCTTGTAAAGATATGATCTCGGTCACTCACTATGCTGGAGGGTATTCCATGGAGTCAAACTATTTCTTTGAGATAAAGAGATGCTAGAGATGATGCTAGAGATGATGCAGTCCTTCTACTCTTGACAGGTATAAAGTGGGCGCTTTTTGTGAGCCTGTCCACTATTACCCAAATGCTAGTATTGCCCCTTCTTGACCTAGGCAACCCATCAATGAAGTCCATTGAAATGCTATCCCACTTCCATTGCGGGACTTCTAGAGGATGAAGCAGTCCTCCAGGCTTCTTTTGTTCCGCCTTGACCTGTTGGCATATCATGCACTTAGGAACGAAATCTGCCACATCTTTCTCCATGTCGCTCCAAAATAAAACTCTCTTTAGGTCCTTGTACATCTTGTCTCCACCTGGGTGTATTGTCATCTTGGAATGGTGTGCTTCCTCGAGAACCATCTTTACCAAATCCCTTGCTTGTGGGACGCATAGTCTTCCATCTCGCCTCAGCCAACCCTTATCATCGATGGAGTACCTATTGAGGTGACTGGAAGTTTCACCCCTGATTAGCTTATCAATCACATCAACAAGATGAGGGTCTTCACGTTGTGCGACCCCTATTGAGTCTAAAAGAGTGGGCCATACTTCTAGTGATGCCAACAAACCAGGTACAAAACCAGAGGAGGGCCTAAAGTCAAAACTGGCTATATACTCCAAGCTTTGCCTTTCTACAAAGAGAGGGCTTAAGGTCAGCTTCTTTTTACTCAAGGCGTTTGCTGCCCTTGCCAGGAGTATAGGAAATCTCAAAATCATACGAGGCAAGAAACTCCATCCACCTTTGCTGTCTTAAGTTAAGATCTTTCTACGAGAAAAGATACTTCAATGATTTATGGTCAATATATAATTCGAACTTCTCACCTAGAAGATAACGGAGCCAAGACTTAAGCGCAAAGACGATAGCAACTAACTCAAGATCATGGGTTGGGTAGTTCTTTTCATGAACTTTCAATTGTCTTCCACCATAAGCTACTACCCTCTCTTCTTGCATCAGAATAACACCTAGTCCCGTACCATAAGCATCCGTATATACTATAAACATCTTGCTTCCATCTGGCAGTGTAAGTACTGGGGCTATTGTGAGAGCCCTTTTCAATCATTGGAAAGCAAACTCGCAATCCAAATCCCAAGCGAACGCCGGATTCTTCTTTGTGAGCCTTGTGAGTGGAGCTGAGATTTTCGCGAAATCTCTAATGAAATTTCGGTAAAAACCTGCTAGCCCGAGAAAGCTTCGGACTTCGGTTGCATTTCTTGGTGCCTTCCAATCTTGCATCGCCACCACTTTTGCGTGGTCCACAGCTAACCCCTCTTTGGACACTACATGTCCAAGAAACCTTACTTCTTCTCTCCAAAAGTGGCACTTGGAGAATTTGGCTTTCAGCTGATGAAATCGGAAAGTTTCCATGATCTCCTTTAGATGCTGAGCATGTTCTTCCTCATTCTTTGAGAAGATCAAAATATCATCTACGAAGACCACCACGAACTTATTGAGGAATTCTCTGAACACCCTGCTCGTTAGGTCTACGAAATAAGCGGGTGCGTTTGTCAAGCCGAAAGGCATGACAAGCCACTCGAAGAAACCGTCTGGGGTTTTGAACGCCGTCTTATCAATGCTATCTTCAGCTACCCTTAGCTGATGGTACCCAGTAGCCAGATCAAGTTGGGAGAAAACCGACACACCTATAAGCTGATCAAACAAATCGTCTATTCTGGGAAGCGGGTTTCTATTCTTCTTAGTCAGCTTGTTTAGCTCCCTATAGTCCACATAAAGACGTAGTGAGCCATCTGCTTTGGTGGCGAACACTACTGGAGCATCCCATTCCGAGATACTCCGCCTTATAAACCCCTTCTCGAGAAGCTCCTTAACTTGCTTACTGAGCTCCTTTCTCTCCTTTAGAGCCATGTGTCTAACAGGTAAAGCTATGGGCTTTGCATTATCAACAAGATATATGCGGAAGTTTATTTCCCACCTCGGAGGTACGCCCTTCACCTCTTCAAAGACATCCGGATATTCACGGACCACTCTAACCAACTGCAAATTCTCAGCAAAAGCATCAAGCGACTCTAGATAACTAAGCATAACAGCATTCAAGGGATTACAAGAAATTTCTAAAGTGTTACCGAGCCAAGTCAAGAGTCTAACCACTCTCTTCTCACAATCAAGAATGGCACCATTACTGGATAACCAGTCCATGCCTAAGATCAATCCATATCCCGAGAAGCCCAAAACAAAGGCACTACATCTAAACTCAACACTTAGAATAGAGATTTTCAAATCCAAACAAACCATCGACAAATAAGCTGAGCCCCCAATTGGATTTGAAATAACCAAGGGATCTTCTACCATACTAGTGTCTAGGTGCAGAGATTCTACTAAAGTAGATGAAATAAAAGAGTGCGATGCACCAGAATCAAAGAGAGTGCGAACTGGATAATCATAAAAATAAACTACACTTTCTACAGAAATATTTCTACCTCGTTCCTGCGGAGGTGCCACCAGCGCGTGAACATGTCCCCCTGAAGTGGATCCAGTCCTTTGTCCCTTCCCTCGCTTCTTTGGGCATTCCTTAGCCATATGTCCATTCTCGCCGCAATTGAAACAACCACCATTCATCTTCGCCTTCTTCTTTCTGCAGTCCTTCACTATATGTCCAACAATGCCACAGAAATTACACCTTCTCTTTTCACGGGATTTGTTGTTCTTCCCGCCCTTCTTGAAGTCTGTTTTCTTAGCCTGTAAACCCTCTTTCTTTTCTTGAGGCAATTCCACCTTTGCCTCTTTCTTGCCTTTATCTTCCTTGTGTAGCAGCGCCATGTCCACCAAGCTTTCATAAGTCGCTCCCATGGGTATATGGCTTTCATAAGGCTGTGTAGAGGCTCATTCAGACCTTTGAAAAAGCGAAGAGCCTTCTTGTGTTGGGTGTTTACTAAATCCAGCCCAAATCTGGCCAGCTGATTAAACTGATTGACGTACTCCTTGATCATCATACTTCCTTGTTTAAGAGTTAGGAACTTCTCCATCTGCAGGCTTCTTTCAGCTTGGGAGAGGAATTTAATCTCAAACCTCATCCTAAAATCTTCCCAAGTTTCCACTGGCCTCTCAGCATGGGTAACCTCCCACCAATAAGAAGCTTCGTCTATAAGCAACCACACTGCTAGCTGTATCTTTTGCCAGTCGTCAACTTCGAAGATGACAAACAATTCCTCGGTCTCCTTCAGCCAGTTCCTTGCTACCATAAAGGATTCAGTTCCATAAAAGTCCTTTCCACCCATAGCCTTGAAGTCTCTACACGTCTTTGCGAAAGCATTTCCACGAGGAGGAGGAGGAACCGCTGCCACTGGGGGTGGAGGAATATCTGCTGGGCCCGCGTCATTGGCCCTAGCCTCTAGGTACCTTCGGAACCAGCTAGGTACCGGTACTCCTTCTAGAAGGTTAAGGTCTCTAGACATGCTGAAACAAAAAGAAAAGATTCAAGACAAAAGGATAGAGAGATAGTGCATATGGCTTTGGGGAATTATGCTTTTTAAAAACAACGCTTTTTTTTTTTTGAAAAAAAAATGCTTCTTTAAACTTCTTTTTGAAAATAGTTTCAAAAACCTTTATCTAATCTGGTAAACCTGTGCTCTAATACCAAGTGAAACACCCCACCTCCGTTAAGGTCACTCACAAAGGGAATACCTTAAGTTCGGTAGAGGTTTATAAGTAAAAGTCACGGATAAAACACAAGACATATATAAACACACATATATATAAACAACGGAAAAACAAACAAATTTTCATATCATAAATACGTGTTCATACAAAACACTTCCATAATTGCCTCAAAACAAACTTCCAATTATTACAACCAATATACTGTCTTGATTTAAAACTTAAAGAAGCATGAAACATAATTAAAACCGCATAAATCCCCATAGAATGTCCAAAGCCATAGCCCAAAAGAAAGAGATCCAAGCAATACATTCTCTCTCTTCAAGCTGGATGAAAAATCTGACTAAGCTGAGGTGTTTCCTCCCTGTGGACCTGATGGGGGGGGGGACGGAAGAAAAGAAAGCGAAAGGAAAATGGGTCAGACATAAGTCTGGTAAGTCTAGTTATATTTCTAGCATGAGAACAATAAAAAGATCATGACTTGCATAAACTGAGAACATGACAATACCAAAATATAAGACAAGATATGGCAGGAAATACTAACTATACTAAATGCACTCACTATTACTTCTCTGCACCTACTAACTAGCCTAACTAGCACCACGTGTTCATGACAAGGTGATCCCTTATTCGATCGGCTCTTACTCGCAACGTTTTCTTCCTGTGTCATACGACCCCATATGATTGTAGATACCTATGCTGGTCCAACTATGGTGTGTATCAAGTCCCATGGTGGTGGCCCGACACAATTCTAGAATGCGTAGGTTATACTACTGATGCCCAGTGCCCTGTTTGTCTGCTCCGAAGTGTGTGCACGCCCGCACTCCGTTAGAACCTACACTGCTGCACCAACTGCCGTCGCTTTTGACCGCTTACAATCAGCCCAGTAATCGTGCCCCACCCTGCCTAGTTTCAGGGTACCATGATACCTAATTAGGTTACTGCTGAAATGGGTCCCCGTTACTAGGGTTTTCTAGTCAAACATGTTAAGTGGTTAAGTGTCTGTATTTACCTAACCTCACCCATTAATTTAATTAACATGTTGAATTAGTTAAGTGTTTTAGTTAACTTAACCCTACCATCCTAACTTGTCTGTCCTTAGCTTTAATTAGTTAAAGCACCAACCACTCACATTAGACAGGTATTGTTACGGTTACTGGATGTGCCGGTCAGTTCCGGGCAGGTTTACACCGTAACTCAGTCTAACCTCGGTTCCTTATTGGGCTCAATGCCTTAACCTCCCACATTAGATAGGTATTGTTGTGATTACTGGACAGCCGGGTGGGTCTGGGCAGGTTTACATCACAGCTTAATCTAACCTCGAGTTAAGCATATTCGTATTTTCTAAATTTATATTTTTATTTATGTATATTATCCAGAATTCATGTCATTGCCCAGACTTGTTTCTTATCAAGTTCATTAATTTTAGGTATATAATTTATACCGTTTCATGCCATAAATTACCTATGTGATTTTTCACCAATTTATGTCAAGTTTCCTATAATTACCAATTTTTCCCAACGTTACCCCGTCTAGATATTAGGCTAACAATCTTAGCCTAATTTTCGTCCGCATGAATATTAGGCTAACATTCTTAGCCTAATTTTCGTCCGCATGAATATTAGGCTAAAAACTCAGCCTAATTTAGCGTACACAAAATTGGCATAAAGAAATTCATTAATATAAACATGACATAGGTGTAAACTTGGCATTTTCGGCATAGTCAATATGAACACCATAGGTGTGAACTTGCAAAATAGTCAACATGAATATCATAGGTGTGAACATGCAACGTAAACTAAATCAACATACATATATGTGAATTTGCAACATAGACTAAATCAACTTACATATATGTAAATTTGCAACATAGACTAGATCAACTTACATATATGTGAATTTACAAATCAATCACGAACATATGAATAAGTGTGAACTTGAAATATGACATAGGTTTAACATATACACATAAACATGTAGATCTAACATTTGGTCACATATGTGATATGATTTTACAACCTAAAACTTGCATAACATGATAAACTACACAACTTGTCATAACAGGTTGTACTCTAAGTTCATATACATATGAATAGACTTATCCATTAATTCCCAATTCAACATGATAATAAAATGGAACCAAAGACATAGATCAATATCATTCAATTCCACATATAACATAATAAACATTGTTCTATTATCAATTTATTTCCAAGGCATGACATTAATTTTGATTTGCATCCCAAAACATAACTAAACTTACAACGAACGACGAACCTGAGTTCTGGATTCTGAGTTCTGGAATTGAGATGCTTTCCTTTGGGTAGATAAACGTTGTTTTGATTCTAGTTGAATTAGATTTTGTTCGTCTCTTAGCTTTCTTCAAGTGGAGGCTACTCTCGGTTTTCTCCCGACAGCATGGCGGCTCTGGTTCTAATTTTTGTGTGAATTTAGGTTGAAGACTTAAGTTATTTATATAGAATTTCATACTAATTAGAGCCGTCAAACGATCATAGATGAATCTAGACCATTTACATCGAGATGAGCCAACTAGAAAGTGACAAATCAGCCCTAATGACATACCAGAACTCAGAAAATCGCTAAGAACTCGACCAGGCCAGCCAAGACTTGACCAGGTCGACTGGGTAGATCGACCCCCGGGTCGACCCCCTGGTCGACCTGGGTCCTAGGCGGGAATTTTTCCGCCCAGCCAATTCTGGTCCAGTTTTTCGAATTTTTGAACTTGTTTCGGGCTGTTTGATTTTTAAATCGAATTCTGAAACTTCCGAAGACCACAACTTCTTCATACGGGGTTCGATTTACGCAAACTCGGACTCTATCTCAAGAAAAATTCAGAGACGAACGCAATGGCGTAACCCGTTTCCCTTAATTCTTTCATTTAGAATTAATTATACTTTAATTTGTCAATTTATTGTTAATAGAAAATTTGGGGTGTTACAGTCAATGTGTCCAAAAACTTTGCATTTAATACATTTGAAGGCACATATTCATACTCCATTAGATTGTCAATTTTTTGCCCATTATGTAACAAAATAAGGATGTTAGGCTTTAGTTCAGTTTGTGTATCAATAGAAATTTGAACCCTAACATATTTTGTAAAAAAAATCTATGTTGTGTTCTCACTTATCTACAGAGGAGTGGAAATGAAACTTGCAACAATCAGAATCGCCTCTTTTGGTCCATAATTCCATGGGTAGATCATGAAATCTAACCCAAATTTAAACCTCAGAATTATGCGTGTTATTGAAATCATAGCCTGGAAACCAAGCTTCACCCATAAGTTGGCGACCAAAATAAGAATAGGCTAAGCATTCGAGAATCCGAAAGTAATCGGCAGGATGATCAAATTGAACCGCGAAGTTGTAGTTTAAGGAGATGTGAACATGGAAGTTCCCTGATGGTTTCATAACACGCTTGATATACACCTTCAGTTTGACAACCTACAGCCTAAAGTTGATCAGAATCAAAGCAATAGTATGTAACCAGGCATTCTCAGATTGATTGGAAAAAAATTCGGGGATGAAGACCTGCTCCGATAAAGGTTTGACGAATTTCAGGGTACAGTTGTTGGATGCAATAGGGATATTTTTACGGTTGGCGTTGGCATAGGAAGATGGTGTAAGAGGTGGTGGATTGGTGGATGTTGAGGAAGAAAACAATTTTTCTGCTGAGGAAAATGCATTCGAATGTGGGAGGTGAGTTAGTTAAAGTAGCGGGATCCTCCATTAGAACTAGTTTTCTTTTTTCCCAATTATAAATATAAATATATAGGATCAATAGCACCTCAAATAGTGCAGCATCTTTATAGCCCCTGATTTCCACCACACATTCTCATTTCTCTCTCTTTCCACTAATTCTCTCTCCCCTAACTAACTTATTTAATTATAAATATGTGGCTGTTATTGGGGTGTAAAAGGGGTGCCATGAAAGAAGAGTGTCATACATATGTGTGTGTATGATAAGATCAAGAGCACCCCAAACAGTGCAGCACTTTTTAATCCCCTTCCCCCACGATTTCCACCACATCACGGTTTCTCTCTCCTCACAACTTATTCTATTATAAATTGGTGGCTCAAGTTAAGGTGTAAAAAGGGTGCATACCCCAAACAGTGCAGCACCGCTTTAGCCCCCCTGATTTCCATCGCATTCGGGTTTTTCTCTCCTCCCAATAACTCTTTCTCCCTTTATTAACTTGTTTTACTATAAACGAGAGGCTCAAGTTGAGATGTAAAAGGAGTGCTATAAAATTGAGTTATCTTGGAACCATCATATACATATATATATATATATATATATATTACTTATATATATATATATATTACTTACGACCTTTCCAACACAAACTTATGGAATGCAAACAGAAACTGAAAGCCTGGAATAAATTACGATCTAAGGAGGATTTTGTACTTAAAGAAGAAGAACGGACTTTCATGGACTTGGAATATCCATCGGATAATGACCCAACTAACATACACTTATATGAGGAGATGATGATAGCTACACACCAGTTTTCTGTGCAATAATGTATAAAGTTTTAGAATCTAAAACAGAAATCAAATGTGTTATGGCTTCGCCAGGGGATATAAATTCCAATTTTTTTTATGCCAAAATGTTTATGTGCAAATTGTCTAATAATTTCAAAGCACTCATTACACCTACCGAGGAGTTAATGTACAAACCTGAAGAGATTGAGACAAAGGTAATTTCTCACTATACGAGTCTGTTTAATGCACCTGCCAATGGAGTTTTCCCTGCATTCGAGCCTATTGCATCAATTAACTCCACTGGGCAATGAATGGTACTTCACTCTATCTCGTTAGCAGAGGTTAAAGAAGCGGTTTTCTCGATGCACGATGAATCGAGTCCTGAGCCTGATGGTATAAATCCAAGTTTATGAAGTTACACTGGGAACAACTACAATCAAATTTGCTTCTTACTGTTCAAGGCATCTTCAATTCTAGAAAACTTCCTAAAGGATGTAATAACACCTTCTTCACACTCATCCCAAGGATAGAAAGGCCATTAGATATCACACATTATCGGCCCATAGCATGTTGTAATATGTTTTATAAAGTTGTTAGTAAGATTTTATGCAACCGGATAAAGTCATATCTGTAACAACCCGTATTTTCAATAACCTGTAATAACATAAATCGAGGCAGAATTTAATTCTAAAATGGGAATCAAGGGAAACGGGCTATGCCATTGTGTTCGTCTCGGAAAAATACGCGAAATAGAGTCCGAGTTTTCGAAAATCGGAGTCCGTATGACCAAGATATGGCCTCGCGAAGTTTCACGAAAATTCCCAAATTAAAGTATACTTAATTAAGTGAAATGGGTTGTGTAGATATATATATATATATATATTGATATATATATATATATATATAATTGAAAATTTAATAAATAAATATGCAAAAATGCTCAAAACAGCGAATTGGGAGAGGGGAATAACCGAACCGGCCGATTTTTGAAGTCGACCCAAGCCCGCTGGGTCGACTAGGGGTTAATCCAGGGTGTTTGGCTGTCAACCCGTGGGCCGATTCGCTCAAGTGCAGATTTTGCATTTGAATGGTTCTCATGGTCCATCTTTAATCTAAAGGCCCTAGATGGTTCCTACACTTGACTTCTTCCCCAAGACATGCTTTGATGGCTTGGATTGAATCTAGGGTTAATCCTATGGCCTAAAACACTTGCCTAATCTATAAATAAGACCCTAACCTACCCTAATTCATTCATAATTAAACCTAGTGACTAAACTATGGCAAAATGCTAGCTCTCATGGCCTCCACTAATTTTATGAAGAGGGTTGCATACTAATCACTCTCTAATCAACTTCTAATCCCTTCTTAGCATCTTAATCTTCTTCATTTGGTGTTCAAAGTTGCTAGTTGTGAGTTTCTATCACTTTGATGATCTTTTGGTAAACTAATTAGATGAGATGTGATGAGATTTATGGTTTTGTATGTGGGTTAATGAGCTTTGAATCATATGATATGATGTTAGCATTAATCTTATGTTTATGCATGTTGAGTATGTAAGCTTATGCAAGTTTAATATGATGTATGTTATGTTTGCATGATGCTAAATATGCAAGTTGTGGGCTATGTAATCATATGCATGTTATGCAAGTTCATGGTAATATGCTATGCAAGTTACATGTTTGTTAATATGCAAGTTACATGTTTGTTAATATGCAAGTTACATGTATGTAAATATGCAAGTTACATGTTTGTTAATATGCAAGTTACATGTTTGTTAATATGCACGTTACATGTATGTAAATATGCAAGTTACATGTTTCTTTATATGCAAGTTACATGTTTGTTAATATGCGAGTTACATGTATGTAAATATGCAAGTTACATGTTTATTAATATGCAAGTTCATGATGACACATTATGCAAGTCTATAAGCTAATATGCAAGTTTGTTATGCAAAATGAATATGTAAGTTATGTGACATATTATATGCAAGTTATGTGACATGTTATGCAAGTTCCTATGCAAGTTATGTGTTTGTTAATATGCAAGATGGCACCTTTGAAACATGTTCATTCATATGCAAGTTGACACCTTTTATATGTGTTATATCATGAACGAAATTACGTGGGAACGATGGGGTAATTAAATGCATAAGTTAATAAGATTGTGTGAAATTAATATAATTATGCATAACACAAAATAAATAAACATAGTATGGGAATTTGCCTATTTGGTTAGGTGTACCCATACTATGTGTTGGGAATTTACCTATTGAGTTAGGTCTACCCCATGGGAATTTACCTATTAAGTTAGGTCTACCCATGTTAAGAAAACTTGATTAATTAGGGATAATTAATATAAAATTATGAGGGTGATTAATTAGGTGTAATTAATTGACTAAGACACGAGGTTGGACTCAGTTGTAGCGTAAAACTGCCCGGACCCAACCGGCTTAACCAGTTGCTACAAATGTTAGCCCAATGTGAGAGGTCTTAGGCACAAACTAAATACGTAATTAATGTAAAGACACGAGGTTAGACTCTGTTATGACATAAGGCTGCCCGGACCCAACCGGCTTAACCAGCGGTCATAAAAGACAGTCTAATGTGAGAGGTCTTTACAAAGGTTACGTTCTTAATTAATTAATTAAGAAACACTTAACCACATTAGCATGTAGAGGGACATGAGGGGTTAAGTGGGTGCCTCGGGTGGCATGAGAAAATCTAGTGGTTGCCTTGGGTGGCAATAGAAAATACGATTAGAATACTTAACCAAAATAGAACATGTAATTAAAACATGATTAAAGGGTTAAGTGGGATATACTAGAAAAAGGGACAAGCTTAGGTGGGTAGCTTGTGGAGGCCCATTTCAACCAGTAACCCATACGTATCTTTGTGGGCTCGACCCATGTCGAGGACGGGACACGCATACTGGGCTTGACTGTAAGAGGCAAACGGGTTAGCGGTGGCAACGCAAGTCCAACGGGCTTCATATGCGTGAGTGGGCCCGGGCTGGTAGGTAAGCCGTTGTTGCATCGAGTAGATATAAGTCGTGCACCTTTAGTTTCATCAGGTTGCCACATTGGGGAATGATACATCCCACGGTGGGGCCAGCACGGGTATCTACGTTAGGGAGCCGATCGAATGGGAAGTAGTGTGTACACCTAGTGGATTGTAGGGCCCCGTGGCGCCTACTTGGTCACCTAGGGGTACGCAGGTACTAATTAGTAAATTTTATAAGTCCTTGGGTGGGATCAACCTTTAAGTTAGGAACGACTGGTGTGGTGCAGTTTAGTAATTTACCTTAGGGAGGGTAGATGCGTCTTTATCCTTTATCTTCGTTTAGTTGACTGCTTAGGGTAGCCATTCATCCCTATATGTTACCGTATATCAGTTTATGTCTTCTCTGGTTACTTTAACGATTGTATTGTTAAAGTTATAGGACTCGCTCAGACTTATGTCTGACCCTGTTGTTTTTATCTTTTTCCCAACCCTCAGGTCCTACGGTGGATCCTAGCAGTAGTGGAGCTTGATCGGATTGCTGTTCCAGTCTTTAGGAGCTTGGATAGATGTAAAGCTCCAGTTATCCAGTTATCTTTTCTTTTGTTTGGCTATTGTATGAGAGTGGGATTATGTACTTCTTTATTTTGATGGATATTGTACTTGACCTTTATTGTGGTTTTATGATGTAACCAGACATGTTTTACTTCCGCTGTTATGAGATGATGTTTTAAAATTTCAAGTACTATTTATATCTGTCTTGTTGTAATTTTTCTGTTCTATATTCACTAAAATACTCCACCGATGCTATGGCATTCCCTTAGTGAGTGATCATAGCGGGAGTGGGGTGTTACACGTGGTATCAGAGCTTAAGGTTACCAGAACAGATAAAATTTTTGAGAAAAACTACTTTCTAAGAGTATTTTCGAAGAAAGTATTTTTAAAAGCATGTCTTCTAAGAGAAAAAGTTTTTGAAAAAGAAAAGCATAATCCCCAATAGCCATATCTTTATCTTTCGGAATCTCCTTTTTGAATCTTTCCTCTTTCGTTTCAGCATGGCTGAAGATCTTAACATCCCGGAGGGTTTAGTTATACCACTATGGTATAGGAGGTTGCAAGAGGCTAGGGCCGCGGCTGCGGGTCCGGCCAATGCTACTACACCAGAGACAACCGCTCCTCCTCCTCAGCCTAGAGTGGATAATTTTGCTAAGCTTTGCAATGAGTTCAAGGCTATAGGAGGAAAACCTTTTCTTGGTTCAGAGACTTTCGTAGAGGCTAGAGATTGGCTTAAGGAAGTGGAAGAGTTGCTAGATATCTTTGAAGTGGAAGAGGGAAAGAAAGTCAAGTTGGCGGCTTGGTTAATGAAGGGAGAGGCCTCATTCTGGTGGGAGGTCACTAATGGAGAACGCCCTGTTGACTCTTGGGCAGATTTTAAGCAAAGGTTTGGGGCTAAGTTTCTCTCAAGGGCGGAAGAGAATCTGTTTATGGAGAAGTTCTTGAATTTGAAGCAAGGGAATCTCACGGTGAAAGAATATGTCAACAAATTCAATCAATTAGCAAGGTTTGGCATAGAGTTGGTGAATACACCGGAGAAGAAGGCTTTGAGGTTCGTTAGAGGCTTGAACGAACCATTGCAAGGAATAGCTATGACTCACATTCCTATGGGGGCCACTTTTGAGAAGCTTGTCTACATGGCACTTATGCATGAGGATGATAAGAATTCTAAGGCACCAGAGAAAAAGGGGGATCAGAAGAAACCGCAACAGCAACAACAAGGCAAGGGCGGAAAAGGCAATGGTGACAAAAAGAAGACGAAGAAGAAGTGCTTCAATTGTGGAACACCAGGACACCTCAGTAAGGATTGTCGCAAAAAGAAGAAGACCGGTTGCTTTCATTGTGGTGAAGCAGGGCATCTTGTGAAAAACTGCCCAAAGAAGGGGCAGAAGACGGGGTCTACCTCAGGAGGCCAGGTGCAAGCTCTTATAGCACCACCTCAGTCAGGGGGGCAAGTTCAGTTTCTCTCAGTTCCACCGATTCAGCAGAGAGGTAGAACTATTTCCGTTGAAAGTCTGGTTTTTCTGTTTGATCATCCAGTTCGTACTTTGTTTGACTCTGGCGCATCGCATTCTTTTATCTCATCATCGTTAGTTGAGTCACTGCACTTAGACACCAGTCTAGTTGATGATCCCTTGGTTGTCTCAAACCCAATTGGGGGCTCCATATATCTGTCTATGATATGTTTGGGTTTGAAGATTTCTATACTTAGCGTTGAGTTTAGATGTGATGCTTTTGTATTGGGCTTCACGGGCTATGGGTTGATCTTGGGCATGGACTGGTTATCCAGTAATGGTGCCGTTCTTGATTGCGAAAGGAGAGTTGTCAGGCTCATGACCCGCTTGGGTAACACTCTCGAGATCTCTTGCAATCCCATGGAATCTGTTTTGCTAAGTTATCTTGAATCGCTCGATGCTTCGGTCGAAAGTTTGTGTTCTGTCAGAGTAGTCCGGGAATATCCGGATGTGTTTGAAGAAGTAAAGGGTTTGCCTCCGAAGCGGGAGATAGATTTCCGAATTTATTTGGTGGATAATGCCAAACCAGTGTCTTTGCCAGTACGCCACATGGCTCCTCGTGAGAGAAGAGAACTTCATAAGCAAGTAGGGGAGTTGCTTGAGAAGGGGTTCATAAGGCGAAGTATATCGGAGTGGGGAGCTCCAGTAGTGTTTGCCACGAAGGCGGATGGGTCCCTCAGACTTTGTGTGGATTATAGGGAACTTAATAAGCTCACGAAGAAGAATAGACACCCATTACCGAGGATAGATGATCTCTTTGATCAGTTGGTTGGCGCGTCAGTATTTTCGCAGATGGACTTAGCTACAGGGTTTCATCAGTTAAGAGTGGCGGAGGACAGTATAGAGAAGACTGCTTTCCGGACTCCGGATGGTTTTTATGAGTGGCTAGTGATGCCATTTGGGTTGACAAACGCCCCCGCATACTTTGTTGATCTCATGAGTAGAGTGTTCAGAGAGTATCTGAATAAGTTTGTAGTAGTTTTTGTGGATGACATCTTGGTCTTTTCCAAGAATGAAGAAGAGCATGCCTTACATCTCAAGGAAGTGTTGGAGACTCTTCGAGCGCATAGTCTTAAAGCTAAATTCTCTAAATGCCATTTTTGGAGAAGAGAAGTGCGATTCTTAGGGCATGTGGTCTCTAAGGAAGGGATAGCTGTGGATCCCGCAAAGATAGTATCTATCCAGGATTGGAAAGTTCCTAGAAATGCTACCGAGGTAAGAAGTTTCTTGGGGTTGGCAGGATATTATAGGAAGTTCATCAAAGACTTCGCGAAGATATCAGCCCCATTAACCCGCTTGACGAAGAAGAATCTGGTTTTCTCATGGGATGTAGATTGTGATGATGCTTTCCGACGGTTAAAGAGAGCTTTGACCACCGCTCCAGTTTTAGTGCTTCCAGATGGGAGTAAGCCGTTTGTTGTTTATACCGATGCTTGTGGAACAGGATTAGGCGCAGTCTTGATGCAGGAGGGAAGGGTAATAGCCTATGGAGGGAGACAATTGAGAGTGCATGAGAAGAATTACCCTACCCATGATCTAGAGTTGGCCGCGATTGTTTTCGCACTTAAGTCTTGGCGCCATTATCTTCTTGGTGAGAGATTCGAGTTGTTCACCGACCATAAATCATTGAAGTACTTATTCTCTCAGAAGGATTTAAACTTAAGACAGCAAAGGTGGATGGAGTTCTTAGCATCCTATGATTTCGAGATAGCGTATACCCCTGGTAAGGGTAACGTGGTGGCAGACGCCTTAAGTAGAAAAAGGCTATCTTTGAGCCCATTGTTCGTGGAACGACGAAGCTTGGAGTTTCTTTCTTTGTTTGACTTCAGACCTTCTGTTGATTTTGTACCTGGTTTGTTGGCATCCTTGGAGGTTAGACCTACTCTTTTGAGACGGATTGGCGAGGCTCAGCGAGACGACCCACAGTTGGTTGTGTTGGTAGAGAAGCTTATAAGAGGGGAGTCGTCCAGCCATTTGGGTAGATACACCATAGATGATAAGGGATGGTTGCATAGAGACGGTAGACTTTGTGTACCGCAAGATGAGGGTTTGAAGAAGGCTATTTTGGATGATGCACATCGTTCAAGAATGACTATTCATCCCGGTGGAGACAAAATGTACCAAGACATGAAGAGAGTTTTCTTTTGGGCCGGTATGAAGAAAGATGTGGCCGAGTATGTGGCTAGATGCTTAGTGTGCCAACAAGTTAAAGTGGAGCAAAGGAAACCCGGTGGGTTGCTACACCCATTGGAAGTTCCACAGTGGAAGTGGGATAGTGTCTCGATGGATTTCATCGACGGGTTACCGAGATCGAGGAAGGGCAATACGGGAATTTGGGTTGTGGTAGACAGACTTACAAAGAGTGCCCATTTTATACCCGTAAAGAGTAAGAGGACCGCTCCATGGCTTGCTTCAGTCTATGTTAGAGAGATTGTTAGATTGCATGGCGTACCATCCAGCATTGTGAGTGATCGAGATCCTATTTTCACTAGTGAGTTTTGGAGAAGTTTGCAAGAGGCGGTAGGGACTCAGTTGTGTTTGAGCACCGCATATCATCCTCAGACGGACGGTCAGACCGAGAGGGTGAACCGTATCTTAGAAGATCTTTTGAGGCTTTGTATCTTGGATTTTGGAGGTACATGGGAAGAACATCTTCCTTTGGTGGAGTTCGCATATAATAACAGCTTTCAGTCCAGTATTGGTATGGCTCCTTTCGAAGCTCTTTATGGAAGGCCTTGTCGATCTCCTACATGTTGGTGGGAATCTACGGATAAGATCTTGCTTGGGCCGGATATGGTTAGAGAGACTTCAGAGAAGATTGATTTAATTCGAAAAAGGATGAAAGCAGCGCAAGATAGACAGAAATCTTATGCGGATCGGAGAAGGACGGATCTTGAGTTTGAGGTTGGGGACATGGTTTTTGTCAAAGTATCTCCATTGAGAAATGTTGTTCGCTTTGGGTCCGTAGGGAAGTTAGCACCGAGATTTGTTGGGCCGTTTCCTATTAAGGAAAGGATTGGACGGATGGCATATAGGGTGGAGTTGCCCGACAGACTTAGTGGTGTTCATGATGTATTCCATGTATCACATTTGAGGAAGTGCTTACATGAGACCGCGGAGGTGGTAGAGCCGAGCTTGCTTAGAGATGTAGAGGTAGAGCGTGATGCGACGATTCGACGAGCTCCTACTTGCATCCTTGGGTCAGAAACTAGGAAGTTGAGGAACAGAGAAGTTCAGCTAGTTAAAGTGCAATGGGGAGATGACGAAAGCAATGCTACTTGGGAGACGGAAGCAAAGATGCGTTCTTTGTATCCATTTCTTTTTGAGAGTATGTCTTTTAACTTCTCCTTTATTGCTTGTCTAGTACTTATCTTATCTTTAGTATATCCTCTCGCTAATACCTATGACCTTTAGATAGGGTAAAACCTATGGTTGAGACATGTGTTTGAAACATGTTATGGTTGATGGATGCATATGGATGCAATTGTTTGCTAGTGGTTGCTCGTGGATGCATATACACACACATTAGGCACTAGATCGGCTCAGTCACTTCATGTTGCATATTGCATAAATGGATGTGGTAGTTAGATTGATGGATGTATCATGGCTGTGTTATCATATGGATGATGCATTTTTGTGTATGGTTGTGCACGCATGTAGAAATTTGTATGTGTCAATAGGGTTTCGCATACATATTGGATGCATGGCACTATCATGGTTTGCATTAAGGAGGTTTACTGTATCAGTAACCGCCTGATTTTCGCATTAGGTAAGTACATATACACACACTTTTGCATATATCCATCCAGCATTTAGAATCTTGTAAGGACAATGATTGCTCGTGGATGATGCTTTGAGTAGATGGATGATTGGATGGTAGGATACGTTCTTCCTAACTTGAAGATTTCGGGGACGAAATCCTTTAAGGAGGGGAGAATGTAACAACCCGTATTTTCAATAACCTGTAATAACATAAATCGAGGCAGAATTTAATTCTAAAATGGGAATCAAGGGAAACGGGCTATGCCATTGTGTTCGTCTCGGAAAAATACGCGAAATAGAGTCCGAGTTTTCGAAAATCGGAGTCCGTATGACCAAGATATGGCCTCGCGAAGTTTCACGAAAATTCCCAAATTAAAGTATACTTAATTAAGTGAAATGGGTTGTGTAGATATATATATATATATATATATATTGATATATATATATATATATATAATTGAAAATTTAATAAATAAATATGCAAAAATGCTCAAAACAGCGAATTGGGAGAGGGGAATAACCGAACCGGCCGATTTTTGAAGTCGACCCGAGCACGCTGGGTCGACTAGGGGTTAATCCAGGGTGTTTGGCTGTCAACCCGTGGGCCGATTCGCTCAAGTGCAGATTTTGCATTTGAATGGTTCTCATGGTCCATCTTTAATCTAAAGGCCCTAGATGGTTCCTACACTTGACTTCTTCCCCAAGACATGCTTTGATGGCTTGGATTGAATCTAGGGTTAATCCTATGGCCTAAAACACTTGCCTAATCTATAAATAAGACCCTAACCTACCCTAATTCATTCATAATTAAACCTAGTGACTAAACTATGGCAAAATGCTAGCTCTCATGGCCTCCACTAATTTTATGAAGAGGGTTGCATACTAATCACTCTCTAATCAACTTCTAATCCCTTCTTAGCATCTTAATCTTCTTCATTTGGTGTTCAAAGTTGCTAGTTGTGAGTTTCTATCACTTTGATGATCTTTTGGTAAACTAATTAGATGAGATGTGATGAGATTTATGGTTTTGTATGTGGGTTAATGAGCTTTGAATCATATGATATGATGTTAGCATTAATCTTATGTTTATGCATGTTGAGTATGTAAGCTTATGCAAGTTTAATATGATGTATGTTATGTTTGCATGATGCTAAATATGCAAGTTGTGGGCTATGTAATCATATGCATGTTATGCAAGTTCATGGTAATATGCTATGCAAGTTACATGTTTGTTAATATGCAAGTTACATGTTTGTTAATATGCAAGTTACATGTATGTAAATATGCAAGTTACATGTTTGTTAATATGCAAGTTACATGTTTGTTAATATGCAAGTTACATGTATGTAAATATGCAAGTTACATGTTTCTTTATATGCAAGTTACATGTTTGTTAATATGCGAGTTACATGTATGTAAATATGCAAGTTACATGTTTATTAATATGCAAGTTCATGATGACACATTATGCAAGTCTATAAGCTAATATGCAAGTTTGTTATGCAAAATGAATATGTAAGTTATGTGACATATTATATGCAAGTTATGTGACATGTTATGCAAGTTCCTATGCAAGTTATGTGTTTGTTAATATGCAAGATGGCACCTTTGAAACATGTTCATTCATATGCAAGTTGACACCTTTTATATGTGTTATATCATGAACGAAATTACGTGGGAACGATGGGGTAATTAAATGCATAAGTTAATAAGATTGTGTGAAATTAATATAATTATGCATAACACAAAATAAATAAACATAGTATGGGAATTTGCCTATTTGGTTAGGTGTACCCATACTATGTGTTGGGAATTTACCTATTGAGTTAGGTCTACCCCATGGGAATTTACCTATTAAGTTAGGTCTACCCATGTTAAGAAAACTTGATTAATTAGGGATAATTAATATAAAATTATGAGGGTGATTAATTAGGTGTAATTAATTGACTAAGACACGAGGTTGGACTCAGTTGTAGCGTAAAACTGCCCGGACCCAACCGGCTTAACCAGTTGCTACAAATGTTAGCCCAATGTGAGAGGTCTTAGGCACAAACTAAATACGTAATTAATGTAAAGACACGAGGTTAGACTCTGTTATGACATAAGGCTGCCCGGACCCAACCGGCTTAACCAGCGGTCATAAAAGACAGTCTAATGTGAGAGGTCTTTACAAAGGTTACGTTCTTAATTAATTAATTAAGAAACACTTAACCACATTAGCATGTAGAGGGACATGAGGGGTTAAGTGGGTGCCTCGGGTGGCATGAGAAAATCTAGTGGTTGCCTTGGGTGGCAATAGAAAATACGATTAGAATACTTAACCAAAATAGAACATGTAATTAAAACATGATTAAAGGGTTAAGTGGGATATACTAGAAAAAGGGACAAGCTTAGGTGGGTAGCTTGTGGAGGCCCATTTCAACCAGTAACCCATACGTATCTTTGTGGGCTCGACCCATGTCGAGGACGGGACACGCATACTGGGCTTGACTGTAAGAGGCAAACGGGTTAGCGGTGGCAACGCAAGTCCAACGGGCTTCATATGCGTGAGTGGGCCCGGGCTGGTAGGTAAGCCGTTGTTGCATCGAGTAGATATAAGTCGTGCACCTTTAGTTTCATCAGGTTGCCACATTGGGGAATGATACATCCCACGGTGGGGCCAGCACGGGTATCTACGTTAGGGAGCCGATCGAATGGGAAGTAGTGTGTACACCTAGTGGATTGTAGGGCCCCGTGGCGCCTACTTGGTCACCTAGGGGTACGCAGGTACTAATTAGTAAATTTTATAAGTCCTTGGGTGGGATCAACCTTTAAGTTAGGAACGACTGGTGTGGTGCAGTTTAGTAATTTACCTTAGGGAGGGTAGATGCGTCTTTATCCTTTATCTTCGTTTAGTTGACTGCTTAGGGTAGCCATTCATCCCTATATGTTACCGTATATCAGTTTATGTCTTCTCTGGTTACTTTAACGATTGTATTGTTAAAGTTATAGGACTCGCTCAGACTTATGTCTGACCCTGTTGTTTTTATCTTTTTCCCAACCCTCAGGTCCTACGGTGGATCCTAGCAGTAGTGGAGCTTGATCGGATTGCTGTTCCAGTCTTTAGGAGCTTGGATAGATGTAAAGCTCCAGTTATCCAGTTATCTTTTCTTTTGTTTGGCTATTGTATGAGAGTGGGATTATGTACTTCTTTATTTTGATGGATATTGTACTTGACCTTTATTGTGGTTTTATGATGTAACCAGACATGTTTTACTTCCGCTGTTATGAGATGATGTTTTAAAATTTCAAGTACTATTTATATCTGTCTTGTTGTAATTTTTCTGTTCTATATTCACTAAAATACTCCACCGATGCTATGGCATTCCCTTAGTGAGTGATCATAGCGGGAGTGGGGTGTTACAATATCTGTCACATTTAATTTCCCAGAATCAATGTGCGTTCGTCAAAGGTCGTTTCATTGGTGACAATATCCTTCTAGCACACAAGTTGCTTCGAGATTTCAAAAAGGTTGGTGTAAAGAAAATTTGTGTAAAGGTTGATTTACATAAAGCGTATGACATGATCAATCAACAATTTATTTTCCATACAATGAGATGTATGGGCTTTCCAGTTCGGTTTGTCAATCTATCTACGAGTGTATCTCCACTGCTACATTTTTTATATTATTTCAAGGTACCCTAAAAGGTTTTATTCACTCGACTCGGGGGATTAGACGGGGGGGTCATTTATCGTCTTATTTGTTCTCAATTGGCATGGAGTACCTTACTTATTTACTTTACGTAGCTACTGTTCGCAAAGAGTTCACCCCAGTTCACAAATTCGAACCCATAATTACTCATTTGATTTAGGCTGACGACCTAATGATTTTCGAAAAGAGTGACTACAAGACTGCATTTTCATTACATCAAATATTTGATAAATTAAGGACATATGCTGGGCTTAATGCAAATACTTATAAAACTAAGATATATTTCAGTCAATATGCAGATTGTGTTCAAGACATTACTCGTACCTTGGGATTCACAGTGGGTAATCTCCCCCTTAAGTACCTGGGAGTACCCCTCTCTTCCAATTACATGCACTTTCCTGATTGTTCTTCACTCGTGCAACGGGTGCAATTGAAACTTCAAAGATGGGCTGCTAAATTTCTCGATTTCTCGGGTTGGGCAGAATTGATCCAACTGTTATAACCCCTACTGTCTTATACTAGTTGTCCGTCTATCAGCTTCCGGAGCACACATTAGATAAGCTCCACTCAGTGTGTGTAGGCTTCTTTTGGGGGAACTCACAGCACAAGATCAGTTGGAAACAATTATGTAATCCTAATGGCATTGGATTAAAGCTATTCTTAGATTTGAAAAAAGTATCTACCATCAAATTACTATGGAAATTTTTATCGCGACGAAACTTATGGAGTCAGTGGATGCAGGCCAGATATTGCAGGGGGAAACAATTCTGGTTCATGGCAATTGATAACAATTCCTCCTGCACATGGAAGGCCATGCTTTATCTTCCTGCTCATGGCATTCAGCTATTTAATAAAGTTATTACTAACGGATCGAACACTTTGTTATGGTTCGAACCCTGGATTAATGCTAAATGCCTGGTTAACCTGCTGGGTACTCATCGATTTCGTGTTATTGGCAGAACAAAAGACAAGGTTTCATAAATTATAACAAATGGTCTTCTTAATCCATACAATCATGCAACTATAAGGGAATTAGTACATCATATTCCAGACGTGAAAGTTCATCCATCTCCATCACCAGATTATTACGAACGGTGCCAAGGGGGCCCATTCTCCTTTCACCGTGCGTGGGATTAGAGTAGGGAGAGAGATGAAAGAATTGATTACTAAAGGCTATTTGGCATCCTAAGAATAGCTGAAAGATGTCCTTTCTTTCATATCTAGCTTTATTGAATTGACTTAATACAAAAGACAGATTGGTTAGTCGTAGCATGATCTCTGATCATCGGCATGTTTTGTGTCAGAAAGAAGCAGAATCAACCAACCACTTTTTCTTCCATTATGAGATTTCAGAAGCTATCTGGTGTTCGATGAAATATAGGCTAGGAATTTCACCGAGAACCTTGGGATCGCTATTAGCAGAAGCTAATCTTCTTTTCTGGACATTTAATTGTAAAGATCAAGTATAGTGTTGACACGCTTTTTGGTCAAACCTGCAACACTTTAGGCTCTTGGTTAACAACGTGCTCAAGCGTCAAGAACATCGTCGGAAAACACAAAGCGAATTGGTCGAAGTCGTGTTGCAAACATAAAAAGTCCCAAAATTCCTATCAGATAACCACTTTTGGGCCCGAGGATATCTATCACAATGCTTTGCACTTTAACTCTCGCCGAAGGCGAGCCATCAACAGGCCAGGGTGCAATGCCGATGGGTGTTCGGGGCCCCACAGTCCCGATGGCGGTCGACATCCACTCCTCTGGGCCAGAAGCTCGGATCCCTCCAGTTCGAACTAACGAAAACTCGAGTCTTCCCGTTTCGTGTTCAGGAACCTTGACTCCTTCGACAACAAGATTCCGCATCTCTTCACCATGCCGCATCGCAACCCCCCATCGCCTCGCATCCTCCCTTCTTTACACGGCTCGCATCCCTCGAATGAAAATTTTGCATCTTGGAGGGGGGATGCGAAAATTTCCTAAGGCACCGGGGGTGATGCGATTTTTCAGATTCGGCGGGTGTGTGATTCGATTTTCTGCTATGTGGTCCCCCAAATCTCACCTACTTCACTACCCACCTTCACCTTTAAACCCCAAGGCTTGGCCTTCATATGAATCTTTCTCCCTTATAGTTTTGGCCTTTTAGAGCTCCAAGACCTTCGTTAATGCAGCCACCTTCTTCTCTATGGCCATTGGACATGACATGGAACATTAGAACATTGCATAAATGTTCTCCATCAACTTTTGGACATTAACAAGCATAATTACTGCGCTCTTGGACCTCTTGGACATAAAGACTAATATTGGGCACGGTTGACCAAGTCAACTCATCTCAACGAAGAAGAAGAAGGATAATTTAGTCAAAGTTTAGTATTTATACAACTTTGTACAAAAATATTTTTTGAACTTTTACATCAATTGTATTCGACAAAGATATGATGAATAATTACTATGTTGTGGACGTAGGCGTTAGTGCCGACCACTATAAAAAACTGTGTCTCCCGCGTTTACTTTACATTCAGCTTATTGTGTTATTCTCACACACACTTGGGCGTTGGCGTGCGTTAAGTAAACAACAACTTTTCCTCGTCAACATACAAGATGTTGTGTTCGTTGCTTTCACTACATCCATCTATCACATCTAGCGTAAACGAAATTCCAGAATATTTGCAAATACTAAACGAGATGCCAATACTATTATCAAACAAATTGAAATTGAAGTGAGATATTTGGTACGTAATAACGGAAGTACATCAATGCGTACGAGGAGGAATGAGGAAATTCTTAGTCGATGGGGTATAGAGCTACTGGATTCAGGGTGACATTGGAAGAAGATGACTTAGCAGATGAGCGGTTTTATTTTGAATGGGCTAGATGGGCCATTTTAATATGTATCATATTTGCTCTTATACCATTGTATTTTATCATCGTTGATATTGTATTGTTAATATATGTAAATTATATGTGCTCTTTTCCCTCGCAAGGCACCCATATAAGATGGGGGGTTGCAAGATTTTGATGAGGCTTATAATGGAAGTATATGGTTAGTATTAGCAATAAAGTGTACCAATTTTCAATATATATATATATATATATATATATATATATATATATATATATCTGTGCGTGTGTGACATTTACAAAAAAATAATATATATATATATATGAGCATTCCGGGGCACTCCAATTTTGTAGCACCCCTAGTGTGTGTTTCGTGTGTGGGGTTTACTAATTCAGTTTTTAAAATTTACGAGAGAAGCATGAAAAAAGCATGTCAGTGAATTCGACTACATCTTGGTTTAGTTATTTGAAATTTACTAAGAAAGCATGAAAATGAGTACATCAATGAATGCTCATTGTCAGGCTCAACGTGGGAGGCAATCAACCAAGCATTTGAGTTAAGGCAACCCATTGTGATAGGGTAACAAATTAGAAAATTTTGTTTTAAATATTTAATATATGAGCTATAAACCAAATAGTTAACAAAATATTATGTAGGTTGGTTAACTGGGGTCATGAAGCATATTTTGAGGGCGCAAGTTCAAGCATAGGCAAAGAGGAATGCCTATTATTCTCCTTCCAATATTTGTTTAGTGGGCTTGGGTATTAAATTTTTTGCTTTGTGGGCTTATGCATCAAATTTTTTGAACTGGCACTGCTCAGTGTATATACATGTTTCGATATTCTCAAGGACTTGTTAAACAAAAAGACTTAAACTTTTCATTAACAGATCAAAAACCAAACACCCCAGCAAGTAATAAATTTTGGACCAAGATGACAGAAACATACGGTACTGAGCGAGTAACCATGTTCACTTTGAGCTGGTTTCAAATGTAATATCCGTAATTCTAAGTATTTTAGATTAATAAAAAAAACACAGATCAAACAGAAAGGGTAAAACAACAAGAAGTTTGAGCGTGGGGTGTGCTTATATAAAAGTGATGTGTGGAATGCTGTATACTTTTCGTTATAATTCCTTAGCCAGATGCGTCAAATAATGTTAATGTCACATGGCTTTCTTTCCAAAGAGACACGGCATACGCAAAACAAAGAAATATAGTCCCAAAAAAGATTTATCCAGATAATTAAACCTTGATTAACATAACGGGGTCTTCTAACTTAGAATATTCACTAGAAAAGGCAACAAATACTACATTGCATGAACACGTAATTTAACATCTACCAACAAAAATCACTTAAGCAGCCTTCTTAGGAGTTTTTGCAGCAGTCTTCTTTGGTGATTTAGCTGCCTTCTTTGGTGATTTAGGAGTCTCGGATTCTTTAGAAACAGTCTTCTTGGGCAAAAGCACAGGGTTTATATTAGGCAGTACACCACCATGAGCAATGGTCACTCCACCCAGCAATTTTCCCAATTCCTCATCGTTCCTTATTGCAAGAAGAACATGCCTTGGAATGATTCTATTCTTCTTGTTGTCTTTTGCTGCATTACCAACAAGTTCCAATACCTGTTCAAGATTGCATCTTTATCAGTTCACGATCTAACTTAACTTACAAAGTAATCGAGAAAATAAAATACGGTAATGAACGAATGAAATTTGCATAAACCTCAGCTGCTAGGTATTCAAGGACGGCGGCGAGGTAAACAAGAGCTCTAGTACCGACACGTTGGGCGTAACGCCCTTTCTTCAAGTATCGGCCAATACGGCCGACTGGGAACTGGAGGCCAGCTTTAATCGATCTTATGACGGACTTCTTTCTAGGCCCACTTGGTC
This sequence comes from Allium sativum, assembly GCA_030737875.1. Lineage (NCBI taxonomy): Eukaryota > Viridiplantae > Streptophyta > Magnoliopsida > Asparagales > Amaryllidaceae > Allium > Allium sativum. The sequence goes on along the minus strand of CM060927.1, from coordinate 257,332,355 downwards.
CCTTTCTACCTGCGGCTCCCTTCTTCATTTTTCTTCCAGTCTCCATTAACTCGAATTGGGGATGCGAACTTGAAATTAGGGTTTCTTCTGTTGATTTTGGGGAAGATGCGATATTGATGATGAAGAGCATGGAGAGGCGGGTTTTTTATTTGAAGTCTACGAATGGGAACGACGCAGATCGTTAAATTTAGACGTTAGATTTTAATAATATGGACGGTGGTGATTTGTCTTTCAGGTTCTTAGCAATCTGGTTTGCTTGTTTGGACCAATATCAAGCTAGTGTGTTTCTGGAAGGTTTAAAACTGTAACCGCTGCAGTCTTCACTGATTATCGAGTTTCGAATATCGAAGTAGACACCGTTCACAGACTTTTACGTCTCAAGCATACTCCGTTCAGGTCATTGGAACAAATTTGACCAGGGTCAGACGCATCCTTTTCTAAATGATTTCAAAATGTTAAAATGAACTAAATTTAAATTTTTATATTTTTCTAAAATTAACGACTTATCAAAATGAAGTCTCTTTATCAAAGTGCTCCACATTACGAGTTTTTATACAACTACTTCATGTTGATTGTTTGAAACTAACATACATCTCTTAGTCTTAAGTCATATTCATTTATTCTTTGAATTCAAAATCAAAAAACAAATGATATGAACCGTTTTTTAGAAATAGATGATTAATTATTTACAAAACAATTAAACTTGAAATCACAAATTAAATATTTCGCTCAATACTACATTCGTTACCCACAAGCCATACCGTATTCATCAAGTTAAAATGCTCGACGCCTTAACCAATACCATGCTGGCGTTCACCGCAAACAACCCATGGTGTATGAAGATATTTTGGAGTTTGTTGTTTCGAAATGTTGCAAAAGCCTTATTGAGTTTTGATGGCTAATTAGGTTAAATGTAGAAATATTAAATGCTTCACTTAATATCACGTTCGTCAACTATAAACGTGCACATACCATGTTCATCGACTTACAATCTCAATACCTCAACCAATACTCTGTTGGTGTTCATCGCAAACACACCCATGTTGTATGCTAGTATTAAAAGGATATAAATTTGCTATTTTGAAATGTTGTAAAAGCCTACTTGGGATTTGATGGCTAATTAGGTCAAACATAGAACATTAAATAACAACCAATAATTAATGAAAACAATATTTTAATATCCAACCACGACATCTTCATTGAATATACTTGTCATTTTGGTTCAACTCAAACTCCTAAGTTAGCTTCACCTCAAACTCCAAAAACATTGGATGACATTTTTCCTTGATTGACCTTTTGCGGACTTCGTGGCATAACAATGCTAATGTGGCTGTTCAAATCTAAATTTGAACTTAAATTTATAACTTTGAATCTTTTATTTAAAATTATTGATTTTGAAGAAATCTTCAGTGACATGCCTAAATTTCAAATGCTGAAAATTAACCTACATCTGAACCAAGATTCAAATTTACAACAAAAATTAAGGAAAAGAAAACAAACATATGTAATATTATATAAAGACATATTCATTTTTTCAAATTTGATTTTTTTTTAGAAAATTTTATGTGGTTTGATTACTTGATAAGTGTTAATCGGCCTTTTGGCTAGGCTAGGGGTGAGCGATCGGTGGTTCGGTTGGTTTTGAGGTAATAAATCTCAAACCAAATTAGAACCAAATTTTTTCAAACCGAACCGAATTAATTTCGATTAATTCGATCGGTAACCGATTTAACCGAACTTGAATGGTGTATTGTTATTCAAATGATGAATTCACTCAAAATAAAACATAAATTCATGTTTGGAAAAAAATTATATAGTAAATTCTATGTTTATAATAAAATTTGTTCTATTTGCAAGAGATGCATTTTTATTACATCACTAAACTAATTATTTAAAGGACTACAATGCCTTAAAATAAGATAATAAATAAAAAATTCAGTTAAACGGATAACCAAAAAATATATTTTACAAACCGAATTAAAACAGATTAAGTTTTAAAACCAAACCAAACCGATCAAAATAAACCGAGTTGGTTAGTTAATTCGGTTTGAACCGAATATTACTCACCCTTATACCCAGCTATTAAAAGTAGTACAAGCTCACACAACTCGGCCCATCGCATGGTTCAACGGCCTAGAAGCGTTGCTGATACTTAGGACTCAAGTTTAGATGGAGTTATACAAGAATAGTCGTTCTAGCTCAACGAAGCAGCTCAAATATAGCCACACTTAGGATCGATATTCAACACGTGAAGATTTTGTACCCCGGAGTTCCTCAACAACTTCGCAAAATTCCACCAAGTCAAAATTCATATCCCTAAGATACGACTCTGGGGATCGGTAGAAATCCCTTACCTACCACTTTTCGCATCCTACTCAATGACTCTTGGGGTTGATATTTCCTACAACCTCCAATTTCGTATCCAGCCTCCCTCCATCATTTCTTATCCTACTTCTTCGCCGCATTTTGTATTCAACCCTGGATACGAAGTCACAAAGAACTCCAGGATACGAAGTTGCAAAGTTGCAGGATATGAAGAGAAATAAAGTCAACAAGTTTCATAGCTTCGAAGAAAAAAGCAACAATAAAGACTAAGCCCTACGTCCTCACCTAATCTCTCTTGGTCCACTTCCTCCAGCTTTCCTATAAATAGTGTAATAACTCGGATTTTTTTGCAATAGGAATTAATTATTATAATTTCAAAAATAAGAATTTCTGCAAACAGTAGAACTTGACCATGAAAATTAAACCGATGTGTTCATCTCGGAATTCTAGTCAATTTTCATGTTTGGAATTTCGCGAACGGAGTGCGTATGAAAAGGCTACGAACGAAATATGAGACCGAACGGAAAATAAATAAATCAGAATATAAAAATATATTATACCTTATTTAGCCAGCCTTACTGGGCAGATAGCGACCCAAGCGGTCGACCCTAGCAATCGACCTACTAGGCGCCAGAACGCCAGTGACGGCTAGGGTTAAGGGGGTTAGGTTATATTATATTATTAAATGAATGGACGGATATAAACTAAAGTAAATCTAATGGTTTTTGGCCAATTTCACTCCTATAAATAAAGCGGTAAGCCCTCATTCTTTTCCATACAAACCTACAGACAACAGCGAAGCTCTGTCATTTCCCTTTTCTCTTCCAATCAAAATTCTTAATTAAAAACATATTCATATACAACCAATCAAATACAAATCATATAGAATTGAAAGGGATTATCAGATCCAATGGAAAAGAATGTGAATTGATGCTTCACATCAGATTCTCCCCTCTCTTCCTATTTTCTTACATATCTACAGATTTGAAAGTATCCCCATTCAGATAAATTGTAGATTTATAAGAATTTGGGAATTGTAGGCCCAAAAGATTGTTCGAACTTCAGATTTAGATGCTTTCAGGTGAGTAAGAAATTTACATATAATGTTATAATAGTCCATTTATCTCGTTTGAATTAGATCTCAAAATATATGCCTATTTTCATTGGATCTGTTCATAATGTTGTTGTATTTGAATTGACACCTATCAGATCTGCTAGTAAATATTGTTCAAACTTGTAAATTGTAGCTAGGAATAATATTAGTTGTAGGATTCTTAAATTTCATTATTTCCTACAATTATGTTGTATAATGTATTGCAGTTTGTTGTAAAACACTGAGGATTTAGAAGTCAGTCCAAATAGCACTGTTTAGGTGTAGTTTTCTTCCAATTCCCTAGTTTTTGTGTAAGTTGATGATTATGTGGTTTTAATTTAAAATAATTATATATATTTTCATTCCATGTTGTTGGTGTTTTGGCTTAATTGTTGTAAATATGTCATTTTCCTCTTTTTGAACAAAAAGCCATTATTTTAAATTCACAAGAGGTATGACAAAAAGATTGAAAAGGGGAAAAGTGGTGCAATTGTACGCATAAATGTAAATATACATATTTGTGCATAGTTTGCATCAACTATTCCAAAATATATATACACATATATATTTCTTATGAATTTGAAATATGTCTATTCCATTAATCATGCATAATTTACAATAACTATAGCTAGTAATCTTTTTGTAAGATTTGGAACCTTGTGGAAAGATTGAATGTAAAAAGGAATGTTTGAGTATGAATTAAACCAAATCATTAAATTTAAAAATAAATAATAAAAAAGAAAATAACAATGTTAACCGCGCAAAAAATATAAATATATACATTATCCGTCCAAATCTGCATAAAACGATAAAATATACATTGTATTGAATGTTTGAACGATATTCAATTATGGAATTATATATGAAAATGTAATCCATATTGAATTAATATATTTGTGGTGACCATTATAGCAATTAATATAATTGATTGTTGTAAACAGGGTCGCAAATCAATAAATAACAATTGTAACCGATGTTGATTGGGGAAAAGTGAATATAATAAGATAATGGTTACAATTCTTAAATGGATTAGGATTAATTTTGTAAAACCCAATTAGAGAATTTGAATTATAATCACATTTAGACACGAGATAAAGCTCAACTTGTGGTAGAAGTCTACCCGGAACCGCCCGAAAAACCCAGCATCCACAGTTGACCAGCTAAATGAGAGGGGTCTAATGCGTAAATGTGAATGTACTAAGGCATGAGGTTAAGTTCAACTTGTGGTAGAATTCTGCCCAGAACCAACCGACAAATCCAGCATCCACAAGTGGTCAACTTAATATGAGAGGTCCGGTGCACAAATATATACATATACATATATATATATATATATATATATATATATATATATATATATATAACAAGCAATAATTTTGTAACAAACCGTCTGAAATGGGCCAAATTTCGACCCAGAAAAGGCCCATCGAAACATAGAGCCATTCTAAATGGGTCATTGGTTCCTGTAAGGATTACATTGCACAAATAACAATAATATATACTTCGACTGGAAATCTCACACAGTGGAAAGAGAAAATATATTATTCAAATAAGATGTGCCATTATTTCACAAATCTCAGAAATACATAGTCGCAGTTACATTTATTCAATAGTTACATCAAATAGTTCAATCTCATAAGATTCCAAAAGAAGCAAAGCAATAACAGCTAATAATAACTTTGTCTCCTTCATCGGCTTCGATCATGACTTCATCCATGGTTTTACCCCATCTACTGACCTGTTGGATGTTAAGGAGAGCGGGTCAGAACATAAAGTTCTGTGTGACTGAAATATAGTGTTACTTAATGACCATACCCTGTATTTTTAAGAGGTTACATATGTCAAGGTATGTCTACGCAGCACACAACAAACACCATATTTCTAACCAATGGGGTGGATATCCAAGTTAATCGCCCATTAGTGTTTTTATGGTAAAAACCCAACGAGGTGGTATTCTCGATCACCTACGGCACTATTAAAGGTGAATTCTTACAATCTCTTATAGCCTTGAGGCAGACCCTTAGCCCTTTAAGAACCCCGTCTTAGTACGTTAACATTCTTAAGTATATTCTTTATTTGTAATATGAGAAGTAGTATTGAGAACGTTACTACTTAACTGATATTACCTAGTAGGATACCTATGTCACTTAAGACTTCCCTTAGATTGTTGGTGAGCATGCAATGGCCACATATCCTTCAATTACTAATATGTCCCTAGTTAAGCCCTTTCAAGCTTCTAGAGGAAGTGGACATCCCCATGAACTACCCTACTGCATTAACCATTTTATGCCTAACCACTTTTAAAGAAGGAGGACCCAAAGACTTACTTTAATACTAATAAGGGTGGGTCCCATGACTTGGGTTTCTCTCCAAGGAATAAACCTTCGGAGGGATCCTAGTCCTAGCCCCTTAAGACCCAAATTAGATAAAAAGGTGAGTCAGCCACAAAAGACCTTCTTAAGGTGTAGTAAACCTATTTGTTTTCACATATCAACTTATATATATAGTTATATATATACTAGACCTCTCACATTAAACCATATACTTGTAGATGTTGGATATGTCGGCCGGTTCCGGGCAGGCTTCTACTACAACTCGGTTTAACCTCGAGTCTAGTGTACTAAGTTTATGAATGGCCCATGAAACCTAGACATCTCACATTAGTTGGGCCCACTTGTGGTTGCTGGATATGCCAGTCGGTTCCGGGCAGGCTTCTACCACAAATGGCAACGAACCTCGTGTCTATGTGTCATTTATTTATTTATATATATATTTAAGTCATTCTATATATATGCACGCACAAGCAAACAAATACATATATATGTATATTTGTTAAGGGGACATTTCAAATTCAAACTCTAACCTAATCACATTTATTACGCCAAGATAACGTTTATTATGATAATTACGTTTAAATAAATAATATAATAATAGCGCCTCATTAACGTTAATATTCGTATTAATGGGGGAAATGTTCTAACATGGTGGCAATTGCCATCCTATCCAAATTAAGGCATACAAGATAGATTTTTCCATATTTTACCACTACACATAAACATGATGGTATAATGAACATATAGCAAATAGTAGTAAATGGAAAACATATATATACATAACAATTATAACTTGTATCTTAGGCATGTAGAAATGATCTAAATATTAAATTAAAAGTAGAGTGTTATATACATTATCACATGTATGTTTATAATCCATATTTCACCCAATTCACCCTTTTTGTGGTGTTATACACTAAAAAATGTTTACATTTGACTTATTCCAATTTATGAATGCGTTTACACCCAAATTTGGATTCAAACCCAATTCAACTATGAAACAATTCAAATCCATACATTTTTAGGCTAAATCAAATGATAATAACAGTGAATTGCATAAAATATAAATAATAGTACAACACTCATATTTACCTTTAATCTAATACAAAAACCACAATTACATAAAACCAATTCAATATGACAATTTCCTACGTGATTACAAAATAGAAGATTTAGGGATTTTTCATGTTATATTATCGCATAACCAAATCTTCATAGGCACAACAATTCATATGGCAAACTGTTAATAATATGAATATGACTTTAAGCAAAAACTAGATTCCACTCACAAATTAGGTGTAGATGTGGTAGAAATTCAAGATCTGCAACGGTACTCAACGTTCAAGAGAGCTCTGATCGATTTCCTAATAATACACATATAAGAAACGTAATTAGATTCTTATATATATTGTTTATGCTAAATTCCAATTCCCTAAACTTATATAGATTGAAATAGAAAGACAAAGAAAAGGATTAGAGAAGTAGAAGAAACCTTCATCCTTTTTCTCTTTATTTTTCTATGGAATCAGCAACATGGAGGCAGAGGTTTAGAATAATTATGGTTTCTAGTGTGGGGTTTGAGGGGTTATTTATACTTTCTCATGTGAGCATGAGCCGTCGGATTAATAAAATTTAATCCGGGCCTTACATATACACATATCCTTTTAAGAAACCCTAATCCACATAGGCAGAATTGGGCTCACAAGCCGCCTAGCAGTCGTCCGGTGGTCGACTCCCCTCAAGGGGAGCGGTCGACCCCTTCGGGACTGGAACGCCCAACTCTGCTGCATTGATGATCTGTTAATTTTATTAATTTCATTCTTAATTTTCTCGATTCTTTTCCATATATCCAATATACGTTGTCGTCTAAATCTTATCTCCAATTTCAAATTTTGAATTTCCCTCTTTTTGTTTTAAATTATTATTTGGACAATATGTATAATATTGACATAATTATACATATATATATTTGAAAATTGGTACGCTGTATATATATATATATATATATATATATATATATATATATATAATTTTTGCGTACGCTATCCAAATTCAATTGTTCGTAACTTCTTCATAAGTCAACCGTTTTCAGCATATTATATATGAAAACGATTCAGAATTTCGCCACGAATCCAAATAAAAGAATTTCATAGCCAAATTCCTAAAACTGCAAAATCTCATTTTCCAACCATATGATTTAATTGCTTATTTTTAATTATTTCATTTATTATCAATACTTACGAATTTTACGGGGTGTTACATTCTTCCCCCCTTAAAATAGATTTTGTCCCAAACTATGTTTAAGGGGCGAAAAATACAACTCGCTTGAAACATCCATGTTGTACACTCATGATATTTATAATTCATCCATAAGCATCTAGGACTCGCAGTGATTATGAACGCAGACTCACTAAAGTGAGCTCTATCCTAGCATGTAGGTGTAATAAGTGATGCAATATGTATGCAAACAACCTAAATGCGCATATATATTTCTACATGAGTGTTCGGTGTGATGGTGTTGCATCCATTCCCTAACATCCAATCTATCAATCACCACATTCACTTTTGCATTTATAAAAGTTGCTTCTTACATTTTGACTTTGTTCGCATGTAACTATCATCGTCAACATATATGTCTTCAAGATTTTACTTCAACTCCGCATATATACATATATCGTGGTTTCTCCTTAAATCGCTTAGCAAATTGAGAGTAGCATTGTCATATAAATTATATATTCCATTGACATTCTATTATATCTGAAATAACTCAACAAATACATTAGTAGCAATATCGTATAGTTGATGTCATCAAAATAATGTAGTCGTGTTTTCAACAATTATATATTAATAGACATCGATTATACGTTGTGAATTAATAATGTAGCATACTAAGTGCTAAGCTGATCAAAGCTTTTTGTTGAAAAGCAGAGCTTTGTGGATGATAATTAAAGTCTGCCTGATATAGCGTAGCTTTGTGTTAAAACGCGACCTTAGAGCCTCACAACCCGTGAATGGCCGAAAACAGGATGATAGACAGTAGAGAGAAGGACATACGTTTCCTTCTAGTTAAAAAGTGATGTTATGGTATGGACCCCTGGCAAGTCTACTTATGTGGATGATAGATCAAGGCGCCTCTGACCGAGGAACGTTATGTTCATGAAAGATTCCAATCAACATGTTAGTGTTGGCTAGCTCTGTCGCTCCCAAGGACCATGAGTTGAGTTGTAGGACATCCCCTGGAGGTGTTGCGAATGGTTAAGGAAGATCATTTGCCTTGGTAATTGTTGGAATCCAACTTCCAATATGAGCTTTTGCGTTTTCAGTTGTAACCTAATAGTAAACATAATGCCAGGGGGCATTATGCGAGCTAAGATTGATACATTTACTTTCGAAAATGATCTCCACACCTAGACATTAATAATAATATCATTTTTTTAAGATTTTCAAGAATATTTAGTTATTATAAGGTAAAACTTTATCCTCCAGTATGCATTTCGTTGTGTGATAGGACTTGAGTCTATTTTTTCAAAAGCATGAATTTTGAAACTTTTCCAATGATTGTATGATATGGGTTATGGTTTGTTATCTAGTTCTCAAGCTGGTTAATCCAAGCCTAACCCGAGTGTTTGTCGCTCAGGTCAGATCAGAGTGTGTTTTAGGTTTAAACTGGTGGATAAGGAGTTTCCAGTTGATTCAGAAAGGCTGGAGCTCTTCGTCAGATGGCAAGGCGTATTCTACTATCCATACTTGGATGTTATGAATTGATGATGTAAGGATATGTTTAACTCAGATTGTAACGACCCGTATTTTACCGTATAATAATTAATTAATTTAATTATATAAACAGGGATTTAGAAGTTTGAACGGTCATAGTATTAAATTATAGTGAATATTTAATCAAAATAAATAATATATTTAATTTCTGAAGTAGTCAGAAATAGTGGAATTCACAGAATGGTGTGAATTGGATCATCGGTGATATTTAATTCAGTTTAGAATTGAATTAGAATAACGAATATATTATTTGAATGAAAGTTTGAACGTATAATTATAATCGATCTCGAAATGGCGTTGTAGTTCGTAATTTGGTGATTTGAACTTCAACTGAATGTACAGGGACCATTTTAAATCAGATTTCTGTAAAACAAGAAACGCTCGGAGCTGGTGAAGTATATTTTTCTAGTGGAAGAGAAAAATCGGGATTTCATTGTGTAGATTTTGATTTATGTCCAAATCAAATTTTAGAAAAGTCGCTATAGAATTCCTTTGAAATTTATAAATATATATTTATATTATAAAAGGGTTTTATATGTAAATCGAATATCGATATAACTGGGAACTTTGAAATATCGAGTTACAAACCCAAATAGGTATATTTTGAAGCCGTATGATAGTGTATGTGAATATATACAATAATTTTTATTTTTAAATATTAAATTTAAATGTTTTTAAATATATTTATATATTTAAAAGGGTTAAGTAGAGCTTTAAAAATAGCCAGTTTTGCAAACGAAGTCGAAATTCAACGAAACTAATTTTGTTGGATCCGCAATATTAATTTATTGTTAGATGTCAAGTTTCGTGATTTTTGAAGTCAGTATGTGGCTATGGGCGATTTTAATGTGAAAACAGTCGATATTCTAACGGTTAAAAATATGCTGTGTGAGCGAACGGAGTCAGAATTCGACGAAACCAGTTTCGTTGGGCCCACAATGATGAACTGTAGCTGCACGTCCAGTTTCGTGATTTTTTGGTGTCATGTGTGATTTCAGGAATTTTAGAGGACAAACAAAAACAGCGTTCGCTTAAAATTCAATATAATATTCAAATATTAAAATATTAAAATCCTCCTATATATTACCCTGAACTATTTCTAAACCTAACTCACATCTTCATTTGGTCAAAAACATCGGCCACCACTCCTTTCTCTTCTTTTAACAAAAAACGAGAGGAATGAAAAATCAAAACAATTCAAATAAAATTCTATAAATCTTATAACTGGCATGTATGAGTTAGCGAGGTACTCCTCTTCATTTCTGTGGTAGGTTTGGTCAGTGCGATGCCGTTTTTGAGTTGCTCAGTTTTGATTAGTAAACTAGGGTTCGAATTCTTGGGAATTGTAGGGTTTTGTTTGTGAAATTAATGTCGTTTCTGTGTTAGTGAGGTGGTTTCGCACCTCGCTTCCAAGTTCTGTTCGATTAGGTGGTAATTGAAGTCGCAACCTGGGATCGTGCGTGAGTGCGAGTCGCGTTCTGATTGGAGGATTCGAACAGGGTGGAAAAGGTATCAAGGTATAGAGGAAGTGAAGAGAGGGGGATTGGAGGTGTTCGGTTGGATTTTCTATGAGTAGAGGAGGAGTTTCATGGAGGAGATAAAGTTTCATGAATGGTGTTTATTCGGACTGGAGCCACGATACCTCATTTGGGGAAGAAGGGGTGGAAAGCGGGCTTGGGTTCGATCTGATGGGTTTGGGCCGGGTTCTTAAGGTTTGGGCCAAAACTTTAATTCTAATTATATAACTTAATTTTAAAAATGTATACAAACTTGTTAGTGAAATAACTTCTACATACGATATCGAAATTCAGCGAAACAAGATCCGTTGGGATCGTATGGACGGTGGCTACACCATGGAACTGATTGAGAGTGAATCGAAGCTCGTTACAATTTATAGCGAAATAAATTGTCCGTTTGAATCAAGCGATGGTTATCATTATTAATGATGATCATCCAGTGTGAGTAATCTCACTAACTTTGCTCAATTTATATTTTTATAAAATATTGTTAGAATTCATAAATGATGATTGTTTGCTGTGTGTTGGCTGTTTGGTTGAATTGCTAGTTAATTGGTTGAAAATATCGATAACGATATCTATTAATCGTTAATCGAATATTGATTCTGTTATCAGAATATTTCATATTCGTGTTATTTATGTTGATTAATATATGTGGATGCAGGGAGACAGGTCGGAGGGCCCAACTGGGTTCCTCAACATTTATTTTACTGTTATTCATATATTGTGATATATGATATGATGTATAATCTGTTGTAGATTATGTGTGTTTGGATAATATTTATCATTGTTATATGGTATGTTAAATATCTTAAGAAATACCAGAATGATAAAAGGGAATTTTCAAAACGTATATTGAAAATGAAATGTTTATAAAATCAAAGGATTTTGTAAAGAGAATATTTATAACATCAAAGGATATTATAAAAGGATTATTTATTTAGAAAATAAATAGAATAAATATAAAAGGAAAACATTTACAAATAGAATTGAAAAAGAATTATTTATTTAGAAAATAAAGAAAGATAAAAAAAAGAATTATTTGATAAATAGGTGGAGTTAAAAAGAAACATTTATTTAGGAAATAAATAAGTTATAGAAGGAAATATTTATGAAATAAATAGAATTATACAAAGGAAATATTATATGAAATAAATATAGAAAAATAGAAAAGGAAGTATTTGTAATCGAATAGAGTTATCAAATATAATTTATTTGAATAAGAGTTAGTCGATTAGAGTTTACTAATAAGGGTTAACCAGATAGAGTTAATTGAACATAGTTAATCGAATTTGGATTTATTGAATATTAGTTATTCAATTAGAGTTGATCGAATATAGTTATTTGAGATAGAGTTAGTCAAACATAGTTATTTAGGATGAGTCGCCATTTCGTACGACTGCTAGCGTAATTCGCAGGGCTGCAGATAGCCTACGGCGGTCGGATGTTTCCTGAGGGAATCAGGCGTAACCATTGTGATCGCTGTGATCTAGAGTCAAGCGAATGGAGTTAAATCGAATATTAGCCATTCGAAATACAGTTAAAGCAGGCATAGTTATTCGAATATAAATTAATCGAATATTAGTTATTCGATTGGAATTAAATAAGTTGAGTTAACCAAGTAAGTTAATCAAGTTGAGTTAATCGAGTTGAGTTAGTCAGGATGAGTTAATCAAACCGAGTTAATCCAAAGGATTTATTCGAAATAGTTTATTCGAATAGAATTAAAGGAGTTATTCGAAATAGTTTATTCAAATAAAATTAAAGGAGTTAACCGAATATAGTTTATTCGAAAGGCGATTAATCGAATGTAAATCATTCGTAAAAAGTTAATCGAATGTAAATCATTCGAAGAGAGATTTTCGTATATAGTTATTCGAAGAAAGAGTTATCGAATATAGTTTATTTGAAATGGAGCTATCGAATAGAGATTATTTGAAAAAGAGAATTATACATCGAATTTGATTGTATCGAAATTCGGGAAAGTAATATTTGCTTTCTGGTTTAATCAAGATTTACTTATTTATTAATAGATGAGTGGTTTAGTTATTGAGTTAAATTAAGGATAAAAGTTACATTTTGAAGTTGGATATTCAAGAAGAAAGGAATTATAACGCTATAGTTAAAACCAATGTTTTAAAATAAAGAAGGGGATTCATAAATAGAATCCGAGTTACGTAAGGAAGTGTTAAAGGTTTAAAAGGTGAACTTTGTCTATTTCGAGGTTAGAAATGTTGTTCAGTTAAGGTCTGAGAGGTAATTATACCCCAACTTGATTGACTTCGTTTTTAACTAAGGGATAGGTAAGGTTCGATAGTGAAGATTGATTAAGTGAATTTAGTTAATGAGCGTAATGGTTTAAATTGGCTTAATGATGTTTTATTTAACATCTGTTTTAAATCAAATGAATAAATTTTGGAAACATTTTCCAAATATAATCAGAGATATTTTCTAATCATAGAAAATGAACTGTTGATGAGAAAGAATACTGGAATGACAGTGATACGTGAAACAAAGATGGAAATGTTTTCCAATGATTGATGACATATATTTCCTAAATTTAGGAAATAAGAAATGTTGAGTATATATAAATGGGAAATGAATAAATACATGATTAATTTAATTAAAAGAGATAAGTGTTGATTGATCGATTGAATTTCTATCTAGAAATAATATCATTGTTTGCACACCTATTTTTCTTTGATAGTTAAATCACCGACTAACAAAGTTTTTGACCATTTTTCCGTCGTCAATACGGAGAGACCAGGATCAGATTTTTATCTGAAAACCACTCTGTATGGACGTTAGCGTTGCGATCAATTATGATGAATATAACCGAAGACAGAGTTATGCAAGGGCTATCCTGTTTACAGAATAGTGCCTTCGGTTTGTCCAGTTCCAAGACAAACGTGAATGGACGAATGTCTGACAAAGTATATCTAACGGATCGCATAAGTTGATCTCTTCAAACGTACTTACGTTTGGTGGCAGAGGAATTCGTTTCTCTTAGCTTTATGCCCATGGTATTTTTGGGGAAATCAAATTGTGATTTCCCGGGTATGACGATATGGCATTTAAAATGAATTGTGGCCAGGTGTTTTAAAAGACACGTAATGACCTCAAGCCTCATCAACCGGGAAATGACAAAAATCGGGCAGGCAGCATGGCTAAGTGGGTCGCTCCCATTAGGGTGTATATCACCTATCTAGAAAAAATCCATTTCATTCTTTTATCTATTATCGATGCTGTCCCTTTTCGGAAACGGTGGGTAGTTTCCAATCGTTGATGGTATACATTCGATACACTCAAAAGAAATGAGTGGTCGGTCATGTGTGGGCCGAGTTGCAAGACGTTCTTGTTGAACCCAGTGTATTTGCCTCTAGAGATACACTATCGGCAGGTGGTCCCATACCTTGTCATAGTCGGAATCCAATCTTCAATAAGCGCCCGCGGTTTTGTTTGTATACTATTTATGTGGAACGTGAGATGCAAGCGTTCTGCTAGATTGATAATTACTTGTAATTAGACATTATTATAATATCAGAGAAGTATTGATTTCTAAAAGTGTTTTGGGTTATCGTAAGGTAAAATCCGTCTATGTTTATGTGTGGAATGGTCTTACGATTTTCTTTTCTTTGAAAAGGATTTTTAAAAGTTAAACCAAATGATTTGAGTTTACTCACACCAGTCCCATGACTGACCCAGAGTTTTATTTTGTTTTGTTTTCCCTAAACTCTTGGGTGCCCAAATTTGTACGGGCAGTCAAGTAGTTCAGGTCTTTACAGATATACTTGGAGGAGCTTGAAGCAGGAGGGTTCAAGATTATATAGCTATTGTTATTTCCGCTGTGTGTAAGTATTGTACTCTGATAATGTTATTGTATATATATACCGTTTATTTCAAAGTTATGTTATATATTATATTTTATTCATTCCGCTGTGAGATTCGTATTACTCTGATTCTGTTCTGTGGTGATCTTCTTCTTATATTCTAATTTTCTATCTTCTCTATTCTCACCCTCTAACTTCTTTTTATTAAAGATCAAGAATTTCCGATGTCTGAATAGTCAGCATGGTAGTTTTGTGTTGATTTTCGGAGTTGAAAATCCCAGCTCGTTACACAGATAATATAAATGTTTTTCCACTATAAAAGTTTCCGCTGTATGCAAAATTACAACTCGCTCGAAACATCCATGTTGTACACCCATGTTATTTATAATTCATCCATAAGCATCCAGGACTCGCAGTGATATGAACTGCAGACTCATTAAAGTGAGCTCTATCCTAGCATGCAGGTGTAATAAGTGATGCAACATGTATGCAAACAACCTAAATACACACATATAATTCTACATGAGTGCTCGGTGCGATGGTGTTGCATCCATTCCCTAACATCCAATCTATCAATTACGATGCATCCATAAACGAAAATTTGAGGGGAAACTTATCCATGAAAATCTTTGGGTGAGTATGTCTCATCTTATCCTCGGTTTCCCATGTGCTTTCCGCAGGGTCATCTCCTCGTTGTACTCGGACATGGTGAACGGTTTTGTTGCAGAATCTCTCGATTCTGTGCTCTACAATCCTTGTAGTTGCATGGGGAACCCTGGACTCCAACTCAAGTTTCTCTTGTCCTCAATTTCATCAAGCTTGAGTCTGATAGGAGAATCATGAAGGCATTTCCTTAGATGAGATACATGAAAAACATTATGGATTCCCTATAGACGCTCTGGGAGATCCACTCGATAAGCCAAAGATCCTATCTTCTCGATGATACCAAAAGGTCCAATAAATATGGGAGCTAACTTCCTAGTCTTCTTGAGAGGGGATGCTTTCGCGAATACTAAGTCTCCAATATTAAATTCTAGTTCCCTCCTTCGAATATCGGCATACGATTTTTGTTGGTCTTGGGCTGCCTTCATTCTCTGCCTAATCAAAGATATCTTCTTTGTGGATTCACGGACGAAGTCTGGTTCGAGTGTAACCATGTCGGTAGTTTCCCACCAACAAGTTGGCGATTTGCATGGCCTCCCGTATAGCGCTTCGAAAGGGGCCATACCAATTGTCGCTTGAAAACTATTATTATGCCGTCATCACGCACGAAGCACGTACCGTTACACTCGTAACAATTATAACTTGTATCCTAGGCATGTGGAAATGATTTAAATATAATATTAAAAGTAGACTGTTATATACATTATCACATGTATGTTTATAATCCATATTTCACCCAGTTCACCCTTTTTGTGGTGTTATACACCGAAAAATGTTTACATTTGACTTATTCAAATTCATGAATGCGTTTACACCCAAATTAGGATCCAAACCCAATTCAACTATGAAACAATTCAAATCCATACCTTTTAAGGCTAAATCAAATGATAATAAAGGTGAAATGCATAAAATATAAATAATATTACACCACTCATATTTACCTTTATTCCAATACAAAAATCACAATTCCACAAAACCAATTCAATATGGCAATTTCCTACGTGATTACAAAATAGAAGATTTGGGGATTTTTCATGTTATATTATCTCGTAACTAAATCTTCATAGGCATAACAATTCATATGGCAAAATGTCAATAATATGAATAAGCCTTTAAGCAAAACTAGATTCCACTCACAAATTAGGTTGAGATGTGGTAAAAATTCATGATCTGCAATGGTTCTCAACATTCAAGCGATCTCTGATCGATCTCCTAACAATACACGTATAAGTAATGTATAATTAGATTCTTATATATATTGTTTATGCTAAATTCCAAATCCCTAAACTTATATAGATTGAAATAGAAAGACAAAGAAACGGATTAGAGAAGTAGAAGAAACCTTCACCCTTTTTCTCTTTATTTTTCTATGGAATTCAGCAGCGTGGAGGCAGAGGTATAGAATAATTAGGGTTTATGGTGTGGGGTTTGAGGGGCTTTTATACTTGCTCGTGTGAGCATGAGCCGTCGGACTAATAAAATTTAATCTAGGCCTTACATATAAACATATCCTCTTAGAAAACCCTAATCCACGTTCTGCTTCACCGGCCGTGTAATGGCCCGAATTTCCGTACTTTTTGGGTCGACTAGTAACACCACACGTCCAACCCAAATTGCACAGAAATACGAATCATTATTAGGAAGAAGTTAGAGGATGAGAAATAGAAAGAAAGAAATATTAGAATAGAAGAAGAATGAAGAACACAATCTCACAACGGAACGAATAAAATATATTAAATAACATAACTTTGAAATACAAATCAATAACTTTATATATATACATACCATTATCAGAGCACTACCGTTATTCCTGGAACAATTATAAACACCTGTTTCCAGATACAACATAGTACACAGTGGAAAATATGATAGTCTATAGCTAACTGGTGAAGCCTTCTACTTCAAGCTCCTCCAAGTGAATCTGTAAAACCCCGACTACTTGGCTGCCCTTACAAATTTGGGAACCCAAGAGTTTAGGGAAAACAAACAAAATAACTCTGTGTCAGTCATGGGACTGGTGTGAGTAAACTCCAACCATTGGTTTAACTTTTAAAAATCCTTTCGAAAGAAGATATAATCGTAAGACCGATCCACACATAAACACGGATGGTTTTTAACTTACAATAACCCAAAACATTTTTTTATCAAAATCTGGTGATATAATAAGAGTGTCTAAATCAAATAAATAGAATCCAGCGGAATGTTTGCATCTCACGCTCCATATATAATATAAAATCAAAAACCGCAGGGCGCTTATTGGAGATTGGATTTCCAACATGACAAGGTATGGGACTACCTCTCGATAGTGTATCTCTAGAGACGAATACACTGGGTTCAACAAGAACTTCTTGCAACCCGGCCCACACATGACCGACCACTCATTTCGCCTGAGTGTATCAAATGTATATCACCAACGGTTGGGATCAGTAACCGTTTCCCGAAAGGGACAGCATCGATAGATTAAAGAAGCAAATTGAATTTCTCTAGATAGGTGATTATGCATCCTAATGGGAGCGACCCACATAGCCATGCTGCCTGCCCGATTTTTGTCAATTCCCGGTTGTGAGGCTTGAGGTTTGAATTACCTTCCAGAACAACTGGCCACCATTCACTTTGAATGCCACATCGTCAGATCCATCGGAAATCACTAATTGGTTTCCACAAAAATACTCAGATTGTCAAGCTAAAGAAGTTTCCCTTCTTTGCTACCAACTTCGTACGTTTGAAGAAATCAGCGTACGTAATCCCTTTGGAAATACTCTGTCAGACACTCGTCCATACAAGTTGTTCTGGGTCTGGACAAACCGAAGGCACCGTACTATTAATTCATCTTGGGAAATTCCTACCCAGGGTTAACAGAACAACCCTTGCATTTTATTCCGTCTTCAATTTTGTTCATCAGTTGATTCATAACGCTTATACCAATACAGAGTGGTTTCCAGATATTAAATCTAATCCCGGTCTCTCCATATTGACAAGGAGGTATAAAATAAATCAAAACTTTTGATAGTCGGTGATTTAACTATCAAAGAAACATCCATACAATCAACGGTCCTATTTCCAATTGGAAATCCTACCGATCAACCATCAAACAACGTTGGCCCCTTTTTATATTAATTCCTTATTAAATTATTATTTCCAATTCCTATTTTCTCATCTTTTGTATCCTTTCAAAGCTCTATTTTTCTCTCTTGATTACACTTCTTTTACGGGGAAAACACTGATTATAACGGTAGCGTAATAATCGCCATCTCCAAATATTTGATCATTTGTTTTAACGACAGCGTTACAATTACTGTATAGATTACAAAACATTTATTATAGCGACAGCACTAAAATCGCTGTTTAGATTTACAAGATATATTATAACAACAGTGTTATAATCGTTGTTTAGATTCACAATTCTTCTATAACTTGGATTTATGTAACTTAAACATTTCTCCTTCGCATTCTGAAATTACCTTTAAATTTCAATTGTTAACCTAATTCAATTCTCAAGTATAAGTTTATCTTTAAAATCATCATTTTAGTTTTTGAAACCTCTTCACAAGTTCATTTGTATGATTTGGATTTATCTCTAAATCCCTTTATCAATTCTTTTACGCAACCCGATAAACATTTCCTTTCTTTACAAAACTTGACGTCACTTTCCCATTAAAACCCCATTTTCCCTTAATATTGATTAAACCAACGCATTAATTTTGATGTTCTTTTTATAGACTTTTGTAACAACTTGGATTATGAAACTCCCTTTTTAAACTCTTTTTCGATTTCAACTAAAATTCCATTTCAGGTTCGATTACTTCTTTAGCTATGATTACCTCTTTAACGATTTTTCCATTTAAAAGTAATCGTTTTGATTGATTAAAATAACCATTAACTTCAATGTTATCCAAATAAAAGTAGTTTATAGAATAATTAATCATTTTAAAAAGATTATCAAATGATAATTAACTTTATTACTAATAAGCTATTAAATAAACACTTTTAATTAAGAATTAATTAACTTCTAAGACCATCGTTATGTTTAACGGCTATTTATAAGACTATTCCTTTTAGATCAAATTAATCAAATATCCAATTTTCATTGAACATTCGACTTTGTCAACTAGTTAAAATGACAACTGATTTTATACTAATTCACACTCTTATGTTTAACAACTTAAAAATATTACTTCCTTGTTTAATTAAACAATTATTCTAATTTATTAGCCAACAGGTTAATTCCAGACATTGAAAACGCGGACAACAAATGTTTGGTCTATACGTTCTAAATATAAGGTGGCATTTTTTTTCTCTTTCTCAGGCATTATATGGTGGTAGGCCAGAAGTTTACTTTTTATTATACGCGTATGAGTTTGTGGAACTTCATTATGCACTGTAACGTGTAGTGTATTTATATAAGATGTTAGGATACCCTGTTATTAAACTCGGTCCGCTTATGGACTGCTATGTACAAAAATAAGAATACTATCGTGTCACGCGATGTGCAATAATCCCAAAAATATAATAATATCGGTAGTTTAACTTATATTATGAAACCCCAAAATATTGATTTAGGGTGCAAAATACTCCAAATAAAAAGTTGCGTATTTAATTAATTAAAAATTACAGTAAAATTCTAAAAATTAAATTATCACTACGTCTCAAAAGAACCTTGTCGAAATTCAAATCCAATATTTAATTATTTTTAAATAACCGATATGGCTCATATACGATTCCACGACTTTATGAAAATTTGAATTGGACATAACTTTTTATTCTCGCTATGAAATCTTGATTTTTCACATTCGTTGGAAAGATATTTTCAAACAGATTCAAATATTTCTTGTTTCTCTAAAATCCAATTTATTTTGAATCCTATACATCCATTTAAAATTTGAAATCGAATTTTCAAACTACCGCGCCATTTTGAACTCGTTTTAATTATATTATAAATTACATGTTTAAAACTTCCTTTTAATAAATAAATTCCTATATATAATTCAAATAAAAAATTTAAAACAAATTTAAATATTCAGAATTTAACGACTAAAAATCCAGGTCGTTACAGGCCGCGTAGCGGTCGACCCCCCCAAAGGGGGAGCGGTTGACCCCTTCGCGGCTGGAACGCCCAATTCTGCTGCATTGATGAGCTATTAATTTTATTACTTACATTCTTAATTTGCTTCATTCTTTTCCATATATCCAATATACGTTGTCCCCTAAATCTTATCTCTAATTTCAAATTTTGAATTTCCGTCTTTTTATTTTAAATTATTATTTGGACAATATATATAATACTCACACACACAGATATATATATATATCTGTGTACATTGTCCAAATTCAACTGTTCATAACTTCTTCATACGTTAACTGTTTTCAGCATACTATAAATGAAAATGGTTCTTAATTTCGCTTCAAATCCAAATAAAATAGTTTCGTGGCCAAATTCCTAAAGCTGTAAAATCTAATTATCCAGCCATATTATTTAATTGCTTATTTTTAATTATTTAATTTATTATTGATACTTACAAATTTTATGTGGTGTTACAAATTAAATAAATAAATAAAAATAGTAATTGTCTATTAGGGTACAACAAATAGATACTTTGGGACTGATAAAGTAAGGATAGTCAGTGGAAAAGGTTGCCATAGGAAAATATGGCTGTTATGGTCATAAATGTCAATAAACTTAGGGATAGGAGCAAATTGTTGTAAAAAGGGATTAATGGGTATTAATCGTTGTTTAAATACTAAGTCCAATTAGGGAAATAATCGAATAAATATCCTAGGGTAAGGAGGAGATAATTTTCCTTATTTATACTAGTTAAATATAGAACTTATAATTAAAAATTACAATTGGGCTTAGTAGGTTAATGATGTAAAAATTTATTAACCATAGGAACCCGTGACGATAAATCATGTGTGAATAGTATTTCCGTGGAGAGAAACTAAATGGAAAGGACTTAACGACGTAGCCTACTTTATCCTAATAGGGAAAGGTATTAAAGGCTAATGGGGTACGTACATAATAACCTTCACGTTTAGTCCGCTTCCTGAGTCTTAAGCGGTTGGGGTCGAAGAGTCCACCTGGGAATAGATCTTTCAGTTTAGGGGTCTTAAATGGCGTGAGTGTGTGGGGCCTACCCAACCCTAGAAACTAAAAAGTCAGATATGGCTACCTATCCTACAGAAGTAGTAAGCGACTAAGGAGGTTATCTAATAGGTTCAGCTAGATGGTATAGAGAACGATAAAATACCATCTCTCACCTTACACGGGGCAAGGGCATATGCGTGAATGATGGAAGCCTTAACTAGTAGGGCCCCATAGCTAGTGCCCTCTAGTTTATGTTAACATTGAATATATTATCAAGGAATAATATGTTGTATATAACGTAGTTGTATACACAATTATATGATTTTTATTTAATGATAACAATCAAATAAATATTATTTTAAACGTGTTTGTTACCGTACTGTTATATATATATATATATATATATATATATATACATTACAGACAGGAATATAATATTTATATATAACTAGAATACGACTATACAGACATTCATATATTATTACAGTATTTCATTTAAATATAAATATTATAATTCAAACATTCAAACAGTACAACTATCTATAACTCCACTATTTAAACACTTCACATGAATTTGTACTTGTAAATAAACTATATACAATAGACAAATTTGTTTGAACACAATGAAATAATATTTTATTTCAATCAGATTTGTTTATTACAAATATTAGTACAATTCTCACATTCTTATACATCATCTTCTCACTACAACACTCAGTCTATATAATACATATACATACAGTTCATTTTCACTTATATTTATATAGACACTCAAACACTGTTCTTGTCTTCGTCTCCAATCTTCTGCCTTCACAGCTTTCAGTCAGTCCAGTCTTCATACCTGTGACAACAGAAACACACACACAGTAATCTTGAACATAAATAGTTTCATATTCTAGCAAATATTATTTTATTTTTTAAAATTTATTTGCCTCATAATTTTGGTGTTTTTCTCATCATCTTTCATGACTTGATCTGATAAGTGAATATAGCATGCGCACAATACATGTATACACACATATAATTTTTTTTCAGGGACAAGATTTTTTTTCCTGATGGACTGCATATACACACGTGCATAAATATACACGTGTGCACTGCCTCGCCAATCAAAATGCAGCGTAGTAACTTAGGAGCAGCCACATGGACCAACTCGATTCAGTGCATGATCAAAGAACATCTCGACATGCAAGCATATATGTGCAAAAGTTGCAACAACATGTTGACATGCAGAAAGCCAAGTATAAATGTACAGGTGAATGGTCGAGCACAAAACAAAATGTACAAGGCAGTTTCAGTTTTTTTTTTTTTTTTTTTTAAAGTGGTCGAGGCAATTTGAATGTAATGGCAGCATGAATACAAGCATTGTCAATGTCGAACAAGTGCATGCTCAAGTACATATGCAAGCAAGTCGAAGTAGTTCTCAACATTCATGGTTGAACACATGGCAAGGCAGCATGTGCAAATGCAAGTGAATACATGCTCACAACAAAAAAAGAAAAAAGAAAGAAAGAATGGCACAAGTGAGTACAAGTGCAAAGTTTTTTCATGACATATTTCAAAATGGTCAGATGCAAATTTTTCTAGTGCAACACAAAAGTGAATTCACATGCAAAACTGTGTGGACATGTACATATGAATACATAACCACAAAAATGGTACACAAGTTAAAATAGGTGCATAAACAAGGTTCAAGCTTATGCAGTCACAAGGATGGGACAAAACTGGATTTCAACTTGCATGAAATGCCAAGGGAGTTTATTTTAAAACATTCAATCGAATAACATTTCTGGAAATAAATAATGTCATGAATGCAAGCATATATTCTTGTTTTTAAACATTTTCAGAAATGAATATTCAATCAGTGATGACAAAGCAGTGAATGGAATCTTTAGCATGGAAAGTTTTTTTATTTCAACAGCAAATTGGAGAAGCAAAAGTGGCAGGCAATAAATCACAGTGCTAACTTGGCATGAAGTTTTCTATCTTCAGAAATAACAATCAATCCAGAAAATCAAATCATAAATAAAGCAAGCACTTTTTGGCAAGTGCTCATGGCAAAACAAGAATGTTGAACATGCAAGTCATTATGGCATATGTGCAAATCAGCAAGTGTTACACAAAATAGGAAGTGATTCATTTTCAACATACACTGTTCTAGTATGGAGATATTGGTAACATGCATAAGTCTTTTTGGAAAGCATTGATCATAGACTGTTCAATGGTTTCAAATTAGCAAATTTATATTCAACATTTTTTTTCTTCTAAATCAAGAAATCTATTCCTGTCTTAGCAATCATCCAATTGTGACTCAAATTCATATAAGGAATGCTTTTAATGTTTTGAGAAATCAAAATATTCCATTTCCAGAAATGAACACATTTATGAAATGAGATCAACGCAGCTTTTTTGGGAAAGCATTTAATTTTTTGCAGAAATCAAGAAATTCGAACAATGCAACATATTAGGGAATCAAAGGAAATCATGTTTGGCAAGAAACCAATTTCTCTCCAAGAATGCACAATTAGTTTTTGGACAAGGGAAAGCATTTAATTGTTTTCAAAAATCACATCTTTTCTATGGAACAATAGTGCTCATGTTTATAGCAAGTTCTATATATATTTCCAAAAATTACAGTATAATATTTGGTAAGGTATTCATAGCCATCAATCATGCAAGCTATTTCAAAGCCAAGAAATTCAAATTCAACCGAGAATGTCAAAAGAGGAAATTTTACTCAAATCGGCCAAGTGATATTCATGTGAAATCAAAGACATGCATTTGGGGATTGAAAAATCCTATAAATACTACACCACATCATCACAGGTAGATTATCGAAATCAAAACAAAACATCACAAGTCTGAATTCAAAAAATCAGAAATACTCACATTTTTTTCTTTTTGAAGTTTCAATCATCAACAACGTCTACCCAAATCAATCGAAGGAGCAAGCTACTGGAGATATGAAACGACCCGAACTTCCCCGGTCTCCGAAGAGAAGAGAAAGAACGAATTGTTTTGAGAACACGACAAAATAGAACGCAGACGGGAGAACATTTCATTGTATATTACAACAATTCCATCATAATACAAGAATATACAGAATATAAATGAATATTACACAGAAATATCAGAGATTTAAATTACATTTAAATACATAGCAGCGGAAAATAATACAATACACAACTAGAAGTAGATATACGGATACAAAGCTTTCCGGATATCATTCCAGCTGTAAACCAGGATCCTGTGAATATAAATCTGCAAAACCAAAACTACTAGCTGCCCGTGTCGAAAATAAGGGCACCCAGAGTTTAGGTTAAAACAATAAACTCCAGGTCAGTCATGTGACTGGTGTGAGAACTAAAACAGTTATTAATCTTTGTTTTTAAAGTTAGGCAAATCAAGGGACCACGCCGTATAACACGGAACGGGTTTCCTCCCAAGAATACCATCGCATATAACAACAGAGCAATGCTAAATAAAGAAAAATGAAGCTATTATAAGACCTAGGTCCTATCACACAATGCAACGCAAGCCGGGGGATAGGGTTTTTACCTTATAATAGCCAAGAATGTTTGATACGTTTAAAACAAATCATTTGATACTATTATAAGTGCATAGTGTCTAAAACAACTTCAAATCATAAGTATCAATCATAGACGGCATAAGCGCCCCGTCCCACTATGTCGCCATACTAGGATATACAAATAAAACCGCAAATGTCACGTATTTGGAAATTGGATTTCCATCTATGAACCGAGGCAAAAGATAGTCCTCTACCGATTCGAGACAATCTAGCCCATGTCTCAGGAACAGCCGCAACTGCCCCCTGGATCCTCAGGGCCGGTCCACCGATGTGGATTATTATGCCTGAACAATACGTCTCTCCGCCCTATGGGGCGTAAATGAGCCAAAAAATGACTCCATCGGACCCAGATCGTCCGATCAAACCGAGGCGCCTCGCAACAATAACAACCACATAAGTCAAACTCGTCAGGGCGTGTAAAACCACTGATGCCACTTCTAGCTAGAAAGAAACGCATGCCCTCCCTGACGTCCTCTCCTGTTTTTGGTTCATACCGGGTGTGAAACTCGCGAAGTAAACGTTACACAAAGCTACGCCACAAAGGCCGTGCTTCGATCATCAACCACAAGACTTTGCTTTTCAACAGAAGCCTTGATCATTTGCCACTTGGGCATGCCACACAGGCAATTCACTCTATGCGTTTGATATCCATCAGTATATAACCCCTGAGCTCGTACGTCTCAGAGAGGGGCGTTAAGCAAGAGAATAAATTCTCCGCCGCCAAACAGATATATATTTAATAGAAATCAATCACACAGACTAAAATCCAATGTCAGACACACAGTCCATTTACAAGTTCGTTATGGGTCTGAACGAAACCGGAGGCACGTAGTACCCCGCATATCCATCGATCTCCAAGTACGTCTGGACGACCACCAACTGTTTCCATCTTCTTGGGTGTACATCCCAATCAAGATCATCAGTAATCACCCAAACGACGTGAAGACCTCCGGTCTTCGACCACCGTCTTCATCTTCGACTTATCGTCGTATTAGTTATTCAGAATGGGATAAAGCCGGTCTTTCCGAATAACTCGCGTATATTTTAAATAAGTGTTACACAAGCACAACATACACCTCATTCCAATTCATCAGTCACTAACCGTAAATTAATCAAGAGAATAATTCCCCAAATATTAACCCCGAAGGCCGAAACCAACATCAGATCAATATCCAGAAAACCATTCTGCTTAGCTAACCGACAGTTAGTTTCTAAATTTCACATTCATAGGGAAAGGTTCCCATTAATTTTATCAAAGATAAACTCATTGAATTTATTATTTAATCTTATTTTGAATTTCGATTCAACCAGTCGGGATTAACGAACCTTACCGAAGTAATCATTTGTTTTAATTTCCCAATCCCAACCTATTCATCCCATGAAGTAAAACTGGTAATACTTCATATCTAACACCACAGTGTTATCGATAAATTCAATTACCATTTTACGTTCAAATCTAATTAAAGATTTAACTAACGCCTGGAGCAAAACTGGTGATACTCCATTCTCGATCATTTCAATCTAATTAAAGATTCATTAAAACTCCACTTAGTTTTAATCTGTGACTGGGTTAAAGAATCAGTGTCATTTAAAACACGGTCCACGATAAACCCAAAATCACATCACATTTCAATCAGTTCCTAACCGTAAAGTAGCAAGTGAGCAATTCCCTAAGTATTAATCCCGAAGGCCGAAACCAACATCAGATCAATATCCAGAAACCATTCAACTTAACTAA
This sequence comes from Allium sativum, assembly GCA_030737875.1. Lineage (NCBI taxonomy): Eukaryota > Viridiplantae > Streptophyta > Magnoliopsida > Asparagales > Amaryllidaceae > Allium > Allium sativum. The sequence goes on along the minus strand of CM060927.1, from coordinate 257,305,411 downwards.
TCTCCAGTTAGTTTCTGATTTTCTTAACTCCTTTGGGTCTAAGAACAGTATTATTGAAGATACCATCCACGACAACCCAAAATCACATTTCATTGATTAGCGGGTTAAAGAACAAGTGTTATTTAAAACACTGTTCACGATAAACCCAAAAATCAATACCAATTCAATCCCAATTAAATATTATTTAATTGGTACACTTCATTAAATCTAAATAAAAAGATTTAATCTTTTTCTCAACTAGGCTTAAGAACAGTGTTAATGAAGACACCATTCACGACAAACCCAAATCACATTTGATATTCAATACAAGGCTCTGAATAGAAAATATACCGGCTTATATTCAATATCAAATTCTACGACCAACAAATATCGTATTGGAAATAACGATATAAATATCTTTCAAATTTCCGTAACAATATCTGTGTAATCACGAAATCCAACATCGAAATATTCCGAAGACAATTTCGATTCAAATCCATTCCAAAATAATTATTGGAAATTCTAGTTATTTTCAAAACCATTTCAAATCCCGTTTATTTATTTAAAAATAAATAGAATTATAATTCTAATTCAAAACTAGTTCATTTCGATAAAAATCTATTTTTATCTTTTCAAATATGGAGTTTTTCATCCCAATTCTTTCTAAATCATTTCTTATGATTTTACACAAATTATTACAATTTTTAATAATTTTATCAAGGCCCGTACAGTCGATTTCCATCAACGGCCATCGAACTGCACTTACAGCGACCTTTTCCAAATTTGATTTGGACATAATTCCAAATCCATCCGTTAGATTTCAAATTTCTAATATTCGTTAGAAAGCTCTTTTCGATACGAACCCAACGGTTCCGGTTTCAGGAGAAATCCGACGGTCGGATCTCCCGTAATACCCGTTCAAAGTCAATGGTCGAAATTCACGAACTACCGCAGCGCGGCGCGTTCTATTCAGGCCATTATATTATATATATAATATATATAATATATACTTCGTCGATTTCAATTCAAAACGTGCTTTATAAATCGTTTTTAAATTCATTTCAAATTGATTTCAGTTCAAATTGATTTCTAATTCAATTTCAGTTCGTTTTCAATTCAATTCAATTTCAATTCGAATTCATTTATATTCAATTTCAATTCGAATTCATTTATATTCAATTTCAATTCGAATTCATTTCTATTCAATTTAATTCGAATTTCAATTCTTTTCAAAATATCAGATTTTGAAATCACTTTCGATATTCATTATAAAATGAATAAAATCGATATAAATATCGTTCACGTCAAAATGGCGTCAAACTAATCAACACGGCTCCATATATTTTTATTTTCAAATATTCTATTTTAAATATTTCTTTTTCAAATATTTCTATTTCAAATATTTCTATTTCAAATATGGAATGAGGCCCAATCAATTACCATATAATGTAAATTATATGGATTTTCTACAACACATGTATACCATAACAACGATGAATAATCAACCATCATCCAAAGTGCATTCCACACTGTATAAGCATCAAATATAAATATTCAACGCTTATAACAGCCTGTCAATCAATCGATCGACATACAACTAAACAATCAGGATTAGTGTACGTCAAATATCATCCCAATACCCGTGTGGGGTTTCAAACAATCAAACACATACTTTATTTGTGCAGTTGGGCGATGTGTAAAATTTATCGTCCCAATCAATATCAGTCAAATGTGTGTATATAAACAAATCGTCCGATCTGTTTATTTTTATTTCATTTCATATACACGTTAAAAATTCTATTTTTAACTATAAAATATTTTCAACTATATAAATATTTTATTTCATTTCATATCACATCACACAATCAACTACACATCAAAATCAAACAAACAAGCATACAAGCCGTCCATGGTCTGTGGACGACGGGTGTCGGGTGCTACTAAACACTGTCTGCATCCTTGTATATATTTATATAACTAGAAAATAAAATCAAAAGTGAGAAGTTCTCACCAAAGCTATCCCAACTCCACGACACTTCAAATGTAGAAGTCTTCGCCGTTCTCGCCTTTTGTTACTTTCTTTGCCCGTATTCTCTACATATGTAAAAATCGAATTTTTACTCCGCTATTCAATATATAAAAATCGAATTTTTTACTTCGCTATTCAATATATAAAAATCGAATTTTTACTTCGCTATTCAATATATAAAAATCGAATTTTTACTTTGCTATTCAATATATAAAAATCAATTTTTTACTTTGCTATTCAATATATAAAAATCGAATTTTTACTTTGCTATTCAATCTATAAAAATCGAATTTTTACATTGCTATTCAATCTATAAAAATCGAATTTTTACTTTGCTATTCAATATATAAAAATCGAATTTTTACTTTGCTTCTATATAAATAAAAATCGAATTTTTACTTTGCTATTCAATATATAAAAATCGAATTTTTACTTTGCTATTCAATGTATAAAAATCGAATTTTTATTTTGCTATTCAATATATAAAAATCGAATTTTTATTTTGCTATTCAATATATAAAAATCAAATTTTTACTTTGCTTCTATATAAATAAAAATCAAATTTTTACTTTGCTATTCAATATATAAAAATCGAATTTTTACTTCGCTATTCAATATATAAAAATCGAATTTTTACTTCGCTATTCAATATATAAAAATCGAATTTTTACTTTGCTATTCAATATATAAAAATCGAATTTTTACTTCGCTATTCAATATATAAAAATTGAATTTTTACTTTGCTATTCAATATATAAAAATCGAATTTTTACTTTGCTATTCAATATATAAAAATCGAATTTTTACTTTGGTATTCAATATATAAAAATCGAATTTTTACTTTGCTTCTATATAAATAAAAATCGAATTTTTATAGATTCGACTTCATATTAAAAATAGGATCTTTATTACTTCGACTTCATATTAAAAATAGGATCTTTATTACTTCGACTTCATATTAAAAATAGGATCTTTATTTCTAAGCTAATCTATCCACGTAAAAATCATATTTTTAATATTCTACATAAATAAGAAATCTTATTTTTAATCCTCTACATCATAGGTAAGACTGAATTTCATTTTTTTATAGAACTAATTACTTTTTTTTATAACTAAAATTAAAGAAATAAAAGTAAATAAAACTCACAGTATAAATCGGAGGGGAGGGGGCTTCATCGTTGGGCGCTGCAGAGGAAGGGGGTGTCGAAGCGTCGTCGTTTTGCAGGTAGGTGGCGCCAGTGGATGGTCGTCGCGGTGGTTGCGCCTGGAAAGGGGGGGTTTTCTTTGTGGTTCTCGATTGGGGTGTCGGGTTCGCGCGAAGCGCTGAGGGAACGGGGAGGAGATGAGGAGGGGGATGTGCCATGGGGACGCGTCGTCGTAGGGGGCGGCGCGGTGGTGAGTTGATGGCCGTCGCCCCCTTTTCCTCAATCGAAAATTTCGATTGAGATTAGCCTGAGAATGAAAATGAAAAAGAAAAAAAGGGGGAGGGGGTTTTAGTAAAAGGATTTTATTTTATTTTATTTTTCCTTTAATCCTCTAAAAAGTTAGATATTAATTCGAACTCGAAATCAAACCCACCGACTGTCGTCTCTAGCTAATTACCCCCATTCCGAACACAATGGGATATGCCATGTAGGCCGATTCACTTGTTTTGACTAGTTTCCTTTGAATTTAAAATATAATTCTTTATATATTCAATTTGAACGTGCATTTCAATTTACTGGGGTCACACACTAACTAGAAAAATTCCAAAAAAATATTTTCTAGCCTCGTATTAACGATACGGTCCTAACAAAACTATTTTCGTCGAATTCTGAGATTGTTTGAAAAATGGCCATTTTCCAGTCGATTAAAATCAACTGAAACTGGTCAAACGCGTTTTATTTTGCCACGCTCACATATTGATTCGAAAAATTATGAAATTTGGAATCTAGTAATAATTTGACATCACGGATCCAACAAAAGTGGTTTCGTCGAAATCCGAAGTCGTTTGCAAAATTTCCATTTTTAAGGGCCTGAATTCCATAGCGACTATTCAGAATTTTCAACTGGACATATCTTTTGATTCCCGCTATGAAATTTCAATTTTCGGGTTTGTTGGAAAGATAGTCACAATTAGATTCCATTATTTTTGGTTTCACTAAAATCTGGTTTATTTTGTACCCGGTACATTTATTTGAAGTTTGAAATCGAATTATCGAACTACCGCGCCATTTTCAATTCCTTTTATATATATAAATAATATTTATATTCTATCGTCGATTCAAACGAATATATACGTTCAAATTATATTCAAAATAAATTTCTCGTTGATATTATTTAAAATAATTCATTTTAAATAATCAAAATTCGCTAAAATTGCCAAAATTAAAATTTTAAACTGGCCCAGATTTCCGGGTTATTACAAGATAGAAGCCACAAGCGAATCAAATCAATTCCTTCAACCGCGATCTGATTTTTGGAGAAAAAGAAGAAAACCTAATTTGTGTTTAAGGGGCGGCGGCAATTCTTATTTTTCCATAGAATCGGGAAAAAGAGGCTAAGGGTTTGCAAAGGACTAATTGGACCGGGCCTTTTAGTTTCGACCTAGCCTATTTAATTTAAAGGGAAGGGTTTTCTTTGTTATTTTTCTATTGTGTTTTATTTTGTATTGTTTTTTTTGTAAATTGAATTGTAATCATTCAAGCAGTTTACTAGAGTCTGTAAAATCTAGGGTTACGTGTTATGGGTTTGTAATACGGGAAAATCTAGTCGAGGGGATATCGGTCAGTCTAGGGTTTTGAGCGTATGGTTGGGACAGGAGCAGGCGCTGCGAGTTTACATGGAATTGTAAGAGGGATCTGTTTATAACACCTAGTAGAAACCTTAGGAATGCAGCAGTAGGCAGGATTTTGCCGAAGCTGGGTATCTCTGTGTGTTATTTACTTTTTGTATTTTTATTTCTGCTGCATTCTACGATCTAATAATTTTTAATATCCTGCTAAAAATCAATAAACCCTATTTACCCCCCTCTTGGGTTAATCTAGATCCAACATAATAAGTGACCAATAGGTCCGCCTAGGGTCAATTAGGGTGAATCCACCATATGACGGCCAAGGATTTTTCGCCCTGAAAATCGACATAAATACATTTCCGTATCTCATGTCAATCTTCCAAACACCGAAAACACTGGATAGTTATTAGAAAGAAATTAGAGGGTGAGATAAGAAATAAATATTAGGATAGAAGAAGAAGAACTAACACAACATAGAATCAAAGTCTCACATCGTAGCGGAACAAAATATAATACAGAAATAAATCTTTATTGGGAGATTTTAAAAATACTTACAATATCAGAGTACATCACTCCTCTGGACAGTTATAATAACTTGTCCTAATATACCACACAGACAACAGAATAATTACTATGTATAATATGTCTTAACCCCTCCATCTCATCTTTGGACATCGCAGCATCCAATAACCTGGACCTGTACAACCCGGTCTAACCCGAGCATTTACAAAACACCGGGTCAGTATGGTGAACTAGAGTGACATCCAACTAGATTTTTAAGTGCAAAAATCTTTTCAAAAGAGAAGGATATTCGTAAGACCAAATCACACATAAATACAGACGGTTTTCACCTTACGGTAACCCAAAACATTTTTGAAATCAATATCTTTTCTGATATTATAATAGTGTCTAAATACATGTAGATAACAATCTAGCGGAACGTTTGCATCTCACGCTCCACATATATAGTATACAATAAAAACCGCAGGCGCTTATAGAGATTGGATTCTGAATATGACAAGGTATAGAACCACCTACCGATAGTGTATCTCTAGAGGCGAATACACCGGGTTCAACAAGAACGTCTTGCAATCCGGCCCACACATGGCCGACCACTCATTTCGCTTGAGTGTATCGAATGTATATCACCAATGGTTGGGCTCAAACCACCATTTTCCCGAAAGGGACAACATTGAAATATATTTAAATACGCAAAAGGAAATTCCCTAGATAGGTGATTATACACCCTAATGGGAGCGACCCACATAGCCATGCTGCCTGCCCATTTTTTGTCAATTCCTGATTGGTGAGGCCTGAGGTCAGAATTAACTTTGTAACATCGGGTCATCATTTACTTTGAATGTCACATCGTCAGATCCACTAGATATCACTAACAGACGTCCACAAAAATACTCTAGCAGTTAAGCTAAGAGAATGACCATTCTCCGCTAACAACTATAGCACATTTGAAGAAATCAACGTACGTGATCCCTTTGGAAATACTTTGTCAGACATCCGTCTATACAAGTCATCCAGGAACATGATGAACCAAAGGTACTCTCCTAGAGCTTCCAATATAGGAATCACCCCATGGATCAGTAGCGAGAAGTCCTTGCAATCCGTAGATTCCAACCACGATAGAACGACAATTTATCTCAGGTTGCAAGATCAGAGATTTTAAGCAGTTCCTCTGTTTAAAGATCTACCGTCTTCAATACTCCATCTCGATCATCTTCTGATATCTTCACATATTTGTTGATCATAATGGTTTTCGAATATGAATTCGATCCTGGTCTTTCCGTATCACCAATCATATGGGAATGATTTGATAGTCGGCGATTTAACTATCAAAACAAACAATGATTCAATCATGAAAATCCAATGAGTTCACTGGTTCAGTATTCAAAATTAATTGACCTTTTAATTAAAACAAATATAATTTAAAACTCTTAAATATTTCGATATTATAAATACAACTTTTCGCTTCTTATTTAACATAAGTTTTTCTTTAAATAAATTCATTTTCATGCTTAGGAAAATCCTATCTCATATTCAGTTTTCTATTTTCATCTTCAAAACATTAGCCACTTATTATCTAATATAGGGAAGACCAATTCAAATATTACTCGTAAAACAATCATTGCGAACTATCTTTTATTCATTACTTGAAAACAATAATCAACGCTTATTCTGATAGAATAAAACTCAACTTTACGTTTCCTTTTTGGCTCGAAAATATCGTTATAATTTCATGCAATCCCCTTTTCATTTTCCTTTTCACTTTGGAACTCTCATTATATATCTTCCCAATTTCACTAAACGTTGCACTATTATTTCTTTAACGGAAAAAATAAATTATCACTAATCCCTCTTTCCCATTACAACAAATATCATCCTCAGATAATCCTGATGTCGTTCAAGTTGGGGTATTTTAATTACCTCTCAAATCTTGATCAACAACATACTTATCCTCAGGTAAATATAAGTTGTAATCCAAAAACCAATATTCCATTTCGGACTTAAAACAAATTCCATTTAACTATTTTATTCAAAGTACAGTTTCATAAACCTGCTTACTTTTTAAATATCTCTTTCTTGAATATAACCCTTCTTTCTTAGTTCCATAATAAACTAATTTCTTATAAACAATACCCTTTTAACTGTGCCTCTTTAAACCAGTTCCTTTATTGTTCGTATTTGGTTATACATCCCTATGACCCACTTCTTTACCCAAATTCACTTTTACCAATCTCCTTTCCAATCTATTCAACCATTCCCCGCTTTGGAAATCTTATTTCAATTTTCCCCTTTTTACTTAATCTCATTTTTAAGTGACGTTAATTTAAAATTAACGCTTTTACACTTTAAATCTCATTTATATAACCCTGGTTTATTATAAACCCTTTTATCTAAATTTTCTTCGACTTAATTCGAATGTTAAGTCCACCTAAATTAAGTGATCGTATTCACTTAAATTCCTTTATAACTTCGTTATAAAAAAATGGGTTTTAAATATAAAACTCGTACGTAAGCTCCTTTTCACCATTCAACTAGATTACATTCAATTTCGATTATTCTGTAAATGAATTTTCATTAAAAGTAATTTTCTAAATTATTATTAATTAAAATAATAATTTACTTCGACCATTAACTGCTTTAGTAATTAATCCCTTTATTAACAAAAATAAATAGTAAATTACTTTACCTTATTAGAATTTAAAACAATATTCGTTAAACTATTTTATTCAAAACACACTAATTCAAACATCAATCCCAATCAAAACGGTCTATTTGGTCAACTCAAAACACGGTTACCTCGTTAACCGATTCCAATTCGTTTTCCATTTTAATTAATTATCAATATAATTAATTTAAATAAATTCTAGTTAATTGTTTTCTTAATAAAACAATTATCCAATTTTAACCATTAGGTTAATTTCCTATTTTCATATTTATAAATCTGATTTAACATCAGAATTTACCTTATAAAAATCAATTAACAATAAATTTTAAACTTAAATAATAAATAATAAATATTTATTTCCTTTTATAAACTTATTTTCAATATAATTTAATTAAAAATCTATATCCAGTTATAAAATAAATTTTATAACTTCATCTCTGTCGATTTGCCATCTGGTAAATTGACAGTTATAAAATAATTGATTTTATAGGCAATATGCTGCCAATACTCAAGCAATATTGCCGATTGGTTTAAACAAACAATTTTTTGAATTTTTAGTCAACTAACAACAATCAAATCAATCACACAATCATGACAGTTCATATATGACAATATGAAAATAAATAATATATGTGAGGAATCCCGTTAGATCCCTCCAACCTGTTCTTCCCTGTATTCAAATCGGTCAACTCCTTTCCTGTATTCAAATCGGTCAACTCAAATCAGATCATGCAATTCCATTAACTGATAATTTATATATAACAATAAATAACAACTATTTAACGCTAACCAATTAGCAAAGCAATTAAAACAATTTAGACAATTCAAACAATTCAACACGTTTATTTTATAAATGTGACCAACAAGGTAAAGTTACCTCTATTGGATCAAATTGTTAAAATAACGATTTTGTTTCTCACTGAAACTGAACAACAGTCTAACTCCATCGATTAAATCAACAAATAAATATATAACTAACAAACAGTCAACCATTAGCAAGCAGAGCACACAAAATAAAAACTCAATTTATATAAAATATAAATGGAAAGAGCTGAGTGAGTTTAACTCACCTTGATTTCATTTATCTCTGAAACAGTTCAATCACAATTAAATTAAACAGTTGTTTAATTTAACTGTAACTCCCATCGTCTCTATTTCTGTCCGGATTAGTTCCATGACACTGTGCTTGTCAAACGATTTCAACGTCCCTTTGTTCGTTGTATTCCGATAACACATGAATTAGCTATTAACAATATCAGTTCACCGTTTAAATTAATATAATTAATTGTTTTAATTACTGAATAATTTCTATAATTAATATAATTACTTTGGTTCATCACTTAACAGACCCGACAAATCTCTTCAATTGCTCCCTGTTCTGTACAACTAATTCGACCTGCAATAATTTATAGTTTAGCATGTATACCTTTAAACTAAATAATTTTTGATTTTATTATTAAATTATTTAAACTTATTTACTTTTGGTAAGTATAAATTGGCTGATCCGTTAGTCTTACCATTTTGTTTTTGAAAGCTGCTTCCCCCTTTCCAAAACATTATGTTACGTCCCTGCCCTAAACCATATTAGAACGATTTTCAATTTAACAATTTTCTTCCTTATTTAAATCTAAATTCAAGATTAATCCAATTACCCTATTAATATATTGTTTAGGCCGAATAAATCCTTCCAACTTTGCTCTCTATTGTAAGCATTCTGTTCAAATATTGTACCAAGCACACCGTCACACCCTGTTATAATATGATTAACTTAAATTAGCCAGGCCTTAACCAGTAATTACTTAACAAGTTAAGTACTAAATTGACTAATACATAGGCCGGTCTGATCTTTCTACTTCTCCCATTTTGTTCGCATTCCATGTTTCAGTTACAACTCCCCAGATCTTGGTTTTTATCCTGTCGGATTTAGTTGCTTTATCAGTATAGTTATATGTAATAAAATTAACTAAATTAATCACTTAATTTAAGTAACCTAATCGTGTTTAACAGAGAAAAACTGGCCGATCCCTTATACTCTTCCCTGCAGGCCTTCGTTGCTGAAACCCAACCACGCTGCTTTGAACTTCTGCGCTTCCTTTAGGAAAAACGATGCCCCATCTTCAAACACACACACACACGTCTTAACCTCCTGTCGCACCACCCTCAGTCGCTCTGAACACCATCTAGCATCGCTGCAATGAGTGCTTGGCCTCCCTCCATCTTCGCCAGAACCCACGTCCGACCCCGTGCTTCCCTTCGCTAGAAAAAGTCAACTGAACGCCGCTGGTCTCGATCAGGATTCCAGCCTCCTCGATGAACAAGGTCAGATTGTGATCATTGGTTAGGAGGATCTTAATGAGCTGGAGATTTTTCTAGTTCGAAGAAATCAAATTTGGCGACCGGATCAGAAGGAAAACGGGGAAGATGATGGGTGATTTTCGGCCATTGATACATAAATGTGGCGGCTAGAAGAGTGGTTGACCACAAATTGCTTTCGTTGACGAAAAGTTAGGGTACCGCTGTGAGATGGTTATTTATAGACCAAGGACTTGAATAAAGTACTATAATATGAACTTCACCTTGAAGTAATGTATTAAAATACCTATACGCAACTCCTGTATTTCGATAAAAAGGCTAATCCAAGCATAAAAAAATATTCCGGACCCAATGGGACAGGTTTAATCGAATTCCGAGGTCGTCTGTGAAAAGTTCTTTATAATTATCGATGAAAAATCAAGCGTTTAAAATTCCTATAATTACAGAAAAATGCAATAAATAAGAGGCCTTGACATTTTACTAGACCTTTTCCTTACAGATCTAATTAATCTTGTGTCATCCAAATCGGAGTTCATTTGGCCAGTCGTTTATTTGTTTAAAGTCACCCCTGTCTGAATTGACCAAAATAATAGAATTGATTTAGGCGTTTATCGTTGCCACGATCAAACGGTAAGTCAGATTGACACGAAAATTGAAAATTCTGCAATAATCAATTAATACGAAACCAACGGCACCAGTTTCGTAGCATTCCGAGACTGTTTTCTAGTACGTTATTTTTATACGCACCGCAATGCCATTTTGGACACCAAATCACCCGGTCTCCAAAAATAACAAACTATATACCTGTCCTGGCTCTAAACATCGATAGGAACTCAACGGAACTAGTTTCACGGCCTAATTCGATCGTCTGCTCATGTTACACTCAAATATCTCTTTATTAAATTAATTTAATTTAATTACGCTCTATAGAAATTGAATGGGCATTTACGGCTGCCGTGGTCGCATATGACATCGGTTTGCCACGCAATTCAACACTGTACAATAATTTAACGTTACGGTTCCAATGAAACTAATTTCAACGAAAACGGAGTCCATTTTGCAAAATGGCTATTTTAAAGGTGTAATAACCCGGAAAATACGAGCCAATTTAAAATTTTTAAATTGGTGATTTCAAAGGAATTTGAACAATTGAAATAGAATATTTCAATAAAATAGTGAATTAGAAATAGTGAGTCAGTTTGAAAATTTGAATTCAAACTTTGACTGATTGTGGAGGGTGGAGAATATAACGGATTTTAGTGAAACCAAAAATATTAAATCTGTTAGTCAATACCTTTCTAACGAATCTGAAAAATCGAAGTTTCATAACGGGAATCAAAAGTTATGGCCGAAAGAATTTTCAGAATGGTCGCTATATAGAATATATAGCCCTGGAAAATTGATATTTTGCAAACGACCTCGGAATTCGACGAAACCACTTTTGTTGGGTCCAGGATGTCAAACTATTGCTAGGTTTCAAATTTCATAATTTTTGAAGCTAGTATGTGAGCGTGGCAAAAGAAAATGTGTTTAGTCAATTTCTGTTAAATTGGATCGACCGGAAAATGGCCATTTTTCAAACGATCTCAGAATTCGACGAAACTAGTTTTGCTGGGACCGTAGCGTCAAAACATAGCTAGATTTATTTTTCTGGAATTTTTCGAATCAGTTTGTGGCCCTTGCAAATTGAAATGTGCGTTCAAAGTTAAAAATTAAATGTTTTATACTTTAATTTGAAAAATAACTGACCGTAACAGTCGAATTGGCCAACGAAACATATCCCATTGTGTCTGGGATGGGGGTATTTAGCTGGGGGCGACAGTCATTGGGCTTGAAAAGGAGTTCGTTGGAGAAAACACTATTTAAAAATATATAATACATATCGGCCAATAGGAATTTTTCTTTCATAAAAATAAAAATAAAAAAACACACCCGAAACCCACGAACCAACGGCGAAACCCGTTCGCCGCTTCTCCCCCAAATCGCCGCCGCCACAGGCGATTTCCGCCTGCGCCACCACCTGCCGTCGACGCGCCTCCCTCCCCTCGTCAGATCCGACCCCATAACGACCCCCATCGACGCCTCCTCCGCCTGAATCGAGGCCAGAAAGTCGGCCTCTTCCCATCGCCGCCGCCGCTCCGATCTGCCACCGAGCGCCACCAAACCACCACTGACGGGATCCCCTCTCGAAGCTCTTCCACGTCCAACTCCCTGATCGTCGTATAGGTCCACGGATTTCGCGAAAACTTCAAACCTAGTTTCAAACCAAATAGAAAGGTGAGTCCTTTTTGATGTTTGCACTTTGAAAAATCATATCTTTTTAGTGTGTTGACGAAATTCGATGAAACAGGAAACATCGGGACCGCAAGGAAGCTCTCTACCACATAGAAGAAGCCGCGGATTTTTCTGAATCATCTATGATTTTTAGCACTCCGCAAACCAAAGTGAGAAATCTAAACTAATAGAATTTGAATGGAAAATGTCGTGTATAAATTATATAAGCGAAATATAAATTACACACATGTTGTATACCTCATGTACATGCGTAGTGTAAGCTATATAAGCGAAGTATGAATTATACATGCATAGAATAATTGGTATATGTGTTGAAATGCAAGTGGAATATACCAATTATAATAAATAATATATATATATATACACTCCCCTCGTCCACAAACCATGGACGATATTTATTGTTGTGAATTGGTGTGAAATATTGGATGAAAAATACGAATGGTTGAATAATTGTTTGTGGTTGATATTGTTTGGTTGTGGTTGAAAAATACCCATTGGTGATTGAAATGAATTGGAAATATTTGTGGAAATAAAAATAAACATGCCGCCTGCGTGCGAATTAGATGCATGAATCCCCATTGTCAAAAACCGCGAGGTTTTAAGGTAGAGCGAGGAGCCGTACTAGGGACGGTGCCGGTTTTAACTACCCTGCCGTTATGCTGCCGAAATTTTGAATAATATTCATGTGTTAGAATTATTTTCATATGTTGAAATTATCTTCATGCGTTGAAATTAAAGTCATATGTTGAAACTATATCCACGTGTGGAAATGTTCATGTGTTGAAAAGTGATGTGTGAAAATTAAATTCATTTGTGAATGAATGAAGTGTTTTAAACAATAAAAATCACATTTTTATAATATATATGAAGTATGAAAAATATTCGCCTTATATATAAATAGTTTTAACAATAAAAATTCTATCTTTCTTATATAAACAACATAAATAAAATATCCATGTGTGGAAATGCTCACGTGTTGAGAAGTGTGTGTAGTGGAAAAGTTCATGTGTTGAATAAAAAGATCGAACAATAAAAATTACATTTTTATTGAAACTATGAAGTGTTGAAAACATCCATTTGTCGAATAAATATTTTAAATGATAAAAATATCATTTTTATCATATATGTGATAGGCTAAAGATATGCGGACGTTGAAATAAATATTTGTGAATGAAATATTATTTTTAACATGCATAGGAACTAAATAAAATAGTCATGTGTTGAAATCTATTTTGGTTCGCCGATATTATCATCTTTGAAATGTGAAGTGTTAAAAATAGCCACTTGTTCAAATAAATGTGCATGAGTTGAAATATACATTAATTAGCTAATGATATGATCTTAGCCTATACATGCAACATTAGAATGAATGGTGTTTTTAAACCAAAGTAAATCAAATATGAAGTTGAATGGAAAATGATAAGTGATAAAAATTGTATATATGTACATGCATATTTATTGAACAGGTTTCAGCAAAGGGGCTAGAGAAGAGGAATAAAATTTTATGCCCGACAAATAGGTACACATTTACTGTTTTGTTTGGGTGATGATTTTATGAGCCTGTTGGCTAGCCGCTTGGCTTTTTCTTTTTGACACGAGACGCCCGTGTGGCTATTTGGGAATTTTCCCAGCCCCTCCTGTACAAAGGAGGTTATGGCGAAATTTTCCAAAATTTAAAGGCGTTAGTGAAATAATTGAAGTGAAAACGATATAGGAATTTCTGAATGAACTATATTTATATAAATACATAAAAATAAATAAAATTAAACGAAACGTGGCCGTGCAGTTCGTGTTTTGAAACCGTGATTTCAAATGACTAGTGCGGGAAATCCGACCATTGGATTTTCCCGAAACCGCAACCGTTGGGTTCGCCTTGGAAATATCTTTCCAACGGCACCAACTTTGTGAAGATCCGACGGTTGAATTGTCTGGAATGTTTAATTCAAATCTGAAGAAAAACAGCGCCAGAAACGATTATATTTATATATATATAAATATAATTAAATTAAATCGAATAACGACGTTGTAGTTCGTATATTGAAATCGTAACTTCAAATGACCAGTGTTGAAAATCCGACCGTCGGATTTTCCCAAAACTGAAACCATTAGATTCATTTTGAAATGACCTTCCTAATGATACCAAATTTGTGAAGATCCAATGGTTAGATTCTTAGATATACGTAAAACAAAATTAGTGAAAAATAGCGCCAGTGCATCGGCACGACCTGAAACGTCGTTTAATTAAATATGGCCGTTTTTAAATAAATAAAAATGGCGATATATCGTTATAAAATACTATAGACGATATAGAATGGAAATAAACCAATTTTGTTGTGTTTTCTTGATATGTGTTGGTTGAATGTATTTAACATGAAAATTATAACTAAAGAACTGAAATGTGAATGTCGAATAGTCCAACCATGTGATAAATTGATTTGAAAATCTAAATATACGAGGATTATTTGAAAAGGCCGAGTTCATCTCATTTCAAATAATCGATCGACGTTGAGAAGTCTAAGAGACGAAGACGGTTGAAGACCGACGATCTTCACATTGGATGGATGGGTGCTACTGATGCTCGTGATTGGAGTAGCTACCATGAAGGAACTGAAGTAGTAGCCGTCTAAACATACTGTTGATGGTACAGATATGCGGGGAATTGGTGCCTCCGGTTTCGTTCAGACCCAGAACGGACTTGTAAATGGACTGTGTGTCTGACATTGGATTTTGTTCTACGCTGATTGATCTCTGTTAAATATATATCTGTTTGGCGGCGGAGAATTTATTCTCTTGCTTAACGCCCTTCTCTGAGACGTATGAGCTCAGAGGTTATGTATTGATAGAAATCAGTCGCATGGAGTGGATTGCCTGTGTGGCACGCCTGAGTGGCATATGATCAAGGCTTCTGTTGCAAAGCAAAGTCTTGTGGTTGATGATCAAAGCATGGTCTGTGTGACGTAGCTTTGTGTATAACGTGAATTCGCGAGCCTCACACCTCGGTATGAGTCAAAAACGGGAGAGTGACTACAGGGAGAGCACGACGTTTCTTTCCAGCTAAGGTGGTATCAGTGACCTACCAGCCCTGACATTATATATACTTTTCACCTGTGTGGTTGTTGGAATACGAGGCGCCTCGATATAGGTCTGTAAGGACCGGGAAACGTGTGTTCAGGAATAATTAATCCTCAAAAGTAAGGGAGGACCAGCCCTGAAGATCCAAGGATCATAGTGGGGTCCTGGGACATTTGCTAGAGTGTCTCAAATCGGAGAGGAGCTTGCCCCTTGCCTCGACTCATGAAGGAATCCAATTTCCAATACGAAATATGCGGACGTGATTGTATTACTAGTATGGCGACATAGTAGATGGTAGCTATGCCGCCTAGGATTGATATTTATGATTGAATTTGCTTTTGAAACATATATGCACTAGTAATAATATCAAACACTTTTGTTTTATTCGTATGAAGCATTTTTGGCCATTATAAGGTAAAAACTCTATCCTCCGGCTTGCGTTGCATTGTGTGATGGGACTTGAGTCTTATAATGGCTTCATTTTATAAAAAGCATTGCGATGATTTAATCATTTACTTTATTTCATGCACTAGCACTCATTGGAGTAAACCCGTTCTGCGAAAGTGGCGTGGTCCTTTGATTTGCCTTATTATTGTTGTTAATAAGTTATGTAGATTTCTCATACCAGTCCCATGACTGACTCGTAGTTTGTTTCACCTTGCAAACTCGGGTGCCCTCATTTTCACACGGGCAGCCTAGTTACAGGTTTCTGACGCACCTTTTGGCTCATGGTGAGGCTTGACTACACCGTGCTGACTTGGATTTTCTCCGCCATTATTGTATCTATATTATGATTCCGCCATTGGCGATGTAGACTGATATTTATTTTGTGTACTCTTTATTTATGATTCCGCCTCAGGCGATGGTGACTGACTATGTATCATTATGCACTAAGTTGTATCCTGTATTGTGCTTCTCTGATGTGATGATATCTATATAATTCCGCTGTCATATGTGTGTAAATTATTTATTTTCTGTTTATGCTATTTTCTGTGATATGCTAATGATGATTACTGTGTTATATTCCAATGATTATCCTTAATACCGTGTCACGGGGTTTTGGGATCGTCACAGTTGGTATCGGAGCTTTGGTTAACCTTAGTTCTGGAGTCTAACACATTAAACATTTCGTCAAAATAGAATCAGTAGTATTCTAAGGCGAGTCGCTCATTATAGATAGGACTAGTAAAGTCCTAGAATGAGCCGAGTAGAATAGCAAAAACAATTTGAACTGTCCATCGTTATCTTTTCATAAATTTTCTGCTTAACTATGCAATAGACTATCATTTCTGTTAGCTGACTCTTTTCTTGCTTATACAGAATTTTACAAATGGCTACAAGAGCAGCCGCCGCTAGAGGAGGCCGTGCCGGCCGAGGCCGAGGACGGGGAGAAGCCCCAGTTCAAGAAGGACCTTTGATACAACCTCCGGCCGTCCAATACTTCAAGCTAGACCGTGTAGCTAAGAGATACAAAAACTTAGGAGGCTAGACCTTCTCGGGAACTGGCACAGTAATAGAGGCCCTTGCATGGCTCAAAACATGCGAGAAAATTCTTGAAGGCCTAAGGCTTGGAGACGAAGATAAAGCTATTATGGGCGCCTGGCTTATGCAGGAACAAGCTGAACTATGGTGGGAATCTCTCACCGCCGGGAATAGAGAAGCTGGAAGAACATGGAATGGATTCAAAGAACTCTTCAAGGAGAAATATGTCCCAGAACAAGCCCTAGAGCGAATGCACGATGACTTCGCCAACCTCCAGCAGGGGGATCTTTCCGTGCAGGATTATCTGAATAAATTTACACTGTTGTCGCCCTATGCTCCGGAGCTCGTCGCCACTGCAAAGTCCAAAAATAAGAGGATTATCCTTGGGCTAAGGCGACAATATCATGATAGAGCCATGGCCCATGTCAAGCTGGAATTTAACAAACTGGTGGAAATGACATGCAACTACGAAAACCTTGACCATAGGCATCTGGAGCAGGATCGCACTAGAAGCCAAGCCGGGAACAAACGCAAGCCTGCTGCGAATCAAGCTGAGTCAAGCCAAGCAGCATCTTCCAAACCTCAGATTGGCAAGCCGCTAAGAGGAAGCTGCTTTAACTATGGCAAAGTGGGACACTACTCTAATGTGTGCACAGCCCCGAAGAGGCAGAAGACAAATTCACAAGGTTCAAGCCATGGTTCTCAAAATTCTCGCTCCTGCTTTAATTGCCGCAAGACCGATCATCTAGTCAAAGACTGTCCTTTGCTGAAGAATGCTACAGTAGCTCACTTGTATGACGGGTCGAGCCCGCCAGCTGCTTCCGATGGAGCAGGTAAACCCAATGTTTTGGGAGGTACCCTTACAATTAAAAATATTCCTGTTTCTGTATTGTTTGACACAGGTGCGTCGCGTAGTTTTATTGCCAGAAACACAGGGCACAAATTAAAGTTAAAACAGCGAAAGCTTAAAGAATCGGTTGAGGTACATAACCCGATAGGAGGATCTCTAATTCTCAGTTCATGTTGTAGAGTGCCAATCTATTATTCTTCCTACAAATTTCCCATTAATTTGATCGTTATGGATTTTCCCGAATTCGACGTTATCCTTGGGTTAGAATGGTTAACGAAATATGAAGCCGAAGTGAATTGTGCGGAAAGAATCGTTAAAATTCGAACGAAGCTTGGGTATATTGCTGAACCATGCCATGGTTCGAATCCAAATAGAGAAGAATTTTGGTTAGCATTAGAAGTTATCCCCACTTCCATAGAAAAGATTCCGATTGTTAGAAACTATGCGGATGTGTTTGAAGAAGTTGAAAACTTACCTCCGCAAAGGGAAATAGAATTACGAATCGATCTAATTCCCAATGCTAGACCAGTGGTACATCCAATTCGCAGAATGACTCCGAAGGAAAAAGAAGAATTAGGCGATCAAACTCGTCAACTGTTATGGAAGGATCTAATCAGACCTAGTTTTTCTAATTGGGTGCAGCTGTTGTGTTTGTCCCAAAGTCAGATGGTACTCTTCGATTATGCATTGATTACCGAGAACTCAACAAACAGACGCTCAAAAACAAGTATCCATTACCCCGCATCGATGATTTGCTAGACCAATTGAATGGGGTGAGAGTATTTTCCCGAATGGACCTAGCTACAGGTTTTCATCAATTGAGAATAGCAGAAGAGTGTGTTCCTTTGACAGCTTTCAGAGGCCCAGACATATTTTATGAATGGTTAGTAATGCCGTTTGGCCTGTGTAACGCTCCAGCATACTTTGTCGATCTAATGAATAGAGTGTTCAGGGGAGTTCTGAATAAATTTGTCCTCGTATTCATCGATGATATTTTAATCTACTCCAAATCTAAACCCGAGCATGAAAAACACTTAGAACAAGTATTGGAGATTCTAAGAAAGAACGTCTTCAAAGCCAAATTCTCTAAATGTGTCTTCTGGCAAGAAGAAGTGAAATTTCTTGGCCATGTCGTGTCATAGAAAGGGATTTCTGTTGACCCAGGCAAAATAACAGCGATTCAAGACTGGAAACAACCCACTACTCCCACAGAGGTTAGAAGTTTTATGGGGTTGGCTAGTTATTATCGAAAGTTCGTTAAGGATTTTTCGAAGATATCCGGTCCGTTAACGAAGCTCATGAAGAAGCATGAGAAGTTTAAGTGGACTTCCGACTGTGAAGAAGCTTTCCAGAAATTGAAATCGAAACTGACCACTGCTCCAGTGTTAACCATTATTGATGGCAATCAGGATTTGACGGTTTGGACAGATGCTTCTATTAGACGTCTTGGTGCAGTGTTAATACAAAGAGGCCAGCTAGTCGCTTATGCAAGCCGCCAACTGAAACCACATGAGAAGAATTATGTGACTCATGATCTTGAGTTGCTAGTAATCGTTTTTGCATTGAAAAGCTGGAGGCATTATTTATTGGGCGAGAAATTTATACTGTACACAGATCATCAATCATTGAAGTATTTATACACCCAGAAAGATCTGAATTTGAGACAGCAGCGTTGGCTAGAATTTCTTGCAGCGTATGATCTTGATATCCTGTATACGCCGGGGAAGGCTAACGTTTTAGCGGATGCGCTTAGTAGAAAAACCGCAATCATTGCCAATCTTATAATTACGCCTAGATTGATTGATGGGATTTCAGCCCTTCAAAAAGACGATGAATTCATTCAGAGAATCAGTCAAAGGGTCAAGGAAGGTGAAACCACAAGTTTCCGTATTGACAATAAAGGGGTTCTCAGGTTAAATAATAGGATTTGCATTCCAAATATTCTAGGCCTTCAAAGAGAAGTGTTAGACGAATGCCATAAATCCAAATTTTGCATCCATCCTGGTGTGAGTAAAATGTACCAAGATATCATACGCACTTTCTGGTGGAGGGCAATGAAAAGAGATATTTCTTTGTATGTTAGCAGATGCCCTACTTGTCAATTAGTCAAGAACGACCAACAGAAGCTAGCTGGACTGTTGCAACCGTTGGAAGTCCCAGGTTGGAAATGGGAACAGATTTCCATGGATTTCATAGATGGCTTGCCGCGAACCAGGAAAGGTAATGACAGCATTTGGGTAATCGTAGATCGCTTCATGAAGACTGCCCATTTTATACCTTTCAGATCCAATAGAACTGCTCAAAGTCTAGCACATATATATTTCAAATAAATCGTTAAGCTGCATGGAATTCCCATCAGAATAGTCAGTGATAGAGACCCGATATTTGCTATCAAATTCTGGGAGGCTTTTCAGACAGAATTGGGAATGAAACTGAATATGAGCACCACTTAACACCCTCAAACAGATGGCCAGACTGAGCGGGTGAATAGAATTCTAGAAGATTTATTGCGGGCTTGTATAATTGATTTTGGTGGGTCATGGGAAGATCACTTGCATTTGGCAGAATTCTCATATAACAATACCTATCAAGAAAGTTTGGGAATGTCGCCATTTGAAGCGTTATATGGCAGACCGTGCAGATCTCCAGCATGTTGGGTAGAACCTGGCAACAGACTTGTGTTAGGGCCCGATATGATTAGAGAAGCATCTGATAAAGTCGACTTCATCAAAAAGCGATTGAGAACCGCGCAAAGCCGACATAAAAGTTATGCAGATTCTAGAAGAAGAGATTTGACATTTGTTGTTGGTGACCATGTTTATTTGAAAGTTTCTCCGATGAGAGGAGTAACCAGATTTGGCAAAACTTGGAAGTTGGCACCGAGATTTATTGGTCCCTTTCCTATACTTGAACGAATTGGAACTCTTGCTTATAGGGTTCAATTACCAGATTGGTTGCCTGGAGTGCATGATGTATTTCACGTATCTCAACTTAGAAGACATGTGCATGATCCGGATCTTGTTGTAGAAGAAGCAGCGCAACAGGATATAGACGTAACAACAGAATTAGCACTCAGAAGAGAGCCATTAAAAATTGTTGGCAAAGAAACTAGAGAACTAAGAAGCAAAAAGGTTCATTTAGTTAAAATGAAGTGGAGCAGTGATCCTAGAGACTGTACTTGGGAGACCGAGGAAAGCATTAAGCAAGCTTACCCCAAATGCAGAGTGGACATCTCTGACTAACTCCGGTGCAAGGTACCTTTACAATACTTTGCATTTACATTTTGTTTCCTACTTTACTGTTGTTTCCTTTTCGAGTACGAAAAGTTTTAAGTGGGGGAGATTGTAATAACCCGGAAAATACGAGCCAATTTAAAAATTTTAAATTGGTGATTTCAAAGGAATTTGAACAATTGAAATAGAATATTTCAATAAAATAGTGAATTAGAAATACTGAGTCAGTTTGAAAATTTGAATTCAAACTTTGACTGACTGTGCAGGGTGGAGAATATAACGGATTTTTGTGAAACCAAAAATATTTAAATCTGTTAGTCAATACCTTACTAACAAATCAGAAAAATCGAAGTTTCATAACGGGAATCAAAAGTTATGGCCGAATGAATTTTCAGAATGGTCGCTATATAGAATATATAGCCCTGGAAAATTGATATTTTGCAAACGACCTCGGAATTCGACGAAACCACTTTTGTTGGGTCCGGGATGTCAAATTATTGCTAGGTTTCAAATTTCATAATTTTTGAAGCTAGTATGTGAGCGTGGCAAAAGAAAATGTATTAGGTCAATTTTTGTTAAATTGGATCGACCAGAAAATGGCCATTTTTCAAACGATCTCAGAATTCGACGAAACTAGTTTTGCTGGGACCGTAGCGTCAAAACATAGCTAGATTTATTTTTCTGGAATTTTTAGAATTAGTTTGTGGCCCTAGCAAATTGAAATGTACGTTCAAAGTTAAAAATTAAATGTTTTATACTTTAATTTGAAAACTAACTGACTGTAACAGTCGAATTGGCCAATGAAACATATCCCATTATGTCCGGGATGGGGGTATTTAGCTAGGGGCGATAGTCGTTGGGCTTGAAAAGGAGTTCGTTGGAGAAAACACTATTTAAAAATATAATATATATATCGGCCAATAGGAACTTTTCTTTCATAAAAATAAAAATAAAAAAACACACCCGAAACCCTCGAACCAACGGTGAAACCCGTTCGCCGCTTCTCCCCCAAATCCCCGCCGCCACAGGCGATTTCCGCCTGCGCCACCACCTGCCGTCGACGTGCCTCCCTCCCCTCGTCAGATCCGACCCCAGCACGACCCCCATCGACGCCTCCTCCGCCTGAATCGAGGCCAGAAATTCGGCCTCTTCCCATCGCCGCCGTCGCTCCGATCTGCCACCAAGCGCCACCAAACCACCACGGACGGGACCCCCTCTCGAAGCTCTTCCACGTCCAACTCCCTGATTGTCGTATAGGTCCACGGATTTTGCGAAAACTTCAAACCTAGTTTCAAACCAAATAGAAAGGTGAGTCCTTTTCGATGTTTGCACTTTGAAAAATCATATCTTTTTGGTGTGTTGACGAAATTCGATGAAACAAGAAACATCGGGACCGCAAGGAAGCTCTCTACCACATAGAAGAAGTCACGGATTTTTCTAAGTCATCTACGATTTTTAGCACTCCGCAAACCAAAGTGAGAAATCTAAACTAATAGAATTTGAATGGAAAATGTCGTGTATAAATTATATAAGCGAAATATAAATTACACACGTGTTGTATACCTCGTGTACATGCGTAGTGTAAGCTATATAAGCGAAGTATGAATTATACATGCATAGAATAATTGGTATATGTGTTGAAATGCAAGTGGAATACACCAATTATAATAATATATATATATATATATATATATATACACACCCCCTCGTCCACAAACCATGGACGATATTTATTGTTGTGAATTGGTGTGAAATATTGGATGAAAAATACGAATGGTTGAATAATTGTTTGTGGTTGATATTGTTTGGTTGTGGTTGAAAAATACCCATTGGTGATTGAAATGAATTGGAAATATTTGTGGAAATAAAAATAAACATGCCGCCTGCGTGCGAATTAGATGCATGAATCCCCATTGTCAAAAACCGCGAGGTTTTAAGGTAGAGCGAGGAGCCGTACTAGGGACGGTGCCGGTTTTAACTACCCTGCCATTATGCTGTTGAAATTTTGAATAATATTCACGTGTTAGAATTATTTTCATATGCTGAAATTATCTTCATGCGTTGAAATTAAAGTCATATGTTGAAACTATATCCATGTGTGGAAATGTTCATGTGTTGAAAAGTGATGTGTGAAAATTAAATTCATTTGTGAATGAATGAAGTGTTTAAACAATAAAAATCACATTTTTATAATATATATGAAGTATGAAAAATATTCGCCTTATATATAAATAGTTTTAACAATAAAAATTCTATCTTTCTTATATAAACAACATAAATAAAATATCCATGTGTGGAAATGCTCACGTGTTGAGAAGTGTGTGTAGTGGAAAAGTTCATGTGTTGAATAAAAAGATCGAACAATAAAAATTACATTTTTATTGAAACTATGAAGTGTTGAAAACAGCCATTTGTCGAATAAATATTTTAAATGATAAAAATATCATTTTTATCATATATGTGATAGGCTAAAGATATGCGGACGTTGAAATAAATATTTGTGAATGAAATATTATTTTTAACATGCATAGGAACTAAATAAAATAGTCATGTATTGAAATCTATTTTGGTTCGCCGAAATTATCATCTTTGAAATGTGAAGTGTTAAAAATAGCCACTTGTTCAAATAAATGTGCATGAGTTGAAATATACATTAATTAGCTAATGATATGATCTTAGCCTATACATGCAACATTAGAATAAATGGTGTTTTTAAACCAAAGTAAATCAAATATGAAGTTGAATGGAAAATGATAAGTGAAAAAAATTGTATATATGTACATGCATATTTATTGAACAGGTTATAGCAAAGGGGCTAGAGAAGAGGAATAAAATTTTATGCCCGACAAATAGGTACACATTTACTGTTTTGTTTGGGTGATGATTTTATGAGCCTGTTGGCTAGCCGCTTGGCTTTTTCTTTTTGACATGAGATGCCCGTGTGGCTACTTGGGAATTTTCCCAGCCCCTCCCGTACAAAGGAGGTTATGGCGAAATTTTCCAAAATTTAAAGGCGTTAGTGAAATAATTGAAGTGAAAACGATATAGGAATTTTTGAATGAACTATATTTATATAAATATATAATAATAAATAAAATTAAACGAAACGTGGCCGTGCTGTTCGTGTTTTGAAACCGTGATTTCAAACGACTAATGCGGGAAATCCGACCATTGGATTTTCCCGAAACCGCAACCGTTGGGTTCACCTTGGAAATATCTTTCCAACGGCACCAACTTTGTGAAGATCCGACGGTTGAATTGTCTGGAATGTTTAATTCAAATCTGAAGAAAAACAGCGCCAAAAACGATTATATATATATAATTAAATTAAATCGAATAACGACGTTGCAGTTCGTATATTGAAATCGTAACTTCAAATGACCAGTGTGGAAAATTCGACCGTCGGATTTTCCCAAAACTGAAACCGTTGGATTCGTTTTGAAATGACCTTCCTAATGATACCAAATTTGTGAAGATCCAATGGTTAGATTCTTAGATATGTGTAAAACAAAATTAGTGAAAAACAGCGCCAGTGCATCGGCACGACCTGAAACGTCGTTTAATTAAATATGGCCGTTTTTAAATAAATAAAAATGGCGATATATCGTTATAAAATACTATAGACGATATAGAGTGGAAATAAACCAATTTTGTTGTGTTTTCTTGATATGTGATGGTTAAATGTATTTAACATGAAAATTATAACTAAAGAACTGAAATGTGAATGTCGAATAGTCCAACCATGTGATAAATCGATTTGAAAATCTAAATATACATGGATTATTTGAAAAGGTTGAGTTCATCTCATTTTAAATAATCGATCGACGTTGAGAAGTCGAAGAGTCGAAGACGGTTGAAGACCGATGATCTTCACATTGGATGGATGGGCGCTACTGATGCTCGTGATTGGAGTAGCTACCATGAAGGAACTGAAGTAGTAGCCGTCTAAACATACTGTTGATGGTACAGATATGCGAGGAATTGGTGCCTCCGATTTCGTTCAGACCCAGAACGGACTTGTAAATGGACTGTGTGTCTGACATTGGATTCTGTTCTGTGCTGATTGATCTCTGTTAAATATATATCTGTTTGGCGGCGGAGAATTTATTCTCTTGCTTAACGCCCTTCTCTGAGATGTATGAGCTCAGAGGTTATGTATTGATAGAAATCAGTCGCATGGAGTGGATTGCCTGTGTGGCACGCCTGAGTGGCATATGATCATGGCTTCTGTTGCAAAGCAAAGTCTTGTGGTTGATGATCAAAGCATGGTCTGTGTGACGTAGCTTTGTGTATAACGTGAATTCGCGAGCCTCACACCTCGGTATGAGTCAAAAACGGGAGAGTGACTGCAGGGAGAGCACGACGTTTCTTTCTAGCTAAGATGGTGTTAGTGACCTACCAGCCCTGACAGTATATATTCTTTTCACCTGTGTGGTTGTTGGAATGCGAGGCGCCTCGATATAGGTCTGTAAGGACCGGGAAACATGTGTTCAGGAATAATTAATCCTCAAAAGTAAGGGAGGACCAGCCCTGAAGATCCAAGGATCATAGTGGGGTCCTGGGACATTTGCTAGAGTGTCTCGAATCGGAAAGGAGCTTGCCCCTTGCCTCGACTCATGAAGGAATCCAATTTCCAATACGAAATATGCGGACGTGATTGTATTACTAGTATGGCGACATAGTAGATGGTAGCTATGCCGCCTAGGATTGATATTTATGATTTAATTTGCTTTTGAAACATATATGCACTAGTAATAATATCAAACACTTATGTTTTATTCGTATGAAGCATTTTTGGCCATTATAAGGTAAAAACTCTATCCTCCGGCTTGCGTTGCATTGTGTGATGGGACTTGAGTCTTATAATGGCTTCATTTTATAAAAAGCATTGCGATGATTTAATCATTTACTTTATTTCATGCACTAGCACTCATTGGAGTAAACCCGTTCCGTGAAAGTGGCGTGGTCCTTTGATTTGCCTTATTATTGTTGTTAATAAGTTATGTAGATTTCTCATACCAGTCCCATGACTGACTCGTAGTTTGTTTCATCTTGCAAACTCGGGTGCCCTCATTTTCACACGGGCAGCCTAGTTACAGGTTTCTGACGCACCTTTTGGCTCATGGCGAGGCTTGACTACACCGTGCTGACTTAGATTTTCTCCGCCATTATTGTATCTATATTATGATTCCGCCATTGGCGATGTAGACTGATATTTATTTTGTGTACTCTTTATGTATGATTCCGCCTCAGGCGATGGTGGCTGACTATGTATCATTATGCACTAAGTTGTATCCTGTACTGTGCTTCTCTGATGTGATGATATCTATATAATTCCGCTGTCATATGTGTGTAAATTATTCTATTTTCTGTTTATGCTATTTTTTGTGATCTGCTAATGATGATTAATGTGTTATATTCCAATGATTATCCTTAACACCGTGTCACGGGGTTTTGGGATCGTCACAGCTGGTATCAGAGCTTTGGTTAACCTTAGTTCTGGAGTCTAACACATTAAACATTTCGTCAAAATAGAATCAGTAGTATTCTAAGGCGAGTCGCTCATTATAGATAGGACTAGTAAAGTCCTAGAATGAGCCGAGCAGAATAGCAAAAACAATTTGATCTGTCCATCGTTATCTTTCCGTAAATTTTCTGCTTAACTATGCAATAGACTATCATTTCTGTTAGCTGACTCTTTTCTTGCTTATACAGAATTTGACAAATGGCTACAAGAGCAGCCGCCGCTAGAGGAGGCCGTGCCGGCCGAGGCCGAGGACGGGGAGAAGCCCCAGTTCAAGAAGGACCTTTGATACAACCTCCGGCCGCCCAATACTTCAAGCTAGACCGTGTAGCTAAGAGATACAAAAACTTAGGAGGCAAGACCTTCTCGGGAACTGGCACAGTAATAGAGGCCCTTGCATGGCTCAAAACATGCGAGAAAATTCTTGAAGACCTAAGGCTTGGAGACGAAGATAAAGCTATTATGGGCGCTTGGCTTATGCAGGAACAAGCTGAACTATGGTGGGAATCTCTCACCGCCGGGAATAGAGAAGCTGGAAGAACATGGAATGGATTCAAAGAACTCTTCAAGGAGAAATATGTCCCAGCACAAGCCCTAGAGCGAATGCACGATGACTTCGCCAACCTCCAGCAGGGGGATCTTTCCGTGCAGGATTATCTGAATAAATTTACACTGTTGTCGCCCTATGCTCCGGAGCTCGTCGCCACTGCAAAGTCCAAAAATAAGAGGATTATCCTTGGGCTAAGGCGACAATATCATGATAGAGCCATGGCCCATGTCAAGCTGGAATTTAACGAACTGGTGGAAATGACATGCAACTACGAAGACCTTGACCATAGGCATCTGGAGCAGGATCACACTAGGAGCCAAGCTAGGAACAAACGCAAGCCTGCTGCGAATCAAGCTGAGTCAAGCCAAGCAGCATCTTCCAAACCTCAGACTGGCAAGCCGCCAAGAGGAAGCTTCTTTAACTGTGGCAAAATGGGACACTACTCTAATGTATGCACAGCCCCGAAGAGGCAGAAGACAAATTCACAAGGTTCAAGCCAGGGTTCTCAAAACCCTCGCTCCTACTTTAATTGCCGCAAGACCGATCATCTAGTCAAAGACTGTCCTTTGCTGAAGAAGGCTACAGCGAAAGCTTAAAGAATCGGTTGAGGTACATAACCTGATAGGAGGATCTGTAATTCTCAGTTCATGTTGTAGAGTGCCAATCTCTTATTCTTCCTACAAATTTCCCATTAATTTGATCGTTATGGATTTTCCCGAATTCGACGTTATCCTTGGATTAGAATGGTTAACGAAATATGAAGCCGAAGTGAATTGTGCGGAAAGAATCGTTAAAATTTGAACGAAACTTGGGTATATTGCTGAACCATGCCATGGTTCGAATCCAAATAGAGAAGAATTTTGGTCAGCATTAGAAGTTATTCCCACTTCCATAGAAAAGATTCCGACTGTTAGAAACTATGCGGATGTGTTTGAAGAAGTTGAAAACTTACCTCCGCAAAGAGAAATAGAATTCCGAATCGATCTAATTCCCAATGCCAGACCAGTGGTACATCCAATTCGCATAATGACTCCGAAGGAAAAAGAAGAATTAGGCGATCAAACTCGTCAACAGTTATGGAAGGGTCTAATCAGACCTAGTTTTTCTAATTGGGGTGCAGCTGTTGTGTTTGTCCCAAAGTCAGACGGTACTCTTCGATTATGCGTTGATTACCGAGACCTCAACAAACAGACGCTCAAAAACAAGTATCCATTACCCCGCATCGATGATTTGCTAGACCAATTGAATGGGGCAAGAGTATTTTCCCGAATGGACCTAGCTACAGGTTTTCATCAATTGAGAATAGCAGAAGAGTGTGTTCCTTTGACAGCTTTCAGAGGTCCAGACATATTTTATGAATGGTTAGTAATGCCGTTTGGCCTGTGTAACGCTCCAGCATACTTTGTCGATCTAATGAATAGAGTGTTCAGGGGAGTTCTGAATAAATTTGTCCTCGTATTCATCGATGATATTTTAATCTACTCCAAATCTAAACCCGAGCATGAAAAACACTTAGAACAAGTATTGGAGATTCTAAGAAAGAACGTCTTCAAAGCCAAATTCTCTAAATGTGTCTTCTGGCAAGAAGAAGTGAAATTTCTTGGCCAAGTCGTGTCAGAGAAAGGGATTTCTGTTGACCCAGGCAAAATAACAGCGATTCAAGACTGGAAACAACCCACTACTCCCACAGAGGTTAGAAGTTTTATGGGGTTGGCTAGTTATTATCGAAAGTTCGTTAAGGATTTTTCGAAGATATCCGGTCCGTTAACGAAGCTCACGAAGAAGCATGATAAGTTAAAGTGGACTTCCGACTGTGAAGAAGCTTTCCAGAAATTGAAATCGAAACTGACCACTGCTCCAGTGTTAACCATTATTGATGGCAATTAGGATTTGACGGTTTGGACAGATGCTTCTATTAGAGGTCTTGGTGCAGTGTTAATGCAAAGAGGCCAACTAGTCGCTTATGCAAGCCGCCAACTGAAACCACATGAGAAGAATTATGTGACTCATGATCTTGAGTTGCTAGTAATCGTTTTTGCATTGAAAATCTGGAGGCATTATTTATTGGGCGAGAAATTTATACTGTACACAGATCATCAATCATTGAAGTATTTATACACCCAGAAAGATCTGAATTTGAGACAGCAGCGTTGGCTAGAATTTCTTGCAGCGTATGATCTTGATATCCTGTATACGCCGGGGAAGGCTAACGTTGTAGCGGATGCGCTTAGTAGAAAAACCGCAATCATTGCCAATCTTATAATTACGCCTGGATTGATTGATAGGATTTCAACCCTTCAAAAAGACGATGAATTCATTCAGAGAATCAGTCAGAGGGTCAAGGAAGGTGAAACCACAATTTTCCGTATTGACAATAAAGGGGTTCTCAGGTTAAATAATAGGATTTGCATTCCAAATATTCCAGGCCTTCGAAGAGAAGTGTTAGATGAATGCCATAAATCCAAATTTTGCATCCATCCTGGTGTGAGTAAAATGTACCAAGATATCAAATGCACTTTCTGGTGGAGGGCAATGAAAAGAGATATTTCTTTGTATGTTAGCAGATGCCCTACTTGTCAATTAGTCAAGAGCGACCAACAGAAGCTAGCTGGACTGTTGCAACCGTTGGAAGTCCCAGGTTGGAAATGGGAACAAATTTCCATGGATTTCATAGATGGCTTGCCGTGAACCAGGAAAGGTAATGACAGCATTTGGGCAATCGTAGATCGCTTCACGAAGACTGCCCATTTTATATCTGTCAGATCCAATAGAACCGCTCAAAGTCTAGCACAGATATATTTCAAAGAAATCGTTAAGCTGCATGGAATTCCCATCAGCATAGTCGGTGATAGAGACCCGATATTTTCTATCAAATTCTGGGAGGCTTTCCAGACAGAATTGGGAACGAAACTGAATATGAGCACCGCTTACCACCCTTAAACAGATGGCCAGACTGAGCGAGTGAATAGAATTCTAGAAGATTTATTGCGGGCTTGTATAATTGATTTTGGTGGGTCATGGGTAGATCACTTGCATTTGGCAGAATTCTCATATAACAATACCTATCAAGCAAGTTTGGGAATGTCGCCATTTGAAGCGTTATATGGCAGACCGTGCAGATCTCCAGCATGTTGGGTAGAACCTGGCAACAGACTTGTGTTAGGCCCCGATATGATTAGAGAAGCATCTGATAAAGTCGACTTCATCAAAAAGCGATTGAGAACCGCGGAAAGCCAACAGAAAAGTTATGCAGATTCTAGAAGAAGAGATTTGACTTTTGCTGTTGGTGAACATGTTTATTTGAAAGTTTCTCCGATGAGAGGAGTAACCAGATTTGGCAAAACTGGGAAGTTGGCACCGAGATTTATTGGTCCCTTTCCTATACTAGAACGAATTGGAACTCTTGCTTATAGGGTTCAATTACCAGATTGGTTGCCTGGAGTGCATGATGTATTTCACGTATCTCAACTTAGAAGACATGTGCATGATCCAGATCTTGTTGTAGAAGAAGCAGCGCAACAGGATATAGACATAACTCCAGAATTAGCACTCAGAAGAGAGCCATTAAAAATTGTTGGCAAAGAAAATAGAGAACTAAGAAGCAAAAAGGTTCATTTAGTTAAAGTGAAGTGGAGCAATGATCCTAGAGACTGTACTTGGGAGACTGAGGAAAGCATTAAGCAAGCTTACCCCAAATGCAGAGTGGACATCTCTGACTAACTCCGGTGCAAGGTACCTTTACAATACTTTGCATTTACATTTTGTTTCCTACTTTACTGTTGTTTCCTTTTCGAGGACGAAAAGTTTTAAGTGGGAGAGATTGTAATAACCCGGAAAATATGAGCCAATTTAAAATTTTAAATTGGTGATTTCAAAGGAATTTGAACAATTGAAATAGAATATTTCAATAAAATAGTGAATTAGAAATAGTGAGTCAGTTTGAAAATTTGAATTCAAACTTTAACTGACTGTGCAAGGTGGAGAATATAACGAATTTCAGTGAAACCAAAAATATTTAAATCTGTTAGTCAATACCTTACTAACGAATCAGAAAAATCGAAGTTTCATAACGGGAATCAAAAGTTATGGCCGAATGAATTTTCAGAATGGTCGCTATATAGAATATATAGCCCTGGAAATTGATATTTTGCAAACGACCTCGGAATTCGACGAAACCACTTTTGTTGGGTCCGGGATGTCAAACTATTGCTAGGTTTCAAATTTCATAATTTTTGACACATACGTGGCAAAAGAAAATGTGTTTGGTCAATTTTTGTTAAATTGGATCGACCAGAAAATGGCCATTTTTCAAACGATCTCAGAATTCGACGAAACTAGTTTTGTTGGGACCGTAGCGTCAAAACATAGCTAGATTTATTTTTCTGGAATTTTTCGAATCAGTATGTCGCCCTGGAAAATTGAAATGTACGTTCAAAGTTAAAAATTAAATGTTTTATACTTTAATTTGAAAACTAGTTGACTGTAACAGTCGAATTGGCCAACGAAACATATCCCATTATGTCCGGGATGGGGGTATTTAGCTAGGGGCGACAGTCGTTGGGCTTGAAAAGGAGTTCGTTGGAGAAAACACTATTTAAAAATATAATATATATATCGGCCAATAGGAGTTTTTCTTTCATAAAAATAAAAATAAAAAAACACACCCGAAACCCTCGAACCAACGGCGAAACCCGTTCGCCGCTTCTCCCCCAAATCGCCGCCGCCACAGGCGATTTCCGCCTGCGCCACCACCTGCCGTCGACGCGCCTCCCTCCCCTCGTCAGATCCGACCCCAGCACGACCCCCATCGACGCCTCCTCCACCTGAATCGAGGCCAGAAAGTCGGCCTCTTCCCATCGCCGCCGCCGCTCCGATCTGCCACCAAGCGCCACCAAACCACCACCGACGGGACCCCCTCTCGAAGCTCTTCCACGTCCAACTCCCTGATCGTCGTATAGGTCCACGGATTTCGCGAAAACTTCAAACCTAGTTTCAAACCAAATAGAAAGGTGAGTCCTTTTTGATGTTTTCACTTTGAAAAATCATATCTTTTTGGTGTGTTGACGAAATTCGATGAAACAGGAAACATCGGGACCGCAAGGAAGCTCTCTACCACATAGAAGAAGTCGCAGATTTTTCTGAGTCATCTACGATTTTTAGCACTCCGCAAACCAAAGTGAGAAATCTGAACTAATAGAATTTGAATGGAAAATGTCGTGTATAAATTATATAAGCGAAATATAAATTACACACGTGTTGTATACCTCATCTACATGCGTAGTGTAGGCTATATAAGCGAAGTATGAATTATACATGCATAGAATAATTGGTATATGTGTTGAAATGCAGGTGGAATATACCAATTATAATAAATAATATATATATATATATATATACACTCCCCTCGTCCACAAACCATGGACGATATTTATTGTTGTGAATTGGTGTGAAATATTGGATGAAAAATACGAATGGTTGAATAATTGTTTGTGGTTGATATTGTTTGGTTGTGGTTGAAAAATACCCATTGGTGATTGAAATGAATTGGAAATATTTGTGGAAATAAAAATAAACATGCCGCCCATGTGCGAATTAGATGCATGAATCCCCATTGTCAAAAACCGCGAGGTTTTAAGGTAGAGCGAGGAGCCGTACTAGGGACGGTGCCGGTTTTAACTACCCTGCCGTTATGCTGCCGAAATTTTGAATAATATTCATGTGTTAGAATTATTTTCATATGTTGAAATTATCTTCATGCGTTGAAATTAAAGTCATATGTTGAAACTATATCCATGTGTGGAAATGTTCATGTGTTGAAAAGTGATGTGTGAAAATTAAATTCATTTGTGAATGAATGAAGTGTTTAAACAATAAAAATCACATTTTTATAATATATATGAAGTATGAAAAATATTCGCCTTATATATAAATAGTTTTAACAATAAAAATTCTATCTTTCTTATATAAACAACATAAATAAAATATCCATGTGTGGAAATGCTCACGTGTTGAGAAGTGTGTGTAGTGGAAAAGTTCATGTGTTGAATAAAAAGTTCGAACAATAAAAATTACATTTTTATTGAAACTATGAAGTGTTGAAAACATCCATTTGTCGAATAAATATTTTAAATGATAAAAATATCATTTTTATCATATATGTGATAGGCTAAAGATATGCGGACGTTGAAATAAATATTTGTGAATGAAATATTATTTTTAACATGCATAGGAACTAAATAAAATAGTCATGTGTTGAAATCTATTTTGGTTCGCCGAAATTATCATCTTTGAAATGTGAAGTGTTAAAAATAACCACTTGTTCAAATAAATGTGCATGAGTTGAAATATACATTAATTAGCTAATGATATGATCATAGCCTATACATGCAACATTAGAATGAATGGTGTTTTTAAACTAAAGTAAATCAAATATGAAGTTGAAAGGGAAATGATAAGTGATAAAAATTGTATATATGTACATGCATATTTATTGAACAGGTTATAGCAAAGAGGCTAGAGAAGAGGAATAAAATTTTGTGCCCGACAAATAGGTACACATTTACTGTTTTGTTTGGGTGATGATTTTATGAGCCTGTTGGCTAGCCGCTTGGCTTTTTCTTTTTCTTTTTGACATGAGACGCCAGTGTGGCTATTTGGGAATTTTCCCAGCCCCTCCCGTAGAAAAGGAGGTTATGGCGAAATTTTCCAAAATTTAAAGGCGTTAGTGAAATAATTGAAGTGAAAATGATATAGGAATTTTTGAATGAACTATATTTATATAAATATATAAAAATAAATAAAATTAAACGAAACGTGGCCATGCAGTTCGTGTTTTGAAGCCGTGATTTCAAACGACTAGTGCGGGAAATCCGACCATTGGATTTTCCCGAAACCGCAACCGTTGGGTTCGCCTTGGAAATATCTTTCCAACGGCACCAACTTTGTGAAGATCCGACGGTTGACTTGTCTGGAATGTTTAATTCAAATCTGAAGAAAAACAGCGCCAGAAACGATTATATTTAAATATGTATAAATATAATTAAATTAAATCGAATAACGACGCTGCAGTTCGTATATTGAAATCGTAACTTTAAATGACCAGTGTGGAAAATACGACCGTCGGATTTTCCCAAAACTGAAACCATTGGATTCGTTTTGAAATGACCTTCCTAATGATACCAAATTTGTGAAGATCCAACGGTTAGATTCTTAGATATGTGTAAAACAAAATTAGTGAAAAACAGCGCCAGTGCATCGGCACGACCTGAAACGTCGTTTAATTAAATATGGCCCTTTTTAAATAAATAAAAATGGCGATATATCGTTATAAAATACTATAAACGATATAGAGTGGAAATAAACCAATCCTGTTGTGTTTTCTTGATATGTGATGGTTGAATGTATTTAACATGAAAATTATAACTAAAGAACTGAAATGTGAATGTCGAATAGTCCAACCATGTGATAAATTGATTTGAAAATCTAAATATACGTGGATTATTTGAAAAGGCCGAGTTCATCTCATTTCAAATAATCGATCGACGTTGAGAAGTCGAAGAGTCGAAGACGGTTGAAGACCGACGATCTTTACATTGGATGGATGAGCGCTACTGATGCTCGTGATTGGAGTAGCTACCATGAAGGAACTGAAGTAGCAGTCCTCTGAACATACTGTTGATGGTACAGATATGCGAGGAATTGGTGCCTTCGGTTTCGTTCAGACCCAGAACGGACTTGTAAATGGACTGTGTGTCTGACTTTGGATTTTGTTCTATACTGATTGATCTCTGTTAAATATATATCTGTTTGGCGGCGGAGAATTTATTCTCTTGCTTAACGCCCTTCTCTGAGACGTACGAGCTCAGAGGTTATGTATTGATAGAAATCAGTCGCATGGAGTGGATTGCCTGTGTGGCACGCCTGAGTGGCATATGATCAAGGCTTCTGTTGCAAAGCAAAGTCTTGTGGTTGATGATCAAAGCATGGTCTGTGTGACGTAGCTTTGTGTATAACGTGAATTCGCGAGCCTCACACCTCGGTATGAGTCAAAAACGGGAGAGTGACTGCAGGGAGAGCACGACGTTTCTTTCTAGCTAAGGTGGTGTCAGTGACCTACCAGCTCTGACATTATATATACTTTTCACCTGTGTGGTTGTTGGAATGCGAGGCGCCTCGATATAGGTCTGTAAGGACCGGGAAACGTGTGTTTAGGAATAATTAATCCTCAAAAGTAAGGGAGGACCGACCCTGAAGATCCAAGGATCATAGTGGGGTCCTAGGACATTTGCTAGAGTGTCTCGAATCGGAGAGGAGCTTGCCCCTTGCCTCGACTCATGAAGGAATCCAATTTCCAATACGAAATATGTGGACGTGATTGTATTACTAGTATGGCGACATAATAGATGGTAGCTATGCCACCTAGGATTGATATTTATGATTGAATTTGCTTTTGAAACATATATGCACTAGTAATAATATCAAACACTTATGTTTTATTCGTATGAAGCATTTTTGGCCATTATAAGGTAAAAACTCTATCCTCCGGCTTGCGTTGCATTGTGTGATGGGACCTGAGTCTTATAATGGCTTCATTTTATAAAAAGCATTGCGATGATTTAATCATTTACTTTATTTCATGCACTAGCACTCGTTGGAGTAAACCCGTTCCGCGAAAGTGGCGTGGTCCTTTGATTTGCCTTATTATTGTTGTTAATAAGTTATGTAGATTTCTCATACCGGTCCCATGACTGACTCGTAGTTTGTTTCACCTTGCAAACTCGGGTGCCCTCATTTTCACATGGGCAGCCTAGTTACAGGTTTCTGACGCACCTTTTGGCTCATGGCGAGGCTTGACTACACCGTGCTGACTTGGATTTTCTCCGCCATTATTGTATCTATATTATGATTCCGCCATTGGCGATGTAGACTGATATTTATTTTGTGTACTCTTTATGTATGATTCCGCCTCAGGCGATTGTGACTGACTATGTATCATTATGCACTAAGTTGTATCCCGTACTGTGCTTCTCTGATGTGATGATATCTATATGATTCCGCTGTCATATATGTGTAAATTATTCTATTTTCTGTTTATGCTATTTTCTGTGATCTGCTAATGATGATTAATGTGTTATATTCCAATGATTATCCTTAACACCGTGTCACGGGGTTTTGGGATCGTCACAAAAGGCCTATATTTCAAATAACGATTTCCATAGCGACTATTTCAAAATTTGATTTGGCCATAACTAACAACCTATAACACAAAATCTGGAATTTTCTCCTCCATATGAAAATTATCATCAATACGGCTCCAACGTTTCTTGTTTCATAGAAATCCGACTTATATCGGATCCTGTATATTAAATTGAAGTTCAAAACTCCATATTACGAACAACCGTGCCATTTCAAGCTCGTTTTATAATTATATAAATATATAACGTTCGAACTTCGTTTTAAATAATGAATTTATTATTAAAATCCATTAACATCCCAAATAAAATGTTTAAAATAATAATTTTAATAAAATATTTGACTGCTAGAAATATGGGTCGTTACGTTCTTCCCCCCTTAAAATGATTTCGTCCCCGAAATTGCTAAGGTAAGAAAGAGCGGTACAAACCCATTAATTTCCAAATCCAGTTTATTGTAAATCAAAAACCAATTCAATACCGTATATAAATATTTTCAAAAATATCGAAAATTTTCTAACACATTAAATTACCGGAAAAATTCGGTAGAGTCTCCCTTATACGGAGTGACATTTGCGATATCGCAGGAACAAATAATATATATACATCGATCCGCATGGTCGAAAAACAAAAATCAAAGCCCAAAATTTTATATTTTCACGTAGGCATACCTTTTACAAGCGCTATTGAGCATAATTTCTCAATGTATATGCGATTCACTCAACCAATATCAATCCGCCTAGCCATCTGGCACCTGTACTTAACTCAATTCACATATAAGTAATATATGAAATTCTTAAGTAATATTTCACTGACAAGTATAACTACACCAATTCCAAAATCAAACAGATAGCGTCAATTCATTATCAAATACCAGGTTAAATCATAAATTTCAATTCATATGCAGTTTTATTCCAATTTAATTATACCGGGAATTATTCTTTAGTTTATAATTCATTTAGCATCATTAAATTTGTTGACTATTTCCATTCAAACAAACTATCATACAATAACAAACAATTCACAATAAACAATATATACACAACCAAATCAATTGAATTTACATTCAATATTAATATTTTATTTTGGTTTCACATATTTAAACATTAATCGATTAATATCCGATTGATTTCTGTTTGATTATCATTTATTCAACAAATTTCAAATTTCCAAATCAGCTTTATTTAATTTCGATATCACTATTTAATTAATTATACTTAACCAAGTTAAGTTTCAATTCAATTTTTCAATCTAATTTGAATCCCATTCAAATAAATCAAACACACTAATATCTCAATAATTTGATAAAATTATTTCATTTTTTATACAAAAATATATTTTTGGGTGAAATTATTCCATTTACCCTCTTTATAAAACAATATTGTACCCACTGATAGTTCAATGCTTCTCAACACTTGAACCAATCAAACAACACAATATCAAAATATTTGTACATAAATTTTACAAATACGCTCTCATATAATTATACTCAATCTCGATCTAGGGTATTACTAACCCTATCTCTATCGAGTTATACCATAAAGCCAAGGTTACTACTAAACCAACAGCTCTGATACCACTGTAACGATCCAAGGATTTTCAGCCCCGAAAATCGACATAAATACATTTCCGTATCTCATGTCGATCTTCCAAACACCGAAAACACTGGATAGTTATTAGAAAGAAATTAG
The DNA here is from genome assembly GCA_030737875.1 of Allium sativum. Lineage (NCBI taxonomy): Eukaryota > Viridiplantae > Streptophyta > Magnoliopsida > Asparagales > Amaryllidaceae > Allium > Allium sativum. Next base: position 257,267,245 of record CM060927.1, on the reverse strand, counting down.
AGGGTGAGATAAGAAAGAAAGAAATATTAGAATAGAAGAAGAAGAACTAACACAACACAGAATCAGAGTCTTACATCGCAGCGGAACAAAATATAATACAAAAATAAATCTTTACTGAGAGCTTTTAAAAATACTTACAATATCAGAGTACATCACACATCTGGATAGTTATAGTAATCTGTCCTCATATACCACACAGACAGCAGAATAATTACTATATATAATACGTCTGAACACCTCCAGCTTGTCGCTGGACATCGCAGCATCTAATAATTTGGACATGTACAACCTGGTCTAACGCGAGCATTTACAAAACACCGGGTTAGTATGGTGAACCAGAGTGAGAAAACTCGCACAGTATTAAGGGGGATCATCCAACTTGATTTTAAAGTTCAAAAATCTTTTCGAAAGAAGAGGATAATTGTAAGACCAAATCCACACATAAATACAGACGGTTTTTACCTTATGATAACCTAAAACATTTTTAAAATCAATATCTTTTCAAATACTATGATAATGTTAACAATCTAGCGGAACGTTCCATCTCACGCTCCACATATATAGTATACAATCAAAACTGCAGGCGTATATTGGAGATTGGATTCTGACTATGAAAAGGTATGGAACCACTTGCCGATAGTGTATCTCTAGAGGCGAATACACTGGGTTCATCAACAACGTCTTGCAACCCGACCCACACATGACCGACCACTCATTTCACTTGAGTGTATCCAATGTATATCACTAACGGTTGGGCTCAAACCACCGTTTTCCCGAAAGGGACAACATCGAAATACATTTAAAGAAGCAAAAGGAATTTCTCTAGATAGGTGATTATACACCCTAATGGGAGCGACCCACGTAGCTATGCTGCCTGCCCGATTTTGTCGTTTCCCGGTTGGTGAGGCCTGAGGTCAGAATTAACTTTGGAACATCGGGTCATCATTCACTTTGAATGTCACATCGTCAGATCCGCCAGATATCACTAACAGACATCCACAAAAATTCTCTAGCAGTTCAGCTAAGAGAACAACCATTCTCCGCCGATAACTATTACACATTTGAAGAAATCAACGTACGTGATCCCTTTGGAAATACTCTGTTAGACATCCATCCATACAAGTCATCCATGAACAGGATGAACCAAAGGTACTCTCCTACTGCATCAAATAGAGGAATTACCCCATGGATCAGTAGCGAGAAGTCCTTGTAATCCGTAGATTCCAACCACAACAGAATGATAGTTTATCTCTAGTTGCAACATCAAAGATTTTAAGTAGTTCCTCCGTTTATGAAGATCTAAGGTCTTCAATACTCCATCTTGATCATCTTCTGGTATTTTCACATATTTGTTGGTCAGAATGGTTTTCGAATATGAATTCGATCCCGGTCTTTCCATACCAACAATCGTATGGGACAGATTTGATAGTCGGTGATTTAACTATCAAAATAAACAGTGGTTCAATCATGGAAATCCAATGAGTTCACTGGTTCAGTATTCAACATCAGTTGGCCTTTTAATTAAAACAAATATAATTTAAAACTCTTAAATATTTTGATATTACGAATATAACTTTTCGCTTCTTATTTAACATAAGTTTTTCTTTAAATAAATTCATTTTCATGCTCAGGAAAATCCTATCTCATATTCAGTTTTCTATTTTCGTCTTCAAAACATTAGCCACATTATTATCTAATATTGGGAAGATCAGTTCAACTATTACTCGTAAAACAATCGTTGCGAACTATCTTTTATTCATTACTTGAAAACAATAATAAATGCTTATTCTGATAGAATAAAACTCAACTTTACGTTTCCTTTCTGGCTCGAAAATATCGTTATAATTTCATGCAATCCCCTTTTCATTTTCCTTTTCACTTTGGAACTCTCGTTATATATCTTCCTAATTTTCACTAAACATTGCACTATTATTTCTTTAACGGAAATAATAAATTATCGCTAACCCAATATCATCCTCAGATAATCCTGATGTCGTTCAAGTTGGGGTATTTTAATTACCTCTCAAATCTTGATCAACAACATTCTTATCCTCATATAAATATAAGTTGTAATCCAAAAACCAATATTCCATTCCGGACTTAAAACAAATTCCATTCAACTATTTTATTCAAAGTACAGTTTCATAAACCTGATTACTTTTTAAATATCTCTTTCTCGAATATAACCTTTCTTTCTTAATTCCATAATTATGTAATTTCTTATAAACAACACCCTTTTAACTCTACCTCTTTAAACCAATTCCTTTATAGTTCGTATTTGGTTATACAACCCTATGACCCACTTCTTTACCCAAATTCACTTTTACTAATCTCCTTTCCAATCTATTCAACTATTCCCCGCTTTGGAAATCTTATTTCAATTTTCCCATTTTTACTCAATCTCATTTTTAAGTGAAGTTAATTTAAAATTAACGCTTTTACACTTTAAATCTCATTTATATAACCCTGGTTTATTATAAACCCTTTTATCTAAATTTTCTTCGACTTAATTCAAATGTTAAGTCCACCAGTGAAGTGATCGTATTAACTTAAATTCCTTTATAACTTCATTATAAAAAAATTCATTTTTAAATATAAAACTCGTACGTAAGCTCCTTTTCACCATTAAACTAGATTACATTCAATTTCGATTATTCTGTAAACGGATTTCCATTAAAAGTAATTTTCTAAATTATTATTAATTAAAATAATAATTTACTTCGACCATTAACTGCTTCAGTAATTAAACCCTTTATTAACAAAAATAAATGGTAAATTACTTTACCTTATTAGAATTTAAAACAATATTCGTTAAACTATTTTATTCAAAACACACTAATTCAAACATCAATCCCAATTAAAACGGTCTATTTGGTCAACTCAAAACACGGTTACCTCGTTAACCGATTCCATTTCGTTTTCCCTTTTAACTAATTATAAATATAATTAATTTAAGTAAATTCCATTTATTTTTTTTCTTAATAAAACAATTATCCAATTTTAACCGTTAGGTTAATTTCCTATTCTCATATTTATAAATCTGATTTAACATCAGAATTTACCTTATAAAAATCAATTAAATTTTAAACTTAAATAATAAATAATAAATAATTATTTCCTTTCATACACTTATTTTCAATATAATTTAATTAAAAATCTATATCTAGTTATAAAATAAATTTTATAACTTCATCTCTGTCGATTTGCTTGCTGGTAAATTGACAGTTGTAAAATAATTGATTTTATAGGCCATATGCTGCCAATACGCAACCAATATTGCCGATTGATTTAAACAAACAATTTGTTGAATTTTCAGTCAACTAACAATAATCAAATCAATCACCCAATCAGGATAGTTCATATATGATAATATGAAAATGAATAATATATGTGAGGAATCCCGTTGGATCCCTCCAACTTATTCTTCCCTGTATTCAAATCGATTAACTCAAATTAGATCATGCAATTCCATTAACTGATAATTTATATATAACAGTAAATAACAACTATTTAACGCCAACCAATTAGCACAACAATTTAAAGAATTCAACATATTCATTTTATAAACGTGAACAACAAGGTAAGTTACCTCTACTTGTTTTTCACTGAAATTGAACAACGGTTTAATTCCATCGATTAAATCAACAAATAAATATATAACTAGCAAACAATCAACCATTAGCAAGCAAAGCACACAAAATAAAATCCCAATTTATATAAAATATAAATGGAAAGAGCTGAGTGAGTTTAACTCACCTTGATTTCATTTATCTCTGAAATGGTTCGATTACAATTAAATTAAATAGTTGTTTAATTTAACTGTAACTCCCGTCGTCTCTATTTCTGTCCGGATTAGTTCCATGACACTATGCTTGTCAATACGATTTCAACATCCCTTTGTTCGTTGTATTCTGATAACACATCAATGAGTTATTAACAATATCAGTTCACCGTTTAAGTTAAAATAATTATTATTTTAATTACTGACTAATTTCTATAATTAATATAATTACTTTGGTTCATCACTTAACAGACCCGACAAAACTCTTCAATTGCTCCCTGTTCTGTACAACTAATCCGACCTGCAATTATTTACGGTTTAGCATGTATACCTTTAAACTAAATAATTTTTGATTTTATTATTAAATTATTTAAACTTATTTACTTTTGGTAAGGATAAACTAGTCGATCCGTTAGTCTTACCATTTTGTTTTTGAAAGCTGCTTCCTCCTTTCCAAAACATTATGTTATGTCCCTGCTCTAAACCATATTAGAACAATTTTCAATTTAACAATTTTCTTCCTTATTTAAATCTAAATTCAAGATTAATCTAATTACCCTATTAATGTATTGTTTAGGCTGAATAAATCCTTCCAGTTTTGTTATCGATTGCAAGCATTCCGTTCAAACACTGTACCATGCACACTGTCATGCCCTGTTATAATATGATTAACTTAAATTAGCCAGGCCTTAACCAATAATTACTTAATAAGTTAAGTACTAAATTGACTGATACATAGGTCGGTCTGATCTTTCTACTTCTCCCAGGTTTGTTCGCATTCCAGGTTTTGGTTACAACTCCCCAGATCTTGGTTTTCATCCTGTCGGATTTAGCTTCTTTATCGATATAGTTATATGTAATAAAATTAAGTAAATTAATCACTTAATTTAAGTAACCTAGTCGTGTTTAACAGAGAAAAACTGGCAAATCCCTTGTACTCTCCCCTCCAGGCCTTCGTTGCTGAAACCCAACCATGCTGCTTTGAACTTCTGCGTTTCCTTCAGGAAAAACGATGCCCCATCTTCGAACAAACACGCACGTCTTAACCTCCTGTCACACCACCCTCGGCCGCTCTGAACACCATCTTGCATCACTGCAACGAGCGCCTGCCCCCCTTCCATCTTCGCCAGAACCCACATCCGACCCCGTGCTTCCCTTCGCCAGAAACAGTCAACTGAACGCCGCTGGTCCCGATCACTATTCCGGCCTCCTCGATGAACAAGGTCAGATCGTGACCGTTGGTTAGGAGGATCTCAATGAGTTGGAGATTTTTCCAGTTCGTAGAATTTGAAGTTGGTGGCCGGATCAGAAGGAAAACGGGGAAGATGATGGGTGATTTTCGGCCATTGATATATAAATGTAGCGGCTAGAAGAGTGGTTGACTACAAATTGCTTTCGTTGACGAAAAGTTAGGGTACCACTGTGAGATGGTTATTTATAGACCAAGGACTTGAATAAAATATTATAATATGAACTTCACCATGAAGTAATGTATTAAAATGCCTATAGACGACTCGTGTATTTCGATAAAAAGGCTAATCCCAGCATAAAAAAATATTCCGGACCCAATGGGACAGGTTTAATCAAATTCCGAGGTCGTCTATGAAAAGTCCTTTATAATTATCGAAGAAAAATCAAGCGTTTAAAATTCCTATAATTATAGAAAAAATCTAATAAATAGGAGGCCTTGACATTTTACTAGACCTCTCCTTACAGATCCAATGAATCTTGTTTCGTCTGAATCGGAGTTCATTTGGCTAGTCGTTTATTTGTTTAAAGTCACCTCTGTCTGAATTGACCAAAATAGTAGAATTGATTAAGGCGTTTATCGTTGCCACGATCAAATGGTAAGTCCGATTGACACGAAAATTGAAAATTGTATAATGATTAATTAATACAAACCCAAGGCACCAGTTTCGTCGCATTCCGAGACTGTTTCCCAGTACGCTATTTTTATACGCACCGCAATGCCATTCTGGACACCAAATCACCCGGTCTCCAAAAATATCAAACTACATACCTATCATGGCTCTAAACATCGATACGAACTCAACGGAACTAGTTTCACGGCCTAATTCGATCTTCTGCTCAATTTACACTCAAATATCTCTCTATTAATTTAATTTAATTTAATTATGCTTTATAGAAATTGAATGGGCATTTGCCATGGTCACATACGACATCGGTTTGCCACGTAATTCAACATTGTACAATAATTTAACTTATGGTTCCAATGAAACTAATTTCATCGAAAACGGAGTCTGTTTGCAAAATGGCTATTTTAAAGGCCTATATTTTAAATAATGATTTCCGTAGCGGCTATTTCAAAATTTGATTTGGCCATAACTAACCACCTATAACAGGAATTCTGGATTTTTCTCTTTCATATGAAAATTATCATCAATCTGGTTCCAACATTCCTTGTTTCACAGAAATCGACTTATATCGGATCCTGTATATTCAGTTGAAGTTCAAAACTCCATATTGCGAACTGCCGCGCCATTTCGAGCTCGTTTTATAATTATATAATGTTCGAACTTCGTTTTATATAACGAATTAAATATTAAAATCCATTAGTATCCCAAATAAAATATTTAAAACAATAAATTTAATAAAATATTTGATTGCCAAAAATACGGGTCGTTACACACCCTATCTATCATTGATATTAAGGCATTAAATAAGGAAGGATAGCGAATGAGGATACATATATATAGGACTCTGTAATTAGAAGTCCACTCTAGATCAAATAACCAGCCTTGTTATAGTATAAAGGCTTCCAAAATATATGCATAAACATTCTATCTCGGTATCATGATTCATACTTGGAAATACTACTTGAGAAGGGTAGTTAGGGTCGTGCATAAAGATTTACAAGGTTAGGCTAGAATCACTAATTTTGGTAGGCATACATCTTGGGTTGAAACAAACGGGATACATCTGTGTTGTACATTTCCTATTCACCAGAATCTTGTTGTTTTGACCTCCTTCCTCAATAAAACCGACCAGGTTTTATAGAGAAGGTTGGGCTCTCACAGGTGTTTTAGTTTGACTTTCGGTTCTCGTTCTCTCTCATGCTCGATATTGGCAAAGTGACTTACTTTGAAAAAGGTAGTTACTTGAGTTAACACTAATCTATCTTATTTTGTTTCCGCTATGAGATATCTTATCGTACACTGATTATGCTCATGCTTATTTATTTGCAGGTACTAAATTTACATGCTCCATGCTTAGAAGTGTTCGAGTTTCGATTTTTGTTGAAATTTGGGCACATAAAAATGTGGGTGTTACAAATAGCTTCCAACATGTAGCATAAAAAGGGTTGGCTCCAAGATCTTTGAACACTTTAGGAAGAAGAAACCTTCCTAGAACCTCCCAAGCATTGTCCATCACTCTGGGAAGAAGATCGAAGTTAATTTTTGGGCACTTGGACCATTTTGAGCTACATAGGCATTTCAAAAAAGGGATTTACCTCCATTTTGGACATACTAGAACCTTGTTTCCACTATTGTCATTGTAGTGACATGGAACTATTGTTCCAACCATTATAAATACGTACAAAGAGCATAATAGAAGAGCAAAGCCATTCAAAGTGTACGTGGGACTTCGCGGGCCGAACCACTATAAAATACTGTGTTATTTACATTCCTGCAATTTTCCACTATAGACGTTTAGTTTCATTATCTTGGATTTCGATGGATGTTGCGCCAAATTTTGACCATCAATATTTTGGTGCTTTCACTAAGAAGCTAAAGACTTTGCTTTTCCTACCATTCGTCTACCGAAACTTGGGAGCGCTACCGAGGTCTTCCGAGACTTACCGACCAAGTTTATTGAAACGGTGATCGAAGGCAAGACTACTATGGTGGACCTTCTACTATTGATCCTGACTCGAAAAACCTCCTCAGCCTCGACCCACCGAAGTTCCGACCAACTTGGCAATCGCTACTTCCTCCAATCTTAAGGCTCCGGTTACCCGAGCATTTGTCCCCGTTCGTGTCCACTGTAACCGAAGGCATCATTGGACGACGAACCGTCATGGTATCAGAATCACCATCAGATACGGAATGCATCATCTCGACCAATCTCACCTTGGGCCTAATCACAAGGAGTGTAAATTGGTCGAATCGAACTGGACGATGGTGTGTTCAGTTTCTGTCCTAAAAAAATCGGACTGAACATGGACCGAAAAAAATATCTCGTACAAATTTCCTTATCCTAGTTCATGTCCAAAATAAAACCGGTCGGACACGGACGTATGTTTTTCGGACACGGACATGAACGGACCCAATCAGACATGGCTATTTATATCATATTTAATACATTTTATTATATTTTTTCTCAATTATATACCAATGATAGCCCACTTTGTGAACTGGGCAACACAAAGTCAAGAGGTGAAACATTGAAAAAACTTGGGAAGTACTGAAGCAGGTCGGATCGGAGCAGCGCATCGGTTCGGATCGGATAAAGTCTTCTGTTCGGATCGGTGAACTATTGCTGTTGAAATCAGAAAGGCACATCTGTTCGGATCGGAGAGTAATATACTCCCAGTTGGATCGGAAAGACACTTGATCTCTACGGAGATAGATCGGAGCGGAGCAGAGTAAAAAGAAGAGAGAATTGGTTCTAAGTCAATCCGGGTCGGATCGGGTACTCCGATCCGAACCCCTTGTACATACCCCTCCGACCCGAGCCTGTCTTCCACGTCACTCTCCTCCATGAGCGCCTGGTTATTCGGATTGGCAGTGACCAGTTCCTACCCTCAACGCCCATTACTCTAATGCGTTGTCAACATAGAAATTCATCCGAACCCGAGGCTGATGGGATGGATGACACGTGGCTCCGATCCGGATCGGGTTCTGAGCAAATTCTCACCTATAAATACCCCGTCTGGAGACAAAGAAAAGGATCTTTTTTCGGACACTTTGAGAGTTCAACCACCTTCATAACCCGAATTCCAGCACTCCCGGAAAATCCAAATCTTCTTTTATTATTTGTTTTTAGACAATTGAGTGATTGTAAGTGAGTCGTAAGAGAAATCAAGTGAATATTTCATTGTATTTGCAACTAAATCATTGAGAATAGTGAAAGACAAGTGGACGTAGGCATTTCTTCGCCGAACCACTATAAATCCTGTGTGTTCATTTTTATTTTTGATGCTTTTAATCAATTTGGGTGTTAGAACCACTTTTTGGTCTAACATTTTGGTGCTTTCACTGAGAACTCATCTGAATTCTTTGTTTTTCGGGATTATCATTCTACTTTTTGGACCGTTGAGTTCAAAGAAGTTAATCCTCAAGTTTCAACGCCCTTGGATATTTGTTGAAGTGATTGTCGAAGAACCATGGCCAAAGGAAAATGCAAAGAAGTTCAATCTGGCCGAGGAAATGGAGCTGGCGAAGATCAGCAAAATGCGGTTGTGACAAGGTCTCGTGGGCAGAGTTCAGCAGCAGGACGAACCGATGCAGGAAATCCGAACCGCCTCCAGGGGGAGAGCTCCGATCCGATCCGGGTAGGAGATTCTGAAGCAGTGCATTCCCCCAATCTGAACCAACCCGAGCAGCTTGCCATGTACCGACCCGACCAGGCTCCCCAGCTCCGAACCGACCCGATCTCCCATCTCCGATCCGATCCGATTCTTGGTGATGTTGGAACCTCTACTCGAGTCCCTACAAATGCTCCGATTCCAGCCACCAGGGTCAGTGATCAGGTCAATCCATCTGCGCCCATTAATCAAGGAGATTTCTCGCGCTTACTTGACATGCTTGAGAGTATAAGGGAGGCTATGAAAGTCCACGAGCGCACTAATCTCATGATGCAGGAAAATATGAGGCTCATGAGAAGGGAGATTAGCAAACTCCGTCGACAGAGAACCCCATCACCAGTTCGTCACACACCAGTGGATCAGTCTTCATCTTCCGAGGAAGAGCGGCCCGTGAACGAAGGCCGCTCGAACGACCTCAGAATGTGGAGCAGCTGACATTCGGATCTTTGGGGTCTCGCGAGGATATTGCACGAGCACTAGGAAACAATGACCCCACTCGGGGGCAAAGGCTCCAGTCCCCTCCTCCCGAGATCGACCGGGAGCGTAGGGAACGGAATAGAGCAGAAGCAGCTCGAAAAAGAAGGGCATCTCCTGAACAAGAGCCCAGAAGGAACCCGGATACTAGGGCCAGGGAACCTGAACGGCCCCTAACTAATGCTGATGTACAGGCAATGGTGCGCCAGATCATGTCCGAGAGCCGGAACTGTACAAATGAAGATTATGGCATTGAGCGAAGCCATACTCCTTTCACCGACGATATCCTCGACTTCCAGTTTCCTCGGCGTTTTAATCTGCCACAGATGGACAAGTACAACGGGAGAACTGATCTGGGACAACATTTGATGCAATACTCGTGGCTCACGAATGCTGCTGCTTCCCCTGATGAAGTGAAGTGTAAAGCATTCCCGATCTATTTAGAAGATGTGGCGCTGTTCTGGTTTACCCGACTTCCCCCTCGTTCGGTTTCGAATTATAAGGAACTGAGCGAACGTTTTATGAATCAGTTCCGAGTCCATACCCGAAAGTCCAAAAGTGTTATTGAATTATCAAGAATTAAGCAGGCGCCAGGAGAGTCTTTGAGATCATACCTTGACCGTTTTAACCTGGCTGTGACTGAAGTTAGTGACCCGCATGAGCCCACCATTTTGATGGCATTAAAGTAAGGAGTCTATCCTGAATCTGAGTTTGGAGATTACCTTTCTGGAAAGACGCCCTCCACGAGAGAGATATTCTATGAAAAGGCTGATATTTATTTAAGACGAGAGGAAGCCAGGGCAAATCGGAAGAGAAAGTCTGAAGCGGCATCAAAAGAAAATGTTCAGAGTAACATCGCCGTGAAGCAGTCTGGGGAAAGTTCCGGAAAAGTTGAAGTAAATGTGGGTAACAAGGGTGGAAACAACAATGCTGGAAACGGGGGCAACAACAATAACCGTAATGCGAACGGTAACAGAAGAAATAGAAATAGGGGAAGTGATCCTAAAAAAAAGACCCCGATTCCAGACCTACGAGAATTATACACCATTGAACGACACCCTGGAGAATATTTACCTGGATACGTACAACGTTTTGCAGTATAAAAGACCGCCACCTCGTGATTCGACCGAGAAAGAAATGGCAACTGGGAAGTTTTTTTGTTTCATGGAACCCATGGGCATTCAACCAATGAATGTCGGCATTTGAGAGATGTGATTGAGAAGCTACTGCGTGAAGGGAAGTTGGATGAATACAAGGTTGCCCCGAGGGACAGAGGGCAAGGAGAGCAGGCTCCAAAACAGATTCTACCTGCTCCCAAGCCTACATCGCAGTAGAAAGGTAAAGGAACTGTTATCTACTCCACAGTGGGTGGACCTCACCCGACAATCCGTAGTTTCAGAGCGATGGATCAATATGTAAATGCTACCAAGCACATAGATGTGAATGAAGGTGATGATTTGGAAGATATCACCCCCATAAAACAACAGAAGACCATGTTTGACGACGTGGTATTCCGCAGTAGAGATAATACTAGGATCCAATCACCCACTGATGATCCGTTGGTTATTACTACCACCATTGGGCCGGCCGTGGTTCATAAGGTATTAGTAGACAACGGAAGTTCTGTCAATATTTTATTTAAAAAGTCATTCGATCAGATGAAGCTTGAATCTGAAGATTTGAAGCCATGTGAAGGATGGATCAGAGGCTTCAACGGGGCGTCAACAGCTCCCATGGGATACATAGAATTGCTCGTGACCTTGGGGCAAGTAGAACGCCGAAGAGTGCGGATGCTTCAGTTCGTAGTATTGGACGTGGATTCGCCTTATAATGCATTTTTGGGGAGGCCTGCCCTTGCTGAGTTCAGAGCTTGTATCGCCCCTTGGTGTTTATTGCTTAAGTTCCCAACCGAAGCCGGAACTGGAGTGATGAGAGGGGATCAAGTTTCCGGACGGGCCTGCTATGTTGCCGAATTAAATATGTTGATGAAAGGACTTAACATCGAGAGTAAAGATGCCTCCCCTCCCCTAAAGGGGGGCTCGGCGTAGCAATTAGAGAAATTGACCCCGAAGGAGTTGCTCAAAGGAACGCCTGAAGACCTGGATCCCAGAAAAGACGAGGAACCAGAAACTAAAAATGCAACTCCTAATGAAGCGACAGTGGAAATTCCCATTGATGAAACTGATCCGACAAAAGTTTTGAAGATTGGTTCTCAATTGGATCCACGTCGAGCCAAAGAACTAACGGACTTCTTGAAGGCAAACTTGGACGTGTTTGCCTGGACCCACGCTGACATGTGTGGGATATCGCCATCCATTATAAGTCACAAATTAAATGTAAACCCGAAGCATCCGCCTGTGAAGCAAAAGAGACGTATGCTGGGCCCAGAGAGGTCGGCTGCTCTCAAAGAGGAAGTGGAGAAGCTGAAGCTGAATGGATTTATTCGAGATTCGACATATCCCGACTGGATATCGAATCCCGTCTTGGTAAAGAAGCCGAATGGAAAGTGGCGGACTTGCATTGATTTTTCAGATTTGAACAAAGCTTGCCCAAAAGATAGTTTCCCACTTCCCAGGATTGATCAGCTTGTAGATTCGACAGCAGGTCATGAACTTCTCTCTTTCATGGACGCATATTCCAGATATAATCAAATTCCTATGCACGTGCCAGATCAAGAGCATACGAGCTTCATTACGAATTTGGGGTTATATTGTTATGTTGTAATGCCATTCGGATTGAAAAACGCCGGAGCCACTTATCAGCGCTTGGTGAACAGAATGTTTTATAATCAAATAGGGAAGACTATGGAAGTTTACGTGGATGATATGCTTGTCAAATCGAAACAGTCCTCCAGCCATACGCAAGACTTGGCGGAAATGTTTGGTACTCTGCGAAAGTATTAGATGAAGTTGAATCCTCTGAAATGCTCATTTGGAGTGGCATCGGGAAAATTCCTAGGCTTCATTGTGAGCTCCCGAGGAATTGAAATCAATCCTAGCCAGATAGCAGCGATTAGAAACATTGAAGAGCCGAGGAGAATTAAAGACGTCCAAAGTCTTGCAGGGAAAGTAGCTGCGCTGAGTAGATTCATCTCCAAAGCTACAGACAAATGCGTTCCGTTTTTTGATTTGATTAAAAGAGGAAAGAAGAACTTCGAGTGGACTCCGGACTGTGTTGAGGCCTTTCGAAATTTATTGGAACTGCTAGAGAAACCGCCGATTTTGTCAAAGCCAGTGGATCACGAAGAATTGTTTGTTTACTTGGCAGTCTTGGCTCACGCTGTTAGCACAGCTCTGGTTCGAGAAGAAGACAAGGTACAAAGGCCAGTGTATTATGTAAGCAAGAAATTAGCAGCGGCAGAGCGCAACTACCCAAAGATTGAGAAGCTCGCTTACAGCCTCCTAATCGCATCCCGAAAACTTCGTCACTATTTCCAAACTCATCCCATAACCATATACACAGACCAGCCCCTAAGGCAGGTGTTGCAGAGACCCGAAGCATCAGGGAGGTTGATAAAATGGAATATAGAATTAAGTCAGTTTGATTTAAATTTTCAACCACGAAAGTCGATCAGGGGGCAAGCTCTGGCAGACTTTATAGCGGAATTCACCATCCCAGAGGAGGAAGTAATCGATGACAGAGTGGTTAAGTCCGAGGATGAGTTAAAGATAGATCCGTGGAAACTATACATAGATGGAGCTAAGAACGACCGAAGGTCCGGAGCTGGAATCGTCTTAGTCACTCCTGAAGGACGGTCATTATATTACGCTCTACGATTAGAATTTTCGGCGACTAACAATGACTCTGAGTACGAAGCCCTGATTGCCGGGCTGAAGCTTGCTAAAGACCTCGGGATAAAAATGTTGGACATATTCTGTGACTCTAAAATCGTTGTTTGCCAAGTGCGAGAGGAGTTTGTGGCTCGGGGACCTCGACTTATCGCCTACCTCAGGAAAGTGAGAGAGCTATTGAGCAACTTGGAGCGGTACAACATAACACATATCCCAAGAGCTGAAAACCAGAAGGCGGATAGGCTGGCAAAGCTGGCTAGTTCCGACAATCCAGAAGAGACTGAAATGATTCCAATTGAAACGTTGGAATTGCTAAGCTTTGAGTCGATGGAAATTGAGTTCGCTTTTGAAGCGGAACCGGAGAAGGAGTCGTGGATGACCCCAATTAAGAACTTCCTTAAGGATGGGACACTCCCGTCAAAGAAGAGTGAGAAAAGGTCTATAGTTCGCAAGGCTACTAGATATGTAATACAAGATGATATTCTTTATAGGCAGGGATTTTCTATGCCCCTGTTACGATGTATTGCACACGACGACATCAAACGTGTACTAAGAGAAGTGCACGAAGGTGAGTGTGGAGATCATACATGAGGTCAGACTTTAGCAAAAAAGATATTGCGATATGGATACTTCTGGCCCACAATTAATAAAGATGCAGCTGATTATTCACGACGCTGCGATAAGTGCCAGAGATTCGCCAAAATCCCCAGAGCACCGTCGACCCTACTCAAGTCAATGGTGAGTCCTTGGCCATTTGCCACGTGGGGAATTGATATCATTGGAGTTCTACCAATTGCTAAAGGAGGAGCGAAATATGCAATAGTCGCTGTGGACTATTTTACGAAGTGGGTGGAAGCTGAGCCCTTGACCAAAATCACGGCAAGAAAGGTGATATTTCGTGGTTAGAAATATTATATGCCGGTTCGGGATCCCAAGGACCATTATAACTGACAACGGAACCCAGTTTGATGGTACTGAATTCAGAAATTTCTGCCAGAAGTATAAGATCGACAAGCGATACACTGCGGTTGCTTATCCGCAGTCGAATGGGCAAGTTGAGGCAATAAACAAAGTAATAAAATCCATCCTCAAGAAACGATAAGAGCGCGCAAAGGCAAAATGGGTTGATGAATTGCCCCTAGCTTTGTGGGCATTTCGGACAACATTTAAGACGGCTACTGGTCATACCCCTTTCTGTCTCTCCTTTGGCTCAGAAGCAGTGATTCCAGTTGAGCTGGAAGTTCCTTCCCACAGGGTGACGTATTATGACCCGATGACGAATCGGGCACTCTTACTTGAGTCTCTTGATGAAGTCGAAGAAAAAAGGGACGAAGCAGATTTGCGTGCGGCAAGACATCGACGTCAGATGGCACGCTATTACGAAAAAAAAGTTCGCCTCGGGACTTTTGAACCAGGAGATTTGGTGCTAAAGAGAGTCTTTCCATCCCTTCCTCACCTCGGTCCAAAGTGGGAAGGACCCTTTGTCATCCAACGGAAACTTGAAAAAGGAACCTTCAAGTTAACAATTGTAGATGGCGAAGAAGTCCCTAGAACATGGAATGCCCAACACTTAATGCGATATTTGGATTAGAAATGTTGTACTCTTTGTTATTTTTCTTATGAACTCTGTAATAAGGCACGACTTGCCTTGGGAAAATCTGACGATATGAATAAAGGACTATAAAGTGGATGTAGGCTACGACTTAGCCGAACCACTATAAAAATATTGTGTGTTATTTACTTTTATGCATTATATATATACATTCATCGATTATTCTGTTGTGATTATGGAATACAGGATGATTCAAAACCAGAAAAGGTTGAAGACAGTTTAAACATAAGAAAAAGCACAACGACTATTTGTGCGACAAGACATAAAAGAATGAGAAAACGACATTCTTAACTCTAACTCTCTAGAGAGAGAGAGAGAGAGTATAAAAGCGTCTCCGACTGAGCGCTGAAAAAGAAATTCTGCCTCTAACTCTCCAGAGAGAGAGAGAGAGAGAGTATAAAAGCGTCTCCGACTGAGCGCTGAGAAAGAGATCTTTCCCCGCTGAAAGACCGGGGAATGAATAGATTGCTGAGCTCGAACTCTAACTCTCCAGAAAGAGAGAGAGTATAAAAGGACGGGAAGACGACGTCCTCTGAGGCATGAAGGTGCACCCAGACAAGGGACCGCCTCAGTAAGAACTCTAACCTGGGTATAAGACAGGAGAGTATAAAAGAAATGCCAGAAAAAACGACAGGCACTGACAACACAGGAAATGCTATCCCATCAGAAAATCGGGAGCATTCAGATTGTTTGATTAAGCATTAAATAATTTGTGAGAATTAACTGGGGGCATATATGTTTACCTATATTTCCTCCCTCCGTAACTTCATTTTATAACTATAGTAAGACATGCATTTTTGCATAAGTGCAGAACTACTGACAAACAGACATTGCAGAAAATGAATTATTTTTTATTTATTTACGAATGAATGAATTTGTACAGGAGAGTAGCTAAAAAAGAAGGTGCAAGAGCCGCTCTTGTAGCAGCAATTGTTGGTTCACCAAATGCTAAAACGACACAAGGCAATCCACTATTTAGATTTTGAGTGAGCCTTGGACTTCTTGGCGGCTTTCTCCGCATCCTTTGCTTCTTTCTCGGCCTCTGTCAAGATTCGTTTTGATTTCTTCTTTCCTGAAGATGCGGTGCTGGAACCGGTAGGCTTCTTTCTGGAGGGCGGAGCGCTGGAATCAAGAGAAGATTTTTTAGCGAGTTCCTCTGTAATAGATCTTGTTGAGAGCTTAACAACTAACCTTGATCCAGAATCCACAACTACGAGGGGCTTGAGGGCTTCAGGGTCTAGTTCTTCGGCTTTTAATTGCAAGCGTTTGTCTTGATCAGCCTTCATTGCAGCCAAAGTAACATCATCAGCATTTTTTGACTCCCCGACTATTGCAACATCTGGTTCCTCCTCATGACCTCCGTCACCACCATCATCCTTTAAAGCTGCTATCATTTCCTCATCATGGGGAGTGGCGGCCTTAATCGGCTCACTTCCTTCTCCCAAGTCTATAGGAGCAGCCTTGTCCTCCCCTCCTTTTGCCTTTTCTGTAGGCTCTGCCCCGGCAGTGGCTCCCTGAGTCACATCTGTCTTTTCGGATGGCTCAATACCTATAGAATGAGAAGCAACAGTTATCAACTCAGGCGAAAACAATGGGTTTTTCATCGATTGCTCAATCACGTGGCGAAAGGTAGAAATAGCCTTGACAAATTGAGGAGAAAAGGTAGGGATACCTTCCGAAGACTTCTCGGCAGGGGTAACTACTGCCTCTGATGCTGTTTCAGGAATAGGTGATAGCAGAGTTGTTCGGGGGATTCCCGGATTTTCAGGATCATACCCCTCTACTTCAGAAGTCGCAGGGGCAGCAGAAGAGGAACCAGCTTCGAGAACATTCTTCTGTTTAGACTTCCGTCTCTCTTCTTCCATGGCCTCAGCAATGAGGCGGCGCCCTTCAGCTAGGCGTTCCGGCTCATCATCCCTCAAGTACTTCTCCATTAGCTTATCTTCATCGATGGAATCGACCTTGAGCTCCTCTTTTTCCCACTCGACGATCTGATTCCATACTTGAACTAGAGTGGATGGATAATCTTCGATCCAAGAAATGTTTCAGCGACGGATGATATGTGCGAAGAATTCAATCATTAATTCGCCAAAACCCTGAATATCAGCCTCCGCCTCTGACAATTGTTTGCGGGCCTCCTCCGTAGATTTGATAGCACACTCAACATTGCCCTCCGCCAGGGCAGCTCTGTTCTCTGCCTCCAATAGCTTTGAAGCCAAGTCAGCATTCTTCTTTTCTAGTTCAGCATTCCTCTTTGCTAACTCGGCATTTTTCCGTTCGAGGTCAGTATAAGCAAGGCGCGTCTTAGCAGCTTCTGACTTAGCATCATCAGCTTGCTTTTTTAACTCAGAACGCTCTTGAGTGTGAGATTCAAGCAAGTCATGATAACGTTTTTGCATATCCTCAAATTGTTGTTTGAATTTGGTAGCGTCCCTCTGAGCAATAGCAAGCTGGGCCTGTGTGTCCTCCAAATCTTTACCTAGGTTCTTTAAGGCCTTAGCATCTTCTTCCGCGGTTTTTTGCATTGAATCATCATTCGTGATTAGAGTACGGATAATTCTGGAAAGATTGCGTGAATATTTAAACATCTCAGTATACTGTTTTCAACCGCATCTATCTTTGCTTTGGCCTCATCTGCCCACTTAGAAGAAACAGGTTCAAGGGCAGGTAAAAAACTCAAAGTCTCGAAGTAGTGTTTGGGAAATTGCTCCTCCAAATACGCCCGCTTTATTGCAGTTTCCGCATCTAGTAGGGGAGGAGCGGGGATCGTCAGTTCAGTGTCCCTGTGTGTGGAGGATTCAGTAGTTTCTTTGTCTGTCCTAGGTCGTTTAGTAGCAGGGACCTTGCGCTTACTTCAAGACTCAGTATCTTTTGGAGGGCTTCTTTCTCTGCTGCGCTTTTCGTGGGAAGAGGTGGAGTCTTTCGATTGTGGCCTGTCCTCTTCCCTACGGCTTTGATAACCTTTGTACTTCTCTTGATCCGACCGAACGGGAGAGCGAGAACGTGAGGGTTGAGAGCGATAGGGATCATAAGGCCTTCTCTCCTCCCTACCGCGATCATCGTGGTGATCATACTCGATATCCTGAGGTGGATTAGACATGCTGCGGCGAAGCTTCCTGATATCATAGTAGGATCGAGACATCGTACCTGCACAATAAGACAAACGAAATTCAGAATCAATGGATTCACGGAGAAAGAAGTGCAATGAATGCTAATGCTGTTGTATAAAGTGTGTCCTAAGTGGTGTGTTTCCCCCCAACCAACCCGAGTCTGAAGCTAGACTAGTACGGGCAAGCTCTTTGGCCTTAGCAGGAGTGGTCTCTTTAGAAGAGGTGAAGACTAAAGGATCCTTCCTAAAATCCTCTGAAGTATATATAGTTTCAGGTAAGGGGAGATCCCCCAAACCCTGAAATATTGGGTCATCAGTACTAGGGACATCTCCCTCGGAAGCATTAAGTGGTGACTCTTGGGAGGATGTAGACTTTTCCAGAGAAGTAGCCTCCTCGGGGGCAGTATATCCTTCATGATGCTTTTCGGCCAGGTTAGCCAATTCGTCATCCTGAGTAGAAGATGGAGAAGGTGAAGTTTGAAGAGGCACTGTAGGAACTCCCGAGCTTTCTCCTGTCTCTGGGACTACATCCACTGGAGGAATATATACGTATGGAGCCGTCCCATGACCAATACTACGAAAAACGGATAACAACCCATGAAAGTGAAGATATTCGTCCTTAAGGACTTCATCGATAGTCAAGAATTTCTGATCGCCATTAAGAAGTTGGTGCATCCGGTCAAAGAACACCTGATCTGATATTTGTTTTGGATTGTCGACTGCAAACAAAAAGGAAAACAAGTTAAGTTGATGACTCGAGTGTATAGAGCCCGGATTTAGAAAATCAGTGATTTACTTGATTTTGTCCACCTCCTGGCACATCCAGGCTGTCGCTTCACATAGAACCATTCCAGTCTGGAATCTCCAGCTTTACTGCTGAATGGCGCTGAGTTTATCTTCCTTTTAGGAACAGACTCAAAATAGCAGAAAGATGGAGTCTCTCGAGTCCGATGCTTGAAGTTATAGAAGAAATGAACGTCATCGAATGTGAGCTCTATGCCTAAGATCTCACGGTATGCTATGTACAAAGTGTGCAAGTAGGCATAAGAATTGAGATGCAACTGCATGGGGGCAATCCGCATTTGCCTTAGAAAGTCAACGATGAAGGGAGAAAATGGAGGGATAGCGCCAACCATACACATCAACCGAGTGACCGCCATATATCCTTCTGGAGGGTTGTGGGGACGGTCAGAGCTTGAAGGCACTAGAGTGTCCCTTTTCATTATCCCATATTTCAAACAAATTCGAATAAGTCGGTCGTTATCAATTGTTGATTCAACAGAATCTTGGGGCGATTCCAATATGACAACCGATTCAAACTCATCAGGAGCCCGGTCGTCGCCAACCCCTCCTTCTTCTTCAAACCCTAAAGAAACTTCATTCTCTGAAGACGCTTCGTCACTTTTACGATTTCCGACGTCGTAGTCCGAACCCTCATTATCCCATTCTGGATCCGACGGAGAAGATATGTCCTCGAGAGTAATCTTGTTAGAAGATTCCAGGGCTTCTTTCCTCTCAGCTAATCTGGAAGAGCGTCTGGATCTCATGGTCATTAAACTATTGAAGAAGCAATAGCACAAATTAGAGTAAATTAGCCCGTATCCCCCCGTGCGTGTGTGCAAACTAAAGTGTAAATAGTAAAGTGCAAAGTAAATGTTTAAAAGTGCGACGAAAAAGTTTGGCAAGATATAAAGAGTTGAAGTAATTCTTGATGTCCAGTTACGTTCGCAAGGCACTATCCTAACTGTCCATTAAATTGAAGATCATGCCAAAAGTTGATTGGGCCAGTTGGACGAGTTTTTATGCGTTAAGGTAGACTGTGCTTTGGTTCGGTTCGGGTCCATTCGTTGGGATCGGATCGGGGGCGTGGCCTTAGGCTTGAATATCACATTGAAACTCAGAAATCAAAGTCGGATCGGATCGGAGGCAAAGTTCCCTAACGGTACGGATCGGATCACGTAGTTATACTTCTCCTCCGTCATCTTACGGTCCGACCCGATCCGGTTAGGTATGCTCCTTTTCCCCTTCTTTAAATACTTGCTCCGACCCGATCCGATCTCCTGGATTTCTTTTCTTTTTTCTTTCTTTACTTGCCCCGACCTGGTCCGATTTCCTGAACTCCCTTCCTCTCTCCTTCATTTTTTCAACTTCCATGTCCCTCCGAACCGAACCGATTCTCATCATCTTCTTCTTCTCCTTCACCCTCTTTCTTCCCTAACCGATTCCAAGGCCAATTTCGTGCCAGTCACCCAAATCGAAGCCAAGCAATTCTACGCTGGTGCACTTAACAACGGATTATAATCTCCTCCATTCCAATCTCGAGACGACGACGAGTTTATTGGTGATGATGACGAGGGAGGGTCACGGCGGCAAGTTCATCAGAATTTCATGCTCAAATCATCCTAATCGTCTACGAATTCGAATCGGGAGTAATTAAAGAAGGAATTGTTCAAAGTTTTATAACCTACCAGTGTGATTACTTCGAGAATTAAGAAGAATTCTGAGGTTTCACGAATTGAAAGTGAAAGAAGGAAGGAGGCAGTGTTTATACAGAAGAGGAGTGTGACTATTCGTCTCCCCATTCGGATCGGACCGATAGCCCAATAGCAGAACCCCTGCTCG
The DNA here is from genome assembly GCA_030737875.1 of Allium sativum. NCBI lineage: Eukaryota > Viridiplantae > Streptophyta > Magnoliopsida > Asparagales > Amaryllidaceae > Allium > Allium sativum. The sequence continues at coordinate 257,246,308 of CM060927.1, read as the reverse complement.
GATCGGATAGGCAGTCCAGAAGTAAAGCTTGACCCAATAATCCAGTGGAAAATAGAAAGGAAAAGGGATCTGTTCGGATCGGAATCCGAACCGAACTAAGTTCTTTAGCTCAGCAACGAATTAAATTGAAATTTGAAGAAAAAGAAAAATCACCTCGAAGAGCGCTGTGCAATGATGGTCAAAGCATGCTCCGTCTCCAACAGAAGCATCCTTTGAGGGGGCAAAATGTTAGCCCACTTTGTGAACTAGGCAACACAAAGTCAAGAGGTGAAACATTGAAAAAACTTGGGAAGTACTGAAGCAGGTCGGATCGGAGCAGCGCATCGGTTCGGATCGGATAAAGTCTTCTGTTCGGATCGGTGAACTATTACTGTTGAAATCAAAAAGGCACAGCTGTTCGGATCGGAGAGTAATATACTCCCAGTTGGATCGGAAAGACACTTGATTGCTACGGAGATAGATCGGAGCGGAGCGGAGCAGAGTAAAAAGAAGAGAGAATTGGTTCTAAGTCAATCCGGGTCGGATCGGGTACTCCGATCCGAACCCCTTGTACATACCCCTCCGACCCGAGCCTGTCTTCCACATCACTCTCCTGCATGAGCGCCTGGTTATTCGGATCGGCAGTGACCAGTTCCTACCCTCAACGTCCATTACTCTAATGCGTTGTCAACATAGAAATTCATCCGAACCCGAGGCTGATGGGATGGATGACACGTGGCTCCGATCCGGATCGGGTTCTGAGCAAATTCTCACCTATAAATACCCCGTCTGGAGACAAAGAAAAGGATCTTTTTTCGGACACTTTGAGAGTTCAACCACCTTCATAACCCGAATTCCAGCACTCCCGGAAAATCCAAATCTTCTTTTATTATTTGTTTTTAGACAATTGAGTGATTGTAAGTGAGTCGTGAGAGAAATCAAGTGAATATTTCATTGTATTTGCAACTAAATCATTGAGAATAGTGAAAGACAAGTGGACGTAGGCATTTCTTCACCGAACCACTATAAATCCTGTGTGTTCATTTTTATTTTTGATCTCATTTCATTTTGCTTTTAATCAATTTGGGTGTTAGAACCACTTTTTGGTCTAACACCAAATTATGAGAAAGTTAGATGAATTTGACCGGACACGGACCAGACATGATTTTTTCTCGTACAAATTTTATTGTCCTAACTCATGTCCTAAATGAGAATCAGACGAACTCAAACGGATGTATTTCGATCACGAACGAACGTCGGACATTCATACAAAATTTATAGCCCTACTAATCAGGACCAAACGGTTAACACCCAATCTCTTACTCAGTAGGACAGACCTATCACAACCCGAAACTTAGCGCCCACGCCTCAAGCGACAATACAGGCCCAAGTTCTCACTCATCAACCTCCACAAATTAAAAGAAGCAAGGTCTTAAATAATCAATATGAAGGCGATGTTCCTCCGAGAAGACGTCCAAGGCTACACACTCCCGAGTCAATTCTTGACCGCTAGGATCTAGCAAAGATCTGTTCTCTCATTCTCACCAACATAGTTTGAATCATCATGAAAGAATCTCGAGGGCACGTCACCGACGATTGGAAAACTGGTACGAGATGTAACCCCTTCACCGAAGATGTGCACAAAGCCGAATAGCCTAAATACTTCAACATGTCGCAGATAAAGGCTTACTCGCGGAAATCATACCCATGAGACTTTATAAACCATTATGAATCATGTATGGATTCTTCTCACGCCACAGATGCCGTGAAGTGCAAGTGTTTCCTCGTCTTTTTAGAAGACATGCCTCTTTTAGGGTTCACCTGACTCCCGCTGAGAACCATCACAACCTTTGATAAGCTCGCGAAGGATTGATTAAATAATTCGTTATGCACATCTCACAAGGTAGCATGGAATGCCTAAAAAGCTATCTCGAAAAATTTGACAACGTGTTGGTCGATGTTGAAGACCCGAGTCCCGGAAATGTCCTTGCCCAACTCTCCAAGGATGTTCATCCCGATTCTGAATTTGGAGCATGGATTGACCGAAAGCAACCACGGACTTTGGAAATCTTCTACAAGAAAGCCAACTATTTTTTACACCAAGAAGAAGCGCAAAGGAATTGAGCTCCTCGTTACAACAACCTACTTCGAGTTGAAGTCCAAAACTCTGAAGACTTCTCTGAATAAACTTGCTCAAGTTGGAAACAACGGAGGCAGTTGCAAAAAGAAGAGGAAACATACTACACTTCCATCTTTCCGCAACTGCACTCCGCTCTACGACTCCCTCGAGAACATCTACCTAGAGACCTGCAACGTTCTGCAATACAAGAAGACAAAGCCTAGGAAGCCGTCGAAAGGGCCAAGAGAGTCTGAAAAGTACTGTTGGTACTACAATGTCCATGGACATGACACAAACGAATGTCATCACTTAAAGGACAACATCGAAAAGATCATTCATAAGGGAAATCTTGAGCAGTACAGACAAGGTCCCTCCCATGAAATTTCCAGTCATCCAACGCTCACCAAGAATTTCAACCGACTAGTATTTTGCCTAACAACTTGATCCCCAAGGATTATCCTTTCGACTTAGCAAGACAACAACAAAATTGGGCGGATTAGGCATCAACGTCGCATCGCACGTCTCGTCTTACTCAAGTTATACCTCACATGAAATTAGATATATTTATTTATAGAAGTTGTTTGATTGTATGTCTTAATTTCGACAAGTTGCTTGAGTTTTCTTAGAACCGACTTAGTTGTAATCCTTGTACAAAGTGCCAAAACATGAACCTCAACCTTCGAGATTCATCATGGATCGCCAGAGTACCGCTACCACAATACAATCGAACAAGCTCAATCATACCCTCCTCTCAGAATGTGTGACGACCCAAGTTTCCAGTACCTTTTGAGTTGATCAAAACAACACCAGTCCAACCCAAATTGTACTGGAAACCCAGATGTCAATAGAAAGAAATTAGAGAGTGAGATAAGAAAGAAAGAAATATAAGAATAAAAGAAGAAGTTGATGAACCAACACAACACAGAGTCTCACATCGCAGCGGAACAAAACATAATATAGAAATAATCTTTATTGAGAGCTTGATATAAAACTTACAAATCATCAGAGTACATCAATATATCTGGACAGTTATAATAATCCGTCCTTGTATACAAAACACATCGGAATAAATATTAGGTAATACCAAACGTCTGAACTCATCCAACTCGCCTCTGGACTTCGCAACATCCGATAACCTGGACTAGTACAACACGGTCTAACCCGAGCATTACAAACACCGGGTCAGTCTGGTGAACCAAAGTGAGAACAACTCACAAAATTTTAAGGCGAATCATCCAACTTGATTTTAAAGGTCAAAAATCTTTTTGAAAGAAAAATATAATCGTAAGACCAAATCCACACATAAATACGGACAGTTTTTACCTTACGATAACCCAAAACATTTTTGAAAAACAATATATATGTATGTCTTCTGATATTATAATAGTGTCTAAATACAAATAAATATCAACCTAGCAGAACGCTTGCATCTCACGCTCCACATATATAATATACAATTAAAATCGCGGTTGCTTATTGGAGATTGGATTCCGACTATGAAAAGGTATGGAACCACCTGCCGATAGTGTATCTCTAGAGGGGAATACACTGGGTTCAATAATAACGTCTTGCAACCTGGCCCACACATGAACGACCACTCATTTTGCTTGAGTGTATCGAATGTATATCACCAATGGTTGGGATCAACAACCGTTTCTCGAAAAGTGACTGCATCGAAATAGATTTAAGAAGGAAATGGAATTTCTTTAGATAGGTGATTATACACCCTAATGGGAGCGACCCACATAGCCATGCTGCCTGCCCGATTTTTGTCATTTCCCAGTTGTGAAGCTTGAGGTTTGAATTACCATTCTAAGATAGCACACCACCATTCACTATGAATGCCACATCGTCAGATCAACCAAATATCACTAATTGATGTCCACAAAAATACCCTAGTTGGGAGCTACCCAACTATGGCACATTTGAAAAAAAAATCAATGTATGTGATCCCGTTGGAAATACTCTGTCATAAATTGGTCCATATAATCTTCCAGGAATAGGATAAACCGAAGGTACCCTCCTATCACATCATAGGAATCACCCTAGGGATTGGTAGCGAGTAGTCCTTGCAAATCAGTAGATTTCAACCACGACAGAGTCATAGTATATCTCCGGGAGCTAACCAGAGTTTTAAGTAATTCTACCATTTTATGAAGATCTATGGACTTCAATTGCTCTGCCTTGATCAGCGTATGATATCTTCAACATTTATTATCTGCGGGACGGAATGGTTTTCGAATATGAATTCGATCCCCGTCTTTTCGTACCAACAATCGTATTGGCCAAATTTGATAGTCGGTTATTTAACTATCAAATAACAACCGTCCATAAAATAAAATTAACTCATTGGCTCAGTACTTAGCATCATTTGTCCCCTTTCATTATAAATAATTAGCGAATAGTCAATTTAAACTTTCCATAGTTCAGAATAGGGCATTCAATTTACATTTCAATATATTAGCCTTCTCAAAATCATTTCAATCTAATATTTGGAAAAATATTAAATAACAATATCCAATTTCTATTTTATTATTTATTTTGAAACATTTATTACAACTCCATTTATTATTTATCCTTGATTCAACTTGTTATTCGTAAACAATCGTTACGACATCTCCTTTGGTTTTGTTATTTGAACACTATAATCGACACTTACCTTTTTTAGAATAAATCCATTCTAAATCTCATCGTCTTACTTTGAAAAACACCATAATATTCTCACAAATCTCCTTTATTCCCTTTTCTATGGAAATATCATTTCATATTCTCAAGTCCGTTTTTATTTTTATTTTGGAATCTATTATATATATTTCCAAATTCTTCAACTAACGTTATATTATTATTTCTCTAAATAAATTCCTTTTAACCTCTTTACCACTACAACTAATATCATCTCTCGATAATCCTGAAGTTGTTCAAGTTGGGGTACTTTAAATCCTCTCAGACCTTGATCAACATCGTTCTTATCTTAAGATAGATATCAGTTGTAATACTAAAACCACTATTCATTCCCAATATCAAACCAAATCACATTTTAGTTATAACTGATGAAACCTCATCTCTTATTTGATATAAAGAATTTAAATCGCATCTTATACTTTTAGAATTAAGTAATGTTAATTTAATCTTAACGTTTTAGCCTCACACTCCTTTTATAACATTGTTTATAAAACTCGGGTTTAATGTAAAACCCCTTTTTATCCCGCTTTTCTTTTCGTAATTAAAACACTTACTTTAAGCTATCGTCTTGGCTAAAAATCTCTTTTATAACTTAGTTATAAAACTCGGTTTTAATATAAAACCGTTCATCAACACTTTTCAAAAATCCAATTGTGTTCTAATATCAACTTTGATTACTTACCTTCAAGAATCCCATTTATGAATTGATCACTTAAATTATTATTCATTAATAATAATTTACATCATCATTAACTATTATAGAAATAGTTAACTTCTTATTTAACTTAATTAAACAGTAATTTCTTTTTAAATCTTATTAAATTTAAAATAAATATTTGTTAAACTATCTTAATTGATTAATAAAATTTAAATTAGTTTACTTCATCAGCTCAAACCATGATTTTCTCGTTAATCAACTCAAATTATTCCTTCTTTAATAATATAATTAATTTAAATAATTTCATTAAATTGTTTCCTGAAAAACGATTAGTCAAGTTCTTAACCGTCGCGTAAACTTCTGCTCATCTGCTTATAAATCTCATTACATAAGAATTTACTTTACAAAATCATTTCATAATTACTTAAAAACTTAAATAATTAATATTAATTTCCTTTTATAAAACCTTTATTCAAATAATTTCAAAATCCATCTTTAGTTATAGAATAACTTTTGTAGCTTCATTACCGTCAATTTACCTGCCGGTAATCAATATTGATAAAACAATTTATTTTTAAGCTAACTGTTGTTAATTACTCAACCAATACTGTCCATTGCTAAGAACAAAACAAATGTTGAATTTAGATTCAACAATCACTGATCAAATCAATCATCCAATCATATTAGTTAAACAGTTCATATAATTGTAATATGAAAATAAACAATAAAATTTGAGGAATCCAGTTGGATCCCTCCAACCTGTTTTCCCTGCACCCAAATATGTTACCTCAATAATATCATTTATTTCAACAAACCTATATAATATTCAACAACCAAACAATAACGACAATCCAAATAATCACAACTCAATTTAATACGTTTATAATACTATAAACGTAACCAACGAGGTAAGTTACCTCATTTGGAATGATCACTAAAAATAACGATTTGTTTCAAATTAAATAAAACAATTGTTTAATTTAAATCAGTTCAGTCATAAATATATATTCAACATCCATCAACCAATTAACAATCATAACACACAAATATTTAAACCCGATTTATATAAAATATAGTAGGATAAAAACTGAGTGAGCTAAACTCACATTGATTTGTTTAACGCTGAAACAGTTCATTCTAATTAAATTAAACTGACGTTTAATTTAATTAAAAACTCCAATAGTTTTCAACTTTGTCCAAGCCAGTTTCATCTGTCGTACTCGTCGGTACAGATCTGACGCCACTTGTTTTATCCAATACCGTTGTTGTAATGACACAGTTATAAATTAAATATGGTATTCGGTATTTAAAGCATATTATTAAAACTTAAATTTAAATCTTAAATAAATCGTTAAATATGTTTTATGTAAGTAGACCATGTTATCTTATTCACCATATATACTGTCTATTATCACGTCTGTACATAATTAATGTGAATGACTTGCATATTAAGACATACTGTTTAGACTACCTTAATTGTTGTACTTAATAGTAAATAGCAACAATTGTTATGTATGTGTTATTGGAAATCAGTTCTGTTTAAAACAAAGTCATTCTGTCTAAGTACTTTCAGCATATTTCTTTACTATTATAAAAACACATAGATTGGGCTGTAAACTTGGATTAGGAAATTCGTTGGCAAAGTTCAAACAATATAAAAGGTTGATTAAGCAACAATAATAAAAATATGGGCTTTGGCGTGTATAACAAATTAGGCACAAACCAAATTTCGCAGGCCTCATTGTATATTATATACATGTAATTAGGCGTAATGCGTAAACAGGAGCAGGCCATGTTTGTGATGCCCCAGAATTTAAGACCAGTAAAAAAAATTGCCAAAAATCCTTCCGTCCAAATAACAATGAAAGCTACCATTTTATTTGATAAATATACAACATCTCTAAATGATTTTTTTTAAATAATATAAATAGCGCTTGTCAGTGTATGAATTAAACACAATTACCGTAAATTAACCATCGTGCAACTCTGACAAAATGGACATCGATATTTATCCCTGCACACTTGATAAAATGTCAGTATAGCTTAAATGATATGAAAGATGCATCAACCCAAGATGTAAAATCAATAATAAACAAACTTATTTTTCATTAATAAAGCAGCCGCATCACTACCCCCATGTGACAACCTACATACCTTTATCTAATTGGGTAAGCAATTAGATACAGGATCAAGCCAACATAGTTCTTCTTTAAACAAAACATTTAAATTCAATGTTTACTTCCAAAATACTCTTGATATCATGTGGGGATAAAATACCTTTCGTAAATATTCATTTCGAAAGACATCTATATATCTCTTGTAGAACTTTCTTTTAAAAGACAAACATCTTTTATTATAAATACTAATCATCTTCTTTATGCAAAAACTTCATAAACAAATCTCAAACCACCTTGATATTTCTCTAATATAGGTTTGGAAAAATCTTCAAAGATTATACTAAAATAATTAAGTTTAACACCATTCATTATCTCGTTAAAACATACCTAATTCATACCATGTTTAAAACACTAATCATACCTCGTTAAAACACATAATATTCGTACCTCGATTGAACTGTATTCATACCTAATTTAAAAATTAATCATAAATTTCCTCAATCATCAGTCGTATATGTTGATTGTTTTTCAAAGCAAAGATCGCAACCAAATGTTAAAGTCATAGGCATCTTTAAATTAAAACACAAGCTTATGAAATAATAATGAATTAGATGATAAGTATATTTACAGTATTCTTTGCTATCTTCATGCAAAAGTCTCATAGAATATCATATAGTACTTATCATCACTCCCAAGTAATCAATTATTTTCTTCGAATCATCGAAATTCGTCAGCCTTCCTTGTTCTCAATTTTGACACATTTTGACTCACTTTTACTTTGATTTAACATACTCGACTTTATCAGTTTGTTTATGATACTATAAGGAAACTCAATTCCAAATTTGAGAGGATTTGGAATAGTTTACCATGATTTTATACACAAAACATCTATAACAACGTTTCAGTCATGCTATGAAATATTCTGCTCATTTTAAAGAACTTCATAGTCAATTCAGAGAAAAGACATTGCTTCCAGAAGTGCTATGACAAATTCTGGGTGGTTTGTAGTGATTTTAGACAAAAATCAGCTACTACAGCGTTACGGGTGCTATAGAAAGTTTCTAGCTTGGTTACGTGCTACATTTATAGAAAAGATAGCGTTTTGGAGTGCTATAAAAAGTTCAAAAAATAGATTTTAGCCTGTTTTTGGGCAAAATGTTTGACGTTGTTTCTCTATGATAAAAATAGATTTTAACTCCAAATATTTTATTGTAAGAAGCTCTCTTTGTCTACTTAATTTTCATCAAAAGAAAAGCTCAAAATCATTAACTAATTTAATATATAAAATCAAACATCATGAGGCATTTTTAACATGTTCATTTCCGGCTGATTTTTACCTCACTTTGCATTCAGTTTTTGGGTATGCAAACAACCAAATTAGAAAAAATATCCACCGGTGAATGTTGTAGCCCTTTGAATTACCTTTCCAGATTGATAGAGAAGTCGAAATTTCGTTAAGAATTGCAAAAGTTATTCCCAAAATACCGAATGTCATTTTCAGGAGTTCAAGTCCAATTGTTCATTCATAAATTTCTCAATTTTTCTTCAAAATATGAAATGAATACATGAACTTAAGTAATTTTACTCAACTTAAACTTGAAAATTGAACTTGTATTTCTTCTCTTGTCTTCTTCTAACCTCTCTTATTTTTCTTATCTTAATTTTCATTTGTGAATGCATGAAAAAAAATGAATGTTTCCACTCTTTATATAGTAGTTTTCAAGGCTAGTTTGGTAATTTGGTTTTGGGACACTTGTCCTCCTTATCTTCATGCATGCTTTAGGATGAAGACACATGCCTAATTAGGTGTCTTCAGATGGACACCTAATGTGTGTATGTGTCTTAACTTTATTTACTTACAAGACATGTGTTCCTTTCATTTGATGACACGTATCCTTATCATTTTAAGCCATTAATTATATTCTAGAACATGTACACATATACCATTTGTATGTTACTTTTATGATATGTATATAACATATATGTGTTCTTCTAATGTTACTACATGCACATGTTATTCCAACAACTTTTAATAAGCAAAATCTCGTTTATCGATAAAACTGTTTTCGGTCACATTATCGATTTTTCTTTGAACTACTTATCTTTGTAAACAAAAACTCAACAACATATTTTCTTATCTTTAATTATTATTTATAAAGGGATTTATTCAAGGTTATAAAACCATTTTTATAATATTAAATCCAACATTTAAATATTTAAATAACCTCAATATTTAAATATTTACTGCTCGAAATTTCAAGTTGTTACATTATACCCACCTTAAAAGGAATTTCGTCCCTGAAATTCTATGCTATACTTAACAAAATATTCCACAAAAGAAATTGTATATATCCAAGAAATTTTCTTACAATTATACTTTTAGGATAATTTCATAAATTGAAATCGTAACTGATTATTTTATGATTCGATCCTTTTAACATTATGTCACTCCTGCAAGCTATTGCTGGATCAGGCACGCCATAGCTTCTTTTTATGCCCAAATTCAGGATCTTGTTCTTTGCAATTCACATCTATTCCTAGTCTCCTTTTCTTCTTTCGTGGTACCCATTGAGATGCACCAAAGATTCATCATGCTTCAGCTCATCCGACTCGTCATCCTCAAGTAAGGATGTATTCTCTATATTGCGGTACTCATCAAAATCTACCAGAGAGAATTCTAGACATCTCATGTAATATCTTCAAAACATGATTATATTAATCAAAGTAAATACATCAATTATGTTATACTCTCCTTGTTGCAGTACCCATCAAAATGTACCAAAGAGTAATATTTTCAAAATAGACTCTAATTGATTTTTTTTACGCCATATAATTATATTCATCAAAGTCAATACATCAGTTATGTTGTACTCTCCTTGTTTCCGTACCCATCAAAATGTACCAAAGAGTAATATTTTCAAAATGGACTCTAATCAATATTTTTTTATATATAATATGATTATATTCGTCAAAGTGGACCAGTCTATTCAATTTAGGATATTTTATCCTATTGCGGCCGGTGTCCCGTCATCAAATAGGATGTACTCTACCCGTCTTGATACAAACATAGAGTAATAGTTGCACTATCCAAGATCTATTGTCTTATGCCGGCATCCTGTCATGAAATAGGATGTACTCTACTTGGCTCGATACCAACATAGAGTAATGGTGCACTACCCAAGATCTATTGTCTTACACCACATATTGTCATCGTCACCATCATCCGAAAGTATCCTTCATTGATGAAATAATCCATAAAATTCTTTAATAAGTTTAAACAAAGTATTCTCTCAAAGTACTTTTATACTTTGTAATCATTACTTCCATATGGATAACCATTTCATTTTGGAAAATCCACTCTCTCAACTTCAAAAATCATCTTAAGTATAAATCCTTTTTTTCCGCATCAATCTTTTCATTTACTCGATGTATCTCAAATTTTTTTATATACGTCATTAGTTACGACATTTGCACTGAATGACATCAACCTCGTTTTACACATGGTCAGTTTGCAAAAGTGTTTTTTGAGATGGCAAACTTTCAAAAAAAAATTGTATGATGTAAGTATTCTAAATAATTAATCTAGCTTCCCAATGAGATTAACTTCGACTAAACCCAAATCAAGGAATCAAAAGTTATGACTGGATTGTTGAGAGATGTTTTAGCTGCTTTAAGCTAACATCATCAGTGCTAAACAACTCTGATATCATATTACGTAATGATATAATTATTTAAATAAATTTTCATACCTTGGTTTTGCATGAATGTAGTATTCAATTTACTCCTTTTGATCTTCCTCAACTATGTTTGCCCAAGCTCATTTAATTCCTTCCTTGGCATATTGTTATCCCACATTCCTTTTAAGCCACTTCATTGCATCGATTTCATGCTACCACATACCTTCCTTTATAACCCACTTCATTCCTTTGCTACTTTATAACTAATCATATGCACTTACATATTCGTTATACCTTTTTATGTGGTGCTTGAAAATGAATCAACATATTATTAGTATAAACACTAAACAAAATTTAAACACACAAAATAAATATTACTCATTACCCAGGTAAGGTAATGGTGCCTTACCCTTTCCAGTTATATTTATCAAATTAGGGTAACTTCATTTCAAAAATTTAAGGATGATTTTCTAATATTATGTGAAATTTTATTGAGGTACCTAACATAAGCTCCGATACCACTTGTGATGCCCCAGAATTTCGGACCAGTCAAAACATTGCTGAAAATCCTTCCGTCCAAAACAAACAATGAAAGCTACCTTTTTATTTGATAAATATACAACATCTCTAAATGATTTTTTTTAAAATAATTTAAATAACACTTGTCAGGGTATGAATTAAACACAATTACCGTAAATCAACCATCGTGCAACTCTGACAAAATGGACATCGATATTTATCCCTGCACACTTGATAAAACGTCAGTATAGCTTAAATGATATGAAAGATGCATCAACCCAAGATGTAAAATCAATATTAAACAAACATATTTTTTTATTAATAAAGCAGCTGCATCACTACCCCCATGTGACAACCTACGTACCTTTACCTAATTGGGTAAGTAATTAGATACAGGATCAAGCCAACATAGTTCTTCTTTACACAAAACATTTAAATTCAATGTTTACTTCCAAAATACTCTTGATATCATGTGGGGATAAAATACCTTTCGTAAATATTCATTTTGAAAGGCATCTATATATCTCTTGTAGAATTTTCTTTTAAAAGACAAACATCTTTTATTATAAATACTAATCATCTTCTTTATGCAAAAACTTCATAAAAAAATCTCAAACCACCTTGATATTTCTCTAATATATGTTTGGAATGATCTTCAAAGATTGTACTGAAATAGTTAAGTTCAACACCATTCATCATCTCGTTAAAACATACCCAATTCATACCTTGTTTAAAACACTAATCATATCTCGTTAAAACACATAATATTCATATCTCGATTGAACTGTATTCATACCTCATTTAAACATTAATCATAAATGTCCTCAATCATCAATCGTATATGTTGATTGCTTGTCGAAGCAAAGATCGTAACCAATATAGTATGTTAAGGTCATAGGCATCTTCAAATTAAAACACAAGTTATGAAATAATAATGAATTAGATGATAAGTATATTTACAGTATTCCTTGCTATCTTCACGCAAAAATCTCATAGAACATCATATAGTACTTATCATCACTCCCAAGTAATCAATTATTTTCCTCGAATTATCGAAATTCGTCATCCTTCCTTGTTCTCAATTTTGACACGTTTTGACCCACTTTTACTTTGATTTAACATCCTCGACTTTATCAGTTTGTTTATGATACTATAAGGAAACTCAAGTCCAAATTTGAGAGGATTTGGAATAGTTTACCATGATTTTATATACAAAACATCTATAACAACGTTTCAGTCATGCAATGAAATGTTCTGCTCATTTTAAAATACTTCGTAGTCAATTCAGAGAAAAGACAACACTTCCAAAAGTGCTATGACAAATTCTGGGTCATTTATAGTGATTTTAGACTAAAATCAGCTACTATAGCGTTTTGGGCGCTATAGAAAGATTCTGGCTTGGTTTTGGGCTTCATTTATAGAAAAGATAGCGTTTTGGAGTGCTATAAAAAGTTCGAAAATTAGATTTTAGCCTGTTTTTGGGCAAAATGTTTGACGTTGTTTCTCTATGATAAAAATAGATTTTGACTCCAATTTTTTTTACTGTAAGAAGCTCTCTTTGTCTACTTAATTGTCATCAAAATAAAAGCTCAAATTCATTTACCAATTTAATATATATAACCAAACATCATGAGGCATTTTTAACATGCCCATTTCTAGCTGATTTTTACCTCCCTTTGCATTTAGTTTTCGGGTATGCAAACGGCCAAATTAGAAAAAAATATCCATATGTGAAATTGTAGCCCTTTGAATTACCTTTCCATATTGATAGAGAAGTCGAAATTTCATTAAGAATTGCAAAAGTAATGTCCAAAATATCGAACATCATTTTCAAGGGTTCAAGTCCAATTGTTCATTCATAAATTTCTCAACTTTTCTTCAAAATATGAAACGAATACATGAACTTAAATAATTTTACTCACCTTAGACTTGAAAATTGAACTTGTATTCCTTCTCTTGTCTTCTTCTAAACCTCTCTTAATTTTCTTATCTTAATTTTCATTTGTGAATGCGTGAAAAAGAATGAACATTTCCACCTTTTATATAGTAGTTTTCAAGGCTAGTTTTGTAATTTGGTTTTGGGACACTTGTCCTCCTTATTTTCATGCATGCTTAAGGATGAAGACACATGCCTAATTAGGTCTGCGATGGGGATATTTAACGTGATTTACAATTGTAGGAGAAGAAAGGAGCAGGTTCAGTACTGAAACTTTGAAATGAAGGAATTATTTTTACAGCGTGGATTCCTTTCAAATACATGGTAGTCTATACTTTAAAACTTAACAAATTTTCTTCTATGGTCAATGTACAAGCTATAGGACTGTTACTGGTCTAGGCTTCTATTTTCCATGTTAAATGGTCGATAATTGTACAAAGATTTAGACATTACAATATTGTGCATTAGTTTTCATACACTGACTGTAGATTGATTTGAGAACACAGTAGGCCTCCTATTACTATAGGGTAGCATGCATGGTATGAGTTAAAACGTTTTAGTTGATGTATATTTAATATGATGAGGCATATGGGTTTGGCTAGCCAGCTATTTACATCTCATAGACCGCCAAAAAAGCTATATATTTCATCCCAATTGTTCATGATCCCGTTACGTATATGCAGATTTTTATCCACAATCTTTGCTGACATATTGCAAGGAATTCGGTGTTGGCAGAAGTTAACAATGTATTGTACGTGGAGACTTACTAGTATTTAAGTTTCCTGTTGTTTATTACGGTGTTTAAAATTTTATGCTAACCGTTGTTTACACTGAATGCTCCATATTCTTACCGATATACGCGAACTCCAAACAATGTGAAAATGGACGTACCGCTACGTCTTAACGTTCCAGTCCTAATGAAATTAATTTCATTGAAATCCGACCCCGTTTTCACAACGACGTTATTTTACTTTATCAGTTTACCTTTAAATTTCACGCATCGGTAAAATAACCTTAATTGGCTTCAAACTAGTAATCTAGCAATAATTAATTATACGCATCTCAATAAAATTTGTTTCATTGAAAACGGAAGTCATTTGAGAAGGAAGCTATTTCTTAGCCCTGTATAATAACGATAAAATATAATCAAATTCAAAACAATTTAGTTTAAATAATAATAAACTATTATTATTGTATATTTCAATATTACACATCTTCAAAATAAACTTATGCAAAATTTAAACTCAATATAACAATTTCGAGCTAAAACAATATTCAAATATATAAAAACTACTTATATCTATTTAAATAAACGTGATCGTTTATTAACAAATTCCACAACGACTATTCCAAATTTGAATTGGATATAACTAACAATCTATAAGCTGAAATCTCCATTTTCCTTTTACATTAGAAAATTTTAATCAAATCGATTCAAATGGTTCTTATTTTGCGGAATTCCGACTTAAAACGGATTCTGTATATTCAGTTGAAGTTCAAATCGTAAATTACGAACTACTGCACCGTTTCGAGTTTGTTTATAATTATATATAAATTATACGCTCAAACTTTGTTAAATAAATGAATTGTATATTATAAATCCATTTAAAATTCCAAATTGATATTTTGAATAATAAATATATTAAATATCTAACTACCAAAATGCAGGACGTTATAGAATGGGGGAATGTATCTTAAACCCAGTGGATCTAGCCTGACTTATCTACACTCCGGCGCACTCAGGCAGCGGTCTGTTGGCACCATCACCAAGTTTGACAGGCTTAGCCCGGCCTACCGATGCTCTGGTGTACTTGGGCAGTAGTCTGTCGGCACCATCCCGATTTGATAATACCTAGAGATTAACATCCGGAAGGGAGTCTTGAGAGAAAATTCAATCACCTCAAACTTCACATGACTTGAGTTTCTCAAGAGTGGAGTTTTGACTAACCTGAATCTAAGTGCAACGTCGAGTCACCTTACAGGAGTACAACTTATGGGAAGTGTAGTGGCATTCATGCACTTAAAATGACAAATTCTAATGGCTCAGTGGTTCCTAAGGTCGTCGTTGAAGAAACCATTTGCGACTTACTCCAACCTTGTCTCCTTCATTGGGGACAGAACTCTTTTCTCTAAGGAACACCTCCTTTTCATTGTCGTCGTGGCCTTACTCCGCCACCTGGGCTTTGGCCACCTCTTAGTAGGTTGGGGTTATGTCTGGAAGTACTACCAGAGGCATATCCGAAAGTGGCCCCGGAGGGCACCAGTTCCCACAAACATCTCCATCGATGCAGTGGTCACCGAGGTTGTCATCGGAGAAATCAGTTTACGAACTGTTCCCAACATTGTCTCCCTCATTGGGGACAGAACAAGAATGTAACACAGACTCTCTTCTCCAACGAACACCTCCTCTTTTTTGTCGTCATGGCATTTGGCCTCTACCCGAGCTCTGGCCACCTCCCAATCAGTTGGGGGCACGTTGGGAAGTACAACTGGAAGCACCATAGAGAGCAGGCCTGGGGGCACTACACTTTCATTAGTTCCTGCTTCCTCACTGTTGTCATCTTCTCCATGGCCTGTGCAGTGACCTTTTGGGGAACAAACCCACCACGTAGAGAAGATGGTCAGAAATCGAAGTCTCAATACCACGGTAGTCAACTCCGATGTCTCTCGAGGCCAAAATTCTTCAAAAACAAACATTTCAAAATGCGGCGATAACCTTTAGTTTGTAACTAGAACCATTGTCATTATCGATCGCAGATGCAATGCTTGGATAGAATTGCGATTATGACGTGATTGGATTAAGAATAAAATATTGTAGTTGATGACTCAACTATATGACCACATCTTACATGTATATCTGAATGATCAATTCAAACAAGTTCGCCTCTATAGCATCACGCCAATCAGCTATGTTACATTCGACTTCAATCCCAATCCAATCACATGACGTTGCATGGTGATCCAAGCTTGCAAACTTGAAATTGGTATCGAAGAAAACAACACAACTTCCCACTCCATGGAAAACAGGAAAATTCGGCTAAGTCCACAGGATGCAAAACTAAAATTCATAGCCCCATTGCCAGGAATCCTCATGTTTTACTAGTTCAACTTTGAAATTCTGAATTCTCGAGACTCCTCCAGCAAACTCAAATCTAAGTATAACAACGAGTTAATTTACATGAGTACAATGCTCAAAAATGTAGAGGGTGCTTGAACACTTAGAACGATGTGCGATGTAAGAAAAGTAAACAAACTTTCATTCACAGGTCAAAATACATTATTTTAATAACGACATGATGTACATCAAAACCACATCGTGTCTACAAAAAGTAATTTCTGCACTTTCACATTCTATCGGCCTACAAAAACAAAGACTTATTTACAACGATCACTTAGATGATCCACCATTATTGCCCTTCTTCTTCTCAGATTCAACTTCGAGTAGGTCATCCTTCTACCTTTTCTTCATCTTCGACTCTCCACTCCATTCGGCTCCTTTCTACTACTTTGATGGAGTTGGAGGGGGGCGAGGCCTGAACTAGTATCTGTCGGTTACGGACGTGGGGAGTACCCACACTTGTTCTTCTTCTTCAGTGATGCCTATGGTCTCAGATTGGGGAGGATTACCTTTAGTGGAGGAGGGACAGCTTCAACGATGGCCTCCTAAGTTTGAATCTTCTCGGCCTCCTTCTTAGCTTTCCTAGCCTCATTTACGGCTTCTTCACCTACTGCTCGACCTTTAGCTTTGACTCACCCTAGGCCTTCAACCTCCTCATTTCTTCCTCGGCTCTCTTCCGAGATGCCTCGTCCTCCGCCTTCTTCCAATGCTCCTCCTAAATTTCCACCTTGGCCTCTTCCTCGGCTTTCACTCTGGTTCCTCATGATTTTTGAGGATTTCCTCTTCGTATGCTTTCTTTTTCACCCCAAGCTCTTCAAATTTCACTAGTAGTAGGGCTTTCTGTTGTTCGACCAGCTCATGCATTGACAGCCTTCCTGCCTTTATCTGTCCCATCACTTGGGTGTCCACGCCCTTCTTTTCCTTGTCCTTCTCGAACAAATGGGAGTAGCAATCTAGTCCAATCTCTCGCATCTCTAAATCGAGGTCATTGAGTCACCCAAACTCTTCCTCTATTTGCCTTTTATAGGCCTTCACATCAGATCCAGTCAAGGCAGCCTTTGTTACTTCAACCCTGGTTGTCATCCTCACCTTAAAGGTAGCTTCATGTTAAGGAGAAAGACATTGGTTTACTTCCACTTCGTGATTTCATCTTTTTATGTATTGGCGACTAAGCAGATATACCTCCTAATGTTTGTTGTGTGTCCCCTGTTGACACTAACGCTTCGGCAATTGATGAAAGGAATCTTGGAGCTGCCGTGGAAGGCTATAGCAAAATCGATAGGAATGGCTTATTGGTGTTGGGAAACCACCTCATGAGCAACTATGATGCTCTTGGTTATAATTGTTTCCCCCTTTTCAGCAGCACGTATTTCCGCCTACTCCATCTTGATGTCTTTCATAAGCAGTTGTTCCTTTTGCCAACACTCGACGTTCTTCCTATGTTACGTATTGTTCCATTAGCATCTTCTTATTCACCGACTCCACCTCTCGGGTAGCAGCTTTGTCAACCACGAGCCTATCCCAACTCAAAGCCAGATTACGGGCGTAGTCATGGATCCATGAGAGCTCACGACGTCGAAGTGTTTGAACATATAAACCCAAGACTGCTAGCTCCACATCCCTTTCTTCCTCTGCTCGGGATCCACTGACTTGGGCAATGAGATCTTCAAGATGACCCTCGTACTCGATCCTAACTACATCAGACTGGACGTGCACTTCCTTATTCGAAATTTCTGCCTTTTTGGCCTGGTCGATCTCAGCACGATTCATTGCAAGTGCCTGCCTGAGCTCCTCGTTCCCCTTCATCGAGCATTGAGTCACTTAATTCTCCTTTAGGAGCCTTTCATTCTCCTTAATCAATGCACGGTTGTCCAGCCTGAGTAGCTTCATTGCTTCATTCTGCTTTTGGAGCCGAAGGTCCTCCTCAGACATAGCCTTTTTGTCATTCTCTAGTGCAGTGGCTCAAACCGACACGGAGGGCAACATCTCTTTATGCTGCTCACGAGCCACGACCATCACTGCCTTCACGCCTGCAAGTATTCTTTTGTTCAGATTTGTGTGGACACGTCTTTCTCTCTGTAAGTCCATTTTGTTCAGATGTGTGTGGACACATTAGTTTGTGTGTGATCCCTTTTTTTGATAGTGTTCTTTTTGGATGTAAAAACTCTTTACCTCCATCATATTGCAACATATTTACATGATGATTTAATTGATTTTCAATATTTGTTGTGAATTTGATCACAACACTGTAAGTTTCAGATTTCGATTTTAAGAAATAAATCCACACATTTCTAGAATAGGAATCAATAAAGGAAATATAATAGTTATAACTAAAATCAACATTATTGGGGTAGGTCCCCATAGGTCATCAACAACTAGTTCAAGTGGTTTTATGTACTTTGTTTTAGAATTCTGAAGCATGAGTTTGCGCCTCTTTCCTAGTTGACAACATGAATAAAAATAATGCTCAGGAATATTGATTACAATATTATTATTATTTAGTACTTGTTTTATGATTTTCATACATGAGTGACCAAGTTTACAATGCCACATATTAAAGGCCTTACAAATTTCATCATTTTTAAGTTCAGACAAATTACAGCCAAGTTCCTTTTTCATATCAGTTATGTTTCTTGAATTTCCAACATAAAGTTTGTATAACCCATTATTTTCAATACTTGCAAAAGAATTTCCTTAGTTAGGATGTCTTTAACTAGGTAGTGCTTTGGATAAAATTCAAATGACACATTGTTTGTCTCTTGCATTCTATGACACACTTATGAGGTTCTTTTTGATATGTTGTATTCTTAGGAGATTATTTAAATATAACGGTTTTGTCCCTCTAATACTAGTGTGACCAGTACATGTGGTAAATATTGTGTTACCATTACCAATAGATAAAGATTCTTTACCTCTGTATTCTTTGTGTCCAAGATTGAGTTTGCTTAGATTGTTTGTGACATGGTTTGTGGCCCCAGAGTTAGGATACCATGCTTCATCATGTATATCAGTAATGTTAATTGATTTAGAAGCACTTTTTGAGAGTCTTTCATGTTACTTTGGTTGTTGACAATGTTTGCAGAAGGATAGTTTTTGCTATTATTTGAAGTTTGACTAGTATTAAAATTGTTGTCAAACCTGAAGTAGCACTTATATGTTGTATTCCCAAACTTGTCACATACTCAGCACTTTAATATGTTGTTATATCCTCTTCCAATATTTCCTCTTCCTCTTTTGGAATGGCCACCTCTTTGGTAATTGTTTCTCTGATTTCTTGAGTTATTTACACTTTCTTGGGTTTTGATCTTGCTTGTAGCGTAGTTTACATTATACTCATTGTGCACATCTTTCTTTTGTTGAAGTGTTCCTTCATGATCCAATAACATTTAGTATGCACTTTATAAATTGGGCGTTGATTTAATGGATGTTATGAATGCAACAACATCTTCATACACATCATCGAGACCATTGACAATATATAAAACTTATTCACTTTTTGAAATCTTTTGACCAACACAAGTTAGTTGATCACATAGATTCTTAACTTTCATCAAGTACCCATTCATCACAAAGTTTTCCTTTTCAATGCTTTATAGTTGTCTCTTGTTGGATAGCTTTTTGACCAAGCCACTAGGGACTTAAACGTTTACAGTTAGATGGGAAAAGGCTAACCTACTCTCAAGCTAAAGACAAGCATCCTGTCTCACAAAAGTGGCTCGCTACCCGGGTACTTGGACCGGCTCGTGGTCCTCCGCCCTCTGCCATTGGCTCGCGGTCCGACCTCATAACCCGACTCGTACATATGGGTCACGAACCGACCCTGCCCCAAGGAAATGATGGACAAGACTTGGTCATTCCCATAATCACCACGAACCGAAAGTCACGCATCTGGAGACACGTGTTGACAACGACTATATTGACCACTTCTTCACTCACCCACGAGACACTCCGAGATGGATGCCACTTGTCCTCACGAATCGCCTGCTGGAATTGCCTATAAATAGCCCAACACTTGGCCTTTTTTGGGATCTTTTTGACAATTGAGAGCTATGATTCCACCACTATCATACTTCTTCCATTTTTAATCAGAAATATCTCCAATTTGCTAAGTGAATCATCATTGTACAAGTGAGACTAAGAGGAGATTGTGATTGTACTTGCATTCGATCGTATAATCAAAATCATTTAAAGTGGATGTAGGCTTGTTAACGCCAAACCACTATAAATCTTGTGTGTTTGTTGCATTTTATTTCATTCCTCGCTATGAATTTAGACAATTTGGGTGTTCGAATCACTTTTTGGTCAAACATTTTGGTGCTTTCACTGAGAATTGAATTCTCAGTCTATCGGATTATTGCTTTACTATTTGGATTTTCAAGTCTGAAGAAGATAGTCCGCATTCCCACTGTTTTTGAAGATTTCAGTAACATCAGAATACTATAGCTGCAAAGAAATCCAAGGATTCATGAACCTCTTGAGCAAATGAAGTTAATGAAGAAAATGTTCAAGAGCAGGCCGAGGTGGTCTCCCCGGCCTATGGCTCTCAAGGGGAAAGCCGACCCCAGGAGGGGGTCACGACCCGGTCCCAGGAGGGGATCACAAGCCGACCCCAGGAAGGGGGTCACGAACAGGTCCCTGCAAGAGACCATGACCTGACTCGAAAATGAGATTGTGACCCGTTCCACCTATGTTGATGCTTGTGGTCGACCTGGCTCAAGTGCTCCAAATCCAAATGTGAATGTTAATGACCTACTACCTGCCTCTACCCCAGTAAAGGAAAGAGATTTATCTCATTTACTCGATATGTTGGAAAGGACAAATGATGCTTTGGAGGCTTAAAGACGTGAGAGTTCCTTGATGATAGAGAATATGACTGCAATGAGTAGGCAGATAGATGAACTCCGAAGGCAGAAAACACCTTTACCAACTCGTCGCTTTACTCGGGATCATTCATCTTCATCAAAGGAGCGTCAAGACCCCAACGACGGCCATTATAAAGGCCTGAAAATGTGGAACAACTTCGTTTTGGGTCACTTCCTTCTCAAGAAGAAACGACACTTAATCTAGGACCTGATAATCTAATTTCAATAATTCCGCTTTGTTACGAATGGAAGGATCCCGAATGTTACCCAGAGGTCAGAGCACTGTTAATCCTACTGAAAATCAACCACTACAACCCCCGCGCCGCATAACTGACCATGGCCATAGGGGGCAAGGAAGCTCTGCTCAAGCCTCAGACCGGGCGACGATGGACAAAAGAGATATTGGAGGTTCCCATAGAGCAAGGAGTGCTGACCCTGAGTCCACCTTGACCAATGCTAACGTCGAGGCGATGGTGATGCAGATCATGGAAGATAGACGAGGACAGAGCAACGAAGATTGGGTGTAGACCAGAGCCACACGCCTTTCACTGATGATATACTAGACGTCTGATTCCCAAGAAGGTTCAATCTACTGACTATGAACTGTTATATGGGTAGGATGGATCCGGTTCAACACTAAATGAGATATGCATTATATGAACACTGCCGCTACTCCAGATGCGGTGAAATGTAAAGCATTCCCGATCTTCGTAGAGGATGTGGCATTAATGTGGTTTACTCGGCTACCACCACGGTCGATCTCCATTTTTAAGGAATTGAGCGAGAGGTTTATAAGTCAATTCCAAATACATGCACCGAAGTCTAAAAGTGTCATTGAGCTATCCGCAATCAAGCAGGCCCCTGGAGAAACTTTAAAATCATATCTGGATTGGTTCAACCTAGCAGTAACTGAGGTAAGCGACCCACATGAGAAAACTACCCTGATGGCATTGATAAATGGGTCGATAAAAACACCGAATTCGGCGACTACTTATCCGGGAAACCACCCTTGACCAGGGAGTTGTTCTACGAAAAAGCTAATATTCGTTTGCGATGCGAGGAAGCATACTTTAATCGAAAGAGAAAAGCTACTGATAAGGAAGATATACAGAGTTTTGTGGCCATCAAGCAGTCCGACGATAGCTCTAGGAAAGTAGAGGTCAGTGTTGGAAATAAGAACCAGGGCAGTGGCCGCCAATCTGGAAACAACAACAAGAAAAAGAATCGGGGGAACGACTCATAGAAAAGACCTCGGTTTAGAACCTTTGAAAACTTCACATCATTGAATGACACATTGGAAAACATCTACTTGGATACTTACAACGTTCTCCAATACAAGAAGCCTCCGCCAAGGGATTCGACGGAAAAGGAGCGTGAAACAGGACAATTCTGTCTTTTCCATGAGACCTATGAGCATTTGACGAATGAGTGTCGTCATCTAAGAGACTTGGTAGAGAAACTTCTTAGGGAAGGAAAGTTGGATGAATATAAGGCAACCCCGAGAAACCGGGGGCCAGATAGTCCAGAGCGAAATAAAGGGCGCAACCTCAAAGGGCTACTGCTCAGCAAAAGGGTAAAGGCATCATCATCAATACTATAGTTGGAGGTCTCCATCCAGCTGGACATAGCAACCGAGCAATGGATCAATATGTTAATATAGACAAACGCCCTGAAGTGGGAGAGTGCAGAAATCCTAAAGATACTATCCCGACAAAACGGTAGAAAACGATGTCAGATGATGTCATATTCCGTGAAAGAGAATGTATCAGAGTTCAAGCCCATACCGAAGACCCCTTGGTGACCACTACCACCATCGGTCCTTCCCTAGTTCACAAGGTCATTGTAGATAATGAGAGTTATGTTAACATTTTATTTAAGAAGGCGTTCAACCAGATGAAGCTTAAAGCGAAGGACATGAAGCCCTGTGAAGGATGGATATGCGACTTCAATGGGGCATCAATAGATCTGATGGGATTTGTTGAATTGTCTGTAACTCTTGGTGAAGGAGACCGCCAGAGAGTGAGAATTCTCCCGTTCGTAGTCATGGATGTAGATTCACCTTATAATGCCTTTTTGGGTCGACCAACCCTTGCAAAGTTTAGGGCCTGTATTGCACCTCGGTGGTTACTATTGAAATTCCCAACTAAAGCGGGAGTGAGAATGGTTAAGGGTGACCAAGTAATCAGACAAGCCTGTTATATGTAAGAACAAAAAATGCTACGCAAGGAAAATCACATAGAGACCTGGGGAACTTCCTCCCTTGCAAAGGAAGTTTCGGCATAGCAATTTAAGGGGACATCTCCGAAGGGGTCGCCCGAAGAACTACCTGAGAATATAGATCCCAAAGAGGATGAAGAGCCTGGGGGCAGAATGGCGACACCTATTGAAACAACTGTGGATATTCCAATAGATGACAATGGTCCAATGAAGGTCTTAAAGATCGGATCCCAGTTGGACCCTCTCCAAGCAATGGAACTGACCAACTTTTTAAAGGAAAACCTGGACGTGTTTGCTTGGACCCATGCTGACATGTGTGGGATATCCCCCTCCATCATGAGCCATTCATTGAGCATCAACGCAAAGCGTCCACCTGTTAAGCAGAAAAGGCAAATTCTTGGCCCAGAGCGATTGATTGCCTTGAAAAAGGAAGTTGAGAAGTTAAGAAGCAACATATTCATTAGGGATTCAACTTATCCAGAATGGATTTCCAACCCCATCCTGGTCAAAAAGGCTAATGGGATGCGACGTACATACATTGATTTATTGGACATAAATAAAGCTTGACTGAAGGATAGCTTTCCACTCCCTAGAATCGACCAACTGGTAGACTCAATGGCGGGTCATGAACTTCTCTCTTTTATGGATGCATACATAGGGTATAACCAGATTTCCATGCATATCCCAGACCAGGAGCATACCAGCTTTATCACAGATTTGGGGCTATACTGCTATGTGGTGATGCCTTTTGGCCTAAAGAACGCAGGAGCAATGTGTTGAGACACGAGAATTTCGATTGATAACAACAAAATAAAGATCAATGGAAATCGTGACATGGAGCTAAGATTATGGATATGTAGATTTTTAAAGGGAGACAGAGCTTATATACAGGGGGAGCATATATACAAGGAGAGATAACTATTTTAATCCATGTTGTCATCAATCAAAAAGGGGGAGAATGTGGAGTCAAAGCTTCACGGATTATTTTGATTTATGACAAGAAGAAGCTTTTACATCGACAAAAAGAAGACGAGATGCCTTCATAGGTTAGAAGTTGATTATTTTAGAGTTATATAATGTTAAAATCTATCATCAAATGATCATACTTCTAATTGCTTAAAAATATCACTCATGAAAACATTTTTTATGCATATGGTCAAAAACATGTCGACCTACAACTTTTTATAGGTCAACAGGATTTTAAAATGTAACCGTCAAAAATAGGTCGACCTACAAAATTTTATAGGTCAACAGGTTTTTGAACTCCAACGGCTAAAAACATGTCGACCTACAAAATTCTATAGGTCAACAGCTTTTTGAATTTTCATGAAAAGTCATCTTCTTCCTTTAAGAGTTGCATCCATTTCTCTTCATGAATAATCACTTATTTTAGATGCAACTTTTCATCAACAATTGCAACCTCTCGATTTCTATAAATACATGAGTTTGCAATCATTCAAATCACCGAATCTTTTTCTATTTTCTGATCTTAACTCTATACTCTCTTGCATTCTAAAAGCTCTCTCAAATAGTCAATACTTGTTGAATCCTTGAATCAGTTTTATATCATTTGATTCAACAAGCAATCTTTCTTCCTTAAATCTTTGCATTCAAATCATATACTTGAGGATAAGATTATAGGAAGGGTGTACTCAATCGTTGGCAAATCAGTGTTGAAAGAAGAACACAATCAGAAGTCAAACTCTTGTAATTGTCCTGTGTGGGTAAGCTTGTAGCCCGTGAAATCAAGTGGGTAAGCTTGTGCCCCGTAAATCAAGTGGGTAAGCTTGTGGCCCGTAAATCAAGTGGGTAAGCTTGTAGCCCGTGAAATCAAGTGGGTAAACTTGTAGCCCGTAAATCAAGTAGTTGTGAACCTGTTCCTCCGGGTGAAGCGAGGGTGTTGTTTAGTGAAAAGCCGAAGAGAAGCTTCGGGACTGGACGTAGGACTGGAGGTCCGAACCAGTATAAAAATCCTGGTGTCGTTACTCTACTTTACTTTACTTTACTGCATTTATAGTTATTTGTGATATATATATTGTTTGCGAATATTTATTTGCATAACTATTGAATAGCTTAAGTTATCACATACATTCCGCATAGCCATATTATAGATCCTGCACAAGTCGTACACACCCGACCTTTTCAATTGGTATCAGAGCCTAGTGTTCTAGAGATCGTAACAACATCTTAGAACAAATGGCAATAAAGAAGTCTAGTCAAGGGATTAGAAAGTGGAAGAGCAACAAAGCCGAATCAAGAGAGCAAGGAAGCAAATGTCTCATGGCTAAAGTCAGATCACAATCGATATGTGTAGAATCATTATTTAAAGATCTTTTGTTAGACCATGAAAAATTATTGAAACTCCATACAGTCGTTTTAGCTATGTCAAAAAAGTACAAGGAAGAAAATTCCAAATTAAAAGAAGAAAACAATCGTTTGGTAAAACAAGCCAAATGTTTTGAAGATACCTTAGAAGAGCTTGTTTCTCAAAAAGATTTCCTTCAAAAAGAAAATGAGCAACTAGAAGATAAAAACAATGTTCTTTTAAAGGAAATCGATCTTTTGCAAAATAGAAATATATCATTAGAAGATTCTTTAAATAATTCTAGTTCTTTAATTTCGTCTCTTGAAAAAGAGAATGGAGCTTTAACTGAAAAGAATTTAGAACTATCTAAAGAATGTGAGTTTTTAAAGGTGAATAATAATATTTTGCAAAATGAAATTTCTGACTCAAAAGAAAATTTTGAAAAGTTACAATCTTCTTTAGATAATTCAGAATCTCAAATTTTAGGTCTCAAAACTGAGAATGGTACTTTAAAAAGGAAAAATTCTGAATTAAATAAGGAAATTGATGATTTAAAGAATAACAAAATTTCTTTTGAAAATGTCAATAGCGACTTTGGAAATAAATTTGATAAAAGTGCAAATAAGTTCGCAAAATTTAATAAAGGTCAAAATGATTTA
The DNA here is from genome assembly GCA_030737875.1 of Allium sativum. Lineage (NCBI taxonomy): Eukaryota > Viridiplantae > Streptophyta > Magnoliopsida > Asparagales > Amaryllidaceae > Allium > Allium sativum. Next base: position 257,219,460 of record CM060927.1, on the reverse strand, counting down.
AATATGATTTTATCTAGATCTCGACCTTTACATGACAAAAGTGGTTTAGGATATAATAAAACTAATCTTAGAAATAGTACTAGATATGCTTTCATGTACAATAAAAATATTATTGCTAGTACTAATGCTCATCCTAGATCCAATTATTATAGAAATTCGAATACCTCTATGACTAGAGATCTGTATAATAGATCTAGAAGTATGAAAAGGAATATCAATAGAGATTACTTAAGTATTTGGGTTCCTGTAAGTTGGAAAAACAGAGAAAAATATATTGATGATTATTTTGATTCAGTAGTTAATAATGAAAATTTTATCTTTAAAGGTTCCATTAAACCCTCTTGGGTATGGTTACCTTTCATCTAACCTCTGGACCCTAATGAAGTAAGTGGGTACCAAAAGTATACATGTCATATAATTTTTGCAGGTACACCACAACAAAGAGAAGGCTATTCGGTATTTCTAAATATCTTTGAATACAAAATTCAGTTTATCAAATTGCACATGATCTCCCGAAGGTACTTTAAATTATGTCTTATATTCGATTACTGTTCTATCATGACTTTTATTCTTTTTAATCAATAACAAAGAGGGAGAAATATGCATATATAATAATAAGTGTTTTTGGAGTTTGAAAATTTAAAAGACAAACCAGAAAAACAAAAATTTTCAGCACCTGTCGACCGCCTAGTAATATGCTGTCGACCGATCAGGTTCTTTTTGTTTTTAATTTTCAACCAGAAAATTAACCTGTCGACCGCCCCTTTTCTTCTCTGTCGACCGGTCAAGGTTAAATACGTTTTTAATTTTCAAACAGAAAATTAACCTATTGACCGGCCATTCTTTACGCTGTCGACCGGTCTAGGCAATTTAAGCCTTATAATTTCATCCAGAACTATTTCCTGTCGACCTCCACGCAATACCCTGTCGACCGGTCTCTATTATAATTTTTTTTATAAAGTCACGTCGTTTCAAATTCAAAACTCAAACACCATTTCTTATACTATTTTAAAATTATACTACTCTCGATTATTGAGGTTATTATGATATTTATTCTTTTTAATCGATGACAAAGGGGGAGAAATATTTTACATATACTATTTAAAATATATGTGCTTAATATGGTAAAAGAATATGTGTGCTAACATTTGTTACTGCAGGAATCAAAAGGTAAGATTATTTACTAACAAATGTTGCAGAAATTCAGGGGGAGCTTTATATTCAAAGGGAGAAAATCCAAGGTGTTGTCATCAATCAAAAAGGGGGAGAATGTTGAGACACGAGAATTTCGATTGATAACAACAAAATAAAGATCAATGGAAATCGTGACATGGAGCTAAGATTATGGATATGTAGATTTTTAAAGGGAGACAGAGCTTATATACAGGGGGAGCATATATACAAGGAGAGATAACTATTTTAATCCATGTTGTCATCAATCAAAAAGGGGGAGAATGTTGAGTCAAAGCTTCACGGATTATTTTGATTTATGACAAGAAGAAGCTTTTACATTGACAAAAAGAAGACGAGATGCCTTCATAGGTTAGAAGTTGATTATTTTAGAGTTATATAATGTTAAAATCTAACCTCAAATGATCATACTTCTAATTGCTTAAAAATATCACTCATGAAAACATTTTTTATGCATATGGTCAAAAACATGTCGACCTACAACTTTTTATAGGTCAATAGGATTTTAAAATGTAACGGTCAAAAATAGGTCGACCTACAAAATTTTATAGGTCAACAGGTTTTTGAACTCCAACGGCTAAAAACATGTCGACCTACAAAATTCTATAGGTCAACAGCTTTTTGAATTTTCATGAAAAGTCATCTTCTTCCTTTAAGAGTTGCATCCATTTCTCTTCATGAATAATCACTTATTTTAGATGCAACTTTTCATCAACAATTGCAACCTCTCGATTTCTATAAATACATGAGTTTGCAATCATTCAAATCACCGAATCTTTTTCTATTTTCTGATCTTAACTCTATACTCTCTTGCATTCTAAAAGCTCTCTCAAATAGTCAATACTTGTTGAATCCTTGAATCAGTTTTATATCATTTGATTCAACAAGCAATCTTTCTTCCTTAAATCTTTGCATTCAAATCATATACTTGAGGATAAGATTATAGGAAGGGTGTACTCAATCGTTGGCAAATCAGTGTTGAAAGAAGAAAGTCAAACTCTTGTAATTGTCCTGTGTGGGTAAGCTTGTAGCCCGTGAAATCAAGTGGGTAAGCTTGTGGCCCGTAAATCAAGTGGGTAAGCTTGTGGCCCGTAAATCAAGTGGGTAAGCTTGTAGCCCGTGAAATCAAGTGGGTAAACTTGTAGCCCGTAAATCAAGTAGTTGTGAACCTGTTCCTCCGGGTGAAGCGAGGGTGTTGTTTAGTGAAAAGCCGAAGAGAAGCTTCGGGACTGGACGTAGGACTGGAGGTCCGAACCAGTATAAAAATCCTGGTGTCGTTACTCTACTTTACTTTACTTTACTGCATTTATAGTTATTTGTGATATATATATTGTTTGCGAATATTTATTTGCATAACTATTGAATAGCTTAAGTTATCACATACATTCCGCATAGCCATATTATAGATCCTGCACAAGTCGTACACACCCGACCTTTTCACAATGTACCAACGATTAGTGAATCAGTTGTTCTACCATCAGATTGGGAAAACAATGGAAGTGTATGTCAATTATATGCTTGTGAAATCCAGGCGATCATCTGACCATATAACTGACTTAGCTAAAATGTTCAGTATTCTCCGACAATATGGAATGAAGCTCAACCCCCTGAAGTGTTCATTTGGACTTACCTCCAGAAAATTCCTTGGTTTTATTATTAGTTTGCATGGAATCGAAATTAATCCAGATCAGATCGCGGCAATCAGGAATATCCAAGAGGGCAAGTAAGATTAAAGATGTGTAGAGCCTCGCCGGAAAGGTGGATGCATTAAGTAGATTCATTTCTAAAGCTATAGATAAGTGCATTTCGTTCTTGTTGCGTTGAGGCCTTTCTAAACCTCCTGACTCATCTAGAAAAAACCCTGATACTATCCAAGCCAGTTGACCACGAAGATTTATTTGTATACTTGGTAGTATCATCTCATGCAATAAGCCCAGCCTTAGTAAGAGAGGAAGATAAAGTTCAGAAGCCAGTATACTACGTGAATAAAAAGTTAGCGACAACATAACGCAACTATTCGAAGATAGAAAAACTTGCGTATAGCCTCCAGGTCACATCTAGAAAACTTTATCACTATTTCCAAGCTCATCCTATCGCCATATACACCGACCATCCACTCAGATAAGTCTTACAGAGGCCAGAAGCATCCAGAAGGCTACTCAAGTTGAATATCGAGTTAAGTCAATTTGATTTGAACTTTCAGCCTCGAAGATCAATAAGGGGACAAGTGTTGGTCGACTTCATAGCTGAATTCACTATCTTTGAAGAGGACGTATCAAGTGAAGAGGTCGTCCCCTCAGAACGATAGTTCGAACCCAACACTTGGAGGCTATACACCGACGGTGCTAAGAATGATAGACAGTCCGACGCCAGAGTTGTCTTGGTTACTCCTGAAGGACGGTCGACCTACTATTCTCTAAGATTAGAGTTCCATGCCACTAACAATGACTCCGAGTATGAGTCCCTAATTGCCGGGCTAAAACTCGCATGGGAGTTAGGAATAAATAGGTCGGACATTTCCTACGACTCCAAGATAGTCGTAAACCAAGTTCAGAAGGAGTTTCAAGCCAATGGGCTAAGACCTATACCATTCTTAAGAGAGGTAGGAAAGTTACTAGGTGGTTTTGAAGACTACAGTATCTCCCACATTCCTCAGTTGGAGAATCAGAAGGCAGATAAATTGGCCAAAATGGCTAGCCTTGACAACCCAGAGGACACGGAAATGGTCTGGATTGAAACATTGGAGACTCCGAGTATCGATCAGATGGAAATTGATCTGATACTGGAGACTGAACCGGAAAAGGAGTCATGGATGACACCCATAAAGAACTTCCTGATAAATGATATGCTCCCAACCAAGAAAAGTAAAAGGCGTGCTGTTATTCCTAAAGCCTCTAAATATACCATGCATGGAGAAGTTCTTTATCGAAAAGGATTCTCGATGCCACCCCTCTGGTGTATAGCCCATGAGACATTGTAACAACCCGTATTTTCTGTTAACGTTATAATAACGAATTAATCAATAACTAATTTCAAATGTGAGAATTAAGGGAAGCGGGTTAAACCATTGCATTCGTCTCAGAATTCTGCTTGAGATAGAGTCCGAGTTTGTGTGAATTGGACTTCATAGGTAGAAGTTATGGCCTTCAGAAGTTTCAGAAATTTAAATAAATTCAAACAGCTCAAAACCAGGTTCAAAATTCAAACCAGAAGTCAGAAGCGGCCAGGTCGGGAAAATTCCCGCCTAGGACCCTGGTCGACCAGGAGGTCGACCCTAGTGTCGACCTCCCCCCTACAGGTCGACTTAGGGGTCGACCTTAGGGTCGACCTGGGGGTGGACCTACCCCCCGACCAGATCTGAATTTTGATGATTGATGACTTGCTGCCGAGCCACTAGGGTTTCTGTATAGTTCTGTTCTGGTCTGAATGGTTGCGATTAACTCTACGGTTCATCTAACGGCTCTAATTGAATAGTAATTCTAAATAAACAACCCAATGCTCAACCTAAAATCACACAAAAATAATCCTAGAACTATCATGTCATCAATAGAGAACTTGGAATTGCCGTCACCGCTTTCAATTCAGAAATGAGATAAAAGCCTACATCAAAATCAAATTAAAAGTAATCAAATTCAACGATCTGCATCAAAGGCGAGCATACCAATTTCAGAATTCAGATTTCAGAAATCAAGAATCCCTTTTTAGCTTGTAAGTTGGTTATTACGCAGATTTAAACGTTCTTTCAAATGAATCATGACATGTTGTAACTTGAATATAGAATGATGCTTATGTATAAGATTTGATTCTCGTTTATCTTATAGTATCGTCGCAATTAATCATGTCTATATGCTTGTGGTGATGAACATATTATATATTAATCATGTCTTTATGCTTATGGGGATGAACATATTGTAAGTTATTGGAATCTATTATGATTGGTTATGGATTTATTTTGCCAATTAAATGGTGAAACATGTCATGTTATAATTTGGTGGTTACTTGCAAGTTTATGATCTAATACACATGCTTACATGTTAGATCAACACTTATGTATATTTAGATCCATGTTAAGTTGAATCTATTTATGCTGTAAAATTGAAATTGTAATTCTCTTATGTTTTAACACATAAGTTATCATGTTAAGTTGTGATTCGAATATGTTTATAGTAGCTCTCTTATGTTTAAAACACATAAGTCATCATGCTAAGTTGTGATTCGAATATGTTTATAATAGTTCTCTTATGTTTAACACACATAAGTTAATATACTAAGTTGTGAATTAAAAATGTTTATAGTAGCTTTCTTATGTTTTGGCATACATAAGTTAATATACTAGGTTGTGGTTTAAAATTGTGTTTATATATTAAACCTCCATGCTAGACCTTTATCAAGTTCACATGACAATTAGACCCAACTTAGTCACAAGTACACCTTTACCCGTTTAATTAAGTTAATGATATTTCTATGCCAAGTTACACATGATAAGTTAAATGTATGCTATTTTATGTTCGTTTCATGTCCCTTATTTATTACCCCTTTTTATTTATGGATTTGGGCTAATTTACTAGCCCAACATTTTATGTGATTCATGCGTATGTTCCACGGGGGTAGCGATGGGAAAATATGAAAATTCATGGCATAGATTTGTTCATAAAATGGTATATTTGATATACCACTTATTGTGAGCATAATCAAAGGATAATTATGGCAAGATTAAATTAAGATTAATTTACATAAAGAACTAGTCATATATAGAAAATATGTGAATTTAGAAAAGACGAATATGCCTAACCCGAGGTTAGACCGAGTTTGGTGTAAAACTACCCGGAACCGACTGGCATATCCAATGACCACAATAAGACCTGCCTAATGTGGGTGGTTTGTGTATCAAGCCCAAAAAGGACCTGAGGTTAGACTGAGTTGTGGTGTAAAACTGCTCGGAACCGACCGACACATCCAATGACCACAACAAGACCTGTCTAATGTGAGTGGTTTGTGCTTTAATGAATAAATTAAAGCTAATTCAGGATTGGTGAGGTTAAGTAAATTTAGAACACTTAACCGTAATAACATGTTAACTAGGCAAGTGGGTGAGGTTAAGTAAAATTAAAACACTTAACCGTTACAACATGTTAATTAGACAAGTGAGTGAGGTTAAGAAAATTTAGAATACTTAACCGTTGTAACATGTTAATTAAGCAGATGATAGGGTTAAGTTAACTAAGGTAACACTTAACCAAAATATATAATGGCATGTGGTGGGGTTAAGTAATACAAGAGGAAAACACTTAACCAATTATATAACATGATGTCTGGGAAGGGTTAAGTTAACACGAGAGGACAACACTAAACCAATATAACATGATTTGAGGTAGGGTCAAGTCAACACCATAAGGAAACACTTAACCAACATGACGTGATGAGTGGGTAGGTTAAGCGAACTTGAATTGATTAATGACACTTGACCAATAAAACTTAATGAACGAATGGGATTAATTTAAATCGGAAATACTTAACCAATATAACTTGATGACTGAACGGGGTTAAGTTAATAAATCACACTTAACCAATCCAACAAGATAAGCGAGAAAGGTTAAGTTAATAAGAACCACTTAACCAACACAACTTGACGAGTATGAGGTTAAGTACACGTCGGGTTGGTGGGTAATATAAGTAAATATAGGCCCACAAAACTTAACCATTATATAAACATGCTTGGATCGATGGGAGGGTTAAGTACATCTCGTGTAGGTGGGTAATATTAGTACATATAGGCCCACAAACTTAACCATTAAGAAAACATGCTAGAATCGGTGGGAGGGTTAAGTACATCTCGTGTAGATGGGTAATATTTGTATATATAGGCCCACAAACTTAACCAGCAGGAAACCCTAGTAACGGGGACCCATTTCAGCAGTAACCCACATAGATGTATCATGGTACCTTGAAACTAGGCAGGGTGGGGCACGATTACTGGCTGATTATAAGCGGTCAAAGATAACGGCAGGGGTTACATCAGTGTAGGTTCCGACGGTTTATGGGTGTGCACGTACTCCGGAGTGGGAAAAAGCAGGCACTAAGTACCAGTAGTTTTACACTGTGCATTCTTGAATCGTGTCGGGGGTCGCTATCATAAGGATTGATACACCTTATGGTGGGACCAGCACAGGGTAGCTACATGCAAGAGAGGGCCGATTGACACAGACACATGGCAAGCTAACACAGGTAGGGAGACGATCGATAGGGTAGTAAGGGTACATCTAACATATTCATGGCAATTGGGTTGATTGAGGTGGAATCCTCAAATATAGATGTACACCTGAAGGCTACCACAACTGCGGGGGTTGGGATCATATTATAAAGATTACCAGTTGAGACACTAGTTAGGTGGTGTAGAGATTATAGTAATGGGTGTGATCACATGTTCAACCTATCTTGTCTTATATTAGGGTATTGTCCTATGTTCTGTTACTCCTGTCATGATCCCTTTTCCTTGTTTAAATGCTAGTAATCACTGAACTTACCAGACTTATTGTCTGACCCATTTTCTCTCGTCTACTTTTCTTCCATTTCCCCCCAGGTAGTCAGGGAGGGAATAGCTCAGGTTTGTTGGACCGTTACTATTTCCAAGCTTGAAGACTGTTTGACGTGTTGCCTTGGACTCTCTCTTCTACTGCTATGGCTGGCTCATGCTTTTTTTGGGGAAATCATTTTATTCTTCTTTATTTTTGTTAAACAAAACAGGAAACTTTGGTATTGTAAAACAATCTTTGTACAAGTTGTTTATCAATGAAATAAAGTTTTATTTATTTGCCGCTACTTTAATTATCTGTTTTGTAATTTATCTGCATCTTTTACCTATAATGCTCCACCGAAATCAAGGCATTCCCTTTTGTGAGTGACCTTAACGGAGGTCGGGTGTTTCACTTGGTATCAGAGCTGAAGGTTACCGGATCAAATAAAAGATTTGAAAAATTATTTTCAAAACGATTTTAAAAGAAGCATTTTCAAAAGAAAAGTTTTGTTTTAAAAGCATATTCCCCAAAGCCATATGCACTATCTTTTGACCCTCTGCTTGAATCCTTGTTTCCTTCTTTCTTGAGTCTCCGGGGCTCCTGGTTTTCTGGGAGGTAACCTTATCGCGGCATGGTTCCGTAGGCTTGAAGAGACTACGACACCTGTCAAAGGGCAAATAAATGCCTAACTTCCATTTGTAGCCATAATTTTCTTTCGAGCTTTGTAAGATTCTCTGTGCGGTGGCGGCAGCTTTCGAGAGACATGTCAATGAGTTACACAAGGATAGCAAAGTTGAGAATGAGGGGGTTTGGGTAAGGAGCACAATACAAGGATGAAGAACCCATGGATATGGACTTGGTTCACAAAGGAGGGGAGGAAAGAATAGTAAAAACCTAAAACAAGAGGAAGTATCTTTATTTTGGTATAACGGGTCGTATAATTAAGGGCAAGGGCAAGAACAAGGGACAGGATTTTCCGGAAGGCAAGTGAATGCTCTCATCGCCAAGCATAGTTGAGAGAGAGGCAGTAAGAATTCTGTTGAAAGAGTTTTTCCTTTTTTGATTATCCTGTTAGTACTCATTCTGATTTTAGCGCTTCACATTCGTATATATCTACTTCGATAGTTGAGTCTCTGCACCCTAGATATTGTATAGTAGAGGATCCCATGACCTTCTCAAATCCAATTGTTGGTTCGGCTCATTTATCGTTGAATTGTGAGGATTTGAGAATAGCTATATTTATGCTTATGTTTTTGGGCTATGGGTTGATTCTAGGCATTGATTGGTTAGCTAGTAATTGTGAAACAAGTGTAGTTAGACTTTCGACTTGCTTCGGGAATACCCTTGAGATTTCGTACGATCCAAAGGGACAAGTTTGTCTTAGCTACCTAGAATCACTTTATTTATCTATCGACGATTTTCGATCTGTTGGAGTAGTCCATGAGTACGCAAGATGTTTTGATTAGGGTAGGGGTTTTCCCCCTAAAACTCGAAGACAGACTTCTGCATGTATCTAGATGACACTGCAAAGCCAGTTATGCAATCAACGAAAATTCTGGAGCAAGATTGGCAAGGATAGCCAGAGTCGTTAAAGTGCTCAATGGTTTGGTTGTTTTGATAGTATCATCTTACATAGATCGTCCAAATTCGGAGGAGGTATCCCTTGGGTGCTTGTCTGATATAGGTTTAGGCCTTTGGGGTTTGTACTTGAGGGATGTCGAGTTCGACTAGGATGGTTTGCGTGAAAAATAAATGGTTGGGGCTGGCACCCTAAGTAAGACTGCCCTTAAGAGAGGTAAAAAGTACTAGCAACCTTTAGCTTTAGACCCTCAGAATTGTGACATGATGGATAAGCTAAGTAGAAGAGAGACATCTAATCATATACACTTGGCATCATGGTTAACTTCTATTTATCTTGGAAAGATAGTTCGACAACATTGGATACCCTCTAGCATAGTAAGTGATCGAGGTCCTATCTTTACTAGTGGGTTTTGTAAATGGAAGTCAAGAAGCTTCGCAATCGTGAAGTCAAATTGGTTAAGGTACAGTGGAGTGAAGCTCAAGAAGATGTGACTTAGAAGACTGAAGACTAGATACACGCACCTTACCCTTTTTGAGGGTATATCCTTGATTCCTCTTTTTCTGTAAAATATATTTGCATGCTAGTCTTTAGCTTTTAAGTATATCCTCTCGGTCCTATCCTCGATCCTTAGATAGAAGCCAATGGATGTAAACATGTGTTTGAGACATGTTATGTTTGGTGGATGCAAGTGGTTGCAAGTGTTTGCTAGTGGTTGCTCGTGGATGCATATACACACATTAGGCACTAGATTGGCTCAGTCACTTTCATATTGCATATGCATGAGTGAAATTTTATACATATGAATTGAAACTTGATGTGTTATCATATGGATGTTGCATTTGTGTGAATGATTGTGCACTCATGTAGAAGTTATAAAGTACGATTAGGAATAATTGCATACAAGATGAACTCATGGCACTGGCATGATTCACATTAAGGAGGTCAACTGTATCAGTAGACCGCCTGATTTTGCATTTGGGTAAGGACATATACACACACTATGCATATATTCATGAAAAACATTAGAAGCCTTTTTAAGGACAATGAATGCCCGTGATTGAATGGTTGATTAGATGGGTGATTGGATGGTAGGATATAAGTTCTTCTCTACTTGAAGATTTTGGGGACGAAATCCTAAAAGGAGGGGAGAATGTAACACCCGTATTTTCTGTTAACGTTATAGTAATGAATTAATCAATAACTAATTTCAAATGTGAGAATTAAGGGAAGCGGGTTACGCCATTGCGTTCGTCTCGAAATTCTGCTTGAGATAGAGTCCGAGTTTGCGTGAATTGGACTTCGTATGAAGAAGCTATGGCCTTCAGAAGTTTCAGAAATTCAAATAAATTCAAACAGCTCAAAACAAGGTTCAAAATTCAAACGAGAAGTCAGAAGCGTGCTGGGCAGAAAAATTCCCGCCCAGGACCTAGGTCGACCAGGGGGTCGACCCTAGTGTCGACCTCCCCCTCTACAGGTCGACCTGGGGGTCGACCTTAGGGTCGACCTAACCCCCCCGGCCAGATCTGAATTTTGATGACTGATGACTTGCTGCTGAGTCACTAGGGTTTCTGGATAGTTCTGATCTAGTCTGAATGGTTGCGATTAACTCTAGGGTTCATCTGACGGCTCTAATTTAATAGAAATTCTATATAAACAACCCAATGCTCAACCTAAAATCACACAAAAATAATCCTAGAACTATCATGCCGTCAATAGAGAACTTGGAATAGCCTTCACCGCTTTCAATTTAGAAACGAGATAAAAGCCTACATCAAAATCAAATTAAAAGTAATCAAATTCAAAGATCTACATCAAAGGCGAGCATACCAATTTCAGAATTCAGATTTCAGAAATCAAGAATCCCTTTTTAGTTTGTAAGTTGGTTATTACGCAGATTTAAACGTTCTTTCAAATGAATCATGACATGTTGTAATTTGAATATAGAATGATGCTTATGTATAAGATTTGATTCTCGTTTATCTTATAGTATCGTTGCAATTAATCATGTCTTATGCTTGTGGTGATGAACATATTATATATTAATCATGTCTATATGCTTGTGGGGATGAACATATTGTATGTTATTGGAATCTATTATGATTGGGTAATGGATTTATTTTGCCAATTAAATGGTGAAACATGTCATCTTATAATTTGGTGGTTACTTGCAAGTTTATGATCTAAAACACATGCTTATATGTTAGATCAACACTCATGTATATTTATATCCATGATAAATTGAATCTATTTATGCTGTAAAATTGAAATTGTAATTCTCTTATGTTTTAACACATAAATTATCATGTTAAGTTGTGATTCGAATATGTTTATAGTAGCTCTCTTATGTTTAAAACACATAAGTCGTCATGCTAAGTTGTGATTCGAATATGTTTATAATAGTTCTCTTATGATTAACACACATAAGTTAATATACTAAGTTGTGATTTAAAAATGTTTATAGTAGCTTTCTTATGTTTTGGCATACATAAGTTAATATACTAGGTTGTGGTTTAAAATTGTGTTTATATGTTAAACCTCCATGCTAGACCTTTATCAAGTTCACATGACAATTAGACCCAACTTAGTCACAAGTTCACCTTTACCCGTTTAATTAAGTTAATGATACTTCTATGCCAAGTTACACATGATAAGTTAAATGTATGCTATTTTATGTTTGTTTCATGTCCCTTGTTTATTACCCCTTTTTTGTTTATGGATTTGGGCTAATTTACTAGCCCAACATTTTATGTGATTCATGCGTACGTTCCATGAGGGTAGCTGTGATAACCCCAAACTTCCACGGAATGAAAGTAAGGTATAATCATTTGGAATACAACATAAATATAACAATACAGATCACAGATACAACATAGCAAAGGAAAACCATAGAATAGCAACATCATAGCGGCAGAATATGAATGTCATCAAACACATAATCCCACAGTCATAGAGTTTTAAATTATTACATCAAGTTTTCAGCAAAAGGGAATAAGTTCCAACTTCAAAATAGAACAACTGGAAATAAAATAAGTCTGTATGTCTGAAGATAAATGTAAACAAAAGATAAATGATAGATAGTCTTCGTGGTCCAACATAAGCACCTCCAAATAAGCAACACCAAAGAAAGCTCCAAAGACAGCAACTCCAAAGAAATCTAGACCTGTTACTTGGCTGCCCATGTGGAAAAGAGGGAACCCGAGTTTGCAAAGGTGAAAACAAACTACAGGTCAGTCATGGGACTGGTGTGAGAATTCTTAACTAATTTTAACTACTAGTAATAAGGCAAATCCAAAGACCACGTCGCTAACGCGGAACATGTTTATTTCAATGGATTTCCGTGCATAATTTAAAGTGACATAACAAACAATAAGTAATTCGTGAAACAACGCTATGCTTTTGAGAAAAATGGAATCACCATAAGACCCAAGTCCCATCACACAATGCAACGCAAACCAGAGGATAGGGTTTTACCTTATGGTGATTAAACATGTTAAATACGGTAAATATGAATCTAATATTATCATTAGTGTATATAAAAAACATTTCAAAATAAATGTATGAATCCTAGGTAACATAGTACCCCATACTACTATGCCTCCATACTAGTAATACAATCAAATTCGCAGGATCGTATTTGGAATTTGGTTTCCATCATGAGTCAAGGCTAGGGAGGAGCTCCTTACCGATTCGAGACACTCTAGCTAATATCTCAGGACCCCCCGCAGTGAACCCTTGGATAGCTGCAGGGCCGGTCCACACATACAGCTTCGTGGATTAGTTATTCCTGAACACACATTTCCCGATTCTATAGGACCTATCATCCGAGCCGCCTCATTCCATCATCCACATTAGTAAAATATCAGCCAGTTTAAGCACCGACACTACTTCTAACTAGAAATAAACGTGCTGCTCTCCCTGTGTTCCCTTCTCCCGTTTTAGACTCCACCGGTTTGTGAGGTTCGTGAAGCTATGTAATACACAAAGCTATGCTTATCCAAGCTGTGCTTTGATCATCTCCACAAGGTTCCGCTTTTCAACAAGATACCTTGATCGTTGCATCTTAGTATGCCACACTGTCACTCCATATCACACTACCAAGCCTTTGCCGAAACATATGAAAGGGTGTTAAGCAAGAGAATAAATTCTCCGCCGCCAAACATTCATACATTCGACAGAAAGTTAATAACATGATATTTAATGGAGTACAATGTCAGACACACAATCCATTTATTAGCTTATGGTCTAGGTCTGAGCGAAAACCAAACCCGTGAAATCAACATGTTCGTTTGGGCAATGACCGTGACCCATGATTTGGGAGCAAATCAAATCAGGGCCTCGATCGTTGTACTCTCGATGGAAGATTCACCGTCTTCATACGCCGTCTTCATACTTCGATTTTTAGTGTCGTTTGATTATTTGGAATGAGAGAACTCGAACTTTCCAAATAATCCTCGTATATATATACATATTTAAAATCCTTCCTATTCGTTAATATCATTTTATAACGATTACTTCCTATTTTAATTATTTAAAATAATTAAATTTTATATAACGACGCCTTGAGTCAATGGGCGACTATGGCGCTGCTTTCAACCAATTTTGATTTTTACATTTCTCAGAATCTAACCGTTGGATCTTAACTTAATATATATCGTTGGAAAGATTTTTCCAAGACGGTCTTAACGGTTTCAGTTTCAAGAATATCCGACGGTCGGATCTTCTTGTATAGTCGTTTAAAGGTACGATTTCAAAACGTGAACTACCGCGCTCGATTCGTTTAATTTTAATTATATTTTTACATAAATATGTAAATATAAACATTTAACCTTTTTGTTTACATAGAAATGTAAATTACGATGCCCACTTCCATTCTTTCATTCCTCCATCCTTTTATTTACATGAGAAATGTAAATTACAATTCAATGATGATTTTTTTTTTAAAATGTAAATATAATTCCCCTTTTTAATTACATTATAAGTATAATTAACATTATAATGTAAACTTCCTATCTTTCAATTGCATTGTAAGATTTTCTTTTTAAATTACACTATAAATGAAATTAACATTATATTGAAAGATTTTAACCTTTTTAAATTACATTAAAAATGTAATTTTCATAAAGCCAATCTTTATCTTTAAAATTACATTGAAAAGATAAATTTGATTTTATGTCCAACTCTTCTTCCTAATTACATCAAAATGTAATTTTCTATGTGATGCAAATTTCACGTCTTCTAATGCAATAAACATGTAGTTTTTATCTACAATGTAAATTCTAGTCTTTAACTACATGATAAAAATGTAATTTTATTTTCAATGCTAGTTCCCGACTTCTAACTACATATATAAAAATGTAATCTTTATTACACCGCAAATTCTTATCTTCTAATTGCATATAAAAATGTAATTTTTTAATTTGCAATGTAAATTCTATTTCTAATTACATATAAAGATGTAATTTTTAATTTTCATGTTAATCCTACTTCTGATTATATTACAAAAATGTAAATTTTAATTTGCAATGTAAATTCTACTTCTAATTACATAAAAAAAATGTAATTTTTTATTTACATTGTAAATCTCATCCTACGTTACATATAAAAATGTAATTTTTATCATACGATGGAAATTCATGTTTTACTTACATATAAAAATGTAAATTTTAATTCATCGCAAAATCCTACCTTTTGTTTACATATAAAAAATGTAAATTTTAATTCATCGTAAATTCCTATCTTATATTTATATATAGAAATGTAAATTTTATTACATCGCAAAATCCTACTTTTTGTTTACATATAAAAATGTATATTTCAATACATCGTAAAATCCTATCTTATATTTACATATAAAAATGTAAATTTTATTTACGATGCAAAAATCTCACCTTTTAATTTACATTGCAAAAATATCATCTTTTTATTTACAATGTAAAAATATGCCCAAATTCCATGTCCAATATTTCATGTCCAATATTTCATGTCCAATCCAACCACAAACATTATTTTAAATAATAAAAGGGATCAAATCGAATTAATAACATGAAGTTAATCTCGAGTTGAGAGTTCTAGTTCAATTCTGAGAATAACTAGGGGTATGTTCTTACATGTATGCGTATATTCGTGAATATCAACCAAACGTGATTGATAAAATTAACAAATAAATGATCCTAATAAGTCACCAAACTCAGATCTAGCACTTAAATTTTCAGATCTAATATCATAACATCACAAACAATTCAGATCCATAACTTAGAATAACAACCATCGCAGATCTATTTATATTTACCAGTCAAACTTTAAATAACTAAGGAATAATAATTAAATTAATTAAATTTAATTAAAAATAAATTCTCACTTTGCTTGGATCTGAAATGAAGATTCAAACTCGATCAGATCTCGTGTACAAAGTCACGACGGTTTCGGATCTGAAAGATTTCGATTTGAAGTTCATATGTACAAATTAGAAACCGACTTTTAACAACTGTCGCTGTAATAGATAAAAGCGTGGCAAATTCTGAAATGTTCATACCTCAAATTTTCAAAATTTTGTTCAAATCTTTGATTCCAGTTTTCGGGAGATATAGTTGATGGTTTTCAGAACGGTTTGTTGGAGATTGGAGAGCTACGAGAGGGGGATGTCTTACCGGAAAGGGGGAGGGTGAGGCGGCTGTTGGTGGGCCCGGTTGCGTGCGCGACGACGACAGTTTGGTTGGTCGGGGCGGCGGCTACAGGTGACAAGACAGGGAGAATTTGGTATGGAATCAAAGAGCACAGAAATCTCTTCGAAACGTGTACTCGTGTGAAGATTTTCGTTGAGAAACGAAGGAGGAATCGGAGTTTAAAGTTTTGAGAGCTAATGGGTTCGCTGGCGGCTGTTACATAAAGAGGAAGAAGACGGGTACGGTACCCCATATTTATACATGTATTTGTAGGGTATTTTCTTTTTATTTTTAATTAATTTAATCCGAAAATTAGAGTTTTTCGTCCGATCACCAAACGGATCCCAATGACTGTCGAACAATAGGTTTTGACGTCTTCTGAACGCAATGGCGGTAGTGCTAAAGTCCAATTCTGAAGTTTACAGTATGTTTCTTTTAATTTCAAAATAAATCTTTAATATTTAATTCGAACGTACTTTCTAATTTTACCGGGGTCACAGACGAACTTAGAAAAATCCATAAAAATTATTTCTGGCTTTCTTATGACAATACGGTCCTAACAAAATTAATTTCGTCAAATTCTGAGACTGTTTGAAAAATGGCCATTTTCTGGTCGATCCAATTTAACTATAATTGACCAAAACACATTTTCCTTTGCCACGCTCACATATTAACTTCAAAAATTATGAAATTTGAAACCTAGCAATAATTTGACATTCCGGATCCAACAAAAGTGGTTTCATCGAATTCCGTGGTCGTATGTAAAATGTCTATTTTCAAGGGCGATATAATTTCTATAGCGACCTTTCTGGAAATACATTTGGCTATAACTTTTGATCCCCGCTATGAAACTTCGATTTTTCAGATTCGTTAGAAAGATATTCATTAACAGATTTAAATATTTTTGGTTTCACCAAAATCCGATTTATTCTGCATCATGTACAGTCAGTCAAAGTTCAGCTTTGACTTATCAAACTACCGTGCTATTTCTAATTCCTTCTATAATTAAATTAAATATATTCATACTAAATTCAATTAAAATAAATTTCTAGTTGTTTTTATTTAAAATAATTTATTAATCACCCTTAAAATCTCCAAAATGAAAATTTTAAATTGGCCCCAAATTCTGGGTTGTTACAATCTCCCCCGCTTAAGGAACTTTTCGTTCTCGAAAAGGAAAAAGGAAAATAGAAGAGTAGGAACCAACACAGAAAATGTTTTTAACAGAAATAGTACCACCTAAAACATCAGGCTTACCTGCTCCTTCAGAAGAAGTAGGTGCAGAAGAAGGTGGTGCACTTGCTCCCTCGTACACATGGGTAACTTGGGAACTCCTCAATAGTGGACAATTACGTTTGATGTGACCCTTTTTATGGCAGTTATAGCATTTTCTAGTGTCCTCTCTTCTGGCCTTCTTTGGATTCCCGTAGTCCTTACTATAGTGTCCAAACTTCTGGCAGTGGTAGCATTGCAACTTAGTCTTATCTTGAGTCTTAGCGGCTCCAGAACCACTTCCTTCAGTCTTCTTCTTGGGTTGCTTCCCTTTATTATTGTTGGCCAAGCCCCTTTCTCTATCTTGCTGTGAACTCTTCTTGTCCTTCTCTTCATAGCGACGGGCAAACTCATCATGAAGCCTTTCCACCTATTGCCTTGCAGTATACTCTTCATTGAACAACTCTTTAAATTTGGTCCAAGTCATATTTTCTTCATCACCTCCTATATTGACCTCTTCCCACCAAAGCTGTGCTTCACCTTGGAGCATCCATGAAGCCACAAATCTCTTCTTTTGATCTTCCAGTTCTAACGCTCTAAATATCTTTTCACAATTCTTAAGTCATGCTTGAGCCTGTATCATGGTCTCCGTAGCTGTGAATGGAA
Source organism: Allium sativum (assembly GCA_030737875.1). NCBI lineage: Eukaryota > Viridiplantae > Streptophyta > Magnoliopsida > Asparagales > Amaryllidaceae > Allium > Allium sativum. Next base: position 257,201,632 of record CM060927.1, on the reverse strand, counting down.
CTCCATCTAAACTCTTAAAATCCTTCACTACCCTCACCAAGTCAAAGGGTTGCGGTGGTGGTGGTGGTGGCTGTTGAACTGCTGGCTCCTCCATTCCAATATCATTTTGCCTCATTTCTCTAACTCTAGTAGTTCTAGCGGCATGAGTACTCATTTTCCATTAGTTCTGTACGATCCAGGAAAGAGTCAGAACAACTGTAATGGTGATTTGAAGAAATGATAAAGATAAAAGGATGGATAAAAGGACGACGATAAAATGACTGACTATTATGTATTCTCATGAAATGTTCGCCATAGAATATTGTGATTCTATGTAAACGAATTATTATTAATATGTTATATTCCAAAGCTAAGTTTAACCAAAGCTCTGATACCAATTGTGATAACCCCAAACTTCCACGGAATGAAAGTAAGGAATAATCATTTGGAATACAACATAAATATAACAATACAGATCACAGATACAACATAGCAAAGGAAAACCATAGAATAACAACATCATAGCAGCGGAATATGAATATCATCAAACACAGAATCCCACAGTCACGGAGTTTTAAATTATTACATCAAGTTTTCAGCAAAAGGGAATAAGTTCCAACTTTAAAATAGAACAATTGGAAATAAAATAAGTCTGTATGTCTGAAGATAAATGTAAACAAAAGATAAATGATAGATAGTCTTCGTGGTCCAACATAAGCACCTCCAAATAAGCAACACCAAAGAAAGCTCCAAAGACAACAACTCCAAAGAAAGCTAGACCTGTTACTTGGCTGCCCGTGTGGAAAAGAGGGCACCCGAGTTTGCAAAGATGAAAAAAAACTACAGGTCAGTCATGGGACTGGTGTGAGAATTCTTAACTAATTTTAACTACTAGTAATAAGGCAAATCCAAAGACCACGCCGCTAACGCGGAACGGGTTTATTTCAATGGATTGTCGTGCATAATTTAAAGTAACATAACAAACAATAAGTAATTCGTGCAAAAACGCTATGCTTTTGAGAAAAATGGAATCACCATAAGACCTAAGTCCCATCACACAATGCAACACAAACCAGAGGATAGGGTTTTACCTTATGGTGATTAAACATGTTAAATATGGTAAATACGAATCTAATATTATCATTAGTGTATATAAAAAAACATTTCAAAATAAATGTATGAATCCTAGGAAACATAGTACCCCATACTACTATGCCTCCATACTAGTAATACAATCAAATTCGTAGGGTCGTATTTGGAATTTGGTTTCCAACATGAGTCAAGGCTAGGGAGGAGCTCCTTACCGATTCGAGACACTCTAGCTAATGTCTCAGGATCCCCCGCAGTGAACCCTTGGATAGATGCAGGGACGATCCACACATACAGCTTCGTGGATTAGTTATTCCTGAACACACTTTTCCCGATCCTATAGGACCTATCATCCGAGGCGCCTCATTCCATCATCCACATGAGTAAAATATCAGCCAGTTTAAGCACCGACACTACTTCTAACTAGAAAGAAACGTGCTGCTCTCCCTGCGTTCCCTTCTCCCATTTTAGACTCCACCGGTTTGTGAGGTTCGTGAAGCTACGTAATACACAAAGCTATGCTTATCCAGGCTGTGCTTTGATCATCTCCACAAGGTTCTGCTTTTCAACAAGATACCTTGATCGTTGCATCTTAGTATGCCACACTGTCACTCCATATCACACTACCAAGCCTTTGCCGAAACATATGAAAGGGTGCTAAGCAAGAGAATAAATTTTCCACCACCAAACATTCATATATTCGACAGAAAATTAATAACATGATATTTAATGGAGTACAATGTCAGACACACAATCCATTTATTAGCCTATGGTCTGGGTCTGAGCGAAAACCAAACCCGTGAAATCAACATGTTCGTTTGGGCAATGACCGTGACCCTTGATTTGGGAGCAAATCAAATCAGGGCCTCGATCGTTGTCCTCTCGATGGAAGATTCATGGTCTTCATACGCCGTCTTCATACTTCGATTTTTAGCGTCGTTTGATTATTTGGAATGAGAGAACTCGGACTTTCCAAATAATCCTCGTATATATATACATATTTAAAATCCTTCCTATTCGTTAATATCATTTTATAACGATTACTTCCTATTTTAATTATTTAAAATAATTAAATTTTATATAACGACGCCTTGAGTCAATGGGCGACTATGGCGCTGCTTTCAACCAATTTTTATTTTTACATTTCTCAGAATCTAACCGTTGGATCTTAACGTAACATATATCGTTGGAAAGATTTTTCCAAGACGGTCCTAACGGTTTCAGTTTGAAGTAAATCCGACTGCCGGATCTTCTTGTATAGTCGTTTAAAGGTACGATTTCAAAACGTGAACTACCACGCTCGATTCGTTTAATTTTAATTATATTTTTACATAAATATGTAAATATAAACATTTAACCTTTTTGTTTACATAGAAATGTAAATTACGATGCCCACTTCCATTCTTTCATTCCTCCATCCTTTTATTTACATGAGAAACGTAAATTATAATTCAATGATGATTTTTTTTTAAAATGTAAATATAATTCCCCTTTTAATTACATTATAAGTATAATTAACGCTATAATGTAAACTTCCTATCTTTCAATTGCATTGTAAGATTTTCTTTTTAAATTACACTGTAAATGAAATTAACATTATATTGAAAGATTTTAACCTTTTTAAATTACATTAAAAATGTAATTTTCATAAAGCCAATCTTTATCTTTAAAATTACATTGAAAAGATAAATTTGATTTTATGTCCAACTCTTCTCCCTAATTACATCAAAATATAGTTTTCTATGCGATGCAAATTTCACGTCTTCTAATGCAATAAACATGTAGTTTTTATCTACAATGTAAATTCTAATCTTTAACTACATGATAAAAATGTAATTTTATTTTCAATGCTAGTTCCCAACATCTAACTACATATATAAAAATGTAATTTTTATTACACCGCAAATTCTTATCTTCTAATTGCATATAAAAATGTAATTTTTTAATTTGCAATGTAAATTCTATTTCTAATTACATATAAAGATGTAATTTTTAATTTTAATGTGAATCCTACTTCTAATTACATTACAAAAATGTAATTTTTAATTTGCAATGTAAATTCTACTTCTAATTACATAACAAAAATGTAATTTTTTATTTACTTGTAAATCTCATCCTACGTTACATATAAAAATGTAATTTTTATCATACGATGGAAATTCATGTTTTACATACATATAAAAATGTAAATTTTAATTCATCGCAAAATCATACCTTTTGTTTACATATAAAAAATGTAAATTTTAATTCAACGTAAATTCCTATCTTATATTTACATATAAAAATGTAAATTTTATTACATCGCAAAATCCTACTTTTTGTTTACATATAAAAACGTAAATTTCAATATATCGTAAAATCCTATCTTATATTTACATATAAAAATGTAAATTTTATTTACGATGCAAAAATCTCACCTTTTAATTTACATTGCAAAAATATCATCTTTATTTACAATGTAAAAATATGCCCAAATTCCATGTCTAATATTTCATGTCCAATATTCCATGTCCAATCCAACCACAAACAATATTTTAAATAATAAAAGGGATCAAATTGAATTAATAACATGAAGTTAATCTCGAGTTGAGAGTTCTAGTTCAATTCTGAGAATAACTAGGGGTGTGTTCTTACATGTATACATATGATTCGTGAATATCAACCAAACGTGATTGATAAAATTAACAAATAAATGATCCTAATAAGTCACCAAACTCAGATCTAGCACTTAAATCTTCAGATCTAATATCATAACATCACAAACAATTCAGATCCATAGCTTAGAATAACAACCATCGCAGATCTATTTATATTTACCATTCAAACTTTAAATAACTAAGGAATAATAATTAAATTAATTAAATTTAATTAAAAATAAATTCTCACTTTGCTTGGATTTGAAATGAAGAATCAAACTCGATCAGATCTCGTGTACAAGGTCACGGCGGTTTCGGATCTGAAAGATTTCAATTTGAAGTTCATATGTACAAATTAGAAACCAACTTTTAACAGCTGTCACTGTAACAGATAAAAGCGTGGCAAATTCTGAAATGTTCATACCTCAAATTTTCAGAATTTTGTTCAAATCTTTGATTCCAGTTTTCGAGATATATAGTTGATGGTTTTAAGAATGGTTTGTTGGAGATTGGAGAGCTACGAGAGGGGGATGTCTTGCCGGAAGGGGGGAGGGTGCGGCGGCTGCTGGTGGGCTCGGTTGCGTGCGCGACGGCGGCGGTTTGGGTGGTCGGGGCGGCGGCTACAGGCGACAAGACAGGGAGAATTTGGTATGGAATCGAAAAGCACAAAAATCTCTTCGAAACGTGTGCTCGTGTGAAGATTTTCATTGAGAAACGAAGGAGGAATCAGAGTTTAAAGTTTTGAGAGCTAATGGGTTCGGTGGCGGCTGTTACACGAAGAGGAAGAAGACGGGTATGGTACCTCGTATTTATACATGTATTTGTAGGGTATTTTCTTTTTATTTTTAATTAATTTAATCCGAAAATTAGAGTTTTTTCGTCCGTTCACCAAACGGATCCCAACGACTGTCGAACAATAGGTTTTGATGTCTTTGAACGCAATGGCGATAGTGCCAAAGTCCAATTCTGAAGTTTACAGTATGTTTCTTTTAATTTCAAAATAAATCTTTAATATTTAATTCGAACGTACTTTCTAATTTTACCGGGGTCACAGACGAACTTAGAAAAATCCAGAAAAATTATTTCTGGCTTTCTTACGGCAATACGGTCCTAACAAAATTAAGTTTGTCGAATTCCGAGACTGTTTGAAAAATGGCCATTTTCTGGTCGATCCAATTTAGCCGTAATTGACCAAAATACATTTTCCTTTGCCACGCTCACATATTAACTTCAAAAATTATGAAATTTGAAACCTAGCAATAATTTGACATTCCGGATCCAACAAAAGTGGTTTCGTCGAATTCCGTCGTCGTATGTAAAATGTCTATTTTCAAAGGCGATATAATTTCTATAGCGACCTTTCTGAAAATACATTTGGCCATAACTTTTGATCCCCGCTATGAAAGTTCGATTTTTCAGATTCGTTAGAAAGATATTCATTAAAAGATTTGAATATTTTTGGTTTCACCAAAATTCGATTTATCCTGCATCCTGTACAGTCAGTCAATGTTCGGCTTTGACTTTTCAAACTACCGTGCTATTTCTAAGTCCTTTTATAATTAAATTAAATATATTCATACTAAATTCAATTAAGATAGATTTCTGGTTGTTTTTATTTAAAATAATTTATTAGTCACCCTTAAAATCTCTAAAATGAAAATTTTAAATTGGCCCTAAATTCTGGGTTGTTACAGTAGCGATGGGAAAATATGAAAATTCATGGCATAGATTTGTTCATAAAATGGTATATTTGATATACCATTTATTGTGAGCATAATCAAAGGATAATTATGGCATGATTAAATTAAGATTAATTTACATAAAGAATTATACATATATAGAAAATATGTGAATTTAGAAAAGACGAATATGCCTAACCCGAGGTTAGACTGAGTTGTGGTGTAAAACTGCCCGGAACCGACTGGCATATCCAGTGACCACACAAGACCTGTCTAATGCAGGTGGTTAGTGCATCAGGCCCAAAAAGGACCCGAGGTTAGACTAAGTTGTGGTTTAAAATTGCCTGAAACCGACCGGCACATCCAGTGACCACAACAAGACCTGTCTAATGTGAGTGGTTGGTGCTTTAATGAATAAATTAAAGCTAATTCAGGATTGATGAGGTTAAGTAAATTTAGAACACTTAACCGTAATAACATGTTAACTAGGCAAGTGGGTGAGGTTAAGTAAAATTTAAAACACTTAACCGTTACAACATGTTAATTAAACAAGTGGGTGAGGTTAAGTAAATTTAGAACACTTAACCGTTGTAACATGTTAATTAAGCAGATGATAGGGTTAAGTTAACTAAGGTAACACTTAACCAAAATATATAATGACATATGGTGGGGTTAAGTAATACAAGAGGAAAACACTTAACCAATTATATAACATGATGCCTGGGAAGGGTTAAGTTAACACGAGAGGACAACACTTAACCAATATAACATGATTTGAGGTTTGGTCAAGTCAACACCAGAAGGAAACACTTAACCAACATGACATGATGAGTGGGTGGGTTAAGCTAACTTGAATTGATTAATGGCACTTGACCGTTATAACTTGATGAACGAATGGGATTAAGTTAAATGGGAAATACTTAACCAATATAACCTGATGACTGAACGGGGTTAAGTTAATAAATCACACTTAACCAATCCAACAAGATAAGAGAGAAAGGTTAAGTTAATAAGAACCACTTAACCAACACGTCTTGACAAGTAGGAGGTTAAGTACACGTCGAGTTGGTGGGTAATATTAGTAAATATAGGCCCACAAAACTTAACCATTAAATAAACATGCTTGAATCCGTGGGAAGATTAAGTACACGTCGGGTTGGTGGGTGATATTAGTAAATATAGGCCCACAAAACTTAACCATTATATAAACATGCTTGGATCGATGGGAGGGTTAAGTACGTCTTGTGTACGTGGGTAATATGAGTACATATAGGCCCACAAACTTAACCGTTAAGAAAACATGCTAGAATCGGTGGGAGGGTTAAGTACATCTCATGTAGGTGGGTAATATTTGTATATATAGGCCCACAAACTTAACCAGCAGGAAACCCTAGTAACGGGGACCCATTTCAGCAGTAACCCACACAGATGTATCATGGTACCCTGCAACTAGGAAGGGTGGGGCACGATTACTGGGCTGATTATAAGCGGTCAAAGATAATGGCATGGGGGTACGTCAGTGTAGGTTCCGACGGTTTACTGGCATGCACGTACTACGGAGTGGGAAAAAGCAGGCACTGGGTACCAGTAGTTTTACACTGTGCATTCTTGAATCGTGTTGGGGGTCGCTATCATAAGGATTGATACACCTTATGGTGGGACCAGCACATGGTGGCTACACGCAAGAGAGGGCCGATTGACACAGATACAAGGCAAGCTAACACAGGTAGGGAGCCGATCGATAGGGTAGTAAGGGTACATCTAACATATTCATGGCAATTGGGCTGATTGAGGTGGAATCCTCAAATATAGATGTACACCTGAAGGCTACCACAACTGCGGGGGTTGGGATCGTATTATACAGATTACCAGTTGAGACACTAGTTAGGTGGTGCAGAGATTATAGTAATGGGTGCGATCACATGTTCAACCTATCTTGTCTTATATTAGGGTTTTGTCCTATGTTCTGTTACTCCTGTCATGATCCCTTTTCCTTGTTTTAATGCTAGTAATCACTGAACTTACTAGACTTATTGTCTGACCTGTTTTCTCTCGTCTTCTTTTCTTCCGTTTCCCCCCAGGTAGTCAGGGAGGGAATAGCTCAGGTTTGTTTGGACCGTTACTCTTTCCAAGCTTGAAGACTCTTTGACGTGTTGCCTTGGACTCTCTCTTCTACTGCTATGGATGGCTCATGCTTTTTTTGGGGAAATCATTTTATTCTTCTTTATTTTTGTTAAACAAGACATGATACTTTGGTATTGTAAAACAATCTTTGTACAAGTTGTTTATCAATGAAATAAAGTTTTATTTATTTGCCGCTGCTTTAATTATCTGTCTTGTAATTTATCTGCATCTTTTACCTATAATGCTCCACCGAAATTAAGGCATTCCCTTTGTGAGTGACCTTAACAGAGGTGGGGTGTTCCAGACATCAAGCGGGGACTAATGGAAGTACATTAAGGTAAATGTGGCGACCATACTGGAGGCCAAACTTTGGGTAAGGAAATATTATGGTACGCCTATTTCTGGCCTACTGTGAATAAAGATGCGGCAATTACGCACGACATTGCAACAAGTGCTAGAAATTTGCAAAGATTCCCAAAGCACCCCCTAGCCAACTAAAGACAATGGTGAGCCCGTGGTCGTTCGCTGTCTGGGGAATTGATATTATCGGTAGCTTGCCAATCGCCAAAGGCGGAGCAAAATTTGCGGTCGTGGATATGGATTACTTTACGAAATGGGCCGAAGTAGAACCATTAACCACGATCACGACAAAGCGAGTGATAACCTTCATCGTCAGAAATATCATATGTCGATTTGGGATTCTGAGGGTCATTATAACTGACAATGGGACCCAATTTGATAGCACAAAATTTCAAGATTTCTGCCAGAGATACTATATCGAGAAAAGATACACTGCCGTAACGCATCCACAGTTGCAAATTTTGGCCATTCTAAAGAAGCGGTAAACAAAATAATTAAGTCCATTCTAAAGAAGCGATTGAAGCAAGAAAGAGCCATGTGGGTCGATGAGTTACACTTAACATTATGGGTCTACAGAATGACCTATAGATCGGCGATGGGTTACACCCCCTTCTCCCTCGCATTCAGATCAAAGGAGGTCATTCTGGTTGAATTGGAACTACCATCCCACAGAACTACTTATTACGACCCGATGACTAACAATGAGCTACTCCTCGAGTCCTTGGACATGAATGAGGAAAAGTGGGATGAAGAGGATCTGCGTGCCTCGAGGCACAAGCAACAGGTTGCTCGATATTACAACATGAAGGTTTGGGCTCAAACTTTTGAACCTGGTGACCTGGCTCAAAACGTGTCTTCCTAGACACCGTCTTCTTAGACCCAAAATGGGAAGGACCATATATAATCCGGTGGAAGCTCGATAATGGATCCTTCAAGCTAGCGACTGTCGATGGTAATGAAATCCCCAGAGTGTGGAACACCCAGTATTTGAGGCATTACATGACATGAATTGTCTTGTTTATTCTTTTGTTTGTAGGACTATGTAAAAAGGCACGACTTGCCAAGAACAGTCTGGGTGCGTAAGCAAAAGATCATGAAGTGGATGTAGGCCATGATTCAGCCAAACCACTATAAAAAATATCGCGTATCATTTACCTTTACCATCATGTTTTATGCTTATTCTTTTGTTTCTATTCATATATGCTATTCTACTAGTGATTTTCATCATTAATAAAGTAAATGACACAACCACCAACACTCTAATTCCCATGACTCGAAAGAGAGTATAAAGGACGAGAAAGGGAATGTCCATAAGGCATGAAGGTGCACCTCGATTAAAAGACCGCCTTTACCTCACTCTACCCTAGGCATTCGATGGGAGAGTATAAAGGCACCAGGGACTGAGTGCCACAAAAGAACTCCTACCCCACTGAAGGATCGGGGACAGACAGAAAGCTGAGTTCGAACTCCACCCTGGGCATACGACTGGAGAGTATAAAGGCATTCTGATTAAAATGCCACGAAAGGGCTCCTACCCCGCTGTAGAACCGGAGGCAAGAGTGAAACCTGAGCCCGAACCCTTCATTTCCGGTCATGGAGGTCAATACGTAGTCAATCCTAGACAAGCCCTGGCCAGGTACCGTGTTAATGATTGATTGGGGGCATATATATATATAAACACATCCCAATGAATGCAACAGAAATTTTAAATTTTATTGTAGGGACGATTTTATGGTTTGAATGTTAATGTATGTGACTAAGCATGACAAATTTGCACGTATGCAACAATGCAAGAGAAATAGAACTTTTATTTACCAAATGCAGGCATATAAAACAAAACTAGTCAAAAAGCGAGGGCCGCACTTGCAATAACTACAAAGGGCTAGTGGAAATCTAAAAAAACCACAAGCCATCGAGCTCTACTTAGGTTTCAAAGATGACTTCTATTTTTTCTCCTTCTTCTGCTTCTCTAGTTCCTCCATATTAGCATCAGAAATACCGCACTTTGTCCCTTTCTTTTTCTCCGGAGGAGGATCCTGCGGAGTGCCTAAGGACTGGGATGCAAGCAGAGTAGTTATTGATCTAGACAATTGTTAACATCCAAATTAGATCTCAACACCAAAGGTGCAAAAATTGCACTTCACCAATTGGTATGAAGAGAGGCCATAATCACAACAAAAGTAAAATGATACAAATTTTATAGTGGTTCAACCTTAGGAAAGGTCTACGTCCACTTTAATAGCGATTTCCATTATCAATTCAAAGATTACAAGTTGAGGATCACACGAGAGTACATTCATATTGCTTCTTACACAATAGCTTTATACAGATCTATGCAGATTAGTGGAGAAGTAGATAAATTCCACAATATGCTAGGAGAATGATGTAGAATCATCAATCTCTAGGATACTTGATCACTTGTGGTTGATTCCATGATGAACTTCATGTTTGATCTTCCATTGAAGGTGATTGGATAGATAGAAATCACTTAAGCTCCAGAAATTTTTGAGCAGCCTTCGGGGTCATGAAATTCCATCCCCGTCATGAAAGAATAAGGGGGTAGTTATAGGTGAGATTTGGACTAGGTAGCAGAGTTGTAATTATCTTCTACCCTCCTTAGGCCTCCGGAACGACCCAATTCAATCTGTTCCTAAGACGACATGAGCTAAAGAAAGGCGGGGCGAGCTAAAGCAGGACAGAGCGGGCTAAGACAAGGCGGAGCGATCTAAAGCTTTTTGACATGAGGCGGCTCGTGCTAAGGCAATGTGGAGCGGGTTAAAGTTTTCGGCGGGTTAAAGAATTTGGAGTGTTAAGGACTTATAACGAGATAAGAACAGGACGACCTAGAGAGCGACCCAGTTCGTGTGAACTGGCTAGAGCACTGTAACGACCTAAATACTTGTAACAGGCTAAACCAGTAAAAAGTTTTGCCGCGACCTAAAGCCTTATAACCGCCTAAACATATTTATTACCTTTGATCCATATTCTATGGATTAACATTTTCCCCTCAAAGCTTATATTTATTGAAAATTATACAGGCTTCGATTTGAACAATTCTGACATGTGTTGGGTCGTGTTAATCCTTAGGTCGTGATAATTTTTAGATTGTTTTATGCTCTTGATCATATAGTTTCACGGATCGCTGTCGGGCCTTTAACTTGAACTTGGCCCATCTTCTTTTTGCCCGTATATACTCTTGACCTAGGCCATCATTCCCTCTTGCACTTCCTTTCTTGCTTCAAGCTCATTAATGGCGGCTCTCTGAGGTCAAATTCCAACCATCGTTCTGAAGCATTCTTTGATTCAGCGTATCATTGATTCTTCTAGCAATTTCAACCTCTACAAATTCGATCTCTTTTAATGATTCTACCAACGATTAAGCTACTCAAATTCGGAGCTCCAAGTTTTAGGTTTTATTCTGATTTTGAACTTCAAGTTAATTCTAAGGATTGTTGTATCTTTGCGATGGTCTCGGCTTGAATTCTATGTGCGAATTCTTGTAATTTGATCATGGCTTTTGCTGATAGATGATAAATACGCCGAAATGATGATTTTGCATGATTTTATTGTTCAATAACGATCTGAATTCGCAAATCCATGCCTTGCCATTTCTTTAAAAGTTGAAACGCCTTTGTTAATTGTCTCGGATCGTTGCACTTTAGCAATTTATACTATAAATTAGGTCGCTTCAATCACCTTGGGCCTTAGATCGTGATTTTGCTTTAAGTCATTATAATAAATTAAGTCCTTATGTCATCATTTCAATCCATAGATTTGGGTCACTTTTGTCTCGAAGCTCTAGGTCGTTCACAACCTAAAGACTTAGAAATAGGAGGACAATCCAAAGAACTAGATTATTACTGTGACCTAAAGCTTCTGGTTATACAGAACGACCCAAATACTCAAAAATGGTAGGAGCGATCTAAATGCCTTGAACAAGTTGCTTTCTGGCATGTTATTTACTTTTAAACACCATTATTTGTGTAGGATGTCTAAAAGGATTGAGGGTACTTCGAGCAAGGACAATACTCGGAAACGTCGTAAGTTGGACAAGCATCCTGCATCTGATACTCAAACTACTTCTGTTGCCCCAACTCTAGCTGAACTTCAAGCAATCATGGACAAGCCTTGTTATGCTTCTGAGCTGTGCAAATCTGAGCTTGCTCAGCGATTCCAGGGTTGGTGTTTGGATGGGTTGCGCTTTGACCAGTTTGACCTAGATATATACCCATCTGACAAGCGATCAGTCCCCGAGGATCTGGACACTCTAAAGAATCACTCATTAGCACAACACGAATCTACTAGGAATTGGATGGAGAAGCATTTTGTGGAAGTCAAAAGGTATACTACGAGAAAACTAGGTGCTTGGAATACTTTTGCTTGTGATCTCTAAAGGCTAAACAAGGAGAATATTGAACGCATCACTACTCTGGAGAAGAACAAAGCCACGCTTGTTTGGGCTCTCAAGTCTCAGGATGAGATCATTGTAGAATTAGCAACTCTTGGGAGCAAAACGGAACCGACTGGTGCTACTCCTTCTTCCCCTGCTCGTGCTGGGAAATGACCTTGCGATGGAAAGAAGGAACCCTCTTGCTTCACTTTTGTTATTTCCTTTTATGCACTTAATCCCTAGACCGATTGTGTATGCGAGTGTCAGTCCTCGATTACTACTTTATGCTATTTTGTCTCAAGTCCTTTTATGACTTTTGTCTGAACCATTCTTTGTGCTAACACACTTCGCACCACCTGTTTTACAAAAGAATACGAACAATTACACAATATTGGACTTATACATAACGATCGATCGCCCATATCAATAGTGGGTTAGTTAATCGTTAATAATGACTTATAGCACACTTTATTTTGAACAAAATAGAATGTTTGCATTAATCCAATGGTTTAGAACTCGTTGGAAATTATTTGCACGAACACGATATTTTGATTTGCATTAACGCTTGTGGGTTTCGAGCGTTATTATTATAAAGCCATCTGTTGGTTTCGAGCGTCATCATTTTAATGATCGCAGTTGTGATTTCAAGTTAATTGGTCTAGTACGATTCGTATCTACAATCTAACTTAGTTAGTTTGTGTATTGGAGGCTTTCATTGTTCAATTACACTGACTAGCCCAAGCGCTGGTAGATTGAAAAGGGGTGTCCCAAGAGAGGACTTTGGTCAGAGCCCCAATATTTGTCATTATTAGATCAATTGTTTCCTGATACTAACGATCAATTGGGTGCTCATTACTTTTCCCACTTGGGGTTTTAAAGGTTACGCCAACAGATTGATCATTCTTTACATCTGACCTTTTCAGATGCTACACAGATGGATTGATCATTCTTGATATCTGACCTTTTTCAGATGCTATGCAAATGGATTGATTATTCTTTACATCTGACTTTTTTCAGATGCTACACAAATGAATTAATCATTCTTCACATCTGACTTTTTTATATGCTACGCAAATGAATTATACTTTTCACATCTGGAGGTTCCTGATGTTACGCAAGTGAATTGACCATTCTTCACATCTGAATTTTTTAGATGTTATGAAAATGGATTGATCATTCTTCACATCTGACGTTTTTCAGATGCTACACAAATGAATTGATCATTTTTCACACCTGACTATTTTCAGATGCTATGCAAATGAATTATAATTTTCACATCTGGAGGTTCCAGATGTTACGCAAGTGAATTAACCATTCTTTACATCTGACTTTTTCAGATGTTACGCAAATGGATTGATCATTCTTCACATTTGATTTTTTTTAGATGCTATGCAAATGAATTATACTTTTCACATCTGGAGGTTCCAAATGTTACGCAAGTGAGTTGACCATTCTTCACGTCTGACTTTTTCATATGTTACGCAAATGGATTGATCATTCTTTACGTCTGACCTTTTCAGATGCTACACAAATGAACTATACTTTTCACATCTGGAGGTTCTAGATGTTACGCAAGTGAATCAACCATTATTCACATCTGATTCTTTTTTTTGATGTTACGAAAATGGATTGATCATTCTTCACATCTAACTTTTTTCAGATGCTATGCAAATGAATTATACTTTTCACATATGTCGGTTCCAACTGTTACGCAAGTGAATTGACCATTCTTCACATCTAACTTTTTAGGATGTCACACAAATGGATTGAGTTGTTGTTATGTCGCTTCATGGGCAGGCATCAGTTTCTTTGTCGAATTCTCGACTTGGAAGGCTATTTCTGTTTTAGAAACCAGTGCTGTTAACTTCTTGCTTAGGGAAGTGCCCCTTCGATGAAAGCTACAACTCTCATTTCTGTTTGTCGTGGCACTTGTCCGCTGTCTAGAACTTCGCAGCTTTCCCATTCACTTTTCAAGGCGGTGCTTTTTCATCTTTGCATTTGTGCATGTCAATATTTATAGCAGTAGGCTTTTGAGTTAGTGTTGTTGGGGTCGCGATATTACGGGAACAAGCTCTCGACAAATTGCCTGCAATATGAAATCATATTTTAAGAAAGTTTTGATTTGACATATAATTTTGCAGGCAAGGAATTCATTCAGACCAACATGCTTTTAGTCGTAGAGCTAATGTCCAGTGCATCACTTGTAGATTATTACAGACTGTTTACAAGAATTTTTGAATATAGCAGAAAGTAAAACGCGAAGTAAAGCATGAACTAAAGCAGGAAATAGAGCATGAAGTAAAGAGGTGGCGATGTTGATCACTTATTCTGAGCCATTTGAAATTGGAGCATCACCAAAATTTGTTAGTTGACGATTGGCCTTAGATTGGTTTGAGTAGAAGCTCAGTTGCTTGGCCCAATCTGACCATTTGATGCTCCCTGCCCCTGGGGAGTTGTTGAAGGATTCAAGGCCTATGGATTCTTTACGTACTATTGTAGACTATTTTTCCTAATCAACTCCTCGATGAGGTTCTTCAGGTGTCGGCACTCGTTAGTGTTATGACCAGGTTGGTTGTGAAATCTACAGAACTTTCCCGAGTTTGCTGCTTTGTCGCTTATCCTTATCGGATTTGGCTCAGCATACTCTTATGAATTCTTTGTTGCAAGGTAGATATTCTCAGGAATGTCATTCAAAGGTGTCAGCCCTGATGAATTGAAAAGGCGGGACATCTTATTAGCCTTGTTGTCGTTCCCATCACTGGTGCGCTTCAGCCCTTAAGTACTCTTTTGACCATATTGGGTAGCAACATTTTTGGGAGCCTCAAGAAGCGGGTTAGCATCAATAATCTGTAGAGGCAAAGGATTAATGTCGATTCTCGTGTACTCCTCGGCCTTTTTATAGAACTTCTCAAGCATTTGGTTCTTTCATTTTAATCCATCTACCAAATTCGCTTTTTTCATCTATAGCGCCGATTAAGGACATGAGAATTATGCGAGGTCCTGGATTTCTCACTTCCAACAAGGTGACGTTGAATCGATTGAGGAAAGCTTTAACAGATTCCCCTGAGTTCTTCTTCATTGTTGAACGTGTTATAGCATCTTTGGCTTTGGTAGCATACAAGCGGAACTGTTCCTTGAATTTTTTGGTCAAGTCGGAGAATCGGTCTATGGATTTAGGTGACAGTTTTGTGAACCATAATGATGCAGCACCTTCAAAGTAGAGAGGAAAGTATGTGCATCTCATCTCATCATTTGCCTTAGCTGCACTCATATGCCATTCGTATTTGAACAGAAATGATCAATAAGGCCATTGTACGAAGGCAAAGTCGGAGGATTAAATTTTTTGGACACTCTGCTTCAAGGACTCTTTTGGCGAATGGAGTTCTATCAGGAGAGAAGTCCCATTCCTTTCATCGCCATTGCCAGCTGGATTCTTTTTCATGATTTGTTCTATCATGTTTGATATGTACTCTTCATTGTTATGACGCTCTGCAAAGCTAAGCTCTTTACCAAGTCTTCGTCTAAGCATGCGATCTTGGTTAGAGAGTTCAGGTCTTTTTCCTTTCCGATGGGGAGGTGCCCTTGTAACGGGATTGGTAACCTTTTGACCTTTCATCTTGGAATAGTTTTTAGTTTTTGGCTTCGATTTTTCAACGTTAGATTCATCCTTGTCACTCATCGATTATTGTCGTTCTCATGTTATCGTGGCAGTTAAGATCAGAAGCGGACGAGTTGCCATTTTCTTAGAGATCAACATGGACTTTCAGAGGGGCTGGATTCGGTCGAGCATTAAGGATGGCATCAAGTTTCTCTATCATAGCTTTAGTGGAAGCATCCATTCGTTGATTCATGTTGGCGATGGCGGCATTCAGCTCACTTTTGGTCACACCAGCTCCATTTATCGAGTCTTCACCAACTTTGAAATAGTTGGTAAGTGGAGTTTCTTCATTAGCAATGTTATCAGTATTTCCAACATTTTTGCTCATGGTCTTCTTTGATTTTGCCATGATTTCAGAAAAGGAGGTAGTTTAGAACTTCAATGCAACATCTTCAACCTTGAGGGGGAATGTAAGAGGAAAATTGCAAACACGGCCCCACGGTGGGTGCCAAATGTTAAAATCCAAATTAGATCTCAACACCAAAGGTGCAAAAATTGCACTTCACTAATTGGTATGAAGAGGGGCCACAATCACAAAAAAAGTAAAATGACACAAATTTTTGGTGGTTCAACCTTAGGAAAGGTCTACGTCCACTTTAATAGCGATTTCCATTATCAATTCAAAGATTACAAGTTGAGGATCGCACAAGAGTACATTCATATTGCTTCTCATACAATTGCTTCATACAAATCTATGCATATTAGTGGAGAAGTAGATGAATTCCATAATATGCAAGGAGAATGATGGAGAGTCATCAATCTCTAGGGTGCTTGATCGCTTGTGGTTGATTCCATAATGAACTTCATGTTTGATCTTCCATTAAAGGAGTTTGGAGAGATAGAAATCAATTAAGAATCTCCAGAAATATTTGAGCAGCCCTTCGGGGTCATGAAATTCCATCCCCATCATGAAGGAATGAGGGCGGTATTTATAGGTGAGATTTAGATCAGGTGGCTGAGTTGTAATTATCTTCTACTCTCCTTAAGCAGCCGGAATGACCCAATTCAATATGGTCCTAAGACAACACGAGCTAAAGCAAGGAGGGGGGGGGGGGAGCTAAAACAGGGCAGAACGGGCAAAGACAAGGTGGAGCAATATAAAGCTTTTTGATATGAGACGGCTCATGCTAAGGCAATGTGGAGCGGGTTAAATCTTTCGGCAGGTTAAAGAATTTGGAGTGTTAAGGACTTATAACGAGCTAAGAACAGGGAGACCCAGAGAGGCTTAGCGATCCAGTCCGTGTGAACTGGCTAGAGCATTGTAATGACGTAAATACTTGTAACGGACTAAACCATAAAAAGTTTTGTCGCGACCTAAAGGCTTATAACGACCTAAACATATTTATTACGTTTGATCCATATTTTATGGACTAACAACAATTTTATAATCTGTCCAGAACCGAGGGCAGCTGTAGCGACAGTTGGTATATTTAAAGGCTCTTCTTCAGATTTAACTTTTAGAAGCTCATCATTCTTAGCCTTCCTCTCGGCTAAGGTCATGCCATCGTCCTCTCCTTAGTACCCCCGTGATGACAACATCCTCCTCTTCATCTCCATCATCACCATCAGTATCCTTTAGAGCTCCAATTATCTTAGCATCTTTAGGAATCTCTGTGCTTGACGGTATAATGGCCTTCTCGGCCGCCTTAGCTTCTACTTGCTTCTCTCCAATTCCTTCGGTGGGTCTGGCACCAGAATCACAAGAAGCAAAAGTTATTAATTTAGGAGAGAATGTAGTCCTCTCAGTTGTTTGCTCCACAATGCGACAACAAGTTATAACAGCCATGACAAATTGTGGAGAAAATGTAGAGATACCTTCCGCTGATTGCTCGCTTGGAGCCATAGCAGAAACCATAGCAGGGGGAGGAATAGGAACTTCGGGAATTAACTGATCGTCAGAATTGTACAACTCGACCTCAGCAGCCTTGAGTTCAAAAGCTAAGCTAGAACCTTCCTCAACCTGATTCTTACCTTTAAGCTTTCGTCTCTCCTCCTCCTCCATAGATTCTTTAATTAGACGCCTCCCTTCTTCCAGACGCTCAGGTTCCTCACCTTTGAGATAAGTTCACATGATCTGGTCCTCATCAATAGCCTCAACCTGTAAACGTTGCTTTTCACCTTTGACAATCTGGTCCCATACCTCGACCAAAACGGGGCCTATCCGTTTCCTCTGCAACTTTAACGTCATCCCATGGAATCCCATGCTTTAAACATATTTTCTTTAGCGTTATATCATCAAGTGTGGAAGCTATGGAGTTACTCGGATTGTCTAATTCTACGGCACTCTCGAGTTTATCGGGAGCACGACTATCTCTAATTCCACCTTCTCTTTCTTCTTCCTCGAGTGATGTACTCTCAGATGATGTCAATCCAGTATCCATATCTATTTCATACTCCGACCTGAAGATATCCCAATCTGGGTCTGATGGGAGTACATCAGGATTATAATAGCTTGAAGCTTTGGGAGCTGTGCTCTTATCTAACAATATTGCTTAACGTCTGTCAGGCATGTTTGTTGTGTTGATGAACAAACATAAGAGATTAGAGTATAGTTGCCCATGACCACCGCGTGTGCAAGTGCTAGTGTGTGCCAGTGTGTGATATTGAAAAGAAATGCAGGAAATAAAACAAATAAGAATGCAATTGATTTCCATATATCTTTAAGTTATGTCCTTGTCTGATCCAGATCAGTCCGTCTGAAGGCTCATACTTAACTATTCATAAATTCGCTCGAGTTATAGTTGGTGCTCAGCTAAAGTATATGTTGGCATGTTTAGTTAACTTATGTCACTCAAACTAGTACACGTGTAGACGAGAACAAGCTCGAAGATAGGCTGGCTCGTGTGCTTATATGCTACAGTTCGTGAGTGGGGTCTGACTCGTAGTCGTAGAAAGTTAAAGGCACTAGGAGAGACTCGCAATACGAGGTTAGTTCATGAGCATGGGATCGGCTAGTGCCGTATGTCGACTCGTGAAAGTGCTGCAGCTCGCGGCCTTAAAGTGCAAATCCCACTCGCAAAGGGTTCAGCTCGTGCATGAGAATTCCATTCGTCGGATCGGTTCGCGTCGAAGGGTGGCTCGTGAGCATCCCCTTCTAAGAAAGCACGGGATCAGATCGCTAAAGCATGACCCGACCCGTTACCCACCACCTCTCCACGAACTGGATTACCAGAGCATAACCTGAACCCTTGTCCCTCTCCTACCAACTCCACGAAGCGCTGAAAACCCCATGTTCACCAGCTTCCTTTTCTTCTTCTCTAGGGCATTATACTTCTCCCCCAAATCATCAATCACAAGTTTTTCACCTGGGCACGCGCTCCATTCACAAATCCATATACCCTCACTCATTGACCACTTCACTCACATACAAAATCGCGGTCAAACTTCGAGTCAACGCTTGAGGATAAGCACCATCACCCTCGACAACGTAAGCTCCGAGATGAAACAACCAGGGACCATCGACAAGACACGGTTGGAGTTAAAACAAAGACTCCCTCAAATTGATTCGAAACCCACCTACAACCCGATTTAAGATAAGAAAAATTACGGTTCTCAATTACCTGTTCAATTTAATGTTTGATCTGAAAAGAACGGGGGAGGTGAGGGTTGGGGTTTCAATTTAGGGAAGACAAGAGATCGCAACAGTAAAAAGTAGATAGAGGAAGGAGTAAAACTAGTTTATGTATGATAAAGGGGTGGACCATTCATGTTTTCGGACTTAGCCTGTTTCCTCGTGAACAAATCGATAGGCTTCCAAGGGCTTGGCCCGCCTCCGCACAAGCAAACCGCCGGGCCTTTGGTCCTTGGCCCATGCGTGCACCGGCTCGTATGAGCGTAAGCCTTGTAAACCACTCACGAAGATCGTGACCCAATCCAATAGGGATATCCCAAGACAAAGCAAGAATAGATCGAAACCGATGTGATGACATGCCTTTGTATACTCTAAGGGAAAGTTGAAAAGATACTCTCTCGACTCAAGCTAAAGAGATTTAAAAGATGTACCTGGAAGGTCGCTTGCAATTTACTGTAGAACTCAAAGTTAACAGTCGTAACAAAAATAATTGGAAGCTCAGTCTAATATTTATACTCATCTCAAAAGGCTAAGAAACATGATTTCGTGAAGTGGTGTGACGATACTGACAAATACGACTGTTGATGCTCACCACTTCGGGAACAGACCGATAAATGATTTCGAAGCATGTCTCATCATCGATAAAACGTGTTTCCAGGGGGCAAAATGTTGGCTAGCTTTTTGACCAAGCCACCAGGGACTTAAACATTTATAGTTAGACAGGAAAAGGCTCACCTACTCTCAAGCTAAAGACAAGCATCTTGGCTCACAAAAGTGGCTCGCTGCCCAGGTACTTGGACCAGCTCGTGGTCCTCCCCCTCTACCATCGGCTCATGGTCCGACCTTACGACCCGGCTTGTGCAAATGGGTCACGAACCGACCCTGCCTCCAAGAAATGATGGCCAAGACTTGGTCGTTCCCATGATCACCATGAACCGAAAGTCACGCATCTGGAGACACATATCGACAATGGCGATATTGACTACTTCTTCACTCACCCACGAGCCACTCCGAGATCTTCGAGATGGATGCCACGTGTCCTCATGAACTGCCTGCTGGAATTGCCTATAAATAGCCCAACACTTGGCATTTTTTGGGATACTTTTGGCAATCGAGAGCTCTGATTCCACCATTATCATACTTCTTCCATTTTTAATCAAAAATATCTCTAATTTGCTGAGTGAATCATCATTGTAAAAGTGAGATTGAGTGGAGATTGTGATTGTACTTGCATTCGACTGTATAATCAGAATAATTTAAAGTGGACGTAGGCTTGTTAACACCGAGCGACTGTAAACCTTGTGTATTTGTTGCATTTTATTTCATTCCTCGCTATAATTCTCTAGGAATTTAGACAATTTGGGTGTTAGAACCACTTTTTGGTCTAACATCTCTTATAGTAGAGAATTCTAGCAGAAGATTGTAAAGTAAATATTCTATATAAGATTGACCAAATATCAAGAGAATCGTTACATCCAATTAACCATAGCATTAGGCTTGCTCCCACTGATGACATTAACCATGAACTGATTAAGTTATCTTGTCTCT
The DNA here is from genome assembly GCA_030737875.1 of Allium sativum. Classification (NCBI taxonomy): domain Eukaryota; kingdom Viridiplantae; phylum Streptophyta; class Magnoliopsida; order Asparagales; family Amaryllidaceae; genus Allium; species Allium sativum. The sequence continues at coordinate 257,180,598 of CM060927.1, read as the reverse complement.
AGTAGGTTGTAAATTCAGGGTTTAGTGTTAGTTTATCTCTGGCATCTCTAGCATACTTGGATGGTTTAACCTTTGTTCCATATATGTACTTTTCTAAACCATAACATTTTGTTGTTGTTTCAATTTGCATCTTCCGAAGAAAAAATTTTGATTTGTCCAATTGGATGGAGATAAGTTTACTTTGTGATTTGATTATAGATTTAATTAGATCTTGCGTGATGTCAATAGACGATTGGCCAGTTTTCGCTATAGAGGTCGAGGAGGATGATGCAACAATTCCTCCAGTCATGGTGGAAATGCGATGGGGCAAAATAACTAGATCAAGATATGAAAAGAAGACATAAAGTGAAACTAGATCATCATATTTAGGTAATTTCCTGCGTTTGATGATCTTGGATGACACTTTAGTTGCAATGACCCAACTTTTCGACCCTCGGAGTCGACAATAATACATCCACATTATTAACATGCCAAACATCCAAGTGATGGAAAACCAAATCAATAGGGCTAAAGAAAAATAAGATAGAACAAAATCTCATAATCGCAACGAATAACATATAACACACACACACACACACACACACACACATATATATATATATATATATATATATATATATAAAGTCTTTACACAAACTGATAGAACTTTTATTTCATATACATATACAATCATCAGAGTATAACAAAAATACTAACCTAGATAGTTATAAAAACCCGTCCAAACTACTATATAGCAACTGAACACAATAGCATAATGGAAATAAAAATCTATGAAAATACGTCTTGGACTCCAGCTCCTCTTCTAAGCTCCTACTGCATCCGTGGAACCTGAACTACTTGGTTGCTCATAAAATTTTGAGATTCCAAGAGTTTAAGGGAAAGAAAAACAAATAAAACTCCGGGTCAGACATGGGTTTGGTGTGAGAAAACTCAAGCAACTTAATTACTATATTTTAAAACCTTTGGCAATAAAGGTATCGTTAATGTTATTTTTTATCAACGCCGAAATTAAGATTGAGGATGTGGATCTTGGGGAATTAAGGGATTGTTTAGTTCCTCCAAGATCGAGATAGTTCACCATTTCCTAGATATCAAGGTCTCAAGCCCGAAGATTATTTAATCTTCTTTTAAGAGGTGAGTATCACGCTTACGAGACTCAAGGACCAACAGTTACCTTGGGATAAAGGTTCCCTAAGCTCAACACAAGTTAGGATTCTAAACAACTTATGGAAGGTTATTTTGGTAATTAGGCTTATATATGAAACATTGTCGAACTTATGAAGCTTTTTCGAAGGCTAGCGATAAGAAAATGCATGAAATTGGTGACTAGTGTTGATTTCTGCCTTTATTGATCATTTGCATAAGTACATAAAGGATTACAAGTAAAAATCCCAAATTGATTTACAAATTAGGGTTTCCTCTCTAAGAGATGGATACAAGATTGAGAAATGAAAAAAAGTCCTTTAAAATGAGACCCCTGGGGTCTTATTTATAGAAAAAATGTACCTCCTTTTGGTCATGCTCGGTAGAAAGCCTGGTTTCGTGTGCTTTCGGTTTCGGTCGCTGTTTTGCGTTGCCGATGTCAACCTACTTCTGTATTCTTGGTGTCGTCATCGGTTTGGCATTGCTTTGTGAAGTTGGTGTCACCTCTATGCAATGTATCGATACCAAGTAAATTGGTATGGATAACTTCCTTTTCTGCTTTCGATTTCGATGATAAGTCTCTGTTCCGATAACAAGCATTAAGCTCTTCCCTACTTTAGTAGCTTTTGAGTATTGGTTCACATTCTTTCCTTCGTGACTTGAAGCTGCCTTTTGGTAGCGGTATTGATACCAAGTGTATTGGTATTAATATCTCCTTACCAAAATCCAAACTGGTTTCATGCTCTGATGCTTGGCTTTGTGTTTATCAACAGTACCAATATCAACCTGATTGATACCGATAGCACTTTGTTACCATGTTGGTTATCGACCATGTTTCTCCTTTGATGGCTCTTCACCCCGGTATCGATCATATGCCTTTGGATTTCTTCCATTATTTTCTTTTGGTGTTGTATCCACGTTTGATCGCTTATTGCCAGTTGGTTTAGGTATCGCCTTGCCGCTGGCTTCCCTGTATCGTTACCAAGCTCATGCCTTCTGCGTTGGTATCAATAGCATGTAGACCAAGTGTTTTCCCTTCTTTTGCTTCCGAAATCATCCTTAAGCTTTCTTGGCTTCCATTATGATTCTAATACCATTCCAATGCCTTCACGTCTATCTTGTTTCGGTGTTGAAATCTGGTAGTAATATTTGCCTCTCCTTGGGAAGGGGTATTTTCAACTTTCCAAGTCAAAGCATTGACCTTCGTTCTGTACTGCTCCGAAGGCAAAGTATTTCCCACATTTTGGTCTTCTAGAACTGATCTGGACCTTTGATTTGCCCTTGTTTTGTAGTTAGGATTAAGGGCTGCTGCTTTTTAATATAAAAGTTGTTAGACCGAATTCTGGGCCTAACACCCAAAAATCTATGTGAAAACCTCACAATCACAGATTAATGCAGAAAAAGCAATAAAATAAGAGGAGACACACGAGATTTTTATAGTGGTTCGGCTCAATCCAAGCCTGCGTCCACTTTATAGTTTCTTAAATCCTAAGAAGCTATTACAATGTTATTTGTTTGCAGTTTATACACGAAATACTCGTGTTTACAATGAAGAAGAGGAGATTAAAGGGGAGATTATACACGAAATCCTCATGTTGTAATGTGGAATTCAACTTCTAGGTTATGCAATAGCCTTGCGAAGAACCATAGTTGAAGCCATGGAGAGTTAGAGTTCCAAAAGTCCCCTGAAATAGCCATGTGAGGGTGTTTTTATAGGCATAGAGGAGCCTTGCAAAGCTCTGAAGTGGTCTGGTTCGGAGGCGCCACGTGGAGAGTGGTGAGGCCATCTCGGAAGTATTGGAGAAGTGGTCTTCAGATCGTGCTAGGACAGGTGGAGCTTGATCCATGAGAGTAGGAGGTATTGGCTCCTTAAGAATAGGTCAGATCCGAAGTGTAGCAGCAGGTCACTAGGGGTCGGATCGGTTCGGGTCCGATCCGAACCGAGGTGGAATCCCCGATCCGAAGGCTGGAAGCACTTCTGTGTAGGATACTTCAGGCGGGTCGGTTCAGGTCCGATCCGAACCGGGGTGGAATCCCCGATCCGAAGGCTGGAAGCACTTATGTGCAGGATACTTCAGGCGGGTCGGTTCGGGTCCGATCCGAACCGAGTTGGTGTCCTCAATCCGAAGTCTCCGTGTCCAATGCTTTGAAGGTGGAGCGGATCGGGAATGCTCCCTCCGATCCGATCTGTGCGGATGTGAATGCGAAGATCAAGTGCCAAGTTGTCCATTTTAAGGAATCGTCCGATCCGAACAGGCTTGTCCGATCCGATCCGAGGATCTATTCAATGCTAAATTCCAGGTTTCTGTTCTGCATGCGTTCACGGAAACGGGCGTAACTTTCAAACCGTAAGTCCGATTGAGCCAAACCAAAGCTCAAACTGAAGCTGATTCAGAGATCTACAAGAATTACCGAGCTTAGCTCTGTAATTGCTGTTTTCGGCCCCAAAAAGGTCATCTGGTAGGAGTTCCGGGCCTTTCTTTGTTTGTGATCGCGATTTTGACCAAATCGCTGCCTGTCTTCTGACGATGTTTCCAATACTCTAATGTGTTGTTTATCAGAGATTCCATATGTGACTGCTTTGACTAAAAAGCGGGTCAACATTCTACCCCCCCAGAACATATCTTGCTGGTTGAAGGAAGATGTGTTCTGGATAATCCAAGGCCACGCCGGGCCTGCCAGATGCAAGTATAATCCATACCTGCGAAGAAGAGAAAGCAAACAGGTATGTCAAAACCTAACAAAACCGATTACGCTTTCGAGCATAAACCATGCTTGGGCATTTGTTTGAGCATAAACCATACTCGAGGGATGTTCGAATCATCTTGCCAAAACCTGGCAAGGGACCTAACCTTCCGGGTACAAGCCATATCAGGAAGTTCAAACTGAGCATAAGCCATACTCGAGTTTTATTGAGTTCCTTTGCCAAATCCTGACAAAACAGTAAGCCGTCCCAAAGTATATTCCATACTTAAGAATCCTAGTGAGTACAATCCATACTCATGTCGGGATAGAGCTATGCTTGCCAAAACCTGACAAGACAGTCTGTCCCTAGGCATAATCCATGCCTAGGGGTCCGAGATAAGTATAAGCCATACTTTACTTGATATTGAGAATCCTGCCACAACCCGACAAGATACTTAAATTGCCAAACATAATCCATGCTCGGAAAGTCCTTCCTTATTCAATCCAAAGTACAAAACCAAAGCAAATCCTGATTGGTTTGTCATCGAGTGCAGAGCATGATTTGGAGCTAAATCCTAACCCCGAACGTGTGTACTCCGATTTAGCCAATCGGAAAACCTAAAGAAAGCAAAGAGACATATCTTAAATCCTAAGAAATGCTGAAAACGCAGAGTGATCCAATCCAGATCATTTGATGACGAGCCGATGGGAGCTCGTTCCAGGGTCATTCCCTCTCCGGGGAGCAGGTGGTGGCAGCACAGGTACAGGTGCTGTTGGTTGTTTCACATACTCAGGTAGCTCTCCACGTCTAACCCGTTCCTCAATCAGATCTCGCAAGTGTCTACAGTCATTTGTGTCATGACCGTCCATATCGTGAAATATGCAATATTTCCCAGAATCGCATTCTCTTTGCGATGGCTCCCTCCTGGGAGGCTTTGGATAGGAGATGTCATCGTTTGTGTTCACGTAGATGTCGGTTAGTGACGAATTGAGTTCTGTGTACTTTTCATATTCGGGCCCTCTTCGGGGCTGAGCGTTGCGGTCATTCTTGACGGTAGCTTTTCCTTTGCCTTTACCAGAATCAGGCGGTTCTCCGTCTTTGAGCATGTTAACATCAAGAATTTTCTTTTCGGACGTTGCGTCTTCTTCATGCAAAAACCTATCTGATTCAAGATAGAATTCACTGAGATTCCTTGGTGGGTCTCGGTACAAGGATTTCTTGAACTCCGAGTTGTCTACAACGCCGGATACTGCCGCCATCAATACCATAGATGGCTCAGGTCGATCAACTGATGCTGCTGCAACGTTGAACCTTTCCAGAAATGACCGCAGAGTTTCTTTAGGCCTATGCTTGATTGTAGTTAGTGACATTACATTCTTGGGTCGAGCGATATGGACCCGAAATTGTTCAATAAAGCGAGCGACCAACATGTTCTAGTTGTTGATCGATTCAGATTCCAGCTGCCGAAACCACATAGCAGCAATATCGATCAAAAAGAGGGGAAAGCATTTAGCCATGACGTTTTCCGACGCCGATTGAACTTCCATATGCCGTTTATAGCGCATTAGGTGCACGGTAGGATCTGCCCTGCCGTTGTAGGGTTCCAGTTGTGGAAGTTTGAAATCTGGAGGATTGCGGGAATTCCTGATTTCCTGTGTGAATGGATTGTGATTGACATCATCCATGTCATTCTGATAAATGCGGCCTCTCGAAAGGCGTTCAATAAGGCTGGCGAGCCGATCGCCTTCAAAGAGCTGTTGCAAGTTGACAAATCCAGAGCTGGTGCCCCCAGTGTTAAGTTCAGAAGTGTGTGGAAGAGTATAAGGAGCTTGGCAGGTCATCCGGTTCGGTTCGGAGGTGCCCCCTTGCTGCGGCTCGGAGGAACGAGGGAGGTTATGGAGAGGTGCACGGTTCGGATCGGATGTTCGGTTCGGGTTGGAGGTACCGAACCGACCCGGTTCGTCTTGCTCGACCTGAACGGGTCTGTGGTGATTGTCCTGCTGCATTCCACTTCGGAGCTGTGTCATTGTATTTCCTATCCGAACTGGAGCAGATATTGGATGTGGTAGGCCTGTGCTTCTAGTGACGTTTCCATCCAAAACGTTAAGTGTTGAAGCTGCAAGTTGTTGAGGGGGATTTCCCCCGAGTTCTCTTGGAGCTTGCTCATCAGTTCGGATCGGGTCCGAGCCGATCCGGTTCTCTGCTCCTGTTGGGGCTTATTCAATGTTATTTCCAGCGATTTGTGCATTGCCGCTCAGCCTTCCTTCCATCCGAGCAAAGAATTGATCGATCATCTCCTGTTGTTTGCGGAGGAGATCATCTTTCCTTGCCATTTGAGTTCTCAATTCAGCGAGAACGCCATCCATTTCATCTCTGGTTTAGTATGCTGATGGATTTTCATGAGAGGAAGCCTCCTGGCTTGCCTCGTTTCTTGTGCCTTCAGTGCCAACATCCTCAGCACGAGAGAAGGTTCCGTCTTTCTTTCGCTTGACCATTGATCCAATAGCCAAATAATCTGTTTCCTAAGCAGAAGGTCGAAGGTTCGACCCCTTCCTAGCGCACCAAAATGTTAGACCGAATTCTGGGCCTAACACCCAAAAATCTATGTGAAAACCTCACAATCACAGATTAATGCAGAAAAAGCAATAAAATAAGAGGAGACACACGAGATTTTTATAGTGGTTCGGCTCAATCCAAGCCTACATCCACTTTATAGTTTCTTAAATCCTAAGAAGCTATTACAATATTGTTTGTTTGTAGTTTATACACGAAATCCTCGTGTTTACAATGAAGGAGAGGAGATTAAAGGGAAGTATACACGAAATCCTCGTGTTGTAATGTGGAATTCAACTTCTAGGTTATGCAATAGCCTTGCGAAGAACCATAGTTGAAGCCATGGAGAGTTAGAGTTCCAAAAGTCCCCTGAAATAGCCATGTGAGGGTGTTTTTATAGGCATAGAGGAGCCTTGCAAAGCTCTGAAGTGGTCTGGTTCGGAGGCGCCACGTGGAGAGTGGTGAGGCCATCTCGGAAGTAGTGGAGAAGTGGTCTTCAGATCGTGCTAGGACAGGTGGAGCTCGATCCATGAGAGTAGGAGGTATTGGCTCCTTAAGAATAGGTCAGATCCGAAGTGTAGCAGCAGGTCACTAGGGGTCGGATCGGTTCGGGTCCGATCCGAACCGAGGTGGAATCCCCGATCCGAAGGCTAGAAGCACTTCTGTGCAGGATACTTCAGGCGGGTCGGTTCGGGTCCAATCCGAACCGAGGTGGAATCCCCGATCCGAAGGCTGGAAGCACTTCTGTGCAGGATACTTCAGGCGGGTCGGTTCGGGTCCGATCCGAACCGAGTTGGTGTCCTCAATCCGAAGTCTCCGTGTCTAATGCTTTGAAGGTGGAGCGGATCGGGAATGCTCCCTCCGATCCGATCCGTGCGGATGTGAATGCGAAGATCAAGTGCCAAGTTGTCCATTTTAAGGAATCGTCCGATCCGAACAGGCTTGTGCGATCCGATCCGAGGATCTATTCAATGCTAAATTCCAGGTTTCCGGTTCTGCATGCGTTCACGGAAACGGGCGTAACTTTCAAACCGTAAGTCCGATTGAGCCAAACCAAAGCTCAAGCTGAAGTTGATTCATAGATCTACAAGAGTTACTGAGCTTAGCTCCGTAATCGCTGTTTTCGGGCCCAAAAAAGGTCATCTGGTAGGAGTTTCGGGACTTTCTTTGTTTGTGATGCGATTTCGATCAAATCACTGCCTGTCTTCTGACGATGTTTCCAATACTCTAGTGTGTTGTTTATCAGAGATTCCATATGTGACTGCTTTGACTAAAAAACGGGTCAACAAAAGTTTTTCTTCCTCCTTTCTATCCCTTCTCCTGCAAAAAACGATACTCAAACAGGATTATTATTTCTTTAGACTCTTACAAGCTTTCCAGAACTTTACACTCAATCCCCTCACTGTAAGTTTTTAATCAACTCGAATTAAGATTAAAAAATGTCATTTTCTCCTTGGTTTAATTATGGATCAATTCAAGATTAAATAGCTTTCAGTTTTTCATAAGAGTGTATTTGTATGAACAAGGGTAGCTTAAATAGACATTAATTGCAGATAATATGGATTTATCATTTATCCTCCCCGTTATGTTTGTTGGGGTCTAAAATGCAAAACTTACATAGGGAGGACTTTCATCTTCAGTTATGAAAATGAAGCTACCCTTCCAGTACCGATAAACTCAATATCTATTTGTTACCAATTTCCTTTAGTTCTAGCTTTTTTGATGCCAAAATCGAAATTTACTTTTGGTTCCGGCTTAATTGATATCGGAACAGTGCATGATCGATACCAAAAGCTACATTTTCTACTATTTTGATATCTTCAAATGTAACAATCCTGAATTTTGGGCCCAATTTAAAATTTTTATTTTAAGTTATTTTAATGAGTTTTTGATATTTAAAATAATTTATTTTAAATAATAACGATTAAAAATTTATTTTATTTGAAGTAAGACTTTAAAATTTATATTAATTCTATTCCGAGCCCGAAAAGGCACGGTAATTTCAAAATTCATTTTTCAACTTTGGAAAAATATATAAAATTCATTATAAGTCAAAATTAGAAGAAACAAGAAACGCCAGAACCTATTGATGATATCTTTATAATGAATTTAAGAAATTTAGATTTCAGTTTGTAATTTGTAAGTTATGTCAAAATTAAAATTTAGAAAGGTCGCTAAGAAATATATATATATATATATATATAATATAAAGGTCAAAAATGCTACTTTTTGCATACAATGGAATTTGGACTCGAAACCACTTTCATTGAGTTCAGAATGATGTTTCTGCATTTAAAAAGTATAAACACTTATATATTTCGAGTTTCGAAAATTATTTGTTTAAAAATGGATTTTTAATATTTAATATATATGCCTTGAAAATAGTCATTTTACAAACGACCTTCGTTTTCGACGAAACCACTTGTGTTGGATTTGGAATGTCAAATTATTGCTAAGTTTAATTTTCCAGAATTTTTAGAATTTATTTGCGACCGTGGCAAAAGAAAATGTGTTTTGTCAATTTCTATTAAATTTAATCGACTTGAAAAAGACCATTTTTCAAACGGGCTCAGAATTCAACAAAATTAATTTTCCTAGGTTCGCAGCGTCAAAACATAGCTAAATATATTTTTTGGGATTTTTTTGAAATTAATTTGTGGCCCCGGTGAATTTATTCGTATAGTTGAATTAGAAATAAAAGACTTAAATTTTAAAATAAAGAAAACTGGGTCAAGACAGTCGTTTAGGCCTGCGAGACATAGCTAGATGAGTCCGGAATAGGGGTTAATAGGTAGAAACGATAGTCGTTGGGCTGAAATCGGACAAAGTTGATAAACAGGCCTTAATCCGGTTAATTAGTGATTAAAATAATATAAATATTAGTTAATCCCAACCCTAATCCTCCCCTACCAAAACGCAGCCGCCATCCCATGTTATTCATGGCCAAAAAGCCCCGGAATTGATCTCCTAATCTCTCTCAATCCTCTCACTAAAATCAAACACTTCTTTAAGAACAAATTGTAGAGATTTGCAAGGCCTTTAATTCTATAGGATGGTGATCAGAATTAGACAAGTGATTTGGCTGGAATCCTCCTCATAACCCGTGGCCAAATAGCACAAATCGTACCCCCATGGCCCCACCGCACCTCCCCTCACCTAGGGCGCCATGCCCTCCCCTCCCCCCTCTTCAACGTGGTGCCACTTGATCGTTGTCTAACTTCAAGATTTAATCGAAAATGGGCGACCTAGTTTTGAACACAATGGGTTCAAAAAGATGAAAGGAACGGTTTTGAATGTGGTGGAGAAGATGGAGAGAAGGGTTGACTTTTTCAAAACTTAGGTCGACTAATTATTTTAATTCAAAATTTTCCAATCTTGTTTAATCCATATCTTGCTCATACGAACTCGAAACGGAACGATTTCAGGTATGCCACGATCGTGAGACCGAGATCTACACGATGACACTGACTAGACCTAATTCTGGGGAAGTTGAATTTTTGACAAATTTTGGATCTGAACAGCGCAGAACTCAAAAACGAGGTGGGATTTCTTCTTTTTAAATGGTTAATTAATCTATTTAATTTAATTGTTGAGTAACTATTGTTTGTATATGTCCTAAATCTGCGGTGATGTGATTATGACTGAATTATTTGTTGTTTTTGGTGTAAAAACACAGATCTGTATGTGTTGAAAATAATGAACCATTTTGTAATATTATTGATTTGGAATAGAATCACCATTTCAATAAAATAGATCATTATTGTTTATTTATTTATTTGGATTAGAACTTCCAAATCAATAAAAATAATCACTTTGTTGTGTTATTTGTTTGGATTAGAAATTAGTTAAAACAAAAATCCATATTTTTGTTCATTAATTATGTGACACCAAATTGGACAGTTTTGTGAAATTAGACAATGGTTAGACAAAAACCATTATATTTGTTCATTGAGAATGTGGCACCAAATTTGACATTGGTGTAAAATGGAAAATTGGTTTAGTAAAATAAAAAAAAAGTAGTATTTTGTTTGCATTCCTTGAAGCGAACAAAATATTAAAATAAAAGATTTATATTAAAATAAAAGATTTACATTAAAATAAAATAAAAACTTACGTTGTCATATTTTGTTAAATAGAAAGGTATGTAAAACAAAATATTTATTTTGTTAAATAGAAAGGTATGTCATAACAAAATGTTCATTTTGTTAAATAGAAAAGTGTTAAAGTAAAAGAAAAATAACATTTTAGATATAAAATGTTCAGATTGGTTAAAATAACAATTTAGTTATAAAATGTTAAGTAGACAAAATATAACACTTTATATATTTTGTTGTGTTAGAAATGACGACAAACAAAGTTATCTTTTATTTGTTTTTGATGAAATGTTAGAATTAATTTAACATAAAATATTCTTTCTATGTTAAAATAAAGTGTTAAGGGAGATTTAACATAAAGTATTCTTTTTATGTTAAAATAAAATGTTAAGAAAGATTTAACATAAAATATTCTTTTTATATTAAAATAAAATGTTAAGAAAGATTTAACATAAAATATTCTTTTTATGTTAATATGAATGGTAAAAAATATATTTACATATAAAATATGCTTTTATATGATATTAGAATATATTGTTTACATTGTTTTGTTAAAAGAAACATTATTTTCATTGTTTGAAAATGAAAAGAATCGATTGCGTTTGGAAATGAAAAAGAATCATTTGTGCTTGAAAATGAAAAAGAATCACTTTTGTTTGTAAATGAATAGAACCAACTTTGTTTGTAAATATAATAAAAAGATTGAAACTTTGTTTGTAAATATAATAAAAAGATCAAACTTTGTTTGTAAACATGATGAAGGATTTTAACCTTTGGTTGCAAGTGAAAAGAATTTACTTTTATACTTAAATACAAAGATTCCACCTTTGGTTATAATTAAAAGACTTTACTTTTATTTAGAATGAACAAGGACATTTTGTCGTTAAGATTGAAAAGAATGAAAATATACATGATTTTTGTTAAGAATGAAAATAACATTTTTACATTGTTTTGGTTAAAAATGAAAATACATTTTTACATTGTAATTAAAGATAGGAATTTTACATTGTAATGTTAATTACAATTTGCATTGTAATTAAAAAGGAGATTTTACATTGTAATTAAAGATAGGAATTTTACATTATAATGTTAATTATAATTTACATTGTAATTAAAAAGGAGATTTTGCAGTGTAATTAAAAGAGTATAACTCAACAATGAAATAGAATTTACAGTTTTCTAATGTAAATAAAAGAGATAAAAGGAAGAATTCATCACAGAAATATAATTTACATTTTTAATGTAAATAAAGAAATAAAAGAATGAAATTGAACATTGAAATATAATTTACATTTTTAATGTAAATAAAGGAATAAAAGAATAAAAGAATGAAATTGGACATTGAAATATAATTTACATTTTTAATGTAAATAAAGGAATAAAAGAATGAAATTGGGCACTGAATTATAAGTTACATTTTTCATGTAATTGAATAAAAGTAAAAGTTCATTTTTCTTGTAATTGAATAGAAGTAAAAGTTACATTTTTCATGTAATTGAATAAAAGTAAAAGTTACATTTTTCATGTGAATTGAATTAAAGTAAAAATTACATTTTTCATGTATTTGGATTAAAGTAGAAAATTACATTTTTCATGTACTTAGTTTTTAAGTAGAAAACTTACGTTTTCATGTAAATAGAATTAAAAGAATTTAGAAGTGAAATTTACATTTTTATATAAATAGATTTTCATTAAAAGAATTTAGGAGTGAAATTTACATTTTTATATAAATAGATTTTCATTAAAAGAATTTAGAAGTGAAATTTTTATATAAATAGATTTTCATTAAAAGAATTTAGAAGTGAAATTTACATTTTTATGTAAATAAATTTTCATTAAAAGAATTTAGAAGTGAAATTTACATTTTTATATAAATTGATTTTCATTAAAAGAAATTAGAAGTGAAATTTACATTTTTATATAAATAGATTTTCATTAAAAGAATTTAGAAGTGAAATTTACATTTTTATATAAATAGATTTTCATTAAAAGAATTTAGAAGTGAAATTTACATTTTTTTTGTAAATAGATTTTCATTAAAAGAATTTAGAAGTGAAATTTACATTCTTATGTAAATAGATTTTCATTAAAAGAATTTAGAAGTGAAATTTACATTCTTATGTAAATAGATTTTCATTAAAAGAATTTAGAAGTGAAATTTACATTTTTATGTAAATAGATTTTCATTAAAAAAAATTAGAAGTGAAATTTACATTTTTATACAAACAGATTTTCATTAAAAGAATTTTGAAGTGAAATTTACATTTTTATGTAAATATATTTTCATTAAAAGAATTTAGTAGTGAAATTTACATTTTTTATGTAATAGATTTTCATTAAAAGAATTAAGAAGGGAAATTTATATTTTTATGTAAATAGATTTTCATTAAAAGAATTTAGAAGTGAAATTTACATTTCTATGTAAATAGATTTTCATTAAAAGAATTTAGAATTGAAATTTACATTTTTATGTAAATAGATTTTCATTAAAAGAATTAAGAAGAAAATTACATTTTTATGTAATCGGATTTTCATTAAAAAGATTAAAGATATGGAATTTACATTTTTATGTAAATAGGTTTTCAATGAAAGTTATGACGATGGAAATTTACATTTTAATGAATTTGATTTCATTAAAAATATTAAAGGTATGAAATTTACATTTTCATGTGAAAAGATTAAAACACAAGATTATCGTTTTGCTTGTAAAGAAAAGATTGACACAAAATTATCATTTTAGTTTTGCATTGAAAGATATAAACAAAATTATTATTTTTGCTTGGCATTGAAAGAATAAAAAAGTTATTAGTTTTGTTACATTGAAATTAAACAAAAAATATATATTCATTTTTGTAGAATTGAGGTTGACATCAAAATATACTGCGTTTTTGTTACAAAATTTAAATGATACAAAATCTTCATTTTTGTTAAATTGGAATGATACATAAAAAACACATTTTTGTGTGAATTGAAGGGTAAAAGAAAATATACATTGTTATGTTTAGGATGTGTATGTGAATTAAAATAAGATAAACATTATTATGTGTTATGTTATATATCAAAATGTTATGAAACCAAGTGTTCTTTACTTGTTATGATAATCACAATAATGAAATGGACGAAGGAATTATATTTATATAATTATATATATATAAATCAAAATTAAACGAATCGAGCGTGGTAGTTCGCATTTTGGAATCATGCCTTTAAACGATTATACCGAAAGATCCGACCATCGGATTTTCCTAAAACTGAAATCGTTAGGTTTGCCTTGGGAAGATCTTTCCAACGATATGAATTGTGTTAAAATCCATTGGTTAGATTTAGAGAAACGTGTAAAACAAATTTGGGCGAAAACAGCGCCAGGGTCGCCCATTGATCCGAAGCGTCGTTAAATTAATTTGGGCTATTGTTATGTAAAAAAAATAGCGATAGATCGTTATTAAATACTAATAACGATAAGAAATGATTTTAAAATATACACATATATATATATATATGCGAGAATCGTTTGAAAAGCCCAAGTTCAATCTCATTTCAAATGATTATACGTCGATCTAAGTCGAAGAGTTGAAGACGGTACAAGACCAACGATCTTCACGTCGAATGGATGAGTTACCATTGACGCCCATGATTGGAGTAGCTACCTTGAAGGGGCTACAATGGTGGCCGTCCAGACGTACTTGTTGATTATTCGGATATGCAAGGAATAAGGTGCCTCCGATTTCGTTCAGACCCAGAACGGACTTGTAAATGGATGTGTGCCGACGTTGAAATTCACTTCATGTATTTGAATTGATTTTTATTTGATATATAATTGTTTGGTGGCGGAGAATTTATTCTCTTGCTTAACACTGTAACACCCCGTGAATTCTATAACATTAAGCTTCAAAAATTAAAGTGAAATTAATTCTAAATGAAATAATTAAGGGAAACGGGTTACACCATAGCGTTGTCTCAGAATTCTGCTTGAGATAGAGTCCGAGTTTGCGTGAATTGGAATCCGTATGAAGGATTTATGACCTTCGGAAGATTCAAGAATTTAAATAATAAAACCAGCCCGAAATTCAAATTCAAGTTTTGAAATTCAAAAACTCCGGAGCAGGCTGGGCGGGAAATTTCCTGCTAGAAATCAGGTTAACCAGGGGGTCGACCTGGGTCATATAGGTCGACCAGGGGGTCGACCTCCCCCTCGGGCCAGATCTGAAACCTGACGTGTTTCTTTGTGTGACGATTCTCCGAGTCATAAGGGCTTGTGTGGAAAATTCTGGTTGGTTCTCTTGGGTTTGAATGACTTTGATTGGCCCTAGGTTGATCTAACGGCTCCTATTAAATCAAACTTCTATATAAGCAACCTAAATCTAAACCCTAAACCCTCATGCTGTCAATACTCAACCTAGAGTAGCCGCCATTCTCCTTCAACTAGAAAGAAAGTTAGAAATTACAAATCAAATCTAATTCAACTAAGAGAATTCAATGTCTACAACAAAGGAGAGCTATTCAGTTTCAGAATACAGATCCCAGAACACAAGACTAGTCTCCTTTTTGTAAGTCCAGTTATCATTTATACCTAAATGATATTAGAATCATGACTAAAATAACTGGTTGTAGAACAACGCCTAATGTAAACTTATGCCTATCCTTTTTGTTAAAACTGAATTGATTAAGACTTTGACTCTTATCATGTTAAGTTTGTGATTATATTGTATGTAATTTGATGATAAAAATACTGTGTTAAATGCTTGGCAATGAACCTATATGTTGTATAATTTGGCGATGACATATCATGTTGTATAATTTGGCGATGACACCTATATGTTGTATGTCAATTTGGGAATTTTGATATGTTTATGAAGTTCAACCATGATCACATATATGACCATAACTACATGCTAATATGATTAGGTTTATGTTAAATTTGATCCAACCCAATTTGCAAGTTCACATGCCTAATTTAAGTTTATGTAGTTTTATGTAAAGCCCTTATTTTACGATTCATGTTGAGTAGATATAAATTTGTAAGTTCATTATTAAATGAATATTGTTCTATGCCGAATCCATATGACACATGTGTAGTTAGATCCATATTTTTATGATGTTGGAATATTACGTGTTCCTGTTTTTCCCCTTTTGTGTATGAGTTGGGCTATGCAGCGAGCCTAACATTTTATGTGAACGTTTAACGGGGGGTAACATTGGGGAAAAACATGAAATTACATATAATTGGCATATTTGGCTCATAAACATGTAAATGGTTTATGGCGTAAAGTGGTATAAATTTTTATACCTAAAATTATGAACTTGATTTAAAGGGAAAGTGGGGCTTGACTTGAATGACAATAATTTACATATAAACATAAAGAGGTAAATATGTAAATTTAGAAAAGACGAATATGCCAAACCGGAGGTTAGATTGAGTTACGGTGTAAGACTGCCCGCAACCGCCCGGTACATCCAGCAACTGTAACAATATATATCTAATGTGAAAGATTAGTGCATTGAGCCCAAAATAACCCGAGGTTAGACTGAGTTGTGGTGTAAAACTACCCGAACCCGACCGGCACATCCAGTAACCGCAAATACCTGTCTAATGTGAGTGGTTGGTGCTTTAATGAATGAATTAAAGCTAAGTTAGGAATGGTAGGGTTAAGTTAATTAAGGCAACACTTGACCAATACAACATGTTAACTAAACTGATGGGTGGGGTTAGGTTAACTTGGACACTTAACCAATTTAACATGTTGATTAGGAAAACCCTAGTAACGGGGACCCATTTCAGCAGTAACCCACATAGATGTATCATGGTACCCTGAACTAGGCAGGGTGGGGCACGATTACTGGGCTGATTATAAGCAGTCAAAACAACGGCGGTTGGTGCGTCAGTGTAGGTTCCAACGGAGTACGGGTGTGCACGTACTCCGTAGTGGAAAAAGCAGGCACGGGCATCAGTAGTTATACTCTATGCATCTTGAATCGTGTCGAGTTGCCACCATAGGATTTGATACACCCCATGATGGGACCAGAACATGTATCTATAATCGAGCGGGGCCGTATGACACAAGTAGTAAATGCGTGTGAGTAGGAGCCGATCGATAAAAAGGGATCACTGGGTTTGAACTCATGATGATGGTTGAGATATCTAGTAGGTGCAGAGAATATGGATATGGGTGCGATAGTATGATTAGTTTACCTTGCCTTGTTTATCTTGCCTTATTTCTTTGTTATTGTCCTGCGTCCAGTTTATTCGTGTCATGGTTCTCTTACCACTTTACATGCTGAATAATCACTGGACTTACCAGACTTATGTCTGACCCATTTTTCTTTCGCTCTCTTTTCTTCCGTTCCCCCCCCTTAGGTAGTCAGGGAGGGAATAGCTTAGCTTATTGGATCGTTCATCTTTCCAAGCTTGAAGACTCTGTGATGTATGGCTTGGAACCTCTTATCTTTGGCTATGGCTTTGGACACACTACCACTTGGGGATTTATGCAGTTTTATTTGTGTTTTATGCTTCTTTATGTTATAATCAAGATAGAGATTTTGATGTAATGATTTGGAAGTTGTTTTGAGATAGTTTGCTGTAATGTTTTTGTTATGAACCACGTATGAAATAAATTTAGTTTTTCCGCTGCTTATATATGTGTGTCTTTTAAATTATCTGTGTCTCTTACCTATAATGCTCCACTAAAGTTAAAGCATCCCCTTTGTGAGTGACCTTAACGGAGGTGGGGTGTTTCAGATCTGGTTAGGGCGGCCAGGGTAGATGTCTCATCATCATCATCATCTAGGGTAGATGATCTAAGTAATACACCAGAAAAACAAAGCTAAGAAGGCTAAAACATGCAATGAGAACTTGAAATCACTCTAGAACCTTACCAGAAGTACCCAGAAACAGGGGAGTCAATGGAGTAAACATATCAGAACCAAAGGCAAGTACTTAGCGCTAGGAAAATGGATGGTTGGTTTTCCCAAAATCTTTTGCCCGGAAGGAAGAGGGGCATGCTTGCAAAGATTGTCCAAAGTCAAAAAAAGGGACCACCATCCTAACTCCTCGAATACCTTGTAAATGACATCAATAACCTGAGCTTCCTCTTTCGCAAACTTTTCTTCTTGGGAGTAGGGGTTGGAAAGAAACAACCAGGGTTGACAAAAGTGCTTGAAATACCAGGAGGACACCTAATATAGAAAAATTGGTTTTCCCGGTCTTTAGACTTATTAATACTATCATTAATCAACTTTTTTGTAGGATTCGAACGAAGAATAAAAGAATCTGCTCCTTTAGACAGATGAAGCAAATGATGAAGGAGGTTGGCACTAAGGGAAGCTTGGCCTAACACAACTGCTAAAATATCAAAGCATAAAAGAAGAGTGTATGTGTTTGGAGAAACCTGAATAGGAGCAATTACCAAGTGGCACAAAAGTCTAGATACAAACTTTGGGAAGGGGAAGAAACCTCTGTACCATATATGAATGGCTGTGTATGCGAAGAATCCCTCTGGCGGGCTCTGAATGGTGTATTGAACAAAGGCAGGGATGGCATCAACTTCAATCATACCAAATCTCTTAAGGATGGAATTTATTTCATCTTGGGTATTGATAAAAGAAAGTTGTGGAACAGCTTCCTTCTTTGGTTGAGGCATGGAAAAGCTACTTGACTTCAATTAATCAGCACCTTGCTTCTTAAACATGATGCTGCTAGGCGATATTATTCCGTAACACATATTAAGCATAACAAATTAATATAAGCAACGGTTTATAAGTTCACGACCATCATGAAAACTCATTAACATTAGTTGCCCAATATTCCTATAGAAGTTGGAATATGTCATGAGTCGTTAACATCAAATTCTTAACAAGATTCATAAGTCATGCATTATACATATGGCTAAAATGGTTTAGTAATTGGTGTCATGCATATCAGTTGTTACGATACCGAAACCAGGAATAGTGAGAGACTCTAGTATCAGTGAAGTCAAGACTGAAATAGCCCGAATTCTGGGTGTCAGCCTAGCCAAAATCAGATATTTCGGTATCGACACCGAAAGCTTAGCCGATAATTAGAAAAGTTTAAAACCTAGTCTCGATGAAGTAAAAGTAAAAAAAATACTTCAATATCGGTACTGACAAACCAATTCCAAAGTCTCAAGTTTGATGTAACGGCTCAGATTTTACCCGGACTCAATCGATCGCAAAACCGACTAAGACCGTTCAAAACCCGAATACGTTAAATCTGGGAATACAACACGTTAGAACAACAACAGACTTTAATAACACATCATAATAATGTTACATCAGAGTACAGAATATCAGAGTACAACGAAAAAATGCAGCGGAAGATAAATTACAATAAATTTAATACAACACACAGCGAAAATAAAATAACTAAGGCAGCGGAAGACAACTATGCTCTGTACACAGCTTTAGGCTTCAATCCAAAATCCTGCTCAAGAGATAAATATCTTCAAAAGGCTACTCGACTGCCCGTGTGGAAAAGAGGGCACCCGAGTTTGCAAAGTGAAACAAACTACGAGTCAGTCATGGGACTGGTATGAGAAATCTAACTTAACTAATCTAATAACAAGGCTAATCACAGGACCACGCCGCTAACGCGGAACGGGTTTACTCCATTGGATTGCCAATGCATAATTAAAAGTAAATCGTTAAACAACGCAATGCTTTTTGGAAAAATGAAACCATTATAAGACTCAAGTCCCATCACACAATGCAACGCAAACCGGAGGATAGAGTTTTGCCTTATAATGGCCAAAAAAATGCTTGATACGATAAAAACGGGTTTGATATTATTATTAGTGTATATATGTTTCAAAAACATTTCAAAGTAAATGTATCAATCCTAGGAAGCATAGCTACCATATACTATGCCTCCATACTAGTAATACAATCAAGTCCATAGGGTCGTATTGGGAATTGGGTTTCCATCATGAGTCAAGGCTAGGAACGATCTCCTTACCGATTCGAGACACTCTAGCTAATGTCTCAGGATCAGAGCTCGAGTGACCCTTGGATAGCAGCAGGGCCAGTCCACACTTGCGGTTTGTGGATTAGTTATTCCTGAACACACGTTTCCCGGTCCTATAGGACCTAACATCCGAGGCGCCTCATTCCATCATCAACATAAGTAAAAATGTCTGGGCTCCATACCATGACGCCACTTCTAGCTAGAAAGAAACGTGATGCTCTCCCTGCGTTCCCTTGCTCCGTTTAGACTCAACCGGGTTGTGAGGCTCGTGAAGCTACGTTATACACAAAGCTATGCCTAAACAGGCTGTGCTTTGATCATCAACCACAAGGCCTGCTTTTCAACAAAAGACTTGATCATTTGCATCTTGGCGTGCCACATTGACAATTCACGCCATGCAATCGACAACCATCAATATATAAGAGGGTGTTTGAAATACCCCACCTCCGTTAAGGTCACTCACAAAGGGAATGCCTTAACTTTGGTGGAGGTTTATAAGTAAAAGTCACAGATAAACACAAGACAGATATAAATACACATTTTAAACAGCGGAAAACAAACAGGCTTTTATTTCATCAATACGTGTTCATACAAAACATTTCCATAATTGTCTCAAAATACTTCTGACATTACAACCTCATTACTTTCTTGATTATTAAAGAAGCATAAAACATAAATAAAGTAACAAAAATCCCCATAGTGATATCCAAAGCCATAATCCGAGCAAAAGAGATCCAAACCATACATCTACGGTTTTGAAGCTTGCAAAGAGTCTGACTAAGCTGGGTTGTTTCCTCCCTGTGGACCTAGGGGGGGGGACAAAAGAAAAGAAGACAAAAAGAAAATAGAGTCAGACATAAAGCCTGAGTAAATCTAGTGACTCTTCAGTATGTGAATAAGAAAAAGGGCATGATAGATATAAGCTGAAAACTGGAAAGTATCACAAGCTAAGGAAGTGTCATTTAGAATCGAATGTACTATCGCACCCACACTATATCTCTGCACCTACTTGAGCTTATTCTAACTGGCACCCCATGCTGAGGGTGAAGTGATCCCCATTTTCTAAAGATCAGCTCCTACTGAGGGTGAAGTAGATACCTATGCTGGTCCCACCATGGGGTGTATCAAGACCCATGGTGGCGGCCCCGACACAAACCTTAGAATGCATAGGTTATACTATTGGTGCCCCCGTGCCCTGTTTGTCTGCTCCGAAGTGTGTGCACGCCCGCACTCCGTTAGAACCCACACTGTTGCACCCACCGCCGTCGCTTTGACTACTTACAATCAGCCCAGTAATCGTGCCCCACCCTGCCTAGTTTCAGGGTACCATGATACCTAACTTGGGTTACTGCTGAAACGGGTCCCTCGTTACTATGGTTTTCTAGTCAAACATGTTAAGTGTCTATATTTACCTAACCTCACCCATCAATTCTTGTTAACATGTTGAATTTGGTTAAGTGGTTTTAGTTGACTTAAACCTACCATCTGTCCTTAGCCTCTTAAAGCACCGACCACTCACATTAGACAGATATTGCTACGGTTACTGGATATGACGGTCGGTTCCGGGCAGGTTTACACCGTAGCTCAGTCTAACCTCGGGTCCTTATTGGGCTCAATGCTTAACCACCCACATTGGATAGGTATTGTTGTGACTACTGGACAGCTGGGCATGTCCGGGCAGGTTTACGTCACAACTCAATCCAACCTCGGGTTAAGCATACCGTGTTTTCTAAATTCACATATTTTATCACTTCTCAATTTTATATGTAAATGTCATGTCCTTTATTCTTGGGTATAACAATTCATACCTCTTAAATGTCATTGTCGTTGGCATGTGCCAAACATGTCAACATATATTTTTCATGTTTTGCACCCAACGCTATTACCCCCGCTTGTACGTTCGCAACATTATGACAAATGTTGGGCTCGACACAATTTAGCCCAACTTTATAAACGTGAGAAAAGAGGAAATCAAGAACATGTAATATTTTATAATACATAAAGGTGTGTGGCACATGAACTTGCAATTTAGCGATTCAACTAACATAAATTATGGGTCATGTGAACTTGCATTCAAATCAGATTATAACTAGGTAGGTGTCATATGAAATGGCATAGTTTAGGCTTATACAAACTTGGGTTTAAACATGTTTAACTTGGCATAATGTCAACCACAAAACTAACATGTTGTATATTCACCAAAATATCCAATTTTGACATCTAATCATACAGCCTATTTCAACATGAAACTTGCATAGTCTATGTAACCCAAATGGTACTTAACATAGATCCAATTATACTTGCAAATAAACATAAGAATGTGTTCATAGGTTTTGAGTCATGTAGGCATAAAAGGTCTCAAATCTAGAACATGTTTACATAAGCTTTAACTTAGACTTAGGGAATGTATATAGTCCATGCCATCGACATAAACATAAAGGGATCAATTACCTGTTTTTGCCACAACTTGCAAGTGCTATTATTTTCATATACAAATGTCCAATAGGCTTGCATCAATCAATTTGTGCCACAAATATCAATACACAAGTCATGACAGAATTATTACAATACACAGAATTCATATCATTATTATACAATAACACAATTCTATTTTCATTTACATCGAATCACGTCAAAGTTTTATTCATATTCTGAAAGATCACTATACTTACAACGAATGCAGAATCTTGAATTCTGGATTCTGAGTTCTGAAATTGAGATGCGTTCCTTTGGGTAGATTAACGTTGCGTTGAATAATTTGATTAAGCTTTAGTTCTCTTCTTAATTTGATTCGTCTCTAAGCTCCTCTCTCTTGACGGCTACACTCAATTCCTTCCTGCCAGCATGACGACTCCAATCTTATTTTTTTTTGTGTGAATTTTAGTTAAGAATTAGGGTGTATATATAGATTTTTAGATTGTTTTGAGCCGTTAGATGAAGATAGGAGGAATCTAGACCATACAAAGTACAAAGAGCCAATCAAGAGGTGACATGTCAGCCCTAATGACACACCGAGCCACAGAAGTTTGAGCCAGAGCCAGGCCCAGCTAGCCAGGTCGACCAAGTAGGTTGACTGGCAGGTCGACACCCAGGTCGACACTATGGTCGACCTGGGGTGACCAGCTCGACACCATGGTCGACCCTATGGTTGACCTGGTCCTTGGGCGGGAATTTTCCCGCCCAGCCCAGTTTGAGCTTATTTTTCGAATTTTGAACTTGAAACCGAGCTGTTTGAATTTTAAATTTTATTCTAAAACTTCTGAAGGTCATAATTCCTTTATACGGAGTCCGATTCACGCAAACTCGGACTCTATCTCAAGCAGAATTCCGAGACGAACGCAATGGCGTAACCCCTTTCCCTTAATTCTTTCATTTAGAATTAATTACACTTTAATTTTGAAGCTTAATGTTATAGAATTCACGGGGTGTTACATTCTCCCCCTTTTAAAAGGATTTCGTCCCCGAAATCTTCAAGTTAGGAAGAATGTATATCCTACCATCCAACTGTCCATCTACTCAACCAACAAACACAGGCGTCCACTGTCCTTAAAAGACTTCTAATGATTCATGATCATATGCATAGTGTGTGTACATGTCCTTATCTAATGCAGAAATCAGGCGGTCTACTGATTCAGTTAACCTCCTTAATGTGAATCATGTAAGTGTCATGAATCCATTATGAATGCAAATTTTCCTACTCATAATTCTACATGAGTGCACAACTTATTCATACAAATGTGACAACCATATGACAACAATCAAGTTTCAACCATATACAAATGAGAATACATATATGCATATGCAATATGAAGTGACTGAGCCGATCTAAAACCTAGGGTGTGTGTGTATATGCATCCACGAGCAACCACTAGCAATCACCAGCAACCATTGGCAGCCATCATCCATAACATGTTTTCAAATACATGTTTGCATCCAATTGTTTTCTACCTAAGGAGTTAGGAAAAGGACCGAGGAGATATACCTAAAAAGGTAGATAAAGCATAACTTAAGGAAAAAGAGAGATCAAAGATGTACCCTCAAAAAGAAAAGGGTAGGCAACGCATATTCTGTCCTCAGTTTCCCAAGTCGCGTCTTCCTCGGCGTCACTCCACTAAACCTTAACGAGTTTGACTTCGCGGTTGCGTAGCCTTTTCACTTTAGTTCCTAAGGTGCGGGTTGGAACTCTCCTCACAGTTGCTTCATGTTCCACTTCGGCTTCTTCTAGAATGCTTGACTCCACCACTTCCGCTGATTCATGTAGACATTTCCGGAGATGAGAAACGTGAAAGACGTTGTGAATTCCAGCCAATCTTTCAGGCAGATCTACTCTATAAGCCATTTTCCCAATCTTCTCGATGATAGGTAATGGTCCTACAAATCTTGGTGCTAGCTTTCCTGCGGATCCAAAGCGAACGACGTTCCTTAAAGGGGATACCTTAAGGAAAACCCTGTCCTCAACCTCAAACTCAAGGTCGGTCCTTCTTTTGTCGGCGTAGGATTTCTGTCTGTCTTGGGCAGTCTTCATTCTCCTTCGTATCAAGTCCACTTTTTCTGAAGTCTCTCTGATCATGTCTGGCCCAAGTATAATCTTGTCAGTGGACTCCCACCAACAAGCTGGTGATCGGCAAGGTCTTCCATACAAAGCTTCGAAGGGCGCCATACCGATGGTGGCTTGGCAACTGCTGTTATATACAAATTCTACTAAAGGAAGGTGATCCTCCCAAGTCCCTCCGAAGTCAAGAACCCACAGTCTTAGAAGATATTCTAGTACCCTATTCACCCTTTCTGTCTGACCATCAGTTTGGGGGTGATAGGTCGTGCTTAAACATAACTGTGTGCCGACAGATTCTTGCAGACTCCGCCAAAATTTGCTCATGAAGATGGGGTCTCTGTCACTCACTATGCTGGAGGGTATTCCATGGAGTCGAACTATTTCCTTGAGATAAAGAGAAGTTAGAGACGAAGCAGTCCTTCTATTCTTGATAGGTATAAAGTGTGCGCTTTTAGTAAGCCTATCCACTATTACCCAAATGCCAGTATTGCCTCTTCTTGACCTAGGCAACCCGTCAATGAAGTCCATTGAAATGCTATCCCACTTCCACTGCGGGACTTCTAGAGGATGTAGTAGTCCTCCAGGTTTCTTCTGTTCCGCCTTGACATGTTGGCAGGTCATGCACTTAGAAACGAAATCTGCCATGTCCTTCTTCATGCCACTCCAAAAGAAAGTTTTTTTTATATCCTTGTACATCTTATCACCTCCAGGGTGTATAGTCATGTTGGAATGATGTGCCTCCTCGAGAACCTTTTTCACAAAATCCCTAGCTTGTGGGACGCATAGTCTTCCATCTTGCCTCAGCCAACCCTTATCATCGATGGAATATCTATTGAGGTGACTGGAAGTTTCACCCCTAACTAGTTTATCAATCACATCCACAAGCTGAGGGTCTTCACGTTGTGCAGCCCCTATTGAGTCCAAGAGAGTAGGGCGTACTTCGAGAGATGCTAACAAACCCGGTACAATATCCGAGGACGGCCTAAAGTTAAAACTGGCTATATACTCCAAGCTTTTCCTTTCCACAAAGAGAGGGCTTAAGGTCAGTTTCTTTCGGCTCAACGCGTCTGCTACTACGTTGCCTTTGCCGGGAGTATAGGAAATTTCAAAATCATACGAGGCAAGGTACTCCATCCAGCTTTGCTGCCTCAAGTTAAGATCTTTCTGCAAGAAAAGATACTTCAACGATTTATGGTCAGCGTATAATTCGAACTTCTTACCTAGGAGATAATGGCGCCAAGACTTAAGCGTAAAGACGATGGCGGCCAACTCAAGATCGTGGGTTGGGTAGTTCTTTTCATGCACTTTCAATTGTCTTCCACTATAAGCTGCTACCCTCCCCTCTTGCATCAGTACAACGCCTAGCCCCGTACCACAAGCATCCATATATACTGTGAACATCTTGCTTCCATCTGGCAGAGTCAGAACTGGGGCTGTTGTAAGAGCCCTTTTCAAGCGTTGGAAAGCAAACTCGCAATCCAAGTCCCAAGCGAACGCTAGATTCTTCTTTGTTAGCCTTGTGAGTGGAGCTGGGATTTTTGCAAAATCCCTAATGAACTTACGGTAGAAACCCGCCAGCCCTAGAAAACTTCTGACCTCGGTTGCGTTCTTTGGTGCCTTCCAATCTTGCACCGCAACTACTTTCGCGGGGTCCACGACCAACCCTTCTTTGGATACCACATGCCCAAGTAACCTTACTTCTTCTCTCCAAAAGTGGCATTTGGGAAATTTTGCCTTCAGCTGATGTGCTCGGAGAGTATCCATGATTTCTTTCAGATGTAGAGAATGCTCTTCCTCATTCTTTGAGAAGATCGAAATATCGTCTACGAAGACAACCACAAATTTGTTGAGGAATTTTCTGAACACTCTGCTCATTAGGTCGACGAAATAAGTGGGTGCGTTTGTCAAGCCGAAAGGCATGACAAGCCACTCGAAGAAACCGTCTGGGGTTCTGAACACCGTTTTATCAATGCTATCTTCAGCTACCCTTAGCTGATGGAACCCAGTTGCCTGATTAAGTTGGGAGAAGATCGACGCACCTACAAGCTGATCAAACAAATCGTCGATTCGGGGAAGAGGGTGCCTATTTTTCTTGGTCAATTTGTTTAACTCCCTATAGTCCACACAAAGACGTAGTGAACCATCTGCTTTGGTGGCGAACACCACTGGAGCACCCCATTCCGAGATACTCTTTCTTATAAACCCCTTCTCAAGAAGCTCCTTAACTTGCTTACTGAGCTTCTTTCTCTCCTTTGGAGCCATGTGTCTAACAGGCAGAGCTACGGGCTTTGCATTATCCACAAGATATATGCGGAAGTCTATTTCCCGCTTCGGAGGTAAGCCCTTCACCTCCTCAAAGACACCCGGATATTCCCGGACTACTCTAACTGACTGCAAATTCTCATCAGAAGCATCAAACGACTCTAGATAACTAAGCATAATAGCATTTAAGGGATTACAAGAAATTTCTAGAGTGTTACCAAGCTGAGTCAAGAGTCAAACTACTCTTTTATCACAATCAAGAATGGCACCATTACTGGATAACCAGTCCATGCCTAAGATCAAACCATATCCCGAGAAGCCCAAAACAAAGGCATTACAACTAAACTCAACGCAGAGAATAGAGACTTTCAAACCCAAACAAACCATTGACAAGTAAGCGGAGCCCCCAATTGGATTTGAAACAACCAAGAGATCTTCTACCATACTAGTGTCTAGGTGCAGAGATTCTACTAAAGCAGATGAAATAAAGGAGTGTGATGCACCAGAATCAAAGAGAGTGCGAACTGGATGATCATACAGATAAACTAAGCTTTCTACAGAAATATTTCTACCAAAGGTTCTCAAGATAGAATTGAGAAGATAGATAAGATAAAACAAAGCATCTAGGGGGAGAAGTAAAAGGTGTACCCCCAGAAGGTCCTGCTTGCGGGCCTTGCCCTTGCTTCTTAGGGCAGTTCTTGCTGATATGTCCAATATCACCACACTGAAAGCATGCTCCCATCTTCATCTTCTTCTTTCTACAATCCTGGACTACATGCCTAACAATGCCACAGAAATAACATTTCCTTTTCTCACGTGTCTTGTTATTATTGTTGTGGTCCTTTCCTCCTTGACTATTATCCGTCTTCTTGTTCTGCGATTCTTCTGCTTGCTGTTTCACGTAGAGGAGGAGGAGGAGTAAAAGCATCTTTAGCTGGGAAGTAGGGTCCCAGACATGCTGAAACAGAAAGGAAAGATTCAAAACGAAGGATAGAGAGAGATAATGCACATGGCTTTGGGGGATTATGCCTTTTTTAAAAAAATATAACATTTTTTTCTTGAAAAATGCTTCTTTAAACTTCCTTTTGAAAACAATTTCAATTTTTTTTTTATCTTATCTGGTAAACCTATGCTCTGATACCAAGTGAAACACCCCACCTCCGTTAAGGTCACTCACAAAGGGAATGCCTTAACTTTGGTGGAGGTTTATAAGTAAAAGTCACAGATAAACACAAGGCAGATATAAATACACATATTTTAAACAGCGGAAAACAAACAGGCTTTTATTTCATTAATACGTGTTCATACGAAACATTTCCATAATTGTCTCAAAATACTTCCAACATTACAACCTCATTACTATCTTGATTATTAAAGAAGCATAAAACATAAATAAAGTAACAAAAATTCCCATAGTGATATCCAAAGCCATAGTTCGAGCAAAAGAGATCCAAACCATACATCTACGGTCTTGAAGCTTGCAAAGAGTCTGATCAAGCTGGGTTGTTTCCTCCTCGTGGACCTGGGATGGGGGAACGAAAGAAAAGAAGACGAAAAGAAAATAGAGTCAGACATAAAGCCTGAGTAAATCTAGTGACTCTTCAGTATGTGAATAAGAAAAAGGGCATGATAGATATAAGCTGAAAATAGGAAAGTATCATAAGCTAAGGAAGTGTCGTTTAGAATCGAATGTACTCTCGCACCCACACTATATCTCTGCACCTACTTGAGCTTATTCTAACTGGCACCCCATGCTGAGGGTGAAGTGATCCCCATTTTCTAAAGATCGGCTCCTACTCGCATAAACATGTGTCATACGGCCCCCAAGAATTGTAGATACCTATGCTGGTCCCACCATGGGGTGTATCAAGACCCATGGTGGCGGCTCCGACACAAACCTTAGAATGCATAGGTTATACTACTGGTGCCCCCAGTGCCCTGTCTGTCTGCTCCGAAGTGTGTGAACGCCCGCACTCCGTTAGAACCCACACTATTGCACCCACCGCCGTCGCATTGACCGCTTACAATCAGCCCAGTAATCGTGCCCCACCCTGCCTAGTTTCAGGGTACCATTATACCTAACTTGGGTTACTGCTGAAACGGGTCCCTCGTTACTAGGGTTTTCTAGTCAAACATGTTAAGTGGTTAAGTGTCTATATTTACCTAACCTCACCCATCAATTCTTGTTAACATGTTGAATTTGGTTAAGCGTTTTTAGTTGACTTAACCCTACCATCTGTCCTTAGCCTCTTAAACCACCGACCACTCACATTAGACAGATATTGCTACCGTTACTGGATGTGCCGGTCAGTACCGGGCAGGTTTACACCGTAGCTCAGTCTAACCTCGGGTCCTTATTGGGCTCAATGCTTAACCACCCACATTGGATAGGTATTGTTGTGACTACTGGACAGCCGGGCAGGTCCGGGCAGGTTTACGTCACAACTCAATCCAACCTCGGGTTAAGCATACCGTGTTTTCTAAATTCACATATTTTATCACTTCTCAATTTTATATGTAAATGTCATGTCCTTTATTCTTGGGTATAAAAATTCATACCACTTAAATGTCATTGTCGTTGGCATGTGCCAAACTTGCCGACATATATTTTTCATGTTTTACACCCAACGTTATTACCCCCGTTTGTATGTTCGCAACATTATAACAAATGTTGGGCTCGACACAATTCAGCCCAACTTTATAAACGTGATAAAAGGGGAAATCAAGAACATGTAATATTTTACAATATATAAAGGTGTGTGGCGCATGAACTTGCAATTTAGCGATTCAACTAACATAAATTATGGGTCATGTGAACTTGCATTCAAATTAGATTATAACTAGGTAGGTGTCATATGAAATGGCATAGTTTAAGCTTATACAAACTAGGGTTTAAACATGTTTAACTTGGCATAAGGTCAACCACAAAACTAACATGTTGTATATTCACCAAAATATCCAATTTTAACATCTAATCATATAGCCTATTTCAACATGAAACTTGCATAGTTTATGTAACCCAAACGGTACTTAACATAGATCCAATTATACTTGCAAATAACATAAGAATGTGTTCATAGGTTTTGAGTCATGTAGGCATAAAAGGTATCAAATCTAGAACATGTTTACATAAGCTTTAACTTAGACTTAGGGAATGTATATAGTCCATGCCATCGACATAAACATAAAGGGATCAATTACTAGTTTTTGCCATAGAAAATCCTCGGGATCTGTATTTTTATGTGGCTTAGGGTTTAGATTAAGGTTGCTTATATAGAAGTTTGATTTAAGAGGAGCCGTTAGATCAACCTACAGCCAATCAAAGCCATTCAAACCCAAGAGAACCAACCAGAATTTGCCACACAAGCCCTTATGACTCAGAGAATCATCACACACAAAAACACGTTAGGTTTCAGATCTGGCCCGAGGGGGAGTTCAACCCCCCAGGTCGACCCTTAGGTCGACCCCCTGGTCGACCCTTAGGTCGACCCCCTGGTCGACCTACGTGACCCAGGTCGACCCCCTGGTAGACCTGATTTCTAGCGGGAAATTTCCCGCCCAGCCTACTCCGGGGTTTTTGAATTTCAAAACTTGAATTTGAATTTCAGGCTGGTTTTATTATTTAAATTCTTGAATCTTCTGAAGGTCATAACTCCTTCCTACGGATTTCAATTTACGCAAACTCGGACTTTAGCTCAAGCAGAATTCCGAGACGAACGCAATGGTGTAACCCGTTTCCCTTAATTCTCACATTTGTAATTAATTATTCTTTAATGTTTATAAAAAATATGGGGTGTTACATTCTCCCCTCCTTAAAGGATTTCGTCCCCGAAATTTTCGAGTCAAGAAAAACGTATATCCTACCATCCAATCGTCCATCTACTCATCATCAAACACGGGCGTCCATTGTCCTTAAAAAGACTTCTAATGTTTCATGATTGTATGCATAGTGTGTGTACATGTCCTTATCTAATGCAAAATCAGGCGGTCTACTAATTCAGTTGACCCCCTTAATGCAAGTCATGTCAGTGCCATGAGTCCATTATGTATGCAATCATCCCTAATCATATTTTCTACATGAGTGCACAATCATTCATACAAATGCAACATCCACATGATAACACATCAAGTTTCAATCATATACAAGTACATATATGCATATGCAATATGAAAGTGACTGAGCCGATTTAACACCTAATGTGTGTGTATATGCATCCACGAGCAACCACTAACAATCGCTTGCAACCATCAATCATAACATGTTTCAAATACATGTTTACATCCATTGGTTTCTACCTAAGGATCAAGAATAGCACTGAGGAAATACTGAAAAAGATAGATACGAGTACGAATAAACTTAAGGAAAAAGAGATCAAAGATGTACCCTCAAAAAGAAAAGGGTAGGCTGTGCGTATCTTGGCCTCAGTCTCCCAAGTCGCGTCTTCCTCAGCGTCACTCCATTGAACTTTAACAAGTTTGACTTCGCGGTTGCGTAACTTTTTGATTCTGTACACAAGATACGAGTTGGAACTCTTCTCACAGTCACCTCTCGTTCTACTTCTACTTCCTCTAGTATGCTTGGTTCCACCACTTCCGCAGACTTATGTAAGCACTTCCGTAGGTGAGAAACATGAAAGACATTATGAACTCCAGCCAATCTTTCTGGCAGCTCTACGTTGTAAGCCATCTTTCCAATCTTTTCAATGATAGGAAACGACCCTACAAACATTGGTGCCAACTTTCCTGCGGATCCAAAGCGAACGACGTTCCTTAAAAGAGATACTTTAAGGAAAACCCTGTCTCCAACCTCAAACTCAAGGTCGGTCCTTCTTTTATCTTCGTAGGACTTCTGCCTATCTTGGGCAGTCTTCATTCTTCTTCGTATCAAGTCCACATTCTCTGAAGTTTCTCTAATCATATCTGGTCCAAGTATGAGCTTGTCTGTAGACTCCCACTAACAAGCTGGTGATCGACATGGTCTTCCATATAAAGCTTCAAAGGGTTCCATGTCTATGCTGGCTTGATAGCTATTGTTGTAGGAAAACTCCACTAAAGGAAGATGATCCTCCCATGTTCCTCCAAAGTCAAGAATGCATAATCTCAAGAGGTCCTCTGATACTCTGTTCACCCTTTCCGTCTGACCATTGGTTTGGGGGTGATAGGCCATGCTTAAACATAGCTGTGTGCCTATAGCCTCTTGAAAGCTCTTCCAAAACTCGCTCATAAAGATAGGATATCGATCACTCACTATACTGGAGGTTATCCCATGGAGTCGATCTATCTCTTTAAGATAAATGGATGCTAAAGATGAGGCAGTCCTTCTACTTTTAATGGGTATAAAGTGAGCGCTTTTTGTGACCCTGTCCACTATTACCCAAATACTGGTATTGCCCCTTCTTGACCTAGGCAACCCAACAATAAAGTCCATCGAAATGTTATCCCATTTCCACTGTGGGACCTCTAGAGGATGAGGCAGACCACCAGGCTTCTTCTGCTCCGCTTTGACTTGCTGGCATATCAAGCACTTAGCAACGAATTCAGCTACATCCCTCTTCATGCCATTCCAAAAGAAAACCCTTTTTATGTCCTTATACATTTTGTCTCCACCTGGGTGTATGTTCAGCTTAGAATCGTGTGCTTCTTCGAGAACCATCTTCACCAATTCCCTTGCTTGTGGGACACATAGTCTTCCATCCCATCTCAACCAACCCTTAACATCGATTGAGTATCCATTGAGGTGACTAGAAGTCTCACCCCTAATTAGCTTATCCATCACATCAACTAGTTGAGGGTCTTCACGTTGCGCGGCTCCTACTGAGTCCAAAAGAGTAGGCCGCACCTCTAGCGATGCTAAAAAACCAGTCACATGATCGACAGAGGGTCTAAAGTGAAAGTTGGCTATGTACTCCAAGCTCTGCCTTTCTACAAAGAGAGGACTTAAGGTCAGCTTCTTTCTACTCAAGGTGTCTGCTACTACATTGCCCTTGCCAGGGATATAGGAAATCTCGAAATCGTAGGATGCCCAGAACTCCATCCACCTTTGTTGTCTCAAGTTAAGATCTTTCTGCAAGAAAAGGTACTTCAATGATTTATGGTCAGTATACAATTCAAACTTCTCACCTAGGAGATAATGGTGCCAAAACTTAAGCGCAAAGACGACGACAGCCAAGTCTAGATCGTGGGTTAGGTAGTTATTCTCATGTACTTTCAACTATTTGCCTCCATAAGCTACTACCTTCCCTTCTTGCATCAAGACAGCAGCTAGTCCCGTACCACATGCATCCATGTATACGGTAAACATCTTGCTCCCATCCGGCAATGTCAAAACTGGGGCTGTTGTTAGAGCCCTCTTCAATCATTGGAAAGCAACATCGCAATCCAAATCCCAATTGAAAGTTAGGTTCTTCTTCGTCAATCTTGTAAGTGGGGTTGAGATTTTCGCAAAGTCTTTGATGAACTTTCGGTAAAAGCCCGCTAGCCCAAGGAAGCTTTGGACTTCGGTAGCATTCCGTGGAACCTTCTAATCTTGCACCGCAACTACTTTTGCGGGGTCAACAGCTAACCCTTCCTTGGACACCACATGTCCAAGAAACCTTTCTTCCTCTCTCTCTAGAAGTGGCATTTGGAGAATTTGGCTTTCAACTGATGTGCTGGAAGAGTATCCATGACTTCTTTTAAATGCTGAGCATGTTCTTCCCCACTCTTTGAGAAAATCAAAATGTCATCAACGAAGACCACCACAAACTTATTAAGGAACTCCTTGAACACCCTGCTCATTAAATCAACGAAATAAGCGAGTGCGTTTGTCAAGCCGAAAGGCATGACAAGCCACTCAAAGAAATCATCTGGGGTTCTGAACGCGGTCTTATCAATACTGTGTTCAGCCACCCTTAGCTGATGAAACCTGGTTGCTAGAGCTAGTTGGGAGAAAACCGATGCACCTACAAGCTGATCGAACAAGTCATCTATTCTTGGAAGTGGGTGCCTATTCTTCTTGGTCAACTTGTTTAGCTCCCTATAATCAACGCATAGGCGAAGCGAACCATCTGCTTTGGTTGCGAATACTACTGGAGCACCCCATTCAAAAATACTCCACCTTATAAACCCCTTCTCAAGCAACTCTTTAACTTGCTTGCTGAGTTCTTTCCTCTCCCGTAGAGCCATGTGTCTAACGGGTAAAGCAACGGGTTTTGCATTATCAACGAGGTATATGCAGAAGTCTATCTCCCGCTTCGGAGGTAACCCCTTCACCTCTTCAAAGACATCCAAGTATTAACGGATTACTCTAACAGACTGCAAATTCCCAACATACGCATCAAGATATTCTAGATAGCTAAGCATAACAGAGTTCATGGGATTACAAGTAATTTTGAGAGTGTTACCAAGGCAAGTCATGAGTCTAACCACTCTCTTTTCACAATCGAGGATGGCACCATTACTGGATAGCCAATCCATGCCTAGAATCAACCCATAGCCCGTGAAGCCCAAAGCATAAGCATTACATCTAAACCCAATGCTTAGTATAGAAATTTCCAAATCCAAACAAATCATTGACAAATAAGTCGAGCCCCCAATTGGATTTGAAACAACCAAGGGGTCCTCTACTAAACTGGCATCTAGGTGCAGAGATTCAACTAAAGCAGTAAATATAAAAGAGTGCGACGTGCCAGAATTAAAGAGTGTACGAACAGGATGATCAAAAAGATAAACTAAACTCTCAACAGAAATATTTCTACCTCGTTCTTGCGGAGGTTCCATGAGAGCGTGAACCTGCCCTCCAGAAGTAGATCCAGCTCTCTGCCCTTGCCCTTGCTTTCTTGGGCAGTCCTTAGTCAGATGTCCAGGAATGCCACAAAAATTACACTTCCTCTTGTCACGGGGTTTGTTGTTCTTCCCGCCCTTCTTGGAAACTGTCTTCTTGTTCTGTGATCCTTCCACTTTCTTATCTTGAGGTACTTCCACCTTTGTCTCTTTCTTGCCAACCTTATCTTCCTTTTGTAACAGTGCCATGTCCACCAGTCTCTCATAAGTCGCACCCATAGGTATATAGGACATAGCTATGCTGTGCAGTGGCTCATTAAATCCTTTAACAAAACGGAGAGCATTCTTATGTGAAGTGTTCACTAACTCCAATCCGAACCTAGCCAGCTGGTTGAATTGGTTAATGTATTCCTTGACCGACATACTTCCCTGTTTGAGAGCTAAGAACTTCTCCATCTGTAGGCTTCATTCAGCTTATGAGAGGAATTTCATTTCAAACCTCATTCTGAAGTCCACCCAAGTTTCAACTGGCCTTTCAGCATTAGTAACTTCCCACCAATAAGAGGCTTCGTCTTTAAGCAACCATACGGCCAACCATATCTTCTGCCTATCGTCCATTTCGAATATAACAGACAAATTCTCAGTTTCTTTGAGCTAGTTTCTTGCTTCCATGAAGGATTCATTTCCATTGAAGTTCTTCCCACCCATGGCTCGAAAGTCCCTACATATTTTTGAGAAAGCATTTGCATGCGGAGGAGGAGGAGGAGGTGGAACCGCTGCAGCTGGGGGAGGAGGAACATCTGCTTGGCCTACGACATTAGCCCTAGCCTCTAGGTACCTTCTGAACCAGCCAGGTACCGACACGCCCTCTGGAAGGTTAAGACCCTCAGACATGCTGAAAATGAAAAAGGAAAGATTCAAAACAAAGGATAGAAAGATAGTGCATATGGCTTTGAGGGATTATGCCTTTTTAAAATAAAAAACTTTTTCTTGAAAATTGCTTCTTTAAACTTCTTTTTTTTGAAAAACAGTTTTCAAAGTTTTTATCTGATCTGGTAAACCTTCGCTCTGATACCAAGTGAAACACCCCACCTCCGTTAAGGTCACTCACAAAGGGAATGCCTTAACTTTGGTGGAGCATTATAGGTAACAGACACAGATAATTTACAAGACAGACATATATAAGCAGCAAAAAAACTAAATTTATTTCATATGTGGTTCATAACAAAAACATTACAGCAAACTGTCTCAAAACAACTTCCAAATCATTACATCAAAATCTCTTTCTTGATTATAATATAAAGAGGCATAAAATACAAATAAAACTGCATAAATCCCCAAGTGGTAGTGTGTCCAAAGTCATAGCTAAAGATAAGAGGTTCCAAGCCATATATCACAGAGTCTTCAACCTTGGAAAGATGAACGGTCCAAATTAAGCTAAGTTATTCCCACCCTGGCTACCTGGGGGGGGGGGACAGAACAAAAGAGAGCAAAAAAAAAAAGTCAGACATAAGTCTGGTAAGTCCAGTGATTATTCATCATGTAAACTGGTAAGAGAACCATGACATGAAAAAATTGGACGTAGGACAATAACAAAGAAATAACGTAACATAGGATAAGGCAAGATAAACAAGGCAAGGTAAACTAATCATACTATCGCACCCATATCCATATTCTCTGCACTTACTAGATATTTCAACCATCATCATGAGTTCAAACCCAGTGATCCCTTTTTATCGATCGGCTCCTACTCGCACACATTTACTACTTGTGTCATACGGCCCCGCTCGATTGTAAATACCTGTGCTAGTCCCAATATGGGGTGTATCAAATCCTATGGTGGCAACCGACACGATTCAAGATGCACAGAATATAACTACTGATGCCCAGTTCCTACTTTTTCCACTCCGGAGTACGTGCACGCCCGTACTCCATCGAGACCTACACTGACGCACCAACCGCCGTTGTTTTGACCGCTTATAATCAGCCTAGTAATCGTGACCCACACTGCCTAGTTCAGGGTACATGATACATCTTTGTGGGTTACTGCTGAAATGGGTCCCCATTACTAGGATTTTCCTAATCAACATGTTAAATTGGTTAAGTGTCGAAGTTAACCTAACCCCACCCATCAGTTTAGTTAACATGTTGTATTGGTTAAGTGTTGCCTTAATTAACTTAACCCTACCATTCCTGACTTAGCTTTAGTTCATACATTAAAGCACCAACCACTCACATTAGACAGGTATTGTTGCGGTTACTGGATGTGCCGGTCGGATCTGGGCAGTTCTACACTGCAACTCAGTCTAACCTCGGGTTCTTTTGGGCTCAATGCACTAATCTCTCACATTAGATATATATTGTTATGGTTGCTGGATGTGCCAGGCGGTTTCCGGTAGTCTTACACCATAACTCAATCTAACCTCGAGTTAGGAATATTCGTCTTTTCTAAATTTACATATTTACCTCTTTATGTTTATATGTAAATTATTGTCATTCAAGTCAAGCCCCACTTTCCCTTTAAATCAACTTCACAATTTTAGGTATAAAAATTTATACCTTTTTATGCCATAAACCATTTACATGTTTATGAGCCAAATATGCCAATTATATGTAATTTCATGTTTTTTCCCCAACGTTACCCCCCGTTAAACGTTTGCATAAATCACATAAAATGTTAGGCTCACTTCATAGCCCAACTCATACACAAAAGGGGAAAAGCAAGAACATGTAGTATTCCAACAACATAAAAATATGGATCTAACTACACATGTATCATATGGATTCGGCATAGAACAATATACATTTAGTGATGAACTTGCAAATTTAGATCTACTCAACATGAATCGTAAAATAGGGGTTTTACATAGAACTACATAAACTTAAATTAGGCATGTAGTTGTGAACTTGCAAATTGAGTTGGATCAAATTTAACATAAACCTAATCATATTAGCATGTAATTCTGGTCATATATGTGATCATGGTTGAACTTGCATAAACATAGCAAAATTCCCAAATTGACATACAACATATAGGTGTCATCACCAAATTATACAACATGATATGTAATCGCCAAATTGTACAACACGATACGTCATCGCCAAATTACACAACATGTTATGTCATCGCCAAATTATACAACATGATATGTCATCGCCAAATCATATAACATGATATGTCATCGCCAAATTATACAACATATAGGTTTATTGCCAAGCATTTAACATGGTAGTTTTATCATCAAATTACATACAACATGATCACAAACTTAACATGATAAGAGTTAAAGTCTTAATCAATTCAGTTTTAACAAAAAAGATAGGCATAAATTTATATTAGACATTGTTCTACATCCAGTTATTTTGGTTATGATTCTAATATCAATTAGGTCTAAATGATAACTGGACTTACAAAAAGGAGACTAGTCTTGTATTCTGGGATATATATTCTGAAACTGAATAGCTTTCCTTTGTTGTAGACGTTGAATTCTCTTAGTTGAATTAGATTTGATTTGTAATTTTTAACTTGCTGTCTAATTGAAGTAGAATGGCGGCTACTCTAGGTTGAGTATTGACAACATGACAGCTCTAGGAATATTTTTGTGTGGCTTAGGGATTAGATTTAGGTTGCTTATATAGAAGTTTGATTTAATAGGAGCCGTTAGATCAACCTAGGGCCAATCAAAGCCATTCAAACCTAAGAGAACCAACCAGAATTCGCCACACAAGCCCTTATGACTCAGAGAATCGTCACACAAAGAAACACATCAGGTTTTAGATCGGGCCCGAGGGGGAGGTCGACCCCCAGGCCGACCCCTAGGTCGACCCCCTGTTCGACCTATGTGACCTAGGTCGACCCCCATGTCGACCTGATTTCTGGGCAGGAAATTTCCTGCCCAGCCTGCTCCGGGGTTTTTGAATTTCAAAACTTGAATTTGAATTTCGGGATGGTTTTATTATTTAAATTCTTGAATCTTCTGAAGGTCATAACTCCTTCATACGAAGTCCGATTTACGCAAACTCGGACTCTATCTCAAGCAGAGTATCAAGACGAACGCAATGGCGTAACCCGTTCCCCTTAATTCTCACATTTGTAATTAATTACTCTTTAATGTTTACAAAAAATACGGGGTGTTACAAGTTCTAAGGATTCAGCTACAAAAAGACTTGCCTCCGCTGCCAACGATCCAGCCCCTGAGAGGCATAAGGGTGACACTTACACCTCTTCTTCTCTTGGAAAAGTAGTGGTTTCTATGACTGCTGGGCAACAAATTTCTAACCCCATAGCTCTTTCTGCTGACACTACTCCTAATGTTGATTCTTCTCGGACAGATACCACAAAAAGTGATTTTGTTGCTGGTCTTTTGACATCTGGCCCCTCGGGAGATTTGGATTCGAGGGAACATGAGTTGACCTCACTCCCATCTCCTCAACATTATAATCCTCCAAGGTCTCCTTTACCTACCTCAGATTTTGATGAAATTGTAAAGCTTTCTCTTTCTTATGATAGTACTACTAACATTTTTCTACTTTCTTCACCTTCAAACTTCGCGAATTTTTGAAGACTCCACGTCAAGCGGTAGCTTTTGGTACAGTCATGTTTCTCCTAATTTATTTTGCTTTTGTTCTTATGCAAATACCTATTTGGTTGTCTTTCCTTTAGATGTTCAAATGCTTGTTCTCACTCCAAGAGATAAGTTCTCCACCCTCTTCTGAGACTGCTAAACTTAACGAAGAGAAGGCTGTTTTGGAATCAAAAGCTAACGCTCTGACTAAGGCGAAGGAGGAAAGAGAAAGGAATGTGCGAGGTTGAACGCTTCTCTTGAAAGGGCCGAGTTAGAACTTGAAAAGGAGAGAAAAGCTAAGGATCTTTTGTTTGACAAGGTTTTAGCCCTGGAGTTGTCGAAACAAGAGCTCAAAAAAAAACCGGGCGAGGATGGTGGTTGATCATGCCAATGAACTAAAAAAGAAAGATGATACACTCTCCAGTGCAAAACGGATAATCCATAAAGCCAAAAACAGAATCTCCCTATTTTTGAAAACACATTTCGAAGAGATAGTGCTGGAATCTTATGAAGATGCTCTCTTCTTGGCATATTCTGATAACTTCCAAAATTTCTTTGAGATTGAATTCCCTTCCATCGATGCTTCCATTGCGAGTAGGGTCATAAAAAGGATTGAGTTAACCAAGCAAAGAGTTGAGGTTTTAGAGAAGAGCAAAACAAAGCCCGAGGACCTTTTATATATTGAGGATTGCTTGACGATTCTGATCTTTATGATGGGGAAGAGGAAGGCATTATTGCTGATGATGACAATGATGAAGATGATGATGATGACGATAATGATTTTGGTCTAAGAGACGGAATCCATTGTGATGATTTTGATGGAGGAGACAACAACCCTCCCCATTTTACTGGCAATACTCGAGGTTCCATGGAAGCAAATCCCTAAATTTCGGGTGCCCCTACTTCTCAAGACCCAACAGACGCTTCTGCCAAGGACAGTGGTTCTTCTAACAAAAGACAGAAAGAAAAGGAGTCTGCTCAGCATAAAATTCCTATTTCTCAGGTATGTCTTTCATTTTGAAGTGTTTTATTCCTCCTTGAATTCACGATTATTGATTCCCTATCATTATATAGACTAAGAAAAACATTATCTCACATCTTAAAGCAGAGTTAGATAAGAAAAAAGAGAAGTAACTCGATCTCATTTAGAGTAAGAGAAATTGATGAAAGATTATAATGTCTTATCTCAAAAATATCGTGATCTTGATAAGAGTGCTTCTAAACTTATGTTTTGTAAAGAGCTTGAAGCTGCACCAAGACTGAAAGCAGCTCGAATCCAAAGACAGACAATTCTTGAGGAAAATAAGGAGTTGATGACTTTAATTTGGATGCTAATAGAGGAAAGGGACACTTTAGTAGATTTCTTGAATAAATTTTATAGTCAGTTTGAAATGGTAGACTTCTCCTTCCTAAGGGATTACAGTGGCGGTCAGCTTTGACGTCTTCATAGACGTTGTTTGGGTGAACGCGGGACTGACCTCCATCCCCGGGCTTGCTGGAACCTACCGAGGGTTCTTTCAATTCCTAGGGACTTACCCCTGGAGAAACTTAAGTACAATAAAAACATATTTATCACTGAGTTCTTCAAAAGGTCAATACTATATAAACAAAAGGAATATTTATAAAACTATGTGATTCTGAATGTAAGCTTATGATAATGCCTTCTTGTATTTGTGAATCTATTTCATGTTATGGTGTAATCTTATATTCCACAAAGATGTTGTATCCAAAGTTGCTTT
The DNA here is from genome assembly GCA_030737875.1 of Allium sativum. NCBI lineage: Eukaryota > Viridiplantae > Streptophyta > Magnoliopsida > Asparagales > Amaryllidaceae > Allium > Allium sativum. The sequence continues at coordinate 257,140,266 of CM060927.1, read as the reverse complement.
ATGCTCATTTGCTAAACTAAGGAGGGATCATTCACCAAAATCATTATATAGAAGAGATCGTTTCTTAGAAGGCCTTCAGTGTATTTATATGAAATACCCTCGGCTTCCTTTTGATTTTATGGATGATGATCGAAAAATAATTTTGAAAAGACTTAGAACCATACGTGCTGAATTGGTATGTAATATAAACAATAGTTGTATTGACAAACAGGATCAAATCATGTAATTTTTAGTGTGTGCACTACAAAAACAAATTAAAGTTTTTAAGAATTTATGTAGTAAATCCTTATGAAAAGTATATAGTTATCTGTGTTATCCTTTGAAAATAGGACTTGTGTATAATTATGTCTTATTTTGTAAATAGGGAGTCCAACCCGAAGTTTTGTCTTCCAAATCCAGGGATGGATCATTAATAGCTATGGAGCATAGGGATACTCCAAGAGAGGTGCATTCTGCATCCTAAGAAAGAATGATTTTACTTTAGAATTTGACCATCAATCATTTGAATGAACGAATGGCTGCTCTAACAAGCCAATTAAAGGAAAAGGATAGAATTATTCTTAGACTAAAGAAAAATATAAAGACCAAACCATATATTTATTTTGATGAGGAGTTGAATGGATTGTACCAGCGTATAGCTGACTTAGAAATTGGATTAGATAATGCAAACACAAGCTGTAAAGCTTGGGAATTTATGTTCAGGCATACTCCTAACATAGCTATGCCTAAGCCCTCCATAGTCATCACTGAGCCCAATGTTTTGGTCTCAAAAAATATTCTCACTTAAGAAATCAATCTCGCGGGTTAGATGAATTAGTCATTTTTAGGTGGTGTAGAAGGGTGAATGAAGAATTATTATGACACCAAGCATAATGAGGATACGCTTAGATGCATCAATTATTATGTCTCATACATTAAACAATTACAAGAGGAGAGACATGACTATGAATGAATGTCTTTGATATGGAAAAGAGAATAAGACACTGAAATTTATGTGTAGAGCCTACAACAGGGTTTTAAAATTCCAGTCTAAGTCCATAAACGGTCCCGATGAGATCAGGAAGAAAGAGCAACAACTAAAAGAGCTTTTGCGCATTGCAATTCATCATGATATTAACCACACATTAACTGATGAGGAGATGTTAAATACTTGTTGTGAGTGTAATACTGAGATATAACTTTTGTACTTGATATTTTGTGATATAACTGTAAATAGTTCTATATAGTAGCTTTATAGATCATGTAAATATCATTTGATGTATATCTTTTCTCATGTTCAGGACATCCTTATTGGGGTGTCCCACTGCACTACTCTGCATAAATCTTAACGTATAATATTTTGCATTAGTCTTTTATCAATGGTAAGATATATAAGATAAGTTGCTTATTTTATATGAGTCTCTATCTGGGTTGTGATCAACTACTAGATGGTCCTTATGATAGATTGATATGATTAGTCAAATTTTGTATTTTGCTAAAACTATGAATGGCAACTTCATGCATATAAGTTTAGAAAATCTTCATGTGTGAAATGTGGAAGATTACGATCTTCGTTTGAAGGCTTTTAGGTAGCAGGCTCGAGATGTTCACCTAAGTATCGATTTGTGAATCCTTCTCCAGTAATGAGAATTATAGTTTTGTGACCCAGATATCCACATCTGATATTAATAGAAGTCCCGAACTATAACCCAGTTTCAAGTATTTAATAGATGTCCAGATATCCACATATGATATTTATAGAAGTCCCGAGCAATAACCCAGATTCACATAGTTAATAAAAGACCATATATCCACATCATGTATTTATAGAAGTCCCAAACCATAACCCATATTCAGGTATATAATAGAAGTCCAGATATCCACATCTTGTACTTATAGTTTTGCTACCCCTTTCGGGTTTGATTTGCAAAGCAGAGGATGTATGTGCTTTGATAACCACTCTCTGTGCTTTTGATTGTCAAAACAAAGGATGTACGTGCTTCGTTAGCCACTCTCTGGGCTTATGTGCCTGGTACACTTTGCTATCTTATTCTCAACCAGGGCCCAAGAACTTACCCGACCTCCCTCCAGGAGGCGCCTTACCTGGCCATTATAGGCGGTGATAAGGGCTTAGTTGCTTTACACTAGTCATCGTAGGCATGGATAAAGGCTTACTCTTTTAATTCTCTACCATGACTATCGTATGCGGTGATAAAGGCTTACACATCACCCCCTCAAGGGGGGCCTTAACCTGGCCATTGTAGGCACGGATAAGGGTTTTCAATGCTTTTCCCTGGCCCTGTCTGATTTGGACGCGAATAAAGGCTTACACACACGCTCCTACCCCTCCAAGGGGTGCCTTACCCAGACCATCGTAGCCGGAAGTAAGAGTTTTAGCTGCTCTGCCTCGAGGATGGAGGCTTACACTTTTGATACTTTAACCTAGACCTTTCTGACTTGGGTGCGGATAAAGGCTTACACTTCACCCCTCTGAGGGATGCCATGCCTTGGCCATCTAGCGCGAACAAGGGTTTTCTAACATTATAGGTAGCTTCACCCTTGTTAGATGGTTCCAAGATTTAAGGAGTTCCGTACTGCCGACCATGTAGACATTCTTTCTTCATAGAATCTTTTGTTGTAGTTGATTAAGTCTTCTTTATATATCTATATAGCTGGCCTTGATTGAAGAACTTGATGTCCCTTCGAGGACTCTATGGTGATTGGTTTTATGTCCATTCATTATATGATAGTAACAGTAGGGCCCTCCCGATTTTACTTCGTTCTTGGGTTTCTTCTTTATTGATGGCGAGAAATTAAGCTTATGTTTGGTTGTGAAGTAGATTATCAATTGATGTGGTGAGTTTGCATTCTTCATTCAACTTTGATTTGAAGATTCCCGTTCGACGTCGGGATTTAGCCCTCTTGTTACTTAACCTTATTGATTCCACTTCATCTTTAAGCTTTATTTTTACTGTATCTTAAGACTGAGTTGCGACCTTCTTAGACCATCTTGAGGTAAAATGAATAAAATCCTCCTCTATTCTTTGCTCAAATATAGTTCCCCTAGTCTGTTTATGGATGACTTCTTTTATGTGGGTGAATAGGTTGTATTCCTTTGATGTAAAATTTCTTAGATCAAAGATTGTGCTTGGTCCTATGTGGAAAGGGTTAATTCTCCAAAGGTCAGGATCATAATGTTTATCCTTGTTTTTGGTTCGTAGGGATTCCAATCTAAGCCTTTTTTCAATAATCCTTGGATCACAGATGCTTGACGTAGCCATTCGATATTCTGAAGCTCCTTGTCATGACTCTTTATCCATGGTCTTGCTTCTTCAAAGCTTAGTCCAATTCAGGACGGAACAACTAGGGATGTGGTAGGTTATCCAAAGGAATGGAGGTTTAATCCCTCCTTCAAGTGCTAAAATGTTAACGTTATTTTTCGTCAACACCGGAATTAAGATTAAGGATGTGGATCTAGGGGGATTAAGGGATTATTTAGTTCCTCCAAGCTTAAGTTAGCTCACCATTTCCTAGATATCAAGGTCTCAATCCCGAAGAATATTCCTTCAAGAGGTGAATATCACACTTACAAGACTCAAGGACCAACAAATACCTTGGGATAAAGGTTCCCTAAGCTCAACACAAGTTAGGAAGCTAAATGGCTTATGGAAGGTTATTTAGGTGATTATGCTTATATATGAAACATTGTCGAAGGCTTATGAAGCTTTGTCGAAGGCCCCATTTGGTTTCGCTCGTTAGAAAGCCCAGTTTTGTGTGATTTCGGCTTTGGCCGCTGTTTTGCGACGCCGGTATCGACCCACTTCTGTATTCTTGGTGTTGTCATTGGTTTAGCATTGCTTTATGAAGTTGGTGCCGCCTCTATGCAATGTATCGATACCAAGTAAATTGGTTTGGGTAACTTCCTTTTTTGCTTTCGATTTCGATGATAAGTCTCTATTCTGGCAGTAAGTCTTAAGCTCTGCCTTATTTTAGTGGCTTGTGAGTACCCGTTCACATTCCTTCCTTCGTGACTTTAAAGCTACCTTTTGGTGGCGGTATCGGTACCAAGTGTATTAGTATCGATAGCTTTTTACTCAAATCCAAACTAGTTTCGTGCTCTGATGCTTGGCTTTATCTTTATCAACAATATCGATATCAATCCGATTGATATTGGTAGCACTTTGTCACATCGTCATTCCTTCAGTCACTAATTGACGTCCACAAAAATATAACCTCCGAGCTCATACATCTCAGAGAAGGTTGTTAAGCTAAAAAAAGTTGTCTTCTCTGCCACTGATCAGATGTACGCTTGTAAAAATTAATCTATGTAATCAAAGAAATGCAATGTCAGACATCCATTCATACAAGTTTTCCAGGAATAGGACAACCGAATGTACTCTTTTACACATCATGTCAAGGATAATCCCTAAGAGTAGTAAATAAGTTCTTGCATCATGAAGAAACCTAGTGCATAGGGAATACTGCTATAAGTATAATCCTGGTAATGAATCATAGACATCAACAAGCCCATTATGCCCCGAGGGTCTACGCCTTCAACTTTAGTCTTTAAGTTGCCCCTAGTTTCATCATATTAAATGTCTTCCACATATGAAGCTCAACCGGACCAAAGAGGTTTTTGGATACTTGATCTGATCTCGGTCCCTTTGAAACAACTATCAATAATTTTCGGTAAACTCAACCCCAGTTCTTTAGAAAATAAATAGACAAGGGTAACTATGGAGTTCACCTCCTAGCCATTAGTAGACGGATTTCCTTATCTCTTTTCCTTATGGAACTAAGTAAGGGGTATACGCACAGTGAAACATTAACAGGGACGACTGTTCCGTATAACTCAAGTGTTTCCTTAAGATATTTCAAAGTAAGATTTTTTGTCCAGATTTGATAGTTGGTATATAACTATCAATCAACACACACAACACAATCAATACTTTATTTCCTGTAGTAATCACTAAGCCTCATTTAATTAACTTCTTATTAATTAAACTCTAAATCTCTTATCCCAAAATATTCACATGTATAATCCTCCAATATAAGTATGTAATTAAAACCAATTAATATGGTTTTCTCATTCCTAGTTCACCGTTAGTGGATTGCTACAATTCAAATCACTTGAATTTACTACTAGGACTTTAATCTTTGAAGTAATATCATTTTTATGAAAATAATTACTTGACTTCCATAACTTCACTCTTGATCCTAAACTAATACTATTCTTTAGATAAAAATGAAGTCGTTCAGGTAGAGGTATTGATTTACCTCTTAAACCTTGACTCAATGTCACCTTCATTTTTGGAATAGTAGAAGTTGACTATCTCAAGTTATAAAACATCCAACTCAAGTTAACCAATTTACAAATGAAATTCATTCCAAAACAAGTTCTAGAAACTCATTTTCCTTTTAAATTCACTTTCCAAAATATAACTCGTCTACTTAATTTCGTTTACAAGAAACTCTTTTATTAAAATCGACTCATTAGCTTTATCCAATATTGATTTAAAGCTTATTCCTAAGTTAATTGAATTTACTTATCTCTTACTGAATTAATTAACTATAACAACTACTTATTTAGAATACATTTAGTAAAATGATTCATTTAGTCCAAACCTCCCTATTGAATAAGATGATTATCCTTTAATCATATAAAAATAATTAACAATTCTAAACCTCATTATTAAACCAATTAATTAGTTTAAATCCCTTATTTAAAATAATTAATTAACTTTAAAATATCATAAATTAATTTTAAAATGATCATTTACAAGAAATAACTTAGTCACTTTTAAATTAAGATAAAATCTTAAACAATTATTAGTTAAAACAAAATTAACCATTAAATAATAATTAAACAATTATTTATCCATAAAATAAATAAATAAGTATTTTTTTGAAACTTTAAATAAATAGTTATGATACTTTATCTTTAATTAAACAAATTTAAAGATCTAGACAATTTCTATTTAATAATTAAATAATAATTTAAACTTTTATCAATAATCAAATAAATAATTGAAATACTTTTTAGATAAATATTTAATATTAAACCTTAATCAAATACTTTAAATAATAATTTATTCTTTAATATACCATTAAACAATAATTAACCTTAATTCATTATAACCATTATAATTTAATTCTTTTTTTTCGAGGCATTATAATTTAATTCTTAATTAAACTTAAGTATAATTACTCTTAAAACATCATTAGTAAATCAAAATGTCATCAGTAAACAAGTCTTAAGTTTTAAACCATTGTTAATAAATGATAAACAACTTGGAAATTCAATTCATAAGATAAACCTTAATAATTAAACCAAAAAGCTTCCAAGAAATGGTCGTTAGCCCTGACTTTTCTCCCTTTCTATCTCTACAAACATCAAGCTTGCTGTCTGTCACTTCTCACCAAATCCCGCCACTTCCTACGCCGCCTCCAGCACCCATAGACCCTTCACTGATCCCTCAAACTGTCTCTTCAACATCACAACTTCCTTCTACGAAACAAAACATTCCATGTCAACGTGTTTGGACTTCTCTGTTCAATCGATTATGTCGTAATGAGGGGAAGTACGAACCCGTTGACATAAAGCCAACGTATTCTGGCAACATTATGAAATTTACCGATGATGTGGTGAAAGCAGGCGAACAAGTATGGATTGACACTCTGGTTGGTTTCTTTCTTGACTAACCCCTATCGTACATGACAGTGGTGCAAAAGCTGAAATCAATCTAGTGATTGAAAGGGTCGATTAAGATCAAATTGGATATCTCAATCTTCCTTTTCCAACTATCAAATGAGGAGGATAGGAAAAAGATACTCACAACACACCCTATTTTGATGAAAAGTAAGCTTGTGTAATAAAACCATATGACTCGAAGATTAATAATGTATGTGGTATGATACGATCAGTGCCAGTTTGGGTACAAATGCATAATAAACCTATCTTTGCATTGTCACATACCGACATTAACTGGCTGGTAAGAAGATTAGGTAGATTAATACACATGGACGAGATGACCGAAAAAATTGAAAGAATTGAATATGCAAAATACCTTATTGATGTCAAACTAGATCAGGAATTAATTGAGGATTTCTTGGTAGAAACACCTGATGGTGGAACCCAAAGTATAAAAGTTGAATAGCAATGGAAACCGGATGTATGTACATTCTGCAAGGTATTTGGTCACTCAACTTCAAGTAGTAAAAAAAAACAGATAAGGAAAAAGAAGTTAAGGGAACTGGGTTATAGGGACACAAGGAAAAGATTAACAAAGGAAAGCAAGTACAAAGCAAGGAGACATATAAAGGAAGGGTGATTGCAGTAAAGAAAGTGCAGAAATGGCAAAGGGTTGGAGAAATAAAACAAACCCTACTATCTTTAAAAGACCCACCACTTATAAACCAGTCATCAATGGAAGTAACTCCAGACAATAAACCGACCAGGAGTTAGAAGAAGGGGAAATTGTTATGGTGAATGATATGCAGCAAGGAATGAATGAAATATGTGAATACATAGAAAGCAAACAGAGAAGCTGGGGTAGAGAAAAAAAACACAGAATGGTGTAATTGCTATTCCAACTAACCTAGATGCTAAACAATTTTCATCTCCTTTGTTAGCTAGGATAAACACTACAGGAGAGAACGGGATAGCTGATAGACTTGAAAACAATCAATACAATGTCATAGAAACTAGTTCTGAAGCTTGTGTGATGGATTACCAAGGAAGGATACACAAATAATGGTGATTCAAATGGCTTGGAAGGTGAGGCAATAACGAGAAATGGTGATGACATTCATATTCAAATGAAAACAGTGGGAAACAACTTACATATAGGTCACAACATAAATATCAATGTTCAGATCCCACTACAAAGCAATGAAATGAACTTTACCCTTCAAGAAAAGAGTCGTGAGCAATCAATGGTGAACTCTAACAACCTTCTGAACTCTGGTACAAAAGTTGCCATCCAGAACCCTAACATGAATGAAATAGCACCTGCTGATGCATCCATTAATGAGGAAGGCACCTCCTTGGACATATGCCATGCTGCACAAAAGTTTCCTTATGATAACCTTGCACCACCTGATGCATATCCGAATGCAAAGGAGGTAGAAATTGCTTCCCAGTTACATAATGTTGCAAGTGACAACACTGACAATAGTAAGAATGAAGTGAAAAAGAAAGTAGCTCCAATCTCACTTAACTCTAGCCTCATGACCACGCTAAAGAAAAAATTTGCAGAGGAACCAAAGTTTGGTCAATGTTACAAAATATAGGGTTTAAAATATAAGAGAAGCGCATCAAGACTTCAAATTGGATGCTTGTAAAAATTTAATCCTGAAGTACAATCTTAGTATACTGGTTATGCTTGAAACCAAACTTAACGTTCAACTCACGGGTAGAGCAGCTAGGTATGTTAACCCCTTTTGATCTTATTTACACAATCTAAATCAACCATGCTATGGAAGAATTTGCATTCTTTATTATCCATGCATACACAAACTCTCAAAAATCATATCCACTGATCAACTGGTGCACTGCCATAATGTTCATAAGCCATCTAACACTTCCTAATACATCACTTTCACATATGCATTCAAATTTGCCAATGCTAGGGCGAACATGTTCAAATTACTACCCAATTTTAGGCAGCACACACATCCATGGATTGTGTGCGGTGACTTCAACTCACCTCTTAAGCTCACTGATAGAATTGATGGTAATACGGTGTCTGTGACGGCCCGCCCCGCACCAGCCGACATTTCCAATGAAAGTGCGTTGTGCCGATGTCCAACCAGCACAGGACGGTTGACAAGGAAAGGAATTTGAACTAACAAGGAACTTGTAGAATGTCTCACACCGCATGGAAAAAAATATAATAATAAAATACTTGACATAAAACAGGCGAAACAGTGCATAAGCTGAAAACTAAACCATAATCATCATAGCAGCGGAAATCCAAAATACAACTTATGATCCATAACCATTATTACAACTTCAAAATACTGTCTCTAAAGCAAAAGAAAGGAAAGGTACACTACTAATGCTCAAAACAGTGACCACCAACAACACAGGGAGAACATATGTAAATAATATGTAGGAGCCTCCTGCTCGTCTCCAGATCAGCTACTCGTGCATAACCAGCTAACCTGTCTCTAGTCTTCTTGTTTAGGAGCACCCAAAGTAATAAGAAGAGACATAAAACTCCGGGTTAGACAAAAGTCTGGTATGAGCGATAAGCAACATAACAGAATAATAACAGGTATACTAAACCATACCTGAACCTGGACCTGCAACCAAAGAGTTAGCACTACATATTGTACAATACTCTAAGGTGCCACTAACATATGGTGTAAAGAATAAGGAGGTGGGGTGTGCATGTCATAGAGATGTCAAACAATCAAGCATAGCAACCATATTCACAACTCTCACTCAGTGCGTAAAGCATACGATATCCACTACTTTGATCACCCAAATCCTTGCTATGATCACTCTGCCCTATGGAGTCATGGCGACTACACTACACTGATCGATAGCAACTAGTCCTTGCTATGTCCACTCTGCCCCATGTAGTCATAATAACTCTATCGCACTGGCTCATAGCCATGCTATGATCACTCTGCCCCATGGAGTAGTAACTACCCCACTGCACTGATACGTAGCCTAATATCTGTCTCGGTGGTGAATCAAAGCTATAAACGTCGATAACCCCTTAGCACACGTCCCGCAGCAAAGCCCAACTCATGAAGTTAACTCATTGGTTCCCAACTGGATTCAGAGTTCTACTTCCTATTTGGACTACCTTTGCATCTCGGGTTTTGGTCATCATCTCCGGATCAGTTCGGCATGCTCCTCTTCACTATGCTTCAGATCGTGCTCCTCGAAGTAGTCCTGTCTGTGATCATCCACATCGGGTCGGGTCGGATTTCCCCACCCAAGTCGGTTTGGTTCGGTCTCTCCCTGCTCGTGCTCAACATCTCGATTTGTGACAAGCCCTTCGGGTAGGATCGGAGGATACCCATTGGGTTCGGGTCGTGCTCCATGCTTCAGCTCGTGGTTCTCCTGTTGGTTCGTAGAAGACATCCTATCCGGTTCGTGATGGCACATCGGTTCGAATCGTGGCACATAGATCAGCTTGTGGTTGGAAGCACAGCTCGAAGCATCGATTCATGGAATGATGGTCACGATCGGGTCGGAGTTGGGGTCGGTTCGTGGCACATGGTGGCGATCTGATCCAGTCTGTGTATTTTACCTGCACTTTGTCCAGCGAATTGTTTGCACCATTCGACGGTGTTTTCGACCAATCTAACACTTCTAGAAAATCACAGAGCATACCATATAGTCATACCAACTTGTAGAATTGACCACAAACACCAAAACAATAATTTGATAGGTTAAAACGGATCAAACATAGCCAAAATCCCATATTTTCCCTTAAGCATGTTTAAGCAAAAGTAATGATAGGCTTAGTAAAACTTAACCAGATTAACCCAAATTTCTAACAATATTTCGAAATTTATAAATATTTTTCTAGAATTTAATAACGTTTAAATTCGCTAATTAACACTAATTACCCTTAATTAACCATAATTAGTGAGGAACTATGCAAATCACTCACCTTTGCCACAAATAAAACTTTCAAAACTGAAACTCCGCTGTTTTTGGGCGATCTCCAGCGTCTAACAGCGGCTCTAACTCTGAAATGGTGCTATTTCTCCTTAATTGGGTGAAGATTAGGCTAATACTTGATTAGAAAGTGATTAGAGGTGATTCTAGATGTTGGAGGCCATTGTTAGGGTTAAGGAAATGTTTTAGGCGGTTGAGAAAGTGAAAATAGATCATTTTTCTACTGTTCTCAGCCTCCCCATAATCCTAATCCCGAAATGGTTTATGGGTCATCTTGCTAATCACCCTAATTAGGCCCGGTTAAGCTGTTTTTCACCTTCTAAACCTTGTTTCAGCCATATCTCCCAAACGATCAGTCCGTTTGGCTAATGTGACCACACTACGGAAAGGTAAACTATCATCCGGATCTAATGGAAGTGATTTCAGGTCAAAACTCCTTACCAGTCAAAAGTTATGATCGAAACAAGATTAGCTAGGGGCAAAATGTTCATTTAAAAATCTTCAAAAATCATGAACATGGGAAATGACCCCAATAGTCATCTCCCAAAGTTACATGACTATACGACTTCGCATGAGAAAGAAATAAATATTCTATGATCCTCTGATGCATAAAATGCGGGTCGTTACATTCTCCCCCCTTAAAAATTTCATCCCTGAAATTCCTTAACCCAAAACATATAAAGGATCCCGCATGCCTACCAATCATTAACAAAACGATCAAGCATACAAAACAACACAACAAGCCTATCCTAGCATGCAGTTTACTAACAAGGGAGTACTATACCGATATAAAAACCTTACCAGGCAAAGAGTTATGGATACTTCCTCCTTATGTTCTCTTCTGTTTCCCAAGTACGGTCTTTCTCATCATCACCCCACTGAACTTTGACTAGTCTCACTGCCTTCCTTCGAAACTGCTTTGTATCGTTTCCAACAATACGCATAGGCCTGCGGTTCCCAACTGCCTCGGGTTCAACCTCGATATCGCCCAACTGATCCAGTGTAATAGTCACACTAGGGTCGTGCGCAAACTTCCTTAACTGGGAAACATGAAATACATTGTGAACTCCTGCCATCTTCGCTGGTAATTCAACTTTATATGCCAAATTCCCAATTTGCTTGAGAACTGGGAATGGTCCAACAAATCTTGGTGCTAACTTGCCTCTCCTACCAAATCGAATCACGCTCTTTACGGGGAAATCTTGACAAACACCAAGTCGCCAATGAAGAACTTTAAATCCTTTCGCCTCTTATCAGCATAACTCTTCTGCCTATCTCGGGCAGCCTTCATTCGTTGTTGAATGATCTTAAACCTATCTGAAGTTTCTCTTATCACATTTGGTCCAAGCACAAACTTCTCACCAGTTTCTAACCAACATGATGGTGAGTTGCAGGTCTTCCGTACAATGCTTCAAATGGAGCCATACCAATACTGGATTGATAACTATTATTATATGCAAACTCTACTAGAAGTAAATGGTCATCCGATGATCCACCAAAATCCAATATGCAAGCTCTCAAGAGATCTTCTAACACTCGATTCACCCTCTCTGTCTGACCGTCGGTTTGAGGATGATATGCGGTACTGAGATGTAATTCTGATCCCAACGCCTCTTGTAAGCTCTTCCAAAACCCACTAGTAAACAACGGGTCTCGGTCACTCACAATGCTTTTAGGTACTCCATGAAATATCACTACCCATTTCATATATAGCTCAGCTAATTTAGCTGCTGTTCTATTCGACTTGACGGGTATAAATCTTGCACTCTTGGTCAATCGGTCCACAGTCACCCAAATGCTATCATGGCTCGACCTAGTCCTTGGTAACCCATCAATGAAATCCATTGAGACTTGTTCCCATTTCCATTCCGGAACTTCTAATGGTTGCAACAAACCACTAGGCTTCTTTTGCTCAGCTTTAACTAGCTGGCAATTCATGCGTTTGGATATAAACTTCCCAACGTCTCTTTTCATCCCTTCCTAGTAGTAAGTCTGCTTCATGTCTCGATACATCTTGTTACCACCGGGGTGTATAGTCAGTTTTGAGTGATGACATTCTCTAAGCACTTCATCTCTTAATCCATTGACATTGGGTACAACTAGTCTTCCATTCTTTCTAAGCCATTCATCTCGATCAAGCCCATACTTGTTCATCTCCTCATCAATGCCCATCTCTAACTTGGAGATGGTTTTCAATAAGTTAGGATCGTCCCTCTGACTGGAACCAATCTGCTCAATCAAAGTGGGTCTGACTGTCAAACTTGCTAATACTTATGGATCCAATTCGCTCTTTGGTCTGAAATCATACCCAGCGATGTACTCCAGTTGCTTCCACTCAAGAAACATAGCCCCTAAACTGGCATGTCTTCTACTCAATGCATCAGCTACCGCATTGCCTTTTTTGGTGTGTATGCGATATCGAAATCGTAGGAAGCCAAGAATTCTAACCATCTTTGCTCTCGGAGATTTAGATCCTTATGAGAGAAAAGATATTTCAACGATTTATGATCAGTAAACAACTCGAATCTTTCTACCAAGAGATAATGTCTCCACATCTTCAATGCGAACACGATCACTGCCAATTCCAAATCATGGGTAGGATATCTTTTCTCATGCGGTTTCAGTTGCCAACCGGCATAAGCTACAACCCTACCTCCATGCATCAATACAACACCTAGTCTGGTACCACAGGCATTTGTATATACCGTCATCTCTTCATTCCCTTTAGGGATGACTAACACTGGTGCACTTGTCAACTTTTCCTTTAGACTCTTAAAAGCATTCTCGCACTTTTCTTCCCAGACGAAAACTTGATTCTTCTTGGTCAACTGAGTCAACGGTGCTACTATCTTGGAGAAGTCTTGGATGAACTTCCGATAATACCCAGCTAATCCAAAGAAACTTCTTACGTCTGTTGTGTTCTTGGGCATAGACCAATCCTGTACCGTAGCCACCCTCGCAGGTTCCATGGCAATACCATTCTCTGAAACAACATGGCCCAAGAATCTCACCTCCCTCCTCCAGAAGTGACACTTAGAAAACTTTGCTTTCAATTGGTGTTTTCTCAACACCTCCATCACTATCCTCAAGTGTTCCTTGTGTTCTTACTCTATCCTCGAATAAACAAGTATATCGTCCATGAACACAAGAACAAACTTATTCAACTGATCTCTGAATACCCTGTTCATAAGATCCACAAAATATGCTGGTGCATTGGTCAACCCGAATGGCATGACCAACCACTCATAAAATCCAAACGGCGTCCGGAAGGCCATTTTAGCTATACTCCCAGCTTCCACTCTAAGCTGATGAAAACCTGTCACGAGATCCAACTGGGAGAACACTCTCGCGCCACTCAACTGATCAAACAAATCATCTATCAACGGTAGAGGATAATTATTGTTCCTCGTCACCTTATTCAACTCGCGGTAGTCCACACACAAACGAAGGGAACCATCTGCCTTGGTAGCAAACACAACTGGTGCTCCCCACTCAGAAACACTTATTCTAATAAATCCCTTCTTCAAAAGATCGCTTACTTGCACCCCGAGCTCTCGCTGCTCCCTTGGTGCCATACAACAAAGTGGCATCACTACAGGTCTGGCATCTTTCACGAAATCAATATGGAACTCAATCTCTCGGTGTGGTGGAAGTCTGGTCACTTCCTCGAAGACGTCTGGATACTGGCCAGCCACGGGCACATTTGACAATTCATTATGCGGGATGTTGAGGGAATTTAGAAAACTAGCCATTACCCCATCACTAGGTAGACCACCAAACACTACCCTCCGCCAATCATCCGCTCCAACTGTCACCATAAAGCCCTCACAGTCTACCACCACCCTGTATCTTTAGAGCCAATCGACTCCCAAAATAATGTCAAACCCAGTAAAGCGCAAAACAAAGCAATCATAAACAAACATGCATCCATGACTCGATAAGACCACATTACGACAAATCATACAAAGGCTAGTCGAACCACCAATCGGGTTCGTCACTGCTAAAGGTCTATCGACTATCTCGGGTTCCAATCCCAACCTATCTGCTAGGTCACTAGATATGAAGGAACGGGAAGATCCGGTATCAAACAATACTCGAACAGGAATATCATAAACAGAAAGCGTGCCTTGAATGACGACATTCTTTCCTTTCTCCGCCGCAGTTGGGGCGTTCGACGAAGAAGGAACAACATTGATAGCATATGCTTTCACAATATACTTTTCTTTAGGGGGTTGAGGACACTTGTCCTTGTGACGTCCCAGTTGGCCATAGTTGAAGCACTTTCTATCCGCTGGCTTGGCCCGACATTGTTTGGCATAGTGGCCCTTCTTACCACAGCTGAAGCACTCAACATCATTCTTATTCCTTTTCTTCTGTCCATTCTTGGTCTGATTCTGCTTTCTCTTATTCTGAGAACCATTCTTGCCTCCACTGCTTGCTTGTGGCTTTGGCTCCTCTACAGATTTAACCTCAGTCTTTGACTTAGGTTATAGACTCTCTAATCTCAAAGATTTACCCATAATCGATTCAAACGTCTCATCGACATGGTTTATAATCCTTTCCCTCAAGTACTGATCTAAGCCCATTATGAACTTTTCATTTTTATTCTCGACGGTATCAATAAGGGATAATCCATATTTCGATAGAGTATCTAACTCTGCAATGTACTCCGAGACTGCCCTACCATTCTGCTTAAGCTCCAGAAATTTCCTAAACAACTCTGACTTCTGGGCAGCTAGGATGAACTTATCACTGAATCGGGCCTTAAACTGATCCCATGTAACTCGATCCTCTGGAGTAGCAGCCTTAATAGCATTCCACCAATTCATCGCCCGTCCATGCAGCTGACGGGATGCTAGCTTCCTCTTCATCGCATCCTCAATACCCAAATCTTCGAAGATATGCTCTCAGCTATCCAACCAATCCTAAACTTCTGTAGCCAATTCTGTCCCATTGAACGGCTTTCCACCAAGACTAGTGTAATCCTTGCAAAGCTTGGCGAAATCGGCCCTAGGCGCCTGCACCGCTGCACCACCACCATTTGCAGCATTGGGAACTGCTCCTTACACATTTCTAAGCATCTCTCTCATGAAGTCAGTGAACATCATCCTCATATCAGGAGAATACCCATTATTAGCTCCTCTACCGGTACCGCTAGTATATCGGCTCATCGTTCAATCTGTAAGGAGAAAACGATTAACCATCTCTTCAATGGTGCCAGTGCAATGCGACTTCATTTTAAATATACTAATAGTATATATATATGTATAGATTTTGGAAACCAAAATATCAAAAATACGCGCTCTCATATACGTATTATCCCTCCCTGATGTCTTTCCCTAGGTTAACTATGCAACCTAGAGCTTTGATACCAAATGTGACGACCCGCCCCGTACCAAGCCGACATTTCCAATGAAAGTGCGCTGTGCCGATGTCCAACCAGCATGGGACAATTCCAAAGAAAAGAATTTAAACTAACAAGGAACCTGTAGAATGACTCACAGCACATGGATAAAATATAATAATAACATACTTGACATAAAACAGGCGAGACAGTGCATAAGCTGAAAACTAAACCATAGTCATCATAGCAATGGAAATCCAAAATACAGCTTATGATCCATAACCATTATTACAACTTCAAAATACTGTCTCTAAAGCAAAAGAAAGGAAATGTACACTACTAATGCCCAAAGCAGTGACCATCAACAACACAGGGAAAATATATGTAGATAATACGTTGGAGCCTCCTGCTCGTCTCCGGATCAGCTACTCGTGCATAACCAGCTAAACTGTCTCTGGTCTTCTCGTTTAGGAGAACCCAAAGTAATAAGAAGAGACATAAAACTCTGGGCCAGACAAAAGTCTGGTATGAGCGATAAGCAGTAGAACAAAATAATAACAGGTATACTAAACCATACCTGAACCTAGACCTGCAACCAAAGAGTTAGAACTACATACTGTACAATACTCTAAGGTGCCACTAACATATGGTGTAAAGAATAAGGGGGTGAGGTGTGCATGACATAGTGATGTCAAACGATCAAGCATCGCAACCATCCTCATAACTCTCACTCAATGCGTAAAGCATACGATATCCACTACTTTGATCACCCAAATCCTTGCTATGATCACTGTAACACCCCGAATTTCCTGTTAACTGTAAATTAACAAATTAAAGTATAATTAATTCTAAATGAAAGAACTAAGGGAAATAGGTTAAGCCATTGTGCTCGTCTCGGAATTCTGCTTGAGATAGAGTCCGAGTTTGCATGAATTGGACTCCGTATGAAGGAGTTATGACCTCCGGAAGTTTCAGAATTCAATTTAAAATTCAAACGGTTCAAATTCAGTTCAAAATTTGAAAAACAGACCTAAACTGGGCTGGGCGGGAAAATTTCCGCCCAGGCACCAGGTCGACCTGGGTAACCAGGTCGACCATAGGGTCGACCTGGGGGTCGACCTGCCTAGTCGACCTGGTTTGGCCCTGGCTGGCCTGGTCGGTTTCTGGTCGAATTTCTGAGCTTGGCTGTGTCACTAAGGCTGAGTTGTCACTTTCTGATTGGCTTCTCTTGGTGTGTATGGTCTGGATTCACTCTATGATCATCTGACGGCTCAAATCAATCTGAAATTCTATAAATATGACTCAACACTCAACCTAAATTCACACAAATAATATAGAACTAGAGCCGTCATGCTGCTGGGAGGAAACTAAGATTAGCAGTCAGTTAGAGAAAGCTTAGAGACGATCCAAAACTAAAGTAAAACAAGAATCAATCAATGTTTGTCTACCCAAAGGAAAGCATTGCAAATTCAGAACTCAAAAATCAGAAAACAAGACCGTCGTTTGTTGTAAGTATAGTGATTTTTCCGATGGGAATAAAATTAAGACTTGATTCGATGTAAATTGGAAGTGGAATTGTGTTATTGTATAACGATGATGTTAATTCATATCTATGTATTGAAATGGTTGTATTGTGAATGGTTGGAATGTTTGTGGTTAAATTTACTTGGTGTTGGATCTATTTAAATGAAAACAACATCACATGCAAGTTGTATAGTTCATGTTATAATCTACACCTATATGTTTATGTGATTATATAAGTTGTATGTGATATGTCCAAGTTAAGATCTTATGTATATGCTTTATGCTAAAACCTCTATGCCTAAGTTCATATACATGCTCATATGTTTGTACCAAAGTTGCAAAGTTCATAATTGGATCCATGCCAAGATCCAATTTAATACAAGTTTTATGTCATAGTAGTAAACATGATTGGATCTAGTTCACACATGCGATGAAATTATTCATACTTTATGGACATGTCATATTCTTGTCATATGCTAGTGATGTTCGATGTTATGCCTAGATCCAAACATGTTTAGGCTTATGTTTTCTAAATCATATGTTAAGTCATGTGACACCTATTTGGTTAGACCCCTATTTATATGCAAGTTCACATGTATGTAAGTTGATTTAGCCTATGTTGCAAGTTCACACCTATGATATTCATATTGACTATTTTTCAAGTTCACACCCATGATGTTCATTTTGACTATGTCGATAATGCCAAGTTTACATCCATGTCATGTTTATGAATTTCTTTATGCCAATTTTGTGTACGTTAAATTAGGCTAAGTTTTTAGCCTAATATTATATGTTAAAATTATGCGAACAAAAAATTAGGCTAAGATTGTTAGCCTAACATTTAGACGGGGTAACGTTGGGATAAATTGGTAATTATAGGAAACTTGACATAAATTGGGAAAAATATATGAAATTGGCATGTATGTCACATGCCAAAATTGGTGGCACTTGAATGGTATAAATTCTTATACCAAAAATGTTAAACTTGGAAAGTGGGCCATAACATTTAATTGTTACCAAATTTACATATAACAAGTAATAGAGACAAATATGTAAATTTAGAAAATACGAGAATGCTTAACACGAGGTTGGATTGAGTTGGGAAGTAAACCTGCCCGGACCCGCTCGGCTGTCCAATAGTCACAACAATACCTATCCAATGTGGGTGGTTAAGCATTGAGCCCAATATGGATCCGAGGTTAGACTAAGTTACGATGTAAACCTGCCCGGAACCAACTAGCACATCCAGTAACAGTAACAATATTTGTCTAATGTTAGTGGTCGGTGCTTTAAAGAGCTAAGGACAGACAAGTCAGGATGGTAGGGTTAAGTTAACAAAAACACTTAACCAATTCAACATGTTAAATAAACTGATGGGTGAGGCTAGGTAAATACAGACACTTAACCACTTAACATGTTTGACTAGAAAACCCTAGTAATGGGGACCCATTTCAGCAGTAACCCAATTGGGTATCATGGTACCCTGAAACTAGGCAAGGTGGGGCACGATTACTGGGCTGATTGTAAGCGGTCAAAAGCGACGACGGTGGGTGCAACAGTGTGGGTTCTAACGGCGTACGGGCATGCACACACTTCGGAGCAGACAAACAGGGCACTGGGGGCACCAGTAGTATAACCTATGCATTATAGAGTTGTGTCGGGCCGCCACCCTGGGACTTGATACACCCCATGGTGGGACCAGCATAGGTATCTACAATCATTGGGGGCCGTAAGACATAGATGATTATGCGAGTAGGAGCCGATCTTTAGAAAAAGGGGATCACTTCACCCTGATCATGGGGTGACAGTTTAGAAAATGCAAGTAGGTGCAGAGATATAGTGTGGGGTGCGATAGTATATTCGATTCAAACTGCTTTATCTTAGTTTATGATACTTCCTATTTCCAGTTTACCTATCATGCCCTTTATCTTATTATCATACTGAAGAGTCACTAGACTTACCAAGCTTTATGTCTAACTCTATTTTCATTCATCTTCTTTTCTTCCTTCCCCCCCAGGTCCACAGGGAGGAAACGACCCAGCTTAGTCAGACTCTTTGCAAGCTTTAAGATAGTAGATGTATGGTTTGGGCTCTCTTTGGCTATGGCTGTTGGACACATTCTATGGGATTTATGCAGTTTTAATTATGTTTTTATGCTTCTTTATTTAATAACCAAGACAGGAATGATGATGTAATGTTTTGGAAGTTATTATGTGACAGTTATGGAAATGTTTTGTATGAACATGTATTTATGAAATAAAAAGTCTGTTTGTTTTCCGCTGCTTATATATATGTGTTTATATCTGTCTTGTGTTTTATCTGTGACTTTTACTTACAAACCTCCACCAAAGTTAAGGCATTCCCTTTGTGAGTGACCTCAATGGAGGTGGGGTGTTTCACTTGGTATCAGAGCACAGTTTTACAAGACTAGATAAAAGTTTTTGAAACTATTTTCAAAAAGAAGTTTAAAGAAGCATTTTTTTAAAGAAAAACGTTGTTTTTAAAAGGCATAATTCCCCAAAAGACATATGCACTATCTCTCTATCCCTTTGTCTTGAATACTTTCCTTTTCATTTCAGCATGTCTGGGGACCTTACTCCCCAGCTACAGACGCTTTTACTCCTCCTCCTCCTCCTCTACGTGAAACAGCAAGCAGAAGAATCACAGAACAAGAAGACGGATAATAGTCAAGGAGGAAAGGACCACAACAATAATAACAAGGCACGTGAGAAAAGGAAATGTTATTTCTGTGGCATTGTTGGGCATATAGTACAGGATTGTAGAAAAAAGAAGATGAAGATAGGAGCATGCTTTCAGTGTGGTGATACTGGACATATCAGCAAGAACTGCCCTAAGAAGCAAGGGCAAGGCCCGCAAGCAGGACCTTCTGGGGGTACCTCTTTAACTTCTTCTCCTAGATGCTTTGTTTTATCTTGCTTATCTTCTCAATCCTATCTTGAGGACCTTAGGTAGAAATATTTCTGTAGAAAGCTTAGTTTATCTCTATGATCATCCAGTTCGCACTCTCTTTGATTCTGGTGCATCACACTCCTTTATTTCATCTGCAATAGTAGAATCTCTGCACCTAGACACTAGTATGGTAGAAGATCCCTTAGTTGTTTCAAATCCAATTGGGGGCTCAGCTTATTTGTCGATGGTTTGCTTGGATTTGAAAATCTCTATTCTAAGTGTTGAATTTAGATGTAGCGCCCTTGTTTTGGGCTCCTCAGGATATGGACTGATCTTAGGCATGGACTGGTTATCCAGTAATGGTTCCAGTCTTGATTGTGAGAAAAGAGTGGTTAGTCTCTTGACTCGGCTCGGTAAAACTCTAGAAATTTCTTTTAATCCCTTGAATGCAGTTATGCTTAGTTATCTAGAGTCGCTTGACGCTTCTGTTGAGAATTTGCAGTCGGTTAGAGTGGTCCGGGAATATCCGGATGTCTTTGAAGAGGTGAAAGGCTTACCTCCGAAGCGGGAAATAGACTTCCGCATATATCTTGTTGATAATGCAAAGCCCGTAGCTCTGCCTGTTAGACACATGGCTCCAAAGGAGAGAAAGGAGCTCAGTAAGAAAGTTAAGGAGCTTCTCGAGAAGGGCTTTATAAAGAGGAGTATCTCGGAATGGGGCACTCCAGTGGTGTTCGCCACCAAAGCAGATGGTTCACTACGTCTTTGTGTGGACTATAGGGAGCTAAATAAGCTGACTAAAAAGAATAGACACCCGCTTCCCAGAATAGATGATTTGTTTGATCAGCTTGTAGGTGCGTCGGTCTTCTCCCAACTTGATCTAGCTACTGGGTTCCATCAGCTAAGGGTAGCTGAAGATAGCATTGATAAAACGGTGTTCAGAACCCCAGACGGTTTCTACGAGTGGCTTGTCATGCCTTTCGGCTTGACAAACGCACCCGCTTATTTCGTAGACCTAATGAGCAGGGTGTTCAGAGAATTCCTCAATAAGTTCGTGGTGGTCTTCGTAGACGATATTTTGATGTTCTCAAAGAATGAGGAAGAACATGCTCAGCATCTGAAGGAGATCATGGAAACACTTCGAGTTCATCAGCTAAAAGCCAAATTCTCCAAGTGCCACTTTTGGAGAGAAGAAGTAAGATTTCTTGGACATATAGTGTCCGAAGAGAGGTTAGCTATGGACCCCGCGAAAGTGGTGGCAGTGCAAGATTGGAAGACACCAAGAAATGCAACCGAAGTCCGAAGCTTTCTTGGGCTAGCTGGTTTTTACCGAAAGTTCATTAGGGATTTCGCGAAAATCTCAGCTCCACTCACAAGGCTAACAAAGAACAATCTGGCGTTCGCTTGGGATTTGGACTGTGATATTGCTTTCCAACGATTAAAAAGGGCTCTCACAACAGCCCCAGTTTTGACTTTGCTGGATGGAAGCAAGATGTTCACAGTATATTTGGATGCTTGTGGTACGGGGCGAGGCGCTGTTCTGATGCAAGAAGGGAGGGTAGTAGCTTATGGTGGAAGACAATTGAAAGTTCATGAAAAGAACTACCCAACCCACGACCTTGAGTTGGCCGCCATCGTATTTGCACTTAAGTCTTGGCTCCATTATCTCCTCGGTTAGTAGTTCGAATTATATATTGACCATAAATCGTTGAAGTATCTCTTCTCGTAGAAGGATCTTAACTTGAGGCAACAAAGGTGGATGGAGTTCCTTGCCTCGTATGATTTTGAGATTTCCTATACTCCTGGCAAGGGCAACGTAGTAGCAGACGCGTTGAGCAGAAAGAAGCTGACCCTAAGCCCTCTCTTTGTAGAAAGGCAAAGCTTGGAATTTATAGCCAGTTTGGACTTTAGGCCCTCCTCTGATTTTATACCTGGTTTATTGGCATCCCTAGAAGTACGGCCCACTCTTTTAGACTCAATAAGGGCCGCACAACGCGAAGACCCTCAGCTTGTTGATGTGATTGATAAACTAATTAGGGGTGAAACTTCCAGTCACCTCAAAAGGTACTCCATCGATGATAAGGGTTGGCTGAGGCGAGATGGAAGACTATGCGTCCCACAAGTAAAGGATTTAGTAAAGATGGTTCTCGAGGAAGCACATCATTCCAGGATGACAATACGCCCAGGTGGGGACAAGATGTATAAGGACGTAAAGAGAGTTTTCTATTGGAGCGGCATAAAGAAGGACGTGACATATTTCGTTTTTAAGTGCGTGACATGCCAACAGGTCAAGGCGGAACAAAAGAAGCCTGGAGGACTGCTTCATCCTCTGGAAGTCCCGCAATGGAAGTGGGATAGCATTTCAATGGACTTCATTAATGGGTTGCCTAGGTCAAGAAGAGGCAATACTAGCATTTGGGTAATAGTGGACAGGCTCACTAAAAGCGCCCACTTTATACCTATCAAGGGTAGAAGGACTGCCTCGTCTCTAGCTTCTCTTTATCTCAAGGAAATAGTTCGACTCCATGGAATACCCTCCAGCATAGTGAGTGACAGAGACTCCATCTTTACGAGCGAATTTTGGTGGAGTGTGCAAGAAGCTGTAGGCACACAGTTATGCTAGAGCACGGCCTATCACCCCCAAACTGATGGTCAGACGGAAAGGATGAACAGACAACTGGAAGATCTTCTAAGTCTGTGCGTTCTTGACTTCGGAGAGACATGGGAGGATCATCTTCCTTTAGTGGAATTCGCCTACAACAACAGCTACCAAGCCACCATCGGCATGGCGCCCTTCGAAGCTCTATATGGAAGACCGTGCCGATCACCAACTTGTTGGTGGGAGTCTACAGACAACCTTATACTTGGGCCAGACATGATTAGAGAGTCTTCAGAAAAAGTGGACTTGATACGAAGGAGAATGAAGACTGCCCAAGATAGACAAAAATCCTACGTAGACAAAAGAAGGACCGACCTTGAGTTGAGGTTGGGGACAGGGTTTTCCTTACGGTATCCCCTTTAAGGAACGTCGTTCTCTTTAGGTCCGCAGGAAAGCTAGCACCAAGATTTGTAGGACCATTCCCTATCATCGAGAAGATTGGGAAGATGGCTTATAGAGTAGAGTTGCCCGAAAGGTTGGCTGGAATTCACAACATCTTTCACGTTTCTCATCTCTGAAAATGTCTACATGAATCTGTGGAAGTGGTGGAGCCAAGCATTCTAGAAGAAGCCGAAGTGGAACGCGAAACAACTATGAGGAGAGTTCCAACTCGAATCGTAGGAACTGAAGTGAAAAAGCTATGCAACCGCGAAGTCAAGCTCGTTAAGGTCTAGTGGAGTGACGCCGAGGAAGACGCGACTTGGGAAATTGAGGTTAGAATACGCGCGGCCTACCCTTTTCTTTTTGAGGGTACATCTTTGATTTCTCTTTTTCCTCAAGTTGTGCTTGTATCTATCTTTTTAGGTATATCTCCTTGATATTATCCTTTATCCTTAGGTAGAAACCCCTTTGGATGTAAACATGTTATGGTTGATGGCTGCAAGTGGTTGCAAGTGGTTGCTAGTGGTTGCTCGTGGATGCATATACACACACAATCTAGGTTTTAGATCAGCTCAGTCACTTCATACTACATATGCATATATATATATATTCATATTTGTATGTGGTTGAAACATGATATATTGTCACATGGATGTCGCATTTGTATGGATGGTTGCGCAATCATGTAGAATTATGAGTAAGGAAAAATTTGCATACATAATGGATTCATGACACTTATATGATTCACATTAAGGAGGTCAACTGAATCAGTAGACCGTCTGATTTTACATTAGATAAGGATATGTACACACACTATGCATATGATCATGAAGCATTAGAAGTCTTTTAAGGACAAGGGACACCTGTGTTTGATGGTTGAGTAGATGGACGATTGGATGTTAGGACTTACGTTCTCCTAGACTTGAAGATTTCGGGGACGAAATCCTTTAAGGAGGGGAGAATGTAACACCCCGAATTTTCTGTTAACTGTAAATTAACAAATTAAAGTATAATTAATTCTAAATGAAAGAATTAAGGAAACGGGTTACGCCATTGCGCTCGTCTCGGAATTCTGCCTGGGATAGAGTTCGAGTTTGCCTGAATCGGACTCCGTATGAAGGAGTTATGACCTCCGGAAGTTTCAGAGTTCAATTTAAAATTCAAACGGTTCAAATTTAGTTCGAAATTTGAAAAACAGACCCAAACTGGGCTGGGCGGGAAAATTCCCACCCAGGCACCAAGTCGACCTGGGGGTCGACCTGGATAACCGGGTCGACCATAGGATCGAACTGGGGGTCGACCTGCCCAGTCGACGTGGTTTGGCCCTGACTGGCCTGGTCGGTTTCTGGTCAAATTTCTGAGCTTGGCTGTGTCACTAGGGCTGAGTTGTCACTTTCTGATTGGCTTATCTTGGTGTGTATGGTCTGGATTCACTCTATGATCATCTGACGGCTCAAATCAATCTGAAATTCTATAAATACAACTCAACAATCAACCTAAATTCACACAAATAATATAGAACTAGAGCCGTCATGCTGCTGGGAGGAAACTAAGAGTAGCCATCAGTTAGAGAAAGCTTAAAGACAAGCCAAAACTAAAGTAAAACAAGAATCAATCAACGTTTGTCTACCCAAAGGAAAGCATTGAAAATTCAGAACTCAGAAATCAGAAAAAAAAAAAAGATCGTCTTTTGTTGTAAGTATAGTGATTTTTCTGATGGGAATATAATTAAGACTTGATTCGATGTAAATTGGAAGTGGAATTGTGCTATTGTATAACGATGATGTTAATTCATATCTATGTATTGAAATGGTTGTATTATGAATGGTTGGAATGTTTGTGGTTAAATTTACTTGGTGTTGGATCCATTCAAATGAAAACATCATCACATGCAAGTTGTATAGTTCATGTTATAATCTACACCTATATGTTTATGTGATTATATAAGTTGTATGTGATATGTCCAAGTTAAGATCTCATGTATATACTTTATGCTAAAACCTCTATGCCTAAGTTCATATACATGCTCATATGTTTATACAAAAGTTGCAAAGTTCATAATTGGATCCATGCCAAGATCCATTTTAATACAAGTTTCATGTCATAGTAGTAAACATGATTGGATCTAGTTCACACATGCGATGAAATTATTCATACTTTATGGACATGTCATATTCTTGTCATATGCTAGTGATGTTCGATGTTATGCCTAGATCCAAACATGTTTAGGCTTATGTTGTCTAAATCATATGTTAATTCATGTGACACCTATTTGGTTAGACCCCTATTTCAATGCAAGTTCACATGTATGTAAGTTGATTTAGCCTATGTTGTAAGTTCACACCTATGATATTCATGTTGACTATTTTGCAAGTTCACACCTATGATGTTCATTTTGACTATGTCGATAATGCCAAGTTTACACCTATGTCTTTATGAATTTCTTAATGCCAATTTTGTGTACGCTAAATTAGGCTAAGTTTTTAGCCTAATATTATATGTTAAAAATCATGCGAACGAAAAATTAGGCTAAGATTGTTAGCCTAATATTTAGAAGGGGTAACGTTGGGATAAATTGGTAATTATAGGAAACTTGATATAAATTGGTGAAAATATATGAAATTGGCATGTTTGTCACATGCCAAAATTGGTGGCACTTAAATGGTATAAATTCTTATACCAAAAATGTTAAACTTGGAAAGTGGGCCATAACATTTAATTGTTAGCAAATTTACATGTAACAGGTAATAGAGACAAATATGTAAATTTAGAAAATACGAGTATGCTTAACACGAGGTTGGATTGAGTTGTGATGTAAACCTGCCCAGACCCGCCCGGCTGTCCAGTAGTCACAACAATACCTATCCAATATGGGTGGTTAAGCATTGTGCCCAATAAGGACCCGAGGTTAGACTAAGTTACGGTGTAAACCTGCCTGGAACCGACCAACACATCCAGTAACCGTAACAATATCTGTCTAATGTGAGTGGTCGGTGCTTTAAAAAGCTAAGGACAGACAAGTCAGGATGGCAGGGTTAAGTTAACTAAAACACTTAAACCAATTAAACATGTTAAATAAACTGATGGTTGGGGTTAGGTAAATACAGACACTTAACCACTTAACATGTTTGACTAGAAAACCCTAGTAACGGTGTAATGACCCGAAAATCCGGTCCAATTTGAGCTGACCAAAAACACAAGTCCAACCCCAAATTAAACTGAAAATCAAGAAATTAATAGAAAGAAAACAGAGGGGAGAATAGATAAGATAGAAACTTGAAAACGAATAACATATAATATATATAACATAACTTGAAATATACATCTGTACTTGAATATACATCATTATCAAAGTACAACACTTACAACACAGCGGAAATAAATATAGCTACATAATCCCAAAGCCTCCTGCTCCAAGCTCTTCCAGTATATCTGTAAATCCTGACTACTTGACTGCCCATACAAAATTGGGCACCCAAGAGTTTAAGGAAAACAATAAAATAAACTCTGGGTTAGTCATGGGACTGGTATGAGTAAAACAGTTTAAAACAGTTCGAACAAGTAAACGATATCTCATAAGACCACGACGTATAACGGAACGGGTTTTTCCCTTATGAGAATCCAAAATATCTTTATATCAAAACCTTTTGATATTATAATAATGTCTATCAACCACAATATAAAAATCATGTAGCAGAAACGCTTTCATCTCACGTTCTACATATATAGTATACAATCAAAACCGCAAGCACGTATTGGGTAATGGATTTCCAACTACGACAAGGTATGGAACCACCTTTCGCTAGTGTACCTCTAGAGAGGAATACACTGGGTTCAACAAGAACATCTTGCAACCCGGCCACACATGACCGACCACTCATTTCACTTGAGTGTATCGAATGTATATCACCAACGGTTGGGATCAGCAACCATTTCCCGAATGGGACAGTATCGACAATAGATTTTTAGAAGTAAATGAAACTCTAGATCAGGTGATTATACACCCTACTTCGGAGCGACCGACTTAGCCATGCTGCCTGCCCGATTTCTGTCATTTACCGGATGTGAGGCTAGAAGCTACACTTTATCGTCACACCAGATTCACTTTGAATGCCACATCATCAAATCCATCAAATCACCGATTGACGTCCTCAACAATACATAATGTGTTAGCTAAAAGAAGTTTCCTTCTCCGCTTCCATTCTTGGTACGGTTGGAGAAATCAATATACGTGATCGTCTGGAAATACTCTGTCAGATATCCGTCCATACAAGTCATCCAGGAACAGGATGAACCAAAGGTACTATTCAGTATATCCATCTTAGGCACTGTTATCTAAGATTTATACAAAATCCCTTGCACTTTACTCCGTCTTCAATTATCTTTGGCATATATGATTCACAATGCTTATGCCAATACAGAGTGGTTCTTTGGATAATAATCCAACCGGTCTTTCCATATTAACAACGTTAAAATGGCCAAAACTTCGATAGTCTGTGATTTAACCATCAAAGAAAAACAGGTGTGTAAACAACGATATTATTTCCAGGTGGAAATTCTATCGAATCAACCATCATTTAACATTTATCTCCTTAGTTCATTTTTCATCTCCTGTTTCCCTATATTCAACATTCCTTATTTTCTAAATTTAGAAAATATATGTTATTACCATTGGAAAACATTTCCATTTCTTGTTTTCTATATCAGAAAACATTTCTGGTTCTTATTTGGAAAACATTTCCAAAACTCCTACGTTTGTTTTAAACAGATGTTTAGATAAACATCGCTATGCCAACTCAAACCATTTCCTTTAATTACTAAATTCACTTAACCATCCTTTAGTGCCGAACCTTAACCATTCCTTAGTTAAAAACGAAGCCAATCAAGTTGGGGTAGAACTACCTCTCAGACCTTAACCGAACAACATTTCTAACTTTGAAATAGGCAAAGTTCACTTTATATTTCTTTAACTAACTTCCTTACTTAACCTTTCTTTTCGAATAACTATATTCGATTATCACCTTTGGATTAACTAACCTCGACTAACTCCTTTGGATTATCTAACTTCAAGTAACTCCTTTGGATTAACTAACTTCGACTAACTCCTTTGGATTAACTAACTTCGACTAACACCTTTGGATTAACTACTTCGATTAACTCCTTTTGATTAACTACTTCGATTAACTCCTTTGGATTATCTACTTCGATTAACTCCTTTGGATTAACTACTTCGACTAACTCCTTTGGATTAACTACTTCGACTAACTCCTTTGGATTAACTACTTCGACTAACTCCTTTGGATTAACTACTTCGACTAACTCCTTCGGATTAACTAACTTCGACTAACTCCTTTGGATTAACTACTTCGATTAACTCCTTTGGATTTACTACTTCGATTAACTCCTTTGGATTAACTACTTCGATTAACTCCTTTGGATTAACTACTTCGACTAACTCCTTTGGATTAACTACTTCGACTAACTCCTTTGGATAAACTACTTCGATTAACTCCTTTGGATTAACTACTTCGACTAACTTCTTTGGATTAACTACTTCGATTAACTCCTTTGGATTAACTACTTTAACTAACTTGATCAACTTGGTTTGATCAACTCATTTGACAATCTGGTTTAACTAACTCATTTGACAAATCCCTTTTTTTATAATTCTATTTATTCCCTAAATAATTATTCCCTTTTTATTTTCTCTATTTATTTTCCAAATAAATATTTACTTTTTTTATTTTCTAAATAAATATTTCTTTTATAAAATCCTATGATTTTATAAACATTACATTTTCAATATACATATTTGAAAATTCCTTTTTGATATTCTAGTATCACTGATGGTGTTTAACGTGTCGTATAACAATGATCCATACCACTCAAACATAAATAATCATCAACAGATTATATGACACATCATATATCAATACATATGAAAAATGGTAAAATAAATGTTGAGGAATCCAGTTGGATTCCTCCAACCTGTTTCCCTACATCCACAGATGTTACACAATAAAATCAACATCACTTTTAGTTCCATATGATATATTATGTTAAACAGAATCAAACATTGAAATTCAACTAATTAACTAGCAGTTCAATCAAACAGTCAACAAACAGTCAATCAGTCAATATTTAACAGTTCTAAAAATACAACATGAAATTATAAACTGTTCACAGTTAGTGAGATTTACTCACATTGGCAGTTCATCGTTAAAGAACGATAAACTGTTTGTTTGATTAGAATCAAACAATTTATTTCGCCATAAATTCAAATGAGTTCCACCCCTCTCCCAGTCAGCTCCATTGGGTAGCCGTCGTCCATATGATCCCGAGGATCTTGTTTTATTTCAATAACCCACCCACTCCTCTGTTTTTTTCCTCGTTTACCCCATCACAAATAAAACTACGTCCACCACAAACATCCCCTTTTGTTACACTCCCTATATCGAAAGACACAGCACCTACAATATGTATAACCCTACACTTCAGTACCTCCCATGAAATCAAAGGCATACGGCCCTTCTTCACACAATTCGTCCAGCAATGCAAATCCCCTTTCAAAATATATAAGCTTCTGTACAATATTTCTCCACTATACCATCACCACGTCAACAACAAAGAAATCACCGTACTATTTTTCTTCGATCCAAAACTACTTCACCTCCGGCGCTCCCAACCAGAAACCGATCCCACCTCATCGCTCAGCTCAAACCCACGAGCTACAACAAGTCATCGACATGTTTATCACCGGGCTGACCCCAATTTGCCAGTCGCCACATCATATCGATAGCCTCCCTCAACCAAAGACGCAAACTCTAGAAACCCATTTCCGCTGTAAAGTCGTGACCTACTTTGTGAATTCCAGCGATGCAAATTGAGTTCGAAAATGGAAAAATTGGTATGAGACTGAAGAGAATGGTGTCGTAGATTCGAAGATCCTTGTTTCGAGAATTTAGGAATTTTATACGAAGGGTTTTCAAATTTTAAAAGAGGTGATTTCTTTGAAGAATGAGAACATGGTTGCGGTGCATTTCTTTGATTGCAGAATGATTTTAATTAGGTTTGGAAAGTTTTAAAAGTTATTATATAGGGACTTACTTTGATTTAGGGGATGATATTTATCCACGTCTTCATTTGTATTTGTGGAGATTTAGAAGTCCACGTTGTACAATTAGGTCCGCTAATTTGAAAAAATGTAGTTGTAGCTTTTCTTTAGGCCAAGAGAATAAATACTTTGTTATTAAGTTATATAGCCGGTAAATAATTACTTATACTAATAATGTTACTAGTTTATATATAGCTTGATGAGTGACACTTGTTTCAGTTTTTAAATGTTTTGGCATTGGTTGTACAAAGCATTGTTCTCAAACGGACTGCTATGGACAAAACTAAAAATATCGTTGTGATGACCAATGTGCCCAAATTCCAAAAATATAATAATATTGGTAGATTAACTCATATTGTGAAACCCAAAAATGTTGATTACAGGGTGCAAAACACTCCAAATAAAAAGTTGCTTATTTAATTAATTAAAAATTACCATAAAATTCTAAAAATTAAATTATCGTTATGTCCCAAAAGAATCTTGTCTAAATTCAAACCCGATCTCTAGTTATATCGAATAAACCGATACGATCGAGAAACGATTCTATAACGACTATATTAAAATTTGATTTGGACATAAATCAAAATCTACATAATGAAATCCTGATTTTTCTCTTCCACTAGAAAGATATACTCCACCAGCTCCACACATTTTTTGTTTCACAGAAATCCGATTTAAAACGAATCCTGTACATTCAGTTGAAGTTCAAATCGCCAAATAGCGAACTGCAGCGCCATTTCAAGCTCGATTTTAATTATAATATAATTATACGTTCAACCTATCGTTCAAATAATATATACATTATTTTAATTCAATTCTAAACTGAATTTAATATCACAGATGATCCAGTTCACACTATATCGCCATTTCAGCCAATTCTGATTATTTTAGAATTAAATATATTATTTATTATATTATTCATTTAATTAAATATTCACTATTATTTAATTCAATGACTATTAAATTCACTATATCACTATTTATATAATTAAATAAATTAATTATAATACCTCTGCCAATGCGGGTCATTACCTTCTTCCCTACTTAAAATAATTTCGTCCTCGAAATTGCTAAAAGGTAGAGGACGAGGACGACCCTATCGACTGGTTAGAACATATTTGTTCACTTCTTAACTTCAGTTTCAACTAAACCAATTTAATTTTAATTAAATTATTAATTAATTCTTATCAACGAAAATTTTCAAAAATCCTGAAAATTTTCTAACACCTTAATTTTTTGAAAAATTTCGCCAGCACCTCCTTTATATTGGTTAATAGCTCAAACTCCCACTTGCCTCTCTAGGCCATCTCCAACCCAAAAGAAAATCAAACAGCCAAGCTATAATAACCCGGAAATTCTAGGCTAATTTAAAATTTTTATTTTGGCAATTTTAGTGAATTTTCAATATTTAAAATGAATTATTTTAAATAATATCGACGAGAAATTTATTTTGAATAGAATTGAACGTATATAGTTATATAGATCGTCGTTAGAATATAAAAATTTATTTTAAATTATAAAAGGAATTGAAAATGGCGCGGTAGTTCGATAATTCGATTTCAAACTTCAATTGAATGTACCGGGTGCAAAATAATCCGGATTTTAGTGAAACCAAAAATATTAGAATCTATTTGAGAATATCTTTCCAACGAATCCAAAAAATCGAAGTTTCATAGAGGGAATCAAAAGATACGCCCAACTGAAAATTCTGAATAGTCGCTATGGAATTGAGGCCCTTAAAAATGGAAATTTTGCAAACGACCTCGGATTTCGACGAAACCACTTTTGTTGGATCCATGATGTCTAATTATTGCAAGATTACAATTTTCGTAATTCTTCGATTCAATATGTGAGCGTGGTAAAGGAAAACGCGTTTGACCAGTTTCAGTTGATTTTAATTGACTGTAAAATGGTCATTTTTCAAACGGTCTTAGAATTCGACGAAACTAGTTTTGTTAGGACTGTATCGTCAATACGAAGCTAGAAATATTTTTCTGGAATTTTTCAAGTTAGTATGTGACCCCGGTAAATTGAAACGCACGTTCAAATTCAATATATAGAGTTATATGTTGATTTTGACAGAAACTGATCGAAACAGTCGAATCAGCTTATGATACATATCCCGTTGTGTTCGGAATGGGGGTAATTAGCTATGGACGGCAGGCGGTGGGTTCGAGTTCGAGTTCGAAAATAAAAGTTGCTTTTTGAAATTAAATAAAATAAATTAAAATTAAAATAAACCCCTCACCCTATTATCTCTTCAGCCCCCCCCCCCCCCCCCGCATTAAAATTCATTTCAAAGCTAAAAAAATGACGAAGAGGGGGGAGGAGCGCCGCCGCCGTCGGAGGGCGAGTCCCCCACCTCCGATTGAGACCGCCTCGCCCCCCAAGCTCGCACCCCCCTCTCGATCCCACTCCTCTCCCCTGTCGCTCGAACACCGCGCATCCTGACCAAAACCCCATCGTCACCCGCCACCGCAAGCCGCGCCCAACCGCCGACTACCCCCTTCCCCCTCAGCCCATCCCTCCTCTCGAATCCCGCGCACCCCCTACTTCCAGCCAGACCTCGCAAGCCCCTCTTCCCCTTCGATTTTCTGATGATTTCCCCTGCCACCATCAGCGAGCTCCAGCGCCCTCCTCCATAGCTTCACCTCCTCCGATCAAGAAAAATGTGAGCTTTTCTTTTATTTGTTTAATTATGTAATTAGTTTTTATATATAAAAAGAAAAATCAGTTTTTTTAGCTTTGTAAAGAAGTTAACGTTTTTATTTTATAAAGTTAACATCTTTATTATCTAAAGAAATGATTTTTAATAGCGAAGAAGAATAGATTTTTAGTGGGGTAAGGAATAAATTTTTAGTGATGTAAAACGAGATTTTGAATGATGAAAAGATTGGATTTTTAATTATACAAAGAAATTATTTTTCTTAGTTTGAAAATATAAAACACTTTGATTTGAAAATATAAAATTAGCGTTGTGTAAAAATATTTCATCGTTAAAAAGTTGGTGATAAAAACACGATCTTCATTATAAGTAATTAGTGATAAAAACATAATTTTTATAATATAGAAAGGTTAAAAATATAATTTTTATACTAGTGGCATAATAAAAATATGATTTTTATATTATAGGAATAATAAAAATATGATTTTTATATTATATAGGTAATAAAAATTTGATTTTTATATAATGTATAGAATAAAAATATAATTTTTATATAGAAATAAGCATTGTAATATATATAAAGTAGAAATAAAAATATGATTTTTATTTATTGAAATGTAGTGAATACGGGCAACGAAAGTGACAAAAGGCGAGAACAGTGATGATTTCCTACAATAGAAGTTTCGTGGAGTTGGGATAGTTTGGTGAGAACTTCTCACTCTAAATTTCTTTTTTCTAGTTATATATATATACTAGGATGCAGACGGTGTTCAGTAACACCCGACATCATCGTCCACAGACCATGGACTTGTTTGTTCGGTTGTGTAGTTGGTTAGATTATTTGTTTTGAACTTGATTGTTTGGTGAAATGGAATGGATTTGATTGAGATGTGTATGGCGTGGGCCATTATTAGACCGGGGATAAGGCTAGGCTTTGTCCCGTTTCTAGTATCGTGTCGTTATGCCGCCGAAATTTTCTAAAATAAGTTAGAAAAATAAAGATATCATTTTATTTAAGAAATGAACCGAATAGAATATTCGTAGGTTGAATAGAATAATTTGGTCGTTAAAAATATAATTCTTAACATGAACGTGAACAAATAAATATTCATTTACAAATCGAACGATTTGTTTATGTACACTGATTTGACTGACATTGATTGGGACGATAAATTTTACACATCGCCAACTACACAAATAAAAATCTATGTTTGTTGATTTGAAACCCCACATGGGTATTGGGATAAAACACGGTATACACTAATCCCAATAATTAGTTGTATGTCGATCGATGGATCGACAGGCTGTTATAAGCGTTAGATATCTATATTTGATGCTTATACAGTGTAGTGCACTTTGGATGATGGTTGATTATTTATCGTTGCTATTATATACATGTGTTGTATGGAATCCATATAATTAACTTTACATGGTAATTGATTGGGCCTCATTCCAGTTTAGAAAATAAAGAATATTATAAAATAAAGGTTCATGTGTTGACAGTTGAGATTAGTCATGTGTTGAACGAAATATTTTAACAATAAATTTTACATCTTTTATATATATATAGAATTAGAAACTAACTTCTTTATAAAGAAATTTATATCGATTATAGAAATTTACATCGTTAGCTATTTTGACGCTAACGATATTTATATCGATTATATTCGTTTTTATAATGAATATTGAAAAGAGATAAAAATCGAATATATATAAAGCAAATTCGAATTGAATTGAATATAAAGCAAATTCGAATTGAATTGAATATAAAGCAAATTCGA
The DNA here is from genome assembly GCA_030737875.1 of Allium sativum. Taxonomy (NCBI): domain Eukaryota; kingdom Viridiplantae; phylum Streptophyta; class Magnoliopsida; order Asparagales; family Amaryllidaceae; genus Allium; species Allium sativum. The sequence continues at coordinate 257,105,267 of CM060927.1, read as the reverse complement.
ATTGAATTGAATATAAACCAAATTCGAATTGAATTGAATATAAACCAAATTCGAATTGAATTGAATATAAAATGAATTGAAATTGGATTGAATTGGAAATGGAAGTTGAAATGTTTTTGAACGAATTTAAAACTATTTATAAAATTCGTTTTAAATAGAAATCGATGAAATATATATTATATATATATATAATATAATGGCCTGAATAGAACGCGCTGCGGCAGTTCGCGAATTTCGACCATTGACTTCGAATGGACATTACGGGAGATTCGACCGTCGGATTCTCGTAAAACCGGAACCGTTGGGTTCGTATCGAAAAGAGCTTTCTAGCGAATATTGGAAATTTGAAATCTAACGGTTGGATTTGGAATTATGTCCAAATCAAATTTGGAAAAGGCCGTTGTAAGTGCAGTTCGATGACCGCTATTGGAAATCGACTGTACACGCCTTGATAAAATTATCAAAATAGTAATAATTTGTGTGAAATCATAAGAAATGATTTGTGAAGAACTGGGATGAAAAATCCCACATTTGTAAAGATAAAAATGGATTTTTATCGAAATGAACTAGTTTTGAACTAAATTTAAAACCAATTATTTTTAAATAAATAAATTAGATTTAAAAGGGGTTTTAAATAATAGGAATTTCTAATATATTTAATTGGAATTGAATTAGAATTGATTTGTGGGTTTATCGTGAACGGTGTTTTAAATAACACTTGTTCTTTAACCCGATAATAAATAGAATGTGATTTGGGTTTATCGTCAACTGTGTTTTAAATGACATTAGTTCTTTAACCAAGTAAAAGGAGTTTTAATGAATCTGCAATTAGATGGAAATGTGAATTGATAATGAAAATTATCAAATTTGGAAAGTGAGCGAAAATGGAGTATCACCCGTTTTGCTCCAAAGCGATAGTTAAATCTTTAATTAGATTTGAACGTGAAATGGTAATTAATTTTACCGATAACACCGTGGTATTAGATATGGAGTATCACCAGTTTTGCTTCATGGGATGAATAGGTTGGGATTGGGAAATAAAATAAATAATTACTTCGGTGTGGTTCGCTAATCTCGACTAGTTTGGAAAACCATAATTTGGTTTGATATGTCATCCAAAGGAAGATTAAAGAATAAATTTAAAGAATTTATCTTTGATAAAATTAATGGGAACCTTTCCATAAGAATGTGAAATTTATAAACTAGCTGTAGTTTAGTTAAGAAGAATGGTTTCCTGGGTATTGATCTGATGTTGGTTTCGGCCTTCGGGGTTAATATTTGGGAAATTGTTCTCTTGTTGATTTACGGTTAGTGGCTGCTAAATTGGAATGAGGCGTATGTTGTGCTTGTGTAACATTTGTTTATAATATACGCGGATTGTTCAGAAAGGCCGGGTTTATACCCATTCTGAATAACCGATTCGACGATAAGTCGAAGATGATGACGGTGGTCGAAGACCGGAAGTCTACACATCGTTTGGATAATTACTGATGATCCTGATTGGGCTGTACACCCAAGAGGAGGGAAATAGTTGGTGGTCGTCCTGACGTACTTAGAGATCGATGGATATGCGAGGAAAGTGCCTCTGGTTTCGTTCAGACCCAGAACGAACTTGTAAATGGACTGTGTGTCTGACATTGGATTTTATTCTGTGTTGATTGATCTCTATTAAATATACATCTGTTTGGCGGCGGAGAATTTATTCTCTTGCTTAACGCCCTTCTTTGAGACGTACGAGCTCGGAGATTGTATATCGATGGACATCAGTCACATGGCATGAATTGCTAGTGTGGCATGCCTAAGTGGCAATTGATCAAGGCTTCTGTTGAAAAGCAAAGTCTTGTGGTTGATGATCAAAGCATGACCTTTATGGCGTAGCTTTGTGTATAACGTGAATTCGCGAGCCTCACACCTCGATATGAGTTAAAAACGGGATAACGACTGCAGGGAGAGCACGACGTTTCTTTCTAGCTTTGGTGGTGTCAGTGACTTACCAGCCCTGACATTTATATACTTTTCACCTATGTGGTTGTTGCATGAGGCGCCTGTAACAACCCGAAAATCTGGGCCAGTTAAAAATTTTATTTGGCAATTTTTGCGAATTTTTATTATTTAAAATGAATTATTTTAAATAATATCGACGGAAAATTTATTTTGAATATAATTCGAACGTATATATTATATACGCCGTCGTTAGAATATAAATATTTATATATAATTATAAAATAGAATTGAAAATGGCGCGGTAGTTCGATAATTCGATTTAAACTTCAAATGAATGTACCGGGTGCAAAACAATCCGGATTTTAGTGAAACCAAAAATAATAGGATCTAATTGATGATATCTTTCCAACGAATCCGAAAAAATCAAAAGTTCGTAGCGGGAATCAAAAGATATGTCCAGTTGAAAATTCTGAATAGTCGCTATGGAATTCAGGCCCTTAAAAATGGACATTTTGCAAACGACCTCGGATTTCGACGAAACCAGTTTTATTGGGTCTGGGATGTAAAGTTATTGCTAGATTCCAAATTTCATAATTTTTTGAATCAATATGTGAGCGTGGCAAAGGAAAACGCATTTGACCAGTTTCAGTTGATTTTAATCGACTGGAAAATGGCCATTTTTCCAACGGTCTCAGAATTCGACGAAATTAGTTTTGTTAGGACCGTATCGTCAATACGAAGCTAGATAATATTTTTATGGGATTTATAGAGTTAGTATGTGACCCCGGTAAATTGAAATGTACGTTTAAAATTCAATATAGTGATTTAAATGTAAATTTAACGGAAACTGATTGTAACGATCGAATCAGCTTGCGATACATATCCCATTGTGTTCGGAATGGGGGTAATTAGGTAGAGACGACAGTCGTTGGGTTTGTATTGGAGTTCAGAACGAAAAACAAGTAAAGTTGAAATTCATTGAATTAAATATTAATAAAATTAAAACATAAAGGGTCAAAACCTTAGCTAAATTAAAAATGCAGTCAAACACTTCAGAAGCCATCGTTCCTCTCAACCAAGGGCGGAAATCATCCCAAAATTCGCGTCCTATTTTCTCCAAATTGTTCAACAATATTCTAAATTTTCTAAAGCTGAATCGCACACCTACATGAGATCTACTTGTTCAACGGTCACGATTTGATTTCAATGCGTAAATCGTTCGATTCCTGGGCTTGAACAGCAGGCGTTGGCGGCGGATTTTAGGGCAGGTGGAGGTGTCGAACTCCAAGTTGTTCACGGCGTAGGGTGGAGCAAGTGGAGGCGCTCCTTGTGGGCTTTTCAGACCGGTCTCCGATCACCTACAGGTGGTATGCGTGTGGATGAATGGTTGGTTGCGCAGATGGGTTCGGTTGTTCGCAAGTCGCCTGGAGCATGCTGAAGGTTAACGGAGTTCCAGAACGATAACCCAGTGAGCCTCTTCATTATTTTTTTTTATATATATATTATCGCTTATTTAAAATCAGTTTTATAGATTATTCAAAATCAATTTTATAGCTTATTTAAAATCAGTTTTTCTTTATATATACATTATTTAAAAATCCGATTTTGAACTTTGCTTAAAAATATTGTTTTCAAAATAAAAATGTCATGGTTTTCAAAATAAAAATGTCTTTGTTTCTGAAAATAAAAATTAGTGTTGTTTAAAAAATAAAAATTTGATTTTTATAGTTTGAATGGAATTTTTATAATGTCGTAGCGGATTAAAAATGAGGTCTTTTATATGTATGAAAGGTAAAGAAGAGATTTTTATATGCGAAAAGATACGATTTTTATATAGAATAAAAATATGATTTTTATATATTGAACTTCGAAATAAAAATAGGATTTTTATATATTGAACTTCGAAATAAAAATAGGATTTTTATATATTGAACTTCGAAATAAAAATAGGATTTTTATATATTGAACTTCGAAATAAACATAGGATTTTTATATATTGAACTTCGAAATAAAAATAGGATTTTTATATATTGAACTTCGAAATAAAAATAGGACTTTTATATATTGAACTTCGAAATAAAAATAGGATTTTTATATATTGAACTTCGAAATAAAAATAGGATTTTTATATATTGAACTTCGAAATAAAAATAGGATTTTTATATATTGAACTTCGAAATAAAAATAGGATTTTTATATATTGAACTTCGAAATAAAAATAGGATTTTTATATATTGAACTTCGAAATAAAAATAGGATTTTTATATATTGAACTTCGAAATAAAAATAGGATTTTTATATATTGAACGTCGAAATAAAAATAGGATTTTTATATATTGAACTTCGAAATAAAAATAGGATTTTTATATATTGAACTTCGAAATAAAAATAGGATTTTTATATGTTGAACTTCGAAACAAAAATATGATTTTTATATATGGAATAGCGAAGTAAAAATTCGATTTTTACATAGGTAGTGAAAGCGGACAACGAAGATGACGAAGATGCGGTAGCGACGAAGGTTTCTGCAAATGAAGTGCCGTGGAGCTAGGATAGCTATCTGTGAGAATTTCTCACTCTTCAATTTCATTTTCTAGTTATATATATATATATGCTAGGATGCAGACGGTGCTTAGTAGCACCCGACACAATCGTCCACAGACCATGGACTTGTTTGTTTGGTTGCATAGCTTAGTTATATGATTTGATTTGAATTTGGTTGTTTGGTGAATTTGATTGATGTGTGAATGGCGTGGGCCTTCACTAGACCGGGGATAAGGCTAGGCCTCGTCCCGTTTCTAGTATCGTGCCGTTATGCCGCCGAAATTTTCTAAAATAAGTTAGAAAAATAAAAATATCATTTTATTGAATAAATGAATTGAATAGAAATTCATAGGTTGAAATAAAATGTTTTATCGTTAAAAATATAATTTTTAACGTGAAGTGAATAAAATAGAATATTCATTTACAAACCAGACGGTTTGTTTATGTACACCTATTTGAATGACATTGATTGGGACGATATATTTTACACATCGCCCAACAGCACAAATAAAATATGTGTTTGATTGTTTGAAACCCCACACGGGTGTTGGGATGAAATTTGAAGTTCACTCATCCTGATTGATTAAATATGTCGATCGATTGATTGACAGGTTGTTATAAGCGTTGAATATCTATATTTGATGCTTTTACAGTGTAGTGCACTTTGGTTGATGGTTGATTATTTTCAATGTTATTATATACATGTGTTGTATGAAAATCCATATAATTAACTTTATATGGTAATTGATTGGGCCTCATTCCAATCGTGAAAATAAAGAATATTTTGATAATAGGAAATATTTGAAATAGAATATTTGAAAATAGAAATATGTGAAGCCGTGATGATTAGATTGACGCCATTTTGACGTGAACGATATTTATATCGATTTTAAAATGATTTCGAAATGAATTGAATTGAAAACGATTTCGAAATGAATTGAATTGAAAACGATTTTGAAATAAATTGAATTGAAAACGATTTCGAAATGAATTGAATTGAAAACGATTTCGAAATGAATTGAATTGAAAACGATTTCGAAATGAATTGAATTGAAAACAATTTCGAAATGAATTGAATTGAAAACGTTTTCGAAATGAATTGAATTGAAAACGATTTCGAAATGAATTGAATTGAAAACGATTTCGAAATGAATTGAATTGAAAACGATTTCGAAATGAATTGAAAACGATTTCGAAATGAATTGAATTGAATATGAATTCAAATTGAATTGAAATTTGAATTGAATAGAAATGAATATTTAAAACGAATTTATAAAGAAGAATTCAATTTTGATTTGAATTGAAATGAAAGTTGAAGTTGCTTTTGAAATGAATTTTAAAACTATTTATATAATTCGTTTTAAATAGAAATCGATGAAATATATATTATATATATTATATATATATATATAGTATAATGGCCTGAATAGAACGCGCCGCGCCGCGGCAGTTCGTGAATTTCGACCATTTATTTCAAACGGGCATTACGGGAGATCCGACCGTCGGATTCTCCTAAAACCGGAACCGTTGGGTTCGTATCGAAAAGAGCTTTCTAACGGATATTATAAATTAGAAATCTAACGGTTGGATTTGGAATTATGTCCAAATCAAATTTGAAAAAGGTCGCTATAAGTGCAGTTCGATGGCCATTGATGGAAATCGACTGTACGGGCCTTGATAAAATTGTTAAAAATAGTAATAATTTGTGTAAAATCATAAGAAATGATTTAGAAAGAATTGGGATGAAAAACTCCATATTTGAAAAGATAAAAATAGATTTTTGTCGAAATGAACTAGTTTTAAACTAGAAATATAATTCTATTTATTTTTAAATAAATAAATTGAATTTGAAAAGGGTTTTAAAAATAACCAGAATTTCCAATGATTGCATTGGAGTGGATTTGAATCGAAATTGTCTTCGGAATATTTCGATGTTGGAATTCGTGATTATACAGGTGTTGTTATGGAAATTTGAAAGATATATTTATATCGTTATTTCCAATACGACATTTGTTAGTCGTAGAATTTGATATTGAATATAAGCTGATATATTTTCTATTCAGAGCCTTGTATTGAATATCAAATGTGATTTGGGGTTTGTCGTGAATGGTGTCTTCACTAACACTGTTCTTGAACCCAGTTGAGAAAAGATTAAATCTTTTTATTTAGATTTAATGAAGTGTACCAATTAAATAATATTTAATTGGAATTGAATTGATATTGATTTTTGGGTTTATCGTGGATAGTGTTTTAAATAACACTCGTTCTTTAACCCGATAATTAATGAAGGTGATTTTGGGTTTATTGTGAACTGTGTTTTTAAATGACACGGATTCTTTAACCCTGTTAACGATTAAAACTAAGTTGAGTTTTAATGAATCTTTAATTAGATTGAAATGGTCGAGAATGGAGTATCACCAGTTTTACTCCAGGCGATAGTCAAATCTTTAATTAGATTTGAACGTGAAATGGTAATTGAATTTACCGATAATACCGTGGTGTTAGATATGAAGTATTACCAGTTTTACTTCATGGGATGAATAGGTTGGGATTGGGAAATTAAAACAAATGATTACTTCAGTAAGTTTCGTAAATCCCGACTAGTTGAATCGAAATTCAAAAGTAGATTAAAGAATAAATTCAAGGAATTTATCTTTGATAAAATTAATGGGAATCTTTCCCTATGAATGTGAAATTTAGAAACTAACTGTCGGTTAGCCAAGCAGAATGGTTTTCTGGATATTGATCTGATGTTGGTTTCGGCCTTCGGGGTTAATATTTGGGGAACTATTCTCTTGATTAATTTGCGGTTTGTGACTGATGAATTGGAATGAGGCGTATGTTGTGTTTGTGTAGCACTTTTATAAAATATACGCGAGTTATTCAGAAAGACCGGGTTTATCCCATTCTGAATAACTGATTCGACGTGGTGTCGAAGATGAAGACGGTGGTCGAAGACCGGAAGTCTTCACGTCGTTTGGGTGATTACTGATGATCTTGATTGGGCTGTACACCCAAGAAGATGGAAACAGTTAGTGATCGTCCAGACGTACTTGGAGATCGATGGATATGCGGGGTACTAGGTGCCTCCGGTTTCGTTCAGACCCAGAACGGACTTGTAAATGGACTGTGTGTCTGACATTGGATTTTAGTCCGTGTGATTGATCTCTATTGAATATATATCTGCTTGGCGGCGGAGAATTTATTCTCTTGCTTAACGCCCTTCTCTGAGACGTACGAGCTCAGGGGTTATATATTGATGGATATCACACGCATGGAGTGAATTGCCTGTGTGGCATGCCTAAGTGGCAATTGATCGAGGCTTCTGTTGAAAAGCAAAGTCTTGTGGTGATGATCAAAGCACGGCCTTCGTGGCGTAGCTTTGTGTAACGTTTGCTTCGCGAGTTTCGCACCCCGGTTGTTAACCAAAAACGGGAGAGGACCTCAGGAAGGGCATGCGTTTCTTTCTAGTTAGAAGTGGCGTCAGTGGTTTTACACGCCCTGACGAGTTTGAATTATGTGGTTGTTGCTGTTGCGAGGCGCCTCGGATTGATCGGTCGTTCTCGAACCGATGGAGTCATTTAGTTGGCTCATTTACGCCCCAAAGGGCGGGGAAACGTATTGTTCAGGCACTATAATCCACATCGGTGGACCGGCCCTGTCGCTCCATGGGGCAGTTGCGGCTGTTCCGGAGGCTCGGGCTAGAGAGTCTCGAATCGGTAGAGGACGATCCCTGGCCTCGGTTCATAGACGGAAATCCAATTTCCAAATACGTGACATTTGCGGTTTTATTTGTAAACCTATATATGGCGACATGATATATGGTACCCATGCCGTCTATGATTGATACTTATGATTTGAAGTTGTTTTATACACTATACACTTATTATAGTATCAAATGATTTGTTTTAAAACGTATCAAGCATTCTTTGGCTGTTATAAGGGAAAACCCTATCCCCCGGCTTGCGTTGCATTGTGTGATAGGACCTGGGTCTTATAACAGCTTCATTTTTCTTTATTTAGCATTGCGCTGTTTGTTTTATGCACTGGTATTCTTGGGAGGAAACCCGTTCCGTGTTATACGGCGTGGTCCCTTGGTTTACCTAACTTTAAAATAAAGATTAATAACTGTTTTAGTTCTCACACCAGTCCCATGACTGACCTGGAGTTTATTGTTTTAACCTAAACTCTGGGTGCCCTTATTTTGACACGGGCAGCTAGTAGTTTTGGTTTTGCAGATTTATATTCACAGGATCCTGGTTTACAGCTGGAATGATATCCGGAAAGCTTTGTATCCGTATATCTCTTCTAGTTGTGCATTGTATTATTTTCCGCTGCTATGTATTTAAAGGTAATTTAAATCTCTGATATTTCTGTGTAATATTCATTTATACTCTGTATATTCTTGTAATCTGATGCATTGTTGTAATATACAATGAAATGTTCTTCTATATGCGTTCTGTTTTGTCCTGTTCTCAAACGATAGGGCGTTTCGAACGGCCTGAATCGGTTTAGCGACTGGTTCGGACAGAGCGAAATTCCTTGCCGTCACAGCGCCTCGATTTTAGGTCTGTAAGGACCGGGAAACGTGTGTTCAGGAATAATTAATCCTCAAACGTAAGAGAGGACCGGCCCTGAAGCATCCAAGGGTTACCCAGAGTGTGTAGTCCTGGGACATCTGCTAGAGTGTCTCGAAGCGGAGAGGAGCTTTCCCCTTGCCTCGACTCATGACGGAAATCCAATTTCCAATACGAGATATTTCGGTTTTATTTGTAGAGCCTAGTATGGCGACATAATAGATGGTACCCATGCTTCCTAGGATTGATACTTATGATTGAAATTGTTTTGACACTATACACTTATTATAGTATCAAATGATTTGTTTTTAAAACGTACCAAGCATGTTTGGCTATTATAAGGGAAAACCCTATCCTCCGGCTTGCGTTGCATTGTGTGATGGGACCTAGGTCTTATAATAGCTTCATTTTTTGAAAAAGCATTGCGTTGTTTATTCTATGCATTGGTATTCTTGGGAGGAAACCCGTTCCGTGTTATACGGCGTGGTCCCTTGAATTACTCTCTTTTAAAGTAAAGTTTTAAATAACTGTTTTAGTTCTCACACCAGTCACATGACTGACCTGGAGTTTATTATTTTAACCTAAACTCTGGGTGCCCTTATTTTCGACACGGGCAGCTAGTAGTTTTGGTTTTGCAGATTTATATTCACAGGATCCTGATTTACAGCTGGAACGATGCTCGGAAAGCTTTGTATCCGTGTATTACTTTCAGTTGTGTTTTGTATTATTTTCCACTGCTATGTAATTTATTGTAATCTCTGATATTTATCGAATGTATAGTATTCATTTATACTCTGTATATTCTTGTATCTGATGGAATTGTTGTAATAGCAATGAAATGTTCTTCTGTCTGCGTTCTTTTGTGTGTTGTTCTCAAAGTATCCGCTCTTTCCTTCATGGGGAAGTAACGGATCCTTACAGTGGTATCAGAGCTTTGGTTTACAGAGCTCGAGAACAAGACACATTAGAACCATACGAAAGAATTCATTAGATATTGGATTAGTAATATCCAATTAGAATGACTCGTTAGAGATAGGATCAGTAATATCCTAGAACGAGGGTGTGGAGTATATTTTTCAATTGAAAACAATTTTGTTTTGAAAATTAAATTCAAGTATACGTATTTGAATATTTATTTATATTGAATTTGGACAATCCAATATATAAAGATTTTTGCATATACGCGTCATGAACGTATATTCGAAGTTTTAATATACTGGATAGATATAGAATCATATTCTAGACACCCAGAGATAATTCTGATGATTGATATATCATCATCAGAATTTGTGTTCGTGCTTCGAAAGTGTGATATCTATATATATCCATTGACTGGTGTGAGAACCAAAACTATATAGATTTATTGTTGTGATTTGGCATCAAAAACAAGATTTTCAGTATATATATCAAAATTATGAATTTGGAATTCTAATTCACTAATTGATTGATGGTTGTGTTGTTTGTCTATTTGTTTGATAATTTTTAACCATTTAGCCTAACTGAACCGAATATTGAACTGTATTTAAAATTGCTTGAAATTTGCATGCATATACATGTATATCATTGAACAGGTCATTGCAAGGAGGCTAGAGCAGAGAAATAAAATTGTTTGCCCGACAAATAGGTACATGTTTACCATAATTTACTGTTTTGTTTGGGTGATGATGATTTTATGAGCCGATTGGCTTTTTTTTTCTTTTTGAGATCAGAAGGCCTGTATGGCAATTTTGGGATTTTCCCGGTGCTCCCAGTGCAGGGGAGGTTATGGAAAAAAAATTCGAAAATTTAGGGTGTTAGCCAAATTTTTGAAAAGTTTTTAGAAACTGAAAAGTTGAAGAACTTAAGCCGTAATCAAAATACAGGAAGTTGTGTTGGTTTTTAAAACAACTTTCGGCTTCGTTCCTTTTCGGGGACGAAAAGTTTTAAGTGGGGGAGATTGTAATAACCCGGAAATTATGGGCCAATTTAAAATTTTTATTTTGGCAATTTTAGTGAATTTTCAATATTTAAAATGAATTATTTTAAATAATATCGACGAGAAATTTATTCTGAATAGAATTGAACGTATATAGTTATATAGATCGTCGTTAGAATATAAAAATTTATTTTAAATTATAAAAGGAATTGAAAATGGCGCGGTAAATCAATAATTCGATTTCAAACTTCAATTGAATGTACCGGGTGCAAAATAATCAGGATTTTAGTGAAACCAAAAATATTAGTATCTATGTGAGAATATCTTTCCAACGAATCCGAAAAATCGAAGTTTCATAGCGGGAATCAAAAGATACGCCCAATTGAAAATTCTGAATAGTCGCTATGGAATTCAGGCCCTTAAAAATGGAAATTTTGCAAACGACCTCGGATTTCGACGAAACCACTTTCGTTGGATCCGTGATGTCTAATTATTGCGAGATTCCAATTTTCATAATTTTTCGATTCAATATGTGAGCGTGGCAAAGGAAAACGCGTTTGACCAGTTTCAGTTGATTTTAATCGACTGTAAAATGACCATTTTTCAAACGGTCTCAGAATTTTACGAAACTAGTTTTGTTAGGACCGTATCGTCAATACGAAGCTAGAAATATTTTTCTGGAATTTTTCAAGTTAGTATGTGACCCCGGTAAATTGAAACGCCTGTTCAAATTCAATATATAGAGTTATATGTTGATTTTGACAGAAACTGATCGAAACAGTCAAATCAACTTACGATACATATCCCGTTGTTTTCGGAATGGGGGTAATTAGCTAAGGACGGCAGGCGGTGGGTTCGAGTTCGAGAATAAAAGTTTCTTTTTAAAATTAAATAAAATAAATAAATTAAAATTAAAATAAATCCCTCACCCTATTGTCTCCTCAGCCCCCCCGCCCCCCCCCCCCCCCCGGTTAAAATTCATTTCAAAGCTAAATAAAAATAAAATAAATGACGAAGAGGGGGGAGGAGCGCCGTCGCTCCTCCCATCGGAGCGCCGCCGCCGTCGGAGGGCGAGTCCCCCACCTCTGATCGAGACCGCCTCGCCCCCCCAAGCTCGCACCCCCCCTCTCGATCCCACTCCTCTCCCCTTTCGCTCAAACACTGCGCCCCCCAACCAAAACCCCATCGCCACCCGCCACCGCAAGCCGCGCCCAACCGCCGACTACCCCCTTCCCCCTCAGCCCATCCCTCCTCTCGAATCCCGCGCACCCCCTACTTCCAGCCAAACCTCGCAAGCCCCTCTTCCCCTTCGATTTTCTGATGATTTCCCCTGCCACCATCGGCGAGCTCCAGCGCCCTCCTCCATAGCTTCACCTCCTCCGATCAAGAAAAATGTGAGCTTTTCTTTTATTTGTTTAATTATGTAATTAGTTTTTATATATATAAAGAAAAATCAGTTTTTTTTAGCTTTGTAAAGAAGTTAACTTTTTTATTTTATAAAGTTAACATCTTTATTATCTAAAGAAATGATTTTTAATAGCGAAGAAGAATAGATTTTTAGTGGGGTAAGGAATAAATTTTTAGTGATGTAAAACGAGATTTTGAATGATGAAAAGATTGGATTTTTAATTATACAAAGAAATGATTTTTCTTAGTTTGAAAATATAAAACACTTTGATTTGAAAATATAAAATTAGCGTTGTGTAAAAATATTTCATCGTTAAAAAGTTGGTGATAAAAACACGATCTTCATTATAAGTAATTAGTGATAAAAACATAATTTTTATAATATAGAAAGGTTAAATATATAATTTTTATACTAGTGGCATAATAAAAATATGATTTTTATATTATAGGAATAATAAAAATATGATTTTTATATTATATAGGTAATAAAAATTTGATTTTTATATAATGTATAGAATAAAAATATAATTTTTATATAGAAATAAGCATTGTAATATATATAAAGTAGAAATAAAAATATGATTTTTATTTATTGAAATGTAGTGAATACGGGCAACGAAAGTGACAAAAGGCGAGAACAGTGATGATTTCCTAAAATAGAAGTGTCGTGGAGTTGGGATAGCTTTGGTGAGAACGTCTTACTCTAAATTTCTTTTTTCTAGTTATATATATATACTAGGATGCAGACGGTGTTTAGTAGCACCCGACACCATTGTCCACGGACCATGGACTTGTTTGTTTGGTTGTGTAGTTGGTTAGATTATTTGATTTGAATTTGATTGTTTGGTGAAATGGAATGGATTTGATTGAGATGTGTATGGCGTGGGCCATTATTAGACCGGGGATAAGGCTAGGCCTTGTCCCGTTTCTAGTATCATGCCGTTATGCCGCCGAAATTTTCTAAAATAAGTTAGAAAAATAAAGATATCATTTTATTTAATAAATGAACCGAATAGAATATTCGTAGGTTGAATAGAATAATTTGGTCGTTAAAATTATAATTTTTAACGTGAACGTGAACAAATAAATATTCATTTACAAATCGAACGATTTGTTTATGTACACTAATTTGACTGACATTGATTGGGACGATAAATTTTACACATCACCCAACTGCACAAATAAAAATCTATGTTTGTGGATTTGAAACCCCACACGGGTATTGGGATAAAATACGGCATACACTAATCCCAATAATTAGTTGTATGTCGATCGATGGATCGACAGACTGTTATAAGCGTTAGATATCTATATTTGATGCTTATACAGTGTAGTGCACTTTGGATGATGGTTGATTATTTATCGTTGCTATTATATACATGTGTTTTATGGAATCCATATAATTAACTTTATATGGTAATTGATTGGGCCTCATTCCAATTTAGAAAATAAAGAATATTATAAAATAAAGGTTCATGTGTTGACAGTACTCATCCGTTGAGATTAGTCATGTGTTGAACGAAATATTTTAACAATAAAATTTACATCTTTATTATATATAGAATTAGAACCTAACTTCTTTATAAAATAAAGGTTCATGTGTTGACAGTACTCATCCATTGAGATTAGTCATGTGTTGAACGAAATATTTTAACAATAAAATTTACATCTTTATTATATATAGAATTAGAAACTAACTTCTTCTTTATAAAATAAAGGTTCATGTGTTGACAGTACTCATCCATTGAGATTAGTCATGTGTTGAACGAAATAATTTAACAATAAAATTTACATCTTTATTATATATAGAATTAGAAACTAACTTCTTTACAAAATAAAGGTTCATGTGTTGACAGTACTCATCCATTGAGATTAGTCATGTGTTGAACGAAATATTTTAACAATAAAATTTACATCTTTATTATATATAGAATTAGAAACTAACTTCTTTATAAAATAAAGGTTCATGTGTTGACAGTACTCATCTGTTGAGATTAGTCATGTGTTGAACGAAATATTTTAACAATAAAATTTACATCTTTATTATATATAGAATTAGAAACTAACTTCTTTATAAAATAAAGGTTCATGTGTTGACAGTACTCATCCGTTGAGATTAGTCATGTGTTGAACGAAATATTTTAACAACAAAATTTACATCTTTATCATATATAAAATTAGAAACTAATTGGAAAATAGATGAGATGAGTGGTCTCCTAGATGTTGATCTGATGTTGGTTTCGGCCTTCGGGGTTAATATTCAGGGAATCGTTCTCTCACTAATTTACAGTTGGAGTCTGATTTGAAATCAAATGATAGATACCATAATTTTTATAAAATATATTGAATAACAAAAATAGTCACACGTGGACAGTACTCATTCGTTGAGATTAGTCATGTGTTGACAAAAATATAGATTCATGTATTGAATAGGATAAATATTCATTTGTTGAATAGAATAACGGAATTATTGAAATATATAAAGCCGTGTTGATTAGAGATGCACTATTTTGACGCTAACGATATTTATATCGATTATATTCGTTTTTATAATGAATATTGAAAAGAGATAAAAATTGAATATATATAAAGCAAATTCGAATTGAATTGAATATAAAGCAAATTCGAATTGAATTGAATATAAAGCAAATTCGAATTGAATTGAATATAGAATGAATTGAAATTTGAATTGAATTGGAAATGGAAGTTGAAATGTTTTTAAACGAATTTAAAACTATTTATAAAATTCGTTTTAAATAGAAATCGATGAAATATATATTATATATATAATATAATGGCCTGAATAGAACGCGCTGCGGCAGTTCGCGAATTTCGACCATTGACTTCGAATGGACATTACGGAAGATCCGACCGTCGGATTCTCGTAAAATCAGAACCGTTGGGTTTGTATTGAAAAGAGCTTTCTAACGAATATTGGAAATTTTAAATCTAACCGTTGGATTTGGAATTATGTCCAAATCAAATTTGGAAAAGGTCGTTGTAAGTGCAGTTCGATGGCCGCTGTTGGAAATCGACTGTATGGGCCTTGATAAAATTATCAAAATAGTAATAAATTGTGTAAAATCATAAGAAATGATTTGTGAAGAACTGGGATGAAAAATCCCACATTTGTAAAGATAAAAATGGATTTTTATCGAAATGAACTAGTTTTGAACTAAATTTAAAACCCAATTATTTTTAAATAAATAAATTAGATTTAAAAGGGGTTTTAAATAATAGGAATTTCTAATATATTTAATTGGAATTGAATTAGAATTGATTTGTGGGTTTATCGTGAACGGTGTTTTAATTAACACTTGTTCTTTAACCCGATAATAAATAGAATGTGATTTGGGTTTATCGTGAACTGTGTTTTAAATGACATTAGTTCTTTAACCCAGTAAAAGGAGTTTTAATGAATCTGCAATTAGATGGAAATGTGAATTGATAATGAAAATTATCAAATTTGGAAAGTGAGCGAAAATGGAGTATCACCCGTTTTGCTCCAAAGCGATAGTTAATTCTTTAATTAGATTTGAACGTGAAATGGTAATTAATTTTACCGATAACACCGTGGTATTATATATGGAGTATTACCAGTTTTGCTTCGTGGGATGAATAGGTTGGGATTGGGAAATAAAATAAATAATTACTTCGGTGTGGTTCGCTAATCTCGACTAGTTTGGAAAACCATAATTTGGTTTGATATGTCATCCAAAGGAAGATTAAAGAATAAATTTAAAGAATTTATCTTTGATAAAATTAATGGGAACCATTCCCTAAGAATGTGAAATTTAGAAACTAGCTGTAGGTTAGTTAAGAAGAATGGTTTCCTGGGTATTGATCTGATGTTGGTTTCGGCCTTCGGGGTTAATATTTGGGAAATTGTTCTCTTGTTGATTTACGGTTAGTGGCTGCTAAATTGGAATGAGGTGTATGTTGTGCTTGTGTAACATTTGTTTATAATATACGCGGGTTATTCGGAAAGGCCGGGTTTATACCCATTCTGAATAACCGATTCGACGATAAGTCGAAGATGATGACGGTGGTCGAAGACCGGAAGTGTTCACATCGTTTGGATAATTACTGATGATCCTGATTGGGCTGTACACCCAAGAGGAGGGAAATAGTTGGTGGTCGTCCCGACGTACTTGGAGATCGATGGATATGTGAGGGAAGTGCCTCCGGTTTCGTTCAGACCCAGAACGAACTTGTAAATGGACTGTGTGTCTGACATTGGATTTTATTCTGTGTTGATTGATCTCTATTAAATATACTTCTGTTTGGCGGCGGAGAATTTATTCTCTTGCTTAACACCCTTCTTTGAGACGTACGAGCTCAGAGGTTGTATATCGATAGACATTAGTCACATGGCATGAATTGCTAGTGTGGCATGCCTAAGTGGCAATTGATCAAGGCTTCTGTTGAAAAGCAAAGTCTTGTGGTTGATGATCAAAGCACGACCTTTGTGGCGTAGCTTTGTGTATAACGTGAATTCGCGAGCCTCACACCTCGGTATGAGTTAAAAACGGGATAAGGACTGTAGGGAGAGCACGACGTTTCTTTCTAGCTTTGGTGGTGTCAGTGACTTACCAGCCCTGACATATATATACTTTTCACCTATGTGGTTGTTGGATGAGGCGCCTCGATTTTAGGTCTGTAAGTACCGGGAAACGTGTGTTCAGGAATAATTAATCCTCAAACGTAAGAGAGGACCGGCCCTAAAGCATCCAAGGGTTACCCAGAGTGTGTAGTCCTGGGACATTTGCTAGAGTGTCTCGAAGCGGAGAGGAGCTTTCCCCTTGCCTCGACTTATGACGAAAATCCAATTTCCAATATGAGATATTTTGGTTTTATTTGTAGAGCCTAGTATGGCGACATGATAGATGGTACCCATGCCGCCTAGGATTGATATTTATGATTGAAATTGTTTTGACACTATACACTTATTATAGTATCAAATGATTTGTTTTTAAAATGTACCAAGCATGTTTGGCTATCATAAGGGAAAACCCTATCCTCTGGCTTGTGTTGCATTGTGTAATGGGACCTGGGTCTTATAATAGCTTCATTTTTCGAAAAATCATTGCGCTGTTTATTCCACGCACTGGTATTCTTGGGAGGAAACCCGTTCCGTGTTATACGGCGTGGTCCCTTGAATTACTCTCTTTTAAAGTAAAGTTTTAAATAACTATTTTAGTTCTCACACCAGTCACATGACTGACCTGGAGTTTATTGTTTTAACCTAAACTCTGGGTGCCCTTATTTTCGACACGGGCAGCTAGTAGTTTTGGTTTTGCAAATTTATATTCACAGGATCCTGATTTATAGCTGGAACGATGCTCGAAAAGCTCTGTATCCGTGTATTACTTTCAGTTGTGTTTTGTATTATTTTCCACTGCTATGTAATTTATTGTAATCTCTGATATTTATCGAATGTATAGTATTCATTTATACTTTGTATATTCTTGTATCTGATGGAATTGTTGTAATAGCAATGAAATGTTCTTCTGTCTGCGTTCTTTTGTGTGTTGTTCTCAAAGTATCCGCTCTTTCCTTCATGGGGAAGTAACGGATCCTTACACAAGCGGCTTGCCAATTCGGCTCATAAATCTTATATCCAGTAGAAATATAAACTTGCACCTTTTGTCGGCATATCATTATATCCTTTCCACCTGTTATCAATTCAACAGATACAAGGGTCATCCCAATCAAATTCCAATCTGCTTTTATCGACAACATAACCATTCGCTTATATCCGAGCCAAATATCATCTCAACTCGAGTTTCTCTCGATTTCCAACTCTTAACTTGATTATCCCATTACATTTCAAATTTGAATCTCACAATCCAATTTGTCTTGATATCATTCTAATTCAACCTCAGTTACCACTTTACTGGCTTTACTTTAATTCAATTTTGCTTTCACAAATTTCTGTTAAATTTGTTTTTAATTCAAACAGTCTTTCCCTGGGAATTTTCAAACTGTTTACTCTTTTCAAAAATCAAAATTTCCTTTTGAACATGTCACTGAGCCCTTAATTAATATTCCATTAGTTAAATCACTTCTCTATTTCTTTATCAATATTTGTTAACCAAATATTTTCAATAACCGTATTGGCCTTTTATGTTATTTGGAAAACATTTCCGAATATCGCCTTCCTTCATTTTCTAAACTTTAGAGAATATATGCTATTTTTAATTGGAAAATATTCCAATTACTTATCTCTTTTCCGATCTCGTTTATTTCTATACTTAGGAAATATTCTTTATTATATTTCCAAGCTTACACTTATTTGGGTTAAAATGGATGTCGTGTAAAACTTCGTTACGACAACCCAAATACTATATTCAACTAACTCTTATTCAACATTGATCTTCGAGGCTGAAATCTTACTATTTATTTGTTAATAATGAAATCAATCAAGTTGGGGTATAACTACCTCTCGGACCTTGACTGAATAACATTTATAACGTCAAAACAGATATGGCTACTTACTCGAATAATCAATACCATACAACTACTTATTCACTTTTAAACACGTATACGCTTCCTCTTTCTATTCTGACTAGATTTTATTCTTAGTCTTCCTTTTTGATTTTACTATTCTATTTCTAAGTTCGTTTCCTTATCGACTTCTATATATATATATATCGGTACGTTGATTTCTAACTATCAAATTATCTTAAAAATATTCTAACTCCTTAAATTCTCGGAAAAATTCGCCATAACCTCCTTTGTACCAGGAGCATCGGGATATTTCAAATAGCCTCCCATGGCCCTCACCAATCCAAAAGAAAAAGAAAAAGCCAAGTAGGTAGCCAATACGGCGCATAAAATCTCATATATGAATTAAATACATACCTTTTCGTCGAGCATTCTATTTATATACCTTCATACCTTATCCATACCTATCTCATGTATATTTATACCTGCCCAATCTATTTTAACTATACCTGATCGTTTTAACTCAATTCGTTAATTAATTTGTTAATTAACTCTTTAGTCTATTTCACTTTTATATTTGAACATGACATGTTCAAATATATTTTAACTTGCTTATTAACTAATTTGAATCCAAATTTCTAATTTAAGTTCTATATTCGATTTTGAATATCCATTTACAAATCCAATTCACCTTTCAAAGTTCAACTTCAAATTCAAAACTCTATTAACTAATTCCTCTTCGACTTAGTTAATTCTATTCAATTTCTATTCAAATTTTATATCACCTCTATTATTCAAATCTATATATCAAATTCTATTATTCAAATTCTATATATCAAATTCTATTCAAATTTTATATATCAAATTCTATATTGTAAATCCCATTTTGAAATTCAACACAACTTGTATTTCCTAAAACAAATTCAAAACAATATCTCTGGTAGTAATTCGACACTTACAACTTGAAAATGAATACTGATGATGCAGCTGTCATCATCAGAATCTATTTTCCAGTGATCGAAGTGAGTTCAATACTATAAAACCATTTCTAAACATTTCCACTTTGAAATTCATTTCAAAATATAATTCACACTGCTTGTAAAACAATTTAAAATCTCCCAGGATCTTAAATTTTCCCTATTTTTTATCCAAATCCATTTACAAACACTTATCCAATTTTCCAGAATTTTAATTTAATTTCTGGTTTAAATTTCATATTTAACTCTTTTGATTTCACGTATTTCACTTATATGAATTCTGATTGGTTATTTACATAACCATTTAATTTATAATCTTACTCGATTATAATAACAACCAGTATATTCAATATATTATAATTTTGATATATATATATATATATATATATCATCTCTATATCAAGATATACCTTGGGTAACTTATTTTAATTTACCCTCTTTTCAAAACATATCGTGTCGACCCATCGTATTCGAGTGTTTATAAACTCCTACCGATACAGTGGATCAAACTGATCGACCAGAACCCATAAACAACTCAACCAATGAGTCTCCACAATATAAAACAATTTTTTTATCAATAACAAATACGCTAACTCATATATATACACTCAACTCAATCTAGGGTATTACTAACCCTATCTCTACCGAGTCACGCCACAGAGCCAAGGTAATTCTTAACTTAAGCTCTGATACCAACTGTAATGACCCGAAAATCCGGTCCAATTTGAGCTGACAAAAAACACAAGTCCAACCCCAAATTAAACTGAAAATCAGGAAATTAATAGAAAGAAAACAGAGGGTGAGAATAGAAAAGATAGAAACTTAGAATAGAAGAAGAAGAACACAACATCAGAGTAACACGAACCTCACATCGGAACGAATAACATATAATATATATAATATAACTTGAAATATACATCTGTACTTGAATATACATCATTATCAAAGTACAACACTTATAACACAGCAGAAATAACTATATCTATATAATCCTGAAGCCTCCTGCTCCAAGCTCTTCCATAATATCTGTAAATCCTGACTACTTGAGTGCCCGTACAAAATTGGGGTACCCAAGAGTTTAGGAAAAACAACAAAATAAACTCCGGGTCAGTCATGGGACTGGTATGAGTAAAACAGTTTAAAATAGTTCAAACAAGTAAACGATATCTCATAAGACCACGCCGTATAACGGAACGGGTTTTTCCCTTATGAGAATCCAAAATATCTTTATATCAAAACCTTTTGATATTATAATAATGTCTATCAACCACAATATAATAATCATCTAGCAGAAACGCTTTCATCTCACGTTCTACATATATAGTATACAATCAAAACCGCAAGCACGTATTGGGTAATGGATTTCCAACTATGACATGGTATGGAACCACCTTTCGCTAGTGTACCTCTAGAGAGGAATACACTGGGTTCAACAAGAACATCTTGCAACCCGGCCACCCATGACCGACCACTCATTTCGCTTGAGTGTATCGAATGTATATCACCAACGGTTGGGATCAGCAACCGTTTCCCGAATGGGACAGTATCGGCAATAGATTTTTAGAAGTAAATGAAACTCTAGATGAGGTGATTATACACCCTACTTCGGAGCGACCGACTTAGCCATGCTGCCTGCCCGATTTCTGTCATTTACTAGATGTGAGGCTAGAAGCTACGCTTTATCATCACACCGGATTCACTTTGAATGCCACATCATCAAATCCATCAAATCACCGATTGACGTCCTCAACAATACATTATGTGTTAGCTAAAAGAAGTTTCCTTCTCCGCTTCCACTCTTGGTACGGTTGGAGAAATCAATATACATGATCGTCTGGAAATACTCTGTCAGACATCCGTCTATACAAGTCATCCAGGAACAGGATGAACCGAAGGTACTATTTAGTATATCCATCTTAGGCACTGTTATCTAGGATTTATACAATAGCCCTTGCACTTTACTCCATCGTCAATTATCTTTGGCATATATGATTCACAACGCTTATGCCAATACAGAGTGGTTCTTTTGATAATAATCCAACCGGTCTCTCCATATTAACAACGTTAAAATGGCCAAAACTTTGATAGTCTGTGATTTAACCATCAAAGAAAAACAGGTGTGCAAACAACGATATTATTTCCAGGTGGAAATTCTATCGAATCAACCATCATTTGACATTTATCTCCTTAGTTCATTTTTCATCTCCTGTTTCCCTATATACAACATTTCTTATTTTCTAAATTTAGAAAATATATGTTATTACCATTGGAAAACATTTCCATTTCTTGTTTTCTATATCAGAAAACATTTTTGGTTCTTTTTTGGAAAACATTTCCAAAACTCCTACGTTTGGATTAAACAGATGTTTAGATAAACATCGCTATGCCAACTCAAACCATTTCCTTTAATTACTAAATTCACTTAACCATCCTATACTGCTGAACCTTAACCATTCCTAAACGAAGCCAATCAAGTTGGGGTAGAACTACCTCTCAGACCTTAACTGAACAACATTTCTAACTTTGAAATAGGCAAAGTTCACTTTATATTTCTTTAACTAACTTCCTTACTTAACCTTTCTTTTCGAATAACTACATTCGATTAGCTCCTTTGGATTAACTAACTTCGACTACCTCCTTTGGATTAACTAACTTCGACTAACTCCTTTGGATTAACTAACTTCGACTAACTCCTTTGGATTAACTTACTCCAACTAACTCCTTTGGATTAACTAACTTCGACTAACTCCTTTGGATTAACTACTTCGATTAACTCCTTTGGATTAATTACTTCGATTAACTCCTTTGGATTAACTACTTCGATTAACTCCTTTGGATTAACTACTTCGACTAACTCCTTTGGATTAACTACTTCGATTAACTCCTTTGGATTAACTACTTCGATTAACTCCTTTGGATTAACTACTTCGACTACCTCCTTTGGATTAACTAACTTTGATTAGCTCCTTTGGATTAACTACTTAGATTAACTCCTTTGGATTAACTACTTCGATTAACTCCTTTGGATTAAATACTTCGATTAACTCCTTTGGATTAACTACTTCGATTAACTCCTTTGGATTAACTACTTCGATTAACTCCTTTGTATTAACTACTTCGACTAACTCCTTTGGATTAACTACTTCGATTAACTCCTTTGGATTAACTACTTCGATTAACTCCTTTGGATTAACTACTTCGATTAACTCCTTTGGATTAACTACTTCGATTAACTCCTTTGGATTAACTACTTTAACTAACTCAATCAACTTGGTTTGATCAACTCATTTGACAATCTGGTTTAATTAACTCATTTGACAAATCCCTTTTTTTTATAATTCTATTTATTCCCTAAATAATTATTCCTTTTTTATTTTCTCTATTTATTTTCCAAATAAATATTTACTTTTATTTATTTTCTAAATAAATATTTCTTTTATAAACTCCTATGATTTTATAAAATTTCATTTTCAATATACATATTTGAAAATTCCTTTTTGATATTCTAGTATTACTGATGGTTTTTAACGTGTCGTATAACAATGATCCATACCACTCAAACATACATAATCATAAACAGATTATATGACATATCATATATCAATATATATATGAAAAACGGTAAAATAAATGTTGAGGAATCCAGTTGGATTCCTCCAACCTGTTTCCCTGCATCCACAGATGTTACACAATAAAATCAACATCACTTTTAGTTCCATATGATGTATTCTGTTAAACAGATTCAAATATAGAAATTCAACTAACTGACTAGCAGTTCAATCAAATAGTCAACACACAGTCAATCAGTCAATATTTAACAGTTCTAAAAATAAAACATGAAATTATAAACTGTTCAGAGTTAGTGAGATTTACTCACATTGGCAGTTCATCGTTAAAGAACGATAAACTGTTTGTTTGATTTGAATCAAACAATTTATTTCGCCATAAATTCAAATGAGTTCCACTCCACTCCCAGTCAGCTCCATTGGGTTGCTGTCGTCCATATGATCCCGATGGATCTTGTTTTATTTCGATAACCCACCCGCTCCTCTGTTTCCTTCCTCGTTTACCCCATCACAAATAAAATTACATCCACCACAAACATCCCCTTTTGTTACACTCCCTGTATCGAAAGGCACAACACCTACAATATGTATAACCCTACACTTCAGTACCCCTCATAAAATCAAAGGCATACAGCCCATCTTCACACAATCCTTCCAGCAATGCAAATCCCCTTTCAAAATATATAAGCTTCTGTACAATATTTCTCCACTATACCATCACCACATCAACAACAAAGAAATCATCTACTGTTTTTCTTTGATCCAAATTTGCTTCACCTCCGGCGCTCCCAACCAGAAACTGATCCTACCTCGTCGCTCAACTCAAACCCACGAGCTACAGCAAGTCATCGACATGTTTATCACAGGGCTGACCCCACTTTGCCAGTCGCCACACCATATCGATAGCCTCCCTCAACCAAAGACGCAAACTCCAGAAGTCCATTTCCGCTGTAAAGTCGTGACCTACTTTGTGAATTCCAGCAATGCAAATTGAGTTCGAAAATGGAAAAATTGGTATGAGACTGAAGAGAATGGTGTTGTGGATTCGAAGACCTTGTTTCGAGAATTTAGGAATTTTATACGAAGGGTTTTCAAATTTTAAAAGAGGCGATTTCTTTGAAGAATGGGAACATGGTGGCGGCGCATTTCTTTGATTGCAGAATGATTTTAATTAGGTTTGGAAAGTTTTAAAAGTTATTATATAGGTACTTACTTTGATTTAGGGGATGATATTTACCCACGTCTTCATTTGTATTTGTGGAGATTTAGAAGTCCACGTTGTATGATTAGGTCAGCTAATTTGAAAAATGTAGTTGTAGCTTTTCTTTAGGCCATGAGAATAAATACTTAGTTATTAAGTTATATAGCTGGTAAATAATTACTTACACTAATAATGTTACTAGTTTATATATAGCTTGATGAGTGACTCTTGTTTCAGTTTTTAAATGTTTTGGCATTGGTTGTACAAAGCATTGTTCTCAAACGGACTGCTACGGACAAAACTAAAAATATCGTTGTGATGACCAATGTGCCCAGATTCCAAAAATATAATAATATCGGTAGATTAACTCATATTGTGAAACCCCAAAATGTTGATTACAGGGTGCAAAACACTCCAAATAAAAAGTTGCTTATTTAATTAATTAAAAATTACCATAAATTCTAAAAATTAAATTATCGTTATGCCCCAAAAGAACCTTGTCTAAATTCAAACCCGATCTCTATTTATATCGAATAAACCGATACGGTCGATAAACGATTCTATAGCAACTATTTTGAATTTTGATTTGGACATAAATCAAAATCTACACAAAGAAATCCTGATTTTTCTCTTCCACTAGAAAGATATACTCCACCAGCTCCACACGTTTCTTGTTTCACAGAAGTCCAATTTAAACGAATCCTGTACATTCAGTTGAAGTTCAAATCGCCAAATAGTGAACTCCAGCGCCATTTCAAGCTCGATTTTAATTATAATATAATTATACGTTCAAACTGTCGTTCAAATAATATATTCGTTATTCTAATTCAATTCTAAACTGAATTTAATATCATAGATGATTCAGTTCACACCATATCGCCGTTTCAGTCAATTCTGATTATTTCAGAATTAAATATATTATTTAATTTATTATTTGTTTAATTAAATATTCACTATTATTTAATTCAACGACTATTAAATTCACTATATCACTATTTATATAATTAAATAAATTAATTATAATACCTCTGCCAATGCGGGTCATTTCAAACGGGGACCCATTTCAGCAGTAACCCAATTAGGTATCATGGTACCCTGAAATTAGGTAGGGTGGGGCAGATTACTGGGCTTATTGTGAGCGGTCAAAAGCGACGGCTGTGGGTGCAATAGTGTGGGTTCTAACGGAGTGCAGGCGTGCACACACTTCGGAGCAGACAAACAGGGCACTGGGGGCACCAGTAGTATAACCTATGCATTCTAGAGTTGTGTCGGCCCGCCACCCTAGGACTTGATACACCCCATGGTGGGACCAACATAGGTATCTATAATGTTTGGGGTCCGTAAGACACAGATGATTGTGCGAGTAGGAGCCGATCTTTAGAAAAAGGGGATCACTTCACCCTGATCATGGGGTGCCAGTTGAGAAAATGCAAGTAGGTGCAGACATATAGTGTGGGGTGCGATAGTATATTCGATTCAAACTGCTTTATCTTAGTTTATGATACTTCCTATTTCCAGTTTATACCTATCATGCCCTTTTTCTTATTCTCATGCTGAAGAGTCACTAGACTTACCAGGCTTTAGGTCTGACCCTATTTTCTTTCGTCTTCTTTTTCTTCCGTTTCCCCCCTGGTCCACAGGGAGGAAACAACCCAGCTTAGTCAGACTCTTTGCAAGCTTCAAGATAGTAGATGTACGGTTTGGGCTCTCTTTGGCTATGGCTGTTGGACACATTCTATGGGATTTATGCAGTTTTAATTATGTTTTTATGCTTCTTTATTTAATAACCAAGACAGGAATGATGATGTAATGTTTTGGAAGTTATTATGTGACAGTTATGGAAATGTTTTGTATGAACACGTATTTATGAAATAAAAAGTCTGTTTGTTTTCCGCTGCTTATATATATGTGTTTATATCTGTCTTGTATTTTATCTGTGACTTTTACTTACAAACCTCCACCAAAGTTAAGGCATTCCCTTTGTGAGTGACCTCAATGGAGGTGGGGTGTTTCAATCACTCTGCTCCATGGAGTCACGGCGACTCCACTGCACTGATCCATAGCCACTAGTCCTTATTATGTCCACTCTGCCCCATGAAGTTGTAATAACTCCACTGCACTCACTCATAGCTATGCTACGATCACTTTGCCCCATGGAGTAATAACTACCCCACTGCACTGATACGTAGCCTAACATCCGTCTCGGTGGTGAATCAAAGCTATAGACGTCGATAACCCCATAGCACACGTCCCGCAGCAAAGCCCAACTCATGAAGTTAACTCGTTGGTTCCCAACCGGATCCTGAGTTCTACTTCCTATTTGGACTACCTTTGCGTCTCGGGTTTTGGTCATCATCTACGGGTCGGTTTGGCATGCTCCTCTTCACTATGCTTCAGATCGTGCTCCTCGAAGTAGTCCTGTCTGTGATCATCCACATCGGGTCGGGTCGGATTTCCCCACCCAAGTCGGTTCAGTTCGGTCCCTCCCTGCTCGTGCTCAACGTCTCGATTTGTGACAAGCTCTTCGGGTCGGATCGGAGGATACCCATTGGGTTCGGGTCGTGCTTCATGCTTCAGCTCGTGGTTCTCCTATTGGTTCGTAGAAGACATCCTATCCGATTCGTGATGGCTCATCGGTTCCGATCGTGGCACATAGATCAGCTCGTGGTTGAAAGCACAGCACGAAGCATCGATTCGTGGAATGATGGTCACGATCTGGTCGGCGATGGGGTCGTTTCGTGGCACATGGGTGCGATCTGATCCGGTCTCTGTATTTTTCCTGCACTTTGTCCAGCGAAATGTTTGCACCATTCGACAGCGTTGTCGACCAATCTAATACTTCTAGAAAATTACAGAGCATACCATACAGTCATAGCAACTTGTAGAATTGACCACAAACACCAAAACAATAATTTGATAGGTTAAAAGGGATCAAACATAGCCAAAATCTCATATTTCCCCTAAGCATGTTTAAGAAAAACTAATGATAGGCTTAGTAAAACTTAATCAGATTAACCCAAATTTCTAACAGAGGCCTAAAACAATATTTCGAAATTTATAAATATTTTTACAGAATTTAATCATGTTTAAATTCGCTAATTAACACTAGTTACCCTTAATTAACCATAATTAGTGAGGAACTATGCAAATCACTCACCTTTGCCACAAATAAAACTTTCAAAACTGAAACTCCGCTGTTTTGGGGCGATCTCCAGCGTCTAACAGCAGCTCTAACTCTGAAATGGTGCTATTTCTCCTTAATTTGGTGAAGATTAGGCTAATACTTGATTAGAAAGTGATTAGAGGTGATTCTAGATGTTGGAAGCCATTGTTAGGGTTAGGGAAATGTTTTAGGCAGTTGAGAAAATGAAAATAGATCGTTTTCCTATTGTTCTCAACCTCCCCATAACCCTAATCCTGAAATCGGTTATGGGCCCTCTTGCTAATCACCCTAATTAGGCCCGATTAAGCTGTTTTTCACCTTCTAAACCTTGTTTCAGCCATATCTCCCAAACGGTGAGTCTGTTTAGCTAATGTGACCACTCTATGGAAAGGTAAACCATCATCCAGATCTAATGGAAGTGGTTTCAGGTCAAAACTCCTTACCAATCAAAAGTTATGGTCGAAACAAGATCAGCTAGGGGCAAAATGGTCATTTAAAAATCGGAAAAAATCATGAACATGGGAAATGACCCCAATAGTCGTCTCCTAAAGTTACACGACCATACGACTTCGCATGAAAAAGAAATAAATATTCTACGATCCTTTGATGCGTAGAATGCGGGTCGTTACAGTGTCTCTCAATGAAGTCAACCCAATTAATATAGTAATTTGTGACTTTGGCTTGATTGAAATTAGTGACACAGGGGTTGATTTCACGTGGAATAATAAAAAAAAAGATGGACCTAGAACCTTCACTAAGGTTGACCATGCATTTTGCAACTAACCGAGCCTCACTACTTGGCTTTCATTGAATAATTTCATTCCTCTTACCTTATTGTCTGATCACTCTCCCCAAATTTTTATCTTGGTGATCAGAGATTAGTTAGGAAGCCTAGTTTTAGACTTTTTTTAATTCATGGACCAAAGAGAATAACTTCATTGGTGTTGTTGATGAAGTTTGGAAAGGTCTTGTTATGGTAACCCTATGCTTGTGCTACATAAAAAACTTAAACTCCTGAAACATGTACTAAAATCCTAATCTAGAGACAAATTTGGAAAAGGTACAAAATTATCTGACATGTTGAGTGATCAATTGGAAAAGCTACAACTTCAGTTGCTTAATGATGTTCACACTCTATCTCTGTCCTTGCTTGAAAGTGAATGCTCTCAAAAGCTCAATGATGCTTTGTATACTAAAGCCCTTATGAAGAAACAGAAATCTAAATTGAAGTGGATTCAATAGGGGACCGTAACATTGCTTTTTTCCACTCTGCACTTAAAGAAAAACATAAGAAAGAGAACATCTTTAGCATCATTGACATGGATGATCAACTTCATGACACTCAAGATGATGTTCAACAAGCCTTTATTCCGTATTTATCTACTTTATTTGGTAAAGTTAATGATTTTTCACAGAATTTAAATGAAATGAGTCCTTATAGTCTTCCAAAAATCAATCATGAACAATTTGATTCACTGAGTACTCTTGTCACTAAATTGGAAATTAAGGATGCTTTATTCTCACTTAACAAATCCTCTTGTGAAGGTCTTAATGGCTTCAATGCCACCTTTTTCACTGTTTATTGGAATATTGTGGGTAAGGATGTATGTAAAGTTGTATCGACTTTTTTTAAGAATGCTAAAATGATGGATTCCTTTAGTAACACAATTTTAGAATTAATTCCTAAATCAAAGAATGCTAATCATGTGATTGAGTTTAAACCAATTGCATGTTGTAATACTATTTACAAATGCATTTCAAAAATTATTGCCAATAGACTAAATAGTGTTCTGCCTAGAATAATTTCACATAATCAATCATCTTTTTTGCCTAGGCGTAACATTTTGGATAATGTACTTATGGCACATGAACTTCTCAAAGGTTATAATACTAAGAATATTACCCCAAGAGCAATGCTTAAATTGGATATCAAAAAGGCATTTGATTCTTTGCATTGGGATTCAATTGTTCGGATTCTAAGTTGTATGAACTATCCTTCCAACATTATCACTTGGATTCTTACATGCTTATCAACTATGCATTTTTCTATCAATGTAAACAGTAACTCTGTTGGTTATTTTAAGGGTAAAATTGGCATAAGCCAGGGTGATCCCGTGTCTGCATACATTTTTAGCATTATCATGGAAGTTCTCACGAAATTACTTGATAAACTGGTCGATAGTAACTCATTTTAGCTACATCCAAAACGTAGTGAACCAAAAATAACCTCTCTTTGCTGATGATTTAATTATTTTTTGTAAACCTGACCACTCTACCATGATTAACATAGTGAGTACATAGATAATTTTTACAGAATGACTGTACTTCAAATTAACTTCGCAAAGTTAGAGATGAACTTGGTTGGTGTTATGCCAACCATTACAACAGAGCTTCAGTATATAACTGGGTTATGCATTAATGGCAGTACCATGCCTTACCTAGGATTCCCGCTCACTTCATCTAAAATCACTACTGCACATTGTGTTCCATTGTATGAGAAGATTACAATCAGAATGGAGTGTTGGTCGAACAAAATGTTAAATCAAGCAGGTAGGATCACACTTATTAAGTCCATCATCATTGCAATGCATGTATATTGGTCTAGGATCTTCATACTACCACAAAAGTTAATAAAAACAGTACAGAGTGCATTCATGAAATTTTTCTGGAAAGTTAATATTCATATTAAATATGTTGCCGTAATCTCTTTTAAGGAAATTGATTTGTCAATTAATAAAGGTGGTTTGGGTAATAAATCTGCTTTTGTAAAACATATTGACAACTTATTGAACAAAAGAGATAGTGTTTGGGTGACCTGGTCACAAAGGCACATTTTAAATGAACAAAACTTCTGGACCATTTCTCCACACCCCAATCTTAGCTGGACCTGGATCAACATATTTAAGGTACGAAAGGAAATCTAACCTTTTATGAAATACAATGCTTCTTCATTAACTTCTGGGATGACCCATGGATTGATTTTGGGGTCATCCTTGGCAAAATTATTTAACATCAGGAAAAACTTCTTTTTGGAGTGCAAAGCAATGACACTGTTGGCAGTATGATTGTTAATTACAGGGTTGTATTGCCAAGAACTTTGGTTCATGTATGTGTTGTGCTATGGAGGAGAATTAAAACAATGTGTCCTATGGTACACAAAGCAGATAGGCTTGCATGGCAGCGGTCAGGTGAGAGTTTCAATAAAAGGCAATTATTTATGAATTTGAATGGGGTTAAAGCACTACAATTCTGTAGGTGGCACTCAGTTATATGGAGAAGGATTAACGAAGCAAAAGAAAGGTTGTTTCTCTGGAACGTTATTCACAATGCCATTTTCACTAAGGTGAAGCTTGTAGCTTGTG
Organism: Allium sativum; assembly: GCA_030737875.1. Lineage (NCBI taxonomy): Eukaryota > Viridiplantae > Streptophyta > Magnoliopsida > Asparagales > Amaryllidaceae > Allium > Allium sativum. Next base: position 257,074,164 of record CM060927.1, on the reverse strand, counting down.
GCTAGATCGTTCCAATCTAGTGTGACTTTTGTGAAGATGAACCAGAAAGTGTTGTCCACCTTTACTTTGAATGCAAGATCATCCATGATATATGGAAAATACTGATGGGAAGAATGGGTGGAAGTGTTACTGCACATGACAGTATTCAAGAATGGGACATTGCATAAAGAAATTATTAAAGGTGATGAACGTGGCAAGCTCATCAATTATGTGCTTGAGAAGTTCATCTTACTTATATGGAAATTTAGAAATGACATAGTCTTCAGGCCTGATTGAGTTGTAACCAATGAACAAATGAAGCAACAAGCTCTAATGAAAATAAGGAGGGTTACTTCTCATGTCATTCACTTTTGACACTGACATTTTGAGATGAAGGCTGTTGCTCTATGATGCTCACTGAAATTAATGTTTTTTGTTTTGATTGTATATCTTCTCGTGATTGATAGCCAATGTTTCTATGTAACCTTTTATTGTTTTTTCCTGTACTTTGTGTCTATGTAATCATCTTTTGGTTATCAATAAAGTGGCAAGGGCCATTCAATAATATTTAATTAACACTTAACTAATTCTTCTAATCTTCGCTAATCACTTTATAAACCTTCTTAGATGGAATATTTAGCTATTGAAACAAATTCGTTTAGGAATTTAAATAACTAGAAGCAGTTTCAACTTTTTGAGGCTTAGTGATCGAAATGGTACTTAAATAAGTTATCAAATATTTCCACATTTACATTGATTCACATATTAATGTCACATATAATGCTGTCAAGATACAAAGGTTCTGGCAATCAACAGTTCACAATCAATATTTAAATAACTATTTAATTCATATCAATCAATATTGATAGCAGTTAATCACACAATTTAAACTATTAGTGTAACACCCCGTATTTTAGTTAATAACTAAAATTCACTAATTACAGGATAAATAATCTCAGATGTGGGAATTGGGGGTAACGAGCTGAGTTATTGCGTTCGTTTCGGAAAAATACGCGAAATAGAGTCCGAGTTTTCGAGAATCGGAGTCCGTATGGCCCGGTTATGGCCCAAAGAAGTTTTCAGAAAATTCAAAGTTAAAAATCAGATTTAAAGTTTAGTTTTAAAAAATAATTGGAGCCAAAAGCGGAGGTGGCGGGAAAGTTCCCGCCTAGCCCCATGTCGACAGGCATGTCGACAGGGGTGTCGACAGGCCCAGGGGTGTCGACAACCCTGTCGACAGGGGTGTCGACAGGGGGTGTCGGCTCTGTTGATCTGGGTGCACCAGATCTGGTTTTTGGTTGAGCCTTGGGCTGGGTTCTAGAGATTTCCTAAATCTAACGGACCTAATCTAACCTAGGGTTAATCTAAGGGCCTAAAACACTCACATAATCTATAAATACACCCTAAACCTACCCTAATCCATACTAAAAATAGAAATGATGGCCTCATGCCGCCAAATTAAATCCTAGAAGGAGCCTCCACTAGTTTATGAAGGAAGTAGCAAGCTAATCACTCTCTAATCAATCTCTAATCATCACCATCTTCATATTTAGCAACTAATTCCACTTCATAAGTTTGCTAATCTTGGTTTTGGTGAGTTTCTATCACTTTAACATCAATTGTTAAAGTAAGTAGATTGGGTGTAATGAGACTTATGGTCTTAAATGCGGATTAGTGAGTTTGAATCATTTATAATGATATGCTACTCTATGTTTTCCTATGTTTATGCATAATTAATAAGTGGGTTTATGCATATTTGATAAGTTGGTTTATGCATGCTTAACAAGTTGGTTTATGCATGTTTAACAAGTGGGTTTATGCATGTTTAACAAGTGGGTTTATGCATATTTAATAAGTGGATTTATGCATGTTTAACAAAGTGAGTTATGCAAGTTCATATGCAAGTTATGTATATGCTTAAATGCAAGTTTAACATGATTTGCAAGTTATGCATGCTTATGCAAGTATATGAATGCTTATGCAAGATATGTATATGCTTAAATGCAAGTTTAACATGATATGCAAGTTATGCATGCTTATGCAAGTATGTGAATGCTTATGCAAGTATGTGAATGCTTATGCAAGTATGTGAATACTTATGCAAGTTATGTGTATGCTTAAATGCATGTTTAACATGTTATGCAAGTTATGAGAATGCTTATATGCAAGTTCAACATGTTATGCAAGATATGTGTATGGTAATATGCAAGTTTGGGTTAAATGTAGTTGGGTTAATATATGCTCATATATGCAAGTTGACATCCTCTTAACCCATGACAAAGTTATATGCTAAACCCATGATATTTGTGATGGATCTTTCCCTTTATTATGTCGTGAAATGAGAACGATTTACGTGGGGAACGATGGGGTAATGAATATGTTAATAAAAGTATGATTGGGTATGATTAAGCATACCATAAAAATAAATTAACAAAACTGGGAATTTACCTATTGAGTTAGGTCTACCCCATGGGAATTTACCTATTGAGTTAGGTCTACCCATGTTATGAAAACTTGATATTAATTAGGGATAATTAATATGGGGGTGATTAATTAGGAGTAATTAATCGACTAAGACACGAGGTTGGACTCATTTGTAGTGTAAAACTGCCCGGACCCAACCGGCTTAACCAGTTGCTACAAATGTCAGCCCAATGTGAGAGGTCTTAGCCATAAATTAAATACGTGATTAAAGTAAAGACACGAGGTTAGACTCTGTTATGACGTAAGACTGCCCGGACCCTACCGGCTTAACCAGGCGGTCATAACAGCCAGTCTAATGTGGGAGGTCTTTATAGGAGACCACGGTCTTAATTAATTAAGAAACACTTAACCATATTAGCATGTAGTGGGACATGAGGGGTTAAGTGGGTGCCTTGGGTGGCATGTGGAAATTTAGTGGTTGCCTTGGGTGGCATGTGGAATCTAGTGGGTTGCCTTGGGTGGCAATAGAAAATACGATTAGAATACTTAACCAAGTGAAACATGTAATTAAACATGATTAAAGGGTTAAGTGGGATTCACTAGATAAGTGACAAGCTTAGGTGGGTAGCTTGTGGGGGCCCATTTCAACCAATATCCCAAACGTATCTTTGTGGGCTCGACCCATGTCGAGTGACGGGACACGCATATTGGGCTTGATTATAAGAGGCCAAAACGGGTTAGCGGTGGCAACGCAAGTCCAACGGGTTTCATATGCGTGTGTGGACCCGGGCTGGTAGATAAGCCGTTGTTGCATCGTGTAGATATAAAGCCGTGCACCGTTGATATTATCAGGTGGCCACTTTAGGGGAGTGATACACCCCACTGTGGGACCAGCACGGGTATCTACGGTAGGGAGCCGATCGCTTGGGGAGTAGTGGGTTACACCTAGTGGAGATAGGGGCAGACGGCACCTATGTGGTCAGCTAGGGGTACATGAAACTACTAGTTATACCTTTCTTTAAGTCCTTGGGTGGGATCAATCTTTGAGTAGGAATGACTGGTGTGGTGCAGTGTAGTAATTATCCTTGGGTGGGTAGATGCGTCTTTACAGTTATCTTAGTTTATCCTAAGTATACCAAGCTGCTTAGTGTAGCCATTCATCCCCAGACATTACCGTAGGTCAAGTTTATGTCTTCTCTGGTTACTTTAATGATTGTATTGTTAAAGTTATAGGACTCGCTCAGACTTATGTCTGACCCCGTTGTTTTTATCTTTTTCCCAACCCTCAGGTCCTACGGTGGATCCTAGCAGTAGTGGAGCTTGATCCGATTGCTGTTCCAGTCTTTAGGAGCTTGGATAGATGTAAAGCTCCAGTTACCCAGTTATCTTTTCTTTTGTCTTGGCTATTGTATGAGAGAGTGAGATTATGTACTTCTTTATTTTGATGGATATTGTACTTGACTTTTATTGTGGTTTTATGATGTAACCAGACATGTTTATTTCCGCTGTTATGAGATGATGTTTTAAATTTCAAGTACTATTTATATCTGTCTTGTTGTAATTTTTCTGTTCTATATTCACTAAAATACTCCACCGATGTTATGGCATTCCCTTAGAGAGTGACCATAGCGGGCGTGGGGTGTTACACGTGGTATCAGAGCAAAGGTTACCGGAACAGATAAAATTTTTAGAAAACTATTTTTCTAAAAACATTTTTGGAAGAAATATTTTCAAAGATAAGTCTTTTAAGAGAAAAGTTTTTGAAAGAAAAGCATAATCCCCAATAGCCATATCTATATCCTTCGAATTCTCCATTTTGAATCTTTCCTTTTTCGTTTCAGCATGGCTGAGGATCTTAACTTTCCGGAGGGTGTGACGGAACCAGTATGGTATAGGAGATTGATGGAGGCTAGGGCCACCACTGCGGGTCCAGCAAATATCCCTCCACCAACCGTAGCACCCGATCTTCCTCCTCCCCCTCCTCCTCGCACAGATACTTTTGCTAAGACTTGCAAGGAATTTAAAGCTATGGGAGGGAAACCTTTTCAAGGATCTGAAACTTTTGTGGAGGCTAGAGATTGGCTTAAGGAGGTGGAAGAGCTGATAGATATCTTTGAGATGGAAGAAGGAAAGAAAGTCAAGTTGGCTGCTTGGTTGATGAAGGGAGAGGCCTCATTCTGGTGGGAGGTCACTAACGGAGAACGCCCCGTTGACTCTTGGGCGGATTTTAGGCAAAGATTTGTGGCAAAGTTTCTCTCAAGGGCGGAGGAAAACTTGTATATGGAAAGATTCTTGACTCTAAAGCAAGGAAATCTCTCAGTGAAGGAATATGTCAACAAGTTTAATCAATTGGCAAGGTTTGGCCTAGACATGGTGAATACACCGGAGAAGAAGGCTTTGAGGTTCGTGAAAGGCTTGAATGAACCAATGCATGGGTTAGCTATGACTCATATCCCTATGGGGGCCACCTTTGAGAAGCTAGTTGACATGGCACTCATGCATGAAGAAGAGAAGGGTCCCAATGCTAGTAAGGCACCCGAGAAGAAGGGAGATCAAAAGAGACCTCAGCAACAACAACAAAACAAAGGTGGGAAAGGCAACGGTGGCAAAGGCAAGAAGAAGAAGTGTTTCAATTGTGGAACACCTGGCCACCTAAGCAAGGATTGTCGCAAGAAGAAGAAGACTGGCTGCTTCCACTGTGGCGAAGCAGGGCATCTAGTGAAAGACTGTCCTAAGAAGGGGCAAAGGACGGGGTCTACCTCAGGAGGACAGGTGCAAGCTCTTATGGCACCGGGTCAGGTTAGGGGGAAAGTACAGGCTCTCGCAGTTCCACCGATTCAGGAGAGAGGTAGAACTATTTCCGTTGAAAGTCTGGTTTTTCTATTTGATCATCCTGTCCGTACACTGTTTGATTCAGGCGCATCGCATTCGTTTATCTCATCATCATTAGTTGAGTCACTGCACTTAAACACCAGTCTGGTAGATGATCCCTTGGTTGTTTCAAACCCAATTGGGGGCTCCACTTATTTGTCCATGATATGTTTGGGTTTGAAGATTTCTATACTTAGCATTGAGTTTAGATGTGATGCTTTTGTGTTGGGCTTCACGGGCTATGGGTTGATTTTGGGCATGGACTGGTTATCCAGTAATGGTGCCGTTCTTGATTGCGAAAGGAGAGTTGTTAGGCTCATGACCCGCTTGGGTAACACTCTCGAGATTTCTTGTAATCCCATGGACTCTGTTATGCTAAGTTATCTTGAATCGCTTGACGCTTCGGTCGAGAGTTTGCAATCTGTTAGAGTGGTCCGTGAATATCCGGATGTGTTTGAGGAGGTGAAGGGCTTACCTCCGAAGCGGGAGATTGACTTCCGAATATATCTGGTGGATAATGCTAAACCTGTATCTTTACCAGTGCGCCACATGGCTCCTCGTGAGAGGAGGGAACTCCATAAGCAAGTGGGGGAGTTGCTTGAGAAGGGGTTCATAAGACGGAGTATATCGGAGTGGGGTGCTCCAGTAGTATTTGCTACGAAGGCGGATGGGTCCCTCAGACTTTGTGTAGACTATAGAGAACTCAACAAGCTCACAAAGAAGAATAGACACCCATTGCCGAGGATTGATGATCTTTTCGATCAGTTGGTTGGCGCCTCAGTATTTTCTCAGCTGGACTTAGCCACGGGGTTTCATCAGTTGAGGGTGGCTGAGGATAGCATAGACAAGACTGCCTTTAGAACTCCGGATGGTTTCTATGAGTGGCTGGTGATGCCATTTGGGTTGACGAACGCCCCTGCATACTTTGTTGTTTTGATGAGTAGGGTGTTCAGGGAGTTCCTTAATAAATTCGTGGTGGTCTTTGTGGATGATATCTTAGTATTTTCTAAGAGTGAAGAAGAGCATGCCCTACATCTTGGGGAGGTATTAAAGACTCTTCGAGCACATAGCCTTAAGGCTAAATTCTCTAAATGTCACTTCTGGAGGAAGGAGGTGCGGTTCTTGGGGCACGTGGTCTCCAAGGAAGGGATAGCTGTGGATCCCGCAAAGGTAGTATCAATTCAGGATTGGAAGGTTCCGAAGAATGCTACCGAAGTAAGAAGTTTCTTGGGGTTGGCGGGTTATTATAGGAAGTTTATTAAAGACTTCGCAAAGATATCAGCCCCATTAACCCGCTTAACGAAGAAGAATCTTGTTTTCACATGGGACGTAGATTGTGATGATGCGTTCCGACGGTTAAAGAGAGCTTTAACCACTGCTCCAGTTTTAGTGTTGCCAGATGGGAGCAAGCCATTTGTTGTTTATACCGATGCTTGTGGGACAGGACTTGGCGCAGTCTTAATGCAAGAGGGAAGGGTAATAGCCTATGGTGGAAGGCAGTTGAGGGCACATGAGAAGAATTACCCTACCCACGATCTAGAGTTGGCCGCTATTGTTTTTGCGCTTAAGATTTGGCGCCATTATCTTCTTGGTGAGAGATTCGAATTGTTCACTGACCACAAATCATTGAAGTACTTGTTTTCTCAGAAGGATTTGAATCTGAGACAGCAAAGGTGGATGGAATTCTTAGCATCCTATGATTTCGAGATAGCGTATACCCCTGGTAAGGGTAACGTGGTGGCGGACGCCTTGAGCAGGAAGAGGTTGTCCTTGAGTCCATTGTTCGTGGAACAACGAAGCTTGGAATTTATCTCGATGTTTGACTTCAGACCTTCCGTTAATTATGTACCCGGTTTGCTAGCTTCCTTGGAAGTTAGACCTACTCTTTTAGGGCGGATTGGTGAAGCACAGAGGGACGACCCACAGTTGGTTGAGTTGGTGGAGAAGCTCATAAGAGCGGAGTCGTCCAGCCATTTGAGTAGGTACACCCTAGACGATAGGGGGTGCTTGCGTAGAGACGGTAGACTTTGTGTACCGCAAGACGAGGGTTTGAGGAAGGTTATTCTTGATGATGCACACCGTTCTAGGATGACTATTCATCCCGGTGGGGACAAGATGTACCAAGACATGAAGAGGGTTTTCTTCTGGGCCGGTATGAAGAAAGATGTGGCCGAGTATGTCGCTCGATGCTTGGTGTGCCAACAAGTGAAGGCGGAGCAAAAGAAACCAGGTGGGTTGCTTCACCCATTGGAGGTTCCGCAATGGAAGTGGGATAGCGTCTCGATGGATTTTGTTGACGGGTTACCCAGATCGAGAAAGGGTAATACAGGAATTTGGGTGGTGGTAGACAGACTTACTAAGAGCGCCCATTTCATACCTGTGAAGGGCAAGAGGACCGCTCCATGGCTAGCTTCAGTATATCTTCGAGAGATAGTTCGATTGCATGGGGTACCCTCTAGCATAGTGAGTGATCGAGATCCTATCTTCACTAGCGAGTTCTGGAGAAGTTTGCAAGAAGCAGTGGGGACTCAATTGTGTCTGAGCACCGCATATCATCCTCAGACGGACGGCCAGACTGAGAGGGTGAATCGTGTTCTAGAAGACCTTTTGAGGCTTTGTATCTTAGATTTTGGAGGTACATGGGAAGAGCATCTTCCATTGGTGGAGTTCGCATATAATAACAGCTTTCAGTCCAGTATTGGTATGGCTCCTTTCGAAGCTCTCTATGGAAGGCCTTGTCGATCACCTACATGTTGGTGGGAATCTACGGATAAGATCTTGCTTGGGCCTGATATGATTAGGGAGACTTCTGAGAAGATTGACTTGATTCGAAGAAGGATGAAAGCAGCGCAGGATAGGCAAAAATCTTATGCGGACAAGAGGAGGACGGATCTTGAGTTTGAAGTTGGGGACATGGTCTTTGTCAAAGTGTCTCCATTGCGAAATGTGGTTCGCTTTGGATCTGTTGGGAAGCTAGCACCAAGGTTCGTAGGGCCGTTTCCTATTAAGGAAAGGATCGGACGGATGGCATATAGAGTGGAGTTGCCCGACAGACTTAGTGGTGTACATGATGTATTCCATGTGTCCCATTTGAGGAAGTGCTTACATGAGACCGCAGAGGTGGTAGAGCCGAGCTTGCTTAAGGAAGTGGAAGTAGAGCGTGATGCGACTATTCGACGAGCTCCTACTCGCATCCTTGGGTCAGAGACTAGGAAATTGAGGAATCGAGAGGTTCAACTAGTCAAAGTGCAATGGGGAGATGACGAAAGCAATGCTACTTGGGAGACGGAAGCGAAGATGCGTTCATTGTACCCATTTCTTTTTGAGGGTATGTCTTTACTTTCTCCTTTATCGCTTGTCTAGTACTTATCTTATCTTTAGTATGTCCTCTCGTTAGTACTGATTGACCTTTAGATAGGGTAAACCTATGGTTGAAACATGTGTTTGAGACATGTTATGGTTGATGGATGCAAGTGGATGCAAGTGTTTGCTAGTGGTTGCTCGTGGATGCATATACACACACTCTAGGCACTAGATCGGCTCAGTCACTTCATATTGCATATTGCATAAAATTGTGTGTAGGAAGCTATATTTATGGATGTATAATGATTGTGTTATCATATGGATGATGCATTTTGGTGAATGATTGTGCACTCATGTAGATATTGTATGTGTCGATAGGGTTCTCTCGCATACATAATGGATGCATGGCACTATCATGGTTTGCATATGTTCATACATTAGATAGGGAACATATACACACACTTTTTGCATATGCTCATACATCATTAGAAATTGTTTTAAGGACAATGGATGCCCGTGTTTGATGGATTGAGTAGATGGTTGTTTGGATGGTAGGATATGCATTCTCCTTAGCTTAGAGATTTCGGGGACGAAATCCTTTAAGGAGGGGAGAATGTAACACCCCGTATTTTAGTTAATAACTAAAATTCACTAATTACAGGATAAATAATCTCAGATGTGGGAATTGGGGGTAACGGGCTGAGTTATTGCGTTCGTTTCGGAAAAATACGCGAAATAGAGTCCGAGTTTTCGAGAATCGGAGTCCGTATGGCCCGGTTATGGCCCAAAGAAGTTTTCAGAAAATTCAAAGTTAAAAATCAGATTTAAAGTTTAGTTTTAAAAAATAATTGGAGCCAAAAGCGGAGGTGGCGGGAAAGTTCCCGCCTAGCCCCATGTCGACAGGCATGTCGACAGGGGTGTCGACAGGCCCAGGGGTGTCGACAGCCCTGTCGACAGGGGTGTCGACAGGGGGTGTCGGCTCTGTTGATCTGGGTGCACCAGATCTGGTTTTTGGTTGAGCCTTGGGCTGGGTTCTAGAGATTTCCTAAATCTAACGGACCTAATCTAACCTAGGGTTAATCTAAGGGCCTAAAACACTCACATAATCTATAAATACACCCTAAACCTACCCTAATCCATACTAAAAATAGAAATGATGGCCTCATGCCGCCAAATTAAATCCTAGAAGGAGCCTCCACTAGTTTATGAAGGAAGTAGCAAGCTAATCACTCTCTAATCAATCTCTAATCATCACCATCTTCATATTTAGCAACTAATTCCACTTCATAAGTTTGCTAATCTTGGTTTTGGTGAGTTTCTATCACTTTAACATCAATTGTTAAAGTAAGTAGATTGGGTGTAATGAGACTTATGGTCTTAAATGCGGATTAGTGAGTTTGAATCATTTATAATGATATGCTACTCTATGTTTTCCTATGTTTATGCATAATTAATAAGTGGGTTTATGCATGTTTGATAAGTTGGTTTATGCATGCTTAACAAGTGGGTTTATGCATGTTTAACAAGTGGGTTTATGCATATTTAATAAGTGGATTTATGCATGTTTAACAAAGTGAGTTATGCAAGTTCATATGCAAGTTATGTATATGCTTAAATGCAAGTTTAACATGATTTGCAAGTTATGCATGCTTATGCAAGTATATGAATGCTTATGCAAGATATGTATATGCTTAAATGCAAGTTTAACATGATATGCAAGTTATGCATGCTTATGCAAGTATGTGAATGCTTATGCAAGTATGTGAATGCTTATGCAAGTATGTGAATACTTATGCAAGTTATGTGTATGCTTAAATGCATGTTTAACATGTTATGCAAGTTATGAGAATGCTTATATGCAAGTTCAACATGTTATGCAAGATATGTGTATGATAATATGCAAGTTTGGGTTAAATGTAGTTGGGTTAATATATGCTCATATATGCAAGTTGACATCCTCTTAACCCATGAAAAAGTTATATGCTAAACCCATGATATTTGTGATGGATCTTTCCCTTTATTATGTCGTGAAATGAGAACGATTTACGTGGGGAACGATGGGGTAATGAATATGTTAATAAAAGTATGATTGGGTATGATTAAGCATACCATAAAAATAAATTAACAAAACTGGGAATTTACCTATTGAGTTAGGTCTACCCCATGGGAATTTACCTATTGAGTTAGGTCTACCCATGTTATGAAAAACTTGATATTAATTAGGGATAATTAATATGGGGGTGATTAATTAGGAGTAATTAATCGATTAAGACACGAGGTTGGACTCATTTGTAGTGTAAAACTGCCCGGACCCAACCGGCTTAACCAGTTGCTACAAATGTCAGCCCAATGTGAGAGGTCTTAGCCATAAATTAAATACGTGATTAAAGTAAATACACGAGGTTAGACTCTGTTATGACGTAAGACTGCCCGGACCCTACCGGCTTAACCAGGCGGTCATAACAGCCAGTCTAATGTGGGAGGTCTTTATAGGAGATCACGGTCTTAATTAATTAAGAAACACTTAACCATATTAGCATGTAGTGGGACATGAGGGGTTAAGTGGGTGCCTTGGGTGGCATGTGGAAATTTAGTGGTTGCCTTGGGTGGCATGTGGAATCTAGTGGGTTGCCTTGGGTGGCAATAGAAAATACGATTAGAATACTTAACCAAGTGAAACATGTAATTAAACATGATTAAAGGGTTAAGTGGGATTCACTAGATAAGTGACAAGCTTAGGTGGGTAGCTTGTGGGGGCCCATTTCAACCAATATCCCAAACGTATCTTTGTGGGCTCGACCCATGTCGAGTGATGGGACACGCATATTGGGCTTGATTATAAGAGGCCAAAACGGGTTAGCGGTGGCAACGCAAGTCCAACGGGTTTCATATGCGTGTGTGGACCCGGGCCGGTAGATAAGCCGTTGTTGCATCGTGTAGATATAAAGCCGTGCACCGTTGATATTATCAGGTGGCCACTTTAGGGGAGTGATACACCCCACTGTGGGACTAGCACGGGTATCTACGGTAGGGAGCCGATCGCTTGGGGAGTAGTGGGGTACACCTAGTGGAGATAGGGGCAGACGGCACCTATGTGGTCAGCTAGGGGTACATGAAACTACTAGTTATATCTTTCTTTAAGTCCTTGGGTGGGATCAATCTTTGAGTAGGAATGACTGGTGTGGTGCAGTGTAGTAATTATCCTTGGGTGGGTAGATGCGTCTTTACAGTTATCTTAGTTTATCCTAAGTATACCAAGCTGCTTAGTGTAGCCATTCATCCCCAGACATTACCGTAGGTCAAGTTTATGTCTTCTCTGGTTACTTTAATGATTGTATTGTTAAAGTTATAGGACTCGCTCAGACTTATATCTGACCCCGTTGTTTTTATCTTTTTCCCAACCCTCAGGTCCTACGATGGATCCTAGCAGTAGTGGAGCTTGATCCGATTGCTGTTCCAGTCTTTAGGAGCTTGGATAGATGTAAAGCTCCAGTTACCCAGTTATCTTTTCTTTTGTCTTGGCTATTGTATGAGAGAGTGGGATTATGTACTTCTTTATTTTGATGGATATTGTACTTGACTTTTATTGTGGTTTTATGATGTAACCAGACATGTTTATTTCCGCTGTTATGAGATGATGTTTTAAATTTCAAGTACTATTTATATCTGTCTTTTTGTAATTTTTCTGTTCTATATTCACTAAAATACTCCACTGATGTTATGGCATTCCCTTAGAGAGTGACCATAGCGGGCGTGGGGTGTTACAATTAGTTAGCAAAGCACAAATTTTGGTTTTATTCTGTTCAGTTGATGTTCATAATTTATGAAATATGTCACTCAAAATAACTTGATAGTGTTTCATTTGGCTAAATAAATAATATAGTTTTAAAATGCATAACTTAAACAAGGTTATTATTTAAAATCACGTTATTTATAACGTATCCATTTTTATATAACAAAAAATTCTTCTTAACCCAAACTATCGATTAACCACTCTACATAGTCCTGTTCACTTTTCGAACCCAGTGCAAAAGTCTGTACGTACGTCAAACGGAGTTCGTATGAGCACGTTATTTGAATTTCAATTCAAGGTATAATCATATATATTTAAAAATAAATAAAAACAAGCAATCCCCTTACCTTTACTACGCCCGACCCAAATTACTACACTCAAAGACCTGGACCAACTGAAACAAAGCGGACCCGTTCCCCTTCTTCTTCTGCCCTCCTTTCACTACAACAAAAACACCATATTACAACTTTAATTTTACAACTATGCGAAAAGCACAGTTGTAATAATTGTTTTTTTACAACTGTGTAAAAAGCACAGTTGTAATAAATGTTTTTACAACTGTCATCTCTCTAAAGTTGTAATAAACATATATATCACAACTTTTCATTTTATTAGTTGTAATAGATGCCTATTAGAAATATCTATATTTAATAACTAATTATATTAATATTTAATAATAATAATTAATAATAAACTTAGGAATCAATAATATTTGTCAATTATTATTAAATAATTAATAGTTAATAAGTAGTAATTTATTTTTAATAGTTAATGTGTGTTAACTACTTATTAATTAATAGTAACATAATCTTTTAATAAGTATTACTCTCGATTATAATTAACTAATTAGAAATAAGTAAAAGCTAATTAATAACTATTATTAATAAGTAATACTTGATTTGGTAGTAACTATTTCAGCAGTTTTAATAAATATAATTTTGGCAAACTTGTTTGTTCAATAGTTAACAACCGCGCTAGTTTGTGCGCTTTTGATAGAACTTTTTTATTTGCGTGTAAACTTAATGCTGTAAGTAGTCCCTGGCATTGCTTTTGATCTGCCAACTTTTGACAATTTTAACTACGAAGTAATATTTAATATTTAGCAATTAAATTATATAATAATTCAAAAAATATTAATAATAAATATAACATTTATAATAATTAATAAATAAGATTTTAATAAACAATAAAAATTAAATATAAATATATAATATTAATAACTAAGAGTAAATATTTGTTATTAATTTGAAATGTGGCACAATTCAAAACATAATGTTGAAAATGTTTTTGTGAACACTCGAACATAACTTAGCTCCAAACTGATTTATGACCCTTGACACTTGACAATTTGCATCGGTTCAATTAACCTTGCCACTGTTCATGGTCTTTTGACATCGGTTCAATTCAATATTTATTTCTTTTCCATTGGTTCAATTTCCCTTTCTCCTTTTTCTCGTGTTCCACCGCAAACCCTAATTCCCCTTTCGATAATCAGGCTGCCACTTCACATCGCCACTGTTTGATTTATTGAAATCACTCTTTCTCCAGCTGCATCGCTCGTCGCCGTCTCTATTTCCGTCGTCCGCTGTTTGATCGCCTAGATATCTTGCCTGCATTCCCTCGTTGGTAAATTTCATTCATTGTTCCAATTGCATGTGCTTGTAATTTTATTGTTTCCCTCGGCTGTTGCATTCATGTAATTTTACTGTTTCCCTCTCGCTGATAATCATGAGAACGCTCCCCCTCGGTATTTCCCATATATCCAATCCCTTACACATGCAAAGTTTGACCAACTTTTTGGCTCATGTTACTGTGTCATATTGATTGTAACAGTGCTCCTTTTAGGTTGACCTTTATATATAATTTGATGACAAACCTCAATAATGACCAAGAAACTGATGCAAGTTTATAGGGTATGTTGTATTAACACTTATTTTATTTATATTTATGTTAAGGAAAGCTAAGGAAGTCATAGAGATGAATTAGTTGTTGACTTTATCCTTGGAATAACTATTATACAGTTCAGATTTTAATGTAAGATGTAAAAAATAATTGTGCTGAAATTGTTAGTTTCCATGTGAAATCATAAAAATTCATTGTCATTAATATTGTACATTTCCTTCTTAATCTTTCCATCTCCTGACAAATTACCATGACAGACATCTACATTTCCACTGCTGCTTATTTCCCCCTTCTTTACTACCCATTATGTTTCTTCGATCTCACCAAACCCTTTCATCCATTTATTATTTGTTTATTTTCATCTCCATATTCATTCATCCAGCTGTCATTCCTTTGCATTTGCAGTCACAGTCATTTTGAAATATGAAATTGGATCATATATATGCATTTACACGTGTGCATATGTGTAAACATATATTTGGTCATACGCTGAGTTTTTATATTTAATTTATGATATTGACTTTTTGAATTTTACGGGTTTGGGTAATCACTAACACGAGTTCCACATAATCACTAACATCCATAGCAGGACTCGAGGTGCATAGTTGCATAAATGAATATAGCTAACTTCATAAATATAATGCCTCTCTCCGGGATGTTATTTATTTGAAATGCTATCTCTCATTCAAAAACAAATCACTAAAGCAAACCTGCATGCCTTGTGCGACTCTGTGGTGCTAGAGTATTTGCCATAAACCAATATGTTAGAATGACCAAAGTTTGTTCGCTTGCATTTCATATTTTGTATTGCGGTACTGACTTTATAGGCTGGAATATATGTACATTATATCAACATTATTTTTGTATACAGTTAGGATTAAGTTCAACCACAAAATGCATGGGTTAATATTGGTTAATCATTTATTAGGTGTGCACCTATACATATACATATATTTATGTAATTGGCGAGACCTTAAACCAGGTTCATATATGTAGATGCTGTTAAGACGGGGTAATGTGTGTGTGTGTATATGCATTTGTATTGGACATGCTTATATATTTTTGCATTTGGTCTACATTGAGATTCCTACAACTGCAGTGTTGTTAAATTAGCATGCATTGTCCCTTGTGGCTATCTTGATAAGTTTTGTTAGCCTTGTTAAAGCCATTATCTAAACTGTTTCACCACGTAAATTCTTCCTTGATTTGTAAAGATGAAACACCCATATTATTTAGTTAAAACTGAAAACACACACTTGATTTTAGCTATACATAATTATTGCTGCACTAGTTCGTCTATGTGGATCTAGTTGAAAACTGAATATACGTTACACTATATATTCGGTAGAAACTTGGAGGCATGTTAGTTTAGCATGTACCCGGTTGCCCTGTCATGTATTGTCCAACTAAAGCATAGCGTATTTAAAGGAATTTTAGAAAACTATTTCCAATGTAGTTTTACGAAATGAGTAAACATGTTTGGTCCTGGAACTTCTGATTAAATTCCTTCCCATAACCTTCCTACTAACTTCTAAAGTATTGTACATCAGTGGTTTGTTGTCTTGCCCATATTGACATCTTACCTATATTAATGAGTACACTTTGACATCTGCTGAGTTATATATATATATATACACATATATATATATATATATATATATATATATATATATATATATATATGGGTTGATATATGGACATTCTGAAATATTAGTATAACCTAAAAAGAAAAGAAATCTGAGCATTTCTTACCTTATGTATTTAGAAACCAGAAGTCATGTATGTACTTAGTTTGTCCCCTACATATCAGGCCTGGACCACAACAATGTTGTTGATGTGCATCCTTGATGAATTAAACTGGAAGTATACTTGTTACTTGTATTTCATGTCTTATTTGATAGATATTCTTGCTAAGTGTACTTGTATGTTATATGTATACCCTATGTATGTTATAAATACACTTGTAGCATAAGTATGCTTGTTAATTGTATATCCTTCTTGCCCATGAATAATTGATATATAAGTACTTGCCTCGTTATGAGGCTAAACATATGTATTGGGATCTTCTCTGAATTAAAAAGATCAGCAATGCTTTGGGATCTTCTCTGAATTATCGTATTTTGATTTCCTAATTTAACAACTTCATCATCACACCTTTTTTTTGTTTGCTACTGGCTCTAGTTCCTACTCATATATAAAAAGTTAAAATTGATAAACAAAATAAATAATAAATATATTAGATAGGCAGTGTGTGGTTTTGAATTTTCCAGCAGAACACTGATCAAGTCACTGCCACACTCATCAACCCATTGATCACCCTATCTGCTATTTTTCAACATTATGGTCCCTTATCATTTTAGTTGGCTTTTGAGTTGTCAAGTTTAGATCCATGTTAGAGTTTATGTTTTGCTCACACTACCAAAATATCAAAAGTAGTGTGAACAAAATACTATTCAGCAGCTGCTGCAAGCTTTAAAAAACAAAAAAAGAGAGTAAAAAATCATGCTTTGTTTGATAATTGTTCTAAAATGCTTCTCTTGCTATAAAAATTATTTTGCAGTTATCAAAGAATGACATGATTTCCAAATCTACTTCTTGCACATGTAATCCAAAACAAGTATTATACATAGAATATGCGTTTATACCTCAAATAGAATCAGTAAGAGTTGTGAAACCACTTATTTAAATAATCAATATTGCTAGCTATCTTAGGAATCGAGTTCTAGCAAGAGATAAGTTATTCAGTGCTCTAGTGGAAGATATGTAAAATATTTTATGTGACATGATACTATTTGATGCTCTGGCTAAACCATCCAAGTAATAATAGAACTATCCGTTGTTTCAATTGGAACATCAATTTCAACCTTAACCATGTTTTTTATTTAGGAATATTTTGGAGCTATGTAAATATAAGACAATTTCACTTTGGAAAGTAACAAATAGTTTTGTGTTTTGACACTCAAGAAGCTAATCAAAATGTTGCTTATATGTGTTTATCTAATTGCATGCTATGTTCTTGAATTTTATTTATACATGATACTAATGTGTTTGATTAGCGTTAAAAATAGGTACAACAAGGCAAGTTGGATTGGAATACTGTGCAAATTCACTTTTGGACTACATATGTATAACAAACGCACACATATACACACACAAATATATATATATATATATATATATATATATATATATATATATATATATATATATATATATATATATATACATTTTTTTTGAAAATTAGTTTGCTTTATATTTCTAATAAGAAGAACAGTACAAAAGGCAGATTAGCATACTAACCATTACAATGTAAAAAAAAGAAATAAAAAATAGTAAATACAAGTTATTATAAAAAAAAATTAACAAAGATCCCGCACATGATAAGGCCTCCATCCCACTTTGAGTGCGAACTCACTACATTAACCCCAAACCAAGCTCTCCACTGCCATTGACATGCATAAGGCATCCTTATTCAAACCCAAGCTAGTAGCATATCTGATTACCAGTCTTCTAATCAGCTCTCATCCATCCAGGCAGTTTGTAACAAACCAAAATAGCCCCTAGACAGGTATAGATAGCAACAAAATTCAACAATAACTTCTTGCAAGAGAAATCCCGAAAAGAATATTCAATTCAAGCTCTAATTCTGGTTGATGATTCACAAACAACTGTGAATCAATCTTAGAAAAGAATCAACAATTAGAACTGCAGGTTTCTTATAACCACTGCAAAAAATCCAGATGCCACCATCTAACCTTATAACATGAACTCCATCTTCCCTGTTATGCTTACTGTGAGAGCTAGACAAAGCAGGCGAGTCCATTTTCATTTTCATCAAGAACTGAAGTCAAGACGTTATACGTAATTATATACTGGAATAGAAGAAACCACTGAAGATTGTTAATAGCTTCTTAAGAACATTCAACCAAAAACCTTCAATAAAATCAAACTAATATCCAAACAATGTTTTTCAAACTCATAATCGGGTTTACATGAGGTTGATCAACATGAAAAATATTGATTAAGTTGATGAACTTGGATTCATTAAACCATCCATTAACATAGATATCTGGATCCGATCTGAACATTTATTTATCAAGGCACCAATATAGCATTAAATCATTCCATCCAGAACAAATAAAACTGTTAATCCTCAATTTTTGAGTGAACACAAAAAGTACTAGATAGCCAAAAATTAGTGCAGTATGAATCGATTATCCCATAGCCATTTTATGGATCTACTAAAATCATCATCGCATAGAAGGCTATTGGGGATAAACAAACTGAGATGAAAATCATTAAGAACCAGTAAACCAGATCTAAGGTGAATCAAAGGATACCACTTCAAAATGGGCATACTATAATCGGTCGATTTCCAATCTTCAAAACAAGCGAAAATCAAAAATACTCATCATCCATTAACCCAAGACCAAAAGCCAGATTAATCTTACCCAATTCGAACTGAGCTCGATTTAGCTCAATGATGGAAGATAGGTTGGATAACTTGGAACTGAAGCTACTTTTGCGCCGGTCATGCCGAATCCAAAATTAACAGAGGCTTGATGATCCACAATCAAGCTAATCAGATCCGCAGAGATTGGAAAGAGAAATCAAAGCTACATATAGATCCGGAGGCGAACTAAATAGATCTGGCGTGTTCCTTTGTTAAAATTAGAGATATAAGATGAAATAAGATTTGGCTTATCAACGAATCAAATTTGTTGAAGGTTAACTGGAATCGCGAAGCGATTTGTTTATAGAAACAAATCGAATCCAATTAAGGATGAAAAACGAGAAAGATGAGGACTCACGAGTGATGAAAACAAGCAGAGAAAATCTGCTTATCGCCATTAACAAGCCTAACATACATACATATGTATAGATATATATATACACACATACATATATACATACACATATATATACACACACACAGACACACACACATAAATATATATATATATATATATATATATATATATATATATATATATATATATATATGCCAACATAGCGTAGCACAGTTGAAATGCGTGCTCCTGCCTGATAAGAGGTCGGAAGTTCGAGGTCTATTTTGACCATCGAGTTGGCATATTAATCAATTTTCAAAAGAAAATTATACATATATATATATATATATACTGTGTTTTCCAATGTGTATTACATATGTTGTAATTGTGAAATTGCAAACTGCTCTTCGTACAAAGGAGACTATGTATAGAAGATGTTAGAAACGACTTACATGTCTTAGATTCGCCTTTTGATTGAATTTCTTAAATTAGAGAAGGAGGTTTTGCAATTTTCATACTCTGTAGTTTTTATTAAAAAGGAGGGAGAGGATTCCTTATGCGATTACCTTTTCCATTCTTTCCAGAATGTTCTGATCTTAATATTTAGGCTAATTTAGACTTAATTAAGCCGATGTGTGATTATCTTATGCTAGTAAGGCTTGCAAGCACATTTTTACATCCTTAATAATATTATTTTAAATTCAAATTTCATCAATACACAAATATATTAAATGTTGTGTACACATAAGAAAATCCAAACACATATTCTTATCCATTTTAAACATCATTTTTAATATAACACACATTAAAATTCATATCTTTACTAAAGCAAAAATTTTACACCTTAATTATTCAAAACTTACATTTCTCAGGTTTAGATTCATATTAGTTTTACTTTCTAGTCAAAACAAGCACTAAGTTTTGTACAAATTATTTTGAGACGCTTAAATAATTATTTCCAACTATATTTATACGTTCTATATTTTGTTTACAACATAATTAAATTTAGAAAAAACCAATTATTACAAAAGTTATTGTTTACAATAACATTCAATGTTATACTTCAGGGCAAATAAATTTTTCCCAGACTTGTTTTTGACACACAATCTATATTTTTTAAGGTTTCACAAAATTTATTTCCAACATATTTAAATTTAATTCAACATTTAAGCATTGAATTGAATCATTTATAAATTTTATTCAATTCGATGCAATTTAAAATCAACACATCCTAATATAATCATACATACCATAACCCAAATTAGTACTCCAGCTCAAGAAAATTCCCAATTTATATGTATAAGTGATTTTTGTTAATTAATCACTTTCAGATTCATTAAATTTATGATTAACAAATTATAACCACCGTTATAATTCATTTGCGCTAGTAACTGGAAATCCGGGTTGTTATAGACTCCTTCCCTTATTGATATTGCATCCCTGTAATTTCCTTATAGAACACATTTTTAACTTTAACCATTTATTCACCATTTACAAATTTTCTTCTTTTAGGAAAAATGCAACTTCAAATCCTTGAGTATAGAGTATTAATTTATTAATTATCATACAGAAGACCTGTAATCAACAAGCTAGACACATATTACCTTACCTTTCACATAGCACATATTATAAATACACTCAATTATCAATTACAAGATGGTTAATGACAATGCCTCACTACACCAAATAATCAAATTTGAAACATTTGATTTTTTTTTATTTGAAACCCTTTTTTTCATTTCTAGGTTTGAAATGGTTTTTCAGTGTTTCTATGTCAGTGTAAGTGTTTCCGTTATTTTCTAATTATTTTTTAATATTTTATTCAAGGGAAAAGGAAAAGGGTGGGTTCCTTGGCAAACCGCATGGACTTAACCGTTCCCTGAATCCAATTAATTAGCCGTGTAACTTTGCTTCTCCGAATCCTTTTTACATTTTTCTATGGTTTCTTTTTCCCTCTTCAATATCGATTATCGAGCTCCTCCAAATCAAATCAGTCACCTTCTACAGACCGTCCTCTAGGCGATTTGCCCAAGAAAGAGGTTATTTCTCCCGATTTTCAAAAAAGAGGTATCAATCTTTTTAATCTCACAATTAATCTGATTTTAGTTCGAATTCAGCTTCCTACTCTATTTCTTGCTTTGCTTCATTGGATTCATAGTGAACACTACTAGATTTGAACAACAAGCACTCAAGGATAAGACTGTAGATCTAAAAATTAACCAAGCTAAGTAATTTTACCGAATTCATGTCTTTGTGCTAAATTTAGTAAGCACAAAAATAAAGTCGGAATAGATAATCTACAATTAGATTATATACATGAGCAACATAATTTGCAAATGCATACCTAAACATATAATATAACTAGAGTTTTCATAAAAAAATGAAGTTCCCTTTAACAATTCAGGTTTTAGGATTAGTTTTACTAATGCCATGCTTCTCTGATGATGAATGAACGATGTCTGATTGATGGGGGCGAATGAATAACTGCAGCTATTAGAACTCATTGGTCATACAATGAAAGTACACTCTTATATGCCATTGGAGCTGCAATTTGATTAAAGGTATGTAGTTGAATAGACGTGTAGAATTAGTCCAATGGCCCATCAATCCCCAATTGTTTGTTCAGCTCTGTTTTCTCCTTTTTATATTTATATTTCTTTATTGATTTCATGCATGCACGTATAGCATATATTGCTCTATTTATGTGCATATCTTTACTTATGGTATGTGCATTTAAAGCCGCACTGAATATTTTGATTGTTTTTGTTGTTCCTTCACTGTCAATTTAATTCTTTTTATACTTGTCACATGTTATGTTTAACAATTTATCTTTGAGCATCTTGATAGATTACTCCATGTGATCTGTATTAGGAATTTTTAGCCTACTAAATTATGTTTTGGTAATCAATCATAATGTTAGTCTTTATTAATTCGGGTTTTGAGATATGTTTAGTACCTAGGAAACAATAATCATTCGCCATAATGACTATGTTAAATATGTAATTAATCTGACTAATCTGGTTGAATAAGCTGACTAGTCATTGGTTGTTTTGTCAGATTTAGAAATAATCTACAAGATCAGTAATACTTGGGAAAAAATAAACACATCCGTAAAGGATTAAAACATGTGTTATATGTAGTTATTAACGCTGATCTTGTTATTCATCACAGAAGAAATATAACAACTAATTATTCATCACAGTTTTTAATATATTCAAACAAGTAAATTGTTTTACAAACTCTCTGATCATACCATATAGGGATTGAATATAGGTTTTGATTTAATTTAATTCATTACTTGTTTTATATGTATTAATGTTCATGGTTGTCATAATTGGGCTATTGATTAAAATTATATAGGGAGTATATTACAATATATGATATTTTTTCTTTTTCTTTTTTGCGAATATGAATATCAAAAAGATAATATGATGAAGCATGGTGCGTAGAAAGTGTTTACGAGTACGTTTGGTTATCTTTATTTGTTAATTGTATTATATTGTCAACCTTACACTTGTTGTATAACCTGGATTTGTTGTGGTATATTTGTAATTTTTGTTCTGTTAAAGATATGATTTATCTCTGTTTTATAGTAATTTGTTTATGGTAAATTTGGTTATGGAATTTCCTTTGATATTTTATAGCTTTTAACCTGAAGAATGATTGAATCTATTTATGTTACTAAAGTAATCAGTTGTATATTTTAAAATAATTTTCATATTTCAAATCGGCTACATATTTGTCATGTGATAAATTATCAATTTGAAACATACAATAAGCATTTTTGATTGTCAATTTGAAACTCTCATTAAGTGTTGCTGATTGTTACCTTGAAACACTCATTAAGTGTTGCTAGTTGTCAACTTGAAACACTCATTACGTGTTGCTGATTGTCACGTTGAAACACTCACTCGGTGTTGCGGATTATCACCTTGAAACACTCATTACGTGTTACGGATTATCACCTTGAAACAATCGTTTAAGTGTTGCAGTTTATCAATCTGAAACACTTAATGTTTCAATCTGTCAGTCTGAAACACTTGGTAGGTGTTTCAATTTGTCTATCTAAAACATATTATATGTGTTTCAAAAATCTGCAACATAAAAATCAGCAACCACTAAAAAGTGTTTCTAAAATTTTTAGCAACATTTTATTACCGTTTCAAATTAGCCATTTTGGTGTTGTGCCTCACCATTCATGAATAGAAAAATCTCGTTCCAATGGCTGCGATTTTGATTATGAAATCAAAACTGGATTGCCAATTTATTTTATTTCGTGGGTATCCTTACTTTCGATGGCTGCATATATCGACCAAAACAGGAGAGTGTATTCTTAATTATTGCATATTTTAAAGATACACACACACACACACACACACACACATATATATATATATATATATATATATATATATATATATGTGTGTGTGTGTGTGTGTGTGTGTGTGTGTGTGTGTGTTTGTGTGTGTGTATGTATAAGAAACATCACTTCTTGCACAAAGGATACTTACTCGTATCTCCTAGATTTGAAAAAAATCTTCCACTTAACACAATACTTTAACTTGACTAAAGTAAAATTGAGCCACTGAATTTCTAATACATATTTCAACATTTGGGTGCATAATCGGTATAATATTGATAATGCCTCACCATATTCATCGCTTTCCTCAGTCAAGTTAATGTCTCAACCATTCCTTGGTTCAAGCCATTACTTTAATCATCGATTACTCCTTATGTTGAAATGTTGCACACAAGATTTGGAAATAGCTATATATAGCATGGCATCCCACATATCGACCAAAATTCTTAAACACTTGTTCAGACAAGTCAACATAGAAATAATCACAAGTCACTCTTAGTTGTATTTTATTTTAGTGTCACCATACTTTATTTGTTTATAGTTCCAAATAAGTATAACTAACAACTTATTCATAATTTCTCAACAACCCCACTTCACATCTTTAAATTAATCTCATGTAGTGAAAATTAATAATACGGTCAACCAAAACCTGCCTTTAGTTTCAGCTGCGCTCTTTGATAGATTTATTTCTACAATCATTTTATTTTCCCGACACAAGGTTCATCTTATTATTTAAGTATTAATTCATTCCTATGGGATATAGAAACATAAAGCAAAACAAAATGAATTTTTTTAAATAGTTCTTTAAATGTTAACACCATGATCCCATAGGATAGGACAAACCATAACGTTAACCGGTAGAGCATGCGCCTGTACTACAAAGGAACAATCATAGATATCGTGAGGATAAGACCACTAGTTACTCATTTGCCTTTGATAATAATACCAGAAAAAGGAATCGACATGGAGACTCTGTTGTCCCTATGAATGGATGTGATCACCCCATAATACCAATATGCATCACTGTCCCCTCGAATTCCAAGATAAAGAACAAAGGAGTTTGGATCCAGAATAAATATTTGGAATAAAAAAAGCTTCACATGAAGGGGGAGCTTAACACAAGAATCATTAAACATAGTATTCGACTCCTGGTCAACAGAGTCGATCCATCCACAAAATTAAATTAGACCTTAAAGGATGAATTATACCTTGATCAAGTCAACTAACATATTTTAATATTATCCTCATAACATAACCCATGTTACAGATTATAAATAAGAGTTTGCAACTTGAAAAGAGATTCAATAGTCATGATATTTCTAATAAAACAACAACTACCCATTCCTTCGGCATGGGTGAGCATAACACATTTGAATTAAAGAAATATGACTAATAAACTATGAAATGATAGGGAACTTCAAATCAAGATATATATAGACGAAAGTACCTTAAGGATGATGCGATCTACCAGAAGTATCCATCACTATGAATTTTTTCAAGTTAGATTCCTTTGAACCTTTGGGCCATGACATAGATAACTGTCCCTTTTTCTTGCAAATACGAAAAACACGAGTCTTGAGACAATCCTTAGATAAGTGATCAAGCTAGTTGTAGCAAGTCCATAACCTACGAGCTACTACTCCAGAATAGGTACTAGGCCCATCATGTTTCTTCTTGTTGTTAGGTGGATACAGTTTGGAAACTAGATTAAGATAATTTCCCATATTCAAGATTTTCAGAACTCCCAACTCATCTTCACTTCTTTTCTTTCTCGACAAATTCAAGATGAAGTGTTGCATCAACAATTTCTTCAAAAGAAAGCTTGAGTTGCAGCAAGAGGAGTCTTCTTAAATACTTCTTAAGACCACACACTAATTTTAGGTTTTTCTTGTATGGCATGCTAATATGTTCCATAATACACTTCGGTAAAGCTTTGAAAGAAACCACGTACTTGGAAATCGAGGATTTCCTTACTTTAACTCAAGGAAACGATGGGCTAAATTCTCTTTCTCAAACTTAAGTACAAATTTAAGCTTGAATCGCTCCCTAAATTGTTTCCACTCTTAAGCAGACTCATCATTCTCTACAATAAGCAGCTCATACCAATCAAGTGCACAATCATATAACATACTTGATGTTAAAGAACATGATGATGGTTAGTACCTCCGTATGAGTGAAAATGCATTCATAAGTATAGAGACGGACCTGGATATCTTGAACTAACTCGGGGCCATTGTATGGTTTGCGTCTAAGATGAGTAAAGTCGATGCACATGAGCACAAATACAGTTCTGCACGGAGGAGAAGATTGGGAAGGAGCTAGAGGCCGAGTATTCCTGAAAAGCTTGAAAATATGATTGGTAGACATGTAAACACCTTCAGAATCTGAGCCACCAGATGACCTAATATCTAAAGGGCACTCGCTATCATTTCCAGCCATAAGATGAAAGGATAAAGAATAAAAATAGATTATACACAGAGGTAAGATATCTCCCACTACATCCTTCTTCATGCCAGTCCAAAAGAAAACCCTCTTCATGTCTCAATACATTTTGTCATCGCTCGGATGGATAGGCATCTGAGAATGATGAGCTCCCTTAAGCACTGCCTTAGAAATTCCTCAATCCTAGGGAAACATAGCCTTTCATCTCGTCTTAGCCAACCTTTCTCGTCCATGGTATATCTAACAAGGTGACTAGAAGTCTCTCCTCTACCAAGCCTATCCAAGATATCTAAAATCTGCAGGTCCTCCTGCTGCATAAATCCAACTCGCTCCAATAGAGTAGGTCACACCTCCAACGATGCTAACAATTCCAACGTGAAATCCATAGATGGCCTAAAATCAAGGGTCAAGATGTGCTCCAAGTTCCTTCTTTCTACGAACAGAGGACTTAAAGTCATCCTTTGCCTACTCAATGCGTCTGCCACTACATTACTCTTCCTCGGCGTATAAGCCGTCTCAAAGTCGTAGGACGCTAGGAACTCCATCCACCGCTGTTACCTTAGGTTGAGATTCTACTGTAAGAACAAGTATTTGAGCGACTTATGATCTGTGTACAGCCCAAATTTTTCTCCAAGTAGATAGTGCCACCAAGACTTCAACGCGAACATTATTGCAGCCAACTCTAGATCATGGGTAGGGTAGTTCTTCTCATGAAACCTCGGTTATCTGCTACCATAGCTTACTACCCTTCCCTCTTGGATCAGAACGACACCAAGCCCCATGACACAAGCATCTGTTTAGACCGTGAGCATCCTGCTTCCATCTGGGAGAGTCACAACTAGGGATGTTGTCAGAGCCCTCTTCAAACTCTGAAAGGCATCCTCGCAAACAATGCTTTACGAAAAAGTCAAGTTCTTCTTCGTCAATCGAGTGAGCGAGATCTAGATTCTTGCAAAGTCCTTGATAAACTTCCTATAATAACCCGTTAACCCTAGAAAACTTCTCACGTCCATCGCATCCTTTGTAGCCCTCCAATCTTGAACTACAACGACTTTAGCAGGGTCCACTGCTATCCCATCCTTGGACACCACATGCGCTAGGAACCTTAATTTTTTCTCCAAAAGTGACATTTAGAAAATTTCGCCAGCTGATGCGATATGAGAGTGCTTAGAACCTCTCTCTGAAGTGTTGGGCATGCTCCTCCTCATTCTTTGAGAAGATCAGAATGTCATCTAGAAAGACTACAACAAAATTATTCAGAAATTCCCTAAACACCCTACTCATCAAGTCCACAAAATAGGCGGGTGCATTGGTAAGCCCAAAAGGCATAACCAACCACTCAAAGAAATCGTCTGGATTTCTAAATATAGTCTTATCAATGCTGTCCTATGCCACCCGTAGCTTATGAAATCTACTGTCCAAATCCATCTGCGAGAAAACTGATGCACCTACTAGTTGATCGAGCAGGTCGTCAATTCTCAATACTGGGTGATTCTTCATGGCGATCTTATTCAACTCCCTATAATCCACACATAGACGAAGTGAGCCGTCTGCCATAGTTGTGAAGATGACTGGAGCTCCCCACTCTGGTATGCTTCGTCCAATAAAACCTTTCTCGAATAGCTCCCTTATTTTCTTGCTAAGATCCCTCATCTCTCTAGGAGCTATGTGGTGCAATGGTAGAGCAACTGGCTTCGGATTCTCTACCAACTAGATTCAGAAGTCTATTGCACACCTTGGAGGTAACCCCTTAACCTCCTCAAACATGTCAGGATATTCTCTGACTATGGGTACAAATCGCAAATCATCAATGGAAGTATCAAGTGATTATAGAAAACTGAGCATCACTGACCCCCGTGGGTCACAGGAAATTTCGAGAGTTCTACCATGATAAGTAAGAATTCTATATACTCTCTTTTCATAGTCAAGAACGGCACCATATATGGTTAGACGATCTATGCCTAGAATCAAACCATAGCCCCTAAAGCCCATCATGTATGCGTTGCATTCAAACTCGATGCCCAAGATAGAAACTCTCAAACCCCCACACATCATGGATAAATGAGCCGATCCTCGTACGGGGTTTGAGACTACTATAGGATCAAAAATTATACTAGTATTAAGGTGCAGACTATCTACTTCAGAACTTAATATAAACGAATGTAAAGCGCTAGAATAAAATAGGGTTCTAACAGGATAGTCAAAAAGGAAAATCAAACCTTCAACCATGACTTTCCTACCTCGATTGGGTCCACTAGCCTCTAAACCATGTACTTGTCCAGAAGTTCCTTCTCCTTGCCCGTGCTTGCTAGGGCATTGCTAATTGAAGTGTCCCACTTGTGCACTATTAAAACAGGCTTTCTTTGTCTTTCTACAATCTTTCACAAAATGACCCATAGCTCTGCAACCATGACACTTGATATCTTTCTTGATCTGAGGCTTGTCAGGATTTCGTCCTTTCTTTTGTTTCCTTTCCTAGGCCACCATTTCTTTTTCTCGCCCTTAGCATGTGTCTCTTCAGTCTTACTGTCTTTCTTCTCGTCCTTCCCATCTTCGTACATAAGAGCCATATCAACCAGCTTTCAAACTTTGCCCCCATCGATATATAAGATAAAGCAAGTCCTTAGAGAGGTTGATTCAACCCTCTCGCAAATCTAAGTGCCTTCTTGTGGGGTGTATTTGCCAAGTCCATTCCAAATCTTATCAGTAGATTGAACTTATTCACATAATCTTTAACAGACATGTCCCTTGTTTTAAAGCCAAGAATCTTTCCATCTGTAATCCCTCTTACTCTTAGGTTAAGAATTTCTTCTCGAATTTCTACCTAAAGCATCCTAAGTAGCTACTGGTTGTCCTACTTACGTTTCTTCCCACCAGTAAGAAGCTTAATCTTTTAGTTGCTATGTGGCCAACTGTATCTTCCTTTGGGCATCGATCTCAAAAAGCCCAAACACATTCTTCGTCTCTCGTAGCTAGTTCCATGCTTCAACAAAGCTCTCATTACCACGGAATACTTTTCCTCCTATAGCGCAGATGTCTTTACACAACTTAAGAAAATTTATCTACTCGTGGAGGTGGAGCAACCGCGACTGCAGCTAGGGGTGGGGCATCTCCTTGACTTTCAGTAGGTGTCGTAGCCTCAAGATACCTACAGAACCATGTCGGTAGCGGAATACCCTTAGGAAGATTGAGTGCCTAGACATGCTGAATAGAAAAGAAAAATGATTCATCAAGAGATCAAGAGAATATTGAATATGTCTTGAGGGGATATGTTTAAAAAAACAGATTTTTATTTGAAAACACTTCGCTTTTGAAAATGGTTTTAAAAACTTTTTCTCTGATCTTGTAACCTTTAGCTCTGATATGAAATGTGACGCTCCAAGTCCATTAATGTCACTTATAAGAGAATGCATAAAGTTTCGTGAAGCACAATAGGTAAGAAGTACATAAATTTACAAGACGGATATAAAATATGCAGCGGAAAATTTCAACTTCATTATTAAAAGTAAAACGTAGTCTTAAACAAGCTACAACAAAATCAGTTACGTCAAATCTCTCTCATAAAACATCTCATAAAACAAAGCATTAGAGTACATAAAATCATGTCCCTCGCCATAAGCCATAATATATAGAGCAAGTCGAAAACGGTACATCTCAGGTAATCCAGGTCCAAGCTATAAAGAAAGTTCTAGTCACTGTTGAGTGCCTCCACTTTGAGGACATGGGGGGGAAAGGAAGAAAGAAGCGATAGAAAAAGAATCAGACATAAACTCTAGCGAGTTCCAGTGATTTCCAAATATACATAAAATAGAAATGCCAAGACAAGTAAATAAGACTAGATGAGAAAGGTACATTGTCATATAAGGTAAAACAAAACAAAACAACATGATTAACAGGAATAAACTATGAATGAGTAATGCTTCACATTTATATCCTAAAACAGGTATGTCTACACCAATACTAGTATAACAGGATTAACATGATTGGGGTTTAACCTAATTACACAATACTATAATTAACAACAGAATTAAAAACAAGATTAACAGTAGGATTAGGCGTACCATTATTACATAACAGGATTAAGTGTTACCCTAATTACATAACAGTAGGATTAGTTGTACCCAACTTCGTAAATACCTTGTGTCAGCCCTGATAGTAGGGTGTATCACACCCTAACCCAACAACCATATAATACAGACCTATTTACTGGTGTTACAATGGATTAGTTTCCCTAATTAGACTTATGCATGCTCATGACCCCGCCGGAACGCGCTCGTACCCACCTTCCCCATGTGAACCTCTTACTATCCAGTTCAGTAAAGCATGCACTGTCCCCTACATAGTGCGAGGCCCCTTCGAACAAAATACCAACATGGGTACTGACTGATATGGGTTCCAAACAACAAATTGACCTAAGCCAAACTCCTAAGATTGTGCCCATAAAGCCCGATACAACAGCAGAATGAGGGAACTCTAAGCTTATTAATAATCAGGTTTAACCTAGCAGGTTTAGGTTTTACTAATAAGCGTAGTTGTAATATTACATGTCAATATGTGTGTATAACACTTTGCCAAAACACCTGCCCAGATGTACACAATTTCTACAATGTTTCAGTTTGTTGACCTACATCTGGTACTTACAATATTCTAACATGTCATTTACTTAATTCTTGTATTAAGTCAAATCTAACATGTCCAATACATAAGCATACTATTCATCAACTATGCTCCAACATGTACAGGTTTATGCATATTATCCATTTTATCCATTTATAGCAAGTATATACACAATACCCCTTTTTATCAGTTTACAGTAAGTCTAAACATGTATATATTATCCCTTTCCCAACTTATAGTTAAACAATCCCAATTTAACAACATACCTAAATTCCTCTTTTTATGTCATTCATATTGCCCCAGTTATACGCACATCTAATCTGGTATAGCCTAGGCTTCCAAAGGCCTAGGATTAGGTAAAATAAAAAAGGAAAACAGAGGAAGGAGAATAGAATCAAATCGCATAGGCAGAACTAGAAATAAACATAAAAACGGGGAAAAGAAGATAGATACATATAACTTGTTAATTTTTCAACAAAAAGGGCATATGTTTAACTTATTATAATGGTGTAGGTGATGAACAGTGAAAGGAAGGTATAGCAATTTAGAAACAATGTATATCTTAACCCAATTTTATTTAACTTTCATGTTATAGTCTAAGAAATCAGGTCTAAAAATGACAGGGAACTCATAGTGGGTCTTGATGAAGAAGAGAATACATCTCTTATCTCTACTAATAAAGAAAATCTTTTAGAGGTGGTGAAACTTTTATTCATTTCCAGAAATAAACCCTATCCTCCAACTACATAACTTCAGAAAATACTAGTGTTTCAAGGCAATATCATCATCTCGCTTTCCACTACGTATCTCTTTTACACCACGATAGCCGGTTACTCAACTGTTCCCACTATCCACGCATTTCTTCTTACTTTCTTCTATTTCGCACCGTGTTCTCCGCGTTTCTTTTTTTTCTGTCCATGTCTTCCCCATTATCACACTCTAACCGAGTCGATCTTCAACCGTTACTCCACGATTTCCCTTCAATTGTTCAGCTTCTACAGCCTTCTCCTCTCCCGATTCAACAACAGCTGAACCTGCTTCGAATTTTGCGATTTTTCTCAGATCTGCTGCTAAGTTTAGATCCGGTACTCAAACAACCCGATTACCGTGTACTCGACGACATAACAGGTAAATTTCTTGTCCTATTTCTTAATACTTACTTCGAAATTTTCAGATTCCGGCATATGTACTACTAAAGTTCATATATGCCACTGAATAACAGGTTGTTTTCCTTAATCTCTACTCATGTATATTTTTCAGGATTATTCCGTTATTTACATAGATTATCGGTATCGTTGTTATGCTACACGGTATTTGAATTGTTTTAGCTATATAGTACCTGGAATTGTTTCTTACGGCTGACGTATAAATCCCAACCATTTACTCACAAGCTCAAACAAGTTATATGTGCTTTTATTGTGATTGTTGGTTATTTCTTATAAATTATGTTTCAACTGGGTTTACATTTGTGGTTACATGTTTACCGATATTATGCTTAGCCAGTTAAACATTACAAACTGGAAGACTTTTTTGTATTAATCTCCATTGTTTAGATCTTTGAAACTGTTACGTGGTACATATAATTATTACACATGAACGTAGTTTATTTTATAATGATAATTGATATTTTCCAATTATTTACAAAATTTTCTGGCTCTTTTAATTTTTTCGATTAAATTTCCAGCTTACAGTTATATTTTAGACATCTATATGTCATTGTAATTGCAGTTATGAGTGCTATTTTCTATTTGGATGTCATTTTCCCCCACTTTTATGTCCATCATTTCGATCTTTGAAACAACCATGTAATACAATTAATATGCTATATATTTTTATGTGATACACTATTTTTATGTACTTTATAAAATTCATTGCTATACTACAGTATACCTTTTTTACAAATATGTAATTGAAGATTTCTTGGATTGTCATCACAGTAGTTTAATTTCTATTGAAAGATGATTTATTTACGTGCTATATTTGGCATATATATTTTCAAGTACTGAATCAACTCCGTGTTATTAAAAATGCAGCACTAATATAATTTTCATTTTTGCAGGCTGAAATTTCTTTCAGCAGGTTGAAACCACCATCAGAATGCCTACTGTATGTTCATATATCTAATCATGCATTGTTTATTAGAGCATATCTACCCACATATTTCAATCCCAACATACTGTTATACATATAAGTATACTTGGTTTACTGTGAACATTTTTTTAGAGTTTTTCATTAATATTTTCACTTTCAGCATTAGATCAATAGCTTAATTATTGTTCAGGCTAAGCTTACTTTTATACGTATACCATGACTTATTATGTGTTTTAGTAACAACTATAATAGAAAAACGAACCTCTGATCCAGAAACTAAACACAACCTTGCAAATGTCAAAATGAAATGGCCGAAATATTTACTAAATCTGAAATTTAAATTTTGCTTTATATTGAATTTATCCTAATATGTAAATTGAGTATGAATCTCTGATCATTTTTGTTATTCAAACCTCAGATCCCCACTGAATGTAAAAAAATTATCTAACTTCATTAGAATGGGTTCACTCAAATCAGCGATAGTGTTTCTATATAATTCAAATGCATCAGTACTTTCTTTATTGACTAAGTGAG
The DNA here is from genome assembly GCA_030737875.1 of Allium sativum. Lineage (NCBI taxonomy): Eukaryota > Viridiplantae > Streptophyta > Magnoliopsida > Asparagales > Amaryllidaceae > Allium > Allium sativum. Next base: position 257,041,058 of record CM060927.1, on the reverse strand, counting down.
CGCCAAATTTGTCGGCAGTACCGATTTGTTGGTAGAAGCCGTATTTTGCATTGACATAATATGCCTATGTGCATATTTTAACTGCTATAAATTTTATGGTACTTCATGCAGTGATATGGAGAATGCAAATATAGTAGTGACTGCTAGACATGAAGAAATAAAATTTTGGGACATTAAGTATGCAATTTTACGCACACACACACATGTGCACACAAATACATACACAGATACATATATAGTAAGGAGAATTAAAATAAAATAAACTCTAGCCAGTTAAATACTCCTAAATCCAGAAAGGATTTTCATCTCAATTTTTTGATATAGAGCCTGGGAACTACATTATTTTGTTTTCAGTCCTGGGTATTGTATCTCACGTGCATCTAAAACCTGAATGTTTACAGATGATAGCCTGACTGAAAGTTATTTATATTTCAAGCTTGGTTGTTAAGTTGGGTGTCATTCTTAGTAATGCAATTTATGGAATTTCAGTTTGTCCCACGTCTGAATTTTTGTTGAGAATTTGAACTTTTAGCTTTAATGAATAAGATGACATAAAAATCATTTTTTGTTTTACAATTTCTACTGTGAATTGGGCACATACGAAAAATCTTTAGTATTTATATTTTGTCTATACGATTGGTGATACGACATTTTTCTACAATAATATACCACATTTTTGTCAATATGTTTGTCCACTCTATCATCTTAATAATTATTGCAATTAAGCATTTTATGCCCTATTATAATATCTTTTTCATGACAGTGCCCATCAGTCATGGTCAACATGTAGCTTCAAGCTGCAGGTGGTGATATATGCTAATATATTACCGCTGTCACTAAAGCTAGCATGGATGAAAAAGGTATTCTGATGACCTCGAAATTTACATAATATGAATATCACTTTTGTTCCTCTTTGTATTTCCTTATAATAATTGGTATTGCTATGGTTTCCTGATAAAATATGGTTTCCACCTCTTCAATCACAGTGTTGATCGTCGATATGAGCCTTCAGAGTGGTTCTAACATTGGAGCATTTGCCAGAATCTTCAGCCTGCAAGTAAGCATTTTACCGATTAGCTAATTCAATTTTTGCAGTTTCTTTTACTATTCCATATAGAGCAGACTGTTATTTTGATTATCGTCATAATCGTTGATTTTATAAGCTATTTGCTACAAGCTGAATTTATAATTGATTCAACATGCTTTTTCAAGGCTAAACTGCTTTTTTTAGGCTATAATTTTCTGCAAATCTTCTGCAAAAGAAACAAAAAAGAACATTCCACTTGCTTAATACTGCAAGTTAAATTTCTAGCTTTAGTACTTCTTATTATTTTTCCTTTCACCCCTCAATCCAAAGTCCTAAATAACGACTCATTTGCGTTATTCATTCTTTTTAATCAAAACTCCAAATGAACCTTTCACCCCTCAATCCAAATTCCTAAATAACTAGCACTCGAAGGATAAGGAAAAATAAAGCTGGACCTCATCTTCCATAGGAAGTTACTTCTTAGATCTAAAACACAATACTTTTGACACACCTGAATCTAATATATTTACCAGATTATTATTTTTCTTACTTTTATTTTGAGCTTTAATGTTTTTATAGATAATTCTTTTCATTAACTATAGAGGATCTAATGACTTTCAACTCATTCTACTTTGAACCGTAAACGAGGAAGATCTAAGTTTGGTAAGGTGTGGCTATGATTTGCAGTTTTGGAACTTAACTTTCCTACATACTGACAATTTTTTTATATTCTTTTTGGCCATGTTTGATCGCCACTTTAGTTTTGAGATTACACTTATTCTGATATGTAGATTATTGAATTTAAAATTAAAAGGTAGAGTTAAAGGCAACATTTCTCCCCTCAAATGTGATCGGCAATAAAATACCAAACATCATTCTTTTCATACATATTACACTTACTAAGTATAGAATTTAGAAAAATTTATAGTTTAATTCATGTTTATTCTCTTCTTCAGTGATTCAGAAAGTGATTAATATGGAAGAAAAAGTACAACAGATCTTCTTATTACTTGCATATGTTACTTATGGTCAGGTCTTTGCGGACAAATTTTTTGTAATGTTGTCAAAGATGAATTGCCTAAGAAATCATTAATTGCCTAAGAAATCACAAAAAAATGTGATTTGTCTATTTGGGTTCTAAAGTTTGGTATCTTCATACTGAAGTAGTGGTTTCATAGATGTTATATACATACGTACATACATACATACATACATACATACATATATATATATATATAATAGACGCGCACACACTCCAATATAATTGATATTCCAAATTATAATCATTGTCTAATTTACAAATTAATAAAATATTAGTTCACTAAGACGGTGGACTAAATAATAATACTCATGTACTACACTGGATAAAGATAGTTATCAATATTTGATAACATGTTACCATACTATTTGAATTATGACACCGTCTACCTCATTGTACGTTAATTTTTTGTTTGAGGTTGAAAAGAAGCAAATTTACATATTTGTTTCTAATTGATAATTGTACTTATTATATTGATTTTGGTATATGTATATGAGCATATACGGGCATGCACGCGCATACCTATATTCATTATGTATGCACATATATATGTACAAATACATGTGTATCTGCATTTATGCATGTGATCAAATAATTAACAAATGGTATGATTCATGTATTGTTGAATTCGTTGGTTTCAGGAAACTCTGACAATGAAAAAAAAAGATCAGTTTGTTCTAGGACCGACAATTATGCCTAAAAATACTAGAATTTCATTCCCACTCAAAACCATATAATCACTTTCTTTCAATAACATTTTCATTCTATGCCCAATAATATTTAGTTGCAAACAAAACAAATATTTTTATCACATGATGAATCACTGAAGGATTAGACTTTAAAAGATTTGAACATTGAACACCACTTTTGTTTTTATGATCAGAAACTTTCATAAATCTCAAGAAATCCCATCTGATATAGAAATTTTAAATGATTATATACCCAAATTAGATTAGTTATTTCATTCTTGGCTTTCAAACCACATAGATTGACTTTGAATTTGTACATGTTATTGTGACGTATATCTTCTATTTCTCTTTCCGTTTTAAATAAAAATATATTGATGTATTGTTTTTCAAAACAACTCTTTATAGTACCTGAAGTTACCTTGCAAGCTGATATGCGTAGTATTTTTTTCTTTTATTTTTGGAAGTATGGTCTATGATAGCTAAATATATGCATGGATTATTAATATAACAGGTTAATGGTGCCAAAATTTTATAGAAAGCTATGATGGCGTACTCCAAGATCATTGCAATGCAATGAGGGTAGGAAATGTGATTACATCAGAGAGTATGACCAATATAGGATATGCGAATTTGCATTAGATATGTTATTGCAGGAAATATGGAAATTAAGGATCTTGGAGATAATACAGCAAAAAGAGTCCTTTGGGGGTGAATAGACCATCTTTATAAATGAAACAATGGGATACACTATTGGACCTTTTATTTTAGATATTATATGGTTCGCTGCAGCCTGGATAGTATTTTTGGTAGGGTTAATTCCTTATGTTGTACAGGTAGCATATATAGTCGGATAAATATGTGCATGTGAAGTATGCATGACTAGACTGGTTTATGGCTTAACAATTGTCCACTTTAACTTAATTTCCAACTTTGGTCAAATTCATCTATACACACGCCCATCGGGCGTGCATGTGTACTGGTATATATATATACACACATAAAAATATGTCGTAGAAAAGTCCAATCCAATCCTTTTAGTTGTATGTATGCAAGTCTTGAATATTGTCCCTGTAGATCTAAGCTTCAGCAGCATTTCCTAATTATATGTTTATAATTTTAGAATAATTTCATAGAGGCAGAAGATATAAAAAATGGTGAGTATTGGAATGGGAAAAGCCACGTATTTATAGATTCACAGAGTCAACCTCAGCATATAGATTCTAAGGTTTTAATCTGAACCGTACATGTAGCGTTGGGTTAGCAATGAACATAGCCCGAAAAACAGTCTAAGTATAGAAGTCTGAATCTGCCCAGATCGTCGCTGGGTCGACCAACCGACCCATGGGGTCGACCCTAGGGTCAACCTAGGCCGAGTGTGGGTCCTCCCCTAATGGTCGGGATTCACGGTCATATTCCCGCTCATCTCGTTTGTATTGATTTGTATTATTTTAACAATATATTCATATATAATCACCTTATATGTATACAAACTTCTAATGCCCATAACATCTTCATACGTTACCCTTTTATGCAAACTTGGGGTCAATCTGAACCAGAATTCCGAGAGGAACGCAAGGTAATGTTGTTTCACTTAATTCTGAATATTTTAATTAAGTAATACCCAATTCATTATCTTAAGGTATGGTTATAGTGTATTAAATTTAGGGTTGTTACATCATGTCCCAAAACGAATATATACATAGCATAGGCCCAAAGTAAATCAACTGAACGACAAACTTAACATGCCTAAGTCCCCCAAAAGTGGTGTTAGATAATTACTGTGGGTCGGTCTAGATTAAACATGTAGGTAACACAAGATAACTAGATAATAATAGAACAGAAAAAGGAATATGACAAGCATATAATCAATGTAGAATACATGAGATAAGGTCACTAGCTCATGTGCAAGAGCCTCTGCAATAACCCGTCTGGGATGGGCTTAAATTCTGACCTAGAAATGGCCCATCAGAACGTAGAGTCATTTTAAACCGATCATTAGTTCCCATAAGGAAATAATAAAACAGATATAAAAAGTAATCTAAACAAAATCATAGACTCACACAATGAAAGGGATAAAATATAATATTTCAAAATAGATGTACCATCAAATTAAAACATCATAAATGTCTGATACAACCAGTCTCAATATATAATAGGGTACATCAATAATTATACCAGTACATAATGATAATAATAGTAACACTACCATAATAATCTAATGCCTCCATCGTAGGATCAATCTCGAAGCATCACTTCATCACTGATCCAAGCGTCCTCACCTACTAACCTACTTACATTAAGAGGAGGGAGGTCAGACCATAAAGTTCTATTGAATGAAAAGCATATAAGTTTAGAAATGACTATCTCCTATATTTGACGGTGTAAATTCTTCATGTTATGTCTACACAAACACAACTAAACATATGAGTGCGCAGACACCCTTACAGTCACTTAAGGCCTATATGTTGATCTAAGGGTAGCATCCTTACAGTCAATTAATACCCCATGAGGCAGGCTATACCTAGTCACTTAAGGCCATTACCTAATTTATTAAGGGCGGTGTAACGACCCGGAAAATCTGAACCAATTTAAAAATTTTAAATTGGCTAAAATAGTGGATTTTAAATATTTAAAATAAATATTTTAAATAATAGCGATGAAAAGTAAGTTTGAATCGACATTTGAAAACGAATATAATTAATTCTAATTATAAACAAGGCCTGAAATGGCGCTGCTGTTTCAAAAATTGAATTCAAACTTTGTCGGACTGTACCAGGTGCAAAACAAAACAAATTTGAGTGAAACCAAAAATATTTAAATCTGTTAGTGAATACCTTTCCAATGAATCTGAAAAATCAAAGTTTCATAGCGGAAAGCAAAATTTATGGCCAAATGAATTTTCAGAAAGGTCGCTATAGAAATTATATAGCCCATGAAAATGGCCATTTTGCATACGACCTCAGAATTCGACGAAACCACTTTTGTTGGATCCGGGATGTGAAGTTATTGCTAGGTTTCGAATTTCATAAATTTTGAAGCTAGTATGTGAGCGTGGCAAAAGAAAATGTGTTTTGGTCAATTACAGTTAAAATGGATCGACCAGAAAAGGGCCATTTTACAAACAGTCTCAGAATTCGACAAAACTAGTTTTGTTGGGACCGTATCGTCAAAACATAGCTAGATTTATTTTTCTGGAATTTTTCGAGTTTGTTTGTGGCCCTGGCAAAATGAAATGTACGTTAAAATTAAATATTGAATGTTTTATATTTTAATTTGAATGAAAACTGACCGAAACAGTCGAATGGGACTACGAAACATATCCCATTGTGTTCGAAATGGGGGTAAAACGCTAAGGACGATAGTCGTTGGGTTTGAATTGGTGTTCGTGGGTGAAAGAGGGTATTTTTGGATTTTAAAAATTTATAAATATAAAAAAAACCTCATTGGCCCATATTTTTTTCTCTCTCCCCGACAGCTCAAATCGATCGGCGGCTACCCCTTCTTTCCTTCTCTCCTCTTTTTCGGTCGAACCACCGCCTGCCACCACCCCACCTCGACAGCGCCGACCCTCCTCTTCAAATCCGACCCCCCCGCCGCCTTCTCTCTCCCCTCTCCATCACCGCGTAGAACCCCGGGAAGTCGACGACTTCACCACCGTCCAGCTCCCACCTCCGACCACCGAATCGCCTCCAACCACCACGCGCGAGAAGCCCCTTCCAAGCTCTTCGATGCTGCAGCACCTGATCGAGACAACACTTCACGGATCGAGCGAAAATTTCAAACCTAGGTTTGAACAAAATAGAGAGGTATACGGCTTTGATTATTTTGAACTGATTTTCACATTTAAAAGTGTTGCAAACTTGTAAAAATCATATCTTTTCGTTCCTTGTTGAAATTCAGTGAAACAAGAGATAGTGGACTCGTGTGGACGTCTTCTACATTCTAGAAGAGACCGCATATTTTTCTGAACCTTCTGCTATTTTTGGTGGAGGGGAACCCAATGTGAGATTTCTAATTTATAAACGATATGGAAAACGACGATGTATAAATTATATAGTCGATGTATGAGTTATATAAGCGTTGTATAAGTTGTACGTTCGATGTATAAGTTGTATATGCGTTGTAAAAATTATATATGTGTTGAAATAGAAGTGATATGCTATATATATATATATATATATATATATATATATATATATATGCCCCTCGTCCACAAACCATGGACGATATTTATTGGTTGTGATTGGTGTGAAAATTGATTGATAGTGAATGGTTGATTGGAATTGTTTGTGGTTGATATTGATTAATTGTGGTTGAAAAATACCCGTTTGTGGTTAAGAAATATTTGGTTGAAACCACATAGGATTAGTTTGTGGAAATGAAATAAATATACATGCCGCCTGCGTGCGAACTAGATGCATGATTCCCCATTGTCAAAAACCGCGAGATTTCAAGGTAGAGCGAGGGGCCGTACTAGGGACGGTCCTGGTTTTAACTACCCTGCCGTTATGCTGCCGAAATTTTGAATAATATTCATGTGTTAGAATTATTTTCATTTGTTGAAACTATATTTATTCGTTGAATAGAAAACCTTCATGTGTTGAATCGATATTCATTCGTTGGATAGAAATTCATGTGTTGAATGGTATTCGTGTTTTAAATATAAAAATCACATTTTTATCGATATATATAAACTATAGAAAACCTTCATGTGTTGAATCGATATTCATTCGTTGGATAGAAATTCATGTGTTGAATGGTCTTCGTGTTTTAAATATAAAAATCACATTTTTATCGATATATATAAACTATAGAAAACATTCATGTATTGAATCGATATTCATTCGTTGGATAGAAATTCATGTGTTGAATGGTCTTCGTGTTTTAAATATAAAAATCACATTTTTATCAATATATATAAACTATAGAAAACCTTCATGTGTTGAATCGATATTCATTCGTTGGATAGAAATTCATGTGTTGAACGGTCTTCGTGTTTTAAATATAAAAATCACATTTTTATTGATATATAAACTATAGAAAACCTTCATGTGTTGAATCGATATTCATTCGTTGAATTGAAATTCATGTGTTGAATGGTATTCGTGTTATAAATATAAAAATCACCTTTTTATCTATATATACAAACTATAGAAAACCTTTATGTGTTGAATCAAAATTCATTCGTTGAATTGAAATTCATGTGTTGAATGGTATTCATATTTTGAGAGAAATTGTTTTATAATAAAAATCCTATTTTTATCATCGATATGAACTATATAAAATAATCTTGTTTTGAAATAAATTGTTTTATAATAAAAATCCTATATTTATCACCTATATTAACTATATAAAATAATCGTGTTTTGAAATGAATTGTTTTACAATAAAAATCACATTTTTATTATATACATGAACTGTTAAAAATAGCTAAGTGTTGAAATAGAAGACAGTTAGATAAAAATATCATTTTTATAAAATGTATGAAATTCATATGGTTTTGAAATCGAAGGATCGATATATATATATATATATATATATATATATATATATATATATATATATATATATATATATAAATAGAATTGGAATATATCGAATAATGATGCTGCAGTTCGTATTTTGAAACCGTGATTTCAAACGATTATACCGGGAGATCCGACCATCGGATTTTCCTGAAACCGCAACCGTTGGGTTCGCTTTGGAAGTATCTTTCCAACGACACCAACTTTGTAAAGATCCAACGGTTGGATTGTCTGGAATGTTTAATTCAAATCTGAAGAAAAACAGCACCAGAATCGATTATATTTATATATATATAAATATAATTATATTAAATCGAATAACGACGCTGCAGTTCATATTTTGAAATCGAAACTTCAAACGATTAACTCAAATCTAAAGAAAAACAGCGCCAGAATCGATTATATATATATATATAATTATATTTAATCGAATAACGACGCTGTAGTTCGTATTTTGAAATCGAAACTTCAAACGATTATACCGGGAGATCCGACCGTCAGATTTTCCCGAAACTGGAACCGTTGGATTCATTTTGAAAAGATCTTTCTAATGATGTAAATTTTGTGAAGATCCAACGGTTAGATTTTCAGATATGTGTAAATCAAATCCGAAGAAAAACAGCGCCACGACCGCGTTATGGCCCGAAGCGTCGTTTTGAATAAATTGGCTATTTTAAAATAAATAAAAATAGCAATAAATCGTTATAAAATATTATAAACGATATGGAGGTGAAATTTAGAAACTAACTGAAGGTTGGCTAAGTCGAATGGTTTCTTGGGTATTGAACTGATGTTGGTTTCGGCCTTCGGGGTTAATATTTGGGAAATCGTTCTCTTACTGATTGACGGTTAGCAACTAATGAATTGAAATGATGCGTATGTATATTTGTGTTGCACTTGTTTATCATATACGTGAGTTGCTCAGAAAGACCGGGTTTATCCCATTCTGAATAACTGAATCGACGATAAGAAATCGAAGATGAAGACGATGGTCGAAGACCGGAGATCTTCACCTCGTTTGGATGGTAACCGAGGTCCTGATTGGGAGGCATCCCGAAATATGGATAATGAGTGGTGATCGTCCAGACGTACGTGGTGATGGATGGGTTTGCGAGGTATATATTGCCTCCGGTTTCGTTCAGACTTAGAACGGACTTGCAAATGGACAGTGTCTAACATTGGAATTTATTCTGTGTGATTGATAGCTATCAATTGCACGGTGTGAATTGCTTGTGTGGCATGCTAAGATGCAGTGATCAGGGCTTCTGTTGAAAAGCAAAGCCTTATGGTGATGATCAAAGCACCCCTGTGTGGCGTAGCTTTGTGTATAACATGGAATCGCGAGCCTCACACCCTGGTATGAACCAGAAACGAGAGCAGGACCTCAGGGAGGGCATGCGTTTCCTTCTAGCTAGGAGTGGCGTCAGTGGTTTTACACGCCCTGACGAGTTTGACTTATGTGGTTGTTGCTGTTGCGAGGCGCCTCGGTTAGATCGGACGATCCGGGTCCGATGGAGTCATTCGTTGGCTCATTTACGCCCCAAAGGGCGGGGAAACGTATTGTTCAGGCATAATAATCCACCTCGGTGGACCGGCCCTGACAATCCAAGGCTTGCCTGCGCGCTTTCCTGAGACTTGGGCTAGACAGTCTCGAATTCGGTAAGGACTATCTTTTGCCTTGGTTCATGACGGAAATCCAATTTCCAAATATGACATCGTGCGGTTTTGACTGTATATATATATATATGGCGACATGATATATGGTACCCATGTCGTCTATGATTGATAGTTATGATTGAAAATGTTTTTGAAACTTATAAACACTAGTAATAATATCAAATGCTTTTGTTTTATTCGTATCAAGCATATTTTGGCCATTATAAGGTAAAACTCTATCCTTCGGTTTGCGTTGCATTATGTGATGGGAACTGAGTCTTATAATGGCTTTATTTTTATAAAAAGCATTACGATGTTTAAAAGAAAGATTTGTTTTAAAGCACTGGCAATCCAATGGAGTAAACGCGTTCCACGAAAGTGGCGTGGTCCTATGATTAGCCATATTTCAAATGTGTTGAGTAGATTTCTCATATTAGTCCCATGACTGATTCGTAGTTTGTTTCACTTTCAAACTCGGGTGCCCCTTTTTCTACACGGGAAGCCTTGTATTCAGGTTTAGATGGCTTTCTCTGGATAGCTGGAGCTGAAGATGGATTCTATTATTTATCTCTTTTTATGTTGTTTAGCTCCTAATGTACATTATGTTTGTTTTCCGCTGTAGACATTTATGTATAGTTGAACTGTATCTGTACTAAGTATGATCCTGTATACTATGTAACTCTGATGATTACGTTTATCCAGTATATTCTATTGTTCATTATCTGGTGTATTTATTTAATTCTGATCTGCTGTTATCTGTTTATGTGTTATATTCCAAGGATTACCCTTGCCGCCGTCCGTACGGGGTGTGGGGTCGTCTCATTGTGGAATATGTCGAATAACGACGCTGCAGTTCGTATTTTGAAACCGTGATTTCAAACGATTATACCAGGAGATCCGACCATCGGATTTTCCTGAAGCCGCAACCGTTGGGTTCGCTTTGGAAATGTCTTTCCAACAGCACCAACTTTATAAAGAACCAACGGTTGGATTGTTTGGAATGTTTAATTCAAATCTAAAGAAAAACAGCGCCAAAATCGATTATATTCATATATATATATAATTATATTAAATCGAATAATGATGCTGCAGTTCGTATTTTGAAATCGAAACTTCAAACGATTATACTGGGAGATCCGACCGTCGGATTTTCCCAAAAATGGAACCGTTGGATTCGTTTTGAAAAGATCTTTCTAATGATGTAAATTTTGTGAAGATCCAACGGTTAGATTTTCAGATATGTGTAAATCAAATCTGAAGAAAAACAGCGCCATGGCCGTGTTATGGCCCGAAGCGTCGTTTTGAATAAATTGGCTATTTTAAAATAAATAAAAATAGCGATAAATCGTTATAAAATATTATAAACGATATGGAGGTGAAATTTAGAAACTAACTGAAGTTTGGCTAAGTCGAATGGTTTCTTGGGTATTGATCTGATGTTGGTTTCGGCCTTCGGGGTTAATATTTGGGAAATCGTTCTCTTACTGATTGACGGTTAGCAACTAATGAATTGAAATGTTGCGTATGTATATTTGTGTTGCACTTGTTAATCATATACGCGAGTTGCTCAGAAAGACCGGGTTTATCCCATTCTGAATAACTGAATCGACGATAAGAAATCGAAGGTGAAGACGGTGGTCGAAGACCGAAGATCTTCACCTCGTTTGGATGGTAACCGAGGTCCTGATTGGGAGGCATCCCGAAACATGGATAATGAGTGGTGATCGTCCAGACGTACATGGTGATCGATGGGTTTGCGAGGTATATAGTGCCTCCGGTTTCGTTCAGACCCAGAACGGACTTGCAAATGGACAGTGTGTCTGACATTGGAATTTATTCTGTGTGATTGATAGCTATCAATTGCACGGTGTGAATTGCCTGTGTGACATGCTAAGATGCAGTGATCAGGGCTTCTGTTGAAAAGCAAAGCCTTGTGGTGATGATCAAAGCACCCCTGTGTGGCGTAGCTTTGTGTATAACGTGGAATCGCGATCCTCACACCCCGGTATGAACCAGAAACAGGAGCAGGACCTTAGGGAGGGTGTTAATTTGTGATCCGAAATTCTCATTAGAATTGGTCTTGCTGTTGTCACCTAAAGGATCTTATCTATATCTTTAATTTATTCTCTTGATTGAGATATTTACAGCAACCTCATTTAAAGGATAAAGGAGATCCTTAATTTATTCTCTTGATTGAGATATTTTCAGCAACCTCATTTAAAGGATAAAGGAGATCTTTAATTTATTCTCTTGATTGAGATATTTTCAGCAACCTCATTTAAAGGATAAAGGAGATCTTTAATTTATTATCTTGATTGAGATATTTTCAGCAACCTCATTTAAAGGATAAAGGAGATCTTTATTTTATTCTTTCTCTCCTTATTTGGCTGCATGAAAGTAGAATATAAATTCATTGTTATGGTTTGTAGTGAAAATAAGCTTGTAAAACTCCATCAATTAATTAATAAAGTTTGCCTTTCTCCCTTGGTTTTTTCCCGAAAAGGGTTTTTCCACGTTAAATCTTGTGTCATTCTATTCTTTGCTTGCTTCTTTGATCAATTATTTATTGTAACAACCCGAAAATCTGGGCCAGTTTAAAATTTTTATTTCGGCAATTTTAGCGAATTTTGATTATTTAAAATGAATTATTTTAAATAATTATCGATGAGAAATTTATTTTGAATATATTAGAACGTATATATTATATACGTCGTCGTTAGAATATAAATAATTATATATAATTATAAAAGGAATTGAAAATGGCGCGGTAGTTCGATAATTCGATTTCAAACTTCAATTGAATGTGCCGGGTGCAAAACAATCCGGATTTTAGTGAAACCAAAAATAATGGAATCTAATTGATGATATATTTCCAACGAATCAGAAAAATCAAGATTTCATAGCGGGAATCAAAAGATATGTCCAGTTGAAAATTCTGAATAGTCGCTATGGAATTCAGGCCCTTTAAAATGGGAATTTTGCAAATGACCTCGGATTTCGACAAAACTAGTTTTGATGGGTCCGTGATGTCAAGTCATTGCTAGATTCTAAATTTCATAATTTTTCGAATCAATATGTGAGCGTGGCAAAGGAAAACGCGTTTGACCAGTTTTAGTTGATTTTAATCGACTGGAAATTGGCCATTTTTCTAACGGTCTCAGAATTCGACGAAACTAGTTTCGTTACAACCGTATCGTCAATACGAAGCTAGAAAATATTTTTCGGGAATTTTAGAGTCCGTATGTGGCCCCGGTAAATTGAAATGTGCGTTTAAATTCATTATATTGATTTATATTTTAAATTTGATGAAAACTGATCGTAACAGCCGAACTGGCTTATGAAACATATCCCATTGTGTTCGGAATGGGGGTATTTAGCTAGGGGTGATAGTCGTTGGGTCTCGTTTGGAGTTCGTATCGGTAAACATGCCTTTTTGAAATTAAATGAATTAAAAATAATAAAATATTAAATATATAAATACCCCTCCCTGTGACCCTAGCCCATTCCCTTTCTTCCCGTCGCCACAATAGAAACGAAGGGCCCTCATGCTCCAAAACGTATCGCCTCCGATCTCCCTGCCCAATCAACCATTTTCGAAAATTCCAAAGCCAACCTCTTCTTCATCGCGAGAGCCTTAAAATCAACGGTGATGATCTTCTCTAGGGCCTCGAGTCATCAGAAATCGTGCCTCAAAGGTGGCGTGTTCGAAGCCGTTTCTTGGCCACGTGGAGGCGTCGGATTTGTCAGAAAGGGGAGGCGCAGGTTGCTAACGTGGAGCGCATCACGGGGGCGAGGTTCGATCATCTTCTGACGCTTCCAATTGACGGCGGTGGGTGGAAATCCAAATCGACCTGAAATCGGCGAAGTCCAGGGTTTCTATTAGAAGAGGTAGCGGATTTTTAAACGTTATTACATTAGTAAATAATTTGTAAATATGGTTGTTTTAAGATCTGAAATTTATATTGTTTTAAAACTGAAATTATATTATTTAAAAAACCGAATTTATATTATTTAAAAACTGAAAATAACATTGTTTTTGAAACTGACATTGCTTTGAAAATATAAACTAGAGTTGTTCTTGAAAAATATAACCTAGAAGGTTGATTTTGAAAAAATAAGATTTTTATAGCGAAGTAAAAATATGATTTTTATATATTGAACTTCGAAATAAAAATATGATTTTTATATATTGAACTTCGAAATAAAAATATGATTTTTATATATTGAACTTCGAAATAAAAATATGATTTTTATATATTGAACTTTGAATTAAAAATATGATTTTTATAGGTTGAACTTCGAAATAAAAATTCGATTTTTATATATTGAATAGCGAAATAAAAATTCGATTTTTATATATTGAATAGCGAAATAAAAATTCGATTTTTATATATTGAATAACAAAGTAAAAATTCGATTTTTACATATGTAGTGGCTACAGCAACGAAGATGACGAAGATGCGATAGCGATGAAGATTTCTATCAATGAAGTGCCGTGGAGCTAGGATAGCTATATGTGAGGATTTCTCACCTTTTAATTTCTTTTTCTAGTTATATATATATACTAGGATGCAGACGGTGCTTAGTAGCATCCGACACAATCGTCCACAGACCATGGACTTGTTTGTTTGGTTGCATAAATTAGTTAGATGATTTGGTTTGGATTTGAATTGTTTGGTGAAATGAATGGATATGATTGATGTGTGAATGGCGTGGGCCTTCACTAGACCGGGGATAAGGCTAGGCCTCGTCCCGTTTCTAGTATCGTGCCGTTATGCCGCCGAAATTTTCTAAAATAAATTAGAAAAATAAAAATATCATTTTATTTAAAGAATGAACTGAATAGAAATTCATTAGTTAAAATAAAATGTTTTGTCGTTAAAAATATAATTTTTAACGTGAAGTGAATAAAATAAATATTCATTTACAAACCAGACGGTTTGTTTATGTACACCTATTTGAAGGACATTGATTTGGTCGATAAATTTTACACATCGCCCAACTGCACAAATAAAATATGCGTTTGATTGTTTGAAACCCCACACGGGTGTTGGGATGAAATTTGAAGTTCACTCATCCTGATTGATTAAATATGTCGATCGATTGATTGACAGGCTGTTATAAGCGTTAGATATCTATATTTGATGCTTATACAGTGTAGTGCACTTTGGTTGATGGTTGATTATTTTTCAATGCTATTATATGTGTGTAATGTATGAAAATCCATATAATTAACTTTATATGGTAATTGATTGGGCCTCATTCCAATTTGAAAAATAAAGAATATTTTAAAATAAAAGTTCATGTGTTGACAATACTCATCCATTGAGATTGGTCATGTGTTGAACGAAATATTTTAGTAATAAAATTTACATCTTTATCGATATAAAATAAAAGTTCATGTGTTGACAGTACTCATCCATTGAGATTGGTCATGTGTTGAACGAAATATTTTGATAATAACAACTATTTTGAAAAAGAAATATTTGAAATAGAATATTTGAAATAGAATATTTGAAAATAGAAATTTATGAAGCCGTGTTGATTAGATTGACGCCATTTTGACGTGAACGATATTTATATCGATTTTATTCATTTTGAAATGAATTGAATTGAAAACGATTTCGAAATGAATTGAATTGAAAACGATTTCGAAATGAATTGAATTGAAAACGATTTCGAAATGAATTGAATTGAAAACGATTTCGAAATGAATTGAATTGAAAACGATTTCGAAATGAATTGAATTGAAAACGATTTCGAAATGAATTAAAATGAAAACGATTTCGAAATGAATTGAATTGAAAACGAATTCAAATTGAATTGAAAGCGAATTGAAATGAATTCAAATTGAATTGAAATTTGAATCGAATAGAAATGAATTTTAAAACGAATTTATAAAGAAGAATTCAATTTTGATTTGAATTGAAAAGGAAGTTGAAATTGCTTTTGAAACGAATTCAAAACAATTTATATAATTCGTTTTAAATAGAAATCGACGAAATATATATTATATATATATAATATAATGACCTGAATAGAACGTGCTGCGCCGCGGCAGTTCGTGAATTTCGACCATTTATTTCAAACGGACATTACGGGAGATCCGACCGTCGGATTCTCCTAAAACCGGAACCGTTGGGTTCGTATCGAAAAGAGATTTCTAACGAATATTAGAAATTTGAAATCTAACGGTTGGATTTGGAATTATGTCCAAATCAAATTTGAAAAAGGTCGCTGTAAGTGCAGTTCGATAGCCGTTGATGGAAATCGACTGTACGGGCCTCGATAAAATTATTAAAAATAGTAATAATTTGTGTAAAATCATAAGAAATGATTTAGAAAGAATTGGGATGAAAAACTCCATATTTGAAAAGATAAAAATAGATTTTTATCAAAATGAACTAGTTTTGAACTAGAATTATAATCTATTTATTTTTAAGTAAACAAATTGAATTTGAAAAGGGTTTTAAAAATAACCAAAATTTCCAATGATTGCATTGGAATGGATTTGAATCGAAATTGTCTTCGGAATATTTCGATGTTGGAATTCGTGATTATACAGATGTTGTTATGGAAATTTGAAAGATATATATTTATATCGTTATTTCCAATACGACATTTGTTAATCGTAGAATTTGATATTGAATATAAGCCGGTATATTTTCTATTCAGAGCCTTGTATTGAATATCAAATGTGATTTGGGTTTGTCGTGAATGGTGTCTTCACTAACACTGTTCTTGAACCCAGTTGAGAAAAGATTAAATCTTTTTATTTAGATTTAATGAAGTGTACCAATTAAATAATATTTAATTGAAATTGAATGGATATTGATTTTTAGGTTTATCGTGAACAGTGTTCTAAATAACACTCGTTCTTTAACCCGATAATTAATGGAATGTGATTTTGGGTTTATCATGAACCGTGTTTTAAATGACACTGATTCTTTAACCCAGTCGAAGATTAAAACTAAGTGGAGTTTTAATGAATCTTTAATTAGATTGAAAGGATCGAAAATGGAGTACCACCAGT
This sequence comes from Allium sativum, assembly GCA_030737875.1. Classification (NCBI taxonomy): domain Eukaryota; kingdom Viridiplantae; phylum Streptophyta; class Magnoliopsida; order Asparagales; family Amaryllidaceae; genus Allium; species Allium sativum. The sequence goes on along the minus strand of CM060927.1, from coordinate 257,024,089 downwards.
TTTGCTCCAGGCGATAGTTAAATCTTTAATTAGATTTGAACGTGAAATGGTAATTGAATTTACCGATAACACCGTGGTGTTAGATATGAAGTATTGCCAGTTTTACTTCATGGGATGAATAGGTTGGGATTGGGAAATTAAAATAAATGATTACTTCGGTAAGGTTCGCTAATCCCGACTAGTTTAAATTGATATTCAAAAATAGATTAAAGAATAAATTCAAGAAATTTATCTTGGATAAAATTGATGGGAACCTTTCCCTATGAATGTGAAATTTAGAAACTAACTGTCGGTTAGCCAAGTAGAATGGTTTTCTGAATATTGATCTGATGTTGGTTTCGGCCTTCGGGATTAAGATTTGGGGAATTATTCTCTTGATTAATTTACGGTTAGTGACTGATGAATTGGAATGAGGCGTATGTTGTGTTTGTGTAACACTTATTTAAAATATACGCGAGTTATTCGGAAAGACCGGGTTTATCCCATTCTGAATAACTGATACGACGATATGTCGAAGATGAAGACGGTGGTTAAAGACCGGAAGTCTTCACATCGTTTGGATAATTACCGACGATCTTGATTGGGCTGTACACCCGAGAGGATGGAAATAGTTGGTGGTCGTCCAGACGTACTTGGAGATGGATGGATATGCGAGGAAAGTGCCTCCGGTTTCGTTTAGACCCAGAACGGACTTGTAAATGGACTGTGTGTCTGACATTGGATTTTAGTCCGTGTGATTGATCTCTATTAAATATATATCTATTTGGCGGCGGAGAATTTATTCTCTTGCTTAACGCCCTTCTCTGAGACATACGAGCTCAGGGGTTATATATTGATGGATATCAATCGCATGGAGTGAATTGCCTGTGTGGCATGCTAAGATGCAAATGATCAAGGCTTCTGTTGAAAAGCAAAGTCTTGTGGTTGATGATCGAAGCACGGCCTTTATGGCGTAGCTTTGTGTAACGTTGATTCGCGAGTATCACACCCGGTATGAATCAAAAACGGGAGACGGACATCAGGGAGGACATGCGTTTCTTTCTAGTTAGGAGTGGCGTCAGTGCTTGAACTGGCTGACGAGTTTGACTCATGTGGATGTTTATTATTATTACTTGCTGAAAAGCGAGGCGCCTCGTGATATCGGTTTCGGCCGATGCTTCTGGTCGGCTGACGGGCCAGGCTTATGCCCCAAAGGGCGGGGAAACGTAGTGTTCAGGAATTTTAATCCACATCGGTGGACCGGCCCTGACGATCCAAAGGCTTGACTGAGTACTTGCCTGAGGGGCGGACTAGAGCGTCTCGAATCGGGGAGGATCTTGCCCCTAGCCTCGGTTCATACCATAAATGATAACCCAACTTCCAATACGACGTCGTTTTGATTGTAAACTTATATATGGCGACATAGTGTTATGGGGCATTCATGCCGCCTATGATTGATACTTATGATTTGAAGTTGTTTTATACACTATGCACTTATAATAGTATCAAACGATTTGTTTTAAACGTATCAAGCATTCTTTGGCTGTTATAAGGGAAAACCCTATCCTCGGCTGCGTTGCATTGTGTGATGGGACCTGGGTCTTATAACAGCTTCATTTTTCTTTATTTAGCATGGCGCTGTTTGTTTTATGCACTGGTATTCTTGGGAGAAAACCCGTTCCGTGTTATACGGCGTGGTCCCTTGATTTACCTAACTTTAAAAATAAAGATTAATAACTGTTTTAGTTCTCACACCAGTCACATGACTGACCTGGAGTTTATTGTTTTAACCTAAACTCTGGGTGCCCCTATTTTGACACGGGCAGCTAGTAGTTTTGGTTTTGCAGATTTATATTCACAGGATCCTGGTTTACAGCTGGAACGATATCCGGAAAGCTTTGTATCCGTATATCTACTTCTAGTTGTGTATTGTATTATTTTCCGCTGCTATGTATTTAAATGTAATTTAAATCTCTGGTATTTCTGTGTAATATTCATTTATACTCTGTATATTCTTGTAATCTGATGCATTGTTGTAATAGCAATGAAATGTTCTTCTGTATGCGTCCTGTTGTGGCTTGTTCTCGAACTATCCGACGCTTTCCTTTACGGGGAAGTTACGGGTTTTCACAGTTGGTATCAGAGCTTTGGTTTACAAAGCGCAGAGAACAAGACACATTAGAACCATACGAAAGAATTCATCAGATATTGGATTAGTAATATCCAATTAGAATGACTCGTTAGAGATAGGATCAGTAGTATCCTAAAACGGGTGTGAAGAGTATATTTTTAAAATGAAAACTAATTTTGTTTTGAAAATTTAAATCAACTATTCGTATTTGATTATTTATTCTATATTGATTAGGACAGTCCAGTATATAAAGATTTTGCATATACGCCTTGCAAACGTGTATTTGAAGTTTTAACATACTGGATAGATATAGAATTATACTCTAGTCGCCCGGGGGTGATTCTGATGATTGATATATCATCATCAGAGTTTATATCCGAGTGACGAACGTGTAATATCTATATATTTCCTATTGACTGGTGTGAGAACCAAAATTAGATAGGGCTTATTGTTGTGAATTGGCATCAAAAACATGATTTTTTGTATATGTATCAAAATTATGAATTTGAAACTCTAATGCACTAATTGATTGATGTTTGTGTTGTTTGTTCATTTGTTTGATAATTTTGAACCATTTAGCCTAATTGAACCAAATATTGAACTATATTGAAAATTGGTCGCATTTGCTTGCATATACATGTACTTACATCGAACAGGTCATAGCAAGGAGGCTAGAGCCAGAGAATAAAATTTGATTGCCCGACAAATAGGTACATGTTTACTACATAATTTACTGTTTTGTTTGGGTGATGATGATTTTATGAGCCTATTGGCTAGCCGCTTGGCTTTTTCTTTTTCTTTTTGAGATCTGAAGGACCGGGGAAGCTATTTGAGATTTCCCGATGCTCCCGGTGCAGGGGAGGTTATGGCGAAATTTTTCGAAAATTTAGGGTGTTAGCCAAATTTTTGAAATTTTTGAAAATTCTCAGAAACTGAAAAGTTAGAGAAGGGAAGCCAGATCGAGCGTAGAGTTAACTAATCAAACCACTTTCAACTTTGTTCCTTTTCGGGGACGAAAAGTTTTAAGTGGGGGAGATTGTAACAACCCGAAAATCTGGGCCAGTTTAAAATTTTTATTTCGGCAATTTTAGCGAATTTTGATTATTTAAAATGAATTATTTTAAATAATTATCGACGAGAAATTTATTTTGAATATATTAGAACGTATATATTATATACGTCGTCGTTAGAATATAAATAATTATATATAATTATAAAAGGAATTGAAAATGGCGCGGTAGTTCGATAATTCGATTTCAAACTTCAATTGAATGTGCCGGGTGCAAAACAATCCGGATTTTAGTGAAACCAAAAATAATGGAATCTAATTGATGATATCTTTCCAACGAATCAGAAAAATCAAGATTTCATAGCGGGAATTAAAAGATATGTCCAGTTGAAAATTCTGAATAGTCGCTATGGAATTCAGGCCCTTAAAAATGGGAATTTTGCAAATGACCTCGGAATTCGACGAAACTAGTTTTGTTGGGTCTGTGATGTCAAGTTATTGCTAGATTCCAAATTTCATAATTTTTCGAATAAATATGTGAGCGTGGCAAAGGAAAACGCGTTTGACCAGTTTTAGTTGATTTTAATCGACTGGAAATTGGCCATTTTTCTAACGGTCTCAGAATTCGACGAAACTAGTTTCGTTACAACCGTATCGTCAATACGAAGCTAGAAAATATTTTTCGGGAATTTTAGAGTCCGTATGTGGCCCCGGCAAATTGAAATGTGCGTTTAAATTCATTATATTGATTTATATTTTAAATTTGATGAAAACTGATCGTAACAGCCGAACTGGCTTATGAAACATATCCCATTGTGTTCGGAATGGGGGTATTTAGCTAGGGGTGATAGTCGTTGGGCCTCGTTTGGAGTTCGTATCAGTAAACATGCCTTTTTGAAATTAAATGAATTAAAAATAATAAAATATTAAATATATAAATATATAAATACCCCTCCCTGTGACCCTAGCCCATTCCCTTTCTTCCAGTCGCCACAATAGAAATGAAGGGCCCTCATGCTCCAAAACGTATCGCCTCCGATCTCCCTGCCCAATCAACCATTTTCGAAAATTCCAAAGCCAACCTCTTCTTCATCGCGAGAGCCTTAAGATCAACGGTGATGATCTTCTCTAGGGCCTCGAGTCATCAGAAATCGTGCCTCAAAGGTGGCGTGTTCGAAGCCGTTTCTTGGCCACGAGGAGGCGTCGGATTTGTCAGAAGGGGGAGGCGCAAGTTGCTAACGTGGAGCGCATCACGGGGGCGAGGTTCGATCATCTTCTGACGCTTCCAATCGATGGCGGTGGGTGGAAATCCAAATCGACCTGAAATCGGCGAAGTCCAGGGTTTCTATTAGAAGAGGTAGCGGATTTTTAAACGTTATTACATTAGTAAATAATTTGTAAATATGGTTGTTTTAAGATCTGAAATTTATATTGTTTTAAAACTGAAATTATATTATTTAAAAAACCGAATTTATATTATTTAAAAACTGAAAATAACATTGTTTTTGAAACTGACATTGCTTTGAAAATATAAACTAGAGTTGTTCTTGAAAAATATAACCTAGAAGGTTGATTTTGAAAAAATAAGATTTTTATAGCGAAGTAAAAATATGTTTTTTATATATTGAACTTCGAAATAAAAATATGATTTTATATATTGAACTTCGAAATAAAAATATGATTTTTATATATTGAACTTCGAAATAAAAATATGATTTTTATATATTGAACTTCGAATTAAAAATATGATTTTTATAGGTTGAACTTCGAAATAAAAATTCGATTTTTATATATTGAATAGCGAAATAAAAATTCGATTTTTATATATTGAATAGCGAAATAAAAATTCGATTTTTATATATTGAATAACAAAGTAAAAATTCGATTTTTACATATGTAGTGGCTACAGCAACGAAGATGACGAAGATGCGATAGCGATGAAGATTTCTATCAATGAAGTGCCGTGGAGCTAGGATAGCTATATGTGAGGATTTCTCACCTTTTAATTTCTTTTTCTAGTTATATATATATACTAGGATGCAGACGGTGCTTAGTAGGACCGGACACAATCGTCCACAGACCATGGACTTGTTTGTTTGGTTGCATAAATTAGTTAGATGATTTGGTTTGGATTTGAATTGTTTGGTGAAATGAATGGATATGATTGATGTGTGAATGGCGTGGGCCTTCACTAGACCGGGGATAAGGCTAGGCCTCGTCCCGTTTCTAGTATCGTGCCGTTATGCCGCCGAAATTTTCTAAAATAAATTAGAAAAATAAAAATATCATTTTATTTAAAGAATGAACTGAATAGAAATTCATTAGTTAAAATAAAATGTTTTGTCGTTAAAAATATAATTTTTAACGTGAAGTGAATAAAATAAATATTCATTTACAAACCAGACGGTTTGTTTATGTACACCTATTTGAAGGACATTGATTTGGTCGATAAATTTTACACATCGCCCAACTGCACAAATAAAATATGCGTTTGATTGTTTGAAACCCCACACGGGTGTTGGGATGAAATTTGAAGTTCACTCATCCTGATTGATTAAATATGTCGATCGATTGATTGACAGGCTGTTATAAGCGTTAGATATCTATATTTGATGCTTATATAGTGTAGTGCACTTTGGTTGATGGTTGATTATTTTTCAATGCTATTATATGTGTGTAATGTATGAAAACCCATATAATTAACTTTATATGGTAATTGATTGGGCCTCATTCCAATTTGAAAAATAAAGAATATTATAAAATAAAAGTTCATGTGTTGACAATACTCATCCATTGAGATTGGTCATGTGTTGAACGAAATATTTTAGTAATAAAATTTACATCTTTATCGATATAAAATAAAAGTTCATGTGTTGACAGTACTCATCCATTGAGATTGGTCATGTGTTGAGCGAAATATTTTGATAATAACAACTATTTTGAAAAAGAAATATTTGAAATAGAATATTTGAAAATAGAAATTTATGAAGCCGTGTTGATTAGATTGACGCCATTTTGACGTGAACGATATTTATATTGATTTTATTCATTTTGAAATGAATTGAATTGAAAACGATTTCGAAATGAATTGAATTGAAAACGATTTCGAAATGAATTGAATTGAAAACGATTTCGAAATGAATTGAATTGAAAACGATTTCGAAATGAATTGAATTGAAAACGATTTCGAAATGAATTGAATTGAAAACGATTTCGAAATGAATTGAATTGAAAACGATTTCGAAATGAATTAAAATGAAAACGATTTCGAAATGAATTGAATTGAAAACGAATTCAAATTGAATTGAAAGCGAATTGAAATGAATTCAAATTGAATTGAAATTTGAATTGAATAGAAATGAATTTTAAAACGAATTTATAAAGAAGAATTCAATTTTGATTTGAATTGAAAAGGAAGTTGAAATTGCTTTTGAAACGAATTCAAAACAATTTATATAATTCGTTTTAAATAGAAATCGATGAAATATATATTATATATATAATATAATGGCCTGAATAGAACGCGCCGCGCCGCGGCAGTTCGTGAATTTCGACCATTTATTTCAAACGGACATTACGGGAGATCCGACCGTCGGATTCTCTTAAAAACGGAACCGTTGGGTTCGTATCGAAAAGAGCTTTCTAACGAATATTAGAAATTTGAAATCTAACGGTTGGATTTGGAATTATGTCCAAATCAAATTTGAAAAAGGTCGCTGTAAGTGCAGTTCGATAGCCGTTGATGGAAATCGACTGTACGGGCCACGATAAAATTATTAAAAATAGTAATAATTTGTGTAAAATCATAAGAAATGATTTAGAAAGAATTGGGATGAAAAACTCCATATTTGAAAGGATAAAAATAGATTTTTATCAAAATGAACTAGTTTTGAACTAGAATTATAATTCTATTTATTTTTAAGTAAACAAATTGAATTTGAAAAGGGTTTTAAAAATAACCAAAATTTCCAATGATTGCATTGGAATGGATTTGAATCGAAATTGTCTTCGGAATATTTCGATGTTGGAATTCGTGATTATACAGATGTTGTTATGGAAATTTGAAAGATATATATTTATATCGTTATTTCCAATACGACATTTGTTAATCGTAGAATTTGATATTGAATATAAGCCGGTATATTTTCTATTCAGAGCCTTGTATTGAATATCAAATGTGATTTGGGTTTGTCGTGAATGGTGTCTTCACTAACACTGTTCTTGAACCCAGTTGAGAAAAGATTAAATCTTTTTATTTAGATTTAATGAAGTGTACCAATTAAATAATATTTAATTGAAATTGAATGGATATTGATTTTTGGGTTTATCGTGAACAGTGTTCTAAATAACACTCGTTCTTTAACCCGATAATTAATGGAATGTGATTTTGGGTTTATCGTGAACCGTGTTTTAAATGACACTGATTCTTTAACCCAGTCGAAGATTAAAACTAAGTGGAGTTTTAATGAATCTTTAATTAGATTGAAAGGATCGAAAATGGAGTACCACCAGTTTTGCTCCAGGCGATAGTTAAATCTTTAATTAGATTTGAACGTTAAATGGTAATCGAATTTACCGATAACACCGTGGTGTTAGATATGAAGTATTACCAGTTTTACTTCATGGGATGAATAGGTTGGGATTGGGAAATTAAAATAAATGATTACTTCGGTAAGGTTCGCTAATCCCGACTAGTTTGAATTGATATTCAAAAATAGATTAAAGAATAAATTCAAGAAATTTATCTTGGATAAAATTGATGGGAATCTTTCCCTATGAATGTGAAATTTAGAAACTAACTGTCGGTTAGCCAAGTAGAATGGTTTTCTGAATATTGATCTGATGTTGGTTTCGGCCTTCGGGGTTAAGATTTGGGGAATTATTCTCTTGATTAATTTACGGTTAGTGACTGATGAATTGGAATGAGGCGTATGTTGTGTTTGTGTAACACTTATTTAAAATATACGCGAGTTATTCGGAAAGACCGGGTTTATCCCATTCTGAATAACTGATACGACGATATGTCGAAGATGAAGACGGTGGTTGAAGACCGGAAGTCTTCACATCGATTGGATAATTACCGACGATCCTGATTGGGCTGTACACCCGAGAGGATGGAAATAGTTGGTGGTCGTCCAGACGTACTTGGAGATGGATGGATATGCGAGGAAAGTGCCTCCGGTTTCGTTCAGACCCAGAACGGACTTGTAAATGGACTGTGTGTCTGACATTGGATTTTAGTCCGTGTGATTGATCTCTATTAAATATATATCTGTTTGGCGGCGGAGAATTTATTCTCTTGCTTAACGCCCTTCTCTAAGACATACGAGCTCAGGGGTTATATATTGATGGATATCAATCGCATGGAGTGAATTGCCTGTGTGGCATGCTAAGATGCAAATGATCAAGGCTTCTGTTGAAAAGCAAAGTCTTGTGGTTGATGATCGAAGCACGGCCTTTGTGGCGTAGCTTTGTGTAATGTTGATTCGCGAGTATCACACCCGGTATGAATCAAAAACGGGAGACGAACATCAGGGAGGACATGCGTTTCTTTCTAGTTAGGAGTGGCGTCAGTGCTTGAACCGGCTGACGAGTTTGACTCATGTGGATGTTTATTATTATTACTTGCTGAAAAGCGAGGCGCCTCGTGATATCGGTTTCGACCGATGCTTCTGGTCGGCTGACGGGCCAGGCTTACGCCCCAAAGGGCGGGGAAACGCAGTGTTCAGGAATTTTAATCCACATCGGTGGACCGGCCCTGACGATCCAAAGGCTTGACTGAGTACTTGCCTGAGGGGCGGACTAGAGCGTCTCGAATCGGAGAGGATCTTGCCCCTAGCCTCGGTTCATACCATAAATGATAACCCAACTTCCAATACGACGTCTTGCGGTTTTGATTGTAAACTTATATATGGCGACATAGTGTTATGGGGCATTCATGCCGCCTATGATTGATACTTATGATTTGAAGTTGTTTTATACACTATGCACTTATAATAGTATCAAACGATTTGTTTTAAACGTATCAAGCATTCTTTGGCTGTTATAAGGGAAAACCCTATCCTCGGCTGCGTTGCATTGTGTGATGGGACCTGGGTCTTATAACAGCTTCATTTTTCTTTATTTAGCATGGCGCTGTTTGTTTTATGCACTGGTATTCTTGGGAGAAAACCCGTTCCGTGTTATACGGCGTGGTCCCTTGATTTACCTAACTTTAAAAATAAATATTAATAACTGTTTTAGTTCTCACACCAGTCACATGACTGACCTGGAGCTTATTGTTTTAACCTAAACTCTGGGTGCCCCTATTTTGACACGGGCAGCTAGTAGTTTTGGTTTTGCAGATTTATATTCACAGGATCCTGGTTTACAGCTGGAACGATATCCGGAAAGCTTTGTATCCGTATATCTACTTCTAGTTGTGTATTGTATTATTTTCCGATGCTATGTATTTAAATGTCATTTAAATCTCTGATATTTCTGTGTAATATTCATTTATACTCTGTATATTCTTGTAATCTGATGCATTGTTGTAATAGCAATGAAATGTTCTTCTGTATGCGTTCTGTTGTGGCTTGTTCTCGAACTATCCGACGCTTTCCTTTACGGGGAAGTTACGGGTTTTCACATTTATTAACAAGTGGTATCAGAGCGCTGGTTCGTTCAACATGGCGTCGTTAAAGTATGATCTTCCGCTATTGGATCGAAACAATCGATTCTCATTGTGGCAAGTGAAGATGCGGGCGTTGCTCGCACAAGCTGATTATGATGATGCATTGGATGGATTCGGGAACAAGAGATTTGAACTATGGACCGATGATGAGAAGAGAAAGGATCGGAAGGCTTTGTCTCAAATTCAGCTCCATCTACACAATAATATTTTGCAAGAAGTTTTGAACGAGAAGACAGCTGCTTCTCTTTGGATGAAACAGGAGTCAATTTGCATGACCAAGGATCTCACAAGTAAGATGCATCTCAAACAAAAGCTGTTTCTGCACAAATTGCAAGAGGGAGGTAATTTGCTTGACCATATTTCTGATTTTAAAGAGATTGTTTCTGACTTGGCTGCAATAGAAGTCAAATATGATGATGAAGATTTGGGTTTAATCCTGTTATGTTCTCTGCCAAGTTCTTACTCAAATTTCAGAGATACCATATTATATAGTCATGATACTCTCACTCTAAATGACGTTTATGAAGCCTTGCACGCCAAGGAGAAAATGAAACAACTAGTGTCTTCAAATGGATCAAGCTCTCAAGCCGAAAGCTTGTCCGTTCATGGCAGGACAAAGGAGAAAATTTAAAATAATGGATCTCGAGGTAAAAGTTCCAATGCCTATAAAGGTCGATCTAAATCTGGAGGCAAATAAAAGTCTTGCAAATATTGTAAGAGGGATGGACATGAAATATCCGAATGTTATAAGCTACAGAACAAGGAAAAGAGAAATGGCACATACAAACCAAAAGATAACAAAGAAGATGAAGTTAATGCCAATTGTGCTCGTAATGATAGTTCTGACAATGAGGTGCTTGTTGTTACCGTGTTTGCTGGATGTGCTGAGATTAAGGATGAATGGATACTTGGCACTGCTTGCACTTTCCATTTGTGTCCTAATAGAGATTGGTTTACAACTTTATAACCCATAAATGATGCTGGCTCAGTTTTGATGGGTGATGATTCAGCATTTAAAGTAGCAGGAATTGGTTCTATTCAGATCAAGATGTTTGATGGCACAATCAGAACTTTAACAGATGTTCGGTTCATTCCCAACATGAAGAGAAATCTGATTTCTTTAAGTGCTCTTGATGACAAAGGGTACAAATATTCAGGTGGAGGTGGTGTCCTGAAAGTCACAAATGGTTCTCTTATTGTAATGAAGGGAAATCTTAGGCAAACAAATGGCCTTTATTATCTTCAAGACACTACTGTTTCAGGTAATGCTTCCCCTGTTATCTCAAATAATATTTCTGATTGTGATACTGCTAATCTTTGGCATATGCTTCTTGGACATATGAGTGAATTAGGTCTGTCAGAGTTGAACAAGAGAGGACTTCTTGATGGGTACAACGCAGGCAAGCTGAAGTTCTGTGAGCATTGCATTTTTGGCAAGCATAAGAGAGTGAAGTTCAACACTGTAGTTCATACAACAGAAGTCATTCTAGATTATGTGCATTCAGATTTATGGGGACCGTCTAGGAAAGCATCCATGGGCGGTGCTTGGTACATGATGACAATTATTGATGATTATTCCAGAAGTGTTTGGCCTTATTTTTTGAAACATAAATCTGAAGCTTTTTCAGCTTTCAAAGAGTGGAAGACTATGGTTGAGAGACAAACTGAAAGGAAGGTAAAGAAGCTTCGGACTGATAATGGGATGGAGTTTTGTTCAGGTGAATTTAATTCATTTTGCAAGGCTGAAGGCATTGTTAGGCACTACATCATACCTCACACTCCTCAGCAAAACGGGGTTGCCGAGCGTATGAACAAGACTATCATTTTTAAGGCTCGCTGCATATCGTTAAACGCAGGTTTGGATAGACGTTTTTGGGCTGAAGCTGCTTCCACAGCCTGTTATCTCATCAACCGCTCTCCCTCTGTTGCTATTGGTAAGAAAACTCCGATTGAGGTATGGTCTGGTTCTCCAGCAAATTATTCTGAATTGAAAGTTTTTGGATGCATTGCTTATGCTCATGTTGATAATGGAAAGCTAGAGCCAAGAGCTGTTAAATGCATTTTTCTTGGTTATAAGTCTGGTGTTAAAGGCTATAAATTATGGAATCCTGAAACAAGTAAGGTTGTAATTAGCAGAAATGTTGTGTTTAATGAATCTGCCATGTTACATGATATTCCATCTACTAATGATCTTGTTGAGAATAAGAAGAAATCAAATTCCCAGGTGGAGCATATTATTGATTCAGATGCTACATCAAAAGCAGAAATTGAGGGACAGGATGAAGCAACCATTGTTGAGGATCCTCCAGCAGTTATGCAACCACCGCAGCAATCTATTGCAACAAGCAGACCTAGAAGGAATCCAAAACCAGTAAGAAGGTTTATTGAGGAAGCAAATGTTGTTGCTTATGCGTGTGCTGTAGCAGAAGAAATAGAAGGAATTGCCAAGCCTTCTTCATATTCTGAGACTGTTATCTCTAGTGATTCTGATAAGTGGATGGCTGTTATGCATGATGAGATGAAGTCACTTGCAAGAAATGACACTTGGGAATTAAACAAATTGCCTAAAGAGAAGAAACCTATTCATTGCAAATGGGTTTTCAAGAGAAAAGAAGGTGTTTCTCCAAACGATAAGACAAGGTACAAAGCAAGATTAATTGCAAAAGGTTACAGTCAGATTTCAGGTATTGACTATAATGAAGTTTTTTCCCCTGTTGTGAAACATAGCTCAATTCGCATTTTACTCAGTATTGTTGCTATGCATGATTATGAGCTTCAACAGTTAGATGTAAAAACTGCATTTTTACATGGAGAATTAGAAGAGGATATTTATATGCATCAACCTGAGGGTTTTATCAGCCCTGGAAAAGAAAATCTTGTCTGTAAATTAAAGAAATCTCTTTATGGATTGAAACAGTCACCTAGGCAGTGGTATAAAAGATTTGACACTTTTATGCTATCTCAAGGTTTTAAAAGGTCCAATTATGATAGTTGTGTCTATTTGAAAATTACTACTCATTCAGCCGTTTATTTGCTACTTTATGTCGATGATATGTTGATTGCTTCAAAAGACAAAACAGAAATTGAAAATTTGAAAAGGCAGTTGAGTAGAGAGTTTGAAATGAAAGATTTGGGGGATGCTAAGAAGATTCTTGGCATGGAGATATCAAGAGATAGAACTTCTGGAAAATTATACCTAAGTCAGAGTGGGTATGTTAGAAAAGTGCTTCGCCGTTTTAATATGCTTGATGTCAAACCTGTAAGTACTCCTCTTGCTGCACATTTCAAATTGTCATCAGCCATGTGTCCACAATCAGATGAGGATATTGAGTACATGTCTAGAGTTCCCTATTCTAGTGCAGTTGGTTCACTTATGTATGCCATGGTTTGTTTGCGTCCTGATTTATCACATTCTTTGAGTGTTGTCAGTAGATTCATGGCCAATCCTGGAAGAGAGCATTGGAAAGCAGTTCAATGGATTCTCAGATATCTTCATGGCACTGCAAATGCTTGTTTGCAGTTTGGTAAATCTAAAGATGAACTTGTTGGTTATGTGGATTCTGACTTTGCTGGTGATTTGGATAAAAGATCATTAACAGGTTATGTTTTCACCATTGGTGGTTGTGCTGTGAGTTGGAAAGCAACCTTGCAAACTACCGTAGCATTATCTACTACTGAGGCCGAGTATATGGCTATTTCTGAAGCATGTAAAGAAACTACTCGGCTGAGAGGTTTATATTTTGAGCTTTGTGGAGATACATCTTGCATTACTATATTTTCTGATAAACATATAGATGTTAGGTATCACTACATTCGAGATGTTATTGCTAAAGGTGGTTTTAAAGTTTGCAAGATAAGTACTCATGACAATCCCGCTGACATGATGACAAAGCCAGTTCCAATTACTAAGTTTGAGCTTTGCTCAAGCTTGGTTGGTGTTACAGTATAGTCTTTAGGGGCTATTGGAGTAAGGCAGATATTTATTTGTTGAAGGAGTTCGTTTTTTGTACTTCAACTTTCTACTTCAAGATGAGAATTCGTCTCAAGGTGGAGATTGTTAATTTGTGATCCGAAATTCTCATTAGAATTGGTCCAGCTGATGTCACCTAAAGGATCTTATTTATATCCTTAATTTATTCTCTTGATTGAGATATTTTTAGCAACCTCATTTAAAGGATAAAGGAGATCTTTAATTTATTCTCTTGATTGAGATATTTTCAGCAACCTCATTTAAAGGATAAAGGAGATCTTTAATTTATTCTCTTGATTGAGATATTTTCAGCAACCTCATTTAAAGGATAAAGGAGATCTTTAATTTATTATCTTGATTGAGATATTTTCAGCAACCTCATTTAAAGGATAAAGGAGATCTTTAATTTATTCTCTTCATTGAGATATTTTCAGCAACCTCATTTAAAGGATAAAGGAGATCTTTATTTTATTTTTTCTCTCCTTATTTGGCTGCATGAAAGTAGAATATAAATTCATTGCTATGGTTTGTAATGAAAATAAGCTTGTAAAACTCCATCAATTAATTAATAAAGTTTGCCTTTCTCCCATGGTTTTTTTCCCGAAAAGGGTTTTTCCACGTTAAATCTTGTGTGATTATATTCTTTGCTTGCTTCTTTGATCATTTATTTATTAACAGAGTGCATGCGTTTCCTTCTAGCTAGGAGTGGCGTCAGTGGTTTTACATGCCCTGACGAGTTTGACTTATGTGGTTGTTGCTGTTGCGAGGCGCCTCGGCTAGATCGGACGATCCGGGTCCGATGGAGTCATTCGTTGGCTCATTTACGCCCCAAAGGGCGGGGAAACGTATTGTTCAGGCATAATAATCCACCTCGGTGGACTAGCCCTGACGATCCAAGGCTTGCCTGCGCGCTTGCATGAGACTTGGCCTAGACAGTCTCGAATTCGGTAAGGACTATCTTTTGCCTTGGTTCATGACGGAAATCCAATTTGCAAATACGACATCGTGCGGTTTTGATTGTATATATATATGGCGACATGATATATGGTACCCATGCCGTCTATGATTGATAGTTATGATTGAAATTGTTTTTGAAACTTATAAACACTAGTAATAATATCAAATGCTTTTGTTTTATTCGTATCAAGCATATTTTGGCCATTATAAGGTAAAACTCTATCCTCCAGTTTGCGTTGCATTGTGTGATGGGAACTAAGTCCTATAATGGCTTAATTTTTATAAAAAGCATTGCGATGTTTAAAAGAAAGATTTGTTTTAAAGCACTGGCAATCCAATGGAGTAAACCCGTTCCACGAAAGTGGCGTGGTCCTGTGATTAGCTATATTTCAAATGTGTTGAGTAGATTTCTCATACCAGTCCCATGACTGACTCGTAGTTTGTTTCACTTTCAAACTCGGGTGCCCCTTTTTCTACACGGGCAGCCTTGTATTCAGGTTTAGCTGGCTTTCTCTGGATAGCTGGAGCTGAAGATGGATTCTATTATTTATCTCTTTTTATGCTGTTCAGCTCCTATTGTACATTATGTTTGTTTTCCGCTGTAGACATTTATGTATAGCTGAACTGTATCTGTACTAAGTATGATCCTGTATACTGTGTAACTCTGATGATTACGTTTATCCAGTATATTCTATTGTTCATTATCTGGTTTGTTTATTTAATTCTGCTCTACTGTTATCTGTTTATGTGTTATATTCCAAGGATTACCCTTGCCGCCATCAGTACGGGGTTTGGAGTCGTCTCATTTGGTATCAGAGCCTTGGTTAAGCTTAGTTCTGGAATATAACATATGAACGAACTCGTCAGAAATAGAACCAGTAGTGTTCTAGGACGGGTAACTCTATACAGATAGGATCAGTAATATCCTAGTATAAGTAAAGCAGAATGAAATACACCCCAGTAGACACATTTACATTGAAGTATTTGTCTCTATGTTTTGAAATATCTTTTCTGTTGACCTGACACTTTGTCTGCTAATTGCAGATGTACTAGAAAATGAGTGACAGGAACAGAAGAAACAATTGTATGGCTAGACCAGCTAATGAGCTAGTTGTGCTCCCACAGCCAGAATCAGATATAGAAGTTCTATTCAAGAGATTTCGAAATCTGGGTGGATCACCATTCTTAGGCAAAGAGTCCATTATGGAAACACAAGCTTGGATCCGTTCTGCAGAGAAAATCTTTGAGGGTTTAAAGCTGAGAGACGATCAGAAAAGATTACTTGCGTCTTGGGCACTCAAAGAAGAAGCTTTGTTTTGGTGGGATTCAGTTATTAAAGATAATCCAGAAGGTGATATAACCTGGGATAGATTCAAAGTGATTTTCTTAGAAAGATTTACCCCTCCCAAAGCAACCAAGCGATTATGTGATGAATTTTCTTATCTGATACAAGGTGATATGACCATCCCAGAATATCATAAGAAATTCAACGAACTTTCTCACTTTGCTCCTCATCTGATTCAAGATCCAAAGAAGAAGAATCTGAGATTTATTCATGGCCTGTAGAGAAAATATCAGAATAGTGTGATGAGGAATGTGAAACTTCCTTTTTCTGAAATGATATACATAGCTTACCAGTACGAAGATCTCGACAAGAAAGGTATGTTACAGTACGAAGAGGAAGTCAACTCTAGTAATAAAATTGATTCTGAAACTGATCTTCCCGAGGCCAGTGCGATATCTGAGGGGAGTAAGAAACCCAAAGTTAACCGAAAAAGGGCCATATCTGAGCAAGAACTAGTAACGAAGGCCATATGCAGTAACTGCCATAAACAGGGGCATTTGACCAGAAATTGTAAATCCTCGAAGAAACGAAAGGAGGATGGGTCTAAATCCAAGGGCAAGTTTCCTGTGACTCGAGAGTGCAATCTTTGTCATCAGGCCGGTCATATAAAGCGAGATTGCTGGCTGTTAAAAAAGACCAAACAGGCTCAGGTAAATGAAGTGGCAGAAGTGCATGTCTCCTCGTCTATTCAGGAAAGGCTAGATGTTTTAGAAGGCACACTAACTGTCAAAGACATCCCAGCTAAAGTACTGTTTGACACCGACGCGTCGCGAAGCTTTGTTGCAAAGAATGCAGCTAAGAAACTGGATTTAAATTTGAAGAAGCTCAAGGAACCAATGACTGTACAGAATCCGGTTGGGGGTTGTAACAACCCGTATTTTCAATAACCTGTAATAACATAAATCGAGGCAGAATTTAATTCTAAAATGGGAATAAAGGGAAACGGGCTATGCCATTGTGTTCGTCTCGGAAAAATACGCGAAATAGAGTCCGAGTTTTCGAAAATCGGAGTCCGTATGACCAAGATATGGCCTCGCGAAGTTTCACGAAAATTCCCAAATTAAAGTATACTTAATTAAGTGAAATGGGTTGTGTAGATATATATATATATATATATATATTGATATATATATATATATAATTGAAAATTTAATAAATAAATATGCAAAAATGCTCAAAACAGCGAATTGGGAGAGGGGAATAACCGAACCGGCCGATTTTTGAAGTCGACCCGAGCTCGCTGGGTCGACTAGGGGTTAATCCAGGGTGTTTGGCTGTCAACCCGTGGGCCGATTCGCTCAAGTGCAGATTTTGCATTTGAATGGTTCTCATGGTCCATCTTTAATCTAAAGGCCCTAGATGGTTCCTACACTTGACTTCTTCCCCAAGACATGCTTTGATGGCTTGGATTGAATCTAGGGTTAATCCTATGGCCTAAAACACTTGCCTAATCTATAAATAAGACCCTAACCTACCCTAATTCATTCATAATTAAACCTAGTGACTAAACTATGGCAAAATGCTAGCTCTCATGGCCTCCACTAATTTTATGAAGAGGGTTGCATACTAATCACTCTCTAATCAACTTCTAATCCCTTCTTAGCATCTTAATCTTCTTCATTTGGTGTTCAAAGTTGCTAGTTGTGAGTTTCTATCACTTTGATGATCTTTTGGTAAACTAATTAGATGAGATGTGATGAGATTTATGGTTTTGTATGTGGGTTAATGAGCTTTGAATCATATGATATGATGTTAGCATTAATCTTATGTTTATGCATGTTGAGTATGTAAGCTTATGCAAGTTTAATATGATGTATGTTATGTTTGCATGATGCTAAATATGCAAGTTGTGGGCTATGTAATCATATGCATGTTATGCAAGTTCATGGTAATATGCTATGCAAGTTACATGTTTGTTAATATGCAAGTTACATGTTTGTTAATATGCAAGTTACATATATGTAAATATGCAAGTTACATGTTTGTTAATATGCAAGTTACATGTTTGTTAATATGCAAGTTACATGTATGTAAATATGCAAGTTACATGTTTCTTTATATGCAAGTTACATGTTTGTTAATATGCGAGTTACATGTATGTAAATATGCAAGTTACATGTTTATTAATATGCAAGTTCATGATGACACATTATGCAAGTCTATAAGCTAATATGCAAGTTTGTTATGCAAAATGAATATGTAAGTTATGTGACATATTATATGCAAGTTATGTGACATGTTATGCAAGTTCCTATGCAAGTTATGTGTTTGTTAATATGCAAGATGGCACCTTTGAAACATGTTCATTCATATGCAAGTTGACACCTTTTATATGTGTTATATCATGAACGAAATTACGTGGGAACGATGGGGTAATTAAAGGCATAAGTTAATAAGATTGTGTGAAATTAATATAATTATGCATAACACAAAATAAATAAACATAGTATGGGAATTTGCCTATTTGGTTAGGTGTACCCATACTATGTGTTGGGAATTTACCTATTGAGTTAGGTCTACCCCATGGGAATTTACCTATTAAGTTAGGTCTACCCATGTTAAGAAAACTTGATTAATTAGGGATAATTAATATAAAATTATGAGGGTGATTAATTAGGTGTAATTAATTGACTAAGACACGAGGTTGGACTCAGTTGTAGCGTAAAACTGCCCGGACCCAACCGGCTTAACCAGTTGCTACAAATGTTAGCCCAATGTGAGAGGTCTTAGGCACAAACTAAATACGTAATTAATGTAAAGACACGAGGTTAGACTCTGTTATGACATAAGGCTGCCCGGACCCAACCGGCTTAACCAGCGGTCATAAAAGACAGTCTAATGTGAGAGGTCTTTACAAAGGTTACGTTCTTAATTAATTAATTAAGAAACACTTAACCACATTAGCATGTAGAGGGACATGAGGGGTTAAGTGGGTGCCTCGGGTGGCATGAGAAAATCTAGTGGTTGCCTTGGGTGGCAATAGAAAATACGATTAGAATACTTAACCAAAATAGAACATGTAATTAAAACATGATTAAAGGGTTAAGTGGGATATACTAGAAAAAGGGACAAGCTTAGGTGGGTAGCTTGTGGAGGCCCATTTCAACCAGTAACCCATACGTATCTTTGTGGGCTCGACCCATGTCGAGGACGGGACACGCATACTGGGCTTGACTGTAAGAGGCAAACGGGTTAGCGGTGGCAACGCAAGTCCAACGGGCTTCATATGCGTGAGTGGGCCCGGGCTGGTAGGTAAGCCGTTGTTGCATCGAGTAGATATAAGCCGTGCACCTTTAGTTTCATCAGGTTGCCACATTGGGGAATGATACATCCCACGGTGGGGCCAGCACGGGTATCTACGTTAGGGAGCCGATCGAATGGGAAGTAGTGTGTACACCTAGTGGATTGTAGGGCCCCGTGGCGCCTACTTGGTCACCTAGGGGTACGCAGGTACTAATTAGTAAATTTTATAAGTCCTTGGGTGGGATCAACCTTTAAGTTAGGAACGACTGGTGTGGTGCAGTTTAGTAATTTACCTTAGGGAGGGTAGATGCGTCTTTATCCTTTATCTTCGTTTAGTTGACTGCTTAGGGTAGCCATTCATCCCTATATGTTACCGTATATCAGTTTATGTCTTCTCTGGTTACTTTAACGATTGTATTGTTAAAGTTATAGGACTCGCTCAGACTTATGTCTGACCCTGTTGTTTTTATCTTTTTCCCAACCCTCAGGTCCTACGGTGGATCCTAGCAGTAGTGGAGCTTGATCGGATTGCTGTTCCAGTCTTTAGGAGCTTGGATAGATGTAAAGCTCCAGTTATCCAGTTATCTTTTCTTTTGTTTGGCTATTGTATGAGAGTGGGATTATGTACTTCTTTATTTTGATGGATATTGTACTTGACCTTTATTGTGGTTTTATGATGTAACCAGACATGTTTTACTTCCGCTGTTATGAGATGATGTTTTAAAATTTCAAGTACTATTTATATCTGTCTTGTTGTAATTTTTATGTTCTATATTCACTAAAATACTCCACCGATGCTATGGCATTCCCTTAGTGAGTGATCATAGCGGGAGTGGGGTGTTACACGTGGTATCAGAGCTTAAGGTTACCAGAACAGATAAAATTTTTGAGAAAAACTACTTTCTAAGAGTATTTTCGAAGAAAGTATTTTTAAAAGCATGTCTTCTAAGAGAAAAAGTTTTTGAAAAAGAAAAGCATAATCCCCAATAGCCATATCTTTATCTTTCGGAATCTCCTTTTTGAATCTTTCCTCTTTCGTTTCAGCATGGCTGAAGATCTTAACATCCCGGAGGGTTTAGTTATACCACTATGGTATAGGAGGTTGCAAGAGGCTAGGGCCGCGGCTGCGGGTCCGGCCAATGCTACTACACCAGAGACAACCGCTCCTCCTCCTCAGCCTAGAGTGGATAATTTTGCTAAGGTTTGCAAGGAGTTCAAGGCTATAGGAGGAAAACCTTTTCTTGGTTCAGAGACTTTCGTAGAGGCTAGAGATTGGCTTAAGGAAGTGGAAGAGTTGCTAGATATCTTTGAAGTGGAAGAGGGAAAGAAAGTCAAGTTGGCGGCTTGGTTAATGAAGGGAGAGGCCTCATTCTGGTGGGAGGTCACTAATGGAGAACGCCCTGTTGACTCTTGGGCAGATTTTAAGCAAAGGTTTGGGGCTAAGTTTCTCTCAAGGGCGGAAGAGAATCTGTTTATGGAGAAGTTCTTGAATTTGAAGCAAGGGAATCTCACGGTGAAAGAATATGTCAACAAATTCAATCAATTAGCAAGGTTTGGCATAGAGTTGGTGAATACACCGGAGAAGAAGGCTTTGAGGTTCGTTAGAGGCTTGAACGAACCATTGCAAGGAATAGCTATGACTCACATTCCTATGGGGGCCACTTTTGAGAAGCTTGTCTACATGGCACTTATGCATGAGGATGATAAGAATTCTAAGGCACCAGAGAAAAAGGGGGATCAGAAGAAACCGCAACAGCAACAACAAGGCAAGGGCGGAAAAGGCAATGGTGACAAAAAGAAGACGAAGAAGAAGTGCTTCAATTGTGGAACACCAGGACACCTCAGTAAGGATTGTCGCAAAAAGAAGAAGACCGGTTGCTTTCATTGTGGTGAAGCAGGGCATCTTGTGAAAAACTGCCCAAAGAAGGGGCAGAAGACGGGGTCTACCTCAGGAGGCCAGGTGCAAGCTCTTATAGCACCACCTCAGTCAGGGGGGCAAGTTCAGGTTCTCTCAGTTCCACCGATTCAGCAGAGAGGTAGAACTATTTCCGTTGAAAGTCTGGTTTTTCTGTTTGATCATCCAGTTCGTACTTTGTTTGACTCTGGCGCATCGCATTCTTTTATCTCATCATCGTTAGTTGAGTCACTGCACTTAGACACCAGTCTAGTTGATGATCCCTTGGTTGTCTCAAACCCAATTGGGGGCTCCATATATCTGTCTATGATATGTTTGGGTTTGAAGATTTCTATACTTAGCGTTGAGTTTAGATGTGATGCTTTTGTATTGGGCTTCACGGGCTATGGGTTGATCTTGGGCATGGACTGGTTATCCAGTAATGGTGCCGTTCTTGATTGCGAAAGGAGAGTTGTCAGGCTCATGACCCGCTTGGGTAACACTCTCGAGATCTCTTGCAATCCCATGGAATCTGTTTTGCTAAGTTATCTTGAATCGCTCGATGCTTCGGTCGAAAGTTTGTGTTCTGTCAGAGTAGTCCGGGAATATCCGGATGTGTTTGAAGAAGTAAAGGGTTTGCCTCCGAAGCGGGAGATAGATTTCCGAATTTATTTGGTGGATAATGCCAAACCAGTGTCTTTGCCAGTACGCCACATGGCTCCTCGTGAGAGAAGAGAACTTCATAAGCAAGTAGGGGAGTTGCTTGAGAAGGGGTTCATAAGGCGAAGTATATCGGAGTGGGGAGCTCCAGTAGTGTTTGCCACGAAGGCGGATGGGTCCCTCAGACTTTGTGTGGATTATAGGGAACTTAATAAGCTCACGAAGAAGAATAGACACCCATTACCGAGGATAGATGATCTCTTTGATCAGTTGGTTGGCGCGTCAGTATTTTCGCAGATGGACTTAGCTACAGGGTTTCATCAGTTAAGAGTGGCGGAGGACAGTATAGAGAAGACTGCTTTCCGGACTCCGGATGGTTTTTATGAGTGGCTAGTGATGCCATTTGGGTTGACAAACGCCCCCGCATACTTTGTTGATCTCATGAGTAGAGTGTTCAGAGAGTATCTGAATAAGTTTGTAGTAGTTTTTGTGGATGACATCTTGGTCTTTTCCAAGAATGAAGAAGAGCATGCCTTACATCTCAAGGAAGTGTTGGAGACTCTTCGAGCGCATAGTCTTAAAGCTAAATTCTCTAAATGCCATTTTTGGAGAAGAGAAGTGCGATTCTTAGGGCATGTGGTCTCTAAGGAAGGGATAGCTGTGGATCCCGCAAAGATAGTATCTATCCAGGATTGGAAAGTTCCTAGAAATGCTACCGAGGTAAGAAGTTTCTTGGGGTTGGCAGGATATTATAGGAAGTTCATCAAAGACTTCGCGAAGATATCAGCCCCATTAACCCGCTTGACGAAGAAGAATCTGGTTTTCTCATGGGATGTAGATTGTGATGATGCTTTCCGACGGTTAAAGAGAGCTTTGACCACCGCTCCAGTTTTAGTGCTTCCAGATGGGAGTAAGCCGTTTGTTGTTTATACCGATGCTTGTGGAACAGGATTAGGCGCAGTCTTGATGCAGGAGGGAAGGTTAATAGCCTATGGAGGGAGACAATTGAGAGTGCATGAGAAGAATTACCCTACCCATGATCTAGAGTTGGCCGCGATTGTTTTCGCACTTAAGTCTTGGCGCCATTATCTTCTTGGTGAGAGATTCGAGTTGTTCACCGACCATAAATCATTGAAGTACTTATTCTCTCAGAAGGATTTAAACTTAAGACAGCAAAGGTGGATGGAGTTCTTAGCATCCTATGATTTCGAGATAGCGTATACCCCTGGTAAGGGTAACGTGGTGGCAGACGCCTTAAGTAGAAAAAGGCTATCTTTGAGTCCATTGTTCGTGGAACGACGAAGCTTGGAGTTTCTTTCTTTGTTTGACTTCAGACCTTCTGTTGATTTTGTACCTGGTTTGTTGGCATCCTTGGAGGTTAGACCTACTCTTTTGAGACGGATTGGCGAGGCTCAGCGAGACGACCCACAGTTGGTTGTGTTGGTAGAGAAGCTTATAAGAGGGGAGTCGTCCAGCCATTTGGGTAGATACACCATAGATGATAAGGGATGGTTGCATAGAGATGGTAGACTTTGTGTACCGCAAGATGAGGGTTTGAAGAAGGCTATTTTGGATGATGCACATCGTTCAAGAATGACTATTCATCCCGGTGGAGACAAAATGTACCAAGACATGAAGAGAGTTTTCTTTTGGGCCGGTATGAAGAAAGATGTGGCCGAGTATGTGGCTAGATGCTTAGTGTGCCAACAAGTTAAAGTGGAGCAAAGGAAACCCGGTGGGTTGCTACACCCATTGGAAGTTCCACAGTGGAAGTGGGATAGTGTCTCGATGGATTTCATCGACGGGTTACCGAGATCGAGGAAGGGCAATACGGGAATTTGGGTTGTGGTAGACAGACTTACAAAGAGTGCCCATTTTATACCCGTAAAGAGTAAGAGGACCGCTCCATGGCTTGCTTCAGTCTATGTTAGAGAGATTGTTAGATTGCATGGCGTACCATCCAGCATTGTGAGTGATCGAGATCCTATTTTCACTAGTGAGTTTTGGAGAAGTTTGCAAGAGGCGGTAGGGACTCAGTTGTGTTTGAGCACCGCATATCATCCTCAGACGGACGGTCAGACCGAGAGGGTGAACCGTATCTTAGAAGATCTTTTGAGGCTTTGTATCTTGGATTTTGGAGGTACATGGGAAGAACATCTTCCTTTGGTGGAGTTCGCATATAATAACAGCTTTCAGTCCAGTATTGGTATGGCTCCTTTCGAAGCTCTTTATGGAAGGCCTTGTCGATCTCCTACATGTTGGTGGGAATCTACGGATAAGATCTTGCTTGGGCCGGATATGGTTAGAGAGACTTCAGAGAAGATTGATTTAATTCGAAAAAGGATGAAAGCAGCGCAAGATAGACAGAAATCTTATGCGGATCGGAGAAGGACGGATCTTGAGTTTGAGGTTGGGGACATGGTTTTTGTCAAAGTATCTCCATTGAGAAATGTTGTTCGCTTTGGGTCCGTAGGGAAGTTAGCACCGAGATTTGTTGGGCCGTTTCCTATTAAGGAAAGGATTGGATGGATGGCATATAGGGTGGAGTTGCCCGACAGACTTAGTGGTGTTCATGATGTATTCCATGTATCACATTTGAGGAAGTGCTTACATGAGACCGCAGAGGTGGTAGAGCCGAGCTTGCTTAGAGATGTAGAGGTAGAGCGTGATGCGACGATTCGACGAGCTCCTACTCGCATCCTTGGGTCAGAAACTAGGAAGTTGAGGAACAGAGAAGTTCAGCTAGTTAAAGTGCAATGGGGAGATGACGAAAGCAATGCTACTTGGGAGACGGAAGCAAAGATGCGTTCTTTGTATCCATTTCTTTTTGAGAGTATGTCTTTTAACTTCTCCTTTATTGCTTGTCTAGTACTTATCTTATCTTTAGTATATCCTCTCGCTAATACCTATGACCTTTAGATAGGGTAAAACCTATGGTTGAGACATGTGTTTGAAACATGTTATGGTTGATGGATGCATATGGATGCAATTGTTTGCTAGTGGTTGCTCGTGGATGCATATACACACACATTAGGCACTAGATCGGCTCAGTCACTTCATGTTGCATATTGCATAAATGGATGTGGTAGTTAGATTGATGGATGTATCATGGCTGTGTTATCATATGGATGATGCATTTTTGTGTATGGTTGTGCACGCATGTAGAAATTTGTATGTGTCAATAGGGTTTCGCATACATATTGGATGCATGGCACTATCATGGTTTGCATTAAGGAGGTTTACTGTATCAGTAACCGCCTGATTTTCGCATTAGGTAAGTACATATACACACACTTTTGCATATATCCATCCAGCATTTAGAATCTTGTAAGGACAATGATTGCTCGTGGATGATGCTTTGAGTAGATGGATGATTGGATGGTAGGATACGTTCTTCCTAACTTGAAGATTTCGGGGACGAAATCCTTTAAGGAGGGGAGAATGTAACAACCCGTATTTTCAATAACCTGTAATAACATAAATCGAGGCAGAATTTAATTCTAAAATGGGAATAAAGGGAAACGGGCTATGCCATTGTGTTCGTCTCGGAAAAATACGCGAAATAGAGTCCGAGTTTTCGAAAATCGGAGTCCGTATGACCAAGATATGGCCTCGCGAAGTTTCACGAAAATTCCCAAATTAAAGTATACTTAATTAAGTGAAATGGGTTGTGTAGATATATATATATATATATATATTGATATATATATATATATATATATAATTGAAAATTTAATAAATAAATATGCAAAAATGCTCAAAACAGCGAATTGGGAGAGGGGAATAACCGAACCGGCCGATTTTTGAAGTCGACCCGAGCTCGCTGGGTCGACTAGGGGTTAATCCAGGGTGTTTGGCTGTCAACCCGTGGGCCGATTCGCTCAAGTGCAGATTTTGCATTTGAATGGTTCTCATGGTCCATCTTTAATCTAAAGGCCCTAGATGGTTCCTACACTTGACTTCTTCCCCAAGACATGCTTTGATGGCTTGGATTGAATCTAGGGTTAATCCTATGGCCTAAAACACTTGCCTAATCTATAAATAAGACCCTAACCTACCCTAATTCATTCATAATTAAACCTAGTGACTAAACTATGGCAAAATGCTAGCTCTCATGGCCTCCACTAATTTTATGAAGAGGGTTGCATACTAATCACTCTCTAATCAACTTCTAATCCCTTCTTAGCATCTTAATCTTCTTCATTTGGTGTTCAAAGTTGCTAGTTGTGAGTTTCTATCACTTTGATGATCTTTTGGTAAACTAATTAGATGAGATGTGATGAGATTTATGGTTTTGTATGTGGGTTAATGAGCTTTGAATCATATGATATGATGTTAGCATTAATCTTATGTTTATGCATGTTGAGTATGTAAGCTTATGCAAGTTTAATATGATGTATGTTATGTTTGCATGATGCTAAATATGCAAGTTGTGGGCTATGTAATCATATGCATGTTATGCAAGTTCATGGTAATATGCTATGCAAGTTACATGTTTGTTAATATGCAAGTTACATGTTTGTTAATATGCAAGTTACATATATGTAAATATGCAAGTTACATGTTTGTTAATATGCAAGTTACATGTTTGTTAATATGCAAGTTACATGTATGTAAATATGCAAGTTACATGTTTCTTTATATGCAAGTTACATGTTTGTTAATATGCGAGTTACATGTATGTAAATATGCAAGTTACATGTTTATTAATATGCAAGTTCATGATGACACATTATGCAAGTCTATAAGCTAATATGCAAGTTTGTTATGCAAAATGAATATGTAAGTTATGTGACATATTATATGCAAGTTATGTGACATGTTATGCAAGTTCCTATGCAAGTTATGTGTTTGTTAATATGCAAGATGGCACCTTTGAAACATGTTCATTCATATGCAAGTTGACACCTTTTATATGTGTTATATCATGAACGAAATTACGTGGGAACGATGGGGTAATTAAAGGCATAAGTTAATAAGATTGTGTGAAATTAATATAATTATGCATAACACAAAATAAATAAACATAGTATGGGAATTTGCCTATTTGGTTAGGTGTACCCATACTATGTGTTGGGAATTTACCTATTGAGTTAGGTCTACCCCATGGGAATTTACCTATTAAGTTAGGTCTACCCATGTTAAGAAAACTTGATTAATTAGGGATAATTAATATAAAATTATGAGGGTGATTAATTAGGTGTAATTAATTGACTAAGACACGAGGTTGGACTCAGTTGTAGCGTAAAACTGCCCGGACCCAACCGGCTTAACCAGTTGCTACAAATGTTAGCCCAATGTGAGAGGTCTTAGGCACAAACTAAATACGTAATTAATGTAAAGACACGAGGTTAGACTCTGTTATGACATAAGGCTGCCCGGACCCAACCGGCTTAACCAGCGGTCATAAAAGACAGTCTAATGTGAGAGGTCTTTACAAAGGTTACGTTCTTAATTAATTAATTAAGAAACACTTAACCACATTAGCATGTAGAGGGACATGAGGGGTTAAGTGGGTGCCTCGGGTGGCATGAGAAAATCTAGTGGTTGCCTTGGGTGGCAATAGAAAATACGATTAGAATACTTAACCAAAATAGAACATGTAATTAAAACATGATTAAAGGGTTAAGTGGGATATACTAGAAAAAGGGACAAGCTTAGGTGGGTAGCTTGTGGAGGCCCATTTCAACCAGTAACCCATACGTATCTTTGTGGGCTCGACCCATGTCGAGGACGGGACACGCATACTGGGCTTGACTGTAAGAGGCAAACGGGTTAGCGGTGGCAACGCAAGTCCAACGGGCTTCATATGCGTGAGTGGGCCCGGGCTGGTAGGTAAGCCGTTGTTGCATCGAGTAGATATAAGCCGTGCACCTTTAGTTTCATCAGGTTGCCACATTGGGGAATGATACATCCCACGGTGGGGCCAGCACGGGTATCTACGTTAGGGAGCCGATCGAATGGGAAGTAGTGTGTACACCTAGTGGATTGTAGGGCCCCGTGGCGCCTACTTGGTCACCTAGGGGTACGCAGGTACTAATTAGTAAATTTTATAAGTCCTTGGGTGGGATCAACCTTTAAGTTAGGAACGACTGGTGTGGTGCAGTTTAGTAATTTACCTTAGGGAGGGTAGATGCGTCTTTATCCTTTATCTTCGTTTAGTTGACTGCTTAGGGTAGCCATTCATCCCTATATGTTACCGTATATCAGTTTATGTCTTCTCTGGTTACTTTAACGATTGTATTGTTAAAGTTATAGGACTCGCTCAGACTTATGTCTGACCCTGTTGTTTTTATCTTTTTCCCAACCCTCAGGTCCTACGGTGGATCCTAGCAGTAGTGGAGCTTGATCGGATTGCTGTTCCAGTCTTTAGGAGCTTGGATAGATGTAAAGCTCCAGTTATCCAGTTATCTTTTCTTTTGTTTGGCTATTGTATGAGAGTGGGATTATGTACTTCTTTATTTTGATGGATATTGTACTTGACCTTTATTGTGGTTTTATGATGTAACCAGACATGTTTTACTTCCGCTGTTATGAGATGATGTTTTAAAATTTCAAGTACTATTTATATCTGTCTTGTTGTAATTTTTCTGTTCTATATTCACTAAAATACTCCACCGATGCTATGGCATTCCCTTAGTGAGTGATCATAGCGGGAGTGGGGTGTTACAGGGGTTCCATTGATCTCAGTTGGGTTTGTGGAGTTCTTTTTTTCGTTATCGGTTTCCTACCATCGCGGTCGTCATGAATTTTAAAGAGTTTGATCTTATCTTGGGGTTAGACTGGTTGACCAAATATGAAGCTGAGGTTAAATGCGCCGACAGAGTCGTTAAGGCGAAGATTAAATCAGGTGATTATATAACCATTCCCTGTGAAGGACAGAATTCTAATAGAAAAGACTTCTGGGCAGCTTTGGATGTTTCTCCAGCTCAAATAGAAAATATCCCTGAAGTCACAGAGAATATTCCTGACCTCATCAAAGACATTCCAGTCGTCAAGAACTATGCGGATGTGTTTGAAGAAGTTGTTCGCTTACCTCTGCAGAGAGAAATAGATTTCAAAATTGCTTTAATTCCGAATGCAAGGCCGGTAGTTCACGCTATTCGAAGAATGTCCTTGAAAGAGAAAGAGGAATTAGACAATCAAACACGACAGCTCGTATGGAAGGGTCTGATCCGGCCTAGTTTCTCTGATTGGGGAGCAGCAGTGGTATTTGTCCCAAAATCTGACGGTACTCTACGGCTATGTGTGGATTATCGGGATTTGAACAAGCAGACAATAAAGAACAAATATCCATTGCCGCGAATTGATGATTTATTGGATCGTCTGAATGGAGCACAAGTATTCTCAAGAATGGACCTAGCTACAGGCTTCCATCAACTTCGAATTGCCGAAGAGTGTGTTCCAATGACAGCATTCAGAGGTCCAGACTTATTCTACGAGTGGTTAGTAATGCCGTTCGGCTTATGTAACACTCCAGCATACTTCGTCGATTTGATGAATAGAGTGTTTAGAGGAGTTTTGAATAAATTTGTTCTGGTTTTTATTGACGATATTCTAATCTTCTCTAAATCAAAGGCCGAACATGAAAAGCATTTGGAACAGGTTCTGGAAATCCTCAGAAGGAATGTATTAAAAGCCAAACTATCCAAATGTATATTCTGGCAAGATGAAGTAAAATTTCTAGGCCACATCGTATCGAAAGAAGGAATTGATGTGGATCCAAGTAAAATCACAGCTATTCAAAACTGAAAGCAGCCTAGCACTCCTACAAAAGTCCGTAGTTTTCTCGGATTGGCTAGCTATTACCGGAAGTTCGTTAAAAACTTTTCGAAGATATCTGGTCACTTAACGAAGCTTACAAAGAAGCACTCTAAATTCAAATGGACTCCAGAAAGTGAGGAGGCTTTTGAAGAGCTAAAGTTAAGATTAACGACAGCTCTAGTGTTAACCATCATCGATGGCAATCAGGATTTGAAAGTCTAGACCGATGCTTCTAGAGAAGGCCTTGGCGTAGTGTTAATGCAAAGGGGTCAAGTGATTGCTTATGCTAGCCGTCAGTACGGGGTTTGGGGTCGTCTCAGGAGGACACCTATTATCAATTTATACCCTATGGAAGACACCTAGCCACTTAAGACCTCATCCCTAACGCCAACGTTATAATATATATACTCTCTTTGTTGGTCAAAAAATAGTAACAACCGCTTAATACCAGGCTTAGTAGGAACATAAATTCATTTATGACCCTCCTGGTGTAACACCCCGCATTTTTAAAATTAAATAATAAAATTAAATTCATAAAATGTTCATAAGTTGGTCGCGGACTAGCGTCCATGCTGACTTTGTGATCAATTTAGACCTACGGTTTGCAAAAAATGGATTAAAATGAAAAGGATATCTTTAAATAAAGTTTTAGAAAAAACATGAAAAAGAAGATATAAGAGAAACACAAATAAGATCTTAACTGCCATGTTTTAATCTTGTGAACAAAAGCTAAGTTAGGTGAGGTGGTAAAGCATGCACTTCCCAAGGTAGAGGTCAGGAGTTCAAATCCCACCAACATCATGTTTTAAATTTTAAGAAGACCAACTAAAATTATGCACGTTCTAGTAGAAAAAGGTATGTGTATGTATATATATGAGAAAATTACATATAGATGGGTGTAGGTATATATATATATACATATATGTATATGTGTGTAAGTGTGTGTGTGTATATATATATATATATATATATTTGAAAATTGGTTCACTTTATTACGTAACAATTTCATATGCCTCATTAAAACCTTGTGCCCCCTAACCTTGATGGGTGCGACAACAAGGGAAAAAAGTGCATATAAACGAAAATACAAACAAAACATCTATCCATTCACTGGAAGAAATGGAAAACATCACAAAAAATTATAACAAACAACCACACTCCCTACATACACTAAAAACATGACACTTCAGTGAAATCAACAACCAGTATCATGCAGCTCTATTCCCCATCTTCTCATAAAAGCCATATTCCCCACCGAGTTCTCCGATTTGCTACCATTGTCTCTCACTAAAAAGCATGTCTCCTTCTCTATACATTGCAATCTGATCACCCTGGATATAGCAAGACTATTGAAAATCCGAGCATTGCCTTCCATCCAAATTTGATACACAATAATTGTAAATGAAGCACAAGCTATGTCTTTTAACTGATCCTTCTTCTTGAACACTTAAGACTTCGAATTCTTGGGATGCCAAACAACTTTAACCCATTGCATAACAGAGGACCTCTCCCTTGCTTTATCCTATGCTTTATGAAAAGAAAACAACCCTCCATCCATTCATAAAAATCACACTGGACATTATTATTTATCTCAATACCATCAATCTGCTATTGCAATTCCCTGGTAGCTGGATGAAAATTACTACATATCCTCCCCTCTCTTATAATAGAAGCTACCTTCTCATTATAACCAATAGAGCTTGAAATATGGACACCCCCAGCAAATCAACAAGACATTTCCCATTAATCCAAGGCTCAAACCACAGAGAAGTGTTTGAACCTGATGAGAT
The DNA here is from genome assembly GCA_030737875.1 of Allium sativum. Lineage (NCBI taxonomy): Eukaryota > Viridiplantae > Streptophyta > Magnoliopsida > Asparagales > Amaryllidaceae > Allium > Allium sativum. The sequence continues at coordinate 256,992,674 of CM060927.1, read as the reverse complement.
CACTTTATTAAAATATTGTATGCCATTTGATCTTAATCTCAAAATTTTCTTCCAAGTGCAAAACGAATTATTATCAACCCTCGTACTCCAAAATTCCTTATCCTTGCAATATTTTGAAGACATCCATCCACTCCAAAGTGAATCGTCTACTAAGATTTCCAAATCAACTTTAAACTGGAAGCTTTCTTCAAATCCGTAAATGATTTTAAGCCAATACCCCTTCAAGCTTTGGAGTACACAACTTTTCCCATGCCACTTTATGTTTTGAATTACCCTAAAAGAAATCAGCACACATTGTATTTAATTTATCAATGGTATGTTCAGGTAATTGATAAACAGATAACCAACCAAAATAGTTGGATTGATAACCGATTGGATAAGTTTAGATCTCTCAGCAAAGCTTAAAAACTAAGCATCCCATGATATTAATTTATTTTGTATCCTATGTAACAAATCTTGGCAGTCCTGATAGTGAATATAGTTTGAAGAAAGAGGTACTCCCAGATATCTAATTGGCAGATGACCCACATTAAACCCCAAAATATCCATTATCACATTTTTATCAGTAGCCGCCGAACTAAAATAAACCTTAGTTTTATTCAAGCTCACTGATAAACCACTGACCTACTCTAATTTGTCAAACACAGACTTCAATGCAACAACACAAGAAATAGATCATCTTCCAAATACCATCAAGTCATCCGCATATAATAAATGAGTAATAGTTGGAGAAAAACCATGCACTAGTAGAAAAGCTTTCTGTAATAACATCTCATTCATACAAAAAGAAAAAAACTCCATTGTTATAGTGAATAAGTACGATGACAAAGGATCACCCTGTCTTATACCCCTATTCGAAGAAATAAACCCATTTGGTACACCTTGAATCATGATAGAATATGTAGGAGAGGAGATGCATTCATAAACTACATTTTTGAAGTGTGTTGGGAATCCCATGTATTTCATAATATGACAAATGAATTTGTGGCTAATTTTATTGTAAGCTTTATGCAGATCCACTTCCACACAAAACTTCTTGCAACCAGGTTTTTTAAAATATCTGATTAACTCATGAGCTAACAGGATATTAGCACCAATATTTCTAGATGGAATAAAAGCAACACTGATTATGGGATATGAGGTGGGGTAAAAACCATTTCAATCTGTTGCATAATGACTTGCTGAAAATATTATAATATAAATGCAGCAAGCTATAGGACGATAATGTGAAATTTCAGTTGGCCTTTCCACTTTAGGAATTAGAGTAATGAAATGATGATTAACACCTTTTGGAAGATTGGCAGAATTAAATATGTCTTGTGAAGTAGCTAGCAATTCATCTTTTATTTCCTCATTGAATATGTCTGTGAAGCAGCTAGCAATTCATCTTTTATTTCCTCCCAATGTAGCTTAAAAAACTTCGAATTAAACCCATCTGGACTTCTCTAGAAGCATTGCCCTTGATGATTAATAATGTATGAAGATTGGAAGAAAGGGAATTCACAGCTAGTAGAACCATTGAACATTTCTCTAATATAGTTAACAACTTCATTAGAAATATCCTCAGATTTATACATCAATTCACCTGCATCATTTATTAAAGCTTTCAAATTATTGCACTGTTTATGGAAAACATTTTACAGTGGAAAAACTTAGAGTTAGTATCTCCCTCTTGAAGTTAAGAAACCTTTGCTTTTTGCTTATAATTCCAGAACTTAATCTGTTTTTGAATCATCAACTGATGTTTAGCCTCAAGCATGTTCTCATAAAGCTCCACATTCTCTGGTTCTAAATCAGCTGCTGTCTCACATATATTGAATTTATTTCCAGCTTCTCTCAAAATATCATCATCTTTAACTCTAATTTTATTCGATAATTTCGGCTCCTTCTTGCAAGGTTTAAGTTTCTGCAAAAATCTGTAGCTAGCGAATCCCCATACAGTTTCATTTAAACCATTTTCAATACACTCCATATAACCTTCCTTGAAGCACCAGTCATTGAAATATCTTAAAGGAAGACCTTTAGATTTAGAAGTAGGAATTAAATCAAGAAATATTGGATTATTGTCACTAGACATTTGAGTTAAAGACAAAGCTTTCATGTCATTGTATTTTTGCAGGCAAGAATGATTAACAATTTTTTTATCAATATGATTGGCAATGCCTCTCCTCCTCCAAGTATAATTAAAACCAACAGCCTTAACATCTATTAAACCCGATTGAGATAAACAATTATTAAAATCTCTTAATTGTTGAAATGGAATAGGCAAACCTCCATTCTTATCATGAGGAGAAGTAGCATTGTTGAAATCACCAATTAAAATCCATTCACCACTTAAAACCTCTGCCTCCTGAACAATATTCTAGCACATAACCTGTCTCCCAAGAAAACTATTACTAGCATAGACAATAGTTATATAGACATGCATTCCCCCTGTATTTGTAGCCTGAACAGTTACATGCTGTTTGGATGAAGAAACAATAGACATAACCCAAATATCTATATTCCAAATTAGAAGAATTCGACCAGAGAAAATTTCATGCTGACTTGAAATATAACCCTAATTATTAGGAAGAAGCTTTCTAAAAAACTTGAATTTTCTAAAGTAAGTTTAGTCTCAACCAAACCAACAATTGTTGGTTTGAATTTTGTCAGAAGGGATAAAATTTCTCGCATGCGAAAAGGATAATTCATCCCTTTGACATTCCAACTCATGATCATTTAATAGTAATAGAGCTCCTTGTACTTCTTTTAGGAGGAGCTGTAGTGGTTGAGGAAACTTAATCTTTGCCTTTCAAATGTGCCATATATTCATCATTTATGCTTACCCCATCTGATACATCCTGCTTGTCTTCTTCATTTGGAGGTTCATTCAAATTTTCAGCAACATTATTAAGATCATCGGGTAGAATATCTTATGGCAAATCAACATCTAAAAACTCCAAATCCTCTTTCTCATGAGTATTTCCTGAAGTAGAAGCTTCATTTTGCATGTTAGAAACATTATTATCATCATAGGGATTAGATTTCTCTTTATCCTTATTTAACCAAGTTGGCTCTTTATCTAGATCATGTAATTGATTAGAATGACCAAAAACTCTGCATTTATCATATTGAGGAGGAATAAATTCATATTCAACCCTAATATCCTTTTTAATCCCATTTTGAAGTTGAATAGGAATTTTATCATGCAACTCATCCGCCACACTTATAGCTACAAGCATTCTAACATACCTTGTGATTTTTTTATTTGTTGTGTTATCATCAATGTTGATGGTTCTACGATATAACTAGCAATCATAGACAAAGCTTTATTTGACCATAACTCCATATCCAGATTTGTACTTTGTCTATTACAAAATTATCAAAGACATAACTAGGATACCACTTATTAATCATTAAAAGATTGCCAAAGTAAGAGTATGTAGATGATTTCATAACCGAATCAAAATCCATTACATCCTCAAACTGAACAGTAAAATGGAAGCCAGCTACAATATGGACTACAAAATTACCTTTAGGGCTCCAGACTTTACAAATATAGTCCTTTAATTTCACCACAGACAATCTGAATTCAATCGGATGCAATGCGATCGTATCATGACATACCTTTTTACATTCATTAAAAATCACCTCCGGAATGATTATGAGATTTTCTAAAGGTTTCACGTAATTTATAACATCCCACGTCCATTAATGTCACTCTCTAAGGGAATGCAATAACTTTCGTGGAGTATTATAAGAGTATAGAATCGAATATCACAAGATAGATATATAAAATGGTACATAAGAAAATTCAAAATTTATTCATTGCAGCGGAAAAGCAAAACATGTTTGGTTACAACATCAAAACCACATACTAGAGCTAAGTACGCAAATATCCATCTTGAACAAAATTATTATCAGAGTACATAAAAGTAACACCATAATCCAACTCCAAATAGCCATAATGAGAAAGAGATAAAGCTGAGCGTTACTCTCAACACTTCCAAGCACTTCAAGAAGAAAAAGATCCAAGTCAAGCTCCACTAGTCCCACCCTAAGGACCTGGGGGGAGGGGAAAGAAAAGAGGCGAAACAAAAAGGGTCAGACATAAGTCTGGCGAGTCTAGTGACTTTAACAATATAATCAGTAAAGTAACATGATAAGAACATAAACTGGATATCAGAGATGGCTATAACATAAATAGATATGACAAGGTAAACAAGATGAACAAGATATAACGTTGATTGAACTTCTAATCACTATAAGATAATTCCTACACTGCACCAATACTACTTCTATACTGAAAGTTGATCCCTTTTACTAAACATAATAATAATAATAATGGTAGTTTCGTGTACTCCTAGCTGCTATCAAAGGTGTCGTCTGCTCCTATCTCCATTAGTTGTACCTAGTAGCCTCCTCATTCGATCGGCTCCCTAACTCGTAGATACCCATGCTGGTCCCACAGTACGGTGTATCACTCGCTAAAGTGGCAGCCCGATACTACTAAATGCACGACTTATACCTACATGGTGCAACAATGTCTTACCTACCAGCCCGGACCCATGCACGCGCATGACTCCGTTGGACTTGCGTTGCCACAACTCTTTACTCTTTTGACCTCTTACAATCAACCCATGAGCGTGTCCCGTCCTCGACCTAGTTCGAGCTCATATAGATACTAAATGGGTTACTGGTTGAAAAGGGTCCACCCATTTGACATAAGATTCCTTCCTAAGCTTGGTCCCCACTAGGAATTCCCACTTAACCCCTCTTTGTTCCTATGTCTAATCACATGTCTCATCTTGGTTAAGTGCTTTAATTATGTTTCACATCCTACCCATGTTATCCACTTAACCCTTTTATCATTCCTATGTCTTACCACATGTCTTATCTTGTTTAAGTGTTCATCAATTCATTATAATCGTAATCTTGCAAGACCTCCTACATTAGATTGCCGTTTTGCGGTTGCTGGATATGCCGGGTGGTTCCGGGAAGTCTTACACCGCAATCCGAATCTAACCACGTGTCTTTGCTTTATTACATATCTAATTTCTGCCTTTGACCTCTAACATTAGATTACCAAATTGCGGTTGCTGGATGTGTCGGGCGGTTCCGGGCAATCTTATACCGCAATTCAAATCTAACCTCGTGTCTTAAGCGTTGATTATCACTTCTTTTATTCAAACCCAATTTAAATTATCTTTTTTCAATTGTTTGCCAGCCATTTGCTAAAACATTATTTATAATCCATAATAGAGAAATCAATCCAACTTATTATTTTTAAAACAACATTATGAAATATCTTTCATTCATTTACTTAACAACTCCCAGTGCTTATTCTTGTTGGGTAAAACCCAATTTTACGTTTCCCTTCTGTCTAAAAAAAATATCATTGTCATCCTCTTATATTTCCCTTTCACTTTGGGATTCTCATTCTGTGTATATATATATATATCCCAATTTTTACTAAACATTGCATTATTATTTCTTAAATGAAATAATAAACTCTTACTGTCCTTTATGTCATCACCCTAATATCATCTTCAGATAACTCTGAAGTCGTCCAAGTTGGGGTATTTTAATTACCTCTCAGACCTTGATCAACAACGTCCTTATCTTCAGATAAATATAAGTCATGATCCAAAAACCCATATCTCATTCCAATATCAATTCAAATTATATTCAAAATATAGCTCTAAACATCTACTTTATCTTTTTAAAATATACTTGATATTACTCAATTCATCGATTACTTAATTCCTTATCAAACATCACTCTTATTAATTCCCAATATATTCAAATACTTTGTTCCCAAGCTGGGTTATTATCACAAACTCTATTACCTAATTCTTTTACCACACTCAACTACAAATCCCCTTATAAGTTCATTGAGTTCAAATATAACACTTGTCCATAATCTCTTCTCAATGTTAACTATATCTCATTTCAAAATTAGTTACTTATCTAAAGGTATCACATTTAAGAGATAATTTTATAAACTAAACAAATAATTCATTTCAACATTTACTACTGTAAATCATTTAATTGCTTTATTTACTGAAATAAATAAAATATCTCCTTTAAATCTTATTAAGATTAAACAATTATTTGTTAAGTTATTCCATTTAGTTCATTATTAACCAACCACTTTAAAAGTCGACCTTAGTTAAAACAAAACTTGGTTAACTCCAAACACAATTATTCCTCTTATCAATTCTAGTTAATTTCTCCTCTATATTAATAGATAATAAAATTTATTTAAATAAATTTCATTTAATTGTTCTTAGAAACAATAAATCAAATTCTCAACTGTTAGATTATCTCCTGCTCATCTACTTACATATTCTACTAACATAAGCATTTACTTTATCAAAACAATTTAAAAATAACTTATAACTTTTGAATAATAGTAATACTTATTTTCTTTAAAATTTCTCTATTCAATATAGTATAACTAAAAACTATAATAAATTTATATCCTCATAAAGGTCAACCCACTTGATGATAAAAATCCATATTTGTATAATGACTGGTTTACAGACAATGTGACGCCAAATTATTCAACCAATATTCCTACTGGTTAAAACGAATCAAATGTTTAATTTCAATTCAACGGTTCTAGATCAAATCAATTGTCCAATCAAAACTATTCCCTTTATCTGATAATAACAACCATCAATCAACAAACAGATCACACAAACAATTCAAACAATTTAAATCACGCTTATTTTATAAACGTGACCAATTAAGGGGAATTACCTTTACTGGATTAGAAAAAGGTTTGGTGTTTTTCTGGAATTAAATGTCCGTTTAATTCCATTGATTAAATCAAATATATATATATATATATATATATATATAACTAGCAAATGGCCAACTACTAGCAATCAGAGCCCACAGAAGTAAAACCCAATTTATATGAAATATAAACGGGAAGAACTGAGTGAGGTTAACTCACTTTAATTGGTTTGGTCAATAAGCGCTGGTTTTTAATTAAATTAAACAGCGTTTAATTTAATTAAAAAAATTCTGTCCTTCCAGTCCTTCTTGATCATGCTCCATCTCTAAGTTCAAGTCTCTACGGTTCCAACGAGCCTGATTGTGTTAAAATCCGTTAATGCACATTTGAGATATTGTAAAAACAAATTTATAAAATAATTAAACTTTAAAACTTAAATTTTCTTGGCATCAAATCTATAGACAATGAACTGATATATATAGATATATCATATAAACAAATCTACACAGCAAGGATGTTTTTAAAAACATGTGCAGATCTGAACACAAGATTTGACGAAGATTTAAAATATCTGCATTTGAAATGAACAAGTCATAGCCTAAATCCTACCAAATCTATACCCTTTTTCAATCACTGTTTTTCCAAACATAGCAACTGTATTATAAATACATTATTCATCAGGTCTCCAACCTATCACACAGCCATCACATGTCCGATCACCAGTACATTGATATGAAAAGAAAAACCCAATGGCCTAAGCATAGCCAAATCTACCTAGGGCAAATGATGATAGACATTGATCATATCCAAACCAAACTGACACTATAAATAGGGGTGTTGCGCATGAGTATTTCATTAAAGTATAGAACCATACAGCGAACAAGAAAATGGTTCGAACTACTTAAAGAAAAACCAAAACAAAAATTGAGTAAAAACACTTATCTGCGTTCGAGAGATGATGCTGATGAACCTTCGACCGTACTTGCTTGAACCGAGGCTTAGGGTTCGGGAGAGCTTCGATTGGAAGCCTCAAGTGGCTTGTAGTGGCTTTCGAAGTCGTGAGGGAGTCGTTGATGGGCTGTATTACTTCTGAAAAGGCACGGCGGGTGAATAACGAAGTGGTGGTGACGAGGGGTTGTTGAGGGGTGGATTTAGGGTTCGGTAGATCAGGAGAACGGAGGGATTGGAGAAGGAGGGTCGTCGCGGTGGTGTTCGGGGGCACTAGGAGGAGACAGAGGCGGCTTAAAGGGAGGAAGCGCTCGTTGTTCTGCCATGGGTTTGGAGGAAATGATTTGGTGGAGGCGGTGTGTATGTGAGGCTGGGATCCGATGATAGGGTTTTGACGTTGATAAGTGGGCTGGGAAGAGAGGCGGGCCAAACAACAATGGGTAAAGGCCCACTTTAATTAAATTAAGTTTAAGTTTTAAAGTTTAATTACTTTATAAATTTGTTTTTACAATATCTCGTACGTGCGTTAACGGATTTTAACACAATCAGGTTCATTGGAACCATAGAGACAGGAGCTTCGAGATTGTAACAACCCGGAATTTTGGGGCCAATTCAAAAATTTTATTTTAGAAATTTTAATATTTTAAATGATTTATTTTAAATAAGAACGACTGAAAATTTATTTAAAAACGAATAAATTTCATTTAATTATAAAAGGAGTTTAAAACAGCGTTGTAGTTTGAAAATTTGAATTTGAACTTTGACTAAATGTACAGGATTCATTTTAAATCAGAATTGAGTGAAACAAGAAATATTTAAATCTGTTTAATCATATCTTTCTAACGAATCTGAAAAATTGAAATTTCACTTTATAAATAGAAAGTTATGTCCAGTTTAAAATTTAGAAAAGTCGCTGTAGAATTTATATATATTTTAATATAATATATTGGCCTTAAAAATAGCCATTTTACAAACGACCTCCGTTTTCGACGAAACCAATTTTTTTGGAACCGGAATGTCAAATTATTGTTAAGTTTAATCTTCTAGAACTTTTCGAATTAATATGTAAGCGTGGCAGAAGAAAATGTGTTTTTTCAGTTTCAGTCAATTCTAATCGACTTGAAAATAGCCATTTTTCGAACGGTCTTAGAATTCGACGAAATTAGTCTTTTTAGAACCGTATCGTCAAAACATAACCAGAAATAATTTTTCTGTAATTTTTAGAGTCAGTATGTGGCCCCGGTAATTTAAAATGTACGTTTAAATTAAATGTAAATTGATTTATATATTAAATTTAACGAAAAACATATCGTAACAGCCGAATTGGGTTACGAAACATATTCCATTGCGTCCGAGATGGGCGTTATTAGCTAGGAACGTCACTCGTTGGGTTCAGATTGGAGTTCGTGACATTAAACATGGAATTTACGAAATAAATAAATTAAATAGTATAGGAAATACATGGTATATATAAACAGTACTATACGGCATACCCCCTAAACCCTAATACCATTTGTTCAACCGCCATAATTCAAAAGCTATGGCCAAAAAGCTCCGAATCAAATCCACTAAAATATCCTCCTCCAATTCGAATCTCACCCTAAAACCGAAACCAAATCAAAGAGCTCCATGAACTCTCTAATCCCAACGGCTATGATCGGATTCCATGAACTGACGGGCGCGAATTTCGAGACCAAAGGGGCTTCGTTGGAACACGGATTTCCGTGCTTAGGGGGCTGCGAGCTCGGCCCTGCTCTCGGCGCAGGGAGGTGGTGCCATGTCCTTCGATGTCGTCACCTTGGATGGAGGATCGGTGCCTCGTATGACGTGCGAAGAGGAACCCTACATGGTGGCAATGGTTCGATCTATTCTGGAGCACATACGAAGAAGAAACACTAAAGGGCAGCGCATGGTTAAGTGTTGTAATTAAGGAACAATTAAGTTTTAATTTTTAATTTAATCATATAACCTCAAACTTGAATAACTTTGTCAAATCTAATCAGAATTTGACGAAACGAGATGCGTTGGGATCGTCTTCGCAAGATCTACAACAAGGAATAGACCAGAGCTAAAACGAAGCGATCTAAAATTCTGAGAATTCAAAACCCCAATGTGAGATTTCTGTTTTCTTTTAAAATAATTAATTAATTTGATTATTTTACTTACTATGTGATGCTTGTACGTGTATGAATTAGATCTGCTTGTTCTGATATGTTGGGTGATGATCGATCTATAGTTTTTGTTAAATAATTATAGATCTGAATATGTTGATTTAATTTGAATCATTTTCTTTTTGACAAAATTTGGTGAATCATGAGTAATAGATTTAATATAAAAATTATGTCATCACTTTTGTGAGTTGAATTAGACCGTCAATGCAATATAGGATAAAATGTCATCATTTTTATGTTATCATTCTTGTTGAATTAGTTCATTAAAAATAGAATTTACATTTTATGTAAATTATTACATTAGGAATAAGATTTACATTTTGTGTAAATATGACATTAGAAATAAAATTTACATTCTTATGTAAAAAGTGATTTTAAAATTGGAACTTACATTTTCATTGTAAAAGGTGACATTAAAGAGTAATTGACATTTTCATTGTAAAATGTGACATTAAAGAAAGATTAACATTTTCACTGTAAAATGTGACATTATAGTAAAATTAACATTTTATTTGAAAATGTATTATGCGTATAAAATAAATATCTTTATACATTAAAAAGAATGATATTTTTGTGTTAAACTTGATTAGTGAACAAAATTCACATTCTGTTAATATTAAAAGGATTATTAAAAAAATTCACATTTTGTTAACATTTTATGTAAAGGAAATTAAAAAGACATTTTTGTCACTTTGAAATAAAGGAGACAACATGGACATTATTGTATATTAAAAATGAATTAGACAAAAAAGGACATTTTTGTATATAAAAAATGAATTAGACAAAATGGACATTTTTGTATATTAAGAATGAATTAGCAAAATGATCATATTTTTACAAGCAGAATATGTTGACATTAAAAATCTACCTTTTAATGTAAAATAGAATATTAGAGAAATGTTCATATTTTGACAAAGCAAAATATGTTAACATTAAAATCTCATATTCAAAGAAAAGAATAGAAAAATGCATTTTTATATGAATTCAAAGAAAAGAGTAAAAAAAACACATTTTTATATGTATTCAAAGAAAAGAATAACAGATTTCAAATTTTTTGCACAATCAAAGAATGAAATAAAAAGATTACATTTTTAATGTAATCAAAGAATGAAAAGAAAAGGTTACATTCTCATGTAGTAAAAGAAATAAAAGATTTCATTTCTATGTGATATTAAAAATATTCATTTTGTCCTTTAGAATGAATTTCACCAAAATATTCATATTTTTGTCAAAGAATGATTAGTGAAAAAAAACAACCTTTTTATTTGAAATATGTTTTGCAAATAAAAATAACGTTTTTGAATTGAGATTTGTTTGTAGATAATAAAGAAAAATTTTCATTAGAAATGTTAATATAGACAAAAAGGACAAAATTAACATCTTTGCTAATATAGATAAAAAGGACAAAATTAACATCTTTGCTAATATAGATAAAATAATAACAAAATTAACATTTTTGTTAATTATATTATAAAGGACAAAATTAACGTTTTTGTTAAGTAGATTATAAAGAACAAAATTAACATTTTTGTTAAGTAGATTTTGTTAAGCAAATTAACATGTTTTATTAATTAGTTTATGTTAAGCAAAATTAACATGTTTTGTTAATTAGATTATATTAAGCAAAATTAACATGTTTGTCAAAACATGATTATTGAGATAAAATAACCTTTCTGTGTTAAACATATTAGTGAAATAGAGAATGAACCTTTTTACCCATTGAAAAGGCTTAGTCGAAAATAGACATTTTTGACACTTTGAAAAGAATGAAGTAAATTCATTCATTTTGTCACTTTAGAAGAATGAATTAGAAAACATTCATTTGGTCACTTTAAAAGAATTAGAATAAAGGAGACATTTTTGTCACTTTAAAAAGAATGAAGTAAAATATTCATTTTTGTCATTTAAAAATGAATGAGACCAAAAATATACTTTTTGGTCAATAAGTAAGAGTTAAGATTTTATTGTCATTTGTTAACAATAAAAAGAATTTAATTAAAAGACTAGATTTTATTGTCATTTATTAACAATAAAAAGAATTTAATTAAAAGACTAGATTTTTATTGTCATTTGTTCACAATAAAGAGAATTGAGAAGTTTGTCTGTGATGTTGAGATGTTTGACATGTTAAATATAATGTTAGTATATTCAAACTGAATATTACACTTCCATTTACAAGTTACCCGACTTGTTTATGTGATTGGGTCGATAATTTTTACACATCGCCCAAGTGCACAAATAATTTATTATATGTTTGTTGGATGAAACCCCACACGGATGTTGGGATGATATTTGATCTACACTAGTCCCAATATTTAGTGTAGAATCCACTTTGGTTGATTATTTGGATGTGTGACAATTATTTATCATGATTATAGATTACAAGCAATATATGGTTGTTGATTGAGTCACATTCCAATAAAGAATATTCTAGAAAAAAGAATATTTTAGAAAATATCTCAGAAAAAAAGAAAACATCTTTGAAAAAGAATATATTTTGGAAAAATATATTTTTATTGAAATGAACTAGTTATCAACTAGAATAAATCATTAAATTTAGGTTTAATGAAGTTTTCTAATTTGCTAATATTTAATTGAAGATTAAATTGTATTTTGGGTTTGTCGTGAATAGTGTCTTAAATAACACTGTTCTTAAACCCCGTGTGAAAAGAATAATCTTTTAATTTAGATTATTAAAGTTTTCAATGATATTTAGTAATTGAAATTAGATGAAATGTGAGTTGGGTTTATTGTGAACTGTGTTTTTAAGTGACATGTGTTCTTTAACCCAACGGACAGTAAAAATATGATTTGGAATTTATAAATCTTTTATTAAGATTTAAATGGGAATTTTCCAAAAGTAAAGTTTACCAATTTGGAGTTGAATGGAATTTGAATTAATAATGACCGAGATAAGCTTCTGTAAAAGAAGACCGATACTACATATGGAATTTAAGAGGCTTTGCCGTTATTCCATTTATATTATTGGTCGGATACAGAAATTTATAATGATTATACATTGATTTAATTTCTGTGAAGATTCCATATTTAATGGAAGTCGATTTTGGGTTTATCGTGAACGGTGTTTTAAAATGACATTAGTTCTTTAACCCAGTTAACGATAAGATTAATTTCTTAAATTTAATTAATCACTGAATAATGATTTGTGATATTTTAAAACCAAATTGGGTTCTTAATAAATCTTTAAAAGTAAGATTTAAGAATAATTTAAAGAGTTTATCTTTGATAAAATAATGCAAATATTTTATTAGAGGAATATTCTGAATTGGAATGAGGCGTTGGATGTGTTTTTATAGTACTTGATTTTTAATTATAAAAAAATACGTGAGTTATTCGGGAAGACCGGGTTTAACCCATTCCGAATAATTACTACGACGAAGAAGAGTCGAAGATGAAGACGGTGGTTGAAGACCGACGATCTTCACATCGAATGGATGTTTTGCTACAGAGACCCTTGATGGGAGTAGCTACCTTGAAGGGGCTTCAGTGGTGGCCGTCCGGACTATTGTTGATTGTTCGGATTTGGTTTTCGCTCAGAGCTAGAGCATAAGCTAGTAAATGGATGCGTGTCTGACATTGGATTTCGTTCCATGTGAATTAAATCGATTTCTGTTAATGTATGTATGTTTGGTGGTGGAGGATTTATTCTCTACTTAACACCCGAGTATATGTTAATAGTGATTGATCACATGGCGTGGATTGTCAATGTGGCACGCCAAGTTGCAAATGATCAAGGCTTTTGTTGAAAAGCAGGGCCTTGTGGGATGATCAAAGTATAGCCTATTACGGCATAGCTTTTTGTATATCGTGACTTCGTGAGCCTCACACCCCGGTATGAGTCAAAAACGGGAGAAGGGAACGCAGGGAATGCACACATTATCTTTCTAGCTAGAGTAGTGTCAGGGACCTACCAGCGCTGACATTTTACTTATGTGGTTGTTGGATTATGAGGTACCTCGTGTTTTATAGTCCGTTAGTGGTCATATTATAGATCCAAAAGGACAGGGAAACGTGCGTTCAGGCATAACTAATCCACGACCCTTCGGAGTGGACCAACCCTGCAACTATCCAAGGGTTGCCCATAGGTGTGATCCTGGGGCATTTGCTAGAGTGTCTCGAATCAGTAAGGAGCTCCTCCCTAGCCTTGACTCATTATGGAAACCAAATTTCCAATACGACCCCATGCGGTTTTTATTGTAGAACTAGTATGGCGACATAATAGGATAAGGTACTATGCAGTCTATGATTTATACATTATGATTGAAATGATTTATGAAAACATATACACACTAATATTAAATCCGCTTAATCGTATCAAGCATCTTTTGACCATTATAAGGTAAAACCCTATTCTCCGGTTTGCGTTGCATTGTGTGATGGGACTTGGGTCTTATAATGGTTTCATTTTTCTAAAAAGCATTGCGTTGTTTAACGATTTTCTTTATTTTATGCACTGGCAATCCAATGGAGTAAACCCGTTCCGCGTTAGAGGCGTGGTCCTGTGATTAGCCTTATTATTAGATAGTTAAGTTAAGATTTCTCATACCAGTCCCATGACTGACCTATAATTTGTTTCACTGGCAAACTCGGGTGCCCATAATTTCCACACGGGCAATCGAGTAGCTTTTTGCAGATATATTTATAGGATCCTGGTTTACAGCTGAAGAGGTATTCGGAAATCTCTGTATCCGTGTATTCCTTTCGGTTGTATATTTGTAATATTATTCCACTGCAATTCAAATGTAATTTAAATCTCTGATATTATTGTATTCCTATTGTCTAATAAGTATTCATACTCTGTTATATTCTTGTACTTTGATGTAATTGTTGTAATCAGCAATAAAATGTTCTTCAGTTTATATTCTGATGTGTGTTGTTCTCAAAGCAATCCAGTCTTTCCTTTATTCGGGAAGTTTGGGTCGTTTCAGAGATGGAGCATGATCAGGCAGGACTGGAAGGACGGAATTTTTTTAATTAAAATAAACGTTGTTTAATTTAATTAAAAACCAGCGCTTATTGACCAAACCAATCAAAGTGTGTTAACCTCACTCAGTTCTTCCCGTTTATATTTCATATAAATTGGGTTTTACTTCTGTGGGCTCTGATTGCTAGTAGTTGACCATTTGCTAGTTATATATATATTTTTGATTTAATCAATGGAATTAAATGGACATTTAATTCCAGAAAAACACCAAACCTTTTTCTAATCCAATAAAGGTAATTCCCCTTAATTGGTCACGTTTATAAAATAAGCGTGATTTAAATTGTTTGAATTGTTTGTGTGATCTGTTTGTTGATTGATGGTTGTTATTATCAGATAAAGGGAATAGTTTTGATTGGACAATTGATTTGATCTAGAACCGTTGAATTGAAATTAAACATTTGATTCATTTTAACCAGTAGGAATATTGGTTGAATAATTTGGCGTCACATTGTCTGTAAACCAGTCATTATACAAATATGGATTTTTATCATCAAGTGGGTTGACCTTTATGAGGATATAAATTTATTATAGTTTTTAGTTATACTATATTGAATAGAGAAATTTTAAAGAAAATAAGTATTACTATTATTCAAAAGTTATAAGTTATTTTTAAATTGTTTTGATAAAGTAAATGCTTATGTTAGTAGAATATGTAAGTAGATGAGCAGGAGATAATCTAACAGTTGAGAATTTGATTTATTGTTTCTAAGAACAATTAAATGAAATTTATTTAAATAAATTTTATTATCTATTAATATAGAGGAGAAATTAACTAGAATTGATAAGAGGAATAATTGTGTTTGGAGTTAACCAAGTTTTGTTTTAACTAAGGTCGACTTTTAAAGTGGTTGGTTAATAATGAACTAAATGGAATAACTTAACAAATAATTGTTTAATCTTAATAAGATTTAAAGGAGATATTTTATTTATTTCAGTAAATAAAGCAATTAAATGATTTACAGTAGTAAATGTTGAAATGAATTATTTGTTTAGTTTATAAAATTATCTCTTAAATGTGATTCCTTTAGATAAGTAACTAATTTTGAAATGAGATATAGTTAACATTGAGAAGAGATTATAGGCAAGTGTTATATTTGAACTCAATGAACTTATAAAGGGATTTGTAGTTGAGTGTGTTAAAAGAATTAGGTAATAGAGTTTGTGATAATAACCCAGCCAGGGAACAAAGTATTTGAATATATTGGGAATTAATAAGAGTGACGTTTGATAAGGAATTAAGTAATCGATGAATTGAGTAATATCAAGTATATTTTAAAAACATAAAGTAGATGTTTAGAGCTATATTTTGAATATAATTTGAATTGATATTGGAATGAGATATGGGTTTTTGGATCATGACTTATATTTATTTGAAGATAAGGACGTTGTTGATCAAGGTCTGAGAGGTAATTAAAATACCCCAACTTGGACGACTTCGGAGTTTTCTGAAGATAACATTAGGGTGATGATATAAAGGACAGTAAGAGTTTATTATTTCATTTAAGAAATAATAATGCAATGTTTAGTAAAAATTGGGATATATATACAGAATGAGAATCCCAAAGTAAAAGGGAAATATAAGAGGATGACAACGCTATTTTTTAGACAGTAGGGAAACGTAAAGTTGGGTTTTACCCAACAAGAATAAGCACTGGGAGTTGTGAAGTAAATGAATGAAAGATATCTCATAATGTTGTTTTACAAATAATAAGTTGGATTGATTTCTCTATTATGGATTATAAATAATGTTTTAGCAAATGGCTGGCAAACAATAGAAGAAAGATAATTGAGATAGTTGTAAGATATTGTGTTAAACAAGAAGTAAATACTGAGTTTCCAAAATATTGGAAGATAAGATATTTTAATTATTTGAATTAAAAGGCCAAGTAATGCTGAATACTGAACAGTAAATTCTATTTTTATGGTTGAATGAATGTTTTATTTGATAGTTAAATAACCGACTGTCAAATCTGGCCTATACGTTTGTTGGTACGTGAAGACTGGGATCGAAGTTATATTCGAAAACCATCCCGACAAACAAATACGAAAATATAGAAGATATCGGATGACGACCGAGTTGGAGCATTGAAGACCATAGATCTTCATAAAATGGAAGAACTACTTACAATCTCTGATTCGACCCGGAGATATCCTAGGGTTCTGTCGTGGTTGAAGTCTGTGGATTGCAAGGATTACTCGCTACTGACCCATGGCGTGATTCCTATATGAGATGCAGTAGGAGAGTGCCTTCGGTTCATCCTGTTCTTGGATGACTTGTATGGACGGATGTCTGACATAGTACTTCCAAAGGATCGCGTGCGTTGATTTCTTCAAACGTGCCGTAGTTGGTTAGCTCCCAACTAGAGTATTTTTTGTGGACGTCAATTAGTGATATCTAGTGGATTTGATGATGTGGCATTCAAAGTGAATGGCGATCAGATGTTTCAAAGAAAATTCTACCCTTAAGCCTCACAACCGGTGAATGACAAAAATCGGGCAGGCGGCATGGCTATGTAGGTCGCTCCCATTAGGGTGTATAATCACCTATCTAGAGAAAATCTTATTTGCTTCTTTAATCTATTTCGATGCTGTCCCTTTTCGGGAAGACGGTGGGTAGCTCCCAACCGTTGGTGATATACATTCGATACACTCAAGGGAAATGAGTGGTCGGTCATGTGTGGGCCGGGTTGCAAGACGTTCTTGTTGAACCCAGTGCATTTGTCTCTAGAGATACACGATCGGCAGGTGGTCCTATACCTTGTCATGGTTGGAATCCAATCTCCAATAAGCGCCCGTGGTTTTGTTTGTATACTATATATGTAGAGCGTGAGATGCAAGCGTTCTACTAGATTCTATTTATTTGTATTTAGACATTATTATAATATCAGACAAGATATTGATTTCAAAACTGTTTTGGGTTATCGTAAGGTAAAAACCATCCATATTTATGTGTGGATTTGGTCTTACGATTATCCTTTTCTTTCGAAAGGATTTTAACTTTAAAATCAGGTTTTGTGATACCCTTAATACTGTGCGAGTTTTTCTCACTCTGGTTCACCAGACTGACCCGGTGTTTTGTAAATGCTCGGGTTAGCCCAGGATGTATAGGTTCAAGTTATCGAATGCTGTGAAGTTCAAAGACGAGCTGAAGGTGTTCAAATCTAGTATCTTGCCACTGTGTGTTGTATATAAGGACAGATTATTATAACTATCCAGATAAATTGAGGTACTCTGATGATTGTTAGTTATTTCAAGCTCTCAATGAAATTATTTCCATATTATATTTTGTTCCGCTGCGATGTGAGACTCTGTTTTGTGTTGGTTCTTCTTCTTCTATTCTAATATTTCTTTCTTATCTCACCCTCTAAATTCTTTCTAATAACGTTCCAATGTTTTCGGTGTTTGGAAGGTCGGCATGAGTTACGGTAAAGGTATTTATGTCGATTTTCGGGACTGAAACCCTTGGGTCGTTACAGTTCCTTTTTGAAAAAATAATTACTATTATAATGAATAGAATCTAAAAAGTTTTTAATATATTTATTTCTAATTAGAATATTATTTGTCTTAGGAATCCATATACTAATATTATTCGAATAATTCTTCTTAGTAGAAGTATTTAATTTACTACCAAAAATTTTCGGTTTAATATTAGAAAATTTTGAATTGGATTTCCTTTTTGAATTTATTTTATTATCATATCCAAGTCCTTTCTTATTAAAAAACGATTGAGAATTTTCTAAAATCTTAGATAAATTCTCTCTTCCATTGTTAAAATTATTTACATTTTTAGAAATATTTTCTAACTTAGTTTTTAAACTAGAGTTTTCTAACTCTATAATTTTAACTTTATTATTTAAATCATAATTTTCAGAAACCAATAAATCATTTTTATTCTTTTGAATTTCTATTTCTTGACTCATCAAAGAAATTTGATAATTTGCATTTGAAAGAGAATCTTGTAATTTTATAATTTCTTCTTCTAAGATTTCTTTTTCATCTTTCAAAAGGTCTCTCTCAAAATTCGCTTTGTTTTTATCTTCGTTAGCTTGTTTAAATTTTCTTTTAACCATTTTCCTAGATTTTAATATTTTAGTATTAATTTCTACTAATTCATCAAAAGTAAAATCACTTACATCATTGTCTTTATCCATAAAGCACACATTTGCTTGCTCACTATCGCTGTCGCGGTCACTTTCAGAAGATGAATTCAAGTTGTACCAAGTGACTGAAAAAGCTCGTTTCTTTGATTTTTCATTTTTGAAATTTCTCTTTAGCCCTGGACAATTTTTCTGATAGTGTCCGATCTTGTGACAGTTGAAGCATTCTACTAGAGTAGGATCAGGTTCTAAAATTCTTTGCAACAAATGTTATATCTTCTTCATCTGAATTGGAATCTTCTTTTTCTGCATGGAAAGCTAAAATTTTCTTATCTTGTACCTATGCTTTCTTTGCCTGCAAATTCACTTCATAAGACATTAGATTACCGATCAATTCTTCTGGTTTCATGGCAGAGAGACCATTAGCTTCTTCGATCAGTAATTCTTTTTTCACCCATTCATCCGTTAAAGAATTCAAAATTTTTGAAGCTATGTCAAAGTTGTAATATTTTTCTCCTAGTCCTAATTAAGAATGATAAATATTTTGAAAACTTGAATACATATCATTTATGGATTTGTTTTCATTCATTTTAAAAATTTTAAACTGATTCTTGAGCATAGATATTATACTTTGTTTAACTTTGTTAGTGCCTTCATGTATAATTTTAAGTATTCTCCAGATTTCATATGCAGTGTTGCACATACAAATCCGATTGAATTCATTTCTATCTAGAGCACAATGTAACATGTTCATGGCCTTAGCATTTGCAGTAACTTCATTTTTCTCAATATTTGACCATTCAGTGTATGCAGTAGTAGGTGATGTATATTCTTTTTGAGTAATATTCCATGCATCATAACTATTTGCTTGCATGTATATTCTCATTCGTGTAGCCCAGTAACTATAATTCATGCCATTAAAGAAGGGTGGTCTAGCAGTTGATTGGCCTTCAGAATATCCGGTGTTAGTGCTAATGCTAGTGTTATTATCCATATTATCTAAATATCAAATAACGGTTTTACAGTTATATGATAACCTCGCTCTGATAACATTTGAAAAGAGTCGATGTGTATGACTCAACGGATATATATAGATATAGCGCAAATATATGTGATATGTTAGCTAAATAATATGTAATAGTTATGCAAATAAAATTTAAGTTATCAAGATATATCAAAAGAAAAGTAAACGCGGAAAGTAAAGAAAAGTGACACCAGAAATTTTTATACTGGTTGGGACTTTCTGCCCTACGTCCAGTCCCGAAGCTCCTCTTCGAAATTCACTAACAACGCCCTCTCTTAACGAGGAGGACTAGGTCCGTACAACCTAGCCCCAACAAGGATCCCTCTTGCCTGAGCAACTACACAGATCTTCAACAATTACAAGTGTCTGACTGCTGATTTTTGTTCTTGAACCAACACAGATAGCCAATAGTTTAAGTACAACCTTCCTATAATCTGATCCTCAAGTATATGCTTTAAATGCGAAGATTTGAGGAAGAATATTTCTTGTTGAATCAAATGATATTAAGTTGATTCAAGGATTCAACAAGTATTTGAATTGGAGAGCTTTTAATTGCAAAGAATGTAAATGGAGAGAATAGAATGATAATTAGAAAAATCAGTAAAATTCAGATAGATTAGGTAATTGTAAAACATGATCAAACTTGTCTATATAATAGTATAAGTGTAGCAATCCTTCATGAATAGTTTCCATAAAAAGTTATGTCCATTTCCTTTGATTAATGAAGAGGATTCTCTTCATGAAGGATGGTGACTGTTCACAAAATAATTTCTGGGTCGAATCAGTCGACTGGTTAAAAATCATCAGTTGACTGGTAGAATTAAATCGTATAAGCATTTTTTTATATCAAAACTAGTCGTTACATGCAGAAATAGCTTGACCAACCGACTGGTCCATTTCCTATCAGTCGACTGGTAGGCTAGTTTCTACACATATCTGGCTTTTAAAGATTTTTAGTTATATATATAACTTGATTTGCACATTCGTGCATACTCGAGGATAGATTTTAACATAATTCTAACACGACTCAATGTACATATATATATATATATAACCTTATCTTTATGATTCGATTCCCATAATAGCTTCATTCATTGGCATCGATCAAAATCTTGTTATTCAACAAGGGCGCGATCCTATGAACTGCACAATGACTTTTTTCCCTTGACGTGGGGGAAAGAGAATGACATTAAGACGAATGCGAGTCGACACTTTTTCAAAACAATGCATGTGCCCTTGAGACGATGGGCTAAATTCAACTCAGTTCGGACACGACATGACCGTCCACCTGACCGCCTTTGCCTTCGAGGTGGAAAAAAATGCAAAGACGAGGATGATTATGACTCGACCACTCTCCCATTAACGTCTTTAACTCTTTCCCATATTTCCTATGGGAGGAACATAAACTTAATGTGGATGTGATACTACCATCCTCAAGACAACCATTTCCTTTGACGTAGAGGAAAAAGGAACGACGCGAAGGAAAATGTAATCCAACTATTTGACCGACTAACTCTCATCCTCAGAGCTTGGATAAGAGTATAAACCAAGGATGAGTGTGATAGGCGCGCCAAGACTAAAAACCACTCACTACGTAATTCTAACCCAAATTGACAATGGCAGAGTATAAATGATGAGCCACGACGTCCATAACTCTAAGCCAGACCAATTTTGGAAGAGTATAAAGGACGAATTCATGACATCCACAACTCTAACTCTCATGACTTGAAAGGGAGTATAAACCTATTGGGTTAGTGTGAATGGTGCATCATGACTTATAACAACTAAATAAGTAAGTCTCTCATGACTTGAAAGAGAGTACACAGGGAGATACTACGACGTCCACACAAACTCCATTGCCCTCCGACAGAGGGCAGGAGTATAAAAGACTTACAGACCTGACGTCCGAATAACTTAACCTTATTCCCACCGACACTGGGCGCATGTGCATAGGCTTCTAAAATAACTCCGACCATGTTTCAAACACGAATAGTGATTCAAAGCTAATTGGAAGCTATATATACTATACCTCCAAACTACGACTCTTGGTACATCGACATTTAATCATTCTAAGTGAAACATCTTAGCACCTAATCATTCTAAGAGCGACAGTTTGGCGCTTAGAATATTGTTTTTTTCAATTAGAATTGCTTGTGACTTAAAAATCGACTTAGTAACTTGCAGAATTAAGCGAATTATTTTATTCAATTTGTAGGCTTATGTACGGATACAAAGCAAAAATGCGGGGGCCACTCTCGCGCACAACAACAAAGGGCCACACTCAGAGTGCTGACGCCAGCACCTAATGCTAGACTTTCCACACGACTTAAGGCAATGACCGAAAGTAGGCCTTGGTGGTGACGTCTCTAATCGACATGCCCGTGTATTATCGACCATGACCCAAGTGCAATGACGAGTAGTACATTGCAAGTACATCGAATGGAAAATGCAATACCTCGAGCATTTAGATGACCCAATTGTTAAGCCTTAGAAAGCAGTACTTGTTTTCATGCATACATGTCTAAGCTTGAAATGTACAAGTGTGATTCGACCACCTATCTTCTGTCATTAGCCCTAGACTTGGGGAAAATTTGTAAAAAGTGTTTTAAAATGATATAACTTATTTGTCGGTGTCTGACTTGTGCTTTGATCTTGATAGGTCTCTTGAGGACCACAAATAGATGCAAGGTAGCCATCAATTGACTATTCCCATCCTACTTCCCGATTGGAAGGCTCGAATAAAACCAGATAGGAATTGATGGTCCGATCTCATATACCAATCGGGTTTGACGCAACCACTTTGTCTTTGACTTTTCCTCCTGACGTAATGGTGAAATGGGAGCACTTGAGGCGAATATGGTCTGACCTTTTGCCACCTGACTCCAATCCTCATAGTGTGGATGAGAGACTAGAGATTAGTAAGGAGAAGTACCAACAAATCGTTTTGCATTCAACTCTAACTCACAACTCGACGAGGGAGTATGAATCCAAAGAGGACATGGATTTGACATATATTTCTTAGCCAAACCCCGATGACTTGGGGCAAGGGATTCAAGCCACAAGGGGCAAGACTCTATTGCCCAATAATTTTATGCATAGTTTTCGACCTTACTATCCTTGGATGGAATCTAAACGCGCAATATAATGAGAAGCGGGGAGTCACACATTCTTAACAACACTTGTATATATAGTTCTATAAGATCCCAAGAAACAGCCAAAAGGGCGACTCCAGTTTGATCCTTAGATCAATGCCCATATAACTGATTAAGATAACATCATCTGGAATTAAACGATAAGTGATGAGCCACAAGTACATTGAATGGAAAGCACATCACTCAGGCGTTCAATGCAACTACCACCAACACAATAGCACAATATATGTAATTCATCTTGACATGGTGCTTCTTTCATCATACGCCAAAGCTTAATTGATGGTCGTTACATACGCAAGATCAATGTGTTCATCACTCCACAGCCCGTGAGGAGGGTAGAAGAATGAATAAGACAGTGACCATTGTATAAGGGTTTCCTAATATTATTGCGTATGTTTTTGGGATATAGTACTTATATATATATAATTTTGAGAACCTTTTTTAAATAACAAATACGTCTTTCTTACATATATTTCCCCATAATCGGGTAACCTATGCTCTGATACCAAATGTAACAATCCTCCCAGAATGGGCATAAATTCCAATCCAGAAAAGCACCATCGGGACTTAGAGTTATTCTAAATGGATTGTTGGTTCCTATAAGGAAACGATAAAACAGATATAACAGAGCAATTTAAGAGAAATCAGAGTATCACACAATGAAAGGGATAAAAATATAATATCTCAAAATAGATGTACCATAAAATTAATACATTACAAATGTTAGATACAACGAGTCTCAATAGATAATAAGGTACATCAATAATTATCCCAATACATAATTCTAATAATAACAATAATACTGCCATAATAATCTAAAGCCTCCATTGTAAGGCTCGACCTCCAAGCATTAGTAATCATCGCTGATCGAAGCGTCCTTACCTACTAACATGTTTATGTTAAGAGGAGGGAGGTCTAAACATAATGTTTTGGCGAACAAAAAGCATACGAGTTTAAGAATGACTATTTCCTATATTTGGCAGTGTAAATTCTTTATGTAGCGCCTACACAAACACACATACACAACTAACATATGAGGCAGACATTCTTATAGTCACATATGGCCTATATGTTGATCTAAGGGAAGACATCCTTTTAGTCACTTATTACTCCACAAGGTGGGCTATATCTGTTGGGACCATTTAACACCTTATAAGAGAAAGGCGGATCTAAAAACCACTTAAAACCTAGAAGGGTAGGTCCAATGACTTTGGTTCATGACCAAGGAGTGAACCTTAGGAATGGACCTAGTCCTAACCACTTAATACCCAACAACAGGTAGGTTAACCACTTAATATCTTTCTCAAGGCAGGCCTACTTCATACACACACTGGACATCTCACATTAAATCGACCACTTATAGATGTTGGATTTATCGGGAGGCTCCGAGCAGGTTTATACTACAAGATAGGATTAACCTCGCGTCTTAGTATACTAATTACAATGGCCCATAATACCTAGACCTATCACATTAACTAGTCTTACTTATAGATGCTCTATGGTCAATCGATTCCGGACTGGCTTCTAGTACAAGCAATAGTTAACCCCGTGTCTATGTGTTATTAGTTACAATTAAAGTTACTAACTCACACACATGCATACAAATTCCTGTGGGAACATTCACATTCTATTTCCTAATTTAAATGTAATTATTATGCACCTAATACGCATTAATATTACGTTTAGTTATGCTATAAATATATAAATAAATAGGCGCAAATTATGCACATGAGAATAACGACCTAATATGTTTGAAATATCAATCCAAACAATCACAGTTAAGGTATAAAAGTTAATTTCCCTATCAATTAACATGGCCCAACATGCATATTCTCAATTAATGATAAAAAGGGAGATAACAACACATATGAATAAAACTTGCAAGCTATAATTGAATAGTTATTTAAATAATAAAAATATATGCAAGGTGCAATAATTCCAATTACATATGCAAATACCATGCTTTTGGTGTTGCTTCACTTTCTAATTAATATTGCATACAAAAACTTAAGGTAATATATTGTGTAATAACTCTAATTACCGAGATTTGAGAATGAAGAACGACAAGGTACGTGTAGAATATGATATGAATTTAGCCTTCGAAATTTTGCTCTAATCCTTCTAATTATATATATATATATATATATATATATATAAGAATCAAGTGAATTAGAATCTTATATATAAAAATAAAATTTTATAACTTAAATCTATATTAATTTTAGAATATAGAGGACCGAATTGAGGTTAGAGGAATAGAAGAGAATCCTACTCTTTTTCTCTGGATTAGCAATGGTAGAAGGACAGTATGAAGGCGCAGAGAGGAATGGAAGTAGGTTTTGGAGCGAGGCTAGAGAGTCATATTTATAGTTGCAAGTGTAATTATATACCAATGGATTATTTAAATTTAATTTGGATGGCTTCACTGTAGCAAATTATATAAATCTCCTAAGGAAAATACACATCCATCACCACTTAAACCAGGAGGGCGGTCGACACGCTCTATGACAACACCTCATACAAGGGATGTCAGCCCCCTTTTGTGGTTGGCCAGAAGGATTTGATCCTCCTGTAATGTTGTTTTCTATTAATTTTGAATTGATTGCTTTGATTTATTTCCTTATGTTGGTTACCTTTATCCTCTTTGCGGTCGACCACCAGGTCAACCCCCCATATAGGGCTGTCAACCCCCTTTTATGGTTGGCCAGAAGGATTTGATCCTTCTATAATGTTGTTTTCTATTAATTTTGAATTGATTGGTATGATTTATTTCCTTATGTTGATTACCTTTATCCTCTTTGCATATGAATATACACACACAAATTCAAATCCTCTTAGAATATTCTTTAATGCCAATCTATAATTAATTATATTCTGGATTTATATATAATCTATTTGAATTTCAAACCATGTGTGTTAATATTTATGCATAACTATTTTTATTAATATCTTTTCATACAGCCTACATTTTCAGTAAATAAAATAAGAAAATGGATCAGAATCTCACCATGAACGCAATAAAATTACTTCTGTGGCCAATTTCCAGTTACTCAAAATTCCATTTTCAGCCCATTATTTTTTTCTGATTATTATTATGTATTTTAAATTAAATTACCTTATGTCTATTTTAGGTTTATTTTACGAGGTGTTATAATCTGTTGTATGGAAATACTCACAACACCAAACAAACTACGTCTAAATGACCAAAGCCTAGGGCTATAATGGTATAGAGAAAACTCAGTTAATGGAAACAAGATGGAACACGCATATAAGTAACACAAGTCAAACTCAACTAAGACCTCGCCACACATTAGTATAACTACCATGAAATCAAAAATCAAACAACACACAAAGGTATAAAACCTATTATACTTAAGATAGTGAATCATCACAAAACTACATAGAATTCTAGAAATCAAAACATTTGAAATCTATAAAATACATCATGCCACGCAATCAACTATCCATATAGTCCCTTGGGGAAATAGAGAATAACGAACCACACAGTTTTGGATCTAGGAAAAAGGCGAGACTTAGCAACACCCGCACGTACACCACACTATGTTCGAAGTAAACCAATGCCTACCACATATTTTTGGTGCCCCACATAGTTTTGCATATAAATATATTTGGCTAGTAAGCCACACACATCCACCCACATAAGTAGAACCGTCGACCTACATATTTGGCCATCGTGGCCTGGCACTAGTGAACAACAGAAAATAAGAAGAGACCCGAAGGTCCCATATAGTTCCCCAAGTATGTGTCATAAACTTTCCAACAATAAACCGAATGGTGGTAATAATACATCCCATACCATAAGTTTTCACTTACAAGTTTACTCTAAGTCAGTCAATTTCACAAATGTGCTTCAGTCAAAAAGTCTGGAATTAACCAATATAATATACATTTATGTCCCATACCAAAAGGTGTACTATATCATTTACATTACAATCTTGCTTTCTCGAAGGTGCAACAATATTTAGTTTTATATGTAGAAATTACTTTGTTTAGGAAAATGAGTTTATAAACCAATTTCAAAACATTTCGATTATCCCTTTAAAAGTCTATTTGTGTCAGAAAATATTGTTTGTACTATTGCTTTGAGATGCCTTCATTTATACAAAAAATCCTTGAAACCATTGACCTTAAAGTTATATAATTACATATATAATTCTTGTAATAAACATCTTATTATTTTAAAAAAACGTGTATGGTGTATAAAACTCAACACAAACTAACAAATGCGAAACATAAAATTCTCTTGAAACACACTATGTAGATACAACAAAATTTTTGGCTTTTAAATAAGCCTTAGCTAGCCACAATATTCACTTCAAATTTCCACAAGAAAATGGGTGACATTGGAAGCAAACAAAGCCTCAATCTTCCAGAGTCTAACATGAGTTAATGGATAAATGTGTGCTCGGCCCACTGTTGGACTTCATGTCCAACAATCGATCCCCATTGAAGTCCGATTTGACCCTGGTTGTAGGGCGGTTGGCTTATTTGGATGTGATTTCCAGGTAGTGTTCACCACCACTGAACCCATTTTTCAATGTGATTTTTCTAAGACTACAAGCTCAAATAGAGCTGAAAATTCATAGACATGAACAATGATATGCAGGTTATAAATTGAAAAAAAATCAACTAATTTCTATATTAAATGAAGGAGATATGGACCATCGAACATTAACCTGAATTCATATTTTCACAACAAAACATTTGAAACTTGGTTTTAGATTACAATAAAACATTTCTTCACAAAACAAAACCAAACACAAGATAAAAAACATGCAATCTAGAATGTGTGAGTTTTACAAACTCACCTTGATTGTTGTAGTGATTTAATATTAACGATGGAGCATGTGCCTGAGTTAGAGTCATGGATGACTCAATTACCTATAATGCGGAATCCTTCTTGAAAATCGTAATGAGAAGCATTCACTTCTTCCTAACGCACCTTGTTATATCACTCAAGAGGGAGTACTATATCAAATGAGGTTTCTAAATACCATTACTCCATTTTGTAGCCTAAGACGATGCCAAACGAGTGTTACATGATGTATTCGAAGGCAAGTGCAGTGACTACATCGAGGGGGGGATGTCACAAAGAAAATTCTCCGATGGCTATTTTTAGCTAACTATTGATCGTGATGCAGCTAATTACACTTGTAAATGAGGTAAATAGCCAGAGATTCTCCAATATTCTAAAAGATCCACTTACGAACTTACTCAAATTGTTAGTCCTTGACCATGTGCAATTTAAGGAATCGATACCATTGGAATCTTGTCCATGTCTAGAGGTGGTTCTGTTATGCTATCGTCACGGTTGTTACTTCAACAAACGGGACTAAGACGAGCCTCTCACCATAATCACTATGAAGAAAGTAATTAATTTTGTTATCCAAACATCATACGTCTCTTTGATGTTCCCTAAATTATCATTTCTAACAATAGGACCTAGTTCGATAGCTCTAAGTTCAAAGAGTTTCGTAATCATCATCACATCGAGAAACTATTTTCGGAAGTTTCTTATCCACAAGCTAGTGAAAAGTTGAAATAGTTAATAAATCATCAAGTCCATACTTAAAAAGCATTTGGAAAAGGCCGAAGGAAAGTGGGTAGATGAACTACCGTGCCCTTTGGGAATACCAAAATACCTGCAAGTCAACGACTGCTCATACTCCATTCGCTCTCTTCTGTGACATTGAAGACGAAATCCCCATTGAGCTTGAAGTACAATCTAAGCATTTATACAAAATGATATTCGAACCAATAGGGACCAGCTTGATGAATTTCTAGACTTGTAGGATGAGAAACAAAAAGAAGATGAGCTCAACGTAGCTGCACACCGCCAACAGGTCACATAATACTTCAATACCAAAGTTCAATCCATAGTACTTTGGCATTGGCATCCTTGACATGAAAAGTATTTTTCCTACATCGACCAATCTTAATCCTAGCTGGGAAATTCCTTACTTTAGTGAATAGAGGGTTGGAGATGGAACCTTCAAGCTAATAACAGTTGATGGCGCCAAGCTATCAATATCATAAAATAACGAACATTTTTGTCAATATTTTAAGCCTTTATTTAGTATTGTTAAATTTCCCTTTTTAGTTAGTACATTGTTTTTAATTTAGACAACATAATAAGGCAGATGTTGCCCTTAGTTTTCATTATTTTTATAATAACAGGTCTTGGTATCTCATGTTCTTGGTGTTCCTCCCTTATGCGTATTATGTTAGTCATAATACGATTGACTTGCGTGCACGAGCACAACACAATGAATGCGATACCTTAGAGCTTGGTATTGATTCATCCCTCCAAGTCCATCATTGGACTATACCTACGTTGGTAGGATCCGATCACCAAAAAACTAACTCAAACCTCGAACGAATGATGAGGCTATTTATAAACAACTCATGGCGCTCACGAATTGAGTGTATGACCACTAACCTTAGTCTCTAGGTATGGAAGCAACCACTCTGAGTTAAGCGAATGTGATACCAACTATTCACTCCGATCCTTAGAATTTTGATTTTAGTATATAGTGGAGATCGAACAATGTCCACGACTCTAACCCAAATGAAATGATAGGAGAGTAAAAAAGACGAATCAACGATATCCATAACTCTATCCTGAACCAGCGGTAGATTAGTATAAAAGGGTGATAATGACGCCTAAATCCAAACTCCTTGTGACTAAAGATCCAAAGGAGGTCTTGAGAGTAGATTTTCCAAATTTAAATTTCACGTGAATCGAGATCAACGACCGAAAGGAGGCCTTAAAAGTGAGAATGGAAACTTCAAAATTCACATTACTCGAGTTCACGATCAAAAGGAGATATTGAGAATGAAGTTTTGAGTGAACAATACAAGTTTAAGTGTAATGACGAGGTATAATGATCTAGTACAATTAGTAGAAATTGTACAGAATACTTGAACACTTAGGCAAAATTCATATGAAATTAATAAAAAAACGAATGTTTAATTACAACATCACTATGTGCACACAAATATAATCATGCCACTAGAAGCAGAGGTCGTGCTCGCACAACGTCTAGCCAAAAAGTGGAAAATCATTAGTTACAACCAGGAGTTCACTTTGAAGAGTCACCCCTCTTCTTTTCATGAGAATTATTCCTTGGCAACTTGCTCTTGTATCGCTCATCTTCGTCTTTGTGCAGCTTCCACTATCACTTGCTTCTTTCTCCTCCTTGTTGGGGTTTTCCTGGGAGGAAGTTTTATTTCAAATCCTTTTGTCATGCCCGGATCAGATGACTTTTCAGCTTCGTCGATATCTCTATAACCTTGTCTTCAACACCCGTTGGAGGAATTGCTTTCAGAGCTGTAGGATGGAATTCAACTGTTTCCTTTGTAGTCCGTGTTTTCTCATTCTCATCCTTTGCTTTCTTCTCCACCTCCATTTCTTCCTTCATGGTGACGAGCTGGGTTTGCTACTATTCGTCTAGTGCTTTCTTGCTTGCCGGCCAGTCCCACCACGAACACCAGTAATAACCACTTCACCAGACCTTCTTTCTTCCCTAGTAGCTTGTAGTTCATCCATATT
This sequence comes from Allium sativum, assembly GCA_030737875.1. NCBI lineage: Eukaryota > Viridiplantae > Streptophyta > Magnoliopsida > Asparagales > Amaryllidaceae > Allium > Allium sativum. The sequence goes on along the minus strand of CM060927.1, from coordinate 256,961,977 downwards.
CGCAAATATCTATTACAAGTTGTCTCCTCCAGTATTTGTGACAACTATTTCCCTTGGTTCGAACTCCTATCCAAAATACATTAGCGACATCCCCATCTCCGCCTACATCATCTCATCATAGGTGGATTCGTCAAAGGATATGCCTTATATTTATGCCTGAAATGGGGGCACAAAAGATTCAGAAATTGGAATCATTGGGATGGAAGTAGGAAGTCGCATCCTAAGTGTACCTATAACACGAAAACAAAGCAAAGTTAGTCTTCTTTGCTTCTCCAATGACTCATTAGGGGGATAAATGAATTCTTTATATCGCTAATCATCCCCTCAAAAGCCAAAGTGAAACTTGATATACTTCAGTTTCATGTCTAGAGCCTTCCACGGAAGTTGTTCTCTCAGCAATGCTGATAGGAACGTTTTGGTGCCCGAACTAGGATTCATAGTATTATATCCTGGATCAATGGTAGTCGATTGAGAAGAATCACTTTGAGTTGCGAGAAGAACGAATGAGGATGGGTAAGAACTCAAATGACTAAATTACTAATACAATGAACCAATAGTGTGAGTGATGATGATGCTTGTAGTCATGATTGATTTACCCTTTCTTACAGCCATTTCAGCCACTGCCTCTACTTGTGCACCTTCTCTTAGTAAGCATTGCCCCTCTTCCAAAATACAAGACTTATTTCCCTTTAGGTATGCTACTACCTGTAATGACCCGAAAATCCGGTCCAATTTGAGCTGACTAAATAACACAAGTCCAACCCCAAATTGCACTGAAAATTCAAGAAATTAATAGAAAGAAGATAGAGGGTGAGGATAGATAAGATAGAACTAGTAGAATAGAAGAAGAAGAAGAACATCATCATCAGAGTAACACGAATCTCGCAGCGGAACGAATAAAATATAACATAACTTTTGAAATACAAAGTTATAACTGTTTATACGTACCATTTTCAGAGTACAACATATAACATCACAGCAGAATAAATAATAGCTATCGACTGCTGAAGCCTCCTGCTCCAAGCTCTCCAAGTGCATCTGTAAATCCCGACTACTTGACTGCCTGTACAAATTTAGGCACCCAAGAGTTTAGGGAAAACAAAACAATAAACTCTGGGTCAGTCATGTGACTGGTGTGAGTAAACTCAAATCATTTGAACAGGTATATGATATCTCATAAGACCACGCCGTGAATACGGAACGGGTTTTTCCCTTATGAGAATCCAAAACATCTTTGAAAAGCAATATCATTCTGATATTATGATAATGTCTAAATACAAATAGATATCAGTCTAGTAGAAACGCTTGCATCTCACGTTCTACATATATAGTATACAATCAAAACCGCAGGTGCGTATTGGATGATTGGGTTTCCAACTATGACAAGGTATGGAACCACCTTCCGATCAGTGTACTCTAGGAACGATACACTGGAGTTCAACAAGAACATCTTGCAACTCAGCCACACATGACCGACCACTCATTTCGCTTGAGTGTATCGAATGTACATCACCAACGGTTGGGATCAGCAACCGTTTCACGTATATATATGGGACAACATTGATAGATTAAAAGAAGCAAATGAATATTCTCTAGATAGGTGATTATACACCCTACTTCGGTGCGACCGACTTAGCCATGTTGCCTGCCCGATTTTTGTCATTTACCGGATGTTGAGGCTAGAAGCCACGCTTACTTTCCATTCATTGATAACACGATCACTTTGAATGCCACATTATCAGATCCGTTAATCATTAGTTGGATCTGCACAAATAGATTCTGGATATTATGCGAAGGGAATAAATCCGTTGGCCACCATATATATTTGTACAGTCCAACTCTTTCGATCATTGGAACTATTCTGTCAGACATTCATCCATATACGTTCGTTCTGGGACTGAACGAAACCGAAGGCACTATTCTGTAAACAGGACAGCCCTTGCACTTTACTCCGTCTTCAATATATTCAGCATACTTGGTTTGCAACGCTTATGCCAATACGAAGTGGTTCTTTGGATAATAATCCAACCGGTCTCTCCATATTAACAACGTAAAATGGTCAAAACTTCGATAGTCTGTGATTTAACCATCAAATGAAAACATGTCGGTGTACAAACAACGATCTTAATTCCAAATGGAATTTATCGATCCAATCATCGAATATATATATATATTTATATATATATTCATATCTCCTTATTTTCTAAAATTAGAAAATATACGTTTTCTACATTGGAAAACGTTTCCATTCCTCATTTACGCATCACTACCATTCCACAAATATTAGTCCCTAACTGTAAACTATTAAGAGAACAATTCTCTAAGTATAAACCCCGAAGGACGAAACCAACATCAGATCGATACTCAGAAAACTATTCAACTTACTAATCTCTAGTCAGTTTCTAATTTTTGTTTAACTTCACTTCTTAATTTCTATATTCGATTAACCCTTTTTGATAAACCACGTTTGATTAACTCCTTTTGATAAACTACGTTTGATTAACTCCTTTTGATAAACTACGTTTTTCGTTACAACTATTTCCCTTTTTTTAACGTTTACTTACCGTTACAAATATTTCCTATTTACAACTTCTATTTACCGTTACAAATAATTCCTATTTACAACTTCTATTTACCGTTACAAATATTTCCTATTTACAACTTCTATTTACCGTTACAAATATTTCCTATTTACAACTTCTATTTACCGTTACAAATATTTCCTATTTACAACGGTTTATTTATCTTTTAAATAAATATTCCTTATTTCTATTTATTTTCTAAATAAATATTCTCCTTTTCAATTCTATTTATTTTCTAAATAAATATCCCTTTTATAAAATCCTATGATTTTATAAATATTTCCTTTTTATAAAACCGTGTTCGTTTTATAAACCATTTCCTTTTATAAAAATCCTGTGATTTTATAAATACTCTATTTTTCAAATTGTTTCCTTTTATAAAATCGGTTGATTTTATAAAACTCCTTTATTTCAATATACATTGAAATATTCCTTTTCACAACTCAGGGTTTCTTATGATATTCAAAATATCAAACAACGATGACCAATATCGTTCTAACATCCATAATCAAATATAAATCACAACATATATCACAATATATGAAAACAGTAAAATAATTGTTGAGGAACCCAGTCGGATTCCTCCAACCTGTCTCCCTGCATCCACAGATGTTACACAGTATAATATATATCATATTTCATTTTGAAATGAAATATCCTGCTGTACAGAGCCATATTTGATTAACAGTACATAGATTAACTATAACTACGTTTTCAATCAAATCTATTTAACAGTCCAGTTTAACAATCAATATACAGCAGTCAATAAATAAAGTACAATTTATATAAAAATATAAATTGAGGAGAGTTAGTGAGTTTTACTCACATTGGACGATCATCGTTAATAACGATAACCATCGCTTGATTCCGACGAACAATTTATTTTGTAATGAATTGTAATGAGCTTGAATTCACTCTCAGTCAGTTCCAGTGTGTGGCCCTCGTCTATATGATCCCAACGGATCCGACGGTTTGAAATTCTGATAACGTATGAAATAGATATGCAAGTTATAAGTTAATACCATATTTAAATTAAATCTAACTAATTTAATTTAAATTCATTTTGGGCTTAACCTTTAAACTTACGGCCCATAACCGTTTATAACACCAGGCAGCGATTTCTTCCTGTTTCAATTTGGATCCGGTACCACTATTAAAACCAAAACTTCAACTTGCAGGTACCTATTTTTTCAAAACACGTGTAGTTTCCCAGGTGTAAATCAAATACTCACCATCTTCTTCAAATGCCTGGAAATAATAGCCGCACAACCCAGTACCATACCATGGCACGACGCCCTTTCCCACTCGCTCCACCAGTCCAGATATTTTCGCACCTTCTTAAATGAACATACCCCATCATTTTTGCATCAAAACAAGATCCAAGCCCACTGCTTCCATGCGCTACACCCCGCCACCAAGTCAAGACCTGACCCCCTACCATACGCCACAGTGCCTTCTTCCAAACAGAACCATTACTTCACCAGTTCCTCCTTACCTTGCTTCATGATGTTTCACGCCTTCCATCTTCATGGATCTCATCCATGTTGCCAACGTTAGCCTAAGGTGAAAAACGCCTGCTTCCTTGTACATGTTGCGCCCACAAACTCCACGTCCTCTCTAGTACAAACGCCTGCACAAGTTTACATCACCTCGCCTGTTTACGAACGAGACCCTCTCTCTTCATTCCCTTAGTTTCCGGTCTGAGGCTCCTCTCCAAATGGCGTTCTCCCATGTACTCACATTTTGTTTCAAAAATATAAGCCTTGCTGTAACGACCCGGATTTCAAGCGACTTTGGTTATCGACATACACACGATGTCGATAACCAAACCATCGAAAAATCCTGGTAATTAGTGAAAGAAATTAGAGGGTGAGGAAAGATAAGGTAGAAAATTAGAATAGAAGAAGAAGAACACAACATCAGAGTAACACGAATCTCACAGTGGAACGAATAACATATAATATATGTAACATAACTTTGAAATATACATCTGTATTTGAATATACATCATTATCAAAGTACAACACTTACAACACAGCGGAAATAACTATAGCTATATGATCCTGAAGCCTCCTGCTCCAGCTCTTCCAGTATATCTGTAAAATCCCGACTACTTGACTGCCCGTACAAATATAGGCACCCAAGAGTTTAGAGAAAACAACAAAGTAAACTCCGGGTCAGTCATGGGACTGGTGTGAGTAAAACAGTTTAAAACAGTTATACAGGTATATGATATCTCATAAGACCACACCGCATAACGGAACGGGTTTTTCCCTTATGAGAATCCAAAATATCTTTATATCAAAAACCTTTTGATATTATAATAATGTCTATCAACCACACTTATAATAATCATCTAGTAGAAACGCTTTCATCTCACGTTCTACATATATAGTATACAATCAAAACCGCAAGCACGTATTGGGTAATGGATTTCCAACTATGACAAGGTATGGAATCACCTTCCGCTTGTGTACCTCTAGAGAGGAATACACTGGGTTCAAGAAGAACATCTTGCAACCCGGCCACACATGACCGACCACTCATTTCGCTTGAGTGTATCGAATGTATATCACCAACAGTTGGGATCAGCAACCGTTTCCCGAATGGGACAGCATCAACAATAGATTTTTAGAAATGAATGAAACTCTAGATCAGGTGATTATACACCCTACTTCGGTGCGACCGACTTAGCCATGCTGCCTACCCGATTTCTGTCATTTACCGGATGATGAGGCTAGAAGCTACGCTTTATCATCACATCAGATTCTATTTGAATGTCACATCATCAAATCCATCCAATCACCGATTGATGTCCTCAACCATACATTATGTGTTAGCTAAGAGAAGTTTCCTTCTCCGCTTCCACTCTTGGTACAGTTGGAGAAATCAATATACGTGATCGTCTGGACATATTCTGTCAGACATCCGTCCATACAAGTCACCCAGGAACAGGATGAACCGAAGGCACTATTCTGTAAACAGGATAGCCCTTGCATAACTCCGTCTTCAATTTCCTTTGGCATATATGATTCGCAATGCTTATGCCAATACAGAGTGGTTCTTTGGATAATAATCCAACCGGTCTCTCCATATTAACAACGTTAAAATGGTCAAAACTTCGATAGTCTGTGATTTAACTGTCGAATAAAAACAAGTGTGCAAACAATGATAATATTTCCAAATGGAAATTATATCAATCAAACATCATTTAACATTCATCTCTTTATTTCATTAATTTACTTATTTCCTGTTTCCCTACGTTCAATATTCCTTATTTTCTAAATTGGGAAAATATACGTTATTAACAATGGAAAACATTTCCATTTCTCGTTTTCTTTATTAGAAAACATTTCTGGTTTCTTATTTGGAAAACATTTCCAAAGCTTCTTCATTGGACTAAGGCAGATGTTTAAACAAACCATCGCGATGCCAACTCAAACCATTTCCTTTTACTGCCGAACATTAACTATTCCTTAGTTAAAACGAAGCCAATTAAGTTGGGGTAGAACTACCTCTCAGACCTTAACTGAACAACATTTCTAACTTTGAAATGGGCAAAGTTCCCTTTGTATTCCATTTACTAACTTCCTTACTTAACCCTCCTTCGAATAGCTATATTCGATTGACTCTTTTTACTTAACTCCTTTGGACTAACCCCTATCAATTAACTCTATTGGACTAACACTATTTATTTACTCGTTTCACTTACTCTTTTCGAATAAACTATATTCGATAATTCCTTTTACTTCCTATTCGAATAACTATATTCGATTTACTCATTTGCTTCTATTCGAATAACTATATTCGATTTAACTCACTTGCTTCTATTCTAATCGATTAAACTAACATCGATTATCTCCTTTCAACTTTATTCTCTAATCGATCAACTAACATCGATTAACTTCTTTTTAACTTTATTCTCTAATCGATTAACTACATCGATTAACTTCTTTTTAACTTTATTCTCTAATCGATTAACTAACATCGATTAACTTCTTTTACTTTAACACTAATCGATTAACTAACATCGATTAACTTCTTTTACTTTAACACTAATCGATTAACTAACATCGATTAACTTCTTCTACTTTAACACTAATCGATTAACTTCTTTTATTTTAACACTAATCGATTAACTAACATCGATTAACTTCTTTTACTTTAACACTAATCGATTAACTTCTTTTACTTTAACACTAATCGATTAACTAACATCGATTAACTTCTTTTACTTTAACACTAATCGATTAACTAACATCGATTAACTTCTTTTACTTTAACACTAATCGATTAACTAACATCGATTAACTTCTTTTTCTTTAACACTAATCGATTAACTAACATCGATTAACTTCTTTTACTTTAACACTAATCGATTAACTAACATCGATTAACTTCTTTTACTTTAACACTAATCGATTAACTAACATCGATTAACTTCTTTTTCTTTAACACTAATCGATTAACTAACACGATTAACTTCTTTTACTTTAACACTAATCGATTAACTAACATCGATTAACTTCTTTTACTCTACTACGTTTTCCGTTACAACTATTTCCTTTTTATAACGTTTACTTACCGTTACAAATATATCCTATTTATAACTTCTATTTACCGTTACAAATATATCCTATTTATAACTTCTATTTACCGTTACAAATATATCCTATTTATAACTTCTATTTACCGTTACAAATATTTCCTATTTGTAACTTCTATTTATTTTCTAAATAAATATTCCTTTTCTATTTCTATTTATTTTCTAAATAAATATCCCTTTTATAAAACCGTGTTCGTTTTATAAATAATCCCTTTTATAAAATCCTGTGATTTTATAAAATTCCTTTATTTCAATATACATTGAAATACTTCTTTTTACATCCCAGGGTCTTTTATGATATTTACAATATCGAATAACAATGATCAACATCATTCCAACACACATAATCCATAACAGATTGTATAACACATCATATATCACAATATATGAAAACAGTAAAATAAATGTTGAGGAATCCAGTCGGATTCCTCCAACCTGTTTTCCTGCATCCACAGATGTTACACAGTATAATATATATCATATTTCATTTTGAAATGAAATATCCTGCTGTGTTGAACCATATTTGATTAACGGTACATAGATTAACTATAACTACGTTTTCAATCAAATCTATTTAACAGTCCAGTTTAACAATCAATATACAGCAGCCAATAATTAAAGTACAATTTATATTAAAATATAAATTGAGGAGAGTTAGTGAGTTTTACTCACATTGGACTGTTATCATTAAAAACGATTAACTGTCACTTGATTCTGACAAACGTTTTATTTCATCGTAAATCCCAACAAGCTCAGAATTATTTCCAACCAGTTCCATCGTCTAGTGTGCATTCATACGATCCTATCGGATCTGGTTTTGTTGATTTCTGATAACATATGAGATAGGTATGATTTATACAGGTTTTATACTTTTTAATTAGAATAAAACTTGAATTGGCCTTTTGGGCTTTAACCTTAATTTCCCCCTTCAGCCCAATAGAAGAACATCGGTCCGCTCTACGTCCTTCTTCCCAAATCACGGTCTTTGCTCCAGAGAAACACAGGCGGACTTCGATGGCTTCCTCCATCCATAACTCCTCCACTGTTGCATGAAATCCATTGCAAATCTTCACAACCTTAATATCTTCGACTACTCTCCCTCTTCCACCCAGTAACATCCCACTCGAAGCTAACCTCGACATTGCGTCTCCCAGGTTCTTGACGCGACCAACCCCATATAGGTATCGACCTCAATGTCCATGGAACTTCACAAAACTCCTCACCGAGTTGCTTCACACTCCCCTGAACCCGAATACGACCTTCGATTCTCACCTAAATGCTTCAACATCGCCATTTATCTAACCCTAGTCTTTGCTGTAACTGCGTCGTGTATTTCGGCAATAAACAGGATAGTTCGAACATCATATAAACCACCTACAAGCGTAGAGAAGCTCATCGCGATTCCGAATACACTCATCTCAAGATTTATAGATTTTCCATCAATTTTCTATGAATTTTGAAAGATCAAATTTCACGTTTTGAGGAACTCAGAGTGGCGTCTCACATTTGCTGTGAAGAACGGTGGCGGCGGCTTCATTTATTTGCTACAGATGAAGTCGATCTTTTTTTTAAGGAATTGCTTAAAGGGAGTATTTACAAGATTTTTGAAAGATGGAATTCTTTCCACGTTTTATTCTTTGAAGTATGGAAGATCAGTCTCCACGTTTTGCCGAAAATAAAGGAGTGCGGCTTAGAATTAATGGCAACGTGGTGTTGTTTAGGCCTAGTAAAGTTAGGATATTTTGCTTATTTTACTTTTAGATAATTATTTAAGCCATTATCTAATCTATTAATTTATATAGTTACGTAACGCTACGGACAGAAATAAAAACACCGGTGAGACGAGCAATGTCACACGATCCCAAAAATATAATAATATCGGTAGGTGGACCCATATTGTGAAACCTCAATCTGTTGATTATAGGGTGCAAAATACTTCAAATAAAAAGTTGCTTATTTAATTTGTTAAAAATTACAGTAAAATTTAAAAAATTAAATTATCGCTGTGTCTCAAAAGAACCTTGTCTAAATTCAAACCCGATCTCTAGTTATATCGAATAATCAGTTACGGTCGATAAACGATTCTATAGCGACTATTTTAAAATTTGATTTGGACATATCCCAAAATCTATACGACGAAATCTTGATTTTTCACTTCCACTAGAAAGATATACTCCACCAGCTCCACACGTTTCTTGTTTCACAGAAATCCGGCTTAAAACGAATCCTGTACATTCAGTTGAAGTTCGAATCGCCAATTTACGAACTGCAGTGCCATTTCGAGCTCGATTATAATTATAATATAATTATACGTTCAAACTGTCATTCAAATAATATATTCGCTATTCTAATTCAATTCTAAACTGAATTAAATATCATAGATGATCCAGTTCACATCATATTGCCATTTCAACCAATTTTGATTATTTCAGAATTAAATATATTATTTAATTATTATTTTAATTAAATATTCACTATTATTTTATTCAACGATCATGTAATTCACTATATCACCATTGATATAATTAAATAAATAAATCATAATACCCCTGCCAATGCGGGTCATTACAATCTTCCCCACTTAAAATAATTTCGTCCTCGAAATTGCTAAAAAGTAGGGGACGACCCTATCGACTGGTTAGAACATATTTGTTCACTTCTTAACTTCAGTTTCAACTGAACCAATTTAATTTCAATTAATTCTTATCAACGAAAATTCCCAAAAATCTTGAAAATCTTCTAACACTTTAACTCTTCGAAAAATTTCGCCGGCACCTCCTTTGTACTGGTCAATAGGTCAAACTCCCACTCGCCTCTCTGGGCCATCTCCAACCCAAAAGAAAATCAAACAGCCATGCGGCTTGCCAATTCGGCTCATAAATCTTATATCCAATAGAAATATAAACTTGTACCTTTTGTCGGCATATCATTATATTCTTTCCACCTGTTATCAATTCAGCGGATACAAGGGTCATCTCAATCAAATTCCAATCTGCATTTATCCACAACACAACATTTCGCTCATATCCGAGCCAAATATCTTTTTAACTCAAGTTTCTTCTCGATTCCCAACTCTTAACTTGATTATCACATTACACTTCAAATTTGAATCTCACAATCCAATTTTGCCTTGATATCATTCTAATTCAATCTTAGTTACCACTTTACTGGCTTTACTTTAAATTCAAATTTTGCTTTCACAAATTTCTGTTAAATTTGTTTTTAATTCAAACAGTCTCTTCCTAGGAATTTTAAACAATTTACTTTTTCAAAAATCAAATTTTCCTTTTTGAAATTCAACTGAGCCCTTAATTAATATTCCATTAGTTAATTCACTTCTCTATTTCTTTATCAATATTTGTTAACCAAATATATTCAGTACCCATATTGCCCTTTTGTGTTATTTGAAAAACATTTCTGAATATCGCCTTCCTTTATTTTCTAAACTTTAGAAAATAAATGCTATTTATAATTGGAAAATACTCTAATTATTTATCTCTTTCTCGATCTCGTTTATTTCTATACTTAGGAAATATTTATTATTATATTTCCAAGCTTACACTTATTTGGGCTAAAACGGATGGTGTGTAAAACATCGTTACGACAATCCAAATACTATATTCAACTAACTCTTATCCAATCATTGAACTTCGAGCCTGAAATCTTACTATTTATTTGTTAATAATGAAATCAATCAAGTTGGGGTATAACTACCTCTCAGACCTTGGCTGAATAACATTTATAACGTCAAAACTGATAAGACTACTTATTCGAATAATCAATACCATACAACTACTTATTCACTTTTAAACATGTATACACTTCCTCTTTCGATTCTCACTAGGTTTTATTCTTAGTCTTCCTTTTTGATTATACTATTCTATTTCTAAGTTCGTTTTCTTATCGACTTCTATATATATCGATACGTTGATTCTAACTATCAAATTATCTTAAAAATATTCTAACTCCTTAAATTCTCGGAAAAATTCGCCATAACCTCCTTTGTACTAGGAGCATCGGGATATTTCAAATAGCCTCCCATGGCCCTCACCAATCCAAAAGAAAAAGAAAAAGCCAAGCGGCTTGCCGATATGGCGCATAAAATCTCATATATGAATTAAATACATACCTTTCCGTTGAGCATTCTATTTATATACCTTCATACCTTATCCATACATATCTCATGTATATTTATACATGTCAACTTTATTTTAACTATACCAGATCGTTTTAACTCAATTCATTAAGTGATTTTCAAATTACTGGTTTGCCCATTTCACCTTTTTATTTGAATATACATGTTCAAATATAGGTTTAACTTATTTATCAACTAATTGAATTCCATTTCAATTTTATTTGAATTCCCCATATTCAAATTCCATTTCAATTCTCTTATTCAAATTCTATATTTGAATTTCATTTCAATTCTCTTATTCAAATTCTATATTTGAATTTCTATATTCAAATCTATTTGAATTCTCTTTATTTCATTTTAATTCCTTTTGAATCTTCTATATTCAAATTTCAATTTCAATTCTATTTGAATCTTCTTTATTCAAATTTCCTTTTCAATTATATTTGAATCTTCTTTATTCAAATTTCCTTTTTAATTCTATTTGAATCTTCTTTATTCAAATTTCCTTTTTAATTCTATTTGAATCCTCTACATTCAAATTTCATTTCACTTTCGATATTTAAATCCTATATTTGAAATCTCTTATATTTTCTATATACAAACGCCATTTGAATTTCTATATTCAAATTCTATATCTGAACTTCCTTTATTCAAATTCCTTTTCAAACTTTCTTTATTCATTCTTTACATAAGTCTCGATTTCAATTCCTTTTGAAATCGATATTTCTATCTTTCGAAAATAGATTCCCCCTTCAATTTCACACTTGTATTTTTATTTCTGAATTATCCAATGATAATTCTTTTCACTTCATTTATAAACTTCGTTTATAAAGGAACTTCTCGTTTTATTTCTTTTAAAACAAGTCAATATTTCAAATCTATTTAAAAATTCAAATTCTATAATTTAAATCCCACTTTGAAATTCAACACACTTGTCTTTCCCAAAACAAATTCAAAACAGTATCTCTGGTAGTAATTCGTCACTTACAACTTGAAAATGAATACGGACGATGCAGCTGTCATCATCAGAATCTATTTTCCAGCGATCGAAGTGAGTTCAATACTATAAAACCATTTCTAAACATTTCCACTTTGAAATTCATTTCAAAAATATAATTCACACTGCTTGTAAAACAATTTAAAATCTCCCAGGATCTTAAATTTTCCTTATTTTTAATCCTAATCCATTTACAAACACTTATCCAATTCTCCAGAGTTTTATTCAATTTCTGGTTTAAATTTTTGATTTAACTCATCTGATTTCACGTATTTCACTTATATGAATTCTGATTGGTTATTTACATAACCATTTTACTTATAATCTTACTCGATTATAATAACAACCAATATATCCAATATGTATCAAAATATACTTTGGGTAAACTTATCATCATTTACCCTCTTTTCAAAACATATCGTGACGGTTCATCGTATTCAAGTGTTTAGTAACTCCTACCGATACAGTGGATCAAACTGATCGACCAGAACTCATAAACGACTCAACCAATGAATCTCCACAATATAAAACAAATTTTTATATCAATAACAAATACGTTCACTCGTATATATACACTCAATCTCAGTCTAGGGTATTACTAACCCTATCTCTACCGAGTCACGCCACAGAGCCAAGTAATACTTAACTTAAGCTCTGATACCAATTGTAACGACCCGGATTTCGAGCGACTTTGGTTATCGACATACACACGATGTCGATAACCAAACCATCGAAAAATCCTGGTAATTAGTGAAAGAAATTAGAGGGTGAGGAAAGATAAGGTAGAAAATTAGAATAGAAGAAGAAGAACACAACATCAGAGTAACACGAATCTCACAGCGGAACGAATAACATATAATATATGTAACATAACTTTGAAATATACATCTGTATTTGAATATACATCATTATCAAAGTACAGCACTTACAACACAGCGGAAATAACTATAGCTATATGATCCTGAAGCCTCCTGCTCCAGCTCTTCCAGTATATCTGTAAAATCCCGACTACTTGACTGCCCGTACAAATTAAGGCACCCAAGAGTTTAGGGAAAACAACAAAGTAAACTCCGGGTCAGTCATGGGACTGGTGTGAGTAAAACAGTTTAAAACAGTTATACAGGTATATGATATCTCATAAGACCACGCCGCATAACGGAACGGGTTTTTCCCTTATGAGAATCCAAAATATCTTTATATCAAAAACCTTTTGATATTATAATAATGTCTATCAACCACACTTATAATAATCATCTAGTAGAAACGCTTTCATCTCACGTTCTACATATATAGTATACAATCAAAACCGCAAGCACGTATTGGGTAATGGATTTCCAACTATGACAAGGTATGGAATCACCTTCCGCTTGTGTACTTCTAGAGAGGAATACACTGGGTTCAACAAGAACATCTTACAACCCGGCCACACATGACCGACCACTCATTTCGCTTGAGTGTATCGAATGTATATCACCAACAGTTGGGATCAGCAACCGTTTCCCGAATGGGACAGCATCAACAATAGATTTTTAGAAATGAATGAAACTCTAGATCAGGTGATTATACACCCTACTTCGGTGCGACCGACTTAGCCATGCTGCCTGCCCGATTTCTGTCATTTACCGGATAATGAGGCTAGAAGCTACGCTTTATCATCACATCAGATTCAATTTGAATGTCACATCATCAAATCCATCCAATCACCGATTGATGTCCTCAACCATACATTATGTGTTAGCTAAGAGAAGTTTCCTTCTCCGCTTCCACTCTTGGTACAGTTGGAGAAATCAATATACGTGATCGTCTGGACATATTCTGTCAGACATCCGTCCATACAAGTCACCCAGGAACAGGATGAACCGAAGGCACTATTCTGTAAACAGGATAACCCTTGCATAACTCCGTCTTCAATTTCCTTTGGCATATATGATTCGCAACGCTTATGCCAATACAGAGTGGTTCTTTGGATAATAATCCAACCGGCCTCTCCATATTAACAACGTTAAAATGGTCAAAACTTCGATAGTCTGTGATTTAACTGTCGAATAAAAACAAGTGTGCAAACAATGATAATATTTCCAAATGGAAATTATATCAATCAAACATCATTTAACATTCATCTCTTTATTTCATTAATTTACTTATTTCCTGTTTCCCTACGTTCAATATTCCTTATTTTCTAAATTGGGAAAATATACGTTATTAACAATGGAAAACATTTCCATTTCTCGTTTTCTTTATTAGAAAACATTTCTGGTTTCTTATTTGGAAAACATTTCCAAAGCTTCTTCATTGGACTTAGGTAGATGTTTAAACAAACCATCGCGATGCCAACTCAAACCATTTCCTTTTACTGCCGAACATTAACTATTCCTTAGTTAAAACGAAGCCAATTAAGTTGGGGTAGAACTACCTCTCAGACCTTAACTGAACAACATTTCTAACTTTGAAATGGGCAAAGTTCCCTTTGTATTCCATTTACTAACTTCCTTACTTAACCCTCCTTCGAATAGCTATATTCGATTGACTCTTTTTACTTTACTCCTTTGGACTAACCCCTATCAATTAACTCTATTGGACTAACACTATTTATTTACTCGTTTCACTTACTCTTTTCGAATAAACTATATTCGATAATTCCTTTTACTTTCTATTCGAATAACTATATTCGATTTACTCATTTGCTTCTATTCGAATAACTATATTCGATTTAACTCACTTGCTTCTATTCTAATCGATTAAACTAACATCGATTATCTCCTTTCAACTTTATTCTCTAATCAATTAACTAACATCGATTAACTTCTTTTTAACTTTATTCTCTAATCGATTAACTACATCGATTAACTTCTTTTTAACTTTATTCTCTAATCGATTAACTAACATCGATTAACTTCTTTTACTTTAACACTAATCGATTAACTAACATCGATTAACTTCTTTTACTTTAACACTAATCGATTAACTAACATCGATTAACTTCTTTTACTTTAACACTAATCGATTAACTTCTTTTACTTTAACACTAATCGATTAACTAACATCGATTAACTTCTTTTACTTTAACACTAATCGATTAACTTCTTTTACTTTAACACTAATCGATTAACTAACATCGATTAACTTCTTTTACTTTAACACTAATCGATTAACTAACATCGATTAACTTCTTTTACTTTAACACTAATCGATTAACTAACATCGATTAACTTCTTTTTCTTTAACACTAATCGATTAACTAACATCGATTAACTTCTTTTACTTTAACACTAATCGATTAACTAACATCGATTAACTTCTTTTACTTTAACACTAATCGATTAACTAACATCGATTAACTTCTTTTACTTTAACACTAATCGATTAACTAACATCGATTAACTTCTTTTTCTTTAACACTAATCGATTAACTAACATCGATTAACTTCTTTTACTTTAACACTAATCAATTAACTAACATCGATTAACTTCTTTTACTCTACTACGTTTTCCGTTACAACTATTTCCTTTTTATAACGTTTACTTACCGTTACAAATATATCCTATTTATAACTTCTATTTACCGTTACAAATATATCCTATTTATAACTTCTATTTACCGTTACAAATATATCCTATTTATAACTTCTATTTACCGTTACAAATATATCCTATTTATAACTTCTATTTACCGTTACAAATATTTCCTATTTGTAACTTCTATTTATTTTCTAAATAAATATTCCTTTTCTATTTCTATTTATTTTCTAAATAAATATCCCTTTTATAAAACCGTGTTCGTTTTATAAATAATCCCTTTTATAAAATCCTGTGATTTTATAAAATTCCTTTATTTCAATATACATTGAAATACTTCTTTTTACATCCCAGGGTCTTTTATGATATTTACAATATCGAATAACAATGATCAACATCATTCCAACACACATAATCCATAACAGATTGTATAACACATCATATATCACAATATATGAAAACAGTAAAATAAATGTTGAGGAATCCAGTCGGATTCCTCCAACCTGTTTTCCTGCATCCACAGATGTTACACAGTATAATATATATCATATTTCATTTTGAAATGAAATATCCTGCTGTACAGAACCATATTTGATTAACCGTACATAGATTAACTATAACTACGTTTTCAATCAAATCTATTTAACAGTCCAGTTTAACAATCAATATACAGCAACCAATAATTAAAGTACAATTTATATTAAAATATAAATTGAGGAGAGTTAGTGAGTTTTACTCACATTGGACTGTTATCATTAAAAACGATTAACTGTCACTTGATTCTGACAAACGTTTTATTTCATCGTAAATCCCAACAAGCTCAGAATTATTTCCAACCAGTTCCATCGTCTAGTGTGCATTCATACGATCCTATCGGATCTGGTTTTGTTGATTTCTGATAACATATGAGATAGGTATGATTTATACAGGTTTTATACTTTTTAATTAGAATAAAACTTGAATTAAATTGGCCTTTTGGGCTTTAACCTTAATTTCCCCCTTCAGCCCAATAGAAGAACATCGGTCCGCTCTACGTCCTTCTTCCCAAATCACGGTCTTTGCTCCAGAGAAACACAGGCGGACTTTGATGGCTTCCTCCATCCATAACTCCTCCACTGTTGCATGAAATCCATTGCAAATCTTCACAACCTTAATATCTTCGACTACTCTCCCTCTTCCACCCAGTAACATCCCACTCGAAGCTAACCTCGACATTGCGTCTCCCAGGTTCTTGACGCGACCAACCCCATACAGGTATCGACCTCAATGTCCATGGAACTTCACAAAACTCCTCACCGAGTTGCTTCACACTCCCCTGAACCCGAATACGACCTTCGATTCTCACCTAAATGCTTCAACATCGCCATTTATCTAACCCTAGTCTTTGCTGTAACTGCGTCGTGTATTTCGGCAACAAACAGGATAGTTCGAACATCATATAAACCACCTACAAGCGTAGAGAAGCTCATCGCAATTCCGAATACACTCATCTCAAGATTTATAGATTTTCCATCAATTTTCCACGAATTTTGAAAGATCAAATTTCACGTTTTGAGGAACTCAGAGTGGCGTCTCACATTTGCTGTGAAGAACGGTGGTGGCGGCTTCATTTATTTGCTACAGATGAAGTCGATCTTTTTTTTAAGGAATTGCTTAAAGGGAGTATTTACAAGATTTTTGAAAGATGGAATTCTTTCCACGTTTTATTCTTTGAAGTATGGAAGATCAGTCTCCACGTTTTGCCGAAAATAAAGGAGTGCGGCTTAGAATTAATGGCAATGTGGTGTTGTTTAGGCCTAGTAAAGTTAGGATATTTTGCTTATTTTACTTTTAGATAATTATTTAAGCCATTATCTAATCTATTAATTTATATAGTTACGTAACGCTACAGACAGAAATAAAAACATCGGTGAGACGAGCAATGTCACACGATCCCAAAAATATAATAATATCGGTAGGTGGACCCATATTGTGAAACCTCAATCTGTTGATTATAGGGTGCAAAATACTTCAAATAAAAAGTTGCTTATTTAATTTGTTAAAAATTACAGTAAAATTTAAAAAATTAAATTATCGCTATGTCTCAAAAGAACCTTGTCTAAATTCAAACCTGATCTCTAGTTATATCGAATAATCAGTTACGGTCGATAAACGATTCTATAGCGACTATTTTAAAATTTGATTTGGACATATCCCAAAATCTATACGACGAAATCTTGATTTTTCACTTCCACTAGAAAGATATACTCCACCAGCTCCACACGTTTCTTGTTTCACAGAAATCCGGCTTAAAACGAATCCTGTACATTCAGTTGAAGTTCGAATCGCCAATTTACGAACTGCAGTGCCATTTCGAGCTCGATTATAATTATAATATAATTATACGTTCAAACTGTCATTCAAATAATATATTCGCTATTCTAATTCAATTCTAAACTGAATTAAATATCATAGATGATCCAGTTCACATCATATTGCCATTTCAACCAATTTTGATTATTTCAGAATTAAATATATTATTTAATTATTATTTTAATTAAATATTCACTATTATTTTATTCAACGATCATGTAATTCACTAATATCACCATTGATATAATTAAATAAATAAATCATAATACCCCTGCCAATGCGGGTCATTACACTTGCGGTTTCTCTCCTTGCTTCAACGAACCCCAAACAAGATCGGACCGAATGTTATTGGTGTATATATGGGGAGCAGGTTTTTTTGGCGAGAGCAAATGTACTCTTTTTATAATTATAAAAGAAGTTTTTCTTTGGTGAAGTATTTTCGAACCGAAGGACTGAAAAAAAAAGATAACTCGCTGCGCTTTTATAAAAGGAGAAGACTTACTAGTTAAGGGGTTTGGTAGCTTGTGCGGTTAAAAGGAGATGGACGTGGGCTCTTTTATGAAGAGTGGACGTGGTGCTTTTGCTATTACTAAAAAGGAAAATTTCTACGTAAATGCTAAACCACTAGTATATAATATTGGGAAAGAATAAAATCATAGATAGGTATACAATTATATCCAGGTACGAGTGTTGCCGACTGAAATAAATATACCGTTGTAATCAGCTCGGTGCCACGATCCCAAAAATATAATAATATTGGTAGTTCAACTCATATTGTGAAACCTCAAAATGTTGATTATAGGGTGCAAAATACTCCAAATAAAAAGTTGCTTATTTAATTAATTAAAAATTACAGTAAAATTCTAAAAATTAAATTATCACTATTTCCTAAAAGAACCTTGTCTAAATTCAAACCCGATCTCTAGTTATATCGAATAAACCGTTACAGTCGATAAACGATTCCATAGCGACTATTTTAAAATTTGATTTAGGCATATCTCAAAACCTACACGACAAAATCCTGATTTTTCCCTTCCGCTAGAAAGATATACTCCACCAGCTCCACACGTTTCTTGTTTCACAGAAATCCGATTTAAAACGGACCATGTATATTCAGTTGAAGTTCAAATCGCCAAATAGCAAACTGCAGCGCCATTTCGAGCTCTATTTCAATTATAATATAAATTATAAATTCAACTGGCTTATATAAATACATTCGTCAATATAATGCAATATAAACTGAATTATATATTTTCAACTGTCCAGTTTACACAATATTGTGAATTCCGTTATTCCCTATTATTCCGGAAATATATTATCCTATTATTTATATTAATTAAATATAAATATTATTTAATTCCAGATATTGATATCGTTAAATCGATATTTAATAATTAAATTAGTTAATTATTCTCCTACCAAATTACGGGTCATTACAATCTTTCCCCCTTAAAATAATTTCGTCCTCGAAATTGCTAAGGTAGGGATGACCCTATCTACTGGGTAAAAATTTATATGTTTACCTCTTATCTCCGGTTTCAACTGAACCAATTAAATTCCGATTAAAATATTAATTCATTCCGATTTACTAAATTTTCAAAAATTTTGAAAATTTTCTAACACTTTAAATTTTCGGAAAATTTCGCCATAACCTCCTTTGTACAGCCCTTTCGGTAAAACCACAACTCGCCTCTCTAGGCCATCTCCAACCAAAAGAAAAATCAAACAGCCAAGCGGCTTGCCAATTCGGCTCATAAATTCCAAACTCATATCAATTATAAACTTGTACCTTTTTGTCGGGTGTATCATTATATCCCTACCATCTGCTATCAATTTTGCGTATATCATGCCATCCAAATCAAACTCCAATCTGTCTTTATTCTCAACACAATTATTGGCTTGTACCCAATTAAAATTCCATTCAAACTCTAATCTCAAATTTCAATCTCACAACTTACCAACTCAATTTCATATTCACTTATTTCAAGTTAAATCCCAATTCATAAATCACTTTTACCAGTTCATCAATTTAACCCATAAGTTAATTTAATTTCCGAATTTAAATTCCTGGGTTTATTCAAATCACTTGAAATCATAATAACAATTCAAAATCCTTTGAATCCCTGAATAACTTGTTTTTGCAAAACAATTTTAAAACAAAATCTTTGGTGGTAATCCGTCACTTAGCAACTCGAAAATTACACCGATGATGTATCGATCCATCCTCGGAATTATTTCCCAGCGATCAAAGTGAGTTCAATACTATATTCCTTTCAAAACCACTTTTAAACACTTCCCATTTTGAAATCAATCCCAGATATCCTTATCAAAACAAATTTAAAACCTCCCAGGATTTTAAAATTCACATATACTTAATCCAGATTCAATTACAAACACTGGTCTGAATTTCCAGTTTTAAATTTCAATTCTGATTTTAATTTCAGATTTAATTCATCTTATTTCTTATACTTTACTTATATGAATTCTGTTTAGTTATTTATAACCATTTCACCTTTATAATCTTATTCAATTATAATAACAACCAACACATTAATATTTCCAATATATATACTTGGGTAAAATTATTTCATTTACCCTCTTTTCAAAACATACCATGTCGGTTCATCGTATCCAAGTGTTTAGTAACTCCTATCAACACAGTTTGCATTGCTGTATCGACCAAAATTCATAAACTACTCGACCAATAAATCTCCATAATATAAAACAAATTTTTATATCAAATTACAAATACGTTCACTCGTATATATACACTCAATCTCAGTCCAGGGTATTACTAACCCCATCTCTACTGAGTCACGCCACAGAGCCAAGGTAATTCGCTTAACTTAAGCTTTGATACCAACTGTAATGACCCGAAAATCTGGTCCAATTTGAGCTGACTAAATAACACAAGTCCAACCCCAAATTGCACTGAAAATTCAAGAAATTAATAGAAAGAAGATAGAGGGTGAGGATAGATAAGATAGAACTAGTAGAATAGAAGAAGAAGAAGAACATCATCATCAGAGTAACACGAATCTCGCAGCGGAACAAATAAAATATAACATAACTTTTGAAATACAAAGTTATAACTGTTTATACATACCATTTTCAGAGTACAACATATAACATCACAGCAGAATAAATAATAGCAATCGACTGTTGAAGCCTCCTGCTCCAAGCTCTCCAAGTGCATCTGTAAATCCCGACTACTTGACTGCCCGTACAAATTTAGGCACCCAAGAGTTTAGGGAAAACAAAACAATAAACTCTGGGTCAGTCATGTGACTGGTGTGAGTAAACTCAAATCATTTGAACAGGTATATGATATCTCATAAGACCACGCCGTGAATACGGAACGGGTTTTTCCCTTATGAGAATCCAAAACATCTTTGAAAAGCAATATCATTCTGATATTATGATAATCTAAATACAAATAGATATCAGTCTAGTAGAAACGCTTGCATCTCACGTTCTACATATATAGTATACAATCAAAACCGCAGGTGCGTATTGGATGATTGGGTTTCCAACTATGACAAGGTATGGAACCACCTTCCGATCAGTGTACTCTAGGAACGATACACTGGAGTTCAACAAGAACATCTTGCAACTCAGCCACACATGACCGACCACTCATTTCGCTTGAGTGTATCGAATGTACATCACCAACGGTTGGGATCAGCAACCGTTTCCCGTATATATATGGGACATCATTGATAGATTAAAAGAAGCAAATGAATATTCTCTAGATAGGTGATTATACACCCTACTTCGGTGCGACCGACTTAGCCATGTTGCCTGCCCGATTTTTGTCATTTACCGGATGTTGAGGCTAGAGGCTACGCTTACTTTCCATTCATTGATAACACGATCACTTTGAATGCCACATTATCAGATCCGTTAATCATTAGTTGGATCTGCACAAATAGATTCTGGATATTATGCGAAGGGAATAAATCCGTTGGCCACCATATATATTTGTACAGTC
The DNA here is from genome assembly GCA_030737875.1 of Allium sativum. Taxonomy (NCBI): domain Eukaryota; kingdom Viridiplantae; phylum Streptophyta; class Magnoliopsida; order Asparagales; family Amaryllidaceae; genus Allium; species Allium sativum. The sequence goes on along the minus strand of CM060927.1, from coordinate 256,939,798 downwards.
CAACTCTTTCGATCATTTGAACTATTCTGTCAGACATTCATCCATATACGTTCGTTCTGGGACTGAACGAAACCGAAGGCACTATTCTGTAAACAGGACAGCCCTTGCACTTACTCCGTCTTCAATATATTCAGCATACTTGGTTTGCAACGCTGATGCCAATACGGAGTGGTTCTTTGGATAATAATCCAACCGGTCTCTCCATATTAACAACGTAAAATGGTCAAAACTTCGATAGTCTGTGATTTAACCATCAAATGAAAACATGTCGGTGTACAAACAACGATCTTAATTCCAAATGGAATTTATCGATCCAATCATCGAATATATATATATATTTATATATATATTCATATCTCCTTATTTTCTAAAATTAGAAAATATACGTTTTCAACATTGGAAAACGTTTCCATTCCTCATTTACGCATCACTACCATTCCACAAATATTAGTCCCTAACTGTAAACTATTAAGAGAACAATTCTCTAAGTATAAACCCTGAAGGCCGAAACCAACATCAGATCGATACTCAAAAAACTATTCAACTTACTAATCTCTAGTCAGTTTCTAATTTTTGTTTAACTTCACTTCTTAATTTCTATATTCGATTAACCCTTTTTGATAAACCACGTTTGATTAACTCCTTTTGATAAACTACGTTTGATTAACTCCTTTTGATAAACTACGTTTTTCATTACAACTATTTCCCTTTTTTTAACGTTTACTTACCGTTACAAATATTTCCTATTTACAACTTCTATTTACCGTTACAAATATTTCCTATTTACAACTTCTATTTACCGTTACAAATATTTCCTATTTACAACTTCTATTTACCGTTACAAATTTTCCTATTTACAACGGTTTATTTATCTTTTAAATAAATATTCCTTATTTCTATTTATTTTCTAAATAAATATTCTCCTTTTCAATTCTATTTATTTTCTAAATAAATATCCCTTTTATAAAATCCTACGATTTTATAAATATTTCCTTTTTATAAAACCGTGTTCGTTTTATAAACCATTTCCTTTTATAAAAATCCTGTGATTTTATAAATACTCTATTTTTCAAATTGTTTCCTTTTATAAAATCGGTTGATTTTATAAAACTCCTTTATTTCAATATACATTGAAATATTCCTTTTCACAACTCAGGGTTTCTTATGATATTAAAAATATCAAACAACGATGATCAATATCGTTCTAACATCCATAATCAAATATAAATCACAACATATATCACAATATATGAAAACAGTAAAATAATTGTTGAGGAACCCAGTCGGATTCCTCCAACCTGTCTCCCTGCATCCACAGATGTTACACAGTATAATATATATCATATTTCATTTTGAAATGAAATATCCTGCTGTACAGAACCATATTTGATTAACAGTACATAGATTAACTATAACTACGTTTTCAATCAAATCTATTTAACAGTCCAGTTTAACAATCAATATACAGCAGTCAATAAATAAAGTACAATTTATATAAAAATATAAATTGAGGAGAGTTAGTGAGTTTTACTCACATTGGACGATCATCGTTAATAACGATAACCATCGCTTGATTCCGACGGACAATTTATTTTGTAATGAATTGTAACGAGCTTGAATTCACTCTCCGTCAGTTCCAGTGTGTGGCCCTCGTCTATATGATCCCAACGGATCCGACGGTTTGAAATTCTGATAACGTATGAAATAGATATGTAAGTTATAAGTTAATACCATATTTAAATTAAATCTAACTAATTTAATTTAAATTCATTTTGGGCTTAACCTTTAAACTTACGGCCCATAACCGTTTATAACACCAGGCAGCGATTTCTTCCTGTTTCATTTTGGATCCGGTACCACTATTAAAACAAAACCTTCAACTTGCAGGTAGCTATTTTTTCAAAACACGTGTAGCTTCCTTATTATCTTAACATTATAACTAATTATACCTTAGTAACTAGTTTCCCAGGTGTAAATCAAATACTCACCATCTTCTTCAAATGCCTGGAAATAATAGCCGCACAACCAAGTACCATACCATGGCACGACGCCCTTTCCCACTCGCTCCACCAGTCCAGATATTTTCGCACCTTCTTAAATGACCATACCCCATCATTTTTGCATCAAAACAAGATCCAAGCCCACTGCTTCCATGCGCTACACCCCGCCACCAAGTCAAGACCTGACCCCCTACCATACGCCACAGTGCCTTCTTCCAAACAGAACCATTACTTCACCAGTTCCTCCTTACCTTGCTTCATGATGTTTCATGCCTTCCATCTTCATGGATCTCATTCATGTTGCCAACGTTAGCCTAAGGTGAAAAACGCCTGCTTCCTTGTACATGTTGCGCCCACAAACTCCACGTCCTCTCTAGTACAAACGCCTGCACAAGTTTACATCACCTCGCCTGTTTACGAACGAGACCCTCTCTCTTCATTCCCTTAGTTTCCGGTCTGAGGCTCCTCTCCAAATGGCGTTCTCCCATGTACTCATGTTTTGTTTCAAAAATATAAGCCTTGCGGTTTCTCTCCTTGCTTCAACGAACCCCAAACAAGATCGGACCGAATGTTATTGGTGTATAAATGGGGAGCAGGTTTTTTTGGCGAGAGCAAATGTACTCTTTTTATAATTATAAAAGAAGTTTTTCTTTGGTGAAGTATTTTCGAACCGAAGGACTGAAAAAAAAGATAACTCGCTGCGCTTTTATAAAAGGAGAAGACTTACTAGTTAAGGGGTTTGGTAGCTTGTGCGGTTGAATGGAGATGGACGTGGGCTCTTTTATGAAGAGTGGACGTGGTGCTTTTGCTATTACTAAAAAGGAAAATTTCTACGTAAATGCTAAACCACTAGTATATAATATTGGGAAAGAATAAAATCATAGATAGGTATACAATTATATCCATGTACGAGTGTTGCCGACTGAAATAAATATACCGTTGTAATCAGCTCGGTGCCACGATCCCAAAAATATAATAATATCGGTAGTTCAACTCATATTGTGAAACCTCAAAATGTTGATTATAGGGTGCAAAATACTCCAAATAAAAAGTTGCTTATTTAATTAATTAAAAATTACAGTAAAATTCTAAAAATTAAATTATCACTATTTCCTAAAAGAACCTTGTCTAAATTCAAACCCGATCTCTAGTTATATCGAATAAACCGTTACAGTCGATAAACGATTCCATAGCGACTATTTTAAAATTTGATTTAGACATATCTCAAAACCTACACGACGAAATCCTGATTTTTCCCTTCCGCTAGAAAGATATACTCCACCAGCTCCACACGTTTCTTGTTTCACAGAAATCCGATTTAAAACGGACCCTGTATATTCAGTTGAAGTTCAAATCGCCAAATAGCGAACTGCAGCGCCATTTCGAGCTCTATTTCAATTATAATATAAATTATAAATTCAACTGGCTTATATAAATACATTCGTCAATATAATGCAATATAAACTGAATTATATATTTTCAACTGTCCAGTTTACACAATATTGTGAATTCCGTTATTCCCTATTATTCCGGAAATATATTATCCTATTATTTATATTAATTAAATATAAATATTATTTAATTCCAGATATTGATATCGTTAAATCGATATTTAATAATTAAATTAGTTAATTATTCTCCTACCAAATTACGGGTCATTACACTACCAATCCTTCCTTGTCAACTTTGTAACAACCTAAATTCCGACAGATCGATTTCTTTTCAAAATTCTAATCTATCGAAACCTGTGTTGGTTTGTGTTATATCCTATAGAAAAGACAGAGATAATAAACATATCAGAGCTCAGAAAACATCTCACATCGGAATGAAATAAAATATAATCAAATATAGCCATACCCAGTTAATAATACTGCCCAACCAGTATCCAAAGCTATCATATCTCTGCCACAAATCTAACCTGCGAGTATGTTATAAGGAGGGGGTCAGAACACAAGTTCTGGTGACTGGATTTAAACTACATGTTTTGGATAACCTTTCATATATTGTTCAGTTACATTTTCTTATTTATTAGGTTACTTAGGTTAACAACACTCAAGGCTTACACACAAGTCGTACCCATCTACTTCCCAGTGGATTAACCTAATATAGTATATATGTAGCTACCCCCAACATTAAGGTACACCCCATGATACCCCACTCGCACGGTCTTCATCGTAACACCACAGAAATATATGCAATCCCTAATCCTACGCTGTAACGACGCACAGATCTCTGTATAACAAAGCTACGTTCCGCATAGAACCGCCATCTCCATGCTACGTAAGCGTATAGACTGCTACCTTCGACCGAATCTGATTCCATCACAGAGTAATGCCCTATAGCCTATGATACACCACCGGTAGCAGACATGCATGTATCTAGACTTTCTCATGTATGTATCGTTAATCGTACTCGATACCTCAACCTCGATGATACATCATCCGGAAATAGTATGCATGTATCCGCACGTATTATCTATTGTGCACCAAGTTCCGTAACAGGGCTGTATCAGAAACACGGTATTCGGTCGAGAGCCTTTTTCAGATATCTGTATACAGAGATGCTATGGTCTGCATTTTCAGTGGCTGTGGTCCCACCCGACCCCTACCGCAACTAGTAAAGACTACAAGAGCTATGTGACGTGCCCCTAACAAACAATCTAAACATCCAATTGGTGTGTCCCTCAACCATGGTGCCTTGATAGTGAAAGGTTGATGGCGTCTTGGTTTTAGCTCTAGTCTTTTCGCATCCCCATGACTATCGATGACGGGTACCCGACGATCTACTATCCTGTGTTGGTCCTGACCCAGCCTCCTGTCGAGGCGATTGCCGAACCACACTAGTGTCATCTCGTCAAAAGCCTTCTGATTGCAAAGATACTTTTGCAGTCAAGGTATACACACCGGGTAGTAATGCGCAGACCTAACCCCTATGTACACAGCCTAAGTGCTATCACCATATAGAGGACTACCATGAGTACCCTCCATGTCCCTCGAAAGCCGCATGCTTCCTTCTAGTCCCACAAAGAAATTAAGTCGTATTTCGAGCTAAGTAATCAGGTGGACGTGCTCCTTCCGTGTCTCTAGACACCCGATGATCTACCCTGTTGGGTTCTTCACCATCAGACATGCATAGTGGCTCAAGTGCATCCCACTAACAAGTTATTAGGCCCTATGTCTAAATGTTTAATTATGTGCTTGCTCTACCTCATCTGATTTCCAATTAAATTGGTTATTTCCAATTATATTAATTTCTTATTCAAGTTACCAAGTTCACACCAAGCCCCTTATATCTCTAAGGAATGGACCCCTCTTGCTTATTAATTCCAGTTATATAACTTAATCCATTTAAGTTTATTAATAAGCCCATAACATGTTATTTTCTAGATTGTAATCCAAGGATCTGTAATATACAATCTCTTTATATTATTATCATGTAACTCATTGTCTGATTTGATAGTTACAATAACATGTTCTACTTAATATATAATTAGGTATATTTTATCTTAATCCACATGTTTTCTGTTTAACATGTCACTTGTTATGTATGATTAAATATAACTTATTTCATTCCATATGTTCATCATTCTTTCTTATTTAATCATAATTCCATCTTACACTATCATTACAACTTGTTGTTGTTTATTTATAACTTAGTTTCCCCACTTAAGGTTTATTAATAAGTTTTCTTTTCATTTATTGTAACTTATGTTATAATTTCCACTTGTCCCTAGGACAAGCCTAACTATTATATAACATTTTCATAATTAATCATAATAGGTTATTATCATTCCTCGTTCATTCCAATTCTTTTACTATTGTAACTCTCATTCATTTCCATTAATTACATTCAATGCCATTTATTTCTATCCTATTATATACATATATTCATATATATGTTTATGCAATAAACCTCTAACATTAAGCCGACCACTTTTGGAAGCTGGATTTGTCGGGTGGTTCTGGGCAGACTTCTACCACAAATTGGACTTAACCTCATGTCTTAGCACCGTTATATGTATGTTTGCGCACCAAACCCCTCACATTAAATTAACCACTAGTGGATGCTAGATTTGCTGGGGGGTTCCGGGTAGACTTCTACCACAATTTGAATTTAACCTCGTGTCTAAGTGTAGTTACAATTTTCTATTTACTGTAAATTTAGACATACTAATCCTTCCAAATTTTATTGTAATTCTTATTTACAATCATTTGGAACAATAATGCTCCTAACAAATGTTCATTGGAAATTTCATAATTATAACATTTACATTAAATTATAACTCAGACCGTTGATTAATGGAAAACGGGTCTTATACAACATTACAATTATTCCCAATTTTACTGTAGCTTAACTTACAGTATCCTAATAACACGTTATCAGAACAAGTATATATACAACAGTTATCCTTTCCACATATTCTAACAGGTTTATACATTTCAACAGATTTACATTTCAACATATTTATATATTTCAATAGATTTATACATTTCAACAGGTTTACATTTCAGCATATTTATACATATTGACGGGGAATGTCAAATGATAAATATACCATTATAAAAAAGGCATAACTTAAATCCACTCACCTAAAAGTTTTCCAATTCATGTATCTGGTCTAGATCTAGAATTCCATGGCTCTCCTAATTGAATCTAGAATATAAATAACCATGGATTCACAATTCTCAACTAAAAGAAAATGGAAAGAAAGAGGAGAAATTTAAATTGATCAGATCCAATAATTTACCTTACTTCAAACCGAATTCTGAACACCCTTTTTGTATATATACATTCTTTTCCTCCATATCTTAAATCAGAATTTCCTAATACTAATTATTCTATTTTTTGAAGAGGTTTGAGGAGGAAGAAGAAAGGCAAAGTACATATAGCCTCTTAGAAAATATGAGATTTAGGCTAGGCTCTACTAGCTTATTCATAGGTGTTTCAGAAAGCTCTGAACCATCAGATTAAATTAAATGTAATCCAAACCGCACAAACCCTCAAAAACACGTCAGTAAAATGCTCCAGGCTCCTTGGGGTCGACCCACCTACCCCCATGGGTAGACCCATAGGTCGACTCGACTCCTTGGGTCGACCCGCTTACCACTTGGGTCGACCCGACCCTTGCATGGTTTGACGAAAGGTCGACCCGGGCCCAAGTTGGGGTCCTCCCACAATCTTTTCCGCGCGTTGTCTCCTGCTTGAATTATATTTATATATAAGCCTCTTATATATATATATACAAACTTCTAAGGTTCATAACTTATTCATTTGTTGTCAGTTTTACGCAAACTTTGGGTCTATTATAATTCCGAGACGAACGCAATGGTAATGCCGGTTTCATCTAATTCTGAATATTTAGTTAAGTTATCCCCAACTTATTATTTTATTCTTTATAAAGTGCGGGGTGTTACATACTTCCTCAACATTCAAGATGCAGCCTCATTATCAAGAATTATCTCCTACGTTAAAGAAAAAAGTGTTCATGGTTGCTTATCCATACGAGGTCGCGATTGCAGATCACCTTATCATAAAATCCTAAGATTACGAAATTGAGCTTATCTTTAATCTTCCTCTCAATGTCTCAAGCCTGTGTCCTAAGTCCTTCAAGTTGGATCTCAAAGCCTCTTCTTACATCTCCAACATGCTCGAGTATGAGTCAATTCGTTTGACTCCACTTTGGCTTTCCGGACTAAGCTCCTTATTTTCCTTTCTTAACCATTCGATCTAAGAAAACTCCTTTCTCAACCTTTCATTCTCCTTTGTATGGGATTCATTATCCTTTTCAACTATCATGATCCTAAAGGATTGGAAGGCCAACTCCACCTTGAACTTCTTCCTAGATTGAGTTATCGCCTCGACCATAATATTCATCATTTTATTATCTGCCTCTAATTGTTTATATTGATTATAGATTTTGTCTTCTATTGGATTTGCTTTGTCCTATTCTATTCCAGCTTCGAGTTTAATTTTTTAAATTTTGGCATTCTTCTTCCTCAACAAATTAGATATTTTCAAAAAGTAATACATCACAATTCTATATTAATTATTAGAATCAATACTCGATTGAAAGTTTCTTTATCATTGCATGCGAGGATCGGCTGTATAGCATAAAAACTATCTCATCAAAGTAAAACCTTAGGAACATCTCCTTAAGATATGCCTTTTGTTGCAAGGCAGTCAAATCTAGCTTAAGCTCCTCCTCCGTTTCCACTTTCTTTTTCTTCTTTCTATCTCCCTATACATGCATTTTCACTAACTCTGTGCCTCCATTAGGCTTACTTTTACTCGTGTCTCTTGGTGGAGACAGTAAGGGCAATGGCCTAGTGGATGAAGGAGGTGTGGGAATAATGTAACAACCTTAATTTAAATGGTCCCGAATTTTTTGCAAAAATGCTAAAATCCAAGTCCACTGAGACCCGAGTTGGTTTGTCTGGTATCTTATAGAAAGGCAAAGATAAAATATATCAGAGCTCAAAATAAAATATCTCACAGTGGAAAGAATAAAATATAATAGTAAGTAAATACTTACTCTAATAATGACACTATCTAAGTGTCTCTAAGCTGTATTCTCTGCCACCGGCCTCACTTGTGGGTTTGTTATGAGGATGACGTCTGAATAAAATTTCTGGTGAATGGACAAAATATACTTTCTATAAATAATAGTACATATTTTGATCTTCACTAGTTTATCTTTATTAATTTTTTGGGTATATTACACATTACACTTCCAATGTCACGCATAAATCGTATCCATCTACTCTCAACTATATTAACCTAATAAACCATATATATGTAGCATTATGCCCAATATATACCCTCCTCAAGTGGTCTCCATCGCTGTACTGCAAAAATGTACGAGACCACTTTCCCCACGCTACGAAAGCCTACTAGACCATGCGGTGATAACACACTATGTCTTCATTTACTACGCTACAAAGGTGTACAAAATCGTGCTACGAAAGCGAATATACTACTACCAGTGCGCCATAAAGGCGCCCGAAACCTGAATTCTTCCATGGAACTTAGTAAAAGGATTTACTATATCTATCAAGGATGGCCTCGGGGGGTCTAAAATAATGGCTTCGTTAAGCCCAAAATACAGATATCAAAATTTGATCTGTCACTTTCGGTGGCTCTTCTAGACCCCACCCAACTTATTCCCAACTAATGAAAGACCATTTAAAGAGCTAAATGACCACTCCTAAAAAGCAGTCTAAATAAACATGTGGCCCCTCATCCAATGTCTCAATAGCAAAGATCATTGTCCTCTTAGTTTTAGTTCCAGTCTTTCCCGCACATGCTCCGTTTGACGATCACAGGTATCCGGCAACTACTATCCTTTGTTTGGTCCTGACCACGAAGCCTCCAACCCTGAGGCAGCCGCCAAATCATCATCGAATTCATCCTGATCAATCTTCAGGCTGCCTACAACGATAAATGCAGCCAAGGGATACTTATTGAATGAAATCGTACAGACCATGGGTACATCCCAAGCCTACCACAGAGGATCATTACGGAGTATCCTTACGTCCAATAAATGTACCACATTTCCTTCCAGTCCAATGAGTTGGACGGTCTTCTACCATGTCTCCAGAAACCTTCGATGATTTACCCTGTTGGGCTTTTCTTCCTCATGGGCTGGACTAAACGCATACTTATATGTTAATTAGACCCTATGTCTAATTCATCCACTATGCGTTTCACTTACTTTTCTCTTTCATTGATTTACAATATTCAATAATCTATTCAATCGAATATTATTTATTCATACATCAACTTCACTAATTACCACAGAATATTGCCTAATTACAAGGCCAAACGGAATATCTTTAGGCTTAATAAACTTATTTCCAATTTTTTATTTATTTTTAATAAGCTTTGTTCCTTTCTTTCCACTTTCCAAATTATAACCTTTATGTTATAATATTTCTTATACTTTATTTTCATTGACCTTTGCTTATTATATTCTAGTTATAAGTTAACATTAAGACCTTTTTTTAACTTCTTTCAGTTATGTTACCTTTTCTTCTTCTATCTTTGCAATTTATTCTTTTTAGGAAGTTAGGTCTATTCCCAATTGATTGATTACCAAAACTGCATAATATATAATTCCATAGTTTAAGGTAATGACTACCATAGAGACCCATAATTGCAAGACATCTCTTTCAATTATTTTTAGTCTTTTGAAATATGCACTATTAGGCTCAATCCCTATTTCGAATTAATTCGCATCTATATTTCTTTTTAAACTTGCAATTTTGTTTTCTACTTTTTTTTTAACCAAACTATGAAAATATATTCCCTTTTTCCTAACCAATCAATCTAGACTATTTCCGACCTCCTATTTTAATTGATATATATTAATTCCTGATTTTCGATAGAATTTCCTCTTTTTCATAATTACAGTAAATTTGGATACAATTGAGTTATGTCCCTTTTTCAATTCTAACAATTTCTGTATTCATTCAATTCCAAATTTGAAAGGTATTCAATTAACATAGAAATTCTCAGATTCACCATTTAACTACAAATTTACTGTCCAAAATTTTGATTATGTCGCGCCCATAGTTATTAAATCCTGTGTTCATAATTCCAATTAAATTATGTTTTTCCAATGCACGCAAACCAAAAGGTTTATAATCAGTCAAATTTTGGCGCATAATTCAATTATATATATTTCAAATCTTCAGGTTTAAGTATATTTTGCTCATAACCAAAATTCAACATAAACTATGTATATTCCGACTTAGAAAAAGGAGAAAAGAGGAAGAAGATAACATATTATAAATTCTTATAGGAATCAAACGTTACAATATACTATTATAAGAAAACATAATTTGAATCCACTCACTTCAGATTTATGCTCTAACTTTTGGATCTAATTTGAATCTGCGTTTACTTTTACAAATCTATGGAATCTGGGCACCTACATCTTGAATCTTCTATATTTTTCCTCCAATTCTTGAACCAGAAAACCTGAATCTAAAATATAATTTATTTCTGAAGAGTCTGGACGAGAAAATAAAATGCCAGAGCTTTGGCCCCTTATCAGAAATATAAGTTGGAAGTTAGGCCATGTTGGTTTATTTGTAGCTGCTCAAAAGAACCACGTCTGTCCATTTATAAAGATTAAATCAGATACACTCACACATAAGAAAACACGTTGTCTTGGCACAAAAATGGGTCGACCCATGCTTCATGTAGGTTGACCCATCCTAGAAGTAGGTCATCCCCTTGGTTGACCCACTTCTAGCAAGGGTGGACCCATATACGACTAAAAACTATTTATCGGTCTTCTTTTTCTACGCGAGTTTCTCTGTCAAAACGTTGCTCTTAACATTATATTTCCTGCTTGTTTTAAGTGATTACACATTTATTTCTAGACCCAACTTGTTTGCTTCCATGTTTTATTATACTATTTTTCAGTTTTGATATATATTCAGCTTCAAATGCGAAATCAATGCACGCCATAATAATTATTACTCGTTTAATTCTTCTAATACCATGAATGTTGTTTCGAATTTTAAAAACATATTATTAATATTATTATTTTGGTGATTTTGTTAATAAAATTGCGGGAATTTACATTCTCCCACCCTTAGGAAATTTCTTCCCTAAAATTTTGTAAGAGTAAAATTATATAATTACTTTCATGATTGGAATCCATAATGTGTACATCCAATTTTGCAACCACTTATGCACTTGTGCAAAGTGTAACACAAAATAAAAATGCATGGATGTAATGGATGCCTAAGGGGTAATCTTATATGATTGCAAATTTTCCTGGAAACCTTTGGAAAACATGATGCACACATCCTAAACATATTGGTGATTTCTAAACAAATGCAAGTTCTCAAAAATTGGAAATAGTTTTTTATTTAATTTTTCCCATAGTTTTACAAGGTAAGAATGTAGTTCATCCAATTTTTGCATCCAAATCCTACCAAAATACTTTAAATTTGTGAATTTTAGAAAAATCTAATTTTCTAAGTTCGATTTCTTATGTTGGAAAAGGTAGAAAATGGAAATTTTTATGTTTTCCATCCCACTTTTATCCACCTTTCTCCCCATACTTCGAAACCTTTATCGCTAATCTTACAAAAATTCCTAATTTTTATTCCGATCACAGTTTACATAAGAAGAATTTCTTTATAATTTTTAAAACACACTTTGAAAGAATTAATTTTCTCTTATTATTCTCATTTATTGAAGTTGTTAACTTTGTTGCTTTTGTAAATTTTTGTTTGTTTTTCTTTTAATTGTTCGTGTTTTGCTTTCTTTTTCATTTTATTTGTAATATCCTAAGCTTTTGTTCTTATCTAGTGATCATTATAAACAACTAGAAAGAAAATGTCAAATAGAGTATTCTATTTTTCTACAATAAAATAGAACACTACATAAGAGTGCAAATCTATACTAAAAGAAAACATGTTCTACTGCAATCACTACTAGGTAAAAGATTCAATGGCTAAATGTGGTTATCCATAAGGACTAGAGGGCTTAGGACCACGTCCCGTTGATATAAAAAGCTTCTCGTCACTATATCTAGACAACCGTACTGCTCTTCCTTTATATCTTCCACTCCCTACAAACTCATGTCGCATATCCCTAGCTCACTCCATCATAAATTGAGACAACATGTCAGACCAACCTATTTTCTCAAGAAGGGTTGAAAAAGGATTTCCATTAATTACAAATCATGTCATAATTTCACTTACAAAAATCTCTACCTTGTCTTTCCTATTCAGTCTCCTCTTTTATCCCTTTTACATAAAACATGTATGTTTTAAGATTTCCTTTAAAATCTTCCTGTCAAAACCACTTTAAACATCCTAAATTCAATAAAATTCTTTATTCTCAAAACTTTTTCTCAAAGGTTAAAAATTGGGAAGATAGTATTATGAACTTTAACTTAATTGGAGCTCATACATTTTTTAAGAGGAATTAATAAGATTAAGTTTCTACGAATATGTCAAGAGAGGATTTTGTGTCATGGGTATAGTAACAAGGAATTTTTTTCATCTATTTGTTGAAATAGGTGGCAAAAAAAATGGTGCTTCGCCTATATTTTGTACTCTTCTTTCACTGCACATTTCCTTGTCACTTTAACAAAACATGCTTACTTACAAACTTACTAATTCACAAAATCTTATCTTACGAATCTTCACATATGCACCACATAAGTCCAATTCATTTAGTCATGCTTTCTCCTAGCCACTTATATCGCTTAACCAAACAACTTGCTTGCGCACATAATTCCTTTTTGAATCAAGTTTTCATAGCAAAATGGTTTCTAACTTTTTAAGTTTTAATGAAATCCTTAATATTACAAACCTGTCAATTTCTAAAATTGTAAACTTTTAAGCTTAAAACTTGAAAACTTATCTAGAAATCTTTTTTCTACATTTACATTCTTTCAAGTTATTTTTTTAAGTTTTAACTGTGGGTCTAACTACAAAATGGTTTCTAACTTTTTTATTCCTAAATCCTTTGTGCGAAATTTCATTTCTTAGTCCAAAAATCCCTTTTTTACACAGATTCCTCCAAAATTACGTCTAAACTTAAAAACAAGACTAGTGCCACTTTTGCGCCAAAGGTATATATATAAATTCCTAATCCATTTATCTCTTTCTTACACTTTCTTAATTTACAAGGCCCTACTTTCTAATCCACTAATCTGAAATACCAAAATTTTGGATATTAACCTTGAAATCTTTTCACTCTTTTTTTTCAAAACATATTGTGCACTCTATATTCTTTGTCCCTCATGGGTCTATAATCCTCAAATTTCCATAACCATTACCTTAGTTCACAAAACTGACATCCTAACTTTCTTCATGTATTGTTTCACTTTATTAGTGGGTTCCCCTATGGATATAGCTATATATATTATATTTAATTTTAAAAATACAAATATGTCACTCATTGCCTATATAAGAATCCTAAATAGAAGCTCTAATAGTAGATGTAAAATCCCAAATTTTAGCAGCTCATTTTTTTTGCAAAAATGCTAAAATCTAAGTCCACTGAAACCCGAGTTGGTTTGTGTAGCATCCTGCAAAATAAAAAAGAAAAAATATATAAAAGCTCAAAATAAAATATCTCATAGCGGAACTAATAATATATTATAGTAATTAAATACTTACTCTAAAAATGGCACTGCCTAACAAGTGCCTTTAAGCCGTAATCTCTGCCACCCGTCTCACTTGCGGTATTGTTATGAGGAGGGGGTCAGAATAAAAGTTCTGGTGAATGGACAAATTATACTTTCTGTAAATAACAATACATATACCATTCTATCATCGATTTATCTTTATTAAGCTGTTTTGGGTTTATTACACATTGCACTTCCGATTTCACACGTAAATCATACATATCTACTCCCAATTAGATTAACCTACTAAATAATATATATATAGCTATATTCTTAATATACAAAGGTACTCCCCACAATACCCTCCTCGAATGGTCCTTATCATCGTACTACGAAAACGTATGAGACCTCCATTGCCACACAACGAAATCGTACTAGACCATGCTACGATAACGCATTATGTCATCATCACTAACCACTAAGGCGTACTAAGATGCGCTACGAATGCGGATAGGCTCATATCATTGTTCCATAAAGGCGCCCAAAGCCTGAGTTCTTCCATGAAACTCAGTTGGGGGCGTTACTATATCTGTCTTGGATGGACTTGGGAGGCACAAAATAATGTCTTTGTTAAGCCCAAAATACAAATACCAAAATTTGGTCTCTCTCTTCTGGTGACTGGATTTAAACTACCCATTTTGGTTAACCCTACATATACCGTTCAATTATGTTTTCTTATTTATTAGGTTACTAGGGTGAACAACACTCAAGGCTTACATACACGTCGTACCCATTTACTCCCCAGTGGATTAACCTAATATTGTATATACATAGCAACCCCCAATATTAAGTTACACCTCATGGTACCCCACTCGCATGGTCTCCGCAGTAACGCCACAAAAATATATGCAATCCCTCATCCTACGCCGGAGTGACGTAAGAATCTCTATATAACAATGCTACATTCCACATAGAACCCCCATCACCATACTACATAAGCGTATAGACTGCCGTCTTCGAACCATTCGATCGAATCAGATTCCATTCCAGAGTAATGCCCTAAAGTCTACGATACACCACTTAAAGCAGACATGCATGTATCTAGACTTTCCCATGTTCGTACCGTCAATCGTACTCGATGCCTTAACCACACATATCCTGTATTGTGCACCGAGTTCCGTAACAAGGCTGTATAAGAAACATGGAACTCGGTCGGGAGCTTTTCAAAATCTGTATACACAGATGCTAAGGTCTGCATTTTCAGTGGCTATGGTCACACTTGACCCCTCCCTCAACTAGTAAATGACGAACAATATTAAGAGCTAATGACGTGGCCCCATAGAACAACAACATCCAAATCCTAATTGGCATGTCCCACACCAAAATCCTTGATAGCAAAAGGTATTTGGTCTTTTGGTTTAGCTCTCTGTCTTTCCGCATCATACATTACGTATCACGCTGACTGTCGACGGTTGGTACCCGACGACTTGCTATCAACAGATGGTTAGACCCGCTGGTAACTCGATGAATTGGTCGTAACCCACCCTAGTCACAAGGCAACCATGGATCGTCAAATCACCTATGCCACCCTACAGCCTTCTGTTTGCTCCTAATGGCATTCAAGGTATACTCACTGGGTAGTAATGCGCAGACCTAACCTCTGTGAGCATAGTCTGAATGCTATCACTGCACATTTCCCTTATGTCCAATGACACCACGATGATCTACCTTGTTGGGTTATTCACTTTCAGACGTACGGACTGGTCCAAGCGATTCAGGTTGATGTGTTATTAGACCTTATGTCTAAACATTTAATTACGCGCTTGCTCCAACTCGTCAGATTTCCAGTTAACTTGGTTATTCCCATTCACATTGACTTCTTATTCAAGTTACCAAATTCCTTTTACTTATTAATTTCTGATATATAACTTAATCCGTTTAAGTTTATTAATAAGCCCATAACATGTTATTCTCTAGATTGTAATCCAAGATCTGTAATCTACAATCTCTTTATATTATTTATTGTTTGATTCCATAGTTACAATAACATGTTCTACTTAATATGTAATTAAGTGTACTGCATCTCAATTCATATGTTTTCTGTTTAACATGTCATTTATTATTTATGATTAAATATAACTTATTTCACCCCATATATTCACCTCGTTCTTTCTTATTTAATCATAATTCTGTCTTACATTTTCACTACAACTTGTCGTTTTTTACTTATTAACTTAGTTTTCTTGACTAATGTTTACTAATAAGTTTCCTTTCCATTTATTATAACGTATCTTGTAATTTCCACTGGTCCCTAGGACAAGCCTGCCTATTATATAACATTCTCATTAATGTGATTAATTATAATAGGTTATTTTCATTCCCCGTATATTACAGTCCTTTTACTGTAGTAATTTCCATTCATTTCCATTAATCATAATTACTGCCTTTTATTTCTATCCTTTTATATACATATATATATATATATATATGTTTATACACCAGACCTCTCGCATTAAGCCTACCACTTGTGGATGCTGGATTTGTCGGGCGGTTCCGGGCAGATTTCTACCACAAGTTGACTTAATCTCGTGTCTTATTAATGTTACATGTATATTTACGCACTAGATCCCTCACATTAAATTAACAACTTGTGGATACTAGATTTGCCGGGTGGTTCCGGGCAGACTTCTACCATAATTTGAATTTAACCTCGTGTCTAAATGCAATTAGAGTTTTCTATTTTCTGTAAATTTAGGTATATCTTTTCTTTCCAAATTTTACTGTAATCTATTTTTACATGTCATACTTAATATCATATTATGACCATTATCTGATTATCATGTTGTGTATTCTTCCTAACATGTAATTAACTTCATTTTAAAATAACATGTAATCATCAGATCGTGTAATTATTCCATTCTAACAAATTAACATGTAGTTATCCCAATTCTTATAGTTAAGGGTTCGAGTACATAATATGCCACTGATTAACATGTAATTTGAACATGTATGTATACAACAGTAATTGTTTCCACATATTTTAACAGGTTTATACATTTCATCATGTTTATATTTGAATATATTAACATTTCAACCTATTAATATTTCAACATATTAACATTTCAATCATATTAATGTTTCAACATATTAACATTTCAACATGTTAACATTCTAGCAAATTTACATTACATATTAACAGGGAATGTCAAATGATAAATATACCATTATCAAAAGGGTATAACTTAAATTCACTCACCAAATTGCTTTCCAAATCATGAATCTGGTCTAGATCTAGCATTCCATGGTTTTCCTAACTGAAATTAGAACTAAACAACC
Source organism: Allium sativum (assembly GCA_030737875.1). Classification (NCBI taxonomy): domain Eukaryota; kingdom Viridiplantae; phylum Streptophyta; class Magnoliopsida; order Asparagales; family Amaryllidaceae; genus Allium; species Allium sativum. The sequence continues at coordinate 256,922,365 of CM060927.1, read as the reverse complement.
ATGGATCCACAATTCTCAACTAAAAGAAAAAGGGAAGAAAGAGGAGAGAATTAAATTGGCCAGATCCAAGAATTTACCTTACTTCGAATAGAATTCTGAATACCTTCTTTATTAATATACATTCTTTCCCTCCAGATCTTGAATTAGAATTTTCCTAAACTAGTTATACTATTTTTCTAAAGTGATTTAAAGGGAAGAAGAACGGCAGAGCTTAGGCAACCTCTCAGAAAATGTGAGACTTAGGCAGGCTTTGCAAGCCTATTTGTAAGTGTTCAGGATTTTTTCGTGCACGCAGCGCTGAGTTAACAATGAGCATGGTTTAGAAAACGATTCAGATTCATCGATGAATCTTCCTGGATCTGGGGTGGATCGATCCCTCTATGGATGTGTCGACCCTAGGGTCGACCTTCCTATTAGTGTGTCGACACCAGGGTTGACCCCCTTGGGTTCCATGAGCGTTTTTGGGTAGATTTTTACCGTTTTAACGTTTTTAATTATAAACGTTTGATTAGTATCTTGCTATACTTTATTTGATCTATTTAAATATTATATTTACATATAATATCCTTATATGTGTACAAAACTTTAAATGCCCATTCTACACGTATATATGTATGCATAACTTTTATTTCATTTTCAAAATTCAAACGGTGTTATGCCATTATTAAATTCTTACCATATTTCTTTGATTGCAGCCTTATTTTGAATTTCTCCTTTGTGTGTGTATATATATATACACATATTTTTGCATATATATACGCATATATTTTCATATACATGTATACATAAATTTTTGTACTTCCTTATATGTGTGTTTATACATATTTTCTCTTCAGAATATGTGTTATTTTAGTTGTTCCTTTAAAATAAAAATATGGCACCTGCAGGGATTAAACCTGCGCCACTCTCATGAAAGCCACATACTCTAACCAACTAGACTTCTTATCCTTTTGTTAACCGGCTTAGAACAATGGTGGTCATTGTTCTTTTCTTATTCCTCCTTTTCATGTTTGTTACAATATTTGATTTAAACCATTGCATGTAACCTTATCAATTTGCATGCATCTTTTTCTTTCCTTTTTCTTTTCTTATTAATGCATAATATTTTTATACCATTGCATGCAACATAATTACACTGCATGCAACCGATTTTTTCTTTCTTTTAATGCATGCACTGCATTGCATTGTTATTTTCATTAATCTTTTCTTCTTTTTCAATGCATGTATTTATTACATGCAATCATATATTATCATTATTTTATTCTTCTTTTATATATTTATCTTTGCATATATATACACGTATGCACTATTAAATATTTAATTGTCTTAAAATGCGGGGTGTTACAACGAGCCTTTGAGAGGTTAAAGCAGGTATTGATTGAGGAACGTGTGTTGCAAGTGCTAGAGGGAAATGAGGGGTTAGAGGTGTACATTGATGCTAGTGGATCAGGCTTGAGGGATGCGCTTATGTAGAATAATTAGTTTATATCATATGCATTATGAGAGCTTAAGCTAAGTGCGACTAGATATGCTTCACATGACCTAGAACTTGCTGCAGTGGTATATGCATTGAAACTTTAGAGGCGCTACTTGCTTGGAGTTAAGTTTTAACTCTACATATAACACAAATCCCTTAAATTCTTAATTTCACAAAAATATTTGAATATGAGGCAACATAGATGGGTGAAATTCTTGGTAGCATATGATTTTGATATATTGTATATTCCAAGGAAGGCCAACAAGGTAACAGATGCACTAAGCGTACATCATGCCAGATTGGCTAGGCTAATGATTAAGGAATTAAATATGTGGCCATGCTTGGTGAAATGGTGTTAACTAACAAGGAAGAGGAGACAACAGAAAAATCTTGTGACATGCTTGAGTTTGGGAAATTAAGTATGATTTCTATTAAATCAACTTTGACAAAAAACATAGGAAATTTACAAGATCAAGATTTGTATTTCAAAGAGAAAAAGGTCTTGTTGCTGGAAAATAAAGAGGAGGAGAATTAGAAGTTAGATAACCATGGTTACATATGACATAAGGGTAAGATTTGTGTAACAGATTTAGAAGAACTGAAGAAAGAAGTCATGGATAAGCATCACAAAACAAGGTACACAATCCATCCTAGAGGAACAAAAATGTATCAATATTTAAAGAGGATCTATTGGTTGGGAGGGATGACAAGAGATGTGGTCATGTATATATCAAAATTTTTAACATGTCAACAGGTTAAAGAAGATTATCAGAGACCATCTAGCATGTTATAGCCTTTGCAAATACCCAAATGGAAATGGAAAAGCATTTCCATGGATTCTATAGAGGGGTTACCAAGAACAAAGAAAGGGAATGACAACATCTGGGTAGTGGTAGATAAGATGACTAAAACTGCAGATTTTATTCTATCAGGTCTGACAGAAATGCCAGTAGATTAGCCCAATTATTTGTGAAGGAAGTGGTGAGGTTGCATGGTGTGCCAAGTACCATTATCAGTGGTAGAGATGCACTGTTTAAATCCAGGTTCTGGTGTAGTATTCGGGAGGCAATAAGAGTTAAATTATGTTTAAGTACCGCCTACCATCCTTAAACAGATGGTTAAACAAAAGTATTAAATAAAATTTTGGGAGATTTGTTAAGGGCATATGTGCTTGATTTTGGAGGGAGTTGGGAAGATCACTTGTATTTGGCCAAGTTTGCCTATAACAATAGTTATCAATCAATCAAAGGGATGGCACCATTTGAAGCCTCGTATGGTAGGCCATGCTTATATCTTCATGTTGGATGGATGTAGGTGAAAAAGTTTTACTTAGGCCATAACAAGTTAAAAAAAACAACTCAGAAAATTGAAGTGGTAAGGCAGAGAATAAGGGCAGCTCAAGAAAGACAAAATGCCTATCCAGATAAAGGAAGGAGACCGGTAGAATTTAAAGTAGGGATTTTGTATTTATCAAAGTCTCTCCAATGAAGATGGTGTTAATGTTTGGAAAGGAAGGAAAATTGTCTCCAAGATATGTTGGACCTTATGAAATTATGGAAAGAATAAGTACATTGGATTATAAATTGAAACTGCTGAGGAGTTAAGGGGAATACATAATGTATTCACTCAAGTAAAGATAAAACCTGATCTGGTCTATAACAAGGAACCTGTTGGAATTTTATCAAAAGAAGAGAAGAGGTCGAGAAATAAAACAACAAAATTGGTTAAGGTTCAATGGAGTTTAGATGTAAATGATTGCACAGGGAAGTAAAAGATAAAGTAAGGTCTAAATATCCTAAATTATTTTTAAATTAAGGCTTGGTTGGTGGGAATCTTATGTGATATTCGTAAGTGTTTTAATTATAAATACTTTTGGTTGTTTGCATAAAATGTGCTTGAAAACTGATTGAATTATGTGATGACCCTAGATTATAACCCTATTTTAATATTCACTTTTATATAATCCCCTCAGTATAGATAAGTAAATGATGATATTGTGTGTATGTACACATGAGTGTATTGTGCATGTTTGATATGCAAGTTGATAGAGATATAAATTGATTTTCCCAAATAATTATGCTAGTATGAATCAGTTTGCATGTACTTTATAAATTAAAAATGCGAACTAGGCTGGATTAAAATCTTATGGCTAGTTAGATACAATAATGGTTTAAATATAAACTGAGAAATTATTTTAAAATGTAGTTCTACTCAAATAACAAGCTGAGTATGGTGTTTTTTAGGTTAAAGAAAAGAACTAACTGTTGCACAAATAGTGTGACAATTTATCTCTAAAAATAGAAAGTGAATGTTGGGCAAAATAAAGAGAGTTGTAAGGAAACCAAATCTATTAGGTAGGATCACTGATAATAACAATAAACAAAAATTTATAGGGATGATTGGCAGTTATACTAGAGATAGGATAGGTATTTTATAGGGACAAAAACACTAATAGGCAGACATCTATAAACAAGTGTAGTGAGATTTCAGTGAAAATGATAGTATTCTTATTTCTCTAAGGTATTAAGCAAAAATGTAGTAGTAGATACCAGCAGGATAGAAACTGGAAAATATAAGAGGAATGGTCAGGGCGAGTATGATGCATTTTTATGGTAATAAGTCCTATAAAGGCAACCACTTCTCATACATTTATATTTTTATATTGCAAAATTCGATCCTTAAATAAATATCCTCTTGATACTAATAAATGGGTATCGATGTTTTTATGATTTAAAAGCCCTACATACTTGATACAAATAGGTGATGAGATTTTATTGTATTATGGTATAGTAGGGTTGATCAAATAGAAGTAGGAAGCTTAAATAAGGAGATTTATGGTTATGTTTATTCCTATATAAATGGAAAGTAGAGAAACAAATGCTTCATATGCTGATCCATTTGTTCTTACCAAATTTTCAGGGGTAAATTCACATATTAATATGATGATATTTACTAAGGACGAACTAAGGGTTGGAAGGTATCCTATGAACACATTTGTGCATATTTACATAGCAAAACTTACATATTAATTCTGAGGAGGAAGTAGTATAATCTTTTCAGTATTCAAATGACTGCTAAGTTATTAAAATAAGAACTTAAGAAGGTATTATTATATGATAATCTAGAGAACGGTTACCAAGCCCTTTATTACTGGGTTGAATGCTAGCTTGAATATCTTGGTATGTTAAATATATATATATATATATATATATATATGTATGTATGTATGTATGTATGTATGTATGTATGTATGTATGTATTGTTGCTAAATGCTTTTATTTGTTACATGTTTATAATTTTGCTTGAGATGCATACATGTTGTGTTATAAGAATCTGGGATTCTTGAAAGGGTAAATGACTAGGGAAAAGGGAAGTTATGCACATGGTATGGTGCTGGAGAATAATGTTGGGTAAACATGAGTCTAAACCTTACTTATAACCAAGGAAATGGGTCAGGATAGGTGCTTGTCACCAAGTTTGCATTGATCTACTTAGCATCAAAGAGTATGCACATGGCTTTCTTAAGCCCTATAGGCCTTTTTGTGACTGGGATAACAAATAACAAGGAGGACACAGAAACTGTGCACATGTGTGTTCAATGTGAGGAATATGACCGTTAATATTATGAAATGTTTAGTCCTAGGTGGTGTTGTAGGTCTAGAAAAGTTTATGTCATGAAACAAACCATTTTGAAAGGGTCCGGGGATCTGGTATTCCATATTAATGCCAAAATAGTGATGATTACTTTGCTTTCTTTGGTATTGTTTATTGCTATGATTAATTTTGTATCCAAGATCACTCAATCCTAAATTATGTGTAATTCCTATATGCTTATATACACTCAGGTAACAAAGAAAATTATGCCAAAACATCGGAATATATTTAAGAAAAGCATGCTGATATGTTTATTATTTATGTTATATTCCTCATACTCATACCAGACTAGTATGTCTGACTCTATTTGGTTTGCAATTTCTTGGGATGTTTCATTCAAATGAAGCAGCTCAAGGATTGGCTCCTGGTAGAGAAGTTTGAATAATTGAATCTTAAGAGGCTGGAGTTGCTGTTTTAAAAGTATTTTAAGTGGATAAAATGCATTGTTGCTGGTTAAATATTTCTTAAGGATTTATGCTTTGTTTAACTGCTATGATGTATGAATGTTTGTAACTTTTAAAACCTATGCTAATGCCGTGAAGTACTTATGAGTTGAATTATATTTAGAAGTCTAGAAATGTTGAGTTATATGTGAAAATCTGCTTTATGCAGTGAGTTACTGATTTGAGGGGGGAGCCTACCATTTAATAAGTAAATGGTTGTGGCTTTATCCAAAAACATTAAGTGATTATATGATTATATTTGGGCATTTGTGCATATACCTGGGTATTAAACTGGTTATAAATATATGCATATATAAATTGTAAAAAAGAAGTGTTGGATTGCATGCCATTAACACCTAGCATAGCAAAAGGGAAACATAACATATAAGTTAACATACGTTGACACAAAAAATTGGCACAACACCCAAAGAAATGGTTATTAGAGAATAATCGAAGATAAATGATTGTAAAAAATGAAAATAGAGGAAATCACACACAAATTTATAGTGGTATGGCATTAGTGAGCCTATGTCCACTTTTTTATCTCTTATATAGTCTTCCAACTATTAAACAGAATAGTTACAATGACAGTACAATAAGAGATTAACAAAGATTTGAAAACTAGAGTATTTTCACATCCGAAAGTCCCTTCTCCTGAGTCCAGAAGGAGAATTTATAGGTTATACAGTGCTTGAGTCGGCTTGGAGACGTGTTGTATGATCCAAAACAGTAGTTAAGCTTGAAGAAGTGTTCTCCTCCTATGGAATTGGTACTCCTCGAATTATCGGTGATAGGTAGCAATTGATCTGACCGATTCGGATGGCTTGGAACGGATAAAGCTGAGTATGAGCTATTCTTCGGGCGGATATCAGGTTCGTGGACGGGCGCGATCTGGCTAAGTATGTTTGATTGCAGCGGGCTTCATTTGGACCGCGTCTGGTGTAGGGTGATAAACCCAAGTGACGAGCCTCACAGGTTGGCCCGCTTCTTGACTTTGGCAACCTACTTCAGGTAATGGAGGTACGGTCGCATGGTATTGTCAAGCCTTGATAGGTTAGCCAAAAGGCCCTTCAACACTTTACCCCCAAAAGTATGTTATGTTGGAGACGGGGCATACTTTGTAAATACGTGCTCTAAACAACCTTTTCCACATCAGTCGAAAAAACTCTATAGGTCGGTTTGAGCCGTCCGTTCGTAAGCTTCATAAATCAAGACTAATCCATTAAATGTCTTGGAAATTTAAACGGGCTCAGGTAATAATGACGCCTTGATGCCATTTGTCTTTTCGGCGGACCTTGGCTCGATGGTGGCTTTACCCGTCAGCTGAGTCTGATTCGAAGGTCATATCAACCGAATGTGGATTGTCACCCCATTATATTATAAAAGGAAAACCCTTTTTACCTTTTTCTTTTTACTTTTCCTACTGCAAAAACTGATTTACTGCTTCAAAGGAAGGAGAAGAAAGATCACCATCTTCAAACCAGATTACCTTTTCAGGTTAAAATCAATTTTTCATCCCTTTCAAAATACTTTGACATCATTTTCGTTTAAGATCTCACTTCTTTCCATTTTATTGTCATAAATTAGGTCCCACATAATCCATAATTGGGTTTATCAACGTCGGATCGCCAGAGTCAGCGGCGATGCGACTGTCTGTGGTGGTTTTGATGCCATTTTAGTAAAATCCGATGGTGTTGGATCCACTAACCCAATTATGGGTGGAGAATGAGAGGTTTCCCGCCTTTTCATAGTGCTTCGGACATCATGGTGTTGTTAAACCCTTGCACACGTGGCAGTGTTTGAGAGGGTGGTGATAAAGATAACGATCTTTATGTAGTCTTTCATATGAGACCAAAAATGATTTTGTGGTCTTTCATTTATCAAGAAAGTACCGTAGAATGGAATTGATCTCCTTTGAATCAATTTTCAATTTCAGCTCGATAACATCTTTAATCAACAATGGTCAAGACACGAGGCAACCTTAAGTATGGGCCGGATAAGGAAATGGCCTTCTTTATTAGAGTAGATAGTTCCTTCGAGTCTTCAGCTAACACTAAGTCTGATTCAGATAACAACTCCCAAGAACGATGGACGAATTCACTGCCTCCTCCCGAAGTTACGGTCGAGTTGGATGAAGCAGCACTTATTCCAATAGCACCCGACATGCTTCCAGGTGCAGAGATTCTGAGAACCCCCCGAACGTCAGGAGGACCAACATAACTCTCAAACGGCTGCAGAACCTGACTGCCAAACATGATATTCCTTTTACATATGTTCTTCTTCCTGAAGAAACTAATCGACCTCACAATTCCCCAAAAGGCTATATGGCATTATCTCTTCCTATGCGCAACGTAGGACCTACCCCCCTTTCCTCCATTTATCGTCAACTTCTTATTGCTGATGAACTTGGCCCCGATGCAGTTCCATTAAATTGCCTATAGCAATTTGTTATCTTTCTATTACCTATACATCAGGTACTTGGGCCACCCTCCAACCTTTGATAACTTAGCCTTCTTTTTTCACTTCAGACATAACAAGAAATAATCCCCTTCCCTTTTTTACTTTTAAGCCGCCCGGGGTTGGAAGATTGTTGAAAAGGTCCCGAGCAAGGTGGGTGACCCAAAGCGGGAATGATTTTTGATTAAAGAGCAGCCATGATGCAGTAAGTTTCTTTATTGTCCAATACATTTATTATAGAGTTCTTTATACTGACCATTTCTTTTGTAGGCAGTGAGCCAATAAGGCCTAAGGATAAAGTGTTTGGGGGACGCTACAGAAAGATGATTAGGATGAGGCCTAAGCGGCAGAATTTTTGGCGGTGTTTGTCTGATAAACATATGCATCAGTATGCTCTTCTTGATGAGAATAGAACAATCGGGTCTTAGAAGGAGGGGTCTGGATCAACAACACCAAGCCGGGGTGAAATACTCCCAGCCAAAAGAAAATCAGGGAGTACATAGGTAACCCATTTGATCAGGGAATCTTCCGTCCATCCTTCGCCCGGGGAAAGGAAAATCCGCCCATTGAATAAAAAACCTACTTTTAAAAAATGGACTAGAGAGACCGAGCACCAGAAAAGGCGGGAAAACTCTGTAGTGGACACTACCAAGGAAGTGCAAGAGGGTTCATCGAAGGAAAACTCTGTTGAACATCGCTCGTGAAAATCCAAGTTAGGGACAGATTCTTCTTCGGTTTATGAATCGGAAGAAGAACATGCCATGTCTCCCTTCCATGGCGTAGAGAAGCTGAAGATGTCGGAGACCATCCTTTATCCCCAGAGCTTAGATCTGAATCAGTGTTTTTCTAATTAGTTAGAGGGGATGTCTTTTCAGGTCGAACCATAAGGCACCGAAGGTATGAGTCTAACATCAGTATAAGATCCACCTAAATACTGTCATACGACATTTGCACTGCACATGACAGTACCATTTTCTCTTGTGTGAATTGAATTGAATATGGTCTGCCTTCATCATAATCTTTCTTCCATTCTCAGAGGAAATCAACGAAGAGTTTTATGGCCATATTTTTGCTTCCATCTCAATAGAGGTCGGGCCAGTCGAGCTCGCCTTGCAACAGCCTAGGCAAAGAGCCGGGGATGGAGATGGTAGAAACAAGAGAAGAAAGGAGAAGAAAGACAAAGATAAAGGGGAAGATAAAGAAGAAAAAAAGAGAAGGAAAGAGAGAGAGCAAAATCGAGAGCTAGATGAGCAGAGGAAAAGAAATTTGGGAAAACACAAATGGGCATCGGAGGAAAAAGAAGAGCCACAGGGCAAGTCCAAGAAGAAAAGAGAGCATAAGTCTCCCAAGCGTCAGCCTTTCCCCCGCCCTCAAAATAAGGCCCCTAGGGACGGCAACAGAGCCGAACATTCCCCGGCCATTCTAAGTCGCCTCAGTCCCCTGGTCGACCCGTCCTCTACCGATCGGATTACAGAGCTTGAGCGAGACTTTCCTTACCTTATTTTTACTGGAATCGAACCTGCCCCCGAGTTGCAACCGCTATTACATGGCTTTTTCCGACGTATTCAGAACAATCTTGGCCATGTCCTTTCCCAGTATGACGTGATGCATGAGTACGCCAAGCAAGTAAGCAGGGTATTAAAGGAAAAGCCGACTGAGATTGTTGGGCTGAAGAGGGACATAGCTTGCAATAAGAGAACCTTCAGACTCCACGAAAAGAAAATAGCCGACCATGATATGCAGGCGGTGGTCACTAAGGGAAAAAAATATGAAATGGCCGCCGAGGATTTGAATACTCGCTTCCAGCTGAAAAAACAAGAGTGTGATTCTTTGAAAGCCAAGGTTGAAACTCTAAAAGGTGAGATAGGTCGGCTAGACCTAGAGGTGCAGAAGCTCAAGACTCTTCTTAATTCATCTGAATTGGCCAAGAGACAGGCCGAGAAGAATGCCGCTGCGGCCATCAAGTCAACTAACAAACTGAAGCTTCAACACGACATTGACATTCAAACTATCAAAGCTGAGCATGCTCGGGAGGTATCCGAGATAAACAAGGAACGTAGGCGTCAAGCTCTTAGATTCTTCACAAGGGTTCTTCATCACAAGGACTTGTCTTGGATACCAAGATATGCCACAATGTTGAATGATACCTAGAAATTCATCTTGAGAGAAGAGAGAGTCGCAGCCAAAGGGCAACCGGTGAATGAAGAAGCTTTGATGACTCGACTTCTGAATGATGACGAATGAGAAGTGTTGGATGAGGGAAAGAGCCAAGAAAAAAGGGGGCAGAGGCTGAATGCTACAGAGTGAAGGCGAAGTCGGTCCCTGAAGGTTGGCGGTAGTCGAACGAAGGCATCCCTTTCTTTTCCTCCTGCTAACGTGGAGATAGGTTCGATATATATCCCTTCGCCCGAGCCATCTATGGTCGTGGATGAGCTAGCGAACAAGTACGACGTTAGATGTAAGCTTATGCATTTCTTTTTATTCCCATGTTTACTTATCCAATCATGGTTTATATCTTTTGTTATAGGTACTTCATTGGTGGAGGAGGGTGCTGAGGCAGATACTGTTGCTGTGGAGAAGAATAACACCGGGGATGCAGCTGAAATCTTGATGGGGAGAAAAGACTATAAAGGACCATCAAATGACGACGATATCGAGATTGTTGGGGGGTCCGAGAGAGGGGATCGTCCATCATAGCTGAGATCAAAGCTCAACATGAGAGAGACATTTTGTCAACGAAGCCCAAGTCATTGGAGGATCCTTTGAATATTCAGTCCATTCGAGCTATTCCCCCGACCACCCTTTCTTCATTTGAGGTTCCTCCTTTCGTGGATTTGGTCGTCCTATAAGAACAATGCTCAGTACTAGTCCCATGTTCTTTTGGAAGCACGCTCAAAGGATCGGGGAATGGGCTGACCACTGAGGAAGCAGTGGAAATGGCTAAATGGATGAATTTGGCAGCCACGGTTGAGCGCGGGGATATGCCACATCCATTTTAATTTTCTTGTGCTGTAATTTTACTTTTAGGCCCTCTGGGAGTTTCATGCGTGTGTGGTCCTCGCATTTTTGCCATTGTCAAGCTTTGTACTTTTGTGGACGGTATTTTGTTTATACCTGTCACGCAGCAGTATTTTGTAATCATGCCACGTAAATGCAAATGAAAATCTATTTGTCTTTAAATACTTATGCTAATAATATGCTGAATATATCAAGAAATGGGAAAGTTGTTCGGGTTCCCTGTCTTATTCCAATTTTCGAGGGCAACTTAGACATAACCCTTGTCCAGGTTATCCATCAAGCCTCTTGCCCCCATTGTAGGGAGCCAGACGTCTCTAAGTAAGACCGTTGTCTTTCATACTCTCCCTCGAGTCGTTGAGGGTTAGATTTTAAGGGATCGAGCGGTCTCTAGTTGGGTGCACCTTTCACACTTGCTTATAGCTTTGTACTCCTCGTCAAGTCATGAGGGTCGGAGTTATTATAAACAAATAGTCTCATTGCTTAAATTCGGGACCATCTCACTTTCAGTTCGAAAAGGAGGTCCAAGAACATCAGTGTCCACATTAAATTCGGAGTCGTTCGACATGGTCTGTTTCTTATTTCCTAACCAAGTTAGTTTACAGAAATGTAGCCAGGTGAAGGGATTAAGGGATAAACATTACATTGAATATATGTTGGTCGGTCACAACATAGAGTCATAGTCATTAGAACAAAGCAGGATATGAGCTTTTATTTATAAATAACAGCAAGTGATTGGAAACACCTTATTACAATTCTTAAATAAAATCGCTGAAAATTTTAAAGATTCTAAGAAAAATAATGTCTTAAATGATCTACGTTCCATGCTCTTTGATACGGGTTGCCATCAACAGTTGACAGCTTGAAGCTTCCGTTATCAAGCTTTTGTTAAATGACGTAAGGTCCTTCCCATTTGTGGCCCATATGGACATTTCAAAACAAGATTGCCAATATTGATGGTCTTCAGGCAGACCTTCTTGTTGTAGTACCGGGAAACCCTTCATTTGTGAGCTTCATCTCATAAGTTGGCCTCTTCTATTTTTCGTCAATCATGTCTAAAGATGTCAAGAGAAGTGCTTTATTAGACAATGCATCGTAATAGGTCGTCCGATGAGAAGGAACCTTTAGTTCTATCAGAATAACGACTTCCGAACCATAAGACAGGGCGAAAGGAGTATGACCAGTAGTTGTCTTATGAGTAGTACGATACGCCTAGAGCTAGAGGCAATTCGTCGACCCATTTACCCTTAGCTCGTTCTATTCGTTTCTTCAAAACGGTTTTGATGATTTTATTAACAACCTCAACTTGTCAGTTGGACAGTGGATGCGCGACTGAGGTATACTTCTTTTTAATATGATATCACTCGCAGAAGTTTCTAAATTTCGAGCTATCAAATTGGGTCCCATTATTTGTTATAATCATCTGAGGCACTCCATAACGACATATAATGATCCTCACAATGAAGTTGATGACATGCTTTGTATAAATTGTGATTAGTTGCTCGACTTTTGGCCACTTTGTGAGGTAATCTACAACCACGATCGCATATCTGGCACCCTCTTTTGAGATTGGCAAGTTCTCTATTATGTCATTCCCCAAACAGGGAATAACCAAGGACTAGTCATCTTTGTAAGCTATATGGGAGGAGCTCGGGGTATTTGGGCGAACCTCTGACACTAATAACATCGTCTATAATAGTTTGATGCATCTTTGCTGACTATCGGCTAGAAATACCCATACTTTAATATCTTCCTTGCCAGTATTTGTCTTCCTGTATGTGCACCGCATGCCTCCTCATGAAATTCATTGAGTATCTTCTTAATGTCAGCACTAGCCATGCATCAAAGCATTGGGACTGAGGAGCCTCTTCGATAGAGCTGATCTTGTTGAATAATATACCTAGAGGCTTGACGCACAAGGGCTCGCTTCTCATTCTATTTTTCAGGAAGACTCCCATGCAGCAGGTAATTTTTGATAGGGGTCATCCAAGATTCTCTCTCAGGCTCTGTCTCTAGTTGATCAACCTCCATTCAATCTTTACTCGGGACATTCCAGGTTTCAGTGAGGACTAATTCATTTTCACTCGGGTCATCCAAGCTAGCTAATTTAGCCAAAGGAACAACTTTTGATTTTCTTCTATGGGGATGTGGGTGATGCAATACTGACTGAAGCCATTCAACAACTCTTCACCCTTTTTAAGATACCTGACAAGTTGAGCCCCCTAGTTTGAAATTCATTTTTAACCTAAAATATTATCAACTGTGAATCACAAAAAAAATTTAAGTGAAGTTATCTTTAAATCCTTCGCAAGTTTGAGCCCGGCAATCAGAGCTTCGTATTCTGAATAATTATTGGTTGCTATGAATTTTAATATTACGTCATAATAGATCGACCATCCCTCGGGGGATAACAACAATTTCCTTGCACCAGAGCGTCGAACGTTGTGGGCTCAATCTTTGTACAGCCTCCATACATCTGATCTCAATTCTACTTCCGGGAGATCGGTATCTTCTTCCATATTGTCTTCTTTTGGGATGGTAAATTTGGCTATAAAATCAGCCAATGCTTGTCCTCGGATGTACTTTCTCGGAATAAAGGTCAGGTCGAATTGGCTCAGTTTAATGTTCCATTTAAGCAGTCACCCGCTGGCTTCGGGCCGTTGCAGGACCTGCCTTAAGGGTTGATCCGTAAAGATTTTCACAGGATGAGATTTGAAGTAACGATGAAGCTTTAGAGATGCAATTAGTAGGATGTATGCGAGTTTCTCAATTTTCGTATAATTACGCTCTACTCCGGTTAACTTCTTGCTTAAATAGTTAACCAGATGTTGTACTTGATTCTCTTCCCAAATTAGGACCGAGCTGATAGCATGTGCAGATACAACAGATACACAAACAGATCTTCATGATCGATAGGTTTGGATGGGATGGAGGGTTTTTCTAAATGATCGAGTAAATTCTGGATAGCTTCGACGTTGTCGGGCGTCCAAGCAAAGTTACTCTTCCCCCTCTTGATCAATTCAAAGAAAGGTAGACACTTGTCAGTTTCCTTGGATATGAGTCGACCTATAACTGCAACTTTTCCTGCCAAACTTTGCACATCCTCGATCCTTCTCGGCTCTTGGATATTTTTGATGGCCAAGGTTTTGTCGGGATTAATCTCAATACCTCGGGAGCTGACTATGAATCCTAAGAACTTCCCTGAAGGCACCCCAAAAGAACATTTTAAGTGGTTAAGCTTCATACCGTACCTTCGTAAGGTATTGAACATCTCTGAAAAATCTCTGACATGGTCGGATGATTTCTTTTACTTCACCAACTTGTCATCAACATAAACCTCCATCGTTCTTCCAATTTGATCATGAAACATGCAATTGACCAAGCACTGATATGTTGCTCCTGCATTTTTTAACCCGAAGGGCATGACTACATAACAATACACCCAAGGTCGGTGATGAAGCTGGTGTGTTTCTGGTCAAGGACATGCATGGCAATTTGGTTGTGCCCCGAGTATGCATCCATGAACGACACGAGTTCGTGTCCAGCGGTCATGTCAACTAGCTGATCAATCCTAAGCAATGGGAAGCTGTCTTTAAGGCAAGCTTTATTCAAGTCAGAAAAATTGATACACGTTCTCCATTTTCCATTAGCTTTCTTTATCAGCACCGGATTCGCTATCCATTTGGGATATGTTGCGTCTCGGATGAAACCATTGGATTGAAGCATTTCAATCTCTTCCTTTAAAGCGGCAGACTTCTCTGGGCTCAACATCTACCTTTTCTATTTTATGGGAGTATATTTCAGGCCGATGTTGAGTGCATGAGTCATAATAGAAGGCGAGATCCCACACATGTCAGCATGGGTCCATGCAAATACATCTAGATTAGCACGGAGAAACTCGGCTAGTTTACTCATCCGGAGGACGTCGAGATGGGATCCATTTTCAAGACCCTTATGGGGTCGTCATTGTCAATTAATATCTCGACCATGTTTTCGTTTTGCGTGACCTTTCTGCATCTCTGATCTTCGTCCTTCCTTGGGTCGATGTCCTCGAACCTACAAGGAGGCGGCCCCAACCGGGATGTCTTCTGTAATTGCTATGCTTCCTACCCGTCCGCAGGGGAGGGATGCCCTTTGATTGTTTGTTATTCTTGTTCTGCAATTCTTTCCACTTCAACAAATAGCAAGCTCGCCCCGTCACTTAGTCCCCTCGCACCATTCCAATTCCCCAATCGATCGGGAATTTCAACAGCAGGCACCGGGGAGCGATATAAGCTCTGAACTCCACTAAAGCCGTCCACCCTAAAAACGATTTGTTGTTCACCACAACAAATGGCAAGAGTTGAACTCTCCTCTGATCTCCGTCCCCCAACTCCATGGGTAGCTTGATTAATCCGATAGGCTTGGTAAAGGATCCATTAAAACCGCGTATCTTTCTGGTGCATGACCCCAAGTCTTTAAAGCTTGGGACTGATCTCGTAGGAAGACGGATGAACCACATGCATGCTACCCCACTTAAGAAAATTGGAAAGGATTTGCACTTAATGGTGTCTTGAGTGACTGCTACCTCCATGTGCCACGAATATCTCATTAAATGCTGCTGCGGGTCAGTAGTGCCATCGTAATGGTTCATTTAAGGCATATTGTATCCTCGAGGGAACTCAGGTTGTAGTGAACGATGTATAGCTTAGGTCGACTCCCCAGTCTTCATTCTTATGCCCCCTGCTGTCATTCATAATCTGCTTCACCATGGCCGTCAGATTTGGGGGAATAATTGTGTCTCGATTAGCTTCCTCAACTGACCGGCCTCTCCTGGCCCTCTCTGCCAGCAATGTTGTCGAGCTCACCGTCTGGAAATTCCTTCTTCCTCCCCGAGCATCTCGGTCATTCACAAGGTTCCAAGGGAGGGGATAAACGGGTGCTCGATCCGTTTGAACATTGCTTAGATGAGCAGGCTGAGAGGCACCCTGATTCGGTTGTTCTGTGAGGTTGACAACTTTTGTCTCGGCTAGATCGGCCTGGATTTTCCCTTCTGTCCCTGGTTGGTTTGATCATCCTTCCAAGTGCAACTGACGGATATTTTCGGCTCTCTCTAATGGTCATCGAAGTGGGCGATGCTCTCTGTTTATTCCGGATGACGATGAGCTCTCCGAATTTTGATTTAACCGATGAGAGGAGGTTTGGTGATCCCTAAACTCCTGCGTTTGTTGACTCCAGAATTCCTCAAATTGCCTCGATATGTGTTTCATATCTTGTCGCATAGTAGCATTTTCCCGACCATGGACTTTCAATGCATCCGTCATCTCTCGGAATTGATTCAGAACAGCCATGAATTCATCTTGGGTGGCATAGGTTGTAGAAGAAGCGGAATCTGTCATAAAGTGTTGTATTTAACGTGGTAATGTAGGCTGACTCGTAGTGTTACTCGGAGCATTCGATTCACTGGCTGCGTCTGTAGAAGCCCCAATTTGCGGTTGTTTCCCAGTATTGCGAGTTGTCTTAACAGCCATAACTCAACAATATAGGAAAAGAGGTAGGATTTAGTCTCGGACTTGGTGATCCGAAAGTAGAACGGAAATCTGTCTAATGCTGAGAATATCACTTCGCAGTGAAAGCACCAAAGTGTTGACACCAAAAATTGGCACAACACTCAAAGAAAAGGTAATGTAGAGAATAAATGAAGATAATTGATTGTAAAAATGAAAATAGAGGAAATCACATACAAAATTATAGTGGTTCGACGTTATTGAGCCTACATCCACTTTATGATCTCTTATACATTCTTCTAACTATCAAACGAAATAGTTACAATGACAATAAAACAAGAGATTAACATAGATTTGAAAGCTAGACTATTTTCACCTCCAAGAGTCCCTTCTCCTAAGTATAGAAGGGGTATTTATAGGCGATACAGTGCTTGAGCTGGCTTGGACACATGTTTTATGACCCAAAATAATAGTTAATCCTGAAGAAGTGTTCTCCTCCTATGGAATTGGTACACCTCGAATTACCGGTGATAGGTGGCAATTGATCTGATCGATTCAGATGGCTTGGAATGGATAGAGCTGAGTATGAGCTATTCTTCGGGCAGATATCAGGTTCGTCGATGGGCGCGATCTAGCTAAGCATGTTTGATCGCAGCGGGCCTCTTTTGGACTACATCTAGTATGGGGCGATAAACCCAAGTGACGGGCCTCACCGGTCGGCTCGCTTCTTGACTTTGGCAACCTACTTCAGATATCGGAGGCACGGGCCCATGGCATCTTCAAGCCTTGATGGGCTAGAAGAAAGGCCCATCAACAATATATATGTGTTTCTTTGGCCATATAATATGCTATGGCATTTTCAAGCATCAAACACCCTGGCTATGCGCATAAATTATAGGAATCAATTAATATGTATAATCGTAAAGCAGTTACTTCAGAGTGTAGGAAATCAAGAATGGAACAGGTGAAACATGAATTTGTGTTTCTAACATTCTATTAACATATTTATTTGAGTAGAAAATAAGCGTGCATGTGTGTTAGATCCAACATTGGGTCTAACACCCGAGTTGTTTTAATTTGGGGGAGATTAATACCAGAATAAATGCAAGAAAAAGCAGAAAAGACACAAGGTTTATAGTGGTTCGACGTTAATGAGCCTAGGTCCACTTTATATCGATGATTATACTTAAGATTCGAATACAACCAATGATTTGTCTCTCAACCTCACTTTTACGATATTGATTCACTCAGTAAATTCTAGATAACTCTGAGTAGAAATAATGGAGATATGATAATGGTGGGATCAGAGCTCCAAATTGCCAAACGATCCCCAAAAATGCCAAATCTGGGACTATTTATAGCTGATTTCTTCAGGCGGATCATGGTCATACGTGTCACAAATCCCGATGATCTCGGACGAGTTCGTAGCCTGATGGAGAAATGGTCAAAATGACAGTTATGGACAGGTGGCATAAGATCCTTCATCTTCAGATCGTGAATGACTTGGTCATGGTCTTCATCTCTCAGTTTCAGGGATCAGATCGTGGTAATGACTCAGGTGTGGATGGATCGGATCGCTGTAGGAACCGCGATTGAGGTGGCGTAGTAGTAGTGTCACGATCCGGCAAGGGCTTGGTGACCACGATCGGGGTTTCATGGCTTTTATGATAAAACTCCATATGTGTGAATCTTGGTGGCTTGATCCAAAAGCTAGCCAACATTTTGCCCCCTCGAAGTATGTTTTATCAAGGATGGAACATGCTTCGAAAGCACTGCGCTATCTTTTCATGAAGCGATGTGAATCAGTGGTCGTGTCTGTTTGAAATGTCGTATTGCTTCAGAGAATTGCGTCCTTTAATAGGTATAAATATCAAGTTGAATCCTTTGATCAGTTCTTCATTTGTTGGCTGATTCGAATCTTGTCTTCTAAACTTCAAAGTGTGTTGCTTACAATCAGTAAGGTAAGTCTTTACACCTTTTCAAACATTTTCATGGTTTCCTTCTAGTTGCTATTCTTGAATTCAGGTCATTAAACCTCGTTGCGATTCGCACACGTGGCGTCCGTCACGAATCAACGATCGAGTGGGCCTCCCCTTAAGCTGCGATGGACCTTCTGATTTCGATCCAAAATTTCAGGTAGAGCGGGCCGTATCACGAGCCGTTACGGGCTTTGCTCATGGCCCATCATCTCTGAGTAAAACAAAAAAGGGGATACGAAGGGTCTTTGAATTTCTTATATAAGCCGATCCCTTCTCTCTCTTTTCCTTCTTCCTTTCTCTTACTTTTGCAGTCGCCGCTCTTCCTACCTTTTACCTTTAAAACCCTAAATTGACTTTCAACCAAAATCGAGATTTCCTTTCAATAATAAAAAGGTAATGGCGTTGGGTTCTTCTTCTTTTGTTTGATTTCTTTTTCGCGCCTCTTTATTCCCTTTTCACCAAGCAGCGATAGTGAACAATGAAGGCGCCGGGTCTAGAAATAGTAATAGATGGGTTCAGTTTCATGAGTTCATGAATGGAGAGGAGAAACAAGAGAGGAGGAAGAGTAGGCCAGGTTGGATCGTAAGTGAGGTTCGGGTTTAGGTCGCGATAGCAGCGGGATGGAGGAAAGCAAGATGGAGCTGGTGTTTAACGCAACAACCGATCAGATTGCCATATGTTGGGGGAATGCTGGCTGATGGAGGCATGGAGTGGAACGGATCGGGGGAGTGGTCATGGACTGGATCGTTCTGTGATCCGTAGCCTACATCACGAGGCGATGTTGCCTTGCTAGCATAACTTGTCAGCGATTGGATACCCATGATCCAATCCCAGTTCCACGCATTGACATTTATGCCGCGATCTGATCCCCAAGACTCCAACGAACCATCTTTGTTGACGATCTCAAACACATATTAACTTAAGCAATGCAATATATGACAATGGACAGTTAGGCTAGACCCTTCGAGATGAACTTTCTGGACTGAACAACTTAACTTGATGGCATATCACGACCAATATCCTGTTCATTTAACTAACTTCATGCTTTTCTTACATGTACGCATAAGAACACACTTGCACTTACACACACAGGGAACGGGTAACTTGTGTTCTAATTTGTACTCGCCAACACAGCTATGTAGGATAAACAAGTGACTGAGACATCGAACGAATGTACCGAATCAGAGACATCAGTACATCAGGGCCCTGATGTGCCTCCCTCAGATTCAGATGAGGAAAAATCCGACCCTTACTATGAGACGGATACCGATATAGAGTTAACGACTTCTGAGAGCACATCCTTTAAAGATGAGGATGATCGAGCTCCTGAAGAAATTCCGGGTGTTAAAGAAATAGAGAAGCTCACCGATTCTCTACCTTCCAAGTTAGACGATATAAAACTTAAGAAGATATGCTTGAGACACAAAATACCCTGGGACGATGTGAAAACTCCAGATAGTGGAGATAGACCTCATTCTGCCCCAGAAGGGTACATGACTGTTAGTCGACTCATGCACTGGGTAGGAGCAATTCCTCCCTTCCCTCCACTTGTTGTCGATCTCTTAAGAGAAGTACACATTGCCCCTATGCAACTCCATCTGAATGCCTACGCAGCTCTGTATACTCTGTATATTGCTTATACGGAGATTCTACAGACCGAACTTACCCTTAAAGATCTGAAATTCTATTACCATTTCAAGCATCGTTCCGCAGGGGCTCCCAATTTTTCTTTCTTCGAATTAGTTGCCAACTGAAAAGTTATGACGGATGGTTATAGTAATATAGGTTATATCAAATCCGACTGGTTCTATATAAAACATCAAGTCGGATGTGCGAGGATGTGGCTACAAGCAAGTACGTTTTAAACTTTCCCGCGTTTACTTCGAATGCATAATTTCAGTGCTAATGAGTCATTTTGTCCCATACAGATCACAACTTTGAAAGAACGGAAGGATCGATACACCAAGACCGAATATCCCACCTTCTCAAAAGTAACTCAGATTTCTTAAGGATTAAGAAATGTTTTACCGACAAGAACCTTCACAAACACTGTCTTCTAGATATAAGATTTGGACTTGGAGCGAGTGGCAAACCTTACAAGTATATGCCTACGACTGAGGGAAAAGGAACTTCTCAAGCCGTAGAGACAACCAAACTTCGCAAGAGTACTTCGTCGATGATCAATCAGGATGAGGAATATTTAAACGTATACAAAGGAGACGAGGGGCAAACTGACGAGCCAAAGGAGGTCCCGACCTATGAGGGGCAGTCTCCTTTAAAAACTTCATCATCGATTGAGTCTGTCGCTCAGGATGAGTTAACGGAGGAACAGATACTCGGGGAATTGAATAATATTCCCTTACCAGACGATATCTATACTCAGGAAGACTTCGGAGGAGAACCAATTTTTCCTATCTCTGAGGAGATGAATGCTCCAGTTGGAGAAAAAGGATCACCCAAACGAGCCTAACTCTGGGCCCTAGTCCGTTAAAGGGGGATTTCATGGGATGCACAAATCACATGCACCATTTATCATAACACTCTTATACCACTAACATTCATAGTTTTAACATGCTCCTGTTTCTTTTGTATGGGAAATGCCTCATAAACAGTCTTATTCTTATCGTTCCCTTCGTGAGGGTACACCAAGCCTCCTTCCAAATCTCGAGCATGTTCGTAGTGATAGTCGGGGAAGAGATAGTCATCGGCCCCGGGATTCTCATCAATCTTATTCTACACGATCTCGATCTCCGTTAAACCAAGGTTCCAGAAAGCCTCACAGTCTCCATCGCTACCGGCTGGAGGTAAGCAACTTCCTAGAGATTTGACCCCTTTGAAAAGTATGCCTTCTCATATCCAGTATTCTAAAAAACACCACGAGCTAGAGGGAAAAAGCAAAGATGAGGGCAAGATTGTGGAGAAGAGAAAGGCATCTCATGTTTCCTATAGTGAGCACGACTTGGATACCACCACTGCACAGAATATTTCTCCCAATTCTGAAATTCAGGCCAGGCTGGAGTGCTTGCGAAAGCAATTCCCTGATATTTTCTTTGAGAGGATGATGTTCGTCCCGGATCTTGAACCGGTCCCCGTGGATTGGGACACAGAGGTGATATGGTACGTATGCCATGTGGCTAAACAATATGGGGTAATGAAGAAGCATGCTACCACACTTTCTACTGCCATCCGCCACCTAGAGACGGAAGCAGCCAGAGCCCGAGTGAAAATTGAGAATGACGCTAGGGCTAGGAGTAAAATGGAAAAAGAACTAGAGGACGCACATGCCCAATTGGCTTTAGCTCGGCGAGATGCAGAGAATTACATGTCTAAGATGGAAAGTGCTAGGGAGCGTTTTTGCAGTGAGCTTGATTCAAACAGCCAGGAACGGGTGGCTCTGAGGAAGGAAGTGGAAGATCTTAGGGCAATTAACAATGAACTGAAAACAACACATGAAAACTTTGCTGCTGAGAAAGATGCCTGGGAGAAAGAGAGGGCAAGCTTAAATGACGACCTCGCTCTTGCCAAAAAAGAAAAAGGAGTTTTAATTGATCAACTTGTCCAAGCTAAGGAGCGTGCAGCTTTCGCTGAAAGTAACGCCAATAATGCTCTTGAATCGGCCACTGCTGCTGCTGATAAGCTCGCTGAAAAAGAGAAAAAGATAGCTGGTTTCTAGGAACTGTTGTTTGACTTCTTTGGTCAAGTCATCAAGACTCGAGACATCTCTTGGATTCTGAACTATCATGTTACTCTGGCCAATGTATGGGATGCAATTGTCGAAGGCGAGAAGCGGCGATTGATGGTTGACGAGATTGAGGAAAACCAGCTGATGCAGACCTTTCTCCGAGGTGAAGAACCTGAGGCTTTGGAGAAAGGAAGACGCCTAATCCATAAAGAGATTGAGAGGGAGAATATTAAGCTCAAAGGAAAGGATAAGATTGACGAAGGCTCGAGCTCGATGGTAGAGCCCAAAACCTCCGAAGTTGAGGACTATAGCCCTGATGATCTGTTGATTCCCTTGGCTCCAACCCCTCCAGTTGTCGGAGCCACCATTACAAATCTGGGCGATGAGTCGGCTAAAGGTATCTCCATATTCTCTCCATAGTTCATCAAAGCAGTCATAGCTTGTCGTTGTCTCACAGGACAGACAACTGATATGGCCACATCTTCTCCCGATTCACTAACATTTGCTTCTCATGGTGTAGGTATCAAACCGGTCGAGAAAGATGCAGAAGAGAAGGTAGTGGCAGAGAAAGTTGATGTCCCCTCGGGTACTGATGTTGAAGTTTCTGAGATTCCAAAGCAAACCGAGGTACAGCAAGTGAGAAAGTCACTGTAGCACCCGTGGAATCCGGCACCAGCGCTCCTGCGGACGCTGAGGTTATTGCGGCTTTGCAAGACACAGATGGTGGTCACGGAGATGAGGAAGAGGAAGTTGTCATCACAGATGAGGCCAAGGATGATAATAGTGAAACCTTGGCTGACATGCAGGCTAGGAAAGAAAAGCAGTTAATTCTTAAGAAGGGGGAACAGGACCCTGTATACGTTCCCCTATCTCTAAAGTCGACCTCAAAACTGGGTTGGTTATAAGATTCTCTTCTAAATCAATAACTACTCAGCTTGGCTCCCAGCCTTCTAGTTCTCCCTCGAAGTCTCTTGTTGATAAGAGAAAGAGGAAGAAAAGTGACTGCTCTGATGCTAGAAAAGTGGAGTTGGAGAAACAGAAGAAGGAAAATAAGTCAAAGTCGTCTCCCAAGCGTAAATGGAATATACTTATTGGCTCATATTTTTGCTTTTAGGCTTTCCACTGGCCAAAAAATGTAGTTGTGAGAGTGGCCCTCACTTTTGTTTAGCTTCTTGTTCTTGTAAATTGTAAACTTGCTTTTAGTGAATGAAAATCTATTTCTTTTATACCATTGTGTACCTGCGAGTTTACCATGTTTGCAGAGTTTATTATCCTGAATCACAAAATTTAAAAATAATCGTAACCGAAACAATCGTAACTAAATACTGAAGTCATGAATGATAATCATTGAAAAGTTCATATACTAAGTAAATGTGTAGTGTTCACGAATGCAAAGTGTCATATGCACATGCCCCCAATCAATCATTAATATGGTGCCTGGCCAGGGCTTATTGAGGATTGATTAGAGTCATATATGTGATGCCCCCCCCCATTCCCGGAAATGAGGGGTTCGGGCCTCCTTTTTCATTCTTGTCCCCACTCGTGTGGAGGGATGGGAGCCCTTGAGTGGCATATGTCACTGTGCTTTATATTCTCTCAATCCTTCAGCGGGGTAAGATTTCTTGTGGCGCTAAGTCTCTAGCACCTTTATACTCTCCTGATCCTTCAGCGGGTTAGAGTTCGAGTGGCGCTAAGTCTCTAGCACCTTTATACTCTCCCGATCCTTCAACGGGTTAGAGTTCAAGTGGCGCTAAGTCTCTAGCACCTTTATACTCTCCTGATCCTTCAGCGGGTTAGAGTTCGAGCTCGATTCTTGGTCTGCTCACCGATCCTTTAGCGGGGCAGAAGTTCTAGGGGCGCTAAGTCTATAGCGCCTTTATACTCTCCCGATCCTTCAGTGGGTTAGAGTATTATCAAGGTGGTTTTATCGCGGTGCACCTGAATGCCGTGGGGACGTTATTTTTGCGTCCTTCATACTCTCTCCCTAATCTCGAGAGTTAAAGTGCAAGCAGTAGTGTGATTTACCTTACCGCACCTTTTGGAGCTTTAGTTACCGTTAGTCTTCCAATCTGATAGTTGGCGTTTTGAATTAGGTATATTGTGATCGCTGCCTAGCTTAAAACAAATCTCAAAATGGTAATGATCTATTTTAATTAAAATAAAAGAGAAGACAGGAAACAGTGCAGAAAATGTAAATGACACGCGATATTTTTATAGTGGTTCGGTCAAATCATGACCTACGTCCAATTTATAATCTTTTGTTCAAGTAACCAGACTGTTCTAGGCAAGTCGAGCCTTCTTACATGGTCCTAAAAACAAAAGAGTAAAACTGACAATTTATTGTCAGATAAGGCCGCAAATGCTGGGCATTCCGCACTCTGGGGATTTCGTCTCCATCCACAGTTGCTAGCTTGAAGGTTCCATTATCAAGCCTTCATAAAATGGAGTACGGTCCTTCCCATTTCGGGCCCATATGTAATTGGGGTGGAAAGACGCACTTCAGAACCAAGTCTCCGGGTTTGAAGGTTCGAGCTCGGACTTTCTTGTTGTAATACCGAGCAACTTGTTGCTTGTGCCTCAAGGCGCGTAGATCAACTTCATCCCTCTTTTCTTCAACCATGTCTAAAGACTCAAGGAGCAGCTCATTGTTTGTCATCGGATCATAATAAGTGGTTCAATGACATGGTACTTCCAACTTGACTGGAATGACCGTTTCAGCTCCAAAAGCAAGGGGAAATGGGTTGTGACCCGTCGCCGAGTTGTACGTTGTCCTATAAGCCTATAGTGCCAAGGGTAATTCATCAACCCACATGGCTTTGGCCCTCTTCAATATTTTCTTTAGAATGGATTTAATCACCTTGTTTGCCACTTTGACTTGTCCGTTCGATTGCGGATGTGCCACAAAGGTGTATCTTTTCTCGATATTATACTTCTGACAGAAATCTCGAAACTCGATACTGTCGAATTGGGTCCTATTATCGGTTACGATGACTTTTGGGATCCTAAACCGACATATAATGTTCTTAACAACAAAATTGATCACTCGCATGGTTGTGATTGTGGTCAAAGGCTCTGCTTCTACCTTTTTACTAAAATAATCCATGGCCACAATAGCGAACTTTGCTCCGCCCTTTGCTATGGAAAGGCTCCCAAAAATGTTAATCCCCCACATAGCAAAAGCCCACGGGCTTGTCATTGTCTTCAACTGGCTAGGTGGCACCCTAGGTAACTTGGAGAATTTCTGACAAGCGTCACAACGTCGTGCATACGTGGCTGCATCCTTGTTTATGGTAAGCCAGAAATAGCCATACCGCAATATCGTCTTCGCCAGCGTTTGCCCTCCAGTGTGATCGCCACATTCGCCTTCGTGGACCTCTTTCAGCATACACTTAATGTCATCATGGGCGATGCACCGGAGGAGGGGCATCGAGAAACCTTGTCTGTATAGGACATTGCCTTGCAACACATATCGGGAAGCTTTTCGTATAACTGCATGCCTCTCACTTTTCTTCATTGGAAGCGTTCCATTTATCAAAAACTTCTTTAGAGGAGTCATCCATGACTCCCTCTCAGGTTCAATCTCTAGTACCAGACAAACTTCCATCTGACGTATGTTAGGAGACTGTAGTACTTCAATTGGGACCAGTTCCGTATCCTGAGGATTATCTGAACTAGCCATTTTTGCTAACTTGTCTGTCTTTTGATTCTCCGTTCGGGGAATATGAGATATGTTGTGGTGGTCAAAACCATCCAGCAACTTCTTCACTTTTTCCAAGTACGATATCACCCTTGGACTCTTGGCCTGAAACTTTCCAGTGTCCTGGTTTACGACTATCTTGGAATCACAAAAGATGTCTAGCTTTGTGATATCCAATTCCTTTGCGAGTTCCAGTCCGGCAATTAGGACTTCGTACTCGGAGTCGTTATTAGTGGCGTGGAACTCCAGTCTAAGAGCGTAATATATTAACCGTTTCTCTGGAGTTTTGAGAACCACTCTGGCGCCAGATAGTCTGTCATTTTTAGCTCCATCAGTGTATAGTTTCCAGGCATTAGGGTCGAGGAGTAGCTTTGATAGATTATCCTCTTCGGTTACTACATCATCTTCTGGGATGGTGAATTCTGCTATAAAATCGGCATGTGCCTACCCTTTTATCGACCTTCAGGGTTAGAAGTTCAGGTCAAATTGACTCAACTCGATGTTCCATTTGAGCAACCTTCCTGATGCTTCTGGCCTTTGCAGAGCTTGCTTTAGTGGGTGATCGGTGTACACAGTAATGGGATCAGCCGGGAAGTAGTGGTGAATTTTTCTAGACGCAATTAGTAATCTATATGCCAGCTTTTCTATTTTTGGATAATTCCGTTCTGCGGCCGCCAATTCTTACTCACATAGTACACCGGTCTTTGTACCTTTTCCTCTTCTCTTACCAAAGTTGAACTGATTGTGTGAGATGACACTGCCAAGTACACAAATAAATCCTCATGATCCACAGGCTTAGACAGTATCGGGGGTCTTTCCAGATGGTTCAACAGATTCTGGAATGCTTCTATACAATCGGGGGTCCATTTAAAGTTGCGCTTGCCTCGCTTTATCAACTCGAAAAACGGGATGCATTTATCTGTAGCTTTGGAGATGAACCTACTCAGTGCTGCCACCTTTCCAGCGAGGCTTTGGACATCCTTAATCTGCTTCGGTTCTTGGATATTTCAGATTGCTGTAACTTGATCCAGATTGATTTCGATTCCACGCGAGCTGATGATGAATCCTAGGAAATTTCCAGATGCTACCCCAAATGAACATTTCAAAGGATTCAGTTTCATCCCATATTTCCGGAGAATCCCAAACATCTCTGCTAAATCGATAGTATGATCGGACGATTGTCTGGACTTTACCAACATGTCGTCAACGTATACTTCCATCGTTTTCCCGATTTGGTTTTAGAACATTCTATTCACCAATCGCTGATATGTAGCACCGGCATTCTTCAAATCGAAAGGCATCACCACATAGCAGTATAATCCCAAATCTGTAATGAAACTGGTATGCTCTTGGTCTGGGACATGCATGGGGATTTGACTGTACCCCGAGTATGCATCCATAAAAGAAAGAAGTTCATGACCCGCGGTTGAAACTACCAACTGATCGATTCGAGGTAACGGAAAGCTGTCCTTTGGGAAGACTTGGTTTAGATCTGAGAAGTCGATGCATGTACGCCACTTCCATTGGCTTTTTTTTTTTTACCAAAACCGGGTTTGAAATCCAGTCAGGGTATGTTGAATCTTTAATAAATCCATTACTCCTCAGCTTTTTGACTTCTTCCTTCAAGGCGGCAGACCTTTCTGGGCCAAGCATTCACCTTTTCTGTTTGACAGAAGGATGTTTCGGGTTGATGCTTAACGAATGACTCCTAATTGAGGGAGATATTCCACACATGTCTGCATGGGTCCAGGCTAATACATCCAAGTTAGCTTTCAGGAAATTTGTTAATTCACTACAACAAAATAAGTATATTACAACTGTTCATTCGCAACTTGCATAAAAAAGCAGTTGTGATATATACTATATAACAAAATTAACCATATTAAAATTCACTATTAACAACTGAATTTATGTAACAGTTGTAATATAAATGTATAATAACTGTTGATTCATATACAGTTGTAAATATCCATGTATGATCACTCTTTTTTGGAGTTATAATGCTCACGTCACTTTTCTTTGGTTTACTAACTTAAAAAATTATAAAAAAAATTGACAAAAGACTCCAAAACATTTTCAGGCCGCGTTTTGATGAAATTCCTAATATCCCTACCCTAGTTCAATGGCTCTCCCTTTTTCTTCTGTGATTTAAACAAATCACCTTACATCGACCTTATCCACCAATCTCCTTCAACCACCATCGATTTCACGAAACCCTAGTCCAAATCGTCAGATCTTCTTCAATAACCGGTGGCTGCGATTGGAAAGGACGCGTCTTTTCTGGTTTCTTCGTGAGGAACTGCTGTAATTTCGAAGTTCATTTCTGGGTAAAATTAGTTTCCTCTTGTAGTATTTTAAATAGCATCTGCACTTTTAATTTTTACAATTTCATCGGTTGTATTCATGATAATCATTGGCCATGTCTTTTCGAGTTCGATTTTGCCATGTCTTCTGAGGAGCTGCACGTTTCTGAGTAATTTTGAAGTTCGTTTTTGCCATTTTTTTGGATCATTGGCCTCTTAAGGCTTCGTTTGTTTTCTGGGTAATTTCGTTTGTTTGACAAATTGTTCTTTTACTTGAGGCCACTGCTCTGCAAGTTTTTTCCTGCTTTGGTATCTAACCTCGATTACATCATAAGAAAAAATAAGTCACTAGCGCGCTTACAAGTGTAACTTAAGATCCATCCCTTATTCTGAAGTTAAGAAAAATATATATCATTCCCAATTGTGTATTGAGTTAATCGGACAATTCAATCATCAAACCAATCTTTTCGTTTTTTGAAAATAAAAATAAAATAAAGCAACCATTTGCAGATTTTTCTGCAAGTACGTACATGGTTGTTTACATATTTGTTTGATGCTATAGTAGTTGCATGTTAAAACAATACTATATTTGATATGTGGTTAGTTATTCACAAATTATGGTTTTTTTCCAGGTTGATCAATTAATAAAAAAAACTTGAGAAGTTTGCATCCATGGGTAGGAACGAGCAACATCAAGCATAGGTAATTGTCTTGACCCTTAATGTTTATGTAGGAAATCCTATTTAGCATGTTTTGTATGTACATTAACCATTTAAAACCGCCTCCTTTGAGTACCACACTTCACTTTTCTTTGAAGTAGGTATCTTACTACAAATATTTTGTTGATGTTAACTTTAGTTAAATGGTTATGTGACTTCTTATTTTGGTGTTGGATGAAGTCATTATGATTTATTCTCAGAATTGTATGTTTGTGCAGTTTTTAATGTCCATAATTCTTCTTTAATAGAAAGTTTCAACTACATCAGTGTCAGCTGAAAAACATAAAAAAGCGAAATGAAGGCGCTTTAAAAAAGACACAAACTGTGGGGCTTGGCCTCTAATTTTTTTTCTCGGGGTGTGTGTGTCTTGAATACTTTAATCCTACCATTCCATAATCCCCATTCTGCTAAGCAATCAGTGGTTTAAATGGAGATGGACTTATTCTTCTATTGAAGCAAGAGGTCAGAAGAAGCAAAAGATTTTGTTTTTGTTTTGGAGTTTATTATCATTTCTGTTTTGGGCAGTGTTTTGATTTTTCATTAAATAAAGCCTGGTCCAATTTTTAACTGCTAAGATGTTTTATATTTTATTTTATTTTATTTTATTTTAAAGTAGTTGAGTATTTGGAACAAAATATATTGTTATCTATCAGTTTATCGAATTTTAATTTTTGAAATGGAAAAATTTTTGACATTTAAAAAGCTATACATTTATATAAAACAACACAAGTTTTTAGATAATTTTAAATTTCAAGAACAGTAAAAAGTTTTTCTTTTTTTAAATGTAAAAGCCATTTTATAGCACCCCACAATGCTGGAGATGCGCTAATGATGTCTTGTACTTTTTAGTGATTCAATCACCAATGTTAATTATTGATAACTCATCACAATTGTTAGCAATTCAATCAAATCTATCAATGGAGAAAGGGATGTCCAACTAATGAGAACTTGCAAAATTTTGCAAGAAATCCATTCTACTCTCTTGTATGAATTATTATTTTTGCTGAAAATGTTGTAAATTCCTGTTGGTTAGGTACACCTGACATGAGAAGTTTACAGTGGTTGTCTTTATGAAATACCAAATGTTTGAACATGTATTTTGCAACCAAATAGGGTGTCAATTTGCACACCTTAGGGGAAAACGCACCAGTTACAAAAGTGTTGTGCCTTACAACAAGAGCCTAAAATTACTGTCATTGATCTCTTTTGTTAGAAGCATGATTTTTTAGGCTTTCCGCTTCAAAACTAAAATGCATGGTCAAGATGTACATGTGTATTTGTCATTAAAACAGGAGCGAACTGAATTTATTTTGGGTTTATTTATTTAATTTGTTCCCCTGGTCAGAACAGTATTTGTTTTATTTGTGTTGAAAATGCCATGACAGTTAGTCAAATAAGGTATTAAAAAAATCTCAGTGGAATATAAATTAGTAGATCCGATGTTGCAACATTTACCGTTTGTTATGATTCATACTTGCTTCATACTTGGCCATTTTGGGATTGCCCGGTTTTAATAATACTACATAGATACTCTACATTATTGGTACCAAACGCTAAGGATTATTTTCAAACCTTAACCTGAGGTTGCAGGTAGTTCGAGCAAAATTTCGAATCTATTTAGCGGGCTGTGATCGGACTAAACCGGGCACCATTGAGTAGGGGTGTATATGGACCGAAAATTTCAATGATGTTGAATTTTATTTAAATATCTCAAGCCATTCACCATTGTTGGCTGCGTGGACTAGGTACTTGGCTTTCACCCATTTGATCTGGGTTCGAGCACTAACAATAGAGGATTTTAATTTTTTATGATTGCCTTTAAGCTCCTTACATTCCTTTGCTCCTTTGGCTTGTCCACTTTCCAAAACACTAAAAACACATTTTACAATCAGAACATTAAAAACAAAACTGTGGAATTTGCGGGTGACCGATAATATATTGTATATGAATAATGAATTTTTCACTTCGTCCCATATCAAAGCGAATTACTTTTTACTATGGTAGTATTTTTTTTAACATTGTTTCGTTGTAACCTTATGGTTTTTCAGTTAGATGTTAATTTTTTACATCATAACTCATGCTTCAGTCTCATGACTTTCTATTTTTAAAGGTTGAACTGAAAGATATTTCAACTATATTTGTAGCTGACTTTTTTTCCACTTATTAATCCAAAATTGAAGCACACTATCATCATATCTAGCGCAGGTAGTCCTTCTTCTATATACAACCACATATACTCTACAGGTCTTATGATTGAATATGCCTCACATCATTTTAATGTTACACAATTGTTGGTTACCTCTAGCGGTAGGCAGACTTTTATTACGTGACACTATTGTATAATTGCATGAACATGAACCTATTGCAATGAGTCACTAGTCTTATTTTTCAACGTATATTTAGAAACCCATGCCTTATGCACTTTAATAGACCAATGTTCACTAGGGTGACCATATAATTACAAATTATATAAGCATGCCCTAGGTTAATATTCATATGATACATTTATGTATTGCGTGCCAAGTGTAGACGTAAATTTTACTTCGTCTGAATATTTTAAGTCAGCTGAATTTTTAATTAGTACTCGAGGTATTATGTATTGCCCTAGTTACAAACTGTTGGTTGGGTAATCCAATTTAATTGATAAAATAACTATCATTGTGCACAAGGCACAAGTACAATGCAAAAGATGTATGAAGCGGAAAGCCTAAAAAATCATGCTTCTAGCAAAAGAGATCAGATGCATGTGAATTTTTATTTTGATTGGGTTGAATATTCTGAAAAGTGCACATATGCACAATTTTTAAAGCATAAAATTCTGTTTTACTGTGGTTTTTAAAAGAGATCAGAAGCATAGTTGTTAGTCAGATTGTTATGGTTTGAGAAGCTTCTTATGTCCTGTCAGATTATGATTTGCAATACCTAAGCTTTAATATTCATTACTCTATATCCTTATTACTTGCACCCTTACCTCATTTCGCTTCCTTCATGAAGTCGGAATTGATGAAATTTAACAGTTTGAATACTATTATGAAATTACTGTTTTCACTCTCATCCATAATCTATGTGTCAAATCTCTACTGTAGTATATACTTGAATCTCTAGACAACAGATTACCATGTTTTAATAATTTGTTCGGTGAGTAAACTAAAAATGCAATCGCCTTGCAGAAAGTACAGCTGATAATTGATTATATATGATTTGTCAATTTCTGCCAAAGGGCTACTGCAGGTACCTTGTATTTATCCACTACTTGGCATGCTAATTTAGTTTGTTGTTCATGTATATTATATGATCATGATCATGACTTCTGTTCATTCTATAACTCGATCACATGTTTGAACATGAATATATCACAAATGCATGGTTGCAGGCATATGTGTAAACATGTGAGTATGTAAATATCACAAATGCATGGTTGCAGGCATGTAGAAATTAACTGTACAAAGAAGCAATGAAGGTTAAAACATTATGATCTCCAACCTGAAAAGAAGGCACATTTCTCCTGGTAATTATTCACAACATTAAACTTCTGGAGTCGCGTTTTATTAAACTTGTGTATTTGGAAATCGACTGTATATGCTGAATTGCTCATTATTCATCTCTTGTTGATTTTTTATTTTAATCATTTATGGAATGAGTTTAGTTAAGTTTTAATTATATTTAATATTTTAAATTTGAGCCACTATGTATGTTTTTGACGAGGAAGTAAGGACCAAATTCATATTGCAATGACTTTAGGGAGGATTTATACGAGTTAATACTAATTGGAATCCAGCTTTTGTAACGGAATTGATTAATTATTAAATGAGAGTTCAGTGTGTATAATCATCATGCAATTCTAGCAAGATAACGAAGATTATAGAATGAAAATTGCTAAATTGTAAGTTGATAAAAGATAGACACACAATCAGAGTTAATTAGCGATCATGCTCATACTTCAAATCACAATTCTAACTTGACACATTGCATAGCATAGTGATTAATTTTTTATGTTGCAATCAATGGTTAATCGGCTGAAATACTGTTCTACCTGATATATATTTATAACTTTCAAGGGTCATCTATTGTGTTTCTAATTGTAGAGTTAACAACGGTTCTTTTGGTTATTTTAGTCATACGGATCCTTTACCAGTGACATTGTTGCGCAGGTATGTTATGAGACCATTATCGGACTATTACATAAAATAGTCCTTGTTGAATTCTCCCATATAACCTTTTTTCATAGTTTTGATTGTGATTTCGAAATAATTGAATATAAGGATTGTGGAAAACAACCGAGTTAGAAAACCAAGTCAACATACAAAACGAAAATTGCTAACTGGAAAAATAAAACAAAAATTTATTATTGCTGTAAAAATTCTAAACCATCATATTCAAAATTCTAAACCTGACAAGTTTTTATATTTCTTCCTGTTTAACTGCCGTAAAAATTCTAAACCTGACAAGTTTTTATATGGGTGCGTTTTTTACAGGTCCCTATTAAGTTTCAAAATAGATAAAAAACCCGGTGATAAAAATAATATAAAATACATCCCTATTTTTGAAATTCCACTAAAAACATTCTAACTCTACCCTTGCGTAATTAAAAAACTTTCCAACTTTGATTTGTCATCATTTAATCATTCAAAACATACCTTTAATCTCGCTCAAAACACTATTTCCGTGATTCTGCAAAACCATCAATAAAAAAATCGCTGTTGAACTTTTCAATTTTTTTTTTTAAACGCGTTGAACACTCAAAAGCCGTTGGTCATAATTTTAATGAAGATCATGCAAATATTCAAAAAAATTGCACACTTATATGCAAAAATGATCAGTAGTAGTTTCCTAATAAGCATATTTACAGTTTAATATTTTGCAGGTACTACTTGTTTCTTACAGTATAAACATGCAAAAATTTTTATACAAATGAGGCAAATGAACGTTCAAAAAAACTGCATACATTTAATCAGATATAACAAATATTTGCATACATTTCAGCTTGAATAAATGACTGGTAAGTAAAAACAAATTTACAACAAAATAATGAATTGATTTTATTACATCACGTAAATGTTTACAACAAATGGTAAAATTTTACAACAAATGTAACAGAACTAATGTAGCAGAACTAATGGTCTTTTGAAGAACAAGTTCTTTTGTTATGACCCAGCTTACTCCACAAACCACTTCTAGTACTCCTTGTAAAATCACCTGCAGATTTTAATTTTTTGATGAAAATGGACGACCAGGCATTCATGTACATTTCGGAGGAGCTATAATAGCAATAGCAACAGAACTATAAAAAAAAGACGAATATAACAGCTACCATTCTCAAGCTTCAACAACATTAATACACCAATAATCGCAGGAACATGCAACTTTTTAAATGAATGAACGATCAAATTAGATTGATATAAATATATGCTTAAAATTCAGCAAAATAACAATAATATCTGCATATTTATATGCGTACAATTCAGCAAAATAACAATAATGTTATAACAATATGTTTTTCTTCATGTCTGGTAAAAAGTTGCATACAGATATGCATATATTTAGAATATATGCATATTTGTAGGCAAATTTTTAACAGAAATGTTGAAAATAGATCTTTAAAATATATGCATATTTGTATGCATATATACTCAACTTTTCTGATCACACACAAACCCAAATGTTCTGACAATAATAGACATGCGTGAATTTTTTTTAATCGTCAGTAAACATTTACATATCTTTTATTACTGAAAAATAGAAAAGTTTGATTTCAGTTCATGAATCAATTTACAGATCTGAATAAATTACTAAAAAATAACTAATTAACTCAAAAATAACTAATTACCCAACTAATCAAATCATCAATAGTTTTAATACTGAACATATATCAAAAATAATATTATAAAAAAATGAAATATGAAAAACACAAATTCAGCAAAAAAAAGTAGATACGAACCTGCTCTAAAACGCCGAGACCAGTGCCTTCTTTCCAACCAAACTTCTTCAGTAACTACAAAATACAACAACAGAAAAAACATTGAACAATCATAATCGAATAAAACTGAAAATCGTACCCCTAGATACAAATACCTTAAATCCGACGTTTGATGAATCAATTGCCTTAGAGCTCGAACAATATCCCTCGCAGTCCATCCGACGTCTTTTTTTTTAGATTTGTAGCTCGTAAAAAAAAAAAACCGTGACACCTCATTCTTCATGTTTTGTTTTGTGCCCTATTTGTAGTTGCGCTGCCTGAAGATAAAAGGGCGGACGGACGTTGTCCATTGTTGATTTCCAAGGAGAGCGAAGGGATCACTAATTGATTCTAGAAAGGAGAAAGGTGAAGATGATGGCGCCGCCATGACTCAGAAAAATATTAACGATGAAAAAAATGAAACCCTAATACGTGTTTAGACCGAAACTTAATTACATCGTTAATTAGAGGAAAAGGGCATTTCGGGTAAAAAAAAGAGCCGCTGATTGAAAATAGGGATGAATTTTACATGTTTCAAAAGGGGAGGATGTGAGCCTAATTAAGTTTAGTTTTAAGGATGTGAGCCTAATTTTCACTTTTTATATTACTGCTAGTTCGTCCCTAACTCGGTGTATTTCACTAACCTGCAGCCACACTCGGCACAACTAGAGTGTTAACCTCTGATATGGTCACAGGTGTAAGTTATAACTGATTTAATGTATTAATGAGTAATTGCTAAGCACTCAAAAACTAATTAGTGCATTTTTTTAACAAAATATCAATGGTAAACAAAATGCAGTGGAAGATACAACGACTCCACGTGGTAATACGCCACAGGTGTTTCTTATTTTATTTTACTTTTTCCTTTCTTCAATGACCAATGGTTACCTCCTCATTTTTACACCTTCAAAAAGGGTCCATGTACTCTTTTACAGTTATTTCCTCAAAACAATATGCAATAAATCGTGAATACATCCTCAAAATTATATGGCCATCAAATCATGATGCAGTTGCGTCGATCCCTGCTTTTCAGACCCATATTATAAGATCTCACACCAAATGACCACCATTGTAAGCTATAAATCCTCAACATTGTAAGAAGGTGTACTTTAGGATACATATTGACATAAAGCACTGTGGCAACATGTATGCTCAAATGCATGTCAATTAGATGGCTAGGATATTAGAATCACAACTGCAAATGAACAAGATACATCTATAACCATGAATATTTACGTGCGTAAACCAAAATCTTTGGTCATCAACGATCCCTTGGTACCATACTGGCAACCACAGGTGTTTCTGAATTGACAGTGGATAGTCTGACCTACATAAGTGATGTTGACCACTTTCATGTCACAGTTATCTTTATCTTTATCCATCTATTACTTTACAGTTTCGGATCATGCTTTTTCTAAAACCCATCCATTCCCTCCTCTATTTTGGCCCTTTTACTTTGATCCCCGTGCATAAATCTATGTCACTTTGTTAAAATTTTAGAAATATTCAATTTTTAGTGTCAGTAATCATAGTTCATTCATAAATCTTTGTCACTTCGTTTTATATCATTCACTATACATCTTCAGCAATTGTTTAATTTCTGAGGCCTGGTTTAGGAATTAGAACCATTATCAGTAGCAAATGGTACTTTTATTTATTACAACAAAAAACATAGAAAAATAATTTTAATAATAAAAAGTATAAACATAGAAAAATAATTTAAATAGTTGCTAATGCATGAGAAATATTATCCGATTTGTTTTTCAATAGAAGAGAACATTCTAAAACATTCTCTGTTTACAGGCCATGCCTTCCTAAGATGGATTTAGGTAACTCGATGATTTTTCTAACCTGCAAATACAAGTTCAAATAATATAATTTTATCATAGAGCAAATTTTCGACATACCATCTAACTGTACCAACTTTGCAATTTGCATTTTTCATAAAGTTTTGATTTTTCCCTAGAAAATGGTAAGGTTCAGAGAAATCGAAAACGATATGGGGAACTGATAAATATCAGAGCTCATCATTTCGGTGTATGTCGAAGAGAGACCAGCGAGGGACAACTAGGTTAGAATAATTAGGCAATTTTGTCTCAGTAACGTAGTGTTCTGATTTAATGGGCCTTAAATTAAATCTCTACGCAAAATTTGTCCAGCAAGCTTAACATATAGCGTTGTCCTAGAAGTAGAACACAATGAGGATGGGCCAGTGAGCCCTTAGACAGGAATTCATACAGAAATCCTTTCTTTATTCATGTATATTAGGATTTAATTCTTCCCAAAATTCTATACCATAAAGGAAACAAACATACACACTCATTTAGAATTCTTTCTTTATTCCTGTATGATCAATTCAAAATTTAGTACTTTCCTATTTCTGAATTGTTAATGAATACTCTAGAACAGTGGTATTTTTATGTGTATATGTAGTACACTTCTGTTGATTAATGTCAACAGAATTCATTGCCTCTTTGCTATGTATACACAGACTTTTATGTATCCTTCTAGCCTCAAAATTCCTCTATTTTCCACATAAGCCAATGAGTAATACCAGCAACCTTAGAAGGAAAGTTCTATTTTTTTACACTATGTGATATCAACTTTGAATGTTTAGCTCCTGAAAAATTTATTGTTGATCCATGAAAAACTGGTTCATGATAGGGCCGATGCTAGTTGTATATTGGGTTATCTTTTTTCAATCATATCACTAGAAATATCCACCGATCTATGTTCGTAAAAACATAAATGTATGTATAAGGGGAGGTTATGAGTATATAAACTTATATGAAGCAGGCTATGGCACCAACATTGTAGCTTTGGGTAGTACTCTCTGTGCTCAAAGAGGTAAAGTGTTGTGCATGCTACCAAATTTAATGCGTGAACTCATTATGACACTATGTTATTTCAAAAGCAATGACCAAAAAATATGATCTCGACTACAAAAGGCAAAGTGTTGTACATCATTGGAACGTTCAAAATCAGTTTCCATTTCCTTTTTTAAAACCTGTTTGAGATTTTAGAAGTTCCAACCAGTTTCGTAAACTTCAATATTTTGGTTATGATTTTAGGTAGTTTTGTTACATACAAGCTTTGTTTTCGCTAAATACAAATCGGTAGGTAGTTCTACTTCTACTTCTACTCTAGTTCAATATTTTTGCCTTAGTTTATTATTGAGTTTTATTCTTGGTTTCCATGTTTCCATGCTGATAAATTTTGGGAAAGGATGTGTGTCAAATATGTACTCTGAGTATGTAAACATGGAATGTTTTAGGACGTTTTCTTCTATTGGTGTCTACTTTGGTTGTTTCCATTTATTGATTTATGCACGTTGTTTGATAACTATATTTGCATTTAATTGTTTGTTATTCTTTTGCAGTCATATCGGAGTAGCAACAATGTCCCAGCTAGTGGTAATACACAAGTCATTTCTAGAAAGTGCAAACTATTGAGTTGGCAAAGATATGTTGTTGCAGATCCAGCAATTGCATCAACTGATCTTGCTATTTTAGTGCACCATGTACCATTAGGAACAGATGCTTGGAAGGTTTGGGTTGATACAGTGGTGGATCCCCAAACTATTTTATACAGGCCTACTTCAGATATCTATGCTATCAGGCAAGCGGTTGGGACGACTGTCACTTGGCACAAGGAGTACATCTCTTTTGATTAATACGTATATGTTATGGACTTGGCTATGATTTGACTATGTTATGGATTTGGCTATGTTATAAATTCAAAAACGGTGTAACTTGAGTTGTTTTAGACTATTATTAATGCGAATGGTTCGTTTGTTTTAAGTAACTTACTGTAGTTATTATTATTAATGAAATATTTGTTTTAATTGTAATGCTGTAAAATTTAATGGCTAATATCAACTATAAAAGTTTTGGGGGAATTTTCAGTTGTAGTATATTGTATTACAACTCTTGTAACAGTTGTAAATTGCTTACGCAGCTGATGAAAATAGTTGTTGAAACATTAATTGCAACAGGTAGTAGCAGTTGTAAGTGAGTCTTTTGCAACTGTTATTAACAGATGTAATAGTTATTTTACAACAGTCCGAATTAGTTGTAAAATAGACCAACTGCTACAACTCCGTATATAAAGACTATTGGTGCTAGTTGTTATAGGCGTATTACAACTGTCATTAATCGTTGTAATTAATTATTTTGACAACTGTCCGAAATAGTTGTAAAATAGACCCGCTATTACAACTCCTGATATTAGGACTATTAGGCGCGAGTTGTTATAGACCTATTACAACAATTTTTGGCAGTTGCAAAAGCGTATTTCTGTTGTAGTGATTCTTTGGCTCGAACAGGATCAAACTGGGATCCAATCTTCAGTACCTTCTCTGGGTCACTATCATCGATTGGTACATCCACAGTCGCTTCACTGGGAGTCGCCATTCTGCCCCCAGGCTCTTCATCCTCTCTGGGATCTATGTCCTCGGGCAACTCTCTGGGCGACCCTCCCGGAGGTATTTTCTTTAGTTGCTACGATGATTCCTCCCTCGGAGGGGAAGAACCACCTTTTGTTTCTACATCTTTCCCTTTGCGGAGCAATTTTAACTCTGTAATGTAGCATGCTCGTGCAACAATTTGATCTCCTCTGACTACACCTATGCCGGCATCCGTCGGGAACTTCAACAACAGGCACCAGGGTGCAATGCAGGCCCTGAATTTGGCTAGGGCTGGCCTTCCCAAAAAGGCATTGTACAGCGACCCAATGTCCAGGACTACAAAGGGGAGAATTCTCACTCTCTGGCGTTCTTCTTCCCCAAGGGTTACTGACAATTCCACGTATCCCATTGGAGCAGTCGAGGCTCCATTAAATCCATGTATCCAACCCTCGCATGGTTTCAAATCTTTTGGCTCGAGTTTCATTTGGTCGAATGTTTTCTTGAACATAATGTTGACCTAACTCCCGTTATCTACTAAAACTTTATGAACTATAGCTGGACCGATGGTGATGGTGATTATTAATGGGTCTTCGGTTGGGGAGTGAACCCCAATACTCTCTCGCTCGCGAAATATGACGTCATGAGACATCGTCTTTTGTTACTTAACCGGAGCGTTATCCTCGGGGTTGCTACATTCCCCCACTTCAAAATGTTGTTTAGCTGCATTCACGTACTGATACATAGCTCTAAAACTGTGCCCTGCCAGGTGAAGCCCACCAACTATGGTATTGATAACGATATTTTTTCCTTCTTGCTGAGCCGTTGGTTTGGCAGCAGGTTGGCTTTGGTTCGGGGCTTGTACGGCTTGCCCCCTATCCCTAGGAGTCACCTTATATTCATCAAGCTTCCTTCTCGGAGCAGTTTTTCAATCACATCTCTCAAATGATGACATTTGTTTGTGGAATGACCATGAACCTGATGAAAAAGACAGAATTTCCTAGTTTCACACTCTTTTTCTATAGAATCTCTCGGAGGAGGCCTTTTGTATTGGAGGACATTATATGTATCCAGGAAGATGTTTTCCAACGTATCGTTTAACGGTGTGAAGCTCTCAAACGGTCTGGGCCGGGATCTTCTCTGAGAGTCATTTCCTCGATTTCTCTTCTGATTATTGTTATTATTATTCCCCGATTGGCGACCAATGCCTTGATTCTTGTTCCCAACATTAACTTCAACTTTTCCTGAGCTATCTCTCGTTTGCTTAATGGCCACATGACTTGGGATATCCTCCTAATCGGCAACCTTCCTCTTTCGTTGGCGTAAATTTCCTCTCGACGCATGCAGATGTTAGCCTTTTCGTAAAATATCTCTCTGGTTAACGGTGGTTTACCGGCCAGGTATCTTCCAAACTCGGTATCTTTGTCCACTCCGTCAATCAGAGCCATCTAAACAGTTTGTTTATGGGGATCTCTAACCTCCGTGACCGTTAAATTGAAGCGATCTAAATAGGACCTCAAAGATTCGTCCTGACGTTGCTTAATGAGGGACAACTCAATGACATTCTTAGATCTTTGGGTATGTAATCAGAACTGATTTACAAACTGTTAACTTAATTCCCTGAAACTGGAGATCAATCGCGTTGGCAAACGGGTGAACCACATTAACGTCGTATCCTCCAGGAATATCGGGAACACCTTACACTTTACGGCATCAGAAGCGGCAGCTGCATTAATGTACCATGAATATCTCATCAGGTGCTGAACTGGATCATCCATTCCCGCATAACGGTTCATGGATGGCATGTTAAATTTCCTCGGGAATCGAACCTCTAAAATATCATCTGTAAAAGGCGAATGACTATGGCCTATACCCCAATCTTCAGTTCTTCGTCTGCGACTTTCCACCATCATTTGCCTGATCATGGCTTCGACATCCGCGTGGGTCAAAGTGGATTCGGGATCAACACTTCTTGCCCGACGAGCCCCTCCTGCATTTCTTTAACGTGCTGCTGCAAGGTTTGGGTCCTGGACAGAACTCCCTTGCCCCCTATTGTCGCGATCAGTCGCACAACGAGCAGGAGGAATAAATCGATTCTGAGTAGGATCAATAACGCCTCCATTCCTAGGCGGCAGGATGGGCTCATTTAAGTTACGGTTATTGGTTTCCTGATTAAGCACTTCTATATTCTCAGCCCTTTCCAATGGAGGCCATCGCCAGTTTCTCTGAGGTTCTTCAGATGAGGATGTATGTTCCAGGGATAAAGGGTAAGCTGGAGGTGGCGAAACCTGCCTTTGAATATCGTCAATTCGTCTACCTAAGGCAGTAATATTCTGATGCAGCAACGAGCTTTCCTGCCTTTGAGCGGCCAATTCATCAGTTTGCATGTCCAATGCTTCAGGTATCCAAGTCAGTTCTCCTTCGGTAACTGGAGCAGAAGGGTCGAGCTGGCCATCTCAAGGAACTTGAACCGGGTTGAACAGAAGTACCGGCACGAGCGGAACGAGCCATAATTTCCTTCCCAGTCGGGTAGTTGTCTGATTGTCAGTTCGGATCGTGGTCCTCCTAGGCTAGTGGCTCGTGGTACCCCCTTGACATCGGTTCATAGTGATAGGTGCAGGAGGGATAGCGGCGTGGTCCTGCAACCGGGTAGTAACTCCTTCACCTATCTGGTTCGTCACACCATCACTGGATCGGATCGCCCCTACATTACCACCATCCGAGAGCTCTTCTTCAACCAGTTCGTGCACGCTTTCTCCAATTGCTTTGTTAGTAGCTTCATTCGCTTGCGAAGCTCATACATCCTTAGACTTCTTTCCAGCCATGATATCTGAGCTTTACTGAATTCTTCAAAAATCGAAACAGTGGAGTTTTGGACTGTTTTCTTCAGACTTGACTATCCAAACAATAGAACTACAATCCAATATGCTGAGACTCAGGTTCTTAGTGAAAGCACCAAAATGTTAGATCCAAAATTGGGTCTAACACCCGAGTTGTTTTAATTTAGCGGAGATTAATACCAGAATAAATGCAAAAAAAAGCAGATAAGACACAAGGTTTAAAGTGGTTCGGGGTAATGAGCCTACGTCCACTTTATATCGATGATTATACTTGAGATTCGAATACAACCAATGATTTATCTCTCAACCTCACTTTTACAATATTGATTCACTCAGTAAATTCAAGATAACTCTGAGTAGAAATAATGGAGATATGATAATGGTGGGATCAGAGCTCCGAATTGCCAAAAGATCCCCAAAAATGCCAAATCTAGGACTATTTATAGCTGATTTCTTCAGGCGGATCATGGTCATACGTGTCACAAATCCCGATGATCTCGAACGGGTTCGTAGCCTGATGGAGAAATGGTCAAAATGACAGTTATGGATAGGTGGCATAAGATCCTTCATCTTTGAATCGTGAATGACTTGGTCATGGCCTTCATCTTTCAGTTTCAGGGATCGGATCGTGGTAATGACTCAGGTATGGATGGATTAGATCGCTGTAGGGAACCGCGATCGAGGTAGCGTAGCAGTAATGTCATGATCCGGCAAGGGCTTGGTGACGACGATCGGGGTTTCATGGCTTTTATGAGTAAAACTCCATATGTGTGAATTTTGGTGGCTTGATCCAAAAGCTAGCCAACAATGTGTAACAACCCGAATTCTGAAAGATCGACTTTTTTTCAAAAATCTTAATCTATCGAAACTCGAATTGGCTTGTCTGGTATCCTGTGGAAAAAAAGAAATATAAAATATATCAGAGCTCAGAAAACATCTCACAACAGAAAGGAATAAAATATAATATAATCAAATATAGTCATAACAAAGTAATAATACTACCTGACCAGTATCCAAAGCTATCATATCTCTGCCAAAAGCCTATCCTGCGGGTATGTTATGAGGAGTAGGTTAGAACACAAGTTATGGTGACTGGACGAAATTACACAATCTGAAATAACCCTACATATACTGTTCAGTTATGTTACTTATTTATTAGGTGTTTTGGGTTAATATCACTCAAGGCTTTACACATGCGTCGTACCCATCTACCACCCAGTAGATTAATCTAATATTGTATATGTAGCTACCCTCAGTATCAAAGTACTTCCCATGGTACCCTCCTTGCGCGATCTCCACCAATACGCCATGGAAGCGTCCGCAACTCTCATCCTACGCTGGAGCGATATACAGTTCTCCATTAAACTATTCCATATATGCAACTCTTATCCTACCCCGGAGCGATGTACGGAGTTCCATATCCAATCTTCTCGGCCAATCTCAGTCTTAAAACGAAGTTATGCTTTAACTTCCACGACACACCACCCAGAGCAACGTGCATGTATGCGGATCCTCACACATATATACTGTCTACTATACCTCGTGTTTCGTAATAGGACTGCAACTGAATGCATGAAAATCAGTCGGAAGCTTTTTCATATCAGTATAGGTCTGCTAAAGAGGCCTAAAGTACAGATATCTAAACTATGGTCTGCATTTCTACGGTGGCTATGGTCCCACCATGACCCCTCCCTCAACTAATGAAAGGCTACATCAAGAGCTAAGTGACAAGCCCTTAACAAACAATCTATATCTAAATTGGCGTGTCCCACAACCAAAGTCTCGATAGTGAAAGATCGATGGTATGTAGGTTTAGCTGTAGTTTTTTCGTGTCACACTGATTGCCGACGACAGGTACCCAACGATTACTATGCTTTATTTGGTCCTGAACAGTCTCTTTGTAGACATATCGTCGAATCACCCCAGTGTCATACTGCCACAGCCTTATGACTGTCAAACTATAGTCAAGGTATACTCACTGGGTGGTAATGCGCAGACCCAACCTCTGTGAGTACAGCTTGAGCATGACCCGCAATAGAGGACCACCATGGAATACCCTACCACGTCCCTCGAAAGCTGCGTGCTTCCTTTC
Organism: Allium sativum; assembly: GCA_030737875.1. NCBI lineage: Eukaryota > Viridiplantae > Streptophyta > Magnoliopsida > Asparagales > Amaryllidaceae > Allium > Allium sativum. The sequence continues at coordinate 256,878,163 of CM060927.1, read as the reverse complement.
CATCCCGTAGAGTCATCAAGCATAATATCAGCAGAGTAATCAGATGGACGTGCTTCTCTCGTACCTCTAGACACCACGTTGATTTACCCCGTTGGATTCCTTACCTTCAAATGTGTTGACTGATCCAAGCGCACCATGTTAACGTGTTATTAGGCCTTATGTCTAAACGTTCAATTATGCGCTTGCTCTACCTTTTCTGTTTTCCAGTTAACTTGGTTATTTCTAAATCATATTAACTTCTTATTCAAGTTACCAAGTTCTCTCCGAGCCCCTTATAGCTCTAAGGAATGGACCCCTCTCGCTTATTAATTTCAATTATATAACTTAACTCGTTTAAGTTCATTAATAATCCCATAACATATTATTCTCTAGATTGTGGTTCAAGGTCTATAATCTACAGTCATTATTATTCGGTCATTCATTGTCCAATTTTAGTGTTTACAGGTTTCAATAACATGTTTTACTTAACGTATGAATAAGCATATCTTATCTCAATCAGTAGGCTTCATGTTAACATGTTACTTAATATATATCATTAAGTACAACTCATTTCATAAGTCTTCTTACTTCATTCAGTCTTATGCCGCCTGAGCGGATTCCGCTTATTATTACTTTCCATTATTAGACATCTTAATTCCCATTTATAAGTCTACTAATAATAAGCCTACTTTATTCTTATTCATTAACCATGACTTGGTTTAATACAACCCCTTGTTGTTCTTTACTTATTTACTTAGTTCTCATAACTAAGGTTTATCAATAAGTTTCTTTCCATTTATTATATCTCACGTTATAATTTCCACTTGTCCCTATGATAAGCCCACCTATTATATAACATTCTCATTAATATAACTGATTATAGTAGGTTATATTCTCCGTTTTTCACATTTTCCTTAGTTCTTTAATACAAACGAAACTTTTACTGTTGTAACATCCATTCAATTGATGCCATTAATTCATTTTCCTACTATATATATTCATATACATGTTTATTCACCAGACCACTCACATTAAGTCGACCACTTGTGGATGCTCAATTTGCTGGGCGATTCCGGGTAGATTTCTACCATAAGTTGAACTTAACCTCGTGTCTTCATACCGTTATTTACAATTATGTTTATGCACCCGACCTCTCACATTAACTTAACCACTTGTGGATGTTGGATTTTCCGGGTGGTTCCGGGCAGACTTCTACCACAAGTTGAATTTAACCTCATGTCTGAATGTGGTTACAATTCCCTATTTACTATAAATTTTCCATACAAATTAGGCATACTCATTCTTCCGATTTTTACTGTAATTCTGTTTACAATCTTTTGGTATAATAATATTCTTAAACAAATATTCTTGTTCATTGTAAGTTCCATAATTACAGCATCTACAGTAAATTCCAATTCAAACAAATGATTAATGGTAACTGGTCTTATACAACAGTAGTTTTTTCAGTAAGTTTAATCTCCATTACCATAATTATTTGCAATTTCATTATAACTTGACTTGCAATACCTAATTAATAGGTTATTGTAAAACAGACCTACATATAATAATAATCCTTTCCACATATTCTAACATGTTTAACTGTCAAGTTTCATAATTATCAAATGTTCAGCAGATTTGATAGAACGGGGAATGCAAACGATAAATATATTGTTATTTAAAATGGTATAACTTAGATCCACTCACCTAATATATTTCCAATCCATGTATCTTATCCAGATTTGTTGTTTTGTGGTATCCCTAACTGAATTTATATCAAAAATATCCATAGATTCACAAATCTATCACTTAAGAGGGAGGAAAAGAGAAAGAAACACATATAAACCAAATTCGAAGACCTACCTTACGCTTATCAGAATTCTGAACACCTATTTGCAGTTCTATATTCTTTTATCTTCAAACCTTGAATCAAAATTTCCTAAAACTAATATCCTATTTTTCTGAAAAGATTTGGGGAGAGAACTAAGTGGCAGAGCCTAGGCAGCATCGCAGAAAATATGAGATATAGGCTTGGCCCTGTTAGTCTATTTATAGGTGTTCATGAAAGTCTGAGCCGTCGAATTCAAATCCTGAAAATATGGGCCATACACATCATTAAAAACAAGTCAGAAACAGATCTAGATTGTTGCATTTAAATGTTTTAGTTTTAACATTTGATTATATTCCCCTTTTTCTTGCTTTGGGTTTATCTATACCTTATATTCATCGTTACCACCAACATATTTTTTTTTTTTTTTTGAAATTTACCACCAATATATATATATATATATGTATATATTTACACATAGCTATCTAATTAACTATTTTATTGTTGTCATAGGAGAGAATTGATTTTACAGCATCTAAAAATAAAATAACAATGGCGGACAACTTATTTTCTTTATCTTCTTGGAATGGACCTCGCTCAACTCTGAATTCTTCTTCTTTGAATGGATCTCGATCAGAATTTCAATATCAGTCGAGTAAACCGGTTGTGAAAAGGAAAAAGACGAATTTTATTTCTCGACCTGATTTGGTTTCCATTCGATTTCAGAAACGATGCTTTCGATGCGGAGCTTGCAATCACCTAGTGAGGAATTGTACGGAACGGTATAATGGTGATTCATTGAAGGCGGCTGATCTGCTTGATCGGAATTCATTAAGAGGCCAGAGCTGTCGATGTTTTAGATGTGGCAAAGAGGGGCACAAAAGTTTTAATTGTGTAACTGATTGTAGGGATGTTCAAATCTTGGAACCGGGCATGATTTTGCTTAAAAAGCAACTTAGCAGATTTGATCAGATTGAAATCGTTAGAAAATGCCAAGTTCTTGGCAAAGGTGAAGGGGGTTTTTACAGACCGGAGTTCAATAACGGTGCAAAATTAAACCTATTCATGATGTGTCTTGGGAGTAACTGGAATCCAATATCAAGAAAGTACGAGGCGAAACGTTCTACTGATGGTTTGATTCCTCCATTAATTCCAGAGGAGTTTTATTCCTTAGTAGGAGAATCCATCGATGCAGCCCATAAGAAAATCACCATGGAAGGTGGGAAAGCCGAAGCTATTCCAAACATGAAGCCTGATGTATGCATTGTCAATCTCTATAATAAAGAAGGAAAATTGGGGCTCCATCAGGACAAAGATGAAGGTGAGGATAGCATCAAGGCGGGTTTACCTGTTGTGTCGTTTTCAATTGGGGACTCGGCAGAATTTGTGTACAAGGTTGAGAGGAATAATGGAATGATGAGGAAAGTGGTGCTGGAATCTGGTGATGTGCTAATTTTTGGAGGACAATCAAGGAATGTATATCATGGCATCACCGGCATTCTCAGTAACACGGCTCCTGCATGGCTTAGAGAAGAGACTCATCTAAAATCAGGAAGGTTGAACCTCACATTTAGACAAAATTTAACACTGAGATCTCAAGAGGTAATTTCTTCTTCTGCGTGTAATTTCTTCTCCAGTACATCGACCCAAAGTCCTTCTCTGATTGAACCAATATCCTATCATAATTCTTATGCGGAAGTAGTAAAATCAAAAGACCGTATAATTTCTGGAAAACAGATTCTCGAAATAGATATTATCAGACTAAATCAGCAAAGGTTAGGTGTTGTGTGAAATGCAGAGATTCAGATCATTACTCGAAGGAATGTAGAAATGGTGTTCGTTGTTATAATTGTCGAGGAATTGGACACCGTTCATTTAGTTGTCCTGAAGCTTTTAGAGGAAAATCAGTATTCGAACTCCTGCAATTTAACTGTTTGAGACTATGTCTGAATCTTTCCGAGCTTATAGAAGTTTTTGTCAGTGTCTTTCCCTATCAGAATAATGAGGGGGCTTATTCTTTGTTGATGATGGGATGTCATTTAGAAGGACCGGTGGAGGGTTTATTATGGGTGAAAATAACTTCGGTGGACATTGTCAAACCGCCATTGCCGAATCCTTTGAATAGAAAGGAGCATGCAGTTCAGTTTTGTTTAAACCTGTTGAAACTGAGGAGAATGTTTTCAGAATTGCATGCGAACAACAAGACAAGAGCCTTAAAATTGATGGACTGTATACTGTCTCACTTTGATATTTTGAACACAGTAATCAACTGTGAACGCTATGTTATTGAAGCTCAGTCAAAACCGCAAGTAAATGAAAAGGGTCTGAGTCTTTCCAAGACTGTGTTGTTGGGGAGGAAAAGTCTGTCTACAGCTATGAAAGGGTTTACAGAAGAATCTGATTTTCTGGTCGATGATTTGGTGGGTGTTGTTGGGAATTGCTTTTCAGATTCTAAAATTGATCCTATGTGTTACGATCCGTTTGTTATGTTTTGTAATGGGTTGAGTGGTGATGTGTGGCTCAGTGCGGGCAAGGACTGTAAAGCTGGCAAAGAAAGTGAGGTAATGATGGGTGTTGACCTAATAGACATGGAGGGTTTCGATGTGGGCTGTTCGAGCAATATTCAGTTCCATGATGGGGTGTTGGAGAATGTATGGCGAGTTAATGATGAAGTGATGTTATCGAATAGTTTTGAGGTGTTGTATAATTTTGGGGATGAAGTGGGTGTAGCTGATGAGGTTGTGGATGAAGTGGAGGGGGCTGTGACAGCATTGGTACCGGCAAAGTTGATGTACAAGAAGGGATATAGGGTGGGCAAAGTGAAAATTGCTAAGAGTAATAAACCATCTGCTGGCAATGTGGTGTGTTCAGTCGGTCATGTTAGTGACTGTAGGTGTTCGTGTAAGATGAGGTTACTGGATGGTTGTCATGGCCATATTTTGGCGGACAGGAATATTGTGATGCAAGGCAATATGAGGGGTTGCGGTAGGATAAACAATGACAGTAGGGATGTGAGTTGGATGGCTTCGAAGGATGTCTATTCGTTGTTTTGCCCAAGTTGGAATGGAGGGGTAGTTCGTCTGGTCCCATCAGGTTGTTGGATCAGTTTGCTAGGCTCAGTTCACAGTGATATCGTGCTGACATGGAGGCTGAGTTACTGTTCATTTCATACAAGGGTTCAGATGCCCTGGGCGGAGGATGATCATGATATTCAGTACAGAGACTTGATCAAGGATGATGGGAATGGAACCAGCGCCGTGACACATCAAATAGGAGATTTTACTTCTCCTACCAGTAGGGGGAGGAGGAGGAGAACAGTGTGCAGTTCAGGAGTTGTCAGACGTAGCGCAAGGTTAAGAAACAGATTGGCATCTTTACATGGTAAGTACTCTAGCTCGATTACGAAGGATAGTAATTCGAGCTCGGGCACAGGTATGGTTTCAGTTTACGGTAGTGATTATTCTCCATTTGCATTAGGTAATCTTTCGACTTCCCAGTTATTTCAGCTTGCTAGTGACACCGCTTTTGTTTTTTCGGACTTAGACGTAGATGCTGATTACATTAGGAGTAGGGAACTAGAAAGAATTTCATCTATAGGTAGATGAGGATTGTTAGCTGGAACATTAGAGGTTTAAATGAACCAGATAAATGTGCTAAAGTTAGGAATTTTTTTAAAGAGTTTCATCTTGACATTGTAATCCTTCAAGAAACAAAAATAGATGTCCCGGATCATAGTTTTTTTAGAAGGTTAGGGGGGACTCTCTTTCGTAACTGGTCATGTTTACCGGCTATAGGTAGTGCTGGTGGCCTCATGATTGGTTGGAAAGACAATCAATTTAGACTGGTACAGGAGGTACATATGGTGCATTCCTTGCACATTATTTTAGCTTCAACAGTAGATAACTCTTTATGGGGCTTTTCAAATGTATATGGCCTACATACAAAAATAGAGAGAAGACGATTGTGGTTAGAATGTTCTGAATTTAGAAATCTTGTATTCAATCAATGGATAGTGGGGGGAGATTTTAATGTCACCAGATTTTTAGGGGAAAGATCACCAAGAGAAGGTGAATTCTCTGACATGGAGGAATTTAACGAATTCATTCAAATTAATAATCTGATAGAGATTCCGCTTTATAATAGAATGTTTACCTGGTCCAATGCTAGGGATAGTCCGTCATTTGCTCTCTTAGACAGATTTTTTATTAACACAGAGGTGGAGGATAGATTCTCTGTATGTAGAGTTAAAGGTTTACCATTTTTATTGTCAGATCATTGTCCAATCATTCTTTCTTGCGATTCGAATGTATTAATAAGTAATAATTTTAAATTTGAGAAGATGTGGTTACTGGATAGTAGTTTTAGTAAATTGGTTACTATTAAATGGGAATCTTTACTATATTATAATAATTTGTATAAAGAAAATTCGGCAAAGATTTTTGTTGCAAAGCTAGGAAAACTAAGATTCTTTCTCAAACGCTGGAACAAGTTTATATTTGGTAATGTTAGAATCAAAAAAGATAAGATTTTATGTGAAATGTTAGACATAGAAAAAGCTAGTGAAATCAGAACTCTTAATATGAACGAGAGGGATAGACTTAGCAATCTTAGAAACGATCTTAAGTTGATTTTAGAGAAAGAAGAGGTCATGTGGAGGCAAAGATCCCGTATTCAGTGGATAAAAGAAGGCGATAATAACACGAAATTTTTTCATAGTATAGCTAATAAAAGAAGGCGTGATAATTTGATTCACTCCATCTTTATTAATGATGTAGAGGTGTCAGTCCAGAAGGACTTAAATGATGCTTTTACTAGGTATTATAAGCAGATCTTAGGTACAAGGATAAATAGTAGGATTAATATTAGATGGAATGAAATTTACCCGTCGGCTTCTAGGATTGATTTAACTGATTTAGACAGTCCTTTCACTGAGAGGGAGATATGGAAGGCAATCTGTGATATGCCTAGTGATAAAGCTCCTGGACCTGATGGTTTTTCAGTCCTTTTTTATAAACAATTTTGGGAGATGCTAAAGTCCGATATTATTAATCTTTTTAATGATTTTTATAGTGGTAATCTACGATTAGGGAATTTTAATTTTGCCAATGTCATACTCATACATAAGAAAGCGGGAGCGCAGTCACTTAAGGATTTCAGGCCTATCTCATTAATCAATGTATCAGTTAAGATTATTTCAAAAGTTCTTGCCAATAGACTAAGTACTAAGATAAATGATTTGATTGATGTGTCACAAACAACATTTATTAAGGGAAGAAATATAGTGGATGGGGTAGCAGCAGTACAGGAGTATATAAATATATGTGTTAAAAATAATTTTACATGTGCCATTTTGAAACTAGACTTTGAGAAGGCATTTGACTCAGTAGATTGGGATTTCATGTGTGAACTATGTCTTGCTAGGGGTTTCAGTGTTAAATGGACTAACTGGCTTATGCTTCTGCTTAAGACTGGTTGTTCCAGTATTGTAGTGAATGGTGTAGTTGGCAAGAAGATCCAGTCTAAGAGAGGTCTTAGACAAGGCGATCCCCTTTCACCTTTCCTATTCAATCTAGCGGTTGATGTTTTCTCAAGAATTATAAAGAGGGCTAGAAACTTAGGGGTCTTAGGTAGTGTGGGTAATGGAGAATTCTATAACGAACTTTCCATACTCCAATTTGCAGATGACACACTATTGTTTTCGTCACATTTACCTAAACATGTCATTGCCCTTAAGTTTATATTATATTGCTTTGAGATGTTGTCTGGTCTTCGTATTAATTTTGACAAAAGTGCTGTCATGGTCCTTAACGATATTAGTAATGTTGAGTCCTTAGTAGCTAGCACTTTAAATTGTTCTATCATGAAATTTCCATTTGACTATTTAGGGTTTAAAATTAGACCGTCTAAGCTTAAAAAGGACGACTGGATAATTATTATTGACAAAATAAATAATAGATTATCGAGTTGGAATAACAGATTTCTTTCCAGAGCTGGTAGACTAGTATTAGTAAATTCGGTGCTATCAACTATCCCTACTTATTGGATGACAGTGCACCGTTTTCCTAAGTGGGTCATTGAAAAAATAGATAGAATTAGAAGAAATTTTCTTTGGAATGGAGGTCCTAATTGTAGTAGTTATAAATGTTTAGTCAATTGGGAATTATGTTGTAAGCCTAAGAGTGATGGAGGGTTAGGGATTATTAATCTTTTTAATTTCAATTCCTCTTTATTTACAAAATGGTTATGGAAATTTAGGAATTCTGATATTGAGGCTACTTGGAAGAATTTAGTTTCAAAATCTTATTATTCGAGGGGAGAGTTTCTTGTGGGATCGGGGGTTAGTTGGTCAAATAGATTATCTTCCTTCTGGAAGGATGTATTAAATTGCTTTGACTTTTTCAAGCTAGGATACAGGGTGATAGTCCATTCCGGTAACTCTACTTTTTTTTGGCACGATGCATGGTTATCTAGTATACCTCTAAAGATTGAATTTGTTGATCTCTTTAATATTTGTGATTTTAAGAATTCCTTAATTGCGGAAGTTTATAATAGGAATTTAGATCCCCCATGGGAGTTTTCATTCGTCAATATTATAGAGGGGGGATTGCTAAGACAATTGGCTTTATTGAAAGCTAAATTATCTTTATATCAATTGGATGAGTGTAGGGATACCATTGGGTGGGGTTTGGACAAGAGTTTAGTTTACTCTGTCAATTCAATGTATAAACTAATAAATTTTTCGGGTATATCCCTATTACCGTTTAAGTTTATATGGAGTTCAAACTCCCCTCCAAAAGCCAAGTTTCTTATGTGGTTGATAGTACATAAAAAGCTTAATACAGTGGAGTTCTTAAAGAAGAAGAATGTTATAATTGATATTAAATGTTGTTTTTGTAGTCAATTAGAGGAAGATGTTGACCATTTATTTTTTTCTTGTAATTTTACAAATTATATTTTAAACATGGTATTAAGGATTTTTGTTATGGCAAGTTTGAATACTGTAAATAACTGTGAGAAATATTGGAATCATTAGTTGGTTAAATCAAAAAGGAGATATGTAATGGACTCTTTAATTGTTATCATTAGTTGGTTTATTTGGATGGAAAGAAATCAGAGATTCTTTCAATCAATTTTAGTGTCATCTGATAAAATAATCATCAAAATAGTTTATTGCTGTTTGGATTGGATGACAACTTCAAGTTATAAGCATTTTAGAGACTTTAATATTAGTAACTATTTGCTAAAGGTAAGGGTAAATTTAGGATTATTTATGAGTATCAATAGATACTTTAGAAATAATAGATTGCGTATTGGTATATAAAATTCAAGATTTGACAAGGATAGTTTGTATTTTCTATTAGCTTAGTTCGGATTTCAGTTATATATAAGTATGGATATATAATAATAAATAAACTACATATTGTAAATATATATATATGCATTTGTATATAAATATATATATACATATATAAATATAAATATATATTTATATATATTTTTATATGTATATATATTCATTGAAGCATAAAATAAATTCATATATATAGGTGAAGGTAATTAACGTGGGTGTGGTAAGATAGTTTAAAATATATGCATTCTAAATGCACCATATAAGCTGAGTCATATATGCCTTCTTCATGCACCAGCATAACAAAGTATCAATTCCCAGTTTTTGCTTCAAGATAGATTTGTATGAACACATCCTTCAACTTCATATTGTTTACTATCTTTATGAAAAACATTGGCTGTTAATTCCAATTGTATACATATCTCCGCAATGCAATCAAGAGATTTAGATAAATTTCTAGTCATTGATGATGATAACACGTTACCATTCAGTAATTCTTAATTGTCATATATGTATGGCTATATCACGTACACATATACACATAGATTCTTACATATTGTGATAGTTACTAATGGTAGATGCTTTAGTTATCGCTCAGGATTGCAGGTGGAAGGACATAGTGAAGAACGGAAAGGATAGCAGCACGGATTTCAGGTGGAGGAATATTTTGAAGAACAATATGGATAGTGGCATGGACAGGAACTCAGGTTTCCAGTGTAGATGAGGAGCTTTATGGATAATTGTCTGGATTGTTCTTTGTCATTTGACTAGATTTTGTTGTGTATGTGGAGTAGGAGAGTCATTTGGGGTGTTTGTGTCTCCTTTTTTACTGTATAGTGATTGTAATATGTAGTGGAGTAGATATACCTCTTATCGGGTGGTGGCCATGCCGGAATTCGATATAGAGGTATGATGGGCGGTGGCCTTGCCGGAGCTCATCTATCTATTATTCTCTACATATATTTTGGGAGACAATTTTGTTGTTTTTTATATCAGGTTCAGTATTCGGATATTGTATTTCTTACATCTTATATTATATATGTGTGCTCTCCTCTTCAGGGAGGATCACACATCTTTTGTTTTTCAAAAAAAAAACTATTTTATTGTTATCTTTGGCATACATTCTTCGATTTGGCCATGCCATACACCAAAATGAATCAGAAAGTCACTACGTACACTTAGTGAATGTCTCGGGCTCAAATTCCGAAATTATAATCATATTTTCTCAACATAAAAATACGGGGTGTTATATTCTCTGCTTCTTATGAAATTTCGTCCCTGAAATTTACCAAGGATGAAATAATGTTATTCCTTGTATTAAAGTAGCCAATTTGTGTTCATCCAATTTTTCAAACATCTGCGTATCTGTGCAAAGTGGTACATGCACCAAAATATGAATGCAATAGATGCCTAAACGGTACCTCCTATGTGAATGCAAGTTTTTCTTGGAAATCTTTGAAAATATGATGCACACATTCTAAATAAACTGGCAATTTTTATATGAATGCAATGTTTTTTGAAAAATTAATCATCTTTCAATCAATTTTTCCCATACCCTTGCGAAGCAGAGGCATAGTTCATCCAAATCTTTGCACCCAAGATCCTATCATCCAACTTTTGAATTTATTTATTTGGAAAAACAATTTTTCCCAAAAAATTTCCCTTCAAAAATACTTTTGAGGAGACATGTTTTTATTGTTGTTAATTATGCTGTTAGTTTTTTTTCTCATGTTGTTGTATAACAATATGGTGATTACAGTAGAATTTTTCTTACTAATAAACAAAGTTTTAATCGTAACACCATACTACTACAACAAAGTCAAATCTAAAACACAAGTTCTACTACAACACGTCAGGCTAAGATAGCTAAGATCGAATACATGTGGTCCAATAGACCATACCACAAATATCATCACTGGAATAGAGACCTGGGCCCCTGCCCAAAGAAACTGCGGATAAGAGAATCTAACCCACCTAGGTTATCCTCCACCCTAACTAGACGCTCCTCATGTCGCCTAGTACCATCCCAAACCTCTAGTTGCATGTCCCGCATCTCAGCCTGCACCTGGTAAAATCGCTGCTAAGCAGCGTAAATCTCTTGTAAGCTCTGCTGCTATGTCTAGCTAGCCTTTATCTGTGTTCGTATCATCTCTTGATGTCCATGAAAGATGACTTGATGCTTTTATCTAGCTGAGCATGTCTGTCCGAGATAGTCCTAAACTCTATCCTCATGTCCAATGCTCTCTGGATGACCATGTGTCCCATGCATATGACTAGAAAGACCCGTCGCCTCCCCAGGGCTGCTCTGTGCATGCATACTGACAGTCCTCTGAGGTATAAAAATAATGATACTGTTGTGGCTCCCCAGTCGGTGTAGGCTGAACCCCTGGCATGGGCTGGTACCCAACCATTTGCCCATATAGTACCGCTGCTGGCGGTCCTCCTTGGCCCTGTTAGCCTCCCTCATCCTACCGATCTATGTCTGCATATCGTTGTCGGGAAATCCTCCTCCTCTATCTCCTTAATTAACCCCATCCCCACCTCGTGCTCCATCGGTTGTGGGTTCACCGCCAACAAATCCTGAAACTTAATATGCATTCTAATAAGCATAGCAATGTCTATAAGATGCCCCGAGGTGTGATATTTGACTCTCTCTCGCTAAGCGAACCCCAGTATGTTTAGAAACTGTCATCCAAAGATGTCCAAACGGGATATTGGTCTGTCTACTTCTCTGAAGGATCTATAGTACTATAAAATCATGTGGGCCTAACTCACCTCGAGCCCCGTGAACACTGCATAGATAGCCATCTTAATCATGGGAGAGGCTCTATCAAAGCCGCCTATCTTGGTTGCTAGGTTATACTGTAGAATGCGTATAACCACTCTAGCCAACGGGCGTATATGTGTCACATCCCATTGTCTGCCATCCTCATTTATAAATATCCTATGCAAAACTGCTAGACTATCATTTCCACATCCTTTATATTTTCGCCCCATCCTCGTATATTAAGCATGGCCCCAAACTATGCCTCAATAAATAGAATATGCACCCTCTTTACCAAAGACTCAAAAACTATCATATCATCCTCTTCCCTAGTTACTAGATTAGCATCAAAAAGACGTACTAACCTTGGAAAACCTCTTCTTTCTACTATGTTGTGATCCAAAATGATGTCCAGTCCCACTGTTATAAAGTTTGCAAACTTGACCAGTCTCCCGAGAAAAATGTTGTATCCTTCGATATTTACGTATGCTTCCACTATGTCCCTCTGATTATTGCACCAAGCAATTTCTCTATGGGTTAACTGAGGAAAAGAGGCGGCGAGGGAAGGTTGCAGTTGCATGGTGATTTTTCTTTAAATTGGAAGGAAACTTGTGCAGATCCGGGTAGAGAACACCGAAGGCTTCGATTTGACGCCAAAATTGCATGAAACGGTGGAGATTTTAGGTAGTGGCAGGCTTGGGAAGTGGGGGAAATTTTGAGTTTTCGGGTATTGAGTGAGGGAGCAGCAAAATGGAAACGAAGCCTTTCGGCTTCGCCTCTTTATTTTTTTCATGCCTACGACTGTGGGTCGACCCACTGTAGCGGGTGCGTCAAACCACGGGTCGACCCCCCTTGGTGTGTCGACGTGTGGGTCGACCTACCACTAAAAATGGGTCAACCCGACCCCATAGACTTTTTTTTCGATTTCCCCCCTACTATCTTCCTATTACACTTGAACCCAAGGGAAGGAGAAGGAGAAAAGGGTCAGTTAACTGTTCATATGTCCTAAAACGCCTACTCTTGTTGCAATGTCGTTCTTCAAAAATTCATCAAACTCCAAAGGTTTTTCTAGGACTAATCTTCCCATTACTGTCTTTCCCTTTATCTCATGCATGCTCTTGCCCATTGCCAAATTATCCATTATCTTAAGTTTCTCTTTTCCATTCAGTTTCATGCAGTGCACAAGTCTTGATGGTCTGAACTTCCTTACTTGTATGCTGATATATGCATATACCAAACTATATGTACTATTCTTATTATATACGAATATACAAGTACATGCTCTCACTATTTAAACAGGAATCCTAAACCTAGGCTCTAGTACCAGAAGTAACAACCCGAATTCCGACAGACCGAATTTTTTTCAAAAATCCCAATCTATTAAAAATCGAATTGGCTTGTCTAGTATCTTGCAGAAAAGACAGAGATATAAAATATATCAGAGCTCAGAAAACATCTCACAGCGGAATGGAATAAAATATAATCGAATATAGCTTTACCAAAATAATAATACTACCTAACCAGTATCCAAAGCTGTAACAACCCGTATTTTCAATAACCTGTAATAACATAAATCGAGGCAGAATTTAATTCTAAAATGGGAATCAAGGGAAACGGGCTATGCCATTGTGTTCGTCTCGGAAAAATACGCGAAATAGAGTCCGAGTTTTCGAAAATCGGAGTCCGTATGACCAAGATATGGCCTCGCGAAGTTTCACGAAAATTCCCAAATTAAAGTATACTTAATTAAGTGAAATGGGTTGTGTAGATATATATATATATATATATTGATATATATATATATATATATAATTGAAAATTTAATAAATAAATATGCAAAAATGCTCAAAACAGCGAATTGGGAGAGGGGAATAACCGAACCGGCCGATTTTTGAAGTCGACCCGAGCCCGCTGGGTCGACTAGGGGTTAATCCAGGGTGTTTGGCTGTCAACCCGTGGGCCGATTCGCTCAAGTGCAGATTTTGCATTTGAATGGTTCTCATGGTCCATCTTTAATCTAAAGGCCCTAGATGGTTCCTACACTTGACTTCTTCCCCAAGACATGCTTTGATGGCTTGGATTGAATCTAGGGTTAATCCTATGGCCTAAAACACTTGCCTAATCTATAAATAAGACCCTAACCTACCCTAATTCATTCATAATTAAACCTAGTAACTAAACTATGGCAAAGTGCTAGCTCTCATGGCCTCCACTAATTTTATGAAGAGGGTTGCATACTAATCACTCTCTAATCAACTTCTAATCCCTTCTTAGCATCTTAATCTTCTTCATTTGGTGTTCAAAGTTGCTAGTTGTGAGTTTCTATCACTTTGATGATCTTTTGGTAAACTAATTAGATGAGATGTGATGAGATTTATGGTTTTGTATGTGGGTTAATGAGCTTTGAATCATATGATATGATGTTAGCATTAATCTTATGTTTATGCATGTTGAGTATGTAGCTTATGCAAGTTTAATATGATGTATGTTATGTTTGCATGATGCTAAATATGCAAGTTGTGGGCTATGTAATCATATGCATGTTATGCAAGTTCATGGTAATATGCTATGCAAGTTACATGTTTGTTAATATGCAAGTTACATGTTTGTTAATATGCAAGTTACATGTATGTAAATATGCAAGTTACATGTTTGTTAATATGCAAGTTACATGTTTGTTAATATGCAAGTTACATGTTTGTTAATATGCAAGTTACATGTATGTAAATATGCAAGTTACATGTTTCTTTATATGCAAGTTACATGTTTGTTAATATGCGAGTTACATGTATGTAAATATGCAAGTTACATGTTTATTAATATGCAAGTTCATGATGACACATTATGCAAGTCTATAAGCTAATATGCAAGTTTGTTATGCAAAATGAATATGTAAGTTATGTGACATATTATATGCAAGTTATGTGACATGTTATGCAAGTTCATATGCAAGTTATGTGTTTGTTAATATGCAAGATGGCACCTTTGAAACATGTTCATTCATATGCAAGTTGACACCTTTTATATGTGTTATATCATGAACGAAATTACGTGGGAACGATGGGGTAATTAAATGCATAAGTTAATAAGATTGTGTGAAATTAATATAATTATGCATAACACAAAATAAATAAACATAGTATGGGAATTTGCCTATTTGGTTAGGTGTACCCATACTATGTGTTGGGAATTTACCTATTGAGTTAGGTCTACCCCATGGGAATTTACCTATTAAGTTAGGTCTACCCATGTTAAGAAAACTTGATTAATTAGGGATAATTAATATAAAATTATGAGGGTGATTAATTAGGTGTAATTAATTGACTAAGACACGAGGTTGGACTCAGTTGTAGCGTAAAACTGCCCGGACCCAACCGGCTTAACCAGTTGCTACAAATGTTAGCCCAATGTGAGAGGTCTTAGGCACAAACTAAATACGTAATTAATGTAAAGACACGAGGTTAGACTCTGTTATGACATAAGGCTGCCCGGACCCAACCGGCTTAACCAGCGGTCATAAAAGACAGTCTAATGTGAGAGGTCTTTACAAAGGTTACGTTCTTAATTAATTAATTAAGAAACACTTAACCACATTAGCATGTAGAGGGACATGAGGGGTTAAGTGGGTGCCTCGGGTGGCATGAGAAAATCTAGTGGTTGCCTTGGGTGGCAATAGAAAATACGATTAGAATACTTAACCAAAATGGAACATGTAATTAAAACATGATGAAAGGGTTAAGTGGGATATACTAGAAAAAGGGACAAGCTTAGGTGGGTAGCTTGTGGAAGCCCATTTCAACCAGTAACCCATACGTATCTTTGTGGGCTCGACCCATGTCGAGGACGGGACACGCATACTGGGCTTGACTGTAAGAGGCAAACGGGTTAGCGGTGGCAACGCAAGTCCAACGGGCTTCATATGCGTGAGTGGGCCCGGGCTGGTAGGTAAGCCGTTGTTGCATCGAGTAGATATAAGCCGTGCACCTTTAGTTTCATCAGGTTGCCACATTGGGGAATGATACATCCCACGGTGGGGCCAGCACGGGTATCTACGTTAGGGAGCCGATCGAATGGGAAGTAGTGTGTACACCTAGTGGATTGTAGGGCCCCGTGGCGCCTACTTGGTCACCTAGGGGTACGCAGGTACTAATTAGTAAATTTTATAAGTCCTTGGGTGGGATCAACCTTTAAGTTAGGAACGACTGGTGTGGTGCAGTTTAGTAATTTACCTTAGGGAGGGTAGATGCGTCTTTATCCTTTATCTTCGTTTAGTTGACTGCTTAGGGTAGCCATTCATCCCTATATGTTACCGTATATCAGTTTATGTCTTCTCTGGTTACTTTAACGATTGTATTGTTAAAGTTATAGGACTCGCTCAGACTTATGTCTGACCCCGTTGTTTTTATCTTTTTCCCAACCCTCAGGTCCTACGGTGGATCCTAGCAGTAGTGGAGCTTGATCGGATTGCTGTTCCAGTCCTTAGGAGCTTGGATAGATGTAAAGCTCCAGTTATCCAGTTATCTTTTCTTTTGTTTGGCTATTGTATGAGAGTGGGATTATGTACTTCTTTATTTTGATGGATATTGTACTTGACCTTTATTGTGGTTTTATGATGTAACCAGACATGTTTTACTTCCGCTGTTATGAGATGATGTTTTAAAATTTCAAGTACTATTTATATCTGTCTTGTTGTAATTTTTCTGTTCTATATTCACTAAAATACTCCACCGATGCTATGGCATTCCCTTAGTGAGTGATCATAGCGGGAGTGGGGTGTTACACGTGGTATCAGAGCTTAAGGTTACCAGAACAGATAAAATTTTTGAGAAAAACTATTTTCTAAGAGTATTTTCGAAGAAAGTATTTTCAAAAGCATATCTTCTAAGAGAAAAAGTTTTTGAAAAAGAAAAGCATAATCCCCAATAGCCATATCTTTATCTTTCGGAATCTCCTTTTTGAATCTTTCCTCTTTCGTTTCAGCATGGCTGAAGATCTTAACATCCCGGAGGGTTTAGTTATACCACTATGGTATAGGAGGTTGCAAGAGGCTAGGGCCGCGGCTGCGGGTCCGGCCAATGCTACTACACCAGAGACAACCGCTCCTCCTCCTCAGCCTAGAGTGGATAATTTTGCTAAGGTTTGCAAGGAGTTCAAGGCTATAGGAGGAAAACCTTTTCTTGGTTCAGAGACTTTCGTAGAGGCTAGAGATTGGCTTAAGGAAGTGGAAGAGTTGCTAGATATCTTTGAAGTGGAAGAGGGAAAGAAAGTCAAGTTGGCGGCTTGGTTAATGAAGGGAGAGGCCTCATTCTGGTGGGAGGTCACTAATGGAGAACGCCCTGTTGACTCTTGGGCAGATTTTAAGCAAAGGTTTGGGGCTAAGTTTCTCTCAAGGGCGGAAGAGAATCTGTTTATGGAGAAGTTCTTGAATTTGAAGCAAGGGAATCTCACGGTGAAAGAATATGTCAACAAATTCAATCAATTAGCAAGGTTTGGCATAGAGTTGGTGAATACACCGGAGAAGAAGGCTTTGAGGTTCGTTAGAGGCTTGAACGAACCATTGCAAGGAATAGCTATGACTCACATTCCTATGGGGGCCACTTTTGAGAAGCTTGTCTACATGGCACTTATGCATGAGGATGATAAGAATTCTAAGGCACCAGAGAAAAAGGGGGATCAGAAGAAACCGCAACAGCAACAACAAGGCAAGGGCGGAAAAGGCAATGGTGACAAAAAGAAGACGAAGAAGAAGTGCTTCAATTGTGGAACACCAGGACACCTCAGTAAGGATTGTCGCAAAAAGAAGAAGACCGGTTGCTTTCATTGTGGTGAAGCAGGGCATCTTGTGAAAAACTGCCCAAAGAAGGGGCAGAAGACGGGGTCTACCTCAGGAGGCCAGGTGCAAGCTCTTATAGCACCACCTCAGTCAGGGGGGCAAGTTCAGGTTCTCTCAGTTCCACCGATTCAGCAGAGAGGTAGAACTATTTCCGTTGAAAGTCTGGTTTTTCTGTTTGATCATCCAGTTCGTACTTTGTTTGACTCTGGCGCATCGCATTCTTTTATCTCATCATCGTTAGTTGAGTCACTGCACTTAGACACCAGTCTAATTGATGATCCCTTGGTTTTCTCAAACCCAATTGGGGGCTCCATATATCTGTCTATGATATGTTTGGGTTTGAAGATTTCTATACTTAGCGTTGAGTTTAGATGTGATGCTTTTGTATTGGGCTTCACGGGCTATGGGTTGATCTTGGGCATGGACTGGTTATCCAGTAATGGTGCCGTTCTTGATTGCGAAAGGAGAGTTGTCAGGCTCATGACCCGCTTGGGTAACACTCTCGAGATCTCTTGCAATCCCATGGAATCTGTTTTGCTAAGTTATCTTGAATCGCTCGATGCTTCGGTCGAAAGTTTGTGTTCTGTCAGAGTAGTCCGGGAATATCCGGATGTGTTTGAAGAAGTAAAGGGTTTGCCTCCGAAGCGGGAGATAGATTTCCGAATTTATTTGGTGGATAATGCCAAACCAGTGTCTTTGCCAGTACGCCACATGGCTCCTCGTGAGAGAAGAGAACTTCATAAGCAAGTAGGGGAGTTGCTTGAGAAGGGGTTCATAAGGCGAAGTATATCGGAGTGGGGAGCTCCAGTAGTGTTTGCCACGAAGGCGGATGGGTCCCTCAGACTTTGTGTGGATTATAGGGAACTTAATAAGCTCACGAAGAAGAATAGACACCCATTACCGAGGATAGATGATCTCTTTGATCAGTTGGTTGGCGCGTCAGTATTTTCGCAGATGGACTTAGCTACAGGGTTTCATCAGTTAAGAGTGGCGGAGGACAGTATAGAGAAGACTGCTTTCCGGACTCCGGATGGTTTTTATGAGTGGCTAGTGATGCCATTTGGGTTGACAAACGCCCCCGCATACTTTGTTGATCTCATGAGTAGAGTGTTCAGAGAGTATCTGAATAAGTTTGTAGTAGTTTTTGTGGATGACATCTTGGTCTTTTCCAAGAATGAAGAAGAGCATGCCTTACATCTCAAGGAAGTGTTGGAGACTCTTCGAGCGCATAGTCTTAAAGCTAAATTCTCTAAATGCCATTTTTGGAGAAGAGAAGTGCGATTCTTAGGGCATGTGGTCTCTAAGGAAGGGATAGCTGTGGATCCCGCAAAGATAGTATCTATCCAGGATTGGAAAGTTCCTAGAAATGCTACCGAGGTAAGAAGTTTCTTGGGGTTGGCAGGATATTATAGGAAGTTCATCAAAGACTTCGCGAAGATATCAGCCCCATTAACCCGCTTGACGAAGAAGAATCTGGTTTTCTCATGGGATGTAGATTGTGATGATGCTTTCCGACGGTTAAAGAGAGCTTTGACCACCGCTCCAGTTTTAGTGCTTCCAGATGGGAGTAAGCCGTTTGTTGTTTATACCGATGCTTGTGGAACAGGATTAGGCGCAGTCTTGATGCAGGAGGGAAGGGTAATAGCCTATGGAGGGAGACAATTGAGAGTGCATGAGAAGAATTACCCTACCCATGATCTAGAGTTGGCCGCGATTGTTTTCGCACTTAAGTCTTGGCGCCATTATCTTCTTGGTGAGAGATTCGAGTTGTTCACCGACCATAAATCATTGAAGTACTTATTCTCTCAGAAGGATTTAAACTTAAGACAGCAAAGGTGGATGGAGTTCTTAGCATCCTATGATTTCGAGATAGCGTATACCCCTGGTAAGGGTAACGTGGTGGCAGACGCCTTAAGTAGAAAAAGGCTATCTTTGAGTCCATTGTTCGTGGAACGACGAAGCTTGGAGTTTCTTTCTTTGTTTGACTTCAGACCTTCTGTTGATTTTGTACCTGGTTTGTTGGCATCCTTGGAGGTTAGACCTACTCTTTTGAGACGGATTGGCGAGGCTCAGCGAGACGACCCACAGTTGGTTGTGTTGGTAGAGAAGCTTATAAGAGGGGAGTCGTCCAGCCATTTGGGTAGATACACCATAGATGATAAGGGATGGTTGCATAGAGACGGTAGACTTTGTGTACCGCAAGATGAGGGTTTGAAGAAGGCTATTTTGGATGATGCACATCGTTCAAGAATGACTATTCATCCCGGTGGAGACAAAATGTACCAAGACATGAAGAGAGTTTTCTTTTGGGCCGGTATGAAGAAAGATGTGGCCGAGTATGTGGCTAGATGCTTAGTGTGCCAACAAGTTAAAGTGGAGCAAAGGAAACCCGGTGGGTTGCTACACCCATTGGAAGTTCCACAGTGGAAGTGGGATAGTGTCTCGATGGATTTCATCGACGGGTTACCGAGATCGAGGAAGGGCAATACGGGAATTTGGGTTGTGGTAGACAGACTTACAAAGAGTGCCCATTTTATACCCGTAAAGAGTAAGAGGACCGCTCCATGGCTTGCTTCAGTCTATGTTAGAGAGATTGTTAGATTGCATGGCGTACCATCCAGCATTGTGAGTGATCGAGATCCTATTTTCACTAGTGAGTTTTGGAGAAGTTTGCAAGAGGCGGTAGGGACTCAGTTGTGTTTGAGCACCGCATATCATCCTCAGACGGACGGTCAGACCGAGAGGGTGAACCGTATCTTAGAAGATCTTTTGAGGCTTTGTATCTTGGATTTTGGAGGTACATGGGAAGAACATCTTCCTTTGGTGGAGTTCGCATATAATAACAGCTTTCAGTCCAGTATTGGTATGGCTCCTTTCGAAGCTCTTTATGGAAGGCCTTGTCGATCTCCTACATGTTGGTGGGAATCTACGGATAAGATCTTGCTTGGGCCGGATATGGTTAGAGAGACTTCAGAGAAGATTGATTTAATTCGAAGAAGGATGAAAGCAGCGCAAGATAGACAGAAATCTTATGCGGATCGGAGAAGGACGGAACTTGAGTTTGAGGTTGGGGATATGGTTTTTGTCAAAGTATCTCCATTGAGAAATGTGGTTCGCTTTGGGTCCGTTGGGAAGTTAGCACCGAGATTTGTTGGGCCATTTCCTATTAAGGAAAGGATTGGACAGATGGCATATAGGGTGGAGTTGCCCGACAGACTTAGTGGTGTTCATGATGTATTCCATGTATCACATTTGAGGAAGTGCTTACATGAGACCGCGGAGGTGGTAGAGCCGAGCTTGCTTAGAGATGTAGAGGTAGAGCGTGATGCGACGATTCGACGAGCTCCTACTCGCATCCTTGGGTCAGAAACTAGGAAGTTGAGGAACAGAGAAGTTCAGCTAGTTAAAGTGCAATGGGGAGATGACGAAAGCAATGCTACTTGGGAGACGGAAGCAAAGATGCGTTCTTTGTATCCATTTCTTTTTGAGAGTATGTCTTTTAACTTCTCCTTTATTGCTTGTCTAGTACTTATCTTATCTTTAGTATATCCTCTCGCTAATACCTATGACCTTTAGATAGGGTAAAACCTATGGTTGAGACATGTGTTTGAAACATGTTATGGTTGATGGATGCATATGGATGCAATTGTTTGCTAGTGGTTGCTCGTGGATGCATATACACACACATTAGGCACTAGATCGGCTCAGTCACTTCATGTTGCATATTGCATAAATGGATGTGGTAGTTAGATTGATGGATGTATCATGGCTGTGTTATCATATGGATGATGCATTTTTGTGTATGGTTGTGCACGCATGTAGAAATTTGTATGTGTCAATAGGGTTTCGCATACATATTGGATGCATGGCACTATCATGGTTTGCATTAAGGAGGTTTACTGTATCAGTAACCGCCTGATTTTCGCATTAGGTAAGTACATATACACACACTTTTGCATATATCCATCCAGCATTTAGAATCTTGTAAGGACAATGATTGCTCGTGGATGATGCTTTGAGTAGATGGATTATTGGATGGTAGGATACGTTCTTCCTAACTTGAAGATTTCGGGGACGAAATCCTTTAAGGAGGGGAGAATGTAACAACCCGTATTTTCAATAACCTGTAATAACATAAATCGAGGCAGAATTTAATTCTAAAATGGGAATCAAGGGAAACGGGCTATGCCATTGTGTTCTTCTCGGAAAAATACGCGAAATAGAGTCCGAGTTTTCGAAAATCGGAGTCCGTATGACCAAGATATGGCCTCGCGAAGTTTCACGAAAATTCCCAAATTAAAGTATACTTAATTAAGTGAAATGGGTTGTGTAGATATATATATATATATATATATTGATATATATATATATATATAATTGAAAATTTAATAAATAAATATGCAAAAATGCTCAAAACAGCGAATTGGGAGAGGGGAATAACCGAACCGGCCGATTTTTGAAGTCGACCCGAGCCCGCTGGGTCGACTAGGGGTTAATCCAGGGTGTTTGGCTGTCAACCCGTGGGCCGATTCGCTCAAGTGTAGATTTTGCATTTGAATGGTTCTCATGGTCCATCTTTAATCTAAAGGCCCTAGATGGTTCCTACACTTGACTTCTTCCCCAAGACATGCTTTGATGGCTTGGATTGAATCTAGGGTTAATCCTATGGCCTAAAACACTTGCCTAATCTATAAATAAGACCCTAACCTACCCTAATTCATTCATAATTAAACCTAGTAACTAAACTATGGCAAAGTGCTAGCTCTCATGGCCTCCACTAATTTTATGAAGAGGGTTGCATACTAATCACTCTCTAATCAACTTCTAATCCCTTCTTAGCATCTTAATCTTCTTCATTTGGTGTTCAAAGTTGCTAGTTGTGAGTTTCTATCACTTTGATGATCTTTTGGTAAACTAATTAGATGAGATGTGATGAGATTTATGGTTTTGTATGTGGGTTAATGAGCTTTGAATCATATGATATGATGTTAGCATTAATCTTATGTTTATGCATGTTGAGTATGTAGCTTATGCAAGTTTAATATGATGTATGTTATGTTTGCATGATGCTAAATATGCAAGTTGTGGGCTATGTAATCATATGCATGTTATGCAAGTTCATGGTAATATGCTATGCAAGTTACATGTTTGTTAATATGCAAGTTACATGTTTGTTAATATGCAAGTTACATGTATGTAAATATGCAAGTTACATGTTTGTTAATATGCAAGTTACATGTTTGTTAATATGCAAGTTACATGTTTGTTAATATGCAAGTTACATGTATGTAAATATGCAAGTTACATGTTTCTTTATATGCAAGTTACATGTTTGTTAATATGCGAGTTACATGTATGTAAATATGCAAGTTACATGTTTATTAATATGCAAGTTCATGATGACACATTATGCAAGTCTATAAGCTAATATGCAAGTTTGTTATGCAAAATGAATATGTAAGTTATGTGACATATTATATGCAAGTTATGTGACATGTTATGCAAGTTCATATGCAAGTTATGTGTTTGTTAATATGCAAGATGGCACCTTTGAAACATGTTCATTCATATGCAAGTTGACACCTTTTATATGTGTTATATCATGAACGAAATTACGTGGGAACGATGGGGTAATTAAATGCATAAGTTAATAAGATTGTGTGAAATTAATATAATTATGCATAACACAAAATAAATAAACATAGTATGGGAATTTGCCTATTTGGTTAGGTGTACCCATACTATGTGTTGGGAATTTACCTATTGAGTTAGGTCTACCCCATGGGAATTTACCTATTAAGTTAGGTCTACCCATGTTAAGAAAACTTGATTAATTAGGGATAATTAATATAAAATTATGAGGGTGATTAATTAGGTGTAATTAATTGACTAAGACACGAGGTTGGACTCAGTTGTAGCGTAAAACTGCCCGGACCCAACCGGCTTAACCAGTTGCTACAAATGTTAGCCCAATGTGAGAGGTCTTAGGCACAAACTAAATACGTAATTAATGTAAAGACACGAGGTTAGACTCTGTTATGACATAAGGCTGCCCGGACCCAACCGGCTTAACCAGCGGTCATAAAAGACAGTCTAATGTGAGAGGTCTTTACAAAGGTTACGTTCTTAATTAATTAATTAAGAAACACTTAACCACATTAGCATGTAGAGGGACATGAGGGGTTAAGTGGGTGCCTCGGGTGGCATGAGAAAATCTAGTGGTTGCCTTGGGTGGCAATAGAAAATACGATTAGAATACTTAACCAAAATGGAACATGTAATTAAAACATGATGAAAGGGTTAAGTGGGATATACTAGAAAAAGGGACAAGCTTAGGTGGGTAGCTTGTGGAAGCCCATTTCAACCAGTAACCCATACGTATCTTTGTGGGCTCGACCCATGTCGAGGACGGGACACGCATACTGGGCTTGACTGTAAGAGGCAAACGGGTTAGCGGTGGCAACGCAAGTCCAACGGGCTTCATATGCGTGAGTGGGCCCGGGCTGGTAGGTAAGCCGTTGTTGCATCGAGTAGATATAAGCCGTGCACCTTTAGTTTCATCAGGTTGCCACATTGGGGAATGATACATCCCACGGTGGGGCCAGCACGGGTATCTACGTTAGGGAGCCGATCGAATGGGAAGTAGTGTGTACACCTAGTGGATTGTAGGGCCCCGTGGCGCCTACTTGGTCACCTAGGGGTACGCAGGTACTAATTAGTAAATTTTATAAGTCCTTGGGTGGGATCAACCTTTAAGTTAGGAACGACTGGTGTGGTGCAGTTTAGTAATTTACCTTAGGGAGGGTAGATGCGTCTTTATCCTTTATCTTCGTTTAGTTGACTGCTTAGGGTAGCCATTCATCCCTATATGTTACCGTATATCAGTTTATGTCTTCTCTGGTTACTTTAACGATTGTATTGTTAAAGTTATAGGACTCGCTCAGACTTATGTCTGACCCCGTTGTTTTTATCTTTTTCCCAACCCTCAGGTCCTACGGTGGATCCTAGCAGTAGTGGAGCTTGATCGGATTGCTGTTCCAGTCCTTAGGAGCTTGGATAGATGTAAAGCTCCAGTTATCCAGTTATCTTTTCTTTTGTTTGGCTATTGTATGAGAGTGGGATTATGTACTTCTTTATTTTGATGGATATTGTACTTGACCTTTATTGTGGTTTTATGATGTAACCAGACATGTTTTACTTCCGCTGTTATGAGATGATGTTTTAAAATTTCAAGTACTATTTATATCTGTCTTGTTGTAATTTTTCTGTTCTATATTCACTAAAATACTCCACCGATGCTATGGCATTCCCTTAGTGAGTGATCATAGCGGGAGTGGGGTGTTACAAAAGCTATCATAACTCTGCCAAATGCATAACTTATAGGTATGTTATGAGGAGGGGGTCAGAACACAAGTTCTGGTAACTGGACTAAATTACAAAATCTGAAATAACCCTGCATATACCATTTAGTTATGTTACTTTTATTAGGTGTTTTGGGTTAATAGCACTCAAAGCTTTACACACGCGTCATACCCATCTACATCCCAGTAGATTAACTTAATATAGTATATGTAGGTACCTCCAATACAAATGTACTTCCCATGGTACCCTCCTCACACGGTTTACACCGTCATGCCATGGAAGTGTCTGTAACTCTCAGCTTACGCCGGAGCGACGTACGGATCTCCATAAAACTAGCCACGTATGCAACTTTTATCCTACGCCGGAGCGACGTACGGATTTCCATATCCAAACTTCTCTACCAATCTCGGTCTTTTCATGAAGTAATGCCCTAGCGTCTACGATACATCACCCAGTGCGGCGTGCATGTATCCAGATCCTCACACGTACGTACTGTCTACTGCACCCCTAGTTCCGTAATAGGGCTACATCTAAATGCACAGAACTCGGTCGGGAGCTTTTTCATAGGTCTGCTAAATAGGCCTAAAGTACATATATCTAAACTATGGTCCGCATTTCTACGGTGGCTATGGTCCTACCACGACCCATCCCTCAACTAGAAAAGACTACATCAAGAGCTAAGTGACCTGCCCCTAGCAAACAATCTGCATCCAAATTGGTGTGTCCCGCAACCAAAGTCTCGATAGTGAAAGATCCATGGTATGTAGGTTTAGCTTTAGCCTTTCCGCATCACACTGACTGCCATTGACAAGTACGTGATGACCATTATCCTTTATTTGGTCCTGACCAGCCTCTCTGTGGGCATATCGTCGAATCACCTAAGTGTCATATCGCTACAGACTTCTAATTGCCAAACTATTGTTCCAGTCAAGGTATACTCTCTAGGTGGTAACGTGCAGACCCAAACTCTACGATTACAGTCTGAGCATGCACCACAACAGAGGACCACCACTGATTACCCTACTACGTCCCTCGAAAGCTGTGTGCTTCTTTCCCGTCCAGCAATGCCAGCAAGCAGAATATTAATAGCGTAATCAAATGAACGTGCTCCTCTCATGCCTCTAGACACCATGATGATCTACTCTGTTGGGTTCTTCACCTTCAAATGTGTTGACTAGTCCACGCGCATTACGTTAACGTGTTATTGGATCTTATGTCTAAAAGTTTAATTACGCGCTTGCTCTACCTTTTTTGTTTTCTAGTTAACTTGGTTATTTCTTAATCACATTAACTTCTTATTCAAGTTACCAAGTTCTCTTTGGGCCCTGTATATTTCTAAGGAATGGACCCTTCTCGCTTATTAATTTCAGTTATATAACTTAACCCATTTAGGTTCATTAATAAGACCATAACATGTCATTCTCTAGATTGTGATTCATGGTCTGTAATCTACAATCATTATTATCCTATCATTTATTATCCAATTTCAGTGTTTACAGGTTTATATCTTATCTCAATCAGCAGGCTTCATGTTATCCTGTTACTTAATATATATCATTAAGTACAACTCATTTCACAAGTTTTCTTACTTCATTCGGTCTTATGCCGCCCGAGTAGCTTCCTTTTATTATTGCTTTCCATTATTAGACTTCTTAATTCCCCATTACTAATAATAAGCCTACTTCATTCTTATTTATTAACCATGAATTGGTTTAATAGAACCCCTTGTTGTTCTTTACTTATTTACTTAGTTCTCTTAACTAAGGTTTATCAATAAGTTTCTTTCCATTTATTAATACCTATGTTATAATTTTTACATTGTAACACCCCGTATTTTCAGTTAACGTTATAATAAGGAATCCAAGAATATTTAATTTCAAATGTGAGAATTAAGGGATACGGGTTACACTATTGCATTCGTCTCGGAATTCTGCTTGAGATAGAGTCCGAGTTTGCGTAAAACAGACACTATATGAAGGAGACATGGACGAACGAAGTTAAACAGAAAACCAGAAGAAAAGAGAGAATAAAATAAAATAAAATAAAATAAAATAAAATGCACTGGTGCACTTGGGAAGTGTGCCAGTACAAAAGTTGCACTGGCGCACCTGCCAAGTGCGCCCAGGCCGAGCAGAAAGCCTGCACAGCTTTCTGGTGTGATCTGATCCATATTGTGACTCATTGCTGAGTCCTTCTTGACTCCTTGCTGAGTCATTAGGGTTGAGGTGTCACCCTATCCTGACTGAATGGCTATGGTTAACACTAAGATCATCCGACGGCTCAAATTAGATTGAAATTCTATATAAACAACCCAATGCTCAAACCTAAAAATCACACAAAAATAATCCAGGAACTATCATGCCGTCAGTAGAGAACTTGGAGTAGCCGTCACCAATTCAAAGACAAGATTAAAACCTGAATCAAAATCAAATTAAAGTAATCAAATTCAACGATCTTCATCAAAGGAGAGCTTACCAATTTCAGAATTCAGATTTCAGAAATCAAAAATTCCTTTTAGTTTGTAAGTTGGTTATTACGTAGATTTAAACGTTCTTTTAATTGAAATCATGACATGTTGTAATTCGAATATAGAAAGATGCCTATGTATAAGATAAATAAAGTTTGGTTCTCAAACTACCGTTGCGATTGATCATGTCTATATGTTTGTGATGATGAGCGTACTATATTGAAAGTTATTGGAATCTATTATGATTGGGTACTGGATTTATTATGCCAACTGAATGATGAAACATGTCATGTTATAATTTGGTGGTTACTTGCAAGTCTATGATCTAAAACACATGCTTATATGTTAGATCAACACTCATGTATATTTAGATCCATGTTAAGTTGAATCTATGTATTTTGCAATATTTGATTTGTAGCTCTCTTATGTCTAACACACATAAGTTATCATGCTAAGTTGTAGTTCGAATATGCTTATAACAGCCCTCTTATGTTTAACACACATAAGTCATCATGTTAAGTTGTGATTAAAATATGTTTATAGTAGCTTTCTTATGTTTTGGCATACATAAGTTAATATGCTAGGTTGTGCTTTTATATTGTGTTTATATGTTAAACCTCCATGCTAGATCTTTATCAAGTTCACATGACAATTAGACCCAACATAGTCACAAGTTCACCATTACCCATTTAATTAAGTTAATTATACTTCTATGCCAAGTCACACATGATAAGTTAAGTGTATGTTATTTTATATTTGTTTCATGTCCCTTGTTTATCACCCCTTTTTGTTTATGGGTTTGGGCTAATTTACTAGCCCAACATTTTATGTGATTCATGCGTACGTTCCACGGGGCTAGCGATGGGAAAATATGAAAATTCATGGCATAAAATTGTTCATAAAATGGTATATTTGATATACCATTTATAGTGAGCAAAATCAAAGGATAACAATGGCATGATTAAATTAAAATTAATTTACATAAAGAAATTAGACATATATAGAAAATATGTGAATTTAGAAAAGACGAATATGCCTAACCCGAGGTTAGACGGAGTTGTGGTGTCAATCTGCCCGGAACCGACCGGCATATCCAGTGACCACAACAAAACCTGTCTAATGTGGGTGGTTAGTGCATCAACCCCAAAAAGAACCCGAGGTTAGACTGAGTTGTGGTGTAAATCTACCCGGAATCGACCGACATATCCAGTGACCATAACAAGACATGTCTAATGTGAGTGGTTTGTGCTTTAATGAATAAATTAAAGCAAAGTCAAGATTGGTAGGGTTAAGTTAATTAGGGAAACACTTAACCGACTCAACATGTTAACAAAACAGATAGGTGGGGTTAGGTAAACTTGGACACTTAACGAAATAAACATGTTGATTAGAAAACCCTAGTAAAGGGGACCCATTTTAGCAGTAACCCACATAGATGTATCATGGTACCATGAAACTAGGCATGTTAGGGCATGATTACTTGGCTGATTACAAGCAGTCAAAACGTCGGCGGTTGGTGCGCCAGTGTAGGTTTTGACGGAGTGTGGGCATGCACGTACTCTGGAGTGGATTAAGCAGGCACTAGGCATCAGTAGTATACATTGTGCATCTTGAATCGTGTCAGGTTGCCACCAGAGGGACTGATACACCCCATGGTGGGACTAGCACAGGTATCTACAGTCAAGCGAGGCCGAATGACATAGGACATGAATGCATGCGAGTAGAAGCCGATCATTAAGGGGATCGTTTGTTATGAACACGTGGGGCTGGTTGAACCAATAGTTGTAGGTGCAGAGACTATAGTAATGGGTGCGATCACATGTTCCTCTTATCTTATATTAGGGTATTGTCCTATGTTCTGTTATTACTGTTATGATCCCTTTTTTGTTTAAATACTAGTAATCACTGAACTTACTAGACTTATTGTCTGACCCATTTTCTTTCGCTCACTTTTCTTCCGTTCCCCCCCCCAGGTCCATAAGGAGGCAATATTCCAGCTTAGTCAGACTCTTTGCAAGCTTCAAGGAAGTAGATGTATGATTGGGACTCTCTCACCTTGGCTATGGCTTCTGAACAACACTTGGGGATTTATGCAGTTTTATTTATGGTTTATGCTTCTTTATTAAATAATCAAGACAAAAATTATGGTGTGATGTTTTGGAAGTTATTTTGAAACTATTTGATGTAATGCTTTTGTATTGAACCACGTATGCAATAAATATTTGAATTTCGCTGCTTATATTTATTTGTGTTTCTAAAATTTTCTGTGTCTTGTACCTATAAACCTCCACCAAAGTTAAGGCATTCCCTTTGTGAGTGACCTTAACGGAGGTGGGGTGTTTCACTTGGTATCAGAGCAAAGGTTTACCAGATTAGATAAGAGTTTTTGAACACTATTTTCAAAAAGAAATATAAAGAAGCATTTTACAAGAAAAAAAGTGTTATTTTAAATTTAAAAAGGGAATAATCCCCATATCCATATGCATTATCTTTCTATCCTTCGTTTTGAATCTTTTCTTTCTCGTTTCAGCATGTTTGGGAATCTTAACCTTCCGGAGGGTGTACCGATACCTGGCTGGTTCAGAAGGTACTTAGAGGCTAGGGCCAATGATGCAGGCCCAACAGATATTCCTCCTCCTCCAGCTGCAGCGGTTCCTCCTCCTCCTCGTACAAATGCTTTCTCAAAGATTTGTAGAGACTTCAGGGACATGGTTGGAAAGGATTTCAAGGGAACTAAATCATTCGTAGAAGCAAGGAACTGGCTCAAAAAATGGAGGATCTGTTCGTTACCTTCAAGGTGGGCGATAGGCAGAAGATACAGTTGGTTGTATGGTTGCTCAAAGACAAAGCTTCCTATTGGTGAGAAGTCACCAACGCTGAAAGGCCGGTTGAAACATGGATGGATTTCAGGATAAGGTTTGAGATGAAATTCATCTCACAAGCTGAACGAAGTTTACAACTGGAAAAGTTCTTATCTCTTAAGCAAGGAAGTATGACGGTCAAGGAGTACGTCAAGCAATTCAATCAGCTGGCTCGATTTGGGCTGGATTTAGTGAATACTCCTCATAAGAAGGCTCTCCGTTTTGTCAAGGGATTGAATGAGCCACTTCACAGCTTGGCTATGACCCATATACCTATGGGGGCTACTTACGAGAGGTTAGTGGACATGGCACTCTTACATGAGGAAGACAAGGGCAAGAAAGAGGAAAAAGCGGAAGTGCCTCAAGATAAGAAGGGAGAGGGGTCGCAGAACAAGAAGGCTGATTCAAAGAAAGGCGGGAAGAACAACAAACCCCGTGACAAGAGAAAGTGTAATTTCTGTGGCATTCCTGGACACCTGATCAAAGACTGCAAGAAGAAGAAAAGGAAGATGGGTGGCTGCTTCCACTGTGGTGAGACAGGACACATGGCTAGGGCCTGCCCAAGGAAGTAAGGGTAGGGAGCTAGACCTTCTTCTGGAGGACAAGTTCACGCTCTCATGGCACCTCCGCAAGAACGAGGTAGAAATATTTCTGTTGAAATTTTAGTCTATCTTTTTGATCATCATGTTCGTACACTATTTGATTCTGGCGCATCGCGCTCTTTTATATCTACTGCTTTAGTGGAATCTCTGCACCAAGGCACCAGTATAGTAGAGGATCCATTGGTTGTTTTAAATCCAATTGGGGGCTCAGCTTATTTGTCAATGGTTTGTTTGGATTTGAAAATATCTATACTAAGTGTTGGGTTTAGATGTAACGCCTTTGTTTTGGGCCTCATGGGCTATGGGTTGATTCTAGACATGGACTGGCTATCCAGTAATGGAGCCGTCCACGATTGTGAAAAGAGAGTGGTTAGACTCATGACGCGTCTTGGTAACACTCTCGAAATTTCTTGTAATCCCATGAACTCCGTCATGCTTAGTTATCTAGAATCTCTTGATGCGTCTGTTGAGAACTTGTATTCTGCAAGTATAGTCCGTGAATACTTGGATGTGTTTGAAGAGGTAAAGGGTTTACCTCCAAAGCAGGAGATAGACTTCCACATATACCTTGTTGATAATGCAAATCCCGTTGCTTTACCTGTTAGTCACATGGCCCCAAGGTAGGGAAAGGAGATCAGCAAGCAAATCAAAGAGCTACTTGAAAAGGGGTTCATAAGACAGAGTGTTTCTGAATGGGGTGCTCCGATAATGTTCGGGACCAAAGCTGATGATTCTCTTCGCCTGTGCGTTGATTATAGGGAGCTGAACAAGATGACCAAGAAGAATAGGCACCCACTCCTGAGAATAGATGATTTGTTCGATCAGCTTGTAGCTGCATCGGTTTTCTCCCAATTAGATTTAGCTATCGGGTTTCATCAGCAAAGAGTGGCTGAAGACAACATTGATAAGACTGCATTCAGAACTCCAGATGGTTTCTTCGGGTGGCTTGTCATGCCTTTTGGCTTGACAAACGCACCCGCTTACTTCGTTGATTTAATGAGCAGGGTGTTCCGAGAGTTCCTCGATAAGTTGTTGGTGGTCTTCGTAGACGATATTGTGATCTTCTCAAAGAATGAAGAAGATCATGCTCAACATATAAAGGAAGTCATGGATACTCTCCGTGCACATCAGTTGAAAGCTAAATTCTACAAAAGCCATTTCTGGAGAGAAGAAGTTAGGTTCCTTGGGCACGTAGTGTCCAAAGAGGGGACAATTGTCGACCCCGCGAAAGTGGTTGTTGTGCAAGATTGGAAGGTTCCTCGAAACGCAAGCGTGAAGTTAAGCTCATCAAAGTTCAATGGAGCGACACCGAGGAAGACACGACTTGGGAAACCAAGGACAGAATATGCGCAGCCTACCCTTTTCTTTTTGAGGGTACATCCTTGAATCTCTTTTTCCTTAATGTTATGCTCGTATCTATCTTTTTAGGTATATCTCCTCGATCCTATCCTTTATCCTTAGGTAGAAACCCATTTGGATGAAAACATGTAATTGAAACATGTTATGTTGATGGTTGCAAGTAGTTGCAAGTGGTTGTTTGTGGTTGCTCGTGGATGCATGTACACACACATTAGGTATTAAATCGGCTCAGTCACTTCCATATTGCATATGCATATATGTACTTGTATATGGATTGAAACTTGATGTGTTATCATATGGACGTTGCATTTGTATATATGACTGTGCACTCATGTAGGAAATTTTGAAAAGGAAAAATTTGCATTCATAATGGGCTCATGGCACTGACATAATTTGCATTAAGGAGGTCAACTGAATCAGTAGGCTGCCTGATTTTGCATTAGATAAGGACATGTACACATACTGTGCATATGAACATGAAGCATTAGAAATCTTTTAAGGACAATGGACGCCTGTGTTTGATGGTTGAGTAGATGGAAGACTGGATGGTAGGATATAAGTTCTTCTCGACTTGAAGATTTCGGGGACGAAATCCTAAAAGGAGGGGAGAATGTAACACCCCGTATTTTCAGGTAACGTTATAATAACTAATCCAAGAATATTTAATTTCAAATGTGAGAATTTAGGGATACGGGTTACGTCATTGCGTTCTTCTCGGAATTTTGCTTGAGATAGAGTCCGAGTTTGCATAAAACGGACACCGTATGAAGGAGATATGGACGAACGAAGTTAAACAAAAAACCAGAAGAAAAGAGAGGAAAAAAATAAAAAAATGCACTGGCGCACTTGGGAAGTGCACCAGTAGAAAAGTTGCATTGGCGCACCTGCCAAGTACGCTCAGGCCGAGTAGAAAGCCTGCACAGCTTTTTGGTGTGATCTGATCCATATTGTGACTCAATGCTGAGTCCTTCCTGACTCCTTGCTGAGTCATTAGGGCTGAGATGTCACCCTATCCTGACTGAATGGCTATGGTTAACCATAAGATCATCCGACGGCTCAAATTAATTTGAAATTCTATATAAACAACCCAATGCTCAAACCTAAAAATCACACAAAAATAATCCTGGAACTATCATGCCGTCAGTAGAGAACTTGGAGTAGCCGTCACCAATTCAAAAACAAGATTAAAACTTGAATCAAAATCAAATTAAAGTAATCAAATTCAACGATCTTAATCAAAGGCGAGCTTACCAATTTCAGAAATCAAGAATTCCTTTTAGTTTGTAAGTTGGTTATTATGTATATTTAAACGTTCTTTTAATTGAAATCATGACATGTTGTAATTCGAATATAGAAAGATGCCTATGTATAAGATAAATATAGTTTGATTCCCAAACTACCTTTGCGATTGATCATTTCTATATGTTTGTGATGATAGGCGTACTATATTGAAAGTTATTGGAATCAACTATTATTGGGTATTGGATTTATTATGCCAACTGAATGGTGAAACATGTCATGTTATAATTTGGTGGTTACTTGCAAGTCTATGATCTAAAACACATGCTTATATTTTAGATCAACACTCATGTATATTTAGATCCATGTTAAGTTGAATCTATGTATTTTGCAAGATTTGATTTGTAGCTCTCTTATGTTTAACACACATAAGTTATCATGCTAAGTGGTAGTTCGAATATGTTTATAACAGCCCTCTTATGTTTAACACACATAAGTCATCATGTTAAGTTGTGACTAAAATATGTTTATAGTAGCTTTCTTATGTTTTTGCATACATAAGTTAATATGCTAGGTTGTGGTTTAAAATTGTGTTTATATGTTAAACCTCCATGTTAGACTTTTATCAAGTTCACATGACAATTAGAGCCAACTTAGTCACAAGTTCACCTTTACCCGTCTAATTAAGTTAATGATACTTATATGCCAAGTCACACATGACAAGTTAAGTGTATGTTATTTTATGTTTGTTTCATGTCCCTTGTTTATCACCTCTTTTTGTTTATTGGTTTGGACTAATTTACTAGCCCATCATTTTATGTGATTCATGCGTACATTCCACGGGGGTAGCGATGGGAAAATATGAAAATTGATGGCATAGAATTGTTCATAAAATGGCATATTTGATATACCATTTATTGTGAGCAAAATCAAGGGATAACTATGGCGTGATTGAATTAAAATTAATTTACATAAAAAATTAGACATATATAGAAAATATGTGAATTTAGAAAAGAGGAATATGCCTAACCCGAGGTTAGACTGAGTTGTGGTGTAAATCTGCCCGGAACCGACCGGCATATCCAGTGACCACAACAAAACCTGTCTAATGTGGGTAGTTAGTGCATCAAGCCCAAAAAGAACCCGAGGTTAGACTGAGTTGTGGTGTAAATCAGCCCGGAACCGACCGGCATATCCAGTGACCACAACAAGACCTATCTAATGTGAGTGGTTGGTGCTTTAATGAATAAATTAAAGCTAAGTCAAGATTGGTAGGGTTAAGTAAATTAGGGAAACACTTAACCGATTCAACATGTTAACTAAACTGATGGGTGTGGTTAGGTAAACTTGGACACTTAACCAAATAAACATATTGATTAGAAAACCCTAGTAACGGGGACCCATTTCAGCAAGAACCCACATAGATGTATCATGGTACCCTGAAACTAGGCATGGTGGGCACGATTACTGGGCTGATTATAAGTGGTTAAAACTTCGGCGGTTGGTGCGCCAGTGTAGGTTCCGACGGAGTATGGGCGTGCACGTACTCCGGATTGGAGAAAGCAGGCACTGGGCATCTGTAGTATACACTGTGCATCTTGAATCGTGTTGGGTTGCCACCAGAGGGACTGATACACCCCATGGTGGGACCAACACAGGTATCTACAATTAAGGGGGGCCGAATGACACAGGACATGAATGCATACGAGTAGAAGCCGATCATTAAGGGGATCGTTTGTTATGAACATGTGGGGTTGGTTGAACCAATAGTTGGTAGGTGCAGAGACTATAGTAATGGGTGCGATCACATGTTCCTCTTATCTTATATTAGGGTATTGTCCTATGTTCTGTTATTACTGCCATGATCCCTTTTCCTTGTTTAAATACTAGCAATCACTAAACTTACCAGACTTATTGTCTGACTCGTTTTCTTTCGTCCTCTTTTCTTCCGTTTCTCCCCCCTAGGTCCACAGGGAGGGAATACTCCAACTTAGTTAGAATCTTTGCAAGCTTCAAGAAAGTAGATGTATGATTGGGACTCTCTCACCTTGGCTATGGCTTTTGAACAACTACACTTGGGGATATATGCAGTTTTATTTATGGTTTATGCTTCTTTATTAAATAATCAAGATAGAAATTATGGTGTAATGTTTTGGAAGTTATTCTGAAACAATTTGATGTAATGCTTTTGTATTGGACCACATATGCAATAAATATTTGAATTTCGCTTCTTATATTTATCTGTCTTGTAAAATTTTCTATGTCTTGTACCTATAACCCTCCACCAAAGTTAAGGCATTCCCTTTGTGAGTGACCTTAACGGAGGTGGGTTGTTTCACACATGCCCCTATGACAAGCCTACCTACTGTATAATATTCTCATTAATGTAATTGATTATAATAGGTTATATTCCCTGTTTGTCACATTTTCCTAAGTTCTTTAATACTAACCAAACTTTTTCTATTGTAACATCAATTCAATTAATGCCATTAATTCATTTTCCCTTTTAATATACATATATTCATATATATGTTTATGCACTAGACCTCTCATATTAAGCCGACCACTTGTGGATGCTGGATTTGTCGAGCGGTTCCAGGCAGACTTCTACTACAAGTTGAACTTAACCTAGTTTCCTAGTACCGTTATTTACAATTATGTTTATGCACCCGACCTTTCACGTTAAAGTAACCATTTATGAATGCTGGATTTGCTGGGTGGTTCCGCGTAGACTTCTACCACAAGTTGAATTTAACCTCGTGTTTGAATGCGGTTTCAATTCCCTATTTACTCTAAATTTTTCATACAGTTTTGGCATATTCATTCTTCCAATATTTATTGTAATTCTATTTACAATCTTTTGGTATAATATTATTCTTAAACAAATATTCATGTTCATTGTAAATTCCATATTTACAGCATCTACAATAAATTCCAACTCAAACAGATGATTAATGGAAATAGGTCTTATACAACAATATTATTTTCAACAGGTCTAATCTCAGTTACCACAATTATTCATAGTTTCATTGTAACTTGACTTGCAATACCAAATTAACATGTTATTATTAAACAAATCTATATACAATTGTAATCCTTTCCACATATTCTATCATGTTTAATAGTCAAGTTTCATAATTATCAATTGTTCAGCAAATGATAAATATACTTTATTTAAAATGGTATAATTTAGACCCACTCACCTAATAGCTTTCCGATCCATGAATCTGATCCAGATTTGTTGTTCCGTGGTATCCCTAACTGAATCTATATCAAAAATAACCACGGATTCACAAATCTGTTACTTAAGAGGGAGGAAAAGAGAAAGAAACCCATATAAACTAGATACAAAGATTTACCTTATGCTTATCATAATTCTGAACACCTATTTGCAGGTCTATAATTATTTTAACTTCAAACTTTGATCGGAATTGCCTAAAACTAATATCCTATTTTTCTGAAAAGATTTGAGGAGAGAAGAAAGTGGCATAGCCTAGGCAGCATCCTACAAAATATGAGATTTAGGCTTGGCCCTACTAGTCTATTTATAAGTGTTCATGAAAGTCTGAACCGTCGGATTCAATTACTGAAAATCTGAGCCAAGCACGTCATTAAAATCACATTAGAAACATATCTAGATTGCGCCGGTCAACCCATCCTCCTGGGGGTCGACCCATGGATCGACCCAAGAAAGATTGGGTCGTCTCGTGCGGGTCAAGATGTGCTTATTGTGACGTTTAAATGTTTTGGTTTTAACGTTTGATTATATTCCTCTTTTTCTTGCTTTGGG
Organism: Allium sativum; assembly: GCA_030737875.1. Lineage (NCBI taxonomy): Eukaryota > Viridiplantae > Streptophyta > Magnoliopsida > Asparagales > Amaryllidaceae > Allium > Allium sativum. The sequence continues at coordinate 256,840,734 of CM060927.1, read as the reverse complement.
TTTCTCTTATGCCTTATATTCATCGTTGCCAACAACATATATAAATATATATATAGTGTACCAATTTGTTTAAAAAATTATGTATATATATACGCACAGCTTTCCAAGAATTATTTTATTGTTATCTTTGGCATACATTCTCCGTTTTGGTCATGCCATATACCAAAACGAATTACAAAGTCACTACGAACACCTTGGTGAATATCTCGGGGTCAAATTCTAAAATTATAATCCTATTTTATAAACATAAAAACACGGGATGTTACAACATGTAGCTGCTATGTACATATGCACATTTCCATTTCTTAAGGACAAATAATACCATGTTTTATCTTTGGTATAGCCATCAAATTCTTCATAAGTGGATATATCAAAATTGTTGATTCATATGATTTTAAATTCACGACAACAAAGAAATGAAGATCAATTGAAGAGTTAGTAAATATTTATGTGTGTGTTTAGTTGTGTTAGAATCATGTCAAAATATATCCTCCCAAATTATAACACATAAACACAAATCACACACACATACACACATACACATACACATATGCATACATATATGGAACAAAATAGCCATTACTAGGCTAATTACCCTGAACCAATCGACTGGTTCAAATTCCACCAATCGAATGTAGGGCATAAAAAGCCCAGTAAGGACTATTTCATGCAAATTTACGTATATATATATACATGTTTTATATTTTTGACTAGTTGACTTATGGTTTTTCTACCAGTCTACTGACCTGAAAATAATAATCATTTTTCTGAAAGGTCATATCCTTTCATGAAGAGATTTCTGTTCGGTTCTGAATAAAAATGCCCACTTCTTTTCTTTGTAATTCTTCGTGAATAGCGACTGCTCTTCAACCATTATATATACATCAAAAGCTTAATTCATAAATCATCGATTCTTACACTAAATCTTGATCTTTATTTCTGAACATTCTTGCACTCTAAAAGCTTTCTAAAAAAATCAAATTGCTTTTGAATATTCGAATTTATTTTATGTTTCTTCATTAAATAAGCAATCTATTTCCTTCAAATATTCACAAACACATTCAATATCCGAGGATAAGATTATAGGAAAGCTGTACTCAAACTGTTGGCTAATCAGTGTTACTTAGAACACAATCTAAAGTCAAGACTCTTATTGTATTGTTGATATCCCATTGTTGGTGTGCAGGGGTGTTGATTGAAGTCTTGTTCAAGTTACTCAGGCATGAAATCTGTTGTTGGTGAGCGGTGTGTTGTAAACCTTTTCCTCCAGGTGAAGTGATGGTGTTGCTAGAAAAAAGTCTGAAGAAGTCTGGGACTGGACGTAGGACGGTGCTCCAAATCAGTATAAAAATTCTTGGTGTCATTCACTTTACTTTATAGCATTTACATATTGCTTTGATATTGGTATATTAGATTCATCATGTTTTACTTACATAACCATTGTATAAACATTATATATATATATATATATATATATATATATATCACAGCTTCCGCATATCTATCTGTATTAGTCGATCCAACTCTATCTCCTCTTTTCATTTGGTATTAGAGCAGGACATCCTATAACCGTACAAAAGTTATTTGATACTTGATAATATGGATAACAACATAAACACTAACACCAGTACTAACCCAAATCACACTGAAGGTCAACTATAATTATTGGGCTACACATATGAGAATTTATATGCAAGCAGATGGTTTCGAATCTTTGAATATTACTCAAAAAGTATACACACTCCCAACTACAAATTATTCAAAGTGTTCAACCTATGAAAAAGTAGAAGCTACTGCTAATGCTAAAGCCATGAATATGTTGCATTGTGCCTTGGATAGGAATGAGTTTAACTAAATTTGTATGTGCAGTACTACATATGAAATTTGGCAAACACTCAAAGTTACACACGAAGGAACTAACAAGGTTAAACAAAGCAAAATATCCATGCTTAAAAATCAATTTCAGAACTTTAGAATGAATGAAAATGAGTCAATTAATTATATGTATTCTAGATTTTAAAACATTTATCATTCATTATTGGGCATAGTTGAAAATTGATATAGTATCATAGATCCTAAACTCTTTGATGGAAGATTGGGAAAGAAAGGTCTTGGCTATCGAAGAAGCAAATGATCTTTCAGCCATGAAACCTGAAGAGTTAATACATAATCTAATGTCGTATGAAGTAAATTTGTAGGCTAAAAAGGTTCATGCACAAGATAAAAAGAATCTAGCTTTCCATGTTGAAAAGGATGAATCAAATTCAGAAGAAGAAGACTTAGCTTTCATTGCCAAAAATTTCAGAAAATTTCTAAAATACGAAAGGATTTAAGAACAATGAAAAGAAGAATCTCAAGAATAATGACAGTAATGCTGCTCCATCTACGGTTGAATGTTTTTGCAATCACAAAATGGGACATTATCAAAAATATTGTCTGGAACAAAAGAAAGAACAACACAACAAAAATAAAAAGGAGAAAAAGAAGCGTGCCTTCTCAGTAACTTGGGATGATTCAAACTCTTTGTCTTATGATAGGTATATAAAAGGAAAATGGAAGATGTGAAGTTTTCCATTTTCCACCTTTTTGTAACATATGAAATCGGATTTAGAAAATTAGATTTTTCTGAATTTCAAAAAATTAAGTTGCCTGGTAGGATTTTGGATGCAAAAATTGGATGACCTACGCTCTTGCTTAGTAAGAGTATGGGAAAATTCGGATGGAAAAGCTTTTTGATTTTTCAAAATATTGCATTCATGTAGAACTACAAGTATATTAAGGATGTGTGCATCATGTTTTTAAAGGATATTTGAAAAATTTGCATACATATAGGAGGTGCCGCTTTGGCATACATGTATTACTATGTTGTATTGCACTTTGCACGAGTGCACAGATGTTTGCATAAATTGGATGCACACATGATGGATGTATATTATGCGATGGATTATTTAATTTTATCCTTATTAAATTTCAGGGACAAAATTTCCTAAGGGTGGGTGAATGTAATACCTCGCATTTTTAATTAAGAAAAATAAAATAAAATTTGAAGAGCTTCCAGAATTTGGTCACGGGATTAGCATCATTGCGTCCGTGGAGATTTTCTAGTCAATTTTGACCTATGGATTGCAGAAAACTGATTTAAGATGAAAGAGATCCCTTTAAATGAAATATTGTAGCAAACATTCAAAGAAGGTAAAGGAAAAAGAACAATGACCACCATTGTTTTAAGACTTGTTAGCAAAAGCCTAAGTAGTCCAGTTGGTCAGAGCATGTGACTTTCATAAGAGTGGCGCAGATTCGATCCCCGTAGGCGCCATATTTTTATTTTAGGGGAACATCTAAAATAATACATGTTCTAAAGAGAAAATATGTATAAATGCACATATAAGGAAAATTATACATATAAGGAAGTACAAAAATATATGAATACATGTATACGAAAATATGTGCGTATATATGTGCATATATATATATACACACACACAAAGGAGAAATTCGAAATAAGGCTACAATCAAAGAAATATAGTAAGAATTAAATAACGGCATAACACCATTTGAATTTTATAAACGAAATGAAAGTTGTGCATATATATATATATATATATATATATACGTGTAAAATGGGCATTGGAAGTTTTGTATACATATAAGGAATTTATATGTAAATATAATTTTTAAATAAATCGAAGGAAGTATAATGGGATACTAATCAAACATTTAAATTGAAAACGTTAAAAATAGTAAACAGTGCCTAAAAACTGCTCGCGGGACCCCGGGGGTAGACCTAGGGGTCGACCCCCTAGATCTAGGCAGATTCATTGATGAATCTACAATTTTTTTCTAATCACATTCGTTGCTGACTTAGCGTTGCGTGTACGATAAGATCTTGAACATCTATAAATAAACAAGCAGAGCCTAGCCTAAATCTTATATTTTCTGAGATGACATCTAAACTCTGTCATTCTTCCTTCTCCTCCTCCTCCTCAAATCTCTACATAAAGTAGAATAATTAGTCTACGGAAATTCTGATTCAAGATCTGGAGGAAAAGAATGTATATTTACAAAGAGGGTGTTCATAATTCTATTCGAAGTAAGGTAAATTCTTAGATCTGGTCAATTTAAATTTCTCCTCTTTCTTCCCTTTTTCTTTTAGTTGAGAATTGTGGATCCATGGTTATTTAGGTCCTAAGATTCAATTAAGGGAGCCATGAAATACTAGGTCTGGACCAGATTCATGAATTGGAAAGCTATTAGATGAGTGGATTTAAGTTATACCTTTTTGATAATGGTATATTTATCGTTTGACATTCCCAGTTAAAAATGTATAGCAAACCTATTTAAATATGTGGATAGGATTACTGTTGTATATATACATGTTCTAATAACTTGTTAATTGGATACTGTAAGTTAAGTTACAGTGAAAATAGGGATAATTACATGTTAATCTGTGGCATATTATGTACTTGGTTAATTTGTTAGACTGGAATAATTACATGATTGGATAGTTACATGTTATTCTTTTAAAATGGAGTTAATTACATGTTAGGAAGAACATGTGACATGATAATCAGCTAAAATGGACTTAATATGATATTAAGTATGACATGTAAAAATTAAAGTAAAATTTGGAAGAATGTATATGCCTAAATTTACGGTAAATAGAAAATTATAACCGCAGTTAGACACGAGGTTAAATTCAACTTGTGGTAGAAGTCTGCCAGGAACCGCCTGACAAATCTAGCATCCACAAGTGGTTAATTAAATGTGAAGGTCTAGTGCATAAACACACATACAATGATGCTAAAATACGAGGTTAAGTCCAAACTTATGGTAGAATTTTTCCCGGAACCGTCCGGCAAATTCAGCATCCACAATTGTTTGACTTAATGTGAGAGGTCTGGTGCATAAACATATATATGATTATATATGCATAACAGGATAGATATAAATGGAATTAATTGTAATTAATGGAAATGAATGAAGGTTACAACAGTAAAAGAATTTGAATGAAGGGAGAGTGATAATAACCTACTATAATTAATTACATTAATGAGAATGTTATATAATAGGTAGGTTTGTCCTAGGGACAAGTGGAAATTATAACATAAGTTATAATAAATGGAAAGGAAACTTATTAATAAACCTTAGTTAAGAGAACTAAGTTAATAAGTAAACATAAAGAAGTTGAAGTGGTAGTATAAGATGAAATTATGATTAAATAAGAAGGAATGAAGTAAACTTATGGAATGAAATAGGTTATATTTAATCATATATGTGGATTGAGATAAAATATACTTAAGTAGAACATGTTATTGTAACTGTGAAATCAAACAATGAATTACATGGAGATGATATAAACGGATTGTAGATTACAGACCTTGAATTACAATCTAGATAATAACATGTTATAGGCTTATTAATGAACAAAAATGGGGCAAGTTATATAACCAAAATTAATAAACAAGAGGGGCCCATTCATTCCTTAGAGATATAAGGGGCTTGGAGTGGACTTGGTAACTTGAATGAGAAATTAATATAATTAGAAATAACCAATTTAATTGGAAATCAGATGAGGTTGAGCAAACGCCTAATTAAATATTTAGAAATAGGGTCTAATAGCATGTTAGTGTGATGCGCTTGGTCCAATCCACGCGTATGAAGGTGAAGAACCCAACGGGGCAGATCATTTGGGGTGTCTAGAAACACGGGAGGAGCACGTCCACTTGATTACTTGGCTTGACTTATGGCTTAATTTCTTGGCTTGACTTATGGCTTGATTTCTTGGTGGGACTGGAAGGAAAAATGCAGCTTCCTAGGGACGTGGAGGGTACTCCTGGTAGTCCTCTGTGTGGTGACAGCACTCAGGCTGTACTCGCAGGGGTTGGGTCTGCGCGTTACTACCCGGGGAGTATGCCTTGACTGCAAAAGTAGTATGGCAGTCAGAAGGCTACGGCGGTATGACACTAGGGTGATTCGGCGATCGCCTCGACGGGAGGCTGGGTCAGGACCAACACAGTTTAGTAGATCATTATATACCCATCATCGGCAGTTAGTGGTATGCGAAAAGACTAGAGCTAAAACCAAGACGCCATCAACCTTTCACTATCGAGGCATGGTGGTTGAGGGACATGCCAACTGGATGTTTAGATTGTTTTTTAGGGGCACATCACTTAGCTTTTGTAGTCTTTACTAGTTGAGGGAGGGGCCGAGGTAGAGCTATAGCTACCGTGAAAAGCAAACCATACAAAATATTTGTATTTTGAGGTCCTTAAAGGCGGGCCTATACAGATATGGAAAAGATCCCGACCGAATTCCGTGCATTGGATGCATCTCTATTACGAGGCTCGTGTTACAGTAGGCAGAACGTACGTGTAAGGGTCTAGATACGAGAGTGACTGCTCTGGGTGGTGTATCGTAGATGATAGGACAATACTTCATGTCAGGACCAAGCTTGGTCGAGAAGTTTGGAAATGGAGATCCGTACGTCGCTCTGGCATAGAATGAAGAGTTGTATACACTTCCGCAGCATAACGGCGTAGACCATGCGAGAAGGGTACCATGGGAAGTGCCTTGATATTGGGGCTAGCTACGTATACTATATTAGGTTAATCTACTTGGAGGTAGATGGGTACGATGTGTGTGTAAATCCTTGAGTGTTATTAACCCATAGCAAACTAATAAATAAGAAAACGTAACTGAACGATATATGTAGGGTTATCCAAAATGTGTAGTTTAAATCCAGTCACCAGAGTTTGTGTTCTGATCCCCTCCTCATTACTAACTCGCAGGTTAGATTTGTGGAAGAGATATGATAGCTTTGAATACTGGTTAGGCAGTATTGTTATCTGGTTAAGGCTATATTTTGATTATATTATATTGTATCCATTCCGCTATGGGATGTTTTCTAAGCTCTGATATATTTTATATCTCTGTCTTTTCTGCAGGATACCAGACAAATCAACATGAGTTTCGATGGATTAAAGTTTTGAAAAAAAATTGGCCTGTCGGAATTCGGTTGTTACAATTTCTAAGAAATCAAAGAAAAAGTCTAAACCTAGAAAACCAGTAACATCCTCTATAAAGAAGCTAGAAACATTTTCTAGTAAGAGAAAGTTCTTTAAAAATGTTAGTATATGGGTTCCTAAAACGAACAATCATTTGATTAGGAATAAATATATCAAAACATTTTTAGAAACCGTGCAAAATAATAAAGATTATATTTTTAAAAGGGACACAGAACCCTCTTGGGTTTGGTTTCCTAAGACCTTAATGTTAGGACCATAATGGAGGAAGTGGATACTAACGTCATTACACATTTTTTGCAAGTCCCACTCAAAAAGAGAGGAAAAATATATACTTGACATTGGTTGCTCGAAACACATGACAGGAGACAAAGAAGTGCTGACAAATATTATCTACTCAAAAGGAAAAACTATCACATTTGAAGATAATTCCAAAGGATATATCACTGGAAAAGGCGATGTGACAAATTACGGTATATTTAATTTACATATTATTTCTGATGTTTTATTAGCCGAAAACTTGAAACATAATCTGCTAAGTATTAGTCAGATATGCAATAAAGGATTTAAAATATCTTTTTCTGAAAGCAAATGTAGTATCTTTGATAAAAATCAAAATCTTGTATTCGAAGGAAATCGAGATAAGATTATTTATATTTTAAATATGAAGATCAAAAATAATCCAAATATGTGTTTAATAACCAATGATAACGATCCTTGGTTATGGCACAAGAGATTTTGTCACATAAATTTCAATACCACTAATAAGATTTTGAAAAATGAAATTGTTAGAGGTTTACCAAAAAATAATTTTAAACCTGAGAATCTATGCGATGTGTGTCAATTAGGAAAATTAACTAAATCTTTTTTCAAATCTAAAAAGATTATTTCAACTTTAAAACCACTGGAATTACTACATATGGATCTATTTGGGTCAACCCAAATTTAATCCATAAATCATGACTTTTCTAGATTTAAATGGATGATATTCTTGAAAAATAAAAGTGATGTCTTCAATAATTCTAAAATATCTGTAAAACAAATCCAAAATCCGACAGATTTAAAAGTTAAAAATATACAAAGTGATCATGGAGGAGAGTTCGAAAATGAAAATTTTGATTTATATTGTAAAAGAAAGGTATTTTTCATAATTTTTCATTTCCTAGAACTCCACAACAAAATGAAGCTATAGAACGGAAAAATAGAACTCTCCAAGAATGTGCCAGAACGTTATTAAATGGAAGTTTGTCATCAAAATATTTATGGTTAGAAGAAGCCACAACATCTTGTTATGTTTGGAACTGTGTTTCCATTCGACCAGTTACGAAAAATGCTCCATATGAACTTTTCATTGGAAGAAAACCAAACATCTCATATTTTAAGGTTTTTGGTTCAAAATGCTTTATTTTAAATACTAAAGATCAACTTGGCAAATTTTATTCAAAATCCGATGAAGGAATATTTCTAGGATATTCAGATCGAAGTAAAGCTTATCATATTTTTAATAAAAATACAAATAAAATAGAAGAATCACTTAACGTTTCTTTCGAAGAATAGTATATTCAAAATTCTAACAATACTGTAATTTTGGAAAATAGATCTTATCAAGATGAAGATAATATAACTTATAGAGAAGATGAAAACATTGTTCATAATAATATGAATGAAAATATCACTTAAATTCAAAATATTTCCGAAAATAACGATCAACCCAAAAATATTATAGATAATAACGATAATATAGTTCAACCTAATAATGAAATAAGATCACTCCAAGAATATTACGAGATCATCCAACTCAGAATATTACTGGTGAAATAAATTCAAGTGTTAGAACTAGAAATCGGCTAAGTCTCCTAAGTCATGTTGCTTTCTTATCTAATATTGAACCCAAGAATCCAAAAGAAGTTTCTACTGATGAAAGCTGGATTATAGCAATGCAAGAAGAATTAAATCAGTTTGAACGTAATGAAGTTTGGGAATTAGTTCCAAGACCAAATAATCAAGCTGTTATAAGAACGAAATTGGTTTATAAAAATAAAGCAGACGTGTAACAACCCGAACTCCGACAAAACGATTTTTTCTTCAAAAAATCCAGTCTATCGAAACTCGAGTTGGCTTGTCTAGTATCTTGTAGAAAAGATAGAGATTATATATATATATATCAGAGCTCAGAAAAAATTTCACGACGGAATGGAATAAAATATAATGTAATCAAATATATCCTTACAAAGTAATAATACTGCCTAACCAGTATCCATAGCTATCATATCTCTGCCAAAAGCCTAACGTGCATGTATGTTATGAGGAGGGGGTCAGAACACAAGTTCTGGTGACTGTACTTAAATTACACATTGTGAAATAACCTGCATATACCGTTCAGTTACATTTTCTTGTTTATTGGGTTATTTTGGGTTAATAGCACTCATGGCTTTACACATACATTGTACGCATCTACCTCCCAGTAGATTAACCTAATATAGTATATGTAGTTACTCCTAATATCAAGGTACTTCCCATAGTCGCTCCTTGCACGGTCTCTACCGTCACGTCACAGTAGCGTCTGCAACTCTCATCCTGCGTCGGAGCGATGTACAGAACTTCATAAAACTACACCACGTTCCGCACATAACCACCATCGCTATGTTGTGTTAGCATACGAACTTCTATATCCAATCTCCCCAGTTGATTCTAGTCTCGACATAGAGTAATACCCTAACATCTATGATACACCACCCGGTGCAGTGTGCATGTATCCGGATACTCACATGTACATACTATCTACTGTACCCTGAGCTCCGTAATAGGGTTGCATCTTAATGCATGAAACTCGATCGGGTGTTTTTCCATATCTGTATAGGTATGCTAAAGAGGCATAAAGTACAGATATCTAAACTATGGTATGCATTTTCACGGTGGCTATGGTCTCACCTCAACCTCTCCCTCAACTAGTAAAAGACTACATCAAGAGCTAAGTGATGTGCCCCTAGCAAACAATCTACATCCAAATTGGCGTATCCCGCAATCAAAGTCCAGATAGTGAAAGATCGATGGTCTGTAGGTTTAGCTCTAGTCTTTCCGCATCACACTAACTGCCAATGACAGGTACCCAACGATTACCATCCTTTATTTGGTCCCTATCTATAGGAAAATTGATAAATCATCCCAATTCCATACCGCCACAGCCTTCTGACAACCAAACTACAGTTGCAGCCAAGGTATACTAACCGGGTGGTAAGGCACAGAACCAACCTTTGCGATTATAGCTTGAGCAAGCACCGCAATAGAAGACCACCATGGAGTACCCTACTACGTCCCTCGGAAGTCGCGTGCTTCCTTCCAATCTCGCAGAGCCATCAAGTAGAATATCAAGCAGAAGAATAACATGGACGTGCACCTCTCGTGTCTATAGACATCCCGATGATCTACCCCGTTAGGTTCTTCACCTTCAGATGTGCGGTCTGGTCCAAGCGCCGCATGCTAACGTGTTATTAGTCCCTATGTCGAATCTTTTAATCATGTGCTTGCTCTATCTTATCAGTTTACTAATTAACTTGATTAACCACATTTTATCTTTTATTTAAGTTACCAGGTTTTCTCCGAGCCCCTTATATCTCTAAGGAATGGACCCCTCTCGCTTATTAATTCAGTGATATAACTTAACTCATTTAAGTTAATTAATAATCCTATAACACGTTATTCCCTAGATTGTAATCAACGAAAGTAATCTACAATCTTTTACGTTATTACCGTGTCAATCATTGTCTAATCTAAGGTTTTCAGGTTATAATAACATAATCTACTTAATTTGTGATTAAGTATATCTTATCTCAATTAGCAGGCTTCATGTTAACACACTACTTAATATATTTAATTAAGTACAACTCATTTCATTTCACTGTAATATCTGGTTATCGGATTCACTTGCACACAATTGGCTACTTACTTACTTCATTCTGTTCTATGCCGCCTGAGCGGACTTTCGCTTATTATTGTTCTCTTTTATTAGACTTCATAATTCTCATTTATAAGTCTACCAAAAATAAGCCCACTACCTTCTTTCTCATTAACCATGACTTGGTTTAATACAACTTCTTGTTGTTATTTACTTATTTACATAGTTCTCTTAACTAAGGTTTATCAATAAGTTTCTTTTCGTTTATTGTAACCTACGTTATAATTTCCACTTGTCCCTAGGACAAGCCTACCTATTGTCTTCCATTCATTCATTCATACCCAATCATAATAGGTTTTATCATTCCCCGTTCATTCCAATTCTTATATTGTTGTAATCATTCTTTCTTTATTCACTGTCATGCATGTTCTTTACTTCTTTAAGGAAAACACTTCACGCACCTTATTAGTTTGCTTTATAGAAATATACAGTGATTTATTTTCATAATGTATGCTTATTTAGATCCGTAGTTGCAAGCTATTTCTTTTATTTTTCATCGTGGCTCTCTTGCAACTACGTTCTAAGAAGTAGGTTACTACGGGGAATATATCTTTTCCTCAGAATCCAACTAACTCGGTCCACTACATCCCTTCCTTTCTTATTTTCCGAGTTAGACATTTAATTTCTTTTTCATATAATATTCACAATAACCAAAATCTTTTCTTTTTAACCGCACCAAGCATATTAAATATGTTTACTTATTGTCTTTTGTGTGTGTGTGTGTATATATATATATGTTTAGGCATCAGACCTCTCATATTAAGTTGACCACCTATGGATGCTGGATTTGCTGGTTGGTTCCGGGTAGGCTTCTACCACAAGTTGAACTTAACCTCGTGTCTCAATTTAATTATCTACGATTTCCAAATTGATGTAAATTTTACATACAAATCAGATATATCTATTCTTTTTCTATTCATCCCAATTTCACTGTAATTTGATTTACAATATCCAATTTGTCATTAACAACATTTTATGTAACATATTCACTTTTATGGTAAATTCCACAATTCCAGTATTATAGTGACTTTAATCCAATAACATATTCATAAAATAGATCTATACAACAATATCAATTTCAGCATGTTCTAAACAAGTTTCATAGCCAATTTCCACAATTACCAATTGTTCATTATTTAACAGGGAATGCAAATGATAGATATACCATTATCTAAAGGTATAATTTAAATCCACTCACTGACAGCTTTCCAATCCTTGAACCTAATCCAGATTTTCTATTCTGTGGTCTTCCTCACTGAATCTAATATCAAAACAACCATGGATTCACAAATTTGATGCTAAAAGAAGACAGAAAGAAAGGAAGAAACCTAAATAGATCAAATTCGAGAACTTACCTCATGGTGATCAGAATTCTAGACACCTATGTTGTAGATTCATTTCTTATCTTCGAACTTTGAAATCAAAATCCCTAAGAACTAATATTTTATTTTCTGAAAAGTTTTGGAGGAAGAAGAGAATGGCAGAGCCTAGGCAGCATCTTAGAAAATATGATATTAAGGTAATGCCCTACTAGCCTATTTATAGGTGTACGAGAATGTATGGACCATCTAATTTAATCAAATAAAATCCGAACCACACATACAGAAAATTATACATCACGGGAAACGGATCTAATCCTGCTCGGGTAAACCCCTAGGGTGACCCGCCCTTGAGTGGGTCGACCCCGCCTATCATGGGTCGACCCATCCGGGTCCACGCGCGTTTTGTGGGAAGCTGTAATTACTAAAATTAAATGTTTAATTAAAAACGTTACTTACTTGATTTATATTCTTCTTCTTGTTTATTTTATTCCCCTTATACACCATAATTAAGTTGGAATTTCAATTCTACACATGTATATATACATACGCAATCTTTTGATTATTTAATTCATTGATAATATACCTTCTTATTCCTTGTCCTTTAATGCAATTAATGAAATTATTAATTCATTGTTTTATTCCCATTTTAATTGCATGTATTTAATTTCATATGCAGCTAATTTTTATTGTCCTCTTTTTGTGCATTGTCTTTTAATGGTGGTTATTAATTCATTGTTTTATTGCATGCATTTATTCCTTTCTTTTCTTAACTTGTACCTTCTAAATTTTAACATTTATATTCATGCATATATACATCTATGCACAATCTTTTTTATTACTCATTTAATATTTAACAAATGGCAGTTGTTTCATTCTCTCACCCTTAATAAATTCCGTCTCCGAAATTTGATAAGGTTAAAATTAAGTAATTCCTCGCATAATTCTCAACCATCATGTGTACATCCAATTTTAAAACCATTTGTGCACTTGTGAAAAGTGTAATTCAACATAATAATTCATGAATGAAATGAATGCCTAAGTGGTACCTCCTATATGAATGCAAATCTTTCTTGAAAATCTTTCTTAAAACATGATGCACACATCCTAAATGTATTAGAAATTTATATATTAATGCAATATTTTGAGAACCAAAATACTTTTGGTCTAATTTTTCCTACACTCTTACAGAACAAGAATGTAGTTTATCCAATTTTTGCATCCGAACCCTACCAAACAACTTTAAATTTATGAATTACAGAAAAAGTTATTTTTCTATATTCGATTACTTATGTTATAAAAATGTGGAAAACGGAAACTTTACATCTTCCGTCCTTCTTTTGTATACCTTTCACTAATTGTACTTAAATTTCCAAGCAACTATTATACAAAGATTTCCTATCTTCCTACCCAAGCACAATTTACATTAAAAAAATCTTCATTATAAATTTTCCTTTCCAACTTACTTTGGAAATATATTTTTTCTTCTACTGTCATGTTTGTTGCTTTACTGAATTTGTTGTTTTCTTAGTTATGTCATTGCTCTTTTCTTAGCTTATTTAACTTAATCCACTGATCTAAGTTTAGTTTTTAAATAAGCCTTATAATCCTTAACTAAAACAGGAAAACAAGCACTCTACACGGCTACTTTCAAGGGCTAAGAATCCTAGGACCATGTCCCCTCCGACAAAGTAAAGTCCCAACCAAAGGATCTAAACACTTACTTACCCTGTACCGTCTAGCAGTCACCACTAGTCCTTGTTGTGTACTAACAGACTTTTCCAAGCAACAACCTAGGCTCTATAATGCTTACGCATTCTACGGGAACTTGCTATTATTTCAAAACAGTCCTTGCTATTTACTTCATAGCCTCAAAAATATTTTCCGTCTTTCCTAGGTACTAATCCTTACCTACACCATGATTTTAAAAGCGCGGTTTGGCTTCCTTATTTCATTTTTCTTTCAACAACTAAAAGTGTCAAAACTTTATTTTTTTGTATTAAAATTTTCCTTTGCCAAACCATAAGAATATGCCATCCCAAAAAAATATGCAAAACTCTTTCTTTTTCAAGTCACAAAAGTTGGGGTAGACAAGGACAACTACATTTCTATCAGTTTCACAACCGTTCAATAACTTACATCTATGTGCAAACATCTGCTCAATTCTTAATCTTTACATCTTATTTTGTCCACCCAACAAAATCTTATTTCAAAATAATTATAAAAAATTATTGTCAGAAGAAAAGAGATTTTCAAAATTTTCTTTACTAAAAATTTTAGTTTTTAACAAAAATGCAATCTTTTATATGCTTTGTTATTTAACTCTTTCATACATTATAGTTTAAAACTAGTGAGCTATACATGTTTTATAATGTGCACATTTTATGTAAGAGTTCAATTTAGACAAAAATTCCATGAGAAATCATCATTTCCAAAGTACACCCCATTTTATTTTATTTTCCACCAACACCCAATATGTACTTTGTTTTCAAATATAAAAATACTCCCTTTTTGTTTCAAAAATTGTTTCCGCACAATTTAGCTAGTACATCTTTTAGAATTGTAAACTTTAACGTCAAAACCTGAAAAGCACCCTGAAATATTACCCAAAAGCTTATAATTTTTCAAGTTTTCAAAAGTTAACAATCCGGCTAGACTCAAAGTGGGTTTCTAACATAATTAGAGCTTCCTAAATATCCCACAAAGTCATCTCTTCCCTATATATATATATATATATATATATATATATATATATATATAAGGCTCTACTGCCAAACCCACTAATCCAAAGCACTAACATGTGGGATACATCTTTCTGCAAGCACATTGTACACTTATCGCCCAAACCACCTAAGGGTCTGATATGTCCATAATCATTCGTTTGGTGTACATAACTAACATCCCAACTCTTTGCATAAATCGCTCTCTCTATTTAGCGGGTTCCTTTATGGATCTAAAAGTATATATATAATATTTATATTCTAAAAATACAGATACATTCACTCACTATTTATACAGGAATCCTCAACCTAAACTCTGATACCAAATGTAATAACCCGAATTCCGATAGATCGAATTTTTTATAAAAATTCCAATCTTCCAAAACTCGAGTTGGCATGCCTGGTATCCTGTAGAAAAGATAGAGATTATATATATATATATATGTTTATATATATCAGAACTCAGAAACATCTCACAGCGGAATGGAATAAAATATAATGAAATCAAATATATCCTTACCAAAGTAATAATACTGCCTAATCAATATCCATAGCTATCATATCTCTTCCAAAAGCCTAACCTACGAGTATGTTATGAGGAGGGGGTCAAAACACAAGTTCTGGTGACTGTACTTAAATTACACATTCTGAAATAACCCTACATATACCATTCGGTTACATTTTCTTGTTTATCAGGTTATTTTTGGTTAATAGCACTCAAGAATTTACACACACGTCGTACCCATCTACCTCCCAGTAGATTAACCTAATATAGTATATGTAGGTACCCCCAATACCAAGGTACTTCCCATCGTACCCTTCTCGCAGGGTCTCCACCATCATGCCACAGAAGCGTCTGCAACTCTCATCCTATGCCGGAGCGACGTATGAGTCTTCATAAAACTACGCCACGTTCCATACAAAACCACCATCGCTATGTTGCATCAGCATATGGACTGCCATATCCAATCTCCCCGGTCAATTCTAGTCTCGACACAAAGTAATGCCCTTGCGTCTACGATACACCACCCAGTGCGGCGTGCACATATCCAGATTCTCACACATACGTATTTTCTACTATACCCCCAGTTCCATAATAGGGATGCATCTAAATGCACAGAACTCGGTTTAGAGCTTTTCCATATCTGTATAGGTCTGCTAAAAAGGCCTAAAGTACATATATTTGAACTATGGTCTGCATTTTCAGGGTGATTATGGTCCCATCTCGATCCCTCCCTCGACTAGTGGAAGAGTTCATCAAGAGATAAGTTGCGTTCCCCTAGCAAACAATATACATCCAAATTGACGTGTCTAGCAACCAAAATCTTGATAGTGAAAGATCAACGGTCTGTAGGTTTAGCTTTATTTTTTCTATGATACACTGACTACCGATGACAGGTACCCAACGATTACTATCCCTTGTTTAGTCCTGACCGGCCTATTTGTTGGGAAATCGTCGAATCACCCCAATACCATACCTCGACAGCCTTTTGACTTCCAGACTACCGTTGAAGTCAAGGTATACTCACCGGATGGTAACGCATAGACCCAACATCTACGAGTACAACCTGACCATGCACCGCAATAGAGGATCACCACGAAGTATCCTACCGTGTCTGTCAGAAGCCGTGTGCTTCCTTCCAGTCCCGCAGCGCCAACAAGAAGAATATCAAGAAGAAGAATAAGATGGACGTGCTCCTCTCGCGTCTCTAGACACCCTGATGATCTACCCCGTTGGGTTCTTCACCTTCAGACGTACGGACTGGTCCAAGCGCCTCACGCTAACATGTTATTAGACCCTATGTCTAATCTTTTAATCATTTGCTTGCTCTATCTTATCATCTTACCAATTAACTTGATTATTCACATTTTATCTTTTATTCACGCTATCAGGTTTTCTTCGAACCCCTTATATGTCTAAGGAATGGAGTCTCGCTTATTAATTTAATGATATAACTCAACCCATTTAAGTTCATTAATAATCCCATAACATGTTATTCCCTAAATTGTAACTAATGAAAGTAATCTACAATCTTTTTACATTATTACCGTCCCATTCATTGTCCAATTTCAGGTTTCTAGGTTACAATAACATGTTTTATTTAATGTGTAATTAAGTATATCTTATCTCAATTAGTGGGCTTCCTGTTAATATGTTACTTAATATACATAATTAAGTACAACTAATTTCATTTCACTATTGTCTCAACTTACTAGATTCATTAGCACACAATTGGCTACTTACCTACTTCATTCAGTTCTATGCCGGGCTTCCTCTTATTATTATTTTCTTTTATTAGACTTCATAATTCTCATTTATAAGTCTACCAATAATAAGCCTACTACCTTCTTTCTCATTAACCATGACTTAGTTTAATACAACCTCTTTTTGTTATTTACTTATTTAATTAGTTCTCTTAACTAAGGTTTATCAATAAATTTCTTTCCATTATTGTAACCTATGTTATAATTTCCACTTGTCCCTAGGGCAAGCCTGCGTATTTTCCATTCTTTCATTCATACCTAATCATGATAGGTTGTCAATGTTCCCCGTTCATTCCAATTCTTACTCTGTTGTAATATTTCTTTCTTTATTCACTGTTACGCATGTTCCTTACTTCTTTAAGG
This sequence comes from Allium sativum, assembly GCA_030737875.1. Lineage (NCBI taxonomy): Eukaryota > Viridiplantae > Streptophyta > Magnoliopsida > Asparagales > Amaryllidaceae > Allium > Allium sativum. The sequence continues at coordinate 256,823,090 of CM060927.1, read as the reverse complement.
TGAACACTTCATGCACCTTATTAATTTGATTTATAGAAAGATGTATTGATTTATTTTCATAACGTATGCCTATCTAGATCTGTAGTTGCAAGCTATTTCTTTTATTTTCATCGTCGATGTCTTCCTACTACGTTCTAAGGAGAAGGTTACTTAAGGAAATATATCACTTTTCCTTAGAATCCAACTAACTCAGTCCACTACATCCCTTCCTTTCTTATTTTCCGAGTTATACATTTAATTTCTGTTTCACATGATATTCACAGCTACTGAAATCTTTTCTTTTTAACTGCAATAAGCATATTATATTTAATTATTTATTGTCTTTTGTATACATATATTTAAATACATGTTTAGGCACTAGACCTCTCACATTATGTTGACCTCTTGTCTTAATGCGGTTATCTACAATTTCCCAATTGATGTAAATTTTTCATACAGATCAGGCATATCTATTTATTTTTCTATCCATCCCAATTTCACTATAATTTGATTTACAATATCCAATTTATCATTAATAACATTTTCAGTAACATATTTACTTTTATTGTAAATTCCACGATTCTAGTATTACTGTAAATTCCACAGATTCATAGAATAGATCTATACAACAATATCAATTTTAGCGTGTTCTAAACAGGTTTCATATCCAATTTCCATAATTACCAATTGTTCATCATTTAACGGGGAATGCAAATGATAAATATACCGTTATCAAAAGCTATAATTTAAATACACTCACTTGACAGCTTTCCGATCCTTGAATCTATTCCAGAATTGCTATTTCATGGTCTTCCTAACTGAATCTAATATCAAAACAACCAAGAATTCACAAATTTGATACTAAAATAAGAGGGAAAGAATAGAAGAAACCTAAATAGATCATATTCGAGAACTTACCTCACATTGATCAGAATTGTAGACACCTATGTTACAGATTCATATCTCTTATCTTCAAACCTTGAACTCAGTATCTTTAAGAACTAATATTTTATTTTCTGAAAAGGTATGAAGGAAGAAGAGAATGGTAGAGCCTAGGCAACATCTCAGAAAATATGACATTAAGGCAATGCCCTGCTAATCTATTTTTAGGTGTACGAGAAATTCTGGACCATCGGATTTAATCAAATAAAATCTGAACTGCACATACCGAAAATTATACACCATAGGAAACGAATCTGGGCTCGCTCAGTGCTTATCCATCAAAAGACCATTCCTGTGATAGAACTGCAAAACAAGCACCCGCGACATCTTATATGATCATACCTTCAACCAAAGTTTGACACAAAATCATGATTCAGGCGCAGAAGCAAAGGTCGGTTGTTCTTACTAGAACAAAACCGCTCAAATACAAAAATAAAGCAAATCGCCCATTCAACATAGTAGGAGCGACCTCACAACATAGCCATAAGGGTGAACAGCGCCATACAAAGGCGGAAAAAGGATGAACACTCTCGAGCCAAGAAGGTCGGTCACGTAGGGTACAAAGGAGAATTGATTCCAGTCCCGCATTTTGCCGTTATAAAGCAACCCAAAGCGTTCGCTCCTATAAAGTCGCCCGCTCGGCTATTCGAAGCACTCGCTCCTGTGGAGCCGCTCGCACACGACAACTGGATACAGTTGTGGACATCTGGCTACAGATAGGCAGGGGTATTGCAATTAATTGGATAAGCAACCCGCAGCCTACATATACAGATTTCAGATCATTTCCCGAGGGGAGCTCACCTATAAATACGTCATAGCTGCCAACATAGAGGGGATCGAATCTTGGAAACCACAAAGTGCTGCTAAATTCTGTCCTCAATGACTCCGTAAATATTCTGAAAAGAAATCATCATCTCCATGCCTCGAAGTACAATCACTCATCTGGCTATGGCGTCAAGCACAATCTTATAATCAGGGGAAATGTAAACATCTACATTCTCGATCACTTACCCATCCTTCTGCTCTGAAGATTCTACCATTCTCTTGCAAAACTCTAAGGTTGAAATGTGTGAATGAGAGTATGTTAGTTGGACATAAAGATGTATGAAAAGAGAGAGTCGATGTATTTTGCAATCCTCATTTTAAGAATGCAAAGACGTAGGCCTAGTTTACGACTGAACCACTCTAAATCTCGTCTTTGTTTTAACTTCCTTGCATTTTAATTTTCTATTGTTGTTAAACACGGCTCCATTTATTTCCTTACCACATTGGTGAAGTACGGCTTTAGTACCTTGAGTGTTTAAACCAATTTGGGTATAAACATTTTGCCGCCCACCGTGGGACGGTACTTGATTCTTTCCCAAATTGCAGTCCGACGAAGATTTTTTGAGAAAAACAGTGCTTTGAATCATGAACACGCTGAAGTAAATTGTTGACAAAATCAACGGCGTCTTCGACATTGCCACGTCGCCTGCCGCCCATTCTGAAGAAAAGGAACCGTTAAAAGTTGAGGCGTCCGTAACTAGGAGGGAATTGGAAGAAGCAATGACAGGGTTAACAAGTCAAATAACTATTGCAGAAAACGCAGTGATAAAGAAGATCGAGTCAATGCTTATTATTCAAACCTCTATCGTAAAAGTTGCACCAAGTGTTGCTGACCTTCCGTTCGCTCGAATAAATCATGCAAGCGAAATAATTTTTTTTGCTGAACGAGAAAATTCTACTTAGAAAACTGCGTGTCATGATTATGGGCCCTGGCGGAGACCCGGCAGGGAGAAAGGCACTCGTTCCGTAGATCATAATGAAAAGTGAAAATATATCTTAGGTACAGCATGTGGAGTTTCAGAAAGAAACAACAAAGGAACAACCAAATAGCCTAAAAGGAAACCACGCTTTTTCGAGAATTCTGAATTCACCTCCCTCCATGACACTATAGGGAATATCTTCATGGCGACTAAGAACACTGAGAAGTATCAGTTCCAGAACAAATTCAAGTCAAGGACACCACCATAAAATCAGTAAGGTTTTATCAATTCCATGACCAACCAGGACACGATACTAACGAGTATAGACATTTAAAGTCATTAATCGAGGGTCTGGTCAGGGAGAACCGTTTGCAACAATATGTGCAAGGCCATTGTCCTACTTCTCTACAAACAAGGAGAAGCAAGCTCCGAGAAAAAGGCCTAAACTAGCCCAGAGCTAATACTTGGTTAAGGATCAGTAATTGGAGTCCTGATTATGGAATTCTTGAACTAAAATCCCTATTACTTTGCTTTATTACTCCATTTTTACCCTGTTTACTTAAGAAATAGTAGTCATTTTACCCTGCTTTGCACTTGCTATATTCATGTTAATATTTGACAATGGCTTACTCACAAATGCCTTGTACGAACGAAATTATCATGTGCTTATCTGAGTACCATACTTATTGTTTCATGCTGAAAACTGATTTTTCAAAATGTAGGCATGATAAAAGCAATTAATCATACCTATCCTGGTTGCGACGGGAGGATTCTCAAAGCACATTTTAACCAAAAGGGCTTAAAAACACCAAAAACAGCATGCGAACCAAATTGGATGTGTAAGCACATCGTCTCAACAGAACATGCCGTTATAAAACAAATAACAAGTCAAAAGATGGTGCTTCTCTTAGCAAGCGCTTGCTGGAGATACAGACATCAGGCTTCACTTATCGTTTCATGCTGAAAACTGATTTTTTGGAATGTAGGCATGATAAAAGCAATTAATCATTCCTATCCTAGTTGCGACGGGAGGATTCTCAAAGCACATTTTAAGTAAAAGGGCTTAAAAACACCAAAAACAACATGCGAACCAAATTGGATGTATAAGCACATCGTCTCAACAGAACATGCTGTTATAAAACAAACAACAAGTCAAAAGATGGTGCTTCCCTTAGCAAGCGATTGCTGGAGATATAGACATCAGGCTTTAAGAAAGGTACGAGGGAAATAATAAAAGTGTCCCACAGATAAATACCTAGGCTAGAAACATGAGTCCTAGTGCCGGAAAGACAGGCAAAACATGCTGGAAGGACCAGCGCAAATCAGAAATCCTAGCCGAAAGGGGGTAACAAAAATCCTAGTAGAAAGGGGGTAATAGAAATCCTAACCGAAAGGGGGTATTCAACAAGGTCTTATCAGTCCTAGAAAAATCAGGACTAACAAGACCGAACTTGAATCGAAAATTGGAATTCAAGACCTCCCATGGGGGAACCCTAAAAAAAACACATAATAATCACATGCTTTTTTTAAAATTAAAAAAAACATGTACAGCCAAGTTAGTAGGAGATGTGGTTGAATATCATCTCTAAAATCACGAACTCATCAAATGAAATCGTGATTTAAATTAACAAAATCTATGAAACTATAAAGAGCTTTGATATAGGGACATCACCATTGTGTAAAAATCACCAATGCCCACTCAAAACATACCACAAACTAGTCATAACTTTATTCTGATAATTATTCGAACGATAAGATTCGCGCGGCCAACAAAATAAATTCCTCATAAAGAGCGATCACTCATAAGAGTAGGGTAATAAAACTATTATAATATCCAAATGATACAAACGTTAAGTGCGCAAACATGAAAATATTAAGCAAGGGCCGGCACTAGCACAAACAATTGGTCTAATTACGTAACAGATAAAAGAAAACAGGTTGAAATCAGACCACAAAAATCACAAATGCTATTTCTTAAACAGGGAAAGAAAAGGATGAACCAAATGTTTAGCATCTACTGATCTGCCTACACAAAAGAGCCATTAGAGGAAACAGGCTGATGATTTCAGACTACTTGCAAGCTGGCTTCCTCTTGCATTCCAAAGTAGACACATCCTTGTTATTCCAAATTTCATCCTCATCTTCCGGATCGGACACATCAGGTAAAGATGAGTCGTCTGATGAAGGTGTGATGAGAGGATTAGTGCTGGTAGATATTAAGATGGAATCAACGGCGGTAGGTTGAGCAGTAGCGCCGCAAGCAGATAAAGGAGGTGGCGAAAGCACACCTGATGCAAGTAAATAACAAGCACGAAACTCGGTAATCCCGGGGTGCTCGATAGTGACACCCAAGGCAAAGCAGTCAACAGAGGGAATACGAGAACTCGAAATGTATTCCAACGGAATTGGGTGGGAGACAAGAAATGGCAGCATCTGAATGTTCGCTCCTAAACGATTGAGCTTGCTCATTCGCCAATATCCTCCTCCCTTCAATCAGAGCCTTACGGTCCTCTCCTTCTAAAAGATGCTCTTAAAGGTTCATCATCAGCATTTCTAGGATACGAAAGTACCTGTTCCCAAACCAGAGCTAGAGTTCATGGAAAATCCTTGTTCAGATAACTTAAACTTCTGCAATTCATGACACTGCAAACATAGAATTGAAACAAAGTATTGTTAGTCCTGATTTTGGCTTCATCAAGATCTTTATGCAACCTGATTTTATCTTCCTCGAGGGTTCTAAGGGTCTCACTTTGAGAATTTTTTTTGCCATCGAGAGCCATATTCTCCTGTTTAAAAGCCCTCTTTTCTGAGGCTAAATGGCACTCAGCAAGTTCTTGAGCAGATTGGGCTTCTTGAAGTCGCGCTCGCACATCCTCCAGCTCCTTCTTAAGCTCAACATTTCTGGCCTCTAAGCTATTAACTTTAATGCTTCCGTTCTTTAAAAAGGTAATTTCAGACTTTGGGATCTAATCAGGTGGATCAGACTAGCTTTATCATTCTCTATGATCTCAATATGGTCAATGTGTCGAGCATTCAATTTCTGGAATTCATAACCGAATTTATCCCAATGTTCCAGTCACCTATCAACATTATTCATAGCTAGATTCAGCTGAGTTTCAAGTTGGTTCTTAACAATGTTAAGCTGATTGATCGTACAATCTTTTACCACATCTAAACTCTTAACGGCATCTCGCCTATCATTTGGATGTAAATCCAAATCGAAATACATTCCCTTAAGTCCCAACCACTGAAGCGATCCTTAAGCGTTGGGTTTCCAGCGAAAACCTTATTAGGTGGACGATCACGTATCATCTGAGTTTGAGTAGAGGTCGGAACAATAGATCTTTCGGAAGATTCAATCGATGTAGGGCACTTCTGAGCCTCATTCTTGTTTTGGTCGATCCTACCATTTTTTCCTTCTCTTCCTTCTACGAGATTCTTACCTTTATTGTCTTTGGCCAGCATCTTAGCGCAATCAAGTCCTCCACGCCTTAAAGATTCAACCATTGGAAGTTCAGAGGTACGTCGAACCTGAGAACTTGAAGACAATTGGGAATGCTTTGGATGACAGGAAAGGCGAGATTGTAAGGGACTTTGCGGATCGATAAGATCAGCCTGTTGAGAGAAGCCATCCGATAACGAATATTTCGCACCTGAAGGATAAAATATGAGTTCAGCAAGCATTCAAAAATCATGAGATTTATGGGAAATTATGCTGCGAATAAGATAATATCAGAACCAGTTTTAAGAGAAGCTATGAAAGCAGGGGCTTTCCCGAGATGCTAAATATGTTCTCGGGTTCCTCCTATATCAGGTATCACGGGATCAGACATCACAACGTCACACTGACTCAAATATTTGGTGGAGTCCAAATCCCCCAGGCCTCCAAAAGTTCATGAGAAACCTTCCACCTGAGTAATAGGGTGAGCAGGACTTTCGGCGGTCGTTCCAGAAATTACATCAGTCCTCAAACATCCATATTCTCATCGACCCTTCTATCACTCCCATCGGAAATCAAAGGAGAAGGACGATCACTTACATCAAGGGTTAGACGTTTCTTTTTAGTAAGAGGCTGGCCAATGGAACATAGAGAATGAACCAAAGTCTTTTTAAAAGATCGTGTAGAGTGAATCAGTTGGTACATACGGAGATTTTCCTCTGAAAGCAACGTCTGTCTACTCCTTTATTTTGGGTCATGCACCAACCCGCATTTTACCTAAGGGAAGATCGTAAAATATATTTGTTTTGTTCTCTATGGGCTGGAACATTCTCATCTTTTAATATGTTGTTTATGGGGATGTGAGACATGTCCATAATTTTTACCGATTTTGTTTGTGACCATTTTGCCCCTGTCAGCCGTGTACAGGGCATAAATTTTAACTCAGGTCAACTCAGAGGGTGAGACCTTGCCATTGGAAAGGAATTAATGATTACCTTTCCTTAGAGTGGTTACATTAAGGATTTGGCTCAGCGATTTGGGAGAAATCGTTGTTTTAAGGTTTTTCAGTTGGCTATTCAGGTTTTGGGGCCTTAGTGGAATCCTATAAATAGGTGGTGAGAGTGGAGGGAAAAGGTTTACTTTTTCCCATTCTCTCATTTGAAGGCATTTGATCTCCTTCTTCCTCTTACACCTTTCGACGATTAAAAATCCAAATCTAAGGGAGGAAATTGAAGGTCTACGCCATCCAAGGCAAGATCTACATCATTTCAAGGGCAAATTCATCGGATCGAGGGGTTTGATTTGGAGTGCTCGCTGTCCGAATTCTTATTTCTATTGTTTTAGATTGTTTCGGCAAATCGATGAGTGATTTCACATGAATGCAATGAAGTATATGAGTGTTTGTGCATGTTTCCCATCAAATTGGGATGTTTTACCATAGATTTACACCATTACAAGTTCATTTTCATATGCATCACCCTATGATCTAATCTAACAAGTTTTACTCGTTAAATTCATGTCATTTTACATGTTTATGTTAGTTAGATATCTCATTTTGATCATATGTTCATTTTAATGGTTTTTGGGTGAGATTTACATCATTTTTGTGGTAATCGTTATAGTCATGTGGTTAGTAATGTTATGATATGTTTATGATTGTGTTTGATGATTTTGGTTGTGTTGGTTTCGTCAGATTCGTCGTTTGGCGAAGTTTTGTTCGAAATTGGAGTTGAATTGCAATATGCAGGAATTGGCTCAGCCATAGAATGTATCGACCAGAAATTGGCTCGATCAGGAGTCAGCTCGGCCATAGGCTGAATCGTCTAGGAGTTGACTCGGCCACAGGTTGAATCGGCCAGAAGTTGGACCAAAACGGAGTTGGGTCGATCATCTTGGTTTGGATCGATTATCTTGGTTCAGATCGGTCATTTTAGGGATTTGATCGGTTACCTTGGATCGGATCGGTCATTCAGGGGATTGGATCGGTCATCTTGGTTCGGATCGACCTAGTTTGGATCGGGTCGGTCTGAAAGAGGGCGGATCGTTCATGTTTTTAACAACGCTTTTAAACGCTGTGGTTGATATTGATGATGCTATGGTTTGTTTCCAACAGGGTCATTTTCTGAAAAAGTACGTTTTTCAGGTATGACTCAGATTTGGAGAAAAGGTCTGAAAAAATATATTTTTCGGGGGCAAACCCCCCGAACCCTAGCCGCAGCGCAGTGGTGTAATTGCCTCGTTGATGATGTGACTTCGAAGTAAATTCAAATAGGAAGGTTCGAAGTGTTGAACGTGTTCGTTGATCAAGGTGGAACAATGAATGAGGTGGCAACTCAAAGGTTTTGAGTTGGTGGATAATGGTTGCTCGAGAAGGTTGCTTGAGCTATGAAATGTCGTCAAGGTTGGATAACTAGAGATGCGAAGGCTGAGAAGTCATCGTTGTCGTAAGTTCTAGCAGGCTCAAAGCAGGGGTACAATGAGGGCACCCAATAGACTGGAAGGTTGTTGGTCGAGTACCTTGGGTATCGTTGAAAGGCCTAGTTGTCAAGGTTAGACATATGGAGTTTATGCTAGAACTGGGGTTACCATTAGCCCTTGACATATGGCAAGGTTGGCTGTCATAAGATTAACGATGGTTTCAAAGCAGGATTGGTGGTGGTAGCCAGGGTCAGCCATGGATGATTGGTTGTTTTGTATGTACTATCTCATGTTGATTACCCAAAGTCGAGGGAGATGTTCTTTGAGTGCTTAACTGATACTGGTCTAGGCCTCTGGGGAGGGTACTTGGGGATGTTAAACTCGATTAGGGTTGTCTGTGTGAGACTTGTATAATCTGGTTGTCATTTGTGTTTTCCATAATTGAATGAGTGTTCTGGTTTCTATGGATGAATGGTTGAATTGTTTATAGTAAAGGCTATCACTGTCCGACGTGGGGAAGATAAGGTTGAGTTCTTCTTTGGTGTCATGGGTAGATTAGTATGTTTATCTATCCTTTCTCATACACTTTATTATTGAAGTTTGTTAGTTGTTTTATTGCTCACTAAGACTATTGTCTAACTCAAGGTTTTATGGTTCCTCTTATTACCTTGGGCTGTTCATCTGGTTGTGGATGGACAGACTAAGTAGCAGGTGATAGGTGAAGCTTTAGTGAGGACGATAGTGCTGATCGGTGGCGAGCAGGAGGCTCACGTACCAGTTTTACTACTATCTAATAATTGGGTTTCCACTGTTTGCTTTCCGGAATAATGTAGTGAGACAACTTTGTATATACATTATTTCCAAGTTGTGGATATTAATTTCTGGTTGTATGAAAGTCTTGTGTTTCTGCTTCACTATTACTACCTGTTGTATATGTTCTATTATTATATTCTATCCTTGCGCTGTGAGTTTACGACAGGTTCCACTTGTGTTTACCTATCCTGATGATCGTCCATAACTGGCTTGCACACCTTTCAGCGCATTATTTCTTTTGTATAGTGCGGGGGTTATGGGCAGTTGTCACATTTGGTATCAAAGCTCTGGTGAATGATTTTTGGTCAAAGTTCAAGGACGTAATCACATATGAGAGACATACTTGTAGATTTCAGTTGGATTCTTACTATATATATTAGCATATATGGTAGTAGCGGTTGTATCTCTTTTGCAATTTTTCTTGGAAGTGACTAATTATTCTAAATTATAGATTTAGAATAGGTAGACGAGAAACAAGACGCGCTACTAGGGGAGCCAATACTGGAGCGGGAAATGGTGGTGAACCTAATTACCAGGCCATGTTTGAAGCCATGGAAGAAGCAATTATGTGAAGGGTACCCGCTCCAGTGGCGGCAATGGTAGATGTTGGTGTGCGAGTTCCTAGAGTAGTAGATATTGCAAAGCTATGCAAGGACTTTACATCTCTAGGGGGGAAACCATTCAAGGGAACTGAGCCAGCTGAAGAGGTTCAGAGGTGGATGGATTCATTTGTTCGAATCTTTGGAGACTTGGGTATCGAGGATGCAATAAAGGGAAAACTTGCATCAAGGCAACTGCAGAATAGGACCATGGAATGGTAGAATTCTGTTACACTCATGTAACAACCCTAAGTCCCACATCGTGGAAGCCTGTATGAAGTGGGTACTTATATAGTAGAGCCCATCTCTTACTAACGCCAAGGCCTTTTGAGGAACAAAACCCCACACCTATACGGTGGCTAAGTTGGGGACAATATCTTGCGCGAACGGAGGTGCGGGCTGTTACAACTCAAGACTCCAGAGGAAGAAATTTCGTGGGAGCTATTCCAAGCTAAGATTGAAGAAAATTTTATCTCCACAGCTCAGAAATCTGCTCTATTCAAGAAGTTCGTAGAGCTGAAACAGAATGGTCGTTCTGTACTTGACTATATTTCTGATTTTGAAGCCTTGTCTAGATACACTTGTTCATACATTGATACACCATATTAGAAGAACGAGAAGTTTGTCCTTGGTTTGGATGCTCATATTGGAAAGCTGCTAGTGGACCATCTTGATGATTCATTTGAGAAGATTGTGGAAAAAGCTATTCGTCATGAGAGCTTGTTTCCTAAGGAAGCAAATGCTATCGCTGCGACCAAATAAGCTCAAAAACTACAGCGGGGTGGTAATAATAAGAAGAGGAAGCAGCAACAGCAAAAGGGAAAAGATGGCCAAAAGAAACCCAAGAGTGAGGTGGTTTACTTTAACTGCCAGCAGAAAGGTCATTTTGCTAATAAGTGCAAGAATCCCAAAGTTGAGAAGAAGTGCTTCAAATGTGGGAAGCCTGAGCATGAGAAGAAGGATTGTCCGAAATCAACTAAGGGCAAGCAGATTGTGAAGGCATATGCTTTGGAAGTCATGCCATCTTCTTCGAGAGCTCCTACTGAAGAGGAGAAGGAAAAGGGTGTCGTGATGCAAGGTACTCTTTCAGTTAATGGTGTTTCAGTTCATTTCTTTTCGATACTGGAGCATCACATTCCTTCATTTGCAATGAGCTTGTGTGTCCCTTGGGTTTGGAACCTGAGATTTGTGATAGACCCTTTGTAGTGACTAATCCAATTGGGGTTTCGTCAAATCTTTGCATGATATGTTGAAGTCTAGTGTTGTTGAGTCATGGTTTCTCTTTTGTGTGTGATTACTTTCTTCTTAACTTTGCTGGGTTTGGGATCATCTTGGGCATGGATTGGCTCAAAAGGTATGCAGCAAGGGTGAATTGCGAGAAGCTAGAGGTGAGGGTCGGGGATGTGGAAGGGCGAAAGGTGTTGATTAGATGAAAGCGCGAAGACGGGGTCTTCGTGAGTTATCTATATTCTCTTGGAATTCCACAAGAAGACCTGTCATCAGTGTTGATCGCTAATGAGTATGTAGATGTCTTTGACGAGGTCAAAGGGTTGCCGCTGCATCGTGAGATTGAGTTTAGGATCGATTGGGTTGAAGGTGCTAGACCAACCATAATTCCACTTAGGCGGATGGCGCCTAAAGAACAACGAGAGTTAGAGGGGCAAGTTAGAGACCTTTTGGAAAAGGGTGCATTCAGAGGAGTGTTTCCGAGTACGGTGCACCAGTCGTATTTGCAACCAAGGCGGATGGCTCGTTAAGATTGTGTGTGGACTATCGTGAGCTGAACAAGGTGACTAAGAAGAACAAGTATCCATTGCCAAGGATTGATGACTTGTTCGATCATCTTCACGAAGCCAAAGTGTTTTCTTAAATGGATTTGGCAACGGGATTTCACCAGTTGAGAGTGGCTAAGGATAGTGTGCCAAAGACTGCTTTTAAGACACCATCTGGTTTCTTCGAATGGTTGGTGATGCCATTCGGGTTGACTAACGCACCAGCGTATTTTGTGGATCTTATGAATAGAGTGTTCAGAGATCAGCTGAACAAGTTTGTGCTTGTGTTCGAGGATAATATTCTGGTTTACTCCAGAAATGGGGAAGAACATAAGACGCAATTGAGAGTTGTGTTAGAGATCTTGCGGAAGCATTAGCTTAAGGCTAAGTTCTCAAAGTGTCACTTCTTGAAAGATGAAGTGAGGTTCTTAGGTCATGTAGTTTCTGGAAAAGGGATAGAGGTTGACCCCGCTAAAGTTGCAGCAATCCAGGACTGGGATCGACCTAAGAATGCGACAGATGTTCGGAGTTTCCTTTGGTTGGCAGGATATTACCAACGGTTTATCAAGGATTTCTCCAAGGTAGCTGCACCGTTGACAGGATTGACAAAGAAGAATCAAGTGTTCACATGGGATGCAAAGTGTTAACAAGCATTTGGAATTCTGAAGGAGAGATTGACGAGTGCACCTGTGTTGACCATTCCAAGTGGGAATGAAGAGATGGTGGTATATACCGATGCATGTGGTACTGAATTAGGAGCATTGCTAATGCAGAAGGATAAGGTTGTGGACTATGCGAGTCGACAGCTAAAGCCGCATGAGAAGAATTACCCAAATCATGATTTGGAGTTGGCGGCAATTGTATTTGCTCTGAAGATGTGGAGACATTACCTGTTGGGAGTTCGATTCGAGTTATTTACGGAACACAAGTCGTTGAAGTATCTTTTATACCAAAAGTATTTGAATCTTCGGCAGCAAATATGGTAAGAGTTTCTGGCGTCATATGATTTTTGCACAGCCTATACTCCGGGCAAGGGTAACGCAGTTGTAGATGCGTTAAGTCGAAGACACGCAAGTTGGGGAGCGATGTTTTCGGAATGGAAGAGCCTCAAGCACTTGTGAAGGTTCAATTTTAGGACAAGGTGTGGGTTAGAACCTGAAATGTTGGCGAGCTTATCGATAAGAACTACTCTTATCGAAAGGATTGGCGAAATCCAAAAGAAGGATGCGAAGCTTATTGAGTTCATTCAGAAACTGGAACCAGAAGATAAAGAGTTCGAGGTCGATCGAGAAGGTTGGGTTCGAAAGCAAGGGCGATTAGTTGTTCCTGATATTGACGGATTGAGGGATGAGGTTCTGAGAGAATGTCATAACTCGAAGCTAACAATTCATCCCGGTGGAAATAATATATATCAGGACATAAGGAGAGTCTACTACTGGGAAGGGATGAAGCGAGATATTGGAAAGTTCATTTCCAAGTGTATGAATTGTCAGTTGGTGAAAGCTGAACAGAAGAAGCTGAGCGGTTTACTTCGGCCATTGGATGTTCCTAAATTGAAGTGGGTGCAGGTACCGATGGATTTTATCGATGGACTACCTAGAACTAGGGCAGGAAACGAAGGGATTTGGGTCATCGTGGATCGTTTGACCAAAAGTGCGAGATTCATTCCTATCAAGTCGACTAGGACGGCATCGAAATTGGCTGAACTTTATGTGAAATGGATAGTTCGATTCCATGGCGTCCCAAAGAGTATAGTGAGTGATCGAGATCCATTATTCACGAGTTGATTTTGGAAAAGTTTGCAAGAAGCTTTGGGAACCGAGTTGTGCTTAAGTACAGCATATCATACCCAAACTAATGGTCAAACCGAGAAAGTCAATCGAGTTTTAGAAGGTCTCCTCAGGGCTTGTGTGTTAGACTTCGGAGGATCATGGGAAGACCATCTACATCTGGTTGAGTTTGCGTGTAATAATAGCTACCAATCTAGCATTGGGATGACACCATACGAAGCGTCGTATGGAAGGCCGTGCAATTCTCCACCATGTTGGCTAGAAACTGGAGATAAGTTGGTACTTGGGTCTGAGATTATTAGAGAAACCTCGGATTGTATCAAGAAGGTCGGCAACAAACGAAGGCAGCCCAGGACGGTCAGAAGAGTTACGCCGACAAGCGTCGTAAGGACTTGGAATTCGATGTGGGCGATATAGTTTTCGTGAAAGCTTCGCCACTAAAGCATATGGTTAGATTTGTTAAGAAAGGAAATTTAGCTCCAAGATTTGTTGGACCATTTCTGATAGTCGAGCGAATTGGAAAGCTCGCACATAGATTGGAGTTACCTGAGAAGATGTCCAGTGTTCATAATGTGTTCCAGTGTCGTTTCTACAGAAATTCGTGCATGATTCGAATATAGTGGTATCTCCAGAGCAGCACGAAGACTTAGAGACCATAGTTTCGAAACCTCGTAAGCCACTTCGTGTTGTGGGAAATGACACGAAACAACTTAGGAGGAAGAAGGTTAAGCTAGTCAAGGTGCAATGGAGTGAGGAAGGAGACGATTGTACATGCGAGACGGAAGAGAGCATAAGAGCGACTCATCCTGAAATCTTCGCCGGTAGGACCCTTTGATATCGTGTCTTCGTTATATCGTTGTATCTTGTTGTTGATTGTTAGAATTCCGCGTGCTAGGATAAGGCTATAGATGCCTGGCTTGATGGTTGCTAGTTTGGATGATAGAATTGGCTTTTCATTGATGATAGGCATGCTGAATCGTTGTGATTACTTGGGTTTGTTTGGAATTTTGGGGGCGAAATTCTTAAGGGGAGAAGAATGTAACAGCCCGTATTTTACGTATCGGAAGATCGTAAAATATATTTGTTTTATTCTCTAGGGGTTGGATCATTCTAATCTTTTAATATGTTGTTTATGGGGATGTGAGACTTGTCCATTATTTTTACTGATTTTGTTTGTGACCATTTTACCCCTGTCAGCCTTGTACATGTCTTAACTTTTGACTCATGTCAAATCAGAGGGTGAGACCTGTGCCATTGGAAAGGAATTAATGATTGCCTTTCTGTAGAGTGGTTACATTAAGGATTTGGCTCAGCGGTTTGGGAGAAATCGCTATTTTAAGGTTTTTCAGTTGGCTATTCAGGTTTTGGAGCCTTAGTGGAATCCTATAAATAGGGGGTGAGAGTGGAGGGAAAAAGTTTACTTTTTCCCACTCTCATCTGAAGGCATTTGATCTCTTTCTTCCTCTTACACCTTTCCACCATTAAAAATCCAAATCTAAGGGAGGAAATTGAATATCTACGCCATCCAAGGCAACATCTACATCATTTCAAAGGCAAATTCATCGGATCGAGGGATTTGATTCGGAGTGCTCGCTGTCTGGATTCTTATTTCTATTGTTTTATACTGTTTCGGCAAATCGGTGAGTGATTTCACATGAATGCAATGAAGTATATGAGTGTTTGTGCATGTTTCTCATCAGATTGGGATGTTTTACAACAAATTGGGATGTTTTACCATAGATTTACACCATTACGAGTTCATTTTCATATGCATCACCCTATGATCTAATATAACAAGTTTTACTCGTTAATTTCATGTCATTTTACATGTTTATGTTAGTTAGATCTCTCATTTTGATTATATGTTCATTTTAATGGTTTTTGGATGAGATTTACATCATTTTTGTGGTAATCGTCATATTCATGTGGTTAGTAATGTTATGTTTATGATTGTGTTTGATGATTTTGGTTGAGTTCGTTTCTTCGGATTCGTCGTTTGATGAAGTTTTGGTCGAAATCAGAGTTGAATTGCAATACGCAGGAATTGGCTCGATCATAGATTGAATCGACCAGAAATTGGCTCGATCAGGAGTTGGCACGGCCATAGACTGAATCATCCAGGAGTTGAATCGGCCATAGGTTGAATCGGCCAAAAGTTGGACCAAAACGGAGTTGGATCGGTCATTTTGGTTCGGATCGATTATCTTGGTTCAGATCGGTCATTTAGGGGATTGGATCGGTTATCTTGGTTCGGATCGGTCATTCAGGGGATTGGATGGGTTATCTTGGTTCGGATCGGCCTAGTATGGATCAGGTCGGTCTGAAAAAGGGCGGATCGATCATGTTTTTAACAGCGCTTTTAAACGTTGTGGTTGATGTTGATGATGCTATGGTTTGTTCCCAATAGGATCATTTTCTGAAAAGTACGTTTTTCGGGTACGACTCAGATTTGGAGAAAAGGTCTGGAAAAAATATTTTTCGGGGGCAAACCCCCCGAACCGTAGCAGCAGCGCAGTAACGTAATTGGCTCGGTGATGATGTGACTTCGAAGTAAATTCAAGTAGGAAGGTTCGAAGTGTTGAACGTGTTCGTTGATCAAGGTGGAACAACGAATGAGGTGGCAACTTAAAGGTTGTGAGTTAGTGGATAATGGTTGCTCGAGAAGGTTTCTTGAGCTATGAAATGTCGTCAAGGTTGGATGACTAGAGATGCGGAGGCCGAGAAGTCATCGTTGTCATAAGTTCTAGCAGGCTCAAAGCAGGGGTACAATAGGGGCACCCAATAGACTGGAAGGTTACTGGTCGAGTACCTTGGGTATCGTTGAAAGGCCTAGTTGTCAAGGTTGGACATATGGAGTTTATGCTAGAACTGGGGTTACCATTAGCCCTTGACATATGACAACGTTGGCCGTCATATGATTAACGATGGTTTCAAAGCAGGATAGGCGGTGATAGCTAGGGTCAGTCATGGATGTTTGATTATTCTGTTTGTACTATATCACATAGATTATCCAAGTCGAGGGAGATGTTCTTTGAGTGCTTAACTGATATTGGTCTAAGCATCTGGGGAGAGTACTTGGGGGATGTTAAACTCGATTAGGGTTGTCTGTGTGAGACTTATATAATCTGGATGTCATGTGTGTTTTCCTTGATTGAATGAGTGTTCTGCTTTCTATGGATGAATCTTTGAATTGTTTATAGTAAAGGCTATCACCGTCCGATGTGGGGAAGATAAGGTTGAGTTCTTCTCTGGTGTCGTGGGTAGATTGGTATGTTTATCTATCATTTCTCATACACTTTATTGTTGAAGTTTGTTAGCTATTTTATCGCTCACTAAGACTGTTATCTGACTCAAGGTTTTATGTTTCCTCTTATCACCTTAGGTTGTTCATCCGATTGTGGATGGGTAGACTAAGTAGCAGGTGACATGTAATGCTTTAGTGAGGACGATGGTGTTGATCGATGGCGAGCAGGAGGCTCATGTACCAGTTTTACTACTCTCTAATAATTGGGTTTCCGGTGTTTGCTTTCCTGAGTAATGTAGTGAGGCAACTTTGTATAAACACTATTTTCAAGTAGTGGATATTACTTTCTGGTTGTATGAAAGTCTTGTGTTTCTGCTTCACTATTACTACCTGTTGTATATGTTCTATTATATTTTATTCTTGTGCTGTGAGTTTACAATAGGGTCCTCTTGTGTTTACCTATCCTGATGATTGTCCACGACTGCCTTTCTCAGCTTTCAGTGCATTATTTCTTTTTTATAGTGCGGAGGTTATGGGCGGTCGTCATAGGTCAACAGAAATCAAAGAATTAAGAAGAGCTTGGTCTAAGGTAAGACCCACAACAGAAGGAATCATTACAAGAATCAGAAAGAAAGACAAATGAGAAAGAGAAAAGAGTAAGAATTCTAAGAGCAAAGGTGTAATTACCTCCTTCTGCCCATCGCCCATAGAATTCACAAGGACACTAGATGAAGAAATATTGATCCGGGAATCCATTAGCACCATCCGTCAGACCTGTAATAATTCTACCATGCTTACCTTCCACAAAAAGGAAAGGACCATCCACCTCCCTTCTTTTAAAAGCATATAAAGAACAAATGTCCGTAAACGTAGGTTCTTGCTGCTGGACATTCATGAAGAGTATGTATAACCTAAGCAAAATTTGATACCCACTAGGGTGCAGCTGATATAGGGCAATGGCCAGGTGCCGCAAAATGGACTCTAAGTAAGGATTAAAAGGAGGAATTTCCCCACTAGACAGCGTATGATAATTGACCGTCACATATCCAGAGGGTGGATGATCAGCCAATTAATCCTTTCTGGGAAATTTAGCTTCGTCTTTTGAAAACCCAAAGCGATCACACATTTGTAAATATTGATCAAAAGAAAGTGTCGATTTGCGGCAACCAACAGGTACCCTTTCGAGAAAGCAAGGTTGAGGATAAGACTGGCTAACAATCAAGTTAGAATCAGTAGCCGGGGCAACCTTAATTTCCTGATCCAAGCCCTTCCGTTCTCTGGACATGATGATTTAACTGGGGTTTAGTTGAATTAGTAGTCAGTTTACATTTCAACACAGATAAGTATGCTTAAAAAAGAAATTACAACTTGAGTTGTTAGTAATTAAAAGGAAGTAGCTCTGGATAGATACGCCTTCCAAATAAAATCATCAGTCATACCCAATAATGAGAATTTACTAGTAATATAACTGCATGAAGGAAGAGTTATAAATTCAAAAGTGTAAGAAACACAGGCTCTGATTTGGTCGGTTGCAATTATTAATCGCACATACCAAAAGAATAGTGAGAGGGAAAGAGCAGAAATGTCGTTATGACATAAGCATTCCATTAAACATCCGGTAAAGGCATGATGAATTAGGAAATGTCATTTCATAGGCATTTCAGTAAGCAACTTGCCAGCATAAGAGGCCAAAAGTTTATTGCGTAAGTCAGAACCGCCAGAAGGTTCTGCATGAAATCCGAGTACATACTGAGTCAAATCTACACTTCTCAAACATCATAACCATTCATGTTCAAGCAATTTGATTTTTACCAATTGGGACCTTCTTTTATGAAACCAAGCAAATTAACTTGTAATCAGAGTTTAAAGGAAGAAAGTTCACTTACAATCGAACAGGCAGAATTCAATTCGAAAAAGGAGTGTTGTAGCTGAAAACAAAGATGAAGTAAACCTTCGACCAAAAAAGGTCAGGCGAAACGATCAATCAAGCAGAGAAAATCAGAATTTCAAGAAGCAACAATGGAATCTTCTACAATGAAATCGCCATTGTGATAGGTTTATCAGAGAAATATAAAAGCGGGAAAATGAAGAGAAATATTTAAAGAGGACTAGAAGGCCCCTTTTTAATGGTATGACAGCTCACTTAAAACCCAGTGGTCCGGTTTAACGTACCTAGAAAATATCCCGCCAGATTTCCATAGGCAAGCAATCGCAGGAATGTTTAAATTTTAAAAACATAAGTTATTGGTAAGGGCGCCTATTTTGTAGAATGTTGAATTAAATCCACCCAGCGGTATTGTATCTCATTACTTCGAAGCTTATAGTTTTTGGTTTTAAAAACTACAAACTTTGAGGGGCAAATGTTTATTCGTCAAAAGACCGAGCCTGCGATAGAACTGCAAAACAAGCACCCGCGACATCTTATATGATCATACCTTCAACCTAAGTTTGACGCAAAATCATGATTCAGTCACGGAAGCAAAGGTCGGTTCTTCTTACTGGAACAAAGCCGCTCAAATACCAAAATAAAGCAATTCGTCCATTCAACATAGGCAGGAGCGACCTCACAACATAGCCGTAAGGGTGAACGGTGCCATACAAAGGTGGAAAAAGGACGAACGCTCTCGAGCCAAGAAGGTCGGTCGTGTAGGGTACAAAGTAGAATTGATTCCAGTCCCGCATTCTGCTTTTATAAAGCAACCCAAAGCGTTCGCTCCTATAAAGTCGCTTGCTCAGCTATCCGAAGCACTCGCTCCTGTGGAACTGCTCGCACATGACAACTGGATACAGCTTTGGACAGTTGGCTACAGATAGGCGGGGGTATGATTGCAATTAATGGGATGAGTAACTCGCAGCCTACATATACAGATTTCAGATCATTTCCTGAGGGGAGCTCACCTATAAATATGGCATAGCTACCAACATAGAGGGGATCCAATCTTGGAAACCGCAAAGTGCTACTAAATTCTTTCCTCAATGACTCCGTAAATATTCTGAAAAGAAATCAACATTTCCATGCCTCGAAGCTCAATCACTCATCTGGCCATGGCGTCAAGCACAATCTTATAATCAGGAAAACGAAACCATCTATATTCTCGATCACTTACCAATCATTCTCCTCTGCAGATTCTATCATTCTCTTGCAAAACTCTAAGGTTGAAATGTGTGAACGAGAGTATGTTGGTTGGACATAAAGATGTATGAAAAGAGAGAGTCGATGTATTTTGTAATCCTCATTATAAGAATGCAAACTATCTTCATAGTGGACGTAGGCCTAGTTTACGGCTGAACCACTCTAAATTTCGTCTCTGTTTTAACTTCCTTCCATTTTCATTTTCAATTGTTGTTAAACACGGCTCCATTTATTTCCTTACCACATTGGTGAAGTACAACTTTAGCACCTTGAGTGTTTAAACCAATTTTGGTGTAAACACTCGGGTCGACCCGCCCTTGAGTGGGACGACCCATGGGTCGACCCTGCCTATTGTGGGTCGACCCATCCGGGTCTAGGCGCGTTTTCTAGGACGTTGTATATACTGAAATTTAACGTTTAATTAAAAACATTACTTACTTGCTTCATATTCTGCTTCTTGATTTATTTTATTCCCTTTATACACCATAATTAAGTTTGAATTTCAAATCTACTCGTGTATATATAAACACAATCTTCTGATTATTTAAATCATTGATAACATACTTTCTTATTCCTTGTCCATTAATGCAATTAATGACATTACAAATTCAATGCTTTATTCCCATTTTAATTGCATCCATTTAATTTTATATTTAACCAATTTTTCTTGTCCTCTTTTTATGCATTAAATTTTAATGGCTGTAATTAATTCGTTGTTTTATTTCATGCATATATTTCTTCTTAACCTGTAACTTTTTAATTTTAGCATTTATATTCATGCATATATACATATAGGCACAATCTTTATTTGTTACTCATTTAATATTAAATAAATGCGGGGTGTTACAAGACGAGTTAAGAAATTTAACTAGAAATAAAGCTAGACTCATTACACAAGGATACAACTAGGAAGAAGGAATAAACCATGAAAAAAACATTTTCTCTAGTCAGTAGACTAGAAGCAATTTGTATCTTATTAGCTTAATGCTTGTCATCATAATTTTGAATCATATCAAATGGAAGTAAAAAGTGCCTTCTTAAATGGTTATCTAAAAGAGAAAGTATACGTTGAACAACCACCATTAATCGCACACGAAAAATATCCTGATCATGTTTATAAATTGAAAAAGGTGTTATATGGTTTATACCAAGCACCCCGTGCTTGGTATAAACGTCTTAAGAAATATTTGATTGATTCAGAATTTCAAATTGGAAAAGTTGATTGAACGTTATTTATAAAGCAAGACAAAAAAAGATATTTTAATAATTCAGATATATGTTGATGACATTATTTTTTGTTCCACTAATGAAAAATTATGTCAAGAATTTTTTAAAATAACGATAAGCAAATTTGAAATGTCACATATGGGTGAATTGTCATATTTTCTACGATTAAAATTAAAAAATTACCAAATGGTATTTTCATAAATCAAGAAAAATATTGTACAAATTTAATAAAATGTTTTGGAATGGAAAAGACTTCAAGCAAACTGACACATATGAGTACAACAACACACTTAGGAAAAGATGAAAATGGTAAAAGCATGGACCAAAAATTATATCGTAGTGTGATAGGTTCTCTGTTATATTTAACAGCAAGTTGACTAGATATAATGATGAGTGTTTGCTTATGTGCTCATTTTCAAGACAATCCCAAAGAATCACACTTAAGAGCAGTTAAACATATATTGCGTTATCTAAGAAATATCAAAAAAATTGGACTATTTTATCCGAAAGATTGTTCCTTCGAATTAGTGTCATACAACGATGTTGATTTTCTTGGATCACGGACAGATCCAAAAAGTACAAGTGGTACTTGCCATTTCATCGGCAAGTCGCTAATATCTTTGTTTAGCAAGAAACAAAATTGTGTTTCACTATCGACATTTGAAGCTGAATATATATTAGCAACATTGGCTTGTGCTCACGTAATTTCGACAAACACTTAGAGATTTTAATGTAAATTTAAAAAATTCAACAATTTATTACGATAACACTAGTGCAATAAACTTATCTACAAATCCAGTAAACCACTTTAGAAATAAATAAATAGATATAAGACATTAGTTCTTACACGATAATATAGAAAAACAGATAATAAATTTAGAATTTTAAACTTCAAAAATCAAATCGCTGATATTTTTACTAAACTATTACTAGAAAATACATTTTTTTAACTAAGGAGAGAAATCGACATAATGTCGTATAACGATTTATGAAAATTTATGTTTAAAAGGAAATTTTCAGAAAAATAAAAATTTTATGACTCCAGCGGGTCTCGATCCCAAGTTCCTTGATACTAAGCTATGTGTTCTTACCAAATGAGTTATGCTACAATCCACATTGAACATAAGAAAAAACATTTTATTAAACCTATGCTGCAGAAACTGTTTTAAGGTGACCTATTAACAAACTAATAAATATCCTAAATAAATTCTTGGCTGAAATTAACATCACCTCTTGCTTAAACTTCTTTTCAGCTGACTATTTTTAAACTATTCGCTCTTATATATACCATTTTCTAGTTTTTTTACTACAAACATTCATTTAATTCCCATACACAAAAACTATAAACCATGTCGAATAAGTCATCATCAAACAAATCGACTCCATCAAAATCAACCAAGAAATCAACTTCATCTAAATCAATTGAGATTTTGGCTTCTCCAACTTGAAACAAAGAACCTGAATTAAAATGGAAAGATTATCACAATGGATATTTTCTATACCCAAAGAAAAACAAGAAACAACTTTTCATCTCGCCTTCTACCAAATATAAAATGAACAAGATTCACCACTACTAGTAGCAGCAGTTGGAGCTAGCAGAAAACTACTAAGTTTTCTTGAGAAGCTTGTTGTAACACCCCGAATTTTTTGAGAATATTAAAATTAACAAGTTCAAGAATACTTAATTTTTGGAAGAAGAACTAAGTGAAATGGGTTGCGCTGTTACGTTCGTCTCAAAATTTTGGTCAAGATAGACATTTGGTTTGCATAAAACGGATACCTCATGAAGAAGTTATTAAGCCTTGAAGTTTGTATGCATATGAGAAAAATATATATATAGATATATATAAAAATTAAATAAATAAATATGCAAAAAAGTTCAAAATAGCGAATTGGGAGGGAGAATAACCGAACCGACCCATTTTTAAGGTCGACCCAAGCTCCACTGGGTCGACTAGGGGTTGATTCAGGGTGTTTGGCTGTCAACCCGTGGACCGATTCGCTCTAAGGCAGATGTGGCATCTGATTGGTTCTCATGGTTCAGGGTTAATCTAATGGTCCTAAAACACTCTCTATAACTATATAAGGAACCTAAAACTAAAACCAAATTCTATTATTCACTCTCATCTAAACCTAGCAGCCACTAAAACCTAAATCAAATCAAAACTAATCTAATTCAACTAAGAGAATTCAACGATCTACATCAAAGGCGAGCAATTCAGTTTCAAAATATAGATCCCTGAAATCAAGTTTTTCCTTTTGATTGTAAGTGTAGTTATCTTTCAGATGTGAATAAATTAAAGACATGATTTGTAATGAATTGTAAAATAGAATTATATTAAGTTGTATGTGATGTTGATTCATGTTTATTCATGTCTATTCTATCATATATGCCTATGAACTATTGTGGTCTATCGAACCTGTCATGTTATGTGGAAATCGGTGAGTAAACCTATGATGTTGTATAGGAATTTGGGAATGAAATTATCATATGTAAGTTTGATGATATTATGATACATACAAGTTTTAGGCTAAGTCATGTCGTTTATGCCTAATTGTTTAGAGCCATTATGCATACATGTTTAGATATACGACCTTATATGTTTAAATCTACAACTTTATATGTTATATCCATGTGCCTTTATGATAGATCTAATTTGCAAGTTCACCGCTACATGCCAAGTTTAACTTGTATAGTTTTATGTAAATTCATATGCTTATGGTTCATGTTGCATAGATCAAATTTGCAAGTTCATAGTTAAAAGTATATTGTTCTATGCCAAATCCATGTGACATATGTGTAGTTAGATCCATACTTTTGTATGATGTTGGAATGTTGCAAAGTTCCTCTTTTCCCCTTTTTGTTTTATAAGTTAGGCTAAAATATCGAGCCTAATATTCTACTTAATTTTGCGAACGTACAACGGGGGTAATGTTGGGGAAAACATGAAATTACATGTGATTGACATGTTTGACACGTAAGCATGATAAGTGGCATGAAAATGGTATAATCTATATACCGAAAATTTTGAGCATGATTTAGAAGGAAAGTGGGCCATGACAGTAATTGATTTATAATTTACATGTAAATATGTAGGATAAACATGAAAAATTACATGGCATAGATTGGTTCATGAAATGGTATATTTAGTATACCATTAATTGTGAGCATAATTAAAAGCATAATTATGGCATAATTAAATTGGGAATAATTTACACTTGGAATTTGTTATAAATAAGAAATATGTAAATTTAGAAAAGACGAATATGCCTGACCCGAGGTTTGACTGAGTTGTGGTGTAAAACTGCCCGGAACCGACCGGCACATCCAGTGACCACAACAATACCTGTCTAATGTGGGTGGTTAGTGCATTGAGCCAAAAAAGGACCCAAGGTTATACTGAGTTGTGGTGTAAAACTACCCGGAACCGACCGGTACATCCAGTGACCACAACAATACCTGTCTAATTTGAGTAGTTGGTGCTTTAATAAAGCTAAGTCAAGATTGGTAGGGTTAATTCAATTAAGGAAACACTTAACCAATTCAACATGTTAACTAAACTGATGGGTGAGGTGAAGTAAATTTAGAACACTTAACCGTTATAACATGTTAATTAGACAAGTGGGTGAGGTTAAGTAAATTTAGAACACTTAACCGTTATAACATGTTAATTAGACAAGTGGGTGAGGTTAAGTAAATTTAGAACACTTAACCGTTATAACATGTTAATTAGACAAGTGGGTGAGGTTAAGTAAATTTAGAACACTTAACCTTTATAACATGTTAATTAGACAAGTGGGTGAGGTTAAGTAAATATAGAAACACTTAACCAATATAACTTGATTTATAGAAAGGTTAAGTTAAAATAAGAGGGCAACACTTAACCAATATAACTTGATTTGTAGTAGGGTTAAGTTAACACAAGAAGGCAACACTTAACCAAAGTAACATGACACGTAGATGGATTAAGTTAACTTGAATTGATTGATGACATTTAACCAATACAACAAGATGAATATGTGGGGTTAAGTTAGCAAGAAACACTTGACCAATATAACTTGATGAACAAACGGGGTTAATTTAATAGGAAACACTTAACCGATCCAACATGATAAGTAAGGAGGGTCAAGTTAATAAGAAATGCTTAACCAACTTGACATGATGAATGAGTGAGTTAAGTTAACATGAGTGGACAACACTTAACTAGTATGGCGTAATGAGCGGGAGGGTTAAGTACATATCGGGTTGGTGGGTAATATTAGTAAATAAAGGCCCACAAAGCTTAACCATTAAATAAACATGCTTGAACCAGTGGAAGAGTTAAGTACATATCAGGTTGGTGGGTAATATTAGTAAATATAGGCCCACAAAACTTAACCAATAAATGAACATGCTTGAATCAGTGGAAGGGTTAAGTACATATCGGGTTGGTGGGTAATATTAGTAAATATAGGCCCATAAAATTTAACCATTAAATAAACATGCTTGAATCAGTGGAAGGGTTAAGTACATATTGGGTTGGCGGGTAATATTAGTCAATATAGGCCCACAAAATTTAACTATCAAATAACTATGCTTGAATCGATGGGAGGGTTAAGTACATCTCATGTAGGTGGGTAATATTAGTACATATAGGCCCACAAAACTTAACCGTTTATTAAAAATGCTTGAATTGATAGGAGGGTTAAGTACATATCGGGTTGGTGGGTAATATTAGTAAATATAGGCTCACAAACTTAACCAATAGGAAATTCTAGTAATGGGGACCCATTTCAGCAGTAACCCACATGGATGTATCACATTACCCTAAACTAGGAAGGGTGGGGCACGATTACTGGGCTGATTATAAGTGGTCAAAGCAGCGGCAGAGGTACGTCAATGTAGGTTCCGACGGTTTACGGGTATGCACGTACTCTGGAGTGGGAAATAGCAGGCACTGGGTACCAGTAGTTATACACTATACATCTTCAATCGTGTCAGGTCGCTATCATAAGGATTGATACACCTTATGGTGGGACTAGCACAAGGTATCTACATGTAAGAGAAGGCCGATTGACACAGACACATGGAACATGAATGCAAGTAGGGAGCCGATCGATAGGGTAGTAAGGGTGCATCTAACATGTTCATGGAAATTATGCTGATTAAGGTGGAATCATCACGATAGATGTACACCTGAAGGCTACCACAATTACGGGGGTTGGGATCACGATTATCATTTTATACAGATTACTAGTTGGGACACTAGTTAGGTGGTGCAGAGATAAATTTAGAAATTAAAATAACAGAGTAGTAGCGAAACAGAGAAAAAGTAGAAGCGCATTCAGTTCACCTTGCACTTATCTTGTCTTTAGTTACCTTGTTTTTATGGTATTGTCCTATTTTCGGTTTATTCATGTCATGATCTTTTATCTTGTTTGCATGCTGAAAGATCACTGGACTTACCAGACTTATGTCTGACCTAGTTTGTTTTTCGCCTCTTTTCTTCCATCCCCCCCCCCTCCGGGTAGTCAGGGAGGGAATAGCTCAGCCTAACTTGGACCCCTTCTCTTTCCAAGCTTGAAGATTAGTTGGTGTATCGCTTTGGACTCTCTCTCTCTCTTCCACTGCTATGGCTGGTTCATGCTTTATCGGGGAATATCATTGTTTTTATGCTTCTTTTAATCTTAGAGGTTTTTAAATCAAGACAGAAGTTCTATGTATTACATTTAAGTATGCTTGAGGAAATTGCTGTAAAAGCTTGATTGAAATAAGTTGTTTATAAAATGACTTTATTTTCCGATGATTTATTTGTCTGTCTTGTAATTTATCTGCATCATTTACCTATAATGCTCCACCGAAGTTATGGCATTCCCTCTGTGAGTGACCTTAACGGAGGTGGGGTGTTTCACTTGGTATCAGAGCTGAAGGTTACCGGATCAGATAAAACATTTGGAAAATTATTTTCAAACCGGTTTTAAAAGAAGCATTTTCAAAAGAAAAGCTTTGTTTTAAAGGCGTATTCCCCAAAGCCATATGCACTATCTTTTGATCCTCTGTTTGAATTCTTGTTTCCTTCTTTCCTGATTCTCTGGGGCTCCTGGTTTTCTGGGAGGTAAACTCATCGCGGCATGGTTCCGTAGGCTTGACGAGACTACGATACTTGTCAAACGGCAAACAAGTGCCCAACTTCCATCTATAGCCATAGTAGTTTCACCTGCAGCTAATTTTCTTTCGGTCTTTGTAGGATTCCCCGTGCGATGGAGTCAGCTTCGAAAGACCTGTCAGCAAGTTACAAAAGGATGGAAAAGAAGAGAATAAGGGAGTTTGGCTAAGGAGCACAACCCAAGGATAAAGAACTCATGGATATAGACTTGGTTCACAAAGGAGGTAAAAAGGAAGGAATAGTAAAACCTAAAACAAGAGGAAGTATCTTTATTATGGTATAACGGGTCATATAATTAAGGACAAGGGAAAGAACAAATGAAAGGATTATCAAGAGGGCAAATGCATGCTCTCACCGCCAGCATACCTGAGGGAGAGGTAGTAAAGCTTCGGTTGAAAAAGTTTAGTTTTCTTTTGATCATCCTGTTAGTACTCTTTTGATTTTAGCGCTTCACATTCTTTCATATCTGCTTCCATAGTTGAGTCTCTGCACCCTAGAGCTTGTATAGTAGAGGATCCCATTATTTTCTCAAATCCAATCGGTGGTTCGCCTCATTTATCTTTGATTTGTAAGGATTTGAGAATACTTATATTAAGCACTGAGTCTAAGTGTAATGCTTATGTTTTTAGTTTCATGGGGCTATGGGTTGATTCTAGGCATGGATTGATTAGCTAGTAATTGTGAAAGGAGGGTAGTTAGACTTTCGACTTGCCTCGGGAATACCCTCGAAATTTCGTGCGATCCTAAGGGATCAGTTTGTCTTAGCTACCTAGAATCACTTTATGTATTTATCGACGATTTTTGATCCGTTAGAGTAGTCCATGAGTACGCAAATGTTTTTTTATTAAGGTTAGGAGTTTTCCCCCTAAAAACTCGAGATACACTTCCGCATATATCTAGTTGACAATGCAAAGCCAGTAATGCGATCAACGAAAGTTTTGGAGCAGGATTGGCGAGGATAGCCAGAGTCGGTTAAATGCTCAATTGTTTGTTTGTTTTACTAGTATCATCTCACATAATCGTCCAAATTCGAAGGAGGTATTCCTTGGGTGCTTGTCTGCTATTGGTTTAGGCCTTGGGGCTTGTACTTAAGGGATGCCAAGTTCGACTAGGATGGTTTGCGTGAGAGATATCGACCATCAGTTTTGTGACATGAGGGATAAGCTAAGTAGAAGAGAGACCTTTAATCATCTTAGTATATACACTTGGTATCATGGTTAACTTCAGTTTATCTTGGAAAGATATTTCAACAACATTGGATACCCTGTAGCATAGTAAATGATCGAGGTCCTATCTTTACTAGTAGGTTTTGGAAATGGAGGTCAAGAAGCATCACAATCGTGAAGTTAAATTAGTTAAGGTAAAGTGGAATGAAGCTCAAAGAAGATGCGACTTAGAAGACTGAAGACTAGATACGTGCATCATAACCTTTTTGAGGGTATATCCTTGATTCCTCCTTTTTCTGTAATATTTATTTGCATGCTAGTCTTTATCTTTTAAGTATATCCTCTCGATCCTATCCTCGATCCTTAGGTAGAAGCCAATGGATGAAAACATGTGTTTGAGACATGTTATGGTTGATGGTTGCAAGTGTTTGCTAGTGGTTGCTCATGGATGCATATACACACATTAGGAACTAGATCGGCTCAGTCACTTTCATATTGCATATGCATATGAATATATTTGTATATGGATTGAAACTTGGTGTGTTATCATATGGATGTTTCATATGGATGAGTGAATATGCACACATATAGTATTTACATGATTAGAGATATTTGCATACATATTAGACGCATGATAGTCTCATGATTCGCATTAAGGAGGTCAACTGGATCAGTAGACCGCCTGATTTTGCACTAGATAAGAGACATATACAAACACTCTGCATATGTTCATATGGCATTACAAGTCTTTTAAGGATAATGGATGTTTGTGGATGATGGATGAGTAGATGGATGATTGGATGTTAAGATACATTCTTCTTAACTTGAAGATTTCGGGGATGAAATCCTTTAAGGAGGGGAGAATGTAACACCCCGAATTTTTTGAGAATATTAAAATTAACAAATTCAAGAATACTTAATTTTTAGAAGAATAATTAAGTGAAATGGGTTGCACTATTACGTTTGTCTCAAAATTTTGGTCAAGATAGACATTTGGTTTGCATAAAACGGATACCTTATGAAGAAGTTATTAAGCCTTGAAGTTTGTATGCATATGAGAAAAATATATATACAGATATATATATAAAAATTAAATAAATAAATATGCAAAAAAAGTTCAAAACAGCGAATCGAGACGAGGAATAACCGAACCGGCCTAATTTTGAGGTCGACCCAAGCCCCGCTGGGTCGACTAGGAGTTGATTCAGGGTGTTTGGCTGTCAACCCGTGGGCCGATTCGCTCTAAGGCAGATGTGGCATCTGATTGTTTCTCATTGTTCAGGGTTAATCTAATGGTCCTAAAACACTCTCTACAACTATATAAGGACCCTAAACCTAAAACCTAATTCTATTATTCACTCTCATCTAAACCTAGCCGCCACTAAAACCTAAATCAAATCAAAACTAATCTAAATCAACTAAGAGAATTCAACGATCTACATCAAAGGCGAGCAATTCAGTTTCAGAATACAGATCCCTGAAATCAAGTTTTTCCTTTTGATTGTAAGTGTAGTTATCTTTCTGATGTGAATAAATTAAAGACATGATTTGAAATGAATTGTAAAATAGAATTGTATCAAGTTGTATGTGATGTTGATTCATGTTTATTCATGTCTATTCT
Source organism: Allium sativum (assembly GCA_030737875.1). Taxonomy (NCBI): domain Eukaryota; kingdom Viridiplantae; phylum Streptophyta; class Magnoliopsida; order Asparagales; family Amaryllidaceae; genus Allium; species Allium sativum. The sequence continues at coordinate 256,793,056 of CM060927.1, read as the reverse complement.
AGCATATATGCCTATACACTATTGTGGTCTATCGAACCTATCATGTTATGTGGAAATTGGTGAGTAAACCTATGATGTTGTATAGGAACTTGGGAATAAAATTATCATATGTAAGTGCTGATCCGCTTTTTAGTCAAAGCAGTCACACATGGAATTTTTAATCAACAATACGCTCGAATATTGGAAGCATCATCAGAAAATAGGCAACAATTTGGTCGAAATCGCATCACGAGCAAAGAAAGGCCCAAAACTCCTATCAGACGATCTCTTTTGGGCCCTAAAACAGCAATTACGGAGCTAAGCTCCGTAACTCTTGTAGCTGTCTGAATCAGTTTCAAGTCAAGCTTTCGTTTGGCTAAAACGAACTTACGGTTTGAAAGTTATGCCCGTTTCCGTGAACGCATGCAGAACCGAGAACTTAGATTTGGAAATTTGGCATCACCCTCAACCGGTTCGGATCGGATGAACTGGGTCGGTTCGGTAAGGAAGATCCGACCCGCCTAAAGTATTCTGCACTGAAGTGCTTCCACTCTTCGGATCGGAGACATCAACTCAGTTCGGATCGGACCCGAACTGATCCCCTGGACCTGCTTCTGCACACGAAGTTTTGACCTATTCTCTTGCCATAACCACCTCCTACAGATGCGGATCGGATGACACCTGTCTCCACACGACTTGGTAACCGCTGCTCCACTACTTTCGAGATCGCCTATGTGCTCGCCACGTGGCACACCTGATCTGATCCTCCCAGGAGCCTCCCTGCGCCTATAAATACACCATCGCATGGCCATTTTAAGGGGGGTCTTTTGGCTCTCACTCACCATGGCTTCCACCATTACTTCATGCAAGGCCATTGCTCAATAAGGAAGGCAAGTTCCACATTATAACACGAGGATTTCATGTATAATCTCCACTTTTCTCACTTCTTTTCGTCGTAAATACGAGGATTTCGTGTATAAACCGCAAGCAAACTATATTGTAATAGCTTCTTAGGATCTAAGAAACTATAAAGTGGACGTAGGCTTGGTTTTAGCCAAACCACTATAAAAATCTCGTGTGTCACCTCTTATTTTTTTGCTTTTTCTGCATTGATCTTTGATTGAGGTTTTCACATAATATTTGGGTGTTAGTGCCATTTTTTGGTCTAACAGTAAGTTTGGTGATATTATGATACATACAAGTTTTAGGCTAAGTCATGTCGTTTATGCCTAATTGTTTAGAACCATTATGCATACATGTTTAGATCTACGACTTTATATGTTTAGATCTACAACTTTATATGTTAGATCCATATGCCTTTATGATAGATCTAATTTGCAAGTTCACCACTACATGCCAAGTTTAACTTGTATAGTTTTATGTAAATTCATATACTTGTGGTTCATGTTGCATAGATCAAATTTGTAAGTTCATAGTTAAAAGTATATTGTTCTATGCCAAATCCGTGTGACATATATGTAGTCAGATCCATACTTTTGTATGATGTTGGAATGTTGCAAAGTTCCTCTTTCCCCCTTTTTGTTTTATAAGTTAGGCTAAAATATCGAGCCTAACATTCTATGTAATTTTGCGAACGTACAACGGGGGTAACATTGGGGAAAACATGAAATTACATGTAATTGGCATGTTTGACACATAAGCATGATAAGTGGCATGAAAATGGTATAATCTATATACCTAAAATTTTGAACGTGATTCAGAAGGAAAGTGGGCCATGGCAACTATTGATTTATAATTTACATGTAAATATGTAGGATAAACATGAAAAATTACATGGCATAGATTGGTTCATGAAATGGTATATTTAGTATACCATTAATTGTGAGCATAATTAAAAGGATAATTATGGCATAATTAAATTGGGAATAATTCACATATGGAATTTGTCATAAATAAGAAATATGTAAATTTAGAAAAGACGAATATGCCTAACCCGAGGTTTGACTGGGTTGTGGTGTAAAACTGCCCAGAACCGACCGACACATCCAGTGACCACAATAATACCTGTCTAATGTGGGTGGTTAGTGCATTCAACCCAAAAAAGGACCCGAGGTTAGACTGAGTTATGGTGTAAAACTGCCGGAACCGACCGGCACATCCAGTGACCACAACAATACCTGTCTAATGTAAGTGGTTGGGGCTTTAATAAAGCTAAGTCAAGATTGGTAGGGTTAAGTCAATTAAGGAAACACTTAACCAATTCAACATACTAACTAAACTGATGGGTGAGGTTAAGTAAATTTAGAACACTTAACCGTTATAACATGTTAATTAGACAAGTGGGTGAGGTTAAGTAAATTTAGAACACTTAACCATTATAACATGTTAATTAGACAAGTGGGTGAGGTTAAGTAAATTTAGAACACTTAACCTTTGTAACATGTTAATTAGACAAGTGGGTGAGGTTAAGTAAATTTAGAAACACTTAACCAATATAACTTGATTTATAGAAATGTTAAGTTAAAATAAGAGGGCAACACTTAACCAATATAACTTGATTTGTAGTAGGGTTAAGTTAACACAAGAAGGTAACACTTAACCAAAGTAACATGACACGTAGGTGGATTAAGTTAACTTGAACTGATTGATGACATTTAACCAATACAACAAGATGAATACGTGGGGTTAAGTTAACAAGAAACACTTGACTAATATAACTTGATGAACAAACGGGGTTAAGTTAATAGGAAACACTTAACCGATCCAACATGGTAAGTAAGGAGGGTCAAGTTAATAAGAAATACTTAACCAACTTGACATGATGAATGAGTGAGTTAAGTTAACATGAGCGGACAACACTTAACTAGTATGGCATAATGTGCGGGAGGGTTAAGTACATATCGGGTTGGTGGGTAATATTAGTAAATATAGGCCCACAAAACTTAACCATTAAATAAACATGCTTGAATCAGTGGAAAGGTTAAGTACATATCGGGTTGGTGGGTAATATTAGTAAATATAGGCCCACAAAACTTAACCATTAAATAAACATGCTTGAATCAGTGGAAGGGTTAAGTACATATCGGGTTGGTGGGTAATATTAGTAAATATAGGCCCGCAAAACTTAACCATTAAATAAACATGCTTGAATCAGTGGAAGGGTTAAGTACATATCGGGTTGGTGGGTAATATTAGTAAATATAGGCCCACAAAACTTAACTATTAAATAAATATGCTTGAATCGATGGGAGGGTTAAGTACATCTCGTGTAGGTGGGTAATATTAGTACGTATGGATGCACAAAACTAACCGTTTATTAAAAATGCTTGAATCGATGGGCGGGTTAAGTTCATATCGGGTTGATGGGTAATATTAGTAAATATAGGCCCACAAATTTAACCAATAGGAAACCCTAGTAACGGGAACCCTTTTCAGCAGTAACCCACATGGATGTATCACGGTACCCTGAACTAGGCAGGGTGGGGCACGATTACTGGGCTGATTATATGCGGTCAAAGCAGCGGCAAGGGGTACGTCAGTGTAGGTTCTGACGGTTTTTGGGCGTGCACATACTCCGGAGTGGGAAAAAGTAGGCACTGGGTACCAATAGTCATACACTGTGCATCTTGAATCATATCGAGTCACTATCATAAGGATTGATACACCTTATTGTGGGACCAGCACAGGGTATCTGCATGCAAGGGAGGGCCGCTTGACATAGATACATGGAACATGAATACAAGTAGGGAGCCGATCAATAGGGTAATAAGGGTACATCTAACATGTTCATGGAAATTAGGCTGATTGAGGTGGAATCCTCACGGTAGATGTACACCTGAAGGCTACCACAATTACGGGGGTTGGGATCACGATTATCATTTTATACTGATTACTAGTTGGGACACTAGTTAGGTGGTGTAGAGATAAATATAAAAATCATAAACAGAGTAGTAGCGAAGCAGAGAAAAAGTAGAAGCGCATTCAGTTCACCTTGCACTTATCTTTTCTATAGTTACCTTGTTTTTATGGTATTGTCCTATTTTCGGTTTATTCATGTCATGATACTTTATCTTGTTTGCATGCTGAAAGATCACTGGACTTACCAGACTTATATCTGATCTAGTTTGTTTTTTTGCCGCTTTTCTTCCGTTTCCCCTCCAGGTAGTCCGGGAGGGAATAGCTCAGCCTAATTTGGACCCCTTCTCTTTCCAAGCTGGAAGATTAGTTGGTGTATCACTTTGGACTCTCTCTCTTCCACTACTATGGCTGATTCATGCTTTATCGGGGAATATCATTGTTTTTATGCTTCTTTTATTCTTGGAAGTTTTTAAATCAAGATAGAAGTTCTATGTATTACATTTAAGTATGGTTGAGGAAATTGTTGTAAAAGCTTAATTGAATTATGTTGTTTATAAAATGACTTTATTTTCCGCTGCTTTATTTGTCTATCTTGTAATTTATCTGCATATTTTACCTATAATGCTCCACCGAATTTAAGGCATTCCCTCTGTGAGTGACCTTAATGGAGGTGGGGTGTTTCAGTTGCTATTTGGATTTGTAGAAAGTCCATCGTTTTAGAGCCACATCACCACCCATTATCAACTACTCCGGAACGACCGTCTACATCTTGGAGTCCATGGAAGAGTACTCCCACCGCACCTAAATACAGTCCTAATTCTTGGGATAATAATTATGCTACAAACGGGGAATCAAAGGCGGAATCTCCATAGAAGAAATTGACGTCATCAGAATTCGAATAACTATTATTCCTTTGTTAATTTTGGTTTCTTTGCGTATAACAACAAGTGCATTGTTAAAATACAACCAATGTATTTTTTCCTTCATGCTACCATGAATGAATAAGTTTTGTTTTATTTCAAACCAATTAACTAACTAAAATTAATACTATCAATATATATATATATATATAAAAAACATAAAAGATTAAGTAAATGTTATGATATTAGTGGTTTATAAAATTATGGGAACATGTGATCAAATTTCAAAGCAATTGATGCTTACTGATATTCTTGCCGATGTTTCTAATAATAATCCAAGTGTATTGTTGTGTATCAAAATCATTCAAGCTTATGTGTCATTATTATGTTCAAAGTGAAAGAAAATACAAAAGTTCAATGTCTGATTATCATAAAATATATATTAAGAAGTAAAAATACCACAATGTACATATTAATATCATGAGTGGTCAAATGATAAAGCAAGCAATCCGTACACACACGCGGCCATATACAAATACATAATATTAAGATAAATATAATAGTTATTTCATGATCTAAGTGGAATTTTTTTAAAGATAAATCTTCTCTTAAGTATTGATTGTTAGGCACAGCAGAATAATATGTAGAGAGATCGATCAAAATTGAATTTTCTTTTTAAATTTTACAATAGAAAAATAGAGAGCTGCTGCTCTTGGATTTGATTTCATATAAATTTGCCTTTTTCTTGGTACTTTATTTCATATATCAGAATATACCAAGCATCTTGTGATTCATTTTCAGTAGATAAACAAGAGTAGAAAACCTGCTCTTCATTTTCTTCACTTGTAAAATTTGCTTTGTCCTTCTCTTTTTTATTTTGATACCAACATTCTCTTTGGGAATGATTAGGAATTCGACATCTCATGCATTTGAAGTGACAATTTTCAGAATTATGATTTGATTTATTGCAAATATTGCAATGAGTGGCAAATTTACCTTACCTTTTGTGCTCTTCTCGTCTTTGTTCTCCTTTGGATTGATTATTTATCTCGCTGCCCTTTCTTTTATTCTGATATTGCTTCTGAAATGTGTCCTTCTTGGAGTTGAAATACCTTTGTTTCTTTTCAGAGAAGTTGATATTGGACTGGAATGCATGTTCCAATGTACTAGATGATGTTCTGTTAATTCTCTGTTCATGAGATTGAAATGAACTCATTAACTCATGTGTCGACAGTTTTGACAGGTCGTTTGATTCCTCTATAGCAGCGATACAATGATCAAAATTTTGAGGTAGACATCTCAATATCTTCTCTGCCACCTTCTTTTCTTAGATGCTATCTCCAAGACATTGAATTTGGTTTACGATTTCAAAGACTCTGGAGAAGAAATCTCTGATATTTTCAGATTCCTTCATTTGTAGGTTGTCAAAATCTCTCCATAAAGATTGAAGTTTAAGGGGATAAATTTGTCATTGCCTCGAAATTCTTTTTGCAAAACTTCCCATGCTTCTTTTGCTTTTCTTTTATTGAAAATTCTTGGATATATACATATACACACACTCACTCTTTGCTTGATATACCGAAGTGCAGTGACATTTTTTTTGATTTTCTTTGTATAACTTCTCTTGTGCAGCTGTCCATCTTGTGGGATCTCCATCTGCAGGTGGCCTGGATAATCTTTTTCGATGACATCCCATAGATCATGAGATATAAAGAAGTCCGTCATCTCACTGCTCCAATAGTCATAATGCTTGCCTTCGAATGTTGGCACTTCACTTGGAGAGTACTTGAACATTGTAGGGACTGCTGCCATTATTTTGAATGACTGATCAAGGCCATTAACAAGGCTCTAATACCAAATTTGTTAGGCACAGCAGATTAATATGTAGAGAGATCGATCAAAATTGAAGTTTCTTTTGAATTTTATAATAGAAAAACAGAGAGTTGCTGCTCTTAGATTTGATTTCATACTAAATTTGCCTTTTTCTTGATACTTTATTTCATACATCAGTAGATGAGATACAACTATCTTTTATAATGCAATGCATTCTCTGGAATATTCTAGACAATGTCTTATCAAGAATTCTCTAATATGTAATATATAGGAATTCTTTATTCTTAAATTATTCCTTACAATAATACAAGGCAAATTTGTAAATGCAATTAATTGTTGCCTAATAACAAGATTATTTCCAACAGCTTAATTTTGAAAATTACAAATTAACTTTTAACACTGATCGTGTACTCTTATTTATGTTATCACCTTCACAAGCAACATTGTAAATTTTGCTTTATGGGTGATTGGGAAATTCGATTCAAAAGTTCAGTTGAATATGGATTTCTGTTAATCTCTTTGTTGGTTAATAGAAGTCTATTTTTGAACCGAGCATATCGGCAATTATTTCTATTTAGAAGAAAGCATATTGGCAGCAAATTTTATCATGCCTATTGCTCATAATCGTATTATATCTATTACTACTTTTATTGTATATCTCTTTAGTTTAATGTATCAGATTGTGTGAAAAGGCTATTAATTGTCAGATCAAGCATAAGAAAGATGAATATGTAGAAGAAACTTTAAAAAAAAATCACCTATGAAGTCTTCGACGTTATAGTATGATGAATATATAACCAATAACACCAAATTTTGGTAAATAAAAGATTCAGTTTATCCCGGAGCTTTTTTTTTAAATTTATAATAAACCATCTTTAAGAAACTGTTAGCAAGAGAAACAAATAGAAAAGGTAACTACAACTTTTGAATGGAAGTTTAAAAGCCTAGTTTTTCAAAGATATCAACATAATTATCTATAAAATAAATGTGAATAAATCTGTAAAGAAATAAGGGGAAAAGTCTTAAGCTCACCAAGCATTAAAATTGACAGGATTATCTATCAATGATCAACCAATCATTGTTGCACCTCAATCCTTTTAACCTTAAAATAATGAGTAAGAGAATAACATAATCGTAAAATAGAGTAGAACTTGGAAAGGATGAATAACCTATAAAAAGAAACCGATATTTTCCAAACAACCCATCAAAACCAAAAGCATAATTACCCTCGAGAAAGTCATAGAAACCAAATTTCTTTGCCTTAGCAAATGTACCTTGTTGTAATCAAGCTATAATCCTCTTAATCTGACCAATCAACAACTGAAGGTGAATTCTATAAAGATGTATACAATTTGGATGATTTAGTTCATGATTATTTAATCAAGACATAAAACGATATCTGATACATTATTACCTGCAATATTGCAAAACATGTCTTTATTTTCAACCAGTTCCAGTTTCTGCACATTCTACAGCACTAAAGCCAACAAAGTATCTTCATAAGGAGTAGTCAAAATAGACTACAACATTGTCCCTAAAAAATACAAAAATAAAGGAAAATTAATCTGATCGGTCCTTATAAAAAAGATTTTGTGAAGTAAAATGCTAATATTGTGATGTTAGACCAGTAGGTCCAGTACAATCATGAAACTTCTTATTATTAGTAAACATATATAAGATGACCTGTTATTAAAGAAATGTACAATGTCATGCTAAACCGGATCATGGTTAATGAAACATAAACTAAATGAAAGGTAGAACAATATGCTTTATATGCCTCCAAGTTTGGAAGCCCATTTTTAAAATGTAAGATGAATCTATTTTTTTTATCCTGGGAACGTTGCACTATAATAAATATAGCTTTCTTTAAAATCCACTGCACCTAATGTCAATGCCTTAGTTAGCTGGAACCTAACTGAAACCTAGGTGACAAATTGTTTTTCCTGAACTCAATAAGAGGTGAAACTAAATGCAAAACTGCATATATCCTGCACATTTCACCAAACATCATAACCTTCTCCTGTAATTTGTGTGGTTAGATTTTATCCCCCCTCCCATTTCAACGCAACCTTAAGCAATATCAATTCGATATCCTAAAAGTTTTCCCATGTACGATACAGTATAATTATTCTAGAAGGAACTTACAAGAATATTATACAAATAGACAAATATCCAATGCTAATAATGGTTGACTCAGTTCTCTGAAATTACATCATGTTGAAACTGTATGCCAATCAAATCCATTTGTTGTGTCTACAACAAAACATATACATGGTCTCTTCTCTCTTCTGTTAATAATCACATTAAAGTTCTATCCTCAAAGAAAAATCAAAGGATTAAAATTGTAGTTTTTATGTAAATCCTATGCGCCCCAACTCTCCATTATGACTACAGTGAACATATGAAAGCTTATATCTGCAAAATACATAGTTTTTTCCATAGTAGAGTGATGAGGCAAGTTTACGGAAAAAAAACCCTCTTAGCATCCTTTTAGGTCAAAAATCTTGGGTTTTAAACCATGGGGATATATTCCTAGTTACAAAATATCCAAAGTCATAAGTGCTTACATCTATAATAAATGAACCGCTACCATGCATGTGGTCAATAACATGGCATACTATAAAATTGCTTGTTCATATTATATAATGATTATAACCCATCAAAATGATAAAATGAGATTCACGAAGAATATTTGTATCATCTTTTCCTTAAAGCAAAGTCGAAGACATGTCCCTACCTTACACGTGTGCACATGCACACAGTTATATATGCACATAAAAATTAGTTAAGATACAAAAAGAATATGTAAAAAAGTGCTTAGACGTCTATAACAATACAAAAGAGTGGTTAAACAACTATAAAAAACATTCATAAATAAATAAGACAGACATGTTATATGGTTGTAATACAAACATTTAAAAATCATTGAGAAAATTGCAACAAAATCACTATGGGGGTTGGTATTTCAGCTTAAACAATAAACATGGTTTCAGTTATCATTTCATATAAAAAATAATAGTCAGGAAAGTTTGAGAACAATTTGTACTCGGGGCTGATGTTTGACACGAAACTATCTTGGCCGATGATTATGGTTTCCCAAGGAGAACAATATTATATACGCAAATTACATAATTGTAGTATATTCCACCATAATATGCCTAGGATGAAACTTGATTAAAGTTATTTCAGTTATTAGAGGGATATTGTAATCACACTAAAAATTGGTATTACAATTCTAAAAGCACATTTTTATAATCCAATCAAAAGATACGATATACTCAAATGAAAGTCATTGGTATAGGAAAAAAATTGGCAAAGCCAACAAATAAAATTCAAAAGCGCGCCTTCATATATAAAAAGCGGTCATCCCAAAATCTAAAAATAGTATCTACGTAAATAAGAAAAAGAAGGATCTATCAACTCCAGTGTGGATGCAATAACTCAAATCCATATTGAGTATAATAGTGGTCATAGATTTGGTCCTCTTCCTTATCTTCCAATATTTATTGCCAATAAAAGAATTATTCTAGCACACCATGGCGGAAACTGTAATAACTCGGAAAATCTGAGCTAGTTTAAAATGTTTAATTTGGCTATTTTAGTAGATTTTTAATATTTAAAATAAAATATTTTAAATAATAACGACGAAAAGTATGTTTGAATCGATGTTTGAAAATGAATATAATTATTTTGAATTATAAACAAGGCCTTAAATGGCGTGGTAGTTTCAAAATTTCAATTCAAACTTTGACTGATGTACCGGGTGCAAAAGAAAACGAATTTTAGTGAAACCAAAAATATTTAAATCTGTTAGTGAATATCTTTATAACGAATCTGAAAAATCGAAGTTTCATAGCGGGAGTCAAAAATTATGCTCAGATGAATTTTCAGAAAGGTCGTTATAGAGAATATATCGCCCTTGAAAATAGATATTTTGCAAACGACCTCGGAATTCGATGAAACAACTTTTGTTGGATCCAAGATGTCGAATTATTGCTAGGTTTCAAATTTCATAATTTTGGAAGTTAATATGTGAGCGTGGCAAAAGAAAATGTGTTTTGGTCAATTACAGTTAAATTGGTTCGACCAGAAAATGGCTATTTTTCAAACGGTCTCAGAATTCAACGAAACTAGTTTTGTTGGGACCGTATCGTCAAAACATAGCTAGATTTATTTTTCTGGAATTTTTAGCAGTATGTGGCGCCGGCAAATTGAAATGTACGTTCAAATCAAATATTGAATGTTTTATATTTTAAATTGAAGAGAAACTGACTGAAACAGTCGAATGGGCATACGAAACATATCCCATTGTGTTTGGAATAGGGGTATTTAGCTAGGGACGACAGTCGTTCGGTTCGAATTGGAGTTCGTATGTGATAAGGGGTATATTCGGATTTTAAAGAATTAATAATTAAAATAAAAAAGGCTGGCCAATCAAACTCCTTCACATTCTCTCTCCCCGACACCCTACATAAATCGACGACGGAAACCCTTGTCTTTCTTCTCTCCTCGATTTGCTTAATACACACAATGAAATTCAACACTCATGTTGAAGATTTTATAGAGAAGGGTGAGTACTCCAAATCCAGATAAGAAGCGTCCTCCATCGTTCGTTATTCGCTAAGACCCGCACCTCGGAAGTGCCACCGTTCGCCAGCGAATTGCACCCTCTGGCCGCCGTCGAGTCCAGTCAAGGTGGGTGGCGCGTGAAGCTTACTCGGAGGTCGACAGGGTGGTGAAGTCTGATCGGAGCGAAGCGGAGTGGTTTGAGCGAGAATGTATTTCCTAGTTTTGAAGCTGATAAGAAATCATCGGCCTGTAGGTTAAGGAAGAAGAAGGTATATAACTAAACTAATTATAACACTTTAAAGCGATGCTAACTTGTAAAAATCATATCTTTTTGCTATGTGGTCGAAATTCAGTGAAACAATAGACAGTGGACTCATGAGGACGTCTTCTACATTCTAGAAGAGACCGCATATTTTTCTGAGCCTTCTGCAATTTTTGGTGGAGTGGAACCCAATGTGAGATTTCTAAATTATAAATGATATGGAAAACAACGATGTATAATTTATATAGTCGATGTATGAGTTATATAAGCGTTGTACACCTCATGTATAAGCGTTGTATAAGTTGTACGTTCGATGTATAAGTTATATATGTGTTGTAAAAATTATATATGTGTTGAAATGATTGAAATGAAGTGAAAAGAAATTGAAATATATTTATATACGAATATATATATATATATATATATATATATATACTCCCCTCGTCCACAGACCATGGACGATATTTATTGGTTGTGATATTGTTTGGATTATTGGTTAATGTGAGATTTGGTGAAAATCATGAATGATTGATTGTGGTTGAAAAATACCTGTTTGTGGTTGAGAATTATTTTGGTTCCACATAGGATTAGTTGTGGAAAAGAAAAATAAACATGCTCGTCTGCATACGAATTAGATGCATGAAATCCCCATTGTCAAAAACCGCAAGGTTTTAAGGTAGAGCGAGGAGCCGTACTAGGGACGGTCCCGGTTTTAACTACCCTGCCGTTATGCTGCCGAAATTTTCGACAATATTCATGTGTTAGAATTATTTTCATGTGTTGAAACTATATTCGTGTGTTGAATAGAAATTCATGTGTTGAATGAGTTCATGTGTTGAGTAAATTATTTGAAAGATAAAAATCACATTTTTATTATATATGTAGCCTATATAAAATATTAGTATTTTAAATAAATTGTTTTAACACCAAAAATAACATTTTTACCTTATGTATAGACTATATAAAATAATCGTGTTTTGAAATAAATTGTTTTACAATAAAAATCACATTTTTATTATATATATATCAACTATATAAAATATTCATGTGTTGAATAAAGGGCTAGAACGATAAAAATCATATTTTATCGTATGTGTGAAGTCGAAAACGTTCATGTGTCGAATATATAGATTGAACAATAAAATCTACATTTTTATTGTGAATATGAAGTGTTAAAAATGGTGATGTGTGGAATAAATAATTTTGATGATAAAAATATCATTTTTATAAAATATATAAAGTGGATATGGTTTTGAAATCGAAGAATGAATTATATTTATATATATACATATACATAAATATAATTAAAATAAATCAAATAACGAAGCTGCAGTTCGTATTTTGAAATCGTGATTTCAAACGATTAGTGCGGGAGATCCGACCATCGGATTTTCCCGAAACCGAAACCGTTGGGTTCGCTTTGGAAATATCTTTCCAACGATACCAACTTTGTGAAGATTCAACGGTTGGATTGTCTGGAATGTTTAATTCAAATCTGAAGAAAAACAGCGCCAGAATCAATTATATATATATATATAATTGAATTAAATCGAATAACGACGCTGCAGTTCGTATTTTGAAATCGTAACTTCAAACGATTAGTGCGGGAGATCCGACCGTCAGATTTTCCCAATACTGAAACTTTGGATTCGTTTTGAAAAGATATTTCTAATGGTATAAAATTTGTGAAGATCCAACGGTTAGATTTTCAGATATGTGTAAATCAAATCTGAAGAAAAACAGTGCCACGGCTGCGTTATGGCCTGAAGCGTCGTTTGAATGAATTGACTATTTTTAAATAAATAAAAATAGCGATAAATCGTGATAAAATATTATAAACGATATGGAAGGGAAATAAACTGAATTTGCTCGGTTTATGTGATATTTGATGGTTGAATGTGTTTGGCGTGAAATTACATTAAAGAACAAAATTAGTGATGTTGAATAATTTAACCATTGAAATGTATTGATTTGAAATTCTAAATATACGTGATTTATTTGAAAAGGTCGAGTTAATTCTCATTTCAAATAATTGATCGACGATCGAAAGTCGAGGATATGAAGACGGTGCAAGACCGATGATCCGCACGTCGGATGGAGGGGTGCTACTGATGCCCATGATGGGAGTAGCTACCTTGAAGGGGACGAAGTAGTAGCCGTCCGGACGTACTTGTTGATTGTACGAATATGCGAGGTATTGAGTGCCTCCGGTTTCATTCAGACCCAGAACGAACTTGTAAATGGACTGTGTGTCTGACATTGGATTTTGTTCTGTGCTGATTGATCTCTATTAAATATATATCTGTTTGGCGGCGGAGAATTTATTCTCTTGCTAAACGCCCTTCTCTGAGATGTACGAGCTCAGAGGTTATATATCAATAGAAATCAGTCGCATGGAGTGAATTGCCTGTGTGGCATGCCTAAGTGGCAGATGATCAAGGCTTCTGTTGAAAAGCAAAGTCTTGAGGTGGATGATCAAAGCACGGCCTGTGTGGCATAGCTTTGTGTATGACGTTGATTCGCGAGCCTCACACCCCGGTATGGACCAGAAATGGGAGAAGGATCCAGGGAGGACATGCGTTTCTTTCTAGCTAGGGTGGTGTCAGTGACCTACCAGCCCTGACATTTATATTATTTTCACTTGTGTGGTTGTTGCTGTTGCGAGGCGCCTCGAATATATCGGTGACTATGTGGAGCCGATGGAGTCATAGGACTCATTGACGCCCCAAAGGGCGGGGAAACGCAGTGTTCAGGCATTTTAGTCCACATCGGTGGACCGGGACCGTGGCTCCGAAGGGTCACTCGAGCTCTGATCCTGAGACACGGGCTAGAGCGTCTCGAATTCGGTAAGGACTATCTTTTGCCTTGGTTCATGATGGAAATCCAATTTCCAAATACGACACCATGCGGTTTTTATTGTATATATATAGCGACATGATATATGGTACCATGTCGTCTATGATTGATAGTTATGATTGAAATTGTTTTTGAAACATATATACACTAGCAATATTATCAAATGATTTGTTTTGCTCGTATCAAGCATATTTTGGCCATTATAAGGTAAAACTCTATCCTCCGGCTTGTGTTGCATTATGTGATGGGAACTGAGTCTTATAATGGCTTCATTTTTATAAAAAAGCATTGCGAGGTTTAAAAGATTTACTTGTTTTAAAGCACTGGCAATCCAATGGAGTAAAACCGTTCCACGAAAGTGGCGTGCTCCTGTGATTGGCCATATTTGAAAATGTGTTAAGTAGATTTCTCATACCAGTCCCATGACTGACTCGTAGTTTGTTTCACTTGCAAACTCAGGTGCCCCTTTTTCTACACGGGCAGCCTTGTATTCAGGTTTTAGCAAACTCTTTCTGGATAGCTGGAGCTGAAGATGGAACCTATCATTTATCTCTTTTTCTGCTGTTCAGCTCCTATTGTACATATTATGTTTTATTTTCCGCCGTAGACATTTATGTATAGCTGAACTGTATTTGTACTAAGTATGATCCTATATATTGTGTAACTATGATGATTTTATTTATCCAGTGTATTCTATTATACATTATCTGGTGTATTTATTTATTTATGTTCTGCTGTTATCTGTTTATGTGTTATATTCCAAAGATTACCCTTGCCACCGTCCTATCGGAGTTTGGGGGTCGTCACAGAAACATATTGAACTAAAGTAGAATTGATCTCAAACTACCAACTGTCGTTTAAAATTGAATCATGAAAGTACCAAACAATTCTTCTGTATATTTCTTATATTGAAGTCTAGCAAGTGATACTGTCACATGGAAATTACTGGTAAAAAAATCAATTCAGTGGACTAAGATCATCAAACAGGATATTACTATATAGAGAACATTAATTTTGATCCAACACATTTCTCATTACATGGACCTTCGCAATAGAATAAAAGCATTTTAGCAACTCATTATACAAAAATAACTTGAAGAAAAGAAAATAAATGGAGCAAGTGGAAATACGACAGAGAGATTAACTACACGCGATAGCTTTTTGACGCCTTTGGTTAAATCAGTGGGCATTTGGAAAGCAAAGGGAGCCCTAAGACAATGTTGATAGGATGGAGAAAAACTATAGCACACCAGTGGAGCGAGGTTTCGTTTTGGGAGAAGATATGATAGATTTAGGGCTAGGTTGCAGACGGCGGGTAGATAGAAAAGAGTAACGAATAAAAGCTACATGAAAAGAGGGACGATTTGGATGATTTAGCGTGAGGAGGCTAGAGATGTAGATTGTTCAATTGAAGGGGAACAGTATCATTCGGCTTTGATACATGACGATTGATTTGTATTGAATGCAAACTCAATAATTGTAATATAGTATAGATTATAAAAAGATGGTTATATCCACACACAATAAATCCATTAAGTAAAATTTGTGTGTTAGTGAGAATGATGCAATTTCATTCAGTTGTTATTTTTATTTATTAATATTTCACATCATGTCAAGCTTTTCGTGGCAGTTCTAATAAGCATATACATATCTTCAATATGCTTGTTGCTTATTGCATTATAATATAGATTGGTGAATATAAGTTGAAAATTTTTGATTTATGCACCTTTTGATATATGCAGTTTACCTTTTAAAATTGGTTTCAAAATGGATTTAAGACCTTATTATTAAATACACCAATACATAAACTAATGAAGACCATCCAGTTAACTATGTACACTACAATTGCACTTGTGTAGATAAAACACAATAAAAAGGTTATAAGTGTGAATACCACCATTGCTACGTTGCATTGTAATATATTACTAATTCCCCCTTTTCTTTAAGTGTGAATACCACCATTGCTACGTTGCATTGTAATATATTACTAATTCCCCCTTTTCTTTTGGAAAAGACACGATTTCATAGTATAGAAAAACAAATACAGAAGCATATGGATACATTAGCCAACTCTTCTGGTTGTGATGTTTACCTTGTATATAGTTCGTTCTCATGTATACAGGGGAAAAAAAGACATCTACATCGCACAGTTTGTTCTCATGTGAATGTGTGAGTTTCTAAGACAAACTAATTTTGTAGCAATGTGAAACTAAACTAATTTTCGGTATATACAAATGTGTAACAAAATATTTACCATGAAGTAAATACTATGTCAATTACATTTCAGAACTTAAGTTTAATAAGATAAATGAAATCAGAAGATCGATAGCTTATACTTAAACTAACACTACAAAAGAACTACACAGACTACATCTCTACTTAAATTCCTACAGTTCACTCATTACTACTTAATCTAGAACAGAAGGATTTGATTGTATTATTATAGTATCAAGTAGTGTATAATCTTACACTAAATAAAAGGACATACCTTTACCAAACTGACCCAGAACCTGATAAAATCCCTACTACTTCTGTAGGCCTTCCCAAAGTATTACAGCTTGTCCAGTTCAAAAATATTAACCGCATTGATCCTGTCTCCATGTCCCGAGCAACCATTACACCTGCACCAAAATGCTTGTACAATCAATGTCAATTCGGATTGGGCTGACATGATAATAGTCAGCAACGCAGTGTCCACGTGCCTAGTTTCCACATATAAGGCGCATGAGGAACTGATTGCGACGCATGGACGATGCTCGAGAAGAAGAAACGCTTAAGGAACCAAGTGGATGCACTAAGATAAGTAGGCTGAAAATGTGCATGTATTAGCAGCATGATGAATGAGTATGCTAAAGTGGCATGGTAGAACATTGTCATTAATACCTTCCAAAATCACATGCATGAATTTGGTGTACTAATAACTTAAACATGCAACTATTATTTTCATATAGCATCATAGAAAACATAGAAACAAATAGTAATATCCATGCCAAACTATCAACTATCTAAGTTATAGAATTTGCAAGGGAATAAATAGTAGGTATTAAAAGAGAATAATGCTATGTTTCTTCCTTGTTGAATATTATGTACACCCTTTGAGCTATTACCTTATTGCGGCTAAAAAATTTGAATTATCTTCTACAACGTGGCCATGAGAATTGGAAAATATATTTATGCCTATATAAAAAATATATATTAAGAAAACTGAAAGAAAAAAATACAATGCTTACCATGTTTCTTCATTGATTATGTTAACTCTTTTGGATGTGTATTCTATAGAACCCTTAAGGTACTTGGTTTATAAAGAATTATATGTATTATTTAGGAACAAAATCGCCATGCCCCATGAAATAAAATGAAATAAAGAATCAAATGAAGTGATAAGAAAATGCCTTCTTTAGACACAGTTGAGAAACCATCTTTAAATAATTATGTTGTTATTATAACATTTATGCTCTTCTTATTCTCACGGACGGGAGATCGGAATGGTAGCCCGATAAATGGAAGAGCTAAAAATAATCTTGACTGGAGATCAATATGCCTTTGCACTGCTTTTAGTTGTCATAACTACACTAAAGGTAGTAAAAAAATCCAAACACATTTGTCCAATTTAGGTAGTTTTATTGAATATAGATCAAGTACAAATATGGCAGAAAGAGAAGTTAGATTCATTTTCGTATAAGGAATTCTACTCAATATTATTAGTGGAACAAATATATTGAGGATGGAATAATACCATTCAATACTTCCCTTTGTAATCAAGCTATGCACTGGTTGTCCAAGCCATCCATTTGGTTAATCGCTTTTGTATCATATGGCCCTGTCAAATTACCTCTGTTCGAAAGTATACATTAATAATGAAAAAATAATCAATGGCTCCTTCTGCATAATGAAATCGTTGAACAAACAAAAGAACTGAATCTAACGGCATAATGAAAATTAATGTTGTTTGTCTTCTTCCAGTCCTTAACTGATTGAGGCCCTCTGCCTTCCAACTCATCAAAAAACATTGAAATCAACATGATCATATCTGTGCTCACCGGTGAGTTCGAATGTTGATTACTTAATTAAAATAAAAGCAGAATCGAACTCACCGGTGAGTATAGTATGAAATGGCGAAGGAATCAACAACATCTGGTCAGAAGAGAACTTGCTAATCTAGATACGATGAGGAAGGAGAACCGGTGGTAGAACAACGACAGAATTAAATTTCAGAAGATGTGGTTTTTTTGGGAAATTGTTCGTTATACGGTAGACGGAGCGTAGTCTCCAAATTTTTGGTCGTGGAAGAGCTGAAACAGCAAGCTGCTAAATTGAAATCAAAGTGAGCGGCAGGAAAAAGGGAATGAAGAAAGAGGGGAGAAGGTCGGCAGTTTGAAGAAATCGTGGATCTTTTTTTACAAATAATTAAGTAAGGTGCTACTATTGATGCCCCTCTTTCCACTTCTGGCCGCCAAAACTAAAAGCACCCCAATATTTTAAATTTCCTCTTCTGGCCACCGTCTAAATTAATAACCAAAAAATACAGAGGCCACCAGCTCCTTCCTCTACAAGAACGCTTCCTTCCTTACTTTGCCAGTTGTGGAATGATTTAATTTAATAATCCATTTACATAACCACATTAGCAATTTTAATTTTGATAAATGAGTACTTACTTCATCGGTTATGAAATTATTCATCAAATCAACATTTATGTCTTTTGAGTAATTTGATCGAACATATTGCATCACATTATCACAACCATAATGTTAATCGTCTAGTTTATCATAATTCAAATACTCCAGCTATCAAACGACCAAAAAAAAAGTAGCAATTTGTAAAAGAAGATACGTAAGTTACACGGATAAAACCCTTAGAAGTCAAAAATTACATTGTCATTCTTTATTACAACTTCGTCAAATTTAATGTCCACTAAGCTTGAAATTTCTAACGGAGCAGAAAAAATATCCTAAAATGTAATGGAGAACCCTAACCATTAAAAACCCTAACAACATGTTATATATCATAATAGAAAACAGTAAAAATCAAGCAATTCTAATCTCTTTTTTATCTTCATCTTCCATCTCTATTATACACAAAAGAATATCTGCTTTTGTAAAGGTTTAGAGTTTGAAATTGTAAAGAAGTATGTGTTTTTTAGGAGAAGTACGGTGGTGATAACTGAGTGAAATAAAAATATATGGTGGCCAGAAGAATATAAAAAATAATCATTTACATTAAATTTATAAAGGTGGCCGGAAGTGTAAACCAGAGTATGAATAGTAGCATCCTTAAGTAATTTGAGTGGGAGAAGTGGGAGGATATCACGGGAGAGCTAATATGGGACTGGGACTAGCGTAATCCATGTGAAATTATTGTAGCCATTAGATTATTGTTGCTTAAAACGATCTTGACCACTCTTTGTCTCTTAGTTTATACACCAAAGAAATTTATTTATCATATAGATGTTGAAAAATCAGTTAGAATTCAGTAAAAGCTAGAAATAAGGCCATTTTTCAAATATTCACCAAATTCGATGAAACCAATTTTATTTTAACCAAATTAGTGAAATATAATAAGGTTTCAAATCTTGTATTGATTGGACTTACGCTTTGGTCATACGAACTAAAAAAGTATAAGAAATCGTTTTATTGAAATTTGACTTGAAAATAAACAGTTTCGGGTAATACCAAGCAATTGAAATTGCTGATAAATTGATAAACGACAACTTAACGGATGTATTAACATGTGTTAGCAATCTCATAAGTGTTGAAATTAATTAACATATGGATACGAACTTCCTAAGTTAACCTTAAGCTTAACTTAACCATTTATATAAATCCATCCTTTTCAATCTTTTCTTCCTAACTTCCCACATTCCATTGCCTTAAGACAACTCATGTACACAACTCACTCCCTCTTGCACCTAGGTATGTGCCATTTCTTTTTTCTATTTTCCATTTCTCCTTTTCCTTTACTTCTTCCTTAAAGCTCTCTTCCACCATTATTCCTCTTCTCCTCCTCCCTAAACCAAACGCCACCCAACCCCTTCACCACCTCCGCCCCCTTGTGCACCACCCACCAGCACCATATAGCCTTCACCTTCAGTCGTGGGCACCCCTAAGCTCCAAAGTCCTCCTTCCCCTTTAAAACTCAAAAAGACTCCTCCTTTCTTCCTAAAACCTAAGATACACTACCACAAACTTCTCTCTCGGGCCCCACATGCTCACACCGCGACACAACACCCTCTTCAATCCATGCGCCACCATCCCCTTGACCAGGCCATGGGTCCCCAAGGGTCTCAAAACCCTTACCCTCTTTACAAATTCCATCTTTCCTTTGATTTTGGAAAATAAAGGTGTATACGAGTATAAGTACTTAATAGCTTGTTGATTCTGGTTGAAAAGGTGCGATCTTGGTTTAGTTGCATGCTTAATGGTCCTACGTTTGAAGTGTCGAGAAGTTTGGATGGTTGGGGTGAGAACTTCTCACTTTAATTGTTTAATTAATTCAGTTAAATCGTAGCTATACTATTTAATGCTTAATTGTTGTGTGATTAAATTGGTGATGAATTATGTTGTGAATTAGATGTTAAATTGGGTTAATTACGATATTAACACCATGTTAAGATGATATGGGTTATTCACTCATTAACAAGTTATAACGATTTACCATTTGTCACTTACTTAAGTTAATATAAATTTGAGAACTTGTATTATGATCTGGATATGATATCGTAGACATTGGTTGATATTGTTTGGGAATGTTCAATGGAATTTGAAGTTTGTTGATATGAATGGATTTGTTAAATATAACAATGATTGAGTTAATAAGATTTAATATCTTATTTAACAACAGTTGATTCGAATTTAAGTGTTAATGACCTTGTCACTTTAGTTAATAATGCCACTGTGTGATTATTGGATGTTAGTTGTTTACAACTATTATTAGATGTATATGATGTGCGAAATCCATATAAATGGAATTATATGGTAATTATTGAATCTTATTCCAATTCGGAATTAATTTGAATATTTCAGTAATATAATTTCCAGTGAAAAATAAAATTTTGAATTTGATGTCTGATTTTGGATGAACACGAAGTTTACAAAATTATGTTGAATATTTGTAACTGGAACGAACTTATTTGAATCTATTTTCATATAGTTATAGCCTATTCAAGATTTATTTTTAAAATGTATAGTAATGGACGAACGTTGAAGTTCGGTTAGGTTACCTAGGATAGGTATTAAAAGAAGTTTCTTTTTATAGTATCTTATTTATTTTTATAATCAATGTGAGGAAAATCTGGACTTCAAATAATAAGTTTTGAAAAATAATATTATTTTAATGATTTAAATCATATTAAAATGAGTTAATATTGGAATATTTGATTTTCAAGGATAATAATTGAAATGTGGTTTCCAATAATAATTATATCTGTTTTATATAATTAATAAATTATTTTCAAAATGTTTTTCTTTGATTTTAATTATAAATCGAATTTGGTCTGAATAGGACTTATCACGCAGTGATAATTCGTGAACTTCGACCATCAACTTTAAATCGACGTACTGGGAGATTCGATCGTCGGATTCTCTCAAAACGAAAAACATTGGGTTCGAAATGAAAAACATTTTCAAATGAAATAAGAAGTTTTAAAACCCAACGATTAGATTTTAAAATAAGTTCAATTCAAATTTGAATAAAAGCAACGCTAGTGCAGTTTAGGACCCGAAATGGGACCTAATTAAAATGGCATAGTTTTAAATTATTAAAAATAGGAATAAATTATGATAAATCATAATAAATGGTTTAAAAGGATTATGGATTGAATATTCCAAATTTGGAAAGATAAAAAAACATTTTATCTAAATGAGTTTTTTACTAACTAAAATAAAAAACCAAAAGGAATATGCGATGATTCCTAAGAGTACAGTCTAGTACCACCTGTGAGATCTAACTGGAAACTATTCCATGAGACGAGGGGTGGAAAGAACCGAAAGGACATCAGATATTTAACTAGGAACATACGAAGTTTTCTGTAGATAAATGAACCAGTGTTTAAAATAACATACTGAAATGAAAGGGTTTAAAGATAACCAAAATTTTCTAATGATTGAACTAGATTGGATTTGAATGGAAATAATCTTCAGATATTTCGAGATTAGGTTCCATAATTATACGGATATTGTTTGAGAAAGTTGGAAGATATCAGTATCGTTATTCCCAATATAGTATCTATCGATTTCAGAATTTGATATTGAATATAAGTCGATACAGTTTCTATTCAAAGCCTTATATTTGATATCAGACTGGATTTTGGTTTTTCGTGAATGATGTTTTTTTGGCAAAGCCAGTGGGGTTGAATGACCCTCGCCATTTTATTTATATAATAATATAGAGCTTACAATATAAATATGGAGATAATAGAAAATATAAATATATGAGATAAGAAAAGAACACAAGATAAGAGAAAGCTAAGAAAATCTATGATGCACTTCTGGGCCGAAAGAGTAAGTAGACATAGTGATCTCTTTACTAATGCTAGTGCTGATTTCATGAAACAGTTGCAGTCTTGTTTTGGTGAGAGCATTAAATACTCGTTCATTTCTTTCCTTCCAAATTGCAGACAATGTTACTTTGAACATTATCAAAAATTTATATATTCTTTCCTTCGTGAATGATGTTTTTGAATAATATATATTCTTTAACCTAGTTAAAGGCAGGATTTATTTCCAAGATCAATTGATCATGAAATGATGATTTTTGGAAATTAAAACTATATTAGAGTTTTAATAAATCTTTTATCAAAGATTTGAAATGTAAGAAGGTAATTAAACTTACCCAACATGAGGGGTGTTAGATATGGAGTACAACCAGTTTTGCTTCATAGGGATGGGACAATGATATGAGTGATTACTTTTTGTAAGGCTCGATAATCCCGATATGACTTATGAACCTTAATTTA
The DNA here is from genome assembly GCA_030737875.1 of Allium sativum. Classification (NCBI taxonomy): domain Eukaryota; kingdom Viridiplantae; phylum Streptophyta; class Magnoliopsida; order Asparagales; family Amaryllidaceae; genus Allium; species Allium sativum. The sequence goes on along the minus strand of CM060927.1, from coordinate 256,769,928 downwards.
AATTAGGTTTGCGAAATGAGATTATATAATTTTTTGAAATTATTTTCAAGGAAAGATTTAAATAAGAAGTTTAAATGAAATCAATCTTTGATAAGTTTTAAGGGATTGATTCCCAATGTAAAGAATGATTTGATATTCTGAAATGGAATGAGACTTATGATATTTTCTATATCACTTGATTTTAAGAATACGCTAGTTATTTGGAAAGACCGGGTTCCAACCCATTTCGAATAATTAATACGATGAGTATTGAAGATACTGAAACCGGTGGTTGAAGACCGGAGATCTTCACATCTTTTGGATTATTTCTGATGTCTCGATTGGACCGTACACTCAAGACCATGTTATAAGTGGTGGTCGTCCAGACGCACTTGGAGATCGACCGGATATTCAATGGTATATCTCCTTTAGGAGATGAGGAATAAGGTGCATTCCGTTTCGTTCAGACCCAGAACGAATTTGTAAATGGGTTGTGTGTCTGATATTGTATTTCATAACATAACCGATTAGTTGCTATTAATGATACATTTGCGGTTGAGCAGAATTTATTCTCTTAGCTTAACACCCTTCTTTGAGACGTGTGAGCTCAAAGGTTATATTATTAATAAAAACTGATCATATGTGTGAATTGACAAGGTGGCATGCTTAGTGGCTGATTGATCAAAGCTTTTATTGAAAAGAAGAGCTTTGTGGATGATGATAAAAGCATGGTTGATATAGCGTAGCTTTGTGTTGAAATGTGACTTCGACAAGCCTCACAACCCAGGAATGGCCGAAAATGGGATGAAGGACAATCGAGAATGGACATACGTTTCCTTCTAGCTAAAAGTGATGACATGGTATGGAGCCTAGATAATTTACTTATGTGGATGTTGGAATTGAAACGCCTCGGAAGACGGTCAAATATGACCGAGGAACGTTATGTTTAGGAGTAACCCTAATCCACCCGAAGTTGGTGGGCCAGCTTTGCCACTTGAAGGGCTCACCAGCGTCTAAGTTCTGGTCATCTTGCTAGTGATGGATGGAATCGGTTAAGGAAGATCCTTTGCCTTGGTCGTTGATGGAAATCCAATTTCCAATATGAACCTTGCATTTTCAGTTGTAGACCTATATGGCGACATAATAGGATGGGGTATTATGTCGTCTAACATTGATACATTTATTTTTGAAAATAATTTCCACACTGTGCACTAGTAATAATAAAAGAGAAAATTTACATATCAAGCATGTTTGGCTATTATAAGGAAAAGCTCTATGCTCCGGTTTTGCTTGCATTGTGTGATGATATTTGAGTCTTGTAATAGCTTCATTTTTCAAAAAGCATTACGATTTTTTATGTTTGGTATTAATGTGGAGAAAACCCGTTTCGTGTTATGACATGGTCCCGTGATTTACCCAAATTTAACGTAAAGTAAATAATTGTTTTTGGTTCTCAAACCAGTCCAATGACTGATTTAGAGTTTATTGTTTCCCACCTAAACTCTGCGTGCCCATATTTTCCAAACAGGAAGCTAGTAGTTTTGGTTTTCTAGATATTTTTTATAGCAGGATCCTATATTATGGATGTAGCTATACTCAGGATTAATTTGGAGTCTTCCATTGTGTGTTTATGTTTTCCGCTATGTTGAAATTTACCATTCTCTGATATTGTTCCGCTATGTATCATTTATCAGCACTCTAATATATTCCTGTACTCTGATGTAAAATTTATGTAATAGCAATGAAATGTTCTTTTGTGTATTGTTCTGATGTGTAAGTAGCCATAACCATCCGACTTTGAAAACGTTTCAAGTGGGTTGACAACCTACTTGAAGCGGACCCATGAGCGGGTCATTATAGTTTGGTATCAGAGCTTTGGTTTATAAATCTTTGAGGGTATGACACATTAGAACAAGATGAAAAGACTTATCAGAGGTAGGATTAGTAACATCCTATAAAAGAATGACTCATTAGAGATAGGGCTAGTAATTCCCTAGAATGAGTTTGAAGAGTGTTACATACAAAAATGAATTCAGTTTTGAAAAATTATATTTTATAATAAGAATTTGAGTATTTTATTCGATGTTGAGTTTGGACTATTGAGTATAGGAAGATTTTGAATATAAGGTAATTAACGTACATCTGAAGTCTCAAATTTATTAGACAGATATAGAATCACACTCTAGTCGCTCGAGGATGATTCTGATGATAGTTTGAACATCATCAGTGATTATTTTCGAGTTTCGAAAGTAGGGTGTCTATATAATTCCAATTGACCAGTGTGAGGACCAAGGACTTAGTTAGAGTTTACTGTTTTTAATTTTGACTTTGAAAATATACTTCGAGTATATAAAAGGTATATGTATTTTAACAACATATAAAATTGAAAAATTAATTGATTACTGGTTGTGATGTGTGATAATCAGTTTAACTAATGGAAAATTGGAATGATAACACTAATATAAGAATGGAAAGTAATTTCAACCAAGTCAAATTTAATGTTGAATCGATTCAGAAATTAGTTGATGTTGCTTTATGTATATTAGACAGGTTATTGCATGGAAGCTGAGAAGAGGAATAAAATTGCATGCCCGACACAAAGGTACATATTTATTGTATTGATTGGATTTGATAATTGTATGAGCTGATAGGCAGGCCGCTTGGCTTTTGAATTTTCTTTGGATTGAGGAGCCTTAAGAGGCAAATTGTAGTTCTCCCGATTGACCAACACGAAGGAGATTATGGTGAAATTTTTCAAAAACTTAAGGCATTAGCCAAATTTTGAGAAATCGGAAAGTTCTTAGAAACTGAAAAGTCTAAGAGCTTAAGTTGAACAAAGGTTGAGTTGGTTAAGTAAATGGCCTTCAGTACATCTTCGATTTCGAGGACGAAATTCGTCTAAGTGAGGGAGAATGTGACGAACCATATTTTAAGTCAATTTGAAATATGAATTTTAACTGATTTTAGTGGATTATAATATGGTAAACGCTGAATTTGGATTTGAAGATAAGTTCTAAACTTGTTTTTATATTTTTTTTTGGGATTTAAACAAGATTAGTAAACTTATAAAATCAATTTAAAAGTGAAAATTTTGAAAATCCATAATTTAATGTTATTTTGATAACCTAAAAATGGACCATTTTTGAAATAGTCTCAGAATCCAATGAAAACAATTTTACAGGATCGTGAACGTCAAACTACGATAAGGTTTCAAATTTCATAATTTTTGAAGTTTGTATATGAGCGTATGTAATATAAACATATGCTAAAAAATAAGATAAATTCAATAAAAGCTAGAAATAAGGTCATTTTTCAAATGGTCACCGAATTCGATGAAACAAATTTTATTGGAACTGTATTAGTGAAATATAATATGATTTCAAATATCGTATTGAGAGGACTTATGGCTTGGTCATATGAACTAAAAACATATAAGGAATCGTTTTATTGAAATTCGACTTCAAAATAAGCAATTTCAGGTAATACCGAGCAATTGAAAAATGCTGATAAATTGATAAACGACAACTAAGCACCAAAGTCCTCCTTCCCCTTTAAAACTCAAAAAGACTCCTCATTTCTTCTTAAAACCTAAGCTACACCACCACAAACTTCTCTCTCGACCCCACATGCTCCTTCCTTGACCCCACACCACCTTCAACCTGTGCGACACCTCCCCTTGACCAGGCCGTGGGTCCCCCAGGGTCTCTAAACCCCTAACCTTTTTAAAAATTACATCATTCCTTTGATTTTTGCAAATAAAGGTGTATACAAGTATAAGTACTAAATAGCTTGTTGATTTGGGTTAGAAAGGTGTAATTTTGGTTCATTTGCAAGCTTAAAATTCCTGCATTTGAAGTGTCGAGAAGTTTGGATGGCTGGGGTAAGAACTTCTCACCTTAATTGTTTAATTAATTTAGTTAAATCATAGTTATACTATTAAATGCTTAATTGTTGTGTGATTAAATTAGTGATGAATTGCGATGTGAACTAGATGTTAAATTGGATTAATTTTGATGTTATCACCATGTTAAGATGATTAGGGTAGTTGAAGTTAGGTTATTCATTTATCACTTACTTAAGTTAATAGAAATTGGTAAACTTGTATTATGATCTGGATATGATATCGTAGATATTGGTTGATATTGTTACAGAATGATCAATGGAATTTGATGTTTGTTGATATGAATGTATTTGTTAAACATAACAATGATTCTGTTAATATGAATGTATTTGTTGATATTGGTTGATATAATTAAATAAATGTATCGTCCTCTACTTTGTTTAATTGGTTGATATTGGTTGATATCGTAGATATTGGTTGATATTATAAATTAGTGATGATATCGTAGATATTGGTTGATATTGTTACATCATTGGGTCATCCTTTGTTTAATTAAATAAATGTATCGTCCTCTACTTGCTTAAATATACGGGTCGTCCTCTGCTTACTTAAATAAATGGGTCGTCCACTACTTACTTAAATAAATGGGTCGTCTTCTTTAATTAAATGGCATCATTCATATTCTAAAACGATATGATCATGATACAAACAAGATATATCAAACTATATGGTCAAGGATAATATATGTAGCAAAAATGTAATAACCCGGAAATTCTGAGCTAGTTTAAAATTTTTATTTTGGCAATTTTAACGAATTTTGAATATTTAAAATAGATTATTTTAAATAATATTGACGAAAATTTATTTTGAATATAATTAGAACGTATATATTATATACATCATCGTTAGAATATAAATAATTATATATAATTATAAATAGAATTGAAAATGGCGCGGTAGTTCGATAATTCGATTTCAAACTTCAATTGAATGTACCGGGTGCAAAACAAACCGGATTTTAGTGAAACCAAAAATAATGGAATCTAATTGAGAATATCTTTCCAACGAATCCGAAAAATCACGATTTCATAGCGGGAATCAAAAGATATGTCCAGTTGAAAATTCTGAATAGTCGCTATGGAATTCAGGCCCTGAAAAATGGAAATTTTGCAAACGACCTCGGATTTCGACGAAAGCACTTTTGTTGGGTCCGTGATGTCAAATTATTGCTAGGTTTTAAATTTCATAATTTTTCGAATCAATATGTGGGCGTGGCAGAGGAAAACGCATTTGACTAGTTTTAGTTGATTTTAATCGACTGGAAAATGGCCATTTTTCCAACGGTCTCAGAATTCGATGAAACTAGTTTTGTTAGGACCGTATCGTCAATGCGAAGCTAGAAAATATTTTTCTAGAATTTTTAGAGTTCGTATGTGACCCCGGTAAATTGAAATGCGCGTTTAAATTCAATATATAGAGTTATATGTTGATTTTGATGGAAACTAATTGAAACGATCGAATCAGCTTACGATACATATCCCATTGTGTTCGGAATGGGGGTAAAACGCTATGGACGACAGGCGGTGGGCCTCGTTTAGAGGTCGTATGAAAAAGTCAACCTTTTTGAAATTAAATAATTAAAATAAAATAGAATAAAAATTCTTCCTCTCTCCTCCCCTTCAAAACCGTTGCCCCCCACCCTCAGATTTTCAATCGAAATCGAATCAGAAAAAAAAAGGCGGAGCCGCCCATCGACCTCCAGCGCATCACCGCCGGAGGCACTGCCCTCCACCGCGCCACAGGCGTGGCCAACACCGCGAGCCCCACGTTCCTCTCTTCCATTTAAAAACCTAGCACCCACGGAAACCGCCCCAAGCCGGTCGCCAGCCCCATGGCGCTACCACCAGACCACCCACCACCTCTAACGGGCCTGGCGCCACCCTTGCACCTCACCTCCGATCTGATTCCGGCGAGATCGACGGAGAAAGGTGATTTTCAGTTTTAAAAATCAGTTTTAATTTATACATTCAGTTTTTGGGTGCGTATTAGCTAGGTAAGGGACTGATTTTATTTATTTATATATGAACATCATAAAGATTAGATTTTTAAAATAGAAAAGATTAGATTTTTGAAATTGAAAAGGCGAAATCTTTATAATTAAAAAGGCGAAATCTTTATAATTGAAAAGGCGAAATCTTTATAATTGAAAAGGCGAAATCTTTATTTGAAGAATAGCATGATAAAAATAGAATTTTTATCTATATAACATCGTTGTAAAAATAGAATTTTTATCTATATAGTAGCATTGTAAAAATAGAATTTTTATCTATATAGTAGCGTTGTAAAAATAGAATTTTTATCTATATGATAGCGAAGTAAAAATTCGATTTTTATATATGTAGTGGCTACGGGCAACGAAAGTGAAGAAAGGCGAGAACGATGAAGATTTCTCTAAATGAAGAGTCGTGGAATTGCGATAGCTTTCGGTGAGAACTTCTCACTCAAATTTCCTTTTCTAGTTATATATATATATATATATATATATGCTAGGATGCAGACGGTGTTTAGTAGCACCCGACACCCGTCAGCCACAGACCATGGATGGCTTGTTTGTTTGTTTGATGTGTTGTGAAAATTGTTTGTGATGTTGATGTGAAATAGATAATGAAATATATTCATAGGTTGAATAAAATAATTTGGTCGTTAAAAATATAATTTTTAACGTGAATGCGAATAAATAAAATTCATTTACAAACCGGACGGTTTGTTTATGTACACATATTTGAAGGACATTGACTAGGACGATAAATTTTACACATCGCCCAACTGCACAAATAAAATTCTGTGTTTGTTGATTTGAAACCCCACACGGGTATTGGGATAAAATACGACATACACTAATCCCAATAATTAGTTGTTTGTCGATCGATTGATTGACAGGCTGTTATAAGCGTTAGATATCTATATTTGATGCTTATACAGTGTAGTGCACTTTGGATGATGGTTGATTATTTATCGTTGCTATTATATACATGTGTTGTATGGAATCCATATAATTAACTTTATATGGTGATTGATTGGGCCTCATTCCAATTTAGAAAATAAAGAATATTATAAAATAAAGAGTCATGTGTTGAACGAAATATTTTAACAATAAAATTTACATCTTTATCATATATAAAATTAGAAACTAATTGGAAAATAGATAAGATGAGTGGTCTCCTGGATATTGATCTAATGTTGGTTTCGGCCTTCGGGGTTAATCTTTAGGGAATCGTTCTCTTACTAATTTACGGTTGGAGTCTGATTTGAAATCAAACGATAGATACCCTAATTTTTATAAAATATATTAAATAACAAAAATAGTCACACGTGGATAGTACTCATTCGTTGAGATTAGTCATGTGTTAACAAAAATATAGATTCATTTGTTGAATAGAATTATGGAATTATTGAAATATATAAAGCCGTATTGATTACAGATGCGCTATTTTGACGCGAACGATATTTATATCGATTATATTCGTTTTTATATTTGAATTGAATCGAATAGAAAACGATTTGAATTGAATTGAATAGAAAACGAATTTGAATTAAATTGAATAGAAAACAAATTTGAATTGAATAGAATAGAAAACCAATTTGAATTGAATTGAATAGAAAACAAATTTGAATTGAATCGAATAGAAAACGAATTCGAATTGAATTGAATAGAAAACGAATTCGAATTGAATAGATAACGAATTCGAATTGAATTGAATAGAAAACCAATTTGGATTGAATCGAATAGAAAACCAATTTGGATTGAATCGAATAGAAAACGAATTCGAATTGAATTGAATAGAAAACGAATTAGAATTAAATGGAATAGAAAACCAATTTGAATTGAATCGAATAGAAAACCAACTTGAATTGAATCGAATAGAAAACCAATTTGAAATGAATTCGAATTGAATTGAAATTTGAATTGAATAGAAATGAATTTTAAAACGAATGTATAAGGAAAAATTCAATTTTGATTTGAATTGAAATGGAAGTTGAAATTGTTTATGAAACGAATTTAAAACTATTTATAAAATTCGTTTTAAATAGAAATCGACGAAATATATATTATATATATATATAATATAGTGGCTTGAATAGAACGCGCCGCGACGTGGCAGTTCGTAAATTTCGACCATTGACTTCGAATGGACATTACGGGAGATCCTACCGTCGGATTCTCCTAAAACCGGAACCGTTGGGTTCGTATCGAAAACAGCTTTCTAACGAATATTAGAAATTTGAAATCTAACGGTTGGATTTGGAGATACGTCCAAATCAAATTTGAAAAAGGTCGCTGTAAGTGCAGTTCGATGGCCGTTGATGGAAATCGACTGTACGGGCCTTGATAAAATTATTAAAAATAGTAATAATTTGTGTAAAATCATAAGGAATGATTTGGAAAAAATTGGGTTGAAAAATCCCATATTTGAAAAGATAAAAATAGATTTTTATCGAAATGAACTAGTTTTGAACTAAAGTTAAACCCATTTATTTTTAAATAAATAAATTGGATTTGAAATGAGTTTTAAATAGAATTGATTTGTGGGTTTATCGTGAACGGTGTTTTAAATAACACTAGTTCTTTAACCCGGTAATAAATAGAATGTGATTTGGGTTTATCGTGAACTGTGTTTTAAATGACATTAGTTCTTTAACCCAGTAAAAGGAGTTTTAATGAATCTGCAATTAGATTGAAATGTGAATTGATAATCTAAACCATCAAATTTGGAAAATGAGCGAGAATGGACTATCACCAGTTTGGTTCCAAAGCGATAGTTAAATCTTTAATTAGATTTGAACGTGAAATGGTAATTAATTTTACCGATAACACCGTGGTATTAGATATGGAGTATTACCAGTTTTGCTTCATGGGATGAATAGGTTGGGATTGGGAAATAAAATAAATAATTACTTCGGTGTGGTTCGCTAATCTCAACTAGTTTGGAAAACCATAATTTGGTTTGATAAGACATCCAAAGGAAGATTAAAGGATAAATTTTAAAGAATTTATCTTGGATAAAATTAATGGGAACCTTTCCCTAAGAATATGAAATTTAGAAACTAGCTATAGGTTAGTTAAGAAGAATGGTTTCCTGGGTATTGATCTGATGTTGGTTTCGACCTTCGGGGTTAATATTTGGGGAATTGTTCTCTTGCTAATTTACGGTTAGTGACTGATGAATTGGAATGAGGCGTATGTTGTGTTTGTGTAACATTTGTTTTAATATACGCGGGTTGTTCGGAAAGGCCGGGTTTATACCCATTCTGTATAACCGATTCGACGATAAGTCGAAGATGAAGACGGTGGTCGAAGACCGGAAGTCTTCACATCGTTTGGATAATTACTGATGATCATGATTGGCTGTACACCCAAGAGGATGGAAATAGTCAGTGGTCGTCCAGGCGTACTTGGAGATCGATGAATATGCGAGGAAAGTGCCTCCGGTTTCGTTCAGACCCAGAACGAACTTGTAAATGGATTGTGTGTCTGATATTGGATTTTATTCTGTGTTGATTGATTTCTGTTAAATATATATCTGTTTGGCGGCGGAGAATTTATTCTCTTTCTTAACGCCCTTTTCTGAGACGTACGAGCTTAGAGGTTATATATCGATAGATATCAATCGCATGGCATGAATTGCCTGTGTGGCATGCTGAGTTGCATGGATCAAGGCTTCTGTTGAAAAAGAAAAGTCTTGTGGTTGATGATCAAAGCACGGCCTACGTGGCAGCTTTGTGTATAACATGAATTCGCGAGCCTCACACCTCGGTATGAGTTAAAAACGTGATAAGGACTGCAGGGAGAGCACGACGTTTCTTTCTAGCTTTGGTGGTGTCAGTGACTTACCAGCCCTGACATTTATATACTTTTCACCTATGTGGTTGTTGGATGAGGCGCCTCGATTTTAGGTCTGTAAGGACCGGGAAACGTGTGTTCAGGCATAATTAATCCTCAAACGTAAGAGAGGACCGGCCCAGAAGATCCAAGGATTTCCCAGAGTGTGTAGTCCTGGGACATTTGCTAGAGTGTCTCGAAAGCGGAGAGGAGCTTGCCCCTTGCCTCGACTCATGATGGAAATCCAATTTCCAATACGTGATATTGCGGTTTTAATTGTAGAACTAGTATGGCGACATGATATATGGTACCCATGCCGTCTATGATTTATATTTATGATTGAAATTGTCTTGACACTATACACTTATTATAGTATCAAATGATTTGTTTTAAACGTACCAAGCATGTTTGGTTATTATAAGGGAAAACCCTATCCTACGGCTTGCGTTGCATTGTGTGATGGGACCTGGGTCTTAAAATAGCTTCATTTTTCGAAAAAGCATTGCATTGTTTATTCTATGCACTGGTATTCTTGGGAGAAAACCCGTTCCGTGTTATACGGCGTGGTCCCTTGAATTACTCTCTTTTAAAGTAAAGTTTTAAATAACTGTTTTAGTTCTCACACCAGTCACATGACTGACCTGGAGTTTATTGTTTTAACCTAAACTCTGGGTGCCCCTATTTTCCGCACGGGCAGCTAGTAGTTTTGGTTTTGCAGATTTATATTCACAGGATCCTGATTTACAGCTGGAACGATGCTCGGAAAGCTCTGTATCCGTGTATCACTTTCAGTTGTGTTTTGTATATTTTTCCACTGCTTTGTAATTTATTGTAATATCTGATATTTATCAAATGTAATTTATTCATTTATACACTGTATATTCCTGTATCTGATGGAATTGTTGTAATAACAATGAAATGTTCTCCCGTCTTCGTTCTGATTTGTCTTATACTCAACGCTATCTGCGCTTTCCTTCACGGGGAAGTTCGGGTCGTGTCAAAAAATCTGAAACAAATTCTAATTTAAGCCATTGCGAGGCGATAATTTTCCTGCATATAGTCACTGAATTGATTGCAAAGCCTCCTTATATCGTCTTTCAATTACAAGGCATAGGTAATAGCCCTAATTGGGAAACGTTCGTCTGTCCCTTATCCAAATTCACATCCATTTGGATGCAGCGGACAACGATAGAATCGACGACCAACATCGTTTCCATGTTGAACAAATAAAAGTGATGCTTCAAAACCGCAGAAGCATACAACATTTGCAGATTGAACCTTGCCGACATCAACGATGTTTTGGATTGGAGGAATTAAACTTCATGACCTTCGGGTACGTTGAGGAGGTAGTTGATGTTTCTTACGGTCTATTTGCATTTAGGGCATCCCTACTTCAAGCTCTCTTTGTCGAAAATCATCATAATGTCGCACTTCCATTTCAATGTACCACGAAGTTAATTTCTATGTGAAGATGAATTAGGACTTGATGGTCTATACAGAATAATTCTAGCCAAATGGCATATCGAAGTGTTCATCTGCACAAAAGACTAAACACTATCTGGTGAATCATATCTGAAACTTTTGTGGCAATCAATAAAGGAAAAAGTGTTATTGTTTTTTGTGTTACTAATGTTTTTCGTGTTGTTGTTTGTAGTTCTATTTTAAGTTGTATTTTTTATCAAGAACTATACTACAATTTAAGTTGGTTGAATTAAGTTCATAATATTACATCATTCATTACAATATAAATAAAATAATTCAACTACTGCAAATACAACTGTAGATGCTCTTCACATCTACTTCTAACAATTTCTCTCCTCCTAGATTTAGTATACTCTCTTTGTTCTTTAGACACATGAAAGGTATCAATGAACATCACTGTAATAGTTGACAAATTGTTGCAACGGTTGGGTGGGTTTTAACATTGTTGCCACGAGTAGAACAACAATGTAAATAGGGAAGGGTTTGAACTGGAGCTCGGGGATGGTTAGGCCAATCCAAGCCTATCTTCAGCTTTAAATAAAAGACATTATGGCTTATTTTGCAGATCTGTTTGGCTTCTCTATGCAAGGACTCTGTCATTATTCTACCCAAACTCTCTATCTCTACTTTCTTTTGCTCAATTGTGAATTGTATTTCAATCTAAAAGTATAAATAATATATTACCTCGCTATGGGAGTATAAACATTGTCGAACTACTATAAACTTTGCATGTGATTTATTCTTATTTACACTCAATGATCTGGATTGTTAATTTCCTTTTGTGATTGTTTTTTAGAACTTACTATTTTAGGGTGTTAGGCATGGCTGAATCAAAATCCCATCTAACAAGTAATCCATTCAAAGTTCTTTTTCCATTTGTTTAGTGCATCGAAGAAAGATATGCATACATATGTAGCTCTTAAAATGAAATAACTTGAAGCTGCAATCTTCCCATTCAAGCTCTGATGCTTCTTCTTGTTATCTGGTGCTCCCAATTCATTAATGAACTTACACTACACCCAAAAAATGCTTTTAACAGCATTGCAAAAACGCTGTTATAGGATATTACAGTGTTTTAATAAATGCTGTATAACGACATGTTGTTGTAGGCCCTTTTTTTCAGCAGCGGAAAATAAATGTTGCTTAAAATCGAGTTTCACAGTGTTATTTATGAGCTATTAATAATTTATACCTAGCTTTTTTTATAAGCTGTTAATACTTTATGCACAGCATTATAATGAGTTGTTAATGGTTTTCAAGTGTGTTGTTTCCATTTCCAATAGTTGATTATAAACGTTGTTACTAATATTTCACAGCGTTTTTCTTATGTTGTTGTTAGTTCCCGATACTTCCACTCCACCATTATATAAACGTTGTCGTTAGTTCCTGATATTTCTACTCCACCATTGTCACGTTCCATCGCAATATTTATATTGATAATCTGCACTCATTTCATCATATTTCAACAAAACAATATACATAACTTCGTATCAAACTAGAAACTACCATGAAAATATAATTATTAGTCATCAATTTCATAAACTAATATGAATACAATATCCGTAGACAAAATTTACGTAAATTCATAAGAAAATGTCATACGACATTAGACAAACTTATGAAAACAAACCTATTTATGATGCATGTTAAAAACATACATATTTATTCCTTCAACCTTTGGTTCTGGCAAATACCGCTTAAGCAAGTCGATTATTGCTTCCTTTTAGTCCAGACTGTAGATTGCTCCATTGTTTGTCTCTTTAATGCTTCAAATCCACTTGAGCTTTAACACTGCAGAATTGGGAAGTCTCAATATAATGAAAGAAACATGGATAGAAGCAAGCTAGTAAAGTATAAGCTCAATCAATTGCAGATGCACCATAGGGTGGAACTGCTACACCATAGTGCAGCAGCACCATTTTATGGTGCATCTGCAACACTGCAGTGGTGAATTTGCACCATGGGTAGCACCACTATGGTGCACCAATTGTCTTCTCAACTGGAATACAAAAGTTTGCGTTTTGAACCATGATCTATTATACATGTACTTATTTTCTAGTGAATTCAAAACTTCAAACTACAGAACAACAAAAATCAAATTAATATAAAAGATTGACCTCAAATGATGACCGGTAAAATCGCTAATAATGCAAATATAAATCTATCACAAGTATTTCCGATTTGTAGTCAATCTTAGGTGTAGTCATATAATAACGATCATGTTTAGCCAAGGTTGCAAGATGTTCTTGTTGAACCCCAATGTATTCATCTCCAGAGGTACATTTTCTGAAATGTGGTTGACCATACTTTGCCATGGAAATCCGTTCTCCAATAAGAGACCGCGGTTTTGATTGTACACTATGTATGTAGAGCGTGGGATGCAAGTATTCTGCTAGATTGATTTTTTTGTATTTAGACATTATTGTAATATTAGAAAAGATATTGATTTCAAAAATGTTTTGGGTCATCGTAAGGTAAAAACCGTCTGTATTTTTGTGTGGATTTGGTCTTACGGTTATCTTTTCTTTTGAAAGTATTTTTAACTTTAAAAATCAAGATGGATGCTACCCATAAACTTAGTGTGTTTTTCTCACTCTGGTTCACAGACTGATCCAGTGTTTGTAATGGTCGGGTTAGACCGGGTTGTATAGGCTCGGGTTATTGAATACTGCGAAGCTGGAGAAGTATAGACGTATGATATATGGTTATTATTCCGCTATGTGTTGTATATGAACACAAGATATTAAAATTGTCCAGATATATTGATGCACTCTGCTGATTGTAAGTTTTTATTTCATGCTCTCAATAAAGATCTATTTTCATATTATATTTTGTTCCGCTGCGATGTGAGATTCGTTGTTGTGTTTCTTCTTCTTTCTTCCTATTCTAATATTTCTTTCTTTCTTATCTCACCCTCTAATTTCTTTCTACTAACTATCTGTGTTTTCGATACTTGAGTTGTGGCATGTGATATAGGATTTGTGTATTATTATCAGAATTCGACGTCGAATTCCCATAAGTCGTTACAGTGGTATCAGGGCTATTAGTTTAGTAATAAACTTGGCTCTGTGGCATAACTCGATAAAGATGGGGTCAGAAATACCCTATATTGAGTTTGAGTGTATATATATGAGAGCATATTTGTAGATTTCATATACAATTGTTTTCTATTGTATTGGTTGATTGGTTCAAGTGTTGAGAAGCATTGAACAGGTAATGGGTACAATATTGTTTTATAAAGAGGGTAAATGAAATAATTTTACCCGAAATATATTTCGTATAGAAAAGAAATAATTTTATTATATTATTATAATATTGTTTGTTGATTGATTTAAATGGAATTCAAATTTGGATTAAAAATTTGAGTGGGAACTTAACATGGGTAAGCGAAATTAAATTAAGAATGATTTCGAATTTAAATAAAACAAATTTGAAATTTGGGAATTGAATGAATGAATAATTAAATAGAAATCAATCGAATATTAACCGATTGATGTTAAAATATGTTATACCAAAATAAATATTAATATTGAATGAAAATTCAATTGATTTGGATGATTTTGTTGTGTATTGGTTGTTGATTGTTGGTTGTTTGTTATTGGATGGTAGATTGTTTGAATACAAATAGTCAACAATTTAATGGAGCTGAATGAATTATAAACTAAAGAATAAATGCCAGTATAATTAAATTGGAATGAAAATGCATATGAATTGAAATTGATGATTTAAACATGTATTTGCAAATGAATTGATGCATTTGTTTGATTTTTGAATTAGTCTTGTTGTATTTGCTTATTTATGAAATATTAATTAAGAATTTCATATATCTGTTTCTTATATGTTGAATTGAGTTGAGTACAGGTGCCAGAAGGCTATGAGATTTGAGTTTGGTTGTGTATATCGAAATTAATTGAGCAGTACGTTGAATAGCGCTCGCAAAAGGTACGCCTACGCGAAAATATAAATTTTGGGTTTTGATTTTTGTTTTTCGACCGCGTTGGTCGATGTATATATATTATTTGTTCCTGCGATATCGCAAATGTCACTCCGTATATGGGAGACTCTGCCGAACTTTTCCGGGAATTTAGAGTGTTATAATTTTTTTGATATATTAGAAAATTTATATTGATAATAATAAATTGGTTTTTGGTTTAAAAATAAATTGGATTTTTAAAGTTATGGGTTTGTAACATTTTTCTCACCTTCGAAATTTCGGGGAAGAAATTCTATTAAGGGGGGAGAATGTAATGTCCCGTATTTTTAGTAGTATAATATTTAATTTATTTTATTATTTTAAATAGTATATTTGGTATATTAATGGATTTTAATATTAAATTCATTTATTAAAACAAGGATTTGAAAGTTCATTTATATTTAATATAAAACAAGCTCAAAATGGCGCGACAGTTCGTAATATTGAGTTTTGAACTTCGACTGATTATACAGAATCCGTTTTAAGTCAGAATTCTGTGGAACTAGAAACGTTTGAATCTAGTTGATGATAATATTCTAATGAAAGAGAAAAATTCAGATTTTGTTTTATAGATTGTTAGTTATGTCCAAATCAATTTTTAAAATAGTCGCTATGGAAATCGTTATTGCAATATAACGTTTATTAATTAATATAAAAGGATTTTTAATATAATTTGAATACCGTTTTAACTTAGATTGTTGATATCGAATTGTATAAATATATGATAATTTTATTTGGATAAATATGATGATAATAATTTATTATTATTTTTATTTGAATTATTTTCGAATTTAACTAATATTTTAATTGATATTATATAAGCGTTAAAAATGGTCATTTTGCAAATAGATTCCATTTCCGACGAAATTAGTTTTCATTGGAACTGTAACATTAAATTATTGAACGGTATTAAATTTCGTTGCAAACCGATGTCGTATGTGGCCACGACAGCCGTATACGCCTAGTAATTTTCAATAGTGTGTAATTAAATTAATTAAATTTAATAGAGGGATATTTGTGTATAACTTGAGAAGATGATCGAATTAAGCCACAAAATCAACTCCGTTGAGTTCGTATCGACGTTTAGAGTCAGAATAGGCAGGTAGTTTGTTATTTTTGGACATTAGGTATTTTGGTGTCCAAAATAACGTGGTTTGACATATAAAAATAATGTACCGGAAAACAGTCTCGGAATGCGGCAAAACTTGTGTTGTCGGATTCATATTAATTAATTATTATAAGATTTTGATTTTCGTGTCAATCGGACTTACCGTTTGACCGTGGCAACGATAAACGCCTTAACCATTTATATTATATAAGCCAATTCAAACAGGGGTAACTTTAAAGAAATAAAAGACTGGCCAAACAAACCCTGATTTTAACGAAATAAATTTCATTGGATCCGTAAAGAAAAGATCTAGTACAATTTCAAAGTTTCAAGTTGATTGAATTTATTTTGTGATCATGGAAAATTTAAATGCATGATTTTTAGCCTGTGATTTATAAAGAACTTTTTACAAACGACCTCGGAATTCGACGAAACCTGTGCCATCGGGTCCGAAATATTTTATTTTGCTAGGATTACAGGTTTCATCTCATTCGGATATTGTATGTAGTGGATTTTAAACGATACTTCGCAGTCAAGTTTCATTACAATAAAATAATAATATTTTCTTCCCTATTACATATATGACACCAGTAACCCTAAAACACGGTCAAACATTTCCCCATGGTCAACTATAGCCAGCCGCCTTCAACAAAAATTGACGACCTAAATTATCCTGAATTCCTCTTCCTTCTCTTCTCAATTCGATTGTTTATAACCCTAACTTTCAACTAGAAGATTATTCATCATATCAAAACCTTTCGACTGAGCGGCCATGATCTGATTCGGTGCCTCGAAGGCGTCGGAATTGGCTTTGAAACCACCGATGGTTTTGCTAGTCATGGCATCGAACGAGAGCACTAGGACGGTCAGAATTTCAGGCGTTGGTGGAGGAGACTTTGGCAAATGCGTAGGTCATCACCGATGATCGTCCGGTTGATAATGGAGGATGCGGCGTGGCTGAGTTGATTCATGCGATGGTTTTGAAGTTCAGAAGAAACGAACGATGATGGGAGAAGAAAAAAAATCTGATCGGCCAGAATTCTATTAAACGATCGTGTTGATTTTGAACAGCAGTATTCGAAGTGGCAGAAGATTAGGCTATTTGAAACTGGAAGCAACGGTTTTACGAAAGAATAGTGAAGAGTTCGGTATATATATATATATATATATATATATATGTGTGTGTGTGTGTGTGTGTGTGTGTGTGTGTGTACAGTAAAAAGTTGGAGACAAGGGATTGTAACCAGGAAGATGCCTAATCCATTTCGTTAGCATGAAGTGTATAGTAATCAGGCCTGGAGTCTTTTACACGAGCCAATTTGGGTTACGTTAACGTAAGTAAAGGGGGTAGATTAATAATATATGCTATAACGTGCCAAATTTAACTGTTGCGTGGCCTGGGTGATTTAAATTGGTCTACATCAATTTGGTTTAAACGTAACTAAATATTCAGTTACTAATATATATTAAGTTATAGCATAACGTAGTCTGTACATTATTGTTCACGTAAGATGTCCTTATTCTATATCCATGTTAGTACTTCAATAACTCAAATGGGCCTAAAATAGGGTTAGTAAACATTAAGAAGTGATTAGTAATAATTACTAAATTATTAATAATATTATTTAAATAGAGTGAATACCAGATTAAATTTATATATATGTCATACAGTAATAGAATGGGATGAAACAAGTAACGATGGGACCGTACCGGCGAACGCTTCATCATGGAATTGATTTGATCAAGAGTTGGTAGCTACCAGAATTTTTAATTAAATTAAACGCTTGTTTAATTTAATTAAAACAAACTGTTTTAACAAAGGGAAAGTCAAGGTGAGTTAAACTCACTTAGTTTTTCCCACTTATATTTTATATAAATCGGGTTTTATGATTGCATGTTATGGTTGCTAATGGTTGACTATATGTTTGTTAAATATTTATTCATATATTGATTGAACCAATGAAATTAAATGTTGTTTATTTTCAAGGGGAAACCAAATCGTTATTTTAACGATTGGTCCTAATTAAGATAACTTACCTTGTAGGTCACGTTTATAATAAAATAAATGTGATTTAATTTAATTGTGTGAATGGTTTGTTAATATAAATTAGTTGATTTATTTATCGTTATAGAAATTATTAGTCTAAATTTAATAATTCTTATTGTATAAAATATTATTTTTAGTAAACATATTTTGGTGTAGGGAAGAACAGGTTGGAGGGATCCAACAGGATTCCTCAAATATATTTAATGTTATTTACTTTCATAATATCATTATATGAACTGTTCTGATTGATTTGATTGTTAACCGTTGACCTGAATTTCAACATTTGTTTTGTTTTAACCAATGGGCATAATTGGTTGAATAATTGGCAGTACATGGCCTATAAATCAATCGGTTTATAATTATCGATTTACCGTTAAGTGAATCGATAAATAGATGAAGTTATAAAATTTATTTTATAACTGAAGATAAATTTTGAGATTTATTATTTTGAAAAGATTATAAAAGGAAACATATATTTATTATTATTATTTAAGTTTATATTTAATTATTAAATGATTTTAAAGCAAATTCTGATATTTATCATTTTACAAGTAAATAAGCGGAAATTAACCTAACGGTTAAGAATTTGATAATTGTTTTTTAAGAAACAACCGAATGGAATTATTTAAATTAATTATAATATTAATTAATCTAAAACGAGAACTAATTAGAATCGGTTAACGAGATAACCGAGTTTTGAGTAGACTAAGTCAACTATTTTAACTGAGAATAATTATTAAAGTAGTTTGGTTTGAATTAATCTGATAAAATAGTTTAACGAATATTTGTTTTTAATTTGAATAAGATTTTAAAAGGGGATTTACCATTTATTTTTGTTAATAAATAAATTAACTACATCTATAGTAGTTAATGATTGAAGTAAATTATTATTTTAATCAATAATAATTTAAGAGATTACTTTTTAATTGGAATTCATTTAAAAAATAATCAAAGTTGAAATGGAATCTAATTGAATTGTGAATGGAGTGTGTGGATGGGTTTTATATCAAAACCCAAGTTTTCATAACGAAGTTATAAAAGGAATGTTAAGCAAGTACGATAGCTTGAATTATATTGACTTAATATTTGAATTAAGTTAAAAGGAAATTGAGATTAAAAGGGTTTATATTAAACCTTAGTTTTATAAATGAAATTTATAAAAGAGATCTGGAGTTAAGACGTTAATATTAAATTAACATTACTTAATAATGGAATTAAGTAAAATAGGCGACATTGAAATAAGATTTTTAAACAGGGGAAATGGTTAAATGGGTTTTTGAAATGGTAAAAGGATTTTGTAAAATAAATTGGTTTAAGGAATTTAAAGTAAAGGGCGATGTTTAGTAAATTACATTTACTTAATTAACGAATTAAGTAATAATAGCGTTTTTTTTTTTGAAAACAAAAATGTGTGATCTTCTAAAAAGAAGAGAGCACACATATATAATATAATAACAAAAAGACTACAATATCCGACTACAAAACAAAAGGGAGCCATAGAAAAACAAAACAAGACTCTAAGAATGTAAAGGAAAGTAGATAGATGAGTTCCATAAAAACCACCGCCCATCATACTCCAATATCGAATTCCGGCAAAGCCACCACCCGATAGTGAAGTATATCTACTCCAATACAATAAACCAGTCGCTCCAAGCAAAAAACAACAAAAATAAAGCAGTACAACCCCAAAAACTCTCCGAAACCAAGCACAAAAAAACTCCAAAGCTAATGTCAATCACCAATCCAGACAGCAATCCACAAAGCTCCTCAGCAATAATCAACAACCTAAAACCTGAAAGAAACTAGGCAAACCATAAGTACCCGTCACATATATATATATATATATATATATATATATATATATATATGAGTATATATGTATATATATATGAGTATATATGTATATATATATCAAAAAAATATAAATAAATATATATATATATATATATCCATAAATATATGTGAAGAAGAAATAAAAAAGAAAAAGAGACAAACAATCAACACCAAAAAACAGAAATTGACAACAAATGCGAGATCTATTACCTCTAAAATAACTATTGATTCTAATAAATAAACTCAAACTGAAAACAAAAATCCTTAAAACCATAATTAAAATATGATTGGTAAAATTGCAAGAGAAAAATAAATGATCAACATCTTCCTCCAAAAGATTACAAAAACAACACTTAACATAAAAAAAATATTCTTCTTCTTCAAAAACTCAACCTATTAAGCTTCTTAGGAATAGTCAACCACATAAGAAACTTAGCTTTAGGAGGAGAATTAGAATTACAAATCAACTTAAAAGGAAGCAATGAAACACCAGAAAAATTAATAAAATTATACATAGAATTAACAGAGAAAACTAAACTCTTATCCAGACCCCAACTAAAAGAATCACCATTCTCATCCAAATGATACAAGGCTAACTTAGCTTTTAGTAAGGCTAATTTCCTAAACAAACCCCCTTATAAAATATTAACAAAGGAAAATTCACACGGGGGATCTAAATCCCTTCTATACCCATCAGCGATTAAGGCATTCTTAAAGCCGCAATTATAAAAAAGCTCACTAAATTCAATTTTAAGCGGCATGCTAGAAATCCAAGCATCATGCCAACCGGAATGAACAGTCACCTTACATCCTAATTTGAATATATCAAAACAAAACAAAACAGCCTTCCAAAAATAAGATAATTTATTAGTCCAACTAAAACTAGACCAATAATAAACTCACCCCCAGAATAATAAGATTTGGAAACAATAATCTTCCAAGTAGCCGACACATCATGGCACCTAAATTTCCATAACCATTTGGCTAACAAGGAAGAATTAAAATTATAAAGATTAATGATCCCCAGACATCTTTCTTGGGCTTACAACACACATCTGAGTTGACTAAGCATTTATAACCTCTACAAATAGGAACACTACTCCAAAGTAATAATAGTGTATTTGAAAAGGAGATTTTCAAAAATTAGAAATGGATTATAAAATCATGTTTTAAGAAAAATGGTTAAATAGGATTTGTTTTGATATTAGAATGAAATAACAATTTTTGAATTACAACTCATTTTTATCTTGAGATAAGAACGTTGTTGATCAAGGTCTGAGAGGTAATTAAAATACCCCAACTTGAACAATTTCAGGATTGTCTGAAGATGATATTCGTTGTAATGGGAAGGAGGTATAAAATAATTTATTTTTTCCATATGAGAAATAATAACGTAGTAAAAATAAAAAGATTTGAAATATGTATAATAAAATTTCCAAAGTAAAGGAAATAAAAAGTGTTGAATTATGAAATATGAGATTTCCAAAATAACGGAAATGGAAAGATTGGATAGTATATAAATATAAATATATGTATATATATAGTGATATTCCCGAAGTAAAAGAAATAAACGGAGATTGTGTGAAATTATTATGGTATTTTTGATAAACAAGAAAAAAAGAGCTTTGGAATGGATTTATTCTAAAGGAATAAAGGCTGGTTATTGTTTTAAATAATAAAACAAGGAAGATATTTCATAACATTATTTTATGAACGATAAGTCGAATTGATTTTCCCAATTATAGATAATGAGTAATGATGTAGCAAATGTTTTGCAAATAATAGTATAATCGAAAATTGAATATGATTTTTGGATATTTTCCTAAGTATGAAAATAAAATAGTTTTGAGAATAATATTATGTTAGGTAAGAAGTGAAAAGCTATATATGTTATATTTAAATATCTAAGATTTTTAAATTAACCTTCGTAATTATTTTTAAGTAAAGCGGCCAAGTAATGCCGAGTACTAAATTACTGAACTCATTTTATTCTCATGATTGTTTATTTGATAGTTAAACAACCGACTATCAAATCAGACCTATACAAGTGTCGGTATGGAAAGATCGGGATCGAATTTATATTCGAAAACCATTCCGACCAGAAAATACGTAGCGTTGAAAATAAAGGATGGATAAATTGAAGACCGTGGATCTTCATAAGTGGAAGGATTACTTTTCGAATATTCTCTGGAGCGCAACTAAAGGTATTCTGACGTGATTCGGTCGCGGTTGAGATTTTGCAGATTGTAAGGACTACTTGCTACTGATCCATAGGGTAATTCAAGGATGTAGTAGAAGGGTTCCTTCGGTTCATCCTGTTCCTGGATGACTTGTATAGACGAGTTTCGGACAGAGTATTTTCAAAGGGACTACATATGTTGACTTCTTCAAACATACCATAGTTGGTGGAGGAGAAGACATCTTCTCTTTTCTTAAAGACTAGAGTATTTATGGGGACGTCAATTAGTGATTTCCTGGTGGATTTGGTGATGTGGAAATTGGAGTGAATGGTGACTAGATGTTCCAAAGGTAATTATGACCTCAAGCCTCATCAACCGGAAAATGGTAAAATTCGAGTAGGTCGCATGGCTATGTGGGTTGCACCCATCAAAAGGGCTATATCATTACGTGATCTAGAGAAATCAAATGCCTTCGGTTGTCCCTTTTATTTTTGTAAACATGCTATCAGTTCGGTTGGCTGGCCCCCAACCGTGGTAATGATATATTCGGTACTCTCAAGCGAAGTGAGCGGCCGATCATGTTTAGCCTGGGTTGCAAGATGTTCTTGTTGAACCCCAATGTATTCATCTCCAGAGGTACATTTTCATAAATGTGGTTGTCCAAACTTTGCCATGGAAATCAATTCTTCAATAAAAGCCCGTGGTTTTGATTGTATACTATGTATGTAAAGCGTGGGATGCAAGTATTCTGCTAGATTGTTTTTTTTAAAACCTTATCGTAATATTAGAAAAGATATTGATTTCAAAAATGTTTTGGGTCATCGTAAGGTAAAAATCATCTGTATTTATGTGTGGATTTGGTCTTACGATTATCTTTTCTTTCAAAAAGATTTTTAACTTTAAAAATCAAGATGGGTGCTACCCATAAACTTAGTGTGTTTTTCTCACTCTGTTTCACCAGACTGATCCAGCGTTTGTAATGGTCGGGTTAGACCGGGTTGTACAGGCTCAGGTTATTGAATGCTGCGAAGTCCAGAGACGAGCTGGAGAAGTCTAGACGTATGATATATGGTTATTATTCCACTATTTGTTGTATATGAGGACAAGATATTATAATTGTCCAGATATGTTGATGTACTCTGATGATTGTAAGTTTTTATTTCAAGCTCTCAATAAAGATCTATTTTTATATCATATTTTGTTCCGCTGCGATGTGAGATTCGGTATTGTGTTTCTTCTTCTTTCTTTCTATTCTAATATTTCTTTCTTATCTCACCCTCTAATTTCTCTCTACTAATGAACTGTGTTTTCAATATTTGAGTTTTGGCAAGTGATACAGGATTTGTGTATTATTGTCGGAATTCCACGTCGAATTCCCGTAGGACATTACAGTGGTACCAGAGCTATTGGTTTAGTAATAAACTTGGCCTTGTGGCGTAACTTGATAAAGATGAGGTTAGTAATATCCTAGATTGAGTTTGAGTGTATATATATGAGAGCGTATTTGTAGATTTCATATACAATTGTTTTGTATTATGTTGGTTGATCGGTTCAAGTGTTGAAAAGCATTGAACTGGTAATGGATACAATATTGTTTTGTAAAGAGGGTAAATAATATAATTTTACCTGAAATATATTTCGTATAGAAAAGAAATAATTTTATTATATTATTATAATATTGTGAGTTGATTGATTTAAATGGAATTCAAATTTGGATTAAAAATTTGAGTGGGAACTTAACATGGGTAAGCGAAATTAAATTAAGAATGATTTCGAATTTAAATAAAACAAATTTGAAATTTGGGAATTGAATGAATGAATAATTAAATAGAAATCAATCGAATATTAACTGATTGATGTTCAAATATGTTATACCAAAATAAATATTAATATTGAATGAAAATTCAATTGATTTGGATGATTTGGTTGTGTATTGGTTGTTGATTGTTACTTGTTTGTTATTGGATGGTAGATTGTTTGAATACAAATAGTCAACAATTTAATGGAGCTGAATGAATTATAAACAAAAGAATAAATGCCATGATAATTAAATTGGAATGAAAAGGCATATGAATTGAAATTAATGATTTAAACCTGTATTTGCAAATGAATTGATGCTACCTGTTTGATTTTTGAATTTGACTTGTTGTATTAGATTTTATGAAATATTAATTAAAAATTTCATATATCTGTTGCTTATATGTTGAACTGAGTTGAGTACATGTGCCAGATGGCTATGAGATTTGAGTTTGGTTGTGTAGATCGAAACTAGTTGAGCAATACGTTGAATAGCGCTCGCAAAAGTTACGCCTACGCGAAAATATAAATTTTGGGTTTTGATTTTTGTTTTCCGACCGCGTGGGTCGATGTATATATATATTATTTGTTCCTGCAATATCGCAAATGTCACTCCGTATAGGGGAAACTCTGCCGAATTTTTCTGAGAATTTAGAGTTTTAGAATTTTTTGATATTTTAGAAAATTTATATTGATAATAATAAATTGGTTTTTGATTTAAAAATAAATTGGATTTTTAAAGTTATGGGTTTGTAACAATTTTCTCACCTTAGAAATTTCAGGGACGAAATTCTATTAAGGGGGAAGAATGTAATGTCCCGTATTTTTGGTAGTATAATATTTAATTTATTTAATTGTTTTAAATAGTATATTTGGTATATTAATGGATTTTAATATTAAATTTGTTTATTAAAACGAGGATTAGAAAGTTCATTTATATTTAATATAAAACGAGCTCAAAATGGCGTGACAGTTCGTAATATTGAGTTTTGAACTTCGACTGAATATATAGAATTCGTTTTAAGTCGGAATTCTGTGAAACTAGAAACGTTTGAATCTAGTTGATGATAATATTCTAATGAAAGAGAAAATTTTAGATTTCGTGTTATAGATTGTTAGTTATGTCCAAATCAAATTTTAAAATAGTCGCTACGGAAATCATTATTAAAATATAACGTTTATTAACTAATATAAAAGGATTTTTAATGTAATTTGAATACCTTTTTAACTAAGATTGTTGATATCGAATTGTATAAATATATGATAATTTAATTTGGATAAATATAATGATAATAATTTATTATTATTTTTATTTGAATTATTTTCGAATTTAACTAATATTTTAATCGGTATTATATACGCGTTAAAAATGGTCATTTTGCAAATAGATTCCGTTTCCGACGAAATTAGTTTCATTGGAACCGTAACATTAAATTATTGTATGGTATTAAATTTCGCTGCAAACCGATGTCGTATGTGGCTACGGAGCTGTATACGGCCAGTCATTTTAAATAGCGTATAATTAAATTAATTAAATTTAATAGAGGGATATTTGTGTATAACTTAAGAAGACGATCGAATTAAGCCACAAAATCAATTCTGTTGAGTTCCTATCGATGTTTAGAGTCAGAATAGGCAGGTAATTTGTTATTTTTGGACATTAGGTATTTTGGTGTCCAAAATAACGTGGTTTGGCATATAAAAATAGTGTACCGGAAAACGGTCTCGGAATGCGATGAAACTTGTGTTGTTGGATTCGTATTAATTAATTATAATAAGATTTTGTTTTTCGTGTCAATCGGACTTACCGTTTGATCGTGGCAACGATAAACGCCTTAACCATTTATATTATATAGGCCAATTCAGACAGGGGTAACTTTAAAGAAATAAACGACTAGTCAAACAAACTCCGATTTTAACAAAATAAAATTCATTGGATCCGTAAAGAAAAGGTCTAGTATAATTTCAAAGTTTCAAGTTGATTGAATTTATTTTGTGATCATGAGAAATTTAAACGTGTGACTTTTAGCCTACGATTTATAAAGGACTTTTTACAAACGACCTCGAAATTCGACGAAACCTGTGCCATCGGGTCCGGAATATTTTATTTTGCTAGGGTTACAGGTTTCATCTCATTCGGATATTGTATGTAGTGGATTTTAAAAGATACTTCGTAGTCAAGTTTCATTATAATAAAATAATAATATTTTATTCCCTATTATATATATGACACTAGTAACCCTAAAACACAGTCAAACGTTTCCCCATGGTCAACTATGGTCAGCCGCCTTCAACAAAAATTGACGACCCAAATTATCCTGAATTCCTCTTCCTTTTCTTCTCAATCTGATTGTTTATAACCCCAATGTTCAGCTAAAAGATTATTCATCTCATCAAGACCTTTCGACTAAGCGTCCTTGATCTGATTCGGTGCCTCGAAGACGCCAGAATTGGCTTTGAAACCACCGATAGTTTTGCGAGTTATGGCATCGAACGAGAGCACTAGGACAGTCAGAATTTCGGGCGTTGGTGGAGGAGACTTTGGCAAGTGTGTGGGCCATCACCGATGATCATCCGGTTGATAATGGAGGATGCGGCGTGGCTGAGTTGATTCGTGCGATGGTTTTGAAGTTCAAAAGAAACGAACGATGATGGGGGAAGAAAAAATTTGATTGGCCAGAATTCTATTAAACAATCATGTTGATTTTGAACAGCAGTATTCAAAGCGGTAGAGTATTGGGCTATTTGAAATTGGAAGCAACTGTTTTTACGAAGTAATAGAGAAGAGTTCGAAATATATATATATATATATATATATATATATATATATATATATATATAGTCAAAAGTTGGAGATGAGGGACTGTACCCAGGAAGATGCCTAATCCATTTCGTTAGCAAGAAGTGTACAGTAATCGGGCCTGGAGCTTTTTACACGAGCTAATTTGGGCTACATTAACGTAAGTAAAGGGGGTAGATTAATAATATATGTTATAACGTGCAAAACTGAGCTGTTGCGTGGCCTGGGTGATTTCAATTGGGCTTTATCAATTTAGTTTAAACGTAATTGAATATTCAGTTACTAATATATATTAAGTTATAACATAACATAGTGTGTACGTTATTGTTTACATAAGACGTCCTAATTCCATATCCATGTTTGTACTTCAATAACTCAAATGGGCCTAAACAAGGGTTAGTGAACGTTAAGTAGTGATTAGTAATAATTATTAAATTATTAATAATATTATTTAAATAGAGTGAATACGGGATTAAATTTATATCGAAGTCATACAGTAACAAAATGGGATGAAACAAGTAACGATGGGACCGTACCGACGAACGCTTCATCATGGAATTGATTTAATCAAGAGTTGGAAGCTACAGGAATTGTTAATTAAATTAAATGCATGTTTAATTTAATTAAAACAAACCGTTTTAACAATGGTAAACTCAAGGTGAGTTAAACTCACTTGGTTTTTTCCATTTATATTATATATATAAATCGGGTTTTATAATTGTGAGTTATGATTGCTAATGGTTGACTGTTTGTTTGTTGAATATTTATTCATATATTGATTGAACAAATGAAATTAAACGTTGTTTAATTTCAGTGGAAAACCAAATCGTTATTTTAACGATTGGTCCTAATTAAGTTAACTTACCTTGTTGGTCACGTTTATAATAGAATACACGTGATTTAATTTAATTGTGTGAATGGTTTGTTAATATAAATTGGTTGATTTATTTACCATTATAAAAATTATTAGTCTAAATTTAATAATTCTTATTGAATAAAATATTATTTGAGGTAAACATATTTCGGTGCAGGGAAGAACAGGTTAGAGGGATCCAACGGGATTCCTCATATACATTTAATGTTATTTATTTTTATAATATCATTATATGATCTGTTCTGATTGATTTGATTGTTAACCATTGACCTGAATTTCAACATTTGTTTTTTTTTAAGAAATGGGCATAATTGGTTGAATAATTGACAATACATGGCCTTTAAATCAATCGGTTTATAATTATCGAACCGTTAAGTGAATCAATAAATAAATGAAGTTATAAAATTTATTTTATAACTGAAGATAAATTATGAGATTTATTATTTTGAAAAGATTACAAAAGGAAACAAATATTTATTATATATTATTTAATTTTATATTTAATTATTAAGTGATTTTATAAACCAAATTCTGATATTAATCGGTTTACAAGTAAATAAGCAGAAATTAACCTAACGGTTAAGAATTTGATAATTGTTTTTTAAGAAACAACTTAATGGAATTATTTAAATTAATTATATTATTGATTAATTTAAAACGAGAACTAATTAGAATTGGTTAACGAGATAACTGTGTTTTGAGTAGACTAAGTCAACTATTTTAACTGAGAATAATTATTGAATTAGTTTGGTTTGAATTAATCTAATAAAATAGTTTAACGAATATTTGTTTTTTAATTTTAATAAGATTTTAAAAGGAAATTTACCATTTATTTTTGTTAATAAAGAAATTAACTACTTCTGTGGTAGTTAATAATTGAAGTAAATTACTATTTTAATTAATAATAATTTAAGAGATTACTTTTTAATTGGAATTCATTTAAAAAGTAATCAAAGTTGAAATGGAATCTAATTGAATTGTGAAAGGAGCGTGTGGACAGGTTTTATATCAAAACCCGAGTTTTTATAACGAAGTTATAAAAGGAACTTTAAGCAAGTACTATAGCTTAAATTATATTGACTTAATATTTGAATTAAGTTAAAAGGAAATTGATATTAAAAGGGTTTATATCAAACCTAAGTTTTATAAATGAAATTTATAAAAGAGATCTGGAGTTAAGACGTTAATATTAAATTAACATTACTTAATAATGGAATTAAGTAAATAGACGACATCGAAATAAGATTTTTAAACAGGGGAAATAGTTAAATGGATTTTTGAAATGGTAACAGGATTATGTAAAATAAATTGGTTTAATAAATTTAAAGTAAAGGGCGATGTTTAATAAATTACGTTTACTTAATTAACGAATTAAGTAATAATAGTGTATTTGAAAAGGAGATTTTCAAAAATCAGAAATGGATCATGTTTGCTAGCTTTTTGATCAAGCCACCCAGGTTCACTCGCAAAAGGAAGGTATGAAACTATATTTCCCAAGTGCATGAAGGAACGGATCGCACACTATCGACTCGCCCACCATCGGATCGCATCTCGTCGGATCGCCCCCTGTTTCATCAGCGAAACGAAACCTCTATGCGACTCGATCCGAACTTATATTGTTGCCCAGCGTAGACCGAACCGATCCCCTGATGCATGGCGAACCCTCTGACCCGTTCAAGCGTGAGCTAGTCTTCAGCGATCCGAGTCGCACGGATCTAGCGACACGTATCCCTAATCGTCATTTTGACCGATTCTCCCCATCTGCACGATCCGATTTTCAAGGGGATCGCGACACCTGTCCACAACGGCTAATTTGACTATTTCTTCAACGGAGGCGATACGATCCGATGTTCTCGGGATTCGTGCCACGTGTTATCACGACCCTCCTGACAAAATCATCTATAAATAGCCCGGAGCTTGGCATTTTTTGGGATCTTTTTTGGCAACATTGAGTACTGAATCCGCCATTATTGTCAAGATACTAGAGTATTGAGAGAAATCCTTGATTGTATTAGCTTTCAAAGTATAATCAATAATATATAAAGTGGACGTAGGCTCGTTAACGCTGAACCACTATAAATTCTGTGTGTTATTTTCTTTTTCCTCATTCTTCAGTTGAAACTCTATAACATTCGGAACAATTTGGGTGTTAGGTCCAAATTTTGATCTAACATTTTGGTGCTTTCACTGAGAAAACAATCCTAAAGTTTCACTATTAAGTTCTTTGAAGATTCCAGCGATTCGGATATCATGGCTGGAAAAAGATCTAAGGAAGCACGAGCTTCGCAAACCAATGAAACAATTGAAGAAAGTGTGCACGAGCTAGACAATGAGGAGACTCTGGATCGCGGAGCGCAGGGGGAGAACCGATCCGATGAAGACGCCACGCTCCGAGTCGACGAGAACGAGGCGATCCGGGCTGCTGAAGGGGTTGTTACTCGATCCTGAGGTAAAGTCTCGAATCCTCCACGCACCGCGACCGCGAATCGATCTCAGGGGGGGTTGCGAGCCTCCATCCTCGAACCACAGCGATTCGAATTGATGATCAGACTACAACTCGACCTGGAAAGGAGCCTATGGCTCGCTCCTACCGTCCTGGCCCCTCCGCTCGACCTGGCTCAAGCTCTTTGCGCATAAGAGAAAGTGATGATGACCAATATGATCCTGTTGCTCCCGTTACTAAGGGGGATCTCTCTCGCTTTTCCGAAACGTGGGAGAGACTGTTTGATGAATTGGCTACCCAAAGGCAGGAAAGCTCCGTCCTGCGACAAAATTTGACTGCTATGGATAGAAGGCTTGATGAGCTCGCAAGGCAAAGAACGCCGCCGGTTCGTCCACTCACTCCAGGATATTCTTCTTCGTCTGTGGAATCGTCGAGACCTCCGCAACGACCGTATGAGAGAGCCGAAAACATAGAGCAGCTTCGGTTCGGAACCCTGCCATCACGGGAATAAGAAGCGCTGGGGGCGGGGTCGTCAAACCGTAATGTGAACGATCAAGCCACAACTCCCAGGACTCGAGATGTGGACAGTCCTGTGCATGACAGACTACCTCAGCCCCGTCGCCGCGCACATACTCATGGTAACAGGGTGCAACGAAGCCCTATCCGAGCCCCGGACTTTGTGACTGCTCCCGGAAGAGAGATTAGAGAACCCCGCCGAACCAGAGGTACTGACCCTGAACCTCCGCTAACCAGTGCAAATGTTGCAGCCATGATCCATCAGATTCTGGCAGATAGCCGTGGATAACGGAACGAAGATTGGGGAATTGACCGCAGTCACACCCCTTTCACTGATGATATTTTGGATGCGACTTTCCCGAGGCGTTTCAACATGCCATAGATGAACCGATATGCGGGTAGGTCTGATCCTGTCCAACATCTGATGAGATATTCTTGGTCAATGACCGCTGCCACAGCCTCTGACGCTGTCAAGTGCAAAGCGTTTCCCATATTCTTGGAGGATGTAGCATTGTTATGGTTTACTCGCTTGCCAGCAAGATCGATTTCTAGCTTCAGGGAGTTGAGTGAGAAGTTTGTAGAACAATTCTGTATCTATGCACAAAAAACAAAAAGTGTGATTGACTTGTTCCTTGTCAAGCAGCGACCAAGCGAGAGTTTGAGGGTGTACCTGGATCGTTTCAATTTGGCCGCTACTGAGGTTAAAGATCCCCATGAACCGACCGTTGTCGCAGCACTGATTGACGGAGTAGATAAAGACACTGAATTCGGGAGATACCTGGCAGGCAAACCACCCCATACTAGAGAGTTATTCT
This sequence comes from Allium sativum, assembly GCA_030737875.1. Taxonomy (NCBI): domain Eukaryota; kingdom Viridiplantae; phylum Streptophyta; class Magnoliopsida; order Asparagales; family Amaryllidaceae; genus Allium; species Allium sativum. The sequence continues at coordinate 256,738,359 of CM060927.1, read as the reverse complement.
ACGAAAAAGCTAACGTACATTTACGCCGGGAAGAGGTATATGCTAACCGAAAGGCAAAAACAACTGATAAAGAGGAAATCCAGAGCAATGTCGCCATTAAGAAGACAGGAGACAGCTCGGGGAAGGTCGAAGTTAATGTCGGAAATCGGAATCAGGGTGGTCGTCAGTCAGGGAACAATGAGAATAATAGTAATGGCAACAACCGGAAGAGGAACCGAGGGAACGACTCCCAGAGAAGGACTCGTCCCAGGGCCTTTGAGAGTTATACGCCACTAAATGATACTCTGGAAAACATCTTCATGGATTCTTACAACGTCCTCCAGAATAAGAGGCCACCTCCCAGAGAGTCGACGGAGAAAGAACGTGAAACGGGGAAGTTTTGTCTCTTTCATCAGATTCACGGCCATTCGACAAATGAATGTTGTCACCTAAGAGATGTAGTCGAAAGGCTGCTACGAGAAGGAAAGTTAGATGAATACAGAGTAACGCCCAGAGACAGGGGCAAGCTATACAGGCCCCAAATCAGAACCATAATCAACTTGCTGCTAGGCCGACTGCCCAGCAAAAGGAAAAGAACATTGTTATCAATACCGTGATCGGAGGACTTTATCTCGCCGGACATAGTTCCAAGGCATTAGATCAATATGTCAATGCAGCCAAACAACACCTCGAGGTAGGGGAGTGTAGCAACCCTGAGTACAATATCCCGGTAAAGCAACAAAAGATGACGACCGACGATGTAGTTTTCCGAGAACGAGAAAGCATTGGAGTCCATGCTACGACAGAAGATCCATTTGTAATTACAGTACTTACTGGACCAGCCACTGTTCATAAGGTTTTAGTGGACAACGGGAGTTCCGTCAACATTCTTTTCAAAAGGACATTTGACCAGATGAACCTCGAAATAAAAGACTTGAAGCCCTGTCAAGGATGGATCCGTGGATTCAACGGAGCATCTACCGCTCCAATGGGTTATGTAGAGTTACCGGTTACGCTTGGGGAAGGAGAACGCCAGAGAGTGAGAATCCTTCCCTTCGTGGTTTTGGACGTTGAATCGCCCTACAATGCCTTCTTGGGCCGACCGGCCCTCGCAAAGTTTAGAGCCTGTATAGCCCCCTGGTGCTTGTTATTGAAATTCCCCACAGAAGCTGGCATTGGTATCGTCAGAGGGGATCAGGTTGCTGCGCGAGCATGTTATGTTGCCGAACTAAAGTTACTCCGCAATGGAGGGGATATTGAAACTAAAGGCGCTTCTCCCCCTACGGGGGCGGAGACCTTATAGCAACTAAAGAGGATAGTCGTTGGAGAGTCGCCCAGAGAGATGCCCGAGGATATAGATCCCAGAGAGGATCAAGAACCCGGGGGCAGAATGGCGACTCCTAACGAGACGACTGTGGATGTACTGATCGATGACAGTGACCCGGAGAAGGTCCTTAAGATTGGATCCCAGTTAAATCCGTATCTCGCTAAAGAATTGACCGATTTCTTAAAAAGCAACTTGGATGTATTTGCTTGGACCCACGCGGACATGTGTGGGATATCCCCATCAATCATGAGCCATTCATTAAGCATTGACCCTAAACATCCTCCCGTAAAGCAAAAAAGGCGAATGTTGGGCCCAGAGAGGTCCACTGCCTTGAAAGAAGAAGTTGGAAAGCTAAAGAGTAATGGATTTATCAGAGATTCAACCTACCCAGACTGGATTTCGAATCCAGTTCTGGTAAAGAAGGCCAACGGGAAGTGGCGAACGTGTATCGACTTCTTGGATTTGAACAAAGCCTGTCCAAAAGATAGTTTCCCGTTACCTCGGATTGACCAGTTGGTAGACTCGATGGCGGGTCATGAGCTTCTCTCATTTATGGATGCTTATTCAGGATATAACCAGATTCCGATGCATGTTCCAGATCAAGAACACACTAGTTTTATCACAGATCTGGGATTATATTGTTATGTGGTGATGCCCTTTGTCTTGAAGAATGCGGGCGCTACATATCAACGTTTAGTCAACAGAATGTTTTATAACCAGATCGGGAAAACAATGGAAGTATACGTCGACGATATGTTGGTTATGTCCAAGCAATCTTCTCAACACACTACTGACTTGGCAGAGATGTTCGGCATTCTTCGAAAGTACGGAATGAAACTCAACCCAACAAAATGTTCATTCGGTGTTGCCTCCGGAAAATTCTTGGGATTCATCGTCAGTTCCCGTGGAATTGAGATTAATCCAGACCAGATCGCGGCAATCAGAGACATTCAGGAACCTAGGCAAATTAGGGATGTGAAAAGCCTCGCCGGAAAAGTGGTCGCACTAAGCAGATTTATCTCCAGGGCTACGGATAAGTGCATCCCATTCTTCGAATCAATAAAGCGAGGGAAACGCCACTTCAAATGGACACCCGACTGCGTAGAAGCGTTTCAGAATTTACTCAGGCACCTGGAGAGACCTCTGATATTATCTAAGCCAATGGATCACGAGGACTTATTCGTGTATTTGGCAGTGTCATCCCATGCGATCAGCTCAGTGTTGGTAAGAGAAGAGAATAAGGTCCAAAGACCTGTGTATTACGTGAGCAAAAAATTGACGGCAGCAGAGCGTAATTATCCAAGGATAGAAAAGTTGGCGTATAGTTTGCTGATCGCCTCTAGAAAGCTTCAACATTATTTTCAGGCGCATCCTATTACAATATACACCGATCATCCACTCAAGCAAGTCCTACAGAGACCAGAGGCATCTGGAAGATTACTCAAATGGAATATTGAGTTAAGTCAATTTGATTTGAACTTTCAGCCCAGATGGTCAATTCGGGGGCAAGTGATAGCCGACTTCATAGCAGAGTTCACTGTCCCTGAGGAAGATATAGCAAACGAAGAAGTTGATCCTTCAAAGTTACTTCTCGATCCCAATGCCTGGGGATTGTATACTGATGGCGCTAGGAATGACGAAAGATCCGGCGCTGGAATAGTGCTTGAAACTCCAGAGAAACGATTGATATCCTATGCTATCCGGATGGAGTTTCACGCCACTAACAACGATTTCGAATACGAAGCCCTGATAGGCGGATTAAGGATTGCAAAGGAATTAGAAGTCACAAAGCTGAACATCTTCTGCGACTCCAAGTTAGTTGTGAACCAAGTTACTGGAAAATTCCAAGCTAAAAGTGCAAGATTGATTTTATACTTAAAGAAAGTGAAAGAGTTGTTGAACGATTTTGATCACTACAGCATATCTTATATTCCACGGTCAGAGAATCAGCAGGCGGATAAGTTGGCGAAGGTGGCTAGTTCCGACGACCCTGAAGTGACTGGGCTAGCCCCCGTTGAAGTACTTCGGTCCCCTAGCATAGATCAAATGGAAATCGACCTAATACTAGAGACGGAACCAGAAAGAGAGTCTTGGATGACCCCTCTAAAGAATTTCCTGATGAATGGAACGCTTCCGATCAAGAAAAGCGAGAGGCGTAAAGTAATTCGTAAAGCCGCCCGATATGTTCTGCAAGGCGGAGTTCTTTACAGACAAGGTTTTCAATGCCCCTCCTTCGGTGTATAGCCCACGATGACATCAAACGTGTGCTGCAAGAGGTCCACGAAGGCGAATGTGGTGACCACACTGGAGGGCAAACTTTGGCAAATAAGGTGTTGCGGCATGGTTATTTTTGGCCTACCATAAACAAGGATGCAGCGAGATACGCACGACGGTGTGATGCGTGCCAGAGATTTTCGAAGATACCTAGAGCACCTCCTAATCAGTTAAAAACGATGATGAGCCCATGGCCTTTCGCTATGTGGGGAATTGATATCATTGGAAGTCTCCCCATAGCAAGGGGCAGAGCAAAGTTCGCTATTGTGGCCGTGGATTATTTCACTAAGTGGGTCGAGGCTGAGCCACTAACTATGATCACAACCAAACGAGTGATCAACTTTATCGTGAGAAACATCATCTGTCGATTTGGGATTCCAAAGATTGTAATAACGGATAACGGAACTCAGTTCGATAGTGCTAAATTCAGAAATTTCTGCCAAAAATACCACATTGAGAATCGATACACCTCTGTGGCGCACCCGCAATCGAACGGACAAGTCGAAGCGGCGAATAAAGTGATTAAGTCTATTCTGAAAAGAAGACTGAAGCGAGCTAGAGCCATGTGGGCTGATGAATTTCCCTTGGCACTATGGGCCTACAGGACAACATATAAATCGGCAACAGGACATACCCCATTCTCCCTTGCCTTTGGAACGGAAGCAGTCATCCCGGTTGAGATAAAGGTACCTTCTCACCGGGTGACTTATTATGATCCGATGACCAATAATGAATTGCTCCTTGAGTCCCTAGATATGATCGAAGAAAAGAGGGATGAGGCGGACCTGCGCGCCTTGAGATGCAAGCAACAGATCGCTCGATATTATAACAAAAAGGTTCGAGCTCGAAACTGGGAACCCGGAGACTTGGTTCTGAAACGTGTCTTTCCACCCCTAACTCATATGGGAGCGAAGTGGGAAGGACCGTACTCCATTCTGAGCAAGCTTGATAATGGAACCTTCAAGCTGGCAACCGTAGATGGAAGGGAAATCCCCAGAGTGTGGAATGCCCAACATTTGCGGCCATACTTAGCATAAAAGTTTCAAATCTGTTCTTTTGCTTTGTTGAAAACCATGTATAAGGCACGACTAGCCTAGAATAGTTTGATTCCTTGAAGCAAAAAATTATAAAGTGGACGTAGGTCATGATTCGACCGAACCACTATAAAAATATTGTGTGTCATTTACCCTTATTGCATCTTTATTTATTTGCCTGTTTATTTTTATGGAAATTGGTGTGGATAATGCAGGTGCCCGAAGTCTGGTGCCAACCATTCCTCCTGTAGACTATTCGGAGGAATTCAAAGCTTTGGCAAACGCTCCAACTACTTGTCCGACTGGCTTTAATCCTCAAAGCTTGGATTAAAATGTAAACCTAGGACGAGTTGGATGAGCGTGCATAGTTGCAGACCGTTTGATCCGTGACTCTAACTCTCCAGAGCTGAGAGAGAGTATAAAGGATGCGAAGATGACATCCACAAGGCATGGCGGTGTACCATGATCGGAGCCGCCTGAGCGAAAGTCTAACCTTGGCGACCGCCAGGAGAATATAAAAGCGTCCGTGATTTGGCGCTGAGAAAGGACTCTTACACTGCTGAAGGATCGGGGAGCGATGGAATGGTTGAGTCCCAACTCTAACTCTCCGGAGAGAGAGAGAGAGAGTATAAAAGCGTCTCCGATTGAGCGCTGAGAAAGAGCTCCTTCCCCGCTGAAGGATCGGGGAGCGAATGAATCGCTGAGCTCGAACTCTAACTCTCCAGAGAGAGAGAGAGTATAAAAGCGTCTCCGATTGAGCGCTGAGAAAGAACTTCTTCCCTGTTGAAGGATCGAGGACCGACTGAACTACTGAATTCAAACTCTAACCTTGGCAACCGTCAGGAGAGTATAAAGAAGTCTGTGATTAAGCACTAAGAAAGGTGCCAGAAATTCGGTACCACAAGAACAATTATCCCATGAAATCTTCTAAGTCCCCCATATTCAGAAATAGGGGGCAACCTGCCAACAATACTAACCAATCCTTAGTAAACCCCGGTCAGGCGCTATGATAACAACTGATTGGGGGCACATATACTCATATATATATATACTGAACTGTAATACAGCAACGCAGCACAAAAAAATTTCTTTCTGTTGTTTGACTGATTTGTAATTAGATGGCCTATGACTAAACATGGAAAGTTTATTTGAATACAGGTACACGATGATGCAAAAAGAGATAAACTTTCATTTATGTACCACAAACCTACTGAGTAAAAAACAACCTAGAAAGGGAAGTGAGGGCCAGTCTCACAATTACACTTCCTGGCCAGTGGAAAACCTAAAGACAAAATATCAACAAGCAACAATATTCTATTTACGCTTTGGCCTCTTCTCCTGCTTCTGTCTCTCCAGTTTCGCCTTGTCAGCATCGGGCTGATCCCCTTTCTTCCTCTTCCTTTTGTCTATGAGAGGAACATCCGACTCTTCTGAAGATTCCTCTTCCACCTCTTTTCTCTTCCTTCTATCAGAAAGGGAAGCCGGGAAGTCATCGGGATTCGCAAAATGAAGCTGTCGGCTGATGGATTTGGGCTGGATTTTCATAATCATCCCAGTTTTGGGATCGAATTCTGCCAGAGGGACTACGTCCAAAGCCTCATCTCCCACCTTTTTCGAAGCCAACTCTTTCTCCTGCATGGCCTTTCGGCTGGCCAAGGTTTCGTCGTCATCATCGTCGGCTTTTTTGGCGCCGATAATGTCTTCTTCATCATCTACATGGCGCCCATCCATGTCTTTCAAGGCTTCGATGGTCTCAGCATCTTTGGGAACGTCAGTACTAGGTGCCGGGATGCTTCTTTCTGCTGTTGTGACCTCAGCCTGCTTTGATATATCAATACCAGCACCTGGCGAGACAGCCTCTTTCTCCACTTCTTTTTCTTTGTCAGCACCCTTGTCGACGGGCTCGCCACCTGTATCAGGAGGAACACACATTACTAATTCAATTGGTTGTTTTACCAGACGACGACAATTCACAATTGCTTTGACAAATTGTGGGGAAAAGAGAGAGATACCTTCAGCAGATGCTCCCTCTTGAGTATTTGCAGAGGCTCCAATGACCATGGGAGTTAGACCCAAAGGGATTAATGGATCATCGGGATGGTATTCCTCAACCCCGGAGGCCTTGGGCTCCACAGCTGAACTCGAACCCTCGTCAGCTTTGCCTTTACCCTTAGCCAGGGCCCTCTCCTTTTCCATCTCCGCTAGAATCAGACGACGACCCTCTGCTAGGTCCTCAGGCTCATTATCCCTTAAGATGCTCTTCATCAAATCATCCTCATCAATTTCTTCGACCCCCAATCTATGCTTTTCACCCTCAACAATGGCATCCCATAAATTGGCTAAAGTAACGTGGTAATCCGGGATCCACGAGATGTTGCGAGTTTTGAGAACCTGGCCAAGGAAATCGAAAATCATCTCTTCAAACCCCTCGATCTCCTTCTCTCTTTCGAGGAGCTTGTTGTTAGAAGCAGTGGCCAATTCGATGGCACTTTCAACATTCTTTTCGGCGAGAGCTGCCCGTCTCTCCGCGTCCGAGACCTGATCATTTAAAATCACCTTTTCTGCTTTAGCCAAAGCCAAACTTTCTTTTAAACTTACTTTTTCTGCCTCCCAAGCAGCTCTCTCAGCTTCAAAATGGCCTTGTGCTGTTTTCAACTCGATATTAGCCATTTTGAGGTCTTCAACCTCCTTCTTTAAGGCCATTTTCTCTTGGCTATTGGAGTCAAGTTCCGAATGAAAGCGCTGCTTAGCATTCTCTAATTCAATCTTATAATTTTCAGCGTCCCTCCATGCTAAAGCAAGCTGGGATTGAGCATCTTCCAGGTCCTTCTCTATCTTTGTCCTGGCCCTTTCGTTGTTTTCAAGTTTCGCCTTAGATCTGTGTGCTTCTATTTCAAGCGATCGGATGACTTCTGAAAGGTTAACTGCATGTTTATTCATCATCTCATATTGCCTGGCAACATGGCGGATGTGCCCGACAACTTCGCTATCCCAGTTCTTGGGGACCGGTTCCAAGGCTGGAACAAAGGTCATCCGGTCAAAGAATATGTCTGGGAATTGTTCCCGCAGCTTTTCCAGCCTACCTTGAATCTCGGGACCATGCATGTAATCCCGTGACCCGGGGGCAGCCAACTCTGGCTGGCTGGAAGGGACGATGTCACTCCTCTCCTTTTCAGACTCTTTGGATGGTTCCTTGCCCTTATCTTTAGATTCGTGATGCCTTTTTGACGACCGGCTGTGGGAAGGTGCACTCTTTGGAGGAGTTAACTCTTTAGGAAGTTTCTTTCCCCCTGCAGGAACTCCCAGATAATTGGAAGGCTTGGTAGAGGACAATTTTGGTGGAGACCGAGGTTGCGAGGAAGTCGGCCTATGAGAAGGGCCACGAGAGCGCTCAGTACCCGGATGAAGGCTGGGTGTGCCCTCACGAAGAGAACGATAAGAGTAAGATTTCCTGCGGGACATCGTTCCTACAAAAAAGAGAAGAGCATATTAAAACTTTGAATACTCACGATATAAGAGTGTAGGGTCAGATAGTGTGTGTGATTTGTGCATCCCATATAATCCCCCCTAACAGACCCAGGCCTGAAGACAGGCTCATCTGACCAGTTTCTTGTTCTCTAGTTGGAGCGATGGTCTCTTCAGAAGCAGGGAAGAAAGGCCCCCCTTCAAAGTCCTTCTCTGTATATACATCATCGGGTAGAGGAATTTTGTTCAGCTCGTCAAATAACTGCTCTTCTGTCAAATCATCGGGAGCGGCGGTTTCGATTGGAGTAGAAATTGGGATTTCCTTCGACATGTCACCGCGGGCCTCATCCCCTCTGTATATGTCCAGGTCCTCATCGTCTTGGATGACTATCGGGGAGTGATCGACGCTAGTCTATGAATTAGAAAAGCGCGACATTTGTAATAAATTCTGCAAGCATACAGGTGTGTAGCATACAGGTCGAACACAGGGAGGAAAGTTAAATTTTATTATTTATATGTTTCGTGGGCGTGTTAGACGAACTTTGGAGGTTGATTTTAAAAATAAAACAAAACAAAATTAAAACTGTGATTTGATTCAGAACAGATCTAACTGAACCGACGATCAGATCACAATTTTAATGGAAAAGAAATAAAACCATGAATTAGATTTGAATCTAATCAAATCCAATTTGACCTAAGAAAATAATAAAAGCAGAAATTGAAATTGCAGAAATTGAAATAACAAACAAGAATTAAAATTAGGATTTCCGCTGAATCTAATCAGATGGTAAATCACTAATGCAAATAAGTGCAAAATACAAATAGTGTTCTACCGAATCTAATCGTATAGACAACACTAGTTGCTAAGAAAACAAAAAAATGCAGAAAATAAAACAGAAAGAAGAACTTTTATTAGAACAATGGAATAAGAGATGAGATTGTTACAATGGGTATACATGTGCTTTTATAGCTGAATTTGCTAAACCCTAATCAAATCTATTAATATATGGGCTTTTTTATTCCATCAAGATTATGATAGATCCTCTTCTTATCCCTCTTTGCCATGTGTCAATCAGAAGATTTTAAAAAATCTTTTCTACAAATCTCCTTCCAAAAGCAAATATGCTAGCCCAATATGAACATAATTAGCCTTCAATGACCACTTCTTATGCAATCTTCATGTATATGGCATCAATTCTTCACTTTAAAGGCTGTATAAGGCTTGAACAACTCATCTGTAAAAACATCAAAATAATACCCAGCGTAATATTTATTTATATACAAAAGATAATATATAAGAGCATAAAATAAACACATTTTTATGTCAATCAAATGCCCCCACACTTATCTTTTACTCGTCCACGAGTAAAACAAGAAATGAAAAACTAACTAGATAGGTCACACTTCCGTAGGAAACACGATTGCATTGAGCGCATGCAACAAGCCGCTAAACCTCTAGGTGTCCCTAGTAGGACGAGTGGTGTCTCGTGAGGGTTTTCAGCGGATACTACCCACAAAATCCAAATGTAGTATGCTATGATTCTAATGAAACTACATGAATGCAATGGACATATGCAAAAAATAAAAATGAAAACTGACAGCACGACTTATTTCAGGAAAGTGGTACAACAAATTAAGTTAATAATTTCTAATCAGTTGATTGTACTTTAAATACCTCAACTTGTCACAAATTTTCAATATAAATCAAGTTAATGTTAAATTCCAGTTTGGCCAATTAGTTCGGTCGATAACATAGTGCAGCCATGAAATAAATTCTTAGTTTGCTTGACACAGTTTGCAAAGTGGTATTCTAATTTTCTCATGTATGGCTGGTCAAATCAATAAGGTCAAGAAGTGTTTGGGTATCATCGCTTATTCTTTATAAAATTTTAAGATTTATGATTAAGTACATACACCTAACTAAAAAGACCAAGGTTTACCACCCAAGCACTGCCTCGCGGACTAACGGAGAGTAGGTAAAGAGCTTGGCGGATTGTGCAGGCCGACTTTGACTTTGTCAACAACGTGTCGGTAATCCTTAGGTGTCCAATCTCATAAAATGAGACCAAGATATTCCAACGCTGACATTGTCAACAACGTGTCGGATAGAGCTTGGCGGGTTTGCACACCAACGCTTGATATACAAGCAATGTTGGATACCCTTGGATTACTATTATTATTATTGAAATTATAAGCACAAGAGAGAGTTACGCGAATTCAACTTAACACAACTTAGTTTTAAAGATTTGAAAAGGCAATATAAGTATTTTAAGTCCTCCACTTATTTAAACAAAGTCTACAATATAGAATAGATTTCATGGCCATCACCTAAGAATCTCCCTATGTACCGGTTACACTATTATCCCTCAAAATTAAACTTTTCATTATATTTCAAATTCGAATTTAGCTGAGAGAGAAAAATACTATCAACTGGCTAAAAATCCTTAACTTATTTTGTTGTATCAAATCTAAAATGAGTCGTATTTCAAAAAATAAAAATGGTATGTTATTACAGTCTAAAATGCATGATGGTCCTATTTAAATGGCTGAAAATGAAAAGAAAAAAACAAAATGAAAAATGAATGAAATGCAGACTCCCCCCCCCCCCCCCCGCACTAGAACTAAACAGTATCCACACTGTGAACGTTTCCTAAATTTGAAAGATCGTACCCAAAGGTGAATGAGATGCAAAATTATTTGTAGAATGAAATGCACTCTAACTATATGTAAGAATGGATCATATATACAATGATACATGTGTTTGCGGTGAACGCGATGCAAAGAATTCCACCAACTTTTTCCCCCACACTTGGTTCTTGCCCTATGAGTCCTATTCACACTATGTCTAGACATGTTTTCTAACAAGCAAAAGTTTTTGAAAACCATCTCATCTTTATACCTCGATTTGTAGTCCAGGAGATAAATATGTAGGGTCGTCCTAACCTGAAGTTTTTCAACCAAGCCAACATTCCAAGAATAATTCATGTGTTCAACAAATTTATCAGTGTAATTTTTCAAGAATTTGTGATCGAGTATAAATTCAGTGAAATTTGAATTTTGAGTGTTGTTCAACAGCATGTGATCACATTTCTCAATTGACAACGTATTTTCGACATTGACAATTTCAAGTTCGTTTGAATTCTCAAAATCAAAATTTTCAAATTTGGATTCATGGCCTGATTCTAATTCATCCTCGTCATTTAAAAGTTTAAGTTCATATGCGAAGAGTTCGTCGAAAGACAACGTAGATATGTCAATTGAAGTACGAGAGGATTTTTGACATGGTAAATTTGTCGTGTCATCAACAACTTTTTCTTGTTCCGTTTCGGAGTCTTGGTCATTCGAAGAAGAAGGTGTCGACACGGGAAGTGAAGGAAGTGAAGGTATAGAAGATGGTTTGTTGGGATTGCCAACGATCAAAGAAGAGATATTATCGGGGTTGCCGACATCAGAAAAAAAGATGTTGGGATTGCCAACATTCAAAGAAGATGGAGGTTTGGAATTTTCAGAAGAATTGGTCTTGATTGTCATTGGAAGAGTGTCAAGCTTTTCGATTGGGGTCAGAATCAAATGATTGTCGGGATTGGGGTCAGAATTAAGGCTTTCATCCTCACATAATTCAAAGAATTCATGTTCATTAAAGTCCTTTTCCAAATTTGAATTGAAAAATTCAACATTTTCGTTTTGTTCATTTTCAAAAATTTCAACTTTCTCATAGCCTGAAGGGGGAAGATCAAAATCTGAGCTTAAATATTTTTCCTGAAAAGAGTTGAAGTCCTAATCATTTGTTGAATTTTGAAAGGCTTCATCAAGATGATTATTCTCAATTTCCAAAGTCGTTATTCGAAAATTTTCAATGTCAGTAGAAAGTGGATTATTTTCTGATTCAACGCCCATTTGATTTTGTTGCTCTTGTTGCTCTTTCAAAGATGTCAGTAAACAAAGAAGTTCGTCTGCCCTCTCTCTAAGAATTTTAAGATGATATTCTTCAGAATCGTCGAATTGAGAGCTATCGTTTTGGATTCCTTGATTCTCAAAAATATTTGAATTTTCAGAAAGATGATAATGATGTTGGAAATCATTTTGATTTTGAAAATTAGGTTCGTAACCAAAGCTGTCGAAATTCGAGGGAAAATTGCGATTTTGGTCATATTCAAGATGTGGATATGGGTTGTAATTTTGAAAATTCTGATCGAATTGAAAATCATTTTCAAAATTATTTTCGAATTGGTTTCCAACCCCATATTGTTGTGGATCAAAGCTATATTGGGATTCAAAGTCGTTTTGATACGGATGTGGCCCATAATCGAAATTATTGAAATTTGAATTGAACTCGCAATTTCGATCATTTCTATGATTTTGAAAATGTTGGTCGATTGGAAAATTTTGAAAATTGTTGGCATTGGGCTTACAAAATTTTGGAAAATCTTGTTTCATGAGATGTAATTCGTATTCATACTCTTCAAGAGGACGTCTACTCCGGTTATTATCCCACATTTCTCTCAATGATTTTTTTGAATTAGACATTTGAAATGAATTCACGGCAAGACAGAAATTATTCTCAATTCAAAATAATATAAAATAATGAGTTGTGCTCTATTAATTAACTGACTCAATTGGAAGGGGGAAGAGGGTCTTATGGCCGTTCACGTATAGTATAAAACTAAGGGATACGACCAATGTTTTACGGGTAGTATGCAACCTCTTTTGCTAAAAGTTCAATAAATTGAACTAATATATATCCGCGATCCAATTGTACGAGACAGTCAACTTCACAAAGCACCACTTTTCAGTTATATTATTTTGAAAATCAAAATCACGTGTTAAAATTGAAAATCGATGAGAGTGGTTAGTTATGGAAAACCGTTCCTCACCACAAATTCAGAAATATCAGTCACAGAACAGACACAGAAATATAAATTGTAGAATTAAAATTTACATTCAAGTCGCTGCCCCTGCAGAAAATTTTTACAACAATTGTCTATATATTTTTTTCTTTTTCCTTTTGCAGCAGAGCACCTGTAGAGTTTTAAAAGTTTTCACCTTGATCGGCAGTCCTCCAGTGAATTTGGGAAGCGCTAGCGCGTTCACACCCCACTTGGTGTGCAACCGCTCCAAACCATCTGAATCATCCGCTGCTTTCTGTTGTTGTCCCCTTCTATTAATTGCTTGACTGCGCTGCGGCACGGGTTCGGGCTAGGAGCCCGAAAAAAATTTTTTAAGACCCTTTTTTTTTTAAATTTCAGTTGTACCTGTTTTTTTTTTTGAAAAAATTAACAAAACAAAGCACAAAAAGAATTCACAAATCTATATTCTAAAAAAAAAAAAAAAACTCAACTTGAACAATTTAATGCTCGGTAAACAAAAATAGAAGGCAACAAATCCGTATGCCAGTAATGAACGTACTACTCCCTCAAAACTATAAAACGCTGACCCTACCACCCTGAACAAAATAAAAAAATAGGAACCACAAAAATCGCATCCAAGTGAAAACAACCAGGCGTCAATCCAGACTTTCTCTCCCTTCTTTATTTTATTCAAAACAAATCCGCAACAAATGGGAGCAAATCGCCTTTTCCAGGAAACCAAAACCCAGTCAACTACTTCAACCCCTCTTTTATTCGAAAATTGAAATCCTGTCTGAATTCGATTTCCTGTTGTTTGAGATCGGGTTTTGGGATGTAAACGTCTTCGAGTTTGTAGCCGTGCTGTGATGGTAAGAATTGGGATCGATGGATTGTATGGCTTTGTCTGTTTGTGGTATGAGGAGGGATTTTGCTCGCGGTTGGTAGAACAGGGAAGTTTGTCAGGTGGAAGCGTGGGGTTCGGTTCAGTAGTGGAGGAGTTGCGATGGGCTTTAGAGTGTATTGCGTGGAGAAGACGAAGGTGCGATCGTTGCTGAAGAGTGAAGGGCGGTTTGTGTGAATTGTTTCAAAGTGGTGATTTGCGAGTTGTATTTTTTTGTGCGATTGGGGTTTTTTTTTGTGATGGTTTGGCTTCAGGTGTTCAGGATTTGAGGGTGGTCTGTGCGTGACTTATATGTTGAAAGGAGGTTCTTCGATGGTTGTGATTTGGTCTGTGGAGGGTGATTCACAGTAGGTACGGTGGAGGTAGTCAGACCTTTTGGTGAAATTGCTGTGAAGAATGGTGGGGATTCGCTTTGGATGGCGTGAAGTGATGATGTCGTGGTGAGGAAGTTCAGGAGAAGGATTGTGGTCTGAACGGTTGCCGTGAAGATCGATGACGTTGTTGGACGTGGGGGATTGATGAAGTCTGCGATGTTGATCTTGTGGTGTATGAGATGGACGAGTGTGGCCTGTTGTGGGGCGTTGGGTGTAGTGGAAGATTAGAAAGGATATGTAATGGCGATGGGAATTTGATTTTGGCACAAGGCAGTGGCTAAAACGTGATGGCAGTGGGTATATGATGGGGATTGTGTGATGGTGTAAGAGTGAAAGACATGTAGAAGATTGGGTGTATGGTTTTGGTAAATGGCAGAGGGGAATATAGAAGGAAGAAATAGAAACGGAAAGATGGATTTTTTTTTTTGGTAAGACCTGTAAAGAAGAAAGATATTTGTAGAAATTGATTGAGTAAAAAGGGAAAGAAATAAAAAGGAAGAGAAAATAAAGTTGCAAAGGCAGAAAATCAGTGAGGTGGTAGAAAGATGGAAAAAGGAAAAGAATTAAAAGAAAAAGCAGAAAGTTTTTTTTTTTTCTCTTCTTGTTATGGCATTGTAGTATCAATCAATGATACCAAATCACCCATACAAGAATATTTTATGACACAAGCTAAAATAAGAAACTAATTCAGAGAATATATTTTTTTTTTAAAACAAAATCAAACAAAAATAAAAAAAACAAGAATAAAACAAAACTAACACGAATCAGAATTTAAATAAACAACAAAATTTAATCGTTACCTCCCCGGCAACGGCGCCAAAAACTTGATCGACGCTAGTCTATGAATTAGAAAAGCGCGACATTTGTAATAAATTCTGCAAGCATACAGGTGTGTAGCAAACAGGTCGAACACAGGGAGGAAAGTTAAATTTTATTATTTATATGTTTCGTGGGCGTGTTAGACGAACTTTGGAGGTTGATTTTGAAAATAAAACAAAACAAAATTAAAACTGTGATTTGATTCAGAACAGATCTAACTGAACCGACGATCAGATCACAATTTCAATGGAAAAGAAATAAAACCATGAATTAGATTTGAATCTAATCAAATCCAATTTGACCTAAGAAAATAATAAAAGCAGAAATTGAAATTGCAGAAATTGAAATAACAAACAAGAATTAAAATTAGGATTTCCGCTGAATCTAATCAGATGGTAAATCACTAATGCAAATAAGTGCAAAATACAAATAGTGTTCTACCGAATCTAATCGTATAGACAACACTAGTTGCTAAGAAAACAAAAAAATGCAGAAAATAAAACAGAAAGAAGAACTTTTATTAGAACAATGGAATAAGAGATGAGATTGTTACAATGGGTATACATGTGCTTTTATAGCTGAATTGCTAAACCCTAATCAAATCTATTAATATATGGGCTTTTTTATTCCATCAAGATTATGATAGATCCTCTTCTTATCCCTCTTTGCCATGTGTCAATCAGAAGATTTTAAAAAATCTTTTCTACAAATCTCCTTCCAAAAGCAAATATGCTAGCCCAATATGAACATAATTAGCCTTCAATGACCACTTCTTATGCAATCTTCATGTATATGGCATCAATTCTTCACTTTAAAGGCTGTATAAGGCTTGAACAACTCATCTGTAAAAACATCAAAATAATACCCAGCGTAATATTTATTTATATACAAAAGATAATATATAAGAGCATAAAATAAACACATTTTTATGTCAATCAGGGAGGGACTCTTGCGAAACTTAGTTGTTTCTACCGCTTGCGAAGTTCCCTCTCCCTCCGTTGGGGGCGCATACTTATAAGGTTTGCCGCCAGCGCCAAGTCCAAATCTTCTATCCAGAAGATGATGCTTATGAAGATTTTCATCAGTAATGCATTTTTTGATCCTTAAAAAGTCGGATCTGCTTTGTAGAAGAATGGACAATCGACTGTTGTGTAGCGGACCCTCCGTCTTCGGGAAGACGTGATCTGTTTAAAACAAAGAAAAAGGGGGGAGAATGTTAACGCCTAGACTTCTTGAACAAGATATTCGATTAGAAGCTTAAAGTTTACTTGATTTGAGCCATCTTCTTGAGCATCCGGCCTGTTTCTTTATATAAAACCAATCAGACTTAGGATCCCCTATATTGCTATATCCATCGTACAGGACCTTCCTATTCGCCACCGATTCAAAGAAAGAGAAATTTGGGGTTGCCGAATAACGGTGCTTGAAAAGAAAGAAGAATGTCAAATCTCTGAATTTAAGTTCGGCGTGTAGGATCTCCGCGTATGCAACATATAGGGTGTATAGAGATGCGTAGGCGTTAGGATGAAGCTGCATCGGAGCAATACCCAGTCGTCTTAAAGTTTCGATGGCGATCGGAGGAAACGGAGGAATAGCTCCTACCAAGCACATGGTTCGACTGATTGCTATATATCCTTCCGGAGCTAGGTGGGGTCTATCTTCGCTTCCGGGTGTCAAGACATCATCCCAAGGAATCCCGTGTCTCAAGCAGATTCTTTTAAGCTTTATATCGTCGAGCTTAGATGCTAAAGAATCAGAAAATTTATCTATTCCGAGCACGCCAGGAATCTCGTCGGGAGCTCGCCCATCTATCTCAGACTCATCGCTAGATGAAGTACTTTCGGACGGATCTGATTCCGTTGCCTCGTATTCAGATCCAGAATCTTCACCTCCTGGATTAATTGGAGGAATCTCGGGGTTGTATTGCTCAGGAACCTCGGATTCCGCTTCTGTTGTGGATCTTGAAGGAGATTGATTATTCGACATTACTGCTAGGACGAGAAAACATGAACAATGAGAATAATACTACCCGTCCCCCGTGTGTGCAAGTGCCGGTGTGTGTGTTCTTGTGTGTGCATTAAAGATAAAGCGTGAAAGCTATCATGATCATCAAAATATTAGTCGTCATATGCAGTCAAATTATGTGGTCATTTAGTCCAGAAAGTCCGACGTCAAGGCCCTAGCCTAACTGTCCAGAATTTTATGGTGACAAGGCATCGTTTAAAGTTCGAAATTCGTTTGGATCGTGAACTACGAGTCGGATCGCAAGGTAAAGGGATCGCCCTCCTTCGGATCGCAGGGTAGAGGGATCGCCCTCCTTCGGATCGCAGGGCAGGGGGATCGCCCCCTCATGGATCGTGAAATTAAGTGATCGGGGTATTTACCGAATCGTTGCAACCCCCCCCCCCCCCAACGGTACGTGCCTCTGCCGTCACCACGACCCTCCGTCTCGCCACTCGCCTTCATCTTCTTCCTCTCCTCTCCTTGACCCCGATCCGAACTGGCTTTCTCTCTTCTTCCTCCTCCGTTTTTCTCCTCCGAACTCCAACCCTTGAACCCATCAGCCATGGCGCCTCGAGGGTTCCCCCAAAAATCACGATATTCCACCGTTTCTTCCCTCAAGCTAGTCGGAAAAAAATTCATAAACAACAGCGATTACGAGTAAGGGTGCTTTCGGTGGGGTTACCTTTCTAAAAATTGGGAAAGCACTCGGATTTTCGAAGGTTTGAAAAACTAGGGTTCGTTCCTCAACAATGCAGGCGAAACGATACGACAGAAAAAAAAGAAGGAAGAAAGTGAAGAGGGGGGGTCGACTTATATAGGCAAAAGGGAGACCGTTTGTCTCCCCTTCTTTGTCCTATTCGATCCACAAAAATAGGCGGGCCGCGAACCAAAAAGCCCACCACGTCTCGAAGAAGAGCCCGTCTCGTTCCGCTCCATGAAAGAGACCCAAGTGCACACCAAAAAATGAGACGAATGGTTCGAATGACTTGATAAAGGACCGCGACTCGAGTATGCGATACGGATCGATAAATCACCAACGGATTCAGTGATGAAGACTCTAAAAAGTCCCAGAAAAGGAATCATTCACTGATTGGCGACTCGTTGTGAAAAGACGATCCTAAAGTATTCGAAGCATGTTCCATCATCAATAAAACATACTTCGAGGGGGCAAAATGTTGGCTAGCTTTTTGATCAAGCCACCCAGGTTCACTCGCAAAAGGAAGGTATGAAACTATATTTCCCAAGTGCATGAAGGAACGGATCGCACACTATCGACTCGCCCACCATCGGATCGCATCTCGTCGGATCGCCTTCTGTTTCATCAGCGAAATGAAACCTCTATGCGACTCGATCCGAACTTATATTGTTGCCCAGCGTAGACCGATCCGATCCCCTGATGCATGGCGAACCCTCTGACCCGTTCAAGCGTGAACTAGTCTTCATCGATCCGAGTCGCACGGATCTAGCGACACGTGTCCCTAATCGTCATTTTGATCGATTCTCCCCATCTGCACGATCCGATTTTCAAGGGGATCGCGACACCTGTCCACAACGGCTAATTTGACTATTTCTTCAACGGAGGCGATGCGATCTGATGTTCTCGGGATTCGTGCCACGTGTTATCACGACCCGCCTGACAAAATCAGCTATAATAGCCCGGAGCTTGGCATTTTTTGGGATCTTTTTTGGCAACATTGAGTACTGAATCCGCCATTATTGTCAAGATACTAGAGTATTGAGAGAAATCCTTGATTGTATTAGCTTTCAAAGTATAATCAATAATATATAAAGTGGACGTAGGCTCGTTAACGCCGAACCACTATAAATTCTGTGTGTTATTTTCTTTTTCCTCATTCTTCAGTTGAAACTCTATAACATTTTGAACAATTTGGGTGTTAGGTCCAAATTTTGATCTAACATAACTATTTTTGAATTACAACTTATTTTTATATTGACAATATAAGAACGTTGTTGATCATGGTCTGAGCGGTAATTAAAATACTCTAACTTTAACAACTTCAGGATTGTCTGAAGATGATATTAGTTGTAATGGGAAGGAGGTATAAAATAATTTATTATTTCCATATGAGAAATAATAACATAGTAAAAATAAAAAGATTTGAAATATGTATAATAAAATTTCCAAAGTAACAGAAATAAAAAGTGTCGAATTATGAAATATGAGATTTCCAAAATAACAGAAATGGAAAGATTGGATAATATATAAATATAAATATATATATAGTGATATTCCCGAAGTAAAAGAAATAAACGGAGATTGTGTGAAATTATTATGGTATTTTTGATAAACAAGAAAAAATGAGCTTTGGAATGGATTTATTCTAAAGGAATAAAGGCTGGTTATTGTTTCAAGCAATAAAACAAGGAAACGAACGATAAGTCGAATTTATTTTCCCAATTATAGATAATGAGTAATGATGTAGCAAATGTTTTGCAAATGATAGTAGAATCGAAAATTGAATATGATATTTGGATATTTTCCTAAGTGTGAAAATAAAATAGTTTTGAGAATAATATTATGTTAGATAAGAAGTGAAAAGCTATATATGTTATATTTAAATATCTAACAGTCTTAAATTAAGCTTCGTAATTATTTTTAAGTAAAGAGGCCAAGTAATGTCGAGTACTAAATCAGTGAACTCATTTTATTCTCATGATTGTTTATTTGATAGTTAAACGACCGACTATCAAATCTGACCTATACGATTGTTGGTACGGAAAGACCGGGATCGAATTTATATTCGAAAACCATTCCTACCAGCAAATATGTAGCATTGAAAATAGAGGATGGAGCAATTGAAGACCGTGGATCTTCATAAGCCGAAAGATTACTTGTCGAATATTCTTTGGAGCGCAACCAGAGGTATTCTGACGTGATTCGATCGTGGTTGAGATTTTTCGAATTGCAAGGACTACTTGCTCTTGATCCATAGGTTAATTCAAGGATGTAGTAGGAGGGTGCCTTTTGGTCATTTTGCTCCTGGATGACTTGTATGGATGAGTGTATGACAGATTATTTTCAAAGGGATTACGCACGTTGATTTCTTCAAACGTACCATAGTTGGTGGCGGAGAAGACACCTTCTCTTTGCTTAACAACTAGAGTATTTTTGGGCACGTCAATTAGTTATTTCCTGGCAGATTTGATGATGTCACATTCAGAGTGAATGGTGACCAAATGTTCTAAAGGTAATTATGAATTTATGACCTTAAGTTTCATCAACCAGGAAATGGTAAAAATTGGGTTGGTCGCATGGCTATGTGGGTCGCACCCATCAAAAGGGTACATCATTACTGATCTGGAGAAATCAAATGCATTCGGTTGTCCCTTTTATTTTTGTATACATGCTATCGGTTCGGTTGGCTGGCCCCCAACCATGGTAATGATATACTCGGTACTCTCAAGCGAAATAAGGGGCCAGTCATGTTTAGCTTTGGTTACAAGATGTTCTTGTTGAACCCCAATGTATTCATCTCCATAGGTACATTGTCAGAAAGGTGGTTGCCAATACCTTGCCATTAAAATCCGTTCTCCAATAAGAGCCCATGGTTTTGATTGTATGCTATGTATGTAAAGCGTGAGATGAAAGCGTTCTGCTAGATTGATATTTATTTGTATTTAGACATTATTATAATATCAGAAAAGATATTGATTTCAAAAATGTTTTGGGTTAACGTAAGATAAAAACCGTTCGTATTTATGTGTGGATTTGGTCTTACGATATATTTTCTTTCGAAAATATTTTTAACATTAAAAATCAAGATGGATGCTACATATAAACTTAGTGTGTTTTTCTCACTCTGGTTCACCAGACTGATCCGGCGTTTGTAGTGCTCGGGTTAGACGGGTTGTACAGGTTTAGGTTATCGAATGCTGCGAACTCCAGAGACGAACTGGTGGAGAAGTCTGGACGTATGATATATGTTTATTATTCTGCTGTGTGTTGTATATGAGACAGGATATTATAACTATCCAGATATGTTGATGTACTCTGATGATTGTAAGTTTTTATTTCAAGCTCTCAATAAAAATCTAGTTTTAAATTATATTTTGTTCCACTGCGATGTGAGATTCTGTGTTGTGTTTCTTCTTCTTTCTTCCTATTCTAATATTTCTTTATTTCTTATCTCACCTTCTAATTTCTTTCTAATAACTATCTGTGTTTTCGATACTCGGGTTCGGGCAAGTGATACAGGATTTGTGTATTATTGTCGGAATTCGATGTCAAATTCCCGTAGGTCGTTATAAGAATCCCACTTCTGGTATTAATATAAGCCCTGAACCAACCCTTATTCGAGCATTTAGATATTGAAGACCAGAATTCCTCTTCTAGTATTAATGTTTCGTTTCCCCCTTTGGGTTTGATTTATAAAGCAGAGGTTGTGCGTACTTCTTGAGCCACTCTCTGGGCTTTTGGTTATCAAAGCAGAGGATGTACGTGCTTTGTTAGCCACTCTCTGGGCATGTGCGTCCGGTGCACTTGGCTAGCTTATCCACAAGCAGGGCCCAAGGACTTTCCCGACCTCCCTCCAGGAGGCGCCTTATCCTGACCACTATAGGCGATGATTAGGTCTTAAACGCTCAAACCGAGTCATCGTAGACGCGGAATTAAGGCTTACCCTTTTGATGCTCCACCCTGGCCATCGTAGGCGGTGATAGAGGCTTACACTCCACCTTCCCCCTCCAAGGGGTGCCCTATCCTGACCATCGTAGGCGATGATAAGGGTTTGCATTCCCTTGTGCAGGCAACGCAGAACATAAGTAGTGGTAGGAAGTGCTCTTCTACGAGCAGACGTAGGACGCGCTTAGTTCATAGCAGAGGCAGAGCGTACTCTTCTGTGAGCAGAGGCAGTGCGTGCTAATTAGATGCTCCATCATGACCGTTTCTAGTGTGGGTCGGAGGCTTACGTTTTGATTCTTTAACCGGGCCCTTTCCGATTTGGGCGCGGAGAAAATCTTACAAACCACCCCACTCCGGGGAGTGCCTTTCCCTGGCCAACTCGGAGGTGACAAGGATTTTTATCCCTTTGTGGATTAACCCATCTTTGGTTACCTCGATTCTTGAGAGGGTTTTTAAACCCAGAGTCATGTAGGCAATCCATTTCCTAAGGATCTTTATTGGACTTAGTTTGATCCTTTTACAAATTCCCCTGGCCGGTCCTGATTAATGACCATCCCTTCGAGAATTCTGCAGCTCATGTCCATTCATCATGTGATAGTGACAATAAGGCCCTCCTAATTTCCTTTTGCATTTGGGCTTCTTTTTTGTAGATGGCCCATAATTGAGCTCATGTCGGGCTAGGAAATAGATATTCTCCATTGAAGTAGTAAAGTAGTATCCTTTAGGTAGCCTTAGTGTAAAAATTTTCTTGTTGCGCAGGCTTAGCTCTTTTGTTACGGAACCTTATTGCTCCGTTCATACTCTTGTTTTCTCTTTCCAAGATAGGCTGGGATTGGAGATCTACCCTTTCAGACCATTTGGAAACGAAGTGGTTAAAATCGTTTGTTATTTCTTCCTCGAACGTCATTCCTTTGATTTGCTTGTGGAAATCCTTCCTTGTAGGAGAGAAAATGTTATAATCCTTTGATGTAGGGTTGTTAGGGGAAAGGTTTGTTTCAGGAAGGAAGGGCTATTGCTCCAATAACTAGAATCATATTGCTCTGCTTCCATTTTCTTCTTAATTACTCGCAGAGCTTCCATTCTTAACCTTTGTTCTTCCGTCACTCTTGGGTCAATAGTGTCTAACATATCCATTTGAGATCCAGAAGACTCTCGTTGGGACCTATTGCCTATGGTCTCAAAGCCTAGTCCAACCTCGGACAGAACAACACAGTTAGATACGAGGGAAGGTTAACCACAAGGTCAGAGGTTCAAGCCCTCTTTCTAGTGCCAAAATGTTAACGATATTTTTCGTCAATGCCGGAGATAGGTCTATAGATGTTGACCTAAGGGGAAAGCAGGTTTATTTAGCTTTCGCGGGTTTGATTTAGTTCACCATTTCCTAGATATCAAGGTTTTGAGATCGAAAGATTATTACTCTTCCGCCAACGGGGTGAGCATCACGCTTAGGGGACTCAAGAACCAACAGTTATCTTGGGATAAGGGTTTCCTAAGCACAACCCTTGGTAACGGCTAAATGGCTTGTTGGAAGGGATTCCGCACTGACTTTGCGGAAGGGATCAGGCTTAGGAAAGAAATTGTAAGCATGTAGAAAGCACTCAACATACAACACTGGTAATAACTAACAAATTACAAGAGAGACTCATAAGGAAATGTACTAAGTATTGATCCACTCTTTATTGATCTTTGATTTAGAATACACAAGTGATTACAGCCAAAATCCCCAATTTGATTTAGGAATTAGGGTTTATTCTAGAGAAAAGAGTACAAGAATGAGAACGAGAAAATCGTCCCCAAAATGATACCCTTGGGGTTTTATTTATAGAAAAATCAGGGATTCTTTGTCCTTTGGGCCAACAGTACCCTTGTCGGCCGGTTTCCTCGTGGTTCCGAAAATATTGGCTCTCGGCCGCTTTCTCCTTAGGTTCTGAAGGCTTTGCCTGCGGCTGTTTGAGGTGTCGACCCACGCTCTCGGGATGAGGGTTCCAGTTTTCGGGACTTATTTTTGGTTGTTTGTCTACCCATTTTGTATTGGTCCCGTGTTTGTCGGTGCGAATGGCTTTCGCAAGGCTTTGGCTCTCGGATGTAGGCCTCCAAATATAGGCTTCCGGAGGTGGACTCTCGGTCTTGTTACTAACACTTTGTGGAGTTTGTCTTCATGATTTAAGTAAATGGATGTCGGATCCGCCACCCCTGTCAATATCGACACTAAGAAAATTAATGTGGATAGCTTATCTTTCCTTGAGGTTCCGACTTGACTTTCGGTAGGTTTTCGACATGTATCTTGACCTTTCGTAGGGTTTCTTCTGGTGCTTCATTAGTTACTTATTAGAGCATCATTCCAGTAATCTTCTACTGGGGGTCTCGACAAATGGCTCCCGTATGATTCCCTTGTACTTTTGATGTTATTTCTTCTTGATGTATCGGTATTAAGCGAGTTAATACCGATAGCCTCTCTCGTCCATCTAGATCCCGGTTTGTAAGGTTCCTGGTTCTCCGCCTTGGGGACTTCCGATTTAGGGAGTCCTTTTGTTACCTTTTCTTTTATGCTGGGCTTACCCCGCTGGCATGCCATCTTCGTATAGATTTTGAGCTCTGTTCTCCCATGATGGTGTTAGTTACATGTCGCCCGGAATATTTCTTTAAGTTGTCGGCCTTTTCTTGTGTCGGGTTTTTGTTGACAGAAGACTCCTTTCTACTGTGGCGATCTATTACCCCTTCCCCGCCAGCCTGTTCCAAATGCTTTATTTTGGTAGTAACAAGTTTCATAATTATACTTAATTGGAAAACTCATTTATTAATTTAAATTCACCTTTCAAAATCAATTTACCTTAACTTGATAAATTTCAATATTATTAGGTCAGTTATACAAATCAAGTAATCATTAAATTTCAAAGTTCTCTTTAAGCCCTTTTATATAATTATATTTTGTATTTGTATAAAAATATAGATTTAAATAAAATTCTAAATTTAGATTTCCAAAATACTTTATTCAAATCAGAATATATTTATATATTCATAAAATAATTTTCAAAGTAGACCAACGGTGTCCACATATAATTTTCTACTGGGCCAAGTAATATGGATATATATCAGTTCAATCCGTGATTTAAAATTTAAATGTTGGGATATATCATTTCAATCCGCATTCTAATTTGATTCAGTTTTATTTCCTAAATCTATACAGTGATTTAGGTATATATCATTTCAACCCATGGCGAGAAAAATAATAGGGAACTTACAGTGTGAAAACAAAACAAATATAACATTTCAAATAACATGTACAAATCAGCACATATCATAACAATCAAATTTGTGTCATATATGACAAAAGTGTGTGTGTCATATGTGCACAAGTTGCGTAATAAATAAACTGGGGTTCTCTAGAGCAATCCTAACATTTCATGTGTCATCTCAAATGATATTAATTTACATGTTAAAAATGTTAATCGCAAGTGAGGATTCTCACATTGCGTGGCAAAATAGAAATAGCGACATAGGTTGAAACAGACATGGAAGCTGACACAGCATGATCCAATCAATGTATCGAATCACTAATTTGAATCACCCCAAGAACAAATTACACATTCCCAATGAACACACTATTATTTTGTAAAAATATATACATTCGGGTGAAGCAAAATATGTATACATTTGTATAAAATGCTCCAAACCAAGAATATCTCCAACTAGCCATACTCAGGATTGAGTCCAAGACCTCACACTTATCATTTCCATAACTCACCACTCCACTACACACACTATTGGTTTCCAAGAACAACACCAATATATACAAACATTCACACAACATCTTCACCTTCCTACAACAACATAGCAGTACACAATAGTCCGGGTGGCAAAGGAAGGGGAGAAGGCAACGGTCATAAGCAGGTGGAATGCGCGCAGATGGTTCTAGCCATGGCCACCTCGCTTGCCATCTTTTTTTTCGGGTTTAGGGTTTGGGTTTCTAAAAACTAGGCTGTTGAAGATTGGGAAGGTGTACAATAAAACTAAGTAGGATGGTTCTGGCCAAGGCCACTTCGCCATGAGTATAATCAGAGTACAATAAAACTAACTCACAATGGAAACTAAATAGGATAACTAGTATGACTTAGGCCACTACCATAAAAGCGAACCGCCACATCAACACCAAGCATGAGAGAACAAGAACAAAAAACCAAACTTGAACACCTGCAAAGACCTATCTTTCGCAAGATAAGCCTGAGAGTTGTTATGAGGTGGGGGTCAGAACAATAAGTCTTGGTGAATAGAAAATGTGTAGCACTGCCCACAATACAAATATGTAGCCCGTTTGGTTTCATCCAAAATCATATGTTTAACCAGACTAGTAATTCTTACCAAACCTTGTAAATATTTACGCACGACGATTAACTACCATACCCAAGGTCGCAATATACCGAGATAGAACATTTATGCATAAGTATGAAGTCTTTAAATCGCCATCCGAACAAATACCAAAATTAAAAGGTGATCGACGCTAGTCTATGAATCAGAAAAGCGCGACATTTAAATTAAATTCTGCAAGCGTACAGGTGTGTAGAATACAGGTTGAACACAGGGAGGTATAATTAAAATTAAATTATTTATTTAATCTCTTGGGCGAGTTAGACGATTTTCGAGGTTGGTTTTTGAAAACAATAAAAATTGAAACTGCGATTCGATTCAGACAAATCTAATTGAACCGACGATCAAATCACAACTATCAATTGGAAATTAAAATGCAAAACAGAAATAAAATGCAGAAAGTAAAATTGCAGGAAAAGAAGAACAACAAAAATCAAATTAGGATTGTCGTTGAAACTAATCAAACGACTAATCACTAACAAAAAAATGTAAAATACAATTGGTGCTCTTCCAAAACTAATTGTGAAGACAACACCGATTGCTAAGAAAGAAAAATGCAGAAATAGTAAAAAGAAGAAGAACTTTTATTAATGGAGAAGAGAATATAGAAAAATTGAGATCGTGGCTACAATGACATTACAATGGTATTTATAGGATAAATAGCCAAACCCTAACCCTAACCCTAATACAATGATAGATGGGCCTTAGGGAATTCACAAAAGAGTTTACAATGAGAGTTTCAAATGAACCTTAGTTAAATCTATTAAATTTTTGGCCTTTCTTCTTTTCCTCTTGGTTCTTTGACAAGCTTCCCTTGATTTGAGAAATTCTTGGTCTTTCTACCAATCATTTTCTTGTCCAACAGCAACTAGATGTGGGATCTTCATCTACAATTCTTCAAAATATAAATATATAGCAATCTGATCTCCATTTCTCTACTTTTCTGGTTGCATGCGGGCTGGGTTGGAATATCTGTAAAAGTAACAAAACAATACCCAAGTAATATTTATATATATACAAAAGATAAGATATAAGAGCATAAAATAAACACATTTCTATGTCAATCAAATACCCCCACACTTATCTTTTACTCGTCCTCGAGTAAAACAAAAATTAAAAACTAACTAGATAGGTCACACTTTTGTAGGAAACACGATTGCATTGAGCGTATGCAACAAGCCGTTAAACCTCTAGGTGTCCCTAATAGGACGATTGGTGTCTCGTGAGTGTTTTCAGCGGATACTACCCACAAAATCCAAATGCAGTATGCTATGATTCTAATGAAACTACATGAATGCAATGGACTTATGCAATCGAAAACAAAAATTGAAAACACGACTTGTTTCAGGAAAGTGGTACAACAAATTAAGTTAACAATTTCTAATCAGTTGATTTTATTTTAGATACCTCAACTTGTCACCAATTTTCAATATAAATCAAGTTTTCAAATGTTAAATTCCAGTTTGGCCAGTTAGTTCGGTCGATAACATAGTGCAGTCATAAAATAGATTCTTAGTTTGCTTGGCACAGTTTGCAAAGTGGTATTATTATTTTCTCATGTATGGCTAGTCAAATCAATAAGGTCAAGAAGTGTTTGGGCATCATCGCTTATTCTTTATTCTATAAAATTTTAAAATTTATGATCAAGTACATATACCTAACTTAGAAGACCAAGGTTTACCACCCATGCATTGCCTCGCGGACTAACGGAGAGTGGGTAAAGAGCTTGGCGGATTGTGCAGGCCGACTTTGACTTTGTCAACAACGTGTCGGTAATCCTTAGGTGTCCAATCTCATAAAATGAGACCAAGATATTCCAACGCTGACTTTGTCAACAACATGTCGGATAGAGCTTGGCGGGTTTGCACACCAACGCTTGATATACAAGCAATGTTGGATACCCTTGGATTACTATTATTATTATTGAAATTATAAGCACAAAAGAGAGTTACGCGAATTCAACTTAACACAACTTAGTTTTAAAGATTCGAAAAGCCAATATAAGTATTTTAAGTCCTCCACTTATTTAAACAAAGTCTACAATATAGAATAGATTTCATGGCCATCACCTAAGAATCTCCCTATGTACCGGTTACACTATTATCCCTCAAAATTAAACTTTTCATTATATTTCTTATTTGATCTTAGCTGAGAGAAAAAAATACTATCAACTGATTAACAATCCTTAACTTATTTTGTTGTATCAATTTAAAATGAGTCATGTTTTCAAAAAAAAAATTGACATGTTACTACGACCTAAAATGCATGATGGTCCTATGTAAACAGAAAGAAAAATAAAAATAAAAAATAAAAGGATGTAATGCAGACTTCCCCCCACACTAGAACTAAACAGTGTCCACACTGTGAACGTTTCCTAAATTTGAAAGATCGTACCCAAAGATGGATTAAATGTAAAATGATTTGTAAATCGAAATGCAATTTAACTTTATGTAAGAAAGGATCATATGTACAATGATAAATGTGTTTGCGATGCATGCGACGCAAGGATTGCCACCATCTTTTTCCCCCACACTTGGTTCTTGCCCTATGAGTCCCATTCCCACTATGTCTAGGCAAGTTTTCTAATAAGCAAAGGTTTTTGAAAACCATATCATCTTTAAATCTAGATTTATAGTCCAGGAGATAAATGTCTAGGGTCGTCCTAACATGAAGTTTTTCAACAAAGCTAACATTCCAAAAATAGTTCATGTGTTCAACAAATTTGTCAGTGTAATTTTCCAAAAATTTGTGATCGTATATAAATTTAGTAAAATTTGAATTCTGAGTGTTGTTCAAGAGTATGTGATCACATGTCTCATCATTAACTGACAACGTATTTTCGACACTGACAATTCCATGTTCGTTTGAAATTTTCTCAAAGTTAAAATTTTCGAACTCGTGACGTGAATCCACTTCTTCCTCATTTGGCAACTCATCCTCGTACAGTCCAAAGAATTCATGTTCATTAAAATCCTTCTCCAAATTTGAATTGAAAATTTCAACATTTTTATTCTGTTCAGTTTCTAAAATTTCAAGTTTTTCACAGCCTGAAAGAGGAAGATCAAAATCCAAGCTTAAATCTTTTTCCTGGAAAAAGTAGAAGTCCAAATCATTTACTGAATTTTGAACAACTTCCTCAAGATGATTATTCTCAATTTCCAAAGTCGTTATTTGAAAATTTTCACTATCAGCAAAGAATGGATTGTTTTCTGAATCATCGCATGTTTGAATTTGATTTTTTTGTTCAAGTTGTTCTTTGAAAGATGTCATTAAACAAAGAAGTTCATCAAGCTGTCTATCTTTTTCATCAAGTTGTATATCTTGCTTTTCTACCCTCTCTCTAAGAATGTTAAGATGATATTCTTCAGAATCGTTGATATGAGAGCTCTCATTTTGGATTTCTTTATTTTCAAAATTATAGTCCACATCAATTTCACAATCAATATTATTTCCAACGTGGTGGTTGTTTGAATTTTCAGAAAACTGACAATGATATTGGAAATCATTTTGATCATAAAAGTTATGTTCGTAACCAAAACTGTTGAAATTTGGCAGAAAATTGCAATTTTGGTTATTTTCAAGATGTTGATATGAGCTATAACTTTGAAAATTTTGGTTTACAACCCCATATTGATGTTGATCAAAGCTATCTTGGGTTTCAAAGCCATTTTGATGTTGATGTGGCCCATAATCGAAATTGTTGAAATTTGAATTGAAGTCGTCATTTCGATCATAACTTTGAAAATGTTGGTCATTTTGAAAATTTTGAAAATTGTTCACATTTGGCTCGCGAAATTTTGGAAAATCTTGCCTCATGAGTTGTAATTCGTATTCATACTCTTCAAGAGGACGTCTACTCCAATTATTATCCCACATATCTCTCAATGATTTTTTTGAATCAGACATTTGAATGAAATCAAGGCAGGACAGGAATTATTCCCAGTTCAAAATAGTATAAAATACTAAGTTGTGCTCTGTTAATTAACTGACTCAATTAGAAGGGGGAAGAGGGTCTTATGGCCATTCACGTATAGTATAAATACTAAGGGATACGACCAATGTTTTACAGGTAGTATGCAACCTCTTTTGTTAATAGTTCAATAAATTGAACTATTATATATCCGCGATCCAATTATATGAGACAGTCAACTTCACAAAACACCACTTTTCAATTATCTTGCAATGTCTAATCTGATTTTATAATTGAAATACGACTAGAGAGATGATTTTGGTTATGGAAATTCGTTCGTCACACACAAATTCAGAAATTTCAGTAACAGAACAGTCACAGAATAATAACAGAATTAAAAAAAATTGTACAAGCAAGCCACTGCCCCTGCAGAAGATTTTTTACAAACAATTTCTATATTCTTCAAAGTAGCAAAGCACCTGTAGAGTTCAGAAAATTTCACCGTGGGGTATGGCAATTTGTTGAGAGCCATTGAGTGGCTATAGCGTTTAACATCCCAGTTTGCAATTTGGTTGACCACTGAATTTCTTGTTCTCTTTGCTTGAGTTCCTTCACTTTGAGTCTTGATTTGTCAATCTTTTTTTTTCTTCTTTTTTTTTTATGGAGAAAGAGGGAGCAAGTAAAAGAAAATGAGAGGAAAAAAATAGACAATAAAAAAAAAGAATCTAGAAAGAAAAACTAAATTAAAAAGTCAAGCAAGAATAAGGCTTATAAAGAAGGAAAATAGAAGATGGAAACAAAATGATGTGACCCTATTCCCTTAAATTAAACCAACTTAATTCACATTCACCGACAATGAACTCACTAGTCGGTAGCCCAAACTGATATCCCAGTAAAAAAAAGTCAAACACTCACTTGTTATAAATCACGTGTAAAGCAAAACGTCTCAGGACGTCTATTCCCTTTCGCAGCCGAAAAAAAAAATCAACACCCTTTCCTTTTGAAAATGGCAATCGAACCTGGAAAAACAAATCACGCCGTCTCTCTTTCTCTCTCTCTCTTTTTTCTTTTCCTTGTTTTTTTCGATCAAAACACAAAAGATTTCACTCGTCTCAAAACAAATCGATGGCCAAAATGCAAATCGCAATTCGGATTTGGGGTTTCGAAGATTGGTAGATGCGAAGTTGGATCTGGATATGGTGTATGTTTTGCTGTGACGTGGAGTTTGACGTTGAGGGGGTAGTGAATTTTTGTTTCGGGATTTGGTGAGGTCGGTGGATGTATTCGGTGAGGAGTTGGCTTTACGGCAGAAGGTCGATGGTCAGTGGAGGGACTGGGTATTTATTGAGGTGCTTTATGTTTGATGGAGGATTGAGGATGGAGAATCGGTGATGCACGGATGTTGAAGGTATAAGTTGTGATGAGATGCTGTTGATGTTTCGAATTGAGTGCGTTTGTTGATGGGATATCGCGGTGGGGGAGTTTGGAGGATGTTGATGGGTTTTGAAAACTTGGCAGTGAGAGGGTGGATTTCGGATCTGGCGTGTATAGTTGTGATGATGAGGATGGTCGGGAGTTTGGGTTCTCACGCTGGATTGGTGAACAACGTTTCAGAATCGAACTGAGGTGTTTTGGGTGGTGATTTCTGATGGGTTAGGAGATTGTTGGAAGTAGGTGGAGTGAATTATGGGAGCAAAGGTAGAAATTTTGTTGGACGTGGTGATCTGAGATGGATCGGGTATTGGTATGATGATGGTTATTTGTTGAAGGTGATCGGGGACAGTTTTGTGGGAAGAAGGGGATTGGGAGGAGATCGACGATGTAGAAGGGATGTTGAGGATTTGCTGATATTTTGGTGATGGGAATAGTATGTGCGAATAGATGTAGAAGAAGATGCTTTGTAAAAGGGAAAATGTAGTTTACGTGATGGATATTTTGCTGATATTTTAGTGTGGGGGGAGTTTACGTGATGGAGAATGGAAGATGTAGTTGGATGGGTTGTGGAAGAATAGTGGTTGTTGATATGGTTTTCTAGGTGCAGGATTTCCGGTGTGATGTAGATGGTGATACTGGGGGAGGATGTTGGGCACTGTTTTGATGATGGTCAGAAGGTGATTTCGATTTGTGGCAAGTGAACAGTGCTAGTTTGGTATGGGGGAAAAGCTGTGTTGATCTTGTGGTATTGAAGGGTTAATCGGATTTGTGGTTATGGAGATAATGGAAATCAGGTGAGGTACCGAGGTGAAAAATGTGGATGGACAGTGACGTGAAGTGAAGATGTCTGAAAATTGTAGAAGGAAAAGGAAAGAAAAAGAATTGTAAAAGGATTTTTTTTAATTTGTAAAAGGAAGAAAATGAATGTATTGATTGGAAAGGAACGAGAAAAAGGAAGGAGATTTTTTTTTTGTTTTGAAAGTAGAAGACAAAAAGGAAATATAAAAGGAAAAAATTGAAAAAGGCAAAGAAATAAATGAAAAACTAAGAAGGTAAAATCAAGGAAATTTGGTAGTGTATTTTTTTCTTATTTGGTAGATTACGGTATCATTGAACAATACCAAATCTAACCAACCAAGATTTCATATATATATATATATATATATATATATATATATACAAGAAACAAAAGGAAAATAAAAAATAAAACTAACACGAATCAGAAATTAAATAAATAATAAAATCTAATTGTTACCTCCCCGGCAACGGCGCCAAAAACTTGATCGACGCTAGTCTATGAATCAGAAAAGCGCGACATTTAAATTAAATTCTGCAAGCGTACAGGTGTGTAGCATACAGGTCGAACACAGGGAGGTATAATTAAAATCAAATTATTTATTTAATCTCTTGGGCGAGTTAGATGATTTTCGAGGTTGGTTTTTGAAAACAATAAAAATTGAAACTGCGATTCGATTCAGACAAATCTAATTGAACCGACGATCAAATCACAACTATCAATTGGAAATTAAAATGCAAAACAGAAATAAAATGCAGAAAGTAAAATTGCAGGAAAAGAAGAACAACAAAAAGTAAATTAGGATTGTCGTTGAAACTAATCAAACGACTAATCACTAACAAAAAAAATGTAAAATACAATTGGTGCTCTTCCAAAACTAATTGTGAAGACAACACCGATTGCTAAGAAAGAAAAATGCAGAAATAGTAAAAAGAAGAAGAACTTTTATTAATGGAGAAGAGAATACAGAAAAATGAGATCGTGGCTACAATGACATTACAAGGGTATTTATAGGATATATAGTTAAACCCTAACCCTAACCCTAATACAATGATAGATGGGCTTTAGGGAATTCACAAAAGAGTTTACAATGAGAGTTTCAAATGGGCCTTAGTTAAATCTATTAAATTTTTGGCCTTTCTTCTTTTCCTCTTGGTTCTTTAACAAGCTTCCCTTGATTTGAGAAATTTTTGGTCTTTCTACCAATCATTTTCTTGTCCAACAGCAACTAGATGTGGGATCTTCATCTACAATTCTTCAAAATATAAATATATAGCAATCTGATCTCCATTTCTCTACTTTTCTGGTTGCATGCGGGCTGAGTTGGAATATCTGTAAAAGTAACAAAACAATACCCAAGTAATATTTATTTATATACAAAAGATAAGATATAAGAGCATAAAATAAACACATTTCTATGTCAATCAAAAGGCAGGCTCTCCAACTACTCAATACCCTATAAAGGAGGTAGGTTATTATATATTGCCACGTATGGCCTCACTCATAACATAACATAAGGGTGGATCCATACAATCACTTAAGGCCCAAGGCTGACCCATTATCACTTAATACCTTACTCGATGGTTTACCGACGCTAATATAAATTAGAGGACACTAGCTATCAAATCATATTTATTTAAGGCTTCCGTCATTCACACATACACCTAAAACCCGCATAAGGCGAGAGATAGTAAGCAGTCACTTATAACATACATGATAGGTAGACAATAAGTCGTCATTTATGACCTTCCCCTAGCGGGGCCCTATGTTACTCTCTAGCTGGTCTTATTAGATAATCACTTAGTACTTCTCGCAGGATAGGAAGACCCATGGTACCTCCGTAGCAGTCATTTGATACCTTATCCCAAGCAGACTCCAACCCGAGTCACTTACTACATAAAGGAAGTGGATCATCATGGAGATTATCAATCTCACCCAATCAGCCATTGATGTGAGCTATCCGATCACTTAATACCTTTTAAGGGAGGACCCAATGATTCTACCCTTATGGGATAGGGTGAATATTTTATTTAGAATAGATGTTTGAAAACTACATACAAAAACACGTGAATTTGCACATGTCTTCCTATTTGGTTTGTTTATATTCCTTGTAGATTTCAAATAGCGCCTTTTTATATAAAAGAATAAAAAGGTAAATTCACCACAATAGAGTAAAAAACCAAAACATTATCAAACACAAGCATGTCTATAATTCTAAAATCAACACTGCACAAATCTTATATCTACGCCCAAATCCTAAGAATCTGAAATAACAACACAACATGTCTAATAATATGCGACCGATTTCCAGATTCACGATGCTTACAATAACCACAAACAATCCAAGAATAATTGTAGTTAATATAAGAACATTAAACTAAGAGGCCTAAAAATCCATATTCAAATTTCATACATACTATTTTAGTTTGATAATAGCAGAACAAATCTGATAAA
The DNA here is from genome assembly GCA_030737875.1 of Allium sativum. Lineage (NCBI taxonomy): Eukaryota > Viridiplantae > Streptophyta > Magnoliopsida > Asparagales > Amaryllidaceae > Allium > Allium sativum. Next base: position 256,703,734 of record CM060927.1, on the reverse strand, counting down.
TGCTAGGCATATAAATCCAGATTTAACACAAATGAATTGTATAAGATATTATAAATAATGAATATATTTCTTACTCACCTGAAAGCTATCCAAATCTGAATCTGAACACAATTTTTAGCTTACAATTTCCAAATCTCACGGATCTATAATTTGTATACAATTTTCAAATCTCACAGATCTATAATTTCCAATATCTGAATCTCACAGATCATATTTAGATTTGTAGATCTGAAAGAGAAATTGGATAAAAAGAAGGAAATTTTAAAAAAATACTTATTCAAACAACCAACCCTTTCTCATAAATCTAATCTCTTCAATTCTTGTTAACTAAATTTGTGTAAGTTTATATTTTGAATTCTAGAAGCTGTTAGAGGATTGGAAATGGCAGAGCTTCGCTACTATCTTCAGAAAATATTAGAAAAGAGTAGGGGTCTAGCCCTTTATTTATAGGTGTAGAAATGACCATGTACCGTTAGATTTTATTTCAGAAAAATTCGTCCATTGATATATAATTTATAAAATATAAAACTCTAGCTGCCAATATCAAAATCGACCAGGAGTTGATCCAGCGCTCGACCGCCTGGGTCGACCTGGAAGTGGTGGAGGATAGGTATATTTATTTTCATTTATATTTTATTCTATTTTTTGCCTGTTTTGTGCTTCGTCCGTAATTTTTTCATACGAACTCTGTTCGCGAAGTTCCAAACATGAAAGTTTACCAAAATTCTGTCATAAACGCAAGGTGTAAGTTTCGTGGTCAAATTCAATCTTTTGCAAAAATCCTATTTTTGGATTATAACTAATAAGAAAATAGTGCGAATGACAAAATTCATCATTTTTTGTCTTAAGGGCATGCCCTTAATTTTTTAGTGAGAAGGACAAACTTTTTAACTAAATATACCATAAGGACAAAAAAGTGAGAAGGACAATGTGCATGGTATCAGTTTTGCATAAGGCGCTTCCATACTCATTGTTAACACGTGTACCCACCTCAACCTGAAAAGGGAGACTCCCGGACAACCGCCTACACTTATTCAGACTGTAGGTTGGTGTTATATAAAAATGCATTATAAGACGAACCAGATATGTAAAATCTCATGGCCTAACGATTCTATTTATGTTGTTCATCATTCCCGGGCCAATTGCAGAATCATGCAACAAGCTTAGCAAGAAAGACAGGTCCACTGCTGATTTAGCAACACATTTTAGGCATACATCATTGATATTGGATGTATCGTTAGGTTGTGCCGAGTCAAATCTGGTCCGCTTATTTATTTATTTTTCCGTTGCAGAAAAGAGATCCCTTACCCCCACTTTCAAAAATGATGAATATGAAGTCCGGGAGGAAGCAGGTACTATGGATCCCCTGACTCCCGTTGCCTTCCCGAGAGAATAAAAAATATAAAGAAAAGAGCTAGGGGACGGACCGGTTGTTCTTTTGGAAGCTGCTATCTGGCCCATAAAGAAGTAATTCTTAGGGTTTACATTTCTTTTCTGCAGCACTATTGGGAAATTAATATACTGGTAGGTAATGCCGTCTCTTTGTGTTAACATTTCATTTACTCCCGGAAATAGGCAACCATCTAATCTGTCTGTTCGGTGTGCTGCTCACTCTGGGCACTCATCCTTCGCTCTTACGACCGGAACAAAGTAAAGTAAAAATCAGCTCTGGCAACAACAAGACGGATATTTTTTAATAAGGTACGCAGAACGTCGGTATTATAACTATGTTGAAGTAATGAGCCTCTTGGTATGAGGGCCCATTACTTCAGTTTCTATAATGAAAAATTATTTCATTATTTTTTAGTCGGAACCTTAGGTGGTTCTCGAAAAAAGATAGCGAAAAAAATTATCCTTAAAGTCGAGACTAAAAGAAATGTATAAACCAATGCTTCCATATGTCTTAGAAGCGGACATGCCGTAGGTTTTACCTTCGAATTACGTGGACACACTCCGTGAGAAGGTAGCCGCTATCTTAGAGGCATCCTTCTTCTATGAAGTGATTCGTTCGAAATTTACTTGGATCAATCTCTCACTGGAAATTGCTCATATGGTCAAAGCGGGCGATGACGTGAGCCGAGGGGATTTCGTTTCTCTTTTAGAGATTTTGCGTGATGAGAGAAAATCTCAGGAATTACTGTGCCATGTTCGAAGGCGCTATTGATACTGTATAATTTCATTTTATTTTGTTGCCCTTATGACTAAATTTTAAAAAGGTTGTCCTTAAGGCTAAAAAAGTTGTGAACCTTGTCCTTCATAATAAAATTCCCAACTAAATTAATTATTGTCAAAATTCTGGGTTGTTACAAAAGGGGAGGGGCACGATTGCCGGAGGTTTGGCAGGTGGCGTCGCCCCTTGGAGGCGAGAGCGTTGGGCTGAGATCAAAGCTAGGTGGTCCGATGAAGGGTGGAGGGATGGTCATGGTTTCTGTGAATTTAGGTTTTAGAGTTTGCCGGTTTAGGAATTTGAGGCGAGGTAAAGGAGGATGAGAGGAGCCGACGTGGCGGCGGCCTAGTGGCCAGCGCGCGCAAGTCGGAGGTGCAGTTATGTAATGGTTCATTGTCAGTAGGGAGGAATATGGGACTGCGTTTGTACGTGAGGAAAAAAAGAAAAAGAGGAGAGAAAGGAAATAAGGGGTTTCTTGATTTGTTTGCTTCTTCCTTTCTTCTTACAATTTGATTTTGATTTCTTAAAATATCACTGTTTGAATTTCAAATCTGAATTTATAGAGAGAAGAGAAAATGAAAAGAGGAGTTCTGAAAAATGAGAAAGGTCGAGACTGACTACGTGATTTATTCATGCAAAAGAAACCGTTCAAAAACTAAACGTACCAAATCCACCATTGAAACAAATAAATACCCCCAAGAAGCACAATAAACACAACCCAAGTCTTATAGGCCAACAGGCTAGACTAACACACACAATAAAGAGACAGAGGTTGAAATACACATCAATATGTCACTAATAATGCGTGTTTTTCATAGTTACAAACGCAAATTCCGGACAAACAAGGTTGAATTTCAAAGAACAAAAAAATGTTGGATGGTCAAAATTCAATATAGACTCAAAAAAAAGATGAATTCAAATTTTGAATTTGACAAAAATTGACCAAATTTGACATAGAACTGACATTTTAGGAAAATTTTATATTTCAATAGATTTAACACATCCATATATTCATTAATTAAATTTCATTGTCGAAATTTAAGTTTTTATAAGTAAATTTAAATAACACTACTTGAGTCATTTAAACCGTTACTTTCAATTTTGACAGTTGTTTAATTTCGTTGTTCAACGTTACTTATTATTGTTCATTTACAAAATCAATTTTATTTATTTTATTTAGTTCAGAATAATTTGAAGTTTTAAATATTTTAAATTTCAATCAAATTTCTAATTACGTAACTACTAAAATTCAAGTTGTTACATATGTGATATATCGGCTTGCATATAGTTAGTTTAGATTTCAAGGATGAGTTCTACCTAATAAGCCGTATCACCATGTTTGCAGCATTTTCTGTTTGCATCATTTATTGTTTTTCACATGTAAAACGTAAAATTTATGGTTTGCATTAGTCAAACATGATATTTTTCATACTATGAGTTTAATGCACCTTGTTCAGTCATTCATACTCATGCTAGTTTTAGTTTTCCTAGCGTCAAATAATGAGAAATTATCCATTCTGCTTCAACGACTGGGCATGCGCGCAAACATTAATAAGAGCATCTCCAACAAGGTTATGGGTCGTAACATTATGACCCGTAACATTCAGTGAGATATCTTGGTTATCTCCTAACAGTCGTACGACGATTTTTTTGGCACGCCGCTCGGGAGTTGATTTTATCGACTCGCGAGCTTGAGCGCCGATAAAATCAGCGCGCGGCCCTACGTCTATAAGTATGGCGTGGGAGGCCTTGATCTCTCCATACTTAACCAAATTTCCTCATTTTAACATTAACCATAAAGCATATAGATACAATATTTCGCTAACACTAACAATATTTCGCATAACGATAACACTAACAATAAAGCATACAGATACAACCGGTCATTAAAGGTACAACAACTAATGATAGTAGATGCCAACTAAAGCACCAATGCAATCGTAGATGCCAACTACATGTTACACGTTTAATCTCAAGGGAGTCTCATTATCTTCAATCGCAACTGTTCAATATCATTTTGGAGACGTCTAATCTCTCGTTCGAGTTCGTTTGCATATGCTATTCCCTTTGGGCACAAAGGTTCGTCTATCCATTCCGTGTAATTGCATCCGCTTGGATAGGATGGACATTTTTGCATGCGTCGACCTATATTGTTACCTTCTGCTCGAACCACGACTTCAACCGCATAACCGCAGTAGCAACGTACTAGATAAGAATCAACTCCCTGTTCATACTGTGGTACTCGATAGAACACTACTTCTTGTTGTGGTTGAGCAACTGCCTGTTCATACAATTGTTGAACATGTGGCACTTGAGCTTCATGTGTAAGATTTACGTTCCCCTTTTCATGTGATGGTTCATCCTGGGGTCTTATTTGGTTCAGAAACTGGAATTCGTCTTCGAGCTCCTGAAGTCTCATCTGTTTGTACGCCTGTTCATTTGAGTCTGTAGATGATGGCCAAGAAGGCATTTTGAATGAGAGATAAAAGGAGGAGGTAATACAAGAATGAGAACAAATTTGTTTGAGTGAGGAAAGTTATGAGTAATTTGACAGAAATATATAGCTGTGTAGTACAAATAAATAAAAGAAACAATGATGTAACCGGTTACTGTTACGACTGTGCTTTACATGCTGTCCAACACTGTTTTGCCTGACATAAAAGTGTAGGGAATTTGCTTTTCATACTGCCACGATGTAAATGGTCACTGGTTCCACTTTGCTTTACATGATGCGATTTTCATAGCATTTGTCAGCAATAATGCTCAAGTGGATGAGTATGACCCTATTTTCTAACTCCTTTGTTTAGTCAAATGTTTAATTTACACGGGGACGACGCTAGTTTTTAGCTCATTTGCATTCATAAATATAAACAATACCTATTAACCTGCGTACAAACTTCGTTCAATATAACAAAATACAAGATACATGATACAGTGCATGCTCGACCCAACATACAACTACAATAAAGCACGACTTAACATGGATTAGAATACATATAATTAAGACGTAGTACCATATAACTAAGATCCTAGTTTCGGGCCGAACCGTTGAACCCATACAATATTTCAGCCTTTGCTGCAACAATGACCCTTTCCAAGTGACCTACCTCCGCTTGCATCTCTAGAGCGTACGTGATACACCTCTCCGTTAGCGGTGGGTTGATCCAAGAGAAAAAAAATTACAACGTTCCAACCCCTGTCGGTTTAGTGCAGTAATGTACGCTTTGCACCTATAAAAGCGACGACCTGCGTTGCTCTGGCTTTTAGTAACAACCACATTACATTCCACTCCGCAGTAGCAAAGTACTGAACGACATGTCATGCTAGAGCTTGACCTATCTGGGTTCTCCTGAACAATTACTTCCCTTAATCGAGCACTGAGGGTTTTTTGAACAGGTCCAATACGCGGGACGACAACATTTGGTTGCGTGGCACTAAAGAGTTCAGACTCCACTTCTCCAGCTTCCACTTGATCTTCCAATTGCGTTTCGAGCACAAACTTGACTGGTTCCTTATTTATTTCATATTGATCGTACATTTCGACCATGGATTCATCATCGTATTCCCAAGCAGACATGTTGAACTACTTGAAAAGTGGTAGGTAGATAAAATGAATAATTTGACAAGCCTAAAACTTCAAAAGTGATGAATTTAAAGGTGGAGGGCTGAGATTTAGTAAAGGTCGACTAGTCACCTAGTTTCTTGCTTTGCTTTATTAAAGAAGTGGACAAGTCATCTTTAATCAGTACGACTTGTCAGGTCATGTTGTTTCTATTCGTTGGACAACCTATAGCACGTTACCCGAGTGTTGCAGAGTGTAGTAACATCAATTGATCTAAGGCAGAGCCATAGCAACTCAACTGTTGAGGACAGAGGGTAGTCCTGTCATATGTCTCTATCCTACTGCTCAACTAATGATGAGAAAGCTTTACCAAAAAGCATCCCCCTTGTTTAAATAGTTTATACTTCGTCCCCCAAACAGACCTAAATTTGTGCGTTCTAGATCAATCACGACATTAAGGTGAGAAGCTATTACTATTTTTTTTCTACGTGTTTAAGTAATTTTTTGTGTACATAATACGTTTCTTTTTCTGTGTAGCTTAAATGGACGATTGGGAAATCGGTGATGAACTTGTAGATAAAATGTTTGATGAGTATGACCGAAACAAGGAGGAGGAGAAAGAGAATGGATTTGTTCCAGATACACAAGTAGAAGAGGTGGAAGAACCAGTTCAAAATGAAATTGTTCGTGGTACTGAACAAGTAGTTGAAGTTTAAAAACCAAAAGCACGTCCACGCAAAAACATAAGGAGGCAAATGATTAACCGTAATCGTCACAACCAAAGTAATGCTAGCTCCAGTGCTACTACAACAGAATTCTCTCCTAAGGACTTACTTATACTCGTGAAATCCTATATCGAAGTTGATAAAAGAGATTTGCTGTTGATGCAAAATGGAGGAGGGCTAACCCATGAAGAATTTGGGTCCATGATAACAAGATTACATAACAATCATCGTACCTGCACCACTACACGAACTTCTGGTGAAATTCATATAGTTCATCAGCGTTTCGTTAAAACTTGTGAACGATACCAAAAGATTATACAGACAGTTAAAGTCGAAGACATATTTAAATCGACTAGGGCAACTTTTGATTCTCGTTACCTTGCAGAGTATAGTACTGATTTTGTTGGATACGAACCCTACAAACTGCATTATAGTTGGCTAACCCGATATGGTACTGAATAGGCTAATGGTTTTGCTTAGTGCTTGTTGAATCTTTTAGTTATTTGATGCTTCTACGTAAAAAAATTGAGATTTCGTCTAATTTGATGCTTTAGTTAAGTTATAAAACTATCAGCTTAGGGAAACAATAGCGATATAAAAAAACACACATTCCATTTATAAGAAAATCGTTACTACAGCAGGGAATATAAGATTACTACAACAACATAATACAAGCAACTAGTAATACAAATAGTGGTGAACAATCTTATAAGTGAGGAAACCGTGATGTTAGAATACGATGTTTGATTCCCATCCAAAATTCCTGCTCTAATTGAGGCATTCCACTTAGATTTTTGTTCATGATAGCAATCTCTTCTTGATCTTTCTTATACGCATTTTGCTCTTTCTTGTACGCTAATTCCTCCGCTAGAATTTGTAGCTTCTTCTCTTCTAGATCAGTAAAACTTTTCATAACTTATGTTCTTTCCTTGGCTTCTACAATTCTGTTTTCATCTCTACGACTGTGTTCTTCGTGGCGTGCGTTCACTTTTCCTTCAAGTTCAACCGCTGTTTTGCCTCTCTTTTTTGTAGCTTTGACTCCCTCGGGCGTAAAATCTTAGTCAATCGTGGCATTGAATTCATCGAGTAGGTTTTCCCCTTCACATTGAGAAATTTTGGTAGTTGACTCGCTTGGACTGGAAGAATATCCAGATTTAGAAGCCTTTTTCTTGCTTTTGCTAGCGGTTTGAACATCGCGGAGGCTCTTAACAAGTCCGGAGTTTCATTTCGGTTGACTAGTAAGCAGATCATAACAATGCATAAACTAATAATATTGTGGTTTTTCGTCCCATTTCTGTAGAAAAAGGCTTCTTGAAATCCTCGTTTGCCATTCGTTTCTGTTTAAAAAAGGGAATATGAATCATAAAAACAATATACCAAACACTAACGTAAGTAGTAAGAAAATATACCAGATTATCTTCCCATCCCATGCCGCTTGGATTCGCTATCTTTATTTTGTACACTTGTGACTCATAAAACTGGGTTTGACGACTTATTTTGCCAAAACGACCTTGAATCGCCGATAACGTCCGTCCGCATTCTGGATGCTTCTCAACGAACGCGGTCTTATTTTTTTTCAAAAGTTAGTGGCTGATTGGTCGTTTCCTGTTGTCTGATCTTGTGAGAAATGACAATAGATGGATGTCCTCTTGGTTTGTCAATGGCATGTTTCCTTGTCCGCTTGACTGAAATCCCACAAAATTGCTCGTGTTGCATTGGAAAAACTGGCTTCCTTCCATTGTCGAATATGAAAAATCTCCAAATGATGACGCCATTACAGAGTCAGAGTTTTTTTAGATTAAAGAGATAAAGAATTGTGAATAGGTGGGAATGTAAAATGGTTAAATGGAACATACTTATAATTGAAAATATAACCGTTGGAAAATTTATGATCATTTTATAGCCGTTGGTTGAATAAAACCGTTTTCTTGTTCTTTACTCGGCTGGTGTTTTAGCCGTTGGAGATGAAACACCGATTTTTTCGGCGTCCAACGTGGCGAGCCAATTTTTTCGGCGTGCACCGAAAAAATTGGCGCCATAGCCAATTCCTAATTCAGGATTGACCCTGCAATATTTACTTTAATATTACGTAAGATAATATCTGTTGAAACCAAAATTCACCCTATATTATGAATTCAAGACATGAACACGGTGTTGTCGGAGTTGCTCTAAATATCATCGCAACAAAAGAAAATTCTTACAAGCACATGATCTTTTCACTATTAAATATACAAACCTGGAGCAGGATATCATTATCAGAGGAATAATACAACACTGCAGGAAACGTCATTGAGGTGTAAATAAACAGCAGTATTCAAAAGAAGAAAGCTCAACCATCATAAAATGTAAACCTGATTACAAAAAATATGGCTCCACGGAGGCATTCCTAAATTAAAACGTTACTTTCCATGTGTGCATAGGCCATGTGTACAACAGAGGTTTCAGACAACGCTGAATGCTGATCTTAATGAGAAATGAGAAGCTATGGTCTGACTTGCAAATTGCTGCACCTGTTTCTTGGCATCTGCATCAAAACATCAAACAAACGCCAAAGTTATGTCACCAATGTTTCCTCTATGTTATTCTGTCTAAAGAATAAAAAGGCGAATTTCATAATAAATGGTCATTGGGTGACTGCATATAGCCAGGTTCATATAAATTCAAAGCATTTCACTAGGGGTTTAATTGTAGGCAAATCTAGCGTACGGCCATTTTGTGCATAAAATAAAGTCCTCTTAAAACATACCCAACATGGGGTGTGCTTAGGAAAATGGGATTTAAGTAAACTGAGATTTAGTGACATGAAGTTAAGTAAATTTGTATTCTAGAACGTTTCGAACTTGTCAAAGTTTAGATGTGAAGTTGTACAATATGATAATTCATAAAAAACTTTGCTACATACTGTCCCTCCAGAGCTATAGCAACAAATACTCGCTGCTGTAGTAGTGAATAAATAATCGTTGGTCCTCTAGAAAATATAGGTCCCACATCGGGAAGCACGTAACTAGGATCCTAGATAAACACCAAGAGACTTCCGTTAACGTTGGTCCAATTGGTTTTGTGAACGACTAAAGTAGCATTCCAAACGAAAAAATGCTAACAGTAGCATCGAGTCTCTGGTTTCAACTGATTCAAATAACACGCATGCGCTTAACCGTCATGCTTGCATCTACGATCACACTGTAAACTAAAATATTCTAACAGGTCCCCCCCCCCCCCCCCCAATGTACTAGTTAAAAAAAAAGGCATTTGAACCAATAGAATGACAGGTGTGTTTCACAGTTCAAGCGCTGTGGATACCATATCTCATTCATGAAATGCCACTTTTGGTTTTATTGATTAAATAATTTATCGTGTGACTGTGTTAGGAGCTACCTGTAAATTACCATTGACTATCTTTTTGGCCAGCTCTATTAGCATCCAAACGGTATCTTACACGTGCCTTCTCTGTTTGTTTGAAGAAAAACAACCGTAGACTCCACTATTTTCATTTAACCCCGTGTTTTACTTCATGATTAACCATAATTTTCCAGATTTCCACACATTTTTAGTACAGCAAATCACGGTCAAGTTAGACATGGTTTTATATGAAACCACGCTCAAATCAGACAAAGCTTTATATGAAGCCAAACTTGGATTGTTATGAAACTTAGTTTGGATTTAAAGAGATTTGAAAAAAATCACACCTGTAGTATTACTAGTGGATAACCGCTTCAAGTGAGTGTGGTTTGTCATGTTTCCTTACTTGCACCAAGCTTAGTTTGTTAGTTTTCCCGCTTATTTAAAGTTCAGGTTAGGCTTGTTAATGAATACCCCAAAATTTCGAGATCCATCCACATCCAAAAAGCCGATAACTATCTAATATATGGAAGAACAGAGATGCGGATGTGGATATAGACACATACGCATCCCAAAGTTATTCGCTTGTTTGTTCCCATGATTATAGTTTAAATTATGTGTATTTTAGCAAAATAAAATATATTGATTTATTAGTTTGTTAAGTTGAAAGTCTATATTATACAACACTAAATGCATATTAATTACTCAAAATTATTTACTATCATCATATTTGTTTATTTTTAACACTAATAATCAACTAAATTGAAAAAGCTTTATATCAAACTAAAGTTCTCCATTTATGTTCCTTGATTTATCGATAGTTGGTGGATCGGATAATTATCTAATATTTGTCCGTATCTATGAATGCAGATATCCGAAGATTTCGGATGTGGATATGGCACAATCTGCGATCGAAAGCATCTGTTAACAACCCTAGTTTAGGGTCCTTGTGTTTTCTCACTCAGAGCTTAGTTTCTTATATTTGTACATTTGCTCCATGCTCTAGTTTTTATGGATTTGCTCTTTTTATCAACCATCACGGTTCGGTTCTAGCCAAATGCGGGGTGGAATTATGTTAAACTCCCGCCCTGGTTCTGACAGTAGAAAGAAAACTCAGATATACTATTGTGAGGTGAAAGAAAGGTATAATCAAATCAAAATTACTGATTAAATTACCAAATTGAAATCATAAATTGCCAAAGGAATTCGACTGTCAGGAGCATAATTCGAGCAAAGGAAATCCAGCACCAGGAGCATGAGAGAGTAAGATGTAATTTGATAAATCACGTCGTATATCTTGTCCTTCTTCGTCGTCGAATAGATGAAGTTTTTTTCTTTCACATAGACTGATGTGTTTATGAATTAGGGTTTTGGAAAACATGATATGGGTGTGCTGAAGGTTAATGGGTTGGGCTGATATGACATATGGCTAGTTATGTAACTTGTGTTAATTAAAATATTATCATGGTCTGAATTTTAATGGGTTGGGCACATCTCTTTATATATACTATATATTATATTTATTTGTAACGTTTATTATTATATATTCACTAAAAATATAAAATTCAATATTAGGACCAACACTGAAACAAAAACCAAACATTTTAAAATATCTGAAACTTACGAACACCAAAAAAGTTTTAAATGACCGAGACTGAGTTCTCGAACTTTGATTGCAGGTAACTTTCTCTAGATAAAAATTCAAATTCATGAGGGGTGAAATACAAAATTTGGAGCGTTAATGTAATTTATCTTTTTTTTTAATCATCACGCATAATATGAAAAATATTGTAGCAATGAAAATGTTCAGCCTCACAATGTGCTTAACCGTCATGCTCGCGTCTACGATCACACTGTAAACTAAAATTCTAACAGGTCCCCATCCCAATGTACTAGTTAAAAAAAAAAAAAAAAAAATTAAAGCATTTGAACCAATAGAATGACAGGTGTGTTTCACATTTCAAGCACCGTGGATAGCATATCTCATTCATAAAATGCCACTTTTGGTTTTATTGATTAAATAATTTATCATGTGATTGGATTAGGAGCTACTTGTAAATTACAATTGACTATCTTTTTGGCCAGCTCTATTAGCATCCAAACTCTATCTTACACGTGCCTTCTCCGTTTGTTTGAAGAAAAACAACAACAGACTCCATTATTTCCATTTAACCCCGTGTTTTACTTCATGATTAACCTTGATTTTCCAGATTTCCATACATTTTTAGTACTGCATATCACGGTCAAGTTAGACATGGTTTTATATGAAACCACACTCAAATCAGACAAAGCTTTATATGAAGCCAGGCTTGGATTGTTATGAAACTTGGTTTGGATTCAAGGAGGTTTTGAAAAAAATAACACGTGTAGTATTAGTAGAGGATGTTGAAGTATGCGACACTATATGTTAGATTGAAGGGGATGAAGATAGCTTCGCATCGGAGAAGACCATTTGCAAATCGGAGCTCGCACGCGGAAGTTAGAGCCGAATTGGTGTTTGGTGTCTGCTGGCCGGAGCGACAGACGTCTGTCATGGGGCATGACAGACGTCTGAGTTGTCAGGATGGATTTTTCCTGAGAGTTCCTACAGACATCTGTCATTCCCACGACAGACGTCTGAGAAGAACAGACGTCTGTCAGGTCCCACGACAGACGTCTGAGCTGAGTGCTGAAGCCCAATTAATTCCCTGTGAGGGACAAACGTCTGTCAGCTCACACGACAGATGTGGGACGAGACTTACAGGGTTATTTCGGACTGGAAACTTGGCAAACAGATTTGTGAATACTTGGGGGCAATTTCGGGAATTGACCTATCTCTATATAAGCTATTTTCTTGTTTGTTAGTGGGAGACCTTGGAGACTTGATTAAAATCAAGGGTTTGTTCTCAAGGGTTTAATTAGGGTTTATAACTTAATTAGAAATTCTTCAATTTTATTCTCCTCAAACTCTTTTCTATATTGAAATATAGTGATCATTGGATCAATCTCTTGTATTCCTTTCATCGTGGTAACAAAATACTCTCTCCAAAGTGGATGTACACTAACAAAATGTTAGCGGAACCACTATAAATCCTTGTGTGATTTATTTTTGCTACTGTTGTCATTAGTTTCTTGCTTGAGATAGGGATTTGGATTGTTCGTGATTGGTTGATCATTGTTTGTGACTAAAGTTATTGATTTGGCTATTTTTGCAAGTCTAACAATGATTTAGTCTTCCGCTAGCATTTGTGCTTTAGATATTTGATTCGAGTAGTCTTGAATCGGCTTAATCACAACGGTTACAACAGTAGGTATCGGAGCAATTGGTGCTTGTTAGGTGTTTGTGAAAATGCCGGAAATGGATAATAGCTCGGTAAGTCCTTCAATCGGAAGTCCGAATAGTGTGGCGCCTTATTTACGGGATTCATATGCGGCGTCGGGTTCTCAATGGGAAATTGATAAGTGGAATGATGATAATGACTTTGAGAAGTGACAATAGAAAATGAAAGCGGTTCTTAGGCGGAATCGGAAGCACCAAGTGGTATTTGATACTCACTTATTGCCAAGGGATATCTCAGATATTGAGAGAGAGGAGATAGAGGAATGGGCTTACACTACTCTTCAACTTGTTATGGGGGAGAATGTGATCCCCGAAATTAGTGGTGAGACAACCGCTAAAGGTACATGTGACAAGTTGGAGGAATTGTATATGAAGAAGTCACTCACTAACCGTTTGATCTTGTTGCAAACGTTTTTCACCTTCAAGATGGAGGGTAATTCGCTTAAGGCACATTTGAATGCCTTTGATGACTTGCTTATGAAGATGAAGGCCATTGATTTGAAGATTGAAGAAGAGCAAAAGGCGGTGATATTATTGTGTTCGTTGCCGGACCGCTATACGAGTTTCTCAAATAGTTTGATCTATGACCGGGATGCTTTGACTCTTGATGATGTCAAGACAGGTCTTCTTAGTGAGGAGTTGAGAGATCAAATGAAGAAGATGAGTGAGGGTAGTAGTGGAGCTAGTAATGGTCGCGGGTTGTTTGTGGAGAAAAACAAGAATATGAAGAAAGGAAACCGGAGGTGTTCTAAATCAAGAAAGTCCGGTGGAAGAGGTAAATCAAAAGAAAGAAATGGCAAGTGCTATATTTGCAAGAAACCGAGACATTGGAAGAATGAATGTCCGGACAAAGATAAGAAGGAAGTAGCATCTTCATCCGTAGCGGTGGAGAGTGGGGATGGTGAGATAGATGAGAATGTGTTGACAGTGGTAGCATCGGGTGTTTCGGGTAGCGAATGGGTTTTCGATTCGGGTGCGTCTTATCATATGACTCCAAATAGAAGTTGTTTTTCATCTTATGAAGTCAAAGAGGAAAAAATGGTGTTATTTGCAAGTCGATAGGTATTGACTCCGTGCAAACAAGGATGTTTGATGGAGTTGTTCACACGCTCACCAATGTTTGTTATGCTCCGCGACTTAGGAAGTCGCTTATATCTTTGGGGCAATTGGATTCTCTAGGATGCAAGATCACTATCGAGAAGGATTGCTTGAGGGTTTCGAAGGGGGCACTTATGGTTATGAAGGGTGCTAGGACTCATGGTATATATTTGCTTCAAGGTGTGACCGTACGAGGTGAGACTTGTGTGAGTGTTGATAGTTCTCGTGACTTGCATGCGACACGGTTGTGGCATTTGAGATTGGGTTATATCTCGGAGAGGAGTTTGGAGATTCTTTGAAAGCGGAAGATGATCAAGGGTGAGAGTTTCAACAAACTAGAGTTTTGCGAGGAATGTGTCATGGTGAAGCAAACAAGATATCATTCGATGAAGGAAAGCATGACTCAAAAGAGGTTTTTGAGTATGTTCATTCGATGTTTGGGGACCGACACCGGTTGCGTCTTTGGGTGGAGCTCGTTATTACATTTCTTTCATTGATGATTTGTCTCGAAAAGTATGGGTGTATGTAATGAAGGCCAAGTCGGAGGCATTTGCTAAGTTCAAAGTGTGGAAGGCTCTTGTTGAGAATGAGAGTGGTAAGACTTTGAAGGTGTTAAGAACCGACAATGGCGGCGAATATATTTTCCGGGAATTCTTGGAGTATTGTAAGTATCACGGAATTCGGAGACATTTTACTACACCGGGAGATCCGCAATCTAATGGAGTAGCGGAGAGAATGAACCGAACTCTACTTGAGAAAGTTCCATGCTTGAGATTGACATCTGGTTTATCTAAGGGATTTTGGGCCAAAGCTTTGTCACCTGCGGTGCATATTGTGAATCGAACTCCATGCTCGGCTATTGATAACAAAATTCTGGAGAAAGTGTGGAAAGGGAAGAGTGTTGACTTGAGATATCTTCGTGTGTTTGGTAGTCCAATGTATGTGCATGATCTGGGAAATGATAAGCTTGAAGCTAGAGCTTTCAAAGGGGTTTTGTTAGGTTTCACGGACGGCATGAAAGGCTATCGAAATTGGAATTCGAAAACGAAGAAGGTTGTAAATTCTCGTCATGTCACTTTTGATAAGTCGGCTTTATTCAAGGAGAATGAGAGCTCATCGAACGTTCCGAATTTGGTTCATGGTGAATCAAAGGAGGAAGTCATCCCCACATTCCGTCCAAGTGGTAGCAGAGTTGTAGAAGAAGCTCGTGGGGTTGATGCGGTTGATGAAACATCACATAGTCCACATGGTTCCTCTAGTGATGTTGGTGATGTACATGATACTAGAGAAGTTTCGACTTAAAGTGGAGCCGCAAGGGGTTTGGGTGATAGTATTGCTACTCGAGTTGGTCGACGCGCAATAAGGCCTCCAGAAAGATATGGTGATTGGAACTACCTTAGCTTTTGTGATCATTTGGACTATGCTCTCAATGTTGTCCAAGATGAGCCGATGAACCTTGATGATGTCATGGAGTCAAGTGAGAGCTCGAAGTGAATTTGCGCCATGGACGAAGAGATGCAATCGTTATTGAAGAACCAAACTTGGGAGTTGGTTCCACTTTCTCAAGGAAACCGTGCTATAGGGTGCAAGTGGATTTACAAGGTGAAGGATGATGGAAGGTACAAAAACTTTGTGTTTCGTTCCAGTGGAACTTTTTGAAATCTCAACTGAGATATCGACGAAAATGGTTGGGTTCTAAAACAATGGGCTTAATGGGTAAAATATGGCTGTTCTATTACGTCAAAAGGATTGATGGATCGAAGGGAATTGGTTAACATTTTAGTAAAGTTTTCTTTAGGAAGAATGTTCGTGGTGTTCATAGAACCAACCTTATTTCGAAAAAATACATTTGAGTTACTTGATAAATTCGTGAAAAGATTTGGTCTAGACAATGTTTTTCAAGCAATAACCGATAATTGAAACAATCTTAAATTGAAAAGTGAGTTTAAATTCAAACTTCTGTTCACAAAGTTAATCAATTCTATTATTTTAATTCAATTCATATGTTTATTTTTCTACATAGGTGAGTTGCTTATGGAGAAAAGGAAAAACGTAGATTGGACTCCTTGTGCGGCTCATTGTATTGATTTTATTCTTGAAGATATTAGAAAAATAAACATGGTAGCAAACACAATTAAAACATGAGTTACTTCTTCGGGATGTATTCATAATCATAGTGGTGCTTGAACATGATGATATTTAAAATAAGAAATGGATGAGAGTTGAAGTTACATGTTTTACGACTAGCTTCGTATGCTGACAAAGTTTGCATAATACAAAAAATCCTCTTCGTATTGTGTTCAATTCCGAAAAGTGGGTTAGAAGCAAGTGGGCAAAAGAAATGAAAGGAAAAAAAGCTTGTGATACGATTTTAAATGTACGTTTCCGGAATAAATCTTCTATATTCTTAGAATGATGTGTCCTCTCGTTTGTGCTCTTCGACTAGTCGAGGATGATAAAAGATCAACCGACTATGAGACGTATACATGAAGCAAGGAATAGGACAAAAGAAGCCGTTGAAAAATAATTCAAAATAAATGAAGAGAAGTACAAAGATTTTTTTTATATATAACCGATAATAGATACGAACGTTAACTTCATTGTCCATTGCATGCAGACAAAAATCCTTCCACTGAGGTTGAGCATGATGAAGAAATAACATGTGAATTGCACAAATGTGTCGAGACTTCTTTTCGAAAATTATTAAGATAAGTTTATGAATGAATTATCTTTGCATAAAAAAGCTTAGGGGTAATTTAATATTAACCTGGCAATCAAGTCATGACACGTAATATCCCTTGCTAAGCACAGCTCAAACTAGTAATTAGTCAAAATTATTGTTTAATCTTCAAATTTTACAAATTTCAAGTAATATTGACTAGTTCATGAAATTTTTCCTTAGCCAAGCGGTAAAGCTTATATGGTAATTCAACTCCTACAATCGATAAGTTTATAATAAATAATTTAAATTTGGTTCCGGATATAAGAGAAATTTGAGCATTTAAAACATGTAAGAAATATTTTGCATAATTCTAGGTACTACTCCTAACTAACTGTTCACTATTTTTTTTAACATATTACCATTGGCATATTTTCTTGAACATCCACGGCAAGAATCATGATTGGCTTGAGCACGAAAAGACTTAACTAGCGCTTATCGAGTATAATCAAAATTTTAAGAATCACTCTAAACGAAGAGATTTTCAGTGATCAAATTACTAATGAAGACATTGATACTCCTAGAGAATCGGTCTCATGTAAGTAAACACTTACGATGTTGTGGATGGGTTGATTTTCGAAGAAGATACATTGAAATGGAACGATGTAGCATGTGGGTCTGAAGCGACAGAAAGGTTGCACATGACTAAGCAGTATGTCATTGTCAAGTCAAAAGGAGAAGGCTTCAACTTCTACCGTAAGGCTACTTATATTGAAAATGAAGAAGAAAATATTTTTTAGAATGATTTGGAAGATGAGAAATTTGATTCTGATTCGGAGGGAAACTATGAGTTGGAGGATGGGGGGATCATGATGATAATTTTGATACTAGTGATTAGTGGAAGTTGATTAATTTTAAAGTGTTTAACTAAAATATCTTCATAATTCCTAGTTTTTTTGTACCTTCTATGTTTTCGATGTTGTGGACTTGAATTCGACATTGTTTGGCTTTGAATCACCGTTTGTGACTTTGTAACCATTAATTCATATGTATTTTTTTTGTTTACAAAAACTGGTTATATTCGTGCTTTAATATTAAAATTATCATTTTTATGGTGATTTATTGTGCAGTTTTTTAATGAAATGAGCTCAAAGTTGTATTAAAGGCACATAAAAAGGCGCTAGACGCAAAAAAAAAAAAAAAAAAAAAGAAGACCACCAAGGCACTGGCAGTGCCTTGATTACATTGACAGACATAAAGACATACCACACTCCCTTTAACCAACTCTGAAGATTAAATTGGTGGTACTTAATTTTTTATATGCATTCAAGGTAAAAGATTATTATCTTTGTCTTAAGGCTTTAGGGTTCTCCTTGGTTATTCCAGTTGTTGCCCATGGCTGGACAGAGGGTTGAGGGTAAACTGCTGACCGCTACTGGGAATGAATCGGTAGCTCAATCCATTTTGCAGGCTACCTATAAAGACGAATCAAATAGCAGGTACCCTATACATCGTACGTAGCACAAATTCAAATTTCATTCAATGTACATACTTATCAATTATTTTGATGCAGTACAACTCAGAGATAACTAAGAGAAGAACAGACTTATAATTTGGTTCTTCAAAGAATCACAGGATTATAAACTCACAGTGCCATAAAAAAACAATCCAAGTAATTCTACCAACTTTTTAGGGCATACATCTGGACGGTTAAGTGCATAGTAAAGCATTAAGTAGTCTTAAATACCTGAAATCCCACCAGTTTATCATCAGTTACACTATTATCTCCTCAACTTATTCTTATCACATATATAATACAACGTTTAGTTGGCTTTGATGGCTTTATGCTAATAAAGTCAATGACTGTATATGTGATCATAGTAAACAAAAGGAGATCACAGTTAAATCTATAACCTAAGAAAATATTTACTGCAGTGGAGAGCATGGCCTAGATTTTAAAGTCACTCAACACTACACAGTAAACCTTTTTAATCAAACAGCTTCCACCATATTTACATGCCTAAACTGATGATACCAGCTCTAATCAATCATGTATTGTATGCAAAATGATTTTTTCAGATAGGAAAAGGATAAATACCTTTTTGGCATCTAGTAAAGCCAACAATATTTGCAATGCTAAGAGTCAAGCAAACCGCAACAACTAAAAGATAATCAGCCTGAAACCTGATAAGTGAAAATATGCCAAGGAGAATCCATGCAACAGCCTGTGTGAATATGATGTAGGTTACTTTAATGCAAGACCATCATTCAATACTCAATAGAATTATTACATGTACATTCAGATTCAGGAAAGAATCAAAATGCAGCAAAAGCATTCAGCAAAAGAACCCGACAAACACGCAGAATGCAATAAACATTAAGATAAAATTTTGGAAGCACACAAGTTTTTTCCCATATAGGCTGCTGAGATCACTTTATCCCTCTAAAATTTTCGCAAGTACACAACGATCAAGAAGAATTTTATTAATTCCTGGTGCCTGAAATGAAATCATTTAGGATCTAGTTTATAAGCTAATTTCATTTTATTGTAGCTATTGTATTTACAAAAATTCCAATGAGTTACGGTTGAAATCAAATAAAGGAACGGTCAAATCATGTGACATAACAATTAAAGAAATTTGTGCATTGTCCCTTCAAGGTACATGATTTTCTTCTGTATGTATGTCATTTCACTTTTGATTTTCTTCTCAGTACCACTTGAACATATTATCTTTGACTAAACTTAAAATTTAGCTCCGTCACCTTGCGCAATTTTCTGCTTCAGATTGTCATGGGTAAATAAAGATTCCTATGGATTGTGAATACATCAAACTGATAACTGTACAAGGCTGCTGAGTACATTGAAATGCCAGTTCGTAGAAGTGACGATGAACCCCTGCAGAAACTTTTTATAGCTGTAAGAAGTGAGCTAAATCTTGATCTTAAGAACATAAAGACAGAGCAAGCAAAGTTTTGGAAGCAACATTCATCTATAGTTAAGATGGAATTACTTATTCACACGTTTAACACGCGAATCAGCTGTGCTATCTCCATCGCTACAAGGTGATTTTAAAAGAATGCTAGAACTTGCACCTCGCCTTCTCGAAGAATTACTAAAGATGGCTGTAGTTCCACGCAATTCACAAGGACGTGGTTGGTTGAGGCCGGCAATTGGTGTTGCCAAGCTTTCTCAGTGCATTGTCCAGGCTGTGCCTCTCAGTGCAAGAAAGGTAACTGGAGGAAACTCAGAAGGAATAGCATCATTTTTGCAGCTTCCACACTTTAGTGAAACAGCTGTGAAGAAAATTACAAGAAAGAAAGAACACTACAAGAACTGGAAGAAATGGGCAAAGAAAAGCGCGCCGAACTTTTCATTCAAACCGCTGGCTTCACTCAATCCGAAGTAGACGATATCGAATCTGTCCTCGACATGATCCGATCAATTGATGTCGACATCATGATCGAGACTGAAGGGGAAGAAAACATTCGAGAAGGAGACATGGTTTCAATGTATGCTTGGGTAACCCTAAAGCGCAAAAACGGACTAGTCGCTGCCTTTCCTCACTGTTCTTACTACCCTTTCAACAAAGAGGAGAACTTCTGGCAGTTGCTGGCGGACACTGCTGCAAATGAAGTATGGATGTCCCAAAAGGTCAGCTTCATGGACGAGGCAGCTGCCATAACTGCCGCTTCTAAGGCAATATATGAAACCAAAGAGAGCCTAGGGCTGATCCCGAAAGAAGTGCACATAGTGGTCAGGGATGCAGTTGAGAAAGTGAAGAGTGCGTCCAGATTGGTTATGAGGAAGCTTCAGGCTCCGAGCGACGGGAACTATATTTTGAGCTCATATTGTTTGTGTGATGCTTGGATTGGTTGTGACAGAAAATCAAATATAAAGCTGAAGGTTTTGAAGATGAGTAGGGCAGGTATGAGAGAACATGCCGTGGATGAAGGTGCTATTGATGAAGGGATCGAGGAGGAGGAAGATGAGAAGGAAGAGGAGTATGATGATTAAGAGAGCGAGTACAGTGATGATGATGAAGATGATAAGAAGGGAAAGAATATCAATGGTGTCAAGAAGAGCAAAGATGAGAGCTCCGAAGAGTCTGAGAGCGATGAGGAGTGAGAGTTTTTGGAGTTTAAATATAAGAAAATTTATATGGCTCTTAAATTGGCCGTTGTTTTCCTATGTTTTGAATGCTTGTGGAAGGATGGCAAGAGTGATTTCACTGTCATTATGCTAGCATAATGCGATTTAGTTTGAACTTGGTGGGACATTATACTAAGTTACAATGTCATAACATTTTTTTTGTTTTCTCATTTTTTTTTATTCTGGGCTTATTTTTTAGCATCGAACATCTCTTTAAATAAATATTCTTGTTATAAAAAAAAATGATAACTGTACAAACTTGGGACAAATAACTACAGTTCACTTGGCAAGAAAGCACAAAATTTACTTTTAAATGCTTTTTATTTTGTAATCTGTCTTTACTCTCCTTCACGTTTTGTGATCTTATTTATTTGACAAGGCATACAATTGCTTCAAATCATATGTAAAAGGGTTATATTGGTACCTTTAACCCAAAGTAGATTGTTTTGGACAAATAACAAACTTTAAGCAAGGGATATTTTTTACACATGCTTTCAATTTTAATTTTACGTGAGAAATATGAGAGAAAATCAGAACTGCAATGTTACTGTAAACTGGCTACATCAACCAATTCATGCATTTATACAGTCATAGCTAAGAGCTTCGGTCTATACAATTCTGATTTTGAAATACTGAAAGATGACATCATAAATGACCTTCACCTTTTGTGGAAGGTCATCATATGAGCATGCAAAAACCAATAACAGTATAGTCTGAAGTCAAATAACGGCGGAAGCAGAAGACAGGATCGTCAAAGACTAAA
Source organism: Allium sativum (assembly GCA_030737875.1). NCBI lineage: Eukaryota > Viridiplantae > Streptophyta > Magnoliopsida > Asparagales > Amaryllidaceae > Allium > Allium sativum. The sequence continues at coordinate 256,681,952 of CM060927.1, read as the reverse complement.
CTAAGTAGAATGATCTCTGATTCGTTTTGAAACTAAAAGATTGAGAAGAGGGCGTAAATTTACTTAGGTTCCCCTGCTACCCCCCTTATTTCTGGGGAAAGAATTGCCCCAAGAGAAGAAAACACACATGACAGATAAGCTTAGACATGCGATGCAACCAACAAACTTAATTGCGTTGAAAAACTTGAAAGATATCATTTTGTTATAAAAAAGACACTGAAGTTATGTAATAATATTAAAAGATTGGTATATAAAGGTCTAAAGCAATATTTAGTCAATGCAGCATTATATTATAATTTTGTAAGCTGTTATGTGATCGTGCTCGAAGGAGTCTACTGTCATTGTTGATTGGGCTATATAAACATAGTACGTTGAAACAACATGTTTATAGTCTCCTGTAGGATCAGTGCATAGTTTGTCAAACATGTATACTGCACATTCATCTACACACGATTTCATAACATGGTACATGTACATTCCAATTGAGCTCTCATCCTATGTCTAATAACCTACACTCACACTATTTCTAGTAACCTCTGTCACATTGAAAAGACAAGGTATGAGTTTCAGTTTCAACTTTATTTGGTAAAAGAAGCTAATATGTATACGTCAAATTCAAATGTCATCTACCAAGTTAAGACTATTTTTCAAGAATGATTAATATGATATGGTCTCTTTTACATCTTAAAATACGCACATGGTATTTATGGGATAAATATTGCCCTTATTGCTTGTAAACGAGTGAACTTCAGTAGTAGGATACTGAAAAATATAAATCCACTATGAATATTCCCTTAAGTTTCAATACACGTTATTGAGTCCAAATTCAACGATGGCAACTAGCGAAAACATGTTGGAGCACTAACATATGATTCTTTAAAGACCTTTGGTTCGACATGGAATCAGTCAGATATAAGTTACAAAAAATATGATGACGGAATCATCTGTGCAAACGGCTAATATACTGGGTGTTATATGACCGAACCCTACAGTAGTGGACTAGTGGTTAAAAACTTTGATATTAGAATTCAAGTATCCACGGAAACCTTGCATGTTTTATTGCTGGAATGGTACATATTACACGATATTAAAGGACTGATATGATATATATCTTTTACAATAAATGTGAAGTTTCCCGCTAAATGTTTTTTATGCTCTCTCGGTCATTCATGAAAAGCGGTAAGAGTTCTGTTGCAGTGCAATTGGGCATATGCTGCTAGTAGCAGTCTAATTGAAACATACAAGGGTTATTTATTAATGTAGTTTCCAGGATTAATGTTTTTGTTTCTAATCTTTATCGCAACTACTACAATTGAATTTAAAAAAAAAATAAAAAAATAAAAAAAATAAAAAAATCGATGATGGTTGTTTAGTATCAGGCTGGAGGTTCATTTTTTGGTAATTCAGATAAAACAATAAATGTATTATATAGTAAAATAAAAAAAATGCACATGTAAATAACAGTTGAAATAAATGTCAACGCAATTTATGTTTGAACCAAATTTAGCTAACATTATCGATTTCCTCAATAATCAAATTGGGGTGCTTATCTAAGCATTGTAAGTAGAAAGAAAGAAAGAAATTTGCAGTCATCCAGATTAATATGTCATTAAAATATTAAACAAATCAAAGGAACAAACAAAACAGGCAACCGGAAGATGACATCATGAATGAACTTCACCTATTGTGTAAAGCCATCATATGCGCATGCAAAAACCAACAACAGTATAGTTTGAAGTCAAATAGTGGCAGAAGCAGAAAACAGGATTGTTAAAGACTAAAATAAGTAGAATGGTCTCTGATTAGTTTTGAAACTAAAAGATTGGGAAGCACCGATAGATTTACTTTTTTCTTTTTCCCCTTTCTTTTTTTGGAAAGGATTCCCAAAAAAAAAAATAGAAATAAAGTAAGACGTGTAATGCAACCAACAAGCTTAATCACGTCGAACAAGTTGAAACATACCATTTGCTATACAGAAGGCCCTCAAGTTATGAAATAATATTAAAAGATGGATATATACAGGTCCAAAGCAATTTTTAGTCAATGCAGCAGTATATTATAATTTTGTAAGCTGTTATGTGATCGTGCTTAAAAGAGCCTAATGCCATTGTTGATTGGACAATATAAACATAACATATTGAAACATCATGTCTGTAATCTCATGTAGGATCAGTGTAATAGTTTGTCAAACATGTGTGCTGCACATTCATACACACACTTTCATAACATGGTACATGTACATTCCAGTTGGACTCTCATCCTATGTCCGATAACCTACACTCTCACACTATTTCTAGTAACCTGTGTCACATTGAAAGACGAGGTATGAATTTCAGTTTCAACTTCATTTGGTAAAAGAAGCTAATATGTATACGTCAAATTCAATGTATTTTTACCAAGTTAAACTATTTATCAAGAATAATCGATATGATATAGTCTCTTTTACATCTTAAAATATGCATACGTATTTATGGGATAAATATTGCCCTTATTGCTTGTAAACGAGCTGAACTTCAGTAGTAGGATACTGAAAAATATGAATCCACTATGAATACTCTCTTAAGTAGTTAAGTTTCAATACACATTATTGAGTCCAGATGGCAACTAGCGAAAGCATGTTGGAGCACTGACATATGATTCTTTAAAGATCACCGGTTCAACAAGGAATCGGTCAATGATATAAATTACAAAAACTATTATGATAGGATCCTCTGTGCAAACGGCTAATATAGTGGGAACTATATGACAGAACCCTACAGTAGTGGGCCAGTTGTTTAATTATTTTATCACGGCTAAACTACTTTGATATTAGAATTCATGTATCCATGGAAACCTTGCGCGTTATGTTGCTGGAATGGTACATATTACTCGATTTTTAAGGACTGATATGATATATATTTTTTCACAACAAATGTAAATTTCCCCGCTAAATGTTATTTTATGCTCTCTCGGTCATTCATGAAAAGTGGTAGTGTTTTACGCAGTGCAACTGCGCATATGCTGCTAGTAGCAGTCTAATTGAAATATACCAGGGTTATCTATTAATATAGTTCCCTGGATTAATGTGTCATGTTTCTACTCTTTGTCGCAACTCCCATTGAGCTTAAAAAAAAAAAAAAAAAAAAAATCGATGATAGTTGTTGACGTATCAGGATGGAGGTTCATTTTTGGTAATTCTGATAAAACAATAAATGCATTATGTAGTAAAATAAAAAATGCACATGAAAATAACAGCTGAAATAAAATTTCAACACAATTTATGTTTGAACCAAATTTAGCTGACATTATTGATTTTTTCAACAATCAAATTGGGGTGCTTATCCAAGCATTGTAAGTATAAAGAAGAAAATAATTGCAGTCATCCAGATTAATATGTCACTAAACAAATCAAAGAAGCAAACAAAACAGGCAACCATTTTATTACTGATAGCAACTTATGTGATATATGTTTGAGTTAAATACGAAACTAAAAGAACTTGTGTTACTGTTAAAGGCTGCTTACCGTTAGATATATTGTCCACCAAAAGAGCCATGAATCTTTCTTGTTTATACGAGCTAATGACTGCACACAATGAAAAAGAGAACATTTGCAATAAATTTATTGTAGTTAAGAAATATACTGTAGTAATAAAGATAGATAACCTCTTGATCAAGGCATTCAAATTTCCACACACTTTCTCCTAAATCGTTGATCTCATTCCACCATCTCAACCCAACTAAAATGCGGCCACTAACATTTTTAACAACCCAGAAATCAAGAGCAGCAAGGAAGACGGTAACCACAAATATAATCACAAAGCTATTAAAGAAGAGCGCAGACAGGATGTAAAATGCCAATGCTCCAGCCTATCAATTCCATGCAAATTTGCACAATACATGCTATTATAACACTTAAACTTCTAATCATCGAGATAAGCCAACAAATCAACATACTTACCTTGAAAAGAACATGAAAGAGACAAGTCATTGGATTTGCATAGTTCTCTACTGGAGGCTGCTGCACTCAAAAAGAAATTTATTACATAAACTGTGGTACATTGTTGAATCAAAATAAGGCTTTGATAATTTTGTCATCATTCAATTGTTCTCGAGTTGGCCCATGTCCATTCAATGGTTCAAAATATAACATCACAGCAAAAGAATTTAATCCCATAATTATAATTAGATTGATGATATGATACATCTATAACATGTACTGTTGTCAAAATCGATAGGTCTTGCACATATTAACAATGATAAGAGCTAATTATCCCATGATTTACAAAGTAATTAATAAAATACAGAATCAATTGAAATAATTTCAGTACAAAATCGAGACTACAAAGTCGTGAATTTCATGTTCAGATCAAATCAAACTGAATCAAGACCTAATCTTACTGACTGATAATCTCATATCGGTTATGAATCGAATAGAGACTTAGGAACCAAATCATATTCATCATACATATGTTAGATTTTAGTACCTGCATTCGATCCATACTATTCTGGAGCTAGCTCGGATCTACAATGTAGCTATAACGATTTTGCATAATTCTGAGCCTATTTCCAAGTTGGGACTGCATTTGTTCAGAAATTAGGTTTATATGGGCTAATATTAACGGAATTGACACTGCGTTTATCATGTACGGAAGAGGGTAGCCCCGTATTTCGGTGTACCAAAATACGTTAACCTCACAAGCAAGCATCAGTAATCTAATAAATGATACTCTCTTGTTCATGTTTGGCTCATTTTATGTGTTGAGTTTGATTTTTCAACGTTAGTTTTAAAAGATATGAAGATTTAAAAGATAGCAGAGGTGATGGAATGATCAAAGGAGCGGAGTAACGGTGGATTGATGAATTTAATATTGTTTTTTTAAGTATGAAAAATAATAAGAATTTTTTTTTTTTTTTATCAACTTCGTTTTGTAAAACGATGGTTTTTCACGGTATATGTGCATCATTCGTACCTCTGTATATATGAAAACCTGAAACTTAAAAATAGAATTCGAGCACACCCTAAGATTTTCTAAAGTTTGGGACATTTTACTAAATATACAACGTCTAGAGACAAATAAGCACATTATTCTTTGTTTTACCCTTCTTTGAAAAGCTTTCATTTTTTTTCCCAAAGCCGACGGGGTTGAGTGGTCCCCTGCCACTTTATTAATATACCAAAACCGAATACATAGAGACAAAATTAGAGGAAACAACACAAAAGAGAACAGAGAATACATGGTATATTAATGCTACGAAGAAACTAAACACTAAACAAAATGTCAAAAAACTGCAAGCCAGTAGCTTTGCTAAAACAACAACAACTACTCCTTTAGTCTCCCAATGCAACATTTACTTTCAAATTTCCCTTCAAATTCTCCTCACAACCATACACGACTCATTCTTCCAAATTTCCCTTCAACATCTTTCCCACTCAATTTTCATATTATAAAAATGATGACAACCATTATCGTCTTACAATCCAAATTTTATCATAGAATTTTTTGCAGAAGCCACAGTTCATTATGGATAAAAAAGATTATCCTCCATCTCCTCAAAAACTTAAAAGAAGCGTGAGTGTTGATGTGGCATATGCAGCTAATGACTTTAAGAAGAAGAAGAAGGAGGGTACTACAAGATTTGATTTGAATGTGATTCCTGTTAATGAAGAAGAACTTTGCAATAATCACGATGAACCTAATGAGAAGATTGATTAGCTTCCAGATTTGAATAAGCTGCCCAATGAAGGAGAAATGTTTGACAATGATCCAGAGATGCAACAATTTGTTGTCTTATTTGTGCAGATTATGTAACCTGAGTTCTTTTGAATTCATGCTAAAGAGACTCCTACTTTCTTCAGTTTCTAATAGTTTCATCGTTAGGTTGTTGCACTTGGTTCTTTCGATTTTTGTTTATGTTATAATGTGTACAAGCTTATCCAATTGTACCACTCTTTGCAGTAATATTATCAAAAATATTTGTCTTGTTCGATAATCTTCTTTTTCCTACTTTTAAATTTCTTATTGATCACTACATAAACATGGTTTAATTTCATGAGAGATGCAAAAAATTTAAATGTGTTTATGCCAAATGTAATGGACTGTCTATATTTTTACAAGTGGTACATGAGCTATTTGTCGCATGCAAAAAAGAAAAAAGTAACCAAAAGAGCAAAAGGAAACATAAAGTGAATTCATCTCCAAAATTTTGAATTTCATGTTAAGATACTGATAATATATTCATAACATTTTACACTAGAGTGGCATCACAAGCAATTTGCGTAGGAAGGCAACTTTTTCTTTGTAGTGTGGCTTTATTTATGTGTAAAGGATTATATTTGTGTGAACCTTCTATCTTCATGAACTCCTACATGCATAATTGTAGGCTTAAAAAATATATCATTTACTTTGCTCGAAGGGCATTCATCGTAGGCTTTCTCAACTGCATGGATAAGCTCTTGTACTATCCTTGGACACTCCTTGTGCTGTAATGCTTGAATACAAGCAAAAAACCAAGATCTAGAATATTTAAATCGGGCGAACTAGATGGTTACATGCTAGTTGAATATCAAAATCAGTTTGTGGAACAGCTAATTTAAATGCCTCATCGTTTGAATCAATATGTGTTCTTGCATTATCTTATTGAATGAAGATGATCTTTTAATGTCTTATCTTGGCCCCTTACTTTGAGTAGTAGGAACAACTTTCTCAATTATATATGCTCGCACATTCTCCCTCTTTACATAGGACTTCAGTTTAATTTCCCAAGTGTCTACTTCTTTATTCTTACTTGCTCTTTGTGCACTTTCCATGGTGACAAAAGGAGGCACCTAATTTCTCCGAGAACACTTCATTTCCTTCACCATCATATTTTGAGCGAGCAATAGCAACTAGAATCGTAACTTTTCCTATAAAATTCTTACTTTGACATGTACGCAACGGTACTTCTTCATTTGGCAGTAAATAATATATCTGTGCCTTTTTTGTCATATAAAACCACTTCTCATCGATATGTATCTTGTTATACATGCCGATGAATTTTGGCTCATAAGGTAGGCTGCTTGGGTCTAACATTGATACATAAAATTTAAGATGAGCTACTTTATGTTCTGTTTTCAAATACGGCTTAATAGCAGTTGTGCGACGTCGAAGGAGATCTTGTTTCAAAAGTCGAAATAACGTTGTATAGCTTACATTCAAAGTTTTGGCAAGTGCTTTTAAGGTTGTTCATCGGTGTAGAAGAATCTCATGCACTCGACTTAAGTCAACATGAATTCTTTTTCGACCATAATTTTTCGTTTTCTTGTGTGAAACATCAAATGTTGCTCCATAAAGGTTCTCTTTTGTCCATCTTCAAATCTGTTGTATTGTCTATATGCCGAAAATTGTACGAAAACCTGTCTTATTATGGAAAAAAATAGTTTTCCATTGACACTCTTTTCTAACAAAGCACGATAAATAGTTCATTTTTGCTCGTTTGTTAGAAATACTCTCTTCTTTTCTTGAGTTGTGTCAACAATGTCTGTATATGTAAAAATAAAAAAGTAGTAATAACATTATTTCTTTTGTTTACGCTTACATAAAATGCTGCATATGCATGTTAAATTTCTTAATATGATTTGTCTATCTAGAAAAACACTACTTGTAACAACCCAAATTTCAACTGGTCCAAATTTTCGTAAAATGTTAAAATCTAAGTACACTGAAATCCAAGTTCGTTTGTCCGGTATCCTGCAGAAATGTAAAAATAAATATATTAGAGTTAATAATAAAATATCTCACAACGGAACAAACAAAATATAATAGTAACTAAATACTTACCATAATAATGACATTGTCTAGTAAGTATCTCTAAGCTGTAAAATATCTCTTACATGCCTAACCTGCGAGTTTGTTATGAGGAGTGAGTCAGAACAAAAGTTCTGGACAAATTATACTTTCTATAAATAACACTACATATGCTATTTTATCACTAGTCTACCTTTATTAAGTTATTTGGGTTTATACACATTACACCTACAGATTTACGTATAAATTGCACTTCTACTCCCCAAGTCGATTAATCAAATAAATAATATATATGTAGTTATATGCCCACATATCAATGTACCTTTCATAATACCCTCCTCGAAAGGTATTCATCGTCATGTTACAAAAGCGTACTAGATCCCCATCGCTAGGCTACAAAGGCCACGTTACAAATGCGTACTGAGCCTCCATCCTCCATCGCTATGCTACGAAAGCGTACTATCTATTATCTAAGTTGAACTTAAGGAACTTAGTTGGGGAATTTCTATATCTGTAAAAGATAACTTCGTTAGACTTACAGTACAGATATTCATAGATTGATCTATCTCTTTTCTCAGTAGTATGGCCCCACTCGCCCCTTAACTAATTAAAGATCATTCTAAGTGCTAAGTGATCGTGACCCTAACAAACAATATAAGCATCTATTGGTGTTGTCCTTCATCTAATGTCTCGACAGTGAAAGATCATTGGTCTGTTGGTTTAGCTCCAGTCTTTCCCGTACTCACTCTGACTGACGATGACAGGTATCCGACGACATACCGTCCTTATTGAGTCATGACCATCAAGTTTGCTCTTAGAGCCGAGGCAGCCTCCAAATCCTAAAATCATCCAATAAGTTTTTTGGCTACCCTCAACATAAATGCAGCGCATACTCTATGAATGGAATCGTACGTACGGACTGACCTCTGGGGATACAACTTCACTAGGCCTACCCCAAAGGGTCGTTTCAGGGTATTCTCACATCCCAAGAAGTCTCGTGCTTCTCTTCAATCCCATCGAATAATAAGTTGGACGTGCTCTCACCGTGTCTCCAGATATGTACGATGATTTTCCCCATTGTGCTCTTCATCTCTTCAGATTGGACCAAACACATATCACTATTTTATTAGATCATATGTTTAATTTTCCACTATTCATCTTACTTACTTTTCTTTTCTTTGCAATATTCTTTAATCCATTTCATCCGAATATTTATTATTGCTAAGCAATTTTATTAATTGTCATAGAACCATTTAATAACCATAGAATATCGTAAGACCACCATAGAATATCACCTAATCGCAAGACCACCGTATAATTGCCTAATCACAAGGCCATCATAGAATTTTGCTTATAAAACTTAATTCCTTTTAAGTTTATTCATAATAAACCTTTTTATTTCATTTCACTTTTAATTACAACTTTCAGGTTATTGTCTTACCTTTACTATAGGACTATAACCATAGAATTATACTTAATAAACTTAATTTACACTTTTAAGTTTATTCATAATAAGCATTCATTTCACTTTTAATTATAACTTTTGTTATAATCTTACTTTCATCATAGAACCATTGTCATAGAATTACGTACCATTCAGTGTTATTAAAGGCGCACGGCGCAAAAAGGCGCAAACCCTCTTTGGAGCCTTGGCGCACGGCGCGGCAAATGGCGCACGCCTTTTTAATTTACTGTGCATGTTTATTTTTTTAAATATAATTAATATTTTAACAAAAGATTAAAAAAAACTATTTTTTGCTAACCATTAATCAGTAACGGCCATATATTCAGTTAACCATTAATCACAATCATCAATATCATTCAAAGATACTGGACCAACAGTGTCACGAATATTATACATTCTTTTAATGCTCGATTGTATTTAACAAATACCAGATCATGAAATATTTTTATGTTACAGGCAAATCATACAAAGACATTGGACATATTTACGTATATGAAAAAATAAAATAAAATCCAAGGGTACGTTTCAGAGCTGCTTGAGTGCTTATCTTATGAGAATATTTTTTTCTTCCTCCAAAATTGCTTCTCTTGATATAACGTTCACGGCTTCAGAGTTTCATTCATTTGCTTTTGCATAGACAATATTTTATGATCTTTTATACATTAAATTATATACTTCTGACAATATTAAAAGGAATCTAAGCTAAGTTGGATAATAAAACATATGTCAATTCTAAATATCGCCATGCTAAGATCAGCCAATTACATAATTATAAGGTTATTAACTCGCTGATGATAATCGTATAGGAAATAATGATGATGTAATTATGTTTTCATATAACTAAAAAAAAAGATATTAACAAATTTTTTCATATTTCATATTATTATGATAATAATAGTAGTTGTGATGGTGGTTGTATTTATAGTAGTAGTTATAGCAGTTTGAAATGCAAAAAAAAAACATAAAATAAAGAAAAGGCACGCCATTTTGCGCCGTGCGCCATTTATGCGCCGCACGCCATTTGCGCCATTTGGTGTGCCTTTTCATATGCGCCGCGCCGCAAACAAAAATGACGCAAACGCCGTGCCTCGCCGCGCCGTGCGCCATGGCACGCGCCGCGGCGCGCCTTTCATAACTATGGTACCATTGCCATAGAATTGCGCTTATTAAACTAATTTACAATTGTAAGTTTATAATAAGCCTTTCTTATTTATTTTCTCTTGCGTAACATTTTTGTAGCTATGTTTTCCTTATTTCTTCAATCTTTGCATATTTATTTCTTTAGAACATTAGGAACGTTCTAACTTGATTGGTTATAAAACTGCATAAAATTTACTTTCATAGTTTAAGCTAATTGCTGCAATAAGAATCCGTAATTGCAAGACCTTTTTTAGGCTATTGGACAATATACAGCTAAACAACAATTTCGCACTAGTTCACGTCTTTATTTCTTCTTATGCTTGCAACTACATTTTCCATTTTTCTTTCAGACCAAACTATGAAAACATATCCTATTTTTTCTAGCCAATCAATCTAGGTTATCTCTAACTTTTCATTACCATAAGTATATGTTAATTCCTATTTTCCAATTCATTTCCCCAAATTTGGCGTATTTTCTGTAAATCAAATACAATTTGGCTTGCGTATGTTTTGGATGGTAGGGTTTGGATGCAAAATTTGTTGTTTCACACTTTTACTCGTAATTGAGTGAAGGTTATGGATGAAAATTAATTTTCAAAATTTGCATTCATATAGACCTACCAGTATATTTAGGATGTTTTGCACCATGTTTTTGAAAGTGTTTTTAAAATCTCAATGCATACATATAGAGGGCCTGATTTAGAATCATCTTGCATGCATATTTTATGATTGAAATGCACTAAGTACATCATGCACATATACACATGGTTGCAAAGTGGATGTACACAAATTGGTTGTGTAGGATAGGATAACTACTTGTTAGAATTTCGGGACGAAATTCCTTTTAAAGGGAGGAGGGGAGGGGGAGAGAATGTAACAACCCGGAATTTTGACAACAAATAGTTATTTAATTAGAAGCTCAAAAATAGGAATTTCTGCAAATGATGGAATTTGACCATGAAACTGTAACTGTTGCGTTTGTCTCGGAATTTTGGTCAGTTTTCATGATTGGAGTTTCGCGAATGGAGTCCGTATGGAAAAGTTACGGACAAAATACGAAAAATGGACGGAAATAAATAAACAGAATAATGTATATGGAAAATAATAATTCCCCCAGCCACCTCACTGCCAGGTCGACCAAGCGGTCGACCGGGGAGATCGACCGGCGGTCAACCGCTTGGTCGAGCCAAGCAGCGGTGGCTAGGGTTAAGGAGGATGGTTTTATAAAATATTATAAAACAGATGGACGGATATAACTTAAAACTGATCTGACGGTCCAAGGCCATTTTCATCCCTATAAATAAAGGGGTAGAGTCTCATTCTTTTCCATTTAAATCTATGGAGGCAGCGGAGCTCTGTCATATTTCTTCCTATTCTAACGTAATTTTTAAATAAAATATGTTCATACCTATACCAAATCAATTCAAATTCATATGCAATTGGGAAGATTATTAGATTAAATGGAAAAGGATGCTCAACAATAGATTTCTTCGCTCTGTTCCCTTTTTCTTATATTTCCACAGATCTAGAATTTTCCTTTTTCTAGATAAATTGTAGATTTATAAGAATTTGGGGATGGTAAGCCTAAAAGGCTTAAACAATTGAATTTGGTGGCTATAAGGTGAGTGGAAAATTTACTAATACAATTATAATGACTTATCTATTTCGTCTTAATCCAATCTATGTTTTATGCCTATCAGATCTTCTTATTTAAATAATTATGAATTGTTGGCAACCATCAGATTTGATTATGAATATGTTTATAATTGCCAAATGATATGTTGTGATTATGAATATGTTTAAAATTGGTAAATGACAAGTTGTGGTTATATATAACATAAATTGTAGGATTTTATATATTTTTCCCATATATTCATACAGTTATGAAATGAAATATGAAACATGTTGTATATGTTACATCGCACTGTGGATCTGCAAATCAGTCCCATTAAACATAAATTTGTTGTAGTTATGTTCCAAATCTTTCGTTTAGTGCCGAAATATGAAATATGTAAATTTGGGTAAAAAGATGAATTTGTGTATTATGTGATTGTAAGAATAAAAGAAATATTCCTTGTTTATATTCAATATTGTTGGGTTTTTGGCTTAAGCATTGTAAATTATGCCGTTTTCATCATTTTTAAATAAAGAGATATTATTTTAGAATCACAAGAAGTATGACAAAAAATTTAAAAGTGAAAAGTGGTGCAAAGGTACATATAAAAATAAATACATGTTTTTGTATGTAATTTGCATCGACTATTCGAAAATAAAAATAAATTACATGTATTTTTTATGATTTGGAAATATGTCAATTCCACAAAATAGACATTATTTACTGATTACGGCTAACGATCCTTGTGAGACTTGAAACCTTTTTGGCAAGATTGAGTATAAAAAGGAAATGTTTGGTTAATTGATTAGACCAAATCATTCATTTAAATTTAAGAATAAAAAAATAACTATCTTGACCGCACTCAAACATAGAAATAAATATATACATATTATCCATCCAAATCAGTTTAAAACGGTAAAATATGAATTGTATTAAATGTTTGAAGTTTTGAAATGTTGAATGGTATTAATTTATGAAATCATACATGTAAATTATATTCCATGCTTAATGAATATATTTATGGTGCCCTTTGTAGCAATTAGTGTAACTGATTGCTATAAATGAGGCCATAAATAAATAATTAACAGTTGTGACAAGTGTTGAACGTTTGGATAAGGTTCAATGGCGGAATTATATGTAAATATAATCCATATTAAATTAATATATATATATATATATATATATATGGTGACCATTTGTAGCAATCAATATAATTAATTGGCAAAAATGAAACCGCAAAAAAAGAAATAACCATTGTAACCAATATTGATTGGGGGAAATAAACGTGATAGGAAAATGGTTACAATTCCTAAAATCAATTAGGATAATTTTTGTAAACCCCAATTAGGAAATTTGAATTATAACTGTATTTAGACACTCGGTTAAGCTCAACTTGTGTTATAAGCCTGCCCGGAACCGACTGGCAAATCCAACAACCACAAATAGTCAGTTTAAAGTGAGGGGTCTAATGCATAAAAATAAATGTATTAAGGCACAATGTTAAGTTCACTTGTGGTAGAAGTCTGCCCGGAACCGACTGGCAAATCCAGCATCCACAGATAGCCAACTTAATGTGAGAGGCCTAGTGCATATATATATATATATATATATATATATATATATAACAACCAATAAACAAATAAATAGATAAATAAAAGAATAAGAATAGCAATTGTCCGTTAGGGTACAACAAATAGATAACTTGGGACTGATAAATAATTGCCTTAGGAAAATATGACCACTAGAGTCATAAAGGGAAATAAAAAGGGAATAAAAAGGAAATAGGTGTCATAAGGGCATTTATGATTGTCATTTAAACAACTAAGTCCAAATTAGGGAAGGTAGTAAACAAAAATATCTTAAGGAAAAGAATATAACCTTCCTTATTAATAGCAATGGAAATAGAAAATATAGTTGGACTTAGTCGGTTATTAATGTAAGAAATTATTAATCATATAAACCTATGACGCAATTAATAGGTGTGAGTATAGTATTTTCGTATAAAGGAACTAAACGGGAATGACTTAATAACGTAGCATACTTTATCCCAAATAGGGAAAGGTGTTAAAGGCAAATGGGGGACGAACTAATAACCTTTGCGTATAGTCTACTTCCTGGGTCCTAGAAGGCTGTGACTAGGATTAAAGTGTCCACCTGGGAATAGGTTTTTACGTATAGCAGTCTTAAATGGAAGGTGTGTGTTGGCCTAAGCAAACCTAGAAATTAAAAGGGCCAAATATGACTATCTATCCTGCGGGAAGTAGTAAGCGACTAAGGAGGTTATCTATATCTAATAAGGTCAGCTAGAAGGTATAACGCACGATAAAATACCTCCTCTCACCTTATGTGAGGCAAGGGTATATGTGTGAATGATAGAAGCCTTAACTACTAGGGCTCGTAGCTAGTGCTATCTAGTTTTATGTTAACGCTGAATATATTATCGAGGGTTAATAAGTGAATAAGGATATAGATAGAAACCCCATAATTAGGGACCCACTCTCGATAGAATTAACCAGTTAAGCTCTGGTATAAAGGCTTCACAAAAAATGTAAGTAAATGTCCTATCTCGGTAATATAATATGGGAGTACTACTTTGGGAAGAGTAAAGAATCGTGCGTAAACTTTAACGGTTAGTTTAGAATCACTAACCTTGTCAGACATACAACTTGGTTGAACCAAACATAATACATCTGTGTTATAGTCTGTTTTGTACATTTCTTAGTCACAAGAACTTATTGTTTTGACCCCACCTCCTCATTACAACCTCCCAGGTCTCCTAGAGAAGGTTAGAGTCTCACAGATGATTAAGTTTGGCTTTCGGTTCTCGTTCTCTCTCATGCTCGGTATTGGCAAAGTGACTTACTTTGAAAAAGTTAGTTACTTGAGTTAATACTAATTTATCCTATTTCGTTTCCGCTGTGAGTTTTCTTTATCGTACTCTGATTATACTCATGCTCATTTATTGCAGGTACCAGATATATGCTATATGCTTGAATGTATTCAAGTTTTGATTTTTATCAAAATTTGGGTGCAGAAAAGTGTGGGGTATTACATTTGGTATCAGAGCCTAGGTTAAGTCTAACAACCCAGAATTTTGGAACCAATTTAAAAAAATTATTATAGAAATTTTAATGAATTTTGAATATTTAAAATGATTTATTTTAAATAATAACGACTAAAAATAACTTAGGAAAATTAACTTATTTAATTTAAAATGGTATTTAAATAAAGATTATCACATATTAAATATTATATTTGGAATTTCGTCCATTTTAAATGATATTTAAGTAAACTATTTTCATTAATTTATAAATATTTATATTTATAACTGATGTGAATCTTTAACGCTCCTCGGTTGAATTTAATGTGAACATTTTGGAAACAAGAGTTATTACTGTTATTAATTTATTTTGTAATTTGAGTAAAAAATGAATTTAATACTAGTTTTGTGATTCGGTTAAGAAAGGAAGTATATGCTAATATTTGAAACTAAAATGTGAACTTGAACTTTCATTTATTTTGGATATAGTGAATATAATCTCAATTTAAAACTTTCTGCCAAAAATAATGTCATCACAAATTTGTGATGAAAATGTAACGATGGAAACAAAAGTCAACTTTGAAATAAACCATGCAATTTAATTTAATCTTAAACAAGGATTTTATTTGTGTAGTGACATATCATCAAAACCAATTTATCAAATTATAAGTATAAATGGCGTAATAAACGTTAAATTAATTTCAAACATATGTTGAAGCTTTAATGGTGATTAATTTTTGTAGACCAATAAGTCTAAATTTATTACCATATTATTCATAGTACAATTAATGTAATAAAGACATTCTATGTAATTTAAACTTTGAATTTAAGAAAGTAATATAGGAAGAGTTTATCGTTGGCCCTTTTCAAATTAGAATTTAATATATATAGTAATTCATTTCGTTTGAAAGTTAGAATTCAATATTGGTATATTTAATAAAATTGAATAGTGCATTTATTTAATTAACCTTTGAAATCCTTTCCTAGACTCTAACCTAAATCAACTCTTCATCCATTCACTTTCTTTGGCTATAGTAATATTAAAATTCCTGACTTAATCCTCCTCTAAACCCTAATTCATTTCATAGCCGCCGCCTCCATCTTTCATGAATGGCCAAAAACGCTCTCCTTTTCCCCCTTAAATCTCTTTCAATCCATTCCTCGATTTGCAAATCGTTCAGCGGTAAACATGAAGAACTCAATGAGCTCTAATCATTCAAAGATGGGGATCCATTTTTCTTTGCCTGAATTGCGTGAAATCAAGACATGAAAGGCGCCGGTTTGGAGTGATTTTCTGGGCGGCATGGTGGTGCGAGATGCACCAGGTGGATCGCGCGAGGGAAGGGATTCAAAGTCAAGGTTGGGTTCAATTTGTTCTAGGTTACAACAACGAAGAAGACGGCTGATTTAATTAAATGAAATACGCAAATTCAGTTGCAATGGAATTGTAAAATCAATATCTACATGATGAAATCAATTTGGTCAAATTCAGAGCTAGTTACAAATTTGGTGAAATTAAACGTTCAGTTTAATTTAAAGGAAACAATCGTTATTTAAGTGATTTCAGTAACCGATCAAGATGAGAAATTCTATTCTATTTATTATATAATTAAAACTATTTATTCATAATGGTAGTATTACTCATACGCTGCAATATTCTGTTGATTGTCATACGTGATTTGATCTGTGATTGGTGCATTCTGTAGATCTATTAAAAATTAACATTTGTGTTAATTAGAGAATTGAATTAAACAAAATTATCATTTTGTTTATTAGATTTGTTGAATTAAAAATTAACATTTGTGTTAATTAGAAAATAGTTTAACAAAATTTATCATTTTGTTTATTAGATTTGTTGAATTAAAAATTAACATTTTCGTTAATTAGAATTGAGTTAAACAAAATTATCATTTTTGTTTATTAGATCGGTTGAATCAAAATGAACATTTTGACAAATTAGTTTAGTTGAAACAAAAATACACATTTTTATCAATTAAAAAGGTTGAAACAAAAATACACATTTTTGTCAATTAAAATGGTTGTAACAAAAATACACATCTTTGTTAATTAAAAAGGTTGAGACAAAAATACACATTTTTGTCAATTAAAAAGGTTGAAACAAAAATACATATTTGGGTCAATTAAAAAGGTTGCAACAAAAAGACACATTTTTGTTAATTAAAAGGGTTGAAACAAAAATATACATTTTTGTCAACTAAAATGGTTGAAGCAAAAATTAACATTTTTGTTGATAAGATTTGAGTGAAACATAAATTAACTTTTTTGTTGATAAGATTTGAGTGAAACAAAAATTAACATTTTTGTTAATAAGATTTGAGTGTAACAAAAAATTAACATTTTTTTGTTGATAAGATTTGAGTGAAACATAAATTAACATTTTTGTTGATAAGATTTGAGTAAAACAAAAATTAACATTTTTGTTAATAAGATTTGAGTGAAACAAAAATTAACATTTTTGTTGATAAGATTTGAGTGAAACAAAAAGTAACGCTTTTGTTAAATAAGATTAGTGTTAAACAAAAATAACATTTTTGTTAAATAAGATTAATGTTAAATAAAAATTACATTTGTGTTAGATAAAATTTGAGTTATAACAAAAATAACATTTTTGGTTAAAGAGATTTGTGTTTGAGCAAAACTGTTAATTTTGTCAAACTAGGATTATCAACTTAAATGCCACCATCACTTATATTCATTTTGTTAAATTAGAATTGTTAACAAAATGAAATCATCACTTTTTAATCATTTTGTTAAACTAGAATTGTCAACAAAAGTGAAAGAATCATTTTTATTTAAATTGCATACATTAGAATTTGTATGCAATTCAAAAAATCAATTTTATTTTAAAATGCATACACTAGAATTTGTATGTAAGATAAAATATCATTTTTATTTAAATTGCATGCATTAGAATTTGTATGCAATTCAAAAAATCATTTTTATTGAAAATGCATACACTAGAATTTGTATGCAAGTTAAAATATCATTTTTATTGTCAATGCATACATTATAATTTGTATGCAAATTTAAAGTAAACATTTTATATGTTACATTATACATTGAAATTATATATATACACAAATAAAATATTTCTTTTTATTTGTTAAACTCAAATATAGAAATTGCATACAAGTAATGAAAATAAAAGTTTATCTTTTATTTGTCATTAGCAAATGTCATGTAAATAAAGACATTTTATTTGACATTACAAAACATGTAGAAATGGTTATGCAAATTAAAACATTCTTTTTTTTTGGCGTGTTAAATACATCAGTGGAATCGTCGAATCGTTTATATTTATATATAATTACATATATAAATTAAAATTAAACGAATAGCGCGCAGTAGTTCGCGTTTCGGAATCGTAACTTTAAACGATTATACCGAAAGATCCGACCGTCGAATTTTCCCAAAACTAGAACCGTTAGGACCACTTTGGGAAGATCTTTCCAACGATATAAATCTTGTTAAAATCCAATGGTTAGATTTCGAGATATGTGAAAATCAAATTTCGATAAAAACAGCGTCAGGGCCGCCCATTGACCCGAAGCGTCGTTAAATTAATTTAGCTATTTTTATATAAATAAAAATAGCGATAAATTGTTATAAAATAATATTAACGATATGAAATGGTTAAAATTATATATATGCGAGAATTATTTGAAAAGACCGAGTTCAATCTCATTTCAAATAATTTTACAACGATTTAAATCGAAGATATTGAAGACGGTGATTGAAGACGAGTGATCTTCACGTCGAATGGATGACTATGGATGCCCGACATTGGTTAGCTCCCAGTAAAGGGTTAAAGTGGTAGTTGTCCGGACGTACTTGTTGATTGTCCGGATAAGCGAGCACCTCTCTTCCGTATTGGACGTACGAGACGAGGAATAAGGTGTCTCCGGTTTTTTTAGACCCAGAATGGACTTATAAATGGATGTGTGTCCGACATTGGATTTCATTCCATGTAAATTGATTTCTATTTAATATATATCTGTTGGTGGTGGAGAATTTATTCTCTTGCTTAACACCCTTCTCTGAGACGCATGAGCTCAGAGGTTATATATTGATAGTTATTGATCGCATGGCGTGAATTGTCAATGTGGCATGCCAAGATGCAAATGATACAGGCTTTTGTTGAAAAGAAGAGCCTTGTGGTTGATGATCAAAACATGGCCTGTTTAGGCGTAGCTTTGTGTATAGCGTTACCTCATGAGCCTCACACCCCGGTAAGAGTCAGAAACGGGACAAGGGAACGCAGGGAGTGCACACGTTTCTTTCTAGCTAGAAGTGGTGTCAGCGTTTGCAAGCCCTGACATTTTTACTTATGTGGATGATGTATTATGAGGCGCCTCGGTTATATTGGTCGATAGTGACCAAATTATATGTTCAATAGGATCGGGAAACGTGTGTTTAGGCATAACTAATCCACTAAGGTATATTTGTGGACCGGCCCTGCAGGATCCAAGGGTTCACTGCGGGGGATCCTAAGACATTTGCTAGAGTGTCTCGAATCGGTAAGGAGATCGTCCCTAGCCTTGACTCATGATGGAAACCCAATTTTCGATACGACATTACGGTTTTAATTATAAACCTATATATGGCGACATAGTATATGGTAGCTACGCCATCTAGGATTGATACATTTACTTTGAAAGTATTTTAAAACTGATTAGACACTAATAATTATAAAATATTATTTTTTACGTATCAAGCGTGTTTGATCATTATAAGGTAAAACTCTATCCTTCGGTTCGTGTTGCATTGTGTGATGGAACTTGAGTCTTATAATGATTTCATTTTTCTAAAAAAGCATTGCGTTGTTTTGAATAAAAACTTATTTAATTTATGCACTGGCAATCCAATGGAGTAAACCCGTTATGTGTTAGCGGCGTGGTCCTATGATTAGCCATATTATTAAATAAGTTAGGAAAGATTTCTCATACCAGTCCCATGACTGACCCGTAGTTTGTTTCACTTTGCAAACTTGGGTGCCCTCTTTTCCACATGGGCAGTCGAGTAGCTTATTTTCCAGATATATTGAGCAGGATTCTGGATCGAAGCTTAAAGCTGTGTAACACCCCGTATTTTCTGTGAACATTAAAGTAAAAAATTAAAGAATACTTAATTTTAAAAGTGGGAATTAAGGGAAACGAGTTATGCCATTGCATTTGTCTCAGAATTCTGCTTGAGATAGAGTCCGAGTTTGCGTGAATCGGACTCCGTATGAAGAAGTTATGGAGTTCAGAAGATTTCAAGTTCAAGCAAAAAATAAATATAAATAATAATTAAATAATAAAAACAGTTCAAAATTCAAAATCGGCTGAGCGGGAAATTTCCCGCTCAGGGTGTCGACCTCTCCATGGGGAGTCCACATAGGTGTCGACCCCCCTATAGGGGAGTCGACATAAGTGTCGACCCCCCTATAGGGAGTCGACCCCTTTTTAGATCCAGCTCCTGTGACGAATTTTTACAACCCTGTGCTGATGTGGCCATCTCTGATTGGCCAATAACTGATTTCTGAGGTATTAGGGCATATGTGTCATGCTACGGTTGGCTGGATGACACATCTCTTTGGTTTGATGGCTCTGATTTCTCCTAGACTAATCTAAAGGCTAGAATTAAACCCAGACTTCTATATAATCACCCCAAACCTCAACCCTAGAACTCATTCTATGAAGCCGTCATGTTGTTCGTCTACAAACTGGCCTAGCCTCCATTCATCTAACCCAAACTAGAGAATCAAATTCAAACTAGGAATCAATTAGAAGAACTAGAGAATCAAACGTCTACATCAAAGGATAGCTTTTCAAATTCAGAAATCAGATCCTAGAATTCAAGATCCGTCCTTTTTCTGTAAGTACAGTTATTGTTTAGATGTGAACACCTAATAAGAAATCATGATTGTAATAACTGGATCTAAAACTATGCCTAATTCTATTGTGTCTATCCTTTTGTCAGTTCTAAATTGACTATGCCTATGAGACTATTGTGATTTATGTAATGACACCTATCATGCCTATGAGGCTATTGTGATTGACATAATAAAACTGATCATGCTTATTGGACTGTTGTGACTGACAGTAAAACCTATCATGCCTATTGGACTGTTGTGACTGACATAGTAAAACCTATCATGTCTATGAGACTATTGGGACTGATACCATTGAACCTATCATGTTGTATTAAATTTGTGGTTCTTTTATGTATGTAAGTTACATGCTATTTTATGTTCATACATGTTATATGTTAGATCCAAGCTAGTACCCATGTTTGAAATCTATATAAGTTCATGTTTATACAATTAAACTTATGCTAGTTCGCATGATTGGATCTAGTTTAAATGCAAGATCATGCCTATATGCTTAATTAAGTTTATGTCGTTCTATCCCAAATTTATACTACGCATGTTGATCTATATTGTTTATGCCTGTTGGAATGTAACATGTCCCTTTCTTTTCCCTTTTGTTTATAATTTAGGCTAATTTGCGAGCCAAGCGTTCTATGTGAATTATGCGAACGAATAACGGGGGAGACGTTGGGGGAAAAATATTAAACTACAGGCTATTGGCATAGATTGGCTCATAATCATGTAAATGATTAGTAGCATGAAATGGTATAATTTGTATACCTAGAATTATGGACATAATTTAGAGGGTAAATGAGGCATGACTTGAATTGACAATACTTGTGGATAATTTACATATGAACATAAATTGTAAATATGGAAATTAATAAAGATGAATATGCCTAACCCGAGGTTAGATTGAGTTACGATGTAAGACTGTCCGGAACCACCTGGCACATCCAGCAACCGTAACAATATAGATCAAATGTGAGAGGTTAGCGCATTAAGCCCAAAGACCCGAGGTTAGATTGAGTTGCGGTGTAAGATTGCCCGGAACCGCCCGGCACATCCAACGACCGCAACAATATAGATCTAATGTGAGAGGTTGGTGCTTTAATGAATAAATTAAAGCTGAGAAATAGACAGGCTAAGAATGGTAGGGTTAAGTTAATTAAGGCAACACTTAACCAATACAACATGTTAATTTAACAGATGGGTGGGGTTAGGTTAATTTGAAAACACTTAACCATTATAACATGTTGATCAGGAAACCATAGTAATGGGGACCCATTTCAGCAGTGACCCACATAGATGTATCACGGACCCTGAACTAGGCAGGGTGGGGCACAATTACTGGGCTGATTATAAGCGGTCAAAATAGCGGCGGGTGGTGCGGCCGTGTAGGTCTCGACGGAGTACGGACGTGCACGTGCTCCGGAGCGTGAAAAGCAGGCACTGGGCATTAGTAGTATACACTGTGCATCTAGAATTCGTGTCGGGTTGCCACCATAGGAATAGATACACCCTATGGTGGGACCAGCACAGGTATCTACAATCTAGCGGGGCCGAATGACACAAGTAATAAATGCATGCAAGTAGAAGTCGATCGGGAAAGGGATCACTTTGTTATGAACACATGATGGTAGTTGAAACCTTCGTAGTAGGTGTAGAGAAATGAAAATGAGTGCGATAGCATATTCAGTTTATCTTATGTTATGTTATCTTATTTCTACAGTATTGTCCTATGTTCAATTTATTCATGTCATGATCCTTTTACCTGTTTACATGCTGAATAATCATTGGACCTACCAGACTTATGTCTGACTCGTTTTCTTTCGCCTTCTTTTCTTCTGTCCCCTCCAGGTCCGCAGGGAGGGAATACTTCAGCTTAGTGCAGACCTTTTCAAGCTTGAAGAGAGTAGATGTATTGCTTGGATTCTCTTTTCTTGGGCTATGGCTGTGGTTACACTTTTATTAGGGATTTATGCTGCTTTACTTCTGTTTTATGCTTCTTTATGTACTTAGAGATCTAAATCAAGACAGATGTTTTGTTGTAATAATTTAGAAGTTGGGTTTTGAGACAATGCTTGTAGTGTTTTGACTGAATCACGCTATTTGATAAATAATTTCAGTTTTCCGCTGTTTATATGTCTGTCTTGTAAATTATCTATGTCTTTTACCTAAAATGCTTCACCAAAGTTAATGCATTCCCTTTGTGAGTGACCTTAACGGAGGTGGGGTGTTTCACTTGGTATCAGAGCAATGGTTTACCAGATCAGATAAAAGTTTTGAAAACTATTTTTCAAAAAGAAGTTTAAATAAGCATTTTCAAGAAAAGTGTTGTTTTATTATAAAAGCATAATCCCCAAAGCCATGTGCACTATCTTTCTATCCTTTGTTTTGAACCTTTTCTTTTCGTTTCATCATGTCTGGGGATCTTAATCTTCCTGAGGGCGTACCGTTACCTGGTTGGTTCAGAAGGTACCTGGAGGCTAGGGCTAATGACGCAGGCCCAGCTGATGTTCCTCCTCCCCCAGTTGCAGCTGTTCCTCTTCCTACTCCCCCTCCTCATGTGAATGCTTTCTCGAAGATATGTAGAGACTTTCGAGCCATGGGTGGAAAGAACTTTAATGGGACTGAGTCATTTGTGGAAGATTTGTTTGTTATCTTCGAAGGGGACGATAGGCAGAAGATACAATTGGCTGTATGGTTACTTAAGGACGAGGCCTCTTACTGGTGGGAAGTTACTAATGCTGAGAGACCAATTGAAACTTGAGAGGATTTTAGAATGATATTTGAAATGAAGTTCCTCTCGCAAGCTGAACGAAGCCTACAGATGTAGAAGTTCTTAGCACTCAAACAGGGAAGCCTATCGATTAGGGAATACGTCAACCAATTCAACCAGCTGGCTAGGTTATGACTGGAGTTAGTAAACACTCCACATAAAATAGCTCTCCGATTTGTTAAAGAGTTGAATGAGCCACTGCACAGCCTAGTTATGTCCCGTATACCTATGGGTGCGACTTTTGAGAGACTGGTGGACATGGCACTGTTACAGGAGGAAGACAAGAATGGCAAGAAAGAGGCAAAGGTGGAAGAACCTCTGGACAAAAAAGTGGAGGAATCGCAGAATAAGAAAACGGATTCCAAGAAAGGCGGGAAGAATAACAAACCCCGTGACAAGAGGAAGTGCAAATTTTGTGGCATACCTGGACATCTAATTAAAGAATGTAGGAAGAACAAAAGGAAGATAGGTGGTTGCTTTCAATGCGGTGAGATAGGACATATGGCTAAGGATTGCCCAAAAAGGCAAGGGCAAGGGCAGAGGACTAGATCCACTTCTGGAGGGCAGATTCACGCTCTCATTGCACCTCCACAAGAAAGAGGTAGAAATATTTCTGTTGAGAGTTTAGTTTAGCTTTCTGATCATCCATTTCATACTCTTTTTTATTCTGGCGCATCGCACTCTTTTATATCTACTGCTTTAGTCGA
Organism: Allium sativum; assembly: GCA_030737875.1. Taxonomy (NCBI): domain Eukaryota; kingdom Viridiplantae; phylum Streptophyta; class Magnoliopsida; order Asparagales; family Amaryllidaceae; genus Allium; species Allium sativum. The sequence goes on along the minus strand of CM060927.1, from coordinate 256,657,568 downwards.
ATCTTTACACCTAGATACCAGTATAGTAGAGGATCCCATGGTTGTTTCAAATCCAATTAGGGGTTCGGATTACTTGTCAATGATTTGTTTGGATTTGGAAATTTCTTTTTTTTTGAAAACAAAATGATGTGTGATCTTCCAATAGGAAGAGAGAAATTTGGAAATTTCTATACTAAGCGTTGGGTTTAGATGTAATGCTTATGTTTTGGGCTTCACGGGTTATGGGTTGATTTTAGGCATGGATTGGTTATCCAGTAATGGTGCCATCCTCGATTGTGAAAAGAGAGTGGTTAGACTTATGACTCGCCTCGGTAACACTCTCGAAATCTCTTGTAATCCCATGAATTCTGTTATGTTTAGCTATCCAGAATCTCTTGATGCGTCTATTGAAAACTTGCAATTTGTTAGAGTAGTCCGTGAATACTCGGATGTCTTTGAAGAGGTGAAAAGTTTGCCTCCAAAGCAAGAGATAGACTTCCGTATATACCTTGTTGATAATGCAAAACCTCTTGCTTTACCCGTTAGACACATGGCCCCAAGGGAAAGGAAAGAGCTCAGCAAGCAAGTTAAAGAGTTGCTTGAAAATGGGTTCATAAGGCGGAGTATTTCTGAATGGGGTGCTCCAGTGGTGTTTGCAGCCAAAGCAGATGGTTCACTTCGCCTGTGCATGGACTATAGGGAGCTAAACAAGCTGATCAAGAAGAATAGGCACCCACTCCCTAGAATAGACGACTTGTTTGACCAACTCGTAGGTGCCTCGGTTTTCTCCCAACTAGATCTGGCCATCGGATTTGATCAACTAAGAGTGGCTGAAGACAGCATAGATAAGACCGCGTTCAGGACCCCAGATGGTTTCTTCGAATGGCTTGTCATGCCTTTCGGCTTGACAAACGCACCAGTCTATATTGTAGACCTGATGAGTAGGGTGTTCAGAGAGTTCTTTAATAAATTTGTAGTGGTCTTCGTGGACGGCATTTTGATTTTCTCAAAAAGTGAGGAAGAACATGCTCTGCATTTAAGGGAAGTTATGGATACTCTTCGTGCATACCAGCTGAAAGCAAAATTCTCCAAATGCCATTTTTGGAGAGATGAAGTACGGTTTCTTGGACATGTGGTGTCCAAAGAAGGAATGGCTGTAGATCCCGCAAAAGTAGTTGCGGTGCAAGATTGGAAGATCCCACGGAATGCAACCGAAGTATGAAGTTTACTCGGGCTAGCGGGCTTTTACAGAAAGTTCATTAAGGACTTTGCAAAGATCTCAGCCCCACTTACTAGGTTGACAAAGAAGAACCTAACTTTTGCTTGGGATTTGGATTGCGATGTTGCTTTCCAACAACTAAAAAGGGCTCTAACAACAGCCCTGGTTCTGACATTGCCGGATGGAAGTAAGATGTTTACTGTATACACAGATGCATGCAGTACAGGATTGGGCGCTGTCTTGATGCAAGAGGGCAGAGTAGTTTGTTATAGAGGAAGGCAGTTGAAGGTACATGAGAAAAACTACCCAACTCATGATTTAGAACTAGCTGCTATTGTTTTCGCTTTTAGGTCATGGCGTCATTACCTGCTAGGAGAAAGGTTTGAATTGTTTACTGACCATAAATCGTTAAAGTATCTTTTCTCACAGAAAGATCTTAACTTGAGACAACAAAGGTGGATGGAATTTCTTGCCTCATACGATTTTGAGATTGCTTATACCCCTGGCAAGGGCAATGTTGTAGCAGACGCCTTGAGTAGGAAAAAGCTAACCTTGAGTCCTCTCTTTGTAGAAAGGCAAAGCTTGGAATACATAGCAAACTTTGACTTTTATCCCTCCTTTGAATTTGTACCTAGTTTGTTAGCATCGCTAGAGGTGCGGCCTACGCTTTTGGACTCAATAGGAACCGCGCAACGAGAAGATCCTCGGCTAGTTGATGTGGTGGATAAGCTAATTAGAGGTGAGACTTTCAATCACCTCAATAGATACTCCATCGATGACAAGGGTTGGTTGAGACGGGATGGAAGACTATGCGTCCCACAAGCAAGGGATTTGGTGAAGACGGTTCTCGAAGAAGCACACCATTCTAAGCTGACCATACATCCATGTGGAGACAAGATGTATAAAGACATAAAAATGGTTTTCTTTTGGAATGGCATGAAGAAGGATGTAGCTGAGTTTGTCTCCAAATGCTTGATATGACAGCAAGTCAAGGCAGAGCAAAAGAAACCTGGTGGTCTACTTCATTCTCTAGAGGTCCCACAGTGGAAATGGGATAGCATTTCGATGGACTTTATTGATGGGTTGCCTAGGTCAAGAAGAGGCAATACCAGCATTTGGTAATAGTGGACAGGCTCACTAAAAGCGCTCACTATATACCTGTTAAGAGTAGAAGGACTGCCTCATTGTTAACATCTGTTTATCTTAAAGAGGTGGTTCAACTGCATGGAATACCTCTAGCATAGTAAGTGATCGAGATCCTATCTTTACGAGCGAGTTTTGGAAGAGTTTGCAAGAGGTTGTAGGCACACAGCTATGCTTAAGCACTGCCTATCACCCTCAAACCGATGGTCAGACGGAAAGGGTGAACATAGTATTAGAAGATCTCTTGAGATTGTGCATTCTTGATTTTGGGGGAACATGGGAGTATCACCTTCCTTTGGCGGAGTTCGCCTAAAACAATAGCTACCAAGCCACCATAGGCATGGCACCCTTCGTGGCTTTATATGGAAGACCATGCTGATCACCAACTTGTTGGTGGGAGTCTACAGACAAGCTCGTACTTGGGCCCGACATAATCAGAGAAACTTCAGAGAAGGTGGACTTGATACGAAGACGAATGAAGACTGCACAAGATAGACAGAAGTCCTACGCTGATAAAATAAGGACCAACCTTGAATTTGAGGTTGGAGACAGAGTTTTCCTTAAAGTATCTCCTTTGAGGAATGTCGTTCGCTTTGGGTCTGCAGGAAAATTGGCGCCAAGATTTGTAGGGTCATTTCCTATCATTGAAAGGATTGGGAAGATGGCTTATAAAGTAGAGCTGCCCGAAAGATTGGCTAGAGTTCATAATGTTTTTCATGTCTCTCATCTACGAAAGTGCTTACATGAGTCGGTTGAAGTTGTGGAGCCAAGCATACTAGAGGAAATAGAAGTGGAGCGAGAAGCGGTGGTGAGAAGAGTTCCAACTCGTATCTTGGGTACAGAAGTTAAAAGGCTACGCAATTGTGAAGTCAAGCTAGTTAAAGTACAATGGAGTGATGCAGAGGAAGACGCGACTTGGGAGACCGAGGACAAGATACGCGCATCCTACCCTTATCTTTTTGAGGGTACATCTTTGATCTTTTGTTTTCCATAAAGTTTATGCATGCTTATAACTATCCTTTTAAGTATATATCCTCGGTCCTATTCTTGATCCCCAGGTAGAAACCAATGGATGTAATCATGTATACGAAACATGTTATGATTGATGGTTGCTAGTGGTTGCTCGTGGATGCATATACACACACACTAGGTACTAAATCGGCTCAGTCACTTTCATATTGCATATGCATATATGTATTTATATATGGATTGGAACTTGATGTGTTATCATGAGGACGTTGCACTTGTATGAATGATTGTTCACTCATGTAGAAAGTATAATTAGGAATAATTGCATACATAATGGACTCATGGCACTGACATGATTCGCATCAAGGAGGTCAACTGAATTAGTGGACCGCCTGATTTTGCATTAAATAAGGACATAAACACACACTATGCATATGATCATGAAAGCATTAGAAATCTTTTTAAGGGCAATGGATGCCTGTGATTGATGGTTGAGTAGATGGATGATGGATGTTAGGATACGTTCTTCTTAACTTAGAGATTTCGGGGACGAAATCCTTTAAGGAGGGGAGAATGTAACACCCCGTATTTTCTGTGAACATTAAAGTAACAAATTAAAGAATACTTAATTTTAAAACTGGGAATTAAGGGAAACGGGTTACGCCATTGCGTTCGTCTCGGAATTCTGCTTGAGATAGAGTCCGAGTTTGCATGAATCAGACTCCGTATGAAGAAGTTATGGAGTTCAGAAGATTTCAAGTTCAAGTAGAAAATGAATATAAATAATAATTAAATAATAAAAACAATTCAAAATTCAAAATCGGCTGAGCGGGAAATTTCGCGCTCAGGGTGTCGACCCCCTCCATGGGGAGTCGACATAGGTGTCGACCCCCCTGTAGGGAGTCGACCCCTTTTAGATCCAGCTCCTGTGACGAAGTTTTACAACCCTGTGCTGATGTGGCCTTCTCTGATTGGCCAATGATTGATTTCTGAAGTATTAGGGCATATGTGTCATGCTGCGGTTGGCTGGATGACACATCTCTTTGGTTTGATCGCTCTGATTTCTCCTAGACTAATCTAAAGGCTAGAATTAAACCTATACTTCTATATAATCACCCCAAACCTCAACCCTAGAACCCATTTTATGAAGCCGTCATGCTGTTTGTCTACAAACTGGCCTAGCCTCCATTCATCTACCCCAAAATAGAGAATCAAATTCAAACTAGGAATCAATTAGAAGAACTAGAGAATCAAACGTCTACATCAAAGGATACTTTTCAAATTCAGAAATCAGATCCCAGAATTCAAGATCCGTCCTTTTTCTGTAAGTACAGTTATTGTTTAGATGTGAACACCTAATAAGAAATCATGACTGTAATAACTGGATCTAGAACTATGCCTAATTCTATTCGTGCCTATCCTTTTGTCAATTCTGAATTGCCTATGCCTATGAGACTATTGTGGTTTATGTAATGACACCTATCGTGCCTATGAGACTATTGTGATTGACATAATAAAACCTATCATGCCTATTGGACAGTTGTGACTGACATAGTAAAACCTATCATGCCTATTGGACTGTTGTGACTGACATAGTAAAACCTATCATGCCTATGAGACTATTGGGACCGATACCATTGAACCAATAATATTGTATTAAATTTGTGGTTCTTTTATGTATGTAAGTTACATGCTAAGTTATGTTCATACATGTTATATGTTAGATCCAAGCTAGTACCCATGTTTGAGATCTATATAAGTTCATGTTTATACAATTAAACTTATGCTAGTTCGCACGATTGGATCTAATTTAAATGCAAGATCATGCCTATATGATTAATTAAGTTTATCTCGTTCAATCCCAAATTTATACTACGCATGTTGATCTATATTGTTTATGCCTGTTGGAATGTTACATGTCCCTTTCTTTTCCCTTTTGTTTATAAGTTAGGCTGATTTGCGAGAGCGTTCTATGTGAATTATGCGAACGACTAACGGGGGAGACGTTGGGGGAAAATATTAAACTACAGGCTATTGGCATAAATTAGCTCATAATCATGTAAATGATTAATAGCATGAAATGGTAGAATTTGTATACCTAGAATTATGGACATAATTTAGAGGGTAAATGGGGCATGACTTGAATTGACAATACTTGTGGATAATTTACATATGAACATAAGTTGTAAATATGGAAATTAATTAAGATGAATATGCCTAACCCGATGTTAGATTGAGTTACGGTGTTAGACTGCCCGGAACCGTCCGGCACATTCAGCAACCATAACAATATAGATCTAATGTGAGAGGTTAGCGCATTAAGCCCAAAGACCCGAGGTTAGATTGAGTTGCGATGTAAGACTGCCCGGAACTGCCCGACACATCCAGCGACCGCAACAATATAGATCTAATGTGAGAGGTTGGTGCTTTAATGAATAAATTAAAGATGAGAAAAAGACCGGCTAAGAATGGTAGGGTTAAGTTAATTAAGGCAACACTTAACCAATACAACATGTTAATTTAACAGATGGGTGGGGTTAGGTTAATTTGAGAACACTTAACCATTATAACATGTTGACTAGGAAACCCCAGTAACGGGTCCCATTTCAGCAGTAACCCACATAGATGTATCACAGTACCCTGAACTAGGCAGGGTAGGGCATGATTACTAGGCTGATTATAAGCGTTTAAAATAACGGCGGGTGGTGCAGCAGTGTAGGTCTTGACGGAGTACGAGCGTGCACGTGCTCCAGAGCAGGAAAAGCAGGCACTGGGCATCAGTTGTATACACTGTGTATCTAGAATTCGTGTCGGGTTGCCACCATAGGAATTGATACACCCTATGGTTGGACCAGCACAGGTATCTACAATCTAGCGGGGCCGAATGACACAAGTAATAAATGCATGCGAGTAGAAGCTGATCGGGAAAGGGATCACTTTGTTATGAACACATGATGGTAGTTGAAATCTTCATAGTAGGTGTAGAGAAATGGAAATGAGTGCGATAGCATATTCAGTTTATCTTATCTTATGTTATCTTATTTCTATGGTATTGTCCTATGTTCAGTTTATTCATGTCATGATCCTTTTACCTATTTACATGCTGAATAATCACTGGACTTACCAGACTTATGTCTGACCCATTTTCTTTCGCTTTCTTTTCTTTCGTTCCCCCCAGGTCCGTAGGGAGGGAGTACTTCAGCTTAGTGCAGACCTTTTCAAGCTTGAAGAGAGTAGACGTGTTGCTTGGATTCTCTTTTCTTGGGCTATGGCTGTGGTTACACTTCTATTAGGGATTTATGCTGCTTTACTTCTGCTTTATGCTTCTTTATGTACTTAGAGATTTAAATCAAGACAGATGTTTTGTTGTAATAATTTAGAAGTTGGGTTTTGAGTCAATGCTTGTAGTGTTTTGACTGAACCACGCTATTTAATAAATAATTTCCATTTTCCGCTGTTTATATGTCTGTCTTGTAAATTATCTGTGTCTTTTACCTAAAATGCTTCACCAAAGTTAATGCATTCTCTTTGTGAGTGACCCTAACAGAGGTGGGGTGTTTCAAGCTATTTCCAGAGCATTAATAGACTGCCGTTGTATCAGATTATTAGTTCCGCTGCATTGTATTATATTCATTGTAAATTATCTTCCGCTATTGTTTTATTATATTCGATGTACTCTGATATTCTGTACTCTGATATAACATTATTGTAATGTTTATAAAAGTCTTCTGTTATTTGTTCTGATGTGTTGGATGCCCAAAGTTAGTGCATTTGAGGATTTCTGTAATGACCCGGGATTTCGGTCAACTAATTTTAAAATATTTAATATGGATTTAAATATTTAGTTGATAGTATAAGTGAATTTTTATATCAAGTTAATAATTTAATAATCAATTTCGACTTAATATCGAATATATTAAACCATCGTAATACGAAAAATAATTCAGTTCGAGATTTACAACTAAATTAAATACAGTTCATACTTCTGTTTAAATTCGAATAATAATATTAATTTATTTTCGTAGAATTTATTGTTTTAAAATTTGATTCATATCGATCTAAATTAGTATCTTCGCCAGACGATTTAATAGAGCTTCGAATCCTGTCCCAGTGGATTCAGAATGGTGGTTTAACCTTAGGAAGGACTGTTGTTGGGTTCAGAGAGGAGCTCGGAATCCTGACGTATTTTAATTAAAGGACAACGGTTGAAAAACGAATTTAAATAAAATAAAAACATTTTAGGTTGTGGACATAAACAAAACAAGTTGTATTCTTTATCTCCACATATGAATGACCTCGTTGTGCAAATTCAAAACCATAACTCTTTTCTGCAAACCATAAACAAACGTGGCCATCCCCTTTACATTCATTTGCAAATCAAAACAAAATGGCAGCTTCTTTAAATTCCTTCCCAATCAAAATCCAAACCCCTTCCTGTTCTAGTTATCGCGCATTCCAATTTAATTTTATATATTTTCTGTTAATCAAAATAAGCATCCGTCCCTTCGTGAATCCTTAACAAATCAGCTCGGAAATCCAAATAATGAATTGCCAGTTGAAGTTGTGGTTCCTACCTGAAGCTGGTCAACGTCTGGAGATATTCCAACAGGTGCGATGGGGTATTTTGAAGTTCGAGCTCGAACTGTAAATTTTTGGGTTCGACTGTCTTCCTCTACAGCGACGAGTAGGGATCCGTCTCAAAGCAGGATGCAGACGGAATAGAATGGAGTCAATGGTAGAGCGATGGGTTGGGACGATAATTCGAGGGAGAGCTGGGGGTTCTCGTTGATCAAAGGTTGGGCGTTTAGAGGTAGCGTGAGTTGTGGGCAGCTAACGGGTTAGATGTGGATGCGAACAGATCAGGAGGAAGGGTGTGAACAGCTCAGGGAGGCGCGGTTCTGTTCCTGGATGCTGAAAGGGTTCGATGGTGATACCCACAGTAGGGTTCTGTGAAAGGTGATGAAGGAAATTAGTGTAGAAAGGGGAAGGATAAGAGGAAGGTAAAGAGGGCAGTTCGAATAGTTCAGAATGGAGAAGAAGGATTTTACTGTTAAGGTAAAAGAAATTGTTAATTTAATAATTTGTTTAAATGAATGGTAAATTAAATCTCGTATTTATTTTATAACCGAAATAATTAGTTCATATAAAAACAGATTCGAATGTTGTAAAATCATGTTGGGTTTATAGCTGCAAAATGAACGAGCGGGAGTTGATTTGGAAATTGTCGGAATCAACTGGAAATTCTAAATTTAAATTAGAGCGGATTGCAATAAAAGACCCGGTGAGTAAACCTCACTCACCATTTAATTAGAATTGTTTCTAGTTGTTAAAAATAATTGTTGTGCTTGTTTGAATGTTGTCTGATTGGTTTAAATATATATATATATAGTTATATAGGCTTACTATTATATATATATATATATATTGGTTTGGTGATTGGTTGGATTCCCGCAGTCTCATTAGCGGATGCCCGCGGTACCATAGCGGATGATTACCCTATACGCCCCACGCTATGATAGTGGATGACCTTCATACCGCGATATCCTGCCTCGAAGCAGGATGGGTATTTTTTTGTTGACTAACGTCTGTGGATAACTGGATTCCTCAAAAATATATATTATCTGTTGTTTGTTTGATTTCATATATATATTCATATATGATGTGTTAAAAATCAAATGATTGAAAGTTTGTTGATTCGATTGTTTAAAATATCAATGGGGCTTGAATATTGATCTATAAAAATATCGAAAAGGGTATTTGAGATTTTAAAAAGGAAATTCTATTTTTATAAATAAAAATATAGAATTTGAATTTTAAATAAGACTATAGAAAATATTAACTTGTTTGAAGGTATATAAAACAAGTAATTGAATTTATAATCTTTGTTTATAAATGAAAATATGGAATTTGAATTGAATTTATAAACTTTGTTTATAAATGAAAAGATGGAATTTGAATTGAATTTATAAACTTTGTTTATAAATGAAAATATGGAATTTGAATTGAATTTATAAACTTTGTTTATAAATGAAAATATGGAATTAGAATTGAATTTATAAACTTTGTTTATAAATGAAAAGATGGGATTTGAATTGAATTTATAAACTTTGTTTATAAATGAAAACATGGGATTTGAATTGAATTTATAAACTTTGTTTATATATATAATGGGGATTTTAAGTAAAGTTATAAACGTTGTTTATAAATAATGTAAAGAAATTCAAATGGACTTTAAACTATAGAATTTGAATATAGAATTCAAATGGACTTTAAACTATAGAATTTGAAAATAGAATTCAAATGAAGTTTAAATAAAAAGAATTCGAATAGAATTGAATTGGAATTTGAATAAGAAGTCGATAAGGGAACGAGAGTATGAGTATAATTAGAATTTGTTAATATGCAGTTAAAATATATTTGAATATGTCATGTTCAAATATGAAGGTGAAATAGACTGAAGAGTTAAGTAACAAATTTATTTAACAAATTGAGTTAAAACGATTTGGTATAGTTAAATAGATTGAGCAGGTATAGATACAGGAGACAGGTTTGGAATAAAGTGTTAGAAGGTATATATATAGAATGCCCGACAAAAAGGTACGTATTTAATTCATATATGAGATTTTATGCGCCGTATCGGCTAGCCGCTTGGCTTTTCCTTTTTCTTTTTGATTTGAGAGGCCTGTGTGGCAGTTTGGGGATTTTCCCGATGCTCCCGGTACAAAGGAGGTTATGGCGAATTTTTCCGGGAATTTAAGGAGTTAGAATATTTTTAAGAAGTTTGATAACTAGAAATATATATATATATATCAATATATATAGAAGTCGATAAGGAAGCGAACTTAAAAATAGAATAGTATAATCGAAAAGGAAGACTAGAAATAAAATCTCGAAAGAATAGAAAGAGAAAGTATATATGTGTTTAAAAGTGAAGAAGTAGTTGTATGGTATTGATTTTTCGAGTAAGTAGTCATGTCTGTTTTGACGTTATAAATGTTATTCAGTCAAGGTCTGAGAGGTAGCTATACCCCAACTTGATTGATTTCATTATTAGCAAATAAATAGTAAGATTCCAGGCTCGAAGATCAATGTTGGATAAAAGTTAGTTGAATATAGTATTTGGGTTGTCGTAACGATGTTTTACACAACATCCGTTTTAACCCAAATGAGTGTAAGCTGGGAAATAGAATAATAAATATTTCCTAAGTATAGGAATAAACGAGATTGGAAAAGAGATAAGTAATTGGAATATTTTCCAATTATAAATAACATATATTTTCTAAAGTTAGAAAATAAAAGAAGGCGATATATGGAAATATTTTCCAAATAACGTATAAGGCCAATATGGTTATTGAAAATATTTGGTTAACAAATATTGATAAGAAATAGAGAAGAGATTTAATTAATGGAATATTAATTAAAGGCTCAGTAATTGTTGGATGTTTGGATGAGCACTAGTTTTATTCGATAGTTAAATCATCGACTATCGAAACACTTGTTTTATTCGATAGTTAAATCATCGACTATCGAAACACTTGTTTTTATTCAATAGTTAAATCACAGACTATCGAAGTTTTGACCATCGTTGTCAATATGGAGAGACCGGTTGGATTATTATCCGAAGAACCACTCCATATCGGCAGTAGCGTGCGAATCAGATTATATAAAGATAATCGAAGACGGAGTAGAGTGCAAGGACTTTTTCTATTAATAGAAATAGTGCCTTCAGTTCATCCTGTTTCTGGGTGACTTGTATGGATGAATGTCTGACAGAGTATTTCCAGAAAGGTCACGTACATTGATTTCTTCAACTGTACCAAGAGTGGAAGCAGAGGAGGAAACTTCTTTTAGCTGACACGTAATGTACTGTTGTAGACGTCAATTAGTGATTTTCGATGGATCTGACGATGTGACATTCGAAGTGAATCTGGTGTGATGATAAAGCGTAGCTTCAAGCCTCATCATCCGGTAAATGACAGAAATCGGGCAGGCATCATTTCTATGTAGGTCGCACCTATTAGGGTGTATAATCACCTGATCTAGAGTTTCATTTACTTCTAAAAATCTATTGTCGATGCTGTCCCATTTGGGAAACATTTGTTGATCCCAACCGTTGGTGATATACATTCGATACTCTAAAGCGAAATGAGTGGTCGGTCATGTGTGGCTGAGTTGCAAGATGTTCTTGTTGAACTTGGTGTATTCTTTTCTAGAGATATACCAGCGGAAGGTGGTTCCATACCTTGTCATAGTTGGAAATCCATTACCCAATACGTGCTTGCGGTTTTGATTGTATATTATTTATGTGGAACGTGAGATGCAAACGTCCCACTAGATTGTATTTACTTGATTTAGACACTATTATAATATCAAAGGAGTTTTGATATAAAGCTATCGTTCCTTTCAAAGGGATTTTGAAAGTTAAATCAAGTGTTTGGATGTTCATAAGGGAAAAACCCGTTCCGTGTTATACGGCGTGGTCTTATGAGATATCATTTAGTTTCTGAAACTGTTTTAAACTGTTTACTCATACCAGTCCCATGACTGACCCGGAGTTTATTTGTTTTGTTCTACCTAAACTCTTGGGTGCCTAAATTTGTACGGGCAGTCAAGTAATTCAGGATTTTTCAGATATATCTGAAGGAGCTTGGAGCAGGAGGCTTCAGCGTTAATTATATAGAGTTTTGTTCCGCTGTGTTGTAAGTGTTGTACTCTGATAAGTATATGTTATACAGTTGAGATTTTGTATTTCAAAGATATGATATATTATATTTTGTTCCGCTGCGATATGAGATTCTGTGTTGTTATTTCTGTTCTTCTTCTACCTCTTTCTTCTAAAAAAAAAATGTTTTGTATTTTCGTGATATTTGGGTTGGACGTATGATGTATATAGTCAACTCTGATGTTATGGAAATGTGGGTCATTACAGTTGGTATCAGAGCTTAGGTTGAGCGAATACCTAGGCTTTGTGGAAATTGTGCTCATTAGAGATAGGGTCAGTAGTATCCTAGAATGAGTTGAGTGTATATATATACGAGAGAGCGTATTTGTTATTTGATATTAAAAAACTGTTTTATATTGTGTTGACTAGTCTGTTGAGTGTATTATAAATTTTGGTCGAATCGTGGGACGCCACGATGTCGATAGGAATTTATAAACACTTGAACAGAAGATTGGACACGATATTGTTTTAAATAGTTGAGTTGATTGTTAGGATTATAATCGAATTAGATTATAAAACAGAAATAGTTATATATATAACCAATGAAATTTGTATATGAATTCAAATATACAAATGTGAAAAATTGAAATTGAATTCCAACCAGAATTCAGAATTTAAAATCATGGGAGTTTGGAAAATGTTTTTCTAAATGGAGTTTGAAAGAAATATAGCAGTGGACTCATTCAGTGGCTGGAAAATAATTCTGATGATGGTCGCAACATCATTAGTGTTCATTTTCGAGTTTCTAAGTGATAAATTGCTGCCTTAGAAAAGTTTTGATGGAAATTTGTTTGAAAAGAAAACAAGTTGTTTGAAAATTCAATTATTTTGAATTTGGGATAGATATAAATATATGTATATATTTATATTACTTCAAAGGAATTTTGAAATGGGAATTGGAATATAGATTTCAAATAGAAATTGTATAAGAAAAATTGAAATGGAATTTGGTTAAATAGAATTTCAAAGAGAATATAAAGTGGAGGTTGAATATTAGAATTCAAGAAAATATAGAGTTTGAAATAGAATTTAAATTCAAAGGATTTCAAATAGAAATTGAACAAAGGAATTTGAATAGAAGTTGAATAAAGGATTTCAAATGGAATTTGAATAAGGGATTTGAAATGGGTTTTTGAATGAAGGAATTCAAATAGAAATTGAATAAAAGAAAATTCAAATAGAAATTGAATAGAAGGAAATTCAAATGAGTTGGAATAAAGAAATTCAAATGGAATTTGAATATTGTAAAAATATAGGATTTGAATATTAGAAGTGAAATAGATCGGGAATATTGTGAAATGGATTGGATATATATTAAAAATATATCAGAATGGAGTTGAAATTATTATAAACAAAGTTAGAACGTTTATATTTATAAATATAATTAAAACGAGCTCGCCGTAGCGCGGCAGTTCGTAAATTGGCGATTCGAACTTCAATTTAGTATACAAAACTCAATTGAAGTCAGAATTCTTTGAAACAAGAATCGTCGGGACCGGTTGAACAATAGTTTTCTAATGAAAGAGAAAAATGTGGATTTCGTCGTATAGATTTTGAGTTATGTCAAAATCAAATTTTTAGAAAAGCAGCGCCAGAACCATTATAAAATCATAACGGTTTAATTAAATAAATAAAAGGATTTTTAGGAAATAAAATCCGAATTGGCATTAGAAAAATCCAGACTGGAGATATAAAATAAATATGAACTCCAGTGAAGTAAGTGAAATGATTTTTAAACAAAAATCATATTTTAAAATGGTTAAATAGAATTAACTAAATTGAAAAATAATTAGTTAAAGGAAATTTGAATCGAAACTGGGATTTTGGATAAGTGAAAGAGACTGAGAATTTATATTCGAAATCGAATATATAACTCAAGTTGAAAATATAATTAGATTAGTTTATAATTAAGATTGACATATATTTGAACAAGTTATGTTCAAATAAAAAGGGTGAAATCGGCAAAATGGTTAATTAGCAACTAGTTAATGGGAATTTAAATGATTGAAATTAAATTTAACTTAAGTAAGTTAAATGGATCGAAATGAATAAATTGAGTAAAATCAATGTGAATATGAATTGGGTGTGAATTAAGGAAAAACCAAAAGAGTATAAAAGAAAATATAATTGTAAAACGAATATAAAAGGAAATATATTTGTAACACAAATACAAAGGAAGTTATGTGCAAACAAATAGAAGGAGAAATATTTGTAAAAACATTTACAAATAGAATTTAGAAAGGAAATATTTGTAAAACATTTACAAATAGATTCAATGGAAATATTTATTTATAGAAAATAAATTGAATGTTATAAATGAGATATTTATTTGTTAAATAAATAGAACTTAATCAAAGGAATATTTAGAAGATGAATAGGAAATGGAAATCTGTTTTAACAGATAAATAGAAAAGATTAATTTATAAATAACAGTTTATAAATTAAATTAAATATTTATCATTCGATAAATGAAATATACAAGTCTGAACTTGTATAGAGAAGAGATATTGGTTTTTAGCACCGATAGTTTTAAATAGAAGGGGTACATAACACTTGTATAAGTGAAGTAACGTTATTAAAGAGAACATTTATAAAGTGAAGAACCATTACTAAAAGTAAATCTTTATAAATGAATAAACGTTATCCAATAGGAGTTATTCGAATAGGAGAAGTCGATTAGAGTTAGAAATAGTCGATTAGAGTTAGAAATAATCGATTAGAGTTAGAATAAATCGATTAAAGAAAGAATTAACCAGTTAGAGTTAATCAGTTAGGGTTAATCCGTAGAGTTAATTGAATATTGTTATTCAATTAGAATTTATCGAATATTTGTTATTCAAATTAAGAGTTAACAAGATAGAGTAAATTGAACATGGTAAATCGAATTAGGATTTAATTGAATGTTAGTTATTCAATTAAAGTTAATCGAATATTGTTATTGAGATAGAATTAGTCAAACATAGGTACTCAGGATACATTGCCATTTCGTACGACTGCTAGCGTAATTCGCAGGGCTGCAGATAGCCTAGGGCGGTCGGATGTTTCCTGGGGGAATCAGGCGTAACCATTGTGATCGCTGTGATCTAGAGTCAAGCGAATGGAGTTAAATCAAATATTAGTTTATTCGGATAGAATTAAAGGAGTTAATTGAATATAGTTATTCGAAGGAAGGAGTTATCAAATATAGCTTATTCGGAAGGAGTTAAGTGCAAAGAGCTAATCAAATAGAGTTAATTGATAAGAGTAAATTGAATAGAGTAAATCGAATATAGTTTATTCGAAGAAAGGTTTTTGAATCTAGTTATTCGAAAGAGAGATTATCGAATATAGTTATTCGAAGGGAGGAGTTATCGAATAGGGATTTATTTGAAAGAGAGATATGAATGGAATATGAAATGTGAGTATCAACATAAATAAGTTTTGAAAAGATAAATGGGTTTGTAGCACTTTTCCTAACTTAGCAATTTCGAGGACGAAATTTTTTTAAGTAGGGAAGATTGTAATGACCCGGGATTTCGGTCAACTAATTTTAAAATATTTAATATGGATTTAAATATTTAGTTGATAGTATAAGTGAATTTTTATATTAAGTTATTAATTTAATAATCAATTTCGACTTATTATCGAATATATTAAACCATCGTAATACGAAAAATAATTCAGTTCGAGATTTACAACTAAATTAAATACAGTTCATACTTCTGTTTAAATTCGAATAATAATATTAATTTATTTTCGCAGAATTTATTGTTTTAAAATTTGATTCATATCGATTTAAATTAGTATCTTCGCCAGACGATTTAATAGAGCTTCGAATCCTGTCCCAGTGGATTCAGAATGGTGGTTTAACCTTAGGAAGGACTGTTGTTGGGTTCAGAGAGGAGCTCGGAATCCTGACGTATTTTAATTAAAGGACAACGGTTGAAAAACGAATTTAAATAAAATAAAAACATTTTAGGTTGTGGACATAAACAAAACAAGTTGTATTCTTTATCTCCACATATGAATGACCTCGTTGTGCAAATTCAAAACCATAACTCTTTTCTGCAAACCATAAACAAACGTGGCCATCCCCTTTATATTCATTTGCAAATCAAAACAAAATGGCAGCTTCTTTAAATTCCTTCCCAATCAAAATCCAAACCCCTTCCTCTTCTAGTTATCGCGCATTCCAATTTAATTTTATATATTTTCTGTTAATCAAAATAAGCATCCGCCCCTTCGTGAATCCTTAACAAATCAGCTCGGAAATCCAAATAATGAATTGCCAGTTGAAGTTGTGGTTCCTACCTGAAGCTGGTCAACGTCTGGAGATATTCCAACAGGTGCGATGGTGGATTTTGAAGTTCGAGCTCGAACAGTAAATTTTTGGGTTCGACTGTCTTCCTCTACAGCGACGAGTAGGGATCCGTCTCAAAGCAGGATGCAGACGGAATAGAACGGAGTCAATGGTAGAGCGATGGGTTGGGACGATAATTCGAGGGGGAGCTGGGGGTTCTCGTTGATCAAAAGTTGGGCGTTTCGAGGTAGCGTGAGTTGTGGGCAGCTAACGGGTTAGATGTGGATGCGAACAGATCAGGAGGAAGGGTGTGAACAACTCAGGGAGGCGCGGTTCTGTTCCTGGATGCTGAAAGGGTTCGATGGTGATACCCACAGTAGGGTTCTGTGAAAGGTGATGAAGGAAATTAGTGTAGAAAGGGGAAGGATAAGAGGAAGGTAAAGAGGGCAGTTCGAATAGTTCAGAATGGAGAAGAAGGATTTTACTATTAAGGTAAAAGAAATTGTTAATTTAATAATTTGTTTAAATGAATGGTAAATTAAATCTCGTATTTATTTTATAACCGAAATAATTAGTTCATATAAAAACAGATTCAAATGTTGTAAAATCATGTTGGGTTTATAGCTGCAAAATGAACGAGCGGGAGTTGATTTGGAAATTGTCGGAATCAACTAGAAATTCTAAATTTAAATTAGAGTGGATTGCAATAAAAGACCCGGTGAGTAAACCTCACTCACCATTTAATTAGAATTGTTTCTAGTTGTTAAAAATAATTGTTGTGCTTGTTTGAATGTTGTCTGATTGGTTTAAATATATATATATATATATATATAGTTATATAGGCTTACTATTATATATATATATATTGGTCTGGTGATTGGTTGGATTCCCGCAGTCTCATTAGCGGATGCTCGCGGTACCATAGCGGATGATTACCCTATACGCCCCACGCTATGATAGTGGATGACCTTCATACCGCGATATCCTGCCTCGAAGCAGGATGGGTATTTTTTTGTTGACTAACGTTTGTGGATAACTAGATTCCTCAAAAATATATATTATCTGTTGTTTGCTTGATTTCATATATATTCATATATGATGTGTTAAAAATCAAATGATTGAAAATTGGTTGATTCGATTGTTTAAAATATCAATGGGGCTTGAATATTGATCTATAAAAATATCGAAAAGGGTATTTGAGATTTTAAAAAGGAAATTCTATTTTTATAAATGAAAATATAGAATTTGAATTTTAAATAAGACTATAGAAAATATTAACTTGTTTGAAGGTATATAAAACAAGTAATTGAATTTATAAACTTTGTTTATAAATGAAAATATGGAATTTGAATTGAATTCATAAACTTTGTTTATAAATGAAATGATGGAATTTGAATTGAATTTATAAACTTTGTTTATAAATGAAAATATGGAATTTGAATTGAATTTATAAACTTTGTTTATAAATGAAAATATGGAATTTGAATTGAATTTATAAACTTTGTTTATAAATGAAAAGACGGGATTTGAATTGAATTTATAAACTTTGTTTATAAATGAAAAGATGGGATTTGAATTGAATTTATAAACTTTGTTTATAAATATATAATGGGGATTTTAAGTAAAGTTATAAACGTTGTTTATAAATAATGTAAAGAAATTCAAATGGACTTTAAACTATAGAATTCGAATATAGAATTCAAATGGACTTTAAACTATAGAATTTGAAAATAGAATTCAAATGAAGTTTAAATAAAAAGAATTCAAATAGAATTGAATTGGAATTTGAATAAGAAGTCGATAAGGGAACGAGAGTACGAGTATAATTAGAATTTGTTAATATGCAGTTAAAATATATTTGAACATGTCATGTTCAAATATGAAGGTGAAATAGACTGAAGAGTTAAGTAACAAATTTATTTAACAAATTGAGTTAAAACGATTTGGTATAGTTAAATAGATTGAGCAGGTATAGATACAGGAGACAGGTTTGGAATAAAGTTTTAGAAGGTATATATATAGAATGCCCGACAAAAAGGTATGTATTTAATTCATATATGAGATTTTATGCGCCGTATCGGCTAGCCGCTTGGCTTTTCCTTTTTCTTTTTGATTTGAGAGGCCTGTGTGGCAGTTTGGGGATTTTCCCGATGCTCCCGGTACAAAGGAGGTTATGGCGAATTTTTCCGGGAATTTAAGGAGTTAGAATATTTTTAAGAAGTTTGATAACTAGAAATATATATATCAATACATATAGAAGTCGACAAGGAAGCGAACTTAAAAATAGAATAGTATAATCGAAAAGGAAGACTAGAAATAAAATCTCGAAAGAATAGAAAGAGAAAGTATATATGTGTTTAAAAGTGAAGAAGTAGTTTATGGTATTGATTTTTCGAGTAAGTAGTCATGTCTGTTTTGACGTTATAAATGTTATTCAGTCAAGGTCTGAGAGGTAGTTATACCCCAACTTGATTGATTTCATTATTAGCAAATAAATAGTAAGATTCCAGGCTCGAAGATCAATGTTGGATAAAAGTTAGTTGAATATAGTATTTGGGTTGTCGTAACGATGTTTTACACAACATCCGTTTTAACCCAAATGAGTGTAAGCTGGGAAATAGAATAATAAATATTTCCTAAGTATAGGAAAAAACGAGATTGGAAAAGAGACAAGTAATTGGAATATTTTTCAATTATAAATAACATATATTTTTTAAAGTTAGAAAATAAAAGAAGGCGATATATGGAAATATTTTCCAAATAACGTATAAGGCCAATATGGTTATTGAAAAAATTTGGTTAATAAATATTGATAATAAATAGAGAAGAGATTTAATTAATGGAATATTAATTAAAGGCTCAGTAATTGTTGGATGTTTGGATGAGCACTAGTTTTATTCGATAGTTAAATCGTCGACTATCGAAACACTTGTTTTTATTCAATAGTTAAATCACAGACTATCGAAGTTTTGACCATCGTTGTCAATATGGAAAGACCGGTTGGATTATTATCCGAAGAACCACTCCATATCGGCAGTAGTGTGCGAATCAGATTGTATAAAGATAATCGAAGACGGAGTAGAGTGCAAGGACTTTTTCTATTAATAGAAATAGTGCCTTCAGTTCATCCTGTTCCTGGGTGACTTGTATGGATGAATGTCTGACAGAGTATTTCCAGAAAGGTCACGTACATTGATTTCTTCAACTGCACCAAGAGTGGAAGCGGAGGAGGAAACTTCTTTTAGCTGACACGTAATGTACCGTTGTAGACGTCAATTAGTGATTTTCGATGGATCTGACGATGTGACATTCGAAGTGAATCTGGTGTGATGATAAAGCGTAGCTTCAAGCCTCATCATCCGGTAAATGACAGAAATCGGGCAGGCAGCATGTCTATGTAGGTCGCACCTATTAGGGTGTACAATCACCTGATCTAGAGTTTCATTTACTTCTAAAAATCTATTGTCGATGCTGTCCCATTCGGGAAATGGTTGTTGATCCCAACCGTTGGTGATATACATTCGATACTCTCAAGCGAAATGAGTGGTCGGTCATGTGTGGCTGAGTTGCAAGATGTTCTTGTTGAACTCGGTGTATTCTCCTCTAGAGATATACCAGCGGAAGGTGGTTCCATACCTTGTCATAGTTGGAAATCCATTACCCAATACGTGCTTGCGGTTTTGATTGTATACTATTTATGTGGAACGTGAGATGCAAACGTCCCACTAGATTGTATTTACTTTATTTAGACACTATTATAATATAAAAGGAGTTTTGATATAAAGCTATCGTTCCTTTCAAAGGGATTTTGAAAGTTAAATCAAGTGTTTGGATGTTCATAAGGGAAAAACCCGTTCCTTGTTATACGGCGTGGTCTTATGAGATATCATTTAGTTTCTGAAACTGTTTTAAACTGTTTACTCATACCAGTCCCATGACTGACCCGGAGTTTATTTGTTTTGTTCTACCTAAACTCTTGGGTGCCTAAATTTGTACGGGCAGTCAAGTAGTTCAGGATTTTTCAGATATATCTGAAGGAGCTTGGAGCAGGAGGCTTCAGCGTTAGTTATATAGAGTTTTGTTCCGCTGTGTTGTAAGTGTTGTACTCTGATAAGTATATGTTATACAGTTGATATTTTGTATTTCAAAGATATGATATATTATATTTTGTTCCGCTGCGATGTGAGATTCTGTGTTGTTATTTCTGTTCTTCTTCTACCTCTTTCTTCTAAAAAAAATGTTTTGTATTTTCGTGATATTTGGGTTGGACGTATGATGTATATAGTTAACTCTGATGTTATGGAAATGTGGGTCATTACAATTTCCAACTTTTGGATCAGACCTGTGTTGTTCATGGTCGATTCAAAGGGTGGGGATTTTGGGGTCATTATATTAAGTGATCATATGAATTAGTAAAATTAGGAATCGTGAGAGTACATAATTCAATTTTCTTTTTTCTTTTTCTTCATCTTTCTTACTCGACTTTAATTTATTTCAACAATGAATTAGTGGTAGGCCTAATAATTATATAAAATGGTCTTTGAGCGACTAAGGGTTGAAATATGCTGAGTTCGGGTTTCTAGCCAATTCTGCCATACCCTACAACACATTGGCGATTTCTTCATGAAGAGCATGAGGATGGGATATGGTGGATCCCGTTGATTCGAGTTTGGAGACTGGACAAAAATCTAGCTACAACTGAGATAGTCATCATTCTTTATTTGGTTTTGTTGGTAGTTCCAATTAAGACCATTACCCAATCCAAAACGGGGAAAAGACTCACGTTAATATGTCGTATCCATTTCGAAAGTATAATCGTGAGGTATATCCATTTGTTACTTAGTTAAAATTCCGAATCTACCTTTATTGAGATATTCAATTGAGTTCTTAGCCTTGTATTCGAGGAAATTTTAATTTTTAAGCTATATTGAAAAGTATAAAAATGAGTTTTAGGTTACGATTTCGAAAAATTATTTTATAAAGGCCGTGTTTTATAAAAATATGTTTTTTTAAACTCTTAATCTATTCGTGTTTCAAAATTTTAAGGCTATTATGTAATTTTAATAGATGTAGTCTGACTGATAGGAAAGATGGAATTGGAAATGACAAGGAATATGCCACTAAACATGAAAATACTAAATATCTATTCCTTGTAATGTTTAGTGTCCCTTTTCTTATATATATCGGATAATTTATTGGAATTATCACAGTTAATCTTTAATATTTTAAAGCTCCAACATTTGGAACATGAAAAGGGTTTCCAGTGTGAAATATAAACTGAAATATAAATAATAGTGATAATAAAAAGGCATTTATAAATACGAAACTCGTTTCTCATATTTTTGCATACCAAAATTAATGGAGAACTAGATGCTGCCTCTGCCCAGATCAAATCAAGTCTCTTCTTCTTCTGCTATCAAGTTATTCAAGTTAGAGATCTGTGATTCGATTCTTCTGTTTTTCTAGATCTAAACACCATGAGTCTATGTTAATTTTAGATCTAAATAATTAAAAAGTTAATCTTGACATGACTATGACTTGGATTTATACCTATGACTATTTGAATCACATCAGATCTGCTATAACCTATTTATCTTAATTATTCTGACATGATTATGAACTAGCTCTAAACATATACTTATTTATCATGTCAGATCTTCCTTTGATTGTAGATCTAATTCACTGTTTAGATCACCTTATACCTGTTCTATTATGTTTATGGCCAAATCAGATTTGTTATTAGTTGGACATCTAAATCATTGTTTAGATCACATCATGCCTATCCCTATTACGTTAGAATCAGTTCTATTGTCATATGTTCATTAGATCTGTTCCTATATGCCTACCTTGTCATTATGCCACTATTGGTTTTATGCCTGTTTCTGCCATTATATGTCCATCATGTTAGTATGATCATCTCTATTCTATTCCCTCTATCTTTTACCCTTTTATTTTTATATAGCCAGGATACCTTCAAGTCTAGGCACGCCGTTGACATATGTGAATGCATTAGATTGGGAATGAGGGGAAAACGTTGAATTGGGGCGTAATTTGTAACTGGGAATATGGGCATAACTTGAATAAAGTGTAATAATATTAATTTAGGGCATATTGTTCATTATGAACATAACTTGGGAAAGGGGCATGAAAACCCATAACGACATAGGTAAATTTGGTTAATAATGGAAATGTCTAGGATAACAGTAAATAGAAACTGTAACCACGCTTAGACACGAGGTTATATTACACTTGTGGTGGAAGTCTGAACGGAACCGCTCGGCATATCCAGCGACCACAAGTGGTGAATCTAATGTGAGGGTCCTAAGTGCATAAACACGAGACGTACTAAGACACGAGGTTAAGCTGGACTTGTGGAAGAAGTCTGCCCGGAACCGACCGGCATATCCAGCATCAACAAGTGGTAGGCTTAATGTGGGAGGTCTAATACATTATAAGGAAAAATGAATATGGCAATAAAGTTGAATACTTAACCTAGTTGAATCCATATGGATTGTATAAACATGAACTTGAAAAGGGGTTAAGTAAACTTGTTTGAACAGTGGGTAGTTTAAGTAAATCTGGGGTGGGTGGGTAATATTTATATATATAGGCCCACAAACTTAACCTGTTAGGGTTATGCAAGTTTATGACACCAGTAAGCAGGCATAACATGTGGAAAACCTAGTAGTGGGGATGCAAGAAAAAGGGGAGAGCTTGCATCTTCTTGTGTGTGGGACCTGTTTCAGTCAGTAACCCATATATATATGTATGTATGTATCAAACGAGTACTCCAAACTAGGTCAGAGTCGGGCACACTTACTGGGCTGATTGTAAGAAATCTAAAAGTGGGGACAGTGTCTGACAACACGTTCCATTGGGGTTATGTGCGTGCTTGACTCTGCTTGCTCGAGAAAATAAGACGTGACATCATTAGATATGGTTGTGCACATCCAGGAAATGAAGGGTTGCCACTTTGAGGAGTGATACACCCTACTGTGGGGCCAGCACAGGGTATCTATGGAGTAGGGAGCCGATCGATTAGGGTAGTAATTAGGGTACATTTAGACTTTGATATGTTTAGGAGCACGTTATTACCCTCAGAGGTGATTCCGGAACGTTGGGCTGCCTGTTGATTGTATGGGGGTGAAAACCTCCCGCTGGAAGTACACCTAAGTCTATCGTCTTACAGTTGTTGGGATCATCTCGTTCTGGTTGTACCAGTATTAGTGTAGAGAAATCATTAGAAAACGTATACACTCTATCATGTTTACCTTGTCATACCTACCTTTTATGTTGTTACCTTTCTTATCCACTTTATATGCATGTCATGATACTTTTACTTATTTATATGCTAAAAGTGACTAGACTCGCCAAAATTTATGTCTGACCCATTTTGTCCCCTCTTCTTTCTCTTCCGTTCCCCCCAGGTTCTCAAGGTGGGAATACTTAAGCTTGATCAGGATTCTGCTATCGTCTTGCTTGGAGTTACTTAGATGTATTGCTCAAGTTCTTATCTTTGCTACTATGGCTATGTTTCTTTTGGGGATTATGCTTTTTTTTATTGTACTATGACGCTTTAAGTACAAGACATAAATTTTAATGATGTACTGGGCATATGTATTTTTAGACTTATGATGTTTTGAACCACGATGCTTTATGATTAATAAAGTTTTTAAATTCTGCTGCTATTTTATATCTGTCTTGTAATGTTTCTGTTTCTCTTTACCTATAATGCTTCACAAAACTTAACGCATTCTCTTAATGAGTGACATTAACGGATGTGGCGTGTCACACTTGGTATCAGAGCTGAAGGTTACCAGATTAGATAAAAGTTTTTGGAAATTATTTTCAAAAAGGTTTTAAAAGAAAGCATTTTCAAAAAGAAAAGTCTGTTTTGAAAAACATATTCCCCAAAGCCATATGTAATATCTTTTGATCCTTTATCTGAATCTCTTTCCTTTTCTTTTCAGTATGTCTGGGGAACCTAATATTCCAGAGGGCGTTACGATACCAGGCTGGTTCCGTAGATATCAAGAGCCACGACACCTACCAGTGGTCAAACTGACGTTCTTCGCCCAGCCGCACCTGTCGATCCTCCTACTCCTTATCCGCGTACAGATAACAACTCTAAGATCTACAAAGATTTCTGTGCTATGGGAGGGAAGCCATTCCATAGAATTGAGACATTCGTAGAGGCAAGGAATTGGCTCAAGGAGATAAAGGACTTATTTAAAATTTTCGATGTGGACGATCGTAGGAAGATTCAGCTAGCCGCCTGGCTACTGAATGATGAAGCTTCGTTCTCGTGGGAAGTAATGCAAGCAAGACGTCCGGTGGAAATTTGGGATGATTTTAAACATAGGTTTGAAATGAAGTTTCTTTCTCATGCTGAGAAAAGCATGCAAATGGAAAGGTTCTTGGCGCTCAAGCAAGGAAGTATGACTGTAAAAGAATATGTTAATAAATTCAACCAGCCAGCAAGGTTTGGATTGGAACTGGTAGATACTCCGCATAAAAAGCTTTGCAGTTTGTTAAAGAACCGAATGAACCCCTCCATGGGTTAGCTATGTCCCATATTCCGATGGGAGCAACTTTTGAAAGGCTTGTTAATATAGCCTTGATGCATAAGGAAGACAAAGGCGACAAGAAGGAAGTTAAGGTTGAGGAAACACAAAAAAGAAAGTATGGCCCAAGAAAGGACAACAACATAAGGGGGGAAAGAATGACAAGGCCAAGGATAAGAGGAAGTGCCATAATTGTGGGCGAGAGGGTCATTTGATCAAGGACTACAAAAGAAGAAAAAAAAATTCTTGCTTCAGTTATGGAGAAGTCGGACACTTCGCTAAGGAGTGCCCAAAGAAACAGGGACAAGGTCAAAGGGCAGGAGCTTCTAGAGGGCAGACGCATGCTCTCGCGACTAGTGCTCCAGATAAAGGTAGGAAAGTTTCCATGGAAGGTTTTATTTGTCTTTCCAATCATCCTATTATAACTCTTTTTGATTCTGGCGCTTCACATTCATTTATATCTAGTTCTGTGGTTGAGTCTCTGCTAGTATGGTAGTGGATCCTATTGTTGTCTCAAACCCCATTGGTGGTTCAGCTCTTTTGTCCATGATATGTCAGGGCTTGAGAATATCTATGTTAGGCTTCGAATTTGAGTGCGACGCATATGTGCTTGGTTTAATGGGCTATGGTTTTATTCTAGGGATGGATTGGCTAGCCATGTATGGTGCCATTCTGGATTGTGAAAGGAGTGTCGTTAGAATTTTGACTTGCCATGGGAGGACCCTCGAGATTTCTTGTGACCCGCAAGGGTCTGTTACGCTTAGTTTCCTAGAGTCTCTTGATGCATCTATCGATGATCTGCGATCTATACTAGTATTCCATGACTATCCTGATGTTTTTGATGTGGTACAGGGCTTGGTGCGGTTCTGATGCAAGAGGGAAAGGTAGTGTGTTATGGGGGTAGACCGATAAGGGTTCATGAAAAGAACTACCCTACCCATGATTTAGAGCTAGCTGCCGTAGTATTCACGCTTAAGACATGGCGTCATTATTTGCTTGGAGAGAAGTTCGAGTTGTACATTGATCATAAATCTCTCAAGTACTTGTTCTCACAGAAAGATCTTAATTTAAGGTAACAAAGGTGGATGGAGTTCCTAGCATCTTATGACTTCGAGATTGCTTATACCCCTAGCAAGGGTAATGTGGTGGCAGATGCATTGAGTAGGCAGAGGATGGCCTTAAGTCCTCTGTTTGTGAAGAGAAAAAGCTTAGAGTTCATATCGACTTTTAACTTTAGACCATCCATCGAATTTTTTCCTGGTTTGTTTGCATTGCTAGAGATATGACCTACTCTTATGGATCAGATAGGAGCTTCACAGCGAGATGATCCACATATTTGAGACATCTTGGATAGGCTCAGTAAAGCGGAAGCTTCTAGTCACCTCAATTGATTCCATAGACCATAAAGGGTGGTTGCAACGAGACATAAGGCTTTGTGTTCCCCAAACTGGGAGTTTGTTAAAGACAGTCCTAGAAGAAGCCCATCATTCTAAGATGACTATTCATCCAGATGGTGATAAGATGTATAGAGACATGAAGAGGGTTTTCTTTTGGGCTGGGATGAAGAAAGATGTGGTAGAGTTTATTTCTCAATGTTTGGTTTGTTAGTAAGTCAAAGCTGAGCAAAAGAAGCCCGATGGTTTACTTCATCCTTTGGGGGTTCCACAGTGGAAGTGGGAGAGCGTCTCTATGGATTTAATAGATGGTTTTCCTAGATCGAAGAAAGGCAACACCAGTATTTTGGTTGTAGTAGACAGACTTACAAAGAGCGCTCATTTCATTCCGGTTAAGAGCAAGAGGACGACAACATGATTGGCAGCAGTTTATGTTCGTGAGATAGTCCATCTTCTTGGAATACCTTCCAGCATCATAAGTGATCGTGACCCTATCTTCACTAGTGAATTTTGGAGGAGCTTGCAAGAAGCATTAGGTACACAGTTACGTTTGAGCACCGCTTATCTCCCACAGACCGATGGACAAACAGAAAGGGTGAATAGGGTTCTTGAGGATCTTTTAAGGCTGTGTATCCTAGATTCGGAGGGACTTGCGAAGAGCATCTTCCTTTAGTAGAGTTTGCATACAACAACAGTTATCAAGCTAGCATTGGCATGACACCCTTCGAAACATTATACGGACGACCCTATAGATCACCAACTTGTTGGTGGGAATCTACAGAAGGACTATTACTTGGACCAGATATGGTTAGACAAACGTCCGAGAAGATTGACCTTATTAGACGACGAATGAAGACCGCTTAAGATAGGCAGAAATATTACGCAGACAAGAGAAGGACTGGCATTGAGTTTGAGGTGGGAGACATGGTTTTTGTTAAGGTGTCACCTTTGAGGAATGTGATTCGGATCTGTAGGGAAATTGGCACCAAGATTTGTAGGGCAATTTCCTATAACAGAAAGGATTGACCAAATGGCCTATAGAATAAAGCTACCAGAGAGACTATCCAGCATTTATGATGTTTTCCATGTTTCTCATTTGTGTAAGTGCTTTCATGATATCGTGAAAGTAGTTGAGCCGAGTATATTGGAGAAAGTAGAGGTGGACCAGGAGGCGACAATTAGACGAGTTCCTACCCGTATTCTTGGATCAGAAGTTAAGAAGCTACAAAATAGATAGGTCAATTTGATCAAAGTTCAGTGGGGAGATAACCCAGAGGATGCAACTTGGGAGACCGAAGACAAGATTCGTGCTTCGTACCCTTTTCTTTTCGAGCGTATGTTCTTAACCTCCTTTCCAAAGCTTTTGTTTTTGCTTGTTTCTATCATTTAAAGTATAACCTATTGATCGAATCTTCGACCATTAGGTAGGAATCCCATAGATGTAAACATGTGTTTGAGACATGTTATGTTTGATGGATGCAAGTGAATGCCAGTGTTTGTTAGTGGTTGCTCGTGGATGCATATACACACACATTAGGCACTAGATCGGCTCAATCACTCTCATACTGCATATGGATGTGTGTGCATTTTTCTTCTTCTAATGGATGAAATTGAATGTATCATCATATGGATGTTGCATTTGGACAAATGATTGTGCACCCATATAGAACTTACATGTTATAATAGGATTAATTGCATACATGTTGGATTCATGACACTAATATACATAGCATTAAGGAGGTCGACATAATTAGTAGACCGCCCGATCTTCGCATTAGTATTGGGACATATACACACACCTTTGCATATATTCATATAAGCATTAGAAGTCTTTAAGGATAATGGATGCCCGTGATTGGTGGATGAGCAGATGAGTGATGGATGGTAGGATATACATTCTTCTCAACTTGGAAATTTCGGGGATGAAATCCCTTGATTAGGGGAGAATGTAACACCCCGTAAACTTAACAACAACACTAAAGAGGACAAATTAAAGAATATTTAATTTAATACTCAAAATTAAGGGAAACGGACTGTGCCATTGCGTTCATCTCAGAATTCTGCTCAAAATAGACACCTGGTTTTGCATAAAACGGACACTATATGAAGAAGTTATGAAGGTTTGAAGTTTGTATACGTGCAAGAGAATTATATATATATAATTAATCTAGAAAATCAAAAATCAGTCCAACAATCAAAATTTCGGTGGGCGGCAGAAATCCCGCTCAAGGGTGTCGACCTCTGGGTCGACCCCTCAAGGGGGGTCGACCCTCCTTCGACAGATTAAACAGATTAGGGTTTTGGGGGCATCTATAAATATGGCTTCATTTCCCATATTTTTGCACACCAAAAATAATAGAGAACTAGATGCTGCCTCTTCCCAGATCAAATCAAGTCTCTTCTTCTTCTTCTTCAATCAAATTATTCAAGCTTATAGATCTGTGATTAGATTCTTCTGTTTTCTAGATCCAAACACTGCGAGTCTATGTTAATCTTAGATCTAAATAATTAAAAATTTAATCCTGACATGACTATGACTTGGATATATGCCTATGACTATTTGAATCACATCAGATCTGCTATAACCGTTTATCTTAGTTATTCTGACATGATTATGAACTAGATCTGAACCTATACCTATTTATCATGTCAGATCTGCCTTTGATTATAGATCTAATTCACTGACCTTATACCTGTTCTATTATGTTTATGGCCAAATCAGATCTGTTATTAGTTGGACATCTAAATCATTGTTTAGATCACATCGTGCCTGTCCCTATTACGTTAGAATCAGTTCTATTATCATATGTTCATTAGATCTATTCCTATATGCCTACCTTGTCATTATGCCACTATATGTTTTATGCCTGTTTCTGCCATTATATGTCCATCATGTTAGTATGATCATCTCTGTTCTACTCCCTCTATCTTTTTCCCTTTTATTTTTATATAGCCAGGGTACCTTCGAGCCTAGGCATGTCGCTGAAATATATGAATGCGTTAGGCTGGGAATGAGGGGAAAACATTGAATTAGGGCGTAACTTGTAACTAGGAATATGGGCATAACTTGAATAAAGTGTAATAATATTAATTTAGGGCATATGGTTCATTATGAACATAACTTGGGAAAGGGGAATGAAAACCCATAACGACATAGGTAAATTTGGTTAATAATGGAAATGCCTAGGATTACAGTAATTAGAAACCGTAACCACGCTTAGACACGAGTTTAGATTACACTTGTGGTGGAAGTCTGCCCAGAACTTCCTGGCATATCCAGCGACCGCAAGTGGTGAATCTATTGTGATGGTCCTAAGTGCACAAACACGAGATGTACTAAGGCACGAGGTTAAGCCCGACTTGTGGAAGAAGTCTGCCCGGAACCGACAGGCATATCCAGCATCCACAAGTGGTATGCTTAATGTGGGAGGTCTAGTACATTATAACAAAAATGAATATGGCAATAAAGTTGAATACTTAACCTACTTGAATCCATATGGGTTGTATAAACATGAACTTGAATACGGGTTAAGTAAACTTGTTTGAACAGTGGGTGGGTTAAGTAAATCTGGGGTGGGTGGGTAATATTTATATATATAGGCCCACAAACTTAACCTGTTACGGTTAGGCAATTTTATGACACCATTAGGTAGGCATAACCTGTGGAAAACCTAGTAGTGGGATGCAAGACAAAGGGGAGAGCTTGCATCATCTTGTATGTGGGACCCGTTTTAGTCAGTAACCTATATATGGGTATCAAACTAGTACTACGAACTAGGTCGGAGTCGGGGCACGTTTACTGGGCTGATGGTAAGAGATCCAAAAGTGGGGACAGTGTCTGATGGCACGTTCCATCGGGGTCATGTGCGTGCATGACTCTGCCTGCTCGGGAAAATAAGACGCTGTGACATCAGTAGATATGGTTGTGCACATCCGGGAAATGAAGGGTTACCCCTTTGGGGAGTGATGCACCCTACTGTGGTGCCAACACAGGGTATCTACAGAGTAGGGAGCCGATCGATTAGGGTAGTAATTAGGGTACATTTAGATTCCAGTATGTTTAGGAGCCCATTATTGCCCTCAGAGGTGATTCCGGAACGTTGGGTTGTCTGGTGATTGTATGGGGTGAAAACCTCCCACTGGAAGTAAACCTAAGTCTGCCGTCTTACAGTTGTTGGGATCATCTCATTCTGGTTATACTAGTATTGGTGTAGAGAAATCATTAGAAAAGCGTATACACTCTATCATGTTTATCCTGTTTACCTTGTCATACCTGCCTTTTAAGTTGTTACCTTTCTTATCCACTTTATATGCCTGTTATGATACTTTTACTTATTTTTATGCTGAAAGTAACTGGACTCACCAGACTTTATGTCTGACTCATTTTGTTCCCTCTTCTATTTCTTCTGTTCCTCTCCAGGTTCTCAGGGTGGGAATATTCAAGCTCGATCGGGATTCTGCTATTATCTTGCTTGGAGCTGCTTAGATGTATTGCTCAAGTTCTTATCTTTGCTACTATGGCTATGTTTCTTTTGGGGATTATGCTTCTTTTATTATTGTACTCTAATGATTTAAGTACAAGATAGAAATTTTAATGATTTACCAGGTTTATGTATTTTCAGACTTATGATATTTTGAACCACGATGCTTTATGATTAATAAACTTTTTAAATTCCGATGCTATTTTATATCTGTCTTGTAATATTTCTGTTTCTGTTTACCCATAACGCTTCACGAAACTTAATGCATTCTCTTAATGAGTGACATTAACGGATGTAGGGTGTCACAAGTAGTTTTGTGGTAGGTTTCTTTTCTCGTCATGAATTCTCTTTTAGAAGAGAAGGTGATGTAGAAAATTCCAACAACACCAACAATGTTTGTAACATGAGATTGAGCATTTTTATTACCATGTTATGGTTAATAAAAAAAATCATAAAAATGGTTTGAGCTCCAGCCGCAGAGCAAGGCATCTCGTTGTTTATAGCCACTGTTTTGGGAGTTTTGGTGTTGTCTTGTTGTTGTCCCTTTCTAGCATCGGGTTCTTGGTTGTGGTAATTCGTGCTTGTAACTGTTAGTGTTGTTTAAATCGCATGACTTAGGTTAATGAGATTTCTATGTTTGGAGATGCTTATGTCATTCACGCGTGCCTGTTTGAATGAAATCTCATTTCGTATCTAAACTAACAGTTGTCCTAGAGCTGAAATGAAAAGAATTCTATGTTGGATAAATTTTAGCAAAGGATCGGTTTTGCGTTATTTTTGCCACGGGTATATAAATAAATAAATCACCGTTCCTTGTTAAAGCTAAAATTTATTTTGGTCTTTTTGTGTGTGATTTCAGTTTTCACATTTTTGGCGTGACTGACCTCCGTTTTCGCCAACATTTGACTTGAATCGTTTAAATTTCCGCAAAATACATTTTTGAAGTTTTTAGAAAATGTTGTTTGAAAAAAACAAAGATTTTTGTTGTTTTCTTATTTTATAGGAA
Source organism: Allium sativum (assembly GCA_030737875.1). NCBI lineage: Eukaryota > Viridiplantae > Streptophyta > Magnoliopsida > Asparagales > Amaryllidaceae > Allium > Allium sativum. The sequence goes on along the minus strand of CM060927.1, from coordinate 256,625,812 downwards.
AGTGAAACGGTTTTGAAAAGAAATTTTCAAAATAAACATGACAAGTTTTTAATCGAAAATTTATTATTGTGAAAAAATTCGATTTTTGGTAAGGTGAACAGTGTAAGGAAGATTTTGGATGCTTTGTGTGCTCGTTTTAGCAGTGCAGTAGGACCAACGACACGATGAAAATGTTAATGACAACAAGAAAAAGGCTGTTTTGGCCTTGAAAACGTCGTTTCCATTCCTTGTCGACGATACGCGAGAGTCATTAATTAACTCATTTTACGTTTTAAAGCTTATTTTATGCCTCCTTTATAGTCTACAGATGGAAATTTTTGTAGTATTTTGGGTAACTGAGGTGAAAATTCCAATGTAGTGCGGGAACTGGAAAAGTTATAAGCAGGAAAAATGTTAAAAATCTTAGCTCCAATTTCGTTTCTCTTGTTCATGAGAGATTAAATAGGAAACGATTAGATTGTGTATGTTTTGGATGGTAGGGTTTGGATGCAAAATTGGTTGTTTCACAATTTTACCCGTAATTAAGTGAAGGTTATGGATGAAAATTAATTTTCAAAATTTGCATTCATATAGAACTACCAGTATATTTAGGATGTTTTGCATCATGTTTTTGAAAGTGTTTTAAAAATCTCAATGCGTACATATAGAGGGCCCTATTTAGAATCATCTTGCATGCATATTTTATGATTGAAATGCACTAAGTACATCATACACATATACATATGGTTGCAAAGTGGATGTACACAAATTGGTTGTGTAGGATAGGATAACTACTTGTTACAATTTCGGGACGAAATTCCTTTTAAGGGGAGGGGGGAGAGAATGTAACAACCTAGAATTTTGACAACAAATAGTTATTTAATTAGAAGCTAAAAAATAGGAATTTCTGTAAACGATGGAATTTGACCACGAAACTTTAACTGTTGCGTTCGTCTCGGAATTCTGGTCAATTTTCATGATTGGAGTTTCGTGAACGGAGTCCGTATGAAAAAGTTACGGACAAATTATGAAAAATGGACGGAAATAAATAAATAGAATAATGTATATGGAAAATAATAATTCCCCCAGCCACCTCACTGCCAGGTCGACCAAGCTGTCAACCGGGGAGATCGACCGGCGGTCGACTGCTTGGTCGAGCCAAGTAGCGCCGGGTAGGGTTAAGAAGGATGGTTTTATAAAATATTATAAAACAGATGGACAGATATAACTTAAAACCGATCTGACGGTCCAAGGCCATTTCCATACCTATAAATAAAGGGGTAGAGTCTCATTCTTTTCCATTCAAATCTATAGAGGCAATTGAGCTCTACCATTTTTCTTCCTCTTCTAACCTAATTTCTAAATAAAATATATTCATACATATACCAAATCAAATCGAATTCATATGCAATTGAGAAGATTGTTAGATTAAATGGAAGAGGATGTTCAACGATAGATTTCTTCACTCTATTCCCTTTTCTTATATTTCTACAGATTTAGAATTTCCCTTTTCTGGATAAATTGTAGATTTATAAGAATTTGGGGATTGTAAGCCTAAAAGGTTCAAACAATTGAATTTGATGGCTATAAGGTGAGTGGGAAATTTACTAAAACAATTATAATGACTTATCTATTTCATCTGAATCCAATCTATGTTTTATACCTATCAGATCTACATATTTAAATAATCATGAATTATTGGCAACCGTTAGATCTGATTATGAGTATGTTTAAAATTGGCAAATGATAAGTTGTGATTATGAATATGTTTAAAATTGGTAAATGACAAGTTGTGCTTATATATAACATGAATTGTAGGATTTTATATAATTTTCCCACATATTCCTACAGTTATGTCATGAAATGTGTTGTATATGTTACGTTGCACTATGGATCTGGAAATCAGTCCCATTAACAAAAATCTGTTGTAGTTATGTTCCAGATCTTTAGCTCAGTGCCGAAATATGAAATATGTAAATTTGGGTAAAAAGATGAATTTGTGTATTATGTGATTGTAAGAATAAAAGAAATATTCCTTGCTTATATTAAATATTGTTAGGTTTTTGGCTTAAGCATTGTAAATTATGCCATTTTCATCATTTTTAAATAAAGAGGCATTATTTTAGAATCACAAGAAGTATAACAAAAAGAATTAAAAAGGGAAAAGTGGTGCAAAGGTATATATAAAAATAAATACACGTTTTTGTATGTAATTTGCATCGACTGTTCTAAAATAAAATACATTACATATATTTCTTGTGATTTGGAAATATGTTAATTCCACAAAATAGGCATATTTACAATGACTACGACTAACGATCCTTGTGAGACTTGAAACCTTTATGGCAAGATTGAATATAAAAAGGAAATGTTTGGTTAATTGATTAGACCAAATCATTAATTTAAATTTAAGAATAAAAAAAAAAAAAAAATAACTAAGTTGACCGCACATATACATAGAAACAAATATATACATATTATCCGTCCAAATCAGCGTAAAACGGTAAAATATGAATTGTATTAAATGTTTGAAGGTTTGAAATGTTGAACGGCATTAATTTATGGAATCATACATGTAAATTATATTCCATACTTATTGAATTTATTTATGGTGACCTTTGTAGTAGTTTGTGTAATTGATTACTATAAATGAAGCCATAAATAAATAATTAACAATTGTGACAAGTGTTGAATGTTTGGATAAGGTTCAATGGTGGAATTATATGTAAATATAATCCATATTGAATTAATATATTTGTGGTGACCATTTGTAGCAATCAATATAATTAATTGCCGTAAATGAGACCGTAAATAAAGAAATAACCATTGAAACCAATATTGATTGGGTGGAATAAATGTGATAGGAAACTGGTAACAATTCCTAAAATCAATTAGGATAATTGTTGTAAACCCCAATTAGGAATTTTGAATTATAACCGCATTTGGACACGAGCTTAAGCTCAACTTGTGGTATAAGCCTGCCCGGAACCGACAGACAAATCCTGCAACCACATGCAGTCAGCTTAATGTGAGGGGTCTAATACATAAAAATAAATGTACTAAGGCACGAGGTTAAGTTCACTTGTGGTAGAAGTCTGCCAGGAACCGACCGGCAGATCCAGCATCCACAGGTAGCCAACTTAATGTGAGAGGCCTAGTGCATATATATATATATATGTATGTATGTATGTATGTATGTATGTGTGTGTGTATATATATATATATATAACAACCAATAAACATATAAATAAAAGAATAAGAATAGCAATTGTCTATTGGGGTACAATAAATAGATAACTTGGGACTGATAAATAGTTGCCTTAGGAAAATATGACCATTAGAGTCATAAAGGGCAATAAAAAGGAAATAGGTGTCATAAGGGCATTTATGATTGTCATTTAAACATTAAGTCCAAATTAGGGAAGGTATTAAATAAAAACATCCTAAGGAAAAGAATATAACCTTCCTTATTAATAGCAATGGAAATAGAAAATATAATTGGACTTAATAGGTTATTAATGTAAGATATTATTAATAATATAAACCTGTGACGCAATTAGATGGTGTACGTATAGTATTTCCATATAAAGGAACTAAACGGGAATGACTTAACAACGTAGCCTACTTTATCCCAAATAGGGAAAGGTGTTAAAGGAAAATGGGGGACGAACTAATAACCTTCGGGTATAGTCCTCTTTTTGGGTCCTAAAAGGCTAAAGTGATTAGGGTTAAAGAGTCCACCCGGGAATAGGTTTTACAATTTAAGGGTCTTAAATGGAAGGTGTGTGTTGGCCTACCCAAACCTGGAAATTACAAGGGCCATATATGACTATCTATCCTATGGGAAGTAGTAAGCGACTAAGGGGGTTATCTAATAAGGTCATCTAGAAGGTATAACGCACGATAAAATACCTTCTCTCACCTTATGCGGGGCAAGGGTATATGCATGAATGACAAAAGCCTTAACTAGTAGGGCCCGTAGCTAGTGCCCTCTAGTTTTATGTTAACGTTGAATATGTTATCGAGGGTTAATAAGTGAATGTGGATATAGATAGAAACCCTAGGGACCCACTCTCGATAGAATTAACCAGTTAAGCTCTATTATAAAGGCTTCACAAAAATGTATGTAAATGTCATATCTCGGTAATATAATTTGGGAATACTACTTTGGGAAGAGTAGTAGAGTCGTGTGTAAACTTTAAGGGTTGGTTTAGAATCACTAACCTTGTCAGGAACCAAACGGAATATATCCGTGTTATAGTCTGTGTTGTACATTTCTTAGTCACCGGAACCTGTTGTTCTGACCCCCCTCCACATTACAACCTCGCAGGTCTCTTAGAGAAGGTCGGGTTCTCACAGATGAATAAGTTTGACTTTCGGTTCTCGTTCTCACTCATACTCGGTATTGGCAAAGTGACTTACTTTGAAAAAGGTAGTTACTTGAGTTAATACTAGTTTATCATATTTTGTTTCCGCTATGAGTTTTCTTTATCGTACTCTGATTATGCTCATGCACATTTATTGTAGGTACTAGATATACGCTCTATCCTTGGATGTATTCAAGTTTTGATTTTTGTCAAATTTCTGTGCAGAAAAGTGTTGAGTGTTACAACTTCCGCGCCTTCTTAGAAAAATACGAGTTTGGCGGTTTGCCTGTTGATTTATTTATAGATATCCAAATAAACTACATTTGTAACGACCTGACTTTTTCATACTATTTAAGCTAATATTTAACTATTCATGTCCAACTTAAATGACACAGGAAAGAGGATTGTTAATAGAAAGAAATTTTTGGATGAGAAAGAAAGAAAAATATATTAAAATAGAGAGATAAGAAGATTCAGAGTCTCACAACGGAACGATCACTATATAACAAAATTCTTTACTCAAAAATGAAACTTTACATATATGATTACAACATCAGAGTATATATACATTTCAATACAACACATATAGCGGAATAACTTATTACCAGAAAATACAGATATACATCTCGACTTTTGCTCCTTTTTGAAACTCCAAGTAAAATTAATCTGGAAATATTCTCGGTCTGGCCCGAGCACATTTGTAGTAAAGAAAAATTCACCCGGATCAGTCTTAAATACTTTCAGTGATAAATCCATATTGCAAACAAGTTGTTTAACTTTAGAAAATCCTTTGAAAGAAATGGATAATCATAAGACCAACCAACACATAAACACGGACGGTTTTTACCCTACAATAATTGTTTTTTGATATATCAAAATCTGGTGATGTTATAATAATGTCTATCAAACCACAAATAAATAACAATCTAGCAGAACACTTGCATCTCACGCTCCATATACTTAGTATATAATCAAAAACCACACAGCTCGTATTGGAGTTTATATTTACAACATGACAAGGTCCGAGACCACCTTCCGATCAGTATACTCTAAAGAGGATACACAGGGGTTCAACAAGAACATCTTGCAACCCAGCCACACATCACCGATCACTCATTCAACTTGAGTGTATCGAATATATTGTTACCTACGGTTGGGATCGGCAACCACCGTATTCCCGGGAGATACATAAACGATAGAAGAACAAATAGAATTTTTCTCTAGATGATGACAATACACCCTAATGGGTATGAACCGCATAGTCATGCAGCTTGCCCGATTTTTGTCATTTCCCAGTTGATGAGGCTTGAGGTCACGATTACCTTTTTAGAACGTCATATCATCGTTCACTTTGAATGTCACATTGTCAGGTCCGCCAAATCACTTATTGAATCCATAAATACACTATGGTTGTTAAGCTAAGAGAAGTTACCTTCTCCGAAACCAAACTTGGTATATTTGTAAAAATCAACGCACACGATCCTTAGGAAATAATCTGTCAGACATTCGTCCATATAAGTCATCCAGGAACAGGATAAACCGAACACACCCTCCTACCGCATCCTATATATATACCCCAAGGATTAGTAGCGAGAAGTCCTTGCGATCCAAAGATTTCAATCATGATAGAATCACAAGTCATTATAACTCTGGAGGCCAAACCAGAGAAATTTAACACCTAGTTTTTCCGCTCATGAAGATCCATGGTCTTCAATGCTCCATCTTTATAACGTCTCTGCATATTAGATTCGAACGCATAGTTAGCTTGGTTTTTGGTCTAGTTCCCATCCCGGTCTCTTCGAACTAACTCGTCAAACGTCTAAACAATGTTCACTGATAGTTGGGATTTTAAATATCAATCCACGATAGCACAATCAAGTATATTAACAGCTCAGGCCCTTTTTAATTTAAAACCATTATTAAAACATTTCATCGATTCTAAGAAATCGATTATATAGATTAGTCTTAACAAATCTCTTCTATTTTCATTATTTTAAAAACAATAATCAATATTATATCTTTAAAATAAAACATAATTATCAAACTCCTTTCCTTAATTCCTTTGTCTCGAAATATTCTTATATTTTACAAAACTTCTTTTATCTCCTTTATCTTGGAAATATCATTGTATACATATTTTTAATCAATCGGTATAATTTGATTACCAGATCTTATCTAAGTCAAGATAACGTCGAACAATGTATTCTTTATAATATAACCTTAACAGTTTCATTTTACGTTACAATCTTATCAATTTAAAGTTTACAATCTCTTTTATGGAAATTATAATTATATTTCCAATATTCGATTCCATTTCCAAAACCAATATAATCTCTTACTCTCATTCTTCCAAAATCTCAATCATTCACTTATTTCATTAAATATGTGTAATACAAAACATATTATTTCTATTATTTGGAAAATAGCACCATTTACTTACCTTCATGGTGTATGTATGGTTACCCTTAATATCAGATTCGAACAATGTCATATAATACATTGTTTATTATAAAACCAAATAGTCTTATTTCATTTTCTTAAATCTTGTGATGAAACTGCAATATTATTTCTCTTATGGAAATAATAAATAATTTCAACCTCTTACCATTACAAACTAATATTATCCTCAGATAATCCTGAAGTCGTTCAAGTTGGGGTATTTTATTTACCTCTCAGAACATAATTGACAACATTCTTATCTTCGGATAGATAAAAGTTTGTAACTTAAAAATCCATATTCGCTTATAGATAACAGCCTAAATTCGTTGACTGTTCACCAAAATACCAACTTTGCTTAAAATCACAATTCTGTTTACAACTTGGATTATATTATAATAATCCATTTCTCATATTATCTTGCTCAAAGCTATATAATATTCATTATAAAACTTAATTTGGATTCTTTTAATAAAAATCCAATTACATTCCCTTGTTTAATCATAGTGTTTATTTAATTCAATTCTTAAGCAACGTCGAATTAAAAATCACTGCCTTATCTTAAAAGGCTTATTTGTAAGCTTGGTTTATAAACTTGGGTTTAATAAAATCCTTTAAAGCATCCTTCTGTGCATTGTCGCAAATCTTCTTTTGTTTCGATTTCTTTTACTCAATTCAGGTATCAGGTAAAACATTTACTTTTAAACTATCATGTTGACTTAAAATTTCTTTTATATACTTCGTTTATAAAACTTGGATTTTATTATAAAATCCGTTCATGAACTCCTTTCAAATCTAATTAGATTTCATTAAATCTCGATTACTTTTTAGAAGGGATTCCAATTATAAAGCAATCATTAATTACTAATTAAAATAATTATTAACTTTGTTGTTAACTTCAATGGTAACTTAAAATAGAATAATTATTTTCCTTTAAAAGATTATTAAAATAATAGTTAATCTTATTAATAAATATCTTCTTGACAATTATCTCAAATACTGTTAATTAAATGATTAACCAATAAGAACATTCGTTAAGTTAACGTTTATTCATAAAAACTATTTCCATTAGATTAATTGAAAACAATTTAATCTGATAATCAATCTAAAATAAAACGGTTGACTTAGTCAACTAGTAACATCAGTTAACTCGCTAATTGATTTCCAACCATTATTTTTATTAAATCAATTAATAACTCAATTAATTTAATAATACCACTTAAATATTTTCTCAGAACAATTATTTCAAACCATTAACCATTAGGTTAATTATGACTTCATTGCTAATAAAACTTATTAAAATGTAAAAAAGCTCATAACTATAAAATATTAATTTATAAATAAACTTCTATTTTTTTAAAATAATTTACTTTGCTTCAGTTCTAAATTAAATAAATTTTATAACTTCGATTGCGTCAATTTGCCTAACGACACTCAACGTCTAAAAAGATGGATTTTAGGCCATTCACTTCCAACCACTTACTTAATACTATCTATTTATTAAAACACAATGATCGTTGAATTTCAAATCAACGATCAATATCCAATCAATGATCAACATCCAATCGGTATATAATGTTACTTGGGGTAAACAATTCATATATAAATAATAGAAAAGAAAAACAACAAATAAATTATTTGAGGAATCCAGTTGGATCCCTCCAACCTATTCTTCCTTGTTTCACAGTTCACAATACCATTTTATAATAACATATGAAATATTTTTAAGCTAAATCATCCAAAACGCTGTTAATATAAATGTAGGCAATCATTAAACAATCAATAAGCATCCAAGGCACCCAACCATCCAATTTAAACTATTAACTATGAATTATAGTTATATGAATTTGACACATCATAGAATTTTAGAAAGTGTGAGAGTTAACTCACCATTTTATTTCGATTGACGATGTTGATATATTTCATTTAATTTTAAACATGCGTTTAAAATTACACGAAATCCAAATCGCTTCCGATCCCAACCAAACTAGATCGACTGCGTAGCCTTTGTCTCTACGATTCCAACGAATCTTGTTTCGTCAAAAACTATTAACGTATGAAGGAATTAGACGCATTACAACTTTTAGATAGGATATATATAACCTTTATTATAATAATTAATTAATTAAACATAGATTAATTACCTTAATGACGACCCCTAATCGCGTGACTAGCTTCGATAATACTCTTTTAATCCAATCATTAAATCTGAGAAATCACGACATCTCCCCCATTTCCTTCGAACGAAATATATCCCACCTTTACGTTGCCATCATCAATGCCTCAAACCATCGTAACATCGGTCATCGCTATCCCAGCCGTGCAAACCACTTGCGCTCCATCTCAGATCGGTCCCCCACCTCTAACCACTTGTAGGCCCTACGAAGCTCAAAAACACGAAAACATGTCTTCTCCGTTTAACTACCTCCTGTGCACCACCAAGAAACTGCAACCGATCGGACATCCACAATCGTGACTGCTACCCTCCGACACTCTTTTTCCCTTCAGACCACTTCGACCATCGACGCCTCCACCACCTTCAGTTTCACCGATTTTCAAAACTAACCCCAAAAACACAACCACTCCGATCATCTCATTATCGCCACAGGCCAAATCAGCTGATTCGACCAACACTAAACTTGTAGGTCTTCACCCCCTTTCCAACTTTCCTTCAGATCCGATCACCTAAAACTGACCCCATCGTACACAAAGCCACCAGATACGAAACTGATATGTACATTGCCTTTGGGGAATTCCAACCACCACAGGTGGTGTTAGACCACCAAATTTTACGTGATGGTCCAGCACGACGTATTCTACAACATTGCAGTTGGCAACGCCGACCGATTCTCAACAGATTTGGAGAAATAAATTAATTAGTGGGATTGGACTTATTTGTAAAATTGTTAGGCTGAATACGATTTGGAGTTACTGAGTTGGGGTTATTTATAGATATGGTTTGTATTATTTTAACTTGAACTGACTAGCAATATTTTATTGAATGTGACTAACGATATTTATTTCGTGTCTATCGTAATTTCCGATCATTGTTTATTGATTTGTACGGTTACATACAAACTCCACTCGTGATGAAAATGGACGTCATGTTATAATTCGACATTACGGACCTAATGAAACTCGTTTTGTCAAAACCCGAGTCTGTTTGCAAATACAACACTAGTTTGAGTTCAAACGGTCGATTTATTTACATTTAATTTTTGTAACGACCCGAATTTTTGGCCATTTTAATTTGGATATGTTTTAAACATTTTAATTGAGATATTAATGGATTTTAAATATTTAATCCATTTAAAATCGAGTTTAAACGTTATTATTTATATTAATTATAAACGAGCTTGTAATGGCACGGTAGTTCGTAATATTCAGTTTTGAACTTCAATTGGATATACAGGATCCGATATAAGTCGGGATTTCATGAAACGAGAAACATTTGAATTGGTCTGATTATAATTTTCTAATGAAAGAGAAAAATTAGGCTTTCATGTTATATATTATTAGTTATTCCCAATTCAAATTTTAAAATAGTCGTTGTGGAAATCGTTAATTAACGATAACGTTTATTTAATATATTTAATAACGTTTTCTATATGAATTTGATATCGGTCGACTCGGACGTGTTAATGCTGAGTTATAAGTCGATATTGATTAATCTAAAGTGAGGTACTGTTCCAGTCGGGTATATCTGACGATGATAATTTATTTATTTTGAATTTAATAGTTTCAATATTTATTTAAATAAATATTTATCGATAATATTTATAATCTATTCACAATCCTTACTGTATAATAGCTAAGGTATGACATACGCAGTAGTGTAAAATGATTTTTTTGGGTGGATATTAATTCCCACATGTATGCGTAACGAAATAGACCAACATATACCACCTACTAAGTTGTATACAACAGGGAAATATACTGTATATGCAATAGAAAATAACAACCATCTAAAGCAGCAATATAAGGAATGGATCATGATAATCGAGCCTACATGATGTTGTAAGAAATAAACAGTATACCTATAAAACATCAAATAAAAATTCCAACCCAAATTCATTGAGTAACAAAGCTAAACAACAAATCAAATAAAGGAGAAAAAAAAGAGAACAAGACAACAAATGGCGAAAAGAGCATACCCTAGAAAATCAAAATCATAGAAATAAAGCAATGCATTTATTGGACAGTGCGTAGTTGTGTACAAGAAAAGAAAATAGTGTGAAAGAATCGGAGTAAATTTCACTGTATAAAATTCAAGGCATGGTATCATATAAATAATAAAACAAAGATAATACAATAAAATTTAAACAAGGCACGAACAGTTGCTTCACGCTCTGTACAAGATCTTTTGCCAATATACATATACAATAGTGACGCAGACTCATCCCTCAACCAAATACATGTTCACTTACTGTGACAAATTTTCACCATTACAAAGGTTGATGTACGACAATACTCTGAAAAGAAAAAAAGAAAAAAAAGTCTACTTGTACAAAACTGCATGGCTAAAATCGTCCCTCTCAGTAGCACTAGCATGCATACTCTATGGTAGATCAGGACAGCACATAGGCCTAGATCATTTACCTTTTCAGTAGCATCTACTCTGTTTGAGAAGACAATTCAAGCCACCAACCCATCAACGCAGTACCTTCTTCTCCTTCCATCTCCTCACATCAATAGACCGACACTCAGCTACCACCTGAATAGACAATACATAGCCACAGATCTACTGACTCGACATCGACTTTATCTTCTACCCCCATTCGCATATAAATACCATTGAGATAACCCAAACTTCCCAAGACAAACTAGTTCACTTCACTTCGCAAAACCACTTCCGTTCATGACCCAATAAACCCAAACCAAGTCACGCACAAATGGAAATAAAACATTCAATTTTTCTACCACATAAAAACTCTCAATCTATACACCGATCAGCAAAGCATAGAACATAAAATAACAATGGGAAAGGGGATCTGTAAGCAGACATATTTTGATGAAAAGCGAAGTAGCATTGAGGGCCGATCTTGCCGGAAAGGTGTTAATTTAGGGGATGGACAGTGGGCTAACGGGAGGAGCAGTGACGATGGGGTTCACGCTGTGGGAGGAGCTGACAACGACGCTCCATCTGGTGGTGCTCGCTGGAGTTCCGATCACCGGAGGAGTGAGGGACGCTTGGATTTAATGTTGGCAGTGGTGGTTCCTTTTTCTAGAGGGCGAGAGCAAAAAGAAAAGGGTAGGGGTGGTATGAATGAATGAATCTAATTTTTAATTTGGATGGGAGACAAAAACAAATGAAGAAGCAGATGGAAATAGTTGAAGGTGGTTTTCTTTTATCTAGAAATGGGTGACGTGGATCCGGTTTTAGGGTAGTGGATGTGCTGCGAAAATCAGTGGGCTGGCTAAACGTGGAAGCCCAAATTCTAGTGAACGAAAATTCACGACTGGGCAAGGTATTAATTAATTATTATTATGGAAATTAAAGGCTAATTAATTTATACTTTTAAATCATTAAAGATCGTATAATATTTTAAAGTATGACAGGGTTTAAAACAGTTCGATTAGAGTTCTGGAAGTTTCGGTCGTAATTTCGAATAAGGCAGAGACGGACGAAGCGGTGAATAGCGGTGTTGGACCGCAATATTTTAACCCAATTAATTAGTTCGTTAATTTAATTTAATTTATAATTAATTAGTTATTTAAATTTGAATTTAATTTAAACATTAACAATGTATCCACATTTGATCAGAACTGGCCGATTCCAGATTGACTGGGAACAAAATGAACGAGCACGACGATATGGAATGGAATTAAATTTGACGGGGTTGAAACTGTCTGGAATGAGCTGTTCACACGACGCATACCAAGTGAGTATAACTCACTCAGTTCACCCACTTATATTTTATAAGTAGGGTTTAAATTTTTGTGTGCTATGGCTGTTTACTGTTTGATGATTGCTGAATGATACTGATTGACTGAATAAATTAAATTAAACGTTGGTTTAATTTAATTAACCCCAAATCGTTATTCTAACAATTGGAACCGACTGCGGTAACTTACCCGGTTGGTCGCATTTATATTTTTATAAACACATTAAATTAAATGGTTAACATTGAATTATCGTTGATGGATGATTATTGAAATTATCAGTTTAGTTATATATATATCCCCGTGAATAGTGATTATATTGAAATAACATCTTTATGCAGAGAAGGACAGGTTGGAGGAATCCAACCGGATTCCTCAAATTTACGGTTTGTTTCCATATGATTATTACATGAACTGTAAAACCCCGCATTATTGGATTATTGAATTGTTGTTGGTTGTTAAACCCCAAATGCAACATTGGTTTGGTTATTAACCAATAGTGATATTGGATGATCAATTCATAGCAAATGGCAAAAATACAAACTGTTTATAAAGTTTTATTTACTGTCAAGTGAATCGAAGTTATGAAATTTATTTTCTATAACTGAATATAGGTTTTTAAATATATTTTTAAATGAAGTTTTAAAAAGAAAATAAACCAACCATATTTATATAGTTTGTTTAACCACTATTTTTGTACCAAAATCAACCGTGTTCGAAGCACGTGCTTCATCGAAATCTCTGAGTGATTTTATAAAGTTTATTTTTGTATTAATATTCATAAGCTAATGGGCTGAAATTAACATGGCGATTAATAATCGGGGTTTATTGTGTTTAAGAAACAATAAAAATGAGATTTATTTAGAAATAGATTATTGTTTAACAATCAAAGTAAATGAGATTAATTGAATTAATAATGTTATTTATTAATTTAAATGAAATGACGAGTTAGAATTGATTTGTTGGTTAATCATGTTTTTAAGATTTACCAAGCTAACTGTTTTGATTAGTAATTGATTATTTAATTAAATTAGATTGGGCTGATTAATTTAATAAATTAAATTAGCTAATAGTTGTTTAATTAATAATATTTAAAAAAAGAATTTAATTCTAGTTAATGATGAAGTAAAATAAAATCTTTATTTAATTTAAGGGGTTACTTCTTAAATAAAGTTCATTTAAGTAAGGAATTAAAGTTAGAAATAAAAATATATTTAAGTTGGAAAGGAAGTTTATGAACCGATTTATATTTAAAACGAATTTGGTAAATGGAGTTATCAAGTGATTTTAAGACCATAAAGTAAGATTAAATTAAATGTTACTTAACATTTTAAGTAAAAGAAATCGAGATGGCAAAAGGGCTTTATATTAAACCAGAGATATGTAAACGAGTGTGGATAAGAAGAAGAGGAGTTAAAGCGTTAAATTGTAAATGGACGTCACCTAATAATGGCCTTAAGAGTAATGGATAAAATTGAAGTGAGATTTCCCAAAGGAAATGATTTAAAGAATTAGAAAAGAGGATTTCCCTAATTGAATTTGGAAAGATGTACAGTGATAGGATTTGAAGTAAAAATCCAAATAATGGGACAAATGGTTATAAAGGAATTAAAGTTTAAAAAGTTAATGTGTATTAATCTTTTACTAAATCAATGAATTTAGTAATAACCATATATTTATAAAGGAGTTTTTTAAGAAAGTTTATAAAACTGTATGATAATACAATAGTGAAGTGGTATTAAAATGAATAGGAGTTTTCGAATCACGATTCATATTTATCTTATGATAAGAATGATGTTGATCAAGGTCTGAGAGGTAATTAAATACCCCAACTTGAACAATTTCAGGATTTTCAAAAGATGATATGGGTCGTGATAATGGAGTTGTTAAAGTAAATTGTTTTGGTAAAGTATTTGTGAAACATTATCTAAAGCATTTGGACATATATGTATATATATGATGGAGTTCCAAAACAAAAGGAAATAAAGAGGGGGAATTTGAAGTAATATTTCCATAGTAATGAAACAAAAGGGGATTTTGTAACGAGTGTTTACGAGGGTAAGTGAATTGATCTTGATGATAAGTAATGCGGTGGCGAATATATTGGGAGAATAGTAACGGGGAATTGGATAGGATTTTAAGGTATTTCTTTTAAGTATTTTAAATAAAATGGTTTGAGAATATTATATATTAAAAACTAATATATTATTTTTGACATTATAATTGATATATTATTTTAATGGCCAAGTGACGCTGTGTAATAGACTAATGGACTTATTTTATTTTTATGATTGTTTATTTTGATAGTTAAATAACCAACTATCAAAATCATGCCAATGCGCTGTTGGTACGGAAAGACCGGGATCGAATGTATATTCGAAAACCACTCCGAACCGACAAATATGTAAAAGATGCTGGTTGAAGATGGAGCAGTTGAAGACCATGGATCTTCATAAGCGAAAGGACTACTTACCGAATTTCTCTGGCTTACAACCAGAGTTATTTGTTTTTTGATTCTGTCGTGGTTGAAATCTATGGACTGCAAGGACAACTCGCGATTGATCCATAGGGTGATTCCTAGGATGCAGTAGGAGGGCGCCTTCGGTTTGTCCAATCCTAGGTTAACTTGTATGGACTGATGTCGGACAGAGTATTACCAAAGGGATTACGTATGTTGATTTCTTCAAACGTACTATTGTTGGTGGCAGAGAGGGGCACTTCTCTTAGCTTAACTACTAGAGTATTTTTGTGGACGTCAATTAGTGGTATCTGATGGATCTGACAATGTGGCATTCAAAGTGAATTGTGGCCATATGTTATGAAAGATAATTTAAACCTCAAGCCTCATCAACCGGGAAATGACAAAAATCGAGCAGGCAGCATGGCTATGTGGGTCGCTCCCATTAGGGTGTATTGTCACCATCTAGAGAAATTCATTATTTGTTCTTCTTTCACTTCTGTATCTTTGGATAACGGTTATGTGGGCCCAACCGTTGGCGATAATATATTCAATACACTCAAGAGAAATGAGTGGTTGGTCATGTATGGGCCGGGTTGCAAGACGTTCTTGTTGAACCCAATGTATTCGCCTCTAGAGATACACTATCGGCAGGTGGTCCCATACCTTGTCATAGTCGGAATCCAATCTCCAATAATCTCCCGTGGTTTTTTTGTTTACTATATATGTGGAGCATGAGATGCAAGCGTTCTGCTAGATTCTAATTATTTGTATTTAGACACTATTATAATATCGACAAGTATTGATTTTCAAAAATGTTTTGGGTTATCGTAAGGTAAAAACTGTCCATATTTATGTGAGGATTTGGTCTTACGATTATCCTTTTCTTTCAGAAAGGATTTTTAACTTTAAAATCAAGTTGTGTGATGTCTTTAAACTTAGTGGGTTTCTCACTCTGGTTCACTAGACTGGCCCGGTATTTGTAATGCTCAGGTTAGACCGAGGTGTGCAGGCTCAGGTTATCAGATGCTGTGAAGAGACGAGTTGGAAGAGTTCAGACGTATGAAGTTATATCATTCCGTTGTGTGTTGTATATGAGTACAGGTTATTATAATTGCCAGATGTGTGATATACTCTGATGATTGTAAGTATATTTTCAAGCTCTCAATAAAGATTTATTTCTACATTATATTCTATTCCGCTGCAATGTGAGGCTCTATGTCATGATGGATCTTCTTCTTCTTCTGTTCTAACATTTCTTTCTTTCTTATCTCACCCTCTAAATTCTTTCTAATAATGTTCCAGTGTTTCGATGCTTGAATAGTCAACAGGGTGTTTTTATGTCGATTTTCGGAGTCTAAATCCTTGGGCCGTTACAGTGGTATCAGAGCTATTGGTTTGGTAATAACCTTGGCTCTATGGCGTGACTCGATAGAGATAGGGTTAGTAACATCCTAGATTGAGTTGGAGTGTGTATATATATATGAGAGCATATTTGTTGATTTTATATAAAAGTGTTTTGTATTGTGTGGTTTGATCGGTTCAAGTGTTGAGAAGCATTGGACTGCAAATGTACACAATATTGTTTTAAAAATAGGGTAAATAAAATAATTTTTCCCAAATATATTTTCGTATAGAAAGAAAATAATTTATAAAATTATTAAGATATTGTGACTTGGTTGATTTATTTGAATGTAATCCAAATGGGAATTTGATTTTGAATAGTTAATATAACCAAAATTTCATATATATATATAGTTGTAAAGAAAAAGAGAATTTTAGTATGAAATTAAAAATCAGGATTTAACTCAAGATAAGCTAAAATAGAATGAATTGGAATGATGGCTTTCGAAAATGAATCAGAACCAGGATTATTAGATGAAAAAGTAAACTAATTAGAAAATTAAATAGTTAATTGAATATGGAAAGTGAAATTGAACTTAGTAAGGTTGATTGATGTGTATTGGTTATTGTTTGGATGCTAGATTGGTTGAAATAAAATTCATCAATAGTTAAAGAAACCAAATGAATTAGAAACCGAGAAAATTGAATTCTAATGAATTTGAACAAAATTAAATATTGAAATGAGAAATAAGGATAAAATCATTTATCTGTTATTATGTTGAAATTGGAGTTAAGAACAGGTTGGAAGGAGCTGGTTGTTGCTTGGTAATTGGAGTATGATGCCCGACAAATAGGTACGCCTTGAAATTAATGGCTGGATGGTCGTTTTATACGTCTGAGTTGGATTGCCGCTTGGCATTAATTTTCTTTCGACCCATGTGAGTCCCGGAGTAGCAAGTTGTAGTTGTTCTGATCGAATCATGCAGACGAGGTGCTGGCGAATTATCGTATTTTTTTTAATTTTTTTTTATATATTTTAGATGATAATTTTAAATAATTATTTGGTAATTAATGAAGTTCGGAATATTTTTCTTACCTTAGCAATTTCGAGGACGAAATTATTTTAAGGGGGAAGAATGTAACGGCCCAAATTTTTGGCCATTTTAATTTGGATATGTTTTAAATATTTTAATTGAGATATTAATGGATTTTAAATATTTAATCCATTTAAAATCGAGTTTAAACGTTATAATTTATATTAATTATAAACTAGCTTGTAATGGCGCGGTAGTTCGTAATATTCAGTTTTGAACTTCAATTGGATATACAGGATCCGTTATAAGTTGGAATTTCATGAAACGAGAAACGTTTGAATTGGTCTGATTATAATTTTCTCATGAAAGAGAAAAATCAGGATTTCATGTTATAGATTGTTAGTTATGCCCAATTCAAATTTTAAAATAGTCGCTGTGGAAATCATTAATTAACGATAACGTTTATTTAGTATATTTAATAACGTCTTCTATATGAATTTGATATCGGTCGACTCGAACGTGTTGATGTTGAGTTATAAGTCGATATTGATTAATCTAAAGTGAGGTACTGTTCCAGTCGGGTATATCTGACGATGATAATTTATTTATTTTGAATTTAATAGTTTCAGTATTTATTTAAATAAATATTTATAAGCTATTCACAAACCTTACTATATAATAGCTAAGGTATGACATACGCAGCAGTGTAAAATGATTTTTTTTTTTGGTGGATATTAATTCCCACATGTATGTGTAACGAAATAGACGAACATATACCACCAACTAAGTTATATACAACAGGGATATATACTGTATATGCAATAGGAAATAACAACCATCTAAAATAGCAATATAAGGAATGGATCATGATAATCGAGCCTACATGATGCTGTAAGAAATACACAGTATACCTGTAAAACATCAAATAAAAATTCCAACCCAAATTCATTGAGTAACAAAGCTAAACAAAAAATCAAATAAAGGAGGAAAAAAAAGAACAAGACAACAAATGACGAAAAAAGCATACCCTAGAAAATCAAAATCATAGAAATAAAGCAATGCATTTATTGGACAGTGCGTTGTTGTGTACAGGAAAAGAAAATAGTGTGAAAGAATCGGAGTAAATTTCACTATACAAAATACAAGGCATGGTATCATATAAATAAAAAAAACAAAGACAATACAATAAAAGTTAAACAAGGCACGAACAGTTGCTTCACGCTCTGTACAAGATCTTTTGCCAATATACATATACAATAGTTATGCAGACTCATCCCTCAACCAAATACATGTTCACTTACTATGACAAATTTTCACCATCACAAAGGTTGATGTATGACAATACTCTGAAAAGAAAAAAAAAGTCTACTTGTACAAAACTGCATGGCTAAAACCGTCCCTCTCAGTAGCACTAGCATACATACTCTATGGTAGATCAGGACAACACGTAGGCATAGATCATTTACCTTTTCAGTAGCATCTACTCTGTTTGAGAAAACAATTCAAGCCATCAACCCATCAATGCGGTACCTTCTTCTCCTTCCATCTCCTCACATCAACAGAACGATGCTCAGCTACCACCTGAATAGACAATACATAGCCACAGATCTACTGACTCGACATTGACTTTATCTTCAACCCCCATTCGCATATAAATACCACCGAGATACCCCGAACTTCCCAAGACAAGCCAGTTCACTTCACTTCGTAAAACCACTTCGATTTGTGACCCAATAAACCCAAACCAAGTCACACACAAATGGAAATAAAACATCCAATTTTTCTACGACATAAAAACTCTCGGTCTATACACCGATCCGCAAAGCATAGAACGTAAAATAACAATGGGAAAGAGGATCTGTAAGCTGACCTATTTTGTTGAAAAGTGAAGTAGCATTGAGGGCCGATCCTGCCGGAAAGGTGTTAATTTTGGGGATGGACTGTGGGCTAACGGAAGGAGCAGTGATGATGGGGTTCATGCAGTGGGCGGAGCTGACAACGACGCTCCATCTGGTGGTGCTCGCTGGAGTTCCGATCACCGGAGGAGTGAGGGGCGCTTGGATTTAATGTTAGCAGTGGCGGTTCCTTTTTCTGGAGGGCGAGAGCAAAAAGAAAAAGGTAGGGGTGGTATGAATGAACGGGTCTAATTTTTAATTTGGATGGGAGACAAAAAAAATGAAGAAGCAGATGGAAATAGTTGAAGGAAGTTTTCTTTTATCTAGAAATGGGTGATGTGGATCCGATTTTAGGGTAGTGGATGGGCTGCGAAAATCAGTGGGCTGGAAAAATGTGGAAGCCCAAATTCTAGTGAACGAAAATTCATGGCTGGGCAAGGTATTAATTAATTATTATGGAAATTAAAGGCTAGTTAATTTATATTTTTAAGTCATTAAAGATCGTATAATATTTTAAAGTTTGACAGGGTTTAAAACAGTTCGACTAGAGTTCTGGCAATTTCGGTCGTAATTTGGAATAAGGCAGAGACGAATGAAGCGGTGAATAGTGGTGTTGGACTGCAATATTTTTACCCAAGTAATTAGTTTGTTAATTTAATTTAATTTAATTTATAATTAATTAGTTATTTAAATTTGAATTTAATTTAAACATTAGCAACGTATTCACATCTGATCAGAACTGGTCGATTCCAGATAGACTGGGTACAAAATGACGGGGTTGAAACTGTCTGGAATGAGCTGTTCACACGACGCATACCAAGTGAGTATAACTCACTCAGTTCACCCACTTATATTTTATAAGTAGGGTTTAAATTTTTGTGTGCTATGGCTGTTTACTGTTTGATGATTGCTGAATGATACTGATTGACTGAATTAATTAAATTAAACATTGGTTCAATTTAATTTACCCCAAATCGTTATTCTTACAATTGGAACCGACTGCGGTAACTTACCGGTTGGTCGCATTTATATTTTTATAAACACGTTAAATTAAATGGTTAACATTGAATTATCGTTGATGGATTATTACTGAAATTATCAGTTTAGTTATATATATATATCCCCGTGAACAGTGATTATATTGAAATAACATCTTTATGCAGAGGAGGAGAGGTTGGAGGAATCCAACCGGATACCTCAAATTTATCATTTGTTTCCATATGATTATTACATGAACTGTAAAACACCGCATGATTGGATTATTGAATTGTTATTGGTTGTTAAACCCCAAATGCAACATTGGTTTGGTTATTAACCAATAGCGATATTGGTTAAGCAATTCATAGCAGATGGCAAAAATACAAACTATTTATAAAGTTTGATTTACTATCAAGTGAATCGAAGTTATGAAATTTATTTTCTATAACTGAATATAGGTTTTTAAATATATTTTTAATTGAAGTTTTAAAAAGAAAATAAACCAACCATATTTATATCATTTGTTTTAACCACTATTTTTGTACAAAAATCAACCATGTGCGAAGCACGTGCTTCATCGAAATTTCTGAATGATTTTATAAAGCTGATTTTTGTATTAATATTGATAAGCTAGTGGGCTGAAATTAATATGGCGATTAATAATCGGGGTTTATTATTTTTAAGAAACAATAAAAATGAGATTTATTTAGAAATAGATTATTGTTTAATAATCGAAGTAAATGAGACTAATTGAATTAATAATGTTATTTATTAATTTAAATGAAATGACGAGTTAGAATTGATTTGTGAGTTAATCATGTTTTTAATATTTACCAAGCCAACTGTTTTGATCAGTAATTGATTATTTAATTAAATTAGATTGGGCCGATTAATTTAATAAAATAAATTAGCGAATAGTTGTTTACTTAATAAGATTTTAAAAAAAGAATTTAATTCTAGTTAATGATGAAGTAAAATAAAATCTTTATTTAATTTAAGGGGTTACTTCTTAAATAAAGTTCGTTTAAGTAAGGAACTAAAGTTATAAATAAAAATATAATTAAGTTGGAAAGGAAGTTTATGAACCGGTTTATATTTAAAACGAATTTGGTGAATGGGGTTATCAAGTGATTTTAAGTGCATAAGGTAAGATTAAAATAAATGTTACTTAACATTTTAAGTAAAAGAAATCGAGATGGCAAAAGGGCTTTATATTAAACCAGAGATGTGTAAACGAGTGTGGATAAGAAGATGAGGAGTTAAAGCATTAAATTGTAAATGGACGTTACCTAATAATGGCCTTAAGAGTAATGGATAAAATTGAAGTGAGATTTCCCAAAGGAAATGATTTAAAGAATTAGAAAAGGGAATTTCCGTAATTGAATTTGGAAAGATGTACAGTCATAGGATTTGAAGTAAAAATCCAAATAATGGGACAAATGGTTATAAAGGAGTTAAAGTTTAAAAGGTTAATGTGTATTAATCTTTTACTAAATCAATGAATTTAGTAATAACCATATATTTATAAAGGAGTTTTTCAAAAGCAAGAAAGTTTATAAAACGTATGATAATACAATAGCGAAGTGGTATTAAAATGAATAGGAGTTTTCGAATAACGATTCATATTTATCTTATGATAAGAATGATGTTGATCAAGGTCTGAGAGGTAAATAAATATCCCAACTTGAACAATTTCAGGATTTTCAAAAGATGATATGGGTTGTGATAATGGAGTTGTTAAAGTAAATTGTTTTGGTAAAGTATTAGTGAAACATTATCTAAAGCATTTGGACATATATTCATATATATGATGGATTTCCGAAACAAAAGGAAATAAAGAGGAGGAATTTGAAGTAATATTTCCATAGTAACGAAAAAAGGGGATTTTGTAACGAGTGTTTATGAGGGTAAGTGAATTGATCTCGATGATAAGTAATGCGGTGGCGAATATTTTGAAGAATAGTAACGGGGAATTGGATAGGATTTTAAGGTATTTCTTTTAAGTATTTTAAATAAAATGATTTGAGAATATTATATATTAAAAACTAATATATTATTTTTGACATTATAATTGATATATTATTTTAATGGCCAAGTGACGCTATGTAATAAATCAATGGACTTATTTTATTTTTATGATTGTTTATTTTGATAGTTAAATAACCAACTATCAAAATCATGCCAATGCGTTGTTGGTACGGAAAGACCGGGATCGAATGTATATTCAAAAACCATTCCGAGTCGACAAATACGTAAAAGATGCTGGTTGAAGATGGAGCAGTTGAAGACCATGGATCTTCATAAGCGGAAGGACTACTTACCGAATTTATCTGGCTTGCAACCAGAGTTATTTGTTTTGTGATTCTGTCGTGGTTGAAATCTATGGATTGCAAGGACTACTCGCTATTGATCCATAGGGTGATTCCTAGGATGCATTAGGAAGGTGCCTTCGGTTTGTCCAATTCCAGGACAACTTGTATGGACGGATGTCGGACAGAGTATTTCCAAAGGGATTACATACGTTGATTTCTTAAAACGTACTATAGTTAGTGGTGGAGACGGGCACTTCTTTTAGCTTAACTACTAGAGTATTTTTTGGACGTCAATTAGTGGTATCTGATGGATCTGACAATGTGGCATTCAAAGTGAATGGTGGCCAAATGTTATGATAAATAATTTAAACCTCAAGCCTTATCAACCGGGAAATGACAAAAATCGGGCAGGCAGCATGGCTTTATGGGTCGCTCCCATTAGGGTGTATTGTCACCATCTAGAGAAAATTAATTATTTGTTCTTCTTTTGCTTTTGTATCTTCGGATAACGGTTATGTGGGCCCAACCGTTGGTGACAATATATTTGATACACTCAAGAGAAATGAGTGGTCGGTCATGTATGGGCCGGGTTGCAAGACGTTATTGTTGAACCCAGTGTATTCGCCTCTAGAGATACACTATCGGCAGGTTGTCCCATACCTTGTCATAGTTGGAATCCAATCTCCAATAAGCGTCCGCGGTTTTGTTTGTATACTATATATGTGGAGCGTGAGATACAAGCATTCTGCTAGATTCTAATTATTTGTATTTAGACACTATTATAATATCATACAAGTATTGATTTTCATAAATGTTTTGGGTTATCGTAAGGTAAAAATCGTCCGTATTTATGTGTGGATTTGGTCTTATGATTATCCTTTTCTTTCAGAAAGGATTTTTAACTTTAAAATCAAGTTGTGTGATATCTTTAAACTTAGTGGGTTTCTCACTCTGGTTCACCAGAATGACCCGGTATTTGTAATGCTCAGGTTAGACCGAGGTGTGTAGGCTCAGGTTATCAGATGCTGTGAAGAGACGAGCTGGAAGAGTTCAGACGTATGAAGTTATATCATTCCGCCGTGTGTTGTATATGAGGACAGGTTATTATAACTATCCAGATGTGTGATATACTCTGATGATTGTAAGTATATTTTCAAGTTCTCAATAAAGATTTATTTCTACATTATATTTGTTTCCGCTGCAATGTGAGGCTCTGTGTCATGATGGATCTTCTTTTTCTTCTTCTATTCTAATATTTCTTTCTTTCTTATCTCGCCCTCTAAATTCTTTCTAATAACGTTCCAGTGTTTCAATGCTTGAATAGTCGACAGGGTGTTTTTATGTCGATTTTCGGAATCGAAATCCTTGGGCTGTTACAATTTTCATACGCTCACAAATAACTCCGATTAGTGGAAACTTTAAATCTAGCCATAATTAACTATTACGGATTTAATAAAACTCGTTTCGTTGAAATCCGAGGTGATTTGAATAAGAGCCATTTTTAAAGGTCCAATTTAAATTGAAATTAATCAATTTTAAAATACCTCAATATAATAATAATAAATTGTTATTATCGGACATATTCAGATTGAATCTCGTATAGTTTCAAAATAAATTACTTTGGGTTGAGTTTCAAGTTAAATCGATGTTCAATATATTAAATTTCCTTTTATTTATATAACAAATCGTTATGCTTTATAAACGATTCAATAACGACCGTTTGAAAATTTAATTTGGACATAACTTGAAATCTACAATATGAAAACTCGAATTTTCTCTTTCATTAGAAAATCAATATCCAAAAGATCCGTACGATTCTTGTTTCAAAGAATTTCGACTTATATTGGATCATGTTCGTTCATTTAAAGTTCAAAACGTAAAACTACGAACTACCACGATGCTGCAGCTCGATTTATAATTAAAATATAAATTATAAGTTCAAACGTTGTTAAATAAACGAATTTGTTACATAATTATATTCTAAACTGAATTATACTCTTTTATATGTCCAATTCGTATTATGTTGCAAATCCAGCTAATTCCGACTATTTCGAAATTAAATTATTATTTATATTAATAAAATATTCGAAATCATTGAATTCAAGCTATTTAAATTGTTAAAACAACATTTAAAACAATTTTTAAATGTATAACTTAATGGTTAAAAATCTCGGTCGTTATTACGTCCATCAGATTTAAACTAAGATAAATCTCACCAACAAAACAAGCCCGAGCCAACAAGTGCCAAAAAACAACATTAAACAACATGGATCGACCCAAACCATGCTTGGGTCGATCCAAACCATGCTTTGATCGATCCAAACATGTATTAACACGTTGAGCTACTTTCTTTCTTGTTATGATCGTGAGTGATTTATTTCTTGCCCATTTTTTATTTTGAGCTTATTCATTTCCCTGACCGCTACTGTTTGATTTCCAATTTTATTATATTTGATATAAACTTACATTTCAAATTCAAACGCGTAATTAATGTGCATGTAAATTTTCTTTCGTTTTTAACACATGCCTAGTTTCAAATTCAAGTTTTAACGTTATTCGAATTTATGTTCCTATTAATGTCATTAACGACGCGCATTAACTCTCAAATTCAAATGCGTATTGCTTTTGAAATTTATATATTTACATGAAATAACTAAATATTATACATACTAACATGCGTGTTACTATTAATTAGTATTTTTGGTTTTAAACTTTAACATTACGTTATATTTATTAATTTATAACATGTTATTAATTAATTTTCATTCATTCTATTATGACGTTTCATTTAATTTAATTTTGTTTATACCTTTGCAACGTTGTGTTTGCATAACGACAACTTTTTATTTGGTTCTCAATTATTCTACACGTTTTTCAAATTTAAATGCATACTATTTATGAAACTAATGTATGCATATATTTTTAAAATAAATATATTCACATGCATTTACACAAAACTTTGGACATTAATAACTTTTTTGTAACATATTATATATGTAGACTAATCATAAATTGCTTCGAACGCAATGGTATACATTTCGTAACCAAATTCTAACAATCCCAAAATGCCCGCTTTCCATTATTGATTAATTTTGTAATTATTATAATCGCTTTTATTATTAAAAATGTGGGGAATTACATTCATCAATCCTTTAGGAAATTTCAACCCAAAAATTTGATAAAGGTAAAATTAGTAATTCCTCGCTTAATTTACAATCATCATGTACATCCAATTTTACAACCATCCGTGTACTTGTGCAAAGTGTAATACATAATAGAAATTCATGAATTAAATAAATGTATAAGTGGTACCTCATATATGAATTCACTTTTTTTTCAAAAATCTTTTGAAAACATGATGCACACAACCTAAATATGATGGCAGTTTCATGAATGCAACAAATTTAACAATAAAAATTCCTTTTCATCCAATTTTTCCCATACCCTTGCTGAACAAGGGCATAGTTCATCTAATTTTCACATCCACACCATGTTGTAGATAACAATATATGTTTTTTGTTTGATGATAACAAATGTATATTTATTTTATATGTGCTTGCAATTGTGCTATTCTATTACACTATAGACATAATTAAATATTTATATATAAACAAAATACTACTGCACAAGAATTTAAACATATATACAAATAATATTTTATTGAAATATAATGTTTTATTTCAACAATTCAATAGTACAATCTAACAACTCCACTATTTGTACATCTCAATGTAATACAATACAATTCAATTTCACATGCAATTTCAATTGTTACATATGTTCCTCACGGCAACTCTCAAAAACTTAGTTATATTCAATTACATTCCACTCTACTGTACAAACTCATATTCAGACACTCACTCATATACAATTACACACATTTGTCTTCAGCGTGCTTCACAGTCAGTCCAATCACTTGCTGACCTGTCACAGAAACACGCACGGTAAACTGAAACAAAAATAATTTTAAATTCTAGCAGATATAATTTTATTTTAAAATTTATTTACCACAGAATTTTGTTGTGTTTCTCATCATATTTCATGACTTGATCTGATATGATTTTACATCCATCTATGTCTAGACAGCTTGTGATATTTATAGTGAATAACTGTAAATACCACAAGGTAGACAGTGTATCTTGTGCTCATATATATATATATATATATATATATATATATATATATATATATATATTCCGCACATACATGTACACACATACATGTTTATGTATATACACATATATTTTTGTGTAGGGGCAATACGATCAAATATCAGTGAGTAGGCATGAACCAAGAAATTCAGTGCAAGCGCAGACACACACACATATATACATACACACATTTGTGCTCATATATATATATATGTATATACATAGAAGCAACAATGGTTCAACAAAAAAATGGCTACAGAGTGCAACAAAATAGCAAGCTCAAAATACTCAAGTGACATAGGGTTGCATTCATTCCAAGTTCTCAAGTACAAACTGGAGCTAACAAAATGACACAAGACAGTGGTCATGCAAGTCAACAAACCCAACGTGAAACTACACATGAACATGTACAAGGCAGAACTGTTCAAGCTCAAATACAAGAGCAAATGCACATGGGTGCATAAATTTGAATATGGCGCAACGACAAAGGTGTGCACTAAACAGATATGTGCAAAAAAAAATTAATAGAAGGATGACATAAGTGTTCATGGGATACAATGCCAAGTTTCAACAAGCACACAAACAAGTCCAGTATGTACAGAATTATTCACAACAGGTCGAGCATATATTCATATAAATATATAGTTGTGTTTGTATATATATACACACATGTAAATCTGCCAAGTGAAGTAGAAAGAGACAAAGTAGTAAGTGAATCAGTATACACGAAAGCCAAAGTTCAAGGCTAGATGCACAAGGCAATTTCAAGAATGGCAATGTACAAGGCAACAATATGGTCATGGCAAAATGCAAGTACAATATGTCACAGAATTCATGTGTAGTATCATTAAACAGGGGGCAGTACAATGTCAATGAGTACGCGAACAAGTTTGAACATGGCAAGACTAAAGTACACATAACATACACACAGATGCAAGTCTCAGGTGATCGCACAGTTGAGCCAGGTTGGCATCAAACCACATATGCATGGATATGCATAGCCTGTACATCAATTCAGGGGAGTGAAGTAATACACACAAATGGCCAAGTAGTGTTCTAGCCATAACAGTACACAGTGGATAACAAACACATATGCAGTGACAATGGAAATCAACAAAACAATTCATGTTGCTAAAACATATGTCCAGAATCATAGTATTATATTTGGCAAGATTTTAATAAAATCAAGTGGCCCAGAAATATCACACAATCGACTTTTGGCAAGCAACTAGAAATGAACAAACCATTTTGGCTAAGAAAATCATACTTTTACAGAGCCACAAAATAGCAGATAGAAATATTTTGCAATCTGTTTTTATCATTTATTGTTAATGCAAAAATGGAATCAAGATGTTTTCTTTTGCATGGAGCCTTAATTTCGAACAGTCATATACATTAAATGGAAAGATTTTAAATTTACATGGATTAAAATTTTAGGTCCAATATTTTTGGCAAGAAATGAATTTGATTGTTTCTAGTCATGCCACAAAATTCCAGAAATCATTTTTGGACAAAAATCAATTTGATTATTCCCAAAATTCAACAGTGAAGAATATTGGGCAAGAATCATTCAAATAAATCTCGCATCTTTTATTTTGGGCAAAAATTAAATTCTCGATTTCCATATATTTCCAGAGAACAATATTGGGTAGAAAACCATTCGAATTGGTTCCAAAATTTCATCAATCATTCATGATGTTTTAAATTGCAACAATCACACACAAATTAGCCAAGTCATTCAAAAAAACATTGGAGATTGGTTTAGGGTTTGACAATCCTATAAATAACCATTCATCATCGGCAATAAAAAGCATAGAAAACTATAAGCAATAATACGAGAGCTTATAGAAGAATCAAAACAAGAAATTACTCACGTTTTCGATCGTGAGCCTAAATCGTTTACCAAGAGCATCCGAAGAATCATAGCATCGGAGATTATATCAAGAACAATCATTTTTGAAGTCACTTTTGGCGATTCATAAAAACCCTATTTTTCTTGATCGGTCACTATTGAAATAGGCAAAGAGCGAAACTGGTGGTTTAAGAGATAAGGGGAGTCGACCATCTTATTTTAGAAAGGGATTTTTTATTTTTATTTTGAATTGTTTTTGTATTTCTTTTGTAATCATCGATCAGTTTTTTCTAGTTTTTCTGTAAAACTAGGTTTACTAGTTATAGGGTTTATAGCTAGGGTTTATGAGTTACGGGTTTGTAATCGGGGAAAATCTGATCTTGGGGAAAAAGATCAGTATAGGGTTTTGAGTGTAGGATTAGAATAGGAGTAGGGTTTGAGAGTTTACAAGGTTTTGCAAGTGGAATCTGTTTTAATACCTAGTAGAAATCTTGGAGAATGCAGCAGTAGGCAGGGTTTGCGAAGTTGGGTAAAATCTTTGACGTCATTTACTTTTTGCATTTATTTTCTTTATTAAAATCTGTGATGTGATGATTTAATATTTCATAAAACTCCAATAAACCCTATTCACCCTCCTCTAGGGTAAATCTAGATACAACAAGTGGTATCATAGTAGGTTTTTCGCTAACTCTAGAGTCATGGTGTTCCCAAATCATCAGTCCAACGAGAGTCTGTCTAGTCATATTTGAAATATTTTTGATGGTATATATTTTTTAAATTGGAAATCAGAAATGGAATCCTGTTTAAAATATGTTAATATTAAATGTTGGGATATGGTTAACAATGGAGAAGATATGGTAGAAAAGAATAATATAGTTATTAATTCTCATGCTAAACATATCTTATATTCATATATAAATGATTATCAAAATAATATTATCTCCCATCATTTGAATTCACAGGAAATAAGAAGTACTCTCAATACATTGTATGGACGAAAAGAAGACAACTGTTCAAAACCCCATAATTTCAACTCAAGCTTAGATCCGTGCTTAAAAGGAGAAACAAATATGATACTGATGGAGACTCAACAGATGATGAAATAGGAAAATTCTCTTATGAAGATTTAGTTTATATGTGTACTGATTTAACTAAATCTATTGATAAACTCCAACAGGAAAACAAAATTATGAAATTTGAAAATTGTGAATTGATTCGTAAAAATAATATGATGGAATTAAAATTTGAAAACTCCACTGCAAAAATTGTATAAATTTGGAAACTGATTTAGCTCATCTCGGGGAAAATCCTCAAAAGCTTGAAAAAGAAACTATGGTGTTAAAACAAAATGAGGATGAGAAAATTTGTAAAAACGATGTTTTGCAAAAGGAGTTGGATAAGATTTATTCCTGACATAAAGTTTTTGAAAAAGAAAAATTGATGAAAACCGAATTTTGAATGAGCTTGAGAAAGAAATCGAAAAATTTAAAGAATTTGAAAAACGTGAGATTGAAAGGCAAAAAAAATTTTGAATTTGAAATTTCAGAGTCCCAAGCCAAAATTAAATCACTTGAAAATGAAAATTTGGTTTAGAGACAATTTGCTGTTGAAAGGAAGATCACTAATAATCGTGGTTCAGATTTAACACAAGAAAACAATGATCTTAAATCCAAAATTCAACGACTAGAATCAACTTTGGATAAATTTTCTAATAGGTAAAAATCATTGAATATGTTGTTGCAAAACCAAGTTTCTATTGGAAATAAATGTGGTATTGGCTTTGGGAAAAATAACGTTTTTGAAAAATAGGACTCAAATGATTTTATAATTCCCTCAAACAACTTTGGAAAAGGTCATCTTGAAAATTTGAACTCTGAAAATCTCAATGGATTTTTAAATCATAAACGAAATGAGAACTTGTTTTGTAATAAACCATTTACACAGTTTTGGGTCCCAAAAGGAAATAAAACAAGCTTGGTTAAATTCAAACAGATTTGGGTACCTAAGGGCACGATGGTATATTCTGATTGGTTGTTAGATAAATGGGTGGGTACTGAAAGTGGTGAATATAGTTATGAGTGGTTTTACAAATTTTGTTAGACCACTCAATCTTCTAAACACATAGGTACTGGAGGCTGGCTAAGGAACCACTTTACAAAAAAGAAACTGCATTCAAATTGTGCCACATCTTTGAATTATTCAGTGTTCCTTAGCCAAGTTTTTTGTGTTAGAGATTCAGTGGTTCACATCGATTTCAGGTTTGATCCCTAATCTCATTTTTTATTATTGTTTATATTCTGCTTTCTATTACTCCTTGTTACTTTCTCCTTCTATTTCTTTTTTATTACTTATAATTTATTTTGTCACTGCCAAATCTGTTTTCTTATTTTGAGCTTCTTTAACTTCAAGTTGCAAAATTATTGGTCTTCTGGAAATGTGCTTTATTGGTATAAAAACCTCATGTTTTAATCATTTCTAGATCTTGAATTTAAAATTTTAAATATTTTGCAGTTCTTTTGAAGTTTATTTTTTATGAATTCCTAACAGTGTTGAAGCATTGTTATCATATCTTGAACACTGTTAATTTGAATTCTAAATTTCGTGAAGATTTAAAAGATTAATGAAATTTCACACACTGCTGTTTTGAGTTTCTTCTAATTCATTTTGGATAAACTTAAAAATTATACTCATTACAACATACTACTATTTTTCAGTTGTGATAATTTCATTGGTTTTTGGATTGGCTTGAATATTTGATTGTTTGAAATCATTTGAATTTTTTATACCTTGAATCTCACACACTTCTTGGATTTGAAATTATAATCTTGTGTAATCGATTTATTGAATTGAAAACTTATACATATCATCAGGTGATTTCAAAATAACTGTTTTTAATCATGGATCCTGAATCATCTCTTGTTCTAGATTTAAATAATTCTGAAAAGTTCTCTTGTGCATCTCTGATATGAAATTGTTTCTGCTGCTCTGATAAAAGAAACTGAACTGTTTGATTTGTCTTCTTAGCTTGGTAATTTAAACTAAAAAATCTGTGCTTTGTTTTCATTGACAACTATGGATAGCTAGGAGCTCCAAGTGGTATAAGTTTAGGAGCTTTGAAAATTCTTTACATTCAGCTATTTGATTTTTTATTCTTATATTGTAAAGATCTTTTTAAATTACTCTTGTAACTGATTTTTCAATTTTAAAATCATTTATTGATTATTTATTTTGAAATTGAAATCAATAACCAAATTGAACTGTATTCAGAATTCATTAAAATTATTATCAGATTATTGAAATTGTGATGAGTTGTGACTACAGTATACTTCACAATAAGAGGAAATTTTATTTAAATTCGCATGATATTTTGAACAGTTTTTATAATATCTTTGAATCTCACGAACATCTTCTCTACCTTTCATCCTTTTGTCATCCATCATGATTTTATATTAATGTTGAGAGTTTATTTTTTAAAATCATCTTGAATATCCAGTTTCAGAATTTGTGATGGAAATGTGATTATACTATTTTTCAGAAAAAGAGATAATTGATTTTTTTTCAAAAATCCCGGTATAGTTGAGCATATTTCATAATATGACTAATTTAGAAATTTATTTCACGAATCATCTTTGTACCTGCCATATTTCTCTCATCAATTTTTGGTTTTATATACTGAGGAGATTTTGTATTATAGGTGTTTCTCTAACCTCATTTAAAAATCCAAGATCTGGTCATGCATGTTTAAGATATTACTTATAATATAAGCTGCAACTGACCTTATCTAAAAATCAAAGATCTAGTTATGCATGGTTAATGTCCTCTTAAAATTAAAATGAAAAGAAAAAGAAAAATAAAAAAATAAAAATTTATATGAAATTCTCCTTGGTGTGTGAAAACCAGCCTATCAATCCATTTTCTAACTTGTGAAATGTGTTAATATTTTATGGTATATTATGATTTGTTGATTGATAGTTATTGGGATTTAAGATTATTTGATTTAGCCACCCGATTTAAATTTATAATCATAATCCAAATCCATCATTGTTTTGTGCTTAATTTTAAAATTTTATTTGAAAATAATTAGAATCCAAATATATTTAAAACTATCTCCATTTTTATTAATTCATAGCAATGTGAAATTTACTTATAGTTCTTAGAATACTATGATTTTTGTTTAATTGAATAATATTTATGGTGAACATTCTCTTTCTTGAGCTGATTTTATATTTCTAGTCAAATTTTCATCACTATTTTCATTGCTGTATCCTTTTGATGATAACAAAAGGAGGAGAATGGTTAAGATTTTGACTGATGAGTGAATATCTCATAAATATTTTAATATTGAAATTTCAATTCATTTGTTCTTATCACTCATGCACATATTTAGGGGGAGTTTGTTGTAAGGAGGGCATACATATAGGGGGAGTTCTACACTTCACTATCAAACACATTTATTATATTCAAAATCTTATTATATCTTTGTCATCATCAAAAGGGGAGATTGTTGTATATATCAATTATATGTTTTTTGTTTGATGACAAAAAAGTTTATTTATTATAAAAATGTGTTCGAAATTGTACTATTTTATTACATCATAGATAAAACTAAATATTTATATTTAAATAAAATACTACCACACAAGAATTTAAATATCCAAACAGTATTTTATTGAAATATAATATTTTATTTCAACAATTCAATAGTGCAATCTTACAACTCCACTATTTGTACATCTCATTGTAATACAATACAATTCAATTTCACATATAATTTCAATTGTTGCATGTGTTCCTCAATACAACTCTCAAACAAGCAGTTACATTCAATTACATTCAATTACATTCCACTCTGTTGTACAAACTCATATTCAGTCACTCACTCATATACAGTTACACACTCTTTTCTTCTGCCTACTTCATAGCCAATCCAATCACCTTCAACTTGTCACAAAAATACATACAGTAAACTGAGACAAAAATTATTTTAAATTCTAGCAGATATAGTTTTATTTTAAAATTTATTTACCTTAGAATTTTGGTGTGTTTATCATCATATTTCATGACTTGATCTGATATGTTTTTACATCCATCTGTGTCT
This sequence comes from Allium sativum, assembly GCA_030737875.1. NCBI lineage: Eukaryota > Viridiplantae > Streptophyta > Magnoliopsida > Asparagales > Amaryllidaceae > Allium > Allium sativum. Next base: position 256,592,025 of record CM060927.1, on the reverse strand, counting down.
AGACAACTTGTGATATTCACAGTGAATCACTGTAAATACCACAAGGTAGATAGTGTATCTTATGCTCACACACACACAAACATATATTCTGCACAAACATGTATAAACATACATGTGTATGTATATACACATATATTTTTGTGCATGGGAAATACGATCAAATATCAGTGAGTGAGCATGAACCAAGAAATACAGTGCAAGCATAGACATAAACACATATATACACACACATCTGTGCATATATATATATATATATATATATATATATATATATATGTACGCATATACATAGAAACAACAGTGGTTCGACAAAAACAAAATGGCTACAGAGTGCAACAAAACAACAAGCTCAAAATACCCAAGTGACACAGGGTTGCATTCATTCCAAATTTTCAAGTACAAACTGGAGTTAACAAAATGACACAAGACAGTGGTCATGAAGTCAACAAACCCAATGTGAAACTGCACATGAACATGTACAAGGCAGAATTGTTCAAGCTCAAATACAAGAGCAAATGGTGCATAAATATGAATATGGTGCAGCAACAAAGGTGTGCACTAAACAGAAATGTGCAATTTTTTAAGAGAAGGATGACACACATGTTCATGGGATACAATGCCAAGTTTCAGCAAGCATACAAACAAGTCCAACATGTAAAATTCACGACAGGTCAAGCATATATTCATATAAATATATAACTCTATGTGTGTGTGTGTGCGTGTGCGTGTGTGTGTGCGTGTGTGTGTGTACATACATGTAAATCTGCCAAGTGAAGTAGAAAGAGGCAAAGTAGCAAGTGAATCAGTATACATGAAAGCCAAAATTCAAGGCCAGATGCCCAAGACAATTGCAAGACTGGCAATGTACAAGGCAACAACATGGTCATGGCAAAATGCAAGTATAAAATATCACAGAACTCATGTACAGTATCATGAAATAGGGGACAATACAATGTCAATGAGTGCATGAACAAGTTTGAACATGGTAAGACAAAATTTACACATAACATACACACAGATGCAAGTCTCAGGTGATCACACAGTCGAGCCTGTTTGGCATAAAACTACGTATGCATGGATATGCATAACCTGTACAACAATTCAGGGGAGTGAAGTAATACACACAAATGGCCGAATGTTCAAGCCATAGCAGTACACAATGGACTACAAACACATATGCAGTGGCAAGGGAAATCAACAAATCAATTAGTGTTGCCAAATCATATTTCCATAAATCATAGTATTATATTTGGAAAGATTTTAATAAAATCAAGTGGCCCAAAAATATCACGCAATCGACTTTTGGCAAGCAAAATTTAAAGTTTCCAAATGCAAAAACCATTCTTGCCAAGAAAATCATACGATCACAGAGCCACAAAATGACAGGCAGAAATATTAAGCAATCTATTCTTATCATTTCTTGTCAACGCAAAAAGGGAAGCAAGATGTTTTATTTTGCAGGGAGCCCTAATTTCGAATAGTCATTTACAGTTAAAGGAAAGATCTTAAATTTACATGGACTAAAATTTTAGGCCAAATATTTTTGGTAAGAAATCAATTTGATTGTTTCCAGTCATGACACAAAATTCCAAAAATCATTTTTGACAAAAATCAATTTCTGTATTTCCAAAACAACAGTGAAGAATATTAGGCAAGAGTCATTCAAATAAATCCCGACATCTTTTATTTTGGACAAGAATTTAATTCTCGACTTCCATATATCTCCAGAGAACAATATTGGGCAGAAAATCATTCGAATTGGTTCCATAATTTCATCAATCATTCACGGTGTTTTAAATCGCAACAATCGCGCACAAATCAACCAAGTCATTCAAAGAAACCAGAGATTGGTCTAGGGTTTGATAATCATATAAATAACCATTCATCATCGGCAATAAAAAGCATCGAAAACAACAAGCAACGATACGAGAGCTCAAAGAAGAATCAAAATAAGAAATTACTCACATTTTTTATTACGAGACCAATTCGTTGACCAAGTGCATCCAAAGAATCAAAGCATCAAAGATTAAATCAAGAACAATCATTCTGGAAGTCACATTTTGGTTATAATAGCCCTATTTTTTTTGGATCGGTCACCATTGATATAGGCAAAGAGGGAAACCGATGGTTTAAGAGATAAGGGGGGATGACCATCTTATTTTAGAAAGGGGTTTTATTTTTATTTTGAATTGTTTTTGTATTTTATTTTGTAATCATCGATCAGTTTTTTCTAGTTTTTCTATAAAACTCGGGTTTACCAGTTATAGGGTTTATAGCTAGAGTTTACGAGTTACGGGTTTGTAATTTAGGGAAAATCTGATCTTGAGGATAAAGACCAGTGTAGGGTTTTTGAGCGTAGGATTAGAACAGAAGCAGGGTTTGCGAGTTTACAGGGTTTTGTAAGTTGGATCTGTTTTAATACCTCGTAGAAAGCTTGGAAAATGCAACAGTAGGCAGGGTTTGCCAAAGCAGGGTGAAATCTATGCCATTTACTTTCTATGTTTATTTTCTCTGTTAAAATCCATGCTGTGATAATTTTAATATTTCATAAAACTCCAATAAGCCCTATTCACCCTCCTTTAGGGTTAATCCAGATCCAAGAAACCCTATCAACCAATTTTAAATTTGCGAATATCAGAAAAATGTAATTTTCCAAATTCGATTTCTTATCTTGGAAAAAGGTAGAAAATGGAAAATTCTATATTTTTAACTTCACTTTTACGCATCCTTTTCCCCGTACTTGAAACCTTTAATTGCTCTTCTTTATAAATTCCTATGTTCTTTTCCAAGCACAATTTACATAAGAAGTTTTTTTTCAATTATCCAAAATTATTTTGGAAGAATTTATTTTCTCTTACTGTTCTCATTTATTGTAGTCATCACATTCGTTGCGTTTTGTAAATTTTGCTTGTTCTTATTTTAGTTATTCATCTTTTGCTTCCACTGTTATTTTATTCACAATATCATATATTTTTCATTCTTCTTTGGTGATCATCACAAACACTTAGGAAGAGAATATTACACTAAACTATTCTATTTTCAATAATACAACATAATACTATATAAGAGCGCAAATCTGTATTAAAAGAAAACACGCTCTACTGTGATCACTATTAGGTAAAAATTATAATAACTAAATATGTATATTCACTAGGACTAGGAGGCACAGGACCATGTCCCTTTAACATAAAAAGGTTATCATCACTAAGGCCGTCAATTTCTAGCACGACCCGAAACACGACTTGTAACCCGCACAGAAAAAACCCGACTCGATCTGACCCATTTATAAATGGGTCAATTTTGGGTTAACCCGCTCTGACCCGTTTAATAAACGGGTGGGTTTCGGGTTGACCTGTGAACCCGTTTTTGACCCGCCATGACCTGTTTAATATAAAATATATTTTTATTCAGCATATAGCATACACAATTATGCATACATGGACCGGGCTGAGCCTGTTAGGCATAGTGCTGTTACTTTTATTTTCATATGTCTGTTCGGATATTAAGTTGATTTCTAGAAATACTGCTAGAGAAGATATGATTAAAATGTACGAAAGGGAAAAACTAAAACATAGACACACATCGTTGTTGATGGATGCTCATGTGAAATGTGGATTTGAATGCATATGCACTGTATCTTATGTTTATATTTTGCTAAATGCATTTCTGAAATGCAGACTATTTTTAAGAATACAGTCAAGTAAACGGGTTTATGGGTTCATGGGTCAAACTGTTTAACCTGATCGACCTGTTTAAATAAACAGGTTACACGGGTTGGGTCGGGTCGGGTTGGGTCAAGCCGTTTATAAACGGATTGGGTTCGGGTTGAGAAAATATGACCCGTTTAATAAACGGGTTGACCTGACCCGTTTAAAAATTGAGCCGAACCCAAGTTAATCCGACCCGAACGTGACTCGACATGACCCATTGATAGCCCTAATCATCACTGAATCTAAATAACCATAACGTTCCTTCTTTCCATTTATCACTCTACGAACTCATGCCACATACTCCTTGTTCTAACTTCACTATAAAGTGAGACAACATATTGAACTTTCTTTTCCTTCATGAAGTGCTGAAAAAGGATTTCCATTAATTACAAACTACAACATAATTTCACTTATAAAAATCTCAAACTTGCTCTTTCCAAGATATTACTGATTTGCATGGGAACTTGATTCTCATTCGAGTCAGCCAACCTTTTTCACTTTAACCTGTACCCTTGATTGAATTTGTATTTGTGCGGAACCCACCTCTCTCTATCTTTTCCACATAAACCATACAGTCTTAAAATTATCTTAAACTTTGCTCTATTAAATAATAACTATATAAGAGCCATATTTTCAAAATTTCATTTTTTTTCTCGATCCTCTTACATTATTGCTGAGCCTTTGAGTGCTCACCATTTCTCGTTCTTACATCTTAATTTATCGCTTAAATTTTTATATGATTACCACTCAAGTTTTAAGGTTTACTTGCATACCAAATTAAATCCTCATACCTTTACCAATTCTTTACGCACAATACTGAAACCATTCTTACTAAATCATTTATAATTTTACAAAATTTTATCCTCTCAAAACTTTTTCCAAAAGTAAAAAAAAGGATTATGCACTTTAACTCAGCTTGAGACTTTTTTCTTTTTCAAGAGGAATTAATAAGATCAAGTTTTTATAAATCTTTTTTTAAAGAGGACTTTTGTGTTCTGTGTAAAGTAACATGGAAACTTCATTATTTTAATATTTTCCATTTCTTCGTTGAAATAAGTAGCAAAAATATGGTGTTTCACCTATATCTTATACAACTCTTTCACTGCACCTTTCCTTATTACTTTAACAAAACACGTTTACTTACAAACTTATTGATTCATAAAAACTTAACTAATAATTCTTCTTGTTTCAAAAAGTTAAAGCTTGTCACAACCCGTTCTTTATGAAAACCTTTTATATTTTCTTTAGCTCAAGGTCACTTATGCACCACATATGTCAAGTTCATTTATGTTCGTGCTTTCGATTAAATACAATCGTACTTATTAAAATCATAATTAACAAATTATTTATATGTATTTTAAGTTCAAAGCATTCACTTCATCATATTCTTACTGAATCACTTTATTATACATATCTTTGAAAAATCAACTTGATTTAGCTTAATTAGCTTCATCATGTTATATCTTTAAAATCAATTTTGAAATATTAACTTTAAATATCTCTTGAAATTTGTTTAACTTAAACCATTTAATTCATTTATTCTACAAAGTCAAGTTATTATGCTTTTTTGGCAAAGCCGACCGGTTTGTAAGGTAACCGCAAACACCTTTTATTACAACTAGTAATAAAAAATAGGAAAGTACAGGTGATTGTTAGTAGACAATCAGCTATTTGGTTTTTTATGTAGACCGCCCACCGCTGCCTACATTGGCTAACAACACTGGAGCTAGCTTTACTGCTAGACTACAAATATAAATGTAAACATGAGCTTGACTAGATATCAAGACTACTAAGTGCTAAAAGAGGGGTTAGCCCCCATCAGCATCACCGGGTGAAACCTCTTGCATGGCCTCAGCAAAATGGGTAGCCAGGTCAGTGACAAAGTATGGAGAAAGCTCAGTATATAGGTGTCGCCTGTCCCATGCTGAGTCATGAAGTAATTGCTTGTTATTTCTTCCATCATCACCAGCCTTTGCTAGGATCAGCCCTTCACCCTCCACCTGGTACACTAGCTTTTGTGCTTTATCTTCCTCATCAATATGTATGTAAAAGCTGCCATTTCTCAACTTGTATTTCATTCTAGTATTGGTATGAGTTAGCACCCTTTGATTCTTGTTCCAATCAAAAGTCTGACTTTCGTTTGGTGTTATGTTACCTGGCTTATCGATGTATTCCTCGTTAGTAGCAGATAGGATGACAATGAGTTTGATCTTCGGGACCCAAACCATAGGAGGAGCTCGCGGTAGTGGAATCTTCTCAAACTGAATGTTGTCTCTAGAGACTGTGCATTGCTCAGATATGTAACCAAATGATTTGCACGCGCTACATATCTCGGGTTGCCATTTTTATGTAACATCAATGAAATAATAGTGGTCTGCAATGCATACCTTTAACTGCTTTGGAAGTGGCTTGTCTGGAGTTATTTCATTCACTGCTCTCGCAAACACAAGATTCCTTCTGGCAACCATGTTAGCATCAAAGCATTTGTGCTTGCCAATATGACAAGCAAGCTAATTGAGCCTAATAAGTGGCTGAAGAGCGAATGTGACATTGTTAAATTGGGCCCACACTAGGACAGAAAGAACCTATTCTTTATCTCTGTTCACAGAAGCATTCCATGGAGTGATAATAAGCGTTTTACCTCCAATAATAGCTGGAGCAGTGTCCAAGACCCCGAGTTTTTCTTCCTTAGATGAGAACTTCTGGTAAAACATTCCATTAACCAATGTAATTCGAAGCTGTCCTCTAAGATGTCATGCTCCATGGCATGCAATTTACATATTAAAGTTCTGTAGTTTAGAATCTAAGAAGAACCCAACTACATGGTTGTTGGCTAGTTTTCAGATCAAGCCGCCAGGAATTGAATTACCTCGGCTCGTGGAGCACTGAAGTCTACTCGTGGCTAGATTCGTTCCTCAGTTCGTGATCAAGTATCACGACCCGCTCGTAATAGGGTCCATGACCTGCTCGTGGATATGCATCACGATCCGACCCCAGGTCCGAAGAATGAAGGCAATAACCAGGTCTTCCACGATTCGAAAGATTAGGATCTCGTGACACCTGTCCCTAACTGTCATATTGACCATTTCTCCATCAAGCCACGAACCAGTCCGAGATCCTCGGGATTGTGCCACGAGTGACCACGAACCGCCTGTAGATATCACCTATAAATAGCCCTACCCATGGCATTTTGCAGGATCTTTTGGCAATTCTGAGTGTTTTTATCACCATTGTTGCTTTTCCATTATTTCTCATCAGTGTTATTACGAAATTGTTGAGTGAATTATCATTGTAATCGTGAGATTTGAGAGAAATTATCGATTATACTTGCATTCTACGTATAATCAAAGATATATAAAGTGGACGTAGGCTCATTAACGCCGAACCACTTTAAATTTGGTGTGATTTCTACTTTTTCTTCATTTCTAAATATAACTCTCTACAAATATGAATTATTTGGGTGTTAGTGTCAAATTTGGATCTAACATTTTGATGCTTTCACTGAGAACTAAAGTCTCAGCAAATCGGATTGTTGCTCTATTGTTTGGATATTCAAGTCCAAAGAAAATAGTCTGAATCTCCACTATTTTAATTTTTGAAGAATTTAGCAAACTCAAGGCATTATGGCTAGAAAGAAGTCCAAGGATGCATGAGCTTCGCAAGGGAGCGAAGCTATAAACGAAGGTAATGAAGAAAGCGTTCAAAAGCAGGTCGAATTGGAGTCTCCGGATCGTGAAGAGGAGAGGGCGATCCGACCCGCTGATGGCGTCACGACCCGAACAACAGATGGCGTCACGACCCGGTCTCAGGACAACGCCATGAGTCGCCCCACTCACGTCTCCCCGAGCCGGCTCCAAGGGGCCCCCACGAGCCATCAACAAAGGGGGACCACGACCCGAAATGACAATCAGACCACAACTCGACCTGGAAAGGAGATTATGGCTCGTTCTGCTCGTGTTGGAGCTTCTGCTCGACCTGGCTCGAGTTATTTACGCATAAGAGATAATGTTGATGATCAATTCAATCCTTCCACTCCAACTACTGAAGGAGATCTTTCCCGCATCCGTGATATGTTGGGGAGAACGAATGACGAGTTGGCAGCCCAAAGACAAGAGAGCTCCCATTTACGACAGAACCTCACTGCATTGGACATGCACATTGATGATCTCCAAAGGAAGAGGACACATCCGCCAGCCCGTCCTTTGACTCCAGAGTACTTGTCTTCATTTGGGGAATCTCCCATACCCCCATGGCGACCATTGGAAAGGGCCGAAAATATAGAACAACTTCGATTTGGATCGCTTCCCTCCCCAGAAGAGGCAGCACTTCACTTAGGACCCGTCCACGGTAATCTGAATAATCCTGTCGCGCTTCATAGAGCACAGGTTGTTAATGATCCCGTTAAAAATCGACCACCGCAACCCCCTCACCGCGTGATTTACCGTGGCGACAGGGGGCAAGGAAGCTCTGCTCAGGCTCCATATTTTGTGGCAGCCCGTCGAAGGAACGATGGAGGTCCCTGCAGGGCAAGGAGTGCTGATCCTGAATCTACAATGACTTATGCTGATGTTGAAGCAATGATTGGCAGCTCATGGTGGATAGCCGTGGGTAGAGAAATGAAGATTGGGGTATAGAGCGCAGTCATACGCCCTTTACCGATGACATATTGGAGGTTACCTTCCCGAGACGTTTCAATATGCCAACTATGAATCGCTATACCGGCAGGACATACCCAGTTCAACACCTAATGAGATACTCTTGGTCCATGAATGCCACTACGACCTCCGATGCCGTAAAATGTAAAGCATTCCCAATATTCCTAGATGATGTGGCATTACTGTGGTTCACCCTCTTGCTAGCACGATCGATATCTAGTTTCAGGGAATCGAGTGAAAAATTCGTGAACCAATTTCGGCTTCACGCTCAGAGGTATAAAAATGTCATGGAGTTATCCCTCATTAAGCAACGTCCTGATGAAACTCTGAGGTCGTACCTGGATCGTTTCAACCTAGCTGCCACTGAGGTTAGAGACCCTCACGAATAGACTGTCTTGATGACCTTAATCGACGGGGTGGAGAAAGATACCAAATTTGGAAGGTACCTAGCTGGTAAGCCGCCGCTGACTAGAGAAATATTCTATGAAAAAGCTAATATTCGCCTGCGTCAGGAAGAAATATATGCCAACCGAAAGAGGAAGGCCATCAACAAAGAAGATTTACAAAGCAACGTGGCCGTTAAGCAGACAGGAGACAGCTCAGGGAAAGTCGAGATAGATATCGGAAATAAAAATGGCCGCCAGTCGGGAAATAACAGTTGGAAGAAGAACCGGGGGAATGATTCCCAGAGAAGGCCTCGATCCAGGCCATTTGATAACTTCACACCGTTAAATAATACGCTAGAGAACATCTTTATGGATACTTATAATGTTCTCCAGTACAAGAGGCCTCCCCCGAGGGATTCGACGGAGAAAGAGCGCGAAATTGGAAAGTTCTACCTCTTCCACCAGGTTCATGGTCACTCCATCAACGAATGTCATCATTTGAGAGATGTGGTTGAAAAGCTACTCCGAGAAGGAAAACTAGATGAGTATAAGGTGGCTCCAAAGGATAGGGGGCAAGCTGGACAGGTCCCGAACCAAAACCAACCCATTGCTAAACCTACCCCTCAGCCGAAAGGGAAAATATTGTAATCAACACCATAGTCGGAGGGCTTCATTTGGCAGGACACAACTTCAGGGCAATGGAGCAGTATGTCAACGCGGCCAAACAACATCTTGAAGTTGGAGAATGCAGTAACCCTGATGATTCTGCTCCAATCAAAAAACAAAAGACAATGTCCGACGATGTTATATTCCGCAGCATAGAGAGTATTGGAGTCCATTCCCCAACAGAAGACCCATTAGTGATTACTGTCACCATTGGTCCAGCTATAGTCCACAAAGTCTTAGTAGATAACGGAAGTTCTGTTAACATTCTGTTCAAGAAAACATTTGATTAGATGAAACTTGAACCAAAAGATTTGAAGCCCTGCGAGGGATGGGTACGCGACTTTAACGGAGCCTCAACTTCTCCAATGGGATACATAGAACTGTCGGTCACCCTTGGGGAAGGAGAACGCCAGAGAGTCAGAATCCTCCCTTTTGTGGTTTTGGATATTGAGTCACCATACAATGCCTTTTTGGGCCGACCGACCCTAGCAGAGTTCAGGGCTTGCATTGCACCCTGGTGTTTGTTGTAGAAGTTCCCGACAGATGCTGGCGCAGGAATAATCAGAGGAGACCAAGTCATTGCACGAGCATGCTACATAGCAGAACTCAAGTTGTTGCGTAGAGGAAGAGATGTAGAAACAAAGGGCGCTTCCTCCCCTGCAAGGGAGGAAACGTCATAGCAACTAAAGAAGATAACCATGGGAGAGTCGCCTAGAGGACTGCCCGAGGACATAGATCCCAGAGAGGATGATGAAACTGGGGGAAGAATGGCCACTTCCATTGAAACGACTGTGGATGTACCAATCGATGATAGTGACCCAGAGAAGGCCCTGAAGATTGGATCCCAGTTGGAACCCCTTCGAGCAAGAGAATTAACGAATTTCTTGAAGGCTAATTTAGATGTGTTTTCCTGGACCCATGCTGACATGTGTGGAATATCCCCCTCGATTATGAGCCATTCATTAAGCATCAATCCAAAGCATCCACCCGTCAAACAAAAAAGGCGAATGCTTGGCCCAGAGAGGTCCGCCGCCTTGAAGGTAGAAGTAGAGAAGCTGAGAAGTAATGGGTTTATCAGAGACTCAAACTACCCAGAGTGGATTTTGAATCCGGTCTTGGTGAAGAAGGCCAACGTAAAATGGCGCTTTTGAATTGATTTTTCAGATTTAAATAAAGCCTTCCCAAAAGAAAGTTTTCCGCTACCAAGAATTGATTAACTGGTGGATTCAATGGCAGGTCATGAGCTCCTCTCCTTCATGGATGCCTACTCAGGATATAACCAAATCACTATGCATGTTATGGATCAAGAGCATACCAGCTTTATCATGGATCTAGGGTAATATTTCTACGTAGTGATGCCATTCGGTTTAAAGAACGCTGGTGCTACCTACCAACGATTAGTGAATAGAATGTTCTACAACCGAATCAGGAATACGACGGAGGTGTATGTCGACGATATGTTGGTGAAGTCCAGACAATCGTCTAACTACACTGCCGACTTAGCAGAGATGTTTGACATCCTCCGAAGATACGGGATGAAACTCAACCCAATGAAGTGTTCATTTGGAGTTGCCTCTGGGAAGTTCTTAGGATTTATTGTCAGTTCGCGTGGAATTGAAATCAATCCAGACCAAATCGCGACAATCAGAAACATTCAGAAACTAAGACAGATCAAAGATGTGCAAAGCCTCATTGGAAAAGTAGCTGCGTTGAGTAGATTCATCTCCAAAGCTACAAACAAGTGTATTCCGTTTTTTGAGTTGATAAAGTGAGGAAATCGCAATTTCGAATGGACTCCTGATTGTATAGAAGCATTCTAGAACCTTCTGAATCATCTTGAGAGACCCCCGATACTGTCCAAAGCAATCAACCATGAGGACTTGTTTGCGTACTTGGCAGTGTCGTCCTATGCGATAAGTTCAGCCTTGGTAAGGGAAGAAGATAAGGTTCAAAGGCCAGTGTACTATGTGAGTAAGAAGTTGGCGGCAACCGAGCGAAATTACCCAAAAATAGAAAAGCTCGCGTACAGTTTACTGATAGCTTCCAGGAAGCTTCGCCACAATTTTCAGGCTCATCTCATCACCGTGTACACTGACCACCCGCTTAGACAAGTTTTGCAGAGGCCAGAGACATCAGGAAGACTACTCAAATGGAACATTGAGTTAAGTTAGTTTGATTTGAATTTTCAGCCCCGACGATCAATAAGAGGGAAAGTACTGGCAGACTTTATAGTAGAGTCCACTATCCCGGAGGATGACGTAGTGAGTGAAGAGGCTAATTCTCCGAAACAAATTCTTGACCCTAATGCCTAGAAATTATATACTGACGGCGCCAAGAATGACAGACGATATGGCGCTGGAGTTGTGCTTGTAACTCCCAAAGACCAACCAATATATTTCGCCCTCAGATTGGAGTTTCATGCCACAAATAATGATTCTGAGTATGAAGCCCTCATTGCTGGGCTGAAGCTCGTAAAGGAATTAGAAATAACGAAGCTAGATATCTTTTGCGACTCCAAGTTAGTTGTGAACCAGGTCAACGAGGAATTTCAGGCTAAGGGTCCGAGGCTAATATCATATTTAAAAGAAGTAAGAAAGTTTCTTGATAACCTTGATCACTACAGCGTATCCCATATTCCTTGAGCAGAGAATTAAAAGGCAGATAAGTTGGCGAAGATGGCTAGTTCTGACAGTCCTGAAGACACTGAACTAGTTCCAATTGAGGTATTGCACTCTCCAAGTGTTGATCAGATGGAAACTGATCCCGTATTGGAAATTGAACCAGAAAGGGAGTCATGGATGACACCATTGAAGAACTTTCTAATGAATGGAACATTTTCGACCAAGAAGAGCGAGAGGCATGCTGTTATCCGAAAAGCCTCTAGATATATCATGCAAGGCGAAACCCTATATAGGCAGGGATTTTCGATGCCCTTCCTTCGGTGTATAGTCCATGATGACATCAAGCATGTACTGAAAGAAGTGCACGAAGGTGAATGTGGTGACCATACTGGATGACAAACGCTGGCAAAGAAAATATTGCGTTATGGCTATTTCTGGCCTACCATAAACAAAGACGCAACTAAATATGCACGGCGATGTGATGCATGTCAAAGATTTTCCAAGATCCCTAGGGCACCCCCTAGTCAATTGAAGACGATGATGAGCCCGTGGCCTTTCGCTGTGTGGGGAATTGACATTATTGGAAGTCTCCCCATGGCAAAAGGTGGAGCAAAGTTTGCCATTGTGGCCGTGGATTACTTCACAAAGTGGGTCGAAGTAGAACCAGTGACCACGATCACGACTAAGCGAGTAATTAACTTCGTCGTCAGAAATATCATATGCCGATTCGGGATTCCGAAGGTCGTCATAACAGATAACGGAACCCACTTTGATAGCGCATAATTCAGAGACTTTTGCGAGAATTACCACACGAGAAAAGGTATACCTCTGTGGCGCATCCGCAATCGAACGGGCAGGTCAAAGTGGCAAATAAAGTGATTAAATCCATTCTAAAGAAATGACTGAAGCGGGCCAAAGCCATGTGGGTCGATGAGCTACCCTTGGTTCTATAGGCCTATAGGACAACCTACAAGTCAGCGACGGGTCACATACCTTTCTCCCTCGCTTTCGGAGCAGAAGCAGTCATCCCAGTTGAATTAGAAGTACCTTCTCACAGAACCACTTATTATGACCCAATGACCAACAACAAGTTTCTCCTTGAATCCCTGGACATGGTTGAAGAGAAGAGGGATGAAGCCGACCTACGCGCATTGAGGCACAAGCAACAGGTCGCTCTGTATTACAACAAAAAAGTCCGAGCTCGAACCTTTGATACCGGAGACTTGGTTCTGAAACGCGTCTTTCCACCCGCAACACATTTGGGCCCAAAGTGGGAAGGACCATACGCCATCCTACGAAGGCTTGATAATGGAACCTTCTAGTTAGCGACCGTGGATGGAGACGAAATCCCTAGAGTGTGGAATGCCCAGCATCTGCGGCATTACTTGGCATAAAATTGTCAATTTTTTCTTTTGTTTCTAGGACCATGTAAAAAGGCACGACTTGCCTAGAATAGTATGGTTACTTAAACAAGAGATTATAAAGTGGACGTAGGTCATGATTCGACTGAACCACTATAAAAATATCGCGTATCATTTACTTTTATCACACTGTTTCTTATCTATTTTTCCATTCTTTATCTGTATGAATCATCACTATTATGAAATCAACTATGAATCCTGTGATGATATTGAAACACGTAATTCAAAAATACCCTCTATTAGATCAAGAGGTTAACAAGATGCGGAGCCTCGAGTGTGCATAAAAGTAAATGACACTGCCATCTATACTTCAGCTCTCATGATCTGAGAAGGAGTACGAAGGACAAAGAATTGTCCGTGAGACGTGAAGGTGCACCATGATTAAAAGACTGTCTCGATAATACTCTACCCTTGACATCCGACGGGAGAGTATAAAGGCGCTAGAGACTTAGCGCAACTAAATAACTCTTATCCCGCTGAAGGATCGGGGAGCAGATTGAAAGCTGAACCCAAACCCCTTATCTCTGAGCCTGGTGGGCAACATACATATGACTCTAATCAATCCTCAATAAGCCCTGGCCAGGCATCATGTTAACGATTGATTGGGGACATATCATTACAAATTTATGTGTAGTGCAAGGAATTTTTAATGTTAATCGCATATGACTTTAATTTAGTTAAGATTATATTTAATATCTGTGACTTAAAATGATAAACTTGTAGATATGATAAACTTGTAAATGATAAACTCGCAGGTACGTGATGATGCAAAGGAAACAGGTTTTCATTCACTAAGTTTGGATTTACAAAATAAAGCTAAGCAAAAGGTGAGGGCCATACTCGCAGCTACATCATAAGGCCAGTGGAAATACTAAAAAGAAAGACATAATTAAACTAGCACTACTTGGGCTTTGGGGACGACCTCAGCCTCTTCTCCTTCTTTTTCTTCCCTGTCTCCTCCTTATCGGCATCAATTTTATCCTATTTCCTCTTCTTCTTGTCAGAAGGAGGATCCATTGGAAGATTGGCAGACTGGGCTACAAGCTGCGTGGTAATCGATTTACCGGAATGCTTTATGATCATCCCAGAGCCGGGAGCAGCTGCAGAGATCGGTGGTACATCTAGAGGCTGTTGCTCCTCTATTTTCAGAGCCAACTGCTTATCCCTCTTTGCCTTGATTTCAGCCAGAGTCTCGCTGTCATCATCTTTGGTCTCCCCTATGATGTCTACATCCTCCTCTTCGTCCTCGTGGCCGTCATTGGTATCGTCAAGGGCTCCTATAATTTCAGCATCTTTTGGAGCATCCGTGCTTGATACCCCAGTAGCCTCCTTAGTTGTCTCAACCTCAGTTTGCTTTGGATCTTCGGGGATGATCTTAGTAACTGGGGGCACACTGACCTTCTCGACCTCAGCTTGCTTCTCTGCAATCTTCTCAACTTCGGCTGGTTTCTCTGCATCTTTCTCTGTCGGCCTGACACCTATGTTATGAGAAGCAATTGTTATTAGTTTTGGAGAAAATGTGATCCTCTCAACTGCTTGCCCCGCAATGCGAAAACAAGTTACGAAGGCTTTGATGAGTTGTGGAGAAAATATAGAGATACCTTCTGCCGACTCCTCGCCTGAACCTGCAATAGAAGCTCCAGCAGCTGGAGGGGTTGGAACTACAGGAATCAATGGATCATCGGGATTATACTCCTCGACCTCAGAGGCCCTGGGCTCCGTTGCTGAGCCTGATCCTTCATCTATCTTGTCCTTGCCTTTGAGTTTGGCTCTCTCCTTCTCCATCTCCTCTTGAATCCTCAGGCTCTCCTCCTTTGAGAAAGGTTTGCATAAGCTGAGCCTCATCAATATCCTCAACCTTTAAGCGTTGCTTCTCTCCCTCAACAATCATGTCCCATACATTGGACAGAGTAGTGTGGTAGTTCTGGATCCAAGAGATATCTCGAGTCTTTATGACTTGACCAAAGAAGTCCATTAGCAGCTCATCAAACCCTTCTATTTCCCGTTCAACTGCAGCAAGCTTATCAGCAACAGTGGAAGCCGATTTAAGGGCTGCATCAGCGTTACTTTCGGAAAGAGCCGCCCGTTCCTCAGCATGAGCGAGCCTACCATTTAAGATTGCATTTTCTTTCTCAGCAAGAGCAAGATTGTTTTTTAAACTCGCCTTCTCTTTTTCCCAAGCAGCTTTCTCAGTAGCAAAACTGTCCTGTGCCGCTTTCAATTCAATATTGGTCATCTTGAGATCTTCAATTTCGTTTTTCAGAGCCACACGCTCTTGGCTATGAGAAATGGAATCGTTTCTTGGCATCCTCCAGCTCTGTCCTGTAATTTCCTGCATCTCGTTGGGCTAAAGCAAGTTGGGCTTGTGCATCCTCGAGTTCCTTTTCTATTTTACCCCTGGCCCTACCATCGTTATCAATCTTCACTCTAGCCCTGGTTGCATCCATTTCCACATGATGGATAACCTCTGAAAGCTTCGTGGCATGCTTTTTCATCACCCTATCCTCCTTGGCTACGTGACTCACCTGCCCTATAACCTCGGTATCCCACTCCTCGGGTAGCGGTTCAAGATCTGGAACGAACATCATTCTTTCAAAGTAAAGGTCAGGAAATTGTTTTCGCAAATGCTCCAGCTTCTCCTTGTTATCGGGAGTAAGAGAAACATCCTGTACAACGGCGGTGCCCGACTTTTGCTGACCAGTTGGAACGAGAGCTATCGTGTCTGCTCCAGAACTCTTTCTTGGACCTTTGTCTTTGGATTCATCATGTTTTTTGGAGGATTTACTATGGGATGGTGTACTTTTTGGGGGAGTCAAATCTTTAGGAAGTTATGTAACGACCCGGAAAAAGGCGTTCTTGGTTATCCGATATACAACACATATCAAACATCCAAGGATCGAAAATAACCGGAAAGTTAATGAAAGACATTAGAGGGTGAGGAAAGATAAGATAGAAACTTAGAATAGAAGAAGAAGAACACAACATGAGAGTAACACGAATCTCACAACGGAACGAATAACATATAATAGATAATATATCCTTGAAATAAAATTAGTATATGTATACAAATCATTGTCAAAGTACAGCACTTACAACATAGCGGAATAATAATAACTATATAATCCTGAAGCCTCCTGCTCCAGCTCTTCAAGTATATGTAAATCCCGACTACTTGACTGCCCGTACAAAATTGGGCACCCAAGAGTTTAGGGAAAACAAAACAAAATAAACTCTGGGTTAGTCATGAGACTGGTATGAGTAAAACAATTTAAAACAGTTCGAACAAGTAAACGATATCTCATAAGACCACGCCGTATAACAGAACGGGTTTTTCCCTTATGAGAATCCAAAATATCTTTATATCAAAAACCTTTTGATATTATAATAATGTCTATCAACCACAATATAATAATCATCTAGCAGAAACGCTTCCATCTCACGTTCTACATATATAGTATACAATCAAAACCGCAAGCACGTATTGGGTAATGGATTTCCAACTATGACAAGGTATGGAACCACCTTTCGCTAGTGTACCTCTAGAGAGGAATACACTGGGTTCAACAAGAACATCTTGCAACCCGGCCACACATGACCGACCACTTATTTCGCTTCAGTGTATCGAATGTATATCACAACGATTGGGATCAGCAACCGTTTCCCAAATGGGACAGCATCAATAATAGATTTTTAGAAGTAAATGAAATTCTAGATTAGGTGATTATACACCCTAATAGGTGCGACCTACATAGCCATGATGCCTGCCCGATTTCTGTCATTTACCGGATGTGAGGCTAGAAGCTACGCTTATCTTTTACATGCCACATCTTCATTCACTTAGAATGTCACATTGTCATACCCTTTAAATCACAAATTGATTTATCCAAAAATAATCACGGGTATACAGCTAAGAGAAACAAATTCCTCCTCCACCAAACGTGAATACGTTTAAAGAGATCAACTTACGCAATCTATCAGATATACTCTGTTAGACCTTCGTCCATACAAGTTGTCCTGGGACTGGACAAACCGAAGGCACTATTCAGTATATCCATCTTAGGCACTGTTATCTAAGATTTATATAACAACCCTTGCACTTTACTCTGTCTTCAATTATCTTTGGCATATATGATTCGCAACGCTTATGCCAATATAGAGTGGTTCTTCGGATAATAATCCAACCGGTCTTTCCATATTAACAATGTTAAAATGGTCAAAAACTTCGATAGTCGGTGAGTTAACTATCAAAGAAAACAGGTATGCAAACAACGATATTATTTCCAGGTGGAAATTATATCGATCAATCATCATTTAACATTTATCTCTTTAGTTCATTAATTTACTTATCTCCTGTTTCTATATATTCTAAATTCTTATTTTCTATTATCAGAAAAAATTTCTGATTCTTGTTTGGAAAACATTTCCAAAACTCCATCAGGATCAAACCTTACCATTCCTTATTTAAGAAGGAAGTCAATAAAGTTGGGGGTATAATTACCTCTCAGACCTTAACTGAACAACGTTTTAACTTTGAAATGGTCAAAGTTTATCTTTTAATCTTTAATAAACTTTCTTACGAAACTCTCGGATTCTATTTACGAATCCACTTCTTTATTTGAAAACATTGGTTATAACGATAACGTTATAATCCATACTTTCACAATATCTAACTTAACATCTAACTTTTTACTTCTTACTTTGAATAATTCCATATCTAATTTATTTATTAATAAATAAATCTTGATTTAAACACCGGAAAGTATAAGTACTTTCCCGAATTCGATATAATCGAATTCGACGATTAACTCTCTTCGAATAACTAATATTCGATTAACTCATTTCGAATAACTTATATTCGATTAACTCCTTTCGATTAAACTATAATCGATAACTCCTTTCGATTAAACTAACATCGTCTAACTCCTTTCGATTAAACCATAATCTATTAACTCCTTTCGATTAAACTAAAATCGATAACTCCCTTTGATTAAACTAACATCGACTAACTCCTTTCGATTAAACTAACATCGACTAACTCCTTTCGATTAAACTAACATCGACTAACTCCCTTCGATTAAACTAACATTGACTAACTCCTTTCGATTAAACTAACATCGACTAACTCCTTTCGATTAAACTAAAATCGATAACTCCCTTCGATTAAACTAACATCGAATAAATCCTTTCAATTAAACTAAAATCGATAACTCCCTTCGATTAAACTAACATCGACTAACTCCTTTCGATTAAACAATAATCGATTAACTCCTTTCGATTAAACTAACATTGACTAACTCCTTTAGATTAAACTAACATCGACTAACTCCTTTCGATTAAACTAACATCGACTAACTCCTTTCGATTAAACCATAATCGATTAACTCCTTTCGATTAAACTATAATCGATTAACTCCTTATTCGACCAACTCTAATCGATTTATTCTAATTCAGTTGACTCTATTTAAATTCTCTATTGGTTAATTCTAACTCTAACTGGTTAACTCTAACTGATTAACTCTAACTGATCAACTCTAACTGGTCAACTCTAACTGATTAACTCTAATTGATTAACTCTGACTGATCAACCCTACCGATTAACTCTGACTGATCAACCCTACTGATTAAGTCTGACTGATTTACTCTATTCGATTAACTCTAATCGAATAACTAATATTCTATTAACTCACTTTGAATAATCAATATTCGATTAACTCTCTTCTTCGAATAACTAAATTCGATTAATTTCTGTTGAATAACTAAATTCGATTAATTTCTGTTGAATAACTAAATTTGATTAACTCCTCTCGAATAAACTGTATTCGATTAATTCCTTTTAACTTATTTCTTTTTTCTATTTGTGTGTACAAATATTTCCATTTCTATTTGTTTACTTAACAAATAACTATTCCTTTTATCCTCTCTATTTATTTAACAAATAAATATTTCTTTTATCCTTCTATTTATTTAACCAATAATTATTTCTTTTATAACATTCTATTTATTTCCTATAAATATTTCCTTTTTCAACTTTATTTATTTTCTAAATGAATAAATATCTCCCTTTTTATTCCATTTATTTCTCAAATAAATATTCCCTTTATAATTCAATTCATTTTCTAAATGAATATCCCTTTTATTTATTTATCAAATGATAAATATTCCTTTTATCCTTCTATTTATTTTCTAAATAAATATTTCCTTTATCCTTCTATTTGTAAATGTTTTACAATTATTTCCTTTATAATTGTTTTCCACAAATAATTTCCTTTATAATTGTTTTCACAAATAATTTCCTTTATAATTGTTCTATTTATTTTCTAAATAAATATTCCCCTTTATAAAATCCTATGATTTTATAAATAATTTATTTTCAAAATATTTCCTTTTATAAAATCGGTTGATTTTATAAAATTCATTTATTTCAATATACATTGAAATATTTCTTTTTATATCCCATGGTTTCTTATGATATTTAAAATATCGAATAACAATGATCAACATCATTCTAACACACGTAATCCATAACGGATTATATATCACATCATATATTGAAGTATATGAAAACAGTAAAATAAATGTTGAGGAATCCAGTCGGATTCCTCCAACCAGTTTCCCTGCATCACATATGTTAAACAATATAGAAAACATCACTTTCATTTCAAGAAGAAATATTCTGATCGACAGAATTAATATTTAATAATGATATATATATATATGCGTATATATATAACCATAACTATGTTTTCAATCAATTATTTAACAGTCCATCTAAACAGTTAACAGACATCAATCAACATATAATTATCAGTTCTAAATATACGTTAGAAAAATATAACTGTTCAGAGTTGGTGAGTTTTACTCACATTGGCAGTTCACCGTTAAAGAACGATAAAATGTTTGTTTGATTTGAATCAAACAAATTATTTCGCCATAAATTCATACGAGCCCCAATCCACTTCCAGTCAGCTTCATTGTGAAGCTCTCGTCCATATGGTCCCAACACAACTTACGGTTTGTCAATCTGATATCGTATGGAATAGATATTTAATTTACAAGATTTTACACAATTTAAGTATAAACTAAACCAAATAATTATCCACTTGGGCTTAACCCTTTTCCATCGGACCCAATACCCTTTTGAAAGCCCGTTTACTTCATAAGAACCAAAACCACTCATTGATCTCCTTCTTCCACGATGCCTATATCTCGTACACACAACCATGGCCGTGATTTCCCATCTTCCTTCCATCCACGTATTCACCTTCAACCAAAAACCGAGATCATCAAAATACTCCTCATCTCCTTCTCCTCCTCCCCGTTACAACCTCCCTCGACCTAGGCCATTTCGCTAGATCGCGACACCCACCCAAAACCCACGCTCCAGGAAAAACCACCGAACCAAAATCTCACCAATCTCCTCAAAAATATTGCTACTGACGCGCCTCACTACCCCAAGGGCAACGCCATTCACTAAATGACCTCCTGTTCCTTAAAACTCCTCCGAATGCTAACCCTAGTCGGTGACCGTGAAAGCTCATTATACCAGAACGTGATCACACCTCATAAAAAGCAAACCTAGATGAAGAATAAACTACAGTGGTTTCAAAAATACAAGTCATACAAATTTCTGGATTTTTTTCCATTTGATTTTAAATTTCAAAGTTTCTGTCTGTTTTTGGAAGTGGCAGCTTGGAGCATTTAATCGTGAAAAGGAAGTAGATTAGGATTTAGAAATAGTGAGGGGTACTTATAGGATGATTTTATATTATTTTTATTCGAATTTTATATTAAATTATAAGCAACCGCTATTTTTATTTGCTCTTTAAATTTCCTGTGATCACACGTGATACCCAAAAATCACGAAACTGGACATACTGCTAGAATTCGACATTACGGTCCCAACGAAACTGGTTTCGTCGAATTCCGACTCCGTTTGCTCACACAACGTATTTTTAACCGTCAAAATACTAAATGTTTTCACTCTAAAAATCTGTACGGCCATATAGTGACTCTAAAAATCACGAAACTTGACATCTAACAATAATTTGACATTGCGGATCGAACAAAATTAGTTTCATCGAATTCTAAAGTCATTTGCAAAACTGGCTATTTTTACAGCTCTGAATGACCCATTTAAATACATAAATATATTTAAAAAAAACATTTTAATTTAATATTTATAAATAAATATTCTCATATATATTCATACAGAATATTATACAACTCCACAATATTCCTATATGAATTTCTAACTCGATATTTCAAATCTCGATATAAATCGATATTCGATTTATAATGAAATTCGTTTTAAAAATATAATTAAATTGTAAAGGAATTCCACAGCGACTTTTCTAAAATTTGATTTGGACATAAATCAAAATCTACACGACGAAATCCCGATTTTTCTCTTCCACTAGAAAAATATACTTCACCAGCTCCTAACGTTTCTTGTTTCACAGAAATCCGACTTAAAACGAATCCTGTACATTCAGTTGAAGTTCAAACCGCCAAATGGCGAACTGCCGCGCCATTTCGAGCTCGATTATACTTATATTATAATTTATACGTTCAACCATCGTTAATTAAATATATTCGTTATCGTAATTCAATTTTAAACCGAATTATATATTTTGAATTCCCCAATTCACACCATATCGCCATTTCAGCCCAATCTGATTATTTCAGAATTAAATATATTATTTAATTATTATTTTAATTAAATATTCCAAGTTATTTAATTAAACGACCATTAAATCCTCTTAATCACCTTTTAAATAATTAAATAAATTAATTATTATATCGCTGAAAATGCGGGTCATTACATTCTTCCCCACTTAAAATAATTTCATCCTCGAAATTGCTAAGGTAGAAAACAAACCCTATCGACTGGTTAGAACTTAATTGGTCACTTCTTAACTTCAGTTTCAACCGAACCAATTTAATTTCAATTAAATATTAATTTTTCTTATCAACGAAAATTTTCAAAAATACCGAAAATCTTCTAACAGCTTAACTTTTCGAAAAATTTCGCCAGCACCTCCTTTGTACTGGTCAATACGTCAAACTCCAACTCGCCACTCTGGGCCATCTCTAACCCAAAAGAAAATCAAACAGCCAAGCGGCTTGTCAATTCGGCTCATAAATCTCATACCCAATAGAAATATAAACTTGTACCTTTTTGTCGGGCATATCAACTCTATCACTTCCATATGCTATCAACTCAGCATATACCAATGTCATCCCAATCAAATTCTGATCAATTTATCCTCAACATGTCTATTCGCTTATATCCAAAGCAAATCCCATTTCAACTCAAGTTCAATTCTTGATTCCAAATCTTGATTTACCAAACCAATTCTATTTTAACTTAACTGATTTCAATTAAATTCCAGCTTACTTTCACAAATTTCTATTTAAATTTGTTTTAATTCGAACAATCTTTTCCTGGGAGTTCTAAATAACTTTGTTTTTCACAAATCAAATATTCCCTTCTCGGAATCAAACAACTTGTTTTCCTTAAAACAATTCAAAACTAAAATTTTGGTAGTAATTCGTCACTTAGAAACTCGAAAATGAACACCGATGATGCACCATCGGAATTTATTTCCCAGCGATCAAAGTAAGTTCAATACTATCTCACTTTTCAAAACTATTTCTTAAACCATTTCCATTTTGAAATCACTCCAAAATATCATTCCAATGTTTCTAATCAATTTAAAATCTCCCAGGATTTTAAAATTCTCATATATTTAATCTATGTTCATCTACAAACACTTATTCAAATTTCCAGGTTTTAATTCCAATTCTGATTTGAATCCCAGATTTCATTCATCTGCTTTCATATATTTTACTTATATGAATTTTGATGGGTTATTTACATAACCATTTCGCATTTTTATAATCTTACTATATTATAATAACAAACAATATATCCAATATATATCAAAATATACTTTAGGTGAAATTATTTTCATTTACCCTCTTTTCAAAACATATCGTGCCGACCCATCGTATTTGAGTGTTTATAAACTCCTACCGATACAGTGGATCAAACTGATCGACCAGAACACATAAACAACTCAACCAATAAATCTCCATAATATAAAATTATTTTTATATCAAATAACAAATACGTTCGCTCGTATATATATACACTCAACTCAATCTAGGGTATTACTAACCCCATCTCTACTGAGTCACGCCACAAAGCCAAGGTAATTCACTTAACCTTAAGCTCCGATACCAACTGTAATGACCCAGAAAAAGGCGATCTTGGTTATCCGATATACAACACATATCGAACATCCAAGGATAGAAAATAACCGGAAAGTTAATGAAAGAAATTAGAGGGTAAGGAAAGATAAGATAAAAACTTAGAATAGAAGAAGAAGAAGAACACAACATCAGAGTAACACGAATCTCACAGCGGAACGAATAACATATAATAGATAATATATCCTTGAAATAAAATCAGTATATGTATACACATCATTATCAAAGTACAACACTTACAACATAGTGGAATAATAATAACTATATAATCCAGAAGGCTCCTGCTCCAGCTCTTCAAGTATCTGTAAATCCCGACTACTTGACTGCCCGTACAAAATTAGGCATTCAAGAGTTTAGGGAAAACAAAACAAAATAAACTCCGTGTCAGTCATGAGACTGGTATGAGTAAAACAGTTTAAAATAGTTCGAACAAGTAAACGATATCTCATAAGACCACGTCGTATAACGGAATGGGTTTTTCCCTTATGAGAATCCAAAATATCTTTATATCAAAAACCTTTTGATATTATAATAATGTCTATCAACCACAATATAATAATTATCTAGCAGAAATGCTTCCATCTCACGTTCTACATATATAGTATACAATCAAAACCGCAAGCACGTATTGGGTAACGGATTTCCAAATATGACAAGGTATGGAACCACCTTTCGCTAGTGTACCTCTAGAGAGGAAGACCCTGGGTTCAACAAGAACATCTTGCAACCCGACCACACATGACCGACCACTCATTTCGCATGAGTGTATCGAATGTATATCACCAACGGTTGGGATCAGCAACCGTTTCCCGAATGGGACAACATCAACAATAGATTTTTAGAAGTAAATGAAACTCTAGATCAGGTTATTATACACCCTAATAGGTGCGACCTACATAGCCATGATGTCTGCCCGATTTCTGTTATTTACCGGATGTGAGGCGAGAGGCTACACTTATCTTTTACATGCCACATCTTCATTCACTTAGAATGTCACATTGTCATACCCTTTAAATCACAAATTGATTTATCCAAAAATAATCATGGGTATACAGATAAGAGAAACAAATTCCTCTGCCACCAAATGTGAATACGTTTGAAGAGATCAACTTACGCAATCTATCAGATATACTCTGTCAGACCTTCGTCCATACAAGTTTTCCTGGGACTGGACAAACCGAATGCACTATTCAGTATATCTATCTTAGGCACTGTTATCTAAGATTTATACAACAGCCCTTGCACTTTACTCTGTCTTCAATTATCTTTGGCATATATGATTCGCAACGCTTATGTCAATACAGAGTGGTTCTTCGGATAATAATCCAACCGGTCTCTCCATATTAACAACGTTAAAATGGTCAAAAACTTCGATAGTCGGTGAGTTAACTATCAAAGAAAACAGGTGTGCAAACAACGATATTATTTCCAGGTGGAAATTATATCGATCAATCATCATTTAACATTTATCTCTTTAGTTCATTAATTTACTTATCTCCTTTTTCTATATATTCTAAATTCTTATTTTCTATTATCAGAAAACATTTCTGATTCTTGTTTGGAAAACATTTCCAAAACTCCTTCACGATCAAACCTTACCATTCCTTAGTTAAGAAGGAAGCCAATCAAGTTGGGGTATAATTACCTCTCAGACCTTAACTGAACAACGTTTTGACTTCGAAATGGTCAAAGTTTATCTTTTAATCTTTAATAAACTTTCTTACTAAACTCTCGGATTCTATTTACGAATCCACTTCTTTATTTGAAAACATTGGTTATAACGATAATGTTATAATCCCTACTTTCGCAATATCTAATTTAACATCTTACTTTTTACTTCTTACTTTGAATAATTCTGTACTCTAATTTATTTATAAATAAATCTTGATTTAAACACTGGAAAGTATAAGTACTTTCCCGAATTCGATATAATCGAATTCGACGATTAACTCTCTTCGAATAACTAATATTCGATTAACTCATTTCGAATAAATTTTATTCGATTAACTCCTTTTGATTAAACTATAATCGATAAATCCTTTCGATTAAACTAACATCAACTAACTCCTTTCGATTAAACCATAATCGATTAACTCCTTTCGATTAAACTAAAATCGATAACTCCCTTCGATTAAACTAACATCGACTAACTCCTTTCGATTAAACTAACATCGACTTACTCCCTTCGATTAAACTAACATCGACTAACTCCTTTCGATTAAACTAACATCGACTAACTCCTTTCGATTAAACTAAAATCAATAACTCCCTTCGATTAAACTAACATCGACTCACTCCTTTAGATTAAACTAAAATCGATAACTCCCTTCGATTAAACTAACATCGACTAACTCCCTTCGATTAAACTAACATCGACTAACTCCTTTCGATTAAACCATAATCGGTTAACTCCTTTCAATTAAACTAACATCGACTAACTCCTTTCGATTAAACTAACATCGACTAACTCCTTTCGATTAAACTAACATCGACTAACTCCTTTCATCAAACCATAATCGATTAACTCCTTTCGATTAAACTATAATCGATTAACTCCTTTTGGTTAAACTATAATCGATTAACTCCTTATTCGACCAACTCTAATCGATTTATTCTAATTCGATTAACTTTATTTAAATTCTCTATTGGTTAATTCTAACTCTAACTTGTTAACTCTAACTGATCAACTCTAACTGGTCAACTCTAACTGATTAACTCTAATTGATTAACTCTGACTGATCAACCTTACTGATTAACTCTGACTGATCAACCCTACTGATTAACTCTGACTGATTTACTTTATTCGATTAACTCTAATCGAATAACTAATATTCGATTAACTCACTTCGAATAACCAATATTCGATTAACACTCTTCTTCGAATAATTAAATTCGATTAATTCCTGTTGAATAACTAAATTCGATTAATTTTTGTTGAATAACTAAATTCGATTAACTCCTCTCGAATAAACTGTATTCGATTAATTCCTTTTAACTTATTTCTTTTTTCTATTTGTTTATACAAATATTTCCTTTTCTATTTATTTACTTAACAAATAACTATTCCTTTTATCCTCTTTATTTATTTAACAAATAAATATTTCTTTTATCCTTCTATTTATTTAACCAATAATTATTTCTTTTATAACATTCTATTTATTTCTTATAAATATTTCGTTTTTCAACTTTATTTATTTTCTAAATGAATAAATATCTCCCTTTTTATTCTATTTATTTCTGAAATAAATATTTCCTTTATAATTCAATTCATTTTCTAAATGAATATCCCTTTTATTTATTTATCAAATGATAAATATTCCTTTTATCCTTCTATTTATTTTCAAAATAAATATTTCCTTTATCCTTCTATTTGTAAATGTTTTACAATTATTTCCTTTATAATTGTTTTCCATAAATAATTTCCTTTATAAATGTTTTCACAAATAATTTCCTTTATAATTATTCTATTTATTTTCTAAATAAATATTCCCCTTAATAAAATCCTATGATTTTATAAATACTTTATTTTCAAAATATTTCCTTTTATAAAATCGGTTGATTTTAAAAAATTCCTTTATTTCAATATACATTGAAATATTTCTTTTTACATCCCAGGGTTTCTTATGATATTTAAAATATCGAATAATAATGATCAACATCATTCTAACACACGTAATCCATAACAGATTATATATCACATCATATATCGAAATATATGAAAACAGTAAAATAAATGTTGAGGAATCCAGTAGGATTCCTCCAACCTGTTTCCCTGCATCACAGATGTAAAACAATATAGATAACATCACTTTCATTTCAAGAAGAAATATTCTGATTGACAGAATTAATATTTAATAACGATATATATATATATATATATGCGTATATATATATAACCATAACTGTGTTTTCAATCAATTATTTAACAGTCCATCTAAACAGTTAACACACATCAATCAACATATAATTATCAGTTCTAAATATACGTTAGAAAAATATAACTGTTCAGAGTTGGTGAGTTTTACTCATATTGGCAGTTCATCGTTAAAGAACGATAAACTGTTTGTTTGATTTGAATCAAACAATTTATTTTGCCATAAATTCATACGAGCCCCAATCCACTTCCAGTCAGCTTCATTGTGAAACTCTCGTCCATACGGTCCCAACGCAACTTACGGTTCGTCAATCTGATATCGTATGGAATAGATATTTAAATTACAAAATTTTACACAATTTAAGTATAAACTAAACCAAATAATTATCCACCTGGACTTAACCTTTTTCCATCGGGCCCAATACCCTTTTGAAAGCCCGTTTCCTTCATAAGCACCAAAACCACTCGTTAATCTCCTTCTTCCACGATGCCTACATCTCGTACACACAACAATGGCCGTGATTTCCCATCCTCCTTCCATCCACGCCTTCACCTTAAACCAAAAACCAAAAACCGAGATCATCAAAATACTCCTCATCTCCTTCTCCACCTCCTCGTCACAACCTCCCTCGACCTAGGCCATTCCGCCAGATCGCGACACCCACCCAAAACCCATGCTCCAGGAAAAACCACCGAACCAAAATCTCACTAATCTCCTCAAAAATATTGCTACTGACGCACCTCACTAACCCAAGGCCAGCGCCATTCACTAAATGACCTCTTGTTCCTTAAAACTCCTCCGAATGCTAACCCTAGTCGGTGACCGTGAAAGCTCAGTATACCAGAACATGATCGCACCTCATAAAAAGCAAACCCAAATGAAGAATAAACTACAGGGGTTTCAAAAATACAAGTCATACAAATTTCTGTATTTTTTTCCATTTGATTTTAAATTTCAAAGTTTCTGTCTATTTTTGGAAGTGGCGGCTTGGAGCATTTGAACGTGAAGAGGAAGAAAATTAGGGTTTAGAAATAGTGAGGGGTACTTATAGGAAGATTTTATATTATTTTTATTCGAATTTTATATTAAATTAAAAGCGACCGCTATTTTTATCTGCTCTTTAAAATTCCTGTGATCACACGTTGTGACGGCCCGCCCCGCACCAACCGACATTTACTCCAAAAGTGCGTTGTACACATGTCCAGTTAGCACGGGACGGTCGTTAGAAGAAAAGAAAGAAGACGAAGAAACAACAAAGAACCTGTAGAATGTCTCACAGCGCATAGGATAAAATATAATAACAACATACTTGACATAAAACAGGTGAGACAGTGCATAAGCTGAAAATAAACTAACATAGCAGTGGAAAATCCAAATACAGCTTATGATCCAAAGCCAACATTATTACAACTTTTCAAACTGTCTCTAAAATCAAAAGCAAGATAAAGGAGGTACACTACTAATGCCCAAGTATCGACCACCAACGAAACAGGGAGAATATCTATATATCATACGTGGAAGCCTCCTGCTTGCCACCGAATCCGCTACTCGCGCATCACCAGCTAACCTGTCTCTAGTCTGCTCGTGTGAGCACCTAGAGTAATAAGAAGAGACATAAAACTCTGGGTCAGACAAAAGTCTAGTATGAGCGATAAGCATCTAAACAGAACAATAACAGGTATACTAAACCATACCTGAACCTAGACCTACAACCAAAGAGTTAGCACTACATACTGTACAACACTCTAAGGTGCCATTTCAAATAGTCTAAAGATAACGGGGGTGGGGGTGTGCATGTCATAGTGATGGCAAACAATCAAGCATAACAACCATCCTCACATCTTTCACTCAGTGCGTAAAGCATACGATATTCACCACTTCGATCACCTCAATACTTTGCTATGATCACCTTGCCCCATGAAGTCATAAATGGCTTCACTGCACTGATACATAGCCACTAATCCTTCGCTATGTCCACTTGCCCCATGGAGTTATTCACCCCATCTGCGCTGGCTCATAGCCTTACCAATCCTTTACTATGTCCACTTGCCCCCATGGAGTTATTCACCCCATCTGCGCTGGCTCATAGTCTTACTACGATCACTTCGCCCCTCGAGTCATAATGACTCTATTGCACTTATAACGTAGTCTTGCTACCATCACCTTGCCCCTCGAGTCATAGTGAATCTACTACACTGATAAGTAGCCCATCATTCATTTTCAGTGGTGAATCGAAGTTATGAACGTCGACAACTCCTTAGCACACGTCCCGCAGCAAAGCCCAACCATGAAGTGAACTCATTGGTTCCTAACTGGATCCTGAGCTCTAACTTCCATTTGGACTACCTTTGCATCTCGGGTTATTGGTCATCACCGGATCGGTTCAGATCTCCTCCTAACCATCGGATCGGTTCGGGTCTCCAGCACAAGCCTTCCCCTCTGCTCCGGATCGTCGTCACCATCATCGGGTCGGGTCTCTAGGCTCCATCGCCACAGATCGGTTCGGAGGTGGCTAAACTGATCAAGTTGGGGTCCTTCTGGCGATTCGGATAGGGGTACTATCCTCTAGGCCAAGTACAACGGTTCGTGCCCACCATCTTTGAACGGACCGGGTCGGAGTTGCTGCATGCCACGAGAAGTGCAAGTGGATCAGAGTGTGAAGTGCGAGAGCGGATCAGGACCTCCTAACCGATCCGATCCGGTTCGGGTGTCTTCCTGCACTTTTTCCAGCAAGCAATTTACGCCACTCGACGGCGTTTTCGACCATTCCAACTATTCTAATCAATCACAAAGCATACTGTAATGACCCGCATTGGCAGAGGTATTATAATTAATTTATTTAATTATATAAATAGTGATATAGCGAATTAAATGGTCATTTAATTAAATAATGATGAATATTTAATTAAAATAATAAATTAAATAATATATATAATTCTGAAATAATCAGAATTGGCTGAAATGACGATATGGTGTGAACTGGATAATCTGTGATATTTAATTCAGTTTAGAATTGAATTTGAATAACGAATATATTATTTGAACGATAGTTTGAACGTATAATTATATTATAATTATAATCGAGCTTGAAATGGCGCTGCAGTTCGTAATTTGGCGATTTGAACTTCAACTGAATGTACAGGATTCGTTTTACGTTGGATTTCTGTGAAACAAGAAATGTGTGGAGCTGGTGGAGTATATCTTTCTAGTGGAAGAGAAAAATCGGGATTTCATTGTGTAGATTTTGAGATATGTCCAAATCAAATTTTAGAAAAGTCGTTGTGGAATTCCTTTATAATTTATAAAGGAATTATTTATATTTTTAAAAGGAAATTCAATATAAATCGAATATCGGGATGACGCAGATTTAAAATATCGAGTTAGAAATCCATAGGAGTATTGTGGAGCTGTATGATATTCTGCTGTGAATATATACGATAATATTAATTTATTAATATTTTATTTAATTATATTTATATATTTAAATGGGTCATTCAGAGCTTTAAAAATAGCCACTTTTCCAAATGAAGTCAGAATTCGACGAAACTAATTTTGTTAGATCCGCAGTGTCAAATAGTTGCTAGGTGTCAGTTTCCATGATTTTTAGAGTCACCGTGTGGTCGTTCGGATTTTTAGAGTGAGAAACAGGTAGTATTTCGACAGTTAAAAATACGCTGTGTGAGCATATGAAGTCGGAATTCGACGAAACCAGTTTCGTTGGGTCCGTAATGTTGAACTCTAGTCGTATGTCCAGTTTCGTGATTTTTGGGCATTGTATGTGATTGTAGGAATTTTTAGAGTTTTAAATGAGCAAATATATTAATACACTTGGTCCTGCTTGTGCCACCTCATCTACAAAATACCCTATATAACACGTTTAACCCCTCTAACCTAATTCATTATTCTCTGGTGCCGCCGCTTCTTCGTTGTCTTCCAGGAAAGGAAACGCGAGCTTCAAAAATTCAAAGAAATACAAAATAAAATCCCTTAAATCACAAAGCAACTATATTTGAATTTGTTATGTGATTATCTTCCTTCCAGTATTTTGTTTGGCTAGTTCGACATCAGAGGCGTCGCTGCCTTTTTCCGGCATCAGCCTAGGGCTCCGTTTAGCGAGGGCTAAGGGGAGCGTTGGCGGAACATATGACATTACTGGAGAGCTCAATTTGTTAAGATGGAGGGATGGTTAACAGTGTGGTGAGTGAGCGTGGCGGTTGGGTGACGCGTAGTGGATTCCGATGTTCAGATCGGATGAAGGAGGCGAGTTCGAACAGGGCTGGGGGGTAACAACGGTGGAGTCAGCTCAGTAGTTTGGGGGTTTTCTGGTTGAAATATGAGTGCGAGTTTAATAAAACTGGTACGGGATTTTCATTGAACGTAGGAAGAAGGTGATGAAGGAAGTTACGGGTCTATTGAAATGGGTTTTTCTGAAGAATGAAGGAGCCTTATTTGTGTTAGGATGGAATTGTTGCTTCAGGGAAGCCGCAAGTATTTGAGGAACAGTTTCTTAAGGTAGAGCTGATTTTGTTACTTGGTTATATATATGCCATTCATATTATGTATGAAACCATGAGTTTGAGGTAAAAAGGGAATGGAAGATATTGCCAACAATTCAACTTATCACTAGTTTTTGAGTTATCTACCTCAGTTTTGACTACTAGTTTTCCTGATGATTTATTTAATATATGCTGGTGTTGAAGTTTCAAGACAAACACTAAAAGTTCAGTATATATAAATAGTAAAATCCAATTGTTTAAAACATGGATTTGCATAAAAAAGGGACTAAGAGTTCAACAGGTAATTATGGGTAAAATTAACTATTTATTTAAAGGTAAATAACGTTTTAGTTGTTTATAACTCGTAATAATCATAACTATTTCATATACCTTCAGAATCAAACGAAACATGATCCGTTGGGATCGTATGGACGACTACCAAATGGAACTGACGGGGAGTGGATTGGAGCTCGTTTGAATTTATGGCAAAATAAATTGTTTGATTCAAGTCAAACAAACAGTTTATCGTTCTTTAACGATGAACTGCCAAAGTGAGTAAATCTCACCAACTCTAAAACAGTTTATAATTTCATGTTGTATTTTTAGAACTGTTAGAAATTGTCTGATTTACTGTGTGTTGACTGTTTGATTGAACTGCTAGTCAGTTAGTTGAATTTCTATATTGATTCTGTTTAACAAAATATATCATATGGAACTGAAAGTGATGTTATATATATTGTTTAATATCTGTGATGCAGGAAAACAGGTTGGAGATTCCTCAACATTTATTTTACTGTGATTTATATATTGTGATATATAAGGTGAATTATAACCTGTTGTTGATTATCTGTGTTTGGACGATATTTATCGTTGTTATATGGTATGTTGAATACCATAAGAAATACCAGAATGTAGAAAAGGGGTTTTCAAAGTATATTTTGAAAATAATTTATTTATATAAAATCAATGGATTTTATATTATAAAATAAAAAGGATTTTGAATAAAAGAAATATATTTGTAAATCAAATATAAGGGAATTATATTTGTAAATCAAATATAAATGGAATTATATTTGCAAATCAAATATAAGGGAATTATATTTGTAAATCAAACATAAGGGAAAATATTTGTCAAACAAATAGGAAGAGAAATATTTGTAAAACATTTACAAATAATATCAAAAGGGTTATTTATTTATTTAGGAGATAAATAGAATTAAATCAAAGGAGTATTTATTTAGAAAATAAATAGAATTATAAAAGGAAGTTGACTAGATATAAAAGAGTTAATCGAATATAATTTATTCGAATAGAGTTAAAGGAGTTAATCGAATATAGTTTATTTGAAAGGAGTTAATCAATTAGAATTAACCAGTTAGAGGTAATCAAATAAAGTTAATCGATTAGAGTTAAAAACGAACTAGAGTTAATCGTATAGAGTTAAAGAAATAGAGTTAAGCAAAATTAGAAAATGACTAGAGATTAATAAGTTGAATGGTTTCCTGAGTATCGATCTGATGTTGGTTTCGGCCTTCGGGGTTTATACTTGGGAAGTTGTCTCTTATTAGTTTACATTTAGAGTCTGATAGTTATGGAATGGTAGAGATTGATGATTGATTGATAGAATTTCCTTCTGGAAATAATATCGTTGTTTGTACACATATTTTCCTTCGATAGTTAAATCACAGACTATCGAAGTTTTTGACCATTTAACGTTGTTAATATGGAGAGACCGGTTGGATTATTATCCAAAGAACCACTCTGTATTGGCATACGCGTTGCGAATCATA
This sequence comes from Allium sativum, assembly GCA_030737875.1. Classification (NCBI taxonomy): domain Eukaryota; kingdom Viridiplantae; phylum Streptophyta; class Magnoliopsida; order Asparagales; family Amaryllidaceae; genus Allium; species Allium sativum. The sequence continues at coordinate 256,558,133 of CM060927.1, read as the reverse complement.
TATGCCAAAGATAATTGAAGACGGAATAAAGTGCAAGGGCTATTTTATAAGTCTTAGATAACAGTGCCTAAGATGGATATATTGAATAGTTCCTTCGGTTTGTCCAGCCCCAAGACAACTTGTATGGACGAAGGTCTGACAGAGTATATCTGATAGATCACATAAGTTGATCGTTTCAAACGTATTTACGTTGGTGGCGAAGGAATTCGTTTCTCTTAGCTTATACCCGTGGTATTTTTGGATAATTCAATTTGTGATTTGGCGGGTATGACGATGTGACATTTCTAAGTGAATGAAGATGTGGCGTGTAAAAGATAAGCGTAGCTTCTAGCCTCACATCCGGTAAATGATAGAAATCGGGCAGGCAACATGGCTAAGTCGGTAGCACCGAAGTAGGGTGTATAATCACCTATCTAGAGAATATTCATTTGCTTCTTTAATCTATCAATGCTGTCCCATATATATATATATACGGGAACGGTTGTTGATCCCAACCGTTGGTGATGTACATTCGATACACTCAAGCGAAATGAGTGGTCGATCATGTGTGGCTGAGTTGCAAGATGTTCTTGTTGAACTCCAGTGTATCGTTCCTAGAGTACACTGATCGGAGGGTGGTTCCATACCTTGTCATAGTTGGAAATCCATTACCCAATACGTGCTTGCGGTTTTGGTTGTATACTATATATGTAGAACGTGAGATGAAAGCGTTTCTGCTAGATGATTAATATATTATGGCTTATAGACATTATTATAATATCAAAAGGTTTTTGATATAAAGATATTTTGGATTCTCATAAGGGAAAAACCCGTTCCGTTATATGGCGTGGTCTTATGAGATATCGTTTACTTGTTCAGACCGTTTTAAACTGTTTTACTCATACCAGTCCCATGACTGACCCGGAGTTTATTTTGTTTTGTTTCCCTAAACTCTTGGGTGCCTAAATTTGTACGGGCAGTCAAGTAGTCGGGATTTTACAGATATATCTGAAGAGCTGGAGCAGGAGGCTTCAAGATTTTATAGCTATTGTTTTTTCGCTGCTCTTGTAAGTGTTGTACTCTGATAAGTGCTATTGTATACATACTGTTTGTATTTCAAAAGTTATGTTATATTTTATTCGTTCCGCTGTGAGATTCGTGTTTACTCTGATGATGATGTTCTTCTTCTTCCTCTATTCTATTAGTTCTACCTTATCTATCCTCACCATCTAATTTCTTTCAATAATTACCGGGATTTTTCGATGTTTAGTTAGTCGTCATCGTGTTTATGTCGATAACCAAAGTCGCTAAAAGGTCGGGTCATTACACATACCATACAGTCATAGCAACATGTATAATCAACTACAAACACCAAAACAACAATATGATAGGTTAAAATGGATCAAACCTAGCCAAAACCCCATATTTTTCCTTAAGCATGTTAAGGTGAAACTAATGATATGATTAGCAAAACTTAACCAAATTAACCCAAATTCATATTAGAGGTCTAAGACATCATTTCGAATTTTATAAATATTTTTCCAGAATTTTATCATGTTTAAATTCGCTAATTAACACTAATTACCCTTAATTGACCATAATTAGTGAGGAACTATGCAAATCACTCACCTTAGCCACAAATAAAACCTCAAAACTGAAATGATTCTCTATTTGGGCATGAATATCAATGACAAACAGCAGCTCAAATCTTGATTTGGTGAAGATCTCCCTTGATTTGATGTTGCTAAGCTTAATCCTTGATTAGAAGGTGATTTGGAGGTGATTTAGAGGTTGGAGGCCATTTTTAGGGTTTCTAAGAGGTAAGTGGAGGCTAGAAAACTGAAATGAAATGAAACCCTATCTCATTTCAGCCTCCCCATAACCCTAATCCCGAAATGGGTTATGGGCCCATTCACTAATCACCCTATTTGGCCCGGTTAAGCAGTTTTCCACCTTCCAAACCTTATTTCAGCCATATCTCCCAAACGATAAGTCCGTTTCCCACATGTGACCACTCTACGGAAAGGTAAACCATCATCCGGAGCTAATGGAAATAGTTTCAGGTCAAAACTCCTTTCCAATCAAAAGTTATGGCCGAAACAAGATCAGCTAGGGGCAAAACGGTCATTTAAAAATCGGCAATAATCATGAACATGGGAAATGACCCTAATAGTCGTTTCCCAAAGTTACATGACCATACGACTTCATATGGGAAAGAAATAAATATTCTATGATCCTCCGATGCGTAGAATGCGGGTTGTTACATTCTCCCCCCTTAAGAAATTTCGCTCCCGAAATTCCCTAACCAAAACACACAAAGGGTCCTGCATGCCTATCAGCCATAAAATAACAATCAAACATGCAAAACAAGCAAAACAAGTCTATCCTTGCATGCGGAATATCTAAAATACAAAGTAAATCTTACCTGACAAAGAGTTCTGGATACATCTTCCTAATGCTCTCCACTGTCTCCCAAGTACAGTCATTCTCGTTCTCGCCCCACTGAACCTTGACTAGCTTCACCGCCTTCCTTCGAAGTTGCTTCATATCGTTCTCGACAATACAAATCGGCTTGCGATTCCCAACCGCCTCGGGTTCCACTTCGAAGTCCTCTAACTGATCAGGTGAAATAGTCATATCTGGGTCGTGCACGAACTTCCTTAGTTGGGAAACATGAAATACGTTGTGAACTCCCGCCATCTTTTCGGATAAGTCAACTCTATACGCCAAATTCCCAACTGGTTCAAGAACTGGGAATGAGCCAACAATTCTTGGTGCTAATTTACCTCTCCTGCCAAATCGTATCACGCTCTTCAATGGAGAAATCTTGACGAACACCAAGTCACCAACGGAGAATTATAAGTCTCTTCTCCTCTTATCAGCATAACTCTTCTGCCTATCTTGGGCAGTCTTCATTCTTTGTTGAATGATCTTAATCTTGTCCGAGGTTTCTCTTACCACATCTGGTCCAAGCATAAACTTCTCACCGGTCTCTATCCAACATGATGGTGAGTTGCACGGTCTTCCGTACAAAGCTTCATATGAAGCCATACCGATACTGGTTTGGTAGCTATTATTATATGCAAACTCTACTAGATGCAAATGGTCATCCCATGATCCACCAAAATCCAATATACAAGCTCTCAAGAGATCTTCCAATATACGATTCACCCTCTCCGTCTGACCGTCGGTCTGAGGATGATATGCGGTACTGAGATGTAATTCTGACCCTAGAGCCTCTTGTAAGCTCTTCCAAAACCCACTAGTGAACAACGGGTCTCGGTCACTCACAATGCTTTTAGGTACTCCATGTAATCTCACTACGTACTTCATATACAATTCTGCTAACTTAGCTGCCGTTCTGGTCGATTTGACTGGTATAAATCTTGCGCTCTTAGTCAATCAATCCACAATTACCCAAATGCTATCATGTCCCGATCTAGTCCTTAGTAAACCATCGATGAAATCCATCGAGACTTGTTCCCATTTCCATTCTGGAATTTCTAATGGTTGTAACAAACCATTAGGCTTCTTTTGCTCGGCTTTAACTAGCTGGCAATTCATGCATTTGGATATAAACTTCCCAACGCCTCTTTTCATCCCTTCCCAGTAGTAAGTCTGTCTCATGTCTCGATACATCTTATCACCACCGGGGTGTATAGTCAATTTTGAGTGATGACATTCTCTAAGCACTTCATCTCTAAAACCACTCACGTTGGGTACAACTAGTCTTCCATTCTTTCGAAGCCATCCTTCTCGATCAAGCCCATACAAATTCATCTCCTCACCGTCAATATTCATTTCTAACTTGGAGATGATTTCCAATAGATTAGGATCGTCCCTCTGACTGGAACCAATCCGCTCAATCAAAGTGGGTCTGATCGTCAAACTAGCTAACATTTCTGGATCCAATTCACAATTTGGCCTGAAATCAAACCCTGCGATATACTCCAGCTGCTTCCATTCAAGAAACATAGCCCCCAAACTGGCATGTCTCCTGCTCAAGGCATCGGCTACCGCATTGCCCTTCCCGGGTGTATATGCGATATCAAAATCATACGAAGCCAAGAACTCTAACCATCTCTGCTGGCGGAGATTCAGATCCTTCTGGGAGAAGAGATACCTTAACGATTTATGATCGGTAAACAACTCAAATCTCTCTCCCAAGAGATAATGTCTCCACATCTTCAGCGCAAACATGATCGCTGCTCGTTCTAAATCATGGGTAGGGTATCTTTTCTCATGTGGCTTTAGTTGCCGACTAGCATAAGCTACAACCCTACCTCCTTGCATCACAACACCTAGTCCGGTACCACAAGCATCCGTGTATACCGTCATTTCTTCATTCTCTTTAGGAATAACTAGCACTAGCGCACGCGTCAACTTTTCTTTTAGACTTTTGAATGCATTCTCACACACTCCGTCCCAGACGAAGGCCTGATTCTTCTTAGTCAACTGAGTCAACGGTGTTGCTATCTTGGAGAAGTCCTGGATAAACTTATGATAATATCAAGCTAACCCCAAGAAACTTCTTACATCTGTTGCATTCTTGGGCGTAGACCAATCCTGTACCGTAGCCACCTTCGAAGGGTCCACAGCAATACCATTCTCTGAAACAACATGGCCCAAGAATATCACTTCCCTCCTCCAGAAGTGACACTTAGAGAATTTCGCTTTCAACTGGTGTTTCCTCAACACCTCCATCACTATCCTCAAGTGTCCCTTGTGTTCCTCCTCTGTCCTCGAGTAAACAAGGATATCGTCTACGAACACAAGAACAAACTTATTCAACTGATCTCTGAATACTCGATTCATAAGATCCACAAAGTATGCTGGCGCATTGGTCAACCCAAATGGCATGACCAACCACTCATAGACTCCAGACGGCGTCCTAAATGCCGTTTTCGAAACACTCTCATCTGCTACTCGGAGCTGATGAAATCCTATTGCGAGGTCCAACTGGGAGAACACTGTTGCTCCTTCCAGTTGATCAAACAAATCATCTATCCGCGGTAGAGGATACTTATTCTTCCTCGTCACCTTATTCAACTCGCGATAGTCCACACACAAGCGAAGGGAACCATCTGCCTTAGTGGCAAACACAACTGGTGCTCCCCACTGAGAGACATTTCTTCTAATAAACCCCTTCTTCAAAAGATTGCTGACTTGCACCCCGAGCTCTCCCTGCTCCCTTGGTGCCATACGACGAAGTGGCATCGCTATAGGTCTGGCAGCTTTCACTAAATCAATACGGAACTCAATCTCTCGGTGTGGTGGAAGCCCGGTCACCTCCTCGAAGACGTCCGGATACTGGCCAACCATGGGCACATCTGACAACTCATCATGCGGGATGTCGAGGGAATTTATAAAACTAGCCATTACCCCATCACTAGGTAGACTACCAAACACTACCCTCCGGCCATCATCCGCTCTAACTGTCACCAAAAAGCCCTCACAGTCTATCACCACCCCATATCTTTGGAGCCAATCGACCCCCAATATAATGCCATACTCAGTAAAGCCCAAAACAAAGCAATCAAAAACAAACATACATCCATGACTCGATAAGACCAAATTTCGGCAAATCATACTAAGGTTAGTCGAACCACCAATCGGGTTCGTCACAACCAACGGTCTATCGACTATCTCGGGTTCCAGTCCCAACCTATCCACCAGGTCACTAGATATGAAGGAACGAGAAGCCCCAGTATCAAACAAAACTCGAACTGGTACATCATAAATAGAAAGCATACCTTGAATGACGACATTCTTTCCTTTCTCCGCCGCAGTTGGGGCATTCGACGGAGAAGGAACAGCATCGATAGCATATGCTTTCACAATCTGCTTCTCCTTAAGAGGTTGTGGACACTTATCTTTATGATGTCCCACTTGGCCACAGTTGTAGCACTTCCTTTCCGCTAGCTTGGCCTGACATTCTTTAGCATAATGGCCCTTCTTACCATAGCTAAAGCACTCAACATCTTTCTTGCTCTTTTTCTGGCCATCCTTAGATTGGTTCTGTTTCCTCTTATTCTGAGAGTTATTCTTGCCTCCACCGCCTGCTTGCGGCTTCAGCCCTTCTGCAGATGCAGCCTCAGTCTTTGGCTTAGGGTAAAGACTCTCTGATATCAAAGCTTTCCCCACAATCGATTCAAAAGTCTCATCGATGTGGTTGATAAGCCTTTCCCCCAAGTATCCATCCAAACCAGTAATGAACTTCTCATTCTTCTTCTCAGGAGTATCGATAAGAGATAGTCCATACTTCGACAAAGTGTCGAATTCAGCAATATAGTCAGAGACTTCCTTACCATTCTGCTTGAGTTCCAAGAATCTCTTAAACAACACTGACTTCTGGGCAGCTGGAATGAACTTCTCGCTAAAGCGAGCCTTGAACTGATCCCAAGTAACCTGATCTTCTGGAGTAGCTGTTCTAATGGCATTCCACCAATTCATCGCTCGCCCTTGCAGCTGACGAGATGCTAGCCTTCTCTTCATCGCATCCTCAATACCCAAGTCATCAAAGATACGATCACAACTATCCAACCAATCCTGAACATCTGTGGCCGACTCCGTTCCGTGGAACGGCTTCCCACCAAGGTTAGTTTAATCCTTGCACAACTTGGCGAAATCGACCCTAGGCGCCTGCACTACTGGACCACCACCATTTCCGGGATTGGGAACTGCTCCCTGAACATCCCTAAGCATCTCCCTCATGAAGTTAGCGTACATCGTCCTCATGTCAGGAGCATTCTCATGATTGGTCCCTCTACCAGCACCCCTGGTGTCTCGACTCATCGTTCAATCTGTAAAGAGAAACGATTAACGACCCCATAGTGGTGCTAGTGCAGTACGACTTCATCCTTATACTACTAATATTATATATATAGCTTTTGAAAACCAAAGTAATCACAATTACGCGCTCTCATATACGTACTATCTTTCCCTAGTGTCTTTCCCTAGGTTAACTATGCAACCTAGAGCTCTGATACCAAATGTGACGGCCCGCCCCACACCAACCGACATTTACTCCAAAAATGCGCTGTACACATGTCCAGTTAGCACGGGACGATCGTCAGAAGAAAAGAAAGAAGACGAAGAAACAACAAAGAACCTGTAGAATGTCTCACAGCGCATAGGATAAAATATAATAACAACATACTTGACATAAAACAGGTGAGACAGTGCATAAGCTGAAAATAAATTAACATAGCAGCGGAAAATCCAAATACAGCTTATGATCCAAAGCCAGCATTATTACAACTTTTCAATCTGTCTCTAAAAGGAAAAGCAAGATAAAGGAGGTACACTACTAATGCCCAAGTAGCGACCACCAACGACACAGGGAGAATATCTATATATCATACGTGGAAGCCTCCTGCTCGCCTCCGAATCAGCTACTTGCGCATCACCAGCTAACATGTCTCTAGTCTGCTCGTGTGAGCACCTAGAGTAATAAGAAGAGACATAAAACTCTGGGTCAGACAAAAATCTGGTATGAGCGATAAGCATCTAAGCAGAACAATAACAGGTATACTAAACCATACCTGAACCTGGATCTGCAACCAAAGAGTTAGCACTACATACTGTACAACACTCTAAGGTGCCATTTCAAATAGTGTAAAGATGACAGGGGTGGGGGTGTGCATGTCATAGTGATGGCAAACAATCAAGCATAACAACCATCCTCACATCTTTCACTCAGTGGGTAAAGCATACGATATTCACCACTTCGATCACCTCAATACTTTGCTATGATCACCTTGCCCCATGAAGTCATAAATGGCTTCACTGCACTGATACATAGCCACTAATCCTTCGCTATGTCCACTTGCCCCATGGAGTTATTCACCCCATCCGCGCTGGCTCATAGCCTTACCAATCCTTTACTATGTCCACTTGCCCCATGGAGTTATTCACCCCATCTGCGTTGGCTCATAGTCTTACTACGATCACTTCGCCCCTCGAGTCATAATGACTCTACTGCACTGATAACGTAGTCTTGCAACTATCACCTTGCCCCTCGAGTCATAGTGACTCTACTGCACTGATAAGTAGCCCATCATTCATTTTCAGTGGTGAATCAAAATTATGAACATCGACAACTCCTTAGCACACGTCCCGCAGCAAAGCCCAACCATGAAGTGAACTCATTGGTTCCCAACTGGATCCTGAGCTCTAACTTCCATTTGGGCTACCTTTGCATCTCGGGTTATTGGTCATCACTGGATCAGTTCGGATCTCCCCCTAACCATCGGATCGGTTCGGGTCTCTAGCACAAGCCTTCCCCACTGTTCCGGATCGTTGTCACCATCATCGGGTCGGGTCTCCAGGCTCCATTGCCACAGATCGGTTCGGAGGTGGCTAAACAGATCGGGTCGGGGTCCTTTTGGCGATTCGGACCGGGGTACTATCCTCCAGGCCAAGTACAACGGTTCGTGTCTACCATCTTTGAACGGATCGGGTCGGAGCTGCCGCAGGCCACGAGAAGTGCAAGTGGATCGGAGTGTGAAGTGCGAGAGCGGATCGGGTCCTCCTAACGGATCCGATCCGGTTCGGGTGTCTTCCTGCACTTTTTCCAGCAAGCAGTTTACGCCACTCGATGGCGTTTTCGATCATTCCAACTATTCTAATCAATCACAAAGCATACCATACAGTCATAGCAACATGTATAATCAACCACAAACACCAAAACAACAATATGATAGGTTAAAATGGATAAAACCTAGCCAAAACCCCATATTTTCCCTTAAGCATGTTTAGGTGAAACTAATGATATGATTAGCAAAACTTAACCAAATTAACCCAAATTCATATCAGAGGTCTAAGACATCATTTCGAATTTTATAAATATTTTTCCAGAATTTTATCATGTTTAAATTCGCTAATTAACACTAATTACCCTTAATTAACCATAATTAGTGAGGAACTATGCAAATCACTCACCTTAGCCACAAATAAAACCTCAAAACTGAAATGATTCTCTATTTGGGCATGAATATCAATGCCAAACAATAGCTCAAATCTTGATTTGGTGAAGATCTCCCTTGATTTGATGTTGCTAAGCTTAATCCTTGATTAGAAGGTGATTTAGAGGTGATTTAGATGTTGGAGGCCATTTTTAGGGTTTCTAAGAGGTAAGTGGAGGCTAGAAAACTGAAATGAAATGAAACCCTAACTCATTTCAGCCTCCCCATAACCCTAATCCCGAAATGGGTTATGGGCCCATTCACTAATCACCCTATTTGGCCCGGTTAAGCAGTTTTTCACCTTCCAAACCTTATTTCAGCCATATCTCCCAAACGATAAGTCCGTTTACCACATGTGACCACTCTACGGAAAGGTAAAACATCATCAGGAGCTAATGGAAATAGTTTCAGGTCAAAACTCCTTTCCAATCAAAAGTTATGGCCGAAACAAGATCAGCTAGGGGCAAAACGGTCATTTAAAAATCGGCAAAAATCATGAACATGGGAAATGACCCTAATAGTCGTTTCCCAAAGTTACATGACCATACGACTTCATATGGGAAAGAAATAAATATTCTACGATCCTCCGTTGCGTAGAATGTGGGTTGTTACACACGTGATACCCAAAAATCACGAAACTGGACATACTGCTAGAGTTCGACATTACAGTCGCAACGAAACTGGTTTCGTCGAATTCCGACTCCGTTTGCTCACACAGCGTATTTTTAACCGTCAAAATACTGACTGTTTTTCACTCTAAAAATCCGTACGGCCACACAGTGACTCAAAAAATCACGAAACTTGACATTTAACAATAATTTGATATTGCGGATCCAACAAAATTAGTTTTGTTGAATTCCGAGGTCGTTTGCAAAACAGGCTATTTTTACAGCTCTGAATGATCCATTTAAATATATAAATATATTAAAAAAAACATTTTAATTTAATATTTATAAATAAATATTCTCGTATATATTCACACAGAATATTATTCAGCTCCACAATATTCCTATATGAATTTCTAACTCGATATTTCAAATCCTGATATAAATCGATATTCGATTTATAATGAAATTCCTTTTAAAAATATAATTAAATTATAAAGGAATTCCACAGCGACTTTTCTAAAATTTGATTTGGACATAAATCAAAATCTACACGATGAAATCCCGATTTTTCTCTTCCACTAGAAAAATATACTTCACCAGCTCCTAACATTTCTTGTTTCACAGAAATCCGGCTTAAAACGAATCCTGTACATTCAGTTGAAGTTCAAATCGCCAAATGGTGAACTGTCACGCCATTTCGAGCTCGATTATAATTATATTATAATTTATACGTTCAACCATCATTAATTAAATATATTCGTTATCATAATTCAATTTTAAACTGAATTATTTATTTTGAATTCCCCAATTCACACCATATCGCCATTTCAGCCCAATCTGATTATTTTAGAATTAAATATATTATTTAATTATTATTTTAATTAAATATTCCAAGTTATTTAATTAAACGACCATTAAATCCTCTTAATCACCTTTTAAATAATTAAATTAATTAATTATTATATCTCTGAAAATGCGGGTCATTACAAGTTGCTTACCCCCTGCCGGTGGAAGTTGACGGCTATGATATTTCCCAGAATCTTGCTTCAAAGGAGAGCGAGACCGTGTTGGGTGAGGCTGATAAGGATCACGGGGTCGTTGGTTATCTCTCCCCCGACTGTCACTGCGATCATGCCCAGATGTTGAGATGAGTCTGGGTGTGTTCTCACAAAGCAAACGATTAGAGTAGGCGTATCTCCAAGGCATTTCTTCTGCGAAAAGAAACAAACAGATATAAGAATCTCGAATACAAATAGTATACTAGTGTTACAGTGAGTGGTGCATGTGATTCGTGTATCCCGAATGATCCCCCCAATAGACCAGGACCTAGAGATTGGCTCGTCTGTGCGGTATCTTTTTCTTTAACAGGAGCATTTTCTTCCTCAGGGATGGGAAAGAATGACTCCCCTCCAAAATCTTCAGATGTGTAGATGTCATCTGGTAGGGGAATCTTGCCCAACTCCCTAAATATTTGCTCCTCCGTTAATTCGTTATGAGTAGAAGGATCAAATGGAGGTGGAGTCCTCAGAGGAGATCGTTCTTTGGAAACTGAAGCCTCCTTCGACTCCTCGACTCGGGTTTCATCTCCCTTATATATATTCAAGTCCTAGTCGTCTTGATCGATCATCGGTGAAGGACTCTTATGAAACTCGGTTGCTTTTGTGGCCCTCGAGGTCCCTTCTCCCTTAGCCGGAGGCACATACTTGTAAGGCTTGCCACCCGTGCCAAGCCCGAACGTCACATCCAGAAGACGGTGTTTGTGATGATTCTCGTCGGTGATACACTTCTTGATTCTTAAGAATTCTGATTTACTTTTGAGGAGGCGGGACAGTCGGTCTTCATATATCGAACCTTCTGTTTTTGCAAAGTTGTGATCTGCGCAGAACAAAGGAATACATTAGCACTTTAACTATGCAATCGGAGCATACATTGGAAGATTTAAAGCATACTTGATTGTAGCCACTTCCTCGCACATCCAGCTTCATGCTTTATGTAAAACCAATCAGATTTGGCATCCCCTATGTTGCTATGGCTGTCCGATAAAACCTTTTTGCCAGCAACTGACTCGAAGAAAGAAAAATTCGGAGTCCTTGTGGAACGATGTTTGAAATGGTAATAGAATTTCAAATTCTTGAAAGTGAGCTCGGTCTGTAAACCTCTACATATGCAATGTATACGGTATACAAAGCCGCATAAGCGTTAGGATGGAGTTGCATGGGGGCAATGTGTAGTCGTCTTAGAAGATCAACTATAATGGGAGGAAATGAAGGTATAGCGCCTATCCAACACATGAGCCAGCTAACAGTCATGTACCCTTCTGGGGCAGAATGAGGCATATCTCCATCTTTTGGAGTTTTCACATCGTCCCAAGAAATCCCATGTCTTAAGCATATCTTCTTAAGCTTTATATCATCCAATTTGGAAGCTAGAGAATCAATGAGATTCTCTTTCTCTACTTCCTTAACACCTGGGATCTCGTCAGGAGCCTGATCATCTTCTTCAAGCGATGTGCTCTCAGAAGAAATCGATTCTGTATCTGTTTCATACTCAGAGCCAAAATTACTCCAGTCTGAGCCTGACGGGAGCACGTCAGGACTGTGATATTTCGAGGACTCTGGATCTGCTCTCATTTTGGATATTCTCGAGGAGCGTCTATCTGGCATGGCTATGTTGGCGAGTAAACATGAGAAATTAGAACACAATTACCTATTCCCCGTGTGGGTAAGTGCAAGTGTGTGCATGTGCATGCATTACAAAGCATGAAGTTAATCAGACAAGAGGGATATTGGTCATTGTCTGCTACTGGGATATGCTGTCGTTTAGTTCAAAAAGTTCATCTTGAAGGCTCTAAGCTAACTGTCCATTGATACATCAGAATTACATAACATTTTCTGGTCAAAATATGTATCGGCTCATGATATAAGATTAGCTCTTGAGGCTTGGTTCGGCTCAAGGTGTAAGGCTGGATCGTGAAACAAGTCAGGGTACGGCTCGTGAGACAAAAATTGGCTCGTGGGAAGGATTGGGCCCGTGGGATAGTTCAATTCTCGCCCTAACGGCTCGTGAGGGATCCCCCACGATCCACTCCACTTCTTATTTCCGCGACCCAATGTTCCCCCATTTCAATGACCCGATCCGCTGTCCATCTCAACACTTTGCCTTCATCTCTGGTCCCTCTATCACACTGTTGCCACGAACCGAACCATTATCCCATCCACGAACCAAAAGCTCCTCTTCTTCCTCACCGTTACCCTCCTTCCTACATAAACTTATTGTACCATCGCCAACCTCAAACACTGCTGGCTCCGCCATCCTTACCATCCAAACCAGTGAAAACTCGAGAGAAACGAGAGTGAAATTGTATAAGAGCATTCTTAGTTTAATTATCTTTCAGTTTAGATTAGTAGATGATTTTGATTTCCAGAAGTTGTGAATTAGAGTTTTGAAGTCAGTAATACTGGACGGGGGCGGCTAATGTGAAAGAGGAGTGAAGGGTCAAGGAGGAAGAAGGGGCGGCTTATATATAGCCAATTAGGAGACCGTTCATCTCCTCCTTTTTATCCCATTCGGTCCGTGGAAGCCTATGGGCCACGAGCAATAGCCCATCATGGCTCAAGATAAGGCCCGCTCTGTTAATAACTCACGATCGAATTTGGAAAGTCCATTATAGTTTGAAAAGAGGCCCGTTCGACCATCAGACCGTGATGAGTGTCCAACTCCATGAACCGTATGACATTTCGACGACCCGAACTTGATGAATGTTCACTAAAATGGAAGAAACAGAAATACTTATAAAAATTTAAAAGCTTACATGACAAGTTGACTACAACACACTTTGGGGTTCAGGAGATGGAAATTAGCCTATGAACAAAGAAATAACTGGATATCCGACTGATATTTATACTCCCTGAAGGATGTAACCATTTGAAATAGTGTGACGCTATGAAGAGGTGTAATTGTTGATCTGCATCGTTTCATGAAAGGAAGGTTCGATAGTTTCGAAGCATGTTCCATTCCCAATAAAACATACTTTGAGGGGGCAAAATGTTAGCTAGTTTTCTGATCAAGCCACCATGAACTGAATTACCTAGGCTCATGGAGCACTGAAGTCTACTCGTGGCCAGTTTCGTTCCCCAGTTCGTGATCAAGTATCACGACCCGCTCGTAATAGGGTCCATAACCTGCTCGTGGATATGCGTCACGATCCAACCCCAGGTCCGAAGAATGAAGGCAATAAACATGTCTTCCACAATCCGAAAGATCAGGATCTCGTGACACCTGTCCCCAACTGTCATATTGACCATTTCTCCGTTAAGCCACGAACCACTACGAGATCCTCGGGATTTGTGCCACATGTGGCCATGAACCGGGGAATTGTTTTAAACTAAAACAGGTGGTTCGACAACTGTACCAACACTAGCAGCTACGGTCATTTGCTCAAGACCATGATCACCCAAATTGATTTGATAAAAATCATTACCTTGTCCAATCGACGCTGAATTGGCAGGCGAGATCATCGTGGTTATGGCAGAGGCTCCAAGGACCACTGGATCAGCAGTTGTTAGTTGGGGAGTGTTTGGGATATCTCGAATTGGGTCTTCAACACGTCACCTATGGCTTGCTTTGCTGGAGGTGTAGACTCCGTCGAGTCAGCATTTGAATATCCAGATCAAGAGCAGTTTCAGAGGCGGATAAATTGTAAGAACGACTAGATCTGGTAGTGTATTTTGGAGATCGAGACCTTGCGAGTCTTGGCTTCAACTTCATGCTAGCACCATTGACCGATGGGGATGGGAGGTGAAGAGAGGCGACGAGGTAGAGGAGGAATTAGACGGGAAGGAATCGGTCTAGATCTGATGCCATTATTTTAATTTGACGGTAGAATACTTGATTAAGTTATTATGCTTTTACTTGAACTTGAATTATATATATATATATATATTTCAAAATATCATATCTTTTTAAGAATCCATTTGACTTGACTTAATAAAACCCATTTAGATCAATTTAAAATAATAACCTTAAATATATCTGTAACGTCTCGTATTTTTAACGGTTTAATAATTAATTAATTAATTTAATTATTTTAATAATGGTTTGGTAATTTAAATGAATTGAATTAAATTATATTTAATATTAAATTAATATAATTAATAGAATAATATATTTAATTCCAGAAATAATCGAAATTATGTTGGATCGACAATATTGTGTGAATTGGATAGTATAAGTGATTTGGTTGAGTTTAGATTCGAATTTTAGTAACGAATCTATTTAATAAATGATGCTTGAACGTATAATTATAAAATGATTTAAAACGAGCCCGTAATGCCAAGGTAGTTTGTACTATTGAGTTTTGAACTTCAGTTGAATATACATAATCCGTTTTAAGTCGGATTTCTGTGAAATAAGAAACATTCGGATCTGGTGAACTATATATTTCTGATGGAAGAGAAAAACCGAGGTTTCGTCATATAGATTATGAGTTATGTCCAAATCAAATTTTCAGAAAGTCGCTATGGAATTCGTTTATAATTTACAATAATTTATTTATATAATAAAAGGGTTTTTTTATAAATTGAATATCGATTTAACCTGGATTTGAAATATCGAGTTATAAATCTCGATATGTATATTGTGGAGCTGTATGATATTCTATGTGAATATTTCCAATAATATTAAATTATTATTATTATTTAATTTAATTATTTTTAAATATATTAATAGTTAATTTAATTATTTAGGGCCTTAGAAAATTGTCATTTTTGCAAACGACCTCTGTTTTCGATGAAATTAATTTTGTTGGATCCGGAATGTTAAATTATTGTTAGATTTCAATTTTCGTGATTTTTGGAGTCAGTGTGTGGCCTTACGGGACTTTAATGTGATAAACAGTCAATAATTTGACTTTAAAAATACGCTGTGTGAGAAAACGGACTCGAAATTCGATGAAAGAACTTTCATTAGGTCCGTAATGTCGAACAATAGCTACATGTCCATTTTCGTTGAATTTGGAAATGTTATGTGATCATAGGAATTTTCAAACGAGGAACGGAGATACGTTGATTATAAATGAATATAATAATCGATTAAAATAATATTTTCCTATCCTATAAATAACCTTTAACTTTTCCCAACCCTTATTTCCATTTCTCCTTGGTCAAAACTTAGTAGCTGCCAGTATATGGCCTTCACAGAAAAATCGTGCACTCCAAAAATTTAGATAAATTCATAGAAAAATAAACAAATTTTAATATATATATTCGAGTTGCTAAGGACATGCTCTTTGTTCTAGTATGGATTTTGTTGGGTTTGGTGAGTTTTTTTTTCGCTGGAATATACAGCGTGAGTCCGATCATCGTAGGGTTTATTTATTTTTGAAAAAGGAGCTTCAATCTTCGAATTCGAGCTCGTAACAGGATTGAGAAGAAGAAAAGGGTTGTGTGCGCAGAGTTTAAGGGTGAATGGTGTAAAAAGATGTTGATCATTTTCACTAGAGCCATGACTAATGGTCTAGGTTGCGATATAGGAGAAGTGACGAGTTCGAAATAATGGTGACAGGGAGGTGCGGATTTTGAATACTTGAATATCGGTGAAGTCGATTTGCAAATTCGTAGTGAGATGAAGGTACGATTGGGTGTCAATGGAGTTCGAAACTTTACTGGAAATGTCGTGAGTTATGCTGGGTGTCGCGATTTGCATTAATGGTGCGAGTTCTTTGTTTTTGATTGATGAAGATGGAGAGCTAGAAGAGGAGTTCATCGGTGGTTTTATTTTGATTTATCATGAAGTATGGAAGTAGCATTGTGTTTTGGAAGATGCGGCAATGTCTGGATTTTTACTGGTATGTGCTTTCTTGGTTCAAGGAAGAAGAAGTCACGATTTTTTTAGAGGCGGGTTTTTGTTTGTTTTCGCCGGGTAAAAATATGGTGAGCCCAATTAAAATTAGAATTTAAGTTTTGATTTAATTTAAAATATTCGTATAACTTGTAATGTAATAACTTCTACATACTGTATCAGAATTTCGAACGGTCAGATCCATTGGGATCGTATGGACGACGGCTACAGAACGGAACTAATTCAGAGTGAATTAGAGCTCGTTACAATTTATAGCAAAATAAATTTCCTGATCTAAATCAACAACAATTTATCGTTATTTAACGATAAACGTCCAATGTGAGTAAACCTCACTAACTCTGTCTAGTTTATATTTTTATAAACGTAATATAGTATTGATAAATGATGATTGATTTGTTGTGTGATGGTTGTTTGGATTTATGTGCTAATTAATTGGTTGAAAATATTGATATAGCTATATATATAAATCGTTAATTAAATATGGATTCTATTTATCGGAATATTTTATGTTGAAATGAAAGTGATGTTATTTATATTGTTGAACATCTGTGGATGCAGGGAAACAAGTTGGAGGGATCCAACTGGATTCCTCAATATTTATGATACTATTTTTCTTATATTGTGATATAAAATGTGATATATAATCCATGATTTTTTCTGGTGTATTTGGATGACACTGGTCATTTTAAGTACCATAAGTAATACCGGAATGTAAAAAGGGCAAATTTTAAACTGTATATTGAAATAAAATATTTATATAAAATGAAAGGATTTTATAAAAAGGGGATTTTGAAGTGGATAGTGAATTTAAGAATTTTATAAAATCGATGGATTTTATAAAAGGAAATATTTGGAAATTAAATAAGAAACATTTGTATAAAATTATTAATAGTTAGATGGAAGATTAAAAGTCCGTTTTGTGAAAATAATTAAATGAAAGTAATAAGAAGTAAATAAATGATTATATGGAATAAATATAATATTTGGGAAATTAATAGATTTTTTTAAAAAGGCAATTACCAATTATAAAAGAATTATGGGAAAATGGATTTAAAGTAGATTTTAAATAGAAATCTTTTTAAACAGATAAATTGATAAGATTAATTTATAAATAACTTTTTATAAATTAAGTAAATTATTTATCACTGGATGAATTAACTATATAAGTCTGAAATTATATAGAGAAGTAGAAATCGGTTTTTAACACCGATATTTTAATGGAATTTGAACTTAGCATTTATAAAGGAGATTATAAATGAGTTTTTAAGTGTTAGAAGTTAAAAGGAGATTTTGTATAAATAATTCTCTAAATAGAAGTATAAAAAGGATTTGGATTTGAGTCATTATTTTTAATGCGAAATCAAACTGATTTATCTTATAAAAAGGAAATATGATTCGCGTTGGAAGTGAAAAATGAGTAGAGGTAAATATTTGCAAATAAAACATTATAAAGGAGATTGGGTTTTGAAATAGAGATTTAAAATGGAGTTAAAGGAATTAGAAACTGACTGGAGATCAGTTAAGTTGAATGGTTTTCTGTGTATTGATCTGATGTTGGTTTCGGCCTTCGGGGTTTATATTTAAGAAGTTGTCCTCTTACTAGTTTACAGTTAGAGACTGATAGATGTGAGAAGATAGTGATGTGTGAATCTGAAATGGAAATGTTTTCCAAAGTTAATAAAGTATATTTTCTAAAATTAGAAAATAAGGATTATATGGAAACCGGAAATGGGAAAATGAATAAATTAATGATAAACTAATTTAAAGGGAAAAAATGTTGATTAATGATTGATTGATAAAATTTCAATTTGGAAATAAGATCGTTATGTCTACGGATGTTTTCCTTTGATAGTTAAATAACAGACTATCAAATCTTTGACCATTTTTTCGTCGTCAATATGGAGAGACCGGGATCAGATTTATTATCTAAAAACCACTCCATATGGGTATTAGCGTTGCGAATCAGATATGATGAAGATAATTGAAGACGGAGTTTATGCATGGGCTGTTCTGGCAAATCCTAGGTAGAAATTGCCTAAGATGGATTTACAGAATAGTGCCTTTGGTTTGTCCAGTCCCAAGACAACCTGTATGGAAGAATGTCTGACAGAGTATATTTAACAGATTGCGTAAGTTGATCTCTTCAAACGTATTTACATTTGGTGGCGAAGGAATTCGTTTCTCTTAGCTGTATATCCGTGGTATTTTTGGAGAAAACAATTTGTGATTTGGTGAGTATGGTGATGTGACATTCAAAGTGAATAAAGGCATGATCTTTCAAAGATAAGCGTGGCCTTAGGACTCACAACTAGGAAATGGTATGAAATCGGGTAGGTCGCATGGCTAAGTGGGTAGCTCCCAATTAGCGTGTATCGTCACCTGATCTAGAGAAATTTCATTTACTTCTTTATCCAATTTCGATGCTGTCCCTTTCGGGAAAAAATTGATGATCCCAACCGTTGACGATAATACATTCGGTACACTCAAGCGAAATGAGTGACCAATCATGTTTAGCCTGGGTCACAAGATGTTCTTGTTGAACTCGGTGTAATCCTCTCTAGAGATACACTATCGGAAGGTGGTCCCATACCTTGCCAGTTGGAATCCATTAGCCAATAAGCGCCTGTGGTTTTTGATTATATATTATATAGGTAGATCGTGAGATGAAACATTCCACTAGATTCCTATTTATTTGATTTAGACATTATTATAATATTAGAAGAGTATGGATTATAAAAGAATGTTTAAGGTTATTATAAGGTAAAAACCATTCGTGTTTATGTGTGGATCGGTCTTATGGTTATTCTTTCTTTTAAAAGGATTTTAAAATTCAAACAAATGTTGGAGTTTACTCACACCAGTCACATGACTAACCCAGAGTTTATTTTTTCCCTAAAATCTTGGGTGCCCAAATTTGTACGGGTAGTCAAGTAGTCGGGATTTTATAGATATACTTGGAGAGCCGGAGCAGGAGGCAGAAGGATTTTATAGCTATTGTTTATTTCCACTGTGTTGTAAGTGTTGTACTCCGATAATGGTGTTGTATATAGATACTGGTTTTATTTCAAAGTTATGTTAAATAATATATTTATTCGTTCCGCTGTGAGATTCGTGTTTACTCTGATGTTGTATTTATGTTCTTCTTCTTCTATTCTAACTTTCTTTCTTTCTATTTATCACCCTCTAACTTCTTTCTATTAATGATCTGGGATGTTCGATGCCTAAATAATTGACATGGGTTTTATGTTGATTTTCAAGTTCGAAAATTCCAGTTCGTTACAGTGGTATCAAAGTTGAAGGCTAAGTAGTTACCTTGGCTCTGTGGCGTAACTCGATAGAGATGGGGTTAGTAATGCCCTAGATTGATTTGAGTGCATATATACGAGAGAACGTATTGGTAGATTTTATAACAATTGTTTTATATTGTGGAAATTTATTGGTTGAGTTGTTTACGAGTTCTGGTCAATCAGTTTGATCCACTGTATCGGTAGGGGTTTCTAAACACTCGAATATGATGAACCGACACAGTATGTTTTGAAATGAGGGTAAATAAAATAATTCAACCCCAAAGTTTATTTTGATATAAAGATGTATTTGTATTGGAATTATTATAGTATATTTGATGTGTTGGTTGTTATTATAATCGAATGAGATTATAAAAGTAAAACGTTATGTGAATAACCAATTAGAATTAATATAAGTGTAATATATAAAATCAAATGTACTAAATGTGAATTTAAATCAAGATTGAAACTAAAACTCTAGAAATTTGAATAAGTGTTTGTAAATCGACTGGATTAGATATGTGACACCCTACGACTGTTAATGTCATACACAAAAGGAATGCATTAAATTTCTTGAAGTGTTGTAAGTAAACAGAACAGAAATATTACAAGACATACATATAAAATAACAGCCGAATAAAAACTTTATTTATCGTAAAATAACGTGGTCTGAAACATCACATGTCTGAAATACAAAAGCCTATTACAACATAAAAGCTATTGTCTTGTACTTTAAAAATATCAGAGTACATAAAAGAAATAAAATTCCCCAAAACAAAATATAGTCATAGCAACAAGGATAGGAGCTTGAGCCATACGTCTAAGCAGCTCTAGCAAAATATAAGCAGAATCACGGTCAAGCCTGAGTGTTCCCGCCCTTAGAATCTGGGGGGAGGGGGGAACGGAAGAAAGAAGAGGAAACAAAAAGGGTCAGACATAAAGTCTGGCCAGTCTAGTTGCTTTTAGCAAGTAAATAAATAAAAGTAGCATGACAGGCATATAAAATGGATAAGAGAGAGATAACTACAAAAAAGCAAGTATGACAAGGTAAATAGGATAGGGTGTATACGCTTCTAATGATTACTCTGCACTGTTACTAGTATATTTAGAATGAGATGATCCCTTCGACTATAAGGTGATTGACTTAGGCATACGTCCAAGTGTACCCTAACTACTACCCTTATCGATCGACTCTCTAATCCATGTAGATACTCTATGCCGGCCGCACAGTAGGATGTATCACGTCCTAAAGTGGAAACCCTTCACTGATATGCACATCCCCATATCTACAGGCATCACAGTTGTTTTATCCCCTTCTGCCCGGCTCATGCACGCACATGGCCCAGTCGGTTTGTGCCACCCACGCCGAGCTCCATTTTGGATCTCTTACACTCAGTTCAGTAAGCGTGCCCCTTCTCCGACCTAGTTCAAAGTACTCTGCTTGATACCCACTCCGGGTTACTGATTGAAACGGGTCCCACACAATGTGATACAAGCTCTCCCCTTGTCTTGTATCCCCCACTATGTTTTCCACAGGTTATGTTTACCCTAAAGGTGTCTTTAATATATAACCCCAATCTTTCTACCGGTTATGCTTACCACTAGGTGTCATTAATTACATAACCTTATCGGACTAAGTTTGTAGGCCTATTTGTAAATAATACCTACCCCCTCCGATTTGCTTAACCCACCCACTGTTCAACCAATTTTACTTAATCATACAATCCCTATGGATTAAATTAGGTTAAGTAGTCCAATTCTTTAACATGTCCATTTATGGTTTATAATTGGCTAGACCTCCCACATTAGGCCTACAACTTGTGGATGTTGGGTATGCCGGTCGGGTCCGGGCAGACTTATTCCACAAGTTGGGCCTAACCTCGTGTCATAGCCCATCTCGTATTTGTGCACTTATACCCCTCACATTAGGTTCAAAATTAGTGGTTGCTGGATGTGCCGGTCGGGTCCGGGCAGACTTCTACCACTAATGCAACCTAACCTCATGTCATAAGTGCAATTACGGTTTCTAATTACTGTAATCCTAGACATCTTAATTATTATCCAATTTTTACCTATGTCCTTATAGGTGTTCAATCTCCTATTCCCCATTTTGGATTATATGTCCAATTTGTGTTTATAAACATTATTCAAATTATGCCAATTCTAATATTTTCCCCCTTTCCTTAACTAGCGCATTCACATAATTCACGTCATGCCTACGCTAGATGATAGCCTAGTCATAAACGATAAAAGGGAAAGGTGATGGGAATATAACAAAAGTGATTGTTCTTACATAACTGGCATGAACATATACTAACATGGTGATAAGGTGAACACATAAGCATAGATACCTTAGAGTTGTGGTAGTTAACTAGTTTTAACATAGCAAAGATGTTAAGATAAACATGACAAGATCTAAATTTAGATGTTCAACTGGTTCAGATCTAATATGATAAGCACAAGGAGATCTAAACATTAAGCTAGATCTGATTAATAATTTAGATGTCCACATAATTCAGATCTAATGGTTAAAAGTAAATCTAGCACAAATAAGGTTTAAGATCCACATCATAGAATGTCATAGAAGCCACAACAGATCTGATAAGATAAAGTTTGAGATCCAAGTTATAAGTCATAATTTACAATGGATCTAGTATAATTTAGTCGCAGGAACAAATCCAAACTATAGTCATATCAGGTTTACTTTTAAATATTTAAATCTAAAAGCAACTAAGAACTCATAGTGTTTGGATTAGAAAGTAGAACTAAAAGAGAAGCTTGTTGAGATGTAGAACTACACTTGAATCTCTAATTGATTTGATTGTTGTAGAAGATAAAGAATTTAGTTCAGTTCAGACACAGGTAGCGTTTGGCCTCCATTGATTTCTAGTGAAGAAAACAAGAGAAATGAAACTATATATATAGCTGCCAGCTTCCAGAAACCATTTCCACCTCAGCCCTAGGGGGCTTGACCCCCCCTTTATGGGGTCGGCCCCCCTTAAGGGGTTGACACCCCTACTATGAGGTTGGCCCCCCTACTAAGAGGTCGACACCCCTGGGGCGGGAATTTTACCGCCTACGGGATTTTCGAATTTTGAACTGAAATTTGAATTCTTGGTCCATATATATATATATATATATAATTCTTCTACACGTATACAAACTTCAAACCTACATTACTTCTTCATATGGTGTCCGTTTTACGCAAACCAAATGTCTATTTTGACCATAATTTCGAGACAGACGCAATGGCGCAGTCCTTTTCCCTTAATTCTGAATATTAAATGAATTATTATTTAATTTATCCTCTTTTAGTGTCGTTAAAATTTCAGGGTGTTACTTCCTCTCTACTTAAAGGATTTCGTCCCCGAAATCTTCAAGTTAAGAAGAATGTATATCCTACCATCTATCACCCATCTACTCATACATCAATCACAGGTATCCATTGTCCTTAAAGACTTCTTATGCTTATATGAGCATATGCAAAGGTGTGTGTATACGCCCCAATACTAATGCAAAGATTAGGCGGTCTACTAATTCAGTCGACCTCCTCAATGCAATGTATGTTAGTGCCATGAATCCAATATGTATGCAAATAATCCTAGTATAATATGTAAGTTCTATATGTGTGCACACTCATTTGTCCAAATGCAACATCCATTTTCACCCATTAAAAGAAAAGAAAAATGCACACACATCCATATGCAATACGAGAGTGATTGAGTCAATCTAGTGTGTAATGTGTGTGTATATGCATCCACAGGAAACCACTAGCAAACACTTGCATCCATCAAAAATAACATGTCTCAAACATGTGTTTACATCCATAGGATTCCCATCTAAATGTAGATAATACTATTGACATGACATACTCCAATGATAGAAACAAGCATAGATAAACTTTGGAAAAAGGAGTTAAGAACATACCCTCGAAAAGGAATGGGTATGAAGTACGAATCTTGTCTTCGGTCTCCCAAGTCGCGTCCTTTGGGTTATCTCCCTATCGAACCTTTATCAACTTGATTTCTTTATAGCGGAGCTTCTTAATTTCTGATCCAAGAATACGGGTATGGCCTCGTCTGACTATCGCCTCCTGTTCCACTTCTACCTCCTCTAATATACTTGGCTTAACAACTTTCGTGGTGTCATGCAAGCACTTCCGTAGAAGAGAAACATGGAAAACATCATGAACGCCAGATAGATTTTCTAGGAGCTTTACTCTATAGGCCATTTAGCCGATCCTTTCGGTTATGGGAAATGGTCCCACAAATCTGGGTGCCAACTTCTCTATAGATCCGAAGCGAACCACATTCCCCATAGGTGATACTTTAATAAAAACTAAGTATACCACTTCAAATTCGATGTCAGTCCTTCCCTTTTCTGCATAGGATTTCTGTCTATCTTGAGCAGTCTTCATTCTTCGCCGAATAAGATTAATTTTCTCGGATGTTTCTCTAACCATATCGGGTCCAAGTAATAATATTCTGTAGATTCCCACCAACAAGTCGGTGATCTACAGGTCATCTGTACAATGCTTCGAAAGGTTCCATGCCGATGCTGGCTTGATAGTTGTTGTTATAGGCAAACTCTACTAAACGAAGGTGCTCTTCCCAAGTCCCTCCAAAGTCTAGGATACACAACCTTAAAAGATCCTCCAGAATTCTGTTCACCCTCTGCGTCTGTAAAGACCCGTAAATCCCCGCCCTTTTGAATCGACCATAAACCACACAAGTCAGATTCAAAAGTTGAAAATTCACAAATACTTTAACTTTGGGCATACGACACACATGACAAATAACAGAAGACTTTTATAAACATTACAATAATGTTACATCAGAGTACAGAATATCAGAGTACATTTAATATAATACAGCGGAAGATAAATTTACAATAAATTAATACAATACACAGCGGAAGACTTCCTATGCTCTGGACATAGCTTAAAGCTTCGATCCAGAATCTTGCTCAATATATCTGCAAAGTAAGCTACTCGATTGCCCGTGTGGAAAATATGGGCACCTGAGTTTGCAAAGTGAAACAAACTACGAGTCAGTCATGGGACTGGTATGAGAAATCTTACTTAACTTATCTAATAATGAGGCAAATCACAGGACCATGCCGCTAATGCCTAACGGGTTTACTCCATTGGATTGCCAGTGCATAAATAAAGTAAATCGATAAATAACGCAATGTTTTTTAGAAAAATGAAACATTATAAGACTCAAGTCCCATCACACAATGCAATGCAAACCGGAGGATAGAGTTTTACCTTATAATGGTAAAAAATGCTTGATATGATAAAATGGATTTGATATTATTATTAGTGTATATATGTTTTGAAAACATTTCAATCATAATATATCAATCATAGACGGCATAGTTATCATATACTATGCCACCATACTAGTAATACAATAAAAACCGCATGGGTCATATTGGAAGTTGGATTCCCATCTTGAAACATGGCAAAAGATAGTCCTTACCGAATTCAAGACACCCTAGCACGTGCCTCAGGATCAGCCACAACTGACCCTCGGATCTTCAAGGCCAGTCCACAAATATGTTAGTGGATTAGTTATACCTGAACAATACGTTTCCCCGCCTTATGGGGCGTAAATAGAGCCACAAGGGACTCAAATAACCGAGGCGCCTCATTCCATCATCCACATAAGTAAAAATGTCAGGCCTTGTAAAACCATGACACCACTTCTAGCTAGAAAGAAATCTATGTCCTCCCTTCAGTCCTTACTCCCGTTTCTGGTTCATACCAGGGTGTGAGGCTCGCGAAGTAACGCAATACACAAAGCTATGCTATTTAAAGCTGTGCTTTGATCATCAACCACAAGGCCCTACTTTTCAACAAAAGCCTTGATCATTTGCATCTTGGCATCCCACATTGTCAATCCATACTATACCATTGATTTATGCTAATACATAACCCTAAGCTCGTACGTCTCAGAGAAGGGTGTTAAGAAAGAGAATAAATTCTCCGCCACCACATATATATTTAGCACATATCAACGAATACAACATAAAGGAATACAACGTCAGACATACATCCATTTACAAGTCCGTTCTGGGTCCCAACGGAACCGGAGACACCTTATCCCAATACAGGAGAGAGGTACTTGCATATCCATAGATCTACAAATACGTCTGGACGATCACCACTTATTACCTTGTCTTGGATGGCCGCCCAATCAAGACATCAGTAACCATCCAAACGATGTGAAGACCTCCGGTCTTTAACCACCGTCTTCATCTTCGACTCTTGATCGTCGTAGTAATTATTCAGAATGGGTTAAACCCGGTCTTTCCGAATAACTCGCGTATTTTATAATCAATAATAAAATACTGTAAAAGCACATCTAATGCCTCATTCCAATTCAGAATATTCTTTTAAATAAATATTCACAACATTAGGGAAAGGTTCCCATTAATTTTATCAAAGATAAATTCTCTAATTTATTCTTTAATCCTCTTTCCAAAGATACATTAAACCCCAATTTGGTTTTAATATCAAAAATCATTACTTTATGACTATACATCTTTAAGAAATTAGTCTTATCTTTAACTGGGTTAAAGAAACAATGTCATTTAAAACACAGTTCACGATAAACCCAAAATCATCTTCCATTAAATATGGAATTCTCACAGAAATCAAATCAATATATAATCACTATAAATTCCTGTATCAGACTATTAATATAAATGGAATAATGGCGAAACCTTTTAAATTCCATATATAGTAACGGTCTTCTTTTACAGAAGCTCATCTCGATTATTATTAAATCGAATTCCATTCAATTCCAATTTAATATATTAAATTGGAAAACTTTACTTTTGGAAGATTTCTATTTAAATCTTAATAAAAGATTTATAAATTCCAAATTATATTTTCACTGTTAATTGAGTTAAATAACAAATGTCATTTAAAACATAGTTCACAATAAACCCAATTTACATTTCATTCTATTCCAATTATTAAATATAATTGAAAAACTCTAAAATCTTAATTAAAAGATTTATTATTTTCATACAGGGTTCAAGAACAGTGTTATTTAAGACACCATTCATGACAAACCCAAAAATCCAATTTATTGTATTTAATTGCAAATAAATATAAATTAAATGGAAAATTTCAACAAATCTTAATTTCAAGATTTATTCTAATTACTAATTAGTTCATATCGATAAAAATATATTTTTATCTTTACAAAATTGGAAATTTTCATCCAAATTCTTTTAGATCATTTATTATGATTTTACATAATTTTCCCATATTTTTAATAATTTTATTAAGGCCTTTACAGTCGATTTCCATAAACGGTCATCGAACTGCACTTACAATGACCTTTTCCAAAATTGATTTGGACATAATTCCAAATCCAACCATTAGATTTTAAAAATCTTAAATTCATTGGAAAGCTCTTTTCGATACGAACCCAACGGTTCCGGGTTTAGGAGAATTCGACGGTCGGATCTTTCGTTACATCAATTTGAAGTTAATGGTCGAAATTCGCGAAAGGTCGCTGCGCGGCGCGTTCTATTCAGGCCATTATATACATAATATATAATATATGGTTGATTTCCATTTAAAACGTATTTTATAAATCGTTTATAAATTCATTTTAAAACGGTTTTAACTTCATTTTCAATTTTAAAGCAAAATTGAATATTCTATATTTTATTATATGAAAATTATAATATTTTCAAAATATTATATTTTGAAAACACTTCATTTTATATTCATTTAAAATGAAATAAATCGATCGATGAACCCGTTCGGGTTAAAAATGGCGTTTGCTACTTAATTCAGCTTCACATTTTTCTTCTTCACTAAATATTATTTAAAATATTTATTATTTTAAAATATTCTTTATTTTAAAAGATTCTTTATATAAAATGTTCTTCATTTTAAAATATTCTCTATATAAAAGATATTATGAATCGGAATGCCACTCGATCAATTACCATATAATTTCAGTTGTATGGATTTCATACATCGCATGTATATAACAATAATGATACATAATCACTAAACAATCCATTCACAACCAGGGTGAAATTTATAATTGTGTGAGTGTTAAAATAAATAAATATATGACGCTCAACACAAACTGACAATCCATCGATTGACATACAGCTAAATATTGGGACTAGTGTTTGTCATCCCAACACTCGTGTGGGGTTTTCAAACAACAGCAGTTCATCTAAATAGATTATTGTTTAATAAATTTAACCAATTATAATTCTATTGGAATTATTTTTTATTTGACAAATTTTCACTATTAAATTATAAATAAATATTTATAATTCAATTTCAACACAACATATATTTTAATGTAACATGTCATAACCTAAATATATATGGCATTTTAATGTAACATGACAAATTTCTAAAATGAGAACTTTTATTCTATCATGACATTTAAATCTAAAATGACACTTTTATCATGACATTTCTATCTAAAATGACATTTCTTAATAACAAAGTAATATTTAATCTAGTGTATATTTCCTAACAAATATGTTATTTTAATCTAATGTACACTTCTATAACAAATTGTATTATTTTTAAATAAATGACTTCTTATAATAACATAACATTTCTAAATAAATGACATTTTCTAATAACATGGCATTTCAAATAAAATGATGTTTTCTAATACATGATATTTCTAATTAAATGATGTTTTCTCTAAAATGATAATTTTATCCAACATGTCATTCCTATCTAAAATGATAATTTAATCTAACACAACTTTTCTTAACAAAAATGTTATTTTAATCAAATAAGCATTCCCAAGTAAATGGCATATTTTATATAACATAACATTTCTAAACAATGACACTTTCTATCAAAAATTATATTATTATTCTAGCATAACATTATTCTGAATAATGACATGTTCTAGTAAAGATTCTACTATTATTCTAATGCAACATTTTATACTAAAAATGTTATTTCCTTTCTAATGTAACATTTTTATACAAAATTGAAATTTCTATTCTAATGTAACGTTTTATACAAAAATGTAATTTCTATTCTAATGACTTTTCTAATATAATGACATTTTTTTTCATGTTTTATTTGCATTAAAGAATGCAAATAAAAATGCAACCTTTAAATTCATGTTTTATTTGCATCAAAGAATGCAAATAAAAATACAACTTTTAAATCAATATTTTATTCACATCAAAAATGCAAACGAAAATGTAACTTTCATTTTAATGTTTTTATTTGCATCTAAATTGCAAGCAAAAATGTAACTTTAATTATTGTTTTGTTTGCATCTAAAATTGCAAACAAAAATGCAACCTTTATTTCCACCTTTTATTTGCATCAAAGAATGCAAATAAAAATTCATTTTTTATTGCAATGTTTTATTTGCATCAAAAAAATGGAAATAAAATATAACTTTTTATTTCAATGTTTAGTTGCATCAAAGAATACAAATAAAATAAAAAATATATAACTTCTAATTTCAATGTTTTATTTGCATCAAAGAATGCAACTTTTAATTCAATGTTTTATTTGCATCAAAGAATGCAACTTCTAATTCAATGTTTTTATTTGCATCAAAGAATACAACTTTTAAATTCAAATAAAAAAAAACGACATTTCTTTATTGAATTGACAATTCTATTCCAATTCAAAATTCAATAATATAAACAAAGATGATATATTTTTCATTGAATTGACAATTCTATTAAATTCAATAGAAATGACCAAAATGATATTTTAATTGAATTGACAAACAAATTCATTTCAATCAATATAACCAAAATAATATTTTAATTGAATTGACAAACAAATTCAATTCAATCAATATAACCAAAAAGATATTTCATTTTGTTTAATATTCATCATTTACAAAATATTGGCAAAGAAATTGATTTATTTTAATTTAACCGACATATGCAAATCTAAGATCTATCATACATACATACAAAATAAACGGATCAATCATCCAAAATTTCATCTCATCGCATAACTAATCCAATAACGTACATACAATTATTTAACAGCGAGAAAAATAATTAAATAGATTAATTATTTAAAATCAGAAATCTCGCATTGATTGTCTGAATTTCAAAAGCACTCCGTTATGGTCCCGGTCCGTTCCATCGTCTGGATCTCATTTTTGCGATTCTAACGCATCCAAAATTTCTCGATTCTGTTTTGATTTGAGAATGTTATGACGCTTTAAACTTTAATGAGATTAATATTAAAATAACTTAATTTTATAATTAACCTTAAGTAGAAAATTAGATCGCTCCTTCCCTGTATCTTTCTCAACCGAGAAACCCATCAGCACTGCTCGCATACATCACTGTCGCGCGCCACCAAGAGGATCGGACCCCCATCACCAATCTCCACTCCGTCGGTCTTTGCGCCACCGTCCATCGCCAGCGAGTAGGAGGAGCTCGTGGGTCCCCTTTGTAACGACCCGGAAAATCTGAACCAATTTAAAAATTTTAAATTGGCTAAAATGGTGAATTTAAAATATTTAAAATAAATATTTTAAATAATAACGATGAAAATTAAGTTTGAATCGACGTTTGAAAATAAATGTAACTAATTCTAATTATAAACAAGGCCTGAAATAGCGCGGTAGTTTCAAAATTCGAATTCAAATTTTGATTGACTGTACCGGGTGCAAAACAAAACGGATTTGAGTGAAACGAAAAATATTTAAATCTGTTAGTGAATATCTTTCTAATGAATCTGAAAAATCAAAGTTTCGTAGCGGGAGTCAAAAGTTATGGCTAAATGAATTTTCAGAAAAGTCGCTATAGAATTTATGTAGCGCGTGAAAATAGACATTTTGCAAATGAGCTCGGAATTTGACAAAACCACTTTTGTTGGATCCGGGATGTGAAGTTATTGCTAGGTTTCAAATTTCATAATTTTTGAAGCTAGTATGTGAATGTGGCAAAAGAATATGTGATTGGTCGATTTCTATTAAATTGGATCGACCAGAAATGGGCCATTTTTCAAACGGTCTCAGAATTCGACGAAACTGGTTTTGTTGGGACCGTATTGTCAAAACATAGCTAGATTTATTTTTCGGGAATTTTTAGAATCAGTTTGTGGCCCTGGCAAATTGAAATGTACGTTTAAAATTAAAATTAAATGTTTTATACTTTAATTTGAAGAATAACTGACTGTAACAGTCGGAATGGCCTACAAAACCTATTCCATTGTGTCCGGGATGGGGGTAATTAGCTAGGGGCGACAGTCGTTGGGTTAGAAAAGGAGTTCGTTTAAGAAAACACTATTTTAAAATTTAATAAAGTATGGGCCAATCATTTTTTCCCGTCATTATTTTTATTTTCAAAAATCCACGAAAACCTCCAGGAAACCCTCGATTAAACGACGCCAGAGCTCCTTTCTTCCCGGCCACTTTCCCATCGCTCCAGCCACCACCCAATCTCGAAAGCCCTCTCTCCCCTCTTCAAATCTATACTGGTTGCACCTCTCCCCATTGCACGGTCTTCAAGGTCGAGCCCCACGAAGTCCGCCACTTCGTGATGCCGCTGCCACCAATTCTGGCGTTCGAACTGGACGTCGGAACCACCAGTCTGCGCATCTTCGGAAGCTCCTCGTCGTGGTTCCATTCGATTTCAGTGAAGTGCTACAGATTTTGCCAAAAATCGAACCCTAGTTTGGAGAAAAACGTTGAGGTATACGACCTATGTAATTTTGAACTGTTTTTACACTTTTAAGTGTTGTAAACTTTGAAAAATCATATCTTTATCATGTATTAACAAAATTCGATGAAACAGGAAACATCGGACTCGTAGCAACGCCATCTACATTCTAGAAGTGTCCGTGGATTTTTCTGAGCTCGTATCTATTTTTAGCAAAGCAAAGAGCTATGTGAGATTTCTAAATTATAAACGATATGGAAAACGACGATGTATAAATTATATAGTCGATGTATGACTTATATAAGCATTGTACACCTCATGTATAAGCGTTGTATTGGTCGTACGTTCGATGTATAAGTTATATATGCATTGTAAAAATTATATATGTGTTGAAATAGAAGTGAAGTGCTTATATATATATATATATATATATATATATATATATATATATATATATATATATGCCCCTCGTCCACAAACCATGGACAATATTTATTGGTTGAGATTGATGTGAAAATTGGTTGATAGCGAATGGTTGATTAGAATGGTTTGTGGTTGAAATTGATTGATAGTGGTTGAAAAATACCCGTTTGTGGTTGAGAATTATTTGGTTGAAACCACATAGGATTAGTTTGTGGAAATGAAAAATATATACATGCCGCCTGTGTGCAAATTAGATGCATGAAATCCCCGTTGTCAAAAGCTGCGAGGCTTTAAGGTAGAGCGAGGAGCCGTACTAGGGACGACCCCGGTTTTAACTACCCTGCCGTTATGCTGCCGAAATTTTGAATAATATTCATGTGTTAGAATTATTTTCATGTGTTGAAACTATATTTGTGTGTTGAATAGAAATTAATCTATTTAACGACATTCATGTTTTGAAATAAATTGTTTTGCAATATAAAAATCACCCTTTTATCTATATATATATATATATAAACTATAGAAAACCTTCATGTGTTGAATAGTAATTCATTCGTTGAATAGAAATTCGTGTGTTGAATGGTATTCGTGTTTTAAATATAAAAATCACCCTTTTATCTATACATATATATAAACTATAGAAAACCTTCATGTGTTGAATAGAAATTCATTCGTTGAATGGAAATTCATGTGTTGAATGGTATTTGTGTTTTAAATATAAAAAAAATCACCTTTTATCTATATATATATAAACTATAGAAAACCTTCATGTGTTGAATAGAAATTCATTCGTTGAATGGAAATTCATGTGTTGAATGGTATTCGTGTTTTGAAATAAATTGTTTTATAATAAAAATCATATTTTTATCATCTATATGAACTATATAAAATAGCCGTATTTTGAAAGAAATTGTTTTATAATAAAAATCATATTTTTATCATCTATATGAACTATATAAAATAGTCGTGTTTTGAAATAAATTGTTTAACAATAAAAATCATATTTTTATTATATACATGGATTGTTAAAAATAGTGAAGTGTTTAAATGGAAGTTAGTTTGATAAAAATATCATTTTTATCAAAGGTATGAAAAGGAATTGGTTTTGAAATCGAATAATAGATTATATTTATATATATATAAATATAATTAAAATAAATCGAATAATGAAGCTGCAGTTCGTATTTCGAAACCGTGATTTCAAACGATTAGTCCGGGAGATCTGACCATCGGATTTTCCCGAAACCGAAACCGTTGGGTTCACTTTGGAAATATCTTTCCAATGACACAAACTTTGCAAAGATCCAACTGTTGGATTGTCTGGAATGTTTAATTCAAATCTGAAGAAAAACAGCGCCAGAATCGATTATATATATATATATATATATATATATATATGTAATTAAATTAAATAGAATAACGACGCTGCATTTCGTATTTTGAAATTGAAACTTCAAACGATTGGACCGGGAGATCCGACCGTCGGATTTCCCAAAACTGGAACCGTTGGATTCATTTTGAAAAGATCTTTCTAATGATATAAATTTTGTGAAGATCCAACGGTTAGATTTTCAGATATGTGTAAATCAAATCTGAAGAAAAACAGTGCCACGGCCGCGTTATGGCCCGAAGCGTCGTTTAAATAAATTGGCTATTTTTAAATAAATAAAAATAGCGATAAATCATTATAAAATATTATAAACAATATGGAATGTGAAATTTATAAACTAACTGGAGGTTAGCTAAGTCGAATGGTTTCCTGGGTTTTGATCTGATGTTGGTTTCGGCCTTCGGGGTTAATATTTGGGAAATCGTTCTCTTACTGATTGACGGTTAGTGACTAATGAATTGGAATAAAGCGTATGCCGTGTTTATGTAGCACTTGTTTATTATATACGCGAGTTGTTCAGAAAGACCAGGGTTATCCCATTTTGAATAACTGAATCGACGATAAGAAATCGAAGATGAAGATGGTGGTCGAAGACCGGAGATCTTCACCTCGTTTGGATGGTAACTGATGTCCTGATTGGGAGGCATCCCGAAATATGTATAATGAGTGGTGATCGTCCAGACGTACGTGGAAATCGATGGGTTTGCGAGGTATATAGTGCCTCTGGTTTCGTTCCGACCCAGAACTGTAACGTCCCGTATTTTTGACCGTCAAATATTTATTTATTATTTTAAATATTTTATTTGGAATATAAATGAATTTTAATTTTTAAATCGCTATTTGAACGAAGTCGAACGATATATACTCATATATAAAATAAAACGAGCCCAGAACAGCGCTGCAGTTCGTAAAATAGAGTTTTGAACTTCAACTGGGTATACAGAGCCCGTTTTAAATTGGATTTCTGTGAAACAAGAAACATACGGAGCAGGTGAAGTATATTTTTCTAGTGGAAGAGAAAAATCGGGATTTCTTCGTGTAGATTGGAAGTTATGCCCAAATCAATTTGGCTGAAAAACAGCGGTGTGATCGTTTATAGACCGTAACGGTTTATTCGATATAACTAGATACCGGTTTTGAATTTAGCCAAGGTCCTTTTGAGACATAGTCATAATTTAATTTATAGAATTTTATGGAAATTTTTAATTAATTAAATACGCAACTTTTTATTTAGAGTATTTTGCACCCTTAATCAGCGATTTTGGGATTTCACAATATGAGTTAATCTACCGATATTATTACATTTTTGGGATCACGACACCTCACTGAACACGACTGTATTTTTATTTCAGTCTGCAATGCTCATATAACCGTACATAGTGGTGTGGGTAACTTTTATTGAATGGTTAGCTGGTCAAACGGACTTCAAATTCAACGAAACAAGTTTCATACGAAACCTTAGGAAGAGATCTAGTGAAACATCAAGGCCTCATATTTTAAGGATTTTTTCTGTAATTTTAAGGAATTAATGCTCGGTATTTTTCATCGATATTTTCTAAAGGATTTTCGCAAACGACCTCGGATTTCAATGAAACCTGTCCCATTGGGTCCGGAATATGTTTTTTTGTTAGGAATAGGTGTCTTTATTTCGCTTAGGGATCATATGTAGCGATTTTTAACGCGATTTCTCTCCGACAAAGTTTGCACATTATAATATTATTAAATAATCCCACCTTTTCTAACTTCTCATTTTGTTTTTCTTACGTTACTTTTGGTTACTTGCGCCCATAATACTTGCGTACCCATACTTTGTGACTTTGCACCAAACTTTTTATTTTTCATGTTCTGAAGCCTGCGCCCCAAATCTTACTATTGCCTTGTGTTCCAAACAATTGTTTTACGTGCGCACCAATCCATCCCAATGCCTTGATGCCCAAGATTTTGAAAACCACACCCACGCAACAGCTAGCTGTACCCTATTGCAAACCTATCTAGAACCTTGATGCTCACGGCTCTTTTTATAATAAATATTGTCTGCTGTCCTTTTACGTGCGCGCCACACCATATGCTTTCTTGCCTGCCAAACGAACCTCACACCATGCCGACCACGTAATGAAATAAAATATATTTTTCACTACCGTGCTACCCACGGTTCTTTTCCTGTATATACTCGCACTGTCTCCATTTCTCAGCAAAGAAAGCAAACCCAAAACAAGAAAGAAAACTATGCAAAACCAAATCTTCAATCACGTATGAAAATCGAAGCTCCCCTTAGAAGTTCTTCCCATGAGCTGAACTCTTCATAAATATAAATGAAGCCGCATGTGAAGAGTGCTGAGAAGTGAGTGAATACTGGATTAATGGTTTAAGCTGTAAAGCTACCACTACTGGGTGCGGTGCTGTGACATTATTGGGGTGTTTTAGTGAGCTTGAGAAGTGGACATGCATGTAGATGGGGATAAGATAGTGGGAAGGTCGGGAATATGGGAATGAGGCCGAGATGGTTAGTGAATGTAGAAAGTTGGGTGCGTATCGGATGGGAGTAGAAGCAGGTGAATGGTGCGCAACATGTATGGGTATCAAAAGATGGATGCATTCATGCTGGAAAAAAAAATGGAGAACAGAAAGAAAAACAGCGGTGGAAGGGGTATGCACGGAGACCGGCTTCAGTTGAGAATGGCAAGGTTGTGTGGGAGGAATAATGCAACGGTAGTGTTTTGTTAAACATGTGGAGGAGCGGTGTAGTGAATGAAACGTCGGTACTGTGCAGTGAGGAAAGGGAAAGAAAAAAAAAGAAAGGAAAAAAAAAGAGGAAATAAATAACAGGATACACGAAAGGAGATTTAATGGTCTCAGATGTGGAGCGGAGAGGCTTGATGCGTGTAGCAGTTGCATGAGGTCAAAACTGTTTTCATCCAAGTGACGGTATGAGATTTTAGTTTTATCTAATCAAAGTAATTAACGGTTATAAAAATTAAATTTATTAGTTTAATTATAGTTGTAAAATTTAAAATATATATATATATATATTTGTTATGATAACAAAATGGAACAAGATTAGCGACGCTGAAATTATATTTTTGAACACTAAATCTGGACTGATATGGGCGGTGCAAGAGATAGCGGGAGTTTATAATTGAATTAAACGACTGTTTAATTTAATTATAACCGAACCATTCAACGACCAAATCCAAAGTGAGTTAAACTCACTCAGTTCTCCCTTCTTATATTTTATATAAGTTGGATTTTATAATTGTGTGCTATGTTTGTTAATGTTTATTTGTTGCTTGTTGGTTCTATATGGACTGAAACAGTTAAATTAAACGTTCGTTTGATTGAACTGAAACTAATCGTTATTTATAACGATTAAATCCAAGTGAGGTAACTTACCTCAGTGGTTACGTTTATAACACTATAAACGTTATAATCAAATAGTTGAATGATTGAACTGTTGTTATTACCCCAGTATTGACTGTTGCAGTTATTATCAACCGTTATGATCAAACTGTTTTATTTCATATGTCTAGATGAAAATGAACATTGGACTGCATAATTTGAATTGTGGTAACCCATGGCTTTGTAGACATAACAGGTTGATATTGGTAACGTTTATCAATATGATCATATTGCTTGTATGGAATGTGAAATTTATTTATATTTTACGGTTTGGTACTATAGTAACCGTTAGCCTCTTTAGTACCGTCAATCAAAAGAAATGATTTGACGAAATCAATGTTAAATGGATTTTGAATGGTTTCAAAGATATGCATGTATTTTTATGTGAATTCAAACTACGATTTTATGGTAAAAAATAAATGTTAAAGTTAAAATTACCAATTTTATTTATATATATATTATAACTAAGCGAGATGCAAGACATTCTTGAATAAATGGTTAAACGATATAATTTATCGTGTTGATTATTTAAGTATTGAAATGGTTTTATAAGGGCCTTACGGTCGTAAAAGAAGTTTGAATGGATTTCAAAACATCGAAATGGAACAATTAAATCATGGGTATACGGGAATTTATAAAAGAGTTTTAAAGAGTAATATTTTTGAAATAAATGATCATTTTTAAACAATGTTGTTTTAAATTATACGAAATGTGATCTAGTAACAATTCATGCATAAGGTTAACAAATCGACAGATTTGAAATGAGTATTGAAAATGGGATTTCATATTTTATATGAAATCAAAGTTGAAATTTTGAATATGCATTTATAGATGGAATTTATAAATGAAATCTAGTTAAACAAATGGAAGTGAGTTTATTCCGAGGTTCGGAATGTTAACTGAAGACAGGAGTATAAATGAAGTTAAAGTTTGAATAACGACAACAAAGGTCAAGTTGTCATAAGTAATTTACAAATGATTTTGTAAATGGGAATTTAAAGTGTTGGAAATGGGATCGAATTGGTAAATGTGTTTTGTAACAAATGAGGAGAACTATTTAGACATAAGATTTTATAAAGGATTATCATATGTTTCATACGACGAATAAGGGTTGAGTACGAGTTAAAGAGAACGTGATAAGTGAAATGGTTTTGAAATAAAGTTTGTAATGGTTGTTACAAATGATAAGCTGAATTGTTGATAAATATCAATATGAGAATTTGAAGATATTAATATAAGGTTTATAAAAGCTTTGTTTATGGTATTTTAACCAAATGAATTTAAGTTGTTAGAAATAATTTATAATAATAATAATAAAGAAGTGTTAAGGAATTTTTATAGGAATTCTATTTATATCGAAGCTCGTATATGATATCGCAAAGGGTTGTTAGCATAAATTGAAAGAGTTTTAGTAAGGTTTTACTTAACAATTAGTTAAGTAAAAGTGGACGAGATTTGAATAAGTTTTCAAAGGGGAACGTGTAGATAATAAACTTCTATTTATTCTGAAGATATGAATGTTATTGGTCAAGGTCTGAGAGGTAAATAAAATACCCCAACTTGAACGACTACATGATTATCCCAGAATGATATTAGTTTATAAATGAGAGTAGTTGAGGAAAACATAAGCTATGATTTTCGTAAATGATATTATGGACTATTTTCGAAAAGTTTATAAGTTGAATAAAAATGAATTTGGAGAATACTCTTATTTTTAAGAAGTAAAGGCGAGGTTCAAATATTGGAAATTTGAAGAATATAATGTACAGACAGTTCATTAAAGAGGCTAAAAGATACTGAGTATTGAATCAGTGAATCCATTCCCTTTTATGGATGAATGTTTGTTTATTTGATGGTTAAATAACCAACTATCAAATTTGTCCCATACGATTATTGGTACGGAAAGACCGGGATCGAATTTATATTCGAGAACCATTCCGTCCAGCAAATACGAATACGTTGAAGATGCTGATTCAAGATGGAGCTAGTGAAGACCGTGGATTTTCATAAGCGGAAGGGTTGCTTAAAATATCTGATTGCAGGCAGAGATAAACTGTGATTCTGTCGTGGTTGAGATCCACGGATTTGCAAGGACTTCTCGCTATTGATTCTCAGGGTGATATCTAGGATACAGTAGGAGGGTGCCATCGGTTCATCCTATGCCTGGGTGACTTGTATGGATGAATGTCTGACAAAGTATTTCTAGAAAGGTCACGTACATTGATTTCTTCAACCATACCAAGAGTGGAGGCGGAGAAGGAAACTTCTTCAGTTAACACGTAATGTATTGTTGTAGACGTCAATTAGTGGTTGTCGATGGATCTGACTATGTGACATTCGAAGTAAAGACGATGTGCTGATAAAGCGTAGCCTCAAGCCTCATCAACCGGGGAATGAAAAAATCGGGCAGGCAACATGGCTATGTGGGTCGCTCCCATTAGGGTGTATAATCACCTATCTAGAGAAATTCCTTTTGTTTCTTATTCTATCGATTCTGCCCATTCGGGAACGGTTGTTTGAGTCCAACCGTTGGTGATATACATTCGATACACTCAAGCGAAATGAGTGGTCGGTCATGTAAGGGCCGGGTTGCAAGACGTTCTTATTGAACCCAGTGTATTCGCCTCTAGAGGTACACTAGCGGCAGGTGGTCCCATACCTTGTCAAGGTCGGAATCCAATCTCCAATAAGCACCCACGGTTTTGTTTGTATACTATATATGTGGAGCGTGAGATGCATCCGTTCTACTAGATTTTATTTACTTGTATTTAGACATTATGATAATATCAGACAAGATATTGATTTCAAAACTGTTTTGGGTTATCGTAAGGTAAAAACCGGTCGTGTTTATGTGTGGATTTGGTCTTACGATTATCCTTTTCTTTTGAAAAGATTTTGAACTTTAAAATCATGTTGGGTGATTTACCCTTAATACTATACGAGTTTTTCTCACTCTGGTTCACCAGACTGACCCGGTGTTTTGTAAATGCTCGGGTTAGCCCGGGGTGTACAGGTTCAGGTTTTTAAATGTTGTGAAGAGACGAGCTGAAGGAGTTCAAACGTATGATATTCCACTTTGTGTGTTGTATATGAGGACAGGTTATTATAACTGTCCCATTGTGTGATGTACTCTGATATTGTAAGTTTTATTTCAAGCTCTCAATAAAGATTTAATTTTATATTATATTTTGTTCCGTTGCGATGTGAGACTCTGATTCTGGGTTGTGATGTTTCTTCTTCTTCTATTCTAATATTTCTTTCTTTCTTATCTCACCCTCTAAATTCTTTCTTATAACGTTCAGTGTTTTCGGTGTTTGTAAGGTCGGCATGAGTTACGGTAAGGGTATTTATGTCGATTTTCTGGGCCGAAAATCTTCTGGTCGTTACAGTGGTATCAGAGCTATTGGTTTAGTGATAACCTAAGCTCTGTGGTAACTCAATAGAGATTGGGTTAGTAATACCCTAGATTGAGATTGGGTGTATATATATGAGAGCGTATTTGTAAATTTTATATACAAATGTTTTGTATTGTGTTTGTTGATCAGTTCAAGTGTTGAGAAGCATAGAACTGGCAATGGATACAATATTGTTTTGAAAAGAGGGTAAATGAAATAATTTCACACAAAATCGTATTTTTGTATAGAAAAGAATAATTTTATACAATTATTGAGATATAAATATGTTTGATCAATTTAAATGGAATTCAAATCGAATTGAAAATTTGAATTGAAACCTATATATGTTAAGTTGAATTAAATTAGGAATGATATTGATATTGAATTAA
Source organism: Allium sativum (assembly GCA_030737875.1). Taxonomy (NCBI): domain Eukaryota; kingdom Viridiplantae; phylum Streptophyta; class Magnoliopsida; order Asparagales; family Amaryllidaceae; genus Allium; species Allium sativum. Next base: position 256,517,787 of record CM060927.1, on the reverse strand, counting down.
ATGAATTGAAAATTTAAAGAATGAATAATAATCAAATCTGTGAAACCAAAATGAAATATTAATATTGAATGTGAATTCAATTAATTTGGTTGATTTGGTTGTGTATTGGTTGTTGATTCTGATTTGGTTGTATTTGATGATAGTTTGTTTGATGGAATAATTAACAAAATTTAAGGGAACTAAATGATTTATAAACTGAAGAATAATTTCCGGTACAATTAAACTGGAATGAAACCACATATGGATTGGAATTTAGGATTCAACCCTGTAGTTGATAATGGATTGATATTATCCGCTTGGATTTTGGATTAATATGGTTATATTGTTGATTAATAAGATAGTACTTGAGAATTTCACATATTTATTACTGATATGTGAATTGAGTTAAGTACAGGTGCCAAAGAGATAGACAGATTGATATTGGTTGAGTAAATCACATATACGTTAAGCAAACACGCTCAATAGCACTCGCAAAAAGGTACGCCTACGCGAAAATATAAAATTTTGGATTTTGAGGTTTTGATTTTTGTTTTCCGACCGTTGGTCGATGTATATATATTATTTGTTCCTGCGATATCGCAGATGTCACTCAGTGCAGGAGAGACTCTGTCGAATTTTTCCGAGAATTTAAAGTATTAGAAAATTTTCGGTATTTTTGAAATATTTATTTACGATATTGAATTGGTTTTTGATTTAAAATAAATTGAATTGGAATTTAATAGTGTTGTAACGTTCTTTCTTACCTTAGCAATTTTGAGGACGAAATTATTTTAATGGGGAAAGAATGTAACGTCCCGTGTTTTTGACCGTCAAATATTTTATTTATTATTTTAAATATTTTATTTGGAATATAAATGAATTTTAATTTTTAAATCGCTATTTGAACGAAGTCGAACGATATATATTCAAATATAAAATAAAACGAGCCCAGAACAGCGCTGTAGTTCGTAAAATAGAGTTTTGAACTTCAACTGAGTATACAGAGCCCGTTTTAAATTGGATTTCTGTGAAACAAGAAACATACGGAGCAGGTGAAGTATATTTTTCTAGTGGAAGAGAAAAATCGGGATTTCGTCGTGCAGATTGGAAGTTATGCCCAAATCAATTTGGCTGAAAAACAGCGGCGTGATCGTTTATAGACCGTAACGGTTTATTCGATATAACTAGATACCGGTTTCGAATTTAGCCAAGGTCCTTTTGAGACATAGTCATAATTTAATTTATAGAATTTTATGGAAATTTTTAATTAATTAAATACGCAACTTTTTATTTAGAGTATTTTGCACCCTTAATCAGCGATTTTGGGATTTCACAATATGAGTTAATCTACCGATATTGTTACATTTTTTGGATCACGACACCTCACTGAACACGACTGTATTTTTATTTCAGTCTGCAACGCTCATATAACCGTACATAGTGGTGTGGGTAACTTTTATTGAATGGTTAGCTGGTCAAACGGACTTCAAATTCAACGAAACAAGTTTCATACGAAACCTTAGGAAGAGATCTAGTGAAACGTCAAGGCCTCATATTTTTAGGATTTTTTCTGTAATTTTAAGGAATTAATGCTCGATATTTTTCATCGATATTTTCTAAAGGATTTTCGCAAACGACCTCGGATTTCAACGAAACCTGTCCCATTGGGTCCGGAATATGTTTTTATGTTAGGAATAGGTGTCTTTATTTCTCTTAGGGATCATATGTAGCGATTTTTAACGCGATTTCTCTCCGACAAAGTTTGCACATTATAATATTATTAAATAATCCCACCTTTTCTAACTTCTCATTTTGTTTTGCTTACGTTACTTTTGGTTACTTGCGCCCATAATACTTGCGTACCCATACTTTGTGACTTTGCACCAAACTTTTTATTTTTCATGTTCTCAAGCCTGCGCCCCAAATCTTACTATTGCCTTGTGTTCCAAACAATTGTTTTACGTGCGCACCAATCCATCCCAATGCCTTGATGCCCAAGATTTTGAAAACCACACCCATGCAACAGCTAGCTGTACCCTATTGCAAACCTATCTAGAACCTTGATACTCACGGCTCTTTTTATAATAAATATTGTCTGCTGTCCTTTTACGTGCGCGCCACACCATATGCTTTCTTGCCTGCCAAACGAACCTCACACCGTGCCGACCACGTAATGAAATAAAATATATTTTTCACTACCGTGCTACCCACGGTTCTTTTCCTATATATACTCGCACTCTCCATTTCTCAGCAAAGAAAGCGAACCCAAAACAAGAAAGAAAACTGTGCAAAACCAAATCTTCAATCACGTATGAAAATCGAAGCTCCCCTTAGAAGTTCTTCCCATGAGCTGAACTCTTCATAAATATAAATGAAGCTGCATGTAAAGAGTGCTGAGAAGTGAGTGAATACTGGATTAATGGTTTAAGCGGTAAAGCTACCACTACTGGGTGTGGTGCTGTGACATTATTGGGGTGTTTTAGTGAGCCTGAGAAGTGGACATGCATGTAGATGGTGATAAGACAGTGGGAAGGTCGAGAATATGGGAATGAGGCCGAGATGGTTAGTGAATGTAGAAAGTTGGGTGCGTATCAGATGGGAGTAGAAGCAGGTGAATGGTGCACAACATGTATGGGATTCAAAAGATGGATGCATTCATGCTGCAAAAAAAAAAAAAAAATGGAGAACAGAAAGAAAAACAACGGTGGAAGGGGTATGCGCGGAGACCGGCTTCAGTTGAGAATGGCAAGGTTGTGTGGGAGGAATAATGCAACGGTAGTGTTTTGTTAAACATGTGGAGGAGTGGTCTTGTGAATGAAACGTCGGTACTGTGCAGTGAGGAAAGGGAAAGAAAAAAAAAGAAAGGAAAAAAAAAAGAGGAAATAAATAACAGGATACACGAAAGGAGATTTAATGGTCTCAGATGTGGAGCGGAGAGGCTTGATGCGTGTAGCAGTTGCATGAGGTCAAAACTGTTTTCATCCAAGTGACGGTATGAGATTTTAGTTTTATCTAATCAAAGTAATTAACGGTTATAAAAATTAAATTTATTAGTTTAATTATAGTTGTAAAATTTAAAATATATATATATATTTGTTATGATAACAAAATGGAACAAGATTAGCGACGCTGAAATTATATTTTTGAACACTAAATCTGGACTGATATGGGCGGTGCAAGAGATAGCGGGAGTTTATAATTGAATTAAACGACTGTTTAATTTAATTATAACCGAACCATTCAACGACCAAATCCAAAGTGAGTTAAACTCACTCAGTTCTCCCTTCTTATATTTTATATAAGTTGGATTTTATAATTGTGTGCTATGTTTGTTAATGTTTGTTTGTTGCTTGTTGGTTCTATATGGACTGAAACAGTTAAATTAAACGTTCGTTTGATTGAACTGAAACTAATCGTTATTTATAACGATTAAATCCAAGTGAGGTAACTTACCTCAGTGGTTACGTTTATAACACTATAAATGTTATAATCAAATAGTTGAATGATTGAACTGTTGTTATTACCCCAGTATTGACTGTTGCAGTTATTATCAACCGTTATTATCAAACTGTTTTATTTCATATGTCTAGATGAAAATGAACATTGGACTGCATAATTTGAATTGTGGTAACCCATGGCTTTGTAGACATAACAGGTTGATATTGGTAACGTTTATCAATATGATCATATTGCTTGTATGGAATGTGAAATTTATTTATATTTTACGGTTTGGTACTATAGTAACCGTTAGCCTCTTTAGTACCGTCAATCAAAAGAAATGATTTGACGAAATCAATGTTAAATGGATTTTGAATGGTTTCAAAGATATGCATGTATTTTTATGTGAATTCAAACTACGATTTTATGGTAAAAAATAAATGTTAAAGTTAAAATTACCAATTTTATTTATATATATATTATAACTAAGCGAGATGCAAGACATTCTTGAATAAATGGTTAAACGATATAATTTATCGTGTTGATTATTTAAGTATTGAAATGGTTTTATAAGGGCCTTACGGTCGTAAAAGAAGTTTGAATGGATTTCAAAACATCGAAATGGAACAATTAAATCATGGGTATACGGGAATTTATAAAAGAGTTTTAAAGAGTAATATTTTTGAAATAAATGATCGTTTTTAAACAATGTTGTTTTAAAGTATACGAAATGTGATCTAGTAACAATTCATGCATAAGGTTAACAAATCGACAGATTTGAAATGAGTAATGGTTTGAAAATGGGATTTCATATTTTATATGAAATCGAAGTTGAAATTTTGAATATGCATTTATAGATGGAATTTATAAATGAAATCTAGTTAAACAAATGGAAGTGAGTTTATTTCGAGGTTCGGAATGTTAACTGAAGACAGGAGTATAAATGAAGTTAAAGTTTGAATAACGACAACAAAGGTCAAGTTGTCATAGGTAATTTACAAAAGATTTTGTAAATGGGAATTTAAAGTGTTGGAAATGGGATCGAATTGGTAAATGTGTTTTGTAACAAATGAGGAGAACTATTTAGACATAAGATTTTATAAAGGATTATCATATGTTTCATACGACGAATAAGGGTTGAGTATGAGTTAAAGAGAATGTGATAAGTGAAATGGTTTTGAAATAAAGTTTGTAACGGTTGTTACAAATGATAAGCTGAATTGTTGATAAATATCAATATGAGAATTTGAAGATATTAATATAAGGTTTATAAAAGCTTTGTTTATCGTATTTTAACCAAATGAATTTAAGTTGTTAGAAATAATTTATAATATAATAATAAAGAAGTGTTAAGGAATTTTTATAGGAATTCTATTTATATCGAAGCTCGTATATGATATCGCAAAGGGTTGTTAACATAAATTGAAAGAGTTTTAGTAAGGTTTTACTTAACAATTAGTTAAGTAAAAGTGGACGAGATTTGAATAAGTTTTCAAAGGGGAACGTGTAGATAATAAACTTCTATTTATTCTGAAGATATGAATGTTATTGGTCAAGGTCTGAGAGGTAAATAAAATACCCCAACTTGAACGACTACATGATTATCCCAGAATGATATTAGTTTATAAACGAGAGTAGTTGAGGAAAACATAAGCTATGATTTCCGTAAATGATATTATGGACTATTTTCGAAAAGTTTATAAGTTGAATAAAAATGAATTTTTAGAATATTCTTATTTTTAAGAAGTAAAGGCGATGTTCAAATATTGGAAATTTGAAGAATATAATGTACAGACGGTTCGTTAAAGAGGCTAAAAGATACTGAGTATTGAATCAGTGAATCCATTCCCTTTTATGGATGAATGTTTGTTTATTTGATAGTTATAACCGACTATCAAATTTGTCCCATACGATTGTTGGTACGGAAAGACCGGGATCGAATTTATATTCGAGAACCATTCCGTCCAGCAAATACGAATACGTTGAAGATGCTGATTCAAGATGGAGCTAGTGAAGACCGTGGATCTTCATAAGCGGAAGGGTTGCTTAAAATCTCTGATTGCAAGCAGAGATAAACTGTGATTCTGTCGTGGTTGAGATCCACGGATTTGCAAGGACTTCTCGCTACTGATTCTCAGGGTGATTCCTAGGAGACAGTAGGAGGGTGCCTTCGGTTCATCCTGTGCCTGGGTGACTTGTATGGATGAATGTCTGACAGAGTATTTCTAGAAAGGTCACGTACATTGATTTCTTCAACCATACCAAGAGTGGAGGCGGAGAAGGAAACTTCTTCAGCTAACACGTAATGTATTGTTGTAGACATCAATTAGTGGTTGTCGATGGATCTGACTATGTGACATTCGAAGTAAAGACGATGTGCTGATAAAGCGTAGCCTCAAGCCTCATCAACCGGGGAATGACAAAAATCGGGCAGGCAACATGGCTATGTGGTTCGCTCCCATTAGGGTGTATAATCACTTATCTAGAGAAATTCCTTTTGTTTCTTATTCTATCGATTCTGCCCATTCGGGAACGGTGGTTTGAGTCCAACCGTTGGTGATATACATTCGATACACTCAAGCGAAATGAGTGGTCGGTCATGTGAGGGCCGGGTTGCAAGACGTTCTTGTTGAACCCAGTGTATTCGCCTCTAGAGGTACACTAGCGGCAGGTGGTCCCATACCTTGTCAAGGTCGGAATCCAATCTCCAATAAGCACCCGCGGTTTTGTTTGTATACTATATATGTGGAGCGTGAGATGCAAGCGTTCTACTAGATTCTATTTACTTGTATTTAGACATTATGATAATATCAGACAAGATATTGATTTCAAAACTGTTTTGGGTTATCGTAAGGTAAAAACCGCCCGTTTATGTGTGGATTTGGTCTTACGATTATCCTTTTCTTTTGAAAAGATTTTGAACTTTAAAATCATGTTGGGTGATTTACCCTTAATACTATACGAGTTTTTCTCACTCTGGTTCACCAGACTGACCCGGTGTTTTGTAAATGCTCGGGTTTGCCCGGGGTGTACAGGTTCGGGTTTTTAAATGCTGTGAAGAGATGAGCTGAAGGAGTTCAAACGTATGATATTCCACTGTGTGTTTTGTATATGAGGACAGGTTATTATAACTGTCCCATTGTGTGATGTACTCTGATATTGTAAGTTTTATTTCAAGCTCTCAATAAAGATTTAATTCTATATTATATTTTGTTCCGTTGTGATGTGAGACTCTGATTCTGGGTTGTGATGTTTCTTCTTCTTATATTCTAATATTTCTTTCTTTCTTATCTCACCCTCTAAATTTTTTCTAATAACGTCCAGTGTTTTCGGTGTTTGTAAGGTCGGCATGAGTTACGGTAAGGGTATTTATGTCGATTTCTGGGCCGAAAATCTTCTGGTCGTTACAGTGGTATCAGAGCTATTGGTTTAGTGATAACCTTGGCTCTGTGGTAACTCAATAGAGATTGGGTTAGTAATACCCTAGATCGAGATTGGGTGTATATATATGAGAGCGTATTTGTAAATTTTATATACAAATGTTTTGTAATGTGTTTGTTGATCAGTTCAAGTGTTGAGAAGCATAGAACTGGCAATGGATACAATATTGTTTTGAAAAGAGGGTAAATGAAATAATTTCACACAAAATCATATTTTTGTATAAAAAAGAATAATTTTATACAATTATTGAGATATAAATATGTTTGATCAATTTAAATGGAATTCAAATCGAATTGAAAATTTGAATTGAAACCTATATATGTTAAGTTGAATTAAATTAGGAATGATATTGATATTGAATTAAATGAATTGAAAATTTAAAGAATGAATAATAATCAAATCTGTGAAACCAAAATGAAATATTAATATTGAATGTGAATTCAATTAATTTGGTTGATTTGGTTGTGTATTGGTTGTTGATTCTGATTTGGTTGTATTTGATGATAGTTTGTTTGATGGAATAATTAACAAAATTTAAGGGAGCTAAATGATTTATAAACTGAAGAATAATTTCCGGTACAATTAAACTGGAATGAAACCACATATGGATTGTAATTTAGGATTCAACCCTGTAGTTGATAATGGATTGATATTATCCGCTTGGATTTTGGATTAATATGGTTATATTTTTTATTAATAAGATAGTACTTGAGAATTTCACATATTTATTACTGATATGTGAATTGAGTTAAGTACAGGTGCCAAAGAGATAGACAGATTGATATTGGTTGAGTAAATCACATATATGTTAAGCAAACATGCTCAATAGCACTCGCAAAAAGGTACGCCTACGCGAAAATATAAAATTTTGGATTTTGAGGTTTTGATTTTTGTTTTCCGACCGTTGGTCGATGTATATATATTATTTGTTCCTGCGATATCGTAGATGTCACTCCGTGCAGGAGAGACTCTGCCAAATTTTTCCGAGAATTTAAAGTATTAGAAAATTTTCGGTATTTTTGAAATATTTATTTACGATATTGAATTGGTTTTCGATTTAAAATAAATTGAATTGGAATTTAATAGTGTTGTAACGTTCTTTCTTACCTTAGCAATTTCGAGGACGAAATTATTTTAAGGGGGAAAGAATGTAACGTCCCGTATTTTTGACCGTCAAATATTTTATTTATTATTTTAAATATTTTATTTGGAATATAAATGAATTTTAATTTTTAAATCGCCATTTGAATGAAGTCGAACGATATAGATTCATATATAAAATTAAACGAGCCCAGAACAGCGCTGCAGTTCGTAAAATAGAGTTTTGAACTTCAACTGGGTATACAGAGCCCGTTTTAAATTGGATTTCTGTGAAACAAGAAACATACGGAGCAGGTGAAGTATATTTTTCTAGTGGAAGAGAAAAATCGGGATTTCGTCGTGTAGATTGGAAGTTATGCCCAAATCAATTTGGCTGAAAAACAGCGGCGTGATCATTTATAGACCGTAACGGTAAGGGTATTTATGTCGATTTTCTGGGCCGAAAATCTTCTGGTCGTTACAAGAACGGACTTGCAAATGGACTGTGTGTCTGACATTGGAATCCATTCTGTGTGATTGATAGCCATCAGTTACATGGCGTGAATTGCCTGTGTGGCATGCTAAGATGCAGTGATCGGGGCTTCTGTTGAAAAGCAAAGTCTTGTGGTTGATGATCAAAGCACCTCCTGTGTGTCGTGGCTTTGTGTATAACGTGAATTCGCGATCCTCACACCCCGGTATGAACCAGAAACGGGAGAGAACCTCAGGGAGGGCATGCATTTCCTTCTAGTTAGAGGCGGTGTCAGTGCTTAAACTGGCTGACATTCATATTATTTTCACCTATGTGGTTATTGCTTTTGCGAGGCGCCTCGGTTATATCGGTCGATCCGGGACCAATGGAGTCATTCGTTGGCTCATTGACGCCCCAAAGGGCGGGGAAACGCAGTGTTCAGGAAATTTAATCCACATCGGTGGATCGGCCCTGTCGCTCTAAGGGCCCACCTGTGTCTGGGTCCTGAGACAAGGGCTAGAGCGTCTCGAATTCGGTGAGGACGATCCCTTGCCTCGGTTCATGACGGAAATCCAATTTCCAAATACGTGATTGTGCGGTTTTGATTGTATATATATATATATATATATATATATATATATATATATATGTGGCGACATGATATATGGTACCCATGCTGTCTATGATTGATAGTTATGATTCGAAATTGTTTTTGAAACATGTAAACACTAGTAATAATATAAAATGCATTTGTTTTATTCGTATCAAGCATATTTTAGCCATTATAAGGTAAAACTCTATCCTCCGGCTTGCGTTGCATTGTGTGATGGGAACTGAGTCTTATAATGGCTTCATTTTTATAAAAGCATGGCGACGTTTAAAAAGAATTATTTGTTTTAAAGCACTGGCAATCCGATGGAGTAAACTCGTTCCACGAGTGTGGCGTGGTCCTGTGATTAGCCGTATTTTAAATGTGTTAAGTAGATTTCTCATACCAGTCCCATGACTGACTCGTAGTTTGTTTCACTTTCAAACTCGGGTGCCCCTTTTTCTACACGGGCAGCCTTGTATTCAGGTTTTAGCTGGCTCTTTCTGGATAGATGGAGCTGAGGATGGATTCTATCATTTATCTCTTTTTATGTTGTTCAGCTCCTATTGTACATATTATGTTTGTTTCCACTGTAGACATTTATGTATAGCTGAACTGTATTTGTACTAAGTATGATCCTGTATACTGTGTAACTCTTATGATTATTGTTTATCCAGTGTAAAATTGTTCATTATCTGGTGTATTTATTTAATTCTGTTCTGCTATTATTTGTTTATGTGTTATATTCCAAAGATTACCCTTAACACCGTGATACGGGGTTTTGGGGTCGTCGCACCCTTTGCGCAGAAAACGAGTGTAAACCCCACGACTTTAAGCCATGAAATTGATCAATCCACAAAGCGTAATTCAATCATAGCCTTATGATCTCGAAGAGCTCGAGATGCTCTTTAATTCTGCAGTTATTATTTCTTAGAGATGATTCTTGGATTAGGAGTTATTAAGAATCGAAAATTAGAAGTTTCTGGCCATCCTAAGGGGCGATGGCAGCTACGTATGTTAGGACTAGGGTTCTGTTAGGTTAGACCGTATTTATAATAGTATATGTAGCGTATTTTATTTTAATTTATTTATTTTCCAAAAATATCTGTATGATGATACAAACTCCAAATCAAACCCAATGAGTGTCACCCCTAGCCAAATACCCTTGTTCCAGACACAATGGAACGTGTTTCGTAACCCAGTTTGACTGTTACGATCAGTTTTTATTAAATTTAAAATATAAAACATATACTTATTTAATTTGATCGTACATTTAAATTTACCGGGGCCACATACTAACCCTAAAAATTCTAAAAAATTATTTCTAGTTATGTTTTGACGATACGGTAGTAACAAGACTAATTTCGTCAAATTCCGAGACCGTTAGAAAAATGGCCATTTTCTGGTCGATCGAATTTGACTTTAATTGACAAAACACGTTTTCTTTTGCCACGCTCACATATTAATTATAAAAATTATGAAAATAGAAACCTAGCAATAATTTTACATTCCGGATCCAACAAAAGTGGTTTCGCCGAAAACGGAGGTCGTTTGCATAATGGCTATTTTTAAGGCCAATATATTTAATTAATATATATATAAATTCCACAGCGACTTTTCTAAATTTTAAACTTGGTATAACATTTGATTCTTGCTATGAAATTTCAATTTTTCGGATTCGTTGAAAAGATATTTTTAAATAGATTCGAATATTTTTGGTTTCACTAAAATCCGATTTATTTTGCATCTTGTACAGTCAGTCAAAGTTCAAATTCAAATTTTCAAACTACCGCGCTATTTTAAACTCCCTTTATAATTAAATTAAAATTCCTCATTCTAACTTCAATTTAAATAAATTTTCCTTCTTTATTATTTAAAATAAATTATTTAAAATATTTAAAATCCATTAAAATTTCTAAAACAAAATTTTGAATTGGCTCTGAAATTCCAGGTTGTTACAGCGTCTGTCCATCTGTCTAAGGAAGATAAGCGGTGCTCAAACACAATTGTGTACCAAATGCTTCTTGTAAGCTCCTCCAAAATTCAATGGTAAAGATGAGGTCATAATCGCTTACGATGCTGGAAGGTACTCCATGAAGACGGACTATCTCACGAACATAAATCGCTGCCAACCAAGATGTCGTCCTCTTACTCTTCACTGGAATGAAATGAGCGCTCTTAGTCAGTCTGTCCACTATTACCCAAATACTGGTGTTGCCTTTCTTTGATCTAGGCAAACCATCTATGAAGTCCATGGAGATGCTCTCCTACTTCCATTGTGGAACCTCCAAAGGATGAAGTTGTAATGACCCGGATCCTTATGGGTTAATTTTTGAATATTTAATATTTAATTTAAATATTGGGTGGATAATATAAGTGGAATTTTATATTTAAGTTATCAATTTAATAATCAATTTCGATTCAATATCGAATATATTAAATCATCGTAATGCGAAAATATAATTCAGTTCGAGATTTAAAACTGAAGTAAATACAGTTCAGACTTCTGTTTGAATTCAAATAATAATATTAATTTATTTTCGCAGAATTTATTAATTTAAAATTGATTTATATTAATTTAAATTAATATTTATTCTAGATGATCGAATTGGACTTCGTGACCTATCCCAGTGTGTCCGGAATGGTGGTTATACCCTTGAATTGACAGTTGTTGGGTTCAGTAAGGAGTTCAGAATCAATGTGATAATTGAAATTGAAGAATACTAGTTTAAAATAATATAAAATACAACTTCATTCCTAAGCTAAGGAGTCATGGTCTATAACAACGCCACATCTCCCCCTTTTAATCCATTCATTTCTCGTTCTTCAAATGGATCCAAAGCTTCCAGCAAACCCAAAAATATTAGCCTCGCTGTTCGATTTAAAAGTCGCACCTCCCCCCTTTATATAAACCAATACTACCCTTTTCCCTTTCTTTGATTCAATCCTTCAGCAAACTTAGAAAAATGTCCGATCCATTTAAACCAAATCAATTAACTCGCGAGGCAAGCACGATGGTTGGGGCGAGGCTATTTCTTTCCGTCGAGGGTGGGTGCGATCTGAGGAAGTCGCGACTGGGTGATGTTCGAATCAAGGAATAAAGCAGCATACAATTTCTGTTAGGGTGTTGAGGTTCAGTTTGTGGTGACGAGTATGTGAACTGGAATTGGGTCGAGTGGAGACGCTATGATTTGCGTAGCCTGACGAAGTCACAGTTGAAAGAGGGGGATTTGATTGTAGACGGTGATGTTTGTGGGGAGGCTTTAGCGAAGTAGAAGGTGGGGTAGGAGTCACCGCGAGATGTAGTAGCTCCAGCAAGGGTCCGAGATGATTTGGTGAGAAAAACAGTCATTGTTGATTCGTTGTAGGGTCCAAACTTGAGTAGTACGTACGTGACAGTGATTGGGTTTGGATTTTTGGAGGAAGATGATTCACGAAATGGCCGGTGATAGTGCGAGTTTGATCTGTGAATGGAAAATGGAGTTTCAGAGAGGAGCACCCACATTGAAAAGCAGTTTATCATTTTGTTTGGGAGTTTCTGAAGTAATGACAGAAGTTCACGATGGTAGAAGAATTGCCGAGTTGGGTATTGAAGTTAAAAACAAAGATTAAGGTAAAAATTTATTTAAAACATTTCTGTGCTTAAATCCATTTATATATATATAAATCTAGTTAAATTATTTTAAACTTGCCTAGACCATTTTAAGAAGTAGAAGAGAAAAATAGTTTATTTAATTTAAAGTAATTAATGGTGATTAAATTAAATGAAATAAATAATTATTATTGATATGAATCTTGTAAATAAGTATAATTTATTTACACAATAACAGATCTGGGTGAGACAAGATGCATCGGCTTTGCATAGTCAAATACTTCTCAATGGGATTAAAATGGGAATCGGGATTAAAATAGGAATCAGAACAGATCGATAAGAAAATCACGGTGAGTAAATTCTCACTCACCTGTTTAATTAGAATTATTTTTATTTCGTTAAAAATAATTGTGTGTTGCTTGTTTGAATGCTGTCTGATTGTTTTAAACATATTAGTTATTTATGATTGATTGACTATTATATATATATTGGGTTGATGGTTGGATTGGATTCCCGCAGTCTCATTAGCGGATGCCCACAGTTTCATAGCGGATGATTTCCCTATGCGCCCCACAAATATATATTAGTGGATGACCTTCATACCGCGATATCCTGCCTCAAAGCAGGATGGGTATTACTATGTTGACTAACGTCTGTGGATGCAGGAAAAACAGGTTGGAGGAATCCGACTGGATTCCTCAAAAATATATTATCTGTTTGTTTATTTGTTTGCATATATACTGTCATATATGATGTGTTAGGAAAATAAATAATTGGTTGTTTGGTGTTTAAAATCATTGGGGCTTGGATAATTGATAATAAAAATATCGAAAAGGGATATTTGAGATTTTAAAAAGGGAATTCTATTTTTATAAATAGAATTTGAATTTTAATGAACTAGGGAAAATATTAACTTGTTTGAATATATAAAACAAGTATGGAATTTATAAACTTTGTTTATAAATCAAAATGTGGGATTTGAATGGAATTTATAAACTTTGTTTATAAATCAAAATGTGGGATTTGAATGGAATTTAAAAACTTTGTTTATAAATCAAAATGTGGGATTTGAATGGAATTTATAAAATTTGTTTATAAATCAAAATGTGGGATTTGAATGGAATTTATAAACATTGTTTATAAATCAAAATGTGAGATTTGAATGGAATTTATAAACTTGGTTTATAAATCAAAATATGGGATTTGAATTGAATTTATAAACTTTGCTTATAAATCAAAATGTGGAATTTGAATGGAATTTATAAACTTTGTTTATAAATATATAGTGTGGGATTTTAAGTGAAGTTATAAACGTTGTTATAAATAAGATATAGAATTCAAATGGACTTTAAACTATAGAATTTGAATATAGAATTCAAATGGACTTTAAACTATAGAATTCAAATGGACTTTAAACTATAGAATTTGAATATAGAAATTCAAATGGGATTTATAATATAGAATTTGAATATAGAATTCAAATGGGATTTATATTATAGGATTTGAATAATAGAAGATAATAGATTTGGATAAATAGAAGTGGAATAGTCTAAGAAGTTAATTAACAGATTTAATTAACAAATTTAGTTAAAACGATTGGTATAGTTAAAATAGATTGGGCAGGTATAGATACAGGAGACATGTTTGGAATAAAGTACAGAAGTGATATAAATAGAATGCTCGACAAAAAGTTATGTATTTAATTCATATATGAGATTTTGTGCGCCGTATCGGCTAGCCGCTTGGCTTTTCTTTTTCATTTTGGATTGGTAAGGGCCCTGGGAGGCTATTTGAAATATCCCGAAGCTCCCGGTACAAAGGAGGTTATGGCAAATTTTTCCGGAAATTTAAGGAGTTAGAATATTTTTAAGATAATTTGATAGTTGGAAATCAATGTATCGATATATATAGAAGTCGATAAGGAAACGAACTTAGAAATAGAATAGTATAATCAAAAAGGAAGTCTAGAATAAAATCTAGTAAGAATAGAAAGAGGAAGTGTACACATGTTTAAAAGTGAATCAGTAGTTGTATGGTATTGATTATTCGAGTAAGTAGTCACATCTGTTTTGACGTTATAAATGTTATTCAGTCAAGGTCTGAGAGGTAGTTATACCCCAACTTGATTGATTTCATCATTAACAAATAAATAGTAAGATTTCAGGCTCGAAGATCAATATTGGATAAGAGTTAGTTGAATATAGTATTTGGGTTGTCGTAACGATGTTTTACACAATATCCGTTTTAACCCAAATAAGTGGAAATTTGGAAATATGATTATAAATATTTCCTAAGTCTAAAAATGAATGGTTAGGGAAGAGATAAGTAATTGGAATATTTTCCAATTATAAATAGAAGATATTTTCTAAGTATAGAAAATAAAAGGAGGCGATATATGAAAATATTTGGTTAACAAATGTTGATAAAGAAATAGAGAAGTGATTTAATTAATGGAATATTAATTAAAGGCTCAGTGATTGTTGATATGTTGAATGAACACTTGTTTTCTTCGATAGTTAAATCATCGACTATCGAAACACTTGTTTTTATTCGATAGTTAAATCACAGACTATCAAAGTTTTGACCATCGTTGTCAATATGGAGAGACCGGTTGGATTATTATCCGAAGAACCACTCCGTATTGGCAGTAGCGTTGCGAATCAGATTACATAAAGATAATCGAAGACGGAGTAGAGTGAAAGGATTTTTTCTATCAATAGAAATTGTACCTTCAGTTCATCCTGTTCCTGGGTGACTTGTATGGATGGATGTCTGACAGAGTATTTCCAGAAAGGTCACGTACATTGATTTCTTCAACCGTACCAAGAGTGGAAGCGGAGAAGGAAACTTCTTTTAGCTGACACGTAATGTATTGTTGTAGACGTCAATTAGTGATTTTCGATGGATCTGACGATGTGACATTCGAAGTGAATCTGGTGTGATGATAAAGCGCAGCTACAAGCCTCATCATCCGGTAAATGATAGAAATCGGGCAGGTAGCATGGCTATGTAGGTCGCACCTATTAGGGTGTATAATCACCTGATCTAGAGTTTCATTTACTTCTAAAAATCTTTTGTCGATGCTGTCCCATTCGGGAAACGGTTGCTGATCCCAACCGTTGGTGATATACATTCGATACACTCAAGCCAAATGAGTGGTCGGTCATGTGTGGCTGAGTTGCAAGATGTTCTTGTTGAACTCGGTGTATTCTCCTCTAGAGATATACCAGCGGAAGGTGGTTCCATACCTTGTCATAGTTGGAAATCAAATACCCAATACGTGCTTGCGGTTTATGATTGTATATTATATATGTGGAACGTGAGATGCAAACGTTCCACTAGATTATTATCTACTTGATTTAGACATTATTATAATATCAAAGGAGTTTTGATATAAAGCTATCATTCCTTTCAAAAGGATTTTGAAAGTTAAATCAAGTGTTTGGATTCTCGTAAGGGAAAAACCCGTTTTGTGATATACGGCGTGGTCTTATGAGATATCATTTAGTTTTCTGAAACTGTTTACTCATACCAGTCCCATGACTGACCCGGAGTTTATTTGTTTTGTTCTACCTAAACTCTTGGGTGCCTAAATTTGTATGGGCAGTCAAGTAGTTCAGGATTTTAAAGATCTATCTAAAGGAGCTTGGAGCAGGAGGCTTCAGCGTTAGTTATATAGAGTTTGTTCCGCTATGTTGTAAGTGTTGTACTCTAATAAGTGTATGTTATATAGTTGAGATTTTGTATTTTAAAAGTTATAATATATTATAATTTGTTCCGCTGCGATGTGAGATTCTATGTTGTTATTTCTGTTCTTCTTCTATCTCTTTCTTCTAAAAAAAATGTTTCGTATTTTCGTGATATTTGGGTTGGACGTATGATGTATATAGTCAACTCCGATATTGTGGATTTGCGGGTCATTACAGTGGTATCAGAGCTTAGGTTGAGGGAACACCTAGGCTTTGTGGAATGTGCTCATTAGAGATAGGGTCAGCAGTACCCTAGAATGAGTTGAGTGTATATACATATATACGAGAGAGTGTATTTGTTATTTGATATAAAAACTGTTTTATATTGTGTTGACTAGTCTGTTGAGTGAATTATGGATTCTGATCGAATCGTGGGACGCCACGATGTCGATAGGAGTTTATAAACACTTGAACAGAAGATTGGACACGATATTGTTTTAAATAGTTGATTTGATTGTTAGGATCATAATCCAATGAGATATTAAAACAGAAATAGTTATATATAACCAATGGAATTTGTATACGAAATCAAATATACAAATAAGATGAATTAAAATTGAATTCAAACCAGAATTAAGAATTTAAAATCCTGGGAGTTTGGGAAAATATTTTTTCTAAATGAATGTCAAGTGATAAAGCACTATACTCACTTCAGTGGCTAGGAAATAATTCTGATGATGGTCGCAACATCATCAATGTTCATTTTCGAGTTTCTAAGTGATGAATTGCTGCCTTAGAAAAGTTTTGATGGAAATTTGTTTGAAAGAAACAAGTTGTTTGAAAATTCAAATGTTTTGAATTTGAGATAGATATAAATATATGTATATATTTATATTACTTCAAAGGAATTTTGAAATGGGAATTGGAATATTGAATTCAAATAGAAGTAAAACAAAGGAATTTGAATATATATATATAATTCAAATAGAAGTGAAATAGAATTTGAATTCAAAGGAATTCAAATGAGTTTGAATAAAGAAATTCAAATGGAATTTGAATATTTCAAATATAAAGGAAATTCAAATATAGAGTTTGAATAAAGAAATTCAAATGGAATTTGAGTATTGTAAATATATAGGATTTGAATATTAGAAGTGAAATAGATCGGGAATATTATGTGAAATGGATTGGATATATATTAAATATATCAGAATGGAGTTGAATTTATTATAAACAAAGTTAAAACGTTTATATTTATAAATATAATTAAAACAAGCTCGCCGTAGCGCGGCAGTTCGAAAATTGGCGATTCGAACTTCAACTTAGTATACAGAACTCAATTGAAGTCGGAATTCTTTGAAACAAGAATCGTCGGGACCGTCTGAACAATAGTTTTCTAATGAAAGAGAAAAATCAGGATTTCGTCGTATAGATTTTGAGATATGTCAAAATAAAATTTTTAGAAAAGCAGCGCCAGAACCATTATAAAACCATAACTGTTTAATTAAATAAATAAAAGGATTGTTAGGAAATAAAATCCGAATTGGCATTAGAAAAATCCAGACTGGAGATATAAAATAAATATGAACTCCAGTAAAGTGAGTGAAATGATTTTTAAGACAAAAATCATATTTTAAATGGTTAAATAGAATTAACTAAATTGGAAAATGATTAGTTAAAGGAAATTTGAATCGAAATTGGGTTTTTGGATAAGTGAAAGAGATTGAGAATTTATATTCAAAATCGAATATATAACTCGAGTTGAAAATATGATTAGATTAGTTTATAATTAAGTTGACATATATTTGAACAAGTTATATTCAAATAAAAAGGGGTGAAATAGGCAAAACGGTTAATTAGCAACTAGTTAATGGGAATTTGAATGATTGAAATTAAATTTTACTTAAGTAAGTTAAATGGATCGAAATGAATAAATTGAGTAAAATCAATGTGAATGAAATATGAATTGGGGTGAATAAAGGAAAAACCAAAAGAGTTAAAAAGAAAATATATTTGTAAAACAAATATAAAGGAAATATATTTGTAAAACAAATACAAAGGAAGTTATGTGCAAACAAATAGAAGGAGAAATATTTGTAAAACATTTACAAATAGAATTTTAAAAGGAAATATTTGTAAAACATTTACAAATAGATTAAATGGAAATATTTATTTATAGAAAATAAATAGAATGTTATAAATGAGATATTTATTTGTTAAATAAATAGAAATTAATCAAAGGATATATAGAAGGTGAATAGAAAATGGAAATCAGTTTTTAGCAGATAAATAGAAAAGATTTATTTATAAATAACAGTTTATAAATTAAATTAAATATTTATCATTGGATAAATGGGATATATAGGTCTGAACTTATATAGAGGAGAGATATTGGTTTTTAACACCGATAGTTTTAAATAGAAGGGGTACACAACACTTGTATAAGTGAAGTAACGTTATTAAAGAGAACATTTATAAAGTGAAGAACCGTTACTAAAAGTAAATCTTTATAAATGAATAAACGTTATCCAATAGGAGTTATTCGAATAGGAGAAGTCGATTAGAGTTAGAAATAGTCGATTAGAGTTAGAAATAAATCTATTAGAGTTAGAATAAATCGATTAGAGTAAGAATTAACCAGTTAGAATTAATCAGTTAGGGTTAATCCGTAGAGTTAATTGAATATTAGTTATTCAATTAGAATTTATCGAATATTATTATTCAAATTAAGAGTTAACCAGATAAAGTTAATTGAACCTAGTTAATCGAATTAGGATTTAATTGAATGGTAGTTATTCAATTAAAGTTGATCGAATATAGTTATTGAGATAGAGTTAGTCAAACATAGTTACTCAGGATAAGTTGCCATTTCGTACGACTGCTAGCGTAATTCGCAGTGCTACAGATAGCCTAGGGCAGTCGGATGTTTCCTGAGGGAATCAGGCATAACCATTGTGAACGCTGCGATCTAGAGTCAAGCGAATGGAGTTAAATCAAATATTAGTTATTCGAATAAAGTTAAAAGGAGTTATCGAATATTAGTTATTCGAATAGAATTAAAGGAGTTAATCGAATATAGTTTATTCGAATAGAGTTAAAGGAGTTATCGAATATAGCTTATTCGGAAGGAGTTAAGTGAAAAGAGCTAATCAAATAGGGTTAATCGATAAGAGTTAAATCAAATAGAGTTAATTGATAAGAGTAAATTGAATAGAGTAAATCGAATATAGTTTATTCGAAGAAAGGTTTTCGAATCTAGTTATTCGATAGAGGGATTATCGAATATAGTTATTTGAAGGGAGGAGTTATCGAATAGGGATTTATTCGAAAGAGTGTTACGTAAGGAAGTTTGAAATGTTGAGTATCAACATAAATAAGTTTTGAAAAGATAAATGGGTTTGTAGCATTTTTTCTACCTTAGCAATTTCGAGGACGAAATTATTTTAAGTGGGGAAGATTGTAATGACCCGGATCCTTATGGGTTAATTTTTGAATATTTAATATTTAATTTAAATATTGGGTGGATAATATAAGTGGAATTTTATATTTAAGTTATCAATTTAATAATCAATTTCGATTCAATATCGAATATATTAAATCATCGTAATGCGAAAATATAATTCAGTTCGAGATTTAAAACTGAATTAAATACAGTTCAGACTTCTGTTTGAATTCAAATAATAATATTAATTTATTTTCACAGAATTTATTAATTTAAAATTGATTTATATCAATTTAAATTAATATCTGTTCCGGATGATCGAATTGGACTTCGTGACCTATCCCAGTGTGTCCGGAATAACCACCCTAGAATTGACAGTTGTTGTGTTCAGTAAGGAGTTCAGAATCAACGTGATAATTGAAATTGAAGAATACTAGTTCGAAATAATATAAAATACAACTTCATTCCTAAGCTAAGGAGTCATGGTCTATAACAACGCCACATCTCCCCCTTTTATTCCATTCATTTCTCGTTCTTCAAATGGATCCAAAGCTTCCAGCAAACCCAAAAATATTAGCCTTGGTGTTCGATTTAAAAGTCGCACCTCCCTCCTTTATATAAACTGATACTACCCTTTTCCCTTTCTTCGATTCAATCCTTCAGCAAACTTAGGAAAATGGCCGATCCATTTAAACCAAATCAATTAACTCACGAGGCAAGCACGATGGTTGGGGCGAGGCTATTTCTTTCCGTCGAGGGTGGGTGCGATCTGAGGAAGTCGCGACTGGGTGATGTTCGAACCAAGAAATAAAGCAGTATACAATTTCTGTCAGGGTGTCGAGGTTCAGTTTGTGGTGACGGGTATGCGAACTGGAATTGGGTCGAGTGGAGACACTATGATTTGCGTAGCCTGACGAAGTCGCAGTTGAAAGAAGGGGGTTTGATTGTAGACGGTGATGTTTGTGGGGAGGCTTTAGCGAAGTAGAAGGTGGGGTAGGAGTCACCGCGAGATGTAGTAGCTCCAGCAAGGGTACGATATGATTTTGTGAGAAAAACAGTCATTGTTGATTCGCTGTATGGTCCAAACTTGAGTAGTAGGTACGTTGTAATAACCCGGAAATCCGAGCCAATTTAAAATTTTTATTTTGGCAATTTTAGCAAATTTTGCATATATAAAATGAATTATTTTAAATAATATCGACGAGAAATTTATTTTGAATAGAATTCGAACGTATATATTTATATACGTCGTCGTTAGAATATAAATAATTATTTATAATTATAAAAGGAATTGAAAATGGCGCGGTAGTTCGATAATTCGATTTCAAACTTCAATTAAACATACCGGGTGCAAAATAAACCGGATTTTAGTGAAACCAAAAATAATGGAATCTAATTGTGACTATCTTTCCAAAGAATCCGAAAAATCGAAATTTCATAGCGGGAATCAAAAGATATGTCCAGTTGAAAATTCTGAATAGTCGCTATAGAATTCAGGCCCTTAAAAATGGAAATTTTGCAAACGACCTCGGATTTCGACGAAACCACTTTTGTTGGATCCGGGATGTAAGGTTATAGCTATATTCCCAATTTCATAATTTTTCGAATCATTATGTGAGCGTGGCAAAGGAAAACGCGTTTGACTAGTTTCAGTTGATTTTAATCGACTGGAAATTGGCCATTTTTCAAACGGTCTCAGAATTCGACGAAATTAGTTTTGTTAGGACCGTATCGTCAATACAGAGCTAGAAAATATTTTTTGGGAATTTTTAGAGACTGTATGTGGCCCCGGTAAATTGAAATGCGCGTTCAAATTCAATATATAGAGATATATGTTGATTTTGACGAAAACTGATCGAAACGATCGAATCAGCTTACAATGCATATCCCATTGTGTTCGGAATGGGGGTAATTAGCTATGGACGACAGGCGGTGGGTTCGATTTCGAGGTCGAAATAAAAAGTTGCTTTTTGAAATTGAAAATAAATAAAATATAAAAATATAAACATTTACATATAGGCCCCCCTTCTCCTTTCTTCACACGACAGTTTCCAAGTAAAAAAAAAGAAATGGGAGAAATCGCCGTTGGTCTTCAGCCGCCCGCCACCCATCGCCGACCTCCCCCTGTCACCAACGCCCTCACCTGCCCCGCCTCCTCCTTCTATTCTCTGTCCTCGTCTAGAACCGCACCCCCCAAAAAACCCGAAGACCCACTTCCCCCGCGCCCTCCCACAGCCGACGATCCACTCCCAGGCCCACCTCCGACTGGCCGCACCGCCCCAGCCCTCCTCCTCTGATTCTCCGGCGATTAAACCCTAAAAGCAGTAAGTTTTTTTATATGTTTATTTTTCTATGTGATTGATTTTATAAATTTAAAGATCAGTTTTTGCATAAATTTAAAATCAGTTTTTTATAATTTTTATAGAACTAAATGATAGGATTTTTGAAAACAAAAAGATGATATTTTTATTGTATAATAAGAATCAAAATATATTTTTTATCTAACGTAGAAGTTCAAAATATAATTTTTATCTAATGTAGAAGTTCAAAATATAATCTTTATCTAATAGAGAAGTTAAAAATATTATTTTTATATAATAGAGAATATAAAGATATTATTTTTATATATGTAGCGAATAAAAAACTCGATCTTTATATAAGAAATAGAAATATAAAAATAAATTTTTTACATAGAAAGAAGCATTGTTAATATATATGAAGTAGAAATAAAAATATGATTTTTATTTATTGAAATGAAGCAATAAAAATATAATTTTTATATATGAACAACGTGAAAAGACTGCACTGGAATTTCAAGCAGATCTAGACGGTTCAGCAGTTCAAAAGCAAAGAACGACGGAGTGGAACCCTCGGTGAGAACTTCTCACTTTGAATTTTCTTTTCTAGTTAAATTATATACTAGGATGCAGACGGTGTTTAGTAGCACCCGACACCCGTCGTCCACAGACCATGGACGGCTTGTATGCTTGTTTGTTTGATTTTGATGTGAAGTTGATTGTGTGATGTGATGTGAAATGAAATAAAACATTTATATAGTTGAAATAAAATATTTTATAGTGGAAAATATTTTATAGTTAAAAATAGATTTTTTAACGTGTATATGAAATGAAATAAAAATAAACAAATCGGACGATTTGTTTATATACGCACATTTGACTGATATTGATTGGGACGATAAATTTTACACATCGCCCAACTGCACAAATAAAATCTGTGTTTGATTGTTTGAAACCCCACACGGGTATCGGGATGATATATGACGTACACTAAGCCCAATAGTTAGCTGTATGTCGACCGATTGATTGACAGACTGTTATAAGCATTAAATATTTATATTCGACGCTTATACAGTGTAGAATGCACTTTGGATGATGGTTGATTATTCATCGTTGTTATTGTGTACATGTGTTGTAGAAAATCCATATAATTAACATTACATGGTAAGTGATTGGGCCTCATTCCAGTTCAGAAATAGAATATTTGAAAGTAGCAATATTTAAAAATAGAAATATTCGAAATAGAATATTTGAAAATAGGAATATATGAAGCCGTATTGATTAGATTGACGCCATTTTGACGTGAACGATATTTATATCGATTTTATTCATTTTATAATGAGTATCGAAAGTGATTTCAAAATCTGATATTTTGAAAAGAATTGAAATTCGAATTAAATTGAATAGAAATGAATTCGAATTGAAATTGAATATAAATGAATTCGAATTGAGATTGAATATAAATGAATTCGAATTGAAATTGAATTGAAAATGAACCGAAATTGAATTAGAAATCAATTTGAATTGAAATCAATTTGAAATGAATTTAAAACGAATTTATAAGGAAAAAATCAATTTTGATTTGAATTAGAAATGAAGTTGAAATCGTTTTGAAAACGAATTTAAAACGAATTATAAAAATACGTTTTTAAAAGGAAATTGACAAAGTATATATTATATATATTATATATATAATATAATGGCCTGAATAGAACGCGGCGCGCTGCGGTAGTTCGTGAATTTCGACCATTGACTTCAAATGGATATTGCGGGAGATCCGACCGTCGGATTCTCCTAAACCCGGAACCGTTGGGTTCGTATCGAAAAGAGCTTTTTAACGAATATTAGAAATCTAACGGTTGGATTTGGAATTATGTCCAAATCAAATTTCGAAAAGGTCGCTGTAAGTGCAGTTCGATGGCCATTGATGGAAACCGACTGTATGGGACTTGATAAAATTATTAAAAATAGTAATAATTTGTGTATAATCATAAGAAATGATTTGTGAAAAATTGGGATGAAAAACTCCATATTTGAAAAGATAAAAATAGTTTTTTTATCGAAATGAACTAGTTTTGAACTAGGATTAAAATTCTATTTATTTTTAAATAAATAAATTGGATTTGAAATGGTTTTGAAAATAACCAGAATTTCCAATAATTGCATTGGAATGGATTTGAATCGAAATTGTCTTTGGAATATTTCGATGTTGGATTTCGTGATTATACAGGTGTTGTTATGGAAATTTGAAAGATATACATATTTATATCGTTATTTCCAATACGATATTTGTTGGTCGTAGAATTTGATATTGAATATAAGCCGATATATTTTCTATTCAGAGCCTTGTATTTAATATCAAATGTGATTTGGGTTTGTCGTGAATGGTGTCTTCATTAACACTGTTCTTAAGCCCAGTTGAGAAAAAGATTGAAACTTTTTATTTAGATTTAATGAAGTGTACCAATTAAATAATATTTAATTGGAAATTCAATTCGAATTGATTCTTGGGTTTATCGTGAACGGTGTTTTAAATAACACTCGTTCTTTAACCCGATAATTAATAGAATGTGATTTTGGGTTTGTCGTGAATGGTGTCTTCATTAACACTGTTCTTAAGCCCAGTTGAGAAAAGATTGAATCTTTTTATTTAGATTTAATGAAGTGTACCAATTAAATAATATTTAATTGAAATTGAATTTGAATTGATTCTTGGGTTTATCGTGAACGGTGTTTTAAATAACACTCGTTCTTTAACCCGATAATTAATAGAATGTGATTTTGGGTTTGTCGTGAATGGTGTCTTCATTAACACTGTTCTTAAGCCCAGTTGAGAAAAAGATTGAATCTTTTTATTTAGATTTAATGAAGTGTACCAATTAAATAATATTTAATTGGAAATTGAATTCGAATTGATTCTTGGGTTTATCGTGAACGGTGTTTTAAATAACACTCGTTCTTTAACCCAATAATTAATAGAATGTGATTCTGGGTTGTCGTGAACGGTATCTTCAATAATACTGTTCTTAGACCCACGGAGTTAAGAAAATCAGAAACTAACTGGAGATTAGTTAAGTTGAATGGTTTCTTGGGTATTGATCTGATGTTGGTTTCGGCCTTCGGGGTTAATACTTAGGGAATTGCTCACTTACTAATTTACGGTCGGGGACTGATTGAAATGTGATGTGATTTTGGGTTTATCGTGAACCGTGTTTTAAATGACACTGATTCTTTAACCCAGTCACAGATTAAAACTAAGTGGAGTTTTAAATCTTTAATTAGATTGAAATGATCGAGAATGGAGTATCACCAGTTTTGCTCCAAGCGATAGTTAAATCTTTAAGTAGGTTTAAATGTGAAATGGTAATTAAATTTACCGATAACACCGTGGTGTTAGATATGAAGTAAGACCCGTTTTACTTCATGGGATGAATAGGTTGGTATTGGGAAATTAGAACAAACGATTACTTCGGTAAGGTTCGATAATCTCGGCTAGTTCGAAGTGATATTCAAAAGGAAGATTAAAGAATAAATTTGAAAGAATTTATCTTTGATAAAATTAATGGGAACCTTTCCCTAAGAATGTGAAATTTAGAAACTAACTGTAGGTTGGCGAAGCGGAGTGATTTCCTGGGTATTGATCTGATGTTGGTTTCGGCCTTCGGGGTTAATATTTGGGGGATTATTCTCTTGATTAATTTACGGTTAGTGACTGATGAATTGGAATGAGGCGTATGTTGTGTTTGTGTAACACTTGTTTATTATATACGCGAGTTATTCGGAAAGATCGGGTTTATCCCATTTTGGATAACTGATACGACGATAAGTCGAAGATGAAGACGGAGGTCGAAGACCGGAGGTCTTCACGTCGTTTGGATAATTACTGATGATCTTGATTGGGCCGTACACCCAAGAGGAGGGAATCAGTTGGTGGTCGTCCAGTCGTATTTGGAGATCGATGGGTATGTGGGGTACTAGGTGCCTCCGGTTTCGTTCAGACCTAGGACGGACTTGTAAATGGACTGTGTGTCTGACATCGGATTTCATTCTGTGTGATTGATATCGATTGCATAGAATGAATTGCCTGTGTAGCATGCTAAGATGCAAATGATCAAGGCTTCTGTTGAAAAGCAGAGTCTTGTAGTTGATGATCAAAGCACGAACTGTGTGGCGTAGCTTTGTGTAACGTTGATTCGCGAGCCTCACACCCCGGTGGTGAACTAAAAACGGGAGAGGACCTCAGGGAGGACATGCGTTTCTTTCTAGCTAGAAGTGGCGTCAGTGGTTTTACACGCCCTGACGAGTTTGACTTATGTGGTTGTTGCTGTTGCGAGGCGCCTCGGTTTGATCGGACGATCCGGGTCTGATGGAGTCATTCGTTGGCTCATTTACGCCCCATAGGGCGGGGAAACGCAATGTTCAGGAATTTTAATCCACATCGGTGGACCGGCCCTAACGATCCAAGGGTCGATACGCTCTGACTCTGAGACATGCGCTAGATTGTCTCGAAGACGGTGAGGACAATCCCTTGCCTCGGTTCATAGACGGAAATCCAATTTCCAAATACGTGATTTTGCGGTTTTATTTGTAGATCCTAGTATGGCGACATAGTGGGATGGGGCGCTTATGCTGTCTATGATTGATACTTATGATTTGAAGTTGTTTTATACACTATGCATTTATAATAGTATCAAATGATTTGTTTTCAAATGTATCAAGCATTCTTGGCTATTATAAGGTGAAAACCCTATCCCCCGGCTTGCGTTGCATTGTGTGATAGGACCTGGGTTTTATAATAGCTTCATTTTTCCAAAAAGCATTACGCTATTTCGTTATATGCACTGTTATTCTTGGGAGGAAACCCGTTCCGTGTTGTACGGCGTGGTCCCTTGATATATCTGATTTAAAAATAAAGAATTAATAACTATTTTAGTTCTCACACCAGTCCCATGACTGACCTGGAGTTTATTGTTTTAACCTAAACTCTGGGTGCCCTTATTTTGACACAGGCAGCTAGTAGTTTTGGTTTTGCAGATTTATATTCCCAGGATCTTGATCTACAGCTGGAACGATATCCGGAAAGCTTTGTATCCGTATATCTCCTTCAGTTGTGTATTGTATTATTTTCCGCTGCTATGTAATGTATTGTAATCTCTGATATTTTCTGTGTAATATTTATTCATTTATACTCTGTATATTCTTGTATTCTGATGGTATTGTTGTAATAAACAATGAAATGTTCTTCCATCTGCGTTCCGTTGTGGCTTGTTCTCGAACTATCCGCGCTTTCCTCACCGGGGAAGTTACGGGTCTTTACAGTTGGTATCAGAGCTTTGGTTTACAAAGCTCAGAGAACAGGACACATTAGAACCATACGAAAGAATTCATCAGAAATTGGATTAGTAATATCCAATGGGGATGACTCGTTAGAGATGGGATCAGTAGTATCCTAGAACGAGTGTGAAGAGTATATTTTGAAAATGAAAACAAATTTTGTTTTGAAATTTAAATTGAATTATACGTATTTGAATATTTATTTATATTGATTTGGATTATCCAATATATAAAGATTTTGCATATACGTCTGATTCGCGTGTATTCGAAGTTTTAATATATTGGGTAGATATAGAATTACACTCTAGTCGCCCGGGGGTGATTCTGATGATTGATATATCATCATCAAAATTTATATTCGAGTGACGAACGTGTGATATCTATAAATTTCTTATTGACTGGTGTGAGAACAAAAAATAGATAGGGTTTATTGTTGTGAATTGGCATCAAAAATTTGATTTTTAACTATATAACAAAATTATGTGTTTGAAATGCTAATCAACTAATTGATTGATGGTTGTGTTGTTTGATTATTATTGGATTAATTAAAATTTGAACCATTTAGTCAAATTGTACCAAAAAGTGAGTTGTATTGAAAATTTGTCGCATTTGCTTGCATATACTTGTACTTACATTGAACAGGTCATAGCAAGGAGGCTAGAGCAGAAGAATAAAATTTGTTTGCCTGACAAATAGGTACATGTTTACCATAATTTACTGTTTTGTTTGGGTGATGATGATTTTATGAGCCGATTGGCTAGCCGCTTGGCTAGCCGCTTGGCTTTTTCTTTTTCTTTTTAAGATCAGAGGGCCTGTATGGCAATTTCGGGATTTTCCCGGTGCTCACGGTGCAAGGGAGGTTATGGCGAAATTTTTCGAAAATTTAGGGTGTTAGCCTAATTTTTGAAAAATTTGAAAAGTTCTTAGAAACTGAAAAGTTGAAGAACTTAAGCCGTAAAGAAAACAATGGAAGTTGAGTTGATTAGTTAAACAACTTTCGGCTTCGTTCCTTTTTGGGGACGAAAAGTTTTAAGTGGGGGAGATCGTAATAACCCGGAAATCCGAGCCAATTTAAAATTTTTATTTTGGCAATTTTAGCGAATTTTGCATATATAAAATGAATTATTTTAAATAATATCGACGAGAAATTTATTTTGAATAGAATTCGAACGTATATATTTATATACGTCGTCGTTAGAATATAAATAATTATTTATAATTATAAAAGGAATTGAAAATGGCGCGGTAGTTCGATAATTCAATTTCAAACTTCAATTAAACATACCAGGTGCAAAATAAACCAGATTTTAGTGAAACCAAAAATAATGGAATTTAATTGTGACTATCTTTCCAACGAATCCGAAAAATCGAAATTTCATAGCGGGAATCAAAAGATATGTCCTGTTGAAAATTCTGAATAGTCGCTATAGAATTCAGGCCCTTAAAAATGGAAATTTTGCTAACGACCTCGGATTTCGACGAAACCACTTTTGTTGGATCCGGGATGTAATGTTATTGCTAGATTCCCAATTTCATAATTTTTCGAATCAATATGTGAGCGTGGCAAAGGAAAACGCGTTTGACCAGTTTTAGTTGATTTTAATCGACTGGAAATTGGCCATTTTTCAAACGGTCTCAGAATTCGACGAAATTAGTTTTGTTAGGACCGTATCGTCAATACGAAGCTAGAAAATATTTTTCGGAAATTTTTTAGAGACTGTATGTGGCCCCGGTAAATTAAAATGCACGTTTAAATTCAATATATAGAGATATATGTTGATTTTGATGAAAACTGATCGAAAAGATCGAATCAGCTTACAATGCATATCCCATTGTGTTCAGAATGGGGGTAATTAGCTATGGACGATAGGTGGTGGGTTCGATTTCGAGGTCGAAATAAAAAGTTGCTTTTTGAAATTGAAAATAAATAAAATATAAAAATATAAACATTTACATATAGGCCCCCCTTCTCCTTTCTTCCCACGACAGTTTCCAAGTAAAAAAAAATGGGAGAAATCGCCGTTGGTCTTCAGCCGCCCGCCACCCATCGCCAACCTCCCCCTGCCACCAACGCCCTCACCTGCCCCGCCTCCTCCTTCTATTCTCTCTCCTCGTCTAGAACCGCACCCCCCTAAACCCGAAGACCCACTTCCCCCGCGCCCTCCGACAGCTGACGATCTACTCCCAGGCCCACCTCCGACTGGCCGCACCGCCCCAGCCCTCCTCCTCTGATTCTCCGACGATTAAACCCTAAAAGCTGTAAGTTTTTTTTTATATGTTTATTTTTATTTTTCTATGTGATTGATTTTATAAATTTAAAGATCAGTTTTTGCATAAATTTAAAATCAGTTTTTATATAATTTTTATAGAACAAAATGATAGGATTTTTGAATACAAAAAGATGAGATTTTTATTGTATAATAAGAATCAAAATATAATTTTTATCAAACGTTGAAGTTCAAAATATAATTTTTATCTAATGTAGAAGTTCAAAATATAATCTTTATCTAATAGAGAAGTTAAAAATATTATTTTTATATAATAGAGAATATAAAGATATTATTTTTATATATGTAGCGAAATAAAAAATTCGATCTATATATAAGAAATAGAAATATAAAAATAAAATTTTTACATAGAAAGAAGCATTGTAAATATATATGAAGTAGAAATAAAAATATGATTTTTATTTATTGAAATGAAGCAATAAAAATATAATTTTTATATATGAACAGCGTGAAAAGACTGCAATGGAATTTCAAGCTGATCTAGACGATTCAGCAGTTCAAAAGCAAAGCACGGCGGAGTGGAACCCTCGGTGAGAACTTCTCACTTTGAATTTTCTTTTCTAGTTAATTTATATACTAGGATGCAGACGGTGTTTAGTAGCACCCGACACCCGTCGTCCACAGACCATGGACGGCTTGTATGCTTGTTTGTTTGATTTTGATGTGTAGTTGATTGTGTGATGTGAAATGAAATAAAACATTTATATAGTTGAAATAAAATATTTTATAGTGGAAAATATTTTATAGTTAAAAATAGAATTTTTAACGTGTATATGAAATGAAATAAAAATAAACAAATCGGGCGATTTGTTTATATACACACATTTGACTGATATTGATTGGGACGATAAATTTTACACATCGCCCAACTACACAAATAAAATCTGTGTTTGATTGTTTGAAACCCCACACAGGTATTGGGATGATATATGACATACACTAAGCCCAATAGTTAGCTATATGTCGATCGATTGATTGACAGACTGTTATAAGAGTTAAATATTTATATTCGATGCTTATACAGTGTAGAATGCACTTTGGATGATGGTTGATTATTCATCGTTGTTATTGTATACATGTGTTGTAGAAAATCCATATAATTAACATTATATGGTAAGTGATTGGGCCTCATTCCAGTTTAGAAATAGAATATTTGAAATAGAATATTTGAAAGTAGCAATATTTAAAAATAGAAATATTCGAAATATAATATTTGAAAATAGGAATATATGAAGCCGTATTGATTAGATTGACACCATTTTGACGTGAACGATATTTATATCGATTTTATTCATTTTATAATGAATATAGAAAGTGATTTCAAAATCTGATATTTTGAAAAGAATTGAAATTCGAATTAAATTGAATAGAAATGAATTCGAATTGAAATTGAATATAAATGAATTCGAATTGAGATTGAATATAAATGAATTCGAATTGAAATTGAATTGAAAACGAACTGAAATTGAATTAGAAATCAATTTGAATTGAAATCAATTTGAATTGAAATCAATTTGAATTGAAATCAATTTGAAATGAATTTAAAACGAATTTATAAGGAAAAATTCAATTTTGATTTGAATTAGAAATGAAGTTGAAATCGTTTTGAAAACGAATTTAAAACGAATTATAAAAATACGTTTTTAAAAGGAAATCGACGAAGTATATATTATATATTATATATATATATATATACATAATATAATGGCCTGAATAGAACGCGCCGCGCTGCGGTAGTTCGTGAATTTCGACCATTGACTTCAAATGGATATTGCGGGAGATCCGACCGTCGGATTACCCTAAAACCGGAACCGTTGGGTTCGTATCGAAAAGAGCTTTCTAATGAATATTAGAAATTAGAAATCTAACGGTTGGATTTGGATTTATGTCCAAATCAAATTTGAAAAAGGTCGTTGTAAGTGCAGTTCGATGGCCATTGATGGAAACCGACTGTACGGGCCTTGATAAAATTATTAAAAATAGTAATAATTTGTGTAAAATCATAAGAAATGATTTGTGAAAAATTGGGATGAAAAACTCCATATTTGAAAAGATAAAAATAGATTTTTATCGAAATGAACTAGTTTTGAACTAGGATTAAAATTCTATTTATTTTTAAATAAATAAATTGGATTTGAAATGGTTTTGAAAATAACCAGAATTTCCAATAATTGCATTGGAATGGATTTGAATCGAAATTGTCTTCGGAATATTTCGATGTTGGATTTCGTGATTATACAGGTGTTTTTAAGGAAATTTGAATGATATACATATTTATATCGTTATTTCCAATACGATATTTGTTGGTCGTAGAATTTGATATTGAATATAAGCCGATATATTTTCTATTCAGAGCCTTGTATTTAATATCAAATGTGATTTGGGTTTGTCGTGAATGGTGTCTTCATTAACACTGTTCTTAAGCCCAGTTGAGAAAAAGATTGAATCTTTTTATTTAGATTTAATGAAGTGTACCAATTAAATAATATTTAATTGGAAAATCAATTCGAATGGATTCTTGGGTTTATCGTGAACGGTGTTTTAAATAACTCTCATTCTTTAACCCGATAATTAGTAGAATGTGATTTTGGGTTTGTCGTGAATGGTGTCTTCATTAACACTGTTCTTAAGCCCAGTTGAGAAAAAGATTGAATCTTTTTATTTAGATTTAATGAAGTGTACCAATTAAATAATATTTAATTGGAAAGTGAATTCGAATTGATTCTTGGGTTTATCATGAACGATGTTTTAAATAACACTCGTTCTTTAACCTGATAATTAATAGAATGTGATTTTGGGTTTGTCGTGAATGGTGTCTTCATTAACACTGTTCTTAAGTCCAGTTGAGAAAATGATTGAATCTTTTTATTTAGATTTAATGAAGTGTACCAATTAAATAATATTTAATTGGAAATTGAATTCGAATTGGTTCTTGGGTTTATCGTGAACGGTGTTTTAAATAACACTCGTTCTTTAACCCGATAATTAATAGAATGTGATTTTCGGTTGTCGTGAACGGTATCTACAATAATACTGTTCTTAGACCCACGGAGTTAAGAAAATCAGAAACTAACTGGAGATTAGTTACGTTGAATGGTTTTTTGGGTATTGATCTGATGTTGGTTTCGGCCTTCGGGGTTAATACTTAGGGAATTGCTCACTTGCTAATTTACGGTCGGGGACTGATTGAAATGTGATGTGATTTTGGGTTTATCGTGAACCGTGTTTTAAATGACACTGATTCTTTAACCCATTCACAGATTAAAACTAAGTGGAGTTTTAATGAATCTTTAATTAGATTGAAATGATCGAGAATGGAGTATCACCAGTTTTGCTCTAGGCGATACTTAAATCTTTAATTAGATTTAAATGTGAAATGGTAATTTAATTTACCGATAACACCGTGGTGTTAGATATGAAGTAAGACCCGCTTTACTTCATGGGATGAATAGGTTGGGTTTGGGAAATTAAAACAAATGATTACTTCGGTAAGGTTCGTTAATCTCGGCTAGTTCGAAGTGATATTCAAAAGGAAGATTAAAGAATAAATTTGAAAGAATTTATCTTTGATAAAATTAATGGGAACCTTCCCTAAGAATGTGAAATTTAGAAACTAACTATAGGTTGGCTAAGCGGAGTGATTTCCTGGGTATTGATCTGATGTTGGTTTCGGCCTTCGGGGTTAATTTTTGGGGGATTATTCTCTTGATTAATTTACGGTTAGTGACTGATGAATTGGAATGAGGCGTATGTTGTGTTTGTGTAACACTTGTTTATTACATACGCGAGTTATTAGGAAAGACCGGGTTTATCCCATTCTGGATAACTGATACGACGATAAGTCGAAGATGAAGACGGTGGTCGAAGATCGGAGGTCTTCAGGTCGTTTGGATAATTATTGATGATCTTGATTGGGCCGTACACCCAAGAGGAGGGAATCAGTTGGTGGTCATCCAGACGTATTTGGAGATCGATGGGTATGCGGGGTACTAGGTGCCTCCGGTTTCGTTCAGACCCAGGACGGACTTGTAAATGGACTGTGTGTCTGACATCGGATTTCATTCTGTGTGATTGATATCGATTGCATAGAATGAATTGCCTGTGTGGCATGCTAAGATGCAAATGATCAAGGCTTCGGTTGAAAAGCAGAGTCTTGTAGTTGATGATCAAAGCACGGCCTGTGTGGCGTAGCTTTGTGTAACGTTGATTCGCGAGGCTCACACCCCGGTGGTGAACCAAAAACGGGAGAGGACCTTAAGGAGGACATGCGTTTCTTTCTAGCTAGAAGTGGCGTCAGTGGTTTTACACGCCCTGACGAGTTTGACTTATGTGGTTGTTGCTGTTGCGAGGCGCCTCGGTTTGATCGGATGATCCAGGTCCGATGGAGTCGTTCGTTGGCTCATTTACGCCCCACAGGGCGGGGAAACGCAGTATTCAGGAATTTTAATCCACATCGGTGGACCGACCCTGACGATCCAAGGGTCGATGCGTTCTGACCCTGAGACATGGGCTAGATTTTCTTGAAGACGGTGAGGACGATCCCTTGTCTCGGTTCACAGACGGAAATCCAATTTCCAAATACGTGATTCTACGATTTTATTTATAGAGCCTAGTATGGCGACATAGTGGGATGGGGCGCTTATGCCATCTATGATTGATACTTATGATTTGAAGTTGTTTTATACACTATGCACTTATAGTAGTATCAAATGATTTGTTTTTTAAACGTATCAAGCATTCTTGGCTATTATAAGGTGAAAACCCTATACCCCGGCTTGCGTTGCATTGTGTGATAGGACCTAGGTCTTATAATAGCTTCATTTTTCCAAAAAGCATTGCGCCGTTTCGTTATATGCACTGTTATTCTTGGGAGGAAACCCGTTCCGTGTTATACGGCGTGGTCCCTTGATATATCTGATTTAAAAATAAAGAATTAATAACTATTTTAGTTCTCACACCAGTCCCATGACTGACCTGGAGTTTATTGTTTTAACCTAAACTCTGGGTGCCCTTATTTTGACACAGGCAGCTAGTAGTTTTGGTTTTGCAGATTTATATTCCCAGGATCTTGATCTACAGCTGGAATGATATCCGGAAAGCTTTGTATCCGTATATCTCCTTCAGTTGTGTATTGTATTATTTTCCGCTACTATGTAATGTATTGTAATCTCTGATATTTTCTGTGTAATATTTATTAATTTATACTCTGTATATTCTTGTATTCTGATGGTATTGTTGTAATAAACAATGAAATGTTCTTCCGTCTGCGTTCCGTTGTGGCTTGTTCTCGAACTATCCGCGCTTTCCTCACCGGGGAAGTTACGGGTCTTTACAGTTGGTATCAGAGCTTTGGTTTAC
Organism: Allium sativum; assembly: GCA_030737875.1. NCBI lineage: Eukaryota > Viridiplantae > Streptophyta > Magnoliopsida > Asparagales > Amaryllidaceae > Allium > Allium sativum. The sequence goes on along the minus strand of CM060927.1, from coordinate 256,482,788 downwards.
AAAGCTCGGAGAACAGGACACATTCGAACCGTATGAAAGAATTCATCAGAAATTGGATTAGTAATATCCAATGGGGATGACTCGTTAGAGATGGGATCAGTAGTATCCTAGAACGAGTGTGAAGAGTATATTTTGAAAATGAAAACAAATTTTATTTTGAAATTTAAATCGAATTATTCGTATTTGAATATTTATTTATATTGATTTGGATTATCCAGTATATAAAGATTTTGCATATACGTCTGATCCGCGTGTATTCGAAGTTTTAATATATTGTGTAGATATAGAATTACACTCTAGTCGCCCGGGGGTGATTCTGATGATTGATATATCATCATCAGAATTTATATTCGAGTTACGAACGTGTGATATCTATATATTTCCTATTGACTGGTGTGAGAACCAAAATTAGATAGGGCTTATTGTTGTAAATTGGCATCAAAAATGTGATTTTTGACTATATAACAAAATTATGTGTTTGAAATGTTAATCAACTAATTGATTGATGGTTGTGTTTTTTGATTATTGTTGGATTAATTAAAATTTGAACCATTTAGTCAAATTGTACCAAAAAGTGAGTTGTATTGAAAATTTGTCGCATTTGCTTGCATATACTTGTACTTACATTGAACAGGTCATAGCAAGGAGGCTGGAGCAGAAGAATAAAATTTGTTTGCCCGACAAATAGGTACATGTTTACCATAATTTACTGTTTTGTTTGGGTGATGATGATTTTATGAGCCGATTGGCTTTTTCTTTTTCTTTTTGAGATCAGAGGGCCTGTATGGCAATTTTGGGATTTTCCCGGTGCAGGGGAGGTTATGGCGAAATTTTTCGAAAATTTAGGGTGTTAGCCTAATTTTTGAAAAATTTGAAAAGTTCTTAGAAACTGAAAAGTTGAAGAACTTAAGCCGTAAAGAAAACAATGGAAGTTGAGTTGATTAGTTAAACAACTTTCGGCTTCGTTCCTTTTTGGGGACGAAAAGTTTTAAGTGGGGGAGATTGTAATAACCCGGAAATCCGAGCCAATTTAAATGTTTTATTTTGGCAATTTTAGCGAATTTTGCATATATAAAATGAATTATTTTAAATAATATCGACGAGAAATTTATTTTGAATAGAATTCGAACGTATATATTTATATACGTCGTCGTTAGAATATAAATAATTATTTATAATTATAAATGGAATTGAAAATGGCGCGGTAGTTCGATAATTCGATTTCAAACTTCAATTAAACATACCGGGTGCAAAATAAACCGAATTTTAGTGAAACCAAAAATAATGGAATCTAATTGTGACTATCTTTCCAACGAATCCAAAAATCGAAATTTCATAGCGGGAATCAAAAGATATGTCCAGTTGAAAATTCTGAATAGTCGCTATAGAATTAAGGCCCTTAAAAATGGAAATTTAGCAAACGACCTCGGATTTTGACGAAACCACTTTTGTTGGATCCGGGATGTAAGGTTATTGCTAGATTCACAATTTCATAATTTTTCGAATCAATATGTGAGCGTGGCAAAGGAAAACGCGTTTGACCAGTTTCAGTTGATTTTAATCGACTGGAAATTGGCCATTTTTCAAACGGTCTCAGAATTCAACGAAATTAGTTTTGTTAGGACCGTATCATCAATACGAAGCTAGAAAATATTTTTTGGGAATTTTTAGAGACTGTATGTGGCCGTGGTAAATTGAAATGCACGTTCAAATTCAATATATAGAGATATATGTTGATTTTGACGAAAACTGATCGAAACGATCGAATCAGCTTACAATGCATATCCCACTGTGTTCGGAATGGGGGTAATTAGCTATGGACGACAGACGGTGGGTTCGATTTCGAGGTCAAAATAAAAAGTTGCTTTTTGAAATTGAAAATAAATAAAATATAAAAATATAAACATTTACATATAGGCCCCCCCTTCTCCTTTCTTCCCACGACAGTTTCCAAGTAAAAAAAAAGAAATGGGAGAAATCACCGTTGGTCTTCAGCCGCCCGCCACCCATCGCCGACCTCCCCCTGCCACCAACGCCCTCACCTGCCCTGCCTCCTCCTTCTATTCTCTCTCCTCGTCTAGAACTGCACCCCCCCTAAACCCGAAGACCCACTTCCCCCGTGCCCTCCGACAACCGACGATCCACTCCCAGGCGCACCTCCGACTGGCCGCACCGCCCCAGCCCTCCTCCTCTGATTCTCCGGCGATTAAACCCTAAAAGCTGTAAGTTTTTTTTTATGTTTATTTTTATTTTTCTGTGTGATTGATTTTATAAATTTAAAGATCAGTTTTTGCATGAATTTAAAATTAGTTTTTATATAATTTTTATAGAACAAAATGATAGGATTTTTGAAAACAAAAAGATGAGATTTTTATTGTTTTAAAGAATCAAAATATAATTTTTATCAAACGTAGAAGTTCAAAATATAATTTTTATCTAATGTAGAAGTTCAAAATATAATCTTTATCTAATAGAGAAGTTAAAAATATTATTTTTATATAATAGAGAATATAAAGATATTATTTTTATATATGTAGCGAAATAAAAAATTCGATCTTTATATAAGAAATAGAAATATAAAAATAAAATTTTTACATAGAAAGAAGCATTGTAAATATAAATGAAGTAGAAATAAAAATATGATTTTTATTTATTGAAATGAAGCAATAAAAATATAATTTTTATATATGAACAGCGTGAAAAACTGCAATGGAATTTCAAGTAGATCCAAACGGTTCAGCAGTTCAAAAGAAACGCACGACGGAGTGGAACCCTCGGTGAGAACTTCTCACTTTGAATTTTCTTTTCTAGTTAAATTATATACTAGGATGCAGATGGTGTTTAGTAGTACCCGACACCCGTCGTCCACAGACCATGGACGACTTGTATGCTTGTTTGTTTGATTTTGATGTGTAGTTGATTGTGTGATGTGATGTGAAATGAAATAAAACATTTATATAGTTGAAATAAAATATTTTATAGTGGAAAATATTTTATAGTTAAAAATTGAATTTTTAACGTGTATATGAAATGAAATAAAAATAAACAAATCAGACGATTTGTTTATATACGCACATTTGACTGATATTGATTGGGACGATAAATTTTACACATCGCCCAACTGCACAAATAAAATCTGTGTTTGATTCTTTGAAACCCCACACGGGTATTGGGATGATATATGATGTACATTAAGCCCAATAGTTAGCTGTATGTCGATCGATTGATTGACAGACTGTTATAAGCGTTAAATATTTATATTCGATGCTTATACAGTGTAGAATGCACTTTGGATGATGGTTGATTATTCATCGTTGTTATTGTATACATGTGTTGTAGAAAATCCATATAATTAACATTATATGGTAAGTGATTGGGCCTCATTCCAGTTTAGAAATAGAATATTTGAAATAGAATATTTGAAAGTAACAATATTTAAAAATAGAAATATTCGAAATAGAATATTTGAAATAGGAATATATGAAGCCGTATTGATTAGATTGACGCCATTTTGACGTGAACGATATTTATATCGATTTTATTCGTTTTATAATGAATATCGAAAGTGATTTCAAAATCTGATATTTTGAAAAGAATTGAAATTCGAATTAAATTGAATAAAAATGAATTCGAATTGAAATTGAACATAAATGAATTCGAATTGAGATTGAATATCAATGAATTCGAATTTAAATTGAATTGAAAACGAACTGAAATTGAATTAGAAATCAATTTGAAATGAATTTAAAACGAATTTATAAGGAAAAATTCAATTTTGATTTGAATTAGAAATGAAGTTGAAATCGTTTTGAAAACGAATTTAAAACGAATTATCAAAATACGTTTTTAAAAGGAAATCAACGGAGTGTGTATATATATATATATATATATATATATATATATATATATATATAATGGCCTGAATAGAACGCGCCGCGCTGCGGTAGTTCGTGAATTTCGACCATTGACTTCAAATGGATATTGCGGGAGATCCGACCGTCGGATTCTCCTAAAACCGGAACCGTTGGGTTCGTATCGAAAAGAGCTTTCTAACGAATATTAGTAATTAGAAATCTAACGGTTGGATTTGGAATTATGTCCAAATCAAATTTGAAAAAGGTCGCTGTAAGTGCAGTTCGATGGCCATTGATGGAAACCGACTGTACGGGCCTTGATAAAATTATTAAAAATAGTAATAATTTTTGTAAAATCATAAGAAATGATTTGTGAAAAATTGGGATGAAAAACTCCATATTTGAAAAGATAAAAATAGATTTTTATCGAAATGAACTAGTTTTGAACTAGGATTAAAATTCTATTTATTTTTAAATAAATAAATTGGATTTGAAATGGTTTTGAAAATAACCAGAATTTCCAATAATTGCATTGGAATGGATTTGAATCGAAATTGTCTTTGGAATATTTCGATGTTGGATTTCGTGATTATACAGGTGTTGTTATGGAAATTTGAAAGATATACATATTTATATCGTTATTTCCAATACGATATTTGTTGGTCGTAGAATTTGATATTGAATATAAGCCGATATATTTTCTGTTCAGAGCCTTGTATTTAATATCAAATGTGATTTGGGTTTGTCGTGAATAGTGTCTTCATTAACACTGTTCTTAAGCCCAGTTGAGAAAAAGATTGAATCTTTTTAGTTAGATTTAATGAAGTGTACCAATTAAATAATATTTAATTGTAAATTGAATTCGAATTGATTCTTGGGTTTATCGTGAACGGTGTTTTAAATAACACTCGTTCTTCAACCCGATAATTAATAGAATGTGATTTTGGGTTTGTCGTGAATGGTGTTTTCATTAACACTGTTCTTAAGCCCAGTTGAGAAAAAGATTGAATCTTTTTATTTAGATTTAATGAAGTGTACCAATTAAATAATATTTAATTAGAAATTGAATTCGAATTGATTCTTGGGTTTATCGTGAACGGTGTTTTAAATAACACTCGTTCTTTAACCCGATAATCAATAGAATGTGATTTTGGGTTTGTCGTGAATGGTGTCTTCATTAACACTGTTCTTAAGCCCAGTTGAGAAAAAGATTGAATCTTTTTATTTAGATTTAATGAAGTGTACCAATTAAATAATATTTAATTGGAAATTGAATTCGAATTGGTTCTTGGGTTTATCGTGAACGGTGTTTTAAATAACACTCGTTCTTTAACCCGATAATTAATAGAATGTGATTTTGGGTTGTCGTGAACGGTATCTTCAATAATACTGTTCTTAGACCCATGGAGTTAAGAAAATCAGAAACTAACTGGAGATTAGTTAAGTTGAATGGTTTCTTGGGTATTGATCTGATGTTGGTTTCGGCCTTCGGGGTTAATACTTAGGGAATTGCTCACTTGCTAATTTACGGTCGGGGACTGATTGAAATGTGATGTGATTTTGGGTTTATCGTGAACCGTGTTTTAAATGACATTGATTCTTTAACCCAGTCACAGATTAAAACTAAGTGGAGTTTTAATGAATCTTTAATTAGACTGAAATGATCGAGAATGGAGTATCACCAGTTTTGCTCCAGGCGATAGTTAAATCTTTAATTAGATTTAAATGTGAAATGGTAATTCAATTTACCGATAACACCGTGGTGTTAGGTATGAAGTAAGACCCGTTTTACTTCATGGGATGAATAGGTTGGGATTGGGAAATTAAAACAAACGATTACTTCGGTAAGGTTCGTTAATCTCGGCTAGTTCGAAGTGATATTCAAAAGGAAGATTAAAGAATAAATTTGAAAGAATTTATCTTTGATAAAATTAATGGGAACCTTTCCCTAAGAATGTGAAATTTAGAAACTAACTGTAGGTTGGCTAAGCGGAGTGATTTCCTGGGTATTGATCTGATGTTGGTTTCGGCCTTCGGGGTTAATATTTGGGGGATTATTCTCTTGATTAATTTACGGTTAGTGACTGATGAATTGGAATGAGGCGTATGTTGTGTTTGTGTAACACTTGTTTATTACATACGCGAGTTATTCGGTAAGACCGGGTTTATCCCATTCTGGAAAACTGATACGACGATAAGTCGAAGATGAAGACGGTGGTCGAAGACCGGAGGTCTTCACGTCGTTTGGATAATTACTGATGATCTTGATTGGGCCGTACACCCAAGAGGAGGGAATCAGTTGGTGGTCGTCCAGATGTATTTGGAGATCGATGGGTATGCGGGGTACTAGGTGCCTCCGATTTCGTTCAGACCCAGGACGGACTTGTAAATGGACTATGTGTCTGACATCGGATTTCATTCTGTGTGATTGATATCGATTGCATAGAATGAATTGCCTGTGTAGCATGCTAAGATGCAAATGATCAAGGCTTCTGTTGAAAAGCAGAGTCTTGTAGTTGATGATCAAAGCACGACCTGTGTGGCGTAGCTTTGTGTAACATTGATTCGCGAGCCTCACACCCCGGTGGTGAACCAAAAAGGGAGAGGACCTCACGGAGGACATGCGTTTCTTTCTAGCTAGAAGTGGTGTCAGTGGTTTTACACGACCTGACGAGTTTGACTTAAGCGGTTGTTGCTGTTGCGAGGCGCCTCGGTTTGATCGGACGATCCGGGTCCGATGGAGTCATTCGTTGGCTCATTTACGCCCCATAGGGCAGGGAAACACAGTGTTCAGGAATTTTAATCCACATCGGTGGACCGGCCCTGACGATCCAAGGGTTGATGCGCTCTGACCCTGAGACATGGGCTAGATTGTCTCGAAGACGGTGAGGACGATCCCTTGCCTCGGTTCACAGACGGAAATCCAATTTCCAAATACGTGATTCTGCGGTTTTATTTGTAGAGCCTAGTATGGCGACATAGTGGGATGGGGTGCTTATGCCGTCTATGATTGATACTTATGATTTGAAGTTTTTTTATACACTATGCAGTTATAGTAGTATCAAATGATTTGTTTTTAAACGTATCAAGTATTCTTGACTATTATAAGGTGAAAACCCTATCCCCCGGCCTGCGTTGCATTGTGTGATAGGACCTGGGTCTTATATTAGCTTCATTTTTCCAAAAAGCATTGCGCTGTTTCGTCATATGCACTGTTATTCTTGGGAGGAAGCCCGTTCCGTGTTATACGGCGTGGTCCCTTGATATATCTGATTTAAAAATAAAGAATTAATAACTGTTTTAGTTCTCACACCAGTCCCATGACTGACCTGGAGTTTATTATTTTAACCTAAACTCTGGGTGCCCTTATTTTGACACGGGCAGCTAGTAGTTTTGGTTTTGCAGATTTATATTCCCAGGATCTTGATCTACAGCTGGAACGATATCCGGAAAGCTTTGTATCCGTATATCTCCTTCAGTTGTGTATTGTATTATTTTCCGCTACTATGTAATGTATTGTAATCTCTGATATTTTCTGTGTAATATTTATTCATTTATACTCTGTATATTCTTGTATTCTGATGGTATTGTTGTAATAAACAATGAAATGTTCTTCCGTCTGCGTTCCATTGTGGCTTGTTCTCGAACTATCCGCGCTTTCCTCACCGGGGAAGTTACGGGTCTTTACATACGTGACAGTGACTGGGTTTGGATTTACGGAGGAAGCTGATTCACGAAATGGTCGGTGATAGTGCGAGTTTGATCTGTGAATGGAAAATGGAGTTTCAGAGAGGAGCACCCACATTGAAAAGCAGTTTATCATTTTATTTGGGAGTTTCTGAAGTAATGATAGAAGTTCACGATGGTAGAAGAATTGCCGAGTTGGGTATTGAAGTTAAAAACAAAGATTAAGGTAAAAATTTATTTAAAACATTTCTGTGCTTAAATCCATTTATATATATATATAAATCTAGTTAAATTATTTTAAACTTGCCTAGACCATTTTAAGAAGTAGAAGAGAAAAATAGTTTATTTAATTTAAAGTAATTAATGGTGATTAAATTAAATGAAATAAATAATTATTATTGATATGAATCTTGTAAATAAGTATAATTTATTTACACAATAACAAATCTGGGTGAGACGAGATGCATCGGCTTTGCATAGTCAAATACTTCTCAATGGGATTAAAATGGGAATCGGGATAAAAATAGGAATCAGAACAGATCGATAAGAAAATCACGGTGAGTAAATTCTCACTCACCTGTTTAATTAGAATTATTTTTATTTCGTTAAAAATAATTGTGTGTTGCTTGTTTGAATGTTGTCTGATTGTTTTAAATATATTAGTTATTTATGATTGATTGACTATTATATATATATTGGGTTGATGGTTGGATTGGATTCCCGCAGTCTCATTAGCGGATGCCCGCAGTTTCATAGTGCATGATTTCCCTATGCGCCCCACAAATATATATTAGTGGATGACCTTCATACCGCGATATCCTGCCTTGAAGCAGGATGGGTATTACTATGTTAACTAACATCTGTGGATGCAGGAAAAACAGGTTGGAGGAATCCGACTGGATTCCTCAAAAATATATTATCTGTTTGTTTATTTGTTTGCATATATACTGTCATATATGATGTGTTAGGAAAATAAATAATTGGTTGTTTGGTGTTTAAAAATCATTGGGGCTTGGATATTTAATAATAAAAATATCGAAAAGGGATATTTGAGATTTTAAAAAGGGACTTCTATTTTTATAAATAGAATTTGAATTTAATGAACTAGGGAAAATATTAACTTGTTTGAATATATAAAACAAGTATGGAATTTATAACTTTGTTTATAAATCAAAATGTGGGATTTGAATGGAATTTATAAACTTTGTTTATAAATCAAAATGTGGGATTTGAATGGAATTTATAAACTTTGTTTATAAATCAAAATGTGGGATTTGAATGGAATTTATAAACTTTGTTTATAAATCAAAATATGGGATTTGAATTGAATTTATAAACTTTGCTTATAAATCAAAATGTGGAATTTGAATAGAATTTATAAACTTTGTTTATAAATACATAGTGTGGGATTTTAAGTGAAGTTATAAACGTTGTTAGAAATAAGATATAGAATTCAAATGGACTTTAAACTATAGAATTTGAATATAGAATTCAAATGGACTTCAAACTATAGAATTTGAATGTAGAATTCAAATGGACTTTAAACTATAGAATTTGAATATAGAATTCAAACGGACTTTAAACTATAGAATTTGAATATAGAAATTCAAATGGGATTTATAATATAGAATTTGAATATCGAATTCAAATGGGATTTATATTATAGGATTTGAATAATAGAAAATAATAGATTTGGATAAATAGAAGTGGAATAGAATAAGAAGTTAATTAACAGATTTAATTAACAAATTTAGTTAAAACGATTGGTATAGTTAAAATAGATTAGGCAGGTATAGATACAGGAGACAGGTTTGGAATAAAGTATAGAAGTGATATAAATAGAATGCTCGACCAAAAGGTATGTATTTAATTCATATATGAGATTTTATGCGTCGTATCGGCTAGCCGCTTGGCTTTTCTTTTTATTTTTGGATTGGTAAGGGCCACGGGAGGCTATTTGAAATATCCCGAAGCTCCCAGTACAAAGGAGGTTATGGAAAATTTTCCCGGGAATTTAAGGAGTTAGAATATTTTTAAGATAATTTGATAGTTGGAAATCAATGTATCGATATATATATAGAAGTCGATAAGGAAACGAACTTAGAAATAGAATAGTATAATAAAAAAGGAAGTCTAGAATAAAATCTAGTAAGAATAATAAGAGGAAGTGTATACGTGTTTAAAAGTGAATCAGTAGTTGTATGGTATTGATTATTCGAGTAAGTAGTCACATCTGTTTTGACGTTATAAATGTTATTCAGTCAAGGTCTGAGAGGTAGTTATACCCCAACTTGATTGATTTCATTATTAACAAATAAATAGTAAGATTTCAGGCTCGAAGATCAATATTGGATAAGAGTTAGTTGAATATAGTATTTGGGTTGTCGTAACGATGTTTTACACAACATCCGTTTTAACCCAAATAAGTGGAAGTTTGGAAATATGATTATAAATATTTCCTAAGTCTAAAAATGAATGGTCAGGGAAGAGATAAGAAATTGGAATATTTTCCAATTATAAATAGAAGATATTTTCTAAGTACAGAAAATAAAAGGAGGCGATATATGAAAATTTTTGGTTAACAAATATTGATAAAGAAATAGAGAAGTGATTTAATTAATGGAATATTAATTAAAGGCTCAGTAATTGTTGATATGTTGAATGAACACTTGTTTTCTTCGATAGTTAAATCATCGACTACTGAAACACTTGTTTTTATTCGATATTTAAATCACAGACTAGAGAGACCGGTTGGATTATTATCCGAAGAACCACTCCGTATTGGCAGTAGCGTTGCGAATCAGATTATATAAAGATAATCGAAGACGGAGTAGAGTGCAAGGACTTTTTCTATCAATAGAAATTGTACCTTTAGTTCATCTTGTTCCTGGGTGACTTGTATGGATGGATGTCTGACAGAGTATTTCTAGAAAGGTCACGTACATTGATTTCTTCAACCGTACCAAGAGTGGAAGCGGAGAAGGAAACTTCTATTAGCTGACACGTAATGTACTGTTGTAGACGTCAATTAGTGATTTTCGATGGATCTGACGATGTGACATTCGAAGTGAATCTAGTGTGATGATAAAGCGTAGCTTCAAGCCTCATCATCCAGTAAATGACAGAAATCGGGCAGGCAACATGGCTATGTAGGTCGCACCTATTAGGGTGTATAATCACTGTTCTAGAGTTTCATTTACTTCTAAAAATCTATTGTCGATGCTGTCCCATTCGGGAAGCGGTTGCTGATCCCAACCGTTGGTGATATACATTCGATACACTCAAGCCAAATGAGTGGTCGGTCATGTGTGGCTGAGTTGCAAGATGTTCTTGTTGAACTCGGTGTATTCTCCTCTAGAGATATACCAGCGGAAGGTGGTTCCATACCTTGTCATAGTTGGAAATCAAATACCCAATACGTGCTTACGGTTTATGATTGTATATTATATATGTGGAACGTGAGATGCAAACGTTCCACTAGATTATTATCTACTTGATTTAGACATTATTATAATATCAAAGGAGTTTTGATATAAAGCTATCGTTCCTTTCAAAAGGATTTTGAAAGTTAAATCAAGTGTTTGGATTCTCATAAGGGAAAAACCCGTTCCGTGATATACGGCGTGGTCTTATGAGATATCATTTAGTTTTCTGAAACTGTTTTAAACTGTTTACTCATACCAGTCCCATGACTGACCCAGAGTTTATTTGTTTTGTTCTACCTAAACTCTTGGGTGCCTAAATTTGTACGGGCAGTCAAGTAGTTCAGGATTTTACAGATCTATCTGAAGGAGCTTGGAGCAGGAGGCTTCAGCGTTAGTTATATAGAGTTTGTTCCGCTATGTTGTAAGTGTTGTACTCTGATAAGTGTATGTTATACAGTTGAGATTTTATATTTCAAAAGTTATAATATATTATATTTTGTTCCGCTGCGATGTGAGATTCTGTGTTGTTATTTCTGTTCTTCTTCTATCTCTTTCTTCTAAAAAAAATGTTTCGTATTTTCGTGATATTTGGGTTGGATGTATGATGTATATAGTCAACTACAATATTGTGGATTTGCGGGTCATTACAGAAGTAAACCACCAGGCTTCTTTTGCTCAGCTTTAACTTGCTGGAAAACTAAACATTGATAAACAAATTCAGCAACATCTTTCTTCATTCCTGCCCAAAAGAAAACCCTCTTCATGTCTCTATACATCTTATCACTGCCTGGATGAATGGTCATCTTAGAATGGTGGGTTTCTTCTAGGACTGCCCTTATCAGGCTTCCAGTTTGAGGGACACAAAGCCTTCCATCTCGTCGCAACCACCCCTTTTCATTTATGGTATATCTACCGAGGTGACTAGAAGTATCCCCTTTTCTAAGCTTATCCATGATGTCTAAAATCTGTGGGTCACCTTGCTGCGAAGCTCTTATCTGATCCATAAGATTTGGTCGTATTTCTAGCGATGCAAATAAATCAGGCAAAATCTCTATAGAGGGTCTAAAGTCAAAGGTTGATATGAACTCCAAGCTCTTCCTCTCCACAAACAGAGGACTTAAGGCCATCCTCCGCCTACTTAGTGCGTCAGCCACCACATTACCCTTGCCAAGGGTATAAGTGATTTCAAAATCATAAGAAGCTAAAAACTCCATCCACCTTTGTTGCCTTAAATTAAGATTCTTCTACGAGAACAGATACTTGAGAGATTTATGATCGGTGTATGACTCGAACTTCTCTCCAAGTAAATAACGACGTCACGTCTTTAGTGCGAATACAATGATTGCTAGCTCTAGATCATGGGTGGGGTAGTTCTTCTCATGAAGTCTCAACTGTCTACCCCCATAACACACTACCTTTCCTTTTTGCATCAGAACCACACCAAGCCCTGCACCACATGCATTAGTATACACCGTAAACACTTTGTTCCCGTCGGGTAAAGTTAATACTAGGGCTGTTGTCAAAGCCCTCTTCAAACGTTGGAAAGAAACCTCACACTCTATATCCCATGAAAATGCCAAGTTCTTCTTTGTCAGCCAGGTGAGAGGGGCTGATATCTTTGCGAAGTCCTTAATGAACTTCCTATAATAACTTGCCAATCCCAGAAAGCTTCTCACCTCTGTTGCATTTTTCAGAATCTGCTAGTCCTGTACTGCAACTACCTTTGCGGGGTCCACAGCTATCCCTTCTTTGGAGACTACATGCCTTAAGAATCTCACCTCCTTTCTCTGAAAATGGCATTTGGAGAACTTTGCTTTAATCTGATGGTCACGGAGAGTTTTCAAAACTTCTCTCAAATGCTAGACATGCTCTTCTTCGCATTTGGAGAAGATCAAAATATCATCAACAAAGACCACGACAAATCTATTTAGGAACTCCCGAAACACCCTACTCATCATATCGACAAAATAGGCGGGTGCATTCATCAGCCCAAAAGGCATAACAAGCCATTCAAATAAACCATCCGAAGTCCTAAAAGAAATCTTGTATATACTGTCCTCAGCCCCCTCAACTAATGAAACCCCATGGCCCAGTCTAGCTAAAATAATACCGAGGCACCGACAAACTGGTCAAACAAGTCGTCTAACCTCGGAAGTGGGTGCCTATTCTTCTTTGTGAGTTTGTTCAACTCTCTATAGTCCACACACAAACGAAGCGAACCATCCGTCTTAATTGCGAATACAACTGGAGCACCCCATTCAGATATGCTTCGTCTGATAAATCCTTTCTCAAGCAGCTCCCCTACTTGCTTAATCAACTCCTTCCTTTCCCTCGGAGCCATATGGCGCACTGGTAATGCAACTGGATTTGCATTGTCCACCAGATATATACAAAAATCGATCTCACGCCTCGGAGGTAAGCCCCGGACCTCCTCAAAAACATCAGAATAATCTCATACTACTGGAACAGATTGGAAATCATCTATGGATGCATCAAGAGACTCCAGGAAACTAAGCATAACAAACCCTTATGGGTCACAAAAAATCTCGAGGGTCCTCCCATGACAGGTCAGAAATCTAACGACCCTTCTTTCACAATCTAGAATGATACCATACATAGTCAGCCAATCTATCCCTAGAATCAACCCATAGCCCATATACCCGAGCATATATGCATCACATTCAAATTCGATGCCTAACACAGATATTCTCTAACCCCAACAAATCATTGATAAATGAGCCGAACCACCAATGGGGTTTATGACAACTACGGGATCCACTACCATACTAGTAATTAAGTGCAAAGATTCAACCACAGAACTAGATATAAATGAATGTGAATCGCCATAATTAAAAAGTGTTCTAATAGGATGATTTGAAAGATAAATTAAACCTTCCACATAAATTTTTCTACCTCTTTCAGGAGCACTGATCGCGAGAGCATGCACCTGCCCTCCAGAAATTCATGCCCTCTGACCTTGTTCCTGTTTCTTCGGGCACTCCCTAGCAAAGTGTTTGACCAGTTGAAGCAAGAATTTTTTCCTTCTTTTGTAATCTTTTGCTAAATGACCCTCACGTTCACATCTATGACACTTCCTCTTCTCCTTACCCTTGTCATTCTTCCCTCCCTTCTTCTGTTGTTGTTGTCCTTTCTTGGGCCATATCGTATTTTTTTGCGTTGTTTCTTCAGCTTTAACCTCCTTCTTTTCTCCTTTCTCTTCCTCATACATCAAGTCCATATCAACAAGTGTTTTAAAGGTAGCTCCCATTAGGATATGGGACATGGCTAACCCATGAAGGGGTTCGTTTAGCCCTTTAACAAACTGCAAATCCTTCTTATGCGGAGTGTCTACCTGTTCCAGTCCAAATCTTGCCAGCTGGTTAAATTTGTTCACATGCTCTTTGACCATCGAGTTTCCTTGTTTGAGTGCTAAGAATCTCTCCATTTGCATGCTTTTCTCATCTTGGGAAAGAAATTTCATTTCGAACCTTTGTCTAAAGTCAACCCAAGTTTCCACTGGACGACCTGCTTGGGTTACCTCCCACCAAAACGAAGCTTCATCTCTCAGTAGCCAAGCAGCTAACTGAATCTTCCTTTGATCCTCTACTTCAAAGATTACAAACAAGTCCTTAGTCTCCTTGAGCCAATTCCTTGCCTCTACGAATGTCTCAGTTCCATGGAATGCCTTCCCTCCCATAGCACGTAAATCTTTCTAGATCTTACAGAAGTCATCTGCATGCGGAGGAGGAGGAGCAACAACGAGTGCAGCAGGGGGAGGAACGTTTTCTTAGACTTCGGCAGGCGCCACGACCTCCAGATACCTACGGAACCATCCTGGTATCGTAACGCCTTCTGGGATATTGGGTTCCTTAGACATGCTGAAAAAGAAAAGGAAAGAGATTCAGACAAGGGGTCGAAAGATATTACTTATGGCTTTTTGGGGAATGTTTTTCAAAACATACTTTTCTTTTTTTTAAATGCTTTATTTTAAAACATTTTTGAAAATAGTTTTCAGAAAACTTTTATCTAATCCGGTAACCTTCAGCTCTGGTACCAAGTGTGACACCCCACGTCCGTTAATGTCACTCGCAAAGGGGATGCATTAAGTTTCGTGAAGCTTTATAAGTAAACAAAACATAAATATTACAAGACAAACATATAAAATAACTACGGAATAAAAACTTTATTTATCATAAAATAATGTGGTCCAAAACATCACATGTCTGAAATACAAAAGCCCATTACAACATAAAAGCTACTGTCTTGTACTTCAAAAATATCAGAGTACATAAAAGAAATAAAATTCCCCAAAATAAAATATGGCCATAGCAACAAGGATAGGAGCTTGAGCCATACGTCTAACCAGCTCCAGCAAAATATAAACAGAATCATGGTCAAATCTGAGTGTTCTCGCCCTGAGAACCTTAGGGGGGGTGGGGAGGGGAACGAAAGAAAGAAGAGGAAAAAAGGGTCAGACATAAAGTTTGGCAAGTCTAGTTACTTTTAGCAAGTAAATAAATAAAAGTAGCATGACAGGCATATAAAATGGATAAGAGAGACATAACTACAAAAAGGAAGGTATGACAAGGTAAATAGGGTAGGGTGTATACACTTCTAATGATTACTATGCACTATTACTACTATATCCAGAATGAGATGATCACTTCCACTATAAGGTGGTAGACTTAGGCATACGTCCAAGTTTACCCTAACTACTACCCTAATCGATCGACTCCCTAATCCGCATAGAAACTTTGTTCCAGCTCCACCGTAGGATGTATCACGTCCTAAAGTGGCAACCCTTCACTGATATGCAAAGCCCCATATCTACAGGTGTCACGGTCGTCTTATCCCCTTCTGCCCGGCTCATGCATGCACATGGCCCGGTCGGTTTGTGTCGCCCACACCGAACTCCATGTTTGGATCTCTTACAATTAGTTCGGTAAGCCTGCCCCTTCTACAATGTAGTTCGGAGTACTCTACTCGATACCTACTCCGGGTTACTGACTGAAACGGGTCCCACACAATGTGATACAAGCTCTCCCCCTTGTCTTGTATCCCCTACTAAGTTTTCCAAAGTTATATTTACCCTAAAGGTGTCTTTAATTATATAACCCCAATCTTTCTACCGGTTATGCTTACCACTTGGTGCCTTTAATTACATAACCTTATCGGGCTAAGTTTGTAGGCCTATATGTAAATATTACTCACCCCCTCAGATTTGCTTAACCCACCCACTGTTCAACCAATTTTACTTAATCCTAACTTTAGTTCATAATCATACAATCCCTATGGATTAAATTAGGTTAAGTAGCCCAATTTGTTACCATCTCCATTTATGGTTTATAATTGGCTAGACCTCCCACATTAGGCCTACAACTTGTGGATGCTGGATATGCCGGTCGGGTCCAGGCAGACTTATTCCATAAGTTGGGCCTAGCCTCGCGTCATAGCCCGTCTTGTATTTGTGCACTTAGACGCCTCACATTAGGTTCAACATTAGTGGTTGCTGGATGTGCCAGTCGGGTCCGGGAAGACTTCTACCACTAATGCAACCTAACCTCGTGTCATAAGTGCAATTATAGTTTCTAATTACTGTAATCCTAAACATCTTAATTATTATCCAATTTTTACCTATAACGCCCCACCTCCATACTCGTGTTAGCCAAGGTCACTGCAAGCAACGATGTCAACTAATCCGAATAATAAGGCTGTTTAGGAGCGAACAACTGTATATTAGCTTTGAACGAGTATTAAATATGTCAGATAATATGGTCTTACTTTTCCAATCTCATGTGGAAATCCGACTCATTTAACTCAAGTTCAACTCTACTACACAATGGCTATATGTAATTCGGAAACAATATAAAATACCTAACAGAATAATCAGAGTCAGACACAGAATATCATATCACGAAGAAGGAATAGATATGAATAATATCACCATAATGTATACATAGAGGTAGTGGCCGAACAAGGTCTACTATACTACCAAAGAGTAGACAATAATACATGAAAAAAGTGTGTGAATACATAAGAGTCACTGTCTCACATACATAACAACATAAACTTCA
This sequence comes from Allium sativum, assembly GCA_030737875.1. Taxonomy (NCBI): domain Eukaryota; kingdom Viridiplantae; phylum Streptophyta; class Magnoliopsida; order Asparagales; family Amaryllidaceae; genus Allium; species Allium sativum. The sequence continues at coordinate 256,465,748 of CM060927.1, read as the reverse complement.
ACACTAGTGCATTAAGCCAAAATAATGTACTGGATCCTGCTAGAAGTCATGTGGAATCACCTACAACACTCGGGCCTGGCCCGAGTATCATTTATAAGAAATAAACAATAAAGGCATCAGTCTAGCTGCACTTATCTCATAAACTGGCACATAATAAGAGAGATAAAGAAATGTAGACAAATAAATACTATAATAAAAGTGAACACACATAAATGTGGAACTCATGAATGTCTACAATATATCTCATAAATCTATAACATAGCTATAAAATAATATCTCAATCAAAAACCATATAGCTACACACAAGAAATGATACTCATATCAAATCAACTCAAAAATTAATAACTCGACATCAATAAACTAAAATTCAAGAAATCAATGATAAGAAATCCAGAAATCACAAAAAGGGGGTAAATCCTATCTCGAATCAGGAGCCCGTAGACTCGCCGACACGTGTGTCTAAAATGAGACGCGATCTCTAAGTAGCTAGCCTATAATATTGAGCCGAAGCTCCTTGAATGGTCAGAAGACCGCAGGTCGCTACCCTGCTAATGTTGAACCGAAGCTCCTCAAAATGATCCAAAGATCATAAAAGAAAACATGAAATCATAAAATTATCACAATTGATCCCAAATAGTGTAAATTACTTCAAGCTAGTAATTATAAGAGTTGAGCAACATGTCCCATAACCACTCGCTCTACTCTAATAATTATGAAAGAGTTGTATAATCCACTAAAAATATAAAATGATCATTGCCACGGTTTTTCAATCGAATAAGTCTAAGAATTAATCGTCAAAGCAAATGCAAGGGTTCATAGCCCTTGCTTTTACTAATGCGCTTAATTATATTTCTCATATGAATGAGAAAAAGGTTTATAAAAATATATACTAGTAGATTGGAAAACGATTTCGTAAAATAGCTTCGTATAATGAAGTAAGATTGGAAACCATTTTGGTAAAAGAATTTAGTATCTACTAATAATATAAAACCTATTTACATAGTTTCGAAGAGGCAAATCTCATATAATATCGATCGGACTAAGAATCCACATTTTAATAACGAAAATTAAACCTCATAAATGACGTTTATAAAATCCATCCGCTATGAATAAATCGAAAATCCATAAAAATCAAACTACATAAATCTGTTCTGTAGGGGAAACTGAAAGCCACGAAAAAGGTTGAAATGGGCCGAAACCCGGCCGGGAAAGAGCCTGGATGGACCTAAACCGTTGATCGTGGTCTCCACCAGTCAACAACAATTTTATGCCTACAGATATTTTTCGCCTCCAGAATAGATGTCTGTTGTCAGGAAATATGTTTTCCCGAGAGCTTGGACAAACGTCAAACCATTTTTGTTCAGACGTCTGACCTGATGTAACGACCCAGATTTTTGGTCTGTTAATTTTAAATATTTAATATGGATTTTAAATATTTAGTTGATAATATAAATTAATTTTTATATTGAGTTATCGATTTAATAATTGATTTCGATTTAATATCAAATATATTAAATTATTATAATACGAACAATAATTCAATTCAAGGTTTTAAAACTTGAAAACAATTCAGATAATCAATATATATTCTATTTGAATATAGACGACGATAATAATAAATTTATTTTCGAAGAATTTATTTGTTTTGGATTTAAATTTTTTTATATCAATTTAATATGGTTATTTTATATATACGTTCGAATAAAACTTTATAGTATATTCTGTTGAGTCCAGAATAATGTAAATAAGTTGAAATGGCGGTCGGTAGGTTAAAATAGTGGTTCGTGATTTACATTAATGGACCCCAGATATTTGATTGTGGATAGGTTCGAAATCAAACCAGTATCTATTTAAAAAGAAACAAAATCTCTTTAAATCAAATCGTATTAAGTAGAAGTCAAATCAAATTTAATAAAACTGTAGTTAACCTACCCTACCCTGTACCCGTCTATAGACTAATACTTCTACACTAAGCTTTCTCTTCTTTTACAACTAATCCCTCTCTATTTTTCATTTTCGTTCCTCGAAAAAAATGCCTTTTCATCAAAAATGAAAACCCACTGTTATTTAAACCTTCAAACAAATTCTTATTTAACCAAAGTAAATTCGAAGGGGACTCTCATTTGTTCCTCAAATCAGAACCAAACCCGCAATACCCCTTTGTTATTCTTCTTCAGATAAATCAAAGACCAAATCCCAAAAAAAAGGGAGTCCGCAAGTGAAAATGGAAGACGCGCAAATCAAATTCGATAGCGGGAGTGGCTTGGGATTGAGGGTACATCGATGGGGATTCCGTTCTGGATTGAGTAGAGGATCGGGGTGTAGTTCACGAAGTTAGATGTCAAGTGGTTGGAGGAGTATTGAAATCGTGTCTGTTGAAAGGGAAACTCGAATTCGAGTGGCGCGATGAGGTTAGCAAAGTGAACGTCACTTAGATTTACCTGGGTACTTCGATGTTGGATTTCAACGGAGGAGAAGCAGGACGTGTTCTGAGAGGCGACACTGGTATGGATTTCGATCTGGGGTTGGGTAGAGATTACTAAGGGAGTCACGACTTTGATAGATGAAGCTAGTGAAATCTGGGGTCGTCATCCAGTCTTATATGGTTCGGTGGTATTGTCTGAGGAGGTGAGGCATCAATATTCTGAAGGAAGAGTATGCACGAGGTCATGTTGGTGGCAACTTTGGGTTGTTCCTGTTGGATTGGGATGATCTAAGGAGGGGCGTGTGTGCAATAGTGTAAGATGCATGAGTTTGGGTGTTCAGCAGTGGGGATTTGGGGAGCTTGGTCAGCGTTTTAAGATTTAGTAGAAGCTCAGGCTTGATGTAGTTGGTCTATCACTTATGGAAGCTTGTCTAGCTATTGAAGGCAGGTGAGTTTTGAGGCAATTCATTATGCAACAGTAGTGGTTGTGGTGATGTAAAAGGAGGGTGAAGCCTGTTAGGAAGTGGCCGATGATTCTTTGAAGATACAATTCGAAATTGATCGTAGAAGTAAGGTATACCTTTTTATAAAATAAAATAAATTACATAGAAGTTTTATTTATTTATTTGTTGGTCGCTAATTTAAATTAATAATTAATTAATCATTAAATGAAAATATATATATTTATAGTTAATGGATTCCTAGTCAAGACGATATCAAATTTTAAATGGGATGTTCAGCAAAGGAAAAATACACGGTGAGTTAATCTCACTCGAATTTTATATAAAGTTATATTTTTGTTGTTAAAAATAATTATTGGTTGTTTGGTTGCATTAAAATATTACCGCGGCTATTATAAATATATATATTAGTTATTTAGGTTTGGTGTTTGTGGCTATTATATATATATTGGTGGTTGGATTCCCTCAGTATCATTAACGGATGCCCGCGGTATCATTAGCAGATGATTTCACTATGCGCCCCACAATATATATAGTGGATGACCTTCATACCACGATATCCTGTTTCGAAGCAGGATGGGTATTATTTATGTTGGCTAACGTCTGCGGATGCAGGAAAAAAACAGGTTGGAGGGATCCAACTGGATTTCTCCAAAATAGTATTATTTATTTATTTTCACATATATTATCACGTATGATGTGTTGATTGATAAATGAGTGGTTTGATTGTTTTAATATCACTGGGGCCAAAATGTTGAAATATATAAATATCAGGGAAAAGGATATTTGAAATTTAAAGGGAAAATTCTATTTATCTAAATTAGAATTTGAATTTAAATTGGACTATAAATATATTAACTTGTTTGAATTCATAAAACAAGTAGTGAATTTATAAACGTTGTTTAGAAATTAATAATATGAGATTTGAAGTGAAATTATAAACAATGTTTATAAATAAAGTGGAAAAATTATCATTGGATAATTTGAATATTTAAATTCCAATGTGAATTTAAATATAGAAATGGGGAAATCGCTTTAAAGAAATAAACGATGGAATTTATTCTGATGTTCAGAATATAAATTGAACTAAAATAAATCCATAAGGATTTATGATTTGAATTCGATTAATTTGAATTTATTTAAATAGAAGTTAAATTGAATATGAAAATAAATTGGGTGTTATATATATAAGTTATTAAAATAGAAATTTCCAAAATAAGATTTTGGTTTTAAATAGATTTTGGAATAGAATTGTTTAAATATAAAACAAGGAAATTTATAAAAAGGTGTTTATAAATATAATGAATTAATTATCAAGAGATAATTTGAATATTTAAATTCAAATATGAATTTAAAAATAGAATTTGAAATCATTCGAAAGGGAACAACGGTTTTTATCCCGCAATTTGGAATATCAAAGGGATGGAGTTTCAAATAGAAATTTGAAAGGGAACTTATTTAAATATATGAAACAAGGAAGTTGAATTTATAAATAGTGTTCTAAATTTGGTGAAATAAACTATCATTTGGATAATTTAGACCATTTAAATTCAAATAGGAATTTAAAAGTGAAATGGGGAAGTGTTTTGAAATAAAACGATTGATTATATTTCGGAATTCGGAATATAAGCTGAATTGAGAAAGATTCAACGGGTTTATAATTGAAATTCGATTATATCAAATTTTATAAATAATTTATTTATAAAAGGAATTGGAATTAAATATAGAAGATTGAAGGATAAATAAATTTATTACCGAGTAAGGGAAAATCGACAATTATAGATAATCAGAAATATTAAGTTGGATTTGGAAAATTGGTTTAAAATATATTAAAGTATATCAGAATGGAGTTAGAATTTATATATAAACGAAGTTTAAAATGTTTATATATTAAATATAATTAAAACGAGCTCATCGCAACGCGACAGTTCGTAAATTGGCGATCTGAAATACAATTGAGTATATAGAACTCAATTTAAGTCAGAATTCTTTGAAACAAGAATCGTCAGGGCCGATTAGATAATAGTTTTCCAATGGAAGAGAAAAATTTGGATTTCATCGAATAGATTTTGAGCTATGTCAAAATCAAATTTTCAGAAAAACAACACCGGAACCATTATAAAACCATAACGGTTTATTTAAATAAATAAAGGGATTTTTAGTAAATAAAATCCGAATTTCCATTAGAAAAATCCAGACATGAGTTGTAAAATAAATACGAACTCAAGTTGTGTAAATGAATCTGATTTTTGAATCAAAAATCAGTTTTTTAATTATTGAATAGAATTGATAATTTGAAGAATAATTAGTAAATGGAATTTTGAATCGAAATTGGGCGTTGGATTAGTAAATGAGGTTTAAGAATTTATATTCGAAATTGAATATGAAACTCAAGTTGAAAATGGAATTATATTTTGTTTTAAGTAAATTAAAAACATATCCGGAAGTGATATGTTCAATTAAAAAGATGAAATGGGCAAAAGAGCTGATTAAAGAACAGTTTAACGAATTGAGTTAAAATGACCAAACTGAGTTGCAATAAATTAGAAATGGATGCATATGTGTTAACAGGTATGGGATGAAGAGAATGAAGTTTATAAATTTAGTGCCCAACAAAAAGGTACACGTTTAAATTCCATACGTGGTTTTATGCACCGAATCGGCAAGCCACTTGGCTTTTTGATTTTCTTTTTGAATGGAAAGGGCCTAGAGAGGCGAGTTGAGGTTTGAACTATCGACCAGTACAAAGGAGGTTATGGGGAAATTTTATGGAAATCTAAGGAGTAAGAATATTTTGAAGATAAATTGATAATTAGAAATCTGTATATCAATATATATAGAATTCGATAAGGAAACGGAATTAAAATAAAATGTTATAAACAAAAAGGAAATCAATAAATTTAATATGATAAAAATAGAAAGAGAGCGTGTACATTTTTAAAAGATATGGATAAGTGGTTTAGTATGATGTTGATTATTCGAGAATAGCGGTCTTATCTATTTTGATGTTAAGGATTTTTTCGGTCAAGGTCTGAGAGGTAATTATACCCCAACTTGATTGATTTCATTTTTAACCGATAAATAGGATGATTCAATCTCGAAGATAAATGTTTAAAAGAGTTTAGTTGAATGTAGTATTTTGGGTTGTCGTAATATGTTTTACACAACATTCGTTTTAACCCAAGTAAGTGGAAATTTAGAAATGTAATAAATAAATATTTCCTGAGTGTAGAAATGAACGGTCGTGGAAGAGATAAATAATTGGAATGTTTCCAATTATAAGTAAAAGATATTTTCTAAGTACAGAAAATAAATGAAGGTGATATACAGAAATGTTTTTCAAATAGTGAAAAGGCCAAGATGATAATTGAAAATATTTGTTTAACAAATATTGATAAGGAAATCGGAAGGGCGATGTTGTGACGACCCCAAAACCCGTACGACGGTGTTAAGGGTAATCTTTGGAATATAACACAGAAACATATAATAACAGAACATAAATAAATAAATACACCAGATAATGCACAATATAATATACTGGATAAACGAAATCATCAGAGTTACACAGTATACAGGTTCATACTTAGTACAAATACAGTTCAGCTATACATAAATGTCTACAGCGGAAAACAAACATAATATGTACAATAGGAGCTGAACAACATAAAAAGAGATAAATGATAGAATCCATTTTCAGCTCCAGCTATCCAGAACAAGCCTGCTATAAACCTGAACACAAGGCTGCTCGTGTAGAAAAAGGGGCACCCTAGTTTGAAAGTGAAACAAACTACGAGTCAGTCATGGTACTGGTATGACAAATCTACTTAACACATTTAAAATATGGCTAATCACAGGACCACGCCACTTTCGCGGAACGGCTTTACTCCATTGGATTGCCAGTGCTTTAAAACAATTAAATCTTTTAAACATCGCAATGCTTTTTATAAAAATGAAGCAATTATAAGACTCAGTTCCCATCACACAATGCAACGCAAACCGGAGGATAGAGTTTTACCTTATAATGGCCAAAATATGCTTGATACGAATAAAACAAAAGCATTTGATAATCAGACTCCAACTGTAAAATAGTAAGAGAACGATCCCATAGGTATTAACCCCGAAGGCCGAAACCAACATTAGACCAATACCCAGGAAACCACCCATCTTAGCTCGTTTCCAGTTAGTTTCTAATTTTATAAAACAATCATAAATATCAATCATAGACGACATTAATGCCCCATACCACTATGTCGCCATATATAGGTATACAATCAAAACCGCGCGATCACTTATTTGGAAATTGGATTTCCATCATGAACCAAGGCAAAAGATAGTCCTTACCAACTTCGAGACGCTCTAGCCCGTGTCTCAGGCAAGTACTCAGTCAAGCCTTTGGATCGTCAGGGCCAGTCCACCGATATGGATTAAAATGCCTGAACAATGCGTTTCCCCGCCCTATGGGGCGTCAATGAGCCAACGAATTACTCCATCGGTCCCAGATCGACCGATATAACCGAGGCGCCTCGCAACAGCAACAACCACACAGGTGAAAATAATATAAATGTCAGCCAGTTTAAGCACCGACACCACCTTTAGCTAGAAGGAAACGCATGCCCTCCCTGCGGTCCTTCTCCCGTTTCTGGTTCATACCGGGGTGTGAGGCTCGCGAATTCACGTTATACACAAAGCTACGCCACACAGGCGATGCTTTGATCATCAACCACAAGACTTTGCTTTTCAACAGAAGCCCTGATCACTGCATCTTAGCATGCCACACAGGCAATTCACACCGTGCAACTGATGGCTATCAATTGCATATAATGAATTCCAATGTCGGACACACCGTCCATTTACAAGTCCGTTCTGGGTTTGAATGAAACCGGAGGCATTATATACCTCGCATACCCATCTATCTCCACGTACGTCTAGACGATCACCACTCATTATCCATATTTCGGGATGCCTCCCAATCAAGACATCATTTACCATCCAAACGAGGTGAAGATTTCCGGTCTTCAACCACCGTCTTCATCTTCGATTTCTTATCGTCGATTTAGTTATTCAGAATGGGATAAACCCGGTCTTTCTGAGAAACTCGTGTATATAATAAACAAGTGCTACACAAACACAACATACGCATCATTTCAATTCATTAGTCACTAACCGTAAATCAGTAAGAGAACGATTTCCCAAATATTAACCCCAAAGGCCGAAACCAACATCAGATCAAAACCCAGGAAACCATTCGACTTAGCCAACCTTCAGTTAGTTTCTAAATTTCACATTCCATATCGTTTATAATATTTTATAACGATTTATCGCTATTTTTAATTATTTTAAAATAGCCAATTTATTGGATCGTTTGAATGGAGCACAAGTATTTTCAAGGATGGACCTAGCTACAGGCTTCCATCAGCTTCGAATCGCCGAAGAGTGTGTTCCTATGACAGCATTCAGAGGTCCAGACTTATTCTATGACTGATTAGTAATGCCGTTCGGCTTATGTAACGCTCCAGCATACTTCGTCGATTTGATGAATCGAGTGTTCAGAGGAGTCCTGAATAAGTTTGTTCTGGTTTTTATCGATGATATTCTAATCTTCTCTAAATCAAAAGCCGAACATGAAAAGCATTTGGAACAGGTTCTAGAAATTCTGAGAAGGAACGTTTTAAAAGCTAAACTATCCAAATGTATATTCTGGCAAGATGAAGTAAAGTTTCTTGGCCATGTCATATCGAAAGAAGGAATTGCTATAGATCCAAGTAAAATCACAGCTATTCAAAATTGGAAACAGCCTAGTACTCCTACAGAAGTCCGCAGTTTTCTCGGATTGGCTAGTTATTACCAGAAGTTTCTTCAAAAAGTTCAACTGGAGCTCCTGATTTTATTGCGTGGAGGAGGAGAAAAAGAAGAGAGAAGAGATGAGCAAGAACCGCCGTTGCGAGTTGAGCTGTCGGGGAGAGAGAAAAGTGATTAGCCAATAGGTTTTTTTTATTAATTTATATATTTTTAAATTTCTAAAATACCCTCTTTCACACACGAACCCCAATGCAAACCCAACGACTGTCGTCCCTAGTGTTTTACCCCCATTTCGAACACAATGGGATATGTTTCGAAGGCCCGTTCGAATGTTTCAGTCAGTTTTCATTCAAATTAAAATATAAAACATTCAATATTCGATTTGAACATACATTTCAATTTGCCGGGGCCACAAACTGATTCTAAAAATTCCAGAAAAATAAATCTAGCTACATTTTGACGATATGGTCCCAACAAAACTAGTTTCGTCGAATTCTAAGACCGTTTGAAAAATGGCCCATTTTTGGTTAATCCAATTTAACTGTAATTGACCAAAACACGTTTTCCTTTGCCATGCTCACATATTAACTTCAAAAATTATGAAATTTGAAACCTAGTAATAGTTTAACATCCCGTATCCAACAAAAGTGATTTCATCGAATTCCGAGGTCGTTTGCAAAATGTCTATTTTCAAGGGCTATATAAATTCTACAGCGACCTTTCTGGAAATTCATTTGGCCATAACTTTTGATTCTTGCTTCGAAACTTCAATTTTTCAGATTCGTTAGAAAGATATTCACTAACAGATTTAAATATTTTTGGTTTCAGTCAAATCCGTTTTGTTTTGCACCTGGTACAGCCAGTCAAAGTTTGAATTCAAATTTTGAAACTACCGCGCCATTTCAGGCCTTGTTTATAATTCAAAGTAATTATATTTATTTTCAAACGATTCAAACTTACTTTTCATCGTTATTATTTAAAATATATTTATTTTAAATATTCAAAATCCACTAAAATAGCCAATTTAAAAATTTTAAATTGGTTCAGATTTTCCGGGTCGTTACAGATTTAATAAATGAATTATTAATTAACGGGCCTAGTGATGGTTTGATGTTATGGATGAATGTTTGTTTGTTTTTCTTTGATAGTTAAATAACCGACTATCGAAGTATTTGCCAATACCATTGTCAATATGGAGAGACCGGTTCGATTATTATCCGAGAACCACTCCGTATTGGCAGTAGCGTTGCGTATCAGATTATATTTAGATAATCGAAGACGGATTAAAGTGCAAGGAATTTTTCTATTAAAAGAAATTGTGCCTTCGGTTTCGTTCAATCCCAGAACGAACGTATATGGACGAATGTATGATAGAGTATTTCCAATGATCGCATATGTTGGTCTGTATAGATATATGTGGTGGCGGAGAATTTATTATCTTAGCATAATATCCAGAATATATTTGTGCAAATCAATTAATGATTAATGGATCTGACAATGTGGCATTCAAAGTGATTGTGCTATCAATGAATGGAAAGTAATCGTAGCCTTAGGCCTCAACAACCAGGAAATGACAAAAATCGGGCAGGCAGCATGGCCATGTGGGTCGCTCCCATTAAGATGTATAATTACCTATCTAGAGAAATTCCATTTGCTTCTTTATTCTATCGATGCTATCCTTTTCGGGAAACGGTTGTTGATCCCAACCGTTGGTGATATACATTCGATACACTCAAGCGAAATGAGTGGTCGGTCATGTGTGGGCCGGGTTGCAAGATGTTCTGGTTGAACCCCAGTTTATTCCCTCTAGAGATACACTATCGGAAGGTGGTTCCATGCCTTTTCATAGTCGGAATCCAATCTCCAATAAGCGCCCTGCGGTTTTTGATTTTATGTTATATATGGAGCGTGAGATGCAAGCGTTCCGCTAGATTGTTATTTATTTGATTTAGACACTAATATATTATCACTGGATTTTCGTATCAAAGTGTTTTGGGTTATAGTAAGGTAAAAACCATCCATGTTTATGTGTGGGTTGGTCTTACTATTATCCTTTCTTTCAAAAGGATTTTGAAAGTTAAACAAATGGTTGGAGTTTACTCACACCAGTCCCATGACTGACCCAGAGTTTATTTTGTTTTTGTTTTCCCTAAACTCTTGGGTGCCCAAATTTGTACGGGCAGTCAAGTAATCGGAATTTTTCAGATTCACTTGGAAGAGCTGGAAGCCGGAGGCTTCACCAGTTAGCTATAGACTATCATATTTCCACTATGTATTTTGTTGTATCTGGAAACAGGTGTTTATAATTGTTCCAGGAATAATTGTTGTGCTATGATAATGGTATGTATATACAGTTACTGATTTGTATTTCAAAAGTTATGTTATTTAATATATTTTATTCGTTCCGCTGTGAGATTTGTGTTTTTCGTTTTTCGTCTATTCTAACTTTTTCTTTCTTTCAATTCCTCATCCTCTAACTTCTTTCTACTAATGATTCGTATTTCTATGTCATTTGGGTTGGACGTGTGGTGTTATGAGTCAACTCAGATAGCACGGATTTGCGGGCCATTACAGTTGGTATCAGAGCTTAGGTTGAGCGAATACCTGAGCTTTGGTGGGGTTGTGCTCATTAAAGATAGGATCAGTAGTACCCTAGAATGAGTTGAGTCTATATATACGAGAGTGCGTATTTGTAAATTGATATAAAAAGTATTTTTATATTGTGTTGGTTAGTCTGGTTAGTGGTTTATGAATTTTGATCGAATCGTGGGACGCCAAGAAGTCGATAGTAATTTATAAACACTTGAACAGAAGATTGAACACGATATTGTTTTTAAGTGGGTAAATGAAATAATTTTACTCAAAATTCTATTTTGATAGTAAAATAATAATTTTCTGAAATTATTATATTATATGGATGAGTTGGTTGTTATTATAATCAAATGAGATTATAAAAAATTGGAATGGTTATATATAACCAAATAAAATTTGTATAAGAATGAAATGTACAAATGAGATGGATTAAAACTAAATTCAAACCAGAATTTGAAATTTAAATCCTAGGAAAATTGGAACTTTTTTTGAAGTATATTAAAATAATATAGCTTTGTTTTATAAGGATTTTGTGAATAAAAATCATTTTGAGTGGATTATGAAAGTATTAAAGCACTGAACTCACTTCAGTGGCTGGAAAATAATTCTGATGATGACTGCTGCTTCATCAATGTTCGTTTTCGAGTTTCTAAGTGATGGATTGCTACCTTAGAAAAGTTTTCAATGGAAATTTGTTTGAAAGAAAACAAATTGGTTTGAATATTCAAATATTTTGAATTTGAGATGGAAAAAAGTATATGTATATATTTACATGATTTCAAAAGGGTTTGTAATGAAAACCCAGGAATTTGAATTCTGAAATTTAAATTTAACTTAATCAAGTTAAATAGATTGAAGTGAGTAAATTGATTAAAATCAATTTGAATGAATATGAATTGAATTTGGATATATTGGTTGTAAATCATTCGAATTAAATGAACGTAAGCCTATATGATGTGGAATATGAATGACAACAAAAGTTTTGTAGGAATTAAACTTTGTCGAAATATGAAGAGTTGAGTTCAACTAAATGAGCTTTGGAAAGTTAATGGGTTTGAAGCACTTTTCTACCTTAGTAATTTCGGGGATGAAATTATTTTAAGAGGGGAAGAATGTAATGACCCAGATTTTTGGTCTGTTAATTTGAAATATTTAATATGGATTTTAAATATTTAGTTGATAATATAAATTAATTTTTATATTGAGTTATCGATTTAATAATCGATTTCGATTCAATATCGAATATATTTAATTATTGTAATACGAACAATAATTCAACTCAAGATTTTAAAGCTTGAAAACAATTCAGATAATCAATATATATTCTATTTGAATATAGACGACGATAATAATAAAATTATTTTCGAAGAATTTATTTGTTTTGGATTTAAATATTTTTATATCAATTTAATATGGTTATTTTATATATACGTTCGAACAAAACTTTATAGTATATTTTGTTGAGTCCAGAATAATGTGAATACGTTGAAATAGCGGTCAGTAGGTTAAAATAGCGGTTCGTGATTTAAATTAATGGACCCCGAGATATTTGATTGTGGATAGGTTCGAAATCAAATCAGTATCTATTTAAATAGAAACAAAATCTCTTTAAATCAAATCGTATTAAGTAGAAGTCAAATCAAATTTAATAAAACTGTACTTAACCTACCCTACCCTGTACCCGTCTATAGACTAATACTTCTACGCTAAGCTTTCTCTTCTTTTATATATGCAACTAATCCCTCTCTATTTTTCATTTTCGTTCCTCTGAAAAATGCCCTTTCTTCAAAAATGAAAACCCACTGTTATTTAAACCTTCAAACAAATTATTATTTAACCAAAGTAAATTCGAAGGGGACTCTCATTTGTTCCTCAAATCAGAACCAAACCCGCAATACCCCTTTGTTATTCTTCTTCAGATAAATCGAAGACCAAATCCAAAAAAAAGGGAGTCCGCGAGTGAAAATGGAAGACGCGCAGATCAAATTCGATAGTGGGAGTGGCTCGCGATTGAGGGTACATTGATGGGGATTCCGTTCAAGGTTGATTAGAGGATCGGGATGTAGTTCACGAAGTCAGATGTCGAGTGGTTGGAGGAGTATTGAAATCGTGTCTGTTGAAAGGGAAACTCGAATTCGAGTGGCGCGATGAGGTTAGCAAAGTGAACGTCGCTTAGATTTACCTAGGTACTTCAATGTTGTATTTCAACGGAGGAGAAGCAGGACGAGTTCGAAAAGGTGATGCTGGTATGGATTTCGATCTGGGGTTGGGTAGAGATTACTAAGGGAGTCTCGAATTTGATAGATGAAGCTGGTGAAATCTGGGGTCGTCATCCAGTCTTAGATGGTTCAGTGGTATTGTCTGAGGAGGTGAGGCATAGGTCTTCTGAAGGAGGAGTTTGAACGAGGTCATGTTGGTGGCAACTTTGGGTTGTTCCTGTTGGATTGGGATGACCTAAGGAGGGGCGTGTGTGCAACAGTGTAAGATGCATGAGTTTGGGTGTTCAGCAGTGGGGATTTGGAGAGCTTGGTCTGCGTTTTGGGATTTAGTAGAAGCTCAGGCGTGATGTAGTAGGTCTATCACTTATGGAAGCTGGTCTAGCTATTGAAGGAGGGTGAGTTTTGAGGTAATTCAGTATGTAGTAGTAGTGGTTGTGGTGATGTAAAAGGAGGGTGAAGCCAGTTAGGCAGTGGTCGATGATTCTTTGAAGATACAATTCGAAATTGGTAGTAGAAGTAAGGCATACCTTTTTATAAAATAAAATAAATTACATAGAAGTTTTATTTATTTATTTGTTGGTCATTAATTTAAATTAATAATTAATTAATCATTAAATAAAAATATATATATATTCATAGTTAATGGATTCCTAACCAAGACGATATCAAATTTAAATGGGATGTTCGGCAAAAGAAAAATACACGGTGAGTAAATCTCACTTGAATTTTATATAAAGATATATTTTTATCGTTAAAAATATTTATTGGTTGTTTGGTTGCATTAAAATATTACTGTGGCTATTATAAATATATATTAGTTATTTAGGATTGGTGTTTGTGGCTATTATATATATATTGGTGGTTGAATTCCCGTAGTATCATTAGCGGATGCCCGTGATATCATTAGCGGATGATTTCCCTATTGCCCCACAATATATATAGTGGATGACCTTCATACCGCGATATCTTACCTCGAAGCAGTATGGGTATTTTTTATGTTGGCTAACGTCTGTGGATGCAGGAAAAAAACAGGTTGGAGGGATCCAGCTGGATTCCTAAAAAATATTATTATTTGTTTGTTTTCACATATTTTATCATGTATGTTGTGTTGATTGATAAATGAGTGGTTTGATTGTTTAAATATCACTGGGGCCAAAATGTTGATATATATAAATATCAGGGAAAAGGATATTTGAAATTTAAAGGGAAAATTCTATTTATCTAAAATAGAATTTGAATTTAAATTGGACTATAAATATATTAACTTGTTTGAATACATAAAACAAGTAGAGAATTTATAAACATTGTTTATAAATTAATAATACGAGATTTGAAGTGAAATTATAAACAATGTTTATAAATAAAGTGGAAAAATTATCATTGGATAATTTGAATATTTAAATTCAAATGTGAATTTAAAAATAGTAATGGGGAAATCGTTTTAAAGAAATAAACGATGGAATTTCTTCTGATGTTCAGAATATAAATTGAACTAAAATAAATCCATAAGGATTTATAATTTGAATTCAATTAATTTGAATTTATTTAAATAGAAGTTAAATTGAATATGAAAATAAATTGGGTGTTATATATATATATAAGTTATTAAAATAGAAATTTCCAAAATAAGATTTTTGTTTTAAATAGATTTCGAAATAAACTTGTTTAAATATAAAACAAGGAAAATTATAAAATGGTGTTTATAAATATAGTGAATTAATTATCAAGAGACAATTTGAATATTTAAATTAAAATATAAATTTAAAAATAGAATTTGAAATCATTCAAAAGGGAACAACGGATTTTATCCTGCAATTCAGAATATCAAAGGGATGGAGTTTCAAATATAAATTTGAAAGGGAACTTGTTTAAATATACGAAACAAGGAAGTTGAATTTATAAATAGTGTTATAAATTTCGTGAAATAAACTATCATTTGGATAATTTAAACCATTTAAATTTAAATAGGAATTTAAAAGTGAAATGGAGAAGTGTTTTGAAATAAAACGATTGATTATATTTCAGAATTCAGAATATAAGCTGAATTGAGAAAAATTCAATGGGTTTATAATTGAAATTCGATTATATCGAATTTTATAAATAATTTATTTATAAAAGGAATTGGAATTAAATAAAGAAGATTGAAGGATAAATAAATTTATTACCGAGTAAGGGAAAATCGACAATTATAGATAATCGAAAATATTAAGTTTGATTTGGAAAATTGGTTTAAAATATATTAAAGTATATTAGAATGGAGTTAGAATTTATATATAAACGAAGTTTAAAACGTTTATATATTAAATATAATTAAAACGAGCTCGTTGCAGCGCGGAAGTTCGTAAATTGGCGTTCCGAACTTCAATTGAGTATATAGAACTCAATTTAAGTCGGAATTCTTTGAAACAAGAATCGTCAGGGACGATTAGATAATCGTTTTCCAATGGAAGAGAAAAATTTAGATTTTATTGAATATATTTTGAGTTATGTCAAAATCAAATTTTCAGAAAAACAATGCCAGAACCATTGTAAACGGTTTATTTAAATAAATAAAGGGATTTTAAGTAAATAAAATCCGAATTTCCATTAGAAAAATCCGGACATGAGTTGTAAAATAAATACAAACTCTAGTTGTATAAATGAATCTGATTTTTGAATCAAAAGTCAGATTTTTAATTATTGAATAGAATTGACTAATTTGAAGAATAATTAGTAAATGGAATTTTGAATTGAAATTGGGCGTTGGATAAGTAAATGAGGTTTAAGAATTTATATTCGAAATTGAATATGAAACTCGAGTTGAAAATGGAATTAGATTTTGTTTTTAGTAAATTAAAAACATATCCGGAAGTGATATGTTCAATTAAAAAGATGAAATGGGCAAAAGAGCTGATTAAAGAATAGTTTAACAAATCGAATTAAAATGACCAGACTGAGTTGAAATAAATTAGAAACGGATGCATATGTGTTAACAGGTATGGGATGAAGAGAATGAAGTTTATAAATTCCGTGCCCGACAAAAAGGTACACGTTTAAATTCCATATAAGGTTTTATGCGCCGAATCGGCAAGCCACTTGGCTTTTTGATTTTCTTTTTGAATGGAAAGGGCCTAGAGAGGCGAGTTGAGGTTTGAACTATCGACCAGTACAAAGGAGGTTATGGCGAAATTTTCCGAAAATTTAAGGAGTTAGAATATTTTTAAGATAATTTGATAATTAGAAATCTACATATCAGTATATATATAATTCGATAAGGAAACGGAATTAAAATAAAATGTTATAAACAAAAAGGAAATTAATAAATTTGATCTGATAAAAATAGAAAGAGAGTGTATACATGTTTAAAAGATATGGATAAGTGGTTTAATATGATGTTGATTATTCGAGAATAGTGGTCTTATCTATTTTGATGTTAAGAATGTTTTCGGTCAAGGCCTGAGAGGTAATTATACCCCAACTTGATTGATTTCATTTTTAACCGATAAATAGGATGATTCAATCTCGAAGATAAATGTTTGAAAGAGTTTAGTTGAATGTAGTATTTTGGGTTGTCGTAACGATGTTTTACACAACATTCGTTTAAACCCAAGTAAGTGGAAATTTAGAAATGTAATAAATAAATATTTCCTGAGTGTAGAAATGAACGATCGTGGAAGAGATAAATAATTGGAATTTTTCCAATTACAAGTAAAAGATATTTTCTATGTACAGAAAATAAAAGAAGGCGATATACGGAAATATTTTTCAAATAGCGAAAATGCCAAGATGATAATTGAAAATATTTGTTTAACAAATACTGATAAGGAAATGGGAAGGGTGATTTAATTAATGAAATATTAATTAACGGGCCCAGTGATGGTTTGATGTTATGGATGAATGTTTGTTTGTTTTTCTTCCATAGTCAAATAACCGACTATCGAAGTATTTGCCAATAACATTGTCAATATGGAGAGACCGGTTGGATTATTATCCGAGAACCACTCCGTATTGGAAGTAACATTGCGAATCAGATTATATGAAGATAATCGAAGACGGAGTAAAGTGCAAGGACTTTTTCTATTAATAGAAATTGTTCCTTCGGTTTCGTTTAGTCCCAGAACGAACGTATATTGACGAATGTCTGACAGAATATTTCCAATGATTGCATATGTTTGTCTGTATAGATATATATGGTGGCGGAGAATTTATTCTCTTAGTATAATATCCAGAATATATTTGTGCAAATCAATTAATGATTAACGGATCTGACAATGTGGCATTCAAAGTGATTGTGCTATCAATGAATGGAAAGTAATCGTAGCCTCAGGCCTCAACAACCGGGAAATGCCAAAAACAGGGCAGGCAGCATGGCTATGTGGGTCTCTCCCATTAGGATGTATAATTACCTATCTAGAGAAATTCCATTTGCTTCTTTAATCTATCGATGCTGTCCCTTTATTGAAACGGTTGCTGATCCCAACCGTTGGTGATATACATTCGATACACTCAAGCGAAATGAGTGGTCGGTCATGTGTGGGCCAGGTTGCAAGACGTTCTGGTTGAACCCCAGTGTTGTCCCTCTAGAGATACACTATCGGAAGGTGGTTCCATACCTTGTCATAGTCGGAATCCAATCTCCAATAAGCTCCCTGCGGTTTTGGATTTTATATTATATATGGAGCGTGAGATGCAAGAGTTCCGCTAGATTGTTATTTATTTGATTTAGACACTATTATAATATCAATGGATTTTCGCATCAATGTGCTTGGGTTGTAGTAAGGTAAAAACCATCCATGTTAATATGTGCGCTGGTCTTACTATTATCCTTTCTTTCGAAAGGATTTTGAAAGTTAAACAAATGGTTGGAGTTTACTCACACCAGTCCCGTGACTGACCCAGAGTTTATTTTGTTTTTGTTTTCCCTAAACTCTTGGGTGCCCAAATTTGTATATGCAATCAAGTAGTCGGAATTTTTTAGATTCACTTGGAAGAGCTGGAAGCAGGAGGCTTCACCAGTTAGCTATAGACTTTCATATTTCCGCTGTGTATTATGTTGTATCTGGAAACAGGTGTTTATAACTGTTCTAGGAATAACTGTTGTGCTCTGATAATGGTATGTATATACATTTACTGATTTGTATTTCAAAAGTTATGTTATTTAATATATTTTATTCGTTCCGCTGTGAGATTTGTGTTCTTCGTTTTTCTTCTATTCTAATTTTTTCTTTATTTGTATTCCTCATCCTCTAACTTCTTTCTACTAATGATTCGTGTTTCTGTATCATTTGGGTTGGACGTGTGGTGTTATTAGTCAACTCAGATAGCACGGATTTGCGGGCCATTACACCTGATGCAATTATTTATTTTCTCCTCAAACATTGACAGACATTTGTCCCCCTCCCGGACAGATGTCTAAGCTGAAACATGGGCTATTTTTCTTAAGGAATGAGGTGCAAATGGCTTACGGATGAGCTCGGATCAATGGTGATGGTATATGATGTATTCTAAGTGAAAATGGAGCCTCTATGGCTTGCCAAAACAACCTATAACACCAACTCAATACACTACAAAGATTCACACATAAAATCATCGAATTGAAATTGAAACTCATAAATAAGAGAATGATAAAACAAAAAACCAATCAACACAACTAAATGCACACAACACATAAGTGCCAATGTCACACTTTTCAAGCATAAATGCTTGAGGCATAAATGTGAGTTCATATGAACTCACCTTTGGTCGTTGAATGCAATGAGATGAATCAAAACCTAGCCAAAACAACTTCTCTTCGCATATGGCACACAATTCTTCAACCTATACACAAAATGGATGATAAACCCAATTAGGTTTGGAAAAATCCCCAAAAATGGAAGAGGAAGCAAGTATTGGAAGATGGAGTTGATCTTACCAAGATTTCTCCTTGAATTAGCCAAACTAACACTAAATTTCCTAAGATTGGAGCTTAGGAAGATTAATTTCCTCTTCTTTTAGGTTTAGGAATTTACTTAGGATAATGAATGAATAGTTGAATGAAAAAGGGAGGTAGGTGGAGAGTCCATGTAGTGGCTTTCATTGGGTTAGGGGCTATGTGACACCCCACGTCCGTTAATGTCACTCACTTAGGGAATGCATTAAGTTTCGTGAAGCGTTATAGGAAAACAGACACAGAATAATTACAAGACAGATATAAATAGGATAGCAGCGGAAATTTAAATTTTTATTTCAACATAAATGATAATACCGTGGTCCATAATTCCATAAGTCACAAAAACCATTATAATAAAATAACTTACGTCTTGCATCATCAGAGTACATAAGAATATAAAAACATAATTCCCCAATTGAAAATTTAAGCCATAGTAGAGACAAGAACTTGAGCCATACTTCAGAAGTAGCTCCTAGCAAGATGATATCTGAGTCCTGACTAAGCCTGAGTGTTTCCTCCTTGAGAACCTGGAGGGGGGAACGGAAGAAAGAAGGAGAAACAAAAGGGTCAGACATAAAGTTTGGCTAGTCTAGTTACTTTTAGCCAATAAATAAATAAAAGTAACATGATAGGCATATAAAGTGGACAAGGGAGATCACTACATAAATGGCAGGTGTGACATGGTAGACAGGATAAGGTGTATATGCTTCTAATGATTACTCTGCACTATCACTAGTATATCCAGAAAGAGGTGGTCCCTTCAACTATATGGTGGTAGACTTAGGTATACGTCCAAATGTATCCTAACTACTACCCTGATCGATCGACTCCCTAACCCTGTAGATACCTTGTGCTAGCCCCACAGTAGGAGGTATCACTTCCTACAGTGGCAACCCCTTGTCGTAATAATATGCAAAATCATATCTACAGGTGTCACGGTCATCTTATCCCCCTCAGCCTGGCTCATGCACACACATGGCCTGGTCGGTTTGCGCCGCCCACGCCGTCCTCCACGTTTGGATCTCTTACAATCAGTCAGTAAGCGCGCCCCTTATCCGCCTAGTACAGAGTACTTTGTTTGATACCTGCTCCAGGTTACTAACTGAAATGGGTCCCACACAATATGATACAAGCTTTCCCCTTTGTCTTGTATCCCCCACTAGGTTTTCACTGACTACGTATACTACTAGGTGTCTTTAATTACATAGCCTTATTTATTTCTACCAGTTATGCTTACCCTAAAGGGTGTCTATAATTACATAACTTTATTATTTCCTTTGGTTATGTATACCACTATGTGTCTTTAATTACATAACCTTAACAGGTTTAGTTTGTGGGCATATATGTGAATATTACTGTAATGTCCCGTATTTTTACGGTGTAATAATAAATTTATTTAATTATTTAAATAAAGGTTTAGAGATTTATATGGTCGTTTAATTAAATAATATTGAATATTTAATTAAACTAAATAATAGAATAATTATTTAATCTGTGAAGTAGTCGGATATAGTGGAATTGACAATATTGTGTGAATTGGACAATTCAAAATATATAATTCAGTTTAATGTTGAATTACGATAACGAATATATTTAATTAACGATGGTTGAACATATAAATTATATTATAATTATAATCGAGCTCAAAATGGCGCGACAGTTCGCTATTTGGCGTTTCGAACTTTAAATGGATATACAGAATCCGTTTTAAATCTGATTTCGGTGAAACAAGAAACGTTTGGAGTTGGTGAAATATATTTTTCTAATGGAAGAGAAAAATTGGGATTTCATCATGTCAATTTTGATTTATGTCCAAATCAAATTTTCGAAAAGTCGCTATGGAATTCCTTCATTATTTATAGCGATTTATTTATATTATAAATGAATTTTTCAATATACATTGAATATCGATTCAACCGGGATTTGAATATCGAGTTATAAATCCAATCGGAGCTGTATGATATTCTATTATGAATATATATGATAATATTTATTTTTTATTATTTAATTTAATTATTTTTAAATATATTTATATATTTAAATGGGTTATTTAAAGCTTTAAAAATAGCCAGTTTTACAAACGAGCTTTGTTTTCGACGAAACTAATTTTGTTGGATCTGAAATATTAAATTATTGTTATATATCAATTTTCGTGATTGTTGAAGTCAGTATGTGGCCGTATGTGATTTTAATGTGAAATATAGTCGATAATTTGACTTCAAAAATACGTTGTGTGAGCGTACGAAGTCGGAATTCGACGAAACCAGTTTCGTTGGGTCCGTAATGTCGAACTCTAGCTATATGTCCATTTTCATGATTTTTGGATATGGTATATAATCATAGCGATTTCAAAGGATAAATAGAATTAGTGGTTCATTAAAATTGAATATTAAATCAAATATTAAAATATTTAAAATCTTCTATAAATAATCCTTAACTCCTTCTAAACCTAAAAATGTTTCTTTCTGGTCAATGCCTTTCACCGCCGCATGTTTCTTTCTCTAGAAACAAAATTCAAACAATTCAAAAATTATATAAAATCAAATAAAATTCCTTAAATCTCCTAACAACTTTGTTTGAATTCGTTGGGTTAAGGGCTCCTTCCTCATACCAATTTTAGGGGATGCGATTCAGATTTGTGGGGGTTGCGATGTTTGTACAGTGGGAGTTTGTGAGCTTGGGCTGATCAATACATAGATTTGAGGAATTGATTCGAGAGTTTGAGTTCGGACTTGGCCTTGTGGGATGAGATAGTTGTTGCGTGATTATTTTTAGGGTGATCAATGATAAAGAGTGTCGATCGACACTACACTGTGAAAGGGAGAAGCTGGAAGTCAGACTCCGACTGTTTGGTGCGAGTGGTGATGTGTGGGGTTGACGAGGAGGAGGCTTGGACGAGATGAATTTTGGTGGTAGTTCGGTGTGATTCGGTTGAGAGACGGTGGCGCTATGGAAGAAGGAAGGTGCGGTAATGGTGAATGAAGGAGTCGCGATTGTGTCTCAACGTTTGGGGAAGAGAAAGGAAGCGGGTTGGGTTGGCTGCCCGCGTATTGGGCTAGTATGAAAAGGTTGAAGCCCACTTAACAATTTAATCCATGTTTTTAAATTAATTTAAATATGTATAAACTTCAAACAGTCATAACTTTGTCGTACGTTAATAAAATTCAACGAAACTGGACACGTTGGGATCGTATGGACGGAAGTGTCACAGTGGAACTGACTAGGAGTGAATTGGAGCTTATTACAATTTATTGCAAAATAAATTGTCTGTCTGAATCAAAGATAGTTAATCATTATTTAACGATTACTGTCCAATGTGAGTAAAACTCACCAACTCTACCAGTTCATATTTTTATAATGTATTTTTAGAACTACTAAATGATGATTGATTGTTTTGTGTTAATTGTTTGGTTGAATTGCTTATGTATTGGTTGAAATTATAGATAACGATATATATATAAATCGTTAATCAAATATTGATTCTGTTTATCAGAATATTTCATATTGAAATGAAATCGATGTTATGTATATTGTTTAATATCTGTGATGCAGGGAAACAGGTTGGAGGGATCCAACTGGATTCCTCAATATTTATAATACTGTTTGTTTTCATATATTGTGATATATGATGTGATGTATAATATGTGACAGATTATAATGACACTGGTCTGGTTAATTGGTATTTTAAATACCATATGAAATACTGTAATGTAGAGGGAAATTTTCAAAGTGAATATTGAAAATGAAATATTTATATATGAAATAAATAGGATATTATAAAAGGTAATATTTGGAAAACAAATATTGGAAAATATAATTATAAAAGGAAATATTTATTTGGAAAATAAATAGAATTATTAGTTGGAAAATCAATAGAATTATATAAAAGGATTTATATAAAGTGAAAAGAATTATATAAAAGGATTTGTATAGAATAAATATGATGTTGAAAAGGGAAATATTTGTATATAATAAATATGATATTGAAAAAGGAAATATTTATAGGAAATAAATAGAATTATAAAAGAAATTATTTGGGAAACAAATAGAATTATATAAAGGAATATTATTCACATCCTATGTGAAAGATTAGATTAAAGTAAATATTTTGTAAATAAAATATTATAAAGGAATTTGGGTTTGAAGTTGGAATTTAAATGGAATTACTGAAATTAGAAACCGACTGGAAATTAGTTGAGTTGAATGGCTTTCTAGGTATTGATCTGATGTTGGTTTTGGCCTTCGGGGTTTATACTTAGGAAGTTGTTCTCTTACTAGTTTATAGTTAGAGACTGATAGAGGTGGGAAGATATTGACGTGTGTGTCAGAAATGGAAACGTTTTCCAAAGTTAATAAAGTATATTTTCTAATTTTAGAAAATTAGGAATGTATGAATATATGGAAATGATAAATTGGGAAATGAAATGATTATTGATATGTAAGATTTCCATCTGGAAATAATATCTTTTTTGCACATGTGTTTTCTTTGATAGTTAAACCACCGACTATCAAAGTTTTGGACCATTTCCGTTGTTAATACGGAGAGACTGGGATCAGATATATTATCTGAAAACCACTCCATATGGCATTAGCTTTGCGAATCAAATATGATGAAGAAAATTGAAGACGGAGTTATGCCAGGGCTGTCCTGTTTATAGAATAGTGCCTTCGGATTGTCCAATCTCAGGACAACTTGAATGGACGAGTGTCTGACAGTGTATGTCTGGAAGATCGCGTAAGTTGATCATTTCAAACGTATTTACGTTGGTGGCGGAGGAATTCGTTTCTCTTAGCTTATACCTGTGGTATTTTTGGGGAATTCAATTTGTGATTTGACGGTATGACGATGTGGCATTCAAAGTAAATGAAGGAGCGATCTGTTGAAAGATTCGTTATGACCTCAAGCCTCATCAACTGGGAAATGACAGAAATCGGGCAGGCAGCATGGCTAAGTGGGCCGCATTCAATTAGGGTATATTGTCACCATCTAGAGAATATTCGTTTGTTACTTCTCTCGCTTTTGTATCTCCCGGGAATGGTTATGTTGGTATACCAACCATAAGGTGATAATATATTCGGAACATTCAAGCAAAATGAATGGTCGGTCATGTGTGGCCGAGTTACAAGATGTTCTTATTGAACTCCAGTGTTTCTCTTCTAGAGTACACTGATCGTAAGGTGGTTCCATACCTTTTCATAGTTGGAATCCATTACCCAATAAGAGCCTGCAGTTTTGATTGTATATTATATATGTAGAGCGTGAGATGAAAGTGTTCTACTAGACTACTATCTACTTGATTTAGACATTATTATAATATCAGAAGAGATTTGATATAAAGAATATTTTGGTTTGTAGTAAGGTAAAAACCGTCTGTGTTTATATTTGGATCGGTCTTACGATTATCCTTTGTTTCGAAAGGATTTTGAAAGGTTAAACAAATGATTTGTGTTTACTCACACTAGTCACATAACTGACCCAAAGTTTATTTTGTTTTTTGTAACAACCCGTAAATTCTGAACTAATTTAAAATTTTTATTTTAGAAAATATTAATGAATTTTGAGGATATAATATAATTCATATAATATATATGGCCCGAATGGCTACTTTTCACATATGAAGGAATTTCGACTCGAAACCACACCCATTGAGTCTGGAATAATGTTGCTGCATTTAAAAAGTATAAACATTTATATATTTTGAGTTTCTAAATTTATTTGTTTAAAAATGTATTTTTAATATTAAATATATAGCCCTTGAAAATAGTCATTTTTCAAACGACCTCCGTTTTCGACGAAACCACTTTTGTTGGAACCGGAATGTCAAATTATAGCTAAGTTTCAATTTTTAGAATTTTTCGAGTTAATATGTGAGCGTGGCGAACGAAAATGTGTTTTGACTATTTTAGTTAATTTTAAACAACTTGAAAATAGCCATTTTTCGAACAGTCTCAGAATTCAACGAAATTAGTTTTGTTAGAACCGTATCGTCACAAG
Organism: Allium sativum; assembly: GCA_030737875.1. Lineage (NCBI taxonomy): Eukaryota > Viridiplantae > Streptophyta > Magnoliopsida > Asparagales > Amaryllidaceae > Allium > Allium sativum. The sequence goes on along the minus strand of CM060927.1, from coordinate 256,440,349 downwards.
AAAGCTAAAAATATTTTTTTAGAATTTTCTGAGGTCATATATGGCCCTGGCATATTTAAATGTACGGTCAATATTTAATTAACTAATTTTTAATGGAATTTTAAATAAATTTCTACAGATTTCGGAATTGGACCCCGAGACCCGTCCCATTGCATTTAGAAGGCCTCAAAACGTTAAAATCAATAGTAAGCAAGCCCAATTCTGAGACAGTCCAGAAATCCGCCTTTATAACACGTTTTTCAATGAATTTAATAATAAAAAAAATAAAGAAACCCTAAACCTAATTCATAGCCGCCGCCTACCCCCTTTGAACAATGGCCAGAATCATCCCAATTTCAAACACTAATTTCTCTTAATCCGTTCAACGAAAATTGGCAAACTATATATCAATTCGAAGAGATTTTCGAGAGCTTTAATCTCATACGGTGATGATCATCTCTGGAGCTTTGTGGTGCTAGATTTTTGGGCGTGAAGTGGTCGGTTTTGGATGGGGTTTGTGGGCCATAGGGGGGCGCGAGTGGGGACCCAAGGCAGGCGAAGGGGGAGGCCGGGGCTACGACGTGGTGAAGTTTGATCGACCTCTGGGCGCTTCTAGCAAGGTGCGATTTTGGTCAAGGAAGGGACCATATGGGTTCGCTCATTCTAGTTTACACGACGGAGTAGAAGCAAGGATTATACGGCTAATGAATGTAATTAAAGATTTTTATTTTATTATTTAATTTAATTATTATCCAATCTTTAAAAATCAATATCTCTTTCATACGAGGGCCGTTTGACGAACCGTAAGTTGCGTTGGACTCGTCTTTCAGAGATCTTCGCAATAGAGCGAACCAGAGCTAAAACTGAGACAATTGAATTTTCAGCCATATCAATGTGAGAACTCTAATTTTTATTATTTAAATTATTTTTAATTATTTTTCGCATGTTAATAATAATTGTATTTTGATGTTAAATCAAATCTGAAATGTTCTGTGTTGTACATATTGTTGCTTGTGTTATATTGTTGATTGTTGCTTGTGTTATGTTTGTTGTTCATGATATGCTAGATCCGCGTTGAATTTAATATATTGTTGAATTTTATTTGCGATTAGAAAATTAAATCTAAATTTAGATTTAAATAATATTTTATTCAGATCTAGTTGCTCTAATTTATTTTAAATTATTAAAATATTATTTTTATTTGTTTATATAACAGTAGAATTGGTCAACAACTAAAATATACTTTCATTTGTTTATGCTACAACAGAATATAAGCAACAAATAAAACCTTATTTTTATTTGTGTACCTTACAATAGAATATGAACAACAAATAGAATATATTTTTATTTGTTTCATTACAATAGAATTTGGCTAACAAGTAAAATACCATTTTTTATTTGTTTACATTTAGAACAAGGTTTATGATTTACAGTAAAATTTCCTTTTTACTGTTACCTTAAACATAAGAGGTTATAGAATTAGAATAACAATAAAATATTAAATTTTATTGTTGATATTAAAAACATATTAGTAAAATAAAACTTTATTTACATTATATTTGTAAATTAAAGGTTATATTTTGAAACCACCTTTTCGTTTACATTTTTATGTAAATAAAAATACATGTTTTGGAAATCACAATTTTGTTTACATTTTATATGTAAATAAGATATTATTTTCAGAAGTTACATAGAAATTGGATAGGTATTTTATTCGTGTTTTTCAACGCAAATATATACATAGAAATATTAGTTTTACATTTTATTTGCATCCCACCATGCAAATAAAATACTGGAAATAAAAGTACACTTTTTATTTGCATTCTACAACGCAAATAAACATAGAAATTAAAAGTTTGCTTTCCATTTGCACTTTTCAATGCAAATATAGCATGAAATAAAATTCATTTTTCTTATTTGCATTCTCTAATGCAAATATACATTAAAATATAAATTGTTCTTTTATCTGCATTCCCTAATGCAAATATGTTTTGAAAATAGAGTTTGCCCTTTTATTTGCATTCACAAATGCAAATATATTCTGAAAATAAAATTTGTTCTTTTATTTGCATTCTTCAATGCAAATATACATTGAAAATAAAATTATTCCTTTTATTTGCATTCACAAATGCAAATATATATTGAAAATAAAATTTGCTCTTTTTACATTCACAAATGTAAATATACTTTGAAAATCAAGTTTGTTCTTTTATTTGCATTCCACAATGCAATATAACATCAAAAATAAAAGTTACATTTTTATTTGCAAACATAAAAATGAAATAAACATCTTTGTCAAACTTGATTTAGTTAAAATGAAATAAACATTTTTGTCAAACTTGATTAGTTAAAATAAAATAATTACTTTTGTCAATTTATACTAGTTGAAATAAAATAATCACTTTTATCAATTTACACTAGTGGAAACAAAATATGCATTTTTGTCAATTTATGATTATTGAGATGAAAATAACATTTTTATCAATTATATTAGTTGAGAAAAAAATGTACATCTTGTCAACTTTAGATGGTTGAAAACAAAACGGACATTTTTGTTAAATAAAAGAATTAAGCACAAATGGCATTTTTATAATTTATATGCAAATTTAATAATTGTCTTTATTTGCATAGCATGTAGAAGAAATTATAAGCAAATATAAAAATCATTTATTTTATTTACAAATTTACAGTAGCAACTATATCTAAATAGTAAAATCATATTATTTGTCAACACATACATTAGGATGTGTAGGTGGGTTAAAGTAACATCCTTTGCATACATTAGAATTTGTGTGCAATCTAAATTAAACATTTTATGTGCTAGGGTATACCTTGAAAACATTTGCCAATAAGGCTATTTCACTTATGTGTAAATGTTAAGAATATGTACATATAAATAAAAGAAAATAGAAAATTATCTTTTATTTGTCATCCACAGCAATGCCACATAAATAAATTATAGTTTATTTGACCTTAGAAATGTATAGGGAAATTATACGAATAAAAATACATTTTTATTCGGTATTAGAAATATTATAACATGTTAGTTCATTATCATCAACATGTTAGTAGAATTAAATTGGTTGAATTCTTTCACCAATCATTTATTTTTATGAACTGTTATTGGATGAAAACCCCACACGGGTGTTGGGATGAAAATTTACATACACTAATCCCAATATTCAGTTGTATGTTGATCGTTAGATCGACAGGCTGCGATGAGCGTTATTGCTTCATTTTAATGCTTACACAGTGGAAATTACACTTTGGATGTAGATGGATGGTTTGATGATCATACTGTTCTTGTCATATATATGATGTGTGTGAAATCCATATAATAAAATTATATGGTAAATGATTGAGTCGCATTTCGATTCAGGTGTTCTTTTAAATGAGAATATTTTTACAGTAGAAATCCTTTTTATATAAAGTATATATATTTTCCTAAAAAAAATAAAAATATTGTTAATCAAGTATATGTTAAAACAAAGAATATTTGTAAAAGATAAGAATTTGTAATATAAAGAACACTTCCCATTTAGAATCTTTTATATAAAGAATATTTTTAATGATTATTTTAAAATATGTTTCTAAAAGATTATTAGGATTTGCAATTATATTTTGTGATATGAAATAAGTTGAGATGTAAAGTGGATTTATCGTGGACGATGTTTTAAACGACCTTTGTCCTTTAATCCAATTTACATTGAAATTATTATTTGGAATTTATAAATCTATTTTATAGATTTAAAAAGACATTTTCTAAAAATCAAGTTTTCCAATTTAATATCTTAAACTGGAATTAAGTGGAAATTCGATTGGTAATAATCGAAATGGGCTTCTGTAAAAGAAGACCGATATTATAGATGGAATTTAAGAGGCCTTGCCGTTATTCCATTTATATTATTAGTCCGATACAGAAATTTATATCGATTATGTATTGATTTGATTTCTGTGGAATTCCATATTTTGGAAATAGATTTGTGGGTTTATCGTGAACTGTGTTTTAAAGGACACTAGTTCTTTAACCTGTTTAAGACAAGATTTATTCCTTAAATAAATTATCTTGTAATAATGAATTTTGATATCAAATCAAAACTGGAGTTTTAATAAATCTTTTAAGGAAGATTTAAGATTTTATTTTCAGAGTTTATCTTTGATAAAATTAATGAGAATCTTCTAATATGAATATCTTATTAAAAGAATACTCGGAGTTGGAATGTGGCGTAATGTGTGATTTTCCAATATTTACTTTTTAATCACAAAGTACGCGAGTTATTCAGAATGACCGGGTTTAACCCATTCTGAATAATCATCACGACGATCAAGAGTCAAAGATGAAGACGGTGATTGAAGACCGAAGGTTTTCACATCGTTGGGATGATGATGACTGGTATCTTGAATTGGGATTGGCCTTCCAAGGCAAGGTATTTAGTAATGATCGTCCAAACGCATTTGGAGATCGACGAACACGTTGTTTCGCTCAGACCCAGAGCGGACTTATAAATGGATTGCGTGTCTGACATTGTATTCCTTTCTATTGTATTTGTTGAACGCTACTGATTATATATTTCTGTTTGGTGGTGAAGAATTTATTCTTTACTTATCACCCTTCTCTTAGACGTATGAGTTTAGAGGTTATATATATATATATATATATATATATATATATATATATATATATATATATATATTGGTAGATGATCAATAATATGGTAGGGTCTGACAATGTGACATGCTAAGATGCAAATGATTAAGGCTATGTTGAAAACCAGGCCTTGTGGTTGATGATCAAAGCACAGTCTATTTAGGCATAGCTTTATGTATATCGTGACTTCGCGAGCCTCACACACCGGTTGAGTCTAAAACGGGAGAAGGGAACGCAGGGAGTGCACACATTTCTTTCTAGCTAGAAGTGGTGTCAGTGCTTAAACTGGCTGACATTTGCTTATGTGGTTGTTCGAATTTTGCGAGGCCTCGGTTTATTCTTATCGGTCGCCCTCAGCTGATTTGTAGATCCAATTGGATCGGGGAGCGTGTGTTCAGGCATAACTAATCCACTAAAGTATTTGTGGACCGGCCTTGCTGTATCCAAGGGTTCGCCAGCGTCCGAATCCTGAGGCATTACTAGAGTGTCTCGAATCGGTCAGGAGCTCCTCCCTAGCCTTGACTCATGATGGAAACCCAATTTCCAATACGCCCTTGCGGATTTGATTGTATAACTAGTATGGCGACATAGTAGATGGTATCTATGCCGTCTAGGATTGATATTATATTTGAAATGTTTTAAATACATATATACACACTAATAATAATATCGTTTTTACGTATCAAGCATCTTTTGACCATTATAAGGTAAAACCCTACCCTCTGGTGTGCGTTGCATTGTGTGATGGGAACTGGGTCTTATAATGGTTTCATTTTTCTAAAAAGCATTGCGTTTTTTGACGATTTACTTTATTTATGCACTGGCAATCCAATGGAGTAAACTCGTTCCGCGTTAGCGGCGTGGTCCTGTGATTAGCCTACTTATTAGATAAGTTAAGTATAGAATTCTCACACCAGTCCCACGACTGACCTGTAGTTTGTTTCACTTTGCAAACTCGGGTGCCCTCTTTCCACATGGGCAGTCGAGTAGCTTTATTGTAGTAACCCGAAAATCTGGGCCAGTTTAAAAATTTTATTTTGGCAATTTTAGCGAATTTTGATTATTTAAAATGAATTATTTTAAATAATATCGACGAAAATCTATTTTGAATATAATTCGAACGTATATATTTATACGCGTCGTCGTTAGAATATAAATAATTATATATAATTATAAATGGAATTGAAAATGGCGCGGTAGTTCGATAATTCGATTTCAAACTTCAATTGAATGTACCGGGTGCAAAACAATCCGGATTTTAGTGAAACCAAAAACATTAGGATCTAATTGTGAATATCTTTCCAACGAATCCGGAAAATCAAGATTTCATATCGGGAATCAAAAGATATGTCCAGTTGAAAATTCTGAATAGTCGCTATGGAATTCAGGCCCTTAAAAATTGGCATTTTTGCAAACGACCTCGGATTTCGACGAAACCAGTTTTGTTGGGTCCGCAGTGTCAAGTTATTGCTAGGTTTCAAATTTCACAATTTTTCGATTCAATATGTGAGCGTGGCAAAGGAAGACGCATTTGACCAGTTTTAGTTGATTTTAATCGACTGGAAATTGGCCATTTTTCATACGGTCTCAGAATTCGACGAAACTAGTTTTGTTAGGACCGTATCGTCAATACGAAGCTAGAAAATATTTTTCAGGAATTTTTCTACTTAGTATGTGACCCCGGTAAATTGAAATGTACGTTTAAAATTCAATAAAATGATTTAAATGTAAATTCAACGGAAACTGATTGTAACGATCAAATCAGCTTGCGATATATATCCCATTGGGTTCGGAATGGGAGTAAAACGCTATAGACGACAGGCGGTGGGCCTTGTTTCGAGGTCGTATGTAGAAGTCAACTTTTTGCTAATTAAAATAATTAAATAAAATAATAAAATTAAATTTCCTTCTCTCCCCTTTAACACGATTTGCCCCCCCCCCCAATTCATTTCTGATCGATTTAAAAAGAAAAGAAAAACGCGAACGGAGGACGGAGGCGCAGCGGCCACCGCGCCAAGGCGTGACGCCACCTACCCCCGACGAGACCCCAGCCTCGCCCTCTCCTCCTCCTCCTCCCACGTCGAAGTCGCGACCCTCCCCCTTTGGCTCCGACGCCCCTGCCCAGACCCCCACCTTCATCCGCGAACCCTAGGACCACCGCCCCCCTCTTCTTCCTTCCTCCTCTTGCTGCCGCTTCCCCCACCTCCGCCGACCTCCACTGCGATACCCTTTCCCCCCCCCCCCCTTTTCAGACCTCGGCGGCGCTGGACCCCCCCTTCGAAGTTCAACGGTGGAAAGCGCCCCCCCTGTAAGTTTTTTTCAATTTATTTATTTTATTTTTATTTTTATTTAAAACAGAAAAGAAAAACCGGTTTTAAAATGATTTAAAACTGATTTTTAGAAAAAGGTTTTAACTTTAAAAAGAAAAAGGTTTTAACTTTAAAAAGAAAAAGGTTTAAACTTTAAAAAGAAAAAGATTTGATCTTTAAAATAGAAAAGACGGAATTTTTATTAAGTAAAAGATGTAAGATATGATTTTTATATTTTTAAAAAGCAATAAAAATATAATTTTTACATCTGAAAAGATTAAAAATAAGATTTTTAAATAGGAAAAATAAGATTTTTAAATAGGAAAAATAAGATTTTTAAATAGGAAAAGTAAAGATTTTTAAATAAAAATAAGATTTTTATTTATTGAACTTCGAAATAAAAATATGATTTTTATATATTGAATAGCATAGTAAAAATGTGATTTTTATATATTGAACATCGAAGTAAAAATACGATTTTTATATATTGAACTTCGAAGTAAAAATTCGATTTTTATATATTGAATAGCATAGTAAAAATGTGATTTTTATATATTGAACATCGAAGTAAAAATACGATTTTTATATATTGAATTTCGAAGTAAAAATTCGATTTTTACATATGTAGTGGAAGCGGACAACGAAGGTGACAAAAAAGGCGAGAACGTCGAAGAATTCTGCAAAAGAAGAGTCGAGATGATTGGATAGCTATCGTTGAGAATTTCTCACCTTTCAATTTCATTTTCTAGTTATATATATATACTAGGATGCAGATGGTGCTTAGTAGCACCCGACACAATCGTCCACAGACCATGGACTTGTTTGTTTGGTTGCATAGATTAGTTTGATGATTTGATTTGGATTTGGTTGTTTGGTGAATATGATTGATGTGTGAATGGCGTGGGCCTTCACTAGTCCGGGGATAAGGCTAGGCCTTGTCCCGTTTCTAGTATCGTACCGTTATGCCGCCGAAATTTTCTAAAATATGTTAGAAAAATAAAAATATCATTTTATTGAATAAATGAACCGAATAGAATATTCATAGGTTGAATAAAATGTTTTATCGTTAAAAATATAATTTTTAACGTGAAAGTGAATAAATAAATATTTATAAACAAATCGGCCGATTTGTTTATATACACTGATTTGACTGATATTGATTGGGACGATAAATTTTACACATCGCCCAACTGCACAACTAAAATCTGTGTTTGATTGTTTGAAAACCCCACATGGGTGTTGGGATGAAATGTGAATCTCACTCATCCTGATTGATTAAATATGTCGATCGATTGATTGACAGGCTGTTATAAGCGTTAGATATCTATATTTTATGCTTATACAGTGTAGTGCACTTTGGTTGATGGTTGATTATCTATCGTTGCTATTATATACATTTGTTGTATGGAATCCATATAATTAACTTTATATGGTTATTGATTGGGCCTCATTCCAATTTGAAAAATAAAGAATATTATAAAATAAAGGTTCATGTGTTGACAATACTCATCCATTGAGATTGGTCATGTGTTGAACGAAATATTTGATAATAACAACTATTTTGAAAAAGAAATATTTGAAATAGAATATTTGAAAATAGAAATTTATGAAGCCATGTTGATTAGATTGACGCCATTTTGACGTGAACGATATTTATATCGATTTTATTCATTTTAAAATGAATATTGAAAAGTGATTTCGAAATCGAATATTTTGAAATGAATTGAATTGAAAACGATTTCGAAATGAATTGAATTGAAAACGATTTCGAAATGAATTGAATTGAAAACGATTTCGAAATGAATTGAATTGAAAACGATTTCGAAATGAATTGAATTGAAAACGATTTCGAAATGAATTGAATTGAAAACGATTTCGAAATGAATTGAATTGAAAACAAATTCAAATTGAATTGAAAGCGAATTGAAATGAATTCAAATTGAATTGAAATTTGAATTGAATAGAAATGAATTTTGAAACGAATTTATAAAGAAGAATTCAATTTTGCTTTGAATTGAAATGGAAGTTGAAATAGGTTTTGAAACGATTTTAAAACTATTTATATAATTCGTTTTGAATAGAAAATCGACGAAATATATATTATATATATATAATATAATGGCCTGAATAGAACGCGCCGCGCCGCGGCAGTTCGCGAATTTCGACCATTTATTTCAAACGGACATTACGGGAGATCCGACCGTCGGATTCTCCTAAAACCGGAACCGTTGGGTTCGTATCGAAAAGAGCTTTCTAACGAATATTAGAAATTTGAAATCTAACGGTTGGATTTGGAGTTACGTCCAAATCAAATTTGAAAAAGGTCGCTGTAAGTGCAGTTCGATGGCCATTGAGGGAAATCGACTGTACGGGCCTTGATAAAATTATTAAAAATAGCAATAAATTGTGTAAAATCATAAGAAATGATTTGTGAAGATTTGGGATGAAAAACTCCATATTTGAAAGGATAAAAATAGATTTTTATCGAAATGAACTAGTTTTGAACTAGAATTATAATTCTATTTATTTTTAAATAAATAAATTGAATTTGAAAAGGGTTTTGAAAATAACCAAAATTTCCGATGATTGCATTGGAGTCGATTTGAATCGAAATTGTCTTTGGAATATTTCGATGTTGGAATTCGTGATTATACAGATGTTGTTATGGAAATTTGAAAGATATATATTTATATCGTTATTTCCAATACGACATTTGTTAGCCGTAGAATTTGATATTGAACATAAGCCGGTATATTTTCTATTCAGAGCCTTGTGTTTAATATCAAATGTGATTTGGGTTTGTCGTGAATGGTGTCTTCACTAACGCTGTTCTTGAACCCAGTTGAGAAAAGATTAAATCTTTTTATTTAGATTTAATGAAGTATGCCAATTAAATAATATTTAATTGGAATTGAATTGATATTGATTTTTGGGTTTATCGTGGACAGTGTTTTTAAATAACACTCGTTCTTTAACCCGATAATTAATGGAATGTGATTTTGGGTTTATCGTGAACCGTGTTTTAAATGACACCGATTCTTTAACCCAGTTAACGATTAAAACTAAGTGGAGTTTTAATGAATCTTTAATTAGATTGAAATGATCGAAAATGGAGTGTCACCAATTTTGCTCCAGGCGATGGTTAAATCTTTAATTAGATTTGAACGTGAAATGGTAATTGAATTTACCGATAACACTGTGGTGTTAGATATGAAGTATTACCAGTTTTACTTCATGGGGTGAATAGGTTGGGATTGGGAAATAAAATAAATGATTACTTCGGTGTGGTTCGCTAATCCCGACTAGTTTGAATTGATATTCAAAGGAGATTAAAGAATAAATTTAAAGAATTTATCTTGGATAAAATTAATGGGAACTTTTCCCAAAGTATAGGAATATTTGAATAAAAAAATATTCTGAATTGGAATGAGGCGTATGTTGTGTGTGTGTAACACTTTTATAATATATACGCGAGTTATTCAGAAAGACCGGGTTTATCCCATTCTGAATAACTGATTCGACGTGGTGTCGAAGATGAAGACGGTGGTCGAAGACCGGAAGTCTTCACATCGTTTGGGTGATAACTGATGATCTTGATTGGACTGTACACCCAAGAAGATGGAAACAGTTGGTGATCGTCCAGACGTACTTGGAGATCGATGGATATGCGGGGTACTAGGTGCCTCCGGTTTCGTTCAGCCCCAGAACGGACTTGTAAATGGACTGTGTGTCTGACATTGGATTTTAGTCTGTGTGATTGATTTCTATTAAATATATATCTGTTTGGCGGCGGAGAATTTATTCTCTTGCTTAACGCCCTTCTCTGAGACGTACGAGCTCATGGGTTATATATTGATGGATATCAAACGCATGGAGTGAATTGCCTGTGTGGCATGCCTAAGTGGCAATTGATCGAGGCTTCTGTTGAAAAGCAAAGTCTTGTGGTGATGATCAAAGCACGGCCTTTGTGGCGTAGCTTTGTGTAACGTTTACTTCGCGTGTTTCACACCCGGTATGAACCAAAAACGGGAGACGGACCTCAGGGAGGACTTGCGTTTCTTTCTAGCTAGAAGTGGCATCAGTGGTTTTACACGCCCTGACGAGTTTGACTTATGTGGTTGTTGCTGTTGCGAGGCGCCTCGGTTATATCGGTTTCGGCCGATGCATTCTGGTCGGCAGACGGACCAGACTTACACCCCATAGGGTGGGGAAACGTAGTGTTCAGGCATAATAATCCACATCGGTGGACCGGCCCTGACGATCTAAAGGGTTGATGCGTTCTGATCCTGTGGCTCGGGCTAGAGAGTCACGAATCGGTTGAGGACTATCTTTTGCCTCGGTTCATAGACGGAAATCCAATTTCCAAATACGTGACATGTGCGGTTTTATTTGTAGAACCTAGTATGGTGACATAGTGGGATGGGGCGCTCATGCCGCCTATGATTGATACTTATGATTTGAAGTTGTTTTATACACTATGCACTTATAATAGTATCAAATAATGTGTTTTAAACATATCAAGCATGCTTTGGCTGTTATAAGGTAAAAACCCTATCCTCCGGCTTGCGTTGCATTGTGTGATGGGACCTGGGTCTTATAACAGCTTCATTTTTCTTTATTTAGCATTGCGCTGTTTGTTTTATGCACTGGTATTCTTGGGAGGAAACCCATTCCGTGTTATACGGCGTGGTCCCTTGATTTACCTAACTTTAAAATAAAGAATAACTGTTTTAGTTCTCACACCAGTCACATGACTGACCTGGAGTTTATTGTTTTAACCTAAACTCTGGGTGCCCTTATTTTCGACACGGGCAGCTAGTAGTTTTGGTTTTGCAGATTTATATTCACAGGATCCTGGTTTACAGCTGGAACGATATCCGGAAAGCTTTGTATCCGTATATCCCCTTCAGTTGTGTATTGTATTATTTTCCGCTGCTATGTATTTAAATGTAGTTTAAATCTCTGATATTTCTGTGTATTATTCATTTATACTCTGTATATTCTTGTAATCTGGTGCATTGTTGTAATATACAATGAAATGTTCTTCTGTATGTGTTCTGATTTGTCTTGTCCTCACAGTAATTCGTTCTTTCTCATCTCTTCGGAGACCGGGGAAGTTCGGGTCGCTTCATTTGGTATCAGAGCTTTGGTTTACAAAGCAGAGAATAAGGCACATTAGAACCGTACGAAAGAATTCATCAGATATTGGATTAGTAATATCCAATGGAATGACTCGTTAGAGATGGGATCAGTAGCATCCTAGAACGAGTGTGAAGAGTATATTTTTGAAAGTGAAAACAAATTTTTGTTTTGAAAATTTAAATCAATTATACGTATTTGATTATTTATTTATATTGATTAGGACAGTCCAATATATAAAGATTTTGCGTATGCGCCTAGCTAGCGTCTATTCGAAGTTTTAATATACTGGATAGATATAGAATCACACTCTAGTCGCCCGAAGATGATTCTGATGATAGTTCGAACATCCTCAGAATTGGTATTCGTGTTTCGAAGGTGTGATATCTATATATTTCCTATTGACTGGTGTGAGAACCAAAAATTAGATAGGGCTTATTGTTGTGATTTGGCATCAAAACGTGATTTTTTGTATATATATCAAAATTATGAATTTGAGACTCTAATTCACTAATTGATTGATGATTGTGTTGTTTGTTTATTTGGTTGATAATTTTGAACCATTTAGCCTAATTGAACCAAATATTGAATTGTATTGAAAATTGGTCGCATTTGCTTGCATATACAGATATATCATTGAGCAGGTCATAGCAAGGAGGCTAGAGCCGAAGAATAAAATTTGTTTGCCCGACAAATAGGTACATGTTTACTACATAATTTACTGTTTTGTTTGGGTGATGATGATTTTATGAGCCTATTGGCTAGCCGCTTGGCTTTTTCTTTTTCTTTTTGAGATCTGAAGGACCGGGGAAGCTATTTGAAATTCCCCGATGCTCCCATTGCAGGGGAGGTTATGGCGAAATTTTTCGAAAATTTAGGGTGTTAGCCAAATTTTTGAAGTTTTGAAAATTCTCAGAAACTAAAGAGTTGGAGAATGGAAGCCTGATCGAACGTAGAGTTGAATGATCAAACCACGTTCGACTTTGTTCCTTTTCGGGGACGAAAAGTTTTAAGTGGGGGAGATTGTAAAGACCCGGAAATTCCCGCTCTTTGAATCGACCATAAACCACACAGGTCTGACTCAAAGGATGGAAATCTTCGAATACTTTAACTTTGGGAATACAATACATTAGAACAATAACAGCAGACTTTTATTACATTATAATAATGTTACATCAGAGTACAGAATATATCAGAGTACATTGAAATAAAATTACAGCGGAAGATAAACTACAAAAGATTTAATACATTAAATAAAATAAAGTAAACAGCGGAAGACTACTAAGCTCTGGACACAACTTTAGGCTTCGATCCAGGATCCTGCTAAAAGAATAGATATCTGCAAAAAGCTACTCGACTGCCCGTGTGGAAAAGAGGGCACCCGAGTTTGCAAAGTGAAACAAACTACGAGTCAGTCATGGGACTGGTGTGAGAATTCTAAACTAACATAACTAATAAGACAAATCCAAGGACCACGCCACTTTCGCGGAACGGGTTTACTCCTATGGATTGTCGGTGCATAAACCAAAGTAAATCGAGAAATAACGCAATGTCTTTTTGGAAAAATGAAACCATTATAAGACCCAGGTCCCATCACACAATGCAACGCACACCAGAGGATAGGGTTTTACCTTATAATGGTCAAAAGATGCTTGATACGTATAAAATGGATTTGATATTATTATTAGTGTATATATGTTTTAATAAAAAGATTTGAATCATAAGTAGCAATCCTAGACGGCATGGTTACCATATAGCATGTCGCCAATACTAGTTCTACAATCAAAACCGCAAGGGCGTATTGGAAATTTGGATTCCATCATGAGTCGAGGCTAGGGGCAAGATCCTCTCCGATTCGAGACACTCTAGCAAATGCCTCAGGATTCCCCGTAGTGAACCCTTGGAAGCGGTAGGGCCGGTCCCCGCCTATGGGCAGTGGATTAGTTATGCCTGAACACACGTTTCCCGGTCCCTTTGGACCTATAGTATGACCACCAACGGCCTATAAAAATAACGAGGCGCCTCAAAATCCATCATCCACATAAGTAAAATGTTAGGGCTGGCAGGTCGCTGACAGCACTCTAGCTAGAAAGAAACGTGTGCACTCCCTACGGTCCATATCCCGTTTTTGACTCATACCGGGGTGTGAGGCTCGCGAAGTCACGCTATACACAAAGCTACGCCTAAACAGGCCGTGCTTTGATCATCAACCACAAGGCCTGCTTTTCAACAAAAGCCTTGATCAATGCATCTTAGCATGCCACATTGTCAGTCCATACTATACCATTGATTTCTGCCAATATATAACCTCTAAGCTCGTATGTCTCAGAGAAGGGTGTTAATCACCAAGCAGAGATGTATTAACAGAGATCAACGAATGTAGTATAAAGGACTACAACGTCAGACATACATTCCATTTATAAACTTATGCTCTGGGTCTGAGCGAAAGTCAAATCCGTACAAATCAACACTACGTCCGGATAACCACCATCTTAGCCCCGTCTTGGGAGCAAATCAATCAAGGACCTCAACGCTAGTTACCCATTCGATGTGAATATCGTCGGTCTTCAATCGCCGTCTTCAACTCTTAGATTTAAAACGTCGTATAATCATTTGAAATGAGATTGAACTCGGTCTTCTCAAATGATTCTCGCATATATATAATAATTTGAAAACATTTCCTATCGTTATTAATATTTTATAACGACCTATCGCTATTTTTATTTATATATATATAAAAAATAGCTCGAATAAATTTAACGACGCTTTGGGTCAATGGGCGACCCTGGCGCTGTTTTCAACCAAATTTGACTTATGCATATCTAACCGTTGGATTTTGATGAAATTTATATCATGGGAAAGATTTTCCCAAAGCGGTCCTAACGGTTCTTGTTTTGGGAAAATCCGACGGTCGGATCCTTCGGTATAACCATTTAAAGTTACGATTGCCGATACGCGAACTGCCGTGCGCGTTCCGTTTAATTTATAATTTATATTTGTATATATATAAATATAAATCGTTTGGCGATTTCAACTATTAACGTCTATTCTTTTATCGCATTTAAAATGACGATAAAAATATCACTTTTATTTTACTCTGTTTTTATTTACATTTAAAATGTAAATAAAATGTGCTTTTTAAATTCACTTTAATTCATGCTTTATTTACACCAAATATAAATAGATATTCTTTTTCTATCTTTGGTTTATTTACACTAAATGTAAATAAATAATTAAATAATCTTTTCTATCTTTTGATTTATTTACTCTAAATGTAAATAAATATTCTTTCTTACCATTTATTTATTTACCTAGATATAAATAAATGTTTTCATTTTCCTTTTCTTATTTCTTTACCCAAATGTAAATAAATGGTTTTTCTCCTTCTACTTTTTCTTATTTATTTACACTATTTGTAAATAAATGTTTTTACTTTTCTTTTATCTTACACTATTTGTAAATAAATGTTTTACTTTTACTTTTGCTATATTTATTTACATTAATTGTAAATAAATGTATCTAATTTCTTATTCATATTTATTTACGCTATTTGTAAATAAATGGTTTCCATTTCCCTGCCAATCCTATTTACATAGTAAATGTAAATAAATGTATTTCTTTAATTCTTTTCTAATATTTCTTTTTAACATAAAAAGAATATCTTATGTTAATTCTTTTCTAACATTTCTTTTTATTATTTACATAAGAAAACATAAATAATTACCATTTACAAATTGGTTCTTTTTATTTACATAAGAAAAATGTAAATAAATACTTATTCACATAATTATTATTTTTATTCTTTTTATTTACATAGGAAAATGTAAATAAATTTTAATTCACAAATTTGTTCTATATTTTCTATTTATTCTTAATTACATAAAATGTAATTTTATTTCTTATAATCATAATTACATAAAATGTAATTTTCTTTACAGTGTAAAATATATTCTTTTAATTACATATAAAAATGTAATTTATTTAATCTCTTATTTATCTAATGTAAATATATATGTTTTCCTTTGTCTACATTTTATTTATTTACACTAAATATTTTGAAGTAACTTACATATATAAAATGTAAATTTAGAAAATTAATATATATGCTTTAACCTCTCACATTGGATAGGTATTGTTGTGACTACTGGACAGCCGGGCGGGTCCGGGCAGATTTACATCACAACTCAATCCAACCTCGGGTTTAAGCATTCTTTTTCTTTATATTGAATAATGTAATTCTTTTTATTCCTTCCTAATTACATTGAAAAATATAATTCTTAAATTCTTATCTTACTATTTCATTAATTCTATTTAAACAAAATGGGTATTTTGTTTCTCACATTTTCTATTTACCTAAATGTTTATTTTTACATAAAGCATATTTTTGTCCGCAAACTCTAATGCGACAAAAATAATAATTTAACTAATGTATGTTATTGCATAAAGCATATTTTTTTTTGTTCGCCAACTCTAGTGCGACCAAAAATAGCAATTCAACTATGTTTGTTATTGCATAAAGTATATTTTGATGCATTGCAATTATACAACATGACGATGACTCTCATGTCGTCTCAACTAAATTAACGGTGATTTTAGTGTCAAAACATTCACAATGACACACTGATGGTTTTGGTGTCACGACATACAAATTAACATGCTTATAGTTTTGGGGTGTCATAGCATACAAATTCACATGCTTATAGTTTTGGGGTGTCATAGCATACAAATTCACATTGATATTATGTTAACAAACGTGACATAAAAATGGGTATTTTGATTTTTAACAAAGAAACATAAAGCTTGTGTCTTTTTGACTTTAACAAACATTAACATAAAATTTATGTTATTATTATTATTATTATTTTTTTTACAAAAAATAACATAAAGTTTATGTCTTTTTTAATTTTAACAAATTAGCATAAAAGTTTTGTCTTTAAACTTTAACAAAAATTGAGCATAAAAAAGTTTGTCTTTTTATTCTTAACAAAATAACATAAAAAGTTTGGCTTTTTATTCTTAACAAAATAACATAAAAAGTTTTCTTTTATTTTTAACAAAAGACATAAAAGTTATTCTTTTATTTTTAACAACAAAATTAGGTAAAATGTCTTTTTGTTTCAACAAAAATGGTTCTTTTTGTTTAATCAACAAAATAGTGACAAAATGATTCTTTTTGTTTAATCAACAAAATAGTGACAAAATGATTCTTTTTGTTTAATCAACAAAATAGTGACAAAATGATTCTTTTAACTTTAACAACAAAAGTAGCGTCAAATTTGTTCTTTTAACTTTAATAATAAAAGTAGCGTCAAATTTGTTCTTTTAACTTTAATAATAAAAGTAGCGTCAAATTTGTCAACAAAAGAAACACAAAAATTTGATCTTTTGTTTTTAACAAACAACTATGTTAAAAATGGTCTTTTTATTTTTAACAAAC
This sequence comes from Allium sativum, assembly GCA_030737875.1. Lineage (NCBI taxonomy): Eukaryota > Viridiplantae > Streptophyta > Magnoliopsida > Asparagales > Amaryllidaceae > Allium > Allium sativum. Next base: position 256,422,837 of record CM060927.1, on the reverse strand, counting down.
AACTATGTTAACAATTAGTCTTTTTAATGTTAACAAACAACTATGTTAAAAAAAATAGTCTTTTAAATGTTAACAAACACTTGCCTTTTTTTTTTAAACAAAATAAAGGTAAAATTGGCGGTTTATTTCATAAACAAAATAAAGGAAAACTTTGTCTTTTATTTCCAAATCATGTTTAACAAAAATAAATCCCTTTATTGACAAATAATATATAACCCTTTTTAATTAACAAATAAAAGTTATTTTTAACATGCCTTATAAATTAACAAATAAAAGGTTAATCTAAAAAGGTAAGTTATTCACGTCTTTTAAAAATGTTATTTTAATATGCCTTTAAATCAACAAAATAAAACAAAACAATTGATTTATATGCTTCATCAAAATAAAACAAAACAATTGATTTATATGCTTCATTATTTCAACAAAAACAAAATGAAATGATTTATTTAGTTTCCAACAAAATATATACATGTTGATTTTTGTTTCAACGACGTGAATCATAAATTACCTTGTTTTCAACAACTCACCATAAAGATTTATTCTATTTTAACCAACTAAGATAAAAAGATTCATTTTATTTCTTTAAAAACAAAATAAAAGAAAGGTTGTATCTTTTATCTCAATAAACAAATAAAATGTTCCAACCTTGTTTCAAATAAAACAAATAAAGTTGATTCAACATTTTCAACAAAGCAAAACAAAAATTTGGTTCTCTATTGTCATCAAAAAAAAATAAAAATTGGATGTTTATTTACAAATCAAAAGAGTTACCTTTTAATAATAAAAGCAAAAGTTGAGTCTTTATTATTAAAACCAAAGATTAAATCTTTTATAATTAAAACAAACATGAATCCTTTTAAAAAAAAATTAATCTTTGCTTTATAAAATAAAAGTTTGATTCTTTTTTAATAAAACAAAAGATTTCATTATTTTTATTAAACAAAAAATTTCATTTTTGTTCAACCAAAAACAAATTAAACAAATCTCTATTTTTAAAATAAAAAAAATACCTTTATCATAAAATGATATTTCAACTTTTACAAATAAATTTGTCATCTTTTATTTATAAAACCAAATCCATCATCATCATAGTCCAACGATTTTTCAAGTTATGTCAACACCCAATTTCCAATACAATTCAATGATAATTCAACATAGTGTCATACACAACCAAATCAACATACACACAGAACTTTTCATATGAACATCAATAAATTAAATAGAATAACAACACAATTCGACATCATCATTCATACAATAATTTCAGATTATTTTCAGATTTAATTAAATAATTAATTAAATTTAAACTTAGAAAACTCACCTAGGCCTTTGGATAGATAAATCAAAGAGAGGTAGAACTTGTCACCGTTCCAAAATCATCACAATAGAATGAAACTTATTTTCTTTCTTTTTTTTTCTTTTGATGGAGGAAGAAAGAAGAGAATGGCGGCCATGGCTTGGAGAGGAAGAAAAAAAAGAGGTAGCTCATTTTTCACAAATGGTAATAGAGAAGTGCATGAGGTAGAAGTGGGAAAAGAAATTAATACATTAGAGGAAAGAAACGGATGTTCTATTAATAAGAAATAAAGTGGAGAGAACGTAGGTAGTAAGTTTAGGGAAAGAAAAATAAATAAATGATAGAAAAGAAATTAATAGTTAGAAAGAAAAAGGAATAAATGGAAGGAAATAAATGGAATGAAAGAGAAAGGAAATAAATGCAAATAAATGAATTATTTAAAGATTCAAGCTTCAGATATATATATATATATATAATCATCTCATTAATCATATTTGTAATATACCTCAATTACCCATTAACACACATTGATTACTGTTGTAACATATGTTAATTGTAATTGTAATGTACATTGATTACCATTAATTCTTCAATCGTTTTTGTCATTATATGTATATATTTTTTTTTTTAGTCATGCATTTCTTTAATTAATTTCTATACATATGTCTTGTGTTTTTTTTATAAAATAAATGTTAACATTAATTTCCATTAACTGTGGAAATTAAACGTACATTATATCGTTGACACACTATTTTGTTACTACTCTTTCTATACAAAATTAAACTAGAAACATTCATAATTTTATTTCCAATTATCGTATTAATTCCTATATTGAATCTTTAAAATAAAGACAAGGTTCAACTGCTAATAATTTTTTTTTTCCAACAATAGTTCAAAGTTAGATAGTCCAAATGTACAAACAATTTAATAATTTCCATTATCATCAATCACAGTTCATCTCAATGTCAGTTATTGTTTATCAAAATAAATTTTGGAGTCATAAATTAATGAATCATAAATTATGTTTTAATACCATTTTTAATTCAATAATTAAATTAAATTCTATATTTATTCTATTCCCATTTATTTAACATCTTACAATTTCCCAAAATGTGTAATTCTATTAATTTAACCCCCCTTATGTAAGTTATTTAATATAATCATTGTCCCTTTTACTATAAACAAATCATACTTTTCTTTCAATCTTTTCAATGTAATGATACATTTAAATGCAACTTTTTAATGCGATAAAAATGATACATTTCATTGCAACTTTTTAATGCAAATAAATATGGTACATTTGAAATTCTAATGCGACTAAATTAATGAGTTTTATTTTGTCCGTTCACATTCAACAAAAATATATATTTTGTTTTATAAAATTTTAATGCAACAAAAATAATAAACTTAATATTCCAGCCATTATTAATAAAATAATTTAATAAAAATAGAATACTTTTATTTTCTGACTCGATTTCTTAGCAAAATTATTTAAAATAAAAAATTTAAATTGGCCCCAAAATTCCGGGTTGTTACAGTCGCCCCCACTTAAAATCTTTTCGTCCTCGAAAAGGCACTAAGGTAAAAGTTGTTTAATTTACTAACTAAATTTTAATTTTCTTTTATTAATTTTATTTGTTAGCTAACTTATCAAATATATATACTCTTATATATATAAAAATCATATTTCCAAAAATAGATTATATAATCAAAAATACGCTAATTATAAACTTGTTACTCTTAACTCATTCTTGGGTATTGCTAACCCCATCTCTAACGAGTTTTCTCATTCTAGGACACTGCTGGTCCTATCTCTAATGAGTATTCTTATTGGATTTTACTAATCCAATCTCTGATGAGTCTTTGTTCAGTTCTAACGAGTTGTACCCAAAGATTTGAGCTAACCAGAGCTCTGATACCAACTGTAAAGACCCGGAAATTCCCGCTCTTTGAATCGACCATAAACCACACAGGTCTGACTCAAAGGATGGAAATCTTCGAATACTTTAACTTTGGGAATACAATACATTAGAACAATAACAGCAGACTTTTATTACATTATAATAATGTTACATCAGAGTACAGAATATATCAGAGTACATTGAAATAAAATTACAGCGGAAGATAAACTACAAAAGATTTAATACATTAAATAAAATAAAGTAAACAGCGGAAGACTACTAAGCTCTGGACACAGCTTTAGGCTTCGATCCAGGATCCTGCTAAAAGAATAGATATCTGCAAAAAGCTACTCGACTGCCCGTGTGGAAAAGAGGGCACCCGAGTTTGCAAAGTGAAACAAACTACGAGTCAGTCATGGGACTGGTGTGAGAATTCTAAACTAACATAACTAATAAGACAAATCCAAGGACCACGCCACTTTCGCGGAACGGGTTTACTCCTATGGATTGTCGGTGCATAAACCAAAGTAAATCGAGAAATAACGCAATGTCTTTTTGGAAAAATGAAACCATTATAAGACCCAGGTCCCATCACACAATGCAACGCACACCAGAGGATAGGGTTTTACCTTATAATGGTCAAAAGATGCTTGATACGTATAAAACGGATTTGATATTATTATTAGTGTATATATGTTTTAATAAAAAGATTTGAATCATAAGTAGCAATCCTAGACGGCATGGTTACCATATAGCATGTCGCCAATACTAGTTCTACAATCAAAACCGCAAGGGCGTATTGGAAATTTGGATTCCATCATGAGTCGAGGCTAGGGGCAAGATCCTCTCCGATTCGAGACACTCTAGCAAATGCCTCAGGATTCCCCGTAGTGAACCCTTGGAAGCGGTAGGGCCGGTCCCCGCCTATGGGCAGTGGATTAGTTATGCCTGAACACACGTTTCCCGGTCCCTTTGGACCTATAGTATGACCACCAACGACCTATAAAAATAACGAGGCGCCTCAAAATCCATCATCCACATAAGTAAAATGTCAGGGCTGGCAGGTCGCTGACACCACTCTAGCTAGAAAGAAACGTGTGCACTCCCTACGGTCCATATCCCGTTTTTGACTCATACCGGGGTGTGAGGCTCGCGAAGTCACGCTATACACAAAGCTACGCCTAAACAGGCCGTGCTTTGATCATCAACCACAAGGCCTGCTTTTCAACAAAAGCCTTGATCAATGCATCTTAGCATGCCACATTGTCAGTCCATACTATACCATTGATTTCTGCCAATATATAACCTCTAAGCTCGTATGTCTCAGAGAAGGGTGTTAATCACCAAGCAGAGATGTATTAACAGAGATCAACGAATGTAGTATAAAGGACTACAACGTCAGACATACATTCCATTTATAAACTTATGCTCTGGGTCTGAGCGAAAGTCAAATCCGTACAAATCAACACTACGTCCGGATAAGCACCATCTTAGCCCCGTCTTGGGAGCAAATCAATCAAGGACCTCAACGCTAGTTACCCATTCGATGTGAAGATCGTCGGTCTTCAATCGCCGTCTTCAACTCTTAGATTTAAAACGTCGTATAATCATTTGAAATGAGATTGAACTCGGTCTTCTCAAATGATTCTCGCATATATATAATAATTTGAAAACATTTCCTATCGTTATTAATATTTGATAACGACCTATCGCTATTTTTATTTATATATATATATAAAAAATAGCTCGAATAAATTTAACGACGCTTTGGGTCAATGGGCGACCCTGGCGCTGTTTTCAACCAAATTTGACTTATGCATATCTAACCGTTGGATTTTGATGAAATTTATATCATGGGAAAGATTTTCCCAAAGCGGTCCTAACGGTTCTTGTTTTGGGAAAATCCGACGGTCGGATCCTTCGGTATAACCGTTTAAAGTTACGATTGCCGATACGCGAACTGCCGTGCGCGTTCCGTTTAATTTATAATTTATATTTGTATATATATAAATATAAATCGTTTTGCGATTTCAACTATTAACGTCTATTCTTTTATCGCATTTAAAATGACGATAAAAATATCACTTTTATTTTACTCTGTTTTTATTTACATTTAAAATGTAAATAAAATGTGCTTTTTAAATTCACTTTAATTCATGCTTTATTTACACCAAATATAAATAGATATTCTTTTTCTATCTTTGGTTTATTTACACTAAATGTAAATAAATAATTAAATAATCTTTTCTATCTTTTGATTTATTTACTCTAAATGTAAATAAATATTCTTTCTTACCATTTATTTATTTACCTAGATATAAATAAATGTTTTCATTTTCCTTTTCTTATTTCTTTACCCAAATGTAAATAAATGGTTTTTCTCCTTCTACTTTTTCTTATTTATTTACACTATTTGTAAATAAATGTTTTTACTTTTCTTTTATCTTACACTATTTGTAAATAAATGTTTTACTTTTACTTTTGCTATATTTATTTACATTAATTGTAAATAAATGTATCTAATTTCTTATTCATATTTATTTACGCTATTTGTAAATAAATGGTTTCCATTTCCCTGCCAATCCTATTTACATAGTAAATGTAAATAAATGTATTTCTTTAATTCTTTTCTAATATTTCTTTTTAACATAAAAAGAATATCTTATGTTAATTCTTTTCTAACATTTCTTTTTATTATTTACATAAGAAAACATAAATAATTACCATTTACAAATTGGTTCTTTTTATTTACATAAGAAAAATGTAAATAAATACTTATTCACATAATTATTATTTTTATTCTTTTTATTTACATAGGAAAATGTAAATAAATTTTGATTCACAAATTTGTTCTATATTTTCTATTTATTCTTAATTACATAAAATGTAATTTTATTTCTTATAATCATAATTACATAAAATGTAATTTTCTTTACAGTGTAAAATATATTCTTTTAATTACATATAAAAATGTAATTTATTTAATCTCTTATTTATCTAATGTAAATATATATGTTTTCCTTTGTCTACATTTTATTTATTTACACTAAATATTTTGAAGTAACTTACATATATAAAATGTAAATTTAGAAAATTAATATATATGCTTTAACCTCTCACATTGGATAGGTATTGTTGTGACTACTGGACAGCCGGGCGGGTCCGGGCAGATTTACATCACAACTCAATCCAACCTCGGGTTTAAGCATTCTTTTTCTTTATATTGAATAATGTAATTCTTTTTATTCCTTCCTAATTACATTGAAAAATATAATTCTTAAATTCTTATCTTACTATTTCATTAATTCTATTTAAACAAAATGGGTATTTTGTTTCTCACATTTTCTATTTACCTAAATGTTTATTTTTACATAAAGCATATTTTTGTCCGCAAACTCTAATGCGACAAAAATAATAATTTAACTAATGTATGTTATTGCATAAAGCATATTTTTTTTTGTTCGCCAACTCTAGTGCGACCAAAAATAGCAATTCAACTATGTTTGTTATTGCATAAAGTATATTTTGATGCATTGCAATTATACAACATGACGATGACTCTCATGTCGTCTCAACTAAATTAACGGTGATTTTAGTGTCAAAACATTCACAATGACACACTGATGGTTTTGGTGTCACGACATACAAATTAACATGCTTATAGTTTTGGGGTGTCATAGCATACAAATTCACATGCTTATAGTTTTGGGGTGTCATAGCATACAAATTCACATTGATATTATGTTAACAAACATGACATAAAAATGGGTATTTTGATTTTTAACAAAGAAACATAAAGCTTGTGTCTTTTTGACTTTAACAAACATTAACATAAAATTTATGTTATTATTATTATTATTATTATTATTATTATTATTATTATTTTTACAAAAAATAACATAAAGTTTATGTCTTTTTTAATTTTAACAAATTAGCATAAAAGTTTTGTCTTTAAACTTTAACAAAAATTGAGCATAAAAAAGTTTGTCTTTTTATTCTTAACAAAATAACATAAAAAGTTTGGCTTTTTATTCTTAACAAAATAACATAAAAAGTTTTCTTTTATTTTTAACAAAAGACATAAAAGTTATTCATTTATTTTTAACAACAAAATTAGGTAAAATGTCTTTTTGTTTCAACAAAAATGGTTCTTTTTGTTTAATCAACAAAATAGTGACAAAATGATTCTTTTTGTTTAATCAACAAAATAGTGACAAAATGATTCTTTTTGTTTAATCAACAAAATAGTGACAAAATGATTCTTTTAACTTTAACAACAAAAGTAGCGTCAAATTTGTTCTTTTAACTTTAATAATAAAAGTAGCGTCAAATTTGTTCTTTTAACTTTAATAATAAAAGTAGCGTCAAATTTGTCAACAAAAGAAACACAAAAATTTGATCTTTTGTTTTTAACAAACAACTATGTTAAAAATGGTCTTTTTATTTTTAACAAACAACTATGTTAACAATTAGTCTTTTTAATGTTAACAAACAACTATGTTAAAAAAAATAGTCTTTTAAATGTTAACAAACACTTGCCTTTTTTTTTTAAACAAAATAAAGGTAAAATTGGCGGTTTATTTCATAAACAAAATAAAGGAAAACTTTGTCTTTTATTTCCAAATCATGTTTAACAAAAATAAATCCCTTTATTGACAAATAATATATAACCCTTTTTAATTAACAAATAAAAGTTATTTTTAACATGCCTTATAAATTAACAAATAAAAGGTTAATCTAAAAAGGTAAGTTATTCACGTCTTTTAAAAATGTTATTTTAATATGCCTTTAAATCAACAAAATAAAACAAAACAATTGATTTATATGCTTCATCAAAATAAAACAAAACAATTGATTTATATGCTTCATTATTTCAACAAAAACAAAATGAAATGATTTATTTAGTTTCCAACAAAATATATACATGTTGATTTTTGTTTCAACGACGTGAATCATAAATTACCTTGTTTTCAACAACTCACCATAAAGATTTATTCTATTTTAACCAACTAAGATAAAAAGATTCATTTTATTTCTTTAAAAACAAAATAAAAGAAAGGTTGTATCTTTTATCTCAATAAACAAATAAAATGTTCCAACCTTGTTTCAAATAAAACAAATAAAGTTGATTCAACATTTTCAACAAAGCAAAACAAAAATTTGGTTCTCTATTGTCATCAAAACAAAATAAAAATTGGATGTTTATTTACAAATCAAAAGAGTTACCTTTTAATAATAAAAGCAAAAGTTGAGTCTTTATTATTAAAACCAAAGATTAAATCTTTTATAATTAAAACAAACATGAATCCTTTTAAAAAAAAAATTTAATCTTTGCTTTATAAAATAAAAGTTTGATTCTTTTTTAATAAAACAAAAGATTTCATTATTTTTATTAAACAAAAAATTTCATTTTTGTTCAACCAAAAACAAATTAAACAAATCTCTATTTTTAAAATAAAAAAAATACCTTTATCATAAAATGATATTTCAACTTTTACAAATAAATTTGTCATCTTTTATTTATAAAACCAAATCCATCATCATCATAGTCCAACGATTTTTCAAGTTATGTCAGCACCCAATTTCCAATACAATTCAATGATAATTCAACATAGTGTCATACACAACCAAATCAACATACACACAGAACTTTTCATATGAACATCAATAAATTAAATAGAATAACAACACAATTCGACATCATCATTCATACAATAATTTCAGATTATTTTCAGATTTAATTAAATAATTAATTAAATTTAAACTTAGAAAACTCACCTAGGCCTTTGGATAGATAAATCAAAGAGAGGTAGAACTTGTCACCGTTCCAAAATCATCACAATAGAATGAAACTTATTTTCTTTTTTTTTTTTTTCTTTTGATGGAGGAAGAAAGAAGAGAATGGCGGCCATGGCTTGGAGAGGAAGAAAAAAAAAGAGGCAGCTCATTTTTCACAAATGGTAATAGAGAAGTGCATGAGGTAGAAGTGGGAAAAGAAATTAATACATTAGAGGAAAGAAACGGATGTTCTATTAATAAGAAATAAAGTGGAGAGAACGTAGGTAGTAAGTTTAGGGAAAGAAAAATAAATAAATGATAGAAAAGAAATTAATAGTTAGAAAGAAAAAGGAATAAATGGAAGGAAATAAATGGAATGAAAGAGAAAGGAAATAAATGCAAATAAATGAATTATTTAAAGATTCAAGCTTCAGATATATATATATATATATATATATATATATATATATATATATATATATAATCATCTCATTAATCATATTTGTAATATACCTCAATTACCCATTAACACACATTGATTACTGTTGTAACATATGTTAATTGTAATTGTAATGTACATTGATTACCATTAATTCTTCAATCGTTTTTGTCATTATATGTATATATTTTTTTTTTTAGTCATGCATTTCTTTAATTAATTTCTATACATAAGTCTTATGTTTTTTTTTTATAAAATAAATGTTAACATTAATTTCCATTAACTGTGGAAATTAAACGTACATTATATCGTTGACACACTGTTTTGTTACTACTCTTTCTATACAAAATTAAACTAGAAACATTCATAATTTTATTTCCAATTATCGTATTAATTCCTATATTGAATCTTTAAAATAAAGACAAGGTTCAACTGCTAATAATTTTTTTTTTCCAACAATAGTTCAAAGTTAGATAGTCCAAATGTACAAACAATTTAATAATTTCCATTATCATCAATCACAGTTCATCTCAATGTCAGTTATTGTTTATCAAAATAAATTTTGGAGTCATAAATTAATGAATCATAAATTATGTTTTAATACCATTTTTAATTCAATAATTAAATTAAATTCTATATTTATTCTATTCCCATTTATTTAACATCATACAATTTCCCAAAATGTGTAATTCTATTAATTTAACCCCCCTTATGTAAGTTATTTAATATAATCATTGTCCCTTTTACTATAAACAAATCATACTTTTCTTTCAATCTTTTCAATGTAATGATACATTTAAATGCAACTTTTTAATGCGATAAAAACGATACATTTCATTGCAACTTTTTAATGCAAATAAATATGGTACATTTGAAATTCTAATGCGACTAAATTAATGAGTTTTATTTTGTCCGTTCACATTCAACAAAAATATATATTTTGTTTTATAAAATTTTAATGCAACAAAAATAATAAACTTAATATTCCAGCCATTATTAATAAAATAATTTAATAAAAATAGAATACTTTTATTTTCTGACTCGATTTCTTAGCAAAATTATTTAAAATAAAAAATTTAAATTGGCCCCAAAATTCCGGGTTGTTACAGAGATTGTAATAACCCGAAAATCTGGGCCAGTTTAAAATTTTTATTTTGGCAATTTTAGCGAATTTTGATTATTTAAAATGAGTTATTTTAAATAATATCGACGAAAATCTATTTTGAATATAATTCGAACGTATATATTTATACGCGTCGTCGTTAGAATATAAATAATTATATATAATTGTAAATGGAATTGAAAATGGCGCGGTAGTTCGATAATTCGATTTCAAACTTCAATTGAATGTACCAGGTGCAAAACAATCCGGATTTTAGTGAAACCAAAAACATTAGGATCTAATTGTGAATATCTTTCCAACGAATCCGGAAAATCAAGATTTCATATCGGGAATCAAAAGATATGTCCAGTTGAAAATTCTGAATAGTCGCTATGGAATTCAGGCCCTTAAAAATTGGCATTTTGCAAACGACCTCGGATTTCGACGAAACCAGTTTTGTTGGGTCCGCAGTGTCAAGTTATTACTAGGTTTCAAATTTCATAATTTTTCGATTCAATATGTGAGCGTGGCAAAGGAAGACGCATTTGACCAGTTTCAGTTGATTTTAATCGACTGGAAATTGGCCATTTTTCATACGGTCTCAGAATTCGACGAAACTAGTTTTGTTAGGACCGTATCGTCAATACGAAGCTAGAAAATATTTTTCAGGAATTTTTCTACTTAGTATGTGACCCCGGTAAATTGAAATGTACGTTTAAAATTCAATAAAATGATTTAAATGTAAATTCAACGGAAACTGATTGTAACGATCAAATCAGCTTGCGATATATATCCCATTGGGTTCGGAATGGGAGTAAAACGCTATAGACGACAGGCGGTGGGCCTCGTTTCGAGGTCGTATGTAGAAGTCAACTTTTTGCTAATTAAAATAATTAAATAAAATAATAAAATTAAATTTCCTTCTCTCCCCTTTAACACGATTTGCCCCCCCCCCCCCCAATTCATTTCTGATCGAATTAAAAAAAACGCGAACGGAGGACGGAGGCGCAGCGGCCACCGCGCCAAGGCGTGACGCCACCTACCCCCGACGAGACCCCAGCCTCGCCCTCTCCTCCTCCTCCTCCCACGTCGAAGTCGCGACCCTCCCCCTTTGGCTCCGACGCCCCTGCCCAGACCCCCACCTTCATCCGCGAACCCTAGGACCACCGCCCCCCTCTTCTTCCTTCCTCCTCTTGCTGCCGCTTCCCCCACCTCCGCCGACCTCCACTGCGATACCCTTTCCCCCCCCCTTTTTCAGACCTCGGCGGCGCTGGACCCCCCCTTCGAAGTTCAACGGTGGAAAGCGCCCCCCCTGTAAGTTTTTTTCAATTTATTTATTTTATTTTTATTTTTATTTAAAACAGAAAAGAAAAACCGGTTTTAAAATGATTTAAAACTGATTTTTAGAAAAAGGTTTTAACTTTAAAAAGAAAAAGGTTTTAACTTTAAAAAGAAAAAGGTTTAAACTTTAAAAAGAAAAAGATTTGATCTTTAAAATAGAAAAGACGGAATTTTTATTAAGTAAAAGATGTAAGATATGATTTTTATATTTTTAAAAAGCAATAAAAATATAATTTTTACATCTGAAAAGATTAAAAATTAGATTTTTAAATAGGAAAAATAAGATTTTTAAATAGGAAAAATAAGATTTTTAAATAGGAAAAGTAAAGATTTTTAAATAAAAATAAGATTTTTATTTATTGAACTTCGAAATAAAAATTTGATTTTTATATATTGAATAGCATAGTAAAAATGTGATTTTTATATATTGAACATCGAAGTAAAAATACGATTTTTATATATTGAACTTCGAAGTAAAAATTCGATTTTTATATATTGAATAGCATAGTAAAAATGTGATTTTTATATATTGAACATCGAAGTAAAAATACGATTTTTATATATTGAATTTCGAAGTAAAAATTCGATTTTTACATATGTAGTGGAAGCGGACAACGAAGGTGACAAAAAAGGCGAGAACGTCGAAGAATTCTGCAAAAGAAGAGTCGAGATGATTGGAGAGCTATCAGTGAGAATTTCTCACCTTTCAATTTCATTTTCTAGTTATATATATATACTAGGATGCAGACGGTGCTTAGTAGCACCCGACACAATCGTCCACAGACCATGGACTTGTTTGTTTGGTTGCATAGATTAGTTTGATGATTTGATTTGGATTTGGTTGTTTGGTGAATATGATTGATGTGTGAATGGCGTGGGCCTTCACTAGTCCGGGGATAAGGCTAGGCCTTGTCCCGTTTCTAGTATCGTGTCGTTATGCCGCCGAAATTTTCTAAAATATGTTAGAAAAATAAAAATATCATTTTATTGAATAAATGAACCGAATAGAATATTCATAGGTTGAATAAAATGTTTTATCGTTAAAAATATATTTTTTAACGTGAAAGTGAATAAATAAATATTTATAAACAAATCGGCCGATTTGTTTATATACACTGATTTGACTGATATTGATTGGGACGATAAATTATACACATCGCCCAACAGCACAACTAAAATCTGTGTTAGATTGTTTGAAAACCCCACACGGGTGTTGGGATGAAATGTGAATCTCACTCATCCTGATTGATTAAATATGTCGATTGATTGATTGACAGGCTGTTATAAGCGTTAGATATCTATATTTGATGCTTATACAGTGTAGTGCACTTTGGTTGATGGTTGATTATCTATCGTTGCTATTATATACATTTGTTGTATGGAATCCATATAATTAACTTTATATGGTTATTGATTGGGCCTCATTCCAATTTGAAAAATAAAGAATATTATAAAATAAAGGTTCATGTGTTGACAGTACTCATCCATTGAGATTGGTCATGTGTTGAACGAAATATTTGATAATAACAACTATTTTGAAAAAGAAATATTTGAAATAGAATATTTGAAAATAGAAATTTATGAAGCCGTGTTGATTAGATTGACGCCATTTTGACGTGAACGATATTTATATCGATTTTATTCATTTTAAAATGAATATTGAAAAGTGATTTCGAAATCGAATATTTTGAAATGAATTGAATTGAAAACGATTTCGAAATGAATTGAATTGAAAACGATTTCGAAATGAATTGAATTGAAAACGATTTCGAAATGAATTGAATTGAAAACGATTTCGAAATGAATTGAATTGAAAACGATTTCGAAATGAATTGAATTGAAAACGATTTCGAAATGAATTGAATTGAAAACGAATTCAAATTGAATTGAAAGCGAATTGAAATGAATTCAAATTGAATTGAAATTTGAATTGAATAGAAATGAATTTTGAAACGAATTTATAAAGAAGAATTCAATTTTGCTTTGAATTGAAATGGAAGTTGAAATAGGTTTTGAAACGATTTTAAAACTATTTATATAATTCGTTTTGAATAGAAAATCGATGAAATATATATTATATATATAATATAATGGCCTGAATAGAACGCGCCGCGCCGCGGCAGTTCGCGAATTTCGACCATTTATTTCAAACGGACATTACGGGAGATCCGACCGTCGGATTCTCCTAAAACCGGAACCGTTGGGTTCGTATCGAAAAGAGCTTTCTAACGAATATTAGAAATTTGAAATCTAACGGTTGGATTTGGAGTTACGTCCAAATCAAATTTGAAAAAGGGCGCTGTAAGTGCAGTTCGATGGCCATTGAGGGAAATCGACTGTACGGGCCTTGATAAAATTATTAAAAATAGCAATAAATTGTGTAAAATCATAAGAAATGATTTGTGAAGATTTGGGATGAAAAACTCCATATTTGAAAGGATAAAAATAGATTTTTATCGAAATGAACTAGTTTTGAACTAGAATTATAATTCTATTTATTTTTAAATAAATAAATTGAATTTGAAAAGGGTTTTGAAAATAACCAAAATTTCCAATGATTGCATTGGAGTGGATTTGAATCGAAATTGTCTTCGGAATATTTCGATGTTGGAATTCGTGATTATACAGATGTTGTTATGGAAATTTGAAAGATATATATTTATATCGTTATTTCCAATACGACATTTGTTAGCCGTAGAATTTGATATTGAACATAAGCCGGTATATTTTCTATTCAGAGCCTTGTGTTTAATATCAAATGTGATTTGGGTTTGTCGTGAATGGTGTCTTCACTAACGCTGTTCTTGAACCCAGTTGAGAAAAGATTAAATCTTTTTATTTAGATTTAATGAAGTATGCCAATTAAATAATATTTAATTGGAATTGAATTGATATTGATTTTTGGGTTTATCGTGGACAGTGTTTTTAAATAACACTCGTTCTTTAACCCGATAATTAATGGAATGTGATTTTGGGTTTATCGTGAACCGTGTTTTAAACGACACTGATTCTTTAACCTAGTTAACGATTAAAACTAAGTGGAGTTTTAATGAATCTTTAATTAGATTGAAATGATCGAAAATGGAGTGTCACCAATTTTGCTCCAGGCGATGGTTAAATCTTTAATTAGATTTGAACGTGAAATGGTAATTGAATTTACCGATAACACTGTGGTGTTAGATATGAAGTATTACCAGTTTTACTTCATGGGGTGAATAGGTTGGGATTGGGAAATAAAATAAATGATTACTTCGGTGTGGTTCGCTAATCCCGACTAGTTTGAATTGATATTCAAAGGAGATTAAAGAATAAATTTAAAGAATTTATCTTGGATAAAATTAATGGGAACTTTTCCCAAAGTATAGGAATATTTGAATAAAAGAATATTCTGAATTGGAATGAGGCGTATGTTGTGTGTGTAACACTTTTATAATATATACGCGAGTTATTGAGAAGGACCGGGTTTATCCCATTCTGAATAACTGATTCGACGTGGTGTCGAAGATGAAGACGGTGGTCGAAGACCGGAAGTCTTCACGTCGTTTGGGTGATAACTGATGATCTTGGTTGGGCTGTACACCCAAGAAGATGGAAACAGTTGGTGATCGTCCAGACGTACTTGGAGATCGATGGATATGCGGGGTACTAGGTGCCTCCGGTTTCGTTCAGCCCCAGAACGGACTTGTAAATGGACTGTGTGTCTGACATTGGATTTTAGTCTGTGTGATTGATTTCTATTAAATATATATCTGTTTGGCGGCGGAGAATTTATTCTCTTGCTTAACGCCCTTCTCTGAGACGTACGAGCTCAGGGGTTATATATTGATGGATATCAAACGCATGGAGTGAATTGCCTGTGTGGCATGCCTAAGTGGCAATTGATCGAGGCTTCTGTTGAAAAGCAAAGTCTTGTGGTGATGATCAAAGCACGGCCTTTGTGGCGTAGCTTTGTGTAACGTTTACTTCGCGTGTTTCACACCCGGTATGAACCAAAAACGGGAGACGGACCTCAGGGAGGACTTGCGTTTCTTTCTAGCTAGAAGTGGCGTCAGTGGTTTTACACGCCCTGACGAGTTTGACTTATGTGGTTGTTGCTGTTGCGAGGCGCCTCGGTTATATCGGTTTCGGCCGATGCATTCTGGTCGGCAGACGGACCAGACTTACACCCCATAGGGTGGGGAAACGTAGTGTTCAGGCATAATAATCCACATCGGTGGACCGGCCCTGACGATCTAAAGGGTTGATGCGTTCTGATCCTGTGGCTCGGGCTAGAGAGTCACGAATCGGTTGAGGACTATCTTTTGCCTCGGTTCATAGACTGAAATCCAATTTCCAAATACGTGACATGTGCGGTTTTATTTGTAGAACCTAGTATGGTGACATAGTGGGATGGGGCGCTCATGCCGCCTATGATTGATACTTATGATTTGAAGTTGTTTTATACACTATGCACTTATAATAGTATCAAATAATGTGTTTTAAACGTATCAAGCATGCTTTGGCTGTTATAAGGTAAAAACCCTATCCTCCGGCTTGCGTTGCATTGTGTGATGGGACCTGGGTCTTATAACAGCTTCATTTTTCTTTATTTAGCATTGCGCTGTTTGTTTTATGCACTGGTATTCTTGGGAGGAAACCCGTTCCGTGTTATACGGCGTGGTCCCTTGATTTACCTAACTTTAAAATAAAGAATAACTGTTTTAGTTCTCACACCAGTCACATGACTGACCTGGAGTTTATTGTTTTAACCTAAACTCTGGGTGCCCTTATTTTCGACACGGGCAGCTAGTAGTTTTGGTTTTGCAGATTTATATTCACAGGATCCTGGTTTACAGCTGGAACGATATCCGGAAAGCTTTGTATCTGTATATCCCCTTCAGTTGTGTATTGTATTATTTTCCGCTGCTATGTATTTAAATGTAGTTTAAATCTCTGATATTTCTTTGTATTATTCATTTATACTCTGTATATTCTTGTAATCTGGTGCATTGTTGTAATATACAATGAAATGTTCTTCTGTATGTGTTCTGATTTGTCTTGTCCTCACAGTAATTCGTTCTTTCTCATCTCTTCGGAGACTGGGGAAGTTCGGGTCGCTTCATTTTTGCAGATATAGTTAAGCAGGATCCTGGATTGAAGCCTGAAGCTGGGTCCAGAATATCGATGGCCTTCTGCTGAGATTAGTTCCGCTGCAATGTATTAATTTATTGTAATTTATCTTCCGCTGTATTATTTATCGATGTACTATGATATATTCTGTACTCTGATGTAACATTTATTATTGATGTTATAAAAGTCTGTGTTGTTGTTCTGATGTGTTGTATGCCCAAAGTTAACGTACGCGAGTTTTGAACGGTTTTGATCGATCTTGCGATCGATTGGGGTCGGGCGAAATTCGGGTCGTTACATTTTGTTTCCCTAAACTCTTGGGTGCTCAATTTTGTACGGGTAGTCAATGTCGGATTTTACAGATATACTTAGATGGAGCTTGGAGCAGGAGGCTTCAGGATCATATAGCTGGTGTTTATTTCCGCTGTGTTGTAAGTATTGTACTTCGATAATGGTATACTGATTTTGTTTCAAGTTATGTTGAATATTATATGTTATTCGTTCCGCTGTGAGATTCGTGTTACTTTGATGTTGTATGTTCTTCTTCTTCTTCTATTCTAAGTTTCTATCTTATCTATTCTCACCCTCTAATTTCTTTCATGGACTATCCGGTATTTCTAATGCTTGGATAGACGACATTGAGTTTATGTCGATAACCAGGATCGTGAAAAACCCGGGTCGTTACAGTGGTATCAGAGCTGAAGGTAAAGTAATTACCTTGGCTCTGTGGCGCGACTCAGTAGAGATGGTGTTAGTAATAACCTAGATTGAGTTAAGTGTATATATACGAGTGAACGTATTTGTTATTTGATATAAAGTGGTTTTATATTATGGAGATTTATTGGTTGAGTTGTTTATGGGCTCTGGTCGATCAATTTGATCCACTGTATCGGTAGGGGTTTATAAACACTCGAATACGATGAACCGACACAGTATGTTTTGAAAAAGGGTAAATGAAATAAATGTACCCAAATTATATTTTGATATAAAGGATTTATATTGGAATGAGTATAGTATATTGGACGTGTTGGTTGTTATTACAATCGTACAAATAAAATTCGTATAAGTATTACGAAGTGAATTAAATCTGAAATTTAAAATCAGAATTGAAATTGAAACTCTAGAAATTTGAATAAGTATTTGTAAATGGATTTGGAATTAATATATGGGAATTTTAAAATCCTGGGAGATTTTAAATTGTTTACAAAGCATTGTGAATGGTATTTTGAAATTTACTTCAAATGAAAGTGTTTAGAAATGGTTTTAAAAGTGATATAGTATTGAACTCACTTCGATCGCTGGAAAATAGATTCCGATGATGACAGCGACATCATCGGTGTTCATTTTCGAGTTGTTAAGTGACAGATTACTACCAAAGAGATTGTTTTCAAATTATTTTGGGAAAAAGAGTTGTTTTGATATTCCGAAATGGATATTTGATTTTTGAAAGGAAAAGCTAAAATGTTTAAAAACTCTCAGAAATGGATTGTTTGAATTAAAACAAATTAGATGGAAATTTGTGAAACTAAATTGAAAATCAAGAATGGAACTTGAGATTGATAATGGAATTTGGCTTTGATAAACGAATGGTTGTGTTAGAGATAAAAGTGATTGGAGCTTGGTTGGGATGACATTGGTATATAAAGAATTGGTAACAAATGGAAATGATATAATGATATGCCCGACAAAAAGGTACCAGTTTATATTTATATGGGTTTGAGATTTTGATGAGCTGAATTGGCAAGCCGCTTGGCTGTTTGATTTTCTTTTGGGTTGAAGAAGGCCTAGAGAGGTGAGTTGGAGTTTGAGCCATTGACCAGTACAAAGGAGGTGCTGGCGAAATTTTTCGTAAAGTTAAGGTGTTAGAAAATTTTCAGGATTTTTGAAAATTTTTGTTAGTAGGAATGAATAAATATTTAATTGAAATTAAATTGGTTCAGTTGAAACTGAAGTTAAGAAGTAAACAAATAATTTTTAACCTAGTTAATAGGGTTAGTTTTCTACCTTAGCAATTTCGAGGACGAAATTATTTTAAGCGGGGAAGAATGTAATGTCCCGTATTTTTACGGTATAATAATAAATTTATTTAATAATTTAAGTAATGATTTAGAGATTTATATGGTCGTTTAATTAAATAGTATTGAATATTTAATTAAATTAAATAATAGAATAATATATTTAATTTGTGAAGCAGTCGGAAATAGTGGAATTGACAATATTGTGTGAACTAGACAATTCAAAATATATAATTCAGTTTAATGTTGAATTATGATAATGAATATATTTAATTAACGATGGTTGAACGTATAAATTATATTATAATTATAATCGAGCTCGAAATGGTGCGGCAATTCCACTACAAGAAAACACTGATTTAGCGTCAAATATTTAGAAGCGGAAATTTCCGTCGCTAATTTGCGACGGATTTCCATGTGATTAGCAAGGGATAGTTTTTTGGTTTTTCAACTTTTTTTTCTTTTATTTATTACCATCGTCTTCTGTCATCCCTTACTAAGCCATTGCAAATTGCGTCAAATTACCAACGGAAAATTTCCAATGCTATTTTCCGTTGCAAATCCAGGCATAATACCGACGAATATTTACCGAAGCTACTTTGCAGTAGAATTCCAACAAATTTGTAAGAGATGTTTATATTATTTTTCTAAGATATACTTTAGTGTAATTTTTTAATAATTATTAACATGTTCAATAATTAATAATTAATTTGTTCTAATTTGTAACGTCCCGTATTTTTGGCAGCCAAATACTTTATTTATTTTAAATATTTATTTGGAATATAAATGGATTTTAATATTTAAATCGCTATTTAAACGAAGTTGAACGATATATATTCATATATAAAATAAAACGAGCTCAGAACAGCGCTGCAGTTCGTAAAATAGAGTTTTGAACTTCAACTGAATGTACAGAGCCCGTTTTAAATCAGATTTCTGTGAAACAAGAAATGTACGGAGCAAGTGAAGTATATGTTCCTAGCGAAAAAGAAAATTCGGGATTTCGTCGTGTAGATTGGAAGTCATGCCCAAATCAATTTGGCAGAAAAACAGCGGCGTAATCGTTTATCGACCGTAACGGATTATTGGATATAACTGCATATGGGTTTTGAATTTAGACTAGGTTCTTTTGAGGCGTAGTGATAATTTAATTTTTAGAATTTTACTGTAATTTTTAATTAATTAAATAAGCAACTTTTTATTTGGAGTATTTTGCACCCTGTAATCAACATTTTGGGATTTCACAATATAAGTTAAACTACCGGTATTATTATATTTTTGGGATCGCGACACCTCACTGAACACGACTGTATTTTTATTTCAGTCTGCAACGCTCATACATGAGTACATAGTGGTGTAGGTAACTTTATTTGAATGGTTAACTAGTCAAACGAACTCAAAATTCAACGAAACAAGTTCCATACGAAACCTTAGGAAGAGGTCTAGTGAAATGTCAAGGCCTCATATTTTTAGGATTTTTTCTGTAATTTTAAGGAATTATTGCTCGGTGTTTTTCATCGATATTTTCTAAAGGATTTCCGCAAACGGTGTCGGAATTCGACGAAACCTGTCTCATTAGATCCGGAATATTTTTTTATGTTAGAAATAGGTGTCTTTATTTCGATTAGAGATCATAAGTAGCGATTTTTAACTTGATTTCTCACGTGCAAGTTAGCTTTATTATTTTATTATTAAACCATCCCACTTTTTCTCTTTGCTTTGCCTTTTCCTTACGTTTCTTTTATTTTCTTGCGTCCTACACTACCTGCGCCCAAAACAATCAATTACTTGCGCCCATACTTTCTTTCCTTGCGCCCCAATCCTCCTTACCTTGCGCTCCACACAACTACTTCCTTGCACCTCACGCACTCCTCTTCTCCACGTCTCTTCTTCTATTTAAAGCTTAGTTGTCCTCGCTTTTTTTTTTCAACACTAGCCGTAAGTTTAGAAAAAAAAAAAAAAAGAAAGAAAAATAATAGTGGCAACGTTGGTTTAAAGCATGCGGTTGCATGCAAGGGGGCGGCCGATCATTTATGTTGAAAACCATTCAGACTTTGGGGAAAAAAAAAAGAAGAAAAGGGAGAAAATGCGTAAGAAGTAGGAAAGGCGGTGGGGTGAAATGTGAGGGCGCGAGTACCAGATAGGTACAAAGGAGGATAGTGCGGCATGTTTTGAGCATCAGGCAAAATAGAAAAGTGACGAGAGGAAGAGAAGAGGGATTTGGTCTGGCGAAGTAAAGGAGAAGGGAAAGGTTGCGGGTGGTCTGGCGTGAGCAAAGAAGAACGAAGAGAAGGACCAACTGAACGTTGGAATCAGGTCGGCGAGCATAACATGTTGAAAATGGGAACGGACGGAGTGTACGCAGCTGAAACTGGTGAAACGAACCATTTATACGACGAATGGAAATAAAGGTGAGTTAAACTCACTCAGTTCTCCCTTCTTATATTTTATATAAGTCGGGTTTTATAATTGTGTGCTATGCTTGTTTATGGTTATTGTTTGTTCGTTCGTTGTATGGGCTGAAACAGTTAAATTAAACGACGGTTTAATTTAATTGAAACTAATCGTTATTTCTAACGATTAAATCCAAGTGAGGTAACTTACCTCAGTGGTTACGTTTATAACACTATAAACGTTATGATCAAATAGTTGAATGCTTGAACTGCTGTTATTATCCTAGTATTGACTGTTACAGTTATTATTGATTGTTGTTGTTAAACTGGTTTATTTCATCTGTCTAGATGGAAACAAATATTGAACTGAATGGGTTGAATTGTGGTAACCATTGTTTTGCAGGGAATAACAGGTTGGATAATATTGATAACGTTTATCAATATGATAAAATTGTTGTTATTGAATGTGAAATTAGTTTATATTTCACGGTTGGTACTACAGTAGTCATTTGCCTCTTTAATACCGTCGACTAAAAGGAATGATTTTTCGAAATCGATACTAAATGGATTTCGAATGTTTTCAAAGATATAAATATATTTTTATATGGTTTTGAAATACGATTTTTATTGTAAAATAATAGTCGAAGTTAAATTTATCAATTCTATATAAATATAACTAGTAGAGATGCAAGATGTATTAAATGAATGGTTAAACAATATAATTTATCGTGTTGATTTCTTTTAAATATTGAAATGGTTTTGTGAAGGCCTTACGGTCGTAAAAGAAGTTTTAAACTGATTTCATAATAGAAAATGGAATAGTTAAATCATGGGTATACGAGAATGTGTAAAAGAGTTCAAAGAGAAATGTTTTGTGATGAATGATCGTTTTTATTCAAACGGTGTTTTAAATAATAAGAAATGTGATAACATTTCGTGTATGAGATTTACAAATCAATGGATTGGAAATGAGTGGTGATTTGAAAATGGGGTTTCATATTTTGAATGAAATCGAAGTTGAAAGTCTGAATATGAATTTATAAATGAGATTTGGTTAAGTAAATGGAAGCGAGTATATTCCGAGGTTCGGAATGTGGTATTCCGAAGTTCGGAATGATCAATCGAAGTGAGTTCTATTCCGAGGTTCGGAATGTGATATTCCGAAGTTCGGAATGTTAACTGAAGGCAGAATTTTAAATGAGGTTAAGAATGTGAATAACGACAACGAATATTAGTTGTCAATGATGGATTACAAATGAGATTTGTAAACAAAATTAAAGATGCGCAAATGAAAACGAATGGTAAGTATCGTAGTTAATTTACAAAGATTTTGTAAATGGAAATTTAAAGTTTTGAAAATGAAGTCGAGTGAGTAAATAAAATTTAGGGTTTGTGAATGGGTTTATAACATGGGTTACAAATGAAATAAGATATGAGATTTTTCATAAAGGGATTATCATATGTTGTAGACAACGAATAAGTGGTCGAGTACGAGTTAAAGAGAACGTGATAAGTGAAATAGTTTTGAAATGAAGTTGGTAATGTTTGGCACAAATAACAAGTTGAATCGTCTTGATAAATACCAATATAAGGATTGGAAAGTATATCAATATAAAAATTGTATAAGGTATTAATATGAGATTTATAAAAGTTTGTTTATATGGTTTTTAAAACAAATGAAATTTGAATTGTCGAAATAAAGGGTAATATTTGTAATAAAGAGATATCAAGAAAGTTTCATAAAGATCCTATTCCTAATAGAATCAAAGTTCGTATATAATATTGTAAATGATTTTTAATATAAATCGAAAGGATTAAATGAGAATTTACTTAACAATTAGTTAAGTAAACATGGATGAGATTTGGATAGGTTTTCAAAGGGAAAATATGTTGTTAATAAACTTCTATTTATTCTGAAGATATGAATGATGTTGGTCAAGGTCTGAGAGGTAATAAAATACCCCAACTTGAACGACTCCATGATTATTCAAGAATGGTATTAGTTTATAAACGAGGGTAATTGAGGGAAACATAAGTTATGATTTCCGTTAATGATATTATGAAACTGTTTTCGAAAAGTTTATAAGATTGAATAAGCTGAATCTGAAGGATATTCTTATTTTATAATAAGAAGTAAAAGCGATGTTTCAAATATTGGAAAATTTGAAGAATATAATCAATGGACGGTTCGTTAAAGAGGCTGAATGATACTGAGTATTGAATTAGTGAATCCATTTTCTTTTATGGATGAATGTTTGTTTTATTTGATAGTTAAATAACCAACTATCAAAATCTGGCCCATACGATTGTTGGTACGGAAAGACCGGGATCGAATATATTCGAAAACCATTCCGTCCAGCAAATACGAATACGTTGAAGATGCTAATTCAAGATGGAGCTATTGAAGACCGTGGATCTTCATAAGCGGAAGGATTACTTAAAATCTCTGACTTGCAAGCAGAGATAAACTGCGATTCTGTCGTGGTTGGAATCTACGGATTTGCAAGGACTTATCGCTACTGATTCTCAGGGTGATTCCTAGAATGCAGTAGGAGAGTACCTTCGGTTCATCCTGTTCCTGGGTGACTAGTATGGATGGATGTCTGACAGAGTATTTCCAGAAGGGTCACGTACATTGATTTCTTCAATCGTACCAAGAGTGGAAGCGGAGAAAGAAACTTCTTTAGCTAACACGTAATGTATTGTTGTGGATGTCAATTAGTGACTGTTGATGGATCTGACGATGTGACATTCGAAGTGAATGTGATGTGCTGATAAAGCGTAGCCTCAAGCCTCATCAACCGGGAGATGACAGAAATCGGGCAGGCAGCATGGCTATGTGGGTCGCTCCCATTAGGGTGTATAATCACCTATCTAGAGAAATTCCTTTTGTTTCTTATTCCATCGATTCTGCCCATTCGGGAACGGTGGTTTGAGTCCAACCGTTGGTGATATACATTCGATACACTCAAGCGAAATGAGTGGTCGGTCATGTGAGGGCCGGGTTGCAAGACGTTCTTGTTGAACCCAGTGTATTCGCCTCTAGAGATACACTATCGGCAGGTGGTCCCATACCTTGTCAAGGTCGGAATCCAATCTCCAATAAGCACCTGCGGTTTTGTTTGTATACCATATATGTGGAGCGTGAGATGCAAGCGTTCTACTAAATTCTATTTACTCGTATTTAGACATTATGATAATATCAGACAAGATATTGACTTCAAAACTGTTTTGGGTTATCGTAAGGTAAAAACTGTCCGTATTTATGTGTGGATTCGGTCTTACGATTATCCTTTTCTTTCGGAAAGATTTTTACTTTAAAATCAAGTTGTGTGATACCTTAATACTGTGCGAGTTTATCTCACTCTGGTTCACCAGACTGACCCGGTGTTTTGTAAATGCTCGGGTTAGGCCGGAGTGTACAGGTCCAGGTTACCGGATGCTGCGAAGTCCAGAGACAAGCTGGAAGAGTTCAAACGTATGGTTATAGCTACTGTTCCGCTGTGTGATTGTATATGAGGACAGATTATATAACTGTCCAGATATGTTGATGTACTCTGATACTGTAAGTAATTTTGAAAGCTCTCAATAAAGATTTATTTCCATATTATATTTTGTTCCGCTGCGATGTGAGACTCTGATTCTGTGTTGTGTGTTGATTCTTCTTCTTCTTCTATTCTAATATTTCTTTCTTTCTTACCTCACCCTCTAACTTCTTTCTTATAGTAATCCATTTCCCAGTGCACTTTGGGTTGGACTGGTGTGGTTTGGGTTAGCTCAAAGGGTACTGGAACTTGGGTCGCTACAGTTGGTATCAGAGCTATTGATTTTGTAATAACCTTGGCTCTGTGGTATAACTCGATAGAGATGGGGTTAGTAATACCCTAGATCGAGATTGAGTGTATGTATATATATGAGAGCGTATTTGTAAATTTTATATACAAATGTTTTATATTGTGTTTGTTGATCGGTTCAAGTGTTGAAAAGCATAGAACTGGCAATCGATACATTACTGTTTTGAAAAGAGGGTAAATGGAATAATTTTACCCAAAAATATATTTTTGTATAGGAAAGAAATTTTTATTAAATTATTGAGATAATTGTGTGTTTGATCGATTTGAATGGGATTTGAATCAAATTAAAAAGTTGAATTGATACTTAACTTGGTTAAGTGTAATTAAATTCAGAATGATATTGTAATTAAATTAAATGAATTGGAAATTAAATGAATGAATGGTAATCAAATGTGTGAAGCCAAAATAAATATTAATATTGAATGCGAATTCAATAAATTTTGTTTATTTGGTTGTGTATTGGTTGATGGTTGTGAATTGGTTGTTATTGGATGACAAGTAGTTGAATAGAATTCATTAAATGGTTTAATGAAGACATGGAAAATAAATTCTAGTGTCAAAAATTGGAATGAAACTGAATATGAATTGAATTGAAACCAACTAGCGGGAAATTGAATCAAGATATAATATATTAAGCAAAATCAGATTTTGAATTGCGAGACAGAAGTCTGAAATGGTGTTGGACTGGTAAGTTAAGAGTCGGAATTGACAATGGATGGAAATTGAGTTAAGAATGGGATTTGGCTTGAATGCGTGAAGGATTTGGTTCTGAGGATAAAATTGGTATTTTGTTTGGATGCATTTGTATATGCTGACAGGGCAGCAGATGGAAAGGATATAATGATATGCCCGACAAAAAGGTACACGTTTATTTCTATATGAGTTTGGTGATTTATGAGCTTATTTGGCAAGCCACTTGGCTGTTTGATTTTCTTTTGGGTTGAAGGAGGCCTAGAGAGGCGAGTTGGAGTTTGAGCTATTGACCAGTACAAAGGAGGTGCTGGCGAAATTTTTCAGAAATTTCGAGTGTTAGAAAATTTTCAGAATTTTTGAAAATTTTTGTTTATAGAAATAAATTAATAAATTAATTTAAAATAAATTGGTTTAGTGAAACCGGAGTAAACAAATGGTTTTAACCTGGTTATAGGGTTCATTTTTCTACCTTAGCAATTTCGAGGACGAAATTATTTTAAGGGGGAAGGAATGTAACGTCCCGTATTTTTGGCAGCCAAATACTTTATTTATTTTAAATATTTATTTGGAATATAAATGGATTTTAATATTTAAATCGCTATTTAAACGAAGTTGAACGATATATATTCATATATAAAATAAAACGAGCTCAGAACAGCGCTGCAGTTCGTAAAATAGAGTTTTGAACTTCAACCGAATGTACAGAGCCCGTTTTAAATCAGATTTCTGTGAAATAAGAAATGTACGGAGCAAGTGAAGTATATGTTCCTAGTGAAAAAGAAAATTCGGGATTTCGTCGTGTAGATTGGAAGTCATGCCCAAATCAATTTGGCAGAAAAACAGCGGCGTAATCGTTTATCGACCGTAACGGATTATTGGATATAACTGCATATGGGTTTTGAATTTAGACTAGGTTCTTTTGAGGCGTAGTGATAATTTAATTTTTAGAATTTTACTGTAATTTTTAATTAATTAAATAAGCAACTTTTTATTTGGAGTATTTTGCACCATGTAATCAACATTTTGGGATTTCACAATATAAGTTAAACTACCGGTATTATTATATTTTTGGGATCGCGACACCTCACTGAACACGACTGTATTTTTATTTCAGTCTGCAACGCTCATACATGAGTACATAGTGGTGTAGGTAACTTTATTTGAATGGTTAACTAGTCAAACGAACTCAAAATTCAACGAAACAAGTTCCATACGAAACCTTAGGAAGAGGTCTAGTGAAATGTCAAGGCCTCATATTTTTAGGATTTTTTCTGTAATTTTAAGGAATTATTGCTCGGTGTTTTTCATCGATATTTTCTAAAGGATTTCCGCAAACGGTGTCGGAATTCGACGAAACCTATCTCATTAGATCCGGAATATTTTTTTATGTTAGAAATAGGTGACTTTATTTCGATTAGAGATCATAAGTAGCGATTTTTAACTTGATTTCTCACGTGCAAGTTAGCTTTATTATTTTATTATTAAACCATCCCACTTTTTCTCTTTGCTTTGCCTTTTCCTTACGTTTCTTTTATTTTCTTGCGTCCTACACTACCTGCGCCCAAAACAATCAATTACTTGCGCCCATACTTTCTTTCCTTGCGCCCCAATCCTCCTTACCTTGCGCTCCACACAACTACTTCCTTGCACCTCACGCACTCCTCTTCTCCACGTCTCTTCTTCTATTTAAAGCTTAGTTGTCCTCGCTTTTTTTTTTCAACACTAGCCGTAAGTTTAGAAAAAAAGAAAAAAGAAAAGAAAAATAATAGTGGCAACGTTGGTTTGAAGCATGCGGTTGCATGCAAGGGGGCGGCCGATCATTTATGTTGAAAACCATTCAGACTTTGGGGGAAAAAAAAAAAGGGAGAAAATGCGTAAGAAGTAGGAAAGGCGGTGGGGTGAAATGTGAGGGCGCGAGTACCAGATAGGTACAAAGGAGGATAGTGCGGCATGTTTTGAGCATCAGGCAAAATAGAAAAGTGACGAGAGGAAGAGAAGAGGGATTTGGTCTGGCGAAGTAAAGGAGAAGGGAAAGGTTGCGGGTGGTCTGGCGTGAGCAAAGAAGAACGAAGAGAAGGACCAACTGAACGTTGGAATCAGGTCGGCGAGCATAACATGTTGAAAATGGGAACGGACGGAGTGTACGCAGCTAAAACTGGTGAAACGAACCATTTATACGACGAATGGAAATAAAGGTGAGTTAAACTCACTCAGTTCTCCCTTCTTATATTTTATATAAGTCGGGTTTTATAATTGTGTGCTATGCTTGTTTATGGTTATTGTTTGTTCGTTCGTTGTATGGGCTGAAACAGTTAAATTAAACGACGGTTTAATTTAATTGAAACTAATCGTTATTTCTAACGATTAAATCCAAGTGAGGTAACTTACCTCAGTGGTTACGTTTATAACACTATAAACGTTATGATCAAATAGTTGAATGCTTGAACTGCTGTTATTATCCTAGTATTGACTGTTACAGTTATTATTGATTGTTGTTGTTAAACTGGTTTATTTCATCTGTCTAGATGGAAACAAATATTGAACTGAATGGGTTGAATTGTGGTAACCATTGTTTTGCAGGGAATAACAGGTTGGATAATATTGATAACGTTTATCAATATGATAAAATTGTTGTTATTGAATGTGAAATTAGTTTATATTTCACGGTTGGTACTACAGTAGTCATTTGCCTCTTTAATACCGTCGACTAAAAGGAATGATTTTTCGAAATCGATACTAAATGGATTTCGAATGTTTTCAAAGATATAAATATATTTTTATATGGTTTTGAAATACGATTTTTATTGTAAAATAATAGTCGAAGTTAAATTTATCAATTCTATATAAATATAACTAGTAGAGATGCAAGATGTATTAAATGAACGGTTAAACAATATAATTTATCGTGTTGATTTCTTTTAAATATTGAAATGGTTTTGTGAAGGCCTTACGGTCGTAAAAGAAGTTTTAAACTGATTTCATAATAGAAAATGGAATAGTTAAATCATGGGTATACGAGAATGTGTAAAAGAGTTCAAAGAGAAATGTTTTGTGATGAATGATCGTTTTTATTCAAACGGTGTTTTAAATAATAAGAAATGTGATAACATTTCGTGTATGAGATTTACAAATCAATGGATTGGAAATGAGTGGTGATTTGAAAATGGGGTTTCATATTTTGAATGAAATCGAAGTTGAAAGTCTGAATATGAATTTATAAATGAGATTTGGTTAAATAAATGGAAGCGAGTATATTCCGAGGTTCGGAATGTGGTATTCCGAAGTTCGGAATGATCAATCGAAGTGAGTTCTATTCCGAGGTTCGGAATGTGATATTCCGAAGTTCGGAATGTTAACTGAAGGCAGAATTTTAAATGAGGTTAAGAATGTGAATAACGACAACGAATATTAGTTGTCAATGATGGATTACAAATGAGATTTGTAAACAAAATTAAAGATGCGCAAATGAAAACGAATGGTAAGTATCGTAGTTAATTTACAAAGATTTTGTAAATGGAAATTTAAAGTTTTGAAAATGAAGTCGAGTGAGTAAATAAAATTTAGGGTTTGTGAATGGGTTTATAACATGGGTTACAAATGAAATAAGATATGAGATTTTTCATAAAGGGATTATCATATGTTGTAGACAACGAATAAGTGGTCGAGTACGAGTTAAAGAGAACGTGATAAGTGAAATAGTTTTGAAATGAAGTTGGTAATGTTTGGCACAAATAACAAGTTGAATCGTCTTGATAAATACCAATATAAGGATTGGAAAGTATATCAATATAAAAATTGTATAAGGTATTAATATGAGATTTATAAAAGTTTGTTTATATGGTTTTTAAAACAAATGAAATTTGAATTGTCGAAATAAAGGGTAATATTTGTAATAAAGAGATATCAAGAAAGTTTCATAAAGATCCTATTCCTAATAGAATCAAAGTTCGTATATAATATTGTAAATGATTTTTAATATAAATCGAAAGGATTAAATGAGAATTTACTTAACAATTAGTTAAGTAAACATGGATGAGATTTGGATAGGTTTTCAAAGGGAAAATATGTTGTTAATAAACTTCTATTTATTCTGAAGATATGAATGATGTTGGTCAAGGTCTGAGAGGTAATAAAATACCCCAACTTGAACGACTCCATGATTATTCAGGAATGGTATTAGTTTATAAACGAGGGTAATTGAGGGAAACATAAGTTATGATTTCCGTTAATGATATTATGAAACTGTTTTCGAAAAGTTTATAAGATTGAATAAGCTGAATCTGAAGGATATTCTTATTTTATAATAAGAAGTAAAAGCGATGTTTCAAATATTGGAAAATTTGAAGAATATAATCAATGGACGGTTCGTTAAAGAGGCTGAATGATACTGAGTATTGAATTAGTGAATCCATTTTCTTTTATGGATGAATGTTTGTTTTATTTGATAGTTAAATAACCAACTATCAAAATCTGGCCCATACGATTGTTGGTACGGAAAGACCGGGATCGAATATATTCGAAAACCATTCCGTCCAGCAAATACGAATACGTTGAAGATGCTAATTCAAGATGGAGCTATTGAAGACCGTGGATCTTCATAAGCGGAAGGATTACTTAAAATCTCTGACTTGCAAGCAGAGATAAACTGCGATTCTGTCGTGGTTGGAATCTACGGATTTGTAAGGACTTATCGCTACTGATTCTCAGGGTGATTCCTAGAATGCAGTAGGAGAGTACCTTCGGTTCATCCTGTTCCTGGGTGACTAGTATGGATGGATGTCTGACAGAGTATTTCCAGAAGGGTCACGTACATTGATTTCTTCAATCGTACCAAGAGTGGAAGCGGAGAAAGAAACTTCTTTAGCTAACACGTAATGTATTGTTGTGGATGTCAATTAGTGACTGTTGATGGATCTGACGATGTGACATTCGAAGTGAATGTGATGTGCTGATAAAGCGTAGCCTCAAGCCTCATCAACCGGGAGATGACAGAAATCGGGCAGGCAGCATGGCTATGTGGGTCGCTCCCATTAGGGTGTATAATCACCTATCTAGAGAAATTCCTTTTGTTTCTTATTCTATCGATTCTGCCCATTCGGGAACGGTGGTTTGAGTCCAACCGTTGGTGATATACATTCGATACACTCAAGCGAAATGAGTGGTCGGTCATGTGAGGGCCGGGTTGCAAGACGTTCTTGTTGAACCCAGTGTATTCGCCTCTAGAGATACACTATCGGCAGGTGGTCCCATACCTTGTCAAGGTCGGAATCCAATCTCCAATAAGCACCTGCGGTTTTGTTTGTATACCATATATGTGGAGCGTGAGATGCAAGCGTTCTACTAAATTCTATTTACTCGTATTTAGACATTATGATAATATCAGACAAGATATTGACTTCAAAACTGTTTTGGGTTATCGTAAGGTAAAAACTGTCCGTATTTATGTGTGGATTCGGTCTTACGATTATCCTTTTCTTTCGGAAAGATTTTTACTTTAAAATCAAGTTGTGTGATACCTTAATACTGTGCGAGTTTATCTCACTCTGGTTCACCAGACTGACCCGGTGTTTTGTAAATGCTCGGGTTAGGCCGGAGTGTACAGGTCCAGGTTACCGGATGCTGCGAAGTCCAGAGACAAGCTGGAAGAGTTCAAACGTATGGTTATAGCTACTGTTCCGCTGTGTGATTGTATATGAGGACAGATTATATAACTGTCCAGATATGTTGATGTACTCTGATATTGTAAGTAATTTTGAAAGCTCTCAATAAAGATTTATTTCCATATTATATTTTGTTCCGCTGCGATGTGAGACTCTGATTCTGTGTTGTGTGTTGATTCTTCTTCTTCTTCTATTCTAATATTTCTTTCTTTCTTACCTCACCCTCTAACTTCTTTCTTATAGTAATCCATTTCCCAGTGCACTTTGGGTTGGACTGGTGTGGTTTGGGTTAGCTCAAAGGGTACTGGAACCTGGGTCGCTATAGTTGGTATCAGAGCTATTGGTTTAGTAATAACCTTGGCTCTGTGGTATAACTCGATAGAGATGGGGTTAGTAATACCCTAGATCGAGATTGAGTGTATGTATATATATGAGAGCGTATTTGTAAATTTTATATACAAATGTTTTATATTGTGTTTGTTGATCGGTTCAAGTGTTGAAAAGCATAGAACTGGCAATCGATACATTACTGTTTTGAAAAAGGGTAAATGGAATAATTTTACCCAAAAATATATTTTTGTATAGGAAAGAAATTTTTATTAAATTATTGAGATAATTGTGTGTTTGATCGATTTGAATGGGATTCGAATCAAATTAAAAAGTTGAATTGATACTTAACTTGGTTAAGTGTAATTAAATTCAGAATGATATTGTAATTAAATTAAATGAATTGGAAATTAAATGAATGAATGGTAATCAAATGTGTGAAGCCAAAATAAATATTAATATTGAATGCGAATTCAATAAATTTTGTTTATTTGGTTGTGTATTGGTTGATGGTTGTGAATTGGTTGTTATTGGATGACAAGTAGTTGAATAGAATTCATTAAATGGTTTAATGAAGGCATGGAAAATAAATTCTAGTGTCAAAAATTGGAATGAAACTGAATATGAATTGAATTGAAACCAACTAGCGGGAAATTGAATCAAGATATAATATATTAAGCAAAATCAGATTTTGAATTGCGAGACAGAAGTCTGAAATGGTGTTGGACTGGTAAGTTAAGAGTCGGAATTGACAATGGATGGAAATTGAGTTAAGAATGGGATTTGGCTTGAATGCGTGAAGGATTTGGTTCTGAGGATAAAATTGGTATTTTGTTTGGATGCATTTGTATATGCTGACAGGGCAGCAGATGGAAAGGATATAATGATATGCCCGACAAAAAGGTACACGTTTATTTCTATATGAGTTTGGTGATTTATGAGCTTATTTGGCAAGCCACTTGGCTGTTTGATTTTCTTTTGGGTTGAAGGAGGCCTAGAGAGGCGAGTTGGAGTTTGAGCTATTGACCAGTACAAAGGAGGTGCTGGCGAAATTTTTCAGAAATTTCGAGTGTTAGAAAATTTTCAGAATTTTTGAAAATTTTTGTTTATAGAAATAAATTAATAAATTAATTTAAAATAAATTGGTTTAGTGAAACCGGAGTAAACAAATGGTTTTAACCTGGTTATAGGGTTCATTTTTCTACCTTAGCAATTTCGAGGACGAAATTATTTTAAGGGGGAAGGAATGTAACGTCCCGTATTTTTGGCAGCCAAATACTTTATTTATTTTAAATATTTATTTGGAATATAAATGGATTTTAATATTTAAATCGCTATTTAAACGAAGTTGAACGATATATATTCATATATAAAATAAAACGAGCTCAGAACAGCGCTGCAGTTCGTAAAATAGAGTTTTGAACTTCAACTGAATGTACAGAGCCCGTTTTAAATCAGATTTCTGTGAAACAAGAAATGTACGGAGCAAGTGAAGTATATGTTCCTAGTGAAAAAGAAAATTCGGGATTTCGTCGTGTAGATTGGAAGTCATGCCCAAATCAATTTGGCAGAAAAACAGCGGCGTAATCGTTTATCGACCGTAACGGATTATTGGATATAACTGCATATGGGTTTTGAATTTAGACTAGGTTCTTTTGAGGCGTAGTGATAATTTAATTTTTAGAATTTTACTGTAATTTTTAATTAATTAAATAAGCAACTTTTTATTTGGAGTATTTTGCACCCTGTAATCAACATTTTGGGATTTCACAATATAAGTTAAACTACCGGTATTATTATATTTTTGGGATCGCGACACCTCACTGAACACGACTGTATTTTTATTTCAGTCTGCAACGCTCATACATGAGTACATAGTGGTGTAGGTAACTTTATTTGAATGGTTAACTGGTCAAACGAACTCAAAATTCAACGAAACAAGTTCCATACGAAACCTTAGGAAGAGGTCTAGTGAAATGTCAAGGCCTCATATTTTTAGGATTTTTTCTGTAATTTTAAGGAATTATTGCTCGGTGTTTTTCATCGATATTTTCTAAAGGATTTCCGCAAACGGTGTCGGAATTCGACGAAACCTATCTCATTAGATCCGGAATATTTTTTTATGTTAGAAATAGGTGACTTTATTTCGATTAGAGATCATAAGTAGCGATTTTTAACTTGATTTCTCACGTGCAAGTTAGCTTTATTATTTTATTATTAAACCATCCCACTTTTTCTCTTTGCTTTGCCTTTTCCTTACGTTTCTTTTATTTTCTTGCGTCCTACACTACCTGCGCCCAAAACAATCAATTACTTGCGCCCATACTTTCTTTCCTTGCGCCCCAATCCTCCTTACCTTGCGCTCCACACAACTACTTCCTTGCACCTCACGCACTCCTCTTCTCCACGTCTCTTCTTCTATTTAAAGCTTAGTTGTCCTCGCTTTTTTTTTTTCAACACTAGCCGTAAGTTTAGAAAAAAAAAAAAAAAAAGAAAAATAATAGTGGCAATGTTGGTTTGAAGCATGCGGTTGCATGCAAGGGGGCGGCCGATCATTTATGTTGAAAACCATTCAGACTTTGGGGAAAAAAAAAAAAGAAAAGGGAGAAAATGCGTAAGAAGTAGGAAAGGCGGTGGGGTGAAATGTGAGGGCGCGAGTACCAGATAGGTACAAAGGAGGATAGTGCGGCATGTTTTGAGCATCAGGCAAAATAGAAAAGTGACGAGAGGAAGAGAAGAGGGATTTGGTCTGGCGAAGTAAAGGAGAAGGGAAAGGTTGCGGGTGGTCTGGCGTGAGCAAAGAAGAACGAAGAGAAGGACCAACTGAACGTTGGAATCAGGTCGGCGAGCATAACATGTTGAAAATGGGAACGGACGGAGTGTACGCAGCTGAAACTGGTGAAACGAACCATTTATACGACGAATGGAAATAAAGGTGAGTTAAACTCACTCAGTTCTCCCTTCTTATATTTTATATAAGTCGGGTTTTATAATTGTGTGCTATGCTTGTTTATGGTTATTGTTTGTTCGTTCGTTGTATGGGCTGAAACAGTTAAATTAAACGACGGTTTAATTTAATTGAAACTAATCGTTATTTCTAACGATTAAATCCAAGTGAGGTAACTTACCTCAGTGGTTACGTTTATAACACTATAAACGTTATGATCAAATAGCTGAATGCTTGAACTGCTGTTATTATCCTAGTATTGACTGTTACAGTTATTATTGATTGTTGTTGTTAAACTGGTTTATTTCATCTGTCTAGATGGAAACAAATATTGAACTGAATGGGTTGAATTGTGGTAACCATTGTTTTGCAGGGAATAACAGGTTGGATAATATTGATAACGTTTATCAATATGATAAAATTGTTGTTATTGAATGTGAAATTAGTTTATATTTCACGGTTGGTACTACAGTAGTCATTTGCCTCTTTAATACCGTCGACTAAAAGGAATGATTTTTCGAAATCGATACTAAATGGATTTCGAATGTTTTCAAAGATATAAATATATTTTTATATGGTTTTGAAATACGATTTTTATTGTAAAATAATAGTCGAAGTTAAATTTATCAATTCTATATAAATATAACTAGTAGAGATGCAAGATGTATTAAATGAACGGTTAAACAATATAATTTATCGTGTTGATTTCTTTTAAATATTGAAATGGTTTTGTGAAGGCCTTACGGTCGTAAAAGAAGTTTTAAACTGATTTCATAATAGAAAATGGAATAGTTAAATCATGGGTATACGAGAATGTGTAAAAGAGTTCAAAGAGAAATGTTTTGTGATGAATGATCGTTTTTATTCAAACGGTGTTTTAAATAATAAGAAATGTGATAACATTTCGTGTATGAGATTTACAAATCAATGGATTGGAAATGAGTGGTGATTTGAAAATGGGGTTTCATATTTTGAATGAAATCGAAGTTGAAAGTCTGAATATGAATTTATAAATGAGATTTGGTTAAATAAATGGAAGCGAGTATATTCCGAGGTTCGGAATGTGGTATTCCGAAGTTCGGAATGATCAATCGAAGTGAGTTCTATTCCGAGGTTCGGAATGTGATATTCCGAAGTTCGGAATGTTAACTGAAGGCAGAATTTTAAATGAGGTTAAGAATGTGAATAACGACAACGAATATTAGTTGTCAATGATGGATTACAAATGAGATTTGTAAACAAAATTAAAGATGCGCAAATGAAAACGAATGGTAAGTATCGTAGTTAATTTACAAAGATTTTGTAAATGGAAATTTAAAGTTTTGAAAATGAAGTCGAGTGAGTAAATAAAATTTAGGGTTTGTGAATGGGTTTATAACATGGGTTACAAATGAAATAAGATATGAGATTTTTCATAAAGGGATTATCATATGTTGTAGACAACGAATAAGTGGTCGAGTACGAGTTAAAGAGAACGTGATAAGTGAAATAGTTTTGAAATGAAGTTGGTAATGTTTGGCACAAATAACAAGTTGAATCGTCTTGATAAATACCAATATAAGGATTGGAAAGTATATCAATATAAAAATTGTATAAGGTATTAATATGAGATTTATAAAAGTTTGTTTATATGGTTTTTAAAACAAATGAAATTTGAATTGTCGAAATAAAGGGTAATATTTGTAATAAAGAGATATCAAGAAAGTTTCATAAAGATCCTATTCCTAATAGAATCAAAGTTCGTATATAATATTGTAAATGATTTTTAATATAAATCGAAAGGATTAAATGAGAATTTACTTAACAATTAGTTAAGTAAACATGGATGAGATTTGGATAGGTTTTCAAAGGGAAAATATGTTGTTAATAAACTTCTATTTATTCTGAAGATATGAATGATGTTGGTCAAGGTCTGAGAGGTAATAAAATACCCCAACTTGAACGACTCCATGATTATTCAGGAATGGTATTAGTTTATAAACGAGGGTAATTGAGGGAAACATAAGTTATGATTTCCGTTAATGATATTATGAAACTGTTTTCGAAAAGTTTATAAGATTGAATAAGCTGAATCTGAAGGATATTCTTATTTTATAATAAGAAGTAAAAGCGATGTTTCAAATATTGGAAAATTTGAAGAATATAATCAATGGACGGTTCGTTAAAGAGGCTGAATGATACTGAGTATTGAATTAGTGAATCCATTTTCTTTTATGGATGAATGTTTGTTTTATTTGATAGTTAAATAACCAACTATCAAAATCTGGCCCATACGATTGTTGGTACGGAAAGACCGGGATCGAATATATTCGAAAACCATTCCGTCCAGCAAATACGAATACGTTGAAGATGCTAATTCAAGATGGAGCTATTGAAGACCGTGGATCTTCATAAGCGGAAGGATTACTTAAAATTTCTGACTTGCAAGCAGAGATAAACTGCGATTCTGTCGTGGTTGGAATCTACGGATTTGCAAGGACTTATCGCTACTGATTCTCAGGGTGATTCCTAGAATGCAGTAGGAGAGTACCTTCGGTTCATCCTGTTCCTGGGTGACTAGTATGGATGGATGTCTGACAGAGTATTTCCAGAAGGGTCACGTACATTGATTTCTTCAATCGTACCAAGAGTGGAAGCGGAGAAAGAAACTTCTTTAGCTAACACGTAATGTATTGTTGTGGATGTCAATTAGTGACTGTTGATGGATCTGACGATGTGACATTCGAAGTGAATGTGATGTGCTGATAAAGCGTAGCCTCAAGCCTCATCAACCGGGAGATGACAGAAATCGGGCAGGCAGCATGGCTATGTGGGTCGCTCCCATTAGGGTGTATAATCACCTATCTAGAGAAATTCCTTTTGTTTCTTATTCTATCGATTCTGCCCATTCGGGAACGGTGGTTTGAGTCCAACCGTTGGTGATATACATTCGATACACTCAAGCGAAATGAGTGGTCGGTCATGTGAGGGCCGGGTTGCAAGACGTTCTTGTTGAACCCAGTGTATTCGCCTCTAGAGATACACTATCGGCAGGTGGTCCCATACCTTGTCAAGGTCGGAATCCAATCTCCAATAAGCACCTGCGGTTTTGTTTGTATACCATATATGTGGAGCGTGAGATGCAAGCGTTCTACTAAATTCTATTTACTCGTATTTAGACATTATGATAATATCAGACAAGATATTGACTTCAAAACTGTTTTGGGTTATCGTAAGGTAAAAACCGTCCGTATTTATTTGTGGATTCGGTCTTACGATTATCCTTTTCTTTCGGAAAGATTTTTACTTTAAAATCAAGTTGTGTGATACCTTAATACTGTGCGAGTTTATCTCACTCTGGTTCACCAGACTGACCCGGTGTTTTGTAAATGCTCGGGTTAGGCCGGAGTGTACAGGTCCAGGTTACCGGATGCTGCGAAGTCCAGAGACAAGCTGGAAGAGTTCAAACGTATGGTTATAGCTACTGTTCCGCTGTGTGATTGTATATGAGGACAGATTATATAACTGTCCAGATATGTTGATGTACTCTGATACTGTAAGTAATTTTGAAAGCTCTCAATAAAGATTTATTTCCATATTATATTTTGTTCCGCTGCGATGTGAGACTCTGATTCTGTGTTGTGTGTTGATTCTTCTTCTTCTTCTATTCTAATATTTCTTTCTTTCTTACCTCACCCTCTAACTTCTTTCTTATAGTAATCCATTTCCCAGTGCACTTTGGGTTGGACTGGTGTGGTTTGGGTTAGCTCAAAGGGTACTGGAACCTGGGTCGCTACATAATTAATGATTTATATGTAGTAATAAATAATAATTTACGTTCTATAATAAGTAATAATTTACGTTTTATAATATTTATTAAATTATAATTAAGATGTAATAAATAATAATTGAAAATTTGTACTAATGTTTATTGAAGTCTTACAATTTTGGATTACACAAGTAAATTTTGAAATATTCATTGTACAACATATTCAGTTTGTTACAAGTTTTATTTTATAACTTGTACTTAAAAGGTCATAAAGAACACATTTTACAATATTTTCTGAAATCACGTTGTATAAAACACCATTTTTGCAATGCTTTTTGGAAAATGTTATAAACATGACATTTTTAATCCCTTTTGAAAATATACATTTTTAAAAATACCAAAATAAAATGTGAATTATTCAAAAAATTAAACAATAAAATTTTCAAAAAATTCAAAACTTGAATAAAGTTAATAAAACATTCGAAATGTTAAAAAAATCAAAATTTGAATAATATAAATTTTACATTCATGATTCGTTAATAATATTGATTTTGCATGATGATTACAATATCCAAATGCTATAAATCTTCAAAACACAACTACATTATATAATTTATTGTTACTTGTTCAAGATACAAAATACTATGTCTGTATGTATGAAATTTTCTTTTATAGTACTCTTCTTTCACTTCCGCAAGTTCCATTTGGTTTGAAATCTAAACTGTTGGCTTCAATCTAAACTTTTTGGCTCCAACACCTAATATTTCGTTATCAACGACTCCTTCAAAATAAAATTCCCCAATTCTCTTATCTAAATCCCAGTAACATTCGTCCAATTCACCGATTATCATATCCAATTCTCAAATTCAAAACCCAGGCAAACATCGATAAGCATTCCTCTAGCAACCGTCACCGTATAACCACGGCTCCTATACCATCGCATGTGGTGCAATTGGCGAAGGCGGTGCTTGTCTTCTTAAAGAACAAGATTTGACTGTATGCTTATTCTTCATAAAATGTTTTATTGTTATATTTTTACTAAGTAATTGATAATTAAAAATAAATTTTAAATACTTAGTGTTAATAATAATTACCATTAAGATTCAATAATTGCATAATAATTAAAATTCAATTAAGAGGAAACAAGTAATAATTAATAAATAGGAGTAATATCTAATATTTTTAGTAATTAATAACTTATAATTATTTTTAGTAATTGATAAGTAATATTTTAATAACTTGTAATTATTTTTATTAGTTAATAACTACAAATAATAATGTGTAAGTAATTATATTTACCTAATATGTAATAATATATTATAATTGATAACTCATAAATGTAGTTCATAAATATAGGTTAGCAATTTAATTTAACGTTTTATTATATAATGACTTATAATTAATATTTTAAAAACAATAATATACAATTTACGTTTATCCATTAAGCCATGCACTAGCTAGATAATGGAATGGAGGGAAATTAATTTCCGTATGGAATGGAGGGAAATTAATTTTCGTGTGGAGGGAAATTAATATAGCGGAGGGAAATTTCGTGGGTCCTTTGCACCAGGACGGAAACCAAATGAAGGACGCATCAAAGTCATTTATCCCAAAACTAATTTGAAATTGAAAACCCTAACATAATAGGTCGGCAGCCATGGCATGTCTATCACTAGGCGGACAACGCTTAAACCAATCCGGCCATCCCTTGCCCAAACACCCAGTGGCTGCAAGATGTATGCTCTCTTTTCCAACATTATTTTCCTCCTCGTCCCTTCATCTTTCTCAAAAGTGCAAGTATCATTCAATTACAACATGGTTGCTATTAATTTGGTATTCTTTTGTATTATTGTCAATATGAATCGGTAATTACAGGTAGAGAAGGCAGGAGCAACCGCTTTGTTTGAGGAAGGTAAAGGCAACAACATTGGAGTTGTGGTAGTACCAGTTAAGCTTTCATCTTTGTCTAATTTCGGGACTCCTCAGTTTGTGGCCGATAAGCTCATTCAAGCCGAAAGGCGTGAAGTATGTTTCAGTGGGCTTCTCATTTGTTGATTAGTCTAGTACTGGGCATTTGAGTGAACAATTCGAAGTTTGATTTGATTCATGTAGGAAAGCACCAAAGAAGCAAATCTGGTAGGAGTTGGCAGAAGAACAGGCAGCGGTGGGCTGCCTGTATACGAGTTAATTTGACGCAAATAAGAGCAGTTGTGAGTCTTTTATATTTGTTTTCTTATACTTATTAAACTAATTATAGGTAATATGGATTCAGAATCTATGTTGCCAAATCAATTCAGCATAGCTCAGCTGGTCATATAGTCGATTTTCATCTATATTTGTCTAAATTTGGCTTAGCTCAGCTGGTCATATAGTTACAAAGAAGATGCATGAATCTATGTTGCCAATATATTTTAGTTGCTTATGGTAATCTAAATTCAGACATGAAAAAGTCAAAATATATGTACTGGTTTATCTTCTTATGTACTGTCTGCAAGATACGTTATGAGCGAATTTAGCATGAAAGCCGAAGGTAGTTCTTGCAAGTTTTTTTATTTTGTTTTTATATAACTGTTCAAAAGTAGATATAAGTGTTGAAAAACAAAGTGAAATAAAAGGTGTGTGTCAATTAGGCAAATAAACAGTAGATTGTCCAAACATTTGGTGAGTTTTTCTTTTTGATTTCCTGTTTCAATTCATTATCCAGGACTGAGCTACAGGTCAGTCCGGTAACTAAGCTTAGCTCAGTGCGGTAACTGAGCTTAGCTCAGTTCTGAAATTAAGCTCCGGAACTGAGCTTAGCTCAGTCCAGTAACTGAGCTCCACTCTCAGTTTAGAAACGGACCGCTACAGTTAGTTCATGGACTGAGCTGTAGCTCGGTTACCAGACTAACATATAGGTCAGTTACCGAACTGAGCTTAGCTCAATTTGGGTAACTTATCTCAATGCAAGAACTGAGCTTAGCTTAGACCGGTAACTAAGCTATAGGCCAGTTATAAACTATGCTTAGCTCAGTTCGGTGACTGAGCTACAGGTCGGTTACAAAATGAGCCTAGCTCAGTTCGAGAACCGGACCTAGCTCGGTTTCGATAAGCCAGGCTCGTCAATTCAAATAATTAATTTATCTATACCGGTACATATAAATCATGCATCTATTTTGATAAACTTTTGTTTTCAAATAATTGATACATAGTAGTCACAAATAACATGTTAGATTAAGTGTTGAATTTAAGCTCAAACAACTGTAATGGAGAAAAACTGACCATGATATATTAAACAACTAACAACTCTTATGCTTCATTAAATCAATACACATTAGATGAATAGAAGTTCCATGATTGTTAAGCTTTAAAAAATTAGTTCATGATACATTGAAAATAAATAATTTTCGGCACATCCACATCTTTTAATACAATTGGACATGCTAATTATATTTAATGTAAAACAAATTGTGTTTCTATACAAACAAAGGTATATAAAATCATCAAAGTGAATACAATTAGGAAAAATTAGTATGATTTAGTACATCACTAGGCTCTACAACATAAGGGTAGTACATAATGCATACAAGGTAAACTTCTATTTTCCAACATCCAAAATGCAGAACCAAATTTCCTGTATGCTTAGTCGATCATTTGGGAGGAATAGAGAAAAAATGACATTAGAGAACTAGAACTATATGGGTAATGATGATTGCCTATTTCAATTCATTAACGATTTAATTGAAGATTACTGTTAATCCTTGATTGCAAATTTGTTAGTTATCTGTTAATCCTTCATTGCAAATTCAATAACAAATTTTGGTAAATTATATGTTGATCAACATATAATTAGAAGTTTGTGACGGTAAATTATAAGTCAACTTATTATTATGCACACTTAAGCAAGCTTCTTTGCTGGGAGTTATCAACTTTAGAAGGCAAATGGGTAACCCTGTAGACAGAATTCATAGTTTGAGTTGGTTGACTCAAGACCTACTGGAGAGAAAAATCTTGTTGCGTGGGTATGGTTTATATTTCATTTTATTTTCACATTTAATATTGAGGATTATATATATTATAAGTTGCTTATTGCCTGAATTTTCTGTTTCATGTGCTTGTTTCATATGGTTCTTATAACCCCACCTAAACCTCAATCGTGGAAGCCATGATAAGATAGTTTTAGTAGAACAACAATTATTGTTGATTAGTATTATGATCATCTTATGATATATACACACAATTCAGTGTAATATATATATATGTGTGTGTGTGTTCGTGCATGTGTGTATACACACACGCGCGCACACACACACATATATATATTGTTAACAAGTGAACTATGCTATCCAATAGTATGTACGTGAGAGCTCTGAATTCATTGATCATTCCTAAATGTGAATTAGCACATCAGAGAAACTAACAATCATTTGCATATATTAGATTTACAATTGCATGCACGGTGTAATCTTATTTCAAAATATTTGTGCAAGATGGAACTGCATGAGACAATGTTATATGAAACCAAGTACTACTATATATATGACAAAAATTGCAGGGAAAATAAGAACAAATAGTGAAAGGTAAAAGAAAAGGAGATTTGCTGTTTATATTGGGTACTTCTAACTGCATTTTGAATTAGTTTAATTCTTATATGCAGGATGACAACAGATCTATCAGTTAGATTATAATTGCTGATTTCCTTTTCTTTGGTTAGTTATAGGAATTTGGGTATGTTTAACCTTTTTTCTAATAAAGCAGTGCTTATCTACCTGGATATCACTTATGCTTGTTTCAAATAGCAGAGATTTTTTCATAACATTATTGAATATACATGTCTGTAAGTCCGTTATCTATAGGTGATGTAGAGAAAATGCTTCATGAACTTAGGACTGAAAAAGGGAGAAAACCCATCACTATCTTTAGAATATATAGAACTGTTAATTGATTCTGTGCTCGATCCATCTATTCCAGATGATGGCGTGGACGACTATCTTGAGAAGGTACCACATGGAATTAGACGATGATTGATGTTGTGCAGTCTCGTTTATAATCTATAAATTTATGTGTATTGTGATAGAGGTTGTTGGTTTGTGAATTAGGATTGGCGATGCAGTATTAGGATGAAGGGGCTATAGTGGATTGGTTTATTTGAAATGTTAGCACCAGCTGAATAGTTTTGTTGTTTATAATTCAGCTTGGTGTATGAAAGCTTGGTGTATGAATTAAGGAAGAATTGTGGACATTCTTTCTTGAATGTGGATATGGATGTTGTTCTTTTTTAAATGTTAATGTGGATGTTCTTTTTTGAATGTGATTATAGATGTTTTTTCTTGCAAATTTATCTTTGTTTTTTTATATGCTATTACAGTGTTGACAGTTGAATGATGTCAGTTCAATGTATGTATGTATATATATATATATATATATATATATATATATATATATATATATATATATATGTGATGACCCCAAACTTCCACGGAATGAAAGTAAGGAATAATCATATGGAATACAACATAAATACAATAATACAGATCACAGATACAAAACATCATAGCAGCGGAAATATAATGTTACCAACCATAGAAAGTCCACAGTCGTAGAATTCTAAATTATTACATCAAGTTTGCAGAAAATGAAATAAGTTCCAACTCCAATTTAAACAACGTGAAATGAAACAAGTTTGATGTCTGGAATTAAAAAGAGAAAAATGCAATAGTAGCAAATGATAGATGTCTTCAAGCTCCAAGTCATCACCTCTCCACGAAAGCAAATCCAAGAAAGATAATAAGCAGCTCCAAAGAAAAGACTCCAAGCGAAGAATAAACCTATTTACTTGGCTGCCCGTGTAGAGAGGAGGGCACCCGAGTTTGCAAAAAGGTGGAAACAAACAACGGGTCAGTCGTGGGACTAGTGTGAGAATTCTTAACAATTAATCACTATTAATAGGTCAAATCCAAAGACCACGCCGCTAATGCGGAACGGGTTTCTCTAATGGATTGTCGTGTATAAAAGTGTCAGAATAAATGATAAGTGAATCGTACAACAACGTTAT
Organism: Allium sativum; assembly: GCA_030737875.1. Classification (NCBI taxonomy): domain Eukaryota; kingdom Viridiplantae; phylum Streptophyta; class Magnoliopsida; order Asparagales; family Amaryllidaceae; genus Allium; species Allium sativum. The sequence continues at coordinate 256,378,199 of CM060927.1, read as the reverse complement.
GCTTTTTAGAAAAATAGAATCACCATAAGACCCAGGTCCCATCACACAATACAACACAAACCATAGGATAGGGTTTTACCTTATAGTGATTAAACATGCTAAATACGGCAAATACGAGTTTAATATTATTATTAGTATATATCAAAACATTTCAAAGTAAATGTATAAATCCTAGGAAGAATAGTATCCCATACTACTATGCCTCCATACTAGTAATACAATCAAATTCATAGGGTCGTATTTGGATTTTGGTTTCCATCATGAGTCAAGGCTAGGGAAGAGCTCCTATCGATTCGAGACACTCTAGCTAATGTCTCACGATCCCCCGCAGTGAACCCTTGGAAAGCTGCAGGGCCGGTCCACCATATGAGTTGCGGATTAGTTATTCCTGAACACACGTTTCCCAGTCCTATAGGACCTATCATCCGAGGCGCCTCATTCCATCATCCACATAAGTAAAATGTTGGGCCGTGTTAAAACCCAATCACCACTTCTAGCTAGAAAGAAACCTGCTGCTCTCCTTGCATTCCCTTCTCCCATTTAAGACTCCGCCGGTGTGTGAGGCTCGTGAAGTCACGCTGTACACAAAGCTATGCCTAAACAAGCTATGCTTTGATCGTCCTACAAGGCCTGCTTGTCAACAAAACCTTGATCCTATGCATCTTAGCATGCCACATCATCACTCCATATCGTACTACCAATCCTTTGTAGAAATATATGAACGGCTGTTAAGCAAGAGAATAAATTCCCCACCACCAAACGTCCATACCTTCGATAAAAGATCAATAACATGATATTTGATAGAGTATGATGTCAGACACACAATCCATTTATTAGCTTATGCTCTGGGTCTGAGCGAAAGCCAAACCCGTGAAATCAACACGTACGTCTGGGCAATGACCGTGACCCTTGAATTGGGAGCAAGTCAAATCAGGGCCTCGATCGTTGTCCATTCGAGGGAGGATTTACGGTCTTCATACGCCATCTTCATACTTCAATCAACGTCGTTTTGATTATTTAGAATGAGAGAACTCGGACTTTCCAAATAATCCTCGTATATATATATATATATATATATATTTATTTATTTATTTAAAATCCTTCTTATACATTAATAATTATTTTTATTAACGATTCATTCCTATTTTAATTATTTAAAATAATTAAATTTTTATATAACGACGCCTTAAGTCCATGGGCGACTTTGGCGCTACATTCAACCAATTTTTATTTTTACATTTCTCAGAATCTAACCGTTGGATCTTAACGTAATATATATCGTTGGAAGGATTCTTCCAATACGGTCCTAACGGTTTCAGTTTCAAGAAAATCCGATGGTCGGATCTTCTTGTGTAGTCCTTTAAAGGTACGATTTCAAAACTCGAACTACCCCGCCCTATTCGTTTAATTTTAATTATATTTATAAATATATATAATCATTGAATCGTAATAACGTCGTTTGATTAAAACAACGCTCTACACAATTACCGATACTCACTAAATTTTAATTCATTTGAAAATGAAGATAATATTACCGCATCCTAAATTCATTCTTTTACTTACATTTAAAATGTAAATTCCATCCTTTTTATTTACAAAAAAAAATGTAAATTTAATTCCTATGTAAATTCCTATTTTTTTCTACATGTAATAATGTAAATTTGGATACATTCAAAATCCTACTTTTAAATTACATATAAAAATGTAAATTTCAACTTTAATGTACATTCTCATCTTAGTTAGATAATAAAAATGTAACTTATATTTGCAGTGAATCCTATTCTAAATTTATATATAAAAATGTATGTTTAATTACAAAGCAAACTCTATTCCCTATTTACATTGTACAAATATAACTTTTAATTACAATGCAAACTCTACTTCCAATTCACATTGTAAAAATATGATTTTTAATTACAATGCAAACTCTACTTCCTATTTACATTGTAAAAATATGATTTTTAATTATAATGCAAACTCTACTTCCTATTTACATTGTAAAAATATGATTTTTAATTACAATGTGAACTCTACTTCCTATTTACATTGTAAAAATATGACTTTTAATTACAATGCAAACTCTACTTCTAATTTACATTGTAAAAATATGACTTTTAATTACAATGCAAACTCTACTTCCTATTTACATTGTAAAAATATGACTTTTAATTACAATGCAAAATCTCATCATATGTTACATTATGAAAATGTAAATTTTAATTTCAATGCAAACCCTCATTCTAATTACATAGAAAAATGTAATTTTAATCCTACGGTGTAAATTCACATTTTAATTACATAGAAAAATGTAATTTTTATCATACGGCGTAAATTCACATTTTAATTACATAGAGAAATGTAATTTTTATCATACGGTGTAAATTCACATTTTAATTACATAGAGAAATGTAATTTTTATATTGTAATTTTTATCATATGGTGTAAATTCACATTTTAATTACATAGAAAAATGTAATTTTTATCATACGGTGTAAATTCACATTTTAATTACATAGAAAAATGTAATTTTTATCATACGGTGTAAATTCACATTTTAATTACGTAGAAAAATGTAATTTTTATCATACGGTGTAAATTCACATTTTAATTACGTAGAAAAATATAATTTTTATCATACGGTGTAAATTCACATTTTAATTACGTAGAAAAATGTAATTTTTATCATACGGTGTAAATTCACATTTTAATTACGTAGAAAAATGTAATTTTTATCATACGGTGTAAATTCACATTTTAATTACATAGAAAAATGTAATTTTTATCATACGGTGTAAATTCACATTTTAATTACATAGAAAATTTTAATTTTTATCATACGGTGTAAATTCACATTTTAATTACATAAAAAAATGTAATTTTTATCATACGGTGTAAATTCACATTTTAATTACATAGAGAAATGTAATTTTTATCATACGGTGTAAATTCACATTTTAATTACATAGAGAAATGTAATTTTTATCATACGGTGTAAATTCACATTTTAATTACATAGAGAAATGTAATTTTTATCATACGGTGTAAATTCACATTTTAATTACATAGAGAAATGTAATTTTTATCATACGGTGTAAATTCACATTTTAATTACATAGAGAAATGTAATTTTTATCTTACGGTGTAAATTCACATTTTAATTACATAGAGAAATGTAATTTTTATCATACGGTGTAAATTCACATTTTAATTACATAGAGAAATGTATTTTTTATCATACGGTGTAAATTCACATTTTAATTACATAGAGAAATGTAATTTTTATCATACGGTGTAAATTCACATTTTAATTACATAGAGAAATGTAATTTTTTTCATACGGTGTAAATTCACATTTTAATTACATAGAAAAATGTAATTTTTATCATACGTTGTAAATTCACATTTTAATTACATAGAAAAATGTAATTTTTATCATACGTTGTAAATTCACATTTTAATTACACAGAAAAATGTAATTTTTTATCATACGGTGTAAATTCACATTTTAATTACACAGAAAAGTGTAATTTTTATCATACGGTGTAAATTCACATTTTAATTACCTAGAAAAGTGTAATTTTTATCATACGGTGTAAATTCACATTTTAATTACATAGAAAAATGTAATTTTTATCATACGGTGTAAATTCACATTTTAATTACATAGAAAAATGTAATTTTTATCATACGGTGTAAATTCACATTTTAATTACATAGAAAAATGTAATTTTTATCATACGGTGTAAATTCACATTTTAATTACATAGAAAAATGTAATTTTTATCATACGGTGTAAATTCACATTTTAATTACATAGAAAAATGTAAGTTTCATCATACGGTGTAAATTCACATTTTAATTACATAGAAAAATGTAATTTTCATCATACGGTGTAAATTCACATTTTAATTACATAGAAAAATGTAATTTTCATCATACGGTGTAAATTCACATTTTAATTACATAGAAAAATGTAATTTTCATCATACGGTGTAAATTCACATTTTAATTACATAGAAAAATGTAATTTTTATCATACGGTGTAAATTCACATTTTAATTACATAGAAAAAGGTAATTTTTATCATACGGTGTAAATTCACATTTTAATTACATAGAAAAATGTAATTTTTATCATACGGTGTACTTTCCTATAGACATTACATATAAAAATGTAATAATTAACACACAATGTAAATTCATGTTTTAATTACACATAAAAATGTAAATTTTATCCTACGGTGTAATTCCCTATATAATTTACATATAAAAAATGTAAATTTTAACATACGATTAAATTCACATGTTAATTACAAAGAAAAATGTAATTTTTACCACTATGCAAAATCTACTTTAATTTAACATTATAAAAATGTAAATCCTCTACTTTACTTCACAAAAAATAATGTAAATTGCATATTGATGTAAATTTCATAACGATATGAATTCCTACTTTAATTCACAATAAAATAATGTAAGTTGCATAACAATGTAAATTTCACAACGATGTAAATTCCTACTTTAATTCACGATAAAATAATGTAAGTTGCATAACGATGCAAATTTCACAACGATGTAAATTCCTACTTTAATTCACGTTAAAATGAGGTGAATTACATAACGATGTATATGGAGATAGATTTATACATGATTCATATCCATAAGGCATACTTCAACAAATTTAAACGAGGAAAAATCTATTTTTTCCTACCAATCTATGTTTTTAATTAACAAATCTATGATTAAAATAACGGATCTAAAATCATAGCATCACAACAATTTGAATCCATCCCATGGCAACATTCATCGCAGATCTACTTGTTTGATTTTCAATTTCACATAACGCAACAGTAATAATAATTAAATTAATTAAATTATATTAAAAATAAATTCTCACCTAGTTCGGGACTGGAAGGAAGGTTCGGATTTGATCAGATTTCGTGTTCAAAGTCACAACAGTTACGGATCTGAAAGATTTCAATTCGAAGTTCATACAAATAAATCAGAACTGACTTTTAACAACTGTAGCTGTAACGCTTAAAAGCGTCGCAAAATCTGATACCTTAAATTTTTCAGAAGAGTTCAAAACTTTGAATCCAGATTTCGGGAGCTGTAGTCGATGGTTTTGCGAACGGTTTGCGGGAGATTGGAGAGCTACGAGAGGCGCATCCACGCCGGGAAAATAGGGGGGTGCGGCGGCCTATGCAGGGAGCGGCGGCGGTTTTAATGTCGCGGGTTGGGGCTCGAAATTCGAGAGCTACGGGGCGTGAAATCGAATGAAACTTGTCGGAGATTGAAGAGGAAGGGAAGAGCTTTAAAAAGTTCAACTACGGCTAAGTCTAATGTGAGTGGATTGATGGGAAAATTGAGAGGAAATTTCGAAGGGGGGCGGCTATGGGTTCGACGCGATCAGGAAGAAGAAGGAGAGAAGGTACGGCCGTATATATACTAGTATTTTCCACCTATTTTCTATTTTATTTAATTTATTTAATTCCGGAAAATATGGTTTTTTCGTTCGAATTCCAATTCGCGCTCAACGACTGTCGAACAATAGGTTTTGACGCCTTCTGAACGCAATGGCACTAGTGCCGAGGTCTAATTCTGAAGTTTACAGTGTTTTTTCTGTATTTTCAAATTAATTCTTTTATTTTTAATTCGAACGTACTTTCTAATTTCACTGGGATCACATACAAAGTCAGAAAGATCCAGAAAAATTAATTTTGGCTTTCTTATGACAATACGATCCTAACCAAATTTATTTCGTCGAATTCTGAGACTGTTTGAAAAATGGCTATTTTTCAGTCAATTAATTTTGACCGAAATTGACAAAACACAGTTTCTTTTGCCACGCTCACATACTAGCTTCAAAAATCATGAAATTTGAAACCTAGAAATAATTTTACATCCCGGACCCAACAAAAGTGGTTTCGTCGAATCCCGAGGTCGTATGCAAAATGTCGACTTTCAAGGGCGATATAATCTCTATAGCGACCTTTCTGAAAATTCATTTGGCTATAACTTTTGATTTCCGCTATGAAACTTCGATTTTTTTGATTCGTTAGAAAGATATTCATTAATAGATTTAAATATTTTCGTTTCACAAAAATTCTGTTTATTTTGCATTCTGTGTAGTCAGTCAAAGTTCAGGTTTGACTTTTCAAACTACCGTCCTTTTTCTAATTCCTTTTTTAATTAAATTAAATATATTTGCATTAACTTTGCTCAAAATAAATTTCCATTCATTTTTATTTGAAATAATTTATTTTAAATATTTAAACACCCCTAAAATCTCTAAAATGAAAATTTTAAATTGGCCCCAAATTTCTGGGTTGTTACAATATATGTGTGTATGTATGTATGTATGTGTGTGGCAGATCAGAAGGGGAATAGCGGCGGATTACCAACAAAAAAGTGAGGTTAAGTTTACTTCAATTTAATTTCTGTCGCTAATCCCTTGGCAATTAGTAAGGGTTTACCAACGCTTTTTATAAATAATATTTTATTATAAATTAATTATCCATCGGTAAATAGTCGGTGTATAAATTAAAATTAAATTAATAATTTTTTTTGTATAATTAGTAAAATGACGGAAAATTGTCGCAAAACTCATGCTAAATTCCGTCGCTAAATCTGACATAGATACCGTCATGGTTTTTACCGACCACAATGTTATGTAGGAAATCCGTCGCTAAAGTCTATTTAGCGACGGATTAGAAGCAGATTTTGCCGCTGCTATATGCAGTTTTTCTTATAGTGTTCGCTATTTGGCGATTCGAACTTTAAGTGGATATATAGAATCCGTTTTAAATCGGATTTCTATGAAACAAGAAACGTTCGGAGCTGGTGAAGTACATTTTTCTAATGGAAGAGAAAAATCGAGATTTTGTCGTGTTGATTTTTATTTATGTCCAAATCAAATTTTCGAAAAGTCGCTATGGAATTCCTTTATAATTTATAGCGATTTATTTATATTATAAATGAATTTTTAAATATAAATTGAATATCGATTCAACCGGGATTTGAATATCAAGTTACAAATCCAATTGGAGCTGTATGATATTCTATTATGAATATATACGATAATATTTATATTTTATTATTTAATTTAACTATTTTTAGATATATTTATATATTTAAATGGGTTATTTGAAGCTTTAAAAATAGCCAGTTTTACAAATGAGCTTTGTTTTCGACGAAACTAATTTTGTTGGATCCGGAATATTAAATTATTGTTATATTTCAATTTTCGTGATTTTTGAAGTCAGTATGTGGCCGTATGTGATTTTAATGTGAAATAGAGTCGATAATTTGACTTTAAAAATACGTTGTGTGAGCATACGAAGTCGGAATTCGACGAAACCAGTTTCATTGGGTCCGTAATGTCTATCTCTAGCTGTATGTCCATTTTAATGATTTTTGGATATGGTATATGATCATAGGGATTTCAAAGGATAAATAGAATCAGCGATTCATTAAAACTGAATATTAAATCGAATATTAAAATATTTAAAATCTTCTATAAATAATCCTTAACTCCTTCTAAACCTAAAAGTATTTCTTTCTGGTCAATGCCTTTCACCGCCGCATGTTTCTTTCACTGGGAACAAAAATCAAACAATTCAATTTTTTTATAAAATCAAATAAAATTCCTTAAATCTCCTAACAACTTTGTGTGAATTCGTTGGTTCAAGGGCTCCTTCCTCATACCAATTTTAAGGGATGCGATTCAGATTTGTGGGGGTTGCGATGTTTGTACAGTGGGAGTGAGCTAGGGCTGATCAATACATGGACTTGAGGCACTAATTCGAGAGTTTGAGTTCGGACTTGGCCTTGTGGGGGTGAGATAGCTGTTGCATGATTATTTTTAGGGTGATCGGCGACAAAGAGTGTCGATCGACACTACACTGTGCAGCGGAGAAGCTGGAAGTCAAACTCCAACTTTTTGGTGCGAGTGGTGATGTGTGGGGTTGACGAGGAGGAGGCTTGGACGAGATGAATTTTGGTGGTAGTTCGGTGTGATTCGGTTGAGAGACGATGGCGCTATGGAAGAAGGAAGGTGCGGTAATGGTGAATGAAGGAGTCAGGATTGTGTCTCAGCGTTTGGGGAAGACAAAGGAAGCGGGTTGGGTGGCTACACGGGTATTGGGCTGGTATGAAAAGGTTGAAGCTCATTTAACAATTTAATCCATGTTTTTAAATTAATTTAAATATGTATAAACTTCAAACAGTCATAACTTTGTCGTACGTTAACAAAATTCAGCGAAACTGGTCATGTTGGGATCGTATGAACGGGTGCGTCACAATGGAACAGACTAGGAGTGAATTTGAGCTCATTACAATTTATTGCAAAATAAATTGTCCGTCTGAATCAAAGATAGTTAATCGTTATTTAATGATAACTGTTCAATGTGAGTAAAACTCACCAACTCTACCAGTTTATATTTTTATAACGTATTTTTAGAACTGATAAATGATGATTGATTGTTGTGTGTTAACTGTTTGGTTGAATTGCTTATGTATTGGTTGAAATTATAGGTAACGATATATATATATATATATATATATATATATATATATATAAATCGTTAATCAAATATTGATTCTGTTTATCAGAATATTTCATATTGAAACGAAATCGATGTTATGTATATTGTCTAACATCGTGATGCAGGGAAATAGGTTGGAGGGATCCAACTGGATTCCTCAATATTTATAATACTATTTGTTTTCATATATTGTGATATATGATGTGATTGATTATGATGACACTGGTCTGGTTAATTGGTATTTTAAATACCGTATGAAATACTGTAATGTAAAGGGAAATTTTCAAAGTGAATATTGAAAATGAAATATTTATATATGAAATAAATAGGATATTATAAAAGGTAATGTATGGAAAACAAATATTGGAAAAATAATTATAAAAGGAAATATTTATTTGGAAAATAAATAGAATTATTAGTTAGAAAGTAAATAATATTATATAAAAGGATTTATATAAAGTGAAAAGAATTATATAAAAGCATTTGTATAGAATAAATATGATGTTGAAAAGGGAAATATTAGTATAGAATAAATATGATGTTGAAAAGGGAAATATTTGTATATAATAAATACAATATTGAAAAGGGAAATATTTATAGGAAATAAATAGAATTACAAAAGAAATAATTTGGGAAACAAATAGAATTATATAAAGAAATATTATTCACATTCTATGTGAAAGATTAGATTAAGGTAAATATGTTGCAAATAAAATATTATAAAGGAATTTTGGTTTGAAGTAGGAATTTAAATGGAATTACTGAAACTAGAAACCTATTGGAAATTAGTTGGGTTGAATGGCTTTCTGGGTATCGTTCTGGTATTGGTTTCAGCCTTCCGGGTTTATACTTAGGAAGTTGTTCTCTTACTGGTTTATAGTTGGAGACTGATAGAGGTGGGAAGATATTGATGTGTGTGTCAGAAATAGAAACGTTTTCCAAAGTTAATAAAGTATATTTTCTAATTTTAGAAAATAAAGAATGTATGAATATATGGAAATGATAAATTGGGAAATGAAATGATGATTGATCAGTATGATTTCCATCTGGAAATAATATCATTTTTTGCACACGTGTTTTCTTTGATAGTTAAACCACCGTATGTCAAAGTTTTTGACCATTTCCATTGTCAATACGAAGAGACCAGGATCAGATATATTATCTGAAAACCACTCTTTATGGTATTAGCATTGCGAATACAATATGATGAAGAAAATTGAAGACGGAGTTATGCAAGGGCTGTCCTATTTACAAAATAGTGCCTTCGGATTGTCCAATCCCAGGACTACTTGAATGGACAAATGTCAGGCAGAGTATGTCTAGCAGATCGCGTAAGTTGATCGATTCAAACGTATTCATTGGTGGTGGAGGAATTCTTTTCTCTTAGCTTATACCCATGGTATTTTTGGGGAAATAAATTTGTGATTTGACGGTATGACGATGTGGCATTCAAAGTAAATGAAGGAGCGATTTGTTGAAAGATACGTTATGACCTCAAGCCTCATCAATTGGGAAATGACAGAAATCAGGCAGGCAGCATGGCTAAGTGGGCCGCACCCAATTAGGGTACATTGTCACCATCTAGAGAATATTCATTTGTTACTTCTTTTGCTTCTGTATCTCCTGAGAATAGTTATGTTGGTATACCAACCATAAGGTGATAATATATTTGGAACATTCAAGCGAAATGAATGGCCGGTCATGTGTGGTCGAGTTACAAGATGTTCTTGTTGAACTCCAGTGTATCGCTTCTACATTACACTGATCGGAAGGTGGTTCTATACCGTGTCATAGTTGAAATCCATTACCCAATAAGAGCCCGCGGTTTTGATTGTATATTATATATGTAGAGCGTGAGATGAAAGCGTTCTACTAGATTGCTATCTACTTGATTTATACATTATTATAATATCAGAAGAGATTTGATATAAAGAATATTTTGGTTTGTCGTAAGGTAAAAACCGTCCCTGTTTATGTGTGTATCGATTTTACGATTATCCTTTGTTCCAAAAGGATTTTGAAAGGTTAAACAAATGATTTGAGTTTACTCCCACCAGTCACATGACTGACCCAGAGTTTATTTTGTTTTGTTTCCCTAAACTCTTGGGTGCCCAATTTTTTACAGGCAGTCAAGTAGTCGGGATTTTACATATATAATTAGATGGAGCTTGGAGCAGGAGGCTTTAGGATTATATAGCTAGTGTTTATTTCCCCTGTGTTGTAAATGTTGTACTTCGATAATGGTAAACTAATTTTATTTCAAGTTATGTTGAATATTATATTTTATCTGTTCCGCAGTGAGATTCGTGTTACTCTGATGTTGTATGTTCTTCTTCTTCTTCTTCTATTCTAAGTTTCTATCTTATCTATTCTCACCCTCTAATTTCTTTCATGGACTATCCGGTATTTCTGATGCTTGGATAGTCGACATTGAGTTTATCTCGGTAACCAGGATCACGAGAAACCCGGGTCGTTACAATTACCCACTCCCCTCAGATTTACTTAACCCACCCCTTTTGTTCAACCAAGTTTACTTAACCCCCAACTTAATATTTAAGTTCACACAATCCCTATGGATTAACTTAGGTTAAGTAGTCCAATTCTTTACCATGTCCATTTATGGTTTCATAATGGGCCAGACCTCCCATATTAGGCCTACAACATGTGGATGCTGGATATGCCAGTCGGGTCCGGGTAGACTTATTCCATAGTTGGGCCTAACCTCGTGTCATAGCCCGATTCGTATTTACGTACTTAGACCTCCCACATTAGATCCAACATTAGTGGCTGCTGGATATGTCGGTTGGGTCCGGGTAGACTTTAACCACTAATGCAACCTAACCTCGTGTCATAAGTACAATTACCATTCCTAATTTAATTACTAAACATTCCATTTTTAATTAATTTACCAATTAATTAATCCCTTCCTTTTATAGGTGTCAATACCTATTTTACTCAATAATTTGAACTACATGTCCAAAAATGTTCACATTCAAATTATGCCATTTTAAAACCTTTTTCCCCTGTTCTTTAACTAGCGTCCTCACAAAATTAGCAACATGCCTAGGCTAGACAATAGCCTGATCATAAACGATAATAGGGAAAAATAATGGGAATATAACTAAAATGATCATCTTGGTATAAACATAAACAAGTATGATAATAAGGTGGACATACATACTAGCATAGACATGAAATTGTCATCATAACAAGGTGGACATAAAACTGATGAACTATGATGTCACAATATCTAAATTAGCAATTTAGATGTCCAATCGATTTAGATCTAACATGTTAACATAAGGTGACAATTTAGGTCACATAAAATAGATCTAACATGTTAACATAAGGTGATAATCTAGATCACATAAAATAGATCTAACATGTTAACATAAGGTGATAATTTAGATCACATAAAATAGATCTAAAATGATAACATAAGGTGATATTTAGATCACGTAAAGTAAATCTAACATGATAACATAGGGTGACAATTTAGATCACATAAAATAGATCTAACATGATAACATAGGGTGACAACTTAGATCACATAAAATAGATCTAACATGACAACATAGGGCGACAATTTAGATAACATAAAATAGATCTAACATGATAACATAAGATGATAATCTAGATATGTATAACAGTTTCAATGTCCACACAAATTAGATCTACTAGTTTAGAAATAGATATACACACATCCGCATCATAGCATATCATAAAAATTACAATCCAAGATCCATAATAATAACATAGTAGAACAATCATGATTGAATTAGATCTAGAGAAATAGATCTATCATGATATAGCATAAGATCTTACAATAACGTAGATTCAAGGTTTACAACGTATCCAAATCACAGTCTTTCATAATTCACTATTATTTATCTACACCTAAAAGCAACTAGAACTCACTGTGATTGGATCGCTAAGATGATAGAAAAGAAGTTGGTGCCGAGTCTATTCTTGAATCTCAGAATTTGATATGCTTTAGTTGATAGAAGAAGATGAGAGACCCTAGTTCAGTTCAGACTCCGGCGGAGTTTGGCGGCCATGATTTCTAATGAAGAAATATGTGAAATAGCTATGTATTTATAGCTGCAGAACCCTATGGAACCGACTGCCACATAAGCCCTAGGATAAATCAGGTTGCGGGTCGCCTCCTACTTGGTCAAAGGCCCGAATACCCAAAAAACCTATTCTGGGCGCACTTTACAGGTGCGCCAGTGTAAAAATACATGGGCGCACTTGTCAAGTGCGCCGGGAATTTCTGCTTTTTCTGCCAAACTTCTATCGTCCGTAACTTCTTCATATGTTATCCGTTTTACGCAAACCAGGTGTCTATCTAGACCAGAATTTCGAGACGGACGCAATGGCGCAGTCCTTTTCCCCTAATTATGAATATTGAATTAATTATTCTTTAATTTACGCACTTAATGTTGTTAAAATTTCGGGGTGTTACATTCTCCCCTACTCAAAGGATTTCGTCCCCGAAATCTTCAAGTTGAAAAGAATGTATCCTACCACCTATCATCCATCTACTCATCCAAAAAACACTGGCATCCATTGTCCTTAAAGATTGCTAATACTTATATGAGTATATGCAAAGGTGTGTGTATATGTCCCAATACTAATGCGAAGATCAGTCGGTCTACTAATACAGTTGACCTCCTTAATGCAATGTATGTTAGTGCCATGAATCCAATATGTATGCAAATAAGCCTATTATAACATGTAAGTTCTATAAGTGTGCACACTCATTCGTCCAAATGCACATCCATATGCTAGTTCATCCATTTCCATCCATAAAAGAAAATGCACACACATCCATATGCAGTATGAGAGTGATTGAGCCGATCTTAGTGCCTAATGTGTGTGTATATACATCCACAGGCAACCACTAATAAACACTTGCATCCTTGCATCCATCAAACATGACATGTTTCAAACACATGTTTACACCCATAGGATTCCAATATAAAAGTCAAAAAATACTATGGATAAGTTATACTCAAATGAATAGAAACAAGTACTGATAAAGCTTTAGAAAAAGGAGTTAAGAACATACCCTCGAAGGGAAAAGGGTACGAAGCATGAATCTTGTCTTCGGTCTCCCAAGTCGCATCCTCTGGGTTATCTCCCCATTGAACCTTTAGAACCTTAAGCTCTTTATTGTGCAGATTCTTAGCTTCTGATCCAAGAATATGGGAAGGAACTCGCCTGACTGTCGCCTCCCGTTCCACTTCTACCTCTTCCAGTCTACTCGGCTTAACAAATTCCGCGGTGTCATGCAAGCACTTCCGCAGATGAGAAACATGGATAACATCATGAACACCAGATAGATTTTTAGGAAGCTTTACTCTGTAGGCCATTTGGCTAATCCTCTCAGTTATGGGAAATGGTCCCACAAACTTAGGTGCCAACTTCCCTACAGATCCAAAGCAAACCACATTCCTCAGAGGTGACACTTTGATAAAAACCAAGTCTCCTACTTCGAATTCGAGGCCAGTCATTCTCTTGTCTACATTGGATTTCTACCTATCTTGAGCTGTCTTCATCCGCCGTTGAATAAGGTCAATCTTTTCGGATGTTTCTCTAACCATCTCTAGTCCAAGTAATAATCTTTCTGTAGATTCCCATCAATAAGTTGGTGATCTACAGGGTCGTCCATATAACGCTTCGAAGGGTGCCATGCCGATGCTGGCCTGATAGTTTTTGTTATAGGCCAACTCTACTAAAGGAAGATGCTCTTCCCATGTCCCTCCATAGTCTAGGATACACAGCCTTAAAAGATCTTCTAGAATTCTGTTCACCCTCTCTGTTTGCCCATTGGTCTGAAGATGATAAGCGGTGCTCAAACACAACTGTGTACCTAATGCCTCTTGCAAGCTCCTCCAAAATTCACTGGTAAAGATGGGGTCACGATCGCTCACGATGTTGGAAGGAACTCCATGAAGATGAACTATCTCTCGGACATAAATTGCTACTAACCATGATGCCGTCCTCTTACTCTTAGCCGGAATAAAGTGAGCGCTCTTAGTGAGTCTATCTACCACAATCCAGATAATAGTGTTGCTTTTCTTCGATTTAGGCAAACCATTTATGAAATCCATAGAGACGCTCTCCCATTTCCACTGAGGAACCTACAAAGGATGAAGTAAACCACCGGGCTTCTTTTGCTCAACTTTGACTTACTGGCAAACTAAACATTGGGAAACAAATTCGGCCACATCTTTCTTCATCCCAGCCTAAAAGAAAACCCTCTTCATGTCCCTGTACATCTTATCACCGCCTGGATGAATTGTCATCTTATAATGGTGGGCTTCTTCTAGGGATGCCTTTATCAAGCTTCCAGTTTGAGGAACACAAAGCCTTCCATCTCGTCGCAACCACCCTTTTCATCTATGGCATATCTGCTGAGGTGACTAGGAGTCTCCCCTCTTCTGAGCTTATTCATGATATCTAGAATCTGTGGGTCACCTTGTTGCGAAGCTCCTATCTGGTTCATAAGAGTCAGTCGTTTAACCAAGGATGTAAACAAATCAGGCAAAATCTCGATGGTGGGTCTAAAATTAAAAGCTGATATGAACTCCAAGTTCTTTCTTTCCACAAACAGAGTACTTAGGGCCACCCTCTGCCAACTTATTGCATCTGCCACCATATTACCCTTGCTAGGGGTATAAGAAATCTCAAAATCATAAGAAGCTAGAAACTCCATCTACCGCTGTTGCCTTAAGTTGAGATCCTTCTGCGAGAACAGATACTTGAGAGATTTATAATCGGTGTATAACTCGAACTTCTCTCCAAGTAAATAATGACGCCGTGTATTTAATGCAAACACTATGGCAGCTAGCTCTAGATCATGGGTGGGGTAGTTCTTTTCATGAACTCTCAGCTGTCTACCCCCATAACACATTACTTTGCCTTCTTGCATTAGAACCGCACCAAGCCTTGTACCGCACGCATCAGTGTAAACGGTACACACTTTATTCCCATTAGGTAAGGTCAAGACTGGGGCTGTTGTCAGAGCCTTCTTCAGTCGTTGGAAAGCAACGTCACAGTCTATATCCCATGAGAATGCCAAGTTCTTCTTCGTCAGCCTGGTGAGTGGGGCTGATATCTTTGCGAAGTCCTTAATGAACTTCCTATAGTAACCTGCTAACCCAAGAAAGCTTCTCACCTCGGTTGCATTTTTAGGAACCTGCCAATCTTGCACTGCAACCACCTTCGCGGGATCTACAGCTATCCCTTCTTGGGAGACCACATGCCCTATGAATCTCACCTCTTTTCTCCAAAAATGGCATTTGGAGAATTTAGCTTTAAGCTGATGGTCACAGAGAGTTTTCAAAACTTCTCTCAAATGTTGGGCATGCTCTTCTTCGCTTTTGGAGAAGATCAAAATATCATCGATAAAGACTACAACAAATTTATTCAAGAACTCCATAAACACCATACTCATCAGATCGACAAAATAGGCGGGTGCATCCGTTAGCCCAAAAGGCATAACTAGCCATTCAAAGAAATCGTCCGGAGTCCTAAAGGTAGTCTTATCCATGCTATCCTCAGCCACCCTCAACTGATGGAACCTCGTGGCCAAGTTTAACTGGGAAAATACCGAGGAACGAACAAGCTGATCAAATAAATCATCAATCCTCGGAAGCGGGTGCCTATTCTTCTTAGTGAGTTTATTCAGCTCCCTTTAATCAACACACAAACGAAGCGAACTATCCGCCTTAGTTGCGAATACTACTGGAGCACCCCATTCAGATATGCTTCGTCTGATAAACCCTTTCTCAAGTAGCTCCCCACTTGCTTACTCAGCTCCCTTCTTTCCCTTGGAGCCATATGGCGCACTGGCAATGCAACTGGCTTTGCATTGTCCACCAGATATATACGAAAGTCGATCTCACGCCTTGGAGGAAAACCCCGAACCTCATCAAAAACATCGGAAAAATACCGGACTACTGGAACAAATTACAGATCATCGATATATGCATCAAGAGACTCTAGGAAACTAAGCATAACCGACCCTTGTGGGTTACATGAAATCTTGAGGGTTCTCCTATGACAAGTCAGAAGCCTAACAACCCTCTTCTCACAATCCAGAATGGCACCATAAGTGGTAAGACTATCCATTCCTAGAATCAACCCATAGCCCATGAACTCGAGCACATACGCATCACATTCAAACTCGACGCCTAACGCAGATATTTTCAGAACCCGACAAATCATAGATAAATGAGCCGAACCACCAATGGGGTTTGAAACAACTACGGGATCTACTACCATACTAGTTATTAAGTGCAGAGATTCAACTACAGAACTTGGTATAAATGAATGTGAGGCACTAGAATCAAAAAGTGTTCTAATAAGATGGTTTGAAAGAGAAACTAAACCTTCCACATAAATTTTTCTACCTCTATCAGGAGCACTGGTCGCGATAGCATGCACCTGCCCTCCAGAATTTCCTGCCCTTTGACCTTGTCTCTGTGATCCCCGTTTCTTCAGGCACTCTTTAGCAAAGTGTCCGGCCTCTCCACAGTGGTAGCAAGAATTCTTCCTTCGCTTACAGACTTTAACCAGATGACCTTCCTTCCCACAATGGTGACATTTTCTCTCATTCTTGCCTTTATCATTTTCCCTTCTTTCTTCTGCTGTTGCTGCTGCCCCTTCTTAGGCCACACCTTCCTATTCTGCGATGTCCCCTCGGCCTTTACCTTCTTCTTCTCTCCCTTGTCCTCCTCATGCACCAGGGCCATATCGACAAGTTTTTCAAAAGTGGCTCCCATTGGAATATGGGACATGGCTAACCCATAAAGGGGTTCATTCATCACTTTAGAAAATCGCAAAGCCTTTTTGTGCGGCGTATCCACCAACTCTAACCCTAGCCTCGTTAGGTGGTTGAATTTGTTCACATATTCTTTCACTGTCAAGTTTCCTTGTTTGAGTGCTAAGAATCTCTCCATCTGCATGCTGCTTTCAGCTTGGGAAAGAAATTTCATTTCGAACCTCTGTCTTAAATCTTCCCAAGTTTCCACCGGACGTCCAACTTGGGTGACTTCCCACCAAAATGAGGCTTCGTTCTTTAATAGCCAAGCAGCTAACTGAATCTTTCTTCGGTCCTCCACATCAAAGATTACGAATAAGTCCTGTGACGACCCCAAACCCCATAAGACGGTGGCGAGGGTATTCTTTGGAATATAACACATAAACAGATAACAACAGAACAGAAATAAATAAATACACCAGATAATGTACAATAGAATACACTGGATAAACATAATCATCAGAGTTACACAGTGTACAGGATCATACTTAGTACAAAATACAGTTCAACTATACATAAATGTCTACAGCGGAAAATAAACATATATGTACAATAGGAGCTGAACAACATAAAAAGAGATAAATGATAGAATCCATCCTCATCTCCAACTATCCAGAAAGATCCTGCTAAAAGCTGAATACAAGCCTGCCCATGTAGAAATAAGGGCACCCGAGTTTGCAAGTGAAACAAACTACGAGTCAGTCATGGGACAGGCATGAGAAATCTACTTAACACATCTTATAATATGGTCAATCATAGGACCACGCCACTTTCGCGGAACGAGTTTACTCCATTGGATTGTCAGTGCTTTAAAACAAGTAAATCTTTTAAACATCGCAATGCTTTTTATAAAAATGAAGCCATTATAAGACTCAGTTCCCATCACACAATGCAACCCAAACCGGAGGATAAAGTTTTACCTTATAATGGCCAAAATATGCTTGAAACGAATAAAACAAAAGTATTTGATATTATTACTAGTGTTTATATGTTTCAAAAACAATTTCAATCATAAGTATCAATCATAGACGGCATTAATGCCCTATACCACTATGTCGCCATATATAGGTATACAATCAAAACCGCACGATGTTGTATTTGGAAATTGGATTTCCGTCATGAACTGAGGCAAGGGATCGTCCTCTCCGAATTTGAGACAATCTAGCCTACCATGTCTCAGGCAAGCGCGCAGGCAAGCCTTGGATCGTCAGGGTCGGTCCACCGATGTGGATTAAAATGCCTAAACACTGCGTTCCCCGCCCTTTGGGGGCGTAAATGAGTCCTACGACTCCATCGACTCCACATAGTCAGCGATATATCTGAGGCGCCTCGCAACAGCAACAACCAAACAGGTGAAAATAATATAAATGTCAGGGCTGGTAGGTCACTGAAACCATCCTAGCTAGAAAGAAACGCATGCCCTCCCTGATGTCCTCTCCCGTTTCTGGTTCATACCGGGGTGTGAAGCTCGCGAATCAACGTTATACACAAAGCTATGCCACACAGGACGTGCTTTGATCATCCACCTCAAGACTTTTCTTTTCAATAGAAGCCTTGATCATCTTCCACTTAGGCATGCCACACAGGAAATTTACTCCATGCGACTTATTTCTATCGATATATAACCTCTGAGCTCGTACGTCTTAGAGAAGGGCGTTAAGCAAGAGAATAAATTCTCCGCCGCCAAACAGATATATATTTAATAGAGATCAATCAGCACAGAACAAAATCCAATGTCAAACACACAGTCCATTTACAAGTTCGTTCTGGGTCTGAATGAAACTGGAGGCACTCAATACCTCGCATATCCGTACGATCAACAAGTACGTCCAGACGACTACTACTTCAGCCCCTTCAAGGTAGCTACTCCCATCATGAACATCAGTAGCACCCCTCCTTTCGACGTGTAGATCATCGGTCTTGCACCGTCTTCATATCTTCAACTTTCAATCGTCGATTAATTATTTGAAACGAGAATTAACTCGGCCTTTTCAAATAATTCACGTATATTTAGAATTTCAAATCAATTCATTTCAATGGTTAAATTATTCGACATCACTAATTCTGTTCTTTAATGTAATTTTCACGCCAAACACATTCGACCATTAAATATCACATAAACTGAGCAAATTCAGTTTATTTCCATTCCACATCATTTATAATATTTTATCACGATTTATCGCTATTTTTATTTATTTAAAAATAGCCAATTCATTCAAACGACGCTTCAGGCCATAATGTGGCCATGGCGCTGTTTTTCTTCAGATTTGATTTACACATATCTGAAAATCTAACCGTTGGATCTTCAGAAATTTTATATCATTAGAAAGATCTTTTCAAAACGAATCCAACGGTTTCAGTTTTGGGAAAATCCGACGGTCGGATCTCCCGCATTTATCGTTTGAAGTTACGATTTCAAAATACGAACTACAGCGTCGTTATTCGATTTAATTTAATTATATATATATATATATATATATATATATATATATATATAATCGATTCTGGCGCTGTTTTTCTTCAGATTTGAATTAAACATTCCAACCGTTGGATCTTCACAAAGTGGGTGTCGTTGGAAAGATATTTCCAAAGCGAACCCAACAGTTTCGGTTTCGGGAAAATCCGACGGTCGGATCTCCCGCACTAGTCGTTTGAAATCACAGTTTCAAAACACGAACTGCAGCTTCGTTATTCGATTTATTTTAATTATATTTATTTATATATATATAAATATAATTCATTTATCGATTTCAAAACCATATCCACTTCATATATTTGATAAAAATGATATTTTTATCATCAAAAATATTTATTCGACACATCACCATTTTTAACACTTCATATTCACAATAAAAATGTAGATTTTATTGTTTAATCTATATATTCAACACATGAACATTTTCGACTTCACACATACGATAAAATATGATTTTTATCCTTCTAGTTCTTTATTCAACACATGAATATTTTCTATAGTTGATATATATAATAAAAATGTGATTTTTGTTGTAAAACAATTTATTTCAAAACTCGATTATTTTATATAGTCTATACATAAGGTAAAAATGTTATTTTTGGTGTTAATTTTTTTTATTGAAAATACTAATATTTTATATAGGCTATATATATAATAAAAATGTGATTTTTATCTTTCGAATAATTTACTCAACACATGAACTCATTCAACACATGAATATCTATTCAACACACAAATATAGTTCTAACACAAGAATATTATTGAAAATTTCGGCAGCATAACGGCAGGGTAGTTAAAACCGGGACCGTCCCTTGTACGGCTCCTCACTCTACCTTAAAACCTCGCGGTTTTTTGACAATGGGGATTTCATGCATCTAATTCGCACACAGGAGAGCATGTTTTTCTCTCATTTCCACAACCTATTCTAATTTTGTTTTCAACCACAAATGGGTATTTTTCAAGCACAATCAATCATTCTCAACCACAAACAATTCTACCAACCATTCGCATTATTCACCAAATTTCACATCAACCAAATAGTCCAAACAATATCACAACCAATAAATATCGTCCATAGTCTATGGACAAGGGGAGTGTGTATATAAATATATATATATTCGTATATAAATATATTTCAATTCACTTCAATTCATTTCAATGCATATATCACTTTTACAATGCATATGTAACTTACATATCGAACATACAACTTATACAACGCTTATACATGAGATGTACAACGCTTATATAACTCATACATCGACTATATAATTTAGACATCGTTGTTTTCCATATCGTTTATAATTCAGAAATCTCACATTGGGTTCCACTCCACCAAAAATAGCAGAAGGCTCAGAAAAATATGCGGTCTCTTCTAGAATGTAGAAGACGTCCACACGAGTCCACTGTCTCTTATTTCACTGAAATTCGTCAAAAAACGAAAAAGATATGATTTTTACAGTGAAATCAAAAACCGTAGCGCTTTAAAGTGCTATAGAATAGTTTAAATAATATAAAGCCGTACCTCTCTGAAAATCTTCGAAACTAGGTTTTGATTTATCTCCAAATCCGTGTAGAGTGGTGACGATCAGAGGGTACCACCTTGGAGGGCTTGGAGAGGCTCTCAGGCGCGTGGGGAAGTGGTGGAGTTCGATCGCCTGTACAAGCGGCGGTGGTGCTGTGAAGTCTTCGATTTCAAGAGCACGAAACTCGAGACACGGCGAAGGAGGGGTGGAGTGACAGGTATAGATTTGAAGCCCTCGACGAGTACTACAAAAGCTTCAACTGTGTCGAGGTCTATTACTGCGTGGATTGGCCGGAAAATGAACGGGAAGCTTTGAACAGCTTTCTGCCGTCAGTCGAAGGAGATAACGAGGGGTTACGGATTTTTTTTATATTTTTAATTAATGAAAGAAAATTTTCTATTCACCGATATTTATACAAATTCGAAAATAGGGTTTTCTCCAAACGAACTCCAATCCAAACCCAACGACTATCGTCCCTAGCTAAATACCCCCATTCCGAACACAATGTGTGACGGCCATGAATTTCGCTCGATCCGAATCAGTCGTTAAACCGATCTAGACCGTTTGAAACCCCTGATCGTTTGAGAATAGGACAAATCAGAATGCAGACGGAAGAACATTTCATTGCTATTACAACAATTCCATCAGATACAAGAATATACAGAGTATAATTGAATAAATTACATTCGGTAAATATCAGAGATTACAATAAATTACATAGCAGCGGAAAGTAATACAAAGCACAACTGAAGGTGATATATGGATACAGAGCTTTCCGGATATCATTCCAGCTGTAAACCAGGATCCTGTGAATATAAATCTGCAAAACCAAAACTACTAGCTGCCCGTGCGGAAAATAGGGGCACCCAGAGTTTAGGTTAAAACAATAAACTCCAGGTCAGTCATGTGACTGGTGTGAGAACTAAAACAGTTATTTAAAGCTTTACTTTGAAATAGAGCAATTCAAGGGACCACGCCGTATAACACGGAATGGGTTTCCTCCCAAGAATTCTAGTGCATAGAATAAACAACGAAATGTTTTTTCGAAAAATGAAGCTATTATAAGACCCAGGTCCCATCACACAATGCAACGCAAGCCGGAGGATAGGGTTTTACCTTATAACAACCAAACATGCTTGATACGTTTAAAACAAATCATTTGATACTATAATAAGTGTATAGTGTCAAAACATTTCAATCATAAATATAAATCATAGACGGCATGAGTGCCCCATCCCACTATGTCGCCATACTAGGCTCTACAAATAAAGCCGAAATACACGTATTGGAAATTGGATTTCCGTCATGAGTCGAGGCAAGGGGCAAGCTCCTCTCCGCGCTCGAGACACTCAAGCAAATGCCTCAGGACTACACACTCTGGGCAATCCTTGGATCGGTTGGGCCGGTCCTCACTTACGTTAGAGGATTATTTATTCCTGAACACACGTTTCCCGGTCCTTACAGACCTATAATCGAGGCGCCTCATTCCAACAACCACAAAGGTGAAAAGTATATAAATGTCAGGGCTGGTAAGTCACTGACACCACCAAAGCTAGAAAGAAACGTCGTGTTCTCCCAACGGTCCGTATCCCGTTTTCAACTCATACCGAGGTGTGAGGCTCGCGAATTCACGTTATACACAAAGCTGCCACGTAGGCCGTGCTTTGATCATCAACCACAAGACTCTGCTTTTCAACAAAAGCCTTGATCATTGCATCTTAGCGTGCCACACAGGCAATTCATGCCATGCGACTGATGTCCATCGATATACAACCTCTGAGCTCGTACGTCTCAGAGAAGGGCGTTAAGCAAAAGAATAAATTCTCCGCCGCCAAACAGATGTATATTTAATAGAAATCAATCGACACAGAATAAAATCCAATGTCAGACACGCAATCCATTTACAAGTCCGTTCTGCGTCTGAACGAAACCGGAGGCACTTTCCTCGCATATCCATCCATCTCCAAGTACGTCGTGACGACCACCAACTGTTTCCATCCTCTTGGGTGTACAGCCCAATCAGGATCGTCAGTAATTATCCAAACGATGTGAAGACTTCCGGTCTTCAACCACCGTCTTCATCTTCGACATATCGTCGAATCGGTTATTCAGAATGGGTATAAACCCGGCCTTTCCGAACAACCCGCGTATATTAAAAACAAATGTTACACAAACACAACATACACCTCATTCCAATTCTGAATATTCTTTTATTCACAAAATCACATTTTTAGGGAAAGGTTCCCATTAATTTTATCCAAGATAAATTCTTTCAAATTTATCCTTTAATCTTCCTTTGGATGTCATTTCAAACCAAATTATGGTTTTCTAAACTAGTCGAGATTAGCGAACCATACCGAAGTAATTATTTATTTTATTTCCCAATCCCAACCTATTCATCCCATGAAGCAAAACTGGTGATACTCCATATCTAATACTATGGTGTTATCGGTAAAATTAATTACCATTTCACGTTCAAATCTAATTAAAGATTTAACTATCGCTTTGGAGCAAAACTGGCGATACTCCATTCTCGCTCATTTCTAAATTTGATAATTTAGATTATAGATTCACATTTCAATCTAATTGCAGATTCGTTAAAACTCCTTTTACTGGGTTAAAGAACTAGTGTTATTTAAAACACAGTTCACGACGAACCCAAAACACATTCTATTTATTATCGGGTTAAAGAACTAGTGTTATTTAAAACACCATTCACGATAAACCCATTTCAAATCCAACCAAATATATTAGAAATTCCGATCATTTAAAACCCCTTTTTAAATCTAATTTATTTATTTAAAAATAATTGGGTTTTAAATTTAGTTCAAAACTAGTTCATTTCGATAAAAATCCATTTTTCTCTTTTCAAATATGGAGTTTTTCATCCCAAATTTTCCCAAATCATTTCTTCTGATTTTACACAAATTATTACTATTTTTAATAATTTTATCAAGGCCCGGACGGTCGATTTCCATCAACGGCCATCGAACTGCACTTACAGCGACCTTTTTCAAATTTGATTTGGACGTATCTCCAAATCCAACCGTTAGATTTTGAATTTCAAATATTCGTTAGAAAGCTCTTTTCGATACGAACCCAACGGTTCCAGTTTTAGGAGAATCCGACGGTCGGATCTCCCGTAATGTCCGTTTGAAATAAATGGTCAAAATTCGCGAACTGCCGCGGCGCAGCGCGTTCTATTCAGGCCATTATATTATATATATAATATATATAATATATATCTCGTCGATTTCTATTTAAAACGAACTTTATAAATAGTTTTGAATTTGTTTCAAAAACAATTTCAACCCTTATCCCAAATTCAAATCAAAGTTGATTTTTTCCTTATAAATTCGTTTAAAAATTCTTTTCCATTCAATTCGAATTGGTTTTCTATTTGATTCAACTCAAATTAGTTTTCTATTCGATTCAATTCAAATTGGTTTTCTATTCGATTCAATTCAAATTGGTTTTCTATTCGATTCAATTCAAATTGGTTTTCTATTCGATTCAATTCAAATTGGTTTTCTATTCGATTCAATTCAAATTGGTTTTCTATTCGATTCAATTCAAACTGGTTTTCTATTCGATTCAATTCAAATTGGTTTTTTATTCCATTCGAATTCATTTTCTATTCAAATCAAATCAAATTCAATTCAATTCAAATTCATTATATATTCAATTCAATTCAAATTGTTTTATATTCAATTCATTTCGAAATCGCTTTCAATTCAATTCATTTCGAAATCGTTTTCAATTCAATTCATTTCGAAATCATTTTCAATTCAATTCATTTCAAAATCGTTTTCAATTCAATTCATTTCGAAATCGTTTTCAATTCAATTCATTTCGAAATCGTTTTCAATTCAATTCATTTCGAAATCGTTTTCAATTCAATTCATTTCGAAATCGTTTTCAATTCAATTCATTTCGAAATCATTTTCAATTCAATTCATTTCGAAATCGTTTTCAATTCAATTCATTTCGAAATAAAAAAAAATCGATATAAATATCGTTCACGTCAAAATGGCGTCAATCTAATCAACACGGCTTCATATATTTCTATTTTAAAATATTCTATTTCAAATATTTCTTTTTCAAATATTTCTTTTTCAAATATTTCGTTCAACACATGACTAATCTCAACGGATGAGTACAGTCAACACATGAACCTTTATTTTACATTGATAAAGATGTAAATTTTATTATTAAAATATTTCGTTCAACACATGACTAATCTCAACGGATGAGTACAGTCAACACATGAACCTTTATTTTACATTGATAAAGATGTAAATTTTATTATTAAAATATTTCGTTCAACACATGACTAATCTCAACGGATGAGTACAGTCAACACATGAAACTTTATTTTACATTGATAAAGATGTAAATTTTATTATTAAAATATTTCGTTCAACACATGACTAATCTCAACGGATGAGTACAGTCAACACATGAATCTTTATTTTCTAAATTGGAGTGAGGCCCAATCAATCACCATATAAAATTAATTATTTGGATTTTCATACAACACACGTATATAATAGCATTGAAAAATAATCAACCATCAACCAAAGTGCACTACACTGTATAAGCATCAAATATAGATATCTAACGCTTATAACAGCCTGTCAATCAATCGATCGACATATTTAATCAATCAGGATGAGTGAACTTCAAATTTCATCCCAACACCCGTGTGGGGTTTCAAACAATCAAACACAGATTTTATTTGTGCAGTTGGGCGATGTGTAAAATTTATCGTCCCAATCAATGTCCTTCAAATAGGTGTACATAAACAAACCGTCCGGTTTGTAAATGAATATTTTATTTATTCATATTCACGTTAAAAATTATATTTTTAATGATAAAACATTTTATTTTAACATATGAATTTCTATTCAGTTCATTCTTTAAATAAAATGATATTTTTATTTTTCTAACTTATTTTAGAAAATTTCGGCGGCATAACGGCACGATACTAGAAACGGGACGAGGCCTAGCCTTATCCCCGGTCTAGTGAAGGCCCACGCCATTCACACATCAATCAAATTCACCAAACAACCAAATTCAAATCAAATCATCTAACTAATTTATGCAACCAAACAAACAAGTCCATGGTCTGTGGACGATTGTGTCGGGTGCTACTAAACACCGTCTGCATCCTAGTATATATATATAACTAGAAAAAGAAATTGAAAGGTGAGAAATTCTCACCGAAAGCTATCCAACTTCACGACACTTCATTAATAGAAATCTTCGTCGTCATCGCATCCTTTTTCATCTTCGTTGCCCGTAGCCACTACATATGTAAAAATCGAATTTTTACTTCGTTATTCAATATATAAAAATCAAATTTTTACTTCGTTATTCAATATATAAAAATCGAATTTTTATTATGCTATTCAATATATAAAGATTTCGCCTTTTCCAATATAAAGATTTCGCCTTTTCCAATATAAAGATTTCGCCTTTTCCAATATAAAGATTTCTTTTTCTTGCTAGAAATCCATCCTTTCATTTCTGAAAATCCATACTTTTATTTCTTTAAAAATCTATACTTTTATTTCTTTAAAAATCTATACTTTTATTTCTTTAAAAATCTATACTTTTATTTCTTTAAAAATCCATACTTTTATTTCTTTAAAAATCTATACTTTTATTTAGTTTCAAACTTTATATTATATATGAAAACAGAAAACTAAATAAACAACAGAAATAAATATAAAAATAAAATGAAAACTCACTGTAAAAATCAGAAGAGGAAGGGGGAAAGAGTTTTCAGTCGAAGGAGAGGAGGGGGGCGTCGGCGGTTGTCTCGCTGCTGGGGGGGGGGGGGGTCTTCTCGAGGTGGCGGAGGTTTAAGGGGAGGGGGGGTGCTGCGTCGGCGCAGGATGGAGGGGGGCCTAGATGTTGCGTCGATTGAACAGGAGGGGGGCGCTTGCCTGGCGGTGGCGATCATCGGGGGGGGGGGGGGGCGCAACGAGTTTCCCCCCGTCCGCCTCTTTCTCCCTTTTTTTTATTTTGTTTTCAGTTTTGAAAGAAAAGATGGGGGGGGGCAGAACGTATAGGAAGAGGGAGGGATATTTTTTATTTATTTTATTTTATATTATTTTATTTCTAAAAGTTGACTTTTACATACGACCTCTAAACGAGGCCCACCGCCTATCGTCCATAGCGTTTCACCCCCATTCCGAACACAATGGGATATGTATCGTAAGCTGATTCGGCTGTTACAATCAGTTTCCGTTAAAATCAACATATAACTCTATATATTGAATTTGAACACGCATTTCAATTTACCTGGGCCACACACTAACTCTAAAAATTCCAGAAAAATATTTTCTGGCTTCGTATTGACGATACGGTCCTAACAAAACTAGTTTCGCCAAATTCTGAGACCGTTGGAAAAATGGCCATTTTCCAGTCGATTAAAATCAACTGAAACTGGTCAAACGCGTTTTCCTTTGCCACGCTCACATATTGAATCGAAAAATTATGAAATTTGGAATCTAGCAATAATTTGACATCACGGATCCAGCAAAAGTGGTTTCGTCGAAATCCGAGGTCATTTGCAAAATTCCCATTTTTAAGGGCCTGAATTCCATAACGACTATTCAGAATTTTCAACTGGACATATCTTTTGATTCCCGCTATGAAATTTCGATTTTTCGGATTCGTTGGAAAGATATTATCAAATAGATCCTAATGTTTTTGGTTTCACTAAAATCCGGATTGTTTTGCACCCGGTACATTCAATTGAAGTTTGAAATCGAATTATCGAACTACCGCGCCATTTTCAATTCTATTTATAATTATATATAAATATTTATATTCTAACGACGACGTATATAATATATACGTTGAATTCTATATTCAAAATAAATTTCTCGTCGATATTATTTAAAATATTCTATTTTAAATATTCAAAATTCGCCGAAGTTGCCAAAATAAAAATTTTAAACTGGCCCAGAATTTCCGGGTTATTACACAATGGGATATGTTTCCTAGGCCCATTCGACTGTTTTAGTCTGTTTTTCTTCAAATTAAAATATATAACATTCAATATTTGATTTGAACGTACATTTCAATTTTCCGGGGCCGCATACTGATCCCAAAAATTCCTGAAAAATAAATCTAGCTATGTTTTGACGATACGGTCCCAACAAAACTAGTTTCGTCGAATTCTGAGACCGTTTGAAAAATGGCCACTTTCTGGTCGATCCAATTTAACAGAAATTCACCAAACACATTTTCCTTTGCCAAGCTCACATATTAACTTCAAAAATTATGAAATTTGAAACCTAGCAATAATTTGACATCCCGGATCCAACAAAAGTGGTTTTGTCGAATTCCAAGGTCGTTTGCAAAATGTCTATTTCCAAGGGCGATATATTCTCTATAACGACCATTCTGAAAATTCATTTGGCCATAACTTTTGACTCCCGCTATGAAACTTCAATTTTTCAGATTCGTTAGAAAGATATTCACTAAAAGACTTAAATATTTTTGGTTTCACTAAAATCCGTTTTATTTTGCACCCGGTACAGTCAGTCAAAGTTTGAATTGAAATTTTGAAACTGTCGCGCCATTTCAGGCCTTGTTTATAATTTAAAATAATTATATTTATTTTCAAACATCGATTCAAACACACTTTTCGTCATTATTATTTAAAATATTTATTTTAAATATTTAAAATCCACTAAAATAGCCAATTTAAAAATTTTAAACTGGTTTAGATTTTCCAGGTTGTTACAAGTCCTCAGTCTCCTTAAGCCAGTTCCGAGCCTCCACGTATGTCTCTTTCCCATGGAATGGCTTCCCTCCCCATAGCAAGGAAGTCTTTGAAGATCTTGGCGAAGTTATCTGATCTTGGAGAGGGGGGGGGGGGGGAGGAGGAATGACTGGTGCAGCTGGGGGAGGTACATTTCGTGTGCCTTCGGCAGGTGTCGTGGCCTCCAAGTATCTACGGAACCATCTGGGTATTGTGACGCCATCTGGGATATTAGGAATGTTTTGTTCCATAGACATGATGAAAAAGGAGAAAGGAAGAAATTTAGATAAAGGACCGAAGGATACTACATATGACTTTTTAAGGAATGTTTTTCAAAACAGACTTTTCTTTTTGAAAATGCATTCTTTTAAAACCTTTTTGAAAATAATTTTCAAAAACTTTTGTCTAATCTGGTAACCTTCAGCTCTGATACCAAATGTGACACCCCACGTCCGTTAATGTCACTCACTAAGGGAATGCATTAGGTTTCGTGAAGCATTATAGGTAAACATACACTGAATAATTACAAGACAGATATAAATAGGATAGCAGCGGAAATTTAAATTTTTATTTCAACGCAAATCATAATATCGTGGTCCACAATACCATAAGTCACAAAAACCATTACATTAAAATAACTTCTGTCTTGCATCATCAGAGTACATAAAAACATAATTCCCCAATTGAAAAAGTTATGCCATAGTAGAGACAAGAACTTGAGCCATACTTCAGAAGTAGCTCCTAGAGAGATGATATCTGAGTCCTGACTAAGCCTGACTGTTTCCTCCCTGAGAACCTGGGGGGGACAAAAGAAAGAAGGAGAAACAAAAGGGTCAGACATAAAGTCTGGCGAGTCTAGTTTCCTTTAGCCAGTAAATAAATAAAAGTAACATGATAGGCATATAAAGTGGACAAGGGAGATCACTACATAAATGGCAGGTGTGACAAGGTAGACATGATAAGGTGTATATGCTTCCAATGATTACTCTGCACTATCACTAGTATATCTAGAAAGAAGTGATCCCTTCAACTATAAGGTGGTAGACTTAGGTATACGTCCAAATGTATCCTAACTACTACCCTGATTGATCGACTCCCTAACCCAGTAGATACCTTGTGTTGGCCCCACAGTAGGAGAAATCACATCCTACAGTGGCAACCCCTCATCGTAATAATATGCAAACTCATATCTACAGGTGTCACGGTCGTCTTATCCCCCTCTGTCCGGCTCATGCACGCACATGGCCTAGTCGGTTTGCGCCGCCCACACCGTCCTCCACGTTTGGATTTCTTACAATCAGTCAGTAAGCGCGCCCCTTCTCCTCCTAGTACGGGGTACTTTGTTTAATACCTACTCCGGGTTGCTGATTGAAATAGGTCCCACACAATATGATACAAGCTCTCCCCTTTGTCTTGTATCCCCCACTAGGTTTTCACTGACTATGTATACCACTAGGTGTCTTTAATTACATAACCTTATTTATTTCTACCAGTTATGCTTACCCTAATGGGTGTATTTAATTACATAACTTTATTATTTCCTTTGGGTATGTATACCACTAGGTGTCTTTAATTACATAACCTTAACGGGTTAAGTTTGTGGGCCTATATGTGAAAATTACCCACTCCCCTTAGATTTACTTAACCCACCCCTTTTGTTCAACCAAGTTTACTTAACCCCCAACTTAATATATAAGTTCATACAATACCTATGGATTAACTTAGATTAAGTAGTCCAATTCTTTACCATGTCCATTTATGGTTTCATAATGGGCCAGACCTCCAACATTAGGCCTACAACATGTGAATGCTGGATATGCCGGTCGGATCCGGGCGGACTTATTCCACAGTAGGTCCTTACCTCGTGTCATATCCCGATTCGTATTTATGTACTTAGACCTCCCACCTTAGGTTCAACATTAGTGACTGCTGGATATGCCGGTCGATTCCGGGCAGACTTCCACCACTAATGCAAGTGTCATAAGTTTAATTACCATTCCTAATTGTAATTACTAAACATTCCATTTTTAATTAATTTACCAAATAATTAATCCTTTCCTTTTATACGTGTCAATACCTATTTCACTCAATAATTTGAATTACATGTCCAAAAATGTTCATATTCAAATTACGGCATTTTTAACCCTTTTTCCCCCGTTCTTCAACTCGCGTCCTCACAAAATTGGCAACATGCCTAGGCTAGACAATAGCCTAGTCATAAATTATAATAGGGAAAAATAATGGGAATATAAGTAAAATGATCATCTTGGCATAAACATAAACAAGTATGATAATAAGGTGAACATACATACTAGCATGGACATGAAATTGTCATCATAGCAAGGTGGACATAAAACTGATGAATTATGATGTCATAATGTCTAAATTAGCAATTTAGATGTCCAATCGATTTAGATTTAACATGTTAACATAAGGCAACAATTTAGATCACATAAAATAGATCTAACATGTTAACATAAGGTGATAATCTAGATCACATAAAATAGATCTAACATGTTAACATAAGGTGATAATCAAGATCACATAAAATAGATCTAACATGTTAACATAAGGTGATAATTTAGATCACATAAAATAGATCTAACATGATAACATAAGGTGACAATTTAGATCACATAAAGTAGATCTAACATGATAATATATGGTGATAATTTAGATCACATAAACTAGATCTAACATGATAACATAGGGTGACAATTTAGATCACATAAAATAGATCTAACATGATAACATAGGGTGACAATTTAGATCACATAAAATAGATCTAACATGATAACATAAGGTGATAATCTAGATCTGTCTAACAGTTTCAATGTCCACATAAATCAGATCTACTAGGTTAGAAATAGATCAAGACACATCCGCATCATAGCATATCATAAAAGTTACAAACCAAGATCCATAATAATAACATAGTAGATCAATCACGATTGAATTGAATCTAGGGAAATAGATCTATCATGACATAGCATAAGATCTAACAATAACATAGATTCAAGGTTTACAACGTATCCAAATCGCAGTCTTTCTTAATTCACTATTATTTATCTAAACCTAAAAGCAACTTGAACTCACTGTGATTGGATTGCTAAGATGATAGAAAAGAAGTTGGTGCTGGGTCTATGCTTGAATCTCAGAATTTGTTATGCTTTAGTTGATAGAAGAAGTTGAGAGACCCTAGTTCAGTTCAGACTTCGGCAGAGTTTTGCCACCATATTTCTAATGAAGAAATATGTGAAATAGCTATGTATTTATAGCTGGAGAACCCTCTGGAACCGACTGCCACATGAGCCCTAGGTAAATCAGGCCGCGGGTCGCCTCCCACTTGGGCAAAGGCCCGAATACCCAAAAAACTATTCTGGGCGCACCTTACAGGTGCGCCAGTGTAAAAATACATGGGAGCACTTGTCAATTATGCTGGGAATTTCTTCTTTTTCTTCCAAACTTTTATCGTCCATAACTTCTTCATACGTTATCCGTTTTACGCAAACCAAGTGTCTATCTTGACCAGAATTTCGAGATGGACGCAATTAATGGCGCAGTCCGTTTGCCTTAATTCTAAATATTAAATTAATTATTCTTTAATTTATCCACCTAATGTTGTTAAAATTTCGGGGTGTTACAGGCTTGCTTGACCCAAACCAAGTCACCAAAAAGTACCAAATTTTCACTTACTTCAAACATATCAATGTTTATAGTCAAAAATGTCGTAAATGGTATTTTGAACTCAATGGAATTGGTTTCGAGTCCAAATTCATCCATATGCACAAATTGACTTTTTGGACTAATGTTAAATTAACGATATTATATTTAAACAAAATATTTAAATATATTTTTGTAAAATATGTGGATTGTTACAGACTTCCCCCTTGCGTCCTCATAGTTACTTAAGCAAAAAGTCATTGAGTAACAACCAATTATCAAGTAAAAAATATATAAAAACAATCCGATCAAGAAATTTACCTTAAGAATCACGAGAAAGTAAGTCCAGATGGTTTCGCTCAATTGATTCTCTGGATTCCCAAGAACAATCCTTGAGATTATAAGAACATTGTACTTTCACAAGAGAAACTTCTTTAATTTGAAGACGTTTAACTTCCATTGCAACAATTCGAACGGGTTGTTGCTCATAGGTTAAATTTGGTGAAATATCGATTTCTTCCTCTATATTCGGCTCAGGAATAGATTCAGAATTTCTAAGGCATTTTCGGAGTTGAGAAATATGAAACGCATCATGTATAGCGGAGAATTGAGCCGGTAATGAAAAACGATAAGCCACGGTGCTGATACGTTCAATAATTGGAAAAGGACCAATATATCTTGGTGCTAATTTTCCCGATTGGCTAAATCGCACAACACTCTTCATGGATGAAACACGAACAATTACAAGATCTCCCACAGAAAATTCTATTTTCCTTCTCTAATTATCGGCATAAGATTTTTGCTGATTTTGGGCCTCTTTTGTTCAATGGCGAATGAGATCAATCTTTTCTGTGGATTCATGAACAAAGTCTGGGCCTAGAACAAGTTTCTCTTCGGCTTCGAGCCAACATGAAGGAAATCGGCATGGCCTTCCGTAAAGAGCTTCGAAAGGAGCCATACTAGTACACGATTGGAAGCTATTGTTATATGAAAATTCAACAAGGGAAATATGATCTTCCCAACTTCCACCAAAATCAAGCACACAAGCACAAAGAGGATCTTCAAGAATTTGATTCACGCACTCCGTTTGTCCATCGGACTGAGGATGATAAGCGGTACTAAAATTAAGCTTTGTTCCCAAGAGAGGCACGGTTCGATTAGATCGAATAGGAATAAAGTGTGCGGATTTAGTAAGTCTATCCACAATCACCCATAAACTGTCATGGCCAAATCGAGAACGGAGGAGACCGTTAATAAAATCCACGGAAACATGATCCAACTTCCATACGGGATGTCAAGAGGTTGCAATAACCAGCTGGGCTTTTGGTGTTCGGCCTTAACGAGTTGACAGGTAATGTAATTTTTGACAAAGTTAGCGATATCCGATTTCATTATTTCCCTATAATATTGCCGCTTCATGTCTGCATACATTTTGCTACTTCCGGAATGAATGGAGAATTTAGAACGATGAGAATCCGCTAAAATATCCTTGCGGAGATCATCAATGTTTGGTACTATAAATCTCCCGAATTTTTGAATGCCTCCGCGAGAATCAATAGAAGAATTTTTTATCTCATCGTCACAATAATTTTCTATAATACTTTGGCTTAGGCGAGCCAATTAGGGATCGAGCTTTTGAGCTTCACGGATGCAGTCCAAAAGAGAGGGATGAGCCTTAAGGCTACACAACACAAGAGTGGAACTTGAATTGGAATCACGGACTTAAATTTCGCAAGGGGATAAAATTTCGAGATCCTTCCACTTGGCTATTGTCATAGATACAACCACTTATTGCCTTCGGCTAAGTGCACCGGCAACTCGATTTCCCTTACCAGGAGTATATAAAATATCAAGATCATAAGAAGCAAGGAATTCAAGCCCACATTGTTGTCGCAAATTAAGTTCCTTTTGCGAGAACAAATACTTCAACGACTTATGATTGGTGTAAAGAATGAATTTCTCTCCCAAAAGATAGTGACGCCAAATACGAAGAGCGAAACCGATAGTCGCGAGCTCTAAATCATGAGTGGTATATCGAGTTTCGGCCGATTTTAGTTACCTAGAAGCATAACCAATAACACACTCTCTTTGCATGAGAACGGCACCTAAACCAACATGGCTAGCATCGGTATACACGACCAAGTCTTGGTTCCCTTCGGGAATAACAAGAACCGGGGCATCGGAAAGAAGTACTTTTAGCATTTGAAAAGTGGCTTCACATTTGTCTGACCAAATGTACTTGGCTCCTTTCTTAGTTAAACTCGTGAAGGGCACAGAAATTTTGGAAAAGTCTTTTATGAACTGACGATAATAACCCGCCATTCCAAGAAAACTACGGATTTCCGTAATGCTCTCGGGTCTCTTCCAATTTTGATCCGCTTCAATCTTTGAAGGATCCACTGAAATTCCGGATTCGAAAATAATATGACCTAAGAATTTCACACGAGATCGCCAAAAATGGCACTTAGAAAATTTAGCCTTTAATTGATTGCTTCTAAGAGTCTCCAACACAATACGAAGATGGTTTTCGTGCTCCTACTTGGTTTTAGAATGCACAAGAATATCATCAATGAAGATGAGCACAAATCGATCGAGGAAGTCCTTTAAAACACGATTCATAAGGTCAACAAAATAAGCCGGAGCATTCATCAAACCAAATGGCATTACTAGCCATTCATAAGATCCATACTGGGTACAGAATGATGTTAAAGGAATACTATCCTCCGTAATGCGAAGCTGATGAAATCCAGTAGCTAAGTCCAATTGAGAGAAGACTTTAGCACCGCTAAGTTGATCGAATAAATCATCGATCCTAGGTAGAGGATATTTATTCTTGATGGTAAGATCATTAAGCTTGTGGTAGTTGATGCAAATCCTAAGTGTACCATCAGACTTCTTTACAAAGATAGCTGAAGCACCCCAAGGCGAGGAATTAGAGCGAATAAACTATTTCTTCTATAATTCGGACAATTGCGTTCGCATCTCTTCATTTTTATTATTAGACAATCGATAAGGAGGACGAGTAACTGGTAGAGCTCTTGGGGTTAAATTAATTTGGAACTCAATTGCTCGCTTAGGCGGTATTCCCAATACGGGCTCAACTATATCGGGAAATTCTCAAACAATACATATTCGAGAAATATCCTCCTCTTCATCATGGTAACCGCCCGCACCTCCGTTCATGCAAGATATCGTCCCCAACTTAGTCACCGTATAGGTGTGGGGTTTTGTTCCTCAAAAGGCCTTGGCGTTAGTAAGAGATGGGCTCTACTATATAAGTACACACTTCACACAGGCTTCCGCGATATGGGATTTAGAGGTGCTACATTCTCCCCTCCTACAGAGCCCAACGTCCCCGTTGGCGCATAAACACCTCACCCAGGCGCTGTGGTCCACACAGGAGCCACAATTCCGGCTGGGTATTGGCTCTGATACCACTGTAACCGCCCGCACCTCCGTTCACGCAAGATATTGTCCCCAACTTAGCCACCGTATAGGTGTGGAGTTTTGTTCCTCAAAAGGCCTTGGCATTAGTAAGAGATGAGCTCTACTATATAAGTACACACTTCACACAGGCTTCTACGATGTGGGATTTAGGGGTGTTACAATCATCATTATCACCATCTCTCAGATTTAAAGTATATAAAGTGGCCGCAACATCTAAACCAGAATCTTTAAGTACTACGGAAATTCAATCGATAGATTGAGAATGTCGAAGTTAGACAGTCCTCTCAGGACAATGGATATGGGCCTCATAATGGGGAAGCCAATCCGTTCCCAATATAATTCCAAAGCCTATACAACGAATCACATATAAAATCATCCAATTGAAATCGAAACTCATAAATAGGAGAATGTTAAAACAAGAAACCAATTAACACAACTAATGCACACAACATATAAGTGCCAATGGCACACTTTACAAGCATAAATGTTTGAGGCATAGGTGTGAGTTCATATGAACTCACCTTTGGCTGTTGAATGCAATGAGATGAATCAAAACCTAGCCAAAACAACTTCTCTTCGCATATAGCACACAATTCTTCAAACTATACACAAATGGAGGATAAACCCAACAGTTAGGTTTGGAAAAATCCCCAAAAATGGAAGAGGAAGCAAGTAGAGGAAGATGGAGATGATCACACCAAGATTTCTCCTTGAATTAGCCAAACTAACACTAAATTTCCTAAGATTGGAGCTTAGGAATATTAATTTCCTCTTCTTTTAGGTTTAGGAAATTACTTAGGAAACTAAATGAAGAGTTAAATGAAAAGGGGAGGTAGGTGGAGAGTCTATGTAGTGGCTTTCATTGGGTTAGGGGCTAGCTTGACCCAAACCAAGTCCACCAAAAAGTCCTAAATTTTCACTTACTTCAGACATATCAACGTTTATAGTCAAAAAGGTCGTAAACGAATTTTTGAACTGAATGGAATTAGTTTCGAGTCCAAATTCATCCATATGCACAAATTGACTTTTTGGACTAATATTAAATTAACGATATGATATTTAAACAAAATATTAAATATATTTTTGTAAAATATGCGGGTTGTTACATTACCTATGTCTTTGTAGGTGTTCAATCCCCTATTCCCCATTTTGGGTTATATGTCCAATTTATGTTTATAAACATTATTCAAATTATGCCAATTCTAATGTTTTCCCTAGTTCCCTAACTAGCGCATTCACATAATTCGCGTCATGCCTAGGTTAGATGATAGCCTAGTCATAAACGATAAAAGGGAAAGGTGACGGGAACATAACAAAAGCGATTGTTCTAACATAACTGGCATGAACATATACTATCATGGTGATAAGGTGAACATATAAGCATAGATCCCATGGACTTGTGGCAGTTAACTAGTTTTAACATAGCAAAGATGTTAAGATAAACATGATAAGATCTAAATTTAGATGTTCAACTGGTTCAGATCTAATATGATAAGCACAAGGGGATCTGAATAATAAGCTAGGTCTGATTAATAATTTAGATGTCCACATAATTCAGATCTAATGGTTAAAAGTAGATCTAACACAAAAAAGGTTTAAGATCCACATCATAAAATGTCATAGAAGTCGTAATAGATCCGATAAGATAAAGACTGAGATTCAAGTTATAACTAATTCATCTTGTTATATGTCATAATTTACAATGGATCTAGTATAATTTAGTCATAGGAATAAATCCAAACTATAGTCGTATCAGGTTTACTTTTAAATATTTAAATCTAAAAGAAACTAAGAACTCACAGTGTTTGGATTAGAAAGTAGAACTCAAAGAGATGCTTGTTGAGATGTAGATCTACACTTGAATCTCTAATTGATTTGATTGTTGTAGAAGATAAAGAATTCAGTTTAGTTCAAACACTAGCAGCGTTCGGCCTCTATTGATTTCTAGTGAAGAAAACAAGAGAAATGGACCTCTATTTATAGCTGCCAGCCTCCAGAAACCGTCTGCCACTTCAGCCCTAGGGGGGTCGACCCCCCCTTAAGCGATCAACACCCCTACTATGGGGTCGACACCCCTGGGGCGAGAATTTTGTCGCCTATAGGATTTTCAAATTTTGAACTGAAATTTGAATTCCTGGTCCCTATATATATACATATACATATATATATATATATGTATATATATAATTCTTCTGTGCGTATACAAACTTCAAACCTACATAACTTCTTCATACGGTGTCCGTTTTACGCAAACCTAATGTCTATTTTGACCAGAATTTCGAGACGGACGCAATGGCACAGT
Source organism: Allium sativum (assembly GCA_030737875.1). Taxonomy (NCBI): domain Eukaryota; kingdom Viridiplantae; phylum Streptophyta; class Magnoliopsida; order Asparagales; family Amaryllidaceae; genus Allium; species Allium sativum. Next base: position 256,339,630 of record CM060927.1, on the reverse strand, counting down.
CCATTTCCCCTATTTATTAATATTAAATTAATTATTATTTAATTTATCCTCTTTTAGTGCTGTTAAAATTTTGTGGTGTTATAAAATATAATAAAATTTTAAAATCCTTAGAGATTTTAAATTGTTTTACAAGCATTGTGAATGGTATTTTGAAATTTATTTCAAAATGGAAATGTTTTTAAAAAAAATGAGTTTTAAAAAGTGATATAGTATTGAACTCACTTCGGTCGTTGGAAAATAATTCCGATGATGATCCGGACATCATCGGTGTTCATTTTCGAGTTTCTTAGTGACTAATTACTACCAAAGATTTTGTCTTTGAATTATTTTGAGGAAATAAATTATTTTGAATCCCAAAAAGGGATATCTGGTTTTAGAAAAGCTAAACTGTTTATAATTCCCAAGGGAAGATTATTTGAATCAAAATCAAATTGAATTGAAATAAAATGATATTAAGTAAGTTGGATTGACAAGAGTTTGGAATCTAGGATGAACTAGAGTTTGGGATGGAATTTGACCTGGATATAAGCGAGTAGTTGTGTTAAGGATAAATTGATTGGAAGTTGGTTGGGAGAACATTTGTATATGCTGAAGTGGTAGCAGATGAAAAGGATATAATGATATGCCCGACAAAAAGGTACAAGCTTATTTTTATGTGAGTTTGGGGATTTTATGAGCTTATTCGGCCAGTCGCTTGGCTGTTCGAATTTCTTTTGGATAGTAGAAGGCTTAGAGAGGCGAATTGTAGTTGTACCGATTGAGCCGTACAAATGAGGTGCTGGCGAAATTTTCGGAATTTTTGGGTGTTAGATGATGTTTAGAATTTTTTGAAATTTTCGTTGGTAAGAATAAATTAACAATTTAATTGAAATTAATTGGTTCAGTTGAAACTGAGGTTAATAAATAAACAAATAATTTTTAACCCAATTAATAGGGATTGTTTTCTACCTTAGCAATTTCGGGGACGAACTTCTTTTAAGGGGGGAAGAATGTAACATCCCATATTTTTAATGGTTTAATAATTAATTTATTTAATTATTTAAATAATGTTTTGGTAATTTAAACGACTTGAATCAAATTATATTTAATATTTAATTAGTAGAATAATAATTTAATTCCGAAAATAATCGGAATTATGTTGGATCGACAATATTGTGTGAATTGGATAGTATAAGAGATTTGGTTGAGTTTAGATTCGAATTTTAGTAGCGAATCTATTTAATAAACGGTGCTTGAACGTATAATTATAATATGATTTAAAACGAGCCCATAATGTCGCGGTAGTTCGTAATATTGAGTTTTGAACTTTAGTTGAATATACAGAATTCGTTTTAAGTCGGATTTCTGTGAAACAAGAAACATTCAGATCTGATGAGCTATATTTTTCTAATGGAAGAGGAAAATCGAGATTTCATCGTGTATATTGTGAGTTATGTCCAAATCAAATTTTCAGTAAGTCGCTATGGAATTCGTTTATAATTTATAACAATTTATTTATATAATAAAAGGGTTTTTATTATAAATTGAATATCGATTTAACCTGGATTTGAAATATCGAGTTATAAATCCAGATATATATATTGTGGAGCTGTATGATATTCTATGTGAATACATAAGATAATATTAAATTATTATTATTTAATTTAATTATTTTTAAATATATTAATATTTAGTTGGTTTATTTAGGGCCTTAGAAAATAGTCTTTTTTGCAAACGACCTCCATATTAGATGAAATTAATTTCATTGGATCCAGAATATTAAATTACTATAAGATTTCAATTTTCATGATTTTTGGAGTCAGTATGTGGCCGTACAGGATTTTAATGTGAAGCATAGTCAATAATTTGACTTTAAAAATACGCTGTGTGAGCAAACGAAATCGAAATTCGACGAAACAAGTTTCGTTGGGTCCGTAATATCGAATATAGCTACATGTCCATTTTCGTCGAATTTGGATATGATATGTGATCATAGGAATTTTTAAACAAGGAACAGAGATAACGTTGTTTATAAATGAATGTAATAATCGATTAAACTAATATTTTTCTATCCTATAAATAACCTTTAACTTTTCCCAACCCTTATTTCCATTTCTCCTTGGTCAAAACTTAGTAGCCGCCAGTATATGGCCTTCACAAAAAAATCATGCACTCCAAAAATTTAGATAAATTCATAGAAAAATATGCAAATCCTAATATATATATATATATATTCGAGTTTCTAAGGACGTGCTCTTCATTCCAGTATGGATTTTGTTGGGTTTAGTATGTATTTTGTTCGTTGGAAAATATACAGCGTGAGTCCGATCATCGTAGGGTTTATGTATTTGTGAAAAAGGAGCTTCAATCTTCGAATTCGAGCTCGTAACAGATTGAGAAGATGAAAAGGGTTGTGTGCGCAGAGTTTAAGGGAGAATGGTGTAAAAAGATGTTGATCATTTTCACGAGAGCCGTAACTAACGGTGCAGGTCGCGATATAGGAAAAAGCGACAAGTTCGAAATAATGGTGACAGGGAGGTGCGGATTTTGAATACTTGAATATTGGTGAAGTCGATTTGCAAATTTGTAGTGAGATGAAGGTGCTATCGGGTGTTAATGGAGTTCGAAACTTTACTGGAAATGTCATGTGTTTTCTGACTATTGCGATTTGCATTAATGATGCGAGTTCGTTGTTTTTGAGTGGAGAAGATGGAGAGTTGGAAGAGGAGTTCGTCGGTGGTTTTATTTTTATTTATCATGAAGTATGGAAGTAGCATTGTGTTTTGGAAGATGCGGCAATGTCTGGATTTTTACTGGAGTGTGTTTTCTTGGTTAAGGGAAGAAGAAGTAACGTTTTTTTAAGAGGCGGGTTTTTGTTTGTTTAGGCCGGGTAAAAATATGGTGAACCCAATTAAAATTAGAACTTACGTTTTAATTTAATTTAAAATATTCGTATAACTTGTAAATGTAATAACTTCTACATACTGTATCAGAATTTTGAACGGTCAGATCCATTGGGATCGTATGGACGATGACTACAATGGAACAGATTTGAAGTGAATTGGAGCTCATTACAATTTATAGCAAAACCAATTGCATGATCTGAATCAATGACAGTTCATCGTTTTTAACGATAAATATCTAATGTGAGTAAATCTCACTAACTCTGTCTAGTTTATATTTTTATTAACGTAATTTAGTATTGATAAATGGTGATTGATTTGTTGTGTGATGGTGGTTTGGATTTATGTGTTAATTAATTGGTTAAAAATATCGATATAGCTATATATATAAATCGTTAATTAAATATGGATTCCATTTTTTATCAGAATATTTTATACTGAAATGAAAGTGATGTTATTTATATAGTTTAACATTTGTGGATGCAGGAAAATAGGTTGGAGGGATCCAACTGGATTCCTCAATATTTATAATACTATTTTTCATATATTGTGATATAAAATGTGATATATAATCCATGATTTATTCTGGTGTATTTGGATGATACTGGTCATTTTATATGGCACTTTAAGTACCAAAAGTAATACTGGAATGTAAAAAGGGAAAATTTTAAACTGTACATTGAAATAAAATATTTATATAAAATCAAAGGATTTTATATAAAGGGGATTTTGAAGTGGATAGTGAATTTAAGAATTTTATAAAATCGATGGATTTTATAAAAGGAAATATTTGGAAATTAAATAAGAAACATTTGTATAAAATTATTAACAGTTAAATGGAAGATTAAAAGTCTGTTTTATGAAAATACTTAAATGAAAGTAATAAGAAGTAAATAAATGATTATATGAGATAAATATAATATTTGGGAAATTAATTGATTTTTTTCTTAAAAAGGCAATTACCAATTATAAAAGAATTATGGGAAAATGGATTTAAAGTAGATTTTAAATTGAAATCTATTTAAACAGATAAATTGATAAAATTAATTTATAAATAACTTTTTATAAACTAAGTAAATTATTTATCATTGGATGAATTAACTGTATAAGTCTGAAATTATATAGAGAAGTAGAAATCGGTTTTTAACACCGATATTTTTAATGGAGTTGGAACTTAACATTTATAAAGGGAATTATAAATGATTTTTTAAGTGTTAGAAGTTAAAAGGAGATTTTTTATAAGTAATTCTCTAAATAGAAGTATAAAAAGGATTTGGATTTGAGTCGTTATTTTTAATGCAAAATCATACTGATTTATCTTATAAAAAGAAAATATTATTCGCGTTGGAAGTGTAAAATGAGTAGAGGTAAATATTTGCAAATAAAACGTTATAAAGGAGATTGGGTTTTGAAATATAGGATATAAAATGGAGTTAAATGAATTAGAAACTGACTAGAGATTAGTTAAGTTGAATGGTTTTCTGGTATCGATCTAATGTTGGTTTCGGCCTTCGGGGTTTGTACTTAGGAAGTTGTTCTCTTACTAGTTTACAGTTAGAGACTGATAGATGTGGGAAGATAGTGATGAGTGAATCTGAAATGGAAACATTTTCCGAAGTTAATAACGTATATTTTCTAAAATTAGAAAATAAGGATTGATGAATATATGGAAATGGGAAAATGAATAAATTATTAATAAACTAATTTAAAGGGAAAAAATGTTGATTAATGATTAATCGATAAAATTTCCATTTGGAAATAAGATCATTGTGTGTATGGATGTTTTCCTTTGAAAGTTAAATAACCAATTATCAAAGCATAGACCATTTTTCCGTCGTCAATACGAAGAGACCGAGATCGGATTTATTTTCTGATAACCACTCCGTATGGGCATTAGTGTTGCAAATCAAAATGATAAAGATAATTGAAGACGGAGTTTATGCATGGGAAGTTCTGGAAAATCCTAGGTAGAAATTGCCTAAGATGAATTTACTGAATAATGCCTTCGTTTTGTCCAGTCCTAATACAACCTGTATCGAAGAATGTGTGACAGAATATATTTAATAGACCGTGTAAGTTGATCTCTTCAAACGTATTTACGTTTGGTGGCGAAGGAATTCGTTTCTCTTAGTTGTATACACATGGTATTTTTGGAGAAATCAATTTGTGATTTGGCGGGTATGGCGATGTGACATTCAAAGTGAATAAAGGCGTGATTTGTCAAAGATAAGCATGGCCTAAAGCCTCACAACCAGGAAATGGTATAAAATCGGGTACGTCGCATGACTAAGTGGGTAGCTCCCAATTAGGGTGTATTATCACCTGATCTAGAGAAATTTCATTTAATTCTTTTACCTATTTCGATGCTGTCCCTTTTGGGAAAGGGTAGCCGATCCCAACTGTTGGTGATAAAACATTCAGTACACTCAAGCGAAATGAGTGACCAGTCATGTTTAGCCTAGGTCACAAGATGTTCTTGTTGAACCTAGTGTATTCCTCTCTAGAGATACACTATCGGAAGGTGTATACCTTGCCAGTTGGAACCCTTTAACCAATAAGCGCTTGCAGTTTTTGATTATATATTATATAGGTGGAACATGAGAAGAAAATGTTCCAATAGATTGTTATTTATTTGATTTAGACATTATTATAATATTATAAGAGTATGGACTATAAAAGAATGTTTTAGGTTAACGTATGGTAAAAACCATCCGTGTTTATGTGTGGATTGGTCTTACGGTTATTCTTTCTTTTAAAGGATTTTAAAAGTTAAAAAAATGGTTGGAGTTTACTCACACCAGTCACATGACTGACCCAGAGTTTATTTTGTTTTGTTTTGCCTAAACTCTTGGGTTCCCAAATTTGTATGGGCAGTCAAGCAGTCGGGATTTTACAGATATTCTTGGAGAGTAGGAGCAGGAGGCTTCAGGATTTTATAGCTATTGTTTATTTCTGCTATTTTGTAAGTGTTGTACTCCGATAATGGTATTGTATACAGATACTGATTTTATTTGAATGTTATGTTATAAAATATATTTATTAGTTCGACTGTGAGATTCATGTTTACTCTGATGTTGTATTTATGTTCTTCTTCTTCTATTCTAACTTTCTGTAACAACCCCGAAATTCAGAACCAATTTAAAATTTTTATTTTTGCAATTTTAATGAATTTTGAATATTTAAAATGATTTATTTTAAATAGTAACGACGAATTTTTTTATTTTTGACGAAGTTAAAACGAATAATTTTATTTTAATTATATAACGAGCCTAAAATGGCGCGGTAGTTCGAAAATTCGATTTCTAATTTCAAATGAATATACATAAATCAATATAAGTCGAAATTGGACAAAACAAGAAATATTTGAATCTGATTAATCATATCTTTCTAACGTATGTAAGAAACTGAGATTTCATTTTATAAATTGTAAGATATGGCTAAATTAAAATTCATAAAAGTCACGGTAGAATTTATATATATTTTAATATATATAAAGCCCTTAAAAATAGCCATTTTGCAAACAACTTTCGTTTTCGACGAAACCACTTTTGTTGGATCCGGAATGTCAAATTATTACTAGATTCCAATTTTCATAATTTTAGGAATCAATATGTGAGGGTGGCAAAGGAAAACGTGTTTTGACAATTTCAATCAATTTGGACCGACCAGAAAATGGCCGTTTTTCAAACGGTCTTCAAATTTGATGAAATTAGTTTTGTTAGGACCGTATCTTCGAAACAAAGCCAGATTTATTTTTTTGGAATTTTTTTGGTTTGTATGTGGCCCTGGTAAATTAAAATGTATGTTCAAATTCAGTATGTGCTGATTTATATTTTGAATTTGATGAAAACTGATCGAAACGGTCGAATTGGCTAACGAGACATATCCAATTGTGTTCAGAATGGGGGTAATTAAGTGGAGACGACAGTCGGTGGGTTTGAAATGGAATTTGAATTAAAAACATACTTTTTAGAATTAAATTGAATTAAATAAATTATATTTATATCACCCCCTTTTTTCTTCCTTCAGTCAAAATCGAAATAAAAAAAGGAAAAACCTAAATTACCCCAATCCCCCCTATTCTTCCCCAAAACCCACCACCACCGTGACGCAACCGCCTCAGCCCACCTCCTCAGCCACGCCGCACCCCCCTCCGGCCACCACCGCTCCAGCTCCGCCCCCGTCTGCTCTCTCTTCCTCTCTCTATATAACCCCCCCCCCCCAAATGAAACCGTCGCCACCTGCCCTAAGACCACCGCCACCAGCCAGTCGCAACACTCCCCGACCTCCACGGACCCCGACGCCTCCTCTGGCCACTCCACCGCGGACAAGTATGCCCTTCTTCATCAAAAAGATGCAATTTTTAGAGAAATTAAAAGTGCGATTTTTACACAAAATTTGTGAGCTTTTAAATACGATTGTTATTTGTATAGCGGTGGTGAAAAAATACGGTTTATATATATATATATATGATAAGAAGTTATGACTTTTTTGTATGAAAAGACTATATTTTTAAATCTAAAAAGATTATATTTTTAAATATAAGATGAGATTTTAAAATACGGAAAGATGAGATTTTTATATATATGAAGTAGCAGTGTAAAGGAGTGATTTTTATGTAGACAGTACGAGATATAATATTGGTATATGTCGTGTTAGAATAAAAATACGATTTTTATATATGAAGTACCAAATAAAAATGTGATTTTTATTTATATGAATAACATATAAAGAAGTGATTTTTATATACACAACAACGATATAAAAATACGATTTTAATATATGTAACAACGATATAAAAATATTATTTTTGTATATATGGATTTGAAATAAAGAAGAGATTTTTAAACATGTAAAGATATGATTTTTAAAATATAAACATCGTTTTAAAAATATGATTTTTATAAAGAAAGCTTTGAAATAAAAATGTGATTTTTATTTATAAGCATCATCATTTAAAAATGAGATTTTTACTATGAACAGCGTGAAAAGGATTGCGATGGAGCTGGTTGAAAACAAATCCAAATCTGAACCTTTAGAAAAATAGAATGGAGGAGTGGATCCCAAAGGTGAGAACTTCTCACTTTAATTTTATTTTCTAGTCAAAATATATACTAGGATACATACGATGCTAGCAGCACCCGACATTGTCGTCCACAAACCATGGACAACTTGTTTGATTTGATTGTATTGTGAATTTTTTTTGTGATGTGAAATGGGCTGTATAAAATATTCACGTGTTGAAATAAAATATTTTATCGTTAAAAATATAATTTTGAACGTGTATATGAATAAAATAAATATTCATTTACAAATCGAACGATTTGTTTATGTACACCCATTTGACTGATATTGATTGGGACGATAAATTTTACACATCGCCCAACTACACAAATAAAATCAGTGTTTGTTGTTTGAAAACCCCACACGGGTGTTGGGATGATATTTGATGTACATAATCCCAATTTGTGGTATGTCGATCATTTGGTTGACAGACTATTGTATGCGTTGATTATTTATATTTAACGCTTTTGCAGTTGTGTATTGCACTCGGGATGATGGTTGATTGTTTATCATTGTTGTTATGTACATGTGTCGTATGAAATCCATATAAATCAAATTATATGGTAATTGACTGTGTTTGATTCCAATTCAGAAATAAGGAATATTTTAAAATAACGATTATTTTAAAATAATGAATATTTTAAAATAATATTCGGTAAAAGATCAAAATCTGATTTTGATGTCCGATTTGGGATGGACACGAATATGTTTAAATATATAAAGCCGTGCTGATTAGATTAACGCCATTTTAACGTGAACGATATTTATATAGATTTTATTCATTTTTATAATGAATATCGAAAAGGAATTGATTTCAAAATCTGATATTTTGAAAATATTATCATTTATATATTAATGATAAAGAATATTCAATTTTGATTTAAAATTGAAAATGAAGTTGGAATAGTTTTCAAAACGAATTTAAAACGATATATAAAATAAGTTTTTAAATGGAAATCGATGAAATATATGTAATATATAATATGATATATATATATATATATATATATATATTCAATGGCCTAAATAGAAAGCGCCTCGCAGCGACCATTCGTGAATTTCGACCATTGACATCGAATTGACGTTGCGGGAGATTCGACCGTCGGATTCTCCTAAAACCGGGACCGTTGGGTTCGTATCGAAAAGATCTTTCCAACGAATATGAGATATTTGAAATCTAATGGATGGATTTGGAATTATGTCCAAATCAAATTTGGAAAAGGTCGCTGTAAGTGCAGTTCGATGACCGTTTATGGAAATCGACTATATGGGCCTTGATAAAATTATTAAAAATATCAACAATTTGTGTAAAATCATAATAAATGATTTGGAAAGAATTAGGATGAAAAATTCCATATTTGAAAAGATAAAAATATATTTTTATCGAAATGAACTAGTTATGAACTGGATTTGAAATCCAATAATTTTTAAATAAATAAATTGGATTTGTGAATGGTTTTAATATAACCAAAAATTTCCAATATAAGAATTGGAATGGATTTGAATCGAAAGTATCTTCGGAATATTTCGATATTGGATTCCGTGATTATACGGATATTGTCGACGAATTTGGGAGATGTATATATATATATATATATATATATCGTTATTCCAATATGATATTTGTTGTTTTTAGAATTTGATATTGAATATAAGCCGATATATTTTCTATTCAAAGCCTTGTATTTAATATCAAATGGGATTTTGGGTTTGTCGTGAGCGGTGTCTTTACTAACACTGTTCTTAAACCCAGTTGAGAAAAGATTAAATCTTTTTATTAAGTTTAATGAAGTTTACCAATTAATTAATATTTAATTGCAATTGAATTGAACTTGGGTTTGTCGTGAATGGTATCTTTAAAAATGCTGTTCTTAAACCTAATGGAGTTAAGAAAATTAGAAACTAACTAGAGATTAGCTAAGTTGAATGGTTTCCTGGGTATTGTTCTGATGTTGGTTTCGGCCTTCGGGATTAATATTTAGGGAATTGTTCTCTTCCTAATTTACGGTTAGACACTAATGGAATGGTGTCTTCAGTAACACTATTCTTAATCCCCGTGTGAAAAGAATAAATCTTTTAAATAAGATGATTAGAATTTCCAGTTATATTTAGTAATTGGAATAAAATGGAATTTGATTTTGGGTTTATCGTGAACCGTGTTTTAAATGACATTGGTTCTTTAACCCAGTTAAAGATAAGATTAATTTCTTAGCTTTGAATAATCATTAATATTGATTTTTGGGAAGATTAAAACTAAATGGAGTTTTTATGAATCTTTGATTAGATTGAAAAGTGAATGTGATAATTAAAATTATTAATTCAAGAAAATGATCAAAAATGGAGTACCACCAGTTTTACTCTAGGCGATATCTAAATCTTTAATTAGATTTGAACGTGAAATGGTAATTAATATTTACCGATAACACTGTGGTGTTGGATATGGAGTATTACCAGTTTGGCTCCATGGGATGAATAGGTTGGGATTGGGAAATAAAATAAATGATTACTTCGGTGTAGTTCGCTAATCCTGACTAGTTTGGAAAACCTTAATATGGGTTGAAATGATATCCAAAGGAAGATTAAAGAATAAATTTAAAAGAATTTATCTTTGATAAAATTAATGGGAACCTTTCCCTAAGAATGTGAATATTTGAATAAAGAATATTCTGGATTGGAATGAGGCGTATGTTGTGTTTTTATAGCACTTGTTTATAATATATGCGAGTTATTCGGAAAGGCTGGGTTTATACCCATTCTGAATAACTAATTCGACGATAAATTGACAATGAAGACGGTGGTTGAAGACCAGAGGTCTTCACATCGTTTGGATGATTAACTATGTCTTGATTGGGCTGTACACCAAAGACGGGGTAATATGTTGTGCTCGTCCAGACATACTTTGAGATCGACAGATATGCGAGGGCCTCTCTCCTATATTGGACATATGGGATGAGGAATAAGGTGCCTCCGGTTTCGTTCAGACCCAAAACCAACTAGTAGATGGACTGTGTGTCTGACATTGGATTTTATTCTATGTTGATTTATTTCTATTAAATATATATCTTTTTGGCGGCGGAGAATTTATTCTCTTGCTTAACGCCCTTCTCTGAGGCGTACGAGCTCAGAGGTTATATATCAATGTATATCAGTCGCATGACATGAATTGCCTGTGTGGCATGCTGAGATGAAGTGATCAAGCCTTTTGTTGAAAAGTAGAGTCTTGTTGTTGATGATCAAAGCACAACTTTAATATAGCGCCGCTTTGTGTATAGCGTTGACTCGCGAGCCTCACACCTCGGTATGAGTCAAAAACGGGATAAGGGAACCTAAGGAGGACATAACGCTTTTTTCTATCTATGGGTGGTGTCAGCGTTTTGAAGCCCTGACATTTATATATCTTCACCTATGTGTGCGAGGCGCCTTGGATATATTGGTTACTACGAAGCCGATGGATAGGTCCTATAAGACCAGGAAACGTGTGTTCAGGAATTGCCAATCCTCAAACGTAAGGGAGGACCGACCTTGGAGGATCCAAGGGTTTACAACGGGAGATCCTGAGGCATTTTCTAGAGTGTCTCGAAGCCGGCGAGGAGTACATCCCTTCCCTCGACTCATGACGGAAATCCAATTTCCAATACGTGATATTTTGGTTTTATTTGTAGAGGCTAGTATGGCAACATGATAGGTGGTACCCATGCTGCCTATGATTGATACATTTATATTTGAAGTTGATTTCTTCATTTATCGTAATAATAAAAGATTAAATTTCGCGTATCAAGCATTATTTGGCTGTTATAAGGTAAGACCCTATCCTCCGATTTGCGTTGCATTGTGTGATGGGACCTGGGTCTTATAATAGTTTCATTTTTCTTTAATTAACATTGTGCTGTTTGTTTCATGCACTGGTATTCTTGGAAGGAAACCCGTTCCGTGTTATACGATGTGGTCCTTTGATTTACCGAACTTTAAAAATCAAATTAATAACTGTTTTAGTTCTCACACCAGTCACATGACTGACCTGGAGTTTATTGTTTTAACCTAAACTCTGGGTGCCCCTATTTTCCTCATTGGAAGATAGTAGTTTTGATTTTGTAGGTTTATTCTTACATGATCCTGGTTTACAACTGGAGATATATTCGGGAACCTCTATATCAGTGTATCTGGTTCAGTTGTGTTATGTATTATTTTTCCTCTGCTAATGTAATTTAAATCTTTGATATTTATCGAATGTGTAATATCTATTCATACTCTTTTATATTATTGTACTATGATGTAAATTGTTGTAATAAGCAATGAAATGTTCTTCTGTTTGTATTCTGATTTGTCGTGTTCTCAACTCAATCTGGGCTTTCCTTTACGGGGAAGTTCGGGTTGTTATATTTGGTATCATAGATTTGGTTTACAGAGCTCGAGAACATGACACATTACAACTAAACGAAAGAATTCATCGGAGATTGGATTAGTAATATCCAAGAAGAATGACTCGTTAGAGATGGGATCAGTAATATCCTAGAACGAGTGTGAAGAGTGTTATTTTTAAATTAAAATGAAAACCAATTTTGTTTTGAAAATTTAATCTAATTATACATATTTGAGTATATCATTTTATTTTATTTTGAACAATCGAGTATATGAGATTTTGCATATACGTGTCATGAACGTATATTCGAAGTTTTAATATACTGGATAGATATAGAATCACACTCTAGTCGCCCGAAGGTGATACTGATGATTGAGATCTCATCATCAGTGTTTATGTTTGAGTTTTGAAAGTGGGATTTCTATATATTTTCAATTGACTGGTGTGAGAAGTAAAACTAGATAGGATTATTGTTGTGATTTGGCATCAAAAATGGATTTTTTTAGTATATATAACAATTCATGTATTTGAAACAATAATTCACAAATTGATTGATGGTTGTGTTGTTTGATTATTGGTTTGATTAATTAAAATTTTGAACCATTAAGCCAAATTGAACCAAATGTTGATCTGAATTGAAAATTATTGAAATTGCATGCATATACATGTATATACATTGAACAGGTCATAGCAAGGAGGCTAGAGAAGAGGAACAAAATTGTATGCCCGACAAATAGGTACATGTTTACAAATTTATTGGGTTTGGATGATTTTATGAGCCGCTTGGCTTTTTCTTTTTCTTTTTGAGATAAGAGGGCCTGTGTAGCGGTTTGGGAATTTTCCTGATGCTCCCCATACAAAGGAGGTTATGGCAAAAAAATTCGAAAATTTATAGTGTTAGCCAAATTTTTGAAATTTTTTAGAAATTCTTAGAAACTGAAAGGTTGAAGAATGAAAATTGAGTTGGTTAGTAAAACAACTTTCAGCTCCGTTCCATTTCGAGGACGAAAAGATTTTAAGTGGGGGAGATTGTAACAACCCAGAAAATCAGAACCAATTTGAAATTTTTATTTTAGAAATTTAATGAATTATGATTATTTAAAATGATTTATTTTAAATAGTAACGACGAAATTTTTTATTTTTGACGAAGTTAAAACGAATAATTTTATTTTAATTATATAACGAGCCTGAAATAGCGCGGTAGTTCGAAAATTCGATTTTTAATTTCAAATGAGTATACAGAACTCAATATAAATTAGAATTGGATGAAATAAGAAATATTTGAATCTGATTAATCATATCTTTCTACCGTATGTAAGAAACTGAGATTTCTTTTATAAATTGTAAGATATGGCTAAATTAAAATTCAGAAAAGTCGATGTGGAATTTATATATATTTTAATATATATAAAGCCCTTAAAAATAGCCATTTTGCAAACGACCTCCGTTTTCGATGAAACCACTTTTGTTGGATCCGGAATGTCAAATTATTGCTAGATTCCAATTTTCATAATTTTAGGAATCAATATGTTAGGGTGGCAAAGGAAAACGTGTTTTGATAATTTTAGTCAATTTGGACCGACCAGAAATAGCCGTTTTCCAAACGGTCTTCAAATTTGACGAAATTAGTTTTGTTAGGACCGTATCGTCGAAACATAGCCAGATTTATTTTTATGGAATTTTTTGGGTCCGTATGTGGCCTCGATAAATTATAATGTACGTTTAAATTCAGTATGTACTGGTTTATATTTTATATTTGATGAAAACGGATCGAAACGGTCGAATTGGCTAACGGGACATATCCCATTGTGTTCGGAATGGGAGTAATTAGCTGGGGACGTCAGTCGGTGGGTTTGAAATAGAATTTGAATTAAAAACATACCTTTTAGAATTAAATTGAATTAAATAAATTATATTTATATCACCCGCTTTTTTCTTCCTTCGGTCAAAATCGAAAAAAAAACCTAATTACCCCGTCGCCCCCTATTCTTCCCAAAAACCCACCACCACCATGACGCAACCGCCTCCACCCACCTCCCCAGCCACACCGCACCCTCCCCTCCGGCCACCACCCCTCCAGCTCCGCCCCCGTCCGCTCTCTCTTCCTCCCTCTAACTAAACCCCCCCCAAACTGAAACTGCTGCCACCTGCCTCAAGCCCGCCGCCACCGGCCAGTCGCAACACCCCCCGACCACCACAGACCCCGGCGCCCCCTCTGGCCACTCCACCGCGGACAAGTATGCCATCCTTCGTCAAAAAGATGCAATTTTTAGACAAATTAAAGGTGTGATTTTTACACCAAATTTGTGAGCTTTTAAATATGATTGTTATTTGTATAGCGTTGGTGAAAAAATATGGTTTATATATATATATATATATATATATATATATATATGATAAGAAGTTATGATTTTTGTGTATGAAAAGACTATATTTTTAAATCTAAAAAGATTATATTTTTAAATATAAGATGAGATTTTTAAATAAGGAAAGATGAGTTTTTTATATATATGAAGTAGCAGCGTAAAGGAGTGATTTTTATGTAGACAATACGAGTTATAATTTTTATATATATCGTGTTAGAATAAAAATAAGATTTTTGTATATGAAGTACCAAACAAAAATTTGAATTTTATTTATATGAATAACATATAAAGAAGTGAATTTTATATACACAACAACGATATAAAAATATGATTTTTATATATGTAACAACGATATAAAAATATGATTTTTGTATGTATGGATTTGAAATAAAGAAGAGATTTTTAAACATGTAAAGATATGATTTTTAAAATATAAACATCGTGTTAAAAATATGTTTTTTATAAAGAAAGCATTGAAATAAAAATGTGATTTTTATTTATAAGCATAATCATTCAAAAATGAGATTTTTACTATGAACAGCATGAAAAGGATTGCAATGGAGCTGGTGGAAAACAAATCCAAATCTGAACCGTTCAGAAATATAGAATGGAGGAGTGGATCCCAAAGGTGAGAACTTCTCACTTTAATTTTATTTTCTAGTTAAAATATATAGTAGGAATTAGATGATGCTAGCAACACCCGACACCGTCGTCCACAGACCATGGACGACTTGTTTGATTTGATTGTATTGTGAAAATTGTTTGTGATGTGAAATGGGCTGTATAAAATATTCACATGTTGAAATAAAATATTTTATCATTAAAAATATAATTTTGAACGTGTATATGAATAAAATAAATATTCATTTGCAAATCGAACGATTTGATTATGTACATCCATTTGACTGATATTGTTTGGGACGATAAATTTTACACATCGCCGAACTGCACAAATAAAATCAGTGTTTGTTGTTTGAAAACCACACACGGGTGTTGGGATGATATTTTATGTACACTAATCCCAATTGTTTAGTGGTATGTCGATCGTTTGGTTGACAGACTGTTGTATGTGTTGATTATTTATATTTAACGCTTATGCAGTTGTGTAGTGCACTCTGGATGATGGTAAATTGTTTATCATTGCTGTTATGTACATGGGTCATATGAAATCCATATAAATCAAATCATATGGTAATTTACTATGTCTGATTCCAATTTAAAAATAAAGAATATTTTAAAATAACGAATATTTTAAAATAATGAATATTTTAAAATAATATTCAGTAAAATATCAAAATCTGATTTGATGTCCGCTTTGGGATGGACACGAATAATTTAAATATATAAAGCCATGTTGATTAGATTAACGCCATTTTGACGTGAACGATATTTATATCGATTTTATTCAATTTTATAATGAATATCGAAAAGGAATTGATTTCAAAATCTGATATTTTGAAAATATTATCATTTATATATTAATGATAATGAATATTCAATTTTGATTTAAAATTGAAAATGAAGTTGGAATCGTTTTCAAAACGATTTATAAAATAGTTTTTAAATGGAAATCGATGAAATGTATAATATACTTATATATATTTATTTATTGGCCTAAATAGAACGCACCGCGCAGCGACCATTCACGAATTCCGACCATTGACTTCGAATTGACGTTACGGGAGATCCTACCATCGGATTCTCCTAAAACCGGGACTGTTGGGTTCGTATCGAAAAGATCTTTCCAACGAATATGATAGATTTGAAATCTAACGGTTGGATTTGGAATTATGTCCAAATAAAATTTGGAAAAGGTCGATGTAAGTGCAGTTCGATGACCGTTTATGGAAATCGACTGTACAGGCCTTGATAAAATTATTAAAAATATCGATAATTTTTGTGAAATCATAATAAATGATTTGGAAAGAATTAGATTGAAAAATTCCATATTTATAAAGATAAAAATATATTTTTATCGAAATGAACTAGTTATGAAGTAGATTTGAAATCCAATAATTTTTAAATAAATAAATTGGATTTGTGAATGGTTTTAATATAACCAAAAATTTCCAATATAAGAATTGGAATGGATTTGAATCGAAAGTATCTTCGGAATATTTCGATATTGGATTCCGTAATTAATCGGATATTGTGGAGGAATTTGGAAGATATATATATATATATATCGTTATTCCAATACGATATTTGTTGGTTTCAAAATTTGATATTTAATATAAGCCGATATATTTTCTATTCAAAGCCTTATATTTAATATCAAATGGGATTTTGTGTTTGTCATGAGCGGTGTCTTCACTAACACTGTTCTTAAACCCAGTTGAGAAAAGATTAAATCTTTTTATTAAGATTTAATGAAGTTTACCAATTAATTAATATTTAATTGCAATTGAATTGAATTGAATTTTGGGTTTGTCATGAATGGTATCTTTAAAAATGTTGTTCTTAAACCCAATGGAGTTAAGAAAATTAGAAACTAACTGGAGATTAGCTAAGTTGAATGGTTTCATGGGTATTGATCTGATGTTGGTTTCGGCCTTCGGGATTAATACTTAGGGAATTGTTCTCTTACTAATTTATGGTTAGAAACTGATGGAATGGTGTCTTCAGTAACACTGTTCTTAAACCCCGTGTGAAAAGAATAAATCTTTTAATTAAGATTATTAGAATTTCTAGTTATATTTAGTAATTGGAATAAAATGGAGTGTGATTTTCGGTTTATCGTGAACCGTGTTTTAAATGACATTGGTTCTTTAACCCAGTTAAAGATAAGATTAATTTCTTAGCTTTGAATAATCATTAATATTGATTTTTGGGAAGATTAAAACTAAATGGAGTTTTAATGAATATTTGATTAGATTGAAAAGTGAATGTGATCATTAAAATTATCAATTCAAGAAAATGATTGAAAATGGAGTACCACCAGTTTTACTCCAGGCGATAGCTAAATCTTTAATTAGATTTGAACGTGAAATGGTAATTAATATTTACCGATAACACTTTGGTGTTAGATATGGAGTATTACCAGTTTTGCTCCATGGGATGAATAGATTGGGATTGGGAAATAAAATAAATGATTACTTCGGTGTAGTTCGCTAATCCCGACTAGTTTGGAAAACCTTAATATGGTTTGAAATGATATCTAAATGAAGATTAAAGTATAAGTATAAAAGAATTTATCTTTGATAAAATTAATGGGAACCTTTCCCTAAGAATGTGAATATTCGAATAAAGAATATTCTGGATTGGAATGAGGCATATGTTGTGTTTTTATAGCACTTGTTTATAATATACGCGAGTTATTCGGAAAGGCCGGGTTTATACCCATTCTGAATAACTGAGTCGACGATAAATCGATGACGAAGACGGTGGTTGAAGACCGGAGGTCTTCACATCGTTTGGATGATTACTGATGTTTTGATTGGGCTGTACACCCAAGACAAGGTAATAAGTGGTGATCGTCCCGACATACTTGGAGGTCGACGGATATGCGAGGGCCTCTCTCCTATATTGGACATATGGGATGAGGAATAAGGTGCCTCCAGTTTCGTTCAGACCCAGAACGAACACGTAAATGGATTGTATGTCTGACATTGGATTTTATTCTATGTTGATTGATTTCTATTAAATATATATCTGTTTGGCGGCGGAGAATTAATTCTCTTGCTTAACGCCCTTCTCTGAGGCATACGAGCTCAGAGGTTATTTATCGATAGATATCAGTCGCATGGCATGAATTGCCTGTGTGGCATGCTGAGATGCAGTGATCAAGGCTTTTATTGAAAAGCAGAGTCCTGTGGTTGATGATCAAAGCACAGCTTTAATATAGCGCCGCTTTGTGTATAGCGTTGATTTGCGAGCCTCACACCTCGGTATGAGTCAAAAAACGGGATAAGGGAACCCAAGGAGGACATGACGTTTCTTTCTAGCTATGGTTGGAGTCAGCGTTTTGAAGCCTTGAAATTTATATATCTTTACCTATGTGGTTGTTGGAATGCGAGGCGCCTCGGATATATTGGTTACTACGGGGTCGATGGATAGGCCCTATAGGACCGAGAAACATGTGTTCAGGAATTGCCAATCCTCAAACATAAGGGAGGACCGGCCTTGGAGGATCCAAGGGTCTACTGCAGGAGATCCTGAGGCATTTGCTAGAGTGTCTCGAAGTCGGCGAGGAGTACATCCCTTGCCTCGACTCATGACGGAAATCCAATTTCCAATACATGATATTTCGGTTTTATTTGTAGAGCCTAATATGGCGACATGATAGATGGTACCCATGTCGCCTATGATTGATACATTTATATTTGAAGTTGATTTCTTCATTTATAGTAATAATAAAAGATTAAATTTCACGTATCAAGCGTTATTTGGCTATTATAAGGCAAAACTCTATCCTCTAGTTCGGGTTGCATTGTGTGATAGGACCTGGGTCTTATAATAGCTTCATTTTTCTTTAATTAGCATTGTGCTGTTTGTTTTATGCACTGGTATTCTTGGGAGGAAACCCGTTCCGTGTTATACGGCGCATTCCCTTGATTTACCATACTTTAAAAAATCAAATTAATAACTGTTTTGGTTCTCACACTAGTTACATGACTGACCTGGAGTTTATTGTTTTAACCTAAACTCTGGGTGCCCCTATTTTACACACGGGCAACTAGTAGTTTTGGTTTTATAGATTTATTCTTACAGGATCGTGGTTTACAACTGGAGATATATTCGGGAAGCTCTGTATCCGTGTATCTGCTTCATTTTTGTTATGTATTATTTTTCCGTTGCTAATGCAATTTAGATCTCTGATATTTATCGAATGTATAATATATATTCATACTTTGCTATATTCTAGTACTCTATTGTCAGTTGTTGTAATAAGCAATGAAATCTTCTTCTGTTTGTATTCTGATTTGTCGTGTTCTCAACTCAATCCGGGCTTTCCTTTACGGGGAAGTTCAAGTTGTTATATTTTCTTTCTTTCTATTTCTCACCCTCTAACTTCTTTCTATTAATGATTTGGGATGTTCAATGCCTGAATAATTAACATGGGTTTTATGTTGATTTTCTACGTCGAAAATTCCAGTTCGTTATAATATCCTAAAGTTCCATTTAACTTTAAACCATTCCATTCAATAACCTTACTTAAAGTCAAATTTGTTAAATTTTAACTTAGCTCAAGTTATAAATTTACAAATATTATATTTAAATAATTTTTTGAACTAACTTATTAAATCTTAACCTAGCTTTATTCTTAACCTAACTCCATTCTTTAAATATATTACATATGTATATACATATAAAGTAAAAAAATAATTTTTTTATTATAAAATTTTAGACTAATTTATATAAAGTCTTAAAGCCATTTTAATACTTAAATCTTATCATTTTATTATTTTATATATTAAGTATCAAATATTTATATTATAAAATCTTTTGTACTTATTAATTTATTTTATTATTTATTATATAATTTATTATATTTTAAACTACCTAGCTTTATATTTCAAAAATCAAAATTTTTGTATTACAAAATACATAAATTTATAATTTAAATTTTTAAAACATATATTTATATCTCTGACTTTAAATTAAAAACTATATTAAATTAGATCAAAATCTAAGTTTTGATAAAAATATTAGGTTAAAATAGTAAAATAAATTTTATTGAGTCAAAATATATTTATAAAATTTAGAAAATGTAGGGAAATAGACCAACGGAGTGCGTATATAATTTCTATCTAGTTCAAGTCATATGGATATGTATCATTTCAATCTATTTAACTTAAATTTCAAATATTTATCATTTCAACCCAAATCCCAAAATTTTAGTTTTCTTTTTATAAAATCTACAATCATTCAGTTATGTATCATTTCAAACCATAATATTTTTTCTTAAATCCATAGGAACTTGCAATAAGAGAACAAATAAATAAAACATTTCAGATGTAACAGTTAAATAAGCATGTATCATAGTGATCACTTGTACAATTTCTATGTAATATATTACAAGTGTGGATGTCACATGTTCACAATCTCACATAATAAAATATTTGCTTGTTCTAAAACAATCCATACATTTCATAGGCCATTTCAATTTGTTAATTAACTTAATTAGATTTGTTAGTTGTGCACAAGCTAAATACTCATCTTTCAGGGAAATGAACAATAACAAATCGAACCCAAATGGATGTGACTCGTAACTTCACAACTACTACAAGCGAATAGAATCGACAATAATTGCTCTAAGCAAGTACCCCAAATGAATCAAACTAAGATAACCAATACCTAAACTGTGATTAAAATCAACCAAGCATAAAAACAAAAGCCATAATTTTTTTCCAAACAACTGAAATGAAACAACCAACCCATCACTGCACGACCACTTGTACATGACCTAAGGCTTGGAGGTTACGGCTGGGAGGGGGAGCCGTGCTCAGGTAGAGTTGCAGCGGTGCTTTCCCAAAGCTGGTAGTGAATAAGGTGGTGGAGCAACTTTAGAAGAGGAAAAAAAAGGAAAGAGGCCTACTGTCTCGGTTTAAAGAGGTGGGGTTCGCGAGGCTGCTAAGTGGCTCAGGGTTGAAAAAGAATGTGGCACGACGTGAATGGGTGAAAACGGTCGATGGTGGTTGGGTTTAGGAGGAGTGAAGTCAGGTTCAAAAGATGTAGATGTAGTATTTTATACCCTAGAGGCAATCCATTCGATGTGATTAATAACACAATTGATGTTATAATTATTTTGAACAATATATATATTCTATTATGTTATACTTACAGCGTAATATATATATTAACATAACAGAAGTCCTTAGAATAATAATACAAAATTATATAGTTCAAGTAAGTGGATTGAACATGAGATTATATAATATATTAAGTATTATTATTCGTAAATATCCCTAGTCGAGTTTTATTACTTACATAGGATAACAATAAAACACTGAGACTAGTATGTTGATTGAATGGTGATCACATCTCACTGATCATTAATATACGTGATATTAATGTCAACACATTAATACGTATTAGAGAATAGCATATTGGGTTGACCCAATATGAGAAAACTATAAGGAATATAACTAACATTATTTTTAGATATTCTCGTGGTGACAATGATGTAATGGTCCACATACCTGAAATCATTATAATTTTATTCGAGGATATTTGTGTTTTGATATCATCAAAAGTTGATTTTAATCGAGTTGACGATAAAGGTAATTATCGGATACTCATCAAATTGATTGAAAATTTTGAATGATCTAGATGGAATTTAATCCTACAATATAAGTAGTGATATCCATGGGCCTCTTGATCGAGTGAGACTATGAAATGCATAACCATTCTCAAATATTGATTTGTTTTAAATAGTCTACTCATCGATCAAGATAAAAGGATTAAATTATAAAGATGATGATATGTTCCATTCCTCAAGTTTAATCCTGTATATATTGGTTAAAAGGATTATATTACATTGAAACACTGGTCAAAGGAAAGGTTGTATCGAATCGTTGATATTATTATAACTTGGGTAACAGTGATGTATTACTAGATGCCAATCACTGTTTATAATTTAAATATTGTTTAAATCATTGGCCACAGTTATAATCAGATCTAAAGATATACAAAATAAAAATGGGGATAATGGTGACGATTCGGCTAGTATCGATCTTCATCTCCCTCGAATCGTTCGATGATTAAGAAGCTGGTGCTCATGGAATAAGTAGAGGCATGGATTTTTTTATGCTTGTGGTTCAGATTCAATCCCAATTCGAGGATCCAGAAAACCCTAGGAGGTATGAAATTTTGATTTACTGATTTCTGCATAGATCCTTACTTTTAATTGTTTAATGAGCTAAAATTGGTTAAGTGATTGGATCAATGAAACCTTACAGTGGTATCAGAGAAACATGCTTGCTTAAATCAGTGTTTCGAATTACGATTTTGATTCATGCCTGCTTGGATTCCTAAATAATCAATCTATTGTAAACATAGATGCTATAATTTCCACTAAAGGGGATTTTCAGTTAAAAGACTTATTTGTTTGGGGTAATAAGTTTTAAGAACAACACTTCTGAAAAATTAGTTTTAAGGACAATTCTGCAAGAAAAAGATAAAAACAGTTATCTTTTTATGTTATAACTTAAAAAGATAACCGCTTTTATCTTTTTCCTATAAAACTTAAAAAGATAACCGCTTTTATCTTCTTCATGCAGAATTGTCCTTAAAACTAATTTTTCAGAAGTGTTGTCCTTAAAACTTATTACCCTACAAAAAGAATCCCTTTAACCTAATTTCCACTAAAGTAAATTCATTTGTGGTAGTAAAATTGTTTTACTATAATTAAAATTTGTATTTGATATAAGATGCAGAAGTGTTTTTAGGAAATAAAATTTGATATTTAATATAGAATTTCAAAAGGATTCCATGCTTATTTCTAAACATTGTTTTCAGTAATTGAATTTGATTTGATATTTAATATTAGTTCAATTATGTATATTCAAAATTCTAGAAATTTTGTTAAAAATGTGTGACATGATTTAACAATGAACTCTATGTGTTTTGGTAAAAGTATGGATCTGTGAATTTGGTTAAAATCTGAAAATTCTGTGATTACCCTGTTATAGTTATAATTGGGATAAAAAACATCCTTTTTATTCACTGTTAAACCATGATAAGATCTGTTTTCTTAAGAATAATGCATTATGGATTTATGTATTTTGTTTACTAAATGATCTTGGTTCATCATGTTTTGTTTTAGGGAAATATGAATCATTCATAACACCTAGGTTGTTTTGTTCATATCAGTACTGGGATATACATGTGAAAACATAAATGATATTTAATTTTGTTTTAAAACAGTTTGGATAAATATGCATAGTTAGATATCATGTGCATATTCACTTCATATGTGAATCTTTGATCTAGCAGTAGTCCTATTTGCCATGCAAACTTGAATCTGGTTATTATTTTTCATTTAGTTATTTATGTTTCTTTTTAGAAACAAATTATATATGTCTTTATAGCAGACGATAATAGTAATGTGTTCAATACCCTTAGAAATTGTCTAGACTAGTATATATTCATGCTAAAATGTATGCACATATAGATGTTTCTGGACTTCATTCCAGAATTAAGATCTTTTCTTGTGACCATACTGTATGGTCTTAAATTAAGATTTGAATAATCAATAGATTTACAACACTGTGTATGCGTGCAATGGACTTTATTCTACATCATCCTCTAAATAATATTAAATTCCTGGTATAATTCCCCTTATATTTCATAAGATGAAATGAAATTGCTGTAATATAACATATTGATGTATTTTACTAATGGGTTGAATTAAAACAAAGTCCAATTTTAATAATAATATGTGTGTGTGTGTGTCCATTATCAAGACTGTACTTGAGCTTATGCATGCTGTTTTAATATGCACTATGATCTATATATGCACCTATTCATGAAGTTTAATCTGCAAACAATTTTATGTATATCGAGTAATTATGGATCAATATGTACCTATATATGATATGTTATGAATAGGTAATAATAAAACTGGTTATATGTACTCTATATTCACACACATACACACACACTCTGAAACGACCCAAAGTTCCCCTTACGGGAAAGCCCAGATTTGTTTTGGAACACGACGTATCAGAACACAAACAACAGAACATTTCATTGCTATTACAACAATTACATCATAGTATGAGAATATAACAGAGTAAGAATAAATAATTTACAGCGGAAAATATCAAAGATTTAAAATACATAGCAGTAAAAATAAAATGTATAAATACAATGCGTAGTGGAAATACATCAACTAACATAACTAAAACAAATACATGAATATCAAGATTTACGAATATAGCTTCAGCTATAATCCAGGATCCTGTGAGAAGAAATATGGGGGAAAACCAAAACTACAAGCTATCCGTGTGGAAAATATAGGCACCTAGAGTTTAGGTTAAAACAATAAACTATGAGCCAGTCATGGGACTGGTGTGAGAAATAAAACAGTTATTAGCTTGATTTTAAAGTTAGGTAATCACGAGACCACGCTGTATAACACGAAACGGGTTTATCCCCATGGTTACCAGTGCATAAAAATAAACAACGCAATGCTAAAGAGAAAAATGAAGCTTTTATAAGACTTAGGTCCCATCATACAATGAACGCAGTCGAGGATAGAGTTTTCCTTAAAAATAACCAAATACTCTTGATACGCGAAATTTCATCTTTTATTATTACTATAAGTGAAGAAATCAACTTCAAATATAAATGTATCAATCATACGCGACGTAGGTACCATTATATTACGTCGCCATATAGGTTTAAAACTAAAACCGTAAAATCGCGTATGGGAAACTGGAATTCCATCTATGAATCGAGGCAAGGGATCGTCCTCACCAATTTCGAGACACACTAGCAATGCCACATGACTCAGACGCTGGCGAGCTCTTGGATCCTCATGGATGGTCAACCGTCGATGATTGGCAATATCACAAACTATATGTTCGCCGGTTCTATCGAACCTCTAAAATGGTCAGCACGCCGACACTAGTATTAGTTTTCGTCCATATGAGCCTCTAGGGACTCAAATCATATCCGACGTACCTTGCTTTCCATTAATAAAGTTTTTCAACATCCACATGAGTATACAGTCTGGGCTCCATACCATGACGTTACTCATAGCTAGAAACTAACATATGTCCATTTCCATGCAGTCACTATCCCGTTTTTGGTCCATACCAGGGTGTGAAGCTCGCGAATTAGCGCTACACAAAGCTATGCTAATTAAAGCTGTGCTTTGATCATCAACCACAAAACTCAGCTTTTCAACAAAAGCCTTGACCATTTGCATCTCAGCATGCCACACTGCCAATCCATACCGTACCACTGATTTCCACCAATATATAACCTCTAAGCTCTTACGTCTCAGAGAAGGGTGTTAAGCAAGAGAATAAATTCTCCGCCACCAAACTGATATATATTTAGCAGAGATCAACGATTATAGTATAAATGAATACAGTGTTAGACACACTATCCATTTGCAAGTCTGTTCTAGGTTTGAACGAAACTAGAGGCACCTTATTCCTCGTCCCAGATGTCCAATATAGGAAAGAGGCCCTCGCACATACGGTCGATCTCCAAGTACGTCTGGACGATCACCACTTATTACCTTGTCTTAGGTATACATCCCAATCAAGACATCGGTAATCATCCAAACGATGTGAAGATCTCCGGACTTCAACCACTGTCTTCATATCATCGATATTTAGTCGCTGTATCAGTTTTTCAGAATAGGTTAAACCCGGTCTTTTCGAATAACTCGCGTATATTATAATTAAGTGCTATAAAAACACATCATACGCCTCATTCCAATTCAGAATATTCCTTTATTCATATATTCTTTACATTTGGAATTATTCCCATAAATCTTATCAAATATTTAATTCATTTAAACCACTTGTTTAATTCTTCACTTGGAAACCATTTCAAAAGATTTTGTATTGTCTTTTCACAACTTTGAACCAGATTAAGGTTTCTCAACTAGTCGGGATTATCGAGCCTTACCGAAGTAATCATTTATTTTATTTTTCCAATCCCAACCTATTTATCCCTTGGAGAAAAACTGGTAATACTCTATATCTAACACCCATTGTGTTATTGGTAAATTCAATTACCTTTTAACGTTCAAATCTAAATAAAGATTTAACTATCGCATGAAGTAAAACTGGTGATACTCCATTTTCGAACACTTCTCAAATTTGGCAAATTTAATTACCACATTAACATTTCAATCTAATTAAAGATTCATTAAAACTCCAAATTGGTTTTAATATAAATACTTTATGACTATTCAACTTTTAGGAAAATTAATCCTGTCATTAACTGGGTTAAAGAACCAATGTCATTTAAAACACTGTTCACGGTAAACCCAAATCAGCTTCCATTAACTATGGAATCTTCACAGAAAACAGATCGATACATAATCGATATAAATTTCTGTATCAGATTAATAACGTAAATGGAATAACGACAAGGCCTTTTAAATTCCATATATAGTAATGGTCTTCCTTTACGGAAGCTCATCTCGGTTATTACTAAATCAAATTCCATTCAATTCCAATTTAATATATTAAATTGGAAAATTTTACTTTGGAAAAATTCCAATAAATCTTAATAAAAATATTTATAAATTCCAAATCATCTCTTCCCTGTTATTTGGGTTAAAGAACAAGTGTTATTTAAAATACCTTTCATGATAAACCCAAAAATCCAATTTCAATTCAATTCCAATTTAATATTAATTAATTGGTAAACTTCTCTAAATCTTATTTAAAAGATTTATTCTTTTCTCATCCGGGTTTAAGAACAGTGTTATTATAGACACTATTGACGACAAACCCAAAATCCAATTTGATATTAAATACAATGCTCTAAATAGAAATTATATCGGCTTATATTCAATATCAAATTATTGGGAATAACGATATATATATATCTTCCAAATTCCTCAACAATATCCATATGATCACGAAATCCAATTCCGAAATATTTCGAAGATTATTTCCATTTAAAACCATTCCAATTGATACGTTGGAAAAATTCTGGTTATTTTAAAACCTCATTTTCAATTCAATTTATTATTCCTAAAAACATTGGATTATTATTCTAGTTAATTACTAGATCATTTCGATACAAATATATTTTTATCTTTTCAAAACTTGGAATTTTCATCCAAAATCTTTCCAAATCAGTTATTATGATTTTACATAAAATTTTTCCATATTTTTAATAATTTCATTAAGGCCCTTACAATCGGTTTCCATATCGGTCACCAAACTGCATTCATTGCGACCTTTTCAGAAATAGATTTGGACATATTTCCAAATCCATGCGTTAGATTTCAAATCTCATATATTCATTGGAAAGATCTTTTCGATACGAACCCAACGGTTTCGGTTTTAGAAGAATCCGACGGTCGGATCTCCCGTTACGCCAATTTGAAGTCAATGGTAGAAATTCGCGAATGGTCGCTGCGCGGCGCGTTCTATTCAGGCCATTATATATATAATATATATATCGTCGATTTCCCTCTGAAACATATTTTATAAATTGTTTTAAATTCAATTAAAAAATGATTTCAACTTCGTTTTCAATTTTTAAATCAAAATTGAATACTCTATATCATTATAATATTAAAATGGTAATATTTTCAAAATTTCTGGTTTTGAAATCCATTTCTCTTTCATATTCTTTATTAAATGAATAAAATCGATCGACAAACCCGTTCGGGTTAAAATGGCGTTTAACTGCATAACTTGGCTTCACATTTCAATATTTTTGTGTCCATCCAAAATCGGACTTCAAAATCACATTTTGATTATTCACTGAATATTGTTTTAAAATATTCTTTATTTTAAATATTCTTTATTTCAAAATATTTTTTTATTTCTGAATCGGAATGCGACTCAATCAATTACCATATAATTTCAATTATATGGATTTCATACATCGCATGTATTCAACAATAATGATAAATAATCATTACACATTCAAATATCATCCAGAGTGCATTCTATAATTGTATAAGTATTAAAATAAATAAATAACGCTTATCATAGTCTGTCAACCCATCGGTTGACATATAACTAAATATTGGGATTAGTGTATGTCAAATATCATCTTAATACCCATGTGGGGTTTTCAAACAACAAATACTGATTATTATTTGTTCAGTTGGGCGATGTGTAAAATTTATCGTCCCAATTAATATCAGATAAATAGTGTACATAAACAAGCCATCCGACTTGTAAATGAATATATATATTCCAAATTCTTTTTATGAAAATTTAATATACCTTTTATATAAATAATTTACACATTTCAATTTCAGAAAATTCGGCATTATAACCGCATGATATTAGGAATGGAATAATTTTTAGCATTATCCCTCTCCTGATACTGGCTCGCGCCATACAAAACAATCAATCAATCCAATAATTCCATAATACAATCAATTTTTCCACAACACAATCATATCACACAAATCATCCATGATTTAACAAAAAAATAGTGTCAGGAGCTATGAAACCCCATCTGCAACCTATGAAGTAATAACAAAATGCAAATAGTTTGAGTGATGGAGTTCTCACGTTGGTTTCCACTCCGCCGGTCTTTAATTAACAGTTTTCGTACCGTTAGGATTTGAATTTGCCCCAAATTCTAACTTGCTCCAAATAGGACCCAGTTAGTTTTGTTGCGAAGCTCTCGACTCCACGATCGCAATGGATCCAGTTTCAAGCAAATCATAGTTCGTATGGTCAAGTTATTAACGTTTAAACTTTGAATGTAAAAATTAAAATTAAAATTTTTACCCTCCACGTTGGTTCACCGCCACCCCCTTGCCATTACCACCACCTGGGCCCACCTGACGCCGACCAGACCCCACCGCTGCCTCCATCGTTGCCTGACGTCACTCCCCACCAAACCTCGCTGCCCCTGGTGCCACCGTAAATCAGAAATTGACGTTACCCCCTTACCTTCAGTGGCCATCGCCACAAAATGCTTGCAGTCACCAGAAAGCGATGATCTCCCTTTGCTGCTTTGCCAAAACGCTGGTCATCGTTCATCTCGATTTTGCCGCTGCCACGAGCACTTTTAGACTAACCAGCCAAAGACAAAGTTATAGCCCTTCCTCTCCTCCACAAGTTTCTCTTTGGTGCCATTATCAAACTCACCACGGTTTGAACAGAATTTAGCCAAAGCCGAAACTGACTTTTTGACTTTGACCATCGATTTCTCCCAATCCGTGCAATGATAGGTTCTATGATTTTTTGTGGTAGGTAGAGATCATCATGATCTACAATAATCAAAAGCCATTTGGGATAACTACTTGTGGATTGAGAGATATAAATTATTTAAGATCCGGAGTCTTTTTCACAAAATATATTTTAGAGGGAAGGGGGCTGTTGCAATTTCGGTGGAGAAGAGTAAGAATGAGGGTTTGTGGAGGGAAAAGATATTATATAGTGCTGGTTTATGATTTTATATTAATTTTCTAGTTCACGCTCTCTCCGATCGACAGTTACCGATGCCTCGGTCACACATGAACTCCGTTGGCGACGAAAATTGACATGCTGCTATGTCTTGACTATACGGTTCCAACAAAACTGATTTCGTTGAATTCCGAGTCCGTTTTCCCAAAAAGCTCAGTTTTCGGCTTAAACGACTGATCGATTCACAATTTATTGTGCATGGCCACATACTAGCTCCAAAAATTATGAAATTTGGAATTTCGCTATGTTTTTCAAATACGGTTTCAACAAAACTAATTTCATAGAATTTGGAGACAATTTGAAAAGTGGTCATTCTAATTGATCGATTAAATTTAAAATGATATTGAAAACACATTTAAATTTACTGTGCTCACATATTAATTCCAAAAATTACGGAAATTGGAATCTAGCTATAATTTTACATTCTGGATCCAACAAAAGTGGTTTAGTCGAAAACGGAGATCGTTTGCATAATGGCAATTTTTAAGGGTTATATATTATATTAAAATATAATTAAATTCCATAGCGACTATTTCCAATTATAAACTGGACATAACTTTCAATTTATAAAGTGAAATCTCAATTTCTTACATTCGTTAGAAAGATATAATTAAATGGATTCCAATGTTTCTTGTTTTACTGAAATCTGATTTATTTTGAATTCTATACATTCATTTGAAATTTAAAATCGAATTTTCAAACTACTAGGCCATTGCAGGCTCGTTTTATAATTAAAATAAATTTATACATTCTAACTTAGATTTAACTAAATTTTTAGTCATTACTATTTAAAATAAATCATTTTTAATATTCAAATTCCATTAAAATAGCTAAAATACAAATTTTAAATTGGTTCAAAAATTCAGGGTTGTTACAATCTCCCCCACTTAAAATCTTTTCGTCCTCGAAATGGAATGGAGCTGAATGTTTTTTAACTAACCAACTCAACTTTCATTCTGGCTTTCACTCTTTAACTTTTCAGTTTCTAAGAATTTTCAAATTTCTCCAAAATTTGGCTAACATCCTAAATTTCTAAAAAATTACGCCATAACCTCCTTTGTACAGCCCTATCAGTAAAACCACAACTTCCTCACAGGGCCCTCATCAATCAAAAAGAAAAAGAAAAGGCCAAGCGGCTTGCCAATCGACTCATAAAATCATCAAACATAATGAATATAGTAAACATGTACCTATTTGTCGGGCATACAATTTTATTCCTCTTCTTAGCTTCCATGCTACGACTTGTTCATTATATACAAATATACATATATGTAATTCCAATTAATTTTCAATTTAGTTCAATATTTGATTCGATTTGGCTTTATTTATCATTCATTCTCATATTGGTTAAATTAATTACCATTCCAATATTTTTATTGGTTAAACTAATAATCAAACATCACAACCAGCAATCAATTAATTAATTAAAATTTCAAACATATAATTTTGATATACTCAAAAATCTTATTTCAATGCCAAATCACAAACAATAAATTCTAACTATGTTTTGGTTCTTACACCAATCAATTGGAAATATATAGATATCCACCTTTGAAACTCGAACTAAATACTAATGATGGGGCCCCATCATCAGAATCATCTTCGGGCGACTAAAGTGTGATTCTATATCTACCCAGTATACTTGAAGCTTCATATACACGTGGATCAGACGTGTATTAAAAATCTCTTTATATCCGATAGTCCAAAATCAGTTTAAAATAAAATACTCAAATACGCATAATAAAATATGATTTTCGAAACTAAATTTGCTTTTAGAAATAGCACTCTTCAACTCATTCTAGGATGATACTGATCCCATCTCTAATAGTCATTCTTATATTACATTACTAATCCTACCTCTAATTAATTCTTTCGGTTGGTTCTAATGTGCCATGTTCTCGAGATCTGTAACCTAAAGCCCTGATACCAAACTGAAATGACACAAACTTCCCCTTACGGGAAAGCCCGAATTGCTTTTAGAACACAACGCATCATAGCACAAACAACCAAACATTTCATTACTATTACAAAAATTACATCAAAGTACGGGAATATAATAGAGTATGAATAAATAATTTACAGCGGAAAATATTAGAGATTTAAAACACATAGCAGCGGAAATAAAATGTATAAATACAGTGCGTAGTGGAAATACATCAACTGACACAACTGAATGAAATACACGGATACCAAGCTTTCCTAATATAGCTCCAACTGTAATCCAGGATCCTGTAAGAAGAAATATCTGTGAAAACCAAAACTACTAGCTGTCCGTGTGGAAAATATAGAAACCTAGAGTTTAGGTTAAAACAAAAAACTCTAAGTCAGTCATGGGACTGGTGTGAGAACTAAAACAGTTATTAGCTTGACTTTAAAGTTAGGTAATCACGGGATCACGTTGTATAACACGGAATGGGTTTATCCCCCATGGATACCAGTGCATAAAAATAAAAAGCGCAATGCTAAAGAGAAAAATGAAGCTATTATAAGACTCAGGTCCCATCACACGATGAACGCCGTCAAGGATAGAGTTTCCCTTATAATAGCCAAATATGCTTGATACACGAAATTTCATCTTTTATTATTACTATACGTGAAAAAATCAACTTCAAATATAAATGTATCAATCATAGGCAGCGTAGGTACCATTATATTATGTCGCCATATAGGTTTACAACTAAAACCATAAAATCGCGTATAGGAAATTGGATTTCCATCTATGAAAGGCAAGGGATCGTCCTCACCGATTTCGAGACATACTAGCAATGCCACAGGACTCGGACGTTGGCAAACCCTTGGATCTTCATGGTCGGTCATCCGTCAATGATTGGCAATACCATAAACTATATGTTAGTCGATTCTATCGAACCTCCAAAATGGTCAGTACATCGACACTAGTGTCAGTTTTTGACCATATGAGCCTCTAGGGACTCAAATCATATCCGAGGTACCTCGCTTTCCATCAATAAAGTTTTCCAACATCCACATGAGTAAACAGTCTGGGCTCCATACTATAACGTTACTCGTAGCGAGAAACTAACATATTTCCATTTCCATGCAGTCACTACCCCGTTTTTGGTCCATACCGGGGTGTGAAGCTCGCGAGTTAATGTAACAACCCGAAAATCTGGGCCAGTTTAAAATTTTTATTTTGGCAATTTTAGCGAATTTTGATTATTTAAAATGAATTATTTTAAATAATATCGACAAAAAATTTATTTTGAATAGAATTAGAACGTATATATTATATACGCCGTCGTTAGAATATAAATATTTATATATAATTATAAATAGAATTGAAAATGGTGCGGTAGTTCGATAATTCGATTTCAAACTTCAATTGAATGTACCGGGTGCAAAACAATCCGGATTTTAGTGAAACCAAAAACATTAGGATCTAATTGTGAATATCTTTCCAACGAATCCGACAAATCAAGATTTCATTGCGGGAATCAAAAGATATGTCCAGTTGAAAATTCTGAATAGTCGCTATGGAATTCAGGCCCTTAAAAATGGACATTTTGCAAACGACCTCGGATTTCGACGAAACCACTTTTGTTGGGTCCGTGATGTCAAGTTATTGCTAGGTTCCAAATTTCATAATTTTTCGAATTAATATGTGAGTGTGGCAAAGGAAAACGCGTTTGACCAGTTTCAGTTGATTTTAATCGACTGGAAAATGGCCATTTTTCTAACGATCTCAGAATTCGATGAAACTAGTTTTGTTAGGACCGTATCGTCAATACGAAGCTAGAAAATATTTTTCTAGAATTTTTAAAGTTCGTATGTGACCCCGGTAATTTGAAATGTACGTTTAAAATTCAATATAGTGATTTAAATGTAGATTTAACGGAAACTGATCGAAACGATCGAATCAACTTGCGATACATATCCCATTGTGTTCGGAATGGGGGTAAAACGCTATGGACGACAGGCGGTGGGCCTCGTTTAGAGGTCGTATGAAAAAGTCAACCTTCATGGATTTAAAAATTAAAAATTAATAAATTAAATAATAAAAAAAAATTTATAAAAAGCCCCTCTTCCTATTTCTTCTTTCCCGATTCAGTTTAAAAAAAAAAAAAAGGAAAAACCTACCTCTAAATCGCGATCGCCCCCCCCCCCTTGCCTCGACCGCCGCCAGAGGCGGAGCTCGCCACTACCCCCAGCGCAGCAGCCCCCTCCTCCTTCTTCCTCCATTCGAACGCCCCAAAACCCAAGCCCCCCCTCGCCCCAAATCGCCACCGAGACCCAGAGCCTCCACCCACCTCCGCCTCCGCCCAGTCCTCCACCGTCCAGCCAGAGCGCGACCCACCTCCGACGAACTCCACTGACACCCCCCTCCTTCGATTTCTGCTGTAAGTTTTTTTTTATTTATTTTATTTTATTTTATTTATTTTTATTATATATAAACAGTAAGAAACTGATTTTTATTACGTATAAAAACTGATTTTGAAAAAGAAGTAAAAACTGATTTTGAAAAAGCATTTAAAAACTGATTTTATTTTTAGATTTTAAAATAGAAAAGATTTAAACTTTAAAATAGAAAAGATTTAAACTTTAAAATAGAAAAGATTTAAACTTAAAAAGTAAAAGAAAAGATTTGATCTTTAATATGAAAAAGGTTCGATATTTGATATGAAAAAGATTTGGTCTTTAGTTTAGAAAAGATTATATTTTTAAATATAAAAAGATTTGATTTTTGGTAGATAAAGAAACGATTTTTATTTATAGTTATAGATAATAAAAATATAATTTTTATGTTATAGAAAAGGAAAAAAAAGTCTTTATATTGAAAATGGCGTTATAAAAAAATATGATTTTTATATATTGGACTTCGAATTAAAAATATGATTTTTATATATTGAACTTCGAATTAAAAATATGATTTTTATATATTGAACTTCGAATTAAAAATATGATTTTTATATATTGAACTTCAAATTAAAAATGTGATTTTTATATATTGAAAAGCGAAGTAAAAATTCGATTTTTACATATGTAGTGAAAGCGGATAACGAAGGTGACAAAAAGGCGAGAACAGTGAAGATATCCTGCATTTGAAGTGCCGTGGAGCTAGGATAGCTATTTGTGAGAATTTCTCACCTTTCAATTTCATTTCTATATATATATATACTAGGATGCAGACGGTGCTTAGTAGCACCCGACACAATCGTCCACAGACCATGGACTTGTTTGTTTGGTTGCATAGCTTAGTTATATGATTTGATTTGAATTTGGTTGTTTGGTGAATTTGATTGATGTGTGAATGGCGTGGGCCTTCACTAGACCGGGGATAAGGCTAGGCCTCGTCCCGTTTCTAGTATCGTGCCGTTATGCCGTCGAAATTTTCTAAAATAATTTAGAAAAATAAAAATATCATTTTATTTAAAGAATGAACTGAATAGAAATTCATAAGTTAAAATAAAATGTTTTATCGTTAAAAATATAATTTTTAACGTGAATGTGAATAAATGAATATTCATTAACAAACCAGACGGTTTGTTAATGTACACCTATTTGAAGGACATTGATTGGGTCGATAAATTTTACACATCGCCCAACTGCACGAATAAAATATTTGTTTGATTGTTTGAAACCCCACACGGGTGTTGGGATGAAATTTGAAGTTCACTCATCCTGATTGATTAAATATGTCGATCGATTGATTGACATGCTGTTATAAGCGTTAGATATCTTTATTTGATGCTTATACAGTGTAGTGCACTTTGGTTGATGGTTGATCATTTTTCAATGCTATTATATACATGTGTTGTATGAAAATCCATATAATTAATTTTATATGGTAATTGATTGGGCCTCATTCCAGTTTAGAAATAGAAATATTTGAAATAGAAATATTCGAAATGGAATATTTGAAAATATCAATATATGAAGCCGTGTTGATTAGATTGACGCCATTTTGAAGTGAACGATATTTATATCGATTTCGAAATGAATTGAATTGAAAACGATTTCGAAATGAATTGAATTGAAAACGATTTCGAAATGAATTGAATTGAAAACGATTTAGAAATGAATTGAATTGAAAACGATTTCGAAATGAATTGAATTGAAAACGATTTCAAATTGAATTGAAAGCAAATTGAAAATGAATTCAAATTGAATTGAAATTTGAATTGAACAGAAATGAATTTTGAAACGAATTTATAAAGAAGAATTCAATTTTGCTTTGAATTGAAATGGAAGTTAAAATAGATTTTGAAATGAATTTAAAACTGTTTATATAATTCGTTTTTAAATAGAAATCGACGAAATATATATTATATATATTATATATATAATATAATGGCCTGAATAGAACGCGCCGCGCCGCGGCAGTTCGCGAATTTCGACCATTTATTTCAAACGGACATTACGGGAGATCCGACCGTCGGATTCTCCTAAAACCGGAACCATTGGGTTCGTATCGAAAAGAGCTTTCTAACGAATATTAGAAATTTGAAATCTAATGGTTGGATTTGGAGTTACGTCCAAATCAAATTTGAAAAAGGTCGCTGTAAGTGCAGTTCGATGGCCATTGATGGAAATCGTCTGTACGGGCCTTGATAAAATTATTAAAAATAGTAATAATTTGTGTAAAATCCTAAGAAATGATTTGTGAAGATTTGGGATGAAAAACTCCATATTTGAAAGGATAAAAATAGATTTTTATCGAAATGAACTAGTTTTGAACTAGAATTATAATTCTATTTATTTTTAAATAAATAAATTGAATTTGAAAAGGGTTTTAAAAATAACCAAAATTTCCGATGATTGCATTGGAGTGGATTTGAATCGAAATTGTCGTCGGAATATTTCGATGTTGGAATTCGTGATTATACAGATGTTGTTATGGAAATTTGAAAGATATATATTTATATCGTTATTTCCAATATGACATTTGTTTATCGTAGGATTTGATATTGAATATAAGCCGATATATTTTCTATTCAGAGCCTTGTATTGAATATCAAATGTGATTTGGGTTTGTCGTGAATGGTGTCTTCACTAACACTGTTCTTTAACCCAGTTGAGAAAAGATTAAATCTTTTTATTTAGATTTAATGAAGTGTACCAATTAAATAATATTTAATTGGAATTGAATTTATATTGATTTTTGGGTTTATCGTGGACAGTGTTTTTAAAATAACACTCGTTCTTTAACCCGATAATTAATGAATGTGATTTTGGGTTTATCGTGAACCGTGTTTTAATTGACACTGATTCTTTAACCCAGTTGAAGATTAAAACTAAGTGGAGTTTTAATGAATCTTTAATTAGATTGAAATGATCGAGAATGGAGTATCACCAGTTTTACTCCAAGCGATAATTAAATCTTTAATTAGATTTGAACGTGAAATGGTAATTGAATTACCGATAACACTGTGGTGTTAGATATAATATTTAAAAATTAAAATAGCTTATAAAAATCAACTAAGTATTATAAATATTTCGTTAACTTAAGATTTATTATAAACAAGGGGCTGTTAATATGATTATTAAATCATCGATGGTAAATTAAATAAATTGTATGTTTTTCATGTCATGTGTTGCTAGTAGAATCAGTATGTCATTTGCAGTTAAGATTAGAACATGTCGTGTGTTGTTACTGAATCATTGACTTATGAATTTCTTCATTGTAGGTAATTAAATATCGTTGGTGCAAAAAGAAGATAATGCTTTCTTCTTTCGTAGTAATTACATGAGATTTTTTGGTTGTCTATTTTGTTGGTATTTGATGTGTAACACCCCACCTCCGCCAGGGTGGCTCTTGCAAGCGACTCTGACTTTGGTGGGGCGTTTTTAAAACTAGGTAAACATGCATAATGATATAGCAAGGCAGGACATGACATATATATATATATGTAAATAAACAGAGTAAGTAGATAAAACAGCGGAAGACTTTTAAAACCATTTCAAAACACAAGTCTGGTACATCAAAATGTCAATTTCCCAAAATTACAAGTCTAGATAAATACATCATCTGATACTGAAAAAGAAAACATAAAAGTAGCTATCCCCAAAGTGGAAAAACCATAGCGAGCTCAAGTCCAAAGCATACATGAGCTATCCAAGAAAGCAGCTAAGATCCAAGCTAGGCTCCTGTATTCCCTCCCTGAGAACCTAGGGGGGGAACGGAAGAAAAGAGGCGAAAGAAAACGGGTCAGTCAAAAAGACTGAGTAAGCCCTGCTACGATCAGTCTATAAACTAATAAAGTTAACAACATGATGGAACTGAGATGATCATAGATAACAACATACTGGCATGATAAATTAACTACAAGATAGATAGAGGTGTCATCGCATAAACATGGTTAAGTTTTGCACCACGGTGTACTAGCAACCCAACATAACAGATATTGATCCCTTGGCCCAAGCTTTGGCCCAATAACATGAGGTGACCTTAATACAAGGTCCAGCCCAACGGTCTAGTCGATCGGCTCCCTATAAACCTAACACGTCAAGTGTTGGTGTCCATACGGCCCACATGGATGTAGTTAGACTGTGCTGGGTCCACCTTTGGGTGTATCAAGCCCTCGGGTGTCAACCCCAGACACTTAAGCAATAATGCACAGTCTAAGCCTACTGGTACCCGTGCCTCGAGTTTGTCCAACATCGGACTACGTGCACGTCCGTAGCCCGCCGGACCCGCACCGCTGTACCACTCAGCCGTCGCTTTGGTCGCTTACATCAGTCCAGTAATCGTGCCCTGCCCTAGCCTAGCTTCTAGGGTTGTGAATGATACCAAACTGGTATTACTGTTAGAACAGACCACGTTGCTAGGGTTTCCCAAAAGGGTTAAGTGTGATTTAACCCTTCACTAATCATGGATTAAACTAGTTAAGTGTAACCAACGGTTCACCACTTAACCCCATTTCAATCCCTCGGATCCCCAAATTGGTTAAGCATTAGTGGACCCTGACTTAACCCTAATCATGAGGCATTAATTAATTTAATGCACCTTAACCTCTCACATTAGACCTTGTTGTGGTTACTAGTTAGGCCGGGCGGGTCCAGGTAGCTTTACACCACAACTTGGTCTAACCTCGGGTCTTGGCACCACATGACCAACTTCTCACATTGGGTCCTATTGTTTGTAGCCACTAGTTAAGCCGGTCGGTTCCGGGTAGAATTACGCTACAAACTCAACCCAACCTCGAGTTGGCCACACTTATGTTTTCTAAGTGTCATGTCCACTTTATTTCAAAACATAATTACAAGTCAACAATTACTTGGGTAGACCTAACTTAATAGGTAAATTCCCAATCTTATATTTTCATGTATTTTAAGTTTACCCAAACCCCCCAACGTCATTCTATCGCTTACATATTCGTAATAACGCATAAAGGATAGGAAGAGGGAACTTGGCACAACATACATGATGAACTTGCATCTCACAACAAACATGCATAACATGTTAGACTTGCATAACTTAGCATAGTGAACTTGCATATTACCATAAACATGCATAACATGTTAAACTTGCCTAGCATAGCATATGGAACTTGCATAAACATACATAACTTGCCAAACGTGCATAACATGGCATAGTGAACTTGCATAAACATGCATAACCCAATAAACTTGCAAATCATGGCATAGTGAACTTGCATAAACATGCATAACTTGTTAAACTTGCAAATCATGGCATGGTGAACTTGCATAAACATGCATAACTCAATAAACTTGCAAATCATGGCTTAGCAAACTTGCATAAACATGCATAACTCAATAAACTTGCAAATCATGGCTTAGCAAACTTGCATAAGCATGCATAACTCAATAAACTTGCAAATCATGGCTTAGCAAACTTGCATAACTTGTCATACTTGCAAATCAAAACATAGTGAACTTGCATAAACATGCATAACTTGTTAAACTTGCAAATCAAAACATAGTGAACTTGCATAAACATGCATAACTTGTTAAACTTGCAAATCAAAGCAAAGTGAACTTGCATAAACATGCATAACTTGTTAAACTTGCAAATCATGGCATGGTGAACTTGCATAAACATGCATAACTCAATAAACTTGCAAATCATGGCTTAGCAAACTTGCATAAACATGCATAACTCAATAAACTTGCAAATCATGGCTTAGCAAACTTGCATAAGCATGCATAACTTGTCATACTTGCAAATCAAAACATAGTGAACTTGCATAAACATGCATAACTTGTTAAACTTGCAAATCAAAACATAGTGAACTTGCATAAACATGCATAACTTGTTAAACTTGCAAATCAAAGCATAGTGAACTTGCATAAACATGCATAACTTGTTAAACTTGCAAATCAAAACATAGTGAACTCGCATAAACATGCATAACTTGTTAAACTTGCAAATCAAAACATAGTGAACTCGCATAAGCATGCACAACTCATTAAACATACAAAAATCCCAACTTTCATCACATATTAACTTTAGAGTTTCTAAAATGAAGGTAAGAGGGCTTACAATGCTTATGCGGACTCAAATGAGTATAGAAAATGTAAGAAACCCCTTATGCAACTAATTTAAAACCCCCAAATGCAAGCAAACTTGATCAAGACTCCTCCTTTATGATGCCAATAGAGAAACAAGCCTTTAATGCAAACTAAGGAGGATCATACAAGCCTAAATACCCTTGTATGCATGGAAATCTCTTAGGGATTTGTTTAGGAATTGTATGAAGAGAGTGGAGGCCATGAGAGGACGGATTTTGGCATAGTTTAGTTGCTAGATTGGATAATGAGGGTTTAGGATAGGATTAGGAGCTTATTTATAGAAGATTAGAGTGTTTTTAGCCCTAGGATTAACCCTAGGTTAGTTTTGGCCCGTCAGATCTCGGAATTCTCTAGAACCAAGCCACAAGACCAAGCCCAAACCAAAATGGTGCGCCAGGCAATACTGCCTGGGCACCCCCTGTCGACAGGGCAGTCGACATGCTAAGACCCCTGTCGACAGGCCTGTCGACATGGGGTCCTGGGCGGGAATTTTTCCCGCCTGCCCAGTTTGCCCTAACCCTTGTTTTTAATTTCAAATTTAAATCTGTTTTTACTTAAGAATTTTCTGAAAACTTCAATGGGCCTTAACTGGGTCATACGGACTCCGATTTTCGAAAACTCGGATTCTTTTTCGCGTATTTTTCCGAGACGAACGCAATGGCATAGCCCGTTTCCCTTGATTCCCATTTTATAATTAAATTCTGCCTCGATTTATGTTATAACAGATTATTAGAAATACTGGTTGTTACATTCTCCCCTCCTTAAAGGATTTCGTCCCCGAAATCTTCAAGTTAGGAAGAACGTATCCTACCATCCAATCATCCATCTACTCAAAGCATCATCCACGAGCAATCATTGTCCTTAAAAGATTCTAAATGT
Source organism: Allium sativum (assembly GCA_030737875.1). Lineage (NCBI taxonomy): Eukaryota > Viridiplantae > Streptophyta > Magnoliopsida > Asparagales > Amaryllidaceae > Allium > Allium sativum. The sequence continues at coordinate 256,298,513 of CM060927.1, read as the reverse complement.
GGTATGAACATATGCAAAAGTGTGTGTATATGTACTTATCTAATGCAAAGATCAGGCGGTTACTGATACAGTAAACCTCCTTAATGCATATGTATGTCTTATCTAATGCAAAGATCAGGTGGTTACTGATACAGTAAACCTCCTTAATGCATATGTATGTTAGTGAAATGAATCCATATGTATGCAAATTCCTAAATTCATAGTATCTATATGAGTGCACATAACATTCACCCATATGCAACATCCATGTGATAACACACAATTTCCATCCATGAATAAGCATAAACACTCATGCATATGCAATATGAGGAGTGTGCGAGCCGATCTAGTGCCTAATCGTGTATAATGCATCCACGAGCAACCACTTGCAAACACTTGCAACCACTTGCAACCATCAAGCATAACATGTTTCAAATACATGTTTCATCCAAAGGGTTTCTACCTAAGGTTCTCATGACAAGATAGACACGATAAACTAGATAAGCTAGATAAACTAGATAAACTCCTTTTTGGATTACAAGGAATCCATTCAAACTTTGACATATAGTACTAACCGATGAGTCTTAACCCCCTTATGGAGTTTACAACAGAAATAAGATCGAGAATGGGACCGAGAGGATATATACAAAAGATAACTTGCAAGCAAGCTCCACAGGAAAACAAGGATCAAGGATGCACTCTTAAAAAGAGATATGGTGCGCGTATCTAGTCTTCACTTTTCTTAGTCACGTTTCCTTGAGCTTAACTCCACTGTGCTTTGACTATCTTTCACTTCATGATTCCTTGGCTTCCTAACTCCTATTTCCCAAATTCGAGTTGGAACTCATTTCATTATCGCCTCTCGTCTTTCTTTTCCACTTATTCTTCCTTCTGTATACTTGGCTTAAACATACTATAACCTCATGATTTCATGCAAGCTCTCCAAAATTCACTAGTGAATCCTGGATCTCGTCTACTTACTATAAAGTATTCCATGCAGCAGAACTTTCTTTGGAAATACCAATCCACGTTGCCAATTGCCCTATAACTCAGGCTTAATCGAAATGAACCATCCGCCTATAGGCCATACCTAGATTCAGTTGCCTACTCATGGCTTCCTGTAGACTATTTCAAAACTGGCCAACTTCTTGAGGATAAACCGTTGCTAACCATGATGCAGTCCTCTCGCTCTTCACCGGACTGAAATGAGCACTCTTCGTGAGTCTACCTATTATGACCCACATACCCGTATTCCCTTTCTTTGATCTAGGTAATCTATCCACATAATCTATCGAGATGTTTTCACACTTCCCGTGCGGAACCCCCAATAGAGGTAATGGCCCGCTGGGCTTCTATGACTTGGCCTTAACCTGGTGGCACAACATGCATCCTGAGACCAACTCGGCCTCCTCCTCGAGTGATGTGCATTTCCAAGAACCTTCTTTACCAAGCCTTCCACTCGGGGAACACATAATCTCTCATCGCGCCTTAGTCATCCCTTGTCATCTATAATATACCTAGCGAGGTGACTTAACATTTCGCCTCGAATCGGCTGGTCCATGTTCCTGACCAACGGCGGGTCTTCTTCCTGTGAAACCCCCTTCTTGACCCAGAAGAGTAAGTCTAAGCTCCGGGAATGCTAACTAACTAGCCAAACGGAGGAAGCTTCTTACTTCAATTTCCCTCCTCAGAGTTTTCCGGTCTTAACCCGCAACCACTTTAGCGGAACCCACCGCTAAGCCTTACTTAGGAACTATGTGCCCAAGAAATCCAACTTCTTTCCTCCAAAGTGACATTTGGAGAACTTGACCTTCAACTGGTGGCCCTAAGCGTATCCATCTCCTCCTTGAGATGTATAGCATGTTCTTCCTCGTTCTTTTGAGGAGATCAAAATATCGTCTATGACGACCATGACAAACTTGTTCAAGGACTCCCTAAACACCCTACCCATCCAGTTTACGTAATATGCGGGTGCATTAGTCAAACCAAATAGTATGACTAGCCATTCTAAAACCCTTCTAGAGTCCTAAACGCAGTCTTGTCAGTTCCATCCTCAGCCATCCTAAGCTGATGGAATCCGGTAGCTAGATCAAAAGAAAATAGATGCTCCTACAAGCTGATCAAACAAATCATCGATCCTTGGTAACGGTTATCTATTCCTCTCACGATAATCAACACATAAGCGAAACAAACTGTCCACATCAGTAACGAATACTACTGGAGCATCCTACTCGAAAATGCCTCGTCTCAGGAAGTTCTTCTCAAGCAACTCCTTGACTTGCTTTCTTAACTCTAATCTCGTGAGGTCATGTGCCTAACCGGCCACGAAACTGGCTTGGTATTACCAACCAGATAATGCGGAAATCTATCCTACGTCTAGGGGTAACCCCTTCACTTTTCCCCAAGATATCAGGATATTCTCGGACCACCCTCACAGATTACAAACTATCGATAGACGAGTTGAGGGATTCAAGATAACATAACATGACGGGACCCATAGGGTTGCTAGAAATTTCTAGGGTATTACCGAGGCGAGTCATGAGCCTCACAACCCTATATACAAAAAACCCAGAATGGCTCCAAAACAGGACAACCATTCCATGCCCAAAACCAACCCATATCCCCGGAAACCGAGAATATAAACATCCCACGAGAATTCTATACCCAAGATAGAAATTTTCAAATCCACTCAGACCACAGATAAACGGGCAGAGCCCCCAATTGGATTTGAAACACACACGGGATCATCAACTAGACTAGTACTTAGGTGCAAACTTTCAACTAGATCAGATGAAATAAAACTATGCGATGTGCCAGAATCAAACAAAGTACGAACAGGGAAAATCAGAAAATGTAAACAAGACTTTCAACAGAAACACTACCTCTATCATAAGCTGGACGAACGGTATTGAGGGGATGAACTCGCCCTCCAGATAGTCCTGCATACTGAGTCTGACCTTGCCCTTATTTCCTCGGGCAATCCTTGCTGAGATGTCCAAACTCACCACAATGAAAGCATTCGCCCCGCTTTCTCTTTTCCTTCTTCCTACATTCCCTGGCTATATGTCCAACTTTACCACAGAAGTTACATTTCCTATTCCCTCTTGGCTTGTTCTTGCGGTTGTGGTTATTCTTGCCCCGTTTCCCAGAATTTACTCTCTTGTCTTGAGACTCATTCGCCTTGACCTCTTTCTTGTCATTGTTATCTTCTTCTTGAAGTAGGGCCAAATTCACCAAACTCTCGAAAGTCGCCCCCAAGGGTATATGAGACATGGCCAAACCATGTAATGGCTCGTTTAATCCTAGAGCAAAGTGTAGGGCCTTCTTCTGAGCTGTATTAACCAAGTCTAAATCGACCCGAGCCAGTTGATTAAACTTATCTATGTATTCCCTAATAGTCATGTCCCCTTGCTTCAGTGATAAGAATCTCAGTCCAAACCTTCCTCTAAAGTCATCCCAAGTCTCAATTGGCCTGGTCGCGGTGGTGACTACCCACCAACGTGCAGCTTCTTCCTTTAGCAACCATACTACCAACAAAACCTTCCTGCGGTCACCTATATCAAAGGTGGCTAAAAGATCTTCGGTCTCTTTCAACCAATTCCTTGCCTCTACAATAGTCTCTGTCCCACTAAAATTTTTGCCACCCATCATCTTAAAGTTCTTACAAGTTTCCGCAAAATCCGCTTGTGGAGGCTGAGGGGGAAGAGGAACATCAGCTACGGGAGGAGGGGGAGGAACAGCGGCCTCGACTGGGAAGACAGCATTAGGGACACCCGGGACCGGTGCCGTGACTTCCAAGTACTGACGAAACCAATCGGGTATCGTTACTCCTTCGGGCAAGATGAGATTATCAGACATGCTGGAAACGAAAAGAAAAGAGTTCAAACGAGGAGTCAAAGGATAGTGCTGATGGCTTTTGGGGAATAGCCTTTTAAAAATAACTAGACTTTTCTTTGGAAAATACTTAATACTTGGTTTTGAAAATAGTTTTTCTTTTCAAAAGTTTTAAAAACCTTTTTATCCCTTCTCGTAAACCATATGCTCTGATACCAAATGTAACACCCCACCTCCGCCAGGGTGGCTCTTGCAAGCGACTCTGACTTTGGTGGGGCGTTTTTAAAACTAGGTAAACATGCATAATGATATAGCAAGGCAGGACATGACATATATATATATATATATGTAAATAAACAGAGTAAGTAGATAAAACAACGGAAGACTTTTAAAACCATTTCAAAACACAAGTCTGGTACATCAAAATGTCAATTTCCCAAAATTACAAGTCTAGATAAATACATCATCTGATACTGAAAAAGAAAACATAAAAGTAGCTATCCCCAAAGTGGAAAAACCATAGCGAGCTCAAGTCCAAAGCATACATGAGCTATCCAAGAAAGCAGCTAAGATCCAAGCTAGGCTCCTGTATTCCCTCCCTGAGAACCTAGGGGGGGGAACGGAAGAAAAGAGGCGAAAGAAAACGGGTCAGTCAAAAAGACTGAGTAAGCCCTGCTACGATCAGTCTATAAACTAATAAAGTTAACAACATGATGGAACTGAGATGATCATAGATAACAACATACTGGCATGATAAATTAACTACAAGATAGATAGAGGTGTCATCGCATAAACATGGTTAAGTTTTGCACCACGGTGTACTAGCAACCCAACATAACAGATATTGATCCCTTGGCCCAAGCTTTGGCCCAATAACATGAGGTGACCTTAATACAAGGTCCAGCCCAACGGTCTAGTCGATCGGCTCCCTATAAACCTAACACGTCAAGTGTTGGTGTCCATACGGCCCACATGGATGTAGTTAGACTGTGCTGGGTCCACCTTTGGGTGTATCAAGCCCTTGGGTGTCAACCCCAGACACTTAAGCAATAATGCACAGTCTAAGCCTACTGGTACCCGTGCCTCGAGTTTGTCCAACATCGGACTACGTGCACGTCCGTAGCCCGCCGGACCCGCACCGCTGTACCACTCAGCCGTCGCTTTGGTCGCTTACATCAGTCCAGTAATCGTGCCCCGCCCTAGCCTAGCTTCTAGGGATGTGAATGATACCAAACTGGGATTACTGTTAGAACAGACCACGTTGCAAGGGTTTCCCAAAAGGGTTAAGTGTGATTTAACCCTTCACTAATCATGGATTAAACTAGTTAAGTGTAACCAACGGTTCACCACTTAACCCCATTTCAATCCCTCGGATCCCCAAATTGGTTAAGCATTAGTGGACCCTGACTTAACCCTAATCATGAGGCATTAATTAATTTAATGCACCTTAACCTCTCACATTAGACCTTGTTGTGGTTACTAGTTAGGCCGGGCGGGTCCGGGTAGCTTTACACCACAACTTGGTCTAACCTTGGGTCTTGGCACCACATGACCAACTTCTCACATTGGGTCCTATTGTTTGTAGCCACTAGTTAAGCCGGTCGGTTCCGGGTAGAATTACGCTACAAACTCAACCCAACCTCGAGTTGGCCACACTTATGTTTTCTAAGTGTCATGTCCACTTTATTTCAAAACATAATTACAAGTCAACAATTACTTGGGTAGACCTAACTTAATAGGTAAATTCCCAAGGGGTAGACCTAACTTAATAGGTAAATTCCCAATCTTATATTTTCATGTATTTTAAGTTTACCCAAACCCCCCAACGTCATTCTATCGCTTACATATTCATAATAACGCATAAAGGATAGGAAGAGGGAACTTGGCACAACATACATGATGAACTTGCATCTCACAACAAACATGCATAACATGTTAGACTTGCATAACTTAGCATAGTGAACTTGCATATTACCATAAACATGCATAACATGTTAAACTTGCCTAGCATAGCATATGGAACTTGCATAAACATACATAACTTGCCAAATGTGCATAACATGGCATAGTGAACTTGCATAAACATGCATAACCCAATAAACTTGCAAATCATGGCATAGTGAACTTGCATAAACATGCATAACTTGTTAAACTTGCAAATCATGGCATGGTGAACTTGCATAAACATGCATAACTCAATAAACTTGCAAATCATGGCTTAGCAAACTTGCATAACATGCATAACTCAATAAACTTGCAAATCATGGCTTAGCAAACTTGCATAACTTGTCATACTTGCAAATCAAAACATAGTGAACTTGCATAAACATGCATAACTTGTTAAACTTGCAAATCAAAACATAGTGAACTTGCATAAACATGCATAACTTGTTAAACTTGCAAATCAAAGCATAGTGAACTTGCATAAACATGCATAACTTGTTAAACTTGCAAATCATGGCATGGTGAACTTGCATAAACATGCATAACTCAATAAACTTGCAAATCATGGCTTAGCAAACTTGCATAAACATGCATAACTCAATAAACTTGCAAATCATGGCTTAGCAAACTTGCATAAGCATGCATAACTTGTCATACTTGCAAATCAAAACATAGTGAACTTGCATAAACATGCATAACTTGTTAAACTTGCAAATCAAAACATAGTGAACTTGCATAAACATGCATAACTTGTTAAACTTGCAAATCAAAGCATAGTGAACTTGCATAAACATGCATAACTTGTTAAACTTGCAAATCAAAACATAGTGAACTTGCATAAACATGCATAACTTGTTAAACTTGCAAATCAAAACATAGTGAACTCGCATAAGCATGCACAACTCATTAAACATACAAAAATCCCAACTTTCATCACATATTAACTTTAGAGTTTCTAAAATGAAGGTAAGAGGGCTTACAATGCTTATGCAGACTCAAATGAGTATAGCAAATGTAAGAAACCCCTTATGCAACTAATTTAAAACCCCCAAATGCAAGCAAACTTGATCAAGACTCCTCCTTTATGATGCCAATAGAGAAACAAGCCTTTAATGCAAACTAAGGAGGATCATACAAGCCTAAATACCCTTGTATGCATGGAAATCTCTTAGGGATTTGTTTAGGAATTGTATGAAGAGAGTGGAGGCCATGAGAGGATGGATTTTGGCATAGTTTAGTTGCTAGATTGAATAATGAGGGTTTAGGGTAGGATTAGGAGCTTATTTATAGAAGATTAGAGTGTTTTTAGCCCTAGGATTAACCCTAGGTTAGTTTTGGCCCGTCAGATCTCGGAATTCTCTAGAACCAAGCCACAAGACCAAGCCCAAACCAAAATGGTGCGCCAGGCAATACTGCCTGGGCACCCCCTGTCGACAGGGCTGTCGACAGGGCATTCGACATGCTAAGACCCCTGTCGACATGGGGTCCTAGGCGGGAATTTTTCCCGCCTGCCCAGTTTGCCCTAACCCTTGTTTTTAATTTCAAATTTAAATCTGTTTTTACTGAAGAATTTTCTGAAAACTTCAATGGGCCTTAACTGGGTCATACGGACTCCGATTTTCGAAAACTCGGATTCTATTTCGCGTATTTTTCCGAGACGAACGCAATGGCATAGCCCGTTTCCCTTGATTCCCATTTTATAATTAAATTCTGCCTCGATTTATGTTATAACAGATTATTAGAAATACGGGTTGTTACATGATGCAAACTTGCTTTATGGATATTGTATTTTTATTAGTGGATATTGTGAATTTGTTTAAAGGATACCGTATAAACTTAGTTTATGGTGTTAGTTTTATTTATGGAAATTATGTTGACTTGCTTCATACGATGTCTTTGTTTATGAATATTGCATATTACATGTAAATGATTAGTAGCTATGTGTTTAGTTAATGTTGTCATTATTTTTGGGACTTACCAACATCATTTATCTAGTGTTATAATTACTATGTCTACTTAATAACAATATTTATGAAATGCTAATAAAAATTCGATAACAAAAAAAGAAAATGTTGTGCAAGTTATTAACAACGTTTATAAATTACTGTTGGAAATGTAAAAAACCGATGAATGTGTTTTTGACAACAATTTGTAAACGCTGTTATAAGTTAATAATAACGTTTATCAATCGTTGATGAAAAGGATAGCAACAACCTGGGAAATCTATCAAAAATTATTGACATCTCGTTATAAACGCTGTAAAATTGGGTTTTGCACAACGTATTTTTATTATGTTGTTAAAAGTTCTATACCAACGAACGCATGTCATTATACAACATTTCTAATAACGCTATTATACCTTATTACAGCGATTTTCAAACGCTGTTAAAAGCAATTTCTGGTGTAGTGTCAGTAGATACAGATGTGTGTATCTTATGAAACACAAATCAAAATCCTTTGAAAAGTTCAAAGAATTCAAAATGAAGTTCAAAAACAATTTTGAAAGAATATAAAGACTCTTCAAACATATCGAGAGAATAATTAAGCCAATAATCAATGACTGTCTATAAGAGTGTGAAATTGTATCACAACTCACTCCACCTAGAACACCACAAAAATGGTGTGTCTGAAAGGAGAAATCACACCTTATAAGATATGGCATGATGAATGATGAGTCATACAGAAAATTTAATAAATCTTAAGATTATTCCCTTAAAATAATTGCATTCATATTTAATTGTAATCCTACTAAAACGATTCTGAAGATGCCGTATAAGATATGGACTAGGAAACATCCTAGTGCGTCTAATATGAAGATGTGGGATGTAAGGCGTTTGTTAAACGTCTTACCTCTGATATGATCAGACCAAATCTGATAATTATTTTATGGAATATCCAAAAGAAGGAAAAGTATATTTATTCTATAAATCCCCTGAATTAAAATGTTTATTGCTTGAATTGGTATCCTTTTAAAAGGAGAGCCAATCTCTAAGATACCAATAGGAGTAAAGTAGAACTCGAAATGTCTCGGGAACCACAAAATTCAATTGAACCTTTTATAGACAAGAAATTGAGCGGGAGTAACACAATAACTCTGATGTTATATATTGATAACATATTCCTTATTGTAAATGATGTTAGTTTAAAACATGAAATAAATACTAAATCTAGGAAGATGGTTGTTTGGATTAAAAGTTCATCTTTGATCTTAGTTATATCTATTGTTGATCCAATGATTTTACATTGTGATAACAATGGAGCTCTTGATTAGGCCTAAACACCTTGATCTAATTATCAATCCAAACATATATTTAAGAAATATAATTTCTTATGTGAAATTGTTTGCAGAAGAGATAAATATGTCTAAAAAGTAACAAAAGATTGTAATGTTGCAGACCCACTGAATTAAACTCTGTCACTGGAGAAGTATGGTAGTCAAACTAGTTTCACGAGTATATGATACATGATTGATTGACTCTAGTGCAAGTGGGAGATTGTTAGATTATATGCCCTAGAGGCAATCCATTTGATGTGACTAATAACACTGTTGATGTTATATTTTATTTTGAATAATATATATATATATATATATATATATATATTCTATTATGTTATATTTATTGCGTAATATAAATATTAACAAAATAGAAGTCCTTCAAATAATAATACAGAATTACATAGTTCAAGTAAGTGACTAGAACGTGAGATTATTTAATATATTAAGTATTATAATTCTTAAATGTCCCTAGTAAAGTTTTATTGCTTATATATGACAACAATAAAACAACGAGACTAGTATGTTGATTGACCGATGATCACATATCATTGATCATTAATATACGTGATATTAATGTCAATACATAAATATGTATTAGAGAATAACGTATTGGGCTGGCCCAACATGAGAAAACTACATGGAATAGAATTAACAATATCATAATTTATTCTCATAGTGACAGTGATGTAATGGTCCTCAGACCTGAAATCATTATAATTTTATTCGAGGATATTTGTGTTTTGATATCATAAAAAGTTTCTTTTAACCAAGTAGATGATAAAGGTGATTATTGGATATAGCTCGAATCAATTGAAAATTATGAATAATCTAGATGAAATTTAACTCTACAATATAAGTAGTGATATCCATGAGCCTCTTGATTGAGTGAGACTATGAAATGCATGACCATTCTCAAATATTGATTTGTTTTAAATAGTCTACTCATCGATCAAGATAAAAGGATTAAATTATAAAGAGGATGGTACATTCCTTGCCATGAGTTTAATCCTGGATATATTGGTTAAAAGGATTATATTACATTGAAACACTGGTCAAATAAAAGGTTGTATCGAATCGTTGAAATTATTATAACTTTGGTAACAATGACGTATTACTAGATGCCAATCGCTATTTATTATTTAAATTATTGCCAACATTCTAATACCTATAAGGTCATACATCTGAGCGTTTGAATGAGGAGGACCATTTCAAACAAATAGCATATATAAATCAAAAGTGTTGATTTGTTATTTGAAATTGAAATGGTACATCACGTTTTTATCGGCCCTTATTACTTCGTTCTGTTCTGATAAAAAGGGTTAGCCCCTTTTCATTAAGGATACACGAGATATCAGATCTAAAGATATACGAAATAAAAATGGGGATAATTGTGATGATTCATCTAGTACCGATCTTCATCTCCCTTGAATTGTTCGACGATCAAGAGGAAGGAACTTATGGACTAAGTAAAGGCATGGTGATTTGTTATGCTTGCGATTCTGATTCAATCCATTTTGAGGATCCAGAAAACCCTAGGAGGTATGAAATTTTGATTTACTGATTTTTGCATAGATCCTTACTTTTAATTGTTTAATAAGCAAAAATTAGTTAAACGATTGAATTGATGAAACCTTATGGTAGATAGGATGTTTCTTAGGTTTCAAGACTATAGAGAAGGGTGGAGCCCAAGAGGGGAGGATATGGTGGTCCAGGTGTGGGAGCTCTGATCGAGGTGGCGACTGTGATGGTGGAAACTGGTGAAGCCAACTATGTGTTTTTTCCTAGCTTGGGAAATGGAAAAGAGGGGAGGCGCGAGGAGAAGGTGGCTAAGCACAACTGGTGTATTGGGGCAACGCTGGTGGTGATTTGAGTATGGAAGCACCTCCAAGTAGGGCAAGTGGACTAGAAAAAGAGGTGGAAGTAGCTTCATCTAAAGCTGGAAGATGAAGAAGAAGTTTGTTTATATACATATATTTTGTTGCTTTTGGATTTTCCTCACATTATTTCCTTTTATTTCTTTTCTTCCCTCGATGATTTTGAATCCAAGAAATTTTTTCCTTTTCGATGTGTCTACAGAAGAAGACATGAGGGGAGACAATAGTGAAGGCACGTTGTTTGGTAACTCAGAAGTGCCTAGATAAGTGTTAACATTTTGGGCCTAAATGGAGACAAGTGTTTTATTTAATTCTACATGGTTTACAATTGTATATATTATTCACAATTAATTCTTTTATATATGTATTCTTTTCAATGGAATGAAAATTTAGATATACTCAAATAAACACTATTAGAAAAATACAATAATATATGGAATGAGATATATGAACAAACATCATCTTATTTGCGCGTTTTTCCACGATTGTAAAACGCGAATTTTGAACTAATGAAATTGGATTTTAATGAAACGAAAAATGTTAGCTCACTAGAAATTAAATGAAGAATCACAATAAAAGAATTTTTTTAAGATTTAAATGTTTAATTTTTTAGTTTAAATTTAAATTTTGACTATATTGGACTATGATTGTCCATTTCTGTAAATTTATTTTACAATAGACCTGGGTAAATTCTATTATTCATTTCTTTAATTTTGCATCTTAATTATAGTTTGAATATTCAAATTTAAATTTAAAATTTGAGCCATTCAAATTTCTAAATCATTACACTCTACCGCACTCAGCGATTGTCATCCACGAAAAAGGAATAAGATAAAAGAAATTATACAGATGAGATAAATAGATTCAGACGAATAATACTAGGGCTAAATAATTTTGGAATAAAAGCATGTATGCTGTCCTCCGTCTCCCAGGTACAATCTCGATCATCAGCGCTCCACTACACCATGACTCACCTATACGAACTGGTTTCCTCTCAATGGTTAGATTAGGCTCAATATCTAAACTTTCTAAAGATGCGGGCTGAAAATAAGAAGAAGGATCATGAAATAAATGCGAAGGTGGGACACATGAAACACGTTGTACACCCCTTCAAGTTTCTCTAGCAGCTCAATGCGATAAGGGGATAACTTTCTTAGAAATACAGAATATGCCTATGAATCTCGGTGTCGGCTTTCCTCTACAATCAAATAAAATCATGTTATTCAGCAAAAGATCTTATAACCTAGTGAGGCCTCTAAGCTTCTCCTTCTTCATCCACATGCATTTTTCTAACATTTTGTGCAACCCTCATCTTATCCCTAATATTTGTGACTTTCTAAGAAGCCTCTAAAATCATATTTGTTCGAAGAACTTGTCAATCTTATATTCGACCAACTGAAAGGAGATCTGCATGGTCTCTCATACGATGACTCCAATAATGACATCTTAATGCTCATATGAATGCAAAGAATGGATTTAAAAGACATGATTCAAAGATTAACGCTTATAATAATTTCAAATTCAAATATAAGGATTTTACCTAATACCTATTATTTTAAGTGAATTCCACGAGATGGAGTTGATCTTCCTAAGATACTCCATAATCACGGATACAAGCACGAAGGAGATCTTCTAAAATCTTATTCAACCTCTTTGTCTAACCATCGGTCTATGTAGTAAATCATACTGAGATTTAATCAAGTGCCCAAAGCTTTTTGGAATGCTCCCTAAATCTACTCATAAAGATGGGATTTTGATTGCCTATAATGATAAAAGGAATGCCATGCAATCTAACAATCTCTCTCATGTACAACTCAGCTAGACTCAAAGTGGTATGATAACCCTGACTAAAAGGAAGTGATCTAACTTAGTTAATTTGCAAACTATTACCCATATACTCTCATTACCTCTCATTGTCCTCGGAAGACCGTCGATGAAATCCATGAAAACCTTGTTAGGGATTACGCAATATTGTAGTAATCCAGCTTACTTCTAATGATCGGCCTTAAACTGCAGGCTAATCGCACATTTGCTAAAATAATGGGAAACGCCCTGCTTCATACCACTCCACTAGTATAATTTCTTTATATTTTGGAACATCTTCATTTTGATGAATGGGTAGTCTAGACTGATGACTTTCTCTCAATACTTCCTACCTTAAGCCATCGACATTTGGGACACATATCATGTTCCTAATCCACAAGAGTCCATTCTCGTCAACATGTGCATCCATCTCACCAATATTTCTTCTATTGAGAGCATTATCTTTCATATGCTTGATCTCTAGGTCTTTATCTTGCTTACCTGTTATACGATCCATAAGACAAGATGAGACTGGAATCTGACTCAACTTCGCCTTTTTTAACTTAATGTGTTGGACATTGCATTCGCCTTCCCAGAAGTGTATCTCATATCATGATCGTAGGAAGAAAGAAACTCGAGCCATCAAAATTATCTCTGATTCTGATTTTTCTAGGAAAATTTATATATTTAAAAGACCAATGATCGATAAAAAAAAACTTGGTTCCCCACAAGATGATGTACCCACAATTTCAAAGACAATACTATAGAAAGCTTCTCCATATCATTGGCCACATTATTAGCTTCGTGATTCTTCAGCCGATGGCTGGCGTAAGCGATCATCTTCCCATTCTGCATTCAGAGGTGCAAGTAGACCCTTTCTAGAAGCATCCGGTAAACAGTGAGTCGCTCATTACCATTCGGAATAGCAAGGAGGGGAGATGAAATGAGATTTTGTTTCTACTCGTTAAATGCATCTTCACCCTCAGGGCTTCAAATAGACTCGGCAACTTTCAGGTCAAAGCAGCTAAAGCATGACAATTTAGACAAAATTATGTACGAGTTCGCGATATAATTACACAAGGCCTAAGAAGCTATGAGTATCTTTTGGAGCCTTAGGTTTTTCTCAATCATAAAAATAGAATAAGGAATTTAGATTTAGTAATATATATATATATATATATATAGATACAAAAGAAAGAAATGAAGTAGGCATACATTGATCACAATGATTTTTGCTAGATCAACAGAAACATCATTTTGAAAATAATATGTCCCAAAATATCTAAATCCTCCCTTCCATAAATGACAATTCGAAAATTTCGACTATAGTTGGTGACTCCTTAGAGTTCTAAAAACATATCTTAAGTACGACTCAAGCTCTTTTTCAATTTTAGAAAATATAAGGATATCGTTAACGAAGACAAGAACAAATCTGTTATGGACATCACAGAAAACATGATTCATGAGATCAACAAAGAAGATGGGAGCATTTGTTAAGTCGAAAGGCATAACTAACCACTCGTAGGACTCGTTCTCTATTCGAAAAATGGTTTAGGGATGCTTTCCTCAGCCATGCTAAGCTGATGGAAGCCAGTAGCGAGATCGTGATAGAAAAATACCTTAACTCCATGAAGTTGATCGAACAAGTTAATTCAAGGAATCGAGTATCTTCTCTTCAAGTTTAACTTGTTTAGCTTTTGATAATCCATGCACATTCGTGAAAATCATTTGGACTTGGTCATGAAGGCAACTACAACTCCCTATTCTGAAAAATTCGGCCTAATCAGTCATTTTGAGAATAAATCTTCAATTGCATTTTCAATTAATCTTTTTCCTTCAATGCCATTCATTGTGGATTAAGGACTAGTAGATGCTCTTTGGGAACAAGAATCAGTGTAGAATTCAATTTCCTGCTTAGGTGGAAGAGAAGTGACTTCGCGAAGCACATCGGGAAAACTTTTACAACTGGGATAGAAATAAGATCATCGGGATAGACTTCATGAGAGAAGATGAAACTATCAACATACTCCTTAGGCATACAACATTCCAACATTCGATTATCAAAGTACTTCTTTAACGGTCAACTAAGGAAACAATTCTGTTTTTGCAAGAAATTTCTGCCTCATACTTTTTCAGCCAGTCACCTCTAAGAAAAATATCAAAGGCGTCAAATATGACAATGTAAAAGTTACTAGTAAAGCTATGTCTTTTGTAAAATAGTCTTACCCCTTTACAAATCATAACACAATTGGCTTGATTGCAAATAAGATTAGATACAAACAATTATTCGGATGCACATACGGGTTTTAAAATGTTTTCAATTTTATTACAGAGATCGCTAAAGATGAAACTATAAGATGTACTAGTGTCAAATAAAAAGCGAGTAGAATGTGAAAATAGAGTGAAGGTACTCTAGAGCATACCCTTAGCGGCATCACCGGTGGGAGGGGTAGAAGATGTCATAGCAAAAACTCCAAACTTTTTTTTCCTTTTTCTAGGTGGGTCAGTCATTCTTAAAATGTCTAGGTCGAAGGAAAATGTCTAAGAGGTTGTTTCTAGTCATCTGGGCAGGCGGGATAGAACATCCAGTTGAGTTAGGACAACTAGTGGTGTAATGGCCTTGCTTGTTGCACTTAAAGAAAGTAATAGAAGATAGATTTATGTGAGGCTTTTGGGCTTGATATCCAATGCCTAATGAATTCTTCCACCTCTTGCTTTGCTGTTGGAAATTTTACTTCCTCTTCTTTGAATTTCTAGATGATCCATGAGGTTCCAGTGTTAGAGTTTGGGCCCTAGAGGCAATTCATTTGATGAGATTGATAACACTGTTGATGTTATTATTTTCTTTGGAATAAAATATTATTCTATTATATTGTATTTACTACGTAATATAAATAATAATAATAGAAGTCCTTAGAATAATAATACGGAATTATATAGTTCGAGTAAGACTGAACTTGAGATTATATAATGTGATAAGTATTATAATTCTTAAATGCCCCTAGTCGAGTTTTATTATTAATATAGGATTACAATAAAGCGTTAAGACTAGTATGTTGATTGACTGATGATCACATCTCATTGATCATTAATATACTTGATATTAATGTTAAAACATAAATACGTATTGGAGAATATCGTATTGGGCTGACCCACCGTGAGATAACTCCATGGAATATAATTAACAGTATCACAAGTTATTCTCATAGTGACAGTGATGTAATGGTCCTCAGACCTGAAATCATTATAATTTTATTCGAGGATATTTGTGTTTTGATATCATCTAAAGTTATTTCGTAACAGAGTAACGATAACGGTGATTATTGGATACATCTCGAGTCGAATGAAAAATTATGAATGATCTAGATGGAATTTAACCCTACGATATATTCATAGTAATATCCACGGGCCTCTTGATTGAGTGAGACTGTGAAATGCATGGTCGTGCTCAAATACTGATTTGTTTTAAACAGTCTACTCATCGATCAAGAAAACGGATTAAATTATAACCAGGATGATACGAACCATGCCTCTAGTTTGATCCTGGATATATTGGTTAAAAGGATTATATTACATTGAGATCTGGTCACAGAAAGGAAGTATCGAATCATTGATCTTATTACATCTTGGGTAGCAGCGACGTATTGCTAGATGCCAATCACTGTTTATGATTTATATACGATTTACAATCATTGCCAACATTCTAATAACCTATAGGGTCACACACTTAGAACATGGTAAGGAGAAGACTGGTTTTTGTAGTAGCCCGTAACTTCCCCATCCTCGAAGAGAAGAGAAAGAACGAATTACCGTGAGAACACGAAATAACAGAACGCAGACAGAAGAACATTTCATTGTATATTACAACAATTCCATCAGAATACAAGAATATACATAGTATCAATAAATATACATTCGACAATTATCAGAGATTACAATAAATTACATTTAAATACATCGCAGCGGAAAATAATACAAAACACAACTAGAAGTAATACACGGATACAGAGCTTTCCGAGCATCGTTCCAGCTGTAAATTAGGATCCTATGAAAATAAATCTGCAAAACCAAAACTACTAGCTGCCCGTGCGGAAAATAAGGGCACCCAGAGTTTAGGTTAAAACAATAAACTCCAGGTTAGTCATGTGACTGGTGTGAGAACTAAAACAGTTATTTAAAACTTGATTTTAAAGGAGAGTAATTCAAGGGACCACGCCGTATAACACGGAACGGGTTTCCTCCCAAGAACACTAGTGCATATATCAAAGCAGCGTAATGCTTTTTCGAAAAATGAAGCTATTATAAGACCCAGGTCCCATCACACAATGCAACGCAAGCCGGAGGATAGGTTTTTCCCTTATAATAGCCAAACATGCTTGGTACGTTTAAAACAAATCATTTGATACTATTATAGGTGTATAGTTTCAAAACAATTTCAATCATAAATATCAATCATAGATGGCATGGGTACCATATATCATGTCGCCATACTAGTTCTACAATTAAAACCGCAATATCACGTATTGGAAATTGGATTTCCGTCATGAGCCGAGGCAAGGGGCAAGCTCCTCTCCGTTCGAGACACTCTAGCAAATGTCCCAGGACCGCACACAGCAATCCCTGGATCCTCCAAGGCCGGTCCTCTCTTACTTTTGAGGATTGGAAATTCCTGAACACACGTTTTCCAGTCCTATAGGACCTATATCCGAGGCACCTCGCATTCCAACAACCACACAGGTGAAAAGTATATAAATGTCAGCCAGTTTAAGCACTGACACCACCCCTAGCTAGAAAGAAAAGTCGTGCACTCCTTGGGTCCTTATCCCATTTTCGACTCATACCGAGGTGTGAGGCTCGCGAATTCACGTTATACACAAAGCTACGCCACACAGGCCATGCTTTGATCATTAACCACAAGACTTTGCTTTTCAACAGAAGCCTTGATCAATTGCCACTTACGCGTGCCACACTGGCAATTCACTCCATGCGACTGATGTCCATCGATATACAACCTCTGAGCTCGTACGTCTCAAAGAAGGGCTTTAAGCAAGAGAATAAATTCTCCGCCGCCAAACAGATGTATATTTAATAGAGATCAATCAACACAGAATAAAATCCAATGTCAGACACACAATGCATTTACAAGCTCGTTCTGGGTCTGAACGAAACCGGAGGCACTTTCCTCGCATATCCATCGATCTCCAAGTACGTCTGGACGATCACCAACTGTTTCCCTCATCTTGCGTGTACAGCCCAATCAAGATCATCAGTAATCACCCAATCGATGTGAAGACTTCCGGTCTTCAACCACCGTCTTCATCTTCGACTTATCGCCGAATCGGTTATTCAGAATGGGTATAAACCCGGCCTTTCTGAATAACCCACGTATATAATAAACAAATGTTACACAAACACAACAAACGTCTCATTCCAATTCAGAATATTCTTTTATTCACAAAATCACATTCTTAGGGAAAGGTTCCCATTAATTTTATCCAAGATAAATTCTTCTAAATTTACTCTTTAATCTTCCTTTGGATATCATTTCAAACCATGTTATGGTTTTCCAAACTAGTCGGGATTAGCGAACCACACCGAAGTAATTATTTATTTTATTTCCCAATCCCAACCTATATATCCCATGGAGCAAAACTGGTGATACTCCATTTCTAACACCACGGTGTTATCGGTAAAATTAATTACCATTTCACGTTTAAAGATTTAACTATCGCTTTGGAGCAAAACGGGTGGTACTCCATTCTCGATCACCTTTCAGATTTGATAATTTAAATTATCAATTCACATTTTAATCTAATTAAAGATTCATTAAAACTCCACTTAGTTTTAATCTTCTAAAAATCAATATCCTGTCTTTAACTGGGTTAAAGAACCAATGTCATGTAAAACACGGTTCACGATAAACCCAAAATCACACCCTATTGTTAATCGGGTAAAACTAGTTCACGATATAAAATATCTTTCAAATTCCCATAACAATATCTGTATAGTCACGAAATCCAACATCGAAATATTCCGAAGATAATTTCGCTTCAACTCCAGTCCAATTCACGTATTGGAAATTCTGATTATTTTCAAAACCACTTTCAAATTCAATTTATTTATTTCAAAAATAATTTGATTTTAATTCTAGTTCAAACTAGTTCATTTCGATAAATATCTATTTTTATCTTTTCAAATGTGGAATTTTTCATCTTAGTTCTTCACAAACTATTTCTTATGATTTTTCACAAATTATAGATATTTTTAATAATTTTATCAAGGCCCGTACAGTCGATTTCCACCAACGGCCATCGAACTGCACTTACAGCGACCTTTTCCAAATTTGATTTGGAAATAATTCCAAATCCACCCGTTAGATTTCAAATTTCTAATATTCATTGGAAAGATCTTTTCGGTACGAACCCAACGGTTCTGGTTTTAGGAGAATCCGACGGTCGGATCCCCCGTAATATCCATTCGAAGTCAACGGTCGAAATTCACGAACTGCCGCGGCGCGGCGCGTTCTATTCAGGCCATTATATATACAATATATATATATTATATATTTCGTCGATTTCCTTTTAAAACATATTTTATAAATCGTTTTAAATTCGTTTTCAAAACAAATTCAACTTCCTATTCAATTTCGAATCAAAATTGAATATTCCATATCATTTCTATATAAGTGATAATATTTTCAAAACGTTATATTTTGAAATTACTTCTTTTTCTATATTCATTGTAAAAACGAATATAATCGATATAAATATCGCTCACATCAAAATGGCGCAACTCTAATCAACACGGCTTTATATATTTCAATAAATTCGTTATTCTATTCAACAAATGAATATTTATTCCATTCAACACATGAATCTATATTTCTTTCAACACATGAACATTCCCAACACATGAGCACTGTCAACACATGACTATTTTTATTATTTAATATATTTTATAAAACTATGGTATCTATCGTTTGATTTTTAAAACAAACTCCAACTGTAAAGTAGTAAGAGAATGATTCCCTAGGTATTAACGCCGAAGGCCGGAACAAATATCAGATCAATACCCTGGAAACCACTCATCTTATCTATTTTCCAGTTAGTTTCTAACTTTAAATATGATAAAGATGTAAATTTTTATGTTAAAATATTTCTTTCAACACATGATAATTTTCAACACATGATTATTTATTCTATTCAACACGTGAATATATTCTTCATTCTATTCTTTATTTTCCCAATTGGAATGAGGCCCAATCAATTACCATATAATGTTAATTATATGGATTCCATACAACACATGTATATAAACAGCAACGATAATAATCAACCATCATCCAAAGTGCACTACGCAACTGCATAAGCATTAAATATAGATAATTAACGCTCACACAGCCTGTCGACCAATCGATCGACATACAATTAAATAATTGGGATTAGTGTATGCCAAATATCATCCCAATACCCGTGTGGGGTTTCAAATCAACAAACACGGATTTTTAGTTGTGCAGTTGGGCGATGTGTAAAATTCATCGTCCCAATCAATATCCTTCAAATAAGTGTACATAAACAAACCGTCCGGTTTGTAAATGAAAATTTATTTATCCACATTCACGTTAAAAATTATATTTTTAACGATAATTAATTTATTTCAACACATGAATATTTTATTATCGATTTCACATCAACATCACACCATCAACTACACATCAAAATCAAACAAACAAGCATACAAGCCGTCCATGGTCTGTGGACGACGGGTGTTGAGACGACCCGAACTTCCCCGGTCTCCGAAGAGATGAGAAAGAGCGGATAGAATTGAGAACACGACAAAATCAGAACGCAGACAAAAGAACATTTTCATTATTATTACAACAATTCCATCAGATACAAGAATATACAGAGTATAAATGAATATTACACATAAATATCAGATATTTAAATTACATTTAAATACATCGCAGCGGAAAATAATACAATACACAACTAGAAGGAGATATACGGATACAAAGCTTTCCGGATATCGTTCCAGCTGTAAACCAGGATCCTATGAATATAAATCTGCAAAACCAAAACTACTAGCTGCCCGTGTCAAAATAAGGGGCACCCAGAGTTTAGGTCAAAACAATAAACTCCAGGTCAGTCATGTGACTGGTGTGAGAACTAAAACAGTTATTAATCTTTGTTTTTAAAGTTCGGTAAATCAAGGGACCACGCCGTATAACACGGAACGGGTTTCCTCCCAAGAATACCAGTGCATAAAACAAACAACGCAATGCTAAATAAAGAAAAATGAAGCTATTATAAGACCCAGGTCCTATCACACAATGCAACGCAAGCCGGGGGATAGGGTTTTTACCTTATAATAGCCAAGAAAGCTTGATACGTTTAAAACAAATCATTTTGATACTATTATAAGTGTATAGTGTATAAAACAACTTCAAATCATAAGTATCAATCATAGGTGGCATGAATGCCCCATAACACTATGTCGCCATATATAGGTTATACAATCAAAATCGCAATGTCGCGTATTTGGAAATTGGATTTTCGTTTGTGAACCGAGGCAAAAGATAGTCCTCAACCGATTCGAGACTCTCTAGCCCGAGCCTCAGGCAAGTACTCAGTCAAACCTTGGAGCGACAGGGCCGGTCCACCGATGTGGATTAAAATGCCTGAACACTACGTTTCCCCGCCCTTTGGGGCGTAAATGAGCCAACGAATGGCTCCATCGGACCCGGATCGTCCGATCTAACCGAGGCGCCTCGCAACAGCAACAACCACATAGGTGAAAAGTATATAAATGTCAGGGCTGGTAGGTCACTGACACCACCCTAGCTAGAAGGAAACGCATGCCCTCCCTGAGGTCCTTCTCCCGTTTTTGGTTCACCACCGGGGTGCAAAACTCACGAAGTAAACATTACACAAAGCTACGCCACAAAGGCCGTGCTTTGATCATCACCACAAGACTTTGCTTTTCAACAGAAGCCTCGATCAATTGCCACTTAGGCATGCCACACAGGAAATTCACTCCATGCGTTTGATATCCATCAATATGTAACCCCTGAGCTCGTACGTCTCAGAGAAGGGCGTTAAGCAAGAGAATAAATTCTCCGCCGCCAAACAGATATATATTTAATAGAGATCAATCACACGGACTAAAATCCAATGTCAGACACACTGTCCATTTACAAGTCCGTTCTGGGTCTGAACGAAACCGGAGGCACCTAGTACCCCGCATATCCATCGATCTCCAAGTACGTCTGGACGATCACCAACTGTTTCCATCTTCTTGGGTGTACAGCCCATCAAGATCATCAGTAATCAGCCAAACGACGTGAAGACCTCCGGTCTTCGACCATCGTCTTCATCTTCGACTTATCGTCATATCAGTTATCCAGAATGGGATAAACCCGGTCTTTCCGAATAACTCGCGTATATTATAAAAGTGTTACACAAACACAACATACGCCTCATTCCAATTCAGAATATTCTTTTATTCAAATATTCCTATACTTTGGGAAAAGTTCCCATTAATTTTATCCAAGATAAATTCTTTAAATTTATTCTTTAATCTCCTTTGAATATCAATTCAAACTAGTCAGGATTAGCGAACCACACCGAAGTAATCATTTATTTTATTTCCCAATCCCAACCTATTCATCCCATGAAGTAAAACTGGTTATACTTCATATCTAACACCACGGTGTTATCGGTAAATTCAATTACCATTTCACGTTCAAATCTAATTAAAGATTTAACTATCGCCTGGAGTAAAACTGGTGATACTCCATTCTCGATCTTTTCAATCTATTTAAAGATTCATTAAAACTCCACTTAGTTTTAATTGTTAACTGGGTTAAAGAATCAGTGTCGTTTAAAACACGGTTCACGATAAACCCAAAGTCACATTCCATTAATTATCGGGTTAAAGAACAAGTGTTATTTAAAACACTGTCCACGATAAACCCAAAAATCAATATCAATTCAACTCCAATTAAATATTATTTAATTGGTACACTTCATTAAATCTAAATAAAAAGATTTAATCTTTTCTCAACTGGGTTCAAGAACAGTGTTAGTCAAGACACCATTCACGACAAACCCAAATCACATTTGATATTCAATACGAGCCTCCGAATAGAAAATATATTGGCTTATATTCAATATCAAATTCTACAATTAACAAATGTCGTATTGGAAATAACGATATGTATATATATATCTTTCAAATTTCCATAACAACATCTGTATAATCACGAATTCCAACATCGAAATATTCCGAAGACAATTTCGATTCAAATCCACTCCAATGCAATCATTGGAAATTCTGGTTATTTTTAAAACCCTTTTCAAATTCAATTTATTTATTTAAAAATAAATAGAACTATAATTCTAGTTCAAAACTAGTTCATTTCGATAAAAATCTATTTTTATCTTTTCAAATATGGAGTTTTTCATCCCAATCTTCACAAATCATTTCTTATGATTTTACACAAATTATTACTATTTTTAATAATTTTATCAAGGCCCGTACAGTCGATTTCCATCAACGGCCATCGAACTGCACTTACAACGACCTTTTTCAAATTTGATTTGGACGTATCTCCAAATCCAACCGTTAGATTTCAAATTTCTAATATTCGTTAGAAAGCTCTTTTAGATACGAACCCAATGGTTCTGGTTTTAGGAGAATCCGACGGTCGGATCTCCCGCAGTATCCATTCGAAGTCAATGGTCGAAATTCGCGAACTGCCGCGGCGCGGCGCATTCTATTCAGGCCATTATATTATATATATAATATATATATTATATACTTCGTCGATTTCAATTCAAAACGTGCTTTATAAGTCGTCTTAAATTTATTTTCAAAACGGTTTCAACTTCATATTCAATTTCAAATCAAAATTGAATATTCCAATATAAATTCGTTTTAAATTCTTTTCAAATCGATTTCAAATTCATTTAAATTCAATTTCAATTCGAATTCAATTTCAATTCAAATTCAATTCTATTCAATTTCAATTCAAATTCAATTCTATTCAGTTTAAATTCGAATTTCTATTCTTTTCAAAATATTAGATTTTGAAATCACTTTCGATATTCATTATAAAATGAATAAAATCGATATAAATATCGTTCACGTCAAAATGGCGTCAAACTAATCAACACGGCTTCATATATTGATATTTTCAAATATTCCATTTCGAATATTTCTATTTCAAATATTTCTATTTCAAATATTTCTTTTCAACTATTTCTATTTCAAATATTCTATTTCAAATATTTCTATTTCAAAACTGGAATGAGGCCCAATCAATTACCATATAATGTTAATTATATGGATTTTCTACAACACATGTATATATCAACAACGATGAATAATCAACCATCATCCAAAGTGCATTCTACACTATATAAGCATCAAATATAAATATTCAACGCTTATAACAGCCTGTCAATCAATCGATCGACATACAACTAAACAATCGGGATTAGTGTACGTCAAATATCATCCCAATACCCATGTGTGGTTTCAAGCAATCAAACACAGATTTTTATTTGTGCAGTTGGGCGATGTGTAAAATTTATCGTCCCAATCAATGTCCTTCAAATAGGTGTACATAAACAAACCGTCCGGTTTGTAAATGAATATTTATTTATTCACATTCACGTTAAAAATTATATTTTTAACGATAAAATAATTTATTTTAACACATGAATTTTTATTCGGTTCATTTATTAAATAAAATGTTATCTTTATTTTTCTAACTTATTTTTAGAAAATTTCGGCGGCATAACGACACGATACTAGAAACGGGACAAGGCCTAGCCTTATCCCCGGTCTAGTGAAGGCCCATGCCATTCACACATCAATCGAATCAATTTCATTTCACCAAACAATTCAATTCAAACCAAATAATCCAACCAACTACACAACCAAACAATTTAACAAACAAGCCATCCATGGTCTGTGGATGACGGGTGTCGGGTGCTACTAAACACCGTCTGCATCCTAGTATATATATATACTAGAAATAACATAAAGAGTGAGAAATTCTCACCGATAGCTATCCTAACTCCACGGCACTTCTAATGCAGGAAATCTTCACTGTTCTCGTCTCTAATCACTTTCTTTGCCCGTAGCCACTACATATATAAAAATCGAATTTTTACTTCGCTATTCAATATATAAAAATCGAATTTTTACTTCGATGTTCAATATATAAAAATCACATTTTTACTTCGATGTTCAATATATAAAAATCATATTTTTACTTGAATAAAAGTCCTATATTTTCAGTTTTTAAAATCGTATATTTTATCATATAAAAATCCTGACTTTTTATTATTAAAAATCATTGCTTTTTAATACTATACTATTTATAAAAACTGATTTTAAATTTATGCTAAAAAAAATGAATTACATTATATAAAAATGAATAAAAATAAAATACAAAAACTTACAGTATTTAATTGGGAAAGGGGGAACTGGTGATGTGCTTGGCGGCGTCGGGGAGGTCGGTGGGGTTTGGGCGCATCTGGGTTTTGGGGGGGGGGGGGGAAGGCTCGAACGGAGGCCGGAGATGGGGGAAGCGGAGGGCGTCAGAGAGTGTTCCAGGAGGGGGAGGCGGTGGTGCCAGGGCGTCTGAGGTGGGCTAGGGGATTTAGGGGAAATCGGTTTGGGGAAGAAGAGGGAGGACGAGATGCGAGATGGCGGGAGAGAAGAAGTGCGTCGGCAGCGTTGTGGGGGTCCTCCGGCGATGGCGCGGAGGTGGTTGGAGGCGGCTCCGCCGAGGGTTGCTTCGTTTTTTTTCTTTTTTTTCTTTTTGTTTGAAATCGAAATGAACCGGGGGGGGGCAGAGGAGATAAAGGGGAGAGGAGAGAGAATGATTTTTTGTTTATTTATTTTAATTCCTAAATGTTGACTTTTACATACGACCTCTATACGAGGCCCAACGACTATTGCCCCTAGCGTTATACCCCCATTCTGAACACAATGGGATGTGTATCGTAGGCTGATTCGATAGTTACAATCAGTTTCCGTCAAAATCAACATATAACTCTATATATTGAATTTGAACGCACATTTCAAATTACCGGGGTCACATACTAACTAGAAAAATTCCAAAAAAATATTTTCTAGCTTCGTATTGATGATACGGTCCTAACAAAACTAGTTTCGTCGGATCCTGAGACTGTTAGAAAAATGGCCAATTTCCAGTCGATTAAAATCAACTGAAACTGGTCAAACGCGTTTTCCTTTGCCACGCTCACATATTGATTCGAAAAATTATGAAATTTGAAATCTAGCAATAATTTGACATCACGGACCCAACAAAACTGATTTCGTCGAAATCCGAGGTCGTTTGCAAAATTCCCATTTTTAAGGGCCTGAATTCCATAGCGACTATTCAGAATTTTCTACTGGACATATCTTTTGATTCCCGCTATGAAATTTTGATTTTTCAGATTCGTTGGAAAGATAGTCACTATTAGATTCCATTATTTTTGGTTTCACTAAAATCCGGTTTGTTTTGCACCCGGTACGTTCAATTGAAGTTTGAAATCGAACTACCGCGCCATTTTCAATTCCTTTATAAATATAAATAAAATAAATATTTATATTATAACGACGACGCGTATATAATATATACGTTCGAATTATATTCAAAATAAATTTTCGTCTATATTATTTTAAAATAATCTATTTTAAATATTCAAAATCCGCTAAAATTGCCAAAATAAAAATTTTAAACTGGCCCAGATTTTCGGGTTGTTACAATCTCCCACACTTAAAACTTTTCGTCCCCGAAAAGGAACAAAGTCGAAAGTGGTTTGATTAATCAACTCTACGTTCGATCTGGCTTCCATTCTCCAACTTTTCAGTTTTTGAGAATTTTTCAAAAAAATTCAAAAATTTGGCTAACACCCGGAATTTTTGAAAAATTTCGCCATAACCTCCCCTGCACCGGGAGCCACGGGAAAATCCCTAAATTGCCATATAGGCCTTCTGATCTCAAAAAGAAAAAGAAAAAGCCAAGCGGCTAGCCAATCGGCTCATAAAATCATCATCACCTAAACAAAACAGTAAATTACATAGTAAACATGTACCTATTTGTCGGGCAAACAAATTTTATTCTCTGCTCTAGCCTCCTTGCTATGACCTGTTCAATGTAAGTACAAGTATATGCAAGCAAATGCGATAAATTTCAATACAATTCAATATTTGATTCAATTAGGCATAATGGTTCAAAATTATCAAACAAATAAACAAACAACACAAACATCAATCAATTAGTGAATTATCATTTCAAATTCATAACTTTGATATATAGTCAAAAATCAGATTTTTGGTGCCAAATCACAACAATAGGCCCTATCTAATTTTGGTTCTCACACCAGTCAATAGGAGATATATAAATATCACCCCTTCAACACTCGAACACTAATTCTGATGATGTTGCTACAATCATCAGAATCATCTTCGGGCGACTAGATTGTGAATCTATATCTATCCAGTATATTAAAATTTCAAATACACGTTTGCAAGGCGTATATGCAAAATCTTTATATACTGGACTGTCCAAATCAATATAAACTAAATAATCAAATATGAATAGTTGATTTAAATTTTCAAAACAAAATTTGTTTTCATTTTTTGTTTAAATATACTCATCTCACTCGTTCTAGGATACTACTGATCCTATCTCTAACGAGTCATTCTCATTGGATATTACTAATCCAATATCTGATGAATTCTTTCGTATGGTTCTAATGTGTCTTGTTCTCTGCTTTGTAAACCAAAGCTCTGATACCACGATGAGACGACCCGAACTTCCCCGGTCTCTGAAGAGATGAGAAAGAGCGGATAGAATTGAGAACACGACAAAATCAGAACGCAGACAAAAGAACATTTTCATTGTTATTACAACAATTCCATCAGATACAAGAATATACAGAGTATAAATGAATATTACACATAAATATCAGAGATTTAAATTACATTTAAATACATCACAGCGGAAAATAATACAATACACAACTAGAAGGAGATATACGGATACAAAGCTTTCCGGATATCGTTCCAGCTGTAAACCAGGATCCTGTGAATATAAATCTGCAAAACCAAAACTACTAGCTGCCCGTGTCAAAATAGGGGCACCCAGAGTTTAGGTCAAAACAATAAACTCCAGGTCAGTCATGTGACTGGTGTGAGAACTAAAACAGTTATTAATCTTTGTTTTTAAAGTTCGGTAAATCAAGGGACCACGCCGTATAACACGGAACGGGTTTCCTCCCAAGAATACCAGTGCATAAAACAAACAGCGCAATGCTAAATAAAGAAAAATGAAGCTATTATAAGACCCAGGTCCTATCACACAATGCAACGCAAGCCGGGGGATAGGGTTTTTACCTTATAATAGCCAAGAATGCTTGATACGTTTAAAACAAATCATTTTGAAACTATTATAAGTGTATAGTGTATAAAACAACTTCAAATCATAAGTATCAATCATAGGCGGCATGAATGCCCCCATAAAACTATGTCGCCATATATAGGTTATACAATCAAAATCGCAATGTCGCGTATTTGGAAATTGGATTTCCGTCTATGAACCGAGGCAAAAGATAGTCCTCAACCGATTCGAGACTCTCTAGCCCGAGCCTCAGGCAAGTACTCAGTCAAGCTTTGGAGCGACAGGGCCGGTCCACCGATGTGGATTAAAATGCCTGAACACTACGTTTCCCCGCCCTTTGGGGCGTAAATGAGCCAACGAATGGCTCCATCGGACCCGGATCGTCCGATCTAACCGAGGCGCCTCGCAACAGCAACAACCACATAGGTGAAAAGTATATAAATGTCAGGGCTGGTAGGTCACTGACACCACCCTAGCTAGAAGGAAACGCATGCCCTCCCTAAGGTCCTTCTCCCGTTTTTGGTTCACCACCGGGGTGCAAAACTCGCGAAGTAAACATTACACAAAGCTACGCCACAAAGGCCGTGCTTTGATCATCACCACAAGACTTTTCTTTTCAACAGAAGCCTCGATCAATTGCCACTTAGGCATGCCACACAGGAAATTCACTCCATGCGTTTGATATCCATCAATATGTAACCCCTGAGCTCGTACGTCTCAGAGAAGGGCGTTAAGCAAGAGAATAAATTCTCCGCCGCCAAACAGATATATATTTAATAGAGATCAATCACACGGACTAAAATCCAATGTCAGACACACTGTCCATTTACAAGTCCGTTCTGGGTCTGAACGAAACCGGAGGCACCTAGTACCCCGTATATCCATCGATCTCCAAGTACGTCTGGACGATCACCAACTGTTTCCATCTTCTTGGGTGTACAGCCCAATCAAGATCATCAGTAATCACCCAAATGACGTGAAGACCTCCGGTCTTCGACCATCGTCTTCATCTTCGACTTATCGTCGTATCAGTTATCCAGAATGGGATAAACCTGGTCTTTCCGAATAACTCGCGTATATTATAAAAGTGTTACACAAACACAACATACGCCTCATTCCAATTCAGAATATTCTTTTATTCAAATATTCCTATACTTTGGGAAAAGTTCCCATTAATTTTATCCAAGATAAATTCTTTAAATTTATTCTTTAATCTCCTTTGAATATCAATTCAAACTAGTCGGGATTAGCGAACCACACCGAAGTAATCATTTATTTTATTTCCCAATCCCAACCTATTCATCCCATGAAGTAAAACTGGTTATACTTCATATCTAACACCACGGTGTTATCAGTAAATTCAATTACCATTTCACGTTCAAATCTAATTAAAGATTTAACTATCGCCTGGAGTAAAACTGGTGATACTCCATTCTCGATCTTTTCAATCTAATTAAAAATTCATTAAAACTCCACTTAGTTTTAATCGTTAACTGGGTTAAAGAATCAGTGTCGTTTAAAACACGGTTCACGATAAACCCAAAGTCACATTCCATTAATTATCGGGTTAAAGAATGAGTGTTATTTAAAACACTGTCCACGATAAACCCAAAAATCAATATCAATTCAACTCCAATTAAATATTATTTAATTGGTACACTTCATTAAATCTAAATAAAAAGATTTAATCTTTTCTCAACTGGGTTCAAGAACAGTGTTAGTCAAGACACCATTCACGACAAACCCATATCACATTTGATATTCAATACGAGGCTCCGAATAGAAAATATATCGGCTTATATTCAATATCAAATTCTACAATTAACAAATGTCGTATTGGAAATAACGATATGTATATATATATATCTTTCAAATTTCCATAACAACATCTATATAATCACGAATTCCAACATCGAAATATTCCGAAGACAATTTCGATTCAAATCCACTCCAATGCAATCATTGGAAATTTTGGTTATTTTTAAAACCCTTTTCAAATTCAATTTATTTATTTAAAAATAAATAGAACTATAATTCTAGTTCAAAACTAGTTCATTTCGATAAAAATCTATTTTTATATTTTCAAATATGGAGTTTTTCATCCCAATCTTCACAAATCATTTCTTATGATTTCACACAAATTATTACTATTTTTAATAATTTTATCAAGGCCCGTACAGTCGATTTCCATCAACGGCCATCGAACTGCACTTACAACGACCTTTTTCAAATTTGATTTGGACGTATCTCCAAATCCAACCGTTAGATTTCAAATTTCTAATATTCGTTAGAAAGCTCTTTTCGATACGAACCCAACGGTTCCGGTTTTAGGAGAATGCGACGGTCGGATCTCCCGCAGTATCCATTCGAAGTCAATGGTCGAAATTCGCGAACTGCCGCGGCGCGGCGCGTTCTATTCAGGCCATTATATTATATATATAATATATACTTTGTCGATTTCAATTCAAAACGTGCTTTATAAGTCGTCTTAAATTTATTTTCAAAACGGTTTCAACTTCATATTCAATTTCAAATCAAAATTGAATATTCCAATATAAATTCGTTTTAAATTCTTTTCAAATCGATTTCAAATTCATTTAAATTCAATTTCAATTCGAATTCAATTCTATTCAATTTCAATTCAAATTCAATTCTATTCAATTTCAATTCAAATTCAATTCTATTCAGTTTCAATTCGAATTTCTATTCTTTTCAAAATATTAGATTTTGAAATCACTTTCGATATTCATTATAAAATGAATAAAATCGATATAAATATCGTTCACGTCAAAATGGCGTCAAACTAATCAACACGGCTTCATATATTGATATTTTCAAATATTCCATTTCGAATATTTCTATTTCAAATATTTCTATTTCAAATATTTCTTTTCAACTATTTCTATTTCAAATATTCTATTTTAAATATTTCTATTTCAAAACTGGAATGAGGCCCAATCAATTACCATATAATGTTAATTATATGGATTTTCTACAACACATGTATATATCAACAACGATGAATAATCAACCATCATCCAAAGTGCATTCTACACTGTATAAGCATCAAATATAAATATTCAACGCTTATAACAGCCTGTCAATCAATCGATCGACATACAACTAAACAATCGGGATTAGTGTACGTCAAATATCATCCCAATACCCGTGTGGGGTTTCAAAAAATCAAACACAGATTTTTATTTGTGCAGTTGGGCGATGTGTAAAATTTGTCGTCCCAATCAATGTCCTTCAAATAGGTGTACATAAACAAACCGTCCGGTTTGTAAATGAATATTTATTCACATTCACGTTAAAAATTATATTTTTAACGATAAAATATTTTATTTTAACACATGAATTTTTATTCGGTTCATTTATTAAATAAAATGTTATCTTTATTTTTCTAACTTATTTTTAGAAAATTTCGGCGGCAGAACGACACGATACTAGAAACGGGACAAGGCCTAGCCTTATCCTCGGTCTAGTGAA
Source organism: Allium sativum (assembly GCA_030737875.1). NCBI lineage: Eukaryota > Viridiplantae > Streptophyta > Magnoliopsida > Asparagales > Amaryllidaceae > Allium > Allium sativum. The sequence goes on along the minus strand of CM060927.1, from coordinate 256,266,883 downwards.
GGCCCACGCCATTCACACATCAATCGAATCAATTTCATTTCACCAAACAATTCAATTCAAACCAAATAATCCAACCAACTACACAACCAAACAATTTAACAAACAAGCCATCCATGGTCTGTGGATGACGGGTGTCGGGTGCTACTAAACACCGTCTGCATCCTAGTATATATATATACTAGAAATAACTTAAAGAGTGAGAAATTCTCACCGATAGCTATCCTAACTCCACGGCACTTCTAATGCAGGAAATCTTCACTATTCTCGTCTCTAATCACTTTCTTCGCCCGTAGCCACTACATATATAAAAATTGAATTTTTACTTCGCTATTCAATATATAAAAATCGAATTTTTACTTCGATGTTCAATATATAAAAATCACATTTTTACTTCGATGTTCAATATATAAAAATCATATTTTTACTTGAATAAAAGTCCTATATTTTCAGTTTTTAAAATCGTATATTTTATCATATAAAAATCCTCACTTTTTATTATTAAAAATCATTGCTTTTTAATACTATACTATTTATAAAAACTGATTTTAAATTTATGCTAAAAAAATGAATTACATTATATAAAAATGAATAAAAATAAAATACAAAAACTTACAGTATTTAATTGGGAAAGGGGGGACTGGTGATGTGCTTGGCGGCGTCGGGGAGGTCGGTGGGGTTTGGGCGCGTCTGGGTTTTGGGGGGGGGGGGAAGGCTCGAACGGAGGCCGGAGATGGGAGAAGCGGAGGGCGTCGGAGAGGGTTCCAGGAGGGGGAGGCGGTGGTGCCAGGGCGTCCGAGGTGGGTAGGGGATTTAGGGGAAATCGGTTTGGGGAAGATGAGGGAGGACGAGATGCGAGATGGCGGGAGAGAAGCAGTGCGTCGACAGCGTGGTGGGGGTCCTCCGGCGATGGCGCGGAGGTGGTTGGAGGCGGCTCCGCCGAGGGTTGCTTCGTTTTTTTTCTTTTTTTCTTTTTGTTTGAAATCGAAATGAAGGGGGGGGGCAGAGGAGATAAAGGGGAGAGGAGAGAGAATGATCTTTTATTATTATTATTTATTTTAATTCCTAAATGTTGACTTTTACATACGACCTCTATACGAGACCCAACGACTTTCGCCCCTAGCGTTATACCCCCATTCTGAACACAATGGGATGTGTATCGTAGGCTGATTCGATAGTTACAATCAGTTCCCATCAAAATCAACATATAACTCTATATATTGAATTTGAACGCACATTTCAAATTACCGGGGTCACATACTAACTAGAAAAATTCCAGAAAATATTTTCTATCTTCGTATTGATGATACGGTCCTAACAAAACTAGTTTCGTCAGATCCTGAGACTGATAGAAAAATGGCCAATTTCCAGTCGATTAAAATCAACTGAAACTGGTCAAACGCGTTTTCCTTTGCCACGCTCACATATTGATTCGAAAAATTATGAAATTTGAAATCTAGCAATAATTTGAAATCACGGACCCAACAAAACTGATTTCGTCGAAATCCGAGGTCGTTTGCAAAATTCCCATTTTTAAGGGCCTGAATTCCATAACGACTATTCAGAATTTTCAACTGGACATATCTTTAGATTCCCGCTATGAAATTTTGATTTTTCGGATTCGTTGGAAAGATAGTCACTATTAGATTCCATTATTTTTGGTTTCACTAAAATCCGGTTTGTTTTGCACCCGGTACATTCAATTGAAGTTTGAAATCGAATTATCGAACTACCGCGCCATTTTCAATTCCTTTATAAATATAAATAAAATAAATATTTATATTATAACGACGACGCGTATATAATATATACGTTCGAATTATATTCAAAATAAATTTTCGTCTATATTATTTTAAAATAATCTATTTTAAATATTCAAAATCCGCTAAAATTGCCAAAATAAAAATTTTAAACTGGCCCAGATTTTCGGGTTGTTACAGGTGTCGGGTGCTACTAAACACCGTCTGCATCCTATATATTTTAACTAGTAAAACAAGATTTAAAGTGAGAAGTTCTCACCGACTAGCTAATCCAAATGCCATGACTCTTCATAGATAGGAAATCTTCATCGCGCTCGCCTCTAGTTATTTTCGTCGTTCGCATTCACTACATATATAAAAATCACATTTTTATATTCTCTCCACTTCACGATAAAATAAAGTTCAGATTTTTATTTCACTTCATATATTTACAACGCTTCTTTCTATATAAAAATTATATTTTTATATTTCTACCTCTTATATAAAGATCGAATTTTTATTATCATACCTTTATAAAAATCATATTTTTAATATGCTACTAGTATAAAAATTATACTTTTAACCTTTCTATATTATAAAAATTATATTTTTACTCTTTCTATATTATAAAAATTATATTTTTACTCTTTCTATATTATAAAAATTATATTTTTACTCTTTCTATATTATATTTTTATTCTCTTCACTATATAAAAATTATATTTTTCTTCATATGATAAAAATCATATTTTTATACCGTTACTTTGCATGCAAAGATTATATTTTTATATTGGCACTTATATATAAAAGACCATATTTTTATAATAATATTAGAAGGATAAAAATTGTATCTTTATCTTGATTTCATATTATAAAAATTTCACCTTTCCTTTTATAAAAACACGACCTTTCCTTATATAAAAATATTAACTTTCTTATAATAAAAACCTATATTTTTTATGTTGCTATTCATATACAAAACCATCAAATCTTTATCATAAGATTTTTCATATGAAAACCCCATTTTTATTTCAGATCTTAACACATAAAAATCGTATTTTTATCTTCAAAACTATATGTAAAAACCATATTTTTAATTTCAAAACTATATTATAAAAAAAATTAGTTTTCTAAACAATGTAAAAACTTAAAATAAAATAAACAAAGCAAAAAAAACTCACTGTGATTGGGTTCCAACGCGAGAGGGGGGTTTCTTGGATCGTCGGAGGGGGCTGCGGTCGTGGTAGCCCGATGAAAGGGGGGTCTGGAGCGGGCGGAGGCGTCGTACGGGGTCGGGGTGGTCGGAGCGTGGCTAGGGTTGGGTGCGGGCTCGAGTTGGGGTAAAGGGGGGTTCGAGTTTGCCGCGGGTTGGGCGCTCGAGTTTGAAGAGGAGGGACGACGGAGGGGGATCGTCGGTTGGAGGCGGAGGGCGAACGTCGAGGGAGGCCTGGCGAAGGGAGCAGTTTTTTTTTCTCCTGAAATCGAACGGTGAAGAATGGAAAAGGGGAGAGAGAAAGTATAGAGAGGGGGGGGGGGGGTTTAGTGAAATAAGGGTTGACCTTTTTTTTTTAATTTTTATATCCCCAAAAAGGTAACTTTTTATTTTGAACTCAGAATCGAACCCACCGACTATCGTCCCTAGCGTATTACCCCTATTCCGAACACAATGGGATATGCCATGAAGGCCAATTCGATCGTTACGATCAGTTTTCGTTAAATTTACATTTAAATCATTATATCAGATTTTAAACGTACATTTCAATTTACCGAGGCCGCATACGAACTCGAAAAATTCCCGAAAAATATTTCTAGCTTCGTATTGAAGATACGGTCCTAACAAAACTAGTTTCATCGAATTCTGAGACCATTTGAAAAATGGCCATTTTCCAGTCGATTAAAATCAACTGAAACAGGTCAACCGCGTTTTCCTTTGCCACGCTCACATATTGATTCGAAAAATTATGAAAGTTGGAATCTAGCAATCTCTTGAAATCACGGATCCAACAAAAGTGGTTTCGTCGAAATCCGAGGTCGTTTGCAAAATGGCTATTTTTAAAGGCCTGAATTCCATAGCGACTATACTGGAATTTCAACTGGACATATCTTTTGATTCCCGCTATGAAATTTTGATTTTTCGGATTCGTTAGAAAGATATTACCAATTAGATTCTATTATTTTTCGTTTCACTAAAATCCGGTTTATTTTGCACCCGGTACATTCATTTGAATTTTGAAATCGAATTATCGAACTACCGCGCCATTTTCAATTCCTTTTATAATTTAAATTAAATATTTATATTCTACCGTCGAGCTATATAAATATATACGTTCGAATTCTATTCAAAATAAATTTCTCGTCATTGTTATTGAAAATAATCCATTTTAAATATTCAAAATTCGCTAAAATTGCCAAAATAAAAATTTTAAACTGGCCCAGATTTCCGGGTTGTTACATTCTCCCCTACTTAAAACATTTCGTCCCCGAAAAGGAACGAAGCCGAAAGTTGTTTCACAAATCAACTCAACTTCCATCATTTTCGCTATGGCTTAAGTCCTTCAATTTTTCAGTTTCTAAGAACTTTTCAAATTTTTCAAAAATTTGGCTAACACCCTAAATTTTCGAAAAATTTCGCCTTAACCTCCCCTGCACCGGGGACTTCGGGATTTTTCATATAGCCTCCCATGGCCTTCTTCAATCCAAAAGAAAAAGAAAAAGCCAAGCGGCTAGCAATTCGGCTCATAAAATCATCATCACCCAAACAAAACAGTAAATTATGGTAAACATGTACCTATTTGTCGGGCAAAACAATTTTATTCTTCTGCTCTAGCCTCCTTGTTATGACCTATTCAATGTAAGTACATGCATATGCAAGCAAATGCGACCAATTTTCAATACAATTCAATATTTGATTCTATTAGGCGTAATGGTTCAGAATTTCAAACAAATAGACAAACAACACAACCATCAATCAATTAGTGGATTAACGTTTCAAATTCATAATTTTGATACATATACAGAAAATCATGTTTTTGATGCCAAATCACAACAATAAACCAATCTAGTTTTGGTTCTCACACCAGTCTAATAGAAATATATAGATATCACACCTTTGAAACACGAACATAAATATTGGTGATGGAGCTCCATCATGAAATCATCTCCGAGCGACTAGAGTGTGATTCTATATCTAACTAGTATATTAAAACTTCGAACATACGTTCATGACGCGTATATACAAAACCTTTATATACTAGATTGCCTAAATTCAAAATAAATAAATATTCAAATACGTATAAAACGATTTAAATTATCAAAATAAAGTTGGTTTTCATTTGAAAAATATACTCTTCACACTCGTTCTAGGATACTACTGATCCTATCTCTAACGAGTCATTCTAATTGGATATTACTAATCCAATATCTGATGAACTCTTTCGTATGGTTCTAATGTGTCTTGTTCTCGAGCTCTATAAACCAAAGATCTGATACCAACTGTAGTACCCCGTAACTTCCCCATCTCCGAAGAGAAGAGAAAGAACGAATTACCGTGAGAACACGACATAACAGAACGTAGACAGAAGAACATTTCATTGTATATTACAATAATTCCATCAGAATACAAGAATATATAGAGTATCAATAAATATACATTCGACAATTATCAGAGATTACAATAAATTACATTTAAATACATCGCAGCGGAAAATAATACAAAACACAACTAGAAGTAATACACGGATACAGAGCTTTCCAAGCATCGTTCTAGATGTAAATCAGGATCCTGTGAAAATTAATCTGCAAAACCAAAACTACTAGTTGCCCGTGCGGAAAATAAGGGCACCCAGAGTTTAGGTTAAAAAAATAAACTCCAGGTCAGTCATGTGACTGGTGTGAGAACTAAAACAGTTATTTAAAACTTGATTTTAAAGGAGAGTAATTCAAGGGACCACGCCGTATAACACGGAACGGGTTTCCTCCCAAGAACACTAGTGCATATATCAAAGCAGTGCAATGCTTTTTCGAAAAATGAAGCTATTATAAGACCCAGGTCCCATCACACAATGCAATGCAAGCCGGAGGATAGGGTTTTCCCTTATAATAGCCAAACATGCTTGGTACGTTTAAAACAAATCATTTGATACTATTATAGGTGTATAGTTTCAAAAGAATTTCAATCATAAATATCAATCATAGACTGTAACACCCCGAATTTCAGTTAACACTGATATTCACTAATTACAGAATTAATAATCTCAGATGTGAGAATCAGGGGAAACGGGTTACGTCATTGTGTTCGTCTCGGAAAAATACGCGAAATAGAGTCCGAAATTTTGTAAATCGGAGTCCGTATGACCCGGTTAAGGCCCAAAGAAGTTTTCGGGAAATTTGAATTTCGAAACATGCAGAAATGGGGGCCAGGCGGGAAAACTCCCGCCCAGCCAAGTCGACTTGGCTGTCGACAGGGCTGTCGACTTGCCTGTCGACATGCCTATCGACTTGGCAGTCGACAGGGCTGTCGACTTGCCCTGTCGGCTGATTCTGGCCTGGGTGCACCTGGTTGAGTTTTGGGCTGGGTTGGAGGGCTTGGGACGAAATCTGACGGACCTAAACTAACATAGGGTTAATCTAAGGGTCTAAAACACAACCTAATCCTATAAATACACCCTAAGACTACCCTAATCCATACTAAAAATAGAATTTATGCCATCATGCCGCCAAAATGCAACTTAGAAGGAGCCTCCACTAATGTGTGAAGAGGATTGCAAGCTAATCAACTACCAATCCACCTCTACTTCAACTCTAGCAACTATCTAAGGAGCTAATCTTGGAGTTTGTGAGTTTCTATCACTTTAATAACCAATTGTTAAACTAAGTAGATGAGATGTGATGAGATCATATGGTTTTGCTTGCAGATCAATGGGTTTTAGGTCATATGTTATGATGCTAGTTTGCTAATCACTATGTTTAACACTTATTCATGATGACACTATGTTTATGCAAGTTAAGTGTTTGGGTTTATGCATGTTAAGTGGTGGGTTTTATGCATGCTAAGTATTTGGTTTTATGCATGCTAAGTGTTTGGTTTTATGCAAGTTATGATGCAAGTTCATATGCAAGTTATGATGCAAGTTCATATGCAAGTTCATATGCAAGTTTGTCTCTTTTTATGATATGCATAATATATGCAAGTTTGCCTCTAAGTATGGCATGTTATGCAAGTTCATATGCAAGTTATGATGCAAGTTCATATGCAAGTTATGATGCAAGTTCATATGCAAGTTTGTCTCTTTTTATGATATGCATAATATATGCAAGTTTGCCTCTAAGTATGGCATGTTATGCAAGTTCATATGCAAGTTATGATGCAAGTTCATATGCAAGTTTGTCTCTTTTTATGATATGCATAATATATGCAAGTTTGCCTCTATGTATGACATAAGTACATGTGCAAGTTCATCCCTTTTAGACCTATGACATGTATGCAAGTTGACACCTTTATGATAGGTCTATGACATGAACATTTAAGCAAGTTACCATCTTTATGACATATGTGATTCATGCAAGTTTGGGTTGGTTATTTATGCAAGTTGGGTTTATGGTCATATATGCAAGTTGACACCTTTTAAACCCATGATAATTCTAATGATATGCTAAGTTGAACCCATTGTGTGTACGATGAATCTTCTCTTTTGAAGTATGTCATGTTAACGTATTTACGTGGGGACGATGGGGTAAAAAAATTAATGAACATATAAAATTGTGTGAAGTGGGTATGATTAAACATACCATAAAGTGGATGGACATAATTGGGAATTTACCTATTAAGTTAGGTCTACCCATATTATGGAATTGGGAATTTACCTATTGAGTTAGGTCTACCCATATTCTTAAATATTTGTAATTAATTAGGGATAATTAATACAAATTATGGGGGTGATTAATTAGGTGTAATTAATCTACTAAGACACGAGGTTGGACCCTTTTGTAGCATAAGACTGCCCGGAACCGACCGGCAAATCCAGCGGCTACAAATGATTGGCCCAATGTAAGAGGTCTTAGTCATAAACTAAATACGTGACAAGTGTAAAGACACGAGGTAGACTCTGTTATGGTGTAAGGCTGCCCGGAACCAACCGGCATATCCAGCTGCCATAAAAGACAGTCTAATGTGAGAGGTCTTTACAAAGGTTACGATCTTAATTAATTAAGAAACACTTAACCAAATTAGCATGTAGTGAGGCATGAGGGGTTAAGTGGGTGCCTTGGGTGGCATGTAGTAACTAGTGGGGGTGCCTTGGGTGGCATGAGGAAACTAGTGGGTCGCCTTGGGTGGCAATAGAAAATACGATTAGAATACTTAACCAAAGTGGAACATGTAATTAAACACGATTAAAGGGTTAAGTAAGTGCCTTGGGTGGCATGTGGGAATCAAGTAAGTGCCTTGGGTGGCATGTGGAAATCTAGTGGGTGCCTTAAGTGGCAATTAATTAAATAACAAGCTTAAGTAGTAGCTTGTGGGGGCCTTAAGTGGCAATTGAAATATGATTAAATGACAAGCTTAACTAGTAGCTTGTGGGTTCCTTAAGTGGAAATTGAAATATGATTAAATGACAAGCTTAAGTAGTAGCTTGTGGGGGCCTTGAGTGGCAATTAAAATATGATTAAAAGACTTAACCAAAATTTATAACATGTAAGTGGACATGGTTAAAGGGTTAAGTGGGATTCACTAGAAATGACAAGCTAAGGTGGGTAGCTTGTGGGGGCCCATTTCAACCAATATCCCAAACATATCTTTGTGGGCTCGACCCAAGTCGAGGACGGGACACGCATATTGGGCATGACTGTAAGAGGCCAAAACGGGGTAGCGGTGGCAATGCGAGTCCAACGGGTTTCATATGCATGTGTGGACCCGGGCTGGTAGGTAAGACGTTGTTGCATCGTGTAGATATAAGCCGTGCACCATTTGTTGTGTCGGGTTGCCACTTTGGGGAGTGATACACCCCATTGTGGGGCCAGCACGGGTATCTACGGTAGGGAGCCGATCGCTTGGGAGTAGTGGGTACACCTAGTGGAGATAGGGGCAGACGGCACCTATGTAGTCAGTTAGGGGTACACGAAACTACTGGGTAAATTTTCTAAGTCCTTGGGAGGGATCAACCTTTAAGTAGGAATGACTGGTGTGGTGCAGTGTAGGAATTACCCTTGGGTGGGTAGATCTGGGGTGGTGCAGTGTAGTAATTATCCTTGGGTGGGTAAATGCGTCTTTACGGTTATCTTAGTTCATCCTAAGTCTAGTTGGCTGCTTAGTGTAGCCATTTATCCCCAGTCGTTACCATATATCAGGCTTATGTCTTACTCTGGTTACTTTAATGATTGTATTGTTAAAGTTATAGGACTCGCTCAGACTTATGTCTGACCCCGTTGTTTTTATCTTTTTTTTTTCAACCCTCAGGTTATTAGAGTGGGCCTAGCACTAGTGGGCTTTGATCAGACTGCTTTATCTACCTTTTGGAGCTTGGACCGTGGATGTAAAGCTCAGTTTATCTTTTCTATTATGGCTATTAAGTTATGTAGTGGGATTATGTACTTTTGTTTTATCAGGATGGATATTATGTACTTGACTCTTGTTTATGGTTTTGGTGTAACCAAACATGTTTTACTTTCCGCTGCAATGAAATGATGTTTTAAATTCTCAAGTATTACTTATATCTGTCTTGTTGTAATTTTTCTGTTCTATATTCACTTAAAATACTCCACCGATGTTATGGCATTCCCTTAGTGAGTGACCGTAGCGGTTGTGGGGTGTTACATAGACAACATGGGTACCATATATCATGTCGCCATACTAGTTCTACAATTAAAACCGCAATATCACGTATTGGAAATTGGATTTCTGTCATGAGCCGAGGCAAGGGGCAAGCTCCTCTCCGTTCGAGACACTCTAGCAAATGTCCCAGGACCGCACACAGCAATCCCTGGATCCTCCAAGGCCGGTCCTCTCTTACTTGTGAGGATTGGCAATTCCTGAACACACGTTTCCCGATCCTATAGGACCTAGGCGCCTCGCATTCCAACAACCACACAGGTGAAAAGTATATAAATGTCAGCCAGTTTAAGCACTGACACCACCCCTAGCTAGAAAGAAATGTCGTGCACTCCTTGGGTCCTTATCCCATTTTCGACTCATACCGAGGTGTGAGGCTCGCGAATTCACGTTATACACAAAGCTACGCCACACAGGCCGTGCTTTGATCATTAACCACAAGACTTTGCTTTTCAACAGAAGCCTTGATCAATTGCCACTTACGCGTGCCACACTGGAAATTCACTCCATGCGACTGATGTCCATCGATATACAACCTCTGAGCTCGTACGTCTCAAAGAAGGGCGTTAAGCAAGAGAATAAATTCTCCGCCGCCAAACAGATGTATATTTAATAGAGATCAATCAACACAGAATAAAATCCAATGTCAGACACACAATGCATTTACAAGCTCGTTCTGGGTCTGAACGAAACCGGAGGAACTTTTCTCGCATATCCATCGATCTCCAAGTACGTCTGGACGATCACCAACTGTTTCCCTCATCTTGGGTGTACAGCCCAATCAAGATCATCAGTAATCACCCAATCGATGTGAAGACTTCCGGTCTTCAACCACCGTCTTCATCTTCGACTTATCGCCGAATCGGTTATTCAGAATGGGTATAAACCTGGTCTTTCTGAATAACCCACGTATATAATAAACAAATGTTACACAAACACAACAAACGCCTCATTCCAATTCAGAATATTCTTTTATTCACAAAATCACATTCTTAGGGAAAGGTTCCCATTAATTTTATCCAAGATAAATTCTTCTAAATTTACTCTTTAATCTTCCTTTGGATATCATTTCAAACCATATTATGGTTTTCCAAACTAGTCGGGATTAGCGAACCACACCGAAGTAATTATTTATTTTATTTCCCAATCCCAACCTATATATCCCATGGAGCAAAACCGGTGATACTCCATTTCTAACACCACGGTGTTATCGGTAAAATTAATTACCATTTCACATTTAAAGATTTAGCTATCGCTTTGGAGCAAAACTGGTGGTACTCCATTCTCGATCACCTTTCAGATTTGATAATTTAAATTATCAATTCACATTTTAATCTAATTAAAGATTCATTAAAACTCCACTTAGTTTTAATCTTCTAAAAATCAATATCCTGTCTTTAACTGGGTTAAAGAACCAATGTCATCTAAAACACGGTTCACTATAAACCCAAAATCACACCCTATTGTTAATCGGGTTAAAGAACAGGTGTTGTTCAAAACACCGCTCACGATAAACCCAAAAACCAATTCAAATTCAATTCCAATTAAATATCATTTAATTGATACACTTCATTAAATCTAAATAGAAAGATTCAATCTTTTTCTTTTACTGGGCTTAAGAATCGGTGTTAATGAAGACACCATTCACGACAAACCCAAATCACATTTGATATTAAATACAAGGCTCTGAATAGAAAATATACCGGCTTATATTCAATATCAAATTCTGAAACCAACAAATATCGTATTGGAAATAACGATATAAAATATCTTTCAAATTCCCATAACAATATCTGTATAGTCACGAAATCCAACATCGAAATATTCCGAAGATAATTTCGATTCAACTCCAGTCCAATTCACGTATTGGAAATTCTGATTATTTTCAAAACCACTTTCAAATTCAATTTATTTATTTCAAAAATAATTTGATTTTAATTCTAGTTCAAACTAGTTCATTTCGATAAATATCTATTTTTATCTTTTCAAATGTGGAATTTTTCATCTTAGTTCTTCACAAACTATTTCTTATGATTTTTCACAAATTATAGATATTTTTAATAATTTTATCAAGGCCCGTACAGTCGATTTCCACCAACGGCCATCGAACTGCACTTACAGCGACCTTTTCCAAATTTGATTTGGACATAATTCCAAATCCAACCGTTAGATTTCAAATTTCTAATATTCATTGGAAAGATCCTTTCGGTACGAACCCAACGGTTCCGGTTTTAGGAGAATCCGACGGTCGGATCCCCCGTAATATCCATTCGAAGTCAATGGTCGAAATTCACGAACTGCCGCGGCGCGGCGCGTTCTATTCAGGCCATTATATATACAATATATATATATATATATATTATATATTTCGTCAATTTCCTTTTAAAACGTATTTTATAAATCGTTTTAAATTCGTTTTCAAAACAAATTCAACTTCCTATTCAATTTCGAATCAAAATTGAATATTCCATATCATTTCTATATAAGTGATAATATTTTCAAAACGTTATATTTTGAAATTACTTCTTTTTCTATATTCATTGTAAAAACGAATATAATCGATATAAATATCGCTCACATCAAAATGGCGCAACTGTATTCAACACGGCTTTATATATTTCAATAAATTCGTTATTCTATCCAACAAATGAATATTTATTCCATTCAACACATGAATCTATATTTCTTTCAACACATGAATATTCTCAACACATGAGCACTGTCAACACATGACTATTTTTATTATTTAATATATTTTATAAAACTATGGTATTTATCGTTTGATTTTTAAATCAGACTCCAACCGTAAAGTAGTAAGAGAATGATTCCCTAGGTATTAACGAAGAAGGCCGGAACAAATATCAGCTCAATACCCTGGAAACCACTCATCTTATCTATTTTCCAGTTAGTTTCTAACTTTAAATATGATAAAGATGTAAATTTTATTGTTAAAATATTTCATTCAACACATGATAATTTTCAACACATGATTATTTATTCTATTCAACACATGAATATATACTTCATTCTATTCTTTATTTTCCCAATTGGAATGAGGCACAATCAATTACCATATAATGCTAATTATATGGATTCCATACAACACATGTATATAAACAGCAACGATAATAATCAACCATCATCCAAAGTGCACTACACAACTGCATAAGCATTAAATATAGATAATTAACGCTCACACAGCCTGTCGACCAATCGATCGACATACAATTACGTATTTAGGATTAGTGTATGCCAAATATCATCCCAATACTCGTGTGGGGTTTCAAATCAACAAACACGGATTTTTAGTGGTGCAGTTGGGCGATGTGTAAAATTCATCGTCCCAATAAATATCCTTCAAATAAGTGTACATAAACAAACCGTCTGGTTTGTAAATGAATATTTATTTATCCACATTCACGTTAAAAATTATATTTTTAACGATAATTAATTTATTTCAACACATGAATATTTTATTATCGATTTCACATCAACATCACACCATCAACTACACATCAAAATCAAACAAACAAGCATACAAGCCGTCCATGGTCTGTGGACGATGGTGTCGGGTGCTACTAAACACCGTCTGCATCCTAGTATATATTTTAACTAGAAAAACAAGATTTAAAGTGAGAAGTTCTCACCGACTAGCTAATCCAAACGCCACGACTCTTCATAGGTAGGAAATCTTCATCGCGCTTGCCTCTAGTTATTTTCGTCGTCCGCATTCACTACATATATAAAAATCACATTTTTATATTCTCCCCACTTCACGATAAAATAAAGTTCAGATTTTTATTTCACTTCATATATTTAAAACACTTCTTTCTATATAAAAATTATATTTTTATATTTCTACCTCTTATATAAAGATCGAATTTTTATTATCATACCTATATAAAAATCATATTTTTAATATGCCACTAGTATAAAAATTATACTTTTAACCTTTCTATATTATAAAAATTATATTTTTACTCTTTCTATATTATAAAAATTATATTTTTACTCTTTCTATATTATAAAAATTATATTTTTACTCTTTCTATATTATATTTTTATTCTCTTCACTATATAAAAATTATATTTTTATTCATATGATAAAAATCATATTTTTATACCGTTACTTTGCATGCAAAGATTATATTTTTATATTGGCACTTGTATATAAAAGACCATATTTTTATAATAATATTAGAAGGATAAAAATCGTATCTTTATCTTGATTTCATATTATAAAAATTTCACCTTTCCTTATATAAAAACACGACCTTTCCTTATATAAAAATATTAACTTTCTTATAATAAAAAATCTATATTTTCTATGTTGCTATTCATATACAAAACCATCAAATCTTTATCATAAGATTTTTCATATGAAAACCCCATTTTTATTTTAGATCTTAACACATAAAAATCGTATTTTTATCTTCAAAACTATATGTAAAAACCATATTTTTAATTTCAAAACTATATTATAAAAAAATTAGTTTTCTAAACAATTTAAAAACTGAAAATAAAATAAACAAAGCAAAAAAAAAAACTCATTGTGATTGGGTTTCAACGCGAGAGGGGGGGTTTCTTGGATCGTCGGAGGGGGCTGCGGTCGTGGTGGCCGATGAAAGGGGGTCTGGAGCAGGTGGAGGCGTCGTACGGGGTCGGGGTGGTCGGAACGTGGCTACGGTTGGGTGCGGGCTCGAGTTGGGGCAAAGGGGGGTCCGGGTTTGCTTCTGGTTGGGCGCTCGAGTTTGAAGAGGAGGGACGACGGAGTGGGATCGTCGGTTGGAGGCGGAGGGCGAACGTCGAGGGGGGGCCCGGCGAAGGGAGCGTTTTTTCCCCTTATTTTCCTCTTGAAATCGAACGGTGAAGAAAGGAAAAGGGGAGAGAGAAAGTATAGAGAGCGGGGGGGGGGGGGGGGGGGGGGTTTAGTGAAATAAGGGTTGACCTTTTTTTTTAATTTTTATATTCCCAAAAAGGTAACTTTTTATTTTGAACTCAGAATCGAACCCACCAACTGTCGTCCCTAGCGTATTACCCCTATTCCGAACACAATGGGATATGCCACGAAGGACAATTCGATCGTTAAGATCAGTTTTCATTAAATTTACATTTAAATCATTATATCGAATTTTAAACGTACATTTCAATTTACCGAGGCCGCATACGAACTCGAAAAATTCCCGAAAAATATTTCTAGCTTCGTATTGACGATACGGTACTAACAAAACTAGTTTCATCGAATTCTGAGACCATTTGAAAAATGGCCATTTTCCAGTCGATTAAAATCAACTAAAACAGGTCAAACGCGTTTTCCTTTGCCACGCTCACATATTGATTCGAAAAATTATGAAAATTGGAATCTAGCAATATCTTGACATCACGGATCCACCAAAAGTGGTTTCATCGAGATCCGAGGTCGTTTGCAAAATGGCTATTTTTAAAGGCCTGAATATCATAACGACTATTCTGGAATTTCAACTGGACATATCTTTTGATTCCCGCTATGAAATTTTGATTTTTCGGATTCGTTGGAAAGTTATTACCAGTTAGATTCTATTATTTTTGGTTTCACTAAAATCCGGTTTATTTTGCACCCGGTACATTCATTTGAATTTTGAAATCGAATTATCGAACTACCACGCCATTTTCAATTCCTTTTATAATTTAAATTAAATATTTATATTTTAACGTCGAGTTATATAAATATATACGTTTGAATTCTATTCAAAATAAATTTCTCGTCGTTATTATTTAAAATAATCCATTTTAAATATTCAAAATTCGCTATAATTGCCAAAATAAAATTTTTAAACTGGCCCAGATTTCCGGGTTGTTACAGTTTTGTTATGGATAAAATGAAATATCAATTGTTGATATCTTGTTTGAATGAGTAAAAGGAATTGTCCTTTATATTTAATCCACGTGTACACATTAAAAGAGATATTGTTTCTTTTATTGGATATATATATGGACACATTTTTCATTCTAACCCGTATGATAAAAAAACCTAAAACGGAATCAGAAATGGGGGCTAGCACCACCATCTCCTCCTTTCTTTCGATACGATCAAAAGAGCCATGTTCGTGTGGATACCAGTAGAGGCTCGTCGCTTTGATGGGCTAATGATTCTGTCCTTCTGCTGCTCAACGAATTCGAAGACTTCAAAGGATTCATTCAAATCGAGTAAGTTGAAATTGGGGATTTTACACACAAGCAAGGTATGAACCCGTTTGATTTAACGTTTTTGCATAGATCCGAATTTTGAATGTTAATTTGGTAAGAAATTTAGGGTTTCGATTAGATTTCATTAACCCTAAATTTCCATCAATGGTATCAGAGCAAGGTTGCAAAATTCGATATTTCGAATGTTAATTTTGATTCATATCTGCTTATAATCCTGGATAATAATACTATTACAAATACTGATTTTAAGTTTTGAACTAAATTCGTTTGTTACAGTGAAATTGTTTCACTGCTATAATACTCTTGTATTTGATACCTGATATTGAAATCATTTTTCGATAATATTATCCAGTAATAATTTTATAGTTGATTATAAATATTAACCTTTTTTAATATTGTTATTTTAATGAACTATGGAGCCCTGTGTATTAATCAAAAGCCAGTTTTGATTGATCTAAGATATCAAGTCATTTTGATTTGAATTTTGTGAGCATGTTGTAATTATGTAAATCTGTGCAATTGGATGAAAAACATTTAAATTAAGCACTGCAGTAATAAAATCTAGGATTAATTATAATTGAGTGGTTGATCATTGACATTAATTCTAGTTAATAATTGATGAATACCAACCTGTCAATTTTTTGGCAAATAAATTAACTATTAATTCAGTATGGCTATAATATACTTAATGAATCCGTACGATTGTTTAAGATTTGAAATGTTCATATGTTGGTCTATAATATAATTATAAGTACCAAATCCATTATTTTATCAATTTCGATGAGCCTGTAAAGTATATTAGGATATACATACCCTCTAGATATAATACTGAACACTGATTTGTTTTTGAAACAAGTTTATATATGAATTTACTTATATAATCATTTTGTATATCTAGATACGCTAATGATTATATATATAATATACAAATCTGATTTGTATGTTTTAATTCCAAACATATATCATGACATATTTGATATGCAAACTTTTGGTTTTAAAATTATGTTTAAATCTTAATCATGGTATTCATATTTTATTTGTAATATACATTTATGTAGTATATATGTATATAAGGTAATCTGTACCTAGTCTATGAAAGGAAATAATTTTGATGAATATGATTTCATCAAAATGAAACATGAATCCTGGATATTAATCAAAACCAGTTTTGATTGATTAAAATAGAAGCCAATTTTGTGTGTGTGTGGATACTAATTTCATATAATATTGTATTGCTAGATTAGATAAAAATTGTGAATTGTTTTGAAACAATTGTTGTTAAAGGGAAATCACAATTTTAAGTTAGATCCAGTTATGTAACCTGAGTCAATATGTGTGTCATTTAATTACTCAAGTTTATATTGATAAAATGAGTGTTTGATGTCATTTATATCAAGAAAAGATACTACTGTTAATGTGTAACAGTCAAGATCAATATGGGAATTCAAGCAGATTTCAAAATTCTGTTGAATTTCCGTAAACATCCTTTCCTTTTATATTGATACTGATCAATTTATATTTCATTATGATGATGTTCTTATAAAAGAAGTGACTCAGTAATCATTTCAATTGCTTTTAACAGAATTTTATGTTATGCAAGTTTAAGCAATGTTGGATTTAAAACTCAGATCTCATATTGATCAGTATTGTTAATACTATTAAGGGTTGGCAGTATATAACTCTATTTGCCAAAAGTATTTTAGTGTTTGAAATTCATACGTATGCTCCGCTGTTTTATACTGACATTATACAGATTTGTAGAATCTGTAACATATGTAACATGATTTGTAGAATCTGTAACATATTTGATATGTTTTATCTGAGTACATAAATATTGCATATGTGTATTGGCACAAATGTATTTAACCTGTCATCTAAAAGAGCCTTTTGGACTTAATATACTAAGTATATATATTTTATCATGATAAAATTGATATATTCATATTTCTAAAAAAATTAAAGGAAATGTGATTTCTTATTCATTTTCATTCTTATAATACTTGCGTATATAATTGAATCCTTCTTTCAACAGGTTTTTCATCCACCCTGTATACATGTAGACAGATATATATACATATATATAAATAGAAGTCAATCCTCATATTTTGTTAAATATGATTTATTGATGAATATGATTCATCAAAATAGTATAAATGGATAGAGTATCAATAAGATTTTTTTTGTGGATTGTTTTGATTTAATAAAATCATTTAAATCGAATTTTGTTAAGACCAATTTAGGAATTGATCTTAATACCAACAAATAAAATCAGGTTTGTTTGATTTAGTCAAGACATGGTTTTCTGTTTCAATCCGTACACTTAAGTTTGAAACAGAACACTTTAGTTTGATTCCATTTACAGTATAATCTGTTTTATTGTAAAACAGGGGTTGGAAATCCATACTAGCTTTACTTGGTTATGCATTTATATATATAGATATGTAATCTGCACACACATAGTGTTGGATCAAAATATACAAATCATGAAGTATGTGATGCTGTCCTTGCTTACAATTTATATGTATAATCCTAAGTCATAAACATACATTGTATAATTAGCATCACAAAGCAGTAACAGGTGTTAATATTTGATATAATACCGACTGTACTGGTACAAAACTGAAAGCAGATAGTAGATTACAATTGCATCTTTGCAAATCAATTCTGCCTGCCTGAAACATTATTAGTTTGGCCAACAATGAAAATGTTAATTGCATATATACCGATATATGTATACATTATCAAATGAATAATGAGAATTATTGGTGGACTGCCTTGCACATTTTGACTGTGCATATTTACAAAATAGTAATTAGCCTGTAGGCTATCATAAGAATGAAGTGTTGTAGCCAAATACTGTCATAATATGGTATATGTATATTTATTAGAGAAGATAGTATAAAATATAAATTAATGAACAAAGTGTTGTTTATTAGTTTTATATTAATACTGTATATAATGATTTACAGTATACTGTTGGCTTTTGAAGCCATATGATTGGTTATACATGCATTCTAACTAATATTGTTTAGAACAATAAAATTTTGGTGGACATCCTCAGCCTGGTTGAAAGCTTGATCGGGAATACACGAGATTATGCTGAAATGAAGTGATAAAACGGGAAGCAAGTGTGACTTGTTGCACTAACACTTTATAAGATGTATACTGTGATGTAAATATGAGAATTATACATGAAATTTATTTACATGTATGTATATATATTTATATATTTTGTATAATGGATGCAAAATGTATAAAATTAAACAAGTATGACTTGTTTAGGGACTAATCTGAATGTAATTATTATACATATCTAGTTGATATTATAAGGAACAAATGTTGTTCACAAGGATTGATTGCATGTACATATTAGTGATATGTATAATGGTCTAATATATGGAAGTTGGTCTGACCCTATATATCTAATGCTAGCTTAAATTTGATCATGCTAAATATTTATGGGTTTTGATTTATAGTATGGAGTGTGATGCTCTGTAAATTGACAAGTGACTTGATATGATAATTTATATATGTCTGAATCTAAGTTTGTTCATGTTCATTTACTTATTCTAGTGTGTGTGTGTGTGTATTGCTGCAACAGTTCATTAGAAATCATATGATCATGAATACAGTGTACAAGTCCACATATTTGTGAGTTTCTTCACAATAGTTTAATTATGATTTCTGTCATTTGAAAATGAAATGCATATATTTTGATATATGTAAACAACTTTGATATCGTTCGCCACAACGAATTATAAATTCCCTTTATAGCAAATTTTGTTATATTAAGTCATGGTGACGTCTTCCAATAATATTGTAACCACCCGGAAAATCTGAACCAATTTAAATTTTTTAAATTGGCTATTTTAGTGGATTTTAAATATTTAAAATAAACATTTCAAAAAATAATGATGAAAAGTAAGTTTGAATCGAAGTTGAAAATAATATAATCACTTTGAATTATAAACAAGGCCTGAAATGGCGCGGCAGTTTCAAATTTTGATTTCAAACTTTGACTGACTGTACCGGGCAGCCTTGTATTCAGGTTTTATCTGGCTCTTTCTGGATAGCTGGAGCTGAAGATAGATTCTTCATTTATCTTTTTTTATGCTGTTCAGCTCCTATTGTACCTATCATGTTTGTTTTCCGCTATAGACATTTATGTATAGCTGAACTGTATTTGTACTAAGTATGATCCTGTATACTGTGTAACTCTGATGATTACGTTTATCCAATATATCTTTTGTTCATTTTCTGATGTATTTATTTATTTCTGTTCTGCTATTATCTGTTTCTGTGTTATATTCCAAAGATTACCCTTAACACCGTAGTACGGGTTTTGCGGTCGTCACAAATATACTCATCACTGTCCAAGATCAATGGTTGTAACTAACGCCAAAGCATTGTGCACCTTTTATTTTGGTTATATGCGATGGAGTAAAATGTGGTGCTCCAACCTATTATTGGGTCTGACTTAACTAGGCTGCATAATAGGATTATGGCCTTTGAGACAAAAGCATGAATTATTCTACTTTGAGCAAATGAATAATACTGAACAAACTGTTCAACATGCGATCCAAGAGTTATATAGACGATATAATTGACATAAATGTCTACCTAAAAGGTTGTGTTTTGGGTTTAGCCAAAGCTGGGTCAAGGCATGACTAGATATGGATCTTGGAACACCATTATATGATATACATATATAAACAGAGGGATGCTAATTTGAGTGGGAGCGTATTTTAGTTTAAATTACATATTTAAGTTAATATAAAATTTGATTGTCAAAATTTTGTGATTAAATAAATATTACAGAATAAGTTATCATTTTATCTAATGTAGATATTAAATAATAAATAACTCGATAATTTAAATTAATCCTTAAGAAGGATATAAATTGAAGTAAATCAAATTTCTTGACTAACATTGAAATTTGAGGATTGTCCTCAAACAAATCAAACTTAATTGTTATATAAACATAGAGGATCTAAAATGAAAAGTTGAGTTATGACTTCAACCGAATAATATGTAAATGTTATCACAATCTACTTATACATTTCTAGTATTAGATACTAGTTATAAATCACATAAATGTATGTTAATTTACAAAAATGACAAAATAAGTAGAAATCTGATAAAATGACCAGTGGACTTACGAATGGAAATGAAACAAAAGTTGCTGGATTATCCATAGAAAGTTGATTCTTGTTGTGTATACTGGCTTAATGAAATTAATAAAATAATTGTTATTATGAAATTCCATTTAAAATAAATGTTATTATAAATCTTGTTCAGACAAGTTTAAATTTCATTTGTAATAAAAGAACAATTGTTATTCATTTTATTTAAATGAAATATATTATGGAATTTCACAAATAGTTAATGATCTTTATAAATTGTTAAATATAATGTACTTGACATAAACACAGAGTGGTTTAAATTTAATAATTTAAATCCAACACATCTTTAGCATTGTCAATTAACCAATATAAACAAGAAACACGTACCAAAACTCCATAATGATGGAATTTTGAGGTCATTTGATTTTGAATCATATGAAGAATGCAAATCTTGTTTATATGACAAAATATCTAAATCACATTTCACTTGATACAGTGAATGGAGTATAAAGTATTGGGTCTCATGCATAATGATGTATCTGGAGCAATGAATACATAAGCTAGATGTAGGTTTTATTACTTCATTATATTTACTGCTGATATCAGTAGATATAGATATGTATATCTTATGAAATACGTATAAGAATTCTTTGTGAAGTTCAAAGAATTCAAAGTGAAGTTAGAAACCAATTTTAATAGAAAATAAATATTTTTCGAACAGTTCGAAAGAGAACATTTAAGCCAACAAATTTATTGACTATCTGAATGAGTTTGGAATTGTTTCACAACTCTGACCACCTAGAACACCATATTGAAATGGTGTGTCTGACAAGAGAAATCGCACCTTATAAGATATAGTACGATCAATGATAAAGTCATATAGATCTTCCAATAAATTAAATTTTGAACAACTGCATTTAATCCTACTCAGACGATTATGAAGACACGATATAAGATATAAACTAGAATATGTTCCAGTGTGTCTATTATGTAGATTTGGGATGTGAAGCGTTTATTAAACGCCTCGCCTTTGATAAGATCAAATCCAAATCTGATAATTGTTTTATGGAGTATCAAATGGATATTATTTCTATAAATTCTTAGAGAATAAAATGTTTATTGCTCGAATTGATATCCTTTCAAGAGGAGCTATTCTTTAATATATCGATAAGAATGAAATAGATTTCGAAATGTCTCGGAAACCACAAAATACCATTGAATCTTGTATAGACAAGAAATTGAGTGGGAGTGATACAATAGTTCAGATGTTATTTGATAACACATTAATTATTGTAAATAATGTTAGTTTAAAATCAGGAAGTAAATACTGATTCTAAGAAAGAAAATGTTTGGATTAAGAAGTTCATGATTGAACTTAATTCATTATTGATCGAATGATACACATTGCGATAACAATATGGCTGGTGCTCAGGCCTAAAACATTAAACTCATCATCAATCCAAACATATATTTTAAGAAATATAATTCTTATGTGAAGTTGTTCACAAAAGAAATAAACATATCTACAAAGTTACAAAAGTTGTAATGTTGCAAACCTACTGAATTAAACTCTGTCGCAACAGAAGTTTAATAATCACACTAGTTTCATAAGTATACGATACGTAAATGATTGACTCTAGTGCAAGTGGGAGATTGTTAGAGTTTGTGCCCTAGAGGCAATTCATTTGATGAGATTGATAACACTGTTGATGTTGTTATTTTATTTGGAATAAAATATTATTCTATTATATTGTATTTACTGCGTAATATAAATAATAATAATAGAAGTCCTTAGAATAATAATACGGAATTATATAGTTCGAGTAAGACTGAACTTGAGATAAATATAATGTGATAAGTACTATAATTCTTAAATGCCCCTAGTCGAGTTTTATTATTAATATAGGACAACAATAAAGCGTTAAGACTAGTATGTTGATTGACTGATGATCACATCTCATTGATCATTAATATACGCGATATTAATGTCAAAACATAAATACGTATTGGAGAATATCGTATTGGGCTGACCCGCCGTGAGATAACTCCATGGAATATAATTAACAGTATCATAAGTTATTCTAATAGTGACAGTGATGTAGTGGTCCTCAGACCTGAAATCATTATAATTTTATTCGAGGATATTTGTGTTTTGATATCATCTAAAGTTATTTCGTAACAAAGTAACGATAACGGTGATTATTGGATACATCTTGAGTCGAATGAAAAATTATGAATGATCTAGATGGAATTTAACCCTACGATATATTCGTAGTAATATCCATGGGCCTCTTGATTGAGTGAGACTGTGAAATGCATGACCATGCTCAAATACTGATTTGTTTTAAATAGTCTACTCATCGATCAAGAAAACAGATTAAATTATAACGAGGATGATACGAACCATGCCTCTAGTTTGATCCTGGATATATTGTTTAAAAGGATTATATTACATTGAGACACTGGTCATAGAAAGGAAGTATTGAATCATTGATCTTATTACATCTTGGGTAGTAGCGACGTATTGCTAGATGCCAATCACTGTTTATGATTTATATACGATTTACAATCATTGCCAACGTTGTAATAACCTATAGGGTCACACACTTAGAACATGGTAAGGAGAAGACTGGTTTTTTTATGGATTAAATGAAATATCAATTGTTGATATCTTGTTTGAATGAGTAAAAGGAATTGTCCTTTATATGTAATCCACGTGTACACATTAAAAGAGATATTATTTCTTTTATTGGATATATATATGGACACATTTTTCATTCTAACCCATATGATAAAAAAACCTAAAACGAAATCAGAAATGGCGGCTAACACCACCATCTCCTCCTTTCTTTCGATACGATCAAAAGAGCCATGTTCGTGTGGATACCAGTAGAGGCTCATCGCTTTGATGGGCTAATGATTCGGTCCTTCTACTGCTCAACGAATTCGAAGACTTCAACGGATTCAATCAAATCGAGGAAATTGGGGATTTTACACACAAGTAAGGTATGAACCCGTTTGATTTATCATTTTTGCATAGATCCGAATTTTGAATGTTGATTTGGTAAGAAATTTAGGGTTTCGATTAGATTTCATTAACCCTAAATTTCCATCATCCAGTACATTAACGTCTTGCTTTCCTTTGATATTTGGAGAATTTTCAAATCGGGTGGCCATGTTCATGAGGGTCGTGAAAGGCTTGTCAATATGATTCAGTAGGCTATCGTAGAACTTTGGACGTGCACCAATATGAATTTCTCATTTTTCTTAAAGGGTGTATCAATTAGATTTGGCCCTAACTTTCACAAGTCATTAAAACATTGGAAACTCATTGAATTTCCTTTCATATTTTGTGAAAGTCATGTTATCTTGGTTAAGATCCATCGTGATATAACATGGACTTTCTTGCTTCTAGCATCCATTTTTATATGAAAGCATCCCTAAAATTTGACTTAAGATCAAGATAGTTTCGAAAAAACAATTTTACTGAAATATGATTAACAAAATATTTATACCTAAATTGTTGCCACGTAAAATCATCTCAGTCGAATGAGTGGTAATGGACTTCCACCAATGCTGTGCAGCATATTGAAGCTACAAAGCAGTCGTTTAACAATCTTGTGTGTCAGTAATCTCAAGGCCGGTAAATATCATCTTTAACCTCCTTAGCCGCTGTTGGGCCTCTATAATTGTGTAAGCTTAGTTGGCTGAACGGGTTGAGCTGGACCGATAGGTGGAAGAATCACAATTGGGGTACCTCTACAACCCCAACCTCTACTTCTAGCGGCATTTCATTTGGTAGTCATCTGAAATATTGAAGAACGGATTTTAGAACGAAGTTAATGATTGATTCATACTTTAAGGAAAATCTAATAAAAGAGTTTAACTATGTAAATGAATTGATTTCCAATCAAAGGATGAATTTGGAAAGAGGGTAAATTCCCATAGAAGGCATTTATCCTTTTAGAGCCAATTCCGTCTTAAAAAATTTAAGAAGTATTTTAAAACTCTTAAAACCCTTTTAAAAGTCCATAATATACCTTGATGGAATGTCGGGTTTATTCAAGCAATGCCTTGGAATGCAGGCTCCTATATCCCATTCACTTTGACCTAAAGTACAACAGTGATGCCATTATTCCCACGAAGGATTTAATTAGCGCTGCTTCATCTGTATGGAATAAATATACGGTGGGTTTTTTCTTAGATAAGCCCATATCTTATACTGCAGTTGTCCAGCACCTGAAGGGAGTGTGGAGATTGAAAGGGGTTGTGAAAGTCTGCTTTGATGGAGTTGTGTTCTTATTTAAACTCTGAAGTAAAGATGAGTGTAATAGAATTCTTAAAGCGGATCCAGTTATAATGAAAAATAAAATCTTCATCATGCATGAATGGAACCCTAAGCTTGGTAATATAGTTGACAATGTTAAAGCAGTTCCCATTCGGCTGTAGTTATCAAACATTCCCTTATATGCGCGGTCACATGTAGGGTTGAATTAGTTAGCAACTAGGATTGGAAAACTATTATGTCTTGATGAACAACTGAGAAAATGGAGAGGTTAACCTACGCAAAATGCTTGGTCGTAGTGTCATCAAATCACCCCTTGGTTGATAAGTTTCCTATGCAGTTTTTAGATGGAACTATGCAATATGTACACGTGAATTATACATGGAAACCATATGTCTATTCATTTTGTAAAGTGTTCGAGCATACTGATGAAAACTATGATAAAAAGGAGCATATAAGTGAAGTTGAGCATGTCCTGGTGCATGAAGAAAAAAGCAGAGTAATGGAAACATAGTTGAAGAAAACACAACAAGACACAATTTCCTGATCAAGCAGCATTGGAAAAGAGTTATCAGGAAAAAAATGTTAATAGATAAGGAAATAGTGGCAGTAGGCATGTTACTGCAGAAATTGTTAGGACAAGTAAAAGTGGAGAAAATAATAAAGGAAGTGTCCTTGAAGAAGGTCAGGATAAAGAAGTGGATACTGGTAACACTGGAGAAGAAATACTTGAAGCAACATTTAAAGTAAATAACAACCCCTTCGACGTCTTGGCAGTACAAATGACTGGAAATACAGGAGAAAATTCTGAAGAACAAGAAAACTTGAAACAAGTGCAAATTTCAGCAAATGCATATAATATGGAAGATGGTGATAACCAGACATGCTGCACCTTGGCAATAACTCTGTGCATACTGATCACATGCAACAAGTTGGAAAAACAAATTGTGCCACTATGGATATGCATGCTACATCAAATGCCAAATTTATTTCACCAACCACTCCTTGCACAAAACCACATTCCGTCACCTTTGTATTTAACTTCCAATGCAAGCTATTGCATCTACTTCAGAATCCCCTAACACAATTCCAACTGGCCATGAAACCCACAAATCTTTCCCTTTGAACAATCCTAGTTCCATTGTACACAATGACAAGAAGCAAGCTTCAAACTCCTACTCCCACATTACTCCTCCTCTAGGTTACTCTTATTCCTTCTTCCACTTCATCTCTCCTTTTAAACCATGATCCTTCATTACTCTTTTCTGCACAACTTGTTCAACAACTTGACTCTAATAACAATCTAGCCAAGAAGAAGAAAGGTAAAAAGAAAAACAAAACTTTTGATGATTTGAACCTTAACCAAAACTCCACTTTCCTTCTAACATCCACAACTTCCCCGTCTTATTTTATAAGAAACAAGAATAAACAAACTTCCCCGTCTGATAAGATTGGTGTTTGGAACATACAGGTGCTCATCTTTTTTGTAAACTTGAGCAAGCCAAAGAAATTATTAAACTTCAAAAACTCCACCTTTTTGTTATCTTAGAAACAAAGCTGAATCTACTTCTTGCCTCTAAAGCTGCTTACTTCATCAAACCATCCTGTAATCTCCTCCATGACCTCTTGCAAGCACCATATGGTAGGATTATGATCCTTTATGATCCTACTTACTTAGTTATCAATCCAATCCGTTTTTATAAGCAATTCATTCACCTACACCATGACCATATCCAATCATCCCGGTCCTTTTATTTGACTATTGTCTATGCTAAAAACTGTGCTTCTACTAGAAATGAGCTTTTTGACTACCTCCCTCACCTAGCCTAAAACTCCGATCCTTGGATCCTAACTGGAGACTTCAATAGTATTTTCTACCATGGTGATAGAATAGGTGGAAATCCTGTAACCTTGAGAGACCTTGCACCACTCAACACAACTCTACACAATGCCAATCTCCTATATGTACCATAAATTGTGCTAGATTCTCATGCAATAATAAGAGTAGGATTGTGTAACAACCCAAATTCTAACAGACCGTTTTTTTCTCAAAAATACCAATCTATCGAAACTCGAGCTGGCTTGTCTGGTATTCTGCATAAAAGATAGAGATATAATATATATTAGAGCTAAGAAACATCACCGGAATGGAATAAAATATAATATCATCAAATATAGCCTTACCAAATTAATAATACTGCCTAACCCAGTATCCAAAGCTACCATATCTCTGCCGTAAACCTAACCTGTGAGTATGTTATGAGGAGGGGGTCAGAACACAAGTTCTGGCGACTGGACTTAAATTACACATTCTGAAATAACCCTACATATATCGTTCAGTTATATTTTCTTTTTTATTTGGTTAGTTTAGGTTAATTGCACTCAAGGCTTTATACACATGTCATAACCATCTACCTCCCAGTAGATTAACCTAATATTGTGTATATGTAGCTACCCCCAATATATCAAGGTACTCCCCATGGTATCCTCCGCACATGGTTTCCACCGTCACGCCACGGAAGCATATACAACTCTCATCCTACACCGAATGACATACGGACCTACATATTACCATGCCACATTCTACACAGAACTACTATTGCTATGCTATGTAAGCGTATAGACTTCCATATCCAAATTCCTCGATCGAATCAGGTCTCAAAACGGAGTATTGCGCTAGCGTCTATGATACACCACCCAGTGCGGTGTGCATGTACCTAGACCTTCACGTGTATGTACTATCTACTGTACACCGAGTCCCGTAACAGGGCTGCATCTGAATGCACGGAACTCGGTCGGGAGATTTTCCATGTCTGTATTGGCTCGCTTAAAAAGCCTAAAGTACAAATATCTAAACTATAGTATGCATTTTCACGGTGGCTATGGTCCCACCTTGACCCCTCCCTTAACTAGTGAAAGATTACATCAAGACTAAATGACATGCCCGTAGCTAATTATCTACATCCAAATTGGCGTGTCCCGCTACCAAAGTCTCGATAGTGAAAGATCGATGCTCTGTAGGTTTAGCTCTAATCTTTCTGCATCCCACCGACTGCCAATGACAGATACACAACGAGTATTATCCTTTATTT
Source organism: Allium sativum (assembly GCA_030737875.1). Taxonomy (NCBI): domain Eukaryota; kingdom Viridiplantae; phylum Streptophyta; class Magnoliopsida; order Asparagales; family Amaryllidaceae; genus Allium; species Allium sativum. Next base: position 256,238,636 of record CM060927.1, on the reverse strand, counting down.
AGTCCTTACCAGCCTATCTATAGGCAAATCATTGAATCACCCCAATGTCATACGCCCACAGCCTTTTGATTGCCAAACTACCGTTGCAGTCAAATTATACTCACCAGGTGGTAACACGCAGACCCAATCTCTGTAAGTACTGCCCGAGCATGCACCGCAACAGAGGACCACCACAGAGTACCATACCATGTCCCTCGGAAGCCGCGTGCTTCCTTATAGTCCCACAGAGCGAGCAAGCAGAATATCAAGCAGAAGAATAAAATGAACATGCTCCTCTCGTGCCTCCAAACACCTCGATGATCTACACCGTTGGGTTCTTCACCTTCAAACGTGCAGACTGGTCCAAGCGTATCACACCATCGTGTTATTAAACCCTATGTCTAATTGTTCAATCACGCGCTTGCTTTATCTTATTAGCTTACCAACTAACTTGATTATTCAGGTTACTGGGTTTTCTCTGAGCCCCATATATCTCGAAGGAACAGACCCCTTTTCGTTATTAATTTAGTGATATAACTTAACCCATTTAAGTTCATTAGTAATTCCACATCATGTTATTCCCTAGATTATAATCAATGGAAGTAATCTACAATTTTTTTCATTACTACAATGTCATTCATTGTCCAATTTCACGTTTACAAGTTACAATAACATGTTATACTTAATGTATAATTAAGTATATCTTATCTCAATCCACATGTTTTTTGTTAACATGTTACTTAAGATATATAATTAAGTACAAATTATTTCATTCCATAAGTTTACATCATTCTTCCTTATTTGATCATAATTCTTACGCTGATATCACAACCTATTGTTGTTTACTTATTAACTTAGTTTTTTTTAACTAAGGCTTATTAATAAGTTCCCTTTTTATTTATTATAACCCATGTCATAATTTCCACTTGTCCTTAGGACAAGCCTACCTTTTATATTGCATTCTCATAAATGTAATTAATTATAATAGGTTATATTCCCTGTTCAACACATTTTCCTTTTTTAACCAAATATTTACTGTTGTAACTTCCATTTCTTTACCATCTTTTAAATTATCATACATACCATTTATTTCTATTGATTACAATTAATTCCATTTACATATTTATTTATTTCATGTTGCATACATATATTTTTATATATGTTTATGCGTCAGACCTCTCACATTAAGTTGACCACTTGTGGTTGTTGGATTTGCCAGGCGGTTTCGGGAAAGCTTCTTCCACAAATTGAACTTAACCTCGTGTCTCAGATGCGGTCATCTACAATTTCCCAATTACTGTAAATTTTTCATATAAATTAGGCATATCTATTTTTTTCATTTTTCCCCCAAATTTTACTATAATTCTATTTACAACCTTTTTGCATAATAATGCCCTTAAGAAAATATTCCTGTTTATTGTAAATTCTATGATTACAGTGTTTACAGTAATTTCCAATTCAGACCGATGATTAACGGAAATAGGCTTTATAAAATAGAAATGTTCTTAACATATCCTACGCAAATTTAATATCAAATAACCCAATTGTTCCTAATTCCACTGTACTTTGGTTTACACCATTCAATTTATCATTAACATATTCCCCTTTATTATAAAGCTCACAAATTAAGTATTACAGTATTTTTTATCCCATTTAACTGGTTCATAGGATAGATCTGTACAACAATAGTATTTTTTTAACATAACTGAAAATGAATTATACTGCAATTATCACAATTCATAATTATTTAACATGTTAAGAATGACAGGGAATGTAAATGGTAAATATATCATTATTTAAAAAGGTATAATTTGAATTCACTCACCTAACATCTTAACAATCCATGAATATGATCCAGATTTGTTGTTCCATAGCATCCTTAACTGAATATATTATTAAAACAAGCACGGATTCACAAATCTGATGCTAAAAGAAGAAGGGAAGGAAGAGAAACCTAAATAAATCAGATTCAAGAACTTAACTCACGTTGATCAGAATTCTGAACACCTATTTGTAGATTTAAATTCTTTATCTTCAAACTTTAATCAGAATTGCCTAAAACAAATATCCCAATTTTCTGAAAAGATTTGGAGGAAGAAGAGAATGGCAAAGCCTAAGCAACATCTCAAAAAATATGAGTTTAGAGCTTGACCCTGCTAGTCAATTTATAGGTGTAGAAGAAAGTCTGAACCATCGAATTTACTCAAATAAAATCCGAACAACACATATCAAAATTACATGTCACAAAAAACAAATCTAGGCCCGCTTGGGTCGACCCTTAGGTTGACCCACCCTATTATGGGTCGAACCCTGGGCCGACTCATAGGTCGACCTAGGCAGAACATGGGTCGACCCATTCGGTTCCAGTCAAGTTTTGTGCGATGCAGCGATTTCTGAATTTAACGTTTAATTAGCGATGTTAATTACTTGTTGTATATACATATATTCCTGATTTATATTATTCCATTTATGAACTATAATTAAGTTTGAATTTCAAATTTATGCATGTATATACACATGCAATCTTTCATTTCCTTGCCCGTTAATCAATGCAATTAATGCCACTATCAAATAGTTGTTTTCTTCCTTTTTATGTATTCTAATTTCAGAGATAGCTAATATCTTGCCCACTTTCCATTTATTATGCATTATTTATATCCTGCTTTTACTTGCACATTTTATCTCAACATTTGAATTTATATGTATATATATATATATGCGCAACTTTTATCACTTTTTCAAAATTCAAATGACGTTATGCCGTCATTTAATTCTTACCAATTTTTAATGATTGCAGGTTTATTTTGGATTTCTCTTTCATATGTATATATTTTTATGCACATATACACATATATTTACATATGCATGTATACATATATTTTTATACTCAGCTTTCTGTATAATTTTCCTTTTATGTGCATTTATACATATTTTCCCCTTGGAATGTGTATTATTTCAGCAGTTCCTCTAAAATAAAAATATGGCGCTAGCGGGACTTGAACTTGTGCCACTCATTTGGGAGACACATGTCTTTGCCAACTGAGCTACATAGACTTTTGTTAACAAGACTAAAAACAATGGGGTCATTGTTCTTTTCTTATACCTTCTTCTCATGTTTGTTGTAATATTTTATTTTAAAGTTATCTTTTTAATCTTAGATCCGTTTCCTGCAAGCCATAGGTCTAAATTGATCAGAAAATTGCCAAGGATGCCATGACACTAATTCTGTGACAATATTATGAAATCTTTTCCAAATTTTATTTTATTATTTAATTAAAAATGCGGGGCTTGCATTCTCCTACCCTTAGGAAATTTCGTCTGCAATATTTGTAAGGGTAAAATTAAGCAATTCCTCGCATAATTCACAACCATCATGTGTACATCCAATTTTGCAACCATTTGTGCACTTGTGCAAAGTGTAATTCAACATAATAATACATGAATTCCAGAACCTCCTATATGAATGCAAATTTTTCTTGAAATTACTTTGAAAACATGATGCACATACCCTAAATATACTGGCAATTTCCATATGAATGCAATATTTTGAAATTCAAAAATACTTTTTCATCCAATTTTTCCTACACTCTTATAGGGCAAGAATGTAGTTCATCCAATTTTTTCATTCAAACCATACCAAACAACTTTAAATTCGCGAATTACAGAAAAGTCTAATTTTCTAAATTCGATTTGTTATGTTATAAAAAGGTGGAAATGGAAAACTCCACATCTTCCGTTTTTCTTTTATGTACCTTTTCTATCTATACTTGGATTTTATGCAACTATGGTATAAAATTTCCTACCTTCCATCCAAGCACAGCTTACATAAGAAAATTTTCCTTGTTATAAATTTTCTTTTCCAACTTACCTTGAAAAATCAAAAAATAATAATAATCTAAAATTCTTTGCTTTTCTCAATTGTCATATTTGTTGCTTTATTTTCATAGTTGTCATTATTGTTTGTTTTCCTTTAGTTATGTCCATACTCTTTTCTTAGCTTATTTAACTTAATCCACTGATCTAAGTTTAATTTTCAAATAAGCCCTCTAATCCTTCAACTAAAATAGGAAAACAAGCACTCTACATTGCTAATATCAAGGGCTAAGAGTCCTAGGACTATGTCCCCACTAACAAAGAAAACTCCAAAAGGATCTAAACACTTACTTAAACCAAACTATCTAGTAGTCACCACTTGTCTTTGCTGTGTACTAACAGCCTTTTCCAAGCAACAACCTAGGCACTATAGTGCTTATGCACTCTATGAGAATTCACTACTATTCCAAAACAATTATTGCTATCCACCCTATAGCCTCAAAATATTCCCTGCCTTTCTTAGGTACTAATCTTTGCCTGCTTCATGATTTAAAAGCATGATTTAGCCTCATCATTTATTTCCTTACACCAATTAAATTTTTTAAAACTTTTATTTTTCTTCATTAAAACTTATTTTTGCCAAACCATAAAGATATGTCAGCCAAAAAAAAACTCGTTTTTTTTCAAATCTTTAAAACTGGAGTAGCCAAGGACAACTATTTCTTAGTCCATTTCACAAATGTTCATGTTTACAATGTTAGTTTAATAACTTACATCTAGGTGTAAACATCTACTCTATTCTTAATTCTTACAACTTATTTGGTCCACCCAACAAAATCTAATGTCAAAACAATAAAAATTGTCAAAAGAATAGAGATTTTCAAAATTTTCTTTACCGAAAAATTTAGTTTTTAACAAAATGCAATCATTTCTATGCTTTGTTATTTAGCTCTTTCGTACATTAGTTTAAAACTAGTGAGTTATACATGCTCTATAATGTGCACATTTTTTTAAAGAATTCATTTTAGACAAAAATTTCATAAGAAATCATCGTTTCCAAAATATACCCCATTTTACTTTATCTTTCTACAAAACTCAATACGTACTTTTCAAATATGTTCCTTACATTTTTTTTTCAAACTTACCTCCTTTTCGTTTCAAAAAATGTTTTCTACACAATTTAGCTAGTACGTATTTAAAATTGTAACTTTTAACATCAAAACTTGAAAAACACCATAAACTACAACCCAAAAGCTTTTAAAAAAATTCAAGTTCTCAAAAGTTAACAATGGAGCTAGACTCAAAGTGGGTTTCTAACATACTTAGACCTCTCTAAATTATTCCTCATTTCTCTCAAATATATATATATATATATATATATATATATATATATATTCCTAATCCATTTTCTTGTTTTTCCCAATTTATAAGGTTCAACTGCCAAACCCACTAATCCAAAGCACTATTATACGGGATACATCTTTCTTTATTACCTATTACATTGTACACTTTTCACCTAAACCTCCTAAGGGTCTGTTATTCTCAAGTTCCCATAACCATTTCTTTAGTGTGCGCAAATGATATCCCAATTCAATCCATAGGCCTCTTTTCCTCTTTAGTGGGTTTCTTTATGGATCTAGGTGTATATATATTTCTTAAAAAACTACAAATACATTCACTCACTATCTATGTAGGAACCAAAACCTAAGCTATGCTACCAGATGTAACAACCCGAATTCCAATAGACCGATTTTTTTTCAAAATTCGAATCTATCGAAACTTGAGTTGGCTTGTCTGGTATCTTATAGAAAAGACATAGATATAAAATATATCAGAGCTCAGAAAACATCTTGCAGCGGAATGGAATAAAATATAATATAATCAAATATAGCCTTACCAAAGTAGTAATACTGCCTAACTAGTATCCAAATCTACCATCTCTCTGACCTGCGAGTATGTTATGAAGAGGGGGTCAGAACACAAGTTCTGGTGACTGGACTTAAATTACATATTCTGAAATAGCGCTACATATACCATTCAGATATATTTTCTTGTTTATTTGGTTAGTTTAGGTTAATAGCACTCAAGGCTTTATACACATGTCATACCCATCTACGTCCCAGTAGATTAACATAATATTGTGTATATGTAGCTACCCCCAATATATCAAGGTACTCCCCATGGTACCCTCCTCACACGGTCTCCTCCGTCACACAACAGAAGCGTATACAACTCTCATCCTATACCAAACGACGTACGGATCTGCATATTACCATGCCACGTTCCGCACAGAACTACTATCGCTATGCTACGTAAGCGTATGGATTACCATATCCAAATTTGTGACACCGCACGTATGTTAATGTCACTCATTAAGAGAATGCATTAAGTTTCGTGAAGCGTTATAGGTAAACAGACACAGAACATTACAAGACAGATACAAAAGATAGCAACGGCATTGAAAACTTTATTTAAAACATAATTCATAACATCGTGGTCCAAAGCATCACAAGTTTGGAATTACATAAAAACCATTAAAATAATATAAAGCTTCTGTCTTGTACCATCAGAGTACAAAAATACATAAAAGAAAAAATCACAATTCCCCAAAAGAGACAAAGTCATAGCATTAAAGACAAGAACTTGAGCAATATTTCGAAAGCAGCTCCTAACAAGATGATAATCGATCCCTGATTAAGCCTGAGTATTCTCACCCTACGAACCTGTGGGGGGGAGGAAACGAAAGAGAGAAGAGGAAACAAAAAGTGTCAAACATTAAGTATGGCGAGTCTAGTTACTTTTAACAAGTAAATAAGTAAAAGTATCATGACAGGCATATAAGGTGGACAAGAAAGATAACATCATAAAAGGTAAGTATGACAAGGTAAACATGATAGAGCGTATACGCTTCCCTAATGATTACTCCGATTCTCTGCACTAATACTAGTATAACCAGAATGAGATGATTCCAACAACTATAAGATTGTAGACTTAGGCGTACTTCTGGTGAGAGGTGTTAACCCCATACATTCCAAAGGCGACCCAACCTAACATGCTTCTAAACATTTTACCAGAGTCTAGACGTACCCTAACTACTACCATAATCGATCGGCTCCCTACTCGGTAGATACCCTGTGTCGGCCCCATAGTAGGAGGTATCACATTCCGAAAGTGGCAATCCTTCGTGATGTGCACAACCATATCTACTAGTGTCACGGTCGTCTTATCCCCTTCTTCCCGACCCATGTACGTACATGTCCCCGGTCGGTTTGCGCCGCCCACACCGTCCTCCATGTTTGGATCTCTTACAATCAGCCCAGTAAGCGTGTCCCTACTCCGACCTAGGGCGGAGTACTCGTTCGATACTGTTATATGGGTTACTGACTGAAACGGGTCCCGCACATAAGATGATACAAGCCCTCCCCCATGTCTTGTATCCCCACTAGGATTTCCGCCGGTTATGTATACCTATTGGTATCTTTAATTATATATCCCCCTTAGGTTAAGTTTGTGGGTAAGACGACCCGACCTTCCCCGTAAAGGAAAGTCTGAATTGAGTTGAGAACACGACAAATCAGAACACAAACTAAAGAACATTTCAGTCCTTATTACAACAATTTCATCAGAATACAAGAATATAACAGAGTATGAATAAATCATATACATTTGATCAATATCAGAGATTTAAATTACATTTAAATACATAGCAGCGGAAAACAATACAAAACACAAATGAAAGTAATACAGGGATACAGAGCTTTCCGAATATCGCTTAAGCTATAAATCAGGATCCTATGAATATAAATCTGCAAAACCAAAACTACTAGCTGCCCGTGCGGAAAATAGGGGCACCCAAAGTTTAGATTAAAACAATAAACTCCAGGTCAGTCATGTGACTAGTGTGAGAACTAAAAACTGTTATTAGTTTGATTTTAAAGTTAGGTAAATCAAGGGACCACGCCGTATAACACAGAACGGGTTTTCTCCCAAGAATATCAGTGCATAAAACAATAGCGCAATGCTAAATAAAGAACAACGAAGCTATTATAAGACTCAGGTCCCATCAAACAATGCAACGCAAGCCGGAGGATAGAGTTTTTACCTTATCAATCATAGATGGCATGGGTACCATATATCATGTCGCCAATACTAGGCTTTACAATCAAAACCGCAATTGTCATGTATTGGAAGTTGGATTTCCATCTATGAACCAAGGTAAGGGATTGTCGTTACCGCTTCGAGATAATCTAGCCTACCATGTCTCAAGGCCCAGACTCAGGTGGGCCCTTGGATCGTCAGGGCCGGTCCACACGAAGTGGATTAAAATGCCTGAACACTGCGTTTCCTTGCCCTATGGGAGGGGGCGTAAATTGGTCATATCCTGACCAAACCATCGGCCCTAGAACAATCGATATAATCGAGGCGCCTCACTATCCATCATCTACATAAGTAAAACGTCAGGGCTTGCAAAAAGCTGACATCGCTCCTAGCTAGAAGGAAATGCATGCCTTCCCTGAAGTCCTCTCTCGTTTCTGGTTCGCACCGGGGTGTGAGGCTCGCGAATCAACGCTACACAAAGCTATGCTATATCAAAGCCGTGCTTTCATCATCAACCACAAGACTCTGCTTTTCAACATAATCCTTGATCATTTGCATCTCAGCATGCTACACAGGCAATTCAAGCTATGCAACCGATGTCTATCAATCACATAGAATGAAATCAGATGTCAGACACACATCCATTTGCATGTTCGTTCTGGGTCTGAACGAAACCGGAGACACCTTATTCCTCATCCCATATGTCCAATACAGGAGAGAGGTCCTCGCATATCCGTCGATCTCTAAGTACATCTGGACGATCACCACTTATTACCTCGTCTTGGGTGTACAGCCCAATCAAGACATCAGTAATCATCCAAGCGATGTGAAGACCTCCGGTCTTCAACCACCGTCTTCATCCTCGACACATCATCGAATTAGTTATTCAGAATGGGATAAACTCGGTCTTCCTGAATAACTCACATATACAATAAACAAGTGCTATAAAAACACAACATACTCCTCATTCCAATTCTGAATATTTATTTATCCAAATATTCATATACTTTAGGAAAGGTTCCCATTAATTTTATCAAAGATAAATTCTTTAAATTTATTCTTTAATCTTCTTTTGGATTTCAATTCAAACCAAATTATGGTTTATCCAAACTAGTCGGGATTAGCGAACCTTACCGAAGTAATCATTTGTTTAATTTCCCAATCCCAACCTATTCATCCCATGAAGCAAAACTGGTAATACTTCATATATAACACCATGGTGTTATCAGTAAATTCAATTACCATTTCACGTTCAAATCTAATTAAAGATTTAACTATCGCCTGGAGCAAAGCTGGTGATACTCCATTCTCGATCATTTCAATCTAATTAAAGGTTCATTAAAACTCCACTTGGTTTTAATCTTCCCAAACATCAATATTAATGGTTATTTCACTTGGGAAATCATATCCAGTCTTTAGCTGGGTTAAAGAACCAATGTCATTTAAAACACGGTTCACGATAAACCCAAAATCACATTCCATTCCATCAGCCTCTAACCGTAAATTAGCAAGTGAACAATTCCTTAAGTATTAACCCCGAAGGCCGAAACCAACATCAGATCAATACCCAAAAAACCATTTAACTTAACTAATCTCCAGTTAATTTCTGATTTTCTTAACTCTATTGGGTCTAAGAAAAGTATTATTAAAGACGCCATTCATGACAACCCAAAATCTCATTCCATTACTAATCGGGTTAAAGAACAAGTGTTATTTAAAACACCGATCACGATAAACCCAAAAACCAATTTCAATTCAATTCCAATTAAATATTAATTAATTGGTATACTTCATTAAATCTAAATAAAAAGATTTAATGTTTTCTCTACTGTGTTCAAAAACAGTGTTAATGAAGACACCATTCACGACAAACCTAAAATCACATTTGATATTAAATACATAGTTTTGAATAGAAAATATATCGACTTGTATTCAATATCAAATTCTACAACCAACAAATATCGTATTGGAAATAACGATATAAATATATCTTTCAAATTTCCATAACAATATCTGTATAATCATGAAATCCAACATCGAAATATTCCGAAGACAATTTCGATTCAAATCCATTCCAATTTGTATAGTAGAAATCCTGGTTATTTTTAAAACTATTTCAAATCCAATTTATTTATTTAAAAATATTGGATTATAATTCTAGTTAATAGCTAGCTCATTTCGATACTATTTTTATCTTTTCCAATATGGATCTTTTCATCCTAATAATTTCCAAATCATTTCTTATGATTTTACACAAATTTTTATTATTTTTAATAATTTTACCTAGGATTTCCATAAATGACCATCGAACTACACTTACAACGACCTTTTCCAAATTTTATTTGGACATAATTCCAAATCCAACCATTAGATTTCAAATCTCTAATATTCGATACGAACCCAACGGTTCCAGTTTTAGGAGAATCCGGCGGTCGGATCTCCCGTAATGTCCATTCGAAGTCAATGGTCGAAATATGCGAACTGCTATTTAGTCCATTATATTATATATATAATATATATTTCGTCGATTTCCATTTAAAACGTATTTTATAAATCGTTTTAAATTCAATTTCAAAACGATTTCAACTTCATATTCGATTTCTAATCAAAATTGAATATTCCATATCATCGTTATATAAATGATAGTATTTTTAGAACATTAGATTTTGAAATCAATTCCTTTTCAATATTCATTATAAAAATGAATAAAACCGATATAAATACCGTTAACGTCAAATGGCGTTAATCTAATCAACACGGCCCTATATATTTAAATATATTCGTATCCATCCCAAATCGGACATCAAATCATATCTTGATCTTTTACTGTATATTATTTTAAAATATTCATCATTTTAAAATACTCGGTATTTTAAAGTATTCATTCTGTCTGAACTAGAATCAGACACAGTCAATTACCATATAATGTCATTATATGGATTTCATACAACACATGTATATAACAATAATCAAATACAGTCAACCATCATCCAGATTGCATTCTACACCGCATAAGCATTAAAAATAAATATGTAAAGCTTACAACAGTCTGTCAATCCATTGATCGACATACAACTAAATATTGGGATTAGTGTATGTCCAATATCATCCCAAAACCCGTGTGGGGTCTCAATCAACAAATAATGAATTTTATTTGTGCAGTTGAGCGATGTGTAAAATTTATCGTCCCAATCTATATCAGTCAAATGGGTGTACAAAAACAAATCGTCTGATTTGTAATTGATTATTTATTTTATTCATATACACGTAAAAAATTATATTTTTAACAATAAAATATTTATTCAATTCATTTACACAATAAAAATGATATTTTTATTGTTCTAACATATTTTAGAAAATTTTGGTGGCATAACGACGCGATATCAAAATCGAGTAATGTCTAGCATTACCCCTCTCCTGATATTGGCTCGCGCCATACACACATAACAATTCTAATCAATTCATTTCACCCAAACAAACAAATTCAGCCAAATAGTCTAATAAATCAAAACAAACAATCAAACAAGTCGTCCATGGTCTGTGGACGGCGGGGAATAGTTCATATATGCATGTATAAAATACATAACTGTATAAGAAAATTATAGTGAGGAGTTCTCACCTTGGGTTTCCAATCTGCCATTCTTTATTTCTGAACGGTTCAGATTTGGATTTGTTTTCTACCAGTTCCATCGCAATTCTTTTCACGCTGTTCATAGTAAAAATCACATTTTTATTATGATGATTATATATTTAAAATCACATTTTTACATCGCTATTATATAAATAAAAATCATATTTTTATTTCTACTTCATGTATATAAAAATCATATTTTTATCGGTACTTTACATATATAAAAATCATATTTTTATCGCTACTTCATATATATAAAAATAATATATTTATTATCATACATATATAAAAAAATCATATTTTTATTATCATACATATAAAGAAATCATATTTTTATTATCATACATATATAAAAATCATATTTTTATTATCATACATATATAAAAATAATATTTTTATATATAGACAAAACCTTTTTGTTTTCAAAAATCAAATCTTTTTTGTTTCAAAAATCCTATCTTTTTAGTTTCAAAAATCTCATATTTTTGGTTTCAAATTTTTTATCTTTTTTGTTTCAAAAATATTTTGTTAAATAAAAATTATATTTTTAAAGCATCAAATTTTTAAACAATAACATAACTTTAACTTAGTTATCTAAATAAAAATCACATTTCTAATAATGTTATTTAAATTAAAAATCACAAATTGACCAATTACTAAATTAAATAAACCAAAAGAAACTCATAGTGTTATCATTTTCGTTCTGGAACCCACATCAACCAAAACCGTAGCCTGCACCATCTTCTACCACCTTCTTCGTTCTTGATAGGATGGCTTTGCGGGGTGACTGTTGCGCGAGCTCCAACTGGGTGACGTGGGGGAGCAACTGAAGGCAGCGACGCTCGATTTATGATGGGTGGAGTCATGGAAACGGAATGGGGCGGTGTCTCGCGATATTGGACTTCGCGACTGGGAAGGAGGAAATGGCTCAAGGCTTGCGATTGGAGGAGGGGAGGAGCAAGGAAGCAGCAGTGGCGGTTTTAGCGGATGAGGGTGGGGGAGCGACGGGGTGGAGGTAATGGCATCGTCATCATTTTTTGATCGAACAAATCGATCATGTTTTCTGATTAGGGAAAATAGAGAATGAGGGAGGGGGTTATGTAAATTATATATTATATTATTTATTAATTTATTTTCCTTGAAAAGTGTCCCTTTCATTTGGACCCCAAATCGAACACACTGACTGTCTCCCCGAGCTAATTACCTCCACTCTGAACACAATGGGATATGTCTCGTAACCCATTTCGGCTGTTACGATCAATTTTGCTTTAAATCAAAATATAAATCAATATATATATATATATTTAATTTAAACGTACATTTTAAATTATCGAGGCCACATATGGACTCTAAAAATTCAAGAAAAATAAATCTAGCTATGTTTTGATGATACGGTCCTAACAAAACTAATTTCATCAAATTTGAAGACCGTTTGAAAAATGGCCATTTTCCGGTCGATCCAAATTGACTGAAACTGTTAAAACAAGCTTTCTTTTGCCACACTCACATATTGATCCCAAAAATTATGAATTTTGGAATCTAGCAATAATTTGACATCCCGGTCCAACAAAAGTAGTTTCGTCGAAAACGGAGGTCGTTTGCAAAATGGCTATTTTTACGGGCTATATTTCCATAGCAACTATTCTGAATTTTTAACTGATCATAACTTTTTATTCCCGCTATGAAATTTCAATTTTTCAGATTCGTTGGAAATATATTTTCAAATGGATTCTAATATTTTTGGTTTTGCAAAAATCCGATTCATTTTGAATCCTGCACATTCAGTTGAAATTTGAAATCAAATTTTCAAACTACCGCGCCATTTTCAATTCCTTTTATAATTAAAATAAATATTTATATACTAACGATGATTCAAATAAATATATATGTTCTAACTTCGTTGAAAACATATTTTTGTCGCTATTGTTTAAAATAAATCATTTTAAATATTCAAAATTTGTTAAAATTGCCAAAATAAAAATTTTAAATTGGATCTGATTTTCCAGGTTGTTACAATCTCCCCCATTTAAAATCTTTTCGTCCTCGAAAAGGAATGGAGCTAAAAGTTGTTTTACAAACCAACTCAACTTTCAGTTTGGCTTTCATTCTTCAACTTTTCAATTTCTAAGAATTTTCCAATTCTTTAAAAATTTGGCTAACACCCTAAATTTTTGAAAAATTTCGCCATAACCTCCTTTGTACGGGGAGGGGTTTGGAAATTTATTGGGATGTATTAGGCACCCAATAAATCCTATAAAGCATACACATATTTATAGTGATATTTTCCGGTGTCCACAAGGGAGTGTGTATAGATCATAACTCCAGAGATTAAATTCTCGTCACCCTATAAATAGTTTTTGTGCCTTAATGACTAGAAAGATGTGTTTGTTGTCATCTCTAGACCCGTGTGGGGTTTTTATTAATCTGGCAATTGACCATTACATTTTATATAGTCTATATTAGACTTCGGTTCAACCTGTAATATAGTCATCGCCAGACAAGCCTCTTGCTTGTATGGTAAATCTTCAACCTCGTCACATAAGCTCCAAATGATTGTGTGGTATATGATAGAGTATGCTATCTTCTCACAGTATGCCATGTAGTGTAGTTCAAAATTTATTGTTACTATCCTATGGCGACGTCTATAATCTCACACAGAACAACCAGCACACCGCATCCAATGGCATTCACAGGAGTTGCTATAATAAATAAAATTGCGCATCCAACTCATTAAGGCTTACTATTTGTCGGGCACGCAAATAAATTCTTAACTCAACAGCAAATCCATTTACCTATTTAACAATGTGTGTATATATATATATATGCACATCTAAGCTAAAAATAATATTCTTAGCGAACAAACATCTATTTTACCACACATCTATTGTAACACCCCGTAATTTTAAATATTAAAGTTAACAAATTAAAGAATACTTAATTTCAAATGTGAGAATCAAGGGAAATGAGTTATGCCATTGTTTTCGTCTCGGAATTCTGGTTGAGATAGAGTCCGAGTTTGAGTAAATTGGACTTCAGAAGTTATGGCTGTCAGAAGTTTCCAGAAATTCAAATTTAAATTCAAAAACGAATTCAGACTCAGAACTGGGCAAGGCGGGAAATTTCCCGCCCAAGGCCAGGTCGACCTTAGTGTCGACCACCCCCTATACAAGTCAACCTTAGTGTCGACCTAGGGGTCGACCTGCCCCCCCACTCGGGGCAGATCTGAAAGATGACGATTTTGTGACTCAGTGCTAAGTCATTAGGGCTGAGGTATCACTCTATCTTGACTGGATGGTCTGGATTGATTCTAGGTTGATCGGTTGGCCTAAATTAATCCTAATCTCTGTATAAACACATGTAGACTCAAACCCTAAAACCTAATAAAATTAGAACCATGGCCGTCATGCTATCACCCCGCAACCTAGAGTAGCCGCCATCAACTATAGGAAAAGTAAAGCTAATCAACTCAATTCAACTCAAGTCTATAACAACAACGAATTTTTCTACTTTAAAGGCGAGCTAAATCAATTTCAGAACTCAAGACCTTCTTTGAGTTGTGAGTTCATCTTCTTTAATAAGATAATTAACAAGTTAATTGGGTTGAGTTATAAATTGGGTTATATGGCTATGTTTGTGAAACATAGGAAAATGTGATGTTTTGTGAATATATGCGAGTTGTTCATAATGACAGTTTTTGTTGTAGATTCCTTTGTATATGCCCAATCACCTATGTTTAACTTGATTCATGTTTGACATCATTTTATATGCAAGTTTGGGTGTAGATTATATGCTTGTTTCTATGTGAATTGTACACAAGTTTACATGTGAACCAAGTAAAATGACTATATGCAAGTTTAGGTAGAAATTGGATTCACATATATGCAAGTTTACACCTTTATATTTAGATCTATGACATACATAGTTTTATGCAAGTTTGTGACTATGGCCTATGCAAGTTTTGGATGAAAACTATATTCATATATGCAAGTTTTGGGCGAAAAACTATATTCATATATGCAAGTTCACACCTTTAGGCCTATGTTTAGATTCATGACAATAACAAGTTTATGCTAGATATGTTGTAATCCTTAATTGTAAGTTAGATCCAATTTGTATGTTATGCAAATTTGCAGCGTTTCTTCTCTTTTATGTGTTAGACTAATTGCTAGTCTAATATATATATGTCATGATAAACGTACGAACAACATGGGGACGATGGGGGTAATATTGAATATACACATAATGAGAATTGGCATAAATGGCCTTAAAAGGCATATAATTAATTTAAGACATTAATTGGAAAAATTGGCATTTATGGACATAATTTTAAGAGTCAATTATGGACATAAGTATATTTGGAATTTATTGACAAATTTGAATAGGGATATTAATCCAATTTGGGGTTAAATGAAGATGTGTAATAATAAACCGCCTAAGACACGAGGTTAGACACTTTTGTGGTGTAAGACAGCCCGGACCCACCCAGCAAATCCAGCAGCCATAAAGGCGAGTCTAATGTGAGAGGTCAATGGCATGAATTAAATGCGTAACAGTTGTAAAGGCACGAGGTTAGGCTCGTTTGTGGTGTAAGACTGCCCGGACCCGCCCGGCAAATCCAGCAGCCAGAAATGCCAGTCTAATGTAGGAGGTCTTTACAAGGTTACAGTTTTAATGAATTAAGAAACACTTAACTAGATAAACATGTGGTAGAACATGGGGGGTTAAGTGGGTGCCTTGGGTGGCATGTCAAATTAAGTGGGTGCCTTGGGTGGCATGTGAAATACGATTAGATGCACTTAACTAAGATTGAAACATGTAAGAAGACATGAATAAGAATGGGGTTAAGTGGGGAAAACCTTAGAAGGGACCAAGCATAGGTGGAAACCTTGTGTCTTGCATGAGGGCCCTTTTCAAACCAGTAACCCATTAAGTATCTTTGTGGGCTCAACCCAATTCGAGGACGGGACACGCGTACTGGGTTTGATTGTAAGAGGTCAAAAACGGGTTAGCGGTGGAAACGCAAGTCCAACGGGGTCATGTGCATGTGTGGGACCGGGCTGGTAGGTAAGACGTTGTTGCATCGTGTAGGTATAAGTCGTGCATTCTTGGTGGTATCGGGTTGCCACTCTGGGGAGTGATACACCCCACTGTGGGGCCAGCACGGGTATCTACGAGTTAGAGAGCTGATCGAATGGGGGTAGTGGGTACACCTAGTGGAGATAGGGGAAGACGACACCTATGAAGGCAGCTAGGGGTACACGAAACTACCATTATCATTATTAAGTTCTGAAGGCGAGATCAAGTTTTAGGGTGTTTGGTGTGATGCAATGTAGTAATTATCTTATAGTGATTAGGTGCGCCTTTAACGTTATCTTTGTTCATCTTATTTCCTTTGTTTACCCTTTCATGCCCATGGTTCATAGTCATTTCCGTATTTTCCAGCTTATGCCTTATCCTAGTTACTTTAATGATTATATTGTTAAAGTTATTGCACTCGTCAGACTTTATGTCTGACCCCCTTTGTTTCCACCTCTTTTCTTCCTTCCCCCCCCAAAGGTGCTCAGGGTGGGACTAGTACTAGTGGAGCTTGACTTGCACAACTTTATCTCTTTCTTTTGGAAGTTTCTTGGATCGCTGAAGTAAAGTTCAGCCTATTTTATTTATGATTATTTTATGTTGGGGTTATGTCTTTTATTTTATGTACTCAGAATTTATTTGGCAAGATGGATAATAAGTGTATTTGGCTTTGTAGTTGGTTTTTGATGTGATGTAACCAAACTATTTCTTTGCTGCAATAAAAGTGGTTTTTATTTTTCAAATACCAATATATTTATCTGTCTTGTTTACTTTTCTATTCTATACATAATAAATGCTCCACCAAAATTAAGGCATTCCCTTTGTGAGTGAACTTAATGTACGTGGGGTGTCACACGTGGTATCAGAGCTGAAGGTTACCAGACCAGATATGAATTTTGAAAAACTATTTTTCAAAAAGCATTTTATTACAAAGAAATACTTTCAAAAATACGTTTTAAAGAGAGTATTTTCAAGAGAAAAGTTTATTTTAAAAACATAACCCCCAAGAGACATATATCTTTCTTTCGAATTCTTCGTTTGAATCTCTTCATTTTCTTTTCAGCATGTCTGGAATTCCCGAGATACCCGAGGGGATACCGATACCAGGATGGTTTAGAAGGTATCTGGAAGCTAGGGCCCATGTCGCAGGCCCAGCAAATGCTCCTCCTCCTCCTCCTCCCCATGTTGATACTTTCACAAAGATATGCAAGGACTTTCGAGTAATGGGCGGGAAACCTTTTCAAGGGTCGGAGACGTTTGTTGAAGCTCGAAATTGGCTAAAGGAGGTGGAAGAATTGTTTGGAATCTTTGAGGTAGAAGATGGAAGAAAAGTCCAGTTGGCTGCCTGGTTAATGAAGGATGAGGCCTCGTTTTGGTGGGAGGTCACTAATGGAGAGCGTCCAGTTGATACATGGCCGGATTTTAGGCATAGGTTTGAGGCAAAGTTTCTCTCACGGGCCGAAGAGAATCAATAGATGGAAAGTTTTTTGGCATTGAGGCAGGGAAATCTATCAGTGAAAGAAACCACAATAGCAACAGCAGAACAAGAAGGGTGGTAAAGACAACAATGGAAAGGGAAAGAAAAGATGCTTTAACTGTGGGACACCAGGCCATCTGAGCAAAGACTGTAGGAAGAAGAAGAAGACGGGTTGTTTCCACTGTGGCGAGGCAGAACATCTGATTAAGGACTGCCCAAAGAAAGAGCAAAGGGCAGGGCCTACCAATGGAGGGCAGATTCATGCTCTCATGGCACCAGAGCACGGAAGGGGGCAGGTCCAGGCTCTCTTGGCCCCACCGCTACAAGAACGAGGTAGAGCGATTTCCGTTGAAAGTTTATTTTATCTTTTTGATCATCATGTTCGCACACTCTTTGATTCTAGTGCATCGCACTCTTTTATATCCACTGCTTTAGTTGAGACACTACACCTAAACACCAGTATAGTAGAGGATCCCTTAGTTGTTTCAAATCCAATTGGGGGCTCACCCTATTTGTCGATGATTTGTTTGGATTTGGAAATTTCTATACTTAGCGTTGGGTTTAGTTGTGATAATTATGTTTTGGGCTTCACAGGCTATGGGTTAATTCTGGGCATGGATTGGTTATCCAGTAATGGAGCCGTCCTAGATTGTGAAAAGAGAGAGGTTAGGCTTATGACTCGCTTGGGCAACACTCTCGAAATCTCTTGTAATCCCATGAATTCTGTTATGCTAAGTTATCTAGAATTGCTAGACGCGTCTGTTGAGAATTTACAGTCTGTTATAGTGGTCCGGGAATACTCGGATGTCTTCGATGAAGTTCGAGGTTTACCCCCGAGGCGTGAGATAGACTTTCGAATATACTTAGTAGATAATGCAAAGCCAGTTGCATTACCAGTGCGCCATATGGCTTCGAGAGAGGAGAGAACTAAGTAAGCAAGTGAAAGAATTGCTTGAGAAGGGGTTCATAAGAAGAAGTATTTCAGAGTGGGGTGCTCTAGTTGTTTTTACTACAAAAGATGATGGTTCACTTAGATTGTGCATGGACTATAGAGAGCTGAATAAGCTAACAAAGAAGAACAGACACCCGTTACCGAGGATAGACGATTTATTCGATCAGTTGGTGGGTGCTTCGGTTTTCTCGCAACTGGATTTGGCTACAGGGTTTCACCAGCTAAGGGTGGCTAAAAATAGTATCGATAAGACTTCGTTTAGAACTCCTGACGGTTTCTTCGACTGGCTCGTCATGCCTTTTGGTTTGACGAATGCACCCGCATACTTTGTTAACTAAATGAGTAGGGTGTTTAGGGATTTTATGAACAAGTTTGTGGTAGTCTTTGTAGACGATATTATGGTTTTCTCTAAAAATGAAGAAGAGCATGCCCTACATCTTAGGGAAGTCATAGAGACCCTACGAGCGCATCAACTTAAAGCTAAGTTCTCCAAGTACCATTTTTGGAGAAAAGAAGTGAGGTTCTTAGGACACGTGGTCTCTAAAGAAGGGATAGCTGTGGATCCCGCTAAGGTAGTGGCAATCCAAGATTGGAAAACGCCTAAGAACGCAACAGAAGTAAGAAGCTTTTTAGTGTTGGCTGGTTATTATAGGAAGTTCATTAAGGAATTCGCGAAGATATAAGCCCCTCTCACTCGATTTACGAAAAAGAACATGACTTTTACTTGGGACGTTGACTGTGACGATGCTTTCCAACGTCTGAAGAGGGATTTGATGACGGCTCCAGTTTTAGTTTTGCCAGACGGGAGTAAGACATTCACTGTATATACCGATGCTTGCGGGACAGGTCTTGGCGTAGTTTTAATAGGGAAGGTGGATATGCTATGGTGGAAGACAGTTGAAAGCCCACGAGAAAAATTACCCTACCCACAACTTGGAGTTGGCGACCATAGTTTTTGTGCTTAAGTCATGGCATTATTATTTGCTTGGCGAGAGGTTTGAGTTGTACACAGACCATAAGTCGCTAAAGTACTTATTCTCTCAGAAGGACCTAAACTTGAGGCAACAGAGATGGATGGAGTTTTTGGCATCCTATGATTTTGAGATTACATATACCCCTGGCAAGGGTAACGTTGTAGCCGACGCCTTAAGTAGAAAGAAGTTAACTTTAAGTCCATTGTTCGTAGAGCGGTAGAGTTTGGAGTATATATCTTCCTTTGACTTCAGATCCTTTGTCAATTATGTACCCGGATTATTGGCATCGTTAGAGGTGCAACCTAAACTTTTGTTTTGAGTTTGAGAGGCACAGCGAAACGACCCACAATTTGTTGAGATAGTAGGCAAGCTTATAAGAGGGGAGTCCTCAAGACATCTTGATAGACATGCTATAGATGAGAGAGGTTGGTTACGTAGAGATGGGAGACTTTGCGTACCACAAGACAAAAGTTTGAAGAAGGCAATTCTTGAAGACTCACATCGCTCTAAGATGACCATACATACCGGTGGTGATAAGATGTATAGAGATATGAAGCGAGTTATCTTTTGGGCCGGAATGAAGAAGGACATGGCCGAGTTCGTTGCTAGATGCTTAGTGTACCAACAAGTTAAGGCGGAGCAAAAGAAGCCCGGAGGTTTGCTCCATCCTTTAGAGATTCCGCTTTGGAAATGGGAAAGTGTTTCCATGGATTTTGTAGATGGGTTACCAAGATCAAGGAAGGGTAATACGAGGATTTGGGTAATTGTAGACCGACTTACTAAAAGTGCCCATTTTATTCCCGTTAAAAGTAGAAGGACCGCCGCATGGTTCGCATCCGTTTACCTTAGAGAAATAGTTCGTTTGCACGGCATACCCTCCAGCATTGTGAGCGATAGAGATCCTATTTTCACAAGCGAATTTTGGAAAAGCTTACAAGAGGCAGTTGGGACGCAGTTATGCTTAAGTACCGCTTATTACCCTTAGATGGACGACTAGACCAAGAGAGTAAATCGAATTCTAGAAGACCTTCTGAGGCTATGCATTCTAGACTTTGGAGGAACATGGGAAGAACACCTTCCACTAGTAGAGTTCGCCTATAATAATAGTTTTTAGGCTAGCATTGGCATGAAACCATTTGAGGCTCTTTATGGACGACCGTGCCGATCACCTACATGTTGGTGGGAATCCACGGATAAGGTTTTGCCTGGACCCGACATGATTAGGGAGACATCAGAGAAGATAGACCTGATTCGACGACGAATGAAGATGGCGCAAGACCGACAGAAGTCATATGTTGATAGGAGACGAACCGATCTTGAGTTCGATGTTGGGAACATGGTTTTTATTAAGGTGTCACCGTTGAGAAACGTAGTTCGTTTTGGATCATTAGGGAAGTTGGCACCAAGGTTCGTAGGACTCTTTCCAATTACAGAGAGGATTGGGCAGATGGCGTATAGAGTAAAGTTACCGGAAAAGCTTAGCGGAGTTCATGACGTGTTTCACGTTTCGCATTTGCGTAAGTGTTTACACAATACGGCGGAAGTGGTAGAGACGAGCACGCTCGAAGAAGTGGAAGTAGAGCGCAATGCCACGATCAGACGAGCTCCTACACGCATTCTCGGATCGGAGGTCAAAAAGCTTCGCAACAAAGAGGTCAAGTTGTTCAAAGTCCAATGGGGAGATGATCAAAGAGACGCGACTTGGGAGACGGAAGATAAGATGCATACGTTGTACCCTTTCCTTTTTGAGGGTATGTTTTATTTTCTCCTTTTTCTACAGCTTTGTTGATACTTGTCTTATCTTTTAGTATTATCTTTGCGATGACATCCTCGATCTTCAGTTAGGAAGAACCCTATGGTTGAAACATGTATTTGAGACATGTTTTGTTTGATGAATGCAAATGGATGCAAGTGGTGGCTAGTGGTTTCTCGTGGATGCATGTACACACACCTTAGGCACTAGATCGGCTCAATCACCTTCATGTTGCATATAAATGTATGTGCATATTTAAATTAATGAATGAATAATTGTTGTGTTATCATATGGATGCTGCATTTTGGTGAATGGTTGTGCACACATGTAGAAATAATATGTATCAATAGGATTCTTTCGCATACATAATGGACGCATGGCACTCTAATGATTTGCATTAAGGAGGTCAACTGAATCAGTAGACCGCCTGATTTTGCATTAGATAAGAAACATATACACACACTTCTTGCATATGTTCATACAACATTAGAAATCTTGTAAGGATAATGGATGCCTGTGTTTGATGGTTGAGTAGATGAACGGTTGGATGTTAGGATATGCATTCTCCTTAACTTGGAGATTTCGGGGGCGAAATCCTTTAAGGAGGGGAGAATGTAACACCCCGTAATTTTAAATATTAAAGTTAACAAATTAAAGAATACTTAATTTCAAATGTGAGAATCAAGGGAAACGGGTTACGCCATTGTGTTCGTCTCGGAATTCTGGTTGAGACAGAGTCTGAGTTTGCATAAATTGGACTTCGTACGAAGAAGTTATGGTTGTCGGAAGTTTCTAGAAATTCAAATTTAAATTCAAAAACGAATTCAGACTAAGAACTGGGCAGGGTGGGAAATTTCCTGCCCAAGGCCAAGTCGACCTGGGGGTCGACCTTAGTGTCGACCTCCCCCTATACAGGTCGACCTTAGTGTTGACCTGGGGGTCGACCTGCCCCCCCTACCCGGGGCAGATATGAAAGATGACGATTTTGTGACTCAGTGCTAAGTCATTAGGGTTGAGGTGTCACTCTATCTTAACTGGATGGTCTTGATTGATTCTAGGTTGATCAGATGGCCTAAATTAATCCTAATCTCTATATAAACACATGTAGACTCAAACCCTAAAACCTAATCAAAATTAGAACCATGGCCGTCATGCTATCACCCTGCAAACTAGAGTAACTGCCACCAACTAGAGGAAAAGTAAAGCTAATCAACTCAATTCAACTCAAGTCTATAACAACAACAACAACAACGAATTTGTCTACTTCAAAGGCGAGCTAAATCAATTTCAGAACTCAGATCCTAGAACTCAAGACCTTCTTTGAGTTGTGAGTTCAACTTCTTTAATAAGATAATTAACAAGTTAATTGGGTTGAGTTATAAATTGGGTTATATGGCTATGTTTGTGAAACATTGGAAAATTTGATATTTTGTGAATATATGCTAGTTGTTCATAATGACAGTTTTTGTTGTAGATTCCTTTGTATATGCCCAATCATCTATGTTCAACTTGATTCATGTTTGACATCATTTTATATGCAAGTTTGGGTGTAGATTATATGCTTGTTTCTATGTGAATTGTACACAAGTTTACATGTGAACCAAGTAAAATGACTATACGGAAGTTTAGGTAGAAATTGGATTCACATATATGAAAGTTTACACCTTTATATTTAGATCTATGACGTACATAGTTTTATGCAAGTTTGTGACTATGGCCTATGCAAGTTTTGGATGAAAACTATACTCATATATGCAAGGTTTGGGCGAAAAAATATATTCATATATGCAAGTTCACACCTTTAGTCCTATGTTTAGATTTATGACAATAACAAGTTTATGCTAGATATGTTGTAATCCTTATTTGTAAGTTAGATCCAATTTGTATGTTATGCAAATTTGTGGCGTTTCTTCTCTTTTATGTGTTAGACTAATTGCTAGTCTTATATATATATATATATATATATATATATATATATATATATATATGTCATGATAAACGAATGAACAACGTGGGGACGATGGGGATAATATTGAATATACACATATTGAGAATTGGCATAAATGGCCTTAAAAAGGCATATAATTAATTTAAGACATTAATTGGAAAAATTGGCATTTATGGACATAATTTTAAGAGACAATTATGGACATAAGTATATTTGGAATTTATTGACAAATTTGAATAGGGATATTAATCCAATTTGGGGTTAAATGAAGATGTGTAATAATAAACCGCCTAAGACACGAGGTTAGACTCCTTTATGGTGTAAGCCTGCCCGGACCTGCCTGACAAATCCAGCAGCCACAAATGCCAGTCTAATGTGAGAGGTCAAAGGCATGAAATAAATGCGTAACAGTTGTAAAGACACGAGGTTAGGCTCGTTTGTGGTGTAAGACTGCCCGGACTCGCCCGGTAAATCTAGCAGCCACAAATGCCAGTCTAATGTGGGTGGTCTTTACAAGGTTACGGTTTTAATGAATTACGAAACACTTAACCAGATAAACATGTGGTGGGACATGGGGGGTTAAGTGGGTGCCTTGGGTGGCATGTGAAATTAAGTGGGTGCCTTGGGTGGCATGTGAAATACGATTAAATGCACTTAACCAAGATTGAAACATGTAAGAAGACATGAATAAGAATGGGGTTAAGTGGGGAAAACCTTAGAGGGGACCAAGCATAGGTGGAAAGCTTGTGTCATGCATGGGGGCCCTTTTCAAACCAGTAACCCATTAAGTATCTTTGTGGGCTCGACCCAAGTCGAGGACGGAACACGCGTACTGGGTTTGATTGTAATAGGTCAAAACGGGTTAGCGGTGGTAACGCAAGTCCAACGGGGTCATGTGCGTGTGCGGGCCCGGGCTGGTAGGTAAGACGTTGTTGTATCATGTAGGTATAAGCCATGCATTCTTGGTGGTATCGGGTTGCCACTTTGGGGAGTGATACACCCCACTGTGGGGCCAGCACGTGTATCTACGAGTTAGGGAGCCGATCGAATGGGGGTAGTGGGTACACCTAGTGGAGATAGGGGCCAGCACGTGTTGCATCATGTAGGTATAAGCCATGCATTCTTGGTGGTATCGGGTTGCCACTTTGGGGAGTGATACACCCCACTGTGGGGCCAGCACGTGTATCTACGAGTTAGGGAGCCGATCGAATGGGGGTAGTGGGTACACCTAGTGGAGATAGGGGCAGACGACACCTATGAAGGCAGCTAAGGGTACACGAAACTACCATTATCATTATTAAGTTCTGAAGGCGGGATTAATTTTTAGGGTGTTTGGAGTGGTGCAATGTAGTAATTATCTTATAGTGATTAGGTGCGCCTTTAACGTTATCTTTGTTCATCTTATTTCCTTTTTTACCCTGTCATGCCCATTGTTTACAGTCATTTCCTTATTTTCTAGCTTATGCCTTATCCTAGTTACTTTAATGATTATATTGTTAAAGTTATTTCACTCTCGAGACTTTATGTCTGACCCCCTTTGCTTCCACCTCTTTTCTTCCTCCTCCCCAAGGTGCTCAGGGTAGGACTAGTGCTAGTGGAGCTTGACTTGGACAACTTTATCTCTTTCTTTTGGAAGTTGTTAGGATCGCTGAAGTAAAGTTCATCCTATCTTATTTATGGCTATTTTATGTTGGGGTTATGTCTTTTATTTTATGTACTCAGAACTTATTTGGCAAGATGGATAATAGGTGTATTTGGTTTTGTAGTTGGTTTTTGATGTGATGTAACCAAACTATTTCTCCGCTGCAATAAAAGTGGTTTTTTTTTCAAGTACCAATATATTTATCTGTCTTGTTTACTTTTTTGTTCTATGCACAATAAACGCTCCACCAAAATTAAGGCATTCCCTTTGTGAGTGACCTTAATGGACGTGGGGTGCCACAACTATTTTTAGCACTTCATATACGTGATAAAAATGTTAATTTTATCATTTTAAGATTTTAATCTGATTTGGCTAATGGTTCAAAATTTTAGTTAATCAAACCAATAGTCAAACAACACAATCATCAATCAATTAGTGGATTA
The DNA here is from genome assembly GCA_030737875.1 of Allium sativum. NCBI lineage: Eukaryota > Viridiplantae > Streptophyta > Magnoliopsida > Asparagales > Amaryllidaceae > Allium > Allium sativum. Next base: position 256,212,850 of record CM060927.1, on the reverse strand, counting down.
ACTTTTCAAATGCATAACTTTGATATAAATATACAGAAAATCATGTTTTTGATGCCAAATCACAACAATGAGGCCTATCTAGTTTTGGTTCTCGCACCAGTCAATTGGAAATATATAGATATCCCACTTTCGACACTCGAACACAATCTGTTGATGCTACGTAGTCATCAACAGAATCATCTCCGGGCGACTAGAGTGAGTGTAACATGTTGATAAGTGTCTCAAAAGTTGCCTCCATCGCACAGAAAATCCTACGAAGCTTGAAAGAAAATTAGTCGTAGGTGAAACAACTACGGCTATAGATGGAAGCTGGGCACTTCTTTGCCCTTTGACAGGAGTCGTAGTCTCATCAAGCCTACGGAACCATGCCGCAATGAGGTTACCTCCCAGAAAGCCATATGCACTATCTTTTGATCCTCTATTTGAATCCTTATTTCCTTCTTTCCTGTCAGAGAATTTATATCCACAAAATAGTTATATGATTTAGTCTGATCTTACCAGAGAAAGTACGTTTAGTAATCGTCTTTAAATCCCAAATCATCGTATTAGACACACTAGGATATTTCCTGGTCCGTATCTTATATGGCGTCTTTAAAATCATTTTAATAGGACTAAATTTTATTGTTCTAAATTTAATTTGTTGGAGGATCTTTATGACTTATCATTAATCGTACAAAATCTTATAAGGTGCGATTACTCCTTTCAAACACGCCATTCCAATATGGTGTTCTAGATGGAGTGAGTTGTGAAACAATTTCAAACTCGTCTAGATAGTCATTAAATAGTTGGCTTAAATATTCTCTTTCGATCTATTCGAAAAGTATTTAATTTTCTATTAAAATTGGTTTCTAACTTCATTTTGAATTCTTTGAACTTTTCAAAGGATTCTAATATGTGTTTCATAAGATACACACATCTGTATCTACTGATATCATCAGTAAATATAATGAAGTAATAAAACCTGCCTCTAGTTTATGTATTCATTGCTCCATATACATCATTATGTACGAGACCCAATACTTATCATTCATTCGTCGTGCCAAGTGATTCGGTTATTTTGCCTAATAAACAATATTTGTATTCTTCATATAATTCAAAAAACAAATGATCTCAAAATTCCATCATTATGGAGTTTTGATATACTTTCTTATTTATATGGGCTAACTGGTAATGCTAAAGGTATGTTGGATTTAAATCACTAAATTTAATCCACTCATTATTTGTGTTAAGTACATTATAGTTAAGAATTCACAAAATCATTAGCTATTTATGAAATTTCATATTATATTTCATTTAAATAAAATGAATAACAATTATTATTTTATTACAAATGAAATTCAAACTTGTCTAAACAAGATCTATTATAACATTTATCTTAAGTGCAATTTCATTATAACAATTATTTTATTTATTTAATTAAGCTAGTATAATTAACAAGAATAAACTTCCTATGGATAATCCAGCAACATTTGCTTTATTTCCAATCGTAAGTCAACTTGTCCTTTTATCAATTTTCTACTTATTCTGCAATTTCTTTAAATCAACATACATTTATGTGATTTATATCTAGTATCTAATACTAGGAATGTATAAGTAGATTATTGTAACATTTATATTTTATTCAGCTGAAGTCACACTTTAACTTTTATTTTCGATCCTCTATATTTGTTAGAACAATTACGTTTTAATTTGTTTGGGGACAATCCTCAAATTTCAGTGTTAGTCAAGAAATTTGATTTAATTCAATTTATCCTTCCTAAGGATTAATTTAAATTGTCGGAGTTATTTGTTATTTAATATCTACAGTATATAATAAATAATAACTGATTTAATTCAAATTCTCTTAGCCCGAAGTAACCACATATTGGGCCAATCAAGCCAATATCTCACCCCGGAAGACTCGCTCGCCCAGTAGACCGAGAGAACCGCTCTCATACAGGGCATATTGACCGAGTATTTCGGATCTACATAAAAATATCCAACTGAGCTGTTCAAATGCTTGGCCTGACTCTCAAGGAAGAAAAGGCAGTCAATCGCATCCGGACAAAGCTCTACTTTTGATACACCTCACTATGGATGCCACGTAAGGCGCAACTTCCGAGGATACTATTTATGAATAGTAGAATCAGTCTTCTAGCTGCTATTCTATCCAAGGAATGGACTCCACGCGTCCAAGTCTTCCTAGAAAGGCCGGGCCACATCACAACTACCCAAGTCGCCATCTCACCTATAAATACTTCAAAGCTTAAAGTGGAATGGGATCTTTTCGGCTCCAACTTCTTCTTCTTCCCAGAGAGGTTTTATCTAGAAGAGAAAAATAGCCGTCTCCTTTCTTTTCTTCAAATAGAAAAAGCATTGTTCTTGTAATCTAAAGCAGAAATAATATATGAAGTGGACGTAGGCACAGTCTTTTCCGAACCACTATAAAAAGTCTGTGCGTCTTCCCTGTTTCCTTTACTTTTTCTGTATTCTATAACCAGTATTCGTGTGCTCTTCACACGATTGGGGGTTGAATGTCACTAGTGACCAACTTTTGATGTCAACAATAACTATTTTGTGTGTGTTTGTCTTTGTAGCATGCTATTTGGAAGTTTTTTTGTTAATGTTTCACTACTGTTCGATTTTTTATAACAAAGAGTGATCCTTACTGATAGGAGAGTCATGTTTGTTTATTATTAAAATACAAACCAGAAACTACTAACATTTGTGATAGGTGACCGTGAATAAACAACATTAGAGAACTGGGTCATAAATGTGATAAGTTCATAACTGCATATTATGCATATATCATGAACGTAACACACACACAAACACACACACACACACACAGATATATATATATATAATTAATGGCACCACAAATAGTGAGCACCCCTTTAGCCTTCTACTTTTCCACCACACATTTACTCCCTTTCTCCTTCGACTAACTCTCTCACCTCCCACTCAGTTAAATTAATATAAACGAGAGGTGGAAATCAAGGGGCATTTGGGGTGCTCCATTTTTGGGGTGCAACCGAACGTTTGCCTATATATATAGTTAAATTTTATATCCTAATAACAAAGCAATGTACTAAACTGGCGACGATAAAGAATGTAAAGCAAACATGCAGGATGCTTGACGTGCAACCGAACATCTAAGGCTAATTACAAAGTTATTTCATGATGGGAACATGTTATTGCAGTTCATTATGTGTTCATGTTGCAGCTCATTATGTATGTAGATTACAGTTAACTATGCAAATTGCATCATCTGTCGGTTGCATGGTGATAGCGTGATGAACATTTGAGGTTGTAGTGCGTTAGCGACTGAAAGCGGCTAAATTGAAGTCAAAAAAATTGTTGATACTTGATATGCAAGGCATAGCTGAACTGCCCAAGCGTACAAGGATACATGAATTGCTACTTGCTTGATGTAGGTACTGATATATGTAGTAAGTTGGTGAAACTAGAGCTGCTGGTAGCTAAAGCTTGAATGGTGGGCAGTGTCAGTAGAGCAGAACTGCAGCACGTGCGATAACAGCTGAAGCGTGCATGGTAGGGAGTGTCATTGGACCACAACAGAAGGAAGTATAACATGAATTATAGCACTGTTAATATGTAAAACCTTGAGTTGTTTATAACTGCATTTTCAGGACCTATTAAATATATAACATGTGCGATAGTATTACATAATTATTTTTATATTACATAATTGATTTTTTAACTATGCCACAAAGATTGGACATGTTTTGAGTGTATGTTCCTAAAGAGCTGTAGTGCCATGTATGATTTGTAATTTATTTTTAATCCAGTTAGCTGGAAGTGTTTGCTATTCGTTTTAATCTTTCATAGTAAGATTATTTTTAAACATTGAAAATATCTGAAGTCTTGCTTCTTAGCTTGAAATGACATTTTTTCTATATCAGATTCATGCGATGTTTACTTGTCAAAATTAAAGCGATTATCATGATTTTGCGGTTTTGGGTTGTATCTTACTATTTAGCAGAATAACATGTTGCAAACTCAGATGGAACAATTTTAATATGTTCTGCTATGAACTCACATATTACACAATTTTTTTTCTAGCCATTATATACAAGTGGTTACCCATGTTGATACATTTTTATTTTAATAAATAGAAATGAAAGTCAAAAATTAAAAAAAATTATTTAGAAAAATAATAGTTTATGCCTTTCATAAAATTCATATAATAGGTCAAACAAGGATTTATTTCTAATTATAAAGAATGCATAACTACAAACAGTGTGCGTAGCACGGGTTCACACTAGTTACTTTAGTGTACAAGTTTCGGTATCTCAATTCCCACGGACATAAGTATATATAAAATATTCTTATTTAAGAATATACAAATACGTTCACTTAATATCTATAGAGGAATCCTAAACTTGAGCTTTGATATCGGATGTAACAACCCAAATTCCGATAAACTGGATTTTTCTCAAAAATCCCAATCTATCGAAACTCGAGTTGGCTTGTCTGGTATCTTACATAAAAGACAAATACAATTAATATATCAGTGCTCGATAAAACTTCTCACAGCAGAATGGATAAAAAATAATAATCAAATATTGCCTTACCAAAATAAATACACTATTAACAAGTGTCCAAAGGCTTCCAAATCTCTGCCATAAATCTAATATACGAGTATGTTATGAGGAGGGGTTCAAAACACAAGTTTTGGTAAAAGGACAAATTATACATTCTGAAATAACCCTACATATACAGTTGAGTTACATTTTCTCAATTACTAGGTTATTTGGGTTAACAACACTATAGGCTCTGCACTCATGTCGTACTCATCTACTCCCTAGTAGATTAAACCTAATACAGTATATATGTAGTTATGCCCAATATTTTAAGGTACTCCCCATAGTACCCTACTCGTACGGTTTTCGCCATCACACCACAGAAGTATGCACAACCTCTACCCTACGCCAAGCCGCATACAGAAATCTATATCGTCATGCCACGTAAATGCACAAAACCTTTATCGCTAAGCCACGTAAGCATATGGGTCCTCGTATCCAAACTCCTCGGTCGAACCACGTCTCAACACGAAGTAATGCCCTAATTTCCATAATACACCATCCAGTGCATGTATCTAGACCCTCACACAAATGTACTACCTACTATAACTTGAGTCTTGTAATATGACTTCATCAAATGCATAGAAATCGGTCGAGATCTTTCAATATATGTAAAGGACAGCTTCATTAGGACTACAATACATATATTCACATATGGTTTGTCTCTTTTCATGGTGGCTATGGCCCCACCTTGGCCCCTCCCTTAAATAATGAAAGACTACACCAAGAGCTAATGACAAGCTCCTAACAACCAATGTAGCATCCAATTTGGCATGTCACTCAACCGAAGTCCTGATAGTGAAAGATCGTTGGTCTGTTGGTTTAGCTCATAGTCTTTTCATATCACACTGATTGTCGATGATTACTATCCTTAATTTGGTCCTATCCAACCTCCGTCTAGAGCGAGACAAACCGCCAAATTACCTAATGCCATCTTCCATTTCCTTGATTGCCACACCATAACTTTAGTCACGGTATACTCTAGATGGTACAACAGATCTTCCTCTAAGTGACGGCTTCATTCGGTTATTCTGCAAGGGGCCATCTAAGAGTGCCTTACCACGTCCTACAGAAGCCTCATGCCTCCCCCCAGTCCCATAGAATAATCAGTTGGATGTGCTTCTGTCGTGTCTCCAGACACCATGATGATTTACCCCATTGGGTTCTTCTTCTCCATACGTACGGGACGGTCCAAATGCATCACACCTTCGCGTTATTAGATCATACGTCTAATCTTTTAATCACGTGCTTGCTTTATCTCATCACATTGATAATTAACTTGATTATCTACATATTCACATTTTATTCAAGTTACTTGGTTTACTAGCTCACAATCGGCTGTTTACTTTCTTTAATCAGCTCTATGCCGCCGAAGTGGACTTCCCCTTATTATTTATTACATTTATTCGACTTAATACTTCCAAATATAAGTCTACTAATAATAAGCCTACCTTGTTCTTTCTTATTTATTAATAACCTTATCTTACACCGTTACCACAACCGTTGTTGTGGGTTTGCTTATTAACTTAGTTCCCTCAACTAAGGTTTATTGATAAGTTCTCTGTTCATTATTAATTATAACTTACATTATAATTACACTTGTCCTTTGGACAAGCCTGCCTATTATATTTCATTCCCATTCATATAATTAATTATAATACATTATATTTCTTGTTTGTCACCATTTTTCCTAGCTTTCGTAATATGAACCAACCATTACTATTGTAAAATTTCTTTACTTACCGTCCTGTACATTGCTAGTCTGTTTATAGGTGTATAGGATATTCTGGTCCACTGGATTAAATATAATAAAATCTGAATCGTACAAGTCAAAAATATTACGTTACCTTGCTCGGAGATGGGTCGTCCTGGACCTCTAGTTGGGTCGCCCATGTGTCAACCCACCTCTAAGGTGTGTCAACCCCTAGGTCGACCGACATATGGCTTGGGTCGACCCATAACCTGGGCCAATAACATTAATTTTGCTGATATTAAAATTGTTTAACGTTCGTTATCTTTCTGAATATTACTAATGCAAAATATTTTCTTCCATGTATAACGTATATCCAACATCTAAATTTCAAACTTATGTGCATATATACGCATATAATTTTTCAAATCTTTCTTTGTTAATAACTCTCCCATACGGGCTCCATTAGGGACAAGTCAAATATGAAATGAACCGGAAAATTTCCTCGAACACAATGGTATATGTTCCAATGCCAAATTCTGAAATCATAAAATATCGATATTTTCGTCAACTAATAATATATATATATATATGTAATTATATAATACAGAGTATTACAACTAACTTTCAAGAGCATGGAATGCGGACCATCTACGACACTATTTGACTTAGGATTTTATTTTTTCAATTTTGTAATCATCATTTCATTTTCAGGCTATGTAATAAGGTGTGACTCGCCGACTGTATTATAAATAAAAGCTTTTTCCATGCTTAATGACCATGTCTGATAATTTGGCTATGTGTTATGCTTCGATTGGCCTATGCCAAAACTCAAATGAAGGGAACAACTGATTTCTTATCGGCCATCATTCTCTTACATTTCGACGAGCTTAATTAACTCTGTGACTAGTCGGATAAGGCTTAACATAATTCAAGCTTGACCTCGACGCTTGATATGGCGATCATCACTCTAAAAACTAAAGTGAGAGAATGACGCCTAAGCGAATGGGAGACTACCGTTTGTGTACTAAAGTCTAACTTTCCCAACTTGAGAAAGAGTATAAATCAATAGGATTAACATGAGCGGTGCACCTTGACTTAAGACCGCTAAACCTGTAACTCCAACTGAATCGACAAGGAGAGTATAAAACACTTAATTATTGGCGTCCAATAGACTTAGGTCAGACCCCACCAATGCTAGGGGCATGGGTATAGAATTATAATTTAACTTTGAACATGCCTCGAACGTGACTCGTGATACAAAGTTAATTGGGGACATATACATTATACCTCTGAACTATGACTATTGACAAGGTTTTTAGTTGAAGTTGCCACATGTCAAGATTTCGGTTAGTGATGCGCTCAAGCATCAACAACATCGTCATAAAACACGAAATGATTTAGTCGAGTCACGACGTGTTCGATAAAGGATTGGAAATGGTGCCTATTCGTAAAATCGTTGTCGATGGACTCGAAAAGATTAGCGTAGTAAAAATATGTGATCGGCACGGTCCGATCAGCTCAAAATTCTTGAGCATGTCGGCCCGATCACGTGGAAAAACTCAACACGCAAAAATATATGGTTTTGGTGAAAACCACTGTTGCACACTCAAAAAAAAAGCTGGTCGACATGGCATAATCACGGAAACTGGTTTGCGCGAGTCACGACATTGAAATCTGGTAAATTGACAAAAATGATCTAGTATATTCAAAACTGCTAGATCAGCACATCAAAACTACAGAAAACTATGGTCAAAACCTTGATTGCTCACTCTTGAAAATTTGGTAAACTTTGTAAATCTGGTAAACTTGGTAAATTTGGCATGCTCAAAATCGATGGATCAACACGTAAAATCGGCTTGGATCAGTGTGTTGCACTTGGGCGGATCACGTGGAAAATTTGGCTCAAATCATGGTTTTGTTGATCACTTAAAAAATTTCGAATCCCTCAAGGGATTCGAAATCACGCGTTTCACTCAGCCCCGACAGACTTTTTCTCAAATCGGGCAAAGGATTCAAAAAGTGGTAAAGAGGAGAGTTGAAATCGTGGCATGCAAAAATAGGCGGAGTGCACCGAGGAATTTGAAATTTTCCATGCATTTGTATCGTTCCAAAGGGATACGAATCTTGCTCGATGCAAGGGATTCGAAATTACCAGGCCAAAGTGGCAGATCATTTTGGCACGGTGAAAAGTGGATCACCAAAATATGCTTGCCAAACACGAGTTTTCAACGTGATTTTGGGAATTCAAAATCTGGAGGAAGTAAACATGCTAGAAAGTGGCAGATCAATATGGCATGGCATTTTACCATGCTGATCACATGTTTTGGGGTGATCGACATAAGTTTTCAATGGTTTTCAAACGATTAAAAATTTCTGGACATAGGGATAAGAAAGTTTGACTTGCACTTGGTTTTTCGACTCCGATTTTGGGATGCGAATTTCGTATCCCTCACGGATATAAAATTTGGCCTGACACACCATAAACTCACATATAAATAGCCCTTTGCTTGGCGTTCAAAGGGGTTGGTTCTCATTTGGTATTTTGGACTTCTTGGAGCTCTCAAGCATCATTAATGGCTGCCACCTTCTTTCCTATGACTATTGGACATAACTTGGACCTCTAAAACGCTGCACAAACGTTTTCCTTCAACTTTTGGACATTCACAAGGACCTTTTCACTACTTTCTAGACTGTTTTGGATTTTTTGGACAATGAAGCTACTTTTTGGACATTGTTGACCAAGTCAACATATTTTTCACCTAATGAAGAAGAGGAAGGGCATTTTTTCATCAAAGTTTATAATTAATAATTATTTTGTTGTTCTATTGTAACACTTTGATTGCAAATAATGTCCGAACTTGTACAAATATTGTAATCAACTATTATATGATGAATGATTACTACAAAGTGGACGTGGGCATTAATGTTGAACCACTATACAAAGCCGTGTTCTCCCTACATTTCATTATTTTGGATTTGTATTACTCTGTTCATACTACACATTCACTCGATGATTGGCGTGTGTTGAGTTGACGACAATTCCCCACGTCGACACTTTTGCGCACCAGGCGGGGGTGCACAGCTTTGACTTCTGTTGTGGATTAGATTATTGGGTTTATCTGTAACAACCCGGAAAATATGGGCCAGTTTAAAATTTTTATTTTGGCGATTTTAGCGTATTTTGATTATTTAAAATGGATTATTTTAAATAATATCGACGAGAAAACTATTTTGAATATAATTCGAACGTATATATTATATACGTCGTCGTTAGAATATATAATAATTATATATAATTATAAATAGAATTGAAAATGGCGCGGTAGTTCGATAATTCGATTTCAAACTTCAATTGAATGTACCGGGTGCAAAACAATCCGGATTTTAGTGAAACCAAAAATGATAGGATCTAATTGATAATATCTTTCCAACGAATCCGAAAAATCAAAAGTTCGTAGCGGGAATCAAAAGATATGTCCAGTTGAAAATTCTGAATAGTCGCTATGGAATTCAAGCCCTTAAAAATGGACATTTTGCAAACGACCTCGGATTTCGACGAAACCAGTTTTGTTGGGTCCGTGATGTTAAGTTATTGCTAGATTCCAAATTTCATAATTTTTCGAATCAATATGTGAGCGTGGCGAAAGAAAACGCGTTTGACCAGTTTTAGTTGATTTTAATCGACTGGAAAATGGCCATTTTTCAAACGATCTCAGAATTCGACGAAACTAGTTTTGTTAGGACCGTATCGTCAGTACGAAGCTAGAAAATATTTTTCTGGAATTTTTCTAGTTAGTATGTAGCCCCAGTAATTTGAAATGTGCGTTTAAAATTCAATATAGTGATTTAAATGTAAATTTAATGGAAACTGATTCAAACAGTCGAATCAGCCTGCGATACATATCCCATTGTGTTCGGAATGGGGGTAAAATGCTAGGGGCGACAGTCAGTGGGTCTCGTTTGGAGGTCGAAATAAAAAGTTGCTTTTAGGGGATTTAAAATAATTAAATAATTAAATTTATAAAATGGGCCAAGCCCTTTTCCCCATTTACACGGTCAACGCCCCTCCTCCATTCATTCTCGTTCAAACAAAAAAAAAAGAAACAAAAAGAAGATGACGGATCCACCGCCGCTGCCGTTCCTGGCACCGCCGGACCTCGCCGCCGCCTTCTCCCTAGCCACCACCACATCCCACACCGCTTTCCCCTCTCTCTCCTCGTCCATTTGTGAACCCAAGCCCAACCCCCATCTGAAAACCCGCCGTCAGCCACTCCTGGGAGCCCCTGCCGCCTACACTGACCACCGCACCACCCTCCGACCATCCACGAGCTCGACCCCCTCTCCGCTGCCCTCGCCCTCACACTCGAACCCTCGCGCGAAACCCTAGGCTGAAGAACCCCCACCTCCGACGCCTCTGCCACGAGTCCCCCCCTGTAAGTTTTTCTGAATTTAATTTATTATATAAACTGTTTTTATTTTATTTATTTTTTTAGTAATTTAAAACAGTTTTGATTTTTTTTTAGTAATTTAAAAACTGAATTTTTAAAACTGATTTTATTTATTTATTTTATTTTTAAAAACTGAATTTTAATTAGCATTTAAAAATTGATTAAAGATTTAGATTTTAAAAGGAGAAAAGATTTAAACTTGAAAAAGTAAAAGAAAAGATTTGATCTTTGAAATGGAAAAGGCGAGATCTATATTTTTGTAAAAATATGATCTTTATATTTTTAAAGTATTAAAAATATGATTTTTATATTTTTAAAAGTATTGAAAATATAATCTTTATAGGATAGAGAATATAAAGATATCATCTTTGTGTATGTAACGAAATAAAAATCTGATTTTTATTTTATATACGTTGAGATAAAATGGTGATTTTTATAAGAAGAAAACTTTATTTTTGAAAAGGCTAAATCTTTATTTTAGAAAAGGCGAAATCTTTATGTGGAAAATAGCGTGATAAAAATATAATTTTTATCTATTTGACATAGCGATAGAAAAGTCGATTTTTATATATTGAACTTCGGCATAAAAATAGGATTTTTATATATTGAACTTCGAAATAAAAATATGATTTTTATATATGGAATAGCGAAGTAAAAATTCGATTTTTACATAGGTAGTGAAAGCGGACAACGAAGATGACGAAAATGACGAAGATGCGGTAGCGACGAAGGTTTCTGCAAATGAAGTGCCGTGGAGCTAGGATAGCTATATGTGAGAATTTCTCACCTTTCAATTTAATTTTTCTAGTTATATATATATACTAGGATGCAGACGGTGCTTAGTAGCACCCGACACAATCGTCCACAGACCATGGACTTGTTTGTTTGGTTGCATAGATTAGTTGAATTATTTGTTTGAATTGAATTGTTTGGTGAGATGAGATTGATTTGATTGATGTGTGAATGGCGTGGGCCTTCACTAGACCGGGGATAAGGCTAGGCCTTGTCCCGTTTCTAGTATCGTGCCGTTATGCCGCCGAAATTTTCTAAAATATGTTAGAAAAATAAAAATATCATTTTATTGTGTAAATGAATTGAATAGAAATTCATAGGTTGAAATAAAATGTTTTATCGTTAAAAATATAAATTTTTAACGTGAAGTGAATAAAATAAAATATTCATTTATAAGCCGGACGGTTTGTTTATGTACACCTATTTGAATGACATTGATTGGGATGATAAATTCTACACATCGCCCAACTGCACAAATAAAATATGCGTTTGATTGTTTGAAACCCCACACGGGTGTTGGGATAAAATTTGAAGTTCACTCATCCTGATTGATGAAATGTGTCGATCGATTGATTGACAGGCTGTTATAAGCGTTGAATATCTATATTTGATGCTTATACAGTGTAGTGCACTTTGGTTGATTATTTTTCAATGTAATTATATACAGGTGTTGTATGAAAATCCATATAATTAACTTTATATGGTAATTGATTGGGCCTCATTCCAATTTGAAAAATAAAGAATATATAAAATAAAAGTTCATGTGTTGACAGTACTCATTCATTGAGATTGGTCATGTGTTGAACGAAATATTTTGATAATAACAACTATTTTGAAAAAGAAATATTTGAAATAGAATATTTGAAAAATAGAAATTTATGAAGCCGTGTTGATTAGATTGACGCCATTTTGACGTAAACGATATTTATATCGATTTGAAAACGATTTCGAAATGAATTGAATTGAAAACGATTTCGAAATGAATTGAATTGAAAACGATTTCGAAATGAATTGAATTGAAAACGATTTCGAAATGAATTGAATTGAAAACGATTTCGAAATGAATTGAATTGAAAACGATTTCGAAATGAATTGAATTGAAAACGATTTCGAAATGAATTGAATTGAAAACGATTTCGAAATGAATTGAATTGAAAACGATTTCGAAATGAATTGAATTGAAAACGATTTCGAAATGAATTGAATTGAAAACGATTTCGAAATGAATTGAATTGAAAACGAATTCAAATTGAATTGAAGGCGAATTGAAATGAATTCAAATTGAATTGAAATTTGAATTGAATAGAAATGAATTTTGAAACGAATTTATAAAGAAGAATTCAATTTTGCTTTGAATTGAAATGGAAGTTGAAATAGGTTTTGAAACGATTTTAAAACTATTTATATAATTCGTTTTGAATAGAAATCGACGAAATATATATTATATATATTATATATATATAATATAATGGCCTGAATAGAACGCGCCGCGCCGCGGCAGTTCGTGAATTTCGACCATTTATTTCAAACAGACATTGCGGGAGATCCGACCGTCGGATTCTCCTAAAACCGGAACCGTCGTATCGAAAAGAGCTTTCTAATGAATGTTAGAAATTTGAAATCTAGCGGTTGGATTTGGAGATACGTCCAAATCAAATTCGAAAAAGGTCGCTGTAAGTGCAGTTCGATGGCCATTAATGGAAATCGACTGTACGGGCCTTGATAAAATTATTAAAAATAGTAATAATTTGTGTAAAATCATAAGAAATGATTTGTGAAAGTTTGGGATGAAAAACTCCATATTTGAAAAGATAAAAATAGATTTTTATCGAAATGAACTAGTTTTGAACTAGAATTATAATTCTATTTATTTTTAAATAAATAAATTGAATTTGAAATGGTTTTGAAAATAACCAAAATTTCCAATGATTGCATTGGAGTGGATTTGAATCGAAATTGTCTTCGGAATATTTCGATGTTGGAATTCGTGATATTACAGGTGTTGTTATGGAAATTTGAAAGATATATATTTGTATCGTTATTTCCAATACGACATTTGTTAGTCGTAGAATTCGATATTGAATATAAGCCGATATATTTTCTATTCAGAGCCTTGTATTGAATATCGAATGTGATTTGGGTTTGTCGTGAATGGTGTCTTCACTAACACTGTTCTTGAACCCAGTTGAGAAAAGATTAAATCTTTTTATTTAGATTTAATGAAGTGTACCAATTAAATGATATTTAATTGGAATTGAATTGGTATTGATTTTTGGGTTTATCGTGAACAGTGTTTTAAATAACACTTGTTCTTTAACCCGATAATTAATGGAATGTGATTTTGGGTTTATCTTGAATCGTGTTTTAAATGACACTGATTCTTTAACCCAGATAATGATTAAAACTAAGTGGAGTTTTAATGAATCTTTAATTAGATTGAAAAGATCGAGAATGGAGTATCACCAGTTTTGCTCCAGGCGATAGTTAAATCTTTAATTAGATTTGAACGTGAAATTTAGAAACTAACTGTCGGTTAGCCAAGCAGAATGGTTTTCTGGATATTGATCTGATGTTGGTTTCGGCCTTCGGGGTTAATATTTGGGGAATTATTCTCTTGATTAATTTACGGTTAGTGACTAATGAATTGGAATGAGGCGTATGTTGTGTTTGTGTAACACTTATTTAAAATATACGCGAGTTATTCGGAAAGACCGGGTTTATCCCATTCTGAATAACTGATACGACGATAAGTCGAAGATGAAGACGATGGTCGAAGACCGGAGGTCTTCACGTCGTTTGGGTGATAACTGATGATCTTGATTGGGCTGTACACCCAAGAAGATGGAAACAGTTAGTGATCGTCCAGACGTACTTGGAGATCGATGGATATGCGGGGTACTAGGTGCCTCCGGTTTCGTTCAGACCCAGAACGGACTTGTAAATGGACTGTGTGTCTGACATCGGATTTCATTCTGTGTGACTGATATCGGTTGCATAGGATGGTTTGCCTGTGTGGCATGCTAAGATGCAAATGATCAAGGCTCCTGTTGAAAAGCAAAGTCTTGTGGTGATGATCAAAGCACGGCCTTTGTGGCGTAGCTTTGTGTAACGTTTACCTCGCGTGTTTCACACCCGGTATGAACCAAAAACGGGAGACGGACCTCAGGGAGGACTTGCGTTTCTTTCTAGCTAGAAGTGGCGTCAGTGGTTTTACACGCCCTGACGAGTTTGACTTATGTGGTTGTTGCGGTTGCGAGGCACCTCGGTTATATCGGTTTCGGCCGAATGCATTCTGGTCGGCTGACGGACCAGACTTACACCCCATAGGGTGGGGAGACGTATTGTTCAGGCATAATAATCCACTCCGTGTGGACCGGCCCTGTCGCTCCAAGGCTTGCCTGCGCGCTTGCCTGAGACATGGGCTAGATTGTCTCGAATCGGTTGAGGACTATCTTTTGCCTCGGTTCATAGATGGAAATCCAATTTCCAAATACGTGACATTTGCGGTTTTAGTTGTAAACCTATATATGGCGACATGATATATGGTACCCATGCCGCCTATGATTGATACTTATGATTTGAAGTTGTTTTATACACTATGCACTTATTATAGTATCAAATGATTTGTTTTAAACGTATCAAGCATTCTTTGGCTGTTATAAGGGAAAACCCTATCCCCCGGCTTGCGTTGCATTGTGTGATAGGACCTGGGTCTTATAACAGCTTCATTTTTCTTTATTTAGCATTGCGCTGTTTGTTTTATGCACTGGTATTCTTGGGAGAAAACCCGTTCCGTGTTATACGGCGTGGTCCCTTGATTTACCTAATTTTAAAATAAAGATTAACTGTTTTAGTTCTCACACCAGTCACATGACTGACCTGGAGTTTATTGTTTTAACCTAAACTCTGGGTGCCCTTATTTTGACACGGGCAGCTAGTAGTTTTGGTTTTGCAGATTTATATTCACAGGGTCCTGGTTTATAGCTGGAACGATATCCGGAAAGCTTTGTATCCGTATATCTCATTCTAGTTGTGTATTGTATTATTTTCCGCTGCTATGTATTTAAATGTAATTTAAATCTCTGATATTTCTGTGTAATATTCATTTATACTCTGTATATTCTTGTAATCTGATGCATTGTTGTGATATACAATGAAATGTTCTTCTGTATGCTTTCTGCTGTGTCGTGTTCTCAAACGATAGGGCGTTTCGAACGGTCTGGGTCGGTTTAGCGACTGGTTCGGACCGAGCGAAATTCCTTGCCGTCACATTATCTTAGGATTTCGTTTTGGTTTTCAACTTAGGTTTCAGTTTTTGACTTTGGCTTTGTTAATCGCTTTTCATCATGGTTAAGCATAAGAAGCTTGGCGCTATCGTTGAAGCTCAAGGAACAGAAGGAGGAGGATGTCAAAAACTTTCCTCGACTGGAGTTCCATCAATTTACCTCACTTAAGAGGACATCGATGAGACGATTACGAACCTAGCTACCGATTTGAATGCTCGACTTGAGCGACAGAAAGATGCTTTCAATACCTTGATTGTGTTGAAGAAAGGATAAGGAATTCTGGAAGGCTGTGTGTCCAGGCCGACATCATTGGAAGTAGTACCAAAGTTCCTCAAGTTGCAACTCAGGACTTGAGGACAACCCCGTTATCTAATAAATATGCCGAACGCCAATCTTTGGAATGGTGCCGGTCTGTTTGCACTTGGGGGCACCTCTAATCCTGACGTCACTCCAGCCCATGACGCTTTCATCGGTCAAGTTGTGGGCTCCACTATTTGTAATATTGCTCAAGCGCCCGTGCACGTAGCTTTGGATGGTAGTGTTCCCATGGTTTCAGAAGTTAGGATTGTGCCCAATGTGGCTCCTCAGGTTGGAATTCAACCAGATATTCTTATCGACAACCAACCGATTCCTAAATTGGACTTAAACACTAGGGGAACCAGTGTTGCTTTGGATAATCTTAACCAGTTGCTTGCTTTTGGCAATGGATCTCAAATTGTTGATGTCATTCGTCGATTCAATCGAGGCGGTGCTTCTACTTCTAGCTTGGATTGTATGACTCACAATCTGTTCTCTATAGATATAATAAATTTTCGCAACCTACCGGATTTCATGCTACTGGTATTGGTACCCTATGATGATTGGAAGGATCCGAATGCCCACTTAATGAGATATATTCGACATATGAAAGTTCTCTTCTCTTCAAAAGGCATCTTCGCAAAGTGTTTTCCGCTTTACTTGACATATATATCTGCAATGTGGTTAAGCAGCTGGAGACGGACTCCATCACTTCTTGGAATGCTCCGGTGAGTAGGTTTATGGAACAATTCAAGGTCAGCAACGCTCGTCCGAAAACCATGATGACTCTTAATGGAATTAAGCAAAAGGACGATGAGACTCTGCGTAAATTCTTGAAACGATTTAATGTTGCGGTGGCTTCGGTCGACAGACCCGATCCGTCTATGGTTTTGATGGCCGCCGTATCTGGAGTTTTGAATAAATCTGACATTAAGACTTCACTACATCGGGACCCGCCAAGGGATCTCGGGGGATTCTATTTTGAAGCTGAAAGATTCCTTTAGGAAGAAGATGCGAGGACTGACAAACTGGTTCTCGAAACTAATGTTGTTAAGGGCTAGAAACCATCTGACTTCAAAAAGGCAAAAGATTCTGCTGTTGGTAAACCCTCATTGGGGAACGATTGTAAAAAAGCTTAAAAACAGCCTAAGTTCCCGTCTTATTCGGAACTTACTCATGCCCTCAAGGAGATTTATCGAAAAGTTCATCCCCTCTTTCAAAAAGCCTCCTGCATGGGAGTCGACTCAGAGAGAAAGGGAGACTAGGCGACATTACTTGTTTGACGATCTTGATGGTTATGATACAAATGAGTGTCGACATCTCAGGATATGATAGAGGAACGTATCAGATGCAGAGAGCTGGCACGGATTTTTTGAAATTTGGTCATGGTGCCCGTACAAGCATAGCCCCCTAATGGTAATCGCGATAGTCCCGGGACCAACTCTTATCCTAATGGCATAATTATCAATTAACCCCTTTCTGGATATGATGTCTTGGATGCAAGTCTCATTGGCATCTGTATCTTATGGCTTGTGGCTTTAGGTCTTCTGGCTTTATGGATTCTGTTCTTTCGTATCCATGGATATTTTGGTTCCTTGGTCTTGGTTTTACTTTGTCTTCTGGTTATTGATCTTGTCTTTTTGGTGTCTTGGATTTGATTCTTGTAGGTTCTCGATTTTGGTGTTTCCAGTTTCTTGGATTTTGGTTTTCTAATCCTCCGGTGTTGTGGCATTGGATGTTGGCTTTCTTTGGTTTCTCGGTTCTTGGATTTATGGCTCTTGGATGATGGGCTTCCCACTTATGGCTTTCTTACTTTTGGATTTCCTGCTTTTGGATCTTCTGGATTTCTTGAGCTTATGGCATTGGCTCTCTTGGCCTTCTCTGGACTTGGTTGTTCGGGTCATAGCGTATGGGTTTGGTTTTAAGGGCTTTGGTCCTTTGGATGTATCCTTTCTTTCCTGTTATTTTGGTTATTTATGTTGTAAGATGGTTGAGTCAACATACCATTGTATGGGAACAGGTATCCCTAGGCATGCTCTTTGTTCGACAATATACCATCAGCCCTCTGGTTATTAATGAAGAGTCTTCTTTTTTCGGGTTTGGATTTTGAACGACTAAGTTTGCCTACCCATGTGACAAGAACGAACATGTTGCCAGGCATGCTCTTTGTAAATGATAAACCATTCTCTTTCCCTCACTAATGAATTTTGAATTAAGAAATGAACAAGTCTGCCTACTCATGCATAGGGGCAGGCCAGCTCCTAGGTATGCTCCTTACGAATGATAAACCATTGTGTTTTATTTTTTGGTTTTATAAAAAGTCTCTAACTTTAATAAGATTACTTCGTAAAGCAAGGACGCTTGCTTGCGAGGTATGAAATAGACAACATGATTGCAAACTTGAATAAGCATATGGCTATCTTGGCCTCTTGTCCAACTGCAACAAGATTGCCTTGATTCGTAGAGGGTTTGGATCTTGATCATATGGTCGTCGGATCTTGCTCGTTTGGCTATAGGGTCGTCCTGTCAAGGCGATCTCGGATTACATTGGGTGGACTTGTCAGTGACGTGACAAGATTATTCATTCGTGGCTATCTTGGCCTTTTCCCTACCTTGACAAGAATGCCTCGATCTGTGGCGAGTCTTGAGTCTCAGGCGTCTAGTTAGTGCACCCGACTCATTTTATTATTGGATCATCTCGACTAAGTGATTCATTTGGTTATTCAAGTTATTTCTAATAATGATCAGGAGAGATTATCAGCTTTCATCAAATTATAGATTTTCTGGTTCACTAGTTTGTTGGCTTTGGATTTCTGGTTAATACGATGTGGCATGATTGTGGCTCTTCGATTTTGGCGATAGAGGTTCACTTTGGACTTCTCCTGGATTTGGTTTTTGGATTCGTAGATTTCTGGTCTTCTTGCAAAACACGTCTTCCTTTGACAATCAAGACATGTTTTGCAGGTAAAGTGTTGAACCGTTTCTTAGTCGAAGCTATCACAAGTCAATATTTTGGTTAGCGACGCGCTCAAGCATCAATAACATCGTCAGAAAATACAAAGCAATTTGGTCGGAGTCATAACGTATTCGAAAAAGGATTGGAAATGGCATCGATTCGTAAAAGCATTGTCGATGGACTCGGAAAAACTGGCATAGTAAAAATACAATCGGCACGATCCGATCAACTCAAAATGCTTAAGCACGTCAGTCTAATCACGTGGAAAAACTTGTCGTGTAAAAGTATATTGTTTTGGTGAAAAGCAGTGTCATGCATTCAAAAACAACTAATCAGCATTGCACGATCACGAAAAATGGTTTGCGCTACTCACAATATTGAAATCTGGTAAATTGGCAAAATTGATCTGGAGCCCGATCGGCACATGAAAATCATGAAAACCACGGTCAAAACCTTGGTTGATCACTATGGAAAATTTTGTAAATCTGGTAAATTTTTCATGCCCAAAATTGATGGATCAACACATGAAATCAGCATGGATCTGCATGTTGCACTTGGGCAGATCACATGGAAATTTTGGCTCAAATCTTGGTTTAGCCGGTCACTTTAGAAATTTCGAATCTCTCAAGGGATTCAAAATCATGCGTTGCACTCAGCCCCCACAGGCTTTTTCTCGAATCAGGCAAAGGATTCGAAAAGTGGTAAAGGGGGAGTCGGAAATAGGGCATGCAAAAAGCAGCAGGAGCGCACCAAGGAATTCAAAATTTTCCATGCGTTTATATTATGCCAAATGGATACGAATCTTGCCCGATCCAGGAATTCCAAATTGCCAGGCTGAAGTGGCAGATGATTTTGGCACAGTGAAAACACATGCGGATCACCAAAATCTGCTTGCCAAACATGGGTTTTCAACGTGATTTTGGGGATTCAAAATCTGGAGGTGGTAAACATGCTAGAAAACGACATATTGGTTTGGCATGGCTTTTTACCGTGTTGATCACCTGTTTTAGGGTGACCGACACGCGTTTTCAATGAATTCGAAATTTTTGGACAAAGGGATACAAAATTTTGACTTGCACTTTGTCTCTGGACTCCGATTTTGGGATGCGAATTTCATAACCCTCAGGGATACAAAATTTGGCCTGACACACCCGAAACTCACATATAAAATGCCCTTTTCTTGGCATTCAAGGGGGTTGGTTCTCATTTGGTATTTTGGACTTCTTGAAGCTCTCAAGCATCATTATTGGTTTCCACCTTCTTCTCCATGACTATTGGACTTAGGTTGGACCTCTTAAACATTGCACAAACATTTTCCTTCAACTTTTGGACATTCACAAGGACTTTTTCACTGCTTTTTGGACTATTTTGGATTTCTTGGACATTGAAGCTAATTTTTAGACATTGTTGACCAAGTCAACATATTTTTCACCCAACGAAAATGAACGGCATTTTCATCAAAGTTTAGAATTAACAAATATTTTATTATTATTTTGTAACACTTTGAGTGCAAATATTGTCCGAACTTGTACAACTATTGTAATCAACTATTATATAATGAATGATTACTATAAAGTGGACATAGGCGTTAGTGCCGAACCACTATAAAAAGTTGTGTTCTCCCTGTATTTCATTATTCTAGATTTGGATTACTGTGTTCATACTACACATTCACTCGAGGGTTAGCATGCTTTGAATCGACAACAATTCCTCATGTCAACAATGACACTTGATCATTATATGCGAGAGATCTTGGTGGAAGCGATAAAGTTCACTATGCCATAAACGGCTTATTGCAACAGATATACAAGGTGTTGCCAGCTAAAATGTCCCTATAGCTATAATATTTTGGTCCTGCTGCAACGTCCTATTTTTTATGTTACCTTAGCCATAAAAATGTATTGCTCTAGCTAAACAAGTGTAACACGATGCAACATTTTGATACAATGTTACCTTAGCCATAAACATGTGTTACCACATCATCAATATGCACCTATAAAAACATGTATATCAATCCATTAATTTACCTTCTAAAAACAACATCTACAGTTGAAACCTCACTAATCCGTCAATATCCCACACCCCCAATTGGAAATCAACTTCTCTAAGCCATTCCATTCCTCGTTTCTCAACTTTGCAGATTTGTTTGTTCTCAACTCTGCTCATCCCAAAGCCGCTCTTGAAAAAGGAATCAGATCTACAAAAATACAAAAGCTTGAATCTTTAGGCTAAAATTTGTCTGGTCTATGCTATCTCATCATCTCTGCAATGTTTGAATAGGGTTGGGTTGCATCAGATGATGATGGATGACCTCGGAAGTCGAGTTGCATGGTTGAGATTTTCACTACGCCATAAATGGCCTAACGCAATGGAAAAAAGTTGTTGGCACAAGCCCAAAAAAATGTTTGCATAGGTCTTTGGCAACATTTTTAGGGTGATGCAATTTTCACCGTTGTTGCAAACCTCAAAGGCAACATTTTGACTATCTATGGCAGCACAACAAATATTGTTACAGTAGAACCCTATTTAGGTCTATGGCAACATCCTTAGGTGTATGTAGCAAAATCCAAATATGTTGCTATAGATACTAAATTTCTGAATTTATTTAGGTAAGATACTTGCATAATTTCATATACAATAGTAGCATAGCTACTTGCATAATAACACATACAATAGTACTGCAACTACTTCGATAATATCACATACACCAGTTGCAAAAAACACCATTCGTAGATTTGTTTCAAAACATACAACATTACACATCACAATTCATCAACTCCCAAAAGATGAAACATGAAAAAAAATATGAAGAAAAATGTGCTTCACTGCACTACATTGCCATAAGTATACACAAAATAATCCCAAACATGATCTAAGACATAGCTAAAGCTCTTGCGAAGAAGTTTTCTCCTTTCTTGTTCTTTCCACATTTAATGCGCATTAAGGCCAACTCTACCTTCATATTAGCCATAACCTCATCTTCTTTTTCTCTCTTTTGCTTTTGCTTCAGCAGCTTGTCTTCAAGTGTCTTCCTTTCCATGAGCAATTGCGATATAGTATTTTCTTTTTCCATCAATCTAACAGTTGTATCTTCCATTTTAGCATTGCTATTGATTTCATACACTTCGTCATGCCATATAAAATAGCCACAATCATCATTCTGCATATATGTTAAATTCTCAACTAGAACATCACTAAAAAATACAATAATCGACAAAGCAACCAAAAATAATTAATTTATACTTACAGGCCACATGGAGAAACCAAAAACTTCTTCCTTGCATTCAAATCTACCTTCACAGTCCTCATCTTCGGTGGAATTTTGTGGTGGCAAAGCTTACTTTCCACTGCTGTTGTTGAAGTTGAAGTAGAAATTGATCGAGTGGTCATTGAACTCGAAGATGGACAGATCAACTACATATATATACACATACATGTGAATATGAATATATGCATGTATATATATAAGAAACAAGGCAATGGAAAAACAACATATATATGAATATATTCACCACAGTCATCATAATATTCATGAACTAACAGCATAAATCTGCAAGCAAAATTCAGATCATACTGAATACAGTTTGAGTTAAGCCCACAAACAAAATTAAAGCCCCATACGGTAGCATTCCTTTAAGCTGCTCTTCTTTAAAAGTGGCTGATTATAATCGGCTAATTGTCAAGGTTAGAAAGAAAACTGAGAGATGGACAACTAGGCTTCCGAACCTGATCTACCGATTAGAACTCACAAAACCTATCGATTATCCTACCGATTAGAAATCGTAAAAACCAGGAAACCCACAAACGAAATTAAAGCCCCAAATCTAACTATTTACATCCAACAACAAAATTCTTACCCTATGCAGAATGAACAAAAGCTGCAGTAATAACAAATCCGTTCTATCGAAGATCAGTTGAGTGAAATGGAAATCCAACAGGAACTTGGAAGTTGAATACGCTAAATAACTCAATTTCTCAAAGCCTTGACCCCAATTTTATTTTCGAAACAACAATTGAATAACTAGAAACCCATATCTGATTTCGCTAAGGACCGATTGGAGATGGGTGCCCCCTAGATCGAAGAATCTTGTAAAGATTTAAAAGTATATTTCTGAATTTAATTGTGTGGGTGAGAAAAAGAATTTTAGTGTATTAGTGAATGAAGTTTATGGATTGAGGATTTTGAAATTTTGGGTGTGACAACCCCAATTTCGACAGACCGATTTTTTTTTCAAAATTCCGATCTATTGAAATGCAGATTGGTTTGCTCTGGTATCCTGCAGAAAAGACAGAGACATGAAACATGTCAGAGATCGAAAAACATCTCACAGCGGAAGGAATAAAATAAAATATAATTAAAACATAGCTTTACCTTAATAATAATACTGCTAGACTAGTATCCAAAGCTATACAGTCTCTATCATGAGCCTAACCTGAAAATGTTGTGAGGAGGGGGGTCAGAACATAGTGACTGGATTTAAACTATACACTTTGGATAAACTTACATATTCTGTTCAATTACATTTTCTAATTTATTAGGTTTTTTGTTTTATTAGCATTCAAGGCTTACACACGTCGCACCCATCTACTCCATACTAGATTAACCTAATACAGTGTATATGTTGCTACCCCCAACTAAGGTACACCCCATGGCACCATACTCGCATGGTCTCCACCGTATCATCGTAGGAATATAGCAGTCCCTAATCCTACGCCCGAATGTCGTACGGATTTCTGTATATATGTCAATGCTACGTCTACAAAGAACCACTACTTCTATATTACGTAAGTGTTCGGACTGCCATCTTTGAACAATTCGATCGAATTAGGTTCCATCCTCGAATAATGCCCTCCAGTCTTATGATATACCACCCAGAGCGACATGAGTGTACCTAGACTTTCCCACGTACGTATCGTCAATCATTCTCGATGTCTATTGCACATGTTCTCTATATGTGCGCCCGAGTCCCGTGGAAGGGCTAATCAAGAAACACGGAACTCTGTCGGGAGCTTTAAGATATCTGCCGATTGCAGATGCTAAGGTCTGCTTTTATAGTGGCTATGGTCCCACTAGACCCCTCCCTCAACTAATGAAAGGCACCCAAGAATATCAAAAATGAGAACTAAACCCTGGCCCCCTATGCCCTTCAAACCTGTGGGCCAACCTCACCTATAACTAGATAGCAAATTATATGTCTTTTGGAGTTCTCTACCTTTCTACTTTACGTACTGACTGAAGATGGTAGGTAGACGAGTTGCTATCACAGGGCACTAACTGGTCTCGCCGAATAACGCTAGTCCATGTTAGTCTTTTGATTGCCCCTTATTATTGCAATCAAGGCATACTCATTGGTTCATCCACACAGACCTAACTTCTGTGAGCACAGATGAATCATCTGCCACTCACAGAGGAATACCAAGAGTACCCTACGTCCTCGGAAGCCGCGTGCTGCTTAACCCAGTCCGTTGGATCCTACTATAATATCCGGATGGACATGCACTCCTGTTTGTGTGTTTTGACATCCCGATGATCTACCCCTTAGGGTTATTCATCCTCTAACGTATGGACTGGTCCAAGCGCCTCAGTTTTATATGTCATTAGACCCTACGTCTAACCATTAATTATGTGCTTGTGCCACCTCGTGAGTTTTCTCAATTAACTTGGTTATTCTCCTTTACATTGACTTCCTTTTCAAGTTTACCAAGTTACCCTTGCTTATTAATTCAATTTATAACTTAACCCATTTAAGTTTATTAATAAGCTTATAACATGTTATTCTCTAGATTGTGGCCCAAGGTTTATGATCCACAATCCCTTTTATATTCTTGTTTGATTCAATAACATGTTTTACTTAATATATAGTTAAGTATATCCAATTCACATGTTTCCAATTAACATGTCACTTACCATTTATGATTAAATATAACTTATTTCATATCATAAGTTTAGTAACACCCCGTATTTTCTGAGAATATTAAAATAACAAATTAAATAATAATTAATTTCAAATGTAAGAATTAAGGGAAACGGGTTATGCCATTTCGTTTGTCTCGAAATTCTTCTTGGAATAGAGTCCAAGTTTTCGAAAATCGGACTTCGTATGAAGAAGTTATGGCCCTCGGAACTTTTAGAAATTCAGAAAATTAAATACCAAGGCAGTTCGACCTGGGGGTCGACCTACCCCAGGCCAGGTCGACCAGGGGGTCAACCATAGGGTCGAACCCCTATATTCAGGTCGACCTGGGGGTCGACCTCCCCCTCGGGTCAGATCTGAAATCTAACGTGTTTTCTCCTATGACGAATTGTTGTGTCATTAGGGCTTGTGTGGCACGTTCTGGTTTGTTCTCTTAGGTTTGAATGGCTTTGATTTGCTCTTGGTTAATCTGACGGCTCCTATTAAATCAAACTTCTATATAAGCAACCTAAATCTAAACCCTAAAGCCACACAAAAATATTCCTAAGACCGTCATGCTGTCAGTACTTAGCCTAGAATAGCCGTCATTCTCCTTCAACTAGAAAGTAAGTTAGGAATTGCAAATCAAATCTAATTCAACTAAGAGAATTCAACGTCTACAACAAAGGAGAGCTGTTCAATTTCAGAATACAGATCCCAGAACACAAGACTAGTCTCCTTTTTGTAAGTCCAGTTATCATTTAGACCTAAACAATATTAGAATTGTGACTAAATAACTGGATGTAGAACAACGCCCTATGTAAATTTATGCTTATTCTTTTTGTTAAACTGAATTGATTAAGACTGTGACTCTTATCATGATTAAGTTTGTGGCCATGTTGTATGTGATTTGATGATAAATGTTAAATGCTTGGCAATGAATCCATATGTTGTATAATTTGGCAAAGACATACATGTTGTGTAATTTAGCGATGACATATTATGTTGTATACTTTGGCGATGACATATCATGTTGAATAAATTGGCAATGACATATTATTGTATAGTTTGGCAATGGTATATCATGTTGTTTAATTTGGCGATGACATACCATGTTGTATAATTTTGGCGAGGACATATCATGATGACACCTATATGTTGTATGTCAATTTGGGAATTTTGCTATGTTTATGCAAGTTGTTAGGCTAAGGCATGTATTATGTTTAGATCTACATTTAGATCTATGTTTATTGAATCATGCAAGTTGTTAAGATAAGACATGTATAATGTTTAGATTCACATTTAGATCTATGAAAATTGGATTTAAAAATTAAAGCTTATATTTACATGCCTTTTTAAACTTGTGTAAAACCAAATTCTTAAGATTCATGTTTGTTGGATCCCAAAATAAAAGTTCATATTTACATGCCATGATAAGCCAGTGTAATTCCATATGTTTAAGATTCATGATTGTTGGATCCAAATTAAAGTTTACATTCACATATCTAGTTGAACTTGTGCAATTCTATATGCTTATGGTTTATGTTCATTGGACCCAAAATAAAAGTTTGCATATACATGCCTAGTTGGATTTGGGTAATTTCGTATGTTCAAGACCCATGTTAATTAGATCCAAAAATGCAAGTTCACCTTTATATGACTAATTGGAATTGTGTTGTTCTATGTAAACTCCCATCCATATGCGTATGATTCATGTTGATTAGGTTCAAAATTGCAAGTTCATAATTAAACATATATTTATTCTATGCCAAATTTATGTGACATATGTTGGATCCATATTATGCTTGTCTTGAATGCTACGTATCTCTTCCTTTTCCCCTCTTGATTTTGAGTTAGGCTAAATTGCGAAGCCTAACATTCTATGAAATTTATGCGAACGTTTAGCGGGGGTAACGTTGGAAAAAACATGAAGTTACATGTTATTGGTATATTTTAAATGATTAGTGGCATTGATATGGTATAATTTATATACCTAAAATTTTGAACATGATTTAGAGAGAAATTGGGCATGACTGGATTGACAATAATTTACATATAAATATAGAAGGTAAATATGTAAATTTAGAAAAGACAAATATGCCTAACCCTGGGTTAGATTGAGTTATGGTGTAAGACTGCACGGAACCGCCCGACACATCCACCAACCGTAACAATATATATCTAATGTGAGAGGTTAGTGCATCAAGCCTAAAAGAACCCGAGGTTAGACTGAGTTGCAGTGTAAAACTTCCCAGAACCGCCCGATACATCTAGTAACCGCAACAATACCTGTCTAATGTGAGTGGTTGGTGCCTTAATGAATGAATTAAAGCTAAGACAGGAATGGCAGGGTTAAGTCAATTAAGGTAACACTTAACCAACATAACAAGATGAATGACTAGAGTTAAGTTAATAGGAAATACTTAACTAGTATAGCATGACAAATGAGTAAGTTTAAGTGATAAGAAACACTTAACCAATATAACTTGATTTGTGGTAGGGTTAAGTTAAAACAAGAGGGCAACACTTAACCGATATAACTTGATTTGTGGTAAGGTTAAGTTAAAACAAGAGGGCAACACTTAACCAATGTAACTTGATTTGTGGTAGGGAGAAGTTAACACAAGAAGGCAACACTTAACCAAAGTAATATGACAAGTAGGTGGGTTAAGTTAACTTGAATTGATTGATGACACTTAACCAATACAACAAGATGAACATATGGGTTTGAGTTAACAAGGAACACTTGACCAACATAACTTGATGGACGAACGGGGTTAAGTTAATAGAAAACACTTAATCAATTAGACATGACAAGTTAGGAGGGTTAAGTTAATAAGAAACACTTAACCAACATGACATGATTAATAGGTGGGTTAAGTTAACATGAACGGGCGACACTTAACCAATATGGCATAATGTGCGGGAGGGTTAAGTACATATCAGGTTGGTGGGTAATACTAGTAAATATAGGCCCACAAACATAACCGTTAAATAAACATGCTTGAACGATGGGAGGGTTAAGTAAATATTGGGTTGGTGGGTAATATTAGTAAATATAGGCCCACAAACTTAACCGTTAAATAAACATGCTTGAATCGATGGGAGGGTTAAGTACATCGTGTGTTGGTGGTTAATATTTGTAAATATAGGCCCACAAACTTAACCGTTAAATAAACATACTTGAATCGATGGGAGGGTTAAGTACATCTCGTGTTGGTGTGTAATATTAGTACATATAGGCCCACAAACTTAACCGTTAAGTAAACATGCTAGAACCGGTGGGAGGGTTAAGTACATTTCGTGTAGGAGGGTAATATTTGTATATATAGGACCACAAACTTAACCAATAAGGAAACCATAGTAACGGGGACCCATTTCAGCAGTAACCCACATAGATGTATCACTGTACCTGTAACGACCCGGATTTTTAGCCGTTGAATTCTGGATATTTAAATTTGTTTTAAATATTTTATTTGAATTATGTATAGGAATTTATTTAATAAAACGATATTTAAATGTATAATTTATAATATAATTTAAAATGAGCTCGAAGTAGTCTCGGTAGTTCGTAATTTACAATTTAAACTTCAACTGAATAGACAGAATCCAAAATAAGTCAGATTTATTTGAAACAAGAAACGTTCGGATCTATTTGATTATATTTTTCTAATGGAAGAGAAAAATCGAGTTTTCATATTGTAGATTTTGTTTTATGTCCAAATCAAATTTAGAAATAGTCGCAATAGAATCGTTTATGGACCATAACGGTTTAGTTAATATAACTACAGATTGGTTACGAATTTGGACAAGATACTTTTGAGGCGTAGTTATAATTTAATTTTTATAATTTTACTATAATTTTTAATTAATTAAATACACAACTTTTTATTTGGAGTGTTCTGCACCTATATCAATATTTTGGGGTTTCATAATATAAGTTAAACTACCGATATTATTATATTTTTGGGATCGTGGTACCTCGCTGGACACGACTGTACTCTTATTTCTGTCCGTAGCAGTTCAGACATGAACGAAAACCTTATGTACCCAATATAACAATAACAACTGGCTAACTATACATCCAAACTACATCAACTCTCACAAATAAATATTTTTTTTACCTTGTCCGTACACTTGGAGTAACATGCGTATCAAGCCTTTTTCAATGTCATAACTGCAAATTTTTCAACACCGTGGCATCCAAACTTTTCACTGTGCCTACTAAGTTTTCAAACCGTGGTTGCCAAGCCAAT
Organism: Allium sativum; assembly: GCA_030737875.1. Lineage (NCBI taxonomy): Eukaryota > Viridiplantae > Streptophyta > Magnoliopsida > Asparagales > Amaryllidaceae > Allium > Allium sativum. Next base: position 256,183,642 of record CM060927.1, on the reverse strand, counting down.
GGATATCGTGTTGACCAAGCTGTTATATTCCATGCCCCTCACACTTTTAGATGTCGTGCTTCCCAAACCCTTGCTCTTTTAAATACTGATCATTCCCATTCGTACCCCTAGTTTTTTCACATCAGCTAAAACTATTCTTCCAGTAAAACAAACAAAAACGAGATTCAATGTTGGTTCCTCTCCCCTAAATAACCAAATCGCTACATCTTTTTCTCCACATATTCAAACAGAAAGAGGCGCACCGGTATTTTCTTCAAAACAAAATAGTGACTTCGAAATTCGAAGATCTACAACAAACTAGGCTGCTTGCGGTCAGCCGAGGAGGGGGAGTTAGAGGGCAAGGTTGTTGGCGTTATAAAGAGAGGGTTCGAGGCTACCTGTAGCCGGAGGTGGGCGAAATCCGATGGGCCAAGGAAGGAGTTTCACGGGTTTGTTGTGATGAGGGATGAAGGACATGGAGTTTGTGAAGATACGGTAGTAGATGGAGAAGGGAAGCACAGTTTCCAATTCCTGTACGTAGAGGAAGACAGATGTGTTTGTGTTAAGTATTAGCATTGGGAAACATGGTTATGGGGAGAGTAGCAGTAGGTGTTTACGGTGGCAAAGGGGTTCGGTATTTTATTTTAACTACAAGGAATGAGAGATGGAACTCATTTTCATTTGAACTGTTGGTAGATGAAACTTGCGGTGAAAATGAGTATGAAATGGATGTGTAGCGATGCAGTATGGATCCAAGAAGTGCTGGGGTTACTAGGTGATTTCAGGTGTGAATGTTTGATCTTGATGGTAGTAGTGTTAAACTGGAGGATGGGAGTGCAGAGTTCACGTTAGATTGGAGTCAAAACTGCTATATAAATACTTTAGGAAGAGGTTACGTTCACCGTGAAGAGGGCCGTTATGATTGGTAAGCAAATAACTGGCCATGGTTGTGAACTTTAGTGGGTTTGAAATTATATGATGGAGTTGGTTTCGATTTTAGCTGGGTGGAGAAACCGAGAATGATCAAAGAAGTTCAGCCATGTTTATTTTGGTACGGGTTTTGGAGCAGCATGCGATGGGAGGAGAAGAGCGACGAACAACTGTTTTCACATTTAAAAGTAATTAGATTTTAATTAATTAAGTTCTTTAAAATAGAGGTTAATGATATTTAAATATATTCAAATCCTGATTCGTGGCTGCATAGAATTATTAATGACCTGGATAATTAATTAATTAATTAATTATGTGATCAATAAAGTAGTCAACTATATATTAATTTAATTTATGTTAAAAACTTATAATGTCGATGCATTTTTCATTCGTTATCAGAATCTGACCAAATTGGTCATGTTGGAATCGTAACAACAAGATATACGATATGGAATTAGTATGGCTAAGAACGGAGCTATTGGGAATTTGAGATAAAATCAAACGTCTGTTTGATTTTAAACGAAACAAAAAGCAGAAACGTCAACTTCTGAACTAGGTGAGTAAACTCACTAATTCTGACTCGTTTATATTTTTATATAAACGAAGTTTTAAATTTATTTATAGTAATTTTATACTGTACAATGGTTGATTGGTTGAATAGTTGATAAAATTGGTTGAAATGGTTGATATGATTACATCGTTGATCGATTATTAGTTCTGATATTTCATATTGATGTGAAATAATATTATTGATGTTGGTTAACATCTGTGGATGCAGGGAAACAGGTTGGAGGGATCCAACTGCATTCCTCAACATTTATATTACTGTTATTTTTATTGTGATATATGATGTGTTATATAATCCATGATTGGATACATTGTGTTTGATTTACCGTGACCCTAGAAACTTGGTATTTTAGATACCGTATAATAATTTTGAATGTGGAAAAAAAGAATTTGGGATATAAAATAGAATTCATTTTCATATTAGCAATCGCATTTCGGATGGAGTCAAAATAGAAACTTGTTCAAATGAATAAACAAGTAGTGGATTTTAAACAATGTTTATAGGTTAAGTAAAATATTTATCTTAGGATAAATTGGAATATAGATTCAGGTTTGGTTTTACATAGAAAAGTGGTAATCAGATTTGAAACCAATATTTGAAATGAGATTTGTAAATGGGATTTATCGGTAAATGCAGAGATAAATATAAGACTTTTTCTAAATTTTTAAATTAAATAAAGAAAATTCAATGGAAAGAAACCTTTAAGGAAGATGGTTAATAGGTTAATAATGGACTAAAATTTGTTAATGGTTTTGGAATGAAATCTAAGCTAAGTGGTGAAAAGATGGTAAACGGATTAGTATAATTGATTAATCCAAACAAGATTTAAATGAATTTTTAAAACCAAAGCAATGACTTTAATTGAATTAAGCAAAGCACTTTAATTGAAATAAAAAGTTTAAATGCAAAGGAAAACACATATGATAGTTTTGTGTTAAACATTGATAAATGGATTTTTGAAATAAAATCCAAGGAAAGAGGTTTTGTTGTAAAGAAGGTGGAAAGCAGATTTTTATCCTTATATTACCTTTATCTTATGGGTTTCGACAAACAGAATAGTATATGTCTGCATTGTTTAAATCCAGACATTTTGACTATCTTTTAAAAATGAACAACGGAAGCGTGTGCGTCGCACACGGTACTTTGTTCTAAACAACAATTTTAGCACTGTCGTTATTATAAATATTTTGTAAATCTAAACAATGATTTTAACGCTGCTATTATAAGTTATATTTTTATAAATCAAATATTTGAAAACAACGATTTTAACGCTGATATTATAAGTTATATTTTTATAAATCAAATATTTGGAAACAGCGATTATAACGCTGCCGTTATAATCAATGTTCTTCTGTAAAAGAAGTGGATTCCTAGATTGAATCTGAGAGTCGTAAGCGATGCCTTGTTTGAAGTTGTGAGCTTTGACTATTTCAAAGTTGAGAATGTTGATCAGTTAAAGTCTGAGAGGTAATTATACCCCAACTTGACTGACTTCATGATTGACGGACGAATAGTTAAGGTTCGATAGTGAAGGTGAGAATACGGTTAGTAATGACTGATTAAATTGTGTTGGCTATAATAACGATGTTTTTTTATAACATTAGGTTAATTTAAAGGATTTTGAAATGTTTTCCCAAATAAAATGAGAGATATTTTCTACACATAGGAAATGAAATGAATTGGTCAGAGTGAAATAAAGAAATGGAAGATGGAAATATTTTCCGATATTAATAAGGTATATTTTCTTAGTATAGAAAATAAGGATTTGTGAATATTTAGAAATGTTTTCTAACTGGAATAAGAGATATTTTCTCGAATAAAGAAATAAGGATATTGAAAATATTATACAAGAATCGAGAGAGAAAATCGATCTTTGAAAAGATAGGAAAGATGGAAATTTGGAATTGATAACAAAATAAGGAATTTATATAAATAAGGGCCAGTATTGCTTGATGGTTGATCGGTAGAATTTCCATTTGGAAATAGGGTCGTTGGTTGAATGGATGTTCCTTTTAATAATTAAATCACCGACTATCAAAGATTTGATTTATTTTATACCTCCGTTGTCAATATGGAGAGACCGAGATCATGGTAATATCTGAAAACCACTCCGTATTGGTATAAGCGTTATGAATCAGCTTACGCTGAAGATAATTGAAGATGGAGTAAAATGCAAGGGTTGTTCTGTTAACCCTAGGTAGAAATTGCCAAGGATTGATTAATAGAAAAGTGCCTTCAGTTTGTCCAGACCCAGGACAACCTATATGGACGAGTGTCTGACAGAGTATTTCCAAAGGGATTACGTACGTTGGTTCCTTCAAATGTACGAAGTTGGTGCCAAAGAAGGGAAACTTCTTTAGCCTAACAATATGAGTATTTTTGTGGGAATCAATTTGTGATTTCTGATGGATTTGACGATGTGGCATTCAAAGTGAATGGTGGCCAGATGTTCTGGAAGATAATTCAAACCTCAAGCCTCATAACTGGGAATTGACAAAAATCGGGCAGGCATCATGGCTATGTGGGTCGCTCCCATTAGGATGTATAATCACCTATCTAGATAAATTCCATTTTCTTCTTTAATCTATCGATGTTGTCCCTTTTGGGAAACGGTTGCTAATCCCAACCGTTGGTGATATACATTCGATACACTCAAGTGAAATGAGTGGTTGGTCATGTGTTGGCCGGGTTGCAAGATGTTCTTGTTGAACCCCAGTGTATCCTCTCTAGAGATACACTATCGGAAGGTGGATCCATACCTTTTCATAGTCGGAATCCAATCCTGAATAAGCGCCATGTGGTTTTTGATTTTATATTGTATATGGAGCGTAAGATGCAAGCGTTCCGCTAGATTCAATTTATTTGATTAGACACTATTATAATACCACCAGATTTTGATATCAAAAAATTTTGGGTTATCGTAAGGTAAAAACCATCCGTGTTTATGTGTGGATCTGTCTTACGATAATCATTTTTTTCGAAAGGGTTTTGAAAGTTAAACAAATGGTTGGAGTATACTCACACCAGTCCCATGACTAACTCAGAGTTTATTTTGTTTGTTTTCCCTAAACTCTTGGGTGCCCAAATTTATACGGGCAGTCAAGTAGTCGGGATTTTACAAATTCACTTGAAGGAGTTTGTAGCAGGAGGCTTCATCAATTAGCTGTTGATATCATATTTTTCCGTTGTGTACTATGTTGTATCTGGAAACAGGTGTTTATAACTGTTCCAGAGATAGCTGTTGTGCTCTGATAATGGTATGTATATAAAGTTATTGATTTGTATTTCAAAATTTATATTATCTAATATATTTTATTCGTTCCGCTGTGAGAATTGTGTTCTTCATTTTCTTCTATTCTAATATTTCTTTCTTTCTATTTCTCATCCTCTAAATTCTTTCTAATAATGTGTCATATTTCTGTGCAATTTGGGTTGGACATGTGGTGATATTAGTCGACTCGAAGAGTACGAAATTCGGGCCATTACATTTGGTATCAGAGCTGAAGGTTGAGTAGTAACCTTGGCTATGTGGCGTAGCTCAATAGAGATGGGGTTAGTAGTACCCTAGATTGAGTTTGAGTGTATATATATGAGAGCGTATTTATATATTTGATAAAAAAATTGGTTTATACTGTGTTGGTTGGTTTGTTGAGTAGTTTATGAATTCTGGTCGATACAGGACGTACAACTGTATCGATAGGTGTTTCTAAACTCTCGAACAAAGCAATTCCATATAGTATTGTTTTAAAATGGGTAAATGAAATAATTTTTCCCAACAACTATTTTTGATATAAAAAGGAATAATCTTTGAAATCTTATAGTATATAGATGGGTTGATTGTTATTACAATCAAATGAAATATTGAGCTGGTTATATATAACCAAATATAGTTTGTATATGATAATGTGTAAAAGTTAGATAAACTAGGATTTAGTTCAAACCGAAATTTTGAATCTAAATCCCGGATATTTAGAAAATATTTCTTGAAGTATTTCAAAAGTAATATAACATTGTTTTGAAGGAAATTTTGAATTAGAAATGGTTCAAATGGACTTTGAAAATGATTAAGCACTGAAATCACTTCTGTGGCGAGAAAATAATTCTGATAATGGATCGCGACATTATCGGTATTTATTTTCAAGTTTTTGAGTGGTGGATTGCTACCATGAAAATTAGTTGGTCGGAAATTGGTTTGAAAAGAACGAGTTATTTCTATAAAATCCAAGTGTTTTGAATTTGCAAAAGATTACAAATATATTAGTATAATATATATGATTTCAAACTAATTTGAAATGAAAACCCGGGAATTTTAATTCTGAAATTAAAATTTAACTTATATAAGTTGAATAGATTGAAATGGTAAAATGTATCAAACGAACTGAAATTTAACTTAAGTTAAAACATAATTGGATTGGATTAGAAATAATTCCGAATGAAATTAAATAAAGGAAAATGTTGAAATTCGAATTATTAATATGAATTCGACTTATGAATAAGCCAGTTAAATATATATATTGGGTGTTGTTAATTGAAATTGAATTGTGATAAACTTTGGTTCAAGTACAATAAGTAGACTGACTTAAATTGAAATCAGATTTGAATTGATAGAATGGAAGAGAACTAATCAGAAGTTGATTAGAGAGTTAAAAACCGAAAGTTGGATTAATTTGAAACCAGCTGAAAATAGATATATGAATGCTGAGCAGATATTGAATGGAAGCAAATGCAAGAGATAGAAATTATGCCCAACAAAAAAGGTACATGTTTACAATATTACTTGGGTTTGATGAGCCTATGGGGCAAGCCGCTTGGCTTTTTGATTTTCTTTTGGATTGGAGAAGGCCTAGAAAGGCGAGTTGTGGTTGTACCGATTGAGCCGTGCAAAGGAGATGCTGACGAAATTTTCCGAAAATTTAAAGAGTTAGAAAATTTTCAAGAAATTTTTGATAATTTAAAATCAAGTTGTTAATTGTAATTGCAATTAGAAAACCAGAATTGGTTAATAAAATTTCAAGTGGGATAATGAAATTGATAAACAGATTTAAAATCAATTGGAATGGGTGTGGATATGCAGAAGAGCATACGAATTGAAGCCAAAAAATTGATGTTTGATTGTCCAAGGTGGACAGATCATTTGGAAAGAATTATGATAGATCGATTATCGGTATGAGAATTCGAAGGTCGGGAAGAACTGCGTTATGAAGATATGGAATATAAGATTTCAACTAAGTAGATTATAAGGAGTTAGAGTTATAGCATTTTTACTGCTTAGCAATTTCGATGAAGAAATTATTTTAAGGGGGAAAGAATGTAACGACCCGGATTTTTAGCCGTTGAATTCTGGATATTTAAATTTGTTTTAAATATTTTATTTGAATTATATATAGGAATTTATTTAATAAAAATATATTTAAACATATAATTTATAATATAATTTAAAACGAGCTCGAAATAGTTGTAGTAGTTCGTAATTTACGATTTAAACTTCAACTGAATATACAAAATCCAAAATAAGTCGGATTTCTTTGAAACAAGAAACGTTTAGATCTATTTGATTATATTTTTCTAACGGAAGAGAAAAATCGAGTTTTCATATTGTAGATTTTGTTTTATGTCCAAATCAAATTTAGAAATAGTCGCCAAAGAAACGTTTATGGACCATAACGGTTTAGTTAATATAACTAGAGAATGGTTACGAATTTGGACAAGATTCTTTTGAGGCATAGTTATAATTTAAATTTTAGAATTCTACAGTAATTTTTAATTAATTAAATACACAACTTTTTATTTGGAGTATTTTGCACCCTATATCAATATTTTAGGGTTTCATAATATAATTTAAACTACCGATATTATTACATTTTTGGGATCGTGGTACCTCGCTAGACACGACCGTACTCTTATTTCTATCCGTAGCAGTTCGGACATGAAAGAAAACCTTATGTACCCAATATAACAATAACAACTGTCTAACTATACATCCAAACTACATCAACTCTCACCAATATTTTTTTTCACCTTGTCTGTACACTTGGAGTAACATGCCTATCAAGCCTTTTTCAGTGTCATGACTGCAAATTTTTCAACACCGTGGCATCCAAACTTTTGACCATGCCTGCCATGTTTTCAAACCGTGGTTGCCAAGCCAATGGATACCATGTTGACCAAGCTGTTATATTTCGTGCCCCTCACGCTGTTAGATGCCGTGATTCCCAAACCCTTGCTCTTTTAAATACCGATCATTCCCATTCGTACCCCTGGTTTTTTCACATCAGCTAAAACTATTCTTCTAGTAAAACAAACAAAAACGAGATTCAATGTTCGTTCCTCTCCCTTAAATAACCAAATCGCTACATCTTTTTCTCCACATCTTCAAACAGAAAGAGGCGCACCAGTATTTTCTTTAAAACAAAATAGCGACTTTGAAATTCGAAGATCAACAACAAACCAGGGCTGCTTGCGGTCAGCCGAGGAGGAGGAGTTAGAGGGCAAGGTTGTTGGCATTAGGAAGAGAGGGGTCGAGGCTACCTGTAGCCGGTGGTGAACAAAATCCGATGGGCCAAGGAAGGAGTTTCACAGGTTTGTTGTGATGAGGGATGAAGGACGTGGAGTTTGTGAAGATACAGTAGTAGATGGAGAAGGGAAGCACGGTTTACAATATACTTGTACTTAGAGGAAGACAGGTGCGTTTTTGTTAAGCATTAGCTTTGGGAAACTTGGTTATAGGGAGAGTAGCAGTAGGTGTTTACGGTGGCAAAGGGGTTCTGTATTTTATTTTAACTACAAGGAATGAGAGATGGAACTCATTTTCATGTGAACTGTTGGTAGTTGAAACTTGCGGTGAAAATGAGTATGAAATGGATGTGTAGCGATGCAGTTTGGTTCCAAGAAGTGCTGGGGTTACCAGGTGATTTCAGGTGTGAATGTTTGATCTTGATGGTAGTAGTGTTAAATTGGAGGATGGGAGTGCAGAGTTCACGTTAGAGTGGAGTCAAAATTGCTAAATAAATACTTTGGGAAGAGGTTACGTTCACAGTGAAGAGGGCTGTTATGATTGGTAAGAAAATAACTGGTCTTGGTTATGCGCTTCAGTGGGTTCGAAATTATATGATGGAGTTCGTTTTGATTTTAGCTGGGTGGAGGAACTGAGAATGATCAAAGGAGTTCTGCCATGTTTATTTTGGTACGGGTTTTGGAGTAGCAAGCGATGGGAGGAGAAGAGCGACGAGAAGTTGTTTTCACATGGTAATTAACGTTTAAAAGAAATTATATTTTAATTAATTAAGTTCATTAAAATAGAGGTTAATGATATTTAAATATATTCAAATCCTGATTCGTGGCCACCTAGCATTGTTAATGACCTAGATAAATAATTAATCAAGTAATTACTTAAGTGATCAATAAAGATAGTCAACTATATATTAATTTAATTTATGTTAAAAACTTATAGTGCCGATATGTATTTCATTCGTTATGAAAATCCGACCAAATTGGTCATGTTGGAATCGTAACAACATGATATACGATATGGAATTAGCATGGCTGAGAACGGAGCTATTGGGAGTTTGAGATAAAATCAAACGTTTGTTTGATTTTAAACGGAACAAAAACCAGAACCTCAACTTCTGAACTAGGTGAGTAAACTCACTAATTCTGAATCGTTTATATTTTTATATAAACGAAGTTTTAAAATTATTTATAGTAATTTTATACTGTGCAATGGTTGATTGGTTGAATAGTTGATAAAATTGGTTGAAATGGTTGATATGATTACATCGTTGATCGATTATTAGTTCTGATATTTCATATTGATGTGAAATAATAATATTGATGCTGGTTAACATCTGTGGATGCAGGGAAACAGGTGGGAGGGATCCAACTGCATTCCTCAACATTTATATTACTGTTATTTTTATTGTGATATATGATGTGTTTTATAATCCATGATTAGATACGTTGTGTTTGATTATCCTGACCCTAGAAACTTGGTATTTTAGATACCGTAAAATAATTTTGAATGCGGAAAAAAAATTGGGATTTAAAATAGAATTTATTTTCATACTAGTAATCGCATTTCGGATGGAGTCGAAATAGAAACTTGTTCAAATGAATAAACAAGCAGTTGATTTTAAACAATGTTTACAGGTTAAGTAAAATATTTATCTTAGGATAAATTGGAATATAGATTCAGGTTTGGTTTTACATAGAAAAGTGGTAATCAGATTTGAAACCAATATTTGAAATGAGATTTGTAAATGGGATTTGTCGGTAAATACAGAGATTTAAATAAGACTTTTTCTCAATTTTAAGTAAAGAAAATTCAGTGGAGTGAAACCTTTAAGGAAGATGGTTAGTAGGTTAATAATGGACTAAAATGTGTTAATGGTTTTGGAATGAAATCTAAGCTAAGTGGTGAAAAGATGGTAAACGGATTAGTATAAGTGATTAATCCAAACAAGATTTAAATGAAGTTTTTAAAACCAATGTGATGACTTTAATTGAATTAAGCAAAGCACTTTATTTGAAATAAAAAATTTAAATGCAAAGGAAAACACATATGATAGTTTTGTGTTAAACATTGATAAACGGATTTTTGAAATAAAATCCAAGGAAAGAGGTTTTGTTGTAAAGAAGGTGGAAAGCAGATTTTTATCCTTATATAACCTTTATCTTATGGGTTTCGACAAATAGAAAGGTATATATATGCATTGTTTAAATCCAGACATTTTGACTATCTTTTAAAATGAACAAAGGAGTGTGTGTCGCACACGATACTTTATTCTAAACAGCAATTTTAGCGCTGTCATTATAATAAATATTTTGTAAATCTAAACAACGCTTTTAACGCTGCTATTATAAGTTATATTTTTATAAATCAAATATTTGAAAACAACGATTTTAACGCTGCTATTATAAGTTATATTTTTATAAATCAAAATTTTGGAAACAGCGATTATAATGCTGTCGTTACAATCAATGTTCTTCTGTAAAAGAAGTGTATTCCTAGATTGAATCTGAGAGTCACGTAAGCAATGCCTTGTTTGAAGTTGTGAGCTTTGACTATTTCAAATTTGAGAATGTTGATCAGTTAAGGTCTGAGAGGTAATTATACCCCAACTTGACTGACTTCATGATTGACAAACGAATAATTAAGGTTCGATAGTGAAGGTGAGAATACGGTTAGTAATGAATGATTAAATTGTGTTGGATATAATAACGATGTTTTTTTATAACATTAGGTTAATTTAAAGGATTTTGAAATGTTTTCCCAAATAAAATGAGAGATATTTTCTACACATAGGAAATGAAATGAATTGGTCAGAGTGAAATTAAAAAATGGAAGATGGAAATATTTTCCGAAATTAATAAGCTATATTTTCTTAATATAGAAAATAAGGATTTGTGAATATTTAGAAATGTTTTACAACTGGAATAAGAGATATTTTCTCGAATAAATAAATTAAGATATTGAAAATATTTTACAGGAATCGAGAGAGAAAATCGAGCTTTGAAAACATAGGAAAGATGAAAATTTGGAATTGATAACAAAATAAGGAATTTATATAAATAAGGGCCAGTATTGCTTGATGGTTGATTGGTAGAATTTTCATTTGGAAATAGGGTCGTTGGTTGAATGGATGTTCCTTTGATAATTAAATCACCGACTATCAAAGTTTTGATTTATTTTATATCTCCGTTGTCAATATGGAGAGACTGGGATCAGATTTAATATCTGAAAACCACTCTATATTGGTATAAGCGTTATGAATCAGCTTATGCTAAAGATAATTGAAGATGGAGTAAAATGCAAGGGCTGTTCTGTTAACCCTAGGTAAAAATTGCCCAAGATGGATTAATAGAACAGTGCCTTCAGTTTGTCCAGACCCAGGACAACCTGTATGGACGAGTGTCTGACAGAGTATTTCCAAAGGGATTACGTACGTTGGTTCCTTCAAACGTACGAAGTTGGTGCCGAAGAAGGGAAACTTCTTTAGCCTAAAAATATGAGTATTTTTGTGGGAATCAATTAGTGATTTCTGATGGATCTAACGATGTGGCATTCAAAGTGAACGGTGGCCAGATGTTCTGGAAGATAATTCAAACCTCAAGCCTCACAACCAGGAATTGAAAAAATCGGGCAGGCAACATGGCTATGTGGGTCGCTCCCATTAGGATGTATAATCACCTATCTGGAGAAATTTCATTTGCTTCTTTAATCTATCAATGTTGTCTCTTTCGGGAAATGGTTGCTGATCCCAACCGTTGGTGATATACATTCGATGCACTCAAGCAAAATGAGTGGTCGGTCATGTGTGGGCCAGGTTGCAAGATGTTCTTGTTGAACCCCAGTGTATCCCCTCTAGAAATACACTATCGGAAGGTGGTTCCATACCTTGTCATAGTCAGAATACAATCCCCAATAAGCGCCATGCGGTTTTTGATTTTATATTATATATGTAGCGTGAGATGCCAGCGTTCCGCTAGATTCTATTTATTTGCTTAGACACTATTACAAAACCACCAGATTTTGATATCAAAATGTTTTGGGTTAACGTCAGGTAAAAACCATCCGTGTTTATGTGTGGATCGGTCTTACGATTATCATTTCTTTCCAAAGGATTTTGAAAGTTAAACAAATGGTTGGAGTTTACTCACACCAGTCCCATGACTAACCCAGAGTTTATTTTGTTTTTTTTTCTAAACTCTTGGGTGCCCAAATTTATACGGGCAGTAAATTAGTCGGGATTTTACAGATTGACTTGGAGGAGTTTGAAGCAGGAGGCTTCATCAGTTAGCTGTGGATATCATATTTTCCGTTGTGTACTATGTTGTATCTGGAAACAGGTGTTTATAATTGTTCCAGAGATAGCTGTTGTGATCTGATAATGGTATATATATATAAAGTTACTGATTTGTATTTCAAAGTTTATATTATCTAATATATTTTATTCATTCCGCTGTGAGATTTGTGTTCTTCTATTCTAATATTTCTTTCTTTCTATTTCTCATTCTCTAACTTCTTTCTAATAATGTGTCGTATTTATGTGCAATTTGGGTTGGACATGTGGTTTTATTAGTCGACTCGAAGAGTACGGAAATTCGGTCCATTACAGTACCCTGAACTAGGCAGGATGGGGCACGATTACTGGTCTGATTATAAGCGGTCAAAGCAGCGGCAGGGGGTACGTCAGTGTAGGTTCCAACGGTTTATGGGCGTGCACGTACTACAGAGTGGGAAAAAGCAGGCATTGGGTACACTGTGCGTCTTGAATCATGTCGGGTCGCTATCATAATGATTGATATGCCTTATGGTGGGACCAACACAGGGTATGTACACGCAAGAGAGGGCCGGTTGACACAGACACAAGAGAAATGAATACAAGTAGGGAGCCGATCGATAGGGTAGTAAGGATACATCTAACATGTTCATGGCAATTAGGCTGATTGAGGTGGAATCCTCACGATAGATGTACACCTGAAGGCTACCAAAATTACGGGGATTTGGATCACGTTATCATTTTATACAGATAACTAGTTAGGACACTAATTAGGTGGTGCAGAGTTAGATATAAAAATCTAAATAACAAGGTAGTAGCGAAGCAGAGAAAGAGTAAGAGCGCATTTAGTTTATCTTGCCTTACCATACCTTATGCTTATCCTATTTTACCACTTAGCTCAGTTTTCTTTTCAAACTCGAAGATGGTCGATGTTTTGCTTTGGACTCTCTCTTTCATTGCTATGGCTGGTTCATGATTTATGGCGGAATATCATTGTTATTTTTGTGCTTCTTTTATACTTGGAAGTTAATCAATCAAGACAGAAGTTATATGTATTACTTTTAAGTATGATTTGAGAAAATTGTTGTAAAAGCTTGACTGAATTATGTTGTTTATGAAATGAATTTATTTTCCGCTGCTTCATTTGTCTGTCTTGTAATTTATCTGCATTTTTTACCTATAATGCTCCACTAAAGTTAAGGCATTCCCTTTGTGAGTAACCTTAACGGAGGCGTGGTGTTTCACTTGGTATAAGAGCTGAAGGTTATCGGATCAGATTAAAGATTTGAAAAATTATTTTCAAAACGGTTTTAAAAGAAGCATTTTCAAAAATAAAAGTTTTTTTTAAAGGCATATTCCCCAAAGCGATATGCACTATCTTTTGATTCTCTGTTTGAGTCCTTGTTTGCTTCTTTCCTGAGTCTTCGGGGCTCCTGGCTTTCTGGGAGGTAACCTCATCGCGGCATGGTTCCGTAGACTCGACGAGACTACGACACTTTTCAAGGGCAAATAAGTGCCCAACTTCCATCTATAGCCATAGTAGTTTCACTTGCGGCTAATTTTCTTTTGAGCTTTGTAGGATTCTCTGTGCGATGGAGGCAGCTCTCGAGAGACTTGTCAACGTGTTACACAAGGATAGTAAAGATGAGACTGAGGGAGTTTGGCTAAGTAGCACAACCAAGGATAAAGAATTCATGGATGTAGACTTGGTTCACAAAGGAAGGGAGGAAAGAATAATGAAATCTAAGACGAGAGGAAGTATCTTTATTATAACGGGTCATATAATTAAGGATAACAGCAAGAACTAAGGACAGGATTTTCAGGAGGGCAAGTGCATGCTCTCACCGCCAGCATACCTGAGAGAGAGTAGAAAAGCTTTGGTTGAAAAAGTTTAGTTTTTCATGTTGATCATCCTGTTATTACTCTTTTGATTTTAGCGCTTCACATTCGTTTATATCTGCTTCCATAGTTGAGTCTCTGCACCTTAGTACTTGTATAGTAGAAGATCCCATTATCGTCTCAAATCCAATTTGTGGTTTGGCTCATTTATCTTTTGTTTGTAAGGGTTTGAGATGCTTATGTTTCCGGGTTTCATGGGCAATGGGCTGATTTTAGGCACGGATTGGTTAGCTAGTAATTGTGAAAAGAGGGTAGTTAGACTATCGACTTGCCTCGGGAATACCCTCGAAAATTTCGTGCGATCCTAAGGGATCAGTTTGTCTTAGCTACCTAGAATCACTTTATGTATTTATCGACGATTTTCGATCCGTGGGAGTAGTCCATGAGTATGCAGATGTTTTTGATTAAGGTCAGGGGTTTGTCCCCCAAAACGTGAGGTAGACTCCCACATATATCTAGATGACAATGCAAAGCCAGTTATGCGATCAACAATTGTTTTGGAGCAAGATTAGCGAGGATAGCCAGAGTCGGTTAAGTGCTCAATTGTTTGGTTGTTTTGCTAGTATCATCTCACATAAATCGTCCAAATTTGGAGGAGGTATTCCTTGGGTTCTTGTCTGATATTGGTTTAGGCCTTTGGGGCTTATACTTGAGGGATGTCAAGTTCCACTAGGATGGTTTGCGTGAGAGATAAATAGTTGTGGCAGGCGCCCTAAGTAAGACTGACCGTAAGAGAGGTAAAAAGTACATAGAAACCTTTAGCTTTAGACCCTCAGATTTGTGACATGATGGATAAGCTAAGTAGAGGAGAGATATCTAATCATCTTAGTATATACACTTGGTATCATGGCTCACACCTGTTTATCTTGGAAAGATAGATCGACTACACTGGATACCCTCTAGCATAGTAAGTGATCGAGGTCCTATCTTTACTAGTGAGTCTTGGAAATGGAGGTGAAGAAGCTTCGCAATCGTGAAGTTAAATTAGATAAGGTATAGTATAGTGAATCTCAAGAAGATGCGAATTAGAAGACTAAAGACTAGATACGCGCATCATACCCTTTTGAGTGTATATCCTTGATCTCTTTTACTAGGAATGTTATGCATACTTGTTTCCATTTTTTTTGGTATATCCTCTAGGCCATATCTTCGATCCTTAGGTAGAAGCCAATGGATGTAAACATGTGTTTGAAACATGTTACAATTGGTGGTTGCCAGTGGTTGCTAGTGGTTGCTCGTGGATGCATATACACACATTTGGCACTAGATCGGCTCAGTCACTTTCATATTGCATATGCATGAGTGAATTATTTGTATATGATTGAAACTTGATGTGTTATCATATGGAAGTTGCATTTTTATGAGTGATTGTGCACTCATGTAGAAAGTATGATTAGGAATAATTGCATACATGATGGACTCATGGCACTGACATAATTCACATTAAGGAGATCAACTGAAACAATAGACCGCCTGATTTTGCATTAGATAAGGACATGTACACACACTATTCATATGATCATGAAAACATTAGAAATATTTTTAAGGACAATGGATGCCTGCATTTGATGGTTGAGTAGATGGATGATTGGATGGAAGGATATACATTCTTCTTAACATGAAGATTTCGGGACAAAATTCTTTAAGGAGGGGAGAATGTAACACCCCGTATTTTCTGAGAATATTAAAATAACAAATTAAAGAATAATTAATTTCAAATGTAATAATTAAGGTAAACGAGTTACGCCATTGCGTTCGTCTTGAAATTTTGCTTGGAATAGAGTCCAAGTCTTCGAAAACCGGACTTCGTATGAAGAAGTTATGGCCCTCGGAACTTTTAGAAATTCAGAAAATTAAATACCAAGGCAGGTTGACCTGGGGGTTGACCTACCCCAGGCCAGGTCGACCAGGGGGTCGACCTCCCTATATATAGGTCGACCTGGGAGTCGACCTCCCCCTCGGGTCAGTTCTGAAATCTGACGTGTTTTCTCCTATGACGAATTGATGTGTCATTAGGGCTTGTGTGGCACATTCTGGTAGGTTCTCTTTGGTTTGAATGGCTTTGATTTGCTCTAGGTTAATCTGATGGCTCCTATTAAATCAAACTTCTATATAATCAACCTAAATCTAAACCCTAAAGCCACACAAAAATATTCCTAAGACCGTCATGCTGTCAGTACTTAGCCTAGAATAGCTGCCATTGTCCTTCAACTAGAAAGCAAGTTAGGAATTGCAAATCAAATCTAATTCAACTAAGAGAATTCAACGTCTACAAAAAGGAGAGATATTCAATTTCAGAATACAGATCCCAGAACACAAGACTAGTCTCCTTTTTGTAAGTCCAGTTATCATTTAGACCTAAACGATATTAGAATTGTGACTAAATAACTGGATGTAGAGCAACGCCCTATGTAAATTTATGCCTATCCTTTTTGTTAAACTGAATTGATTAAGACTATGACTCTTATCATGATTAAGTTTGTGACCATGTTGTATGTGATTTGATGATAAATGTTAAATTTTTGGCAATGAATCTATATGTTGTATAATTTGGCAAAGACAATATGTTGTGTAATTTAGCGATGACATATTATGTTGTATACTTTAGCGATGACATATCATGTTGAATAAATTGGCGATGACATATTATTGTATAATTTGGCAATGGCATATCATGTTGTGTAATTTGGCGATGACATAGCATGTTGTATAATTTTGGCGATGACATATCATGATGACACCTATATGTTGTATGTCAATTTGGGAATTTTGCTATGTTTATGCAAGTTGTTAGGCTAAGTCATGTATTATGTTTAGATCTACATTTAGATCTATGTTTATTGAATCATGCAAGTTGTTAGGCTATGACATGTATTGTGTTTAGATTCACATTTAGATCTATGAAAATTGGATTTAAAAATTAAAGCTCATATTTACATGTCTTGTTAAACTTGTGTAAAACCATATGCTTAAGATTCATGTTTGTTGGATCCCAAAATAAAAGTTCATATTTACATGCCTTGCTAAACCTGTGAAATTCCATATGTTTAAGATTCATGATTGTTGGATCCAAATTAAAGTTTACATTCACATGTCTAGTTGAACTTGTGCAATTCTATATGCTTAAGGTTTATGTTCATTGGACACAAAATAAAAGTTTGCATATACATGCCTAGTTGGATTTGGGTAATTTCGTATGTTTAAGACCCATGTAAATTAGATCCAAAAATGCAAGTTCACCTTTATATGACTAATTGGAATTGTGTAGTTCTACGTAAACTCCCATCCATATGCGTATGGTTCAAGTTGATTAGGTTCAAAATTGCAAGTTCATAATTAAACATATATTTATTCTATGCCAAATTTATGTGACATATGTTGGATCCATATTATGCTTGTCTTGAATGCTACGTGTCTCTTCCTTTTCTGCTCTTGATTTTGAGTTAGGCTAAATTGCAAAGCCTAACATTCTATGAAATTTATGCGAACGTTTAGCGGGGGTAATGTTGGGAAAAACATGAAGTTACATGTTATTGGCATATTTTAAATGATTAGTGGCATTGAAATGGCATAATTTGTATACCTAAAATTATGAACATGATTTAGAGAGAAATTGTGGATGACTTGATTGACAATAATTTACATATAAATATAGATGGTAAATATGTAAATTTAGAAAAGAAAAATATGCCTAACCTGAGGTTAGATTGAGTTACGGTGTTAGACTGCCCGGAACCGCCCAGCACATCCAGCAACCGTAACAATATATATCTAATGTGAGAGGTTAGTGCATCAAGCCCAAAAGAACCCGAGGTTAGATTGAGTTGCGGTGTAAAACTGCCCGGAACCGCCCGACATATCCAGTAACCGCAACAATACCTGTCTAATGTGAGTGGTTGGTTCTTTAATGAATGAATTAACGCTAAGACAGGAATGGTAGGGTTAAGTTAATTAAGGTAGCACTTAACCAATATAACAAGATGAATGACTAAGGTTAAGTTAGTAGGAAACACTTAGCCAGTATAGTATGATGAATGGGTAAGGTTAAGTAATAAGAAACACTTAACCAATATAACTTGATTTGTGGTAGGGTTAATTTAAAACAAGAGGGCAACACTTAACCGATCTAACTTGATTTTTGGTAAGGTTAAGTTAAAACAAGAGGGCAACACTTAACCATTATAACTTGATTTGTGGTAGGGTTAAGTTAACACAAGAAGGAAACACTTAACCAAAGTAATACAAGTAGGTGGGTTAAGTTAACTTGAATTGATTGATGAAACTTAACCAATACAACATGATGAACACGTGGGGTTGAGTTAACAAGGAACACTTGACCAATATAACTTGATGGACGAATGGGAAACACTTAACCAATTCAACATGATAAGTGAGGAGGGTTAAGTTAATAAGAAACACTTAACCAACATGACATGATTAATGGGTGGGTTAAGTTAACATGAACCGGCGACACTTAACCAATATGGCATAATGTGCGGGAGGGTTAAGTACATATCGGATTGGTGGGTAATATTAGTAAATATAGACCCACAAACTTAACCGTTAAATAAACATGCTTGAATCGATGGGAGGGTTAAGTACATATCGGGTAGGTGGGTAATATTAGTAAATATAGGCCCACAAACTTAACCGTTAAATAAACATGCTTGAATCCATGGGAGGGTTAAGTACATCTCATGTTGGTGGGTAATATTTGTAAATATAGGCCCACAAACTTAACCGTTAAACAAACATACTTGAATCGATGGGAGGGTTAAGTACATCTCGTGTAGGTGGGTAATATTAGTACATATAGGCCCACAAACTTAACCGTTAAGTAAACATGCTAGAACCGGTGGGAGGGCTAAGTACATTTCATGTAGGTGGATAATATTTGTATATATAGGCCCACAAACTTAACTAATAAGGAAACCCAAGTAACGGTGACCCATTTCAGCAGTAACCCACATTGATGTATCATGGTACCCTTAACTAGGCAGGGTAGGGCACGATTACTGGTCTGATTGTAAGTGGTCAAAGCAGTGGCAAGGGGTACGTCAGTGTAGGTTCCGACGGTTTACGGGCGTGCACGTACTCCGAAGTGGGGAAAAGTAGGCACTGGGTACCAGTAGTTATACACTGTTCATCTTGAATCATGTCGGGTCGCTATCATAAGTATTGATACACCTTATGGTGGGACTAGCACAGGGTATCTACATGCAAGAGAGGGCCGGTTGACACAGACACAAGAGAAATGAATACAAGTAGAGAGCCGATCGATAGGGTAGTAAGGGTACATCTAACATGTTCATGGAAATTAGGCTGATTGAGGTGGAATCCTCACGATAGATGTACTCCTGAAGGCTACCACAATTACGGGGATTGGGATCACGTTATCATTTTATACAGATAACTAGTTGGGACACTAGTTAGGTGGCGCCGAGATAGATATAAAAATCAGAATAACAAGGTAGTAGCTGTAACAACCCGTATTTCGATAACATGTTAAGACGAGAATCAAGGCAGAATTTAATTTTAAATTCTGAATCAAGTAAAACGGGCTATGCCATTGCGTTCGACTCGGAAAAATACGCGAAATAGAGTCTGAGTTTTCGAGAATCGGAGTCTGTATGACCAAGTTATGGTCCGACGAAGTTTTTAGAAAATTCAAGTTCAAAAACGAGTTCTAATTTCGAAAATTTGGCCTAGAAGGCTAGGCGGGAAAATTCCCGCCAGCCACCCCAAGTCGATAGGGCTGTCGACTTGGGAGTCGACATGGCATGACCCAAGTTGACAGCCCTGTCGACTTGGGTGTCGACTTATGGTGGCCGGGCAGTTTTGCCTGGTGCACCTGTTTTCTGTTTTGGCTAGGTTTTTGGGCCTGGTTCGAAATCTGATAGTTCAGGTTGATCCTAGGTTTAATCTAAGGGTCCTAACTAATCCTAATCTCTATAAATAAGCCCCTAACCCTCTCCTAAAATCCTCATTATTCATTCATGCAACTAAACTATGCCAAAATTGCTCCTCTCACGGCCTCCACTCAAAACCCTAGCCTCCATCCTCTTGCCCAAAGTTTCTATCTTCATTTCTATGAGAGGTTTCATGATCATGTGAGTGTTATAGAGTCTCTATGTTAGTATGAGAGCTTCTCAAGTTGATTTCAAGACTAAAGCTTTGATCTTTGTTCATCAAGATGGGGTTTTTATTGATTTGGAGCTTTCATCTTTGGGTTTTTGGATGATGGCATGCATAAGCTTTGTCTCAATCTTTAATTTAATCGATTTGTGCCTTCATAGCAATGTAAGCCCTTTCCCTACTCTTAGATATTAATTATGAAGTTAAATGTTCATGTTGCAAGTTTGGGTTTGATCATTAAGTATGATACATGCTATCATGTCATGCAAGTTTATGAAGTCATTATCTTGATCTTGTGGGCTAAAAGCTACAACCTTTATGTTGAAATGTTGCATTATGCAACATGAGAACCCTCATAACCTTTATGTCAACTTGCATATGAAGTCATAACCCTTATATGATGATATATGCGAGTTACTAGTCATCATTCCATGTCTTTTGTCACCATGATTCGCTTATGTGCCAAGTTTGGGTTTATGCATGTTTTTGAGGCTTAAGAATGTAACATGCAAGTTAATGAACACATTTGTGCCTCATTTGCCACCATGATTAACTTGTGGCTTAATATCCATTTTTGTCATGCCTTTGCCAAGTCTCTTCTTTTAATCCATTACGTTGTTGCGAACGTATATGCGAGTTTAAAAGCGTTGGGTTATGTTATGGGTAATTTCTAATGACATGCAAATATAACTTAAAAACATGACTTGAAATATAACATGGAAGTTGACATGTAAGTATGCTTGAAAATATGAAATTGGGAATTTACCTATTAAGTTAGGTCTACCCATACTATGGAATTGGGAATTTACCTATTAAGTTAGGTCTACCCAAATTCTTGAAAACTTGTAATATGTGTTGGAAACATAATGGACATGACACTTAGATAATATAAGTGTGGCCAACTCGAGGTTGGGTTGAGTTTGTAGCGGAAATCTACCCGGAACCAACCGGCTTAACTAGTTGCTACAAACAATAGGACCCAATGTGAGAAGTTGGTCATGTTGTACCTCGAACCCAAGGTTAGACCAAGTTGTGGTGGAAATCTACCCGGAACCAACCGGCTTAACTAGTAACCGCAACAAAGTCTAATGTGAGAGGTTAAGGTACATTGAATTAATTAATGCCACATAATAGGGTTAAGTTAATTTGATTAATGACTCTTAACCAAATATGACATGGACAAATGGGTTAAGTAATTTGATTAGGCTAACGATACTTAACAAAACATGACAAGGTTGGGTAGGTTAAGTAACTTGATTTGCCTAATGACACTTAACCATTTTTATACGACTAGTGGATGGGGTTAAGTTAACCAACACTTAACCAAACCAACACGTGAACATGATACGGTTAATTAAGCTTTCCTAATTACACTTAACCGTATAATACAGTTAGGGGATGTGGTTAAGTTAACCTAGACTTAACCCATCCAATTCGGTGATTTTGAAGTGGTTAAGTTAACCAACACTTAACCAATCTAACTCGGTAATTTTGAAGTGATTAAGTAACCTATACTTAAACACTCCAACTCGGTTATTTGATAAGGTTAAGTTAACCAATACTTAACCAATCTAACGTTATAACATGATAAGGCTAAGTCACGAATCGTTTGAATACACTTGACCAATTTGACTCAGTAATTTGATAGGGTCAAGTTAATACATACTTAACCAACCTGAACATGGTTTGTAGGGTTAAGTCTTGGACTTGGATACTTAGCCAATTTTGACATGATTTGTAAACGGGATTAAGTCATGAACTTAAGTGGCACTTAATCCATTATATAAACCCTAGTTCAGAGAATTAGGTGGATAACCGTAATTAACAAGAATAACGGGAATAAGCTAAGTGGTAAACCTTAGTTGGAGAATAGCTAAGTAATAATTCTTAGTCAAGGAATTTTGGACCAGTTCATAGATTGGATGAGTAACCCGATACGGTAGGTCATCGTTTAAGCACACGAGTAGGAGCAAGTTATCTGATTTAGATAAAGGCTCCAGCGAACTGGGTAACGAAGCAGCGGCTTCGGGGAACGTGAGGATATTCTTGGTATCCCTCTGTGAGCTGCCAGGTGATCATACTAGGCTCATGAGAGGTTAAGGTCTACGTTAAAAGAAACAAGAGTATGCCTTGGTTGCTATACGAGCGACCTAAAGACGGGGATGGATAGGGGATAGTCGACGATACACGGTCGTGCCCTAGATAGCATTTCGTCAGGCTACCTACCATCTTTGGTCAAGCGTGTACATACGGAAAGGCAGAGAACACCCAAAAGACCATAATTTCTATCTAATTATGGTTGTGGTAAGGCTAGGATTGTGGGTTGGCCAGTAGTGTGTTCTCATACAGGATTTATCCTGTCTTGTCTTTCACTAGTTGAGGGAGTGGTCTCGTGGGACCATAGCCACGTATAGGAAAAACAGACCTTAGCATCTGCATCGGCAGATAAATCGAAAGCTCCCGACCGAGTCCTGTATTTCTTGATCTGCCCTGTGACAGGACTCGGATGGCACGATGTGATACATGTGCATACAGTCATGGAAAAACGATTCACGATGAATGCGTGGGAAAAAGGGCGCGGTTGACGGTTAGCGTAATTCCTAGTGGCCCTGGGTGGTTGAACCCAAACCGAAATACGAAAACGTGCAATAGGTAAGCATAATCACTAGTGGTCCTAGGTGGCATAAGTCCTAGTTGCACAAACAATGATTCATGTTGGGAAAGCCTAGCTAGGTCTAGGGTAACAGTCCAAACGAGCTTAAGGATCATGGAATTACATTGGATTAGTATAGAACCTCATGGGAAAGCCCGTACGGTCTACGGCAAGGAACTGAACATTTACATGGAAAGAAACATACGAGTTGAGTAACCTATAAATGCGATATATTAGGTTGACATGAACCATTACACGACTTTTGAGTAAGGGTCATTCATGGTTAACACATGATACGGTGGGGATACTAGTATGGTAGGTGCAGAGCTAAAATACAGGATAGATACCATGGGACGTTATACGTGATAGATATCTTGGGGATATTATACTTGATAGGACCCTGACGATGGGATACCTTGTTTTATCTTTACATCGTAATTTATCATGACACCTTAGTTTATCTGAGTTCAGTAGTTCATCCTGTTATTTTGATTTAGCTTATCTATCTTGTCATCATGCTTATGTTCATCTCAGTTTCTCATGTCAGTTAACTTTACTAGTTTTTATGCTGATAGTAGATAGGGCTTACTCAGTCTTTTTGATTGACCCGTTTTGTTTCGCTTCTTGTCTTCCGTTGCCCCCCCCCCAGGTTACAGGGAGGAAATACTGTTGTTTAATTCGGACTTCTTCTGCTTGAAGGTCATCATGGATGGCTTGGACTTTTCTTGGCTATGGCTACTTTACTGTTTTACTTGGGGAATAATTTTCGAAAATGTCTTTATGCTTCTTTACTATTGCAAGACAGGTTTTGATGTACTCTGATGTAAAAGGCTTTAGACCTTATTTATTCATGTTATGAAAGTTTGATTTTACTTCCGCTATTTTATATGTTCTGTCTTGTGATATTTCTGTGCATGTTTACCAATAATGCCCCTCTAAAGCTAGTGCATTCCTTTGCGAGTGACCCTAGCGGAGGCGGGGTGTTACACGTGGTATCAGAGCAGAAGGTTACCAGACTGGGCAAAAGTTTTTAAAGACCTTCTGAAAACTATTTGAAAATCGTTTACAAAGAAGCATTTTTCAAGAAAATTTTCTTTTAAAAGAAAAAGGCTATTCCCCAAAGGCCATTAGCACTATCCTTGTTTCCTTAATTGAATCTCTTTTCCTTTCTTTCCTCCATCTGTAGTCACAGTGGTTTTAACTGCGACTAGTCTTTTTTATCTACGAAAGTGCTTTCCATACGATGGAGGTGGTTCTCGAGAGACCAGTGGCCGCGTTATAAGAAAGGATAGTGAGAAAGAGGATAAAGGATACGAGCTTAAGGATGAGCAACTTGTTGGTATGGCTTAGTCCTCAAAGGAGGGAGAAAGATGAACAATGAAACCCATGACGAGAGAGTACCTTTGGCATGGTAAAACGGGGCAGATAGTTAAGTATTATGGGACAAGGACAAGATCATCGGGAGGGCAATAGTATGCTCTCATTTCTAGGGTACCTCGGAAGGAGGGTAACGATCTTGTTAAAGGTTTAGCTTTTCTTCTCTATCATCCCGTTAGGACTTCGTTTTTCGTATCATTTAAGTCTGCTTCGATAGTTGAGTCTCTGCACCTTAAGAGCGTAATAGAGAATCCCATTTTTGTCTCAAAGTTCTATTGGAGAATCAGTCCATTTATACATGACTTGTTTGGATTTGAGAATGTCTATGCCAAGTGTTGAGTTTGGAAATAATGCTTATGTTTATAAGCTATGGATGGATTCTAGGGATGAAGTGGTTATCCAGTAGGGGGTGCCACTCTCGGTTTTGATAGGAGGGTAGTTAGACCTTTTGACTAGCCTTGGTAATACCCTCGAAGTATCGTGTAACCTTTCTGAGGTTCTGTCATGACTAGTTACTTAGAATCCCTTGATGCCTTTATTGGAAATTTGAAGCCCGATCGAGTGGTGTTCGCCGATAAGACGGATGGTTTACTTCATTTATGCATGGGTTATAGAGATCACCCTAGTAAGTGCGCTTGATAACCTGGTTGACATCTGTTTACTTTCAAGAGAAAGTTCTTCTACATGGAATACCTTATAATATATAAACGAGATCCAAGATTCACTAGTGAATTTTGGAAAGCTTGCATGAGATCATGAGTACGCAGTCATGTTTGCGCCAAGTATTCTAGAAAAAGGATAAGTGCAAGTGGAACGAGAGGCGACGAAGAAATGAGTTCCAGCTCATGTTATGGAAACAGGAAATAAGAAGCTACGAAATCGCGAAGTTAAAAGACGGTCAAGGCACAATGGAATTAAGCTCAAGGAAATACGACTTTGATGGTCAAAGACTAGATACGCGCATGATATCTCTTTTTGGGAGTATATCCTTGATCCCTGTTTTCTGTAGAGCTTACTTGTAGGCTATCTTTTGTGGACATCCTCTCGGTCCTATTTTCTGTTACAAACCCCGTAAGGAGTTTGTCTTGTTTATCTTCTCGACCCTGTTTCAGGGAATCCTAGGTAGAACCCTATGGATGTAAACATGTATTTGAAACATGTTATGATTGATATGGTTGCAAGTGGTTGCAAGTGGTTGCTCGTGGATGCGCGAATACACATTAGATACTAGCTCGACTCGGTCACATTTCATATTGCATATGCACGAGTATTTATACTTGTTTATGGATGAAATCGAATGTATTATCATGCGGTTGTTGCATATGAATGAATTATTGTGCACGCATATAGTATCTATATGACTAGGACAATTTGCATACATGTTGGATTCATGGCACTATACATATTTTGCATTAGAAAGATTATTCAGGCCTGATCATTAGCATTAGCTAAGGAACATGTACACACACGTTTTGCATATATTCATACAACATTAGAAATCATCTAAGGACAATGGTTGCTTGTGGATGATGTTTTGAGTAGATGAATGATGGATGGTAGGATACGTTCTTCCTAACTTGGAGATTTCGGGGACGAAATCCTAAAAGGTGGGGAGAATGTAACAACCCGTATTTCGATAATATGTTAAAACGAGAATCAAGGCAGAATTTAATTTTAATTTCTGAATCAAGTAAAACGGGCTATGCCATTGCGTTCGTCTCGGAAAAATACGCGAAATAGAGTCTGAGTTTTCGAGAATCGGAGTCCGTATGACCAAGTTATGGTCCGACGAAGTTTTCAGAAAATTCAAGTTCAAAAACGAGTTCTAATTTCGAAAATTTGGCCTAGAAGGCTAGGCGGGAAAATTCCCGCCAGCCACCCCAAGTCGACAGGGCTGTCGACTTGGGAGTCGACATGGCATGACCCAAGTCGACAGCCATGTCGACTTGGGTGTCGACTTATGGTGGCCGGGTAGTTTTGCCTGGTGCACCTGTTTTCTGTTTTGGCTAGGTTTTTGGGCCTGGTTCGAAATCTGATGGTTCAGGTTGATCCTAGGGTTAATCTAAGGGTCATAACTAATCCTAATCTCTATAAATAATCCCCTAACCCTCTCCTAAAATCCTCATTATTCATTCATGCAACTAAACTATGCCAAAATTGCTCCTCTCATGGCCTCCACTCAAAACCCTAGCCTCCATCCTCTTGCCCAAAGTTTCTATCTTCATTTCTATGAGAGGTTTCATGATCATGTGAGTGTTAGAGAGTCTCTATGTTAGTATGAGAGCTTCTCAAGTTGATTTCAAGGCTAAAGCTTTGATCTTTGTTCATCAAGATGGGGTTTTTATTGATTTGGAGCTTTCATCTTTGGGTTTTTGGATGATGGCATGCATAGGCTTTGTCTCAATCTTTAATTTAATCGATTTGTGCCTTCATAGCAATGTAAGCCCTTTCCCTACTCTTAGATATTAATTATGAAGTTAAATGTTCATGTTGGAAGTTTGGGTTTGATCATTAACTATGATACATGCTATCATGTCATGCAAGTTTATGAAGTCATTATCTTGATCTTATGGGCTAAAAGCTACAACCTTTATGTTGAAATGTTGCATTTTGCAACATGAGAACCCTCATAACCTTTATGTCAACTTGCATATGAAGTCATAACCCTTATATGATGATATATGCGAGTTACTAGTCATCATTCCATGTCTTTTGTCACCATGATTCGCTTATGTGCCAAGTTTGGGTTTATGCATGTTTTTGAGGCTTAAGAATGTAACATGCAAGTTAATGAACACATTTGTGCCTCATTTGCCACCATGATTAACTTGTGGCTTAATATCCATTTTTGTCATGCCTTTGCCAAGTCTCTTCTTTTAATCCATTACGTTGTTGCGAACGTATATGCGAGTTTAGAAGCGTTGGGTTATGTTATGGGTAATTTCTAATGACATGAAAATATAACTTAAAAACATGATTTGAAATATAACATGGAAGTTGACATGTAAGTATGCTTGAAAATATGAAATTGGGAATTTACCTATTAAGTTAGGTCTACCCATACTATGGAATTGGGAATTTACCTATTAAGTTAGGTCTACCCAAATTCTTGAAAACTTGTAATATGTGTTGGAAACATAATGGACATGACACTTAGATAATATAAGTGTGGCCAACTCGAGGTTGGGTTGAGTTTGTAGCGGAAATCTACCTGGAACCAACCGGCTTAACTAGTTGCTACAAACAATAGGACCCAATGTGAGAAGTTGGTCATGTTGTACCTTGAACCCGAGGTTAGACCAAGTTGTGGTGGAAATCTACCCGGAACCAACCGGCTTAACTAGTAACCGCAACAAAGTCTAATGTGAGAGGTTAAGGTACATTGAATTAATTAATGCCACATAATAGGGTTAAGTTAATTTGATTAATGACTCTTAACCAAATATGACATGGACAAATGGGTTAAGTAATTTGATTAGGCTAACGATACTTAACAAAACCTGACAAGGTTGGGTAGGTTAAGTAACTTGATTTGCCTAATGACACTTAACCATTTTTATACGACTAGTGGACGGGGTTAAGTTAACCAACACTTAACCAAACCAACACATGAACATGATACGGTTAATTAAGCTTTCCTAATTACACTTAACCGTATAATACAGTTAGGGGATGTGGTTAAGTTAACCTAGACTTAACCCATCCAATTCGGTGATTTTGAAGTGGTTAAGTTAACCAACACTTAACCAATCTAACTCGGTAATTTTGAAGTGATTAAGTAACCTATCCTTAAACACTCCAACTCGGTTATTTGATAAGGTTAAGTTAACCAATACTTAACCAATCTAACGTGATAACATGATAAGGCTAAGTCACGAATCGTTTGAATACACTTGACCAATTTGACTCAGTAATTTGATAGGGTCAAGTTAATACATACTTAACCAACCTGAACATGGTTTGTAGGGTTAAGTCTTGGACTTGGATACTTAGCCAATTTTGACATGATTTGTAGACGGGATTAAGTCATGAACTTAAGTGACACTTAATCCATTATATAAACCCTAGTTCAGAGAATTAGGTGGATAACCGTAATTAACAAGAATAACGGGAATAAGCTAAGTGGTAAACCTTAGTTGGAGAATAGCTAAGTAATAATTCTTAGTCAAGGAATTTTGGACCAGTTCATAGATTGGATGAGTAACCCGATACGGTAGGTCATCGTTTAAGCACACGAGTAGGAGCAAGTTATCTGATTTAGATAAAGGCTCCAGCGAACTGGGTAACGAAGCAGCGGCTTCGGGGAACGTGAGGATATTCTTGGTATCCCTCTGTGAGCTGCCAGGTGATCATACTAGGCTCATGAGAGGTTAAGGTCTACGTTAGAAGAACCAAGAGTATGCCTTGGTTGCTATACGAGCGACCTAAAGACGGGGATGGATAGGGGATAGTCGACGATACACGGTCGTGCCCTAGATAGCATTTCGTCAGGCTACCTACCATCTTTGGTCAAGCGTGTACGTACGGAAAGGCAGAGAACACCCAAAAGACCATAATTGCTATCTAATTATGGTTGCGGTGAGGCTAGGATTGTGGGTTGGCCAGTAGTGTGTTCTCATACAGGATTTATCCTGTCTTGTCTTTCACTAGTTGAGGGAGTGGTCTCGTGGGACCATAGCCACGTATAGGAAAAACAGACCTTAGCATCTGCATCGGCAGATAAATCGAAAGCTCCCGACCGAGTCCTGCATTTCTTGATCTTCCCTGTGACAGGACTCGGATGGCACGATGTGATACATGTGCATACAGTCATGGAAAAACGATTCACGATGAATGCGTGGGAAAAAGGGCGCGGTTGATGGTTAGCGTAATTCCTAGTCGCCCTGGGTGGTTGAACCCAAACCGAAATACGAAAACGTGCAATAGGTAAGCATAATCACTAGTGGTCCTAGGTGGCATAAGTCCTAGTTGCACAAACGATGATTCATGTTGGGAAAGCCTAGCTAGGTCTAGGGTAACAGTCCAAACGAGCTTAAGGATCATGGAATTACATTGGAGTAGTATAGAACCTCATGGGAAAGCCCGTACGGTCTACGGCAAGGAACTGAACATTTACATGGAAAGAAACATACGAGTTGAGTAACCTATAAATGCGATATATTAGGTTGACATGAACCATTACACGACTTTTGAGTAAGGGTCATTCATGGTTAACACATGATACGGTGGGGATACTAGTATGGTAGGTGCAGAGCTAAAATACAGGATAGATACAATGGGACGTTATACGTGATAGATATCTTGGGGATATTATACTTGATAGGAACCTGACGATGGGATACCTTGTTTTATCTTTACATCGTAATTTATCATGACACCTTAGTTTATCTGAGTTCAGTAGTTCATCCTGTTATTTTGATTTAGCTTATCTATCTTGTCATCATGCTTATGTTCATCTCAGTTTCTCATGTCAGTTAACTTTACTAGTTTTTATGCTGATAGTAGATAGGGCTTACTCAGTCTTTTTGATTGACCCGTTTTGTTTTGCTTCTTGTCTTCCGTTTCCCCCCCCCCCAGGTTACAGGGAGGAAATACTGTTGTTTAATTCGGACTTCTTCTGCTTGAAGGTCATCATGGATGGCTTGGACTTTTCTTGGCTATGGCTACTTTACTGTTTTACTTGGGGAATAATTTTCGAAAATGTCTTTATGCTTCTTTACTATTGCAAGACAAGTTTTGATGTACTCTAATGTAAAAGGCTTTAGACCTTATTTATTCATGTTATGAAAGTTTGATTTTACTTCCGCTATTTTATATGTTCTGTCTTGTGATATTTCTGTGCATGTTTACCAATAATGCCCCTCTAAAGCTAGTGCATTCCTTTGCGAGTGACCCTAGCGGAGGCGGGGTGTTACAGTAGCGAAGCAGAGAAAGAGTCGGAGCGCATTTGGTTTATCTTGCCTTACCATACCTTATGCTTATCCTATGTTACCACTTAGCTCAGTTTTCTTTTCAAGCTCGAAGATGGTCAATGTTTTGCTTTAGACTCTCTCTTCCACTGCTATGGCCGGTTCATGCTTTATGGGGGAATATCATTGTTATTTTTGTGCTTCTTTTATACTCGGAAGTTAATAAATCAAGACAGAAGTTCTATGTATTAATTTTAAGTATGATTTGAGAAAATTGTTGTAAAAGCTTGACTGAATTAAGTTGTTTATAAAATGACTTTATTTTCCGCTGCTTTATTTGTCTGTCTTGTAATTTATCTGCATCTTTTACCTATAATGCTCCACCGTAGTTAAGGCATTTCCTTTGTGAGTGACCTTAACGGAGGCGGGGTGTTTCAAGTTTTCCTCATCCTTTCTCATTTAATCATAATTCCACTTTACGTCGTCAATACGACTTATCGTTGTTTACTTATTAACTTAGTTCTATTAACTAAGGCCCATTAATAATTTTCTCTACCCATTTATTATAACCTATGTTATAATTTCCCCTTTTCGCTAGGACAAGTCTAAACATGTTACTCTTACCAACGGGTTTCAGACTCCCAGACTACTTAATTTATAATTAAGTACTATATATTTTTCCCCTTTTCTTAACTGGTTTCAGGTTTTACCCTTTTCTGATTACTTAATTTACAATTAAGTGTCACTTAACTTAATTCACCAGTTATCCCATTCCCTTACTAGTTTATTATAACCTAAGTGATAATATTCACTTCTCCCTAGGACAAGTCTATCTATTATACAACATTTTCATTAATGTTATTTATTTGTAATAGGTTATTATCATTCCCCTTTTAAACCATTTACTGTTGTAAACCATTATTCTTCATTCACTGTAATATATGTTCCTTATTATATTAAGGAAAACACTTCATGCACCTTATCAGTTTGATAGAAGGAATCAATGATTTATTTTCATAACGTTTTTCCCAGCTAAATCCGTGGTAGCAAGTAATTTCTTTACTTTTCTTTATTTATTGTGGCTTACTTGCAACAACGTTCTCAGAAATAAGTCATTTATGGAAATACATCACTTTCCCCTTTTATCACACTAACTCAGTTCATTACATCCCTTCCTTTCTTATTTTCTGAGTTAGACATTTAATTACCATCCTTTTCATTTATTCATATTTTGTTATATACATATATACATATATATAAGCACTAGACCTCTCACATTAAGCCTATACTTGTGGACGCTGGATTTGCCGGGCGGGTCCGGGCAGACTTCTACCACAAGCTGACTAAACCTCGTGTCTTAGCACATGTTGTTAATTCTTTCACTTAATCCTCTCACATTAGGTTCAACATTAGTGGCTGTTGGACATGTCGGTCGGGTCCGGGCAGACTTCCGCCACTAATGCAACCTAACCTCGTGCCATAAGTGTAGTTACAATTTCTAATTGTTATCCTAGGCATATTCATTTTCATTGAATCACTTATGTTCTTATCAAATTGCGCTTGCAAATTAAAATCTCAAGACATAATATATGTTATGTTCCAAAATCCCATTACATGAAATTTTTTATGCATATTATCCTTTTTACTGTAATATAGTTTATAGTAATCTAATTTTGTCGTCCAATTTTTCACTATATTTTGTCGCATGTCATTTTCAACATATGTTTAATTCTACTAGGACATGTAAACATTCAATTGGGTAATTATTTTAACATGACGTTCAATCAATAATATGTCCCAAGTAAAGCATGTAATTACAACCACTGAATTGGCTATTCATATCCTAACAAGTTTAATTTCTCCAACATGTAAACATTCAATAACTTAGCCAATTCAACATAGGAATTTCCTGACATATTCATATCAACATTTCAATTCGTTACAATAGAAATTTATAATTAAACTGGCCATTTCCCAATTTATTAAAAAGGGGAATGCTAAACGATAGTCATAACATTATCTAAAGGCTATAGCTTAAACCCACTCACCTTTAAGCTTTCCCCAAATTTTGTATCTGATCCGTTCTATCATCCATGGTTTTCCTTTTCCCTTTAATTTGATTCACGACCTAACAACCATGGATTTATTATTTCATGAAAAGAGAAGGGAAAGAGAAATAATTTAAATAGACTGGTTCTTAGAGGTTTACCTTGAATTTATGATTCAATAATCTTTTTTTATTAACGTTGATTTCCTCTTCCAGATTTGAATTCAAAATCCTCCAAGTCTAACATTATAATTTCATAATAGATTTGAGAAGAGAGATAGAGGAAGCCATGGCAGAGCTCTAGCGTAGCTGCTGAATTATGATGTTTAGGGTTAGGTCTAGGGTCTTATTTATAGGTGCTCAAGACCTTATCATACACGCAGCGCTGAGTCGGCATTGAACCCAGTTAAGAAAATAGTCCAGGTTCGCAGATCAATCTAGCCAAATCTTATCGTACACAGTGCTGAGTCAGCGTTGGGTTTCACAAGTTGTTTTGGCGTAGAAATTTGAATTTCGAATGTTTGAATTGGTTTGGCATAGAAATTTGATTTTCGAACTTTTGAATTTCTGGAATTTATTTAACAGTTTTATTCACATGAAATATTCTTATATGTATACAATTCCTCTAACGACCATTTTACGCATATATATATATATATATATATGCACAACTTTTGTTTTATTTTCAAAATTCAAACGATGTTGCACCGTTATTTGATTCTTGCCATATTTCATTGACTGTAGCCTTATCTTGAATTTTATCTTTCGTATATATATATATATATATATATTCTCATATATATACTATATTATCTTTATTTCCTTATATGTACGTTCTTATCCTTTCAAATTTTGAATTTGTATACGTACATATATTTACAAGTTCAGTTGGCCCTCTCTAAAACAAAGATAAAAATTATGCCGCCACCGGGGTTCGAACCCCCGATCTCTATGTTACAAATCTAATGCCTTATCCAACTGAGCTATGAAATCTTTTTGTTAATAAGTCTTAGAACAATGATAATTATTGTTCTCTCCTTACTTCTGTTTTTCATGTTAGTTACAATACCTAAATTAAACCATTGCATGAATCTTTTTCTTTTAATGTTAATGCATTATGTTTGCAAAGCAGTGCATGCAACATATTTACATTGCATGTAACCAATCCTTTCTTTCTTTTAATGCATGTATTACATTTTTTTTCAGTGCATATATTTATTACGTGCAATCCTTATTTTATTCTTTATTTTATATTTTAATTTGTTTGTATATATATTTCTCTTGTGTGTATAAAAACTTCCAGGCTTAATAACTTCTTCATATGATGTACATTTTACATAAACCAGGTGTCTATCTTGACCAGAATTCCGAGACGGATGCAATGGCGTAGTCCGTTTTACTTAATTCTCATTATTTAATTAAGTTATTATTATAATTTTATTATCTTAAAAATACGGGATGTTACATTATTCCACCCTTAGGAAATTTCGTCCCCGAAATTTAATAAGGGTAAAATCAATTAACCCCTCGCATAATATACATCCATCATGTGTGCATCTAATTTTAGCAAACATTGTGCACTTGTGCAGAGTGAAGTACAACATAATAATGCATGTATGCCTAAGAGGTACCTCATATGTGTATGCAAATTTCTCAAAAATCCTTTTAAAATATGATGCTCACATCCTAGATATACTGGCAGTTCTACATAAATGTAATATTTTGAAAATCAAAACGCTTTTTCATCCAAATTTTCCTACACTCTTACTGAGTAAGAGCATAGTTCATCCAATTGTTGCATCCATAATCCTACCAACCAACTTTATTTTTCGAATTTCAGAAAAATCTAATTTTCTAAATTCGGTTTCTTATGTTACAAAAAGGTGGAAAATGGAAAATTTCACACCTTCCGTTTTTCTTTTATATACCTTTTTTCCAACTGTACTTGGATTTTATGAAACAATATATAAAGATTTCCTATTTTGCAATCCATGCACGTCCACCTAAAAAAATTTCATTGTTGTAGCTTTTTTTTGGTCTTACCTTTCAAAAAAAAAAAAAAACAAATCGCAAAACTGGAGTAAATACAGACAACTATTTCCCTCACTCGGCTTTATGACTTGTTCTTACTAATAAGGTCAGTTCAGTCTCCTACTACAAGGTACCAACATCCACTCTATTCTCATTTTCTACAACTTATTTTGTCCACCCAACAAAATTCTCTTTTAAATAATTTATCAAAAGTAATTGTCAAAAGAATAGAGACTTCAAAACTTTCTTGATTGATAATTCTTGTATGAAATATAACAATAGAACTAGCGAGCTATACATGCTCTATAATATCCACCTTTTACTGAGAGAATTTTACTTTAAAACTCAATATGTACTTCTTTACATATTTTAAAACTATAACTTTTAAAATTAAAACTTGAAAACACCATAAACCAATTTTTTTCCCAAAACTTTTATAATCTCAAGTTCTTAAAAGTTAATAATGGGGTTAGACTCAAAGTGGGTTTCCAACTTTTCTAGGTTCTCCTAAACACTCCCTGTAACACCCCACGTCCACTAATGTCACTCACAAAGGGAATGCATTAACTTCCATGGAGGTTATAAGTGAATATAGAACAGAAAAATTACAACAAGACAGATAATAAGAAGTACTTGGAAAACTAAAACTTCATTTTATTGCAGCGAAGTTTAAACATGTTTATTACATAATAAAACCATAAATCAGAGTCAAGTACAGTATCCATCTTGATAAGCAAAATACATAATCCCATTACACAAATAGCCATTAAAGAAGATAACAAGCTGGACTTTACTTCAACGGTCCAAGCTTTCCAAGCAAGATAAAGCAATCCAATCAAACTCCACCAGAGCTGGGTCCAACCTTAGGACCTGGAGGGGGAAAAGGATAGAAATGGAGGGGGTCAGACATAAAGTCTAGCGAGTATGATAATTCTAACAATACTATTATTAAAATAACTAGATTGAGGCATAAGCTGGAGAATAAGGAAATGTCTATGAACTATTAGGTATGGAAGAGCAGATAAAGATAACGTTAAAGATAACGTTAAAGGCATACCTAATTACTAACGAATAATTACTACACTGCACCGCACATTACTACACTGCACCGCACCAGTCACCCTAAAGGTTGATCCTGCTTGCTTCACACAGAAACTATATAAATAGCTTTACGTACCCCTAGCTGACTACATAGGTGTCGTCTGCCCCTATCTCCACTAGGTGTACCCCACTACCCACTTTCGATCGGCTCCCTACTCGTAGATACCCGTGCTGGCCCCACAATGGGGTGTATCACTCCCCTAAAGTGGCAACCCGATACAAATTGAGAATGCATGGCTTATACCTACACGATGCAACAACGTCTTACCTACTAGCCTGGGTCCGCACACGCATATGAAACCCGTTGGACTTGCGATTACACCGCTCCCCGTTTTGGCCTCTTATAGTCAAGCCCAACATGCGTGTCCCGTCCTCGACTTGGGTCGAGCCCACAAAGATACGTTTGGGATACTGGTTGAAATGGGCCCCCACAGGCTACCCACCTAAGCTTGTCACCATTAGTATATCCCACTTAACCCTCTTAGTCATGTTCATTTACATGTGTGTTTGGTTAAGTCTTACTAAT
Organism: Allium sativum; assembly: GCA_030737875.1. NCBI lineage: Eukaryota > Viridiplantae > Streptophyta > Magnoliopsida > Asparagales > Amaryllidaceae > Allium > Allium sativum. Next base: position 256,147,709 of record CM060927.1, on the reverse strand, counting down.
CGTATTTCACATGCCACTAAGGGCACCCACTAGATTCCTCATGCCACCCAAGGCACCTACTTAACCCCCATGACCCACTTTACATATTTATCTGGTTAAGTATTTCTTAATTCATTCAGGCCATAACCTCATAAAGACCTCTCACATTAGATTGGCATTTATGGCAGCTGGATTTGCCGGGCGGGTCCGGGCAGTCTTACACCATAAAAGAGTCTAACCTCGTGTCTTTACAACTGTTATGCTTTAGTTTAGGCCTAGGACCTCTCACATTGGGCTGACATTTGTGACCACTGGATTTGCCGGGCGGGTCCGGGCGGGTCCGGGCGGGTCCGGGCAGGTTTACGTCACAAACGAGTCCAACCTCGTGTCCTAAGCATTGATTATCACTTATAATCTTTTACCCCAGTTTTAATAATTCCCTATTCAAATTATTAATTAAGTCCACTTCTAATGATGTCCATAATTGACTCAATTATGGCCATCCATTCATGGCATGCAAAATCATATCAATTGCACCCCAACTTCTTAATATTAAATCCTTAATATTACCCCTACCCCACGTTATACGTTCGCTTATTCGATGCAAAATATACATTAGACCTGAATGGTCTAACTCATAGCACAAAGATAAATTATCACAACATATAGACAAACAAAATAGCAATAGGGGTGAAACTTGCATAAACTACACATGTTAAGGATCTAAAGGTGTCAACTTGTTAAATGTCACAATTTACATTATTTGATCATAACCCAAATTCATGTGTAAACTTGCATATGGGGTTTTAGGCAACATAATGATGGTGTGAACTAGCATCTAATACATAGAATTCACATATGTCATAGCATAATTCTAGATGTCATAATTCTAGATCTAAATAGATGTCATGGCATATATTTATAACCTTAACTAATCAATCTAAACTTGCATATGTGATTTGTCATATAGATCAATATAGCCCAAGTGATATCAACATCATGATTTGATTAACATGAACTAATTAGCATAGATAATAGCATCATGACTTTATAACATGTATGATTTATCACAACTTAGCATTGAAAATTACAACCTATGCAATATCATCATAGCATGATTTACAACATATAGGATATCATCATCACATAAAATAGGATTTACAACATACATGATAGCATAAGGTTTACAACAACATATATGATAATCCACACCATTCACTTATAATCCATTCATGACTTAATCTAATTAGTCTAACAATAATCTTGTTAAGATCATCATACTCACAATTAGAGAAGAAAAGAGAGTCTTGATTTGCTTTAGATTTGAGTAGAATCAGAATTTTGATTAGCTTTCTTCCTTCTTAGTTGGCGGCGGCTCCACTGAGTTCCGTGGCGACGGTATGACGGTAGCTATTCTATTTTTCATGTGAATTAGAGTGAGAGACTACCTAGGTATGTGATAGCCCATAACTTCCCCGTGAAGGAAAGCCCGGATTACCTTGAGAACAACACACAAAAGAACGCAGACGGAAGAACATTTCATTGCTATTACAACAATTCCACCAGATACAAGAATATACAGAGTATAAATGAATAAATTACATTCGATAAATATAAGAGATTACAATAAATTACATAGCAGCGGAAAATAATACAAAGCACAACTGAAGGTGATATACGGATACAGAGCTTTCCAGATATTATTCCAGCTGTAAACCAGGATCCTGTGAATATAAATCTGCAAAACCGAAACTACTAGCTGCCCGTGCGGAAAATAGAGGCACCCAGAGTTTAGGTTAAAACAATAAACTCCAGGTCAGTCATGTGACTGGTGTGAGAACTAAAACAGTTATTTAAAATTTTACTTTAAAAGAGAGTAATTCAAGGGACCACGCCGTATAACACGGAACGGATTTCCTCCCAAGAATACCAGTGCATATCAATAAACAACGCAATGCTTTTTCGAAAAATGAAGCTATTATAAGACCCAGGTCCCATCACACAATGCAACGCAAGCCGGAGGATAGGGTTTTACCTTATAATAGCCAAACATGCTTGATACGTTTAAAAAAAATCATTTGATACTATAATAAGTGTATAGTGTCAAAACAATTTCGATCATAAATATAAATCATAGACGGCATAGCATCCCATGCTACTATGTGCCATACTAGGCTCTACAATTAAAGCCGAAATATCTCGTATTGGAAATTGGATTTCCATCATGAGTCGAGGCAAGGGGCAAGCTCCTCTCCGCTTCGAGACACTCTAGCAAATGCCTCAGGACTACACACTCTGGGCAACCGCGGATGCGGCTGGGCCGGTCCTCTCTTATGTTTGAGGATTGGCAATTCCTGAACACACGTTTCCCGGTCCTTACAGACCTAATATCGAGGCGCCTCATTCCAACAACCACAAAGGTGAAAAGTATATAAATGTCAGGGCTGGTAAGTCACTGACACCACCAAAGCTAGAAAGAAACGTCGTGCTCTCCCAGCGGTCTGTATCCCGTTTTTAACTCATACCGAGGTGTGAGGCTCGCGAATTCACGTTATACCCAAAGCTATGCCACAAAGGCCGTGCTTTGATCATCAACAACAAGACTTTGCTTTTCAACAGAAGCCTTGATCTATGCAACTCAGCATGCCACACTGGCAGTTCATGCCATGCGATTGATGTCTATCGATATATAACCTCTAAGCTCGTACGTCTCAGAGAAGGGCGTTAAGCAAGAGAATAAATTCTCCGCCGCCAAACAGATATATATTTAATAGAAATCAATCAACACAAAATAAAATACAATGTCAGAAACACAATCCATTTACAAGTCCGTTCTGGGTCTGAACGAAACCGGAGGCACTTTCCTCGCATATCCATCGATCTCCAAGTACGTCTGGACGACCACCAACTATTTCCATCCTCTTGGGTGTACAGCCCAATCAGGATCGTCAGTAATTACCCAAACTATGTGAAGACTTCCGGTCTTCGACCACCGTCTTCATCTTCGACTTATCGTCGAATCGGTTATTCAGAATGGGTATAAACCCGGCCTTTCCGAACAACCCGCGTATATTAAAAACAAATGTTACACAAACACAACATACGCCTCATTCCAATTCAGAATATTCTTTTATTCACAAAATCACATTTTTAGGGAAAGGTTCCCATTAATTTTATCCAAGATAAATTCTTTCAAATTTATCCTTTAATCTTCCTTTGGATGTCATTTCAAACCAAATTATGGTTTTTCAAACTAGTCGAGATTAGCGAACCACATCGAAGTAATTATTTATTTTATTTCCCAATCCCAACCTATTCATCCCATGAAGCAAAACTGGTAATACTCCATATCTAACACCACGGTGTTATCGGTAAAATTAATTACCATTTCACGTTCAAATCTAATTAAAGATTTAACTATCGCTTTGAAGCAAAACTGGAGATACTCCATTCTCGCTTATTTTCAAAATTTGATAATTTAGATTATCAATGCACATTTCAATCTAATTGCAGATTCATTTAAAACTCCTTTTACTGGGTTAAAGAACTAATGTCATTTAAAACACAGTTCACGACAAACCCATGAATTAGTTCTATTTAAAATCGGGTTAAAGAACTAGTGTTATTTAAAACACAGTTCAAGATAAACCCATGAATCAGTTCTATTTAAAATCGGGTTAAAGAACTAGTGTTATTTAAAACACTGTTCACGATAAACCCATGAATCAGTTCTATTTAAAATCGGGTTAAAGAACTAGTGTTATTTAAAACACAGTTCACGATAAACCCATGAATTAGTTCTATTTAAAATCCGTTTCAAATCCAATTTATTTATTTAAAAATAAACGGGTTTAATTTTAGTTCAAAACTAGTTCATTTCGATAAAAATCTATTTTTATCTTTTCAAATATGGAGTTTTTCATCCCAAATTTTCCCAAATCATTTCTTATGATTTTAAACAAATTATTACTATTTTTAATAATTTTATCAAGGCCCGTACAGTCGATTTCCAACAATGGCCATCGAACTGCACTTACAACGACCTTTTCCAAATTTGATTTTGACGTATCTCCAAATCCAACCGTTAGATTTTGAATTTCTAATATTCGTTAGAAAGATCTTTTCGATACGAACCCAACGGTTTCGGTTTTAGGAGAATCCGACGGTTGGATCTCCCGTAATGTCCGTTTGAAATAAATGGTCGAAATTCATGAACTGCCGCGGCGCGGCGCGTTCTATTCAGGCCATTATATATATACAATATATATATATATATATAATATATATACTTCGTCGATTTCTAATTAAAAACGAATTTTATAAATAGTTTTGAATTCGTTTCAAAAACAATTTCTACCTTTATTTCAAATTCAAAACAAAATGGAATTTCCTATTATAATTCCTTTTTACTTTCATTTCTATTTGATTTCCATTCAAATCGATTTTAATTCGATTCGAATTCATTTCCTTTTTAATTCAATTTCGTTTCGAATTCGTTTTCTTTTCAATTCAAATTCGTTTTCTATTCCATTCGAATTCTTTTCGTTTTCTATTCCATTTGAATTCAAATTCTTTTCAAATCAAATCAAATTCAATTTAAATCAAATTCATTTTCTATTCAAATCAAACTCATTATATATTCAATTCAATTCGAATTCGTTTTATATTCGATTTATTTCGAAATCGTTTTATATTCAATTCATAAGGAATAAAATCGATACAAATATCGTTCACGTCAAAATGGCGTCAATCTAATCAACACGGCTTCATATATTCCTTCATTCTATTCAACAAATGAATATTTATTTTTGTCAACACACGACTAATCTCAACGAATGAGTACTGTCCACGTGTGACTATTTTTGTCAAATTATTTCGTTCAACACATGACTAATCTCAACGGATGAGCACAGTCAACACATGAACCTTTATTTTATAGAGATAAAGATATAAATTTTATTGTTAAAATATTTCGTTCAACACATGACTAATCTCAACGGGTGAGTACAGTCAACACATGAACCTTTATTTTATAGAGATAAAGATATAAATTTTATTGTTAAAATATTTCGTTCAACACATGACTAATCTCAACGGGTGAGTACAGTCAACACATGAACCTTTATTTTATAATATTCTTTATTTTCTAAATTGGAATGAGGCCCAATCAATCACCATATAGCGTTAACTATATGGATTCCATACAACACATGTATATGATAGCAACGATAAATAATCAACCATCATCCAAAGTGCACTACACCGTATAAGCATCAAATATAGATATCTAACGCTTATAACAGCTTGTTAATCAATCGATCGATATATTTAATCAATCAGGATGAGTGAACTTCAAATTTCATCCCAACACCCGTGTGGGGTTTCAAACAATCAAACACAGATTTTAGTTGTGCAGTTGGGCGATGTGTAAAATTTATCGACCCAATCAATGTCCTTCAAATAGGTGTACATAAACAAACCGTCCGGTTTGTAAATGAATATTTTATTTTATTCACTATATTCATATTCACGTTAAAAATTATATTTTTAACGATAGAATATTTTATTTCAACATATGAATTTCTATTCAGTTCATTTACACAATAAAAATGATATTTTTATTTTTCTAACATATTTTAGGAAATTTCGGCGGCATAACGGCACGATACTAGAAACGGGACAAGGCCTAGCCTTTTCCCCGGTCTAGTGAAGGCCCACACCATTCACAAATCAATCCAATCAATTTCATTTCACCAAACAATCAATTTCAATCAAATAATCTAACTAAATTTTGAAATCAAACAAACAAGTCCATGGTCTGTGGACGATTGTGTCGGGTGCTACTAAACACCGTCTGCATCCTAGTATATATATATAACTAGAAAAAGAAGTTGAAAGGTGAGAAATTCTCACCAATAGCTATCCAATCATCTTGACTCTTCTTTGATAGAAATCTTCCTTGTTATCGCATTTTGGTCATCTTCGTTGCTGTAGCCACTACATATGTAAAAATCGAATTTTTACTTCGCTATTCAATATATAAAAATCGATTTTTTATTATACTATTCAATATATAAAAATCAAATTTTTATTACACTATTCAATATATAAAAATCAAATTTTTATTATACTATTCAATATATAAAAATCAAATTTTTATTATGCTATTCAATATATAAAAATCGAATTTTTATTATGCTATTCAATATATAAAAATCGAATTTTTATCTTGCTATTCTCCATATAAAGATCTCGCCTTTTCAACTATAAAGATTTTACCTTTTCAATGTCATCACTATAGAAATCACATTTTTATTTTGCTACACATATAAAGATGATATCTTTACTATCTATAAAATATAAAAATTATATTTTTATATTTTTACAATATAAAAGATTATATTTTATTATTCTTATCTAAAGATCTAATCTTTTACCTTTGTAAAAATTATTTCTTTGCATAATTAAAAAAACCAACCTTTACATACAATAAAAATCTATCCTTTCTACTATAAAAATCTATACTTTGTTTACTTTAAAAAATCAAACTTTTAATTTTTTTTTAAAATCACATTTTCCTATTCAATGTTCATATATTCAAATCATCACATTTATATATATAAATATATAAAGTTATTTATAAAAACTTACAGTTATTCGACGAGGAAGGAGGGGGCGTCGGATTTTTCTGAGGAGAAGGGGGAAGACGGGGGGTGCTGCTGTCGAGGTCGGGGAAGTGGAGGGAGGAGGTGGCGCAGGTGGTGGGGAGGGCTCGGTGTCTGACAGGGTGGTGGCGGCTTCGATTCTGAGCTGAAGGGGGGGGGGGGGCTTCGCGGTTGTCGCACCGCTGGGGGGGGGGTCTTCGCTCTATCGAGAAGGGCAGGGGGTGGGGGTTTGGATCTGGGCGGCGGCAGCGATCATCGGGGGCGCGATGCGGTGCTGCATCGATCGGAGGGGGCGGCGCTCCTCTCCGCTTCGACCAATTTTTTTTTCTTTCCTTCTGCTGAACGAAGAAATAAGGAGGGGGGGGGGCAGAGGGAATTAAGGGGAGGGAGAGAGAGGAGATTTTATTTATTAATTTATTTAATTTTTAATTCCCATAAAGGTACTCTTACATATGACCTCTATATGAGGCCCACCGCCTGTCGTCCATAGCGTATTATCCCCATTGCGGACACAATGGGATATGTATCGCAAGCGGATTCGATCGTTTCGATCAGTTTCCATTAAAATCAACATATAACTCTATATATTGAATTTGAACGCGCATTTCAATTTACCGGGGTCGCATACTAACTTGAAAAATTCCACAAAAATATTTTCTAGCCTCGTATTGACGATACGGTCCTAACAAAACTAGTTTCGTCGAATTCTGAGACCGTTGGAAAAATGGCCAATTTCCAGTCGATTAAAATCAACTGAAACTGGTCAAACGCGTTTTCCTTTGCTGCGCTCACATATTGAATCGAAAAATTATGAAATTTGAAACCTAGCAATAATTTGACATCACGGATCCAACAAAAGTGGTTTCGTCGAAATCCGAGGTTGTTTGCAAAATGTCTATTTTTAAGGGCCTGAATTCCATAGCGACTATCCAGAATTTTCAACTGGACATATCTTTTGATTCCCGCTATGAAATCTTGATTTTTCGGATTCGTTGGAAAGATATTCTCAATCAGATCCCATTATGTTTTGTTTCACTAAAATCCGGATTGTTTTTCACCCGGTACATTCAATTGAAGTTTGAAATCGAATTATCGAACTACCGCGCCATTTTCAATTCTATTTATAATTATATATAAATATTTATATTCTAACGACGACGCGTCGTTCGAATTATATTCAAAATAAATTTCTCGTCGATATTATTTAAAATAATCTATTTTAAATATTCAAAATTCGCTAAAATTGCCAAAATAATTTTTTTAAACTGGCTCAGATTTTCCGGGTTATTACAAGGTATTTATAGAGTTTAGGGTTTATTTATACCGTCAGATCAACTCAGAACTAACCTGAATCGTTTAATTTGCCAACTCAGCCCTAAAGACACATCAGCAGCTCAAGATTGGGCTCAGTCAAAACACTAGCCGACTGGCCAGGTGGACACAATAGTCGACCTGGGGGGGGGGAGGTCGACACTAGTGTTGACTCCCCAGTAGACCTGCCTGGGCGGGAATTTTCCCGCCCATCCCACTTCTGCACTTTCAGTTTGAATTTTTAAATTTTCCCGCGAGCTGTTTTGAATTTTCTGAAACTTCCGATGGCCATAACTTCTTCATACGAAGTCCAATTCACGCAAACTCGGACTCTATTTCAACCAGAATTCCGAGACGAACACAATGGCGCAACCCATTTTCCACAATTCTCACGTCTGAGATTAGGTATTCTTTAGTTTGTGAATATTAATATTAACAGAATTACGGGGTGTTACACTCCCCAAGGTCAATTCTCTTAACTATATATTCCCAATTCATTTTTCTTTGTTCTGCCTTTTCCAATTTGTAAGGTTTTGCGGCCAAACCCACTAACCCAAAATACTAATCATATGGGATTTACTTTCCTTTCGTACAATGTATATTGTACACTTCCCAACCAAACTTCCTAAGAGTCTCAAATTTCCTTATTCATCCTTTTAGTGTACAAAATAAACATCCCATTTCATACCATATTATACTCTTAATATTTAATGGGTTCCTCTATGGATCTACGTATATATAATATATTTATATTTTTAAAAATACAAGTACGTTCACTCACTATTTATATAGGAATTCTAAACCTAAGCTTTGATACCAGATGTGACAACCCCAATTTCAACAGACCGATTTTTTTTTTCAAAATTCCGATCTATTAAAACGCGGATTTGTTTGCTCTGGTATCCTGCATAAAAGACAGAGACATGAAACATGTCAGAGTTCGAAAAACATCTCACAGCGGAAGGAATAAAACATAATGTAATTAAAACATAGCTTTACCTTAATAAAAATGCTGCTAAACTAGTATCCAAAGCTATACAGTCTCTGTCATGAACCTAACTTGCGAATGTTGTGAGGAGAGGGGTCAAAACATAAGTCCTGTGTGACTGGATTTAAACTATACACTTTGGATAATCTTACATATACCGTTCAATTACATTTTCTAATTTATTAGGTTATTTGTGTTATTAGCATTCACGACTTACACATGTCGCACCCATCTTGTTCCTAGTAGATTAACCTAATACAGTGTATATGTAGCTACCCCCAACTAAGGTACACCCCATGGTACCCTACTCGAATGGTCTCCACCGTATCATCGTAGGAATATAGCAGTCCCTAATTCTACGCCCGAATGTCGTATGGATTTCGTATATATGTCAACGCTACGTCTACAAAGAACCACTACTTCTATATTACGTAAGTGTTCGGACTTCCATCTTTGAACCATTCGATCAAATTAGGTTCCATCCTCGAATAATGCCATCTAGTCTTATGATACACCACCCAGAGCGACATGAGTGTACCTAGACTTCCCCACGTATGTATCGTTAATCGTTCTCGATGTCTATTGCACATGTTCTCTATATGTGCGTCCGAGTCTCGTGGCAGGGCTAATCAAGAAACAAGGAACTTGGTCGAGAGCTTTAAGATATCTGCCGATTGCAAATGCTAAGGTCTGCTTTTATAGTGGTTATGGTCCCACTAGACCCCTCCCTCAACTAATGGAAGGCACCCTAGAATATCAAGAATGATAACTTATCCCCGGCCCCCTATGCCCTTCAAACCTATTGGCCAACCTCACTCATAACTAGATAGCAAAGTATATGGTCTTTTGGAGTTCTCCGCCTTTCTACTTTACGTATTGACTGAAGATGGTAGGTAGACGATGAGTTGCTATCACAGGGCACTAACTTGTCTCGCCGAGTCACGCTGGTCCATCTTAGTCTTTTGATTGCCCCTTAATATTGCAATCAAGGAATACTCATTGGTTCACCCATGCAGACCTAACCTATGTTAGCACAGGTGGATCATCTGCCACTTACAGATGAATACCAAGAGTAACCTACATCCCCGGAAGCCGCATGCTTCTTAACCCAGTCTGTTGGAGCCTACAAGAATATCTAGATGGACATGCGCTCTTCTTTGTATCTTTTGACATCCCGATGATCTATCCTTTATGGTTATTCATCCTCTAACGTATGGACTGGTCTAAGCGGCTCAGTTTTATATGTCATTAGACCCTACGTCTAACCATTAGATACGCACTTGCGCCACCCCATGAGTTTCTCAATTAACTTGGTTATTCTCCTTCACATTGACTTCCTTTTCAAGTTTACCAAGTTACCCTTGCTTATTAATTCAATTTATAACTTAACCCATTTAAGTTTATTAATAAGCTTACAACATGTTATTCTCTAGATTGTGGCCCAAGGTCTGTGATCCACAATCCCTTTTATATTCTTGTTTGATTCAATAACATGTTTTTACTTAATATGTAATTAAGTATATCCAATTCACATGTTTCCAATTAACATGTCACTTACCATTTATGATTAAATATAACTTATTTCATTTCATACGTTTTCCTCATCCTTTCTCATTTAATCGTAATTCCACTTTACGTCGTTCAATATGACTTACCATTGTTTATTTACTAACTTAGTTCTATTAACTAAGGCCCATTAATAAGTTTCTCTACCCATTTATTATAACCTATGTTATAATTTCCCCTTGTCCCTAGGACAAGTCTAAACATGTTATTCTTACCAACAGGTTTCAGACTCCCAGACTACTTAATTTATAATTAAGTACAATATATTTTCCTCCTTTTCTTAACTGGTTTCATATTTTCCCCTTTTCTGATTACTTAATTTACAATTAAGCGTCACTTAACTTAATTCACCAGTTATCCCATTCCTTTACTAGTTTATTATAACTTAACTTATAATATTCACTTGTCCCTAGGACAAGCCTATCTATTATATAACATTTTCATTAATGTTATTTATTTATAATAGGTTATTATCATTCCCCTTTTAAACCATTTACTATTGTAAAACATTATTCTTCATTCACTGTAATATATGTTCCTTATTATATTAAGGAAAACACTTCATGCACCTTATCAGTTTGATAGAAGGAATCAATGATTTATTTTCATAATGTTTTCCCATCTAAATCCGTGGTAGCAAGTAATTTCTTTAACTTTCTTTATTTATTGTGGTTTATTTGCAGCAACGTTCTCAGAAATAAGTCATTTAGGGAAATACATCACTTTTCCCTCTTATCACACTAACTAAGTTCATTACATCCCTTCCTTTCTTATTTTCTGAGTTAGACATTTAATTACCATCCTTGCCATTTATTCAAATCTTGTTATATACTTATATATATATAAGCACTAGACCTCTCACATTAAGCCTATACTTGTGGACGCTGGATTTGTCGGGCGGGTCCAGGCAGACTTCTACCATAAGCTGACTTAACCTCGTGTCTTAGCACATGTTGTTAATTCTTTAACTTAGGCCTCTCACATTAGGTTCAACATTAGTGGCTGCTGGATATGCCGGTCGGGTCCGGGCAGACATCCGCCACTAATGCAACCTAACATCGTGCCATATGTGTAGTTACAATTTCTAATTGTAATACTAGGCTTATTCGTTTTCATTCAATCACTTATATTCAAATCAAATTGTGCTTCCAAATTAAAATCTCAAGACATAATATATGTTATGTTCCAAAATCCATTACATGAAAATTTTATACATATTATCCTTTTTACTGAAATATAGTTTACAGTAATCTAGTTTACATGTCATCCAAATTTTCCCTATATTTTGTCGCATGTCATTTTCAACATATGTTTAATTCTACTAGGATAGGTAAACATTCAATCGGGTAATTATTTTAACATGTCGTTGAATCAATAATATCTCCCAAGTAAAGCATGTAATTACAATCATTGAATTAGCTATTTATATCCTAACAAGTTTATATTCTCCAACATGTAAATATTCAATAACTTAGCCAATTCAACATAGGAATTTCCTGACATATTCATATCAACATTTCAATTTGTTACAACAACAATTTATAATTAAACTGGCCATTTCACAATTTATTAAAAAGGGAAATGCTAGACGATAGTCATAACATTATCTAAAGGCTATAGCTTAAACCCAATCACCTTTAAGCTTTCCCCAAATTTTGGATATGATCCGTTCTATCATCTATTGTTTTCCTTTTCCCTTTAATTTGATTCACGACCTAACGACCATGAATTTATTATTTCATGAAAAGAGAAGGGAAAGAGAAATAATTTAAATAGATTGGTTCTTAGAGATTTAACTTGCATTTATGATTCAATAATCTTTTTTTATTAACGTTGATTCCCTTTTCCAGATCTGAATTCATAATCCTCCTAGTCTAATATTATAATTTCAGAACAGATTTGAGAAGAGAGAGGGAGAAGGGGCCATGGCAGAGCTCCAGCGTAGCTGCTGAATTATGATGTTTAGGGTTAGGTCTAGGGTCATATATATAGGTGCTCAAGACCTTATCGTACACACAGCGCTGAGTCAGCATTGAACCCAGTTTAGAAAATAGTCCAGGTTCGTAGATGAATCTAGTCAAATCTTATCGTACATGCAGTGCTGAGTCAGCATTGGGTCCCACAAGCTGTTTTGGCGTAGAAATTTGAATTTCGAATGTTTGAATTGTTTTGGCATAGAAATTTGATTTTCGAACTTTTGAATTTCTGGAATTTATTTAACAGTTTTATTCACATGAAATATTCTTATATGTATACAATTCCTCTAACGACCATTTTATGTGTGTGTGTATACATACATATATATATATATATATATATATATACGCACAACTTTCGTTTTATTTTCAAAATTCAAACGATGTTGCACCGTTATTTGATTCTTGCCATATTTTATTAACTGTAGCCTTATCTTGAATTTTATCTTTCGTATACATATATTTCTGCATATATATATTTTTTTTGAAAATGTCTGCGTATATATATATATTGTAATAACCCGGAAATCTGGGCCAATTTAAAATTTTTATTTTGACAATTTTAGCAAATTTTGATTATTTAAAATGATTTATTTTAAATAATATAGACGAAAAATTTATTTTGAATAGAATTCAAATGTATATATTTATATAGCTCGACGTTGGAATATAAATAATTATAAAAGGAATTGAAAATGGCGCGGTAGTTCGATAATTCGATTTCAAACTTCAATTGAATGTACCGGGTGCAAAATAAACCGGATTTTAGTGAAACCAACTAATTGTGACTATCTTTCCAATGAACCCGAAAAATTGAAATTTCATAGCGGGAATCAAAAGATATGTCCAGTTGAAAATTCTGAATAGTCGTTATGAAATTCAGGCCCTTAAAAATGGAATTTTTGCAAACGACCTCGGATTTCGACGAAACCACTTTTGTTGGATCCATGATGTTAAGTTATTGCTAGGTTTCGAATTTCCTGATTTTTCGAATCAATAGGTGAGCGTGGCAAAGGAAAACGCGTTTGACCAGTTTCAGTTGATTTTAATCGACTGGAAAATGGCCATTTTTCAAACGGTCTTAGAATTTGACGAAACAAGATTTGTTAGGACCGTATCGTCAATACAAAGCTAGAAAATATTTTTCGGGAATTTTTCGAGTCAGTATGTGACCCCAGTAAATTGAAATGTGCGTTCAAATTCAATATACAGAATTATATTTTGATTTTTACGAAAACTGATCGTAACGGTCAAATTGGCTTATGGGACATATCCCATTGTGTTCGGAATGAGGGTAAATAGCTAGGGACGACAGTCGGTGGGTTCGATTTCGAGGTCGAAATAAAAAGTTGCTTTTTGGAATTTTAAAATATTAAAATATATATATTTATAATTAGCCCCCCTTTATCTCCTCTCCCTCCTCCTTATCATTCGTTCAGAAAGAAAGAAAAAAAATGATGTAAAGGGGCGGAGTCCCAGCTCCACCGTTGCACGCGCCGGAGGCGGCCTCCCCAGCATCGCCTCCTCCTCCAAGCCCTAACCCCCATCCCTCCTCTCGAAAACCGCACCTCCCTCTTCCCCTACCAGCGCCGTACCCGCCAGCCGACGCAACCATCCCCAAGCCCTAACCTCCCCTCACTGATCCACCGCACCTGCCTCCCTCCATTCAGCCAACACCGAAACCCCCTACGCCCTGTTCTGAAACCGACGCCCTCCCCCCCTTTGAAAACCCGCAACCATCAAATCCCTAGCCGCCGACCAGCGAGCAAAGCCCGGACCACCTCCAGCGAGCACGAGCTCCTCCCCCACCCTTTGGAAACAATGGTAAATTCAATTTCAAATTTATTTATTTATTTCTTTGAAATCAGTTTTAAAGATTAAAAAAAATCAGTTTATAAAATACTGATATAAAAATGGGATATTTATTGTATATAAAAATACGATTTTTATAGTATGAATTTAAAATAAGAAAATTAGATTTTTATGTAGGAAGCTTTAAAGTAAAAATTCGATTTTTATATATTGAATAACAAAGTAAAAATTCGATTTTTATATATTGAATAGCAAAGTAAAAATTCGATTTTTATATATTGAACAGCAAAGTAAAAATTCGATTTTTATATATTGAATAGCAAAGTAAAAATTCGATTTTTATATATTGAATAGCAAAGTAAAAATTTGATTTTTATATATTGAATAGCAAAGTAAAAATTCGATTTCTATATATTGAATAGCAAAGTAAAAATTCGATTTTTATACATTGAATAGCAAAGTAAAAATTCGATTTTTATATATCGAATAGCGAAGTAAAAATGTGATTTTTATATATGTAGAGAATACGGGCTGTGAAAATTGACAAAAGGGCGAGAACGACGAAGATTTCTACCTAAGAAGAGTCGTGGCGTTGGATTAGCAATTTTGTGAGAACTCCTCACCTTTTATTTATTTTTCTAGTTGAAATATATATACTAGGATGCAGACAGTGTTTAGTAGCGCCCGACACCCGTCGTCCACAGACCATGGACGGTTTGTATGCTTGGTTGTATGATTTTGATGTGTAGTTGATTGTGTGATGTGATGTGAAATGAAATAAAATATTTATATAGTTAAAATATTTTATAGTTAAAAATAGAATTTTTAACGTGTATATGAAAGGAAATAAAAATAAACAAATCGGACGATTTGTTTATATACACACATTTGACTGATATTGATTGGGACGATAAATTTTACACATCGCCCAACTGCACAAATAAAATCTGTGTTTGATTGTTTGAAACCCCACACGGGTATTGGGATAATATATGACACACATTAATCCCAATAGTTAGTTGTATGTCGATCGATTGATTGACAGACTGTTATAAGCGTTAAATATTTATATTCGATGCTTATACAGTGTAGAATGCACTTTGGATGATGGTTGATTATTCATCGTTGTTATTGTATACATGTGTTATAGAAAATCCATATAATCAACACTATATGGTAATTGATTGGGCCTCATTCCAGTTTGGAAAAAGAAATATTTGTAATAGAAATATTTGAAAAAGAAATATTTGAAAAAAAAATTTGAAATAGAAAATTTGAAAATAGAAATATATGAAGCCGTGTTGATTAGATTGACGCCATTTTGAGGTGAACGATATTTATATCGATTTTATTCATTTTTCAATGAATATTGAAATAGATTTGAAATTAGAATTAGATTGAATAGATTTGAAATCGAATAGATTTGAAATTCGAATTATATTGAAATGAATTGAAATTCGAATTATTTTTAAAGTGAATTGAAATTTGAATTAAACTGAATTGATTTGAAATTCGAAATACACTGAAATGATTTGAAATTCGAATAGAATTGAAATCCGAATTAAATTGAATAGAATTGAATCCGAATTGAAATCGAAAGGAATTGAATTCAAATTGAAATTGAAAAGAAATTCGAATTAAATTTAAATTGAATTGAAATCAATTTGAAATGAATTTAAAACGAATTTATATTGGAATATTCAATTTTGATTTGAAATAATATGAAGTTGAAACCGTTTTGAAAATGAATTTTAAACGATTTGTAAAATTCGTTTCGAAAGGAAATCGACGAAGTATATATTATATATTATATATATAATATAATGGCCTGAATAGAACGCGCCGCGCCGCGGCAGTTCGCGAATTTCGGCCATTGACTTCGAACGGATATTACGGGAGATCCGACCGTTGGATTCTCCTAAAACCAGAACCGTTGGGTTTGTATCGAAAAGTGCTTTCTAACGAATATTAGGAATTTGAAATCTAACGGTTGGATTTGGAATTATGTCTAAATCAAATTTGAAAAAGGTCGCTGTAAGTGCCGTTGATGGAAATCGACTGTGCGGGCCTTGATAAAATTATTAAAAATAGTAATAATTTGTGTAAAATCATAAGAAATGATTTGGGAAAAATCGGGATGAAAACTCCATATTTGAAAAGATAAAAATAGATTTTTATCGAAATGAACTAGTTTTGAACTAGGATTAAAATTCTATTTATTTTTAAACAAATAAATTGGATTTGAAATGGTTTTGAAAATAACCAGAATTTCCAATAATTGCATTGGAATGGATTTGAATCGAAATTGTCTTCGGAATATTTCGATGTTGGATTTCGTGATTATGCAGGTTTTGTTATGGAAATTTGAAAGATATACATATTTATATCGTTATTTCCAATACGACATTTGTTAGTCGTAGAATTTGATATTGAATATAAGCCAATATATTTTCTATTTAGAGCCTTGTATTTAATATCAAATATATATATATATATGCCACTCGTCCACAAACCATGGATGATATTTATTGGTTGTGATTGGTGTGAAAATTGATTGATAGCAAATGGTTGATTGGAATTGTTTGTGGTTGATATTGATTGATTGTGTTGAAAAATACCCGTTTGTGGTTGAGAAATATTTGGTTGAAACCACATAGGATTAGTTTGTGGAGTGCCGGTTTCTTTCTCTCTATGCCACTATGTCGCCAAATATAGGTATACAATCAAAACCGCACGATGTCGTCTATGATTGATAGTTATGATTTGAAATTTTTTTTGAAACATATAAACACTAGCAGTAATATCCAATGCTTTTGTTTAATTCGTATCAAGCATATCTTGGCCATTATAAGGTAAAAACTCTATCCTCCGGTTTGCGTTGCATTGTGTGTTGGGAACTGAGTCTTATAATGGCTTCATTTTTATAAAAAGCATTGCGATGTTTAAAAGAATGATTTGTTTTAAAGCACTGACGATCCGATGGAGTAAACCCGTTCCACGAAAGTGGCGTGGTCCTATGATTAGCCATATTATAAATGTGTTGAGTAGATTTCTCATACCAGTCCCATGACTGACTCGTAGTTTGTTTCACCTTCAAACTCGGGTGCTCCTTTTTCTACACGGGCAGCCTTGTATTCAGGTTTAGCTGGTTCTTTCTGGATAGCTGGAGCTGAAGATGGATTCTATTATTTATCTCTTTTTATGCTGTTCAGCTCCTATTGTACATTATGTTTGTTTCCGTTGTAGACATTTATGTATATCTGAACTGCATTTGTACTAAGTATAATCCTGTATACTGTGTAACTCTGATGATTACTTTTATCCAGTATATTCTATTGTTCATTATCCGGTGTATTTATTTAATTCTGTTCTGCTGTTATCTGTTTCTGTCTTATATTCCAAAGATTACCCTTGTCTCTGTCAGTACGGGGTTTGGGGTCGTCATAACCTGGTATCAGATACTAGCATGTCTTTCTGAGTGAAAAGGAAATATGGATAAATCATTATAAAATATCATAAAAGATATGGAATGGAAATAAACTGAATTTGCTCGATTTATGTAGTATTTGATGGTTGAATGTGTTAGGTGTGAAAATTACATTAAAGAACAAAATTGGTGTTGTCGAATGATTTAACCATTGAAATAAATTGATTTGAAATTCTAAATATATGTGAATTATTTGAAAAGGCCGAGTTAATTCTCATTTCACATAATTGATCGACGATAAGAAATCGAAGATGAAGACGGTGGTCGAAGACCGGAGATCTTCACCTCGTTTGGATGGTAACCGAGGTCCTGATTGGGAGGCATCCCGAAATATGGATAATGAGTGGTGATCGTCCAGGCGTACGTGTTGGTCGATGGGTTTGCGAGTTATTTAGTACGGGGTTTGGATTACTGCACGCCAAATATCATTCCAAAGATTACACATGTATTGGGACGATATATGACGTACACTAGTTGTGATGTGAAATGAAATAAAATATTTATATAGTTGAAAATATTTTATAGTTAAAAATAGAATTTTTAACGTGTATATGAAATGAAATAAAAATAAACAAATCGGACGGTTTGTTTATATACACACATTTGACTGATATTGATTGGGACGATAAATTTAACACATCGCCCAACTGCACAAATAAAATATGTGTTTGATTGTTTGAAACCCCACACGGATATTGGGACGATATATGACGTACACTAGTCCCAATAATTAGCTGAATGTCGATCGATTGATTGACAGACTGTTATAACCGTTGAATATTTATATTTGATGCTTATACAGCATAGAATGCACTTTGGAAGATGATTGATTATTCATCGTTGTTATTGTATACATGTGTTGTAGAAAATCCATATGATTAACATTATATGGTAATTGATTGGGCCTCATTCCAGTTTTGAAATAGAAATATTTAAAATAGAAATATTAAAAAAAAGAAATATTTGAAATAGAATATTTGAAATAGAAATATTTGAATAGAATATTTGAAAATAGAAATATATGAAGCCGTATTGATTAGATTGACGCCATTTTGACGTGAACGATATTTATATCGATTTTATTCATTTTATAATGAATATCGAAAGTGATTTCAAAATCTGATATTTTGTAAAGAATTGAAATTCGAATTAAATTGAATAGAAATGAATTCGAATTGAAATTGAACATAAATGAATTCGAATTGAATTGAAAACGAACTGAAATTGAATTAGAAATCAATTTGAATTGAAATCGATTTGAAATGAATTTAAAACGAATTTATATTGGAATATTCAATTTTGATTTGAAATTGAATATGAAGTTGAAACCGTTTTGAAAATGAATTTTAAAACGATTTATAAAGCATGTTTTGAATTGAAATCTACGAAGTATATATTATATATATTATATATATAATATAATGGCCTGAATAGAACGTGCCGCGCCGCGGTAGTTCGCGAATTTCGACCATTGACTTCGAACGGATATTGCGGGAGATCCGACTGTCTGATTCTCCTAAAACCGGAACCGTTGGGTTCGTTTCGAAAAGAGCTTTCTAACGAATATTAGAAATTTGAAATCTAATGGTTGTAATTGGAGTTATGTCCAGATTAAATTTGGAAAAGGTCGTTGTAAGTGCAGTTCGATGGCCATTGATGGAAATCGACCGTACGGGCCTTGATAAAATTATTAAAAATAGTAACAATTTATGTAGAATCATAAGAAATGATTTGTGAAGAATTGGGATGAAAAGCTCCGTATTTGAAAAGATAAAATAGATTTTTATCGAAATGAACTAGTTTTGAACTAGAAATATAATTCTATTTATTTTTAAATAAATAAATTGGATTTGAAATGGTTTTGAAAATAATCAGAATTTCCAGTAATTGCATTGGAATGGATTTGAATCGAAATGGTCTTCGGAATATTTCGATGTTGGATTTCATGATTATACAGATAGCGTTATGGGAATTTGAAAGATATATTTATATCGTTATTTCCAATACGATATTTGTTGGTCGTAGAATTTGATATTGAATATAAGACGATATATTTTCTATTCAGAGCCTTGTATTTAATATCAAATGTGATTTGGGGTTTATCGTGAACAATGTTTTTAAATGTCACTGATTCTTTAACCCCGTTAAAGATTAAAACTAAGTGGAGTTTTAATGAATCTTTAGCTAGATTGAAATGATCGCGGATGGAGTATCACCAGTTTTGCTCCAGGCGTTAGTTAAATCTTTAATTAGATTTGAACGTGAAATGGTAATTGAATTTACCGATAACACCGTGGTGTTAGATATGAAGTATTACCAGTTTTACTTCATGGGATGAATAGGTTGGGATTGGGAAATTAAAACAAATGATTACTTCGGTAAGGTTCGTTAATCCCGACTAGTTGAATCGATATTTAAAAGAAGATTAAAGAATAAATTCAAGGAATTTATCTTTGATAAAATTAATGGGAACCTTTCCCTATGAATGTGAAATTTAGAAACTAACTGTCGGTTAGCTAAGCAGAATGGTTTTCTGGATATTGATCTGATGTTGGTTTCGGCCTTCGGGGTTAATATTTGGGGGATTATTCTCTTGATTAATTTATGGTTAGTGACTGATGAATTGGAATGAGGAGTATGTTGTGTTTGTGTAACACTTATTTAAAGTATACGCGAGTTATTCGGGAAGACCGGGTTCGCCCCATTCTGAATAACTGATACGACGATAAGTCGAAGATGAAGACAGTGGTCGAAGACCGGAGGTCTTCACGTCGTTTGGGTGGTTACTAATGATCTTGATTGGGCTATACACCCAAAAAGATGGAAACAGTTAGTGATCGTCCAGACGTACTTGGAGATCGATGGATATGCGGGGTACTAGGTGCCTCCGGTTTCGTTCAGACCCAGAACGAACTTGTAAATGGATTGTGTGTCTGACATTGGATTTTAGTCTGTGTGATTGATTTCTATTAAATATATATCTGTTTGGCGGCGGAGAATTTATTCTCTTGCTTAACGCCCTTCTCTGAGATGTACGAGCTCAGGGGTTATATACTGATGGATATCAAACGCATAGAGTGAATTGCCTGTGTGGCATGCCTAAGTGGCAATTGATCAAGGCTTCTGTTGAAAAGCAAAGTCTTGTGGTGGTGATGATCAAAACACGGCCTTAGTGGCGTAGCTTTGTGTAGCGTTGTTTTGCGAGCCTCACACCCGGTATGAACCAAAAACGGGAGAAGGATCTCAGGGAGGACATGCGTTTCTTTCTAGTTAGAAGTGGCGTCAGTGGTTTTACACGCCCTGACGAGTTTGACTTATGTGGTTATTGCTGTTGCAAGGCGCCTCGGTTTGATCGGATGATCTGGGTCCGATGGAGTCATTTAGTTCGCTTACCTACGCCCCATAGGGCGGGGAAACGCACGTTTAGGCATTTTTAATCCACATCGGTGGACCGGCCCTGACGATCCAAGGGTCACTCGAGCTCTGATCCTGAGCGGCGGACTAGAGCGTCTCGAATCGGTTGAGGACTATCTTTTGCCTCGGTTCATAGATGGAAATCCAATTTCCAATACGTGACTTTGCGGTTTTATTTGAAGAGCCTAGTATGGTGACATAGTGCGATGGGGCGCTTATGCCGTCTATGATTGATACTTATGACGTGAAGTTGTTTTATACACTATGCACTTATAATAGTATCAAATGATTTGTTTTAAAACGTATCAAGCATTCTTGGCTATTATAAGGTAAAAACCCTATCCTCCGTCTTGCGTTGCATTGTGTGATGGGAACTGGGTCTTATAATAGCTTCATTGTTCTTTATTTAACATTGCGCTGTTGTTATATGCACTGGTATTCCTAGGAGGAAACCCGTACCGTGTTATACGGCATGGACCTTTGATTTACCTAACTTACAAATAAAGATTTATAACTGTTTTAGTTCTCATACCAGTTCCATGACTGACCTGGAGTTTATTGTTTTAACCTAAACTCTGGGTGCCCTTATTTTGACATGGGCAGCTAGTAGTTTTGGTTTTGCAGATTTATATTCATAGGATCCTGGTTTACAGCTGGAATGATATCCGGAAAGCTTTGTATCCGTATATCTCTTCTAGTTGTGTATTTGTAATGACCCGCATTGTCAGAGGTATTATAATTAATTTATTTAATTATATAAACAGTGATATAGTGAATTCAATAGTGGTTTAATCAAATAATATGGAATATTTAATTAAATAATAGAATAATATATTTAATTCAGCAATAATCAAAAATATTGGAAATAACAATATTCTGTGAATTGGGTCGTCCCTAAGATTTAATTCAGTATAGAGTTGAATTATATTGACGAATATATTCAATCGACGACAGCTTGAACGTATAATTATATTATAATTAAAATCGAGCTTGAAATGACGCGGTAGTTCGTTATTTGGCGATTTGAACTTCAACTGAATATACAGGGTTCGTTTTAAATCGGATTTCTGTGAAACGAGAAACGTGTGGAGCTGGTGGAGTATATCTTTCTAGTGGAAGAGAGAAATCGGGATTTCGTCGTGCAGATTTTGATTTATGTCCAAATCAAATTTTAGAAAAGTCGCTATAGAATTCCTTTATAATTTATAAAGGAGTTAGTTATATTTATATAAGGAATTTCATTATAAATCGAATATCGATTTAATCAGTATTAGAAATTCATAGAGGAATATTCTAGAGCTGTATGATATTCTGTTGTGAATATATACGATAATATTTATTTTTAAATATTTAATTTAATTATATTTAAATATATTTATATATTTAAATGGGTCATCCATAGCTTTAAAAATAGCCACTTTTGCATACGAAGTTGGAATTCGACGAAACTAATTTTGTTGGATCCGCAATGTCAAATAGTTGTTAGATTTCCAGTTTCGTGATTTTTAGAGTCAATGTGTGGCCGTACGGATTTTTAGAGTGAAAAACAGTCAGTATTTCGACGGTTAAAAATACGATGTGTGAGCATACGAAGTCGGAATTCGACGAAACCAGTTTCGTTGGAACCGTAATGTCGAACTCTAGCTACATGTCAATTTTCGTGATTTTTCGGCATCGTGTGTGATCACGCGGATTTTTAGAAGATGGATACAAATATAAAGGATTAAATAAAAATATTAAAATATTAATATAAAATTATCTAGATATTTTTGTGGCCTATAAATAAGCCCCCACCATTCTAAAACCTAATTCCACCCTTCTGTTTGGTCAAACACAAAATGCCGCCGTTCTTTTTTCATCTTTCAAAAAGAATCGAACACAAAAAGAAAATCAAAACAAATGGAATGAAAATCCATAAATCAAAAAAAAAAAATATATTCGAAATCCTTGATAGCTGCTCTTCGATTCCCTACTAGTTTTACTAAGTGCGAATCAGTTTCAGTCATGCTCGAAATAAGCCAGTAGCCTTAGGGTTGGGATGCGCAGCAGTTGGAGATGATCAGAAGGATTCTGGAGGTGATGCCGATGTTCGGAGTGAGGAGGGAAGCTCATCTACTAATTTTGGTGGAGTTCGAGCATAAAATGGGGATGCGCGATATACTGGAAGTACTGTCAGAAGCTGTTCGATGCGATGAGGGGGCGCGCTGCGAGTTCGTCATGGTGGCGAGGGAAAGGAGCACCTCGAGATGAGGAGGTCAATGGTGCTTCGGGATTTGAGAACGGTGGACCGGAGAGGGGGTAAATGGCGGACAATGGTGGAGATGTGGTGTGTTTGGATACTGGAACATTTCGGGAAGAAGAATAAGGAAGAGGAGCGGGTCTGTTCTAGTAGTGGGCCGATGGGCTTTTAAAGTTAAGGCCTTATAAAATCCATGTTTTAAATTTTAATTAAATGGGTATTAACTTCGTAATTGAATATCTCGGTCATATGAAATCAGAATCTCGAACCGTCAGTCGCGTTGGGATTGTATGGACGGGAGCAACAAAATGAAGCTGACTGGGAGTGCATTTGGGGTTCGTTACAAATTATGGCGAAATAAATTGTCCGTCTAAATCAATGACAGTTAATCGTTTTCAACGATAACAGTCCAATGTGAGTAAAACTCACCAACTCTGAACAATTCTATTTTTTATAATGTATTTTTAGAACTGTTAATCATCTGTTGATTGTTGTGTGTTGGTTGATTGATTGAACTGCTAGTCAGTTAGTGAGAATTATATATATATATATATGTAATTATATATATATATAAACCATTAAATATTTATATATTGATTCTGCTATCAGAATAATTTATATTGAACTGAAAGTGATGGTAATTATATTGTGTAACATCTGTGGATGCAGGGAGACAGGTTGGAGGAATCCGACTGGATTCCTCAACAGTTATTTTATTGTTTTTCATATATTGTTATATGATGTGATATAAAATCTGTGGGCGATTATATGTGCTTGGACGATATTGAACATCGTGATTTGATATGATTGAATACCATAACATACCGAAATGTTGATAAGGGGATTTTCAAAGTGATATTGAAAATAGAATATTTATAAAAATGGAATATTTATAAACAAGAGATATTTATAAATAGAAATATTTATAAATAAGAAATATTTATAAATTGGAATATTTGTAAATAGGAGATATTTAGAAAGGAAATAATTACAAACCATTTTCTTTTTGAATGGAAAGGCATGTGTGGCGGGTTTGGGGATTTTCCCGATGCTCCCGTTACAAAGGAGGTTATGGCGAATTTTCCAGAGAATTTAAGGAGTTAGAATATTTCGAGAATAAATTTGAAAAGGAAATATTTGTAAACCATTTAAAAATAGAATTGAAAAGGAAACGTTATGAAAAGGAAATCATTTTTAAAGTGTAGAACCGTTATTTAAAAGTAAATCTTTTCAAATGAATAAAACGTTGTTAAAAAGGAAATCTTTATAAAATGAATAAAGTAAATCGAATATGGTATTCGAAAGGAGTTAAATCGAATATGGTATTCGAAGGGAGTAAATCGAATATGGTATTCGAAAGTTAGTAAAACGAATATGCTATTCGAAAGGGGTTAGTCGAGTCGAGTTAGTTGAATAGAGTTAACTAGTTCAGTAGAGTTAACCAGTTCAGTAGAGTTAACCAGTTCAGTAGAGTTAACTAGTTCAATAGAGTTAACCAGTTCGGTTAAGTAAGTCAAGTTAACCAGTGAGTTAAGTAAGTCAAGTTAACCAGTTGGGTTAAGTAAGTGAAGTTAACCAGTGAGTTAAGCAAGTCAAGTTAACTAGTGAGTTAAGTAAGTAAAGTTAACCAGTTGAGTTAAGTAAGTCGAGTTAATCAAGTCGAGTTGATCGAGTTAGAGTTACTCAGTTAAAGTTAATCGACTTAAGTTATTGAGTTATATTATCGAGATAAGTGATTCGAGTTAAGTTCGTCGAGTTAAATTATTCGATGTTAGTTTCATCGAAAGGATTTAATCGATGTTAATTTCATCGAAAGGAGTTAATCAATGTTAGTTTCATGGAAAGGAGTTAATCGATGTTAGTTTCATCGAAAGGAGTTAATCGATGTTAATTTCACCGAAAGGAGTATCGATGTTAGTTTCATCGAAGGGAGTTATTGATTAGTTAAATCGAAGGGAGTATTGATTAGTTAAATCGAAAGGAGTTATCGATTAGTTAAATCGAAAGGAGTTATCGAATTTAGTTATTCGAAAAGGAGTTATCGATTTGTTAAATCGAAAGGGAAGATTATCGAATATCGTTTATTCGAGAGGAGATTATCGAATGTAGTTTATTCGAAGGAGTTATCGATTATTAGTTAATCGAAGTGAGTTATAGAATATTAGTTAAATCGAAGGAGTTATCGAATATAGTTTATTCGATGGAGTTAATCGATTAGAGTTAAATCAAATGAGTTGATCGAATATAGTTTATTCGAATAGAGAAAATGAGTTGATCGAATATAGTTTATTCGAATAGAGTAAATGAGTTAATCGAATATAGTTTATTCGAATAGAGTTAAAGGAGTTATCGAATATAGTTTATTCGACAGGAGTTAAGTGAATTAGTTAAGTTAAACTAAGTGAATTAGTTAAGTGAATTGGTTAAGTTAACCAAAGTGAATTAGTCGAGTTAATCAAAGTGATTAGTTCAGTTAATCGAGATAAGTAAATCAAGTTAGGTTAATCGAGTTGAATTAGTCAGTCGAGTTAATAAATTGAGTTAGTCAAACCAAGTAAAACCAGTTAGAGTTAATTGATTAAGGTTAACCAGTTAGAGTTGATCGGTTAGAGTTAACCAGTTAGAGTTAATCAATCAGAGTTAATCAAATAAAGTTAAGTAAATTTAGAATTGACTAGAGATTAGTAAATTGAATGGTTTTCTAAGTGTCTATCTGATGTTGGTTTCGGCCTTCGGGATTTATACTTAGGGAATTGTTCTCATACTAGTTCATAGTCAGGGACTGATAGTTGGAGAAGAGTAGTGATTTGTAAATAAGCAAATGGAAAACGTTTCCCAGTGTTAATAACAAATATTTTCTAAACATAGAAAATAAGGAAATGTGAATATATATATAGATATATGTTGATGATTGATCGATATAATTTCCATCTGGAAATAATATCGTTGTTTGCACACTTGTTTTTCTTTGATGGTTAAATCAAAGACTATCGAAGTTTTGACCATTTTAACGTTGTTAATATGGAGAGACCGGTTGGATTATTATCCGAAGAACCACTCTGTATTGGCATAAGCGTTGCAAATCATATATGCCAAAGATAATTGAAGACGGAGTAAAATGCAAGGGCTGTTGTATAAGTCTTAGATAATAGTGACTAAGATGGATATACTGAATAGTGCCTTCGGTTTGTCCAGTCCCAGGACAACTTGTATGGACGAAGGTCTAACAGAGTATATCCAATGGATAGCGTAAGTTGATCTGTTCAAACGTATTCATGTTTGGTGGCGGAGGAATTCGTTTCTCTAAGCTGCATACCCGTGTTATTTTTGGATAAATCAATGTGTGATTTGGCGGGTATGACGATGTGACATTCTAAGTGAATGAGGATGACTTGTGTGGATGAATGTCTGACAGAGTATTTCCAGAAAGGTCACGTACATTGATTTCTTCAATCGTACCAAGAGTGGAAGCGGAGAAGGAAACTTCTTTTAGCTGACATGTAATGTAGGGTTGTAGACGTCAATTAGTGATTTTTGATGGATCTGACAATGTGGCATTCAAAGTGAATCTGATGTGATGATAACGCGTAACTTCTAGCCTCATCATCCGGTAAATGACAGAAATCGGGCAGGCAGCATAGCTAAGTCGGTCGCACCGAAGTAGGGTGTATAATCACCTATCTAGAGAATATTCATTTGTTTCTTAAATCTATCAATGTTGTCCCATATATATACGGGAACGGTTGTTGATCCCAATCGTTGGTGATGTACATTCGATACACTCAAGCGAAATGAGTGGTCGGTCATGTGTGGCTAAGTTACAAGATGTTCTTGTTGAACTCCAGTGTATCGTTCCTAGAGTACACTGATCGGAAGGTGGTTCCATACCTTGTCAAAGATGGAAATCCATTATCCAATTCGTGCTTGCGATTTTGATTGTATACTATATATGTAGAACGTGAGATGAAAGCGTTTCTGCTTGTTGATATCTATTTGTACATAGACATTATTATGATATCAAAAGGTTTTTGATATAAAGATATTTTGGATTCTCATAAGGGAAAAACCCGTTCCGTTCTGCGGCGTGGTCTTATGAGATATCGTTTACTTGTTCATATACCTGTTTAAACTGTTTTACTCACACCAGTCCCATGACTGACCCGGAGTTTACTTTGTTGTTTTCCCTAAACTCTTGGGTGCCTAAATTTGTAAGGGCAGTCAAGTAGTAGGGATTTACAGATATACCTGAAGAGCTGGCGCAAGAGACTTCTGGATCGTATAGCTATAGTTTATTTCCGCTGTGTTGTAAGTGATGTATTCTGATAAGTGCTATTGTATACATAACTGTTATATTTCAAAGTTATGTTATCTATTATATGTTATTTGTTCTGCTGTGAGGTTCGTGTTACCCTGATGTTGTGTTCTTCTTCTTCTTCTATTCTAAGTTTCTATCTTATCTATTCTCAAATTCTAATTTCTTTCATTAATTACCGGGATTTTTCGATGTTTTGGTTATCGACATCGTGCTTATGTCGATAACCAAAGTCGCCGAAAATCCGGGTCGTTACAGTTGGTATCAGAGCTTAAGTTAAGAATTACCTTGGCTCTGTGGCGTGACTCGGTAGAGATAGGGTTAGTAATACCCTAGATTGAGTTTGAGTGTATATATACGAGTGAACATATTTGTATTTGATATAAAAATTTGTTTTATATTGTGAAGATTCATTGGCTGAGTTGTTTATGAGTTCTGGTCGATCAGTTTGATCCACTGTATCGGTAGGGGTAAATAAACACTTGAATACGATGGACCGACACAGTATGGATATGTGATATATTATCATATATAGGATGTGTTGGTAGTAATTATAATCAGATAAGATTATAAAATGTGAAACGGTTATATATAACCAATCAGAATTTATACAAGTGAATTATATGAAATTGAAATGAATTAAATCTGAATTTAGATCAGAATTGGAATTTAAAATCCCAAAAATGGGAAAGGTGTTTGTAAATAAAATCTGGATTAAATATATGTGAATTTTAATATCCTAGGAGATTTTAAATTTGTTTACAACATTGTAAAAGGATATTTGGAATTGATTTCAAGGTTGAAATGTTTAAAAATGGGTTTTTAAAGTGCTATAGTATTGAACTCACTTGGGTAGCTGGAAAATAGTTCCGATGTTGATCATGACATCATCGGTGTTCATTTTCGAGTTGTAAGTGATGGATTACTACCAAAGATGTTGTGTTTGAAATTGTTTAGAAAAGCAAGTGTTTTGAATCCTAAAAAGGGAAGTTTGATTTCGATGTAGCAAACTGTTTAAAATTCCCAGGAAAATATTGTTGAATTAAAACCAAATTGAATTAAAATTTGGTAAAGCAATTGGAATTAAGTTGAAACCAGTTAAGTGGTAACTGAAATTGAATTAGAATATATCGAAACAAATTGGATTGTAATATAGGAATTTGAAACGATATTTGGTTGATGAGTTAAGAATTTGAAATCAAAAATAGTGCTTGAGTTTGAAATGAAATTCGACTTAGGTATAAGCGAATGGTTGGATTTGTGGATAAAAACAGATTGGAAATTGGTTGAGATGACCTTGGGTATATGTTGGATTGATTATAGGTGAAAGTGATAAAGTTAATATGCCCGACAAAAAGGTACAAGTTTATATTTGATATAAGCATGAGATTTATGAGCCGAATTGGCAAGCCGTTTGGCGTTTTGATTTTCTTTTGGGTTGAAGAAGGCCCAGAGAGGCGAGTTGGAGTTTGAGCTATTGACCAGTACAAAGATGGTGCTGGCGAAATTATTCGAAAATTTAAAGTGTTAGAAAATTTTCAGAATTTTTTGAAAATTTTAGTTAGTCGGAATGAATAAATATTTTAGTCGATATTAATTGGTTCAGTTGAAATCAAAAATAAGGGGTAAACAAATCTTAGGAATTCCAATAGATAGGGTCGTCCTCTAACTTAGCAATTTCGAGGACGAAATTATTTTAAGTGGGGAAGAATGTAATGACCCGCATTGTCAGAGGTATTGTAATTAATTTATTTAATTATATAAACAGTGATATAGTGAATTAAATAGTGGTTTAATTAAATAATATGGAATATTTAATTAAATAATAGAATAATATATTTAATTCAGCAATAATCAAAAATATTGGAAATAACAATATTCTGTGAATTGGGTCGTCCCTAAGATTTAATTCAGTTTAGAGTTGAAATATATTGAAGAATATATTCAATCGACGACAGTTTGAACGTATAATTATATTATAATTAAAATCGAGCTTGAAATGACGCGACAGTTCGCTATTTGGCGATTTGAACTTCAACTGGATATACAGGGTTCGTTTTAAATTGGATTTCTATGAAACGAGAAACGTGTGGAGCTGGTGGAGTATATCTTTCAAGTGGAAGAGAGAAATCGGGATTTCGTCGTGCAGATTTTGATTTATGTCCAAATCAAATTTTAGAAAAGTTGCTATAGAATTCCTTTATAATTTATAAAGGAATTAGTTATATTTATATAAGGAATTTCATTATAAATCGAATATAGATTTAATCAGGATTGGAAATATCAAGCTAGAAATTCATAGAGGAATATTCTAGAGCTGTATGATATTCTGTTGTGAATATATACGATAATATTTATTTTTAAATATTTAATTTAATTATATTTAAATATATTTATATATTTAAATGGGTCATCCAGAGCTTTTAAAATAGCCACTTTTGCATACGAAGTCGGAATTCGACGAAACTAATTTTTTGGATCCGCAATGTCAAATAGTTGTTAGATTTCCAGTTTCGTGATTTTTAGAGTCACTGTGTGGCTGTACAGATTTTTAGAGTGAAAAACAGTTAGTATTTCGGCGGTTAAAAATACGCTGTGTGAGCATACGAAGTCGGAATTCGACGAAACCAGTTTCGTTGGGACCGTAATGTCGAACTCTAGCTACATGTCAATTTTCGTGATTTTTCGGCATCGTGTGTGATCATGCGGATTTTTAGAAGACGGATACAAATATAAAGGATTAAATAAAAATATTAAAATATTAATATAAAATTATCTAGATATTTTTGTGGCCTATAAATAAGCCCCCACCATTCTAAAACCTAATTCCACCCTTCTGTTTGGTCAAACACAAAATGCCGCCGTTCTTTTTTCATCTTTCAGAAAGAATCGAACACAAAAAGAAAATCAAAACAAATGGAATGAAAATCCATAAATCAAAAAATATTTATATATTCGAAATCCTTGTTAGCTGCTCTTCGATTCCCTACTAGTTTTACTAAGTGCGAATCAGTTTCAGTCATGCTTGAAATAAGCCAGTAGACTTAGGGTTGGGATGCGCAGCAGTTGGAGATGACCGGAAGGATTCTGGAGGTGATGCCGATGTTCGGAGTGAGGAGGGAAGCTCGTCTACCAATTTTGGTGGAGCTCGAGCATAAAAGGGGGATGCGCGATATACTGGAAGTACTGTTAGAAGCTGTTCGACGTGATGAGGGGGCGCGCTGCGAGTTCATCATGGTGGTGAGGGAAAGGAGCACCTCGAGATGCGGAGGTCAATGGTGCATCGGGATTTGAGAACGGTGGACCAGAGAGGGGGTAAATGGCGGTCAATGGTGGAGATGTGGTGCGTTTGGATACTGGAACATTTCGGGAAGAAGAATAAGGAAGAGGAGAGGGTCTGTTCTGGTAGTGGGCCGATGGGCTTTTAAAGGTTAAGGCCTTATAAAATCCATGTTTTAAATTTTAATTAAATGGGTATTAACTTCGTAATTGAATATCTCGGTCATATGAAATCAGAATCTCGAACCGTCGGTCGCGTTGGGATCGTATGGACGGGAGCGACACAATGAAGCTGACTGGGAGTGGATTTGGGGTTCGTTACAATTTATGGCGAAATAAATTTTCCGTCTAAATCAATGACAGTTAATCGTTTTCAACGATAACAGTCCAATGTGAGTAAAACTCACCAACTCTGAACAGTTCTATTTTTTTATAATGTATTTTTAGAACTGTTAATCATCTATTGATTGTTGTGTGTTGGTTGATTGATTGAACTGCTAGTCAGTTAGTGAAAATTATATATATATATGTAATTGTGTATATATATATAAATCGTTAAATAATTATATAATGATTCTGCTATCAGAATAATTTATATTGAACTGAAAGTGATGGTAATCATATTGTGTAACATCTGTGGATGCAGGGAGAGAGGTTGGAGGAATCCGACTGGATTCCTCAACAGTTATTTTATTGTTTTTCATATATTGTTTTATGATGTGATATAAAATCTGTGGGCGATTATATGTGCTTGGACGATATTGAACATCGTGATTTGATATGATTGAATACAATAACATACCGAAATGTTGATAAGGGGATTTTCAAAGTGATATTGAAAATAGAATATTTATAAAAATGGAATATTTATAAATAAGAGATATTTATAAATAGAAATATTTATAAATAAGAAATATTTATAAATTGGAATATTTGTAAATAGGAGATATTTAGAAAGGAAATAATTACAAACCATTTTATTTTTGAATGGAAAGGCCTGTGTGGCGGGTTTGGGGATTTTCCCGATGCTCCCGTTACAAATGAGGTTATGGCTAATTTTCCTGAGAATTTAAGGAGTTAGAATATTTTAAGAATAAATTTGAAAAGGAAATATTTGTAAACCATTTACAAATAGAATTGAAAAGGAAACGTTATAAAAAGGAAATCATTTTTAAAGTGTAGAACCGTTATTTAAAAGTAAATCTTTTCAAATGAATAAAACGTTGTTAAAAAGGAAATCTTTATAAAGTGAATAACGTAATTCGAATATGGTATTCGAAAGGAGTTAAATCGAATATGGTATTCGAAGGGAGTAAATCGAATATGGTATTCGAAAGTGAGTAAAACGAATATGCTATTCGAAAGGGGTTAGTCGAGTCGAGTTAGTTGAATAGAGTTAACTAGTTCAGTAGAGTTAACCAGTTCAGTAGAGTTAACCAGTTCAGTAGAGTTAACCAGTTCAATAGAGTTAACCAGTTGGGTTAAATAAGTCAAGTTAACCAGTGAGTTAAGTAAGTCAAGTTAACCAGTTGGGTTAAGTAAGTGAAGTTAACCAGTGAGTTAAGCAAGTCAAGTTAACTAGTGAGTTAAGTAAGTAAAGTTAACCAGTTGAGTTAAGTAAGTCGAGTTAATCAAGTCGAGTTGATCGAGTTAGAGTTACTCAGTTAAAGTTAATTGAGTTAAGTTCTTGAGTTAGATTATCGAGATAAGTGAGTCGAGTTAAGTTCGTCGAGTTAAATTATTCGATGTTAGTTTCATCGAAAGGAGTTAATCGATGTTAGTTTCATCGAAAGGAGTTAATCGATGTTAGTTTCATCGAAAGGAGTTAATCGATGTTAGTTTCATCGAAAGGAGTTCATCGATGTTAATTTCATCGAAAGGAGTATCGATGTTAGTTTCATCGAAGGGAGTTATTGATTAGTTAAATCGAAGGGAGTATCGATTAGTTAAATCGAAAGGAGTTATCGATTAGTTAAATCGAAAGGAGTTATCGAATTTATTTATTTGAAAAGGAGTTATCGATTTGTTAAATCGAAAGGGAAGATTATCGAATATCGTTTATTCGAGAGGAGATTATCGAATGTAGTTTATTCGAAGGAGTTATCGATTATTAGTTAATCGAAGTGAGTTATAGAATATTAGTTAAATCGAAGGAGTTATCGAATATAGTTTATTCGACGGAGTTAATCGATTAGAGTTAAATCAAATGAGTTGATCGAATATAGTTTATTCGTATAGAGAAAATGAGTTGATCGAATATAGTTTATTCGAATAGAGTAAATGAGTTAATCGAATATAGTTTATTTGAATAGAGTTAAAGGAGTTATCGAATATAGTTTATTCGATAGGAGTTAAGTGAATTAGTTAAGTTAAACTAAGTGACTTAGTTAAGTGAATTGGTTAAGTTAACCAAAGTGAATTAGTCGAGTTAATCAAAGTGATTAGTTCAGTTAATCGAGATAAGTAAATCAAGTTAGGTTAATCGAGTTGAATTTGTCAGTCGAGTTAATAAATTGAGTTAGTCAAACCAAGTAAAACCAGTTAGAGTTAATTAATTAAGGTTGACCAGTTAGAGTTGATCGGTTAGAGTTAACCAGTTAGAGTTAATCAACCAGAGTTAATCAAATAGAGTTAAGTAAAATTAGAACTGACTAGAGATTAGTAAATTGAATGGTTTTCTAAGTGTCTATCTGATGTTGGTTTCGGCCTTCGGGATTTATACTTAGGGAATTGTTCTCATATTAGTTCACAGTCAGGGACTGATAGTTGGGGAAGAGTAGTGATTTGTAAATAAGCAAATGGAAAACGTTTCCCAGTGTTAATAACATATATTTTCTAAACATAGAAAATAAGGCAATGTGAATATATATAGATATATGTTGATGATTGATCGATATAATTTCCATCTGGAAATAATATCGTTGTTTGCACACATGTTTTTCTTTGATGGTTAAATCACAGACTATCGAAGTTTTGACCATTTTAACGTTGTTAATATGGAGAGACCGGTTGGATTATTATCCGAAGAACCACTCTGTATTGGCATAAGCGTTGCGAATCATATATGCCAAAGATAATTGAAGACGGAGTAAAATGCAAAGGCTGTTGTATAAGTCTTAGATAACAGTGACTAAGATGGATATACTGAATAGTGCCTTCGGTTTGTCCAGTCCCAGGACAACTTGTATGGACGAAGGTCTGACAGAGTATATCCAATGGATCGCGTAAGTTGATCTATTCAAACATATTCACGTTTGGTGGCGGAGGAATTCGTTTCTCTAAGCTGTATACCCGTGTTATTTTTGGATAAATCAATGTGTGATTTGGCGGGTATGACGATGTGACATTCTAAGTGAATGAGGATGACTTGTGTGGATGAATGTCTGACAAAGTATTTCCAGAAAGGTCACGTACATTGATTTCTTCAACCGTACCAAGAGTGGAAGCGGAGAAGGAAACTTCTTTTAGCTGACACGTAATGTAGGGTTGTAGACGTCAATTAGTGATTTTCGATGGATCTGACAATGTGGCATTCAAAGTGAATCTGATGTGATGATAACGCGTAACTTCTAGCCTCATCATCCGGTAAATGACAGAAATCGGGCAGGCAGCATGGCTAAATCGGTCGCACCGAAGTAGGGTGTATAATCACCTGTCTAGAGAATATTCATTTGTTTCTTAAATCTATCAATGATGTCCCATATATATACGGGAACGGTTGCTGATCCAAACCGTTGGTGATGTACATTCGATACACTCAAGCGAAATGAGTGGTCGGTCATGTGTGGCTGAGTTACAAGATGTTCTTGTTGAACTCCAGTGTATCGTTCCTAGAGTACACTGATCAGAAGATGGTTCCATACCTTGTCATAGTTGGAAATCCATTATCCAATACGTGCTTGCAATTTTGATTGTATACTATATATGTAGAACGTGAGATAAAAGCGTTTCTGCTAGTTGATATCTATTTGTACATAGACATTATTATAATATCAAAAGGTTTTTGATAGAAAGATATTTTGGATTCTCATAAGGAAAAAACCCGTTCCGTTCTGCGGCATGGTCTTATGAGATATCGTTTACTTGTTCATATACCTGTTTAAACTGTTTTACTCACACCAGTCCCATGACTGACCCGGAGTTTACTTTGTTGTTTTCCCTAAACTCTTGGGTGCCTAAATTTGTACGGGAAGTCAAGTAGTCGGGATTTACAGATATACCTGAAGAGCTGGAGCAGGAGGCTTCTGGATCATATAGCTATAGTTTATTTCTGCTGTGTTGTAAGTGATGTACTCTGATAAGTGCTATTGTATACATAACTGTTATATTTCAAAGTTATGTTATCTATTATATGTTATTCATTCCGCTGTGAGGTTCGTGTTACTCTGATGTTGTGTTCTTCTTCTTCTTCCATTCTAAGTTTCTATCTTATCTATTCTCACCTTCTAATTTCTTTCATTAATTACCGGGATTTTTCGATGTTTTGGTTATCGACATCGAGCATATGTCGATAACCAAAGTCGCCGAAAATCCGGGTCGTTACAGTATTGCATTATTTTACGCTGCGATTTATTTAAATGTAATTTAAATCTATGATATTTCTGTGTAATATTCATTTGTACTCTTTATATTCTTGTATCTGATGGTATTGTTGTAATATACAATGAAATGTTCTTCCGTCTGCGTTTTGTTGTGGCTTGTTCTCGACTCAATCCGGGCTTTCCTCAACCGGGGAAGTTCGGGTCACACGACCCGAACTTCCCCGGTAAGGAAAGCACGGATTGCGTTGAGGACAAGAAAAAATAGAACGCAAACAGAAGAACATTTCATTGTATATTACAATAATTCCATCAGATTACAAGAATATACAGAGTATGAATAAATATTATACAACAGAAAATATCAGAGATTTAAATTACATTTAAATACATCGCAGCGGAAAATAATACAAAAGCACAACTAGAAGTAATGCACGGATACAGAGCTTTCCGAGCATCGTTCTAGCTATAAATCAGGATCCTGTGAATATAAATCTGCAAAACCAAAACTACTAGCTGCCCGTGTCGAAAATAGGGGCACCCAGAGTTTAGGTTAAAACAATAAACTCCAGGTCAGTCATGGGACTGGTGTGAGAACTAAAACAGTTATTAATCTTTGCTTTAAAAGATAGTAATTCAAGGGACCACGCCATATAACACGGAACAGGTTTCCTCCCAAGAATACTAGTGCATATAACAAAACAGCGCAATGTTTTTGGAAAAATGAAGCTATTATAAGACCCAGGTCCCATCACACAATGCAACGCAAGCCGGAGGATGGGGTTTTCCCTTATAATAGCCAAACATGCTTGGTACGTTTAAAACAAATCATTTGATACTATTATAAGTGTATAATATCAAAACAATTCAAATCATAAATATCAATCATAGGCGGCATGGGTACCATCTATCATGTCGCCGTACTAGTTCTACAATTAAAACCGCAATATCACGTATTGGAAATTGGATTTCCGTCATGAGTCGAGGCAAGTGACAAGCTCCTCTCCGATTCGAGACACTCTAGCAAATGCCTCAGGACCCCACTATGATCTTTTGGAACCTCCAAGGCCGGTCCTCTCTTACTTTTGAGGATTAATTACTCCTAAACACACGTTTCCCGGTCCTTACAGACCTATATCCGAGGCGCCTCGTATCCAACAACCACACAGGTGAAAAGTATATAAATGCAAGGGCTGGTAGGTCACTGACACCACCATAGCTAGAAAGAAACGTCGTGCACTCCTTGGGTCCATATCCCTTTTTGACTCATACCGAGATGTGAGGCTCGCGAATCCACGCTATACACAAAGCTACATCACACAGACCATGCTTTGATCATC
Source organism: Allium sativum (assembly GCA_030737875.1). Taxonomy (NCBI): domain Eukaryota; kingdom Viridiplantae; phylum Streptophyta; class Magnoliopsida; order Asparagales; family Amaryllidaceae; genus Allium; species Allium sativum. The sequence continues at coordinate 256,110,803 of CM060927.1, read as the reverse complement.
AACCACAAGACTTTGCTTTTCAACAGAAGCCTTGATCAATTGCCATTTACGCGTGCCACACTGGCAATTCACTCCATGCGACTTATGTCCATCGATATACAACCTCTGAGCTCGTATGTCTCAGAGAAGGGCGTTAAGCAAGAGAATAAATTCTCCACCGCCAAACAGATGTATATTTAATAGAGATCAATCAACACAGAATAAAATCCAATGTCAGACACACAATCCATTTACAAGTTCGTCCTGGGTCTGAATGAAACCGGAGGCACTTTCCTCGCATATCCATCCATCTCCAAGTACGTCTAGACAATCACCAACTGTTTCCCTCATCTTGGGTGTACAGCCCAATCGAGATCATCAGTAATCACCCAGACGATGTGAAGACTTCCGGTCTTCAACCACCGTCTTCATCTTCGACATCTCGTCGAATCGGTTATTCAGAATGGGTATAAACCCGGCCTTTCTGAATAACCCACGTATATGATAAACAAATGTTACAAAAACACAACAAACGCCTCATTCCAATTCAGGATATTCTTTTATTCACAAAATCACATTCTTAGGGAAAAGGTTCCCATTAATTTTATCAAAGATAAATTCTTCTAAATTTATTCTTTAATCTTCCTTTGGATATCATATCAAACTAGTTGGGATTAGCGAACCACACCGAAGTAATTATTTATTTTGTTTCCCAATCCCAACCTATTTATCCCATGGAGCAAAACTGGTAATACTCCATATCTAACATCACGGTGTTATCGGTAAAATTAATTACCATTTCACGTTCTAATTAAAGACTTAACTATCGCTTTGGAGCAAAACTGATGGTACTCCATTCTCGATCACCTTTCAGTTTTGATAATTTGAATTATCAATTCACATTTCAATCTAATTAAAGATTCATTAAAACTCCACTTAGTTTTAATCTTTTCAAAAATCAATATCCTGTCTTTAACTGGGTTAAAGAACCAATGTCATCTAAAACACGATTCACGACAAACCAGAATCACATTTGATATTAAATACAAGGCTATGAATAGAAAATATATCGGCTTATATTCAATATCAAATTCTGAAACCAACAAATATCGTATTGGAAATAACGATATAAAATACATCTTTCAAATTCCCGTAACAATGTCTGTATAGTCATGAAATCCAACATTGAAATATTTTGAAGATAATTTCGATTCAACTCTAGTTCAATTCACGTATTAGGAATATTGATTATTTTTAAAATCACTTTCAAATTCAATTTATTTATTTCAAAAATAAATTGATTTAATTCTAGTTCAAAACTAGTTCATTTCGAAATAAATCTATTTTCATCTTTTCAAATGTGGGATTTTTCATCCTAGTTCTTTCCAATTCACATATTATGATTTTACACAAATTATTAATATTTTTAATAATTTTATCAAGGCCCGTACAGTCGATTTCCATCAACGGCCATCGAATTGCACTTACAACGACCTTTTCCAAATTTGATTTGGACATAATACCAAATCCAACCATTAAATTTCAAATTTCTAATATTCATTGGAAAGCTCTTTTCGATACGAACCCAACTATTCTGGGTTTAGGAGAATCCGACGGTCGAATCTCCCGCAACGTCAATTCGAAGTCAATGGTCGAAATTCACGAACTGCCGCGGCGCGTTCTATTCAGGCCATTATATATATATATATATAATATATATATATATATATTATATATATTTTGTCGATTTCCTTTTAAAATGTATTTTATAAATCATTTTAACTTCATTTTCAAAACCATTTCAACTCTATATTCAATTTCATATCAAAATTGAATATTTCATATCATTACTATATAAATGACAATATTTTCAAAACGTTATATTTTGAAACCATTTCTTTTTCTATATTCATTATAAAAACGAATATAATCGATATAAATATCGTTCACGTCAAAAGAGCGCAACTCTAATCAACACGGCTTTATATATTTCAATAAATTCGTTATTCTATTCAACAAATGAATATATATTCTATTCAACACATGAATCTATATTTCTTTCAACACACGACTAATCTCAACACATGAGTACTGTCAACACACGACTATTTTTGTTATGTAAAATATTTTATAAAATTATGATATCTATCGTTTGATTTTCAATCAGACTCCACCGTGAAGTAGCTTCTAATTTTAAATATGATAAAGATGTAAATTTTATTATTGAAATATTTTACTCAACACATGAACAGTTTCAACACATAAATATCGTTGACACATAACAATTTTTATATTCAACACATGAATTTTCTTTTATAATATTCCTTATTTTCCCGATTGGAATGAGGCCCAATCAATCACCATATAACGTTAATTATATGGATTCTACACAACACATGTATATAATAGCAACGATAAACAATCAACCATCATCCAAAGTGCACCACTCAACTGCATAAGCATCAAATATAAATAATTAACGCTTACACAGCCTGTCGACCAATCGATCGACATACAATTAAATAATTGGGATTAGTGCATGCCAAATATCATCCCAACACCCGTGTGGGGTTTCAAATCAACAAACACATATTTTTATTTGTGCAGTTGGGCGATGTATAAGTTGTATATGCGTTGTAAAAATTATTTCGTTATGACAACCCCAAACCCCGTACTGACGGAGACAAGGGTAATCTTTGGAATATAACACAGAAACAGATAACAGCAGAACAGAATTAAATAAATACACCGGATAATGAACAATAGAATATACTGGATAAAAGTAATCATCAGAGTTACACAGTATACAGGATCATACTTAGTACAAATGCAGTTCAGATATACATAAATGTCTACAGTGGAAACAAACATAATGTACAATAGGAGCTGAACAGCATAAAAAGAGATAAATGATAGAATCCATCTTCAGCTCCAGCTATCCAGAAAGAGCCAGCTAAACCTGAATACAAGACTGCCCGTGTAGAAAAAGGGCACCCGAGTTTGAAAGTGAAACAAACTACGAGTCAGTCATGGGACTGGTATGAGAAATCTACTCAACATATTTATAATATGGCTAATCACAGGACCACGCCACTTTCGTGGAACGGGTTTACTCCATTGGATTGCCAGTTCTTTAAAACAAACCATTCTTTTAAACATCGCAATGCTTTTTATAAAAATGAAGCCATTATAAGACTCAGTTCCCATCACACAATGCAACGCAAACCGGAGGATAGAGTTTTTACCTTATAATGGCCAAGATATGCTTGATACGAATAAAACAAAAGCATTGGATATTACTACTAGTGTTTATATGTTTCAAAAACAATTTCAAATCATAATTATCAATCATAGACGACATGAGCGTCCCATGCCACTATGTCGCCAAATATAGGTATACAATCAAAACCGCACGATGTCGTATTTTGGAAATTGAATTTCCGTCATGAACCAAGGCAAAAGATAGTCCTTACCGAATTCGAGACGCTCTAGCCCGTGTCTCAGGACCCAGACTCAGGTGGGCTCTTGAAGCGACAGGGCCGGTCCACCGATGTGGATTAAAATTCCTGAACACTGCGTTTCCCCGCCCTATGGGGCGTAAGTGAGCCAACGAATGACTCCATCGGACCCGGATCGTCCGATCAAACCGAGGCGCTTCCCAATCCATCATCCACATAAGTAAAATGTTGGGCCGTGTAAAAACACCGACACAACTCCTAGCTAGAAAGAAACGCATGCCCTCCCTGAGGTCCTTCTCCCGTTTCTGGCTCAAACCAGGGAGTGAGGCTTGCGAATTCACGTTATACACAAAGCTATTCCACACAGGCGGTGCTTTGATCATCACCACAAGACTTTGCTTTTCAACAGAAGCCCTGATCATTTGCCACTTAAGCATGCCACACTAGCAATTCATGCCATGTGACTGATGTCCATCGATATACAACCTCTAAGCTCGTGTGTTTCAGAGAAGGGCGTTAAGCAAAAGAATAAATTCTCCACCGCCAAGCAGATGTATATTTAATAGAGATCAATCAACACAGAATAAAATCCAATGTCAGACACACAGTCCATTTACAAGTCCGTTCTGGGTCTGAACGATACCGAAGGCACTAAATACCTCGCAAACCCATCGACCACCATGTACGCCTAGACGATCACCACTCATTATCCATATTTCGGGATGCCTCCCAATCAGGACCTCGGTTACCATCCAAACGAGGTGAAGATCTCCGGTCTTCGACCACCGTCTTCATCTTCGATTTCTTATCGTTGATCAATTATGTGAAATGAGAATTAACTCGGCCTTTTCAAATAATTCACGTATACTTAGAATTTCGAATCAATTTATTTCAATGGTTAAATCATTCGACAACACCAATTTTGTTCTTTAATGTAATTTTCACACCAAACACATTCAACCATCAAATACTACATAAATCGAGCAAATTCGGTTTATTTCCATTCCATATCGTTTATGATATTTTATAACGATTTATCGCTATTTTTATTTATTTTAAAATAGCCAATTTATTCACAACGACGCTTCGGGCCATAACGCGGCCGTGGCGCTGTTTTTCTTCAGATTTGATTTACACATATCTGAAAATCTAACCATTGGATCTTCACAAAATTTACATCATTAGAAAGATCTTTTCAAAACGAATCAAACGGTTCTAGTTTCGGGAAAATCCGACGGTCGGAGCTCCCGGTATAATCGTTTGAAGTTTCGATTTCAAAATACGAACTGCAGCGTCGTTATTCGATTAAATATAATTATATTTATATATATTAATCGATTCTGGCGCTGTTTTTGTTCAGATTTGAGTTGAACACTCCAGACAATCCAACCGTTGGATTTTTACAAAATTGGTGCCGTTGGAAAGATATTCCCAAAGCGAACCCAACGGTTGCGGTTTCGGGAAAATCCGATGGTCGGATCTCCCGCACTAATCATTTGAAATCACGATTTCAAAATACGAACTGCAGCGTCGTTATTCGATATATTTCAATTCTAATTAAATATACATATCGATTCTTCGATTTCAAACTATATTCTTTTCATACGTTGGATAAAATGATATTTTTATCTAACTGTCTTCTATTTCAACACTTCACTACTTTTAACAATTCATTTATATAATAAAAATGTGATTTTTATTGTAAAACAATTCATTTCAAAACACTATTATTTTATATAGTTCATATAGGTAATATTAATAGGATTTTTATTATAAAACAATTTCTTTCAAAACAAGATTATTTTATATTGTTCATATAGGTAATATTAATAGTATTTTTATTATAAAACAATTTCTTTCAAAACAAGATTATTTTATATAGTTCATATAGGTAATATTAATAGGATTTTTATTATAAAACAATTTCTTTCAAAACAAGATTATTTTATATAGTTCATATAGGTAATATTAATAGGATTTTTATTATAAAACAATTTCTTTCAAAACAAGATTATTTTATATAGTTCATATAGATGATAAAAATGTGATTTTTATATTTAAAACACGAACACTATTCAATACATGAATTTTAATTCAACGAATGAATATAGTTTCAAAAAATGAAAATAACACATGAATATTATTCAAAATTTCGGCAGTATAACGGCAGGGTAGTTAAAACCGGGACCGTCCCTAGTACGACTCCTCGCTCTACCTTAAAACCTCACGGTTTTTGGCAATGGGGAATCATGCATCTAGTTCGCACGCAGGCGGCATGTATATTTATTTCATTTCCACAAACTAATCCTATGTGGTTTCAACCAAATATTTCTCAACCACAATTGGGTATTTTTCAACCATAATCAACCAATATCAACCACAAACAATTCCAATCAACCATTCGCTATCAATCAATTTTCACACCAATCACAACTAATAAATATCGTCCATGGTTTGTGGACGAGGGGCATATATATATATATAATTATATAGCAATTCACTTCTATTTCAACACATATATAATTTTTACAACACATATATAACTTATACATCGAACGTACAACTTATACAACGCTTATACATGAGGTGTACAACGCTTATATAACTCATACATCGATTATATAATTTATACATCGTCATTTTCCATTTCGTTTATAAATTAGAAGTCTCACGTTGGGTTCCACTCCACCAAAAATAGCAGAAGGCTCAGAAAAATATTCGGTCTCTTCTAGAATGTAGAAGACGTTCACACGAGTCCACTATCTCTTGTTTCACTGAATTTCGTCAACATACGAAAAAGATATGATTTTTACAGTGAAATCTAAAATGGTAGCGCTTTAAACTGCTATAATATAGTTTAAAATTAAATAGGCCGTACCTTTTCAAACCTGTTCAAAACTAGGTTTTAGTTTTTCGCGAGATCCGAGGCACGAGAGGACGATCATGTTGCGCAGCGTTGAAGGTGGAGGAGAGAGCTTCTCGGCGCTGGTGGTGGGGTCCAGTTCGACGCTGGCAGGAGGTAGCGGCGGTGAGTTGAAGGTGGCGACTTTGGAGGAGGAGATCTCGCTGATGGGGCGACGAGGGGTGGCGTACCAGCTATGGATGTGAAGCTCTCGGAGAGATCTACAAAAACCTTAACTGGGTGGAGGTGTTTCGTTGCGTGGATTAGCCAGAAAAGAGGAGAGAAGGGAAGAGGCTTTTCCGCCTTCGATCGACGTCGAGGAAAGAGAATCCGCTTTTCTCTTTTTTATTTATTTCTAAATTTTCTGATTGGCCGGTGGGTTTTAAAGGGGTTTTCTGACCCGACCACCAATCTAAACCCAACGACTATCATCCCTAGCGTTTTACCCCCATTTCGAACACAATGGGATATGTTTCGTAGGCCCATTCGACTGTTTCAGTCAGTTTTACTTCAAATCAAAATATAAAATATTCAATATTTGATTTGAACGTGCATTTCAATTTGCCAGGGCCAGAAACTGATTCGAAAAATTCCAGAAAAATAAATCTAGCTATGTTTTGACGATACAGTCCCAATAAAACTAGTTTCGTTGAATTCTGAGACCGTTTGCAAAAAGGCCCATTTCTGGCCGATCCAATTTAACTGTAATTGACCAAAACACGTTTTCTTTTGCCACGCTCACATACTAGCTTCAAAAATTATGAAATTTGAAACCTAGCAATAACTTCACATCCCGGATCCAACAAAAGTGGTTTCGTCGAATTCCGAGGTCGTATGCAAAATGGCCAATTTCACGGGTTATATAAATTCCATAGCGGCATTTCTGAAAATTCATTTGGCCATGACTTTTGCTTTCCGCTATGAAACTTAGATTATTCAGATTCTTTAGAAAGTTATTCACTAACAGAATTAAATATTTTTGGTTTCACTCAAATTCGTTTTGTTTTGCACCCGGTACAGTCCGATAAAGTTTGAATTCGATTTTTGAAACTGCAGCGCCTTTTCAGGCCTTGTTTATAATTAGAATTAATTATATTCATTTTCAAACGTCGATTCAAACTCACTTTTCATTGCTATTATCTAAAATATTTATTTTAAATATTTAAAATCCATTACTTTAGCCAATTTAAAAATTTTAAATTGGTTCAGATTTTTCAGGTCGTTACAATCTCCCCCACTTAAAACTTTTCGTCCCCAAAAAGGAACAAAGTCGAAAGTTGATTAACAACTCTACGTTCAATCTGGCTTCCATTCTCCAACCTTTCAGTTTTTGGGAATTTTCAAATTCTTCAAAAATTTGGCTAACACCCGGAATTTTCAAAAAAAATCGCCATAACCTCCTTTGTACGGGGAGAGGTTTGGAAATTTATTGGGCCGTATTAGGTACCCAATAAATCCTAATAAGCATACACATATTTATAGTGATATACTCTGGTGTTTACAGGGGAGCTTGTATTGATAATAACTCCAGAGAATGAATTCTTGTCACCCTGTCAAAGCCTGAGGGAGTGTGTATTTTAAATGCTACAGAGGATAAATCCTCGTCACGTCGTCCCGTGTAGGAAATAAATAGTCCATGTGCCATGTCTAATAACTAGAGAGACGTGATTATTGTCAACTCTAGACCCGTGTGGGGTTTTTATTAATCTGGCAATTTCATCGTTACAATTTAAATAGTCCATATCAGTCATCAGTTCAACCTGTAAAATATAGTCATCGCCATACAAGCCTCTCGCTCGTATGGTAAATCTTCCACCTCGTCACACAAGCTCCAAATGCTTATGTGGTATATGATGAAGTATGCCTATCTTCCAGAAGTATGCCATGTAATGTAGTTCAAAATTAATTGTAACTATCATATGGCGACATTTATTTTCACACACAGAATAACCAGCACTCCGAATCCAATGGCATTCACAGGAGTTGATATAATAATATTTCGCATCCAACTCATTAAGGTTTACCTAATTGTCGGGCATGCAAATAAAATCTTTACTCAACAGCTAAACCATTTACCTGTTCAAACATATATAATGCACATATATATATTTCTATCTATTTTCTAATCTGTTCAATGTGTGATTTAAATGAATAAATCCTACCATTATTCTATTATTGATTAATTTAACTATCGTTTCAATAATTCAATTAATCGAATTCACTATCACACATCACAAGCAACAATCAAATTGTTTTTAACATTTCAAAATCATACAAATCAATTTCTATATTCTTTTAAAACCATTCGGACCATAGAATTAAAAGTACACATCCATGGAAAGAAAATAACCACAGAATAGAGCACTAATTGGTAATGCAAAGTATGGTAAATGTACCTTGCACCGGAGTCAATCAGAGATATCCACTCGGCATCTAGGATAGGCTTTCTGAATGCTCTCCTCAGTTTCCCAAGTACAATCTCGTAGATCTCCACTCCATTGCACTTTGACTAAGTGAACCTTCTTGTTCCTCGGTTCTTTAGTTTCTTTGCCGATAATCTTGAGCGGCTCTCTTCTCACAGCTAGTTCCCGGGTAATTTCAATATCCTGTTGAGCTGCTTCTTCAACGATCAAGTCTGGATCATGAACGTGCTTCTGAAGTTGAGATATGTGGATTACATCATGAACTCCAGGCAACCAATCAGGCAATTTAACCATATAAGCGAGAGTTCTGATCCGTTCCAGAATAGGAAACGGACCAATGAATTTGGGCGCCAACTTTCCAGTCTTACCGAACCGGATAACTCCTCTCATCGGCGATACTTTCAAATATACATAGTCGCCCACAACAAAGGATATCTCTCTTCTTCTTCTATCGGCATAGCTCTTTTGACGGCTTTGAGCGGCCAGTAATCATTTCTGGTCATCCCTCAGCTTTAATCCTTCAAATATTTTCTCAGCCGAACGAATCCAGGCTTGTGTTTTCATAATTGATTCTTCACCCGTGAAGGGTTTTCCACCCAGATTTCTATATTTCATAAATAGAGCTTCTATATCCGGGTCAGTATTACTTCTTCTGTTTCTGGCACTCATTTTCTAGAACGTCTGCAATTAGCAAACAAAGTGTCAGGTCAACAGAAAAGATATTTCAAAATATAGAGACAGATACTTGAATGTAAATGTGTCCATCTAGGTGTTATTTCATTCTGCTACTTATACTAGGATATTACTGATCCTATATGTATAGAGTTACCCGTCCTAGAACACTACTGGTTCTATTTCTAACGAGTTCGTTCATATGTTATATTCTAGAACTAAGCTTAACCAAAGCTCTGATACCACGTTATGACAACCCCAAACCCCGTACTGACGGAGACAAGGGTAATCTTTGGAATATAACACAGAAATAGATAACAGCAGAACAGAATTAAATAAATACACCGGATAATGAACAATAGAATATACTGGATAAAAGTAATCATCAGAGTTACACAGTATACAGGATCATACTTAGTACAAATGCAGTTCAGATATACATAAATGTCTACAACGGAAACAAACATAGTGTACAATAGGAGCTGAACAGCATAAAAAGAGATAAATGATAGAATCCATCTTCAGATCCAGCTATCCAGAAAGAGCCAGCTAAACCTGAATACAAGGCTGCCCGTGTAGAAAAAGGGGCACCCGAGTTTGAAAGTGAAACAAACTACAAGTCAGTCATGGGACTGGTATGAGAAATCTACTCAACACATTTATAATATGGCTAATCACAGGACCACGCCACTTTCATGAAACGGGTTTACTCCATTGGATTGCCAGTGCTTTAAAACAAATCATTCTTTTAAACATCGCAATGCTTTTTATAAAAATGAAGCCATTATAAGACTCAGTTCCCATCACACAATGCAACGCAAACTGGAGGATAGAGTTTTTACCTTATAATGGCCAAGATATGCTTGATACGAATAAAACAAAAGCATTGTATATTACTACTAGTGTTTATATGTTTCAAAAACAATTTCAAATCATAACTATCAATCATAGACGACATGAGCATCCCATGCCACTATGTCGCCAAATATAGGTATACAATCAAAACCGCACGATGTCGTACTTGGAAATTGGATTTCCGTCATGAACCAAGGCAAAAGATAGTCCTTACCGAATTCGAGACGCTCTAGCCCGTGTCTCAGGACCGAGACTCAGGTGGGCCCTTGAAGCGACAGGGCCTGTCCACCGATGTGGATTAAAATTCCTGAACACTGCGTTTCCCCGCCCTATGGGGCGCAAGTGAGCTAAAGAATGACTCCATCGGACCCGGATCGTCCGATCAAACTGAGGCGCCTCGCAATCCTGCTCAGGCTCTAAATAGAAAATATATCAGCTTGTATTCAATATCAAATTCTACGACTAACAAATGTCGTATTGGAAATAATGATATAAATAAGTATATCTTTAATATTTCCATAACAACACCTGTATAATCACGAAATCCAACATCGAAATATTCCGAAGACAATTTCGATTCAAATCCATTCCAATGCAATTATTGTAAATTCTGGTTATTTTCAAAACCATTTCAAATCCAATTTATTTGTTTAAAAATAAATAGAATTTTAATCCTAGTTCAAAACTAGTTCATTTCGATAAAAATCTATTTTTATCTTTTCAAATATGGAGTTTTCATCCCGATTTTTCCCAAATCATTTCTTATGATTTTACACAAATTATTACTATTTTTAATAATTTTATCAAGGCCCGCACAGTCGATTTCCATCAACGGCCATCGAACGGCACTTACAGCGACCTTTTTCAAATTTGATTTGGACATAATTCCAAATCCAACCGTTAGATTATAAATTTCTAATATTCGTTAGAAATCTCTTTTCGATACGAACCCAACGGTTCCGGTTTCAGGAGAATCCGACGGTCGGTTCTCCCGTAATATCCGTTCGAAGTCAATGGTCGAAATTCGCGAACTACCGCGGCGCGGCGCGTTCTATTCAGGCCATTATATATTATATATATAATATATATAATATATACTTCGTTGATTTCCTTTCGAAACGAATTTTATAAATCGTTTTAAATTCATTTTCAAAATGGTTTCAACTTCATATTCAATTTCAAATCAAAATTGAATATTCCAATATAAATTCGTTTTAAATTCATTTCAAATTGATTTCAATTCAATTTCAATTTAATTCGAATTTCTTTTCAATTTCAATTTGAATTCAATTCCTTTTGATTTCAATTCGGATTCAATATTATTCAATTTAATTCGGATTTCTATTCTATTCGAATTTCAAATCATTTCAGTGTATTTCGAATTTCAAATCAATTCAGTTTAATTCGAATTTCAATTCACTTTAAATATAATTCGAATTTCAAATATTTTTTTCAAATATTTCTTTTTCCAAACTGGAATGAGGCGTATGTTGTGTTTGTGTAACACTTGTTTATTATATACGCGAGTTATTCAGAAAGACCGTGTTTATCCCATTTTGAATAACTAATTCGACGTGGTGTCTAAGATGAAGACGGTGGTTGAAGACCGGAGGTCTTATCTTCGTTTGGATAAGTACTGATGATCTTGATTGGGCCGTACACCTAAGAGGAGAGAATCAGTTGGTGATCGTCCAGACGTACTTGGAGATCGATGGATATGCGGGGTACTAGGTGCCTCCGGTTTTGTTCAGACCCAGAACGGACTTGTAAATGGACTGCGTGTCTGACATTGGATTTTAATCTGTGTGGTTGATTTCTATTAAATATATATCTGTTTGGTGGTGGAGAATTTATTCTCTTGCTTAACGCCCTTCTCTGAGACGTACGATCTCAGGGGTTATATATCGATGGATATCAAACGCATGTAGTGAATTGCTTGTGTGGCATGCCTAAGTGGCAATTGATCAAGGCTTCTGTTGAAAAGCAAAGTCTTGTGGTGATGGTTAAAGCACAGCCTGTGTGGCACAGCTTTGTGTAACGTGAATTCGCGAGCCTCACACCCCGGTTGTGAACCAGAAACAGGATAGTACATCAGGGAGGGCATGCGTTTCCTTCTAGCTAGAAGTGGCGTCAGTGGTTTTACACGCCCTGACGAGTTTGACTTATGTGGTTGTTGCTGTTGCGAGGCGCCTCGGATATACCGGTGACTATGTGAAGCCGAAGGAGTCATTTATTGGCTCATTTACACCCCAAAGGGGGGGAAACGTAGTGTTCAGGCATAATAATCCACATCGGCGGACCGGCCCTGACGATCCAAGGGGCAGTTGCGGCTGTTCCTGAGGGGCGGGCTAGAGCATCTCTTATCGGTAGAGGACTATCTTTTGCCTCGGTTCACAGAAGGAAATCCAATTTCCAAATATGTGACATTTGCGGTTTTGATTGTAGAGCCTAGTATGGCGACATGATATATGGTACCCATGCCGTCTAGGATTGATACTTATGATTTGAAATTTTTTTGACACTACACACTTATAATAGTATCAAATGATTTGTTTTTAAACGTACCAAGCATGTTTGGCTATTATAAGGGAAAACCCTATCCCTCGGCTTGCGTTGCATTGCATCTTCTCGGAACCGTCCGGCAAATCCAGTGGCTACGAACAATAGGATCCAATGTGAGCAGTTGGTCATATCGCGCTTGAAACCCGAGGTTAGACTAGGTTGTGGTGTAAATCTGCCCGGACCCGCCCGGCATATCCAGTAACCACAACAAAGTTTAATGTGAGAGGTTGGGTGCATTAAATTAATTAATGCTACTTGTTAGGGTTAAGTCATGAACCACTTGGATACACTTAACCAACTTGATACATGATTGGATAGGGTTAACCACACTTAACCCGTTAGAAACCCTAGTTACGTGGTCCTTTTCAGCAGTAACCCTCTTGGATGTATCATGATACCCTAGGGACTAGGCTAGGGTGGGGCACGATTACCGGGCTGATTGTAAGCGACCAGAAAGACGGCTGAGTAGGTGCGCCGGTGTAGGTTCAGGCGGACTATGGTCGTGCACATAGTCCAGAGTTGAAAAAGCAGACACGGGCACCAGTAGGTTCAGACTGTGCGTGCTTGATTTGTGTCAGTGGTTGGCACCTTAGGACTTGATACACCCTAAGGTGGACCTAGCATAGTTTGACTACATTCCGTGATTGGGCCGTATGACACCGACACTCGACGAGTTAGGCTTATAGGGAGCCGATCGACTAGACCGTGTAGTAGGACCTTGACTTGGGTCATCTCATGATATTGGGCCAAGGGATCATTTCTTGTTTATACTTGACATGGGTTAGAATACTAGTACTTTTGGTGCAAAACTAAACCTTGTATATGCGATGCCACACTTGATCTATCTTGTTATCTATTTATCATGCCAGTTAGTTACCATCTTTATGTTTCATCTCAGTTTCTCATGTTTAGTTAACTTCATTAGTTTTTGCACTAATAGTAGGTAGGACTTACCAGTCATTATGACTGACCCTTTTTCTTTCGCCTCTTTTCTTCCATTCCCCCCCCCCCCCAAGGTTCTCAGGGAGGGAACACTAGTGCTTAGCTTGGACGTTTGGCTGCTTTCTTGATAGCTCATGTACGGTTTGGACTTGAGCTTGCTATGGCTTCACCACATCTATCTTGGGGATAGTTTACTTTATGTTGTTTTCAGTTTATGTTTTCTAGACTTGTGGTAGTTGGAAAATAATGACTAAGTACTTTGATGTAAGTTGACTATTTGGTTTTGAAATGGTTAACTATGGGTCTCAAATTTCTACTGCTGCTTTACTTATTTATTTATCTATATTCTATCTTGTGATATCTCTGTGCATGTTTACCTAGACAACACCCCTCCAAAGCTAGAGCATGAGGTTTTACTAGACCGGACAAAAGTTTTAAAAACCCTTTTTGGAAAAACTATTTTCAAAACCAATTAAGTTTTTTCCAAGGAAAGTCTAGTTTATTCTAAAAAGCTATTCCCCAAAAAGCCATTAGCACTATCCTTCGTTTCCTCGTTCTAAATCTATCTTTTCCCTTTTTCAGCATGACCGATCTTAACCTTCCCGAGGGAGTACCCATACCCGGATGGTTCCGAAGGTACTTGGAAGCTAGGGCCAACGATGCGGGCCCAACAAACACTCCCACTCCTCCCGTAACTTAGGTTCCTCCTCCTCCTCAGCGTCCACAAGCGGATTTCGCGAAGATTTGCAAGGACTTTAAGGCGATGGGTGGCAAGAATTTTGTTGGGACAGAGACTTATGTTGAGGCAAGAAACTGGTTAAAGGAAACTGAAGACCTTTTTTCTATCTTTGATATAGAAGATCGTAGTAAAGTTCTGTTGGCAGTATGGCTATTGAAAGAGGAAGCTGCTTATTGGTGGGAAGTCACCAACGCTACTAGACCTATAGAGAGTTGGGCCGACTTTAGGATGAGGTTTGGTCTTAAGTTTCTATCATCTGCTGAGGAGAATCTGCAAATGGAGAAGTTTATATCTTTGAAGCAAGGGGACATGACCGTGAGGGAGTATGTGAATAAGTTTAACCAGCTTGCTCGATTCGGTTTAGACATGGCTAACACACCTCAGAAGAAGGCTCTACGCTTTGCTCGAGGATTGAATGAGCCATTGCAAGGTTTGGCCATGTCTCATATACCCATGGGGGCCACTTTTGAGAGCTTAGTGGATCTGGCCTTGCTTCAAGGAGATGATAAGAATGGCAAGAAAGAAGTTAAGCTTAATGAGACTCAAACCAAGATGGCGGACTCCAAGTGGGGAGGCAACCAGAACAATTAGAGCAACCAGAACAACAAGAACAACAAGAACAACAAGAACAACAAGGGTAACAAGGCCAACAACAACAACAAGGCAAGGGAGACAAGGAAGTGCAACTTCTGTGGGATCACTGGACACATAGCCAAAGATTGTAGGAAGAAGAAGAGGAAGTTGGGAGAATGCTTTCATTGCGAAGAGTCTGGACACTACAGTAAGGATTGCCCAAAGAAGCAAGGACAGGGGCAAGGACAGACTCAACGGGCAGGACCTTCTGGAGGGCAGATGCATGCTCTCAACAATACTCCAGCTCCGGACCGAGGTAGTATTTCTGTAGAAAGCCTTGTTTACATTTCTGGTTTTCCTATTCGAACTTTATTTGATTCTGGCACATCGCATACCTTTATTTTTTCTGACATTGTTGAAAGTTTGCACCTAAGTACTAGTCTAGTTGAGGATCCCGTTAGTGTTTCAAATCCAATTGGGGGTTCCGCCCATCTATCTATGATTTGTATGGATTTGAGGATTTCTACCTTGACCGTACAATTCACATGTAATGCTTATATTCTCGGGTTCATCGAATACGGGTTGATTTTGGGCATGGATTGGTTGTCCAGTTATGGAGCCATTCTCGATTGTGATCATAGGGTAGTGAGTCTTATGACTTGCCTTGGCAATACCCTAGAGATTTCTTGTAACCCTCTGGATCCCGTCATGTTATGTTATCTTGAATCCCTTGACTCGTCTATTGACAATCTTCAATCTGTGAGGGTGATCCGAGAATATCCTGATGTTTTTGATGAGGTGAAGGGGTTACCCCCTAAACGCGAGATAGACTTCCGTATTTATCTTGTTGATAATGCCAAGCCAGTTTCATTGCCTGTTAGGCACATGGCCCCGCAAGAAAGAAGAGAGCTTAGCAAGCAAATCAAGGAGTTGCTTGAGAAAAATTTCATTAGGCGAAGCATTTCTGAATGGGGTGCTCCTGTGGTATTCGCCACTAAGGCGGATGGTTAGCTTCGTCTATGTGTTGACTATCATGAGTTAAACAAGCTGACAAAGAAGAATAGGCACCCGTTACCGAGGATTGATGATCTCTTTGACCAGCTTGTTGGTGCTTATGTTTTCTCTCAGCTCGATCTAGCCACCGGATTCCAGCAGCTTAGAGTGGTTGAGGATAGTATTGACAGACTGCGTTTAGGACTCCAGATGGATTCTTTGAATGGCTCGTCATGCCGTTCGGTTTGACTAATGCACCCGCATACTTCGTTAATTTGATGAGTAGGGTGTTTAGGGAGTTCCTTAACAAGTTTGTGGTTGTCTTCGTGGATGATATTCTGATCTTCTCTAAGGACGAGGAAGAGCATGCTATACATCTCAAGGAGGTTATGGATACGCTTAGAGCTCATCAGTTAAAAGCCAATTTCTCCAAATGCCATTTCTGGAGAAGGGAAGTTCGGTTCCTTAGGCATATAGTTTCTAAGCAGGGCATAGCTGTGGATCCCGCTAAAGTAGTGGCGGTACAAGACTGGAAAGTTCCGAAGAATGCAACTGAAGTGATAAGCTTTCTCGGTCTGGCAGGATTTTATACGAAGTTCATTAAGGACTCGCTAAGATTTCAGCCCCTCTCACTAAGTTAACGAAGAAGAACTTAGTCTTTGCATGGGACATAGAGTGTGAGCTCGCTTTTCAAAGGCTCAAGAAAGCCCTCACCACAACTCCAGTTCTGGCATTACCCGATGGAGGGAAGTTGTTTACCGTGTACACCGATGCATGTGGCACGGGATTAGGCGCTGTCCTGATGCAAGAAGGGAGAGTGATATGCTTTGGGGGTAGGCAACTCAAAGTTCATGAGAAGAACTATCCCACTCATGATTTAGAGTTGGCGGCGATCGTCTTTGCACTCAAATATTGGCGCCATTATCTTCTAGGTGAAAGGTTTGAGTTATATACTGATCACAAGTCGCTCAAGTACCTCTTCTCGCAGAAAGATTTGAACCTAAGGCAGCAGAGGTGGATGGAATTCTTGGCATCATATGACTTCGATATAGCTTATACCCCTGGTAAGGGTAATGTTGTGGCGGATGCGCTAAGTAGAAGAAGGTTGACTTTGAGTCCCTTGTTTGTTGAGATGAGGAGCCTAGAGCTCTTGGCAACCTTTGATTTTACACCTGTTGTTGAGTCGATGACTGGTTCGTTAGCATCCCTTGAGCTTAGGCCTACACTTCTTGATCAAGTTGGGGCTTCACAGAGGGAAGACCCGCAGATAGTCGAGATCATGGACAAGTTGATTCGTAGTGAGACGTCAAGTCACCTCACTAGATATACTATTGATGACAAGGGGTGGCTAAGGCGTGATGGAAGACCATGTGTCCCACGAGTAGGAGGCTTAGTAAATAAGGTTCTTGAGGAGGCGCATCACTCGAGGATGACCATACATCCCGGAGGGGATAAGATATACCGGGATATGAAGCGCATTTTCTTTTGGGATGGGATGAAAAAGGATGTTGTAGAGTTTGTTTCTAGATGCATTGTTTTCCAACAAGTGAAGGCCGAATCGAAGAAGCCCGGTGGGCTACTGCATCCATTGGAGGTCCCGCAATGGAAGTGGGAAAGTATCTCTATGGATTTTGTTGATGGATTGCCGAGATCAAGGAAGGGGAATACTAGCATATGGGTCATAGTGGATAGACTCACGAAGAGCGCTCATTTCATTCCAGTAAAGAGCAAGAGGACCGCATCATGGCTAGCATCTGTTTATCTTCGGGAGATAGTGCGATTGCATGGAGTTCCTTCTAGCATAGTGAGCGATCGTGACCCAATCTTCACTAGCCAATTTTGGAGTAGTTTGCAAGAAGCGATGGGTACGCGATTGAATCTAAGTACAGCCTATCACCCACAGACGGATGGTCAGACCGAAAGGGTGAATAGGGTACTAGAAGATCTATTGAGGCTATGCATTCTTGACTTTGGTGGCACTTGGGAAGACCATCTTCCTCTCGTAGATTTTGCTTATAATAACAGCTACCAAGCAAGCATAGGAATGGCACCATTCGAAGCTTTGTATGGGAGGTCGTGCAAGTCACCAACATGTTGGTGGGAGACGACGGATAAGCTTATACTTGGGCCCGACATGATAAGGGACACATCCGAGAAGGTTGAGTTGATTCGAAGGCGGATGAAAGCGGCCCAAGACAGACAGAAATCCTATGCAGAAAAGCGAAGGACAGACTTAGAGTTTGAAGTTGGAGATATGGTCTTTGTGAAGGTTTCTCCTTCGCGAAATGTGATTCGTTTTGGAGCAGTTGGAAAGCTAGCACCAAGGTTCGTAGGACCCTTCCGTATCATCGAGAAGATTGGGCAAATGGCTTATAGGGTGGAATTGCCCAAGAAGCTGGCTGGAGTGCACAATGTTTTTCATGTCTCGCATCTCCGAAAATGCCTACATGAATCAGCCGAAGTAGTTGAGCCTAGCATTCTTGAAGACGTGGAGGTAGAGAAAGAGGCAACCCTGAGGCGAGCTCCGATTCGTATCTTAGGAACGGAGATCAAGAAGCTGAGGAATCAAGAAGTCAAATTAGTAAAGGTTCAGTGGAGTGAAGCCGATGAAGATGCAACTTGGGAAACCGTGGAGAAGATGTGTGGGCTTTATCCATTTCTTTTTTAGGGTACATTCTCGATCTCTTTTCCTAGTTAGCATATCTTTCTTTTGCTATCCATGTTTATCTTATTATCTCGTTAATCTTGTCATGAGAACCTTAGGTAGAAACCCTTTGGATGAAACATGTATTTGAAACATGTTATGCTTGATGGTTGCAAATGGTTGCAAGTGTTTGCAAGTGGTTACTCGTGGATGCATGATACACGTTAGGCACTAAGATCGGCTCACACACCTTCATAATTGCATATGCATGAGTGTTTATGCTTATTCATGGATGAAACTTGTTATGCTATCATGTGGATGTTGCATATGGATGAATGTTATGTGCACTCATGTAGAGATTATAAATTATGTTAGGAATTTTCATACATTTGGACTCATTGCACTAACATATTCTGCATTAAGGGGGTTTACTGAGTCAGTAACCGCCTGATTTTCGCATTAGATAGGTGCATATACATACACTTTTGCATATATTCATACAACATTAGAAATCTTTTAAGGACAATGATTACTTGTGGATGATGTTTGAGTAGATGGATGATGGATGGTAGGATACGTTCTTCCTAACTTGGAGATTTCGGGGACGAAATCCTTTAAGGTGGGGGGAATGTAACAACTCAAATTTTTATAACATGTTAAAACAAGAAATCAGGGGCAGAATTAAATCATAAGTTAAGAATCAATGGGAACGGGTTACGCCATTGCGTTCGTCTCGAAATTCTACATGAAAACGAGTCCGAAATTTCGTAAATCGGAGTCCGTATGACCAAGATATGGCCAATAGAAGATTTCAGAAAAATTCAAATTCAGCCCGAAATACAAATTCAGCCAGAAGCAGATTGGGCGGAAAAATTTCACGCCCAGCCCCAGGTCGACTGGGGGGTCGACTGGGGAGTCGACCTGCCCCCCCCCCCCCCCAGGTCGACTGGGGAGTCGACCTGGGGGTCGACCTCCCTAGCCGGACCCTGTCGGTCTGGTGCACCAGTTTGCTCCTTTGGTCTATTTACTTGGCTTGTGACAGGATTTGATGGTTCAGATCTAAATTAGGGTTAATCCTATGGCCTAAACTTGTCTCTACACCTATAAAAACACCCTAATACCTAGCCTAAACCACCACAAATCATCCTAACAACTAAATTCTGCCAAAATGCTCCCTAATCATGGCCTCCATCTTCATCTTGAGAGCTTCTAAGGCAAAAAGGAGCCATCTTTCTTCATCAAATCAAAGGAGCTACTTATTCTCAAGGCTTCTAGTGTTGCTACATCATTCCTAGATCTTCTACAACGTCTCTATCTTGTTCTATTTGGTTCTAGTTCTCATAGCCACGCTTTGTAAGCCCCACTCTACTCTTAGATTTAAACTATGAGGTTAATATGAACATGTAGCAAGTTGAAATGGGATTTTTGGTGTAATACTTGTCTTGGGGCTATATTTGTATGCATAGATCCATTTATGACTCTTTTGATCTATGATTGTGGAACTATCATGAACCTAGTACCGTTCATCTTGATTTTTTGGTAGAAAGCTATGAGCTTTATTTGGGGATTATGCATAATGCAACAGAGAACCCCTCATAACCTTGATGTTAACTTGCCTATGATATTGAACTACATGCTACCCACAAGTTTATCACCCTATGTCAACTATTATCATGTTATCACCTTTGCCTATGATGTTGAACTACATGCTACCCACAAGTTTATTTGCTAAGTTTGATATCATACATGTTTTGAGGCCAATAATCCTATATGCTAGTTGTAATGAACACCTTTGCCTCAAATATCATCATGTTTGACTTATGACCAACTTTATCACCTTATGCCCATCTTTGTCATGTTGTTATGTTCCCCTCCTTGATCTATTTGTATTGATGCGAATTTACGTGCGAATGGGAATACGTTATGGGTAGTTAGGCAAACTTGAAATGACATGAAAAAGATGACTTGAAATGTGACATGAAAACTTGATTATGCTTGAAAACGTGAATGTGGTCATGACATGTAGAAAACCATAAAGTGGCCAACTCGAGGTTGGTTTGAGTTTGTAGCGTAAATCTTCCCTGAACCGCCCGGCAAATCCAGTGGCTACGAATAATAGGATCCAATGTGAGCAGTTGGTCATATCGCACTTGAAACCCGAGGTTAGACTACGTTGTGGTGTAAATCTGCCCGGACCCGCCCGGCATATCCAGTAACCACAACAAAGTCTAATGTGAGAGGTTGGGTGCATTAAATTAATTAATGCCACATGTTAGGGTTAAGTCATGAACCACTTGGATACACTTAACCAACTTGATACATGATTGGATAGGGATAACCACACTTAACCCGTTAGAAACCCTAGTTACGTGGTCCTTTTCAGCAGTAACCCTCTTGGATGTATCATGATACCCTAGGGACTAGGCTAGGGTGGGGCACGATTACTGGGCTAATTGTAAGCGAACAGAAAGACGGCTGAGTAGGTGCACCGGTGTAGGTTCAGGCGGACTATGGTCGTGCACATAGTCCGGCGTTGAAAAAGCAGACACGGGCACCAGTAGGTTCAGACTGTGCGCGCTTGATTTGTGTCAATGGTTGGCACCTTAGGACTTGATACACCCTAAGGTTGACCTAGCACAGTTTGACTACATTCCGTGATTAGGCCGTATGACACCGACACTCGACGAGTTAGGCTTATAGGGAGCCGATCGACTAGACCTTGTAGTTGGACCTTGACTTGGGTCATCTCATGATATTGGGCCAAGGGATCATTTCTTGTTTATACTTGACATAGGTTAGAATACTAGTACTTTTGGTGCAAAACTAAACCTTGTATATGCGATGCCACACTTGATCTACCTTGTTATCTATTTATCATGCCAGTTAGTTACCATCTTTATGTTTCATCTCAGTTTCTCATGTTTAGTTAACTTCATTAGTTTTTATACTAATAGTAGGTAGGACTTACCAGTCTTTATGACTGACCCTTTTTCTTTCGCCTCTTTTCTTCCGTTCCCCCCCCCCCCAAGTTCTCAGGGAGGGAACACTAGTGCTTAGCTTGGACATTTGGCTGCTTTCTTGACAACTCATGTATGGTTTGGTCTTGAGCTTGCTATGGCTTCACCACATCTATCTTGGGGATTGTTTACTTTATGTTATTTTCAGTTTATGTTTTTTGGACTTGTGGTAGTTGGAAAATAATGACTAAGTACTTTGATGTAAGTTGACTATTTGGTTTTGAAATGGTTAACTATGGTTTTTAAATTTCTACCGCTGCTTTACTTATTTATTTATCTATGTTCTGTCTTGTGATATCTCTGTGCATGTTTACCTAGACAACACCCCTCCAAAGCTAGTGCATTCTCTCGTGAATGGCCCTGGCGGAGGTGGGGTATTACATTATGATTCCGCCATTGGCGATGTAGACTGATATTTATTTTGTGTACTCTTTATGTATGATTCCGCCTCTGGCGATGGTGACTGATTATGTATTTTTATGCACTAAGTTGTATCCTGCACTGTGCTCTCTGATGTGGTGATATCTATATGATTCCGCTGTCATATGTGTGTAAATTATTCCATTTCTCGTCTATGCTAATATCTCTGATCTGCTAATGATGATTAATGTGTTATATTCCAATGATTATCCTTAACACCGTGTCACGGGGTTTTGGGGTCGTCACAGCTAGTATCACTCTTCGACTTCTCAAAAAAAAAAGCATCAGAGTTAAGTATACGTGAATTATTTGAAAAGGGAATTCGGGTCTTTCTGAGTGAACAGATACTTTAACGACTGGTGATCTGTAAACAGTTCAAATCTCTCACCCAGAAGATAGTGTCTCCAGATTTTCAAAGCGAACACAACAGCCAATAACTCAATATCATGAGTTACGTAGTTCTTCTCGTGCGGCTTCAGTTGACGGCTAGCATAAGCGATCACTTGACCTCTTTGCATTAACAATGCACCAAGGCCTTCTCTAGAAGCATCAGTCCAGACTTTTAAATCCTGATTGCCATTGATGATGGTTAACACTGGAGCTGTCGTTAATCTTAACTTTAGCTCTTCAAAAGCCTCTTCACTTTCTGGAGTCCATTTGAATTTTGAGTGCTTCTTTGTAAGCTTCGTTAAGTGACCAGATATCTTCGAAAAGTTTTTAACGAACTTCCGGTAATAACTAGCCAACCCGAGAAAACTACGGACTTCAGTAGGTGTACTGGGCTGCTTCCAGTTCTTAATAGCTGTGATTTTACTTGGATCCACAGCAATTCCTTCTTTTGATACGACGTGGCCCAGAAATTTTACTTCATCTTGCCAGAAAATACATTTGGATAGTTTGGCTTTTAATACATTCCTTCTGAGGATTTCCAGAACCTGTTCCAAATGCTTTTCATGTTCGGCCTTTGATTTAGAGAAGATTAGAATATCGTCAATAAAAACCAGAACAAATTTTTCAAAACCCCTCTAAACACTCTATTCATCAAATCGACGAAGTATGCTGGAGCGTTACATAAGCCGAACGACATTACTAACCACTCGTAGGATAAGTCGGGACCTCTGAATGCTGTCATTGGAAAACACTCTTCGGCAATTCGAAGTTGATGGAAGCCTGTAGCTAGGTCCATCCTTGGGAATACTTGTGCTCCATTCAGACGATCCAATAAGTCATCGATTCGCGGCAATGGATATTTGTTCTTTATTGTCTGCTTGTTCAAATCCCGATAATCCACACATAGTCGCAGAGTACCGTCTGATTTTGGGACAAACACCACTGTTGCACCCCAATCAGAGAAACTAGGCCCGATCAGACCCTTCCATACTAGCTGTCGTGTTTGATTGTCAAGTTCTTCTTTCTCTTTCAAGGACATTCTTCGAATAGCATGAACTACCGGCCTTGCATTCGGAATCAAAGCGATCT
This sequence comes from Allium sativum, assembly GCA_030737875.1. NCBI lineage: Eukaryota > Viridiplantae > Streptophyta > Magnoliopsida > Asparagales > Amaryllidaceae > Allium > Allium sativum. The sequence continues at coordinate 256,087,145 of CM060927.1, read as the reverse complement.
TGAAATCTATTTCTCTTTGCGGAGGTAAGCAAACAACTACTTCAAACACATCCGCATAATTTTTGACGAAAGGAATGTCTTTGATGAGGTCAGGAATATTCTCTGTGTCTTCAGGGATATTTTCTATTTGGGCTGGAGAAACATCCAAAGCTTCCCAGAAGTCCTTTCTATTTGAAGTCGGGCCATCACATGGTATGGTTATATAAATTCCCTACTATCTCCGTCATCATGAACTTTAATGAATTCGATCTTATTCTGGGATTGGATTGGCTAACCAAATATGAAGCAGAGGTTAGATGCGCCGAGAGAGTAGTTAAGGCAAGTGCCCCTATTTTCCACACGGGTAGCTAGTAGTTTTGGTTTGCAGATTTATTTTCATAGGATCCTGATTTACAGCTGGAACGATGCTCGGAAAGCTCTGTATCCGTGTATTACTTCTAGTTGTGTTTTGTATTATTTTCCGCTGCGATGTATTTAAATGTAATTTATTGTAATCTCTGATATTTTTCTGTTGTATAATATTTATTCATACTCTGTATATTCTTGTATTCTGTTGGAATTGTTGTAATAACAATGAAATGTTCTTCTGTTTGCGTTCTGATTCGTCTTGTACTCAATTCTATCCGTGCTTTCCTTAACGGGGAAGTTCGGATCATCTCAGTTTGGCATACACATATTTATAGTGATATATTCTAGTGTTTACAGGGGAGCGTGTATTTATAATAACTCCAGAGAATAAATTCTCGTCACCCTGTCAAAGCCTGAGGGAGTGTGTATTTTAAATGCTCCAGAGAATAAATTCTCGTCACCTCGTCCCGTGTGGGAAATAAATAATCCATGTGCCGTATCTAATGACTAGAGAGACGTGATTATTGTCAACTCTAGACCCGTGTGGGGTTTTTATTAATCTGGCAATTTTATCGTTACAATTTTATATTGTCCATATCAATCATCAGTTCAACCTGTAAAATATAGTCATCGCCATACAAGCCTCTCGCTCGTATGGTAAATCTTCCACCTCGTCACACAGGCTCCAAATGCTTATGTGGTATATGATGAAGTATGCCTATTGTAACAACCCGTATTTTCAATAATCTGTTATAACATAAATCGAGGCAGAATTTAACTCTAAATTCTGAATCAAGGGAAACGGGCTATGCCATTGCGTTCGTCTCGGAAAAATACGCGAGATAGAGTCCGAGTTTTCGAAAATCGGAGTCCGTATGACCCGATTAAGGCCCAACGAAGTTTTCAGAAAATTCCTAAGTAAAAACAGATTTCAAATTCAAACTTGAATCTGGAAAATTGGGCCAGCTGGGCCAGGCGGGAAAATTCCCGCCAGAACACCCAAGTCGACAGCCCTGTCGACTTGGGAGTCGACTTGGTTGGACCCAAGTCGACAACCCTGTCGACTTGGCTGTCGACTTGGTCCAGCCGGGCTGTTTAGCCTGGTGCACCATTTTGAGATTGTGTTGAGATTGAGGGCCAGATTCGGTTTTAAGGGCTGAGATTGGAACAAGGGTTTAATCCTATGGCCTAAAACACTTTCCTAATCTATAAATAAGACCCTAACCTACCCTAAATCATCATTAATCTATCCTACAACTAAACTATGGCAAAATCAATCCTCTCATGGCCTCCACTCTCTTCATAAAAATTCCTAAATCAATTTCTAAAGTGATTTTCCATGCATACAAGTGTTTTTAGACTTGTATGAGCATCATTAGCTTGCATTCAAGTCAAGTTTTTATATTTGCATCATAAAGGAGGAGTTTTGATCATTTTGGCTTGCATTTTTGGGTTTGGTTGATTCCATAAGGGCTTAGTCATATTTTTGTGACTTCTTAAGCATTGTAAGCCCTATTCTACTTTCATACTTAAACTTTAAAGTTAAATGTATGATATGCAAGTTTATATGCGAGTTTACTATGCTATGATATGCAAGTTTATCATGTTATGCAAGTTTTCTATGATGTAATATGCAAGTTTATTATGTTATGCAAGTATGCTATGATATGATATGCAAGTCCATCAAGTTATGTTATGCAAGTTTGATATGCAAGTTATCATATGATATGCAAGTTGTGTATGCAAGTTTGGGTTGAACATTTTGTTCATGCTATCATGTTATCCAAGCTTATTTTGGGTTTATGAACATAAAGCTTCAAGCTTTATGCAAAAGGTTGCATTTTGGCAACATGTAAGTTATCATATCTCTTATGATAACTTGCATGTGAGGCTAAATGCGAACTTATGGCCTTGTTTACATGTCATTTAGCACCATGTATCATCAATATGCCAAGTTTGGTTTTATGCATGCTTTTGAGGCCAAAATATGTAATATGCAAGTATATGAACACATGAACATTTCATATGCCACCATGTTAAACTTGTGGCTTCAATACCTTTATGTCATGATTTATGCCAAGTTCCCTCTTTCTATCCTTTATGCGCTATTTCGATATGTAAGCGATGGGATTGCGTTTGGGGTTGGATAAAAAGACATAAAACCATAAGCTTGGGAATTTACCTATTAAGTTAGGTCTACCCATTGGGAATTTACCTATTAAGTTAGGTCTACCCAATTGCTTGAAAACATGTAACATGTTTTGGAAACATGATGGACATGACACTTAGAAAAGATAAGTGTGGCCAACTCGAGGTTGGGTTGAGTTTGTAGCATAAACCTACCCGGAACCGACCGGCTTAACTAGTTGCTACAAACAATAGGACCCAATGTGAGAAGTTGGTCATGTTGTACCTTGGACCCGAGGTTAGACCAAGTTGTGGTGTAAAGCTACCCGGACCCGCCCAGCTTAACTAGTAACCGCAACAAAGTCTAATGTGAGAGGTTAAGGCGCATTAAATTAATTAATGCCTCATGATTAGGGTTAAGTCATGGTCCACTTAGTACTTAACCAATTTGGGCTCGGTAGATTAATCGGGGTTAAGTCGTGAACTCATCGTTACACTTAACCAAGTTAATCCATGATTAGCAAGGGGGTTAAACCGTACTTAACCCACTAGAAAAATCCTAGCAATGGGGGCCCACTCCAGCAGTAATCCCAAGTTAGTATCATCATGACCCTAGGGACTAGGCTAGGGTGGGGGCACGATTACTGGGCTGGAGGTAAGCGACCAATAAACGACGGCAGGGTGGTACGCCGATGTAGTTCCGGGCGGACCATGGTCGTGCACATAGTCCGAAGCCGGGGAAATCATGCACGGGTACCAGTAGATCGAGAATGTGCACTCATGTTTATGGTGTCCAGGGGTTGCCACCCTAGGGCTTGATACACCCGACGGGAGACCCTGCACAGTCTGACTACAATCATGTTTGGGCCGTATTGACACCAACACGTGATGAGTTAGGCTTAGGGAGCCGATCGACTAGACCGTTTGGTTGGACCTCGTATTAGGGTCACTTCATGTTATTGGGCCAAAGCTTGGGCCAAGGGATCAATACTTGTTTATTCAAGTCATGTTAGTTAGCTAGTACACCTGTGATGCAAAACCTTAATCCTGATTATGCGATGACACCTTTATCTACCTTGTTAGTTAATCATCATGCTAGTATGTTGTTATCCTTATGTTCATCCCTGCTGCTCATGCCAGTTAACTTTATCAGTTTACATTGATTGTAGTAGGGTTTACTCAGTCTTTTTGACTGACCTGTTTTCTTTCGCCTCTTTTCTTCCGTTCCCCCCCCCCCCAGGTTCTCAGGGAGGGAATACTGGAGCTTAGATGGATTTCTGACTGCTTGCTTGTGGGATTTAGCTCATGTACGGTTTGGACATGAAGCTAGCTGTGGCTATCACTTCTTTTGGGGATTAGTATTTATGTATTTCAGTTTTCAGTTGATGTTGTTTTATCTAGACTGGTTTATTTGGGAAGTTGACATTATGATGTAACAGACTGGTTTTGAAATCTTCCGCTGCTTTATCTATGTTATTTACTCTGTTTACATATATACATATGTTCTTGTTCTGCCTTGATATATCATTATGCATGTTTACCTGATTCAAACGCCCCTCCAAAGTCAGAGTGCTTGCAAGAGACACCCTGGCGGAGGCGGGGTGTTACAATTTGGTATCAGAGCATATGGTTTACGAGAAGGAACAAAAAGGTTTTTAAAACTTTTGGAAAACTATTTTCAAAACCAAGTATAAAGTATTTTCCAAAGAAAAGTCTAGTTTATTTTAAAGGCTATTCCCCAAAAAGCCATTAGCAAAATTCCTTCGTTTTTTTTCGCCATTCTGAATCTGTCTTTTTCTTCGTTTTCAGCATGGCCGATAATTTTGCTATTCCGGAGGGAGTACACGTACCTGTTTGGTATAGGAGACTTTTGGAGGCTAGGGCGACCGAAGCCGGCCCCGCAGATGTTCCTCCTCCTCCTCCTCCAGTAGTTAATGTTCCTCCTCCTCCTGTCGCTAATGTTCCTCCTCCTCCTGTTGCTGAGGTTCCTCTTCCTCCTCCCCCTCAGCATCCTCAAGCTGACTTCGCAAAGATTTGCAAAGATTTCAAAGCAATGGGTGGCAAGAACTTTCAAGGCACTGAGACTTTTGTAGAGGCCAGAAATTGGTTGAAAGAGACCGAGGATTTATTTGCTATCTTTGGGTTAGACGATCAGAGGAAGATCTTGTTGGCGGTTTGGATTATGAAGGATGAAGCTGCTTATTGGTGGGAAGTCACCAATGGTACTAGGCCCGTTGAGACTTGGGCCGATCTCAGGGCAAGGTTCGTGCTTAAGTTTCTATCTTCTGATGAGGAGAATCTGCAAATGGAGAGGTTCATGACTTTGAAGCAAGGAGATATGTCTGTCAAAGAATATGTGAACAAGTTCAATCAGTTAGCTCGTTTTGGCTTGGATATGGTGAATACTCCTTAGAAGAAGGCTCTTCGTTTTGCTAGAGGATTGAATGAGCCGTTGCAGGGATTGGCTATGTCACATATTCCCCATGGGGCCACGTTTGAGAGTTTGGTTGATATTGCGCTACTTCAGGGAGATGTCAAGAAAGAAACCAAGATGAATGATACTCAAGCCAAGAAGACTGATTCTCAGGGAAAAGGAAATCAGGGTAATCCAAGTGGTCAAAGCAGTCAAGGCAATCAGAACAAGAACAAAGAGTCAAGGCAACAAGGGGAACAACAACAAGGTCAAGAACAACAAGGAGAAGTGCCATTATTGCGGTTCAGTTGGGCATCTTATTAAGGATTGTAAGAAGAGGAAAAGGAAGAATGGTGAATGCTTTTTCTGTGGTAAGACTGGACATTTCAGTAGGGATTGCCCGAAGAAGCAAGGGCAAGGCCAGGGTCAGACTCAGCGTGCTGGACCTTCAGGAGGGCAAGTTCATGCTCTCAATGTCGCTCCAGTTCCCGATCGAGGTAGTATTTCTGTTGAGAGCCTTGTATATATTTCTGATTTTCCAATTCGTACCTTGTTTGATTCTGGTGCATCGCATAGCTTTATCGCATCTGATCTTGTTGATAGTTTGCACCTTAGTACTAGCTTGGTAGATGATCCCGTCTGTGTCTCAAATCCTATTGGGGGTTCCGCCCATTTGTCTACGATATGTGGGGATTTGAGGATCTCTATACCGAGTGTAGAGTTCTTGTGCAGTGCTTATGTTCTTGGTTTTAGGGGATACGGATTGATATTGGGCATGGATTGGCTGTCCAGATATGGAGCCATTCTTGATTATGAGCATAGGGTTGTGAGGCTCGTGACTCGCCTCGGAAACACCCTAGAGATTCCTTGTGATCCGAGAGGTCCCGTCATGTTATGCTATCTGGAATCACTCGACTCGTCAATGGAAACTCTTCAGTCTGTGAGAGTGGTTCGAGAGTATCCGGATGTTTTTGATGAAGTTAGGGGGTTGCCCCCTAACCGAGAGATTGATTTCCGCATTTATTTGGTGGATAATGCAAAGCCGGTTTCTTTGCCCGTTCGGCACATGGCTCCGCGTGAAAGGCGGGAGCTAAGTAAGCAAGTGAAAGAGTTGCTTGAGAAGAACTTCATTAGACGAAGTATATCTGAATGGGGAGCGCCTGTGGTATTTGCTACCAAGGCAGATGGTTCTCTCCGACTTTGTGTTGATTATCGAGAGTTGAATAAGCTGACTAAGAAGAACAGACACCCGTTACCGAGGATTGATGATCTCTTTGACCAGCTTGTTGGTGCTTCTGTTTTCTCTCAGCTTGATCTTGCTACGGGATTCCACAGCTCAGGGTAGCTGAAGATAGTATAGACAAGACTGCGTTCAGAACTCCAGATGGATTCTTCGAATGGCTTGTCATGCCGTTCGGCTTGACTAATGCACCCGCATATTTCGTGGACTTGATGAGTAGGGTGTTCAGGGAGTTCTTGAACAAGTTTGTTGTGGTCTTCGTAGATGATATTTTGATCTTCTCTAAGGATGAGGAAGAGCACGCAAGGCATCTCGTGGAGGTGATGGATACGCTTAGAGCGCATCAGTTGAAGGCCAAGTTCTCCAAGTGTCACTTTTGGAGAAGGGAATTTAGATTCCTTGGGCATATAGTATCTAAGCAAGGCTTAGCGGTGGATCCCGCTAAGGTAGTTGCAGTTCAGGATTGGAAGACTCCAAGGAATGCAACCGAAGTGAGAAGTTTTCTAGGTCTTGCAGGTTTTTACCGGAAGTTCATCAAGGACTTCGTGAAGATTTCTGCTCCTCTCACTAAATTGACGAAGAAGAATTTAGTTTTTGCTTGGAGCATAGAATGCGAGCTTGCTTTTCAGAAGCTCAAGAGAGCCCTCACATCAGCACCTGTTCTAGCTTTGCCCGATGGAGGGAAGTTATTTACAGTATACACCGATGCATGTGGCACGGGGTTAGGAGCTGTTTTGATGCAAGAAGGAAGGGTGATATGCTTTGGCGGTAGACAACTCAAAGTGCATGAGAAGAATTATCCCACTCATGACTTAGAGTTGGCAGCAATAGTATATGCACTCAAGGCTTGGCGCCATTATCTTCTGGGGGAAATATTTGAGCTTTATACCGACCACAAGTCATTGAAGTATCTCTTTTCTCAGAAGGATCTGAATCTGAGGCAACAAAGATGGATGGAATTCTTGGCGTCCTATGATTTTGAGATAACTTATACCCTTGGCAAGGGGAATGTTGTAGCAGATGCACTGAGTAGAAGAAGGTTGACCCTAAGTCCTCTATTCGTTGAGATGAAGAATTTAGAGTATGTGGCAACCTTTGATTTCTCTTTGGCGATTGAGTCGATGACCGGTTCTTTAGCATCTCTGGAACTCAGACCTACCCTTCTTGATCAAGTTGGGGTTCGCAGAGAGAAGACCCTCAGATAGTTGAGATTATGGATAAGCTGATTCGAGGAGAGGCGTCTAGTCATCTCGCTCGATATTCTATTGATGACAAGGGTTGGCTGAGGAGAGATGGAAGGTTATGTGTTCCCATGGTAGAAGATTTAGTAAGAAAAGTTCTTGAGGAAGCGCATCGCTCTAAGTTGACTATACATCCAGGCGGGGATAAGATGTATAAAGATATGAAGCGCATTTTCTTTTGGCCGGGGATGAAGAAGGACGTGGCAAAGTTTGTCTCTAGATGTATCATTTGCCAGCAAGTTAAGGCCGAGTCAAAGAAGCCCGGTGGGCTATTGCATCCTCTAGACGTTCCACTTTGGAAGTGGGAGAGTATTTCCATGGATTTTATCGATGGGCTACCAAGGTCAAGGAAAGGGAATACGAGCATTTGGGTTATTGTAGATAGACTCACGAAGAGTGCACATTTCATTCCAGTAAAGAGCAAGAGGACCGCATCTTGGCTAACGTCTGTATATCTTCGTGAGATTGTGAGACTTCATGGAGTCCCTTCTAGTATAGTCAGCGACCATGACCCAATCTTTACAAGTCAATTCTGGAACAACTTGCAAGAAGCCATGGGCACGAGGTTGAATCTAAGTACGGCTTATCACCCACAGACGGACGGTCAAACCGAAAGGGTGAATAGGGTACTCGAGGATCTGTTGAGGCTCTGTATTCTGGATTTTGGTGGTACTTGGGAAGACCATCTTCCTCTTGTTGAGTTTGCATATAATAACAGTTATCAGGCAAGCATAGGGATGGCACCATTTGAAGCATTATATGGGAGGCCGTGCAAGTCGCCTACATGTTGGTGGGAGGCTACAGATAAGCTTATACTTGGGCCTGATATGATCAGAGATGCATCCGAGAAGATCGAGTTGATTCGGAGACGGATGAAAGCGGCCCAAGACCGATAGAAATCCTATGCTGATAAGCGAAGAACGGATTTGGAGTTTGATGTTGGGGATATGGTTTTCGTGAAGGTTTCTCCTTTACGGAATGTGGTCAGATTTGGAGCCGTTGGGAAGTTAGCACCGAGGTTTGTTGGACCATTCCCTATTATAGAGAGGATCGGGCAGATGGCTTATAGAGTGAAGTTGCCCGAGAAGCTTGCCGGAGTACACGATGTTTTTCATGTCTCGCATCTCCGGAAGTGTTTACATGAATCAACAAAGGTTGTTGAGCCAAGTGTTCTGAAAGATGTGGAAGTGGAGAAAGAGGCTACTTTGAGGAGAGCCCCGATTCGTATCTTGGGGGCGGAGACCAAGAAGCTAAGGAATCGAGAGGTCAAATTGGTGAAGGTTTAATGGGGTGAAGCCGAAGAAGACGCAACTTGGGAAACCGAGGAGAAGATGCGTGGGCTTTATCCATTCCTTTTTGAGGGTACACTCTCAATCTCTTTTCTTTGTTAAGCATATCTTTCTCTTTGCTATCCATGTTTATCTAGTTTATCGTGTTAATCTTGTCATGAGAACCTTAGGTAGAAACCCTTCGGATGAAACATGTGTTTGAAACATGTTATGCTTGATGGTTGCAAGTGGCTGCAAGTGTTTGCAAGTGGTTACTCGTGGATGCATTATACACGTTAGGCACTAGATCGGTTCACACACTCCTCATATTGCATATGCATGAGTGTTTATGCTTATTCATGGATGGAAATTTTTGTGTTATCACATGGATGTTGCATATGGATGTATGCTATGTGCACACATATAGATGTTATACATTATGTTAGGAATTGCATACATATGGATTCATTTCACTAACATAATCTGCATTGATGATATTTGCATTAGATAGGTACATATACACACACCTCTGCATATGTTCATACAACATTTAGAATCTTGTAAGAACAATGATTGCTCGTGGATGATGTTTTGAGTAGATGGATGTTGGATAGTAGGATACGTTCTTCCTAACTTGAAGATTTCGGGGACGAAATCCTTTAAGGAGGGGAGAATGTAACAACCCGTATTTTCAATAATCTGTTATAACATAAATCGAGGCAGAATTTAACTCTAAAATCTGAATCAAGGGAAACAGGCTATGCCATTGCGTTCGTCTCGGAAAAATACGCGAAATAGAGTCCGAGTTTTCGAAAATCGGAGTCCGTATGACCCGATTAAGGCCCAACGAAGTTTTCAGAAAATTCCTAAGTAAAAACAGATTTCAAATTCAAACTTGAATCTGGAAAATTGGGCCAGCTGGGCCAGGCGGGAAAATTCCCGCCAGAACACCCAAGTCGACAGCCCTGTCGACTTGGGAGTCGACTTGGTTGGACCCAAGTCGACAGCCCTGTCGACTTGGCTGTTGACTTGGTCCAGCCGGGCTGTTTAGCCTGGTGCACCATTTTGAGATTGTGTTGAGCTTGGGGGCCAGATTCGGTTTTAAGGGCTGAGATTGGAACTAGGGTTTAATCCTATGGCCTAAAACACTTGCCTAATCTATAAATAAGACCCTAACCTACCCTAAATCATCATTAATCTATCCTACAACTAAACTATGGCAAAATCAATCCTCTCATGGCCTCCACTCTCTTCATAAAAATTCCTAAATCAATTTCTAAAGTGATTTTCCGTGCATACAAGTGTTTTTAGACTTGTATGAGCATCATTAGCTTGCATTCAAGTCAAGTTTTTATATTTGCATCATAAAGAAGGAGTTTTGATCATTTTGGCTTGCATTTTTGGGTTTGGTTGATTCCATAAGGGCTTAGTCATATTTTTGTGACTTCTTAAGCATTGTAAGCCCTATTCTACTTTCATACTTAAACTTTAAAGTTAAATGTATGATATGCAAGTTTATATGCGAGTTTACTATGCTATGATATGCAAGTTTATCATGTTATGCAAGTTTTTTATGATGTAATATGCAAGTTTATCATGTTATGCAAGTATGCTATGATATGATATGCAAGTCCATCAAGTTATGTTATGCAAGTTTGATTTGCAAGTTATCATATGATATGCAAGTTGTGTATGCAAGTTTGGGTTGAACATTTTGTTCATGCTATCATGTTATGCAAGCTTATTTTGGGTTTATGAACATAAAGCTTCAAGCTTTATGCAAAAGGTTGCATTTTGGCAACATGTAAGTTATCATATCTCTTATGATAACTTGCATGTGAGGCTAAATGCGAACTTATGGCCATGTTTACAAGTCATTTAGCACCATGTATCATCAATATGCCAAGTTTGGTTTTATGCATGCTTTTGAGGCCAAAATATGTAATATGCAAGTATATGAACACATGAACATTTCATATGCCACCATGTTAAACTTGTGGCTTCAATACCTTTATGTCATGATTTATGCCAAGTTCCCTCTTTCTATCTTTTATGCGCTATTGCGATATGTAAGCGATGGGATTGCGTTTGGGGTTGGATAAAAAGACATAAAAACATAAGCTTGGGAATTTACCTATTAAGTTAGGTCTACCCATTGGGAATTTACCTATTAAGTTAGGTCTACCCAATTGCTTGAAAACATGTAACATGTTTTGGAAACATGATGGACATGACACTTAGAAAAGATAAGTGTGGCCAACTCGAGGTTGGGTTGAGTTTGTAGCGTAAACCTACCCGGAACCGACCGGCTTAACTAGTTGCTACAAACAATAGGACCCAATGTGAGAAGTTGGTCATGTTGTACCTTGGACCCGAGGTTAGACCAAGTTGTGGTGTAAAGCTACCCGGACCCGCCCGGCTTAACTAGTAACCGCAACAAAGTCTAATGTGAGAGGTTAAGGCGCATTAAATTAATTAATGCCTCATGATTAGGGTTAAGTCATGGTCCACTTAGTACTTAACCAATTTGGGCTCGGTAGATTAATCGGGGTTAAGTCGTGAACTCATCGTTACACTTAACCAAGTTAATCCATGATTAGCAAGGGGGTTAAACCGTACTTAACCCACTAGAAAAATCCTAGCAATGGGGGCCCACTCCAGCAGTAATCCCAAGTTAGTATCATCATGATCCTAGGGACTAGGCTAGGGTGGGGGCACGATTACTGGGCTGGAGGTAAGCGACCAATAAACGACGGCAGGGTGGTACGCCAGTGTAGTTCCGGGCGGACCATGGTCGTGCACATAGTCCGAAGCCGGGGAAATCATGCACGGGTACCAGTAGATCGAGACTGTGCACTCATGTTTATGGTGTCCAGGGGTTGCCACCCTAGGGCTTGATACACCCGACGGGAGACCCTGCACAGTCTGACTACAATCATGTTTGGGCCGTATTGACACCAACACGTGATGAGTTAGGCTTAGGGAGCCGATCGACTAGACCGTTTGGTTGGACCTCGTATTAGGGTCACTTCATGTTATTGGGCCAAAGCTTGGGCCAAGGGATCAATACTTGTTTATTCAAGTCATGTTAGTTTGCTAGTACACCTGTGATGCAAAACCTTAATCCTGATTATGCGATGACACCTTTATCTACCTTGTTAGTTAATCATCATGCTAGTATGTTGTTATCCTTATGTTCATCCCTGCTGCTCATGCCAGTTAACTTTATCAGTTTACATTGATTGTAGTAGGGTTTACTCAGTCTTTTTGACTGACCTGTTTTCTTTCGCCTCTTTTCTTCTGTTCCCCCCCCCTAGGTTCTCAGGGAGGGAATACTGGAGCTTAGCTGGATTTCTGACTGCTTGCTTGTGGGATTTAGCTCATGTACGGTTTGGACATGAAGCTAGCTGTGGCTATCACTTCTTTTGGGGATTAGTATTTATGTATTTCAGTTTTCAGTTGATGTTGTTTTATCTAGACTGGTTTATTTGGGAAGTTAACATTATGATGTAACAGACTGGTTTTGAAATGTTTTGAAATCTTCCGCTGCTTTATCTATGTTATTTACTCTGTTTACATATATACATATGTTCTTGTTCTGCCTTGATATATCATTATGCATGTTTACCTGATTCAAACGCCCCTCCAAAGTCAGAGTGCTTGCAAGAGACACCCTGGCGGAGGCGGGGTGTTACACCTATCTTCCAGAAGTATGCCATGTAATGTAGGTCAAAATTAATTGTTGCTATCCTATGGCGATGTTTATTATTTCATACAGAATAACCAGCACTCCGCATCCAATGGCTTTCACAGGAGTTGATATAATAATATTTCGCATCCAACTCATTAAGATTTACCTATTTGTCGGGCACGCAAATAAAATCTTTACTCAACAGCTATCCAATTTCCTGTTCAAACATATATAATGCACAAGTATATATTCCTAACTATTTTCTACTCAGTTCAATGTGTGATTTAATTGAATAAATTTGTTCTGGTTTTTATTGATGACATTCTAATCTTCTCTAAATCAAAGGCCAAAAAGGAACATAACAATGGAAGCCGGAAAGGAACGAAGACGAAAGTTGTTTAACAACTCAACTCAACTTCCATTATTTTGACTACGGCTTAAGTTCTTCAACTTTTCAATTTCTAAGAACTTTTCAAATTTTCAAAAAATTGGCTAACTCCCTAAATTTCCAAAAAATTTCGCCATAACCTCCCCTGCACCGGGAGCAACGGGAAAATCCCGAAATTGCCATACAGGCCCTCTGATCTCAAAAAGAAAAAGAAAAAGCCAAGCGGCTAGCCAATCGGCTCATAAAATCATCATCACCCAAACAAAACAGTAAATTATAGTAAATATGTAACTATTTGTCGGGCAAACAAATTTTATTCTCTGCTCTAGCCTCCTTGCTATGACCTGTTCAATGTAAGTACATGTATATGCAAGCAAATGCGACCAATTTTCAATACAATTCAATATTCGATTCTATTAGGCTAAATGGTTCAAAATTATCAAATAAACAAACAACACGAACATCAATCAATTAGTGGATTAACGTTTCAAATTCATAATTTTGATACATATACAGAAAATCATGTTTTTGATGCCAATTCACAACAATAAATCTATCTAGTTTTGGTTCTTACACCAGTCTAATGGAAATATATAGATATCACACCTTCGAAACACGAACATAAATATTGATAATGCGGCCGCATTACCAGAATTATCTCTGGGCGACTAGAGTGTGATTCTATATCTATCCAGTATATTAAAACTTCGAATATACGTTCATGACACGTATACGCGAAATCTTTATATACTCGATTGTCCAAATTCAATATAAATAAATAATCAAATACGTATAAAATGGTTTAAATTTTAAAACAAAATTGTTTTCATTTGAAAAATATACTCTTCACACTCGTTCTAGGATACTACTGATCCTATCTCTTACGAGTCATTCTAATTGTATATTACTAATCCAATATCTGATGAATTCTTTCGTATGGTTCTAATGTGTCTTGTTCTCGAACTCTGTAAACCAAAGATCTGATACCAAACCGACACGACCCGAACTCCTCCGTGAAGGAAAGCACGGATTGCGTTGAGGAAAAGACAAAATAGAATGCAAACAGAAGAACATTTCATTGTTATTACAACAATTCCATCAGATACAAGAATATACAAAGTATAAATGAATAAATTACATTCAACAAGTATCAAAGATTTAAATTACATTTAAACACATCGCAGCGGAAAATAATACAAAATCACAACTAGGAGTAATGCACGGATATAGAGCTTTCCGAGCATCGTTCCAGCTGTAAATCAGGATCTTGTGAATATAAATCTGCAAAACCAAAACTACGAGCTGCCCGTGTCGAAAATAAGGGCACCCAGAGTTTAGGTTAAAACAATAAACTCCAAGTCAGTCATGTGACTGGTGTGAGAACTAAAACAGTTATTTAAAACTTTAAAAGAGAGTAATTCAAGGGACCACGCTGTAAAACACGGAATGGGTTTCCTCCCAAGAATACTAGTGCATATAACAAAACAGCGCAATGCTCCTTGGAGAAATGAAGCTATTATAAGACCCAGGTTCCATCACACAATGCAACGCAAGCCGGAGGATAGGGTTTTCCCTTATAATAGCCAAACATGCTTGGTACGTTTAAAACAAATCACTTGATACTATAATAAGTGTATAGTGTCAAAACAATTCAATCATAAATATCAATCATATGCGGCATGGGTACCATCTATCATGTCGCCATACTAGTTCTACAATTAAAACCATAATATCACGTATTGGAAATTTGATTTCCGTCATGAGTCGAGGCAAGGGGCAAGCTCCTCTCCGTCCGAGACACTCTAGCAAATGTCTCAGGACCCCACTTTGATCTTTGGAATCGGCTGGGCCGGTCCTCACCTAACTTTGGAGGATTAGTTATTCCTGAACACACGTTTCCCGGTCCTTACAGACCTATATCTGAGGCGCCTCGCATTCCAACTACCACACAGGTGAAAAGTACATAAATGTCAGGGCTGGTAGGTCACTGACACCACCCTAGCTAGAAAGAAACGTCATGCTCTCCCAGTGGTACGTCTCCCGTTTTTGAGTCATACCGAGGTGTAAGGCTCGCAAATTCACGTTATACACAAAGGTACGTGATTAACATAGAAATGTGTTTATTTTATGCTCTTATACTTTATCTTTTGTAAATAAATAAATGATACTTTGGGTACTTTTGTGTGTTTTTACAGGTTGTCAAGAAATGCCTCCTTCGTTTCAAATTAAAGGCCAACCACAAATAAAAAGCTACTTCCCCGTATTAAAGCCATCTCAATTACAAAAGAAGTTGTAGCTCACTGGTAAAGGCATAGAGATTTGTACAGAGAGACCTGAGTTCGATCCCCGTCAAGCTCACTTTTTGCCGAAGAACGGAACATTCACACTGCTCCTTTGCCTTGAAGAATTTATGGATTAGTGTTATATTTTATATATATTCATACGTATGTATGTATGATATACACTAATAAGAGGAATAGCCAAATTCCTATCATGGAAATCATCTCAAATCTATCAATTTGTCTACTGAAGAATATTTTATTGCCAAGAGGAAGATCAATTTTGAAGATTTTATCCTATGTTGCCTTTGGAGACTAGTAAGCGTCTGTGTTTGGAATAATTAATCACATGCAATCTAATTACCAATCAACTAGCTATACGGAGGATTTGGAAGATATTCTCCAAGATATGCATCAGATATTCTTAAAAGAATTATTTCCAAACAAGCCTAGTCAAGGAAGGCAAGAGATATGATATTACTTCTTGGGAAAAGAGACCCATTTATTCATAGACTTAATTAGGATTTTTCCTATCTCATCTATAAATATACGTTGTAATCATTGTAAGAGGATCCATTCTTCTGTACTCTCTTTTAGTTTTAATAAAGCTCTTCTTCGTTTAGTTTATTTGCTTTACTTTCATAACAATTTGTGTTCTACTCAATTAGTTTTGGTAGACAAAAATTGTTATTGTTATTTCTATTGCTTATTAGTGATTAGTCGTTTGATTAGTTTCAACGACAATCTTAATTTACTTTTTTTTGTTCTTCTTTTCCTGCCATTTTACTTCCTGCATTTTATTTCTGTTTTGCATTTTAATTTCCAATTGATAGTTGTGATTTGATCGTCAGTTCAATTAGATTTGTTCTGAATCGGATCACAGTTTCAATTTTCATTGTATTCAAAACCAACCTCGAAAATCGTCTAACTCGCCCCAGAATAAATAAATAATAATTTTTAATTACACCTCCCTGTGTTCGACTTGTATGCTACACACCTGTATGCTTGCAGAATTTAATTTAAATGTCGCGCTTTTCTGATTCATAGACTAGCGTCGAACAAGTTTTTGGCGCCGTTGCCGGGGAGGTAACGCTGAATTTTATTATTTATGTAATTCTGATTCGTGTTAGTTTTTTTTTCCTTTTGTTTTATTTTTTATATATATATATATAAAAAAAAATCTTGATTGGTAGGTTGAGTATTATATATTGATACTACATTCTCCAAAGCAAGGAAAAAAAGAAACTTTTAATTTTGCTTTATTTCTTTCCATCTTGCTGTTTTCTTCCCAATCTTCTACTTCCCTTCTTCTTTAACAAATTTTTGAAAAAAAAAATAAAAATACAAAAAAGAACTTGCCGTTTTCATTATTTTTCTGCTTGGTTTTAACTTCTTTCCATTCTTCTCCCTTCTTCTTTTACATTGATTACATTCTGACATATTTTCTTCTAATTAAAAAAAAAAATCTTTCTGCATTTGTCCTCTTTTATTGCTTTCCTCTTTATTCCTCCTTCCCAATTTTCAATACAATTACTTTCCTTTCTTCCCTTACAAGTCTCTCTTTCTTTTAAAAAAAATACTTGTCAATTTGTTTTTATTTCTTTCCTTTCTCAGTTCATTTTTCCTTTCCAAATTTTACATCCCTCTCCTTTTGTACAAATTTCAATTAAAAAAAAAAACATTTCAGTTGTTCGCTTTTCCTTCCACAAATCTCATCACTTAAAATCCTCATCACTTAAAAACCCTCACCACAGATCTATCTTTCATAACCAGCAACAATTCACCACCTAACCCAAAAATTCTTCACGTCCTCTTCTACATATTAACCTACATCACCATCAAAAATCCAACAGCATAACCGAACACCATTGCGTTCAACAGCCATCTTTTTTTTCCATACATACACGTTCAAAGTCCACCTACTACTGAAGCCTTCAGAAATCCCTTCATGCGCATAATTTCCAAACACTTTTCATCCTCTGACCAACCTCACGCAAGCCAAACTTCCACACAATACCCTAACACGCATCATAGACTAGTACCTCAACCCCAAACTCCTCTTTACATAACCTTCCATCTTGCAAAACAACACCGCCCTATCTACATAGCAAGCATCGATCCTCCTCAACATCGAAATCCCCAAACACGACCTGCTTCAACATAGCCGAAACCCGGATTCGAACAAGCAAACCCAATTCAAAACAACTTGTAGCTTCAAAAAGAAATCATAACACAAAACCGCTCCTCAATCCCATATAGCATCACACAGTCATCAACTTGCAAAGATTGGATTTCAATTTGGTTTCTCAAATCAGCATCGCAGTTCGGTTCCAATTTGTTAAAAAAAAAAGACTTCGATCTGTATTTGGGCATTTTTTTTTGATAAATAGGGTTAAAAAAGGGGCGTGAGTTTTAATCTGGAACTTGGGATTATCTTGATTAGTGACCTTTTATCATCTTGTTAAGTTACTTGCTTCTTTAGCCTGGTCCCTGTGTTGTGGTGGGACAATAAAAAAGAAAAAAAGAAGGGAATAGTCTGGATAATGGGTCGGCCAAATTACAATTATATTACCTGTGAACCATATTGCATTAAATTATTTTGCTTTGTTCCTTTGATTTTGCGGAATTCCCAATTCATTTTGTTTGTTTCTTGTTTTCATTGTTAGCTTTTGTTCTATTTCTTTTGTTCCCCTTCTTTTCTCTTTTAACAAAAAAAAACCGGAAGAATTCAGAAAAAAAAAGGTGCTCAACCAATCAAATCAAGATACACGGGTCTAGAGATTGCTGAAGTTTGAATTGCCAGTGCCACTCAACTACTTTCTGGACGGACTGCTATACCCATTGTAATATTTTCTAACTCTACAGGTGCTCTGCTGCAAAGAAAAAAAATATAGACAATTGTTGTAAAAAAATTCTGCAGGGGCAGCGGCTTTAATGTACAATTTTTAATTTCTGCAATTGTGTGATTGTTGTTATTTCTGCACTTTTTATTCATTTTGTTAAGGGCAATACCCCAATTCACATA
Source organism: Allium sativum (assembly GCA_030737875.1). Lineage (NCBI taxonomy): Eukaryota > Viridiplantae > Streptophyta > Magnoliopsida > Asparagales > Amaryllidaceae > Allium > Allium sativum. The sequence continues at coordinate 256,069,125 of CM060927.1, read as the reverse complement.
AGGTGAGGGATTTCATCACCCTTCCTTAGCCCACAAATTGCATTTCATCGTAGAATCTGACTAATAATAACGGTTAGACGTTGGACTTAAGGGAGTCACGGGCTCATCTAGGGCTTAATTGTATTGTGATAGTTGATTCATTTGGAACGAATTATTTCTTGGTGTCTAGACTACGACAGAGAAATAGCCGTTTATAAATATTACGGTGATTCGTAAATATTATATCGGTTGTTACTCTGAAGGTACTTAAACCTTCGGCTGCATTTCTAGGGTGATTCCTGGTGCACTGATAATTCCTGTCCGTTAACTGGCTGAGAAATCTTTTGATCTAAGTAATCAAACGCGTCACTTTATAATTTTGGGTTAGGAGCCTATAAGGACAGAAAATTTCATTGTAGCTAATTTCTGTACTTGCATTTAACAACAATGAGTGAAAAAAGTGTGAGCCAACAAAATTCTCCTAGGGGTTCTCGAATCAACCAAAATTTTCCAACCGAATTGGATCAAAATCTAGTGAATCAGAACTTTCCAAACTTTGGAGATCAAAATCAAATAAATCAAAATATTCAAAACCTCAATATCCAAATGGATAGACCCTTGTCTCTTCGTGATCGATGTTATCCAACTAGGATCGTTCAACCCTCTGTCGTCGTGTTTCCACCAGCTGAAGGAAACAATTTTGAGCTAAAACATTCTTTTATTCAAGGGGTACCAAAATTTACTGGGTCTGAAAATGCTTATGAATTTCTGAGTGAATTTGAATTGTATGCTTCCACAACAAAAATGCAACAACTATCTAACGAATCGATCAAGCTAAGGCTAATCCCATTTGCACTACTTGAAAGCGCTAAAAGATGGCTAAATTCTCTTCCAAAACATTCCATAAGAAGTTGGGATGAATTTGTCACTGCATTCTTGAAAAAGTTTTTCCCTTTCCATAAAACTCTCAAAATTCGAACCGAGATAAATCAATTTTGTCAAAATGAGGGGGAAACTTTTTCAAAATACTTTGAGAGATTCAACCAGCTATTATATAGTTGCCCTCATCATGGAATTCTAAAAGATCAATTATGTCAAATTGCATATGAAGGGCTAAACTATCAGACTAGAACTCAACTAGAATCAATGTGTGGAGGATATTTTATGCCTAAGACAACCGATGAAGCTTGGCAATTCTTAGAAGATTATTCTGAAAAGGACATGCAATGGGAATCAATTCGTGTTCCCATTCGTACTTCTACTAGAGGAGCGCATGTCGTGGACCCAAGTCAAATTCCTTTAGAAAATCAAACTCCTCAAGCCGGGGAAGGGTTACCCCACTATTATTCTCAGGACCAAGCCAATGCTATAGCTCAAAATAATCCTTACTCATCCACATACAATCCTGGTTGGAGGAACCACCCAAATTTTTCTTGGTCAAACCCCAATAATTCGGCTAACCCATCTCACGTGCAACCCTTTATTCCCAATCCAAATTATCGAGCTCCACCTCCAAGTTCTCAAACCTCTCAAACAGCATCTCAATCCAAACAACCTTATAGGCACCCCAACTTTCAACCATCAAACCAATCCTCTCAACTTCTCAACCGTCGCAAGAAATTGTGCATTTAGAAAAACAGTTGAACTCTCATGAAGCTAAAATGAACTCACACGATGCTAAACTCGACCAAATGATGAATATGATGAAAGAACTAATGAAAAATAATGAGAAAGGAAAGTTGCCTAGTCAACCTGAGGTGAATCCAAAATATAACTCTCGTGCTGTAAATTCTTGTGAGGACGAAAACCATAATCCAATCAATGCTATTACAACCCTTCGATCTGGAAAGAGGATTGATAATAATGTGGGAGACCCTGACGAAACTTCTAACTCGCCCTCAATGCCAAATCTTGATGATCACCCATTGGCTTCGAATGCCAATTCTCCTAAACCTCATGTTCCCTTAAATGTTGGCAATCCCAACAGTTCTTCTCCCAGTGTCGGCAAACCCGACCCACCTTCGAAAATTAATGTTGGCAATACCAACATTCCATCTTCTACAACCTTACCGCCTGCTTTTTCCTTGGATAAACCTTCTTCTTCGAATGATGAAACTGATCACAGAGTCGAAAAACCAGTAGCTCCATTTCCCCATAGACTCAATAATAAGAAGAAAGCAGCAAATTTCGATAAAATTTTGGAAAATTTCAAACAAGTCCATGCGAACATTCCTCTTTTAGACACCATTGAACAAATTCCTTAATATGCTAAATGTCTTAAGGAATTGTGCACACAAAAACGTGCGACTAATGTCCCAAAAACCGCCTTTCTAACTGCCAATACAAGCTCTGTTCTTTCGAATCTTGCCCCAGTCAAGTACAAAGACCCTGGCCGCCCTATGATTGATTGTAAAATAGGAAACACTCACATCTCTCGTGCCCTACTCGATCTTGGTGCCAGTGTCAATCTTCTTCCTTATACTGTTTATCATCAACTTGGACTATGTAACAACCCGGAAAATCTGGGCCAGTTTGAAATTTTTATTTTGGCCATTTTAGCGAATTTTGATTATTTAAAATGAATTATTTTAAATAATATCGACGAGAAATTTATTTTGAATAGAATTCGAACGTATATATTATACGCGTCATCGTTAGAATATAAATAATTATATATAATTATAAAAGGAATTGAAAATGGCGCGGTAGTTCGAAAATTCGATTTCTAATTTCGAATGAATATACAGAATTCAATATAAGTCAGAATTGAACGAAACCAGAAATATTTGAATCTGTATAACTATATCTTTGTAACGAAGTTAACAAACTGGGATTTCATCTTAGAAATGATAAGATATGTCCAGTTTAAAATTAGAAATAGTCGCTGTGGAATTTATATATATTTATATATATATATAAGGCCCTTAAAAATAGCCGTTTTGCAAACGACCTCGGATTTCGACGAAACCAGTTTTGTTGGGTCCGTAATGTCAAATTATTGCTAGATTCCAAATTTCATAATTTTTCGAATCAATATGTGAGCGTGGCAAAGGAAAACGCGTTTGACCAGTTTCAGTTGATTTTAATCGACTGGAAATTGGCCATTTTTCTAACGGTCTCAGAATTCGACGAAACTAGTTTTATTAGGACCGTATCGTCAATACGAAGCTAGAAAATATTTTTCTGGAATTTTTAAAGTTCGTATGTGACTCCGGTAATTTGAAATGTACGTTTAAAATTCAATATAGTGATTTAAATGTAAATTCAACGGAAACTGATTGTAACAGCCGAATCAGCTTACGATACATATCCCATTGTGTTCGGAGTGGGGGTAATTAGCTTTGGACGACAGGCGGTGGGCCTCGTTTCGAGGTCGAAATAAAAAGTTACTTTTTAGAGTAATTAATTAAATTAAAAAAATAAATAAATAAATAAATATATACACCTACCGTTTACACTCACTCCTCCCTCACTCCTTTCTCACTTCAGAAAAAAAAAAAAAAGGCCGACGGTTCCCTGAGATCGATGGAGGTCGTCGCCTCCTCCAAGACCACCGCCGCCCCGATTTCTCCCCCTTCCTCTTCTCTTCCGCGCCTCGACCCCCCCCCCCCCCCCAGCTGCTCCGACGAAGGTGAAAACCCCCCCTACTGCTCAGTTCGACGCAGACGAGACCCCCCCCCCCCCAGATTCGAAACCGCCGACGAACCCCCCCTCTCTCTGTAAGTCCATTTTTTTTTTTTTTTTTTTTTTTTATTATTTATTTACTATTTTATTTCTGTTTTTATTTTATAGATTTAAAACTGATTTTATAAGCAATCAAAACTGATTTATGTTCTGTTAAAATACTGATTTTTGTTATGTTAATAAAAACTGATTTTATGTTAATTATAAAAACTGATTTTTAAGTTAGTAAAAACTGATTTTATGTTAATTATAAAAAAACTGATTTTATGTTATTTATAAAAAAAACTGATTTTATGTTAATAAAAACTGCATTTTTAAAGAAAGTAAAAACTGAATTTATAAAGATTTAAAAACTGAATTTTTAGGAAGTTAAAAACTAATTTTATATAAAGTGAAAACTGATTTTCTTTTTAAAGTGAAAACTAATTTTTATATATAGTAAAAATAGAATTTTTATATATAGTAAAAATAGAATTTTTATATATTGAACTTCGATAGAAAAAATAGAATTTTTATATATTGAACTTCGATAGAAAAATAGAATTTTTATATATTGAACATCGAAGTAAAAATTCGATTTTTATATATTGAATAGCGAAGTAAAAATGTGATTTTTACGTATGTAGTGAAAGCAGCAACGAAGGTGACAAAAAGGCGAAACGACGAAGACTTCTGCAAAAGAAGAGCCGTGGAGCTAGGATAGCTATATGTGAGAATTTCTCACCTTTCAATTTAATTTTTCTAGTTATATATATATACTAGGATGCAGACGGTGCTTAGTAGCACCCGACACAATCGTCCACAGACCATGGACTTGTTTGTTTGACTGTTTGGTGATTGATTGCGATATTGGTTTGAATGTGGTTTGTGGTGTGAAAAATCGAATCGATAAATTGGTTAGGATTAGACGTGCGCCGTTATAAGGCGAAGGAGTAAGGCTAGGTTAGACCCTTACTCCAAATTTTGTGGTTTGCATAATGAAAGTGAATTTGATTGATATGTGAATGGCGTGGGCCTTCACTAGACCGGGGACAAGGCTAGACCTTATCCCGTTTTTAGTATCGTGCCGTTATGCCGCCGAAATTTTCTAAAATATGTTAGAAAAATAAAAATATCATTTTATTGAATAAATGAATTGAATAGAAATTCATAGGTTGAAATAAAATGTTTTATCGTTAAAAATATAATTTTTAACGTGAATATGAAAATAGTGAAGTGAATAAATAAATATTCATTTACAAACCAGACGGTTTGTTTATGAACACTTATTTGAATGACATTGATTGGGACGATAAATTTCACACATCGCCCAACTGCACAACTAGAATCTGTGTTTGATTGTTTGAAACCCCACACGGGTGTTGGGATGAAATATGAAGTTCACTCATCCTGATTGATTAAATATGTCGATCGATTGATTGACAGGCTGTTATAAGCGTTGAATATCTATATTTGATGCTTATACAGTGTAGTGCACTTTGGTTGATGGTTGATTATTTTTCAATGTAATTATATACATGTGTTGTATGAAAATCCATATAATTAACTTTATATGGTAATTGATTGGGCCTCATTTCAATTTGAAAAATAAAGAATATTATAAAATAAAAGTTCATGTGTTGACAGTACTCATTCATTGAGATTGGTCATGTGTTGAACGAAATATTTTGATAATAACAACTATTTTGAAAAAGAAATATTTGAAATAGAATATTTGAAAATAGAAATTTATGAAGCCGTGCTGATTAGATTGACGCCATTTTGACGTGAACGATATTTATATCGATTTTATTCATCTTAAAAATGAATATTGAAAAGTGATTTCGAAATCGAATATTTTGAATTGAATTGAAAACGATTTCGAAATAAATTGAATTGAAAACGATTTCGAAATGAATTGAATTGAAAACGATTTCGAAATGAATTGAATTGAAAACGATTTCGAAATGAATTGAATTGAAAACGATTTCGAAATGAATTGAATTGAAAACGATTTCGAAATGAATTGAATTGAAAACGATTTCGAAAGAGATTGAATTGAAAACGATTTCGAAATGAAATGAATTGAAAACGAATTCAAATTGAATTGAAAACGATTTCGAAATGAAATGAATTGAAAACGAATTCAAATTGAATTGAAAACGATTTCGAAATGAAATGAATTGAAAACGAATTCAAATTGAATTGAAAACGATTTCGAAATGAATTGAATTGAAAACGATTTCGAAATGAATTGAATTGAAAACGATTTCGAAATGAATTGAATTGAAAACGATTTCGAAATGGATTGAATTGAAAACGATTTCGAAATGAATTGAATTGAAAACGAATTGAAATGAATTCAAATTGAATTGAAATTTGAATTGAATAGAAATGAATTTTGAAACGAATTTATAAAGAAGAATTCAATTTTGATTTGAATTGAAAAGGAAGTTGAAATTGCTTTTGAAACGAATTTAAAACTATTTATATAATTCGTTTTAAATAGGAATCGACGAAGTATATATTATATATATTATATATATAATATAATGGCCTGAATAGAACGCGCCGCGGCAGTTCGCGAATTTCGACCATTTATTTCAAACGGACATTGCGGGAGATCCGACCGTCGGATTCTCCTAAAACCGGAACCGTTGGGTTCGTATCGAAAAGAGCTTTCTAATGAATGTTAGAAATTTGAAATCTAACGGTTGGATTTGGAGATACGTCCAAATCAAATTCAAAAAAGGTCGCTGTAAGTGCAGTTCGATGGCCATTGATGGAAATCGACTGTACGGGCCTTGATAAAATTATTAAAAATAGCAATAATTTGTGTAAAATCATAAGAAATGATTTAGAAAGAATTGGGATGAAAAACTCCATATTTGAAAAGATAAAAATGGATTTTTATCGAAATGAACTAGTTTTGAACTAGAATTATAATTCTATTTATTTTTAAATAAATAAATTGAATTCAAAAAGGGTTTTGAAAATAACCAAAATTTCCAATGCTTGCATTGGAATGGATTTGAATCGAAATTGTCTTCGGAATATTTCGATGTTGGAATTCGTGATTATACAGATGTTGTTACGGAAATTTGAAAGATATATATTTATATCGTTATTTCCAATACGACATTTGTTAGTCAGAGAATTCGATATTGAATATAAGCCGATATATTTTCTATTCAGAGCCTTGTATTGAATATCGAATGTGATTTGGGTTTGTCGTGAATGGTGTCTTCACTAACACTGTTCTTGAACCCAGTTGAGAAATGATTAAATCTTTTTATTTAGATTTAATGAAGTGTACCAGTTAAATAATATTTAATTGGGATTGAATTGATATTGATTTTTGGGTTTATCGTGAACAGTGTTTTAAATAACACTCGTTCTTTAACCCGATAATTAATAAATGTGATTTTGGGTTTATCGTGAACCGTGTTTTAAATGACACTGATTCTTTAACCCAGTTAACGATTAAAACTAAGTGGAGTTTTAATGAATCTTTAATTAGATTGAAAAGACCGAGAATGGACTATCACCAGTTTTGCTCCAGGCGATAGTTAAATCTTTAATTAGATTTGAACGTGAAATTTAGAAACTAACTGTCGGTTAGCCAAGCAGAATGGTTTTCTGGATATTGATCTGATGTTGGTTTCGGCCTTCGGGGTTAATATTTGGGGAATTATTCTCTTGATTAATTTACGGTTAGTGACTAATGAATTGGAATGAGGCGTATGTTGTGTTTGTGTAACACTTTTATAATATATACGCGAGTTATTCGGAAAGACCGGGTTTATCCCATTCTGAATAACTGATACGACGATAAGTCGAAGATGAAGACGGTGGTCGAAGACCGGAGGTCTTCACGTCGTTTGGGTGATAACTGATGATCTTGATTGGGCTGTACACCCAAGAAGATGGAAACAGTTAGTGATCGTCCAGACGTACTTGGAGATCGATGGATATGCGGGGTACTAGGTGCCTCCGGTTTCGTTCAGACCCAGAACGGACTTGTAAATGGACTGTGTGTCCGACATTGGATTTCATTCTGTGTGACTGATATCGGTTGCATAGAGTGGTTTGCCTGTGTGGCATGCTAAGATGCAAATGATCGAGGCTTCTGTTGAAAAGCAAAGTCTTGTGGGGATGATCAAAGCACGGCCTTTGTGGCGTAGCTTTGTGTAACGTTTACTTCGCGTGTTTCGCACCCGGTATGAACCAAAAACGGGAGACGGACCTCAGGGAGGACTTGCGTTTCTTTCTAGTTAGAAGTGGCGTCAGTGGTTTTACACGCCCTGACGAGTTTGACTTATGTGGTTGTTGCTGTTGCGAGGCGCCTCGGTTATATCGGTTTCGGCCGATGCTTCTGGTCGGCTGACGGACCAGACTTACACCCCATAGGGTGGGGAAGCGTAGTGTTCAGGCATAATAATCCACATCGGTGGACCGGCCCTGTCGCTCCAAGGCTTGCCTGCGCGCTTGCCTGTGGCTCGGGCTAGAGAGTCACGAATCGGTTGAGGACTATCTTTTGCCTCGGTTCATAGACGGAAATCCAATTTCCAAATACGTGACTTTGCGATTTTATTTGTAGAGCCTAGTATGGCGACATAGTGGGATGGGGCGCTCATGCCGCCTATGATTGATACTTATGATTTGAAGTTGTTTTATACACTATGCACTAATCATAGTATCAAATGATTTGTTTTAAACGTATCAAGCATTCTTTGGCTGTTATAAGGGAAAACCCTATCCTCGGCTGCGTTTCATTGTGTGATGGGACCTGGGTCTTATAACAGCTTCATTTTTCTTTATTTAGCATTGCGCTGTTTGTTTTATGCACTGGTATTCTTGGAAGGAAACCCGTTCCGTGTTATACGGCGTGGTCCCTTGATTTACCTAACTTTTAAAATAAAGAATAATAACTGTTTTAGTTCTCACACCAGTCCCATGACTGACCTGGAGTTTATTGTTTTAACCTAAACTCTGGGTGCCCTTATTTTGACACGGGCAGCTAGTAGTTTCGGTTTTGCAGATTTATATTCACAGGATCCTGGTTTACAGCTGGAACGATATCCGGAAAGCTTTGTATCCGTATATCTCTTCTAGTTGTGTATTGTATTATTTTCCGCTGCTATGTATTTAAATGTAATTTAAATCTCTGATATTTCTGTGTAATATTCATTTATACTCTGTATATTCTTGTAATCTGATGCATTGTTGTTATATACAATGAAATGTTCTTTTATATGCGTTCTGTTGTGGCTTGTTCTCGAACTATCCGACGCTTTCCTTTACGGGGAAGTTGCGGGTCTTCACACGTGGTATCAGAGCTTTGGTTTACAAAGCAGAGAACAAGGCACATTAGAACCTTACGAAAGAATTCATCAGATATTGGATTAGTAATATCCAATGGGAATGACTCGTTAGAGATAGGATCAGTAGTATCCTAGAACGAGTGTGAAGAGTATATTTCTTTCAAATGAAAACAAATTTCGTTTTGAAAATCTAAATCAATCATTCGTATTTGATTATTTATTTAATTGATTTGGACAATCCGATATATAAAGATTTTGCATATGCGTCTTGCAAACGTGTATTCGAAGTTTTAATATACTGGATGGTTATAGGATCATACTCTAGTTGCCCGGGGGTAATTCTGGTGATGGGGCACTGTCGCCAGTATTTATTTTCGAGTGACGAAAGTGAGATTTCTATATATTTCCTATTGACTGGTGTGAGAACCAAAATTAGATAGGGCCTATTGTTGTGATTTGGCATCAAAAATCTGATTCTTGACTATATATCAAAGTTATGAATTTGAAACTCTAATTCACTAATTGATTGATGTTTGTGTTGTTTGTTTAATTGTTTGGTAATTTTGAACCATTATGCCTAATTTGATCAAATATTGAATTGTATTGAAAATTGGTCGCGTTTGCTTGCATATATATATATATATCATTGAACAGGTCATAGCAAGGAGGCTAGAGCCGAGAATAGAATTTGTTTGCCCGACAAATAGGTACATGTTTATTACATAATTTACTGTTTTGTTTGGGTGATGATGATTTTATGAGCCTATTGGCTAGCCGCTTGGCTTTTTCTTTTTCTTTTTGAGATCTGAAGGACCGGGGAAGCTATTTGAAATTCCCCGATGCTCCCGGTGCAGGGGAGGTTATGGCGAAATTTTTCAAAAATTTAAGGTGTTAGCCAAATTTTTGAAATTTTAGAAAATTCTCAGAAACTAAAGAGTTGGAGAATGGAAGCCTGACCGATCGTAGAGCTGAATAATCAAACCACTTTCGACTTTGTTCCTTTTCGGGGACGAAAAGTTTTAAGTGGGGAAGATTGTAACAACCCGGAAAATCTGGGCCAGTTTGAAATTTTTATTTTGGCCATTTTAGCGAATTTTGATTATTTAAAATGAATTATTTTAAATAATATCGACGAGAAATTTATTTTGAATAGAATTCGAACGTATATATTATACGCGTCGTCGTTAGAATATAAATAATTATATATAATTATAAAAGGAATTGAAAATGGCGCGGTAGTTCGAAAATTCGATTTCTAATTTCGAATGAATATACAGAATTCAATATAAGTCAGAATTGAACGAAACCAGAAATATTTGAATCTGTATAACTATATCTTTGTAACGAAGTTAACAAACTGGGATTTCATCTTAGAAATGATAAGATATGTCCAGTTTAAAATTAGAAATAGTCGCTGTGGAATTTATATATATTTATATATATATAAGGCCCTTAAAAATAGCCGTTATGCAAACGACCTCGGATTTCGACGAAACCAGTTTTGTTGGGTCCGTGATGTCAAATTATTGCTAGATTCCAAATTTCATAATTTTTTGAATCAATATGTGAGCGTGGCAAAGGAAAACGCGTTTGACCAGTTTCAGTTGATTTTAATCGACTGGAAATTGTCCATTTTTCTAACGGTCTCAGAATTCGACGAAACTAGTTTTATTAGGACCGTATCGTCAATACGAAGCTAGAAAATATTTTTCTGGAATTTTTAAAGTTCGTATGTGACTCCGGTAATTTGAAATGTACGTTAAAAATTCAATATAGTGATTTAAATGTAAATTCAACGGAAACTGATTGTAACAGCCGAATCAGCTTACGATACATATCCCATTGTGTTCGGAGTGCGGGTAATTAGCTATGGACGACAGGCGGTGGGCCTCGTTTCGAGGTCGAAATAAAAAGTTACTTTTTAGAGTAATTAATTAAATTAAAAAATATATATATATATATATATACACCTACCGTTTACACTCACTCCTCCCTCACTCCTTTCTCACTTCAGAAAAAAAAAAAAAAAAGGGTCGACGGTTCCCTGAGATCGATGGAGGTCGTCGCCTCCTCCAAGACCACCGCCGCCCCGATTTCTCCCCCTTCCTCTTCTCTTCCGCGCCTCGACCCCCCCCCCCAGCTGCTCCGACGAAGGTGAAAACCCCCCCTGCTGCTCAGTTCGACGCAGACGAGACCCAACCCCCCCCAGATTCGAAACTGCCGACGAACCCCCCCCCCCTCTCTCTGTAAGTCCATTTTTTTTTTTATTATTTATTTACTATTTTATTTCTGTTTTTATTTTATAGATTTAAAACTGATTTTATAAGCAATCAAAACTGATTTATGTTCTGTTAAAATACTGATTTTTGTTATGTTAATAAAAACTGATTTTATGTTAATTATAAAAACTGATTTTTAAGTTAGTAAAAACTGATTTTATGTTAATTATAAAAAAACTGATTTTATGTTATTTATAAAAAAAACTGATTTTATGTTAATAAAAACTGCATTTTTAAAGAAAGTAAAAACTGAATTTATAAAGATTTAAAAACTGAATTTTTAGGAAGTTAAAAACTAATTTTATATAAAGTGAAAACTGGTTTTCTTTTTAAAGTGAAAACTAATTTTTATATATAGTAAAAATAGAATTTTTATATATAGTAAAAATAGAATTTTTATATATTGAACTTCGATAGAAAAAATAGAATTTTTATATATTGAACTTCGATATAAAAATAGAATTTTTATATATTGAACATCGAAGTAAAAAATTCGATTTTTATATATTGAATAGCGAAGTAAAAATGTGATTTTTACGTATGTAGTGAAAGCAGCAACGAAGGTGACAAAAAGGCGAAACGACGAAGACTTCTGCAAAAGAAGAGCCGTGGAGCTAGGATAGCTATATGTGAGAATTTCTCACCTTTCAATTTAATTTTTCTAGTTATATATATATACTAGGATGCAGACGGTGCTTAGTAGCACCCGACACAATCGTCCACAGACCATGGACTTGTTTGTTTGACTGTTTGGTGATTGATTGCGATATTGGTTTGAATGTGGTTTGTGGTGTGAAAAATCGAATCGATAAATTGGTTAGGATTAGACGTGCGCCGTTATAAGGCGAAGGAGTAAGGCTAGGTTAGACCCTTACTCCAAATTTTGTGGTTTGCATAACGAAAGTGAATTTGATTGATATGTGAATGGCGTGGGCCTTCACTAGACTGGGGACAAGGCTAGACCTTATCCCGTTTTTAGTATCGTGCCGTTATGCCGCCGAAATTTTCTAAAATATGTTAGAAAAATAAAAATATCATTTTATTGAATAAATGAATTGAATAGAAATTCATAGGTTGAAATAAAATGTTTTATCGTTAAAAATATAATTTTTAACGTGAATATGAAAATAGTGAAGTGAATAAATAAATATTCATTTACAAACCAGACGGTTTGTTTATGAACACTTATTTGAATGACATTGATTGGGACGATAAATTTTACACATCGCCCAACTGCACAACTAGAATCTGTGTTTGATTGTTTGAAACCCCACACGGGTGTTGGGATGAAATATGAAGTTCACTCATCCTGATTGATTAAATATGTCGATCGATTGATTGACAGGCTGTTATAAGCGTTGAATATCTATATTTGATGCTTATACAGTGTAGTGCACTTTGGTTGATGGTTGATTATTTTTCAATGTAATTATATACATGTGTTGTATGAAAATCCATATAATTAACTTTATATGGTAATTGATTGGGCCTCATTTCAATTTGAAAAATAAAGAATATTATAAAATAAAAGTTCATGTGTTGACAGTACTCATTCATTGAGATTGGTCATGTGTTGAACGAAATATTTTGATAATAACAACTATTTTGAAAAAGAAATATTTGAAATAGAATATTTGAAAATAGAAATTTATGAAGCCGTGCTGATTAGATTGACGCCATTTTGACGTGAACGATATTTATATCGATTTTATTCATCTTAAAAATGAATATTGAAAAGTGATTTCGAAATCAAATATTTTGAATTGAATTGAAAACGATTTCGAAATAAATTGAATTGAAAATGATTTCGAAATGATTTGAATTGAAAACGATTTCGAAATGAATTGAATTGAAAACGATTTCGAAATGAATTGAATTGAAAACGATTTCGAAATGAATTGAATTGAAAACGATTTCGAAATGAATTGAATTGAAAACGATTTCGAAAGAGATTGAATTGAAAACGATTTCGAAATGAAATGAATTGAAAACGAATTCAAATTGAATTGAAAACGATTTCGAAATGAAATGAATTGAAAACGAATTCAAATTGAATTGAAAACGATTTCGAAATGAAATGAATTGAAAACGAATTCAAATTGAATTGAAAACGATTTCGAAATGAATTGAATTGAAAACGATTTCGAAATGAATTGAATTGAAAACGATTTCGAAATGGATTGAATTGAAAACGATTTCGAAATGAATTGAATTGAAAACGAATTGAAATGAATTCAAATTGAATTGAAATTTGAATTGAATAGAAATGAATTTTGAAACGAATTTATAAAGAAGAATTCAATTTTGATTTGAAATGAAAAGGAAGTTGAAATTGCTTTTGAAACGAATTTAAAACTATTTATATAATTCGTTTTAAATAGGAATCGACGAAGTATATATTATATATATTATATATATAATATAATGGCCTGAATAGAACGCGCCGCGCCGCGGCAGTTCGCGAATTTCGACCATTTATTTCAAACGGACATTGCGGGAGATCCGACCGTCGGATTCTCCTAAAACCGGAACCGTTGGGTTCGTATCGAAAAGAGCTTTCTAATGAATGTTAGAAATTTGAAATCTAACGGTTGGATTTGGAGATACGTCCAAATCAAATTCGAAAAAGGTCGCTGTAAGTGCAGTTCGATGGCCATTGATGGAAATCGACTGTACGGGCCTTGATAAAATTATTAAAAATAGCAATAATTTGTGTAAAATCATAAGAAATGATTTAGAAAGAATTGGGATGAAAAACTCCATATTTGAAAAGATAAAAATGGATTTTTATCGAAATGAACTAGTTTTGAACTAGAATTATAATTCTATTTATTTTTAAATAAATAAATTGAATTCAAAAAGGGTTTTGAAAATAACCAAAATTTCCAATGCTTGCATTGGAATGGATTTGAATCGAAATTGTCTTCGGAATATTTCGATGTTGGAATACGTGATTATACAGATGTTGTTACGGAAATTTGAAAGATATATATTTATATCGTTATTTCCAATACGACATTTGTTAGTCAGAGAATTCGATATTGAATATAAGCCGATATATTTTCTATTCAGAGCCTTGTATTGAATATCGAATGTGATTTGGGTTTGTCGTGAATGGTGTCTTCACTAACACTGTTCTTGAACCCAGTTGAGAAATGATTAAATCTTTTTATTTAGATTTAATGAAGTGTACCAGTTAAATAATATTTAATTGGGATTGAATTGATATTGATTTTTGGGTTTATCGTGAACAGTGTTTTAAATAACACTCGTTCTTTAACCCGATAATTAATAAATGTGATTTTGGGTTTATCGTGAACCGTGTTTTAAATGACACTGATTCTTTAACCCAGTTAACGATTAAAACTAAGTGGAGTTTTAATGAATCTTTAATTAGATTGAAAAGACCGAGAATGGACTATCACCAGTTTTGCTCCAGGCGATAGTTAAATCTTTAATTAGATTTGAACGTGAAATTTAGAAACTAACTGTCGGTTAGCCAAGCAGAATGGTTTTCTGGATATTGATCTGATGTTGGTTTCGGCCTTCGGGGTTAATATTTGGGGAATTATTCTCTTGATTAATTTACGGTTAGTGACTAATGAATTGGAATGAGGCGTATGTTGTGTTTGTGTAACACTTTTATAATATATACGCGAGTTATTCGGAAAGACCGGGTTTATCCCATTCTGAATAACTGATACGACGATAAGTCGAAGATGAAGACGGTGGTCGAAGACCGGAGGTCTTCACGTCGTTTGGGTGATAACTGATGATCTTGATTGGGCTGTACACCCAAGAAGATGGAAACAGTTAGTGATCGTCCAGACGTACTTGGAGATCGATGGATATGCGGGGTACTAGGTGCCTCCGGTTTCGTTCAGACCCAGAACGGACCTGTAAATGGACTGTGTGTCCGACATTGGATTTCATTCTGTGTGACTGATATCGGTTGCATAGAGTGGTTTGCCTGTGTGGCATGCTAAGATGCAAATGATCGAGGCTTCTGTTGAAAAGCAAAGTCTTGTGGGGATGATCAAAGCACGGCCTTTGTGGCGTAGCTTTGTGTAACGTTTACTTCGCGTGTTTCGCACCCGGTATGAACCAAAAACGGGAGACGGACCTCAGGGAGGACTTGCGTTTCTTTCTAGTTAGAAGTGGCGTCAATGGTTTTACACGCCCTGACGAGTTTGACTTATGTGGTTGTTGCTGTTGCGAGGCGCCTCGGTTATATCGGTTTCGGCCGATGCTTCTGGTCGGCTGACGGACCAGACTTACACCCCATAGGGTGGGGAAGCGTAGTGTTCAGGCATAATAATCCACATCGGTGGACCGGCCCTGTCGCTCCAAGGCTTGCCTGCGCGCTTGCCTGTGGCTCGGGCTAGAGAGTCACGAATCGGTTGAGGACTATCTTTTGCCTCGGTTCATAGACGGAAATCCAATTTCCAAATACGTGACTTTGCGATTTTATTTGTAGAGCCTAGTATGGCGACATAGTGGGATGGGGCGCTCATGCCGCCTATGATTGATACTTATGATTTGAAGTTGTTTTATACACTATGCACTTATCATAGTATCAAATGATTTGTTTTAAACGTATCAAGCATTCTTTGGCTGTTATAAGGGAAAACCCTATCCTCGGCTGCGTTTCATTGTGTGATGGGACCTGGGTCTTATAACAGCTTCATTTTTCTTTATTTAGCATTTCGCTGTTTGTTTTATGCACTGGTATTCTTGGGAGGAAACCCGTTCCGTGTTATACGGCGTGGTCCCTTGATTTACCTAACTTTTAAAATAAAGAATAATAACTGTTTTAGTTCTCACACCAGTCCCATGACTGACCTGGAGTTTATTGTTTTAACCTAAACTCTGGGTGCCCTTATTTTGACACGGGCAGCTAGTAGTTTCGGTTTTGCAGATTTATATTCACAGGATCCTGGTTTACAGCTGGAACGATATCCGGAAAGCTTTGTATCCGTATATCTCTTCTAGTTGTGTATTGTATTATTTTCCGCTGCTATGTATTTAAATGTAATTTAAATCTCTGATATTTCTGTGTAATATTCATTTATACTCTGTATATTCTTGTAATCTGATGCATTGTTGTTATATACAATGAAATGTTCTTTTATATGCGTTCTGTTGTGGCTTGTTCTCGAACTATCCGACGCTTTCCTTTACGGGGAAGTTGCGGGTCTTCACACGACTAGGGGAGATTAAACCCACAAACATCACTCTTCAACTAGCCGATCGATCTGTCAAAAAGCCATTGGGAATTATCGAAGACGTCTTGATACAAATCAAACAGTTTTACTTCCCTGTCGATTTCATAGTTCTAGAAACTGAACCTGTCTCAAATCCCAAAGTTCAAATACCGTTGATATTAGGACACCCTTTCTTAGCAACCTCAAATGCTGTCATTAATTGTAGGAACGGTCAACTTCGACTTTCCTTCGGGCACCTGACCATTGAGCTAAACATCTTTAATCTCAACAAACAACCTAGGGATTTTGAGACCGATGAAATCGACATGATTCAAACCATAGTTGACGAAACCTCTAATGACACTTCTGAAGCCTTGAAAATGTGTCTGGAACATTTCGACTCTGATTTCGACGAACTTGAATACATTTCTGAACTGAATGAATTTCTTGACTTAAATCCTTCGTCTTCTGACTCTGACCAAGGAATGTTAACCAATGTTAACACTCAAGAACATCCTAAGTTAGATCTCAAACCCTTGCCACAAGACCTTAAGTATGCATACTTAGACTCATCAGAAACTCTTCCTGTAATCTTGGCCTCTGATCTTACCAAGGACCAAGAAGAAAAACTCTTAGAAATTTTGCGGGAAAATAAAGAAGCCTTGGGGTGGGAACTGAGCGATATAAAAGGAATTAGCCCATCAATTATGGAACATCGCATACATTTAGTTGATGAGGCTAAACCCACCCGTGAGGCTCAAAGGAGATTAAACCCAAACATCAGAGAAGTGGTCAAGGAGGAGATAATCAAATTTCTAGACAATAACATCATCTATCCCATCTCTGATAGTACCTGGGTAAGTCCGGTACAAGTCGTACTAAAGAAATCGGGAGTCACAGTGATCAAAAATGAAAATAATGAGCTCGTCCCAACAAAAATCAAAACAAAATGGCATATGTGTATCGACTATTAAAAGCTCAACTCAACCACGCGAAAAGACCATTTTCCCTTACCTTTTATTGACCAAATGCTCGAACACTTAGCGGGTCATGAGTACTATTGTTTTCTCGATGGATACTCTGGCTATAACCAAATCCCTGTTACTTTAGAGGATCAACACAAGACTACCTTTACTTGTCCCTTTGGAACCTTTTCTTATCGTTACATGCCTTTTTGTTTTTGTAATGCCCCCGCGACTTTCCAAAGGTGTATGATGAGTATTTTCTCTGATATGGTGGAAGAATTCTTGGAAATATTCATGGATGATTTTTCAATCTATGGATCACCTTTTTCCCAATGCCTCACTCATTTAAAACTCATCCTAAAATGTTGTAAGGAAAAATCACTCGTGCTTAATTGGGAAAAATGCCACTTCATGGTAAAAAGGGGGATAGTTCTAGGTCATGTCGTCTCCAAAGATGGCCTTGAAGTCGATAAATCTAAAATCGATTTGATTGCCAATCTGCCTCCTCCTAAGTTTGTTAAAGATGTTCGTTAATTTCTTGGCCACGCAGGATTCTATAGAAGATTCACTAAGGACTTCTCGAAAATTTCAAAACCTCTCTCAAATTGACTTACCAAAGACGTTAAGTTCGAATTCTCTAATGACTGCAAAACATCTTTTGAAACTCTTAAGTCAATCTTGACCACAACTCCCATCATTCAACCTCCTGATTGGACTCAGCCCTTTGAACTTATGTGCGACGCTTCTGACTTTGCAATTGGAGCCATCTTAGGTCAGCGTATCGATAAACTCCCTCGAGTCATTTATTACGCTAGCAAAACCTTAAACGAGGCCCAATTGAATTACTTAACTACTGAAAAGGAATTTTTGGCAGTTGTCTTCGCTCTTGAGAAATTCAGACCATATCTCATTGGATTCAAAGTCATAGTTTACACTGATCATGCTGCCCTACGATATTTGCTTTCTAAAAAGGATGCCAAGGCCCGCTTGATTCGTTGGATCCTTCTTCTTCAAGAATTCGATACAGAAATATGAGATAGAAAGGGTTCTGAAAATGTTGTAGCTGATCATCTCTCTCGAATTGTGCACGAAAATGTTGACGACACCCAAATCGACGACTATTTTCCTGACGAACAAATTCTTTCCATCTCTAGCACCCCTTGGTACACTGACATTGTGAATTATCTGGTCACACAACAAACACCCGCTGAATGGTCGAAACAAGATAAACAAAAATTTCTCTCGAAAGTTCGAAACTTCTATTGGGACGACCCATATCTTTTCAAATACTGTCCAGACCGAATCATTCGAAGGTGTGTGCCCGATCATGAACACCAAAGTATTCTCTCCTTCTCACATGACCATGCTTGTGGCGGTCATTTTGGAGCAAGAAAAACTGCTGCAAAAGTATTGCAAAGCGGTTTTTATTGGCCCACACTCTTCCGTGACACTTTCGAATTTTGCTCTAAATGTGATCGATGTCAAAGAACGGGTCGAATCACTAAGCGAAACATGATGCCTCTCAAACCCATTTTAGTGATTGAGTTATTCGATGTTTGGGGCAACGATTTCATGGGACCATTCCCTAATTCATTTGGGAATCTTTACATCTTGCTTGCGGTAGATTATGTCTCAAAATGGGTTGAAGCCATTCCGACCAAAACCAACGACAACAAGGTTGTTGTCAAATTCCTCAAAGAAAACATCTTTTCGTGCTTTGGCACACCTCGAGCTATCATTAGCGATAATGGCACTCACTTCTTTAATCGTGCTTTTGAGTCCTTGCTAAAGAAATACTCAATCACACACAAGCTATCGACCCCTTACCATCCACAAACTAGTGGACAAGTAGAAGTTTCCAATAGACAAATCAAGCAAATTCTTGAGAAAACCGTGAATTCCAATAGAAAAGATTGGTCCGTAAAACTGATTGATGCACTTTGGGCTTTTCGCACTGCTTATAAAACCAATCTAGGGATGTCACCATACCGATTAGTCTTTGGAAAGGACTGTCACTTACCTCTTGAATTTGAGCATCTTGCTCTTTGGGCCATAAAATTTTTGAACTTTGACATAGAGAAATCCGGCTCACATAGGAAGTTACAAATTTCTGAATTAGAAGAATTAAGAAATGAGGCGTATGAAAATGCGAAAATTTACAAAGAAAGAACCAAAGCCCAACACGACAAAAACATACTTCGTAAGGAATTCAACGTAGGTCAAAAAGTTCTTTTATACGACTCTAGACTTCACTTGTTTCCAGGAAAACTCAGATCTCGATGGACTGGACCTTATGTTGTGAAAACAACATATCCTCATCGAGCAGTTGATATTAAAAATCCTAGGGATGGAAAAGTCTTCAAAGTAAATGGTCAACGACTGAAACCAATTCTAGAACTCGAACAATATGACGAAGATGACCTTATCGATCTTCATGAGCCTGACCATCCACCGTGAAATCGGGTGGTACACGTTCTTTCTCTTTTATTTTTCTTTTTCATTTTTTTTCTTTTTGTTTTTCTGCCATTTTTGTCTGCATACCTTAGACAGTTGGGACATTGTCTCAATCTAGTGTGGGGGGAGTCTGCATTTCATTCATCTTTCATTTTTTTTATTTTTTTATTTTTCTTTCTTTTCATTTTCAGCCATTTAAATAGGACCATCATGCATTTTAAATCGTAGTAACATACCATTTTTTTTACGACTCATTTTCAATTGATACAACAAAATAAGTTTACAATTTTTAGCCAGTTGATAGTATTTTTTTCTCTCAACTTAGATCGAATAAGAAATATAATGAAAAGTTTAATTTTGAGGGATAATAGTGTAACCGCTACATAGGCAGATTCTTAGGTGATGGCCATGAATTCTATTCTATATTATAGACTTTGTTTAAATAAGTGGAGGACTTAAAATACTTATATTGGCTTGTCAAATCTTTAAAACTAAGTTGTGTTAAGTTGAATTCGGGTAACTCTCTTTTGTGCTTATAATTTCAATAATAATAATAGCAATCCAAGGGTATCCAACATTGCTTGTATATCAAGCGTTGGTGTGCAAACCCGCCAAGCTCTATCCGACACGTTGTTGACAAAGTCAGCGTTGGAATATCTTGGTCTCATTTTATGAAATTGGACACCTAAGGATTACCGACACGTTATTGACAAAGTCAAAGTCGGCCTGCACAATCCGCCAAGCTCTTTACCCACTCTCCGTTAGTCCGCGAGGCAGTGCATGGGTGGTAAACCTTGGTCTTTTTAGTTAGGTGTATGTACTTAATCATAAATTTTAAAATTTTATAGAATAAAAAAATAAGCGATGATAATTTTATAGAACTGAAACACTACAGATAAAGCTCGGCGAATGCTCTAGGATTTTGCCGGGGTTGGAGAATGGTAATTTGAAGAAAGAATGGGCAAAAGACATAACCAGGTTGCTCAATATGAACATTAAAGAGCTCCAAGCCAGACCTGCCTCACTCTCAATAGGGAAGGCTGTTACAACTCAAAACGTAGTGTCCCCATATGCGAATATTCCTCCGCCTCCTGGGCACAAGCCGAGGCCTCTTGACATCCTCTATGAGCGAGAACCAACGATTACGGATGAGAAAGCTCAACCAAAGACTCCAATCACAAGGAGAATGAAGAAGGAAATGTTGAAAAACCTACAAGAAAATGGTTAGACAGCATGCCTCCTTCACAACGAACTTATAATGTATCTATTTATGAGTTTGTATGTATTTGTACCAGGATAACTAGCAATGTATTGAAACATGTACCTTCATTGGATGTAGTAATTTCTTCCCTGCGTGGAATCATGGTGGAAGGACCACCTTAAAAACCTATAGTTGATATGTATGTCACATATCACCTGCACTACTATGTACTTTTTATTTTTTAATAAATAAAAGAGTGTTACAGATCACTATAAAAACCGGTCGGCTTTGCCAAAAAATAATAATAATAAGCGATGATGCCCAAACACTCCTTGACCTTATTGATTTGACTAGCCATACATGAGAAAATAATAATACCACTTTGCAAACTGTGCCAAGCAAACTAAGAATTTATTTCATGGCTGCACTATGTTATCGACCGAACTAACTGGCCAAACTGGAAATTAACATTTGAAAACTTGATTTATATTGAAAATTTGTGACAAGTTGAGGTATCTAAAATAAAATCAACTGATTAGAAATTATTAACTTAATTTGTTGTACCACTTTCCTGAAACAAGTCGTGTTGTCATTCTTGTTTTCTTTGTTTTTTTGTATATAACCATTGCATTCATTAAATCCACACATACTGCATTTGGATTTTGTGGGTAGTATCCGCTGAAAACCCTCACGAGACACCACTCGTCCTACTAGGGACACCTAGAGGTTTAACGGCTTGTTGCATACGCTCAATGCAATCGTGTTTCCTACGAAAGTGTGACCTTTCTAGTTAGTTTTTCATTTTCTTTTTACTCGAGGACGAGTAAAAGATAAGTGTGGGGGTATTTGATTAACATAGAAATGTGTTTATTTTATGTTCTTATACTTTATCTTTTGTAAATAAATAAATGATACTTTGGGTACTTTTGTGTGTTTTTATAGGTTGTCAAGAAATGCCTCCTTCGTTTCAAATTAAAGGCCAACCACAAATAAAAAGCTACTTCCCCGTATTAAAGCCATCTCAATTACAAAAGACGTTGTAGCTCACTGGTAAATGCATAGATTTGTACTGAGAGACCTGAGTTCGATCCCCGTCAAGCTCACTTTTTGCCGAAGAACGGAACATTCACACTGCTCCTTTGCCATGAAAAATTTATGGATTAGTGTTATATTGTATATATATTCATACGTATGTATGTATGATATACACTAATAAGAGGAATAGCCAGATTCCTATCGTGGAAATCATCTCAAATCCATCAATTTGTCTACTGAAGAATATTTTATTGCCAAGAGGAAGATCAATTTTGAAGATTTTATCCTATGTTGCCTTTGGAGACTAGTAAGCGTCTGTGTTTGGAATAATTAATCACATGCAATCTAATTACCAATCAACTAGCTATACGGAGGATTTGGAAGATATTCACCAAGATATGCATCAGATATTCTTAAAAGAATTATTTCCAAACAAGCCTAGTCAAGGAAGGCAAGAGATATGATATTACTTCTTGGGAAAAGAGACCCATTTATTCATAGACTTAATTAGGATTTTTCCTATCTCATCTATAAATATACGTTGTAACCATTGTAAGAGGATCCATTCTTCTGTACTCTCTTTTAGTTTTAATAAAGCTCTTCTTCGTTTAGTTTATTTGCTTTACTTTCATAACAATTTGTGTTCTACTCAATTAGTTTTGGTAGACAAAAATTGTTATTTCTATTGCTTATTAGTGATTAGTCGTTTGATTAGTTTCAACGACAATCCTAATTTACTTTTTGTTGTTCTTCTTTTCCTGCCATTTTACTTCCTGCATTTTATTTCTGTTTTGCATTTTAATTTCCAATTGATAGTTGTGATTTGATCGTCGGTTCAATTAGATTTGTTCTGAATCGGATCGCAGTTTCAATTTTCATTATATTCAAAACCAACCTCGAAAATTGTCTAACTCGCCCCAGAATAAATAAATAATAATTTTTAATTACACCTCCTTGTGTTCGACCTGTACGCTACACACCTGTATGCTTGCAGAATTTAATTTAAATGTCGCGCTTTTCTGATACATAGACTAGCGTCGAACACTACGCTACACAGTCCGTGCTTTGATCATCAACCACAAGACTTTGCTTTTCAACAGAAGCCTTGATCAATTGCCACTTACGCGTGCCACACTGGCAATTCACTCCATGCGACTGATGTCCATCGATATACAACCTCTGAGCTCGTACGTCTTAGAGAAGGGCGTTAAGCAAGTGAATAAATTCTCCACCGCCAAACAGATGTATATTTAATAGAGATCAATCAACATAGAATAAAATCCAATGTCAGTCACACAATCCATTTACAAGTTCGCTCTGGGTCTGAACGAAACCGGAGGAACTTTCCTCGCATATCCATCCATCTCCAAGTACGTCTGGACGATCACCAACTGTTTCCCTCATCTTGGGTGTATAGCCCAATCATGATCATCAGTAATCACCCAAACGATTTGAAGACTTCCGGTCTTCAACCACCGTCTTCATCTTCGACATCTCTTCGAATCGGTTATTCAGAATGGGATAAACCCGGTCTTTCTGAATAGCCCGCGTATATAATAAACACGTGTTACACAAACACAACAAACGCCTCATTCCAATTCAGAATATTCTTTTATTCACAAAATCACATTCTTTAGGGAAAGGTTCCCATTAATTTTATCCAAGATAAATTCTTCTAAATTTATTCTTTAATCTTCCTTTGGATATCATTTCAAACTAGTCGGGATTAGCGAACCACACCGAAGTAATTATTTATTTTATTTCCCAATCCCAACCTATATATCCCATGGAGAAAACTGGTATTACTCCATATCTAACACCACGGTGTTATCGGTAAAATTAATTACCATCTCACATTCAAATCTAATTAAAGATTTAACTATCGCTTTGGAGCAAAACTGGTGGTACTCCATTCCCGATCACCTTTCAGATTTGATAATTTAAACTATCAATTCACATTTCAATCTAATTAAAGATTCATTAAAACTCCACTTAGTTTCAATCTTTTCAAAAATCAATATCCTACCTTTAACTGGGTTAAAGAACCAATGTCATCTAAAACACGATTCACGATAAACCCAAAATCACACTCTATTGTTAATCGGGTTAAAGAACAGGTGTTGTTCAAAACACCGCTCACAATAAACCCAAAAACCAATTCAAATTCAAATTCAATTAAATATTATTTAATTGATACACTTCATTGAATCTAAATAGAAAGATTTAATCTTTTTCTCTATTGGGCTTAAGAACAGTGTTAATGAAGACACCATTCACGACAAACCCAAATCACATTTGATATTAAATACATGGCCCTGAATAGAAAATATACCGGCTTATATTCAATATCAAATCCTGAAACCAACAAATATCGTATTGGAAATAACGATATAAAATATATCTTTCAAATTCCCATAACAATATCTGTATAGTCACGAAATCCAACATCGAAATATTCCGAAGATAATTTCGATTCAACTCCAGTCCAATTCACGTATTGGGAATATTGATTATTTTTAAAATCACTTTAAATTCAATTTATTTATTTCAAAAATAAATTGATTTTAATTCTAGTTCAAAACTAGTTCATTTCGACAAAAATATAATTTTATCCTTCAAATGTGGAATTTTTCATCCCAGTTCTTTCCAATTCACATATTATGATTTTACACAAATTATTAATATTTTTAATAATTTTATCAAGGCCCGTACAGTCGATTTCCAACAACGGCCATCAAACTGCACTTACAGCGACCTTTTCCAAATTTGATTTGGACATAATTCCAAATCCAACCGTTAGATTTCAAATTTCTAATATTCATTGGAAAGCTCTTTTCGATACGAACCCAACGGTTCCGGTTTTAGGAGAATCCGACGGTTGGATCTCCCGCAACGTCAATTCGAAGTCAATGGTCGAAATTCACGAGCTACCGCGGCGCGACACGTTCTATTTAAAATATTTTACTCAACACATGAACATCGTCAACACATGACTATTTTTGTATTCAACACATGAATTTCCTTTTATAATATTCATTAATTTCCCGATTGGAATGAGGCCCAATCAATCACCATATAATGTTAATTATATGGATTCCATAAAACACATGTATATAATAGCAATGATAAACAATCAACCATCATCCAAGGTGCACCACACAACTGCATAAGCATCAAATATAAATAATTAACGCTTACACAGCCTGTCGACCAATCGATCAACATACAATTAAATAATTGGGATTAGTGTACGTCAAATATCTTCCCAACACCCGTGTGGGCTTTCAAATCAATAAACACAGGTTTTTATTTGCGAAGTTGGGCGATGTGTAAAATTTATCGTCCCAATCAATATCAGTCAAATCAGTGTATATAAACAAATCGGCCGATTTGTTTATAAATATTTATTTTCTCACATTCACTATATTCATATTCACGTTAAAAATTATATTTTTAACGATAATTAATTTATTTCAACCATCTACAATTTATTATCGATTTCACATCAACATCACAAACAATTTTCACAACACATCAATCAAACAAACAAGCCATCCATGGTCTGTGGATGACGGGTGTCAGGTGCTGCTAAGCACCGTCTGCATCCTAGTATATATATATAACTAGAAAAAGGAAATTTAGAGTGAGAAGTTCTCACCGATAGCTAATCCAATACCACGAATCTCCCTATGTAGAAATCTTCGTCGCTCTCGCCTTTTGTCACTCCGTTGCCCGTAGCCACTACACATATAAAAATCACATTTTTATATTGTTGCTATGTACATAAAAATCATATTTTTATAATTAATCCATATGGATAAAAATTCTATTTTTACATTGCTACTATATAGATAAAAATTCTATTTTTACATCGCTACTATATAGATAAAAATTCTATTTTTACATCGCTACTATATGGATAAAAATTCTATTTTTACATCGCTACTATATAGATAAAAATTCTATTTTTACATCGCTACTATATAGATAAAAATTCTTTTTTTACATCGCTACTATATAGATAAAAATTCTATTTTTACATCGTTATTATATAGATAAAAATTCTATTTTTACATCGCTACTATATAGATAAAAATTCTATTTTTACATCGCTACTATATAGATAAAAATTCTAATTTTACATCGTTATTCTCTGCATAAAGATTTCTCCTTTTCATATATAAAGATTTTATTTTCTATTTTATAGAAATTATATTTTCAATACACTACTTACATAAATATAGTATTTTTATATCTTCTACTATATAAAGGTCATATTTTTGTTTCACTATGTAACACCCCACCTTCGCCGGGGTAACTCTTGCAAGCACACCAACTTTGGAGGGGCGTTAAACAAGGTAAACATGCATGCAGATATCACAAGACAGAACATATAAGCAAAATAGAGTAATAAAGCAGCGGATAAAACTTGCATTTCCAAAACCATAGTTAAGTTACAACAAAGTACTTAGTCATTATTTTCCAACAAACAAAGTCTAGAAAGAAACATAAACTGGAAAAACTGAAATACATAAAGTACTATCCCCAGAGTGAAGTGATAAACCATAGCTAGCTCAATGTCCAAAACCGTACATGAGCAAATCCAGTAAGCAAGCTGTAAAGATCCAAGCTAAGCTCCAATGTTCCCACCCTGAGAACCTGAGGGTGGGAAACGGAAGAAAAGAGGCGAAAGAAAACAGGTCAGTCAAAAAGACTGGTAAGCCCTGACTACTATCTGTCCATGAACGAGTAAAGTTAACTGGCATGAGAAGCTGAGATGAACATAAGGATAACAACATACTGGCATGGTGATTAACTAACAAGATAGATAAAGGTGACATCGCATAATCAAGGTTAAGTTTTGCACCACGGGTGTACTAGCATTTTAACATGTCAAGTAAAAACAAGGATTGATCCCTTGGCCCAAGCTTGGCCCAACATCATGAGATGACCTAAATCAAGGTCCAACTACATGGTCTAGTCGATCGGCTCCCTATAAGCCTAACTCGTCAAGTGTCGGTGTCATACGGCCCAAACATGCAATGTAGTTAAACTGCGCTAGGTCCACCCTAGGGTGTATCAAGTCCTAGGGTGTCAACCTTGGACACCAATCAAGTTGCACAGTCTAGATCTACTAGTACCCGTGCCTGATTCTCCAACTCCGAACTATGTGCACGACCATAGTCCGCCTGGACCTACACCGGCGTACCTACTCAGCCGTCGTTTTGGTCGCTTACATGTCAGCCCAGTAATCGTGCCCCACCCTAGCCTAGTCCTAGGGTCTTATGATACTATCAAGAGGGTTACTGCTGAAAAGGACCACGCAACTAGGGTTTCCTTAACGGGTTAAATGTGGTTAACCCGATCCAAACGTGGATTAAATTGGTTAAGTGTACCCAAGGTTCATGACTTAACCCCGATTAACCCATCAAGCCCAAATTGATTAAGTATTAAGTGGATCATGACTTAACCCTAATCAGGAGGCATTAATTAACTTAATGTGCTTTAACCTCTCACATTAGACCTTGTTGTGGTTACTAGTTAAGCCGGGCGGGTCCGGGTAGCTTTACACCACAACTTGGTCTAACCTCGGGTTCGAGCACAACATGACCAACTTCTCACATTGGGTCCTATTGTTTGTAGCCACTAGTTAAGCCGGGCGGGTCTGGGCAGATTTATGCTACAAACTCAACCCTACTTCGAGTTGGCCATACTCATATTTTCTAAGTGTCATGTCCATTATGTTTCCAAAACATAATTACAAGTTAACATATCACGTTATGTTATAAAAACCATGTTTATGTCATAATGTTACCCAACCCCAACGTAATCCCATCGTTTACTTAGTCGCAACAACGCATAAAGGATAAAATAGGGAACTTGGCATAATCATGAAAAAAAGGTATTGAAGCCACAAGTTTAACATGGTGGCATATGAAATGTACATATGTTCATACACTTGCATATTGCATCATTAGGCTTCAAAAGCATGCATAAAACCAAACTTAACATATGAGTGATACATGGTGATAAATGACATGTAGAAGTTGCTAGAAGTTCGCATTTAGCCTCACATGCAAGTTATCATAAGGGATATGATAACTTTCATGTTGCCAAAATGCAACCTTTAATATAAAGCTTGGAGATTTATGCTCACAACCTCAAGTTTAACTTGCATAACATGATAACATGTATATAATGATCAACCCAAACTTGCATAACATAGCAACATGTGTCATACATCATGATTAAACCAACTTGCATAACATAATGATCAACCAAACTTGCATATCATGATGATCAACCCAAACTTGCATCATTCATTTAACTTTAGAGTTCAATAAAAAGAAAGTAGAAAAGGGCTTACAATGCTATGAAGACACAAATGAATATTTATTATAAAGATTGAGACGAAGCCCTTATGCAATCACCAAAAAGACCCAAATATGAATGCTCCAATGAAAAACCCTTGCGCCAAATCAATAAAAATCCTTGCTTTGAAATAGAAATGTTGCAACTTGACTTGAATGCAAAGTAAGAACACTCATACAAGTTTGAAAGCACTTGTATGAACTCACAATCTCTCATAGAAATAAACTTAGGAATTTTAGCATGAGAGTGGAGGCCATGAGAGGAACAAATTTGACATAATTTAGTTGTAGGATTGAATAATGGTGATTTAGGCTGGGTTTAGGGGTCTTTTTATAGAGGATTAGGATAGTATTAGCCATAGGATTAATCCTAGATTCAATCAGAGCCATCAAATCCCGTTACTAGCCAACAAAACAGGTCAAAACAGCCAGAATGGTGCACCAGGTTGCCTGGGTCCGACCAGGCAGGTCGACCCCCAGGTCGACCCTGGAATCGACTCCCCAGTCGACCTGGCCCCACCTAGGTCGACTCCCAGGTCGACCTGGTCTGGGCGGGATTTTTCCCGCCTACCCCGAATTTTCTGAAATTTGAATCTGTTTTGTATTTGAATTTTTCGTGAAACTTCGTGAGGCCATATCTCAGTCATACGGACTCCGATTTTCGAAAACTCGGACTCTATTTCGCGTATTTTTCCTAGATGAACGCAGTGGCACAGCCCGTTTCCCTTGATTCAGATTTTACAGTTTAATTCTGCCTTGATTTATGTTATAACATGTTATTCAAAAATACGGGTTGTTACATTCTCCCCTCCTTAAAGGATTTCGTACCCGAAATCTCCAAGTTAGGAAGAACGTATCCTACCATCCATCATCCATCTACTCAAAACATCATCCACGTGCAGTCATTGTCCATAAAGGATTCTAAATGCTGTATGATCATATGCAAACGTGTGTGTATATGTACTTATCTAATGCGAAAATCAGGCGGTTACTGATACAGTAAACCTCCTTAATGCAAAGCATGTTAGTGAAATGAGTCCATATGTATGCAAATTCCTAACATAATTTATAATCTCTACATGAGTGCATATAACATTCATCCATATGCAACATCCATGTGATAGCATAACAAGTTTCATCCATCAATAAGTATAAGCACTCATGCATATGCAACATGAAAGTGTGTGGCCGATCTTAGTGCCTAACATGTATCATGCATCCACGAGTACACGTGCAAACACTTGCAACCACTTGCAACCATCAAGCATAACATGTTTCAAATACATGTTTCATCCTAAGGGTTTCTACCTAAGGTCCTCATGACAAGCTTAACGAGATAATAAGATAAACAGGATAAACACGGATAAAAGTAAGATATGCTAATTAGGAAAGAGGTCGAGAATGTACCCTAAAAAAGGAATGGATAAAGCCCACGCATCTTCTACTCGGTTTCCCAAGTTGCATCTTCATCGGCTTCACCCCACTGAACTTTCACCAATTTGACTTCTGGATTTCTTAGCTTCTTGATCTCAGTTCCCAAGATACGAATCGGTGCTTTTCTCAAGGTTGCTTCTTTCTCTACCTCAATGTCTTCAAGAATGCTTGGTTCAACCACCTCAGCGGACTCATGTAGGCACTTTCGGAGATGCGAGACATGAAAGACATTATGCACTCCGGCTAGCTTTTCGGGCAATTCCACCTTATAGGCCATCTTTCCAATTCTCTCTATGATAGGGAAGGGTCCTACGAACCTTGGTGCCAGCTTCTCGACTGCTCCAAAACGAACCACATTACGTAAAGGAGAAACCTTCACAAAAACCATGTCTCCCACTTCGAATTCCAAATCTGCCCTTCGCTTATCAGCATAGGATTTCTGTCTATCTTGGGCCACTTTCATCCTTCTTCTCACTAATTCAACTTTCTCGGATGTGTCCCGTATCATATCGGGCCCAAGTATAAGTCTATCTGTTGTCTCCCACCAACAAGATGGTGACCTACACGGCCTCCCATACAAAGCTTCAAATGGTGCCATCCCTATGCTGGCTTGATAGCTATTATTATACGCAAACTCTACAAGAGGAAGGTGGTCTTCCCAAGTACCACCGAAGTCGAGAACACAAAGCCTCAAGAGATCTTCTAGCACTCTATTCACCCTTTCGGTTTGGCCATCCGTCTGGGGGTGATAGGCTGTACTCAAATTCAATCGCGTGCCCATTGCTTCTTGCAAACTGTTCTAGAACTGGCTAGTGAAAATTGGGTCACGATCGCTAACTATGCTAGAAGGAACTCCATGCAACCGCACTATCTCTCGAAGATAAATAGATGCCAGCCCTGATGCGGTCCTCTTGCTCTGTACTGGGATGAAGTGAGCACTTTTCGTAAGTCTGTCAACTATGACCCATATGCTCGTGTTCCCTTTTCTTGACCTAGGCAATCCATCCACAAAATCCATAGAAATACTCTCCCACTTCCATTGCGGGACCTCCAATGGATGTAATAGCCCACCTGGTTTCTTTGACTCGGCTTTCACTTGTTGGCACACCATGCACTTTAAAACATACTCTGCCACATCTTTCTTCATTCCATCCCAAAAGAAAATGCGCTTCATGTCCCTATACATCTTGTCCCCTCCAGGATGTATAGTCATCTTCGAGTGATGCGCTTCTTCAAGAACTCTATGGACTAAATCTCCCACTCGAGGAACACATAATCTCCCTTCACGCCTTAGCCATCCTTTATCATCAATAGTATATCTGGCAAGGTGACTAGACGTCTCACCATGAATCAACTTGTCCATAACTTCGACTACCTGTGGATCTTCCTTCTGCGAAGCCCCAACTTGATCAAGCAGTGCGGGTCTAAGCTCAAGGGATGCTAATGAACCCGTCATCGACTCAACAGCCGTCGTGAAATCGAAGGTTGCCAAGAATTCCAAGTTCTTCATCTCAATGAACAAGGGACTCAAAGTCAACCTCCTTCTGCTTAGTGCATCTGCCACAACATTACCCTTGCCAGGGGTATAAGCTATCTCGAAGTCATAAGATGCCAAGAATTCCATCCACCTTTGTTGCCTTAGATTCAGATCTTTTTGCGAGAAGAGGTATTTGAGTGACTTGTGATCAGTATACAACTCAAACCTTTCGCCTAGAAGATAGTGGCGCCAGGATTTGAGTGCAGAGACGATCGTTGCTAACTCCAAATCATGAGTGGGATAGTTCTTCTCATGAACTTTAAGTTGCCTACCCCCATAACATATCACTCTTCCCTCTTGCATTAGAACAGCCCCCAACCCCGTACCACATGCATCGGTGTACACGGTAAACATCTTACCACTATCGGGTAATGCCAAAACTGGAGCTGAGGTAAGGGCTCTTTTGAGCTTTTGAAAAGCAAGCTCACACTCCAAGCCCCATGCAAAGACCAAGTTCTTCTTCGTCAACTTAGTAAGAGGGGCCGAAATCTTAACGAAGTCCCTGATGAACTTCCTATAGTAGCCCGCCAGACCGAGAAAGCTTCTTACTTCGGTTGCATTCCTAGGAGTCTTCCAATCTTGAACCACAACCGCTTTCGCGGGATCCACCGCTATGCCTTGCTTAGAAACTATATGTCCAAGAAACCGAACTTCCCTTCTCCAAAAATGACATTTGGAGAACTTGGCTTTCAACTGATGCGCTCTAAGCGTATCCATCACTTCCTTGAGATGTCTGGCATGTTCTTCCTCGTCCTTTGAGAAGATCGGAATATCATCCACGAAGACAACCACGAACTTGTTAAGGAACTCCCTGAACACCCTACTCATCAAATCTACGAAGTAGACGGGTGCATTAGTCAATCTGAATGGCATGACAAGCCATTCAAAGAATCCATCTGGAGTCCTAAACGCAGTTTTATCAATGCTATCCTCAGCTACTCTAAGCTGATGGAATCCGGTGGCTAAATCGATCTGAGAGAAAACAGAAGCACCAACCAGCTGATCAAAGAGATCATCAATCCTCGGTAAAGGGTGCCTATTCTTCTTTGTCAGCTTGTTCAACTCTCGATAGTCAACACATAGACGAAGCGAACCATCCGCCTTAGTAGCGAATACCACTGGAGCACCCCATTCAGAAATGCTTCGTCTAATAAAATTCTTCTCAAGCAGCTCCTTGATTTGCTTACTGAGCTCTCTTCTTTCACGTGGGGCCATGCGCCTAATGGGCAATGATACTAGCTTGGCATTATCGACTAGATAAATGCGGAAATCTATCTCTCGTTTAGGGGGTAACCCCTTAACTTCTTCAAAGACATCAGGATAGTCTCGGACCACCCTTATAGATTGCAGATCATCGATGGACGAGTCGAGAGATTCAAGATAACATAACATGACGGGACCTCTAGGGTTACAAGAAATTTCTAGGGTATTACCGAGGCGAGTCATGAGCCTCACCACCCTACGTTCACATCGAGAATGGCTCCATAACTGGACAACCAATCCATGCCCAAGATCAACCCATATCCCATGAACCCGAGAACATAAGCATTACACGTGAATTCTACGGTCAAGATAGAAATCTTCAAATCCACACAAATCATAGATAGATGGGCGGAACCCCCAATTGGATTTGAAACACAAACGGGATCCTCAACTAGGCTAGTACTTAGGTGCAAACTTTCAACAATGTCAGAAGAGATAAAACTATGCGATGCGCCAGAATCAAATAAGGTGCGAACAGGATAATCAGAAATATAAACAAGACTTTCTACAGAAATACTACCTCGATCCTGAACTGGAGCGGCGTTGAGAGCATGCACTTGCCCTCCAGAAGGTCCTGCACGCTGATTCTGCGCTTGCCCTTACTTCTTGGGGCAATCCTTACTAAAATGTCCAGTCTCTCCAAAATGAAAGCATTCGCCCGTCTTCCTCTTCTTCTTTCTACAGTCTTTAGCTATGTACCCAACAATCCCACAGTAGTTGCATTTTCTTGGATCCTTTGCCTTGGCCTTGTTTCCCTTATTGTTCTTGTTGTTCTGATTGCTCTGATTTCCTCCCCACTTGGAGTCTGTCTTCTTGGCTTGAGTCTCATTAGCCTTGACTTCCTTCTTGCCATTCTAATCGTCTCCTTGAAGCAATGCCATGTCTACTAGTCCTTCAAAAGTGGCCCCCATGGGTATATGAGATAGGGCTAAACCTTGTAATGGCTCGTTCAACCCTCGTGCAAAGCGTAAAGCCTTCTTCTGGGGAGTATTAATCATATCCAAACCGAATCGGGCGAGCTTGTTAAACTCATTCACGTACTCCATCACTGTCATGTCCCCTTGCTTCAAAGATATAAACTTCTCCAATTGCAAATTCGCCTCAGCTGATGATAGAAACTTAAGCCCAAATCTTGTCCTAAAGTCGGCCCAAGTCTCTATAGGCCTCGTAGCATTGGTGACCTCCCACCAATAAGCAGCTTCTTCTTTTAATAACCATGCTGCCAATAAAACCCTTCTATGATCTTGCACATCAAAGATGGCGAAGAGATCTTCAGTTTCTTTCAACCAATTTCTTGCCTCCACAAAAGTCTCCATCCCAATAAAGTTCTTGCCACCCATCGCCTTAAAGTCTTTGCAAATCTTAGCGAAATATGCTTGCGGATTCTGAGGAGGAGGAGGAACCTCAGTTATATTGGGGG
This sequence comes from Allium sativum, assembly GCA_030737875.1. Classification (NCBI taxonomy): domain Eukaryota; kingdom Viridiplantae; phylum Streptophyta; class Magnoliopsida; order Asparagales; family Amaryllidaceae; genus Allium; species Allium sativum. The sequence continues at coordinate 256,034,996 of CM060927.1, read as the reverse complement.
TATTTGCTGGGCCTACATCGTTGGCCCTAGCTTCCAAGTACCTCCGGAACCATCCGGGAATGGTCACTCCCTCGGGAAGGTTAAGATCGGCCATACTGAAAAAGGAAAAAAAAAGATAGATTCAGAACGAAGGAACGAAGGATAGTGCTATAGCTTTTGGGGAATAGCCTTTTTTTTAAAATAACTAGACTTTTCTTGGAAAATACTTAATTGGTTTTGAAAATAGTTTTTCAAAAGGTAAGTTTCAAAAACACTTTTGCTCAAATCTTGTAAACCTTATGCTCTGATACCAAATGTAACACCCCACCTCTGCCAGGGTAACTCTTGCAAGCACACCAGCTTTGGAGGGGCGTTAAACAAGGTAAACATGCATGCAGATATCACAAGACAGAACATATAAGCAAAACAGAGTAATAAAGCATCGGATAAAACTTGCATTTCCAAAACCATAGTTAAGTTGCAACAAAGTACTTAGTCATTATTTTCCAACAAACAAAGTCTAGAAAGAAACATAAACTGGAAAAACTGAAATACATAAAGTACTATCCCCAGAGTGAAGTGATAAACCATAGCTAGCTCAATGTCCAAAACCGTACATGAGAAAATCCAGTAAGCAAGCTGTAAAGATCCAAGCTAAGCTCCAATGTTCCCACCCTGAGAACCTGAGGGGGGGGGGAACGGAAGAAAAGAGGCGAAAGAAAACAGGTCAGTCAAAAAGACTGGTAAGCCCTAACTACTATCTGTCCATGAACTAGTAAAGTTAACTGGCATGAGAAGCTGAGATGAACATAAGGATAACAACATACCGGCATGGTGATTAACTAACAAGATAGATAAAGGTGACATCGCATAATCAAGGTTAAGTTTTGCACCACGGGTGTACTTGCATTTTAACATGTCAAGTAAAAACAAGGATTGATCCCTTGGCCCAAGCTTGGCCCAACATCATGAGATGACCTAAATCAAGGTCCAACTACACGGACTAGTCGATCGGCTCCCTATAAGCCTAACTCGTCAAGTGTCGGTGTCATACGGCCCAAACATGCAATGTAGTTAAACTGCGCTAGGTCCACCTTAGGGTGTATCAAGTCCTAGGGTGTCAACCTCGGACACCAATCAAGTATGCACAGTCTAGATCTACTGGTACCCATGCCTAATTCTCCAACTCCGGACTATGTGCACGACCATAGTCCGCCTGGACCTACACCGGCGTACCTACTCAGCCGTCGTTTTGGTCGCTTACATGTCAGCCCAGTAATCGTGCCCCACCCTAGCCTAGTCCTAGGGTCTTATGATACTATCAAGAGGGTTACTGCTGAAAAGGACCACACAACTAGGGTTTCCTTAACGGGTTAAATGTGGTTAACCCGATCCAAACGTGGATTAAATTGGTTAAGTGTACCCAAGGTTCATGACTTAACCCCGAGTAACCCATCAAGCCCAAATTGATTAAGTATTAAGTGGATCATGACTTAACCCTAATCAGGAGGCATTAATTAACTTAATGTGCTTTAACCTCTCACATTAGACCTTGTTGTGGTTACTAGTTAAGCCGGGCGGGTCTGGGTAGCTTTACACCACAACTTGGTCTAACCTCGGGTTCGAGCACAACATGACCAACTTCTCACATTGGGTCCTATTGTTTGTAGCCACTAGTTAAGCCGGGCGGGTCCGGGTAGATTTATGCTACAAACTCAACCCAACCTCGAGTTGGCCATACTCATATTTTCTAAGTGTCATGTCCATTATGTTTCCAAAACATAATTACAAGTTAACATATCATGTTATGTTATAAAAGCCATGTTTATGTCATAATGTTACCCAACCCCAACGTAATCCCATCGTTTACTTAGTCGCAACAACGCATAAAGGATAAAATAGGGAACTTGGCATAATCATGACAAAAAGGTATTGAAGCCACAAGTTTAACATGATGGCATATGAAATGTACATATGTTCATATACTTGCATATTGCATCATTAGGCTTCAAAAGCATGCATAAAACCAAACTTAACATATGAGTGATACATGGTGATAAATGACATGTAGAAGTTGCTAGAAGTTCGCATTTAGCCTCACATGCAAGTTATCATAAGGGATATGATAACTTTCATGTTGCCAAAATGCAACCTTTAATATAAAGCTTGGAGCTTTATGCTCACAACCTCAAGTTTAACTTGCATAACATGATAACATGTGTATAATGATCAACCCAAACTTGCATAACATAGCAACATGTGTCATACATCATGATTAAACCAACTTGCATAACATAATGATCAACCAAACTTGCATATCATGATGATCAACCCAAACTTGCATCATTCATTTAACTTTAGAGTTCAATAAAAAGAAAGTAGAAAAAGGCTTACAATGCTATGAAGACACAAATGAATATTTATTATAAATATTGAGACGAAGCCCTTATGCAATCACCAAAAAGACCCAAATATGAATGCTCCAATGAAAAACCCTTGCGCCAAATCAATAAAAATCCTTGCTTTGAAATAGAAATGTTGCAACTTGACTTGAATGCAAACTAAGAACACTCATACAAGTTTGAAAGCACTTGTATGAACTCACAATCTCTCATAGAAATAAACTTAGGAATTTTAGCATGAGAGTGGAGGCCATGAGAGGAACATATTTGACATAGTTTAGTTGTAGGATTGAATAATGGTGATTTTGGCTTGGTTTAGGGGTCTTTTTATAGAGGATTAGGATAGTATTAGCCATAGGATTAACCCTAGATTCAATCAGAGCCATCAAATCCCGTCACTAGCCAACAAAACAGGTCGAAACAGCCAGAATGGTGCACCAGGTTGCCTGGGTCCGACCAGGCAGGTCGACCCCCAGGTCGACCCAGGGGTCGACTCCCCAGTCGACCTGGCCCCACCCAGGTCGACTCCCAGGTCGACCCCCAGGTCGACCTGGTCTGGGCGGGATTTTTCCCGCCTACCACAAATTTTCTGAAATTTGAATCTGTTTTGTATTTGAATTTTTCGTGAAACTTCGCGAGGCCATATCTCGGTCATACGGACTCCGATTTTCGAAAACTCGGACTCTATTTCGCGTATTTTTCCGAGACGAACGCAGTGGCACAGCCCGTTTCCCTTGATTCAGATTTTACAGTTTAATTCTGCCTTGATTTATGTTATAACATGTTATTCAAAAATACGGGTTGTTACACACTACATATATAAGGATCAAATTTTTAACACTTCTGTAATGTAAAAATCATATTCTTATCCTTCTACAATATAAAATAATACTGAAATTAAATTAAAAACTGATTTAATAAAGTAAAAATCACCTTCACTGTCGAACTGGAGCATCGTTGGAGGGGGGTTTCACCATCGCGTTGAGGTCAGTGGGGGAGGCGCATGCGGCGGAGGAGGAGGGCGGCGAAAGGAGGAGGCGGCGTTGGGTTGTAGGGCTCAGGGGTTTGGGTCTCGCGGTTGCGCGATTGGAGAAGAAGGTCAGGGGAAGGAGAAGAGGCGGAGGAGGGAGGTCAGGGGGCGCCGCGCCTCCTGGCGGCGGCGGCGATCGGGGGGGGGGGGTGCGACGATTGTTTTAGGTTTTTTTTCTTTGATTTTGATTTAAATCGAACGGGGGGGCTGAGTGATGTAAGGGGAGAGGTTTATTTTTTTAATTTATTTAATTATTTAATTTCAAAAAGTTGACTTTTTCATTTGACCTCTAAACGAGGCCCACCGCCTATCATCCATAGCTAATTACCCCCATTCCGAACACAATGGGATATGTACCGTAAGCTGATTCGATCGTTTCGATCAGTTTCCGTTATAATCAACATATAACTCTATATATTGAATTTAAATGCGCATTTCCATTTACCGGGGCCACATAATAACTCGGAAAATTCTCAAAAAATATTTTCTAGCTTTGTATTGATGATACGGTCCTGAAAAAACTAGTTTCGTTGGATTCTGAGACCATTTGAAAAATGCCATTTTCCAGTCGATTAAAATCAACTGAAACTGGTCAAACGCGTTTTCCTTTTTCCACGCTCACATATTGATTCGAAAAATTATGAAATTTGGAATCTAACAATAATTTGACATCATGGATCCAACAAAAGTGGTTTCGTTGAAATCCGAGGTCGTTTGCAAAATGGCTATTTTTAAGGGCCGAAATTCCATAGCGACTATTCATATTTTTCAACTGGACATATCTTTTGATTCCCGCTATGAAATTTCGATTTTTCGGATTCGTTGGAAAGGTAGTCCCAATTAGATTCCATTATTTTTGGTTTCACTAAAATCCGGTTTATTTTGACCCGGTACATTCAATTGAAGTTTGAAATCGAATTATCGAACTACAGCGCCATTTTCAATTCCTTTTATAATTATAAATAATTATTTATATTCTAACGACGACGTGTATAAATATATACGTTCTAATTATATTCAAAATAAATTTCTCGTCGCTATTTTTTTAAAATAATTCATTTTAAATGTCCAAACTTCGCTAAAATTGCCAAAATAAAAATTTTAAACTGGCCCAGATTTTCGGGTTGTTACAATCTCCCCCACTTAAAACTTTTCGTCCCCGAAAAGGGACAAAGTCAAAAGTGGTTTGATTAATCAACTCTACGTTCGATCTGGCTTCCATTCTCCAACTTTTCAGTTTCTGAGAATTTTCAAATTCTTCAAAAATTTGGCTAACACCCGAAATTTTCGAAAAATTTCGCCATAACCTCCTTTGTACGGGGAGTGGTTTGGAAATTTATTGGGCCGTATTAGGTACCCAATAAATCCTAATAAGCATACACATATTTATTGTGATATATTCTGGTGTTTACAGTGGAGCGTGTATTGATAATAACTCCAGAGAATAAATTCTCGTCACCCTGTCAAAGCCTGAGGGAGTGTGTATTTTAAATGCTCCAGAGAATAAATTCTCGTCACCTCATCCCGTGTGGGAAATAAATAATCCATGTGTCGTATCTAATGACTAGAGAGACGTGATTATTGTCAACTCTAGACCCGTGTGGGGTTTTTATTAATCTGGCAATTTTATCGTTACAATTTTATATTGTCCATATCAGTCATCAGTTCAACCTGTAAAATATAGTCATCGCCATACAAGCCTCTCGCTCGTACGGTAAATCTTCCACCTCATCACACAAGCTCCAAATGCTTATATGGTATATGATGAAGTATGCCTATCTTCCAGAAGTATGCCATGTAATGTAGTTCAAAATTAATTGTTGCTATCCTATGGCGATGTTTATTATTTCACACAGAATAACCAGTACTCCGCATCCAATGGCATTCACAGGAGTTGATATAATAATATTTCGCATCCAACTCATTAAGGTTTACCTATTTGTCGGGCACGCAAATAAAATCTTTACTCAACAGCTATCCAATTTCCTGTTCAAACATATATAATGCACAAGTATATATTCCTAACTATTTTCTAATCAGTTCAATATGTGATTTAATTGAATAAATTTGTTCTGGTTTTTATTGATGACATTCTAATCTTCTCTAAATCAAAGGCCGAAAAGGAACATAACAATGGAAGCCGAAAAGGAACGAAACCGAAAATTGTTTAACAAATCAACTCAACTTCCATTATTTCTACTACGTCTTAGGTACTTCAACTTTTCAGTTTCTAAGAACTTTTCAATTTTTTTCAAAAATTTGGCTAACACCCTAAATTTTCAAAAAAATTCGCCATAACCTCCCCTGCACCGGGAGCAACGGGAAAATCGCGAAATTTCCATACAGGCCTTCTGATCTAAAAAGAAAAAGCCAAGCGGCTAGCCAATCGGCTCATAAAATCATCATCACCCAAACAAAACAGTAAATTATAGTAAATATGTACCTATTTGTCGGGCAAACAAATTTTATTCTCTGCTCTAGCCTACTTGCTATGACCTGTTCAATGTAAGTACTTGTATATGCAAGCAAATGTGACCAATTTTCAATACAATTCAATATACGGTTTAATTAGGCTAAATGGTTCAAAATTATCAAACAAATAAACAAACAACACAAACATCAATCAATTAGTGAATTAACGTTTCAAATTCATAATTTTGATACATATACAGAAAATCATGTTTTTGATGCCAATTCATAACAATGTATTCTAGCTATATTTTGGTTCTCACAGCAGTCAATGGAAATATATAGAAATCACACCTTCGAAACACAAACATAAATACTGATAATGCGGCCGCATTACCAGAGTTATCCTTGGGTTTCTAGAATGTGACTCTATATCTATCCAGTATATTAAAACTTCGAATATACGTTCATGACGCGTATACGCGAAATCTTTATATACCCGATTGTCCAAATTCAAAATAAATAAATAATCAAATACGTATAAAACGAATTAAATTTTAAAACAAAATTGTTTTCATTTGAAAAATATACTCTTCACACTCGTTCTAGGATACTACTGATCCTATCTCTAACGAGTCATTCTAATTGGATACTACTAATCCAATATCTGATGAATTCTTTTGTATGGTTCTACTGTGCCTTGTTCTCGAGGTTTGTAAACCAAAGCTCTGATACCAAACTGACATGACCCGAACTCCCCCATGAAGGAAAGCACGGATTGCGTTGAGGACAGGACAAAATATAACGCAAATAGAAGAACATTTCATTGTTATTACAATAATTCCATCAGATACAAGAATATATAGAGTAAAAATGAATAAATTACATTCAACAAATATCAGAGATTTGAATTACATTTAAACACATCGCAGCGGAAAATAATACAAAAGCACAACTAGGAGTAATGCACGGATACAGAGCTTTCCGAGCATCGTTCCAGCTGTAAATCAGGATCCTGTGAATATAATTATGCAAAACCAAAGCTACTAGCTGCCCGTGTCGAAAATAAGGGCACCCAGAGTTTAGGTTAAAACAATAAACTCCAGGTCAGTCATGTGACTGATGTGAGAACTAAAACAGTTATTTAAAACTTTAAAAGAGAGTAATTCAAGGGACCACGCCGTAAAACACGGAATGGGTTTCCTCCCAAGAATACTAGTGCATATAACAAAACAGCGTAATGCTCTTTGGAAAAATGAAGCTATTATAAGACCCAGGTCCGATCACACAATGCAACGCAAGCCGGAGGATAGGGTTTTCCCTTATAATAGCCAAACATGCTTGGTACATTTAAAACAAATCACTTGATACTATATAAGTGTATAGTGTCAAAACAATTCAATCATAAATATCAATCATAGGCGGCATGGGTACCATCTATCATGTCGCCATACTAGTTCTACAATTAAAACCACAATATCACGTATTGGAAATTTGATTTGCGTCATGAGTCGAGGCAAGGGGCAAGCTCCTCTCCGTTCGAGACACTCTAGCAAATGTCTCAGGACCCCACTTTGATCCTTGGAATCGGCTGGGCCGGTCCTCACCTAACTTTGGAGGATTAGTTATTCCTGAACACATGTTTCCCGGTCCTTACAGACCTATATCCAAGGCGCCTCGCATTCCAACAACCACACAGGTGAAAAGTACATAAATGTCAGGGCTGGTAGGTCACTGACACCACCCTAGCTAGAAAGAAACGTCGTGCTCTCCCAGCGGTCCGTTTCCCGTTTTTGACTCATACCGAGGTGTGAGGCTCGCGAATTCATGTTATACACAAAGTTATGCCACACATGTCGTGCTTTGATCATCAACTACAAGACTTTGCTTTTCAACAGAAGCCTTGATCAATTGCCACTTACGTGTGCCACACTGGCAATTCACTCCATGCGACTGATGTCCATCGATATACAACCTCTGAGCTCGTACGTCTCAGAGAAGGGCGTTAAGAAAAAGAATAAATTCTCCGACGCCAAACAGATGTATATTTAATAGAGATCAATCAACACAGAATAAAATCCAATGTCAGATACACAATCCATTTACAAGTTCGCTCTAGGTCTAAACGAAACCGGAGGCACTTTCCTCGCCTATCCATCCATCTCCAAGTACGTCTGGACGATCACCAACTGTTTCCCTCATCTTGGGTGTACAGCCCAATCAAGATCATCAGTAATCACCCAAACGATGTGGAGACTTCTGGTCTTCAACCACTGTCCTCATCTTCGACATCTCGTCGAATCGGTTATTCAGAATGGGATAAACCCGGTCTTTCTGAATAGCCCGCGTATATAATAAACACGTGTTACACAAACACAACAAACGCCTCATTCCAATTCAGAATATTCTTTTATTCACAAAATCACATTCTTTAGGGAAAGGTTCCCATTAATTTTATCCCAGATAAATTCTTCTAAATTTATTCTTTAATCTTCCTTTGGATATCATTTCAAACTAGTCGGGATTAGCGAACCACACCGAAGTAATTATTTATTTATTTCCCAATCCCAACCTATATATCCCATGGAGAAAACTGGTAATACTCCATATCTAACACCACGGTGTTATCGGTAAAATTAATTACCATCTCACATTCAAATCTAATTAAAGATTTAACTATCGCTTTGGAGCAAAACTGGTGGTACTCCATTCCCAATCACCTTTCAGATTTGATAATTTAAATTATCAATTCACATTTCAATCTAATTAAAGATTCATTAAAACTCCACTTAGTTTTAATCTTTTCAAAAATCAATATCCTTCCTTTAATTGGGTTAAAGAACTAATGTCATCTAAAACACGATTCACGATAAACCCAAAATCACACTCTATTGTTAATCGGGTTAAAGTACAGGTGTTGTTCAAAACACCACTCAAGATAAACCCAAAAACCAATTCAAATTCAATTTCAATTAAATATTATTTAATTGATACACTTCATTAAATCTAAATAGAAAGATTTAATCTTTTTCTCTATTGGGCTTAAGAACAGTGTTAATGAAGACACCATTCACGACAAACCCAAATCACATTTGATATTAAATACAAGACCCTGAATAGAAAATTTACCGGCTTATATTCAATATCAAATCCTGAAACCAACAAATATCGTATTGGAAATAACGATATAAAATATATCTTTCAAATTCCCATAACAATATCTGTATAGTCACGAAATCCAACATCGAAATATTCCGAAGATAATTTCGATTCAACTCCAGTCCAATTCACGTATTGGGAATATTGATTATTTTAAAAATCACTTTCAAATTCAATTTATTTATTTCAAAAATAAATTGATTTTAATTCTAGTTCAAAACTAGTTCATTTCGACAAAAATATATTTTTATCCTTTCAAATGTGGAATTTTTCATCCCAGTTCTTTCCAATTAACATATTATGATTTTACACAAATTATTAATATTTTTAATAATTTTATCAAGGCCCGTACAGTCGATTTCCAACAACGGCCATCGAACTGCACTTACAACGACCTTTTCCAAATTTGATTTGGACATAATTTCAAATCAAACTGTTAGATTTCAAATTTCTAATATTCATTGGAAAGCTCTTTTCGATACGAACCCAACGTTTCCAGTTTTAGGAGAATCCGACGGTTGGATCTCCCGCAACGTCAATTCGAAGTCAATGGTCGAAATTCACGAGCTGCCGCGGCGCGGCGTTTTCTATTCAGGCCATTATATATATAATATATATATTATATATATTTCGTCGATTTCCTTTTTAAAACGTATTTTATAAATCGTTTTAAATTCGTTTTCAAAACCATTTCAACTCTATATTCAATTTCAAATCAAAATTGAATATTTCATATCATTACTATATAAATGATAATATTTTCAAAACGTTATATTTTGAAATCACTACCTTTTCTATATTCATTATAAAACGAATATAATCGATACAAATATCGTTCACGTCAAAATAGCGCAACTCTAATCAACACGGCTTTATATATATATATTTCAATAAATTCGTTATTCTATTCAACAAATGAATATTTATTCTATTCAACACATGAATCTATATTTATTTCAACACATGACTAATCTCAACACATGAGTACTGTCAACACACAACTATTTTTGTTATGTAAAATATTTTATAAAATTATGGTATCTATCGTTTGATTTTTAATTAGACTCCAACCGTAAAGTAGTTCTAATTTCAAATCTGATAAAGATGTGAATTTTATTATTTAAAATATTTTACTCAACACATGAACATCGTCAACACATGACTATTTTTGTATTCAACACATGAATTTCCTTTTATAATATTCATTAATTTCCCGATTGGAATGAGGCCCAATCAATCACCATATAATGTTAATTATATGGATTCCATAAAACACATGTATATAATAGCAATGATAAACAATCAACCATCATCCAAGGTGCACCACACAACTGCATAAGCATCAAATATAAATAATTAACGCTTACACAGCCTGTCGACTAATCGATCGACATACAATTAAATAATTGGGATTAGTGTACGCCAAATATCTTCCCAACACCCGTGTGGGGTTTCAAATCAACAAACACAGGTTTTTATTTGCGCAGTTGGGCGATGTGTAAAACTTATCGTCCCAATCAATATCAGTCAAATCAGTGTATATAAACAAATCGGCCGATTTGTTTATAAATATTTATTTTCTCACATTCACTATATTCATATTCATGTTAAAAAATATATTTTTAACGATAATTAATTTATTTCAACCATCTACAATTTATTATCGATTTCACATCAACATCACAAACAATTTTCACAACACATCAATCAAACAAACAAGCCATCCATGGTCTGTGGATGACGGGTGTCGGGTGCTGCTAAGCACCGTCTGCATCCTAGTATATATATATATAACTAGAAAAAGGAAATTTAGAGTGAGAAGTTCTCACTGATAGCTAATCCAACACCACGACTCTCCCTATGTAGAAATCTTCGTCTTTCTCGCCTTTTGTCACTTCCGTTGCCCGTAGCCACTACATATATAAAAATCACATTTTTATATTCTTGCTATGTATATAAAAATCATATTTTTATAATTACTCATATGGATAAAAATTCTATTTTTACATCGCTACTATATAGATAAAAATTCTATTTTTACATCGCTACTATATAGATAAAAATTCTATTTTTACATCGCTACTATGTAGATAAAAATTCTATTTTTACATCGCTACTATATAGATAAAAATTATATTTTTACATCGCTACTATATAGATAAAAATTCTATTTTTACATCGCTACTATATAGATAAAAATTCTATTTTTACATCGCTACTATATAGATAAAAATTCTATTTTTACATCGCTACTATATATATAAAAATTCTATTTTCACATCGCTACTATATAGATAAAAATTCTATTTTTACATCGTTATTCTCTACACAAAGATATCGCCTTTTCAAATATAAAGATTTTATTTTCTATTTTATAGAAATTATATTTTCAATACACTACTTACATAAAAATAGTATTTTTATATCTTCTACTATATAAAGGTTATATTTTTGATTCACTACATATATAAAGATCAAATTTTTAACACTTCTATAATGTAAAAATCATATTTTTATCCTTCTACAATATAAAATAAAACTGAAATTAAATTAAAAACTGATTTAATAAAGTAAAAATCACCTTCACTGTCGAACTGGAGCATCGTTGGAGGGGGGGTTTCACCATCGCGCTGAGGTCAGTGGGGAAGGCGCATGCGGCGGAGGAGGTGGGCGACGACAGGAGGAGGAGGCGTTGGGTTGTGGGGCTCGAGGGTTTGGGTCTCGCGGTTGCGCGATTGGAGAAGAAGGTCAGGGGAAGTAGAAGAGGCAGAGGAGGGAGGTCAGGGGGCGCCGTGCCTCCTGGCGGCGGCGGAGATCGGCTGGTGGGGTGCGACGATAGTTTTAGGCTTTTTTTTCTTTGATTTTGATTTAAATCGAACGGGGGGGCTGAGTGATGTAAGGGGAGAGGTTTATTTTTTAATTTATTTAATTATTTAATTTCAAAAAGTTGACCTTTTCATTTGACCTCTAAACGAGGCCAACCGCCTGTCGTCCATAGCAAATTACCACCATTTCGAACACAATGGGATATGTACCATAAGCTGATTCGACCGTTTCGATCAGTATCCGTTATAATCAACATATAACTCTATATATTGAATTTAAATGCGCATTTCCATTTACCGGGGCCACATACTAACTCGGAAAATTCTCGAAAAATATTTTCTAGCTTCGTATTGACGATACAGTCCTGACAAAACTAGTTTCATCGAATTCTGAGACCATTTGAAAAATGGCCATTTTCCAGTCGATTAAAATCAACTGAAACTGGTCGAACGCGTTTTCCTTTTGCCACGCTCACATATTGATTCGAAAAATTATGAAATTTGGAATCTAACACTAATTTGACATCACGGATCCAAAAAAATGGTTTCGTTGAAATCCGAGGTCGTTTGCAAAATGGCTATTTTTAAGGGCCGAAATTCCGTAGCGACTTTTCATAATTTTCAACTGGACATATCTTTTGATTCCCGCTATGAAATTTCGATTTTTCGGATTCGATGGAAAGGTAGTCACAATTAGATTCCATTATTTTTGGTTTCACTAAAATCTGGTTTATTTTGCACCCGGTACATTCAATTGAAGTTTGAAATCGAATTATCGAACTACCGTGCCATTTTCAATTCCTTTTATAATTATAAATAATTATTTAATTTATAACGACGACGCGTATAAATATACATGTTCTAATTATATTCAAAATAAATTTCTCGTCGCTATTTTTTTTAAAATAATTCATTTTAAATGTTCAAATTTCGCTAAAATTGCCAAAATAAAAATTTTAAACTGGCCCAGATTTTCGGGTTGTTATGTAACGACCCGAAAATTTGAACCAATTTAAAAATTTTTAATTGGCTAAAGTAATGGATTTTAAATATTTAAAATAAATATTTTAGATAATAGCAATGAAAAGTGAGTTTGAATCGACATTTGAAAACGAATATAATTAATTCTAATTATAAACAAGGCCTGAAAAGGCGCTGTAGTTTCAAAAATCGAATTCAAACTTTATCGGACTGTACCAGGTGCAAAACAAAACGGATTTGAGTGAAACCAAAAACATTTGAATCTGTTAGTGAATACCTTTCTAACGAATCTGAAAAATCAAAGTTTCATAGCGGAAAGCAAAAGTTATGGCCAAATGAATTTTCAGAAAGGTTGCTATGGAATTTATATAGCCCATGAAATTGGCCATTTTGCATACGATCTCGGAATTCGACGAAACAACTTTTGTTGGATCCGGGATGTGAAGTTATTGCTAGGTTTCAAATTTCATAATTTTTGAAGCTAGTATGTGAGCGTGGCAAAAGAAAATGTGTTTTGGTCAATTACAGTTAAATTGGATCGGCCAGAAATGGGCCTTTTTGCAAACGGTCACAGAATTCAATGAAACTAGTTTTGTTGGGACCGTATCGTCAAAACATAGCTAGATTAATTTTTCTGGAATTTTTCGAATCAGTTTGTGGCCCTGGAAAATTGAAATGCACGTTCAAATCTAATATTGAATATTTTATATTTTAATTTGAAGGAAAATGACTGAAACAGTCGAATGGGCCTACGAAACATATCCCATTGTGTTCGGAATGGGGGTAAAATGCTAGGGACGACAATCGTTGGGTTTAGATTGGTGGTCGTGTCAGAAACCCCTTTAAAACCCACCGGCCTATTAGAAAATTTAGAAAAAAAAAAGAGAAAAGCGGATTCTCTCTCCCTGACGTCGATCGAAGGCGGAAAAGCCTCTTCCCTTCTCTCCTCTTTTCTGGCTAATCCACGCAACGAAACACCTCCACCCAGTTAAGGTTCGTCGCCCTATCAAAGAGATCTCCTCCTCCAAAGTCGCCACCTTCAACTCGCCGCCGACACCTCCTGCCAGCATCGAACTGGACCCCACCACCAGCGCCGAGAAGCTCTCTCCTCCCCCTTCAACGCTGCGCAACCCGATCGTCCTCTCGTGCCTCGGATCTTGCAAAAAACTAAAACCTAGTTTTGAACAGGTTTGAAAAGGTACGGCTTATTTAATTATAAACTATATTATAGCAGTTTAAAGCACTACCGTTTTAGATTTCACTGTAACAATCATTTCTTTTTCGTATATTGACGAAATTCAGTGAAAAAAGAGACCGTGGACTCGTGTGGACGTCTTCTACATTCTAGAAGAGACCGCATATTTTTCTGAGCCTTCTGCTATTTTTGGTGGAGTGGAACCCAATGTGAGATTTCTAATTTATAAACAATATGGAAAACGATGATGTATAAATTATATAGTCGATGTATGAGTTATATAAGCGTTGTACACCTCATGTATAAGCGTTGTATAAGTTGTACGTTCGATGTATAAGTTATATATGTGTTGTAAAAATTATATATGTGTTGAAATAGAAGCGAATTGCTATATATATATATATATATATATATATATATATATATATATATATATATACTGCCCTCGTCCACAAACCATGGACGATATTTATTAGTTGTGATTGGTGTGAAAATTGATTGATAGCGAATGGTTGATTGGAATTGTTTGTGGTTGATATTGGTTGATTATGGTTGAAAAATACCCATTTGTGGTTGAGAAATGTTTGGTTGAAACCACATAGGATTAGTTTGTGGAAATGAAATAAATATACATGCCACCTGCGTGCGACCTAGATGCATGATTCCCCATTGTCAAAAACCGAGAGGTTTTAAGGTAGAGCGAGGAGCCGTACTAGGGACGGTCCCGGTTTTAACTACCCTGCCGTTATACTGCCGAAATTTGGAATAATATTCATGTGTTTGAACTATTTTCATTTGTTCAAACTATATTCATTCGTTGAATTAAAATTCATGTGTTGGATGGTGTTCGTGTTTTAAATATAAAAATCACATTTTTATCATCTCTATGAACTATATAAAATAATCTTGTTTTGAAAGAAATTGTTTTATAATAAAAATCCTATTAATATTACCTATATGAATTATATAAAATAATCTTGTTTTGAAAGAAATTGTTTTATAATAAAAATCCTATTAATATTACCTATATGAACTATATAAAATAATCTTGTTTTGAAAGAAATTGTTTAATAATAAAAATCCTATTAATATTACCTATATGAACTATATAAAATAATCTTGTTTTGAAAGAAATTGTTTTATAATAAAAATCCTATTAATATTACCTATATGAACTATATAAAATAATAGTGTTTTGAAATGAATTGTTTTACGATAAAAATCACATTTTTGTTATATAAATGAATTGTTAAAAGTAGTGAAGTGTTGAAATAGAAGACAGTTAGATAAAAATATCATTTTATCCAATGTATGAAAAGAATATAGTTTGAAATTGAAGAATCGATAGGTATATTTAATTAGAATTGAAATATATCGAATAACGATGCTGCAGTTCGTATTTTGAAATCGTGATTTCAAATGATTAGTGCGGGAGATCCGACCATCGGATTTTCCCGAAACCGCAAGCGTTGGGTTCGCTTTGGGAATATCTTTCCAACGGCACCAATTTTGTAAAAATCCAATGGTTGGATTGTCTGGAGTGTTCAATTCAAATCTGAAGAAAAATAGCGCCAGAATCGATTATATATATATATATATAATCGAATAACGACGCTGCAGTTCGTATTTTGAAATCAAAACTTCAAACGATTATACCGGGAGATCCGACCGTCGGATTTTCCCGAAACTGGAACCGTTGGATTCGTTTTGAAAAGGTCTTTCTAATGATGTAAATTTTGTGAAGATCCGACGGTTAGATTTTCAGATATGTGTAAATTAAATCTGAAGAAAAACAGCGCCACGGCCGCATTATGGCCCGAAGCGTCGTTGTGAATAAATTGGCTATTTTAAAATAAATAAAAATAGCGATAAATCGTTATAAAATATCATAAATGATATGGAATGGAAATAAAATGAATATGCTCGATTTATGTAGTATTTGATGGTTGAATGTGTTTGGTGTGAAAATTACATTAAAGAACAAAATTGGTGTTGTCGAATGATTTAACCATTGAAATAAATTGATTTGAAATTCTAACTATACGTGAATTATTTGAAAAGGCAATGTTAATTCTCATTTCACATAATTGATCGACGATAAGAAATCGAAGATGAAGATGGTGGTCGAAGACCGGAGATCTTCACCTCGTTTGGATGGTAACCGAGGTCCTGATTGGGAGGCATCCCGAAATATGGATAATGAGTGGTGATCGTCCAGGCGTACGTGGTGGTTGATGGGTTTGCGAGGTATTTAGTGCCTCTGGTTTCGTTCAGACCCAGAACGGACTTGTAAATGGACTGTGTGTCTGACATTGGATTTTATTCTGTGTTGATTGATCTCTATTAAATATACATCTGTTTGGTGGCGGAGAATTTATTCTTTTGCTTAACGCCCTTCTCTGAAACGCACGAGCTCAGAGGTTGTATATCGATGGACATCAGTCACATGGCATGAATTGCTAGTGTGGCATGCCTAAGTGGCAAATGATCAGGGCTTCTGTTGAAAAGCAAAGTCTTGTGGTGATGATCAAAGCACCGCCTGTGTGGCGTAGCTTTGGGTATAACGTGAATTCGCGAGCCTCACTCCCCGGTATGAGCCAGAAACAGGAGGACCTCAGGGAGGGCATGCGTTTCTTTGTAGCTAGGAGTTGTGTCGGTGTTTTTACACGGCCCGACATTTTACTTATGTGGATGATGGATTGCGAGGCGCCTCGGTTTGATCGGACGATCCGGGTCCGATGGAGTCATTCGTTGGCTCACTTACGCCCCATAGGGCAGGGAAACGCAGTGTTCAGGAATTTTAATCCACATCGGTGGACTGGCCATGTCACTCCAAGGGCCCACCTGAGTCTGGGTCCTGAGACACGGGCTAGAGCGTCTCGAATTCGGTAAGGACTATCTTTTGCCTTGGTTCATGACGGAAATCCAATTTCCAAATACGACATCGTGCGGTTTTGATTGTGTACCTATATTTGGCGACATAGTGGTATGGGACGCTCATGTCGTCTATGATTGATAGTTATGATTTGAAATTGTTTTTGAAACATATAAACACTAGTAGTAATATCCAATGCTTTTGTTTTATTCATATCAAGCATATCTTGGCCATTATAGGGTAAAAACTCTATCCTCCGGTTTGCGTTGCATTATGTGATGGGAACTGAGTCTTATAATGGCTTCATTTTTATAAAAAACATTGCGATGTTTAAAAGAATGATTTGTTTTAAAGCACTGGCAATCCAAGGGAGTAAACCCGTTCCACGAAAGTGGCGTGGTCCTGTGATTAGCCATATTATAAATGTGTTGAGTAGATTTCTCATACCAGTCCCATGACTGACTCGCAGTTTGTTTCACCTTCAAACTCGGGTGCCCCTTTTTCTACACGGGCAGCCTTGTATTCAAGTTTAGCTGGTTCTTTCTGGATAGCTGGAGCTGAAGATGGATTCTATTATTTATCTCTTTTTATGCTGTTCAGCTCCTATTGTACATATTTTGTTTGTTTCCGCTGTAGACATTTATGTATAGCTGAACTGTATTTGTACTAAGTATGATCCTGTATATTGGGTAACTCTGATGATTACATTTATCCAGTATATTCTATTGTGCATTATCTGGTGTATTTATTTATTTCTATTTTGCTATTATCGATTTCTGTGTTATATTCCAAAGATTACCCTTGCCTCCGTCTGTACGGGGTTTGGGGTTGTCACATCGATCCAACCATTGGATTTTTACAAAGTTGGTGCCGTTGGAAAGGTATTTCCAAAGCGAACCCAACGGTTGCGATTTCAGGAAAATCCGATGGTCGGATCTCCCGGTATAATCTGACAAAGTTTGAATTCAAATTTTGAAACTAAATAGCGCTAGAGTCGATTATATTTATATATATATAATTATATTAAATCGAATAACGATGCTGTAGTTCGTATTTTGAAATCGAAACTTCAAACGATTATACCGGGAGATCCGACCGTCGGATTTTCCCGAAACTGGAACTGTTGGATTCGTTTTAAAAAGATCTTTCTAATGATGTAAATTTAGTGAAGATCCAATGGTTAGATTTTCAGATATGTGTAAATCAAATCTGAAGAAAAATAGCGTCACGACCGCGTTATGGCCTGAAGCGTCATTTTGAATAAATTGGCTGTTTTAAAATAAATAAAAATAGCGATAAATCGTCATAAAATATTATAAACGATATGGATGTGAAATTTAGAAATTAACTGAAGGTTGGCTAAGTCGAATGGTTTCTTGGGTATTGAACTGATGTTGGTTTCGGCCTTCGGGGTTAATATTTGGGAAATCGCTCTCTTGCTGATAGACGGTTAGTGACTAATGAATTGAAATGATGCGAATGTGTATTTATGTTGCACTTGTTTATCATATACGCGAGTTGCTCAGAAAGACCGGGTTTATCCCATTCTGAATAACTGAATCGACGATAAGAAATCGTAGATGAAGACGATGGTCGAAGACCAGAGATCTTCACCTCGTTTGGATGGTAACCGAGAACCTGATTGGGAGGCATCCCGAAATATGGATAATGAGTGGCGATCATCTAGACGTACGTGGTGATCGATGGGTTTGCGAGGTATATAGTGCCTCCGGTTTCGTTCAGACCCAGAACGGACATGTAAATGGACTATGTGTTTGACATTGGATTTTATTCTATGTTGATTGATCTCTGTTTAATATACATCTGTTTGGCGGCGGAGAATTTATTCTTTTGCTTAACGCCCTTCTCTGAAACGCACGAGCTCAAAGGTTGTATATCGATGGACATCAGTCGCATGGCATGAATTGCTAGTGTGGCATGTCTAAGTGGCAAGTGATCAAGGCTTCTGTTGAAAAGCAAAGTCTGGTGGTGATGATCAAAGCACCGCCTGTGTGGCGTAGCTTTGTGTATAACGTGAATTCACGAACCTCACACCCGGTATGAACCAAAAACGGGAGGAAGGACCTCAAGGAGGAGATGCGTTTCTTTCTAGCTAGAAGTGGCGTCAGTGGTTTTACACGCCCTGACGAGTTTGACTTATGTGGTTGTTACTGTTACGAGGCGCCTCGGTTTGATCGGATGATCCGGGTCCGATGGAGTCATTCGTTGGCTCATTTACGCCCCCATAGGGCGGGGAAACGCATTGTTCAGGAATTTTAATCCACATCGGTGGACCGGCCCTGACGATCCAAGGGCCCACCTGAGTCTGGGTCCTGAGGCTCGGGCTAGAGAGTCTCGAAGTCGGTAAGGACTATCTTTTGCCTTGGTTCATGACAGAAATCCAATTTCCAAATACGACATCGTGCGGTTTCGATTGTATATATATATGGCGACATGATATATGGTACCCATGTCATCTATGATTGATAGTTATTATTCGAAATTGTTTTTGAAACATGTAAACTCTAGTAATAATACCAATTGCTTTTGTTTTATTCGTATCAACCATATTTTGGCCATTATAAGGTAAAAACTCTATCCTCCGGTTTGCGTTGCATTGTGTGATGGGAACTGAGTCTTATAATGGCTTCATTTTTATAAAAAGCATTGCGGTGTTTAGAAGAATGATTTGTTTCAAAGCACTGGCAATCCAATGGAGTAAACACGTTCCACGAAAGTGGCGTGGTCCTGTGATTAGCCATATTATAAATGTGTTGAATAGATTTCTCATACCAGTCCCATGACTGACTCGTAGTTTGTTTCACTTTCATACTCGGGTGCCCCTTTTTCTACACGGGCAGCCTCGTGTTCAGGTTTAGCAGGCTTTATCCGGATAGCTGGAACTGAAGATGGATTCTATCATTTATCTCTTTTTATGATGTTCAGCTCCTATTGTACATTATGTTTGTTTTTCCGCTGTAGACATATATGTATAGTTGAACTGTATTTGTACTAAGAAAGATCCTGTATACTGTGTAACTCTGATGATTACGTTTATCCAGTGTATTCTATTGTACATTATCTGGTGTATTTATTTAATTCTGTTCTGCTTTTATATTTTTTTGTGTTATATTCCAAAGATTACCATTGTCTCCGTCTGTACGGGAAATGTGGGTCGTCACAATGTTTGCTATTCAATATATAAAAATCGAATTTGTACTTTTCTATTCAATATATAAAAATCGATTTTTTACTTTGCTATTCAATATATAAAAATCGAATTTTTACTTTAAAGCTTCCTACATAAAAATCAAAATTTCTTATTTTAAATGCATACTATAAAAATCGTATTTTTATATACCGAATAGCGAAGTAAAAATGTGATTTTTATATATGTAGAGAATACGGGCAGTGAAAATTGACAAAAGGGCGAGAACGACGAAGATTTCTACCTAAGAAGAGTCGTGGCGTTGGATTAGCAATTCTGTGAGAACTCCTCACCTTTTATTTATTTTTCTAGTTGAAATATATATACTAGGATGCAGACGGTGTTTAGTAGCACCCGACACCCGTCGTCCACAGACCATGGACGACTTGTATGCTTGGTTGTATGATTTTGATGTGTAGTTGATTGTGTGATGTGATGTGAAATGAAATAACATATTTATATAGTTAAAATATTTTATAGTTAAAAATAGAATTTTTAACGCGTATATGAAAGGAAATAAAAATAAACAAATCAGACGATTTGTTTATATACACACATTTGACTGATATTGATTAGGACGATAAATTTTACACATCGCCCAACTGAACAAATAAAATTTGTGTTTGATTGTTTGAAACCCCACACGGGTATTGGGATGATATATGACATACACTAATCCCAATAGTTAGTTGTATGTCGATCGATTGATTGACAGACTGTTATAAGCGTTAAATATTTATATTCGATGCTTATACAGTATAGAATGCACTTTGGATGATGGTTGATTATTCATCGTTGTTATTGTATAGATGTGTTGTAGAAAATCCATATAATCAACACTATATGGTAATTGATTGGGCCTCATCCCAGTTTGGAAGAAGAAATATTTGAAATAGAAATATTTGAAAAAGAAATATTTGAAAAAAATACTTGAAATAGAATATTTGAAAATAGAAATATATGAAGCCGTGTTGATTAAATTGACGCCATTTTGACGTGAACGATATTTATATCGATTTTATTTATTTTTCAATGAATATTGAAACATATTTGAAATTCGAATTAGTTTGAATAGATTTGAAATCGAATAGATTTTAAATTCGAATTATATTGAAATGAATTGAAATTCGAATTATATTTAAAGTGAATTGAAATTCGAATTAAACTGAATTGATTTGAAATTCAAAATACACTGAAATGATTTGAAATTCGAATAGAATTGAAATCCGAATTAAATTGAATAGAATTGAATCCGAATTGAAATCGAAAGGAATTGAATTCAAATTGAAATTGAAAAGAAATTCGAATTAAATTGAAATTGAATTGAAATTGATTTGAAATGAATTTAAAACGAATTTATATTGGAATATTAAATTTTGATTTGAAATTGAATATGAAGTTGAAACCGTTTTGAAAATGAATTTAAAACGGTTTATAAAATTCGTTTCGAAAGGAAATCGACGAAGTATATATATTATATATATAATATAATGGCCTGAATAGAACGCGCCGCGCCGCGGCAGTTCGCGAATTTCGACCTTTGACTTCGAACGGATATTACGGGAGATCCGACCGTCGGATTTTCCTGAAACAGGAACCATTGGGTTCGAATCGAAAAGAGCTTTCTAACAAATATTAGATATTTGAAATCTAACGGTTGGATTTGGAATTATGTCCAAATAAAATTTGAAAAAGGTCGTTGTAAGTGCCGTACGATGGCCGTTGATGGAAATCGACTGTGCGGGCCTTGATAAAATTATTAAAAGTAGTAATAATTTTTGTAAAATCATAAGAAATGATTTGGGAAAAATCGGGATGAAAACTCCATATTTGAAAAGATAAAAATAGATTTTTATCGAAATGAACTAGTTTTGAACTAGGATTAAAATTCTATTTAATAAATTGGATTTGAAATGGTTTTGAAAATAATCAGAATTTCCAAAAATTGCATTGGAATGAATTTGAATCGAAATTGTCTTCAGAATATTTCGATGTTGGATTTCGTGATTATACAGGTGTTGTTATGGAAATTTGAAAGATATACATATTTATATCGTTATTTCCAATACGACATTTGTTAGTCGTAGAATTTGATATTGAATATAAGCCGATATGTTTTCTATTTAGAGCCTTGTATTTAATATCAAATGTGATTTGGGTTTGTCGTGAATGGTGTCTTCATTAACACTGTTCTTGAACCCAGTTGAGAAAAGATTAAATCTTTTTATTTAGATTTAATGAAGGGTACCAATTAAATGATATTTAATTGGAATCGAATTGGTATTGATTTTTGGGTTTATCGTGAACAGTGTTTTAAATAACACTTGTTCTTTTACCCGATAATTAATGAATGTGATTTTGGGTTTATTGTGGGCCGTGTTTTAAATGACATTGGTTCTTCAACCCAGTTAAAGACAGGATATTGATTTCTGTGAAGATTAAAACTAAGTGGAGTTTTAATGAATCTTTAATTAGATTGAAAAGATCGATAATGGAGTATCACCAGTTTTGCTCCAGGCGATAGTTAAATCTTTAATTAGATTTGAACGTGAAATGGTAATTGAATTTACCGATAACACCGTGGTGTTAGATATGAAGTATTACCAGTTTTACTTCATGGGATGAATAGGTTGGGATTGGGAAATAAAATAAATGATTACTTCGGTGTGGTTCGCTAATCCCGACTAGTTTCAATTGATATTCAAAGAAGATTAAAGAATAAATTTAAATAATTTATCTTTGATAAAGTTAATGGGAACCATTCCCAAAGTATAAGAATATTTGAATAAAGGAATATTCTGAATTGGAATGAGGCGTATGTTGTGTTTGTGTAACACTTGTTTATTATATACGCGAGTTATTCAGAAAGACCGGGTTTATCCCATTTTGAATAACTAATTCGACGTGGTGTCGAAGATGAAGACGGTGGTTGAAGACCGGAGGTCTTCACGTCGTTTGGATAATTATTGATGATCTTGATTGGGCCGTACACCCAAGAGGAGAGAATCATTTGGTGATCGTCCAGACGTACTTGGAGATCGATGGATATGCGGGGTACTAGGTGCCTCCGGTTTCGTTCAGACCCAGAACGGACTTGTAAATGGACTGCGTGTCTGACATTGGATTTTAATCTGTGTGGTTGATTTCTATTAAATATATATCTGTTTGGCGGCGGAGAATTTATTCTCTTGCTTAACGCCCTTCTCTAAGACGTACGAGCTCAGGGGTTATATATCGATGGATATCAAACGCATGGAGTGAATTGCCTGTGTGGCATGCCTAAGTGGCAATTGATCAAGGCTTCTGTTGAAAAGCAAAGTCTTGTGGTGATGGTCAAAGCACAGCCTGTGTGGCACAGCTTTGTGTAACGTGAATTCGCGAGCCTCACACCCCGGTTATGAACCAGAAACGGGAGAGGACATCAGGGAGGGCATGCGTTTCCTTCTAGCTAGAAGTGGCGTCAGTGGTTTTACACGCCCTGACGAGTTTGACTTATGTGGTTATTGCTGTTGCGAGGCGCCTCGGATATACCGGTGTCTATGTGATGCCAAAGGAGTCATTTGTTGACTCATTTACACCCCAAAGGTTGGGGAAACGCAGTGTTCAGGCATAATAATCCACATCGGTGGACCGGCCCTGACGATCCAAGGGGCAGTTGCGGCTGTTCCTACGGGGCGAGCTAGAGCGTCTCGAATCGGTAGAGGACTATCTTTTGCCTCGGTTCACAGAAGGAAATCTAATTTCCAAATACGTGACATTTGCGGTTTTGATTGTAGAGCCTAGTATGGCGACATGATATATTGTTCCCATGCCGTCTAGGACTTATACTTATGATTTGAAATTGTTTTGACACTATACACTTATAATAGTATCAAATGATTTGTTTTTAAACGTACCAAGCATGTTTGGCTATTATAAGGGAAAACCCTATCCCCCGGCTTGCGTTGCATTGTATGATAGGAACTAGGTCTTATAATAGCTTCATTTTTCTTTATTTAGCATTGCGCTGTTTGTTTATGCGCTGGTATTCTTGGGAGGAAACTCATTCCGTGTTATATGGCGTGGTCCCTTGATCTGCCTAACTTTAAAAATAAAGATTAATAACAGGTTTAGTTCTCACACCAGTCACATGACTGACTGGAGTTTATTGTTTTAACCTAAAATCTGGGTGCCCTTATTTTGACACGGGCAGCTAGTAGTTTTGGTTTTGCAGATTTATATCCACGAGATCCTGGTTTACAGCTGGAATGATATCTGGAAAGCTTTGTATCCGTATATCTCCTTCTAGTTGTGTATTATATTATTTTCCGCTGCTATGAATTTAAATGTAATTTAAATCTCTGATATTTCTGTGTAATATTTATTTATACTTTGTATATTCTTGTTTTCTGATGGAATTGTTGTAATATACAATGAAATGTTCTTCCATCTGCGTTCTGCTGTGGCTTGTTCTCGAACTATCCGCTCCTTCCTTTACGGGGAAGTTACGGGTTTTTACATTTGGTATCAGAGCTTTGGTTTACAAAGCTCAGAGAACAAGACACATTCGAACCATACGAAAGAATTCATCAGATATTGGATTAGTAACATCCAATGAGAATGACTGGTTAGAGATGGGATCAGTAGCATCCTAGAAAGAGTGTGAAGAGTATTTTTGAAATGAAAACGAATTTTTGTTTTGAAAATTTAAATCAATTATACATATTTGATTATTTATCTATATTGATTTGGACAATCAAATATATAGAGATTTTAGTATACGTCTGATCCACGTGTATTGAAGCCTCAAATATATTCGATAGATATAGAATCACACTCTAGTCGCTCGGACATGATTCTAATGATTGACGTGTCATCATTAGAATTTATTTTCGTGTTTCAAAGGTGAGATTTCTATATATTACCAATTGACTAGTGTGAGAACCAAAATTAGAAAGGGTCTATTGTTGTGATTTGGCATCAAAAATGAGATTTTTTGACTATGTATCAAAGTTATGAATTTGAAACGTTAATTCACTAATTGATTGATGTTTGTGTTGTTTGTTTATTTGTTTGATAATTTTTAACCATTTAGCGAAATTGAATCAAATAGTGAATTGTATTGAAAATTTATCGCATTTGCTTGCATATACATGTACTTACATTGAACAGGTCATAGCAAGGAGGCTAGAGTAGAAGAATAAAATTGTTTGCCCGACGAATAGGTACATGTTTACCATAATTTACTGTTTTGTTTGGGTGATGATGATTTTATGAGCCTATTGGCTAGCCGCTTGGCTTTTTCTTTTTCTTTTTGAGATCATAAGGCCTGTATGGCAATTTCGGGATTTTCCCGTGCTCCCGGTGCAGCGGAGGTAATGGCGAAATTTTTCGAAAATTTAGGATGTTAGCCAAATTTTTTGAAAATTTTGAAAAGTTCTTAGAAACTGAAAAGTTGAAGAACTTAAGCCGTAAAGAAATAATGAAAGTTGAGTTGATTTGTTAAACAACTTTCGGCTTTGTTCCTTTCCGAGGACGAAAAGTTTTAAGTGGGGGAGATTGTAATAACCCGGAAATCTGGGCCAATTTAAAATTTTATTTTGTCAATTTTAGCGAATTTTGATTATTTAAAATGATTTATTTTAAATAATATCGATGAAAAATTTATTTTGAATAGAATTCAAACGTATATATTTATATAGCTCGACGTTGGAATATAAATAATTATAAAAGGAATTGAAAATGGCGCGGTAGTTCGATAATTCGATTTCAAACTTCAATTGAATGTACCGGGTGCAAAATAAACCGGATTTTAGTGAAACCAAAATTAATGGAATCTAATTGTGACTGTCTTTCCAACGAACCCGAAAAATTGAAATTTCATAGCGGGAATCAAAAGATATGTCCAGTTGAAAATTCTGAATAGTCGCTATGAAATTCAGGCCCTTAAAAATGGAATTTTTGCAAACGACCTCGGATTTTGACGAAACCACTTTTGTTGGATCCATGATGTTAAGTTATTGCTAGGTTTCGAATTTCAGGATTTTTCGAATCAATAGGTGAGCGTGGCAAAGGAAAACGCGTTTGACCAGTTTTAGTTGATTTTAATCGAATGGAAAATGGCCATTTTTCAAACGGTCTCAGAATTTGACGAAACTAGTTTTGTTAGGACCGTATCGTCAATACGAAGCTAGAAAATATTTTTTGGGAATTTTTCGAGTCGGTATGTGACCCCAGTAAATTGAAATGCGCGTTCAAATTCAATATATAGATTTATATTTTGATTTTGACAAAAACTGATCGTAACGGTCAAATTGGCTTACGGGACATATCCCATTGTGTTCGGAATGAGGGTAAATAGCTAGGGATGACAGTCGGTGGGTTCGATTTCGAGGTCGAAATAAAAAATTGCTTTTTGGAATTTTAAAATATTAAAATATATATATTTATAATTAGCCCCCCTTTATCTCTTCTCCCTCCTCCTTTTCATTCGTTCAGAAAGAAAGAAAAAAAACGAAGTGAAGGGGCGGAGCCCCAGCTCCACCGTCGCATGCGCAGGAGGCGGCCTCCCCAGCGCCGCCTCCTCCTCCAAGCCCTAACCCCCTCCCTCCTCTCGAAAACTGCACCTCCCTCTTCCCCTACCTGCGTCGTACCTGCCAGCTGACGCAACCATCCCCAAGCCCTAACCCCCCCCCCTCACCGATCCACCGCACATGCCCCCCTCCATTCAGCCAACACCGAAACCCACTACGCCCTGTTCTGAAACCGACGCCCTCCCCCCCCCCCTCTTTGAAAACCCGCCACCATCAAATCCCTAGACGCCGACCAGCGAGCAAAGCCCGGACCACCTCCTGCGAGCACGAGCTCCTCCCCCATCCTTTGGAAACAATGGTAAATTCAATTTCAAATTTATTTATTTATTTCTTTGAAATCAGTTTTAAAGATTTAAAAAAAAATCAGTTTATAAAATACTGATATAAAAATGGGATATTTATTGTATATAAAAATACGATTTTTATAGTATGCATTTAAAATAAGAAAATTTGATTTTTATGTAGGAAGCTTTAAAGTAAAAATTCAATTTTTATATATTGAATAGCAAAGTAAAAAAATCGATTTTAATATATTGAATAGCAAAGTAAAAATTCGATTTTTATATATTGAATAGCAAAGTAAAAATTCGATTTTTATATATTGAATAGCAAAGTAAAAATTCGATTTTTATATATTGAATAGCAAAGTAAAAATTCGATTTTTATATATCGAATAGCGAAGTAAAATGTGATTTTTATATATGTAGAGAATACGGGCAGTGAAAATTGACAAAAGGGCGAGAACGACGAAGATTTCTACCTAAGAAGAGTCGTGGCGTTGGATTAGCAATTCTGTGAGAACTCCTCACCTTTTATTTATTTTTCTAGTTGAAATGTATACTAGGATGCAGACGGTGTTTAGTAGCACTCGACACCCGTCGTCCACAGACCATGGACGGCTTGTATGCTTTGTTGTATGATTTTGATGTGTAGTTGATTGTGTGATGTGATGTGAAATGAAATAAAATATTTATATAGTTAAAATATTTTATAGTTAAAAATAGAATTTTTAACGCGTATATGAAAGGAAATAAAAATAAACAAATCGGACGGTTTGTTTATATACACACATTTGACTAATATTGATTGGGACGATAAATTTTACACATCGCCCAACTGCACAAATAAAATCTGTGTTTGATTGTTTGAAACCCCACACGGGTATTGGGATGATATATGACATACACTAATCTCAATAGTTAGTTGTATGTCGATCGATTGATCGACAGACTGTTATAAAAGTTAAATATTTATATTCGATGCTTATACAGTGTAGAATGCACTTTGGATGATGGTTGATTATTCATCGTTGTTATTGTATACATGTGTTGCAGAAAATCCATATAATCAACACTATATGGTAATTGATTGGGCCTCATTCCAGTTTGGAAAAAGAAATATTTGAAATAGAATTATTTGAAAAAGAAATATTTGAAAAAAAAAATTTGAAATAGAATATTTGAAAATAGAAATATATGAAGCCGTGTTGATTAGATTGATGCCATTTTGACGTGAACGATATTTATATCGATTTTATTCATTTTTCAATGAATATTGAAATAGATTTGAAATTCGAATTAGATTGAATAGATTTGAAATCGAATAGATTTGAAATTCGAATTATATTGAAATGAATTGAAATTTGAATTATATTTAAAGTGAATTGAAATTCGAATTAAACTGAATTGATTTGAAATTCGAAATACACTGAAATGATTTGAAATTCGAATAGAATTGAAATCGGAATTAAATTGAATAGAATTGAATCCGAATTGAAATCGAAAGGAATTGAATTCAAATTGAAATTGAAAAGAAATTCGAATTAAATTGAAATTGAATTCGATTTGAAATGAATTTAAAACGAATTTATATTGGAATATTAAATTTTGATTTGAAATTGAATATGAAGTTGAAACCGTTTTGAAAATGAATTTAAAACGGTTTATAAAATTCGTTTCGAAAGGAAATCGACGAAGTATATATTATATATATAATATAATGGCCTGAATAGAACGCGCCGCGCCGCGGCAGTTCGCGAATTTCGACCTTTGACTTCGAACGGATATTACGGGAGATCCGACCGTCGTATTTTCCTGAAACCGGAACCGTTGGGTTTGTATCGAAAAGAGATTTCTAACGAATATTAGAAATTTGAAATCTAACGGTTGGATTTGGAATTATGTCCAAATCAAATTTGAAAAAGTCGTTGTAAGTGCCGTTCGATGGCCGTTGATGGAAATCGACTGTGCGGGCCTTGATAAAATTATTAAAAATAGTAATAATTTGTGTAAAATTATAAGAAATGATTTGGGAAAAATCGGGATGAAAACTCCATATTTGAAAAGATAAAAATAGATTTTTATCGAAATGAACTAGTTTTGAACTAGGATTAAAATTCTATTTATTTTTAAACAAATAAATTGGATTTGAAATGGTTTTGAAAATAACCAGAATTTCCAATAATTGCATTGGAATGGATTTGAATCGAAATTGTCTTCGGAATATTTCAATGTTGGATTTCGTGATTATACAGGTGTTGTTATGGAAATTTGAAAGATATACATATTTATATCGTTATTTCCAATACGACATTTGTTAGTCGTAGAATTTGATATTGAATATAAGCCGATATATTTTCTATTTAGAGCCTTGTATTTAATATCAAATGTGATTTGGGTTTTTCATCAATGGTGTCTTCATTAACACTGTTCTTGAACCCAGTTGAGAAAAGATTAAATCTTTTTATTTAGATTTAATGAAGGGTACCAATTAAATGATATTTAATTGGAATCGAATTGGTATTGATTTTTGGGTTTATCATGAACAGTGTTTTAAATAACACTTGTTCTTTAACCTGATAATTAATGAATGTGATTTTGGGTTTATTGTGGGCGTGTTTTAAATGGCATTGGTTCTTCAACCCAGTTTAAGACAGGATATTGATTTCTGTGAAGATTAAAACTAAGTGGAGTTTTAATGAATCTTTAATTAGATTGAAAAGATCGATAATGGAGTATCACCAGTTTTGCTCCAGGCGATAGTTAAATCTTTAATTAGATTTGAACGTCAAATGGTAATTGAATTTACCGATAACACCGTGGTGTTAGATATGAAGTATTACCAGTTTTACTTCATGGGATGAATAGGTTGGGATTGGGAAATAAAATAAATGATTACTTCGGTGTGGTTCGCTAATCCCGACTAGTTTCAATTGATATTCAAAGAAGATTAAAGAATAAATTTAAATAATTTATCTTTGATAAAGTTAATGGGAACCATTCCCAAAGTATAAGAATATTTGAATAAAGGAATATTCTGAATTGGAATGAGGCGTATGTTGTGTTTGTGTAACACTTGTTTATTATATACGCGAGTTATTCAGAAAGACCGGGTTTATCCCATTTTGAACAACTAATTCGACGTGGTGTCGAAGAAGAAGACGGTGGTTGAAGACCGGAGGTCTTCACGTCGTTTGGATAATTATTGATGATCTTGATTGGGCCGTACACCCAAGAGGAGAGAATCAGTTGGTGATCGTCCAGACGTACTTGGAGATCGATGGATATGCGGGGTACTAGGTGCCTCCAGTTTCGTTCAGACCCAGAACGGACTTGTAAATGGACTGCGTGTCTGACATTGGATTTTAATCTGTGTGATTGATGTCTATTAAATATATATCTATTTGGCGGCGGAGAATTTATTCTCTTGCTTAACGCCCTTCTCTGAGACGTACGAGCTTAGGGGTTATATATTGATGGATATCAAACGCATGGAGTGAATTGCCTGTGTGGCATGCCTAAGTGGTAATGGATCAAGGCTTCTGTTGAAGAGCAAAGTCTTGTGGTGATGGTCAAAGCGCAGCCTGTGTAGCACAGCTTTGTGTAACGTGAATTCGCGAGCCTCACACCCCGGTTGTGAACCAGAAACCGGAGAGGACATCAGGGAGGGTATGCGTTTCCTTCTAGCTAGAAGTGGCGTCAGTGGTTTTACACGCCCTGACGAGTTTGACTTATGTGGTTGTTGCTGTTGCGAGGCCCCTTGGATATACCGGTGACTATGTGAAGCCGAAGGAGTCATTTGTTGGCTCATTTACACCCCAAAGAGTGGGGAAACGCAGTGTTCAGGCATAATAATCCACATCGATGGACCGACCCTGACGATCCAAGGTGCAGTTGCGGCTGTTCCTGAGGGGCGGGCTAGAGCGTCTCGAATCGGTAGAGGACTATCTTTTGCCTCGGTTCACAGAAGGAAATCCAATTTCCAAATACGTGACATTTGCGGTTTTGATTGTAGAGCCTAGTATGGCGACATGTTATATGGTACCTATGCCGTCTAGGATTGATACTTATGATTTGAAATTGTTTTGACACTATACACTTATAATAGTATCAAATGATTTGTTTTTAAACGTACCAAGCATGTTTGGCTATTATAAGGGAAAACACTATCCCCCGGCTTGCGTTGCATTGTGTGATAGGAACTGGGTGTTATAATAGCTTTATTTTTCTTTATTTAGCATTATGTTGTTTGTTTATGCGCTGGTATTCTTGGGAGGAACCCCGTTCCGTGTTATACGGCGTGGTCTCTTGATCTGCCTAACTTTAAAAATAAAGATTAATTACTGTTTTAGTTCTCACACCAGTCACATGATTGACCTGGAGTTTATTGTTTTAACCTAAACTCTGGGTGCCCTTATTTTGACACGGGCAGCTAGTAGTTTTGGTTTTGCAGATTTATATCCACAGGATCCTGGTTTACAGCTGGAATGATACCCGAAAAGCTTTGTATCCGTATATCTCCTTCTAGTTGTGTATTGTATTATTTTCAGCTGCTATGAATTTAAATGTAATTTAAATCTCTGATATTTCTGTGTAATATTCATTTATACTCTGTATATTCTTGTATTCTGATGGAATTGTTGTAATATACAATGAAATGTTCTTCCATCTGCGTTCTGTTGTGGCTTGTTCTCGAACTATCCGCTCCTTCCTTTACGGGGAAGTTACGGGTTTTTACACACACACACACACATATATATATATATATATATTCATATATATACATATATTTTCTTTATTTCCTTATATGCACGTTCTTATCCTTTATAATATTGAATTTATATACGAACATATATTTGCATGTTCAGTTGGCCCTCTCTAAAACAAAGATAAAAATTATGCCGCCAATGGGGTTCGAACCCCCGACCTCCATGTTACAAACCCAATGCCTTAACCAACTGAGCAATGAAATCTTTTTGTTAATAAGTCTTAGAACAATGATAATTATTGTTCTCTCCTTACTTCTCTTTTTCATGTTAGTTACAATAATTAAATTAAACCATTGCATGAATCTTTTTCTTTTATTTTTCTTTTAATGTTAATGCATTATGTTTGCAAAACAGTGCATGCAACCGATCCTTTCTTTCTTTCAATGCATGCATTACATTTTTTTCAGTGCATGTATTTATTACATGTAATCCTTATTTTATTCTTTATTTTATATTTTATTTTGTTTGTATATATAAATTTCTCTAGTGCGTATACATACTTCCAAGCTTAATAACTTCTTCATATGATGTACATTTTACGTAAACCAGGTGTCTATCTTGACCAAAATTCCGAGACGGACGCAATGGCGCCGTCCGTTTTACTTAATTCTCATTATTTAATTAAGTTATTATTATTTTATTATCTTAAAAATATGGGTGCTACATTGGGGGTTAGAAATAAATGAAAAAGAAAATGAGCGAATGAAATAAAAGAGGGAAATGGAAATGGATAAGATGCGGATTGATGGCGTGGGTGGACGTCTCGGATATTTTTTTAACTGATGGTGTGGGTCACCACATCGGACATGAAATGGTCTGCTATAGCAACACTGTACAAAATGTTGCATCGTGTTACACTTGTTTATCTACAGCAACACATTTTTATGCATAAGGTAACACTAAAAATAAAACATTACAGTAAGAACAAAATTGTATAGCTATCGGGACGTTTTGGCTGACAACACCTCGCAAATTCATTGCATTAGGTCATTTATGGCGTAGTGTTGGTGACTAGCGGAGGTAGAGGAAGGCGCGGCGGTGCTGCCGTGGGTCCTTAGAGCAAGGTCTATATCGGCAAGGCACTGGATAAGTCTGATGTGAAGGAGTTTGGGTAATGTATTTGCCAAATGCATCTTTACATTCTTTGATGTTTTTATTTTTCCAGTTTTTATGCATCTATTTGTGTTTTAGGATCGACAAATTTTGATTGTGAAACACGCCCGCTAAGTGTTTGCATTAATGTTGCTTCAAAACCTCTAGCCCTCCAAGTGTTCAACTATAGATGTTCGGTGCTGCTTCCTTTCCTGCTACATCGAAACTGCTTCCATCCGGTGCAGCTACATCTCCAGTTTTGTCAAATCTACTTTTAGGTAATATTCAAAATGATGCCACTTCAAATGCATCTCTACTTTCCTGAGTTGTATAGATTTTCGGAAATGTTTGTTTCGTATCTAAGTTAAACATGGGGTCTTCACCTGGTGATGCTTTGCTAATTCAGATAGTGAATGTTAATATCCCAAATTATGAATTTAGTGTCAAAGCTTAG
Source organism: Allium sativum (assembly GCA_030737875.1). Lineage (NCBI taxonomy): Eukaryota > Viridiplantae > Streptophyta > Magnoliopsida > Asparagales > Amaryllidaceae > Allium > Allium sativum. Next base: position 256,001,768 of record CM060927.1, on the reverse strand, counting down.
CTTGGATTGATGTTGGTTTAGTGATTATGTCTGTACTGGAACTGAGTATATGCCGCTAAAGTTGCCATATGACTAGGGTAAGGCAGCCGAACATCTACATGTCGTTCGCGGAAATGTCAAAGAGGCCACTCTTTTAACTGTTAATGCCCATTCATTTACATGCATTGAAAAGCCTATGTGGACCCCCACCGACGCTACGCCCGAACCCGCTACTCAGCTCGCCTTCGGCTCAGCATATGTTTTTCAGTCAATGTCTGTATTAAAACTGCGTATGTAATGTGTGAACTGAGCGATGTAGTGAGGAATATCTATATATGTGATTGACTATGTTTTTAATAGTGAATTGTAAATAATGGACTTACAAATATGTACTATTTTAAATGTTGAAATAAAATATTTATTTGAATATGAATATTTAATTATGTTTAGTAGCATTTAATTCTCCTTTTTGTTATATTATATATATATTTAAATTAATATGTAAAAGGAGATGATATGATTTAGTTTACATATTCATTTGTATACTGGACTTAGTTTTCTCAAAAGCCCAATAAGCCCAATTTATATTGTAAAGGCCTCGCTGCCTATTGAATTGCTTTCCCTCTTTTGTAATAAAACCTAAGTTTTGAATATAAGGAAAGAGTAATGGCGTCTGATATTTTCTTGATTCACTTTTATTCTCGCTTATACTAATTACATGGTATCAGAGCTATTGATCCATCTCTAGTTGTATTTCTTCTCCTATTTTAGTGTTGTAATTCTCATATCCACTGTCTTAATCATGGCTGATCAGAAGGCAGTTGATGTTACGTGTATGATGCCGAAAATTACAGATTGGAAGCTAAATAGTTCAAATTATCATGATTGGAATAAGACAATATGTTTGTACATCAAAAGTATGGATAAGAATGATCATCTAATTAATGAATCTCCCATATCTGATTCAAAGGACAAAGAAGATCAAAATTGGCTTAGAGATGATGCTCGTTTGTTCTTACAGATTCGAAACTCAATGGAAAGTGAACTAATCGGTTTGATCAATCATTGTGAGACTGTAAAGGAGCTGATGGAATATTTAGAATTCTTATATTCTGGTAATGGGAATTTAACAAGAATGTATGATGTGTGTAAAGCTTTCTATCGAGCTAAGAAGAAGGAGTTAAGTCTGATGAACTACTTCATGTCATTTAAGCAAACATATGAAGAATTTAACCTACTGTTACCTATGGCAAAGGTATTAAAGTGCAACAGAATCAAAGCGAGCAAATGGCAATCATGAGCTTCATGGCTGGACTTTCACCAGAATTTGAAGGTGTAAATCACAAATTCTTGCTAATACTGATCTAACTACCTTGAATGAAGTGTATAGCCGCCTGTTGAGAATAGAAAATGTGACAAACAGTAGTAATGTAAATGCTAATGCAAGTGCATTTGTGGGTAACAGTGGAAACATGGCTACTAATAATCAGTTTGAGATAATGAGAAGCAGTGCTCCTTATCAAACACAAAACTGGAGACCACCATAAGCACAACCATGGAGATCACCACAAGCACAGCCATGGAGACCCCGACCAGTTGGAAGGATACAAAGGCCACCATGGAGGCCATCTAAAAACCCGAACAAGATGTGCAACTATTGCAAAAGAGTTGATCATATAATGACATAATGTAGAAGTCTACAGTGGAATCATAGGAATACAACTCCTTCAAACATCAAGATAGTTTTCATGACAGTAGAGGAATTTGAGAAATATTCCAAGCTTCAAAGCACAATTCATGACAAACTTCCTGATTCTTCAAACTCTTCAAACAATTCAGTGACAACATCTATAGCAAATACTGGTGCAGGCTCATCTACCTCCAAGTGGATAATTGATTCAGGCGCTTCAGATCATATAACAGGTAATCCACATCTGTTTAATGATTTGTGAGAAATTAGTAGGTCACATAAAGTAACCTTAGAAGATGGATCACAATCAGTGGTAACTGTAACATGGAAAGTGCTAACTAATTCATCAAGACCTATGACTTCTGCTTTGTACTTACCATCATTATCATTTAATTTGCTATCTATAAGTCAGATTACACAAAAGTTAAAATATAGTATTACTTTCTTTCCTGGTTATTGTGTGTTCCAGGATCTTGTGACGAGGCAAATTATTGGTAAAGGTAGCGAATCTGGTGGCTTATATACTCTTGACATACCTCCTGAATATATAGCTTGCTCTCTTATGGATTCAGCATTCAAAATTCATTGTCAACTGGGTTATCCATCTCTCACTCTGTTAAAGAAATTATGTCCACAGTATAGAAGTTTATCTACAATAAATTGTGAAGCATGTCAATATGCAAAGCACCAAAGAAGTAGTTCATCACCAAGAGTTAATAAACGTGCAAGTGCTCTTTTTTCTCTCATTCATTCAATCATTTGGGGACCTTCATCAATTTGTTCTAAACCAGGTTACAGATATTTTGTGACATTTTTTAATGACTATACATGTATAACATGGTTGTTTCTAATGAAATCTAGATTTGAGTTGTTTTCTATTTTCTGCAATTTTAATGTTGAAGTCAATACACAATTCAATGCATCTATAAATTTTTTGCATAGTGATAATGCAAAAGAATACATATCTATTGAATTTATTGATTATTTGACTCAGCATGGTATTATTCATGAGACTTAATGTGTTGATACACCCTCTCAATATGGTGTAGCTAAGAGAAAGAACAGGCATCTATTAGAAACCGAAATAGCATTATTATTTCAAATGAATGTACCAAAAGTATTTTGGGCAGATTCTGGGTCCACTGCATGTTTCTTAATTAATCGAATGCCGTCAACATTACTCAATTATTAGATTCCTTATCAAGTATTGAAACCTGACAAAGATATGTTCTCAATTATGCCAAAGGTATTTGGGTGCACATGTTTTGTAAGAAATGTAGATCAACAGTTAAGTAAACTTGATCATAAATCTCTGAAGTGTGCTTTTGTTGGATATCCTCGAAATTAGAAAGGATATAGATGCTACTGTCCAAATTTACACAAATACATAGTATCAATTGATGTAACTTATATGGAAGATGTACCCTTCTATCAAAGTAATGCACCATGTTTTCAAGAAGATGATAAAGAATTTCTAGTGTATACCACCATACCCAGTTTTGTTCCCACTGAGACTAATATCACTGATGCACCCACTGAAGATGATCCAAGTTTAAACTTTCCTATTGCTCTAAGAAAAGGTAGGAGAAAATGCACTTATTCCATCTCCTCTTATTTGACTTATAATAAGCTAACAAGCTCCTCACATGCATTCATATCAAAGTTAGACTCTATTGTGATACCAAAAACAGTTGGAGAAGCCTTGAGTTCACATGATTGGTGTGAAGATATGAAAGAGGAAATAATAGCTCTAGAGGAAAATGAAACATGGATTTTAGTGGAGCTACCAGTGAATAAGAAGGCTATAGGTTGTAAATGGATTTTATTGTGAAAATGCATGCTGATGGAACAGTGGCAAGGCTCAAGGAAAGATTAGTTGCCAAAGGTTTTGCTCAAACCTATGGCATTGACTACTATGAAAAATTTTCTCCTATAGCAAAGATGGAACCTATCAGATTATTCATTTCAGTGGCTGCTAGATATAATTGGAGACTCCATCAACTTGACATTAAGAATGCAATTCTACATTGAGACCTTTTTGAAGAAGTTTATATGGAGCAACCTCCAGGGTTTGTTGCTCGGGGGTAGACACACAAGGTTTGTAAACTTAATAAATCCTTTGATAGTCTTAAACAAAGCCCAAGGGCTTGGTTTGGAAATTTCCGCATGGCTGTAGAAAAGTTTGGAATTGTGAGAAGCAGGGCTGATCATTCAGTGTTTTATAAAAAATCTGATAAGGGGATAATAGTTTAGTAGCATATGTAGATGACATGGTGATTATAGGAAGTGATAATAATGGCATTCAGGAACTCAAGCAGTTCATTCATTCCCAGTTTAAAACAAAAGATCTTCGAGAACTTAAGTATTTTCTAGCAGTTGAAATTACAAGAAGTTATGAAGGCATATACTTATCTCAACGAAAGTACACACATGATTTACTGTCAGAAATCGGGAAACTAGTTGTTTATCCTTACAGCACCCCCATGATGCAGAATTATAACTTGAATGAAGAAGGTAAATGCTTTAATGATCCAAAGATATATACAAGAATGGTAGGAAAACTGAATTATTTTTGTTTTACTCGACCTGATGTTGCGTACTCAATGAGTGTAGTTAGCCAGTTAATATCAAAACCAATGTTTCATCACTGGAATGATGTAGAGAAAATATTATTTTACTTTAAAGGCACTGCAAGTAAGGGTATTTTGTATGCTAATCATGGTCATATGGATATAGAAAGTTTCTGTGATGCTGATTGGGCTGGATCCAAGGCTGATAGGAGATCAACGTCAGGATTTTGTGTGTCTGTTGGTGGAAATCTAGTATCTAGGAAAAGCAAGAAGCATACTGTAGTTGCTCGATCAAGTGCAGAATCTGAATACAGGTCAATGGAGAATGCTACATGTGAAATTATGTGGGTGACACACTTAATGAAGGAACTAAACATGAATGTAAGGCTGTCTGCAAAGTTGTGGTGTGACAATCAAGCTGCTATTCACATTGCTTCAAATCCACTTTCTCCTGATCGAACTAAACATATTGAGGTTGATTATCATTTTATAAGGTAGAAGATACAAAGTGGAGTGATAGAGACTGGTTACATTCGAACTAGAGAACAAATTGCTGATTTTCTTACAAAAGCTTGGAATGGCACAAGACTAGAGTATCTTTGTAACAAGTTGGGGATGAAGAATGTATATTCCCCAACTTGAGGGGGAGTGTAAAAGGAGATGATATGATTTAGTTTACATATTCATTTATGTATCGGACTTAGTTTTTTCGTAAGCCCAATAAGGCCCATTTATATTGTAAAGGCCTCGCTGCCTATTTGAAGTGCTTTCCCTCTTTTGTAATAGACCCTAAGTTTTGAATATAAGGAAAGAGTAATGGCATCTGATATTTTCTTGATTCACTTTTATTCTCGCTTATATATACTAATTACATAATGAAAATATCTATAACAACATTTTTGAAATGTTGCTACAAACACCTAAGGATGTTGCTATAGACCTAAATAGGGTTCAATTGCAACAATATTTGTTATGTTGTCTTAGATAATCAAAATGTTGAGTTTGAGGTCTGCAGCAACGGTGAAAATTGCATCATAGAAAAATTGTTTCCAAAGACCCATGCCAACATTTTTCGGGCTTGTCCAAAAAAAAAAAAATGTGCTGCAGAAAGCCGTTTACGGCGTAGTGGTTTACGAACTAAGTTCTTAAGCGAGACGGCTTATCACTTAACGCTTTTCAAGCAATGATTGATTGTGACTTAAATTCGACGTTGTGAAAATTAATACAAATTGTGAGTACAATGAATAAAAAGCGACAAAAACTTACAGGCAAAACAGTTATTTTATTGACACTACATGTTTATATACTCATCCAGCTCCGCTTCCATAAGCTGGCACTTCTTAGACTTATCATGTAACAACCCGCATTTTACGTATCGGAAGATCGTAAAATATTTTTATTTTATTCCCTGAGGGTTGGATCATTCTCATCTTTTAGTATGTTGCTTATGGGGATCTGTGACATGTCCATAATTTTTACCGATTTTGTTTGTGACCATTTTTCCCCTGTCAGTCTTGTACTGGGCATAACTTTTGACTCAGGTCGAATCAGAGGGTGACACCAGTGCCATTGGAAAGGAATTGATGATTCCCTTTCCGTAGAATGGTTACATTAAGGATTTGGTTCAGCGGTTTGGGAGAAATCGCTGTTTTAAGGTTTTTCAGTTGGCTATTCAGGTTTTGGAAGGATAATGGGCTGATTTGGAGAAGGCCCATTAGAGGGTGGGTGGAGACTATAAATAGGGGGTAAGGGGTATGGAGAAAGATTGGCATTTTCCATTCTCTTATGGGGAGGCTTTGATCTCCTTCTTCCTCTAACATCTTTCCACCATTAAAATTCCAAAATCCAAGGAGGGAAATCTAAGATCTACACCATAAGAGGCTAGATCTACATCGTTTCAAGGGCGAATTCATCGGATTGAGGAGTTTGATTCGAAGTGTTCGCTGTCCGGATTGCTTTTTTTCATTGTTTTTACATCGATTTGGAGAATTGGTGAGTAATTTACATCTCTCATTCGGATGCATGCAAGTATATGGGTCTTATGTTGTTAATTTCATCATTTCCATGTTATTTTCCTTAGATCCACACCATGCTAAATCCATTTTATATATGAATCACCTTAGGATCTGATCTAGATAATTTAAATGGTTAATTTTATGATTTCTCTCAAGATTATGCAAGTTAGATCTGTTTTTATGTTCATATGATTCACTTATCATGTTTTGGGAAATTTATGTGTTTTGATGGAAATTGTTAGATTGGTGATATTGTTGGTTGCATAACATGTTTGTGGTTGCGTTTGGATGAATTGGATGAGCCGGTTTCGTCGGATTCGTCGTTTGGCGAAGTTTTGGTCGAAATCGAAGTTGAAATGGAGCTGTGCAGGTTTCTGGTCGGTTTTGGAGCTAGTCGGGTCGGTTGAGGCGGTCTGATGGCTCTGGTCGGTCCAGAAGGGTCTGGACTGAGGTGGTCGGTCACGTTATGGCTTGGAGAGCAAGTCAGGGAGCTAGTTGGTTGGAATGGAGGCATCGGGGTCGGTTTTGGCTGGTCGTTCTGGAGCAATGCTGGTCGGTTTTGATTGGTCGTTCTGGAGCAATGCTGGTCAGTTTTGATTGGTCGTTCTAGAGCAATGCTGGTCGGTTTTGGATGGTCTTTCTGGAGCAATTCTGGTCGGTTTTGACTGGGTCTTGGAGCTGGTCGGTTTGATCGGTCCAGAGGGCTAAGGAGGGAGTCTGGTCGGCTCAGGAGGGTCCTGGTCGGTCCAGGAGGAGCAAAGAGAGGTCTGGTCGGTCTAAGGGGTCTGATCGGTCCAGAAGCACCGGAAGAGGTCTGGTCGGTCTAGGATGGGTCTAGTCGGCATTTCTAGTGGAAATATCTGATCGGACACTTCTAGTGATGACGTAACTTCGAGGTGATTCAAGTAGGAAGGCTCGAAGTGATGAATGTGTTCGTTGATCAAGGTGGAACAACGAATGCGGAGACAACTCAAAGGTCGTGAGTTGGTGGATAATGGCTGCTCGAGAAGGTTGCTTGAGCTGTGAAACATCGTCAGGGTTGGATGATTAGAGATGCGAAGGCCGAGAAGTCATCATTGTCGTAAGTTCTAGCAGTCTCAAAGCAGGGGTACGATGGGTATCGTTGAAAGGCCCAAAAGACCAGTTGTAGGTCGAGTACCCTGGGTCTCGGGGAGAGGCCTAGTGTCAAGGTTGGACATTGCCAAGGTTGGGCATATGGAGTTCATGCTAGAACTGGGGTTATCATTAGCCCTTGACATATGGCAAGGTTGACCGTCATACAATAATGATGGTTTCGAAGCAGGATTGGCGGTGATAGCCAGAGTCGGTTATGGATGATTGTTTGTTCTGTTTGTACTATCTCACATAGATTATCCAAAGTCGAGGGAGATGTTCTTTGAGTGCCTAAGTGATATAGGTTTAGGCCTCTGGCGAGGGTACTTGAGGAATGTTAAACTCGATTAGGGTTGTCTGTGTGAGACCTATATAATCTGGATGTTATGTGTGTTCTCTATTATTGAATGGGTGTTCTGGTTTCTATGGATGAATGGTTGAAATGCTTGGTGTAAAGGCTATCACTGTCTGATGTGGGGAAGATAAGGTTGAGTTCTTCTCTGGTGATGTGGGTAGATAAGTTGTTCATTTACCCATTCTCTTATGCTTTCTTGTTGAAGTTTGTTAGCTGTATTATCGCTCACTAAGACTATTGTCTGACTCAAGGTTTTATGTCTCCTCTTATTACCTTGGGCTGTTCATCCGGTTGTGGATGGGCAGACTAAGTAGCAGGTTACAGGTAATGGAGCTTAGTGATACGAGGAAGCTGAGCGATGACGAGCAGGAGGCTGGCGTACCAGTTTTATTCTGTCTAGTATTTCTGTTTCCGCTGTTTGAGCTGCTTGAGAGTTGTAGTGAGGCCTTATGTACAAACTTGGATATCAGTTGGATAATCTTTCTGGATGTTGAAAGAGTTTCAAAAGTTTGCTATATGATACCTCATTACTATCACCTGTTGTATATGTTCTATTATATTTTATCCTTGCGCTGTGAGTTCTACGACAGGTTTCGATGTGTTCACTTACTATGATGATCGTCCATAGCAGCCTGACACGCCTTTCAGCGCATTATTCCTCTTGTTTAGTGCGGGGGTTATGGGCGGTCGTCACATTTGGTATCAGAGCTCTGGTCAACGATTTTGGCCAAAGTTCAAAGACGTAATTGCGTATGAGCGACGTATTTGTAGATTTCAGTTGGATGTTTACTATATATATTAGTATATATAGTAGTAGCGGTTGTATCTCTTTAGCAGTTTTCTTGGAAGTGGCTAATTATTCTAAATTGCAGATTTAGAATGAGTAGACGACCATCAAGACACGCTGCTAGGGGAGCTAATACTGGAGGGGGAAATGGTGGTGAACCAGATTACCCGGCCATGTTTGAAGCCATGGCAGCAGCAATAATGGGAAGGGTACCCGCTCCAGTGGCGGCTACGGTAGAAGTAGGTGTGCGAGTTCCTAGGGTAGATTTTGCAAAGATGTGCAAGGACTTTACATCTCTAGGAGGGAAACCATTCAAGGGAACCGAGCCAGCTGAAGAGGTTCAGAGGTGGATGGATTCATGTGTTCGAATCTTTGGAGACTTGGGTATTGAGGATGCAATGAAGAGAAAGCTTGCATCAAGGCAGCTGCAGAGCAGGGCCATGGAATGGTGGAATTCTGTTATACTCGAGACTCCGGAAGAGGAGATTTCATGGGAGCAATTCCAAGCTAAGTTTGAAGCAAAGTTTATCTCCACTGCTCAAAAGTCCGTTCTCTTCAAGAAGTTCGTAGAGTTGAAGCAGAATGGCAGATCAGTTCTTGACTACATTTCTGATTTTGAGGCTTTGTCTAGATATGCTCGTTCATACATTGATACACCCTATCAGAAGAACTAGAAGTTTGTCTTGGGTTTGGATGCTCATATTGGAAAGCCGCTTGTGGACCACCTTGATGATTCATTTGAAAAGATTGTGGAAAAGGCTATTCGTCATGAGAGCTTGTTTCCCAAGGAAGCAAATGTTGTTGCTGCAACCAAGGAGGTTCAGAAACCACAGCAGGGTGGTAATAATAAAAAGAGGAAGCAGCAACAACAGAAAGGAAAGGATGGCCAAAAGAAACCCAAGAGTGAGGTGCTTTGCTTTAACTGCCAACAGAAGGGTCATTATTCAAATGAGTGCAAGAATCCCAAAGCTGAGAAGAAGTGCTTCAAGTGTGGAAAGCCTGGGCATGAGAAGAAAGATTGTCCAGAATCAGCTAAGGGCAAGCAGATTGTGAAGGCATATGCTTTGGAAGCCGTGCCATCTTCTTCAAGAGCTCCTACTGTAGAGGAGAAGGGAAAGGGTGTTGTGGTGCAAGGTACTTTTTCCGTTAATGGTGTTTCAGTTCGAGTTTTGTTTGATACTGGAGCATCACATTCATCTGCAATGAGCTTGTGTGTCGCTTGGGTTTGGAACCCGAGATTTGTGATGGACCATTGATCGTGACTAATCCAGTTGGGGGTTCGTCCAGTTTGTGCATGATTTGCCGTGGTCTAGTATTATTGAGTCATGGTTGCTCTTTTATGTGTGATTGCTTTGTTCTTAACTTCGCTGGGTATGGGATCATTTTGGGCATGGATTGGCTCAAGAAGTATGCGGCAAGGGTGAATTGCGAGAAGCTAGAGGTGAGGGTCGGGGATGTGGAAGGGCGAAAGGTGTTGATTAGATGTAAGCGCGAAGACGGGGTCTTCGTGAGTTATCTATATTCGCTTGGGATTCCACAGGAAGACCTATCATCAGTGTTGATCGCTAATGAGTATGTTGATGTATTTGACGAGGTCAAAGGGTTGCCGCCGCATCGTGAGATCGAGTTTAGGATCGATTTGGTCGAGGGTGCGAGACCAATTGTTATGCCACTTAGGCGGATGGCGCCTAAGGAACAGCGAGAGTTGGAGGTGCAAGTTAGAGACCTTTTGGGAAAAGGTTTCATTCGGAGGAGTGTTTCCGAGTGGGGTGCACCAGTCGTGTTTGCAACTAAAGCAGATGGCTCGTTAAGGTTGTGTGTGGACTATCGTGAGCTGAACAAGGTGACTAAGAAGAACAAGTATCCGTTGCCAAGGATTGATGACTTGTTCGATCAGCTTCACGAAGCCAAAGTGTTTTCTCAGATGGATTTGGCAACGGGATCTCACTAGTTGAGAGTAGCTAAGAATAGTGTGCCAAATACTGCTTTTAGGACACCGTCCGGATTTTTCGAGTGGTTGGTGATGCCATTCGGGTTGACTAACGCGCCAGCGTATTTTGTGGATCTCATGAATAGAGTGTTCAGAGATCAGTTGAATAAGTTCGTGCTTGTGTTCGTGGATGATATACTGGTTTACTCCAGAAATGTGGAAGAACATAAGACGCACTTGAGAGTTGTGTTAGAGATCTTGCGAAAGCATCAGCTTAAAGCTATGTTCTCAAAGTGTCACTTCTGGAAGGATGAAGTGAGGTTCTTAGGTCATGTTGTTTCTGGAAAAGGTATAGCGGTTGACCCTGCTAAAGTTGCAGCAATCCAGGATTGGGATAGACCTAAGAATGCAACTGATGTTCGGAGTTTCCTTGGGTTGGCTGGTTATTACCGAAGGTTTATCAAGGATTTCTCCAAGATAGCTGCACCATTAACAGGATTGACGAAGAAGAACCAAGTGTTCACATGGGATGCAAAGTGTGAACAAGCGTTCGAAATCTTGAAGGAGAGATTGACGAGTGCACCTGTGTTGACCATTCCAGGTGGGAATGAAGAGATGGTGGTGTATACTGATGCATGTGGTACTGGACTTGGAGCAGTGCCCATGCAGAAGGATAAAGTTGTGGCCTACGCGAGTCGACAGCTAAAGCCGCATGAGAAGAACTATCCAACTCATGATTTGGAGTTGGCAGCGATTGTGTTTGCTCTAAAGATGTGGAGACATTACCTGTTGGGAGTACGATTCGAGTTGTTTACGGATCACAAGTCGTTGAAGTATCTTTTCTCCCAAAAGGATTTGAATCTTCGGCAGCAACGATGGTTAGAGTTTCTGGCATCGTATGACTTTGGGATAGCCTATACTCCTGGCAAAGGCAACGCAGTTGCAGATGCATTGAGTCGAAGACACGCAAGTTTGGGAGCGATGTTTTCGGAATGGAAGAGCCTCGAGTATTTGGCAAGGTTCGATTTCAGGCCAAGGTGCGAGTTGGGACCTGAAATATTGGCAAGCTTGTCGATAAGGCCTACTCTTATCGAAAGGATTGGCGAGAGCCAAAAGAAAGATGTGAAGCTTGTTGAGTTCATTCAGAAGCTAGAACCAGAGAATAAAGAATTCGAGGTCGATCGAGAAGGCTGGCTTCGAAAGCAAGGGCGATTAGTTGTTCCTGATATCGATGGATTGAGAGATGAGGTTCTGAGAGAGTGTCATCACTCAAAGTTGACAATTCATCCCGGTGGTAATAGGATGTATCAGGACATGAAGAGAATCTACTATTGGGAAGGCATGAAGCGAGATATTGGAGAGTTCATTTCCAAGTGTATGAACTGTTAGTTGGTGAAAGCTGAACAGAAAAAGCCGAGTGGTTTGCTTCAGCCATTAGAAGTTCCTACATGGAAGTAGGAGCAAATATCGATGGATTTTATCGATGGACTACCTAGAACTAGGGCAGGAAATGAAGGGATTTGGGTCACTGTGGATCGTTTGACCAAAAGTGCGAGATTTATTCCTGTCAAGTCAACTAGGACAGCATCAAAATTGGCTGAGCTTTATGTGAAATGGATAGTTCGATTCCATGGTGTCCCAAAGAGTATAGTAAGTGACCGGGATCCATTGTTCACGAGTGGATTTTGGAAAAGTTTGCAAGAAGCTTTGGGAACCGAGTTGTGCTTAAGTACGGCATACCATCCCCTAACTGATGGTCAGACTAAGAAAGTCAACCGAGTTTTAGAAGTTCTCCTGAGGGCTTTTGTGTTAGACTTCGGAGGATCATGGGAGGACCATCTACATTTAGTCGAATTTGCGTATAATAATAGCTACCAGTCGAGTATTGGGATAGCACCATATGAGGCGTTGTATGGAAGGCCGTGCAATTCTCCAGCTTGTTGGTTAGAAACTGGAGATAAGTTGATACTTGGGCCTGAGATGATAAGAGAAATCTCGGATTGTATCGAGATAATTCGGCAACGAATGAAGGCGGCCCAGGATCATCAGAAAAGTTACGCCGATAAGCGTCGTAAGGATTTGGAATTCGACGAAGGTGATATGGTTTTCGTGAAGATTTCACCGTTGAAACATATGGTTCGATTCGGAAGTAAAGGGAAGTTGGCTCCTAGGTTTGTTGGACCATTTCCGATAGTCGAGCGAATAGGAAAGCTCGCATATAGATTAGAGTTACCCGAGAAGATGTAGAGTGTGCATAATGTTTTCCATGTGTCATTTCTACGGAAGTTTGTGCACGACTCGAATGTGGTGGTATCTCCAGAACAATATGAAGACTTGGAAATAGAGACCGCAGTTGCGAAACCTCGTAAGCCACTTCGTGTTGTGGGGAATGACACGAAACAGCTTAGGAGGAAGAAGGTTAAGATAGTCAAGGTACAATGGAGTGAAGATGGCGACGATTGTACATGGGAGACGGAAGAGAGCATGAGGGCGACTCATCCAGAACTCTTCGTCGGTAGGACCCTTTGATTGTATCACCGTTATATCGTTGTATCTTATTGTTGTTTAATAGAATTCCGCATGCTAGGATAAGGCTATGGATGCATGGCTTGATGGTTGCTAGTTTGGATGATAGAATTGGCTTCACATGGATGATAGGCATGCGGAATTGTTATGGTTGCTTGAGTTTGCTTGGAATTTCGGGGGCGAAATTCTTAAGAGGGGGGGGAGGGGGGGGGAGAATGTAACAGCCCGCATTTTACGTATCGGAAGATCGTAAAATATTTTTATTTTATTCCCTGAGGGTTGGATCATTCTCATCTTTTAGTATATTGCTTATGGGGATGTGTGACATGTCCATAATTTTTACCGATTTTGTTTGTGACCATTTTTCCCCTGTCAGTCTTGTACTGGGCATAACTTTTGACTTAGGTCGAATCAGAGGGTGAGACCGGTGCCATTGGAAAGGAATTGATGATTCCCTTTCCGTAGAATGGTTACATTAAGGATTTGGTTCAGCGGTTTGGGAGAAATCGCTGTTTTAAGGTTTTTCAGTTGGCTGTTCAGGTTTTGTAAGGCTAATGGGCTGATTTGGAGAAGGCCCATTAGAGGGTGGGTGGAGACTATAAATAGGGGGTAAGGGGTATGGAGAAAGGTTGGCATTTTCCATTCTCTTATGGGGAGGCTTTGATCTCCTTCTTCCTCTAACATCTTTCCACCATTAAAATTCCAAAATCCAAGGAGGGAAATCGAAGATCTACACCATAAGAGGCTAGATCTACATCGTTTCAAGGGCGAGTTCATCGGATTGAGGAGTTTGATTCGAAGTGTTCGCTGTCCGGATTGCTTTTTTTCATTGTTTTTACATCGATTTGGAGAATTGGTGAGTGATTTACATCTCTCATTCGGATGCATGCAAGTATATGGGTCTTATGTTGTTAATTTCATCATTTCCATGTTATTTTCCTTAGATCCACACCATGCTAAGTCCATTTTATATATGAATCACCTTAGGATATAATCTAGATAATTTAAATGGTTAATTTTATGATTTCTCTCAAGATTATGCAAGTTAGATCCGTTTTTATGTTCATATGATTCACTTATCATGTTTTGGGAAATTTATGTGTTTTGATGGAAATTGTTAGATTGGTGATATTGTTGGTTGCATAACATGTTTGTGGTTGCGTTTGGATGAATTGGATGAGCCGGTTTCGTCGGATTCGTCGTTTGGCGAAGTTTTGGTCGAAATCGAAGTTGAAATGGAGCTGTGCAGGTTTCTGGTCGGTTTTGGAGCTAGTCGGGTCGGTTGAGGCGGTCTGATGCCTCTGGTCGGTCCAGAAGGGTCTGGACTGAGGTGGTCGGTCACGTTATGGCTTGGAGAGCAAGTTAGGGAGCTAGTTGGTTGGAATGGAGGCATCGGGGTCGGTTTTGGCTGGTCGTTCTGGAGCAATGCTGGTCGGTTTTGATTGGTCGTTCTAGAGCAATGCTGGTCAGTTTTGATTGGTCGTTCTGGAGCAATGCTGGTCGGTTTTGGCTGGTCTTTCTGGAGCAATTCTGGTCGGTTTTGACTGGGTCTTGGAGCTGGTCGGTTTGATCGGTCCAGAGGGCTGAGGAGGGAGTCTGGTCGGCTCAGGAGGGTCCTGGTCGGTCCAGGAGGAGCAAAGAGAGGTCTGGTCGGTCCAGGGGGTCTGATCGGTCCAGAAGCACCGGAAGAGGTCTGGTCGGTCCAGGATGGGTCTAGTCGGCATTTCTAGTGGAAATATCTGATCGGACACTTCTAGTGATGACGTAACTTCGAGGTGATTCAAGTAGGAAGGCTCGAAGTGATGAATGTGTTCGTTGATCAAGGTGGAACAACGAATGCGTAGACAACTCAAAGGTCGTGAGTTGGTGGATAATGGCTGCTCGAGAAGGTTGCTTGAGCTATGAAACATCGTCAGGGTTGGACGATTAGAGATGCGAAGGCCGAGAAGTCATCATTGTCGTAAGTTCTAGCAGGCTCAAAGCAGGGGTACGATGGGTATCATTGAAAGGCCCAAAAGACCAGTTGTAGGTCGAGTACCCTGGGTCTCGGGGAGAGGCCTAGTGTCAAGGTTGGACATTGCCAAGGTTGGGCATATGGAGTTCATGCTAGAACTGGGGTTATCATTAGCCCTTGACATATGACAAGGTTGGCCGTCATACGATAATGATGGTTTCGAAGCAGGATTGGCGGTGATAGCCAGAGTCGGTTATGGATGATTGTTTGTTCTGTTTGTACTATCTCACATAGATTATCCAAAGTCGAGGGAGATGTTCTTTGAGTGCCTAAGTGATATTGGTTTAGGCCTCTGGCGAGGGTACTTGAGGAATGTTAAACTCGATTAGGGTTGTCTGTGTGAGACCTATATAATCTGGATGTTATGTGTGTTCTCTATTATTGAATGGGTGTTCTGGTTTCTATGGATGAATGGTTGAAATGCTTGGTGTAAAGGCTATCACTGTCTGATGTGGGGAAGATAAGGTTGAGTTCTTCTCTGGTGATGTGGTAGATAAGTTGTTCATTTACCCATTCTCTTATGCCTTCTTGTTGAAGTTTGTTAGCTGTATTATCGCTCACTAAGACTATTGTCTGACTCAAGGTTTTATGTCTCCTCTTATTACCTTGGGTTGTTCATCCGGTTGTGGATGGGCAGACTAAGTAGCAGGTTACAGGTAATGGAGCTTAGTGATACGAGGAAGCTGAGCGATGACGAGCAGGAGGTTGGCGTACCAGTTTTATTCTGTCTAGTATTTCTGTTTCCGCTGTTTGAGCTGCTTGAGAGTTGTAGTGAGGCCTTATGTACAAACTTGGATATCAGTTGGATAATCTTTCTGGATGTTGAAAGAGTTTCAAAAGTTTGCTATATGATACCTCATTACTATCACCTGTTGTATATGTTCTATTATATTTTATCCTTGCGCTGTGAGTTCTACGACAGGTTTCAATGTGTTCACTTACTATGATGATCGTCCATATCAGCCTGGCACGCCTTTCAGCGCATTATTCCTCTTGTTTAGTGCGGGGGTTATGGGCGGTCATCACATTTCACCTTCGGACACCCTGGAGACTTGATTAGGCTTGTCATGATTTTTCTTTGATCGCTTCTTCTTCTCAGAAGTCTTTGTCTTCTCGGTCGATGCAGACGACTACGAGGAACTTAGAGAAGGAATGATTTGAAGGGGATTGAATAATAGAGGACCTGATGTGATTGATTCAAACTTAAGCTTGAGAAGTTTCCCCTCATATTGCGCTTATATTTCTGCGATGCTTAAAGCACCTTTTTTTTTCAATCTCTCTCGTGAAGATAACACCCACTTCGCCTTCAGACTAAGAATCACTATCGTCCAGTCCCTTCAATGCATTAATCATTCCCTTTTCTTTGTCTAGATTGTCAACTGGGGGTACTTGAGGTTCATTGGCAGGTTTTGACTGAGTTTCGAAAGAAGTTTGAACCGGACGGGTACCTATAACAGGAAGAGAAATAACATTTAGTCCTTTGGGAGCAATGGGAATTGTGACACTTTTATAGCTCGCCGAAACAAAAGTAAGACTCTCTTGAATTTTGGTGAAGTCAAAGAGATACCTTATGCGGAGCCAACGCTTGTGAGTCTGGGAGTTTCAGGCGTCTCAATGATCAGAGTCAGAGGCTTTGATATTTTAGAGTTGGGAAGTCGGGAACATAACCATCCACTTCTCTGAATCCAAGGGCTACAGAAGAAGGACCATAACTACTATTAACCAGACTTTTGGTATGGTTCCCAAAAGTACACCAGACGCGCTCGAATCAACATATAGCGTGACGTTAAATTCTGAAGTGTCGCCAAAAAGACAAAGAAACGAGATGGAAAAAGGTCGGGCAAGCAGGATCCTCACAACTCCTTAAAACCATGCTCTAACCACATTTTCGTACCCCTATGCTTTGTGCCCCAATATTTCAAACGCTGTGTGTTCGCATTCCTTTATTTCAAACCCCTTAAGTTTTGAACCCTCGCTTGCAACAAAACCTCAGGTCTCCCCGCCTCGTGCTTCTCCATCTCGTGTCCCTCGGCTTCCACCAGCCCTCGGATCCCTTTACCATGTAATAATTTCGAACCCTACAAGAAGTAGTATTCTCAGGTCCCTCAAACATCGTGACTCTAAAGGCAACAGGAACTTAGAAACCCCCTACATAGCAAAACAATGTGTCCTCAGGGGTACGAAAACTTCGTATCCCCCGAATATGGAACTACCGTACCCCCTAGGGGATACGCCATTCCGTATCCAAAGGGATACAAATTTCGTACCCCAAGGGATAAGAAATTCATATCCTAGAAGGGGATATGAATTTCCTTCCAAACACCACAAAGGAAATCGAAATTCTCTGAGCCACCTCTCAAGGATACGAAATAGTGGTCTCCAAATCCTATCTACTCCCACCTAACCACTCCACTATAAATACCCTCAAGATCACACTTCAAAGGGGTTGGAAATTGGCTGATTTGACACCTCTTGAGATCTCAAGTGACCTCTTTAATGACATCCTTGCTTTGAGGATTAAGAAGCACGAAAGTGACTTCAGCTTGCTCAGAACAACGCCCAATTGTGTCGTAATGTATCGGAAACCTCTCCCTTTGAATCAAGGGGCCCACAACAAAGAAGAAGGTCCAGCCTCAACAATAACGTTGCCATCCGCTCTAACGCTCACACTAACAAAAACATCAATGACAACGTAAATGGAAATGGTAATAGAACCACCGTCACTTATAGCAGGGGAACGCGGTACTGTGACTGCTCCCGGTTGGTTATCAATGACGTACTAGGTCCAAGTAACCAACCTCCACCTTGACATAATCCAACTGCCGCCGCTCAGAACTTGGGACCTACACTCCCGGATACCCATCAAGGCTAACTCCCTCCGCGTTAGAGTGCACACCAGCCCGCTCAACCTCACCAGCAATACCAAAACCAGGCCATCGATGTAAATGATATGGAAGAGGATGCGCTCGACGTGCATCACAGAAGGCGTCCATGGAATAGAATTCCCGAAGTTCGCCAAAACCAATGGATCCCGCCAGAGGATGTTCAACCAGTGTATCTCCCCGACATGGTCCGAAGGATCATGAGAGATATGTGAGGGAACGCCAACGACTCATGGGAAATCCACTTGAGGCATAATCTCTTCACTAGGATCGTAAACGAAGCTGAGTGGCCCCGACGCTTCAATATGCCAAAGATGGCCTTCTATGATGGCACGACTGACCCATGTACTTTCTTAAACCGCTATGAATGGAACAACTTTGCTTTGGTTCTCTCACCTTCCACTCCGATCTATCAACAACTTCAGCCGGCTAGCCACGGAATTGGTCAAGCAGTTCAGAATGCACATTCCGACTCGGAAGAATGCCCTCACCCTATCCAATTTTAACCAAGGGCTTCCAGAATCCCTCAAAAGCTACCTCGTGCGATTCAATACTGCCTTGCCAAGGTCGATGACCCGGAGCCTTGCACTGTACTCTTCCAGCTTGCAAAAGGTGTCCTTCCTACCTCCGAATTTGGAGCCTGGATCGACAGAAAGTAGCCTAAGACCCCAGAGGCCTTCTACGACAATGCTGAATAATTCCTGTGCCAAGAAGAAGCAAGGCGTAATCGAGCTTCTCTGGGTAACCACTCCAATAACCCATAGGATGGCACCGTCGATGACAGTTTCAGAGGAAAGCAGGTCGGGGAATCCTTTGACAAAGGCAAAGGAGCAAACCCCTACAAGCCCAAGCCGAACAGCAGCAAGCAAGGCGGTCGCAATAATAACCAAACTCTAGTAGATCAAAAAAATCATGACCGCTACCAGAATTACCGGACCCACACTCCGATGAATCGGGATATGGAGACAATCCACTTAGGAGCTTGTAATACTCTCTAATATAAGAAACCAAAGGCCAGGGAATCCACCGACCACGAGAAAAACTCTGGCAAATATTGTAAATTCCACGACATGTACGTGCACAACACTAACGATTGTCACCACCTTAAGGATGCGACTGAAAAAATCATCCGCGAGAAACTCCTAGAACAGCACATTCAGGATCCCGCTCCTCCCGAAGTAGCTACGAGCCCTTCAACGGTCGCACTTCCGACACCGAAGGCCATATGGTATCGTGATCAATACTATATGTGGCGGACCTCATCCCACACACGACAGCTTCCTCAAGATGGAGTATGCCAACTTTATAAAGCATGCCACCTACAAAGCTTGCTCTTCCTTGTACGAGTCCGTCCTCGCCAAGCTCCAGAAGACAATGCGGGACGATATATTCTTCCGAGAGAGAGAGAGATTCCATGGTAATAGATATCCTGACCATTGACCCTCTCATCATCTCTGCGCAGAACAGATCAATTTTCGTTCGGAGAATTCTCATCGACTCAGGAAGCTCGGTCAACATCATCTTCAAGGTCGCCTACGAACAGATGAAACTTGAGGCCAAAGACTTGAAGCCCTGCCATGCCAAGTTCCATGACTTCGACGGATCTTCCAATCACCTAATAGGCATGGTCAACCTACCAGTAGAACTCAGAGATGAGGATCGAAGCCGGGTCTGAATCCTCACTTTCGTTGTTATCAACGACATATCCCCATACAACATCTTCTTTGGACGCCCCTTCCTTGAAGAGTTATTAGTTTGCATGTCACCATGGTCCCGTCTAATGAAGTTCCCAACAGAAAATAGGATCGGCTCCATGAAAGGAGACCAAGCAACAACTAGAGATTGCTACCTAATAGAGTGGAGGAACGCGCGCAAGAAGGATAAAGGAAAGACCGTGCCTCTGCCTTCTTGCGCCAAGGCCGTCTCCGCGTAGCAATCAAAGGAGTTTGAGTCTTGGTTGAGGCACCACTTCCATCTTTACGACGATCTCGATCCAAGGGAGTACGAAGAGCCCGATTCTGAAAGGGCTCCCCCAGTAGAACCTACGGTGGATGTTCCGGTTAACCCCGACGACCCAACAAAGGTCTTTAAAGTTGGATCACAACTCCACCATGCAAAAAAAGAAGATCTTGTGGAATTCTTTAGGGATAAGCCTAACGTATTCACTTGGACCCACTCCTATATATGTAGTATCGACCCTGAAGTCGCTTGTCGTAGACTAACTATCAACCTCTTGCAACCTCCGGTCAAGCAGAAACGTCGATTCTTGGGAATTGAAAGATCGACTGCACTCAAGGAAGAGGTGGATAGGCAGCTCAATAACGATTTCATCCGAGAAGCCTACTACCCCAAATGGATCTCCAATCCAGTCCTGGTCAAAAAAATAAAATGGCAAGTGGCGAACGTCTATTGAGTTCTCTGACTTGAACAAAGCATGTCCTAAAGACAACTTCTCACTTCCGAAGATTGGCCTTCTTGTTGATTCAATCGCAGGATACCAGCTTTTATCCTTCATGGAAGGCTACTCAGGTTATAATCAGATTCCTATGTACCTCCCAGACCAAGATCGTACTTCTTTCATAACTGACCTCGGGATCTACTGCTATCCCATCATGCCCTTTGGCCTTTAGAACGCAAGAGCCACCTACCAACGATTGGTCAACTTCATTTTCAAGGACCAGATTGGAAGATCCGTGAAGACATATGTAGATGATATGCTCGTAAAATCGAAGATCTCGAATAACCATGTCCGTGACCTCTCCGAAATGTTCGGTGTCCTCCATCGAAAGGATATGAAACTCAATCCCTTGAAATGCTATTTTGGCTTTGCATCGGGAAAATTCTTGGGTTTCATTGTCAATTCGTGAGGCATCGAAGTTAATCCAGATAAGATTAAAGCTATCCAGAATATTCAGGTCCCTCAGTTCATCAAGGATGTTCAAAGTTTAAATGAGATGGTCGCCGCTTTAAGTCGATTCATCTCTAAAGCCATTGACAAGTGCATTCCCTTTTTCAACTTGCTCAGAAAAGGGAAGCACAACTTCCCATGGACACTGGATTATGTCGCCGCATTCAAGGACCTTCTAAATCACTTAGATCGACCACCTATCTTATCCAAACCCATAAATCACAAGGACTTATATGTTTATTTGGATGTTTTCATGCAAGCAATTAGCTCGGTGCTCGTGCGCACTGAGGACCATGTCCAATGACCTATTTACTACATCAGCAACAAATTAATGGGGGAAGAAAATAACTATCTAACAAGCTAGCCTATTGCTTGTTGATCTCCACCCGGAAGCTATGACGATACTTCCAGTCTATACTGACCAACCGCTACGACAGGTCCTGTAGCAACCTGATGCGTCTAGATGACTACTGAAATTGAATATAGAGCCAAGCCAGTTCGAGAACAAATTCATTCCTCGTCGAACCATCCTCGGATAATCCCTCATCTATTTCATAGTGGAATTCACCATTTTGGTAGAGCCTCCTTCGGAAGACATTGAAACTCCAGACATTCAATGGAAATTGTTCATGGATGGATCCTCCAACGATTAGTGTTCCGACGCCGGGGTCTTGCAAATCACTCCTGAGGAGCGCCCAATATAGTAGAAGCTCAACTTTCCCGCTACCAACAATGACGTCGAATACAAAGCCTTGATCGTTGGACTCAGGATTGCGATCGAACTTAACGTCAAGGCCATTCAGATCTACTCTGACACACAGCTCATCGTGCATCAGGTACATGGAGAGTACCAAGCCAAGGAGGTAAGGGTCGCCCTACCTCGCTTAGGTTCGCGAACTGCTCACCAGCTTCGACCACTACATCATCACACACATACCCCGAGAAAAAAACGAAAAAGCTGGCTCATTAGCCAAACTGGAAAGCTCCGTAGATGCGTAGCTTACGGGACATGCCTCGGTCAAAGTACTTGACTCTTTGAGCATCAATCTGATGCAGACTGATTCAGTAGCGGCAACAGAGAGAGAAAGCGAGCCCGAGTCTTGGATGATGCCAATCAAGAACTACTTACAACATGGAACCCTCCCTGGTTGCTCTAAAGAAAGACGGGTACTCACTCACTTATCGTCTCGCTATATCATCTTGGATGGAGTACTCTACCGAAGAGGTTTCTCTGTTCCATTACTCCGGTGTATAGCCTACAACGACGCCAATTGTGTGTTACTAGACGTGCATGAAGGTGAGTGCGACGACCACAATAGGGGGAAACCTCTCGCAAGAAAGATTATCAAATATGGTTGGCTCTAGCCCACACTCGGCCAAGATGCCGCAAACTATGCCCACAAGTGTGATATTTGCTAGTGGTTCTTGAAGATCCCGAGAGCCCCGCCTACCAAGCTAACGCAAATGGTCAGTCCTTGGTCTTTCGCCATGTAGGGGATAGATATCATTGGGACTCTTCCAATGGCCAGAGTTAGGGCATGCTACGCCATCATCGCAGTAGATTACTTCACCAAATGGGCGGAAGCCGAAGCTCTCGCTGCAATCACCACCAAGAAAGTAATCAACTTCATCGTCCGCAATATCATTACCCACAATGGAGTCCCCGAGGCCATCATCTTAGACAACTGGACCCAGTTCGAGAGCGTAGATTTCAAGACTTTCTGCCGACTACATGATACCAAAAAGAGATTCTTAGTAGTGACTCACCCTTAGGCCAATGGGCAAGTCGAAGTTGACAACAAAGTGATTAAATCCATTATCAAGAAGTGTTTGGAAAAGGCCAGCGGTTTATGGGCGGATGAGCCCCCTCTGGCCCTACCGGACCACCCAAAAATCAGCGACTGGCCACAGTCCATTCGGCCTTACCTATGGATCTGAACTAGACATTCCCATTGAGTTAAAGATTCAATCTCATCGAGTTAATCAAAGACCAATCAGGACTTTCAATTCCAAAGTCCACTCAAGGATCTCAATATCGGCGACCTCGCCCTGAAATGGATCTTTCCCACACTGACTGGCTTCAGACCTCGCTGCGAAGGTCCATACGACATACAATGGAGGCTTGAAGATGGAACCTTCAAGCTAGCAACCGTTGTTGGAGCCGAACTCCCAAGGGTATGGAACAGTGAACATATTCATCGCCACTTCACATAACTTAGTGTATAGTTTTCCTCCTTTCCAATAATGTTTTGTTTTCTTTAAATTCAAGATATTGTAAAGGCTAGTACTGCCAAAGTTATTAGTAAAGATGATGATCAACTCGTTGTGTCCATGATGTGTTTACTTTCTGCATGTTATGTTTGATTGACAATCACAATTAGCTTGCACACATAAACACCGGATAGGCACCCCGAGTACGGGAAACGGTACCGCCACATGAGTCTCGAATCAACGATGATTCGAGTATAAATAACACCACTCGAATCTTGAATCAATGATGAGACTGAGTATAAATAACACCAATCGAATCTCGAAACAACGACGAGACCAAGTGTAAATCGTTTTGCTCCCAAGAATTCGGACTTGGGGGAAGCCCCTCATCCCATCTAGTGTGAAACAGACCGCTCCGCGGCTCCATCTGACCCATCGGGTTCAGATCCAGGTACCTCTCGAATCTTGAATCAATGACGAGACCGAGTATAAATCGTTACGTTCCCAAGTCACTGGACTTAGGGGAAACCCATTAGCCAAGCAAGTGTGATACCAACCACTCTCATGGCTCCATCCGACCCACTGAGTCTGGATCCGGGTACCATTCGGTGAATCAACGATGCTCTTGAGCTCTAGACCCGAATGAACGACGGGAGAGCCAAAAAGGACAAATTAATGACATCCATGCCATCTCATGACTTAGAACCAACGACCTCCGGGAGGTCCAAGCGAGAGGGCACCTGACCTGGAGCCCATGCGAATCGGGACTCCTAGCTGAAGGAAGACCCGAGAAGGGAGCTTGTGCACGACCCCTGCACGACTAGGGGCACCTCCATGGTGGAGTCTCCAATCACGTTTTCTTAAATGAAACGACAAGTATGCTTGTATAAGTACACGACGCAGGAAAGCATAAGATGAACATTCGAATACTTAACATGTAATGCGATGTAAGAAAAGTTAACTAACACTTTTATTCACATAATAAAAGAAAACTGCATATTTAAATTTCTTTCTTTCTAACGACATGGTGTACATGAGAACCACACCATTCCTCCAAAGACCAAAAAAGAAGGCCGTACTCGCATATACTATCGCCCTACAAAAAGAAATACCTATAATATCTGTGACTGCCACTGATACTACTCATCTTTCTTTTTTCATTTCCTTTTCTGAACAGATTTGGCACTAGGCAGCTCGCCACCAGTGATGGACCCCTTCCTTCCTATACCGCTTTCACCTTTTCCTCCTCTGCCCTTCGTGGGAGTGACGGACTCGTGAGACACCGAGGTGCACCTCCCGCCATCGTCTTCACCACTTTTGATTACAGTAACATCACCGGGGGTAATACATTGCAGCGGCTCAAGGGCGATGTTAAAAGAAAGGGCCAACACAACCTTAGTTTCTCCCTGAGCCTTCTTGTTCTCCGACTCCGCTTTTTTTTATCATCTTTGGCGGCCTTCCGATCAGCTAGTTTCTTGGACTTGAGTTATGTAGCTACATCCGCTTTAAGCTTATTAAAGGCCTTCTCGGCCCTTTTATTAGCGGCGTCAGCAACTTTCTTTTTCCTAGCCTCCTCAGCGGCTCTCTCCTTCTCAGCCTCATCGGCAGCTTTCTTCTGTTTGGTCTCTTCGGCGACCCTCTCCTTATCCGCCTTGGCATCGGCCTTCTTATTCGCCAATACATCAGCTTTCTCCTCGGCGTCCTATCTAGCCTTTACCTGTGCCTCTTGTAAGGCAGCCTCATCCTTCCTCCTATTCTCCTCTTGTTCCTCATACTTCACTAACATCTGAGATTTCTGTGACTGCACCAAATCGTGCATCGTGTGCACACCCACATAAGTTGCACCCATCACCTAAGCACTCTAGCCATCCACAAACTCTCCTTCCTTTAGAAGATACATATAAAAGTTGGACCCTAACTCAACATCCAAGAACGTATCCACATGACTGCTCTCCTCTTCAAAGTGTATTCCTTGTAACCCTAATCTAGACTCAGACGTTTGAGGAAGCATGGAAGCAAGGCCTGGTGTCACTTCCACTCCAAGATGGGCTACACAGCAAGAAAACACAACTATTTAGTTTCTAAGGATTTAGTGCTCTCATCCTCTTCGGGTACTCGCGGTAATGAGACTTTACCTTTGGAAAGGTGTGGCATGGGTAATATAGGAAGTGTACGCGATGTCGCGGTAATATAGGTAGTGTGCTCTCATCCCAACCCTTGATGTTTGGGGCCATAATCAGCTGAGAGATGAGCTAGGACTGGTTGACCGCTAGTATTGGCGGGTGGTGGAACCGACAGTCGGTAAGAAAATTCCTCTACAAATGCCTAAGTGACAATCATGCTCTCAGTGGGCACAAACTTTCCCATTTCAATGGCACGCTTTTCCAATCTCTCCTTCTTGGCATCCTCCCATAATAATGTTCTTCCTTTCTCCAGAATCTTATGCTCGGCCTCGGTCAAAAGCTCCATCATGAGTTTGTTCTTATCAACTGTCTCCACCTTTCGCAACCAGGATTCAAATGGCACCAACTTCTCCCTTGTCCGAGCCATCTCTCGAGGATAATTGCCAACCCACAAAATTCCATTGAACCTTAGTGCCTTGACATACAAACCCCAGATAGGCTCCTCTAGTCATTCCTCTACCTAAGCCCCGGTGTCCTCAATCTCCTGCCTAAGCCTATCCACTTCTCTTTGGTCCTCGGCCTTTAGCCATTCCAACGAGCTTAGAACGTCCTATTACTGGCCTCGTCTTTCTCCTTCTCCTCCTTAGCCACCTCCAGCCGCCTCTTCGGCTCATCATTCTCCCCTTGCAACCTCTAGACCCCCTCATTCCCGAATTTCACCCTATCATTATCCAATGTTAAAGCCTCGATGTCCTTCTTCAGCTGGTGCACTTTATCATTTTCTATAGATAAATGAATGCTCATCTCCTCCAGCTCCGTCTTTTCCTTCTTTAATGTGACAACCGCCCACAGCCCCCACACTATACAAGAGGAATAATGCGCTGAAAGGTGTGCCAGGCAGCTATGGACGATCATCAAGGTATGACAAATAAACGAAACCTGTCATTAACTCACAGTGCAAGGATAAAATATAATAGAACATATACAACAGGTAGTGATAGTGAAGCAGAAAACACTAAACTTTCATGACAACTAGAAAGTATTTCCCAAACACATGGATAACAACAATAGTGTTGTACAATTTGCCTCACTACAACACTCAGAGAAATAGCGAATAGCGGAAACAAATACTAGGTAGTAAAAAATTGTACGTGAGCCTCCTGCTCGCCATCGATCAGCATCGTCGTCCTCACTAAAGCAATACCTGCCACCTGTTACTCAGTCTGCCCATCCACAACCAGATGAACAGCCCAAGGTAATAAGAGGAAACATAAAACCTTGAGTCAGACAACAGTCTTAATGAGCGATAAAACAGCTAACAAACTTCATTAATAAAGTATATGAGAATGGCTAAATAATCAACTAATCTACCCAGCTTCAGAGAAGAACTCTCAATTTCCTTCCCCTTTACATGATAGTGATAGCTTTTACAATCCATACACCCAAAGGAATAACAATTTAGTCACGGCAATTAAAGCAAGCATTCATATATGGAAAAGCAACTCAATCATGATCACAACATGCATTCAAACGTCCATGACTGACTCTGGCTACCACCGCCAACCTTGCTTTGGAAACTTCATTATCGTATAACTAGTTAACAACCGTCAATTGTCAAGGACCACACACGACGTCCCGGTTCTAGCAAAACTCCACATGCTACACTCAACATATGCTACACACTATACTCAACACGTGTCTAGGCCATACACGACACCCTAGACACTCGAACTACAATTGGTCTTCAATTGAAACTCTACTTTGAGTCCGCTAGAACCTACAACAATGATAATTCCTCAGCCTTCCCCTCTCTAGCCGTTATTAATTACGACTATTAATTAGCTCAGAACACCTTATAGCTGTCACTTTAGACAAACTCAATACATCCTTAAGTTGTCTCAACATTCGTTGCATACAATGAACAACAAACACTTTTCGACACTTCCAGATTTCCCAATTGAATTCACTTTGAAGTCACATCATCACCGGAAATGTCCGACCAAAAATAGCTGACCAGAAATGGAAAAAATGGCTGACCAGAAATGGCTGACCAGAATATACCGACCCACTTTGGTCTGACCCAACTTATGTCCGACCCAACTTTGGTCCAACCCAACTTCGGTCCGACCTAACTTCGGTCCGATCCAACATCAGTCCGATCCAAAAACTGCATATTGCAATTCAACACCGATTTCGACCAAAACTTCGCCAAACAATAAATCCGACGAAACTAACTTATCCAATTCATCAAAAAGGATTACAAGCATGTTATGAAATCAACAATATCATCAATATGACAATTCTATCCATGATAATGTCAAATTCACCAAAATCACCATAAATATGCGTATGAACAAAAACCATGGATCTAACTTCCACATTTGTATGAAATAACATAGAAATTACCTATCTAAACTTGCTAAATCAGATCCTATGGTGATCTGTATGAAAATGAAATTACCAATGAATGGATCTAAGGAAAAACACTTGAATTTGATGGAAAACATGATCTACTACTCATACACTTTATTGAATCCATGTGAGAGATGTAATTCACGTACCAATTCTCCAATACAAGCTAGAATGATAGAATTATGAATCCAAACAGTGAGCAATTCGAACCAAACTCCTTGATCCGATGAATTCACCTCTGAAATGATGTAGATCTAGCCACCAATGGTGTAGATCTATGATTTCCCTCCTTAGATTTGGATTTTTAATGGTGGAATGTGTTAGAGGAAGAAGAGCACAAGGCCACCAAATGAGGAAATGAAAAACTAAACTATTTTCCATACCCTTAACCACTACTTATACCGTCCCATTAGCCCACTAATGGGCCTCTCCAATTCAGTCCATTATGGCTTACTAAACCTGGACAACCAACCGAAAAAACTTAAAACGGTAATTTCTCTCAAACCGCTGAACCAAATCTTTAATGTAACCACTCTACGGAAAGGCAACCATCAATTCCTTTCCAATGGCACCGGTCTAACCCTCTGATTTGACCTAAGTCAAAAGTTATACCTTGTACAAGACTGATAGGGGTAAAATGGTCACAAACAAAATCGGTAAAAATTATGGACATGTCTCACATCCCCATAAGAAACATATTAAAAGATGAGAATGATCCAACCCTCAGGGAATAAAATAATAATATTTTACGATCTTCCGATACTTAAAAATGCGGGTTATTACATTAAAAATCGCATTCTCTGTCGAGACCGAGGGCACCGTGTCCTTAGAAGATGAAGTAGCATGCTCTGAATCCTTCACCAGCTTGTCATATTTCCCCGTTGGCTCTGCTATTTCAACAACAAGTGGTTAAAATTTAAGTAAGCTACTACAAGCAAAGAAAAAGTCACGTCCCAAGAATCATCCTTACCTATCTCTTTCTCTTGATTATGAATGGTGGCCCGCTTGCCATCAATGGTTAACCCCTACCTCTGGATCTCCACATTCTTGTTCCCGATCAAGTCCGAAAGATTCGCGGAGTACTTTCTGAACTCTTTAACTTGGAAATATGCAGCCTTCACCTTCGCCCACACCTCTTCATTGTCTTCTTGAGGGATCGGGTTGATATCAGAAAGGAACATTATTTCGTCAAATTAGTGATCAGGGAATTTTGTTTCTTCCACAAAGCTTTCCTCTCCTCAATCATGATCTCTTGAGTCTCGGTTACAACCAAGTCCTACCTCTTCTTCTTCTCCACTTCCTTCTTTCTTTGATGACTAGGCTCAAACTCTTTCCCTCGAGGGGCATTGGTAGGAGCCAAAGGTGCAGTATGAGAAGGAGCTGTCAACGAGGAATGCCTAGTGTTTATTGTGTCCTCCCCGGATGTTCAAGTGACGGGTGGAGGTGACAGAGATCGCCGGGATCGATCTCTATGACGATGTTCACTACAGCGGTCACGGGGAGAAGGAGGATCGTCAAACAAACTAGTATTCCTCCTATAATCCGAGAGGAACCCGCTCCTCAATGGCTGGCGGCCCCCATATCCATAACCACGATCTCTAACCCTAGTCATTTCGCTTGCATAACAAAGAGAATCAAGATTAGACTCAAATGCTTTATACACACAAATAAATGTAATGTTATGCAATGTTTATGAATGTATGCTCTAAGTGTTCTCCCAACAGACCTGATTATCGTCTTCTCAAAGGAGTGATCTCCCTCGCAGCTAAAGCTAGTTCTTCCACATTTATGGCGCTAGGCCAGGGAAACATTCCTAGTGGGAGTATTAAACTCATCAAACTGACTCCCTTTCTCGAGCGAGATCCTTCCTCTTTCCTAGTGTCCACTTTCTTTCCGCCTCCGGTGATGGTGGGTCTGATTATTATTCGATCGGTAGGAAGTAATCCCACGAGACGAAGTCGGTCCTGACCCAAAACATTGCCGGTGGAGCGTGCCTTAGCCGGGATGGCCAACGAAGATTTAAGACATTGTTGTTACACGATGTTTGTAGGCACATCAAGATTTCATGTCATGCAAGAACAGAGTTAAACTTAAGTTATAAAACCCACAAGTTTCAACCTCAAAGCAAGGAGGAATGCTTCCTTCCAACCACCTCCTTGCAAAATCAGGAGGACAATGCACGAAGAACCAGTCATGCTTATACACAGTCATCTTTGGCCATTTCCCATCGAAGAACTTGGTGTTGGGCAGAGCTTCCAAGAAATATTGAGACGGCGAGATATTGGCTCTCCTCTTCAACTGAAACAAATACAAGATGTCCTCTCCGGTTGGTTCCAACTACAGGTACTCTCTGTATAGAATGTAGGTACCTAAAAGGAAAGCATGCGCATTCGGATGGAGCTACGATGCTGCAAGGAAAAAGTAGTGCAGCATATCTGAATAAAGTTGTTAGCCGGGGGCACACACCCAGAAAGGCATGCCTGCATGTTCCAGGCAATGTACCCATCCGGCGGTGCGTGAGCCTTATCGTCCTTCCTAGGTGCACGGATATCCTTTGGGGGAATGCTAAACCGCAATATCATGCACCTCACCGTCGTTTCATCCATATGCGTGGCACTGAATCCGTTAGGTTCTTGGATATTGAGGTTCTTTGTTGGGCTTCTACGCCACTGATTCTTGGATGTTGAGGTTTGTTTTTTGGATTTATATCCTCTCTACTTATCGGATCTGTTGACCAAACTGCCCCTGCATCAGAGTTATCACCGATCTTTGGTAGTAGAGGAGAAAGGATTATCTCGCTGCCCTGATGTCATTCGGGAAAAGAGGGATTTAATCACCCCATTTAACCCTCATTTGAGCTTCAGGTCCTTAAGTGTTTCTCCAATTGTGGCTATTCATGGGTTTTTTGTTGGTTCTTTTGTAAGTAGTGGCGTTTTGGCCCTTGCTTTGGCAATGTTGTCTCGACTGATTTGTCTAGAGTTGGGGATTTGATCACCCCGCCCAGTTTTGATCGATCAGCTGATGTCGTTGTGAAGCTAGATGTTGGAGTTTTTGGGCAGCGAGCTGGCTCTCGACGTTGATGATGTAAGTCTCGTCGCTCGAGGAGACCAAGCGTGGCTGGACTTGTCTCTGGTTCTTGTTGCTCGCCATCGTCGAATGTTTCATCGTTTTTACTACCATTAGTTGGTAAGAAAGCACCTCCTACGCTCAAACTTTCCAATGCCTTTTTTGTCGATGGGGGAGATGACCTATCGGTTGATAGTGAAATGGTTTTTCCATCTTCTTTGGGGAATTCTACACCTCATCTTTGTGTTGTAGGAGCTATGTTGTAGGTTCAGGTCTGCTCTTTTCAAAAGGAGGCTGTTGTTTCAGGATGGGTACTCAATAGCTCGATGTGGCTGCGCGGACCTGGTTATAGGCATTGGCATCAGTCCACTACTGCTAAAATTCGCTTGTGGCAAGGAAGTGATTATCTAGGCGTGGAAACGAAGCTCGATCATCGGACTTGTGGCTTTACTTGCATTGTGGATGTGGCAACATTATTTCTGTGGGTCTGTCAGTTGGTTTAAGCTCGGCTATTGTTGGTAATAGAAACATCAATCTTGATGCTTTGATTGCTAGGGAGGTATGGTTTTTTTCCTCAATTTTTTTTCTGTTGATGCTTTGTCAGTGGCTCTTCCTGTTTTTTTTACCTCGTCCATTCACGAGTGAGGTTTTAGATTATGAGCCTGCTTATGAATTTTGAGGTCCTTGCTCCTCTTAATTTGGCCTTTGTTGAATCGGTTGCTCCTATTAGTTTGGGATTTGTTGCCCATTCTTGTTCAGTAGTTTTTTCACTTGAGTTTGTCTTGCGTCTTCGGTGGTTAGATGGTGTTTTGTGTGATGTGATGACCCTTGACACACTCTTGCATGTTCTCCCTATCACTGCTCTTCCATCTTTGGATGTAAGCATGATAAGTCATGTGCGTGGATTTGTGTGTTGGCGAGTTTGCTATTCGACCTCCTTTTTTTAGGGATGGCAAAAAAATCCGTACCTATGGTTACTTATGGATAAAATCCATATGGACATGAAACGGATAGCTAAATGGGTATCCATAGGTAAAATAAACAGGTATTTAAATATTCGTTAATTAATGGAGCGGGTACGGATATTACGATATCCATGTCTGTGGGTACCCATGTCCATATTAAGTGTGATTTTTGACCAATGCAAAAAGTATTGCTATAGGGTATTTGTGCGCATGCTTTTATTTAGCAATTATAAGCGACTGTTGATATTTGTA
This sequence comes from Allium sativum, assembly GCA_030737875.1. Classification (NCBI taxonomy): domain Eukaryota; kingdom Viridiplantae; phylum Streptophyta; class Magnoliopsida; order Asparagales; family Amaryllidaceae; genus Allium; species Allium sativum. The sequence continues at coordinate 255,969,970 of CM060927.1, read as the reverse complement.
ATAACTGTGCATGCTGCTAATTAAAATCATATATATATATATATATATATATAGTTAGAAATTATCAAATTTTCCATTAATTGCTTCAAAATCCAATCCAGTAAGCAATGTGTCTTTTCTTCTCTTCAAACCTTCTCCTCTCTTTAGTAAATTCAACACATCCTGCCAAAGTTCTTATGTCACTCCTCCTCACTGGTTTATATCAATACATTCTCAAATCCAAGAAACATGTTGCCAAAGTTCATGTCCTGTCTAATTTTTTTAATCAAATCTACGTATTTTTAAAAATAATTCAATAGATGGTTAAAAAATAAATTGAATAAAATATCATGGATACCCGCGAATACCCGCAACTTGTTTAAAATCCGTTTAATAAGTACCCGTGTGGGTATGGAGTGGGCATGGAGCAAAAAATAACCTTATGGGGCGGGTGATGGGGGGTTACTACCCGTGCCCGCCCCGCCCCATTGACATGCCTACTCTTTTTTTTTTCCTTCTTTCTGGAGCCTTGTTCCCTGCTTACAAGTGTTTCATCTAACTTGCTCGGTTGAACCTTGTGTAGCTGTCAGTTTCATCATCCCTTCTTGGTTGGCACGAAATTTTTGTTATGCAATATCTTCCAGCTCGGTTTGTGTAGCCTTATAGGCTTTTATTCGGCCTTACCATTTTATTTTTTGGGCCCATTTCGGTTTGACGACGTTTGGTTGTTTTGACCGGACGTTGTTTCAGCTTGTTTGTCAGTCGAGTTTCGACCTTTCGGTGTGGGTTTTTGAGCAGTCTGCTTCTTTGAGTCACTGCGAGGCCGTTTTTGTGTCGTTAATGACTCGTGTGGTTTGGATTTTGCTATCGGTTTGTTGTGTGTTTTGTTGGCAGCTATTTTGGGTATTGTATTCGTGGGATGAGTAGTCTCCCTATAGTAGGCTTGTAGCGGATCCTGTGGTGGCTGACTATATGGATTACAAGGGAGATGACCTCCCTACATTGACTTTACCATGTTTTATTTGCTTGTTCCCGGGGTTGCGAAATTTACCTGTTAGTCGGGGTTGTCAATCTGATGACAGCTCGACATTGGTAAAGCTCACACAACAACTGGTGTTGCCTCCTGCAAGCAATCCCACATTTTCTTCTTTCTTTCTCTTTTCCCCATTTTTTCTGGTTTTGTTTTCCCGTTGAGTCCCCCAGCTCCTACGTATCGCCCATTGCCTCGGTTTCCATCTCATCTCCTCTTCTTAGTAAGGAAGAGATAACGATCACTAATGATCGTCTATCTCGACTTACTAAGAATTCCTTCCCATTCAGATCTGGTAGGTCAGGTTCTTTTGCTCCACGTCAGAGTCGTGGAAGATCTTTGGGGATTTATGTGTCCGGTGAGGCTTTCGTTCACTCATCTACATAATCTACACGCCATAGTTAGCGAGCAACGCCTATCCTCCTCGCACCATTCACACTCTCTATAGCGGCGTCTGAGCATATGGTCAGATCTACTCGACACACACTGTATCTTATCTGAGATGAGTGGGTGTTGTTTCTTTTTTTTGGTCTATGTTCTCTTATTTTATTTTTTCTTTGTGTCTCTGATTGTATTTTTGGTTTTCTAGATGACGATTTTCCTCTCTGAATTGTTCGTGGTATTGGCAACGATGCATCTATGGATAGACTCAAGCACGTTCTTAAAAGAGCATTCTATCCTATTGGTGGTGCTCTGGAACCTATGATTGCCCGGAGGAGATCACCAAATAGGTTTTATCCCTTGCTTTTTGTATTGCCTATGTCAGACAAGATTTGGATCCTTTGGTCCAAAGACATTGTTGTCCACTCTGTTTTCGACTCCGACCAGCTACTTTTGGTAGCCTTCTCTATTCAATCCTTTTCCTCGTCCTTTCTGTTCTATACTGTCTACGCTAAGTGCGATAGGATTGAGTGTTTGTCTCTTTGGTACGATATCCTTGCCCTTTCCGACTTGGGTTTTTCAGTTTTTATTTTGGGAGGCGACTTCAATATTATCGCCTGCCAAGCTGAGGAGAAGGAAATGTCGTTATCCATGAGGTTGTGGTGGATTTCAATGCCTTCATCGTCAGTTTGGGGATTTTTGAAGTCTCTTTCGTCAATTCGGCTTTCACTTGGTGTAATAACCAAGACGAGCCAAATCAGATTCTTTCTAGACTTAACAGAGTTTTTGGTTCGGAAAGTTGGTTCAGCCTCCTGTTCTCATTCTCTATTACTCATCTACATCAGACCTTCTTGGACCATGCTACTATGCTTCTCTGCTACATTCCAATAATCAATCTGGCCCTTCCTCTTTTAAGTTCCCTAGTATGTGGAGATCTCATCACTCATTCCATCGGGTTGTGGAAGACTCATGGAACTCCTCGGTAGTTGGCTCACGTTCTGTTGCTTTTTCTCATTAGCTTAAGCGTCTCAAGGCTTGCCTCATGTCTTGGAACGTGCAATCTTTCAAGAATATTTTCGACCGTGTCAAAGCTTCTAAAGAGATCCTTGTTCTAGCAGAAGCCTCTTTTGATGAAGATCCTCTGCTGCTAACAAGGGGGTGTGGGCTTTGGCCCAGTTAGCCTTTTCGTTGGAGCTCCGCATCTAGAATGACAATCTTCACTAGAAGGCAAGGATCAAGTAGGTTATCGACGGTGATTCGAACTCCAAGTTCTTCCACTCTTCCATTCGTAAGAAAAATAGACTTCTTACGATTCTTCAGATCCAGCGCCTTGATCTCCCTATGGCTTCCACTTCAGAGGAAGTTAAGGAGATCGTCCTTTCTCATTTTCAAACCTTCCTAGGCTCTTCCCTGGTCTTGGTTTCTGAACTGACTTTCCTAGCCTTCATTCCCAGGTTGGTTCTTCCTTCGGAGAGTGCTAAGCATACCGTCCCTCCTTCTTGAGAAGAGATACGTGCCTGTGTCTTCGCTCTTTGTAAGGATAGTGCTAGTGGGCCTGATGGCATCAATGGGGTCTTCTTCCAGAGTGTATGGCCGATCATCCAATCGGATTTCTACCTAGCAATTTGGTTCTTCTTCTCCGGTGGAGATCTGCCTTAGGGCTGAACTTCCACAAACTTGGTCCTTATCCCTAAGTGCGAAAATCCTTGCACATGTACGGATTTTCGACTGATCAGCTTATATAACTTCTCTAACAAGGTTATATCTATGGTCCTCGCCACTAGGCTAGCTCCATTTCATCAGCGTATTATTTCCTCTTCTCAAGTTGGATTTGTAAAAGGACGGTTGACTACGGATAACGGCCTTTTAGACCAGGAGTTGGTATCTTGGATTGATCGAACAACGGGTATTTCAAGGTGGGAAGGGGACTTCGTCGGGGAGATCCTCTTTCCTCTACCCTATTCGTTATCATTGCTGAGGCTTTCGTACGTGGCTTGCATTCACTTATGATAGAAAATCTGATTCATTAGTTTGGCATCCCTTTGGGGTACCCTCTCATTTCTTCCTATCCTTCGCTGATGATATTAACATTTTCATTTTCATGAATGGTAGCCGTTGCACAGTCCGTCGCCCTGTCTGCCTCATTCATCAATATGAGAGTTTTTCAGGCCATCTCATTAATTCTTCTAAAATTTGCTTCATTCTGACGAGTGATTTGTTTGTGGTTAGATCTTCTTGGATTGAAACATTCACCGACTTCAAGGATTCCTTCCTTCACTTACTGTACCTCGTTATTGTACTTTAAAAAGGTCGTAAGATCAATGCCATTTTCGACCCCTTGACCGATAAAGCTAGGGGAAGATCATTAGGTGGAATGCGACGCTTCTCTCTTAGACAGGAAGACTGGTTCTCATAAAGTCTATGCTTGACTCTATAGGATCACATGTCTTTGTTGCTATGACTCCTTCCCCTTGTTTCTTTTGATTTTACCATTCTTGGGCTTCATCCATTTTCTAAGGTAAAAAGGACAATGACAATTGTCACCATTGGATTTCTTGGGACATCACTTGTCGTCCCAAAAGTGTGACACTCCACGTCCGTTAATTTCACTCATTAAGAGAATGCATTAAGTTTCGTGAAGCATTTTAGGTAAACAGAAACAGAAACATTACAAGACAGATATAAAATAGCAGTGGAATTTAAAACTTTATTAATCATAGAGCATCGTGTTTCAAAACATGGTTACATCATATGTCTGAAAAACATGAAACCCAGTACATCATTAAAATTTCTGTCTGATACTTAAAACATCAGAGTACAATAATAAAAGAAGCATAATTCCCCAAATAAAAACATAGCCATAGTAGAAAGATGAGAGCTCGAGCAATACATCTAAGAAGCTCCAAGCAGAATGAAAACAAAATCCTGATCAAGCTTGAGTATTCCCACCCTGAGAACTTTAGGGGGAAACGGAAGAGAAGAAGAGGAAACAAAACGGATCTGACATAAAGTCTGGCAAGTCCAGTTACTTTTAGCATATAAATAAGTATAAGTATCATGATAGACATATAAAGTGGATAAGAGAGATAACATCATATAAGGCATGTATGATAAGGTAAACAAGATAAACATGATAGAGTATACTATGCTTCTTTAATGATTTCTCTTTTGTCTGCACTAATACTAGTGTCTTAATAAAAAGATGATCCCCAACAAGTATAAAATGATAGACTTAGGTGTACTTCCAATGAGAGGTTTTCACCCCTATACAATCAACAGACAGCCCAACATACTGGAGTTACCCTAAGGGTACTAACGGGCTCCCAAACTTACCGGAGTCTTGATGTACCCTAATTTCTACCCTAATCGATCGGCTCCCTACTCCGTAGATACTTTGTGCTAGCCCATAGTAGGATTTATCACTTCCGAAAGTGGCAACCCTTCGTTTTCAGGATGTGCACAACCATATCTACAGGTGTCACGACGTCTAAACCTCCTCTGTCGGACTCATGCACACACATGACTCCGTCGGAATGTGCTGCCCACACCATCCCCCATATTTGGATCTCTTACAATCAACCCAGTAAGTGTGCCTCGACTCCGACCTAGCTCGGAGTACTCGTTTCATACCTATATATGGGTTACAGACTGAAACGGGTCCCACACACAAGATGATACAAGCTTCCCCCTGCACTTGCATCCCCACTAGGTTTTCCATAGGTTATGCTGTACCAGAGTAAAAGATTGCATAACCCCCACAGGTTAAGTTTGTGTGCCTATATAAATATTACCCACCTACCTAAGATTTACTTAACCCACCTACTATTTCAAACAAGTTTACTTAACCCCCACTCAAGTTATATTTTCATATAATCCCTATGGATTCAACTAGGTTAAGTATTCCAATTCATTACCACATTCATTTATGGTTATAATGTGTTAGACCTCCCACATTAAGCCTACCACTTGTGGATGTTGGATATGCCAATCGGTTCCGGGCAGACTTCTTCCACAAATCGGACTTAACCTCATGTCTTAGCACGTCTTGTGTTTATGCACTTAGACCCCTCACATTAGATTCACCACTTGTGGTCGTTGGATATGTCGGGCGATTTCACGCAGACTTCCCCCATAAGTGTAATATAACCCCATGTCTAAGCGCGGTTACAGTTTCTAATTACTGTAATTATGGGCATAATAATTATTAACCAATTATTCCTATGTTCTTATAGGTTTTCATGCCCCTTTCCCAAGTTATGTTCATAATGAACTGTAACACACCATAATTTTAACAAACACTAAAGATGTTAAATTAAATAATAATTAATTTAATATTTAGAATTAAGGGAAACAGACAATGCCATTGCGTTCATCTCTGAATTTTGGTCAAAATAGACACCTGGTTTGCGTAAAATGGACAACGTATGAACAAGTTATGAAGGTTTGAAATTTGTATATGCGCAAGAAGAATATGTATGTACACACACACATATATCTATATATATATTCTAGAATTTCAAAAATTAGGTCCGAAATTCAAAAAAGCCCGGAATTGGGCGACGGGAATTTTCCCACTCAGGGGTATAGATCCCTTAATGGGGTGTTGACCCCATATGAGGGGTCGAACCCCTGCGCAGAACAGACCGATTAGGATTTCGGGGGCATCTATAAATATGGCCTCATTTCTCATATTTATGCACACCAAAAATAATGGAGAACTAGATGCTGCCCCTGCCAAGATCAAATCAGGTCTTTTCTTCTTCTGCAATCAGGTTATTTAAGCTTAGAGATCTGTGATTCGATTATCCTGTTTTTCTAGATCTAATCACTGTGAGTTTAAGTTACTTTTAGATCTAAATAATTAAAAAGTTAATATTGACATGACTATAACTTTGATCTACGCCTGTGACTGCTTGAATCATATCAGATCTATTATAACTTGTGTATCTATGATATCCTGACATGACTATGACTTAGATTTTAACCTTTATCATGTTTGATCTACCTTTGATTGTATATATAATTCACTGTTTAGATCACGTTATACCTGTTCTATTATGTTTATGGCCAAATCAGATCTATTGTTAGTTGGATATCTAAATCAGTGTTTAGATCACATCATGCTTGTCCTTATTACGTTAGAATCAGTTTTGTTATCATATGTTCATTAGATCTGTTCCTATATGCCTACCTTGTCATTATGCCACTATATGTTTATGTCTGTTTCTGCCATTATGGGTCCATCATGTTAGTATGATCATCTCTTTTCTATTCCCTCTTTCTTTTCCTTTTTATTTCCATATAACCAGGCCACTTTCGAGCCTAGGCATGCCGCTGAAATATGTGAATGAGTTATATTTGGGAACGAGGGGAAAACGTTGAATTGGGGCATAACTTGTAATCGGGAATGTGGGCATAACTTGAATAAAGTGTAATAATATTATTTGGGGGCATATGGTTCATTATGAACATAACTTGGGAAAAGGGGCATAAAAATCTATAATGACATAGGTAAATTTGGTTAAAGATGGAAATGCCTAGGACTACAGTAATTAGAAATTGTAACCGCGCTTAGACATTAGGTTAGATTACGCTTGTGGTGGAAGTCTTCCTGGAACCGCCCGGCATATCTAGCGACCACAAGTGGTGAATCTAATGTGAGGGGTCTAAGTGCATAAACACGAGACGTGCTAAGACACGAGGTTAAGCCCGACTTGTGGAAGAAGTCTACCCGGAACCGCCCGGCATATCCAGTATCCACAAGTGGTAGCCTTAATTTTGGAGGTCTAGCACATTATAACCATAGATGAATATGGCAATAAAGTTGACTACATAGCCTAGTTGAATCCATAGGGATTGTATAAACATGTTAAACTAAATAGGTGTTAAGTAAACTTATTGAAACAATGTGTGGGTTAAGTATATCTGGGGTTGGTGGGTAATATATATATATATATATATATATATATATATATTGGCCCACAAACTTAACTTGTTGGTATTACGAAATTTTATGACACTAGAAGGTAGGCATAATCTGTGGAAAACTTAGTAGTGTGGATGCAAGACAAAGGGGAGAGCTTGCATCATCTCGTGTGTGGGACCTATTTCAGTCAGTAACCCATATATAGGTATCAAACGAGTACTACGAACTAGGTCGGAGTCGGGGCATGCATACTGGGATGATTGTAAGTGATCAAAAAGTGGGGATGGTGTCTGACGACGCGTTACATTGGGGTCATGTGTGTGCATGACTCCGCTTTCCCAGGAAAATAAGACGATGTGACATCAGTAGATATGGTTGCGCACATCCGAGAAATGAAGGGTTGCAACTTTAGGGAGTGATACACCCTACTGTGGGGGCAAGCACAAGGTATCTACGGAGTATGGAGCCAATCGATTAGGGTAGTAATTAGGGTACATTTAGACTCCGGTATGTTTAGGAGCCCGTTTTACCCTCAGAGGTGATTCTGGAACATTGGGCTGCCTGTTGACTGTATGAGGTAAAAACCTCTCACTGGAAGTATACCTAAGTCTACAATCTTACAGTTGTTAGGATCGTCTCATTCTGGTTATACTAGTACTGGTGCAGAGGAATCATTAGAGAAGCGTATACACTCTATCATGTTTATCCTGTTTACCTTGTCATACTTGCCTTATATGTTGTTATCTTTCTCCACTTTATATGCTTGTCTTGATACTTTTACTTATTTACTTGCTAAAAGTAACTGGACTCGCCAGAGTTTATGTCTGACCCATTTTTTTTCCTCTTCTTTCTCTTCTGTTTCCCTCCCAAGTTCTCAGGATGGGAATACTCAAGCTTGATCAGGATTCTGCTACCGTCTTGCTTGGATCTGCTTAGATGTATTGCTCAAGTTCTTATCTTTGCTACTATGGCTATGTTTCTTTTGGGAATTGTTATTCTTTTGTTATTGTACTCTGATATTTTAAGTGCAAGACAGAATTTTTAATGATGTACTGGGTTTTGCGTATTTTCAGACATATGATGTTTTGAACTAAGATGCTTTATGATTAATAAATTTTTTAATTCCGCTGCTATTTTATACATGTCTTGTAATGTTTCTGTTTCTATTTACCTATAACTCTTCATGAAACTAAATGCATTCTCTTAATGAGTGACATTAACGGACGTGGGGTATCACACTTAGTATTAGAGCTAAGGTTACCAGATTAGATAAAAGTTTTAGAAAATTATTTTCAAAAAGATTTTAAAAGAAAGCATTTTCAAAAAGAAAAGTATGTTTTGAAAAACATATTCCCCAAAGCCAGATGTAATATCTTTCGATCCTTTGTCTAACTCTCTTTCCTTTTCTTTTCAGCATGTTTGGGGAACCTAATATTCCAGAGGGCATTACGATACCAGGCTGGTTCCATAGGTATCTAGAGGTCACGACGCCTGCTGGTGGTCAAGCTGACGTTCCTCCCCTAACTGCACCCATCGTTCCTCCTCCTCCTCCGCGTGCAGATAATTTCTTTAAGATTTGCAAAGATTTCTATGCTATGGGAGGGAAGCCATTCCGTATAACAAAGACATTCGTAGAGGAAAGGAATTGGCTCAAGGGGACATAGGACTTGTTTGGAATTTTCGAAGTGGACGATTGTAGGAAGATTCAGTTAGCCACCTAGCTACTGAAAGATGAAGCTTCGTTCTAGTGGGAAGTAACCCAAGCGGGGCATCCGGTGGAAACTTGAGATGATTTTAGGCAGAGGTTTGAAATGAAGTTTCTTTCTCAAGACGAGAAAATCATGCAAATGGAAAGGTTCTTGCCGCTCAAGCAAGGAAACATGACTGTTAAAGAATATGTTAACAAATTCAATTAGCTAGAAAGGTTTGGGTTGGAGCTGGTAGATACTTTCTATAAGAAATCTTTGCGGTTTGTTAAAGGATTGAATGAACCCCTTCACGGGTTAGCTATATCACATATTCCAGTGGGAGCTACTTTTGAAAGACTTGTTGATATGGCCTTAATTCATGAGGAAGACAAAAGTGACAAGATGGAAGTTAAGGTTGAGGAAACACAAAACAAGAAAGTATGGCCAATGAAAGGGCAACAACAATAGAAGAAGAAGAAGAAGGGCGGAAAGAATGACAAGGCTAAGGATAAGTGGAAGTGCCATAATTGTGGATGCGAGGGACACTTGGTAAAGGACTGTAAAAGAAGGAAGAATACTTGCTTCAATTGTGGAGAGGTTGGACACTTCGCTAAGGAGTGCCCGAAGAAACAGGGACAAGGTCAAAGGGCAGGAGCTTCTAGAGGGCAGGTGCATGTTCTCGTGACCAGTCCTCCAGATAGAGGTAGGAAAGTTTCCGTGGAAAATTTGATTTCTCTTTCCAATCATCCTATTAGAACTCTTTTTGATTCTGGCGCTTCACATTCATTTATATCTAGTTATGTGGTTGAGTTTCTGCACCTAAATACTAGTATGGTAGTTGATCCCGTAGTTGTCTCAAACCCCTTTGGTGGTTCGGCTCATTTGTCCATGATTTGTCGGGGTTTGAGAATATATGTGTTAGGCGTTGAATTTGAGTGCGACGCGTATATGCCTAATTTTATGGACTATGGTTTGATTCTTGGGATGGATTGGCTAACCATGTATGGTGCCACTCTGGACTGTGAGATTAGGGTCATTAGACTTTTGACTTGCCATGGGAGGACCCTTGAGATTTCTTGTGACTAGAAAGGGTCTATCATGCTTATTTTCCTAGAGTCTCTTGATGCATCTATCAATGATCTACGATCTGTACCAGTAGTCCGCGATTATCCTGATGTTTTTGATGAGGTACAGGGCTTACCTCCGAGGTGCGGGATTGATTTTTTTATATGTTTGGTGGACAATGCAAAGCCAGTAGCAGTACATGCGCACCATATGGCTCCAAGGGAAAGGAAGGAGCTTAGTAGGCAAGTAGGGGAACTACTTAAGAAATGATTTATTAGGCGAAATATGTATGAATGAGGTGCTCCGGTGGTATTTGCAACTAAGGCGGATGGTTCGCTTTGCTTATGTGTAGACTATAGAGAGTTGAACAAACTCACTAAGAAGAACAGGTACCCGCTCCCAGGGATAGATGATTTGTTTGACTAGCATGTTGGTGCATCAGTATTCTCTCAGTTAGACTTGGCCATGGGGTTTCATAATTTGAGGGTGGCCAAGGATAGTATAGATAAGACCGCTTTTAGGACTTCAGATGGTTTCTTTGAATGGCGCATTACGCCTTTTGGGTTGATGAATGCACGCTCCTATTTTATTGATCTGATGAGTAGGGTGTTTCGGAAGTTTCTAAATAAATTTTTCATGGTCATTGTTGAAGATACCTTGATCTTCTCAAAGGGAGAGGAAGAGAATGCCCAACATTTGAGAGAGGTCTTGAAAACTCTCCGTGCGCATCAGCTTAAGGCAAAGTTCTCCAAATGCCATTTTTGGTGAAAAGTGGTGAGATTTCTAGGGCCTATGGTCTCCAAAGATGGGATAGCAGTTGATCCCACAAAGGTAGTTGCAGTTCAAGATAGGCAAATTCCTAAGAATGCAAAGAAAGTGAGAAGCTTTCTTGGATTGGCAGGATATTATAGGAAGTTCATTAAGGACTTCGCAAAGATATCAGACCCACTCACTAAGCTGACAAAGAAGAATTTGACATTTTCATGGGATATGGATTGTGATATTGCTTTCCAAAGATTGAAGAGGGCTCTGACAACAAACCCAGTCTTGGCCTTGCCCGATGGAAGCAAAGTGTTTACAGTATACACTGATGCATGTGGTACAAGGCTTGGTGCGGTTTTGATGCAAGAGGGAAATGTAGTATGTTATGGGGGTAGACAGCTAAGGGTTCATGAGAAGAACTACCCTACCCATGATTTAGAGCAAGCTTCCATAGTATTTGCGCTCAAGTCGTGGCGTCAGTATTTACTTGGAGAGAAGTTCGAGTTGTACATCGATCATAAATCTCTCAAGTACTTGTTCTCGTAGAAGGATCTTAATTTAAGGCAACAAAGGTGGATGAAGTTCCTAGCATCTTATGACTTCGAGATTGGTTATACACCTGGCAAGGGTAATGTGGTGGCAGACGCACTGAGTAGGCAGAGGATGGCCTTAATCCCTCTGTTTGTGGAAAGGAAAAGCTTGGAATTTATATCGACTTTTGACTTTAGACCCTCCAACGAGTTTTTGCCTGGTTTGTTTGCATCGCTAGAGATACGACCTACTCTTATGGATCAGATAGGAGCTTCGCAGCGAGAGGATCCACAAATTTTAGATATTTTGGATAGGCTCAGTAAAGGGGAGATTTCTAGTCACCTCAGTAGATATTCCATAGACCAAAAAGGGTGGTTGCGATGAAATAGAAGGCTTTGCCTTCCCCAAACCGGGATTTTATTAAAGACAGTCCTAGAGGAAGCCCATCATTCAAAGATGACTATTCATCCAGGCAGGATAAGATGTATAGAGTCATGAAGAGGGTTTTCTTTTAGGATATGATAAAGAAAGTTGTGGCAAAGTTTGTTTCTCAATGTTTGATTTGCCAGCCAGTTAAAGTTGAGCAAAAGAAGCCCGGTGGTTTACTTTATCCTTTGGAGGTCCCGCATGTGGAAGTGGGAGAGCGTCTCTATGGATTTCATAGATGGTTTTCCTAGATCAAAGAAAGGCAACATCGGTATTTGGTTTATAGTAGATAGACTTGCTAAGAGCGCTCATTTCATTCTGGTTAAGAGTAAGAGGACGGCAGCATGGTTGGCAAAAATTTACGTTCATGAGATAATCCGTCTTAACGGAGTACCTTCCAATGTCGTAAGTAATCGTGACCCCATCTTCACCAGTGAATTTTAGAGGAGTTTACAGGAAGCATTAGGTACACAGTTGTGTTTGAGCACCGCATATCACCCACAGAACTGATGGACAAATAGAAAGGCTAAATAGAGTTCTTGAGGATCTTTTAAGACTGTGTATCCTAGATTTCGGAGGGACTTGGGAAGAACATCTTCCTTTAGTAGAGTTCACCTACAATAACAATTATCAAGCTAGCATTGGCATGGCACCCTTTGAAGCATTGTACGGACGACCCTGTAGATCACCAACTTGTTGGTGGGAATCTACAGAAAGACTATTACTTGGACCAAATATGGTTAGAGATATGTCCGAGAAAATTGATCTTATTAGGCGGCGAATGAAGACCGCTCAAGATAGGCAGAAATCCTATGCAGACAAGAGAAGGATTGACATTGAATTTGAAGTGGAAGACATGGTTTTTTATTAAAGAGTCTCCTTTGAGAAATGTGGTTCACTTCGGATCTGTAGGGAAATTGGCACCAAGATTTGTAGGGCCATTTCCCATAATAGAAAGGATTAACCGGATGGCCTATAGAGTAAAGCTACTGGAGAGACTATCTGGCGTCCATGATGTTTTCCACGTTTCTCATTTGTAGAAGTTCTTGCATGATACCGCGGAAGTAGTTGAGCCGAGTATATTAGAGGAAGTAGAGGTGGAATGGGAGGCGAGAGTATGACGAGTTCCTACCCGTATTCTTGGATCAGAAGTTAAGAAGCTACGCAATAGAGAAATCAAGTTGATGAAGATTCAGTGGGGAGATAACCCAGAGGATGCAACTTGGGAGACCGAAGACAAGATTCGTGCTTCGTACCCTTTTCTTTTCGAGGGTATGTTCTTAACTTCCTTTCCAAAGTTTTATTTATACTTGTTTCTATCATTCAAAGTATATCCTATCGATCGAATCTTCGACTTTTAGGTAGGGGACCCATGGATGTAAACATGTGTTTGAGACATGTTATATTTGATGGATGCAAGTGAATGCAAGTGTTTGCTAGTGGTTGCTTGTGGATGCATATACACCCATATTAGGCACTAGACCGGCTCAATCACTCTCATACTGCGTATGGATGTGTGTGCATTTTTTCTTCTAATGGATGAAAATGGATACATCATCATATGGATGTTGCATTTGGATGAATGATTGTGCACCCATATAGAACTTACGTGTTATAATAGGATTATTTGCATACATGTTGGAATCATGGCACTAACATACATTGCATTAAGGAGGTCGACTGAATCAGTAGACTGCCTGATCTTCACATTAGTATTGGGACATATATACACACCTTTGCATATTTTCATATAAGCATTTGAAATCTTTATGGATAATGGATGCCTGTGATTGGTGGATGAGTAGATGGGTGATGGATAGTAGGATATACATTCTTCTTAACTTGGAGATTTCGGGGACAAAATCCTTTGAGTAGGAGAGAATATAACACCTCATAATTTTAACAAACACTAAAGATGATAAATTAAAGAACAATTAATTTAATATTCAGAATTAAGGGAAACAGACTGCGCCATTGCGTTCATCTCATACTTCTGTCAAAATAGACACCTGGTTTGCATTAAACGACACCGTATGAAGTAGTTACGAAGGTTTAGTGTTTGTACATGCACAAGAAGAATATATATATATATATATGTGTGTGTGTGTAATCCAGAAATTCAAAAATTTGGTCCAGAATTCAAAAATCGCACATAATTGGGGAGGCGGGAATTTTCCCGCTCAGGGGTGTCGACCCCTAGGTCGACCCCTCAAGGGGGGTGTCGACCCTATAAGGGGGTGAGATCGACCCCCTGTGGTAGAACAGACCGATTAGGGTTTCGAGGGCTTCTATAAGTATGGCCTCATTTCTTATATTTTTGCACACCAAAAATAACAGAGAACTAGATGTTGCCTCTACCAAAATCAAATCAAGTCTTTTATTCTTCTGCAATCAAGTTATTCAAGCTTAGAGATCGGTGATTTGATTCTCCTGTTTTTCTAGATCCAAACACTGTGAGTTTAAGTTACTTTTAGATCTAAATAGTTAAAAAGTTAATCTTGACATGACTATAACTTGGATATATCCCTGTGACTGCTTGAACCATATCAGATCTGTTATAACTTGTGTACTTATGATATCCTGACATGACTATGACTTAGATCTTAACCTTTATCACGTTGCCTTTGATTATAGATCTAATTAACTTTTTAGATCACGTTATACCTATTCTATTATGTTTATGGCCAAATCAGATCTATTGTTAGTTGGACATCTAAATCATTGTTTAGAGCACATCATGCCTTTCCTTATTATGTTAGAATTAGTTCTGTTGTCATATGTTCATTAGGTCTGTTCCTATATGCCTAACTTGTCATATGCCACTATATGTTTATGCCTGTTTCTGCCATTATATGTCCATCATGTTAGTCTGATCATCTCTGTTATATTCCCTATATCTTTTCCCTTTTATTTTTATATATCCAGGTTGCCTTCGAGCCTAGCCACGCCGCAGAAATATGCAAGTGCGTTAGATTTGGGAACGAAGGGAAAACATTAAATTGGGGGCGTAACTTGTAATTGGGAATTTGGGCATAACTTGAATTAAGTGTAATAACATTAATTTGGGGAATATATTTCATTATGAACATGACTTGGGAAAAGGGGCATGAAAACCTAAAATGACATAGGTAAATTTGGTTAGAAATGGAAATGCCTAGGATTACAGTAACTAAAAACTGTAACCGCGCTTAAACATGAGGTTAGATTATGCTTGTGGTGGAAGTTTGCCCAGAATCACCCGACATATCTAGCGACTGCAAGCGGTGAATCTAATGTGAGGGGTCTAAGTGCATAAACACGAGACGTGCTAAGACACGAGGTTAAGCCTGACTTGTGGAAGAAGTCTGCCCGGAGCCGCCTGGCATATCCAACATCAACAAGTGGTAGGCTTAATGTGGGAGGTCTAGCACATTATAACCATAAATGAATATGGTAATAAAGTTGACTACTTAACCTAGTTGAATCCATAGGGATTGTATGAACATGTCAAACTGAATAGGGGTTAAGTAAACCTATTTGAAACAGTGTGTAGGTTAAGTATATCTGGGGTTGGTGGGTAATATATATATATATAGGCCCACAAACTTAACCTATTCGGATTATCCAATTTTATGACATTAGTAGGTAGGCATAATCTGTGTAAAACCTAGTAGTGGGGATGCAGGACAAAGGGGAGAGCTTGCATCATATTGTGTGGGACCCGTTTCAGCCAATAACCCATATATAGGTATCAAACGAGTACTTCGAACTAGTTCGGAGTCGGGACATGCTTACTGGGCTGATTGTCAGTGATTCAAAGATGGGGACGATGTCCAACGGTGCATTCCATCGGGGTCATGTGTGTGCACATCCGAGAAATGACTGGTTGCCACTTTAGGGAGTGATACACCCTACTATGGGGCCAACACAGGGTATCTACGGAGTACAGAGCCAATCGATTAGGATAGTAATTGTGAAGACCCGTAACTTCCCCGGTAAGGAAAGCCCGGATACTTCGAGAACAACACACAAAAGAACGCAGATAGAAGAACATTTCATTGTATATTACAACAATTTCATCAGATTACAAGAATATACAGAGTATGAATGAATAAAGTACATTCGATAAATATCAGAGATTACAATAAATTACATAGCAGCGGAAAAATAATACAAAACACAACTGAAAGAGATATACGGATACAGAGCTTTTCAGATATCATTCCAGCTGTAAACCAGGTTCCTGTGAATATAAATCTGCAAAACCAAAACTACTAGCTGCCCAAGTCAAAATAAGGGCACCCAGAGTTTAGGTCAAAACAATAAACTCCAGGTCAGTCATGTGACTGGTGTGAGAACTAAAACAGTTATTTAAAATTTTATTTTAAAATAAAGTAAATCAAGGGACCACGCCGTATAACACGGAACGGGTTTCCTCCCAAGAATACCAGTGCATATAACAAAACAGCGCAATGTTTTTTGAAAAAATGAAGCTATTATAAGATCCAGGTCCCATC
This sequence comes from Allium sativum, assembly GCA_030737875.1. Taxonomy (NCBI): domain Eukaryota; kingdom Viridiplantae; phylum Streptophyta; class Magnoliopsida; order Asparagales; family Amaryllidaceae; genus Allium; species Allium sativum. Next base: position 255,953,686 of record CM060927.1, on the reverse strand, counting down.
ACACAATGCAACACAAACCAGAGGATAGGGTTTTCCCTTATAATAGCCAAACATGCTTGGTACGTTAAAAACAAATCATTTGATGCTATTATAAGTGTATAGAGTCAAAACAATTTCAATCATAAATATTAATCATAAACGGCATGGGTACCATATATCATGTCGCCATACTAGGCTCTACAATCAAAACCGCAAAGTCACGTATTTGGAAATTGGATTTCCATCTGTGAACCGAGGCCAGGGATCGTCCTCTACCGATTCGAGACAATCTAGCCCATGTCTCAGGAAAGTACTCAGTCAAGCCTTTGGAGCGATAGGGCCAGTCCACCGATGTGGATTAAAATGCCTGAACACTGTGTTTCCCCACCCTTTAGGGCGTAAATGAGCCAAATTACTCCATTGGCTCCACACAGTCACCGATATATCCGAGGCGCCTCGCAACAGCAACAACCACACAGGTGAAAATAATATAAATGTCAGGGCTGGCAGGTCACTGACACCACCCTAGCTAGAAGGAAACGCATGCCCTCCCTGAGGTCCTCTCCCTTTTTGGTTCACAACCGGGGTGTGAGGCTTGCGAATCAATGCTACAAAAAGCTATGCCACACAGGCAGTGCTTTGATCATCAACCACAAGACTTTGCTTTTCAACAGAAGCCTCGATCAATTGCCACTTAGGCATGCCACACAGGCAATTCACTCCATGCGATTGATATCCATCAATATATAACCCCTGAGCTCGTACGTCTCAGAGAAGGGCGTTAAGAAAGAGAATAAATTCTCCGCCGCCAAACAGATATATATTTGATAGAAATCAATCACACAGAATAAAATCCAATGTCAGACACACGGTCCATTTACAAGTTCGTTCTGGGTCTGAACGAAACCGAAGGCACCTTGTACCTCACATATCCATCGATCTCCAAGCACGTCTGAACAATCACCAACTAATTCCCTCCTCTTGGGTGTACAGCCCAATCAAGATCATCAGTAATCACCCAAACCATGTGAAGATCCCCGGTCTTCGACCACCGTCTTCATCCCCGACACCACGTCGAACCAGTTATTCAGAATGGGATAAAGCCGGTCTTTCTGAATAACTCGCATATATAATAAACAAGTGTTACACAAACACAACATACGCCTCATTCCAATTCAGAATATTCTTTTATTCAAATATTCTTATACTTTGGGAAACGTTCCCATTAATTTTATCAAAGATAAATTCTTTAAATTTATTCTTTAATCTTTTTTTGAATATCAGTTCAAATTAGTCGAGATTAGCGAACCACACTGAAGTAATCATTTATTTTATTTCCTAATCCCAACCTATTCATCCCATGAAGTAAAACTGGTCTTACTTCATATCTAACACCACGGTGTTATCGGTAAATTCAATTACCATCTCACGTTCAAATTTAATTAAAGATTTAACTATCGCCTGGAGCAAAACTGGTGATACTCCATTCTCGATCACTTAAATCTAATTAAAGATTCATTAAAACTCCACTTAGTTTTAATCTTCCCAAAAATCAATATCCTGTCTTTAAGTGGTGTAAAGAACCAATGTCATCTAAAACACGGTTCACGATAAACCAAAAATCACATTCCATTAACTATCGGGTTAAAGAACAAGCATTATTTAAAACACCGTTCACAATAAACCCAGAAATCAATTCCAATTCAATTCTAATTAAATACCATTTAATTGGTACACTTCATTAAATCTAAATAAAAAGATTTATTCTTTTTCTCAACTGGGTTTAAGAACAGTGTTAATGAAGACACCATTCACCACAAACCCAAATCACATTTGATATTAAATACAAGGCTTTGAATAGAAAATATATCGTCTTATATTCAATATCAAATTCTATGACCAACAAATATCGTATTGGAAATAACGATATTAATATATCTTTCAAATTCCCATAACAATATCTGTATCATCACGAAATCCAACATCGATATATTCCAAAGACAATTTCGATTCAAATCCATTCCAATTTAATTCTTGGAAATTATGGTTATTTTCAAAACCATTTCAAATCCAATTTATTTATTTTAAAAAGAAATGGATTTTAATTCTAGTTCAAAACCAGTTCATTTCGATAAAAATCTATTTTTATCTTTTCAAATTTGTAATTTTTCATCCCAATTCTTCACAAATCATTTCTTATGATTTTACACAAATTATTGATATTTTTAATAATTTTATCAAGGCCCGTGCAGTAGATTTCCATCAACGGCCATCGAACTGCACTTATAGCGACCTTTTCCAAATTTGATTTGGACATAATTCCAAATCCAACCGTTAGATTTCTCATTACTAGCATTTGTTAGAAAGCACTATTCGATACGAACCCAACGGTTCCGGTTTTAGGAGAATCCGACGGTCGGATCTCCCGTAATATCCATTCGAAGTCAATGGCCGAAATTCGCGAACTGCCGCAGAGCGGCGCATTCTATTCAGGCCATTATATTATATATATAATATATATAATATATACTTCGTCGATTTCCTTTTAAAACGTATTTTATAAATCGTTTTAAATTCGTTTTTGAAATGATTTCAACTTCATATTCAATTTCGAATCAAAATTGAATATTCCATATCATTAATCTATAAACGATAATATTTTAAAAATCATTATATTTTGAAATCACTTTCTTTTCTATATTCATTATAAAAATGGATAAAATCGATATAAATATCGTTCACGTCAAAATGGCGTCAATCTAGTCAACACGGCTTTTATTCAACACATGAATGTTTATTCTATTCAACACATGAATATTTATTCTATTCAACACATGAATATTTATTTTATTCAACACATGAATTTACATTATTAAACACATGAATTTTTATTCTATTTAACACATGAATTTATATTCTATTCAACACATGAATTTATATTACTCAACACATGAATTTATTTCTATTCAACACATGAATATTTATTCTATTCAACACATGAACTTATTTCTATTCAACATATGAATTTATTTTTATAATATTCCTTATTTTCCAAATTGGACTGAGGCCCAATCAATTACCATATAATGTTATTTATATGGATTCTATACAACACATGTATATAATTGCAATGATAAATAATCAACCATCATCCAGAGTGCACCACACAACTGCATAAGCATTAAATATAAATAATTAACGCTTACACAGTCTGCCAACACATCGATTGACATACAACTAAACAATCAGGATTAGTGTATGTCAAATATCATCCCAATACCCGTGTGGGGTTTCAAATCAACAAACACAGATTTTTATTTGTGCAGTTGGGCGATGTGTAAAATTTATCGTCCCAATCAATATCAGTCAAATCAGTGTACATAAAAAAATCGTTTGATATGTAATGAATATTTATTTTACTTCAACACATGAATATATATTTTATTTCAACACATGGATATATATTTTATTTCAACACATGAATATATATTTTATTTCAACACATGAATATATATTTTATTTCAACACATGAATATATATTTTATTTCAACACCACATCACACTATCAAATTTCACTACACAGAAATCAAACAAACAAGTCATCCATGGTCTGTGGACGACGGTTGTCTGGTGCTGCTAAGCACCGTCTGCATCTTAGTATATATTTCAAACTAGAAATCGAAATAAAAGTTAGGAGTTCTCACCGAGAAGCTAAACCAAACGCCACGACACTTCGTATGTAGGAAATCTTTGTCGTGCTCGCCTTTTGTCACTTTTGTTGTCCGTATTCACTACATATATAAAAATCACATATTTTTATTTCACTTTCAAGATGATAAAAATAGCATCTTTAACACGACGTTTTCATTATAAAGATTATAGTTTTATATCGCCACTAATATAAAAATCACATTTTTATATTCTCTAGTATATAAAAATCATATTTTCTTCTTCACTTCATATATATAAAAAATCTAAGCTTTACTTAAACAGAAATCAAATCTTTTTCCTAAACAAAGATCCAATCTTTTCACTTATAAAAATTTAATCTTTTCAATTTCAAAAATCTCGTCTTTACTTCATTAAAAATCACGTCTTTACTTCATTAAAAATCACGTCTTTACTTCATTAAAAATCACGTCTTTATCCTCAAACCATATATAAAATTCAAATGTTTATTCTCTAATTTTTATTATCATAAAAATTGAAAAGAATTTAAATAAATAATATAAAAACTCACTTTTTATCGAACAAAGAGGGAGCATGGCAGTCTTGGAGGGTCTGAGGGAGGGGGGGGTCGGGCGTCGGTGGTGGTGGCGGATGCTCCAAGATGGCGGCGGCTAGGGTTTCTAGGGCTGGAGGGGTGCGGGTTTGGCTCCAAGTTCACGAGGGGGCGAGGTTGGGGAGGAAGAAGGCCGGAGAGGGAGGATTGGAGCAAAGGGGAAGGGAGGCGAGCCTCGCCAGCGGCGGCGCTGGCCGCAGTGGCGGAGTGTGTGGGAACGAGGGTGAACGATCGATCGTGTTTTTTTTTTTAATCGGTTTCTGAATTGGTCAACGGGGAGGGAGGGAGAAAGGTATTGGGGGAAATATATATATAATATTTATTTAATCTATTTTAATTTTCTCTAAAAAGTTACTTTTTATTTCGAACTCAAAATCGAACCCACCGACTGTCGTCCCTAACTAAATACCCCCATTCCGAACATAATGGGATATGTCTCGTAAGCTAGTTCGACTGTTTCGATCAGTTTCCGACAAAATCAAAATATAAATCTATATATTCAATTTTAAACGTACATTTCAATTTACCGGGGCCACATACGGACTCTAAAAATTCCCGAAAAATATTTTCTAGCTTCGTATTGACGATACGGTCCTAAAAAATTAATTTCATCGAATTCTGAGACTGTTTGAAAAATGGCCATTTTCCAGTCGATTAAAATCAAATAAACTAGTCAAACGCGTTTTCCATTGCCACGCTCACACATTGATTCAGAAAATTACGAATTTTGGAATCTAGTAATAATTCTACATACCAGATCCAACAAAAGTGGTTTCGCTGAAAACCGAGGTCGTTTGCAAAATTTCCATTTTTAAGGGCCAGAATTCCATAACGACTATTCTGACTTTTCAACTGGGCATAACTTTTTATTCCCGTTATGAAATTTCAATTTTTCGGATTCGTTGGAAAGATATTCCCAAATAGATTCTAATATTTTTGGTTTCGCTAAAATCCGGTTTATTTTGAATCCTGTACATTCATTTGAACATTGAAATCGATTTTTCAAACTACCGCGCCATTATCAATTCCCTTTATAATTAAAAACAAATATTTATATTCTCACGACGATTCAAATAAATATATTCTTTATAATTCTATTCAAAATAAATTTCTCGTCAATATTATTTAAAATAATTCATTTTAAATAGTCAAAATTCTTTAAAATTGCCAAAATAAATTTTTTAGATTGGCTTAGATTTCCGGGTTATTACAGTAATTATGGCACATTTAGACTCTGGTATGTTTAGGAGTCCGTTTTACCCTCAAAGGTGATTCCGGAACGTTGGGCTGCCTATTTATTGTATGGGGTAAAAGCCTCTCACTGGAAGTATACCTAAGTCAACCATCTTACAATTATTGGGATTGTCTCATTCTGGTTATACTAGTATCAGTGCAGAGGAATCATTAGAGAAGCGTATACACTCTATCATGTTTATCCTGTTTACCTTGTCATACTTTCCTTATATGTTGTTATCTCTCTCTTATCCACTTTATATGCCTGTCATGATACTTTTACTTATTTATTTGCTAAATGAACTGGACTCGCCAGACTTTATGTCTGGCCCATTTTGTTTCCTCTTCTTTTTCTTCCGTTTCCCCCTAGATTCTTAGGGTGGGAGCATTCAAGCTTGATCAGGATTCTGCTATCGTCTTGATCAGAGTTGCTTAGATGTATTGCTCAAGTTCTTATCTTTGCTACTATGGCTATGTTTCTTTTGGGAATTATGCTTCTTTTGTTATTGCATAATGATATTTTAAGTGCAAGATAGAAGTTTTAATGATGTACCGGGTTTACGTATTTTCAAACATATGATGTTTTGAACCACGATGCTTTATGATTAATAAAGCTTTTAATTCCGCTGCTATTTTATATATGTCTTGTAATGTTTCTGTTTCTGTTTACCTATAATGCTTCACGAAACTTAATGCATTCTGTTAATGAGTGATATAAATAGACATGGGGTGTCACATGAACCGTATGCCCCAAATTCATATTCATATATTTCATTCAAGTTATGCCCAAATTTCGCAATACAAGTTATGCCCCAAATTTAACGTTTTCCCCCTCGTTCCCAATTTAATGTGTTCGCGTATTTCAGCGGCATGCCTAGGCTCGAAGGTAGTCAGGACATAAAAATAAAAGGGAAAAGATGAAGGGAATAGGACAAAAATGATCATGCTAACAAGATCTACATATAATGAAAGAAATAGGCAAAAACATAAAGTGGCGTAATGACAAGATAGGAACAGATCTGATGAACATGTGACCTAAGAACTGATTCTAACACATTAGGGACATCATAAACAGGCATGATAAGATCTAAATAATGAATTAGGTATCCAACTAGTTAACAGATCTGATTTAGCCACAACATAATAGGAACATGAATGATGTGATCTAAACAATAAATTAAATCTACAAACAATGGCAGATCTTACATGATAAATAGGTGTAGGTTCTGATCTAGTTCATTGTCATGTCAAAATAACTTAGATAAATAGGTTATAGCAGATCTGATATGATTCAAATAGTCACAGGCGTGGATCCAAGTTGTAGTCATGTCTAGTTTTACTTTTAAACATTTAGATCTAAAATTAACATGGACTCACTGTGATTGGATCTAGAAAAATAGAAGAAAGGTTGTAGATGTTGAATCACATTTCTCTAAACTCTAGTTGATTGACTTAATTGTAGAAGAAGAAAAGGCTTGATTTAATCTGGGTAAAAGCAACATCTAGTTCTCCATTATTTTTGGTGCAGAAAAACAAGAGAAATGAGGCCATATATATAGCCATCTGAAACCCTAAAAATCTGTCCAGATCTGATGTAGGGTGGTCGACCCCCTCTTATGGGGTCGACACCCCCCTTTTGGGGTCAACCCAGGGGTCGACACCGCCTTGAAGGTCGACACCTTTGGGCAGGAATTTTGCGCTTTGCCACTTTTTGCGATTTTGTACTAATTTTTGAATTCTGGACTAATTATATGTATATATATTCTTCGTATGCATATACAAACTTCAAACCTTCATAACTTCTTCATAAGGTGTCCGTTTTGCGTAAACCAAGTGTCTATCTTGACTAGAATTCCGAGACGAACGCAATGGCCTATTCCATTTCCCTTAGTTATGAATATTGAGTTAATTATTCTTTAATTTATCATCTTTTAATGTTATTAAAATTACGGGGTGTTACATTCTCGCCTACTCAAAGGATTTCATCCCCGAAATCTTTGAGTTAAGAGGAATGTATATCCTACCATCCACATCCATCTACTTATCCACCAATCATAAGCATCCATAGTCCTTAAAAGATTTCTAATGCTTACATGAACATATGCAAAAGTGTGTGTATATGTCCTAATACTAAAGTGAAGATCAGGTGGTCTGCTGATTCAGTCGACCTCCTTAATGCAATGTATGTTAGTGCCATGAATCCATCATGTGTGCGAATAATCTTATTATAACATGTAAGTTCTATATGTGTGCACAATCATCTGTCCAAATGCAACATCCATATGATGATACATTCATTTTCATCCAATAAAAGAAAAAAAATGCATACACATCCATATGAATATGAGAGCGATTAAGTCGATCTAGTGCCTAATGTGTGTGTATATGCATCCATGAGCAACCACCAGCGACCACTTACATCCACTTGCATCCATCAAACATAACATGTTTCAAATACATGTTTACATCCATGGAATTCGTACCTAACGGTCGAAGATTCGATCAATAGGATATACTTAAATAATAGAAACATGCGTAAATAAAAGCTTTGGAAAGGAAGTTAAGAACATACCCTCGAAAAGAAAAAGGTACGAAGCGCGAATCTTGTCTTCGGTCTCCCAAGTTGCATCCTCTAGGTTATCTCCCCACTGAACTTTTGACTTCTCTATTGCGTAGCTTCTTAACTTCTGATACAAGGATACAGGTAGAAACTCGTCTAACTGTCGCCTCCCGTTCCACCTTTACTTCTTCCAATATACTCGGCTGTAAAATGGACACCTGGTTTGTGCAAAACGGACACCGTATGAAGAAGTTATTAAGATTTCAAGTTTTTATATGCATAAAAAGAATATATATATATATATATACACATGTAATTAGTCCAGAATTCAAAAATCAGTTCAAAACAGTTCAAAATCGCAAAAAGTGGGGAAGCAGGAAAGTTCCAGCCCATGGGTGTCGACCCATGGGTCGACCACAAAAGAGGGGGGATGACGCCCCAACGACATCTCTGGACGGATTTTTAGGCTTTCAGGCTATTTTTGTTGTTTTTCTACACAAAAAATGATGGAGAACTAGATGTTGCCTCTGCCCAAATTAAATCAAGTATTTTCTTCTTCTGCAATCAATTCAATCAACTAGAGGTTAGAGATCTGTGATTCAACATTTGCAACCTTTCTTCCATTTTTCTACATCTAATCACAGTGAGAACATGTTAAATTTAGATCAAAATGTTTAAAAGTAAAACTTGACATGACTATAACTTGGATCTATGCCTATGACTATTTGAATCATATCAGATCTGTTATAACCTGTTTATCTAAGTTATTCTGACATGACTATGAACTAGATCTGAACCTTCAACTATTTATCATGTCAGATCCGCCATTGTTTGTAGATCTAATTCACTGTTCAGATCAAATCATGCATGTTCCTATTATATTGTGGCTAAATCAAATATGTTAATTAGTTGGATACCTAATTCATTGTTTAGATCGTATCATGCCTGTTTATGATGTCCCTAGTGTGTTAGAATTAGTTCTAAGGTCATATGTTCATCAGATCTGTTCCTATCTTGTCAATATGCCACGATATGTTTATGGCTATTTCTGCCATTATATGTAGTTCTTATTAGCATGATCATTTATGTCCTCTTCCCTTCATCTTTTCCCTTTTATTTCTATAGCCAGGCCACCTTCGAGCCTAGGCCTGCCGTTGAAATATGCAAACGTGTCAAATTAGGAACGACGAGAAAATGTTAAATTTGGGGCATAACTTGTATTGGGAAATTTGGGCATAACTTGAATGAAATATATGAATATTAATTTGGGGCATACGGTTCATTATGAACATAACATAGGAAAGGGGCATGAAAACCTATAATGACATAGGAATAATTGGTTAATAGTTGAAATGCCTAGAATTACAGTAATTAAAAACTGTAATCGCGCTTAGACACGAGGTTAGATTACACTTGTGGTGGAAGTCTGCCCGGAACCGCCCGGCATATCCAGCGACCACAAGTGGTGAATCTAATGTGAGGATCTAAGTGCATAAACACGAAACGTGCTAAGACACGAGGTTAAATCCGACTTGTGGAAGAAGTCTTCCCGGAACCGATCAGCGTATCCATCATCCACAAGTGGTAGGCTTAATGTCGAAGGTCTAGCACATTATAACCATAAATGAATATGGTAGTGAATTGGAATACTTAACCTAGTTGAATCAATAAGGAATATATGAACATATAACTTGAGTAGGGGTTAAGTAAACATGTTTGAAACAGTGGGTGGGTTAAGTAAATCTTGGGTAGGTAGGTAATATTTATATATAGGCCGACAAACTTAACATGTGGGGGTTTTGCAATCTTTTACTCCTGTATGGAATAACCTGTGTAAAACCAAGTGGGGATGCAAGCGCAGTTGGAAGCTTGTATCATCTTGTATGTGGGACCTGTTTCATTCAGTAACCAATATAAAACGAGTACTCCGAGTTAGGTCCGAGTCAGGGAACGCTTACTGGGCTGATTATAAGAGATCCAAACGTGGGGGATGGTGTGGGCGATGCATTCCGACGGGGCCTTGTGCGTGCATGGGTCCAACGGAGGAGGTTTAGACGCCATGACACCTGTAGATATGGTTGTGCACATCTAAAAACGAAAGGTTGCCACTTTAGGAAGTGACACATCCTACTGTGGCGCCAACACAGGGTATCTACGGAGTAGGGAGCCAATCGATTAGGGTATAAATTAAGATACATCTAGACTCCGGTATGTTTGGGAGCTCATTAATACCCTTAGGGGTAACTTCGGTATGTTGGGCTGTCTGTTGATTGTATGTGGTGAAAACCTCTCATTGGAAGTACACCTAAGTCTACCATTTTGTACTTGTTGGATATCATTTTGTTATTAAGACACTAGTATTGGTGCAGAGAAAAGTGAAATCATTAGAGAAGCATAATATACTCTATCACGTTTATCCTGTTTACCTTGTCATACCTGCCTTTTATGATGTTATCTCTCTTATCCACTTTATATGTCTGTCATGATACTTTTACTTATTTATATGCTAAAAGTAACTGGACTCGCCAGACTTTATGTCTGACCCATTTTGGTTCCTCTTCTTCTCTTTCGTTCCCCCCAAGGTTCTCAGGGTGGGAATACTCAAGCATGATCAGGATTCCTCTTTCGTTCTGCTTGGAGCTTCTTAGATGTATTGCTCGAGCTCTCATCTTTCTTCGATGGCTATGTTTTATTTAGGGAATTATGCTTCTTTTATTATTGTACTCTGATGTTTTAAGTATAAGAAAGAAATTTTAATGATGTACTAGGTTTATGTTTTTCAAACATAATGTTTTAACCATGTTTTGAAACACGATGCTCTATGATTAATAAAGTTTTAAATTCTGCTGCTATTTTATATCTATCTTGTAATGTTTCTGTTTCTGTTTACCTATAACGCTCCATGAAACTTAATGCATTCTCTTAATAAGTGACATTAACGGGCGTGGGGTGTCACACTTGGTATCAGATCTGAAGGTTACCTGATTAGCTAAAAGTTTCTGAAAATTATTTTCAAAAAGTTTTTAAAAGAAAGCATTTTCAAAAAGAAAAGTCTTTTTTGAAAAACATATTCCCCAAAGCCATACGTAATATCTTTCGATCCTTTGTCTGAATCCCTTTCCTTTTCTTTTTGCATGTCTGGGGAACTTAATATTCCTGAGGGCGTTATGATACAAGGCTAGTTCACGGCGCCTACCGGTGGTCAAGCTGACGTTCCACCCCTAGCTGCACCCGTCGTTTCTCCTCCTTCTTCGCGTGTAGATAATTTCTCTAAGATCTGCAAAGATTTATGTGCTATGGGAGTAAATCCATTCCAGGGAACCGAGACGTTCGTAGAGGCAATGAAATGTCTTAGAGAGATGGAGGATCTGTTTGGAATTTTCGAAGTGGACGATCGTAGGAAGATTCACTTAGCTGCCTCGCTACTGAATGATGAAGCTTTGATCTAGTAGGAAGTGACACAAGCAGAGCATCCAGTGGAGACTTGGGATGATTTTTGGCAAAATTTTTAAATGAAGTTTCTTTCCCAAGCTGAGAAAATCATGCAAATGGAAAATTTTCTGGCACTCAAGAAAGGAGGCATGACTATCAAAGAATATGTTAACAAATTCAACCAACTAGCGTGATTTGGGTTGGAGCTAGTGGATATTCCGCATAAGAAAGCTTTGTGTTTTTCCAAAGGACTAAATGAACCCCATCGTGGTTTAGCTATCTCCCATTTTCCAATGGGAGCAACTTTTAAAAGGCTCCTTGATATGGCCTTGATGCATGAGGATGATAAAGCAGAAAAGAAGGAAGTTAAGGTTGAGGAAACACAAAATAAGAAGGTATGGCCCAAGAAGGGACAACAACAACAAAATAAAGGCGAAAAGAACGACAAGGATAAGGAAAAAAGGAAATGTCACAATTGTGGATGTGAGGGTCATTTGATCAAGGACTGCAAGAGAAAGAAGAATGCTTGCTTTAGTTGTGTAGAGGTCAGACACTTTTCTAAGGAGTGCCCAAAGATGCAAGGACAAGGTCATAGGGAAGGAACTTATGGAGGGAAAGTGTGTGCTCTCGCGATTAGTGCTCCAGATCGAGGTAGAAAAGTTTATGTAGAAGGTTTGGTTTCTCTTTCCAATCATCATATTAGAACTCTTTTTGATTCTGGCGCTTTGCATTCATTTATATCTTATTCCGTTGTTGAGTCTCTACACTTTAATACTAGTATGGTAGTCGATCCTATTGTTGTCTCAAACCCATTAGTGGTTCGACTCATTTGTCCATGGATTGTCGAGGTTTGAGAATACTTGTGTTAGGCATCGAGTTTGACTGTGACGCATATGTGCATGGTTTTATGGGCTATAATTTGATTCCTAGGATGGGTTGGCTAGCCATGTATGGTACCATTCCGGATTATGAGAGGAGGGTCGTTAGACTTTTGACTTGCCATGGGAGAACCCTCAAGATTTCTTGTGACCCAAAAGGGTCTATCATGTTTAGTTTCCTAGAGTCACTTGATGCATCTATCGATGATCTGCGATCTGTACCAGTAGTCCGTGAGTATTCTGACGTTTTTGAGGAGGTTCGGGGCTTACCTCTGAGTCGCGAGATCGATTTTCGTATATACTTGGTGGACAATGCAAATCTAGTTGCGTTACTTGTGCGCCATATGGCTCTAAGGGTGAAGGGAGCTTAACAAGCAAGTAAGGGAGCTACTTGAGAAAGGATTTATTAGGCGAAGCATATATGAATGGGGTGCAACTAAGGCGGATGGTTCTCTTCGCTTATGTATGGACTATAAAGAGTTGAACAAACTCACTAAGAAGAACAGGTACCCACTCCCGAGGATAGATGATTTGTTTGACCAACATGTTGGTGCATCAGTATTTTCTCAGTTAGACATGGCCATGGGGTTTCATAAGTTGTGGGTGGCCAAGGACAGTATAGATGAGACCGCTTTTAGGACTTAAGATGGTTTCTTTGAATGGCTCGTTATGCCTTTTAGGTTGACGAATGCACCCGCCTATTTTATTGATCTGATGAGTAGGGTGTTTCGGGAGTTTCTAAATAAAATTCTCATGGTCTTTGTTGATGATACCTTGATCTTCTCAAAGAGCGAGGAAGAGCATGCCCAACATTTGAGAGAGGTCTTGAAAACTCTCCGTGCGCATCAGCTTAAGGAAAAGTTCACCAAATGCCATTTTTGGTGAAAAGTGGTGAGTTTTCTAGGGCTTGTGGTCTCAAAAGATGGGATAGCAGTAGATCCCGCAAAGGTAGTTGCAGTTCAAGATTGGCAAATTCCTAAGAATGCAACGAAAGTGAGAAGCTTTCTTGGATTGGCAGGCTATTATAGGAAGTTCATTAAGGACTTCGCAAAGATATCAGCCCCACGCACTAAACTTACGAAGAAGAATTTGACATTTTCGTGGGATATGAATTGTGATATTGCTTTCCAAAGATTGAAGAGGGCTCTGACAACAGCCCCAGTCTTGTCCTTGCCAGATGGAAGCAAAGTGTTTATAGTATACACTGATGCATGTGGTACAAGGCTTGGTGCAGTTTTGATGTAAGAGGGAAAGGTAGTATGTTATATGGATAGACATCTAAGGGTTCATGAGAAAAACTACCCTACCCATGATTTTGAGCTAGCTTCCATAGTATTTGCGCTCAAGACATGGCGTCATTATTTTCTTGGAGAGAAGTTCGAGTTGTACACCGATCATAAATCTCTCAAGTACTTGTTCTCGCAGAATGATCTTAATTCAAGGCAACAAAGGTGGATGGAGTTCCTAGCATCTTATGACTTCGAGATTGGTTATACCCCTTGCAAGGGTAATGTGGTGGCAGACGCACTGAGTAGGCAGAGGATGGCCTTAAGTCCTCTGTTTGTGGAAAGTAAACGCTTAGAGTTTATATCGACTTTTGACTTTAGACCCTCCACCGAGTTTTTTCCAGGCTTATTTGCATCGCTAGAGGTGCAACCTACTCTTATGGATCAGATAGGAACTTCACAGCAAGAGGATTCGCAGATTTCAAACATCTTGGATAGGCTCAGTAAAGGGGAGACTTCTAGTCACCACAGTAGATATTCCATAGACGATAAATAATGGTTGTGACGAGATGGGAGGCTTTGTGTTCCTCAATATGGGAGCTTGTTGAAGACAGTCTTAGAGGAAGCCCATCATTCTAAGATGACTATTCATCCAGGCGGTGATAAAATGTGTAGAGATATGAAGAGGGTTTTCTTTTGGGCTAGGATGAAGAAAGATCTGGCGGAATTTGTTTCTTAATGTTTGATTTGTCAACAAGTTAAAGTTGAGCAAAAGAAGCCCAGTAGTTTTCTTCATCCTTTGGAGGTTCCACAGTGGAAGTGGGAAAGCGTCTCTATGGATTTCATAGATGGTTTGCCTAAACCAAGGAAGGGAAACGCCAGTATTTGGGTTGTAGTAGATAGATTACTAAGAGCTCTCATTTCATTCCGGTTAAGAGCAAGAGGACGACAACATGGTTGACCGCCTTCATATAGTACCTTCCAGTATCATAAGTGATCATGACCCCATATCCACCAGTGAATTTTTTAGAAGCTTGCAAGAAGCATTAGGTATACATTTGTGTTTGAGTACCGCTTATCACCCAGAGACTGATGGACAAACAGAAAGGTTAAACAGAGTTCTTAAGGAAATTTTAAGGCTATGTATCCTAGACTTCGGAGGGACTTGGGAAGAGCACCTTCCTTTAGTAGAATTTGCCTGCAATAACAGTTATCAAGCTAACATTGGCATGACACCCTTCGAAGCATTGTACGGACGACCACCTAGGTCACCAACTTGTTGGTGGGATTCTACAGAAAGACTTCTACTTGGACCAGGAATGGATAGAGAAACGTCCGAGAAGATTGATCTTATTTGATAGCGAATGAAGACAGCTCAAGATAGGCAGAAATCCTGCACAGACAAGAGAAGGTCTGACATCAGGTTTAAAGTAGGAGACGTGGTTTTCATCAAGGTGTCACCATTGAGGAATGTGGTTCGCTTTGGATTTGTAGGGAAATTGGCACCAAGGTTTGTAGCGCCATTTCCCATAACAGAGAGGATTGGCCAAATGGTCGATAGAGTAAAACTACCATAGAGACTATCCGGTGTTCATTATGTTTTCCATGTTTCACATTTGCGGAAGTGCTTACATGATACGGCAGAAGTAGTTGAGCCAAGCCAAGTAACGTAGGCTTGTGACCAAGTGGGGGGATTAAAGTGATTGAATGTTGGGTCATGTCGTTGAGTCTGGGTACATTATGCAAATAGCTGGCCTGCCGGACCCATGCACGCACATGGCCCCGTCGGAATGCGCCGCCCACACCGTCCCCCACATTTGGATCTCTTACAATCAGCCCAATAAGCATGCCCCTACTCCGACCTAGCTCGGAGTACTCGTTTGATACCTATATATGGGTTACTGACTGAAATGGGTCCCACACACAAGAGGATACAAGCTTACTCTTAAGATTGCATTCCCACTAGGTTTTCCACAGGTTATGCCATACTAGAATAAAAGATTGTATAACACCCACAGGTTAAGTTTGTGGGTATATATATATATATATATATATATATATATATATATATATATATTACCGACCTGCCCAAGATTCACTTAACCCACCCACTGTCTCAAACAAGTTTACTTAACCCCTACTTAAGTTATATGTTCATATAATCCCTATGGATTCAACTAGGTTAAGTATTCCAATACATTACCATATTCATTTATGGTTATAATGTGCTAGACCTCTCACATTAAGCCTACCACTTGTAGATGCTGGATATGCAGGTCGGTTACGAGCAGACTTCTACCGTAAGTCAGACTTAACCTTGTGTCTTTGCACGTATCGTGTTCATGCACTTAGACCCCTCACATTAGATTCATCGCTTGTGGTCGCTGGATATGCCGGGCGGTTCTGAGCAGACTTCCACCACAAGTGTAATATAACCTCGTGTCTAAGAGCGGTTACAGTTTCTAATTACTGTAATTCTAGGCATTTCAATTATTAACCAATTATTCCTATGTCATTATAGGTTTTCATGCCCTTTTCCTAAGTTTTATTCATAATGAACCGTATGCTCCAAATTCATATTCATATATTTCATTCAAGTTATGCCCAAATTTCATAATATAAGTTATGCCCCAAATTTAACATTTTCCCCTCGTTCCCAATTTAACACTTTCGCATATTTCAGTGGCATACCTATACTCGAAGGTAGACTGGCTATAAAAATAAAAGGGAAAAGATGAAGGAAGAGGACAGAAATGGTCATGCTAATAAGAACTACATATAATGGCAGAAATAGGCATAAACATATTGTCGCATAATGACAAGATAGGAACAGATCCGATGAACATATGACCTTAGAACTGATTCTATCACACTAGGGACATCACAAACAGGCATGATACGATCTAAACAATGAATTAGGTATCCAACTAATTAACAGACCTGATTTAGCCACAACATAATAGGAACAGGCATGATGTGATCTCAACAGTGATTTAGATCTACAAACAATGGGAGATCTGACATGGTTAATCGGTGTAGGTTCAGATCTAGTGCATAGTCATGTCAAAATAACTTAGATAAACAGGTTATAAAAAATCTAATATGATTCAAATAGTCACAGGCATATATCCAAGTTATAGTCATGTCAAGTTTTACTTTTGGACATTTAGATCTAAAATTAACATGGACTCACTATGATTGGATGTAGAAAAATAGAAGAAAGGTTGTAGATGTTGAACCGCAGATCTCTAAACTCTAGTTGATTCACTTGGTTGCAGAAGAAGAAAAGACTTGATTTAATCTGGGCAGAGGCAGCATCTAGTTCTCCATTATTTTTGGTGCAGAAAAACAAGAGAAATGAGACCATATATATAGTCATCTAAAACCCTAAAAATCTGCCCAGATCTGTCATAGGGGGGTCGACAACACCAAGCGTGAATTTTCCTACTTCCCCACTTTTTTCGATTTTGAACTGTTTTTGAATTTTGGACTAATTATATGTATATATATTCTTCTTATTCATATACAAACTTCAAACCTTAATGACTTCCTCATACGGTGTCCGTTTTACGCAAACCAGGTGTCTATCTTGACCAGAATTTCGAGACGAACGCAATAGTGCATTCTGTTTCCCTTAATTATGAATATTAAATTAATTATTCTTTAATTTATCATCTTTTAATGTTGTTAAAATTATGGGGTGTTACAAAAAGTGAAGGGAGCTTAGGCCTCAGAAATCCTAAGGACACTCGTGATGCCTTTGCCTGCTAGTTGTGGGCCAGGTTTGACACTAACGACCCCTTATGGGCGACGTTCCTTCATGCCAAGTACCACAGACTACAGGCCACGAACTTCTCTGGTGTCCCATCCTACGGTAGTGAGACATGAAAACGGAAGCAATCCGTGAAGGCCTTTTCAGATTTACATGGTGTTGGACCTGGATGGGACGGCCGTCCCTTTTCGATTAGGGTGACATTGAGCTCGGCAAGGATGCCAGCTCCACGTCTCCATCTCTTCTCTTTTTCTGGTACGTACGTATTACTTCGAAGTTTTCTTTATTTATGTGCAAGGCCCTACATAATGGCCTAACCATAGACAAGAATCTCTAGATGATTGGCATCCCAATTGTGTCCCATTGCAGGTGTTGTGGGTCTAGAGACACGGAATCCATAACTCACTTGTGTTTCTTTAGCTTCCCTGCCAAAGCTATTTAGAATTACTTCGGGAAATTGGTTGGTCTTCGAGGTAATGCATCTTCTCTCGCTGATTTACTGAGAAACTAGTGGAAAGAATCTCATGTAAATCTTTCCGCTCGATTCTTTTTCGGTTAGTCACTTGTCTTATCTGCTGGCATATTTGGTGCTCACGGAATAAGGTAGTTTTTGATGAGGTGCCCATGGACCTTACTACTATCATCTGAAAGGTAAGGAATGATGTGTTCCTTGCATTTCGTGGTAGAACCTTTAGAGGTTCCATTAGTTTCCGATCGAGGCGGCTGGTTCGTACCTTTGATGTTTCATCGGTACCAACTACCTCCCGAGAGGGGACTGGTTGAACCGTCTGCTTTTAGGATAGCAGGATCCATCCCACTATCCTCTCCTCCCCTCCCCCCTTTTAGCTTTGATATTGTTTGCTAGTACTGTAGGGCTTGGATTTACAAGTTTTTTTGGGTCACTGGTCCATGGATCAACTAGGTCTGGAGTAGTTGTATTGATTTTGGAGCTTTCAGACGGACTAGGTTGCTTGCATCATCTATCCTTGGAGTTAATCAACCTTTTTCGAGGTCATTTCACTTGTCACTTGGGCTATATTGTTTGTGCAACTTACTTTCTTTGTCGATCGCCATTCCACTTTGCAACGGTCTACGCCTGGCTAGTCGTCTGTTTTTATTGGTTTCGTCTATATTTTGTGTCTACTTTTGTTTGGTTGTACTAGTTGGACTGTATTGTTTGTCGTACTGTTTGGTATTTGCTTGTGCATTGATCCTACAATTTCTACGGATATGTTTTTGTTAGCCGTTAGAGAATGGCTAGATTCTCCTTTTGTTATATTTACAATTCTATTTTCTTAAAAAATTACCATCGCCTTATACTTCCCTTTGTGTTTAGGCTGGAATGCTTCTTGGGATGATGTTCTTTGTGCGACGTGTCCTACTGAGAGGTCTTCGCCTTGACAACCAATTTACCACCCTTATGTTGGTCCTTATAGCATTTAGGCCTATCAGGGTCATAACGGAGCAGAGAATGAGAATGAGACGGGGAAGATACTTAGACTGCTAGTATTTTCTCTCTGTCGCTACTCTCTGTCTCGATCATCTCTATACTCCCTCTCTTGATCCGAGGGATACCTAAGAGGGATTCCTCTTTTGTAGATGTCGCTTTGAATTTTTTTGGGATCATAAGATCGGGATGACATTGTACCTGCAATAGAAAGTGAATTAAAATAATAACCTTTAATATGTATGACGGAAAAGTGTTGTGACGTGTAGTGCGTGTGCTGAAGCTATATTGGTAATAGAGTTAGGGGATTTAGGATCACTTGATATTAGGTTTAAAATTAGGTCCATTAGATTAGAAGAAGTCTCCAGAAGCCGTACCCAAATTCTATACGAATCGCACTAGAGACATGTGCACGAGGTGTGCACATCACTGGGATGGGTCGACTCATTCTATAGGTGGGTTGACCCACTTGGAGCTTGGGTTGACCCACAAGTCGACCTATGGGTCGACCCAATTAGGGACTAGGTCACCCCAATTGACGTGATTTCCGATTTAATTGATTATTTATTAATTTGTTCGTTTATTTTAGATTTTGAATTTTAATTCATACTTCTTTCCTTCATATCTTCTTCATTTTAAGTCCAATTTCAGCAAACCAAATGTCCATGGTAACCAGAATTTCGTAATGGGCCCAATGACACAACGCTCATTGCCCGATTCTCAATATTTTTCTTATTACTATTTATTTTATTGATCTTTTATTTAAATTTCTTTATTAACCCTTTAGGTTGTTACATTCTCCGATCCTTAAGGGATTTCGTCCTCGAAACCTCTGAGGCTAGAAGAATGTCATTAATATTATCACACTATCATGTATATCAATCTTCTCATCCACCAATCATAGACATCAATTGTCCTTAAGATCTCTGATTCGTTTCGTGAACATATGTATATACCCCCAACTAATGGAAAAAATTAGGCGGTCAATTCATGCCGGTGCCATGCATCCAAGATGTATTCAAGAGAATCCTAATAGTATATAAAATTCTATATGCATGCTACAATCGCCGTCAAAATGAAACATTCATATGATAATGACCCATTTTACATCCATAAATTAAAAGTGCACACACATCCATATGCAATTATGTAAATGTCCTAGTTGACGATTACTACTTAGTGTCTAATGCGTGTATATGCATCTATTGGATCTACTAGCAAGCACTTGCATCCACGTGAATCCATCAAACATAACATTTCCTAATAACATGTTTAAATCGCATCCTACCATTCATAGGCTTTTCCTAGGACACACTAATTCAAGCAATAGGAAATGGATAAGGTTTAGATTCAAAACTAGGAAAGGATTGTGAGTGTACTATCAAAAAGAAATAGGAAGGATGCACAAATCCTCTCCTCTGGTTCCCATGTTGCTCATTGCAACACTCTCCCCAATGAATTTTGATGAGCTTAATTTTCTTATTTCTTAACTTATTTACTTTAGAATCCAACATTTGCATAGGTACTCGTCTGACAGATGCCTCCTTATTGATCTCAATCTCCTCTAAGGTACTCGACTCCACCACTACCACATAATTATATAGGTACTTCCTCAAATGAGAGACATGAAATACATCATGAACCTTTGATGGCCTCTCTTGTAGTCGAACCTTATAGGTCATGTGGCCTATCCTCTCTACTATTGGGAGATCCCTTAATGAAAAGCATTCCCTCCTATATGGAATTCAAGATCTATCATGCTTCTATATGCACATGATTTATGCATGTCTTGAATTGCCTTCATCCTTTTCCGAATCAAATTGATCTTGTTTGAGGTTTCTTTGATCATCTCTAGTGCAACAAGAAGTCTATATGTTGTCTCCTACCAACAAGATGGTGATCTGCAGGGTCATCCATACAAAGCTTCGAAAGGTGCAATCCCAATCCTCGTCTGGTAGCTGTTGCTATAAGAAAACTCAACCAAGGTAAGATGCTCCTCCCAAATCCCACTGAAGTCCAAAATGCACAGCCGTAATAAGTCCTCAAGAATCTGATAAACTCTCTCAGTTTGTCCATCCGTCTGAGGGTGATATACAGTACTAAGTCTCAGCAGTGTCCCTAACGGCTCCTACAGGCTCCTCAGAAAATCGCTAATAAAGATGGAGTCTCTGTCACTAATAATGCATGTGGGAACTCCACAAAGACGGACTATCTCCCTCAAATATATCGAAGCTAACCCAGTTGTTGTAACAACCCCATTTTTTTAATAAACTATAATTACTAATTAATGGGTTAATTAATTAAGGATGAAAATTTAAAACGAATAGATGCATATATAATTATGTTAAAAATATACAAACTTAAAAGGCGCAAGTAATGAATTGTTGCACGTAATAGGATTAATGCAAATAATTTATGCAATGCATGCATTAAAAGAGGGAAGAAATTGGTAGCATGCAATGTAATTATGTTGCATGCAATAATTTAAAACATTATACATTAATAAGAAGAACAAAGAGTAAAAAAAAGAGTGCATGCAAAATAGTTAGGATGCATGCAGCAAATTAAAGGTAATATATTAATAAGATTGACGTATTAATGCATGAAATCAATTAATAAGTTTAATTGGAGACAAAGATTAAGAAATAAAGTAAATGCATGCGATTTCATGCAAGGGACTAAGTTGCATGCAGTAAATTAAAGGGAAAACGTATTTAAGGGTGAAACATGGTAGTGCATGTAAAAATAAGGGAAATAAACAATGTAAGTAGAAAAGGTGAACTAATTGAGTTAATTGCATGCAATAAATTAGAAGGATAAGGCATACATAATATAGGCATTTCAAATAAGAATAAGAATAAAAATAAAAGTTGTAAATCTGCAAGTTATAGGTGGAAGAAAATAAATGTTATTAAGTAATATTTAAAAAGATAAATGTATTTATGCATACACAAATTCAAATGAAAAGATATATAAGAGGAAATTAATTAAACATTTTATTTAAACGTTACCTAAATGTGGACCTACTTTGAATATGGACTATTTTATATGTATGATATATTTGCTAACTCAACATTGCATGTACGTTATATTGGTAAACCTAATATCTAACGGTTAAGGGTTGACTTTTTTAATATATAAAAAGGGAGATCTCTCCCATTTTACCTACACACAATTATTCACCTCACCCTCTGCCTCAATGACATATTCTAAATTAAAATAATAAAATGGGGAGATATTACTAAAATCTAGATTAACAAAGACGATCCAAAATCTATAACCAACCTCCAACCCTGTAATCTATGAAAAGATAAAAGTGTGTTTTCTTCTACAACAACTATTTTCTAGATCTGCAGCTATGGTGAGTTTACTTTGATTATTCAGATTTCTTCTAAAATTAAGTTAAATAGATATAATTGTCGTTGTAGTAACCTAAAGAGATCGAACATTGACAGTAAGTATATTTTGGATTTGAAAATAACATTGTTTAGAAATGTTATTCTTATATATTCTTTACTGTTAATTGCCTATTCGTTTTCAGTTAATTTACTTGTATGTACATCTCTCCTTTTCCCTTTTTCCAGCTTTTTGTCTTATTTACATATTATATGCCTTTTTTAAAAGTATGGAATAATGTTAAAGAGTGAAACTGGGCATATTAGAATCTACGTTGTGTAAATAGGAATTACTCGAAAGAGGAAGAACATGTAAATATGAATAGGAAAAAAATAATTTTATATTAAGTAGGGATGTCATTTAATTTATAGTAATATTATGTGGAATAAGATGGTATTTTGATATAACATGTAGACATATTAACATGACATAAATTTAGCAAACATTGGCATTGATTTGTGGACATATTATCATGAAATTGATTGAATGGACATTTACTTGGCATAAATTCATAGATATGTAGCATTTACTTGAAAACATGTAATTAACATTAGTTGTATACGTTAATTTGAAAGGACATGTTAGTATTAAAGGGAATATGTATGTCTTATTAATTAGCATTAAAGAGGTTCATGTTAGTTTGAGAAAACATATCAATTTAGGAAAACATGCCATTGAACGTTTATGTTTATTTCATGACAATGGTAAATAACGGTACTAAGATATGGGGTTAAGTTCAACTTGTGGTAGAAGTCTGCCCGGATCTGCCCGACAAATCCAACATCCACAAGTAGTCAACTTAATGTGAGAGTTCTGGTGCCTAGACATATATATAAATATATGTGTATAACTGGAAATAAATAAATAATGAATGGATGTTACAACGGAATAAGAAATTGATTGAACGGGGAATGACAATAAAACTAATTCGTATCTTAATAAATCTGCAATAATTCCATGTATTTTTCCATACACCTGTTTTGTTGTTCAGTTGTTATTATATGCCCATTTCTGTTCTTCTCCCTCTCTTATTCCCTTTTATTTTATAAGCCTAGGCTACCTTCGAGCCTAGGCCAATCTCGTAAGAGACGTGTGTATGAATGAAATTGGGAAAATTATAGAATATTTGGGAATGGAAATAAAAGAGGGAAACTTGGGGCATGACTAAAATTTGGGGTGTGTAAATATGTAAACCTGTAGGATTAATTCAAAGATTAAGTGGTACATGTAAATAAACGGTATGTAGCCTATAAACCTGTTAATCTGTGGAGTTAAGTAAATCTGTTAAATTTATAGGGTTAAGTAAAACCTGTTTAATCTGTTAGGGTTGTATGAACCTGTTAATCTGAAAACTTCCTGTTACATTTGTTGGGGTTATACGAACATGTTAGTCTATAAGATGTTAAATTTGTGGGGGTTACGCAATAAGACTTAACCTGTTGAAATCCTAGTTAAATGAGGGCACAAGTTTAGGTGTTTGACTTGTGTCATCTACCGTGTTAGACCCATATTAGTCAGTAACCCATTTTAGTATTAAACGGGGACCCCACACTAGGTTGGGGTCAAGGCACTCTTACTGAACTAATTGTAAGAGGTTCACCTGGGGAGGGGTGTTTGGTGGCGCGTTCCAATGGGGTCATGTGCGTGCCCGGGTCCGACCTGCCTGGGAAAACAAGCCGCTGTAGCACTTGTAAATAGGTCTATGTCCTTCTGTAGGTTGCCGCTTTATGATGTAATACAACCTACTATGGGGCCGCCAGAGGGTATTTACGTGTTAGGGAGCCGATCGCTTGGGGGTAGTAATTATGGTACATCTAGTCCTGTCTATTTAGGTACTCGTTATTTCTGTTTGGGGTAACACCCATTATTTCTGTTGGGGTACCTCATATTTCTGTTTGGGGGTAAAACCCGTTATGTAACTAGAAGTACACCTAAATCTACCATTATATTTTTGTTGGGATAATCCTGATATTCTAGTAGAAGTGAAAAACAGTCATCATGCCTTATCTAATTTCTAGTATTATTATTATCATCATTGTATGTTTATAAGAATAATCCAGTCCTTGTTATTAGTTCTTATCAGCTATTGTTCACCTGTAGACATGTATTGACACTTATTCTTTTATGTTGCTAGAACTACTGTTTATCTGTTTTACTTAACATAGTAAGTCGGGCTGTTAATCCCAGCAACTCAACAGGCTTTATGCCTGGCCCATTTCCTTTCTCTTTCTTCCCCCCGTGCTTATCGGGAGAAAATGTATATCTCTGATTTCTTTGTTAACATTGTCATGATGAGGTTCTATAAGTTGGATTTCTGCCTATCTTCTTTCCAAGGTTAAGTTGTATATTTTTGACTATAGTTGGGGATAACATTTATTTTACTCTGATGTTGTTTTTGTACTGAGGTTTTTGAGACATGATCTTTGTAATTGTTTGATTAAATGAAAGTCTTCTTCCGCTATAATTTATATTTTTACGTCTGGTGAAACCTTAGTCTCTGTGATATTTTCTTCCCTTATACCAACAATGCTCTATAATTTCTTAATGAAATCCCTATACGGGTGACATTAAGGAATGTGGGGTGTTACATTTGGTATCAAAGCCTAAGGTTACCAAGATCACCGAGGTTTTGTTTTAAAAGAAATAATTTTCAAAAGAAAATGCATTTTTCAGAAATCAAAAGTTACTTTTGAAAATAAAATATCCCCTATAGTCAGTTACAACCTTCCTTTGACTCTTTCTAGATCTTTTTCTTTTTATTTGAGTTATAAGGCATTCTATCTAGGATTTCCTTTATTGGTTAAAAAATTGAATAATGGACAAACCTGTTTAGCTTAGTAGTTGGGGAGATTCGATGAAAAAAAGGAATTTGTTGCTAGACAAATGTTAATAAGGGTTAATCATGGATGGATCTACCTTATTATTTTAATGGTAAAAAGGATAGCTTGGAAGATAAGAAAACCTAGATTAATTGTTTACAGAAAGGGGTGTATTTCCATAGTTTGGTTTAACATATAAAACGTTATTGTATGAATAAGAGGGTTGGTGCAGAATTGAAATTTTAACTTATTACGCACTAACCGCCAAAATTAAAAAGAAATATCTTACAATCACGGGTTTTTATAAAATATATTTTCTAATACTATGGGAATAGATTTTTATACGTTTTCGGTAACCAATTAATTAGGGAGCTTTCAAAAAAAAGATGAATATAAGGATGGAAAGTAAAAGATCAACATGAGTATATTAATGTCTAAAGGATTATGAGGAAGGTCAAGGAAAAGGCAAGAGTTGGTGAAAGAAAGATTTTATCTATCTTAAGTCCGTTCTAACTCTCCTAATTGGTTTAGGAATATTTTGTCCTTTTCCCTTAGATGCATTGGTTGTGCGGGACCTCAACCACGGTAGGTTGAATCTTGTATAGAATTTGTATTGTAGGCTTAAAGGGAGAGGTCCTTTACAAACAGGGTAAATTCCTAAGCGAGTGATGATAGCACTAGTGATTGTTTTGCACTTAGGCCTAGGAGAAGTTTTTGAACACCTTGGGATCGGCTTGATTATCAGTTTACCTAAGGTGAGTCGGGGTTGAAACTAAAATCTTGATGTTTGGGCATGTATTAGGTTGCCATGATTAGGCCTCATATGACATATTGATTTACAATGAGAAGGTAAATTATGAGCCTAAAGGATGGCATAGGCTTTAATTTGACATATGGACTTATAGGGTAAAGTTACGGGCCCAATACCTGTTAAGTATTCCTGGAGCTGTCTTGACTATAAGAAGAAAATAGTCGGCTAGGACTAATTTTTGAGCTTCTTGCGAACCGAAGAGTTAGACATGTTGATATTCTTAATGCATCTCTAGGAAGTATCAGTTCATATTCTCTTTGCGCTTTACATATTCCGAATAATAGCTGATTGATTATCTCTGGGAGAGAATGAGAGATTTGCTTTTCGGATCTGCTTTTATGGCAATGCTATTTTAGTAGCATTGTTTTGATAAAGCGCATGATGTAAGAGATAATAGAGTTTGACGATTTTGAGTAAAATATTTCATGGGAATATACTATCAATAGATAAGGTTGGAACTTTCCGCTTTTGTTTTAAGGAAGCAGTTGGACCTCGGTTGTATTGGAAAGTTTTTTGGAAAAAACCAAGTAAAATATATATTTTTTTCTCCGAGACAAGAGTACAACAAGGAGGTGTTTTAGGGAAACTTGTGGGACCACTTTGACTGGAAACCCCATATGTGTAAAGTTTTAAAGAACAAGCATTTTGAAAGACTAATGTGTTTTGACATGAAATTTGTATTTTGGAAATTTCAAAACAACAACTATATATGTTTCAAAAAGAAATTTTTGCAACTAAATTTTTTGCCTCATTAAGATTTTGGAAAATTATGTATAAATAAAAAGTGAGGCAGTGAGTAAGTCATTATGGGGTCGGACAATATAAGTGGAATTAGTGAGACACCCCACGTCCGTTAATGTCACTCACAAAGGGAATGCACTAAGTTTCGTAAAGCGTTATAAGTAAACAGAACAGAAATATTACAAGACAGATATATAAAATAACAACGGAATAAAAACTTTATTTATCATAAAACACCATGGTCCAAAAATTCACATGTTTGAGATACAAAAACCCATTACAACATAAAAGCTACTATCTTGAACTATCAGAGTACATAAATACTTAAAAGAAAACATAATTCCCCAAAAAAGACAAAGCCATAGCAGGGATAAGAACTTTAGTCATAATTCGAAAACAACTCCTATTAAGATGATAATCGAGTTCTAACTAAGCCGGAGTATTCCCACCCTGAGAACCTTGGTGAGTGGGGAACTGAAGAAAGAAGAGGAAACAAAAAGGTTCAGACATAAAGTCTAGCGAGTCTAGTTACTTTTAGGGAGTAAATAAATAAAAGTTGCATGACAGGTGTTAGCCCTCTTTTTGGCACTAAACTTATCGGGCCAAAACCAAAGCCCAAACGCACAACCAAATACAAGTTGCGCTCCAAGAGGCCCATCAGGGGCGCTACATCAAGCAATGGCATATCGGCCCAAATCCAACTCAGTCAGATTGACTGCACATTACCTGAAAAATCGCTCACCAGGGCGACCAAGTTTCTCGATTTCAGAAGGAACTCGTTGACCGATTATCTCGGACCAGCGTGGAAAATTTCTACAGAGCCAGTCCACTTAATATCCCGACTTCCAAGGAGATAAAGGCGGTCAACCATATGCGGGCAAACCTCTGCTTTTGATATACCTCTCCACGGATGCCACGTCGGCCACAACTTTCGAGGATACTATTTATGAGCAGTGGAATCAGTCTTCCAGCCGCAATTCGAGCCAATGGATGGATTCCACGTATCTGGACCTTCCCGAAATGGCCGGACCATTTTGCAACAGCCCAAGCAGCATTTTCCACCTATAAATACGTCCAAGCTTAAAAAGGAGGAGGACGACTTCTCTTGGCGAGACGGCTTCCTTCAAACTTTTCATCTCTACTTTACTCCAGAATATTAATCTCTAAAAAGGGAGAAAGGAAAATAGTCATTTTCTTTCTTTTCTCCAAACAGAAAAAGCATTGTATTTGTAATAAAAAAATAGAGAAATAATATATGAAGTGGACGTAGGCATTGTCTTTGCCGAACCACTATAAAAATTCTGTGTGTGCTCCCCGTTCTTTCAGTTTTTATTGCATATTTTATCTTTATTCGTGTGTAGATCACATGATTGGAGGTTGATTGTCACTAGTGACCAACTTTTGACGTCAACACTTTGGCGCGCCAGGTAGGTGTCGAACCTTCGACTTTCTGCTTATCCCAAGTCATGGCGAACAAACGAAAGAAAGATGCAACATCCTCTCGTCCCGCAAACGCCGATGCAGCTGATGTCGATGCTGCAGAAGCAAGCGACGAAGTTTCCTCTCATGATAACATGTCCCGATTCCTTACCCGAGACGACATGGATAAATTCATGGTCGAACTCAGAAACCATATGACATCTCAGGGTAAAGTCCTCGAACGACAACAACATTTGATGGATCACCTTCTCGGTCAACTGGAAACAGGGTTGAAAGATTCAACATCAATTCATCCATCGACCGAAGCTAGGGAAATAACCGATCTTCGGTCTGCACGAAATCAGGCCACTGATCAGGCTACATCTTTATTTTATCCTGGTTTGGTTCCACCAACCGATCCATCCCAGTAGAGAATATCGCTTCCAGCGACCAGCGCGGCTGCAACAATAGAACATCAGGGGGCAGGCGACCAAGATCTAAGTCGTCTGACAAATATGCCTCCACTCTTTGGAACATCTCGACCTATCGAATCAGTCGAGCTACCCCCGGGTCCCTCAGAATCAACGCCATTCCCATTATAACCCGGGATCTTGCCGCGGACCAGTCTAACCACTCTTCCTCTTCAACGAAGAATTGGAGTAGCCTTCCATTCGAACGAGGGTAGCCACCCTACCATGCCGGTCCTCACCGTAGCGGAAGAAAACGCTACCGTAGACCCTCCTAACTTCGCTTCAAACGGGGGCAAGCCTGGCCCCCGAACATCACATGCTATGCTGGATCAGCCTAGACATTTAGCTACAAATATGGCTCGATCCACAACTCATCAGGTTCCAAAGGGGCCATTCTACCCAGAACAACCCGCCAGATCTCACCTTCCCTCACACCTTCACTCAACTCTCGGAGGTCGAGCCCAGCCAACGACCACCCTTCCGAGCATGCTTTTGCCGGATCCTCGTACAGAACCCCCTCAGGATGCAGAGTTAAGATCATGGCAACGACTCCTCGGAGATGGGAGTCAGCTTGCAAGCATCATCCGACGTTTCACTCGGGGCAATTCTTCGCAGCAAGACATATACAATGTCAATCGCAGCCCCTTCACTAGAGAAATCAGGAATTCTTGAAACCCTCCGGAGTTCAGGTTCCCTGCCATCGAACCATACAACGGTCGCACTAGCCCGACCATTCATCTTATGCGATACATGCGACATATGGAAGTACTTGGTGCATCGACCAGCTTCATGGCTAAGTGCTTTCCACTCTTTCTCACAGATATAGCCGATATGTGGTTTCGGCAGCTAACAACGGAGTCGATCAGTAGTTGGAATACTCTGGTCACCCGCTTCATCGAGCAGTTTCAAGTGCATATCTCTCGACCGAAAAGTGTCATGTTTCTATCTACCATCAAACAACGATCCGGAGAGATGCTAAGATCCTTCCTCGAAAGGTCCAACGCAACCGTAGCATCTGTCGATCGGCCCGAGCCATCGATGGTGTTGATGGCAGCCATCGCGGGAGTTCAGAAGAGATCGGAATTCTCGAACTCCTTAACTAGGGATCCTCCCAAAGATATAGATGATTTCTATTCCGAGGTCGAAAGATTCCTCCGACAAGAGGATGCCAGCCTTGAGACGGAGAGCCTTGAAGTTTTAGTAGCCAAACAACAAGGTCCACTCAACGGCAATGGCCAGAATAAAGGAAGAGGAACGGCCCCGGAAAAGGATAAACGCAATGTATGACCTCGAAATGAAAACAAATATAATCAGTACACCGAGCTCAATTCCTCTTTGCTCGATATCTATCTCGATATACGCGAGTCCTTCCCCACTCCAAGGCCACCTCAACGAGAACCGACCCAGATGGAACTTGACTCAGGCAAGCATTGTATATTCCACAACGTAGCTAGACATAACACAAATGATTGCCGACATCTGCGCGATCTCAACGAAGGGCGAGTCAGAAAAGGGGAACTCGCCGAGTATGTCAAAAATCGCGCCCCGTCCATGCCGCCGCGACCTTCTTCCCAAGCTCCTCAGGCTGGTCCGCAAGCTCCTAGAAATGGAAAGGACCCTGAGACTAGCACTCGTGGCATTATCATTAATTAGATTTTTTATCTTTTCTCTCGATGTATTTCTTTCAATAACAGGGACACTTTGATGCTATGTAATCAATCGCTGTCCTCGTAGATTTTCTTTGTAATAGATGCTTAACAGTTGTGAACTTTACTTTTTGCAAAAGTAGATCGAATGTTGTAAAATTTCTTAGCCGAACCAGATTAGTGTTTGCCATTAAGCCGAGCATGGTTAATGCTCGCCCCCCTGTTCTATATGGTTAGCGCGAAAGCCCACCACTACTTCAAACACCTACTCTTTCAAGTGAGAAAGGTCGCTTTCTCTTAAACACGAGTGTGGATTACACTCTCTTTCTTTACACCACGAGCGTGCATAGCTCGTTAAACTAACTAACCCAACATGAGTTGAGCATGAGAAACACTTGCATTAAGCCGAGTATGGTTTATGCTCGCCACCAAGCCGAGTATGGTTTATACTCGCCACGAAGCCGAGTATTTTTTATGCTCGCCACCAAGCCGAGTATGGTTTATGCTCGCCACCAAGCCGAGCATGGTTTATGCTCGCCACCAAGCCGAGCATGGTTTATACTCGCCACCAAGCCGAGTATGGTTTATGCTCGCCACCAAGCCGAGTATGGTTTATGCTCGCCACCCTCTAAAGCCAAGTGGAATAAAATGCTCGACCCATGGTTTGTTTTGTATTTGCAGGAACCAACTTTTGTACCAGTGGCGATCATCACCTCGGCCTTAATACGGTTTCCGATAGTTGTTGGTTTTATGGCCTTAATACGACCTGGCATGGTCATCGGATTTCTGGTCTTAATACAACATCATACCGTTGGTTTTCTGGCCTTGATATGGTCCGGCGCGACCATAGCAGCTCGAGCGTTTGTGCTTCAGTTCAGATTTCAGAATACACCTCCCTCTGTCGATGAAGATATATTCTGAGGGGCAAAGTGTTAGCCCTCTTTTTGGCACTAATCTTATCGGGCCAAAACCAAAGCCCAAACGCACAACCAAATACAAGTTGCGCTCCAAGAAGCCCATCCGGGGCGCTACATCAAGCAATAGCATATCGGCCCAAATCCAACTCAGTCAGATTGAATGCGCATTACCTGAAAAATCGCTCACCAGGGCGACCGAGTTTCTCGCTTTCAGAAGGAACTCGTCGACCGGTTATCTCGAACCAGCGTGGAAAATTTCTACAGAGCCAGTCAACTTAATATCCCGACTTCCAAGGAGATAAAGGCCGTCAACCATATGAGGGCAAAGCTCTGCTTTTGATATACCTCTCCACGGATGCCACGTCGGCCACAACTTTCGAGGATACTATTTATGAGCAGTGGAATCAGTCTTCCAGCCGCAATTCGAGCCAATGGATGGATTTCACGTTTCTGGACCTTCCCGAAATGGCCGGACCATTTCGCAACAGCCCAAGCAGCATTTTCCACCTATAAATACCTCCAAGCTTAAAAAGGAGGAGGACGACTTCTCTTGGCGAGATGGCTTCCTTCAAACTTTTCATCTCTACTTTCCTCCAGAATCTTAATCTCTAAAAAGGGAGAAAGGAAAATAGTCATTTTCTTTCTTTTCTCCAAACAAAAAAAGAATTGTATTTGTAATAAAAAAAAAGAGAGAAATAATATATAAAGTGGACGTAGGCATTGTCTTTGCCGAATCACTATAAAAATTTTGTGTGTGCTCCCCGTTCTTTCACTTTTTTTTTGCATATTTTATCTTTATTCGTGTGTAGATCACACGATTGGGGGTTGATTGTCACTAGTGACCAACTTTTGACATCAACAACAGGCATATAAAGTGGATAAGAGAGATTACTACATAAAAGGCAGGTGTGACATGGTAAAAAGGATAAGGTGTATACGCTTCTCTAATGATTACTCTGCACTATTACAAGTATAACCAGAATGAGATGATCCCTTCCACTATAAGGTGGTAGACTTAGGCATACGTCCAAATGTAACTTAACTACTACCCTGATCGATCGGGACCCTAATCCGCGTAGATACTCTGTGTCAGCCCCACCGTAGGATGTATCACGCCCTAAAGTGGCAAATCCTCGCTGATATGCACAGCCCCATATCTACGGGTGTCATGGTCATCTTATCCATCTTTACCTGGCTCATGCACGCACATAGCCTGGTCGGTTTGCGCATCCCACACCGTCCTCCATGTTTGGATCTCTTACAATCAGTCTAGTAAGCGTGCCCCTTCTCCGACCTAGTTCGGAGTACATGTTTGATACCTACTCCAGGTTACTGGATGAAACAGGTCCCACACAATATGATACAAGCTCTCCCCTTTATCTTGTATCCCTCGCTTGGTTTTCCATTTGATTATGTATACCACTAGATGTCTTTAATTATATATCTTTATTATTTCCATCGGTTATGTATACCACTAGGTGTCTTTAATTACATAACCCCCAATTGGTTAACTTTCATGGGCCTACATTTAGATATTACCCACCCATCTCAGATATACTTAACTTAACCCTCCAAGTTTACTTAACCCCTTATTCATGTTCATGTTCACACAATCCCTATGGATTCCACTAGGTTAAGTATTTCAATTATTACCGTGTCCAATTATGGTTTATAATGGGCTAGACCTCCCACATTAGGCCTACAACTTGTGGATGCTGGATATGGCAGTCGGGTCCGGGCAAACTTCTTCCACAAGTTGGGCCTAACCTTGTGTCTAAGCCCGATTCATATTTGTGCAATTAGGCCTCTCACATTAGGTGCAGCATTAGTGATTGCTGGATATGCCGGTCGGGTCCGGGCAGATTTCCACCACTAATGAAACCTAACCTCGTGCCATAAGTGCAGTTACAATTTCTAATTGTAGTCCTAGGCATTCATTATTAATCAATTAATTAAACCTATGCCTTTATAGGTGTTAATGCCCATTTACCCAATTATATTCACAATGGATTATATGCCCAAACCCATTTTCAAGTTATTCAAGTTATGCCAATTCCCATATTTTCCCCTGTTCCCTAACTAACGTATTCACATAATTTTGGTGGCACGCCTAGGCTAGAAAGTAGCCTAGCCATAACAATAAAATGGGGAAGGTGATAGGAAAAATGACAATAGTGATTAATCTAGCTAAGGTGACATAAACATACATATTAGAATTGACATGTAATTGGCATCATAATAAGGTGGACATAAAACAGATCTAGTGAAAAGGGTAATGATAAAAATAGATCTAACATAATTACGATGAACAGATCCAAATAAGAATTCATATGTCCAATAATGACAGATCCTAATTAATCACAACTTGTTGATCTAGATCTAAAAAACAGTTTAACTGTCCAGATAATGGTAATCCCAAATTAACCACAAACTTAGAAAAAGGGTAAGATCCACATACGTGACATGATGAATTAACCACAAAGAATTAGATCTATAAAATTGATCTAGCATGAAAAAGGTCAATGATCCAAGAATATTATAGGTTCACAAATTATGATAGATCCAATATGATTCAGTCACAGACATGTATATATCCCAATCATAGCCATGTCACAAATTACTTTTAATCATTTAAATCTAAAAGTAACTAACTCACAGTGTTTGGATTAAAAGAAAAGGTAGAAGATAGTAGAGGTTGGATCTACACACGAATCTCTAAGTTTTATTTGCTTTAGTTGATAGTTATAGAAGATAACAGATCCAGTTCAGTTCAGACACCGGCAGCGTTTCGCCTCCATTGAATTCCAGTGAAAAAAACAAGAGAAATGGACCCGTATATATAGCTGCCAGCCTCCAGAAACCGACTGCCACGTTAGTCCTAGGGGTGTCGACACCCCTGTAGAGGGGTCGACCTTGGTGTCGACACCCCTTAAGGGTGGTCAACCCCGGTTTCGACACCCCTCTAGGGGGGTCGACCCCCCAGAACGGGAAAACTACTGCCTTATTTTTTTCAATTTTGAATGGTTTTGGATAGAGTTCTGACTCATATGTATATAATATATTTCTTCTACGCGTACACAAACTTTAAACTCTCATATCTTCTTCATACGGTGTCCGTTTTACGCAAACCAAATGTCCATTCTGACCAAAATTTCGAGACGGACGCAATGATACAGTCTGTTTTCCTTAATTATGAATATTAAATTAATTTTATTTAATTTATTCTCTTTTAGTGTTGTTGAAAATACAGGGTTTTACAATGAGCCAAGGAACACAAGATGGGTAAAGTAAAGACTAGAAATATGGAAAGTGTAACAACCCGTATTTCAATAACATGTTAAAACGAGAATCAAGGCAGAATTTAATTTTAAATTCTGAATCAAGTAAAACGGGCTATGACATTGCGTTCGTCTCGGAAAAATACGCGAAATAGAGTCCGAGTTTTCGAAAATCGGAGTCCGTATGACCCGGTTAAGGCCTAAAGAAGTTTTCGGGAAATTTGAATTTCGAAACATGCAGAAATGGGGCCAGGCGGGAAAATTCCCGCCCAGACATGTCGACAGGCATGTCGACAGGCATGTCGACATGCATGTCGACAGGCATGTCGACAGGCATGTCGACAGGGCTGTCGACTTGCCCTGTCGGCTGATTTTGATCTGGTGCACCTATTTTCTATCTTGGCTAGGTTTTTGAGCCTGGTTTGAAATCTGACGGTTCAGGTTGGTCCTAGGGTTAATCTAAGGGCCTAAAACTATCCTAATCTCTATAAAAAGACCCTAAACCTACCCCTAAACCCTCATTATTCACTCATGTAACTAAACTATTGTCAAATTTCTACTCTCATGGCCTCCATCTCAAATCCCTAGAGCCTATGCACTCAAATCAAGTTCAAATCAAAAGGTGCATGCTTGCTACACCAAATCAAGGCCAAATCAACAATTGCTATGCGAGTTCCATGACGATTCTTCTACAAAGGAAGCACCTTTCTTAGCCAAGATGATTCATGCTCCTTTCCCTAGGCCTAATTAAGTAAGTTCTAGCTACTTTTAGATGGAAACGGTAGTTTTGATAATGACATGGGATAAAATGAGGCTAAACATGATTATGCAAACCTATATGAACCTTACCTTGCCTCTTGTGTTCATGTTTATGATTTTAGGCCATGTGAGTGACTTAATCATGCCTCTCATGCTATGCATAACCTAGTTTAACTTGCAAGTTTGGATCTTTATGCATGAAATGCTAGCATGAACCTTTAGGAACCACTTTACTTGTGAAACATTGGTTAAGGCAAGATTTTGGGGCTTATGCATGTTTACGAACCCAAACCCCTTATGCTATCATGCAAGTTTGTGGCCAAATCCTTTATGAGATTATGCATGCTTGTGGCCAATCCCCTCTTTTTAAGTTGTGCATGTTTATGGCCAAACCCTTTTTGATCATATGCATGTTTGTGGCCAAATTGCCTTATGACACTATGCATGTTTGGAGCCAATCCCCTTTGTGGCATCGTGCATGTTTTGGGGTCCACATGTAGCCATAGTATACCTACTATGTTGACTCGCTTTGCTTGCTTTGGGAAAACACGATTTTGGGTAGTTAGATAAACATGAACATGTCGTGAAATCTTAACTTGATTATGACATGTGTTTATACTTGAAAATGTGACTTGAAAGATAACATGGAAGTTGACATGTAAGTATGCATAAAAACATGAGCTTGGGAATTTACCTATTAAGTTAGGTCTACCCTTTGGGAATTTACCTATTAAGTTAGGTCTACCCAAATGCTCGAAAACTTGTAACATGTTTTGGAAACATGATGAACTTAGATAATATGAGTATGGCCAACTCGAGGTTGGGTTGAGTTTGCAACGTAAAACTACCCGGAACCGACCGGCCTAACTAGTAGTTGCAAACAATAGGACCCAATGTGAGAAGTTGGTCATGTCGCGCTTAAGACCCGAGGTTAGACTAGGTTGTGGTGTAAATCTACCCGGACCCGCCCGGCTTAACTAGTAACCACAACAAGGTCTAATGCGAGAGGTTGAGGGTGCATTAATTAAATTAATGCCACATAATAGGGTTAAGTTAATTTGATTAATGAGGCTTAACCAAATATGATATGGACAAATGGGTTAAGTAATTTGATTAGGATAATGATACTTAACAAAACATGATAAGCTTGGGTAGGTTAAGTAACTTGATTTGCCTAATGACACTTGACCATTTTTATACGACTAGTGGACGGGATTAAGTTAACCAACACTTAATCAATCCAACACGATAACGTGATAAGGTTAAGTAAATTTTCTTAATGACACTTAACCGTATAATACAGTTAATGGATGGGGTTAAGATTAGGCTTAACTAATCTAAACATGGTAATCGGATGGGGTTAAGTTAGCCTAGACTTAATTAATCCAACTTGGTAATTTAATGGGGTTAAGTTAAACACTTAACTAATTTAACACGATGATTTGATGAGGTTAAGTGACCTATACTTAACCAATCTAACTCGTTAATTTGATGAGGTTAAGTTAATCTATACTTAACCAATCTAACGTGAAAACATGATAAGGCTAATTCACGAATCACTTGAATACGCTTGACCGATTTGATGACAAGGTCAAGTTAATTTATATAATTAACCAATCTAAAATGATAATTAGACGAGGTTAAGTCATGGATTCCTTGATATACTTACATGGTTTGTAGGGTTAAGTCTTGGACTTGTATACTTAGCCAATTTTGACATGGTTTGTAGACGGGCTAAGTTATGAACTTAAGTGACACTTATAACCCATTAGATAAGCCCTAATTCGGAGGATTAGGTAAATAACCATAGTTAACAAGGATTATGGAAATAAGGCTAAGTGGTAAACCTTAGTTAAGGGAAACTAAGTAATAATTCTTAGTCAAGGAAATTCGGACCATTTCTTAGATAAGATTAGTAACCCGATACGTTAGGTCAACGTTTAAGTATGCGTGAAGGAGCAGGCTATCTGATTTAGATAAAGGCTCCAACGAATTGGGTAACGAAGCAGCGGCTTCGGGGAACGTGAGGATATTCTTGGGATCCCTCTGTGAGCTGCCAGGTCATTATACTAGGCTCACGAGAGGTTGAGGTCTGCGGTAGAAGAACCAAGAATATGCCTTGGTTGCTATGCGAGCGACCTAAAGACTGGGGTGGATAGCAGTGAGTCGACGAATACATAAGGTGCCCGAGATAGCAAGTTCGTCGATCATCTACCATCTTGAGTCAAGCGTGTACGTACGGAAAGGCAGGGAACACCCAACAGACCATAATTGCTATCTAATTATGGGTGAGGTAGGCCGTAGGATGTGGGCTGGCCGGAGTGTAGTTCTCATGCAAGATTTTCTCTTGTGTTGCCTTTCACTAGTTGAGGGAGGGGTCTCGTGGGACCATAGCCACGTGTAGAAAAGCAGACCTTAGTATCTGCATCGGCAGATAAATCTAAAGCTCCCGACCGAGTCCTGTATTTCTTGGTTTGCCCTGTGACAGGACTCGGGTGGCACGATGTGATACATGTGCATGCAGTAATAGAAAAACGATTCACGATGAATGCATGGGAAAAACGGCGCGGTTGAGGGTTAGCGTAATCCCTAGTGGCCTAGGTGGTCTAACCCAAACCGAAATACGAAAGCGTGCAATAGGTAAGCGTAATCCCTAGTGGTGCTAGGTGGCGTAAGTCCTATTAGTTCAAACGATGATTCATATGGAAGAGCCTAGCTAGAACAAGGGTGACAGTCCAAACGATTTCAAGGATAATACGACATGAGGAAGCCCGTACGAGGTACGACAAAGGACTGAACTTATATACATGGAAAGAAACATATGATTTGAGTAACCTATATATGCGATATATTAGGTTGACACGGACCATTACACGACTTTGAGTAAGGGACATTCATGGTTAACACATAACAAGGCTGGGATACTAGTACGGAGGGTGCAGAGCAAATATACATGTTAGAACTAGGAAGAATATACATAATAGATACCGTGGGATGTTAGACGGGGTAGATACCTTGGGATAATGTACTCGTTAGAAATCTGACGATGTGATACCTTGACTTATCATAACACCGTAGTTTATCATGATACCTTAGTTTACTTTGCCACAGTAGTTCAACCGGCTATCCTGGTTTATCTATCTTGTAGTTATCCTTATGTTTACTTTCAGTTTATGCATGTCATGTTATCTTTACCTGTTTTTATACTGGAAGTAGATAGGACTTACTCAGTCTTTTTGACTGACCCGTTTTGTTTCGCCTCTTTTCTTCCGTTTCCCCCCCCCCCCAGGTTTCAAGGAGGAAACAATGCTGTTTAGTTCGGACTTCTTCCGCTTGAAGGTCATCATGGGTGGCTTGGACTTCTCTTGGCTATGGCTACTTTACTGTTTTACTTGGGGAATAATTTATTAAAAAGTCTTTATGCTTCTTTACTATTGCAAGACAGGTTTTGATGTACTCTGATGTAAAAGGCTTTAGACCTTATTTATTCATGTTATGAAAGTTTGATTTTACTTCCGCTATTTATATATGTTCTGTCTTGTGATATTTCTGTGCATGTTTACCAATAATGCCCCTCTAAAGCTAGTGCATTCCTTTGCGAGTGACCCTAGCGGAGGCGGGGTGTTACATTTGGTATCAGAGCAGAAGGTTACCAGGCTGGGCAAAAGTTTTTAAAGACCTTCTGAAAACTATTTGAAAATCGTTTATAAAGAAGCATTTTTCAAGAAAGTTTTCTTTTAAAAAGAAAAGGCTATTCCCCAAAGGCCATTAGCATTATCCTTGTTTCCTTGATTGAATCTCTTTTCCTTTCTTTCCTCCATCTGTAGTCACAGTGGTTTTGACTGCGACTAGTCTTTCTAGCTACGTAAGTGTTTCCCGTACGATGGAGGTGTTCTCGAGAGACCATTGCAGAGTTATACAAGAAAGGATAGTGAGAAAGAGGATAAAGGATATGAGCTTATGGGTGAGCAACTTGTTGGTATGGCTCAGCCCAGGACGAGAGAGAAGGATGAACAATGAAACCCATGACGAGAGAGTACCTTTGGCATGGTGAAACGGGACGGATAGTTAAGTATCATGGAACAGGGACAAGATCATTCAGGGAGCAATAGTATGCTCTCATTTCTAGGGTACCTCAGAAGGAGGGTAACGATCTTGTTAAAGGTTTAGCTTTTCTTCTCTATCATCCTGTCGGGACTTTGTTTTGATCACCGCATCTTTTAAGTCCGCTTCGATAGTTGAGTCTCTGCACCTTAGTACTAGCGTAGTAGGGGATCCCGTTTTTGTCCCAAGTCCTATTGGAAGATCGGTCCATTTATTCATGACTTGTTTGGATTTGAGAACGTCTATGCCAAGCATTGAGCTTGGAAATAATGCTTATGTTTATAAGCTATGGATGGATTCTAGGGATGAAGTGGTTATCCAGTAAGGGGTGCCACTCTCGGTTTTGATAGGAGGGTAGTTAGACTCTTGACTAGCCTTGGTAATACCCTCGAAGTCTCGTGTAACCTTTTGGGTTCGGTCATGGTTAGTTACTTAGAATCCCTTGATGCCTTTATGGGAAATTGGAAGCCCAATCTAGTGGTGTTCGCCGATAAGACGGATGGTTTATTTCACTTATGCATGGGTTATAGAAATCACCTTAGTAAGTGTGCTTGATAACCTGGTTGGCATCTGTTTACTTTCAAGAGAAAGTTCTTCTATGTGGTATACCTTGTGGTACGAGGTCCGAGATTCATTAGTG
This sequence comes from Allium sativum, assembly GCA_030737875.1. Taxonomy (NCBI): domain Eukaryota; kingdom Viridiplantae; phylum Streptophyta; class Magnoliopsida; order Asparagales; family Amaryllidaceae; genus Allium; species Allium sativum. The sequence goes on along the minus strand of CM060927.1, from coordinate 255,913,877 downwards.
AACTTTGGAAAGCTTGCATGAGATCATGAGTACGCAGTCATGTTTGCGTCAAGTATTTTAGAAAAAGGATAAGTGCAAGTGGAACGAGAGGCGACGAGGGAATGAGTTCCAGCTCATGTTATGGAAACAGGAAATAAGAAGCTACGAAATCGCAAAGACGGTCAAGGCACAAGGAAATTGAGCTCAAGGAAGTACGACTTTGATGGTCAAAGACTAGATACGCGCATGATATCTCTTTTTGGGAGTATATCCTTGATCCCTGTTTTCTGTAGAGCTTACTTGTAGGCTATCTTTTGTGGACATCCTCTCGGTCCTATTTTCTGTTACAAACCCCGTAAGGAGTTTGTCCTGTTTATCTTCTCGACCCTGTTTCAGGGAATCTTAGGTAGAACCCTATGGATGTAAACATGTATTTGAAACATGTTATGATTGATATGGTTGCAAGTGGTTGCAAGTGGTTGCTCGTGGATGCGCGAATACACATTAGATACTAGCTCGACTCGGTCACATTTCATATTGCATATGCACGAGTATTTATACTTGTTTATGGATGAAATCGAATGTGTTATCATGCGGTTGTTGCATATGAATGAATGATTGTGCACGCATATAGTATCTATATGGCTAGGACTATTTGCATACATGTTGGATTCATGGCACTATACATATTTTTGCATTAGAAAGATTATCCAGGCCTGATCATTAGCATTAGCTAAGGAACATGTACACACACATTTTGCATGTATTCATACAACATTAGAAATCATCTAAGGACAATGGTTGCTTGTGGATGATGTTGTGAGTAGATGGATGATGGATGGTAGGATATGTTCTTCCTAACTTAGAGATTTCGGGGACGAAATCCTAAAAGGTGGGGAGAATGTAACAACCCGTATTTCAATAACATGTTAAAACGAGAATCAAGGCAGAATTTAATTTTAAATTCTGAATCAAGTAAAACGGGCTATGCCATTGCGTTCGTCTCGGAAAAATACGCGAAATAGAGTCCGAGTTTTCGAAAATCGGAGTCCGTATGACCCAGTTAAGGCATAAAGAAGTTTTCGGGAAATTTGAATTTCGAAACATGCAGAAATGGGGCCAGGCGGGAAAATTCCCGCCCAGACATGTCGACAGGCATGTCGACAGGCATGTCGACATGCATGTCGACAGGCATGTCGACAGGGCTGTCGACTGATTTTGATCTGGTGCACCTATTTTCTATCTTGGCTAGGTTTTTGGGCCTGGTTTGAAATCTGACGGTTCAGGTTGGTCCTAGGGTTAATCTAAGGGCCTAAAACTATCCTAATCTCTATAAAAAGACCCTAAACCTACCCCTAAACCCTCATTATTCACTCATGTAACTAAACTATGGCCAAATTTCTACTCTCATGGCCTCCATCTCAAATCCCTAGAGCCTATGGACTCAAATCAAGTTCAAATCAAAAGGTGCAAGCTTGCTACACCAAATCAAAGCCAAATCAACAATTGCTATGCGAGTTCCATGACGATTCTTCTACAAAGGAGGCACCTTTCTTAGCCAAGATGATTCATGCTCCTTTCCCTAGGCCTAATTAAGTAAGTTCTAGCTACTTTTAGATGGAAACGGTAGTTTTGATAATGACATAGGATAAAATGAGGCTAAACATGATTATGCAAACCTATATGAACCTTACCTTGCCTCTTGTGTTCATGTTTATGATTTTAGGCCATGTGAGTGACTTAATCATGCCTCTCATGCTATGCATAACCTAGTTTAACTTGCAAGTTTGGATCTTTATGCATGAAATGCTAGCATGAACCTTTAGGAACCACTTTACTTGTGAAACATTGGTTAAGGCAAGATTTTGGGGCTTATGCATGTTTATGAACCCAAACCCCTTATGCTATCATGCAAGTTTGTGGCCAAATCCTTTATGAGATTATGCATGCTTGTGGCCAATCCCCTCTTTTTAAGTTGTGCATGTTTATGGCCAAACCCTTTTTGATCATATGCATGTTTGTGGCCAAATTGCCTTATGACACTATGCATGTTTGGAGCCAATCCCCTTTGTGGCATCGTGCATGTTTTGGGGTCCACATGTAGCCATAGTATACCTACTATGTTGACTCGCTTTGCTTGCTTTGGGAAAACACGATTTTGGGTAGTTAGATAAACATGAACATGTCGTGAAATCTTAACTTGAATATGACATGTGTTTATACTTGAAAATGTGACTTGAAAGATAACATGGAAGTTGACATGTAAGTATGCATAAAAACATGAGCTTGGGAATTTACCTATTAAGTTAGGTCTACCCTTTGGGAATTTACCTATTAAGTTAGGTCTACCCAAATGCTCGAAAACTTGTAACATGTTTTGGAAACATGATGAACTTAGATAATATGAGTATGGCCAACTCGAGGTTGGGTTGAGTTTGCAACGTAAAACTACCCGGAACCGACCGGCCTAACTAGTAGTTGCAAACAATAGGACCCAATGTGAGAAGTTGGTCATGTCGCGCTTAAGACCCGAGGTTAGACTAGGTTGTGGTGTAAATCTACCCGGACCCGCCCGGCTTAACTAGTAACCACAACAAGGTCTAATGTGAGAGGTTGAGGGTGCATTAATTAAATTAATGCCACATAATAGGGTTAAGTTAATTTGATTAATGAGGCTTAACCAAATATGATATGGACAAATGGGTTAAGTAATTTGATTAGGCTAATGATACTTAACAAAACATGATAAGCTTGGGTAGGTTAAGTAACTTGATTTGCCTAATGACACTTGACCATTTTTATACGACTAGTGGACGGGATTAAGTTAACCAACACTTAATCAATCCAACACGATAACGTGATAAGGTTAAGTAAATTTTCTTAATGACACTTAACCGTATAATACAGTTAATGGATGGGGTTAAGATTAGGCTTAACTAATCTAAACATGGTAATCGGATGGGGTTAAGTTAGCCTAGACTTAATTAATCCAACTTGGTAATTTAATGGGGTTAAGTTAAACACTTAACTAATTTAACACGATGATTTGATGAGGTTAAGTGACCTATACTTAACCAATCTAACTCGTTAATTTGATGAGGTTAAGTTAATCTATACTTAACCAATCTAACGTGAAAACATGATAAGGCTAATTCACGAATCACTTGAATACGCTTGACCGATTTGATGACAAGGTCAAGTTAATTTATATAATTAACCAATCTAAAATGATAATTAGACGAGGTTAAGTCATGGATTCCTTGATATACTTACATGGTTTGTAGGGTTAAGTCTTGGACTTGTATACTTAGCCAATTTTGACATGGTTTGTAGACGGGCTAAGTTATGAACTTAAGTGACACTTATAACCCATTAGATAAGCCCTAATTCGATGGATTAGGTAAATAACCATAGTTAACAAGGATTATGGAAATAAGGCTAAGTGGTAAACCTTAGTTAAGGGAAACTAAGTAATAATTCTTAGTCAAGGAAATTCGGACCATTTCTTAGATAAGATTAGTAACCCGATACGTTAGGTCAACGTTTAAGTATGCGTGAAGGAGCAGGCTATCTGATTTAGATAAAGGCTCCAACGAATTGGGTAACGAAGCAGCGACTTCGGGGAACGTGAGGATATTCTTGGGATCCCTCTGTGAGCTGCCAGGTCATTATACTAGGCTCACGAGAGGTTGAGGTCTGCGGTAGAAGAACCAAGAATATGCCTTGGTTGCTATGCGAGCGACCTAAAGACTGGGGTGGATAGCAGTCAGTCGACGAATACATAAGGTGCCCGAGATAGCAAGTTCGTCGATCATCTACCATCTTGAGTCAAGCGTGTACGTACGGAAAGGCAGGGAACACCCAACAGACCATAATCGCTATCTAATTATGGGTGAGGTAGGCCGTAGGATGTGGGCTGGCCGGAGTGTAGTTCTCATGCAAGATTTTCTCTTGTGTTGCCTTTCACTAGTTGAGGGAGGGGTCTCGTGGGACCATAGCCACGTGTAGAAAAGCAGACCTTAGTATCTGCATCGGCAGATAAATCTAAAGCTCCCGACCGAGTCCTGTATTTCTTGGTTTGCCCTGTGACAGGACTCGGGTGGCACGATGTGATACATGTGCATGCAGTAATAGAAAAACGATTCACGATGAATGCGTGGGAAAAAGGGCGCGGTTGAGGGTTAGCGTAATCCCTAGTGGCCTAGGTGGTCTAACCCAAACCGAAATACGAAAGCGTGCAATAGGTAAGCGTAATCCCTAGTGGTGCTAGGTGGCGTAAGTCCTATTAGTTCAAACGATGATTCATATGGAAGAGCCTAGCTAGAACAAGGGTGACAGTCCAAACGATTTCAAGGATAATACGACATGAGGAAGCCCGTACGAGGTACGGCAAAGGACTGAACTTATATACATGGAAAGAAACATATGATTTGAGTAACCTATATATGCGATATATTAGGTTGACACGGACCATTACACGACTTTGAGTAAGGGACATTCATGGTTAACACATAACAAGGCTGGGATACTAGTACGGAGGGTGCAGAGCAAATATACATGTTAGAACTAGGAAGAATATACATAATAGATACCGTGGGATGTTAGACGGGGTAGATACCTTGGGATAATGTACTCGTTAGAAATCTGACGATGTGATACCTTGACTTATCATAACACCGTAGTTTATCATGATACCTTAGTTTACTTTGCCACAGTAGTTCAACCGGCTATCCTGGTTTATCTATCTTGTAGTTATCCTTATGTTTACTTTCAGTTTATGCATGTCATGTTATCTTTACCTGTTTTTATACTGGAAGTAGATAGGACTTACTCAGTCTTTTTGACTGACCCGTTTTGTTTCGCCTCTTTTCTTCCGTTTCCCCCCCACCCCCAGGTTTCAGGGAGGAAACAATGCTGTTTAGTTCGTACTTCTTCCGCTTGAAGGTCATCATGGGTGGCTTGGACTTCTCTTGGCTATGGCTACTTTACTGTTTTACTTGGGGAATAATTTATTAAAAAGTCTTTATGCTTCTTTACTATTGCAAGACAGGTTTTGATGTACTCTGATGTAAAAGGCTTTAGACCTTATTTATTCATGTTATGAAAGTTTGATTTTACTTCCGCTATTTATATATGTTCTGTCTTGTGATATTTCTGTGCATGTTTACCAATAATGCCCCTCTAAAGCTAGTGCATTCCTTTGCGAGTGACCCTAGCGGAGGCGGGGTGTTACAGAAAGGAGGAAAAACATGACTTTACTTACAAGACTAGGGTAATCTTTTAGATTAGTTCACTTGATAGTTCGTCCCCGAAGTAACTAAGATAAGTAAGATTAAAGAGCTTCACAAAGGGATTCAAGTTTCTTACCCGATTTCCTTTAACAATTATTTTTCCTCTTTGATATTCTATCTATCGTTCTTCCGTTGATTAAGGGCTTTCCTTCATTATATCTTTGAAAAGTGTATATCTTCGGAGTTGTGCTTATAGAAGATAGGATATAGTTGAAACATGTGTTTGAGACATGTTATGTTTGATGGTTGCAAGTGGATGCAAGTGTTTGCTAGTGGTTTTCAGTGGACGCATGCACACACACATTAGGCACTAGATTGGCTCAAACACTTACATACTACATATGGATGTGTGTGAATTTTAAATTTCAGTGGATGAAAATGGTTGAATCATCATATGGATGTTGCATTTTGGTGAATGATTGTGCACACATATATAATTTACATGTATCATTAGGATTCCTTTGCATACGTATTGGATACATGGCACAGACATATATTGCATTAAGGAGGTCGACTGAATCAGAAGACCGCCTGATTTTCGCATTAGTGTAAGGATATATACACACATCAATGCATATGTTCATGCAAGCAATAGAAATTCTAAAGGACAATGAATGCCATTGGATGATGATCGAGTAGATGGTCGTAGGAATTATAACATTCTTCTTGACTTTGAGATTTCAAGGGCAAAATCCTTTAAGAAGGGGAGAATGTAACAACCCAATTTATTTATTTATTTATTTTTTGAAAGTTAAGCGCTAATTTTGTTAATTAACGAAAAAATTACAATATATAAGCTTTCATCATAAACATATGGAAAGCTCTCAATCCAAATACATCAACAAAATTCACCTAAATGCAAATTACAACTCTCCAACTATCTAACATAAATATGAAGTAAAGTAATTGCTGCAAACCCATTAGCCACCCTCCAAATTCCATATAACAAGTTATAACAACCAGCTACAATAAGCACTTATACACAGTTCCAAAAAGTTGAGAACCGCTTATGTTAAAGAAGGATCATACATAGAACCAGGATTGCTCCTTGTGTGTCTACCCTCAAATTTCACCGTAGTACCAGATGGTAGAATGTCATCTAAATCGAAGTCATGTCGCTCATCGAGATTATTAGCCCAGAATTTGCCCTTAAGCTTGTGATTCTTGAAAGATGGCAGAGCACTAGTCGGAATTACAGATGATAAGTTTGCCATTAATGTATTAACTTTTTAATAAACGATAATTATTAATTAATGTGTTAATTAATTAAGGATGAAAATTTAAAATGATAGATGTATATATGCGTATATAATTATGTTAAAAAGATACAAACTTAATAGGTGTAAGTAATGAATGATTGCATGTAATAAGATTAATGCAAACAATTTATGCAATGCATGCATTAAAAGAGGGAAGAAATTGGTAGCATGCAATGTAATTACGCTGCATGTAATAATTTAAAACATTATACATTAATAATAAGAAGAAAGTTAGAAAAGAAAAGAGTGCATGCAAAATCGTTAGGATGCATGCAGTGAATTTAAGGTAATATATTAAAAAGATTGATGTATTAATGCATGCAATCAATAAGTTTAATTGGAGAGAAATATTATGCAATAAATTAAATGCATGTGATTGCGTGCAAGGTAATTAAGATGCATGCAGTAAAATAAAGGGAAAACATATTTAAGGGTGAATCGTAGCAGTGCATGCAAATATAAAAAAGGGAAATAAACAATGTAAGTAGAAAAGATGAATTAATTGAGTTAATTGCATGCAATAAATTAGAAAAATAAGGCATACATAATATATGCATTTCAAATAAAAATAAAAATAAAGGTTGCAAATCTGTAAGTTATAGGTGGAAGAAAATAAATATTATTAAGTAACATTTACAATGATAAATGTATTTATACATAAACAAATTCAAATTGAAAGATATATAAGAGGCAATTAATCAAACGTTCTATTTAAATGTTACCTGAATATGGACCTGCTTTGAACATGGACTATTTTATATATAAGATACATTTGCTGACTCAGCATTGCATGTACGGTTCGATTGGTAAACCTAATATCTAACGTTCAAGGGTTGGCTTTGTTAATCTATAAAAGGGGGCTCTCTCCCATTTTACCAACACATAATTCTTCACCTCACCCTCTGCCTCCATGACATATTCTAAATTAAAATAATAAAATGGGGAGGCACTGCTAAAATTTAGATTAACAAAGAAGATCCAAAATCTGTAACTAACCTCCAACCCTGCAATCAATGAAAAGATAAAAGTGGGTTTTCTTCTACAACAATTGTTTTCTAGAATTGCGGCTATAGTAAGTTTACAGTGATTATTCAGATTTCTTCTAAGTTTAAGTTAAATAGATATAATAGTTGTTGTAGTAACCTAAAGGGAAAGAACATTGACAGTAAATATATTTTGGATCTGAAAATAACAATGTTTAGAAATGTTATTCTTATATGTTCTTTAATGTCAATTGCCTATTCATTTTCAGTTAATTTACTTGTATGTACATCTCTCCTTATCCCTTTTTCCAGCTGTGTTTTCACCAAAAAAATGGCTCAAACACCAAGGGTATGAGGATTGTACTTCTTCAACACGGTTAGGAATTGAAAGGAGCCATAGTCGCAAAGAAAACATGAAAAAGTAAGCAAAAACACATGAATTTTTATAGTGGTTTGATCTAGAGTAGATCTACATCCACTTTGAAGTGATTCTCATTATCATGGGGGATTTACAAAATTCATCATCTCATACATATCACTTTTGCCCATTCTATCTTGCACAATGATTTTTCCTCTCTTTACTGACTTGATTCCTTCTGTCCACTATGGAAATGGTTGGATCCTTATGAATGTGATTAACGTGAGAATGTATGTTCCACGGTTTGAGCACTTAGAGGATCAATAGTGAGTCCACGGCGGTTGAGGCATGAATCGAACCTTCGAGGAAGTTTAATGGTGGCAGGAAAGAATTAGAACAGAGCTTGAGAAGATGAAAATAACGGATCTCAGTTTGGAATGGATGGTGAGAGCTTGGATTGATCTCTAATGGAGGAAGAAGGAGACTTGGTCCATTTGGTGATGGTGAAAGCTGAAGTGAACTTTGGCGGTCATTAATGGAGCTTGAGAAGGTGGAGGAAAGAATTTTGCAGCACTTCATTGTAGTCCGGAGTCCCCCCTTTTCCATCGAAGCTTTGGCCCATTTATAGGTGAAACCTTTATGAAGAAACAAGCTAAAATCCATATCTGCAGGCCTCAGATCGTTCGTCCCCTTAATTACAAGAATTCCATTGCTTAGCTATAGACGATTGTCAATAGCTTTTGCCAGCTGTTTTGTGCGAGTGATTCTAGAAGAGCGAGCGGCTGCATGGTTCTGAATAGACCGAACAAGTGGAGAGTGCGTGGGTGATTGGTTGAAGTATGAAGGTTGGTACAAAGGCGACCGGGGGTCCAAGTTAAACCTTTTGCGACCAACTGACAAGTAGGTCCTGGTTGGGCGATCATGCCTGATTGTAAATGAACGGGCGATTAGTATCATATCCTTGTTGACTGGATATAACGCGATCTTTTAGGAGTTACTATTTGTCCGTCCAACGGGCGGTATCTACCTTAGAGAAGCATATGTGATCGAGTGGAGCGACTTAAGCAAGCGACCATGGAGAACGTGCGACCTGCTGTAGTACTTGCTCCCTTTCCATGTGAACGACCTCCCCATATAGGCGAGCTTAGCCGTTATGTTTGACCTGATTCTGATGAGTGGTCCTCCTTACCAAAGGGAGGAGCGAGGTTTTTGTGTGCGAGCTGTTCCCAAAGGTGTGTGGGTTATTCTGTGTCTATATTTTCTAGGACTAGAGCGGTCGCCCCTCTTTCTGGCTCGGTTCTTTACTCGATGCTTGTTTTTGACTTGGGCTCGACCAACATGAATGTGGTTTCATGGTTTTTGATGGTAATGGATGAATGTTTTTTGATGGTCGATCTAAATACTTGTATTAGACTAATATCAATGGAAAGCTTTGCCGCGACCTAAGGGCTTTTCATGACTCAAACACACATTGTTACCTTTGATCCATATTGTATGGATTAACATTTGCCCCTCAATATTTGTATTCATTGAAGATAATACAAGCTTTGATTTAAACAATTACGACATGTGTTAGGCCGTGCTAATCCTTCAATCGCACTACATTTTAGATCGCTTCATGCTCTAAGTCGTATAGTTTCACAGATTGCTTTTGGGCTCTTAACTTGAGTTTGGCCCATTTACTTTCCACCCGTATATTATTCTTTGACTCAAGTCGTCATCCTTTCTTACATTTCCTTTTTTACTTCGAGCTCACTGATGGCGGCTCTTTGAGGTCATTGATTCTTCAGCGAATTCGATCAGCCAAACTACTCAATCTTGGAGCTTCACGATTCAGGTTTTTTTTAGTAGACTCTAAGGGTCGTTGGTTATTTGCGACGCTCTCTACGAATGAAGATTATGGTGAAATGATAATTTTGCATACTCTTACCGTTCACCAGCAATCTTAATCTGCAAATCCATGTCTCGCCATTTCTCTGAAAGTCGAAAACACCTTTGTTATCTATCTCAGATTGTTGTACTTTTAACAGTTTATAGAAGGTACTCTAAATTATGTTGTTTCCATCCCCTTGGGCCCTGGATCGTAATTTTGCCTTGAGACATCATGATAGATTAAGACCTAAATACCCAAAATTGGCAGGAGCGATCTAAAATTCCCCGGACAAGCAGCTTGAATTTATTCGAGGTTGAGCGTGTTTCCATCATTCAGCTAGGATTTTTTGGCAGTTCTTAGATTTGATTACACAAATACCAATTTGTAATCAACTTCATTTTCCCCTAGGTCCGAGGATGAAGCTTTCTTTGCTAAAAAGATTAAGATGGAAAAGGGTGGAGAAGATCCATAGGGAAAGGAAGAAAAGGAGGGATTCGAATGGAGGACATCTTAGGAAATGCCCCAAGCTGGAAAAATCTTCCATGCCACATATTCAAACCAGCTCTCTTCAACTATCTTCGACTCCTCCATTCTCTATTTCAACCTCTGTGAATCTTCAAGCAATTGTTCACAGGCCTCGCTATGCCCCTGATCCATGTAATCCGGTGCTTGCCGCACGATTGGAGGGTTAGTGCTCGCAAGGCATGGCTCTTGATTTGGAAGTAGACCCATATGATAATTGGGTTATGGCTGGCAAGATGGATGCCATGAAAGATTTTATGCTGGCTCAGCTTGACACCATCAAAGATCAGATGAAGTAGGGAATCGATACGGTTAGGAATCATGCTATAAGACGGTTGGGTGCCTGGCATACGCTTGCTTGTGGTCTCCAAAGATTAAATAGGTAGAACATCAGATGGATCCATACTTTAGAGAATGAAAAGATTGAGTTTATCAAGGCCCTTGAATCACTGCATCATTCCTCTAAGGAAAGATGAAACCAAGAAGATCTGGTAACAGGATGAAATGGAACTGTGGGCTATAATTGACTTGCTTTGTCTTTTATCTTATGCTTTTAACCGGTGGTATATGCGGGTGCCGGCCCTCGGTAACTACTTTTATGTTAGTTTATGTCTGAAATCTCTGTGCTGGACTTGTGATGTATGGGTGGTAATGCATTTTGCTTGTTGTACTTTAAGCCTTCACTTTAGCTTTGTCATACATTTTCTTTGCATTAAGATCCAGCAATGTTTTTTGCTGAGACGAACCATGCTTCACATCATCATCTTTCGTCTGTCTCTGACAATGGATTGGACTATTATTAACAATGACTTGCAACAAGTTTTATTTTAAATAGAATAAGACATTTGCACTAATCCAGTGGTTTGGAACAAAATCTCATCTATGTCCTAACTTGGTTGATTCATGTATTGGAGGCTTTCGTTGACCCCCTACACTATCTGTTCTAAGCGTTGGTGGACTCAATAGAAGTGCCCCGAGAGAGGACACCGGTAATAACTTTAAGGTTTATCGTTATTGGATCATATGTTTTCCGATACCGATGATCAATTGAGCGTTTGTTATTCCTCACATTCGAGGTTTCGAATGCTACGCAAACCTCTTGATCACTCCTCGCATCTGACCCTTTCAGATGCTATGCGAATTAATTGTTTATTCTTCACATCTGACTTTTCAGATGTTACGCGAATTAATTGTTTATTCTTCACATCTGACTTTTCAGATGTTACGCGAATTAATTGATTATTCTTCACATCTGATTTTACAGATGTTACGCGAATTAATTGATTATGCTTCACATCTGATTTTTCAGATGTTAGGCGAATTAATTTATTATTCTTCACATATGATTTTTCAGATGTTACGCGAATTAATTGATTATTCTTCACATCTAATTTTTCAAATATTACGTGAATTAATTGATTATTCTTCACATCTGATTTTTCAGATGTTACGCGAATTAACTGATTATTCTTCACATCTGATTTTTCAAATGTTACGCGAATGAAATGATTATTCTTTACATCTGATTTTTCAGATGTTACGCGAATTAATTGTGCTTTTCACATCCGGAGATTCCATATGTTACGCGAGCGAATTGAGCGGCTGTTATACCATTTCGTGGGGCAATTATCAGTCCCTCTGTCGGATGTTTGACTTGGCAGGTCATTCCAGTTTAGAAACTGGGGCTTAGAACCTCCCATTTGCGGACATGCCCTTTCGATGAAGGCTACAGCTCCCGCATTTGTTCATCATGGCGCTTGTTCGTTGTTTTGCATTTGTGTTTATTGATTTTTACAGTTTTTGACACTTGAACCAGTGTTGTTAAGGTCACGATGCTACAAGAACAAGTGCTCGACTGGCGACCTGCAATACGAAATCATTTCTTTTAAGTGAGTCTTGAGTGTAACAAAAAGAAAACATGAATTAAAGCATGAAATAAAGCAGAAATAGAACACGAAATAGAGTGATGGCGATGTTGATTACTTATTCTAAGCCATTGAAATTGAGGTGGTAGTCCTTGATCCTTTTGATGATCGGCTTTGGATCAGTTTGAGCTGGGGCTCTGTTGTTTGGATCAGACTGATTATTTGATGTCCCTGGCCCTTGAATAGTTGTCGCGCGATTGGTGGTCTGTGGATTCTTGACGTACTGTTGCAACCTATTCTTCCTAATTAACTCCTCGATGAGGTTCTTCAGGTGTCGGCACTCATTGGTGTTATGACCAGGCTGGTTTTGAAGTATGCAGAATTTTCCCGAGTTTGCCGCCTTATCGCTTATTCTCATCGGATTTGGCTCCGCGTATTCCTCAGAATTCTTTGTCGCAAATAAATATTTTCCGGACTATCATTCAAAGCCGTTAGCTCTGATGAGTTGAAGAGGCGAGACTTTTTAGTAGTTTTGTTGCCATTCCCATTATTGGCGTGTTTCTTCCCCTGATTACTCTTCTGATTACACTGGGTAGCAGTATTTTTAGGAGCTTCAAGAAGCGGGTTGGCATCAATAATCTAAAGAGGTACAAGATTAGCATCAACTCTCATGTATTCCTCGGCCTTTTTTTTAAAAAAAAATCAAGCGTATTTGGTTCTTTCATTTTAATACACCTACCAAACTCGCTCTTTTCATCTATGGCACTAAGTAAAGACGTGAGGATTATGCGAGGTTCCAGATTTCTCACTTCGGACAAGGCGACGTTTAATCTACTGAGAAAAGCTTTAACAGATTCCCCAGGATTCTGCTTCATTGACGAAAGCATTATAGCATCTTTGGCTTTGGTAGCATACAGGCGGAACTGCTCCTTGAACTTTTTGGTTAAGTCAGAGAATCAGTCTATAGAATTAGGTGACAGATTTGTAAACCATAATGATGTAGCACCTTTTAAGTAGAGAGGGAAGTACGTGCATATCATCTCATCAGTTGCTTTTTCCGAACTCACATGCCATTCGTATTTGAACAAAAAGTAATTTGGATCAACAAGCCCATTGTACGGGGGAAAGGTTGGAGGATTGAATTTCTTTGGACACTTGGCGTCGAGGATTCTCTCAGTGAACGGGGTCCTATCAGGGTAAAAGTCCCATCCCCTTTCTTCGCCATTGTCAACTTGATTCTTTTTAATAATTTGTTCTATCATGTCTGAGATGTACTCTTCAGTGTTATGGTGCTCTTCCCAGCAAGGAGGTTCCCTCGTGATAGGATTGTAACTCTTTGGCCTTTCATCTCGGAAGTCTTAGCTTCTGGCTTTGAGTTCTCGATGTCAGCTTCATCCTTGTCACTCAACCGATCATTATCATTTTCCATATTGTCGCGGCAATTAAGATCAGAAGCGGACGAATTTCCATTTTCTTCGAGGTCACCGTGGACTTTCGGAGAGACTAGATTTGATCGGGCATTAAGGATGGCGTCGAGTTTCTATATCATAGCTTTGGTAGAAGCATTCATTTGCTAGTTCATGTTGGCAATAGCGGTGTTGAGCTCAGCTTTAGTTACAACGGCCCCATCAATAGAGTTTTCACCATCTTCAAAGCGATTAGCAGGCGGTGTAGTTTCATTGTCGGTATCATTGGTAGTTTCTCCAGCGATCTTACTAGTGGTCTTCTTTGACTTCGCCATTATGTTGGAGAAAGAAGTGGTTTAAAGTTTCAACACAAGGCCTTCAACTTTGCAAGAAATTGTGAGAAGGAAGCGCGACTATTGCCCTATGGTGGGCGCCAAATGTTTTCACCAAAAAATGGCTCAAACACCAAAGGTACGAAGATTGTACTTCACCAACATGGTTAGGAATTGAAAGGAACCACAATCGCAAAGCAGACAGGAAAAAGTAAGTAAAAACACAATAATTTTTATAGTGGTTCGATCTAGAGTAGATCTACATACAATTTGAAGTGATTCTCATTATCATGGGGGTAGTTACAAAATTCAACATCTCACTTTTGCCCATTCTCTCTTGCACAATGATTTTCCTCTCTTTACTGACTTGATTCCTTCTAGCCACTATGGAAATGGTTAGATACTTATGAATGCGATGAACGTGAGAATGTATGTTCCATGGTTTGAGCACTTAGAGGATCAACAGTGAGTCCACAGCGGTTGAGGTGCGAATCGAAGTATCGAGGAAGTTTAATGGTGGCAGGAGAGAAGTAGAACGGAGCTTGAGAAGATGAAAATAACGGATCTTGGTTTGGAATGGATGGTGAAAGCCTAGATTGATCTCTAATGGAGGAAGAAGGAGACTTGGTCCAATTGGTGATGGAGAAAGATGAAGTGAACTTTGGCGGTCAATAATGGATCTTGAGAAAGTAGAGGAAAGAATTTTGCAGCACTTCATGGTAGTCCGGAGTCCCCCCTCCCTTTTCCATCGAAGCCTTGGCCCATTTATAGGTGAAACCTTTATGAAGAAACGAGTTGAAATCCTTATCTGCAGGCCTTGGGTCGTTCGTCCTCTTAATTACAAGAATGCCACTGCTTAGCTGTAGCCGATTGTCAATAGCTGCTGCCAGCTATTTTGTGCGAGTGATTCTAGAAGAGTGAGCGGCTGCATGGTTCTAAATAGATTAAATAGGAGGAGAGTGCGCATGTGATTGGTTGAAGTACCAAGGTTGGTACAAAGGCGACCGGGGGTCCATGTTAAACCTTTTGCGACCGGCTGACAAGTAGGACTTGGTTGGGCGATCATGTCTGGTTGTAAATGAACATGCGATTAGTATCATATCCTTGTTGCCTGGATATAACGTGATCTTGCAGGAGTTACTATTTGTCTGTCCAGAGGTCGGTATCTTCCTTAGAGAAGCATATGTGATCGAGCGGAGCAACTTGAGAAAGCGACCATGGAGGACGTGTGACCTGCTATAGTACTTGCTCCCTTTCCATGCGAACGACCTCTCCATATAGGCGAGCTAAGTTGTTATGTTTGACCTGATTCTGATGAGTGGTCGTCCTTACCAAAGGGAGGAGCGAGTTTTTTGTGTGCGAGCGGTTCCCAAAGGTGTATGGGTTATTCTGTGTCTATACTTTCTAGCACTAGAGCGGTGGCCCCTCTTTCTGGCTCGGTTCTTTACGCCATGCTTTTTCTTGACTTGGGTCGACCGACTTGAATGTTTTTTCATGGCTTTTGATGACAATGGTTGAATGTTTTTTGATGACCGATCTAAATACTTGTGATAGACTAATATCAATGGAAAGCTTTGCTGCGACCTAAGGGCTTTTCATTACTCAAACACACATTGTTACCTTTGATCCATATTGTATGGATTAAGAAGCTGTTTGTCTTATTTACATATTATATGCATTTTTGAAAAGTATGGAATAATGTTAAAGATTGAAAACTGGGCATATTAAAATCTACACTGTGTAAATAGGGATTATTCAAAAGAGGAAGAACATGTGAATATGAATAGGCAAAACTTAATTTTATATTAAGTAGGAATGTCATTTAATTGATATTAATATGATGTGTAATAAGATGATATTTTGACATAACCAGTAGACATATTAACATAAAATAAATTTGGCAAACATTTGGCATTGAGTTGTGGACATATTAACATGACATTGATTGGGTGTACATTTACTTGGCATAAATTCGTAGATATGTCAATAGCATTTATTTGAAAACATGTAATTAACATTAGTTGTATATGTTAATTTGAAAGGACATGTTAGTATTAAAGGGAATATGTATGTCATATTAATTACCATTAAAGAGGTTCATCTTAGTTTGAGAAGAGGGGCATTTTACCATAAGGGCCTCCTTTCACCCGCCAATTAGTTTCTAGGACATGTAGTTACAATAATTATATTCCAGGACCAAAATTAATTCGGCTATTTTTTTCCTTCTATCCTTCATTTCCGTAAGCATTATCGAAGCTCAAAAGAACCCCAAATTGATTTCAAATCCATTTTCTTCTTCATCTTTATACTTTCGAAATCAAACCTGCTGCTAATCTACTTTCAAAATAAAACCGACCCAACAGATTTGTTGATTGGCTAAATAAATCAAACCGCATCACTTTTCTCAGCTGAACAAGTAAGTAATTGTTTATTTCTGTTGTTTTTTATATATCGATTGCTCATGTTAATCGCCTCACCTTTATTCAGCTGAAAAAACTAAGAGCAATTTCTATTTACTATTTACACGACGCAATTTCTGTTCAGTAGTTATTGAACAAGTAAGTACTTGTTTATCTTTGTTGTTTGTTTTCCTCGATTTTTGTTTTTTGTTTTCTATATATCGAATGTTTTTGTTAGCTGAAGTAAGTAGTAATTCAATAATTGATTTTATTTGCTATATAAAATTGTTTATATGTATATATTTAGTGGTAGAATTTATTTTGTTTGACAACTTTAAAAGATAAAGGTGTTTATCTTTTGATTTAAATCATTTAATTATGTATTGAAATTTAGCAATATTTGAAAATTGCTGATACATGTAAAACATATTTGTTGTTTTGTTAATCATATATATATATATATATATATATATGTCCAGTGGGTTAATAACACGTAATATGAATCAATTTATAGTGATGACAAAATTGTTCATACGTATATATTTAGTGGTTCATGTTAATTTGTTTAACGACTTAAAAAGATAAAGGTTTTTATCCTTTGATTTAACATATATCTTTTCAAAACTGAAATTCAGATTTAACAATTTTTAAATGTTTAGTAGAATATCTTATTTTATTTCAGATTTATAAAAGATAATTTCATCAATCTTTTAAAAAAAACACTGTTTTATGTTTGATATATTTACTAAATTTCACAAGTTGATATTGTCTATGTCTTATGTTACTATTTGTTAAATTATATACATAAATTTAGTCTAAACTTGTTTTATTTCAGATTTAGAAAAGATAGTTGTATCTGTATTTTCAAAACTGAACTTCAGATTTAAAAAAGATTATTGAACATATATGTCATGTGTTAATTGCTAGTTGTAAATATGCAATGTTAATGATAAAAATGAACTTTTTATTATAAAATTTCATTTTTGTAATAAACAATTTTTAAATGTTTACTAGAATTTCTTATTTTATTTTAGATTTAGAAAAGATAGTTCCATTTATTTTTTCAAAACTGAATTTCGGATTAAAAAAAGATAATTGGATATATGTATCATGTGTTAATTTGTAATAGCCGGGAAATCTGAGCCAATTTAAAATTTTTATTTTGGCAATTTTGATGAATTTTGAATATTTAAAATGAATTATTTTAAATAATAACGACGAGAACTTTATTTTGAATAGAAATAGAACGTATATATTTATTTGAATCGACGTTAGAATATAAATATTAATTTATAAATATAAAAGGAATTGGAAATGGCGCGGCAGTTCGAAAATTCGATTTCAAATTTCAAATGAATGTACAGGATTCAAAATAAACCGGATTTTAGGGAAACCAAAAATATTTGAGTCTATTTGAGAATATCTTTCCAACGAATCCGAAAAATTGAAATTTCATAGCAGGAATAAAAAGTTATGTCCAGTTGAAAATTCAGAATAGTCACTATGGAATTTTGGCCCTTAAAAATGGAAATTTTGCAAACGATCTCTGTTTTCAACAAAACCACTTTTGTTGGATCCAGGATGTCAAATTATTGCTAGATTCCAAAATTCGTAATTTTTTGAATCAATATGTGAACGTGGCATAGGAAAACGTGTTTTGACAGTTACAGTCAATTTCAATCGACCAGAAAATGACCATTTTTCCAATGGTCTCAGAATTTAACGAAATTAGTTTTGTTAGGACCGTATCGTTAATACGAAGCTAGAAATAATTTTTCTATAATTTTTAGAGTTCGTATGTGGCTCCAGTAAGTTAAAATATATGTTAAAGTCAAGTTTGATTAATATATTAATTTATATTTTAAATTTAGCGTAAACTGAACGAAACGATCGAATTGGCTTACGGGACATATCCCATTGCATTCGAAATGGGGGTAATTAGTTATGGATGACAGTCGGTGGGTCTCTTTTGGAGGTCAAAGTAAAAAGTTGCTTTTTGGGAATTTAAAAGAATTAAAATTATATTTTATATAAAACCCCCCCAGGCCTTTTCTCTCTCCCCGATAGTTCATTAAATAAATAAAAAACCCCGTTGACCCCGATCCCGCCCAAATCCCCGTCGCTAGTGGCGATCCGCGCCATCGTGCCCCCCCCTTGGTCGCTGCTCCGCCCCCTCCACGTCGATCACCCCTCCTCTGCCAACGAAGAAGCCCCTTAGCCCCCAAAAACTCCCCCAAATCAATCAGCATCCTCCTGACGCCGCGTCGCACCCCTCTGACAGCCGCCACCAGTCCTCGATCCAGCCTCCCTGCCACCTGCGAGCCTCAGCACCCCTCCTTACTCGTAGCACAAACGCCCCCTCTCCTCGATCCACAGCGAAACCCCCTCCTTAGATAGCAAATGTGAGTCCTTTTATTTTTCTTTCTCTTTTGGATTTTCAATTTATGAACAAAGGATTTTTCGGTTTAGAAAGATTTGATTTTTCCTTAATAAAAGACTTGATTTTTAATTACACAATGATATGATTTTTCTTCGTTTAAAAATATGATTATTAACTATAGAAGAATATGATTGTTAACTATAGAAAAATATGATTGTTAACTATAGAAAAATATGATTGTAAACTATAAAAAAATGATTTTTCATAAGAAAAAGATACGGGTTTTGTTTAGAAAAAGCTTTGATTTTTATAATGATGTATGAATATAAGAATATGATCTTTCTTTGATTGAAAATACGATTTTTCCTTGATTAAAAATGTGATTCTTCATTGTATGAATATATAATTTTTAGTGCCATAGAAATATGATTTCCTTTGAAATAAAATTAGGATTTCTTTGATTCGAAAAATATGTTTTCAATGTTTTTACTATATTAAAGAAAATATTTTTATAAGTCAAAAATATGATTTTTAACTAGTATAATCTATGGAAATATTTTTAGAAAGCTAAAAATATAATTCTTATCTTACCTATGCTATTTTAAAAATAGTCATGTTATGGAATAACTTTAATTCGATAAAAATATGATTTTCAGATTATATATGCGACAGATAAAACACGGCGAAGATTTTCTACATAAGAAGATTCGTGACGTTTGGTTTAGCTAATTGGTGAGAACTCCTCACTTTAATTTTCTTTATACAGTTATTTATTATGTAACTGCATATATGAACTGTTCTCCGTCGTCCACAGACCATGGACGACTTGTTTGTTTGGTTGTGGGTTTGGATTGATTTGTTTGTGTGAATTTGGTTGGTGATGTGAAATGAAGTATATAAAAATATTCATATGTTGAATAAATTGTTTGAACAATAAAAATGACATTTTTATTGTACATATGAAGTATATGAAATATTCGTGTGTTGAAAAAAATTCTTTGAACGATAAAAATAACATTTTTATCATGTATGTGAAGTAATAAAAATAGTCATATGTGGAAATGAATTCTAGTTTGTTAAAAATAACATTTTTAACACATATATGAGTATATAAAATAGTCACACCTTGAAATAAATATTAGTTCGCTAAAATTATCATTTTTAGCGTACATATGGTATATATAAAATTGTCATACGATGGAAATATTATTAGTTCGCTAATAATATTATTTTTGGCTTATATATGGGTTGTGTGAAATTATATATGCGTTGAATGAATATATGAAAGCGTTATATGAAAATGTATATATAGGCATTGTATGAAAATATACATATACGATATATTGAACAGGTCATAGCAAGGAGGCTAGAGAAGAGGAATAAAATTATATGCCCGATAAATAGGTACATATTTACTATTTTGTTTGGGTATGATGGTTTTATGAGCCGATTGGCTAGCCGCTTGGCTGTTTCTTTTTCTTTTTGGATTCGAAAGGCCTGTATGGCGATTTCGGGATTTTCCCGGTGCTCCCGTGCAAGGGAGGTTATGGCGAAATTTTTCGAAAATTTAGGGTATTAGCCAAATTTTTGAAAAATTTGAAAAGTTCTTAGAAACTGAAAGGTTGAAGAACTTGAGTCAGAATAGAAATTGAAATCATTTTCAAACGAATTTAAAACGATTTATAAAATACGTTTTGAATTGAAATCGACTAAATATATATAATATATATATTATATATATTATACGGCCTGAATAGAACGCGTCGCGCCGCGGTAGTTCGCGGATTTCGACCATAGACTTCGAATGGACGTTACGGGAGATCCGACCATCGGATTCTCCTAAAACCATAACCGTTGGGTTCTTATCGAAAAGAGCTTTCTAACGAATATGAGAAATTAGAAATCTAACGGTTGGATTTGGAATTATGTCCAAATCAAATTTGGAAAAGGTCGTTGTAAGTGCAGTTCAATGGGCGTTTATGGAAATCGACTGTACGGGCCTTGATAAAATTATTAAAATTATCAATAATTTGTATAAAATCATAATAAATGATTTAGCAAGAATTTGGATGAAAAATTCCATATTTGAAAAGATAAAAATAGATTTTTATCTGAATGAACTAGTGATGAACTAGAATTATAATCCAATATTTTTAAATAAATGAATTGGGTTTGAAATGGTTTTAAAAATAACAGAATTTCCAATATATGAATTGGAATGGATTTGAATCGAAATTATCTTCGGAATATTTCGATATTGGATTCCGTGATTATATGGACGTTGTGGAGGAATTTGGAAGATATATATATATATATGTATATATATCATTATTCCAATATGATATTTGATATTGAATATAAGCCGATATATTTTCTATTCAGAGCCTTGTATTTAATATCAAATTGGATTTGGGGTTTGTCGTGAATTGTGTTTAAATGACATTAGTTCTTTAACTCGAGTAAAAGTAGGATTAATTTCCAAAAAGTAGAACAATCAATATGAAATGATTTTAGAGATGAAACCAATTGGAATTTGAATAAATCTTTAATTAGATTTGAATGAATGGGGATTAAATTTACCAAAACATTAGATGTGTTAGAACCAAATACACTTGGTTGCTGATATTGATTTTGATTGATTGTTGTTTGGATTGTGCTCGACCAGTTTATGACCAAGATATGCTTTTACATTTAGCATTGGGTTGGGTAGAAATACTGGTATGCTAACATCTTGTGAAACACTTCACGATTTGACTATGAGATGTGTAGCACTGTGTGGTAGTGTTCATTTCAAATTTAATGAATGATTTTGAAATGATATTTTTCTTAAGTGAAAAGAATAGTATTCCCGATTTTGGACAGGGAATGTTTTATAAAACAGAAAGGATTTCGAGGGCTAAAGCCCGATAATTTCGAAATGATTTAGAAATGTATTATGGTTTTACATTGTGGTTCATCACATATTCGATTAGTTTCTATTAATGATGTATCTGTTTGGTGGCGAGAATTTATTCTCTTGCTTAACACCCTTCTTTGAGACGTACGAGCTCAAAGGTTATGTGATTAATAGTGACTAATCATATGTGCGAATTGCTGATGTGAAGTACTATATTTTGAAAGTACTTGTGACTATTATGTTGTGGAATGATTTTCCCTACTTCAGGATATGAAATGATTTGGTATGTGGCTAGAAATTCGAGTAACTCGAACGACTAAAAGTATGGGCAAGATGGGCGGTG
The DNA here is from genome assembly GCA_030737875.1 of Allium sativum. Lineage (NCBI taxonomy): Eukaryota > Viridiplantae > Streptophyta > Magnoliopsida > Asparagales > Amaryllidaceae > Allium > Allium sativum. The sequence goes on along the minus strand of CM060927.1, from coordinate 255,891,991 downwards.
TATGCTTCCATGCGTGGGAGGTGCATCGTCGGTGTAGCCTGCTCCATAGTGGGAGGTGCACATATATATATATATATATATATATATATATATATATATATATATATCGAGTTGCTTAGGTGCGTGCCCTTTGCCTTGTCTAGGGGGAGCGTGATATTTGGTTGCATACTTGTTTGTATGCATTGTTATGTTTTGGAATTCACATTTCCAAACGATTTGATTTGAGATCTCGAAGTGAAATCTACGTTGTTTTAGAAAGTTAGATATGTATTTCAAATGATTTGAAATGGAGATCGGGAAATAAAGTCCAAGGAATAATTTCTGTAAATTGAATTGGATTTGGCAAATTTAAGTGTTGTGATTAATCTAAACGGGTAGATTGGGATATTGCATGTTGATTGATGCATAGTAGATCCATATATCTATATTGATTGTTGTTTATACACTGGCATTCATGGGGGTAAACCCGTTTCGCACTAGAGTCGTGGTCCTATGATTTGCCTTATCATAAGTTTATAACTGTTTAGAGTTTCTCACACCAGTCACATGACTGACCTGTAGTTTGATTTTCCCTTGCAAACTCGGGTGCCCCTATTTTCCACATGGGCAGTCGAGTAGTTTTATTTTGCAGATATATGAGCAGGATTCTGGATTGAAGCTTTAAGCTGTGTTCAGGAATTTATAGTCTTCTGCTATGTTACTTTATTTATTTTCCGCTGTGAATTGTATTACATTTGATGTATATTAATCTTCCGCTGTATTATATTTCGATATACTCTGATATATTATGTACTCTGATGTAACATTATTATGATGTTTATAGAAGTCTTCTGTTATTTGTTCTGATGTGTTGTATGCCCAGAATTAGCGTATACGGGATTCGAATAGTCTTGGTCGATTTAGCGATCGATTAGGCCCGGGCGAAATCCGTATCGTTGCATAATCGTTAGTTGCAAATATGCAATGTTAATGGTAAAAATGAACTTCTAATTACAAAATTTCATTTTTGTAATTAACAATTTTTAAATGTTTAGTAGAATATCTTATTTTATGTCAGATTTAGAAAAAATAGTTGCATCTATCTTTTCAAACTGAATTTCAAATTTACAAAAGATATTTGTTGTTTTGTTAATCCTACGTATATATTTAGTGTGTAAATCATACGTAATATGAATCAATTTATAGTGATGATATAACATAATATGAAACTGTTTGATTAATCATAAGTATATGTGACACCCCATGCCCGTTAATGTCACTCACAAAGGGAATGCATTAAGTTTCGTGAAGCGTTATAGGTAAACAGACACAGAATGTTGCAAGATAGATATAAATAAGATAGTAGTGAAAATCAAATTTTTATTCCAAACACAAATCATACATCGTGGTCCAAAATACCATGAGTCACAAAAACCATTACAATAACATGACTTCTATCTTGTACCATCAGAGTACATAAATATAAAAAAAAGCATAACATAATTCCCCAAGAAAAAGAGCTAAGCCATAGTAGAGATAAGAACTTGAGCAATACTTCGAAAACAGCTCTAGCAAGATGATAGCCGAGTCCTGACTAAGCCTGATTATTCCCGCCCTAAGAACCTAGGGGGGCAACGGAAGAATGAAGAGGAAACAAAAAGGGTCAGACATAAAGTCTGGCGAGTCTAGTTACTTTCAGCAAGTAAATAAATAAAAGTAGCATGACAGGCATATAAAGTGGACAAGAGAGATCACTACATAAATGGCAGGTGTGAAAAGGTAGACAAGATAAGGTGTATACGCTTCTAATGATTATTCTACACTATTACTAGTATAACCAGAATGAGATGATACCTTACACTTAAAGGTGGTAAACTTAGGCATACGTCCAAATGTACCCTAACTACTACCCTAAAAGATCGGCTCCCTACTCCATAGATACTCTGTGTCGGCCTTACAGTAGGATGTATCACGTCCTAAAGTGGCAACCCCTCGCTGATATGCACAGTCCCATATCTACAGGTGTCTTGGTCGTCATATCCCCTTCGGCCCGGCTCATGAACGCACATGGCCCGGTCGGTCTTCGCCGCTAACACCGCCTCCACGTTTGGATCTCTTACATTCAGTCAGTAAGCGTGCCCCTTCTTCGACCTAGTTCGGATTTCTCTACTTGATACATACTTCGGGTTACTGACTGAAACGGGCCCCACACAATATGATACAAGCTCTCCCTTTTGTCTTGTATCCCCCACTAGGTTTTCCACAGGTTATATTTACCCTAAGGGTGTCTTTAATTATATATAACCCCAATCTTTCTACCGGTTATGCTTACCACTAGGTGTCTTTAATTACACAACCTTATCTGGCTAAGTTTGTGGGCCTACATGTAAATATTACCCACCCCCTCAGATTTACTTAGCCCACCCACTGTCCAACCAATTTTTACTTAACCCTAACTTTAGTTCATAATCATACAATCCCTATGGATTATATTAGGTTAAGTATTCCAATTCATTACCATGTCCATTTATGGTTTATAATGGGCTAGACCTTCCACATTAGGCCTACAACTTGTGGATGCTGGATATGCCGGTCGGGTACGAGCAGACTTCTTCCACAAGTTAGGTCTAACCTAGTGTCATAGCACGACTCATATATGCACACTTAGGCCTCTAATATTAGGCTCAATGTTAGTGGCTGCTGGATATGCCGGTCGGGTCCAGTCAGACTTCCACCACTAATGCAACCTAACCTCGTGCCATAAGTGCAGTTACAAATTCTAATTGTAGTCCTAGGTATTCATTATAAATTAATCGATTAATTAAACTTATACCTTTATAGGTGTTAATGCCCATTTTACCAAATGATTTGAATTAGTTGTCCAATGATGTTTATATCCAAATTATGCCAACACTATCCTTTTTCCCCCGTTCCCTAACTAGCGCACTCACAAAACTAGCGGCATGCCTAGGCTAGATAATAGCCTAGTCATAAACGATAAAAGGAAAAAATAATAGGAATATGACAAAAGTGAATTTTTTAACATAACTTGGCATAAACATAAACTAGCATGATGATAAGGTGGACATATGATCATAAATCTGATGAACTTGTTGCAATTACAAGTTCTAACATACCTATGATGTCATAGTGAGCATAATAAGATCTAAATTAACCATTTGGATGTCCAACTATTCAGATCTAGCAAAATAGGCTCAAGATGGTAAAATGGATCTGATTAACAATTTAAATGTCCACACAATTTAGATCCAATAGTTTAATAGTAGATCTAATACAAATAGAGTCAAGATCCACATCATAGAATGTTATAGGAGTTACAATGGATCCAACAAGATAGAGATTTAGATCAATAGTTAAAAATAGTTAACACAAATAAATTCAAGATCCACATCATAGAATGCCACAAAGGTTACAATAGATCCAAAAAGATAGAGATTTAGGTCCAAATCCTAACCATTTCATAATGTCATATGTTCATAATTTACAATGGATCTGATATAATTTAGGCATATGAACAAATCCAAGTCATAGTCGTGTCATATTTACTTTTAAATATTCAAATCTAAATGCAACTTAGAACTCACAGTGTTAGGATTAGAAAATAAAAGAAGAATGGATCTTGAATCTCTATGTTTAATTTATAAAGCTGATAGTTGTAGGAGATTAACGGATCTAATTCAGTTCAGACACCGGTAGATTTGGCCCCCATGAATTCTCAATGAAGAAAACAGGAGAAATGGACACGTATTTATAGATGTCAGCCACCCTGAAACCGACTGCCACGTCAGCCCTAGGGGTGTTGACACCCCTGTGGGTGGGTCGACCTCGGAGTCGACACCCCTCTAAGGGGGTCGAACCCCTAGAGTGGGAAAACTGCCGCCACTTTTTATTTTTCAAATTTGAACAGTTTTGGATATGATTCTAACTCATCGCTGGCTCGTATGCATATATATAATTCTTCTACGCGCATACAAACTTAAAACCCTTATTACTTCTTCATATGGTGTCCGTTTTATGCAAACCAAATGTCTATCTTGACCATAATTTCGAGACGGACGCAATGGCGTAGTCAGTTTTCCTTATTTCTGAATATTAAATTAATTATTATTTAATTTGTCCTCTTTTAGTTTCGTTAAAAATACGAGGTGTTACGTTGTCCCCTACTCAAACGATTTCGTCCCCGAAATCTCTAAGTTGAAAAGAATGTATCCTACCATCCATCACCTATCTACACACCCACCAATCACAGGCATTAATTGTCCTTAAGACTTTCTAATGCTCATATGAATATATGTAATGGTGTGTATATGTCCCAATACTAATGCGAAAGATCAGGTGGTCCACTGATTCAGTTGACCTCCTTAATGTAATGTATGTTAGTGCCATGAATCCAATATGTACGCAAATAATCCTATTATAACATGTAAGTTACATATGTGTGCACATTAATTCACCCAAATGCAATACCCATATGCTAATTCATCCATTTCCATCCATAAGAGAAAAGAAAATGCACATACATCCATATGCAGTATGAGAGAGATTGAGCCGATCTAGTGCCTAATGTATGTGTATATGCATCCACAGGCAGCCACTAGCAAACACTTGCATCCATCAAACATAACATGTCTCAAACACATGTTTACATCCATAGGATTCCTATCTAAAGGTCGAAAATACTATGGATAAGATGTACTCAAATGATAGAAACAAGCACAAATAAAACTTTTGAAAAAGGAGTTAAGAACGTACCCTCAAAAAGGAAATGGTACGAAGCACGAATCTTGTCTTCGGTCTCCCAAGTTGCATCCTCTGGGTTATCTCCCCATTGGACCTTCATCAACTTGATCTCTTTATTGCGTAGCTTCTTAACTACTGATCTAAGAATACGGGTAGGGACTCGCCTGACTGTCGCCTCCCATTCCACTTCTACCTCTTCCAGTATGCTTGGCTCAATAACTTCCGCGGTGTCATGTAAACACTTCTGTAGATGGAAAATGTGGAAAACATCATGAACTCCGAATAGATTTTCTGGGAGCTTTACTCTATATGTCATTTGGCCAATCCTCTCGGTTATAGGAAATGGTCCCACAAACCTAGGTGCCAACTTCCCTATCGATCCGAAGAGAACCACATTCCTTAGAGGCAATACTTTGATAAAAACTAAGTCCCCCACTTCCAATTCGATGTCAGTCCTTTTCTTGTCTGCATAGGACTTTTGCCTATCTTGAGCTGTCTTCATCCACCGTCGAATAAGGTCAATCTTTTCGGACATTTCTCTAACCATATCTAGTCTAAGTTATAATCTTTCTGTAGATTCCCACCAACATGTTGGTGATCTACAGGGTCGTCCATACAATGCTTCGAAGGGTGATGCCGATGATGTCTTGATAGCTGTTGTTATATGCAAACTCTACTAAAGGAAGGTGCTCTTCCCAAGTCCCTCCGAAGTATGGGATACACAACCTCAAAAGATCCTCTAGAATTCTGTTCGCCCTCTCCGTTTGCCCATCTGTCTGAGGATGATAAGCGGTGCTCAAGCACAACTGTGTACCTAATGCTTCTTGAAAGCTCTTCCAAAATTCACTGGTAAAGATGGGGTCGCGATCGCTTACGATGTTGGAAGGTACTCCATGAAGACGAACTATCTCACGAACATAAATTGTTGCTAACCATGATGTTGTCCTCTTACTCTTAACTGGAATATAGTGAGAACTCTTAGTAAGTCTATCTACCAAAACCCAGATACTTGTGTTTCCTTTCTTTGATCTAGGCAAACCATCTATGAAATCCATAGAGATGCTCTCTGTAACACCCCGTATGTTGAATAACTTGTTATAATATAAATCAGGGCAGAATTAAATTTTAAGATCTGAATCAGGGGAAACGGGCTATGCCATTGTGTTCGTCTCTGAAAAATACGCGAAATAGAGTCTGAGTTTTCGAAAATCGGAGTCCGTATGACCCGGTTAAGGCCCAACGAAGTTTTCGAAAAATTCAAATTTCGAAAACAGATTTCAAATGTAGAAATGGAGCTAGGCGGGAAAAATCCCGCCACACCCCAAGTCGACTGGGGAGTCGACTTGGGAGTCGACACACAGGGGTGTGTGTCGACAGTAGTGTCGACACCTCAGTCGACACAGGTGGCCGAGCCAGTTTGACCTGGGTGCACTGTTTTGGCTGTTGGGCTGTGTTTGGTGGCTTGTGACGAGATCTGACGGCTCTAACCTAATCTAGGGTTAATCTAAGGGCCTAAACTACATCCTAAATCTATAAATACACCCTAAGACTACCCTAATCCATACTAAAAATAGATACAACGTCGTCATGCCGTCAAAATGCAAGTAGAAGGAGCCTCCATCAAATTTTAGAAGAAGATAGCTTCTCAAATCAACTTCTAATCAACTCTAGCAACTTAATCTTCTTTATAGGAGTGCTAATCAACAAGTTGTGAGTTTCTATGCCTTTAGCAAGCAATTGCTAAACTAATTATGATAGGATATAATGAGGTTATGGTTATGAATGTGGATCAATGAAAGTTATGTTATCATATGCTATGTGCTCATGATGTTAGTTATGCAAGTTTTATGCTATATGTCCATGATGCTAGTTATGCAAGTTTTATGCTATATGTTCATGATGCTAGTTATGCAAATCACTATGATAAACATTGATCCATTATGACACCATGTTATGCAAGTTTGGTGTTTGATTATATGCAAGTTCATATATGACATGTTATGCAAGTTTGGTGTTTGATTATATGCAAGTTCATATATGACATGTTATGCAAGTTTGGTGTTTGATTATATGCAAGTTCATATATGACATGTTATGCAAGTTTGGTGTTTGTTTATATGCAAGTAACATGTGCAAGTTTACACCTTTGTATGATATGGATACATATGCCAGTTTACCCCTTTGTATGATATGCATACATATGCATGTTTACCCCTTTTTATGATATGAGTAACATATGCAAGTTCATCCCTTTTTGGACCTATGACATGTATGCAAGTTTATCCCTTTATGATAGGTCTATGACATGAACATCTATGCAAGTTACCCTCTTTATGACATATGTGATTCATGCAAGTTTGGGTTGATTATTTATGCTAGTTGGGTTTGATGTTATGGTCATATATGCAAGTTGACACCTTTAAAACCCATGTTGAGGCTAATGTTATGCTAAGTTGAACCCATAGTATTTGTGATGAATCTTCCCTTTTAAGTATGTCATGTTAGCGTATTACGTGGGGAACGATGGGGTTAATATTCATGTTAACAAAATTGTGGTGAAATTGGTATGATGTTGCATACCATAAGTGGATGGACATAATTGAGTCAATTATGTACATCGTTAAATTGGAATTAATTAGGGAAAATTAATTCAAAGTATGGGGGTGATTAATTAGGTGTAATTAATCGACAAAGACACGAGGTTGGACCCTTTTGTATCTTAAGGTTGCCCGGACCCGACCGGCAAATCCAGCGGCTACAAATGATTGGCCTAATGTGAGAGGTCTTAGGCATAAACTAAATACGTGACAAGTGTAAAGACACGAGGTTAGACTCTGTTATGGCGTAAGGCTGCCCGGAACCGACCGGCAAATCCAGCTGCCATAAAAGACAGTCTAATGTGAGAGGTCTTTACAAAGGTTACATTCTTAATCAATTAAGAAACACTTAATCAGATAAGCATGTAGTGGGGCATGAGGGGTTAAGTTGGTGCCTTGGGTGGCATGTGGAAATCAAGTAAGTGCCTTGGGTGGCATGTGGAAATCTAGTGGGTTGCCTTGGGTGGCAATAGAAAATACGATTAGAATACTTAACCAAGTGGAAACATGTAATTAAACATGATTAAAGGGTTAAGTGGGATACACTAGAATGGGACAAGCTTAGGTGGGTAGCTTGTGGGGTCCCATTTCAACCAGTAACCCAAAATGTATCTTTGTGGGCTCGACCCATGTCGAGGACGGGGCATGCGTACTGGGCTTGACTATAAGAGGCCAAAACGGGTTAGCGGTGGCAACGCAAGTCCAACGGGTTTCATCTGTGTGTGTGGACCCGGGCTGGTAGGTAAGACGTTGTTGCATCGTGTAGGTATAAGCCGTGCACCGTTGGTTGTATCGGGTTGCCACTTTGGGGAGTGATACAGCCCACTATGGGGCCAGCACGGGTATCTACGTTAGGGAGCCGATCGCTTGGGGAGTAGTGGGTACACCTAGTGGAGATAGGGGCAGACGGCACCTATGTGGTCAGCTAGGGGTACACGAAACTACTAGTTAAATTTTCTATGTCCTTGGGTGGGATCAACCTTTAACTTAGGAATGACCGTTGTGGTGCAGTGTAGTAATTACCCTTGGGTGGGTAGATGCGTCTTTACCGATATCTTCGTTCTTCCGGTGTCTAGTTTGCTGCTTAGTGTAGTCATTTATCCCCAGTCGTTACCGTACCAAGTTTATATCATACCCTAATTACTTTAATGATTGTATTGTTAAAGTTATAGGACTCACTCAGACTTATGTCTGACCCCGTTGTTTTTATCTTCCCCCCCCCCCCCCCCCAGGTCCTCAGGTTGGGCCTAGCACTAGTGGGCTTTGATCAGATTGCTTTATCTATCTTTTGGAGCTTGGACCGTTGATGTAAAGCTCAGCTTATCTTTTCTATTATGGCTATTAGTATGTAGTGGGATTATGTACTTATGTTTTTATCAGGATCGATATTTAGTACTTGACTCTTGTTTTATGGTTTTGTAACCAAACATGTTTACCTTCTGCTGCAATGAAATGATGTTTTAGTTAACAAGTATTATTTATACCTGTCTTGTTGTAATTTTTCTGTTCTATGTTCACTTAAAATACTCCACCGAAGTTAAGGCATTCCCTTAGTGAGTGACCTTAGCGGGTGTGGGGTGTTACACGTGGTATCAGAGCTGAAGGTTACCAGAACAGATAAATTTTTTAGAAAAACTATTTTTCTAAAAACATTTTTGGAAGAAGTATTTTCAAAAACATGTCTTTTAAGAGAAAAGTTTTCGAAAAGCATAATCCCCAATAGCCATATCTTTAACTTTCGAATTCTCCGTTTTGAATCTTTCCTTTTTCGTTTCAGCATGGCTGAAGATCTTAACTTTCCGGAGGGTGTAGCGATACCAGTATGGTATAGGAGGTTGATGGAGGCTAGGGCCGCCGCTGCAGGTCTAGCAGATGTTCCTCCACCACTAGTTGCACCCGATCTTCCTCCCCCTCCTCCTCCTCGAGCGGATACTTTTGCTAAGACTTGCAAGGAATTTAAGGCTATGGGAGGGAAACCTTTTCAAGGATCAGAAACTTTTGTGGAAGCTAGGGATTGGCTCAAGGAAACGGAAGAGTTGATAGACATCTTTGAGATGGAAGAAGGAAAGAAAGTCAAGTTAGCTGCTTGGTTAATGAAGGGAGAGGCCTCGTTCTGGTGGGAGGTCACTAATGGAGAGCGCCCTGTTGACTCTTGGGCGGATTTCACACAAAGGTTTGTGACAAAGTTTCTTTCAAGGGCGGAAGAAAATCTGTATATGGAAAGGTTCTTGACTCTAAAGCAAGGAAACCTATCAGTGAAGGAATATGTCAACAAGTTTAATCAGTTGGCAAGGTTTGGCATAGACATGGTGAATACACTGGAAAAGAAGGCTCTGAGGTTCGTTAAAGGCTTGAATGAACCGATGCATGGATTGGCTATGACTCACATCCCTATGGGGGCCACCTTTGAGAAGCTAGTAGACATGGCACTTATGCATGAGGAAGAGAAGGGTCCCAATGCTAATAAGGCACCCGAAAGAAAGGAGATCAGAAGAGACCTCAACAGCAATAGCAAAACAATGGTGGGAAAGGCAACGGTGGCAAGGGAAAGAAGAAGTGCTTCAATTGTGGGACACCAGGCCACCTAAGCAAAGATTGTCGAAAGAAGAAGAAGACTAGACTAGCTGCTTCCACTGTGGCGAAGTAGGGTATCTAGTGAAGGACTGCCCTAAGAAGGGGCAGAGGACGGGATCTACCTCAGGAGGACAGGTGCAGGCTCTTATGGCACCAGGTCAGGCAAGGGGGCAAGTTCAGGCTCTTGCGGTTCCACCGATTCAGGAAAGAGGTAGAACTATTTCCGTTGAAAGTCTGGTTTTTCTGTTTGATCATCCTGTCCGTACTTTATTCGACTCTGGCGCATCGCATTCGTTTATCTCATCATCATTAGTTGAGTCATTGCACTTAGACACCAGTCCAGTAGATGATCCCTTGGTTGTTTCAAACCCAATTGGGGGCTCCACTTATTTGTCCATGATATGTTTGGGTTTGAAGATTTCTATACTTAGCGTTGAGTTTAGATGTGATGCTTTTGTTTTGGGCTTCACGGGCTATGGGTTAATTTTGGGCATGGACTGGTTATCCAGTAATGGTGCCGTTCTTGATTATGAAAGGAGAGTTGTTAGGCTCATGACCCGCTTGGGGAACACTCTCGAGATCTCTTGTAATCCCATGAATTCTGTTATGCTAAGTTATCTTGAATCGCTTGAAGCTTTGGTCGAGAGTTTGCGATCTGTTAGAGTGGTACGGGAATACTCAGATGTATTTGAGGAGGTGAAGGGCTTACCTCCGAAGCTGGAGATAGACTTCCGAATATATCTGGTGGACAATGTTAAGCCAGTATCTTTGCCAGTGCGCCACATGGCTCCTCGTGAGAGGAGGGAACTCCATAAGCAAGTAGGGGAGTTGCTTGAAAAGGGGTTCATAAGACGAAGTATATCGGAGTGGGGTGCTCCGGTGGTTTTCGCCACGAAGGCGGATGGGTCCCTCAAACTTTATGTAGACTATAGAGAACTCAACAAGCTTACAAAGAAGAGTAGACACCCATTGCCGAGGATTGATGATCTCTTTGATCAATTGGTTGGTGCCTCGGTGTTTTCGCAGTTGGACTTAGCCACGAGGTTTCATCAGTTGAGAGTGGCTGAGGATAGTATAGGGAAGACTGCCTTTAGGACTCCGGATGGTTTCTATGAGTGGATGGTGATGCCATTTGGTTTGACGAACGCCCCCGCATACTTTGTTGATCTGATGAGTAGGGTGTTCAGGGAGTACCTTAATAAGTTCGTGGTGGTCTTTGTGGATGACATCTTGGTCTTTTCTAAGAGTGAAGAAGAGCATGCCGTACATCTTAGGGAAGTGTTAGAGACTCTTCGAGCGCATAGCCTTAAGGCTAAATTCTCTAAATGTCACTTTTGGAGGAAGGAAGTGCGGTTCTTAGGGCACGTGGTCTCTAAGGAAGGGATAGCTGTGGATCCCGCGAAGGTAGTGTCCATCCAAGATTGGAAGGTTCCGAAGAATGCTACCGAGGTGAGGAGTTTCTTGGGGTTGGCTGGCTACTATAGGAAGTTTATCAAGGACTTCGCGAAGATATCAGCCCCATTAACTCACTTGACGAAGAAGAATCTAGTCTTCACATGGGACGTAGATTGTGATGATGCGTTCCAACGGTTAAAGAGAGCTTTAACCACAGCTCCAGTCTTAGTGTTTCCAGATGGGAGTAAGCCATTTGTTGTCTATACCGATGCTTGTGGGACAGGACTAGGTGCAGTCTTAATGCAATAGGGAAGGGTAATAGCCTATGGGGGAAGGCAGTTGAGAGTGCATGAGAAAAATTACCCTACACATGATCTAGAGTTGGCCGCTATTGTTTTTTCTCTTAAGACTTGGCGCCATTATCCTCTTGGCGAGAGGTTCGAATTGTTCACTGACCACAAATCATTGAAGTACTTGTTTTCTCAGAAGGATTTGAACTTAAGACAGCAAAGGTGGATGGAGTTCTTAGCATCCTATGATTTCGAGATAGCGTATACCCCTGGCAAGGGTAACGTGGTGGCAGACGCCTTGAGCAGAAAAAGGTTGTCCTTGAGTCCATTGTTCGTGGAACGACGAAGCTTGGAATTTATCTCGATGTTTGACTTCAGACCTTCCGTTGACTTTGTACCCGGTTTGCTAGCATCCTTAGAGGTCAGACCTACTCTTTTGGGACGAATTGGCGAGGCACAGCGGGACGACCCACAGTTGGTTGAGTTAGTAGAGAGGCTCATAAGGGGGGAGTCGTCCAACCATTTGAGTAGGTACACCCTGGATGGTAAGGGGTGGTTGCGTAGAGACGGTAGACTCTGTGTACCGCAAGATGAGGGTTTGAGGAAGGCTATTCTTGATGATGTGCATCGTTCGAAGATGACTATTCATCCCGGTGGGGACAAGATGTACCAAGACATGAAGCGAGTTTTCTTTTGGGCCGGTATGAAGAAAGATGTGGCCGAGTATGTCGCTAGACGCTTGGTGTGCCAACTAGTGAAAGCGGAGCAAAAGAAACCCGGTGGGTTGCTTCACCCATTGGAAGTTCCGCAATTGAAGTGGGATAGCGTCTCGATGGATTTTATCGATGGGTTACCGAGATCGAGGAAGGGTAATACGGGAATTTGGGTTGTGGTAGACAGACTTACTAAGGGCGCCCATTTCATACCCGTGAAGAGTAAGAGGACTGCTCCATGGCTAGCTTCAGTTTACCTTCGAGAGATAGTTCGGTTGCATGGTGTACCTTCTAGCATAGTGAGTGATCGAGATCCCATCTTCACTAGCGAGTTTTGGAAGAGTTTGCAAGAGGCGGTAGGGACTCAGTTGTGTTTGAGCACCGCATATCTTCCTCAGACGGACGGCCAGACCGAGAGGGTGAACCGTATTCTAGAAGACCTTTTGAGGCTATGTATCTTAGATTTTGGAGGTACATGGGAAGAGCATCTTCCATTGGTGGAGTTCGCGTATAATAACAGCTTTCAGTCTAGTATTGGTATGGCTCCTTTTGAAGCTCTTTATGGAAGGCCTTGTCGATCACCTACATTTTGGTGGGAATCTACGGATAAGATCTTACTTGGGCCTGATACGGTTAGAGAGACTTCGGAAAAGATTGATTTGATTTGAAGAAGGATGAAAGCGGCGCAAGACAGACAGAAATCTTACGCGGATAAGAGGAGGACGGATCTTGAGTTTGATGTTAGGGACATGGTCTTTGTTAAAGTATCTCCATTACGGAATGTTGTTCGCTTTGGGTCTTTTGGGAAGTTAGCACCAAGGTTTGTAGGACCGTTTCCTATTAAGGAAAGGATCGGACAGATGGCATATAGAGTGGATTTGCCCGAGAGACTTAGTGGGGTACATGACGTATTCCATGTGTCACATTTGAGGAAGTGCCTACATGAGACCGCAGAGGTTGTAGAGCCGAGCTTGCTTAGAGAAGTGGAGGTAGAGCGTGATGCAACTATTCGACGAGCTCCTACCCGCATCCTTGGGTCAGAGATTAGGAAGTTGAGAAACATAGAGGTTCAACTAGTCAAAGTGCAATGGGGAGATGATGAGAGCAACGCTACTTGGGAGACAGAAGTGAAGATGCGTTCACTGTACCCATTCCTTTTTGAGGGTATGTCTTTTAACTTCTCCTTTATCGTTTGTCTAGTACTTATCTTATCTTTAGTATGTCCTCTCGTTAGTACCTTTGACCTTTAGATAGGGTAAACCTATGGTTGAAACATGTGTTTGAGACATGTTATGATTGATGGATGCATGTGGATGCAAGTGTTTGCTAGTGGTTGCTCGTGGATGCATATACACACACTTTAGACACAAGATCGGCTCAGTCACTTCATATTGCATATTACATATAATTGTGTGTAGGTAGCTATATTAATGGATGAATAATGGTTGTGTTATCATATGGATGATGCATTTTTATTGTGAATGATTGTGCACTCATGTAGAGATAGTATGTGTTGATAGGGTTCTTTCGCATACATATTGGATGCATGACACTATCATGGTTTGCATTAAGGAGGTCAACTGAATCAGTAGACCGCCTGATTTTGCATTAGACAGGGAACATATACACACACCTTTTTGCATATGTTCATACAACATTAGAAACTTTAAGGAGGGGAGAATGTAACACCCCGTATGTTGAATAACTTGTTATAATATAAATCAGGGCAGAATTAAATTTTAAGATCTGAATCAGGGGAAAAGGTCTATGCCATTGCGTTCGTCTCGGAAAAATACGCGAAATAGAGTCCGAGTTTTCGAAAATCGGAGTCTGTATGACCCAGTTAAGGCCCAACGAAGTTTTCAGAAAATTCAAATTTCGAAAACAGATTTCAAATGCAGAAATGGAGCTAGGCGGGAAAAATCCCGCCACACCCCAAGTCGATTGGGGAGTCGACTTGGGAGTCGACACATAGGGGGGTGTGTCGACAGTAGTGTCGACACCCCAGTCGACACAGGTGGCCGAGCCAGTTTGGCCTGGGTGCACTGTTTTGGCTGTTGGGCTGTGTTTGGTGGCTTGTGACGAGATCTGACGGCTCTAACATAATCTAGGGTTAATCTAAGGGCCTAAACTACATCCTAAATCTATAAATACACCCTAAGACTACCCTAATCCATACTAAATATAGATACAACGTCGTCATGACGTCAAAATGCAAGTAGAAGGAGCCTCCATCAAATTTTAGAAGAAGATAGCTTCTCAAATCAACTTCTAATCAAATCTAGCAACTTAATCTTCTTCATAGGAGTGCTAATCAACAAGTTGTGAGTTTCTATGCCTTTAGCAAGCAATTGCTAAACTAATTATGATAGGATATAATGAGGTTATGGTTATGAATGTGGATCAATGCAAGTTATGTTATCATATGCTATGTGCTCATGATGTTAGTTATGCAAGTTTTATGCTATATGTCCATGATGCTAGTTATGCAAGTTTTATGCTATATGTTCATGATGCTAGTTATGCAAATCACTATGATAAACATTGATCCATTATGACACCATGTTATGCAAGTTTGGTGTTTGATTATATGCAAGTTCATATATGACATGTTATGCAAGTTTGGTGTTTGATTATATGCAAGTTCATATATGACATGTTATGCAAGTTTGGTGTTTGATTATATGCAAGTAACATGTGCAAGTTTACACCTTTGTATGATATGCATACATATGCAAGTTTACCCCTTTGTATGATATGCATACATATGCATGTTTACCCCTTTTTATGATATGAGTAACATATGCAAGTTCATCCCTTTTTAAACCGATGACATGTATGCAAGTTTATCCCTTTATGATAGGTCTATGACATGAACATCTATGCAAGTTACCCTCTTTATGACATATGTGATTCATGCAAGTTTGGGTTGATTATTTATGCTAGTTGGGTTTGATGCTATGGTCATATATGCAAGTTGACACCTTTAAAACCCATGTTGAGGCTAATGTTATGCTAAGTTGAACCCATTGTATTTGTGATGAATCATCCCTTTTAAGTATGTCATGTTAGCGTATTACGTGGGGAACGATGGGGTTAATATTCATGTTAACAAAATTGTGGTGAAATTGGTATGATGTTGCATACCATAAGTGGATGGACATAATTGAGTCAATTATATACATCGTTAAATTGGAATTAATTAGGGAAAATTAATTCAAAATATGGGGGTGATTAATTAGGTGTAATTAATCGACTAAGACACGAGGTTGGACGCCTTTTGTAGCATAAGACTGCCCGGACCCGACCGGCAAATCCAGCGGCTACAAATGATTGGCCCAATGTGAGAGGTCTTAGGCATAAACTAAATATGTGACAAGTGTAAAGACACGAGGTTAGACTCTGTTATGGCGTAAGGATTCCCGCAACCGACCGGCAAATCCAGCTGCCATAAAAGACAGTCTAATGTGAGAGGTCTTTACAAAGGTTACGTTCTTAATCAATTAAGAAACACTTAACCAGATAAGCATGTAGTGGGGCATGAGCGGTTAAGTGGGTGCCTTGGGTGGCATGTGGAAATCAAGTAAGTGCCTTGGGTGGCATGTGGAAATCTAGTGGGTTGCCTTGGGTGGCAATAGAAAATACGATTAGAATACTTAACCAAGTGGAAACATGTAATTAAACATGATTAAAGAGTTAAGTGGGATACACTAGAATGGGACAAGCTTAGGTGGGTAGCTTGTGGGGGCCCATTTCAACCAGTAACCCAAAACGTATCTTTGTGGGCTCGACCCATGTCGAGGACGGGACACGCGTACTGGGCTTGACTATAAGAGGCCCAAACGGGTTAGCGGTGGCAATGCAAGTCCAACGGGTTTCATCTGCTTGTGTGGACCCGGGCTGGTAAGTAAGACGTTTTTGCATCGTGTAGGTATAAGCCGTGCACCGTTGGTTGTATTGGGTTGCCACTTTGGGGAGTGATACACCCCACTGTGGGGCCAGCACGGGTATCTACGTTAGGGAGCCGATCGCTTGGGGAGTAGTTGGTACACCTAGTGAAGATAGGGGCAGACGGCACCTATGTGGTCAGCTAGGGGTACACGAAACTACTAGTTAAATTTTCTAAGTCCTTGGGTGGGATCAACCTTTAAGTTAGGAATGACTGGTGTGGTGCAGTGTAGTAATTACCCTTGGGTGGGTAGATGCGTCTTTACCGATATCTTCGTTCTTCCGGTGTCTAGTTGGCCGCTTAGTGTAGTCATTTATCTCCAGTCGTTACCGTACCAAGTTTATATCATACCCTAATTACTTTAATGATTGTATTGTTAAAGTTATAGGACTCGCTCAGACTTATGTCTGACCCCGTTGTTTTTATCTTTTTCCCCCCTCAGGTCCTCAGGTTGGGCCTAGCACTAGTGGGCTTTGATCAGATTGCTTTATCTATCTTTTGGAGCTTGGACCGTTGATGTAAAGCTCAGCTTATCTTTTCGATTATGGCTATTAGTATGTAGTGGGATTATGTACTTATGTTTTTATCAGGATGGATATTTAGTACTTGACTCTTGTTTTATGGTTTTGTAACCAAACATGTTTACCTTCTGCTGCAATGAAATGATGTTTTAGTTAACAAGTATTATTTATATCTGTCTTGTTGTAATTTTTCTGTTCTATATTCACTTAAAATACTCCACCGAAGTTAAGGCATTCCCTTAGTGAGTGACCTTAGCGGGTGTGTGGTGTTACACTCTCCCATTTCCACTGAGGAACCTCCAAAGGATGAAGTAAGCCACTGGGCTTCTTTTGCTCAGCTTTAACCTGCTGGCAGACTAAACATTGGGAAACAAATTCAGCCACATCTTTCTTCATCCCAGCCCAAAAGAAAACCCTTTTCATGTCTTTATACATCTTATCACCTCCTGGATGAATAGTCATCTTAGAATGGTGGGCTTCTTCTAGGACTGCCTTTATCAACTTCCAGTTTGAGGAACACCGAGCCTTCCATCTCGTCGCAACCACCCCTTTTCATCTATGGCATATCTATTGAGGTGACTAGAAGTCTCCCCTTTTCTGAGATTTTCTATGATGTCTAAAATCTGTGGGTCACCTTGCTGCGAAGCTCCTATCTGATCCATAAGAGTTGGTCGTATTTCTAACAATATAAACAAATCAGGAAAAATCTTGATGGAGGGTCTGAAATCAAAAGCTGATATGAACTCCAAGCTCTTACTCTCCACAAAACAAGGAATCAAGGCCATCCTTTGCCTACTTAGTGCGTCTACCACCACATTACCCTTACCAGGGGTATAAGCAATCTCAAAATCATAAGAAGCTACGAACTCCATCCACTGTTGTTGCCTTAAATTGAGGTCTTTCTGCGAGAACAGATACTTGAGAGATTTATGATCAGTGTATAACTCGAACTTCTCTCCAAGTAAATAATGACGCCACGTCTTTAATGTCAATACTATGGAAACTAGCTCTAGATCATGGGTGAGGGAGTTATTCTCATGAACTCTCAACTGTCTACCCCCATAACACACTACTTTCCCTTCTTGCATCGGAACTACACCGAGCCCTGTACCACACGCATCGGTCTAAACGGTAAACACTTTACTCCCATCAGGCAAGGTCAAGACTGGGGTTGTTGTTAGAGCCCTCTATAAACGTTGGAAAGCAACATCACAGTCTATGTCCCATGAAAATTCCAAGTTCTTCTTCGTCAGCCTGGTGAGTGGGGATGATATCTTTGCGTAGTCCCTAATGAACTTCCTATAGTAACCTGCCAACCCAAGAAAGCTTCTCACCACAGTTGCATTTTTAGGAATCTGCCAATCTTGCACTGCAACCACCTTGGCGGGATCTACAGCTATCCCTTCTTTGGAGACCACATACCCTAAGAATCTCACCTCTTTTCTCCAAAAATGGCATTTGGAGAACTTCGCCTTAAGCTGATGCGCACAGAGCGTTTTCAAAACTTCTCTCAAGTGTTGGGCACGATCTTCTTTGCTTTTGGAGAAGATCAAAATATCGTCAACAAAGACCATGACAAATTTGTTTAGAAACTCCTGAAACACCCTACTCATCAAATCAACAAAATAGGCAGGTGCATTCGTCAACCCAAAAGGCATAACTAGCCTTTCAAAGAAACCATCCGGAGTTCTAAAAGTGGTTTTATCTATGTTGTCCTCAGCCACCCTCAACTGATGAAACCCTGTGGCCAAGTCTAATTGAGAAAATACCGAGGCACCAACAAGCTGATCAAATAAATCATCAATCCTCAGGAGCGGGTGCCTATTTTTCTTAGTAAATTTATTCAACTCTCTATAGTCAACGCACAAACAAAGCGAACCATCTGCTTTAGTCGCGAATACTACTGGAGCACCCCATTCAGATATGCTTTGTATGATAAACTCTTTCTCAAGTAGCTCCCCTGCTTGCTTACTCGGCTCCCTCCTTTCACTCGGAGCCATATGGTGCACTGGCATTGTAACTGGCTTTGCATTGTCCACCAAATATATACGAAAGTCGATCTCGCGCCTCAGAGGTAAACCTCGTACCTCATCAAAAACATTGGAATAATCTCGGACTAATGGAATAGATTGCAAGTCATCGATAGATGCATCAAGAGACTCTAGGAAACTAAGCATTACCGACCCTTGTGGGTCACAAGAAATCTCGAGGGTCCTCCCATGACAAGTCAGAAGTTTGACGACCCTCCTCTCATAATCAAGAATGGCACCATGCGTGGTAAGCCAATCCAATCCAAGAATCAACCCATAGCCCATAAACTTGAGCACATACGCATCACATTCAAACTAGACGCCTAACACAGATATTTTCAAACCCTAACAAATCATAGATAAATGACCCGAACCAATAATGGGGTTTGAAACAACTACGGGATCCACTACAATACTAGTAATTAAGTGCAGAGATTCAACTACAGAACTTGATATAAATGAATGCGAAGTGCCAGAATCAGAAAGTGTTCTAATAGGCTGATTAGAAAGATAAATTAAACCTTCCACAGAAATTTTTCTACCTCTATCGGGAGCACTGATCGCGAGAGCATGCACCAGCCCTCCAGGAGTCCCTGTCCTTTGACCTTGTCCCTGTGATCCTTGTTTCTTCGGGCACTCTCTAGTGAAGTGTCCGATCTCTCCGCAATTAAAGAAAGTATTCTTCCTTCTCTTACATTCTTTGATCAAGTGACCTTATTTTCCATAACTGTGACATTTCCTCTGGTCCTTAGCCTTGTATTTCTTCCCACCTTTCTTCTGTTGTTGTTGTTGCCCCTTTTTGGGCCATACCTTCTTATTTTGCGATGTTTCCTCAGCCTTTACTTCCTTCTTTTCTCCCTTGTCTTCCTCATGCATTAGGGCCATATCGACAAGATTTTCTAAAGTGGCCCCCATTGGAATATGGGACATGGCTAACCTACGAAGGGGTTCACTTAGCCCTTTAGCAAACCGCAATGCCTTCTTGTGCGGAGTATCCACCAATTCTAATCCGAACCTTGCTAGCTGGTTGAATTTGTTCACATATTCTTTCACCGTAAAGTTCCCTTGCTTGAGTACTAAGAACCTCTCCATATGCATGCTTCTCTCGGCTTCGGAAAGAAATTTCATTTCAAACCTCTGTCTAAAATCATCCCAAGTTTCCATCGGACGTCCATCTTGGGTGACTTCCCACCAAAACGAGGCTTCGTCTTTCAGTAGCCAAGAAGCTAACTAATTCTTCCTTTTATCCTCTACTTCAAAGATTACAAACAAGTCCTCGGTCTCTTTGAGCCAATTCCGCACTTCTACGAATGTCTTGTTCCCATGGAATGGCTTCCCTCCCATAGCACGAAAGTCTTTGCAGATCTTCATGAAGTTATCTGCTCTTGGAGGGGAACGAGGAGGAATGACTAGTGCAACTGGGGGAGGAACGTTTCCTTGGCCTTCGGCAGGCGCCGTGGCTTCCAGGTACCTACGGAACCATCCGAGTATCATAACGCTTCTGGGATATTAAGAATGTTTTGTTCCCCAGACATGCTGAAAAGAAAAAGGAAGAGATTTAGACGAAGGACCAAATAATATTACATACACCTTTAGGGAAATATGTTTTTTTTTTTAAATTGACTTTTCTTTTTGAAAATGCTTTCTTTTAAAACCTTTCTGAAAATAATTTTCAAAAACTTTATCCAATGTGGTAACCTTTAGCTCTGATACCAAGTGTGACACCCCACATTCGTTAATGTTACTCACAAAGGAAATGCATTAAGTTTCGCGAAGCGTTATAGGTAAACAAACACAGAATATTACAAGACAGATATAAACAAGATAGCAGTGGAAATTCAAATTTTTATTTCAAACACAAATCATACATCGTGGTCCAAAATACCATGAGTCACAAAAACCATTACAATAACATGACTTCTGTCTTGTACCATCAGGGTACATAAATATTAAAAAAAGCATAACATAATTCCCCAAGAAAAAGAGCTAAGCCATAGTAGAGAAAAGAACTTGAGCCATACTTCGAATGCAACTCTAGCAAGATGATAATCGAGTGTTGTCTAAGCCTGAATATTCCCGCCCTGAGAACCTGGGTAGGGGGAAAGGAAGAAAGAAGAGGAAACAAAAAGGGTCATACATAAAGTCTGGCGAGTCTAGTTACTTTTAGCAAGTAAATAAATAAAAGTAGCATTCCAGGCATATAAAGTGGATAAGAGAGATCATTACATAAATGAAAGGTGTGACAAGGTAGACAGGATAAGGTGTATACGCTTCTAATGATTATTCTGCACTATTACTTGTATAACCAGAATGAATTGATCCCTCACACTTCAAGGTGGTAGACTTAGGCATACGTCCAAATGTACCCTAACTACTACCATAATCGATCGGCTCCCTACTCCGTAGATACTCTGTGCCGGCCCCACAGTAGGTTGTATCACGTCCTAAAGTGGCAACCACTCGCTGATATGCAAATCCCCATATCTATAGGTGTCACGGTCGTCTTATCCCCTTCGACCCAGCTCATGCACGCACATGGCTAGGTCGGTTTGCGCCACCAACACCGCCTCCATGTTTGGATCTCTAACAATCAATCAATAAAGCGTCCCCCTTCTCCGACCTAGTTCGAAGTTCTCTACTCGATACATACTCCGGGTTACTGACTAAAACGGGTCCCACACAATATGATACAAGCTCTCCCCTTTGTCTTGTATCCCCCACTAGGTTTTCCATAGGTTATGTTTACCCTAAGGGTGTCTTTAATTATATATAACCCCAATCTATCGACCGGTTATGCTTACCACTAGGTATCTATAATTACACAACCTTATTAGGATAAGTTTGTGGGCCTATATGTAAATATTACCCAGCCCCTCAGATTTACTTAACCCACCCATTGTCCAACCAAATTTTACTTAACCCTAACTTTAGTTCATAATCATACAATCCCTATCGATTAGATTAGGTTAAGTAGTCCAAATCATTACCATGTCCATTTATGGTTTATAATGGGCTAGAGCTCCAACATTAGGCCTACAACTTGTGGATGCTGGATATGTCGGTCGGGTCCGGGCAAATTTCTTGCACAAGTTGGGCCTAACCTCGTGTCATAGCCTGATTCATATTTGCACACTTAGGCCTCTCACATTAGGCTCAACGTTAGTGGCTGTTGGATATGTTGGTCGGGTCCGGGCAGACTTCCACCACTAATGCAACCTAACCTTATGCCATAAGTGCAGTTACAATTTCTAATTGTAGCCCTATGCATTCATTATAAATTAATCAATTAATTAAACCTATACCTTTATAGGTGTTAATTCCCGTTTTACCCAATGATTTGAATTAGATGTCCAATGATGTTTATATCCAAATTATGCCAACACTGACCTTTTTCCCCCGTTCCCTAACTAGCGCACTCACAAAACTAGCGACATGCCTAGGCTAGACAATAGCCTAGTCATAAACGATAAAATGGAAAATAATAGGAATATGAAATAAGTGAATGTTTTTACATAACTTGGCATAAACATAAACTAGCATGGTGATAAGGTGGACATATGAGCATAAATCTGATGAACTTGTAGCAATTACTAGTTCTAACATACCTATGATGTCATAGTCAGCATAATAAGATCTAAATTAACCATTTGGATGTCCAACTATTCAGATCTAGCATAATAGGCACAAGATGATAAACTGGATCTGATTAACAATTTAAATGTCCACACAATTTAGATCCAATAGTTTAAAAGTAGATCTAATACAAATAGGGTCAAGATACACATCATAGAATGTCATAGGATTTACAATGGATCCAACAAGATAGAGATTTAGATCAACAGTTAAAAATAGATCTAACACAAATAAAGTCAAGACCCACATCATAGAATGCCACAAAGGTTACAATAGATCCAATAAGATAGAGATTTAGATCCAAATCCTAACTAATTCAGAATGTCATACGTTCATAATTTACAATGGATCTGATATAATTTAGGCATGTGAACAAATCCAAGTCATAGTTGTGTCATATTTACTTTTAAATATTCAAATATAAAAGCAACTAGGAACTCACAGTGTTAGGATTAGAAAATAGGAGATTAACGGATCCAATTCAGTTTGATTTGCAACTAGGAACTCACAGTGTTAGGATCTTGAATCTCTAAGTTTGATTTGCAATGCTGATAGTTGTAGTAGATTAACAGATCCAATTCTGTTCAGACACCGACAGAGTTTGGCCCCCATGAATTCTCAATAAAGAAAACAGGAGAAATGGACACGTATTTATAGCTACCAGCCACCCTGAAACTGATTGCCACGTCAGCCCTACGGGTGTCAACACCCCTGTGGGTGGGTCGACCTTAGTGTCGACACCTCTTAAGGGGGGCCGACCTCGGTGTTGACACCCCCTCTACGGGGGTCGACCCCTTAGAGTGGGAAAACTGCCGCCACTTTTTATTTTTCAAATTCGAACAGTTTTGGATAAGATTCTAACTTATCTCTAACTCATATGTATATATATAGTTCTTCTGCGGGTATACAAACTTAAAACCCTCATAACTTCTTCATACGATTTCCGTTTTATGCAAACCAAATGTCTATCTTGACCAGAATTTCGAGACGAACGCAAACGCGCAGTCCATTTTTCTTAATTCTGAATATTAAATTAGTTATTATTTAATTTGTCCTCTTTTGGTGTCATTAAAAATACGGGGTGTTACAGTATATATTCAGTGGTAGATATTATTTTGTTTGACAGCCTAAAAAGATAAAGGTGTTTATCTTTTGATTTGAATGATTTAATTACGTATTAACCATAGAAATATTTAATAATTATTGATACATGTTAAACATATTTTTTGTTTTTCTTATGATTTGGATTTATTATGATAAAAACATTTAGGTTTTTACATACATGATTTGCTTCTGCTTATTTATACAATACTGGTTACGAAATTAATGATAAAACTGAACATTAAATTACAAAATTTAAAATGAATATATATGTCATGTGTTGCACCTATATTTAGATGAATTTTTGTAATTAACAATTTTTTAATGTTTAGTAGAATATCTTATTTTATTTCATATTTAAAAAAGATAGTTGCATCCATCTTTTCCAAACTGAACTTCAGATTTAAAAAAAATAGTTGAATATATATGTCATGTGTTAATTGTTAGTCCCAAATATGCATATTAATGATAAAACTGAACTACTGATTACAAAAGTGCATTTTTGTAATTAACAATTTTTAAATGTTTAGTAGAATATCTTAATTTATTTCTGACTCAAAAAAGATAGTTGCATCTATCTTTTCAAAATTGAACTTCAGATTTAAAAAAGATAATGAATATATATGTCATATGTTAATTGTTAGATGCAAATATGCAATGTTAATGATAAAACTGAACTTTTAATTACAAAATTGCATTTTTGTAATTAACAATTTTTAAGTATTTAGTAGATATCTTAATTTTTTTCTGATTTAAAAAAGATAGATGCATCTATCTTTTCAAAACTGAACTTCAGATTTAAATAAGATAAATGAATATATGTGCCATGTGTTAATTGTTGTTGCAAATATGCAATGTTAATGATAAAACTGAACTTTTGATTACAAAATTGCATTTTTGTAATTAACAATTTTTAAATGTTTAGTAAAATATCTTAATTTATTTCTGATTTAAAAAAGATAGTTGTATCTATCTTTTCAAAACTAAATTTCAGATTTAAAAAAGATAGTTCAATATGTATGTCATATGTTAATTGTTAGTTGCAAATATGCAATATTAATGATAAAACTGAACTTTTGATTATAAAATTGCAATTTTGTAATTAACAAATTTAAAATGTTTAGTAAAATATCTTTATTTTTTTAGATTTTAAAAGATAATTGCATCTATCTTTTCAAAATTGAACTTCATATTTAAAAAAGATATCTGAAACTACCCTGATAAGGATATGACAAACTACTCTAATTATTTTTCCAGACAAATAGCTTCCTTTTGTAGCATGGTCGGCGGTGATGAAATTCTGATAAATGATCATGAATTTTCAATGGCTAATTAGATTCTAATGCTCAATTAAGAAAGATAAAAGCATTTATCTTTTGTTGAAAATATGTTACTGCTACATTTTTTTAATATTACTAAATACTATTTATATTCCTTCATAGAGCATCACAAACAAAGAGTAACATGTGATAGTACATGAAATATCCTCATGTAGATACAATATACCGTTAATAACAAATTATGTCACGAGCTTATTAATATTATCAATAAAAGATAAAATGATTTCTCTTTCTTCAAAAAGCACTAGAACCATATTACACATTACAAACTCATGGCCAATTATCTTAATAACATCATTAGCTATTACAAATTCGTTATCAACAAGAAATTGCAAATACAGACTACAAAATTGCTAGAATGAAACATAAAAAAACAACAAATTGGCAGGTCTAATAAATAAAACAACATTTTTATACATGTAGCATAAGGAAATATATACAGTAAAACATTTTAAACCAACGTCGTCTTGACTAATTTTTTTCTACAGAACAAATCTCCATATACTTCTTGATCCTTATCTTCTTTCAATCCAACTCCTAAAGTTGATATGCTGAAATTGATTTAAAAGATAATTTTATTTTTTATGCAACAGTTTCACCATGTATAGCAGCCCTAACTCAGTAACCAGATTCAAATAGGCACCAGGTGTTAACTTCACAATATGCATGAAAATTCATGCTTCCTTTTAAAGAGCATTACTTCTTCCATGTAAGCTTTCTTCAACATATAATTATTTCTCTTTTGTAAAAATGCTAATAATCCAATACTGCATTTGATTGTAAAAATCGGCTATAAATATGTATATATAATAGAATCACCATACACGAAAGTCCTCACTGATCAAGTTAAACACTTCATGAACTCGATATGCAAACAGTGCATCAAAATAAATATTATCACATAACCATATCATCTAAAATATTGAGTTGTATTTAATATCTATTTAGATCACTGACTGTAAATCACTTGTCATATAATACTTACAACACAAAGAAATTTTTTCTTTAAGGACAATTGTTCAAAATAGCATTCCATTAATCCAAAAGCAAAAGACCACTTAACTATTATAGTCTGTCTACTAATCAACATGCCTCAACATCTTAATATTAGAAAAGAGTAAAACCAATCTATCCAGATAAAACTAACTTGTATATCTTTCTTTATGAAAAACTTGAAAAAGATAAAACTATTTATCTTTTATATCTTTTTTTATAAAACTGACTAGTATATCTTTTTCTATGTTTGTACTATATTTAAAATGATATACAAACTAACGCAAGTATAATATAATGATAAATGCATAATAATATTACAAACTTAACTAAAACACTAATATGAATATATTTTTATATGAAACAAAAATTAATTATTTAAAAAGATAACCACATTTATCTTTTTGTCTATTTATTTCGTAATACAAAAATTAATACTGTTAAGACTTAAATTATTTTATCTTTTTAGTAAAAAAGCTAATTTGTATAACTTTTTGTATGATAAAACATAAGTTATTTAAAAGCTAAAATTATTTATCTTTTCACACAAGATAATACACATATTATATGTTTTTATCTTTTTTTTTTTAAGAGAACAACTTGCAGTAATGGTCTAAATCATACTGGTATACTTGAACCTTTTTTTTATATTATGTACAATCACTATGATATTCAGTGCAGGGCAAGGCCATAAAAAAATAACGCAGCAAAAGTTGGCAAAAACAGTCACTATGATATTCAGTTTATACAATAACAAACAAACTACTATTTTATTCCAGTTTAAGATTAATGTTGATAAACTTTAACAAAGCCCAATTGAGAGAAATAATCACCTGAAATAGCCGATTTTTCACATATTGAGGAGAAGCCGAGTGGATGTTTCCTGGTCTTCGATTTAGCATGAGACTTCAGGTTGTTGGAGGACTTGCGGTGGCGATAGCGAGAAGGTATGTGGTTATTTGGTTCTGGATTGAAGTAGAAAACAAATTAAAGAGGAGCGATTTGGAGAGGGGTTGAAGTGGAGTCAATTTTACTCGATTTTGGATGAACGGTTTTCGGCTGGATAACAGTAGAAGGGGAGAAGCGACGTTTTTGTCCTGCAAATTAATTATTTGAAACTCGTGTCCCCCAAAATAATTAAGAGGGGTTAAGGTGCCTCTGTGACAAATTTCCACTTGAGAAAACATATCAATTTGGTAAAACATCCCATTGAACGTTTATGTTTATTGCATGACAACGGTAAATAACGCTACTAAGGCATGAGGTTAAGTTCAACTTGTGGTAGAAGTCTACCCGGAACCGCCCGGTAAATCCAACATCCACAAGTAGTCAACTTAATGTGAGAGGTCTAGTGCCTAGACATATATATAAATATATGTGTAAAACTGGAAATAAATAAATAATGAATGGATTTTACAACAGAATAAGAATTGGAATGAACGGGGAATGATAATATAAATATTTCATATCTAAATAGTTCTGCTATAATTACATGTATTTTTCCATACACCTATTT
Organism: Allium sativum; assembly: GCA_030737875.1. Taxonomy (NCBI): domain Eukaryota; kingdom Viridiplantae; phylum Streptophyta; class Magnoliopsida; order Asparagales; family Amaryllidaceae; genus Allium; species Allium sativum. Next base: position 255,864,599 of record CM060927.1, on the reverse strand, counting down.
TGTTGTTTAGTTGTTATTATATGCCTATTTCTGTTTTTCTCCCTCTCTTATTCCCTTTTTATTTTATAAGCCTAGGCTACCTTCGAGCCAAGGCCAATCTCGTAAGAGACATATGTATGAAAAAAATTAGGAAAATTATGGAATATTTGGGAATGAAAATTAAAGAGGGAAACTTGGGGCATGTCTGAAATTTGAGGGTGTATGAACATGTAAATCTGTAGGCTTAATTCAAAGATTAAGTGGAACATGTAAATAAATGGTAAGTAGGCTGTGAAACCTGTTAATCTACGGGGTTAACTAAACCTGTTTAATCTGTTAGGGTTTTATGAACATGTTAATCTGAAAACTTAACATGTTACATCTGTTGGGGTTATACGAACCTGTTAGTCTGTAAGCTGTTAAATTTGTGGGGGTTATGCTGTAAGACTTAACTTGTTGAAATCCTATCTGGTTAGAGACACAAGTTTAGGGGTTTGACTTGTGTCATCTTCTGTGTGGGACCTATATTAGTCAGTAACCCATTCTTGTATTAAACGGGGACCCCTCACTAGGTAGGAGTCACGGCACGCTTACTGAACTAATTGTAAGAGGTTCATCTAGGGAGGGGTGTTTGATGGCGCATTCCAAAGGGGTCATGTGCGTGCATAGGTCCGGCCTGCTTGGGAAAATAAGCCGTTGTAACACCTGTAAGTAACTTTGTGTCATTGTATAGGTTGCCGCTTTAGGAAGTAGTATACCCTACTCTTGGGCCGACATAGGGTATTTACGTGTTAGGGAGCACATCGCTTGGAGGTAGAAATTATGGTACATTTAATCCTGCCTGTTTAGGTACCCATTGTTTCTATTTTGGGTAACACCCGTTATTTATGTTGGGGTACCTGTTATTTTTGTTTGGGATAAAACCTGTTATGTAACTAGAAGTACACCTAAATATACCATTATATTTCTATTGGGATAATCCTGATATTCTAGTAGAAGTGCAAAACAGTCAACCTACCTGATCTGGTTTCTAGTATTGTTATTATCATCATTGTATGTTTATAAGAATAAGTCAGTCCTTGTTATCAGTTTTTATTAGCTATTGTTCACCTTTAAACATGTATTGACACTTATCCTTTTATTTTGCTAGAACTACTGTTTATCTTTTTTCACTTAACGTAGTAAGTCGGGCTGTTAATCACAGCAGCTCACCAAGCTTTATGTCTGAACCGTTTCCTTTCTTTCTTTCTCTTTCTTTCCCCTAGGCTTATCCAGAGAAAGTGTATAGCTCTGATTTCTTTGTTAACATTATCATGATGAGGTTCTACAAGTTGGATTTCTTCCTATCTTCTTTCCAAGGTTAGGTAACATCTTTTTGACTATATTTGGGGCTAATATTTATTTTACTCTGATGTTGTTTTGGACTGAGGTTTTTGAGACATGATCTTTGTAATTGTTTGATTAAATGAAAGTCTTCTTCCGCTGTAAATTATATTTTTATGTCTTGTGAAACCTTTGTCTCTATGATATTTTATGTCCTTATACCTACAATGCTCCATACTTTTTAATGAAATCACTATACGGGTGACATTAAGGAATGTGGGCTGCTACAGTTGTGGTCCTCTTATTCCTTAGTAGGATCAAATGAGCGCTTTTGGTTAGTCTATCTACGATCACCCAAATGTTGATATTTCCATTCCTCGATCTAGGTAAACCATCTATGAAATTCATCAAGACTCTCTCCCACTTCAACTATGACACATCAGGAGGCTGGAGCAATCCACCAGGCATCCTTTACACAGCCTTAACTCTCTGACATGATATGCATCTTGCCACAAAATCGGCCACATCCTTCTTCTTCCATATCCAATAGAAGACCCTCTTCTTCTTCCACAAAATCTTATCTCCTCCTGGATGGATGGTCATCCGAGTGTGATAGGCCTCAAACAATACAACCTGCACTCACTACGTCTCTCGTGCGTGATTCAAATTGGAGAATAGAGTTTTGATGACAAGACAGTTATCATTATTAATTGATTATAAAGTATATATTAACATCTCTATCTAGAATATACATACACATACATATATACATATATATATACACACAAACAAGACTTAAATACTGAATGTTGTACACTTTTAGAGTTTCAAGAGATTCAGGATTCACAATAGATTCAAGACTCATGAGTTATCAAGATATCAAGAGTTCAAGAAAAATATAGTAATAGAGTCTAGTTTATATGTAAGATTCTGAATAACACTCCAGGTTCAAATTCTGATTTTCAAATTTCAATTTCTATTTTCAAAATTCAAATCTGATTTCAAATTATTTTCAAATTATTTTTATGATTTCAAACATACATGTTTATAAAGGTTTAAATATATTAAATTATATACATAGTTATATGGTTTTAAATCTTATTACTTTATAAATATGTATATATAATATATTATTATGATTTCATATGATTTTACACTTTATAATATTTATTTATATTACTAAGATTTGATTTAAGAATTTTTAGAATAATATATATGTTTAAAAGCTTGAAAAGTAGTTTAAAATAAATAAATTTACTATACATATGTCGACATATATATAGATGGCTATGTAGACATACAACTGTCATTTTTTCAAATTTCAAAGGAAGTGTCTTTTCACTATTTGTAACGTTTCTGAAATGCTACAACCATTGAAATGCTATAAATAGGGGATGATTTCGATTTTTTTCATAATTCTTCTTCCCCATCTTTACCCCTTTTCATACCACTATTAAAAAACACCATTTTCTTGATATCTAAACTTATACTTTGCCGATTTCTACTCAAATTATATAAAACTTCATCTTTTCTCTATCTCTACCTATCACTATCAATTTGGAAGTGTTATTGAAGAGTTATAGGGTTGTTTTAATTATTTGGGAAGTGTCTGGGAAAGGGTGTGTTCCTTCTAGCCCTGAAATCAAGGAAAGGGAGCGGTATTAACCTTATTGCCGTGAAATCAAGAGTGTTTAGAGCGCTGTTAGCCTTGTAGCCGTGAAATCAAGGAGTTGTACTTGGAAATTGATAATAATAAAACTCTACGCAATCCAACGTTGCGTGGGACTGGACGTAGGAGTAATCCGAACCAGTATAAAATCTGGTGTGTTCTTTCCTTTTCTGCATTTTATATTTGTTTATTTTGGTGTCTGTGTTTGATTCTGTGTTTGTGATCATCTCTGGTGTGTGTGATTCATATATTAGATCATTTAAGATTAGAATTTTCGTAAATTCCTCATAAACACTGTTCACCCTCCTCTATTGTTTGTTTTGCCTTAAGATCCACATTCCGCTATCCCTAACAATTGGTATCAGAGCTTAGGTTTTGAAAAAGTTCATAATCTGATTTCTGAAAATATTAAATGGCAAGCAACACTGATAATAATAGTTCTTTTGTAGGGGGTCAGTCCACTTTTAGACCACCACTATTTAATGGCAGTAATTATTCATATTGGGCATGTAGAATCAAAATATATTTACAATCAATAGGATTAGACACATAGAATAGTACACAAACTGAGTATGTTGAACCCACTACTAATTTTGCATAATGGACTAATGAACAAATGGCTGCTGCACAAAGCAATACTAAAGCCATGAACATCTTGTTTTGTTCATTAGATGGAAATGAATTTAATAGAGTGTTAGTTTGTAAATCTTCTTATGAAATATGGAGAATATTACAAACTACTCATGAAGGAACCAATAAAGTTAAACAAACAAAGATATCAATGCTAATAAATCAGTTTGAGTTATTTAAAATGAACGATAATGAATCTATCTTCGATATATATTGCAAATTCCAGGAGATCATACATTCATGAATAGCATTGGGAAAAACTTATTCAAAAGAAGACCAAGTTGGAAAAATACTTAGTTCATTGAATCAAGAATGGGATCAGAAAACATTGCCAATTGAAGAAACCAATAATGTCAGTGAAATGAAGATTGAGGAGTTAATTGGAAATTTGATGTCAATCGAAGTTCAATTACAGAAAAGAAAGAAAAATAAGCCCATAGAAAAGAAATTTACAGCATTCAAAGCAACAACAAATGGTTCTTATTCAAGCAGCGAAGACGATAAAGAAATTTCTTTACCAAGGAATTTTAGAAAATTTCTGAGATATAAAAGGAGAAATAATTTTCAGATAAATAATGAAGGGAGTTCAGGAAGAAATGACGACATATGTTATAATTGAAACAAACTAGGCCATATAAAGAGAATGTGTCCATATCCAGATAATCAAATCAACAAACAGACAATAGTAATTCATCAAAGAAGATAAAGAGGGCACATGTAGCAACTTTAGATGTAGATTCATCTTCAAGTGATGAAGAGCCAGAAACCGAAAATTCAAATATGTGTTTCATAGCGATTCAGAATTCAGAAAGTATCGAAGAAATGGATCTATAAATAAGGTACACCTTAATCAATTTTCAATTTTTAATTTTTGGGTTGATTTGGATGAATGGATGTTTTGTTTGTTTGCATTGTTTGAATTTGAAATTTAAATTTTGAAATTCAAATTTAAACTTTTAAATTCAAATTTGAATTTTGTAATTGAAAATAATAATAAAATGATAAATAATAAAAATTAATTTTAGATGTATGTTAGGATTAATATTATTTCAGGAAATAATAAATCTAAAATATAAAACATTAATATAATAAAATAAAAGCCAAAACAACATGTCTTTTGAAATTCAACATGTATGTCGATATACATAAATCGACATGTCGACAAATAGGCCAGAAAATGAAATTCAAAATTTGAATTTCAAGAATTTGAACTTTCAAACTTCCCTCCAACTTTTCACCAACTCGCAAGGTCTGAAAAGATGTCATTAATTTTAGAAAAGTTGTGCCCATTCAAACTTTATTTATTCAGTATCATTCTTTCTACCTCTCATTCAAATTTCAAACAAATTTCTTTATATCTATACTCTTCAAAACAACTCTTTAATGGTTCCCTCAAGCACACCTCAAAAAATGAGATTAACCAAGACCACCAAAGGTTATCTCGACAATGATAAAAAGGCCATCAATACCTATGTTTTTTATTTAGCAAATGCAAAAGTCAATACGGGAGCTTTCACCTTCTTTGAATATTTTCCATCATATGATTTTCCTTCTCTTTTCAATCAAAATGAAGTTCTAAGCTTAGTTGACTCTCGGGATAACAATGAAGTACGTTACCTGAAACTCATCAAAATGTTCTACACAAATTTCAATCGAGACCTTTACAAAGGAGATGAAAATCAAGTATGAAGTAGCGTAAAAGGTACTCAAATCGTTTTGGATTGTGAACTTTGGGGTACTATCTTAAATTATAGGAGTAAGGGCTCGGATTTTTCCGACTTCGAAGTTGATGAAACAGATTTAGAAACATTTCATCACATATCTGAAAATGATGCTCATTTGGAATTCAAAAATCGCTTATTCTGCCCAAAAGCAAGAATCGTCAACCTCCTCCTTCAACACACCATCACTCCTCGTTCCGGAAATTTCAATAACCCTACCTTCAAATTTCAAAAAGCTCTCTTTGCCAATTTTGGAGTTTATAATATTAATTGGGCCGATATGATTTTAAAAGAATTTAAGCCCAAAGAAATGTCCACAAGAGAAAACAATCTTTATTATGGAGTTTACTTTACTTGGATTTTAAAATATTTTGGAGTGAATCTCAAAGGAGAAGAATTTGTTTAGCTCATCAAATACACATCTTATGAAAATTCAACTCACCTTTAAGCCTTATGAAACTTGCGAAGATAAACAAGCTCATATGTAACAATGACAAGATGCTATGAATATCGAAGAAGAAGAAACCTCTTTGGAAAGTATAGAGTGTCTATCTAATACTAGAACCATTTCCAAATATATGCTTGTCTAAAATCAAGCAAAGATAGCCAAGAACCAAAAGAAGATCAAAAAAACTCTAACTCATGTCTAAGTTCACTGAATAAATAGGAAGAAAACTTGGAATATCATCTTCCTCCTCATCATCCACTGAAATCTAAGCTTATCTAGTTTGTGTTATCTTTCGTATTTGCTTGTATTTGTTTTCGAATCACGTATTTAGTATCTTGTATTAGTTGAATGTATTTGCTTACAAGTAGTAATGAATGGTGTTTATTTCTATCAAAACAATCTTTAATTTATTGTAAAAACACATTAGAATTAAATAAATTAAAATAATATAATAAGAATTAACTAAAAAATCCAAAAAAATACTAACGTATGTCGACATACATTTTTCACTATGTCGACATATAACTGGCATGTTTTCAAATTTGTTCAAAATTTAAAATTTAAATAACTAACTCGTATCTATTCAATTCCAATGAATTCCAGACCATATAAATACATATTTCTTCCATAAAAATTTATTCTATCATTTCTCCTTCTTCTCTAATAAATTCTTTTCTATAATATCAAATTATGGCAAATCCAATACATAATTTGAGTGAGAATATTGAAGAAACTTTGAATATTCAAGAATATCATATCTATAATACTTCGTAATCAGCATCATCTCGAATTGAGTTAAATAAAGATGGTTGAACATCAAGAGAAGCACTTTGATGCCATTCGTAGGTTGATATCTTCTCTTTTCAGAGACGAAGACAACAATCTCCCTAAAGCACTAACCACAAAAGAAGATGAAGTTTGGGAAGTCATCAAGAAGGATCCATTCTTTGGAGGATATGGATGGATGGAGTTTTAATGACAAAAATATTATTTCAGTTATCATTATTAATTGATTATAAAATATATCCTAACATATCTATCTAAAAAATATTTATATATATACAGGGTTTGTATACAGGACTTAAATACTGAAGGTTGTATAGTTTTAGAGTTTCAAGAGATTCAGAATTCAGAATAGATTCAGGACTCATGAGTTATCAAGAGTTCAAGAAAAATATAGTAATAGAGTCTAGTTTATGTGTAAGACTCTGAATAACACTCCAAGTTCAAATTCTGATTTTCAAATTTCAAATTCTATTTTCAAAATTCAAATTTGATTTCAAATTATTTTTATGATTTCAAACATATATGTTTATAAAGTTTTAAATATATAAATTTATATATAGTTTTATAATTTTAAATCTCATAACTTTATAAATATGTATATATAATTTATTATTATGATTTCAAATGATTTTACACTTTATAATATTTATTTATATTACTAAGATTTGATTCAAGAATTTCCAGAATAATATATATGCTTAAACGTTTATATAAATAAATAAATATACTACACATATATTGACATATATTGATGGCCATGTTGACATGCAACTATCATTTTTTTAAATTTTCAGAGGAAGTGTCTTTTCACTGTTTATAACATTTCTGAAAAGTTGCAACCATTGAAATACTATAAGTAGGGGTTGAGTTCGAATTTTTCCATAATCCTTCTTCTCCATCCTCACCCCTTTTCATACCAACATTAGAATACATCATTTTCTTGATTTCCACACTTATAATTTGCCGATTTCTACTCAAATTATATAAAACTTCATCTTTTCTCTATCTCTACCTATTACTATCAATTTGGAAATGCTATTGAAGAGTTATAGGGCTGTCGTAATCATTTGGGAAATGTTTGGGAAAGGGTTTGTTCCTTATAGCCCTGAAATTAAGGAAACGGAGTCGCGTTAACCTTGTAGCCGTGAAATCAAGGGTGTTTGGAGCGGTGTTAACCTTGTAGCTGTGAAATCAAGGGGTTGTACTTGGATATTGATAATAATAAAACTCTGCATTATCCAGTATTGTGTGGGGCTAGATGTAGGAGTAATCTAAACCAGTATAAAGTCTGGTTTGTTCTTTCCTTTTCTGCATTTTATATTTGTTTATTTCTGTGGCTGTGTTTGATTCTTTGTTTGTGACCATCTCTGGTGTATGTGATTCATATACTAGATCATTTAATTTGAAGATTTTCATAAATTCCTCATAAATGCTATTCACCCCTCTCAACTGTTTGTTTTGCCTTAAGATCTGTATTATGCTGTTCCTAATAGTACACACAACCTACCATCACGGCGTAACCATCATCTCCAATCAACTGCTTATCTAGAAAGGTTCCTAGAGACCACGCCTCTACCAAGTCGGTACAAAATATTGGCTAGCTACCGATAATCCCGTTGACTGGATCCAATACGGTCTAATATAATAGGTTGCACCATAAGCGATGCCAACAATCCTGGAGCATAATCCGTATATGGTCTAAAATCAAAAGTTGAGATAAGCACCAAACTGTGCCACTCTATGAATAAGAGGTTCAAAGTCATCCTCTACCTACTCAGAGCATCTGCCACTACATTCCCCTTTCCTGGGGTATACAAAATCTCAAAATCATAAGATGCAAAACACTTCATCCAACCCTACTGTCTTAGGTTGAGATCCTTTTGTGAAAATAAATTCTTAAGAAACTTATGATCAGTATACAACTCAAATCTCTCACTTAATAAGTAATTCATCCAAGACTTATGGGTGAAAACAATAACTGCTAGCTCTAAATTATGGGTAGGGTAATTTCTCTCATGTATGCTAAGTTGTCTGCTCCCATAACAAACAACCCTACCCTTCTACCATAAGCATTTGTATACACTGTAAACATCTTAAATCCATCTAGAAGAGTCAATGCTGGAGCATTAATGGGTGCCTTATTCAACCTCATAAAGGAATCAACGCAATCCACGTTTTATGAGAATACCAATTTCTTCTTAGTAAGGCGCTTAAACGAAGCTAAAATTCATGCAAAGTCCTTGATAAATTTTCGATAAAACCCCGCTAAATCTAGAAAGCCTCCCACCTCAGTTGCATTCTTGGGGCTTTCCAATCTTACTAAAAAACCATTTTAGCGGGATCCACAGCTATGCTATCTCTCGAAACTAAATATCCCAAGAATCTCACTTCCTTACACCAAAAATGGAGCTTTGAGAATTTTGCCTTCAACTAATGGGTACAAAGAGTATGGGGAACCCCTCCGAAATTCAAAGAATGTTCATCCTCATGTCTTGAGAACACCAAGATTCATCCACAAATACTACCATGAACTTATTGAGGAACTCCCTAAACACTCGGCTCATCAAATCAATAAAATATGTTGGTGAATTAGTTAGCCCAAAGGGCATAACGGATTACTCGATAAATCCATCTGGAGTCCTAAAAGCGGTCTTTTCCACACTATCATCTACAACTCGAAGATGATGAAACTTAGTCGCCATATCTGATTGAGAGAAAACAGATGCACCTACCAACTGATCAAATAAATCATCTATCCAAAGGAGTGGGTTTCGGTTCTTCTTTGTGGGCTTATTTAATTCTCAATAATCCATACATAGAAAAATAAAGCCATGTGCCTTAGTAGCAAAAATGACTAATGCTCCCTACTTAGATATACTCCATTTATTCTCTAATAACTCACCCTCCTGCATACTTAGTTCCTTACTTTCCCTTTGAGCCATATAAAACACAGACAATGCAAGATGCTTAGCATTCTCTGTTAAATAAATCCAGAAGTCGATCTCTCATCATGGAGGTAGTCCTCTCGCCTACTTAAATTCATCCAGAAAATCTCTCACCATGGATAACATGCTAAGATCATCAATAAAATTTTCTAGAGGCTCTAAGAAGCTCAACAAGACTGACCCTCGTGGGTTGGAAGATATCTCGAGGGGCCTACCGTGACAAGTCAATCTTACTACCATCCTTTCATAGTCAAGAATGGCACCATACATGTAGCACCCCGCCTCTATACCCACTACCGTCCGGTTCATTTCAGAGAAATGTCGCAGACCATAACGGAGAATGAGGTTTGTGAAGGGCGACCGATTGTATGATTGCTCCATGTGAGGAATTCACATCGAATTCTGATACCGATTAAAATTTTGACATGACCATTCGGCACATAGGGCAACTACACAACGGCTATATGCAATCCGGAAAGCAGTATAAAATAGACAACGACAATAATATAAATATGGTATATCCCAAAGCCAGACACAGAATAATCATATCACAAAGGCAGAATAGATTTGAATAAACCAAGGATGTGTACAAAAAGATAGTGGTCAACAAAGATCCACTAATCCCAAAAGAATAAATACATGCACCATGATCTAAAAAAAAGAATATGTACACAACAAGATAATGTCATAGGTACAAAAGTACATAAAACTACAGAGACAGAGTAGCAAGCTGAAAGTGGAAGATCAATCCTGCTATGAGTCCCAGAGGAGTACCCAAAATGACTCGGCCTGACCCGAGTATTATTTATAAGGAAATAAACAATAAACGGATCATTCTAGCTGTACTTATCAAATAAACGGAGATAACAAGAGATATAACACAGGATGACATGATTCTACTAATAACATCTAATCATAACTAAATATGAAACATAGCATGTCAACACAACTATCTCTAAATAATATCCTAGCTAATGTGGAATATAACATTCCAATAATCATAAATCATCAAGAAATCTTAAATCATCAAGAAATCATAAATCACCAAGAAATCATAAATCACCATGTAATCATAAATCATCAAGTAATCATAAATCACCAAGAAATCATAAATCATCAAGACATCATAAATCACTAAGACACCATAGAAAACATCACCAAGTGGCAGGCCTGTTCACCTAGATGAGATACGATCTCTAGGTAGCGAACCTATATGTTTGAGCCGAAGCTCCCCACGAAGCCGGGTCATGACCCCGGAAGAGAGAAAACACATAAATTGTGAAATCCCTAGAAAACATCATAAATCATAGAGAGTTGGACCGAAGTCCCATAGGTGAAATCCAAGAATCGTAAATCCCACTCGGGCGATCGAGGACACAAAACACAAGTCATAAAGGATCACATCGACTCGGGTGAATAGAAATTACTCCGAGCCTAGTTGATATAAGGAAATAGCAACATGTCCCATAAACACATGCTATTCTCGAATATTTACGAACCCGTAGTTGGTTTCTATTAAAAACAGAGAAAATCATAGAAGGAGCATTGCTACGGTTTTCGATCGGACGAGTCCAAGAATTAACCATCGAAGCAAAAGCAAGGGTTCATAGTCCTTGATTTTACTAAGATATTTAATTAGATTTCTCATACAAACGAGAAAAAGATTTATAAAATATATACTAGTAGATTTGAAGAAGGTTCATAAAACGATTTCTTAAATTAGCTTCGTATAATGAAGTAAGATTGGAAACCATTTTAATACAAGAATTTGATATCTACTAATAACATAAAATCTCTTTATATAATCTTCAAAGTGGCAATAAACAATAGTACGATTGCCGAGGCAAATCGATCAAGGGGATTCACGTCATAATGACATAAATCCAAATCATAAATCATCAAATGTAAATTCGATGAATCGAATATACATATGGCTCATTAGTGAATCCAATGACGTTAATAAACAGTTAGAAATCATCTTGGAGTGACAGGAAACAAAGACCCAAAATCAGGTGCAGCAGATCAAAGAGTGATCACCTAGGTGATCGCTAATGCGTAATTTACATTACAATAACATATATGAAATCAAGGGATAACAGTTGTAATTTCGATCAACGAACGAATCGAAATCCCAAACTAGCACCCGAAGGTTTTAAACTACATCGGAATAGACTCGAAGGATATCGAGTCGATAATTCACGTTTTAATGGCGTGAAGCATCTTAGCAAGAGTATCGAATAAATTCGATATACAAAAATAGAGCGCATGGGCTTTAGAATGATCACTCATTTAATTCACATCATAAACAAATGTGAATCGGCCAATAAGGATCAACATTGGAAGAATCACATGAGAATCAAAGTCGATGAATCGAGCTGCTGGAATCTATGAATTCGTAAAGATGAAGTGCACAGACGAAGTCCAAGTCCGAACGGGCCGAAACTTGGCCGGGAATGAGCTCAAACGATACTAAACTATTGACCGTGACCCACCAGTCAGTAGCAGTTTCAGGAAGATAGACGTTTGACCTATAGTGACAGACGTCTGTCACTGCAGGAAGCAGTTTTTTTATTTTTCCCGAGAGCCGGGACAGTCGTCTGACCCATTTTGGTCAGACGTCTGAGCTGTAGCAATTATTTATTTTTTTTCCCCCAAACATTGATAGACGTCTGTCCTCCTCCCGGACAGACGTCTGAGCTGTAGTATGGCCATTTTTGCTTAGGAAATGAGGTGCAAATGGTTCTCGGACAAGCTCGGATCATTGGTGATCGCTTATAACATTTTCTAATTGAAAATGAAGCCTCCTTAGCTCACCGAAAACACTCAAGAAAACATACACACACATGCAAGAATTCATACAAGAGATTTGCGATGGTTTCGATCATAAGTTCAAAGGTGAACTAAATCTCAAACCAATGCTATCAAACTCAATTCAAACTAGAACAAGATGGTTTGGCAATACTAAAGGGAAGCTACAAGAGCATGGGTGCACACAATAACTTCACCTATAACATACACAAACATTCACACAAGGTATTTGCAATGATTCTTGGTTATATACTCCAAAACGACCAAATTACCTAACCAAAGCAATCAAATGCAATATAAGTGAATTGTGAAGTCTTAGAACTTTGTCGGGGGACAATGGAGCTTCACAGCAACACCAAAACAACACGCAACATATGAATGGATCATATGAGTACCCCAAATCATAATTTTCCAACTCAATGAAACATGAATACATGAAATCAACTTAGTTACACTAGATTAACCAATTCACTAGCATACGCAAACTCAATGAACACTAAATTACACTTGTGCAAGCCATAAACTTGCAGCATAGATGTGAGTTCAACAAAGAACTCACCTTGGTTTGAAACGATGAAGAACAAGCTCCAATCCAAGCAAAGAACCCACCTTTCTTCACTAGCTCCTCAATAATCACCTCATAAACCTAAATGAAGACTCATGAGTGTTAGGGCACACTACAAATCCGAAATTGAGAGGTGAGAAAGGTAGAGAGGGAGAGTAGAGAGCTTACCCATGTCTTAGAATTGGATTTGCACTTGAATTGAGCTCTAGATTGGAAGCCCTAGCTTAGGGAATTGCTATTTCCCATTCCCTCTCCATTTCTATCTCTTTTTTCTAAGTTTGGAGAATGAATGAAGGAGGGAGGAAGGCTTGGGGTTATATGGTGAGCTAGGCTAGCTCAACCAAGACGCAACCCAAAGTTCCCAAATCTCCGAAACTCGGAACATATCGAACCTTATAGTTTTCGAACACCTAAATGACGTTTTGAACTCGATGGAAGTGGTTTCGAGTCCAAATTCATTCGTATGTGAAAAGTGATATTTTGGTCATACATTCTAATGAGAAAACGACCAAATTTCACTAACTCAAAAGGTAATGCTTATAGTCAAAAAGGTCGTAAACGATGATCCAGACTCAATGGAAGTGGTCCCGAGTCCTAATTCAACCGTATGCAAAATATGACTTTTTGGATACACGTTCAATTAACTATTAACGATGATATATTTAAATAAAGTATTTAAATACATTATCATTAAATGAGCGGGTTGTTACAGACTTCCCCCCTTAAAAGAATTGCGTCCCCGCAATTCCTTAAGATTGAAGTAATGAGTAACAACCAAAAATAACACCAAAGAGTGGTACCACAAGAACCGACACGAAATGGAAAGATCACACCAATGGCTAGGTGAGATCCCAACTTCGTGTCACAAGATCATAAAAACTAGAGCTCAATCTCGAACTTCATTACCCATGAAGGTAGTCATCCCAAACGGGTAAAATAATTCTAGAAAAATTCATAAGCATTATGAATTCAAATAGACTCGCCTTTCTTCGTATCATTCTCAAAGGAATGAGAATCAATAGAATTCACAAAAACCAAGCGAATCTAATTTGGAATTTCAAGAAGCAACGAGACTGCGTCCTACAGACACGATATATCATAGTAGATATTTCTCTAAGGATATGAGATGGGAAATTACGATGGTTGACTAATCCATTCCCAAAACTCAATCATGACGATGTAGTGAACATCAAACCTGAGCACTTTAGTCTTGCGACAAGGTGGCTGACGCCAACAAAAGAACAACACAGAGATTCCAACGAATTTAGCTAAGGAAAGAAATTTTCGAAGGAATAATCAATTTTCCCAGATTGGTACGAAATACCAACGAACTACTCAGGGATATCGATTTCTAACCAGGTACTAAATCTCATTTAGTAACCATAAGGAAGAATCATTAGGAATTATACGAAATTCCCAATATTCAGAAACTCGATTATCAGTTCTAAAATATCAGAAACATCGAGAAGACGATGGATAAGTAGTGCACAACTTACCACTTCGGGACAACAAGATTTAAGATAATTTTCCACCAAAAATATCAAATCGCAAAAACATCAGTAATTAATCAAAGAAGCAATAGACAATTTCTCTAACATGATGAGATTAAACCAAAGAGGCCGTAATCCCCAAAGATTTGATTGATAAGTGTTAACATACATGTGGAGACAATTGTCAACCCAAATGATTCAAACAAACAAGTGATGAATATCAAAAGAGCTCATCCTTTCGATATTCATTTCTAAGAACAACGCAAAGCTAAGTCCATAAGTGAATTGACTATAGCACTTCCGGATGATTGACTAGATTATAGATTCGAAAAAAGGAATTATTGAGTTTGCCGTGGATTGCAAAATCTCAAATTTTCCCTCCCCAATGGGAACTCTCATTCTCTCGAGTGATCGTTCACTAGAGAAAATAAGAAGACCCATGGAATCACAAGAATACTAAATTCTCTTTAGCAAATCGAAACAAGGATTAAGAATTAGGCGAGATTCTTAATCACTAAGGATTCTAGAAAATCAAAGATCTGAAATCCAGAAACAAGAGACATCAATAAATAACTTTTTGGGTTGTTCCTGGAGTTATTTAATTTACTCAAAAAAAAGATTCAAGATAATTTCTAATTAAAAATCTTGAACCACTCAAATTCTTGGAATTGTTCCAAGGGAATCTAGAAATAAATTATCTAGAAAAATAACAAACGACTACGAAGAATCATAAAAATCTAAAATATTATTATTTTGATTAACTTATTAAAAGTGAATTTTAATTTTAGGAATTATTTCGAATGTCGGATTGTCACATAATGGTGTTTAGGAATTCCGAACTACAACATGGTGTCCAACGTCTCATTCGAGATCCTTAACGCACCAGATGGACAACTTAACACAAGACAGTCCTCACATTTTCTAATGTTCACGCAGATCTTGCGAAAATATTAAAATTCAATAAATCATTCGGGGTGGCATAAAGGAAGTAAAATTCCTTTATCAACTTACGAATAAAACACAATTGATATCTTTTGATAACGAAGAACACGGTCGACGTATATCAAAAGAACAAAAATAAAATAATCTTTGAACAAGGTAAATGACATTAAGGAATTAATGACACGTACCTTGACTCAAGAAGAGGGATTATAAGAAGCGGGATGCTTTCCCTCATTCTTGATCTTGAGTTTCTTTAGCACAAATGCTGGGTGACTCACACCGGCACAACGAGGTAACAAATGAGTTGTTTTAGCCCGAAGGCTTGGTGATCTCACACCGAACTAGAACTATATAGTTGACAACAAGGGAGTAGATTTAGTCACAAAGACATGGTATCTCCATACCAACCAATAAATGATCAATAGACCATGCTAGGTACGTAACGACGTACAAAACAATCTCATATAGAAATCAAGAAACATCAGGATCAAAGGCGCTTACAATGTGCATAACGACGCGCGGGCAAGATATCTAATGATCAATCAACTACAAGGATCATAAATGATCAACAAGATAAGTGTGATACACAATAGTTTCCAATTGCACATGTCCAGTAATTATCCGTCAAAGCAAACACAAGGGTCCATAGTCCCCATGTTTACTAAGCCGTTTAATTAAATTTCTCGTACGATTGAAGTAGTCATGACAATATCGAATTACGATCACCGAAGTGATCGACAACTTGAAATTTACGTTCTTATAATGTAATTTATTCAAAGACAGACATCGATTAGCAACTTGAATCAAAGAATAAGACAGAAGCACCAGTAGAGCACACGGGCCCTAGATGGACTATAGAAATCAACCCGAAGGAGACGAATCAATCACTATTCTAAAAGACTAAAGATAGGCCACCGTAGACATAAGCACCCCTCCCGTAGGAGGTACACTGGGTGAATCGACATGTGCATGGATACGACCAACTACTTCGCTTCTTTAAGAAAAAAGAAGGAGGAAAAAGTTAGTCTCAAGTTGAATTCAAATAACACAGATTCAATCAAAGTGGAATCGTATAGGAAGATAAGCTATGACGGGTCTTAGGACTCTAACTAAAACCCTAAAGCACAATTCCTGAGAGAGGCTTAAGGCAATACCATCGTCATACTATCTTACACTGTTTCGGAAATTTGCTATGATACCAAACTGTAGCGCCCCGCCTCTATACCCACTATCGTCCGGTTCATTTCAGAGAAATGTCGCAGACCATAACGGAGAATGAGGTTTGTGAAGGGCGACCGATTGTATGATTGCTCCATGTGAGGAATTCACAACGAATTCTGATACCGATTAAAATTTTGACATGACCATTCGGCACATAAGGCAACTACACAACGGCTATATGCAATCCGGAAAGCAGTATAAAATAGACAACAACAATAATATAAATATGGTATATCTCAAAGCCAGACACAGAATAATCATATCACAAAGGCCGAATAAATATGAATAAACCAAGGATGTGTACAAAAAGATAGTGGTCAACAAAGATCCACTAATCCAAAAAGAATAAATACATGCACCATGATCTAAACAAAAGAATATGTACACAACAAGATATTGTCATAAGTACAAAAGTACATAAAACTACAGAGACAGAGCAGCAAGCTGAAAGCGGAAGATCAATCCTGCTATGAGTCCGAGAGGAGTACCTAAAATGACTCGGCCTGACCCGAGTATTATTTATAAGGAAATAAACAATAAACGGATCAGTCTAGCTGTAATTATCAAATAAACGGAGATAACAAGAGATATAACACAGGATGACATGATTCTACTAATAACATCTAATCATAACTAAATATGAAACATGGCATGTCAACACAACTATCTCTAAATAATCTCCTAGCTAATGTGGAATACAACATTCCAATAATCATAAATCATCAAGAAATCTTAAATCATCAAGAAATCATAAATCACCAAGAAATCATAAATCACCAAGTAATCATAAATCATCAAGTAATCATAAATCACCAAGAAATCATAAATCATCAAGACATCATAAATCACCAAGACATCATAGAAAACATCACCAAGAGGTGGGCCTGTTCACCAAGATGAGATACGATCTCTAGGTAGCGAACCTATATGTTTGATCCGAAGCTCCCCACGAAGCCGGGTCGTGACCCCGGAAGAGAGAAAACACATAAATTGTGAAATCCCTAGAAAACCTCATAAATCATAGAGAGTTGGACCGAAGTCCCATAGGTGAAATCCAAGAATCGTAAATCCCACTCAGGAGATCGAGGACCACAAAACACAAGTCATAAAGGATCACATCAACCCGGGTGAATAGAAATTACTCCGAGCTAATTGATATAAGGAAATTGCAACATGTCCTATAACCACATGCCATTCTCGAATATTTACGAACCCGTAGTTGGTTTCTATTCAAAACAGAGAAAATCATAAAACGAGCATTGCCACGGTTTTCAATCGGATGTGTCCAAGTATTAACCATCGAAGGAAAAGCAAGGTTTCATAGTCCTTGATTTTACTAAGACGTTTAATTAGATTTCTCATAAGAACGAGAAAAAGGTTTATAAAATATATACTAGTAGATTTGAAGAAGGTTCATAAAACGATTTTGTAAATTAGCTTCGTATAATGAAGTTAGATTGGAAACCATTTTCATACAAGAATTTGATATCTACTAATAACATAAAATCTCTTTATATAATCTTCAAAGTAGCAATAAACAATAGTATGATTGCCGAGGCAAATCGATCAAGGGGATTCACGTCATAATGACATAAATCCAAATCATAAATCATCAAATGTAAATTCGATAAATCGAATATACATATGGCTCGTTAGTGAATCCAATGGCGTTAATAAACGGTTAGAAATCACCCTGGAGTGACAGGAAACAAAGACCCAAAATCAGGTGCCGTAGATCAAAGAGTGATCACCTAGGTGATCGCTAATGCGTAATTCACATTACAATAACATATATGAAATCAAGGGATAACAGTTGTAATTTCAATCAACGAACGAATCGAAATCCCAAACTAGCACCTAAAGGTTTTAAACTACATCGGAATAGACTCGAAGGATATCGAGTCGATAATTCACGTTTTAATGGCGTGAAGCATCTTAGCAAGAGTATTGAATAAATTCGATATACAAAAATAGTGCGCACGGGCTTTAGAATGATCACTCATTTAATTCACATCATAAACAAATGTGAATTGTCCAATAAGGATCAACATTGGAAGAATCACATGAGAATCAAAGTCGATGAATCGAGCTGCTGGAATCTGTGAATTCGTATAGCTAAAGTTCACAAACGAAGCCTGAACGGGCCGAAACTTGGCCAGGAATGAGCCCAAACGATACTAAACTATTGACCATGGCCCACCGGTCAATAGTAGTTTCAGGCAGACAGACGTGTGACCTGTAGTGACAGACGTCCGTCACTCCAGGAAGCAGTTTTTTTATTTTTCCCGAGAGCCGGGACAGACGTCTGACCCATTTTGGTCAGACATCTGAGCTGTAGCAATTATTTATTTTCTCCCCCAAACATTGACAGACGTCTGTCCTCCTCCCGAACAGACGTCTGAACTGTAGTATGGCCATTTTTGCTTAGGAAATGAGGTGCAAATGGTTCTCGGACGAGCTCTGATCATTGGTGATGGCTTATAACGTTTTCTAATTGAAAATGAAGCCTCCTTAGCTCACCGAAAACACTCAAGAACACATACACACATGCAGGCATTCATACAAGAGATTTGCGATGGTTTCGATCATAAGTTCAAAGGTGAACTAAATCTCAAACCAAAGCTATCAAACGCGATTCAAACTAGAACAAGATGGTTTGGCAATACTAAAGGGAAGCTACAAGAGCATGGGTGCACATAATAACTTCACCTATAACATACACAAACATTCACACAAGGTATTTGCAATGATTCTTGGTTATATACTCCAAAACGACCAAATTACCTAACCAAAGCAATCAAATGCAATATAAGTGAATTGTGAAGTCTTAGAACTTTGTCGGGGGACAATGGAGCTTCATAACCACGCCAAAACAACATGCAACATATGAATGGATCATATGAGTACCCCAAATCATAATTTTCCAACTCAATGAAACATGAATACATGAAATCAACTTAGTTACACTAGCTTAACCAATTCACTAGCATACGAACTCAATTAACTCTAAATTACACTTGTGCAAGACATAAACTTGCGGCATAGATGTGAGTTCAACAAAGAACTCACCTTGGTTTCAAACGACGAAGAACAAGCTCTAATCCAAGCAAAGAACCCACCTTTCTTCACTAGCTCCTCAATAATCACCTCATAAACCCAAATGAAGACTCATGAGTGTTAGGGCACACTACAAATCCGAAATTGAGAGGAGAGAAAGGTAGAGAGGGAGAGTAGAGAGCTTATCCATGTCTTAGAATTGGATTTGCACTTGAATTGAGCTCTAGATTGGAAGCCCTAGCTTAGGGAATTTCTATTTCCCATTCCCTCTCCATTTCTATCTCTTTTGTCTAAGTTTGGAGAATGAATGAAGAAGGGAGGAAGACTTGGGGTTATATGGTGAGCTAGGCTAGCTCAACCAAGACCCAACCCAAAGTTCCCAAATCTCCGAAACTCGGAACATATCGAACCTTATAGTTTTCGAACACCTAAATGACGTTTTGAACTCGATGGAAGTAGTTTCGAGTCCAAATTCATTCGTATGTGAAAAGTGATATTTTGGTCATACATTCTAATGAGAAAACGACCAAATTTCACTAACTCAAAAGGTAATGCTTATAGTCAAAAAGGTCGTAAACGATGATCCGGACTCAATGGAAGTGGTCCCGAGTCCTAATTCAACCGTATGCAAAATATGACTTTCTGGATACATGTTCGATTAACTATTAACGACAATATATTTAAATAAAATATTTAAATACATTATCATTAAATGAGCTGGTTGTTACAGACTTCCCCCCCCCCCTTAAAAGAATTGCGTCCCTGCAATTCCTTAAGATTGAAGTAATGAGTAACAACCAAAAATAACACCACAGAGTGGTACCACAAGAACCGACACGAAATGGAAAGATCACACCAACGGCTAGGTGAGATCCCAACTTCGTGTCACAAGATCATAAAAACTAGAGCTCAATCTCGAACTTCATTACCCATGAAGGTAGTCATCCCAAACGGGTAAAATAATTCTAGAAAAATTCATAAGCATTATGAATTCAAATTGACTCGCCTTTCTTCGTATGATTCTCAAAGGAATGAGAATCAATAGAATTCACAAAAACCAAGTGAATCTAATTTGGAATTTCAAGAAGTAACGGGACTGCGTCCTACAGACACGATATATCATAGTAGATATTTCTCTAAGGATATGAGATGAGAAATTACGATGGTTGACTAATCCATTCCCAAAACTCAAAGATGACGACGTAGTGAACATCAAACCGAGCATTTTAGTCTAGTGACAAGGTGGCTGACACCAACAAAAGAACAACACAGAGATTCCAAAGAATTTAGCTAAGGAAAGAAATTTTCGAAGGAATAATCAATTTTCCTAGGTTGGTACGGAATACCAACGAACTACTCAGGGATATCGATTTCTAACCAGGTACTAAATCTCATTTAGTAACCATAAGGACGAATCATTAGGAATTATACGAAATTCCCAATATTCAAAAACTCGAGTATCAGTTTTAGAAAATTAGAAACATCGAGAAGACGATGGATAAGTAGTGCACAACTTACCACTTCGGGACAACAGGATTTAAGATAATTTTCCACCAAAAATCTCAAATCGCAAAAACATCAGTAATTAATCAAAGAAGCAATAGAAAATTTCTCTAACAAGATGAGATTAAACCAAAGAGGCCGTAATCCCCAAAGATTTGATTGACAAGTGTTAACAAACGTGCAGAGACAATTGTCAACCCAAATGATTCAAACAAACAAGTGATGAATATCAAAAGAGCTCATCCTTTCGATATTCATTTCTAAGAACAACGCAAAGCTAAGTCCATAAGTGAATTGACTATAGCACTTTCGGTTGATCGACTAGATTATAGATTCGAAAAAAGGAATTATTGAGTTTGCCGTGGATCGCAAAATCTCAAATTTTCCCTCCCAGGTGGGAACTCTCATTCTCTCGAGTGATCGTTCACTAGAGAAAATAAGAAGACCCATGGAATCACAAGAATACTAAATTCCCTTTAGCAAATCGAAACAAGGACTAAGAATTAGGCGAGATTCTTAATCACTAAGGATTCTCGAAAATCAAAGATCTGAAATCCAGAAAAAAGAGACATCAATAAATAACTTTTTGGGTTGTTCCTGGAGTTATTTAATTTACTCAAAGAAAAGATTCAATGTATTTTCTAATTAAAAATCTTGAACCACTCAAATTCATGGAATTGTTCCAAGGGAATCTAGAAATAAATTATCTAGAAAAATAACGAATGACTACGAAGAATCACAAAAATCCAAAATATTATTATTTTGGTTAACTTATTTAAAGTGAATTTTAATTTAATGAATTATTTCGAATGTCGGATTGTCACATAATGGTGTTTAGGAATTCCGAACTACAACATGGCGTCCCACGTCTCGTTCGAGATCCTTAACGCACCCGATGGACAACTTAACACAAGACAGTCCTCACAATTTCTAACGTTCACGCAGATCTTGCAAAAATATTAAAATTCAATAAATCATTCGGGGTGGCATAAAGGAAGTAAAATTCATTTAACAACTTACGAATAAAACACAATTGATATCTTTTGATAACGAAGAACACGGTCGACGTATATCAAAAGAACATAAATAAAATAATCTTTGAACAAGGTAAATGACATTAAGGAATTAATGACACGTACCTTGACTCAAGAAGAGGGATTATAAGAAGCGGGATGCTTTCCCTCATTCTTGATCTTGAGTTTCTTGAGCACAAATGCTGGGTGACTCACACCGGCACAACGAGGTAACAAATGAGTTGTTTTAGCCCGAAGGCTTGGTGATCTCACACCGAACTAGAACTATATAGTTAACAACAAGGGAGTATATTTAGTCACAAAGACATGATATCTCCATACCAACCGACAAATGATCAATAGACCATGCTAGGTACGTAACGACGTACAAGACAATCTCAGATAGAAATCAAGAAACATCAGGATCAAAGGCGCTTACAATGTGCGTAACGACGCACGGGCAAGATATCCAATGATCAATCAACTACAAGGATCATAAATGATCAACAAGATAAGTGTGATACACAATAGTTTCCAATTGCACATGTCCAGTAATTATCCGTCAAAGCAAACACAAGGGTCCATAGTCCCCATGTTTACTAAGCCGTTTAATTAAATTTCTCGTACGATTGAAGTTGTCATGACAATGTCGAATTACGATCACCGAAGTGATCGACAACTTGAAATTTACATTCTAAAAATGTAACTTATTCAAAGATGGACATCGATTAGCAACTTGAGTCAAAGAATAAAACAGAAGCACTAGTAGAGCACACGGGTCCTAGATGGACTATAGAAATCAACCCAAAGGAGACGAATCAATAACTATTCTAAAAGACTAAAGATAGGCCACCTGAGACATAAGCACCCCTCCTGTAGGAGGTACACTGGGTGAATCAACTCGTGCATGGATACGACCAACTATTTCGCTTCTTTAAGAAAAAAGAAGAAGGAAAATGTTAATCTCAAGTTGAATTCAAACAACACAGATTCAATCAAAGTGGAATCGTATAGGAAGACAAGCTACGACGGGTCTTAGGACTCTAACTAAAACCCTAAAGCACAATTCCCGACAGTGGCTTAAGGCAATACCATCGTCATACTATCTTACACTGTTCCGGAAAGTTGCTCTGATACCAAACTGTAGCGCCCCGCCTCTATATCCACTATCGTCCAGTTCATTTCAGAGAAATGTCGCAGACCATAACGGAGAATGTGGTTTGCGAAGGGCGACCGATTGTATGATTGCTCCATGTGAGGAATTCACATCGAATTCTGATACCGATTAAAATTTTGACATGACCATTCGGCACATAAGGCAACTACACAATGGCTATATGCAATCCGCAAAGTAGTATAAAATAGACAACAACAATAATATAAATATGGTATATCTCAAAGCCAGACACAGAATAATCATATCACAAAGGCGGGGTAGATATGAATAAACCAAGGATGTATACAAAAAGATAGTGGTCAACAAAGATCCACTAATCCCAAAAGAATAAATACATGCACCATGATCTAAACAAAAGAATATGTACACAACAAGATAATGTAAGTAAAAAAGTACATAAAACCGCAGAAACAGAGTAGCAAGCTGAAAGCGGAAGATCAATCCTGCTATGAGTCCCAGAGGAGTACCTAAAATGACTCGGCCTGACCCGAGTATTATTTATAAGGAAATAAACAATAAACGGATCAGTCTAGCTGTACCTATCAAATAAACGGAGATAACAAGAGATATAACACAGGTTGACATGATTCTACGAATAACATCAAATCATAACTAAATATGAAACATAGCATGTCAACACAACTATCTCTAAATAATCTCCTAGCTAATGTGGAATACAACATTCCAATAATCATAAATCATCAAGAAATCTTAAATCATCAAGAAATTATAAATCACCAAGAAATCATAAATCACCAAGTAATCATAAATCATCAAGTAATCATAAATCACCAAGAAATCATAAATCATCAAGACATCATAAATCACCAAAACATCATAGAAAACATCACCAAGAGGCAGGCCTGTTCACCAAGATGAGATACGATCTCTAGGTAGCGAACCTATATATTTGATCCGAAGCTCCCCACGAAGCCGAGTCGTGACTTCGGAAGAGAGAAAACACATAAATTGTGAAATCCCTAGAAAACATCATAAATCATATAGAGGCTGACCGAGGTCCCATAGGTGAAATCCAAGAATCGTAAATCCCGCTCGGGCGATCGAGGACCACAAAACACAATTCATAAAGGATCACATCGACCCGGGTGAATAGAAATTACTCCAAGCTAGTTGATATAAGGAAATAGCAACATGACATATAACCACATGCTACTCTCGAATATTTATGAACCCGTAGTTGGTTTCTGTTCAAAACAGAGAAAATCTTAAAAGGACCATTGCCACGGTTTTCGATGGGACGATTCCAAGAATTAACCATCGAAGCAAAAGCAAGGGTTCATAGTCCTTGATTTTACTAAGACGTTTAATTAGATTTCTCATACGAACGAGAAAAAGGTTTATAAAATATATACTAGTAGATTTGAAGAAGGTTCATAAAACGATTTCGTAAATTAGCTTCGTATAATGAAGTAAGATTGGAAACCATTTTAATACAAGAATTTGATATCTACTAATAACATAAAATCTCTTTATATAATCTTCAAAGTGGCAATAAACAATAGTATATTTGCCGAGGCAAATCGATCAAGGGGATTCACGTCATAATGACATAAATCCAAATCATAAATCATCAAATGTAAATTCGATGAATCGAATATACATATGGCTCGTTAGTGAATCCAATGGCGTTAATAAACGGTTAGAAATCACCCTGGAGTGACAGGAAACAAAGACCCAAAATCAGGTGCCGCAGATCAAAGAATGATCACCTAGGTGATCGCTAATGCGTAATTCACATTACAATAACATATATGAAATCAAGGGATAACAGTTGTAATTTCAATCAACGAATGAATCGAAATCCCAAACTAGCACCCGAAGGTTTTAAAGTACATCGGAATAGACTCGAAGGATATCGAGTCGATAATTCATGTTTTAATGGCGTGAAGCATCTTAGCAAGAGAATCGAATTAATTCGATATACTAAAATAGAGCGCATGGGCTTTAGAATGATCACTCATTTAATTCACATCATTAACAAATGTGAATCGTCCAATAAGGATCAACATTGGAAGAATCACATGAGAATCAAAGTCGATGAATCGAGCTGCTGGAATCTGTAAATTCGTAAAGCTGAAGTTCACAAACGAAGCCCAAACGGGCCGAAACTTGGCCAGGTATGAGCTCAAACGATACTAAACTATTGACCGTGGCTCACCGGTCAATAGCAGTTTCAGGCAGACAGACGTCTGACCTGTAGTGACAAACGTCCGTCACTGCAGGAAGCAGTTTTTTTATGTTTCCCGAGAGCCGGGACAGACATCTGACCCATTTTGGTCAGACGTCTGAGCTGTAGCAATAATTTATTTTCTCCCCAAATATTGACAGACGTCTGTCCTCCTCCCGGACAGACATCTGAGCTGTAGTATGGCCATTTTTGCTTAGGAAATGAGGTGCAAATGGTTCTCGGGCGAGCTCGGATCATTGGTGATGGCTTATAACGTTTTCTAATTGAAAATGAAGCCTCCTTAGCTCACCGAAAACACTCAAGAACACATACACACACATGCAAGCATTCATACAAGAGATTTGCAATGGTTTCGATCATAAGTTCAAAGGTGAACTAAATCTCAAACCAAAGCTATCAAACGCGATTCAAACTAGAACAAGATGGTTTGGCAATACTAAAGGGAAGCTACAAGAGCATGGGTGCACACAATAACTTCACCTATAACATACACAAACATTCACACAAGGTATTTGCAATGATTCTTGGTTATATACTACAAAACGAACAAATTACCTAACCAAAGCAATCAAATGCAATATAAGTGAATTGTGAAGTCTTAGAACTTTGCCGGGGGACAATGGAGCTTCACAACCACGCCAAAACAACACGCAACATATGAATGGATCATATGAGTACCCCAAATCATAATTTTCCAACTCAATGTAACATGAATACATGAAATCAACTTAGTTACACTAGCTTAACCAATTCACTGGCATACGCAAACTCAATGAACACTAAATTACACTTGTGCAAGCCATAAACTTGCAGCATAGATGTGAGTTCAACAAAGAACTCACCTTGGTTTCAAACGACGAAGAACAAGCTCCAATCCAAGCAAAGAACCCACCTTTCTTCACTAGCTCCTCAATAATCACCTCATAAACCCAAATGAAGACTCATGAGTGTTAGGGCACACTACAAATCCGAAATTGAGAGGAGAGAAAGGTAGAGAGGGAGAGTAGAGAGCTTACCCATGTCTTAGAATTAGATTTGCACTTGAATTGAGCTCTAGATTGGAAGCCCTAGCTTACGGAATTTCTATTTCCCGTTCCCTCTCCATTTCTATCTCTTTTTTCTAAGTTTGGAGAATGAATAAAGGAGGGAGGAAGACTTGGGGTTATATGGTGAGCTAGGCTAGCTCAACCAAGACCCAACCCAAAGTTCCCAAATCTCCGAAACTCGGAACATATCGAACCTTATAGTTTTCGAACACCTAAATGACGTTTTGAACTCGATGGAAGTGGTTTCGAGTTCAAATTCATTCGTATGTGAAAAGTGATATCTTGGTCATACATTCTAATGAGAAAACGACCAAATTTCACTAACTCAAAAGGTATCGATGCTTATAGTCAAAAAGGTCGTAAACGATGATCCAGACTCAATGGAAGTGGTCCCGAGTCCTAATTCAACCGTATGCAAAATATGACTTTTTGGATACACGTTCGATTAACTATTAACGACGATATATTTAAATAAAATATTTAAATACATTATCATTAAATGAGCGGGTTGTTACAATACATGGCTAGCCAATACATCCCTATAATAATACCATGCCCTGGAAACCCTAATATGTCGGCATCACTATCAAACTCGATGCCTAATATAGAAAGTATAAAACTCTTACACATTATAGACAAATAAGACAACCCTCTTATAGGGTTTGAATTTACTATTATATCAGAAACAAGAGATATACTAAGGTGCATACGATCAACTAATGAAGTAGAAATGAACAAATGTGAAGCACCTAAATCAAATAAGGTCCTAATTGGAAAGTCATAAAGAGAGATCAAACTTTCGACTTTGTCCGAGGACACTTCTTACTATAATGACGTAGCTGTCAATTAAAGCCACTCCCTTTCTTAACAGTCCTCTTACAGTCCCTCACAAAATGGCATGTCATGCAGCATCTATGTAATAACCCGGAAATTCAAACCAATTTAAAATTTTTATTTTGGAAATTTTATTGAATTTTGGATATTTAAAATGATTTATTTTAAATAATGATGAGGAGAAATTTATTTTGAATAGAATTGGAACGTATATTTTTATTTGAATCGACGTTAGAATATAAATATTTTATTTTAATTATAAAAAGAATTGAAAATGGTGCGGTAGTTTGAAAATTCAATTTCAAAGTTCAAATGAATGTACAGGATTCAAAATAAACCGGATTTTAGCAAAACCAAAAATATTTGAATCTGTTTGAAAATATCTTTCCAATGAATCCGAAAAATTGAAATTTCATAGCGGGAATAAAAAGTTACCCCCAATTGAAAATTCAGAATAGTCGTTATGGAATTTTGGCCCTTAAAAATGGAAATTTTGCAATCGACCTTCGTTTTTTACGAAACCACTTTTTTTGGATCCGGGATTTCAAGTTATTTCTAGATTCCAAAATTCCAAATTTTCTGAATTAATATGTGAGCGTGGCGAAGGAAAACATGTTTTGATAGTTTCAGTCAATTTGGATCGACCAGAAAATGGCCATTTTTCAAACGGTCTCCAAATTTGACGAAATTAGTTTTGTTAGGACCGTATCGTCAAAACATAGCTAGATTTATTTCTCTAGAATTTTTGAAGTCAGTGTGTGGCCCCAGTAAATTAAAATGTGCGTTTGAATTTAAAATATAATGATTTATATTTATGTGAAAATTAATCGTAACAGCCGAATTAGGTTACGAAACAAATCCCATTGTGTTCGGAATGGGGGTACTTAGCTAGGGGTGATAGTTGTTGGGTTTGATTTGGGGTTCGTAGGAAAAACAAGTATTTTTGGAAATTAAAATAATATTATAATAAATAAAAGCTATAAAAGGCCAAGCCCGTTCACTAAAACCCTAATACCATTTGTTGCCACCGCCAATTCATATTGTACGGCATATATCGTTCAAAAAAAATCCCCAATCTCTCCCTATCCATTGCAAATCAGTTCATGGATCCAAAGCAATTATGGTTCGGATTTCTATGGGGTTTCGATTTATACGGAAGTGATTGAATTTCGTGGAGTGTAGCCCTCGATTTCTGGGTTCAAAGTGGTGATATTCAAAGAGGGTTTCAGGCCCCCTATGCCGTGCGAGTTCGACGTTGCTCCGACCGGTGGTGGCACTCATGGTGGTGGTTCGAGTGGAAGGCCTAGATCGAGCTCCGACGAACTTGAGGAGGTGTAGATGTTGGTCAAAGGAAAGGAGTGAGGTTCGATTTTTACCAGAAGGTGAACCGAAGAGAAGAGGGTATAAAAGGGAATTAAATTATTTAATTAATTTTAATTAATTCGATTATGTCATTAACACAAATATTATTGTATCTTCTCCATACGAGCTCGGAATGACGAACGGTCAGTTGCGTTGGATTCGCAACAACGAACATTACGCGATGGAGCTGACCAGAACAGAAACAGTGCAAGTTCTAATTTTAGCTAAATTCGAATCAAAACAGAATGGAATTCACAAATAAAACCGATCAAAGGTGAGAATTCTCTCACTATAAATTATTTCTGTACAGTTATTTATTTTATAACTGTATATATGAACTGCTCCCCGTCGTCCACAGACCATGGATGACTTGTTTGTTTGATTGTATTATGAAAATTGATTGTGATGTGAAATGGACTGTATAAAATATATGAATAATAAAAATATCATTTTTATCGTATATATGAAGTAAATGAAACATTCATATGTTGAATAAATTGTTTGAATGATAAAATTCACATTTTATCGTATATATGAAGTAAATAAAATATTCATATGTTGAATAAATTGTTTGAACGATAAAATTCACATTTTATCGTATGTATGAAGTAAATGAAACATTCTTATGTGGAATAAATTGTTTGAACGATAAAATTAACATTTTATCGTATATATGAAGTAAATAAAATATTCATATGTTGAATAAATTGTTTGAACGATAAAATTCACATTTTATCGTATATATGAAGTAAACAAAATATTCATATGTTGAATAAATTGTTTGAACGATAAAATTCACATTTTTATCGTATATATGAAGTAAATGAAACATTCATATGTTGAATAAATTTTTTAAACGATAAAATTCACATTTTATCGTATATATGAAGTAAATGAATCATTCATATGTTGAATAAATTGTTTGAACGATAAAATTCACATTTTTATCGTATATATGAAGTAAATAAAACATTTATATGTTGAATAAATTGTTTGAAAGATAAAATTCACATTTTATCGTATATATGAAGTAAATAAAATATTCATATGTTGAATAAATTGTTTATATGATAAAATTCACATTTTATCGTATATATGAAGTAAATGAAACATTCATATGTGGAATAAATTCTTTGAACAATAAAAATAACATTTTTATTGTACGTATGAAGTATATGAAATATTCATGTTTGAAATAAATTCCTTGAACGATAAAAATAACATTTTTATCATGTACGTAAAGTATTAAAAATAGTCATACGTTGAAATGAATTGTAATTTGTTAAAAATAACATTTTTAACACATATATGAGTATATAAAAAATAGTCATACCTTGAAATAAATACTAGTTCGCTAAAATTATCATTTTTAGCGTATATATGGAATATATAAAATTGTCATACGATGGAAATATTATTAGTTCGCTAATAATATTATTTTTGGCTTATACATGCGTTGTGTGAAATTATATATGCGTTGAATGAATATATAAAAGCGTCGTATGAAAATATATATATGGGCGTTATATGAAATTATACATATACGATGTATGAAAATATATGTATGCGTGGTTTAAAAATATATAAACGTTATATAATATATATATATATATATATACATTATAAGAAAATGTATATATAGGCGTTGTATGAAAATATACATATATGATATATTGAACAGGACATAGCAAGGAGGCTAGAGAAGAGGAATAAAATTGTATGCCCGACAAATAGGTACATATTTAATGTTTTGCTTGGGTATGATGATTTTATGAGCCGACTGGCTAGCCGCTTGGCTGTTTCTTTTTTTTTGGATTGGAGAGGCCTGTATGGCGATTTCGGGATTTTCCCGGTGCTCCCGTGCAGGGGAGGTTATGGCGAAATTTTTCGAAAATTTACAGTGTTAGCTAAATTTTTGAAAAATTAGAAAGTTCTTAGAAACTGAAAAGTTGAAGAACTTGAGCCAGAATAGAAATTGAAATCATTTTCAAATGATTTATAAAATACGTTTTAAATGGAAATCAACAAAATATATATATTATATATATAATATAATGGCCTGAATAGAACGCGCCGCACTGCGGCAGTTCGCGAATTTCGACCATCGAATTCGAACGGACATT
Organism: Allium sativum; assembly: GCA_030737875.1. Taxonomy (NCBI): domain Eukaryota; kingdom Viridiplantae; phylum Streptophyta; class Magnoliopsida; order Asparagales; family Amaryllidaceae; genus Allium; species Allium sativum. The sequence continues at coordinate 255,833,748 of CM060927.1, read as the reverse complement.
ATGGGAGATCCGACCGTCGGATTCTCCTAAAACCAGAACCGTTGGGTTCGTATCAAAAAGAGCTTTCTAACGAATACAAGAAATTAGAAATCTAACAGTTGGATTTGGAATTATGTCCAAATCAAATTTGGAAAAGTTCGGTATAAGTGCAGTTCGATGACCGTTTATGGAAATCAACTGTACGGGCCTTGATAAAATTATTAAAAATATTAATAATTTGTGTAAATCAAAAGAAATGATTTGAAAAGAATTGGGATGAAAAATTCCATATTTGAAAAGATAAAAATATATTTTTATCGAAATGAACTAGTTATTAACTCGAATTATAATCCGATTATTTTTAAATAAATAAATTGGATTGAGAAATGGTTTTAAATAACCAGAATTTTCCAATGAATAAATTAGAATGGTTTGGAATGGAAATAATCTTCGGAATATTTCTATATTGGATTCCGTGATTATACGGATATTGTGAAGGGAATTTGGAAGATATTGATATCATTATTCCCGATATGATATCTGTTGGTTTCAGGATTTGATGTTGAATATAAATCGATACTATCTCTATTCAAAACCTTATATTTAATGTCAAATTGGATTGATTGATTGTTTGGATTGTGCTCGAACCGTTTATGAGCAAGATATGCTTTTACATTTAGCATTGGGTTGGGTAGAAATACTGGTAGGCTAACATCTTGTGAAACACTTCACAATTTGACTATGAGATGTGTAGCGATGTTGTTATGTTCATTTCAAATTTAATGAATGATTGTGAAATGATATTTTTCTTAAGTGAAAAGAATGTATTCCCGATTTTGGACAGGGAATTTTTTATAAAAATGTTTTATAAAACAGAAAGGATTTCGGCTAAAACCCGATGATTTCTAAATGATTTGGAAATGTATTATGGTTTTACATTATAGTTCATCACATATTCGATTAGTTGCTATTAATGATGTATCTGTTTGGTGGCGGAGAATTTATTCTCTTGCTTAACACCCTTCTTTGAGACGTACGAGCTCAAAGGTTATGTGATTAATAGTGACTAATCATATGTGTTAACTGCTGATGTGAAGTACTATATTATGAAAGTACTTGTGATTATTATGTTGTGAAATGATTTTCCCTACTTCGGGATATGAAATGATTTGGTATGTGGCTAAATATTTGGTAACTCGATCTACTAAAAGTACGGGTGGGATCCAGTGCCTTAGCGTGAGTGGTCAGTGTCTAGCCTGCTCCATGTGTGGGAGGTGCATATATATATATATATATATATATATATATATATATATATATATATATATCGAGTTGCTTAGGTACGTGCCCTTTGCCTTGTCTGAGGGGAGCCCGATATTTGGTTGCATACTTGTTTGTATGCATTGTTATGTTTTGGAATTCATATTTCCAAATGATTTGATTTGAGATCCCGAAGTGAAATCTACTTTGATATAAAAAGCTAGATATGTATTTCAAATGATTTGAAATAGAAATCGGGAAATAAAGTCCAAAGGAATAATTTCTGTAAATTAAATTGGATTTGGAAAATCTAAGTGTCGTGATTAATCTAAACGGGTAGATTGGGATATCGCATGTTGATTGATGCATAGTAGATCCATGTATCTATATTGATTGTTGTTTATACACTGGCATTCATGGGGGTAAACCCGTTCCGCGTTAGCGGCGTGGTCCCGTGATTTGCCTTATCATTTTGATAAGTTAATTTTAGCTGTAGAGTTTCTCACACCAGTCCCATGACTGACTCGTAGTTTGTTTCACTTTGCAAACTCGAGTGTCCCTATTTTCCACACGGGCAGTCGAGTAGTTTATTTTGTTGATATATAAGAAGGATTCTGGATCGAAGCTTAAAGCTATGTTCAGAGCATTGTTAGTCTTCCGCTGTGTTGTTTATATTTCCGTTGTGCATTGTATTACATTTATTGTAAATTAATCTTCCACTGTATTATATGATTTGATGTACTCTGATATTCTGTACTATGATGTAACATTATTATGATGTTTTAAGAAGTCTTCTATTATTTGTTTTGATGCGTTGTATTCCCAGAGTTAGCGTATTCGGATTTCGAATGGTCTTGGTCGATTTAGCGATCGATTAGGTCCGGGCGAAATCCGTATCGTTACAATCTATGGCATCTTATGTCCTTCTTTATCTGAGCTTTCTATGTCCTCTAGCCTTTCTTTTTATTAACTTTCTTAGGCCACCATTTCTTCTTTTCAAAACCATATTTAGCTACCTCAACTTTACTTTCCTTGGAATCATCTTTCCCTCCCGCATGCATTAGCGCGATCTCGACAAGATTTTTGAACGTAGCACCCATCGGGATATGAGTAATGGCAAGTCATTGTAACGGTTGATTCAAACCCTTAGCAAACATCACAACATTCTCATGAATCGTATTCCCTAAATCTTCCCCAACCCTGGCAAACTTAATAAACCAATTAATGTATTCCTTCACAAAAAGATCACTTTGTCTCAGTACTAAAAATTTCTCCAATTGCATGCCCTCTTCCGCATGAGATAGAAACTTCCTTCCAAATCTCCCCACAAACTCATTCCAAGTCTCAAAACCTTGCTCTGCCTCATCCATCTCCCACCAATAAGAATCCCCACCCTTCAATTGCCAATCAGCCAACTGAACTCTCCTCCTATTCTCAAGCTCCAAAAGTCTAAATATACGCTCAGTATTCCAGAGCCAAGCGCCGACCTCAACAAAAGTCTATGAACCAAAGGAAGGTCTTACCGCCTAGAGTAGTGAAATCTTTGCATAGCTTAGAGGGGTCGGCCACTGGAAGTGGGTTAGGAGGATCCACCATGGCTGGAACGGAGCTTCGGCATTCTCTTGCCCTTCAGCTGGTATCGTAGATTACATGTACTTGCGGAACCAAGTTAGAATAAGGATACCCTTAGGAAAATTTGGTGCTCCAGACATGCTACGAACGGAAAAGAGAGAAGGATTCAGGAACAAAATCAAGGGAATATTATTATTGACTTGAGGAGATATTTTTCAAAAACAAACTTCCATTTTGAAAACATTTTTTTAAATAGAATTTTCTTTTTTAAAACAAAATTTTCCTCTGATCTTGTAATCTTAGGCTCTAATACCAAATGTAACACCCCACACTACTTAACGTCGCCTATATGAGGATTTCGCTAAGAAATATGAAGCTTATATGTATAAAATAAGATCATAAAGACATAAATTCAGAAGACACTATAAGAAAAACATGACATAACATAGGATTTTATTTAAAGCAGAATAAAGAGCGTTATTACATCACAAATTTTACTTTATCATAAAAACCACAACTGTCTAATGAGAGAAGCGTAATTAGAGAACTAATTAAAATCCCTCTCAACATCAAGTACATAAATAAAAAAACCGTAGAGCAATACTTGTAAAAGCAGAGAATAAGACAAATGAGTATCTTCAATGGCTAAGCTGGGCCAAAACTCTATCAACTACTAGATTTTCCACCCTGAGAATCTAAAGGGAAGGAAGAAAGAAGAGAGAAAGAAAAACTAGTTAGATAGTAAGCCCGGTGTGCTCTATAATTATTAGCATGATTGATAAAAGAGGAAATCTAGATAGAATACTAGTTTAAAACACAATACGGTAAATAAGAATAAGAAGATAAGTAAGGATGTAGTTGATTGTCAAATCATTCAATTTATGCACCATTTGTTGCAAATCATAATTAGGATATAACCTATGCTATCGATCAGCTCCTAAACCATAATTGTGATAACCTATGTTGACTATGGTCTCATGTTTATCAGACCCAACCCATCAACTTTAAAGGACATAGCATTATTCACAGGCTTCATAACGTATAATTTTCCCTAATTGGCGCAATGCGTGCTAATTACCTCTCCAAAACGCTCCCGTACCCACCCCGTTTAGACCCCTTGCTACTTAGTACAGTATAAGCGTGCCTCCGCCTCCTCGTGAGATCTTGGTGTAGTGTGATAAAAAGGAACACTTACTAATACAGATCCCTAAACCAAAAATGCAGTTTGACTTAAGTTACCCCTAAACTTAATCCCCATTTTAATTTTCTAGCGCCAAGGCAATTATATAATTAGTGTTGACCACCTAGCTACCCCAGACTCCCCATAGAATTGCCAATAAATGCCTGAATCACCATAAATTAAATGTTTTAATTGTCCACTTATTTTTCGAAATCGGCCTACCCCTACTGCCGGAATGGGCCACTACTACAAGCATCTTATTTTTCCTAATAATCTTACGCTATTGGAACGGGCTACTACTATTCATGCTAATTAATTTGTTTATATCAAACTTAGCACCCAATTGAAGTTTATTAATAAGCCAACTTTCTTCATGTATTTTTTGGGTCATATTATAAGTTACGTGTAAACTTTGTTTTATAGTATGTCTGTGTGAAAACCCTTAACTTCCGCGGTGAGGAAAGAGCGGATAGTTCGAGAATAAGCCACAAAAGAACGCAGACAGAAGAACATTTCATTGTATATTACAACAATTCCATCAGATACAAGAATATACAGAGCATATATAAATAAATATTACACATTCGATAAATATCAGAGGTTACAATACATTGTATAGCAGCGGAAAATAGTACAAAACACAACTGAAGGAGATATACGGATACAAAGCTTTCCGGATATCGTTCCAGCTGTAAACCAGTTTCTTGTGAATATAAATCTGCAAAACCAAAACTACTATCTGCCCATGTCAAAATAGGGGCACCCAGAATTTAGGTTAAAACAATAAACTCTAGGTCAGTCATGGGACTGGTGTGAGAACTAAAACAGCTAAATCTTTATTTTAAAGTTTGGTAAATCAAGGGACCACGCTGTATAACACGGAATGGGTTTCCTCCCAAGAATACCAGTGCATAAAACAAACAACGCAATGCTAAATAAAGAAAAATGAAGCTATTATAAGACCCAGGTCCCATCAAACAATGCAACGCAAGCCGGAGGATAGGGTTTCTACCTTATTATAGCCAAAGAATGCTTGATACGTTTAAAATAGATTATTTTGATTGTACTATAAGTGTATAGTGTCAAAAACATTTTCAATCATAAGTATTAATCATAGATGGCATGGGTACCATATACCATGTCGCCATACTAGTTCTACAATTAAAACCGCAAAATCACGTATTCGGGAATTGGATTTCCATCTGTGAACCGAGGCAAAAGATAGTCCTCTACCGATTTAAGACGCTTTAGTCCGCCCCTCAGGTCAGAGCTCAAGTGACCTTTGGATCGTCAGGGCCGGTCCACCGATGTGGATTAAAATGCCTGAACACTGCATTTCCCCGCCCTTTGGGGCGTAGGTGAGCCAACTAAATGACTCCATCGGTCTTAGATCGACCGATATAACCAAGGCGCCTCGCAACAGCAACAACCACATAAGTCAAACTCGTCAGGGCATGTAAAACCACCGACGCCACTTCTAACTAGAAAGAAACGCATGTCCTCCCTGAGGGCCTTCTCCCGTTTTTGGTTCACACCGGGGTGTGAGGCTCGCGAATCAACGCTACACAAAGCTATGCCACACAGGCGGTGCTTTGATCATTAACCACAAGACTTTGCTTTTCAATAGAAGCCTTGATCAATTGCCACTTAGGCATGCCACACAGGCAATTCACTCCATGCGATTGATATCCATCAATATATAACCCCTAAGCTCGTACGTCTCAGAGAAGGGCGTTAAGCAAGAGAATAAATTCTCCTCCGCCAAACAGATATATATTTAACAGAAATCAATCACACAGACTGAAATCCAATGTCAGACACACAGTCCATTTACAAATTCGTTCTGGGTCTGAATGAAACCAGAGGCACCTAGTACCCCGCATATCCATCGATCTCCAAGTACGTCTGGACGACCACTAACCGATTCCCTCCTCTCGGGTGTACGACCCAATCAAGATCATCAGTAATTACCCAAACAACGTGAAAACCTCCGGTCTTCAACCACCGTCTTCATCTTCGACACCACGTCAAATCAGTTATTCGGAATGGGATAAACCCGGTCTTTCTGAATAACCCGCGTATATAATAAACAAGTGTTGCACAAACCCAACATACGCCTTATTCCAATTCAGAATATTATTTTATTCAAATATTCTTATACTATGGGAAGGGTTCCCATTAATTTTATCAAAGATAAATTCTTTAAATTTATTCTTTAATCTTCTTTGAATATCAATTCAAACTAGTCGGGATTAGCGAACCTCACCGGAGTAATCATTTATTTTATTTCCCAATCCCCACCTATTCATCCCACGAAGTAAAACTGGTCATACTTCATATCTAACACCACGGTGTTATCGGTAAATTCAATTATCATTTCACGTTCAAATCTAATTAATGATTTAACTATCGCCTGGAGCAAAACTGGTGATACTCCCTTCTCGATATTTTCAATCTAATTAAAGATTCATTAAAACTCCACTTAGTTTTAATCTTTAACTGGGTTAAAGAATCAGTGTCATTTAAAACACGGTTCACGATAAACCCAAAATCACATTCCATTAATTATCGGGTTAAAGAACAAGTGTTATTTAAAACACTGTTCACGATAAACCCAAAAATCAATACCAATTCAATTCCAATTAAATATTATTTAATTGGTACACTTCATTAAATCTAAATAAAAAGATTTAATCTTTTTCTCCACCGGGCTTAAGAAAAGTGTTAATGAAGACACCGTTCACGACAAACCCAAATCACATTTTGATATTAAATACAAGGCTCTGAATAGAAAATGTACCGGCTTATATTCAATATCAAATTCTACGACCAACAAATATCGTATTGGAAATAACGATATTAATATATCTTTCAAATTCCCATAACAATATCTGTATCATCACGAAATCCAACATCGAAATATACCATAGACAATTTCGATTCAAATCCCTTCCAATTCAATTGTTGGAATTTCTGGTTATTTTCAAAACCATTTCAAATCCAATTTATTTATTTTAAAAATAAATAGAATTATAATTCTAGTTCAAAACTAGTTCATTTCAATAAAAATCTATTTTTATCTTTTCAAATATGGAGGTTTTCATCCCAATTCTTCACAAATCATTCCTTATGATTTTACACAAATTATTGATTTTTTATATACTTTTATCAAGGCCTGTACTGTCGATTTCCATCAACGGCCATCGAACTGCACTTACAACGACCTTTTCCAAATTTGATTTGGACATAATTCCAAATCCAACCGTTAGATTTCTAATTTCTAATATTCTTTAGAAATCTCTTTTCGATACGAACCCAACGGTTCTGGTATTAGGAGAATCCGATGGTCGGATCTCCCGCAATATCCATTCGAAGTGAATGGTCGAAATTCGCGAACTACCGTGGCGCGGTGCGTTCTATTCAGACCATTATATTATATGTATAATATATACTTCGTCGATTCCTTTTTTTAAAATGTATTTTATAAATCGTTTTAAATTCGTTTTCGAAACGATTTCCACTTCATTTCAAATTCAAATCAAAATAGAATTTTTCCTTATAAATTCATTTCAAATTGATTTCAATTCAAATCGATTTTCAGTTCAATTTCAACACGTTTTAAATTCAATTCAAATTGATTTCAATTCTATTTCAACCTAATTCAAAATTCAATTCTATTCAGTTTAATTCGAATTTCAATTCAATTCAGTTTAATTCGAATTTCAATTCAATTCAGTTTAATTCGAATTTCAATTCAATTCAGTTTAATTCGAATTTCAATTCTTTTCAAAATATCAGATTTTGAAATCACTTTCGATGTTCATTATAGAATGAATAAAATCGATATAAATATCGTTCACGTCAAAATGGCGTAAATCTAATCAACACGGCTTCATATACTTCTATTTTCAAATATTCTATTTAAAATATTCTATTTCAAAATTTTCTTTTTCAAATACTTCTATTTCAAAAATTTCTATTCAAATATTCTATTTCAAAACTGGAATGAGGCCCAATCAATTACCATAGATTTTACTTCTATGGATTTCCATACAACGCATGTATATATTAACAACGACAAATAATCAACCATCATCCAAAGTGCATTCTACACTGTATAAGCATCAAATATAAATATTCAACGCTTATAACAGTCTGTCAATCAATCGATCGACATACAACTAATTATTGGGATTAGTGCATGTCGTATATCATCTCAATATCCGTGTGGGATTTCAAACAATCAAACACAGATTTTATTTGTGCAATTGGGCGATGTGTAGAATTTATCGTCCCAATCAATATCAGTCAAATGTGTGTATATAAACAAATCGTCCGATTTGTTTATATTTATTTCATTTTAAATACACGTTAAAAATTCTATTTTCAACTATACAATATTTTCCACTATAAAATATTTTATTTCATTTCACATCACATCACACAATCAACTACACATCAAAATCAAACAAACAAGCATACAAGTCGTCCATGGTCTGTGGACGACGGGTGTCGGGTGCCACTAAACACCGTCTGCATCCTAGTATAGATCATTAACTAGAAAACAAAATTAAAAGGTGAGAAGTCCTCATAGAGGGTTCCACTCCGCCATGCTTTGCTTTTGAACTGCTGAACTGTCTGGATTTTCTTGAAATTCCAACGCAGTTCTTTTCACCCTGTTCAAATAAAAATTATATTTTTATCACTTCATTCAACAAATAAAAATCGTATTTTTAAACTGATCTTTCATATATAAAAAATCCCATTTTTATCGAAGTAAAAATCATATTTTTAATTATTCTAAAAATATAAAAACCATATTTTTACTACTCCTACTTTATAAAAATTATATTTTTATTCTTTCTACAATATAAAAAATCTCGTCTTTAACATTATAAAGATTCCGCCTTTAATCATTATAAAAATTCAACCTTTAACATTATAAAAATTCAATCTTTAACTTGCTATTCTATATATGTAAAAATCAAATTTTTATATTGAATCCATATATAGAAAAATCGGATTTCTATTCTCCATTCACATATAGAAAAAACCGAACTCTTTAATTTTTTTGTTTTTAACTGAAATTCTTCTTCCTAAAACTAATTACATTAACCAAGTAAAATAAACAACAAATAATGACTTACAGTCGTTGGGATGAGCAAGGGTTTGCGAGAAGCAGCGCTCGAGGTCTGGGGTCCTCGTTTTACGGTGGCACGGTTTTCAGGGCACGGATCTTAACAGGGGGGAGGTGCGCTGACGCGACTGGAGGGTGAGGAGGGGCTGGAAGCGGCGGTTGTGGGCGGAGGGGCCTCAAATCAAGGGAGGGAGAACGTCGGAGTGGGGCAACGCGAGGTCGAGGGCGGCTTAAGGGGGACACGACGGAAGAAGAGGGGAAGGGAGGGAGGAGAGAGGTTGCGGAGGACTTGGGGGGGCGCAGTCGTCGGAACGAGGGGGGCGTCGATCGATTAGGGCTTCCACCCTTTCTCTTTTTTATTTTGTTTCTGTTTTGGAAGTCAACGGTAGGGGAGGAGAGGTGATATGAAGGTTTTTATATTATTTAATTTATTTTAATTTTAAAAAGTAACTTTTTCATTCGAACTCGAAATGAGGCCCACCGCCTGTCGTCCATAGCTAATTACCCTCATTCCGAACACAATGGGATATGTATCGTAGGCTGATTCGATCGTTTCGATCAGTTTTCGTCAAAATCAAAATATAACTCTATATATTAAATTTGAACGCGCATTTCAATTTACCGGGACCACATACTAACTAGAAAAATTCCCAAAAAATATTTTCTAGCTTCGTATTGACGATACGGTCCTAACAAAACTAATTTCGTCAAATTCTGAGACCGTTAGAAAAATGGCCATTTTCCAGTCGATTAAAATCAACTAAAACTGGTCAAACGCGTTTTCCTTTGCCACGCTCACATATTGATTCGAAAAATTATGAAATTTGAAACCTAGCAATAATTTGACATCGCGGATCCAACAAAAGTGGCTTCGTCGAAATCCAAGGTAATTTGCAAAATTTCCATTTTTAAGGACCTGAATTCCATAACGACTATTCAGAATTTTCAACTGGGCATATCTTTTGATTCCCGCTATGAAATTTCAATTTTTCAGATTCGTTGGAAAGATATCCTCAATTAGATTCAAATATTTTCGGTTTTGCTAAAATCCGGTTTATTTTGCACCCGGTACATTCATTTAAATTTTGAAATCGCATTATCGAACTACCGCGCCATTTTCAATTCCTTTTATAATTTAAAATAAATATTTATATCCTAACGACGATCTATATAATATATACGTTCGAATTCTATTCAAATTAAATTTCTCGTCGTTATTATTTAAAATAATTCATTTTAAATATTCAAAATTCAAATAAATTGCCAAAATAAAAATTTTAAATTGGCCCAGATTTCCGGGTTATTACCATCTCCCCCACTTAAAACTTTTCGTCCCCGAAAAGGAACGAAGCCGAATGTTGTTTAACTAATCAAATCAACTTTCATTAATTTTTTACGGCTTAAGATCTTCAACTTTTCAGTTTCTAAGAACTTTTCAAATTTTTCAAAAATTTGGCTAACACCCTAAATTTTCGAAAAATTTCGCCATAACCTCCCCTGCACCGGGGACTTAGGGATTTTTCATATAGCCTCCTATGGCCTTCTTCAATCCAAAAGAAAAGGGAAAAGCCAATCGGCTCATAAAATCATCATCACCCAAACAAAACAGTAAATTATGGTAAACATATACCTATTTGTCGGGCTAATAATTTTTTTCTTCTGCTCTAGCCTCCTTGCTATGACCTGTTCAGTGTAAGTACATGTATATGCAAGCAAATGCGACTAATTTTCAATATAACTCACTATTTGATTAACTTGGCTAAAGGTTCAACTTTTAATTAATCAAAACATTAATCAAACTACACAACCATCAATCAATTAGTTGATTAGCTTTTCAAATTCATAACTTTGATATATAGTCAAAAATCACGTTTTTGATGCCAATCCACAACAATATATCCTATCTAATTTTGGTTCTCACACCAGTCAATAGAAAATATATAGAAACCCCACTTTCGAAACTCGAATACTAATTCTGATGATGTAGCTACAATCATCAGAATCATCTCCGGGCGACTAGAGTGTGACTCTATATCCATCCAGTATATTGGAGGCTTCTAATACACGTGGATCAGACGTATATTAAAATCTCTATATACCTGATAGTCCAAATCAATATAAATAAATATTCAAATACGTATAATTGATTAAAATTTTCAAAACAAAATTTGTTTTCACTTTAAAGATATACTCTTCATACTCGTTCTAGGATACTACTGATCCTATCTCTAACGAGTCATTCTCATTGGATATTACTAATCCAATATCCGATGAATTCTTTCGTATGGTTCTAACGTGTCTTGTTCTCTGAGCTTTGTAAACCAAAGCTCTGATATCACTGTGAAAACCCTTAACTTCCCCGGTGAGGAAAGAGCGAATAGTTCGAGAACAAGCCACAAAAGAACGCAGACAGAAGAACATTTCATTGTATATTACAACAATTCCATCAGATACAAGAATATACAGAGCATATATGAATAAATATTACACATTCGATAAATATCAAAGGTTACAATACATTGTATAGCAGCGGAAAATAATACAAAACACAACTGAAGGAGATATACAGATACAAAGCTTTCCGGATATCGTTCCAGCTGTAAACCAGGTTCCTGTGAATATAAATCTGCAAACCCAAAACTACTAGCTTCCCGGGTCAAAATAGGGGCACCCAGAGTTTAGGTTAAAAGAATAAACTCCAGGTTAGTCATGGGACTGGTGTGAGAATTAAAACAGTTATTAATCTTTATTTTAAAGTTCGGTAAATCAAGGGACCACGCTGTATAACACAGAACGGGTTTCCTCCCAAGACTACCAGTGCATAAAACAAACAGCGCAATGCTAAATAATGAAAAATGAAGCTATTATAAGACCCAGGTCCCATCACACAATGCAACGCAAGCCGGAGGATAAGGTTTTTACCTTATAATAGCCAAAGAATGCTTGATACGTTTAAAACAAATTATTTTGATAGTACTATAAGTGTATAGTGTCAAAAACAATTTCAATCATAAGTATCAATCATAGACGGCATGGGTACCATATATCATGTCGCCATACTAGTTCTACAATTAAAACCGCAAAATCACGTATTTGGGAATTGGATTTCCATCTGTGAACCGAGGCAAAAGATAGTCCTCTACCGATTCGAGACGCTCTAGTCCGCCCCTCAGGTCAGAGCTCGAGTGACCTTTGGATCATCAGGGTTGGTCCACCAATGTGGATTAAAATTCCTGAACACTGCGTTTCCCCACCTTTTGGGGCATAGGTGAGCCAACTAAATGACTTCATCGGTCCCGGATCTACCGATATAACCGAGGCGCCTCGCAACAGCAACAACCACATAAGTCAAACTCGTCAGGGCGTGTAAAACCACCGACGCCACTTCTAACTAGAAAGAAACGCATGTCCTCCCTGAGGTCCTTCTCCCGTTTTTGGTTCACACCGGGGTGTGAGGCTCGCGAATCAACGCTACACAAAGCTATGCCACACAGGCGGTGCTTTGATCATCAACCACAAGACTTTGCTTTTCAACAGAAGCCTTGATCAATTGCCACTTAGGCATGCCACACAGGCAATTCACTCCATGCGATGGATATCCATCAATATATAACCCCCGAGCTCGTATGTCTCAGAGAAGGGCGTTAAGCAAGAGAATAAATTCTCCGCCGCCAGACAGATATATATTTAATAGAAATCAATCACACAGACTGAAATCCAATGTCAGACACACAGTCCATTTACAAGTTCGTTCTGCGTCTGAACGAAACCGGAGGCACCTAGTACCCCGCATATCCATCGATCTCCAAGTACGTCTGGACGACCACTAACTGATTCCCTCCTCTTGGGTGTACGGCCCAATCAAGATCATCAGTAATTATCCAAACGACGTGAAGACCTCCGGTCTTCAACCACCGTCTTCATCTTCGACACAACGTCGAATCAGTTATTCAGAATGGGAGAAACCCGGTCTTTCTGAATAACTCGCGTATATAATAAACAAGTGTTGCACAAACCCAACATACACCTCATTCCAATTCAGAATATTCTTTTATTCAAATATTCTTATACTATGGGAAGGGTACCCATTAATTTTATCAAAGATAAATTCTTTAAATTTATTCTTTAATCTTCTTTGAATATCAATTCAAACTAGTTGGAATTAGCGAACCACAACGGAGTAATCATTTATTTTATTTCCCAATCCCCACCTATTCATCCCATGAAGTCAAACTGGTCATACTTCATATCTAACACCACGGTGTTATCGGTAAATTCAATTATCATTTCACGTTCAAATCTAATTAAAGATTTAACTATCACCTGGAGCAAAACTGGTGATACTCCCTTCTCGATCTTTTCAATCTAATTAAAGATTCATTAAAACTCCACTTAGTTTTAATCTTTAACTAGGTTAAAGAATCAGTGTCATTTAAAACACGGTTCACGATAAATCCAAAATCACATTCCATTAATTATCGGGTTAAAGAACAAGTGTTATTTAAAACACTGTTCACGATAAACTCAAAAATCAATACCAATTCAATTCCAATTAAATATTATTTAATTGGTACACTTCATTAAATCTAAATAAAAAGATTTATTCTTATTCTCCACTGGGCTTAAGAACAGTCATAATGAAGACACCATTCACGACAAACCCAAATCACATTTTGATATTAAATACAAGGCTCTGAATATAAAATGTACCGGCTTATATTCAATATCAAATTCTACGACCAACAAATATCGTATTGGAAATAACGATATTAATATATCTTTCAAATTCCCATAACAATATCTGTATCCTCACGTAATCCAACATCGAAATATTCCGTAGACAATTTCAATTCAAATCCCTTCCAATTCAATTGTTGGAATTTCTGGTTATTTTCAAAACCATTTCAAATCCAATTTATTTATTTTAAAAATAAATAGAATTATAATTCTAGTTCAAAACTAGTTCATTTCGATAAAAATCTATTTTTATCTTTTCAAATATGGATTTTTTCATCCCAATTCTTCACAAATCATTCCTTATGATTTTACACAAATTATTGATATTTTTAATAATTTTATCAAGGCCCGTACAGTCGATTTCCATCAACGGCCATCGAACTGCACTTACAACGACCTTTTCCAAATTTGATTTGGACATAATTCCAAATCCAACTGTTAGATTTATAATTTCTAATATTCGTTAGAAAGCTCTTTTCGATACAAACCCAACGGTTCTGGTTTTAGGAGATTCTGACGGTCGGATCTCCCGCAATATCCATTCGAAGTCAATGGTCGAAATTCGCGAACTACCGCGGCGCGGCGCGTTCTATTCAAGCCATTATATTATATATATAATATATACAATATATACTTCGTCGATTCCTTTTTTTAAAATGTATTTTATAAATTGTTTTAAATTCGTTTTCGAAAAGATTTCCACTTCATTTCAAATTCAGATCAAAATTGAATTTTTCCTTATAAATTCGTTTTAAATTCATTTCAAATTGATTTCAATTCAAATCGATTTTCAATTCAATTTCAATACGTTTTAAATTCAATTCAAATTTATTTCAATTCTATTTTAACCTATTTCGAATTTCAATTCTATTCAGTTTAATTCGAATTTCAATTCAATTCAGTTTAATTCGAATTTCAGTTCAATTCAGTTTAATTCGAATTTCAATTCTTTTCAAAATATCAGATTTTGAAATCACTTTCGATGTTCGTTATAGAATGAATAAAATCGATATAAATATCATTCACGTCAAAATGGTGTAAATCTAATCAACACGGCTTCATATACTTCTATTTTCAAATATTCTATTTCAAATATTTCTTTTTCAAATATTTCTATTTCAAAAATTTCTATTCAAATATTCTATTTCAAATATTCTATTTCAAAACTGGAATGAGGCCCAATCAATTACCATATATTTTACTTCTATGGATTTCCATACAATGCATGTATATATTAACAACGACAAATAATCAACCATCATCCAAAGTGCATTCTACACTGTATAAGCATCAAATATAAATATTCAACGCTTATAATAGTCTGTCAATCAATCAATCGACATACAACTAATTATTGGGATTAGTGCATGTCGTATATCATCCCAATACCCGTGTGGGGTTTCAAACAATCAAACACAGATTTTATTTGTGCAGTTGGGCGATGTGTAAAATTTATCGTCCCAATCAATATCAGTCAAATGTGTGTATATAAACAAATCGTCCGATTTGTTTATATTTATTTCATTTTAAATACACGTTAAAAATTCTATTTTCAACTATAAAATATTTTCCACTATAAAATATTTTATTTCATTTCACATCACATCATTCAATCAACTACACATCAAAATCAAACAAACAAGCATACAAGCCGTCCATGGTCTGTGGACGACGGGTGTCGGGTGCTACTAAACACCGTCTACATCCTAGTATAGATCATTAACTAGAAAACAAAATTAAAAGGTGAGAAGTTCTTAGAGAGGGTTCCACTCCGTCGTGCTTTGCTTTTGAACTGCTGAACTGTCTGGATTTGCCTGAAATTCCAATGCAGTTCTTTTCACGCTGTTCAAATAAAAATTATATTTTTATCACTTCATTCAATAAATAAAAATCGTATTTTTAAACTGATCTTTCATATATAAAAAATCCCATTTTTATCGAAGTAAAAATCATATTTTTCATTATTCTAAAAATATAAAAACCATATTTTTATTACTTCTACTTTTTAAAAATTATATTTTTATTCTTTCTAAAATATAAAAAATCTGGTCTTTAACATTATAAAGATTTCGCCTTTAATCATTATAAAAATTCAATCTTTAACATTATAAAAATTCAATCTTTAACATTATAAAAATTCAATCTTTAACTTGCTATTCTATATATGTAAAAATCGAATTTTTATATTGAATCCATATATAGAAAAATCGGATTTTTATTCTCCATTCACATATAGAAAAAATCGATCTCTTTTTTTTTAAACTGAAATTCTTCTTCCTAAAACTAATTACATTAACTAAGTAAAATAAACAATAAATAATGACTTACAGTCGTTGGGAGGAGCGAGGGTTTGCGAGAAGCAGCGCTCGAGGTCTGGGGTCCTCGTTTTAGGGTGGCACGGTTTTCAGGGCGCGGATCTTAACAGGGGGAGGTGCGCTGACGCGACTAGAGGGGGAGGAGGGGGTGGAAGCGACGGCTGTGGGCAGAGGGGCCTCAAATCGAGGGAGGGAGAACGTCGGAGTGGGGCAACGCGAGGTCAAGGGCGGCTTAAGGGGGACACGGCGGAAGAAGAGGGGAAGGGAGGGAGGAGAGAGGTTGCGGAGGACTTGGGGGGCGCCGTCGTCGGAACGAGGGGTGCGTCGATCGATTAGGGCTTCCGCCCTTTTTTTGTTTCAGATTTGGAAGTCAACGGTAGGGGAGGAGAAGTGATATAAAGGTTTTTATATTATATAATTTATTTTAATTTTAAAAACTAACTTTTTCATTCGAACTCGAAACGAGGCCCACCACCTGTCGTCCATAGCTAATTACCCCTATTCCGAATACAATGGTATATGTATCGTAGGCTGATTCGATCGTTTCGATCAGTTTTCGTCAAAATCAAAATATAACTCTATATATTAAATTTGAACGCGCATTTCAATTTACCGGGGCCACATACTAACTAGAAAAATTCCCAAAAAATATTTTCTAGCTTCGTATTGACGATACGGTCCTAACAAAACTAATTTCGTCGAATTCTAAGACCGTTAGAAAAATGGCCATTTTCCAGTCGATTAAAATCAACTAAAACTGGTCAAACGCGTTTTCCGTTGCCACGCTCACATATTGATTCGAAAAATTATGAAATTTGAAACCTAGCAATAATTTGACATCACGGATCCAACAAATGTGGTTTCGTCGAAATCTGAGGTCGTTTGCAAAATTTCCATTTTGAAGGGCCTGAATTCCATAGCGACTATTCAGAATTTTCAACTGGACATATCTTTTGATTCCCGCTATGAAATTTCAATTTTTTAGATTCGTTGGAAATATATCCTCAATTAGATTCAAATATTTTCGGTTTCGCTAAAATCCGGTTTATTTTGCACCCGGTACATTCATTTAAATTTTGAAATTGAACTACCGCGCCATTTTCAAATCCTTTTATAATTTAAAATAAATATTTATATCCTAATGATGATCTATATAATATATACGTTCGAATTCTATTCAAATTAAATTTCTCGTCGTTATTATTTAAAATAATTCATTTTAAATATTCAAAATTCAATAAAATTGCCAAAATAAAAATTTTAAATTGGCCCAGATTTCCGGGTTATTACAGTATGTATGTAAACATCACTTCATTTTAAAATCATTATAGAACCCATCCCTTGAAATTTAGCATCTATCCAAATTCCATTTATTCAATTTATCAAAGTTACAATTAGATCATCCCTTCATTATATAATTCCAATAAGCCCTAGTTTAACCTTTTTATGCATAATTCATATTTATCCCAAATGTGTGTTTATTGTCAAATTCGCAATGTTTACCCAAAATGCGCAGAAATAAGAAAAGATAATGGTTTAGACTCTTTGAAGGCCTAAACTCAGCGCGAAAATAAAAAGCACAAAGGCCTAAGCCCTCACATGGCCACGGGTCGGATAAAACAACATATCCAAAATAAAATAGGGATAAATTTGAACTATAAATATAATTATCTATGAGGAAAAAAGAAAATAAAGATGAATTGTATAATTACATTAACAGAATAGATTACTGAAATAGGCAGAAGAAAGAATAGAAGCAGAAATCAGATATACATCGATTATTTACAAAAAGAAAAATTGAAATCTAATGAAATCAACAACTATTATACTGTCAGAATAAACCCAAAATTATACTAATTTTGTAATCACATAAAATACTCACTATTTTAAGCAATCTGTTAGGTTCCAGTAAGAATTCTCAATATATAAATATTCTGTAATAACCCGAAAATTCGGAGCCAATTTAATTTTTTTTATTTTGGCAATTTTAACGA
Organism: Allium sativum; assembly: GCA_030737875.1. Classification (NCBI taxonomy): domain Eukaryota; kingdom Viridiplantae; phylum Streptophyta; class Magnoliopsida; order Asparagales; family Amaryllidaceae; genus Allium; species Allium sativum. The sequence continues at coordinate 255,815,574 of CM060927.1, read as the reverse complement.
ATTTTGAATATTTAAAATAGATTATTTTAAATAATAGCGACGAGAAATTTATTTTAAATAGAAATAGAACGTATATACTTATATAGATCGTCGTTAGAATATAAATATTTATTTTGAATTATAAAAGGAATTGAAAATGGCGCGGTAGTTCGATAATTCTATTTCAAAATTCAAATGAACATACCGGGTGCAAAATAAACCGGATTTTAACGAAACCAAAAATATTAGAATGTATTTGAGAATATCTTTCCAATGAATCCGAGAAATTGAAATTTCATAGCGGGAATCAAAAGTTATGTCCAGTTGAAAATTCAGAATTAGTTGCTATAGAATTCTGGCCCTTGAAAATAGCCATTCTGCAAACGACCTCGGTTTTCGACGAAACCACTTTTGTTGGATCCGTGATGTCAAGTTATTGCTAGATTCCAAAATTTGTAATTTTTCAAATCAATATGTGAGCGTGGCAAAGGAAAACGCGTTTGACCAGTTTCAATTGATTTTAATCGACTGGAAAATGGCTATTTTTCAAACGGTCTCAGAATTTGACGAAATTAGTTTTGTTAGGACCGTATCGTCAATACGAAGTTAGAAAATATTTTTTGGGAATTTTTCTAGTTAGTATGTGGCCTCGGTATATTGAAATGCGCGTTCAAATTCAATATATAGAGTTATATGTTGATTTTGACGAAAACTGGTCGAAACGATCGAATCAGCTTACGATACATATACCATTGTGTTCGGAATGGGGGTAATACGCTAGGGACGACAGTAGTTGGGTTCGAATCGGGTTTCGGATGAAAAGCCAACTCTAAATGAGAAATAAATTAAAATAAATAATTAAATTATATATTAACACACTCACCTTTCTCTCCCTCATAACCACCATTCAAAATAAATAAAAAACCCGCTGAAAAGGGGGAAACCCTTATCGCGCCGCTGCCTCTCGTCATCGCCCCCCCTCCCGACCTCCGACGCGCCTCAGGTGGCCCCCCTCCTTCCTCTCTCCTCCTTCTCCATCCCCAGCTCGAGGCCCGAAGACCACAACCACCCCAGAATCGCTCCCTCCCCTTCTAGATCCGACGCCTCCAGTGAATGCGGGCCCCACCGCGCCCCCTCAGCTCCGTCTCTGACCACCGGCGTAGCTCCCCTAGCCCTGTCTGTCTCCGAAGCCGCCATCTCCACTTCAAACTCCACCGTGAGTTTTAATTTCATTTCCATTTATTCGTGTAACTTAAAAACATGATTTTTAAATATGTGGCGAGTTATTAAAATGTTATCTTTTATATGTAATCATAGAAAGACAATATTTCTATGTTAGAAAAGGTCGGATTTTTTATATAGTTAAAATATAATTTTTAGTTATATAAAGATTTGATTTTTATATAGAAGGTAGCTTTATAAAGATACAATTTTTATTCGTATGAAAAATATATAACGATGCGATTTTTTATACGAATGGTACAATAATAAAAATGAGATTTTTATGTGAATGGTAGGAGAATAAAAATATGGTTTTTATATTTTTAGAATAATAAAAATATGATTTTTATTTAATTAGAGTAATAAAAATATGATCTTTATAAATAAGAAATGAAATAAAAATATGAACTTTATTTTTATCGTGAAATAGTGAGAATAAAGATTCGATTTTTACATGAGTAGTAGATTAAAAATGGAATTTTTATATAGAGAATAGTGTGTTAAAAATAGAATTTTTATCTATATAGTAGTGTGTTAAAAATAGAATTTTTATCTATATAGTAGCGGTATAAAAATGTGATTTTTTTATACATAGAACCAATATAAAAATGTGATTTTTTATATAAGTAGTGGCTACAGACAGTGAAATTGACAAAAGGCGAGCATGACGAAGATTTCTACATAAGAAGAGTCGTGGCGTTTGGTTTAGCTAGTCAGTGAGAACTTCTCACTTTAAATTTCCTTTTCTAGTTAAAAATATATACTAGGATGCTGACGGTGCTTAGCAGCACCTGACACCCGTCGTCCACAGACCATGGATGGCTTGTATGTTTGATTGTTTGTTGTGATGAAAATTGATTGTGTGATGTGAAATAAAATAAAATATTCATATAGTTAAAAATATTTTATCGTTAAAAATATAATTTTTAACATGAATGTGAATAAATAAATATTCATTTACAAACCGGACGGTTTGTTTATGTACACCAATTTGAAGGATATTGATTGGGACGATAAATTTTACACATCGCCCAACTGCACAAATAATATTCAGTGTTTTGTGGATTGAAAACCTCACACGGGTGTTGGGATGATATTTGGCGTACACTAATCCCAATTATTTAGTTGTATGTCGATCAATCGGTCGACAGACTGTGTAAGCGTTAATTATTTATATTTGATGCTTATGCAGTTGTGTGGGGCACTTTGGATGATGGTTGATTATTTATCGTTGCTATTATATACATATGTTGTATGGAATCCATATAATTAACATTATATGGTAATTGATTGGGCCTTATTCCAATTGGGAAAATAAAGAATATTATAAAATAAAGATTCATGTGTTGAAAGAAATATATACTCATGTGTTGAGATTAGTCATGTGTTGAAAGAAATATATATTCATGTGTTGAGTAAAATATTTTAGCAATAAATTTTACATCTTTATCATATATGAAATTAGTAACTATCTGGAAAGTAGATAAGATGAGTGGTCTCTTAGGTATTGATCTGATGTTGGTTTCGGCCTTCGGGGTTAATGCTTAGGGAATCGTTCTCTTACTAATTTACGGTTGGAGTCTGATTAAAAATTAAACGATAGAAATCATAATTTTATAAAATATATTAAATAACAAAAATAGTCACGTGTTGGTAGTACTCATTTCTTGAGATTAGTCACGTGTTGAAAGAAATATAGATTCATGTGTTGAATAGAATAAATATTCAATTGTTGAATAGAATAACGAAGTTATTGAAAAATATAAAGCCGTGTTGATTAGAGATGCGCTATTTTGACGCGAACGATATTTATATCGATTATATTCGTTTTTATAATGAATATTGAAAAGAGATTTAAAAATCGAATATATAGAAATGAATTCGAATTGAATTGAATATAAAATGAATTCGAATTGAATATAAAATGAATTCGAATTGAATATTAAATAAATTCGAATTGAATATAAAATGAATTCGAATTGAATAGAATATAAAATGAATTCGAATTGAGTTGAATATAAAATAAATTTGTAATAACCTGGAAATCTGGGCCAATTTAAAATTTTTATTTTGGCAATTTTAGTGAATTTTGATGATTTAAAATGAATTATTTTAAATAATATCGACGAGAATTTTATTTTGAATATAATTCGAACGTATATATTTATATAGCTCGACGTTAGAATATAAATATTTAGTTATATATATAAAAGGAATTGAAAATGGCGCGGTAGTTCGATAATTCGATTTCAAACTTTAAATGAATGTATCGGGTGCAAAATAAACTGGATATTAGTGAAACCAAAAATATTTGAATCTATTCGAGAATATCTTTCCAACGAATCTGGGAAATCGAAATTTCATAACGGGGATCAAAAGTTATGGCCAAATGAAATTTCAGAATAGTTGCTATGGAATTCAGGCCCTTAAAAATAGCCATTTTGCAAACGACCTCGTATTTCGACGAAACCACTTTTGTTGGATCCGGGATGTCTAGTTATTGCTAGGTTTCAAATTTCATAATTTTTCAAATCAATATGTTAGCGTGGCAAAGGAAAACACGTTTGACCAGTTTCAGTTGATTTTAATCGACTGGAAAATGGCCATTTTTCAAATGGTCTCAGAATTTGACGAAACTAGTTTTGTTAGGACCGTATCGTCGATACGAAGCTAGAAAATATTTTTCTGGAATTTTTCTGGTTAGTATGTGACCCCGGTAAATTGAAATGCACATTCAAATTCAATATATAGAGCAATATGTTGATTTTGACGAAAACTGATCGAAACAGTCGAATCAGCCTACGATACATATCCCATTGTGTTCGGAATGGGGGTAATTAGTTATGGACGACAGGCGGTGGGTCTCGTTTGGGGTTCGAATAAAAAGGTCAACTTTTGGTGGAGAAATAAAATAAAATAATAAATTAAATTATATAATATCCTCCCCATCTTCCCTCATCTCTCTCCTGGACATAACAGAAAAAAAACCTAATCTAACGTCGCCGCCACGATCGAAGCCTGGCCATCCAAGGCCGCCGCCCCCCTTCTGCGCCGTCCTCCTCCCTTCTTCTTTACCCCGCTCCGCCTCTCTCCTCTCCTCCTTGAACCGAGACCCCACGACCAGCCTTGAAACTGACGCCACCGCGCCTGAGGGCCATCGCCGCCTGCTGCCGCCACGCCCCACCTCTGACGAAACCCCACCGTCCATCCTCACCCCCTCCACGTCCTCCACCCTCGTTCTGACACCCATAGCGCCCAAATCGCCTCAAAATCCGCGATCGCCGGCCCCTCCCCGGCCACTGCTCAGCCTGCTCCGCCAATGGACGACCACCACTACGCCGGAGCTCCAGCACAGCATCCCCCGACCCCCTCCAACTCGAATTCAACGTAAAGGGGTGAGTTTTGGGTATTTTTATTTATTTTAAGTTAGTAAAAATGCGATTTTTTTTAGTTTGTAAAAGTGTAATCTTTATGAAAAAAAATCAGTTTTAGATTTTTGTTTAAAATAAAAAGGGTAGATTTTACAAAGTGGAAAGTTCGGATTTTTAAAATATTTTAAACTGGAAATAAAAAAAATTCGATCTTTATATATGAAATAGAAATATAAAAATATAATTTTTATATAGAATGAAGTGTCGAAAATATATATGAAGAAGAAATAAAAATACGATTTTTATTTATTGAATGAAGTGATAAAAATATAATATTTTTATATTTGAACAGCGTGAAATGGACTGCAGTAGAATTTCAACCGATCCAGACGGTTCAGCAATTCAACAGCAAAGCACGGCGGAGTGGAACCCTCTATGAGAACTTCTCACCTTTTAATTTTGTTTTCTAGTTAATAATATATACTAGGATGCAGACGGTGTTTAGTAGCACCTGACACCCGTCGTCCACAGACCATGGACGGCTTGTATGCTTGATTTTGATGTGTAGTTGATTGTGTGGTGTGATGTGAAATGAAATAAAACATTTATATAGTTGAAATAAAATATTTTATAGTGGAAAATATTTTATAGTTAAAAATAGAATTTTTAACGTGTATATGAAATGAAATAAAAATAAACAAATCAGACGATTTGTTTATATACGCACATTTTACTGATATTGATTGGGATGATAAATTTTACACATCGCCCAACTGCACAAATAAAATATGTGTTTGATTGTTTGAAACCCCACACGGGTATTGGGATGATATTTGACGTACACTAATCTCGATTGTTTAGTTGTATGTCGATCGATTGATTTACAGACTGTTATAAGCGTTAAATATTTATATTCGATGATTATACAGTGTAGAGTGCACTTTGGATGATGGTTGATTATTAATCGTTGTTATTGTATACATGTGTTGTAGAAAATCCATATAATTAACATTATATGGTAATTGATTGGGCTTCATTCAATATTTGAAATAGAAATATCTGAATAGAAATATTTGAAAAAGAAATATTTGAATAGAAATATTTGAAAAAGAAATATTTGAAATAGAATATTTGAAAATAGAAATATATGAAGCCGTGTTGATTAGATTGACGTCATTTTGACGTGAACGATATTTATATCGATTTTATAATGAATATCGATTTTATTCATTTTATAATGAATAGCAAAAGTGATTTCAAAATCTGATATTTTGAAAAGAATTGAAATTCAAACTGAATTCGAATTGAATTGAATAGAAAACGAATTTGAATTGAATTTAATAGAAAACAAATTTGAATTGAATAGAAAACGAATTCGAATTGAATTGAAAATGAATTTGAATTGAATCGAACAGAAAACAAATCTGAATTGAATTGAATTCAATTGAAAACGAATTGAAATCAAATAGAAGTGAATGTAAAAAGAATTTATAAGGGAAAATTCAATTTTGATTTGAATTTGAAATAAAGGTTGAAATTGTTTTTGAAACAAATTTGAAACGATTTATAAAATTCGTTTTAAAAAGGAAATCGACGAAATATTATATATATATATATATATATATATATATATATTATATAATGGCCTGAATAGAACGCGCCGCGCCGCGATAGTTCGTGAATTTCGACCATTGACTTCGAACGGACATTGCGGGAGATCCGACCGTCGGATTCTCCTAAAACCGGAACCGTTGGGTTCGTATCTAAAAGGGCTTTCAAACGAATATTAGAAATTTGAAATCTAACGGTTGAATTTGGAATTATGTCCAAATCAAATTTGGAAAAGGTCGCTGTAAGTGCAGTTCGATGGCCGTTGATGGAAATCGACTGTACAGGCCTTGATAAAATTATTAAAAATAATAATAATTTGTGTAAAATCATAAGAAATGATTTGTGAAGAATTGGGATGAAAAACTCCATATTTGAAAGGATAAAATAGATTTTTATCGAAATGAACTAGTTTTGAACTAGAATAATAATTTATTTATTTTTAAAATAAATAAAGTGGATTTGAAAGGGTTTTAAAAGTAACCAGGATTTCCAATATATAGATTGGAAATGGATTTGAATCGAAATTGTCTTCGGAATATTTAGATGTGGGATTTTGTGATTATACAGGTGTTGTTATGGGAAATTTGAAAGATATATCAATATCGTTATTTCCAATACGATATTTGTTGGTCGTAGAATTTGATATTGAATATAAGCCGATATATTTTCTATTCAGAGCCTTGTATTTAATATCAAATGGGATTTTGGGTTTGTCGTGAATGGCGTCTTCATTAACGCTGTTCTTAAAACCCAGTTGAGGAAAAGATTAAATCTTTTTATTTAGATTTAATGAAGTGCACCAATTAAATAATATTTAATTGAAATTGAATTGGTATTGATTTTTGGGTTTATCGTGAACAGTGTTTTAAATAACACTTGTTCTTTAACCCGATAATTAATAGAATGTGATTTTGGGTTGTCGTGAACAGTATCTTCAATAATACTGTTCTTAGATCCAAAGGAGTTAAGAAAATCGGAAACTAACTGGAGATTAGTTAAGTTGAATGGTTTCTGGGGTATTGATCAAATGTTGGTTTCGGCCTTCGGGGTTAATACTTAGGGAATTGCTCACTTGCTGATTTATGGTTAGGGTCTGATTGAAATGTAATGTGATTTTGGGTTTATAGTGAACCACGTTTTAAATGACACTGATTCTTCAACCCAGTTAAAGATTAAAACTAAGTGGAGTTTTAATGAATCTTTAATTAGATTGAAAAGATCGAGAATGGAGTATCACCAGTTTTGCTCCAAAGCGATAGTTAAATCTTTAATTAGATTTGGACGTGGAATGGTAGTTAATTTTACCGATAACACCGTGGTATTAGATATGGAGTATTACCAGTTTTGCTTCATGGGATGAATAGGTTGGGATTGGGAAATAAAATAAATAATTACTTCGGTGTGGTTCGCTAATCCCGACTAGTTTGGAAAACCATAATTTGGTTTCAAATGATATCCAAAGGAAGATTAAAGAATAAATTTTAAAGAATTTATCTTTGATAAAATTAATGGGAACCTTTCCATAAGAACGTGAAATTTAGAAACTAACTGTAGGTGAGCTAAGAAGGATGGTTTTCCGGGTATTGATCTAACGTTGGTTTCGACCTTCGGGGTTAATATTTGGGGAACTGTTCTCATGCTAATTTACGGTTAGTGACTGATGAACTGGAATGAGGCGTACGTTGTGATTGTGTAACATTTGTTTACTATATACGCGGGTTGTTCGGAAAGGCCGGGTTTATACCCATTCTGAATAACCGATTCGACGATAAGTCGAAGATGATGACGGTGGTCGAAGACCGGAAGTCTTCATATCGTTTGGGTGATTACTGATGATCTTGATTGGGCTGTACACCCAAGATGAGGGAATCAGTTGGTGGTCGTCCAGACGTACTTGGAGATCGACGGATATGCGAGGAAAGTGCCTCCAGTTTCGTTCAGATCTAGAACGGACTTGTAAATGGATGGTGTGTCTGACATTGTATTCCTTTATATTGTATTCGTTGATCTCTGCTAAATATATATCTGTTTGGCGGTGGGGAATTTATTCTCTTGCTTAACGCCCTTCTCTGAGACATACGAGCTCAGAGGTTATATATTGGCAGAAATTAGTGGTACGATATGGATTGATAGTGTGGCATGCTGAGATGCAGTGATACAGACTTTTGTTGGAAAGCAAAGTTTGGTGGATGATGATCAAAGCGCAGCTTTGATATAGCATGTCTTTGTGTATAGTGTTGATTCGCGAGCCTCACACCTCGGTATGGTGGTAAACTGATGGTTTGATCAGTATGCTTTTTAGTGGATGGGCACCTTAGTGGTGTCGTGGATTCGGTCGACCGAGATGAGCTTAGTGCTCAAGGATATATAGATTAAGCGGTGTTTTCTCTCGCTGGGACGTAAGCCGCGATGATACTCTGGTCCCAAAAGTGCGGATGTGCAGACGGTGTTTTCTCTTGTTGGGACGTAAGCCGTGGGGAATTGCACTACGCGATCGATCTTTCGAATCAGGAGCCACCATGATGGAAATCCAATTTCCAATACGTGTATTTCGGTTTTATTTGTAGAGCCTAGTATGGCGACATAGTGGGATGGGGCGCTTATGCCGTCTATGATTGATACTTATGATTTGAAGATATTTTATACAATATGCACTTATAATAGTATCAAATGATTTGTTTTAAACGTATCAAGCATTCTTGGCTATTATAAGGTAAAAACCCTATCCTCCGGCTTGCGTTGAATTGTTTTAACCTAAACTCTGGGTGCCCTTATTTTCAACACGGGCAGCTAGTAGTTTTGGTTTTGCAGATTTATATTCACAGGATCCTGGTTTACAACTGGGACAATACTCGGAAAGCTTTGTATCCGTGTATTACTTCTAGTTGTGTATTGTATTATTTTCCGCTGCGATGTATTTAAATGTAATTTAAATCTCTGATATTTCTGTGTAATATTCATTTATACTCTGTATATTCTTGTATTCTGATGGAATTGTTGTAATAACAACGAAATGTTGTTCCGTCTGCGTTCTGTTGTGGCTTGTTCTCGAACTATCCGCGCTTTCCTTCACAGGGAAGTTACGGGTCTTTACAGTTGGTATCAGAGCTTTGGTTTACAAAGCTCAGAGAACAAGGCACATTAGGACCATACGAAAGAATTCATCAGAAATTGGATTAGTAATATCCAACGAGAATGACTCGTTAGAGATAGGATCAGTAGTATCCTAGAACGAGTGTGAAGAGTAGTGTTTTTGATAAATAAAAGTGAAAATAATTTTTGTTTTGAAAATTTAAATCAATTATACGTATTTGAATATTTATTTGTATTGATTTGGATAGTCCAACATATATAGACTTTGCATATACGTCTGATCCGCGTGTATTTGAAGTTTTAATATACTGGATAGATATAGAATTGCACTGTAGTCGTTCGGGGATAATTCTGATGATAGCGATCGCATCATCAGTATTTATGTTCGAGTGACGAAGGTGGGACGTCTATATATTTCCTATTGACTGGAGTGAGAACCAAAATTAGATAGGGCTTATTGTTGTGATTTGGAATCAAAAATGTGAATTTTGACTATATATCAAAGTTATGAATTTCAAAAGCTAATCAACTAATTGATTGATTGTTGTGTTGTTTGATTATTGCTTGTTAATTGATAATTTTGAACCATTACGCCTAATCGTCACTACTATAAAAGTGGGCATATTCGACACTATTGTTCTGTGGCCGTAGATCAAAAAAGCGTTGCCGTAGGCCCTTTTTTCAAATAGGCAACACCAGGGGGGCGTGGCATCCGCGGCCGTTGCATTAGCCATCTAATGCAACGCTTTTGTCCATCTACGGCCACAGAAAGAAAGCGTTGCCTTAAGTAGAACTTTTGCCCTATTGCAACAGCATATCCATGTAATGCAACAACATACAGCGTTGCCTTAAGTAGAAGCCAGACCCTGGCTTCCAACTCATGATAGTGGGGTCCGCATTGACTTTCCACGTCAGCTGTCAACGTGGCACATGCCACGCCAGCTCGCCACGTCAGCTGCACATGTGTCACATGCCACGTCAGCTATCCACGTGGCGTCACGTAAGCTGTGGGGCCCACGTGCCGTACCATTGTGGAATTAATAATGTTAAACTTAATGCAACACCACAGCACAGTCTAATGCAACACCACAGCACAGTCTAACGCAACACCACAAAAATCAAATGCGACACCAGGAAAAAATCAACTGCAGCTGTAATACAACCCTGTAATTACAGATTCTGCAGTACATATATTCAATCCAAAACATTGTACCACATTCATACATATATACCAAAATATTCATACAACAATTCCTCCCAAAACATTCATCACCACAGTCAGACCAACCAATTATATATACCAACTCACAAGTATCATCACCAACACATTCCACAAGTACTGCCATCACCAAAACATACCACAAGTACTGTCATCACAAACACATACCACAAGTGCCATCATTTAAAAGAACAATCCGAATATATCACAAGTGCTAACACATACCATCCAAATACTTCAGTCAGTTGCCGGGGTTGAAGGAGTACAATTGTCAGCATCTTCATCACTTGCTGTGGTGACACAAAGGTCTCCGACATCTAAATTTAGATCTGGATTGGCTTCACCTAGCTTTTTTAACACCCACGACACGTTCTCTTTAACTTTTCTATTCACCTTTTCCTCCAAGTCCGCCTCCAGCTATTGCCTTATTTTTTTTGTCAACTCTTGGACATAGCTGTCCAAAGAACCAGGATTTGGAGACTTTTCAGCCAATTTGCCTCGCCTTCCTACAAGCCAGTTACGCGTGTGCCTCTTCCCACCAGAAACCAGTGCATCTGCCTCAGCAATGTTTCCAGCATCCACCATTGCTTGCACCTTCGCCTACAAAATGAAAACCAGGCAAGCATATAGATAAATAGGCAGCTGGCAGGAATGAATTTATTAACAGAACTGGTTCTCTTTCAAACTAACTATATATGTGTTCGATTTAATATGCAGCTCCAACAAACGTACAATGTGCCAATTATACTGACACAAGTATTGCTATTTCAGTATCTAATTATATATGTACTCGCGTATTTGGCCTTCAGTTCATCCGTGTTAGTCTTGTAACTTCGACCCGGTTCTCGTTTATAAGTTTCTAGATAAACCAAGGCAGCGGATGGGGAGGCTTTTTCTGGGTTCTTCTTTCTCTGTCAAGTATTAGGATTACCAATAATTCAATGATATAACAAATTAGAATTATCATGTGGTCAATTCAACTCAATCACAATAAAAAATAACTTAAGTTCAGAAAAACACATACTATCTTTTCTTTGGCTACTGCATGAGTTTTGGGACCCATGTTATGTGTCTCATTCAACGAATTACGATGCGCGGAATTAGAATCAGCTAGGGCCTGGAAATCCAAAAAAAATAGCACTAAACAAGGATAATGTGAACTACTAAAGATTAGCATTAAACAAGATAATGTGAACTAATAAACATTATACAAATGTGAATATCATTATAGTCGTACCTGAACTGCTTCATCCCCCCAGTAGTCCAAGAGCATTTTAAAATCCTCCAACGGAATTGTACTAGGCCTATTTGCAAGCCTTTCCTCATCAGTTGAGTATTTTTTATAATACCTTGTTTTGATGCGAGACTTGTACTGCCTCCAAGAGTCGTTAAGCGTGTTCAAGACCCACTTGTGTCCTTCTTTCGGTATGACATACCTAGCCTACAATATAGCAATCACAAAATTCAGGAAACAAACTAATTAAGTAAAACCAAACATTTAGGAAGTCAGTTGAACTGTATATGGTTAAGGAAATTAGATTGTACCAGAGCATAATCCAACATTTGTCGCTTTAATTGATCAGGAACCACATGCCAATTGATGTAAGTAAGAGACACATTATCCTTTGCTAGTGTACCAAGAAAATTGCTTAACTCTGTAATATTATCAGAAACTGGCTGGCCATCCTCATTCAACTCAATGACTACTTTATCTTCAGGGGTTCTAGCATGCACCTTGGTCATTTTTGACTTCCCTCTAGGATTTTTTGGACCTTGTACTTTATCTACCAGGTTAAAAAATGTGAATAGAAAAAAGACACACTCAACAGTGCAGTGCAGTGCACAGATAAAGAAACATTATTATTTATATATATACCTGTACCTGCTTCATCTTCCTGTGCAATCCATTCCTGCTCTAATCGATCGGTAAGATTTTCCATTGTTAGAGGCGCTTCAACATTTTGCTTTTGACGTTTCCGCATTGCTAAATAAGCAGCAACTGAACCAGCAGCTTCACATGAACTGGTTGATTGTTTGAACAATTTGCTACATGTAGGTTTTAAAACGGATGGCCGAGACGTTGTAGGTTTTATAACTCCTGAAAAAGATGGTGTAGGGTTCGTAAGTTTCTTTAATGTTTCTGTCTGTTTCTCCCGATTACTGAGTTTCTTTGGAGTGGGAGTGAATGTCAGGATCAAATCCTTGTTAGAGCCAGCTTTCTTTGGAGGGGGGGTGCGCTTCATCGCTTCCTTCTCAATTTCAATGGCTGCATTGGTTCGCGCACGAGTTCTCGGTCCTGGTAAAAGATCCTTTGACTTAACAATTTTGATTCTCTACAATTAAGTTGAAGTTCAAGATTTTTTACGTTCATAAAGGCAAATACAATAAGTAATAAACAAATAACTTCTTTATACCTCCGAATCTGATGAATCATCAGTGACGTCTTCACCAGCATTGTCTGGGATGTATTCATCACTTCCAGCAACATCTTTACATTTATCTTTCTTATTTCGTGCGGCAGCCTCTTTCATACAACTAACCAATGAAGGCACCCCAAGTGATCTACTAACTGCATCATTTTCTTGCATGCGCGCGATTCGCTCTTGTTCATACTTCGTCAAAACTGATGGTTGTGAGAACTGCAAGCAGATTGGCATTATTACTCACCATCGATGATAAATTTAAGCTAGTTAACCAAATAGAGTTGACGTATAAACAGTTCTTGCTATTTTGACAGAATGCATGCACAAAGAACAAACAGTTACTTGAATTAGCTGCAGCCTTCATGGTCGGAATAAGATTTCATCCGGATTAATAAAACTGAAATGAAAACTGAAAAATACCTGAACATCAGCTTCATTCTCTCGGGTAACATCATCTTTACCTGTTTCATTTTCTACATTTAATTTCCTCCGGGTTCCTTTGTCCGTCACAGTAACATCTTCTTCATCATTATCCATATCAGGCTCCGACGATAGTTTGTTTTGACCCACTTGAGTTGGGTTGTTTTTCATCATTTTGTGTTGCTGCTGAAGTCTATGTGCAGTAGTATACTTGCGCTTTGCAACCGGCTTCTTAGCAGAACCTGGAACAATAAAAATAATAACGATGGCCTCCTTCAAAGTTCTGTACACACACACAGAGATATATATAAGAATGGATCTATATTACATATACATATATACCTTGAATTATGTTTTTCCTTGGCCGTATGATTACATGTGGCTGCAGCTGAATCAACGGCTCACTGTCTTTGTCAATGGTGTTGTCGATGTAAAAAATCACGTCTTCTTGCTTATTGCAGCCCTGTACACACACAGAGATATATAGAAGATGACATTCTTTGCAGCGTAGGAAGACAAAGGCAGCTGGGCATCAGGAAAGGCTTCTTTTATAAGCTTTAGTAATTCCCCAAACGCAGACTCGTTAATTCCATAAGCACACTTTAAATGATAAAGCCTGATCAAGAAACTTAGTCGAGAAAATTTAGTGCAGCTAGGATATAACGGTTTTTTTCCTTCTTTAACATGCCGATAAAATTTCTCGGCCTCTGGATTTGGTTCTACTACAAAGTCCTTGGGATTTTGACCAAATATTTAACCCGCACACTTGAACATCACATCTAAATTATCCTCAAAATCCATCTCCGTTGCACAATCCATATGGTCATCAACACCTATTAATTTTGTCTGTGAAACTTTACAAATCCAACCGGTATGTAATGGAGAAGGGCCATTAAAAATAAGATGATCGTATATGACATTTTCACAATACCAATTACGTTATGTACATTTTTTGCAGGGGAACTTCATCTCATCACCTACTTTATAAATGGGAAATGCATTTCTTAGAAAAGCTGTTACCCCTCTTACATATTCTGCGCTCGATCTCGGAAGTCCTATCCATATGTAATACTCACTATCCATTGCCACAATCTAACCACGGCTTAGTAAGACTAAATTTGATACCCCTAAGAGTTTCAAGACACGAACAAGGGCTACCCTGTAATGTTAGACTAAATTAGAAATAAAAACAAAACAAGTTAATAATTTACAAATATACATAATCAGTGTGATGATACAAGGACGATTGTTTTGATATGAATTATCATTGACTTTTGGAACTGAGTTACCAAGGGAATACGTACATAAAACAAGCAACTAAGGATACTGAACACAAATGCATAACATTACATGACTGCACCAAAACAAAACAGTACAGATACAAAGACTATACAGGTGATACATAGACGATACAGTTGTATCTAATACAAAGAACGATGCAATAATTTAATTTTGTCGTCTAATGTTTAGCCCTTGAAGCTGGTCGTTAAGTCTACTAACATCAGTTCGAAAACCAATAACATGATTTTGCAGCGTTGTAAGTTGATGTTGTATCTCATTTGCGTACTCAGCGGCTCGACTTGGAAACTGTTGGTCAATCCACTGCCCAAAGGTACACCCTGTGGGATAAACCCGACATCTAAAATAACGACGACCAATGTTGAATCCAATTGAAATAACATCTTCTGCAGCGGCATACCCACAATGACACATTATGATTGGTGAGTCAGCATGTTGTTCGTTAACCACTTGGTTGTTTTGATGCTGACGACGCAAACGACTATGCCGTCGCATCGCCCTTTCTTCACGTCGTTCTTCTTCTCGCCGTTGTCTTCGGAGTTCTTCTTGCTCTAGTTCATACTCAAGCAAATCATCGTAGTGCCTTTCTTGCATCTCTATATAAAAATCAATAGGAGTTTCTGGTGATGATGGGTTTGACAGTCCTAGATCACCCATGCCCAGGGTATCTTCGTAGTCATACGATGTAGGAAGAGATATAGGTATTATTTAACTACAAACAGAAATAGACATTTGAACATTCATATTGGATTTCTTTTATCCTCTAAATTTTGTTAACACCTTTGGAAATAAGCATTATTTACCAATACATCAATGGTTTGGCAAACATAAAAATACAGAACTTGCACAATTTCAACACATGCAAACATATAAATACAACACTTCAAGTATAAAAACCCTAATTTAAGGTAATCGGTATACCCAAATCACCCAGAGACTTTGAACGCAGATCAAAATAAGTTAGAGAAGAAATCAACTAAATAAAACCTAAATGATGAAGCCCTAACTACCTGTAATTGTACTAAACGATCCAAATTGGAGGTGTAAAGTTCGTAAAATAGGAGCAATCGAAGGTTTATAGTTTGTAACCTGAGGAAGAGTAGCAATCGGAGGCGTTCTTGGACGGATTTCGTGGAGAGAGAAACAGATAGAAGGATGAGTACCGGAGAAATTTGTTTTGGGGGGAAGTATTTCGTGAATGGGGAAACTATCGCGCCAAATTTTCACTAAGCTGTAGCAGGGATCAGCTTGAACCGTTGGATTAATCAACATCTACGGTTATTTATTTGTTTAAACTGGTAATGCGGATCGATGACCTGGCATGTATTTATGTAATGCAAAACTTTGAACTGGTGTTGCAAGGATCGGCAAGAACCGTTGGATTAATCAACATCTACGGTTATTTATTTGTTTAAACTGATAACGCGGATCGCTGACCTGGCATGTATTTATGTAATGCAACACTTTGAACTGGTGTTGCAAGTCACAGCACAAGAATTTCAACCGCAACACTGTGTTCACATCTAATGCAACAACAAATGAATGTTGTTGCAGAAGATCAAAGAATGCATAGCTTTCGCCACACTTTTCAAGCAACGCACACAAATTAGTGTCGAATACGATCACTTTTGTAGTAGTGTGTATCTAATATTGAATTGTATTGAAAATTAGTCGCATTTGCTTGCATATACATGTACTTACATTGAACAGGTCATAGCAAGGAGGCAAGAGCAGAGAATAAAATTTGTTTGCCCGACAAATAGGTACAAGTTTATCATAATTTACTGTTTTGTTTGGGTGATGATGATTTTAAGAGCCGATTGGCTTTTTCTTTTTCTTTTTGAGATCAGAAGGCCTGTATGGCAATTTCGGGATTTTCCCGTGCTCCCGGTGCAGGGGAGGTTATGGCGAAATTTTTCGAAAATTTAGGGTGTTAGCCAAATTTTTGAAAAATTTGAAAAGTTTTTAGAAACTGAAAAGTTGAAGAACTTAAGCCGTAATCAAAATATTGAAAGTTGAGTTGATTAGTTAAACAACTTTCGGCTTCATTCCTTTTCGGGGATGAAAAGTTTTAAGTGGGGGAGACTGTAATAACACGGAAATCTGGGTCAATTTAAATTTTTTATTTTGGCAATTTTAGTGAATTTTTATGATTTAAAATGAATTATTTTAAATAATATCGACGAGAAATTTATTTTGAATATAATTCGAACGTATATATTTATATAGCTCGAAGTTAGAATATAAATATTTATTTATATATATAAAAGGAATTGAAAATGGCGTGGTAGTTCGATAATTCGATTTCAAACTTTAAATGAATGTACCGGGTGCAAAATTAACCGGATTTTAGTGAAACCAAAAATATTTGAATCTATTCGAGAATATCTTTCCAATGAATCTGGGAAATCGAAATTTCATAGCGGGGATCAAAAGTTATGGCCAAATGAAATTTCAGAATAGTCGCTATGGAATTCAGGCCCTTAAAAATAGCCATTTTGCAAACGACCTCGGATTTCGACGAAACAACTTTTGTTGGATCCGGGATGTCTAGTTATTGCTAGGTTTCAAATTTCATAATTTTTCGAATCAATATGTGAGCGTGGAAAAGGAAAACGCGTTTGACCAGTTTCAGTTGATTTTAATCGACTGGAAAATGGCCATTTTTCAAACGGTCTCAGAATTTGACGAAACTAGTTTTGTTAGGACCGTATCGTCGATACGAAGTTAGAAAATATTTTTCTGGAATTTTTCTGGTTAGTATGTGACCCCAGTAAATTGAAATGCGCGTTTAAATTCAATATATAGAGGTATATGTTGATTTTGATGAAAACTGATCGAAACAGTCGAATCAGCCTACGATACATATCCCATTGTGTTCGGAATGGGGGTAATTAGTTATGGACGACAGGCGGTGGGCCTCGTTTGGGGTTCGAATAAAAAGGTCAACTTTTGGTGGAGAAATAAAATAAAATAATAAATTAAATTATATGTAATAACCCAGAAAATCTGAGCCAGTTTAAAATTTTTGTTTTGGCAATTTTAGCGAATTTTGCATATTTAAAATAGATTATTTTAAATAATATCGACGAAAAATTTATTTTGAATATAATTTGAACGTATATATTATATACGTCGTCGTTAGAATATAAATATTTATTTTAAATTATAAAAGGAATGGAAAATGGCGCGGTAGTTCGATAGTTCGATTTCAAACTTCAATTGAATGTAACGGGTGCAAAACAATCCGATTTTAGTGAAACCAAAAATATTTGAATCTAATTGATAATATCTTTCCAACGAATCCAACAAATCAAAATTTCATAGCGGGAATTAAAAGATATGTCCAGTTGAAAATTCTGAATAGTCGCTATGGAATTCAGGCCCTTAAAAACGAGAATTTTGCAAACCACCTCGGATTTCGACAAAACCACTTTTGTTGGGTCCGTGATGTCAAATTATTGCTAGGTTTCAAATTTCATAATTTTTCGAATCAATATGTGAGCGTGGCAAAGGAAAACGCATTTGACCAGTTTAAGTTGATTTTAATCGACTGGAAAATGGCCATTTTTCCAACGGTCTCAGAACTCGACGAAACTAGTTTTGTTAGGACCGTATCGTCAATACGAAGCTAGAAAATATTTTTCTGGAATTTTTCGTGTTAGTGTGTGGCCCCGGTAATTTGAAATGTGCATTTAAATTGAATATATAAAGAATTATATTTTAAATTTAGCGGAAACTGGTCGAAACAGTCGAATCAGCTTGTGAAACATATCCCAAAGTGTTCGGAATGGGGGTAATACGCTAGGGGCGACAGTCGTTGGGTCTTGTTTCGAGATCAAGTAAAAAGTCAACCTTTTTGTGAAAATAAAAGGAAAAATTAATATTAAATTATATTATATATATTTATAACGGTTGGACCTAATTCCCAAATCAGTTCTCCCCGAATAAATAAAAATTGATTTTCCCCGATGGAAGAAGGCGGCCTCCTCTGCGACGCCCTCCACCCCAACGTCGGCCGTCGCCGAAGGCGAAGACCCCCACCGGACCGCGGTTTCCCTCTTCCCTTCCGATCTTCTTCACCTCCGCCTTCTTCTTTCACCTCGAAGCACCAGAAACCCACCGCTCTATTGTTTAACCATCGCCCAAACGCCTCCCGCACCCACTGGCGAACCCACCACCGCACGAGCCACCCTCCTACCTAGCACCGCACCCCCACTGTCCAGTCAAACCACAGCCGCCTGCAACCGTCTTGCCTCCTCCTGGAACCACGCTCAAACCAGCAACATCGACCGCCTCTTCCCTCCTACCTGAGATCCGCAAAGCCTCTTCCGCTGTGTGTTTTAAACCTCCTTCGATTTATGATTTCTTAGTTATTAAATAATATAAAGCTAGGATTCTTGAAAATATAATAATGTGATTTTAAAAATATAAACTTTGTTTTAGGTAAAAATATAATTTTTAATTAGATAAAGGTGTGATTTTTAGGATTAGAAAAATATGAATTTTCTTAGACAAAAATATGATTTTTCCATAGGGAAAGATATGATTTTTAATTACGTAAAGTTCAGATTTTTAATCATATAAAGTTTAGACTTTTAATTAGCAAAAGATATGATTTTTTTATTGGATAAAGGTACAATTTTTAATCATATAAAAATATGGTTTTTTATATGAGTGACGTAATATAAATATGATTTTTATATAGGAGAGATAATAAAAATATGATTTTTATATTTTTTAAAGTATTAAAAATATGATTTTTATATTTTTAAAGTATTAAAAATATAATCTTTATTATGTAGAAGATGTAAAAATAAGATTTTTTTTATGTAGAGAATTAAAAATATAATTTTTACATGATAGGAATATTAGAAATATCATCTTTATATGTGTAGCAAAATAGAAATCTTTAAATTTGAAAAGGAGAAATCTTTATATTTGAAAAGGAGAAATCTTTATATTTGAAAAGGAGAAATCTTTATATTTGAAAAGGCGAGATCTTTATATAGAGAATAGCGAAGTAAAAATAGAATTTTTATCTATATGATAACGATGTAAAAATAGAATTTTTATCTATATAGTAGCGGTGTGAAAATAGAAATTTTATCCATATAGCGTGATTATAAAAATAGGATTTTTATATACATAGCAACAAAGTAAAAATTAGATTTTTATATATTGAATAGCAAAGTAAAAATTCGATTTTTACATATGTAGTGGCTACGGGCGACGAAAGTGACAAAAGGCGAGAACGACGAAGATTTCTATAAAAAGAAGAGCCGTGCGGTTAGGATGGCTATTGGTGAGAATTCCTCACTCTTCAATTTCTTTTCTAGTTATATATCTATACTAGGATGCAGACGGTGTTTAGTAGCACCCGACACCCGTCATCCACAGACCATGGATGGCTTGTTTGTTTAACTGATTGGTTGTGTAGTTGGTTAGACTATTTGGTTTGAATTGAATTGTTTGGTGAAATAAAATTGATTTGATTGATGTGTGAATGGCGTGGGCCTTGTAACACCCCACTCCCGCTATGATCACTCACTAAGGGAATGCCATAGCATCGGTGGAGTATTTTAGTGAATATAGAACAGAAAAATTACAACAAGACAGATATAAATAGTACTTGAAATTTAAAACATCATCTCATAACAGCGGAAGTAAAACATGTCTGGTTACATCATAAAACCACAATAAAATTCAAGTACAATATCCATCAAAATAAAGAAGTACATAATCCCACTCTCATACAATAGCCATTACAAAAGAAAAGATAACTGGGTAACTGGAGCTTTACATCTATCCAAGCTCCTAAAGACTGGAACAGCAATCTGATCAAGCTCCACTACTGCTAGGATCCACCGTAGGACCTGAGGGTTGGGGAAAAAAGATAAAAACAACGGGGTCAGACATAAGTCTGAGCGAGTCCTATAACTTTAACAATACAATCGTTAAAGTAACCAGAGAAGACATAAACTGATATACGGTAACTAATGGGGATGAATGGCTACACTAAGCAGTCAACTAAACTAAGATAAAAGATAAAGACGCATCTACCCTTCCAAAGGTAAATTACTAAACTGCACCACACCAGTCATTCCTAACTTAAAGGTTGATCCCACCCATGGACTTATAAAATTAACTTAATAGTTCTCGCGTACCCCTAGGTGACTAAGTAGACGCCACGGGGCCCTACAATCCACTAGGTGTACACACTACTCCCCAGTCGATCGGCTCCCTAACGTAGATACCCGTGCTGGCCCCACCGTGGGGTGTACCATTCCCCAACGTGGCAACCTGATAAAATTAACTGTGCACGGCTTATATCTACACGATGCAACAACGTCTTATTTACCAGCCCGGGTCCACACACGCATATGAAACCCGTTGGTCATGCGTTGCCACCGCTAACCCATTTTGGCCTCTTATAGTCAAGCCCAGTATGCGTGTCCCGTCCTCGACATGGGTCGAGCCCACTAAGATACGTATGGGTTACTGGTTGAAATGGGCCCCCAGCACAAGCGATCCCCCTAAGCTTGGCCCACACACTAGTGTTTCCCGCTTAACCCTTTAATCATGTTTAATTACATGTTTCATCTTGGTTAAGTATTTTATCACATTTTCTATTGGGAACCACTAGCAATTTCCACATACCACCCAAGGTACCCACTTAACCCCCATGCCCCACTACATGCTTATCTGGTTAAGTGTTTCTTAATTGATTAACACCGTAACCGTGTAAAGGACCCCTCACATTGGACCGTCATTTGTAGATGCCTGGTTAAGCCGGTAAACTCCGGGCAGTCTTACACTACAAACGGGTCCAACCTCGTGTCATTTACCCTTGTTACGTATTTAATTTATGATTAAGACCCCTCACATTGGACCGTCATTTGTAGATGCCTGGTTAAGCCGGTAAACTCCGGGCAGTCTTACACTACAAACGGGTCCAACCTCGTGTCTTAATCGATTAATTACTCCTAATTAATCACCCCTATAATTTGTGTTAATTATCCTGTTTATTTTAGGAATATGGGTGCACCTAACTTAATAGGCAAATTCCCAACTCCAAAGTGTGGGTACACCTAACTTAATAGGCAAATTCCCAACACATAGTATGGGTACACCTAACTTAATAGGCAAATTCCCATAATATGTTCATTTATTTTATGTTATGCATAATTATATTAATTTCACACAATCTTATTAACATATGCATTTAATTAACCCCATCGTTCCCACGTAATTTCGTTCTCACGACATAACACATATAAAAGGTGTCAACTTGCATATGTATGAACATGTTTCAAAGGTGCCATCTTGCATATTAACAAACACATAACTTGCATATGAACTTGCATAACATGTCACATAACTTGCATATAATCTTGTATAACATGTCACATAACTTGCATATAATCTTGTATAACATGTCACATAACTTGCATATAATCTTGTATAACATGTCACATAACTTGCATATTAACTTGCATAACATGTTACATAAACTTACATATTAACAAATACATGACTTGCATATGAACTTGCATAATATGTCACATAACTTGCATATGAACTTGCATAACATGTTACATACTTGCATATGAACTCATAAACTTGCATATGAAGAAACATACAACTTGCATAATTATCATACATGTAACTTGCATATTATCATACATGTAACTTGCATATTAACATATGATCACAAAGCACAAAACTTGCATAACCCACATACATTAGCAAACTAACATCATGTCATATGACTTAAAACCCATTAATCCCCAAACAAAACCATATGATCTCATCATATCTCATCTACTTAGTTTAGCAATTGATCATTAGAGTGATAGAAACTCACAACTAGCCAATTTGCACTCCAAATGAAGAAGATTAAGATGCTTAGAATGGATTAGAGGTTGATTAGAGAGTGATTAGCTTGCAACCCTCTTCATAAATTAGTGGAGGCTCCTTCTAAGATTTAATTTGGCGGCATGTAGCCCTCAATTCTATTTTTAGTATGGATTAGGGTAGGTTTAGGGTGTATTTATAGATTAGGTGAATGTTTTAGGCCCTTAGATTAACCCTAAATTAGATTAGGACCCTTAGATTTCGGAACCTTCCAGAAACCAGCCCTAAGACCAAGCCCAAACCCCAAACTGGTGCACCCAACCACAGAACTCTCTAGAAACTGTGCAGGTTTCCTGTCCCGACATGGGCGCACTTCCCAAGTGCGCCAGTGTATTTTTGTACTGGCGCACTTCACAAGTGCGCCAGAGCATTTCTGGCCTGTTTCGGGTTTTTCTGCCTAACTTCGTTCGTCCATATCTCTTTCATACGGTACACGTTTTACGCAAACTCGGACTCTATTTCGCGTATTTTTCCGAGATGAACGCAATGACGCAGCCCGTTTCCCCTGATTCTCACATCTGAGATTATTTATACTTTAATTACTAACCATTAGTGTTAATTGAAATTCGGGGTGTTACAGGCCTTCACTAGACCGGGGATAAGGCTAGGCCTCGTCCCGTTTCTAGTATCGTGCCGTTATGCCGCCGAAATTTTCTAAAATAAGTTAGAAAAATAAAAATATCATTTTATTGTTTAAAGGAACTGAATAGAAATTCATGGGTTGAAATAAAATATTTTATCGTTAAAAATATAATTTTTAACGTGGAAGTGAATAAAATAAAATATTCATTTACAAACCGGTCGGTTTGTTTATGTACACCTATTTGAAGGACATTGATTGGGTCGATAAATTTTACACATCGCCCAACTGCACAAATAAAATCTGTGTTTGATTGTCTGAAACCCCACACGGGTGTTTGGATAAATTTGAAGTTCACTCATCCTGATTGATTAAATATGTCGATCGATTGATTGACAGGCTGTTATAAGCGTTAGATATCTATATTTGATGCTTATACAGTGTAGTGCACTTTGGTTGAAGGTTGATTATTTTTCAATGCAATTATATACGTGCGATGTATGAAAATCCATATAATTAATATTATTTGGTGATTGATTGGGCCTCATTCCAATTTAGAAAATAAAGAATAATATAAAATAAAGGTTCATGTGTTGACAGTACTCATCCGTTGAGATTAGTCATGTGTTGAACGAAATATTTGAAATAGAAATATTTGAAATAGAAATATTCGAAATAGAAATATTTGAAATAGAAATATTCGAAAAGGAAATATTTGAAATAGAATACTTGAAAATAGGAATATATGAAGCCGTGTTGATTAGGTTGACGCCATTTTGACGTGAACGATATTTATATCGATTTTATTCATTTTAAAATGAATATTGAAAAGTGATTTCGAAATCGGATATTTTGAAATGAAATTTGAATTGAATCGAATAGAAAACCAATTTGAATTGAATCGAATAGAAAACCAATTTGAATTGAATCGAATAGAAAACCAATTTGAATTGAATCGAATAGAAAACCAATTTGAATTGAATCGAATAGAAAACCAATTTGAATTGAATCGAATAGAAAACCAATTTGAATTGAATCGAATAGAAAACCAATTTGAATTGAATCGAATAGAAAACCCATTTGAACTGAATCGAATAGGAAACGAATTCGAAATAAATTGAAACGAATTGAAATGAATTCAAATTGAATTGAAATTTGAATTGAATTGAAATGAATTTTAAAACGAATTTATAAGGAAAAATTCAAATTTGCTTTGAATTGAAATGGAAGTTGAAATTGTTTTTGAAAACGAATTCAAAACTATTTATAAAATTCGTTTTAAATAGAAATCGATGAAATATATATTATATATATTATATATATAATATAATGGCCTGAATAGAACGCACCACGCAGCGGTAGTTCGTGAATTTCGACCATTTATTTCAAAAGGACATTACGGGAGATCCGACCGTCGGATTCTCCTAAAACCGGAACCGTTGGGTTCGAATCGAAAAGAGCTTTCTAACGAATATTAGAAATTTGAAATCCAACGGTTGGATTTGGAGATACGTCCAAATCAAATTTGGAAAAGGTCGCTGTAAGTGCAGTTCGATGGCCATTGTTGGAAATCGACTGTACGGGGCCTTGATAAAATTATTAAAAATAGTAATAATTTGTGTAAAATCATAAGAAATGATTTGGGATGGAAAACTCCATATTTGAAAAGATAAAAATAGATTTTTATCGAAATGAACTAGTTTTGAACTGAAATTAAAACCCATTTATTTTTAAAAACAAATAAATTGGATTTGAAATTGGTTTAAACAGAATTGATTTGTGGGTTTATCATGCACGGTGTTTTAAATAACATTTGTTCTTTAACCCGATAATAAATAGAATGTGATTTGGGTTTATCATGAACTGTGTTTTAAATGAAATTAGTTCTTTAACCCAGAAAAAGGAGTTTTAATGAATCTGCAATTAAATTGAAATGTGAATTGATAATTTAAATTATCAAATTTAGAAAATGAGCGAGGATGGAGTATCACCAGTTTTTCTCCAAAGCGATAGTTAAATCTTCAATTAGATTTGAATGTGAAATGGTAATTAATTTTACCGATAACACTGTGGTGTTGGATGTGGAGTATTACCAGTTTTGCTTCATGGGATGAATAGGTTGGGGGATTGGGAAATAAAATAAATAATTACTTCGGTGTGGTTCGCTAATCTCGACTAGTTTAGAAAACCACAATTTGGTTTGAAATGTCATCCAAAGGAAGACTAAAGGATAAATTTTAAAGAATTTATCTTGGATAAAATTAATGGGAACATCTCCCTAAGGATGTAGAATTGGAATGAGGCGTACGTTGTGTTTTCTAGCACTGTTTTTAATATACGCGGATTGTTCGAAAAGGCCGGGTTTATACCCATTCTGAATAACCGATTCGACGATATGTCGAAGATGAAGACGGTGGTTGAAGACCGGAAGTCTTCACATCGTTTGGATAATTACCGACGATCCTGATTGGGCTGTACACCCAAGAGGATGGAAATAGTTGGTGGTCGTCCAGACGTACTTGGAGATCAATGGATATGCGAGGAAAGTGCCTCCGGTTTCGTTCAGACCCAGAACGAACTAGTAAATGGATTGTGTGTCTGACATTGGATTTTATTCTGTGTTGATTGATTTCTGTTAAATATATATCTGTTTGGTGGCGGAGAATTTATTCTTTTACTTAACGCCCTTCTCTGAGACGTACGAGCTTAGAGGTTATATATTGGTAGATATCAATCGCATGGCATGAATTGCCTGTGTGGCATGCTGAGTTGCAAGGATCAAGGCTTCTGTTGAAAAGCAAAGTCTTGTGGTTGATGATCAAAGCACGACCTTTGTGGCGTAGCTTTGTGTATAACGTGAATTCGCGAGCCTCAACCTCGGTATGAGTCAAAAACGGGATACAGACTGTAGGGAGAGCACGACGTTTCTTTCTAGCTATGGTGGTGTCAGTGACTTACCAGCCCTGACATTTATATACTTTTCACCTATGTGGTTGTTGGAATGCGAGGCTCCTCGATTATATGTCTGTAAGGACCAGGAAACGTGTGTTCAGGAATAAATAATCCTCTAACGTAAGTGAGGACCGGCCCTGAAGCATCCAGGATTGCCCAGAGTGTGTAGTCCTGAGACATTTGCTAGAATGTCTCGAACGCGGAGAGGAGCTTGCCCCTTGCCTCGGCTCATGACGGAATCCAATTTCCAATACGTGATATTGCGGTTTTAATTGTAGAACTAGTATGGCGACATAGTAGATGGTAGCTATGCCGCCTATGATTGATATTCATGATTGAAATTGTTTTGACACTATACACCTATAATAGTATCAAATAATGTGTTTTAAACGTATCAAGCATGCTTTGGTTGTTATAAGGGAAAACCCTATCCTCTGGCTTGCGTTGCATTGTGTGATGGGACCTGGGTCTTATAACAACTTCATTTTTCTTTATTTAGCATTGCGCTGTTTGTTCTATGCACTGGTATCCTTGGGAGGAAACCCGTTCCGTGTTATACGGCGTGGTCCCTTGATTTGCCAAACTTTAAAACCAATATTAATAACTGTTTTAGTTCTCACACCAATCACATGACTGACCTGGAGTTTATTGTTTTAACCTAAACTCTGGGTGCCCTTATTTTCGACACGGGCAGCTAGTAGTTTTGGTTTTGCAGATTTATATTCACAGGATCCTGGTTTACAGCTGGAATGATATCCGGAAAGCTCTGTATCCGTATATCACCTTCAGTTGTGCTTTGTATTATTTTTCCGCTGCTATGTAATTTATTGTAATCTCTGATATTTATCGAATGTAATTTATTCAATTATACTCTGTATATTCTTGTATTTGATGGAATTGTTGTAGTATACAATGAAATGTTCTTCTGTTTGTGTTCTGATTTGTCCTGTTCTCAAACGATCAGGGGTTTCAAACGGTCTAGATCGGTTTAACGACTGATTCAGATCGAGCGAAATTCCAGGCCGTCACATTTGGTATCAGAGCTTTTGTTTACAGAGCTCGAGGACAAGACACATTAGAACCATACGAAAGAATTCATCAGATATTGGATTAGCAATATCCAATTAGAATGACTCGTTAGAGATAGGATCAGTAGTATCCTAGAACGAGTGTGAAGAGTATATTTTTCAAAAGAAAACAATTTTTGTTTTGAAAATTTAAATCAATTCTACGTATTTGAATATTTATTTATATTGAATTTGGACAATCCAATATATAAAGATTTTGCATATACGCGTCATGAACGTATATTCGAAGTTTTAATATACTGGATAGATATAGAATCACACTCTAGTCGCCCGGACCTGATTCTGATGATTGACGCGTCATCATCAGTAATTATTTTCGTGTTTCGAAGGTGTGATATCTATATATTTCCATTAGACTGGTGTGAGAACCAAAACTAATATAGCTAGAACACTTTGTTGTGAATTGGCATCAAAAACAGGATTTTCTGTATATGTATCAAAAAATTATGAATTTGAAACTCTAATCCACTAATTGATTGATGTTTGTGTTGTTTGTTTATTTATTTGATAATTTTTAACCATTATGCCTAATAGAATCAAATATTGAATTGTATGGAAAATTGGTCGCATTTGCTTGCATATACATATACTTACATTGAACAGGTCATAGCAAGGAGGCTAGAGCAGAGAATAAAATTTGTTTGCCCGACAAATAGGTACATGTTTACTATAATTTACTGTTTTGTTTGGGTGATGATGATTTTATGAGCCGATTGGCTAGCCGCTTGGCTTTTTCTTTTTCTTTTTGAGATCAGAAGGCCTATAAGGAAATTTCGGGATTTTCTCGTGGCTCCCGGTGCAGGGGAGGTTATGGCGAAATTTTTCGAAAATTTAGGGTGTTAGCCGAATTTTTGAAAATTTGAAGATTCTCAGAAACTGAAAAGTTGGAGAATGAAAGCCTGATCGAACGTAGAGTTGATTAATCAAACCACTTTCGACTTTGTTCCTTTTCGGGGACGAAAAGTTTTAAGTGGGGGAGATTGTAATAACCCGGAAAATCTGAGCCAGTTTAAAATTTTTGTTTTGGCAATTTTAGTGAATTTTGCATATTTAAAATAGATTATTTTAAATAATATCGACGAAAAATTTATTTTGAATATAATTCGAACGTATATATTATATACGTCGTCGTAGAATATAAATATTTATTTTAAATTATAAAAGGAATGGAAAATGGCGCGGTAGTTCGATAATTCGATTTCAAACTTCAATTGAATGTACCGGGTGCAAAACAATCCGGATTTTAGTGAAACCAAAAATATTTGAATCTAATTGATAATATCTTTCCAACAAATCCAACAAATCAAAATTTCATAGCGGGAATTAAAAGATATGTCCAGTTGAAAATTCTGAATAGTCGCTATGGAATTCAGGCCCTTAAAAAGGGGAATTTTGCAAACGACCTCGGATTTCGACGAAACCACTTTTGTTGGGTCCGTGATATCAAATTATTGCTAGGTTTCAAATTTCATAATTATTCGAATCAATATGTGAGCGTGGCAAAGGAAAACGCGTTTGACCAGTTTAAGTTGATTTTAATCGACTGGAAAATGGTCATTTTTCCAACGGTCTCAGAAGTCGACGAAACTAGTTTTGTTAGGACCGTATTGTCAATACGAAGCTAGAAAATATTTTTCTGGAATTTTTCGTGTTAGTGTGTGGCCCCGGTAATTTGAAATGTGCATTTAAATTGAATGTATAAAGAATTATATTTTAAATTTAGCGGAAACTGGTCGAAACAGTCGAATCAGCTTGTGAAACATATCCCAATGTGTTCGGAATGGGGGTAATACGCTAGGGGCGACAGTCGTTGGGTCTTGTTTCGAGATCAAGTAAAAAGTCAACCTTTTTGTGAAAATAAAAGGAAAAATTAATATTAAATTATATTATATATATTTATAACGGTAGGACCTAATTCCCAAATCAGTTCTTCCCGAATAAATAAAATCGATTTTCCCCGATGGAAGAAGGCGGCCTCCTCTGCGACACCCTCCACCCCAACGTCGGCCGTCGCCGAAGGCGAAGACCCCCACCGGACCGCGGCTTCCCTCTTCCCTTCCGATCTTCTTCACCTCCGCCTTCTTCTTTCACCTCGAAGCACTAGAAACCCACAGCTCTGTTGTTTAACCGTCGCCCAAACGCCTCCCGCACCCACTGGCGAACCCACCACCGCACGAGCCACCCTCCTACCTAGCACCGCACCCCCACTGTCCAGTCAGACCACAGCCGCCTGCAACCGTCTCGCCTCCTCCTGGAACCACGCTCAAAGCAGCAACATCGACCGCCTCTTCCCTCCTACCTGAGATCCGCAAAGCCTCTTCCACTGTGAGTTTTAAACCTCCTTCGATTTATGATTTCTTAGTTATTAAATAATATAAGGCTAGGATTCTTGCAAATATAATAATGTGATTTTAAAAATATAACCTTTGTTTTAGGTAAAAATATAATTTTTAATTAGATAAAGGTGCGATTTTTAGGATTAGAAAAATATGAATTTTCTTAGACAAAAATATGATTTTTCCATAGGGAAAGATATGATTTTTAATTACGTAAAGTTCAGATTTTTAATCATATGAAGTTTAGACTTTTAATTAGCAAAAGATATGATTTTTTTTATTGGATAAAGATACAATTTTTAATCATATAAAAATATGATTTTTTATAAGAGTGACGTAATATAAATATGATTTTTATATAGGAGAGATAATAAACATATGATTTTTATATTTTTTAAAGTATTAAAAATATGATTTTTATATTTTTAAAGTATTAAAAATATAATCTTTATTATGTAGAAGATGTAAAAATATGATTTTTTTTATGTAGAGAATTAAAAATATAATTTTTACATGATAGGAATTATAGAAATATCATCTTTATATGTGTAGCAAAATAGAAATCTTTAAATTTGAAAAGGAGAAATCTTTATATTTGAAAAGGAGAAATCTTTATATTTGAAAAGGAGAAATCTTTATAGTTGAAAAGGCGAGATCTTTATATAGAGAATAGCGAAGTAAAAATAGAGTTTTTATCTATATGATAACGATGTAAAAATTGAATTTTTATCTATATAGTAGCGGTGTGATAATAGAAATTTTATCCATATAGCGTGATTATAAAAATAGGATTTTTATATACATAGCAACAAAGTAAAAATTCGATTTTTATATATTGAATAGCAAAGTAAAAATTCGATTTTTACATATGTAGTGGCTACGGGCGACGAAAGTGACAAAAGGCGAGAACGACGAAGATTTCTATAAAAAGTAGAGCCGTGGAGTTAGGATAGCTATTGGTGAGAATTCCTCACTCTTCAATTTCTTTTCTAGTTATATATCTATACTAGGATGCAGACGATGTTTAGTAGCACCCGACACCCGTCATCCACAGACCATGGATGGCTTGTTTGTTTAACTGATTGGTTGTGTAGTTAGTTAGACTATTTGGTTTGAATTGAATTGTTTGGTGAAATAAAATTAATTTGATTGATGTGTGAATGGCGTGGGCCTTCACTAGACCGGGGATAAGGCTAGGCCTCGTCCCGTTTCTAGTATCGTGCCGTTATGCCGTCGAAATTTTCTAAAATAAGTTAGAAAAATAAAAATATCATTTTATTGTTTAAAGGAACTGAATAGAAATTCATGTGTTGAAATAAAATATTTTATCGTTAAAAATATAATTTTTAACGTGGAAGTGAATAAAATAAAATATTCATTTACAAACCGGACGGTTTGTTTATGTACACCTATTTGAAGGACATTGATTGGGTCGACAAATTTTACACATAGCCCAACTGCACAAATAAAATCTGTGTTTGATTGTTTGAAACCCCACACGGGTGTTGGGATGAAATTTGAAGTTCACTCATCCTGATTGACTAAATATGTCGATCGATTGATTGACAGGCTGTTATAAGCGTTAGATATCTATATTTGATGCTTATACAGTGTAGTGCAATTTGGTTGATGGTTGATTACTTTTCAATGCTATTATATACGTGTGATGTATGAAAATCCATATAATTAATATTATATGGTGATTGATTGGGCCTCATTCCAATTTAGAAAATAAAGAATAATATAAAATAAATGTTCATGTGTTGACAGTACTCATCCGTTGAGATTAGTCATGTGTTGAACGAAATATTTGAAATAGAAATATTTGAAATAGAAATATTTGAAATAGAAATATTTGAAATAGAAATATTCGAAATAGAAATATTTGAAATAGAAATATTCGAAAAGGAAATATTTGAAATAGAATATTTGAAAATAGGAATATATGAAGCCGTGTTGATTAGGTTGACGCCATTTTGACGTGAACGATATTTATATCGATTTTATTCATTTTAAAATGAATATTGAAAAGTGATTTCGAAATCGGATATTTTGAAATGAAATTTGAATTGAATCGAATAGAAAACCAATTTGAATTGAATCGAATAGAAAACCAATTTGAATTGAATCGAATAAAAACAAATTTGAATTGAATCGAATAGAAAACCAATTTGAATTGAATCGAATAGAAAACCAATTTGAATTGAATCGAATAGAAAACCAATTTGAATTGAATCGAATAGAAAACCAATTTGAACTGAATCGAATAGAAAACCAATTTGAATTGAATCGAATAGAAAACCCATTTGAATTGAATCGAATAGGAAACGAATTCGAATTAAATTGAAACGAATTGAAATGGATTCAAATTGAATTGAAATTTGAATTGAATTGAAATGAATTTTAAAACGAATTTATAAGGAAAAATTCAAATTTGCTTTGAATTGAAATGGAAGTTGAAATTGTTTTTGAAAACGAATTCAAAACTATTTATAAAATTCGTTTTAAATAGAAATCGACGAAATATATATTATATATGTAATATAATGGCCTGAATAGAACGCGCCGCGCAGCGGTAGTTCATGAATTTCGACCATTTATTTCAAACGGACATTACGGGAGATTCGACTGTCGGATTCTCCTAAAACCGGAACCGTTGGGTTCGTATCGAAAATTGCTTTCTAACGAATATTAGAAATTTGAAATCCAACGGTTGGATTTGGAGATACGTCCAAATCAAATTTGGAAAAGGTCGCTGTAAGTGCAGTTCGATGGCCATTGTTGGAAATCGACTGTACGGGCCCTGATAAAATTATTAAAAATAGTAATAATTTGTGTAAAATCATAAGAAATGATTTAGGAAAAATTGGGATGGAAAACTCCATATTTGAAAAGATAAAAATAGATTTTTATCGAAATGAACTAGTTTTGAACTGAAATTAAAACCCATTTATTTTTAAAAACAAATAAATTGGATTTGAAATGGGTTTAAACAGTATTGATTTGTGGGTTTATCGTGAACGGTGTTTTAAATAACATTTGTTCTTTAACCCGATAATAAATAGAATGTGATTTGGGTTTATCGTGAACTGTGTTTTAAATGACATTAGTTCTTTAACCCAGAAAAAAGAGTTTTAATGAATCTGCAATTAAATTGAAATGTGAATTGATAATTTAAATTATCAAATTTAGAAAGTGAGCGAGGATGGGGTATTACCAGTTTTGCTCCAAAGCGATAGTTAAATCTTTAATTAGATTTGAACGTGAAATGGTAATTAATTTTACCGATAACACTGTGGTGTTAGATGTGGAGTATTACCAGTTTTGCTTCATGGGACGAATAGGTTGGGATTGGGAAATAAAATAAATAATTACTTCGGTGTGGTTCGCTAATCTCGACTAGTTTAGAAAACCATAATTTGGTTTGAAATGTCATCCAAAGGAAGACTAAAGGATAAATTTTAAAGAATTTATCTTGGATAAAATTAATGGGAACCTCTCCCTAAGGATGTAGAATTGGAATGAGGCGTATGTTGTGTTTTCTAGCACTGTTTTTAATATACGCGGATTGTTCGGAAAGGCCGGGTTTATACCCATTCTGAATAACCGATTCGACGATATGTCGAAGATGAAGACGGTGGTTGAAGGCCGGAAGTCTTCACATCGTTTGGATAATTACGGACGATCCTGATTGGGCTGTACATCCAAGAGGATGGAAATAGTTGGTGGTCGTCCAGATGTACTTGGAGATCGATGGATATGCGAGGAAAGTGCCTCCGGTTTCGTTCAGACCCAGAACGAACTAGTAAATGGATTGTGTGTCTGACATTGGATTTTATTCTGTGTTGATTGATTTCTGTTAAATATATATCTGTTTGGCGGCGGAGAATTTATTCTTTTTCTTAACGCCCTTCTCTGAGACATACGAGCTTAGAGGTTATATATTGATAGATATCAATCGCATGGCATGAATTGCCTGTGTGGCATGCTGAGTTGCAAGGATCAAGGCTTCTGTTGAAAAGCAAAGTCTTGTGGTTGATGATCAAAGCATGGCCTTTGTGGCGTAGCTTTGTGTATAACGTGAATTCGCGAGCCTCACACCTCGGTATGAGTCAAAAATGGGATACGGACTGCAGGGAGAGCACAACGTTTCTTTCTAGCTATGGTGGTGTCAGTGACTTACCAACCCTGACATTTATATACTTTTCACCTATGTGGTTGTTGGAATGCATTTATATACTTTTCACCTATGTGGTTGTTGGAATGCGAGGCGCCTCGATTATAGGTCTGTAAGGACCGGGAAACGTGTGTTCAGGAATAAATAATCCTCTAACGTAAGTGAGGACCGGCCCTGAAGCATCCAGGATTGCCAAGAGTGTGTAATCCTGAGACATTTGCTAGAGTGTCTCGAACGCGGAGAGGAGCTTGCCCCTTGCCTCAGCTCATGACGGAATCCAATTTCCAATACGTGATATTGCGGTTTTAATTGTAGAACTAGTATGACGACATAGTAGATGGTAGCTATGCCGCCTATGATTGATATTTATGATTGAAATTGTTTTGACACTATACACCTATAATAGTATCAAATAATGTGTTTTAAACGTATGAAGCATGCTTTGGCTGTTATAAGGGAAAACCCTATCCTCCGTCTTGCGTTGCATTGTGTGATGGGACCTGGGTCTTATAACAGCTTCATTTTTCTTTATTTAGCATTGCGCTGTTTGTTCTATGCACTGGTATCCTTGGGAGGAAACCCGTTCCGTGTTATACTGCGTGGTCATTTGATTTGCCAAACTTTAAAACCAATATTAATAACTGTTTTAGTTCTCACACCAGTCACATGACTGACCTGGAGTTTATTGTTTTAACCTAAACTCTGGGTGCCCTCACGGGCAACTAGTAGTTTTGGTTTTGCAGATTTATATTCACAGGATCCAGGTTTACAGCTGGAATGATATCCGGAAAGCTCTGTATCCGTATATCACCTTCAGTTGTGCTTTGTATTATTTTTCCGCTGCTACGTAATTTATTGTAATCTCTGATATTTATCGAATGTAATTTATTCAATTATACTCTGTATATTCTTGTATTTGATGGAATTGTTGTAATATACAATGAAATGTTCTTCTGTTTGTGTTCTGATTTTTCCTGTTCTCAAACGATCAGGGGTTTCGAACGGTCTAGATCGGTTTAACGACTAATTCGGATCGAGTAAAATTCCAGGCCGTCACATTATATAATATCCTCCCCATCTTCCCTCATCTCTCTCCTGGATATAACAGAAAAAAGAAAAAAACCTAATCTAACGTCGCCACCACGATCGGACCCTGGCCATTCAAGGACGCCGCCCCCTTCTGCGCCGTCCTCCTCCCTTCTTCACCACGCTCTGCCTCTCCTCTCCTCCTTGAACCGAGACCCCACGACCAGCCCTGAAACCGACGCCACCGCGCCTGAGGTCCATCGCCGCCCGCTACCGCCACGCCCCACCTCTGACGAAACCCCACCGACCATCCTCACCCCCTCCACGTCCTCCTCCCTCGTTCTGACACCAACAGCGCCCAAACCGCCTCAAAATCCGCGACCGTCGGCCCCTCCCCGGCCAGTGCTCATCCTGCTCCGCCAATGGACGACCACCACTACGCCGGAGCTCCGGCACAGCATCCCTCGATCCCCTCCAACTCGAATTCAACGTAAAGGTGTGAGTTTTGGGTATTTTTATTTATTTTAAGTTAGTAAAAATGCGATTTTTTTAGTTTATAAAAGTGTAATCTTTATGAAAAAAATCAGTTTTAGATTTTTGTTTAAAATAAAAAAGGTAGATTTTACAAATGGAAAGTTCGGATTTTTAAAATATTTTAAAGTGGAAATAAAAAAAATTCGATCTTTATATATGAAATAGAAATATAAAAATATAATTTTTATATAGAATGAAGTGTCGAAAATATATATGAAGAAGAAATAAAAGTACGATTTTTATTTATTGAATGAAGTGATAAAAATATAATATTTTTATATTTGAACAGCGTGAAATGGACTGCAGTAGAATTTCGACCGATCCAGATGGTTCAGCAGTTCAACAGCAAAGCATGGCGGAGTGAACCCTCTGTGAGAACTTCTCACCTTTTAATTTTTCTTTCTAGTTAATAATATATACCAGGATGCAGACAGTGTTTAGTAGCACCCGAAACCCGTCGTCCACAGACCATGGATGGCTTGTATGCTTGTTTGTTTGATTTTGATGTGTAGTTGATTGTGTGGTGTGATGTGAAATGAAATAAAACATTTATATAGTTGAAATAAAATATTTTATAGTGGAAAATATTTTATAGTTAAAAATAGAATTTTTAACGTGTATATGAAATGAAATAGAAATAAACAAATCGGATGATTTGTTTATATACACACATTTGACTGATATTGATTGGGACGATAAATTTTACACATCGCCCAACTGCACAAATAAAATCTGTATTTGATTGTTTGAAACTCCACACGGGTACTGGGATGATATTTGACGTACACTAATCCTGATTGTTTAGTTGTATGTCGATCGATTGATTGACAGACTGTTATAAGCGTTAAATATTTATATTCGATGCTTATACAGTGTAGAGTGCACTTTGGATGATGGTTGATTATTCATCGTTGTTATTGTATACATGTGTTGTAGAAAATCCATATAATTAACATTATATGGTAATTGATTGGGCTTCATTCAATATTTGAAATAGAAATATTCGAATAGAAATATTTGAAAAAGAAATATTTGAAATAGAATATTTGAAAATAGAAATATATGAAGCCGTGTTGACTAGATTGACGCCATTTTGATGTGAACGATATTTATATCGATTTTATAATAAATATCGATTTTATTCATTTTATAATGAATATCGAAAGTGATTTCAAAATCTGATATTTTGAAAAGAATTGAAATTCAAACTGAATTCGAATTGAATTGAATAGAAAACGTATTTGAATTGAATTTAATAGAAAACGAATTTGAATTGAATAGAAAACGAATTCGAATTGAATTGAATTGAAAACGAATTTGAATTGAATCGGATAGAAAACAAATCTGAATTGAATTGAATTCAATTCAATTGAAAACGAATTAAAATAGAATTGAAATCGATTTGAATTGAAATCAAATAGAAGTGAATGTAAAAAGAATTTATAAGGGAAAATTCAATTTTGATTTGAATTTGAAATAAAGGTTGAAATTGTTTTTGAAACAAATTTGAAATGATTTATAAAATTCGTTTTAAAAAGGAAATCGACGAAATATATATAATATATATATACTATATATATAATGGCTTGAATAGAACGCGCCGCGCCGCGGCAGTTCGTGAATTTCGACCATTGACTTCGAACGGACATTGCGGGAGATCCGACCATCGGATTCTCCTAAAACTGTAACCGTTGGGTTCGTATCGAAAAGAGCTTTCTAACGAATATTAGAAATTTGAAATCTAACTGTTGGATTTGGAATTATGTCCAAATAAAATTTGGAAAAGGTCGCTGTAAGTGCAGTTCGATGGCCATTGATGGAAATCGACTGTACAGGCCTTGATAAAATTATTAGAAATAATAATAATTCGTGTAAAATCATAAGAAATGGTTTGTGAAGAATTGGGATGAAAAACTCCATATTTGAAAGGATAAAAATAGATTTTTATCGAAATGAACTAGTTTTGAACTAGAATAATAATTTATTTATTTTTAAAATAAATAAAGTGGATTTGAAAGGGTTTTAAAAGTAACCAGTATTTCCAATATATAGATTGGAAATGGATTTGAATCGAAATTGTCTTCGAAATATTTCGTTGTGGGATTTTGTGATTATACAGGTATTGTTATGGGAAATTTGAAAGATATATCAATATCGTTATTTCCAATACGATATTTGTTGGTCGTAGAATTTGATATTGAATATAAGCCGATATATTTTCTATTCAGAGCCTTGTATTTAATATCAAATGGGATTTTGGGTTTGTCGTGAATGGCGTCTTCATTAACGTTGTTCTTAAAATCCAGTTGAGGAAAAGATTTAATCTTTTTATTTAGATTTAATGAAGTGCACCAATTAAATAATATTTAATTGGTATTGATTTTTGGGTTTATCGTGAACAGTGTTTTAAATAACACTTGTTCTTTAACCCGATAATTAATAGAATGTGATTTTGGGTAGTCGTGAACGGTATCTTCAATAATACTGTTCTTAGATCCAAAGGAGTTAAGAAAATCAGAAACTAACTGGAGATTAGTTAAGTTGAATGGTTTCTGGGGTATTGATCTGATGTTGGTTTCGGCCTTCGGGGTTAATACTTAGGGAATTGCTCACTTGCTGATTTATGGTTAGGGTTTGATTGAAATGAAATGTGATTTTGGGTTTATAGTGAACCGTGTTTTAAATGACACTGATTCTTTAACCCAGTTAAAGATTAAAACTAGGTGGAGTTTTAATGAATCTTTAATTAGATTGAAAAGATCGAGAATGGAGTATCACCAGTTTTGCTCCAAAGCGATAGTTAAATCTTTAACTAGATTTGGACGTGGAATGGTAATTAATTTTACCGATAACACCGTGGTATTAGATATGGAGTATTACCAATTTTGCTTCATGGGATGAATAGGTTGGGATTGGGAAATAAAATAAATAATTACTTCGGTGTGGTTCGCTAATCCCGACTAGTTTGGAAAACCATAATTTGGTTTGAAATGATATCCAAAGGAAGATTAAAGAATAAATTTTAAAGAATTTATCTTTGATAAAATTAATGGGAACCTTTCCCTAAGAACGTGAAATTTAGAAACTAACTGTAGGTTAGCTAAGAAGGATGGTTTCCTGGGTATTGATTTGATGTTGGTTTCCGCCTTCGGGGTTAATATTTGGGGAACTGTTCTCTTGCTAATTTACGGTTAGTGACTGATGAATTGGAATGAGGCGTATGTTGTGATTGTGTAACATTTGTTTACTATATACGCGGGTTGTTCGGAAAGGCCGGGTTTATACCCATTCTGAATAACCGATTCGACGATAAGTCGAAGATGATGACGGTGGTCGAAGACCGGAAGTCTTCACATCGTTTGGGTGATTACTGATGATCTTGATTGGGCTGTACACCCAAGATGAGGGAATCAGTTGGGGGTCGTCCAGATGTACTTGGAGATCGACGGATATGCGAGGAAAGTGCCTCCGGTTTCGTTCAGACCTAGAACGGACTTGTAAATGGATGGTGTGTCTGACGTTGTATTCATTTATATTGTATTCGTTGATCTCTGTTAAATATATATCTGTTTGGCGGCAGAGAATTTATTCTCTTTCTTAACACCCTTCTCTGAGACATACAAGCTCAGAGGTTATATATTGGCAGAAATCAGTGGTACGATATGGATTGATAGTGTGGCATGCTGAGATGCAGTGATCTAGACTTTTGTTTAAAAGCAAAGTTTGGTGGATGTTGATCAAAGTGCAGCTTTGATATAGCATGGCTTTGTGTATAGCATTGATTCGCGATCCTCACACCTCGTTATGGTGGTAAACTGATGGTTTGATCAGTATGCTTTTTAGTGGATGGGCACCTTAGTGGTGTCGTGGATTCGGTCGACCGAGATGAGCTTAGTGCTCAGGGATATATAGAGTAAGCGGTGTTTTCTCTCGCTGGGACGTAAGCTGCGGTGATACTCTGGTCCCAAAAGTGCGGATGT
The DNA here is from genome assembly GCA_030737875.1 of Allium sativum. Classification (NCBI taxonomy): domain Eukaryota; kingdom Viridiplantae; phylum Streptophyta; class Magnoliopsida; order Asparagales; family Amaryllidaceae; genus Allium; species Allium sativum. Next base: position 255,776,348 of record CM060927.1, on the reverse strand, counting down.
GCAGACGGTGTTTTCTCTTGTTGGGACGTAAGCCGTGGAGAATTGCACTACGCGATCGATCTTTCGAATCAGGAGCCACCATGATGGAAATCCAATTTCCAATACATGTATTTCGGTTTTATTTGCAGAGCCTAGTTTGGCGACATAGTGGGATGGGGCGCTTATGCCGTCTATGATTGATACTTATGATTTGAAGAAATTTTATACAATATGCACTTATAATAGTATCAAATGATTTGTTTTAAACGTATCAAGCATTCTTGGCTATTATAAGGTAAAAACCCTATCCTCCGGCTTGCGTTGCATTGTGTGATGGGACCTGGGTCTTATAATAGCTTCATTTTTCTTTATTTAGCATTGCGCTGTTGTTTTATGCACTGGTGTTCTTGGGAGGAAACCCGTTCCGTGTTATACGGCGTGGTCCCTTGATTTACCTAACTTTGAAAATAAAGATAAATAACTGTTTTAGTTCTCACACCAGTCCCATGATTGACCTGGAGTTTATTGTTTTAACCTAAACTCTGGGTGCCCTTATTTTCGACACGGGCAGCTAGTAGTTTTGGTTTTGCAAATTTATATTCACAGGATCCTGGTTTACAACTGGAACAATACTCGGAAAGCTTTGTATCCGTGTATTACTTCTAGTTGTGTATTGTATTATTTTCCGCTGCGATGTATTTAAATGTAATTTAAATCTCTGATATTTCTGCGTAATATTCATTTATACTATGTATATTCTTGTATTCTGATGGAATTGTTGTAATAACAATGAAATGTTGTTCCGTCTGTGTTCTGTTGTGGCTTGTTCTCGAACTATCCGCGCTTTCCTTCACAGGGAAGTTACGGGTCTTTACAGTTGGTATCAGAGCTTTGGTTTACAAAGCTTAGAGAACAAGGCACATTAGAACCATACGAAAGAATTCATCAGAAATTGGATTAATAATATCCAACGAGAATGACTCGTTAGAGATAGGATCAGTAGTATCCTAGAACGAGTGTGAAGAGTAGTGTTTTTGATAAATAAAAGTGAAAACAATTTTTGTTTTGAAAATTTAAATCAATTATACGTATTTGAATATTTATTTGTATTGATTTGGACAGTCCAATATATATAGACTTTGCGTATACGTCTGATCCGCGTGTATTTGAAGTTTTAATATACTGGATAGATATAGAATTGCACTGTAGTCGTTCGGGGATAATTCTGATGATAGCGATCGCATCATCAGTATTTATGTTCGAGTGACGAAGGTGGGACGTCTATATATTTCCTATTGACTGGAGTGAGAACCAAAATTAGATAGGGCTTATTGTTGTGATTTGGCATCAAAAATGTGAATTTTGACTATATATCAAAGTTATGAATTTCAAAAGCTAATCAACTAATTGATTGATAGTTGTGTTGTTTGATTATTGCTTGTTAATTGATAATTTTGAACCATTACGCCTAATTGTATCTAATATTGAATTGTATTGAAAATTAGTCATATTTGCTTGCATATACATGTACTTACATTGAACAGGTCATAGAAAGGAGGCAAGAGCAGAGAATAAAATTTGTTTGCCCGACAAATAGGTACAAGTTTATCATAATTTACTGTTTTGTTTGGGTGATGATGATTTTACGAGCCGCTTGGCTTTTTCTTTTTCTTTTTGAGATCAAATGGCCTGTAGGCAATTTCGGGATTTTCCCATTCTCCCGGTGTGGGGCCTGTATGGCAATCTCTGATATTTCTGTGTAATATTCATTTATACTATGTATATTCTTGTATTCTGATGGAATTGTTGTAATAACAATGAAATGTTCTTCCGTCTGCGTTCTGTTGTGGCTTGTTCTCGAACTATCCGCGCTTTCCTTCACGGGGAAGTTACGGGTCTTTACCGAATTCGAATTAAATTGAATATAAAATGAATTCGAATTGAATTGAATATAAAATGAATTCGAATTGAATTGAATATAAAATGAATTCGAATTGAATTGAATATAAACTGAATTCGAATTGAAATGAATTCAAATCGAACTGTAATCGAATTGAAATTGAATTAAATAGAAATGCAATTGGAAATCGAAGTGAAATCGATTTGGAATGAATTCAAATCGAATTGAAAACGAACTGAAATCGAAATGAAATCGATTTGAATTGAAATCAAATAGAAATGAATGTAAAAAGAATTTATAATGGAAAATTCAATTTTGATTTGAATTTGAAATGATGGTTGAAATTGTTTTTGAAACAAATTTGAAACGATTTATAAAATTTGTTTTAAAAGGAAATCGACGAAATATATAATATATATATATATATATATATATATATATTATATATAATGGCCTGAATAGAACGCGCCGTGCCGCGGCAGTTCGTGAATTTCGACCAATTGCTTCGAACGTACATTACGGGAGATCCGACCGCCAGATTCTCCTAAAACTGGAACCGTTGGGTTCATATCAAAAAGAGCTTTCTAACGAATACAAGAAATTAGAAATATGACGGTTGGATTTGGAGATACGTCCGAATCAATTTCAGCAAAGGTCGGTGTAAGTGCAGTTCGATGGCCGTTATTGGAAATCGACTGTACGGACCTTGATAAAATTATTAAAAATATCAATAAATTGTGTAAAATCATAATGAATGATTTGGGAAAAATTGGGATGAAAAACTCCACATTTGAAAATATAAAAATAGTTTTTTATCAAAATGAACTAGTTTTGAACTAGAATTAAAATCCAGTTATTTTTAAATAAATAAATTGGATTTGAAATGGGTTTTAAATAACCAGAATTTCCAATATATAAATTGGAATGGATTTGAATCGAAATTGTCTTTGGAATATTTCGATATTAGATTCCGTGATTATACAGATATTTTAGAGGAAATTTGGAAGATATATTTTATATCGTTATTTCCAAAGCGATATTTATGGGTTTCAGAATTTGATATTGAATATAAGCCGATAAATTTTCTATTCAGAGCCTTGTATTTAATATCAAATGGGATTTGGGTTTATTGTGAATGGTGTTTTAAATAACACTTGTTCTTTAACCCGATAATAAATAGAATGTGATTTGGGTTTATCGTGAACTGTGTTTTAAATAGCATTAGTTCTTTAACCCAGTAAAAGGAGTTTTAATGAATCTATAATTAGATTGAAATGTGAATTGATAATTTAAATTATCAAATTTGGAAAGTGAGCGAGAATGGAGTATCACCATTTCTTGTTGTCGGTCCTGTGTAGGCTGGGTACGCATGATAGGGGGTTCTCGCTTCGCGGTTTGGTGGCGAACGGGAGACTCTTACCCCTACATGTCCCTGTTGAGGTTTGGTTAGGCAGTGGCCGGGAGGCTCGAGAGGGTCGTCGTAAAACAAGCATACCGGGCAACCACTTTTTGGCTGTTGTAAGGTAAAAACCTATCCTCCGGCTTGCGTTGCATTGTGTGATGGGACCTGGGTCTTATAATAGCTTCATTTTTCGAAAAGCATTGCGTTGTTCATTTATATGCACTAGTATTCTTGGGAGGAAACCCGTTTCGTGTTATACGGCGTGGTCCGTTGAATTACTCTCTTTTAAAGTAAAGTTTTAAATATCTGTTTTAGTTCTCACACTAGTCACATGACTGATCCGGAGTTAATTGTTTTAGCCTAAACTCTAGGTGCACCTATTTTCGACATGGGCAGCTAGTAGTTTTGGTTTTGTAGATTTATATCCACAGGATCCTGATTTACAGCTGGAACGATGCTCAGAAAGCTCTGTATCTGTGCATTACTTTCAGTTGTGTTTTATATTGTTTTTCCGCTGCTTGTAATTTATTGTAATCTCTGATATTTTCTATTGTATAATATTTATTCATACTCTGTATATTCTTGTATTCTGATGAATTGTTGTAATAAACAATGAAATGTTCTTCTATTTGCGTTCTATTTTGTCGTGTTCTCAAGATAATTCGGGCTTTCCATACCGGGGAAGTTACGGGTTGCTACATTTGGTATCAAAGCTTTGGTTTACAGAGCTCGAGAACAAGACACATTAGAACCAAACGAAAGAATTCATCAGATATTGGATTAGTAACATCCCATGAGAATAACTCGTTAGAGATAGGATCAGTAGTATCCTAGAACGAGTGTGAGGAGTATATTTTTCAAATGAAAACAATATTGTTTTGAAAATTTAAACCATTTTATTCGTATTTGAATAATTTATTCGTATTGAATTTGGACAATCCAATATATAAAGATTTTGCATATACGTGTCATGAACGTATATTCGAAGTTTTAATATACTGGATAGATATAGAATCACATTCTAGACACCCGGGGATAATTCTGATGATGTGGCCACATCATCGGTATTTATGTTCTTCTTTTTAAGGTGTGCTATCTATATATTTCCATTAGACTAGTGTGAGAACCAAAATTAGATAGGGCTTGTTGTTGTGATTTGGCATCAAAAACATGATTTTTTGTATATATATCAAAATTATGAGTTTGAAACGTTAATTCACTAATTGATTGATGGTTGTGTTGTGTGATTATTCATTTAAACCATTTTGTCAATGAACGGTGAAATTGAACCAAATATTGAACCGTATTGAAAAATGATTACAATTGCATGCATGTACATGTACTTACATTGAACAGGTCATAGAAAGGAGGCTAGAGAAAAGGAATAAAATTGTTTGCCCGACAAATAGGTACATGTTTACAAATTTATTGGGTTTGGATGATTTTATGAGCCGATTGGCTAGCCGCTTGGCTTTTTCTTTTGGATTGAAGAAGGCTATGGGAGGCTATATGAAATATCCCGAAGTCCCCAGTGCAGGGGAGGTTATGGCGAAAATTTTCGAAAATTTAGGGGGTTAGCCAAATTTTTGAAAAATTTGAAAAGTTCTTAGAAACTGAAAAGTTGAAGAACTTAAGCCGTAATGAAACTAGTGAAAGTTGAGTTGATTTGTTAAACAATTTTCGGCTTCGTTCCTTTTCGGGAACGAAAAGTTTTAAGTGGGGGAGATTGTAATAACTCGGAAATTCTGAGCCAATTTTTTTTTCTGGCAATTTTAACGAATTTTGAATATTTAAAATAGATTATTTTAAATAATAGTGACGAGAAATTTATTTTGAATATAAATAGAATGTATATATTTATATAGATCGTCGTTAGAATATAAATATTTATTTTGAATTATAAAAGGAATTGAAAATGGCGCGGTAGTTCGATAATTCGATTTCAAAATTCAAATGAACATACCGCGTGCAAAATAAACCGGATTTTAACGAAACCAAAAATATTAGAATCTATTTGAGAATATCTTTCCAACGAATCTGAGAAATCAAAATTTCATAGCGGGAATCAAAAGTTATGTCCAGTTGAAAATTTAGAATAGTCGCTATGGAATTCTGGCCCTTGAAAGTAGCCATTCTGCAAACGACCTCGGTTTTCGACGAAACCACTTTTGTTGGATCCGTGATGTCAAGTTATTGCTAGATTCCAAAATTCATAATGTTTCGAATCAATATGTGAGCGTGGAAAAGGAAAACGCGTTTGACCAGTTTCAGTTGATTTTAATCGACTGAAAAATGGCCATTTTTCAAACGGTCTCGGAATTTGACGAAATTAGTTTTGTTAGGGCCGTATCGTCAATAAGAAGTTAGAAAATATTTTTTGGGAATTTTTCTAGTTAGTATGTAACCTCAGTATATTGAAATGCGCGTTCAAATTCAATATATAGAGTTATATGTTGATTTTGATGAAAACTGATCGAAACGATCGAATCAGCTTACGATACATATCTCATTGTGTTCGGAATGGGGGTAATACGCTAGGGACGACAGTCGTTGGGTTCGAATCGGGGTTCGGATGAAAAGTTAACTCTAAAGGAGAAATAAATTAAAATAAATAATTAAATTATATATTAACACACTCACCTTTCTCTCCCTCATAACCACCGTTCAAATTAAAAAAAACCCCGCTGAAAAGGGGGAAACCCTTGCTGCGCCGTCGCCTCTCGTCATCCCCCCCCCCTCCGACTTCCGCCGCGCCTCAGGTGGCCGCGCCCCCACTCCTTCCTCTCTCCTTCTTCTCCATCCCCTGCTCGAGGCCCGAAGACCCCAACCACCATAGAATCGCGCCCTCCCTTCTAAATCTGACGCCTCCAGTTAATGCGGGCCCCACCGCGCCCCCTCAGCTCCGTCTCCGACCACCGGCGCAGCTCCCCTAGCCCCGTCAGTCTCCGAAGCCGCCATCTCCACTTCAAACTCCACCGTGAGTTTTAATTTCGTTTCCATTTATTCGTGTAACTTAAAAACATGATTTTTAAATATGTGGCGAGTTAGAAAAATGTTATCTTTTATATGTAATCATAGAAAGACGATATTTCTATGTTAGAAAAGGTCGGATTTTTTATATAGTTAAAATATAATTTTTAGTTATATAAAGATTTGATTTTTATGTAGAAGGTAGCGTTATAAAGATTCGATATTTATTCATATGAAAAACATATAAAGATGTGATTTTTATACGAACGGTACAATAATAAAAATGAGATTTTTATGTGAATGATAGGAGAATAAAAATATGTTTTTATATTTTTAGAATAATAAAAATATGATTTTTATTTAATTAGAGTAATAAAAATATGATCTTTATATATAAGAAGTGAAATAAAAATATGAACTTTATTTTTATCGTGAAATAGTGAGAATAAAGATTCGATTTTTACATGAGTAGTAGATTAAAAATAGAATTTTTATATAGAGAATAGTGTGTTAAAAATAGAATTTTTATCTATATAGTAGTGTGTTAAAAATAGAATTTTTATCTATATAGTAGCGGTATAAAAATGTGATTTTTATATACATAGCAACAATATAAAAATGTGATTTTTTATATATGTAGTGGCTACGGACAGTGAAATTGATAAAAGGCGAGCACGACGAAGATTTCTACATAAGAAGAGTCGTGGCGTTTGGTTTAGCTAGTCGGTGAGAACTTCTCACTTTAAATTTCCTTTTCTAGTTAAAAATATATACTAGGATGCAGATGGTGCTTAGCAGCAACCGACACCCGTCGTCCACAGACCATGGATGGCTTGTGAGTTTGATTGTTTGTTGTGATGAAAATTGATTGTGTGATGTGAAATAAAATAAAATATTTTATCGTTAAAAATATAATTTTTAACATGAATGTGAATAAATAAATATTCATTTACAAACCGGACGGTTTGTTTATGTACACCTATTTGAAGGATATTGATTGAGACGATAAATTTTACACATCGCCCAACTGCACAAATAATATTCAGTGTTTTGTGGATTGAAAACCCCACACGGGTGTTGGGATGATATTTGGCGTACACTAATCCCAATTATTTAGTTGTATGTCGATCGATTGGTCGATAGACTTGTAAGCGTTAATTATTTATATTTGATGCTTATGCAGTTGTGTGGGCCACTTTGGATGATGGTTGATTATTTATCGTTGCTATTATATACATATGTTGTATGGAATCCACATAATTAACATTATATGGTAATTGATTGGGCCTCATTCCAATTGGGAAAATAAAGAATATTATAAAATAAAGATTCATGTGTTGAAAGAAATATATACTCATGTGTTGAAAGAAATATATATTCATGTGTTGAGTAAAATATTTTAACAATAAAATTTACATCTTTATTATATATGAAATTAGTAACTAACTGGAAAGTAGATAAGATGAGTGGTCTCCTGGGTATTGATCTAATGTTGGTTTCGGCCTTCGGGGTTAATGCTTAGGGAATCGTTCTCTTACTAATTTACGGTTGGAGTCTAATTAAAAATTAAACGATAGAAATCATAATTTTATAAAATATATTAAATAACAAAAATAGTCACGTTTTGACAATACTCATTTCTTGAGATTACTCACGTGTTGAAAGAAATATAGATTCGTGTGTTGAATAGAATAAATATTCGATTTTTGAATAGAATAACGAAGTTATTGAAAAATATAAAGCCGTGTTGATTAGAAATGCGCTATTTTGACACGAACGATATTTATATCGATTCTATTCGTTTTTATAATGAATATTGAAAAGAGATTTAAAAATCGAATATATAGAAATGAATTCGAATTGAATTGAATATAAAATGATTTCGAATTGAATATAAAATGAATTCGAATTGAATTGAATATAAAATGAATTCGAATTGAATAGAATATAAAATGAATTCGAATTGAATTGAATATAAAATGAATTCGAATTGAATTGAATATAAAATGAATTCGAATTGAATTGAATATAAAATGAATTCGAATTGAAATGAATTCAAATCGAATTGTAATCGAATTGAAATTGAATTAAATAGAAATGCAATTGGAAATCGAAGTGAAATCGATTTGAAATGAATTCAAATCGAATTGAAAACGAACTGAAATCGAAGTGAAATCGATTTGAATTGAAATCAAATAGAAATGAGTGTAAAAAGACTTTATAGTGGAAAATTCAATTTTGATTTGAATTTGAAATGAAGGTTGAAATTGTTTTTGAAACAAATTTGAAACGATTTCTAAAATTCGTTTTAAAAGGAAATCGACGAAATATAATATATATATATATATGTTATATATAAATAATGGCCTGAATAGAACGCGCCGCGCCGCGGCAGTTCGTGAATTTCGACCATTGGCTTCGAACGGATATTACGGAAGATCCGACCGTCGGATTCTCCTAAAACTGGAACCGTTGGGTTCATATCGAAAAGAGCTTTCTAATGAATACTAGAAATTAGACATCTGACGGTTGGATTTGTAGATACGTCCAAATCAATTTCAGAAAAGGTTGTTGTAAGTGTAGTTCGATGACCGTTATTGGAAATCGACTGTACGGGCCTTGATAAAATTATTTAAAATATCAATAAATTGTTTAAAATCATAATGAATGATTTGGGAAAAATTGGGATGAAAAACTCCACATTTGAAAAGATAAAAATAGTTTTTTATCGAAATGAACTAGTTTTGAACTAAAATTAAAATACAATTATTTTTAAATAAATAAATTGGATTTGAAATGGGTTTTAAATAACCAGAATTTCCAATATATGAATTGGAATGGATTTGAATCGAAATTGTCGTTGGAATATTTCAATATTAGATTCCGCGATTATACAGATATTTTGGAGGAAATTTGGAAGATATATTTTATATCATTATTTCCAAAGCGATATTTGTGGGTTTCATAATTTGATATTGAATATTAGCCGATATATTTTCTATTCAGAGCCTTGTATTTAATATCAAATGGGATTTGGGTTTATCGTGAATGGTGTTTTAAATAACACTTGTTCTTTAACCCGATAATAAATAGAATGTGATTTGGGTTTATCGTTAAATGTGTTTTAAATGACATTAGTTCTTTAACCCAGTAAAAGGAGTTTTAATGAATCTGTAATTAGATTGAAATGTGAATTGATAATTTAAATTATCAAATTTGGAAAGTGAGCGAGAATGGAGTATCACCCGTTTTGCTCCAAAGCGATAGTTAAATCTTTAATTAGATTTGAACGTGAAATGGTAATTAATTTTACCGGTAACACTGTGGTGTTAGATATGGAGTATTACCAGTTTTGCTTCATGGGATGAATAGGTTGGGATTGGGAAATAAAATAAATAACTACTTCGGTGTGGTTCGCTAATCCCGATTAGTTTGGAAAACCTTAACATTGTTTGAAATGACATCCAAAGGAAGATTAAAGAATAAATTTAAAAAAAAATTATCTTTGATAAAATTAATGGGAACCTTTCCCTAAGAATGTGAAATTTAGAGACTAACTGTAGGTTAGCTAAGAAGAATGGTTTCCTGGGTATTGATCTGATGTTGGTTTCGTCCTTCGGGGTTAATATTTGGGGAATTGTTCTCTTGTTAATGTACGGTTAGTGACTGATGAATTGGAATGAGGCGTATGTTGTGTTTGTGTAACATTTGTTTATTATATACGCGGTTCATTCAGAAAGGCCGGGTTCATACCCATTCTGAATTACCGATTCGACGATATGTCAAAGATGAAGACGGTGGTTGAAGACCGGAAGTCTCCACATCGTTTGGGTGATTACTGATGATCTTGATTGGGCTGTACACCCAAGAGGAGGGAATCAGTTGGTGATCATCCAGACGTACTTGGAGATCGGTGGATATGCGAGGAAAGTGCCTCCGGTTTCGTTCAGACCCAGAACGAACTTGTAAATGGACTGTGTGTCTGACATTGGATTTTATTATGTGTTGATTGATCTCTATTAAATATACATCTGTTTGGCGGTGGAGAATTTATTCTCTTGCTTAACGCCCTTCTCTGAGAAGTACGAGCTCAGAGGTTGTATATCGATGGACATCAGTCGCATGGAGTGAATTGCCTGTGTGGCATGCCTAAGTGGCAGATGATCAAGGCTTCTATTGAAAAGCAAAGTCTTGTGGTTTATGATCAAAGCATGGCCTGTGTGGCGCAGCTTTGTGTATAGCGTGAATTCGCGAGCCTCACACCCTGGTATGAGTCAAAAACGGGATAGTGACTGCAAAGAGAGCATGACGTTTCTTTCTAGCTATGGGTGGTGTCAGTGCTTAAAATGGCTGACATTTATATTATTTTTTACCTATGTGGTTGTTGGAATGCGAGGCGCCTCGATTTTAAGTCTGTTAGGACCGGGAAACGTGTGTTCAGGAATACTAATCCACTAACGTAAGTGTGGACCGGCCCTGAAGCATCCGAGAGGCTACCTAGAGAGAGTAGTCCTGAGACATTTGCTAGAGTGTCTCGAAGCGGAGAGGAGCTTGCCCCATGCCTCGACTCATGACGGAAATCCAATTTCCAATACGTGATATTTCAGTTTTATTTGTAGAGCCTAGTATGGCGACATAGTGGGATGGGGCGCTTATGCCGTCTATGACTGATACTTATGATTGAAATTGTTTTGAAACACTTATGCGCTAGTAATAATATCAAATGATTTCGTTTTACACGTATCAAGCATTATTTGGCTGTTATAAGGTAAAACCCTATCCTCCGGCTTGCGTTGCATTGTGTGATGGGACCTGGGTCTTATAATAGCTTCATTTTTCGAAAAAGCATTGCGCTGTTCATTTATATGCACTGGTATTCTTGGGAGGAAACCCGTTCCGTGTTATACGGCGTGGTCCCTTGAATTACTCTCTTTTAAAGTAAAGTTTTAAATAATTGTTTTAGTTCCCACACCAGTCACATGACTGATCCAGAGTTTATTGTTTTAACCTAAACTCTGGATGCCCCTATTTTCGACACGGGCAGCTAGTAGTTTTGGTTTTGCAGATTTATATCCCCAGGACCTGATTTACAACTGGAACGATGCTTGGAAAGCTCTGTATCCGTGCATTACTTTCAGTTGTGTTTTATATTGTTTTTCCGCTGCTATGTAATTTATTATAATCTCTGATATTTTTCTGTTGTATAATATTTATTCATACTCTGTATTTTTTTGTATTCTGATGAATTGTTGTAATAAACAATGAAATGTTCTTCTGTATGCGTTCTATTTTGTCGTGTTCACAAGATAATCCGGGCTTTCCATACCGGGGAAGTTACGGGTTGCTACATATTCTCCAATCTTATATGTTTATATACCTATGTCTTAGAACTCCATTATAATTTTTGAATAAAAGGTTGTGTATAGTAGAGGCAGGTAATGGTGGAAATGGTGTAGGGGAGAAATAATGTTAGGTCGAAGCTATATTTATAATAGAGTTAGGGGATAAAGACCGCTAGATATTAGGTTTAAAATTAGGTCCATCAGATCAGAAGAAGTCTCCATAAACCGAATCCGAAATCTGTCTGAATCGCACCAGAGACGTGCGCGCCAGATGCACACATCAGTGGGATGGGCCGACCCATTCTATAGGTGGGTCGACTAATGGGTCAACGCACGGGTCGTCCTAGCTAGGAACTGGATCACCCCAGTTCACGTGATTTCTAGTTTAATTAATTATTTATTAAATCATCCGCTTATTTTAGATTTTGAATTTAAATTTAAACTTCTTTCCTTCATTTCTTCTTCGTTTTAAGCCCGATTTCAGCAAACCAAATGTCTATCTTAACCAAAATTTCATAATAGACCCAATGGTGCAAGCCCCGTTGCTTAATTATCAGTATTTTTCTAATTAATATTGTAACATCCCAGAATTTTAACTAAGTTTGATTTGGATTTCTATTTATATAATTTTTGATTTTCTAAATATAAATTGATTTTTATAAGGATTGAATATAAAATTTAACTTTGAATAAGTATTTCTTTTTATTAAATATGATTTTGTATAAGAAAAACTTATTTTGAAAAAAATTATATTTAATTTGTAAGATTTATGTTTAAGTAATAATATTTCCAAATTTTGATAATATTGATTTATAAAATATGAATTTGGTAAAGGATAATTTATTTTATGATTTTACAAGAATGATCATTATCTTATTTATTTTGATAAATTATAATGGTATTTATAAAATTTGTATAAGAATTGTTATCTATTTATTTGTGACTTAAATAAGTGTTAGAAAAGTGTTTCAAGTTAGTAACACAAAATAAGTGTTCGAAATAATGTCGCAAAATGATTTAATATGAATGTAACATGTGTCCTAAAGAGGTGTCACCACCTTATTCACTTAAGGAACATGTGTTAACATGCATGAATCAAAAACATAAGGAAAGGACAAGTGTCCTATGAGGTGTAAGCTCCTTATACCTTTAAGTTTCCTATATAAACCCACCTTAACCCTCTCTTTTCACCATCCTTCTCCATTTATCATTTCTTCCATTTTCTTTCATCCTTCTCCCTTTCTTATCCATGGCTTCCTACACCATTCACCTCTCCTCTTCCTTTCACCATTTTTGCTTAGCCTTTTTCCTCCTCCCTCCTTAAAAAAACTCAGCCTCCATCACCACCACCACCACCTTGCCAAAGTTCGTCCTCCTCCTCTTATAAAGAGATAAGATTAATATATATATATATATATATATATATATATACTGGCGAAGAATATGGTGCGCAGAAATACCGTCTGAGGCTTCGTTCAGCTAGGATTGTTTACCGTGAATTTTTCGAAAGCTGTTGGTGAGAACTCTTTAACCACAATTTATATTTTTAGTTAGTAGTTAGACTATTTAAATATAGTGATGGATTATTAGTAGTTAATGATGATTGATGTTTGTTATGATGGATGATGGATGCGTAGTTTAAAACACACACACTATTGAGCGTTAGCATTATAACGCTTGTGCACAGTTGTGATTTATTTAACAATGTTGGTGATGGTTTCCATGGATGTTTATAATGGTTGTTGATGTTGTTTCTCACACACTATAACACAACAATTATGGTATTACATGTGTGATCGACAAATCTCCTTCGTAATTAGAAGCAATATCATTATTGAATTTGAAGGTTAATAATTTGGAAAGACCATATGTATGAATTCATATATATTGATAAAGTCCTTTAAAATGAATAAATAAATAAATACCTGAACGTTCTAGGATAATAGAGAGGATAGTGTCTAGGCTTGGGTTTGGAAAATATAGTTTCCTGCTCTCCCTGGCTATCCCTAACTAATCCGATGAATGAGACGGTTAATTTGAAGTTATTTGAATTTACAAATAAATTGGATTTTTAATTTAATATTTAATTAATTAGAAAATAAAAGTTGAATTTTGAACCCGAGATAATTTGGAAAGTCAATGTAAATTACCTTAAAAGATTTAAATGGTATATAATGGTTTTCTAAGGTATTTTGAATTGCTACAGAATAATTTTATTTGCGGTCAAAGTAGATCTTGTCGCACAACGACAATTCGTGTATTTTAGATGCAAACTTTAAATGCTTATAACTTTTGTAACTTAAATCAGATTTCCACGAAACGAAAAACGTTTGATTTTCATCAACAAGAGCTTTTAAATGAGTGAAAGCAGATTTTAATTTCGACTTATAGTTTTCAAGTTATGTTAAAAATAATTTAGAACAGGTCGCTATAAATGGAGTTAGTTAACTATAATTATAAAATGGCTGCTATAAATTATTTAAAAAAATGGAAAAATTTGTAAAATCATTACAAATTTTGAAAAGGTGTTTTGAATTGTAAAGTTTAAGTTTTGGCTAAGATAAACGATATTCGATCAAAATAGTTAAGATAATTGTTTTGTAACACTTTTGTAACACTTTTGAAACGCTATTGTAACGCTTTCTTTGAAAACAATCTATTTTGAAGTTTTAACCCGTAAACGATTTTCCGAACTATAAGCAACGATTTGTGGAATGTTTTCAAAGGTTTAAAAGTATTAGAAATATTTTATATGGAATTTAAATTGATACTAACACTACACCATAATGGCTATTTGGCAACTCTTATTTTTTTCAACTGCCAACACTTATATGTGTTATAGACTAGCGACACTAATATGTGTTTCCATAGCAAATATGTGTCACCAAAAATGCGCTAACACTTGTATGTGTTGGTAGGCTTAGTCAACTCTTATTTTCTAAGGACAAAATGGTAACTTATCATAAATAACCCTGATCTTACCTCAACACTTATTCCTCAACGCATATTGCTTTCACGGCCGCATCATACCTAAATAAAAAATGGGAAATTATATCAGCGATTAGCTAATCCTCTCTCCACTACTTCGATCCTCTCAATTCCGCTCTCCATCACTTCGATTTGGGGCTTCTACGATTTGGCTTTGGGGGCTTCTACGAATTGGGGATTCTGCGAATTGGGGCTTCAGGTATTTTGTTATGTATATATGTGAAAATTCAATTGTTGGATTTAAATTCAATTGGGGCTTCTACTATATGGGTTTGGGGGCTTCTACGAGTTCAAATTGAATTGTTGGATTTAAATGCATGTATTTGGTTATGTATATATGTGAAAATTTTGCTGTGTTAAAAACACAGATGAAAATTTCAATTCGTGATGCAAAATAAACACCATCATACAGTAAAACCGGTAGGACTAACCGAACGCGCGCCCCTAGTTGAGTAAACTACATGGTCATGACATTTTCTAAGAAGAGGGGGAAACAACTGCATTTAACAATGTCTGATGCTTGGGTCATACCCATGTATTATTCATTGTTTATGATATGTGATTAGTGATTATCCTTTCCTACATATGCCGGCATAGTTAGCATATAAAATCTCCTTAGGTACTCTGCGCATAGGATGGCTTATGTAAATGGAGCAAGGTTGTCAAAATGGGACTCAAATTGTAAATTGTAACGTTTAAATTTTAAATCAAAATGGGATTTAAATCGAAAATAGTGGATTTACAAAGATCCATACTTTAAGGTTCATATACACTTTGAAATTGGCATTTATGTTTGAACTTCTTTATCTAAGCCTAAATTCCATTTTTTATTCTGTTACATTTTTATTTTGCTTAGGAAAACATGGAATTGAAGTTGTTGACCCAAATACATGTATTGAATGTACCAATATATGCTGACTGAAATAATAGGGTTTAAAACGGGATTTAAATAATAGGATTTTAGGATTTTTGACAACAATTAAATGGAGTATGGCTTCGAGAAGTTCTTCAGTTGTCACTGGTTTGGCCTTAACATTCACGGACATGCTATCTCACCATAATTTCCAAGTCCAAAGTTTTTATATTTGCTACATAATGGTATTTATAGTCAACTTCATACGGTCGACCCGATTCTCTCTTATAGGTTGGACAAGGCCACATTGTCTTAGCTTCCATGCTTTGAAAGGAACGTTCTAAGTAACATTTTTCTCAATTGTAGTTTTGCAACATTTTCCTAGTTCTCCAGGCCTTAGTTAATCACAAGGCATAAAGAAAGTACATCTTCTGTAAGTTATGCTCTGGCTCTATGCTTATCACTTATGAGTTTGGAAGCAACCCCCAGGGATCAACAACGTTTAGCTAGTTTATTAGATTGATTTTAGTTGAATTTTGTAGTTATTCATCGTCTATGCAAGAGCTCTTTCATCAAACACTGGGATTCATCCTTGGTAATGGTATCACTAGGATTTTCAATAGAGTTTAACATTTAACAATGTGTATGTAATAAATTCATTTACATAACACAGAAACCGCTATAACAAGTACATGTTTTGATATAAATTGTTTGATGGCATGTTAACGAGTACTCGAAACTGGGCAATGTTTTGATATTTATGTTTGGGCAATGTTTCGAAACTGACGAGAACTCGAAACTGAGCAGTTACGAAACTGAAACTGAGCAATGCTCAGTTTCGAGTTCCGAGTACTCGAAACTGGGCAATGCTCAATTTTAGTTTCGAGAACTCGAAACTGAAACTGAGCAATGCTCAGTTTCGGTTTCAAGTTCTTGAAACTGCGAAACTGAAACTGAGCAATGCTCGGTTTCGAGTTCCGAGTACTCGAAACTGGGCAATGTTCAGTTCAGTTTCGAGAACTCGAAACTGAAACTTGTTAAAACGCCGAGACATTAATGTGGATATCCATGACTCTAATTAGATAAATTTAACTTGTTAAGTTGTTAAACTTGTTAAGATTATCATTTTGATTATCATTTTGTCATGGATATCCATGACTCTAGTTAGTTTAACTTGTTAAGTCCCCTAGGATTCATTTTATAATTTCATTAATGCGGATAAATTTACTAATTTATCATTTTATCCACGTATGTAAGAATTTAATAATTTTTTTACTATCGAGACATTAATTACCTAGAGCACTTCACTGGATTGCACTTTAGCTTCTGACATGCACAAACATATTGTGTTACCATTTATAATTGTTTTACTATCGAGACATTAATTACCTAGAGCACTTCACTGTTCTTTGATCATTTGTGTTCGTCGTTCATACTTAAAAAAAAATTGTGTTTTTGTGCATTTGGGTTTTCAGTCTTAAATTCTATTTGCATTTTCGATGCTATTGCAATTACTTAGTTGTCTTTGCTTTTCTATTTTTTTGTTTACTAAAAAAAACTTCTTCTTTTCATATTCTCATATTTACTGTCTATATCCAATTTCATTTTGCACTAAATTTGTGTTGCATGTGCATTCTGTTCTAGAGTTAATTTGTTATTGCGCATTTCCATTTGGAGAAGCACAGAGCATACATACTGGTTTTGAGTTTTGATACTACAAAACATATATAAAAAATTAGTGCAAGTTAAAGTATTTTTTCCTTTCAACAAAATAGTACATTTTCTTTTACATCTGTGTACATTTCTATAGTCTCAAATTTTCGATTGTTACAATTTTGTTTTGCTGACCCTACTTCATCTGCAATTTTCAGCCATCAACCATTTCACATTTTAATACGCAGTTCTTAAAATTTGCAGTTGTTAAAATATTTTAAAAATGCAGAATTTCAGTATGCAATTTTTGAAATATGCAGTTTGCAAATTTTAGCATACTTTAATTGTGTAAGTTAAAAATTGAATAAGAATTATAGAATTTGAATGTAAAATTTAATATGCAGTTTTTTCCCTAAAATGCAGTGTATGAAAATGAAATGCAGTTTTTGTGGGTACGAATTATGAAACGCAGTTCATAAAATTGAATGTAAAATTTAATATACAGTGTATGAAATGCAGTTTTTTTAATCAGTTTTGAAAAGATGCAATTTTTTTAAAAACAGTTTTGAAGGTGCAGTTTTTTTTAAAAAAAAAACAGTGCATAATATACAGTTTTTTAAAAACATATTTTATATAGTTTATAGAATGCAAATTTCGTAAAATGCACTTTTTAAAACTGCAGTTTGGTTGGACAAACTTGTCGTGTACTATGTTGTCGAGATTTCCAAGTCATTAGATTGTTTAGTTCAAGGAAAATTTAGTTTTTAGACTATCTAGATTAGGTTTTGTGAAAATAAGTTTTAATGATAATTAAAAAAAATCTGGTGTTCATACAGTTAGTCCTTCCTAGAATTATTCAATAATATGTTACCCTTGAAACTTAAACTTATATGGTTTTCAGTTTATTTACAAAAGTATACCTAGAGTATTTATTCAAAATAACGCACACTAATTTTTAGATGTTTATTTTCATAAATTGGCATTTTCATTGTCATTGGATGCCGACATTGGCAATAAGATTTAATTGTCATAATAGGGTGATTTTTTTCCTTACACACACATACATCTAGTATAAACATCCTAATATCCTCTGGCATATCTTATATGTGAAATTTTTGCTATTGGCATACATATTGAAGTTATATAATTGCATCTATAACACACACATACATGTTTGGCATATATCTAGTTCTAGAAGTGCATTTAAAATAGATAGATATGTATTTACAATTTATCAAATAGCTTATCCTTTATCGAACATGATATCATTCGCTTATTTTCTTATTTACAATTTATCATTCGCTTATTTTCTCATGCAAGTCCAGATTATCTAATGTACCATTTATTGTTCCTGCAGTTCTCATTCACTTATTTTCTTCTACACCTCGTCATATTGTGTTTGCTTCCTTTATTGGATTTCAGTTTCAGGTGCGTATGTGTATTGAATATTTCAGTTTTAGATGCGTATATATTAGTTATTAGGCTTGTGGCTATTATATATATATATATATTGGTGGTTGGATATTTCCCGCAGTACCATTAGCGGATGCCCGTAGTATCATTAGCGGATGACCCTATGCGCCCCATAATATGATAGTGGATGACCTTCTATACCGCGATATCCTGCCTTGAAGTAGGATGGGTATTATTAATGTTGGCTAACATATGTGGATGCAGGAAACAAGTTGGAGGGATCCAACTGGATTCCTCAAAATTTATTATTTGTTTGATTTCGTATTTTATTTTATTCTATTTCCTTTGTTATTTCACATATTAAATGTAATCTAAATTGTGTTGGTAGCTGTCGTTATCTTTGTTCAATAAATCATGTAGGTTCTAGGAGAATTTTTAATCATTAGATCATCACACTTTTTAATGATCTTTTGTAATTTAAAATGCATTTATACAAGAGATTTTTCTTTCTGAAAATGCTTTAAAATTAAATAATGTCAAACAATCCTGAAAATAATAGAAAACATGCTTAGTTAAAAAATTATAAATCTCTTAAGGAATAATTTTTTAAATTTAGTATTTTATTTTATTATTTTTATTGCTGATAAATAGCATTGTGGTACATTCAAATTTTACTCTACAAAATTTTTATATGTATTATTTATTACTTTGATAATTCTTTCATACTACAAACAAAATACAATAGGAACTTGCTATATGTTCTTAACAAATTTTATTCACATTTATACTTTTGGTCAAAAAATATATAGTAAATGAAGCATTATAAACAAAATAGATGTTATTATCTTACACAAAATAGATATTCTTCTACAAGTGAACAAAATATCCTCAAAGTAATATTTGTTTATGCTTTTATAAGAAGCATTATAAAATTTAGAATTATTTATGGTTGAAATATTTGTTTATGCTTTTATAAGAAGCATTATAAAACTGAGCAATGTTCGCTCGAAACTGGGCAATGCTCAGTTTCGAGCAAAACTGAGCATTGCTCAGTTTTGCTCGAAACTGAGCATTGCCCATACGAGCAAAACTGAGCAATGTTTGCTCGAAACTGGGCAATGCTCAGTTTCGACCAAAACTGAGCATTTCCAAAATCATCCTAAAACTAAAAAATATTCCAACTGGCCGAAACTGATTTCTTGAACATTCATGCTAGCAATACCCAATAAAGGACCTCAAAATAACTGAACCTGTGTGGTAAGAAGATGCTCAAAAGAAAAAAGCAAATTGAAAAGTGATCGTATCAAAGCAGTTTTAATTAGGATTCTGTGGTCGAGTATTTTCTTCATTTGAGGAATGCAAACCAATATAGTAAACCATATGTGGAAAAACAGAGTTTTTAATATAAATATGTACATTAGCTTTCCTATGTCAGGTTAAATATCACAAAGTTGGATATTTCTTTGAAATTACACGTGTGAAGTGGAATCAAAAGACAGTCCAAAATTTCAAAGGCGTGAGGAATGCATGAAATGATGCTCATCTATAATAGCTTAGTATGGATTATTTAACACTTCACTATTTATCAGTCACAAATAAATTTGGCATACAGTATTAAGTTTAATGCATAAAATCTAGAAGTCATTTGCATAACATAGAAACTACTATAACAAGTATATGTAATAAATTCATTTGCATAACATAGAATCACAAACAATTCGTGTCAACAATGTATATGTAATAAATTCATTTGCATAACATAGAAACCGCTATAAAAAGTACATGTTTTGATATAAATTGTTTGATGGCATGCTGACGAGTACTCGAAACTGGGCAGTATTTTGATATTTTTGTTTGGGCAATGTTTCGAAACTGTCGAGAACTCGAAACAGAGCAGTTACGAAACTGAAACTGAGCAATGCTCAGTTTCGAGTTTCGAGTACTCGAAACTAGGCAATTGTAATGACCCGGGATTTTCACTAATCAATGATATAGATTTAAGTGATCGTCAGTACTTGTTTTCAAATACGATTTAAAAATCCAGTCCTTATAAATTCAAAACATGTTAATTTGTATATGATAGCATTTATGGATATATAGCACAGCATTTACTTTAAACCAATCTTTGTTCATTCATGTATGATAGCATCTGTTTTATAGCGTTTTTTTAATTTGATTTTAGACATGTTTGGAAAATAACACTTTTTAATAGCATGTGATTGTGATGCCATTTTTATTTATACATGTTTGTTTTTTTTCAAAGGATTTAAGAAATTTAAATTTTTGTAAATTTCTTGTTTTAAAAAAACCTTTGATACTTGAATTAAAAATGCCAAAACACTTTGATCAAAACAAGTTCATTTTTTTTTTCAAATTCCATCAAAAAATGAAGGGATCATCTCCCTTTGAAAAGTATATTTCATATAAAATGGTCAAGAAAAATATTTGAATTTTTTATATGCATTTAAAATCAAAAGCATGTGTGGTCTAGTCCTCTTTCAAATCCATGAACCTCTACACCTTAGGTGTGAATGATAAATCAATGAAAATTCATTTATTTCTTTGCATTAAAAGCTTGAAAATGTATTGTCATATCCCCTTGTAAAATCATATCCCCATGCATATGTCAGTTACACCATAGATGTGTTAGCAAAGCAAGATCAATATGATGTTATTTTCAGTTTTGTCTTTTCATTTCTTTTCATTCCTTTTCATTTGCTTTTGAAAATACAAGTCAAGTTCTATTTTCAAGACTATGGCCATATTGTCAAACTCTTTTCAAATCATGGATTTTGCTAAAGTATTTGTCTATGTATTTTCATCTCTTACTATAGATTTTATGGTACAACAATTTCTGATTTGAACTAGCCTTGCAAGGCAAGTAGGTGTTTAAATATATTTTTGTGTTAAATCAAATATTCATTAGGAGATAGGGTTGAAAATCCAATGCAAAAACTGATTTTTGGATGGTACAAAATGAAGTTAAAAACCAAGAGAAAGGATTGGAAGGTCAGGAGTATTTATGTATGATTTGTCATGGAAACCAATAGAAAGGAAATGGAGGTTGCATAAGAGTGTTAGGAGGGGGTAGGGGCTGATGCAAGCCATGTGAAACCAAGGTTGTACTTAGATTTGACAAGAGAAGGCTTCACTTATTTTGAGTTGTCAAAACACTTTCTAAAAACTGATTTCTTTTGCAATATTTTTATAAGCTTTTACCACTATAAAAGGCCATCAACACCCTCATTCCTACACACACAAACACTCTTGTATTTGGTCAATAAAAGGGAAGCAAAGCCAGAGGGTTCTTAGCTTATAAAGTGAGTAAACTTGCTTTTAAATTTCTGTTTTGGTTTGCCTGCAGTTTGTGGTTAAACTAGGAATGAACTTAGTTCTTCTTTTGTGTGCTTGTTCGATTTACATGTCCTGTATTGCTATTTGCTTGAAATGATGTTGGGGTCATTGATTTTTGATAGGGAATTTGAGTACTAGGGTGTTAAGTATAAGGGGTAGGATCTGATATGGTTTCCAGGCCCTGTTACTTGGTCTGAATTTTATAACACTAAATGGATCATGAGAAGAACTAGGTAAATGTATTGAATTGAAGTGGCATATAGTGTTTTAAAACCTTGACATAATTATTTAGTGTTCAAATCAAACAAGTTTTGGCCAAAAATCATTACTGTTGTTTCAAAAAGAAAACAACAGTATAGCTCTTTGGTTAAAAATATCAAATTTGATTTTCAAACATCGTAAAATCCTAGTTTGAGTTTACAGATGTAACAATGAATCAAAATCATGATTTTTGAAAGAAGAATCACGATTTTTAACAAACTAAATCAGGAGAATTTTGAAGATGGTCAGAATTGGGGGTTTTGGGAAATTCCTATCATCCTGGCGTCGAGGGGCGGAGCGGTTGAAGGGGGAGCTTTGCAGGGGACCTAGGATCGTAGGAAAAATATCATTATATTTTTCTATTACATGAATCAAGGGCTTAAATTCGATTTGAAAATTTAGCCTGTGTTTGATTTTTTGGCTTTGAAGCCGTCGTATGGGGTCCACGTGGGTTCGAGTGGGCTAGGATTAGGGTGGAAGGGGTGGCCGAGGTTGGTGAAGCGGTGGGTGATGGTGGTGGCCCGTCCACTGGTCGGAGATGGGTGAAAGCCGTGGAGTTTTGGGTGGTGCAAAAAGTAAACTACTGATGTTGTTTTTAATGATGGAAGGATGATTTCGAGAAGAAGAGGACTTGGGGTGGAGATGGTTGATCAATGGTGATCAGCAGGTGAGGGGTGGTAGGGCTGGACGGTCATCGGTGGTGGGTGGTGGCCGTATGAGCTGTGCACGTGCACAACTGTGCACTTGAAAGGGAAGACGGAGAAGAAGATGGGCCATGGAGTTTTCATGTGGTTTTGAAGGGGATCGAGCAAGAAAACCTGATGTCCAGGAGGTTCGTATTTTGTAAAAGTGGTAGTACCACATAGGGAAGATTGGCACTGATGTGCGCTCGAGTTTTCCAGGGGATCGGGCATGGAAATGGAGGGTTTTCAAAACGTGGTACTTTAAAATGTAGTACTTTGCTATTTTGCTTCAAAATGAAAGTTTAAATATACTTTTAAATTTAAACTAATTCCTAAATTAAATTATGGTTTGTTTAAAGGGAAAATTTTTAAATAATTTTTTTATTTAATTTACAAGATAAATAGAAAATAGTGAATCAGGATATAGAAAGACCGTTTTGTCAAGGAACGTAATTTAAATGCGGAAAATGGGATTTTAAAATTTAATTGTGTGTTTAACTTATAAATATGATTCGAGACAAATTTTCAAATAAAAGTTTTAAACCATAAAGTTAGCAAAGGAGTCGTTCAAGTATAGCAGATCAGACCTGGTTCGTGACAGAAATCGAGAAGTCGGAACTGTAATTTTTGTTAAATTATAAATTTAATTTAAAATTTAGAATTTGAATTTAAATGAGATATGTAAATTTAAAACAAACAAGATGATGAGGAATCATATGTCAAACATACACAAATTTGTCAGCTTTGAACCGTATGTCGAGAACAGTTCTGTATTTATAAAACATGAATTATGAATAATATTTAATCGTGTTTGAGTATAAAATAAAAGAAGGATTTTATTGATAAAAGAGAAATTTTATCGATACATGATAAAAGAAGTAGAAGAAGACATAAAGTCAAGTAAAAGGATCAAAGGGGAAATTTGACGAAAATGATACAAAGCATGAAAGTTGATTTTAAATCAAGATTTAAGACATTCATGATACTCAGATTTAGAATCATGATGGAAAATATTTTTCTAAAGAGAAAATAAAGAAAGAATTCATTTTAAAGATGATGAACCGAACGGAAATGAAAAACCCGTGCGGCGCGCACACTAGAATTGACCGTTTGAAAAGATGATCAATATACCAGATATTGACCAGATAATCATATACTGTTGGTTTGTCTGTAACTGTATATGCTGATTAGATTATAATCTTATTAGATTTATAATATAAAGTGAAAATGTTCGTTAATCATTTCAAGGAGGCCGAAATTAAATATTTCACCTTGATTTGATTATACGTCGCGCGTCTGAGATTGTTGAATCAAAGACGACAATATACAAGGACTATTTTCGAATAGTGCCTTCGGTTTGTCCAGTCCCAGGACAACTTGTATGGACGAATGTCTGACAAAGTATACCTAACAGATCGCGTAAGTTGGTCGCTTCAAAACTTAGTTTGGTGGCGGAGGAATTCGTTTCTCTTAGCTTTATACCCGTGGTTTTGGCGAGATCAATTTGTGATTTGACGGGTTTGACGATGTGGCATTCAAAGTGAATGGTGGCCAGATGTTCTGGAAGATAAACGTTACCCTCAAGCCTCACACCCAGGAAAAGACAAAAAATCGGGCAGGCAGCATGGCTATGTGGGTCGCTCCCATTAGGGTGTAGCATCACCTATCTAGAGAAATTCCCTTTTGTTTCTTAATCTATCGATTCTGCCCATTCGGGGATGGTTGCCGTACACAACCATCGGTGATATACACTCGATACACTCAAGAGAAATGAGTGGTCGGTCATGTGAGGGCCGGGTTGCAAGACGTTCTTGTTGAACCCAGGTGTATTGGCTTCTAGAGATACATCAGCGGAAGGTGGTCCCATACCTTGTCGTAGTTGGAAATCCAATTTCCCTAAGAGCCTAGCGGTTTTTATTTGTATACTATATAGGAGAATGTGAGATGCAAGCATTCTTCTAGATTCTGAATTATTTGTGAAAACATATAGACACTATGATAATATTTGTTTTAAAGTATACAAAGTGTTTTGATCTCATAAGGTAAAAACCCGTTCCGTATTTACGGCGTGGTCTTATGAGATATTTTTATTTGTTTTAAACTGTTTACTCATACCAGTCCCCTGACTGACCCGGAGTTTATTTTCTGTGTTTTCCCTTAAACTCTTGGGTATTCATAACGCTTGTTATGAATAGACAAGTGAATCAGGATTATGATGAAACTTGTGAAGCTGGAAAGAAGATTTTGCTGTGTGCTGGTCCATCTATCTACTGTATGATTAAGTCTGTCAGTTGATCATCTATGATATGTATAATTACTGATGTACTATGTATGGGTTGTATCACTAGTCATATGATGCTCTGATGTAATATATTCCACTGTGTAACATTATAAACTATTATCTTTTGTGAAAATTCCGCTGTGATATTCTGATGTTCTGTGATTTTATCTCCTATCTATTCTATTTCTTATTAATGGCACAACTTGAGATGTGTTCGAAAGTTGGGTCGTTACAGTTGGTATCAGAGCTTAGGTTACTGATTACCTAGGCTTTGGGTGAGTGTGAGAGAGCATATTTTTATATAAAATTTAAAATGTATTTAAAATGAATTTAAACAACTTGGATGATATACCTAGGTTATTTATATCCGCTTAAGTCTAGATTGATGACCTGTTATATTTAGGTGATCAAAATGAGTAGCCAAAGACGAAGAGGTCGGGCTAGAGGGTCGTCCACTACTACTGGTCGTAATGCTGGATCACAAGACCAAGGGGAAATAGTAGAGGAAGTTGCACCAGCTCAACAGAACAAGAGTTTTGCGACTATTTGTAAGGAGTATAAGACTCTGGAGGAAAGGATTTCAAAGGAACTGAGTCTTTTACTGAAGTTCAAGCTTGGATAAGGTCATGTGAAAGGATTTTCAAAGGGTTGGAGTTGAATGACAATCAGAAACGTCTTTTGGCATTATGGCAACTTCAAGAAGCCGCTGGAATTTGGTGGGATGCTCAGACCACCAATGTTCCTGAGGAAGATTTTACTTGGGAAAAATTCAAAGAAGCTTTCGAAGCACAATTCCTACCTGCTGCTGGAAAGACGAGGATGTATCGGGAGTTCATTGATCTCAAGCAAGGGAACATGAAAGTATCCGAATATGAGAATAAATTCAACTCGCTTTCTTGTTTCGGCCCAGAACTGATCAACACTCCACTTAAGAAAAATGAAATGTTCATCGCAGGATTGAAGGATAGCCTGCAAGTTCAAATGATTGGACATCTTAAGATTCCATTCGTTGATCTAGTGGATATGGCAGTCCGTTACGAGGCACTGGAGGGTAAGAAACCAGTTGCTAAAGCGGCACAGACGGGAGGACCTAGTGGCAAGAACTCTAATAAAAGGAAATTCAACCCGAACTGGAATAACAACAACAACAAGGGAATACCGAAGATGGGAGAAAAAGAAAAAGAACGATTCAAGGATACCAAATGCCACAACTGTTTGGAGAAAGAACATATTGCCAGGTTCTGCACAAAGTCAGCAGTTGAAAAGCCACAGCAGACTCAGCAACCAGAGCAACAGAAACCAAAGGAAACGAGTGATGTAATTCACCAAAAGTTCGCATGCTATAACTGTCGTCAGCCGGGTCACTTGGTTAAAAACTGTCCGCTTATGAAGCCACAGCAACCGAAAGACTATGCTTTGATGGATAAGCCGTCAACTTCTGAGAATGTGGAAGGAGCTTCTGAAGGTAATTTACTCTTTTTATTATAAAAAGGAGTTAATTATTTAGGGTCAGCCTCAAGATAAATTAAATATGGTTGGATTAAACTTGAATTATATTCAATCATGTTGATACCGGCAATCGAGTTAAAATTTTAAATTGAGTTAAAATTTGGATTTCCTAAAATTTACGCCGGACCTAGGTATTTATTTGGGTGTGGACTCAGGAAAAGCGAATAGGTCGATTTGTGAAATCAAATCAGGTTTATGAGTCCGGAAATGGAGATCGTTAAGTACGTGAACAAAGAATTTGGGTAATACTTAACGGAGTTAAGTAAATCGACCGATGAATTGAGAAGGGAATTTTGATAGATATTTTTGGTTTTGCTGATGTGTCTTTTATTTATCGATGTGTGTGTTTACTTATATAAGTCGATAGCTCTAAAACTACTACTTACAAATTTCGGGGACGAAATTTTTATAAGGGGGGTAGAATGTAATGACCCGGGATTTTCACTAATCAATGATATAGATTTAAGTGATCGTCAGTACATGTTTTCAAATACGATTTAAAAATCCAGTCCTTATAAATTCAAAACATGTTAATTTGTATATGATAGCATTTATGGATATATAGCACAGTATTTACTTTAAACCAATCTTTGTTCATTCATGTATGATAACATATGTTTGATAGCGTTTGTTTAATTTGATTTTAGACATGTTTGGAAAATAACACTTTTTAATTGCATGTGATTGTGATGCCATTTTTATTTATACATGTTTTTTTTCAAAGGATTTAAGAAATTTAAATTTTTGTAAATTTCTTGTTTTAAAAAAACCTTTGATACTTGAATTAAAAATGCCAAAACACTTTGATCGAAACAAGTTCAATTTTTTTTTTCAAATTCCATCAAAACATGAAGGGATCATCTCCCTTTGAAAAGTATATTTCATATAAAATGGTCAAGAAAAATATTTGAATTTTTTATATGCATTTAAAAATCAAAAGCATGTGTGGTCTAGTCCTCTTTCAAATCCATGAACCTCTACACCTTAGGTATGAATGATAAATCAATGAAAATTCATTTATTTCTTTGCATTAAAAGCTAGAAAATGTATTGTCATATCCCCTTGTAAAATCATATCCCCATGCATATGTCAGTTACACCATAGATGTGTTAGCAAAGCAAGATCAATATGATGTTATTTTCAGTTTTGTCTTTTCATTTCTTTTCATTCCTTTTCATTTGATTTTGAAAATACAAGTCAAGTTCTATTTTCAATACTATGGCCATATTGTCAAACTCTTTTCAAATCATGGATTTTGCTAAAGTATTTTTCTATGTATTTTCATCTCATACTATAGATTTTATGGTACAACAATTTCTAATTTGAACTAGCCTTGCAAGGCAAGTAGGTGTTTAAATATATTTTTGTGTTAAATCAAATATTCATGAGGAGATAGGGTTGAAAATCCAATGCAAAAACTGATTTTTGGATGGTACAAAATGAAGTTAAAAACCAAGAGAAAGGATTGGAAGTTCAGGAGTATTTATGTATGATTTGTCATGGAAACCAATAGAAAGGAAATGGAGGTTGCATAAGAGTGTTAGGAGGGGGTAGGGGCTGATGCAAGCCATGTGAAACCAAGGTTGTACTTAGATTTGACAAAAGAAGGCTTCATTTATTTTGAGTTGTCAAAACACTTTCTAAAAACTGATTTCTTTTGCAATATTTTTATAAGCTTTTACCACTATAAAAGGCCATCAACACCCTCATTACTACACACACAAACACTCTTGTATTTGGTCAATAAAAGGGAAGCAAAGCCAGAGGGTTCTTAGCTTATAAAGTGAGTAAACTTGCTTTTAAATTTTTGTTTTGGTTTGCCTGTAGTTTGTGGTTAAACTAGGAATGAACTTAGTTCTTCTTTTGTGTGCTTGTTCGATTTACATGTCTTGTATTGCTATTTGCTTGAAATGATGTTGGGGTCATTGATTTTTGATAGGGAATTTGAGTACTAGGGTGTTAAGTATAAGGGGTATGATCTGATATGGTTTCCAGGCCCTGCTACTTGGTCTGAATTTTATAACACTAAATGGATCATGAGAAAAACTAGGTAAATGTATTGAATTGAAGTGGCATACAGTGTTTTAAAACCTTGACATAATTATTTAGTGTTCAAATCAAACAAGTTTTGGCCAAAAATCATTACTGTTGTTTCAAAAAGAAAACAACAGTATAGCTCTCTGGTTAAAAAAATCAAATTTGATTTTCAAACATCGTAAAATCCTAGTTTGAGTTTACAGATGTAACAATGAATCAAAATCATGATTTTTGAAAGAAGAATCACGATTTTTAACAAAATAAATCAAGAGAATTTCGAGGATGGTCAGAATTGGGGGTTTTGGGAAATTCCTATCATCATGGCATCGAGGGGCGGAGCGGTTGAAGGGGGAGCTTCGTAGGGGAAGTAGGATCGTAGGAAAAATATCATAATATTTTTTTATAACATGAATCAAGGGCTTAAATTCGATTTGAAAATTTAGTCTGTGTTTGATGTTTTGGCTTTGAAGTCGTCGTATGGGGTCCACGTGGATTCGAGTGGGCCAGGATTAGGGTGGAAGGGGTGGCCGAGGTTGGTGAAGCGGTGGGTGATGGTGGTGGTCCGTCCGATGGTCGGAGATGGGTGAAAGCCGTGGAGTTTTGGGTGGTGCAAAAAGTAAACTGCTGATGTTTTTTTTAATGATGGAAGGATGATTTCGAGAAGAAGAGGACTTGGGGTGGAGATGGTTGATCAATGGTGATCAGCAGGTGAAGGGTGGTAGGGCTGGACGGTCATCGGTGGTGGGTGGTGGCCGTATGAGATGTGCACGTGCACAACTGTGCACTTGAAAGGGAAGACGGAGAAGAAGATGGGCCGTGGAGTTTTCATGTGGTTTTGAAGGGGATCGAGTAAGAAAACCTGATGTCCAGGAGGTTGGTATTTTGTAAAAGTGGTAGTACCACATAGGGAAGATTGGCACTGATGGGCGCTCGAGTTTTGGAGGGGATCGGGCATGGAAATGGCAGGTTTCCAAAACGTGGTACTTTAAAATGTATTACTTTGCTATTTTGCTTCAAAATGAAAGTTTAAATATACTTTTAAATTTAAACTAATTCCTAAATTAAATTATGGTTTGTTTAAAGAGAAAATTTTAAATAATTTTTTTATTTAATTTACAAGATAAATAGAAAATAGTGAATCAGGATATAGAAAGACCGTTTTGTCAAGGAACGTAATTTAAATGCGGAAAATGGGATTTTAAAATTTAATTGTGTGTTTAACTTATAAATATGATTCGAGACAAATTTTCAAATAAAAGTTTTAAACCATAAATTTTGCAAAGGAGTCGTTCAAGTATAGCAGATCGGACCTGGTTCGTGACAGAAATCGAGAAGTCGGAACTGTAATTTTTGTTAAATTATAAATTTAATTTAAAATTTAGAATTTGAATTTAAATGAGATATGTAAATTTAAAACAAACAAGATGATGAGGAATCATATTTCAAACATACGCAAATTTGTCAGCTTTGAACCGTATGTCGAGAACAGTTCTGTATTTATAAAACATGAATTATGAATAATATTTAATCGTGTTTGAGTATAAAATAAAAGAAGGATTTTATTGATAAAAGAGAAATTTTATCGATACATGATAAAAGAAGTAGAAGAAGACATAAAGTCAAGTAAAAGGATCGAAGGGGAAATTTGACGAAAACGATACAAAGCGTGAAAGTTGATTTTAAATCAAGATTTAAGACATTCATGATACTCAGATTTAGAATCATGATGGAAAATATTTTTCTAAAGAGAAAATAAAGAAAGAATTCATTTTAAAGATGATGAACCGAACAGAAATGAAAAACCCGTGCGACACGCACACTGGAATTGACCGTTTGAAAAGATGATCAATATACCAGATATTGACCAGATAATCATATACTGTTGGTTTGTCTGTAACTGTATATACTGATTAGATTATAATCTTCTTAGATTTATAATATAAAGTGAAAATGTTCGTTAATCATTTCAAGGAGGCTGAAATTAAATATTTCACCTTGATTTGATTATACGCCGCGCGTCAGAGATTGTTAAATCAAAGACGACGATATACAAGGACTATTTTCGAATAGTGCCTTCGGTTTGTCCAGTCCCAGGACAACTTGTATGGACGAATGTCTGACAAAGTATACCTAACAGATCACGTAAGTTGGTCGCTTCAAAACTTAGTTTGGTGGCGGAGGAATTCGTTTCTCTTAGCTTTATACCCGTGGTTTTGGCGAGATCAATTTGTGATTTGATGGGTTTGACGATGTGGCATTCAAAGTGAATGGTGGCCATATGTTCTGGAAGATAAACGTTAGCCTCAAGCCTCACACCCAGGAAATGGCAAAAAATCGGCCAGGCAGCATGGCTATGTGGGTCGCTCCCATTAGGGTGTAGCATCACCTATCTAGAGAAATTCGTTTTTGTTTCTTAATCTATCGATTCTGCCCATTCGGGGATGGTTACCGTACACAACCATCGGTGATATACACTCGATACACTCAAGAGAAATGAGTGGTCGGTCATGTGAGGGCCGGGTTGCAAGACGTTCTTGTTGAACCCAGGTGTATTGGCCTCTAGAGATACATCAGCGGAAGGTGGTCCCATACCTTGTCGTAGTTGGAAATCCAATTTCCCTAAGAGCCAAGCGGTTTTTATTTGTATACTATATAGGAGAATGTGAGATGCAAGCATTCTTCTAGATTCTAAATTATTTGTGAAAACATATAGACACTATGATAATATTTGTTTTAAAGTATACAAAGTGTTTTGATCTCATAAGGTAAAAACCCGTTCCGTATTTACGGCGCGGTCTTATGAGATATTTTTATTTGTTTTAAACTGTTTACTCATACCAGTCCCCTGACTGACCCGGAGTTTATTTTCTGTGTTTTCCCTTAAACTCTTGGGTATTCATAACGCTTGTTATGAATAGACAAGTGAATCAGGATTATGATGAAACTTGTGAAGCTGGAATGAAGATTTTGCTGTGTGCTGGTCCATCTATCTACTGTATAATTAAGTCTGTCAGTTGATCATCTATGATATGTATAATTACTGATGTACTATGTATGGGTTGTATCACTAGTCATATGATGCTCTGATGTAATATATTCCACTGTGTAACATTATAAACTATTATATTTTGTGAAAGTTCCGCTGTGATATTCTGATGTTCTATGATTTTATCTCCTATCTATTCTATTTCTTATTAATGGCACAACTTGAGATGTGTTCGAAAGTTGGGTCGTTACAGCAATGCTCAGTTTCAGTTTCGAGAACTCGAAACTGAAACTGAGCAATGCTCAGTTTCAGTTTCAAGTTCTCGAAACTGCGAAACTGAAACTGAGCAATGCTCTGTTTCGAGTTCCGAGTACTCAAAACTGGGCAATGTTCAGTTCAGTTTCGAGAACTCGAAACTGAAACTGAGCAATGCTCAGTTTCAGTTTCAGTTCTCGAAACTGCGAAACTGAGCATTGCTCAGTTTCAGTTTCGAGAACTCAAAACTGAGCAATTACAAAACTGAAACCGATTTTATGGCAATTACATAGTTGTCTTTGCTTTTCTATTTTTTTGTTTACTAAAAAAAACTTTGTCTTTTCATATTCTCATATTTACTACCTATATCCAATTTCATTTTGCACTAAATTTGTGTTGCATGTGCATTCTGTTCTAGAGTTAATTTGTTATTGCGCATTTCCATTTGGAGAAGCACAGAGCATACATACTGGTTTTGATACTGTAGAACATATATAAAAAATTAGTGCAAGTTAAAGTGTTTTTCCTTTCAACAAAATAGTGCAAGTTAAAGTGCGAAATCGAAACTGAGCAATGTCACTCGAAACTGAAACTGAGCATTGCTCAGTTTCAGTTTCGAGAACTGAAACTGAGCAATGTTCAGTTTCAGTTTCGAGTTCTCAAAACTGAGCATTGCCCAGTTTCGAGTACTCGAAACTGAGCATTGCTCTGTTTCAGTTTCATAACTATGGTACCATATAAGTTTCGTAACATCATTTTTAGATGTTTATTTTTAGAAATTGGCATTGTCATTTTCAGAAACTTGACTTGCAATTTGTTATTTCTGTAAAACTGAATGCGTTTATATTATGTAGGCACTTGTAGAGGAGGAGCAAAAAAAAAACAGAAGTTGGAACGTAATAGCAACGAGCATGCAAACATGTTTGATTTTGACAATGATCCTATCGCCAAAGTTTTTTGTTCTGATAAAAGGAAAAATTATTGTCGTGCAATTAGCTCCTCTTCTTCCGTAAAGCACGTAAAGATGATGCAAGCATCAAAAGCAATTGCCGACAAGAATAAAAAGGATGATTTTCGTCAATGGTCTTTGGAATTACAAAATCAAGTTGCAAGTCAAGTGGTGAGTCAAGTGTCAATCCAAATCAACGATTCTCTTAAATCATTTGCTTCATCCTTTCTTACTATGGTACCGGGATTGCAACATAACGTTAATGGCGGTGTTATGACGCCTATGACAGAAACCGCTTCTAATTTGGATAAATCTACACCGAACGTTGGAATTGCTAATTCGGTTATTCTGACAAATGATGTTGGATCATCAACAAAAGGAAAACAATTTGTAATGCTATTATCACAAGATATGAAGAAGAGTGTAGCAAAAGCTTATATTGGTACGCAAACCATGTGTAATTTTAGGGAGATAGTGCCAGATGTTGAGAAAGTTGTTTGGATAATAGAAGTTTTAGATCTGAAAGCACCAATTTACGATGGTCCTCAAAACGGACACTACAAGCTTTGTGAATTTTCAGATGGAGGCTTTGTGATATGGTCCCTGTTTCGCCTTCATAATATCTAAAATTCTATGTATCTTTAGTAAAACTTTGTATTGTTTTTTGTAATTTGAACTTGATATTATGGTATTTTGAAATTGAAAGCATTATGCAAAAGTGACATTATTGAATTTGGAATATGGAAGTGTACCAAATACTTTTATTTGAATTGATATGTTGAATTATATATGTGATTGAAAATCATAAAAACATGTTATATAAGTGTTAGCAATTTATGTATGCCAACATTTATAAGAGTTAGTAGGATTATGATACTGACATTTATAAGTGTTACCATATCTTATAGTTCCAACATTTAAAAGTGTTAGCAATGAATATGTTTGTAACTCTTATAAGTGTTACCATATCTTATGGTTCCAACATTTATAAGTGTTAGCAATGAATATGTTTGTAACTCTTATATGTGTTACCATATCTTATGGTTCCAACATTTATAAGTGTTAGCAATGAATATGTTTGTAACTCTTATAAGTGTTACCATATATTATAGTTCCAACATTTATAAGTGTTAGCAATGAATATGTTTGTAACTCTTATAAGTGTTAGCAGTTACTCTGTTTGTAACACTTATAAGTGTTAGCAGTTGGTCTGCTTGTAACACTTATAAGTGTTAGCAGTTACTCTGCTTGTAACACTTATAAGTGTTAGCAGTCACTCTGCTTGTAACACTTATAAGTGTTACAGGAAATTCCTCACAGGCCGTTAGTGACACATAAAAGTGTTACATAAATTATTTGTAACACCTATACTTGTTGGGAATCCACTGTTTTGGTGTAGTGTAATACGGGTTTTTAATACTAAATAATTGGATATGGTTGGAGATAAATCTTCGGATGTTTGATATTAATCCAGTAGATGATGAATCTTACTATTTGAGGAATTTACAAGGTAGTTCACCGTTATTCTGCTTATAGTGTGAGTTGGATACAGAGATTAATATTATGTATAAGTGGATGATATTTCTATCTAGATCTAATGTCAAAGAGTTGGATAAATATTTTAATTAAGATATGGGTTTCCCAATTTGATTGGGATAAGTTGGATAGAAGTAATCTTCGGGTATTTGATATGAAATTCTATAGTGCAAACGTATACTATTTGAGGAATTTGGAAGATATTTTTATTACATCATTATTCCAGTTATAGTATTCGTTGATTATGAGAATTGATATCAAATATAAGTAGATACAACTTCTGTGTGACTTATGTTCAATATCGATTGATTTGGGTTTTGTCGTGAATCATATCTTCAATAATATCATCCGTGAAACCCAATGAGACTGAGTTGTGGGAATTTATATCGTAATTCGGGATTTAATCAAATCTTTGATTCGAGGAAATTAAAGTAAGAAATTGAAGCGAAGGTACAATCTTTGATTTCAAAGAAGAGTTTAAAATGATAACGAGATGTATGAATTTAAAGTAATTCAAATCTTGAGTCATAAATAAATTGATAACTATTTGGAAGGAGATTTGAATTGAAAAGCCTGTGTGACCCATAGTGTAACAACCCGTATTTTGACAACGTGTTATAACTATAAATCAAGGCAGAATTAATTTATAAAATAAGAATCAAGGGCAACGGGTTAAGCCATTGCGTTCGTCTCGAAATTCTGCTTGGAAACGAGTCCGAGTTTTCGAAAATCAAAGTCCGTATGACCAAGTTATGACCCTTCGAAGTTTTCAAAAATTTTAAAGTTCAAAACAGCTCAGAATTCGAATTCAAATTTCGAATTCAAACCCCAGAACAGACTGGGCGGGAAATTTCCCGTCTAGGACCAGGTCGACCTGGGGGTCGACCATAGAGTCGACCTGCCCAGGACCAGGTCGACCATAGAGTCGACCTGGGTGTCGAGCTGGTTGCCGAGCCCATTTTTGAGTCAGAATTCACTCTGATGTTTCTAGTCCAATTTCTGTCTAGATTCGTTGGCCTGACTCTATATAAACAGTCCCTAACTCTAGTCTCTCTACACAAATTCTCTCTGTTCTTATGCTGCTAAAACTCTGGTTGAAAAGTTAGAGAAAAGGAATTGCTTCTTCTCCAACAAGGCTACGTGTAGAGTATTTCTGTTTGGGGGATTTCTGTTAGACTCAACATTCAACATCGCCTCTTTGTTTTCTAATTCTCAAACCACGATCTGTAAGCACCAGTTACTTTTAGATCTAAACTTTAAACTTAATGTGGACATGTTGTAAATTGAAATTGAACATAAGTATGACAATCATCTTGGACCTATCATTGTATATCTTGGATCTATCATTGTTCATTTTGAATCTAGTATTTTGGATCTACTATTAGTCCACCTTGGATCTATTCATCTTGAATCTTGACTTGTGGTAATATTTATATGAAATTGATTTG
This sequence comes from Allium sativum, assembly GCA_030737875.1. Taxonomy (NCBI): domain Eukaryota; kingdom Viridiplantae; phylum Streptophyta; class Magnoliopsida; order Asparagales; family Amaryllidaceae; genus Allium; species Allium sativum. The sequence goes on along the minus strand of CM060927.1, from coordinate 255,740,549 downwards.
GGGCCTAAACATGTTGTAAACCTAAACCCCTCATGTCCATGATGTTAACATGCCTGTGATGTTGAATTAGTTGTTATTCACAAGTTTGGGGTTATTATATGTCAACTGTTACTATGACTATCACCCTATTTTGCTAGGTTAGATATTTGAGACCACTATTCCATATACCAGTATTGTTGTAGTCATTTATCTCAAGTTATACCATGCTTGACTTGTAATCACTTTTGCCACCTTATGCCCGTTCTTTCTATGTTATTCCGTAATTAGATTTGTTTGTATCGATTCGAATTCACGTGCGATGGGAATACGATTTGGGTAGTTTAGGCAAACCTGAATTTACTATAAACTTGAAACGTGAACATTGTTACAACTTGAACCTGGATATGGACATGAACTTGACACGATTTGACATGAAACATGACATGAAGACTTGACATGAATTTAGACTCGAAACTTGAACCTGGACATGACACATAGAATAAACCTGAAAATGGCCAACTCGAGGTTGGGTTGAGTTTGCAGTGTAAATCTGCCCGGAACCGCCTGGCAAATCCAGTGACTGCAAACAATAGGATCCAATGTGGTTAGTTGGTCATATCGCACCTAAAACCCGAGGTTAGACTATGTTGTGGTGTAAATATGCCCGGAACCGCCCGGCAAATCCAGTGACCACAACAACTTGTCTAATGTGAGAGGTTGGGATGCATTAATGAATTTATGCCACAGGATAGGGTTAAGTCATGAACCACTTTAATATACTTAACCAATTTGATGCGATGATTCGATAGGGTCAAGTCATGAACCGCTTGAACACACTTAACCAACTTGATACATGATTTGGATAGGGTTAAGTCACGAATTTGAATGACAACACTTAACCCATTAGAAACCCTAGTTACACGGTCCTTTTCAGCAGTAACCCACTTAGACGTATCACAATACCCTGGGACTAGGCAGGGTGGGGCACGATTACTGGGCTAATTGTAAGCGACTAGAATGACGGCTGAGTAGGTGCGCCATTGTAGGTTCAGGCGGACTATGGTCGTGCACGTTGTCCGAAGTTGAAAAAGCAGGCATTGGGCACCGGTAGGTTTACAATGTGCGTGCTTGAATCGTGTCGGTGGTTGGCACCCTAGGGCTTGATACACCCTATGGTGGACCTAGCACAGGTGACTACATTTCATGATTGGGCCGTATGACACAGACACATGACGAGCTAGAACTTGTAGGGAGCCGATCGATTAGTAGATCGTACCGTGGACCCCGTAATGGGTCACTTCATGATATTGGGCCAAGGGATCATTTCCTGGTTAATACTTGACATGGGTTAGAATACTAGTACAATTGGTGCAATGAATCTTGAATATGCGATGCTAGACTTGATTTATCTAGTTATCTTGCCAGACTTATTATCATCCCTGCGTTTACTTTCCGTTTACTCATGTCTTGTTAACTTTACTAGTTTTTATACTGAAAGTTACTAGGACTTACCAGTCTTTATGACTGACCCTTTTTCTTTCGCCTCTTTTTCTTTCATTTTCTCCCCCAGGTTCTCAGGGAGGAAACACTAGCCCTTAGCTTGGATTTAGCTTGCTTTCTGTCAGCTCATGTACGGTTTGGTCTTGAGCTATGCTATGGTTGCACTTCTGCTATGTTTGGGGAATAATTTACTTTTGTTATCTTAAGTTTATGCTTCTTTATTTGGAACTTGATGTAATGGAATAATTTGTACCTTGGATATATGAGGTTTTGACTCTTTTCTTGAAAGTAATGAAATTTGGTTTTTAATTTCTACCGCTGCTTTATTTATGTTCTGCCTTGTGATATCTCTGTGTATGTTTACCTAGATAATACTCCACCAAAACTAGTGCATTCCCTTTGTGAGTGACCCTAGCGGAGGTGGGGTGTTACATTTGGTACCAGAGCAGGAGGTTACCAGACGGGACAAAAGTTTTAAAAACCTTCTAAAACTATTTTCCAAAACCATTTATAAAGAAGCATTTTTCAATAAAAGTTTTATGTTTAAAAAGGCTATTCCCCAAAAGCCATTAGCACTATACTTTGTTTCCTCGTTTGAATCTTTTTGTTTTTGTTTTTTAGCATGTCTAATCTTAACCTTCCTGAGGGAGTACCCATACCTAGATTGGTCCGAAGGTACTTAGAAGCTAGGGCCAACGGCGCTGGCCCGGCATACATCCCTCCTCCTCCTCCCCCAGTGGCCGCGGTTACTCCTCCTCCCGGTACCACCTTTGCCAAAATATGCAAAGACTTTAAAGCCATGGGCGGCAAGAACTTCGTTGGAACTGAAACTTTTGTTGAGGCACGAAACTGGCTAAAGGAGACTGAAGACTTGTTTATTATCTTCGATGTGGAGGACCATAGGAAAGTTCAGTTGGCAGCATGGTTGTTGAAAGAGGAAGCTGCATTTTGGTGGGAAGTCACCAACGCTACCAGGCCAGTTGAGACTTGGGCAGACTTTAGAGAGAGGTTTGGGCTTAAATTCTTATCGTCAGCAGAAGAGAACCTTCAGATGGAGAGGTTCCTAGCACTCAAGCAAGGGGACATGTCTGTTAGGGAGTACGTGAATAAGTTTAATCAGCTTGCTCGGTTCGGTTTGGACTTGGTCATCACGGCCTAGAAAAAGGCTGTACGCTTTGCTCGAGGATTGAACGAGCCACTACACAGTTTGGCCATAACTCATATACCCATGGGGGCGACCTTTGAAAGCTTGGTGGATATAGCTCTGCTTCATGAGGAAGACAAGAATAGCAAGAAGGAAGTTAAGCCTAATGAGACTCAGAATAAGAAAGTTGACTCCAAGAAAGGAGGCAACAAGAATAACAAGGGCAACAACAACTTGACACGTGAGACAAGGAAGTGTAACTTTTGTGGTATTACGGGACATCTAGCTAAAGACTGTAGAAAGAAGAAGAGAAAGTTAGGTGAATGCTTTCATTGTGGAGATACTGGACACATCAGCAAGGATTGCCCTAAGAAGCAAGGACAGGGGCAAGGGAAGACCCAGCGAGCATGACCTTCTGGAGGGCAGCTGCATGCTCTCAACACCACTCCAGCTCTTGACCGAGGTAGTAATATTTCTGTAGAAAGCCTTGTTTACATTTCTGACTTTCCTGTTCGAACCTTATTTAACTCTGGCGCATCGCATACTTTTGTTTCTTCTGATATTGTTGAAAATCTGCACCTAAGCACTAGTCTAGTTGAGGATCCCGTTAGTGTTTCAAATCCAATTGGGGGCTCCGCTCATTTATCTATGATGTGTGTGGATTTGAGGATTTCTATCTTAAGCGTAGAATTCACGTGTAATGCTTATGTTCTCGGATTTATGCGATACGGTTTGATCCTAGGTATGGATTGGCTGTCCAATTATGGAGCCATTCTTGATTGTGAACGAAGGGTAGTGAGGCTCATGACTCGCCTTGGTAATACCCTTGAAATTTCTTATAACCCTAAGGGTCCGGTCATGTTGTGTTATCTTGAATCTCTTGACTCGTCCATCGACAATTTGCAATCTGTAAGGGTGGTCCGAGAATATCCAGATGTCTTTGATGAGCTGAAGGGGTTACCCCGTAAACGCGAGATAGATTTTCGTATTTATCTTGTTGATAATGCCAACCCAGTTTCATTGCCCATTAGGCACATGGACCTGCGAGAAAGAAGAGAATTCAGTAAACAAGTTAAGGAGTTGCTTGAGAAACATTTCATAAGGCGAAGCATTTCTGAATAGGGTGCTCCGGTGGTATTCGCTACTAAGGCGGATGGTTCGCTTCGTCTATGTGTAGATTATCGTGAGTTAAACAAGCTAACTAAGAAAAATAGGTACCCACTACCAAGAATCGACGATTTGTTTGACCAGCTTGTGGGAGCATCTGTTTTCTCTCAACTCGATCTAGCCATGGGATTCCATCAGCTTAGAGTGGCCGAGGATAGCATTGACAAAACTGCATTTAGGACTCCAGATGGGTTCTTCGAATGGCTCGTCATGCCGTTTGGGTTAACGAATGCACCCGCGTACTTTGTAGATTTGATGAGTAGGGTGTTTCGGGAGTTCCTTAACAAGTTTGTAGTGATTTTCGTAGATGATATTCTGATCTTCTCAAAGGATGAAGAAGAGCATGCTAGACATCTCAAGGAAGTCATGGATACGCTTAGAGCACACCAGTTAAAGGCTAAGTTCTCCAAATGCCATTTTTGGAGGAAGGAAGTTCGATTTCTTGGACATGTAGTTTCAAAACAAGGCATAGCCGTGGACCCCGCAAAGGTAGTTGCGGTGCAAGACTGGAAAATTCCTAAGAACGGAACAGAGGTGAGAAGCTTTCTCGATTTGGCAGGCTACTATAGGAAGTTCATTAAGGACTTCGCTAAGATTTTAGCCCCTCTTACTAGGTTAACGAAGAAAAACCTAGTGTTTGCATGGGACATAGAATGTGAGATTTCTTTTCAGAGACTCAAGAGAGCCCTCACCACAGCTCCAGTTTTGGCATTACCCGATGGAGGTAAGATGTTTACCGTGTACACAGATGCATGTGGCACGGGATTAGGCGCAGTCCTAATGCAAGAAGGGAAAGTGATATGCTATGGGGGTAGACAACTTAAAGTTCATGAGAAGAACTATCCCACCCATGACTTGGAGTTGGCGGCGATCGTTTTTGCACTTAATTCTTGGCGCCATTATCTTCTAGGGGAGAGGTTCGAGCTGTATACCAACCACAAATCGCTTAAGTACCTCTTCTCACAGAAAGATTTGAATCTGAGACAACAGCGGTGGATGGAATTGTTGGCATCATATGACTTCGATATAGCTTATACCCCTGGCAAGGGGAACGTGGTGGCAGATGCGCTAAGTAGGAAAAGGTTGACTTTGAGCCCCTTGTTTGTTGAAAGGAAAAGTCTAGAGTTTATAGCAACCTTTGATTTTACACCTGTCGTTGAGTCGTTGACTGTTACGTTAGCATCTCTTGAGTTAAGACCTACACTTCTAGATCAAGTAGGGACTTCACAGAAGGAAGACCCACAGATAGTCAAAATCATGGACAAGTTTATTAGTGGTGAGACGTCAAGTCACCTCAGTAGGTATGCCATAGATGACAAGGAATGGCTAAGGCATGATGGAAGGCTATGTGTCCCATAAGTGGGAGACTTAGTAAGGAAAGCTCTCGAAGAGGCGCACCACTCGAAGATGACTATACATCCCGGAGGGGATAAGATGTACAGAGATATGAAACGCATATTCTTTTGGGTTGGGATGAAAAAGGATGAGGCAGAGTTCGTTTCAAAGTGCATGGTGTGCCAACAAGTAAAGGCCGAGTCGAAGAAGCTCAGTGGGCTATTACATCCTTTGGAGGTTCCGCAATGGAAATGGGAGAGTATCTCGATGTATTTCGTGGATGAACTACCTAGGTCAAGGAAGGGAAATACTAGCATATGGGTCATAGTTGATAGACTCACGAAAAGTGCTCACTTCATTCCGGTGAAAGGCAAGAAGACCGCATCATGGCTAGCGTCTATTTACCTTCGAGAGATAGTACGGTTGCACGGGGTTCCTTCTAGTATAGTTAGTGATCATGACCCAATTTTCACTAGCCAGTTTTGGAATAGTCTGTAAGAAGCAATGGGTACACGACTGAGCTTAAGCACGGCCTATCACCCGCGGACGGATGGACAAACCGAAAGGGTAAATAGGGTACTAGAGGATCTTTTGAGACTATGCATTCTTGACTTTGGTGGTACTTGGGAAGACCATCTTCCTCTTGTGGAGTTTGCATATAATAATGGTTACCAAGCTAGCATCAGAATGGCACCATTCGAAGCCCTGTATGGAAGACCGTGCAAGTCACCAACTTGTTGGTGGGAGACGACAGACAGGCTTATACTTGGGCCCGACATGATAAGGGACACTTCTGAGAAGGTTGAGTTGATACGAAGATGGATGAAAACGGCCCAAGATAGACAGAAATCTTATGCGGACAAGAGAAGGACAGACCTAGAGTTCGAAGTTGGAGACATGGTCTTTATAAAAGTTTCTCCTTTACGCAATGTAGTTCATTTTGGAGCGGCTGGAAAGCTAGCACTAAGGTTCGTAGGACTGTTTCCTATCACTGAGATGGTTGGGCGGATGGCCTATAAGGTAGAATTACCCGAGAGGCTGGCCGAAGTACACAATGTCTTTCATGTCTCGCATCTCCGAAAGTGCTTACATGAATCAGCCGAAGTGGTTGAGCCAAACATCCTTGAAGGCGTAGAAGTGGAAAAAGAAGCAACATTGAGGCAAGTTCTGATTCGTATCTTAGGAACGGAGATCAGGAAGCTAAGGAATCGAGAAGTCAAGCTAGTTAAAGTTCAGTGGAGTGAAGCCCAAGAAGACGCACCTTGGGAAACTGAAGAGAAGATATGCGCGCTTTACCCATTTCTTTTTGAGGGTACATTCTCGATCTCTTTTTTCTATAAACTTGAAAACCTTTCGTAACATGCTTTTACTACCTACGTTTGTCTTGTCATCTTCTCGATCTTATCTTGAGAACCTTAGGTAGAACCATATGGATATAAACATGTGATTGAAACATGTTATGGTTGATGTTTGCAAATGGTTGCAAGTGTTTGCAAGTGATTGCTAGTGGATGCATGACACACATTAGGCACTAGATCGGCTCAGTCACATTTTCATGTTGCATATGCATGAGTGCTTATACTTGTACATGGATGGAACTTGTTATGCTATCACTTGGATGTTGCATTTGAATGAATGTTTGTGCACTCATGTAGAGATTATAAAGTATGTTAGGAATTTTGCACACATATTGGATTCATTACACTAACATATTTTGCATTAAGGAGGTCTACTGAATCAGTAACCGCCTGATCTTTTGCATTAGATAAGTACATATACACACACTTACTGCATATGTTCATACAGCATTAGAAATCTTTTAAGGACAATGGTTGCCTGTGGATGATGTTTTGAGTAGATGGATGATGGATGGTAGGACACATCCTCCCTAACTTGGAGATTTCGGGGACGAAATCCTTTAAGGAGGGGAGAATGTAACAACCCGTATTTTGACAACATGTTATAACTATAAATCAAGGCTGAACTGATTTATAAAATAAGTACCAAGGGCAACGGGTTACGCCATTGCGTTCGTCTCGAAATTCTGCTTGGAAACGAGTCCGAGTTTTCGAAAATCAGAGTCCGTATGACCAAGTTATGACCCTTCGAAGTTTTCAGAAATTTTCAAGTTCAAAACAGCTCAGAATTCGAATTCAAATTTCGAATTCATACCCCAGAACAGACTGGGCGGGAAATTTCCCGCCCAGGACCAGGTCGACCTGGGGGTTGACCATAGAGTCGACCTGGGGTTCGACCATAGAGTCGACCTACCTAGGACCAGGTCGACCATAGAGTCGACCTGGGTATCGACCTGGGTGTCGACCTGGTTGCCGAGCCCATTTTTGAGTCAGAATTCACTCTAATGTTTCTAGTCCGATTTCTGTCTAGATTCGTTGGCCTGACCCAATATGAACAGCCCCTAACTCTAATCTCTCTACACAAATTCTCTCTGTTCTTATGCTGCTAAAATTCTGGTTGAAAAGTTAGAGAAAAGGAATTGCTTCTTCTCCAACAAGGCTACGTGTAGAGTATTTCTGTTTGGGGGATTTCTGTTAGACTCAAGATTCAACATCGCCTCTTTGTTTTCTAATTCTCAAACCACGATCTGTAAGCCCCAGTTACTTTTAGATCTAAACTTTAAACTTAATGTGGACATGTTGTAAATTGAAATTGAACATAAGTATGACAATCATCTTGGACTTATCATTGTATATCTTGGATCTATCATTGTTCATTTTGAATCTAGTATTTTGGATCTACTATTTGTCCACCTTGGATCTATTCATCTTGAATCTTGACTTGTGGTAATATTTATATGAAATTGATTTGGGGCCTAAACATGTTGTAAACCTAAAGCCCTCATGTCCATGATGTTAACATGCCTGTGATGTTGAATTAGTTGTTATTCACAAGTTTGGGGTTATTATATGTCAACTGTTACTATGACTATCACCCTATTTTGCTAGGTTAGATATTTGAGACCACTATTCTATATGCCAATATTGTTGTAGTCATTTATCTCAAGTTATACCATGCTTGACTTGTAATCACTTTTGCCACCTTATGCCCGTTCTTTCTATGTTATTCCGTAATTAGATTTGTTTGTATCGATTCGAATTCACGTGCGATGGGAATACAATTTGGGTAGTTTAGGCAAACCTGAATTTACTATAAACTTGAAACGTGAACATTGTTACAACTTGAGCCTGGATATGGACATGAACTTGACACGATTTGACATGAAACATAACATGAAGACTTGACATGAATTTAGACTCGAAACTTGAACCTGGACATGACACTTAGAATAAACTTGAAAATGTCCAACTCGAGGTTGGGTTGAGTTTGCAGTGTAAATCTGCCCGGAACCGCCCAACAAATCCAGTGACTGCAAACAATAGGATCCAATGTGGGTAGTTGGTCATATCACACCTAAAACCCGAGGTAAGACTATGTTGTGTTGTAAATCTGCTCGGAACCGCCCGGCAAATCCAGTGACCACAACAACTAGTCTAATGTGAGATGTTGGGATGCATTAATGAATTTATGCCATAGGATAGGGTTAAGTCATGAACCACTTGAATATACTTAACCAATTTGACATGATGATTTGATAGGGTTAAGTCATGAACCACTTGAACACACTTAACCAACTTGATACATGATTTGGATAGGTTTAAGTCACGAATTTGAATGACAATACTTAACCCATTAGAAATGCTAGTTACGCGGTCCTTTTCAGTAGCAATCCACTTAGACGTATCACGATACCCTAGGACTAGGCAGGGTGGGGCACGATTACTGGGCTGATTGTAAGCGACCAGAACGACGGCTAAGTAGGTGCACCATTGTAGGTTCAGGCGGACTATGGTCGTGCACGTAGTCCGGAGTTGAAAAAGAGGGCATTGGGCACCGGTAGGTTTACACTGTGCGTGCTTGATTCGTATCGGTGGTTGGCACCCTAGGGCTTGATACACCCTATGGTGGACCTAGAACAGGTGACTACATTTCATGATTGGGCCGTATGACACAGACACATGACGAGCTAGAACTTGTAGGGAGCCGATCGATTAGTAGATCGTACCGTGGATCCCATAATGGGTCACTTCATGATATTGGGCTAAGGGATCATTTCCTGGTTAATACTTGACATGGGTTAGAATACTAGTACAATTGGTGCAACGAATCTTGAATATGCAATGCTAGACTTGATTTATCTTGTTATCTTAGTTATCTTGCCAGACTTATTATCATCCCTATGTTTACTTTCCATTTACTCATGTCTTGTTAACTTTACTAGTTTTTATACTGAAAGTCACTAGGACTTACCAGTCTTTATGACTTGCCCTTTTTCTTTCGCCTCTTTTTGTTTCATTCCCCCCCAGGTTCTCAGGGAGGAAACACTAGCTCTTAGCTTGGATTTAGCTTGCTTTCTGTCTTCTCATGTACGGTTTGGTCTTGAGCTATGCTATGGCTGCACTTCTGCTATGTTTGGGGAATAATTTACTTTTGATATCTTAAGTTTATGCTTCATTATTTGGAACTTGATGTAATGGAATAATTTGTACCTTGGATATATGAGGTTTTGACTCTTTTCTTGAAAGTAATGAAATTTGGTTTTTAATTTCTACCGCTGCTTTATTTATGTTCTGCCTTGTGATATCTCTGTGTATGTTTACCTAGATAATACTCCACCAAAACTAGTGCATTCCCTTTGTGAGTGACCCTAGCGGAGGTGGGGTGTTACACATAGCTACCGTTTTAAAGTACGCTTATTACTTGGAAAGACCGGGATCAAGTATATGTTCGAAAACCATTCCAAGTAATACTACAATGTTGTGAAGCAATTAAAACTTGGTAACGGCGAATGAAGACCGGTAATATTTGAATATTTTAGATTAATTGTTGATTGATGTCTCGGTTGGGTAGGCTACCCGATACGAGATTATGAATGGCATGAGACCTGAATATATTTGAATTTTGTCAGGTTGTTGCTCCGTTCAGACCCAGAACGGACTTGTATGGATGGTGTGTCTGACATTGAAATTGACTGCATAGCACTGATTTCCGTTGATGTATATCGAATTTGTGGCAATATATTATCCTTATCTCTAAGTCATATGAACTTAGAGGGTATGCGTTGATTGAAAATCAGTGATATGTCATGAATTGTCAATGTGGCATACTTGAGTTATGAAACGAGCTAGTGATGATCAAAGCATGGTTTATCGAAGCATAGCTTTGTGTATGACATGACATCGACAAACCTCACACCCCGGATGATGAGAGACTTGCGATTAGCTTGTGTGTGTGTATATATATATATATATATATATATATGAATTGATGATGAATGCTGCAGCAGTGGGAAACCACTTATGACTTATGGAATAAGATATGTTCGGGGGGTCGTGTCTGGTCGAAAACCGTTGATCTACCTCACGATTTGTATTGGTGTCCGCGTCTGGATGAAAAACCCGTGATTACATTTCGTTTGTGTTCCGGTTGTTCTTTCGTGCCAGGAATCATCAAGTTGGAAACCCAAATCTCTAATACGAGCCATACAATTTGGTTTGTATATATATATGGCGACATAATATTATGGGGTATTATGCTGTCTAGGATTAATACATTTATTTGCGAAATGTTTCCACAGTATATATATTATAGTATTAAAAGAGGATTTTCACGTATGAAAGCATATTTGGTTATCATAAGATAAAACTCGCCCATTCTGGTGTGCGCTTGCATTGTGTGATGTGGTACGAGCTTATGATAGCTCCATTTTCAAAAGTCATTGCGCATTTTATATGCACGGGTGTTCACATGGAGTAAATCTGTTCCGCGTTAGCGGCGTGATCCGGTGAATTTTCCAACTTTAAAATGAACCTAATAATAACTATTTTGAGTTCTCACACCAGTCTCACGACTGACCTAGAGTTTATTGTTCTCACACCTAAACTCTGGGTGCCCATAATTTTGCACGGGCAGCTAGTAGTTTAGTGTTGCAGTTATAGATGGTTGGAGCAAGATTGGGAGAGCTTTTAGAGTTGGAGTTCACGCAAGAGTTTGGAGCTTCCGCTGTAACATATGTTTCTTCCGCTGAGAGTATATTTTTTTCTTCTTCCGCTGTATATGTTGTAACTCTGATATTCATGTAACTCTGATGTAATATTGTTTTGAGCAATGAGAAGTTCTGTTATTTTGTTCGATGTATGTATGTACCCATAACAATTTGTCTTTCTGAACAATTTAAGTTGGTTTAACTACCGGTGAAAATTAGGCAAAAAGGCGGGTCGTTACAAATATTTATTTTATTAATCTTTTATTTAAATTTCTTTGTTAAAACTTTGGCTTGTTACAGTTGTACTGCTCGGTTGGCACTTCTAGATCTTCCAGCCCTTTAAAGTTGTTCTCTAAGGAGGGCGATTTTCCCTATTGGATTGGTGATCATGGTCTCAGTTCTGGAGTATTTTTTGACATGGAACTCTCCACCACCTCCTTCTCCATCATAGGGGATTTCTTAATGGACGATTTATATGGAGAAGGATTTTTTTACGCCTCCTCGGTGCTCTTCTCTAGAGGCTTATCATTATTTTTCCACGAGATCCTATATGCGCCCGACAGGGCCTCTGTTCTTTGCAACGGGCTTGACCTCCGGGTCGGGCCACAACACCAGATGGCCCCCTAACCGGGTGTACAACTACATGTGGAACTACAGTAGGGGCCTGAGCGCTGCATGAACCCAAGGTCCGATCGTCACCAAGCAGTTGGAATTGATGAAGGAGATCATCTACAATGCATCTATTAATGCTCTGATGACTTTCTGATACTCTGTTCATGCGAGATAAGCATAATATATGTTGATGGTAAGCTTTGATCGACTTTTACCTACAAAAGAAGTTCGACGTTAGAAACTCCCCAACGATGTTCAAAAGATCGGGTTAAGACTTTACACTTACTATAGTGGATCCACATTCACGCGACTCCTTCCCCCAAAGGGACAAAAAACAATTCAGGCCTTATATCTCCCTGCTCACTGAACCCCCGGTAATAACTCGTTTGCCTGAGGAGGATTCGAGTAAAGAAAGGGTGAAGTGTTCTTCCGATTTTTGAAATTGTGGAAAAGGAAATATCCTTGATGGTGGGTTCGCGGTGCAAATGTTCTCCATAGACTATGTATAGTGAGAACATATACGCGTACGTCGTACAATTTTGCTTCATGGGTTCTATTTTCACGTGGTACAGGAAGTTGATTATGAAGGCGCTGAAAGAAGGAATGCACCTTACCGTGCACATCTGCTAACTAATTATCATGAAGTCTTATGGAGGGCTTTGAGTTGTATCATTTGGAGTTGGCACCCATATTTGATCAAAGGGAATCCAATGCTTCGCGCATAACCTCTTCAACTTTACCTTGTCCATAAAGGTGGGCCATGAATCTTATGGATCATCTAAGAAGATGGCCTTGATAAAGGTGTCGGGGATCCTTCTTTTTCGGCTTCCTCGGCTCCCGACGTTGACTCTTCCCATGATGATGAAGTAGATGATTCCTTATCATGGGGCATAACTTCGAATTGTGGGTCTTCTTGTGAGTTTGTCTTTGAATCGGACTATGTCAGAATCCTGTTGGATAGTCTTTTCTTTTTCGGCATCAGCAGCTCATGTAAAATATTTTCAAGACATTATTGGTTGTACTGCTCAAGAAATACCTCTAGTTAGAGTAGAAAACTCATACCCTTATGTGTGTACTAGTGCAGTGCGTGGGGTGAAAGAAATTAGAATGCGGAAGCATGAATAAATCATTTAAAAAGTGCGACAGAGTTTGAGTTGGAAGACCATTATTCCCAACTGTCTCATTGAATCATGATTGTAACTAACTCCATGTCATATTCTTGTGCGAAGCAGTACCTAGGAAGTCCAAGGTAACATGTGTGTACAAGTTCGAATGTCCAAATATTCTTTATCCCAACTGTCCAAATGCTTGTTTGGATAATTATAATTTGAGGCGGTTGTAGCTATTAGATAAATTTGAAGCGTAGAAGTCAAGTGTTGATTATAGTTCAAGTTTGGATCGATGATTCTGGATCGACCCCCATCCGGATCGACCGGCGTTCATGCCGAGCCGAAACTCATGCAATTTCCTAAACTGATCCCTTCCGGTTCGACTAACAGCCATGTTGAATCAGAGCCTAGAATTTTTTCCTTTTCCCAACTTCATCGATTTGCTCGTCCCTTCGAACTGAACTTCACTAGTTAGACTAATCACGAAGTCAAATCGAACCTCCACACTTCCTTCAAATTTTCACCGACTCTATCTTCACTGCCTCTTTGGATCCCACCATCCAATGAAGATCCTCGAATTCCTCCGATGTCTTCTCCATTATCTGGATTCCCACGAAGCCTTCCCACTCAACAATTCATCATCCCAACCGATTATCAATCCTTCTTGCGATGCCTTTGTAATGTTAAGATCGCCAACGATGCGTCTCCAACATCACCAGAAGCAAACTTGATTGCCAATCGTAATTCGAGATTAATTTGTAAAAAATGTAAAGCTGTGGCTCGAGATTGTGATAAGAAACTTAAAAAGAAAAATGTCAAGAACCACCTAGATTTGTTCGAATTGCAAATCTGTGGGAGGAATAGCAGTGCATTCTGATTGATTCAACAACGGTTTGATTTGATTTAAGGTTTGTGTATATGTGGTGTTATCGGTTTGAAATGGTAAAAGTAAATAGTTTGGAAATAATGTGGGTCAGGTATATATAGTGAAAACAAAAGACTCCTTACCTTCCACACAATGTGACTACTAACCCATGCCGGATCGACAGTTGTCGATCCGGTGACCGATTCGATATATTAAGTCGGAGTTCAAAAAACTACAATTCTCGACGATTCCACCACTTAGTCCATGGCTATATATGTCGACTCATTAACTTAGCTTCAACTCGCACTCGACTTGCGTGAAAAAAATGATGTCGTTTGGTAGCGACCTCTATGTGTGTGCAATAGCAAACGGAAGCCAATGATTCGACATAAATCGAATATGCGATTAACGTATTCAAATCCTTGACTCGAACAGGTTTGAACATTTACCTATGTCTCGCAATTGCTTTAGTCAACGATTTTGTCTCAATAAGTACCGTCGGGCATAGCACTAAGCATGACTATCTATTTATACCATAAAAGAGAGATCAAGTGTCACGGTTGTCCAAGATGACACGACTATTCATCATTATTTTTCTCAAGATAGATGACACCTCAGGAAGTTGCAGCTCAATAGAATTCAAAGCACGTCCCGTCTATGGCGCAGAGGGCAAAGTGTTGACCTGCCTTTTAGCAAGGTCGTTAAGGTTCACAAACATTCACATGCATATTCCTCTAGACCCTAGTGAAGCATGTCCAGAAAACAACAAGATCAAGTCACACAATTTTAGTATGGTGCCACCCTCAGTTCGACATATTCTCAGATCGACTAAAAGGATTAGAATCATCCATTGGCTCAATGGAGGCATAGGTGGATGCTCCGGCTTGATGTATTCCCGGTTCGGCTAAGCAGTGGGAAAGCAAGCTTCCATTTGGTGTAAATTCAGATATCATCTCTAGATAGACAATCACCTAGTTTGACTCTATCAGTCTGGGCTTGATTGAACCGGACAAATATCTAACTGTTGACTCGCTCCAGCTATTAACTGGCTACTTCCATGAACTCTGAAAGTGTCAGATCGACCTCCATATGGTCTGATCGAACTGGACACGACCCTCCATTATAAAAAGCTCCCAAAAGCTACGAATGAAGGACTTTTGATCTCTTTCCTGCACTTTTACTTTCATTAACAACATTATACTCAATATTTTTATAATCTCCACCATTGTAATCACCTTTGTTGAGTAATAATTAAGAGATTCATAAAGTGGGTGTAGGCCATTCAACGCCGAACCACTACAAATCGTGTGTGCTTGCATTTCTTATTGTTTTAATTTATTATTCTTCATTTTAATCTCTTTATAATATTTATATGGGTGTTTATGCCATTTTTGGTCAAACGTTTATCATCTTGATTATAATTTTACAAGAAAGCATACAATAATTATGCATGCAAAAGATATGGTTGCAATCCATATGTGTAGCATGGGTTCGTGCTAGTTAATTTAATTAAGAAATAAATAATTAGTGGTTCAGAATGTATAAGGAACTGTTAGTTAATGTCTTACTATAAAAGATGGTGACAACCTATATATGATATAATATTGACGAGATGACTAGCTTCATCACCATGCCCCATGTACCTCTATCTCAGCAGGGTCACATCCCTATAACTTATCAACCTACCTGATTAATTTAATTAAAAAAATAAATAATGAGTAATACAACATGCACATCTCGTAGTGATAATATTTATTAATAGTTGTAATATTTTTGATGTCATACTTTTTGTCTAAATATGAACCACAAAAATTCCCTTTGTATAAATATTAGTAAATCTTCTTATAAAGTGGAGCTAATAAATAAGCTTTATTTAATAATTCAAAACTCCACCCACTAAATATTTTTAAATCTTAGTATCCCTTAAAATTAGGATTTAATGCTAAACTCTCTTTATGCCACTCTCTAAATATTTATAATTCTTACTATGTATCATTATTATCTTTATTGATAGTTGTAATATCTTTGGTGTCACTGTTTTTTGGGGTAAACATTCCCTTACATATATATATATATATATATATATATATAATTAAATCTTCTTATAAATAAGATACAATAAGTATGCTTGATTCGGATTTAGATCCCACTCTACAAATATTTTCGATTTCATATATTTAGAGTGGGGTTGTAAATTAGTAAATGAAGCTCATTTATTAGTTCCTAATTATAAGAAGATATAGAAATCAATATAAGGGAGTTTTTGATAGTTCTCATTCACACCAAAAGAGTGAAACACCAAAGACATTACAACTAGCAGTAAAGATTATTGAAGATGAGTGATTCATACATGCAACATGAAATTGGAATAGAGGAATTTAATTGAATGTTAATAAGTTAATCACCTTTTTATTTCCATAAATAACGTAGCCAAAGGATTGGCTTACATTTTGTACTTTCTATTAATTACATTTAATTCATAGTTGTACTCAACTGAATAAATATTAATCAACTAATCATTTCTTTAATCATTTCCATAAATAAACTAACCTAAGAATTAGCAATTTGAATTAATTGCAGAATATACATTTAATAAGTCGCAATCAAGATAAACTACTGAATTATAGCTTCAATTATCTTCTTTTCCTTTATCCTATCTTCTAGATCCCATCAACTATATAGTGCAGTCATCATTAACATAATTTTTCATGATGATACTTCAGTATAAATCAACGGACACGTTGAAAACTTTATATCTCTTAATTTAAACCACTTTTCAATATATAAATGGCATATCAAGAGCAATAAGGGTAAGTCACGATAGCTGAGCCATCAAAATCAATGGGAAAAGAAGGGTTTTAATTTTAGGATTCATTCATTATCCCTAAAGTACTCTCCCGGTAAGTAACTTTACATACCACTTTGTTTTTAATTGCATTATATATACATCTTTTTTATCTTTATTAATAATTGTAATATCTTTGGCGTCACATTTGTTATGGAAATATAAACTACCAAAAATGACCTTATATATTTATATGTAATTAAATCTTCTTATAAATAGGATCTAATTAATAAACTTCATTTGATAATTTAAAACCTACCACAAATATTTTTAGCATCATATTTGTCGAGTGGGGCTGCAAAATGAAGCTTATTTATTAGATTCTATTTATAAGAAGATATAATAACCTATATAAGGGCATTTCAGTTCACATTAAAAAGGGCGACACTAAAGATATTACAACTAGTAATGTACATGATTAGAAATGAATGGTTCAAATTAAACGTGACCTATAACATGAAATTGGAATAAAGGAATTAAATTGAAGGATAATCAATTAATTGCCTCTTTTTTATTTTCGTAAATAACGTAGCCTAAGGATAAGAAATTTGAATTATTTGGCTAACATTTAATACCTCCTATTTATTGTAACATATTGTTCATTTGACCTTATATATAAGTAATTATCTAATAAATAAGCTTCATTTCCATGCCTTGCACTACCAAACAGCTCTTCTTGCAGACGTAGTGAGCTTCATTTCCCAACAGCTCTTCTTGCAGACGTAGTGAGTTTCATGAAAGGAACAGTAGACCATGATATTGAGACAAGCATCAATAATCCGCTAGTTACCAAAATATTAAAGTAAAATTTCTTATAAATAGAATATAATAAATAAGTCTCGTTTAATAATTCAAAACTCACTCTACAAATATTTAAATGTCATATTTATAGAGTGGGGTTGTGAATTATTAAATGAAACTTATTTATTAGATCATATTTAAAAGTACATTTAATAATCTATATAAGGGAAATTTTGATGTTCACATCTACAATAGAAAAGTGTGACACCAAAGATATTACAAGCAGTAATAAAGATCATTGAAAATGAATGTTTCAAATTATACGAGAACATACAACACTAAATTGGAATAGAAGAATAGAATTGAATATTAATCAATTAATCACAACATTTTTCATTTCCATAAATATGGTTATCATAAGGATTAAAAATTTGAATTATTTGGCAAACATTTTGTACTTTCAATTAATTATATCATATTATTTCCTCGGTAATTCATAGTTATATTCAACTACACAAATGCTACTGTGCCCGGAATTTCATTAGTCATTTTATGCGGCAGGAATATCCACCGTCACTTTTTCTTAGACTCTACCCCTTGTGAATTACAACCGTGGAAATCAAGATCCGCAGCTTTTGACTAAAAAAAATTCGTCCGCTGTAGCAAATCTCATTCAACTAAATTAATATTGGTCAATTCATCACTTCTTTAATCATTTCCACAAATAGCATGCCCTAAGATTTAGCAATTTGAATTGATTGTAAAATATATGTTTAATAAGTCATAGTCATGTTAAACTACTAAATTATAACATTCATTATTTTCTTTTATTTTAACTATATAATGCAGTCATTTTAACACAGTTTTTCACATTAATTAGTCTGAATCAATGGCTTCATCAAAAACTTTATTTCTCTAAATTTTAGTCTCTTTTTAATGTTTGAATGTTATATCTAGAGCGAAAATTGTAAGTCATGGCAGTCATGCCATTAGAATCGATGGGCAAAGAAGGGTTTTAATTTTAGGGCCAATCCATCATTTTCGTTGTACTTGTTTGGTAAATAATTTTATACAGCACCTTATTTTTAATTGCATTATGTTAAAAAATTGTGTCATGTTTTTTTGATTTAACGCAAACTACAAAAAATTCCCATATATAGATATTATTATATCTCCTTATAAATATGATCTAATAAATAAGCTTCATTTAATAATTCCACATCCCACTCTATTGATATTTTCGGTGTCATATTTTAGAGTGGGGTTTTGAATTATTAACCAAAGCTTATTTATTTGACCCTACTTATAAGATAATTTAATAATATCTATATAATGGCATTTTTGATAGTTCATTTTTACATCTACATAGTGTCACATCAAATATATTAGAATTATTATATACATCACTCTTAAAATATTTTTGTTTTCATATTAATAGGATCTAGCAAACAACCTTCATTTAATAACTAAAAACCCCACTCTACAAATACTTTCGGTGTCATTTGTAAAATGAGGTTATGAATTATTAAATGCAACTGTAATAACCCGGAAAATCCGAACCAAATTAAAAAATTTATTTTGGCAATTTTAATGAATTTTGAATATTTAAAATGAATAATTTTAAATAATAATGATGAGAAATTTATTTTGAATAGAAATAGAACATATATATTTATTTGAATCGTCGTTAGAATATAAATAATTTTTTTTATTTTAATTATAAAAGGAATTGAAAATGGTGCGGTAGTTTGTAAATTTGACTTCAAATGAATGTACAGTATTCAAAATAAACCGGATTTTGGCGAAACCAAAAATATTAGAATCTATTTGAAAATATCTTTCTAACGAATCCGAATAATTGAAATTTCATAGCGGGAATAAAAAGTTATGCCCAGTTGAAAATTCAGAATAGTCGCTATGGAATTTTGGTCCTTAAAAATGGAAATTTTGCAAACGACCTCCGTTTTCGATGGAACCACTTTTTTTGGATCCGAGATGTCGAATCATTGCTAGATTCCAAAAATCGTAATTTTCTGAATCAATATGTGAGCATGGCAAAAGAAAATGGCCATTTTTCAAACGGTCTTTAAATTTGACGAAATTAGTTTTGTTAGGACCATATCGTCAATACGAAGCTAGAAATAATTTTTCGATAATTTTTAGGGTCCGTATGTGTCCCTAGTAAATTTAAATGTATGTTTAGAATTGAATATATAGATTTATATTTTGATTTTGATGGAAACTGGTCGAAACAGTCGAATTGGCTTACCAGACATATCCCATTGTGTTCGAAAATGGGGTATTAGGTTAGGGGCGATAGTCGTTGGGTTCGATTTGGTCTTCATGACCACGTTGATTTTTAAATTGAATTAAAAAGAATAAAATAATATAGAAATAAATACATTCCTTTTACATATAAACCCACCATATGTTTCTTCAATCAGAATTAGTTCGAGCCCCCTTTCTAAAAAAGCCTTACGCCCCGTCGATCCCCCAAACCCGCCCCTCCACTCCACCGCGCTGACCTCGCCACCCACCAGCCGTCGACCGCGACCCTCCTCCTCGCCTCCTAATCTTCTTCCCCACCTTCTCTAGCCTTGCGCGAACCCGTCGCGACCCCTCATTACCCCAAACCGCAAAGAAAACCCAAACCCCCTCATCGCCTGGCCTCTTCTGGCGCCAACACCGCCGCGCTAGCCGCGGGGCCCCCTCCTCTCAGCCATTGATGACCACCAGACCCACTCCTCCCCCGATGAGCAACGGTAAGTTTTTTTATATAAAATAATCTTTGTTTTCAGTTTTAAATATAAATAATTCTACAAAATCTGATCTTTAATATATATATATATATATATATATATATATATATATATATATAATAAGGCAAGGGCATGATTTTTTGTAGAAATGATAAAAATATGATTTTTATATTAGAGGAATAATAAAAATATTAATTTTATATCATATAGGTATTAAAAATTTGATCTTTATATGTGTAGCGATAGGATAAAAATACGATTTTTATATGCGAAGTGACGATATAAAAATGTGGTTTTTACCAATGTAGCAAAGTAAAAATACGATTTTTATCGTTTGAATGGCAATGTAAAAATGTGATTTTTATATATTCGTTAGTGACAGAAAGATTCGAATTTTATCTATATAGTAGCGGTATAAAAATGTGATTTTTATCTATGTAGCGTTGTTATAAAAATACGATATTACTTTTAGAATGATAAAAATATAATTTTTAGCCTATGTATGTTATTTATAAAATAATCATACAAAGAAATAGTTACTAATTGGTTAAAAATATAATTTTTAACATAGGCATACTACATAGATCTACAATCAAAGCACGGCGGAGTGGGTCTCCAAAGTGAAAACTTCTCACTATTAATTTTTTTGCTAGTTAAAATATATACTAGGATGCAGATGGTGCTTAGCAGCACCCGACACCCGTCATCCACAGACCATGGATGACTTGTTTGTTTGACTGATTTGTTGTGAAAATTGATTGTGTGATGTGGAATGAATAAATATTTTATAGTTAAAAATATAATTTTTAACGCGTATATAAAATAAATATTTATAAACAAATCGGACGATTTGTTTATGTACACACATTTGACTGATATTGAATGGGACAATAAATTTTACACATCGCCCAACTGCACAAATAAAACCTATGTTTGATTGTTTGAAACCCCACATGGGTATTGGGATGATATTGGACATACACTAATCCCAATAATTAGTTTTATGTCAATCGATTGGTTGACAAGCTGTGTAAGTGTTAAATAATTATATTGGATGCTTATGCAGT
Source organism: Allium sativum (assembly GCA_030737875.1). NCBI lineage: Eukaryota > Viridiplantae > Streptophyta > Magnoliopsida > Asparagales > Amaryllidaceae > Allium > Allium sativum. The sequence goes on along the minus strand of CM060927.1, from coordinate 255,719,362 downwards.
GTAGAATGCACTCTGGATGATGGATGATTATTTATCACTATTGTTGTATACATGTATTGTATGAAATCCATATAATCACATTATATGGTAATTGACTGTGTCAGATTCTAGTTCAGATAGAATGAATATTTTAAAATAACGATTATTTTAAAATAACGAATATTTTCAAATAATATTCAGAAAAGAATCAAAATATGATTTTTATGTCCGATTTGGGATAGACACGAATATATTTAAATATATAAAGTCGTGTTGATTAGATTAACGCCATTTTGACGTGAACGATATTTATATCGATTTTATTTGTTTTTATAATGAATATCGAAAAGGAATTGATTGAATACAATATTTTTAAATACTATCATTTATATATCGACGATATGGAATATTAAATTTTGATTTGAAATTGAATATGAAGTTGAAATCGTTTTGAAAACGAATATGAAATGATTTATAAAATACGTTTTAAATGGAAATCGACGAAATATATATTATATATATATAATATAATGGCTTGAATAGAACGCGTCGCGCTGCGGCAGTTCGCGAATTTCAACCATTGACTTCGAACGGACATTACAGGAGATCCGACCGTCGGATTCTCCTAAAACTAGAACCGTTGGGTTCGTATCAAAAAGAGCTTTCTAACGAATATTAGGGATTTGAAATCTAACGGTTGGATTTGGAATTATGTCCAAATCAAATTTGGAAAAGGTCGATGTAAGTGCAGTTCGATGGCCGTTTATTGAAATCGACTGTATGGGCCTTGATAAAATTATTAAAAATATCAATAATTTGTGTAAAATCATAATAAATGATTTGGAAGAATTGGAATGAAAAATTCCATATTTGAAAAGATAAAAAAATATTTTTATCGAAATGAACTAGTTTTGAAATAGAAGAATAAATTCAATATTTTTAAATTAAATAAATTGGATTTTGAAATGTTTTAAAAATAACCGGAATTTACAATATATGTATTGGAATGGAATTGAATCGAAATTATCTTCAGAATATTTCGATATTGGATTTTGTGATTATACGGCTACTGTGGGGGAATTTGGAATATATATACATATCGTTTTCCAATATAATATTTGTTGGTTTCAGAATTTGATATTGAATATAAGCCGATATATTTTCTATTCAGGGCCTTGTATTTAATATCAAAGTGTATTTTAGGTTTGTCGTTAATAGTATCTTTAATAATATTGTTCTTGAACCGAATGTAGTTAAGAAAATTAGAAACTGACTGGAGGTTAGTTAAGTTGAATGGATTCCTGGGTATTGATCAGATGTTGGTTTCGGCCTTCGGTGTTAATACTTAGGGAATTGTTCTCTTACTAATTTATGGTTAGGGACTGATGGAATGTGAACTGGGTTTATTGTGAACTGTGTTTTTAATGACATCCGTTCTTTAACCCGATTTACAGTGAAATATGATTTGGAATTTATAAATCTTTTTATTAAGATTTAACGGGAATTTTCCAAAGTAAAGTTTTCCAATTTAATAGATTAAATTGAAATTGAATGGAATTCGATTGATAATAATATAAGTGAACTTCTGTGGAGGAAGACCGTTAATACATATGGAATTTAAAAAGGCTTTGCCGTAATTCCATTTATATTATTGGTCGGATATGGAAATTGATATCGATTATATATATTGATTTGTTTTTCCGTGAAGATTCCATATTTATGGAATGTGATTTCGGTTTATATTGAACGATGTTTTAAAATAACACTTGTTCTTTAACCCAATTAACAATGGAATAAGATTTTGGGTTGTCGTGAATGGTATCTTTAATAATACTGTTCTTAGACCCAATGGAGTTAAGAAAATTAGAAATTAACTGGAGACTAGTTAAGTTGAATGGTTTCCTGGGTATTGTTCTGATGTTGGTTTCAGACTTCGGGGTTAATACTTAGGGAATTGTTGACTTGCTAATTTACGGTTAAAGGCTAATGGAATGGAATGTGATTTTGGGTTTATCATGAATCGCATTTTAAATGACATTGGTTCTTTAACCCAGTTAAAGACAGGATATGGTTTCCCAAGTTAAACAATAGTTAATATTGATTTTTGGGAAGATTAAATCCACGTGGAATTTTAATGCGTCTTTAATTAGATTGAATTGATATCCAAAGGAAGATTAAAGCATAAATTTAAAGAATTTATCTTTGATAAAATAAATGGGAACCTTTACAAAAGTATATGAATATTTGGATAAAGAAATATTCTAGATTGGAATGAAGCGTATGTTGTGTTTTTATAGCACTTGTTTATTATATATGCGAGTTATTCAGAAAGAACAGGTTTATCCAATTCTGAATAACTGATTCGACGATGTGTCGACGATGAAGATGGTGGTTGAAGACCGAAGGTCTTCACATCGTTTGGATGACTACTGATGTCTTGATTGGGATTTACACCCAAGGCGAGGTAATAAGTGGTGAACGTTCAGACATACTTGGAGATCGACCGAATATGCGAGGACCTCTCCCCTGTATTGGACGTATGGGGGAGGAACAAGGTGCCACCGGTTTAATGTAGACCCAGAACGAACTTGTAAATGAATGTTTGTCCGACATCGGATTTCATTCTGTGTGACTGATTGACATCGGTTGCATAGCATGAATTGCCTGTGTGGCATGCTGAGATGCAAATGATCAGGGCTTCTGTAGAAAAGCAGAGTCTTGTGGTTGATGATCAAAGCACGGCTTTAATATAACGTAGCTTTGTGTAGAGTTAATTCGCGAGCCTCACATCCCGGTGTGAACCAGAAACGGGAGAGGACATCAGGGAGGGCATGCATTTCCTTCTAGCTAGGAGTGGTGTCAGCGCTTTGAACGCCTTGGCATTTTACTTATGTGGATGATGGATTGCGAGGGGCCTCGGTTATATCGGTCGATCCGGGACCGATGTAGCCATTTGGCTCATTTACGCCCCATAGGGCGGGGAAACGCAATGTTCAGGCATTTTATTCCACTCCGTGTGGACCGGCCCTAATGATCCAAGGGCTTGAGTGAGTACTTGCCCTGAGACTCGAGCTAGACAGTCTCGAAGCGGTAAGGACGATCGCTTGCCTTGGTTCACAGATTGAAATCCAGCTTCCAATACGACATTTTGCAGTTTTGATTGTAAACCTATATATGGCGACATAGTGGTATGGGGCACTTATGCCGTCTATGATTGATACTTATGATTGAAATTGTTTTGACACTATACTCTTATAGTAATAATAAAAGATGAAATTTCACGTACCAAGCATTTTTGGCTATTATAAGGTAAAAACTCTATCCTCTGGCTTGCGTTGCATTGTGTGATGGGACCTGAGTCTTATAATAGCTTCATTGTTCTTTATTTAGCATTGGGCTGTGGTTTTATGCACTACTATTCTTGTGAGGAAACCCGTCCCATGTTATACGGCATGGTCCCTGGATTTACTTAACATTAAAATAAAGATTAATAACTATTTTAGTTCTCACACCAGTCACATGACTGACCTGGAGTTTATTGTTTTAACCTAAACTCTGGGGGCCCCTATTTCCACACGGGCAGCTTGTAGTTTTGGGTTTTGCAGATTTATATTCGCAGGATCCTGATTTACAGCTGGAATGATATTCAGAAAAATCTGTATCCGTGTATCTTTTTCAGTTTTGTTTTGTATTATTTTCCGCTGCTATGTAATGTATTTTAATCTCTGATATTTTCTGATGTATAATATTTATTCTTACTCTATATATTATTGTATTCTGATGAAATTGTTGTAATAAGAAATGAAATGTTCTTCTGTTTGTGTTATGATTCGTCTTGTCCTCAAGGAAATCCGTTCTTCCTCTTCTCCTCGGAGACCGGGGAAGTTCTGCATTCTTACAGTGGTATCATAGCTTCAGTTTATAGAGCTCGGAGAACAAGACACGTTAGAACCAAATGAAAGAATTCATCAGAGATTGGATTAGTAATATCCAATGAGAATGACTCATTAGAGATAGGATCAGTAGTATCCTAGAACGAGTGTGAAGAGTGTTGTTTTCAAATAAAAATGAAAACAAATTTTGTTTTGAAAATTTTAAAACAATTATTCATATTTGAATATTATTATTTATATTGAATTTGGACAATCCAATATATAAAATTTTGCATATACATCTGATCTACGTGTATTCGAAGTTTTAATATACTGGATGGACATAGAATCACACTCTAGTCGCACGAAGATGATTTTGATGATGGAGCTCCATCATCAATAATTATGTTCGAGTTTCGAAAGTGGGATGTCTATATATTTCCAATTGACTGGTGTGAGAACCAAAACTAATAGGGCTTATTGTTGTGATTTGGTATCAAAAATCTGATTTTTGGGCTAGGTATCAAAGTTATGAATTTGAAAAGCTAATCAACTAATTGATTGTTGATTGTGTTGTTTGATTATTGGTTGATTAATTAAAATTTGAACCATTTAGCCAAATTGTATCAAATATTGGACTGAATTGAAATTTGTTTGAAATTGCATGCATATACATGTATATACATTGAACAGGTCATAGCAAGGAGGCTAGAGAAGAGGAATAAAATTGTATGCCCGACAAATAGGTACATGTTTATTGTATTTCTTGGGTTTTTGATGATTTTATGAGCCGATTGGCTAGCCGCTTGGCTGTTTCTTTTTCTTTTTGGATTGGGGAGGCCTGTGTGTCGGTTTGGGGATTTTCCCGGTGCTCCCTTACAGGGGAGGTTATGATGAAATTTTTTGAAAATTTAGGGTGTTAGCCAAATTTTTGAAAAATTTGAAAATTTCTTAGAAACTGAAAAGTTGAAGAACTTAAGCCATAATGAAAATAATGAGAGTTGAGTTGATTAGTAAAACAACTTTCAGCTCTGTTCCTTTTCGAGGACAAAAAGATTTTAAGTGGGGGAGATTGTAATAACCTGGAAAATCCGAACCAATTTAAAATTTTTATTTTGGCAATTTTAATGAATTTTGAATATTTAAAATGAATTATTTTAAATAATAACAATGAGAAATTTATTTTGAATAGAATTAGAATGTATATATTTATTTGAATTGTCGTTAGAATATAAATATTTTTTATTTTAATTATAAAAGGAATTGAAAATGGCGCGGTAGTTTGAAAATTCGATTTCAAATTTTAAATGAATGTACAGGACTCAAAATAAACCGGATTTTGGCAAAACTAAAAATATTAGAATCTATTTCAAAATATCTTTCTAATGAATCCGAATAATTGAAATTTCATAGCGGGAATAAAAAGTTATGCCCAGTTGAAAATTCAGAATGGTCGCTATGGAATTTTGGCTCTTAAAAATGGAAATTTTGCAAACGACTTCCGTTTTCGATGAAACCACTTTTGTTGTATCAGGGATGTCGAATCATTGCTTGATTCCAAAAATCGTAATTTTCTGAATCAATATGTGAGTGTGACAAAAGAAAACGTGTTTTGACAGTTTTAGTCAATTTGGATCGACCAGAAAATGACCATTTTTCAAACGGTCTTCAAATTTGATGAAATTAGTTTTGTTAGGACCATATCGTCAATACGAAGCTAGAAATATTTTTTCGGGAATTTTTGGGGTTCGTATGTGGCCTCAGTAAATTGAAATGTACGTTTAAAATTGAATATATAGATTTACATTTTAATTTTGACAGAAACTGCTCGAAACAGTCGAATTGGCTTACCGGACATATCCCATTGTGTTTGGAAATGGGGTATTACGTTAGGGGCGACATTCGTTGGGTTCAATTTGGAGTTCATGACGATGTTGATTTTTAAATTGAATTAAAAAGAATAAAATAATACAGAAATAAATATATTCCTTTTACATATAAACCCTCCATATGTTTCTTCAATCAGAATTAGTTCAAGCCCCGTTTCTAAAAAAAACCTAACGCCCCATCGATCTCCCAAACCCGCCCCTCCACTCCACCGCGCTGACGTCGCCACCCACCAGCCGTTGATCGCGAGCCTCCCCCTCGCCTCCCACTCTTCTTCCCCACCTTCTCCAGCCTTGCACGAGCCTATCGCGACCCCCCATTAACCCAAACCGCAAAGAAAACCCAAACCCCCCCATCGCCTGGCCTCTCCTAGCACCAACACCGCCGCGCTAGCCGTGGGCCCCCTCCTCTCAGCCATCGATAACCAAACAGAACCACTCCTCCTTCCCCGATGAGAAACGGTAAGTTTTTTATATAAAATAATTTTTGTTTTCAATTTTAAATATAAATAGTTATAAAAAACTCCGATTTGATCTTTAATATATATATATATATATATATTTACATATATATAGAATAAGGCAAAGGCATGATTTTTTTTTTAGAAATGATAAAAATATGATTTATATATTAGAGGAGTAATAAAAATATGATTTTTATATTATATAGATAATAAAAGTTTGATCATTATATGTGTAGCGATAGGATAAAAATACTATTTTTATCGTTTGAATGGCAATGTAAAACTGTGATTTTTATATATTCATTAGCGATAGAAAGATTCGATTTTCATCTATATAGTAGCGGTATAAAAATGTGATTTTTATCTATGTAGCGTTGTTATAAAAGTATGAAATTATTTTTAGAAAAATAAAAATATAATTTTTAGCCTATGTATGTTATTTATAAAATAGTCATACAAAGAAATAGTTACTGATTGGTTAAAAAAATAATTTTTAACGTAGGTATACTACATAGATCGATAATCAAAGCACGGAGGAGTGGATCTCCAAGGTGAGAACTTCTCACTTTTATTTTATTTTCTAGTTAAAATATATACTAGGATGCAGACGGTGCTTATCAGCACCCGACACCCGTCGTCCATAGACCATGGATGACTTGTTTGTTTGATTGATGTGTTGTGAAAATTGATTGTGTGATGTGGAATGAATAAATATTTTATAGTTAAAAATATAATTTTTAACTTGTATATAGAATAAATACTTATAAACAAATCGGATGATTTGTTTATGTACACACATTTGACTGATATTGATTTGACGATAAATTTTACACATCGCCCAACTGCTCAAATAAAACCTGTGTTTGATTGTTTGAAACCCCACACAGGTATTGGGATGATATTGGACATACACTAATCCCAATAATTAGTTGTATGTCAATCGATTGGTTGACAAGCTGTGTAAGCGTTAAATATTTATATTGGATACTTATGCAGTGTAGAATGCACTCTGGATGATGGATGGTTATTTATCACGGTTGTTGTATACATGTATTGTATGAAATCCATATAATCACAGTATATGGTAATTGACTGTGTCTAATTCCAGTTCAGATAGAATGAATATTTTAAAATAATGATTATTTTAAAATAATGAATATTTTCAAATAATATTCATAAAAGATATAAAATATGATTTTGATGTCCGATTTGGGATGGACACGAATATATTTAAATATATAAAGCCATGTTGGTTAGATTAACGCCATTTTGACGTGAACGATATTTATATTGATATTATTCATTTTTATAATGAATATCGAAAAGGAATTAATTTCAGAATACAATATTTTTAAAATACTATCATTTATATAACGATGATATGGAATATTCAATTTTGATTTGAAATTGAATATGAAGTTGAAATCGTTTTGAAAACGAATTTAAAACGATTTATAAAGTACATTTTAAATGGAAATCGACGAAATATATATTATTTATATTATACATATAATATAATGGCCAGAATAGAACGCACCGCGCTGTGATAGTTCGCGAATTTCGGCCATTGACTTCGAACGGACATTACGGGAGATCCAACCGTCGGATTCTCCTAAAACTAGAACCGTTGGGTTTGTATCGAAAAGAGGTCTCTAACGAATATTAGAGATTTGAAATCTAACGGTTGGATTTGGAATTATGTCCAAATCAAATTTGGAAAAGGTCGTTGTAAGTGCAATTCGATGGCCGTTTATGGAAATAGACCGTACGGGCCTTGATAAAATTATTAAAATTATTAATAATTTTTGTAAAATCATAGTAAATGATTTGGAAAGAATTGGGATGAAAAATTCCATATTTGAAAAGATAAAAATATATTTTTATTGAAATGAACTAGTTTTGAAACATAAGAAAAAATCCAATATTTTTAAAATAAATAAATTGGATTTGAAATGGTTTTAAAAAAACCGGAATTTCCAATATATGGATTGGAATGGATTTGAATCGAAATTATCTTCAGAATATTTTGATATTGGATTTCGTGATTATACGGATATTGTGGAGGAATTTGGAAGATATATATATCGTTATTTCAATACAATATTTGTTGGTTTCAGAATTTGATATTGAATATAAGTCGATATATTTTCTATTCAGAGCCTTGTATTTAATATCAAATTGGATTTTGGGTTTGTCGTGAATGGTATCTTTAATAATACTATTCTTGAACCGAATGTAGTTAAGAAAATTAGAAATTGACTGGAGGTTAGTTAAGTTGAATGGTTTCCTGAGTATTGATCTGATGTTGCTTTCGGCCTTCGGGGTTAATACTCAGGGAATTGTTCTCTTACTAATTTACGGTTAGGGACTGATGGAATGTGAGTTGCGTTTGTTGTGAACTGTGTTTTTAACGACATTCGTTCTTTAACCCAATTTATAGTGAAATGTGATTTCGAATTTATAAATCTTTTTATTAGGATTTATCGGGAATTTTCCAAAGTAAAGTTTTCCAATTTAATAGATTAAATTGGAATTGAATGGAATTCGATTGGTAATAATCGAAGGGAACTTCTGTGGAGGAAGACCTTTAATACATATAGAATATTAGAAGGCTTTGCCGTTATTCCATTTTTATTATTGGGCGAATACGAATATTGATATCGATTATATATATTGAGTTGTTTTTCTGTGAAGATTCCATAATTAAAGGAATGTTATTTGGGTTTATCGTGAACGGTGTTTTAAAATAACACTTGTTCTTTAACTCGATTAACAATGGAATAAGATTTTGGGTTTTCATGAATGGTATCTTTAATAATACTGTTATTAGACCCAATGGAGTTAAGAAAATCAAAAACTAACTAGAGATTAGTTAAGTTGAATGGTTTCCTGGGTATTGATCTGATGTTGGTTTCAGCCTTCGGGGTTAATACTTAGGGAATTGTTCACTTGCTAATTTACGATTAAAGGCTGATGGAATGGAATGTGATTTTGGGTTTATTGTGAATCGTGTTTTAAATGACATTGGTTCTTTAACCCAGGTAAAGACAGGATATGGTTTCCCAAGTTAAACAATCGTTAATACTGATTTTTGGGAAGATTAAAACCATGTGGAGTTTTAATGCATCTTTAATTAGATTGAATTGATATCCAAAGGAAGAATAAAGCATAAATTTAAAGAATTTATCCTTCATAAAACTGATGGGAACCTTTCCCAAAGTATATGAATATTTGGATAAAGAAATATTCTGGATTGGAATGAGGCATATGTTGTGTTTTTATAGCACTTGTTTATTATATACGCGAGTTATTCAAAAAGACTGGGTTTATCCCGTTCTGAATAACTGATTCGACGATGTGTCGACGATGAAGACTGTGGTTGAAGACCAGAGGTCTTCACATCGTTTGGATGATTACTGATATCTTGATTGGGCTGTACACCCAAGGTGAGGTAATAAATGGTGATCGTCCAGACGTACTTGGAGATCGACTGGATATGCGAGGACCTCTCCCCTGTTTTGGACATATGGGGGAGGAATTAGGTGCCTCCGGTTTCGTCAGACCCAGAACAAACTTGTAAATGGATGTGTGTCCGACATCGGATATCATTCTATGTGATTGATTGACATCGGTTGCATAGCATGAATTGCCTGTGTGGCATGCTAAGATGCAAATGATCAGGGCTTCTGTTGAAAAGAAGAGTCTTGTGGTTGATGATCAAAGCACGACTTTAATACAGCGTAGCTTTGTGTAGCGTTAATTCACGAGCATCATTCCCTGGTATGAACCAGAAACGGGAGAGGACATCAGGGAGGGCATGCGTTTCCTTCTAGCTAGGAGTGGTGTCAGTGTTTTGCACGCCTTGGCATTTTACTTATGTGGATGATGGATTGCGAGGCGCCTCAGTTATATTGGTCGATTCGGGACCGATGGAGTCATTTGGCTCATTTACGCCCTATAGGGCGGGGAAACGCAGTGTTCAGGCATTTTAATCCACTCCGTGTGGACCAGCCCTGACAATCTAAGGGCTTGACTAAGTACTTACCCTGAGACTCGGGATAGACAGTCTCGAAGCGGTAATGACGATCCCTTGCCTTGGTTCACGGATGGAAATCCAACTTCCAATATGACTTTTAGCGGTTTTGATTGTAAACCTATATATGGCAACATAGTGGTATAGGGCACTTATGCCATCTATGATTGATACTTATGATTGAAATTGGTTTGACACTATACTCTTATAGTAATAATAAAAGATGAAATTTCACGTACCAAGCATTTTTGGCTATTATACGGTAAAAACTCTATCCTCCGGCTTGCATTGCATTGTGTGATGGGACCTGAGTCTTATAATAGCTTCATTGTTCTTTATTTAGCATTGCGCTGTGGTTTAATGCACTAGTATTCTTGGGAGGAAACCTGTCCCGTTTTATATGGCGTGGTCCCTGGATTTACCTAACTTTAAAATAAAGATTAATGACTGTTTTAGTTCTCACACCAGTCACATGACCGACCTTGATTTTATTGTTTTAACCTAAACTCTGGGTGCCCCTATTTCCACATGGGCAGCTTGTAGTTTTGGGTTTTGCAGATTTATATTCGTAGGATCCTGGTTTACAGCTGGAATGATATTCGGAAAGCTCTGTATCCGTGTATATTTTTAAGCTGTGTTTTGTATTATTTTCCGCTGCTATGTAATGTATTTTAATCTCTGATATTTTCTGATGTATAATATTTATTCTTACTCTGTATATTATTGTATTCTGATGAAATTGTTGTAATAAGAAATGAAATGTTCTTCTATTTGTGTTCTGATTCGTCTTGTCCTCAAGGCAATCCGTTTTTCCTCTTCTCCTCGGAGACCGGGGAAGTTCTGGGTTCTTACAGAAGCTTATTTATTGTATCATATTTATAAGAATATTTTTTTGATTTAATGCAAATTACCAAAAATTCCCTTATATAGATATTATTATATCTCCTTATAAATAGGATCGAATAAAAAAACTTTATTTAATAATTTTGTATCCTACTATGTATACTTTTATGTCATATTTTGGAGTGGGGTTTTAGATTGTTAGCTAAAGCTTATTTATTAGACCCTACTTGTAAGTTGATTTAATAATATCTATATAATGGCTTTTTTTATAGTTCATGTTTACATCTACAAAGTGTCACATCAGATATATTAGAATTAATATAAACCCCACTCCGAAAAAAATTTTTGTCATATTAATAGGATCTAATAAACAACCTTCATTTAATAATTTAAAACACCACCCTACAAATATTTTCATTGTGTTATTTGTATAATAGGGTTATGAATTATTGAATGAATCTTATTTATTATATCATATTTATAAGAAAATTTAATAATATATAAGGGCATTTTTGATATTTCATGTTTACACAAAAATAGAGCGAGACCAAATATATTACAACTATTAATAACCATGTATATAATAAGATTTAGAAATAGTTATAGAGCAAAATTTGAATTTGTAAAGAGGGTTTAACAGTAGATCATAATTCTAAGGGATATCACATCTGGATAAGGAGAACTTCTTGGTTTATTGGCAATCTCCACGTGATTATGGGAGTTTGAATTTCCTCCTCCACTAGGTCATGGAGGATCTTCCAATAAATTTAGATGAATTCTTCTTTAAGGGCATACTATTTATTCAAGCAATATCTTCCCCTAACTTGCAAGCGGTCGGCAACTCTTCCAAAACTCAAATTTAAATCCAACTTGTTGATAAATAAATCTAAAATAGATATCTAAATCTATGCCTTTTGTTTGAATTCTATAACGACCCGCCATTTTGACTATGCCGAATCGAAAAAACATGTCAACTCAAAACGTCCAAACAACAGATTGTTATTAGCTTCTGAGGTAAATAGAATAAATCACAGAATCATAGATCATAGATACAGATATAGAGCAATACAATATCTCGCAACGGAAATTTAAAATACAATAGTAGTTCATGAAGCAACTAAATAAAATTTTACAACATAATTTACACAGTGAAAGTCTAATAAATAAATAATAACAGCTGATCAACAGGTAGAATCGGTGAGCAAGATCCAACATAAGCTCCAAACTCCAAAGATGAATCCTGAAACTGGAATACTCGATCTGACCCGAGCAATAATGCAAAACAAAACAACTCGGATCAGGACTAACATCCTCACGGAAGTAAATCAACTCAAATGAGATGTTCGATGAAATGCAATCAGTAACTTAAAGGTTGTTTGGGATCACCATCCTCTAAGGATCCGTCAAACTAATACTATATAATATAATACGCTATATACAATAGTGTCTATCAGTAAAATAAAAGTACCAAAATAGCGTAAGCGGGATTACCATTATTACCCTTACACCGTTTATATATTCCCATAGTATATACAGTACCGTCATTTCTCCGTAAACTGGAGGTTGATCAGAGGGCACTCCATATAAAACAGTACAAAACAAAATCATAGTGGGCTCGTATAAGGCATGTGACAAGGCACGCAAGGAATGCCAGGGTGGATTCACCGTTTGCAGAGCCGGACTGGTGGTAACGCATAGTAGCTACTACCGCCCACCTCGATACACACTCCCATAATCAAAAGGGCCCAAATCGAATCTCAACAGTAATAGAATAATATCGAAGAAGTGTGCTCGATAAGAGGTATGACCTCACTTGGTCCGTGCATAGCTCCTGTTTTAGCCACATCAAGCTGACTCAAGGTAGTCATGGTTTCGTAATTAATATGAAATAAAATAAAATGGAGTCGTTCGCCAAATCATCCCCTTCATTCTGGAACTCCACTGCGTACATAGTTGTTAAAGTGGTTTTCGATATTGGCAGAGAGTATGACAATAGCTGATCCCGGTCTCTTTAACAACAAATCATTTACATTTTTCACACCGTGGTCATTATTTTATGAATCACTTTATAAAATAGTTTATACCAAATCTCATATTCGAATTTGAAATCAAATTTAAATATCTAACTTCGAATATATTTAAATTTTAAAAAAAACTCAAATCACTTAAATCGAATCACTTTAGAAACCATATCGTAATGTTCTCAATATATTATAAACCAATACTATTTAACTTGGGTATTATTTTAAATTCCGTAAATGTTCACATAACAATTTCGATTCAAAAATCGATTTACACAAAATTATGTTCCAAATATCATTTAAATCAATACAAAAGACTTAAACTTCGAGAATATTTTAGTTAGATTTATGTTCGTCAAACTTAAGTTCGAACAATTCAAATGATTCAATTTTACATTTAAAAGAAGTCACAAAATCGATTCACGAAATCCAACACTTAAGTTTAAAATTTCATTTTTTGATTTAAATCAAACCCTTTTCTTCGCTTAATCTAATTCATACAAATCATATATTTCAAATTCAACAATCATATTTTACCATACAAGTCGAACCAATAAAATTCATTTCCCGTAAATTTATATCAAGTCTTAATCAATTCATACCATTTACACAATTCAAACTATTCTTACAAATCGACTTAACAAATTCCTTAATCCAAATCGAATGATTAATAAAAAAATCAATTCCATATAATATATATATATATATATATATATATATATATATTCAGGTTCAAATTCGGTTACTTAAAATCGAATTCATTCCATATCCAATTAAAATTTCAAATACACTTTCTCTCAAATTTGAAAGATTCAAATTTTGAATCAATAACTCAAATTTATCTCATACAATTCAAACCAATTCAAATTCAAATTTATTTCATATTTTACCCCTTTCAAATTCATCTCTACTAAAAGTTCGTATCAAGTCGAATCCATAATTCAGTTGAAACTTGGCTGTTTTGGCAAGCCGCTTGGCTGTTTGATATTCTTTTGGATTGGAAAAGGCCTAGAGAGGCGAGTTGGGTTTTGGACTATTGACCGGTGCAAAGGAGGTGCTGGCGAAAAATTTCAAAAATTTAAGGTGTTAGAATATTTTCAGGATTTTTGAAAATTTTCGTTAGTAAGAATAAATTAATAATTAAATTGAAAGAAATTAATTCAGTTGAAACTGAAGTTAAAAGTGAACGAATAATTATTAACCCAGTTAATAGGGTCGGTCTTCTACCTTAGCAATTTCAAGGACGAAATTATTTTAAGGGGGGAAGAATGTAACAACCCGCGTTTTTCTGCAATATAATTAATTTATTTAATTATTTAAATAATGGTTTGGTTATTTAAAATGACCAAAATTAAATAATATTGATTATTCAATTAAAATAAATAATATAATAATATATTTAATTTCTGAAAATAGTCAGAAATGGTGAAATTCACAATATGGTGTGAACTAGATCCTCTGTGATATTTAATTCAGTTTAGAATTGAATTAAAATAACGAATATATTATTTGAACGACAGTTTGAACGTATAATTATATCATAATTAAAATCGAGCCCGAAATGGCGTGTAGTTCGTAATTTGGCGATTCGAACTTTAAACGAGTATACGGAAGCCGTTTTAAATCGGATTTCTGTGAAACAAGAAACGTTGGGGGCTGGTGAAGTATATTTTTCTAGTGGAAGAGAAAAATTGGGATTTCGTCATGTAGATTTTGATTTACGTCCAAATCAAATTTTAGAAAAGTCGCTGTCAAATTCCTTTATAATTTATAACTATTTATTTATATTAAAATTGAGTTTTTCTATATAAATCGAATATCGATATAATTGGAAAATTTGAAATATCGAGTTATAAATCCCAATGGAGCTGCATGGTATTCCACTATGAATATATACGATAATATTTATTTTTGAATATTAAATTTAAATGTTTTTAAATATATTTATATATTTAAATGGTCTATTTTGAGCTTTAAAAATAGCCACTTTTGCAAACGAGCTCAGTTTTCGACGAAACTAATTTTGTTGGATTCGTAATATCAAATTATTGTTTGATCTCAATTTCCGTGATTTTTGGGGTCAGTATGTAGTTGTATGGATTTTTAGAGGGGAAAACAGTCAGTATTTCGACGGTTAAAAATACGTTGTGTGAGCATACGAAGTCGGAATTTGACGAAACCAGTTTCGTTGGGACCGTAACGTCGAACTGAAGGTGCATGTCCAGTTTGGTGATTTTTGGGTGTCGTATGTGATCACAGGAATTTCAGAGGACGATTACAAACAGCGATAGCTTAAAAAGAAATAAAAAAATCGAATAAATAAATGATAAAAATACACTATATAAACCCCTTAACCCTCCCAACCCTAGTTGACAATTCTCATTCACCAAGTTTGAGCCGCCACAGAATTTCCCCTCACGATTAAAAACCTTGGCTTCAAAATTCATTTTAAATTTGTAGAAAAATTTGCAAATCAATACATATGTATATTTGAACTCCTGGATGCTTTCTCTTCACAACCGCATCCTGTTTCCCGAGTTCGACGCAAAGGGGTTCGACCGATATTGTTTTCAGCGAGGTTAGGGTTGAAGTTTCTGTCAAATCCTTGGGCTTTCAGCTCGATTTGAGTTGATTTTCGAATTTGGGGTAGAGAAGTAAAGGAGATTTGAATTTATGGAATTTTATTGAAATAATTTCTGTTGATCTATGTACTGAGGTATGAGCAGTAAGACTGGTTCGATGCAATTCGAATGGAGATCCGAGCTATGACTTTTTGGGTTGGGGTTAGAGACGGTTTGGTGAGGAGGACGATGGATGTTCTTGTAGAAAATTTTGTGAAGTGTTGGAGTAGATAAATGGAGCAGAAGTAATGGGAAATGGCCCTTTGTTTTTACGGTGATGTTAATGGAGCAATCAGTTTGGGAAGAAGAGTGTTTGTGCGGGCCTGGTAGTGACAATGTGAAAATGGACCGGTAAGAAAGGATGGTAAAGCCCAAATGAATTTGTGTTAAGTTATTTTATTTTAAAAGTGGATATAAACTTGTTAACGCTATAACTTCATCATACGATATCAGAATTTCGAACGGTCAGATCCATTGGGATCGTATGGACGGTGGCTACACCATGAAACTGATCGGGAGGGAATTGGAGCTCGTTTGGATTTACGGTGGAATTTAACGCCTGAATCAAATCAATGACCGATATATCGTTATTTAACGATCACCGTCTAATGTGAGTAACTCTCACTAACTCTGTTCAACCTATATTTTTATAACGTATTTTTAGAATCAAAAATATTGGTTGATTTGCTGTGTGTGTGTTGCTTGTTTGGTTGAACTTCTAGTTAGCGGTCAAAATCATCGATAACGATATATATAAGTCGTATCGAATTATTGATTCTGTTTATCAGAATATTTTATAATGTGTTATTTATGTTGACTGACATCTGTGGATGCAGGAGAACAGGTTGGAGGGTCCCAACTGGGTTCCTCAACATTTATTTTACTATTTTGCATATACTGTGATATATAATATGATTATAAATCTGTTGTTGATTTGGTATGTTGATCCTGGTTATTGGGTAACTTTAAATTCCAAAGTAAATACTAGCTGTGAAAGAGAAATTTCAAATTATAATTTGAAATAAAATGTTTGTATAATAATCAAAGGATTTATATAAAAGGAAAATGTGAATTGGTTATAGAATTGGAAAAAGTTATAAAATCAAGGTATTTTATAAAAAGGAATAAAAGAATTTATTTGTAAAACATTTATGAATAAAATAGAAAGGCGACATTTGTCAAACATGTACCAATAGGATTGGAAAGACGAATATTTGTTAAACATTTTACAATAGAATTAAAAGGGGAATATTTGTAAATTATTTACAAGTAGATTAAAAAGGAATATTTATTTAGAGAATAAATGGAGTTATATAAAGGAAATATTTATTTGAGATAAATATGGACAAACAGGAAGTGGAATATTTGTAAATCAAATAGAGTTAGTCGAATAGAGTGAATTGAATATTTGTTATTTAATTAGAGTTTATCGAATATTCGTTATTCGAATTAAGAGTTGACCAAATAGAGTTAATCGAATTAGGATTTAGTTGAATATTTGTTATTCAATTAGAGTTGATTAAATTAGTTATTTGAGATAGAGCTAGTCAACCATCGTTATTTAAGATGAGTACCATTTCGTACGACTGCTAGCGGAATTCGCAGGGCTGCAGATAGCCTACGGTGGTCGGATGTTTCCTGAGGGAATCAGGCGTAACCATTGTGATCGCTGCAATCTAGAGTCAAGCGAATGGTGTTAAATCAAATAGTAGTTAATCGATAGAAGTTAGTTAAGTCGAGTTAGTCAAGTTGAGTTAATTAAGTCGAGTTAGTTGAGTCAGAGTAAATCAGTCAGAGTTAACCAGTTAGAGTAAATCAGTTAGAGTTAATCAATTAGAATTAATCGATTTGAATTAAATCGAATTAGGATTATTCAAATGGAGATAAACAAGTTCGAGTTAGTCGAGTATTAGTAAATTAAGTGGAGTTAGTCAAAGGGAATTAATCTAATATCACTTATTCGAAGTAGAGTTATCGAATATAGTTTATTCGAGAAGAGTGATTGAATATAGTTCATTCGAAGTGCGTTAAATCGAATATAGTTATTCGAAGGGGAGAATTATCGAATATGGTTTATTCGAAGAGAGATTTTCGAATATGGTTATTCGAAGAAAAGGATTATTGAATATTAGTTATATGAACAAGAGGAATCGAATATAGTTTTATTCAAAAAGAAAGTTATCGGATAGTGATTGTCCGAGAGTGAATTATACATTGGAATTCTACTATATTGAATTAGGGGAAGTAATGTTTACTTTCCGTTTCAAAAATCAAGTTTTACTTATATTGTTAATAAATTAGTTGTTTATCATTTATCCAAATTAAGATATAAAAGCTATATTTAAGTTAATATATTTCGAAAGCATGGAGTTATAATATTATAGTTATAATCAAATGATTTTGTAAGGGGAGTGGTTTCATAAACAAAATCCGAGAGTTTCGCAAGGGAGTTTCTTAAAGAGTTGAAGTTTGAACTTTGTCTATTTCGAAGTTAGAAATGTCGTTCAGTTAAGGTCTGAGAGGTAATTATACCCCAACTTGATTGACTTCAGTTTTAACTAAGAAGTAGATAAGGTTCGATTGTGAAAGTTGGTTAAGTGAATTGAGTTAATGACCGGAATGGGTTAGGTTGGTATAACGATATTTTTATTTAAACATCTGTTTAAATCCAGTAAAGGAGATTTAGACATGTTTTCCAAATAAGGATCAACAATGTTTTTCAAATATAGGAAATAAGAAATGGAAGGGAATTTGGTGACGTCTGCCAAATGATCTATAAAGTATATTTTCAGAATTTAGAAATGAGAATTTACGAATATATAGAAATGAGGAAAGGTATAAATTAAAGATAACTTAACATGAAGAGATAAATGGTGGATGATGATTGATCGATAGAATTTCCAACTGGAAATAATATCGTTGTTTGCACACCTGTTTTTCTTTGATAGTTAAATCACCGACTATCGAAGTTTTTGACCATTTTACGTTGTCAATATGGAGAGGCCGGGATCAGATTCATTATCTGAAAACCATTCAGTATGAATGTTAGCGTTGCGATCAAATATTGAAGACGGAGTTATGCAAGGGCTATCCTGTTTACAGAATAGTGCCTTCGGTTTGTCCAATCCAAGGACAAACGTGAATGGACGAATGTCTGACAGAGTATATCTAACGGATCGCGTAAGTTGATCTCTTCAAACGTACTTACGTTTGGTGGTGGAGGAATTCGTTTCTCTTAGCTTTATACCCGTGGTATTTTTGGGGAAATCAATTTTTGATTTGGCGGCTATGACGATGTGGCATTCAAAGTGAATGGTGGTTAAGTGTTTTCAAAAGATACGTAATGACCTCAAGCCTCATCAACCGGGAAATGACAGAAATCAGGCAGGCATCATGGCTAAGTGGGTCGCTCCCATTAGGGTATATATCACCTATCTAGAGAAAATCCATTTCATTCTATTGTCTATTTCGAAGCTGTCCCTTTTCGGGAAGACGGTGGGTAGCTCCCAACCGTTGGTGATATACATTTGATACACTCAAGCGAAATGAGTGGTCGGTCATGTGAGGACCGGGTTGCAAGATGTTCTTGTTGAACCCAGTGTATTTGCCTCTAGAGATACACTATCGGCAGGTGGTCCCATACCTTGTCAAGGTCGAAATCCAATTTCCAATAAGTGCCCGCGATTTTGATTTGTATACTATATTTTTGGAACGTGAGATGCAAGCGTTCGGCTAGATTCTAATTACTTGTGATTAGACATTATTATAATATTAGAAAAGTATCGATTTCCAAAACTGTTTTGGATTATCGTAAAATAAAAATCGTTTGTGTTTATGTGTGGATCGGTCTTACGATTATCTTTACTTTTGAAAGAATTTTTGAAAAGTTAAACCGATGATTTGAGTTTACTCACACCAGTCCCATGACTGACCTAGAGTTTATTTTGTTTTGTTTTTCCCTAAACTCTTGGGTGCCCAAATTTGTATGGGCAGTCAAGTAGTTCAGGTCTTTACAGATATATTCGGAGGAGCTTGAAGCAGGAGGCTTCAGGATTGTCTAGCTATTGTTATTTCCACTGTGTAAGTGTTGTGCTCTGATAGTGTTATTGTATATATATATATACTGTTTATTTCAAAGTTATGTTGTTTATTATATTTTACTCGTTCCGCTGTGAGATTCGGATTACTCTGATTCTGTTATGTGGTGATTGTGTTCTTCTTCTTCTATTCTAATTTTCTACCTTATCTATTCTCACCCTCTAATTTCTTTCTATTAATGATCTGGAATGTTCGATGTCTGGATAGTCAACATAGTAGTTTGGTGTTGATTTTCGAAGTCGAAAATTTCAGTTCGTTACAGTGGTATTAGAGCTGAAGGTTAATTAATTACCTTGGCTCTGTGGCGTGACTCAGTAGAGATGGGGTTAGTAATGCCCTAGATTGAGTCTGAGTGTATATATACGAGTGAACGTATTTGTGGATTTTATAAAAATGATTTTTATATTGTGGAGATTTACTGGTTGAGTTGTTTGTGATTTCTAGTCGATCAGTTTGATCCACTGTATCGATAGGGATTACCAAACACTTGAATACGATAAACCGACACAGTATGTTTTGAAAGAGGTTAAATGAGGTAATTTTACCCAAAGTATATTTCGATATAAAGAAAATATTTATATTCGAATTATTATAGTATGTTAGATGTGTTGGTTGATTATAAGTAAAATGGTTATATAAATAACCAAACAGAATTCATATAAGTGTATATGTGAAAGCAGATTAATTAAATCTGGATTAAATCAGAATTGGAACTAAAATTCTAAAACTGGGGGAAAAGTGTTCGTAAGTGGATTTGAATTAAGTATAAGGAAATTTTAAGATCATGGGAGGTTTTAAATTGTTTACAAGTATCGTGAATGATATTTTGAAAAGATTTCAAAATGGAATTGTTTTAAAATGGTTTTTAGAGTGATATAGTATTGAACTCACTTTGATAACTGGAAAATAACTCTGATGATGCTGGCCACATCATCAGTGTTCATTTTCGAGTTGTAAGTGACGGATTACTACCAAAGAGAGTGTTTTTGAATTGTTTTAAGAAAAAGGAGGTTGTTTGAATCCTGAAAAGGGATATTTGACATTTGAAAGAGCTAAGATGTTTAAAATTTCCCAGGAAAAGATAGTATGAATTAAAAACAAATTTTAAAGAAAATTGGCGAAAAAAAAATTGAAATTGAATTAAAACCAGAAATGGAAATCAAATAGAAATTTGGGAATGCAAACTGGAATTGAATAAAAACCAGTAAGGGAAAATTGAATTGAAATAGAACGATATCGAATAAAGTCGAAGTTGTGAGTTATGGATTTGTGTAAATATATTGGACGGGTATGTAAGAGTTGAAATTGGTAATGGATTTTGAGATTGAGAATGATATTTGGTTTGAAAATAGGATGATTGGATTTGAGAACAGATGATTGGAAATCGTTTGGGAAGACTTTGGTATATGCTGAATTGGCAGCAGAATAAAAGGATGTAATGATATGCCCGACAAAAAGGTACACGTTTATTTTTATGGATTTGGTGATTTATGGGCCGATTTGGGCAAGCCGCTTGGCTGTTTGATTTTCTTTTTGATTGGAAAATGCCTAGAGAGGCGAGTTGGGGTTTGGACTATTGACCGGTGCAAAGGAGGTGCTGGCAAAAAATTTCGAAAATTTAAGGTGTTAGAATATTTTCAGGATTTTTGAAAATTTTCGTTAGTAAGAATAAATTAATAATTAAATTGAAAGAAATTAATTCAGTTGAAACAGAAGTTAAAAGTGAATGAATAATTATTAACCCAATTAATAGGGTCGGTCTTCTACCTTAGCAATTTCGAGGACGAAATTATTTTAAGGGGGGAAGAATGTAACGACCCGCGTTTTTCTGCAATATAATTAACTTATTTAATTATTTAAATAATGGTTTGGTTATTTAAAATGACCAGAATTAAATAATACTGAATATTCAATTAAAATAAATAATATATTTAATTTTTTAAAATAGTCAGAAATGGTGAAATTCACAATATGGTGTGAACTGGATCCTCTGTGATATTTAATTCAGTTTAGAATTGAATTAAAATAACGAATATATTATTTGAACGACAGTTTGAACGTATAATTATATTATAATTAAAATCGAGCCCGAAATGGCGCTGCAGTTCGTAATTTGGTGATTCGAACTTTAAACGAGTATACGGAAGCCGTTTTAAATCGGAATTCTGTGAAACAAGAAACGTTGGGGGCTGGTGAAGTATATTTTTCTAATGGAAGAGAAAAATTGGGATTTCGTCGTGTAGATTTTGATTTACGTCCAAATCAAATTTTAGAAAAGTCGCTGTGAAATTCCTTTATAATTTATAACTATTTATTTATATTAAAATTGAGTTTTTCTATATAAATCGAATATCGATATAACTGGAAATTTTGAAATATCGAGTTATAAATCCCAATGGAGCTGTATGGTATTCCACTGTGAATATATACGATAATATTTATTTTTGAATATTAAATTTAAATGTTTTTAAATATATTTATATATTTAAATGGTCTATATTGAGCTTTAAAATTAGCCACTTTTGCAAACGAGCTCAGTTTTCGACGAAACCAATTTTCTTGGATTCGTAATGTCAAATTATTATTAGATCTCAATTTTCGTGATTTTTGGGGTCAGTATGTAGCCGTATGGATTTTTAGATGGGAAAATAGTCAGTATTTTGATGGTTAAAAATACGCTGTGTGAGCATACGAAGTCGGAATTCGACGAAACCAGTTTCGTTGAGACCGTAATGTCGAACTGAAGGTGCATGTCCAGTTTGGTGATTTTTAGGTGTCGTATTTGATCACAGGAATTTCATAGGATGATTACAAACAGCGATAGCTTAAAAAGAAATAAAAAAATCGAATAAAAAAATGATAAAAATACCCTATATAAACCCCTTAACCCTCCCAACCCTAGTTGACAATTCTCATTCACCAAGTTTGAGCCGCCATAGAATTTCCCCTCACGATTTAAAACCTTGGCTTCAAAAATCATTTTAAATTTGTAGAAAAATCTGCAAATCAATACATATGTATATTTGAACTCCTGGATGCTTTCTCTTCACAACCGCATCCTGTTTCCTGAGTTCGACGCAAAGGGGTTCGACCGATATTGTTTTCAGCGAGGTTAGGGTTGAAGTTTCTGTCAAATCCTTGGGCTTTCAGCTCGATTTGAGTTGATTTTCGAATTCGGGGTAGACAAGTAAAGGAGATTTGAATTTATGGAATTTTATTGAAATAATTTTTGTCGATCTATGTACTGAGGGATTAGCAGTAAGATTGGTTCGACGCAATTCGAATGGAGATCCGAGCTTTGACTTTTTGGGTTAGGGTTGGAGACGGTTTGGTTTGGAGGACGATGGATGTTCTTGTAGAAAATTTCGTGAAGTGTTGGAGTTAGATAAATGGAGCAGAAGTAATGGGAAATGGCCCTTTGTTTTTATGGTGATGTTAATGGAGCAATCGGTTTGGGAAGAAGAGTGTTTGTGCGGGCCTGGTAGTGACAATGTGGAAATGGACCGGTAAGAAAGGATGGTAAAGCCCAATTGAATTTGTGTTAACTTATTTTATTTTAAAAGTGGATATAAACTTGTTAACGCTATAACTTCATCATACGATATCAGAATTTCGAACGGTCAGATCCATTGGGATCGTATGGACGGTGGCTACACCATGAAACAGATCGGGAGGGAATTGGAGCTCGTTTGGATTTATGGTGGAATTTAACGCCTGAATCAAATCAATGACCGATATATCATTATTTAACGATCACCGTCCAATGTGAGTAACTCTCACTAACTCTGTTCAACCTATCTTTTTATAACATATTTTTAGAATCAAAAAAATTGTTTGATTTGCTTTGTGTGTGTTGGTATTTTGGTTGAACTGCTAGCTATCGGTTAAAATCATCGATAACGATATATATATATAAGTCGTATCGAATTATTGATTCTTTTTATCAGAATATTTTATATTGTGTTATTTATGTTGACTGACATCTGTGGATGCAGGAGAACAGGTTGGAGGGACCCAACTGGGTTCCTCAACATTTATTTTACTATTTTTCATATACTGTGATATATAATATGATTATAAATCTGTTGTTGATTTGGTATGTTGATCCTGGTTATTGGGTAACTTTAAATACCAAAGTAAATACTAGCTATGAAAGAGAAATTTCAATATATAATTTGAAATAAAATGTTTGTATAAAAATCAAAGGATTTATAAAAAAGGAAAATGTGAAGTGGTTATAGAATTGGAAAAAGTTATAAAATCAAGGTATTTTATAAAAAGGAATAAAAGAAATTTATTTGTAAAACATTTATGAATAAAATAGAAAGGCGACATTTGTCAAACATGTACCAATTGGATTGGAAAGACGAATATTTGTAAAACATTTTACAATAGAATTAAAAGGGGAATATTTGTAAAGTATTTACAAGTAGATTAAAAAGGAATATTTATTTAGAGAATAAATGGAGTTATATAAAGGAAATATTTATTTGAGATAAATATAGACAAACAGGAAGTGGAATATTTGTAAATCAAATAGAGTTAGTCGAATAGAGTGAATTGAATATTTGTTATTTAATTAGAGTTTATCGAATATTCGTTATTTGAATTAAGAGTTGACCAAATAGAGTTATTCGAACTTAGTTAATCGAATTAGGATTTAGTTTAATATTTGTTATTCAATTAGAGTTGATTAAATTAGTTATTTGAGACAGAGCTAGTCAACCATCGTTATTTAAGATGAGTACCATTTCATACGACTGCTAGCGGAATTTGTAGGGCTGCAGACAGCCTACGGCTGTCGGATGTTTCCTGAGGGAATCAGGCGTAACCATTGTGATCGCTGCAATCTAGAGTCAAGCGAATGGTGTTAAATCAAATAGTAGTTAATCGATAGAAGTTAGTTAAGTCGAGTTAGTCAAGTTGAGTTAATTAAGTCGAGTTAGTCGAGTCAGAGTAAATTAGTCAGAGTTAACCAGTTAGAGTAAATCAGTTAGAGTTAATCAATCAGAATTAATTGATTTGAGTTAAATCGAATTAGGATTATTCAAATGGAGATAATCAAGTTCGAGTTAGTCGAGTATTAGTAAATTAAGTGGAGTTAGTCAAAGGGAATTAATCGAATATCACTTATTCGAAGTAGAGTTATCGAATATAGTTTATTCGAGAAGAGTGATTGAATATAGTTCAATCGAAGTGCGTTAAATCGAATATAGTTATTCGAAGGGGAGAATAATCGAATATGGTTTATTCAAAGAGAGATTTTCGAATATGGTTATTCGAAGAAAAGGATTATCGAATATTAGTTATTCGAACAAGAAGAATCGAATATAGTTTTATTCGAAAAAGAAAGTTTTCGGATAGTGATTGTCCGAGAGTGAATTATACATTGGAATTCGACTATATCGAATTAGGGGAAGTAATGTTTACTTTCCGTTTCAAAAATCAAGTTTTACTTATATTGTAAATAAATTAGTTGTTTATCATTTACCAAATTAAGATATAAAAGATATATTTAAGTTAATATATTTCGAAAGCATGGAGTCATAACATTATAGTTATAATCAAATGATTTTGTAAGGGGAGTGGTTTCATAAACAGAATCCGAGAGTTTCGCAAGGGAGTTTCTTAAAGAGTTGAAGTTTGAAATTTGTCTATCTTGAAATTAGAAATGTCGTTCAGTTAAGGTCTGAGAGGTAATTATACCCAACTTGATTGACTTCAGTTTTAACTAAGAAGTGGATAAGGTTCGATTATGAAAGTTGGTTAAGTGAATTGAGTTAATGACCGGAATGGATTAGGTTCGAATAACAATTTTTTTATTTAAACATCTATTTAAATCCAGTAAAGGAGATTTAGATATGTTTTCCAAATAAGGATCAACAATGTTTTTCAAATATAGGAAATAAGAAATGGAAGGGAATTTGGTGACGTCTGCCAAATGATCTATAAAGTATATTTTCAAAATTTAGAAATGAGAATTTACAAATATATAGAAATGAGGAAATGTATAAATTAAAGATAACTTAACATGAAGAGATAAATGGTGGATGATGATTGATCGATAGAATTTCTTTCTGGAAATAATATCGTTGTTTGCACACCTGTTTTTCTTTGATAGTTAAATCACCTACTATCGAAGTTTTTGACCATTTTACGTCGTTAATACGGAGTGACCGGGATCAGATTCATTATCTGAAAACCACTCAGTATGGACGTTAGCATTGCGATCAAATATTGAAGACGGAGTTATGCAAGGGCTATCCTGTTTACAGAATAGCGCCTTCGGTTTGTCCAATCCAAGGACAAATGTGAATGGACGAATGTCTAACAGAGTATATCTAACGGATCGCGTAAGTTGATCTCTTCAGACGTACTTACGTTTGGTGGCGGAGGAATTCGTTTCTCTTAGCTTTATACCCGTGGTATTTTTGGGGAAATCAATTTGTGATTTGGCGGGTATGACGATGTGGCATTCAAAGTGAATGGTGGTCAAGTGTTTTCAAAAGATACGTAATGACCTCAAGCCTCATCAACCGGGAAATGACAGAAATCGGGCAGGCAGCATGGCTAAGTGGGTCGCTCCCATTAGGGTGTATATCACCTATCTAGAGAAAATCCATTTCATTCTATTGTCTATTTCGATGTTGTCCCTTTTCGGGAAGACGGTGGGTAACTCCCAACCGATTGTGATATACATTCGATACACTCAAGCGAAATGAGTGGTCGGTCATGTGAGGGCCGGGTTGCAAGATGTTCTTGTTGAACCCAGTGTATTTGCCTCTAGAGATACACTATCGGTAGGTGGTCCCATACCTTGTCAAGGTCGGAATCCAATTTCCAACAAGTGCCCGCGATTTTGATTTGTATACTATATTTGTGGAACGTGAGATGCAAGCGTTCTGCTAGATTCTAATTACTTGTGATTAGACAATATTATAATATCAGAAAAGTATCAATTTCCAAAACTGTTTTGGATTATCGTAAGTTAAAAACCGTCCGTGTTTATGTGTGGATCGGTCTTACGATTATCTTTTCTTTTGAAAGAATTTTTGAAAAGTTAAACCGATGATTTGAGTTTACTCACACCAGTCCCATGATTGACCAGAGTTTATTTTGTTTTGTTTTTCCCTAAACTCTTGGGTGCCCAAATTTGTACGGGCAATCAAGTAGTTCAGGTCTTTACAGATATATTCGGAGGAGCTTGAAGCAGGAGGCTTCAGGATTATCTAGCTATCGTTATTTCCGCTGTGTGTAAGTGTTGTGCTATGATAGTGTTATTGTATATATATACTGCTTATTTCAAAGTTATGTTGTTTATTATATTTTACTCGTTCCGCTGTGAGATTCGGATTACTCTGATTTTGTTATGTGGTGATTGTGTTCTTCTTCTTCTTCTATTCTAATTTTCTACCTTATCTATTCTCACCCTCTAATTTCTTTCTATTAATGATCTGGAATGTTCGATGTCTGGATAGTAAACATAGTAGTTTGGTGTTGATTTTCGGAGTCGAAAATTTCAGTTCGTCACACGATCACTAAATATTAAAATTTGATTTATAAAAGGAGACTAGGGAACGTGTCAATGGATCGGTACGACTATAGGGTTATGGGACGGTTTTCGAACTCAACACCACACGACACAATTTTAAACACAACACTTATTTTATAAAAATATTATAAAATATTTCCATACGTATACACCAAAAAATAATAACATATATATATATAATTTTACACATACCAAAACCATATACACGTATGTGTGTATATATATATATATATACAATAAAACACCCATCCCAATATGTCAAAATCAATTGGATAAATATATATACGAAAATCGGAAAAATATAAACACACACGGATGTAAATAGCGAGAATTATCTTGGAAAAATGGCAAGTTCCCGTAAAATGCGTAAACATTTGAAAGCCTAGGGTGTTGCTAGAAATAATTGTTGGTACACAACTAGGACTAGTAGTGGCTACTAAATAGTAAAAAGGGCAAGTAAATGTTTAGATCTTGTTGCTAATTTCCATGTTAGGGATCGTTCCATTATTTTGTTCTTGTTGGGTAGTTAGGGTAACACCTAAACCTGTCGTGGATCCCATGGTTTAGACTTTTATATCCGAGGGGGACATAGTCCCGAGTTTCTTGGCCCTTAGCAGTAGCAGTGTAGCGTGTTTGTTTCCCTGTTTGTTGAAAGACTAGAAGGCTTATTTAAAGTTAAATTTAGATCAGATAATTAAATAAGCCAAGGAAATAGAAACTGTACAACTAAAAAGGAAACAAAAAATTCAGTAAAGAAACAAACATGATAAATTATGAGAAAACGATGGATAAAGACAAAAAAAATTCCAAGATAAGACGAAAAAGAAAATCAGTAACAAAAGGAAATTTTCTTATGCGGGTTGTGCTTGGATAGGAAAATAGGGAATTTTAAAAAATAGTTATATAAAATTCAAGTACGGTTGGAAAAAGGTATATAAAAGAAAAACGAAAGATGTGAAATTTTCCGTTTTCCACCTTTTTGTAAAATAAGAAATCAAATTTAGAATATTAGATTTTTCTGAAATTCGAAAAATAAAGTTGGTTGGTAGGATTTTGGATGCAATAATTGGATAAACTACGCTATTACTCGGTGAGAGTGTGGGAAAATTTGGATGAAAAAGCATTTTTGATTTTCAAATATTATACTCATGTAAACTGCCAGTATATTTAGGATGCGAGCATCATATTTTAAAATGATTTTTGAAAAATTTACATACACATAAAAGGTACCGCTTAGGAATACATGCATTATTATGTTGTATTTCACTTTGCACAAGTGCACAATGGTTGCAAAAATTGGATGCACACATGATGGATGGATATTATACGAGTGGTTATTTGATTTTACCTTTATCAAATTTCGGGGATGAAATTTCCTAAGGGTAGGAGAATGTAACACCCTGCATTTTTAAGATAATAAAATAAGAATAACTTAATTAAATATCCAGAATTAAGTGAAACAGACAGCGCCATTGCGTTCATCTCGAAATTCTGGTTAAGATAGACACCTAGTTTGCGTAAAACAAACATCGTATGATGAAGTTATTAGCGTTAGAAGTTCGTATACATATAAGGAACTTATATGTATGTATATTAAATAAAAATTTACCCAAAAAATCAAAATTTACGAGCGGGAAATCTAGGAGGGAAAATAGACCGTTGGGGGTCAACCTAGGGGTCAACCGACCAACAGAGGGGTCGACCCCGGAGTCGACCCCACCGCGGATCTAGAACATTCTACTGACGTGGTCAGTTATGATGTTTTAATTTAAATCTAAGGGACCTAGTTTCTCTGATGCACCTATAAATAAGTCTATAGAGCTAACCCTAAACCTCATATTTCTGAGGCTACGTTGAAGCTCTGTTGTTCCTCTTCCTTAAGATCTCTTCATAAATTTAGATTATTATTAGTTAGAAGATTTTAAATCAAGATCTGGAGGAAAGGAGTTGGCGTAAGTAAAAGGTGTTCGGAATCGTATGGAAAGCAAGGTGATTTTCTAGATCCGATCTGTTCAATTTTCTTCCTCTTTCTTTCCTTTCTCTTTTAGAAAATAATAATGATAATAATAAAAACGAATCCATGGTTGTTAGGTTTTGAATCCAATTAGGGGAAAACCATGGAATGCTAGATCAGGACCAGATCCAGAATTTGTAAAGAAAATTAAGGTGAGTGGATTTAAGCTATAACATTTCAGATAATAATATTTTATCGTTTAGCATTCCCCATTATGTGTAATTGAAATATGATATGTTTACCATATGTTATTAATGACTAAAGTGATAAGTATGACATGTAGGAATAAGTAAAATGCTAAGATATTAATTTGTTGGGATATAAGCTTGTAAAATTTTGCATAGTAATTACTGTTATTTCAATTTCATGTCAATTTGTGATAGTTGTGTATCCAGGCCATTCACGGTAGAAATTGGGAACGGTACATATTAGTTTATGTGATTTAAACAATTATCTGATTAATTCATTACATGTTAGAAAGGAAATTGATTATATGCGAGAAAGAACGTAAGACATAAAATAGGCATAATATTGTAATGTCCTGGATTTCAGATCAACTTTATGATCTAAATCTTAGGTTTTACTGATAATTAAATTCAATTAAATAATATCTAATTTGATATTGCAGACAATTTTGAACAATCCTTAGTTTTAAATCCTATATGTATGTTGCTGACTTGTGTTTCATATATACACTCGTAAATGTCGTTTTAACATTTTATTTTACATTTATAACTTATTTTTATTTATAAATTGCTTAAATAAAATTAGATTTTTTATTTGAGAAAAAGTTAAATTTTATCTTTATATTTATATGATCTTTAGTGCATATATATATATGTGTGTGTGTGTGTGTGTGTGTGTGTGTGTGTGTGTGTAAATCATAATAGTAACTTCTCATATGTGCATATAAGATAATATGACAAGAACATGTCATATAATAAAGTTAAGTGAAAGCCAATCATTTCAAAATAATGAGAACATATTTATTTGTACATTGATTTGCAACTATTAATTAAGGAAAATACACTAGCTATTGTGTGTTTAAACCAAATCTATGTATCATAGGCTAATGGATTAAAATAGATTATAGCTATTATCAATAGCATGGAGACCTAGAATCAGAAGATTAAATGGAAAGATATCTTTTACATGAATGGGGACTTCATGACAGTAAATATATGTATAGTTTAATTAACTTAATGGCCAAGTATGCATGGATATGCACATGTAGTTGTACTCTAAAAACTAGTTCAGTCGTGCCTTTTACTAAGAGTAAGTGTGAAGCCTTATCTAGAGAATCCCTTTTTAATCAAAAACCAAGTTGTACAGCAGCTATGTTGTTACACCTCATGCTACAAATCATGTCATCTTGCACATGGATGGACACCAAACTTATACATCAAATTTACAAGGCCATACCCTGTTATGTAATAGCATATAGGACCAGCTAAGGCTTCTAGCCATTTCCATAATTACCACACACTAAAACCTGTATTTTTTTTGATCCTTCAATCATTCATAGGCGCCAAGCTAGGTGCAGTCACCTTGTCAATCAATCAAAATGAAATGCAAACATAGCAGGTAGAATTTCAACTAGACTGTATATACTTCACCCATGTGCTTTCAAGTATTATATTATTATTAACATCTATAAATAAGCATCTATCCTGCATACATACAAGTCATTCGAACCTAAAGCTAAAATTAATTGGGAGAAAAACTTGAAGCCTGTTAATGGAAAGGAGAACACTTAAAACAGAGAGAGGGTGAAAAATGGAAATGGCAAAGGAAATATTGGTTAAGTAGAGATCTAAAAACACGGTAACAAAATAGGACAAAGAGAAATCAAGGTAAGTAAACATTTCCCTTTAAATCTCTTTTAGGTAGTATGCGCTTGATGCTAGAATATGTATGATTATGTACTTTGATTATATGAATGAAGTTGATTGAAATCTACATATAAATAAAGAAGATAAAACCTGGAATGGTACGGCAAATGATAAGTGAGTAAACATCCCTTCGGTTTCCTATTTATTTCTAGTAAATTCTAAGATTGTATTCATATGAATTATATGAGAAAACATGTATGATTGATTAATAAAAAATGACTGGTAATGGTTGCTATGCATTGTTTGAAACTGGATAAAAGGTGGACAGTTTAAGAGTAAAATTCAGTTGAATATGGAACTGTGGAACTAGGATCTGGTTATATACTAAGCAGTATAGATTCACTTGTTTATGTAAATTGTTGTAAAATTTTAGCTATCACTAAATGAGGGTAGACATAAACTTAAAACTTGCAATTAAATAACATAGCAGTAGTGGTATATTTTTGGGATTAAACTCCCCTTTAAAACCCATTTAAACTAGTACTGATGATGTAAAATAAGATACATACACATGAAAATATGCTTTAAGTTAGGATTGTATTTAACTAGCTAATATTTATGTCAACTTGAAGAAAAAAGGAAAAGATAAAAAGAAATCAATCATATAAAATGGAACTAAACCAGTGATCAAAGTCAGAGTGACAGTAGTATAGTTAAGAGTAAACTATCCCTTCTTGAAATCTATCTTTCAGATTGTTATATGTATATACAAATGAATATAATCTAATGCACTTCTAAGTACTGTATGTAGTTGTTCAATATTGACATAATAATCCGTAAGCAATAACTTGAAACCTGGAAACATTAAGAAGAAAAGGGGGTAACTTCCTTTTTATCAATTGAAAACTATTCTTGGTTTAATACATTCTGAAGTCTATATATATGCTTTTTGAATGTATTGTTTCTAATGAATTCAACCTTCATGATAGCCCTGAAACTATAGTTATATAGGATAGATGAAATTCTAGAAAAATATATAAACCAGAAATGATGAAATAAAAATAAAAAGGAAGAACGTAGTTCCAGTAACATTGATGATTTAAACTTTTTCTTTATCTCAAATACTACTGACAGGGTATATATGTATATTTTCTGATGATATAGTTAAGATGTTAAGGATAACTCTGTCTTTGGTTTAACAGGAACAGGTTCATCTTCTTCAGAATTAATAACGTGAATTTTAGCTTGAAATAGGATTTGATTTCATCGCGAAATTTGATTGTTTAAGACTTTAGTATTAATTAAAATTAGGTTGTACTTAAAGGATAATACATCCCTACATAAATAATTTAATTACAGTAAAGAGTGGATGATCCAGGAAATTCAATTATCTAAAAATTTAAATTCAAGCATACCATGATGTTTGTAGAGAAATCCCATGAATTTTAAAACAATTTCCCAGATTTTTATTGATGAGTGTGAATAGAAATTCTAGGATGGTCGAAAAACAAGAAATGGGCAAATTCTGGTGACCTCGACCATCGAGCACCAAGTCGTGGGTACCGGAGCATCGTTGAAGAAGGGGGAATAGAGGAAAAATATAACTTGATTTTTCTGATGGGAAGGATAAGCGTTTCGATCAAAAGTTAGGTTTTGTAGCAGTTTTGGGACGGGGACATTTGGGGTTGAACTGCGTGGCGACAATGGCATCGAGTGCCACTGCACTCAGGTGGTAGGTCGAGGCGAGGATCGGCTTCGTGGTGGTAGAGTATGGAGATAGACGAGACGGTGGTGGTAGAACGGTTGATTTTCTCCGATGAACCTTAAACTGAAAAATGGGTTGAAGCGTTGAAAAATAATATCGATGATGGGAGGGTTGTACTGGGTCACGATGGAGGACAGGGAAGGGAGGCGCGTTTGTATGGCGGGTCAGAATCGAAGAACGTTGGCAAGATTAGGTGTGCATGTGCGCGGAGACACTGGTGTATGGTTTATTCGAAGTAAACAAAGAAGAAGGGGAAGGCAAAGTTGAGCATGGCCGGTAAAAAGAAAGATAGAAGGGAAGAGGGAAATGGACGGGCTGGCGATTGGGCTTTTGGGCCGAGGAAAATTTAGATAAAAGAGAAAGAAAAAAAATGAAGGCGTTGGGCCTAAAGCCTTAGGCTTTGGCGGAATTGAAAGAGAAGAATGTAAGTTAAGTTAAGAAAGGAAGTTTAAAGGGAGTAAAAACAAAGAAGGAAATGAAAAGAAGAGAGAAAAATTAATTAAAAGGAAGGGAAAATTTAAATAAGATTTCTTTTTAAATATATGAATCTGATATAAAATATTTCTAAAAAGAAGGAAAGCGGTGTCAATATAGATGTTAAAGAACGAAGGGGATGATGACAGATATTGGAGTGAATAGAGTTGTACTTTATCAAAGTAAACGAGGTTATTTTAAATAGAGTTAATTTATTTCTTTTCTAACAAATTAAAAACTAGAATAAAATACAGGTTCCCTATTTCTAAAAATACCCAAATAAAGAGTTCAAGTCATATTGGTTGAATTCAACGTTATGTTGTGACTAACAAGTGATGATTGATCATTTAAAATATTGTGTTATAATTAACTCAATTGGTTTGAAATGAAATGTTATTTCAAACTGTACTCGACTTAGGTCGATAAATATAATTCAAATCAAGAAATGTTTTCAAAGTCAAATTAAAGGCGATTAAACTAAATACAAAAATTTAGGCGAACGGAAATTTATATGATAAACAATATTGGTCTTGTACTAGTTAATGAAATCAAGCTGACACGACAAAACAAGTCCAGAAGGAAGGATATGCATGATCTAAAGTGAATAATGTTAAAGGCAAGGGTTTTCCAGATCAGAATGGTTGTGAATAGGAAATACCAAAAATGTTGAGATTATTCGGAAGTTCAGAAAATAAGTGGAATGGTAATGAATTGGAAGGAGATGTTGAATTGGAAATCAATTAAGTTGAATTAAAGAAAAGTATCGTTCACTTCCCATTTAAATAAAGAATTAATTTAATAATTATATACTGAATTAATTATTCACTAAGGAAATGAAATAATAGTTATAGTTATAGGTCATACCTATATTAAAGATGGATTATATAATACTGTTATAACCAATATAAGTAAATAAGATTCTTAAATGGAATTAAATCTTTGATATATATGATTTGGAAATGATTATTTTCCAAGACCAACCAATAATGAACGATGTTTGTTTGAATTGTCGAATTATGGAAGACCAGATCTGTGGTGATAATAAATTTTTTATTTGATAGATTGAAATGTTGTATCATGACCTATTAACTTGTTAGCTTCAAATTTGATCATTTAGATAATAGCCAACTACTGTTAAAATCTAGAATTGTATATGTTAAATATTTTCAGGGAATAAGTCTTGATAATCAATTAAGGATATAGAAACACATATGAAATATATTGATCAGGTTACTCTAAGTATCACTTGGCCCTAAAAGATATTAACGTTCATCGATTCAAAGAGAACATGATTGGTTATCTAAAAGAAATCCAAATACTACTTTGTTTTGACCTAGGCGTTGATTTATTTGAAGTCAAGTTGAAGATCACTGAAGACGGAGTTTATGCAAGGACTGTTCTGTTTACAGGGTAGTGCCTTCGGTTTGTCCACTCACAGGACAACTTGTATTGTTACACCCCGTAATTCTATAACACTAAGATTCACGAATCAAGGCAGAATTAAATTTTAAAATCAAAATAAAGGGAAACGGGCTGTGCCATTGCGTTCATCTCGAAATTCTGCATGAAAACGAGTCCGAGTTTGCGTAAATCGGAGTCCGTATGAGGAAGATATGGCCTACGGAAGATTTAGCGAAGTTCAAATTTCAAAACAGGTCAAGTTCAAAATTCAAATCGGACCCAGATTGGGCTGGGCGGGAATTTTCCCGCCCAAGGCACCCAGGTCGATTGGGCAGTCGACCTGGGTCAAGTCGACATGGGGGTCGACCTCCCTGCTTTTTCCAGCTTTCTGCACCTGGTTCATTCTGATGTATTTGGTCACGTTTTCTGACTAGATTCGTCCGCCTAACACTATATAAACAACCCTGGTCTTCTTCTCTATTCACAATTCTTTTCTATCCTTATGCTGCCTCTGAGAAAAATATATAAATAAATAATATATAAAATAAACCAAGACGAGGAAATGCCGTTAAAAGATTTTCAAGAAGAGGTTCAAGTCAAGCTAGGATTCAAGAGGAGGTTCAAACGACTTCAACGACTGTTTTTCTACGAATCATAGCAACGGCATCTTTCGGTTCTAATCTAATCTCTGTAAGTCAGTTATTTCTAGATTTGAACGTTTTTCTCTGTTCGTGACATGGAATTAAAGGAATAAAAGAATATGCCAAATCTCTCTCTCTCTCTATTCGAATCAGTGCCTATACTCTTGAACCTAATTAAGAACTGTTATGATTCAAGGACAAATAAGACCGTGACTATGAAACTATGGACCTTAAAACCATATGCCTATAACTATGAACATTTGCCTATGACTATGGACATTGCCTATGACTATGAACATTGCCTATGACTGTGACTGTGACTATGAGGATTATTTCCTTGACTAAGCCTATGCCTTTGATTAGGAAATATAAACTATTGCCTATGACATAACAAGGACATCTGTGATTAAACACCTGTGATTCATGACTAGGAAAGTGTTGCTTAAGTTTTGTGACTATGAAATTGGGTCTAAACCCGATCA
This sequence comes from Allium sativum, assembly GCA_030737875.1. Taxonomy (NCBI): domain Eukaryota; kingdom Viridiplantae; phylum Streptophyta; class Magnoliopsida; order Asparagales; family Amaryllidaceae; genus Allium; species Allium sativum. The sequence continues at coordinate 255,683,384 of CM060927.1, read as the reverse complement.
TCTATTCTATCTATTCTTGGTTACCTTTGGTTTTAGACCTTGGGAATTTACCTATTAAGTTAGGTCTACCCATGTTCTTGAACCTACGTCTCTATTCTGCCTATTCTTGGTTTTCTTTGGTTTTAGACCTTGGGAATTTACCTATTAAGTTAGGTCTACCCATGTTCTTGAATCGACGTCGTTATTCAACCCTTTTTATGCCAGTTAGTATGTCTATCTTTTGCATAGCATCTTTGGTTCATTCCCTATTTTCTACGAACCTAGCTTTATTTATAATCTAGACTGAATCACGATTATACGAACGGTGGGAATGCGGTTTGGGCAAAATATGAAATTTACTAAAAACATAGTTTAACTTGGAAATTGGCATAAATTGGGAACATGTATTATGGCATGTTCATAGAAATGCAAATTGGATAAATTTGACATGAATTATAAGATGTGTAATTTGAATCTAGTATTGACGTGAATAGTGAACTAGAGTAATAAGTCTAGAATTAGAATGTTGAATCGGAATTGGATTAGCTAAATTGGCACGGTAAGTACATTGGTATAAATTTGAGATTGGCCATAATTGGGAATAACCGTTAGGTTTAGCAAAATCATGGTTAGTGACACTTAATTGGTATAGTTTACATACAAAAAGGCATAAATATGATATAGAGGGGAAAATGGGCCATACGAATAAATGTTGACAGTTTACATTAAAAGGGTAATTAGGAAATAAGTAAATTAGGAATAATTTACTTATAGAATTTGGCCTAAATGAGGAAATGTAAATTTAGACAAATTAAAGGTTTATTAACGACATCTCTTTTAATGGTGCACCAGAAAGTTCTAGGGTGACAGAGAGGATAGTGTCTAGGCTTGGGTTTGGAAAATACAAGTTTCCTGCTCTCCCTGGCTATCCCTAACTGATCCGACGGACGGGATGGTTACTTTCAAAACCTGATTTGAAAATTAACCAAAACCCTTTTGAACTTAGAAAACACGAATATGCCTAACCCGGGGTTAGACTGAGTTGCGATGTAAACCTGGCCGGAACCAACCGGCACATCCAGTAATCGCAACAATATCTGTCTAATGTGAGTGGTAGCGGCTTTAATTTATTTAGTTAAATCTAGAACAAGAATGGTAGGGTTAAGTTAACTAAGACACTTAACCAATTCAACAAGATAACCAAACCGGTGGGTGGGGTTAGGTTCATATAGACACTTAACACAGTTAAGCTAGAATGGGAGGGTTAAGTCCATAGGAACACTTAACCAGCTTAGCACAGTCAAGTTAGAACGGGAGGGCTAAGTCCATAGGGACACTTAACCAAACCCATGGTAACAAGACAAGATTTGTAGGGGTTAAGTAACTAAGAAAACACTTAGCCAAATTAACATGATAACTAGACTAGAAGGTGGGGTTAAGTAAAGTTAATACACTTAGCCAAACTAACATGTTAACTAGACTAGAGGTTGGGGTTAAGTAAAATCTAATATACTTAGCCAATTTGATATGTTAATTGGGCCAGACCGTAGGGTTAATTAAACTTGAACACTTAACCATCAAATTGTGATAATGGAATAGGGTTAAGTCTAAAACATGAAGTGATAATACTTAACCATTAATAACATGTTAGTTAAAACAGACGGGCAGGGTTAAGTTAAAAAGGAACACTTAACCAATACAGAATGAAGGGGTAGGGTTAAGTAATAAGAAATACTTAACCAATATAACTTGGTTTGTGATGGGGTTAAGTCAACATGAATTACTGATAACACTTAATCAGTTTAACATGATGAATGAAGAGGGTTAAGTTGGCTTGAATTGACTAATGACACTTAACCAATCCAAATTGACGGGAAAGGGAACTAAGTAGTAAACCTTAGTTAAGAAAACAACGATTCTGGAAACTAAGTAGTAAATCTTAGTTAGTAAAACTAAGTAGTAATTCTTAGTATAACACGGGAAGGAGCGAATGTCCTTCTGATTAAAAAGGAGGCTCCAACGAATTAGGTTACGAAGCCCGAGGCTTCGAGGGGACGTAAGGGTACTCTTGGTATCCCTCTGTGAGGCTGCAGATGATCCTCCTGGGCTCACAGAGGTTAAGTTCTGCGTCGAAGAACCAGGGGTATGCCTTGGTTGCAATATATGGCAACCTAAAGACTAGGATGGACCGGCGTGATTCGGCGAGAAAACGGTAGCCTTGTGATAGCAACTCGTCATCTACCATCCATCTTCAGTCAATCGAGATACGTGAAGCGGAAAGGCGGAGAACTCCAAAAGACCATATACTTGCTATCTAATTATGGGTGAGGATGGCCATAGGATAGTGGGGCACCGGGGGCCGGCGTATAGTTCTCATTTTTTAAGGTGTGCCTTTCATTAGTTGAGGGAGGGGTCAGGTGGGACCTTAGCCACTGAAATAAAAACAGACCTTAGCATCTTCATCGGCAGATATCTGAAAGCTCCCGACCGAGTTCTGTATTCCTTGATTTGCCCTGTCACAGGACTCGGACCGCACATTACAGGACATGTGCATCTAGACAAGCGATAACGATTCGCGATACATGCGTAGGGAAGTATAGGAACATATACCACTCTAGGTAGTGTGTCCTAGACTTGGGGGCATCGTTCGACGGGTAGCATAATTCCTAGTTGAACTAGGTGGCAAAAATCCTGAATCCGAGAAGCGTTCAGCAGACAGCGTAAACTCTAGTTGAATTTAGAAGGCACTTTGTAGAAAACCCTATATTAAATCTAGGTAACAAATAAATAAATGGATGCCTGAAGGCGATGGAAAACACAGGGATTGGGATCACGTTAGCGTTACTAGTTGGGACATTAATTAGCTGGTGCAGAGATATAGAAACCAGTATAATAAGGAAATAGCGAATCGGCGAAAGTATTAGAGCATATCCAGTTTATCTTATCTTAGCATATCTTGTGATTATCTTGTCTAATCTTGCAGACCCTATGGTCATGGTGTAATCTTGGATTCAGTTAATTCATGTCATTTTGTTTTCCATGTTCACATGCTAGAAGTTACTGAACTTACTCAGGCTTTATGTCTGACTCTGTTTTTCTTTCGTCTTCTTTTCTTCTGTTTCCTCCCCCCCCCCTCCCCCAGGTAGTAAAGGAGGGAATAATTTAGCTCAGGTTAAATTGGACTGCCACTCTTTCCAGCTTGAAGAATTGTCGAAGTTTTCTTGGATTCTCTTTCCAGATGCTATGTCCGGCTTTTGCTAAAATCGGGGAATATAAATGTTGTTTTTATGCTTCTTTATTTTGTAAGACAGAAGATACTCTGATTTTGTAAAGAAACCATTGTACAAATCATTTTATCAATAAAGCAAAGTTTTATTTTCCGCTATTTAATTTTTTTTGTCTGTCTTGTAATTTATCTGCATCTTTTACCTTAAAATGCTCCACAGAACTTAGTGCATTACCTTTGTGAGTGACACTAACGGACGTGGGGTGTTACACGTGGTATCAGAGTTGAAGGTTACCGGATCAGATAAAAGATTTGAACAATTATTTTCAAACGATTTTAAAAGAAGCATTTTCAAAAAGAAAAGATTTGTTTTAAAGGCATATTCCCCAAAGCCATACACATTATCTTCTCTTCCTCTGTTTGAATTCTTGTCTCCTTCTTTCTTGAGTCTCTGGGGCTCCTGGCTTTCTGGGAGGAAACCTCATCGAAAGGCGAAGTAGTGCCCGACTTCCATCTATAACCATAGTAGTTTCACCTGCGGTTAGTTTTCTTTCAAGCTTATAGGCTTTCTGTACGATGGAAGCAGCTTTCGAGAGATTTGTCAACATGACTACACACGGAAGGGGATGAGGAGTTTGGTAAAGGAGCACAACCCCAGGATGAGGAATTCATGGATGTAGGTTTAGCTCATGAAGGAGGAAGAAATTGTAAAACCTAAGACAAGAGGAAGTATCTTTGCTAGGGTATGATAGGGCATATAATTAAGGACAAGGACAAGAAAGAGGGACAAGATTTTCAGAAGGGAAAGTACCTACTTTTGCCACCAAGCGTACCTAGGAGAAAGGTAGTAAAGTTCTGTTGGAAGAGTCTAGTTTTGCTTTTCGTACTCTTTCCTTTAGTTTTAGCTCTTCGCATTTGTTCATATCCACTTCCATAGTTGAGTCTCTGCACCATAGTACTTATATAGTAGAAAGATCCCACTAGAGTCTCAAATCCAATTGGTGGTCCGACCAGTTTATTTTTGGTTAGTAGTGATTTGAGAATAGCTATCGAGTTTGCTTATATCATCTCACATAGATCGTCTAAATTCGGGGGAGATATTCCTTGGGTGCTTGCTTGATATTGGTTTAGGTTTTTTGGGGCTTGTACTTGAGGAATGTCGAGTTCAGTTTGGATGCTTTGCGTGAGAGATGAATAGTTTGTGGCAGGCACTCCAAAGAGCACGTAGTGACCTTTCGACTCTTATAGTTATGGCATGGCGGATAAGAGGGAAACCTCTAATCATCTTAGTACGTATACTTGGTACCGTGATTGACATCTATTTATTTTGGAAATGGAGATCCGGAATTTCACAATCGTGAAGTTAAATTAGTTAAGATACAGTGGAGTAAAGCTCAATAAGGCTAGATACTAGCATCATACCCTTTTCCTTGAGGGTGCATCCTTGATTTCTTTGTTTTAGGAGCTTTACGCATAATTGTTTCTCTCTTTCGAAAGTATATCACCTAGGTCGTATCTTCGATCCTTAGGTAGAAGCCAATGGATGTAAACATGTATTTGAAACATGTTATGGTTGATGGTTGCAAGTGGTTGCTAATGGCTGCTTGTGAATGCATATGCATACGTATTAGGCACTAGATCAGTTTAGACGCTTTCATATTGCATTTACAGATATGTATTTGTTTGTAAATTGAACTTGATATGTTATCATATGGGCGTTGCATATGGATGAATGGCCGTGCACGCATATAATATTTACATAACTAGGGATGCTTGCATACATGGTTGGACGCATGGCACTGACATGACTCGCATTAAGGAGGTCGACTGAATCAGTAGACCGCCTGATTTTACAGTAGATAAAGACATATACACACACTATGCATATGAACATGAAAGAATTATAAATCTTTTAAGGACAATGAATGCCTATGATTGGATGGTTGAGTAGATGGGTGATTGGATGGTAGGACACATTCTTCCTAACTTGAAGATTTCGGGGACGAAATCCTTTTAAGTGGGGGAGAATGTAACACCCCGTAATTTTGTAGCACTAAGATTCACGAATCAAGGCAGAATTAAATTTTAATATCAAAATCAAGGGAAACGGGCTGCGCCATTGCGTTCGTCTCGGAATTCTGCATGAATACGAGTCCGAGTTTGCATAAATCGGAGTCCGTATGAGGAAGATATGGCCTCCGGAAGATTCAGCGAAGTTCAAATTTAAAAACAGGTCAAGTTCAAAATTCAAATCGGACCCAGATTGGGCTGGGCGGGAATTTTCCCGCCCAAGGCACCCTGGTCGACTGGGTAGTCGACCTGGGTCACCCAGGTCGACTGGGTAGTCGACCTGGGGGTCGACCTCCCCGCTTTTTCCAGCTTTCTGCACCTGGTTCGTTCTGATGTATTTGGTCACGTTTTCTGACTAGATTCGTCCGCCTAACACTATATAAATAGCCCTGGTCTTCTTCTCTATTCACAATTCTTTTCTATCCTTATGCTGCCTCTGAGAAAAATATATAAATAAATAATATATAAAATAAACCAAGACGAGGAAATGCTGCTAAAAGATTTTCAAGAAGAGGTTCAAGTCAAGCTAGAATTCAAGAGGAGGTTCAAACAACTTCAACGACTGTTTTTCTACGAATCCTAGCAACGCCATCTTTCGGTTCTAATCTAATCTCTGTAAGTAAGTTATTTCTAGATTTGAACGTTTTTCTCTGTTCGTGACATGAAATTAAAGGAATAAAATAATATGCCAAATCTCTCTCTCTCTATTCGAATCAGTGCCTATACTCTTGAACCTAATTAAGAACTGTTATGATTCAAGGACAAATAAGACCGTGACTATGAAACTATGGACCTAAAAACCATATGCCTATGACTATGAACATATGCCTATGACTACGGACATTGCCTATGACTATGAACATTGCCTATGACTGTGACTGTGACTATGAGGATTATTTCCTTGACTAAGCCTATGCCTTTGATTCGGAAATATTAACTATTGCCTATGACATAACAAGGACATCTATGATTAAACACCTGTGATTCATGACTAGGAAAGTGTTGCTTAAGTTTTGTGACTATGAAATTGGGTCTAAACCCGATTATCTATTCTGTCTATTCTTGGTTATCTTTGGTTTTAGACCTTGGGAATTTACCTATTAAGTTAGGTCTACCCATGTTCTTGAACCTACGTCTCTATTCTGTCTATTCTTGGTTTTCTTTGGTTTTAGACCTTGGGAATTTACCTATTAAGTTAGGTCTACCTAAGTTCTTGAACTGACGTCGTTATTCAACCCTTTTTATGCCAGTTAGTATGTCTATCTTTTGCATAGCATCTTTGGTTCATTCCCTATTTTCTACGAACCTAGCTTTATTTATAATCTAGACTGAATCACGAATATACGAACGGTGGGAATGCGATTTGGGCAAAATATGAAATTTATTAAAAACATGGTTTAACTTGGAAATTGGCATAAATTGGGAACATGTATTATGGCATGTTCATAGAAATGCAAATTGGATAAATTTGACATGAATTATAAATTGTGTAATTTGAATCTAGTATTGACGTGAATAGTGAACTAGAGTAATAAGTCTAGAATTAGAATGTTGAATCGGAATTGGATTAGCTAAATTGGCACGGTAAGTACATTGTATAAATTTGAGATTGGCCATAATTGGGAATAACCGTCAGGTTTAGCAAAATCATGGTTAGTGATACTTAATTGGTATAGTTTACATACCAAAAGGCATAAATATGATATAGAGGGGAAAATGGGCCATAAGAATAAATGTTGACAGTTTACATTAAAAGGGTAATTAGGAAATAAGTAAATTAGGAATAATTTACTTATAGAATTTGGCCTAAATGAGGAAATGTAAATTTAGACAAATTAAAGGTTTATTAACGACATCTCTTTTAATGGTACACCAGAAAGTTCTAGGGTGACAGAGAGGATAGTGTCTAGGCTTGGGTTTGGAAAATACAAGTTTCCTGCTCTCCCTGGCTATCCCTAACTGATCCGACGGACGGGATGGTTACTTTCAAAACCTGATTTGAAAATTAACCAAAACCCTTTTGAACTTAGAAAACACGAATATGCCTAACCCGAGGTTAGACTGAGTTGCGATGTAAACCTGCCCGGAACCAACCGGCACATCCAGTAATCGCAACAATATCTGTCTAATGTGAGTGGTAGCGACTTTAATTTATTTAGTTAAAGCTAGAACAAGAATGGTAGGGTTAAGTTAACTAAGACACTTAACCAATTCAACAAGATAACCAAACCGGTGGGTGGGGTTAGGTTCATTCAGACACTTAACACAGTTAAGCTAGAATGGGAGGGTTAAGTCCATAGGAACACTTAACCAACTTAGCACAGTCAAGTTAGAACGGGAGGGCTAAGTCCATAGGGACACTAAACCAAACTCATGGTTACAAGACAAGATTTGTAGGGGTTAAGTAACTAAGAAAACACTTAGCCAAATTAACATGATAACTAGACTAGAAGGTGGGGTTAAGTAAAGTTAATACACTTAGCCAAACTAACATGTTAACTAGACTAGAGGTTGGGGTTAAGTAAAATCTAATATACTTAGCCAATTCGATATGTTAACTGGGCCAGACCGTAGGGTTAAGTAAACTTGAACACTTAACCATCGGATTGCGATAAAGGAATAGGTTTAAGTCTAAAACATGAAGTGATAATACTTAACCATTAATAACATGTTAGTTAAAACATACGGGCAGGGTTAAGTTAAAAAGGAACACTTAACCAATACAGAATGAAGAGGTAGGGTTAAGTAATAAGAAATACTTAACCAATATAACTTGGTTTGTGATGGGTTAAGTCAACATGAATTACTGATAACACTTAACCAGTTTAACAGGATAAATGAAGAGGGTTAAGATGGCTTGAATTGACTAATGACACTTAACCAATACAAATTGACGGGAAAGGGAACTAAGTAGTAAACCTTAGTTAAGAAAACAACGATTCTGGAAACTAAGTAGTAAATCTTAGTTAGTAAAACTAAATAGTAATTCTTAGTATAACACGGGAAGGAGCGAATGTCCGTCTGAGTAAAAAGGAGGCTCCAACGAATTGGGTTACGAAGCCCGAGGCTTCGAGGGGACGTAAGGGTACTCTTGGTATCCCTCTGTGAGGCTGCAGATGATCCTCCTGGGCTCACAGAGGTTAAGGTGTGCGTCGAAGAACCAGGGGTATGCCTTGGTTGCAATATATGGCAACCTAAAGACTAGGATGGACCGGCGTGATTCGGCGAGAAAACGGTAGCCTTGTGATAGCAACTTGTTGTCTACCATCCATCTTTAGTCAATCGAGATACGTGAAGCGGAAAGGCGGAGAACTCCAAAAGACCATATACTTGCTATCTAGTAATGGGTGAGGATGGCCATAGGATAGTGGGGCACCAGGGGCCGGCGTATAGTTCTCATTTTTCAAGGTGTGCCTTTCATTAGTTGAGGGAGGGGTCAAGTGGGACCATAGCCACTGAAATAAAAACAGACCTTAGCATCTGCATCGGTAGATATCTGATAGCTCCTGACCGAGTTCTGTATTCCTTGATTTGCCCTGTCACAGGACTCGGACCGCACATTACAGGATATGTGCATCTAGACAAGCGATAACGATTCGCGATACATGCGTGGGGAAGTATAGGAACATATACCACTCTAGGTAGTGTGTCCTAGACTTGGGGGCATCATTCGACGGGTAGCATAATTCCTAGTTGAACTAGGTGGCATAAATCCTGAATCCGAGAAGCGTTCAGCAGACAGCGTAAACTCTAGTTGAATTTAGAAGGCACTTGGTAGAAAACCCTAGATTAAATCTAGGTAACAAATAAATAAATGGATGCCTGAAGGCGATGGAAAACACAGGGATTGGGATCACGTTAGCGTTACTAGTTGGGACATTAGTTTGCTGGTGCAGAGATATAGAAACCAGTATAATAAGGAAATAGCAAAGCGGCGAAAGTATTAGAGTATATCCAGTTTATCTTATCTTAGCATATCTTGTGATTATCTTGTCTAATCTTACTGACCCTATGGTCATGTTGTAATCTTGGATTCAGTTAATTCATGTCGTTTTGTTTTCCATGTTCACATGCTAGAAGTTACTGAACTTACTCAGGCTTTATGTCTGACTCTGTTTTTCTTTCGTCTTCTTTTCTTCCGTCCCCCCCCCCCCTCGGTAGTAAAGGAGGGAATAATTTAGCTCAGGTTAAATTGGACTGCCACTCTTTCCAACTTGAAGAATTGTCGAAGTTTGCTTGGATTCTCTTTCCAGATGCTATGGCCGGCTTTTGCTAAAATCGGGGAATATAAATGTTGTTTTTATGCTTCTTTATTTTGTAAGACAGAAGATACTTTGATATTGTAAAGAAACCATTGTACAAATCATTTTATCAATAAAGCAAAAGTTTTATTTTCCGCTGTTTATTTTTTTTTGTCTGTCTTGTAATTTATCTGCATCTTTTACCTTAAAATTCTCCATAGGACTTAGTGCATTCCCTTTGTGAGTGACACTAATGGACGTGGGGTGTTACATGTATGGACAAATGTCTGACAGTGTATACCTAACAGATTGCACAAGTTGATCTCTTCAAAACTATGTTTGGTGGCGGAGAAATTCGTTTCTCTTAGCTTTATACCTATGGTATTGGGGAAGTAAATTTGTGATTTTACGGGTTTGATAATGCGGCATTCATAATGAATAAAGATGTGCGGTTAAAAAAGGTAGGACTTAACCTCAAGCCTCACAACCGGGAAATGATAAAAATCGGGCAGGCAGCGTGGTTCTGTGGGTCGCTCTCATTAGGTTGTATTGTCATCATCTAGAGAATATTCATTTTATTACTTCTTTCTCTTATGTATCTCCCGGGAACGGTTATGTTGCTAGCAACCTTAAGGTGACAATATATTCGATACACTCAAGAGAAATGAGTGGTCGGTCATGTGTGGCCAGGTTGCAAGACGTTCTTGTTGAACCCAGTGTATTCCTCTCTAGAGATACACTATCGACAGGTGGTTTCATAGCTTATCATAGTCGGAATCCAATCTCCAATAAACGTCCGCAGTTTTGTTTGTATACTATATATGTGGAGCATGAGATGCAAGCGTTCCGCTAGATTCTAACTTATTTGTGGAAATCCTAGACATTATTATAATATTAGAATAATATTGTTTTCAAATATTTTTTTGGGTTATCGTAAGGTAAAAGCGATCCGTGTTTATGTGTGGATCCGTCTTACGATTATCTTTTATTTTCGAAACATTTTGAAAGTTAAACCATATGCTTGGGATTTTCATAAGGGAAAAACTCATTCTGTTTTTATGGCGTAGTCTTATGAGATATCCTTTATAAACCAAGTTGTTTTAAAATCGTTTACTCACACTCGTCCCATGACTGACCCAGAGTTATTTTTCTGTGTTTTCCCTAAACTCTTGGATGCCCAAATTTGTACGGGCAGTCAGGTAGTTCAGGATTTTATAGATGATCTGGAAGGAGCTTGGAGCAGGAGGCTTCAGCGTTAGATATATATATAGTTTATTTCTGCTGCGATGTATATATGATGTACACTAATGCTATAAGTAAGTTCAGATACAGTTTTGTATTTTTCCAAAGCTTATATATATTATATTTTATTCGCTGCAATTGTGAGATTCAATGATTTTCAGTTCTTTCTTCTATCTTATTCTTCTATTCAAATTTTCTATATTTTCAATTTCTCATCCTCTAACTTCTTTCTATTAATGATTCGTATTTTCGTCCAATTTGGGTCAGACTTGTATTGTATTTAGTTGACTCAATGGGTTCGAATTTATGGGTCGTTACGGTTGGTATCAGAGCGAAGGTTGAGAATAACCTTGGCTCTGTGGCGTGACTCGATAGAGATGGGATCAGCAATATCCTAGATTGAGTTTGAGTGTTTATATATGAGAGCATATTTGTTAATTGATATAAAAATTGTTTTATATTGCGTTGATTAGTTTGTCGAGTGGTTTGAAAATTCTGGTCGATGCAGGGTGCACACTGTATCGAAAAGTGTTTATAAATCTTGAACAAAACAATTCAACACAATATTGTTTTAAAAGCTGGGTAAATGGTATAATTTTACCGAAATGATATTTTTATATAAAAAGGATAATTTTCTGAAATTATTACAAATTGATGTGTTGAATTCTATTATAATCTGATAACTAGATTACAACATTGAGGTGATTATATAAAACCAAATTAAATTAGTATATAACTGGAATATACAGGTAAGACAAACCAAAAATGGAATTTGGAATTCTAAGAAATTTGAATGAGTAAAAAAAATTTGGAATTTCACCAAATAAATTCAGAATTAAACGATTATTTAAATATGAACTCATGTGAATTAAGCAGATTGATATTTGGAAATATAAAGTTATTGAAACCTAACTAGAGATTGGTTAAGTTAAAAGATTTTCTGAGTGTTGACCTGATGTTGATTTAGGTCTTCAGGGTTGATACTTAGGGAATTATTTTCTTACTAATTTACAGTTAAAAACCAATGAATGTTGAAGAATGATATGTGTAAATAAGAATGGAAATGTTTTCCATTTTTAATAACATATTATTCTGGTTTAGCAAATGAATATGTTTGGATTGATAGATACTTATGGATGAAAGTGCATGAGAATAAAGGTTGAACACTAACCAAAGAGACAAGTTGGTATTTTAGTTGGATGTGATGAGCTTATGTGGAAAACCAATGGGTTTTGTAGATTCTTCGATGACCTAAGGAGGTGGATTTTGGAGTTGTACGATGAAGTCATAAGAGAGAGACACTATCAAATTTCTCGTAAAACTAAGAATTTAATTCCTAAGAAAATTTTGATAACTAAAATCGATTTACTGAGGGCCAGATAAATTAAAGAGGTTAATAATTCGATTTAAAATCAGTCTGACTAAATATAGATTTGATCAATGATTTGTTAAGAATGAGAAAAGGGAACGAAGAAGTTTTGAGATGAGAGACTGAAGATAATATATCAGGAGTCTATCCGTAGTTTTGTTTGATAGCAGATTATTGATGTATATTGAATACTTTGGTTTGTTTGATGATTAACCAGTGTTTTTGGATGCCTTGTTTATTGTGATTGCTAGGGGATGACCCATGTATGTGTGTTGATAAGTCTATATTTTTTTAACTATTACTGGAATTTTCCCATTACTCTTTAATTTCGGGGACGGAATTCTTTTAAGGGGGGTGGATTGTAATGTCCCGGATTTTGGATCAACTTTATGATCTAAATCTTAGGTTTTACTGATAATTAAATTCAGTTAAATAATATCTAATTTGATATTATAGATAATTTTGAATAATCCTTAGTTTTAAATCCTATATGTATGTTGCTGACTTATATACACTTGTAAATGTCATTTTAACATTTTATTTACATTTAAAACTTATTTTTATTTATAAATTGCTTAAGTAAAATTAGATTTTTTTTATTTGAGAAAAAAATAAATTTTATCTTTATATATATATATATATATATATATGATCTTTAGTGCATATATATGTGTGTAAATCATAATAGTAACTTATGTAACTTCTCATATGTTCATATAAGATAATAAGACAAGAACATGTCATATAATAAAGTTAAGTGAAAGCCAATCATATCAAAATAATGATAACATATTTATTTGTACATTGACTTGCTACTATTAATTCAGGAAAATACATTAGCTATTGTGTGTTCAAACCAGATCTTTGTATCATAGGCTGATGGCTTAAAATAGAGTATAGCTATTAGCAATAGCATTGAGACCTAGAATAAGAACATTAAATGGAAAGATATCTTGTACATGAATAGGGACTTCATGAAAGTAAATATATGTATAGTTTAATTTACTTAATGGCCAAGTATGCATGGATATGCACATGTAGTTGTACCCTAAAAACTAGTTCAGCCGTGCCTTTTACTAGAGTAAGTGTGAAGCCTTATCTAGAGAATCCCTTTTCAATCAAAAACCAAGTTGTACAACAGCTATGCTGTTACACCTCAAGCTACAAATCCTATCTGCTTGCACATGGATGGACACCAAACTTATACATCAAATTTACAAGGCGATACCCTGTTATGTAGTAGCATATAGGACCAGCTAAGGCATCTAGCCATTTCCATAATTACCACGCACTGAAACTTGTATTATTATTATTTTTTCGATCCTTCAATCATTCATAGGCGCCCAGCTAGGTGTAGTCACCTTGTCAGTCAATCAAATTGAAATGCAAACATAGCAGCTTGAATTTCAACCAGACTATGTATACTTCACCCATGTGCTTTCAAGTATTAAATTATTATTAACATCTATAAATAAGCATCTATCCTGCATACATACATACAAGTCATTCGAACCTAAAACTAAAATTAATTGGGAGAAAAACTTGAAGCCTGTTAATGGAAAGGAGAACACTTAAAAAAGAGAGAGGGTGAAAACTGGAGATGGCAAAGGAAGTATTGGTTAAGTAGAGATCTGAAACCCGGGAACAAAATAGGACAGAGAGCAGCCAAGGTGAGTAAGCATTTCCCTTTAAATCTCTTTTAGGTAGTATACGCTTGATGCTAGAATATGTATGATTGTGTACTTTGATTATATGAATGAAGTTGATTGAAATCTACATATAAATAAAGAAGATAAAACCTGGAATGGCACAGCAAATGATAAGTGAGTAAACATCCCTTTGATTTCCTATTTGTTTCTAGTAAATTCTAAGATTGTATGCATATGATTTATATGAGAAACCATGTATGATTGATTAAGAAAAAATGACTGGTAATGGTTGCTATGTATTGTTTGAAACTGGATAAAAGGTGGATAGTTTAAGAGTAAAATTCAGTTGAATATGGAAATGTGGAACTAGGATCTGATCCTATATTAAGCAGTATGGATACACTTGTTTATTTAACTTGTTGTAAAATTATAGCAGTAACTAAATGAGGGTAGACATAAACATAAAACTTGCAAATAAATAACATAGCAGCAGTGGTATATTTTAGGGATTAAACTCCCCTTTAAAACCAATTTAAACTAGTACTGATGATGTAAAATAAGATACATACACATGAAAATATGCTTTATGTTAGAATTGTATTTAACTAGTTGATATTCATGTCAACTTGAAGAAAAAATGGAAAAGAGAAAAAGAAATCAATCATATAAACTGGAACTAAATCAGTGATCAAAGTCAGAGCGACAATAGTATAGTTAAGAGTAAACTATCCCTTTTAAATCTATCTTTCAGATTGTTATATGTATATACAAATGAATATAATCTAATGCACTTCTAAGTACTGTACGTAGTGGTTCAAGATTGACATAATAATCCGTAAGCAATAACGTGAAACCTGGAACCAGTAAGAAGAAAAGTGGGTAAGTTCCTTTTTATCAATTGAAAATTATTCCTGGTTTAATAAATTCTGAAGTGTATATATATGCTTTTTAAATGTATTGTTTCTAATGAATTCAACCTTCATGTTAACCCTGAAACTGTAGTTGTATAGGATAGATGAAATTCTGGAAAAATATATAAACAAGAAATGATGACATAAAAATAAAAATGAACAACGTAGTTCCAGTAACATTGATGATTTAAACTTTTTCTTTACCTCAAATACTACTGATAGGGTATATATGTATATTTTCTGATGATATAGTTAAGATGTTAAGAATAGCTCCGTCTTTGGTTTAACAGGAACATGTTCATCTGCTTCAAAATTAATAACGTGAATTTTAGCTTGAAATAGGATTTGATTTCATCATGAAAGTTGATTGTTTAAGACTTTAGTATGGATTAAAATTAGTTTGTACTTAAATGACAATACATCCCTACAAAAATAATTTAATTACAGTAAAGAGTGGATTATCCAGGAAATTCAATCTTCTACAAATTGAAATTCAGGCATACCATGATGTTTTTAGAGAAATCACATGAATTTTAAAACAATTTCCCAGATTTTTATTGATGAGCGTGAAGAGAAATTCTTGGATAGTCGAAAAACAAGAAATGGGCAAATTTTGGTGACCTCGACCATCGAGCACCAAGCCCTGGCTACCGGAGCATCATTGAAGAAGGGGGAATAAAGGAAAAATATAACTTGATTTTTCTAATGGGTAGCATTAGTGTTTCGATCAAAAGTTAGGTTTTTTTAGCAGTTTTGGGACGGGGACATTTGGGGTTGAACTGCATAGTGACAACGGCATCGAGTGCCCCAACACTCATGTGGTAGGTCGAGGCGAGGATCGGCTTCATGGTGGTGGAGTATGGAGTCAGACAAGGGACGGTGGTGGTAGAACGGTTGATTTTTCTCTGATAAACCTTAAGCTAAAAAATGGGTTGAAGCGTTGAAAATTAATATTGATGATGGGAGGGTTGTACTAGGTCACGAAGGAGGCTAGGGAAGGGAGGCGCGTTTGTGGGGCGGGTCAGAATTGATGAACATTGGCAAGATTAGGTATGCATGTGCACGGAGATGCTGGTGTATGGTTTATTTGAAGCAAACAAAGAAGAAGGGAAGGCAAAGTTGAACATGACAGGTAAAAAGAAAGATAGAAGGGAAGAGGGAAATGGTTGGGCTGGCGATTGGGCTGAGGAAAATTTAGATAAAAGAGAATGAAAAAAATGAAGAAGTCGGGCCTAAAGCCTTGTGCTTCGACTGAGCTGAAAAGAAAAGAATGTAAGTTAAGTTAGGAAAGGAGCAGGAGGCTTCAGCGTTAGATATATATAGAGTTTATTTATGCTACGATGTATATATGATGTACTCTGATGCTATATGTAAGTTCAGATACAGTTTTGTATTTTTCCAAAGCTTATACATATTATATTTTATTCCGCTGCGATTGTGAGATTCAATGATTTTCAGTTCATTCTTCTATTCAAATTTTCTATCTTTTCTATTTCTCATCCTCTAACTTCTTTCTATTAATAATTCATATTTTCATGCAATTTGGGTTGGACTTGTATTGTATTTAGTTGACTCAATGGGTTTGAATTTGCATGTCGTTACAAATATGATGACCTATAAATTATAAATTACAGTGAAAATTTGAAAGAGATAGACATGCCTAGATTATATAGAAGATTTACAGTAAATAAGAAACTGTAACCGCGCTTAGGCACGAGGTTAGATTACACTTGTGGTAGAAGTATGCCCGGAATCGCCCGGCATATCCAGCATCAACAAGTGGTAAATCTAATGTGAGGGGTCCGTCTTTTCTGTAGGATACTAGAGCAAACCAACACGAGTTTCGATTGATTAGAATTTTGAAAAAAATTCGGTCTGCTGGAATTCGGGTTATTACACTCCCATTTCTCTACACACAACTATTCTTCCTCCATGGCTATACTCTAGATTAATAAATAAAATGGGGGAGACGCTGCTAAAAATTAGATCAACGGAGATAATTCAAGATTTGCATACAACATTTTTCAAGAATTATTTCTGAACGTAATACATAGCCCTATGAGTTCAAGTTATTTTCAAATTTGATATACAGAAATATATTGTGACAGTAAATAGTTTTGGATCTAGAACATATAGTACTTACAAGTTTTTTTTTGTACGATTTTTTTGTTATTCATTTATACAGTTGTTACAATAATATATTTTCTTTTACTGAAATTAGATTAATCAGTTATGTTCATACATATCTATCTTCCTTATCCCTATTCTGTTGCTTAATTTATTTTCAGTCTTGTTTATATGCCTATTTTATATAGTTTGATTTCATTCTTATCATCTCCTTCTATTTTTTCCCTTTTATTTACACTGAGCCTAGGCCATCGAGAGCCTAGGCCATTTCCGATTCAAAATTGCGTATAATTTAATTTGGGATAATATGAAATAGCAGTGAAAAGGGGGAATTTGAGCATATTATAAATTAAGGAGTTTTTCAGTAATTTGTGAATATAATCAAAAGGAAGAATATGCAAATGTGTATACATATTAGATTAGATTTAATACAGAGATTAAGTAAAGGACAAGTTATGAAAACGTAAGTACTAGATGTAAGGTAAGTAAACCGAATTACTATAGTATAGATATACATCTGGGCAGGTGATTGTTTTGGGGAAGGGGTTGTACGCACAATTACATTTACATAAAAATGTCATATTACAACCATGCTTATTAATGAACTTAAACCTGCTAAGCTAATACCTAATTATTAATAAGCTAGAGGTCCCTTGTTCTGATGTTGTATCAGGTTTTGGGGACACTTATATCCTAGTTACTTGGGAGCACAAGCTTAGGGGGTTTGGTTTGTGTCAATCTTGCTATCTGGAACCCATATCAATCAATATCCATGTTGGTATCTTGTTAGGGGGCCCCACACTAGGTAGGGGCCATAGCACACTTTACTGATCTGGATAGTAAGAGGTTCAAAAGAGGAAGGTAGGTACAGGCACGTTCCGGCGAAGTCATAAGCATGCATGGATCCGAATAGGGAAACTAAGACATTGTAACACCAGTAAATAGGTCTATGTTCAGTAAGTTGCTGGGTTAGGGAGTGATACACCTTATTGCCAGGGGGTGACACAAGGTATTTACGTAAGAGTCGATCGCATGAGTAGTAATTAAGGTAACACCTAATCCTGATATGTAATTATGGTAACACCTAATCTTGATATATTAGTATTGGTGCAGAGAAAAACTTGTTCTTGGGATATAAATGTGAAATGTTACTCGACTATTGTTTTATCTTGGTGTCTTGTACTTATATGCTACTGTACTTTCTCATTCAGTCTTATTTATTTGTCTTGATACCTCTATTTTATGCATATACTGAAAATCACTAAACTTTCCAGGCTTTATATTTGACCTATTTTGTTTCCCTTTTTTTCCCTTCCTTCCCCCTCAGGTCCTCAAGGTTGAAGTACTCCGTAGTGATTAGGATTTTCTTTCATCTTGGATTAGGACTTCTTCCAATTTGATGTACCGCTTTGATTATCTTTCTACTTTGCTATGGCTAGATATGGTTTTGCATTATTGTACTCTAATGTTTGGCATTATAAGACATACGGTTTTATTTGAAGTACTTGGCATTTGATGATGTAACAGATTTGGAACAATGTTTAACTTTTGATAGTAAGTTAATTTTCTGCTACCTATTTATATCTGTCTTTTGAATTTTAGTTACTGTTTACCTATTGTGCTCCACGAAACTTAATGCATTTTCTTTTAAATGACATTAATGGACGTGGGGTGTCACATTTGGTATCAGAGCCAAAGGTTACAAATTCAAAGAAAAGTTTTAAATAGTTGTTTCAAAATCAAAGTATTTTCAGATAAAATGCTACTTTGAAAAACATATCCCCTCAAGGCATAAACAATATTCTTTCAGTCTCTTTTTGAATCGTTGCTTCTTTTCTTTTCAGCATGTCTGGGGAATCCAACCTTCCTAAGGGCATTCCACTACCGACATGGTTTCATAGGTATTTAGAGGCTACAGCACTTGCCGGAGTTCAAGGAGATGCCCCACCCCTAGCTGCAACCGCGTAGCTCCACCTCCGCCTGTAGTCAACTTATCTAAGCTTTGTAAGGAATTTTGCGCTATGGGTGGCAAACCCTTCCGTGGTACTGAGAGTGTTGTTAAGGCACGTAATTGGATTAGGGAAACGAAGAACATGTTTGGTCTTTTCGAGCTCGGTGATAGGAGGAAGATACAGTCGGCCGCTTGGCAACTAAAGGAAGAAGCTTCATACTGGTGGGAGGTGACACAGCTGGTACAACCAGTTGTTACTTGGGATGATTTCAGATAGAGATTTGAGATGAAGTTCTTATCTCAGGCAAAAGAAGGAATGCAGATAGAGATATTTTTGGCTTTAAACAAGGAAGTATGTCTGTTAAGGAATATGTTAACAAGTTTAATCAGATAGCAAGATTCGGTTAGGACTTGGTGAATACTCCCCATAAGAAGGCTCTTTGGTTTGTAAGAGGGTTGAATTAACCTCTACAAGGACAAGCATTGTCACATATACTGATTGGAATGAATTTCGAGAGTCTTGTTGACATGGCTTTGATGCATGAGGATGGTAAGGATAAGAATAAAGAAGTCAAGACTAAGGAGACACAGCCCAAGGCTGAGAAAAAGAAATGGTGGCCCAAGAAGGGAACACAAAAGAAAGGAGGAAAGCCTGATAAGGCTTAGATCAAGATAAAAGTTAAGTGCCATGGTTGCAGAGCTTTGGGTCATTTCGTGAAAGACTGTAGAAAGACAAATAAAGATTATTTCAATTGTCGTCCAGTTGGGCATTTCACTAAGCAATACCCTAGCAAGTAAGGATAAGGGACTGGATCTTCTAAAGGACAAGTGCACGCTCTTGAGGCTAGTGGACCTAATCGAGGTAGGAAAGTCACAGTCAAAGGTTTGATTTCCCTTTTGACTATCTTATTAACACTCTCCTTGATTCTGGTGCTTCTCATTCATTTATATCCAATTATGTGGCAGGTAACCTACACCTAGAAACTAGTATTGTTTATGATCTTGTCGTAATCTAAAACCTCCATAGGAGGTACAACTCATTTATCCATGATATGTCGGGGTTTGAGAATTTCTATCCTGGGCATCGAGTTTGAACGTGAAGCATATGTTCTTGGCTTTAAGGGTTATGCCTTGATTCTAGGAATGGATTGGCTAACCATGTATGGTGCTTTCATAGACTGTGAGAGGAGAGTTGTTAGGTTTCTGACGTGCCAAGGAAGAACTCTCGAGATTTTGTGTGATCCACGGGGGTCAGTTATGCTCATCTTTCTAGACTCGCTAGATGCTTCTATTGACTATTTATGATCAGTACCCATAGTCCGAACGTGTTTGATGAAGTTAAGGGATTACCTTTGAGGCATGAGATAGCCTTCCGGATTTATTTGGTAGAGAACGTGAGGCCAGTTGCTTTACCAGTGCGCCACATGTCTCTAAGGGAGAGGAGGGAGCTCAGCAAGCAAGTAAGGGAGCTATTTGAGAAAGGATTTACTAGACGAAGCATATAATAGTAGGGAGCTCTCAGTCGTCATTGCGACTAAGGAAGATGGCTCACTTCGTCTATGCTTGGATTATAGAGAGCTGAATAATCTCATCAAGAAAATTAGGCACCAACTTCCAAGGATCGACAACTTATTTGATCAGCTAGTAGGCGCATCAGTTTTCTTGTAGATGGATTCGACCACGGGATTTCATCAGTTGAGGGTGGTAGAGGAAAATATTGATAAGACTTCTTTCAGAACTCCAGACGGCTTCTTTGAGTGGTTAGTCTTGCCTTTTGGGCTGACTAATGCACCCGCATATTTTGTGGACTTGATGAGTAGGGTGTTTTGAGAGTTTCTGATCAAATTTGTGTTGGTCTTCATGGATGATATTCTGATCTTCTCAAAGAATAAGGAGGAACATGCCCAACACTTAGGAGAGGTCCTACGCACTCATAGATTGCACGTGCTTAAGGAATTTTTTTCTAAGTGTCACTTCTGGAGAAAGGAAGAAAGGTTCCTAGGGCATGTAATCTCCAAGGATAGGATAGCGGTAGACGCGCTAAAGTCATTGCAGTTCAAGATTAGAAGGTCCGAAAAATGCGATGTAGGTGAGGAGTTTCCTAGGGTTGGCGGGCTATTATAGAAGTTCGTTAAAGACTTTGTAAGGATATCAGCCCCACTCACTCAACTAACGAATAAGAACTTGGCTATATCTTGGAGCATTGATTGTGAGGATTCTTTTCAGAGATTGTAACAGGCTCTGACATTAGCATAGTTCCGACTGTCTTTGACGGAAGAAAGGTGCTTACGGTCTACACAGATGCTTGTGGCATAGGACTTGGTGCCGCGTTGATGCAAGAAGGTAGGGTAGCATGCTACGGTAGCAGACAATTGAGAGTTCATGTGAAGAACTACCCTACCTATGACCTAGAGTCGGCTGTTATAGTATTCGCATTGAAGTCTTGGTGACATTATCTACTTAGAGAGAGATTTGAGCTATACGCGTATCATAAGTCGCTCAAATATCTGTTCTTACAAAAGGATCTCAACCTAAGGCAACAACGATGGATAAAGTTCCTAGCATCCTACGACTTTGAAATAGCTTATACCCAGGCAAGGGTAACATAGTGACGAACGCGTTGAGTGGGCACAAGATGACCGTAAGTCCTCTATTCGTAGAGAGGCAGAGCTTAGAGTTTATATCGACCTTCAATTCTAGGCCATCTATTGATTTTACACCTAGTTTGCTAACATCATTAGAAGTACAACCTACTCTTATAGAGCGCATTGGATCCACACCACGAGAGGACCCGCAGAAAGTGGACATCATGGACAAGCTTAGTAAAGGAGAGACCTCTAGCCACCTAAGTAGATACTCGGTGGATGATAAAGGGTGGCTACGATGGGATGGAAGGCTCTGTGTTCCCCAACGTAGAGATTTGTTGAGGATAGTCCTTGAGGAGGCTCATCATTCTCGGTTGACTATCCATCCGGGCGACGACAAGATGTATCGAGATAAGAAGAGAGTTTTTTTTACTGGTATGAAGGAGGACGTAGTGGAATTTATGGCCTGATGTTTGACTTTCCAGCGGGTAAAGGATGAACAAAGGAAACCTAGCGGATTACTTCAGCCCTTGGATGTCCCCACAATTGAAGTTGGAGGGCGTCTCTATGGTCTTCATTGATGGACTTCCCAGATTAAGGAAGGGTAACACCAGTATTTGGGTGATAGTATACAGACTTACGAACAGCGCTCACTTTTTTCCTGTTAAGAGCAAGAGGACCACAGCTTGGCTAGCATCGGTATACCTTCGAGAGATAGTCTAACTTCATGTGGTACCTTCCAGTACAGTAAGTGATCGTGACTGCATCTTCACTAGTGAGTTTTGGAAGAGCTTACAAGAGGCACTAGGTACACAACTACGTTTGAGCACAGCATACCACCCTCAGACCAACGGGCAGACAGAGAGGGTGAATAGGGTTCTTGAGGATCTTCTGGGACTATGTAGCCGAGATTTCAGAGGTACTTAAGAGGAGCATCTCCTATTGGTCGAGTTTTCATACAATAACGGTTATCAGTCAAGCATAGGCATGACACACTTCGAGGCGCTTTACAGACGACCCTGCAGATCACCGACTTGTTGGTGGGAGTCTACGAATAGACTACTACTTAGGCCTGAGATGATTTGATGAGATTATTTGAGAGACTTCCGAGAAGATTGATCATATCCGCAAAAGAATGAAAGCAGCTCAGGACAGGGAGAAGTCATATGTCGATAAGAGGTGGACTATTTTGGAATTCGAAGTATGAGATATGGTCATCATTAAAGTATCGCCTCTGAGAAATGTAGTTTTCTTTGGCTCAGTGGGGAAGTTGGCACTAAGATTTATAGGCCATTCCCCATAGTGGAGAGGATAGGTCAGATGGCCTATAGGGTTAGACTACCGAAGAGGCTGGCGGGTGTACATGATTTGTTCCATGTTTCCCATCAGAGGAAATATCTACATGATATATCAGACGTAGTGGAGCCGAGCACGGTTGAAGATGTTGAGGTTGAGAAGGAAGCGTCAGTTAGAAAAGTTCCTACTCATATTCTTGGAGCAGAGATTAAGAAACTACACAACAAAGAAATCAGATTAGTGAAGATAAAATGGGGAGAAGACTGCGAAGATGCGACGTGGGAACCCGAAGACTTGATTTGTGCTTCTTATCCTTTTCTTTTTGAGAGTAAGTTCTTAGTTTCTATTCTGAACTTTTTAATTTGCATTTTCTTCTATCATTCGAGTATGCTTATCCTATCGTTCGAATCTTCGATCCTTAGGTAGAAACTAATGGATGAAAACATGTGTTTGAGACATGTTAAGTTTGATGGTTGCAAGTGGTGCAAGTGTTTGCTTGTGGTTGTCCGTTGATGCGTATACACAAATTAGGCACTAAATCGGCTTAAGCACTTACATACTGCATTTGGACGTGTGCTCATTTTAAATTTCAATGGATGAAAATGGATGAACGATCGTTTGGATGTTGCATTTTGGTGAATTATTGTGCACAAATATAGAACTTATATGTTATGCTAGTACTCTTTTGCATACATATTGGATACATGGCACAGATATATATTGCATTAAGGAGGTCAACCGAATCAGTCGACCACTTATTTTCGCATTAGTGTAAGAACATAAGCACAAAACACTTTTGCATATATTCATACAAGCATTATAAATTTTTAAGGACAATGGATGCCAGTGGATGATGGAAGAGTATATGGTTGTAGGTGGTTTTTAGAATAATAACATTCTTCTTAACTTGGAGATTTTGGGGACGAAATCCTTTAATTAGAGGCGAATGTTACACCCCATAATTTAATACCCCATAACCGTACAGTAAAGACAATAAAATGAATATTATATAATTGAATATTCATAATTTAGTGAAACCGACTTTACCGTTGCGTTTGTCTTGGAATTATGGTTTTGATAGACTCTGAGTTTGCGTAAATCAGATAACGTATGAGAAAGAAATGGACCTAAGAAGATTATATACATATATAAAGGATATATTAATAAAATTCAAATGGAAAAATTAGCGCCGGAACCAAGGGTCATGGGACGACCCATCCCGTAGTTGGGTCGACCTACGGGTCGACCCATGTCTAAGGGGGATCAACCCATGGGTCGACGCGATAGGTATGGTCGACCCATCCGCATGTAGGTTCGAATCCGGATGATGTATTTGGACTGTTTTTGTATACTAGGTTCATTGGGTTAGTTGTATAGCTAGATTTGAAACCCTAAAATCTAACCATTAAGAATTAGCTCGGTTAGTCAATAAATAGAGTGGCTCTCTCCCATTTCTCTACACACAACTATTCTTCCTCCATGGCTATACTCTAAATTAATAAATAAAATGGGAAGACGCTGCTGAAAATTAGATTAACGGAGATAATTCAAGATCTACAATCAACATGCAACCTTTTCAAGAACTATTTTTGAACCTAATACCTAGCCCTGTGAGTTCAAGTTATTTTCAGATTTGATATATAGAAATATATTATGACAGTAAATAAATTTGGATCTAGAACATACAGTAATTATAAGTTATTTTCTATACTGTTCTTTTTCGGTTATTCATCTATGTATGTGTTACTGTAATATATGTTCTTTTACTGTCGGTTGATTAATCAGTTACGTTCATACACATCTATCTTCCTTATCCCAATTCTACTATTTAATTTATTTCCAGTCTTGTTTATATGCCTAATATACACAGTTTGATTTGATTCTGTTCTTCTCCTCCTATTTTCCCTTTTATTTACGTTGAGCCTAGGCCATCGAGAGCCTAGGCCATTTCCGATTTAAGATTGCATATAATTGAATTTGGGATAATAAGAAATGGCAATGAAAATGAGGAATTTGGGCATACTATAAATTGGGGACTTTTGGCTGTAATTTGGTAATATTATCAAAAGGAAGAATATGCAAGTGTGTACACATGTTAGATTAGACTTGATACAGAGATCAAGTAAAGGACATGTTATGAAAATGTAAGTACCAAGTATAAGTTAAGTAAACTGAATTATTATAGTGTAGATATACATCTGGGAAGGTGCTTGTTTTGGGGAAGTGGTTGTACACACAATAACATTTACAAAAAATTGTCATATTACAACCATGCTTATTAATGAACTCAAACCTGCTAAGTTAAAACCTGATTGTTAATAAGCTAAGAGGTCCCTCATACTATTGTTGTATTAGGTTTTGAGGACTCTTAAATCCTTGTTACTTGGGGGTGCAAGCTTAGGGGGTTTGGCATATGTCAATCTTTCTATGTGGAACCCATATCAGTTAGTATCACGGTTGGTATATTGTTAGGGGGCCTCACACTAGGTAGGGGTCAGGGCACACTTTACTGATTTGGATAGTAAGAGGTTCAAAAGAGGATAGTGGGTATGGGCGTGTTCTGGCAGAGTCATGAGCGTGCATGGGTCCGATTAGGGAAACTAAGATGTTATAATACCAGTAAGTAGGTCTGTGTTCTATAAGTTTCTGGGTTAGGGAGTTATACACCCTATTGCTGGGGCTGGCACAGGGTTTTTACGTAGTAGGGAGCCGATCGCTTGGGTAGTAATTAAGGTAACACCTAATCTTGATATGTATTTAGGGTAACACCTAATTCTGATATACTAGTATTGGTGTAGAGAAAATTTTTTCTTAGGATATAAATGAGAAGCGCTACTCGATCATTGTTCTATCTTGTTGTCTTGTACTCATATGCTACTGTACTTTCTAATCCAATCTTATTTATTTGTCTTGATACCTCTATTTTATGCATATACTGAAAATCACTAAAAATCCCCAAGCGTTATGTTTGACCTATTTTGTTTCCCTTCTTTCCCTTCCTTCCCCCCGCTCAGGTCCTCAAGTTGGTAGTACTCTGCAGTGATTAGGATTTTCTTTCTGCTTGGATCAGGACTTCTTCCGATTTGACGAACCGCTTTAATTATCTTTCTACACTGCTATGGCGTGTTAAAAGGGATATGGTTTTGCATTATTGTACTCTGATGTTTGACATTATAAGACAAATGGTTTCATTTGAAGTATTTGGTATTTGATGATGTAACTGGTTTGGAACAATGTTTTACTTTTAATAATAGAAATTAATTTTCCGCTGGCTATTTATATATGTCTTGTGAATTTTAGCTACTTCTACCTATTGTAATTTATGAAACTTAATGCATTCTCTTATGAGTGTCATTAACGGACGTGGGGTGTCACATTTTCTCATCAAGTTTAAATAGAAGGAGATTTAGGGCACAAGCATAATTTCAATTTTGCAGGATTATGGGGCATGTTTAGTTTTGTATAGGAAAGATGTATACAATATTTCAAGTTTATAAAGGATTCCAAGCCTCAGTATGAAAAAGTGACATCATATAGATCAAATGATGTTGTAAGTATTAAGAATAGTCAAAGTACCATCTTTGAATTAATATTGCAAGTGGCTAGTGACTTCGGCCTCACCAGGTAGCATAAGGGAATATATATACTAAACTAGTGGATTTCTAGGCATTAAGTAGTTCCATGCAAATTAACTTCCTATATCTTTAGTTTCTTATATGTTGTTCCATATATCTTGTTATATTTGTGCGGGTGTGTATACATAACAACAAGCATGACTTTAAACTATACGAGATATTATTTTTATAGCAAAGAATTCCCAGCGATGTATAAATTTCTGATTTTTTCAATCCTTCGAGAAAGATTAATTTATTGTATGGATTTCTTAAAGAAGAGCAAGTTCCTGCTTACTAACTCTATTTTTTGTGAAACAAGACTTTCTACATTTATGAATAAGACATTTTCTTTAAAGCAAGCCTATACAGATATAATTTTACATCATGCAATTGCATACTAATATTACAAAACATTAATAAGAAATTTTGCTCAAAGCTTTTTTTCATACACATCTCCAAGAAGGTGTTCTTTGTAAATGAAAGGAGTTATTACCCTCTATTTCAAGAATTATAATGACATATGTCTACGTACTCTAAAATGAAGTTTGCAAGATCTATATTGCGCACACGCTAATAAAAAAATCCAATTTTTTTTCAAGGCCCATCTGTGATGCAACTTCTATTAGAAGAACTACCTTCAAGAATTATCAATCCTTAAATAATGACTATTTTGTTCCCTAAACAAAGTTTTCATTTCTATTATGAGATTATAAGTGCTACAAAATTACCATTGGACTTTGGACATTGGACATTAAAAATAAGCATGTTAATCCAAACTATTAACATGCCATAAGTGGTTTCAGGCAATGGTAATACATCCATTGTGTGTCATGATCATGAGTATCCATAAGGAACAAATCAATCAAATGAAAAACTATTACGGAGTGGAAATAAAATCAAAGATCATGAGTGTATCACTTTGTAATTTGAAACTTGGACATTTAAAGAAAATATTATTATTTCAAAGACTTAGGTAGGAAAGCATATGATTCCCATTATCTATGGTAATATATGTTATGGAGTATGTGCCTTATGCGAAAGCGGTTACCCACCAGGATTTTATTCACCAAATTACAATGAGATAATTTTGAGAGAAAACAACATATTATATGCAATAAAACACGAACAAAAGATATTTCACCCAACCGTCCTCTTTATTGGTTCACAAAAACGATTTTTTTACACCTATGGAATAAATCCAAAATAAACAAATTACAACTGAATCATTAGTTCTTATTAAGAAATGAAAAGAATATCTAGATGCCTAAAATATTGTTGGATAAGAAGAGAAATCAAGATCGATGGCAAACCCTTAGATGCATTTTTGGTTTCTGTCAACCTAGTTCGGTCATGCCATAATCCAATCCTGAAGGTAGATTATATATGGAAAATAGAAACCTAGGAAAATATCCATATTGCCCTACAAAAATATCAAAAAAATATATCTTAGCCAATACTAAGCCAAAAACAGGAATGTGTTGGCTTAGATGTCTGACCGAGATGGTCAGACATCTAGCTAAACACTCGGGTTTAATATTCCTTCAAATCAGACGCCTGACCTGAGGCCTCAGACGTATGAACGAGCCCACCGTCCTTTTCATGCCTCTAATAGCTGTTGAATTTCCTTCTCTATCACTAAGCTACTTCCACACATAGTCGTCTTCAACACATACGTGATTTAATATCAAAATCACAACACTCCACCTTGATATGAAATCACATCATCAAACAATCTCTTAAAAATAAGCAAACAAGTTGACCTAACTCTTTCAACGACCGCCAAATCTCAATTAAAACCATTATAAACTTCACCCATTGCTTGCAAGAGATGCATCTTCCACACAAGATTCACCACTCAAAACTAATGGTCTCAAAGATGTTTGTAACACCTCAAAGACCATTGTTTTGTCTTTGTGGATTTTCCACATTGACACATGTCTGTCAGTTGACCTGAGCTCACTACCTGATGTTCGTCGATCCCTCAAGCATCATCAACGTGAAGACCCCTATCTAAAATATGATCCTTAATGCTAGGATCATCAGAGCATCCACATTAAGCTCTCCTCCTTGTTGTGTACTAGGTCCTTCAATCATCACCCGCTTCCCACGGTTGACTACAGAACCAATCAATATATAAAGGTTTCCATCCTCCAAAACTCCTCCCATCATAACCCGACAATCTTTCTTCACTCTTAAAACTCCACCTTCGAGTCTTATAGTGCAACCACAAAGATCAAATGGACTGAGAGAAATAAAATTATGCGAATAAGTGGGGACATGTCTAACTCCTGATACTTCTCTAACTATACCATCATGCATAGGAAACTGGATAGATCCAACACCACAAATCGGTAGCTCTGCTCCATTGTTCATCCTAATCATTACGACATTCTTATCATAAAAATTAAAACACTTCACATCACTACAAATGTAAAAACTGGCTCTAGAATCCATCTTCTAAGGATTAGCTTCACTAAAGAGGACATCACAGGAAGCATCACCATTGGTACCTTCAGCAAAACATACCTATGCCATATCACTACTATCACCACATCCTGACTTCTTCTTATACTTTTGATAAGAATAATAAGATCTACGTCTATGACCTTTCTTACCATAATAATGACAAGTGATTGCACTTTACCACTAGCATCATTCTCCCTCCAACTTGTATCTTTCTTCAAGCCCCTTACTACCATATCCTCACTTTGAATTGATTTCAGATCCAACCTTTTTCTCCTTAGATCCTCATTAAAAAGGCTACTCTGCACCGTTTCCAAAGAAATATCTCCATTAGCATTGGAATTACTCAATGAAACAACTAAAATCTCCCAACTTTGTAAAAGAAAACTCATCAACAAAAAGCCTGCAATTCATCATCAAAATTGTCCTTTAAATTTTCTAATTGGTTGATCATATCTTGAAATTTATTCAAATGCTCTGCAAAAATCTTTTCTTCATCCAATCTCAGTTGTACTAGCTTCCGAACCAAAAAAGCCTTATTTGTAGCATTCCTTGACTCAGATAAAGATACCAACTTGTCCTACAAATCCTCCATGGATTCACAATTAGCCACATGATGAAATACAAAATCATCAAGGTATAAGTGAATCAAAGAAAACACCTAGCAACATGATGGAATACAAAATCATCAGGTATTGGTGAATCAAAGAAAACATCTCTTTATCCATCTTCTTCCACTTTCCCTCATCTATATCTGAGGGCTTCTTCGCATCTCTTACAATCGTATCATGAAGATTATTGAGTTATACAACATCCTCCATCTTAGGATTCTAAATCCCCTAATTTCTTAAATAAAAAATAGTTATCTTTGTAAATGACATCATATCTGAAATAAACTAAATGTTTTTTTAACCCAAAATCACTCTGAGATTTGTGATGATCTAGCTCTGATACAAACTGTTGTGGAGTATGCACCATATGCGAAAGGGGTTTACACACTAGGATCTTATTCATCCAATTAAAAAGAGGTAACTTTGATTAAAAACAACACATGGATAAGCAATAGAACACAAATACAAGAAATTCCGCCCAACCATCCTCTTTATTGATTCACAAAAACGAATTTTTGTTTACACATGTGGAACAAATCCAAAATCAACAAATTAAAATTGAATCAATAACCTTATTGAGAAAGGAAAAGAATATCTAGATGACTAAAATATTATTGGAGAAGAAAAGCAATAAAGAACAGTGGCAAACACTTGGATAACATTTTAAATTTCAATCAACCTAATTCGGTCTTTTCCTAATCCAATCCTAAAGGTAGCTTATATAAGAAAATAGAAGGCCTAGGAAAATATCCAAATTTCCCCTCAGAATTATCAAAAATATATCTCAGGATACTGAATCAGAAATATGAATACGTCGGCTCAGTTGTCTGACAGGGGTGGTTAAATGTAATGATCCGAATTTTCAGTCAATTGAAAATAGGATTTAAATATATTTAAAAAGGATTTTTAAATGGATAAGTCTGATTGAATTTCAAATTTCATTAAATATTTAATCTAGGCTTGAGAAAAAAATTCGAAAATGAATTCTAACTTGGTTTTATATCTCACTGGGATTAAAACAAGGTTAGTAAACTTTCAAAATCAATAATTTTATTTTATTTTGATAGTCTAAAAATAGACATTTTGCAAACAGTCTCAGATTTCGAAGAAACCAATTTTATCGAATCCGTAACGTTAAAATATGGTAAGGCACCAAATTTCAAGTCAATCGAAATTTGTGCATGAGTGTACGTAATATAAACGCATGTTGAAAAATGAATTAAAATTCAACAAGAGCTAGAAATAAGGCAATTTTTCAAATGGTCTCCAAATTCAACGAGACAAATTTTATTGGATCTGTATTAGTGAAATATAGTAGGGTTTCAAATTTCGTTGGACTTACGGTTGACCATACAAGCTGAAAACATGTAGGAATCATCTTATTAAAATTCGAGTGAAATTAAGCAGTTTTGGGTAATATTAAAAATTTGGAAATATTGAAAAAATAGACTTAAATTGATTTAAAAATAAATATATAAGATAATGAACTCTTATATAAATTTTCTAGTTAAATTTTATCCATAAAGATCATTAGTCCATTACACTAGGTTTCAACTGGAATTTTAAATTTTTTAGAGATTTATATTTGTAAATGACTATTTGGAAACCCCTTGGGAAACCCCTTGATTTTATTTTAAATGGTAAATGGAAACCTTAATAACTTATTAACATGTACTAATGGTTTCATAAGGATGTAAAATAGTTTAGGTGAGATAACACCTTCCTTAGTTAAACCTTTCAGCATTAATTTAAAAAGAAGTCACTTCTCTTTTGCACCATTTCCTACACCCCTTCATAATTAGACAACTCACATCTAAGCCCACATATCTCCTCATTAGTTGTCCCTCCATGGAAACTCCATATTTCCCTTAAGTGTCATGAGAAGGGATGAGATCATTTTCAATTTGCATTTTCACTTCTCCTTAAGCTTCCATTTCCCTTCCTCTTTCCTTCTCCACACCAAGCTGCCACCTCCCACCATAACACCAACCCCACCAGCATCTCCACTACCTATGCACTACCCTTGTAGAAGTCGCCTCCTAGTCTCCACCACGTGCACACCCTTGCTCCAAAGCCACACCTCTAAGCCCACTTCTCCTCTCTTTTAAACCAAGCTTCCACCACCACAACCTCCTCCCCCGGACCCCACTAGCTCACGCCTTAGCCCTACACCTTTGACCGACCCAGTGGACCCCCTTTCACCCTAGGCCGTGGGTCCCACTAGGGTCTCCAAGCCCTTAAAAACTTCACCTTTCAACTTATAAGTACGATATAATATATCTATGTTATAGTTTAAATTTATTTGGGTTAGAAAGTTGCTACTTTGGAATTGTTAAATGGAAGTAAAGTGGTATCAAGCTAAGAAAAATCATACACTAAATAATGGAGGAGTGGATAGCTATTGTGAGAACCTTCACTCATTTTTAGTTGACTAATTTGGCTTAAATAGTTAATGAATATGTTGGTTACGGATTGCTATGTGATTTACATGTTGATGTTATATGTTGTGGTTTGCGTGTTTAATTTGGTTAATTGTTAAGCTAAAAAGTAGTTGAAATTATGATGCCAGTAGTAGTTGAGTTAATCACTTAGTAACCCGAAGAATATATTCACCATGTCTACTTAGTAAGTTAAGAAATATTGTTGAATATGAGATAGTGGATGGATGTGTGACATCGTTGATATTGGTTGGACACTGGTTGATATTGAGTGTGATATATATGATCATTTAAATATGAAGTGTGTTGATATGAATTTGTTTTGCCCAGTACGACAACAGAGTGTTAATGAGGTTAATACCTTAAATTAATAGTTGTTTGATTGCCATTAAGTGTTAATGATCTTAACACTTATGTTGATGATACCACTATGTGGTAATTGGATGTTAATAGTTGTTAATAAATATTATTGGATGCTAATGATGTGTGAAATCCATATAAATTGAATTATATGGTGATTGTTTGAAATTTATTCCAATTTGGAATTAAATTGAATAATTTATTAATAAAATATTAAGTGAAAAATGAAAGTTTGAATTTTAAATTTGAAATAATTTGGAAAGGTAGTTTAAGTCATTACGAATAGTTTTCATAAAAGTAAGAATTTGAATTGAACTTGTTTTGAATTAACAAAGGCATGATTTTTAATTTAAATTGAAAACGAATAGTAATTTCAAAAAGTGAAGTTCGGTTTGGGTATCTAGTAAATTTTTAATAAGATTTTATTTTCCAAATTATCTTATTTATTTTTATAATGGGCTTCAAGAAAATTAGAACTTCAAATAATAAGTTTTGAAAAATAATATTATTTTAATAGTTTAATAAAATTAAAATGATTAAATAATGGAATATTTTATTTCAAAGAAAAATAATTGAAATATAGCTTCCAAAAATCGTTATATATGTTTTATATAATTAATAAATTATTTTGGAAGTGTTTCGATTTAATTTTAATTATAAATAGAAATTTGGTCTGAATAGGACTTGTCGTGCAGCAGAAGTTCGCGAATTTCGACCATTAACTTTAAATTGACATATCGAGAGATCCGACCGTCGGATTTTCCCAAAACAGAAAATGTTGGATTAAAAATGAATTGAGTTTTCAAATGTAATAGACAGTTTTAAAATCGAACATTTAGATTTTAAGATAAGTCCAAATCTATTTTTGAAAAGGTGACTATAAAAGTAGTTCGGTGACCACAATTAGAAATCGACTGAAATGGCCTCATAAAAATTATTAAAAATATGGAAAAATTATGATAAATCACAATTAATGATTTTAAAGGGCTTTGAGCAAGAATTATGAAGTTTTCAAGCTATAGCTTGAATTTTGGACTTTTGACCTAATTTACTTAAAATAACAAATAAATGTTTTGAGATTTAGTTTAAAATTAAACTAAAAATTTTCAAACTTAAGTTCATTGGATTTAAATGGAAATAATCTTCAGATATTTCAATATTGGATTCCATAGTTGTATGGATACCGTTTGAGGAATTTGGAAGACATTTATATCGTTATTCCCTATACGGTATTTGTGATTTCAGAACTTGATATTAAATATAAGTGAATATTATTTCTATTTAAAGCCTTACATTTGATATCAATTTGGATTATGGGTTTGTCGTGAATAATGTTTTCGAACAACATATATTCTTTAACCTAGTAAAGACAAGATTGGCTCCTAAAGTTAAGTAATTATTAAATAAGTATTTGGAAGTTATATAAATCTTTCAACAATGATTAGAATGGATGAAATGGAGACTAAAACTAAGTTAGAGTTTTAATGAATCTTTAATTAGATTTAAATAAAAGAAGGTAAGTAAACTTACCAAAATATGAGGGATGTTAGATATGGAGTACCACCAGTTTTGCTCATGGGATGAATAGGATGGGAATAGGAAAATGATTTCCAAGAAAAGAATTAAACAAGAGTTTAAAAGATGTAAATCTTTGATAATATTTAGGAGAATAATTCTCAATGTAAAGGATGATTTGGGTAAAAGAATATTCAGAAATGGAATGAGACTCTTGATACGTTAATATATCATTCAATTTTAAAAATGCGCTAGTTATTCGAAAAGACCAGGTTTTAACCCATTCTGAATAATTATACGACGATTTTTGAAGATATCAAAGACGGTGGTTAAAGATCGGAGATCTTCACATCAACAGGACTGCTCGCTTATGCCTTGGGATGTACAACCACTATGGGGTTATATTGTGACACTAACTCAAACGTACTTGGGGATTTTTCGGATAAGCAAGGGACTCTCTCCATTTGTTGGACGATGAATAAGGTGCCTTCAGTTTCTTTCAGACCCAGAACAAACTTATAAATGGATGTATGTCTGACATTGTAACTTACTGCATAATAAATTAATGTCTATTAATGTTATATCAGTTGGTGGGGGAGAATTTATTCTCTTAGCTTAACACCCTCCTTTGAGACTTGTGTACTCAGAGGGTTATATATTAATAGACACTGAATGTAAGTTGTTGTAACGACCCAGAAATTTCGGCAATTTGAAATAGAAATTAATTAAGGATTTAGCGATAAATAAATAATTTATATTTGGATTCGAGATTAAAAATCAAAGTTTATTGGTTGAACAAGAATTGAATTCGATACTAAATTTCAGAATGGCTAATGAAAATCAATTATTTACTTGTAACTAGTCGAGAATAAAATTTATTTGATATTTGAATTGGATTTCAAATTTCATTTGAAAAATATCCGTGGTTGAATTTAAAAATGTATGATTTAATTTGGAAATAAACGTTGTTAACATTAAATAAAATTGAAGATTTTATTGTTGAAATATATGGAAATTGGCTTGGATATGTGTGTGTATGTTAATTGAAATTTGACGTTCATATTGGTGGTAAATAAACGAAATAAAATTGGTGAACTGATAATTGATTTAAAATTTAAATAATTATTGTATACAAACAGAGTCGGATTAGAACCAAAATAATTTTATTGAAATCGGAATGCGAATACGAAATGGTACGTATAATTTTTATCGTATTGGGAGATTGTGTTTACGGTACGAATATTGAGTGTTCAACGTTAGTTTAGGGTACGAATAAATTATAACCTACCTAAAATATAACCTACACCAAATAATTACGTGGACCTATTATCTGAAACAGGCCGCTACCTATGCCTATACGATTTTACGTCGTTCTTATCTCTTATTCTTCTTGCAATAAATCGCACTTCCTCGTTTCATTTACAGGAGAGCAAATCGAAACCCTTTTTAGTTTTTATGACCACTATGATTTCCTTTTCCCTATTTCCCAAATCAAAGGAGCTGAAAGTTTCTCGCTTTTCACTTTTTAATGGTCTCCTCTTCAACCCAAAAATCGAATCACGCAATGTCTTCCATTTTCTTCAGCTCAAAAATCTCTTCTTGTTCAAATTCCTTCAACCAAAAATCATCATTACTCCTTCCAATTCGTTTCCACCTCCACGGCAACCCAAATCGCGTGTAGCTCTACTGCAAATCTCAAGTCGACCTTCCTAAATCGCGGAAAAGCCCTCTCTCGCGTTCACCTTCAGATCTAAAGCTGGAGCAGTTAACTTCATCAATTTGGGGGTGTCTAGGGTTTACGTTCACCATCAGCGTCAAGCTATGTCCGTGCCTCGTTTTAGGAAAAGCTTGGCTATTTTAGGTGAGTGTTAACTCACTCACGATTACCTTATTCAAGTATCTTAACTTCAATTTAGAACTAAATATGATAGTCTGTCTTGTTATTTGCCTTGGGGTTTTTGCTGGCCGTGAAAATTGATAACTATTAACCCTTTTGTTTTTCTTTAGCTACATGCTGTCTTATGGTAGTATGCGTTGGCAGTAACCTTTGATATGGTTGTTACACTCATGTTGTTCTAATATCAGCAGATGCTAGAACATTTCACTGTCTAGATTTTTCTTGATTTGTTCCTAAAACCTGAATGGGAAATGGTTGATAGTATACGCTTGGAAATTTTCATGTTTTGATTGAATTAGTAAATTCACCTGGCTATTATTTGTTTGACACTTCAAAATATCAGATGTTACATAAGTGCTTGAAATAATGTGTATTACCTGTAGAATGGTGTATGGCTTAAGTGTCTTCAAATGATGCATCTACAGCTGCATCTGATATATCTCCCTTTTTCATAATTAGTACCAACACAAAAACTGAGTCAAAAGACAGGTTGATAAACCATATAAATCACATGAAATATATTCCTAAATCAGTAGTGTAAGTTAAACTACGTAGCTACTTGTATTTTGAAGTTTGATGACCCCGAAATTAAAGATCAGCTTAAATGTAACTTTTTCCTGCTTTGTAGTTCGGACAGTTAATAAATATGTTAAAAAATTTCTGCCTTGGCCAATCTTTTGTGCAATTTCTTGTCCGCCTTCATTATGTTCTCCATTCGGCCAACAGCAGACCATGGTTCCATGTTATTTTTGGTTATCTGTTTATATTTTATTTTTGAACCTTCATTAATATATTGCCAAAACCAAATGCATATGGAACTTCAATATGCAGTAGAAACCGATGCACTTCAATATGCAGCAAACACTTTCAGGGAAAAAGCGAACTAATTTCACTTTTAGATGGAAAATTGCAAATTAATTTGCACTTTCTAATTTAAAATTATAAGGACCTAATTTGGAGTTATTACTATATGAACTTCTCTTAGAACTTCAGAAATATGAACTGCTGTGCAAAGCTCCATAATTTAATTGTTAGTACTTAAAGTTTAAGTGGAGTATGCTTTAGGAATGAAAGGTGAAATGATAAGCAGTATTGCAAGGGTGGCCAGTGGATGGTTCACTTGCCACCAGTGCGCACTGTCATGTAGAAGTCCATCTAAATTCTCATGTTCCTATTCATACCCTCCCTCTTGCTAATTTTTAATGGAAGTGTTATTGACTATTTTTAAGTACAGGATGCAAATGATTTATTTAAGTCTATTTTAGTATTGTCATCATACATTGAAATTGCAATTTTATCTTCTGATGGTCATGGAATACTCATGTTTTCTTCATTTAAACCATTACCAATTAAGTATGATAAGTTAAACATCTTTATTCACCCTGCGATAATGTTTCCTTAATCCCAAAGGTGGGGTTTGATAAGGTAACAGTCTTGTTCACTCTTCCATTTTAATGGATTCCTTATCCCTTACATCTTAGCTGTATTCTGCACTTTGAGAAGGAATGACATAATTCATTCTCTTCATTTTGGAATATTTACATGACATCTCAAAGGAAGGTGGAAATAGAGATTGTTCTGACTTTTAGTTTTTTTAAAATCATTCAAAGAAGAAAAAAAACATATGTACCCCACCCTTTATCTCTTTGAATGGACTGTTTCCCTGTTTATTCAAATTTACTTACTGTTGACAGAAGGGGATAGGTATATTTAAGTACTGTAGTTGGATCAGCTTGCTGGAATTTGATACATTTCGGTCTTGTGCTACCTCAATGTTTCCACGCCATGCATGCTTAGCATGCTTGTATACATAATTTAAGGGGTTTCGAAAACCTATTTATATGCCATTTGTAGGTAGTTAAAAATACTCCTCAACCCCAAGATTGTGGCAGCCATGTTAAGTGCTGACTTGTGATAGCATATATTGAAATGAGTTACCTGAAGCATACATTTATTCATTCATGAAAATAGTTACCTGAATCCTTTACGGTTTGGATAAAAATCATTCAACACTTACCTGTAGGACCATACACATGGTTCATAAGTGCATACATGGGTTTGTACTTATGTTTTGTCTTTGATGTCATGGTTATGTGTACCGTGGTACATACTTACTGTCCTGACTCATAGGGTTATCTACTTTATCTTTTGAACCCTTTTCTTTATATGTTATTTGGACTAGACTTAAGGCCACTACCTGGGATGTAATATATGGTTGTTAACCTATGTATATATGTGTATATCATATATATAGACATGTAGTAGTAATCCGCAACTGAACCTTATCACAATTTTTTTTCCAAATGGCAAGTGCATATTTTAAATCTATGATTAAACCATGTCTTGTTGTCATCATTATTATGCGATTTCGGGACGCTGAGGCAATCCACGTGTGTGTTTATATACATGCACGTGTATATGCAAGCTCTCACTTATGCTTTTGTTTATATTCGGTTCGGATGTTGAGGCGGTGTACACGTATGTATATATATGTATATGTATATGCACGTGTACACTTGCAAAACACCGAGACGGTTCATCCTTGAAATTAGATAGAATGGATATGATATGAACAAATATCACAACTGTTTATTTTATACATCTGTGTTGAAGGCATGATTAACTATTATAATTCAGTTTTATATTGAAGTTAATTTACTTGAACTATGATTAATCCTGACTCAAGTGTTTTATGTTTTGCATGAAACGCTCGGGTCAGACACTGAGCGTTACAGATGTAGAGATCACAGTTCAGGATTCGAAGACGGTAAAAGCTGGGGATTCCAAAGACGACGTGCTCTGAAGATTCTAAACTAGTAAACATTTTCCTGTATTCCAACTGTATTTTTAAATTCTGCTGCATCAAAAAAATCTTATGTTCGAAAATTCGGATTTATGTATAAAAGTTTTATTCTGCTATTCAATGTTGTGTTATCATTTATTCTGTATTTCTTTGTTGATTTTGTTCTAAACTCTGTAAGCTAAATAACGATCCGTCGTTTTGATCGTTTAAAGTTGGTTTAAATTACCGATTTGAAGCGGTCAAAAAGGCGGGACGTTACAAGTGGTATCAGAGCTTTGGTTTATTCAAAGCATAGCTTATCGATTTTGAAATAGAATCGACACTAGAAAAGCGGATTTTGAAAATAAAATGATTTCAAAATATAATTTTGAAAAGTATAAATAATTTTAAAATAAATTTGAAAGGAAAAATATTTTGGAAATATTATATATTTTGAAAACTAGTATTTTGAAACTAATACAGTGGAAATAAAAAATTATTTAGTTATTTGAAATTTGTTGGGAATGCCCAGTCTTCGGATCTCATTTGCTCGAGCTTTCTTCGATAAGTCTCCTTTGAATTGAATCTCGAATCCATCATCGAATGGTATCTAAGGAAGATAAGTGTAAAAGGATCAACGAATAAATTTTTCTACTCGTTGGTTTCGGCAATTAAAGATAACTGAAATTTACCGAAAATAAGAATTCTAGTGGAATTTTAAATGAAAAGGGAAAATTTGGAATCGTTTCAAATATGAAACGATGAATTTTGAGTTGATATTCGGAATATAAATAAATGGAAATAAAATCGAAAAAGAGAGATAAATGGAAAACTAGTGGGTTAAATTTGATTCACTATGTGACAAGATAAATCATAATTGGTTTCAGACCAATGAGGTATGATTAAATACATGAATTCGATAATAAATTATGAACGAGTTGATTAATTAGCAAGAAGTGAATTGTAAACAAGAACTACAAATGAATAAGGATTGTAAAGAAAATTGAATCGATATTTGAATAAAACCAAAAATAATTTGGTATGATGAGTTCAGATTTCGGAGGAAAAAAAAGTAGTGATATTTACTTATTAGAGGTAAATAACGTTTGAAAGCAGAGATCCTGCAAATGGAATTGAGAAAAAAAAGAAATGGCATTGACCAGGACGGTTAGATTATTCTGAAGTTCAGAATATGAATCAAATAAGATATTTCTGGAGTTCGAAATATATTATCGAATAAGAGATTATTAAAAAAATGAGTTATTTTGGGAGACAATTATGTTGAATTTCGAAGAAGTATTATTTACTTTACATTTTAATTAAAATTTAATATATTATAAATAAATTGTGCAGATATCAATATTAATGAATAAAGAATATTTAAAGTTAAATCTTTCGTAGGCATGAATTATTGTTACAATCAACCATTATTGTAAAGGGAATAAATTCTTAACGTAAAATCAAAATTTTTAAGAATAAATGTTTTGTCGGTGTTTGAAGTGGTGAATTTTATCTGTTTTGAAGTTAATAATGTTGTTCAGTTAAGGTCTGAGAGGTAAATATACCCCAACTTGATTGACTCCATTGTTTACGTAGAAATGGTTAAGGTTCGATAGTATGAGTAGTTAAGTGAAGTAAGTAAATGACTGCCAGCAGTAAGCGAAAATAGCGGTGTTGTATTTGATAACTGTTTAAATCCAAATAACGAATTTAGAAAAATTCGCATGATAATAAAGTATAAGGTCGCTAGAAAATAAAGATTCGTGAATATATGGAAATGTTTTCCAATGGTAATAAGAGATCTGATAAAAGTTCAGAAAATAAATATGATAAATGAAATTGTTTTTTTTTTGGATCGTAAGGGGCTAATGGGTTTTGATAATCAGAATGGCAAGAACTAAAGAATAAAAAGCCATATGATGAGTACGAAGAGCAGCAGAACGTAAAGAGAAGTGGAATTGTAAATTAAATTCGAGAATTTCGTAAACAATGATTGATAAGAAATTAAGAAGTGGAGTTAAGGAATTTAGAAACTGATTGGAGATTATTTAAGTTGAATAATTTTCTGAGTGTTGATCTGATGTTGGTTTCGGCCTTCAGGGTTGATACTTAGGGAATTGTTCGCTTGCTAATTGACTGTCGAAGCGTGGACGTGAAGGGGTGACAATGCATGAAGAAAAAATTTGTGATAAGAGGAAAGAGAAAAAAAATCTGGAATTTTGAGAGAATAAAGTTGTGAATGAAGTGATGAATTTTATAATTAGAGATTTGGAAGAAATTTTGGTTTATAACCAATAGAGGCATAAATCTGAGTTGATTAAAAAGATCAAACTGAAATTTTTAAATTAGAATGAAATTTGAGAATATTCGAGTTAGTATATTGGATGCAAAAGTTTCCGAAATGTATATGGAAAAATATACATGAATGCAGAGAATTAGAAAACTAGTAATTTGGAAAGTATCGATTTGAGATAAAACCGAATACAAAGGATTTAAATAAAAATGAGATGTCTGGAAATATGATTTAGAAATAAAATCATAAGTATGTTTATGAGGAGTATGAAATAAAATACTATATGTATACAGTATTATATATTTTCAAATTACGATAAGGAAAGTATCTTCCTTCTCCTTGAATTTCGAGCTTGGTTGAGATATGCTGCTAGTGGTAGTAGGTTGTCCGGACATAAAACTCATGAGTTTCCATTGAGAACGACTGCTAGCGTAATTCACAGGGCTGCAAATAGCTTATCGTGGTCGGATGTTTCCTGAGGGAATCATGTGTAACCATTGTGATCACTGTGATCTAGAGTCGTTAGAATTCGACCGTGTAGCGAAATTCGCAAGGCTGTAGATAGCCTACGGCAGACGGATGTTTCTTGGGGGAACCAAGCGTAACCATTGTGATTGCTGTGATCTACAGTCAAAATGTAAAGGCGTAATCCGCAGGGCTATGAAAGCTTACGGGTATGGATGTTTCCTGGGGGATCCAGGCATAACCATTGTGTACCTGCGATCCACTTAGATATCTTAGTGATTGAGCCACATGTTTAATGCAACAGTTTGTCTTCGTGACTTGATTTGTCCTCGTGACTTGGAGTATCTACGTTATTTCGGGATTTTTTTTGTGACTCTGAGATAGAGCAATCAATGCTCAGTGACCTCATATTTTCAATTGATTCATAAATATCTTCCATTGATTTGTCCATGACGAAATTCGCAAGGAGGTGAACTCCAACGGATACAGATGTTTTCTGGGGGATCCAAACGAAACCATTGTGTATCTGCAATTCATGAACAATCAACATATTAGTATCACATTGGTACTTTCCGTATCTGTTTTTAAAAGAGAATTTTTAAATATTTTCACTAGAGGATGAAGCAAGATATTTAGTACTTGTAGATTTTAGTCGTACGCCTGGC
Source organism: Allium sativum (assembly GCA_030737875.1). Classification (NCBI taxonomy): domain Eukaryota; kingdom Viridiplantae; phylum Streptophyta; class Magnoliopsida; order Asparagales; family Amaryllidaceae; genus Allium; species Allium sativum. The sequence goes on along the minus strand of CM060927.1, from coordinate 255,641,635 downwards.
CAGCGTATGCCTAACATCTGTGAGAACGACAATAGACTTGTCAAGCTTTGAGTTATCAAGTATTTTCAAATAAATAATTTGAGATTAAATTATATCTAATTTAATAGGTTAAGAAAGTGGATTTCGGGTTTGGAAATTTTCACGTCGACAATTTGAAACTTGAAGAGAAAAGGCTATTTCCACTTTTCAATAAGTGTTTGGAATTTTTTTAATGAATTGAATTGGTTGAATTGAGATTGTAAGGAAAAAGTGGAACGATGGATAAGTGAACACTGACATATGAGGTCTATAAAGAGATTGGGAATAATTTGAGATGTATAAATCTAAGATATGCAGAAATAGGAATTTAAAACGGGAATGGTTTTGAAAAAGAAATTATATGGTTTTGTATCGCTAGGAAGTTTAGACAGAATGAGGAATTAGGGAATATCTCAAAGTAATTTGAGATAAAAGTTGATCTGAGAAAAATTGAGTATAGTTCAAAGAGTGGGGAAATAAACAAAACCGATGCAAAAATAAAGAAAATCGTGTTTGATCAAAATTGATCTCTAATTATAAGAAAGGAAATCTGATTTATGAGTTATTTGAATATAATGGATAAATAAAGAAGGTCGATAGCTTAAATATCAATATTTAATTTAGTGGTGGAAAAGGTTCGCACAAATATGAAATTTGAAATGTACATCAGTATAACTATAACGATCTTTCCTTTTCGGGGACAAAAAGTTTTAAAGGGGGGAAGATTGTAACGACCCAGAAATTTCGGCAAATTGAAATAGAAATTAATTAAGGATTTAGCGATAAATAATTAATTTATATTTGGATTCGAGATTAAAAATCAAAGTTTATTGGTTGAACAAGAATTGAATTCGATACTAAATTTCAGAATGGCTAATGAAAATAAATTATTTACATGTAACTAGTCGAGAATAAAATTTATTTGATATTTGAATTGGATTTCAAATTTCGTTTGAAAAATATCTGTGGTTGAATTTAAAAATATACGATTCAATTTGGAAATAAACGTTAACATTAAATAAAGTTGAAGATTTTATTGTTGAAATATATGGAAATTGGCTTGGATATGTGTGTGTATGTTAATTGAAATTTGACGGTCATATTGGTGGTAAATAAACAAAAAAAAATTGGTGAACCGATAATTGATTTAAAATTTAAATAATTATTGTATACAAAAAGAGTCGGATTAGAACCAGAATAATTTTATTGAAATCATAACGCGAATACGAAATGGTACGTATAATTTTTATCGAATTAGGAGACTGTGTTTACGGTACGAATACTGAGCATTCAACGTCAGTTAAGGGTACGAATAAATTATAACCTACCTAAAATATAACCTACACCAAATAATTACGCGGACCTATTATCTGAAACAAGCTGCTACCTATGCCTATACGATTTTACGTCGTTCTTATCTCTTATTCTTCTTGCTATAAATTGCACTTCCTCGTTTCATTTCCAGGAGAGCAAATCGAAACCCTTTTTAGTTTTTATGACCACCGTGATTTCCTTTTCCCTATTTCCCAAATCAAAGGAGCTGAAAGTTTCTCACTTTTCACTTTTTAATGGTCTCCTCTTCAACCCAAAAATCGAATCACGCAATGTCCTCCATTTTCTTCAGCTTAAAATTCTCTTCTTTTCCAAATTCCTTCAACCAAAAATCATCCTTGCTCCTTCCAATTCGTTTCCACCTCCACGGCAACCCAAATCGCGTGTAGCTCTACTGCAAATCTCAAATCGGCCTTCCTAAATCACGGAGAAACACTCTCTCGCGTTCACCTTCAGATCTAAAGCTGGAGCAGTTAACTTCAACAATTTGGGGGGTTTCTAGGGTTTACATTCACCATCAACATCAAGCTATGTCCATGCCCCATCTTAGGAAAAGCTCGGCTATTTTAGGTGAGTGTTAACTCACTCACGATTACCTTATTCAAGTTTCTTAACTTCAGTTTAGAACTAAATATGATAGTGTGTCTTGTTATTTGCCTTGGGGATTTTGTTGGCCGTGAAAATTGATAACTATTAACCCTTTTGTTTTTCTTTAGCTACATGATGTCTTATGGTAGAATGCATTGGCTGTAACCTTTGGTATGGTTGTTACACTCATGTTGTTTTAATATCAGCAGATGCTGGAACATTTCACTGTCTAGATTTTTCTTGATCTGTTCCTAAAACCTGAATGGGAAATGGTTGATAGTATACGCTTGGAAATTTTCATGTTTTGGTTGAATTAGTAAATTCACCTGGCTATTATTTGTTTGACACTTCAAAATATCAGATGTTACATAAGTTCTTGAAATAATTTGTATTGCCTGTAGAATGGTGTATGGCTTAAGTGTCTTCAAATGATGCATCTACAGCTGCATCTGATATATCTCCCTTTTTCATAATTAGTACCAACACAAAAACCGAGTCAAAAGACAGGTTGATAAAACATATAAATCACATGAAATATATTCCTAAATCAGTAGTGTAAGTTAAACTATGTATGTAACGACCCGTATTTTGAGCGACTTTGGTTATCGACATAAGCTCAATGTCGATAACCAAAACATCGAAAAATCCCGGTAATTAATGAAAGAAATTAGAGGGTGAAAATAGATAAGATAGAAACTTAGAATAGAAGAAGAAGAAGAACACAACATCAGAGTAACACGAACCTCACAGCGGAACGAATAACATATAATAGATAACATAACTTTGAAATATAACAGTTATGTATACAATAGCACTTATCAGAGTACAGCACTTACAACACAGCGGAAATAAACTATAACTATATGATCCAGAAGCCTCTTGCTCCAGCTCTTCAAGTATATCTATAAAATCCTGACTACTTGACTGCCCATACAAATTTAGGCACCCAAGAGTTTAGGGAAAACAACAAAGTAAACTCCGGGTCAGTCATGGGACTGGTATGAGTAAAACAGTTTAAACAGGTATATGAACAAGTAAACGATATCTCATAAGACCACGCCGCAGAACGGAACGGTTTTTTCCCTTATGAGAATCCAAAATATCTTTATATCAAAAACCTTTTGATATTATAATAATGTCTATGTACAAATAGATATCAACTAGCAGAAACGCTTTCATCTCATGTTCTACATATATAGTATACAATCAAATTCGCAAGCACGTATTGGATAATGGATTTCCAACTATGACAAGGTATGGAACCACCTTCCGATCAGTGTACTCTAGGAACGATACACTGGAGTTCAACAAGAACATCTTGTAATTCAGCCACACATGACCGACCACTCATTTCGCTTGAGTGTATCGAATGTATATCACCAACGGTTGGGATCAACAACCGTTCCCGTATATATATGGGACAACATTGATAGATTTAAGAAACAAATGAATATTCACTAGATAGGTGATTTTACACCCTACTTCGGTGCGACCGACTTAGCCATGTTGCCTGCCCGATTTCTGTCATTTATTGGTTGATGAGGCTAGAAGCTACGCTTTATCATCACATCAGATTCACTTCGAATGCCACATTGTTAGGTCCATCGAAAATCACTAATTGACGTCTACAACAGTACATTACGTGTCAGCTAAAAGAAGTTTCCTTCTCCGCTTCCACTCTTGGTACGGTTGAAGAAATCAATGTACGTGACCTTTCTGGAAATACTCTGTCAGACATTCATTCATACAAGTCATCCTCATTCACTTAGAATGTCACATCGTCATACCCGCCAAATCACAAATTGACTTATCCAAAAATAACACGGGTATACAGCTAAGAGAAATGAATTCCTCCGCCACCAAACGTGAATACGTTTGAACATATCAACTTACGCGATCCATTGGATATACTCTGTCAGACCTTCGTCCATACAAGTTGTCCTGGGACTGGACAAACCGAAGGCACTATTCTGTAAACAGGATAGCCCTTGCATTTTACTCTGTCTTCAATTATCTTTGGCATATATGATTCGCGACGCTTGTTCTTTGGATTATAATCCAACCGGTCTCTACATATTAACAACGTTAAAATGCTCAAAACTTCGATAGCCTGTGAGTTAACTATCAAAGAGAAACAAGTGTGCAAACAACGATATTATTTCCAGATGGAAATTATATCGAACAAACATCATTTAACATTAATCTCTTTAGTTCATTTATTTACTTATCTCCTGTTTCCCTATATTCTAAATTCTTATTTTCTTTTATCAGAAAACATTTTTGATTCTCGTTTGGAAAACATTTCCAAAACTTCTTTACGATCAAACCTTACCATTTCTTAGTTAAGAAGGAAGTCACTCAAGTTGGGGTATAATTACCTCTCAGACCTTAACTGAACAATGTTATAACTTCGAAATGGTCAAAGTTTATCTTTTAATCTTTAACAACTTATTTACGCGTTTCTCGGATTCAATTTTACTAATCCACTTCTATATTTAAAACATTGGTTATAACGATAACGTTATAATCCCTCCTTTCGAATTATCTAACTTTAATTATAACTTCTATTCTTATTAGTGAATAATTAACCTAACACTTATTTATTTATAAATAAATAAATCTCTATTTAAACACTGGAAAGTATAAGTACTTTCCCGAATTCGATATAATCGAATTTGCCGATTAACTCTCTTCGAGAAATCTCTATTTGATTAACTCTTCTTCGAATAACCTATATTCAATTAACTCCTTCTCGAATAAACGATATTCGATAATCTCTCTTCGAATAACTAATATTCGATAACTCTTCCTTTTCAAATATCTCATATTTGAAAATCTCACTTCGATTAAACTAAAATCGATAACTCCCTTCGATGAAACTAACATCGATAACTCCTTTCGATGAAACTAACATCGATAACTCCTTTCGATGAAACTAACATCGATAACTCCTTTCGATGAAACTAACATCGATAACTCCTTTCGATGAAACTAACATCGATAACTTCTTTCGATGAAACTAACATCGATAACTTCTGTAACACCCCGTATTTTCTATGAACTTAAGAATTACAAATCTGAGTATAATTAAAATATAAAATCAGAATAAAGGGAAATGGGCTGTGCCATTGCGTTCGTCTCAGAAAAATACGCGAAATAGAGTCCGAAATTTCGTAAATCGGAGTCCATATGACCAAGTTATGGCCTTCCAAAGTTCAAAAAGAAAATTAAAAAGCACAGACCAGGTCGACTGGGGAGTCGACCCTAGAGTCGACCTGCCCCCAGGGGGTCGACCCTAGAGTCGACCCTAGTGTCGACCTGGGGGTCGACCTGCCTCCCGAATCTGCTTTTCTGCCTGGGTGCGTTCTGATGTATCTGGTCTCGTTTTCTGTCTAGATTCATCTACCTAAACCTATTTAAACAGCCCCAAACCCAGCCTTCTCTGCACACAATTCTATTCAGCTTCTACTCTGCCTCTGTTCTAAAATAAAAATAAAAATGGCGTTGCTACTCTGCTGGAATCAAAACTAGAAGACAATCAACATCAACCTAAATTCAATTAGAGATTAGAGCTTCTGCAATGGTTCTACAACAACTAGAGTTCTTTCTTTAATCCAATTAAGGCAAGTGCAGTTACTTTCCGATATAAACGTTAATTTTGATTGTGACATGAACTCTAAATCTGAATCTGAGATTACATCTGTTCTGTTCTGATCTGATCTGTTTTATTCTGTACCTCTTTCCTCTTTTTGTTCTATAGCCAGGCTACCACGAGCCTGAGCCAATCTCATAAGAGATCAACATACGTTAAAATGTTTGGGACAATCAAATGAATGTGCATAAATTGGGCATGGCCGATATGTGATTGATTTGAAGAAAGAACATAGGTTGGACTTGGAACTTAGAACATAAATCTAAGGCATAATTGGATTGATCTGTGACTGATTTGAGTATATAAACTAGATCTAGATCTGTGCATATATGACTGTTTGGGATTATCATATGATAATACATAACTTGCAAATCTGGAATATTAAGATCTGAACTAAAACACATATCATATGTTAGATCTAGATCCTTGGGCATATTTTATAACGGATTATAACTTAGGTGTGAAGATCCATATTAAGATTTGATAACTATCAAGTGTGAATAACACCTAAGTAGGAGATTTTTGAATATATGACATGCATTGAAATAGATGGCTATAGTTGGTATAATTTATATGTGAATCTTTTGTACTAGGCAAGTGGAACTAAATTGGGACATGTAAATTATGACCATAATCTGTGACATGCAAATTCAATGCAAACGTAGGGTATATGATCCTAGTGTGAATCATGACCACTATTTAGGCATGCAAATTTAGGCCAAATTTATAATTAGGCAAGATATGTGAAACTTTAAGGAATGGTGAAAATCAGTTATAATTGCCTAATTTGCTAGTTCTGCTATATTTGCCTAATCTGTTAGTTTTATTATATCAACTAATCTGCTAGTTCTGTTATATTGCTTAATCTGCTAGTTCTGCTCTACTGCCTAGTTTATAAGATCTATTCATCTGCTAGATCTGTCATCCGCTAATCTGTTAAATTTATTTGTTTAAATGCCTAACCTGTTATATGCCAAAATCTGCTAAGTTGCTAAATCTATTAAATCCGTTAAGTCATATAATCTGGAAAATCTGTTATCTGCTAAAATCTGTTATCTGTTGTGTTGATATAATCATCCTGTTATTGATATAATCTGAATTGGCGTATATATTGGGCGTGCGCATAAACGGTAAATTATTAATTAATTGGCCGCAAAGATAAACGTGACTAACTCGAGGTTAGAATGAGTTTGCGGCGTAATTCTGCCCGAAACCGCCCGGCACATCCAGTGGCCGCAAACAATAGGTTCTAATGTGAGAAGTTAGTCATAACCTGCTTAAGACACGAGGTTAGGTCTGGCTTGTGGCAGAAGTCTGCCCGGAACCGCCCGGCCCATCCAGCGGCCACAAGCTAGCGACCTAATGTGAGAGGTCTGGGCATTAATAATTAATTAATGCAAATCTAAGATAAGAATGACGTCTAAAACGTATTGGGGGAAATAGGGTTTAACCAACTGGATTAATAGGTGTAGTAAACCCGTCCATGAATATGTAGGCCCAATACAAAGTTAGACAAATCTGAAAAATCTGTACATCTGATCTGTTAGTCTGAAAACTTGTTAACTTAATCTGTGAACTAGTAAATCTGAATTCTGTATGTCTGAACTTGTAAACAAGTTAATCTGAGATCTGTTAGTCTGGGGACACAAGGTTAGGAGGGGAATTACTTGTGTCATCTGTTGTTTGGGACCCATATTAGTCAGTAACCCTTTCTGGTATCAAAACTTTGACCCAACAGTAGGTAGGGTCCGGGCACGCTTACTGAACTAATTATAAGTGGTTCATTCTGATAATGGCGAGGGGTGTTGATGGTGCGTTCCAACCGGGTCATGTGCGTGCATGGATCCCGATCTTCCTCTGAGGATGTAAGACGCCGTGACATCTGTAAATAGGTCTGTGCCAATTGGTTGTCACTTTAGGGAGTGAAACACCCTACTGTGGGGCCGACACAGGATATTTATGTATTAGGGAGCCGATCGCTTGGGGTAGGGTTTTAGGGTACACTTAGTTCTGTCTGTTTCTGTTGGTACCGTCTGTTTCTGTTGGGTGGTAACACCTGTCTGTTTCTGCGTGGTACCGTCTGTTCGGGTGGTAAAGGCCCATTACTAGTGTACACCTAATTCTGCATTCTGTATCCGTGAGGATTAATCTGTTTCTGCTTCTGTCTGTTTCTAATCGGGTAGTAAAGGCCCATTATTAGCATTCTGTTTCTGTTAAATTATTCTGTACCCGTTCCTGTTTCAGTTTAGACATTAGGGTGACACCTAATTCTGTTATACTAGTATTAGTGCAGAGAAGTGTAAAGCAATAGTTTATGTCATTCTGTTCTTCTGTTATATCTGCTACACCTGTTACAGTTATCTCTCATCCAGCTTTATGATCATGTCATATTATTATTATCTGTTCATATGCTGAAAGTCACTGGACTTGCCAGACTTTTTGTCTGACCCTTGTTGTTTCGCCTCCTCTCTTCCGTTTCCCCCCCAGGTTATCCAAGGAGGGAATACTTTAGCTTGATCCTGATTTCTCTTTGCTTGAAGTTCTTAAAGTATGGCTTGGCTCTGTATAGCTTCCGTTCTATGGGGATTATGATTTTAAACCATGCATTTTGAAGGCTTTTGTACAAGACTGATATTTTGTACTTGAATTCTGAGATTTGAAAGGGTGTAACCATATTGATTTCTGTTTCCGCTGTAATAAAGTTAAAAATTTTCAAGTACTGTTTTATCTGTCTTGTAAGTTTCTGTTCTGTTTACTAAAATGCTCCACCAAAGTTAAGGCATTCCCTTTGTGAGTGACCTTAACGGAGGCGGGGTGTTACACTTGGTATCAGAGCTGAAGGTTACCAGATTTTATAAAAAGTTTTGAAAACTATTTTCAAAAAGGTTTTGAAAGGAAGTATTTTCAAAAATAAAGCTTATTTTGAAAACATAATCCCCAAGAGCCATATATCTTTCTTTCAGTCCTTTTTGTATTGAACCTTTCCTTTTTCGTTTCAGCATGTCTGAAGCATCTGAGATACCAGAGGGTGTTCATGTACCCGGTTGGTTTCGTCAATATCTTGAGGCTAGGACCGCCGCTGCAGGTCCAGCAAATGATCCCCCTCCCCCACCCCCTCCTCGTGCAATTGCTTTCTCAAAGATCTGTAGAGATTTTAGGGCCATGGGTGGGAAGGATTTCAAAGGAACTAAATCATTCGTAGAAGCGAGGAATTGGCTCAAAGAAACTAAGGATCTATTCGTTATCTTCGAGGTGGACGATAGGCAGAAGGTACAGTTGGCGGTATGGCTGCTCAAAGACGAAGCTTCCTACTGGTGGGAAGTCACTAACGCTGAGAGGCTGGTTGAGACATGGATGGATTTTAGAAAAAGGTTTGAGACAAAATTTCTCTCGCAAGCTGAACGGAGTTTACAACTGGAAAAGTTCTTATCTCTTAAGTAAGGAAGTATGACGGTCAAGGAATACGTCAACCAGTTCAACCAACTAGCTAGGTTCGGATTGGATTTAGTCAACACTCAACATAAAAAGGCTCTCCGCTTTGTTAAAGGATTGAACGAGCCACTGCACAGCCTAGCCATGACCCATGTACCCATGGGAGCAACTTACGAGAAATTGGTGGATATGGCACTACTGCACGAGGAAGACAAGGGCCCGAAAGAGACAAAGAAGGAGGAACCACAGAATAAGAAAGTAGGGCCCAAAAAGGAAACACAAAGGAAGGATGAGAAGTCTGAAGATAAGAAGGGGAAAAAGTGCTTTACTTGTGGAAGCTCAATTCATCTGAACAAGGATTGCAGAAAAAGGAAGGGCGCTTGCTTCAACTGTGGGGAGATGGGACACTTCGCTAGGGACTGCCCGAAGAAACGAGGACAAGGAAGGCAGGCGAACACTCTTGAGGCTAGTGGCTAGGATAGAAATAGGAAAATTTCTATAGTAGGTTTAATTTCTTTATCTGATTATGGAGTTAAGACTTTTTCTGATTCTGGTATTTTGATTTTGTAATCAATACTCTGCACTTTAATACTAGTATTATTTCTGAATTCCGCTGTAGACTCAGACCCATAAGGATTATGGCTCATCTGTTTGAGATTGGGGTTTGAGGGATATCTGTGTTAGGCGTCAAATATGACGCATATATTCTGAGTTTTTGTGGGATATGATTTTATCATGCTTAGCTTCCGAAGAATCATTAGGGAACCTGATCTGTACCAGTAGTCTGTAAATATCTGAATACTTCTGATAAGATTTCCAGTTTTGACATTTTCTAAAGAGGGTAACCCTCTGGGTGTCAATCTGATGTTGATTTCGGTCTTCGGGGTTGACCCTTAGGGGAATTATTTTCTCAACCAATGTCTGATAGGAATCAAGTTTTTGTTTTATCTGTACTCGCTTCCATCACTCGACTGTATCCTATCGATCGAGTGTTCAACTTATAGATAGGAATCCTAATGGGTGTAAACATGTGTTTGAGACATGTTATGTTTGATGGTTGCAAGTGGATGCAAGTGGTTGCTAGTGGTTGCTCGTGGACGCATATACACACACTAGGCACTAGATCGGCTCGAAAACACTCTCATACTGCATATGGATGTGTGAGCATTTTAAATTTTTATGGATGCAAAATGGTTGAATTAGCACATGGATGTTGCATATGAGTGTATGGTTGTGCACTCATATAGAAATGATATGTATCAAATAGGAAAATTGCATACATATTGGACTCATGGCACTGACATAATTCGCATTAAGGAGGTCAACTGAATCAGTAGACCGCCTGATCTTTGCATTAGATAAGGAACATATACACACACTTTTGCAAATGTTCATACAGCACTAGAAATTTCTAAGGACAATGGATGCTTGTGGATGATGACTGAGTAGATGAGTGATTGGATGGTAGGAAACATTCTTCTAAACTTGAAGATTTCGGGGACGAAATCCTTTAAGGAGGGGAGAATGTAACACCCCGTATTTTCTGTGAACTTAAGAATTACAAATCTGAGTATAATTAAAATATAAAATCAGAATCAAGGGAAATGGGCTGTGCCATTGCGTTCGTTACAGAAAAATACGCGAAATAGAGTTCGAAATTTCGTAAATCGGAGTCCATATGACCAAGTTATGGCCTTCCAAAGTTCAGAAAAAAAATTAAACAGCACAGACCAGGTCGACTGGGGAGTCGACCCTAGAGTCGACCTGCCCCCAGGGGGTCGACCCTAGAGTCGACCCTAGTGTCGACCTGGGGGTCGACCTGCCTCCCGAATCTGCTTTTCTGCCTGGGTGCGTTATGATGTATCTGGTCTGGTTTTCTGTCTAGATTCGTCTGCCTAAACCTATTTAAAAAGCCCCAAACCCAGCCTTCTCTGCACACAATTCTATTCTGCTTCTACTCTGCCTCTGTTCTAAATTAAAAATAAAAATGGCGTTGCTACTCTGCTGGAATCAAAACTAGAAGACAATCAACATCAACCTAAATTCAATTAGAGATTAGAGCTTCTGCAATGGTTCTTCAACAACTAGAGTTCTTTCTTTAATCCAATTAAGGCAAGTGCAGTTACTTTCAGATATAAACGTTAATTTTGATTGTGACATGGACTCTAAATCTGAATCTGAGGTTTTATCTATTCTGTTCTAATCTGATCTGTTTTATTCTGTACCTCTTTCCTCTTTCTGTTCTATAGCCAGGCTACCACGAGCCTGAGCCAATCTCATAAGAGATCAACATACGTTAAAATGTTTGGGACAATCAAATGAATGTGCATAAATTGGGCATGGCCGATATGTGATTGATTTGAGGAAAGAACATAGGTTGGACTAGGAACTTAGAACATAAATCTAAGGCATAATTGGACTGATCTGTGTCTGATTTGAGTATATAAACTAGATCTAGATCTGTGCATATATGACTGTTTGGGATTATCATATGATAATACATAACTTGCAAATCTGGAATATTAAGATCTGAACTAAAACACATATCATATGTTAGATCTAGATCCTTGGGCATATTTTATAACGGATTATAACTTAGGTGTGAAGATCCATATTAAGATTTGATAACTATCAAGTGTGAATAACACCTAAGTAGGATATTTTTGAATATATGACATGCATTGAAATAGATGGCTATAGTTGGTATAATTTATATGTGAATCTTTTGTACTAGGCAAGTGGAACTAAATTGGGACATGTAAATTATGACCATAATCTGTGACATGCAAATTCAATGCAAACGTAGGGTATATGATCCTAGTGTGAATCATGACCACTATTTAGGCATGCAAATTTAGGCCAAATTTATAATTAGGCAAGATATGTGAAACTTTAAGGAATGATGAAAATCAGTTATAATTGCCTAATTTGCTAGTTCTGCTATATTTGCCTAATCTGTTAGTTTTATTATATCACCTAATCTGCTAGTTCTGTTATATTGCTTAATCTGCTAGTTCTGCTCTACTGCCTAGTTTACTAGATCTATTCATCTGCTAGATCTGTCATCCGCTAATCTATTAAATTTATTTGTTTAAATGCCTAACCTGTTATATGCCAAAATCTGCTAAGTTGCTAAATCTGTTAAATCCGTTAAGTTATATAATCTGGAAAATCTGTTATCTGCTAAAATCTGTTATCTGCTGTGTTGATATAATCATCCTGTTATTGATATAATCTAAATTGGCATATATATTGGGCGTGCGCATAAACGGTAAATTATTAATTAATTGGCCGCAAAGATAAACGTGACTAACTCGAGGTTAGAACGAGTTTGCGGCGTAATTCTGCCCGGAACCGCCCGACACATCCAGTAGCCGCAAACAATAGGTTCTAATGTGAGAAGTTAGTCATAACCTGCTTAAGACACGAGGTTAGGTTTGGCTTGTGGCAGAGGTCTGCCCGGAACCGCCCGGCCCATCCAGCGGCCACAAGCTAGCGACCTAATGTGAGAGATCTGGGCATTAATAATTAATTAATGCAAATCTAAGATAAGAATGACGTCTAAAACGTATTGGGGGAAATAGGGTTAAACCAACTGGATTAATAGGTGTAGTAAACCCGTCCATGAATATGTAGGCCCAATACAAAGTTAGACAAATCTGAAATATCTGTACATCTGATCTGTTAGTCTGAAAACTTGTTAACTTAATCTGTGAACTAGTAAATCTGAATTATGTATGTCTGAACTTGTAAACAAGTTAATCTAAGATCTGTTAGTCTGGGGACACAAGGTTAGGAGGGGAATTACTTGTGTCATCTGTTGTTTGGGACCCATATTAGTCAGTAACCCTTTCTGGTATCAAAACTTTGACCCAACAATAGGTAGGGTCCGGGCACGCTTACTGAACTAATTATAAGTGGTTCATTCTGATAATGGCGAGGGGTGTTGATGGTGCGTTCCAACCGGGTCATGTGCGTGCATGGATCCTGGTCTGCCTCTGAGGATGTAAGACGCCGTGACATCTGTAAATAGGTCTGTGTCGATTGGTTGTCACTTTAGGGAGTGATACACCCTATTGTGGGGCCGACACATGATATTTATGTATTAGGGAGCTGATCGCTTGGGGTAGGGTTTTAGGGTACACTTAGTTCTGTCTGTTTCTGTTGGTACCGTCTGTTTCTGCGTGGTACCGTCTGTTCGGGTGGTAAAGGCCCATTACTAGTGTACACCTAATTCTACATTCTGTTTCCGTAGGGATTAATCTGTTTCTGCTTCTGTCTGTTTCTGATCAGGTAGTAAAGGCCCATTATTAGCATTCTGTTTCTGTTAAATTATTCTGTACCCGTTCCTGTTTCAGTTTAGACATTAGGGTGACACCTAATTCTGTTATACAAGTATTAGTGCAGAAAAGTGTAAAGCAATAGTTTATGTCATTCTGTTCTTCTGTTATATCTGCTACACCTGTTACAGTCATCTCTCATCCATCTTTATGTTCATGTCATATTATTATTATCTGTTCATATGTTGAAAGTCACTGGACTTGCCAGACTTTTTGTCTGACCCTTGTTGTTTCGCCTCCTTTCTTCCGTTTCCCCCCCACCCCAGGTTATCCAAGGAGGGAATACTTTAGCTTGATCCGGATTTCTCTTTGCTTGAAGTGCTTAAAGTATGGCTTGGCTCTGTATAGCTTCCGTTCTATGGGGATTATGATTTTAAACCATGCATTTTGAAGGCTTTTGTACAAGACTGATATTTTGTACTTGAATTCTGAGATTTGAAAGGGTGTAACCATATTGATTTCTGTTTCCGCTGTAATAAAGTTAAAATTTTTAAAGTACTGTTTTATCTGTCTTGTAAGTTTCTGTTCTGTTTACTAAAATGCTCCACCAAAGTTAAGGCATTCCCTTTGTGAGTGACCTTAACGGAGGCGGGGTGTTACAACTTCTTTCGATGAAACTAACATCGATAACTTCTTTCGATGAAACTAACATCGATAACTTCTTTCGATGAAACTAACATCGATAACTTCTTTCGATGAAACTAACATCGATAACTCCTTTCGATGAAACTAACATCGATAACTGCTTTCGACGAAACTAACATCGATAACTTCTTTCGATCAATTCGATTCGATTAACTAGGCTCGACTAACTTGACTAACTTAACTCGACTTACTTGGTTCGACCAATTCGATTCGATTAACTAAGCTCGACTAACTTGGTCGAACCACCCGATCAACTCAACTTATTTAACTTAACTTATTTCTCAACTCGATCAACTCGATTAACTCCTATCGAATAACTAATATTCGATTAGACTCCATTCGCTTGACTCTAGATCGCAGCGATCACAATGGTTACGCCTGACTCCCTAAGGAAACATCCGACCGCCGTTACAGCCCTGCGAATTACGCTAGCCGTCGTACAAGATGGCAACTTACCCTGAATACTATGTTTGGCTAACTCTGTCTCAAATAACTATATTTGATTAACTCTAGTTCATTTTAACTCTAATCGATTAACTCTAACTAATTAACTCCAACTGGTTAACTCTAACTGATTAACTCTAACTGGTTAACTCGACTTGACTAACCCCTTTAGAATAACATATTCGATTAACTAACTTTCGAATACCATATTCGATTAACTAACTTCGAATACCATATTCGATTAACTCCTTTTGAATGTCTATATTCGATTAACTAACTTCGAATACCATATTCGATTAACTCCTTTCGAATGTCTATATTCGATTAACTAACTTTGAATACCATATTCGATTTCTCCTTTCGAATGTCTATATTCGATTAACTAACTTCAAATACCATATTCGATTTCTCCTTTCGAATACCATATTCGTTTTACTCCCTTCAAATACCATATTCGATATACTTTATTCACTTTATAAAGATTTCCTTTTTAACAACGTTTTATTCGTTTGAAAAGAATTACTTTTAAATAACGGTTCTACACTTTAAAAATGATTTCCTTTTTAAAATGTTCCCTTTCCAATTCTATTTGTAAATGGTTTACAAATATTTCCTTTTCAAATTTATTCTTGAAATATTCTAACTCCTTAAATTCCCGGGAAAATTCGCCATAACCTACTTTGTATCGGGAGCACCGGGAAAATCCCCAAACTCGCCACACAGGCCTTTCCATTCAAAAAGAAATGTTTTGAATTTATTTTCTTTTCAAATATCTCCTATTTATAAATATTCAAATTTATAAACATTTCTTATTTATAAATATTCCACTTTATAAATATCTTTTATTTATAAATTTCCCATTTTATAAATATTCTATTTTCAATATCACTTTGAAAATCCCCTTATCAACATTCGGTATGTTATGGTATTCAATCACATCAAATCACGATGTTCAATATCGTCCATACACACACAATCAATAACAGGTTATAATTCACATCATATATCAAAATATATGAAAAACAATAAAATAACTGTTGAGGAATCCAGTCGGATTCCTCCAACCTGTTTCCCTGCATCCACAGATGTTACACAACATGATTGTCATCACTTTCAGTTCAGTATGAATTATTCTGATAAACAGAATCAATATATAACTATCTAACTGTTTATATTATATATATATATAATATTTCATTAACTGACTAGCAGTTCAATCAAACATTCAACACACAGTCAATCAGATAATTTTTAACAGTTCTAAAAATACAACATGAAATTATAAACTGTTCAGAGTTGGTGAGATTTACTCACATTTGCAGTTCATCGTTAGAGAACGATAAACTGTTTGTTTTGATTTGAATCAAACAATTTATTTCGCCATAAATTCATACGAGCCCCAATCCACTTCCAGTCAGCTTCATTGTGAAGCTCTCGTCCATACGGTCCCAACGTGACTGACGGTTCGTGATTCTGATTTCATATGATCAAGTTATAGCAATTCTAAGTTAATACAATTTTAAACCAAAATAAAACATGATTTATTTTTAAAAGAAATGGGCTTTAACCTTCCTTTCTTACCGGCCCATTTCCATTTAGCCCAACACCCCTTTGTGAAACCTAAACCTGCACCATACTTAAACCGTCTTCCCAAATGCCCTTTCACGCTCTAGTATTTTCAAAACAGAAGCCTTATTCGATCCCCAAACCTTCACCGTTGACCAACCCTTTTGACCATTACTCCACGTCCCTCCGTCCATCTACTCAGGGCGCAACCACCTTTCATCATGCAGCGAAAAGCCCAGACCAATGCAAACTTTCTGCATCCCTCGTTCTCTCCTTCTCCCTATGTTCAAACGCACATCTCCAGATGAAAATGAATCTGCACCCCATTCAAAATTATCAAAACCAAAACCACCCATTCCTCCTTCTCCTTCCTACGCCATTTTCACAATGCTCGATCGCATCATTAAATCCGTCGCTCTGCTCAATGTGGTGACCTCCATTTTCAGTTCGCACAGAACTTCCTTTCACCATAACTAAAATTCCAAGAACAGGACTGCAAATCGATTATTGATTTGTACAAAAGCACAGCGCTAGATTTACTGCTTGAATTCGAGCATCAGACAATTGAAATCGCTTTTCTTATTAAAATGTTGAATCGAAAATCTCGGTGACACGAGAGTAAAGAACCCACAAATCGCACTTTCCATTTAGTATTTGATTATTAGATGCGGCGGCTCAAAGGAGCATTGACCTGAGAGTGATAAAACTTTAGGGTTAGAATTTTGTTAAGGGGTATAATATAGGGATTTTCTTTGAATTAGTGGAGGATTGGTCTCCACGTTTTGCTGAGAATAAAGGAGCGGTGGCACCACTTTCGTCCGTGAAAAATGAAGAAGGAAATAAATTAGTTTTAACTTATATAGTGTACCTCGTTATGTAATATTTCATTCCCATACGAGTCGTCATGGACAGATATAAAAATACCGTTGTGACCAGTAAGGTACCACGATTTCAAAAATATAAAAATACCGGTAGATTAACTCATATTGTGAAATCCCAAAATCGCTGATTAAGGGTGCAAAATACTCCAAATAAAAGTTTGCTTATTTAATTAATTAAAAATTACAGTAAAATTCTAAAAATTAAATTATCACTACGTCTCAAAAGAACCTTGTCTAAATTCAAACCCGATCTCTAGTTATATCAAATAAACCGTTACGGTCGATAAATGATTCTATATCGACTATTTTAAAATTTGATTTGGACATATCTCAAAATCTACAAGACAAAATCCTGATTTTTCTCTTCTACTAGAAAGATATACTCCACCAGCTCCGTACGTTTCTTGTTTCACAGAAATCCGGCTTAAAACGAATCCTGTACATCCAGTTGAAGTTCAAATCGCCAAATAGCGAAATGCCGCGCCATTTCAAGCTCTATTTTAATTATATTATAATTATACATTCAAACCGTCGTCGATTGAATATATTCGTTATTATATTTCGAATAGAAACTCCACCAAATCTCGTATGCTATTCAATTCACATGATATTGTGAATTTCACTATTTCCGACTATTTTGACATTATAATATATTATTATATTATAATTATTAATTAAATATTCAATATTATTTAATTAAACAATCATTAACTTCTCTAAATCACCAATTATATAATTAAATGAATTAATTATATATCTCTAAAAATGCGGGTCATTACAATGTAGCTACTTGTATTTTGAAGTTTGATGACCCAGAAATTAAAAATCAGCTTAAATGTAACTTTTTCCTGCTTTGTAGTTCGGACAGTTAATGAAAATGTTAAATTTTTTCTGCCTTGGCCAATATTTTGTGCAATTTCTTGTCTGCCTTCATTATGTTCTCCATTCGGCCAACAACAGACCGTGGTTCCATGTTATTATTGGTTATCTGTTTATATTTTATTTTTGAACCTTCATTAATATATTGCCAAAATCAAATGCATATGGAACTGAAATATGCAGCAGAAACCGATGCACTTCAATATGCAGCAAACACTTTTAGGAAAAAAAGCAAACTAATTTCACTTTTAGATGGAAAATTGCAAATTAGTTTGCACTTTCTAATTTAAAATTATAAGGACCTAATTTGGAGTTATTACTATATGAACTTCTCTTAGAACTTCAGAAATATGAACTGCTGTGCAAAGCTCCATAATTTAATTGTTAGTACTTAAAATTTAAGTGGAGTATGCTTTTGGAATGAAAGGTGAAATGATAAGCAGTATTGCAACGGTGGCAAGTGGATGGTTCACTTGCCACCAGTGCGCACTGTCATGTAGAAGTCCATCTAAATTCTCATGTTCCTAAGTCTTACCCTCCCTCTTGCTAATTTTTAATGGAAGTGTTATTGACTATTTTTAAGTACAGGATGCAAATGATTTCTTTAAGTCTATTTTAATATTGTCATCATACATTGAAACTGCAATTTTATCTTCTCATGGTCATGGAATACTCATGTTTTCTTCATTTAAACCATTACCAATTAAGTATGATAAGTTAAACATCTTTATTCACCCTTCATTAATGTTTCCTTAATACCAAAGGTGGGGTTTGATAAGGTAATAGTCTTGTTCACTCTTCCATTTTAATGGATTCCTTATCCCTTACATCTTAGCAGTATTCTGCACTTTGAGAAGGAATGACATGATTCATTCTCTTCATTTCGGAATATTTACATGACATCTCAAAGGAAGGTGGAAATAGAGATTGTTCTGACTTTCAGTTTTTTTTTAAAAATCAATTAAAGTAGAAAAAAAATATATGTACCCCACCCTTTGTTTCTTTGAATGGACTGTTTCCCTGTTTATTCAAATTTACTCACTGTTGACAGAAGGGGATATGTATATTTAAGTACTGTAGTTGGATCAACTTGCTGGAATTTGATACATTTCGGTTTTTGTGCTACCTCAATGTTTCCACGCCATGCGTGCTTAGCATGCTTGTAAACATAATTTAAGGGGTTTTGAAAACCTATTTATATGCCATTTGTATGTAGTTAAAAATACTCCTCAACCCCAAGATTGTGGCAGCCATGTTAAGTGCTGACCTTGTGATAACATATATTGAAATGAGTTACCTGAAGCATACATTTATCCATTCATGAAAATAGTTACCTGAAAACTTTACAGTTTGGATAAAAATCATTCAACACTTACCTGTAGGACCATACATATGGTTCATAAGTGCATACATGGGTTCTTACTTATGTTTTGTCTTTGATGTCATGGTTATGTGTATCGTGGCACATACTTACTGTCCTGACTCATGGGGCTATCCACTTTATCCTTTGAACCCTTTTCTTTATATGTTATTTGGACTAGACTTAAGGCCACTACCTGGGAAGTAATATATGGTTGTTAACCTATGTATATATGTGTATATCATATATATAGACATGTAGTTGTAATCCGCAACTGAACCTTATCACAATATTTTTTTCCAAATGGCAAGTGCATATTTTAAATATGTGATCAAACCATGTCTTGTTGTCATCATTATTATGCGATTTCGGGACACTGAGGCAATCCACGTGTGTGTTTATATACATGCACATGTATATGCAAGCTCTCACTTATGCTTTTGTTCAAATTCGGTTCGGATGTTGAGGCGGTGTACACGTATGTATATATATCTATATGTATATGCACGTGTACACTCGCAAAACACCGAGATGGTTCATCCTTGAAATTAGATAGAATGGATATGAATAAAAACAACACTAGTTAAAAAAAACTGATATGAACAAATATCACAAATGTTTATTTTATACATCTGTGTTGAAGGCATGATTAACTATTATATTTCAGTTTTATATTGAAGTTAATTTACTTGAACTATGATTAATCCTGACTTGAGTGTTTTATGTTTTTCATGAAACGCTCGGGTCAGACCCTGAGCGTTACGGATGTAGAGATCATAGTTCAGGATTCGAAGACGGTAAAAGCTGGGGATTCCAAAGACGACGCGCTCTGAAGATTTTAAACTAGTAAACATTTTTCCTGTATTCCAACTGTATTTTTAAATTCCGCTGTATCATAAAAATCTTATGTTCAAAAATTCGGATTTATATATAAAAGTTTTATTCTACTGTTCAATGTTGTGTTATCATTTATTCTGTATTTCTGTGTTGATTCTGTTCTAAACTCTGTAAGCTAAATAACGATCCGTCGTTTTGGTCGTTTTAAGTTGGTTTAAATTACCGATTTGAAGCTGTCAAAAAGGCGGGACGTTACAGTTGTGAATTGACAATGTGGCATGCCAAGTGCTGCTGGAAGATAGATCAAAACTTTAATTGAAAAGAAAATTTTTGTGTGATGTTAACTCTAGGGCCTCATAACCCAGAATGAGACGAAAACATGATAATGGACAACAGAGATAAGGACATGCGTTCACTTCTAGCTGAAAATGATGTCATGGTATGGAGCTCGGGTAAGTTACTTATGTGGGTGATGGATCAAGGCTCCTCGGATGATGGTCATATGAAACCACGACGAATGGTCGGTAACGATCGAGGAACATTATGTTCAGGAAAGATTCTAACCAGCCGCATTCAGTGCTAGCCGGCTCTGCCAATTTGAAGGGTCACATGCGTGTGAGTCCTGGACATCTTCCTAGGGATGATCCGAATGGATAATGAAGATCCTTTGCCTTGGTTCATGATGGAATCCAATTTCCAATACAAGCTTTGCGTTTTCAGTTGTAAACCTATATAGCGACATAATGGGATAGGGAATTATGTCGTCAAAGATTGATACATTTATTTGTAAAAATGATTTCCACACTATGCACTAGTTATAATAAATGAGAATTTCACGTATCAAGCATGTTTGGCTTTTATAAGGTAAAACTCTTTCCCCCAGTTGGTGTTGCATTGTGTGATGGGACTTGAGTCTTATAATAGCGTCATTTTATCAAAAAGCATTGCGAGTTGATATGACGGGTATTCATATGGAGAAAACCTGTTCTGTGTTATACGGCATAGTCCAGTGATTTACCCAACCTTAAAGTAAAGTAAATAACTGTTTTAGTTTTCACACCAGTCCCATTCCTGACCTGGAGTTTACTATTTTCCCCTAATCTATGGTACCCATAATTTTCCACATGGGTATCTAGTAGTTAAGGTTTTGCAGTTCTATCTTGTTGTCATTTTAGAGCAGGATTCTAGATTATGGCTGGAGCTATACTCTGGCTTACTTCGTAGTTTTTCACTGAGGGTATTTGTGTTTCTGCTGTATAATATAATTTATTATTCTACGATATTTGCATTGTACTCTGATATATTCTTATCTCTAATGTAAAGTTGTTTTAATAACAATGAAATATTCTTTTCTGTTTTTGTTTTGATGGATCGTCACATTAGACACTGACTAAACGCCCGGGTTCCAATATTCCTTCAAATCAAACATCTAACCGAGCTCACTGTCTTTTTTCTGCCTTTGATAGCTACTACACTTCCTTCTCTATCACTAAGCTACTTCCACACATTGTCATCTTTAGCACATATGTGATTTAATATCACAAATCACAACAATCCAAATTAATTGACCGCCATCCTAAGGTCGAGGAAGACAGAAAAAACAAAATGGTAAATTTGTAATCTTCTATCTTACGTGACCTTAAAACTTATAGTAACAGATTCATAAAAGATAAAGGGGGATACATAAAGTGTTAAGATATGATTCTTATATAACTCACCTAGAATACAAGAAGTAAGGTATATGGAAAGCAAATCAATGAACCAAAGGAAATGGTCAATATTCCTAGGCAATTGAATGTAGCAAGAATATTTTCTTTTAGTTAATAAGAAGGAAGAATTTAGGAAATTCTATAACTCAGGAGCTAAATTATTATCCGATATTGTAATTCATAAGCATTAAGAATCAAAGATTCTTACGAAAGTTATAAAGCACTATTTTGAATCCAAATACACTCATAAGTTATAAAGCACTCATAATTCTGATTATAATGTAGATTCTTACGAAGATTGCATGCCACTAGCAAACTAATTTGGAATTACCAAAATCCTCCTGACTGAATTTCATTCTCCCTATGTCCATTAGGATTAAATACGAATCCATTAATGAAGGTTCATATTTCGATGATCCAAAATTATATAAAGACAATGTGGAATATCCAGAACTATTATAGGATTCCACTCTACAAAGTCAAAAATATCACCTATGAATATTTTGTTTTTGTTATGTAATATCTTATCATTATTATCAGATGGATTTCTATTCTTCTATTAATATAGCTAAGAGAAATTTCCGATCTTCTATTATATCATGAGATGGATTTTCTGGTCTCCTATCATTATTACTAGATGGTTTTTTTACTTTCTATTATTATTACTAAGTGAATTTTTTGATCTTCTATAATTATCGAATGGATCTTTTGGTTATCTATTTGGCATACTCTATCATTCCAACACCCCAAGGATCGGTAGCAAGTAGTCCTTGCAATCAGAAGATTTCAGTCACGACAAAATCACCATCAAAATATCTCTGAGAGTGACCTAGAGAAATCTATCAAGTAGTTCTTCCGCTCGTGAAGATCCACGTTCTTCAATGCTCCATCTTTATAAGTATTTTTGTAACACCCCGAATGTTGAATAACTTACTATAATATAAAACAGGGCAGAATTAAATTTTAAAATCCGAATCAGGGGAAACGTGCTATGCCATTGCGTTTGTCTCGGAAAAATACGCGAAATAGAGTCCGAGTTTTCGAAAATCGGAGTCCGTATGACCTAGTTAAGGCCCGAAAAATTTTCAGAAAATTTAAAACAGATTTTAAATATTAAAATTTCAAATTTCAGAAGTGGCGGGAAATTTCCCGCCAGACTCAGGGAGTCGACCTGGGGGTCGACAGGGGTGTCGACCTGCCCACCAGGTCGACTAGGGTGTCGACCCTAGTGTCGACCTGGGGGTCGACCTCCCTGGTCGAGCCCAGGTGACCTGGGTGCACCAGTTTGGCTTTTGGGCTGTGTTTTGGTGGCTAGGACGAGATCTGACGGCTCTAATCTGATTTAGTGTTAATCTAATGGCCTAAAACACCTAACTACTCTATAAATACACCCTAAGACTACCCTAATTCATACTAAAAATAGATACAACGTCGTTATGCCGTCAAAATGCAACTTGAAGGAGCCTCCATCAAATTAAAGAGGAAGATAGCTTCTCAAATCAACTTCTAATCAACTCTAGCAACTTAATCTTCTTCATAGGAGTGCTAATCAACAAGTCGTGAGTTTTTATAGCCTTAATGACCAATTGTTGAAATGATTATGATAGGATATAATGAGGTTATGGCTATGAATGTGGATCAATGCAAGTTATGTTATCGTATGCTATGTGTTAATGATGTTATGCAAGTTATGCAAGTTATATGCTATGTGTTATGCAAGTTATGCAAGCCATATGCTATGTGTTATGCAAGTTATGCAAGTCATATGCTATGTGTTATGCAAGTTATGCAAGTTTTAGGCTATTTGTGCATGATGCTAGTTATGCAAATCAACATTGATCCATTATGACACCATGTTATGCAAGTTTGGTGTATGATTATATGCAAGTTCATACATGATATGTTATGCAAGTTTGGTGTATGATTATATGCAAGTTCATACATGATATGTTATGCAAGTTTGGTGTATGATTATATGCAAGTTCATACATGATATGTTATGCAAGTTTGGTGTATGATTATATGCAAGTTCATACATGATATGTTATGCAAGTTTGGTGTATGATTATATGCAAGTTCATACATGATATGTTATGCAAGTTTGGTGTATGATTATATGCAAGTTCATACATGATATGTTATGCAAGTTTGGTGTATGATTATATGCAAGTTCATACATGATATGTTATGTAAGTTTGGTGTATGATTATATGCAAGTTCATACATGATATGTTATACAAGTTTGATGTATGATTATATGCAAGTTCATACATGATATGTTATGTAGGTTTGGTGTATGATTATATGCAAGTTCATACATGATATGTTATGCAAGTTTGGTGTATGATTATATGCAAGTTCATATATGACATGTTATGCAAGTTTGGTGTTTGATTATATGCAAGTAACATGTGCAAGTTTACCCCTTTGTGTGACATAAGTAGCTTATGCAAGTTACCCTTTTTATGACATATGTGATTCATGCAAGTTTGGGTTGGTTATTTATGCTAGTTGGGTTTGATGCTATATGCATGTTGACACCTTTAAAACCCATGTTGATGCTAACGTTATGCAAGTTGAACCCATTGATGTGTGATGAATCTTCCCTTTTAAGTATGTCATGTTGGCGAATTACGTAGGGAACGATGGGGTTAATATTCATGTTAATGAAATGGTGTGAAGTTGGTATGATTATGCATACCAAAAAGTGGATGGACATAATTGAGTCAATTATGTACATCTTTAAATTTGTAATTAATTAGGGATAATTAATACAAATTATGGGGGTGATTAATTAGGTGTATCTAATCGACTAAGACACGAGGTTGGACCCTTTTGTAGCATAAGACTACCCGGAACCGTCCGGCAAATCCAGCGGCTACAAATGATTGGCCCAATGTGAGAGGTCTTAGGCACAAACTTAATACGTGACAATTGTAAAGACACGAGGTTAGACTCGGTTATGGCGTAAGGCTGCCCGGAACCGACCGGCAAATCCAGCTGCCATAAAAGATAGTCTAACGTGAGAGGTCTTTACAACGGTTACGTTCTTAATCAATTAAGAAACACTTAACCAGATAAGCATGTAGTGGGGCATGAGGGGTTAAGTGGGTGCCTTGGGTGGCATGTGGAAATCAAGTGGGTGCCTTGGGTGGCATGTGGAAATCTAGTGGGTTGCCTTGGGTGGCAATAGAACATACGATTAGAATACTTAACCAAAGTGGAACATGTAATTAAACCTGATTAAAGGGTTAAGTAAGTGCCTTGGGTGGCATGGGGAAAATCTAGTGGTTGCCTTGGGTGGCAATAGAAGATAAGATTAGAATACTTAACCAAAGTGGAACATGTAATTAAACATGATTAAAAGGGTTAAGTAAGTGCCTTGGGTGGCATGTGGAAATCAAGTAAGTGCCTTGGGTGGCATGTGGGAATCTAATGGGTGCCTTGAGTGGCAATTGAAATATGATTAGATGACTTAACCAAACTTTAAACATGTAAGTGGGCATGATTATTAAAAAGGGTTAAGTGGGATACACTAGAAGGGACAAGCTTAGGTGGGTAGCTTGTGGGGGCCCATTTCAACCAGTAACCCATATGTATCTTATTGGGCTCGACCCATGTCGAGGACGGGACACGCGTACTGGGCTTGACTATAAGAGGCCCAAACGGGTTAGCGGTGGCAACGCAAGTCCAACAGGTTTCATATGTGTGTGTGGACCCAGGCTGGTAGGTAAGACATTGTTGCACTGTGTAGGTATAAGCCGTGCACCATTGATTGTATCGGGTTGCCACTTTGGGGAGTGATACACCCCACTGTGGGGCCGGCATGGGTATCTACGTTAGGGAGCCGATCGAATGGGAGTAGTGGGTACACCTAGTGGAGATAGGGGCAGACGGCACCTATGTAGTCAGCTAGGGGTACACGAAACTACTATTAAAATTACTAAGTACACTTAGTGGGATCAACCTTTAAGTAGGAATTACCCTTGGGTGGGTAGGTCTGGTGTGGTGCAGTGTAGGAATTACCCTTGGGTGGGTAGATCTGGTGTGGTGCAGAGTAGTATTTATCCTTGGGTGGATAGGCGTGTCTTTACCGTTATCTTAGTTCATCCTAAGTCTAGTTGGCTGCTTAGTGTAGTCATTTATCCCCAGTCGTACCATACCAGGTTTATATCATACCCTAATTACTTTGATGATTGTATTGTTAAAGTTATAGGGCTCACTCAGACTTATGTCTGATCCCATTGTTTTTATCTTTTTCCACAACCCTCAGTTTCTCAGAATGGGCCTAGCACTAGTGGGCTTTGATCAGACTGCTTTATCTCTCTTTTGGAGCTTGGACCGTGATGTAAAGCCCAGCTTATCTTTTCTATTATGGCTATTAGTTATTAGTGGGATTATGTACTTTTGTTTTATCAAGATGGATATTATGTACTTGACTCTTGTTTATGGTTTAGTGATGTAACCAAACATGTTTTACTTTCCGCTGAAATGAAATGATGTTTTTAAATTCTCAAGTATTACTTATATCTGTCTTGTTGTAATTTTTCTGTTCTATATTCACTTAAGATACTCCACCGAAGTTAAGGCATTCCCTTAGTGAGTGACCTTAACGGGTGTGGGGTGTTACACGTGGTATCAGAGCGAAGGTTACCAAAACAGATAAAATTTTTAGAAAACTATTTTTCTAAAAACATTTTTGGAAGAAGTATTTTCAAAAACATGTTTTTAAGAGAAAAGTTTTTGAAAGAAAAGAACATAATCCCCAAGAGCCATATATCCTTCCTTCGATTCTCCGTTTTGAATCTCTTCCTCTTTCTCTTTTTGAATTTCCCCTCCGCGTATAGATGTCTTTTTAAGATAAATAAGGACTTCCGTATGAAGGACGGAAGAACCACTTCAAGGGACTAAGACGTTTGCCGGGCTAAGAAGTTAGTCCAAGGAGGTGAAGGGCTTATGGGTACCTCTAAGATGGACGAGAGAGGAAGGTTCAAATTGCTGTTAGGTAAATAAAGGATGAAACCTTATCGTGGTAAGAAGGCCACGAAAGGAGAATGTGAAGGGGAAGGCTAGTTGTCTTGGAGAAATAGGACCCCTTATTAGGGTTGTCCAAAGAGGTAAGGACGAAGTACAGGATCTTCTGGAGGGTAGATGCATTCCCACACGACGGGTATACCTGATGGGTGTAGGACCGTCTAAGTTGAAATTTGGTTCTTTCGATCATCCTGTTCAAACTTTATTCAACTCTGGCGCATCACATTCATTTATCTCATCATCATTAGTTGAGTCACTGCACCTAGACACCAGTTTAGTAGATGATCCCTTGGTTGTTTCAAACCCAATTGGGGGCTCCACTTATTTGTCCATGATATGTTTGGGTTTGAAGATTTCTATACTTAGCGTTGAGTTTAGATGTGATTCTTTTGTTTTGGGCTTCACGGGCTATGGGTTGATTTTGGGCATGGACTGGTTATCCAGTAATGGTGCCATTCTTGATCTCGAAAGGAGAGTTGTTAGGCTTATGACCCGCTTGGGTAACACTCTCGAGATCTCTTGTAATCCCATAGATTCTGTTATGCTAAGATATCTTGAATCGCCTGACGCTTCGGTCGAGAGTTTGCGATCTGTTAGAGTGGTCCGGGGAGTACTCGGATGAGTTCGAGGAGGTGAAGGGCTTACCTCCGAAGCGGGAGATAGACTTCCGAATATATCTGGTGGATAATGCTAAACAAGTATCTTTGCCAGTGCGCCACATGGATCCTCGTGAGAGGAGGGAACTCCATAAGCAGGTAGGGGAGTTGCTTGAGAAGGGGTTCATAAGACGAAGTATATCAGAGTGGGGTGCTCCAGTAGTTTTTGCCACGAAGGCGGATGGGTCCCTCAGACTTTGTGTAGACTATAGAGAACTCAACAAGCTCACAAAGAAGAATAAACACCAATTGCCAAAGATAGATGATCTTTTTGATCAGTTGGTTGGCGCCTCAGTGTTTCACAATTGAACTTAGCCACGGGGTTTCATCAGTTGGGAGTGACTGAGGATAGTATAGAGAAGACCGCCTTTAGGACTCCGGATGGTTTCTATGAGTGGTTGGTGATGCCATTTGGTTTGACGAACGTCTCGCATACTTTGTTGATTTGATGAGTAGGGTGTTCAGGGAGTACCTAAATAACTTCGTAGTGGTCTTTGTGGATGACATCCTGGTCTTTTCTAAAAGCGAAATAAGTTTTTGTATGTGGTTAATAGGTTAAGCAAAGCCAGTTATTTGATCAACGGTGGTTTTGGAGCGAGACTGGTAAGGACATCCAAAGTTGGACAAGTGCTTAATTATTTAGTCGTTTTTACTAGTATCATCTCATGTAGGTCGTCTAAATTCGAAGGAGGTATCCCTTGGGTGCTTGTATGATATTGGTTTAGGCCTTTGGGGCTTGCACTTGGGGGATGTCGAGTTTGACTAGGATGGTCTGCATGAGAGATGGATAGATGTGACGATTTTGCATGGGAGAATATCCTGGTTTTCTCTAGAAGTGGAGAAAAGCATGCCCTACATCTTAGGGAAGTGTTGGAGACTCTTCGAGCGCATAGTCTTGAGACAGCAAAGGTGGATGGAGTTCTTAGCATCCTATGATTTCGAGATAGCGTATAACCCTGGCAAGAGTAACGTGGTGGTAGGCGCCTTAAGCAAAAAAAGGTTGTCCTTGGGTCCGTTGTTCGTTGAACAACGAAAATTAGAATTTATCTCGATGTTTGATTTCAGACCTTCCGTTGACTTTGTACCCGGTTAGCTAGCATCCTTAGAGGTCAGACCTACTCTTTTAGGGCGGATTGGCGAGGCACAGTGGGACGACCCACAGTTGGTTGAGTTGGTATAGAAGCTCATAAGGGGGGAGTCGTCCAGCCATTTGAGTAGGTACACCCTGGACGATAGGGAGGTGGTTGCGTAGAGACGGTAGACTTTGTGTACCGCAAGACGAGGGTTTGAGGAAGGCTATTCTTGATGATGCGCATCCTTCTAGGATGACCATTCATCCCGGTGGGGACAAGATGTACCAAGACATGAAGCGAGTTTTCTTTTGGGCCGGTATGAAGAAGGATGTGGCCGAGTATGTCGCTAGATGCTTGGTGTGCCAACAGGTGAAAGCGGAGCAAAAGAAACCTGGTGGGTTGCTTCACCCATTGGAAGTTCCGCAATGGAAGTGGGATGGCGTCTCGATGGATTTTATTGATGGGTTGCCTAGGTCGAAGAAGGGTAATACGGGAATTTGGGTTGTGGTAGACAGACTTACTAAGAGTGCCCATTTCATACCCGTGAAGAGCAAGAGGACTGCTCCATGGCTAGCTTCGGTTTATCTTCGAGAAATAATTCGGTTGCATAGGGAACATGACGTATTCCATGTGTCACATTTGAGGAAGTGCCTACATGAGACCGCAGAGGTGGTAGAGCCGAGCTTGCTTAGAGAAGTAGAGGTAGAGCGTGATGCGACTATTCGACGAGCTCCTACCCGCATCCTTGGGTCAGAGATTAAGAAGTTGAGAAACAGAGATGTTCGACTAGTCAAAGTGCAAAGGGGAGAAGATAAGAGCAATGCTACTTGAGAGTCAGAAGCAAAGATGCGTTCATTGCACCCATTCCTTTTTGAGGGTATGTCTTTTAACTTCTCCTTTATCGTTTGTCTAGTACTTATCTTATCTTTAGTATGTCCTCTCATTAGTACCTTTGACCTTTAGATAAGGTAAACCTATGGTTGAAACATGTGTTTGAGACATGTTATGATTGATGGATGCGTGTGGATGCAAGTGTTTGCTAGTGGTTGCTCGTGGATGCATATACACACACTCTAGGCACTAGATCGGCTCAGTCACTTCATATTGCATATTGCATATAATTGTGTGTAGGTAGCTATATTAATGGATGTATAATGGTTGTGCTATCATATGGATGATGCATTTTGGTGGATGATTGTGCACTCATGTAGGAATAGTATGTGTCGATAGGGTTCTTTCGCATACATATTGGATGCATGGCACTATCATGGTTTGCATTAAGGAGGTCAACTAAATCAGTAGACCGCCTGATTCTGCATTAGATAGGGAACATATACACACACTTTTGCATATGTCCATACAGCAATAGAAACTTTAAGGACAATGGATGCCAGTGTTTGATGGTTTGAGTAGATGGTTGTTTGGATGGTAGGATACGTTCTTCTCAACTTAGAGATTTCGGGGATGAAATCCTTTAAGTAGGGGAGAATGTAACACCCCGAATGTTGAATAACTTACTATAGTATAAAACAGGGAAGAATTAAATTTTAAAATCCGAATCAAGGGAAACGGGCTATGCCATTGTGTTCGTCTCGGAAAAATACGCGAAATAGAGTCCGAGTTTTCGAAAATCGGAGTCCGTATGACCCAGTTAAGGCCCGAAGAAGTTTCAGAAAATTTAAAACAGATTTTAAATATTAAAATTTCAAATTTCAGAAGTGGCGGGAAAATTCCCGATAGACTCAGGGAGTCGACCTGGGGGTCGATAGGGGTGTCGACCTGCCCACCAGGTCGACTAGGGTGTCGACCCTAGTGTCGACCTGGGGGTCGACCTCCCTGGTCGAGCCCAGGTGACCTGGGTGCACCAGTTTGGCTTTTGGGCTGTATTTTGTGGCTAGGACGAGATCTGACGGCTCTAATCTGATTTAGGGTTAATCTAATGGCCTAAAACACCTAACTACTCTATAAATACACCCTAAGACTACCCTAATTCATACTAAAAATAGATACAACGTCGTTATGCCGTCAAAATGCAACTTGAAGGAGCCTCCATCAAATTAAAGAGGAAGATAGCTTCTCAAATCAACTTCTAATCAACTCTAGCAACTTAATCTTCTTCATAGGAGTGCTAATCAACAAGTCGTGAGTTTCTATAGCCTTAATGACCAATTGTTGAAATGATTATGATAGGATATAATGAGGTTATGGCTATGAATGTGGATCAATGCAAGTTATGTTATCATATGCTATGTGTTAATGATGTTATGCAAGTTATGCAAGTTATATGCTATGTGTTATGCAAGTTATGCAAGCCATATGCTATGTGTTATGCAAGTTATGCAAGTCATATGCTATGTGTTATGCAAGTTATGCAAGTTTTAGGCTATGTGTGCATGATGCTAGTTATGCAAATCACTATGATAAACATTGATCCATTATGACACCATGTTATGCAAGTTTGGTGTATGATTATATGCAAGTTCATACATGATATGTTATGCAAGTTTGGTGTATGATTATATGCAAGTTCATACATGATATGTTATGCAAGTTTGGTGTATGATTATATGCAAGTTCATACATGATATGTTATGCAAGTTTGGTGTATGATTATATGCAAGTTCATACATGATATGTTATGCAAGTTTGGTGTATGATTATATGCAAGTTCATATATGACATGTTATGCAAGTTTGGTGTTTGATTATATGCAAGTAACATGTGCAAGTTTACCCCTTTGTGTGACATAAGTAGCTTATGCAAGTTACCCTTTTTATGACATATGTGATTCATGCAAGTTTTGGTTGGTTATTTATGCTAGTTGGGTTTGATGCTATATGCATGTTGATACCATTAAAACCCATGTTGATGCTAACGTTATGCAAGTTGAACCCATTGATGTGTGATGAATCTTCCCTTTTAAGTATGTCATGTTGGCGAATTACATGGGGAACGATGGGGTTAATATTCATGTTAATGAAATGGTGTGAAGTTGGTATGATTATGCATACCATAAAGTGGATGGACATAATTGAGTCAATTATGTACATCGTTAAATTTGTAATTAATTAGGGATAATTAATACAAATTATGGGGGTGATTAATTAGGTGTAATTAACCGACTAAGACAGGAGGTTGGACCCTTTTGTAGCATAAGACTGCCCGGAACCGACCGGCAAATCCAGCGGCTACAAATGATTGGCCCAATGTGAGAGGTCTTGGGCACAAACTTAATACGTGACAAGTGTAAAGACACGAGGTTAGACTCGGTTATGGCGTAAGGCTGCCCGGACCCGACCGGCAAATCCAGCTGCCATAAAAGATAGTCTAATGTGAGATGTCTTTACAACGGTTACGTTCTTAATCAATTAAGAGACACTTAACCAGATAAGCATGTAGTGGGGCATGATGGGTTAAGTGGGTGCCTTGGGTGGCATGTGGAAATCAAGTGGGTGCCTTAGGTGGCATGTGGAAATCTAGTGGGTTGCCTTGGGTTGCAATAGAAAATACGATTAGAATACTAAACCAAAGTGGAACATGTAATTAAACATGATTAAAGGGTTAAGTAAGTGCCTTGGGTGGCATGGGGAAAATCTAGTGGTTGCCTTGGGTGGCAATAGAAGATAAGATTAGAATACTTAACCAAAGTGGAACATGTAATTAAACATGATTAAAGGGTTAAGTAAGTGCCTTGGGTGGCATGTGGAAATCAAGTAAGTGCCTTGGGTGGCATGTGGGAATCTAATGGGTGCCTTGAGTGGCAATTGAAATATGATTAGATGACTTAACCAAACTTTAAACATGTAAGTGGGCATGATTATTAAAAAGGGTTAAGTGGGATACACTAGAAGGGACAAGCTTAGGTGGGTAGCTTGTGGGGGCCCATTTCAACTAGTAACCCATATGTATCTTATTGGGCTCGACCCATGTTGAGGACGGGACACGCGTACTAGGCTTGACTATAAGAGGCCAAAACGGGTTAGCGGTGGCAACGCAAGTCCAACGGGTTTCATATGCGTGTGTGGACCCTGGCTGGTAGGTAAGACGTTGTTGCATCGTGTAGGTATAAGCCGTGCACCATTGATTGTATCGGGTTGCCACTTTGGGGAGTGATACACCCCACTGTGGGGCCAGCACGGGTATCTACGTTAGGGAGTCGATCGAATGGGAATAGTGGGTACACCTAGTGGAGATTGGGGCAGATGGCACCGATGTAGTCAGCTAGGGGTACACGAAACTACTATTAAAATTACTAAGTTGTGGGTACACCTAGTGGAGATAGGGGCAGACGGCACCTATGTAGTCAGCTAGGGGTACACGAAACTACTATTAAAATTACTAAGTACACTTAGTGGGATCAACCTTTAAGTAGGAATTACCCTTGGGTGGGTAGGTCTGGTGTGGTGCAGTGTAGGAATTACCCTTGGGTGGGTAGATCTGGTGTGGTGCAGAGTAGTATTTATCCTTGTATGGATAGGCACGTCTTTACCGTTATCTTAGTTCATCCTAAGTCTAGTTGGCTGCTTAGTGTAGTCATTTATCCCCAGTCGTACCGTACCAGATTTATATCATACCCTAATTACTTTAATGATTGTATTGTTAAAGTTATAGGGCTCACTCAGACTTATGTCTGACCCCGTTGTTTTTATCTTTTTCCCCAACCCTCAGGTTCTCAGAGTAGGCCTAGCACTAGTGGGCTTTGATCAGATTGCTTTATCTATCTTTTGGTGCTTGGACCGTGATGTAAAGCCCAGCTTATCTTTTCTATTATGGCTATTAGTTATTAGTGGGATAATGTACTTTTGTTTTATCAAGATGGATATTATGTACTTGACTCTTGTTTATGGTTTAGTGATGTAACCAAACATGTTTTACTTTCCGCTGAAATGAAATGATTTTTTTAAATTCTCAAGTATTACTTATATCTGTCTTGTTGTAATTTTTCTGTTCTATATTCACTTAAGATACTCCACCGAAGTTAAGGCATTTCCTTAGTGAGTGACCTTAACGGGTGTGGGGTGTTACAATTTTTTAACGTACTGACTTTCCCGTACCTTTTGAATCGACAGTCACAACTCACGTCTAACCCAAAATGCTGAGAAGAGCAGATAGTTATTGGAAAGAAATTAGAGGGTGAGATAAGAAAGAGAGAAATATTAGAATATAAGAAGAAGAAGAAACACAACACAAAGTCTCACATTGCAGCAGAACAGAATATAATATAGAAAAAAAATCTTTACGAAGAGCTCGAAAAAAAACTTACAATCATCAGAGTACATCACACATCTGGACAGTTATAATAATATGTCCTCATATACAACACACAGCGGAACGGTATCTATATAATATCATACTTCTGAACTACTCCAATTCGTATCTTTACATCATTCGATAACCTGAACCTGTACGACCCAGTCTGACCCGAGCATTACAAACGCCGGATCAGTCTGGTGAACCGGAGTGAAAACACAAACTAAGTTTAACAGTATCACACAACTTGATTTTAACGCCAAAATCTTTTCGATAGAAAAGGATAATCGTAAGACCAAATCCTCACATAAATACGGACGGTTTTTACCTTACGATAACCCAAAATATTTTTGAAATCATATATTTCTCTTATATTATAATAGTGTCTAAATGCGAGTAAATATCAATATAGCGGAACACTTGCATCTCACGCTCCACATATATAGTATACAATCAAAACTGCGGGTGCTAATTGGAGAATGGATTTCCATGGCAAGGTATGGGCAAGCGCCTTTCCGACAATGTACGTTTGGAGATGACTACATTGGGGTTCAATAAGAATGTCTTGCAACTCAGGCTAAACATGACCGGCCCCTCACTTCACTTGAGAGTACCGAATATATCATTACTACGGTTGGGGGCCAGCCAACCGAATCGATAATATACATATAAAAATAAAAAGGGAGAATCGAAGGCATTTGATTTTTCCAGATCAGGTAATGATATACCCTTTTAATGGGTGCGACCCACATAGTCATGCAACTTACCCGATTTTAACCATTTCTCGGTTGATGAGGCTTGAGGCCATGATTAATTAATTAACTAATTTACCTTTGTTATTATTTTTTGAACATCTGGCCACCATTCACTTTGAATGTCACATCATCAGATCCGTCAAATCACTAATTGACGTCCATTAATATACTCTGGGTATTAAAGAAGTGCCCCCTCTTTACCACCGACTCGGTATATTTGTAAAAATCAACGTATGTGGTTTTTAGGAAATATTCTGTCAGACATTCGTCCGTACAAGTCATCCAAGAATAGAATGAACCGAAGGTACCTTCCTACCACATCCGATATAGGTATCACTCCAAGGATCAATAGTGAGTAGTCCATGCAATCTATAGATTTCAACCACGACAGAATCATAAATCAAATAACTCTGGATGCATGCCAGAGAAATTCGACCAGCAATCCTACCGTTTATGAAGATCTATAATCTTCAACTACTCCATCTTCAATTAGTATATTCACGTATTTGCTGATTCAGAATGATTTTTGAATATAAATTCGATCCGGTCTTTCCGTATTAACAATCGTATGGGTCAAATTTGATAGTCGGTTATTTAACTATCAAATAAACAGTGATGAAAATAAAATGAGTTCATTTGTTCAGTACTCAACATTACTTGGTCTTTTAATTAAAAACAATTAACGAATGTTAATTTAAAACTTCTAAATATATCCATATTTTTAACACAGTATTTACGTCTTATTTTATTTTAAAAGTATTCGTAAAACTATTTCAAATACATTAGAATTAAATCGTATATAAATATTCCCAACTTTGAATTTATCGGATTTCATGTAAACATCGTTACTTGAAAACAGCATCCAACTCCTATTCTTTCAGAATAAACTTATTCCAAAAACTCAAGTTTTATTTCCTTTTACTTTTTTAAATATCATTATATATATATATATATATTCAAATCTTTCCATTTCCATTACTTTGGAAATCTCATTATATATTCTCCAATTTTGCAATTGACGTTGTATCATTATTTCTTTTATGGAAATAATAAATTATTCTTACCCTCTTTCCCATTGCCAACTAATATCATCCTCATATAATCCTGAAGTCATTCAAGTTGGGGTATTTCAATTGCGTCTCAGACCTTGATCAACAACGTTCTTATCTTAAGATAGATATGAGTTGTAATTCAAAAACTGGTATTTATTTTAATATCAAATCAAATCCCATTTAACCATTTTGCTTAAACCATGATTTTATAATCCAACTCTTATTCTTGAAAATATCATTTTTAATTACAACTATTATTACTTAAGTCATTGATTACGTAATTTCCTAGTAAAACATCTCTTTTTAACTTCTGCTTCTTTAAAATAATTCATTTTATAACAAAATCTTATTACATGCTCCTTTACCCAATTCACTTTTAAAAATCCCTTTTCTACTCTATTCAACCATTTCCTTGCTTTGAAAATCTTATTTCGATTTCCTTGCTTAAAATCCCTTTTATAACTTTGTTATAAAAATTAGGGTTTCAATACATGTCTGGTTCATAAACCCCTTTCACGATTCAACTAGATTTCATTTCAACTCGATTTACTTTCATAAATGAATTTCGTTTAAATAGCACTTTGTAACACCCCGCATTTTTAATATAATTAAAAATACGTAAAAAAATGTATATATGCATAAATAGGTAAATAATGGTGATGTACAATGAGAATTAATTAATACATGGAAGAGAAGGAAAAATTAATTCAACAACAGTGTGTGTGACGGAAGAGATGAGAAAATAAAGATACTTAATTTAAATATCAGGAATTAAGTAAAACGGACATCACCATTGCGTTCGTCTCGGAATTCTGCTTGGAATAGAGTCCAAGTTTGCCTAAATCAGACTCCTTATCAAGGAGTTATGGCCTTTAGAAGATTCAACAAAAATTCAAAACAGTTTGAAATTCGACCCAGGTAGCTGGGCGGGAAATTTCCTACCAAACCAGGTAGGTCGACCTAGAGGTCGACCTGGGGGGTCAGGTCGACCAAGGGGTCGACCTGGGGGTCAACTTGGGGGTCGACCTGCCCCTAGGGAGATCGACCTGGGGGTCGACCTATCCCAAGATCTGGGCGATTTCAGTTCTTGTGACGTGTTTTGATGGGCTGTACGGGTCGGATGGCTTCTAGGTCAATCTAAGGGCTCTAAAACACTCTCTGCACCTATAAATACATAGCAAGACCTAACCCTAATTCGTAACAATTCCTTAAGACGCCTCCGTGCTGCCGAACCTCAACCAAACATGGTCGCCGCCCCAAAACTCTAAATTATATTGCAAGTTCTTCATTGACTTTGGAGTTTAATCAAATCAAGTAGCAAAGTTCTTCATCAACAACTCATGCTCCTCAAACAATCAAATAAGAAGATTAAATCAGCATTCTACATCAACAAATCGTTTATTTTCCCCAATCCAGTCAAGGTGAGTGGAATTATAATAAACTTGTTGTATAATAGTATTATTATCGTTCATTATTCCCCAGTTATAAATTCAATGAAAGATTTATGTTATAATAATTGTTCTTTTATTCTCCTTCCTTTTTTATTTTTGGATCTAGGTTATCTTGAACCTAGACGAAATCTTATTGTACATACGTACGATTGAAATATGGGAATATTGGGGCATAACTTGTTTTATGCAATCCAGGAATATAATCTGAAATTTGGTGAATTGAGGCATAACAATTACTATTGCAAATATTGGGGCAATTGGCGGAATTTGTTTGTGACTTGAAATTAAGCCTAAAAGGTTAATTATATTATATGTATAAACGTGGGGAAATATATTGGGAAAATATTGAATTTATGAAATTGGGTATAATGGGATTTTGAAAATTGGCATGTTTGGATATGAATAACATGGAATTAGTGAATTTGGCTACAATTGAGTAATTTGAGTAAAAAGAGAAACCCGAGTTGGGTGCTCTGGTATCCT
Source organism: Allium sativum (assembly GCA_030737875.1). NCBI lineage: Eukaryota > Viridiplantae > Streptophyta > Magnoliopsida > Asparagales > Amaryllidaceae > Allium > Allium sativum. The sequence goes on along the minus strand of CM060927.1, from coordinate 255,604,198 downwards.
ACAGAAAAAGACAGAGATAAAGAAACATGTCAAAACTCGTAAAACATCTCACAGCGGAAGGAAATAAAGTATAATATTCAAATATTGCTTTACCTTATTAACAATACTGCTAAACCAGTATCCAAAGCTATACCATCTCTGTCATGAACATAACCTGGAAGTATGTAATGAGGAGGGGGTCAGAACATAAGTTCTATGTGAGTGGACTTAGAATAAACTTCTGTATCATCCTATATATACCATTCAGTTATATTTGCTTGCTTATTAGGTTATTCACGATATTAGCTCTCTAGGTTATACTCATGTCCCACTAGTAGGTTAACCTAATACAACGTATATGCAGATACCCCCAACTCGTCTAATCCTTTCTATGTATATATACAGTCCCTTGCCGTATGTCGTACGGGCTTCATCATGTAAATATATGCTGCTTTAGTGTAGTGCCACACAAACCGAATTCGGTCTATAGGAATTCGGGTTGTCACATCTGGTATCAGAGCTTCGGTTTAGTGATCTTAGGGAGATAATGAGTGAACGTATTTGTATTTTCTAAAATATAAATATATTATATATAAACCTAAATACATATAGTAGCCCACTAGACATGAAAAGAGTTGGGATATCTCGTTTGTACACTTAAGGAATGGACATAGGAATTTGGAAACCATTAGGTGGTTGGGAAAGTGTACAATATGACTTGAAGCTAGAGAAAGAAAAGTATCCCATAGGATGGAAACTGAAATATTAGTATTTCAGATTAGTGGGTTTAGAAATGAAACCTTAGAAACTAGAAAAGGTTGAAATATGGAAAATGGAATAGGAATATATATATATATATATATATATATATAGTTAAGAGAATTGAACTCGTGAAAGTGCCTAGGAAAGCCTAGTTGAGTTGAAGAACCGCTTTGAGTCTAACACAATGATAAACTTTTAAGAACTTGAATTTGTAAAAGGATTTGTGGCATTTTCCAAGATTTAATCTTATAAGTATTTTGATAAATGCATGTTGGGTTTTAAAATAAAGTGGGGTATATTGTGTAAAACAATGATATCTTGTTTTAAAAGAATTCTCTCATAAAAAGATGCATATTATGGAGCATAAATAGCTTGCTAGTTTTCATATATGAAAAGAAGTTTTGAAATTCTATTCTGTTACCAATAAATTTTTATTATTGATTTACGAAGAAATTTTGTTGGGTGGACAAAATAAGTTGTAGGAATAGAATAGATTTCTACACCTTATAGTGAGTCGTTAGATTAACATTGTAATTAGAAACAATGTAAGCCCTATAGTTATCCTTGTCTACTCCAGCTTTGTAATTTGAAAAAAAAATGTTCTGCATTTTTATATTGTGACATGTTTTTATGGTTTGGCAAAAACAAGTTTTGGAGAAGAAAATTAAGTATTAACACTTTTAATTTTTGAAAGAAAAATGTAATGAAAAGAAAGGAGCTGTCCAAACCATGTTTTAGAAAAGAATGGAGTAGGTAAGGATTAGTACCTAGAATACAACGAGGGAAAGTTAAAGCTATGAATTAAACAATTGGAACCAACTAAAGAATGGTTGAGTTGAGTGATTCTCTAAGTGTCAATCAGATGTTGATTTCGGTCTTCGGGGTTAATATTCAGGGAGTTACTCTCTTGCCAATTTACAGTCAGGGATTAGCTAATATTAAACTAATGGAAAATTTCCCGTAGAATGCATAAGCATTGAGAAAACCTAGATTTGTTGCTGGAGAAAAAGAACAAAAAGGATAGGCTAGTAATACACATCAAGGACTAGTAGTGACTACTAAGTAGTAAAGGGCAAGTAAGTGGGTAGATCCTGTTGTGTGGACTCGCAATTGTCTGAGATGACTGAAGTCCTAAGTTTCTTAGGCCATAGTAGTAGTTATGTAGGATGCTATTTGAGTTGAAAACAGAAAAAGCTTATTTGAAATAATAAACTTAAGTAATTGGATTAAGTCAAATAAGCTAAGAAAGAGAAAAGCCTACCTAACAAGAAACAATAAATTAAGTGAGGCAACAAATGTGACGGGAAAAGAAAATGGAAATCTTAAGAAAAAGATGAATAAATAAGAATTTTTTCCAAGATAAGTGGAAAAAGTGAAGAAATTTTCTTATGTGATTGTGCTTGGATAGGAAAATAGGAAATCTTCATAGAATAGTCATATAAAAATCCAAGTACGATTAGAAAAGAAAAATGGAGGATGTGAATTTTTCCGTTTTATATCTTTTCGTAACATAAGGAAATCGAATTTAATGATGGATGGTAGGGTTTTGGATGCGACAATTGGGTGAACTATGCTCTTATTCTATAAGAGTGTGGGGAAACTTGGATCCAAATTAGGCATACATATTTTACTATGATGTATCTCACTTTGCACATGTGCACAATGTTTGCAATAATTGGGTGCACACTTGATGGATGGATATTGCGAGGGCATATCTGTTTTACTCTTATCGAATTTCGGGGACGAAATTCTTTAAGGGTGGGAGAATGTAAAACCCCGCTTTTTTAATATAATTAAAAATACGTAAAAATATGTATATAGGCATAAATAGGTAAATAATGGTGATGTACAATGAGAATTAATTAATACATGGAAGAGAAGGAAAAATTAATTCAATAACAGTATGTGTGACGGAAGAGATGAGAAAATAAAGATACTTAATTTAAATATCAGGAATTAAGTAAAACGGACATCACAATTGCGTTCGTCTTGGAATTCTGCTTGGAATAGAGTCCAAATTTGCGTAAATCGGACTCCGTATGAAGGAGTTATGGCCTTTAGAAGATTCAACAAAAATTCAAAACAGTTCGAAATTCGACCCAGGCAGCTGGGCGGGAAATTTCCCGCCAAAACCATGCAGGTCGAAGGGGGGGGTCAAGTCGACCTGCCCATAGGGAGGTCGACTTAGGGGTGGACCTATTGTAACGACCCAGAAAATCTGTACCAATTTAAAAAAATTTAATTGGCTAAAATAATGGATTTTAAATATTTAAAATAAATATTTTAAATAATGGCAATGAAAAGTGAGTTTGAATCAACAATTGAAAACGAATATAATTAAATCTAATTATAAACAAGGCTTGAAATGGCGCTGGAGTTTCAAAAATTGAATTCAAACTTTGTCGGACTTTACCGGGTGCAAAACAAAACGGATTTTAGTGAAACTAAAAATATTTAAATCTGTTAGTGAATACCTTTCTAACGAATCTGAAAAATCGAATTTTCATAGCGGAAAGCAAAAGTTATGGCCGAATGAATTTTCAGAAAGGTCGCTATGGAATTTATATAGTCCGTGAAATTAGCCATTTTGCATACGACCTCGGAATTCGACGAAACAACTTTTGTTGGATCCGGGATGTGAAGTTATCGCTAGGTTTCAAATTTCATAATTTTTGAAGCTAGTATGTGAGCGTGGCAAAGGAAAATGTGTTTTGGTCAATTACAGTTAAATTGGATCGACCCAAAATGGGCCTTTTTGTAAACAGTCTCAGAATTCGACGAAACTAGTTTTGTTGGGACCATATCGTCAAAACATAGCTAGATTTATTTTTTTGGAATTTTTCGAATCAGTTTGTGGCCCTGGCAAATTGAAATGTACGTTCACATCAAATATTGAATGTTTTATATTTTAATTTGAAGGAAAACTGACTGAAATAGTCGAATGGGCCTTCGAAACATATCCCATTGTGTTCGGAATGGGGGTAAAACGCTAGGGACGACAGTCGATGGGTTTCGATTGGTGGTTGTGTCAGAAAACCCCTTTAAAACCTCCCCGACCAATCAAAATTTTTATAAAAAAAAAAATCACTTTCTCTCTCCCGATTTGAGCGGCGGCTAGCCTCCAAAGCTTCCCTCCCCGTTTCTGATCACCACGGCCACTTTCAGCACCTCCTCCAGTTCTTTTTGAAGCCCTCCTCACCACCTTCAAATCCATACGGGTTAGAGATCCTATCATCGCGTATGTGCCTCGAATCGCGCGCCCGAAGTCGAGACGTTCACCGCCGCCTCGCTCCTCCAATCTGCCATAGCAGGGGGCCCACCAGGCGTCGATCGCTGCGCCTCTCCAAGGCCTAGAAGGTGGTGCTGGCCGATCGTTTCAAAGCGCCAGAATCGATTATATTTATATATATATATATATAAATATAATTATATTTAATCGAATAACGACGTTTCAGTTCGTATTTTGAAATCGAAACTTCAAACGATTGTACCGGGAGATCCGACCGTCGGATTTTCCCGAAACTGGAACCGTCGGATTCGTTTTGAAAAGACCTTTCTAATGATTTAAATTTTGTGAAGATCCAACGGTTAGATTTTCAGATATGTGTAAATCAAATCTGAAGAAAAAAGCGCCACGGCCGCATTATGGCCCGAAGCGTCGTTTTGATTAAATTTGCTATTTTAAAATAAAAAAAATAGCGATAAATCGTTATAAAATACCATAAACAATATGGAATGGAAATAAACTGAATTTGCTCGATTTATGTGGTGTTTGATGGTTGAATGTGTTTGGTGTGAAAATTACATTAAAGAACAAAATTGGTGTTGTCGAATGATTTAACCATTAAAATAAATTGATTTGAAATTCTAAATATACGTGAATTATTTGAAAAGGCCGAGTTAATTCTCATTTCAAATAATTGACCGACGATTGAAAATCGAAGATGAAGACGATGGTCGAAGACCGGAGATCTTCACCTCGTTTGGATGGTAACCGAGGTCCTGATTGGGAGGCATCCCGAAATATGGATAATGAGTGGTGATCGTCCAAACGTACGTGGGGGTCGATGGGTTTGCGAGGTATTTAGTGCCTCCGGTTTCGTTCAGACCCAAAACGGACTTGTAAATGGATTGTGTGTCTGACATTGGATTTTATTCTGTGTTGATTGATCCCTATTAAATATACATCTGTTTGGCGGCGGAGAATTTATTCTTTTGCTTAACGCCCTTCTCTGAAACGCACGAGCTCAGAGGTTGTATATCGATGGACATCAGTCGCATGGCATGAATTGCCTATGTGGCATGCTAAGATGCAGTGATCAGGGCTTCTGTTGAAAAGAAAAGTCTTGTGGTGATGATCAAAGCACCGCCTGTGTGGCGTAGCTTTGTGTATAACGTGAATTCGCGAGCCTCACACCCCGGTATGAACCAGAAACGGGAGAAGGACCTCAGGGAGGGCATGCATTTCTTTCTAGCTAGGGTGGTGTCAGTGACCTACCAGCCCTGACATTTATATGCTTTTCACCTGTGTGGTTGTTGCTGTTGCGAGGCGCCTCGGTTTGATCGGGCGATCCGGGTCCGATGGATTCATTCGTTGGCTCATTTACGCCCCAAAGGGCGGGGAAACGCAGTGTTCAGGAATTTTAATCCACATCGGTGGACCGGCCCTGACGATCCAAGGGCCCACCTGTGTCTGGGTCCTGGGACACGGGCTAGAGCGTCTCGAATTCGGTAAGGACTATCTTTTGCCTTGGTTCATGACGGAAATCCAATTTCCAAAAACGACATCGTGCAGTTTTGATTATATATATATATATATGGCGACATGATATATGGTACCCATGCCGCCTATGATTGATATTTATGATTCAAATTGTTTTTGAAACATATAAACACTAGCAATAATATCAAATGCCTTTGTTTTATTCGTATCAAGCATATTTTGACCGTTATAAGGTAAAAACTTTATCCTCCGGTTTGCGTTGCATTGTGTGATGGGAACTGAGTCTTATAATGGCTTCATTTTTATAAAAAGCATTGCGATGTTTAAAAGAAAGATTTGTTTTTAAAGCACTGGCAATCCAATGGAGTAAACCCGTTCCACGAAAGTGGCGAGGTCCTGTGATTGGCCATATTATATATGTGTTGAGTAGATTTCTCATACCAGTCCCATGATTGACTCGTAGTTTGTTTCACTTTCAAACTCGGGTGGCCCTTTTTCTACACGGGCAGCCTTGTATTCAGGTTTAGCTGGTTCTTTCTGGATAGCTGGAGCTGAATATGGATTCTATCATTTATCTCTTTTTACGTTGTTCAGCTCCTATTGTACATATTTTGTTTGTTTTCCACTGTAGACATTTATGTATAGCTGAACTGTATTTTTACTAAGTATGATCCTGTATACTGTGTAACTCTGATGATTACTTTTATCCAGTATATTCTATTTTTCATCCTCTGGTGTATTTATTTCATTCTGTTCTGCTATTATCTGTTTCTGTGTTATATTCCACGGATTACCCTTGCCACCGTCAGTACGGGGTTTGGGGTCGTCTCATTTGGTATCAGAGCTTTGGTTAAGCTTAGTTCTGGAATATAACATTTGAACGAACTCATCAGAAAAAGAACCAGTAGTGTTCTAGGACGGGTAACTCTATAAAGATAGGATCAACAATATCCTAGTATGAGTAAAGCAGAATGAAATTACACCTCGATAGACACATTTACATTTGAAGTATATGTTTCTATGTTTTAAAATACCTTTTCTGTAACCTGACACTTGATCTGCTAATTGCAGAAGTACTAGAAAAATGAGTGTCAGAAACAGGAGAAATGCAGAACCCGATCGGGAGGCTCTATTAAAGAGATATCGAAATCTGAACGGAGCACAGTTCTCGGGCAATGAATCTATAATTCAAACTCAAGCTTGAGTGAGCTCTGTCGAAAGAATTTTTGAGCGTATCCAGCTAAGAGATGACCAGAAACGGTTAGTAGCATCTTGGGCGCTCAAAGAAGAAGCTTTAATCAGGTGGGAAACAATCATCAAAGATAATCCAGAAGGTGATATCACCTGGGACAGATTCAAAGTGATTTTCCTAGAAAGATTTACTCCTCCCGAAGCGACGGAGCGATTATGTGATGAATTTTCTTATCTAATACAAGGTGATATGACCATCCCAGAATATCAAAAAGAAATTCAACGAACTTGCTCACTTTGCTCCTCATCTGATTCAAGATCCAAAAAGGAAAAATCTGAGATTTATTCATGGCCTGCAAAGGAGATATCAGAATAGTGTACTGAGGAATGTAAAACTTCCTTTCTCTGAAATGATTTATATGGATTATCAGTATGAAGATCTCCATAAGAAAGGAATGTTACGCGATGAAGAAGTAGTCAGTTCTAGTGACAAAGAGGAGTCGGAAACTGATATTGCTGAAGCCAGTACCAGGTCAGAGGTCAACAAGAAGCCCAGTGCCAAGAGGAAAAGGACCAGAGCTGAGAAAGAACCCGTAACGACCGCCACATGCAATAACTGCCATCAAAAGGGGCATTTGTCGATAAACTGCGAGCCCTTAAAGAAACGAAGCAAGGGTGGATTCAAACCCGGGGGGAAGTCTCGAGAAAGTAGGAAATGTCGGAAATGCCATCATGTTGGTCATATTGAGAAAAACTGCCCGCTATTCAAAAAGCCTGGAATAGTTCAAGCAAATGAAGTAGCAGAAATTTCTGAGCCCTCAGCTAGTCAAGAAAGGGCCGATGTTTTAGAAGGCACGCTAACTGTCAAAAACATTCCAGTCAAAGTACTTTTTGACACAGGCGCGTCACAAAGCTTCATTGCAAAGGATGCAGCTAAGAAACTGGATTTGAATTTGAAGAAGCTCAAGGAACCAATGACTGTCCAGAATCCGGTTGGGGGTTCCATAGATCTCAATTGGATTTGTGGAGTGCCGGTTTCTTTCTCTCGTTATCGGTTTCCTACCATCGCGGTCGTCATGAATTTTAAAGAGTTTGATCTTATCTTGGGGTTAGACTGGTTGACCAAATATGAAGCTGAAGTTAAATGCGCCGACAAAGTTGTAAAGGCCAAGATTAAATCAGGTGATTATATAACCATTCCCTGAGAAGGTCAGAATACTAATAGAAAAGACTTCTGGGCAGCTCTAAATGTTTCTCCATCTCAAATAGAAAATATCCCTGGAATCGCTGAGAATATTCCTGGCCTCATCAAAGACATTCCTGTCGTCAAAAATTATGCGGATGTGTTTGAAGAAGTTGTCCGCTTACCTCCGCAGAGAGAAATAGATTTCAAGATTGCTTTGATTCCCAATGCAAGGCCGGTAGTTCACGCTATTCGAAGAATGTCCTTGAAAGAGAAGGAGGAATTAGACAATCAAACAAGACAGCTAGTATGGAAGGGTCTGATCAGGCCTAGTTTCTATGAACTGGGTGCAGCAGTGGTCTTTTTCCCGAAATCTGACGGTACTCTACGTCTATGAGTAGATTATCGTGATTTAAACAAACAAACAATAAAGAATAAATATCCATTTCCACGGATTGACGATTTGTTGGATCGATTAAATGGCGCACAAGTATTCTCAAGAATGGACCTAGCTACAGGCTTCCATCAACTTCGAATTGCCGAAGAGTGTGTTCCAATGACAGCGTTCAGGGGTACCAACTTATTCTACGAATGGTTAGTAATGTCGTTCGGCTTATGTAACGCTCCAGCCTATTTCGTCGATCTGATGAATAGAGTGTTCAGAGGGGTTTTGAATAAATTTGTTCTGGTTTTCATTGACGATATTCTAATCTTCTCTAAATCAAAGGCCGAACATGAAAAACATTTGGAACAAGTGTTAGAAATCCTCAGAAGGAATATATTGAAAGCAAAGTTTTCCAAATGTATATTCTGGCAAGATGAAGTAAAATTTCTAGGCCACGTAGTATCAAAAGAAGGAATTGTTGTGGATCCAAGCAAAATCACAGCTATTTAGGATTGGAAACAGCCCAATACCCCACCGAAGTCCGCAGTTTTCTCGGATTGGCTAGTTATTACCGGAAGTTCGTTAAAAACTTTTCGAAGATATCTGGCCATTTAACGAAGCTTACAAAGAAGCACTCTAAATTCAAATGGACTCCCGAGAGTGAAGAGGCTTTTGAAGAGCTAAAGTTGAGATTAACAACTTCTCTAGTGTTAACCATCATCGATGGAAACCAGGATTTGAAAGTCTGGACTGATGCTTCTAGAGAAGGCCTTGGCGCAGTGTTAATGCAAAGGGGTCAAGTGATTGCTTATGCCAGCCGTCAACTGAAGCCACACGAGAAGAACTACGTAACTCATAATCTTGAGTTATTGGCTATAGTATCCGCTTTGAAAATCTGGAGGCACTATCTTCTGGGTGAGAGATTTGAACTGTTTACAGATCACCAGTCGTTAAAGTATCTGTTCACTTAGAATGACCTGAATCTGAGGCAGCAACGTTGGCTAGAGTTTCTTGCAGCATATGACTTTGAAATTATAAACACTCCAGGGAAAGCCAATGTCGTGGCCGATGCGCTGAGCCAAAAGAATGTAATGATTGCCAGCTTTATTATCACGACTTCACTGATAGATAAAATATCTGCTCTTCAGAAGGATGATCACTTCATTCAGAAGATCAGATAGATAATTCAACAAGGCGAACCCTCGAGTTTTCAAGTAGATAATGAGGAGATTCTAATGCTGAAAGGTCGAATCTGTGTCCCTAACATTCCTGAGCTTCGAAAGGAAGTACTGGATGAATGCCACAAGTCAAAACTTAGTATCCATCCAGGAGTAAGCAAAATGTATAACGACATCAAACGCACTTTCTGGTGGAAGTCGATGAAAAGGGACATTTCTTTATATGTTAGCCGATGCCCTACCTGCCAGCTAGTCAAAAGCGACCAACAGAAACTAGATGGATTGTTACAACCACTAGAAGTTCCTGGTTGGAAGTGGGAACATATTTCTATGGATTTCATTGGTGGTCTGCCCAGAACCAGAAAAGGGAATGACAGTATTTGGGTGATCATAGATCGCTTCATGAAGACCGCCCATTTCATACCTGTCAAATCAAACAGAACTGCTCAGAGTCTGGCGCAGATATACTTCAGGGAAATAGTTAGACTACATGGAGTGCCGCTCAGTATAGTCAGTGATAGAGATACAATATTCACTAGCAAATTCTGGGAAGCATTTCAAGTCGAACTGGGAACGAAGTTGAACTTGAGCACCGCTTATCATCCTCAGACAGACGGTCAGACTGAGAGGGTGAATCGCATTTTAGAAGATCTATTGCGGGCTTGTGTTCTAGATTTCGGTGGATCAGGGAAGACCATCTGCATTTGGCTGAATTCTCATATAACAACATCTACCAAGCGAGCCAAACAATGTCGCCATTCGAAGCATTGTATGGTAGACCGTGCTGATCTCCTGCTTGTTGGGTCGAACCCGGTAATAGACTTGTGTTGGGGCCAGATATAATCAGAGAAGCTGCCGACAAAGTCGATTTTATTAAGAAGCGATTACTCGCCGCTCAAAGCCGACAAAAGAGCTATGCCAATAGCAGAAGGAGAGATATATCCTTTGCTGTTGGCGACTATGTATATTTGAAAGTATCGCCGATGAGAGGAGTTATCCGGTTCGGTAAAACTGGAAAGTTGGCGCCCAAATTCATTGGTCCGTTTCCTATTCTGGAACAGATCGGGACTCTCGCTTATAGGGTTAAATTGCTTGACTGGTTGCCTGGAGTTCATGATGTATTTCATATATCTCAACTTCGAAAGCATGTTCATGATCCAGACTTGATCGTGGAAGAAGCAGCTCAAGAGGATATTGAAATTACTCCAGAATTAGCTGTGAGAAGAGAGCCGCTAAAGATTATCGGCAAAGAAACCAAAGAGCTGAGGAACAAGAAGGTTCACTTAGTCAAAGTGCAATGGAGTGGAGATCCACGAGACTGTACTTGGGAAACTGAGGAGAGCATTCAGAAAGCATATCCCATATTCCGAGTAGATATCTCTGATTGACTTCGGTGCAAGGTACATTTACCCTACTTTGCATTACCATTTAATTCTCTACTCTGTTGTTATTTTCTTTCCATGGATGTGCACTTTTAAATTCTATAGTCTGAATGATTTTAAAAGAGTATAGGAGTTGATCGGTATATTTTTGAGAAGTTAAAACAATTTGAATGTTGGTTGTGTTGTGTGATTGTAGATTTATCAAACCACTTTCGACTTTGTTCCTTTTCGGGGACGAAAAGTTTTAAGTGGAGGAGATTGTAACGACCCAGAAAATCTGAACCAATTAAATTTTTTTAAATTGGCTAAAATAATGGATTTTAAATATTTTAAATAATGGCAATGAAAAGTGAGTTTGAATCGACAATTGAAAACGAATATAATTAATTCTAATTATAAACAAGGCTTGAAAAGGCGCTGCAGTTTCAAAAATTGAATTCAAACTTTGTCGGACTGTACCGGGTGCAAAACAAAACGGAATTTAGTGAAACCAAAAATATTTAAATCTGTTAGTGAATACCTTTCTAACGAATCTGAAAAAACGAATTTTCATAGCGGAAAGCAAAAGTTATGGCCGAATGAATTTTCAGAAAGGTCGCTATGGAATTTATATAGCCCGTGAAATTAGCCATTTTGCATACGACCTCGGAATTCGACGAAACCACTTTTGTTGGATCCGGGATGTGAAGTTATCGCTAGGTTTCAAATTTCATAATTTTTGAAGCTAGTATATGAGCGTGGCAAAGGAAAATGTGTTTTGGTCAATTACAGTTAAATTGGATCGACCAAAAATTGGCCTTTTTGCAAACAGTCCTAGAATTCGACGAAACTAGTTTTGTTGGGACCGTATCGTCAAAACATAGCTAGATTTATTTTTCTGTAATTTTTTGAATCAGTTTGTGGCCCTGGCAAATTGAAATGTACGTTCAAATCGAATATTGAATGTTTTATATTTTAATTTGAAGGAAAACTGACTGAAACAGTCGAATGGGCCTACGAAACATATCCCATTGTGTTCGGAATGGGGGTAAAACGCTAGGGATGACAGTCAATGGGTTTCGATTGGTGGTCGTGTCAGAAAACCCCTTTAAAACCTCCCCGACCAATCAAAATTTGTATATAAAAAATTCACTTTCTCTCTCCCGATTTGAGCGGCGGCTAGCCTCCAAAGCTTACCTCCCCGTTTCTGATCGCCACAGCCACTTTCAGCACCTCCGCCAGTTGAACTTTTTAAAGCCCTCCTCACCACCTTCAAATCCATACGGGTTAGAGATCCTATCATCGCGTGTGTGCCTCGAATCGCGCGCCCGAAGTCGAGACGTTCACCGCCGCCTCGCTCCTCCGATCTGCCATCACAGGGGGCCCACCAGGCGTCGATTGCTGCGCCTCTCCAAGGCCTAGAAGGTGGTGCTGGCTGATCGTTTCAAAGCGCCAGAATCGTTTATATTTATATTTATATATATAAATATAATTATATTTAATCGAATAACGACGTTGCAGTTCGTATTTTGAAATCGAAACTTCAAACGATTGTACCGGGAGATCCGACCATCGGATTTTCCCGAAACTGGAACCGTCGGATTCGTTTTGAAAAGACCTTTCTAATGATGTAAATTTTGTGAAGATCCAACGGTTAGATTTTCAGATATGTGTAAATCAAATCTGAAGAAAAACAGCGCCACGGCCGCGTTATGGCCCTAAGCGTCGTTTTGATTAAATTTGCTATTTTAAAATAAACAAAAATAGCGATAAATCATTATAAAATACCATAAACAATATGGAATGGAAATAAACTGAATTTGCTCGATTTATGTGGTGTTTGATGGTTGAATGTGTTTGGTGTGAAAATTACATTAAAGAACAAAATTGGTGTTGTCGAATGATTTAACCATTGAAATAAATTGATTTGAAATTCTAAATATACATGAATTATTTGAAAAGGCCGATTTAATTCTCATTTCAAATAATTGACCGACGATTGAAAATCGAAGATGAAGACGATGGTCGAAGACCGGAGATCTTCACCTCGTTTGGATGGTAACCGAGGTCCTGATTGGGAGGCATCCCGAAATATGGATAATGAGTGGTGATCGTCCAGACGTACGTGGTGGTCGATGGGTTTCCGAGTTATTTAGTGCCTCCGGTTTCGTTCAGACCCAGAACAGACTTGTAAATGGACTGTGTGTCTGACATTGGATTTTATTCTGTGTTGATTGATCTCTATTAAATATACATCTCTTTGGCGGCGGAGAATTTATTCTTTTGCTTAACGCCCTTCTCTGAAACGCACGAGCTCAGAGGTTGTATATCGATGGACATCAGTCGCATGGCATGAATTGCCTATGTGGCATGCTAAGATGCAGTGATCAAGGCTTCTGTTGAAAAGCAAAGTCTTGTGGTGATGATCAAAGCACCGCCTGTGTGGCGTAGCTTTGTGTATAACGTGAATTCGCGAGCCTCACACCCCGGTATGAACCAGAAACGGGAGAAGGACCTCAGGGAGGGCATGCGTTTCTTTCAAGATAGGGTGGTGTCAGTGACCTACCAGCCCTGACATTTATATACTTTTCACCTGTGTGGTTGATGCTGTTGCGAGGCGCCTCGGTTTGATCGGACGATCCGGGTCCGATGGAGTCATTCGTTGGCTCATTTACGCCCCAAAGGGCGGGGAAACGCAGTGTTCAGGAATTTTAATCCACATCGGTGGACCGGCCCTGACGATCCAAGGGCCCACCTATGTCTGGGTCCTGGGACACGAGCTAGAGCGTCTCGGATTCGGTAAGGACTATCTTTTGCCTCGGTTCATGATGGAAATCCAATTTCCAAATACGACATCGTGCGGTTTTGATTATATATATATATATATATATATATATATATATATATATATATACGGCGACATGATATATGGTACCCATGCCGCCTATGATTGATAGTTATGATTCAAATTGTTTTTGAAACATATAAACACTAGCAATAATATCAAATGCCTTTGTTTTATTCGTATCAAGCATATTTTTGCAGTTATAAGGTAAAAACTCTATCCTCCGGTTTGTGTTGCATTGTGGGATGGGAACTGAGTCTTATAATGGCTTCATTTTTATAAAAAGCATTGCGATGTTTAAAAGAAAGATTTGTTTTTAAAGCACTGGCAATCCAATGGAGTAAACCCGTTCCACGAATGTGGGGAGGTCCTGTGATTGGCCATATTATATATGTGTTGAGTAGATTTCTCATACCATTCCCATGACTGACTCGTAGTTTGTTTCACTTTCAAACTCGGGTGCCCCTTTTTCTACATGGGCAGCCTTGTATTCAGGTTTAGCTGGTTCTTTCTGGATAGCTGGAGCTGAAGATGGATTCTATCATTTATCTCTTTTTATGTTGTTCAGCTTCTATTGTACATATTTTGTTTGATTTCCGCTGTAGACATTTATGTATAGCTGAACTGTATTTTTACTAAGTATGATCCTGTATACTGTGTAACCCTGATGATTACTTTTATCCAGTATATTCTATTGTTCATTCTCTGGTGTATTTATTTAATTCTGTTCTGCTATTATCTGTTTCTGTGTTATATTCCACGGATTACCCTTGCCACCGTTAGTACGGGGTTTGGGGTCGTCTCACCTATCCCCAGATCTGGGCGATTTCTGTTCCTGTGACGTGTTTTGATGTGCTGTACGGGTCAGATGGCTTCTAGGTCAATCTAAGGCTCTTAGACACTCTCTACACCTATAAATACATAGCAAGACCTAACCCTAATTCATAACAATTCATTAAGATGCCTCCATGCCGCCAAACTTCAACCAAACATGGTCGCCGCCCCAAAACTCAAAAATATATTGCAAGTTCTTCATCAACTTTGGAGTTTAATCAAATCAAGTAGCAAAGTTCTTCATCAACAACTCATGCTCTTCACCAACAATCAAATAAGAAGATTAAATCAGCGTTCTACATCAACAAATCGTTTATTTTCCCCAATCCAGTCAAGGTGAGTGGAATTATAATAAACTTGTTGTATAATAGTATTATTATCGTTCATCATTCCCCAGTTATAAATTCAATGCAAGATTTATGTTATAATAATTGTTCTTTTATTCTCCTTCCTTTTTTATTTTTGGATCTAGGTTATCTCGAACTTAGACGAATTCTTATTATACATACGTACGATTGAAATATGGGAATATTGGGGCGTAACTTATTTTATGCAATCGAGGAATATAATCTGAAATTTGGGGAATTATGGTATAACAATTATTATTGCAAATATTGGGACAATTGGCGGAATTTGTTTATGACTTGAAATTAAGCCTAAAAGGTGAATTAGATTATATGTATAAACGTGGGGAAATATATTGGGAAAATATTGATTTTATGAAATTGGGTATAATGGGATTTTGGAAATTGGCATGTTTGGATATGAATAACATGGAATTGGTGAATTTGGCTATAATTGAGTAATTTGAGTAAAAAGAGATTATTTCACGAATGATTGTATAATCAAAGTAGAAATGGGTTAAGTAACACCTGAAATATGAATAAACTTAACCAATATATAAGGAATGATAGTAACCTGTTAGGAACACATGCATGGAAAAATTGGAATAATAGGTATAGCCTATTAATGGGATTATAAGCATGAACACAAATTGGGGTTTTTGGGTAAAGATTGAATTTGAGACTTGGAAATTGGATATGCCGTTAAGATCCTAGAAACATAATCAAAAATGGAATATGTTGGACAAACCATGTTTTTATGTAGTTATGGAACTCGACACATGACATGAAATTGATAATTGATATATGACATCTAGAATAAACACGAACATTCTTGTGAATTGATAATTGACATATGCCATCTAGAATGGACATGAACTGAACATGAAACATGGCTAATTCGACGTTAGAATGAGTTTGCGGTGTAATCCTGCCCGTAACCGCCCGGCACATCCAGTGACCACAAACTAAAGGTTCTAATGTGAGAAGTTAGTCATAACGTGCTTGAAACCCGAGATTAGATTGAGTTGTGGTGTAATCCTGCCCGGAACCAACCGGCACATCCAGTGACCACAACAATAGGTCTAATGTGAGAGCTTGGGCATTAATAATTAATTAATGCTAATGACACATGCTAGTATGGTAAGGTTAAGTCAACATGAAATACTAGACAACACTAAACCAGTTTGACTCGATATATGGGTGGGTTAAGTCAATGTGAACCACTAGATAACACTTAACCAATTTTACATGATATATAGGTAGGTTAAGTCAACATGAACTGATAGATAACACTTAACCAATTTAACATGATATATGGGTGGCTTAAGTCAACGTGAACCGCTAGATAACACTTAACCAATTTCACTGAATATATGGGTAGGTTAAGTCAATGTGAACTGCTGGATAACACTTAACCAATTTGACATGATGCGTGGGTTGAATTGAATACGTGATTGGGGGTTAAGTCAACTTGGATACATGGGAAAACTTAACCAATATAACAGTATCAAAGCAGGGAAAAGTGGGGAATGATAAGATTAAATAATAGATAAACTTATCCTAGGGATAAGAAATGAATATGACTTAAGATGTAATACAAGACTCGAAGGGTGGGACGACTTATACCATGAAATAAGCTAATCTAAGCTGGAAATGTGGGAGAACACCCATAGCCTATCATTTGATAAAGAGAACTTAAGTCATGCTTGAATTTATAGGTAAACCTTAGTTAAAAGGAACTAAGTAATAAACCTTAGTTAAAGAGAACTAAGTAACAGAAACTAAGTATCAAACCTTGGGTAAGAGAACCAAGTAATAAAACTTAGTTAAGAGAACTAAGTAAATAACGAGAAAGATAACTAAGTAGTAAACCTTAGTTAAGAGGACTAAGTTGTAAACCTTAGTTAAGAAAATGGACGATTAAGAGAAACTAAGTAGTAAACCTTAGTTAAGAGGACTAAGTTGTAAACCTTAGTTAAGAAAACGAACGATTAAGAGAAACTAAGTAGTAAACCTTAGTTAAGAGGACTAAGTAGTAAACCTTAGTTAAGAATACGAACGATTCAAGAAACTAAGTAGTAAACCTTAGTCAAGAAAGCCAAGTAGAACACTAGAAGGAGCAAACGTCCGTCTGACCAAGAAGAAGGCTCCAACGGTCTGGGTTACGAAGCACGCGGCTTCGAGGGGACGTGAGGGTACTCTTGGTATCCCTCTGTAAGGTTGCAGATGATCCTCCTGGGCTCACAGAGGTTAAAGTCTGCGTTAAAAGAACCAAGAGTATGCCTTGGTTGCGATATAAGGCAACCTAAAGACTAGGATGGACCAGCGTGAGGCGGCAATATCTAGATTAGCCCTGTGATAACTCGTCGTCATTTACCTACCATCTTGAGTCAATCGAGCACGTGAAGCGGAAAGGCAAAGAACTCCAAAAGACCATATACTTGCTATCTAGTTATGGGTAAGGTTAGCCAATAGGTTTGTGGGGGCATAAGAGGTCTGCGTACAGTTCTCATTCTTGATTTTCTTGGGTGCCTTTCATTAGTTGAGGGAGGGGTCAAGTGGGACCATAGCCACACACAGTTAAAACAGACCTTAGCATCTGCATCGGCAGATAATTTAAAGCTCCTGACCGAGTTCCGTGTTTCTTGATTAGCCCTGCCACGGGACTCGGGCCGCACATATAGAGGACATGTGCAACTAAACATCGAAAAAGATTCACAATGCGTACGTGGGGAAAGTCTAGGAACATTCATCGCTCTGGGTAGTGTGTCCTAGACTAGGGGGCATTGTTCGTTAGGTAGCATAAACCCTAGTGGCCCTAGGTAGCATAAACCCTGATCGAATCTAGAAATCGTTCAATAGGTAGCATAAACCCCAGTGGCCTTAGGTAGTGTAAACCCTGGTTGAATCTAGGAAGCGCTTGATAGTAAACATTAGATTAGATCTAGATGATACACGGAATCTAGCAAGATCGAGATTGGCAGTCCAAACGATTTCAAGAATGGTGGCACTACACTAAAGCAGTATAGATTTACATGATGAAGCCCGTACGACAAACGACAAGGGAATGTGTATATACATGGAAAGGATAAGACGAGTTGGGGGTATCTGCATATACGTTGCATTAGGTTAACCTACTAGTGGGACATGAGTATAGCCTACAGAGCTAATATCGTGAATAACCTAATAAGCAAGCAAATATAACTGAACGATATATGTAGGATTATACAGAAGTTTATTCTAAGTCCACTCACACAGAACTTATGTTCTGACCCTCTCCTCATTACATACTTCCTGGTTAGGTTCATGACAGAGATGGTATAGCTTTGGATACTGGTTTAGAAGTATTGTTAATAAGGTAAAGCAATATTTGAATATTATAATTTATTTTCTTCCGTTGTGAGATGCTTTACGAGTTCTAACATGTTTCTTTATCTCTGTCTTTTTCTGCAGGATACCAAAGCACCCAATTCGGGTTTCGATAGATTGGATTTTAAAAAAAAAATCGGTCTGTAGGAATTCGGGTTGTCACACACTTCATAAATTGTTATTAATTAAAATAATAATTTACTTCCATCATTAACTACTGTAAAAGTAGTTAATTTCTTGATTAACTAAAATAAATAGTAAATTCCTTTTAAAATCTTATTAAAAATTAAAACTAATATTCGTTAAACCATTTTACTAGATAATTTCATAACCAACTGATTAAATAATCAGTTCCAGGTAAAATGGTTGACTTAGTCAACTCAAGACAAGATTATTCTTTAATCAATTCCAGTTAGTCATTCCTTTAATTAATTAATAATATAATTAATTTAAATTTTTCCATTTTAATTGTTTTCTTAAAAACAATTATCAAACTCTTAGCCGTTAGGTTAATTTCTGCTAATTTGTTTTTAAACCTTCTTAATCATAATAATTTGCTTTATAAATAAATTAATAATTAATTTATAAACTTAAATAATAAATATTTATTTTCTTTCAATAACTTTTATTCAAAATAATATACATAAAAATCTATCTCCAGCTATAAATAATTTTTATAACTTCAGTGCTATTGATTCACCTGACGGTAAATCAGTATTTAGCAAACAAATGTTGAATTCCAGGTCAACGGTCAATAACCAAATCAATTGTCCAATCATAACAGTTCATATGATAATAATATAGGAATAATTAACATTTAATATATTTGATGAATCCAATTGGATCCCTCTAACCTGTTCTTCCCCGCATTCAAATAGTTTATCTAAAATATAATCATTCAATTTCACTGATAATTTCTATAATAGTA
The DNA here is from genome assembly GCA_030737875.1 of Allium sativum. Taxonomy (NCBI): domain Eukaryota; kingdom Viridiplantae; phylum Streptophyta; class Magnoliopsida; order Asparagales; family Amaryllidaceae; genus Allium; species Allium sativum. Next base: position 255,585,116 of record CM060927.1, on the reverse strand, counting down.
AATAACTATTTTTTAGCATCAACCAATCAACAAAAAAATTCCAACAATTTAACACGTTTACTTTAATAAATGTTCCAACAAGGTAAGTTACCTCCATTGGGTCCAATCGTTAAAATAACGATTTAGTTTTTTCACTGAAATTAAACAATAATTTCATTAGTTCAATCAATATATGAAGATATATTTAACTAGCAGTCAACCATTAGCTTCCATACCACACAAATTATAAAACCCAACTTATATGAAATATAAGTGGGAAGAACTAAGTGAGTTTAACTCACATTGATTTGATTTCGTTGCCAAAACAGCTTGTTTTATTTAAATTAAACAAGTGTTAAATTTAACAAAGAAAATCCATTTGATTCCAAACGCATCCAGTTTTGTTCCATAATGTAGATCTCAGTGACAGGAGTCTAACACATCTCAATTTGTTCCATTCTGTTCATGTGGTCAAAAGTTATTTATGTATAAAGGTTTATATAATTTAATTAAAATTATAACCCTAATCACTTTTTAAATATATATTACAATCCTTAACCACTTAAACTATAAACTAACTAATTACTTAATTAGGGTTTTAACATTAAACTAATTACTTGTAATTCACACTTTTAACATGTCGATCCTTATGGATTCCAAATACTGAACGGACTCGTTTTGACCCATTTGTTTTCCTTAATTAATTCATAAAATAAACTAATCATCATTATTATATTATAAATCTTAAACATGCCAGTTCATTTCAAAATGGGAAACTGACATAATTAAATTGGATAACAATTTACGTTTAAGATTTTAACTTGTTGATCCTACTGATTTTTAATACTGTTTAGCACTTACAATCGAACTACTAATATAAATACTTAACTAATCTATTAACTTTTAATCAAAAGAAATAATAGCTATTACGTTTGATTAGGCAAATTAACAAGCCCAGTCTTCATTGGTTCCAAAAATCTACAGGTAGACTATAATAGAAAACGAAGTGGCAAACTTCCTGATCGTTCGAACTTGGAAACCACTGGGTTGACTTCATCAACCACACGCACCAAACATCTCAACCCATGCCTCACGCCGTTGATCGGCCTTCACCAGAAAATGCATCGGCGTCTCCTCCACGATCGCAACTCCCAGCAACTCGCCACTCTGCCATGATCGTAGCCCAACTTGCTTCCGCCCGCTGATAGAAAAAGGCCACGCACCAAATGATTTCACCCAACCTATGCTCTACTGAAGAAGAACACCACCGCACCACCATATCGTCCTCCGTGACATCATCAGGAACCACCGCTACTAGCGGACCACTACCGACACCCTTCGACGCCATTCCCCTCACATGCAATGCCCTCCTATCGCCAGAGAAGGCCTCTCGACATTACGGCTTTGAGAGAGGATCCCGGCCAATCCGAAGCTCAAAATCCGATCATAACGGTTTAGTTTGAAGGTCTCGGCTAGCTCGAGAAATCTGTGGTTGGGAATTTTCGATTCAAGCGAGTGGATTAAAAGATCAAAAGGAAAGAAGAGTGGTAAATTCTGGACGTTTGTTCATAGCATGGCGGTTGGAATTAGTGTTTAGCCACACATGTTTTATTTTGACAGAAACTAGGGTTTTGGGAAATGGGGTGGTGTATATATATGGACTTAAAATTATTAAAAAAAAAAGTGGAAATTAGGCTAGGGTCCGTATTTAAGTTTGAAATGTAGCGCATGCTCCTCCCAAAGTATATATGTAAACCCGGTCCCCGTTTTAAGTGCCGCTCCTTCTTTTTTGAAACTTCCGCCTGCTGTGTTAAACCCTTCCGCCTTTTTCATTTTCACCCAATTTTTTTTTTCGCTACTACATAAAAAAAATTCAAAAATATGGAAATATTCTCGAAAGTCCACGCAAACAAAAAAAAGTTGCATACATGTATGCATCTTTTGCCAATAGTTGCATACATGTATGCAACTATTGCATACGTTGTTTTCTTCAGAAATTCTGGACCGAAATATGCATGCATGTGTGCAACTAATTGTAATACTTGCACACATGTATGCAAGTATTTCATGCAGAAATTTGAACTGATATTTATGCAGGTGAATTTATGCACACATGCATGCCAAAATTACGCAATACTTGCATAGATGTATGCAAAGAAATCGAGCGCAGATGCATGAGTTGAAAACGTGCACGGATGTATGCAGGAAAATACATATACATGCATACTGTTATGCATTAAACTGCAATTTCGTTGTTTTTTCTATTTTTTTTGTTTTTTGATGCCTTGTTTGATTGTTTTTTATCTGAATTTTTCATCGTTTACGTGTTTTAATTAATTACGGATTTACGTTTTTTTAATTTTTTTCTATTTTTTTAGTGAATTTTTGAAAAATAGGGACTAAATTTACAATAAGTTTATGACCGGATGTGAGACTAATTTTAAAACTTAATAGGGACCTTTGCTAAACAGACCCTTATTAAAATATTATTTAACCAACTTCGCCATGAAGTAATCCTCACAAACACCTACAAACGACTTCTGTTTTTCAGTAAAAATGCTAGTCCTAGCATAAAAAAATATTCTGGACCCGATGGGACAAGTTTTGTCGAATTCCGAGGTCGTTTGTGAAAAGTCCTTTCTAATTATCGATCAAAAATCAAGTGTTTAAAATTCCTATAATTATCGAAAAAATCCAGTAAATTTGAAACTTAGACATTTTACTAGACCTCTTCCTTATGGATCCAATGAAATTTGTTTTGTTAAATTTGGAGCGTGTTTGGCTAGTCGTTTATTCGTTTAAAGTTACCCCTGTCTAAATTATATAAACGATTAAATAGAAACAAGGCCGTTTTTGGCCACCGAAGTCACATACGACATCAGTTTGCCATGAAATTTGATTTTCTTACAATAATTTAACGATACGGTTCCAACGAAACTAATTTCATCGAAAACCGAGACAGTTTGCAAAAATGACTATTTTTAACATTTATATAATATTAATAAAATATTAATTAAATTTCCAAATAATTAAATAAAGTAATAATAACTTATTTTCATCATATATATCCAAATAGAATATATATACAACTTCAAATATAAATTATACAACTTAATATCGCCAATTTTCGAGTTAAACGGTATCTAACTTATTTTAAAAACCCTTAACAATTTATTAATAAACGTTATATTTTAATAACAATTTCCAAAGCGAATATTTTAAAATTTGAATTGGATATAACTAACAATCTATAGCACGAAATCTAGATTTTTCTCTTTTATATGAAAATTGTAATCAACAAGATTCAAACATTTCTTGTTTTACAGAAATCCGACTTAAAACGGATTATGTATATTCAATTGAAGTTGAAAACTAAATATTATGAACTACCGTGCCATTTCGAGCTCGATTTAAATTTTATATATAAATTATAACATTCAAAATCGTTTTAATATTTAGTTCAATATTAAATTCATTAATATTCCAAATATAATATTTAAAATAATAAATAGAATTAAATATTAGACTAACAAAATTACGGGACATTACAGTATTCATGGAGGTTAATCTCGAATGCACAGTTGGTTTGAAGTGGTTTGTGTCTAGTTCCCATCTTTGTCTCTTTGAACTAACTTAAGTCAACAAGGGAATATTGATTTGATAGTCAGCTCTTTAACTATGAAATCCACCAACATCGATAAGTATATCAATATCTTAGGCCCTTTAATTTAAAATTATCCATTAAAAACATCATGTTGATTCTTAAAAATTGATTATATGTTCGTCTTAACAAATCTCTCATGTTTTCATTACTTCGAAAATAGTAATATATCTTTATATTTACCAAACTCCTCTCTTTTTCTCCTTTCTCTCAAAATATCGCTATATTCCGCAAATAAAACTCATTTATCTCCTTTGTCTCGAAATACCATTATATGCACTTAACCAGTTGCTGTAGATTTCATTACCAGATTTTATATGGTCAAAAATAACGTCAAGCGACATACTTTTTATAATATAACTCTAAACGGTTTATTAATTTTAAAACTTTGTTAATTAAGGTTTACACTCTTTCTTATGAAAATTATAATTATATTTCCAATATCCCATTCCATTTCAAAACCAATATAACCTCTTATTCTCATTTTCTCGAAAACCAAAACAATTTACTTATTTCTTCGAATAAGGGTATTCACCAAAATATACTATTTTCATTGCTTAGAAATTAGTGCTATATAATTAATTAATATAGTCACACTTTATATCTAGTCCAAAAATGTCAATAATACATTGTTTACTTTAAAACCTTATAGGTTATTATATTTCTGAATCTTTGCAAATTAATGTTGTAATATTTTTCTTATCAACATAATAAATTATCTCCAACACCTTACCATTACAAACTAGTACTATCTCTTAATAATAGTGAAGTCATTCAAGTTAAGGTATTTTATTTACCTCTCAGACCTTGGTCGACAACGTTCTTATCTTGAGATAGATACGAGTTCAAAACTCAAAATCTTATTTATTATTATTGATCCCAAAGATGGTTTTTATAAACCATTTCTTATATTTGAAATCTTCTTTCAAATATAATTATTTTTACTTAATTTGTGAATTAATTAGTCTTACCAAACACCAAACCTTTGATTTAAGCCTTTTAAAAACAATTGTTTACCAAATCTAGGGTTTATTAAAAAGTACATTTACCATATACTTTTGTATTTGGAAACTTCTTTTAACTCAATCATTTACTTAATTCAATTATTAAGTAATACCTATTTAAAACCCTTCACATTTGATTTTTAACCCCTTTTATAAACTTTCTTTGTCGTACTTGGATTTATTATCGAACCAATATAAAAACCCCTTCACTAAGTCAAAGAAAAATATTATTATAACTTGATTACTTTTTAAATGATGTTCATTTAAAAAAAATAATCATTATAAAAAATTATTAACTTCATCGCTAACTAAAATGAAAGTAGTCAGCTTCGTTATTAACTCAAAATAGAATAATTATTTTCATTTAAAAGTTTATTATAATAATATTTAATTATAAACTTCTTGACAACTATCTTAAATTTCAGTTAATTAAAGATTAATTATCCTTCCAAGAACACTCGTTAAGTTTAACGACTATTTGGGAAAACTGTTTAGATTAGATAAATTGAAACAGATTAATCTAATAATAGTTTACAATTAAAACAGTTGACTTAGTCAACTAGTAAACAACTATTTAACTCGTTAACTCATTTCCATAAATTCCTCCTCTTAAATTAATCAATAACTTAATTAATTTAATAATACCACTTAATTGTTTTCTCAAAACAATTATTTCAAACCATTAGCCATTGGGTTAATTTCCGACTTCATTGCTCATGAAACTTATTAAAACGTCAAACCAAATCATTTATAATTAGTTATAAAAATCCACTATAAAATGTTAATTTATAAACTTCTATTGTATATAATAGAATTTAAATTTTTACTTTAGTTATGGAAATGAATTTATAACTTCAATTGCGTTAATTCTCCTTATGGTAAATCAATGTCTAAAAAGACGGGTTTAGGCCATTTGCTGCCAACCACTTAATCAATATTGTCTATTGATTAAAACAAAACTATCATTGCATTTCAATACAACGATCAATATCCAACCAACAATCAACATCCAATCATGATATAACGTTATTTGGAATAAACAGTTGACATATGAATAATGTGAAAAACAACTAACATACAATTTATTTGAGGAATCCAGTTGGATCCCTCCAACTTGTTCTTCCCTTCATCACAGTCCATAATATCATATTATAATGGCATATGAAATAAATTTATTGACCCAATCATAAATATTGACATACAACGATCAAACAATACCAACAATAATCCATAGCGTCCAATCATCCAATTTATATTATCATTAATATATTGTAGTTATATGAATTAAATCACATCATAGAACTCAAGAAAGCATGAGAGTTAACTCACCATTTTATTTTCGATTGATGAAGTTGCATTTTTTTCATTTAATTTTAAATGAGTGTTTAAAATTAAACGAAATTCCAATCGCTTCTTATTCCTTTCGAACTAGCTCAGCAGTGTAGTGTTCTTCACTGCGATCCTAATGTCTCTTGTTTTGTTTAATTCTTATAATGTGACGACCCGAACTTCCCCGTGAAGGAAAGCCCGATTACTTTGAGAACAAGACAAATTGGAACACAAATAGAAGAACATTTCTGTAATGACCCGCATTTTTAGAGATATATAATTAATTAATTTAATTATATAATTGGTGATTTAGAGAAGTTAATGATCGTTTAATTAAATAATATTGAATATTTAATAAATAATTATAATATAATAATATATTATAATGTCGAAATAGTCGGAAATAGTGAAATTCACAATATCATGTGAATTGAATAGCATACGAGATTTGGTGGAGTTTCAATTCGAAATATAATAACGATTATATTCAATCGACGACAGTTTGAACGTATAATTATATTATAATTAAAATCGAGCCTAAAATGGCGCTGCAGTTCGTAATTTGGCGATTCGAACTTCAACTGAATGTACAGGATTCGTTTTAAGCCGGATTTCTATGAAACAAGCAACGTGTGGAGTTGGTGGAGTATATCTTTCTAGTGGAAGAGAAAAATCGGGATTTCGTCGTGTAGATTTTGATGTACGTCCAAATCAAATTTCAGAAAAGTCGCTGTAGAATTCCTTTATAATTCGTAACGCTTTATATACGTTATAAAAGGGTTTTTAAATGTAAAACTGAATATAGAGGTAATCGGGAATCTAAAATATCAAATTTGTATATTCTGATATGATATTCTGGAGCTGGATGATATCATATGTGAAGATATACGATAACATGAATTTATTTATATTATATTTAATTATATTTAAATATATTTATATATTTAAATGGTCTATTCAGCGCTTTAAAAATAGCCAGTTCTGCAAACGAAGTCGGAATTCGACGAAACTAGTTTTGTTGGATCCGCAATGTCAAATAGTTGTTAGATTTCCAGTTTCGTGATTTTTAGAGTCACTGTGTGGCCGTACGGATTTTTAGAGTGAAAAACAAGCAGTATTTCGATGGTTAAAAATACATTGTGTGAGCATACGGAGTCAGAATTCGACGAAATCAGTTTCGTTGGGACCTTAATGTCGAACTCTAGCTACGTGTCCAGTTTCGTGATTTTTAGAAGGCGTGTGTGATCACAGGGATTTTAGAGGACATGTAAACAGCGTATGCTTAAAAATAAATAAATAAAAATATAAAAATAAAATATCTAGGTTGCCTATAAATACCCCAAACAACACATAACCCTAATTCTTTCATTCCTAAGTCAACACCAATTTCCGCCGTAGCTTCTTCTACCTCTTTTCAGAAAACGCAAGATTTAAATTCAAAACAAAATCAAAAGAAAATCTGTAAATTAGAATGTATACAGATTCGAACTTGTATTAGCGTTGGCATCATCTCCGTATGATTTCTAATGGGATCGAAGGGTTTTTGGGTTCGCTGGTTAATAAAAGCGGCGACTAGGGTTGGCATTTAGGGAGGTTGGGACATCGACGCTTGTTTACATGGGTGGGGTTGGATTCGTGGCGCCGAGTAGTAGGTGGTGGCAAGCTTTTGGGTGAATCGGTGGAGGAAAGTGTCGCTCCAGTATTGGGGAGCTCGCAGAGTGGGATTCTGGTAGAGGGACACGAGTCCAAATTAAATGGCTCGGGTGTTAGGAGGAGATGAAGGGGAGTACAACGGCGATGTCTGTTCATGATTCAGTGGAGTAGAGTGAGAGTTTGGATCGTTCAATCGTGCGGTAATTGCTGCTGTGAGTAGCGACTGTGTTGGGGAAGAAAGGTAAATACGGGTCCGGATTTTTATAAGTGTTGATGGGCCAGTTTTTGTTTTAGATGGTGAGGCCCATTGTGTTAAAAAGTAATTTGGTTCTAGGGTTAATTTAAATAATGAACAAACACTAAAAGTTCAACATATATAAATAGTAAAATCCAATTGTTTAAAACATGGATTTGCGTAAAACATGGACTAGGAATTCAACAGATAATTATAGGTGAAACTTACGACTTATTTAAAGGTAAATAATGCTTCGATTGTTTATAACTTGTAATAATCATAACTATCTCATATACCATCAGAATCTGGTGAAAACAAGATATGTTGGGATCATACGGACGATGACTACACCATGGAACCGACGGGGAGTGGATTGGAGCTCGTTACAATTTATGGCAAATTAAATTGTCCGATTCAAACCATCGAACGTAAACCGATATTTTTCGGTTAACGCGCAACTGTGAGTAAAACTCACTAACTCTGAACAGTTTATATTTTCATGTTATATTTTTTTAACTGTTAAATATGGACTGATTGATTGTGTGTTGACTGTTTGATTGAACTGCTAGTCAGTTAGTTAAATTTCTATATTGATTCTGTTTAACAGAATATATCATATGGAACTGAAAGTAATGTTATCTATACTGTCTAACATCTGTGGTGCAGGGAAACAGGTTGGAGGAATCCAACTGGATTCCTCAACAGTTATTTTATTGTTTTCATATATTTTGATATATGATGTGAATTATAACCTGTTGTTGATTGTGTGTGTATGGACGAGATTAGACATCGTGATTTGATATGATTGAATACCATGACATACCGGAATGTAGATAAAGGAGATTTTCAAAGTGATATTGAAAAATAGAATATTTATAAAGTGGAATATTTATAAATAAGGAATATTTATAAATTGGGATATTTATAAATATGAGATATTTGAAAAGGAAATAAATTCAAAACATTTCTTTTTGAATGGAAAGGCCTGTGTGGCGAGTTTGGGGATTTTCCCGATGCTCCCGATACAAAGGAGGTTATGGCGAATTTTCCCGGGAATTTAAGGAGTTAGAATATTTCAATAATAGAATTGAAAAGGAAATCATTTTTAAAGTGTAGAACCATTATTTAAAAGTAAATCTTTTCAAATGAATAAAACGTTGTTAAAAAGGAAGTCTTTATAAAGTGAATAAAGTTAATCGAATATAGACATTCGAAAGGAGAAATTGAATATGGTATTCGAAGTTAGTTAATCGAATATAGACATTCGAAGTTAGTTAATCGAATATGGTATTCGAAGTAGTTAATCGAATATGGTATGTGAAAGTTAGTTAATCAAATATGTTATTCGAAAGGGGTTAGTCAAGTCGGGTTAGTCAAATAGAGTTAACCAGTTAGAGTTAATCAGTTAGAGTTAACCAGTTGGAGTTAATTAGTTAGAGTTAATCGATTTGAGTTAAATGAACTAGAGTTAATCAAATATAGTTATTTGAGACAGAGCTAGTCAAACATAGTATTCAGGGTATTGCCATCTTGTACGACTGCTAGCGCAATTCGCAGGGCTGTAAATAGCCTACGGCGGTCGGATGTTTCCTGAGGGAGCTAGGCGTAACCATTGTGATCGCTGCGATCTAGAGTTAAGCGAATGGAGTTTAGTCGAATATTAGTTATTCGATAGGAGTTAATCGAGTTGATCGAGTTGAGAAATAAGTTAAGTTAAATAAGTTGAGTTGATCGGGTGGTTCGACCAAGTTAGTCGAGCCTAGTTAATCGAATCGAATTGGTCGAACCAAGTATGTCGAGTTAAGTTAGTCAAGTTAGTCGAGCCTAGTTAATCGAATCGAATTGGTCGAACCAAGTAAGTCGAGTTAGTCGAGTCAAGTTAAGTTAGTCAAGTTAGTCGAGCCTAGTTAATCGAATCGAATTGGTCGAACCAAGTAAGTCGAGTTAGTCGAGTCAAGTTAAGTTAGTCGAGTTAAGTTCGTCGAGTTAAAGTTATCGATGTTAGTTTCATCGAAAGGAGTTATCGATGTTAGTTTCATCGAAAGGAATTATCGATGTTAGTTTCATCGAAAGGAGTTATCGATGTTAATTTCATCGAAAGTAGTTATCGATGTTAGTTTCATCGAAGGGAGTTATCGATTATAGTTTAATCGAAGTGAGATTTTCAAATAAGAGATATTTGAAAAGGAAGAGTTATCGAATATTAGTTATTCGAAGAGAGGTTATCGAATATCGTTTATTCAAGAAGAAGTTAATCGAATATAGGTTATTCGAAGAAGAGTTAATCAAATACAGATTTCTCGAAGAGAGTTAATCGGCAAATTCGATTATATCGAATTCGGGAAAGTACTTATTCTTTCCAGTGTTTAAATAGAGATTTATTTATTTATAAATAAATAAGTGTTAGGTTAATTATTCACTAATAAGAATAGATGTTATAATTAAAGTTAGATAATTCGAAAGCAGGGATTATAACGTTATCGTTATAACCAATGTTTTAAATATAGAAGTAGATTAGTAAAATTGGATCCGAGAAAGGCGTAAAGAAGTTGTTAAAGATTAAAAGATAAACTTTGACCATTTCGAAGTTATAACGTTGTTCAGTTAAGGTCTGAGAGGTAATTATACCCCAACTTGAGTGACTTCCTTCTTAACTAAGAAATGGTAAGGCTTGATCGTAAAGGAGTTTTGGAAATGTTTTCCAAACGAAAATCAGAAATGTTTTCTGATAAAAGAAAATAAGAATTTAGAATATAGGGAAACAGGAGATAAGTAAATAAATGAACTAAAGAGATTAATGTTAAATGATGTTTGTTCGATAAAATTTCCATCTGGGAATAATATCGTTGTTTGCACACTTATTTTTCTTTGATGGTTAAATCACAGACTATCGAAGTTTTGACCATTTTAACGTTGTTAATATGGAGAGACCGGTTGGATTATTATCCAAAGAACCACTCTGTATTGGCATAAGCATCGCGAATCATATATGCCAAAGATAATTGAAGACGGAGTAAAATGCAAGGGCTATCCTGTTTACAGAATAGTGCCTTCGGTTTGTCCAGTCCCAGGACAACTTGTATGGACGAAGGTCTGACAGAGTATATCCAATGGATCGCGTAAGTTGATCTGTTCAAACGTATTCACGTTTGGTGGCGGAGGAATTCGTTTCTCTTAGCTGTATACCCGTGTTATTTTTGGATAAGTCAATTTGTGATTTGGCGGGTATGACGATGTGACATTTCTAAGTGAATGAAGATGGATGTCTGACAGAGTAATTCCAGAAGGGTCACGTACATTGATTTCTTCAACCGTACCAAGAGTGTAAGTGGAGAAGGAAACTTCTTTTAGCTGACACGTAATGTATTGTTGTAGACGTCAATTAGTGATTTTCGATGGATCTGACAATGTGGCATTCGAAGTGAATCTATTGTGATGACAAAGCGTAGCTTCTAGCCTCAAATCCGGTAAATGACAGAAATCGGGCAGGCAGCATGGCTAAGTCGGTCGCACCGAAGTAGGGTGTATAATCACCTATCTAGTGAATATTCATTTGTTTCTTAAATCTATCAATGCTGTCCCATATATATACGGGAACGGTTGCTGATCCCAACCGTTGGTGATGTACATTCGATACACTCAAGCGAAATGAGTGGTCGGTCATGTGTGGCTGAGTTACAAGATGTTCTTGTTGAACTCCAGTGTATCGTTCCTAGAGTACACTGATCGGAAGGTGGTTCCATACCTTGTCATAGTTGGAAATCCATTATCCAATACGTGCTTGCGATTTTGATTGTATACTATATATGTAGTAACGTGAGATGCAAGCGTTTCTACTAGACTGATATTTATTTGTACTTAGACATTATTATAATATCAAAATGATATTGCTTTGAAAAGTTATTTGGATTCTCATAAGGGAAAAACCCGTTCCGTATTCACGGCGTGGTCTTATGAGATATCATATACCTGTTTTAAATGATTTTAGTTTATTCACACCAGTCCCATGACTGACCCGGAGTTTATTTTGTTGTTTTCCCTAAACTCTTGGGTGCCTAAATTTGTACGGGCAGTCAAGTAGTCGGGATTTGCAGATACATTGAAGAGCTTGGAGCAGGAGGCTTCAGGATTCTATAGCTATTATTATTTCCTCTGTTGTTGTAAGTGTTGTGCTCTGATAAGTGCTATTGTATACATAACTGTTATATTTCAAGGTTATGTTATCTATTATATGCTATTCGTTCCGCTGTGAGGTTCGTGTTACTCTGATGATTGTGTTCTTCTTCTTCTATTCTAAGTTTCTATCTTATCTATCCTCACCCTCTGTCTTCTTTCTATTAGTTTCTTGAATTTCCAGTGCGATTTGGGTTGGACTTGTGTTATTTAGTCAGCTCAAATTTCCCCGGATTTTCGGGTCACTACAGTTGGTATCAGAGCTTAAGTTAAGTTTTACCTTGGCTCTGTGGCGTGACTCGGTAGAGATAGGGTTAGTAATATCCTAGACTGAGTTTGAGTTTATATATATATATGAGTGCGTATATGTTATTCAATATAAATAATTTTATATTGTGGAGATTTATTGGTTGAGCTGTTTGTGAATTCTGGTCGATCAGTCTGATCCACTGTATCGGTAGGGGTTACTAAACACTCGAATATGATGAACCGTCATGGTATATTTTGAAGGGAGGGTAAACGAAGTAATTTTACCCGAATATATTTTGATATAGTATATGGGTTGTGTTGGTTGTAATTATAATCGAATGAGATTATAAAGTGAAATGGTTATAAATAACTAATCAGAATCATATAAGTAAAGTATATGAAATAAGATGAATTAAATCTGAATTTAAATCAGATTTGGAATTAAAATAAGGAAATTTTAAGTTCCTGGGGGACTTTGAAATGTTTTCAAAATGGAAGTATTCAGTAATGGTTTTGAAAATGATATAGTTTGGAAATCACTTGGGTCGCTGGAAAATAATTCCGATGATGACTGCGCAGTATCATCGGTGTGATTTTCGAGTTCTAAGTGGTGGATTACTACCAGAGATTTTGATTTGAATTGTTTTGAGAAAACAAGTGTTTAGAAATTCAAAGGTTTTGAATTGGTATTATGATTTCAAATTGATTTGAAATAAACCCAGGAATTTAAATTCTGAAATTTGAATTTAACTTGTGAAGTTAAATAGGGCGAGATGGTAATAGTAAAATAATAAATTTGAATTTAACTCAAGATAAGTTGAATAAAGCTGGATTTGATTATGGAATAATCTGGAACGGAATTGAGTGGATGAGTTAAGATTTAGAATCGAGGATGGAACTCGAGTTAAAATGGTTTGATTTAAGGATACCTTGATTGGAGTTGATTGGAATGCATGGATATATGTTGTATTGGTAACAGATGCAAAGGACATAGTGATATGCCGACAAAAAGGTACAAGTTTAGATTTGATATAAGCATGAGATTTATGAGCCGATTTGGCAAGCCGCTTGGTTGTTTGGTTTTCTTTTTGTTTGGAGAAGGCCTAGAGAGGCGAGTTGTGGTTTTAGATATTGACCAGTACAAAGGAGGTGCTAGCGAAATTTTCCGAAATTTAATGTGTTAGAAAATTTTCAGAATTTTTGGAAATTTTAGTTAGTCGGAATAAATTAATATTGAAATCGATATTTATTGGTTCAGTTGAAACTGAAGTTGAGAGGTAAACAAATCTTAGGAGTTCCAATAGATGGGGTCGTCCTCTAACTTAGCAATTTCGAGGACGAAATTATTTTAAGTGGGGAAGAATGTAATGACCCGCATTTTTAGAGATATATAATTAATTTATTTAATTATATAATTGGTGATTTAGAGAAGTTAATGATCGTTTAATTAAATAATATTGAATATTTAATAAATAATTATAATATAATAATATGTTATAATGTCGAAATAGTCGGAAATAGTGAAATTCACAGTATCATGTGAATTGAATAGCATACGAGATTTGGTGGAGTTTCAATTCGAAATATAATAACGATTATATTCAATCGACGACAGTTTGAACGTATAATTATATTATAATTAAAATCGAGCCTGAAATGGCGCTGCAGTTCGTAATTTGGCGATTCGAACTTCAACTGAATGTACAGGATTCGTTTTAAGCCGGATTTCTATGAAACAAGCAACGTGTGGAGTTGGTGGAGTATATCTTTCTAGTGGAAGAGAAAAATCGGGATTTCGTCGTGTAGATTTTGATGTACGTCCAAATCAAATTTCAGAAAAGTCGCTGTAGAATTCCTTTATAATTCGTAACGCTTTATATACGTTATAAAAGGGTTTTTCAATGTAAAACTGAATATAGAGGTAATCGGGAATCTAAAATATCAAATTTGTATATTCTGATATGATATTCTGGAGCTGGATGATATCATATGTGAAGATATACGATAACATGAATTTATTTATATTATATTTAATTATATTTAAATATATTTATATATTTAAATGGTCTATTCAGCGCTTTAAAAATAGCCAGTTCTGCAAACGAAGTCGGAATTCGACGAAACTAGTTTTGTTGGATCCGCAATGTCAAATAGTTGTTAGATTTCCAGTTTCGTGATTTTTAGAGTCACTGTGTGGCCGTACGGATTTTTAGAGTGAAAAACAAGCAGTATTTCGATGGTTAAAAATACATTGTGTGAGCATACGGAGTCAGAATTCGACGAAATCAGTTTCGTTGGGACCTTAATGTCGAACTCTAGCTACGTGTCCAGTTTCGTGATTTTTAGAAGGCGTGTGTGATCACAGGGATTTTAGAGGACATGTAAACAACGTATGCTTAAAAATAAATAAATAAAAATATAAAAATAAAATATCTAGGTTGCCTATAAATACCCCAAACAACACATAACCCTAATTCTTTCATTCCTAAGTCAACACCAATTTCCGCCGTAGCTTCTTCTACCTCTTTTCAGTAAACGCAAGATTTAAATTCAAAACAAAATCAAAAGAAAATCTGTAAATTAGAATGTATACAGATTCGAACTTGTATTAGCGTTGGCATCATCTCCGTATGATTTCTAATGGGATCGGAGGGTTTTTGGGTTCGCTGGTTAATAAAATCGGCGACTAGGGTTGGCATTTAGGGAGGTTGGGACATCGACGCTTGTTTACATGGGTGGGGTTGGATTCGTGGCGCCGAGTAGTAGGTGGTGGCAAGCTTTTGGGTGAATCGGTGGAGGAAAGTGTCGCTCCAGTATTGGGGAGCTCGCAGAGTGGGATTCTGGTAGAGGGACACGAGTCCAAATTAAATGGCTCGGGTGTTAGGAGGAGATGAAGGGGAGTACAACGGCGATGTCTGTTCATGATTCAGTGGAGTAGAGAGAGAGTTTGGATCGTTCAATCGTGCGGTAATTGCTGCTGTGAGTAGCGACTGTGTTGGGGAAGAAAGGTAAATACGGGTCCGGATTTTTATAAGTGTTGATGGGCCAGTTTTTGTTTTAGATGGTGAGGCCCATTGTGTTAAAAAGTAATTTGGTTCTAGGGTTAATTTAAATAATGAACAAACACTAAAATTTCAACATATATAAATAGTAAAATCCAATTGTTTAAAACATGGATTTGCGTAAAACATGGACTAGGAATTCAACAGATAATTATAGGTGAAACTTACGACTTATTTAAAGGTAAATAATGCTTCGATTGTTTATAACTTGTAATAATCATAACTATCTCATATACCATCAGAATCTGGTGAAAACAAGATATGTTGGGATCATACGGACGATGACTACACCATGGAACCGACGGGGAGTGGATTGGAGCTCGTTACAATTTATGGCAAATTAAATTGTCCGATTCAAACCATCGAACGTAAACCGATATTTTTCGGTTAACGCGCAACTGTGAGTAAAACTCACTAACTCTGAACAGTTTATATTTTCATGTTATATTTTTTTAACTGTTAAATATGGACTGATTGATTGTGTGTTGACTGTTTGATTGAACTGCTAGTCAGTTAGTTAAATTTCTATATTGATTCTGTTTAACAGAATATATCATATGGAACTGAAAGTAATGTTATCTATACTGTCTAACATCTATGGTGCAGGGAAACAGGTTGGAGGAATCCGACTGGATTCCTCAACAGTTATTTTATTGTTTTCATATATTTTGATATATGATGTGAATTATAACCTGTTGTTGATTGTGTGTGTATGGACGAGATTAGACATCGTGATTTGATATGATTGAATACCATGACATACCGGAATGTAGATAAAGGAGATTTTCAAAGTGATATTGAAAAATAGAATATTTATAAAGTGGAATATTTATAAATAAGGAATATTTATAAATTGGAATATTTATAAATATGAGATATTTGAAAAGGAAATAAATTCAAAACATTTCTTTTTGAATGGAAAGGCCTGTGTGGCGAGTTTGGGGATTTTCCCGATGCTCCCGATACAAAGGAGGTTATGGCGAATTTTCCCGGGAATTTAAGGAGTTAGAATATTTCAATAATAGAATTGAAAAGGAAATCATTTTTAAAGTGTAGAACCATTATTTAAAAGTAAATCTTTTCAAATGAATAAAACGTTGTTAAAAAGGAAGTCTTTAGAAAGTGAATAAAGTTAATCGAATATAGACATTCGAAAGGAGAAATTGAATATGGTATTCGAAGTTAGTTAATCGAATATAGACATTCGAAGTTAGTTAATCGAATATAGACATTCGAAGTAAGTTAATCGAATATGGTATTCGAAGTAGTTAATCGAATATGGTATGTGAAAGTTAGTTAATCAAATATGTTATTCGAAAGGGGTTAGTCAAGTCGGGTTAGTCAAATAGAGTTAACCAGTTAGAGTTAATCAGTTAGAGTTAACCAGTTGGAGTTAATTAGTTAGAGTTAATCGATTTGAGTTAAATGAACTAGAGTTAATCAAATATAGTTATTTGAGACAGAGCTAGTCAAACATAGTATTCAGGTATTGCCATCTTGTACGACTGCTAGCGTAATTCGCAGGGCTGTAAATAGCCTACGGCGGTCGGATGTTTCCTGAGGGAGTTAGGCGTAACCATTGTGATCGCTGCGATCTAGAGTTAAGCGAATGGAGTTTAATCGAATATTAGTTATTCGATAGGAGTTAATCGAGTTGATCGAGTTGAGAAATAAGTTAAGTTAAATAAGTTGAGTTGATCGGGTGGTTCGACCAAGTAAGTCGAGCCTAGTTAATCGAATCGAATTGGTCGAACCAAGTATGTCGAGTTAAGTTAGTCAAGTTAGTCGAGCCTAGTTAATCGAATCGAATTGGTCGAACCAAGTAAGTCGAGTTAGTCGAGTCAAGTTAAGTTAGTCAAGTTAGTCGAGCCTAGTTAATCGAATCGAATTGGTCGAACCAAGTAAGTCGAGTTAGTCGAGTCAAGTTAAGTTAGTCGAGTTAAGTTCGTCGAGTTAAAGTTATCGATGTTAGTTTCATCGAAAGGAGTTATCGATGTTAGTTTCATCGAAAGGAATTATCGATGTTAGTTTCATCGAAAGGAGTTATCGATGTTAATTTCATCGAAAGGAGTTATCGATGTTAGTTTCATCGAAGGGAGTTATCGATTATAGTTTAATCGAAGTGAGATTTTCAAATAAGAGATATTTGAAAAGGAAGAGTTATCGAATATTAGTTATTCGAAGAGAGGTTATCGAATATCGTTTATTCAAGAAGAAGTTAATCGAATATAGGTTATTCGAAGAAGAGTTAATCAAATACAGATTTCTCGAAGAGAGTTAATCGGCAAATTCGATTATATCGAATTCGGGAAAGTACTTATTCTTTCCAGTGTTTAAATAGAGATTTATTTATTTATAAATAAATAAGTGTTAGGTTAATTATTCACTAATAAGAATAGATGTTATAATTAAAGTTAGATAATTCGAAAGCAGGGATTATAACGTTATCGTTATAACCAATGTTTTAAATATAGAAATAGATTAGTAAAATTGGATCCGAGAAAGGCGTAAAGAAGTTGTTAAAGATTAAAAGATAAACTTTGACCATTTCGAAGTTATAACGTTGTTCAGTTAAGGTCTGAGAGGTAATTATACCCCAACTTGAGTGACTTCCTTCTTAACTAAGAAATGGTAAGGCTTGATCGTAAAGGAGTTTTGGAAATGTTTTCCAAACGAAAATCAGAAATGTTTTCTGATAAAAGAAAATAAGAATTTAGAATATAGGGAAACAGGAGATAAGTAAATAAATGAACTAAAGAGATTAATGTTAAATGATGTTTGTTCGATAAAATTTCCATCTGGGAATAATATCGTTGTTTGCACACTTATTTTTCTTTGATGGTTAAATCACAGACTATCGAAGTTTTGACCATTTTAACGTTGTTAATATGGAGAGACCGGTTGGATTATTATCCAAAGAACCACTCTGTATTGGCATAAGCATCGCGAATCATATATGCCAAAGATAATTGAAGACGGAGTAAAATGCAAGGGCTATCCTGTTTACAGAATAGTGCCTTCGGTTTGTCCAGTCCCAGGACAACTTGTATGGACGAAGGTCTGACAGAGTATATCCAATGGATCGCGTAAGTTGATCTGTTCAAACGTATTCACGTTTGGTGGCGGAGGAATTCGTTTCTCTTAGCTGTATACCCGTGTTATTTTTGGATAAGTCAATTTGTGATTTGGCGGGTATGACGATGTGACATTTCTAAGTGAATGAAGATGGATGTCTGACAGAGTAATTCCAGAAGGGTCACGTACATTGATTTCTTCAACCGTACCTAGAGTGTAAGCGGAGAAGGAAACTTCTTTTAGCTGACACGTAATGTATTGTTGTAGACGTCAATTAGTGATTTTCGATGGATCTGACAATGTGGCATTCGAAGTGAATCTATTGTGATGACAAAGCGTAGCTTCTAGCCTCACATCCGGTAAATGACAGAAATCGGGCAGGCAGCATGGCTAAGTCGGTCGCACCGAAGTAGGGTGTATAATCACCTATCTAGTGAATATTCATTTGTTTCTTAAATCTATCAATGCTGTCCCATATATATACGGGAACGGTTGCTGATCCCAACCGTTGGTGATGTACATTCGATACACTCAAGCGAAATGAGTGGTCGGTCATGTGTGGCTGAGTTACAAGATGTTCTTGTTGAACTCCAGTGTATCGTTCCTAGAGTACACTGATCGGAAGGTGGTTCCATACCTTGTCATAGTTGGAAATCCATTATCCAATACGTGCTTGCGATTTTGATTGTATACTATATATGTAGTAACGTGAGATGCAAGCGTTTCTACTAGACTGATATTTATTTGTACTTAGACATTATTATAATATCAAAATGATATTGCTTTGAAAAGTTATTTGGATTCTCATAAGGGAAAAACCCGTTCCGTATTCACGGCGTGGTCTTATGAGATATCATATACCTGTTTTAAATGATTTTAGTTTATTCACACCAGTCCCATGACTGACCCGGAGTTTATTTTGTTGTTTTCCCTAAACTCTTGGGTGCCTAAATTTGTACGGGCAGTCAAGTAGTCAGGATTTGCAGATACATTGAAGAGCTTGGAGCAGGAGGCTTCAGGATTCTATAGCTATTATTATTTCCGCTGTTGTTGTAAGTGTTGTGCTCTGATAAGTGCTATTGTATACATAACTGTTATATTTCAAGGTTATGTTATCTATTATATGTTATTCGTTCCGCTGTGAGGTTCGTGTTACTCTGATGATTGTGTTCTTCTTCTTCTTCTATTCTAAGTTTCTATCTTATCTATCCTCACCCTCTGTCTTCTTTCTATTAGTTTCTTGAATTTCCAGTGCGATTTGGGTTGGACTTGTGTTATTTAGTCAGCTCAAATTTCCCCGGATTTTCGGGTCACTACAATTTCATTGCTTATTACAACAATTTCATCAGAATACAAGAATATACAGAGTATGAATAAATATTACACGTTTACTAAATATCAGAGATTTACAAGTTACAATGCTGCTGAAAAATAATACAAAACACAACCGAAAGGAATATATGGATATAGAGCTTTTCGAATATTATTCCAGCTGTAAACCAAGATCCTATGAATATAAATCTGCAAAACCAAACTACTTGCTGCCCGTGTGGAAAATAGGGGCAACCCAGAGTTTAGGTTAAAACAATAAACCCTAGGTCAGTCATGTGACTGGTGTGAGAACTAAAACATTTATTTAAAACTTTACTTTAAATAAGATATATCAAGGGACCACACCGTATATCACGGAACGGGTTTCCTCCCAAGAATACCAGTGCATATAACAAAAACAGCGCAATGCATTTTGGAAAAATGAAGCTATTATAAGACCTAGATCCTATCAAACAATGCAACGCAAGCCGGGGGATAGGGTTTTCCCTTATAATAGCAAAACATGTTTGGTACGTTAAAACAAATCATTTGATACCATTATAAGTGCATAGTGTATAAAACAACTTCAAATATAAATATATCAATCCTAGACGGCATGGGTACCATATATCATGTCGCTAATACTAGGCTCAACAGTCAAAACCGCAAATGTCACGTGTTGGAAGTTGGATTTCCATCTGTGAACCAAGGCAAGGGATCGTCCTTACCGCTTCGAGACGCTCTAGCCCGCCCCTCAGGATCAAAGCTCGAGTGACCCTTGGATCGTTAGGGATGGCCCATCAAAGTGCAATGTGGAATAAAAACCTTGAACAATAAGTTTCCCCGCCCTATGGGGTGTAAATGAGCATAATGACTCCATCGGCCCTGGATCGACCGATATAACAGAGGCGCCTTGTAATCCATCATCCACATAAGTAAAATGTCAGGGTTAGTAAAATGCTGACACCACTCCTAGCTAGAAGGAAATGCATGTCCTCCCTGATGTCCTCTCCCGTTTCTAGTTCACACCGGGGTGTGAGGCTCGCGAATTAACGCTACACAAAGCTACGCTGTATTAAAGCCGTTCCTTGATCATCAACCACAAGACTATGCTTATCAACTGAAGCCTTGATCATTTGCATCTCAACATGCCACACAGGCAATTCATGATATGCAACAGATGTTTATCAATCACACAGAATGAAATCCGACGTCAGACACACATCCATTTATAAGTTCGTTCTGGGTCTGAACGAAACCAGAGGCACCTTATTCCTCCCCCATATGTCCAATACAGGGGAGAGGTCCTCGTATATCCGTCGATCTCCAAGTACGCCTAGACGATCACCACTTATTACCTTGTCTTGGGTGTACAACCCAATCAAGACATCAGTAATCATCCAAACGATGTGAAGACCTCCGTTCTTCAACCACCATCTTCATCCTCGACACATCGTCGAATCAATTATTCAGAATGGGATAAACCCAGTCTTTCTGAATAACTCGCGTATATAATAAACAAGTGCTATAAAAACACAACATATACCTCATTCCAATCCATAATACTTCTTTATCCAAATATTCATATACTTTGGGAAAGGTTCCCATTAATTTTATCAAAGATAAATTCTTTAAATTTATTCTTTAATCTTCCTTCGGATATCAATTCAAACCAAACTATGTTTATCCAAACTAGTCAGGATTAGCGCACCTTATTGAAGTAATCATTTATTTAATTTCCCAATCCCAACCTATTCATCCCATGAAGCAAAAATGGTAATGCTTCATATCTAACGCCACAGTGTTATAGGTAAATTCAATTACCATTTCATGTTAAAATCTAATTAAAGATTTAACTATCGCCTGGAGCAAAACTGGTGATACTCCATTCTCGATCATTTCATTCTAATTAAAGTTTCATTAAAACTCCACTTGGTTTTAATCTTCCCAAAAGTCAATATTAAGGATTGTTTAACTTGGGAAATCATATCCTGTCTTTAACTGGGTTAAAGAACCAATGTCCTTTAAAGCACCGTTCACGATAAACCCAAAATCACATTCCATTCAATCAACTTTTAACAGTAAATTAGCAAGTGAACAATTACCTAAGTATTAACCCTAAAGGCCGAAACCAACATCAGATCAATACCCAGAAACCATTCAATTTAGCTAATCTCCAGTTAGTTTCTGATTTTCTTAACTCCTTTGGGTCTAAGAATAGTATTATTAAAGATACCATTCACGACAACCCAAAATCACATTCCATTAACATTGGAACCTTCATGGAAATAATCAATATGTATAATCGATATAAACTTCCATATCCAACCGATAATATCAATGGAATAACGATAAGGCCTTTTAAATTCCATATATATTAACCGTCTTCCTCTACAAAAGCTTACTTCGATTACTACCAAATCGAATTCCATTCAATTCCAATTTAATATGTTAAATTAGAAAACTTTACTTTGGAAAATCTCCTTTAAATCTTAACAAAAGATTTATAAATTCCAAATCCCATTTCATTATAAATCGGGTTAAAGAACGAACGTCGCTAAAACATAGTTCACAACAAACCCAATTCACATTCCATAAGTCTCTAACCGTAAATTAGTAAGAGAACAATTCCCTAAGTGTTAACCCCGAAGGCTGAAACCAACATCAGATCAATACCCAGGAAACCATTCAACTTAACTAATCTCCAGTCAGTTTCTAATTTTCTTAACTCTATTGGGTTTAAGAACAGTATTATTAAAGATACCATTCACGACAAACCAAAAATCCAATTTGATATTAAATACCTGGCTCCGAATAGAAAATATATCGGCTTATATTCAATATCAAATTCTGAGATCAACCAATATCGTATTGGAATAACGATATATCTATATCTTCCAAATTCCTCCACAATATCCGCATAATCACGGAATCCAATATCGAAATATTCCGAAGATAATTTCGATTTAAATCCATTCCAATTCATATATTGGAAATCCTGGTTATTTTTAAAACCATTTCAAATCCAATTTATTTATTTAAAATTATTGGATTTTTAATTCTAGTTCAAAACTAGTTCATTTCGACAAAAATATATTTGTATCTTTTCAAATATGGGATTTTCCATCCCAATTCTTTCCAAATCATTTATTATGATTTTACATAAATTATTGATATTTTTAATAATTTTATCAAGGACTGTACAGTCGATTTCCATAAACGGCCATCGAATTGCACTTACAGCGACCTTTTCCAAATTTGATTTGGACATAATTCCAAATCCAACCATTAGATTTCAATTCTCTAGTATTCATTAGAAAGCTCTTTTCGATACGAACCTAACGGTTCCAGCTTTAGTAGAATCCGACGGTCGGATCTCCCGTAATGTCCGTTCGAAGTCAATGGTCGAAATTCGCCAAATAACGCAGCGCGACGCGTTCTATTCAGGCCATTATATATATACATATATGTATTATATATATTTTGTCGATTTCCATTTAAAACATATTTTATAAATCGTTTTAAATTCGTTTTCAAAACGATTTCAATTTTATATTCAGTTTCCAATCAAAATTGAATATTCCATATCATTAATATAAAAATGATAGTATTTTCAAAACATTAGATTTTGAAATCAATTCCTTTTCGATATTCATTATAAAATGAATAAAATCGATATAAATATCGTTCATGTCGAAATGGCGTAATCTAATCAACACGGTTTATATATTTAAATATATTCGTGTCCATCTCAAATCGGACATCAAAATCAAATTTTGATCTTTTACTGAATATTGTTTTAAAAATATTCATTATTTTAAAATATTCGTTATTTTAAAATATTCATTCTTTCTGAACTAGAATCAGATAAAGTCAATTACCATATAATTTTATTTATATGGATTTCATATACAGATGTATACAACAACAATCAAACACAGTCAACCATCATCCAAAGTGCATTCTACAATGCATAAGCATTAAATATAAATATTTAACGCTTACAACAGTTTGTCCATCCATCGATCGAAATATAGCTAATTATTGGGACTAGTGTCTGTCCAGTATCATCCCAATACCCGTGTGGGGTTTTCAAACAACAAATACTGATTTTATTAGTGCAATTGGGCAATGTGTAAAATATATCGTCACAATCCATGTTAGTTAAATTGGTGTACATAAACAAATCATCTGATTTGTATATGAATATTTTATACAGTTCATATACACAATAAAAATGTGATTTTTATTGTTCAAATATTTTATTCAGTTCATATATTCAATAAAAATGTGATTTTTATTATTCAAATATTTTATTCAACACATGAATATTTTATGCTGTCCATTTCACATCACAATCAATTTTCACACAGCATACAATCCATTTTCACATAGAATACAATCAAACAAGTCGTCCATGGTCTGTGTACGACAGGGAACAGTTCATATATGCAGTTATAAAACAAATAACTGTACAAGGAATTATAATGAGAAGTTCTCACATTAGGATCCACTCCGTCAGTTTTTATCTGAATTTCTAAACAATTGAATTTGAATTTTCCTGAATTTCTAATCAGCTCCATTTCAGTTCCAGTCTGCTCTATGTTGTAGTGCTCGCTGATACGAGTGTAACGCAACTAACGGTTCATAAATTGGATCTCGTACGACAAAGTTACAATGGTTTAAAGATCAATTACATTATGGAAATAATTAAAATTAATTAACTTTAATTAAACCCTATTAATCACCCTTGCCTCCCCCCTCCCCCCCGCCCGCCCGTTAATCCATCTTCCTCCTTCACGATATCGAAAACCATTTGCTTAGAAAATTTCGACGCTTCCTCTACAAATAGCGCCTCCCATGAACGAATGGGCCACCATCCAAGGGGACCACGTGAACCGCCATATCTCCCCCGACCCTCGGCCTTGACCTCGCCACCCTCGGTGGCATCAGCACTCCAGGAATCGCTCCTAAAGGTGTGAACTTCCTGCTCGAAATTTTGGCTCAGTTCTTCATGAAATTAAACAATAGTTATACGGATTTAAAGAGGGAGGGAAACATTATGATTTTTACTAAAAAACCATGTTTTAATTCTTTAAGATTTGGGAGGAATCAGTGGAGAAAGGTTTGGGCGGTTTTGGCCCTTCAATTGGGAACGATGGCGCCTGATGAATGATTAGGGTTTTTGGAGAATTTAGTGTATTTATATAAATTTTAATTTCCAAAAATAGCAACTTTTTCATTCGACTTCCAAATCGAACCCACCGCCTATCGTCCCTAGCTAATTACCCCCATTCCGGACATAATGGGATATGTTTTATAAGCCAATTCCATCTTTTCGATCAGTTTTCGTTTAAATTAAAATATAAATCGATATATTAGTCAAACTAGATTTTAACGTACATTTTAATTTATCGGGCCCACATATGGATTCCAAAAATTCCAAAAAAATAAATATGGCTATGTTTTGACGATTCGGTCCTAACAAAACTGGTTTCGTCGAATTGGGAGATCGTTTGAAAAATGGCCATTATCTGGTCGATCCAAATTGACTGAAACTTACAAAACACGTTTTACTTCGCCACGCCCACATATTAATCCCAAAAATTATGAATTTTGGAATCTAGAAATAACTTGACATTCCAGATCCAACAAAAATGGTTTTGTCGAAATCGGAGGTCGTTTGCAAAATTTCCATTTTTAAGGGCTATATTTTCCATAGCGACTATTCTGAATTTTCAACTGGACATAACTTTTTAGTCCCGCTATGAAATTTAGATTTTTAGGATTCGTTGGAAAGATATTTTCAAATAGATTTTAATATTTTTGGTTACACTAAAATCCAGTTTATTTTGAATTCTGTACATTCATTTAAAATTTGAAATCGAAATTTCAAACTACCGCGCCATTTTTAATTCCTTTTATAATTAAAATAAATATATATATTCTAATGTCGATTCAAATAAATATATACGTTCTAATTCTATTCGAAATAAATTTCTCAACGTTATTATTTAAAATAATCATTTTAAATATTCAAATTTCATTAAAATCGCCAAAATAAAAATTTTAATTTGGTTCTGATTTTTCGGGTTGTTACATATAATATATGAACGGGTTATACTTTTTTACAAGATTGAATACATTTTAACATAAACTAACGTTAATACTTTTAATTAATTAATTTTAATCCGTTGATTAGTTACCTTAATGACGCGATTAAGTTTCAAACCTTCGTTCACCTTCGAAATCCCTTGATCCTTGAAATCACGAACGAGCCCTAAACCTTCTCATCACCGCCACATCACCATCGCTACACCTGGGCCAACCCCGACCCCTCTAGAACCTCCACCGCACCGAGACGCCTCACCGCCCACCGGTATGACCTCCCATGTAACACCCCACGTCCATTAATGTCACTCTCAAAGGGAATGCATTAACTTTCATGGAGCATTATTAGTGTATAGAACAGAATATAACAAGACAAATACATATATTGGTACTTGAAAATTTTAAAACAAATTTTATTAAAGCAGATAAATAGTTTGATTACAACAACTTCATAAACCAACAGTAAAACCAAGTACACTTAATATCCATCTTGACAAATTGTTTTCTGAGTACATAAAGTAAAAAGAACGAGCCCAACAAAAGTAGCCATAAAAGAGATAAGCTGAACTTTACATTCAGTAATCCAAGCACTTCCAAAAGAGAGAGAGAGAGAGAGATCCAAAATCAACCTCCACTAGTACTAGTACTACCATAAGAACCTTGGGGGGGGGGGGGGGCGGGGGAAGGAAGAAAAGAGGCGAAAACAAGGGGCTCAGACATAAAGTCTGGCGAGTATAATAACTTTAACAGTATAATTATTAAAGTAATTAGGATAAGGCATAAGCTGGTAAAACAAGGTATGACCATGAAACAAGTAGGCATGAGAAAGCAAACAAGAGGAATATTCTAGCATTAATCTCGTTCCTAATCACTATAGGATAATTACTATACTGTACCATTACTAGTTACCCTAAAAGTTGATCCCGCCTACAGAAAATAACAATGATAATAGTAGTTTTGTGTACCCCTAGTTGCCTTCATAGATGCCGCCTGCCCTATCTCCACTAGTTGTACCCACTACCCTCATGCGATCAGCTCCCTAACTCGTAGATACCCGTGCTGGTCCCACAGTGGGTTGTATCACTCCCTAAAGTGGCAACCCGATACCACTAAAGATGCATGGCTTATATCTACACGATGCAACGTCTTATCTACCTTCCCAGGCCCACACACGCACATGACCCCGTTGGACTTGCGTTGTCACCGCTAACCCTTTTTGACCTTTTACAATCAAATCCAATAAGCGTGTCCCATCCTCGATCTAACTTGAGCTCACAAAGATACTTAATGGGTTACAGGTTTGAAAAGGGTCCCCATGTTTGACACAAGCTTTCCACCTATGCTTGGTCCCCCACTATAACTTCCCACTTAACCCCTTCTTATTCATGTCTTCTTACATGTTTTCAACTTGGTTAAGTGTTTCTAATCGTATTTCACATGCCACCCAGGCCACCCACTTAACCCCCATGTCCCACCACATGTTTATCTGGTTAAGTGTTACTTAATTCATTAGAACCGTAACCTTATAAAGAACTCCCACATTAGACTACCGGTTGCGGTTGCTGGATTTGTCGGGCGGGTTCGGGCAGTTTTATACCGCAAACGAGCCTAACCTCGTGTCTTTACAATTGTTACGCATTTAATTTGTGCCTTTGACCTCTCACATTAGACTACCGTTTGTGGTTGCTGGATTTGTCGGGCGGGTCCAGGCAGTCTTATACCACAAACGAGTCTAACCTCGTGCCTTAGGCGGTTAAATATTACACATATTTATTTAACCCCAAATTGGATTAATATCCCTATTCAAATTTACCAATAAATTACAAATCAATTTATGTCCATAATTTTCACCTAAATTATGTCCATAATTTCAGGTATATAAATTTATACCAATTAATGTCTCAAATTAATTATATGCCTTTAAGGCAATTATATGCCAATTCACAATTATGTATATTCAATATTTTCCCATTGTCCCCACGCTATTCGTACGTTTTAATATGACATAGGTTAGACTCGCAAATATTCTAACTTATAAAAAGAAAAGCAACATCACAACTTGTATAACACATAAAAAAGATCTAAGAATCATGACATAAGTTTACATAGCCAATAACTTGCATAGGCAATACACAAATTTTCCTAAACTAACATGGATCTAAATATAGATCTAAACATAAAGATGTGAACTTGCATATATGGATATGGTTTTCCTATAACTTGCATATGAATTTCATTCAAACTAGCATATGATTCACATACAAAACTAGCATAGATAATGGGCATATAGAACATAAATTTGCTTAACTATGTACTACCATGGATCTAAATATAGATCTAACCATAAAGATGTGGACTTGCATATGGATCTAAACATGTAAATAAATGTCACATGTTTTGCATAAAAACTAGCATATGTATCTGCATGATCCACATATGAACTTGTGTATAATCCACCTACAGACTTGCATATGATTCATAAACTAGCATATGATTTAACATCCCAAACATGCATAAGATTCATATACATAACATCCCAAACTTGCATAAGATGAATCTAGATAAACATGTACAATTCAACATATGAAATAGATCCACAATAACAAAACTGTCAACGATAACATCACATGATTCAAAGTCATATTCTCATAATCCCAATTATAACTTATCACAATTAAATTAATTAATTATTTTGTTAAAGAAATTATACTCACAAACAAAAGAATAGTCTTGTTTTTCTTGGATCAGTATTCTGAAACTAAATTGCTTGCCTTTGATGTAGACTAATTGTTATCCTAATTTAGATTAGATTTGATTTTGATTCTTGCTTCTATCTTGTTTTTGAGTTGAAAGAGAACTACGACTACTCTAGGTTCTCCATTGACGGAATGGCGGCTCTTGGTATGAATTAGTGTGATTTTAGGTTGAGAGTTAGGTTGCTTATACAGAATTTTAATTAATTTAGAGCCGTCAGATTATCCTAGAAACAATCAAGACCATCCAGTCAAGATAGAATAACACCTCAGCCCTAATGACTCAGCACTGAGTCAAAACATCGTCACCTTTCAGATCTGCAAGGGGCAGGTAGACCCCCAGGTCGACCCCCTGGTCGACTTGTATAGGGAGGTCGACCCCCTGGTCGACCTGGCATTGGGCGAGAATTTTCCTGCTCAGCCCGCTTCCCTGTTTGAAATTTGAATTTGAAATTTTCTGAACCTGAGCTGTTTTTAATTTATTTAAATTCTGAAACTTCGGAAGGCCATAACTTCTTCATACGAAGTCCAATTCACACAAACTCAGACTCTATCTCAAGCAGAATTCCGAGACGAACGCAATGGCGCAACCCGTTTCCCTTAATTCTCACATCTGAAATTAAGTATTCTTTAATTTGATAATTTTAATATTTAAAATCACGGGGTGTTACATTCTCCCCCCTTAAAGGATTTTGCCCTCGAAATCTCCAAGTTAAGGAGAATGTATATCCTAACATCCAATCATCCATCTACTCAACCATCAAACATAGGCATCCGCTGTCCTTATAGGATTTCTAATGCTATATGAACATATGCAAAAAGTGTGTGTATATGTTCCTTATCTAATGCAAAATCAGGTGGTCTACTGATTCAGTTGACCTCCTTAATGCAAATCATGATAGTGCCATGCGTCCATCATGTTTGCGAAAGAATCGTAATGATACATATTATTTCTACATGCGTGCACAACCATTCATCAAAATGCAGCATCCATATGATAACACAACCATTATACATCCATAAATTTAGATATGTACACACATTTATATGCAATATGAAGGTGATTGAGCCGATCTAGTGCCTAATGTGTGTGTACATGCATCCACGAGCAACCACTAGCAACCACTTGCATCCTTTTGCATCCATCAAACATAACATGTCTCAAACACATGTTTGCAACCATAGGATTCTTCCTAACTAAAGATCGAAGATGTCATCACAAACATAATACTAAATGATAGGACAAGTATCAACAAAGCAGTTGAAAAACGAGAAGTTAAAACATACTCTCAAAAAGGAAAGGGTACAACGTACGCATCTTGTCTTACGTCTCCTAAGTCGCGTTTCTTTGATCATCTCCCCATTACACTTTGACCAACTTGACCTCTTTGTTGCATAGCTTTTTGACCTCCGATTCGAGAATGCGTGTAGGAGCTCATCTAACCATGGCATTGTGCTCTACTTCCACTTCTTTGAGCGTGCTCGGCTCCACCACTTCGGCCGTATCGTGTAAACACTTGCACAAATGTGAAACGTGAAATACGTTATGAACACCACTGAGCTTCTCTGGCAACTCTACTCTATACGCCATCTGACCAATCCTCTCTTTAATTGGAAAGGGTCCTACGAATCTCGGTGCCAACTTTCCTACTTATCCAAAACGGACTACGTTTCTCAACGGTGATACCTTAATAAAAACTATGTTGCCAACATCGAACTCAAGATTGGTTCGTCTCTTATCAGCATATGACTTCTGTCGGTCCTGTGCCGTCTTCATTTGACGTCGAATCAAGTCTATCTTCTCCGAAGTCTCCCTAATCATGTCGGGTCCAAGCAAAATCATGTCCGTGGATTCCCACCAACAAGTAGGTGATCGGCATGGTCGTCCATAAAGAGCCTCAAAAGGTACCATGCCAATGCTAGCCTGAAAGTTGTTATTATAGGCGAACTCCACTAATGGGAGACGTTCTTCCCAAGTTCCTCCAAAGTCTAGGATGCATAGCCTCAGAAGGACTTCTAGAATCTGAATTACTCTCTCAGTCTGGCCGTCCGTCTGAGGGTGATAAGCGGTACTTAAGCATAATTGTGTTCCAACCGCCTCTTGTAAGCTTTTCCAAAATTCACTTGTGAAAATGGGATCTCTATCGCTCACAATGCTAGAGGGTATTCCATGTAGACGAACTATCTCTCGAAGGTAAACAGATGCTAACCATGCGGCGGTCCTCCTACTTTTAACGGGAATAAAATGGGCACTTTTGGTAAGTCTGTCTACAATTACCCAAATCCCCGTATTACCCTTCCTTGATCTTGGCAACCCGTCTACAAAATCCATGGAAACACTTTCCCATTTCCACAGCGGAATCTCTAAAGGGTGGAGCAAACCTCCAGGCTTCTTTTGCTCCGCCTTGACTTGCTGGCACACTAAGCATCTAGAAACGAACTCAGCCATGTCCTTCTTCATTCCAGCCCAAAAGAAAACTCGCTTCATATCCCTATACATCTTGTCACCACCGGGATGTATGGTCATCTTAGAGCGATGTGAGTCTTCAAGAATTGCCTTCTTCAAACTCTTGTCTTGTGGTACGCAAAGTCTCCCATCTCTACTCAGCCAGCCTCTCTCATCTATATCATATCTATTAAGATGACTTGAAGACTCCCCTCCTATAAGCTTGCCTACTATCTCAAACAACTGTGGGTCATCATGCTGTGCCTCCCCAACTCGACCCAAAAGTGTAGGTTGCACCTCTAACGATGCCAACAATCCGGGTACATAATCGATAGAGGGTCAGAAGTCAAAGGTAGATATATACTCCAAACTCTGCCATTCTATGAACAAAGGACTTAAAGTCATCTTCTTTCTACTTAAGGCGTCGGCTACAACGTTACCCTTGCCAGGGGTATATGCGATCTCAAAATCGTAGGATGCCAAAAACTCCATCCACCTCTGTTGCCTCAAGTTTAGATCTTTCTGAGAGAACAAGTACTTTAGCGACTTATGGTCTGTATACAACTCAAACCCCTCACCAAGCAAATAATGACGCCATGACTTAAGCGCATAAACTATGGCAGCCAACTCTAAGTCGTGGGTAGGGTAAATTTTCTCGTGGGCTTTCAACTTCCTTCCACCATAGCATATCACCCTTCCCTCTTGCATTAATACTGCGCCATCCCTTGTCCCGCAAGCGTCAGTATATACTGTGAATGGCTTACTCCCTTCTGGCAAAACTAAAAACAGAGCTGTCGTCAAAGCCCTCTTTAGACGTTGGAAAGCATCGTCACAGTCAACATCCCAAGCAAAAGTCAAGTTCTTCTTCGTTAACCGAGTGAGTGGGGTTGATATCTTCACGAAGTCCTTAATGAACTTCCTATAATAACCAGCCAGCCCTAAAAAGCTTCTTACTTCCATTGCTTCTTAGGAATTTTCCAATCTTTGATTTCCACCACCTTTGCGGGATCCACAGCTATCCCCTCCTTAAAGACCACGTGTCCTAAGAACCTCAGTTCTTTTCTCCAAAAACGGCACTTGGAGAAATTAGCTTTAAGTTTATGTGCTCGCAGGGTCTCTAAGACTTCCCTAACATGTAGGACATGCTCTTCTTCACTTTTAGAGAAAATCAGGATATCATCCACAAAGACTACCACAAACTTGTTTAGAAACTCCCTAAACACCCTACTCATTAAGTCCACAAAGTATGCGGGTGCATTCGTCAAACCAAAAGGCATGACGATCCACTCGAAGAAACCGTCAGGAGTTCTAAATGCAGTCTTATCTATGCTGTCTTCAGCCACCCTTAGCTGATGAAACCCTGTAGCCTAATCCAGTTGCGAGAAAACCGAAGCACCCACCAACTGATCGAATAAATCATCTATCCTCGGCAATGGGTGTCTGTTCTTCTTTGTTAGTTTATTCAGCTCTCTATAGTCCACACGCAATCTAAGTGAACCATCAGCTTTCATAGCAAAAACAACTGGAGCACCCCACTCCGAAATACTTCTTTTTATGAACCCCTTCTCAAGCAATTCTTTCACTTGCCTACTGAGTTCTCTTCTCTCTCTCGGAGCCATGTGGCGTACTGGTAATGCAACTGGCTTTGCATTATCTACTAGGTATATTCGAAAGTCTATCTCGCGCCTCGGGGTTAAACCTCGAACCTCATCGAAGACGTCACTATATTCACGGACCACACGAACAGATTCCAAATCATCATTGAATGCGTCAAGTGATTCTAGGTAGCTAAGCATTACCGGACCTCTAGGGTCATAAGAAATATCGAGGTCTTTCCACAATGAGTCAACAATCTAACTACCCTTCTTTCACAATCTAGGATGGCACCGTATCTAGCTAGCCTATCCACGACTAGAATCAAGCCGTAGCCCATGAAGCCAAGAACGAAGGCATTGCATTAAAACCCAACGCCCAAGATAGTCACTCTCAAATCCCGACAAATCATTGAAAGATGAGCCGAACCACCAATAGGATTTGAGACTACTATGGGATCCGTAACTAGCCTAGTATTTAGGTGCAGTATTTCAACTAACGAAGCAGATACAAACGAGTGTGAAACGCCAGAGTCAATCAAAGTATGAGTAGGATGATCAAACAGAGAAACTAAACTTGCAACGGAAATGTTTCTACCTCTCTCCTGTCTTGGTGCCATGAGAGCATGAACCTGCCCTCTTGCCTGTCCTGGTGCCATGAGAGCCTGAATCTGCCCTCCAGAAGTGGACCCTGTCCTTTGCACTTGCCCCTGTTTCCTCGGGCAGTCTTTAATTAGATGTCCTGCCTCTACACAGTGGAAACAGCCAGTCTTCTTCTTTTTCCTACAGTCCTTGCTCAGATGGCCTGGTGTCCCACAATTAAAGCACCTTTTCTTTCCCTTGCTATTGTTATCCTTACCACCTTTCTTGTTTTGCTGTTGTGTTTTCTTTTGATCCCCTTTCTTCTCCGGTGCTTTATTCGCATTAGCACCCTTCTCCTCTTCATGCT
The DNA here is from genome assembly GCA_030737875.1 of Allium sativum. Taxonomy (NCBI): domain Eukaryota; kingdom Viridiplantae; phylum Streptophyta; class Magnoliopsida; order Asparagales; family Amaryllidaceae; genus Allium; species Allium sativum. The sequence goes on along the minus strand of CM060927.1, from coordinate 255,551,534 downwards.
AAGCGCCATGTCAACCAATCTCTCACAGGTAGCCCCCATCGGAATGTTGGTCATAGCCAACCCATGTAGCGGTTCATTCAAACCTTTAACGAACCTCAGGGCCTTCTTCTCCGGTGTGTTCACCAAGTCTAAGCCAAATCTCGCCAACTGATTGAACTTGTTGATGTACTCCTTTGTTGACAAATTTCCTTGCTTCAACGCTAAGAACCTCTCCATATATAAATTTTCTTCTGCTCGTGAGAGAAATTTCATCTAGAACCTACGCCTGAAATCCATCCATGTCTCCACTGGACGCTCTCCATTCGTAACCTCCTACCAAAACAAGGCTTCATCCTTCATTAACCAAGCAGCCAATTGGACCTTCCTTCCATTTTCTACCTTGAAAATACCAAATAAATCTTCCACCTCCTTGAGCCAATTTCGAGCTTCAACAAATGTCTCTGATCCGTGAAAAGGTTTCCCGCCCATTGCCCGAAAATCTTTGCATATCTTCGAAAAAGTATCAACGCAAGGTGGGGGAGGAGGAGGAGCGACTGCAGTCGGGGGAGAGGAATATTTGCTGGGCCTGCGGCAGTGGCCCTAGCCTCCAGATACCTTCTAAACCAGCCTGGTATCAGTATGCCCTCGGGTATCTCAGGTTCCCCAGACATGCTGAAAAAGAAAAAGGAAGAGATTTAAAATGGAGAATCGAAGGAAAGATATATAGCTCTTGGGGGTTATGTTTTTAAAACAAATTTTCCTCTTGAAAATACTTTCCTTAAAACATATTTTTGAAAGTATTGCTTTATAAAATGTTTTTGAGAAACGATTTTTCAAAATTCATATCTGTTCTGGTAACCTTCAGCTCTGATACCACGTGTAACACCCCACGCCCATTAATGTCACTCTCAAAGGGAATGCATTAACTTTCATGGAGCATTATTAGTGTATAGAACAGAATATAACAAGACAGATACATATCTTGGTACTTGAAAATTTTAAAACAACTTTTATTGCAGTGGAGAAATAGTTTGATTACAACAACTTCATAAACCAACAGTAAAACCAAGTACACTTAATATCCATCTTCACAAATTGTTTTCTGAGTACATAAATTAAAAAAGCATAACCCCAACACAAGTAGCCATAAAAGAGATGAGCTGAACTTTACTTTTAGCAATCCAAGCACTTCCAAAAGAGAGAGAGAGATCCAAGATCAAGCTCCACTACTACTAGTCCTACCCTGAGAACCTGGGGGAGGGGGAAGGAAGAAAAGAGGCGAAAAATACGAGGTCAGACATAAAGTCTGGCGAGTATAATAATTTTAACAATATAATTATTAAAGTAATTAGGATAAGGCATAAACTGGTAAAACAAGGTATGACCGTGAAACAAGTGGGCATGACAAAGAAAACAAGAGGAATATTCTGGCGTTAATCTCGTTCCTAATCACTATAGGATAATTACTATACTGCACCATTACTAGTCACCCTAAAAGTTGATCCCGCCTACAGAACATAACAATGATAATGGTAGTTTCGTGTACCCCTTGTTGCCTTCATAGGTGTCGCCTGCCCCTATCCCCTCTAGTTGTACCCACTACCCCCATGCGATCGGCTCCCTAACTCCTAGATACCCATGCTGGTCCCACAGTGGGGTGTATCACTCCCCAAAGTAGCAACCTGATACCACTAAAGATGCACGACTTATATCTACACGATGCAATAACGTCTTACCTACCCGCCCAGGCCCACACATGCACATGACCCCGTTGGACTTGCGTTGCCACCGCTAACCCGTTTTGACCTCTTACAATCAAACCTAGTTAGCGTGTCCCTTCCTCGATCTAACTCGAGCTCACAAAGATACTTAATGGGTTACTGGTGTGAAAAGGGTCCCCATGTTTGACACAAGCTTTCCACCTATGCTTGGTCCCCACTAGAACTTCCCACTTAACCCCTTCTTATTCATGTCTTTTTACATGTTTTCAACTTGGTTAAGTGTTTCTAATCGTATTTCACATGCCACCCAGTCCACCTACTTAACCCCCATGTCCCACCACATGTTTATCTGGTTAAGTGTTACCTAATTCATTAGAACTGTAACCTTATAAAGACCTCCCACATTAGACTACCGGTTGCGGTTGCTAGATTTGCTGGGCGGGTCCGGGCAGTCTTATACCGCAAACGAGCCTAACCACGTGTCTTTACAATTTTTACGCATTTAATTTGTTCCTTTGACCTCTCACATTAGACTACCATTTGTGGTTGCTGGATTTGCCGGGCGAGTCCTGGCAGTCTTATACCACAAACGAGTCTAACCTTGTGCCTTAGGCGGTTAATTATTACACATAATTATTTAACCCCAAATTCGATTAATATCCCTATTCAAATTTGTCAATAAATTCCAAATCAATTTATGTCCATTATTGTCACCTAAATTATGTCCATAATTTCGGGTATATAAATTTATACCAATTAATGTCTCAAATTAATTATATGCCTTTAAGGCCATTTTATGCCAATTCACAATTATGTGTATTCAATATTTTCCCATTGTCCCCACGCTATTTGTACGTTTTAATATGACATAGGTTAGACTCGCAAATAGTCTAACTTATAAAAAGACAAGCAACATCACAACTTGCATAACACATAAAATAGATCTAAGAATCAAGACATAAGTTTACATAGCCAATAACTTGCATAGGAAATACACAAATTTGCCTAAACTATCATGGATCTAAATATAGATATAAACATAAAGATGTGAACTTGCAAATATGGATATGGTTTTCCTATAACTTGCATATGAATTTCATTCAAACTAGCATATGATTCACATACAAAACTAGCATAGGGAATAGGCATATAGAACATAAATTTGCATAACTATGTACTACCATGGATCTAAATATAGATCTAACCATAAAGATGTGGACTTGCATTTGGATCTAAACATGTAAATTAATTTCGCATGTTTTGCATAAAAACTAGCATATGTATCTACATGATTCAAATATGAACTTGTGTATAATCCACCTACAGACTTGCATATGATTCATAAACTAGCATATGATTTAACATCCTAAACTTGCATAAGATTCATATACATAACATCCCAAACTTGCATAAGATGAATCAAGTTAAAGATGTACAATTCAACATATGAAATAGATCCACAATAACAAAATTGTCAACGATAACATCACATGATTCAAAGTCATATTCTCATAATCCCAATTATAACTTATCACAATTAAATCAATTAATTAATTTGTGAAAGAAATTATACTCACTAACAAATGCATAGTCTTGTTTTTCTAGGATCTGTATTCTGAAATAGAATTGCTCGCCTTTGATGTAGACTAATTGTTATCCTTATTTAGATTAGATTTGATTTTGATTCTTGCTTCTATCTTGTTTTTGAGTTGAAAGAGAACGACGGCTACTCTAGGTTCTCCATTGACGGCATGGCGGCTCTTGGTATGAATTAGTGTGATTTTAGGTTGAGAGTTAGGTTGCTATATAGAATTTTAATTAATTTAGAGCCGTCAGATTAACCTAGAGACAATCAAGAACATCCAGTCAAGATAGAATAACACCTCAGCCCTAATGACTCAGCACTGAGTCAAAACATCATCACCTTTCAGATCTTCCCGGGGGGGGGGGGGGGGGAGGTCGACCCCCAGGTCGACCCCAAAGTTGAACCCCTGGTCGACCTGGCTTTGGGCGGGAATTTTCCCGCCCAGCCCGCTTCCCTGTTTGAAATTTGAATTTGAAATTTTCTAAACCTGAGTTGTTTTTAATTTATTCAAATTCTGAAACTTTGGAAGGCCATAACTTCTTCATACGAAGTCCAATTCACACAAAATCGAACTCTATCTCAAGAAGAATTCTGAGACGAACGCAATGGCCCAACCTGTTTCCCTTAATTCTCACATTTGAAATTTAAGTATTCTTTAATTCGTTAATTTTAATATTTAAAATCACGGGGTGTAACATCCCACGAGCCTCTACTCTACCAGAAATTAACCTCGAAGGAAAATGTTCGTTTAGCAGCAGCCGACACCGTAGGCCATCGTGAGCGACCCCACCACCTCAAACCAACGCGCCTCTCTCCCCTCTTTCACTTCCCTTCAGGGACAACCGCCTGAAAACAAACCAATCACCTCTAAATCGCCGAATCTTCAAGGCCTACTCCAAAAATACACATTCCACATTCATCTCCCTCTGTCCGCCACCACCGGCCGCTAGAGACTGCCACACCACCATCATCACAACCGCCAGCTTCCACTATACCATTCCCTTCACAACCTCATGCCCAAAACCCCACAGTTTGCATGCAAACCTAGGTAATACGGAAAATGTCATATCTCGGTTTTGCCCCGATTCCAGCCACCACAGGTGACCGTTGGCTACCAAATTTGGTCAGTAGGTCGAGCAATCTATCATTAACGACCATCTAGTTAACGACTTTTGCCAATTCCTTACGGATTAAGCGATAAAAATTAATGTTTAAAATGGACTAAAATGTAAAATAAAGGCTGTTAATTTGGGAATTTAGGGTTATGCTTAGGGTATTTATACAGAGGATAAATATATATTTTTATTCTGAAATGATTTACAATACTTTATTGAAAACAAAAAAAGATATTTAGGTTTATTATATTTTAACTCATTCATGCCTATTGCCATTTCCGGTTGACGTTCATTCATTCATATGACCACATACGAACTCTGATCGTGATGAAAATGGATAACATGCTATGGTTTGACATTCCGGACTCAATGAAACTTGTTTAGTCGAAATCCGAGTCCGTTTGCACTAATAACGCTAGTATGAGTTCAAATTATTAGTTTATTTGCATTTTAATTTGCGTATTCTCATAAAATAACTCTTATTAATGCCAAATTTGAAATCTAACAATAATTAGTTATTACGTATTTAATAAAATTTGTTCATTGAAATCCGAATCATTTGATTAGGAGCTCTTTTTAAAGGTCTAAATTAAATCGATATAAATCTATTTCAAAACAATTCAATATAATAATAAATCATTATTATCGTATATATTCAAATAGAATTTCATATAGCCTCAAAATAAACAAGATCATATTTCAAACATTTAAATTCCAAGTTAAAATGATATTAAATTTATAATAATTTTCATTTTAACTTTATATAATAAATCATTATGGTTTATAAACGAATCCATAGCGATCTTTTTAAAATTTTATTTGGACATTACTGAAAATCTAAAAGATGAAAAATTCGTTTTTCCCTTTCATTCGAAAATTATTATCTAATAGATCCGAACGATTCTTGTTTCAAAAAATTTCAATTTATATTGGATCATGTACATTCAAAGTTCAAAACGTAAAACTACGAACCACCACGATTTTGTGGGCTCGTTTTAATTAAACTATAAATTATACGTTCAAATATCGTTTAATAAACGAATTTTTTCATTATAATTAAAATCTAAATTCACTTGAACTCTTTTATATTGCCAGTTTACACTGTATTGTAAATTCAACTAATTCCAACTATTTTAAAATTAAATTTATTATTATATTATTTATATTATTAAAATATTGAATTCAAGTTATTTAAATTCCAAATAACCATTTAAAACCAATTTTAAATATTCAATTAAACCGTTAAAAATCCAGGACTCTCACCCATTAAAAGAATTTCGTCCCTGCAATTACTGATGTAGGAAAAATGCTATGAACTCATTAACTTTCAAAAATCTATTTTAGGTTAAAGTTTCCGTTCCACTTTCTGAACCTTTATTTTTAACTGATCTAATTAGTTTTAATAAAAAAATCATTTATGTTACCAAAATTTTCGTAAATTTTAAAAATTCCTAACATCTTAAATTTTTGGAAAAATTTCGGCAGAGTCTCCCCTGTACGGAGGGACTTCTGTAATATTGCAGGAATAACAAATCTATATATTTTGACCCACACGGTTGGAAAATTGAATTCATAACCAAAAATTTGTATTTTGCCCAAGCGTACCTTAGAGAGTTATTTAGCGATAAGCAATAAGCAGTTTGTGAGCTTACTCAACTAACATGCATCCAAAGCCTAACTAGATCCAATTAGCCCCAGACCTCAATCGAATAGGTTCAAAGATGAATAATCTCCTGCACTTCTTCTTAACTTAGATGAAATCATTATAATTATGCACATCAGTTCAAACATTCATATTATCCATTTCAATCAATTCATATACTATTCAATTCACATGAAATTTACACCCAATTTCTTAGCAATCCATTTAGATATCATTCTAATTTCATTATGCTTGAATTCATTTATTCATTACACTGATTCCCAAACATTCCACTCAGATTCTTTAACATGCATGCATTTCCATTTTCCAAACACAAGTCAAATTCTTATTGATTTAGGTTACATTTTGTTTCAAAATTCAAGTTCAATTTCAACTTATAAGATTCATTAAAACTAAACATAAGTTAAATATGTATATTCCTATTTCACTTCCTAATCCAATTTGAATTCGATTCAAATCAACATTGGCATATTTATTGATTACTAATATTAAAATAATTTGAGAAAAATATCACTTTGCCTTCTTTACAAAATATACTAGGCAAAAAAAATTAAAATAATTTCATTTTCAATTACAAATATGCACTCATATATATATATATATATATATATATATATATATATGTGTGTGTGTGTGTGTGTGTGTGTGTATGTGTATGTATGTATATACACACACACTCAAATTCAGTCTAGGGTATTACTAACCTCATCTCTATTGAGTTACGCCACAGAGCTATGGTTATCACTAAACCTTTTCGATACTAACTGTAACAACCCAACTTTCCATATTATTTAAGCTGACATTTGACTACTTATTTATAAATCAAAAGGCGTAGGAAAGCGGATTGTAAATAGAAAGAAGCTAGAGGGTGAGGAAAGAAATATTATAATAGAATTATAAGAAGATCGGAGTCTCACAGTGGAACAAAAATATAATATAATATATCAAAACTCTTTACGAAAACGAAACTATATATGATTACAACATCAGAGTACACATAGATTTCAATACAACACACACAGCGGAATAAATCAATACCATAAAATATGGATATGAGTCTTGAATCTAGTTTCCCTATTGAAGCTCCAAGCGAAATCTAACTTGATAATATGCTCGGTCTAACCCGAGCACATTTTAAAGCAAAGAAAAATCAATCTGATTCAGACTGGAATACTTTCGGTGGTAAATTCACATTACAGACAACTTGCTTAACTTTAGAAATTCCTTTTAAAGAATGGACCTCTCGTAAGACACGACCACACATAAACATGGCACGTGTTTTTACCTTACGATAACCAAATCACTTTTTTTATATCAAATCCTGTGATATATAATAATGTCTACTAATCCACAAATAAATAGGAATATAGACGGAAAGCTTACATCTCACTTTCCAACATAGTTAGTATACATCCAAAAACGTATGGTTCGTATTGGAGTTATGATTTCCAACATGACAAGGTATGGGACCACCTTCGAATCAGTGTACTCTAGAGAGGATAAACTGGAGTTCAACAAGAACATCTTGCAACCTAGCCACACATGCAACTTGAGTGTATCAAATATATTGTCACCCTACGGATGCCCAACCACTGCATTTTATCGGGAGATATAGAAGTGATAGAAGAAATAAATGAATTTTCTCTAGATGGTGAAAATAACCATGATGCCTTCCCGATTTATGTAATTTCCCGGTTGATTAGGCTTGAGGTCACGATTACCTTTTTAGAGAACATCACATCACATTGTTAGATCCACCAAATCACTAATTGATGTCCACAAAATTACTTTGGGTGTTCAGCTAAGATAAGGTGTATTCTCCACCACCAAACTTCGTATCATTGTAAAAACCAACGTACATTATCTTCTGGAAATACTCTGTTAGACATCCATCCATAAAAGTAATCTAGAAATAGGATGAACCAAAGACAGTCTCCTACTACATCCTATATAGGGATCACCGAAACGTCTTGGATTTTTTACGATTTAATAATTAATTAATTTAATTATTTGGATAAGCAGTCTGGCAATTTAAATGATTTGAATTAAATATTTTGAATATTTAAATAATGTAATATATAGGATAATGATATATTTATTTCCAAAATAGTCGGAAATAGGTAAATTGGCAATACTGTGTAAGTTGGATAATTTAACAGATTTAATTCAGTGTAGAATTGAATTAATATAACGAATATATTTAATAAACAAAATTTGAATGTATTTATTTTAATATAATTATAATCGAGCTCGTAACGTCGCGGTAGTTCGTAATTTTACGTTTTCTACTTTAAATGAGAATACAGTATTCGTTTTAAGTCAGATTTCATTGAAACAAGAAACGTTCGAATCTAATTAACTATAATTTTCTAATTAAAGTGAAAAATCGAGACTTTGTCTTATAGATTGTAAGTTATGTCCAAGTCAAATTTTCAAATACAAGTTATTGAATCGTTTATAAGCCATAACAATTTATTTAATATAACTAAATATTGGTTTCAAATTAGGACAAGATTTTTGAGACATATATTTAATTTATAGAATTTTTCTATAATTTTTATTTTGAAAAATAAGCAACTTATTATTTGAAGTATTTTACACCCTATATCAGCATTATTGGGACTCCACAATATGAGTTAACATGTCTATATTATTATATTTTTGGGATCGTGGCACACTGCACGTCTCAACGATATTTTTATTTTTGTCAATAACGATTCATAAACAAATAGGATTTTACGCAACAAGGTACATGAAAACATTTAACTCAAAACATATTTATTGTACAAACTTCATATGCAAGCAATCGATTTCCTTCATACTGAAGGAAACATGACTAAACGAACATACAACACGTAGGCCTAAAGAGAAAATTTTCAACACCTAGTCTAGCCTAAACGCAGTGAGTTCTCAAATCACATTTGCTCATGTAATGTACTTCACGCAAGATCACTTCCTTGAATGCTTCAGGCCAAAGTAAATCAAGCAATGTGATTTCAAATCATAGCTACCCTAAAAACTGAAACGCCTATGTGCAGTACCCTTCACTGCAAAAGCGTGTACTTCATCTACATTATTTCAACTCAAATAGTACATACTGCAAGCCTTAACAATTAAGTTTTCCTACCTTTATAAATACGCAGGCGATTTCTATTCTTTTGTGGAGCTTCAGGAATTTCAAACCAAATTTTTTAATGTCTTGCAAAATAAAAATAATAAATCAACATCAGTCCGAGAAAAACATTGTAGGAAAGCCACATTATCTGCACGAGTGGTTAAGGACCATGGACTATACCGGTTCGGTACATGGTGCGTTCTCCACTAGTTGGAAAGTTGAAACTTTTGTCAGTACCATAAGGAGATGTCGCTATAGCTGTCTGGGGATGGCAGTTCATCAGTAGTAGCTAGGGTGTGGGATTCGGGTATTGTGTGTAGATTCAGGGAGGATGGAAGGAAGGTCGCGGATCGCAAACTGGAGATGGGGAAGAACCAAAAGCGTGAATAGAGGGGGTGGAGCTAGGGAAGATGAGCTATACGGCGATGGAGTTTATGGCTGAGTGCGAGATTCACACGGATATGGTAGGTGCAGTTTTCACGTAGAGGTGTAGAATGGAGAGGAGGAGAAGAGGAAAAGAACGCAAGTGGTGAGGTTAAAACAGTGAAAAAATGGACTTGGGGGGGAGGGGTTACGCATGGCAATGGCCATTTATTTTTGCGTGGCTTTTACTGGAACAAGAGACGCGAGTTATATAATCTGTGTAGAAGGAGAAGCACTATTTGTAATGGGTCATGGGTTGGCCAACGAATTAGGAGGATGGGCCATATTTATAAATATGAAAGCCCAGACTATAAATATATTAAAAAAAGCTGGCGGGTTTTTCATTTTGAAACGATATGAAGCAGATGCCTAAATATTTGGGTGGAACGAATTAATGAGAGGTCCATACAGGACGTGAACTGCAAGAAGAAAGGGATTAACGTAATATATGGTACAAACTTTATCAGAACTGCGAAAATTTGGATTTGTTAGGATCGTACGGAAGTACGTTACATGGTGGAACTAGTTTCGATTGATTTGGAGCAAGTCACAATTTATAGCATAACTAAACGCCTGATTCAAATCACTAAACGTTAATCGTTATTCAACAATCAACGACAAAGGTGAGTAAACACATAAACTCTGTCCAGTTTTATAACTTTTTAAAAGTTATTTAATATTGATAAAAATGATTGAATGCTAAATGTGATGGTTGTTTGATTAATTGATTATTAATTAGTCAAAAATATATATATAGTCATATATATATAAATAGTTGATTGAATACTGATCTATTTATTTTAGTATCTCGTATTATTATGCAATTAGTGTTATTTATATTGATTAACATCTGTGCATGCAGGGAAACAGGTTGGAAGAATCCAACTGGATTCCTTAACAATTATATTGTTGTTTTTCATATATTACATTATATGATGTGACACATAATCTATGGTTGATTATTGTGCATTTGGGATGTCTTGAATATCATTGATCTTGAAATAATTGGTATTTAAGTACCATAAATATATTGGAAAAGAATTCTAGTTAAAAAAAAGTGAAAATCTATTTTAAAATAGAAATTGAGTTTCGATTGGCTAGAATATGATAACTTGTTTAATTATATATAAAAAAAATTGATATATATAAACGATATTTATAAATGAAACGAAATGATTATTATTAAATAGTTTGAAAATATAAATTCGAGAAAAGAAATTATTTAAAAGGAAAAGGGAAGTTGTTAGATTAATTCGATACTCAAATATGAATAAAGCTAAAAACCATAAAGATTTGTAATTATAATTCGACGATGTCGAAGATTATTAAAATGATTTATTTTTAGAATTTACACATTATATAATTTGAATTGGAAAAGATAATTAAGATTTGGTTTAAAACCCATAGATTACAATAGAATATGAAGTCGAGATTTAATTATAAACTTGATTTAAAATTAACAAGAAGTTTACTTGGAAATAGAGTTTATAAAGTGGGATATGAATACGAATTTATGAAATAACTCGATAAATGGAATTTTAACCTGTATAGGTATTTATAAATATAAATAAGGATTTGATTTGATATAACGAGTCCAATTTTTGGTAAAGAAATAATATTCACGTTTTAAAGTGTATAATGATTTAAAAGCAAACGTTTTGCAAATTAAATTGGTTATAAAAGGGAATGGGAAAATATTTGAAGTGATAAATTCAAAAATGAGTTTAGAAATCGAGTGTAACATGAAATGGTGAGTTTATTCCGATATTCAGAACGTTGATTGAATACAGATTATTCGAAAGAGTGTTATACGTTGAAATTCGACTATATCGAATTTAGAAAAGTAACATTTACTTTCCATTTTAAATGAAGATTATTTATTTATGTATTCAAATATTATTTATTTATTCCAAGTAATGAATCAAAGTAATATTTTTAAGATAAATATTCTGGAAACAGATATTATAATACTATCGTTATAATCAATATTTTTCGAAAAGAAGCGAGTTCGTAAACCGTTTCCGAGAGTTGCATATGAAATGATTTGATAAGAAATTAAGAAATGAGATTAAGGAAATCAGAAACTAACTGAAAATTAATTAAGTTGAATGGTTTTCTGAGTGTTGATCTGATGTCGGTTTCGGCCTTCGGGGTTGATACTTGGGAAATTGTTCTCTTACTAGTTTACAGTTAGAGTTTGATGAATGCAGAAGAATAATGATGGGTGAATAAGTAATGGAAATGTTTTCCAATGTTAATAACGTGTATTTTCTAAATATAGAAAATAAGAGTTGTAAATATATGGAATTAATTCCTGAAGTTAAAAAGAGATATTTACTAAATATAGAAAATAAATAATTTAAAATTGTAACAACTCGGAAATTCCGAACCACTTTAAAAAATTTATTTTAGAAATTTTAATGAGTTTTGAACATTTAAAATGAGTTATTTTAGATAATAAAGACTAAAAATTTAGTTTAATCAAATTTAAAACGAATAATTTTTTTTTAATTATAAAAGGAGTTTAAAATGGCGCGGCAGTTCGAAAATTCAATTTCTAATTTCCATTTAATATACAGAATTCATTTTAAATCAGAATTGGACGAAACAAGAAATATTTAAATCTATTTAACAGTATCTTTCTAATGAATGTAAGAAACTAAGATTTCACTTTATAAATTAAAAGTTATGTCCATTTTAAAATTTAGAAAAGTCCGTGTAGAATTTATATATATTTTAATATAATAAATAGCCCTGAAAAATAGACATTTTACAAACGATCTCCGTTTTCGATGAAACCACTTTTGTTGGAACCGGAATGACAAATTATTGTTAGGTTTTAATTTTCATAATATTTAGAATTAATATGTGAGCGTGGCAAAGGAAAGCGTGTTTTGTCAGTTTTAGTCAATTCGGATCGACCAGAAAATTGCCATTTTTCAAATCGTCTCGGAATTCAACGAAATTAGATTTATTAGAACCGTATCATCAAAACATATCTAGATATAATTTTTCTGTAATTTTTAGAGTCTGTATGTGGCCCCGGTAAATTAAAATGTACGATCAAAATAAATAATTAAATGATTTATATTTTAAAATAAAGAAAAGTGGGCTGAGACGGTCAAATGGGCTGATGGGACCTAGTCCACTGTGTCCGGAATAGGGGTATTTGGCTAGGGGAGACATTGGTTGGGCTGAATTTGGAGTTATTATAAACTAGAATGAGGCCCGTGCTTCGCATACGGGCCATTGTTTTTTCACAGATCTTAGTTGGAACATCTTTCTTCTATCATTTGGTGGCTTGTTTAGTGTTGTCTGTCTTTGCAACTACAGCCGATTTTACAGTGTATGGAAAGCAAAACATGGCCCAAGAAGTGGAACGCGGTTAAAAAAATGAGATTTCACCACATAGAATGGGGTCTGAACCTAAAAGCATAGATGTTGGTCCCGGTAAAAGCTTCAGGACGTTTAACATTGGTATTGTTAGCATATTGAAGCCTTTATAAACCACTTTTGTCCCCAATTGATTTTCCCTGTAAATTACTCTATAATGACCGTATGTATAAAAGTAATGACTGGCAGCAATCTTGGAAACTGAAGAAAATATCATGTGATTATTGTATTTGGAAAACGTGGCATGATTTCATGCATGGAAATTGCTTTGAGGACCTATTAATCTAACATGTATTTTCATATAGTATTTATATGATTGGAAACTGTTGTATGTCACTACTAGTACGGTTCTTTTAAGTGCATCATTTTGGAAGGAAAAAAAAACAATATCGTTCATTGTTATTTTTTAGTGGTAAAAATGTTCAAAAGGATAAACAATATTGTAGAATTAAGGAAAATAATGTTTAAAGATGTACATTATCACAAAGTTTTGATGCCTATATACACAGTTAAAATAATATTGTATTGTATTTAATATTACAAATGTTTTTTGTTAGACATTAACAACGCTATGTGATTTGTCGAAACATATTTCACGCATGTCCTCGCATGCACCAAATACCCAAAGAAAATGTTGCAAAGGGAAGTGAGAGAAAAATTGTCCATGATACTCTGAAAAGGACAACAATTTGCCGATTTTTGTGAATACAGTTACGGAAAGGCAGAATAGTGGAAAATATGTTTAAATGAATAAACAATAAAGTGGAGCCAAGGGAAAAAATGTTAAAACGAATAAACAATAAAGTAGAGCCAAGGGAAAAAATGTTAAATCGGATAAACAATAAAGTAGAGCCAAGAGGAAAAAATGTTTACATATGTACATTATCACAAGGATTTAGTGCGAAGATACTCGGTTAAATGAATAATGTATTGCATTTAACGTTACAATTGTTCATTGTTGTACAACATCTCGTATTATTACAGGGTGAATGTATTTCTAATGCGAGCTACCATGAGTTGGTTGCGGAGAAGAATAAATCATCTTGTACAAAGTTGCCAGGTCGGTGAGTATGTTGTATAGCTGCCTGGAGAAGCAGTGGAAAAGACGTTAGAATCACAAATCGGTAAAGTGTGGAAAAAAAATTGCTAGATGTTGTCTTCAGTCTGCCATATGCTACATTTGTGCTTTTCTTCTTGAATTCTTAAATTGGTCCAATGTGTATATGTGTGATAACCTATAAATAAAAAAATTCTTCATTTACGTGATTACTTATTACTTAAGCCCATGCAAAATGAGGTTTAAACATCATATTCTGGCCGCTATTTCATGCACCTGTTAATTTTAGGGAGTACAACAGGGTTTGTTAGAATAACAAAGAACCAAAAAAACACAAAAATCAAGAACCCAACTCATAATCTAAAACATTTGTGCGTGGAGTAAATGATAGTGGTGAATTTTATAAATTCCTAAAATAGGGTATAATTATTTTAAAGTTGCATGTCACCCAAAGTTTAAGTGTTTCAGTGTAACTTGTTTGTGAATTTTATGGCTTTGCCATTGAGTGTAATGACAAAAATATATGACGGGAGGTTAAAAGGTACATAAAAGTTTTAGTGTATAATATACTTTTATAGTTACAAATATGAGTTTACTTTTCAACTGTCGTTCAACATAGAAAACAAAAAAGCATAGATTAGTACTTGCCATGATAAATGCTCAACAGATGAAACGTCTATAAATCTCATAAAGTTATGCTTAAATTTACATACATTAATCTAGCTTAAATGACAAGAAGAAAGTACATAGTTACGTTCCTTGATGAGGAAGTAATGTGGGTTAACAAAATATGTAGTGGCCAGTGGAAATTTTATGCGCTCATTGTATGTTTATTACCTTAGTCCAGAGTAAATCTGGGTTCCAGAAGTATCTGTATGTACAAATAGCTACCATGGTAAAATAGGTAGTAACTTCAACATTGACACTGTAAAACACATCAGGCAGTCATAATTTGAATGGGTGAATTTTAGGAAGAAAAGGTATTAGCACGAATGAACCTTTTTTCTAGTTTACTGCAATAATATCAGCATTATTCAGTTCATGCAGGTAGACCTGCACGAAAAAATCCATTATCAAACTGAAGAACAACATACATGTGATAATGCTCAAGTTTGCTAGTATTTTCATGCATTTGATATATCATTCCAGTATAACCAGACTATTTTAAAAATAGGTCGCAATAGTGTCAAAACGTACATACATGGCAAAAAAAAAATCAAAGTATTAGGTTGTAATAATAAACATATAATATTTGATATATGGATCTTACAGACATAAGATTACAGTTTGTGCTGTCTATAGTTTGAAATATATGTGTATGCTTAAAAAGTTGTAAAAGGCTCAACCACAAGTTTTGGTGAAATTATACGTTGAGTTTATTTTAAATTAATTAAATTATATAACACATGTAGAGGTTATGATGTTGAAGTAAGTTAGAGTTAAAATCAACCACTGTGAATTTCAAGTGATTAGTGTGTAACGTTTTAGATATTTGAGATGTAAGTTTGGAAGATCTCAGCTCTTTTATCGCTATATCAATATTCTTTTTCCCACATATTTTTTTAGAAAGTAGTATGGAACATTTATTATTCCTCTAAAAAACTGTTATGAACTCTATTGTTATATGATGATAATATATCCTGCTAGTTGATAAGTTTTCTCTATCAACAGTTGAGGGTCTCTAGTCATTTGAAATGAATACAGTATATGAATAGTGACATATGGTTTAAATTAGAACTTCTAATCAATGCAAGTAAATTTTAGTAAATCCTGTGAAGTACATACGCTAAGAAACTTATTTACGATGTTTAAAAATAGTATTTATTGCATTGGTGCAGAGGGGTAATTTATGAAAATCCTCATCACAGTGGGAGTAAAAGCACATTGCAATTTATCAATGATTTTTCATGTTGACGTCGGGTGGGTGAAGCCATACACTATGTTTCAACAATTTATGCAGCATTTATTGTCACAAATAGTAGGTATTTACACAATTTAGTACGGAGCCTAAAAAAGTAATGCCAAAGTTTTATATAGGTTACTATGTGTAGATAATTACCAGAGCCTTGCAACTGTTGTCATGATGTTCCTCGTCGCGAGTAGCTACCCTTTTGACATTCCCTGTCAAATAGCAATGTTAACAGAGAATGGTTAGCGTTTGTCGTGAGTACTAAAGTTACTGTAGAATAACCGCAGGTGTTTGACAAACCATGTAATTGGATTAGCATGAGTATGATAGATGTGCATTTGTAGTGCATCTGTCCAGCAAGTAATATAATCATGCATGTAGATCATGTGTTAATGTTTAAAATGCAAAGTTTCAAAAGGGCTAGGTATGCACTGGGAATACGTCAAAAGTGGCACAGGAAATGAGTATTGCGATTAATTACTTGTCAATGTCATAGTTTGGAACTGGGGATTTGCCCACGGACAAGTAGTGATAATTATCTATTGTATGCTATCTTAAAACATTCAAAGCAAGTGGTATATTTTAAATGGGAGTGCATATTTGGTTTTAGTGTGAAGATGTATTAATGCAATATACGTGTGGCACATGATATTAGTACATGCAAGCTGACTCCTGGTATTGATATAGTTTAAAATCACTATTACAACGATGAGTATATAGTAATCCGTTGATGCATTCAGTGAAAAGATTTGGTGTACGCCGTTTTTTACCTAGTTCGTTTTACCATAGTATTGTAATCCCACATTATTGTTAAATAACACTGACATGTAAGTTATTCATCAAAGAGAACCACGAAAGTTGCATACGTAAGCTAGATAGTATGAATGTTTTTCAACCAGTTTCAGTTAATGTACAAATATTGTGAATATGAAGTTGAAGATGTCCATAATTGTGAACAATAGTAGAAAGTCTTGCAGAAGCATTATTCACGTGAACTGCACTAATATGTTACTTTTGGTGGAAAAATAAACTTTATCCTATCTAACTAATGTCAGGATTATGAACAACAATTCTTGCTCATGATTTAAGGAAAACATATTCAAATGCGAGAAGTCTCCCCAACATGATTAGTTAACCAAGAACTGCAGGTACAAGTGAATTTTGTACCTGATCATTCGAAGCGTTGCAGACAAAAAGATGAAGGCATCTATGTTGTACAAGATGAACATTGATGAGAGAAGATTGTAAATTATAATAACAGTATTATGCATAGAAAGCAATGAAAGGCTTGTGTATAGTTAGTGAGAATTCATTTTTATGATAGTAAAACCAGTGTTGAATATAAAATCATAGTAAAGATAGTTCACACAATCCAAAAATTATATGGTAAGTCATATATCATTTTCTTCCATAGATGGGCATATGCAATACTAATTTGGTTAACCATGGTACGAAGCACAGGTTATACAGTGATAGCTAAATACATATAATAATAGTTTAAACGATTTTTCGTTATAACAACTACATATGTGTGGAACATAAAGAAAAATAAGTGATCGAAACTATTTTTCATACATATCATTATCATAAAATAAAAAATATTAGTAAATATATTTTAGAGCTCGTTTCAAAATATTACTTTCGAAAAACAACTTTTACGAAACTATCATATTATTCACATAATATCTACAATTCTTTAAGTAAATCGACATAAACTACCAATGACATATCAATTAAAGCCTATTTTTTTTATAAATCAGTATCAAGTTTTTGTTTAAGATTTTCATTCTGCAGAACATAAAGAAATAACCAGCAGAGCTATATTTTTCCAATGGAGACGCTTGAATGTTTAACTGTCTCGCTATGTCAAACCATTGATATCACTTGCATGTTACTAATGTAGATCATATAGGAAAATGCACTAAAAATTACTGCTCTTCCCTCGGTCCATTGACAATGACCTAACACTCGGTTATATACCTTATTGACTCTATACGTCAGAGTTATATTAATTTATAGGAAGAAATGCCACAAAAACTTAAAATCACTTAATCATATTTTAACCAATGGTAGTTGGACTGAAAACAGGTTAAGGCCATTTCACAGCAACAATTAGTCCAAGTATTTTTTATTCATTACGCGAATTTAATTTTCATTGCTGATATCATGCAATATGAATAATTATATTTTGGTTTCA
The DNA here is from genome assembly GCA_030737875.1 of Allium sativum. NCBI lineage: Eukaryota > Viridiplantae > Streptophyta > Magnoliopsida > Asparagales > Amaryllidaceae > Allium > Allium sativum. The sequence goes on along the minus strand of CM060927.1, from coordinate 255,533,377 downwards.
ATCTTATAAAATATAGTTTGTGGATCTAAAATGGGTACCCATGGCAGATACTAATGGTCAAATAGCTCGTTAGGAAAAATTGTATATGGTAGGAGGAAGATAAGAAAAAGGATAAACATAATAAACTTATCATATTGTTGTTTTAAAGGTTGTAGAAAGTGAATATAAGTGGAAAAAATTAGATAAATGTAACTTGTATAGTAATGGGAATAGAGGCTAGTGACTAACCTACAACCAAGAAAGCAGCAGTTTAAGTCCACGATCCACACACAGATCATAAAAATAAGGGTGATATTTCCATAAAAAAGGCTGGGTAGAAGCAAAAGTGCGTAGTAGAATGGGCAAGCCTGTGAACACTACCTTTGCTAGTTCTCTTGAGCACTCAAGTTTCTGGTAAATTGAGATCCTTTCAAGGTTGAGTGACAATATTTCAATACAATTGATATAAAGAAATCATTATACACCTGAGTTGTATTGAAAATGGTAATAACATGCGTCGGTAACATATAACATGCAACATACATTTGGTATATTAGCCCAGTTAGTTTAAAAAATTTCAATCTCCAACCATGTACACATGGCACAAGACCATGCTTTTTTTTTACTTGCTTCCTCTTGTACAAAAAGAAGTTCAGTTCGCCTATATCTCCAAAGGTAAAAAATAAAATTTGAAACTACATAACCAAATCCAGCAATAAATCTGTAGTCATGGTAAGGGTGTGGTAGAACCAAGAGAGATAATGATACAACAATCATAAAGTGATTTACAAAATTTATCAATGTCAATAAAGAATGGTTTTTTTGTTTAAATAAAGGTTTGTGGTGCAAAAATCATGTGATAGGTAAAAAAAAAAATTAAAAATTTAGGAGCAATTAATGTTTCAGAAATCTATTGTGCATACGCTTTCAAAAATGTATCCTCCGTAACTGATCAAAGTGCACACATGTTGGCAATAGCTAAAAGAATCGGTTTTATTACTTAAATGAATAGTCAATGATTTTTTTATACTGCATTCTTACGTCCATCAGCCTACACATACTCATGACTGTCTAAATTTTTCAAAAAAACAGGATTCTACCATTCATTCATTAACAAATGAATTCCACACATAAAAAGGGATTCCTCCTATAGAAAATGGATAAAAATAATAAAAAATTTAACAGTATAATAAGTTAGTGGAGAACAAACCTTGGTTGTAGTCAACTTGAAAGCGCTTAGGGTTAGAGTAGTGCAATTGGTGGTACCGGTTGTCTTCAGTCGATTACTGATGGGTTCAAACATTCATGAAACGATTTTGTTAATCGGAATGGAAGACGGATCGATGTAGTGAGGTTTCCTGATGAGCGTTAATCTGTGATTGCCGAAGAAGGGTAGGAACTTCCGATTGCTGATGATGGGGAGGGATTTTGATTTTAACGTCTTTGACTACGGAGTGATCGTAAACAGTGGGAGAAGATGTCAATTTCGTGTTCCTTCCTACTTCGCCGAGTGGAGGACAGATCTAAGCGTGCGGGAAGAAGTGAACAACAATAGTGAATTAATAATGCAAAGAAAAGTGTGAAAGGGAGTGGTTGGGTTAAAGAAATTAGGAATGATTTTTTTTAGGGCTTGGGCGAAAAGGGAAAAGAAACCGGTTTGGGGAGTTGAAATAAGAAGAGCGTCTGAACTTTCGCCGTTTTCCAAAACGTGGTAGATTAGGTTGCCACGTAAACATTCTTGATTTGTTGCTTTCTTGTTTAAGTAATAGATTAACGGGTTTTTTTAAATAAATGAATTTAATAATTAAAATATTATAAATATAAGATAAGAGAAACCCTAATTTCAAATAGCAGCCACCACTTCTTAACTTTTCAATGGCCATTCTCATTTGGATTTCAATCCTTAATCCACCACAATCCAAATCAAATTGAACTCCAGTACTAAAACAAAAATCAAAGCGAATTTCCTCCTCTTCAAAATCAAACAGATTTGATCGATTTTCATGCTTTATCTTGGGAGAATTCCACACCTATTCCTCCGTCGTTCGAATGGGGTTTGGGGTTGGGGGTTTGTACGAGTTGTCTAGAGGTTGGGGCGTCGATGGAGGAAGAGTAGGCGGTGGTCGAGGCATTCTCTGATCGACGATAGGTGGTCCGGTTGGCGGCACGCAGGCAGGAATGGGTGGCGAGTTTATACGGTGTCGGTCTGTGAAAAAAAGATATGATGTAGAAGAAGGAAGAAAGGGTTATTCTCTCATTATTATTTTTTATTAAATAATATTTAATTACTAACTAATGTAATTAATATTTATAAAGGTATAACTTTCTTATACAGAATCGAAACTGAACGATTTTCGTTGCGATGGAATCATGTTGACCAGATCTACACATTGAAACGGACCAGATCTGAAACTGAGCACTTTGAAAATTCAGACCAAAAGCAAAGTGAGAATTCTGATTTAATTATTAAATTAAATTTTATTTATTTTTGTCGCTTTTAAAATCATTGTATGTATGTTGATAATTCAGATCTTCGATGTTTGTGATTTAGAATTTATTGATTGTTGTTTGTGGTGTATTTCGATGTTCATAATTTGCTAGGTCTACGAAAAATTTCATTTTTGGTTGAATCTCTAGTTGCGGTTAAAATCATATTTTATTTTAGATCTATGGATACAGTTGTAGTTTACAGTAAAATCGTTCTTTTATTTTCTAGATTTACTTTCTGTCATTCAGATCGATATCTTTCATTTTAGATCCATGCGTACAGATTTGATTGAAATAAAAATTCCAACTTTTATTTTTAAATCCATTAATATTGATGTGATTTATTCATAAAAATATAGTTTTTATTGAATACATAAACTTGGGATTTAGAGTAAGAATAAAGATTCCATCTTTATTTTAATTCATGAAACACGTAATTATTGTTGATTAATGATTTCATCTTTGTTTTGATTTATGAACATGAAATTTGATCAATGATAAAAAATTATTACTTTTATTGTTTTCATGGACATGGGTTTTATCAGTATTGGGATTCGTAATAAAAATCACATTTTCATGATTCACATGAAGCATGGATTTTTATCAAATCTAGATTTGGAATAAAAATCTCATTTTCTTGGATTACATGAAAATGGATTTTTATCAAGATTAGATTTCCAATAAAATATCATTTTATTGATTACATAAAATATGGGTTTTGCATATTTTTATGTCATTTTCTTTTTGAATAAAAAGAACATATTTTGGTGTCATTTTCTTTTTGAATAAAAAGAACATATTTTGGTGTCATTTTCTTTTTGAATAAAAAAGAATAGATTCAAAAGAAATGTTTTTATTGTCATATTGATTACAATAAAAAGAATAGATTCAAAAGAAATGTTTTTATTGTCATATTGATTGCAATAAAAACAATAGATTCAAAAGAAATGTTTTTATTGTCATTTAGTTACAATAAAAAGAATAGATTTAAAAGACACTTTTATCGTCATTTTAGATCTAATAAAAGAGTAGAATTTAAAATCATCATTTGGTTATTATAAAATAGTTGAAAACAAAATCATCATTTTGGTTACTATAAAATAGTTGGAAACAAAATCATCATTTTGGTTACTATAAAATAGTTGAAAACAAAATCATCATTTTGGTTATTATAAAATAGATGAAAACAAATATATCTTTTTGTTGTGACAAATGATTAAAAGAAAAATATATCATTTTTGTTGTAACCAAATAGTGAAACAAAATTATCAATTTTGTTGAAACCTAAAAGTTGAAACAAAATTTTGTCATTTTTGTCAAATTAGAATTGTTGAATAAAAACATACGTTTTTGTCAAATTAGAAATATTGAACAAAAATGTACATTTTGTCAAAACATATTAGTTGAAATAAAAATATACATTTTTGTAATAATATAATTGTTAAAAAAATATTCATTTTTGTCAAAATAGTTTAGTGAAACAAAAATATTCATTTTTGTCAAAATTGATTAGTGAAACAAAAATATTCATTTTTGTCAAAATTGTTTAGTGAAACAAAAATATTCATTTTTGTCAAAGAAGTTTGGTTGAAAAAAAAATATTCATTTTTGAAAAACATGATGGGTGAAAACTAATCATACATTTTTGTCAAACCATATTAGTTGAAACAAATCATACATTTTTGGTTAAAACGTATTAGTTGAAACAAAGATTTACATTTTGTCAAAATAAAATATTTAAAAACAAAAATTACATTTTTCGTTAAATAAAAAAGTTAAACTCAAATAGCATTTTTGTTAAATATGTTTGTGTTACAACACTCCGCCTGTGTAGTTTTCTATGCAGCCTGTCCCAAACCAAGGTAAAGAAGGAGGGCTGTGACAGGCTTGGCGAGCCAACGTAAAAACTTAGCCTCTCTTATGGAATTTTAGGTTCCATATCTAGCCAACCCCAACTTGTTTTGGATATATGGCTTTGTTGTTGTTGTTGTTTGTGTTACAACAAAAATATTCATTTTGATAAAATAGAATTGTCAGCAAAATGGATGTATCACTTTTTATACATTTTGTTGAAATAGAATTTATATGCAAATATAAGAATCATCTTTATTTGAAAAACATACATTAGAATTTGTTTGTGAAATAAAGAATCATTTGTGTTGTCACAACACACCTTAGAACTTGTATGTAAGTAAAAGTGACATTTTTTATATGTTAATGTATACATTAGAATGTGTATGCAATTTAATATAGACATTTATATGTGTCTCGTTATACATTGAAAACTTATACAAATAATTTTTTTCCTTTTTATTCGCTAAAATTAAAGATAGAAATTACATAAAAATAAAGTAAAATGAAAATTATCTTTTCATTTGTCATCAGCAATAATCTAATGTAGATAAATTACATTTTATTAGACATGAGAAATGTATAAGGAAATTATTCGAGTAAAATATATTTTTATTCGGCACTAGGAATAAAATAACATGTTTTGTTCATTATCATCATCATGTTAGCAGAATTAAAATTGGTTAAATTCATTAACCAATTATTTATTTATATGAACTGTTGTTGGCAGAAAACCCCACATGGGTATTGAGTTGATATTTGACATACACTAGTCCCAATATTTAGTTGTATGTCGATCGATAGATTGACAGGCTTCGATGAGCGTTATTATTTCATTTCAATGCTCACATAGTTGTAAAATTTCACTCTAGATATTGAATAGATGGTTTGATGATTATCTATCATTATTGTCGTGTTCATGCGATGTATGAAATCCATATAACCAAAATTATATGGTAACTGATTGAGTCGCATCCCGATTCAAAATATCTTTTAAACAAAGAATATTTTAAAATAAAGAACATTGTAATATAAAGATATCTTTTAAAGTATAGAATATTGTAATATAAAGAATCTTTATATAAAGAATGCTATCAAATAATGAATATTTAAAAATTTAATTCAACGAAGAATAAAATGATGATTTCTATGTCCGTTTTTGGATAGACACAAAAGACAAAAATATATTTTTATCCAAATGAACTAGTTATTTACTAGAATAAATCTTTTAAATTAAGATTTAATGAAGTCTTCTAATTAATTAATATTTAATTGGGATTAAATAAAAGAATTTGATTTTGGGTTGTCGTGGATGGTGTCATAAATAACACAGTTATTAAACCATGTATTAAAGAATAAATCTTTTTACTAAGATTATTAGAGTTTCCAAATATATTTAGTAATTAGAATGAATTGATATGTGAATTGGGTTTATCGTGAACTGTGTTTTTAAATGACATTTGTTTTTCAACTCAATTAACAGAGAAAAAATGATTTGGAATTTATAAATCTTTTTATTAAGATTTAAAGAAAATTTTCCAAAGTCAAGTTTTCCAATTTAATATATTAAATTGGAATTGAATGGAAATTTGATTTGATAATAATCGAGATAGGCTTCTATAAAAGAAGACTGTTATTATATATGGAATTTAAAAGGCTTTGCCGTAATTCCAATTATATTATCGGTCTGATATGGAAATTTATATCGGTTATATATTGATTTGATTTCTGTGAAAATTCCATATTTTAATGGAAGATGATTTTAGGTTTATCATGAACTGTGTTTTAAATGACATTGGTTCTTTAACTCAGTTAAAGACAAGATTAATTTCTTAAAACTGAATAATCATAAAGTAATGACTTTTGATATTAAAATCGAATTAGAGTTTTTAATGAATTTTTAATAAAAAGAAGATTAAAGATTAAATTTAAAAGAATTTATCTTTGATAAAATTTAGGGGAATCTTTCCCTTTTAAATATGAATATTTTATTAAAAGAATATCCTGATTTGAATGAGGCACATGATGTGTCTTTGTAACAGGTGATTTTTAATTATAAAATACACGAGTTATTCGGGAAGACCGGGTTTAACTCATTCAGAATAATTACTACGACGATTAAAGTCAAAGATATTGAAGACGGTGATTGAAGACCGACGAACTTCACATTGAATGGGCGACTACTAATGCCCTGAACTGGGTTGCTCCTAGGAAAGGGTTAAAGTGGTAGTTTGTCCTGACGTACTTGTTGATTGTCTGGATATGCGAGAACCTCACTTTCGTATTGGATATACGGGACGAGGAGTAAGGTGTCTCCTGTTTCTTTTAGACGCAGAACGGACATGCAAACGGATGTGTGTCTGGCATTGGATTTCATTCCATGTAAATTAAATTGATTTCTATTTAATGTATATCTGTGGTGGAAGAGAATTCGTTCTCTTGCTTTACACCCTTCTCTGAGACGTACGAGCTCAGAGGTTATATATTGGTAGTTATTGATCGCATGGCGTGAATTGTCAATGTGGTATGCCAAGATGCAAATGATCGAGGCTTTTGTTGAAAAGCAGAGCCTTGTGGTTGATGATCAATGCATAGCCTATTTCGGCACAGATTTGTTTATAACATTACCTCGCGAGCCTCACACCCCGGTAAGAGTCAAAAACGAAGCAAGGGAACGTAGGGAGTGCGCACGTTTCTTTCTAGCTAGAAGTGGTGTCAGCGACTTACCAGCCCTGACATATTTACTTATCTGGATGATGGATTTCGAGGCCTTGGATTTATTGGCTGCCAATGGCCAAATTATAGGTTCAATAGGACCGGGAAGCGTGTGTTCAGGAATTGTCAATCCACTAAAGTATTTGTGGACCGGCCCTACAGGATCCTAGGGTTCGCCAGCGTCCTAATCCTGAGACATTGCTAGGCTGTCTCGAATCGGTAAGGAGATCGTTCCTAGCCTCGACTCATGATGGAAATCCAACTTCCAATACGACATCATGCAGTTTGGATTATAGAACTGGTATATGTGGTACTATGTCGTCTATGATTGATACATTATGATTGAAATTGTTTTGAAACATATATACACTAATAATAATATCAAATCCGTTTTTTCGTATCAAGCATTTTTGACCATTATGAGGCAAAACTCTATCCTCCGGTTTGCGTTGCATTGTGTGATAGGACTTGAGTCTTATAATAGTTTCATTTTTCTATAAAGCATTGCATTGTTTAACATTTACTTTATTTCATTCACGGGAAATCCAATGGAGTCAACCCGTTCCGCGTTAGCGACGTGGTTCTATGATTAGCCTTATTATTAGATAAGATAAGAAAGATTTCTCATACCAGTCTCATGACTGACCCGTAGTTTGTTTCACTTTGCAAACTCGGGTGCCTTCTTTTCCACCCGGGCAGTCGAGTAGCTTATTTTGCAGATATACTGAGCTGGATTCTGGATCGAAGATTAAAGATGTGTCCAGAGCATTGACAGTCTTCCGCTGTGCTAATTTATTCAATTCTGATGCATTGTATTAAGTTCCTTGTAAATTATCTTCCGCTATATTATTATTTCAATGTACTCTAATATTCTGTACTCTGATGTAACATTAATGTAATGTTTATAAAAGTCTTCTGTTATCTGTTCTTATGTGTTGTATTCCCAGAGTTAGCGTATTAGGGTTTTGAACGGTCTTGGTCGATTAGGTCCGGGAAAATTTGGGACGTTACAGTTGGTACCAGAGCTTTGGTTAGCTCAAATATTTGGGGTACGACTCATTAGAACTGAACAAAAGACTCATCAGAGGTAGGATTGGAAATATCCTATAAAAGAATACTCATTAGAGATAGGATCTGTAGTATCCTAGAATGAGAAAACTCATTAGAGAGGGGGTTAGAAATGCCCTAGAATGAGTTGAGAGTGACAGATTTATAATTAACGTATTTGAGATTATATATATAATCCGATCTTAGAAAATATGATTTTTGAATATACAAAAATTATATATATTTGAAAAGTTAATCAACAAATAAAAATTATTGAAACCAATATATATAAAAAATGAAAGTTGAGTTGGTTAATTAAACAACTTTTAGCTTCGTTCCTTTTCGAGGACGAAAAGATTTTAAGTGGGGGAGATTGTAATAACCCGGAAATTCTGAACCAATTTAAAATTTTTATTTTAGAAATTCAAATGAATTTTGAACATTTAAAATGATTTATTTTAAATAATAATGACTACAAATTTATTTTAATTGAAGTTAAAACGAATAAATTTTATCTAATTATAAAAGGAGTTTAAAATGGCATGGTAGTTCGAAAATTCGATTTATAATTTCAATTTAATATACAGAATTCATTTTAAATCAGAATTGGGCAAAACAAAAAAAATTAAATCTATTTAACAATATCTTTCTAACGAATATAAGAAACTGAGATTTCACTTTATAAATTAAAAGTTATGTCTAGTTTAAAATTTAGAAAAGTCGTTGCAGAATTTATATATATTTTAATATAGTAAATAGCCCTGAAAAATAGCCATTTTACAAACGACCTCCGTTTCCGACGAAACCACATTTGTTGGAACCGAAATGACAAATTATTGCTAGGTTTCAATTTGCATAATTTTTAATATGTGAGCGTGGCAAAGGAAAACGTGTTTTGTCAGTTTCAGTCAATTCGGATCGACCAGAAAATGGTCATTTTTCAAACGGTCTCGGAATTCGACGAAATTAGTTTTGTTAGGACCGTATCGTCAAAACTTTGCTAGAAATAATTTTTCTGTAATTTTTAGAGTCCGTATGTGGCCCCGGTAAATTAAAATGTATGATCAAAATATATAATTAAATGATTTATATTTTAAAATAAAGAAAAGTTGGCTGAGGTGATCAAACGGGCTGATGGGACCTAGTCCATTGTGTCCATAATAGGGGTATTTGGCTAGGGGAGAAATTGGTTGGGCTAAATTTAGAGTTATTATAAATTAATGGGTTTTTTGTAAATAAATGAATTTAATAATTAAAATATTATAAATATAAGATAAGAGAAACCCTAATTTCAAATAGCAGCCGCCGCTTCTTACCTTTTCAATGGCCATTCTCGTTCGGATTTCAATCCTTAATCCACCACAATCTAAATCAAATTGAACTCCAGTACTAAAACAAAAATCAAAGCGAAGTTCGTCCTCTTCAAAATCAAACGGATTTAACCGATTTTCATGCATTATCTTGGGAGAATTCCGCACCTATTCCTCAGCCGTTCGAACGGGGATTTTAGAGCTGGGGGTTTGTGCGAGTTGGCCAGAGGTTGGGGGGTCGATGCAGGAAGAGTAGATGGTGGTCGGGGCATTCTCTGATCGGTGATAGGTGGTCCGGTTGGCGGCGCGCAGGCAAGAATGGGTGGCGAGTTTATACGGTGTCGGTCTGTAAAAAAAGATACGATGTAGAAGAAGGAAGAAAGAGTTATTCTCTAATTATTATTATTTATTAAATAATATTTAATTACTAACAAATGTAATTGATATTTAAAAAGGTATAACTTTCTCATACAGAATCGAAACTGAATGATTTTCGTTGCGATGAACTCGTGTTGACCAGATCTACACATTAAAACGGACCAGATCTGAAACTAAGCACTTTGAAAATTCAGAAAAAAAGCAAAGTGAGAATTCTGGTTTAATAATTAAATAAAATTTTAATTATTTTTCTCGCTTTTAAAATCATTGTATGTATGTTGATAATTCAGATCTGCGATGTTTGTGATTTAGAATTTATTAATTGTTGTTTGTGGTGTTTTCTGATGTTCATAATTTGCTAGGTCTACGATAAAATTTCATTTTTGGTTGAATTTCTAGTTGCGGTTAAAATCATATTTTATTTTAGATCTATGGATACGGTTGTAGTTTACAGTAAAATCGTTCTACTATTTTCTATATTTACTTTCTGTCATTCAGATCGATATCTTTCATTTTAGATCCATGCGTATAGATTTGATTGAAATAAAAATTCCAACTTTTATGTTTTAATCCATTAATAATGATGTGATTTATTCATAAAAATATAGTTTTTATTGAATACATAAACTTAGGATTTAGAGTTAGAATAAGATTCCATCTTTATTTTAATTCATGAAACATGTAATTGCTGTAGATTAAAGATTTCATCTTTGTTTTGATTTATGAACATGAAATTTGATCAACGATAAAAATTTACAATTTTTATTGTTTTCATGGACATGAGTTTTATCAGAATTGGGATTCTTAAAAAATCACATTTTCATGATTCACATGAAGCATGGATTTTTATCCAATCTAGATTTGGAATAAAAATCTCATTTTCTTGAATTACATGAAAATGGGTTTTTATCAAGATTAGATTTCCAATAAAATATGATTTTACTGATTACATAAAATATGGGTTTTGCTTATTTTTATGTCATTTTCTTTTAGAATAAAAAGAACATATTTTGGTGTCATTTTCTTTTTGAATAAAAAGAACATAATTTGGTGTCATTTTCGTTTTGAATAAAAAAGAATAGATTCAAAAGAAATGTTTATATTGTCATATTGATTACAATAAAAAGAATAGATTCAAAAGAAATGTTTATATTTTAATTTTAGTTACAATAAAAAGAATAGATTTAAAAGACACATTTTATCGTCATTTTAGATCTAATAAAAGAGTAGAATTTAAAATCATAATTTGGTTATTATAAAATAGTTGAAAACAAAATCATCATTTTGGTTATTATAAAATAGTTGAAAACAAAATCATCATTTTCGTTATTATATAATAGATGAAAACAAATGTATCTTTCTGTTGTGACAAAGGATTAAAAAGAAAAATATATCATTTTTGTTGTAACCAAATAGTGAAACAAAATTATCAATTTTTGTTGAAACCTAAAAGTTGAAACAAAATTTGTCATTTTCTGTCAAATTAGAATTGTTGAACAAAAACATATGATTTTGTCAAATTAGAAATGTTGAACAAAAATGTACATTTTGTCAAAACATATTAGTTAAAATAAAAATATACATTTTTGTAATAATATAATTGTTAAACAAAAATATTCATTTTTGTCAAAATAGTTTAGTGAAACAAAAATAATCATTTTTGTGAAAATAGATTAGTGGAACAAAAATATTCATTTTTTCAAAAAAAATTAGTGAAAAAAATATATTCATTTTTGTCAAAGAAGTTTGGTTGAAAAAAAATATTCATTTTTGAAAAACATGATGGGTGAAATCTAATCATACATTTTTGTCAAACCATATTAGTTGAAATAAATCATACATTTTTGGTTAAAACATATTAGTTGAAACAAAGATTTACATTTCGTCAAAATAAAATGGTTAAAAACAAAAATTACATTTTTGGTTAAATAAAAAAGTTAAACAAAAATAGCATTTTTGTTAAATAGGTTTGTGTTACAACAAAAATATTCATTTTGATAAAATAGAATTGTCAATAAAATGGATGTATCAATTTTTATACATTTTGTTGAAATAGAATTTATATGCAAATATAAGAATCATCTTTATTTGCAAAATATACATTAGAATTAGTATGTGAAATAAAGAATCATTTGTATTGTCACAACACACCTTAGAACTTGTATGTAAGTAAAAGTGACATTTTTTATATGTTAATGTATACATTAAAATGTGCATGCAATTTAATATAGACATTTATATGTGTCTTGTTATACATTGAAAACTTTTCCAAATAAAAATATTTCTTTTTATTCGTTAAAATTAAAGATAGAAATTACATACAAATAAAGTAAAATGAAAATTATCTTTTCGTTTGTCATCAGCAATAATGTCATGTAGATAAATTACATTTTATTAGACATTAGAAATGTATAAGGAGATTATACGAGTAAAATATATTTTTATTCGGCACTATGAGTAAAATAACATGTTTTGTTCATTATCATCAACATGTTAGCAGAATTAAAATTGGTTAAATTCATTAACCAAATTATTTATTTATATGAACTATTGTTGGCTGAAAACCCCACACGGGTATTGGGATGATATTTGACATACACTAGTCCCAATATTTAGTTGTATGTCGATCGATAGATTAACAGGTTGTGATGAGCATTATTATTTCATTTTAATGCTCATGCAGTTGTAAAATTTCACTCTGGATGTTTTGGTTTGATGATTGTCTATCATTATTGACGTGTTCATGCGGTGTATGAAATCCATACAACCAAAATTATATGATAACTGATTGAGTCGCATCCCGATTTAGAATATCTTTTAAACAAAGATTATTTTAAAATAAAGAACATTGTAATACAAAGATATCTTTTAAAGTAAAGAATATTGTAATATAAAAAATAGTTTATATAAATAATCTTTTATATAAAGAATATATTTAAATAACGAATATTTAAAAATAATATTCAACGAAGAATAAAATGATGATTTCTATGTCCGTTTTTGGATAGACACAAAGGACAAAAATATATTTTTATCGAAATGAACTAGTTATTTACTAGAATAAATCTTTTAAATTAAGATTTAATGAAGTCTTCCAATTAATTTATATTTAATTAGGATTAAATAAAAGAATTAGATTTTGGGTTGTCGTGGATGGTGTCTTAAATAACACTGTTCTTAAACCATGTATTAAAGAATAAATCTTTTAACTAAGATTATTAGAGTTTCCAAATATATTTAGCAATTAGAATAAATTGATATGTGAATTGGGTTTATCATGAACTATGTTTTTAAAGGATATTTGTTCTTTAACTCAATTAATAATGAAAATATGATTTGGAATTTATAAATCTTTTAATTAAGATTTAAAAAGAAATTTTCCAAAGTCAAATTTTCCAATTTAATAAATTAAATTGGAATTGAATGGAAATTCGATTTGATAATAATCGAGATAGGCTTCCGTAAAAGAAGACTGTTATTATGTATGGAATTTAAAAGGCTTTGCCATTATTCCATTTATATTATCGGTGTGATACGGAAATTTATATCGGTTATATATTAATTTGATTCCTGTGAAAATTCCATATTTTAATGGAAGATGATTTTGGGTTTTCATGAACTGTGTTTTGAATGACATTGGTTCTTTAACCCAGTTAAAGACAAGATTAATTTCTTAAAACTGAATAATCATAAAGTAATAATTTTTGATATTAAAACCGAATTGGAGTTTTTAATGAATTTTTAATAAAAAGAAGATTAAAGATTAAATTTAAAAGAATTTATCTTTGATAAAATTTAGGGGAGACTTTCCCTTTTAAATATGAATATTTTATTAAAAGAATATCCTGATTTGAATGAGGCATATGATGTGTCTTTATAGCACTTGATTTTTAATTATAAAATAGCAAGTTATTCAGAAAGAGCGGGTTTAACCCATTCTGAATAGTTACTATGACGATTAAAGTCAAAGATATTGAAGACAGTGATTGAAGACCGGCGATCTTCACATCGAATGGGCGACTACTAATGCCCTGAACTGGGTCGCTCCTAGGAAAGGGTTAAAGTGGTAGTTTGTCCGGACGTACTTGTTGATTGTCCGTATATATGAGCACCTCACTTCCGTATTGGACATACGGGACGAGGAATAAGGTGTCTCCGGTTTCGTTCAGACCCAGAACGAACTGGCAAATGGATGTGTGTCTGACATTGGATTTCATTCCATGTAAATTAAATTGATTTCTAATTAATGTATATTTGTAGTGGCAGAGAATTCATTCTCTTGCTTAACACCCTTCTCTGAGACATAGGAGCTCAGTGGTTATATATTGGTAGTTATTGATCGCATGGCGTGAATTGTCAATGTGGCATGCCAAGATGCAAATGATCGAGGCTTTTGCTGAAAAGAAGAGCCTTGTGGTTGATGATCAAAGCATAGCCTATCTCGGCATAGATTTGTGTATATCGTTACCTCGTGAGCCTCACACACCTGTAAGAGTCAGAAACGGAGTAAGGGTACCCAGGGAATGCACATGTTTCTTTCTAGCTAGAAGTGGTGTCATCGACTTACCAGCCCTAACATTTTTACTTATGTGGATGATGGATTTCGAGGCCTCGGATTTATTGGCCGCCAATGGCCAAATTATAGGTTCAATAGGACCGGGAAGCGTGTGTTCAGGAATTGCCAATCCACTAAAGTATTTGTGGACCGGCCCTGCAGGATCCAAGGGTTCGCCAGCGTCCGAATCCTGAGACATTGCTAAAGTGTCTCGAATCGATAAGGAGATCGTTCCTAGCCTTGAGTCATGATGGAAATCCAACTTCCAATACGACATCATGCGGTTTTGATTGTAGAATTAGTATGGCGAAATAGTAGGATGGGGTATTATGTCGTCTATGATTGATACATTATGATTGAAACTGTTTTGAAACATATATACACTAATAATAATATCAAATTCGTTTTATCGTATCAAGCATATTTGACGATTATAAGGTAAAACTCTATCCTTCGTTTTGCGTTGCATTGTGTGATGGGACTTGAGTCTTATTGAAACACCCCACCTCCGTTAACGTAACTCACAAAGGGAATGCCTTAACTTCGGTGGAGCATTATAGGTAAAAGATACAGATAATTTACAAGATAGACATATAAACAGCGGAAAACTAAATTTATTTCATAAGTATGTGGTTCAGATAAAACATTACAACAACTGTTTCAAAACAACTTCCAAACGATTACAAAAAAATCTCAGTCTTGAATTAAAACATAAAGAAGCATTAAAACAACAGTAAGGCAACATAAATCCCCTATAAGAGAGTATCCAAAGCAATAGCCTAAGGAAAAGGATTCCAAGCAATACATCTACTCTCTTAAAGATGGAAATAATCTGATCTAAGCTGAAGTATTCCTTCCCTGCGGACCTAGGCGGAGGGGGGAACGGAAGAAAAGAAGACGAAAGAAAATGGGTCAGACATGAGTCTGGTAAGTCCAGTGATTATTTAGCATGTAAACAGGAAAAAGGATTATGACTTGAATAAACTAAATCTAGGACAACATCCTAGGAATAAGATAATAAGACTGAATATGCCATCGCACTCATTTTTTTACTTCTCTGCACCCCTTTTCACGTGTTTCAACTAGCATCATGTGTTCAAGGTAAATGATCCCCTTTTTATCGATCGGCTCCTACTCTCATACGTTTATCACTTGTGTCATTCGGCCCCGCATGATTGTAGATACTGTGCTGGTCCCACCATAGGGTGTATCAAATTCTATGGTGGCAACCCGACACAATTCAAGATGCACAGAGTATAACTACTGATGCCCAGTGCCTGTTTTTTTCACTCTGAAGTAAGTGCACGACCGTACTCCGTTGGAGCCTACACTGACGCACCACCCGCCGTTGTTTTGACCGCTTATAATCAGCCCAATAATCGTGCCCCACCTTGCCTAGTTCAGGGTACCATGATACATCTTTGTGGGTTACTGCTGAAATGGGTCCCCGTTACTAGGGTTTCCTAATCAACATGTTAAAATGGTTAAGTGTTCTCAAATTAACCTAACCCCACCTATCAAGTTAGTTAACATGTTGTATTGGTTAAGTGTTGCCATAATTAACTTAACCCTACCATTCCTGTCTTAGCTTTAATTCATTCATTAAAGCACCAACCACTCACATTAGATATGTATTGTTGCGGTTGTTGGATGTGTCGGTCGGTTCCTGGCAGTCTTACACTGAAACTCAATCTAACCTCGGGTTCTTTTGGGCTTGATGCACTAACCTCTCACATTAGATATATATTGTTATGGTTGTTGGATGTGCCGGACGGTTCCGGGCAGTCTTACACCGTAACTCAATCTAACTTCGGGTTAGGCATATTCGTCTTTTTCTTAATTTACATATTTATCTTTTAAATTTATATGTAAATTATCCACAATTATTGCCATTCAAGTCATGCCCCATTTACCCTCTAAATCATATTTTCAATTTTTGGTATATAAATTATGCCATCTTTATGCCACTAACCATTCATTTATTTATGGGCCAAATTATGCCAATAATAATAATTTCTAAGGTTTTCCCAACATTACCCCTGTCATACGTTCGCCAAAATTCACATAGACTGTTAGGCTCGTAACTTAGCCTAACTTATATACAAAAGGGGAAAGAAGGGAGCATGTATCATTTACACAACATAAAATAATAAGGATCTAACAAAACATATGTCATGTAAACGTGGCCTAATATCATGAACTTGCATTTTTGGTCCAACTAATATGAGTCTTGAAGCATACGAAATTACCCAAATCCAACTAGGCATTTAAATGTAAACTTTTATTTTGGGTCCAATAAACTTAAACCTTAAGCATATAGAATTACACAAGTTCAACTAGACATGTGAATGTGAACTTATTAACTTGGATCTAATAAACATGAATCTTAAACATATGGAATTACACAAGTTCAACTAAACATGTAAATGTGGACATTTATTTTGGATCTAATTTTCATATATCTAAATGTAGATCTCAACATAATACATGTCTTGGCCTAACAACTTGCATATAACATGAATAAGTCACCAATTTTACATGATTTGTTTACATCAACACAATAAACACAATAACATAACAACTTGCACGAAAGAATAAGTCACCACACTTTACATAATACATGATTGGTTTAACATCAACATAATAACCACAATAGCCTAATAACTTGCATGTAACATAACATGAACGAGTCACCAAACTTTACATAATACATGATTGGTTTAACATCAACATAATAATCACAATAATCTCATAAGCATATACGGTAGAATCGTTACAAGAATAGGCATGAATCAGCATCATCATTATCTTTCAACTAGGAATAACGCTAGTTTTCACTTTAATACAAATCATAACTTTTTAATTTTTCACATCTAAATAATAACAGGACTTACAAAGAGAAGAAAGTCCTGTTTTATGGGATCTGTTTTCTGAATTAGAAAAGCAGTCCCTTGAAGAAGACTATCAATTTCTCTAAGTTAGTTTTGATTCGTAGCTTTTGACTCGTTTTCTAATTGAAGAAGTAATGGTGGCTAGGCTAGAACGATCATGGACAGCATGGTGGCTCCTTGGAATGAATTTGTGTGATTTAGGGTTTGAGGATTAGGGTTGCTTTTATAGATGTTTAATCTTATGTGAGCCGTTAGATCATTTTAGGAGCAATCACATCCGTGCAGACTAGATAGAGTTATCCAGAATTGCCACCTAAGCCCTAGTGACTCAACAACTGGTTAGAAAGGACTCAACAACTATTCAGAATCGTCACATTTTTAGATCTGGGCGAGGGTTTAGGTCGACCCCCTGGTCGACCTATGTAGGGGAGGTCGACCCCCTGGTCGACCTGGCCTAGGGCGGGGGAAATCCCACCCAGCCCGCTTCTTTGCTTTTCTTTTGAATTTTGAATTTTTAACTCTGAACTACTTTTAATTTATATAAAATTTCTGAAACTTCTGAAGGCCATAACTTCCTCATACGAAGTCTAATTTACGAAAACTTGGACTCTATTCCAAGCAGAATTTCGAGACGAACGAAATGGCGTAACCTGTTTCCCTTAATTATCGCTTTAAAAATTAAGTATTCTTTAATTCTTTCTTTTAATAGATACAAAAAATTCAGGGTGTTACATTCTCCCCTCCTTAAAGGATTTCGTCCCCGAAATCTTCAACTCAAGAAGAATGTATATCCTACCATCCAATCGTCCATCTACTCAACCATCAAACACAGGCGTCCATTGTCCTTAAAAGACTTCTAATGCTTTAATGTAACAACCCGTATTTTAATAACATGTTAAAACCATAAATCAAGACAGAATTAATTTTTAAAATAAGAATCAAGGGAAATAGGTTGCGCCATTGCGTTCATCTCGAAATTCTGCTTAGAAACGAGTCCGAGTTTTCGAAAAACGGATTTCTTATGAGGGAGATACGACCCTCCGAAGTTTCAAGGATTTTCAGAACCGAAAAACAGCTCGAATTCGTAATTCGAATTCAAAACCCAGCGCAGACTGGGCAGGAATTTTCCCGCCAAGGACCAGGTCGACCTGGGGGTCGACACTATGGTCGACCTCCCAGGGGCCAGGTCGACCTGGGGGTCGACACTATGGTCGACCTCCCAGGGGCCAGGTCGACCTGGGGGTCGACCAAGTGCTGAAACCCAGTTTTGAGCCTGGGTTCATTCTGATATTTTTGGTCTCGTTTTCAGTCTAGATTCGTTCGCCTAATCCTATATAAACAGCCCCCTAACCCCATTCTCTTTTCACCATTTTATTCTCTCCTTATGCTGCCTTTGAAATAAATAAATTAAAATGAAACATGAAGACTATTTCTTGAAGACTACTACTAGGAATTGCATATTGGGGATTTTCTTCTACAATCAAATCGAGATTCAACGATTCAACAATTCGACGACTAGTTTCTAGATTCAACTTCTGCATGCACGATGTGTAAGTTCTAGTTACTTTGAGATTTAAACTTGTTAATTGTAATTTGGACATGAGATAAAGTGAAATTGGACTTAAGTATGATAATCGATTCACATCTATTCGAGTTTCCATCTTGGATCTTGACATTTGGGAATATTGTTATGAAATCAGTTTGGACCTATTCATGTTGTAAATCAAAGTCTTTCATGTCCATAACATTATCATGCCTGTGATGTTGAATCAGTCTATTATTTACAAGTTTGGGACTATCACCTTTTGCCATGACTATCACCTTATTATGCTAGATTTGAAATCCTATTATTTTCTATATGCCAGTGATGTTGTAACCAATTATCTCAAGTTATATCATGTTAGTCCTGTAATCCCTTTTATCAATCTATGCTCATCCTTTTTGCCTATCATAATTTTGATATTATTCCCCTTATTTCTGGATTTGGATTTACTTGTAATTTAGATCGATTCACGTTTACATGCGATGGGAATACGATTTAGGTAGATTAGGCAAAACATGAATTGGTTATGAACATGAATCATAAACTTGATAATAGGCATAAGTTGAAACACGAAACTTGACATGAAACTCGCCATGAAACTTGACACGAACTTGACATGAAACTTGAACATGGGCATGACACTAGAATGAACTTGAATATGGCCAACTCGAGGTTGGGTTGAGTTTGCAGTGTTAATCAGCCCGGAATAGCCCGGCAAATCCAGTGACTGCAAACAATAGGATCCAATGTGAGTAGTTGGTCCGAGGTTAGACTAAGTTGTGGTATAAATTTTCCCGGAACCGCCCGGCATATCCAGTGACCACAACAACAGGTATAATGTGAGAGGTTAGTGTGCATTAATTAATTAATGACACATGATAGGGTTAAGTCATGAACATGAAAGACAACACTTAACCAACTTGACACATGATTTGCAGGGTTAAGTCATGAATTTGAACGACAACACTTAACCAACTAGACATGCTAGACTGATGGGGTTAAGCCACGAATTTAAATGAAAACACTTAACCTGTTGGACAGAAACCCTAGTTACGTGGTCCATTTCAGCAGTAACCCACTAGATGTATCATGGTACCCTGGAACTAGGCAGGGTGGGGCATGATTACTGGGCTGATTGTATGCGACCAGAATGACGGCTGAGTTGGTGCGCCAGTGTAGGTTCAGGAGGACTATGGTCGTGCACGTAGTTCGAAGTTGAAAAAGCAGGCATTGGGCACCAGTAGGTTTACACTGTGCATGCTTGATTCGTGTCGGTGGATGGCAACCTAGGGCTTGATACACCCTATGGTAGACCTAGCACAGTTGACTACATTCGTGATCGGGCCGTATGACACAGACACACGATGAGCTAGAACTTGTAAGGAGCCAATCGATTAGTGGATCATTCCGCTGGACCTAGTAATGGGTCATTTCGTGATATTGGGCCAAGGGATCATTTCATGGTCAATATATGACATGGGTTTGGGATACTAGTACAGTTGGTGCAGCGAATCTTGAACATGCGATGCTGTACTTGATTTATACTTGATTTATCATGTTATCTTAGTCTATCTTGCCCATCTTGATAGCATCCTTATGTTTACTTTTAGTTTATACATGTCATGTTACCTTTACCTGTTTTTATGCTGAAAGTCACTAGGACTTACCAGTCTTTATGACTGACCCGTTTTCTTTCGCCTCTTTTTCTTTCGTTCCCCCCCCCCGGTTCTCAGGAAGGAAACTCTAGCACTTAGCTTGGATTTCTCTTGCTTTCGGTTCAGCTCATGTACGGTTTGATCTTGAGCTCTGCTATTGCTGCATTTCTTCTATCTTGGGGAATTATTCTATTTTTGCTGTTTAAGATTTTATGCTTCTTTATTTATGCAAGACAAAAATTTTTATAATGGAAAATGGTGACTTTGGCTATTTGGCACTTTGGATGAAAAAGGCTTTGACTATTTTGAAAGCAATGAAATTTATCTTTTGATTCTTCCGCTGTTTTATTTATGTTTGTCTTGTAATATTTCTGTGATTGTTTACCTCGATAACGCTCCTCCAAAACTAGTGCATTCCCTTTATAAGTGACCCTAGGGAGGTGGGGTGTTACACTTGGTATTAGAGCAGAAGGTTACCAGACTGGGCAAAAGTTTTTAAAAACCTTCTAAAACTATTTTCAAAACCGTTTACAAAGAAGCATTTTTCAAGAAAAGTGTTGTTTTATTTAAAGGCTATTCCCCAAAAGCCATTAGCACTATCCTTTGTTTCCTCGTTTTGATGCTCTTCTTTTTTATTTCAGCATGACTGGGAATCTTAACCTTCCAGAGGGTGTGCCAATACCTGGCTGGTTCAGGAGGTACTTAGAGGCTAGGGCCAACGATGTAGGCCCAGCAGATATTCCTCCTCCAGCTGCAGCGGTTCCTCCTCCTCCTCGTGCAAATGCTTTCTCAAAAATCTGTAGAGATTTTAGGGCCATGGGTGGAAAGGATTTCAAGGGAACTGAATCATTCGTAGAAGCGGGGAACTGGCTCAATGAAACTGAGGATCTGTTCGTTATCTTCGAGGTGGGCGATAGGCAGAAGGTACAATTGGCAGTAGGTTGCTCAAAGACGAAGCTTCCTATTGGTGGGAAGTCACTAAAGCTGAAAGACCTGTTGACACATGGATGGATTTCAGGATAAGGTTTGAAATGAAATTCCTCTCACAAGCTGAACGAAGTCTACAGCTGGAAAAGTTCTTATCTCTTAAGCAAGGAAGTATGACGGTCAAGGAGTACGTTAATCAATTCAATCAGCTGGCCCGGTTTGGACTGGACTTAGTGAATACTACTCATAAGAAGGCTCTTCGTTTTGTCAAGGGATTGAATGAGCCACTTCACAGCTTGGTTATGACCCACATACCTATGGGGGATACTTACGAAAGGTTAGTAGACATGGCACTCTTAAATGAGGAAGACAAGGGCAAGAATGAGGCAAAAGCAGAAGTGCATCAAGATAAGAAGGGGGGAGGGTCACAGAACAAGAAGGCTGATCCAAAGAAAGGCGGGAAGAACAACAAACCCCGTGAAAAGAGAAAGTGTAATTTCTGTGGCATTCCTGGACATCTGGTCAAAGACTGTAGGAATAAGAAAAGGAAGATGGATGGCTGTTTCCACTATGGTGAGACAGGACACATGGCTAAGGCCTGCCTAAGGAAGCTAGGGCAAGGCCCGCAAGCAGGACCTTCTGGGGGTATACCTTTAACTTCTTCTCCTAGATGCTTTGTTTTATCTTGCTTATCTTCTCAATCCTATCTTGAGAACCTTAGGTAGAACCCTATGGATGTAAACATGTATTTGAAACATGTTATGGTTGATGTTTGCAAGTGGTTGCTCGTGGTTGCATAACACACATTAGGCACTAGATCGGCTCAGTCACATTTTTCATGTTGCATATGCATGAGTGCTTATACTTTTACATAGATGGAA
The DNA here is from genome assembly GCA_030737875.1 of Allium sativum. NCBI lineage: Eukaryota > Viridiplantae > Streptophyta > Magnoliopsida > Asparagales > Amaryllidaceae > Allium > Allium sativum. The sequence goes on along the minus strand of CM060927.1, from coordinate 255,511,158 downwards.
ACTTGATATGTGATCATATGGATGTTGCATATGAATGAATGTTTGGGCACTCATGTAGAAATTGTGAAATGTAATAGGAATTTGCATACATATTGGACTCATCGCACTAGCATACTTTGCATTAAGGAGGTTTACTGAATCAGTAATCGCCTGATCTTTTGCATTAGATAAGTACATATACACACTTTTGCATAAATTCATACAGCATTAGAAATCTTTTAAGGACAATGGTTGCTTGTGGATGATGGTTGATTGGATGATAGGATTCATTCTTCTTAACTTGAAGATTTCGGGGACGAAATCCTTTAAGGAGGGGAGAATGTAACAACCCGTATTTTAATAACATGTTAAAACCATAAATCAAGGCAGAATTAATTTTTCAAATAAGAATCAAGAAAATGGGTTGTGCCATTGCATTCGTCTCGAAATTCTGCTTGGAAACGAGTCTGAGTTTTCGAAAAACGGATTCCGTATGAGGGAGATATGACCCTCCAAAATTTCAAGGATTTTCAAAACCAAAAAACAGCTCGAATTAGAAATTCGAATTCAAACCCTAGCGCAGATTGGGCGGGAATTTTCCTGCCCAGGACCAGGTTGACCTAGGGGTCGACACTATGGTTGACCTCCCAGGGGCCAGGTCGACCCTATGGTCGACCTGGTGCTGAAACCCAGTTTTGAGCCTGGGTTCATTCTGATGTTTTTAGTCTCGTTTTCAGTCTAGATTCGTTCGCCTAATCCTATATAAACAGCCCCCTAACCCCATTCCCTTTACACCATTTTATTCTCTCCTTATGCTACCTCTGAAATAATTGAAATAAATAAATTAAAATAAAACACGAAGACTATTTCTTGAAGACTACGGCTAGGAATTGCATATTGGGGATTTTCTTCTACAATCAAATCGAGATTCAACGATTCAACAATTCGACGACTAGTTTCTAGATTCAACTTATGCATCCACGATCTGTAAGTTCTAGTTACTTTGAGATTTAAACTTGTTAATTGTAATTTGGACATGAGATAAAGTGAAATTGGACTTAAGTATGATAATTGATTCACATCTATTCTAGTTTCCATCTTGGATCTTGACATTTGGGAATATTGCTATGAAATCAGTTTGGACCTATTCATGTTGTAAATCAAACTCTTTCATGTCCATAACATTATCATGCCTGTGATGTTGAATCAGTCTATTATTTACAAGTTTGGGACTATCACCTTATGCCATGACTATTACCTAATTATGCTAGATTTGAAATCCTATTATTTTCTATATGCCAGTGATGTTGTAACCAATTATCTCAAGTTATATCATGCTAGTCTTGTAATCCCTTTTATCATTTTATGCTCGTCCTTTTTTCCTATCATAGTTTTGATGTTATTCCTCTTATTTCTGGATTTGGATTTACTTGTAATTTAGATCAATTCATGTTTACATGTGATGGGAATACGATTTGGGTAGATTAGGCAAAACATGAATTGGTTATGAACATGAATCATGAACTTGATAATAGGCATAAGTTGAAACATGAAACTTGACATGAAACTCGACATGAAACTTGCCATGAAACTTGACACGAACTTGACATGAAACTTGAACATGGGCATGACACTAGAATGAACTTGAACATGGCCAACTCGAGGTTGGGTTGAGTTTGTAGTGTCAATCTTTCCGGAACTGCCCGGCAAATCCAATGACTGCAAATAATAGGATCCAATGTGAGTAGTTGGTCATATCGCGCTTGAAACCCGAGGTTAGACTGAGTTGTGGTATAAATTTGCCCGGAACCGCCCGGCATATCCAATGACCACAACAACAGGTCTAATGTGAGAGGTTAGGGTGCATTAATTAGTTAATGACACATGATAGGGTTAAATCACGAACATGAAAGACAACACTTAACCAACTTAACACATGATTTGTAGGGTTAAGTCATGAATCTGAACGACAACACTTAACCAAATTGACATGCTAGAATGATGTGGTTAAGTCACGAATTTAAATGACAACACTTAACCTTTTGGATGGAAACCCTAGTTACGCGGTCCATTTCAGTAGTAACCCACTAGATGTATCATGGTACCCTGGAACTAGGTAGGGTGGGGCACGATTACTGGGCTGATTGTAAGCGACCAGAACGACGGCTGAGTTGGTGCGCCAGTGTAGGTTCAGGCGGACTATGGTCGTGCACGTAGTCCGGAGTTGAAAAAGCAGGCATTGGGCATCGGTAGGTTTACATTGTGTGTGCTTGATTCGTGTCGGCGGTTGGCACCCTAAGGCTTGATACACCCTATGGTGGACCTAGCACAGGTGACTACATTCGTGATAGGGCCGTATGACACAGACACACGAATAGCTAGAACTTGTAGGGAGCCGATCTATTTGTGGATCATTCCGTTTGACCTAGTAATGGTTCATTTCATGATATTGGGCCAAGGGATCATTTCATGGTTAATATATGATATGGATTAGGGATACTAGTACAGTTGGTGCATCGAATCTTGAACATTCGATGCTAAACTTGATTTATACTTGATTTATCATGTTATCTTAGTCTATCTTGTCCATCTTGACAACATCCTTATGTTTACTTTCAGTTTATACATGTTATGTTACCTTTACCTATTTTTATGCTGAAAGTCACTAGTACTTACCAGTCTTTATGACTGACCCATTTTCTTTCGCCTCTTTTTCTTTCGTCCCCCCCCCTCAGGTTCTCAGGGAGGAAACTCTAGCGCTTAGCTTGGATTTCTCTTGCTTTCGGTTCATCTCATTTACGGTTTGATCTTGAGCTCTGTTATGGCTGCATTTCTGCTATCTTGGGGAATTATGCTATTTTTGTTGTTTAAGCTTTTATGCTTCTTTATTTATGCAAGACAGAATTTGTTGTAATGGAAAATGATGACTTTGGCTATTTGGTACTTTGGATGAAAAAGGCTTTGACTATTTTGAAAGTAATGAAATTTATCTTTTGATTCTTCCGCTATTTTATTTATGTTTGTCTTGTAATATTTCTGTGATTTTTTACCTCGATAACGCTTCTCCAAAACTAGTGCATTCACTTTGTGAGTGACCCTAGCGGAGGTGGGGTGTTACATTTAATGATCATATGCATAGTGTGTGTACATGTCCTTATCTAATACAAAATCAGGCGGTCTACTGATTCAGTTGACCTCCTTAATGCAAATTATGTTGGTGCCATGAGTCCATTATGCATGCAATTATTCCTTATCATACTTTTTACATGAGTACACAATCATTCATACAAATGCAACGTCCATATGATAACACATCAAGTTCCAATACATATACAAATACATATATGCATATGCAATATGAAAGTGGCTGAGCCGATTTAGTACCTAATGTGTGTGTATATGCATCCACGAGCAACCACTAGCAACCACTTGAAAGCACTCGCAACCATCAATCATAACATGTTTCAAATACATGTTTACATCCATTGGTTTCTACCTAAGGATAAAGAATAGGACCGAGGAGATATACTTAAAAGATAGATATAAGCATGAATAAACTTATGGAAAAAGAGATCAAGGAGGTACCCTCAAAAGGAAAAGAGTAGGCTGTGCGTATTTTTCTCTCAGTTTCCCACGTCACGTCTTCCTCAGCGTCACTCCATTGAACTTTAACAAGCTTGACTTCATGGTTGCGTAGCTTTTTGACTTATGTACCTAAGATACGAGTTGGAACTCTTCTCACAGTCTCTTCTCGTTCCACTTATACTTCCTCTAGTATACTTGGCTCCACAACTTCCGTAGACTTGTGTAAGCATTTTCGTAGTTGAGAAACATGAAAACGTTATGAACTCCAGCCAGTCTCTCTGGTAGCTCTACTCTGTAAGCCATCCTCCCAATCCTTTCAATGATAAGAAATGGTCCTACAAATCTTGGTGCAAGCTTTCCTATGGACCCAAAGCGAATGCCATTCCTTAATGGAGATACTTTAAGGAACACCTTATCTCCAACCTCAAACTCAAGGTCGGTCCTTCTTTTGTCTGTTTAAGACTTCTGTCAATCTTGTGCAGCCTTCATCTGTCTTCTTATCAAGTCCACCTTTTCTGAGGTTTCTCTAATCATGTCTGGCCCAAGTACGAGCTTGTCTATAGACTCCCACCAACAAGTTGGTGATTGGCATGGTCTTCCATATAAAGCTTCGAAGGGTGTCATGCTTATGGTGGCTTGCTAGCTATTGTTGTAAGCGAATTCCACCAAAGGAAGATGGTCTTACCATGTTCCTCCAAAGTCGAGAATGCACAATCTCAAGAGGTCTTCTAATACTCTGTTCACCCTTTCCATCTGACCATCGGTTTGGGGGTGATAGGTCGTACTTAAGCATAATTGTGTGCATAAAGCCTCCTGCAAACTCTTCCAAAACTCGCTTGTAAAGATAGGATCTCGATCACTCACTATGCTAGAGGGTATCCTATGGAGTTGAACTATCTCTTTAAGATAAATGGATGCCAGGGATGAGGCAGTCCTTCTACTCTTAACATGTATAAAGTGAGCGCTTTTAGTGAGCCTGTCCACTATCGCCCAAATACTGGGATTGCCCCTTCTTGACCTAGGCAACCCATCAACAACGTCCATCGAAATGCTATCCCATTTTCACTGTGGGACCTCTAAGGAATGGAGCAGACCACCAGGCTTTTTCTGCTCCACTTTGATTTGCTGGCGTATCAAGCACTTAGCGACGAATTCAGCTACATCCCTCTTTATGCCATTCCAATCGAAAACCCTTTTATGCCTTTATACATCTTGTTTCCACCTGGGTGTATGGTCAGCTTAGAATGGTGTGCTTCTTCGAGAACCGTCTTCACCAAATCCCTTGCTTGTGGGACGCATAGCCTTCCATCCCGTATCAACCAACCCTTATCATCGATGGAATATCTATTAAGGTGACTAGAAGTTTCACCTGTAATTAGCTTATCCATCATATCAGCTAGTTAAGGGTCTTCACATTGCGTGGTTCCTATTGAGTCCAAAAGAGTAGGCCGCACTTCTAGCGATGCTAACAGACCAGGTACAATTTCAGAGGAGGGTCTAAAGCTAAAGTTTGCTATGTACTCCAAGCTTTGCCTTTCTACAAAGAGAGGGCTTAAGGTTAGCTTCTTTCTACTTAAGGCATCTACTACCACATTGCCCTTGCCAGGGATATAGGAAATCTAAAAATCATAGGAGGCCAGAAATTCCATCCACCTTTGTTGTCTTAAGTTAAGATCTTTCTATGAGAAAAGGTACTTTAATGATTTATGGTCAGTAAACAATTCAAACCTTTATCCTAGTACATAAAGATGCCATGACTTAAGAGCAAAAACAATGGCAGTTGTTCTTCTCATGTACCTTCAATTGCCTTCCGCCATAACAAACTACCTTGCCTTCTTGCTTCAAGACAACGCCCAATCCTGTACCGCATGCGTTTGTGTATACGGTAAACATTTTGCTCCCATCAAGCAATGTCAGAACTGGGGCTGTTGTTAGAGCCCTTTTAAAACGTTGGAAAGCAATATCGCAATCCAAATCCCAAGCGAAAGTTAAGTTCTTATTTGTTAATCTTTTGAGTGGGGCTGAGATTTTCACAAAGTCTTTAATGAACTTTCGGTAAAACCCGCTAGCCCGAGAAAGCTTCAGACTTCGATTGCATTCCGCGGAACCTTCCAATCTTGCACCATAACTACTTTTGTGGGGTCCACAACTATCCCCACTTTGGACACCATATGTCCAAGAAAACTCACTTCTTCTCTCCAGAAACGACACTTGGAGAATTTGGCTTTCAGTTGATGTGCACGAAGAGTATCCATGACTTCCCTTAAATGCAAAGCATGCTCTTTTTCATTCTTCTAGAAAATCAAAATGTCGTCTACGAAGACCACCACAAACTTATTAAGGAACTCCCTGAATACCCTGCTCATCAAGTCAACCAAATAAGCAGGTGCGTTTGTCAAGCCGAATGGCATGACTGACCATTCGAAGATACCATCCGAGGTTCTGAACGCTGCCTTATCAATGCTGTCTTCAGCCACTCTTAGCTGATGAAACCTGGTAGCCAGATCTAATTGGAGAAAACTGATGCACCTACAAGCTGATCAAATAGGTCGTCTATTCTTGGAAGTGGGTGCCTATTCTTCCTGGTCAGCTTGTTTAGCTCCCTATAATCAACGCATAGGCGAAGTGAACCATCCACTTTGGTTGCGAATACTACTGGAGCACCCCCATTTAGAAATACTCCACCTCATAAACCCTTTTTCGAGCAGCTCTTTGACTTACTTGTTGAGCTCTTTTCTCTCCCTTGGAGCCATGTGTCTAACGGGTAGAGCTACGGGTTTTGCATTATCAACAAGGTATATGCGAGAGTCTATCTCCCGCTTCGAAGGTAAGTCCTTCACCTCTTCGAATACATCTGAGTATTCACGGACTACTCTAACAGACTGCAAGTTTTCAACAGACGCATCAAGAGATTCTAGGTAGCTAAGCATAACAGAGTGTATGTGATTACAAGAGATTTTGAGAGTGTTACCGAGGCGAGTCATAAGTCTAACCACTCTCTTTTCACAATCGAGGATGGCACCATTACTGGATAACCAATCAATGCCTAGAATCAACACATAGCCCGTGAAGCCCAAAACATAGACATTACATCTAAACCCAGCACTTAGTATAGAAATTTCCAAATCCAAACAAATCATAGACAAATAAGCTGAGCTCCCAATTGGATTTGAAACAACCAAGGGATCCACTACTATACTGGTGTCTAGGTGCAGAGATTCAACTAAAGCAGTGGATATAAAAGAGTGCGATGCGCCAAAATCAAAGAGTGTACGAACAGAATGATCAAAAAGATAAACTAAACTCTCAACAGAAATATTTCTACCTCGTTCTTGCGGAGGTGCCATGAAAGCGTGAACCTGCCCTCCAGAAGTAGATCCAGTCCTCTGCCCTTGCCCTTGCTTTCTTGGGCAGTCCTTAGCCATGTGTCCTGTCTCGCTGTAGTGAAAACAACTGCCCATCTTCCTCTTTTTCTTTCTGCAGTCCTTAATCAGATGTCCAGAAATGCCACAAAAATTACACTTCCTCTTTTCACGGGGTTTGTTTTTCTTTCCACCCTTCTTTGAGTCTGTCTTTTTATTCTGGGATCCCTCCACTTTCTTATTTTGAGGTACTTCCACCTTTTCCTCTTTCTTGTCGTCCTTGTCTTCCTCCTGTAGTAGTGCCATGTCCACCAGTCTCTAATTAGCTGCACCCACAGGTATTTGGGACATAGCTAGGCTGTTCAGTGGCTCATTCAACCCTTTAACAAAACGGAGAGCCTTCTTATGGGGAGTGTTCACTAACTCCAGTCCGAATCTAGCCAGTTGGTTGAATTCGTTGACGTATTCCTTGACTGACATACTTCCCTATTTGAGAGCTAAGAATTTTTCCATCTGTAGGCTACGTTCAGCTTGTGAGAGGAATTTCATTTCAAACCTCATCCTGAAATTCTCCCAAGTTTCAACTGGTCTCTCAGCATTAGTGACTTCCCACCAATAAGAGGCTTCGTCTTTAAGCAACCACACAGCTAACTGTATCTTCTGCCTATCGTCCACTTCGAAGATAACAAACAGATCCTCGGTTTGTTTGAGCCAGTTTCTTGCTTCTACAAATGACTCAGTTCCATTAAAGTTCTTTCCACCCATGGCTCGAAAATCCCTACATATCTTGGAGAAAGCATTTGCACGAGGAGGAGGAGGAACAACTTTAACTGGGGGAGGAGTGATGTCTGCTTGGCCTGTATCATTAGCCCTAGCCTCTAGGTACCTTCTGAACCAGGCAGGTACCGGTACACCCTTTGAAAGGTTAAGATCCCCAGACATGCTGAAACGAAAAAGAAAAGATTCAAAACAAAGGATAGGAAGATAGTGCATATGGCTTTGGGGGGAGGGGAATTATGCCTTTGAAAAACAACACTTTTTCTTGAAAACGCTTCTTTAAACTTCTTTTTGAAATTTAGTTTCCAAAAATTTTATCTGATCTGGCAACCATCAGCTCTGATACCAAGTGAAACACCCTACCTTCAATAAGGTCACTCACAAAGGGAATGCCTTAAATTCGGTGGAGCATTATAGGTAAGAGATACAGATAATTTACAAGACAGACATATAAACAGCGGAAAACTAAATTTATTTCATAAGTACGTGGTTCAGATAAAACATTAAAACAACTGTTTCAAAACAACTTCCAAACGATTACAACAAAATCTCTGTCTTCAATTTAAACACAAAGAAGCATTAAAACAATAGTAAGGCAACATAAATCCCCAAAAAGAGAGTATCCAAAGCCATAGCCCAAGGAAAAGGATTCCAAGCAATACATCTACTCTCTTCAAGTTGGAAATGATCCGATCTAAGCTGAAGTATTCCCTCCCTGCAGACCTGGGGGGAAAGGAAGAAAAGAAGATGAAAGAAAATGGGTCAGACATGAGTCTGGTAAGTCCAGTGATTATTTTGCATGTAAACAAGAAAAGGATTATGACTTGAATAAACTGAATCTAGGACAAAATCCTAGGAATAAGATAATAAGATTGAATATGCTATCACTCATTTGTTTTTACATCTCTGCACCCCTTTTCAAGTGTTTCAACTAGCATCATGGGTTCAAGATAAATGATCACCCTTTTATCGATCGGCTCCTACTCGCATATGTTTACCACTTGTGTCATTCGTCCCCGCATGATTGTAGATACCTGTGTTGGTCCCACCATGGGCTGTATCAAATCCTATGGTGGCAACCCAACATAATTCAAGATGCACAGAGTATAACTACTGATGCCCAGTGCCTACTTTTTCCACTCCAAAGTACGTGCACGACCGCACTCCGTCGGAATCTACACTGACGCACCACCCGCCGTTGTTTTGACCTCTTCTAATCAGCCCAGTAATCATGCCCCACCCTGCCTAGTTCAGGGTACCATGATACATCTATGTGGGTTACTGCGGAAATGGGTCCCCGTTACTAGGGTTTCCTAATCAACATGTTAAAATGGTTAAGTGATCTCAAATTAACCTAACCCCACCCATCGGTTTAGTTAACATGTTGTATTGGTTTAGTGTTGCCTTAATTAACTTTACCCCTATCATTCCTGTCTTAGCTTTAATTCATTCATTAAAGCACCAACCACTCACATTAGATATGTATTATTGCGGTTGATGGATGTGCCGGTCGGTTCCGGGCAGTCTTACACCGCAACTCAATCTAACCTCGGGTTCTTTTGGGCTTGATGCACTAACCTCTCACATTAGATATATATTGTTATGATTGCTGGATATGCCGGGCGGTTCCGGGCAGTCTTACACCGTAACTCAATCTAACCTCGGTTTAGGCATATTCGTCTTTTCCATAATTTACATATTTATCTTTCAAATTTATATGTAAACTATCCACAATTATTGCAATTCAAGTCATGCCCCATTTATCCTCCAAATCATATTTTCAATTTTTGGTATATAAATTATACCATCTTTATGCCACTAACCATTCATTTATTTATGGGCCAAATTATGCCAATAATAATAAATTCTAAGGTTTTCCCAACGTTACCCCCGTCATACATTCGCCAAAATTAACATAGAATGTTAGGCTCGTAACTTAGCCTAACTTATATACAAAAGGGGAAAGAAGGGAGCATGTATCATTTACACAACATAAAATAATAAGGATCTAACTAAACATGTGTCATGTAAACGTGGCATAGTATAATGAACTTGCATTTTTGGATCCAACTAACATGAGTCTTTAAGCATATGAAATTACCCAAATCCAACTAGGCTTATAAATGTAAACTTTTATTTTGGGTCCAATAAACATAAACCTTAAGCATATAGAATTACACAAGTCCAACTACACATGTGAATGTGAACTTATTAACTTGGATCTAATAAACATGAATCTTAAACATATGGAATTACACAAGTTCAACTAAACATGTAAATATGGACTTTTATTTTGTATCTAATTTTCATAAATCTAAATGTAGATGTAAACATAATACATATCTTGGCCTAACAACTTGCATATAACATGAATAAGTCACCAATTTTACATGATTTGTTTACATCAACATAATAACCACAATAACCTAACAACTTGCATGTATGAATAAGTCACCACACTTTACATAATACATGATTGGTTTAACATCAACAAAATAGACACAATAGCCTAACAACTTCCATGTAACATAACATGAACGAGTCACCAAACTTTACATATTACATGATTGTTAACATCAACATAATAACCACAATAATCTCATAAGCATATACGATAGAATCGTTACAAGAATAGGCATGAATCAGCATCATCATTATCTTACAACTAGGAATAACGCTAATTTTCACTTTAATACAAATCATAACTTTTTAATCGTTCACATTTAAATAATAATAGGACTTACAAAGAGAAGAAAGTCTTGTTTTCTTTGATCTGTTTTCAGAATTTGAAAAGCAATCCCTTGAAGAAGACTATCAATTTCTCTAAGTTAGTTTTGATTCGTAGCTTTTGACTCATTTTCTAATTGAAGAAGAAATGGTGGCTAGGCTAGAACGATCATGGACAGCGTGGTGGCTCCTTGGAATGAATTTATGTGATTTAGGGTTTGAGGATTAGAGTTGCTTTTATAGAAGTTTATTCTTATGTGAGCTGTTAGATCATTTTAGGAGCAACCACAACCGTCTAAACTAGATAGAGTTATCCAGAATTGCCACCTAAGCCCTAGTGACTCAACAACAGGTCAGAAAGCACTCAGCAACTAGTTAGAATCATCACACTTTTGGATCTGGGCGAGGGGGTAGGTCAAACCCCAGGTTGACCCCCTGGTCGACCTGTGTAGGGGAGGTCGACCCCCAGGTCGACCCCCTAGTCGACCTTGCCTGGGGAGGGAGAAATCCTGCCCAGCCCACTTCTTTGCTTTTCGTTTGAATTTTGAATTTTTAACTCTGAACTGTTTTCTAATTTATATAAATTTTCTGAAACTTCTGAGGGATATAACTATCTCATACGAAGTCCGATTTACGAAAACTTGGACTCTATTCCAAGCACAATTTCGAGACGAACGAAATAGCATAACCTATTTCCCTTAGTTCTCACTTTAAAAATTAACTATTCTTTAATTTTTTCTTTTCGTAAACATAGAAAATTCAGGGTGGTACTCTTATTATGGTTTCGTTTTTCTAAAAAGCATTGCGTTGTTTAACGATTTACGTTATTTCAGGCACTGACAATCCAATGGAGTAAACCCTTTCCGCGTTAGCGGCGTGGTCTTGTGATTAGCCTTATTATTAGATAAGATAAGAAAGATTTCTCATACCTGTCCCATGACTGACCCATAGTTTGTTTCACTTTGCAAACTTGGGTGCCCTCTTTTCCACATGGGCAATCGAGTAGCTCATTTTGCAGATATATTGAGCAGGTTTCTGGATCGAAGCTTAAAGTTGTGTCCTGAGCATTGATAGTCTTCCACTGTGCTAATTTATTCATTTCCGATGCATTGTATTATGTTCCTGGTAAATTATCTTCCGCTGTATTATTATTTCGATGTACTCTGTTATTCTGTTCTCTGATGTAAGATTAATGTAATGTTTATAAAAGTCTTCTGTTATCTGTTCTAATATGTTGTATTCCCAGAGTTAGCGTCTTCGGGTTTTGGACGGTCTTGGTCGATTTTACAGTCGATCAGGTCCGGGCAAAATCTGGGTCATTACAAAAATAGATGGAAACGTTTTCCAAGGATTGTGCAAGGCAAAACGGGTTTTGAGAAATATTTGGGAAAATATGGGAAACGAGAAATTGGGGAAATGAATTAATTTTTGATAAATTAATTTAACGGGCTCAGTATTGATTGATGATTGATTGGTAAGATTCCCATTTGAAAATACGACCGTTGTTTGTATGAATGTTTTCCTTAGATAGTTAAATAATCGAATATAAAAGTTTTTGACCATATTCCGTTGTTAATACGGAGAGACCGTGATCAGGTTTATTATCTGAAAACCAATCCGTATGGCGTTAACTTTGTGAATCGAATATGCTGAACATAATTGAAGACAGAATTGACGCAAGGGTGGTTCTAGAGATCCTAGGTAGAAATTGCCTAAGATGGATTTACAGAGTAGTGCCTTCGGTTTATCTAGTCGCAGGAGAACATGTATGGATGAATGTTTGACATAGTATATCTAATAGATAGCGTAAGTTGATCACTTTAAACTTATTTACATTGGTGGCAAAGGAATTCATTTCTCTTAAATTTATACCCGTGTTATTTTTAGGGAAATCAATTTGTGATTTGGTGGGTATGACGATGTGACATTCAGAGTAAATAAAGATGTGATTTGAATAATGGTATGTTAAAACCTCAAGCCTCATCAACCGGGAAATGACAAAAATCGGGCAGGCAGCATGGCTAAGTGGGTCGCACCCAATTAGGATATATTGTCACCATCTAGAGAATATTCATATTTGTTACTACTTTTCATTTTTGTATCTCCCAGAAACGGTTATGTTAGTATACCAACCGTAAGGTGACAATATATTCGAAACATTCAAGCGAAATGAATGGCCGGTCATATGTGGCTGAGTTGCAAGATATTCTTGTTGAGCTATAGTGTATCCCCTCTAGAGTACACTAATCGGAAGGTGGTTCCATACCTTGTCATAGCTGGAAATCCATTCCCCAATAAGAGCCCACGGTTTTTGATTGTGTTTATATATATATATATATATATATGTATATGTATGGAGCGTGAGATGCAAGCGTTCTGCTATATGGCTATTTACTTGTATATAGACACTATTATAATATCAGAATAATATTGATTTTAAAGAATATTCTGGGTTATCGTAAGGTAAAAACCATTCGTGTTTATGTGTGGATTAGTCTTACAATTAACATTTCTTTGAAAAGGATTTTGAAAAGTTAAACTGAAATGATTGGAGTTTACTCACACCAGTCCCATGACTGACCCAGAGTTTATTTTGTTTTGTTTTACCCTAAACTCTTGGGTGCCCAAATTTGTACTGGCGGTCAAGTAGTCGGGATTTACTGATACACTTGGAAGAGCTTGGAGCAGGAGGCTTCAATATTAGATATATATAGTTTATTTCCGCTATGATGTTATATGGTGTACTCTGAAAATAGTATGTATTACAAACTACAATTTGTATTTCCAAAGTTGTTATATAATATAATTTATTCGTTCTGCTGTGAGATTCGGGTTTTCTCCAATTCTTAACTGTGGTGAGCTTCTTCTTCTTCTGTTCTAATTTTCTTTTTATTTATCACCCTCTAACTTCTTTCTATTGATGATCTGGTTTTCCGATACTTGGATAGTTGAAATTGTGTTTTATGTCGATTTTCAAGGTCGAAAATCCTTGGGTCGTTACAATCACGCCAAGGATTAGTAGCAAGTAGTCCTTACAATCTGAAGATTTCAGTCACGACAGAATCACTATCAAAATATCTCAGGGGGCGACCTAGAGAAATTAATCAAATAGTTCTTCTGCTCTGGAAAACCCAAGGTCTTCGATACTCCATCTTTATAAGTATTCCTGCAGGTTAGTGTCAAATGTACATGTAACAACCCGGAAAATCAGAACCAATTTAAAATTTTTATTTTGGCAATTTTAACGGATTTTGAATATTTAAAATGAATTATTTTAAATAATAACGACAGAAAATTTATTTTCGACGAAGTTAAAATAAATAAATTTATTTTAATTATATAACGAGCCTAAAATGGCGCGGCAGTTTGAAAATTCGATTTCAGATTTCAAATTTCAATTGAATATACATAATTCAATACAAGGCAGAATTGGATGAAACAGGAAATATTTGAATCTGATTAATCATATCTTTCTAATGGATGTAAGAAACTGAGATTTCACTTTAGAAGTTGAAAGTTACGTCCAGTTTAAAATACAGAAAAGTTGTTGTGGAATACATATATATTATATATATATATATATATAAAGGCCTTAAAAAAGCCATATTGTAAACGACCTTCTTTTTCGACCAAATCACTTTTGTTGGATCCGGGATGTCAAGTTTTTGCTAGATTCCAATTTTCATAATTTTTGAAATCAATATGTGAGCGTGACAAAAGTAAACGTGTTTGAAAAGTTTCAGTCAATTTGGATCGACCGGAAATTGGTCAGCTTCCAAACGGTCTTCAAATTTGATGAAATTAGTTTTGTTATGACCGTATCGTCAAAACAAAGCCAGATTTATTTTTCTGGAATTTTCAGAGTCAGTATATAGCCCCAGTAAATTAAAATGCACGTTTGAATTTAAAATATAATGATTTATATTTTAAAATTTAGCAGAAACTAAATGAAACGATCGAATTGGCCTATGAAAAATTATCCTATTGTGTTCGAAACGGGGGTAATTAGCTAGGGACGACAGTCGTTGTGTTGGATTTGGAGTTTGTGAGGATAAGCAAGTATTTTTGGGAAATTAAGCAAGAATTAAAATAATAATAATATTATATATATATATCGTTAAACCCTAATTTAATTTTCCCAAACCGGCCCGTCACTCCAGGCCGATATACGGCGGAAACCACTCCCAATTTAAAACCCCTAAATCACTCAATCTCAACCGAATTAACTCCCAATTATAGAACGAAAATCGTGGTATTTTCTGGGCTCTTCGAATCCATACATCTTACAATGATTTTTGTGGAGAAGTGGGCGAGCAATTTTCCCTCAAAGGGGCGCCGTTCGTAGCCACATTTGGCTGTTAGGGGACCACCGAGTGGGCCCCAATTCCGGCCGTAGGTAACGCAGGGGCGGCCACTCCTTATGGCGAGTCCCGATATGGTCCACGGCGAGTGGTGGCAGTGCTAGGTGAAGCCCTAGTCTTGGAGCTCTAGTCGACGACGGGTTGGTAGCTGATTAGAAGAAAGGTGGTTTAATCTTTTTAATGAAGTAGTTAATGGTTAATTAATTATAATACATTGCATAAAATTCTGGTTTGGATAATATGAGACAAAAATATGACTTATATATGAATTTTTTTATATAAAACATATATGACATTGTTTTTATAAAATATATATGAAATTGTTTTTATATAATATGCATAGAAATTGTTTTTATAAAATATAAATAGCATTATTATTGTAGATAAAAATAGCATTATTGTTGTAGATAAAAATTGCATTGTTTTGAAAAAAATAAAAATGGCATTAACATTAAAAATATTATATATATATATATTACATTGCATTAAAAATTAGATTTTTTATATATATGTTTTTGAAGTAAAAATCAGATTTTTATATATATGGTTTTGAAATGGGATTTCTTTGATTTGAAAATTATGTTTTTTTTATTTCAAAAAATATATTTTCTTTGTTTTTATCGTATTAAAGAAAATATTTTTATAAGTTAAAAATATGATTTTTAACTAGTAAAGGCTAAGAAATTATTATTTTTATAAGTTAAAATTATGATTTTTTTACCTTATGTATGATATTTATAAAATAGTCATACATAAAATAATTATTAATGGGTTAAAAATATGATTTATAACGTAGGTATGCGAATAGACAATCAAAGAATGGCGGAGTGGAAACCCAAGGTAAGAACTTCTCACTTTAATTTGATTTCTTGTTAAAATATATACTAGGATGCAGACGGTGCTTAGCAGCACCCGATACCCGTCTTCCACAGACCATGGACGACTTGTTTATTTGATTGTGTTGTGAAAATTGTTTGTGATATGAAATGGACTGTATAAGATATTCATGAGTAGAAATAAATATTTTATAGTTAAAAATATAATTTTTAACGTGTATATGAATAAAATAAATATTCATTTACAAATCGGACGATTTGTTTATGTACACCCATTAGACTGATATAGATTGGGACGATATATTTTACACATCGCCCAACTACACAAATAATATTAAGTGTTTGTTGATTGAAACCCCACGCGGTGTTGGGATGATATTTGACATACACTAATCCGAATTGTTTAGTGGTATATCAATCATTTGGTTGATCGACTGTGTAAGCGTAAATTATTTATATTTAATGCTTATGTAGTTGTGTAGTGCACTCTGGATGATGGTTGATTGTTTATCATTGTTGTTACGTACATGTGTGGTATAAAATCCATATAAAT
This sequence comes from Allium sativum, assembly GCA_030737875.1. Classification (NCBI taxonomy): domain Eukaryota; kingdom Viridiplantae; phylum Streptophyta; class Magnoliopsida; order Asparagales; family Amaryllidaceae; genus Allium; species Allium sativum. The sequence goes on along the minus strand of CM060927.1, from coordinate 255,494,978 downwards.
CACATTATATGGTAATTGAGTGTGTCTGATTCTAGTTCAGAAAGAATGAATATTTTAAAATAACGATTATTTTAAAATAATGAATATTTTAAAATAACGTTCACTAAAAGAACAAAATCTGATTTTGATTTCCATTTTGGGATGGACACGAATATATTTAAATATATAAAGCCGTGTTGATTAGATTAACGCCATTTTTATGTGAACGATATTTATATCAATTTTATTCATTTTTATAAGGGATAACGAAAAGGAAAGGATTTCAAAATTTATTGTTTTGAAAATATTATCATTTATATGTTAATGATATGGAATATTCAATTTTGATTTAAAATTGAATATGAAGTTGAAACCCTTTTTTAAAACAAATTTAAAACGATTTATAAAATACGTTTTGAATGGAAATCGATGAAATATATATAATATATATACTAATGGCCTGAATAGAATGTGCCACGCCGCGATAGTTCGCGAATATCGACCATTGACTTCGAATTGACGCAATGGGAGTTCCGACCGTCGGATTCTCCTGAAACTGGGACCGTTGGGTTCATATCGAAAAGATCTTTCCAATGAATATGAGAGATTAGAAATCTAACGGTTGGATTTGGAATTATGTCCAAATAAAATTTGGAAAAGGTCGTTGTAATGTGCAGTTCGATGACCGTTTATGGAAATCGACTGTACGGGCCTTGATAAAATTATTAGAAATAATATTAATAATTTGTGTAAAATCATAATAAATGATTTGGGAAGTATTGGGATGAAAGATTCCATATTTGAAAAGATAAAAATATATTTTTATCGAAATGAACTAGTTACGAACTAGAATTATAATCCAAAATTTTAAAATAAATAAATTGGATTTTAAATGGTTTTAAAAATAACCAGAATTTCCAGTATATGAATTGGAATGGATTTGAATCGAAATTATCTACGGAGTATTTCGATATTGGATTCCGTGATTATACCGATATTGTGGAGAAATTTGGAAGATATATATATCGTTATTCTAATATGATATCTGTTGATTTCAGAATTTGATATTGAATATAAGCCGATATATTTTCTATTCATGGCCTTGTATTTAATATCAAATGGGATTTTTGGGTTTGTCGTGAACGGTGTCTTCACTAACACTGTTCTTAAACCCAGTTGAGAAAAGAATAAATCCTTTAATTAAGATTTAGTGAAAATTTCCAATTAATCAATATTTAATTGGAACTGAATTCAAATGGTATTTTTGGGTTTGTCGTGAATGGTATATTTAATAATACTGTTCTTAAACACAATGGAGTTAGGAAAATTAGAAACTAACTAGAGATTATCTAAGTTGAATGGTTTTCTAGGTATTGATCTGATGCTGGTTTCGGCCTTCGGGATTAATACTTAGGGAATTGTTCTCTTACTAATTTACGATTAGAGACTGATGGAATGTGATTTGGGTTTATCGTGAATCGTGTTTTTAAATGACATTGGTTCTTTAACCGAGTTAAAGATAAGATTAATTTCTTAGCTTTGAATAATCATTAATATTGATTTTTGGGAAGATTAAAACTAAATGGTGTTTTAATGAATCTTTGATTAGATTGAAAAGTGAATGTGATAATTAAAATTATCAATTCAAGAAAATGATCGAAAATGGAGTACTACCAGTTTTACTCCAGGCGATAGATAAATTTTTAATTAGATTTGAACGTGAAATGGTAATTAATATTTACCGTTAACACCGTGGTGTTAGATATGGAGTATTACGAGTTTTGTTCCATGGGATGAATAGGTTGGGATTGGGAAATTAAACAAATGATTGCTTCGGTAAGGTGCGCTAATCCCAACTAGTTTGGAAAAAACCTTAATATAGTTTAAAATTGTGAAAAGAATATTTGAATAAAAGAATATTCTGGATTGGAATGAGGCGTATGTTGTGTTTGTGTAACACTTGTTTATAATATACGCGAGTTATGCGGAAAGGCCGGGTTTATACCCATTTTCAGTAAAGGATTCAACGATAAGTCGACGATGAAGATGGTGGTTTAAGACCGGAGGTCTTCACATCATTTGGATGATTACAGATGTCTTGATTGGGCTGTACACCCAAGACGAGGTAATAAGTGGTGATCGTCCAGACGTACTTGGAGATCGACCGGATATGCGAGGGCCTCTCTCCTGTATTGGACATATGGGATGAGGAATAAGGTGCCTCCGGTTTCGTTCAGACCCATAACGAACTTGTAAATGGACTATGTGTCTGACATTGGATTTTTTTTCTGTGTTGATTGATCTATGTTAAATATACATCTGCCTGGTGAAGGAGAATTTATTCTCTTACTTCACCCTTCTCTGAGACGTACGGGATCAGAGGTTGTATATCGATTGACATCAGTTGCATGGCGTAAATTGCCTATGGGGCATGCCTAAGTGGCAAATGATGAAGGATTCTGTTGAAAAGCAGAGTCTTGTGGTTGATGATCAAAGCATAGCTTTAATATAGCACCGCTTTGTGTATAGCGCTAATTCGCAAGCCTCACACCCAGGTGTGAACCATAAACAGGAGAAGGATCCGGAGAGGACATGCGTTTCCTTCTAGCTAGGAGTGGTGTCAGCATTTTACAAGCCCTGACATTTTACTTATGTTGATGATGGAAAGTGAGGCACCTCGGTTATATTGGTCACTACCGTGCCGATGGATGGTTTGGTCGGTATATGACCAGTTTACGCCCCATAGGGTGGGGAAACGCATTGTTCAGGCATTTTAATCCACTACGTGTGGACCGGCCCTGTGGCTCCTAAGGGTCGATGTATTCTGACCCTGAGGCTCTGGCTAGAGAGTCTCGGAGCGGAAAGGACGATCCCTTGCCTTGGTTCACAGATGGAAATCCGACTTACAATACGACATTTTGCAGTTTTAATTGTAGAACTAGTATGTCGACATGATATATGGTAACTATGCCGTCTATAATTGATACATTTATATTTGAAGTTGTATTCTTCACTTATAGTAATAATAAAATATGAAATTTCACGTACCAAGCATTATTTGGCTATTATAAGGTAAAACCCTATCCTCCGGCTTGCGTTTCATTGTGTGATGGGACCTGGGTCTTATAATAGCTTCATTTTTCTTTATTTAGCATTGCACTGTTTGTTTAATGCACTGGTATTCTTGGGGTTAAACCGGTTCCATTTTATACGGCATGGTCCCTTGGTTTACTTAACTTTAAAATCAAATTAATAACTGTTTTAGTTCTCACACTCGTCACATGATTGACCTGAAGTTTATTGTTTTAACCTAAACTTTGGGTGCCCCAATTTTCCACACGAGCAGCTAGTAACTTTGATTTTGCAGATTTATATTCACAGGATCCCAGTTTACAGCTGGAATGATATTCGGAAAGCTCTGTATCCGTGTATTTCTTTCAGTTGTGTTTTGTATTATTTTTCCGCTACTAATGTAATTTAAATCACTGATATTTAACAAATGTATATTATTTGTTCATACTCTGTATATTCTGGTATTCTGATGGAATTGTTGTAATAAGCAATGAAATGTTCTTCTGTTTGTGTTCTGATTTGTCGTGTTCTCAACTCAATCCGGACTTTCCTTTACGGGGAAGTTCGGGTCGTGTTAGTTTGGTATCAGAGCTTTGGTTTACAGAGCTCGAGAATAAGACACATTAGAACCAAATGAAAGAATTTATCAGAGATTGGATTAGTAATATCAAAATGAGAATGGCTCGTTAGAGATAGGATGAGCAGTATCCTAGAACGAGTGTGAAGAGTGTTATTTTTAAAATAAAAAAAATGAAAACAAATTTAGTTTGAAAATTTAAACCATATTATATGTATTTGAATATTTATTTTGAATTGAATTTGGACAACCGGGTATTTAGAAATTTCAAATATACGTCTGATCCACGCGTATCCGAAGCCTCAAATATACTGGATCGATATAGAATCACACTCTAATCTCCCGGAGATGATTCTGATGATCGGTAAACCATCATCAGCATTTGTGTTCGAGTATCGAAAGTGGGATATCTATATATTTCCATTGACTGGTGTGAGAACCAAAAACTAGATAGGGTTTATTGTTGTGAATTGGCATCAAAAACATGATTTTCGCATATATATATATATATATATATATATATATATCTAAAGTTACGTGTTTGAAACGATAATCACTAATTGATTGCTGATTGTGTTGTTTGATTATTGGTTTGATTCATTAAAATTTTGAACCGTTAAGCCAAATTAAATCAAAATTTGAACTGAATTGAAAATTGATTGAAATTGCATGCATATACATGTATATACATTGGAAAGGTCATAGCAAGGAGGCTAAAGAAGCGGAATAAAATTGTATGCCTGACAAACAGGTACACGTTTACTAATTTATTGTGTTTGGATGATTTTATGAGCCGATTGGCTAGCCTCTTGGCTTTTTCTTTTTCTTTTTGAAATGAGAGGGCATGTGTGGCAGTTTGGGGATTTTCCCGATGCTCCCCATACAAAGGAGGTTATGGCGAATTTTTTTGAAAATTTAGGGTGTTAGCCAAGTTTTTGAAAAATTAAAAAGTCTTGGAAACTGAAAAGTTGAAGGATGAAAGTTGAATTGATTAGTTAAACAACTTTCAGCTCCGTTCATTTTCGAGGATGAAAAGATTTTAAGTGGGGGAGATTGTAACAACCCGGAAAATCAGAACCAATTTAAAAATTTTATTTTGGCAATTTTAACGGATTTTGAATATTTAAAATAAATTATTGTAAATAATAACAACGGAAAATTTATTTTCGACGAAGTTAAAACAAATAAATTTATTTTAATTATATAACGAGCCTGAAATGGCGTGATAGTTTGAAAATTCGATTTCAAATTTCAATTGAATATACATAATTCAGTATAAGTCAGAATTGGACGAAACAAGAAATATTTGAATCTGATTAATCATATCTTTCTAAGGATGTAAGAAACTGAGATTTCACTTTAGAAGATGAAAGTTACGTCCAGTTTAAAATACAGAAAAGTCGCCGTGGAATACATATATTATATATATATATACATATAAAGGCCTTAAAAATAGCCGTTTTGCAAACGGCCTCCCGTTTCGGCGAAATCACTTTTGTTGGATCCGGGATGTCAAGTTATTGCTAGATTCCAATTTTCATAATTTTTGAAATCAATATGTGAGCGTGGCAAAAGAAAACGTCTTTGAACAGTTTCAATCAATTTGGATCGATCAAAAATTGGCCATTTTTCAAATGGTCTTCAAATTTGACGAAATGAGTTTTGTTAGGATCGCATTGTCAAAACATAGCCAGATTTATTTTTCTGGAATTTTCAGAGTCAGTATGTGGCCCGGTAAATTAAAATGTGTGTTTGAATTTAAAATATAATGATTTATATTTCAAAATTTAGTGGAAACTGAATGAAACAATCGAATTGGCCTATGAAACATATCCCATTGTGTTCGGAACGGGGAGCTAGGGACGACAATCGTTGGGTTAGATTTGGAGTTCGTGAGGATAAGCTAGTATTTTTGGGAAATTAAGCAAGAATTAAAATAATAATAATAATAATAATAATAATAATAATAATAATAATAATAATATATCGTTAATCCCTAATTTAATTTTCTCAAACCCGCCCGTCACTCCAGGCCGATATACGGCGGAAATCACTCCCATTTTCAAACCCCAAAATCACTCAATCTCAATCGAATTAACTCACAATTATAGATCAAAAATCGTGGTATTTTCTGAGCACTTCGAATCCATACATCTTGCATCGATTTTCATGGAGAAGTGGGTGAGCATTTGTCCCTCAAAGGGGCAACGTTCGCAGCCACATTCGACTGCTAGGGGACCATCGAGTGGGCCCCAATTCCGGCCGTAGGTGGCGCAAGGGCGGGCGCTCCTTGTGGTGAGTCCCGATCTGATCCACGACGAGTAGTGGCGGTGCTAGGTGAAGCTCTAGTCTTGGAGCTCCAGTCGACGACGGGTTGGTAGCTGATTAGAAGAAAGGTGGTTTAGTCTCTTTAATGAAGTAGCTAATGATTAATTAATTATAATACATTGCATAAAAATCTGGTTTAGATAATATGAGACAAAAATATGATTTATATATGAAATTGTTTTTATAAAATATATATGACATTGTTTTTATAAAATATATATGAAATTGTTTTTATATAATATGTATAGAAATTGTTTTTATAAAATATAAATAGCATTATTCTTGTAGATAAAAATAGCATTATTGTTGTAGATAAAAATTGCATTGTTTTTAAAAAATAAAAATGTCATTGAAAATAAAAATATTATTTTTGTATATATATACTATTGCATTAAAAATCACATTTATATATATATATATATATATATATATATATGTTTTTGAAGTAAAAATTGGATTTTTATATATATGGTTTTGAAATGGGATTTCTTTGATTTGAAAAATACGTTTTCTTTGATTCAAAAAATATATATTCTTTGTTTTTATCATATTAAAGAAAATAATTTTATAAGTTAAAAATATGATTTTTAACTAGTAAAGGCTAAGAAAATATATTTTTTATAAGGTAAAAATATGATTTTTTAGCTTATGTATGTTATTTATAAAATAGTCATACAAAGAATAATTATTAATGGGTTAAAAATATGATTTTTAGCGTAGGTATGCGAATAGATCGACAATCAAAGAATGGCAGAGTGGAAACCCAAGGCGAGAACTTCTCACTTTAATTTTATTTTCTAGTTAAAATATATACTAGGATGCAAAAGGTGCTTAGCAGCACCCGACACCCGTTGTCCACAGACTATGGACGACTTATTGTTTGATTGTGTTGTGAAAATTGTTTGTGATGTGAAATGGACTGTATAAAATATTCATGAGTTGAAATAAATATTTTATAGTTAAAAATATAATTTTTAACGTGTATATGAATAAAATAAATATTCATTTACAAATCAGATGATTTGTTTATGTACACCCATTAGACTGATATTGATTGTGACGATATATTTTCCACGTCGCCCAACTGCACAAAAAATATTCAGTGTTTCTTGATTGAAACCCCACACAGGTGTTGGGATGATATTTGACGTACACTAATCCCAATTGTTTAGTGGTATGTAGATCGTTTGGTTGATAGACTGCGTAAGCGTGAATTATTAATATTTAATGCTTATGCAGTTGTGTAGTGCACTCTGGATGATGGTTGATTGTTTATCATTGCTGTTATGTGCATGTGTTGTATGAAATCCATATAAATCATATTATATGGTAATTGAGTGTGCCTGATTCCAGTTCAGAAAGATGAAATATTTTAAAATAACGATTATTTTAAAATGATGAATATTTTAAAATAATATTCACTAAAAGATCAAAATCTGATTTCGATCTCCGATTTGGGATGGAAACAAATATATTTAAATATATAAAGCCGTGTTGATTAGATTATCGCCATTTTTACTTGAACGATATTTATATCAATTTTATTCAGTTTATAAGGGATATCGAAAGGGAAAGGATTTCAAAATCTAATGTTTTGAAAATATTATCATTTATATGTTAATGATATGGAATATTCAATTCTGATTTAAAATCGAATATGAAGTTAAAACCGTTTTTAAAACGAATTTAAAACGATTTATAAAATACGTTTTGAATGGAAATCGATGAAATATATATAATATATATATTATATATATTAATGGCCTGAATAGAACGTGTCGCGCTGCGATAGTTCGCGAATTTCGACCATTGACTTCGAATTGACGTAACGGAGTTCCGACCGTCGAATTCTCCTGAAACTGGGACCATTGGGTTCATGTCGAAAGGAGCTTTCCAACAAATATGAGAGATTAGAAATCTAACGGTTGGATTTGGAATTGTAACACCCCACGTCCATTAATGTCACTCACAAAGGGAAGGCATTAACTTCCATGGAGCATTTTAAGTGAATATAGAACAGAAAATCACAACAAGACAGATATAAAGCAGTACTTGAAAATTTAAAACTTTATCTATTGCAGCAGAAGGTAAATATGTTTGGTTACATCATCAAAACCAAAAACCAAAGTCAAGTACATCATATCCATCTTGATAAAACAAAGTACATAAACTGAAAGACATAATCCCCAACATCAAAATAGCCATAAATGAAGAGAAGCTGAACTTTACTTCAGCGATCCAAGCAATCTTCTAAAAGCAGTCCAAAGTCAAGCTCCACTGGTGCTAGTTCCAACCTGAGCATCTTGGGGGGGGGGGAAGAGATGGAAAAAGGGGGGGTCAGACATAAAGTCTGGCAAGTGCGATAACTCTAACAATAAAATTAACAAAGTAACTAGGCTAAGGCATAAGTTGGAAAATAAGGAAACGACCATGAACCATTGAGTATGGCAGAGTAAACAAGGAAACAAGATGAACAACGATATCGTTAAAGCGCACCTAACCCACTAAGATAATTACTAAACTACACCAACACTATGAGATAATTGCTATACTGCACCGCCACTAGTATACTGCACCACCACTAGTCACCCTAAGGTTGATCCCGCCTACAGACTTAATAATGATATTGGTAGTTTCGTGCACCCCTAGCTGCCTTCATAGGTTTCGTCTGCCCCTATCTCCACTAGGTGTACCCACTACCCCCAAGCGATCAGCTCCCTAACTCGTAGATACTCGTGCTGGCCCCACAGTGGGGTGTATCACTCCCCAAAGTGGCAACCCGATACCACTAAGCATGCACGGGTTATACCTACACGATGCAACAACGTCTTACCTACCAGCCCGGGTCCACACACGCATATGAACCCGTTGAACTTGCGTTGCCACCGCTAACCCGGTTTGGCCTCTTACAGTCAAGCCTAGTATGCGTGTCCCGTCCTCGACTTGGGTCGAGCCCAAAAAGATATGTATGGGTTACTGGTTGAAACGGGCCCCCATTACTTGACACAAGCTATCCACCTAAGCTTGGTCCCCTCTAGTACATCCCACTTAACCCACTTCTTATTCATGTTTCAATTACATGTTTCATATTTTGGTTAAGTGTTTCTAATCGTATTTCCAAATGCCACCCAAGGCACCCACTAGATTCCACCTGCCACCCAAGGCACCCACTAGATTCCACCTGCCACCCAAGGCACCCACTTAACCCCCTCATGTCCCACTACATGCTTATCTGGTTAAGTGTTTCTTAATTCATTAAGACCGTAACCCCATAAAGACCTCTCACATTAGACTGACATTTGTGGCAGCTGGATTTGCCGGGCGAGTCTGGGTAGTCTTACACCACAAAAGAGCCTAACCTTGTGTCTTTACAACTGTTACGTATTTAGTTTGTGCCTAAGACCTCTCACATTAGACTGGCATTTGTGGCAGCTAGATTTGCCGAGCGGGTCCAGGCAGTCTTACACCACAAAAGAGTCTAACCTCGTGTCTTAGACGATTAATTACTCCTAATTAATCATTCCCAATTTGAATTACTTTCCCTATTCAAATTATCAATCAATTCCAAATTTAACGACGTCCATAATTGACTCAATTATGTCCATCCATTTATGGTATGTAAAATCATACCAATTTTCACCACAATTATATTTTATGCCTTTTAAGGCATTTATGCCAATTAAATCTTTTTAATATTATCCCCTTTACCCCCACGTAGTACGTTGTTCGTTTAACGTAAAAAAAAATATGTTAGACTCGAATAGTTTAACTCATGGAATAAAGAGAAAACATCACAATATACACATAATTAAAACATAAATCTAAACATAAGGGTGAACTTGCATATGCGAATGATGTTCTACACCTAAAACTTGCATAGGCCAAAATTTCAACTTGCATAAACAACATATGTCATGGATCCAAATCTAAAAGTGTGAACTTTGATGAGAAAATGGCCACAACTTGCATAAATCATGTATGTCATAGGTCTATATCTAAAGGTGTTAATTTGCATAGGCAATACCCCTAAACTTGCATAACATGATTCATATATTCATACAACTTACATATGTGATTTATACATCATAACAAGGGTGTAAACTTGCATTTAACATGTAAAGTATCATGTAAAATTTAGCATGAACTCACACATGTCATAGCCTAACTTTCAATTAAATTTTCACATAAACTAGGTGTCATAATCATGTAAGTTCACATATAATTCTACCCAACTTGTATATGATTCATGTTGGAATCAAAATCTAAACTTGCATACATATGATTTATCATATGAGTCAATATAACAAACTAGCATAAGAAACATGATGATTCAACTAGACATAAGCCAATTATAGGATTATAACATGGGTGATTGCATCATAACTTTGCATCATAGATGATAGAATCATAACATAATATCATAGAAATTACAACACAATTCTACAACATAATTACAACATGCAATCAACAATTCATATCTTATCCAAATTATCCGCAATATAACTCAATCCAATTCATTTATTAATTAATTTGTTAAAACTATCGAACTCACAACTCAAAAGCAGTCTTGAGTTATGAATTCTGATTTCTAGAGTTGAATTAGCTCTCCCTTGAAGAAATGTGTGTATGTGTTCCTTATCTAATGCAAAATCAGGTGGTCTACTGATTCAGTTGACCTCCTTAATGCAAACCATGTTAGTGCCATGCGTCCATTATGTATGCAAAAAAACCCTATCGATACATATTATTTCTACATGTGTGCACAACCATTCACCAAAATGCAACATCCATGTGATGGTACAACCATTATTCATCCATTAACTTAAATATGTACACACATTTATATGCAATATGTGATATGAAGTGACTGAGCAGATATAGTGCCTAAAGTGTGTGTATATGCATCCACGAGCAACCACTAGCAAACACTTGCATCCACTTGCATCCATCATACATAACATGTCTCAAACACATGTTTCAACCATAGGACTATCCTATCTAAAGGTCAAAGATACTAGCGAGAGGACATACTAAAGATAAGATAAGTACAAGGTAAGCGATAAAGGAGAAATTAAAAGACATACCCTCGAAAAGAAAAGGGTATAATGAATGCATCTTCGCTTCCGTCTCCCAAGTAGCATTGCTCTCATCATCTCCCCATTTCACTTTGACTAGTTTGACCACTCGATTCCTCAACTTCTTAATCTCCGACCCAAGAATGCACGTAGGAGCTCGTCGAATCGTCGCATCACGCTCGGTCTCCACCTCTATAAGCAAGCTCGGCTCTACCACTTCCGCGGTCTCGTGCAAGCACTTCCTCAAATGTGATACATGGAATACGTCGTGTACACCTCTAAGTCTCTCGGGCAACTCCACTCCATACGCCATCAGCCCAATCCTTTCCTTAATAGGAAACGGCCCTATGAACCTTGGTGCTAACTTCCCAACGGACCCAAAGCGAATGACGTTCCGTAATGGAGACACCTTGACAAAGACCATGTCCCCAACATCAAACTCAAGATCTGACCTCCTCTTATCCGCATAAAATTTCTGCCTATCTTGCGCCGTTTTCATTCTCCTTCGAATCAAATCGATCTTTTCCGAAGTCTCTCTAACCATATCGGGTCCAGCAAGATCTTATCAATAGACTCCCACCAACATGTAGGCGAATGACACGGCCGTCCGTAGAGAGCTTCGAACGGTGCTATGCCAATGCTAGACTGAAAGCTATTATTATATGCGAACTCTACCAACGGAAGATGTTCCTCCCATGTACCTCTGAAATATAAGACACACAACCTCAATTAGTCCTCTAGAATACGATTCACCCTCTTAGTCTGGCCGTCCGTCTGAGGATGATATGCGGTGCTCAAACATAACTGAGTCCCTACCGCCTCTTGTAAGCTCTTCCAAAATTCGCTAGTGAAGATAGGACCGCGGTCGCTCACTATGCTAGAAGGAACACAGTGCAGACGAACTATTTCTCGAATGTATACGGAGGCTAATCACGGAGCAGTTCTCTTACTCTTCACGGGAATGAAATGGGCGCTCTTAGTAAGTCTGTCTACCACGACCCAAATCCCCGTATTACCCTTTCCCGATCTCGGTAATCCGTCAATAATGTCCATCGAGACGCTTTCCCACTTCCATTGTGGGACCTCCAATGGGTGAAGCAATCCACTGGGCTTCTTTTGCTCTGCTTTTACTTGTTGGCACACCAAGCATCTAGCGACATACTTAGCCACATCTTTCTTTATGCCGGCCCAAAAGTAAACTCGTCTCATGTCCATGTACAACTTGTCCCCGCCGGGATGAATGGTCATCTTCGAACGATGGGCATCATCAAGAATGGTCTTCCTCGGATTCTCGTCCCGTGGTACACAAAGTCTACCGTCCCTACGTAACCAACCCTTATCATCTAGGGTATACCTACGGAGATGGCTCGATGACTCCCCTCCTTTGAGCTTTTTTACTAACTCAACCAACTGTGGGTCATCTCACTGTGCCTCGCCAATCCGTCCCAAAAGCGTAGGTCTGACCTCTAAGGATGCTAGCAAACCGGGTACAAAGTCAACGAAAGGTTTAAAGTCAAAATAGAGATGGACTCTAAACTTCGCTGCTCAACAAACAACGGACTCAAGGACAACCTTTTTCTACTTAAGGCATCTGCCACCACGTTACCCTTGCCAGGGGTATATGCTATCTCGAAATCGTAGGATGCTAAGAATTCCATCCACCTTTGTTGCCTTATGTTCAAGTCCTTCTGAGAGAATAAGTATTTTAGCGATTTGTGGTCAGTGAATAATTCGAATTTTTCACCAAGAAGATAATGACGCCAAGACTTAAGCGCAAAGACAATAGCGGCCAACTCTAGGTCATGTGTAGGGTAATTTCTCTCATGCGCTCTCAACTGCTTTCCACTATAGGCTATTACCCATCCCTCTTGCATTAAGACTGCGCCTAGTCCTGTCCCACAAGCGTCGGTATAAACGGTAAATGACTTACTCCCATCTGGCAACACTAAGGCTGGGGCTGTGGTCAAAGCTCTCTTTAAACATTGGAACGCATCATCACAATCTACGTCCCACGTGAAAACTAAGTTCTTCTTCGTCAAGCGTGTTAATGGAGTTGATATTTTTGCGAAGTCTTTGATAAACTTCCTATAGTAGCCAGCCAACCCTAAGAAACTTCTCACCTCGGTAGCATTTTTAGGACCCTTCCAATCTTGGATGGCCACTGTCTTCGCGGGATCCACGGCTATCCCTTCTTTGGAAACCACGTGCCCTAAGAATCACACTTCTTTCCTCCAAAAGTGACATTTAGAAAAATTTTCTTTAAGGCTATGCGCTCGAAGAGTCTCCAACACTTCCCTAAGATGTAGGGCATGCTCTTCTTTGCTTTTAGAAAAGATCAAGATGTCGTCCACAAAGACTACCACGAACTTATTAAGGTACTCCCTACTCATCAAATCAACAAAGTATGCTGGGGCGTTTGTCAAACCGAAGGGCATCACAAGCCACTCGAAGAAACCGTCTGGAGTCCTAAAGGCAGTCTTGTCTATGCTATCCTCAGCCACTCTCAACTGATGGAAACCCGTGGCTAAGTCCAACTGCGAAAAAACTGAGGCGCCAACTAACTGATCGAAGAGATTGTCAATCCTCGGTAGTGGGTATCTATTCTTCTTAGTAAGCTTATTAAGTTTTCTATAGTCCACACAAAGTCTAAGGGACCCATCCGCCTTCGTGGCAAACACTACTGGAGCACCCCACTCCGATATACTACATCTGATGAACCCCTTCTCAAGCAATTCTTTCACTTGCTTACTGAGTTCTCTTCTCTCTCTTGGAGCCATGTGGCGCACTGGCAATGCAACTGGCTTTGCATTGTCCACTAGATATATTCGAAAGTCTGTCTCACGTTTTAGGGGTAAACCCCTCACCTCATCGAAGACATCAGCATATTCACGGACTATGGGAACAGAATGTAAATCATCATCGGATGCGTCAAGGGATTCTAGGTAACTATGCATTACTGGACTTCTAGGGTCACAAGAAATATCAAGGGTCTTTCCAGAATGAGTCAACAATCTAACTACCCTTCTTTCACAATCTAGGATGGCCCCATATCTAGTTAGCCAATCCATACCTAGAATTAAACCGTAGCCTATGAAGCCAAGAACAAAAGCGTTGCACTCAAACTCAACGCCTAAGATAAACACTCTCATATCCCGTCAAATCATAGAAGGATGAGACGAACCACCAATAGGATTTGAGACTACTAAGGGATCAGTAACTAGACTAGTATCAAGGTGTAGTGTTTCAACTAATGATGTAGAAATAAACGAATGTGATGCGCCAGAATCGAATAAAGTACGGACAGGATGATCAAATAGAAAAACTAAACTTTCAACGGAAATTGCTCTACCTCGTTCTTGCAGAGGTGGGACCATGAGAGCCTGAACTTGTCCCCTTGCCTGCCCTGGTGCCATAAGAGCTTGCACCTGTCCTCCCGAGGTAGACCCTGCCCTTTCTTTGGGCAGTCCTTAATAAGATGTCCCTCTTCGCCATAGTGGAAACAACCCGTCTTCTTTTTCTTCCAACAGTCTTTGCTTAGATGGCCGGGTGTCCCACAGTTAAAGCATTTCTTCTTCCCCTTAGCATTGTTGCCTTTGCCACCTTTCTTGTTCTGTTGTTGCTGTTGCGACTTCTTTTGATCCCCTTTCTTCTCGGGTGCCTTATTAGCATTGGCGCCCTTCTCCTCTTCATGCATGAGCGCCATGTCAACTAATCTCTCGACGGTAGCCCCCATTGGAATGTGGGTCATAGCTAACCCATGAAGTGGCTCGTTTAAACCCTTAACAAATCTAAGAGCCTTCTTTTCTGGAGTATTCACCAAGTCTAAGTCAAACCTTGCCAATTGGTTGAATTTGTTAACGTACTCTTTCACCGATAGATTTCCTTGCTTCAGTGACAAAAACCATTCCATGTATAGATTCTCTTCAGCCCGTGAGAGAAACTTCGCCTCAAACCTCTGCCTAAAATCTAGCCATGAATCGACTGGACGTCCTCCATTAGTGACTCCCACCAAAACGAGGCCTCGTCCTTCATTAGCCAGGCAGCTAGCTGGACTTTTCTTCCATCATCCACTTCAAAGATTCCAAACAATTCTTCCACCTCCTTTAGCCGATTACGAGCTTCAACAAATGTCTCCGTCCCGTGAAAAGGTTTTCCACCCATTGCTCTAAAGTCCTTACATATCTTTGTGAAATTATCGACACGAGGAAGAGGAGGAGGAGGAACATTTGCTAGAACTATGGTGGCGGCACTAGCCTCGAGATATTGACGAAACCAACCGGGCACATGAACATCCTCCGGTACCTCAGATGCTTCAGACATGCTGAAACGAAAAAGGAAAGATTCAATACAAAAAGGACTGAAGGAAAGATATATGGCTCTTAGGGTTATGCTTTCTAAAATATATGTTTCTCTTGAAAATACTTTCCTTAAAACATACTTTTGAAAGTACTTCTTGATAAAAATTGTTTTGAAAAATAGTTTTTCAAAAATTTCATATCTGTTCTGGTAACCTTCAGCTCTGATACCACGTGTAACACCCCACGTCCATTAATGTCACTCACAAAGGGAATGCATTAACTTCCATGGAGAATTTTAAGTGAATATAGAACAGAAAATCACAACAAGATAGATATAAAGCAGTACTTGAAATTTTAAAACTTTATTTATTGCAGTAGAAGGTAAATATGTTTGGTTACATCATCAAAACCATAAACCAAAGTCAAGTACATCATATCCATCTTGATAAAAAAAGTACATAAACTGAAAGACATAATCCCCAACATCAAAATAGCCATAAATAAAGAGAAGCTGGACTTTACTTCAGCAATCCAAGCAATCTTCTAAAAGCAGTCCAAAGTCAAGCTCCACTGGTGCTAGTTCCAACCTGAGAACCTGGGGGGGGGGGGGGTGGGGAAGGAAAGAGATGGAAAAAGGGGGGTCAGACATAAAGTCTGGCAAGTGCGATAACTCTAACAATATAATTAACAAAGTAACTAGGCTAAGGCATAAGTTGGAAAATAAGGAAATGACCATGAACCATTGAGTATGGCAGAGTAAACAAGGAAACAAGATGAACAACGATATCGTTAAAGCGCACCTAACCCACTAAGATAATTACTAAACTACACCAACACTATGAGATAATTGCTATACTGCACCGCCACTAGTATACTGCACCACCACTAGTCACCCTAAGGTTGATCCCGCCTACAGACTTAATAATGATATTGGTAGTTTCGTGCACCCCTAGCTGCCTACATAGGTGTCGTCTGCCCCTATCTCCACTAGGTGTGCCCACTACCCCCAAGCGATCGGCTCCCTAACTTGTAGATACCCGTGCTGGCCCCACAGTGGGGTGTATCACTCCCCAAAGTGGCAACCCGATACCACCAAGCATGCACGGCTTATACCTACACGATGCAACAACGTCTTACCTACTAGCCCGGGTCCACACACGCATATGAACCCGCTGGACTTGCATTGCCACCGCTAACCTGGTTTGGCCTCTTAAAGTCAAGCCCAGTATGCGTGTCCCGTCCTCGACTTGGGTTGAACCCACAAAGATACGTATGGGTTACTGGTTGAAACGAGACCCCATTACTTGACACAAGCTATCCACCTAAGCTTGGTCCCCTCTAGTACATCCCACTTAACCCACTTCTTATTCATGTTTCAATTACTTGTTTCATATTTTGGTTAAGTGTTTCTAATCATATTTCCAAATGCCACCCAAGGCACCCACTAGATTCCACATGCCACCCAAGACACCCACTTAACCCCCTCATGTCCCACTACATGCTTATCTGGTTAAGTGTTTCTTAATTCATTAAGACCATAACCTCATAAAGACCTCTCACATTAGACTGACATTTGTGGCAGCTGGATTTGTCGGGCGGGTCCGGGCAGTCTTACACCACAAAAGAGCCTAACCTCGTGTCTTTACAACTGTTACGTATTTTGTTTGTGCCTAAGACCTCTCACATTAGACTGGCATTTGTGGCAACTGGATTTGCCGAGCGGGTCCGGGCAGTCTTACACCACAAAAGAGTCTAACCTCATGTCTTAGACGATTAATTACTCCTAATTAATCATTCCCCAATTTGAATTACTTTCCCTATTCAAAGTATCAATCAATTCCAAATTTAACGATGTCCATAATTGACTCAATTATGTCCATCCATTTATGGTATGTAAAATCATACCAATTTTCACCATAATTATATTTTATGCCATTTAAGGGATTTATGTCATTTAAGGCATTTATGCCAATTAAATCTTTTTAATATTATCCCATTTACCCCATGTAGTACTTTGTTTGTTTAACGTAAAAAAAAATATGTTAGACTCGAATAGTCTAACTCATGGAATAAAGAGAAAACATCACAATATACATATAATTAAAACATAAATCTAAACATAGGGGTGAACTTGCATATGCGAATGATGTTCTACACCTAAAACTTGCATAGGCCAAAATTTCAACTTGCATAAACAAAATATGTCATGGATCCAAATCTAAAGGTGTAAACTTTGATGAGAAAATGGCCACAACTTGCATAAATCATGTATGTCATAGGTCTATATCTAAAGGTGTTAATTTGCATAAGCAATACTCCTAAACTTGCATAACATGATTCATATATTCATACAACTTACATATGTGATTTATACATCATAACAAGGGTGTAAACTTGCATCTAACATGTAAAGTATCATGTGAAATTTAGCATAAACTCACACATGTCATAGCCTAACTTTCAATTAAATTTTCACATAAACTAGGTGTCATAATCATGTAAGTTCACATATAATTCTACCCAACTTGTATATGATTCATGTTTGAATCAAAATCTAAACTTGCATACATATGATTTATCATATGAGTCAATATAACAAACTAGCATAAGAAACATGATGATTCAACTAGACATAAGCCAATCATAGAATTATAACATGGGTGATTGCATCATAACTTTGCATCATAGATGATAGCATCATAACATAATATCATAAAAATTACAACACAATTCTACAACATAATTACAACATGCAATCAACAATTCATATCATATCCAAATTATCCGCAATATAACTCAATCCAATTCATTTATTAATTAATTTGTTAAAACTATCGAACTCACAACTCAAAAGCAGTCTTGAGTTCTGAATTCTGACTTCTAGAGTTGAATTAGCTCTCCCTTGAAGAAGACTCTCTGTTAGGGTTAAATACTTATGATTTGGTTGTTGTTCTTCCTCTTTAATTTTGGTGGCGGCTGCTCTAGGGTTCAAGACAACAGCATGACGGCCATAGTTTCAATTTTAATTCTGATTTAGGGTTTGAGTCTATGGGTCTTTTTATAGAGTTTTGAATTATTTTAAGCCATCGGATGATCTTAGGGTTAATCAAAACCATTCAATCATGATCGGTCTATGAGTCAGCCCTAATGACTCAGCAAGGAGTCAGAAAGGACTCGACAACATGGGTCAGCCTGAACCAGAAAGCTGTGTAGGCTTTTGCCTCGGCTTGGGCGCACTTGGCAGGTGTGCCAGTGTTAATTTGTACAGGCGCACTTCCCAATTGCGCTAGTGTATGTTTTTTTCCTTCTTTTGCCACCAACCTTCGTTCGTCCATAACTCCTTCATCCGGTACCCGTTTCCCGCAAACTCGTACTCTATTTCAACCAGAATTCCTAGACGAACACAATGGCGCAACCCCATTCCCTTAATTCTCACGTCTGAGATTAATTATTCTTTATTTTAGTTAATTCGATTTTTGAATCCGGGGTGTTACAGGAATTATGTCCAAATAAAATTTGGAAAAGGTCGTTGTAAGTGCAGTTCGATGACCGTTTATGGAAATCGACTGTACGGGCCTTGATAAAATTATTAGAAATAGTAATAATTTGTGTAAAATCATAATAAATGATTTGGGAAGAATTGGGATGAAAAATTCCATATTTGAAATGACAAAAATATATTTTTATCAAAATGAACTAGTTATAAACTAGAATTACAATCCAAAATTTTAAAATAAATAAATTGGATTTGAAATGGTTTTAAAAATAACTGGAATTTCCAGTATATGAATTGGAATGGATTTGAATCGAAATTATCTTCGGAATATTTCGATATTGGATTCCGTGATTATACCGATATTGTGGAGGAATTCGGAAGATATATATATCGTTATTCTAATATGATATCTGTTGATTTCAGAATTTGATATTGAATATAAGCCGATATATTTTCTATTCATAGCCTTGTATTTAATATCAAATGGGATTTTTGGGTTTGTCGTGAACAGTGTCTTTACCGATAACACCGTGGTGTTAGATATGGAGTATTACGAGTTTTGCTCCATGGGATGAATAGGTTGGGATTGGGAAATTAAACAAATGATTACTTCGGTAAGGAGCGCTAATCCTGGCTAGTTTGGATAAAACCTTAATATGGTTTAAAATTGTGAAAAGAATATTTGAATAAAATAATATTCTGGATTGTAATGAGGCGCATGTTGTGTTTGTGTATCACTTGTTTATAATATACGCGAGTTATGCGGAAAAGTCGGGTTTATACCCATTTTCAATAAATGATTCGACGATAAGTCGATGATGAAGATGGTGGTTGAAGACCGGAGGTCTTCACATCATTTGGATGATTACTGATGTCTTGATTAGGCTGTACACCCAAGACGAGGTAATAAGTGGTGATCGTCCATACGTACTTGGAGATCGACCGGATATGCGAGGGCCTCTCTCCTGTATTGGACATATGGGATGAGGAATAAGGTGCCTCCGGTTTCGTTCAGACCCAGAACGAACTTGTAAATGGACTGTGTGTCTGACATTGGATTTTATTATGTGTTGATTGATCTCTATTAAATATACATCTGCCTGGTGAAGGAGAATTTATTCTCTTACTTCACCCTTCTCTAAGACGTACCGAATC
The DNA here is from genome assembly GCA_030737875.1 of Allium sativum. Classification (NCBI taxonomy): domain Eukaryota; kingdom Viridiplantae; phylum Streptophyta; class Magnoliopsida; order Asparagales; family Amaryllidaceae; genus Allium; species Allium sativum. Next base: position 255,474,998 of record CM060927.1, on the reverse strand, counting down.
AGAGGTTGTATATTGATAGACATCAGTCGCATGGCGTAAATTGCCTGTGGGGCATGCCTAAGTGGCAAATGATCAAGGCTTCTATTGAAAAGCAGAGTCTTGTGGTTGATGATCAAAGCATAGCTTAAATGTAGCACTGCTTTATATATAGCGCTAATTCGCGAGCCTCACACCCCGGTGTGAACCATAAACGGGAGAAGGATCCGGGAAGGACATGCGTTTCCCTCTAGCTAGTAGTGGTGTCAGCGTTTTACAAGCCCTGACATTTTACTTATGTTGATGATGGTAAGCGTGGCGCCTCGGTTATATTGGTGACTACCGTGCTGATGGATGATTTGGTCGGTATATGACCAGTTTACGCCCCACAGGGTGGGGAAACGCATTGTTCAGGCATTTTAATCCACTACATGTGGACCGGCCCTATGGCTCCTAAGGGTCGATGTGTTCTGACCCTAAGGCTCTGGCTAGAGACTCTCGGAGTGGTAAGGACGATCCCTTGCCTTGGTTCACAGATGGAAATCGAACTTCCAATACGACATTTTGCGGTTTTAATTGTAGAACTAGTATGGCGACATGATATATGGTACCGATGCTATCTATGATTGAAACATTTATATTTGAAGTTGTTTTCTTCACTTATAGTAATAATAAAATATGAAATTTCACGTACCAAGCATTATTTGGCTATTATAAGGTAAAACCCTATCCTCCGGCTTGCGTTTCATTGTGTGATGGGACCTAGGTCTTATAATAGCTTCATTTTTCTTTATTTAGCATTGCACTATTTGTTTTATGCACTGGTATTCTTGGGGTTAAACCGGTTTCGTTTTATACAGCGTGGTTCCTTTGGTTTACTTAACTTAAAAATCCAATTAATAACTGTTTTAGTTCTCACACTAGTCACATGACTGACCTGGAGTTTATTGTTTTAACCTAAACTCTGGGTGCCCCAATTTTCCACACGAGCAGCTAGTAATTTTGGTTTTGCAAATTTATATTCACATGATCCCGGTTTACAGCTGGAATGATATTCGGAAAGCTCTGTATCCGTGTATTTCTTTCAGTTGTGTTTTGTATTATTTTTCCGCTACTAATGTAATTTAAATCTCTGATATTTAACAAATGTATATTATTTGTTCATACTCTATATATTCTGGTATTCTGATGGAATTGTTATAATAAGCAATGAAATGTTCTTCTGTTTGTGTTCTGATTTGTCGTGTTCTCAACTCAATCCAGACTGTCCTTTACGGGGAAGTTCGGGTCGTGTCAGTTTGGTATCATAGCTTTGGTTTACAGAGCTCGAGAACAAGACACATTAGAACCAAACGAAAGAATTTATCAGAGATTGGATTAGTAATATCCAATGAGAATGGCTCGTTAGAGATAGGATCAGCAGTATCCAAGAACGAGTGTGAAGAGTGTTATTTTTAAAATAAAAAAAAATGAAAACAAATTTAGTTTGAAAATTTAAACCATATTATATGTATTTGAATATTTATTTTGAATTGAATTTGGACAATCGTGTATATAGAGATTTCAAATATACGTCTGATCCACGCGTATCCAAAGCCTCAAATATACTGGATCGATATAGAATCACACTATAGTCGCCCGGAGATGATTCTGATGATCGGTATACCATCATCAGCATTTGTGTTCGAGTTTCGAAAGTGGGATATCTATATATTTCCATTGACTGGTGTGAGAACAAAAAACTAGATAGGGTTTATTGTTGTGAATTGGCATTAAAAACATGGTTTTTGCATATATATATCTAAAGTTATGTGTTTGAAACGATAATCACTAATTGATTGCTGATTGAGTTGCTTGATTATTGGTTTGATTAATTAAAATTTTGAACCGTTAAGCCAAATTAAATCAAAATTTGAACTGAATTGAAAATTGATTGAAATTGCATGCATATACATGTATATACACTGGAAAGGTCATAGCAAGGAGGCTAAAGAAGAGGAATAAAATTGTATGGCTGACAAATAGGTACACGTTTACTAATTTATTGGGTTTGGATGATTTTATAAGCCGATTGGCTAGCAGCTTAGCTTTTTCTTTTTCTTTCTGAAATGAGAGGGCCTATGTGGCAGTTTGGGAATTTTCCCGATGCTCCCCGTACAAAGGAGGTTATGGTGAAATTTTTCGAAAATTTAGGGTGTTAGCCAAATTTTTGAAAAATTAGAAATTCTTAAAAACTGAAAAATTGAAGGATGAAAGTTGAATTGATTGGTTAAACAACTTTCAGCTCCGTTCATTTTCGAAGACAAAAAGATTTTAAGTGGGGGAGATTGTAACAACCCAGAAAATCAGAACCAATTTAAATTTTTTATTTTGGCAATTCTAACGGATTTTGAATATTTAAAATAATTATTATAAATAATAACGATGGAAAATTTATTTTCGACGAAGTTAAAACAAATAAATTTATTTTAATTATATAACGAGCCTGAAATAGCGTGACAGTTTGAAAATTCGATTTCAAATTTCAATTGAATATACATAATTCAATATAAGTCAGAATTGGACGAAACAAGAAATATTTGAATCTAATTAATCATGTCTTTCTAACGGATGTAAGAAACTGAGATTTCACTTTAGAAGTTGAAAGTTACGTCTACTTTAAAATACAGAAAAGTTGATGTGGAACACATATTATATATATATATATATATATATATATATATATATAAAGGCCTTAAAAAAAGCCGTTTTGCAAACGACCTCCGTTTTCGACCAAACCACTTTTGTTGGATCCGGGATGTTATGTTATTGCTAGATTCCAATTTTCATAATTTTTGAAATCAATATGTGAGCGTGGCAAAAGAAAACGTGTTTGAAGAGTTTAATCAATTTGGATCGACCAGAAATTGGGCATTTTTCAAATGGTCTTCAAATTTGACGAAAAGAGTTTTATTAGGACCGTATCATCAAAACATAGCCAGATTTATTTTTCTAGAATTTTCGGAGTCAGTATGTGGCCCCGGTAAATTAAAATGTGCATTTGAATTTAAAATATAATGATTTATATTTTAAAATTGAGAGGAAACTGAATGAAGCAATCGAATTGGCCTATGAAACATATCCTATTGTGTTCGGAACGGGGGTAATTAGCTAGGGACGACAATCGTTGGGTTGGATTTGGAGTTCGTGAGGATAAGCTAGTATTTTTTGGAAATTAAGCAAGAATTATAATAATAATATTATTATATATATATATATATCGTTAAACCCTAATTTAATTTTCCCAAACCCGCCCGTCACTCCAGGCCGATATACGGCGGAAATCACTCCCATTTTCAAACCCCAAAATCACTCAATCTCAATCGAATTAACTCCCAATTATAGATCGAAAATCGTGGTATTTTCTGAACACTTCGAATCCATACATCTTGCATCAATTTTCGTGGAGAAGTGGGTGAGCATTTGTCCCTCAAAGGGGCAACGTTCGCAGCCACATTCGACTGCCAGGGGACCACCGAGTGGGCCCCAATTCCGGCCGTAGGTGGCGCAAGGGTGGGCGCTCCTTGTGGCGAGTCCTGATATGATCCATGGCGAGTAGTGGCGGTGCTAGGTGAAGCTCTAGTCTTGGAGCTCCAGTCGACGACGGGTTGGTAGCTAATTATAAGAAAGGTGGTTTAATCTCTTTAATGAAGTAGCTAATGATTAATTAATTATAATACATTGCATAAAAATCTGGTTTAGATAATATGAGACAAAAATATGATTTATATATGAAGTTGTTTTTGTAAAATATATATGACATTGTTTTTATAAAATATATATGATTTTTTTTATATAATATGTATAGAAATTGTTTTTATAAAATATAAATAGCATTATTCTTATAGATAAAAATAGCATTACTGTTGTAGATAAAAATTGCATTGTTTTTAAAAAATAAAAATGGCATTGACAATAAAAATATTATTTTTGTATATATATAACATTGAATTAAAAATCAGATTTGTGTATATATATATATATGTGTGTGTGTTTTTCAAGTAAAAATTGGATTTTTATATATATGGTTTTGAAATGGGATTTCTTTGATTTGAAAAATACGTTTTCTTTGATTCGAAAAATATATATTTATTGTTTTTATCATACTAAAGAAAATATTTTTATAAGTTAAAAATATGATTTTTAACTAGTAAAGGCTAAGAAAATATTTTTTTATAAGGTAAAAATATGATTTTTTTAGCTTATGTATGATATTTATAAAATAGTCATACAAAGAATAATTATTAATGGGTTAAAAATATGATTTTTAACGTAGGTATGCTAATAGATCGACAATCAAGTAATGGCGGAGTGGAAACCCAAGGCGAGAACTTCTCACTTTAATTTTATTTTCTAGTTAAAATATATACTAGGATGCAGACGGTGCTTAGCAGCACCCGACACCCGTCGTCCACAAACTATGGACGACTTGTTGTTTGATTGTGTTGTGAAAATTGTTTGTGATGTGAAATGGACTATATAAAATATTCATGAGTTGAAATAAATATTTTATAGTTAAAAATATAATTTTTAACGTGTATATGAATAAAATAAATATTCATTTACAAATCGGACGATTTGTTTATGTACACCCATTAGACTGATATTGATTGGGGCGATATATTTTCCACGTCGCCCAACTACACAAAAAATATTCAGTGTTTGTTGATTGAAACCCCACACAGGTGTTTGGATGATATTTGACGTACACTAATCCCAATTGTTTGGTGGTATGTCGATCGTTTGGTTGATAGACTGCGTAAGCGTGAATTATTAATATTTAATGCTTATGCAGTTGTGTAGTGCACTCTGGATGATGGTTGATTGTTTATCATTGCTGTTATGTACATGTGTTGTATGAAATCCATATAAATCACATTATATGTTAATTGAGTGTGTCTGGTTCCAGTTCAGAAAGATGGAATATTTTAAAATAACGATTATTTTAAAATGATGAATATTTTAAAATAATATTCACTAAAAGATCAAAATCTGATTTTGATCTCCGATTTGGGATGGACACGAATATATTTAAATATATGAAGCCGTGTTGATTAGATTATCGCCATTTTTACTTGAACGATATTTATATCAATTTTATTCAGTTTTGTAAGGGATATCGAAAGGGAAAGGATTTCAAAATCTAATGTTTTGAAAATATTATCATTTATATGTTAATGATATGGAATATTCAATTTTGATTTAAAATAGAATATGAAGTTGAAACCATTTTTGAAACGAATTTAAAACGATTTATAAAATACGTTTTGAATGGAAATCGATGAAATATATATATATATATATATATATATATATATATATATTAATGGCCTGAATAGAACGTGCCGCGCTGCGGTAGTTCACGAATTTCGACCATTGACTTCGAATTGACGTAAAGGGAGTTCCGACCGTCGGATTATCCTGAAACTGGGACCGTTGGGTTCATATCGAAAAGAGCTTTCCAACGAATATGAGAGATTAGAAATTTAACGGTTGGATTTGGAATTATGTCCAAATAAAATTTGTAAAAGGTCGTTGTAAGTGCAGTTCGATGACCGTTTATGGAAATCGACTGTACGTGCCTTGATAAAATTATTAGAAATATTAATAATTTGTGTAAAATCATAATAAATGATTTGGGAAGAATTGGGATGAAAAATTCCATATTTGAAAAGACGAAAATATATTTTTATTGAAATGAACTAGTTATGAACTTGAATTACAATCCAAAATTTTAAAATAAATAAATTGGATTTGAAATGGTTTTAAAAATAACTGGAATTTCCAGTATGTGAATTGGAATGGATTTGAATCGAAATTATCTTCGGAATATTTCGATATTGGATTCCGTGATTATACCGATATTGTGGAGGAATTCGGAATATATATATATCGTTATTCTAATATGATATCCGTTGATTTCAGAATTTGATATTGAATATAAGCTGATATATTTTCTATTCATAGCCTTGTATTTAATATCAAATGGGATTTTTTGGTTTGTCGTGAATGGTGTCTTCACTAACACTTTTCTTAAACCCAGTTGAGAAAAGAATAAATCTTTTAATTAAGATTTAGTGAAAATTTCCAATTAATCAATATTTAATTGGAATTGAATTTAAATGGTATAGTTGGGTTTGTCGTGAATGGTATATTTAATAATACTGTTCTTAAACCCAATGGAGTTAGGAAAATTAGAAACTAAGTGGAGATTATCTAAGTTGAATGGTTTTATAGGTATTGATCCAATGTTGGTTTTGGCCTTCGGGATTAATACTTAGGGAATTGTTCTCTTACTAATTTACGGTTAGAGACTGATGGAATGTGATTTTGGGTTTATCATGAACCGTTTTTTTAAATGACATTGGTTCTTTAACCGAGTTAAAGATAAGATTAATTTCTTAGCTTTGAATAATCATTAATATTGATTTTTGGGAAGATTAAAACTGAATGGAGTTTTAATGAATCTTTGAAAAGATCGAAAAGTGAATGTGATAATTAAAATTATCAATTCAAGAAAATGATCGAAAATGGAGTACCACCAGTTTTACTCCAGGCGATAGCTAAATCTTTAATTAGATTTGAACGTGAAATGGTAATTAATATTTAGCGATAACACTGTGGTGTTAGATATGGAGTATTACGAGTTTTGCTCCATGGGATGAATAGGTTGGGATTGGGAAATTAAACAAATGATTACTTCGGTAAGGAGCGCTAATCCCAACTAGATTGGATAAAACCTTAATATGGTTTAAAATTGTGAAAAGAATATTTGAATAAAAGAATATTCTGGAGTGGAATGAGGCGTATGTTGTGTTTGTGTAGCACTTGTTTATAATATATGCGAGTTATGCGGAAAGGTCGGGTTTATACCCATTTTCAATAAATGATTCGACGATAAGTCGACGATGAGGACGGTGGTTGAAGACCAGAGGTCTTCACATCATTTGGATGATTACCAATGTCTTGATTGGGCTGTACACCCAAGACGAGGTAATAAGTGGTGATCGTCCAGACGTACTTGGAGATCGACCAAATATGCGAGGGCCTCTCTCCTGTATTGGACATATTGGATGAGGAATAAGGTGCCCCCGGTTTCGTTCAGACCCAGAACGAACTTGTAAATGGACTGTGTGTCTGACATTGGATTTTATTCTGCGTTGATTGATCTCTATTAAATATACATCGGCCTAGTGAAGGAGAATTTATTCTCTTACTTCACCCTTCTCTGAGACGTGCGGGATCAGAGGTTGTATATCGATAGACATCAGTCGCATGGCGTAAATTGCCTGTGGGGCATGCCTAAGTGGAAAATGATTAAGGCTTCTATTGAAAAGCAGAGTCTTGTGGTTGATGATCAAAGCATAGCTTTAATATAGCACCTCTTTGTGTATAGCGCTAAATCGCGAGCCTCACATCCCGGTGTGAACCATAAACGGGAGAATGATCCGTGGAGGACATGCGTTTCCTTCTAGCTAAGAGTGGTGTCAACGTTTTACAAGCCCTGACAATTTACTTATGTTGATGATGGAAAGAGAGGCGCCTCAGTTATATTGGTCACTACCGTGGCGATGGATGGTTTGGTCGGTATATGACCAGTTTACGCCCCATAGGGTGGGGAAACGCATTGTTCAGGCATTTTAATCCACTGCGTGTGGACCGGCCCTGTGGCTCCTAAGGGTCGATGTGTTCTGACCCTATGGCTCTGGCTAGAGAGTCTTGGAGCGGTAAGGACGATCCCTTACCTTTGTTCGCAGATGGGAATCCAACTTCCAATACGACATTTTGCGGTTTTAATTGTAGAACTAGTATGGCGACAGGATATATGGTACCCATGCCGTCTATGATTGATACATTTATATTTGAAGTTGTTTTCTTCACTTATAGTAATAATAAAATATGAAATTTAGCGTACCAAGCATTATTTTGCTATTATAAGGTAAAACCCTGTCCTCCGGCTTGCGTTTCATTGTGTGATGGGACCTATGTCTTATAATAGCTTTATTGTTCTTTATTTAGCCTTGCAGTATTTGTTTTATGCACTGGTATTCTTGGGGTTAAACCGGTTCCGTTTTATACGGCTTGGTCCCTTGGTTTACTTAACTTTAAAATCAAATGAATAATTGTTTTAGTTCTCACACTAGTCACATGACTGACCTGGAGTTTATTATTTTAACCAAAACTCTGGGTGCCCCAATTTTCCACACAAGCAGCTAGTAATTTTGGTTTTGCAGATTTATATTCACAGGATCCCAGTTTACAGCTGGAATGATATTCGGAAAGCACTGTATCCGTGTATTTCTTTCAGTTGTGTTTTGTATTATTTTTCCGCTACTAATGTAATTTAAATCTCTAATATTTAACAAATGTATATTATTTGTTCATACTCTGTATATTCTGGTATTCTGATGGAATTGTTGTAATAAGCAATGAAATGTTCTTCTGTTTGTGTTCTGATTTGTCGTGTTCTCAACTCAATCCGGACTTTCCTTTATGGGGAAGTTCGGGTCGTGTTAGTTTGGTATAAGAGGTTTGGTTTACAGAGCTTGAGAACAAGACACATTAGAACCAAACGAAAGAATTTATCAGAGATTGGATTAGTAATATCCAATGAGAATGGCTCGTTAGAGATAGGATCAGTAGTGTCCTAGAACGAGTTTGAAGAGTGTTATTTTTAAAACAAAAAAAAATGAAAATAAATTTAGTTTGAAAATTTAAACCATATTATATGTATTTGAATATTTATTTTGAATTGAATTTGGACAAGCGGTGTTAACCCATAAAATATGAGTCAGGCATAACATAAAGATCATACTGATATTAGTCAAGTCGTTGGGCTCAAATGGAATACACCAAGTCAAACTCGGATTCATGTCGTGAACGCCAAGTCGCTTCAAGCCTATACCGCAAGCCACACCTTAAGGCATGTCGCATCTCACCATGTCGTTCCGAGGAAACCAGGTTGACCCTAAGTCATGCCGCATTTCATTTATGACGACAAAGTAAAGAAGAAGCACCTGGTAGTCATGTCGCAGTACGTTATCTCGTCTATCATTCATATTGGTTTTAAACCATGTTGAGGAGAGTCATACCGTGTCACAAGCTCAAAGGCTTTAAGTGGCACAATGTCATGATCCGAGTCATGCCGTTCCAGCACCATGAGTCAAGGCGATCTCAGAAGGATAAGTCATTTCTAAGCCATGTCGCACATGCTTTATGGCGACAAAAGAAAGCTAAAGCGTTCGACAATCATACCGCCCCTAACGTAATGGCGTAAAGAAAGGTTAAGGCTCAAGGTGTTCATGCGACATGACGTTACACCACTGTTATCATCCATGTCATTCAACGACAAGGTGTGCACGTTGTGGAAGGAGTAAGATGAAGAGATGGGATTAGCGTTATGACATGACCAAGATAAGTCGTGTTCCATCATTCCGTAGCCATTCCAGAGGCACGGAGAAGTTTTGAGACGAAGGAACCAGTCGTGTCGCATCAAGCCATGTCGCCATACGACTTGGCTCATGGCGGTTTTGTCAGCTAATTACGAAACTGCCATCTGGTCTGGAAATCTCCTATAAATACCCCCTCACTTCTTCATTTGAGAGGATGGAATCTGGAGACCACGAAGTGCTGCCGAAAATATTCCACAACAATTCTAACATCCATTCAACATCATAAATTGAAGATTGATCCATGGATCATGATCTCTATCAAACACATCCAAATGATTCAAGAGTTGAAGATTGATTGAGCAAGCCTATATGAAAGAGGGATTCCTTTCAATTTTGCCGCATCTACATCAAATCTCCGTTGAATAATTCTCTTCTCAATCATCTTTAGTAGATTAAGTGTAATTCATGAGTAAGGGAGTGATAAAATTAATGTAAGAGAGAAGCTAATCTTGTAATCTTCTTATTGATAATGGAATCTCTTATGAAAGTGGATGTAAACCCTTATTGGGTTGAACCACTATAAAATTCGATGTCTTTTACTTATATTTCAATCGTTGTAAGGCTCCACTTTTCATTTTTGTGAGATGTTTCTTCACATTTTTGGTGTTTTGTCCCATTTTGGGAAAAACATTTGGCGCCCACCGTGGGGCCCGAATTGCCAATCCATTTCTCGCTCTTTCATAAGGGTGAAGGCCTTGCATCGGAATTTGGAATCCACTTTGATCCTCTAAGTTGTCCAAGTTTCAGCGCTTATCTCAGAAGCCATGGGAAAACCAGGTAAACCATCGAAGAAAGTTACAAGTAAGAGCCTTGAAGATGTTGATAATGCCACTAACACAGAATATACCTTGCCTACTAATTAGTTTGAAGTCGGTGAAAGTTCTAAAGCAAGAACTGCCGTAACAAGGAAGGAGTTGGATGAAGTGGCAGCAGGACTAACAAGTCGAATGGATATTGCGAATGAAGCCATGATGAAGAAGCTTGACACAATGTTGGCCATGCAAGCCGCAATGGCCAAAGTTACCATGAGTGCAAGCCGTCTCAAAACTGCTAAAACCACTGGAACGGAAGATACTGGATCTTCTTCCTCGAGTCCAAATAAAGAAACTCCGTCCAGGAGATTACAAATCGTAGTCATAAGGGAATGAGGCAACCTATTCATAACCACTATGGAAAAGCAACTTCTCAACAAGCGTTTGGTTCCACCAAAGGGGCACTTCCCCGTGCGGGAGGTCCAGGGCCCCGGGATCTGAACCGTGATCGTTTGCGTAAGCAGACATCCGATAAAGAGGAAGGCGTCCACTGCGTGGACCAACTCAATGAGGAGGAGTGAATATTTGGAATGGTACGGAAGATCATGAGTGAGAGCCAGAAAAAGGTGGATGATGAAAAGGAATGGGGATTTTCTCCTACAAAAACCCCACTTACAGAAAGAATAAAAATGGCGCTATATTCAAATAAGTTCAAACCCCCAGTTGTACAAGCCTACAATGGAACTGGAGATCCAAACGTGCTCCTATTCAGATACGATCAGCACATGGATGGGGCACGCGCTACTGATGAGCTCAAGTGTTTGTACTTCCTTACCTACTTGGAGGGAGTAGCCTCACTCTGGTTCACAAAACTCCCGCCAAAATCCGTGGATGACTTCACTACCTTGGCTAAGCTGTTCAGACAGCAATTCAGGCTCCAAGCAACCAAAGTACATGATGTAATGGAATTGAATGAACTGGAAACAGGGCCGGGGGAGTCCTTTAAGGCCTGCCTTTCTCGTTTTAACACAGCCGCGGCCGAAGTTGGAAACTATGAGCCACATTTGGCTTTGATGGCTCTAAAGGGAGGCATAAGTAGAAAGACCAAACTCGGGCGGTGGATCAAGAAGAAGAAGCCTACCACTCTCAAAGAGATGTTTGACAAGGTAGAGGAGTATATAGGCGAGGATAAGGACTCGGCCTATACAATGGAAGCTGCAGAAAGTAAGGAGCCATCAGAAAAGAGGGTCGTAAATGTGCAAGTAGGACAGAAAAACGCCGGAGGAAATCAGAAAAGGGGGAATGAAGGGAAAGACAGACGAAATAACAAAAAGCTTCGTTTCTTCAAGAATTCCGAAATGACTCCTCTTAACGACACCACAGGGAACATTTATATGGCGACCAAAGACACTGAAGAGTACCCAGAGCCCGGGAAGTTAAGAGTCACTGATAACGCAATAAAGTCTGGCAGGTTCTGCCGATTTCATAACCAGCCGGGCCATAGCACAAACGAATGTCGACATTTGGAAAGCTTAATCGAAGAACTGATAAGGAAAAACAGGCTTCAACAGTACACAAAGAACTCCCGGAATGCCCAGGTAACTCAAGACCAAGGAACCTCTGTAGGACAGCCTAAACAGAATGAGAACGCCTTGATTGCTGCTATACCAAGGATGATCATAAACACCATTTCAGGAGGCCCCTACCCAGTTGGGAAAAGCTGGGGGGGATATGGTGAAGTACACTCGAGAGGTGAAGGACTTTTCGAAAAAAGGTGAACTCATGACCATAGAGGAAGTTTTATCGGCAAAAGTGCCAAGAATCCTATGAGACGACATCACATTTGGAGATGAAGATCCGGCTGGGATCGTAACACCTACAGAGGATCCAATGGTGATAACCGTTGGTCTGGGCCCGACCATAGTAAGAAGGGTGTTAGTCGATAGTGGTGCCTCAGTTAATATCCTTTTATTTAGCGCATTCCATAGGATGAAGCTTTCCGTGAGTGATGTAAAAGCCTGTCAAAACAAGGTCCATGGATTCACTGGTCAAGCTGTTCAACCGATTAGTGTCATCAGTCTGCTGGTGGAGCTTGGGGAAGGAGAGCAGAAAGCCACACGGATACAAGACTTTGTTTAATCGATGAACCTTCTACTTACAACGCCTTCCTAGGACGACCTACTCTCGCAGCATTCAGAATAACTATGGCTCCGTGGCGCCCCACTATGAAATTTCCAACAGAGAATGGTGTTGGCACAATTATAGGAGATCAACAAGCGGCAAGGGAGTGTTGTTTGGTTGAATTGGCAGAAGCAAGGAAGAAGGAATTGAACAAGGATGTAGAGCCGTCGCTTTGCATCCAGAAAGCCCCTCTTATAGCAACTAAAGCAAAACCTCATACTGGTGAGCACAGTGGCGCTCGAAAAGCAATTGATCCAAGGAAAAACAGGATGGGGGAAAATAGAGCAGCGCCGGCCGAAGATACTATCCCCGTTCCAGTATCCGAAGACCCTAACCAAGTCTTGAAGGTTGGTTCTCGGCTAGGCATGAAGCTGCGGAAGGAATTAATCTTGTTTTTGAAAGTAACCCTAGATGTATTTGCCTGGGAACACTCAGATATGTGTGAGATCCCACCGAATGTAATTGTTCACAAGTTGAATATAAACCAAAAATTGACTCCTGTGAAACAAAAAAGGCAAATGCAAGGATTTGAATGATCCGAGGTTCTAAAAGAAGAAGTAGATAGGTTACTCCAAAATAATTTCATACGGGAAGCTACATATCCAGATTGGGTCTCTAAGCCAGTTCTTGTTAAAAAGTCCAATAGGAAGTGGAGAGTGTGTATAGACTACTCAGACCTTAATATAGCGTGCCTAAAAGATAGCTTTCCTTTGCCCCAGATCGACCAACTTATAGATGCTACAGCGGGTCATGGGTTACTATCTTTTATGGACACATATTCCGGATATAATCAAATTATGATGTACAAGCCGGACGAGGAAAATACGAGCTTCATAACAGATAGAGGGCTGTACTGCTATAGGGTCATGCCGTTTGGACTAAAGAATGCGGGAGCAACCTACCAACGTCTCGTAAACTCCATGTTTAAATCTCAAATAGGGAATACAATGGAAGTATATGTAGACGATATGCTAGTCAAGTAAAAAAAGGTCGAAAATCATCTAGAGGATTTGGCAGAAATGTTTCACATACTCAGGAAATACAGGATGAAACTAAACTCGTTAAAATGTTCGTTCTGAATCTCTTCAGGGAAATTCCTCGGGTTTATCGTTAATGCTAGGGCATCGAAGCAAATCCTTCTCAGATTGCGGCCTTAAGGGAAATGCGGCCTCCAAAAACCAAAAAGGAACTCCAAAGCTTAAATGGAAAGGTAGCAGCTTTAAACCGGTTTGTTTCCAAGGCAAAAGATCGATGTATCCCGCTTTTCGATGCCTTGAAAAAAGGAAAGAAGGACTTTCAATGGACCTTAGAGTGCCAGGAGGCTTTCGAGGAATTGATAAGACATATGGAATCACCGCCAATGCTATCGAAACCGAATGATGGGGAGGATCTATTTTTATACTTGGCAGTCTCATCACATGCTTTGAGCGCAGCGCTAATCCGAGAGGAAGCAGGGGTGCAATTGCCAGTGTATTACATCATTAAAAGGCTTGCCGGGGCCGAATTGAATTACCCTAAGTTAGAGAAGCTCGCATATTGCCTCCTCGCTGCCTCAAAAAAGTTGAGACCATATTTCCAATCTCACCCTATCAAGGTTCTTACCGATCAACCACTAAGGCAAGTTCTCTTTCGCCCGGAAACTTCAGGAAGGTTACTAAAATGGAGCATCGAGCTGAGTCAATATGACATCACATACCATCCTCATAGAGCGATTAATGGCCAAGCCCTAGCAGATTTTATTGCTGAGTTTACAGATAGAGAAGAAGAGATCGAGGAACCAGCGGTGACGGAGACCAATTGGAAACTATGTTTTGATGGATCTAGAAATGAATATTGTTCAGGGGCTGGAGTTGTCTTGGAAACCCCAGAGGGTCACTCTTTATGCTACGCATTAAGATTAGAATTTCCATCAACTAATAATGAGGCCGAATATGAAGCGTTAATAACAGGGCTAAAGTGGGCAAAAGAGCTAAACCTAAAAACTTTGCAAATTCTTAGTGACTCTCAGTTGGTGGTGGGTCAAGTGCGCGAAGAGTTCCAAACCAAAACTGGGAATCTACCCTCTTAACTAATCAAAGCTATGGAACTTCTAAACAATCTTGATCACTACGCTATATCTCACATCCCAAGAGAACAGAACTCAAAAGCGGATTCTCTTGCCAAGTATGCTAGTTCATCAGATGCTCAACTGCTGGGTTTAATCCCCATCGAAGTTCTTTCTACCCGTACTATTGAGGAAGCAAGTATTGACTGGATAATGGAAACCATTGAGGAACCTACATCATGGATGACTCCGATCAAAGAATATATCCTCAACGGGACACTTCCTAAAGAACGGAAAGTCAAAAGGAAAATATTGCACAAAGCCCCTCTGTACGTCATTCAAGATGGAAGGCTGTACTGACGAGGATTCTCCATGCCCTTGCTGCGATGTGTGACTAAGAAGGAATCTAGAGCAATTTTGGCAGAGTTGCATGAGGAAGATTGTGGAGGACACACTGGCGGTCAAACGTTAGCTAAGAAGATTCTGCAAAATGGCTATTTTTGGCCTGATGTAAATCTAGATGCCATGACCTATGTGAAGAAGTGTGATAGATGCCAGAGATTCGCTAAAATTCCAAGAGCACCTCCCGCAGAGTTAACTCAAATGGTTAGCCCGTGGCCATTTGCGGTCTGGGGCATAGATCTAATTGGGATATTACCCACCGCAAAAGCAAATATGAGATACGCTATAGTAGCTGTTGATTACTTTACCAAATGGGCTGAAGCAGAACCTTTAGCTACAATCACATCAAAGAAAGTAATCAATTTTGTCTTAAAAAACATCATTTGCAGGAGTAACACAAAAGATCATTACCGATAATGGAACCCAATTCGAAAGCAATGAATTCCTGGACTTCTGCGCCAAGTACAAGATCAAAAAGAGTTTTGTAGCTGTGGCCCATCTGCAAGCGAATGGACAGGTAGAAGCCATCAACAAAATACTAAAGTCAACCATCAAGAAGCGTCTTGAAAAAGCCAAAGGCAACTGGGTTGAAGAACTTCCCTTTGCGTTATGGTCATATCGGACAACGCATAAAACCGCTACGGGGCACACCCCATTCTCACTTGCATTCGGCTCAGAAGCTATGATCCCAGTGGAGCTAGAAGTGCCAACTCACCGCAGAGTCCACTTTAACCAGAATGGGAATGAAAAGATGCAATTGGAAGCACTTGATTTACTCGAGGGAAAGCGAAAAGTAGCAGAGCTTAACATAGTGACCCATCAATGGAAAGTAGCCAGATATTTCAATACTAAAGTCAAGCCAAGGACTTTTCAGATCGGGGACCTCGTCCTAAAAAGAATTATGATCGGAACTGCGGTATTCGGACCCAATTGGGAGGGGCCGTACATGATTAGCTAGAAGTTTGCAGATGGCACTTTTGAGCTAAAAACGACAGACAGAATCGCACTCCCTCGAGCATGGAATAGCATCCACCTTCACCGTTATTTTGCTTGAAGTTTCTTTCACATATTACTCGTTATACATACATCATGAATTGTAAATACATCATACATTGTGAATATCATGTAAAGTATGTACAAATTAATGAAAGGAACTACTTTACCTATCTAAAATTGTACATCTGCAAGTTTTAATATCCAAATGCTAATGTAGATTTTAATTACAGGCTTGTTAAGTAGATAGAAGCACACTCAGAACCAAATAAAGCTTAATGAGCGCTACGGCACATCTCCAACCGTAAGAGCTCAAACACCCGATGCTCGGCACACGAATGCCCTTGCATTTCGCGTCATTAAAGATATAAAATATGAAGCCATAAATAAGGGGCATCAAGAACTCTAAACTTAAACGATGTGACACCCAGACTACGGACCAAGTTTTGAATTTCACCGTAGGGGCACATTCTTAACAGAGTTTGAAGTTTTAGATCTAAAGATTCACAATAGGAGGTCGACAAATAAACAAGGGTCAGCCCCCAGAAAAAATGTGATAATTAACCCAAGACCTCCCTGAGGGGCACTCGGTTCATCGCCGACGCCATTAAGATATGGATGGATAGCGATACAAACACCGGGCTCCTTAACCCAAGACCTCCCTGACGGACACCCGGTTCATCGCCAACGCCATTAAGATATGGCTGGATAGCGATACAAACACCGGGCTATTTAACCCAAGACCTTCATGAGGGGCACCTGGTTTGTAATAACCCGTATTCTACGCATCGGGGGATCGTAGAATATTTATTTCTTTCCCGTATGAATTCGTATGGTCAAATAACTTTGGGAAACATCTATTAGAGTCATTTCCCATGTTCATGATTTTTGTCGATTTTTAAATGACCATTTTACCCCTAGTTGATACTGTTTTGGCCATAACTTTTGATTGTAAAGGAATTTTGACCTGAAATCACTTCCATTAGATTCGTTTGATGGTTTACCTTTCCGTAGAGTGGTCATAATAGCCAAACGGACTTACCGTTTGGGAGATATGGATGAAATAAGGTTTGGAGGGTGAAAAACTGCTTAACCGGGCCAAATCGGGTGATTAGTGAGTAGGCCCATAACCCATTTCGGGATTAGGGTTATGGGAGGGCTGAAATGAGATGGAGAATCATTCCATTTCAGTTTTCTAGCCTCCACTTATCACCAAGGATCCCTAAAAATTGCCTCCAACCTCTAAATCACCTCCAAATCATCTTCTGGTCAAGGATTTGGCTTAGCAACCCCTAATCAAGGAAGATCTTCACCAAAGCAACATAGGAGCTGCTGTTTGGCATTGAGATTCACATAAAATCAGAGATTTATTTCAGATCTTAGTTTTATTTGTGGCTAAGGTGAGTGATTTGCATAGTTTTACACTAATTATGGCTAATTAGGGGTGATTAGTGTTAATTAGCGAATTTAAACATGATAAAATTCAGGAAAAATGTTTATAAAATTCGGAATGATGTTTTAGACCTCTGATATGAATTTGGGTTAATTTGGTTAAGTTTTGCTAATTATATCATAAGTTTCACCTAAACATGCTTAGGGAAAAATAGGGGTTTTGGGTATGTTTGTTCAATTTCTACCTATCATATTGATGTTTTGATGTTTGTGGTTGATTATGTATGATGCTATGACTGTATGAAATGCTTTGTGATTGGTTAGAATAGTTGGAATGGTCGAAAACGCCGTCGAGGGGCGTAAACAGCTCGCTGGACATGGTGCAGGGATTCGGATCGCATAGGGGATTAAGGGTCGATCGGATCGCCTTATGGGATCGTGGGACATCCCCACGAGTCGAGTCATCTCCTCCGAACCGAACCATCTGCGCAAGGCCCACGAGCAACAACCGTGTACTGCTACCCGATCCGATCACCTCGTGCTTCGTATCACGATCCGACTAGAGGAAAGCAGCATCCACGATCCGATGTACAACGAGACGCCGATCCGAACCAGGGGGAGCCACGAGCTGGAGGAGCGCGATCCGATCCGAACCGAGGAGGGGAGCACGATCCGAAGCAAAGAGAAAGAGGATCGTGATGACGATCCGAACCATGGCAAGCTGGAGGCCCCGACCCGATCCGCCAGGGGTGATGGCGACCCGAACCGATCCAGTGAAGAAGGAGTTTCTGATCTGACCCGACCCAGTGTTGATCAATAACCCGAGATGCAAAGGTAGTCCAATATGGGAAGTTAGAGCTCAGGATCCAATTGGGAACCAATGAGTTCACTTCATGGTTGGACTTTGCTGTGGGACGTGTGCTAAGGAGTTGTCGACGTTCATAACTTCGATTCGCCACTGAAAATGGATGATGGGCTACTTATCAGTGCAGTAGGGTCATTATGACCTGAGGGGCAAGGTGATGGTAGCAAGACTACGTTATCAGTGCAGTAAGGTCATTATGACCTGAGGGGCAAGGTGATGCGTAGTAAGACTATGAGCCAGTGCAGTGGGGTTCTTGTGACTCCATGGGGCAGAGTGGACATAGTAAGGATTAGTAAGGCAATGAGCCAGTGCAGTGGGGTTCTTGTGACTCCATGGGGCAAAGTGGACATAGCGAAGGATTTGTGGCTACGTTATCAGTGCAGTAAAGCCATTTATGACTTCATGGGGCAAAGTGATCGTAGCAAGGTATGTTGGGTGATCGAAGTGGTGAATACCGTATGCTTTACGCACTGAGTGAGAGATGTGAGGATGGATGCTATGTTTGATTGTTTTCCATCATTATGACATGCACACCTCCCCCACCTCCGTATCTTTACACTGTTTGATATGATACCTTAGAGTGTTGTACAGTATGTAGTGCTAACTCTTTGGTTGCAGGTCCAGGTTCAGGTATGTTTTAGTCTACCTGTTATTGTTCACTTTAGATGCTTATCGCTCATACCAGGCTTTATGTCTGACCCAGAGTTTTATGTCTCCTCTTATTACTCTGGGTGCTCACACGAGCAGACTAGAGACATGTTAGTTGGTGATGCACGAGTAGCTGATTTGGAGGCGGGCAGGAGGCTTCCACGTATGATATATATATACACATTCTTCCTGTGTCGTTGGTGGTCGCTACTTGGGCATTAGTAGTGTACCTCATTTATCTTACTTTTGCTTTGAGACAGTTTGAAAGTTGTAATAAGCTGTATTCTGAATTTTCGCTGCTATGATGTTTAGTTCTGATTTTCAACTTATGCACTGTCTCTCCTGTTTTATGTCAAGTATGTTTTTATTATATTTTATTCTATGCGCTATGAGACATTCTACAGGTTCTTTGTATGTTCACTTCCTTCTTCCCTTTTCCTTCTGACGACCCGTTCCGTGCTAACTGGACATGTGTACAGCGCACTTTTGGAGTAAATGTCAGTTGGTGCGGGGCGCGCTGTCACACTTGGTATCAGAGCTCTAGGTTGCATAGTTAACCTAGGGAAAGTCACTAGGGAGAGATAGTACATATCTGAGAGCGCGTATTTGTGATTACTTTGGTTTTCAAAAGCTATGTATATATATACTATTAGTAGTATAAGAATGAAGTCGCACTGCACTAGCACCACTATGGGGTCGTTAATCGTTTCCCTTTTTCAGATTGACGATGAGCCGAGACACGAGGGGTGCTGGTAGAGGGACCAACCAAGGGAATGACGCTGACATGAGGGCTATGTTTACTAACCTCATGAGAGACATGCTTAGAGAAGTACAAGGGGCAGTTCCCAATCCCGGAGTTGGTGTTGGCCCAGTAGTGCAGGCGCCTAGAGTCAATTTCGCCAAGTTGTGCAAAGATTACACTAATCTTGGTGGAAAGCCGTTCCACGGGACGGAGTCGGCCACGGATATTCAGGACTGGATGGATAGCTGTGACCGTATCTTTGATGACTTGGGTCTTGAGGATGCGATGAAGAGAAGGCTAGCGTCTCGTCAGCTGCAAGGGCGAGCGATGAATTGGTGGAATGCCATTAGAATAGCTACTCCAGATGATTAAGTTACTTGGGATCAGTTCAAGGCTCGCTTTAGCGAGAAGTTTATTCCAGCTGCCCAGAAGTCAGTATTGTTTAAAAGGTTCTTGGAACTCAAGCAGAACGGAAGGGCAGTTTCTGATTATATTGCTGAGTTCGACACTTTGTCGAAGTATGGACTATCTCTTATCGATACTCCTAAAAAGAAGAATGAGAAGTTCATCACTGGTTTGGATGGGTACTTGGGGGAAAGGCTTATCAACCACATCGATGAGACTTTGGAATCGATCGTGGGGAAGGCTTTGAGATCAGAGAGTCTTTACCCTAAGTCAAAGACTGAGGCTGCATTTGTAGGAGGACCAAAGCCGCAAGTAGGCGGTGGAGGCAAGAATAACTCTCAGAATAAGAGGAAGCAAGACCAATCTAAGGGTGGCCAGAAAAAGAGCAAGAAGGATGTTGAGTGCTCAGCTGTGGTAAGAAGGGCCATTATGCTAAAGAATGTCGGGCCAAGCCAGCGGAAAGGAAGTGCTACAACTGTGGTCAAGTGGGACATCATAAGGATAAGTGTCCGCAACCTCTTAAGGAGAAGCAGATTGTGAAAGCATATGCAATTGATGTTGTTCCTTCTTCATCGAATGCCCCAACTGCGGCGGAGAAAGGAAAGAATGTTGTTATTCAAGGTATGCTTTCAATTTATGATATACCAGTTCGAGTTTTGTTTGATACTGGGGCTTCCCGTTCCTTCATATCTAGTGACCTGGTGGATAGGTTGGGACTGGAACCCGAGATAGTCGATAGACCATTGGTTGTGACGAACCCGATTGGTGGTTCGACTAGCCTTGGTATGATTTGCAGGAATTTGGTCATATCGAGTCATGGATGTATGTTTGTATGTGATTGCTTTGTTTTGGGCTTTACTGGGTATGGCATTATATTGGGAGTCGATTGGCTCCAAAAATACGGGGTAGTGGTAGACTGTGAGTGCTTTTTGGTGACAGTGAGGGCGGAAGATGGGCGGAGGGTAGTGTTTGGTAGTCTACCTAGTGATGGGGTTATGGCTAGTTTTGTAAATTCCCTCGACATCTCGCAGGATGAGTTGTCAGATGTGCCCGTGGTTGGCCAGTATCCGGACGTCTTCGAGGAGGTGAATGGGCTTCCACCACACCGAGAGATTGAGTTCCGTATTGATTTAGTGAAAGATGCCAGACCTATAGTGATGCCACTTCGTCGTATGGCACCAAGGGAGCAGCGAGAGCTCGGGGTGCAAGTCAGCAATCTTTTGAAGAAGGGATTTATTAGAAGGAGTGTCTCCGAGTGGGGAGCACCAGTTGTGTTTGCCACTAGGGCAGATGGTTCCCTTCGTTTGTGTGTGGACTATCGCGAGTTGAATAAGGTGACGAGGAGGAATAAGTATCCTCTACCGCGGATAGATGATTTGTTTGATCAACTGGAAGGAGCAAGAGTGTTCTCCCAGTTGGACCTCGCGACAGGATTTCATCAGCTACGAGTAGCGGATGAGAGTGTTCCGAAAACGGCATTTAGGACGCCGTCTGGATTTTATGAGTGGTTGGTCATGCCATTTGGGTTGACCAATGCACCAGCATACTTTGTGGATCTTATGAATCGAGTATTCAGAGATCAGTTGAATAAGTCTGTTCTTGTGTTCGTGGATGATATCCTTGTTTATTCAAGGACAGAGGAGGAACACAAGGGACACTTGAGGATAGTGATGGAGGTGTTGAGCAAACACCAATTGAAAGCAAAACTCTCTAAGTGTCATTTTTGGAGAAGGGAAGTAAGATTCTTGGGTCATGTTGTTTCAGAGAGTGGTATTGCCATGGACCCTGCGAAGGTGGCTACGGTACAGGATTGGCCTTTGTCCAAGAATGCGACAGATGTAAGTAGTTTCGTGGGATTAGCTGGATATTATCGTAAGTTTATCCAGGACTTCTCCAAGATTACAGCACCGTTGACTCAGTTGACTAAGAAGAATCAGTCCTTCGTTTGGGACAAAGTGTGTGAGGATGCCTTCAAGAGTCTAAAGGAGAAGTTGACGCGTGCGCCAGTGTTAGTCATTCCTAAAGGGAATGAAGAGATGACGGTATACATGGATGCTTATGGTACCGGACTGGGTGCTGTATTGATGCAAGGAGGTAGGGTTGTAGCTTATGCTAGTCGACAGCTAAAGCCGCATGAGAAGAAGTATCCTACCCATGATTTGGAATTGGCAGCGATTGTATTTGTGCTGAAGATGTGGAGACACTATCTCTTGGGAGAAAGATTTGAGTTGTTTACCGATCATAAATCGTTAAAGTATCTCTTCTCCCAGAAAGATCTGAATCTCCGTCAGCAAAGATGGTTAGAGTTCTTGGCTTCGTATGATTTTGATATCGCATACACACCTGGGAAAGGTAATGCGGTAGCCGATGCCTTGAGTAGGAGACATGCCAGCTTAGGGGCTATGTTTCTTGAGTGGAAGAACTGGAGTATATCGCGGGGTTTGATTTCAGACCAAGGTGCGAATTGGATCCAGTTATGCTAGCTAGTTTGACGATCAGACCCACTTTGATAGAGTGGATTGGTTCTAGACAGAGGGACGATCCTAACCTATTGGAAATCATCTCCAAGTTAGAGATGGGTATCAATGAGGAGATGAGTGTGTATGGGCTTGATCGAGATGGATGGCTTCGGAGGAGTGGAAGACTAGTTGTACCCAACGTGAATGGTTTGAGAGATGAAGTGCTTAGAGAATGTCATCACTCAAAACTGACTATACATCCCCGTGGTAACAAGATGTATCGAGACATGAGACGGACTTACTACTGGGAAGGGATGAAAAGAGACGTTGGGAAGTTTATATCCAAATGCATGAATTTCCAGCTAGTTAAAGCCGAGCAAAAGAAGCCTAGTGGTTTGTTGCAACCATTAGAAATTCCCGAATGGAAATGGGAGCAAGTCTCGATGGATTTCATCGATGGCCTACCGAGGACTAGATCGGGACATGATAGCATTTGGGTAATTGTGGATCGATTGACTAAGAGTGCAAGATTTATACCAGTCAAATCGACCAGAACGGCAGCCAAGTTGGCAGAATTGTATATGAAGTGGGTAGTGAGATTTCATGGAGTACCCAAAAGCATTGTGAGTGACCAAGACCCGTTGTTCACTAGTGGGTTTTGGAAAAGCTTACAAGAGGCTCTAGGGTTAGGATTACATCTCAGTACCGCATATCATCCTCAGACCGACGGTCAGACGGAGAGGGTGAATCGTATATTGGAAGATCTCTTGAGAGCGTGTATATTGGATTTTGGTGGATCATGGGATGACCATTTGCATCTAGTAGAGTTTGCATATAATAATAGCTACCAATCCAGTATCGATATGGCTCCATATAAAGCTTTGTACGGAAGACCGTGCAACTCACCATCATGTTGGATAGAGACTGGCGAGAAGTTTGTGCTTGGACCAGATGTGGTGAGAGAAACTTCCGATAAGATTAAGATCATTCAGCAACGAATGAATGCTGCCCAAGATAGGCAGAAGAGTTATGCTGATAAGAGGAGAAGAGACTTGAAATTCTCCGTTGGCGACTTGGTGTTTGTCAAGATCTCTCCGTTGAAAAGCGTGATACGATTTGGCAGGAGAGGCAAGTTGGCACCAAGATTTGTTGGCCCATTCCCTGTTCTTGAATTAGTCGGGAATTTGGCGTATAGAGTTGGCTTACCAGAGAAAATGGCGGGAGTTCACAATGTATTTCATGTTTCCCAACTAAGGAAGTTCGTTCACGACTCAGATATGACTATTTCACCTGATCAGTTAGAGGACTTCGAAGTAGAACCCGAGGCGGTTGGGAACCGCAAGCCGATTCGTATTGTGGGGCATGATACGAAGCAACTTCGAAGGAAGGCGGTGAAGCTAGTCAAGGTTCAGTGGGGCGAAGACGAGAATGATTGTACTTGGGAGACAGAGGAAAGCATTAGGAAGGCATGCCCAGAACTCTTTGCCTGGTAAGATTTACTTTGCGATTTAGTTATTCCGCATGCTAGGATAGACTTATTTTACTTGCTTTCCATGTTTGATGGTTGTTTTATGGTTGATAGGCATGCGGGGACCTTTGTGTGTGTTTTGATTAGGGAATTTCGGGGGCGAAATTTCTTGGGGGAGAGAGTGTAATAACCCGTATTCTACGCATCGGGGGATCGTAGAATATTTATTTCTTTCCCGTATGAAGTCGTATGGTCACATAACTTTGGGAAACATCTATTAGAGTCATTTCCCATGTTCATGATTTTTGTTGATTTTTAAATAACCATTTTGCCCCTAATTGGTACTGTTTTGGCCATAACTTTTGATTGGAAAGGAATTTTGACCTGAAACCACTTCCATTAGATACTTTTTATGGTTTACCTTTCCGTAGAGTGGTCATATTAGCCAAACGGACTTACCGTTTGGGAGATATGGCTGAAATAAGGTTTGGAGGGTGAAAAACTGCTTAACCGGGCCAAATCGGGTGATTAGTGAGTAGGCCCATAACCCATTTCGGGATTAGGGTTATGGGAGGGCTGAAATGAGATGGGGAATCATTCCATTTCAGTTTTCTAGCCTCCACTTATCACCAAGGATCCCTAAAAATGGCCTCCAACCTCTAAATCACCTCCAAATCATTTTTTGGTCAAGGATTTGGCTTAGCAACCCCTAATCAAGGAAGATCTTCACCAAAGCAACATAGGAGCTGCTGTTTGGCATTGAGATTCACATCAAATCAGAGATTTATTTCAGGTCTTAGTTTTATTTGTGGCTAAGGTGAGTGATTTGCGTAGTTTTACACTAATTATGGCTAATTAGGGGTGATTAGTGTTAATTAGCGAATTTAAACATGATAAAATTCAGGAAAAATGTTTATAAAATTCGGAATGATGTTTTAGACCTCTGATATGAATTTGGGTTAATTTGGGTTAATTTGGTTAAGTTTTGCTAATTATATCATAAGTTTCACCTAAACATGCTTAGGGGAAAATAGGGGGTTTTGGGTATGTTTGATCAATTTCTACCTATCATATTGATGTTTTGATGTTTGTGGTTAATTATGTATGTTTCTATGACTGTATGAAATGCTTTGTGATTGGTTAGAATAGTTGGAATGGTCGAAAACGCCGTCGAGGGGCGTAAACAGCTCGCCGGACAAGGTGCAGGGATTCAGATCGCATAGGGGATTGAGGGTCGATCGGATTGCCCTATGGGATCGTTGGACATCCCCACGAGTCGAGTCATCTCCTCCGAACCGAACCATCTGCGCAAGGCCCACGAGCAACAACCGTGTACTGCTACCCGATCAGATCCACTCGTGCTTCGTATCACGATCCGACTAGAGGAAAGCAGCATCCACGATCCGATGTACAACGAGACGCCGATCCGAACCAGGGGGAGCCACGAGCTGGAGGAGCGCGATCGGATCCGAACCGAGGAGGGGAGCACGATCCGAAGCAAAGAGAAAGAGGACCGCGATGATGATCCGAACCATGGCAAGCTGGAGACCTCGACCCGATCCGCCAGGGGTGATGGCGACCCGAACCGATCCAGTGAAGAAGGAGTTTCTGATCTGACCCGACCCATTGTTGATCAATAACCTGAGATGCAAAGGTAGTCCAATATGGGAAGTTAGAGCTTAGGATCCAGTTGGGAACCAATGAGTTCACTTCATGGTTGGACTTTGCTGCGGGACGTGTGCTAAGGAGTTGTCGACGTTCATAACTTCGATTCGCCACTGTAAATGGATGATGGGCTACTTATCAGTGCAGTAGGGTCATTATGACCTGAGGGGCAAGGTGATAGTAGCAAGACTACGTTATCAGTGCAGTAAGGTCATTACGACCTGAGGGGCAAGGTGATGCGTAGTAAGACTATGAGCCAGTGCAGTAGGGTTCTTGTGACTCCATGGGGCAGAGTGGACATAATAAGGATTAGTAAGGCTATGAGCCAGTGCAGTGGGGTTATTGTGACTCCATGGGGTAAAGTGGACATAGCGAAGGATTTGTGGCTACATTATCAGTGCAGTGAAGCCATTTATGACTTCATGGGGCAAAGTGATCGTAGCAAGGTATGTTGGGTGATCGAAGTGGTGAATATCGTATGCTTTACGCACTGAGTGAGAGATGTGAGGATGGATGCTATGTTTGATTGTTTTCCATCATTATGACATGCACACCTGCCCCACCTCCGTATCTTTACACTGTTTGATATGATACCTTAGAGTGTTGTATAGTATGTAGTGCTAACTCTTTGGTTGCAGGTCCAGGTTCAGGTATGTTTTAGTCTACCTGTTATTGTTCACTTTAGATGCTTATCGCTCATACCAGGCTTTATGTCTGACCCAGAGTTTTATGTCTCCTCTTATTACTCTGGGTGCTCACACGAGAAGACTAGAGACAGGTTAGCTGGTGATGCGCGAGTAGCTGATTCGGAGGCGGGCAGGAGGCTTCCACGTATGATATATATATACACATTCTCCCTGTGTCGTTGGTGGTCGCTACTTGGGCATTAGTAGTTACCTCATTTATCTTACTTTTGCTTTGAGACAGTTTGAAAGTTGTAATAAGCTGTATTCTGAATTTCCGCTACTATGATGTTTAGTTCTGATTTTCAGCTTATGCACTGTCTCTCCTGTTTTATGTCAAGTATGTTATTATTATATTTTATTCTATGCGCTGTGAGACATTCTACAGGTTCTTTATATGTTCACTTCCTTCTTCCCTTTTCCTTCTGACGACCCGTTCCGTGCTAACTGGATATGTGTACAGCGCACTTTTGGAGTAAATGTCGGTTGGTGCGGGGCGGGCTATCACATGGTTCATCGCCAACGCCATTAAGATATGGTTGGATAGCGATACAAACACCGAGCTCTTTAACCCAAGACCTCCCTGAGGGGCACCCGGTTCATCGCCGACACCATTAAGATATGGCTGGATAGCGATACAAACACCAGGCTCTTTAACCCAAGACCTCCCTGAGGGGCGCCTGGTTCATCGCCGACGCCATTAAAATATGGCTGGATAGCGATACAAACACAGGGTTTTCAAAGACCTCTTTGGAGGCATCCACTCAGATGTTGAATCTTTCAAATTCAGCTATTGATTCTGGGTCTTCCAAACCCAGTTACTGACGGACCCAAAGACCTCTTAGGAGGCATCCGATAAGTTCAACAAGCGTGTGAATTGTTCAAACACAACGAACAACGGATTAAAAATCCTTGCAGGAACATCGGATCATGAGCCGAATCTTTCAAAATGCGGTTAATGACGAAGTCGGTAACTTTCACCAAGGTCTTCTGATAAATTCTACAAGTAACTGACTCGTCCAAATACCAGGAATAACAGATTTTTCTACCTAACTATAAAAATCATGCCTAACTTTCAAAATATTAAAACCAATTGTGATATGGGGGCACTGCCGTCGCATTAATCAAATTTTGATGGCGCTCTCTTAAACATAATACAATCCGGTTATAATCTCAAAAAAAAAATCGGCATTAGATTATTTCAAAAGTTAGCCTATAGTAACAAATAATTTATAATGCAAAATCTGTATTACAAATGCAAAACAGGAAGATACAACGAAGCTAAAAGTAGAAGCTTAAGTACAAGAGCAGAGCACAACTTCATTCTAGCATCATCGGATAGCGTAACATACAAACAACCAAAATTACATCATCCACCAAGAAAGTCAAACGAAGGATCAAGCATATAAGCTAAAGTCATAAGCGAGGACTGGCACTCGCATTAAACAATCTAGTCTAATAATTAACATACATAAGACGACAACCCAATTCGAGATAAGCATTTGGCAATGATTTGAAATCAAGCAAGGCTTTGTGGCATGATTGCTCACATCGTAGCCACAACATAATAATTTACACATGTCGCCGCCACGGTCTAGAGACTAATGCCAGGGCACGGCATGAGATTCAGGTCGGTACACGACATGATACTTATGTCGGTTCATGACATAATACTCATATCAGTTCATGACATGGTATTCATGAAGATCCACGGTATGAAACTCATATCATTGAAGAGGCACAAGTCACGCGTATTACACAAAAATCAGGGTTTAGAGAAAATCAAAGGATTTCAGAGTCTTCATACACAAGACAAGAAGCATGAGACGAGCGAATTCAAAGTCAAACAGATCACCACAACAAATAATTTCTTTTTCTAGCCTTAGCATAAGGGTTTAAGGTGCAATACAGGTTCATCACTACATCACAAGTCCAGGACATAAACATTGGACGCAAAATATAATAGGAGTATTAAGCGAGGACCGACACTCGCGTATACAACCGGTCTATGGCATGAACATGCAAAAGGAAAGTAACAAAAGAAAAACAAGAGATTTACCTCCTTTCATCAATGGGTCAGTCCCCACCTTGAGCAGGGGGAGGAGTACCTGTCATCTTTGTCTCGCCTCCGGGACTTGATAGTTTAGCAATAATCTCATCCTGAGACCTAAGAGCCTTAATGAGCGTGGCTTTGTCTTTCTCCAAAGTAGTAATAAGCTCAATGTTTTCTCTATTTAGCCTCTGAAGCTCGCAAGCGAAGGTGTTCCAGGATCCTAGTTTGTGTGCATAATATAGGTCGATTTCATCAAGGCGCTTGTCTGACCAAGTCCTAATCGCATCAAGTTGCTCCAGCAAATGATTCCGCACGAAGTCTAAATCTTCGGCAACTGAGCGATTGTCAGATGGATGTATATCCAAGTCGAACTGGTCAAAGGTCACTCCATGAAGACACCAACCTTCAAAGCGTTCGGCAAGCTCAGAGGTGTGTGGTTTGGAGGCATAGCCAGGCTTGTCTATGATGGCTTTTAGATCAGCCAAACTAGGAGCAACATGAGCAACCTCAATCTCTGACATCGGGAGTTTTTCCAATCTGCAATGCTTGCGAGCTACATCTTCACCTGAGGTTCCCTCGGTTCTCTTAGACATCCTGTACAAATAGCAACGTCAAGAAGAAAACAACGAATTAGAAGGCAGCTTGTTCGAAAGAGTTCAGAACGTTCCTACCAACCCAAGTTTGCAAGGGTTCGGCGACCTAAAAGTTTAAGATGGGTTCAACGACCCAAAATTTAAGCTAAAAATCATCGCAAATAAGCAAGCTCGAGGTCACAAAACCTATCAATATTGTCATCAACACACAAGTGAAATTATGCCAAACAATAAGTCTCATAAAATCAAGAAATGTCAGGTTCAACTCAAAATGTACATGTACACGCGGTAAATAAAACCCTAAGTTCCACCTGATTTTCGGTGATGAAGAACTCTGAACTTGGTTATGAGACAAAGAGACTATTGGGACTTCAATTGCTTCGATGATGGTGTAAATCGGTGGATTTAGTTGATTTTGACCGCCATTATTGAGGGTTTTGGCTTAAGAAAGGTTTTAAGAGAATGAAGGAGTAATGAAGGAATGGAGACCGTATTAAACCAAGTGGTCAGATCAGCGGTCTAATCCCAAGAAGAATACAATAGACACTCACTAATGCGCGACCCAGAATCTATGACGACTTAAAATTTTTGTGACGGCCTAAGCACTTGAGCGACCTAAAGGCTCTCATGCGACATGGAAAGGCTAAGGCAGCTCGCGACATGGTGTTAACTCGCGACACATGCCCAAAAGCATGCTAACGAATTGACTAAAATATATAAAAAAAATGTTGTCAGAAATATCATAATTCGAAGCCCATGTTATTTTTAATAACACGAACTTCGAGGGGCAAAATGTTAACCCATAAAATATGAGTCAGACATAACATAAAGATCATACTGATATTTGTCAAGTTGTTGGGCTCAAATGGAATACACAAAATCAAACTCGGATTCATGTCGTGAACGCCAAGTCGCTTCAAGACTATACCGCAAGCCACACTTTAAGGCATGTCGCATCTCACCATGCTGTTCCGTGGAAACCAGGTTGACTCTAAGTCATGTCTCATTTCATTTATGACGACAAAGTAAAGAAGAAGCACCTGATGTCGCAGGACGTTATCTCGTCTATCATTCATATTGGTTTTAAACCATGTTGAGGAGAGTCATACTGTGTCGCAAGCTCAAAGGCGTTAAGTGGCACAATGTCGCGATCCAAGTCATGGCGTTCCAACGCCATGAGTCAAGGCGATCTCAGAAGGATAAGTCGTTTCTAAGCCATGTCGCACATGCTTTATGGCGAAAAAAGAAAGCTAAAGCGTTCGACAATCATACTGCCCTAACGTAATGGCGTAAAGAAAGGTTAAGGCTGAAGGTGTTCATGCGACATGACGTTACACCACTGTTATCATCCATGTCGTTCAACGACATGGTGCGCAAGTTGTGGAAGGAGTATGATGAAGAGATGGGATTAGCGTTATGACATGACCGAGATAAGTCGTGTTTCATCATGCCGTAGCCATTCCAGAGGCGCGCAGAAGCTTTGAGACGAAGGAACCAGTCGTGTCGCATCAAGCCATGTCGCCATACGACTTGGCTCATGGCGGTTTTGTCAGCTAATTATGAAACTGCCATCTAGTCTAGAAATCTCCTATAAATACCCACTCACTTCTTCATTTGAGAGGATGGAATCTGGAGACCACGAAGTGCTACCGAAAATATTCCACAACAATTCTAACATCCATTTAACATCATAAATTGAAGATTAATCCATGGATCATGATCTCTATCAAACACATCCAAATGATTCAAGAGTTGAAGATTGATTGAGCAAGCCTATATGAAATAGGGATTCCTTTCAATTTTGCCGCATCTACATTAAATCTCCGCTGAATAATTCTCTTCTCTATCATCTTTAGTAGATTAAAGTGTAATTCATGAGTAAGGGAGTGATAAAATTAATGTAAGAGAGAAGCTAATCTTGTAATCTTCTTATTGATAATGGAATCTCTTATGAAAGTGAATGTAAACCCTTATTGGGTTGAACCACTATAAAATCCAATATCTTTTACTTATATTTCAATCATTGTAAGGCTCCACTTTTTATTTTTGTGAGACGTTTCTTCACATTTTTGGTGTTTTGTCCAATTTTGGGGAAAACAATCGGGTATATAGAGATTTCAAATATACGTCTGATCCACGCGTATCCGAAGCTTCAAATATACTGGATCAATATAGAATCACACTCCAGTCGCCCAGAGATGATTCTGATGATCGGTATACCATAATCAGCATTTGTGTTCGAGTTTCGAAAGTGGGATATCTATATATTTCCATTGACTGGTGTGAGAACCAAAAACTAGATAGGGTTTATTGTTGTGAATTGGCATCAAAAACATGATTTTTGCATTTATATATCTAAAGTTATGTGTTTGAAACGATAATCACTAATTGATTGCTGATTGTGTTGTTTGATTATTGGTTTGATTAATTAAAATTTTGAACCGTTAAGCCAAATTAAATCAAAATTTGAACTAAATTGAAAATTGATTGAAATTGCATGTATATACATGTATATACATTGGAAAGGTCATAGCAAGGAGGCTAAAGAAGAGGAATAAAATTGTATGCCTGATAAATAGGTACACGTTGACTAATTTATTGGGTTTGGATGATTTTATGAGCCGATTGGCTTTTTCTTTTTCTTTTTGAAACGAGAGGGCATGTGTGGTAGTTTGGGAATTTTCCCGATGCTCCCCGTACAAAGGAGGTTATGGCGAAATTTTTCGAAAATTTAGGGTGTTAGCCAAATTTTTGAAAAATTAGAAATTCTTAGAAACTGAAAAGTTGAAGAATGAAAGTTGAATTGATTAGTTAAACAACTTTCAGCTCCGTTCATTTTCGAGGATGAAAAGATTTTAAGTGGGGGAGATTGTAACAACCCGGAAAATCAGAACCAATTTAAAAATTCTAATTTGGCAATTTTAACGGATTTTGAATATTTAAAATGAATTATTGTAAATAATAACGACGGAAAATTTATTTTCGATGAAGTTAAAACAAATAAATTTATTTTAATTATATAACGAGCCTGAAATGGCGTGACAGTTTGAAAATTCGATTTCAAATTTCAACTGAATATACATAATTCAATATAAGTCAGAATTGGACGAAACAACAAATATTTGAATCTGATTAATCATATCTTTCTAACAGATGTAAGAAACTGAGATATCACTTTAGAAGTTGAAAGTTACGTCCAGTTTAAAATACAGAAAAGTCGATGTGGAATACATATTATATATATATATAAAGGCCTTAAAAATAGCCGTTTTGCAAACGACCTCCGTTTTCGACGAAATCACTTTTGTTGGATCCGGGATGTCAAGTTATTGCTAGATTCCAATTTTCATAATTTTTGAAATCAATATGTGAGCGTGGCAAAAGAAAACGTGTTTGAACAATTTCAGTCAATTTGGATTGACCAGAAATTGGCCATTTTTCAGCGTTTCCTTCTAGCTAGGGGTGGTGTCAGCGTTTTCTAGTTAGGAGTGGTGCCAGCGTTTTCAATCCCTGACATTCTACTTATGTGGATGATGGAAAGCGAGGCGCCTCGGTTATATCGGTCATTACCGTGCCGATGGATGGTTTGGTCGGTATATGACCAGTTTACGCCCCATAGGGTGGGAAAACGCATTGTTCATGCATTTTAATCCACTATGTGTGGACCAGCCCTGTGGCTCCTAAGGGTCGATGCGTTCTGACCTTGAGGCTCTGGCTAGAGAGTCTCAGAGCGGTAAGGACGATCCCTTGCCTTGGTTCACAGATGGAAATCCAACTTCCAATACGACATTTTGCGGTTTTAATTGTAGAACTAGTATGGCGACATGATATATGGTATCCATGCCATCTATGATTGATAAATTTATATTTGAAGCTGTTTTCTTCACTTACAGTTATAATAAAATATGAAATTTCACGTACCAAGCATTATTTGGCTATTATATGGTAAAACCCTATCCTCCGGCTTGCATTGCATTGTGTGATGGGACCTGGGTCTTATAATAGCTTCATTGTTCTTTATTTTGCATTGCGTTGTTTGTTTTATGCACTGGTATTCTTGGGGTTAAACCTATTCCGTGTTATACGGCATGGTCCCTTGATTTACTTAACTTTAAAATCAAATTAATAACTGTTTTAGTTCTCACACCAGTCACATGACTGACCTGGAGTTTATTGTTTTAGCCTAAACTCTGGGTGCCCTTATTTTTCACATAGGCAGCTTGTAGTTTTGGTTTTGCAGATTCATATTTGTAGGATCCCAGTTTAGAGCTGGAATGATATTCGAAAATCTCTGTATCCGTGTATTTCTTTCAGTTTTATTTTTCCGCTGCTAATGTAATTTAAATCTCCGATACTTATTAAATGTATATTATTTGTTTATACTCGGTATATTTTGGTATTCTAATGGAATTGTTGTAATAAGCAATGAAAAGTTCTTATGTTTGTGTTCTTATTTGTCGTGTTCTCAACTGAATCCGGGCTTTCCTTTACGGGGAAGTTCGGGTCGTGTTAGTTCAGTTGGTTCGAAGTGGTTTTGGGTCTAGTTTCCATCCCGGTCCCTTCGAACTAACTCGTCAAATGTCAACAAGGGGATATTGATTTGATAGTTGGTTCTTTAACTATCAAATCCAACAACATCGATAAGTATATCAACTATTCAGGCCCCTTTATTAAAAATCATCCATTGAAAACATCCCGTTGATTCTTAAAAATCGATTATATATATTTGTCTTAACAAATCTCTCCTGCTTTCGTTGCATTGAAAACAATAATCACTACTTATATCTTTATATTTACCAAACTCCTCTCTTTTTCTCCTTTCTCTCAAAATATTGCTATATTTCCTAAAAAAACTCTTTTACCTCCTTTGTCTCGAAATGCTGTTATATATACTTAACTAACGGGTATAGATTTCATTACCAGATTTTATATGGGCAAAAATAACATCAAATGACGTACTTTTTATAATATAACCCTAAAGGATTCATTAAATTTAAAACTTTATTAATTAAGGTTTACACTCTTACTAATGAAAATTATAATTATATTTCCAATATCCTATTCCATTTCAAAACCAATATAACCTCTTATTCTCATTTTTTTTGAAAACTAAAACCGTTGACTTATTTCTTCGAATAAGGGTATTCACCAAAATATACTATTTTCATTGCTTAGAAATTAGTGCTATATAATTAATCAGTATAGTCACACTTTATATATGGGCCAAAAATGTCAATAATACATTGTCTACTTTAAAACCTATGGGTTATTATATTTCTCAATCTTTGCATATTAATATTGTAATATTTTTCATATAAACATAATAAATTATCTCCAACACCTTTACAGTTACTAACTATTACTATCTCTTGATAATAGTGAAGTCGTTTAAGTTAAGATATTTTATTTACCTCTTAGACCTTAATCGATAACATTCTTATCTTGAAATAGATATGAGTTCGTAACTCTAAATCTTATTTCCTATTTGATCTCAAAGATGGTTTTTATTAACCAATTTTTATATTTGAAATCTTCTTTCAAATATAACTGTTTTTACTTAATTTGTGGATTAAGTAGATTCTTATCAAATACCAACCATTGTTTAAGCCTTTTAAAAACAATCATTTACCAAATCTTGGGTTTATTACTAAAGCACATTTACCAAATATTTTCGTATTTGGAAATTTCTTTCAACTCAGTCATTTACATAATTTAATTATTAAGTAATACCTATTTAAAACCCTTCACATTTGATTTTAACCCCTTTTATAAACTTTGTTTGTCGTTCTTGGATTTATCATCGAATCCCTATAAAACTGTTGGAGAATGGAGTTTTGATGAAAACAACCTTATTTCAGTATTAATTGATTATAAAGTATATACAAACATCTCTATCTAGGATATATATATACACACACACACACACACACAGATATGCAGGATTTGTATACTGGAACTAATACTAAAAACTATATAGTTTTAGAGTTTTAAAGATTCAAGAGATTCAGAATTTAGAGAAGAGTCAAGACTCATAAGTAATCAAGATTTCAAGAGTCCAAGATAAATATAGTAATAGAGTCTAGTTTATGTAAGACTCTGAATAGCACTCCAAGTTTAAATTCAAATTCAAATTCTATTTTTCAAATTCTGATTTTCAAATTTCAAATTCTATTTTCAAAAATCAAACTCTAAACTTATTTAATTTTTTCTATCTTACTTTTGATATTAAACTCATGTTTTAAAGTTAATAAGTTTATATATTGTTAGCCTACTTTGTGAGCTAGGCCATACAAAGATATAAACGATGACTAGAAGAACATGCATCTGATGTCCGGATCGGATCGGGGGTCACCAGCCAAAGCAATATATAGCAGATTGGGAAATGGAGGATCAGAAGCAGCTCTGGATCGGGTGGAGGAAGTCCGATCCGCATCCTTCCTCCTCTTATTCATTCGATCTAAACCGCGTACCAATGGATTGCAGTTACATCCCATGATTTCCTTAAGAAGCGGAGCGGTTAAGCAACCAATTAGCCCATGATCTCCCCACGTTCACCACCAACCTGATGTGCTGTCACCATCATATCTTATTCGAACCCGATTTCTATGGGATGGAGACCATGTGTACCCGAACCGGAGCTACTCCAGAGGCATTTTCCACCTATAAATACACCTTCAATGCTCATTTCAAGGGATCTTTTGGCATTTTCAGAAATCAAATTCCTTTACTATCCGAATTTCATCAACTTATTCAGATTACAATCATCTTTTGAATCATATTGTAAAGGAAATTGAGTGAATCAGTGTATTAGATAAATGAGAATTGAGTGAAAATCGTTGTTGTACTCGCATTCAAGACATCAATCCAAAGATAAGAAAGTGGACGTAGGCTATTTGACGTCGAACCACTATAAATTGTGTGTTTTCGTCGTTTTTTATTTCATTTCAATAGAAGTATTATTAGTTTGGGTGTTAGATCCAATTTTGGATCTAACATTTTGGTGCTTTCATTGAGAGATCTTTGAATTCTTCGCTTTTCGGGTTTTTTTTTTTTTTTGAGCAAATGGATATGTAGCGCGAGGCTACACAGCCGGTTAAATATTAGATAGAAATAGTTTTCCAACTGACAAACCCAATTGGTAGTTCAAAAAACAACCATCACCCCAAGTTTAAGACACTTCATACAACACTAATAGAGCATACTACGAATACAACTACAAAAGCATGCAGATCAAAGTGCTAACCATCATAATTATACAAATACTACTATGAGAATTAAAGAAGCATCATCAGACTTCACATAAGCTCCATGCTAGATGTTGTATCACTGCTTTCAACAGAAGTAGCTGGAGAGGTGGCCACCGGAAGAGCAAACCTGAAAACAGCAGCATGGTTGTCTCCAGAACCTGAGCAGGACGAAAAAATATGAATGATGCGGTGACAAATAGTCATGATCGAACTAGCTTTGTTATTAAAAATCCTTGCATTTCTTTCTTTCCACACACACCAACTATAAACAGCTAGGAAGATATCGAGTAGTGGACAAGAATCAGATTCCCAATGATCAAAGAAAGAAGAAATGATGGGGATGAAACCAATTAACTGGGTACTTGATGCGGCCCAAATTGGGAAGGTATAGTCGCAGGAGAAGAAAAGATGATGAATTGATTCAGCATGAGAATTACAGAAAGGGCAGTTAGAGTTTGAAACCACATTGCATTTGAAAAGCTTCTCTCTTGTATTGACCTTTTCATGAATCAAACACCATTGGAAGAAGAGAATTCTTGGAGCCAGCTTGCATTTCCAAAGTCTTGAGAATATAAATATTCTACTAGAAAAATTCAGATAATTGTAACATGATGATACAGAAAAGCCTCTAGAAGGAGAGAGAGCCCAAACAAAATGATCAACCAAGATATTTAGTTGAGTGTTGCATATGAGTGCAAAGATATTCAGCAACTGAGAAAGAGTACTCCGATCAAAAAGCGAACCTGGAACTAAGCTAACATAACCATTGTTAAAAGCATCAGCAACATAAAGCAGAGGATTAGTTTGAAGAGAAAAGAGTGAAGAGAAGGTAAGAGAGAGAGGTAACTGACTGTGCCAAATATCGTGCCAAAATAAACAGGATGAACCACCCCCCAAAGAGACATGAAACAGAAATTTAATACGAGGAAGACAAGATAGAATTCCATGCAAGAAGGGAGAGATTCTTGAGGAAGGATGATGGTGCAAAACAAGATGAGGATTTGAAGAAAAGTAGCGAGCCAAAATCCAATTTTTCCAAATGAAATTTCCAGGAATAAGGAGTCTCCAAATCCATTTAGCTAGCAAAGCTACATTAAAGTGGTGAAGGTCAAGAACACCAAGCCCCCCTTGATCAAAGTGTAGGCATACCGTCCTCCAGTTAATTAATTTCTTGATGCTATGACCATTCCAAAGAAATGAACTTCTAATTGAATCAATCTTACTAATTACCCATTTAGGGAGTTTATGAAAAGACATCCAGTATGTAGGGATAGCGGAAAGCACAGATTTGACTAGAATTACACGACCTATAGATGATAATGCATTTGCTTTCCAAGCCGCTAACCTATATTCCATCTTATTAATGAGGGGAAGCCAATCATTTTTATGAAGCTTAGAGCGTCTGAGAGGTAAACCAAGGTAGGTCATTGGGAATTTTGCTACATTGCAGCTGAGGGAAGAAGAAATCAAATCACCAAGATGATCTGACTTGCCAAGCATGTAAATAACACTTTTTTTAAAATTAATGGAAAGACCAGATATCAGCTCGAAGACATATAACAGGATTTTGAGGCAATGGATATGGTAGGGCTCAGGGGAAGAGAAAATAATGGTATCATCTGCAAATTGTAAATTGTTGATACAAAGGGGAGAATTTGGGAGAGAAATACCAGCCAAGTAACCATGAGAAGAAGCTTATTTAACCATTTGATTAAACACATCAGCAACAAGCACAAAAATCAAAGGGGAAAGAGGATCGCCTTGTCTAAGCCCACATTTAGATTTGAAAAGGTTTCCAGAAGCACCATTTACAGAAATGGATGAGCAACATGAATTAACTATACTATCAATCCATGAACACCATCTATCTGAGAAACCCCTGTGTTTAAAAACATCCATGATAAAGGGCCAACTTACCGAATCAAATGCTTTGGAAAAATCCAACTTAAGTAAAACACCAGGGGTAGAAGAGTGATGACAGAAGGAGATCACTTCCTGTGTTGCAGCGATACAGTCATGAATGTTTCTTCCCAAAATGAAAGCGGATTGTTCTGGTCCAACAAGCGTGGCAATAACAGATTGAAGACGATTAGCCAACACCTTTGTGATGATTTTAAAAGTAGTATTTAGAAGGCTAATAGGACGGAAAGAAGACAAAGTGTTGGCTCCCGAGTGTTTGGGAATGAGGATAATATTGGCATAATTTAGTCTGGCAATTGAAGTAGGGTCATTATAAAATTCGTTGCACATATCAATTATATCAAATTTGACCAAGGCCCAAAAATGCTTAAAGAAAACTGGGCCAAACCCATCAGGACCAGGGGCCTTATCATCTGACATATCTTTCAATGCAGCCCAAATTTCTGATTCAGAGAAAGGATGATCAATATGGATGGGCACAGGGTTTGGATAAAGAAGATCCCACTCAACATCAGGTGAATTTGAGTGTGAACGACCGAGCTGAGATCGAAAGTTCAAAGAAGTTAATCCTCCATTTTTGACATCTTTAAGCACCTTTTGGTGAACTATTGAAGAATTGAACACTATGGCCAAAACGAAAGGAAAAGAAGTGCAAGGCGCTAAGGGGAACGATGCTAGAGAGGGTCAACAAGCCATGGTATTGACAAGGTTGCGTGGACAAGACTCTGAAGCAGGTCGCTCTGGTCAGGAAGGTCTGATCCGAGCAGGTGACTCCGATCCGAGCCGATCAGAAGACGTTGAGGTCACTCGCTCCCCCCATCCGAACCGGTCCGGTCCTACTACCTTGCTCCGATCCGATCCGAACCAGAATGAAGCTGGAACTTCTACTCGAGCTCCCTCCAATGCTCCGATTCCAGCCGCTATGACCAATGATCAGCTTAACCCGTCTGCACCTGTCACCTAAGGAGATTTTTCATGCTTTCTTGACATGCTCCAGAGTACTAAGGAGGATTTGGAAGCTCATAAGCGTGACAATCTTCGCAGGCAAGAAAACATGATCACTATGAGTAGGGAACTCCAGGAGCTCCGGAGGCAAAAGACACCTTCCCCAACACGCCGCCTTGTTGTAGACGATTCATATCCTTCAGATGAGGGACGTCCTCGTGAAAGAAGACCGCTAGAGCGACCTCAGAATCTTGATCAGCTAACTTTTGGATCTTTAGGATCCCGCGAATACTGTGCTCGTGTGTTAGGGCCTGATGACCCAAGCTTGAAAGAGCCTATGTTGTTGCCCATGCATTGATCCCACATTCTACCCAGGGATCCTAACATTACTAATCCTACGCAACAGCAACTTCTTCAGCCCCTCCCTCCTGAGATCGACCGGGAGCGTAGGTAACAATGTAGAGCAGCCACCACTAGAAACAGGAGGTTATCCCCTAATCAGGAGCCCAGGGGTAATCCGAATATCAAACCTAGAGAACCGGTGCAGACATTAACAAATGTCGATGTATGGGTGATGGTGCGTCAGATTATGTTCGAAGGCCGGCGGTACACTAATGAGGACCGGGGTGTTGAGCGAAGTCATACCCCCTTCACAGATGGTATATTGAATTTCCAGTTCCCTCGGCGGTTCAACTTGCCTTAGATGGATCGGTATTTAGGAAGAACTGACCTAGGGCAGCATCTGAT
Organism: Allium sativum; assembly: GCA_030737875.1. Classification (NCBI taxonomy): domain Eukaryota; kingdom Viridiplantae; phylum Streptophyta; class Magnoliopsida; order Asparagales; family Amaryllidaceae; genus Allium; species Allium sativum. The sequence continues at coordinate 255,435,327 of CM060927.1, read as the reverse complement.
GAGGTATGCATGGTTCATGAATGCCGCAGTAGCTCCAGATGCTATAAAACTTGAAGATGTGGCGTTAATGTGGTTCACCCGACTCCCTCCCCGGTCTATATCAAATTTCACAGAATTGAGTGAGCGCTTTATGAACCAGTTTTGACTTCACGCCCGAAAGTCCAAGAGCGTTATAGAGTTGTCACGGATTAAACAGGCCCCAGGAGAATCTTTGAAGTCATATTTAGACTGCTTTAACCTGGCCATCGCCAAAGTTAGTGACCCTCATGAACCCACTATTCTGATGGCCATGATAGAAGGGGTTGACCCTGACACAGAATTCGGGGAATACTTGTCTGGGAAACTGCCTCCTACTAGAGAATTGTTCTATGAAAAAGCTAATATTCGCTTAAGACGAGAAGAAGATCATGCAAATAGGAAGAGAAAGCCCGAAGGGGCCTCGAGGGAAGGTGTTCAAGGTAGTGTTGTTGTGAAACAATTTGGTGACAGTTCAGGGAAGGTTAAAGTAAACATTCGCAACCAAAGCGGAGGTAATAGCAACAGGAAAGGGAACGACAATAGAAGGAACAAGAACCGAGGGAATAACTCTAGTAAAAGACCCAGATTCCAGACTTTTAAAACTATACGCTGTTAAGTGATACATTGGAGAATATTTACTTGGATACGTATAGCATATTGCAGTACACAAAACCACGACCCGGAGACTCCACTGAAAAAGAGATCGCAACGGGAAAGTTTTGTTTGTTCCATGGAACCCATGGTCATTCCACAAACGAATGCCGTTATTTCAGAGATATAGTTGAAAGATTGCTGCGGGAAGGGAAGTTAGACGAGTACAAGGTTGCCCCAAGGGACAGGGGGCAAGGGGACTAGCCCCGGACCAAAATCAGCCTACTTCAAAACCCACATCCCAGCAGAAAGGTAAGGGGATCGTTATCAATACCATTGTAGGCGGACCCCACCTAGCTAGTCATAGTTTCAAAGCGATGGATCAGTACGTCAACGCAGCCAAGCATTTTGAGGAGAATGCAGTAACCTCGAAGACATCACTCCACTAAAACAACAAAAGACGATGTCAGACGACGTCATATTCCGTAGTAGAGATGATTCTGGAGTTCAATCACCAACTGAAGATCCACTGGTAATTACCATGACCATCGGCCATGCTTTAGTCCATAAAGTGTTGGTGGAAAACGGGAGCTCGGTCAATATCCTCTTCAAGAAAGCTTTTGAACAAATGAGACTTGAAGCAAAATGTCTAAAGCCCTACGAAGGATGGATACGTGGCTTTAACGGGGCGTCGATGGCTCCGATGGGCTACATAGAATTACCAGTGACATTAGGGCAGGGAGATCGCCAGAGAGTGAGGATCCTACCGTTTGTAGTTTTGGATGTAGAGTCACCCTACAATGCCTTCCTAGGCCAACCGGCCCTTGCCGAGTTTAGGGCATGTATTGCACCTTGGTGCTAGTTGCTTAAATTCCCGACTGACGCAGGAATTGGGGTGACGAGAGGCGACCAAGCTACGAGACGAGCTTGTTATATGACGGAGTTAAAGATGCTAATGAAGGGGTTGAATAAAGAAACTAAGGACAATTCTCCCCCTCCGAAGGAGAACTCAGCATAGCAATTAAGGGGTCCAACCCCAAGAGAGTCGCCCTTAGATGTGCTCGAGGATATAGATCCCGGAGAGGATAAAGAACCCGAGGATAGGAAGGCGACTCCCAATGAGATAACAGTAGATATACCTATTGATGAGACAGATTCGACAAAGTACTAAAGATCGGCTCGCAACTAGATCCATTTCAAGCGAAAGAGTTGGGTGATTTTTTTAAGGGCAAATCTGGATGTGTTTGCCTGGACTCACGCTGACATGTGCGTGACTTCGCCTTCCATTATGAGCCACTCTTTATGTATTAATCCAAAGCACCCACCAGTCAAACAGAAAAGACAGATGATAGGCTCAGAGCGGTCGGCAGCTTTGAAAGAAGAGGTAGGGAAATTAAAAGATAATGGATTCATTAAGGATTCGAAATATCCCGACTGGATATCAAATCCTGTCCTGGTCAAAAAGTTTACGGGAAGTGGCATACATGTATCGACTTCTTTGATTTGAACAAGGCCTTCCCAAAGGATAGCTTTCCTCTTTCCAGAATTGATCAGCTAGTAGATTCGACGGCTGGGCAACAGCTTTTATCCTTTATGGATGCCTATTCTGGATACAATCAAATTCCCATGCACATACCAGATCAGGAGCATACAAGTTTCATCACAGACTTGGGGTTATATTGTTATGTGGTAATGCCATTTGGGTTAAAGAATGCAGGGGCCACGTACCAACGCTTGGTCAACCGCATGTTCTATAATCAAATCGGGGAACCACGGAGGTTTACGTGGATGACATGCTTGTGGAGTCTAAACAATCTTCCGACCATACAAGGGACTTAGCTGAAATGTTTGATATTCTTCGAAGATATGGAATGAAGTTAAACCCCCTAAAATGCTCGTTTGGGGTCGCATCTGGAAAATTCCTTGGGTTTATCGTGAGTTCTCGAGGAATTGAGATAAATCCTAGTCAAATAGCAGCAATAAGGGATATTGAAGAACCACGAAAGATAAAGGATGTTCAAAGCTTAGCCGGAAAAGTTGCTGCATTGAGCAGGTTTATCTCCAAAGCTACAGATAGGTGTGTACCTTTCTTCGATCTAATAAAACGAGGAAAGCGAAATTTTGAGTGGACCCTTAACTGTGTGGAGACGTTCCAGAATTTATTAGACTTATTAGAAAAGCCTCCAATATTATCAAAACCCGTGGAACATGAGGATTTGTTTGTCTATCTAGCGTTGTCATCTCAAGCCATCAGTACATCATTGGTACGTGAAGAGGATAAAGTCCAGAGGCCTGTATACTACGTGAGAAAAAATCTAGCCGCTGTAGAACGTAATTATTCGAAGATAGAAAAACTTGCTTATAGCCTCCTGATTGCTTCCCGCAAACTTCGTCATTACTTTCAGGCTCACCCGATAGTTGTATACACCGATCAACCTTTAAGACAAGTGTTGCAAAAACCCGAAGCATCGGGGCGGTTACTTAAATGGAACATCGAGTTGAGTCAATTTGATTTAAATTTTCAACCACGGAAATCAATAAGAGGGCAGGCATTGGCCGACTTTATAGCTGAATTCACAATTCCCGAAGAGGAAACGGTGGGTGACAAGGTAGTTACTTTGGACCAAGAGTTAGAGCTTAGTCCGTGGAAGCTATATACGGACGGAGCCAAAAATGATCGAAGGTCTGGCGCCGGAGTTGTTTTAATAACTCCTGAAGGATGATCTATTTACTATGCAATGCAATTAGAGTTTGCTGCCACCAATAATGATTCCGAGTATGAAACCCTGATTGCTGGGCTGAAACTCGCCAAAGAACTGGGAGTGAAGACACTGGATATATGTTGCGATTCCAAGATAGTTGTATGCCAGGTCCGGGAATAATTTATTGCTAAAGGATCTCGACTCGTTACTTATCTCAAAAAGGTAAAGGAGTTGAAGGGAAGTTTGGAGCATTACAGCATAACGCATTTTCCAAGAACGGAAAATCAGAAAGCAGATCGGCTGACAAAGCTAGCAAGTTCTGACAATCCCAAAGAAATTGAAATGATTCCGATAGAGGTTTTGGAATCACCGAGTTTCGACCTGATGGAAGCGGAACTAGCCTTGGAAGTCGACCTAGAGAGAGAATCATGGATGACACCGATCAAGAATTTTCTCAATAATGGAACCCTTCCATTGAAGAAGAGCGAAAGACGAGCTGTAAGACGCAATGCTGCAAGATACGTTTTACAGGATGACGTCCTTTATCGCCAAGGGTTTTCAATCCCCCTACTACGGTGTATCGCACACGACGACATCAAACATGTACTGCAAGAAGTACATAAAGGTGAATGTGGAGACCACACCGGGCGCCAAAACCTAGCAAAGAAAGTATTGCGGTATGGATATTTTTGGCCTACCGTGAATAAAGACGTGGTTGACTATTCACGAAGCTGCGACAGATGTCAAAGATTTTCCAAGATTCCCAGAGTGCCACCGACTCATCTCAAGTCGATGGTTAGCCCACGGCCATTTGTGATGTGGGGGATTAATATTATTGGAATGTTACCTATTGCCAGAGGAGGAGCTAAGTACGTGATCGTCGCCGTGGACTATTTCACGAAATGGGTGGAAGTTGAACCTTTAACAACGATCACGACAAGAAACGTGATCAGTTTTGTGATCAGAAATACTATCTATCGATTTGGGATAACGAAGACCATCATAACTGATAATGGGACACAGTTTGACAACGTCGAATTCAAAAACTTCTGCCAAAAGTACAAGATTGATAAACGGTACACTGCTGTAGCTCACCCGTAGTCAAATGGCCAGGTCAAAGCAATAAACAAGGTCATTAAATCTATTCTCAAGAAGCGGTTGGAGCGGCCCAAAGCCAAATGGGTAGATGAGTTGCCACTAGCTTTATGGGCCTACAGGACAACCTTTAAGGCGGCCACCGACCATACTCCCTATTCACTTTCCCTTGGGTCAAAAGCAGTAATCCCGGTAAAATTGGAAGTCCCTTCTCATTGAGTCGCGTACTATGACCCGATGATAAATAGAACACTCCTCCTAGAGTCTCTTGACATGGTTGAAGAAAAAAGAGACGAAGCAGACTTCCGTGCCTCAAGATATCGACATCAAGTAGCACGTTATTATGACCGGAAAGTTCGCTTCAAAACCTTTGAACCAGGAGACTTAGTACTGAAGCGAGTCTTCCTTCCTTCAACTCAATTGGGTCCAAAATGGGAAGGGCCATACACCATCCAACGGAAGCTTCATACAGGAGCATTCAAGCTAATGACCGTGGACGGTGAAGAGATTCCCAGAGCTTGGAATGCTCAGCACTTACAGCAATATCTGAGATAAATATGAAATGTCTTCCTTTTTGTTTTTATAAACTATGTAAAAAGGCATGACTTGCCTTAAAAAGTTTTTTTATATGAGCAAAGGATTATGAAGTGGATGTAAGCTACGACTTAGCTGAACCACTATAAAGATATCGTGTGTCATTTAATTTCCTGCATTATTTATGTCTTTAACCATTATTTTGTCATGACAATGAAACACAAAACACAAAATTAAATTTCAAAAATTGGAGATAACCCATGTGCAGGAGAAAATAAAATGATTGTTTGCATGATAAGATGCAAAGAATGGGAAGACGGCATTCCTAACTCTAACTCTCATGAAATAAGAGAGAGTATAAAGGATGGGAAGACGACGTCCCTTGAGGCGTGAAGGTGCACCCCGATAAGAGACCGCTTCAATAATACTCTAACATGGTTATAAGACAGGAGAGTATAAAGATGCTAAAAAGAATAGGCATCAATGACCAAAGGAATATGGCCCCGTCAGAGAATCGGGGACAGCTGAATTTTGAATTTAATCGATCTTGAATAAGTCTTAATCAGTTATCTAAGATCGATTGGGGGCATATATATGTATGCATTTTCCCCTTAATAACGACTTTACTATATAACTGTGACTTGACATGATGTTCGTTTGCATTTTTATCTAAATGTTAAAATTTACGGATTTCAGACATTGCAGGGAACAAATCACTTTATTCACAAATATGTGAGTTTATACAGGAAGATTAAGCAAAAGATGCAAGGGCCGCACTCACTACAGCATTAGCGAACCAGTGGAATATCAAAATAAAATAAAACAAAGAACATTATCACTTAGGCTTTGGAGCAGACTTGGATTTTCTGCCAACCTTTAGAGCATTTATAGCTTATTTTTCAGCATCAGACATGAAACGCTTTGGCCTTTTCTTCTCTGTAGTTGAAGTACTAGAATTGGTAGATTTCTTCCCCGGAGTTAGAACACTGGAATCAAGAGAAGATTTTTTGTCAAGCTCTTCTGTAATTGACCTAGTTTAAATCTTAACAACTAACCTCGATCCAGGATCCACCACAGCAAGGGGCTTAAGGTTTTCGGGGTTTGATTCCTCGACTTTCAGATGCATGCGCTTGTCTTGTTCAGCTTTCATTTCAGCCAAAGTCACGTCATCAGCACTTTTCGAATCCCCAATTATAGCAACATCAGGATCTTTTTCATGCCCCTCATTACCATTGTCGTCTTTCAAGGCATCTATCAGTCATCATGAGAAGTGTCGGCCTTAGACGGTTCAGCTCCCCCTCCAAATTCGATGATGGTAGCCTTATCCTGTCCTCCCTGAGCCTTTTTCATGGTTCCTTCCCTAATGGAGGCTCCCCGAGGCTCATTAGTCTTCTCGACTGGTTCAGCACCTACAGAATGAGAAGCAACAGTTATCAACTCAGGAGAAAATAAAGGATCCTCGATCGATTGCCCAATGATGTGATGAAAGGTGCAGATGACCTTGGCAAATTGAGGTGAAAAGGTAGAAATACCTTCTGATGATTTCTCAATTGGGGCGGCTACCGTCTCTGACGCTGATTCGGTATAGGAGATAAAAGAGACACTTTAGGAAATCCCGGATTCTCGGGATCATATCCCTCAACTCCAGTAGTTTCGGCGGTAGCAGTAGAAGAACCAACTTCAAGGATATTCTTTTGTTTGGCCAGGTGTTTCTCCTCTTCCATGGGAGCAGCAATGAGGCGACGCCCCTTGGCCAGGCGTGCCGGTTCATCATCTCTCAGATACTTATCTATAAGTTTGTCTTCATCAACGAAGTCTACCTTAAGTTCTTCTTTCTTCCATTCGATGATTTGACTGCATACGTGAACTAAGGTAGTCAGATAGTCATCGATCCAAGAGATGTTTCGGCGACGAATTATATGTGCAAAGAATTCAATAATTAGTTCACCAAAACCGTGCAATTCTTCCTGAGCCTCTGATAGCTTTTTATGGGTTTCTTCAGCAGACTTAATGGCGTTATCCACATTCCCCTCTAGGGAAGCCCTAGTCTCGGCTTCCGTTAACTTGGACTCTAAGTCAGCATTTCGTTTCTCCAGCTCAGCATTTTTCCTCGCTAACTCGGCCTTTTCTTGCTCAAGAGTATTGTAAGCCAGTTGCATTTTGACACTATCTGACTTAGCGTCTTCCGCTTGTTTCTTCAACTCCAAACGTTCTTGACTATAAGATTACAGCAAGTCATGATAATGCTTTTGAAATTCCTCAAATTGCTGTTTGAAGTTGTTGGCATCTCGTTGAGCAATGACGAGTTGAGCCTGTGTATTTTCTATGTCCTTCTCATCAGAATCTGCAGCCTTCTTCATTGAATCAACGTCTGTAATTAAGGCCCAAATGATTCTAGAGAGATTGCATGAATATTTGTACATCTCCGAGTATTGTTTCTCAACTGCGTCAATCTTTGCTTTAGCCTCATATGCCCACTTTGAAGAAATAGGCTCAAGTGCGGGTAAGAAAGTTAGATTCTCAAAGTAGTGATCTGGGAACTGCTACTCCAGATATGCCAGCTTAATTTTGGAATCAGCATCCAGTGGTGGGGGATTGCAGTATGATAGTTCAATGTGTTTCCGCTTAGCAGGGACGATGGCTGCATCACCTTTTCCAGATCGCTTCTCAGAAACTTTGTGTTTGTCTCATGAATCGGTATGTTTCGGTGGACTTTTTTCTATATTATATTTGTCTTTAGGAGAAGTTCGATCTTTGGATTGCGACGTGTCTTCTCCACGACGACTCTGGTGGCTCTTATACTTGTCTGGATCTGACCAGACAGGGGAACGAGAGCGTGAGGTGTGTGGTCGATGAGAATCATGAGGCCTTCTGTCATCTTTGCCCCGGCTCTCACGGCGATCATGCTCGATGTCAGAAGGAGGTCTAGACATGCTATGGCGATTTTTCTGACATCATAGTAAGGGCGAGACATTGTACCTGCACAACAATATAAGTGGAATTCAGAATCAATGCTAACGTAAGACATGAGTGCTGTGATGTGCGGTGCTAATGTGTTGTGTGCATCCTAAGTGGTATCCCCCCCCCAACAAACCCGAGTCTGAAGCCATACTAGCATGAGCGGGCTCTTTGGCCTTCACGGGAGTAGTCTCCTCTGAAGAAGTGAAGGTTAAAGGGTTCGTGACAAAGTCCTCTGATGTATAGATGGTTTCAGGCAAGAGAAGATTTTCTAAACCCTTGAATGTGGAATCGTCTATAGTAGGAGCATCTCCTTAAGAAGCATCTGTTGGCAGCTCTTTAGGGGATGTTGACTTCTTAGGAGAAATAGCGTCGTCAGGGACGGTATACCCTTCTCCGTGCTTTTCAGCTATGTTGGCTAACTCATCGTCCTGAGTTGAAGATGGAGAAGGTGAAGTCCGAAGAGGTATTGTTGGACCTTTTGATCCCTCGCCCGTCTCAGGAATAATGTCTACCGGGGGTATGTACACATATGGACCCGTCCCATGACCTATACTACGGTTAATAGATAGTAACCCATCATGATGGAGATACTCATCCTTAAGAACTTCGTCGATGGTTAGGAACTTTTGATCGCCGTTGAGAAGCCGATGCAAACGATTAAAGTATAATTGATCCGATATTTGCTTTGGGTTATCAACTGCGATTGAAAAAGAAAGCAAGTTAATTTGTTGACATGAGCATTTAAAATTGAAATCTGGAAAGTCGGTGCTTTACTTGATTTGGTCCATCTCCTGGCACACCCCGGCTGCTGTCTGATATAAAACCATTCAAGCTTAGAATCGCCAGCCTTGCTGTTAAATGGAACAGTAATAATTTTCCTTTTGGAACTGATTCAAAATATGAGAAGGAGGGAGTCTCTTGAGTCCGATGCTTCAAATTATAAAAAAAGTGGACATCGTCGAAGGTAGGGTCTATACCTAAAATCTTTTTGTATGCTATATACAAGGTGTATAAATAAGCATAAGAGTTGGGATGTAATTGCATGGGGGCAATCCGCATCTGTCTTAGAAAATCGACAACAAAAGGCAGAAATGGTGGAATAGCCCCAACCAGACACATCAATCGGGTAACTGCCATAAATCCTTTTGGTGGATTGTGGGGGCGATCTGTTTTCGACGGCACCAGGGTATCTCTTTTTAATATTCCATGTTTTAGACATATTCGGACAAGTCTATCATCATTGATTGTCGACTCAACAAAATCATTGGGTAACTCCAATATAATGGCAGTTTCAAACTCATCGGGAGCACGATCATCTCCTACCCCTCCTTATTCTTCACCACTAAGAGAAACTTCACTATCCGAAGGTATTTCACTGTTGTGTGCTTCCACTTCATAATCTATGCCATTATCATCCCATTCAGGGTCCGAGGGAAAGGACATGTCATCAAGAGTGAGTTTATTGGAAGTTTCTGCAACTTCTCTCTTTTTTGCTAACCTAGATGAACGTCTCTCTGCCATGGTCGCTAAACTACTGAAGAAGCAATAACATAAGTTAGAGTAAAATAGCCTGTATCCCCATGTGCACGTGTGTGAACTAAAGTCTGTGCTATGTGTGCAAAGGACGCAAAGTAAACACATAAAAGCATAGTGCAAAGGTTTTGCGAAATAGTAATGTTCAGAATAGTCTCAAATATTTTCTCGTTTTCATAAGGCACTATACTAACTGTCCATAAAGTCATCAACCACGGCCAACATTGATTGAGTTAGTTGAATTACTTTTGGTAAAGTCATTTTGGATCGATTCAGAAGTTAAATGGAAATAGCTACGGATCGGTTCGAGAGTATATGCTATCTGGGATCTGAGATTAGATCTAGTCCCATTTCTTTTCTGTATTGAGGTCGGATCGGTTCGGACGTCCTGGGCATTATGGGATCGGGTCAACTACCCAGACCAACAGCGGATAAGCTCGGGTACTACACTGAGACGGATCATATCGGATGGATGCAAAAGAAATTGGTTAGGATCGGGTTGGTTGACACCGAACCGAACCGCCTTTATGTCTCCAAAGCCATTCTCCCTATACTCCCATCCGACCCGAACCGATGTCACTCCCCATATTTTAGCTGCTCTTCTTTGTCCCATCTTTTCTCCTCCTGCTTCCTACTTTGAGCCGATCCCATTCAGTCCTCCTTCTTTTTCTTCAGTCACCTTCATCTTCCCCTACCTAAGACGAAGATTTCATGGCGAATTCCTTTTTCGAAGTGAAACCAAGTTTGCTCCAGCACCGCCTCGCTACGACACCATGAACGACGATGGCGAACCAACAAAGAACCTTAACTCGACATGGCGTAGTAGAGGATGAATTCCCCCAAAAACTACTTTCGAGTATGGAATCAAATCGATTAAAGCATGAAAAGGTTAGAGATTTAAGCCCACCTATGTAATCGATTTGAGGATCAAGGGAGAGTTGTTGGAATTTTAAGAGCTAGGGTTGTGTTTTTCTCCGATGCAATTTCTAGAAAAATGATGGAAATAAAAAAGAGAAGGCGGAAGTGAAGAAATGGAGAATCTATATGAGTACGAAGCGGCCCTTAGTATTCCTGCCCACGTGACTCCCAAGCAAGTGTTAAGATGCAAGAAAGGCCATACAGATCGGGTCTGAACCCAAGCAGTGCCTTAAACATTGATTCAGCACATGAAGTAGATTTGAAGAGAAACATACAAAATCTTACCTGAAGGACTTGTCGGACATTAAGCAAAGTTCTCGAAATAATTTAGGACACAGGAAGCAGTTTGTGCGATCTATTGTGTATATATGTACAACAAGCGTTGTGACTTCACGAAGAGACACAACCCTCCAAATGAATGGAAGCGATTGTTCGATGATTTATTTCAGAGACCAACGGGTAGACAATATCGAAGCACACTCCATTTCCAATAGAAGTGTCCTTCGAAGGGGCAAAATGTTAGCCTACTTTGTGAGCTAGGCCATACAAAGATATAAAGGATGACTAGAAGAACATGCATCTGATGTCCGGATCGGGTCGGGGGTCACCAGCCAAAGCAATATATAGCAGATTGGGAAACGGAGGATCAGAAGCAGCTCCGGATCGGGTAGAGAAAGTCCGATCCGCATCCTTCCTCCTCCTATTCATTCGATTCAAACCGCGTACCAATGGATGGAAGTTACACCCTATGATTTTCTCAAGAAGCGGAGCGGTTAAGCAACCAATTAGCCCACGATCTCCCAACGTTCACCACCAACCTGATGTGCTGTCACCATCATATCCTATCCGAACCCGATTTCTTTGGGATGGAGACCACGTGTACCCGAACCTGAGCCACTCCAGAGGCATTTTCCACCTATAAATACACCTCCAATACTCATTTCAAGGGATCTTTTGGCATTTTCAGAACTCAAATTCCTTTACTATCTGAATTTCATCAACTTATTCAGATTACAATCATCTTTTGAATCATATTGTGAAGGAAATTGAGTGAATCAATGCATTAGATAAATGAGAATTGAGTGAAAATTGTTGTTGTACTCGCATTCAAGACATCAATCCAAACAGAAGAAAGTGGGCTATTTAACGTCAAAGCACTATAAATTGTGTGTTTTCGTCGTTTTTGATTTCATTTCAATAGAATTATTAGTTTGGGTGTTAGAACCAATTTTGGATCTAACATATATATTTATATATTTATATATTTTTATATATTTGGCCATAAAATCCATTCACACTGACTCCTCCCCCGGGCCAAACGGGTTCGCATCCAGTTTCTACCTGAACCATTGGAGCTGCCTGAAAAATTGCTTGGTATTAGCGATACAAGAATCCTTTAACTCAGGTAAAATCGTAAAAGAAATTAACCATACCTTTTTATGTTTGATTCCGAAAATTGTCAAACCAACTAGAATAGCTGATTATAGACCCACTACATGTTTTAATGTTCTATACAAAATCTTGAGCAAAGTTATTTGTAATAGAATGAAAATGGTGCTACCAGATTTAATTATAGAGTGTCAAAGTGCTTTTATAAAGGGTAGAAGCATTTCCGAAAACTCTTTGTCTGAACATGAGCTAGTGAGAAATTTCAACAACAAAGGTGCTGATAAATTTTGTCTAAAAGTTGATCTTCAAAAAGCCTATGATAAAATTAATCATCTTTTTATCATCCACATGTTAAAAGCTATGGGTTTTTAAGTGAAACTCATTAGACTTATTTCTGAGTGCATTCAATCTCCTACTTTTCTGTTCTTATTAATGGAGTACCGAAATGATTCATTACAAGTAACCGGGTCAATAGATAAGGGGATCCTCTATCCCCTTATCTGTTCGCAATTGCAGTGGAGTACTTTTATCTCCAGATGGAACTTGTAGAGTATGATAAAGAGGTACAACCATTTCACAATTTTCGACCTTCCATTAGTCATTTATTGCACGTTGATGACCTGATAATTTGTGTCAAGGCAAATGTTAAAGCTGCTCTTAAGATAAAACAATTACTCCTTAATTTGTAAAACTTTGTGGGTCTTAAGACGAATGAATTGAAAACAAAATACTATTTCCACAAGTTTTGTGTATCCAAGAATATTGTGCTAGACATTTTGGGTGTGACAGAGGGGGCAATTACCTGTGAAATATCTCGGTGTGCCACTTTCTTCTAACAAAATTACTAATCATGAATGTGCGGAGCTTATATCTAAAATTAGAGATAAATTGCAAGGCTGGAACTCTAGATTATTATCTTTTACAGGTAGAATTGATTTAGTGCACACAGTTATTCAGGCTAAAGTTAATTTTTGGTTACAAACTTTTCAAATTTTGGATGCTTCGATTAGCAAAATTGAAAGTGTTTGTGCTGACTTTATCTAGAGAGGTAGATTGCACGAGATTAAATTTGAAGACCTATGTAGACCTAAGGAGGAAGGTGGTGTTGGCTTGAGGAAAATTAGTGAGATGAGGGATGCTTCACTCTCAAACAAGCATGCAAATCATAAACAAACAGGGTTTATGGGCAAGATGGATGTGTAGAAGATATATAATGTAACGAACCAAAACTTTAGACGTTTTAAAAATAAGAATTAGATTGGGTTTTGTACTTTAGAGAGTGAAATTTGTTTACAAATTTGTAATCTAGTTATTCAAATTGGTTTTGATTTGATTTTATAGTGTTCATTTAAAATTTTAATCTTCAAATCTGAATGGTTCTATATAAATTAAGTGTTATTAGTATTTTAATATAGTTGATTTAATATTGGTAAATTTTGATTCTATTTTTATTTGATAAACTATAAAATAATTTATTTTATTTTATTTGTTTCGAATTTTGAATTTTATTTAATTTGAGAACTTATTTCAATTCTAATTAGATTTAAATTGGTTTTAAATTTTATATAATTTGTATTTCAAATGTATGAATACTCATTAGTGTTTGTGTACATAGTGTAATATATGGTATATACACCTGAAGAAAAAAACCATATGTTTGGGATTCTTCCACTTGTTTAAAACTGGGAAAAAAATCGACACTTGTTCATCTTATTTTGTTAATGTTTTCCGCGTGTCCTACTTTTCACCGTGTCTTCGCTTCTTTAATTCCACCGTTTCTTTTCATTTATATTGTTATCAGCCGTTGTTTTCAATCCGACTTTCACAAATCAAGTTTTCCCAATTCGAATTTTAATGGCCTCCTTCGAATCATTTAGCTCGTCGCTCCGCCAATGGCCACCGTGAATTCGATTAGCCCATCATCCCTCTCCTCTTTGTTGCGCCACCGAACCCGCTTGTAGCCAGCAGTGAAACCCCACCGCATCCAGACCCGATTCCACCGTGACTATGCTAAGTCCAGACCATCCTAAGCGTCGCCTTGCATAAGCCGGTGTCGAACCACTGCTTCCCTTGAACCATGCACCGACCAAGCAGCTTGAGCCACCGTGAGCCGCCTCTAGCTGAAACTGTGAACTTCTACACTGTAGTCAAAACCACTGAAACGCCTAGCTCTTCGTTCGCTCGCCATCACTTCAAAGTAAGCATAGCTGACGATTTAACTTATTACAAGTTTGCTTCTTCACTTAGTGTGATTTGTTTAAGCCGTTACATTTTATTCTTCGATGACTTTATTGGTTGTTGTTGCGGTTATGGTGTTGAATAAATATGTGCATCGCCTATCCTTTTGTTGTTCTGCATGTAGTAGTCCATGAATATATCCATTGTAAGTTGAGTTGTATTGGCTGTTGAACCACCTTATGCCATACAAGTATTACCACCGTTCATTTTATTGGTTCAGCCTTCCCTTTTGTGATGTCAGTCCGGTGTATATATATATATATATATATATATATATATATATATATATATATATATATATATATATATATATATATATATATATATATACTCATTTCTTGAATTTCACTATTCCCATTATTCTTGCATTGCATGCTGCGCCTTTGTTTACAACTTTTTGGATTTTGTTTACAGCTTCTTGAAGCACACTATAACAAATAAAGCACAGTTTACTAGAATATTTTGGAAGCTGTTGTTAACAAATGGAAAAACATTGTTGTTTTCATGTTGCAAGAATAAGGAATCAATTTTGTAGTTATGTGAGAATGAAGAATTAATTTTGTAAATTATGTTCCTGCGTTACCCATACTTGATGCCATTACCTTAGTCTTAACTTGGAACACCTAGCTTTCAGTGTACTTGTGCATGTAGGGCACTGTGTAGCCTCTTTTGAAGAAAACTTGTGAAATCCTGTCAATGCAAAATGTTATCTGGAATATTTTTTTTCTTTAAAATGGGTTGCTATAGGGACCATGCGTGTGTATGCACCTGCAAGTATGGTTCCTTTGCACATTTTGGAATTTTTGTCATAAATGGTTCACCGGCACTATCAAATAAATAAGTCTTCCCATAATTGTAATGCAGCATGCCACTTTAGATCTTATGGCACTAAATGTATACATGCAGTATGCCACTTTTATATATGGGTTGAGACGCTTATGCAACATGCAATTAAATTTATCCTATTTATAGCTTGCATGCCACTTTTTAATCTCATATGCAATTCACTGTTGCACCGTGATCACCATGCTTATATATTTGATGCAGCCTTGTTTACAGTAGAGATGCTAAATTTTGTACACAAACCTATATATGTTTCGAAATGCATCTCCATACCTTTCAAAGTACCTTGGTAATGACTGCACATGTTCTAAGTTTATTAGTGCATTGCAAGATGAGTATGTCGACAGTTCATTGATTATCATACTCAAATTATTTAAAGTGTTGTTGGGGTTAAACTAAGTACATCTATGTGATTTGATCGAAGTTTACTGACTTGAAATAAGTTTAATCCTGACTCGAGTGTTTTGTGTTTACATGGAATGCTTGGGTCAGGTCTTAAGTGTTCCATATTTGATGTTTTCGGCTCGCAAAACTAGAGAGGAACGTGAAGACGGAAGACACATTTGTGCGTGCAAGGACCGATTGAAAAGTAAACTTTAGTTTTAAAATTCATGTATTTTATTTATAAATTCTTCTGTTGTATAAAAATGATTTGTAAACTCTGATAGATATATGAAATTTTAGTCCGCTGCCAGTATTGAGTACAGTGATCCTATGTTTATTTCTGTTAAACCCTATAAGCAATTAATGATTTGCCGTTTCGAGCGTCTGGAGTCGGTTTAATTACCGATTCGAGACGTGAAAAATGGCAAGTCTTTACAGTTGGTATCAGAGCTTTAGTTTGACAAAGCGTAGCTTATCGGGTTTAAAAACTCATTAGAGATAGAGTAGCAATACTCTAGAATGAGTGGAATTGGCACAAGAGTTACTATTGAGAGAGCGTATTTTGAAAAATAAAAATTATTTTGAAATTTAATAAATTGTTTTAAAAGATTAAATATTTTGAAATATAATTTATAATATGAGTTTTGAATATTTATTTACGTCGAAGTTGGACTGTCGGGTATGTACGGATTTTGAATTTACGCCTAGCTAACGTATATACGAAATCCAATATGTACTAGACAGATATAGAATCACATTCTAGTTGCTTGAAAATAATTCTGGGATGATCGCAACATCATTAGATATTTATTTTTGAGTTTCGAAAATGGGAAGACTGTATGGTTCCGATTTAAACGTCGAGAAGTACTTGAAATCGTTTAGATAAGTAATTGGAATTGTTTGGATAAACATTAACAGAAATGTTTGATAGAATATTATGAACTAGAATGGATAAGCGTAATAAACAAGTAGAGTATAAATTGAACTTGAAATTGAACATAAATGTTGATAATAAATCCAATTTTAAATGTGGATTTAAATTTTGAAATGGTATTGAATACTCGAATTGTTTGAAATCAATTTAATCTTGAAAGGAAATTTTGAAGATTATCGATGTACGAATATTTTGATATGATATTTGAATCTTATATATGAAATTATATAAGTATATGAAGCTCGAAAATTATTGATTTGGAATACAATTGGTGTAAAACCGATAATCTTATATAATGGATTTATATGAGAATGACGTACTTGAAAATGAGATTTGGAAATCTTATGTAAATGGACATTTATATAAGTGCGATATATCAAAACATGAAATGAAGTACTATGTATATAGTATCCTATGTTTCAAATTAAGATATGGGAAGTACCTTCTTGCAACTAGCGAACCTAGTTGGTAGGTATTTTATGTAATGATTGGGTTGTCCGAACGTAAAAATTGTATGTTTCCTTCGAACTCGGTTGCATAACGAAATTCGCAGGGCTGGGAGTGCCTATGGCGATGGATGTTTCCTGGGGGATCCAGGCGGAACCATTATGTTTGTTGCGATTTATGGTCGGGTTGTGATGGAGAAATCCGCAGGGCTGGAAGCGCCTACGGGTACGGATGTTTGCTAGGGGATCCAGGCGAAACCATTGTGTATATGCAGTCCAACTTGAGATATAAGAGCATAAGTTGGCAGTGATTGCTGAACCTTGTGATGGCGAAATCCGCAGGACTGGAAGCGCCTACGGGTACAGAAGTTTCCTGGGGGATCCAGGC
This sequence comes from Allium sativum, assembly GCA_030737875.1. Taxonomy (NCBI): domain Eukaryota; kingdom Viridiplantae; phylum Streptophyta; class Magnoliopsida; order Asparagales; family Amaryllidaceae; genus Allium; species Allium sativum. The sequence goes on along the minus strand of CM060927.1, from coordinate 255,418,353 downwards.
GAAACCATTATGTATATGCGGTCCAACTTGAGATATAAGAGCATAAGTTGGCAGTGATTGCTAAACCTGGTTGCGCTCTGTGAGTATCTCAGTTTTTCTAGTTGGCAATGATTGCTGAACCTTATAATGGCGAAATCCACAGGACTGGAAGCGCCTACGGGTACGGATGTTTCCTAGGGGTTCCAGGAGAAACCATTGTGTATATGCGGTCCAACTTTAGATATAAGAGCATAAGTTGGCAGTGATTGTTGAACTTGGTCCGCAGGACTGTAAGCGTCTACGGGTACAGATGTTTCCTGGGGGATCCAGGCGAAACCATTGTGTATATGCGGTCCAACTTGAGATATAAGAGCATAAGTTGGCAGTGATTGCTGAACCTGGCTGCGCTCTGTGAGTATCTTAGGTTTTCTGATTTCTTTTAGATGCCTTCTGTTGATTTGCTCATGACGAAATTTGCATGGAAGCGACTTACTACGGGTACGGATGCTACCAGGGGGATCTAGGCGTAACCATTGTGTATCTGCGATTCGTGAGTAGTTTTAACAATTGGCATCGGTTAGAACATCCAATATCTATTTTTAAGGATTTTAAGTATTTTCACTGGGAGTTGAAACAAGTATATATTTAGTACTTGGGGGTTTTTAGACAAGGTCTGTACCACATATGGCTAAATTTCTTTAAGAACGGAGGTAGACTTGTTAGACTTCAAGTTATCAAATATTTTCAAACTCTAAATAACAAATCTATAACCCGAAATTAGAAATTGCATACATGTACATATATATGGGTGAACAGGTCATAACAGGGAAGCTAAGAAGAGGAATGAAATTGTGCACCCGACAAATAGGTACATGTTTACTAATTTATTGGGTTTTGATTATTTTATGAGCCGCTTGGCTTTTTCTTTTTATTTTGGATTGGTGAGGGGCCTGTGAGGCAAGTTGCGGTTTTAAAGGTCTCCCCGTACAAACGAGGTTATGGCGAAATTATTCAAAAATTTAAGGTGTTAATTTTGAGAAATTAGAAAATTCTTAGAAACTGAAAAGTTGAAGAGTTAATGCTAGAATGAAAATTGAGTTGGTTAGTTAAACAACTTTCAGCTCTGTTCCTTTTCGAGGACGAAAAGATTTTAAGGGGGGAGATTGTAACAACCCGGATTTTCAGAACCAATTTGAATTTTTTATTTTAGCTATTTTGATGGATATTGAATATTTAAAATGATTCATTTTAAATAATAATGACTAGAAATTTATTCGAAATCAAAGTTAGAATGTATAAATTTATTTTAATTATATAATGGGCCTGAAATGGCACGGTAGTTTGAAAATTCGATTTTAAATTTCAAACGAATGTATAGAATTCAAAATAAATCAGATTTCAGCAAAACCATAAATATTTGAATCTGTTTAATAATATCTTTCTAAAGAAGTTAAGAAATTGAGATTTCACTTTATAAATTGTAATAGGTCCAGTTTAAAATTTAAAATAGTCGCTATGGAATTTATATATATTTTAATATAATATATAACCCTTAAAAATAACCATTATGCAAACGACCTCCGTTTTTGATGAAACCACTTTTGTTGGATCCGGAATCTCAGATTATTGCTAGGTTTCAAATTTCATAATATTTGGATTTAATATGTGAGCGTGGTAAATTTAAACGTGTTTTGACAGTTTCAGTTTGAATTGGATCGACTAGAAAATGGTCATTTTTCAAACGGTCTCCAAATTCGATGAAATTAATTTTGTTAGGACTGCATCGTCAATACAAAGCTAGAAATATTTTTTCTGTAATTTTTGGAGTTAGTATGTGGCCCCAGTAAATTAAAATTACGTTCAAATTCAATATAGACTGATTTATATTTTAATTTAAATGAAAACTGATCGAAACAGTCGAATTGGCTTGCGGGACATATCCCATTGTGTTCGGAATGGGGGTAATTAGCTAGGGCGACAGTCGTTGGGTTCGATTTGGAGATTGAATAAAAAAGAAACTTTATGGAATTCAAAATTAAAAATAAAAAAAATATGTATATAAAAGTCAACCCCCCATTTTCGTTTCCGCTCTCCCCGTCATTAGAAAAATAAAAAAAATAAAAAGAAAAAAATTGTTGATCCCGATCTCATCATTAGCCGCTCCCCCACCCTCCTCCGTCGTCGTCGTGGAGCGCCCCTCCTCCGGCCATCATGCCACCACCTTCCTCCCCTCTATCTCTCCTCTCTTTTCTTTCCCCAATTTGAAGACCACAAACCCTAGCCGCTGAATCACTTATCTGCTACCACCGTAAGTCGAAGCGCACCCCCTTGCTCCGACGCCATCACCAACGAACCCGCCTCCGTCCATCTTCCAGCGCCTCTTCCTATGGTGATTTATGTGAGTTTTCTAATTTAATTTTACTGTAAATAACATTGATTTTAAAATATGATTTTTTAAAATATATATATATAACAAGGTAAAAATATATGATTTTTACATATATAGCGTTGAAATAAAAATGTGTTTTTATTATATATATAGTGTTAATAAAAATATGATTATTATATAAATAACATAGTTGTAAAAATATAATTTTTACTATACATAGAGCATTTTAAAAATATTATTTTTATTATATGAATAGAATTTTAAAAATAAGATTTTTAGTAATATAAAAATATTATTTTTATATATGTAGTAGCGATATAAAAATATGATTTTTATATATATAATAACGTTATAAAAATGTGATATATATATATAGAACAGTCTAAAGATAAAAAATTTAGTGATATAAAATTATAATTTTCAGTGATATAAAGATATAATTTTCAGTGATATAAAAATATAATTTTCAGTGATATAAAATTATAAGTTTCAGTGATATAAAAATATGAATTTTAGTGATATAAAAATATAATTTTTAGTGATATAAAAATATAATTTCCAGTGATATAAAAATATGATTTTTATTGCATAAAGGAAATGTTTTTAGTTAGTTAAAAATATGATTTTTAACTAGTGTATGACATGAAAATATTTTTAGAAAGATAAAACAAATATGATTCTTAGCTTATGTATATTATTTATAAAATGGTCATACAAAGGAAAATTGTTTATTAGTTAAAAATCTGATTTTTAACGTATGTATGTTATTTATAAAATAGGCATGCTGGATTTCTGGAAAGATTTAAAATTGACAATCAAGGAAGGGCGGAGTGGAAACCAAAGGTGAGAACTTCACACTCTAATTTTTTTATAGTTAAATATATACTAGGATGCAATCAGTGCTTAGTAGCACCCGACACCTTTGATTGAAACCATGGATGTTTGGTTGTTTGTTTTATTTGATTGATTGTTATTTAATAGGGTTTGGCAACCCTATTTAGAAATTGGTTGGATTTGGTTTGGGATGTTAATTGAATTGATTGGAATTGGTATGTGTATGGCACGAGCCAGTATTAGGCGAGGGATAAGGCTAGACCTTATTCCGGTTCTAGTATCACGCCGTTATGCTGCCAAAATTTTCTAAAATATGTTAGAAATATAATGGTTAGTTAAAAATATTATTTTTAACTTATATATATGATATTCATTTGTTGAATAAAATGTTTGAACAATAAAAATATAATTTTTATTGAATGTATGAACCATTAAAAATATTCATGTGTTGAAATAAATATTTTATCGTTAAAAATATAATTTTTAATGTATATATGAACGACATAAAATTTTCCTGAAATGAAAATAAATATTCATTTACATATTAGACGATTTGTTTATGTACACACATTTAACTGATATTGATTGGGACGATATATTTTACACATCGCCCAACTGCACAAATATAATCAGTGTTTGCTATTTGAAACCCCACACAGGTATTAGGATGATATTTGACATACACTAATCCAAATTGTTTAGTTGTATGTCAATCGATTATTATACCCATGTTTTGGAATCCGTATAAATAACATTATATGGTAATTGATTGGGTCTCATTCCAATTTGGAAAATAACAAATATTTTAAAATAATATCTGGAAAAGAATTAAAAATATTCATGTGTTGAATAAAATAAAATAATGAATATTTTAAAATAATATTCAGAAAAAGATATAAATATGATTTTGATGTCCGATTTTGGATGGACATGAAAATATTGAAATGTGTGAAGCCGTGTTGATTAGATATTCTTCATTTTGACGCGAACGATATTTATATCGATTTTATTCATTTTTATAATGAATACCGAAAAAGAAATGATTTCAAAATCTAATGTTTTGAAAATATTATCATTTATATATTAATGATATGGAATATTCAATTTTGGTTTAAAATTGAAAATGAAGTTGAAATCGTTATTAAAACGAATTTAAAACGATTTATAAAATACGTTTTAAATGGAAATCGACAAAATATATATAATATATTATATATATATTATATGGTCTGAATAGAACAAGCCGCGCTGCGACCGTTCACGAATTTCGACCATTGACTTCGAATTGATATTTCGGGAGATCCGACCGTCGGATTCTCCTAAAACTAGAACTATTGGGTTCGTATCGAAAAGAGCTTTGCAACGAATATAAGAGATTTGAAATCTAATGGTTGGATTTGGAATTATGTCCAAATCAAATTTGGAAAAGGTAGTTGTAAGTGAAGTTCGATGACCGTTTATGGAAATCGACTGAAAGGACCTTAATAAAATTATTAAAAATATTAATAATTGGTGTAAAATCATAATAAATGATTTGGAAAGAATTTGGATGAAAAATTCCACGTTTTGTAAAGATAAAAATATATTGTGACGGCCCCAAATCCCGTACTGACGGTGACAAGGGTTATCTTTGGAATATAACACAGAAACAGATAATAGCAGAACAGAAATAAATAAATACACCAGATAATGAATAAATGATACACTGGATAAACATAATCATCAGAGTTACACAGTATACATGATCATACTTAGTACAAATACAGTTCAGCTATACATAAATGTCTACAGCGGATACAAACATAATATGTACAATGGGAGCTGAGCAGCATAAAAAGAGATAAATGATAGAATCCATCTTCAGCTCCAGCTATCCAGAAAGAGCCTGCTAAAACCTGAATACAAGGCTGCCTGTGTTGAAAAAGGGGCACACGAGTTTGCAAGTGAAACAAACTACGAGTCAGTCATGGGACTGGTATGAGAAATCTACTAAACACATTAATAATATGGCTAATCACAGGACCACGCCACTTTCGCGGAACGGGTTTACTCCATTGGATTGCCAGTGCTTTAAAACAAATAATTCTTTCAAACATCGCAATGCTTTTTATAAAAATGAAGCCATTATAAGACTCAGTTCCCATCAGACAATGCAACACAAACCGGAGGATAGAGTTTTACCTTATAATGGCCAAAATATGTTTGATACGAATAAAACAAAAGAATTTCATATTAGTGTTTATATGTTTCGAAAACAATTTCAATCATAACTATTAATCATAGACGGCATGGGTACCATATATCATGTCGCCATATATATATACAATCATAACCGCACAGTCACGTATTTGGAAATTGGATTTCCGTCATGAACCAAGGAAAAAGATAGTCCTTACCGACTTCGAGACAATCTAGCCGATGTCTCAGGACCCAGACTCAGGTGGGCCCTTGGATCGTCAGGGTCGGTCCACCGATGTGGTTTAAAATGTCTGAACACTGCGTTTCCCCGCCCTATGGGGCGTAAATGAGCGAACGAATGACTCCATCGGTCCCGGATCGACCGACATAACCGAGGCGCCTCGCTACAGCAACAACCACTTAAGTAAAACTTGTAAGGGCGTGTAAAACCACTGACGCCACTTCTAACTAGAAGGAAACGCATACCCTCCCTGATGTCCTCTCCCGTTTCTGGTTCATACCGGGGTGTGAGGTTCGCGAATTCACGTTATACACAAAGCTACGCCACACAGGCGGCGCTTTGATCATCAACCACAAGACTTTGCTTTTCAACAGAAGCCCTGATCACTGCACCTTAGCATGCCACACAGGCAATTCACACCATGCAACTAATGGCTATCAATCACACAGCAAAAATTCCAATGTCAAGACACCCAGTCCATTTACAAGTCTGTTCTGGGTCTGAACGAAACCGGAGGCACTATATACCTCGCAAACCCATTGATCCTCACGTACGTCTGGATGATCACCACTCATTAGCCATATTTCGTGATGCCTCCCAATCAGGACATCAGTTACCATCCAAACAAGGTGAAGATCTCCGGTCTTCGACCACCGTCTTCATCTTTGACTTATCGTCGATTCAGTTATTCAGAATGGGATAAACCCGGTCTTTCTGAACAACTCGCGTATATAATAAACAAGTGCTACACAAACCCAACATACGCGTTATTTCAATTCATTAGTCACTAACCGTCAATCAGTAAGAGAATAATTTCCCAAATATTAACCCCGAAGGCCGAAACTAACATCAGATCAAAACCAAGGAAACCATTCGACTTAGCCAACCTTCAGTTAGTTTCTAAATTTCACATCCATATCGTTTATAATATTTTATAACAATTGATCGCTATTTTTATTTATTTTAAAATAGCCAATTTATTCAAAACGACGCTTCGGGCCATAACACGGCCGTGGCACTGTTTTTCTTTAGATTTGATTTACACATATCTGAAAATCTAACCGTTGGATCTTCACAAAATTTACATCATTAGAAAGATCTTTTCAAAACGAATCCAACGGTTCCAGCTTCGGCAAAATCCGATGGTTGGATCTCCCGGTATAATCATTTGAAGTTTCGATTTCAAAATACGAACTGCAGCGTCGTTATTCGATTTAATATAATTATATATATATATATATAATCGATTCTGGCGTTGTTTTTCTTCAGATTTGAATTAAACATTCCAGACAATCTAACCGTTGGATATTTACAAAGTTGGTGCTGTTGGAAAGATAATTCCAAAGCGAACCCAACGGTTGCGGTTTCGGGAAAATCTGATGGTCGGATCTCCCGCACTAATCGTTTGAAATCACGATTTCAAAATATGAACTGCAGCTTCATTATTCGATATATTTCAATTCTATTTATTTATATATATATATATATATATATATATATATATATATATATATCGATTCTTTGATTTCAAAACTATATGATTTTCATACATTTGATAAAAATGATATTTTTATCTAACTGTCTTCTATTTCAACACTTCACTATTTTTAACAATTCATGTATATAATAAAAATGTGATTTTTATTGTAATATAATTCATTTCAAAACACGATTATTTTATATAGTTCATATATGTAATAAAAATACGATTTTTATTATAAAACAACTTATTTCAAAACAAGATTATTTTATATAGTTCATATATGTAATAAAAATATGATTTTTATTATAAAACAATTTCTTTCAAAATACGAATACCATTCAACACATGAATTTCAATTCAACGAATGAATTTCAATTCAACACATGAAGGTTTTCTATAGTTTGTATACATAGAATAAAAATGTGATTTTTATATTTAAAACACGAATACCATTCAACACATGAATTATACTCGACGAATGAATTTCAATTCAACACATGAAGGTTTTCTATAATTTATATATATAGATAAAAAGGTGATTTTTATATTTAAAACACAAATACCATTCAACACATGAATTCTATTCAACGAATGAATTTCAATTCAACACATGAAGGTTTTCTATAATTTATATATATAGATAAAAAGGTGATTTTTATATTTAAAACACGAATACCATTCAACACATGAATTCTATTCAACGAATGAATTTCAACTCAACACATGAAGGTTTTCTATAATTTATATATATAGATAAAAAGGTGATTTTTATTGCAAAACAATTTATTTCAAAACATGAATGTCGTTCAATAGATGAATTTCTATTTCAACACATGAATATAGTTTCAACACATGAAAATAATTCTAACACATGAATATTATTCAAAATTTCGGCAGCATAACGGCAGGGTAGTTAAAACCGGGACCGTCCCTAGGACGTCTCCTCGCTCTACCTTAAAGCCTCGCAGCTTTTGACAATGGGGAATCATGCATCTAGTTCGCACGCAGGCGGCATGTATTTTTTTTTTCATTTCCACAAACTAATCCTATGTGGTTTCAACCAAATATTTCTCAACTACAAACGGGTATTTTTCAACCATAATCAATCAATTTCAACCACAAACAATTCTAATCAACCATTCGTAATCAACCAATTTTCACAAAAATCACAACCAATAAATATCGTCCATGGCTTGTGGACGAGGGGCGTGTATATATATATATATATATATATATATATATATATATATATATATATATATATATTATAAGCATTTCACTTCTATTTCAACACATATATAATTTTTACAACGCATATATAACTTATACATCGAACGCACAACTTATACACCGCTTATGCATGAGGTGTACAACGCTTATATAACTCATACATCGATTATATAATTTATACATCATCGTTTTCCATATCGTTTATAGTTTAGAAATCACACTTTGCTTTTCGCGTTGCCAAAAATTGTGGAAGCCTCAAAAAAATATCCGGTCTCTTCTAGAATGTAGAAGACGTCCTCACGGTCCCGGTTTCTCTTATTTCACTGAATTTCGATCACATATGAAAAAGATATGATTTTTATTCGATAAGCAAACTTTGCGACACTTTTTAAATGTTGAAATCACTTCAGAAAATAAAACCCGTTACCTTTCGTTTAGTGTTCAAAACTAGGGTCTAGATTTTCACCAAATCCGTGAAGTATGAAGAGGATCGGAGGGCGCTGCGTCGAAGAGGACGAAGAGGAGTACCTGCGCCGGAAGGGGGACCCACTCCGGTGGCTCCAGTTACCCGCAGCGGAGCTCGAAAGTCGAGCACTTCCCGGGCTCGCAACTCGAGGAATACTGCACGATAATTGCCAAACTTAACATGGATTTGAAGAGGACGGTTAGTGCTTCAAAATGGATCCAACCTCACTTGATTTCATTGAGAAACGAAAGAGAAAAGGAAGAGAGAAGTTTTGGAGTGGTAGCCGCCGTCGCGCGTTTCAGATCTGGGAAGAAGACGGGGAGAGAGAGAAGTGAGGGCCAATCATATTTTTTTTATTTTTTATATATATTTTCAAAATTCCAAAATACCCCTCTTCACATACGAACTCCAATCCAAACCCAACGACTGTCGTCCCTAGCTAAATACCCCCATTCCGTACATAATGGGATATGTTTCGTAGGCCAATTCGACTGTTACAGTCTCTTATTCTTCAATTTAAAATATAAAACATTCAAATTCTGTTTTGAACGTACATTTTAATTTGTTGGGGCCACATACTGCTTCTAAAAATTCCATAAAAATTATATCTGGCTATGTTTTGTCGATACGATACCAACAAAACTGATTTCGTTGAATTCCGAGACCGTTTGAAAAATGGCCATTTTCTAGTCGACCCGATTTAACTGAAATCAACAAAACACATTTTCTTTTGCCACACTCACATATTGACTTCTAAAATTCTGGAAAAATTAACTTAGCAATAATTTGACATCCCGGACCCAACAAAAGTGGTTTCGTCGAAATCCGAGGTCGTTTGCAAGATCACCATTTTCAAGGGCTGTATTAACTTCACATCGACCTTTCTGAAAATTGGTCTGGCCATAACTTTTGATTACTGCTATGAAATCTCGATCTTTCAGATTCGTTAGAAAGGTATTCACTAACAGATTTAAATATTTTTGGTTTCACTCAAATCCATTTTGTTTTGCACCTGATACAGTCAGTCAAAGTTTGAATTCAAATTTTGAAACTACCGCGCCATTTCAGGCCTTGTTTATAATTAGAATTAATTATATTCGTTTTCAAATGTCGATTCAAACTTACTTTTCATCAATATTATTTAAAATATTTATTTTAAATATTTAAAATCCATTTAAATAGCCAATTTAAAATTTTTAAATTGGTTCAGATTTTCCGGGTCGTTACATATATTTTTATCAACATGAACTAGTTATTAACTAGATTTGAAATTTAATAATTTTTAAATAAATAAATTGAATTTGTGAATGGTTTTAGTGCAACTAGAAATTTCCAATATATAAATTGGAATGGATTGGAATGGAAATAATCTTTGGAATATTTCTATATTGGATTCCGTAGTTATACGGATATTGTTATGGGAATTTCGAAGATACAGATATCGGTGTTCCCAATACGATATCCGTTAGTTTCAAAATTTAATATTGAGTATAAGCCGATATAATTTCTATTCAGGGCCTTGTATTTAATATTAAATTGGATTTTGGGTTTGTTGTGAATGATGTCTTCATTAACACTGTTCTTAAACCAAGTTGAGAAAAGAATAAATCTTTTAATTAAGATTTAGAGAAGTTTACCAATTAATTAACATTTAATTGGAATTGAAATGAAAGTTGATTTTAGGTTTATTGTGAACGGCATTTTAAATAACACTTGTTCTTTAACCCGATTAACAGTGAAATATGATTTGGAATTTATAAATCTTTTTATTAAGATTTAAGGGAAATTTTCCAAAGTAAAGTTTTCCAATTTAACATATTAAATTGGAATTGATTGGGATTCGATTTGGTAATAATCGAAGTGAGCTTCTGTGACAGTTAATATATATGGAATTTAAAAGGCTTTGCCGTTATTTCATTTATATTATTAGTCGGATATCGAAAATGATATCGATTATATATTGATCTGTTTTTCTTGAAGATTCTATTAATGGAACGTGATTTTGGATTTATCGTGAACTGTGTTTTAAATATGTAGTGTTCGCCTCTATACCCACTATCGTCCAGTTCATTTCAGAGAAATGTCGTAGACCATAACGGAGAATGAGGCTTGTGAAGAGCGATTGATTGTATGATTTCTCCATGTGAGGAATGCACATCGAATTCTGACCACTATCGTCTAGTTCATTTTAGAGAAATGCCATGGACCATAACGGAGAATGAGGGTTGTGAAGAGTGACCAATTGTATGATTACTCCATGTGAGGAATGCACATCGAATTATGATACCGATAAAAAATTCAACATGACCATTCGACACACAGGGAAACTACACAACGGTTATATGTAATCCGGAAAGCGGTATAATATAGACAACAACAATAATATATATCATAGCCAGACACAGAATAATCAAATCACAAAGGCAGAATAGATATGAACAAACCAAGAATGTGTACCACAAGATAGTGGTCAACAAAGATCCATTAATACATGTACCATGATCTAAATAAAAGAATATGTACACGAAGAAAGATAATGTCATAGGTACAAAAGTACATAAAGCTGTGGAGGCAGAGTAGCAAGCTGAAAGCGGAAGATCAATCCTGCGATAAGGCCCAAAGGATCACCTAAAATGACTCGGCCTGACCCGAGTATTATTTATAAGAAAATAAACAATAAATGGATCAGTCTAGCTGTACTTATCAAATGGATTGAGATAATAAGAGATATAACACAGGGTGACATGATTCTAGTAATAATATCTTATCATAAATAAGTATGAAACTTGACATGTCAACAAAATCAGGAAATGACAATGGAATGTCAGCACACAATTATCTCTACATAATCTCCTAGCTAATGTAGAATGCAACATACAAATAATAGCACACAACAGGAAATGATAGTGGAAATGAATCTCATGACATTGAGCCTATAACAATAACAAGAATCCAGAAATCACTAGAAATCCAGAAAACATCATAAAAAGTGGTAATCCCCAGATGAGAAACGATCCATAAAACATCATAAAAAGTGGTTGCTCCCCAGATAAGATACGACCCAGAAAACATCATAAAAAGTGGTTACTCCCCAGATGAGATACGATCTCTAGAAAACATCATAAAAAGTGGTTACTCCCCAGATGAGATACGCTCTCTAGAAAACATCATAAAAAGTGGTTACTCCCCAGATGAGATACGGTCTCTAGAAAACATCATAAAAAGTGGTTACTCCCCAGATGAGATACGATCTCTAGAAAACATTATAAAAAGTTGGACCAAAGTGTCGTAGATGAAGGTCACAAATCGTAAATTCCCACTAGGGCGATTGCGAACCAAACAACTATTTCGGGAAGCGGATACCAACGATCCGGGTGAGTATGAATTACACCGAGATAGTTAATATAAGAAAAAAGCTAAATGTCCCATAACCACCCGCTATTCTCGAATATTTACGACCTCGTTGTTAGTTCATTCTCAAAACATCAAGAATAATCATAAAACGGATCACATCGATCCAGGTGAATAGAAGTTACTTCGAGCTAGTTAATATAAGGAAATAGCTACATGTCCCATAACCACATGTTGTTCTTGAATATTTATGAACCTGTAATTGGTTTCTATTCAAAACAGAGAAAATCACCACACATGTTCGAATGCATGGGTTTAAGAGTTATTCACCGAAGTAAACGTATAAGGGGTCATAGTCCTCAGTTTTACTGAGGTAAATAAACTAAATTTCTCGTCCGATCGATAGGATAAGGAATCGTATATAAATCAATAAAATCGGAACCGGGTTTAGAAATCGAATTGATTTTAAAAGGATTTGAATTTAAAAACTGATTAAACATTGGTTCGATACCCATTAACAAAATAAAACCCCATTATCCATTGTGGTTCAATTATCCATGAAAACTGTCGCCGTAGCGAATAGAACACAAACATCATAAAACATAAACTCACATTCCAACAACATACAGGAAATCAAGGGATAACGGTTGTAATTTCGATAAATGAACAAATCGAAATCCCAAACTAGCACCCAAAGGTTTTAAACTATATCGGAATAGACTCGAAGGTTATCGAGTCGATAATTCACGTTTTAGAGGCGTGAATCATCTAAACAAGAGTATCGAATAAATTCGATATACAAAATCGAGCGCACGGACTTTAGAATGATCACTTATCCAATTCACAAAATAAACAAATGTGAATCAGCCAAGAAGGATCAATATTAGAAGAATCAAATGAGAATCAAAGTCGATGAATCGAGGTGCTGGAATATGTGAATTCGTAAAACCGAAGTTCACAAACGAAGTCCAAACAGCCCAAGCTCCAGCCAGGAAAGAGCCTGGATGGGGGTAGACTGTGGACCGAGGTCACTATAGTCCACAGCCTAACACTAGTCGACCAGCCAAAATGGGGCGGTCGACCGTTTTTACATAGAACTAAAACCGGTCGAGCGCCCCAATTTCGGCCTGTCGACCGGTTTTGGCCCAAGCTGTTGCCCAGGGTAAACCTAAGGGGATTCGTCCCCCATGAGTGTCCGGCTTCGATCGTTGAGGTTCGTGACTTCTTCGGGGCATCCACGAAACCTCTCTGATCCACGTATTGACTCGCAAAGCTCGAATGCATTGGTTTTGATTGTTGGTTCTAAAACGAAAAAAATTCCAAACCAAATCGAATAAACGCGATATAAGCGGATTGTGAAGTCTTAGAACTTGCCGGATGTGGCAATGGTACTTCATAACCCCATATTCACGTGCATAAACATATATACATAAGATTTGCAATGATTCGGTTTATAAATTCAAGTATGAACAAAATTCCAAACCAAAGCACATCAAAGCAATTCAAGCGACTTGTGAAGACTTAGAAATTTGCTGGGGGGCAACGGAGCTTCATAACATCACAAAACTCATAGCATATGCATTAGATTATATGAACAATCCTTATCATAATTTTCAACTCAATGATCGTTAAAAAAATAAAATCGGCTAAGTTACACTAACCTAACCAACTCACTAGCATATGCAAACTCATATGAACACTAAATTATACTTGTACAAGCCAATGTCTTGTGGCATAGATGTGAGTTCAAAAAGAACTCACCTTTGGCCTTGAATATCAAGAACAAGTTCCAACAAGGAAGAACAAGCACCCAAATGAGCAAAGCTCCTCTCTTTCATCAATTGCACCTCCGAAATTTCCTCATACATTCACATCCAAACATTTATGTGTTAAGGTTGTCAGAAAAACCCGAAATTGAGAGGAGTATAAGGTAGAGAGGGAGAGTAGAGAGCTTACCCATTTCTTAGAATTGGATTTGCACAAGAATTGAGATTTAGATTGAAAGCCCTAGCTTAGGGAATTTATATTTCCCATTCCCTTCCCCATTTCTATTTTCTTTGAAGTGAGAATGAATGAAGGAGGAGAGAGCTAGGTTGATCTCTTAAGTGAACGAGCTAGGTTGGCTAACCAAGCCCTAACCAAGGTGCCAAAATTCTAAAGCTCGGAATATATCGAAGTTTATACTTTTCGAACTCCTAAATGACATTTTGAACTCAATGGAAGTGGTTTCGAGTCAAAACTCGTCCATATACAAAAAGTGATATTTTGGTCATACATCAAATGAAAAGGACCAAATTCGCCCAACTCAAAAGGTATCGATGCTTATAGTCAAAAAGGTTGTAAACGATGGTCTGGAGCCAATGGAAGTGGTCCCGAGTCCTAATTTTATCGTCCGTGAAAAACAACATTTTTAAGTGATACATTAGATACGACGATATATTTAAATAAAATATTTAAATCTATTATCCTGGAATGAGCGGGTTGTTACAGACTTCCCCCTTAAAAGAATTGTATCCCCGCAATTCCTTAAGATTGAAGTAATAAGTAACAACCAAAAATAATACCATGGAGTGGTACCACAAGAACCAATGCGAAATGAAACGGTCACACCAACGGCTAGGTGAGATCCCAATTTCGTTTCACAAGATCATAAAAACTAGAGTTCAATCTAGAATTCCATTACCCATGAAAGTAGTCATCCCAAACGGGTAAAATAATTCCAGAAAAATTCATACGTTTTATGACTTTGTATTGATTTGACTCTCTTATTACAATTCTCAAAGGAATGAGAATTTGTACAATACATAAAAATCTTTCAAATCAAATTCGGAATTTTCAAGAAGCAACAAGACTCGATGCTACAGACGCGGAATATCGATAGTAGATATTTCTCTTAGGATATGAGATGGGAAATTACGGGGGTTGACTACTCCATTCCCAAAACTCAATCACGACGATGTAACGAATATCGAACCTGAACACTTTATTCTTGCGACAAGGTGGCTGACACCAACAAAAGCACAACATAGAGATTCGAACAAATTTAGCAAAGGAGAGCAATTCTCGAAGGAATAATCAATGATTCAAGGTTGGTAACGGAAAACCAACAAACTATTCGGGGAAATAGATTTCAAACCAGGTACTAAATCTCATTTAGTAACCATAAAGATGAATCATTAGGAACTATACGAAATTCCCAATATTCAGAAACTCGAGTATCAATCTTAGAAAATCGGAAACATCGAGAAGAAGATGGACAAGTAGTGCACAACTTACCACTTCAGAATAACATGATTTAAGATAATTTTCCGCCAAAAATCTCAAATCGCAAAAACATCAGCAGTTAATCAAAGAAGCAATAGACAATTTCTATAACAAGATGAGATTAAACCAAAGATGTCGTAATCCCCAAAAAATTGATTGATAAGGGTTAACAAACGTGTGGAGACACTTGTCAATCCAAATGATTCGAACAAACAAAGGAGGAATACCAAAAGAGCTCATCCTTTCGATATTCATTTCTAAGAACAACGCAAGGCTAAGTCCATAAGTGAATTGACTATAGCACTTCTGGATGATCGACTAGATCATAGATTCGAAGAAAGGAATTATTGAGTTTGTCGTGGATCGCAAAACCCAAATCTTCCCTCCCCCACGGGAACTCCCATTCTTTCGAGTAATCATTCACTAGAGAAAATAAGGAGACCCATGGAGTCACAAGAATACTAATTTCTCTTCAGCAAATCTTAACAAGGATTAGGAATTAGGCGAGATTTCTTATTGATTGGGAATCTCGAAAATAAAAGATCTAAAATCCGGAAACCAGAGACATAAATAAATAACTTTTTGGGTTGTTCCTGGAGTTATTTAATTTACTCAAAGAAAAGATTCAATATAATTTCTAATTAAAAATCTTGAACAACTCAAATTCTTGGAATTGCTTCACGGAAATCTAGAAATAAATTATCTAGAAAGATAACAAACAATTACGAAAAATTGCAAAAATCCAAAATATTATTATTTTGGTTAACTCATTAATGGTTAATTTAATTTTAGGGATCATTACAAATGTCGGATTGTCACATAATGGTGTTTAGGAATTCCGAACTACAACATGGCGTCCCATATCTCGTTCGAGATCCTTAACGCACCCGATGGACAAGTTAACACAAGAAAGTTCTCACAATTTCTAACGTTCACGCAGATCTCGCGAAAATATAAAAATTCAATAAATCATTCGGGATGGCATAAAGGAAATAAAATTCCTTTATAAACTTACGAATAAAACACAATTGATATCTTTTGATAACGAAGAACACGGTCAATGTATATAAAAAAAACATAAATAAAATAATCACTGAACAAGGTAAATGACATTAAGGAATTAATGATATGGACCTTGACTCAAGAAGAGGGATCACAAGAAGCGGGATGGTTTCCCTCGTTCTTTATCTTGAGTTTGGAACGCAACGACACATTTGTTGAGTTAATTTAGCACAAATGCTTGGTGACTCGCACCGGCACAACAAGGTAACAAATGAGTTGTTTTAGCCCGAAGGCTTGGTGATCTAATACCGAAATAGAACTATATAGCTGACAACAAGGGAGTAAGTTTTGTCATAAAGACATGGTATCTCCATACCGATCGACAAATGATCAATTGACCATGCTAGGTACGTAACGACGTACGAAACAATCTTAACTATAAATCAAGAAATATCAAGATCAAAGGCGCTTACGACGTGCGTAACGATACACAGGCAAGATATCCAATGATTAATCAACTTCAAGGATCATAAATGATCAACAAGATGAGTGTGATACACAATAGGCCAAACAGACATCAATTGGCAACTCGAGTCAAAGAATGAAACAGAAGCACCACTAGAGAACATGGGCCCTAGATGGACTATAGAAATCAACCCGAAGGGGACAAGTTGATAACTATTCTAAAAGACTAAAAATAGGCCACTTGAGACATAATCACCCCTCCCATAGGAGGTAGACTGGGTGAACTGACACTTGCACTGCTAAGACCGACTATTTCTCTTCTTTAAGGAAAAAGAATGAGGAAAAAGTTAGTCTCAAGTTGAATTCAAACAATGTGAATTCAATCAAAATGGAATCGTATAGGAAGATAAACTATGACGGGTCTTAAGACTCTAACTAAAACCCTAAAGCATGATTCTCGAGAGAGGCTTAAGACAATACCATCGTCATACTATCTAACACTGTTCTGGAAAGTGGCTTTGATACCAACTGTAGCGCCCCGCCTCTATACCCACTATCGTCCAATTCATTTCAAAGAAATGTCGTAGACCATAACAGAGAATGAGGTTTGTGAAGAGCGACCAATTGTATGTTACTCTATGTGAGGAATGCACATCGAATTCTAATACCGGTAAAAATTTCGACATGACCATTAGGCACAAGGGCAACTACACAACGACTATATGTAATCCTGAAAGCAGTATAAAATAGACAACAACAATAATATATATCATAGCCAGACACAGAATAATCATATCACAAAGGAGGAATAGATATGAATAAACCAAGAATGTGTACAACAAGATAGTGGTCAACAAAGATCCATTAATACATGTACCACGATCTAAATAAAAGAATATGTACACGACGAAAGATAATGTCATAGTTACAAAAGTACATAAAGCTACGGAGGCAGAGTAGCAAGATGAAAGCGGAAGATCAATACTGCGATGAGACCCAAAGGAGCACCTAAAATGACTCGGCCTGACCCGAGTATTATTTATAAGAAAATACACAATAAATGGATCAGTCTAGCTGTACTTATCAAATGGATTGAGATAATAAGAGATATAACACAGGATGACATGATTCTAGTAATAATATCTAATCATAAATAAGTATGAAACATGGCATGTCAACAAAATCAGGAAATGACAAGGGAATGTCAGCACACAATTATCTCTACATAATCTCCTAGCTAATGTAGAATGCAACATTCAAATAATAGCACACAATAGGAAATGACAGCGGAAATGAATCTCATGACATTGAGCCTACAACAATAACAAGAATCCGGAAATCCCTAGTAAATCCAGAAAACATCATATAAAATGGTACTCCCCAGATGAGAAACGATCCAGAAAACATCAAAAAAGTGGTTACTCCATAGATAAGATACGATCAAGAAAACATCATAAAAAGTGGTTACTCCCCAGATGAGATATGCTCTCTAGAAAACATCATAAAAAGTGGTTACTCCCCAGATGAGATACGGTCTCTATAAAACATCGTAAAAAGTGGTTACTCCCGTGATGAGATACGATCTCTAGAAAATTCATAAAAAGTTGGACTGAAGTCCCATAGATGAAGGTCACAAATCGTGAATTCCCACTAGGGCGATTGCAAACCAAATAACTATGTCGAGAAGTGGATACCAACGATCCGAGTGAGTATGAATTACACGAGATAGTTAATATAAGAAAATAGCCAAATGTCCCATAACCACCCGCTATTCTCGAATATTTACGACCCCGTTGTTAGTTCATTCTCAAAACATCAAGAATAATCATAAAATGGATCACATCGATCCGGGTGAATAGAAGTTACTTCGAGCTAGTTAATATAAGGAAATAGCAACATGTCCCATAACAACATGCTATTATCGAATATTTACGAACCCGTAATTGGTTTCTATTCAAAACAGAGAAAATCGCCATACATGTTCGAACGCACGAGTCTAAGAGTTATTCGCCGAAGTAAACGTATAAGGGTCATAGTCCTCGGTTTTACTGAGGTAAATAAACTAAATTTCTCATCTGATCGATAGGATAAGGAATCGTATATAAATCAATAGAATCGAAACTGGTTTTAGAAATCAAATTGATTTTTAAAGGATTTGAATTTAAAGAACTGATTAAACGTTGGTTTGATGCCCATTGACAATATAAAACCCCATTATCCATTGTGATTCAATTATTCATGAAAATCGTCGTCGTAGCTAATAGAACACAAACATCATAAAACATAAAATCACATTACAACATCATACAGGAAATTAAGGGATAACAGTTGTAATTTCGATCAATGAACGAATCGAAATCCCAAACTAACACCCGACGGTTTTAAACTATATCGGAATAGACTCGAAGGATATTGAGTCGATAATTCATGTTTTTGAGGCATGAATCATATTAACAAGAGTACCGAATAAATTCGATATACAAAATAGAGTGCACGGACTTTAGAATGACTACTTATTCAATTCACGTCATAAAAAAATGTGAATCATCCAAGAAGGATCAACATTGCAAGAATCAAATGAGAATCAAAGTCGATGAATCTAGCTGTTGGAATCTGTGAATTCGTAAAGCTGAAGTTCACAAAAAAAGTTATAACGGCCTGAGCTCCGGCCAGGAAAGAGCTTGGATGGGGGTAGACTGTGGACCGAGGCACTCTGGTCCACAGCCTAAGACCGATCAACCAGCCAAAATGGGGCGTTCGACGGTTTTTTCACAGAAGTAAAACTGGTCGACTGCCCTATTTTGGGCATGTCGACCGGTTTTGGCCTGGGTTATTGCCCAAGCCAAACATAAGGGGATTCGTCCCGCGTGAGTGTCCAGCTTCGATCGTTGAGGTTCGTGACTTCTTCGGGATGTCAGGGAAACCTCACCGATCCACCGTATCGACTCGCAAAGCTCGAATGCATTGGTTTTGATTGTTGGTTCTAGAACGAACAAAATTTCAAACCAAATCAAATAAACGCGATATAAGCGGATTGTGAAGTCTTAGAACATGCCGGATGCGGCAATGGCACTTCATAACCCCATATTCACATGCATAAACATATATACGTAAGATTTGCAATGATTCAGTTTATAAATTTAAGTATGAACTAAATTCCAAACCAAAGCACACCAAAGAGATTCAAGCGACTTGTGTAGACTTAGAAATTTGCCGGGGGGAAACGGAGCTTCACAACATCACCAAATCAACTCATAACATATGCATTAGATCATATGAATGATCCTTATCATAATTTTCAACTCAATAAAACATAAAAACATGAAATCGGCTATGTTACACTAACATAACTAACTCACTAGCACATGCAAACTCATATGAACACTAAATTACATTTGTACAAGCCAATGGCTTGTGGCATAGATGTGAGTTCAAAAAGAACTCACCTTTAGCTCTTGAATAACAAGAACAAGCTAAAATAAGAAAGAACAAGCACCCAAATGAGCAAACCTCCCCTCTTTCATTAATTGCACCTCCGAAATCACCTCATACATTCACATCCAAACATATATGTGTTAGGGTTGTGAGAAAAACACGAAATTGAGAGGAGTATAAGGTAGAGAGAGAGAGAGTAGAGAGCTTACCCATGTCTTAGAAGTGGATTTGCACAAGAATTGAGCTCTAGATTGAAAGCCCTAGCTTAGGGAATTTCTATTTCCCATTCCCTTCCGCGTTTCTATTTTCTTTGAAGTGAGAATGAATGAAGGAGGAGAGAGCTAGGTGGAGCTCTTAAGTGAATGAGCTAGGTTGGCTAACTAAGCCTTAACCAAGGTGCCAAATTTCCGAAGCTTAGAATATATCGAAGTTTATAATTTTTGAACTCCTAAACGACATTTTGAACTCAATGGAATTGGTTTCGAGTCAAAATTCATCCATATACAAAAAGTGATATTTTGGTCATACATCAAATGAAAAGGATCAAATTCGCCCAACTCAAAAGGTATCGATGCTTATAGTAAAAAAGGTTGTAAATGATGATCCAGATCCAATGGAAGTGGTCCCAAGTCCTATTTTTATCGTTTGTGAAAAATGACATTTTTAGGTGACATATCGGATACAACGGTATATTTAAATAAAATATTTAAATCTATTATCGTGGAACGAGCAAGTTGTTACAAAATGACATTAGTTCTTTAACCCAGTTAAAGACAAGATTTCATGTCTAACATTGTATTTCAAACTGTATTGTTGATCCCTGCTAAATATATATTTGTTTGGTATCGGAGAATTTATTCTCTTGCTTAACACCCTTCTCTAATATGTATGAGCTGAGAGGTTATATATCGGCAGAAATCAATAGTAAGGTGCAGATTGTCGATGTGACATGTTTGGGTTTCCAAAGTTAAATAATCATTAATATTGATTTTTGGGAAGATTAAAACTAAGTGAAGTTTTAATGAATCGTTAATTAGATTGAAATGTGAATGTAATAATTTAAATTATCAAATTTGGGAAATAATCAAGAATGGAGTATCACCAGTTTTGCTCCAAGCGATTGTTAAATCTTCAATTAGATTTGAACGTGAAATGGTAATTAATTTTACCAATAACATCATGGTGTTAGATATGGAGTATTACCAGTTTTGCTCCATGGGATGAATAGGTTGAGATTGGGAAATAAAACAAATGATTACTTCGATAAGGTTCGCTAATCCCGACTAGTTTAGAAAATCTTAATTTGGTTTAAATCATAAAAGAATATTTTGATAAAAGAATATTCTTAATTGGAATGAGGCGTATGTTGTGTGTTTATATCACCTGATAATAATAAACGCGGGTTATTCGGAAAGGCCGGGTTTATATCCATTCTGAATAACTGATTCGATGATAAGTCGACAATGAAGACGGTGATTGAAGATCAGAGGTCTTCACATCATTTAGATGATTACTGGTGTCTTGTTTGGGATGTACACCAAAGACAAGGTAATAAGTGGTGATCGTCCAGATGTACTTGGAGATCGACCGGATATGCGAGGACCTCTCTCCTGTATTGGACATATGAGATGAGGAATAAGGTGCCTCCAGTTTCGTTCAGACCCAGAATGAACTTGTAAATAGACGTGTTTCTAACATTGGATTTTATTCTATGTTAATTGATTTCTATTAAATATATATCTGTTTAGCGGCGGAGAATTTATTCTCTTTCTTAACGCCCTTCTCTGAGATGTACGAGCTCAGAGGTTATACATTGATAGACCTCAGTCGCATGGCGTGAATTGCCTGTATGGCATGCTGAGATGCAGATGATCTAGGGTTCTGTTGAAAAGTAGAGTCTTGCGGTTGATGATCAAAGCACGGCCTTAAATGGTATAGCTTTGTGTATAGCATTAATTAGCGAGCCCCACACCTCGGTATGAGTCAAAAACAAGATCGTGACTACAGGGAGTGCACGATGTTTCTTTCTAGCTATGGGTGGTGTCATGGTATGGTGCCCAGACATTTATTTATTTTTACCTATGTGGATGATGGATTGCGAGGCGCCTCAGATATATTGGTTACTACGGAGCCGATGGATAGGTTCGATAGGACCGAGAAGCGCGTGTTTAGGAATAATTAATCCTCAAACGTAAGAGAGGACCGGCCCTTAAGCTTCACAGGGTTGCCCAGAGTGTGTAATCCCGAGGCATTTGCTAGAGTGTCTTGAAGCTGGCAGGGAGATGATCCCTTACCTCGACTCACGATAGAATCCAAATTCCAATACGTGACATTTCGGTTTTGTTTGTAGAGCCTAGTATGGCGACATAATAGCATAGGATAATATGTCGTCTATGATTGATACATTTATATTTGAGGTGATTTTGACACTATACACTTATAGTAATATCAGAATGATTTGTTTTAAATGTACCAAGCATATTTGGCTATTATAAGGGAAAACTCTATCCTCCGGCTTGCGTTGCATTGTGTGATGGGACCTGAGTCTTATAATAGCTTCATTTTTCAAAAAAGCATTGCGCTGTTTGTTATATGCACTGGTATTCTTGGGAGAAAACCCATTTCGTGTTATACGGTGTGGTCCCTTGATTTACTTTATTTCCCCTATTTTCCACACGGGCAACTAGTAGTTTCGGTTTTGCAGATATTATATTCACAGGATCCTGGATTCACAAATGGAGCTATATTCGGAATGCTCTGTATCTGTGTATTTTTTCAGTTGTGTTATGTATTATTTTTCTGCTGCATTGTAATCTAATTCTCTGATATTTTTCTAATGTATATTAATTATTCATACTCTGTTATATTCTTGTACTCTAATGTAAATTGTTGGAATAAACAATGGAATGTTCTTCTATTTGTGTTCTGATTTGTCATGTTCTCAACTCAATCCAGGCTTTCCCGTAAGGGCGAGTTTGGGTCATTTCAAACAACATTACATTTAGCGGAAGACTTATCGATGCTGTCGACACAGCTTTAAGCTTCAATCCAAGATCATGCTCAATAAAATATATGAAAAACCCAAAACCACTAGCTACCCGTGTGGAAAATATGGACACCTAGAGTTTAGGTGGGAAACAGTAAACTCCAAGTCAGATATGGAACTGGTGTGAAAATTAAAAAAAGTTATCACACTTTATTTTAGTTGGTTAAATCACGGGACCATGCCGTATAACACGGAACGGGTTTTATCCACATGAATATTGATCATAAAAACTCATAATGCTTTTTGAAAAATGAAGCTATTATAAGACTCAAGTTCCATCACATAATGCAAGCGCAAACTGGAGGAAAGAGTTTTACCTTATAATAGCCAAACATGCTTGATATGCGAAAATTCTCTTTTATTATCACTAGTGCATAGTACAAAAATCAATTTTGAAAATAAATGTATTAATCTTAAACGACATAATACCCCATCCTATTATGCCGCCATATAGGTTTACAATTAAAAACGCAAGTCTCGTATTGGAAGTTGGATTCCATCATGATGGCTCCTAATTCGAAAGATCAATCGTGGAAGTGTGTATTTCCACGGTTAAGTCTAGGCTTTGGAAAGCACCGTAATACACATCCACATTATACCTAGGACTCGAGTATCATTTCCCCTGGCTTAAGTCCAGACTCGAAACACCGGTATACTCTATCCCTCTGGGACTCGGGTACCACTCACCACGACTTTAGTCCAGGCTTGGAACACTGCTATACCCCATCCCTCTAGGCATTGAGCTACCATAATCTAGTTCATCTCGGTGGACCGAATCCATCACAACTGTAAAAGTTGTTCAATCTCAACCCGAAGGTTGTTCATTCCCAACTTGAAAGTTATACCGATCTAACCATCAGTTGACCATCATACCGGGGTGTGAGGTTTGTCGAAGTCACGTCTCGACATACAAAACAACGCCATATCGGCCATGCTTTGGTCAACATCCATAAAGCTCCAGTTTTCAACAAGAAGCTTTGATCAATCAACATCTTACCATGCCACATTGTCATCTCATACCATATAACTGATGTCTATTAAGATATAACATCTAAGCTCATACGTCACAGAGAAGGGTGTTAAGCTAAGAGAGTCAATTCTCTGCCACCAAACAGATATATATTTAGTAGAGATCAGTTAATAGAGCACAAAATACGATGTCAGACATACAATCCATTTGCAAGTACATACTTGGTCTGAAAGAAACCGATGGCACCTTATTCTGCATCCCATATGTTCAATACAAGAGAGAGACCCTTGCATATCCGGTCGATCTCCAAGTACATCTAGATGATCACAATTTATAACCTCGTCTTGGGTATACAGCCCAATCAAGACATTAGCAATAATCCAAACGATGTGAATATCTCCGGTCTACAACCACCTTCTTCAACATCTTCGACTTTTAATCATCGTATTAGTTATTCAGAATGGGATGAAAACCGTTTTTCCGAATAACTAGCACATTCTTAAAATCAAGTGATATATAAACATATCATAAGTCTCATTCCAATTCATAATATTCTTTTATTCAAATATTCAATGCATTAGGAATCAATTCCTTAAATCATATTAAAGATTTTCTTCATTTAAACTTCCATTTAAATCTTTCCTTAAAACCCACTTTTCCAGATTATATAATCTTCTTTCATAAACTCACCACCATTTAAGGTTTGTAAGTCTTACCGGGATTTTCGAGTCTTACAAAAGTAACTAATCTTATCATTTAGCCTTTCCTAACCATTCATCCAATGGAGCAAAACTAGGTGTACCCCATATCTAACACACACTGTGTTTCGGTAAGTTTAATTAACGCCATTCATTTTATTTTAAATCAATTAAAGATTCATTAAAACTCTAACGTAGTTTTAATCTCCAGTTCATTCATTCAAATCTTTGTTAAAAGATTTATTAAAACTATAACTCTATTTTAATATCCATTTCATCTAATCAATTTTTTATTAAAAGACCTATTGCAACTCAAATTTGAGAAATTATCTTTCCTTTCTCTGGGTTAAAGAAAAAATGTTAGTTAAAACACCATTCACGATAGACCCAAAATCAAACTTCCATTTGAAATGAAATCTTCATGAAAATCATATTTGTTCACAATCGATATAAATTTCCGTATCATACTAGTACTATAAACGAAACAATGGCAAAGCATTTTAAATTCCTTAAATAGTAAATGTCTTCCTCCACGGAGGTTCATCTTGATTATCACTAAATCGATTTCCATTAAAGTCCAATTAATTTTTATTAATTGGAAACTTCACTTTGGAAAATTCTATTAAACCTTAATTAAAAGATTTATTCCACAAACTTCACTTACAACTGGGTTTAAGAATATTGTTTTTGAGGACACCTTTCATGAAAAACCTAAAATCAAAATTTGATATCAAATACAAGGCTCTGAATAGAAATTGTATCGCCTTATATTCAATATCAAATTCTAAAACCAACGGATACCGTATAAGGAATAACGATATCGATATCACCACATTCCTCAAAATAGTATCCGTATAATTAAGGAATCAAATCTTGAAATATTTGAATAAAAATTCCATTCAAATCCAATAATCATTCACTAGAAAAACTTAACTTGATTAAGAAGTTGTTAACTTCAGACTATTTTAATCACTTTCATCAAAAAAACCACTTTCACAAAATAGCTTTATATAATTCAAAAATGAATATATTTAATCCAAATTACTTTAAAATCATTTATTATGATATATCATAATTTTTTCCCCATTTTTAATAATTTAAAAATAGCTCAATTCGTTGAAAATTGATTTCAGGTCATTTACAGCAATAGCACTGTTTTTATTCAAATTTGATTTGAATTTATCTCAAAATCTAACTGTTTGATTTTTAAAATTGACATACCATTTGAAAACCCTTTTCATTCTAAACAAAACGTTTTTCGTTTCGAGAGAGTCCGACGGTCGAATCTCCCAGTACGTCCATTTAAAGTTATTGGTCGAAATTCACGAACAGTCGCTGTGCGACACGTCCTATTCGAACCATTTAAATAAACTTCATCGAAAATGTAATTTATAAAACGATTATAAATTCATTTTAAAACGATTCAATCTTAAATTTCATTGTAAATCAAAACTGAATAATTCATATTATTATGATATTAAAATGATAATATTTTTCAAAATATCACATTTTGAAATCCAAATTTTTCCTACAATCATTATAAAAATAAATAAGATCAATGGAAAAATGCATTCGAATTAAAAACGTCGTTTATACGCCTAACTCGTAGTCACATTTTGAAATTACTATTCATTTCAAAATAAATCTGAAAACATGCCTTACTTAATTGAAAGTAAATTCAAATCGAATTCTAGCTTTTACGAAATTTATTCACAACCATTTAACTGGTCCTTCCAAATAAATCTGAATTTAAAATTCAAACTTCGATTTTCTCCTAATATTTTATTAATAAAAATATACAAATTAAATCCAAACTGGAAAGAGATTCAACCAATTACCATATAATTGAGTTTATATGGATTTCACATATTATTGGATTTCAAACAACATTAATATCCATATCAACTATCATTCATCAATCAATGATTATAATATAAGTGTTTTCATCGTCAACGCTTATATTCATAGTTTAATAATAATGACGGTAAACTGTAAACATCATCCATCAATCACAAAACAAATGTTGCAATCACAGGCAATCGATACATATTCAGATATGAATATAATAACTTAATAAAATAGTTGAGTGAGAGTTCTCAATTTGATTGGTTTGAAATCGTTATAAAAAAATTATTTTGATTAAATTTAACTGGATGTTTAATTTAATCAAAAACTGTAACTTGCTCCAAATTCTTTCCAGTTAGGTTCACTATGAAGCTCTCGTCGTATTGGTTCCAACGACTCTAGTTTCACTCTATTCTTTTTCGATATGGAAAAGTTACGGTTATTTAAACTTATATTACATAAATAATTTTCTTAATGATAATTAAATTTCTAGTTATCTTAACTAATCACCATTTACTCCCATAATCATCTCCCCTTCTCTTCACATATACTGTCACGAATTCGAACCCACTTCGCACCGTCCTCCATCACCATGCATGCCACCAGAGTTGATCGGAGCTAGATTAGAGGTGCCCACGTCGTCGACCTTCGCATGTGCCAACACCGCCTGCCACCCCGTCCCAATCGCAACCCCCTCAGACTGGAAAAAGGGTTCCAACGACACCCCTTCAAGCTCAAAAATCACGCAACGTACCCCACTAAAATCGATCTTATCCGTATGAAATCGAAGATCTCAGAATGCTCTTTCACTTTTGTTTGGAAGTGATGATCTGATTCGAACTGATTTAAGAAAGGCCATGAGGAAAAACTGAGAATTATGGCTATTAATTTGTTAAGTGGCAGCGCATTGATATGAGGGTTAGGATTATGAGGGCGAAATGGGTATGTATCATATATATTAATTAATAGTTAATTCATCTATTACTTAACTGCGAAGTTTAACGTTCCGAACTCAAAAACGATCCCAACGATTGACATCCCTAGCCAAATATCTCTATTCCAGACACAATGGAATAGGATTCGTAAGCTAATTCGGTCGTTTTAATCTGTTTTTCTTAGATTTAAATATAAATCAATATAACATTAAATATTGAATTTCAACCTGCGTTTTAATTTACTACGACCACATACTAACTCCAAAAATTATGAGATTTGAAATCTCGCCATACTTCACAAATATGGTTCTAACGAGCCTTGTCTCGTCAAATTTGGAGGCCGTTTGAAAAATGGCCTTATTCCTAGCTTTAATTGAATTCTAATTGAATTTCAATATGCATTTAACTTTACCACATTTACATACGGGTTTAAATTGACTTAAAAATTAAAACCTAAAAATAATTTAACGTTTCGGATCCAATAAAATTGGTTTCATCGAAAACGGGGGTCGTTTGAAAAACAGCTATTTTTAAGGCTTAAATAAAACCAATAAAATACAAATAAATTCAAAAATAACTCAAATAAATAATAATAATAATAATAAATATTATCGTATATATCCAAATAAAAAGTCATATAGTTCCAAAATGAACATACATGAGTTTATAACTCGATATTATTAAAATCCAGGTTAAATCGATATTCAATTTTCATAAAGTGGGGGATACAAGACAAAGGGGAGAGCTTGTATCATATTGTGTGGGACCCATTTCAGTCGGTAACCCGGAGTATGTATCAAACAAAGTACTTCGTACTAGGAGGAGAAGGGGCACGTTTACTGACTGATTGTAAGAGATCTAAATGTAAAGGACGGTGTGAAGTACCCCACCTCCGTTAAGGTCACTCACAAAGGGAATGCCTTAATTTCGGTGGAGCATTATAGGTAAAAGATGCAGATAAATTATAAGACAGACAATTAAAGCAGCGACAAATAAATAAAACTTTATTTCATTGATAAACAGCTTGTACAAAGAATATTTTACAATACCAAAGTATCATGTCTTGCTTACAAAAATAAAGAAGTATAAAATGATTTCCCCAAATAAAGCATGAGCCAGCCATAGTAGTAGAAGAGAGAGTCCAAGGCAACACGTCAAAGAGTCTTCAAGCTTGAAAAGAGTAACGGTCCAAACAAACCTGAGCTATTCCCTACCTGACTACCTGGGGGGGAGGAAAGGAAGAAAAGAGGCTAAAGCAAACTAGGTCAGAAATAAAGTCTGGTAAGTCCAGTAATTCTTAGTATTTAAACGAGGAAAAGGGTCATGACATGAATAAAATAAATATAAGCCTAAACCATAGTAACAAGAAAATATGGGATAAGCATGGGATATGGCAAGATAAACTGAATATATCGATAAACTGAATGTATTGATAAACTGAATGCGCTTCTACTCCATCTCTGTTTCGCAACTACCCTGTTTATACTGATTTCTATATCTTTGCACTACCTAACTGGTGTCCAAACTAGTAATCTATGATCATATGATAACGTGATCCCAATCTTTGTATTTGCGGTTGCCTTTAGGTGTGCTTCTATTATGGGGATTCCGTTTATTACCTAGATCTAATCTAGGGCTTACTATCGAGTGCTTACTAGATTCAACCAGGGTTTACGCTACCCTGGGCCACTGGGGTTTATGCTACCTATTGAACGCTTCTCGGATTCAGGGTTTACGCGACCAAGGTCAAACTAGGGATTATGCTACCTACTTGTATTAATTTTCCATTTTTCTGTGTCAGTCGGCCCTCTCTTGCATGTAGATACTCTGTGCTGGCCCCACCATAAGGTGTATCAAGCCTTATGATAGCGACCCGACACGATTCAAGATGCACAGTGTATAACTACTGGTACCCAGTGCCTGCTTTTTACCACTCTGGAGTACGTGCATGCCCGTAAACCGTTGGAATCAACACAGACGTACCCCCTGCCGCTATCTTTGACAGCTTATAATCAGCCCAGTAATCGTTCCCCACCCTGCCTAGTTTCAGGGTACCATAATAAATCTATGTGGGTTACTGCTGAAATGGGTCCCCGTTACTAGGGTTTCCTGCTGGTTAAGTTTGTGGGCCTATATATACAAATATTACCTACCTACACGAGATGTACTTAACCCTTCCACTGATTCTAGCATGTTTATTTAATGGTTAAGTTCTGTGGGCCTATATTTACTAATATTACCCACCAACCCGATATGAACTTAACCTTCCCACAGATTCAAGCATGTTTATTTAATGGTTAAGTTTTATGGGCCTATATATACAAATATTACCCACCAACCCAACGTGTACTTAACCTTCCCACTCGTCAAGTCGTGTCGGTTAAGTGGTTCTTATTAACTTAACCTTTCTCACTTATCTTGTTGGTTTGGTTAAGTGTGATTTACTAACTTAACCCTGTTCAGTCATCAGGTTATATTGGTTAAGTATTCCCCATTTAACGTAACCCCATTAGCTCATCAAGTTATATTGGTCAAGTGTCATTATTCAATTCAGGTTAACTTAACCCATCCACCCGTCACGTCATGTTGGTTAAGTGTTTCCTTCTGGTGTTGACTTGACCCTACCTCAAATCATGTTATATTGGTTAAGTGTTGTTCTCGTGTTAATTTAACCCTTCCCATACATCATGTTATATAATTGGTTAAGTGTTTTCCTCTTGTATTACTTAACCCCACCACATGTCATTATATATTTTGTATAAGTGTTACCTTAGTTAACCTAACCCTATCATCTGCTTAATTAACATGTTACAACGGTTAAGTGTTCTAAATTTACTTAACCTCACCCACTTGTCTAATCAACATGTTGTAACGGTTAAGTGTTCTAATTTTACTTGACCTCACCCACTTGCCTAGTTAACATGTTATTACGGTTAAGTGTTTCCCTAATTACTTAACCTCACAATTTGTAGCTTGATTTATTCATGAGCCTTAATTAATTAATTAATTAATTAAAGCACCAACCACTCACATTAGACATATATTGTTGTGGTTACTGGATGTGCCGGTCGGTTCCGTGCAGGTTTACACCACAACTCAGTCTAACATCGGGTCTTTCTGGGCTTGATGCACTAACCACCCACATTAGACAGGTATTGTTGTGGTCACTGGATGTGCCGGTCGGTTCTGAGCAGTTTTACACCACAACTCAGTCTAACCTCGGGTTAGGCATATTCATCTTTTACTAAATTTACATATTTACTATTTATGTAAATTTTCCATAAATCAATTTAGCCTAGATCATATTCATCTATCATGCAAATTAACATACTTATATTCTATGCCCAAAACTTGATTTACCAATCAATTTACCCAACTTGCAGTTTATACCAATTTAGATTTAATATTCCCCTTTTATAATTTATGCCCAATTTAGATTAATATTCCAATTTACGGTTCATGTCAAAACTAGATTTAATATTCTAGTTTACTGTTTATGTTTACACGCCAATTACACACTTTACGGCCAAATGAATTTATCAACTTATGCCCAAGTCTAATATGCACGTAAATCATTCACCATTATAACCAATTAAGATTATGCCAACATATTTATTATGCCAAACTAACTTAATTAAGCTACGCCCAAATTCCCGCGTCGTAATCGTACGTATAACATGATTTCACAAGTTTCTAAGTACTCATGAAATGATACTAATAGTATCAAAGCAAGGAATAGGGGATAAGCACGAGAATTGATATAAAAGAATAGCCATGCAAGAATGCACCAAATACAAAAATAATGGTTCCAATGGGTTTGATGTGCATAACAGTGAATAGGAATAAACTAGCCAAGTGACACACTAAATATGAGATCCACATAAGCAAGGGAATAGGCATAGGTGATTTGGTCCAACATAATGCCAGTTCAAGGTACAACATGATAGGTTAATTGTAACAATGGGAATAGTCATAAGCTACTAACTACAAGAGTCATAGGCAATTAACCACAATAGTCGTGGGCGACTAATCACAATAATTTCTTAATCAATGTCATAGGAAATAGTCTCATAGTTATGATTCATAGTCGTAGGCAATAATTTCATAGACGACAGTTCATGGCCATAGTCTTAGACAAAGGTCTCATAGTCATAGTCATAGTCATAGTCATAGGCAATAGCTTCATAGGCAATAGTTTCATAGTCATATGCAATCACTTTATAGGCAATAGTTTCATAGTCATAGTCTTAGGCAAAAGTCTCATAGTCATAGTCATAAATCAGATCCAAAGGCATATATAACTTTCGATTTGACATAAGCACGAATCAAAGATAATTAACTTGCAAATTGGTATAGTTC
The DNA here is from genome assembly GCA_030737875.1 of Allium sativum. NCBI lineage: Eukaryota > Viridiplantae > Streptophyta > Magnoliopsida > Asparagales > Amaryllidaceae > Allium > Allium sativum. Next base: position 255,386,183 of record CM060927.1, on the reverse strand, counting down.
TATATTTTCATTCATTACATTCACAATTCCAATTACATGTTCAAATCTAAGGAATAACCGAACTTACAGTGATCAGTTTAGAAAAGGCGATTTGCTATGATTCGAGTGACGTTGCTTGAAGCGGAATGCCTATGGTCCAACTTGAAGCTTTATCTTGATTTGAATCTCCAATTTGAAGAAGAACTATAACTTGTTTTAATGGAGAATAAGATTTATTTTAATTAGGATTGAGGCAGAATATAGGCGTAATGAAGTTGTGTGGAGAAAGTGAAGTTTGGGTGCGTTTATATAGCGTAGAACTCATTAATTTGTTCCAGAAATCAGCCCGGATACATAAAAATGAATTCTTCCTCGGATCTAGAAAAGCACAGCAGGTCGACTCCCAGGTCGACCTATAGGGGGGAGGTCGAGTCCCTGGTCGACCCCCTGGTCGACCTGGGTCCTGGGCGGGAATTTTCCCGCCCTGCCTGCTTCTGTGTTCTGTTTTAAATTTTGAATTCAGTTTCGAGCTGTTTTTAAATTTGAGCTGAAACTTCCGAAGGCCTTAACTTCTTCATACGAAGTCCAATTCACGCAAACTCGGAATCTATCTCAAGCAGAATTCCAAGACGAACACAATGGCATAACCGTTTCCCTTAATTATTCTCTTAAAAATTAAGTATACTTTGATTTGTTACATTAATGTTTATAGAAAATACGGGGTGTTGCATTCTCCCCTGCTTAAAGGATTTCGTCCCCGAAATCATCAAGTTAAGAAGAATGTATCCTAACATCCAGAATCCATCTACTCATCCATTTAGTCACAGGCATCCATTGTCCCTAAAAAGGATTTCTAATGCTTTCATGATTCTATGCATTGTGTGTGTACATGTCCTTATCTAATGTAAAATCAGGCGGTCTACTAATTCAGTTGACCTCCTTATTGCGAATTATGTCAGTGCCATGAGTCCATCATGTATGCAATTATCCCTAGTCAGGTAAGTACTATATGCGTGCATATTCATTTATCTATATGCAACATCCATATGATAACACATCAAGTTTTAATCCATCTACAAATACATATATGCATATGCAAACATGAAAGTGACTGTGCCGATCTAATACCTAATGTGTGTGTATATGCATCCACTAGCAACCACTTGCAACCATCAATCATAACATGTTTCAATTACATGTTTACATCCAAATGGGTTCCTACCTAAGGATAAAGGATAGGATCGAGGAGATATACCTAAAAAGCTAAAGACTAGCATGCAAATAGATTTTACAAAAAAAGAGGAATCAAGCATATACCCTTAAAAAGGGTAAGATGCGCGTATCTAGTCTTCAGTCTTCTAAGTCCCACCTTCTTGAGATTCCTTCCACTGTACCTTATCTAATTTAACTTCATGGTTGCGAAGCTTCTTGACCTCCATTTCCAAAACCCACTAGTAAAGATAGGCCCTCGATCACTTACTATGCTAGAGGGTATCCAATGTAGTCAAACTATCTTCCCGAGAAAAACATATGTTAATCATGATACCAAGTGTATATACCTAAGATAATAGAGGTCTCTCCTCTACTTAGCTTATCCATCATGCTGCAAATCTGAGGGTCTAAAGCTAATAGCTACTATGTGCTTATTACCTCTCTTATGGTCAGTCTAACTTATGGTGCCAGCCCCAACCATTTATTTCTCACGCAAACCATCCTAGTCGAACTCGACATCCCTCAAGTACAAGCCCCAAAGGCCTAAACCAATATCAGACAAGCACCCAAGGGATACCTCTTTCGAATTTGGACGATCTATGTGAGATGATACTAACAAAACAACCGAACAATTGAGCACTTTACTGACTCTGGCTATCCTTGCCAATCTTGCTCTAGAATTATCGTTGATCGCATAACTGGCTTTGCAGTGTCATCTAGATACATGCGGAAGTCTGTCTCGAATTTTTAGGGGGGAAACCCCTACCCTAATCAAAATATTTTGCGTACTCATGGACTACCCCAACAGATCGAAAATCGTCGATAGATAAGTAATGTGATTCTAGGTAGCTAAGACAAACTGATCCCTTGGGATCGTACGAAATCTCAATGGTATTCTTGAGGCAAGTCGAAAGTCTAACTACCCTTGTTTCATAATTACAAGCTAACCAATCAATGCCTAGAATCAACCCATAGCCCAAAAACATAAGCACAAATATAGCTATTCTCAAATCCCCACAAGTCAAAGATAAATGTTTCGAACCAGCAATTGGATTTGAGACTATAATGGGATCCTCTACTACACAATATCTAGGGTGCAGAGACTCAACTATGGAAGAATATATATATATACGGTTGTGAAGCGCTAAAATCGGAAGGAGTACTAACAGGATAATCAAAAATGAAAAACTCTTTCAACCGAAATCTTACTGCCTCTCTCTCAAGTATGCTGGCGGTGAGAGCATGCACTCGCCTTCCGGAAAATCCTGTCCCTTGTTCTTGCCCTTTTCCTCAATTATATGACCCGTTATACCCTAGTAAATATACTTACTCTTGTCTTAGGTTTTACTATTTTTTCCTCCCCTCCTTTGTGAGCCAAGTCCATATCCATGGGTTCTTCATCCTTGTGTTGTGCTACGTAGCCAAACCCCCTCATTCTCAACATTGCCATCCTTGTGTAACTTGTTGACATGTCTCTCGAAAGCTGCTTCCATCGCAAGGAGAATCCTACAAATCTCGAAAGAAAATTAGCCGCAGGTGAAACTGCTACGGCTACAAATGGAAGTTGGGCACTTGTTTGCCTTTTGACAAGTGTATTGTCGAGCCAACAAAACCATGCTGCGATGAGGTTACCTCCCAGAAAGCCAGGAGCCCCGGAGACTCAAGAAAGAAGGAAACAAGGATTCAAATAGAGGATCAAAAGATAGTGCATATGGCTTTGAGGAATATGCCTTTAAAACAAAACTTTTCTTTTCAAAATGCTTCTTTAAAAATAATTTGAAAATAATTTTTCAAATCTTTTTATCTGATCCGGTAACCTTCGGCTCTGATACCAAGTGAAACACCCCACCTCTGTTAAGGTCACTTACAAAGGAAATGCCTTAATTTCGGTGGAGCATTATAGGTAAAAAATGCAGATAAATTACAAGACAGACAATTAAAGCAGCGGAAAATAAATAAAACTTTATTTTATTGATAAACAGCTTGTACAAAGATTGTTTTACAATACCAAAGCATCCTGTCTTTCTTACAAAAATAAAGAAGCACAAAATGATTTCCCCAAATAAAGCATGAGCTAGCTATAGCAGTAGAAGAGAGAGTCCAAGGAAACACGTCAAAGAGTCTTCAAGCTTGGAAAGATTAACGATTCAAACAAACCTAAGCTATTCCCTCCCTGACTAAGTGAAACACCCCAGCTCTGTTAAGGTCACTCACAAAGGGAATGCCTTAAATTCGGTGGAGCATTATAGGTAAAAGATGCAAATAAATTACAAGACAGACAATTAAAGCAACGGCAAATAAATAAAACTTTATTTCATTGATAAACAGCTTGTACAAAGATTGTTTTACAATACCAAAGTATCATGTCTTGCTACAAAAATAAAGAAGCATAAAATGATTTCCCCAAATAAAGCATGAGCCAGCCATAGCAGTAGAAGAGAGAGCCCAAGGCAACACGTCAAAGAGTCTTCAAGCTTGGAAAGAGTAACGGTCTAAACAAACCTGAGCTATTCCCTCCCTGACTACCTGGGGTGGAATAGAAGAAAAGAGGCAAAAGAAAATTAGGTCAGACATAAAGTCGGGTAAGTCCAGTGATTCTTAGTATTTAAACGAGGAAAAGGGTCATGACATGAAAAAACTAAATATAAGACTAAACCATAGTAACAAGATAATATGGGATAAGCATGGGATATGGCAAGATAAACTGAATGTACCGATAAACTGAATGTACTGATAAACTGAATGCGCTTCTATTCCTTCTCTGCTTTGCAACTGCCCTGTTTATACTGATTTCTATATCTTTGCACTACCTAACTGGTGTCCAAACTAGTAATCTATGAACATATGATAACGTGATCCCAATCCCTGTAATTGCGGTAGCCTTCAGGTGTGCTTCTATTATAGGGATTCCGTTTATTACCTAGATCTAATCTAGGGCTTACTATCGAGTGCTTACTAAATTCAACCAGGATGCTACCCAGGGCCACTGGGGTTTATGTTACCTATTGAATGCTTCTCGGATTCAGGGTTTACGCGACCTAGGTCCAACTAGGGACTATGCTACCAAATTGTATTAATTTTCCATGTATCTGTGTCAGTTGGCCCTCTCTTGCGTGTAGATACCCTATGCTGGCCCCACCTTAAGGTGTATCAAGCCTTATGATAGCGACCCGACACGATTCAAGATGCACAGTGTATAACTACTGGTACCCAGTGCCTGCTTTTCCCACTCTGGGGTACGTGCACGCCCGTAAACCGTCGGAACCTACACTGATGTACTCCCTGCCGCTATCTTTAACCGCTTATAATAAGCCCAGTAATCGTGCCCCACCCTGCCTATTTTCAGGGTACCATGATACATCTATGTGGGTTACTGCTGAAATGGGTCCTCGTTACTAGGGTTTCCTGCTGGTTAAGTTTGTGGGCCTATATATACAAATATTACCCACCCACATGAGATGTACTTAACCCTCCCACCAATTCTAGCATGTTTATTTAATGGTTAAGTTCTGTGGGCCTATATTTACTAATATTACCCACCAACCCGATATGTACTTAACCTTCCCACGGATTAAAGCATGTTTATTTAATGGTTAAGTTTTGTGGGCCTATATATACAAATATTACCCACCAACCCGACGTGTACTTAACCTTCCCACTCGTCAAGTCGTGTCGGTTAAGTGGTTCTTACTAACTTAACCTTTCTCGATTATCTTGTTGGATTGGATAAGTGTGATTTATTAACTTAACCATGTTCAGTCATCAGGTTATATTGGTTAAGTATTCCCCATTTTACTTAACCCATTAGCCCATCAAGTTATATTGGTCAAGTGTCATTAATCAATTCAAGTTAACTTAACCCATCCACCTGTCACATCATGTTGGTTAAGTGTTTCCTTCTGGTGTTGACTTGACCCTACCTCAAATCATGTTATATTGGTTAAGTGTTGTTCTCGTGTTAACTTAACCCTTCCCATACATCATGTTATATAATTGGTTAAGTGTTTTCCTCTTCTATTACTTAACCCCACCACATGTCATTATATATTTTGGTTAATTGTTACCTTAGTTAAATTAACCCTATCATCTGCTTAATTAACATGTTACAACGGTTAAGTGTTCTAAATATACTTAACCTCACCCACTTGTCTAATGAACATGTTATAACGGTTCAGTGTTCTAATTTTACTAAACCTCACCCACTGGCCTAGTTAACATGTTATTACGATTAAGTGTTTCCCTAATTACTTAACCTCACCATTTCTAGCTTGATTTATTCATGAGCCTTAATTAATTAATTAATTAAAGCACCAACCACTCATATTAGACAAATATTGTTGTGGTTACTGGATGTGCCGGTCGGTTCCGGGCAGGTTTACACCACAACTCGGTCTAACCTCGGGTCTTTCTGGGCTTGATGCACTAACCACCCACATTAGACAGGTATTGTTGTGGTAACTAGATGTGTTGGTCGGTTCCGGGCAGTTTTACACCACAACTCAGTCTAACCTCGGGTTAGGCATATTCGTCTTTTACTAAATTTACATATTTACTATTTATGTAAATTTTCCGTAAATCGATTTAGCCTAGATCATATTCATCTGTCATGCAAATTAACATACTTATATTCTATGCCCAAAACTTGATTTACCAATCAATTTACCCAACTTGCAGTTTATACCAATTTAGATTTAATATTCCCCTTTTACAATTTATGCCCAGTTTAGATTAATATTCCAATTTACGATTCATGTCAAAACTAGATTTAAAATTCTAGTTTACCGTTTATGTTTACACGCCAATTACACACTTTGCGACCAATTGAATTTATCAACTTATGCCCAAGTCTAATATGCATGTAAATCATTCACTATTATAACCAATTTAGATTATGCCAACATATTTATTATGCCAAACTAACTTAATTAAGCCACGCCCAAATTCCCGCACTGTAATCATACGTATAACATGATTTCACAAATTTCTAAGTACTCATGAAATGATACTAACAGTATCAAAGCAAGGAATAGGGGATAAGCACGAGAATTGACATAAAAGAATAGCCATGCAAGAATGAACCAAATAAAAAAATAATGGTTCCAATGGGTTTGATGTACATAACAGTGAATAGGAATAAACTAGCCAAGTGACACACTAAATATGAGATCCACATAACCAAGGGAATAGGCATAGGTGATTTGGTCCAACATAATGCCAGTTCAAGGTACAACATGATCGTTTAATTGTAACAATGGGAATAGTCATAAGAAACTAACTACAATAGTCATATGTAATTAACCATAATAGTCATGGGAGACTAATCACAATAATTTCTTAATCAATGTCATAGGCAATAGTCTCATAGTTATGATTCATAGTCGTAGGAAATAATTTCATAGACGACAGTTCATGGCCATAGTCTTAGACAAAGGTCTCATAGTCATAGTCATAGTCATAGGCAATAGCATCCTAGGCAATAGTTTCATAGTCATAGTCATAGTCATAGACAATAGCTTTATAGGCAATAGTTTCATAGTCATAGTCTTAGGCAAAAGTCTCGTAGTCATAGTCGTAAATCAGATCCAAAGGCATAGATAACTTTCGATTTGACATAATCACGAATCAAAGATAATTAACTTGCAAATTGGTATATTTCTATATTTTGATTCATTACATTCACAATTCCAATTACACGTTCAAATCTAAGGAATAACCGAACTTACAATGATCGGTTTAGAAAAGGAAATTTGTTATGATTCGAGTGACGTTGCTTGAAGCGGAATGCCTATGGTCCAACTTGAAGCTTTATCCAATTTGAAGAAGTAATATAACTTGTTTTAATGGAGAATAAGATTTATTTTAATTAGGATTGAGGAAGAATATAGGCATAACGAAGTTGTGTGGGGAAAGTGAAGTTTGGGGACGTTTATATAGCGTAGAACTCATGAATTTGGTCCAGAAATCAGCCCGAATACATAAAAATGAATTCTGCCTTGGATCTGGAAAAACAGGGCAGGTCGACCCCCAGGTCAACCTATAGGGGGGAGGTCGACCCCCGGTCGACCTGGGTCCTGGGCGATTTCCCGCCCAGCCCGCTTCTGGGTTATGTTTTGAATTTTGAATTCAGTTTCGAGTTGTTTTTAAATTTGAGTTGAAACTTCCGAAGGCCTTAACTTCTTCATACGAAGTCCGATTCATGCAAACTCGGAGTAGAATTCCGAGACGAACGCAATATCGTAACCTGTTTCCCTTAATTCTTCTATTAAAAATGAAGTATACTTTGATTTGTTACATTAACGTTTACAGAAAATACGGGGTGTTACATGGTGTGGGCGGCACAAACCGAACGGGTCTTGTGCGTGCATGAGCCGGGCAGAAGGGGATAAAATGACCGTGACACCTATAGATATGGTTGTGCACATTATTACGACGAGGGGTTGCCACTTTAAGAAGTGATACCTCAGACTGTGGGGCCAGCACAAGGTATCTACGAGGATTAGGAGCAGATCAATCAGGGTAGTAGTTAGGATACATTTGGACGTATACCTAAGCCTACCACTTTATATTTGAAGGGATCACCTCTTTCTGGATATACTAGTGACTATGCAGAGTAATCTTTAGAAGCATATGCACCTTATCATGTCGACCTTGTTACACCTTCCATTTATGTAGTGATCTCCCTTATCCACTTTATATGCCTATCATGTTACTTTTATTTATTTATTAGCTAAAAGTAACTAGACTCGCCAGACTTTATGTTTGACCCTTTTTGTTTCCCCTTCTTTCTTCCATTCCCCCCCTCGGGTTCTCAGGGAGGAAACACTCAGGCTTGACCGTGATTCTGCTTATTTTGTTGGAGCTGCTGATATGTGTAGCTCAAGCTCCTATCCTTGTTGCCATGGCTATATTTTGTTCTTGGGGAATTTTATTTCTTTTATGTACTCTGATATTTCTGAAGTACAAGACTGTAGTTTTTATGTTGTAATGGGCTTTTATATTTTAGACAAATGATGTTTTGGACCACGGTATCTTATGATTAATAAAGTTGTTTTATTCCGTTGCAAAATTTTATATCTGTCTTGTAATTATTCTGTGTCTGTTTACCTATAACGCTTCACGAAACTTAATACATTCCCTTAGCGAGTGACATTAACGGACGTGGAGTGTCACACTTGGTATCATAGCTGAAGTTTACCATATTAGATGAAAGGTTTTGAAAAATATCTTGGAAAAGGTTTTAAAAGAAAGCATTTTCAAAAAGAAAAGTCTGTTTTGAAAAACATTCCCTAAAGAGCCATATGTAATACTCTTCGATCATTTGTCTAAATCTCTTCCTTTTTCTTTTCAGTATGCCTGGGGAACAAAACATTCCTAGTATCCCAGAGGGCATCACAATACTTAGATGGTTCCGTAGGTATTTGGAGGCCACAGCGCCTTCCGAAGGCCAAAGAGACGTTCCTCCCCCAACTGCACCAGTCATTCCTCCTCCTCCCCCTCCAAGAGCAGATAACTTAGCCATGATCTGCAAAGACTTCCTTGCTATATGAGGGAAGCCATTCCATGGGAAAGATACATTCGTAGAAGCTCAGAATTGGGCTTAAGTTGACTGAGGATTTATTCGTAATCTTTGAAGTGGAGGACCGAAGAAAGATTTAGTTAGCTACTTGGCTGTTAAAGGACGAAGCCTCATTTTGGTGGGAAGTCACCCAAGCTGGACGTCAGGTGGAAAGTTGGGAAGATTTTAGTTAGAGGTTCAAAATGAAATTTCTTTCCCAAGCTAAAAGCAGCATGCATATGGAGAGATTCTTAGCACTCAGACAAGGAAACTTGACGGTGAAAGAATATGTGAACAAATTCAACCAGCTATCAAGGTTCGGGTTAGAGTTGGTGGATACGCCGCACAAAAAGGCTTTGTGGTTTGCTAAAAGGCTGAATGAACCCCTTCATGGGTTAGCCATGTCCCATATTCCAATGGGGTCCACTTTTGAAAAACTTGTCGATATGGCCCTGATGCATGAGGAGGACAAGGGAGAGAAGAAGCAGGTAAAGGCTGAGGGGACATCGCAAAATAGGAAGGTGTGGCCCAAGAAGGGGCAGTAACAATAGCAGAAGAAAGGATGGAAAAATGATAAAGGCAAGGATAAGAGAAAATGTCACCATTATGAGAAGGAAGGTCATCTAGTTAAAGACTGTAAGCGAAGGAAGAATTCTTGCTACCACTGTGGAGAGGTCGGACACTTTGCTAAAGAGTGCCTGAAGAAACGGGGATCACAGGGACAAGGTCAAAGGGTAGGAAATTCTAGAGGGCAGATGCATGCTCTCGCGACCAGTGCTCCTGATAGAGGTAGAAATATTCCTATAGCTATGGGTTGCTTCTAGGAATGGATTGGCTTACCACGTATGGTGCCACTCTGGATTGTGAAAAGAGGGTTGTTAGGCTTCTGACTTGTCATGGGAGGACCCTCGAGATTTCGTGTGGCCCATAAGGGTTGGTTATGCTTAGTTTCCTAGAGTCTTTTGATGCATCTATTGATAATCTGCAATCTATTCCAGTAGTCCGAGATTATTCGGATGTTTCTGATGAGGTTCAGGGTTTACCTCTGAGGCGCGAGATCGACTTTCGTATATATTTTGTGGACAATACAGAGCCAGTTGCATTATCAGTGCGCCATATGGCTCCAAAGGAAAGGAGGGAGCTGAGTAAGCAAGTAGGGGAGCTACTCGAGAAAGGGTTTAATAGACGAAGCATATCTGAATGGGGTTCTCCGGTATTATTCGCAACTAAAGCGGATGGTTCGCTTTGCTTGTGTGTTGATTATAGAGAGCTGAATTAACTCACTAAGAAGAATAGACACCCGCTCCCGAGGATTGATGATTTATTTGATCAGCTTGTTGGTGCCTCGGTATTTTCTCAGTTAGACTTGGCCACAGGTCTTCATCAGTTGAGGGTGGCCGAGGACAACATAAATAAGACTGCTTTTAGGACTCCAGATGATTTCTTTGAATGGCTAGTTATGCCTTTTGGGCTGACGAATGCACCTGCCTATTTTGTCGATCTGATGAGTAGGGTGTTTCGGGAGTTCCTAAATAAGTTTTTGGTAGTCTTTGTTGATGATATTTTGATCTTCTCCAAAAGCGAAGAAGAGCATGCCAACATTTGAGAGAAGTTTTGAAAACTCTCCATGACCATCAGCATAAAGCAAAGTTCCCCAATTGTCATTTTTGGTGAAAAGAGGTGAGATTTTTAGGGCATGTGATCTCCAAAGAAGGGATAGCCGTAGATCCCGCGAAGGTGGTTGTAGTGCAAGATCGGTATGTTCCTAAAAATGCAACCAAGGTGAGAAGCTTTCTTGGGTTAGTAGGTTACTATAGGAAGTTCATTAAGGACTTCGCAAAGATATCAGCCCCACTCACCAGGCTAACGAAGAAGAACTTGGAATTCTCATGGGATATAGACTATGACATTGCTTTCCAACGACTGAAGAGGGCTCTGACAACAACCCTAGTCTTGACCTTACCTGACGTGAATAAAGTGTTTACCTTTTACACTGATGCATGCGATACAGGGCTTGGTGCGTTCTAATGCAAGAAGGGAAAGTAGTGTGTTATGGGGGTAGACAACTGAGAGTTCATGAAAAGAACTACCCCACCCATAATCTAGAGCTAGCTTCCATAGTGTATACATTAAAGACGTGGCGTCATTATTTACTTGGAGAGAAGTTCGAGTTATACACAGATCATAAATCTCTCAAGTACCTGTTCTCACAGAAGGATCTCAATTTAAGGCAATAGCGGTGGATGGAGTTTCTAGCTTCTTACGATTTTGATATTTCTTATACCTCTGGCAAGGGTAATGTGGTGGCAGACGCACTAAGTAGGCAAAGGGTGGCCCTGAGTCCTTTGTTTGTCGAAAGAAAGAACTTGGAGTTCATATTAGCTTTTGATGATTTTAGACCCTCCATCGAGATTTTGCCTGATTTGTTTGCATCCTTGGAGATATGACCGACTCTTATGGACCAGATAGGAGCTTTGCAACAAGGTGACCCACAGATTCTAGACATCATGGATAAGCTTAGAACAGGGGAGACTTCTAGTCACCTCGTAGATATGCCACAGACGAAAAGGGGTGGTTGCAACGAGATGGAAGGCTTTGTGTTCCTCAAACTGGAAGCTTAATAAATCCAGTCCTAGAAGAAGCCCACCATTCTAAGATGACCATTCATCCAGGCGGTGATAAGATGTACAGGGACATGAAGAATGTTTTCTTTTGGGTTGGAATGAAGAAAGATGTAACCGAATTTGTTTCCCAATGTTTAGTTTGCCAGCAAGTCAAAGCTGAGAAAAAGAAGCCCGGTGATTTACTTCATCCTTTGGAGGTTCCTCAGTGGAAATGGGAGAGCGTCTCAATGGATTTTATAGATGGTTTGCCTAGATCGAAGAAAGGCAACACCAGTAACTGGGTTGTGGTAGATAGACTCAGTAAGAGCGCTCACTTTATTCCAGTTAAGAGTAAGAGGACGACGTCATGGTTAGCAGCAATTTATGTCCGAGAGATGGTTCGTCTTCATGGAGTTCCTTCCAACATCGTGAGTGATCGTGACCCCATCTTTACCAGAGAATTTTGGAGGAGCTTGCAAGAGGCATTAGGTACACAGTTGTGTTTGAGCACCGCTTATCATCCTCAGACTGATGGGCAAACGGAGAGGGTGAACGGAATTCTAGAAGATCTTTTAAGGCTGTGTATCCTAGACTTCGGAAGGACTTGAGAAGAGCATCTCCCTTTAGTAGAGTTTGCCTATAACAACAGCAATCAGGCCAGCATCGGCATGACACCCTTCGAAGCATTGTACGGACGACCCTGTAGATCACCAACTTGTTGGTGGGAATCTACAGAAAGATTATTACTTGGACCAGATATGGTTAGAGAAATGTATGAAAAGATTAACCTTATTTGATGGTGGATTAAGACAGCTCAAGATAGGCAGAAATCCTATGCAGATAAGAGAAGGACTGACCTAGAATTTGAAGCAGGAGACTTGGTTTTTATCAAAGTGTCACCTCTGAGGAATGTGGTTCGCTTCAGATCGGTAGGGAAGTTGGCACCTAGGTTTGTGGGACCATTTCCCATAACCGAGAGGATTGGCCAAATGGCCTATAGAGTAAAGCTTCCTATAAATCTATCTGGTGTTCATGATGTTTTCCATGTTTCTCATATGTGGAAGTGCTTGCATGACACCGCGGAAGTTGTTGAGCTGAGTATATTGGAAGAGATAGAAATGGAACGGAGGCAACAGTGAAACACCCCACCTCCATTAAGGTCACTCACAAAGGGAATGCCTTAACTTTGGTGGAGGTTTGTAAGTAAAAGCCACAGATAAACTCAAGACAGATATAAATACACATATTTTAAATAGCGGAGACCAACAAACTTTTATTTCATCAATAAGTGTATCAAACAAAAGATTTCCATAATTGTCTCAAAATACTTCCAACATTACAACCTCATAACTGTCTTGATTATTAAAGAAGCATGAAAACATAAATAAATTGACAAAAATCCCCATAGTGATATCCAAAGCCATTATCCGAGCAAGAAAGATCCAAATCATACATCTTTGTTCTTAGTGCTTGTAAAGAGTCTGACTGAGTTGAGTTGTTTCCTCCCTGTGGACCTCGGGGGGCACGGAAGAAAAGAAGACGAAAAGAAATAGGGTCAGACATAAAGCCTGAGAAAATCTAGTAACTCTTCAGTATGTGAATAAGAAAAGGGTATGATAGACATAAACTAAAAATAGGAAAGTGTCACCAGCTAAGGAAGTGTCGAATGTACTATCGCACCCATACTATATCTCTGCACCTATTTGAGTTTATTGTAGTTGGCACCTTTGGTGAGGGTGAAGTGATCCCCATTCTTGTTAAAAGATCGGCTCCTACTCGCGTTAATATGTGTCATACGGCCCCCAAGAATGATAGATGCTTATGCTAGTCCCACCATGGGGTGTATCAAGACCCATGTTGGCGGCCCCGACACAAAACTAGAAGGCATAGGTTATACTACTGGTGTCCCCAGTGTCCTGGTTATCTGCTCCGGAGTGTGTGCACGCCCGCACTCCGTTAGGCCTACACTGTGCACCCACCGTCGTCGTTTGACCGCTTACAATCAGCCCAGTAATCGTGCCCCACCCTGCCTAGTTTCAGGGTACCGTTGATACCTAACTTTGGGTTACAGCTGAAACGGGTCCCTCGTTACCAGGATTTTCTAGTCAAACATGTTAAGTGGTTAAGTGTCTGTATTTACCTAACCCCACCCAACAATTCTTGTTAACATGTTGAATTTGGTTAAGTGTTATAGTTGACTTAACCTTACCATCTGTCCTTAGCCTCTTAGGAGCACCAGACCACTCACATTAGATAGGTATTGCTACGGTTACTGGATGTGTCGGTCGGTTCCGGGCAGGTTTACACCGTAGCTCAGTCTAACCTTGGGTCCTTATTGGGCTCAATGCTTAACCACCCACATTGGATAGGTATTGTTGTGACTACTGGACAGCCAGGCGGGTCCGGGCAGGTTTACATCACAACTCAATCCAATCTTGGGTTAAGCATATCGTGTTTTCTAAATTTACATATTTTATTACTTCTCAACTATATGTAAATGTCATATCTTTTATTTTTTGGGTATTTCAATTCACACCGCTTATATGTCAAAATCATTGGCATGTGCCAAACATGTCAACTTATATTTTCATATTTTACACCCAACGTTATTACCCCCGTTTGTTCGCAACGTTATAACATGTGTTGGGCTTGTCACAATTCAGTCCAACTTTATAAACGTGAGGAAAAGGGGAAATCAAGAACATGTAATACATAAAGGTGTGTGGCGCATGAACTTGCAATTTGGCGATTCAACTAACATATAACATGGGTCATGTGAACTTGCATTCAAATCAAAGTATGACTAAGTAGGCGACATATGAAATGGCATAGTTTAGGCAAATACAAACTTGTGTTTAAACATGTTTAACTTGGCATAATATCGACCACAAAACTAGCATGTTATATATTCATCAAAATGTACAATTTTTACATCTAATCATATATCCTATTTCAACATGAACTTGCATAGTTTATGAAACCCAAACGATGTTTGACATAGAACCAATTATATTTTGCAAATAAACATGAACTTGCATAGTTTATGAAACATAGATCCAATTATACTTGCAAACATAGATCTAATTATACTTGCCAATTAACATAAGAATGATATCATAGGTTTTGGGTCATGCAGGCATAGAAGGTCTATAACATGTTTACATAAATTCTAATTTAGACTAAGGGAATATACATAGTCCATGCCGTCGACATATACAAAAAGGGATCAATTTCTAGTTTTTGCCACAAACTTGCAAGTGCCATTGTTTTCATATACAATTGTTCAATAGGCTTGCATCAATCAATTTATGCCACAAACATCAATACACAAGTCATGATAGAACCATTACAATACAAAAAAATTATAACAACACGATTCTATTTTCATTTACATCGAATCACATCACAGTTTTTATTCATATTCTGAAAGGTCACTATACTTACAACGAATGCAGAATCTTGAATTCTGAATTCTGAAACTGAGATGCGCTCCTTTGGGTCGACTAACGTTGCGTTGATTGATTTGATTAAACTTTAATTTGATTCGTCTCTTAGGCTTTAGTGTTGGCTTGTCTCTAGGCTTTCTAATTGATGGTCATTCCTAGTTCCTCTCCAGCAGCATGACGGCTTTTGTATTCTATTATTTGTGTGAATTTAGGGTTAGACTTGAGTTGTATTTATAGAATTTTAAATTGTTTTGAGTCGTCAGATGAAGATAGGAGGAATCTAGACCATACAAAGTTCAAAGAGCCAATCAAGAGGTGACACGTAAGCCCTAGTGACTCAGCCAAGCATCAGAATTCGACCAGACCCTGACCAGGCCAGCCAGGACCTGACCAGCAGGTCATTCTGACCTGGGTGCACTTCGCAGGTGCACTAGGCTAAAAATGTACTGGCGCACATCCCAAGTGTGCCAGTTCAACTTTGTTCTGGCGCACTTCCCAAGTGCGCCAGTACATTCTGACCCGTTTTCTGGTTTTTCTGCCCAACTTCGTTCGTCCATATCTTCTTCATACGATATCCGTTTTACGCAAACTTGGACTCTATCTCAAGCAGAATTTCGAGACGAACGCAATGGCGTAATCCATTTCCCTTGATTTCATCATTTATAATTAATTATACTTTAATTTGTGAAGCTTAACGTTATAGAATTCACGAGGTGTTACATTCTCCCCCCTTAAAAGGATTTCGTCCCCGAAATCTTCATGTTAGGAAGAATGTATATCCTACCATCCAACAGTCCATCTACTTAACCAACAAACATATGCATACACTGTCCTAAAAGACTTCTAATGCTTCATGATCATATGCATAGTGTGTGTACATGTCCTTATCTAATGCAAAAATCAGGCGGTCTACTGATTCGGTTGACCTCCTTAATGCGAATCATGTAAGTGTCATGAATCCATTATGTATGCAAATTTTTCCTACTCATAATTCTACATGAGTGCACAACTATTCATACAAATGCGACAACCATATGACAGCATATCAAGTTTTCAACCTTATACAAATAAGAATACATATATGCATATGCTGTATGAAGTGACTGAGCCGATCTAAGACCTAAATTGTGTGTGTATATGCATCCACGAGCAACCACTAGCAACCACTTGCAACCACTTGCAGCCATCAACCATAACATGTTTCAAATACATGTTTATATCCAAAGGGGTTTCTACCTAAGGATAAAGGATAATATCAAGGAGATATACCTAAAAATATAGATACAAGCATAACTTAAGAAAAAAGAGAGGTTAAAGATTTACCCTCAAAAAGAAGAGGGTAGGCAGCGCGTATTCTATCCTCAGTTTCCCAAGTCGCGTCTTCCTCGGCGTTGCTCCACTGAACCTTAACGAGCTTCACTTCGCGGTTGCGTAGCTTTTTTATTTAAGTTCCTACGATTTGAGTTGGAACTCTCCTCACAGTTGCTTCACGTTCCACTTCGGCTTCTTCTAGAATGCTTGGCTCCACCACTTCCGCTGATTCATGTAGACATTTCCGGAGATGAGAAACGTGAAATACGTTGTGAATTCCGGCCAATCTTTCAGGAAGATCTACTCTATAAGCCATTTTCCCAATCTTCTCGATGATAGGGAATGGTCCTACAAATCTTGGTGCTAGCTTTCCTGCGGATCCAAAGCGAACGACGTTCCTTAAAGGTGATACCTTAACGAAAACCCTGTCCCCAACCTCAAACTCAAGGTCGGTCCTTCTTTTGTCGGCGTAGGATTTCTGTCTGTCTTGGGCTGCCTTCATTCTCCTACGTATCAAGTCCACTTTCTCTGAAGTTTCTCGAATCATGTCTGGCCCAAGTATAAGCTTATCTGTAGACTCCCACCAACAAGTTGGTGATTTGTACGGTCTTCCATACAAGGCTTCGAAGGGTGCCATGCCGATGGTAGCTTGGTAGATGTTGTTGTAGGCAAATTCCACTAAAGGAAGGTGATCCTCCCACGTCCCTCCAAAGTCAAGAACGCAAAGTCTTAAAAGATCCTCTAAAACTCTATTCACCCTTTCCGTCTGGCCATCTGTTTGGGGGTGATAGGCCGTGCTCAAACATAGTTGTGTGCCTACAGCTTCTTGCAGACTCCGCCAAAACTCACTTGTGAAAATAGGGTCTCAGTCACTAACAATGCTGGAGGGTATCCCATGGAGTCGAACTATTTCCTTGAGATAAAGAGATGCTAGAGATGCGGCAGTCCTTCTACTTTTGATAGGTATAAAGTGGGTGCTCTTATTAAGCCTATCCACTATTACCCAAATGCTAGTGTTGCCTCTTCTCGACCTAGGCAGTCTATCAATGAAGTCCATTGAAATGCTATCCCACTTCCACTGTGGGACCTATAGAGTGTGAAGTAGTCCTCCAGGCTTCTTTTGTTCCGCCTTGACCTGTTGGCAGGTCATGCACTTAGAAACGAAATCTGCCACGTCTTGCTTCATGCCGCTCCAAAAGAAAGTCCTTTTTATATCCTTGTACATCTTATCACCGCCAGGGTGTATAGTCATCTTGGAATGATGCGCTTCCTCGAGAACCTTCTTTGTCAACTCCCTTGCTTGTGGGACGCATAATCTTCCATCTCGTCTCAGCCAACCCTTATCATCGATGGCGTATCTACTGAGGTGACTAGAAGTCTCATCCCTAATAAGTTTATCAATCACATCAACATGCTGAGGGTCTTCACGTTGTGCAGCCCCTATTGAGTCTAAGAGAGTAGGGCGTACTTCGAGAGATGCTAACAAACCCGGTACAAAATCTGAGGAGGGCCTAAAGTTAAAACTGGCTATATACTCCAAGTTTTGCCTTTCCACAAAGAGAGGGCTTAGGGTCAGTTTCTTTTGGCTCAACGCGTCTGCTACCACGTTGCCTTTTACAGGAGTATAGGAAATTTCAAAATCATACGAGGCAAGAAACTCCATCCATCTTTGCTGCCTCAAGTTAAGATCCTTTTGGGAGAAGAGATATTTCAACGATCTATGTTCAGTATATAATTCAAACTTCTCACCTAGGAGATAATGGCGCCAAGACTTAAGTGCAAAAACGATGGCGGCCAACTCAAGATCGTGGGTTGGGTAGTTCTTTTCATGAACCTTCAATTGTCTTCCGCCATAAGCTACTACCCTTCGTTCTTGCATTAGAACAGCGCCTGGTCCTGTTCCACATGCATCC
The DNA here is from genome assembly GCA_030737875.1 of Allium sativum. Lineage (NCBI taxonomy): Eukaryota > Viridiplantae > Streptophyta > Magnoliopsida > Asparagales > Amaryllidaceae > Allium > Allium sativum. Next base: position 255,368,164 of record CM060927.1, on the reverse strand, counting down.
GTGTACACAGTGAACATTTTGCTTCTGTCAGGCAGAGTTAGAACTGGGGTTGTTGTAAGAGCCCTTTTTAATCGTTGGAAAGCAAACTCGCAGTCCAAATCACAAGTGAATGTTAGATTCTTCTTTGTTAGCCTTGTGAGTGGGGCTGATATTTTCGTAAAATCCCTAATAAACTTTCGGTAAAAACCGGCTAGCTCAAGAAAGCTTCAAACTTCGGTTGCATTTCTTGGCGTCTTCCAATCTTGCACTGCCACCACTTTCGCGGGGTCCACAGCCAACCCTTCTTTGGACACTATATACCCAAGAAACCTTACTTCTTTTCTCCAGAAGTGACACTTGGAGAATTTGGCTTTTAGTTGATGTGCACGAAGGGTGTCCATTATTTCTTTCAGATGCTGAGCATGTTCTTCCTCACTCTTTGAGAAGATTAAGATATCATCTACGAAGACAGCAACAAATTTGTTGAGGAATTCTCTGAACACCCTGCTCATTAGGTCTACGAAATAAGCGGGTGAATTTATCAAGCTGAAAGGCATGACAAGCCACTCAAAGAAATCGTCTGGGGTTCTGAACGCCGTCTTATCAATGATATCTTCAGCTACTCTTAGCTGATGGAACCCAGTCGCCAGATCAAGTTGGGAGAAGACCGATGCTCCTACAAGCTGATCATGATTCGGGGAAGAGGGTGCCTATTTTTCTTGGTCAATTTGTTTAACTCCCTATAGTCGACGCAAAGGCGAAGCGAACTGTCTGCTTTGGTTGCGAACACCACTGGAGCACCCCATTCCGAAATGCTCCGTCTAATGAACCCCTTTTCGAGAAGTTCTTTAACTTGTTTACTGAGCTACTTTCTCTCCCTTGGAGCCATGTGTCTGACAGGTAAAGCTACAGGCTTTGCGTTATCCACAAGATATATGCGGAAGTCTATTTCCCGCCTCGGAGGTAAGCCTTTCACTTCCTCAAAGACATCCGGATATTCCCGGACTACTCTAACTGATTGCAAATTCTCATCAGAAGCATCAAGCGACTCTAGATAACTAAGCATAACAGCATTCAAGGGATTACAAGAAATTTCTAGAGTGTTACCAAGCCGAGTCAAGAGTCTAACTACTCTTTTCTCACAGTCAAGAATGGCACTATTACTGGATAACCAGTCCATGCCTAAGATCAAACCATATCCCGAGAAGCCCAAAACAAAGGCACTTCAACTAAACTCAACGCTGAGAATAGAGATTTTCAAACCCAAACAAACCATTAACAAGTAAGCGGAACCCACAATTGGATTTGAAACTACTAAGGGATCTTCTACCATACTAGTGTCTAGATTTAGAGATTCTACTAAGGCAGATGAAATAAAAGAGTGTGATGCGCCAGAGTCAAAAAGTGTACAAACTGGATGGTCATAAAGATAGACAACATTTTCTACAGAAATATTACTACCTCGTTCTCAAGATAGGATTGAGAAGATAAGCAAGATAAAACAAAGCGTTTAGGAGAAGAAGTTAAAGAGGTACCCCCAGAAGGTCCTGCTTGTGGGCCTTGCCCTTGCTTCTTAGGGCAGTTCTTACTGATATGTCCAATATCACCACACTGAAAGCATGCCCCAATCTTCATCTTCTTCTTTCTACAATCCTGAATTATATGCCCAACAATGCCACAGAAATAACATTTCCTTTTCTCACGTGTCTTGTTATTATTGTTGTGGTCCTTTCCTCCTTGACTATTATCCGTCTTATTTTTCTGCGATTTTTCCGCTTGCTATTTCGCGCAGAGGAGGAGAAGGAGTAAAAGCGTCTGTAGCTGGGGAGTAAGGTCCCCAGACATGCTGAAACAGAAGGGAAAATTCAAAACGAAGGATAGAAAGGGATAGATAGGGCACATGGCTTTGGGGGATTTTGTCTTTTTATAAATACATCACTTTTTCTAAAAAAATGCTTCTTTAAACTTTCTTTTTGAAAACAATTTCAAATTTTTTTATCTTGTCTAGTAAACCTATGCTGTGATACCAAGTGAAACACCCCACCTCCATTAAGGTCACTCACAAAGGGAGTGCCTTAAATTTGGTGGTGGTTTGTAAGTAAAAGCCACAGATAAACTCAAGACAGATATAAATACACATATTTTAAACAGCGGAAACCAACAAACTTTTATTTCATCAATAAGTGTATCAAACAAAAGATTTCCATAATTGTCTCAAAATACTTCCAATATTACAACCTAATAACTGTCTTGATTATTAAAGAAGCATGAAAACATAAATAAATTGACAAAAATCCCCATAGTGATATCCAAAGCCATTATCCGAGCAAGAAAGATCCAAATCATACATCTACGTTCTTGGTGCTTGTAAAGAGTCTGACTGAGTTAAGCTGTTTCCTCCCTGTGGACCTTGGAGGGGGGAACGGAAGAAAAGAAGACGAAAAGAAAATAGGGTCAGACATAAAGCCTGAGTAAATCTAGTAAATCTTCAGTATGTGAATAAGAAAAGGGTATGATAGACATAAACTAAAAATAGGAAAGTGTCACCAGCTAAGGAAGTGTCGAATGTACTATCGCACTCATACTATATCTCGGCACCTATTTGAGTTTATTCTAACTGGCACCCTGTGGTGAGGGTGAAGTGATCCCCATTCTTGTTAAAAGATCGGATCCTACTCGTGTTAACATGTTTCATACGGCCCCCGAAGAATTGTAGATACCTATCGTGGTCCCACCATGGGGTGTATCAAGACCCATGGTAGCGGCCCCGACACAAAACTAGAAAGCATAGGTTATACTACTGGTATCCCCAGTGTCCTGGTTATGTGCTCCGGAGTGTGTGCACACCCGCACCCCATTAGACCTACACTGTGCACCCACCGCCGTCGTTTGACCGCTTACAATCAGCCTAGTAATCGTGCCCCACCCTGCCTAGTTTCAGGGTACCGTTGATACTTAACTTTGGGTTACTGCTGAAACGGGTCCCTTGTTACCAGGATTTTCTAGTCAAACATGTTAAGTGGTTAAATGTCTGTATTTACCTAACCCCACCCATCAATTCTTGTTAACATGTTAAATTTGGTTAAGTGTTATAGTTGACTTAACCCTACCATCTGTCCTTAGCCTCTTGGGAGCACCATACCACTCACATTAGACAGGTATTGCTACGGTTACTGGATGTGCCGGTCGGTTCCGGGCAGGTTTACACCGTAGCTCAGTCTAACCTCGGGTCCTTATTGGGCTCAATGCTTAACCACCCACATTGGATAGGTATTGTTGTGACTATTGGACAGCCGGGCGGGTCCAGGCCGGTTTACATCACAACTCAATCCAACCTCGGGTTAAGCATATCGTGTTTTCTAAATTGACATATTTCATTACTTCTCAACTATATGTAAATGTCATATCTTTTATTTTTTGGGTATTTCAATTCATACCGCTTATGTGTCAAAATCATTGGCATGTGCCAAACATGCCAACATATATTTTCATATTTTACACCCAACGTTATTACCCCCGTTTGTTCGCAACGTTATAACATGTGTTGGGATTGTCACAATTCAGCCCAACTTTATAAACGTGAGGAAAAGGGGCAATCAAGAACATGTAATACATAAAGGTGTGTGGCGCATGAACTTGCAATTTGGCGATTCAACTAACATATAACATGGGTCATGTGAACTTGCATTCAAATCAAAGTATGACTAAGTAGGTGACATATGAAATGGCATAGTTTAGGCAAATACAAACTTGTGTTTAAACACGTTTAACTTGGCATAATATCGACCACAAAACTAGCATGTTATATATTCATCAAAATGTACAATTTTTACATCTAATCATATAGCCTATTTCAACATGAACTTGCATAGTTTATGAAACCCAAACGATGTTTGACATAGAATCAATTATATTTTGCAAATAAACATGAACTTGCATAGTTTATGAAACATGGATCCAATTATACTTGCAAACATAGATCTAATTATACTTTCCAATAAACATAAGAATGATTTCATAGGTTTTGGGTCATGCAGGCATAGAAGGTCTATAACATGTTTACATAAATTCTAATTTTGACTAAGGGAATATACATAGTCCATGCCATCGACATATACAAAAAGGGATCAATTTCTAGTTTTTGCCACAAACTTGCAAGTGCCATAGTTTTCATATACAATTGTTCAATAGGCTTGCATCAATCAATTTATGCCACAAACATCAATACACAAGTCATGATAGAACCATTACAATACACAAAAATTATAACAACACGATTTTATTTTCATTTACATTGAATCGCATCACAGTTTTTATTCATATTCTGAAAGGTCACTATACTTACAACGAATGCAGAATCTTGAATTCTAGATTCTGAATTCAAAAACTGAGATGCGCTCCTTTGGGTAGACTAACGTTGCGTTGATTGATTTGATTAAACTTTAATTTGATTCATCTCTTAGGCTTTAGTGTTGGCTTGTCTCTAGGCTTTCTAATTGACGGCCATTCCTAGTTCCTCTCCAGCAGCATGACGGCTTTTGTATTCTGTTATTTGCGTGAATTTAGGGTTAGACTTGAGTTGTATTTATAGAATTTTAAATTGTTTTGAGCCGTCAGATGAAGATAGGAGGAATCTAGACCATACAAAGTTCAAAGAGCCAATCAAGAGGTGACACGTAAGCCTTAGTGACTCAGCCAAGCATCAGAATTCGACCAGACCCTGACCAGCCCAGTCAGGACCTGACCAGCAGGTCATTCTGACCTGGGCGCACTTGGCAGGTGCGCCAGGCTAAAAATGTACTGGCGCACTTCCCAAGTGCGCCAGTTCAACTTTGTTCTGGCGCACTTCCCAAGTGCGCCAGTACATTCTGACCCGTTTTCTGGTTTTTCTGCCCAACTTCGTTCGTCCGTATCTTCTTCATACGATATCCGTTTTACACAAACTTGGACTCTATCTCAAGCAGAATTTCGAGACGAACGCAATGGCGTAACCCATTTCCCTTGATTTCATAATTTTTAATTAATTATACTTTAATTTGTGAAGCTTAACGTTATAGAATTCACGGGGTGTTACAGACAGTCAGGCGAGTTCCTTCCCGTATTCTTGGATCAGAAGTTAAGAAGCTACGCAATAAAGAGCACAAGTTGCTAAAGGTTCAATGGGGAGATAACCTAGAGGATGCGACTTGGGAGACCGAAGACAAGATCCGTGCTTCGTAGCCTTTTCTCCTCGAGGGTATGTTCTTAACTCCTTTTCCAAAAACTTTATCAGTACTCATTTCTATCATTTGAGTACATCCTATCCATAGTATTTTCAACCTTTAGATAGGAATCCTATGGATGTAAACATGTATTTGAAACATGTTATGTTTGATGGATGCAAGTGGATGTAAGTGTTTGCTAGTGGTTGCCTGTGGATGCATATACACACACACACATTTGGCACTAAGATCAGCTCAATCACTCTCATACTGGATATGGATGTGTGTGCATTTTATTTTCTTTTATGGATAGAAATGGATGAACTAGCATATGGATGTTGCATTTGGACGAATGAGTGTGCACACATGTAGAGCTTATATGTTATAATAGGCTTATTTGCATACATATTGGATTCATGGCACTAACATACATTGCATTAAGGAGGTCAACTGAATCAGTAAACCGCCTGATTTTGCCTTAGTGTTGTGACATATACACACACCTTTGCATATATTCATATAATCATTAGAAATCGTTAAGGACAATGGATACCAGTGTTTGGGGGATGAGTAGATGGATAATGGATAGTAGGATACATTCTTTTCAACTTGAGGATTTCGGGGACAAAATCCTTTGAGTAGGGGAGAATGTAACACCCTAGAATTTTAACAACACTAAAGTATAAAAATTAAAGAATAATTAATTTAATATTAAGAATTAAAGGAAACTGATTATGTCATTACGTCCGTCTCGAAATTTTCGTCAGGATAGACACCTAATTTGCGTAAAACGGATAACGTATGAAGAAGTTACGGACGATAAAATGTTGAAAATCAGAACCGGGTATAACTGGCGCACTTGCCAAGTGCACCAAGGCAATTTTGCACTGGCGCACCTATAAAGTGCGTCCAAAATAGTTTCTGGGTATTCGGGCCTTTTTCGAGTGAGTGACGACCCGTGACCTGACCCAATTCCATTAGTGCTGAGGTGGCATCCAAATTCTGTAACCCAGCAGTTATAAATATATCTCGTATCCTTTGTTTTCTACATAAAGAAACAATGGTGGCTAGACTCTGCTGGATTCTAAACTGAACTAGGGTCTCTTTTCTTATACTGTCAATTAGAGCAAATCAAATTCTGAGATTCAAGCATAGACTCAGCACCTTTTCTATCATCTTAACAATCCAATCACAGTGAGTTCTTGTTGCTTTTAGATTTAGATAAATAATAGTGAATTATGAAAGACTGTGATTTGGATACGTTGTAAACTTTGAATCTATGTTATTGTTAGATCTTTTGCTATCACATGATAGATCTATCTATCTAGATCCAATTCAATTGTGATTGTTCTACTATATTATTATTATGGATCTTAGTTTTAACTTTTATATGCTATGATGCGGATGTGTATAGATCTATTTTATGTGATCTAAATTGTCACCTTATGATTCATGTTAGATCTATTTTATGTGATCTAAATTGTCACCTTATGATTCATGTTAGATCTGTTTTATGTGATCTAAATTATCACCTTAGGATTCATGTTAGATCTATTTTATGTGATCTAAAATGTCACTTTATGATTCATGTTAGATCTATTTTATGTAACCTAAATTGTCACCTTATGATTCATGTTAGATCTATTTTATGTGATCTAAATTGTCACCTTAGGATTCATGTTAGATCTATTTTATGTGATCTAAAATGTCAACTTATGATTCATTTAGATCTATTTTATGTGATCTAAATTGTCACCTTATGAATCATGTTAGATCTATTTTATGTGATCTAAATTATCACCTTATGTTAACATGTTAGATCTATTTTATGTGATCTAGATTATCACCTTATGTTAACATGTTGGATCTATTTTATGTGATCTAAACTATCACCTTATGTTAACATGTTAGATCTATTTTATGTGATCTAAATTGTCGCCTTATGTTTTCACATTAGATCTAAATAAATTGGACATCTAAATTGCTAATTTAGATATTGTGACATCATAGTTCATCATTTTTATGTACATCTTGTTATGATGACAATTTCATGTCCATGCTAGTATGTATGTTCACCTTATTATCATACTTGTTTATGTTTATGCCAAGATGATCAATTTAGTTATATTTCCATTATTTTCCTTATTATCGTTTATGACTAGTCTATTTTCTAGCCTACTCATGTTGCCAATTTTGTGAGGGTGCTAGTTAAGGAAAGGGGGAAAAAGGGTTAAAAATGGCATAATTTGAATATGAACATTTTTGGACATGTAATTCAAATTATTGGGTAAATAGGTATAGACACCTATAAAAGGAAAGGATTAATTAATTGGTAAATTAATTAAATATAAAATGTTTAGCAATTACAATTAGGAATTTTAATTATACTTATGACATGAGGTTAGGTTGCATTAGTGGTGGAAGTCTGGCTGGACCCGACCGACATATCCAATAGCACTAATGTGGGATGTCTAAGTACATAAATACGAATCGGGCTATGACACAAGGTTAGGCCCAACTGTGGAATAAGTCTGCCCAGACCCCACCTGCATATCCAGCATCCACATGGTGTAGGCCTAATGTGGGAGGTCTGGCCCATTATGAAACCATTAATGGACATGGTAAAGAATTGGACAACTTAACCTAAGTTAAACCATAGGGATTGTATGAACTTAAATTTAAGTTGGGGGTTAAGTAAACATGGTTGAGGGGTGGGTTAAGTAAATCTGAAGAGGAGGTGGGTAATATTCACATATAGGCCCACAAACTTAACCCGTTAAGGTTATGTAATTAAAGACACCTAGTGGTATATATAATCAGTGGAAATAATAAAGTTATGTAATTAAAGATACCTTTTGGGGTAAACATAACTTGTAGAAGTGATAGGGTTATGTAATTAAAGACACCTATAGGTAAGCATAACCGGTTGGAAGATTAGGGGTTATATATTAAAGACACCTGTAGGTAAGCATAACCAGTAGAAGTAAATAAGACTATGTAATTAAAGACACATAGTGGTATACATAGTCAGTTAAAACCTAGTGGGTGATACAAGACAAAGGGGAGAGCATGTATCATATTGTGTGGGACCCATTTCAATCAGTAACCCGGAGTAGGTATCAAACAAAGTACTCTGTACTAGGCGGAGAAAGGGCACGCTTATTGACTGATTGCGAGAGATTCAAACGTAGAGGACGGTGTGGGTGGCGCAAACCGACCGGGCCATGTGCGTGCATGAGCTGAGCAGAAGGGGATAAGACGACTGTGACACCTGTAGATATGGTTGTGCACATTATTACGATGAGGGGTTGCCACTTTAGGAAGTGATACCTCTTACTGTGGGGCCAGCACAAGGTATCTACGAGGGTTAGGGAGCCGATCGATCAGGGTAGTAGTTATGATACATTTGGACATATACCTAAGTCTACCACTTTATAATTGAAGGGATCGGCTCTTTCTGGATATACTAGTGATAGTGCAGATTAATCATTAGAAGCATATACACCTTATCCTGTCTACCTTGTTACACCTGCCATTTATGTAGTGATCTCCCTTATCCACTTTATATGCCTATCATGTTACTTTTATTTATTGACTGGCTAAAAGTAACTAGACTCGCCGGACTTTTTCTCTGACCTTTTTTGTTTCTCCTTCTTTCTTCCTCCCCCCCCCCAGTTTCTCAAGGAGGAAACACTCAGGCTTGACCGTGATTCTACTTATTTTGCTGGAGCTGCTGATATGTATGGCTCAAGCTCCTATAGTTGTTGCTATGGCTATATTTTGTTCTTGGGGAATTTTATTTCTTTTATGTACTCTGATATTTCTGAAGTACAAGACAGTGGTTTTTATGTTGTAATGGGCTTTTATATTTCAGACAAATGATGTTTTGGACCACGGTATCTTATGATTAATAAAGTTGTTTTATTCCGTTGCAAAAATTGATATATGTCTTGTAAACATTCTGTGTCTGTTTACCTATAACGCTTCAGGAAACTTAATGCATTCCCTTAGTGAGTGGCATTAATGGACGTGGGGTGTCACGAAATATTTTTATTTTATTTAGTAAATCGTTATGATATATAAACTATTTCATTGTGACTTTTTGAAATTTCAATTTATGCATAACTTACAATTCATAACATGAAACCTTGATTTTTAACTTCCGTTAGAAAATTATAATTCAATAGATCTTACCTTTGTTAGATCCTCTGTCTGAGATTATAATGACAACAACTATACTACCATATATATGTTGTATATTCATAATCTTACAGAGTTTACTCAAGAAGGAGATGAAAGCAAAAACAAGTTTACAATACATACTCGAAGACATCGTTGAAAGTTTATATTTTGTTGAGTATTAGATCTATGTAAAATCTCCTTGAGTTCATATTTGATCTCTTAATATATATATATATATATATATATAAATATATAACAGTTTGTGCAAGTAAAGACATCTTCCTATATATGACAGATATCTGATACTAGGTTTGGGAAATAGTCCTGGACTCAGCACAGACGTTTTTCATATAAGGGTGGATGTCTGTTCACAGTCTCAGGAAATTGTTTCTTGTTAACATAGATGTCTGTCACCATATGGATATACGTCTGTCTTTGTATCTGAAATATTTTAGACTACATGGCCAGACGTCTGACCATATAGACAGACGTCTATCCTGGCAAACGGCTGTTATATTCAGAAAAGAAGCTTCTTCATTTCCAAAGATCATAACTCTTCTCTTCAATTCTAAATGAATTTTCCAATGGAAATATTATTTCAAATGAAGGGTTTTGCTTTCAAAGATTACATCCATTCATAAAAACTCTTCATTTACTATAAACATATCTTAGATTGAAGCTTTTATTTACCGAATCTTTTCTGAATATGTTCTATACTCTCTAAGCTCTCTATTCTATATTCTCAAGGTATTCAATTCTCATATCAATACAAGGAGGTTATAAGAGAATTCTGTACTATTCAGTCATAATACGTGTTGTAAAGAACATGTTATTGTCAAAGATACTTTTCCATCTGTAAGCCTATTCGTCCGAACAAAGCGAGGGCTATTTGTGTTTGTAAGAAAGCCGAAGGTAAGCTTCGGGATTGTACGTAGGATGGGAGGTCCGAACGAGGATAACATACTAGTTTGATGGTTTCTTACTTTACTTACTTTGTTGTTTACTAGTTATTATCATTACTTGCGATAGTTAAGACACACATACAATCCTTGTATAGACTTTCAAATGGTATCAGAGCAAGGTTAGATCAAATTATAGTATCTTGTATTTACATCATTCATAAATATAGCTAGTAATAACACTAATAGCATATTTCAAGAGGATCGGTCTACATCACGTCTCCTACTTTTTTATGGATCTAATTATGCTTATTGGTCAACACGCATGAGAATTTTTATGGAAGCAAACGTTTTAGAAATTTGGGCTGCCACCAAGAAGGAATATGAAGCACCAACCACTGAATTGAGTGCGTAGACCAATGTTCGAAAAGCCACAGCTTCTAACAATTCAAAAGCTATGAATGTTTTATCTTGTGCATTAGATAAAAATTAATTTTCACGTGTCATGATGTGTACCACTGCTTATGATATATGAAGAACTTTACAAATCACTCACTAAAGCACTACAAATGTCAAACAAACAAAAATATCAATTTTGCAAAATCAGTTTTCATCTTTTAAAATGAAAGCTGGTGAGACTATTAGTGATTTGTATACTACATTTCAAACTATTCAACATGATTTGATGGAACTTGGAGTCAAATTTATTGATTTTGATTTAGTCATACACATTTATTTAAATTCTTTAACTGATGAGTGGGAAAGAAAAGTTATAGCCATACAAGAGGCAAACGATCTTTCTCAACTCAAAGTTCAAGAATTAATAGGAAATTTGTTGTCCTGTGAAGCTAACCTGCAGGTTAGAAAAGAACAGAATATGGAAAAGAAAAATATTGCTTTCCTGGAAAATAACGAAGATTCATACTTGGACAAAGTAGAGATAGTGTTCATAGCTAAGAACTACAACGATTTCAAGAAATTCAAAAAGATGACCAAATTTCAAAAAAATGACAAACCAAGTACAAAAAATGATTAAGTGCTACAATTACAATGAATTTGGTCATATGAAAAAGGATTGTCCAAAGAATAAAAAGAAAAAGCAGAAGAACGAAAAAATTAAGAAGAAAAAAAGAGCCTTCCAAGTTAATGGAATGACTCTGACTCATCCTCATCTGATAGTCACAGTGACAGTGACATGAAACAAGCTAATGTATGCTTTATGGTAGACACGAACAAGGTATGTCATGAACTCACTTATAATGAGATTTCAGAAATTTGCATGGAGATAGATGATAAGTTTAGAAAACAAAAGAAATTGAATAAAGAATACATTGTTAGAATAAATAGAATGGAAATTGAAATTGGTTTATTAAAGGATGAGAAAACAATTCTAGAAGATGAATTAGAAAATGCACAAATCAAATGCGAAGAGTAAACTTTAGAAAATGACTCTTTATATGTAGAATTAGGAAGAGTTAAACTAAAAAATAAAGATATTTTAGATAAGAATATCAATTTAAGTAGTAATCTAGAAGTGTCATTATCTGAGATTTCTAAACTTAAAAATGAGTTGGAAAAGATTACTACAAATATTTCTAAATTTAATAAAGGAAAACAAAGTTTAGATCGCTTGATCAAAACTTCAAAACCGTTTGGGAATAGAAATGGTTTAGGTTTTAAAAAGGAATCAAACACTAAAAATTATAGTTTCTTATATAAAAAGGTGAAAAAAAAGAATACTCATAAAAAGATAAAGTTACCTAAGAAAGAAAAAAATGGAATAAAAAGGTTGAATTTCCTAAGGATGTAAAGATATGGATTCCTAAATCTAACAATAAACTTATTAGGCAAAAGCATATTAGAAATAACTTATATAATGTAGTTCATAATTCAAATTATGTTTATAAATGTCCCATACCCACATGGGTATGGTTGCCTTCTTCGCCTAACATTTAGGACCCTAACGGAGGAAGTGGGTACCAATTAAAATTTCTTATCTTATAGGTACCTAAACCAAGACAAAAGGAGAAGTGGATTTTAGATAGTAGTTGCTCCAAGTACATGACGGAAAACAAATACATGTTATCAAATATAACATATATGGATGTTGTCACAATAACATTCGGCGACAATCCAAAGGACACGTCATTGGCATTGGTGAAGCCATCAATATCGGTATATCCAAATCTCCCATTATTACTAATGTTTTATTAGTTAAAAACTTGAAGCATAATCTTTTGAGCATAAGTCAACTTTGAAATAAAGGATTTCTAATTAGTTTTGAAAAAGATAAATGTAATATTTTTTATGGTCATGAAAATTTAAGTTTTGAAGGGTTTAGAAATAGAAACATATACGTTTTAAATATGAAAATAAAGCAAAATTCAGATTTATGTCAAACTGTTAATCATGATGATCCATGGTTGTGGCATAAACATTTTTGTCACATAAAATTCAAATATATTAATAAACTAGCTAAAAACAAACTAGTTAGAGGTTTGCCGAAAATTAATTTTAAAGTAAGTAATTTGTGTGATGCTTGTCAAATCGGTAAATTGAAAATGATTTCATTTAAACTGAAGAATAATATTTCTATAAAGCAACCATTATAATTATTACATTTAGACTTGTTTGGTCCTACCCAAACTCGTTCATTAAATCATAAAAATATGTTTTTGTGATAGTAGATGACTTTTCAAGATATACATGTACTTTGTTTCTGAAACATAAAAGTGATACTTTTGAAATATTTAAGATTTTTGCTAAATGAACAACGAATTTATTAGATCTTAAAATAAAAAATATTCGTAGTGACCATGGAGGAAATTTGAAAATGAATTATTTAACGATTTTTGTAATAAAAAGGGAATAAATCATAAATTTTCTATTCCACGAATACCACAAAAAAATGGTGATGTAGAAAGAAAGAATAGAACCTTGCAAGAATTCGCCAAAACCTTACTAAATAGTAGTGGTTTACCAAAGCAATTTTGAGCTGAAGCAGTGGCAACAACATGCTATGTATTAAATAAAGTTACACTACGACCAATGACGAAAAATACATGTTATGAAATGTTTTATGGAAAGAAACCTAAAGTCTTGTATTTTAGAACTTTTAGTTCCAAATGTTTTATATTAAACACAAAAGATAATTTTGAAAAATTCGATTCAAAAGTCAACGAAGTAATTTTTATTGGTTATTCAGATAGAAGTAAAGCATATAGAAATTTAAATAAAAGAACTAATATGATTGAAGAAAATTTACATCTGTCTTTTGACGAAAATTTTCTAAATACAAATAAATCCTATGACAAAGAAGAAACCAAAATTCAAAATACTACTAATTCAAATAATAACGATTCGTCAACAAATTTAAGATCACCTCCCCAAATCTTAAAAGATCAACCTACGAATAACTTATTAGGTGATATAAATTCAAGAGTATCTACAAGACATCAACTTAATCAAATGAGTCATGTAGCCTTCATCTCTTCTTTAGAACCCAAAAATTATAAAGAAGCCATAAACGATGAATCATGGATTTTAGCAATGTAAGAGGAACTTAATCAATTCAAAAGAAATGAATTATGTGAACTAGTGCCTAGACCAACAGATCAATCAGTAATTGGAAAAAAATGGGTCTATAAGAAAAAGGCAGATGAAACTGGAAATATAGTTCGTAACAAAGCTCATTTAGTTGCTCAAGGTTACAATCAAGAAAAAAGGATTGACAACAAAGAAACTTCTACTCCAACAACTCGTCTCGAAGCAGTTCACACTCTACTTGCTTTTGTTGTTCACCATAATATAAAACTCTTTCAAATTGATGCTAAAAGCGCTTTCTAAAATGGCTATATAAAAGATTAAGTTTAAGTCGAGCACCCTCCACTCTTTACTCATGAAAAATATCCTAGTCATGTTTACAAATTAAAGGAAGCTTTATATGGTCTAAAACAAGCACCTCGTGCTCGGTATGAAAGGCTAAAGTCACATTTGATTAACTCTGGTTTTGAAATTGGAAAAGTAGATATAACACTCTTCATGAAAAGAATTCAAAAAGATATACTATCTGTCCAAATATATGTTGATGATATAATATTTGGATTAACTCATGAAAATCTATGTGATGATTTTTCAAATATATTGAAAAATGAATTTGAAATGTCGCACATGTGTGAATTAATTTCTTCTTAGGTTTACAAATTAAACAACTCAAAAATGTCATCTTCATAAATCAAGAAAAATATTGTAATGATTTACTTAAACTTTTTAATATGGAGAAAACTTCGGGAAAGCCTACACTAATGAGTACAGTTGTCCACTTAGATTAAGATGACAATAGAAAAGAATTTGATCAAAAATTATATCGTAGTATAATAGGATCTCTCTTATATTTAACTGCTAGTAGACCGGACATTATGATGAGTGTTTGTATTTGTGCAAGATTTCAAGCACAACCAAAAGAATCACATTTAGAAGCTATAAAACAAATTTTGAGATACTTAACCAACACAGGAGATTACGGGCTTTTCTATCCGATAAGTAGCTCCATCGAACTTGTATCATATAGTGATGTAGATTTCGGAGGATATAAGACAGATAGAAAAAACATGAGTGTCACCTATCACTTCATTGGTCAATCTCTTATTTCGTGTTTTGTAAGAAACAAAATTCGGTTTCACTCTCAACATGTGAAGAAGAATATATATCTGCTGCTCTTGCTTGTGCTCAAGTAATCTATATGCAACAGACGTTAAAATATTTTGGAAAATTTGTTACTAAATCACCTCTATATTGTGACAACATTAGCGCTATTAATGTAACAACCCGGGTCTCGACAGACCGAATTTTTCAAAATCCAATCCATCGGACCCCGAGTTGGGTGCTCTGGTATCCTGCAGAAAAGACAGAGAGAAAGAAACATGTCAGAGTTCGAAAAGCAGCTCACAACGGAAGGAATAAAATATAATTTATTCAAAATAGCATTACCTTAATAATAATACTGCCAAGCCAGTAGTCAAGCAATACTATCTCTGTCATGAACCTAACCTGCGCATGTTGTGAGGAGGGGGTCAGAACATAAGTTCTGCATGACTGAACTATAATAAACTCTTGTGTAACCCTACATATACCATTAGTTTATAATTTCTTGTTTATTAGGTTATTCACAATATTAGCACCCAAGGCCAAACCCATGTCATTCTCGTCCAATTACTAGTAGACTTAACCTAATACATCGTATATGTAATTTTTCCCCAACTCGTATAATACTTTCCATGTATACGTACAGTCCCTTGCCGTATATCGTACGGGCTTTATCACGTAATTCTATACTACTTCAACGTAGTGCCACCATTCTGGAAATCATTTGGACTGCCCCCCTTGATCGGGCTAGGTTTCCTTATCATGAACTATCGAGTGTTCAACTGGGATTTATGCCACCTAGGACCACTAGGGATTATGCTAACTATTTAACGTTTTCTAGACTCGATTAGTATTTATGCCACCTAGGACTACTAGGGATTATGCTACCTATCGAACAACGCCCTTTTCCCACGTATGTATCGCGAATCGTTTCCGATGTCTAGGTGCACATGTACACTATATGTGCGGCCCGAGTCCTGTGACAGGGCTAAATCAAGAAATACGGAACTCGGTCGGGAGCTTTAAGTTATCTGCTGATGCAGATGCTAAGGTCTGTTTTTCTACCAGTGGTTATGGTCTTACGTGACCCCTCCCTCAATTAATGAAAGGCAATCCAAGAAAATCAAGCACGAGAACTGTACTCCTGCCACCTATGGCCCACTTTCCTATTGGCCAGCCTCACCCACAACTAGATAGCAAGTATATGGTCTGTTGGGAGTTCTCTGCCTTTCCGTATACGTACTACGATTGACTGAAGATGGTAGGTAGACGACGAGTGCTATCACAGGGCTAAACAAGATATCGCCGCCTCACGCTGGTCCATCCTAGTCTTTAGGTTGCCTTATATTGCAACCAAGGCATACTCTTGGTTCTCCTACCGCGGACCATAACCTCTGTGAGCCCAGACAGATCATCTGCAACCTCACAGAGGGATACCAAGAGTACCCTCACGTTCCCCGAAGCTACGTGCTTCGTAATCCAGTCCGCTGGAGCCTTTCTAGAAATCAAACAAACGTTCGCTCCTCCTCGTGTGTTTGTTAAGCGATGATCTACCGTATCGGGTTAATCATCTATTTATGGACTGGCTCAGTTTCCTTGACTAAGAATTATTACTTAGTTGTTCTTAACTAAGGTTTACCACTTAGTTACCTTTCCCGTTAATCTTGTTAACTAAGGTTTATCACTTAGTCCCCTTAACTAAGGATTACAACTTAGTTCCCGTTCTCGACCGTTTTCTTAACTAAGGTTTACTGCTTAGTTCCTATTAACTAAGGCTTGTTACTTAGTTATCATTCTCGTTGTTTTACTTAGTCAATTCTCGTTACCTTAGACATCAGACCACATATTCTCGCTTTATAATTCAACTTGTTGACTAAGGTTTTCCCATGAATTCAAGCATAACTTAAGTTCTCTTTTATTCGGTTATAGTGCATGGGTGTTTTCCCACAGTTCTTGCTTAGCTTACCCCATATTATAGGTTATCCCACCCTTCAGGTCTTACATTACATCTTAAGTCATAGTCTTTCTCTGTCCCTAGGACAGGTTTACCCCCTAATTAACCCTTCGACTATTTCAACTTCGAATTATAATAGGTAGTTAACATTCCCTATATCCGTTTTTGGTTAAGTTTTGTTCATATGTTCATGTCGACTTAACCCCATCTCCTTATAACGTTCATTCACAAATTTGGTTAAGTGTTGTCTTTGAATTCATGACTTAACCCTACGAATCATGTGCCATTAATTATTAATGCACCACAACCTCTCACATTAGACCTGTTGTTGTGGTCACTGGTTATGCCCGGCGGTTCCGGGAAGAATTACACCATAACTCAATCTAACCTCGGGTTTCAAGCGCGATATGACTAACTTCTCACATTAGGACCTATTGTTTGCAACCACTGGGTAGGCCGGGCGGTTCCGGCCAGGATTACATCGCAAAATCATCCTAACCTCGAGTTAGCCACGTTTCATGTTTGATTCATGTCTATTCTAGTTGGCATATGTCAAGCTCATAATCATGTCAAAAAAATATTAAGTTCATGTTATGCTAATTACCCAACTTACAAGCATGTTCTTATAAATGTCAACTACCAATTCATGCCATTTTCGTGTTCGATTTAGATGTCAAGTTCATAAGCATATTCTAAATGTCATATTTTAAGTTTCGTAATCTTGTCCCTATTTACATTAACAAATTACTCAACCATATTCATGTTCAATGCATTTCAATAGTGCTAAAATTCGAGTATCAAGTTCAATCTAGATGTCAAGTGTCAATTCCCCAAATCCAAGCTTTACCTAAAAACCCCCAATTTATATTCATGCTTGTAATCCCATTAGCAGGTTACGTTTATCATTAAATTCATAACTCATATTCATGTCAATTTCATGTTCAAGTTCTAGATGTAAACTTCATGTCAAATTCCAGATGTCA
This sequence comes from Allium sativum, assembly GCA_030737875.1. NCBI lineage: Eukaryota > Viridiplantae > Streptophyta > Magnoliopsida > Asparagales > Amaryllidaceae > Allium > Allium sativum. The sequence continues at coordinate 255,350,322 of CM060927.1, read as the reverse complement.
ATTCATATCAAGTTTGTGTTCTTATCCAAATTCAAGTTATAATACAGGTTTTATTCTAGAGACATGTGCCCACTAACAAATCCATTAGTCAATTTTATGCTTAAATCAATGATGTCAATTCTACGCCAAACCCCAAGTCATGTTCATGCGTATAATTCTAAATTTGGTTTACGCATTCAGGTTTTGTCAATGTTATATTACGCCCAACCCTTTTTGTAATTTATAACCAAACCCTCCAGTTCATGTCATAGCCAAAATCGAGCGTTTCCCTTTTTCGCTTGCAATAATCATTCAATCGTATTTATTTTATGATAGATCTAGGCTCGAGATAGCCTAGCTATTAAAAATGAAAAAGGGAAAGAATAAAAGGAGGCACATAATCGTAGGCATAATAATTAAAATCGAGTACATGATAATATTAAACATTATGGATTCAATAATTTCATTTCATGTTTACATAGGGAATGTTTGAACGATAAATAATAATTTTACACAAAAAGTGCATTATAACTCCACTCACAGTGTTTTTCATCTTCAAAATGTAGATCCTCGATTGCCCCTTTGATTTATGAATTGGATTAATCATTGAACTGATTTCCCCCTTTCCCTTTTTGTTGCTGTTGATTCATCTTTGATTGATTTCATGTCCAATTCAATTTATCTTTGATTTCATATGCGGCGTAGGTTGCAGATCTGAATTCCTTCTCTTTGCACAGTGATTTAGATCTAAGCCTCTTTTCTTTTTATTCATGGTTGTAGTAATTCTAGATCTCATTATTTTTAATTTTAAGAGTGGATGTTGTAGAGAAAAGAGAGAAGAATATATCTAAGATTTATTTAGATCAATAGCTTGAGGAGGAAGAAGAAATCAAGTTAGAAGAGAGACATGGCCTTGCCATGAATCGTTGTGGAGTTTACAAATGAGCCTAGGATGTTTATATAGGTGTTAGACCAACGTACCAGGCCCAAAAACTCATGCAGGTGCTCAAAAATGAACCTGGACAGCTTTTGGGGCGAATTTCCCGCTTCTGGACCAAAATTTCCACTCCAGGTCGCTACAGGTCGACCTCCCCAAGGGGGGGTCGACACTATGGTCAACCTCCCCCCTGGGAGGTCGACTCTATGGTCGACCTGGGGGTCGACCTAGTTATTTTTTTTCTGTTCTGGGCTGGGCTGTTTTTTGATTTTTCGTTGAAACTTCGGGAGGTCATAACTCCTTCATACGGACTCCGATTTTCGAAAACTCGGACTCTATTTCATGTAAAATTTCGATAGGAACGCAATGGTTATGTCCATTTTACTTAATTCCTGATATTTAAATTAAATATTCATATTTTATAATCTTCTTTATTACACACACTATTATCGAATTAATTTTTCTTCTCTTCCATGTATTAATTAATTCTCATTATACATCACCATTATTTACCTATATTAGCATATTTTCATAAATTTTATTTCATTTTTAATTATACTAAAAATGCGGGGTGTTACATTCTCCCACCCTTAAAGAATTTCGTCCCCGAAATTCGATAAGAGTAAAATAGATAATCTCTCGCAACATCTAATTAGTGTTCATCCAATTGTTGCAACATTGTGCTCATGTGCAAAGTGAAGTACATTATAGTAAAGCATGTATGCCTAATTTGGATCCACCTATATGTATGCAAACTTTAAAAAACTTTTCAAAACATGATGCTCACATCCTAAATATACTTGCAGTTCTATATGGATGCAATATTTTTGAAAAATCAAAACATTTTCCATTCAAATTTTCCCATACTCTTATAGAATAAGAGCATAGTTCATCCAATTTTTGCATCCAAAACCCTACCAACCATCTTTTAATTCGAGATTTAGAAAAATCTAATTTTCTAAATTCGATTTCTTATGTTACGAAAAGGTATAAAACGAAAAAATTCACATCCTCTGTTTTTCTTTTCTAATTGTACTTGGATTTTTATATAACTTAATATTTCCTATTTTCTTATCCAAGCACAACCACATAAGAAAATTTCTTTCTCGTATTTTCGACTTTATCTTGAAATAATTTCATATTTATTCATCTTTTTCTTGAGATTTTCATTTTCTTTCCCCCGTCTTGTTTTGTTGCTTTACTGAATTTATTGTTTTCTTGTTAGTTAGGCTATTCTTTAGCTTATTTGGATTAGTCCAGTTTCTCATGTTTATATTATTTATTTATCTTTTCAAATAAGCTTTTCCGTTTTCTAGTCAAACAGTATCCTACACAGCTACAACTATGGGCCAAGGATCTTAAGACTTTATTACCTCTGACAATCGCGAGTCCACCTAACAGGGTCTATATAATTGCTTGCCCTTCATCACCTAGTAGTCACTACTAGTCCATGCTGTGTATTACTAACCTATCCTTTTCTTTTTCTCAAGCAACAATTCTAGGTCTCAATGCTTATGCATTCTACGGGAAATTTGTTTACCCATTTTTTTTTAATAACAATAATCAAAATTTAATAGAATAGAGATTTCAAAAACTCCTTTTACAAAATACAACATTTTCCTTTCAAGATTTTCATATATGAGAACTATTGAGCTATATATATATGCTCCTTTTCATGAGAGAATTCTTTCAAAACAAGAAATCGTTGTTTTACATAATATACCCCACTTTATTTTAAAACCCAATATGCACTTTTCAAACATCAAGATACTTTTAAGATCAAAACTCAGAAAATACCACAAACTCTTTTACAAATTCAAGTTCTTAAAAGTTTATTATTGGGTTAGACTCAAAGCGGGTTTTCCACTCAACTACGCTTTCCTAGGTACTTTCACAAATTCAATTTTCTCGACTATATATATTCCTAATCCATTTTCACACTTTAACCTTTTTTCTAATTTCTAAGGTTTTACTTCTAGACCCACTACTCTGAAATACTAATATTTCAGTTTCCATTCTATAGGATACTTTTTAGCTCCAAGTCATATTGTACACTTTCCCAACCACCAAATTGATTCCAAAATTTCTATGTCCATGCCTTTAGTGTACAAACCAATATCCCAACTCTTTACATGTCTAGTGGGCTACTATATGGATTTAGGTTTATATATATAATATATTTATATTTTAGAAAATACAAATACGTTCACTCATTATCGCCCTAAGACCACTAAATCGAAGCTCAGATACCAGATGTAACAACGCGGGTTTCGACAGACCGAATTTTTCAAAATCCAATCCATCGGACCCCGAGTTGGGTGCTCTGGTATCCTGCAGAAAAGACAAAGAGAAAGAAACATGCCAGAGTTCGAAAAGCAGCTCACAGCGGAAGGAATAAAATATAATTTATTCAAAATAGCATTACCTTAATAATAATACTGCCAAGCCAGTAGTCAAGCAATACTATCTCTGTCATGAACCTAACCTGCGCATGTTGTGAGGAGGAGGTCAGAACATAAGTTCTGTGTGATTGGACTATAATAAACTCTTGTGTAACCCTACATATACCGTTCAATTATAATTTCTTGTTTATTAGGTTATTCACAATATTAGCACCCAAGGCCAAACCCATGTCATTCTCGTCCAATTACTAGTAGACTTAACCTAATACATCGTATATGTAATTTTTTCCCCAACCCGTATAATCCTTTCCATGTATACGTACAGTCCCTTGTCGTATATCGTACGGGCTTTATCACGTAATTCTATACTACTTCAACGTAGTGCCACCATTCTTGAAATCGTTTGGACTGCCCCCCTTGATCTGGCTAGGTTTCCTTATCACGAACTATCGAGTGTTCAACTAGGATTTATGCCACCTAGGACCACTAGGGATTTTGCTACCTATTGAACGCTTTCTAGATTCGATTAGGGTTTATCCCACCTAGGACTACTAGGGATTATGCTACCTGTCGAACAGCGCCCTTTTCCCACGTATGTATCGCGAATCGTTTCCGATGTCTAGGTGCACAATTACACTATATGTGCGGCCCGAGTCCCGTGACAGGGCTAAATCAAGAAATACGGAACTCAGTCGGGAGCTTTAAGTTATTTGCCGAGGCAGATGCTTAGGTCTGTTTTTCTACCAGTGGTAATGGTCCCACGTGACCCCTCCCTCAACTAATGAAAGGCAATCCAAGAAAATCAAGAACGAGAACTGTACTCCTTCCACCTATGCCCCACTTTCCTATTGGCCAGCCTCACCCACAACTAGATAGCAAGTATATAGTCTGTTGGGAGTTCTCTTCCTTTCTGTATACGTACTACGATTGACTGAAGATGGTAGGTAGACGACGAGTGCTATCACAGGGCTAAACAAGATATCGCCACCTCATGCTAGTCCATCCTAGTCTTTGGGTTGCCTTATATTGCAACCAAGGCATACTCTTGGTTCTCCTACCGCAGACCTTAACCTCTGTGAGCCCAGGAGGATCATCTGCAACCTCACAGAGGGATACCAAGAGTACCCTCACGTTGCCTGAAGCAACGTGCTTCGTAACCCAGTCCGCTGGAGCCTTTCTCGAAATCAGATAAACGTTCGCTCCTCCTTGTGTGTTTGTTAAGCGATGATCTACCATATCGGGTTATTCATCTATTTATGGACTGGCTCAGTTTACTTGACTAAGAATTATTACTTAGTTGTTCTTAACTAAGGTTTACCACTTAGTTTCCTTTTCCGTTAATCTTGTTAACTAAGGTTTACCACTTAGTCCCCTTAACTAAGGATTACAACTTAGTTCCCGTTCTCGACCGTTTTCTTAACTAAGGTTTACTGCTTAGTTCCTATTAACTAAGGCTTGTTACTTAGTTATCATTCTCGTTGTTTTACATAGTCAATTCTCGTTCCTTAGACATCAGACCACATACTCTCGCTTTATAATTCAACTTGTTGACTAAGGTTTTCCCATGAATTCAAGCATAACTTAAGTTCTCTTTTATTCGTTGATAGCGCATGGGTGTTTTCCTACAGTTCTTGCTTAGCTTACCCCATATTATAGGTTATCCTACCCTTCAGGCCTTACATTCCATCTTAAGTCATAGTCTTTCTCTGTCCCTTGGACAGGTTTACCACCTAATTAACCCTTCGACTATTTCAACTTCGATTTATAATAGGTAGTTAACATTCCTATTTCCGTTTTTGGTTAAGTTTTGTTCATATGTTCGTGTCGACTTAACCCCATCTCCTTATAACGTTCATTCACAAATTTAGTTAAGTGTTGTCTTTGAATTCATGACTTAACCCTACGAATCATGTGCCATTAATTATTAATGCACCACAACCTCTCACATTAGACCTGTTGTTGTGGTCACTGGTTATGCCGGGCGATTCCGGGAAGAATTACACCACAACTCAGTCTAACCTCGGGTTTCAAGCGCGAAATGACTAACTTCTAACATTAGGACCTATTGTTTGCAACCACTAGTTAGGCCGGGCAGTTCCGGGCAGGATTACATCACAAACTCATCCTAACCTCGAGTTAGCCACATTTCATGTTTGGTTCATGTCTATTCTAATTGGCATATGTCAAGTTCATAATCATGTCAAAAAAATATTAAGTTCATGTTATGCCAATTACCCAACTTTCAAGCATGTTCTTATAAATGTCAACTACCAATTCATGCCATGTTCGTGTTCGTTTTAGATGTCAAGTCCATAAGCATATTCTAAATGTCATATTTCAAGTTTCATCATCTTGTCCCTATTTACATTAAACAAATTACTCAACCATATTCATGTTCAATGCATTTCAATTGTGCCAAAATTCGAGTATCAAGTTCAATCTAGATGTCAAGTGTCAATTCTCCAAATCAAAGCTTTACCTAAAAACCCCCAATTTATATTCATGCTTGTAATCCCATTAACAGGTTACGTCTATCATTAAATTCATAATTCATATTCATGTCAATTTCATGTTCAAGTTCTAGATGTAAACTTTATGTCAAATTCCAGATGCCAATTCATATCAAGTTTGTGTTCTTATCCAAGTTCAAGTTATAATACAGGTTTTATTCTAGTGACATGTGCCCATTAACAAATCCATAAGTCAATTTCATGCTTAAATCAATGATGTCAATTCTACGCCAAACCCCAAATCATGGTCATGCGTATAATTCTAAATTTGGTTTACGCATTTAGGTTTTGTCAATGTTATATTACTCCCAACCCTCTTTGTAATTTATAACCAAACCCTCCAGTTCATGTCATAGCCCAAAACCGAGCGTTTCCCTTTTTCGCTTGCAATAATCATTCAATCGTATTTATTTTATGATAGATCTAGGCTCGAGATAGCCTAGCTATTAAAAATCAAAAAGGGAAAGAATAAAAGGAGGCACATAATCGTAGGCATAATAATTAAAATCGAGTACATGATAATATTAAACATTATGGATTCAATAATTTCATTTCATGTTCACATAGGGAATGTTTGATCGATAAATAATAATTTTACACAAAAAGTGCATTATAACTCCACTCACAGTGTTTGTCATCTTCAAAATGTAGATCCTCGATTGCCCCTTTGATTTATGAATTGGATTAATCCTTGAACAGATTTCCCCTTTCCCTTTTTGTTGCTTTTGATTCATATTTGATTGATTTCATGTCCAATTCAATTTATCTTTGATTTCATATGCGACGTAGGTTGCAGATCTGAATTCCTTTTCTTTGCGCAGTGATTTAGATCTAAGCCTCTTTTCGTTTTATTCATGGTTGTAGTAATTCTAGATCTCATTCTTTTTAATTTTAAGAGTAGATGTTGTAGAGAAAAGAGAGAAGAATAGATCTAAGATTTATTTAGATCAATAGCTTGAGGAGGAAGAAGAAATCAAGTTAGAAGAGAGTCATAGCCTTTCCATGAATTGTTGTATAGTTTACAAATGAGCCTAGGATGTTTATATAGGTGTTAGACCAACGTACCAGGCCCAAAAACTCATCCAGGTGCTCAAAAATTAACCTGGACAGCTTCTGGGGCGAATTTCCCGCTTCTGGACCAAAATTCCTGCTCCAGGTCGCTACAGGTCGACCTCCCCAAGGGGGGGTCGACACTATAGTCGACCTCCCCCTGGGAGGTCGACCTGGGGGTCGACCTGGTCATTTTTTTTCTGTTCTGGGCTGGGCTGTTTTCTGATTTTTCGCTGAAACTTCGGGAGGTCATAACTCCTTCATACATACTCCGATTTTCGAAAACTCGGACTCTATTTCATGTAAAATTTCGAGAGGAACGCAATGGTTATGTCCATTTTACTTAATTCCTGATATTTAAATTAAATATCCTTATTTTACTATCTTCTCCGTTACACACACTATTATCGAATTAATTTTTCTTCTCTTCCATGTATTAATTAATTCTCATTATACATTACCATTATTTACCTATATAAGCATATTTTCATAAATTTTATTTCATTTTTAATTATATTAAAAATGCGAGGTGTTATAATTAATTTATCAAAGAATCCCAATAATCACGCTAGAAAAAAACACATTTATATTAGACATCACTTTCTAAGAGATCACGTTGAAAAAGGAAGTATAACATTAGAATTTGTTAGTACAGGAAAACAAATTGCTGACATTTCTACAAAACCTCTAAATGAAACATCCTTTATAAACTTAAGAAGAGAGTTAGGTATTTGTTCTCACTCAGAATTCGTCATCTTTATAAATTTTTATTCACGTATTAATAGCTTGCCTACAATTACTCTTTTCCTTATCTTTTTATACGATTTATAATATTCTTATACAAATAGCTTCTTGTTTTAAGGAGGTAAATATAATAAGAAAATTATAAAAATAAGTACTTCTCTGATAAGAACAATTACAATAAAAACAGTAAACTACCAAAAGAGTTCAACACAATGTCAAACAACTTCACTTCATCTCTTAATATTACTTTTACCACTGATAGTTCAGCAATGACACCACATCCTCCCACAGCAACGTCAAGGCACGAGCCTGTATACAAGTGGGAAAACTATAGAACCGGATGCACACCAGAATCAAAAATGGCCAAATGCGCTCTATTTTCTTCTACGGACACAAAACGGAAGATTGATGAGATCCATCACTATCAACAACAACAACTAAATTTTCAATGAGAACTCTATTTCAAAAAAAATCACGCCCAAACGTCTGAGTTTTCTTGAACATATAGGTTTAAAATTTTGCAGCTCGAAAGCAAAAGATGTATCCGAATCTCTACCACATCCTGTTTACCCTCTTGACCCGTCTTCCTCTTATCGTACATCAGCAGACCTGATAAATCCTTGGGCTTCACCTAAAAGACCTCCTTACTCTCCAAACTTATGGAAAAATAATTACAACAAAAATGAAGGATCAAAGAAGGAGTCTCCTAAGTAAACTTTATCATTCTAAAAATAAATTTCTTGTCTCACGAAATTAATAATGATTGCACTGATATAATGTAACATTGATGTTTTTGGTTTACCTACAAAAATTTGGCTAAAAACATAATTCAGTTAGATCTGACGCCTGAACATACTAACATCAAACGTCTGATATATGTAAAATATGAAAGTAAAATTGCCATTCAGCATAGACGTATGAATTTTAAGGCAGACGTCAGTATAAACTTCTGGGTTTTCAAACCCTGTAAAGACAGACGTCTGTCCAACAATATTCCGACGTATGAATATTTACAATTTTTACTTCACGTTCTCATTTCAGCACAGACATCTGACATCAAAACAACAAACATCTGTTCATTCTCTGGGGATATTTTTTACTGTAAAGACAGACGTTTGTCCCCTAGAAAACAGACGTCTATCCTCCGAAAAATAGACGTTTGTCCTCCGGAAAAAAGATGTTTGTCCCACTCTGAACCGATTAATATATATACCTATATTTACTTTTTCCAGGTAGTTTTTACTATTACCTACTTCTTTTTAACCCTAACCCTAAATCCCTAAATTCCCAACCTCTAAAAAATCTGATTGAATGGGTCCAAAGCATCCATTTCCAAAACGTAAGAAGATTGTTGAGGCTACTACATCTCAATAAGAGGAAGAGACTGTCAATTATGCTACGGAAGACAAAATAAAGCAATGGATGAAAGCAAAAGATGGTCCGAAACTTCTCGAAAACTTGAAGGGTAAAGCTATTCACTCTGGTCCTTTCTATCCTCTTGATCAATTAAAACATTATGACGTTAATAATTTTCTCACTAGAGCAAAACTTATGCATTTGGTTGATTATAATGATAACAAAGTGAAGATAGATTCTCTTGCAATTTACTATTTTTTCATTAATCTTTGTTCAATGGTGGTATGTCATGCACCTGGAAAAGATCCAATAGCTGAAGGAGAGGAATAAGAAAGTGATTGGCCGTGTTAACCCCGTTCTTAGAACACGGTTCAGAACTGAGAAGTATTCAAAGTAACACATAACACAACTGACTCAGATCATTGGCGCGACATAAACCATGTCGTCCGTCCGCTTTCACAACAACATAAGTCAAATTGCGAATACTACTCGTGACGTCTTGCGACTTGTGTAGCAAGCCGGCCCTGCCTCCCGAATTCATGTCGTAACTCAACCCATCGTACAAGCCATTTGTGCCACAACTTAAGCGTTGGGACTCATAACGCGGGATTTACCATGTCACAATGTCATGATGTTCTTCTCATCACAGGTCGTCATTTCATACCAAATCGTAGAGTAGAGAGCGCGACATGATTAACATAGTAGTGTATGCCATGCTTTATCACGTGCACTTGATACATCTGCATGATACCAATGGACCATCAATCTCGGATGAGAAAATACGTGATAGCTACAAAGAACAAGCCACAAGATATTAAGTTGTCCGCTAACACTTCATGGCGTTCAATGATCCATTTGGTATGCATAAATCATGTCGTGATATTAGTTCATGCCATGTTCATTGCTCTCACACTGTATATCAGTGCATTAGCATTTTCATGGCGTTGAACAAATCATATCGCAATTCAGAAGAATGAAGCATGTCGAGTTCAAGAGTGTCGCATGTCATTGGAATGTTCATGCCATAAGTCACACTCACCATGTCGTCCGTAAAGCAAGGCAAGTCCATATCAGCAATACAACAAAGCATATGTGGGATAAAACTTGCAAATGTGTGGACACGTGGAGAGCATGTATTCATCTACTTGTGAATTAGCGGACTACATCATGTAGTCCAGACAGAAGAAATGGACAAGGCACGGAAACAACTCATATTCATGTCGTATAATCTAACTCATGCCAAAAGTTATATTTATAACGTTCGGGCAAGTCATGTCGCACTTGCTTATATAGTTCCCCGCTATAAAGACCATGCCGCAATACATTTGTATTCATGTCGTCTGCCTCTTCATGTCGTGAGTCCCATCCATGGCGCAAGCAGTTAAGCCGCTTCACCAAATTATGTCGCAAAGAAGCCATGTCGTATGGTGTCTAGTTCATACCGTATAAGATGAATACACGGAATGGGTTGGAAAAACTATTTGAATCATTCTATTCCCAGGAACCAAGGCGCATCTTGCCATGTCACATTCTAATTCATTGTCAGATGTAGGGAAGAGATCACAAATTAAAAGCCAGCTCTCAAAGGGGTCATGGCGCATGGAATAACATGGGTCAAGCCATATAAAAGGAGGATAGGTGGCTTGATATGGGAGGAGGTGGACCACTTCTTTCTGAGAGATCTCGACATATATAGCTAATCCGCTCCATGCCGCATAAACGCATTCCTCTCTCTAGCCATAGCTCAATCATGCCGTGAGCTAGTATATGCATGGCGTTCATATCTTAATAACGTGAGGAGCAGGCCGTATCCTTCCATGGCGCACAAGACAGCCTGCGGACAGTTGTAAAGACAAATTTCCAATTGTACACGCTTAATTATAGAATTGCCACCCGGGCTAAAATCACCTATAAATACCCCTCATAATTCATTTGGAGGGGGGGGCGGGAAAATTGATTGATACAAGGAAACTCCGTTAAATTCAAAGCTCATCTACAACTTCTCTAATGGCTTCTATGGATTCATCAACACTTTTCTATCTTCATGAAGATCAAATCCAAATCAATGATCATGAGAGCCTTCTACAATTGGACCTAAGAATCTTCAATCTCATTCAAGATACATAATAAATCTCTCAAGCAATTTCATATCTTCTCTAATTCTCTCCAAAGCCTAAATCGAATGTTAATTCACTATGAGATCTATGAGGTTCATGAAAGAGGATTGAAACACACGAGTGGTTGAAGATTCATTACAAAGCTAAAAGATCTCTTCATTTTCTTCACCAAATTCAAAAGAAATTAGATCATAAGGAAGGAGAAAAGAGGGAAAAGATTGTAATGAGGGAAAATTCATATGTTGTAAGCTTGAATATTGTAACGAGAATTGATTGAAAGTGGACGTAGATTCATAGAGAATCGAACCACTATAAAAATTCCTTTGTGTTCTTACTTGCTGTTATTCGTTTATTTTGCGATTTTGCGGTCCATATTCTTAGCGAGTAGGTGAAGTGTAACTTTTACACCTTTGGTGTTTGCTCCCAAATTTGGAGCAAACATTTTGGCGCCCACCGTGGGTCTGCGCTCGCATCTCCTACCTCTTCTCGCACTCTCCCAAAGTTGTGATCCTTGCATTAAAGCTCTAAGTTGCATCCTTCTACGAAATCATGGAAAAGTCTAAGAAGACCGTTAGCAAAACTGTGATAGAAGCCGATGATGTTGCTAATGAAGATACACCACTTACTAACCGTTTCAATGTCGGTGAAAATTCGATGAGTGGAGCTGGCATGACTAGAAATGAACTAAATGCCGCTATTGCCAACGTGAACCGCTGAATCAAAACTTTAAATAAAACTTTGATGGATGCTAATAATGCTCTAATGGAGAAAATGAATGCTCTTCTAAATGCTCAACCAATTTAAGCCCCTCCAAAAGTGCATGTGGATCTCGAGGAGAATGATAAATCACATGCTTCCAATCATAACTGCAATGACAATATGGAGGACGATTATGATGGGGCAAGTGACGGGGATGAAGCTTATATAGAAGGATTGAAATCAAAAGCTAAGAACCATTCCGAAGTGAATGCTCAAAAAGCCACCAATCCTATCACGGGGGCACCTCTTCGTCGAGAAGGCAAAGGGCCTAAACTCTCTGATCGAGATCATATGCCTAGACGAACATTTGGTAAAGGGTTCAGGTTCATAGAGCGCCATAGCACCAAAAAATACATTTCGGACATGATAGAACAAGCCATGAAAAAGAATCAAGCTAGCAAGGACAACGAAAGAGAATGGGATTTCTCTCCCGATAGGGCTCCATTCACCGAAAGAATCCTTGGAGCAGAATGTCCGAAGAAGTTCAATCCTCCGACTCTGCCTCCGTACAACGGTCTCGTCGATCCGAACTACTTCCTATTCAAATATAAATGGCATATGAGTGCAGCTAAGGCGGCCGATGAGATTAGATGCACTTATTTTCCTCTCTACTTAGAAGGTGCCGCATCACTATGGTTCACAAAGCTGCCACCCAAGTCTATCAATCGATTTTCTGACCTCACCAAAAAGTTTAAGGACCAGTTCCGCTTGTACTCTACCAAAGCCAAGGATGCTATAACACTTTCAGTGATGAAACAGAATCCAGGGGAAACTGTCAAAGCCTTCCTCAGCGGATTCAATGTTGCCTTGTCTAAAGTGAGGAATCCAGAGCCACGCATAATTCTCATGGCTTTACTCGACGCTATAGACAAAACAAGTGAATTCAGAAGATGGATAAAGATGAAGGAACCGGCTACGCTTGACAAGTTCTATAAGAAGGCGGAGGAGTACATGAGAGTGGATGACAATCCTATACCCCTTCAGATCATCGGTGGTAACCAACTTCTTGAAGCTCCTATAAGTGCAACCATTCAATCCAATCCAAAGAGTAATCAGGGGAAGAAGCGAGCTAATGACGGAAACGGCAATAAAGCTATTAAAAAGTTTTGCCTTCTTGACTCGTCTAATCTAACACCTCTGAATGACACTCCCGAGAACATCTACCTTGCCACAAATGATGCAGAAGATTATCCAAAACCTCGGCCAATAAAAATGAACCACCATCTGACTAAATCCGGGAAGTTCTGTCGGTATCATAATTAGCCGGGGCACAACACCAATGAGTGCAGGCACCTGAAATCATTAATTGAAGAATTGATTAGGAAGAACCGTCTGCAACAATTTGTGAAGAACTCCCAAGATGCAAATCCTTCTGTAGCTCCACAGGGGCAAGGGGCATCAAATGATCAGTCTGGTCCAAACAACATAGCTTCTGCTTAGATCACTCCAAGGCTGATAATCAACTGATGACCATTGACGATGATATAATATCAGAAACTCAGATTAAGCGATAACTATCGCCTTTTTCCGTTACTTTACTCTTTACTATATTTTACTTTCTTGTAAAAAGTCTATAATGGTTTACATGCATTGTACAAAACAAAAGTACTACGAATGAAATGTTGCTTGCTTGTGTAAATCTCTGACTTGCAAAATATATATGAAGAATTTGCTAAAAGACGATTTTCTGATTGCAGGCTATTCCGTAGGCGTTAGCTTCCTCAAGATCCGACGAAATGAGGCATCTCTGATAATACCAACTCAACGGTTGATCGAGGAAGTCCCAATGAATCAAACGGCAAATAGAGCAACAAGCTGTCACGGATTCAAAACCTCATCCCCCAAAGGTTGCGGGAATACGTAGGCGCGAAACGAAATGCGGGAGCTTGCTAAAGCAAGATGAAGCATGGGAGTTCGTAAGCGTGGAGCGATGCAGCCTTAACCCTATGGTTCGCGGTAATCCGTAGGCACAAAACGAAATGCGGGAGCTTGCTAAAGCAAGATGAAGCGTGGGAGTTCGTAAACGCGGAGCGATGCAACCTTAACCCAATGGTTCGTGGAAACCCATAGGCGCAAACCGAAGCGTGGGAGCTTGCTAAAGCAAGACGAAGGGTGGGAGTATGTAAGCGCGGAGCGATGCAGCCTTAACCCAATGGTTCGCGGGAATCCGTAGGCGCAAAACGAAGTGCGGGAGCTTGCTATAGCAAGACGTAGTGTGGGAGTTCGTAAGCGCGGAGCGATGCAGCCTTAACCCAATGGTTCGCGGGAATCCGTAGGCGCGAAACGAAACGTGGGAGCTTGCCAAAGCAAGACGAAGCGTGGAAGTTCGTAAGCGCGGAGCGATGCAGCCTTAACCCAATGGTTCACGGGAATCCGTAGGAACGAAACGAAGCACGGGAGCTTGCTAAAGCAAGACGAAGCATGGGAGTTTGTAAGCGCGGAGCGATGCAGCCTTTACCCAATGGTTCGCGGGAATCCGTATGCGCGAAACAAAGCGTGGGAGCTTGCTAAAGCAAGACGAAGCGTGGGAGTTCGTAAGCGCGGAGCAATGCAGCCTTAACCTAATGGTTCACGGGAATCCTTAGGCGCGAAACAAAGCGCAGGAGCTTGCTAAAGCAAGAAAAAGCGTGGGAGTTCGAAAGCGCGGAGCGATGCAGCCTTAAACCAATGGTTTGCGAGAATCCGTAGGCGCGAAACGAAGCGTGGACGAAGCATTGGGAGTTCGTAAGCGCGGAGCGATGCAGCCATAACCTAAACCTCGCGGGGATTCGCTGTAATAACCTGTATTTTAATAACAAGGTATAACACAAAACAAGGCAGAATTAAATAATAAAATCTGAATCAAGGGAAACGGGCTATGCCATTGCGTTCGTCTCGGAAAAATATGCGAAATAGATCCGAGTTTTCGAAAATCGGAGTCCGTATGACCCGATTAAGGCCCAACAAAGTTTTCAGAAAATTTCTAAATAAAAACAGATTTTCAAATTCAAATCTAAGCTTGGAAATAGGGCCAGTTGGCCAAGGCAGGAAAATTCCCGCCACAGTACCCAAGTCGACAGCCCTGTCGACTTGGGAGTCGACTGGGTCTGACCAGGTCGACAGCCCTGTCGACTTGGCTCAGACGCCCAGTCCTGCCTGGTGCACCATCTTGAGAATGTGTTGAGCTAGAGGGCCAGATTCGATTTGGAGGGCTGAAATGAGAACTAGGGTTTAATCCTATGGTCTAAATCACTAGCCTAATCTATAAATAAGACCCTAACCTACCCTAAATCCTCATTAATCTATCCTACAACTAAACTATGGCAAAATCAATCCCCTCATGGCCTCCACTCTCTTCATAAATTCCTAAATCAATTTTCAAGAGATTCTCATGCATACAAGTGTATTTAGGCTTGTATGATCCTCTTTAGCTTGCATTAAAGTCTTGTTTCTCTATTGGCATCATAAAGGAGGAGTCCTGATCAAGTTTGCTTGCATTTTGGGGTTTTAATTAGTTGCATAAGGGATTTCTTACATTTGCTATACTCATTTGAGTCTTCATAGCATAGTAAGCCTATTTCTACTCTTGTATCTTAACTATGAAGTTAATATGTTATGTTTCAAGTTTGAGTTTGGGGTTAATCATGATATGTGCTTTGATCTTATGATTTTATGCATAAGATTACTCTATGCATGTTAGTAAAGTCATTACCTTGGCTTTATGCATAGAAAGATATGATCTTTGGTTGGAAATGTTGCATAATGCAACTTTGAAACTCTAATAACCCTTGCATTGACATGCATATAATGTTATATGCATGTTACTAGCCCTTATCTCATGCTATCTATGGCCATGTTCCACCTATTTGCCAAGTTTGATGTTATGCATGCATATGAACCTTATGTAAGTTGAAACCATGTTATGCATGCATATGAACCTTATGTAAGTTGAAACCATGTTATGCACACATATGAACACTATGCAAGTTAAAATGATGTTATGCATACATATGAACACTATGCAAGTTAAAATGATGTTATGCATGCTTATGAATATTTTGCAAGTTGATAACATGATATGCAAGTTTATGATCACATCTTTGACTCATGCCACCATGTTTAACTTGTGGCTCCAACCCCTCTATGTCATGATTATGTCAAGTTTCCTCTTTCTATCCTTTATGAGCTATTGCGATATGTAAGCGATGGGATTGCGGTTGGGATTGGGTAAACTTAAAAGACATAAAAACATAAGCTTGGGAATTTACCTATTAAGTTAGGTCTACCCATTGGGAATTTACCTATTAAGTTAGGTCTACCCAATTGCTTGAAAACTTGTAATGTGATGGACATGACACTTAGAAAACATGAGAATGGCCAACTCGAGGTTGGGTTGAGCTTGTAGCATAAACCTACCCGGAACCGACCGGCTTAACTAGTGGCTACAAGCAATAGGACCCAATGTGAGTAGTTGGTCATGTTGCACGCGAGACCCGAGGTTAGACTAAGTTGTGGTGTAAACCTACCCGGACCCGCCCGGCCTAACTAGTAACCACAACAAGGTCTAATGTGAGAGGTTGGGTGCATTAAATTAATTAATGCCACATGGTAGGGTTAAGTCATGGACCGCTTGAATACTTAACCAATTAAACACGATGGGTTGGTAGGGTTAAGTCATGAACCTTGGGTACACTTAACCAACTTGGTACTTAGATGAGTTGGGTTAACCACGTTTAACCCATTAAGGAAACCCTAGTTACGTGGTCCTTTGCACCAGTAACCCTCTTGGATGTATCATGATAGCCTAGGGACTAGGCTAGGGTGGGGCACGATTACTGGGATGACATGTAAGCGACCAAAACGACGGCTGTGTAGGTGCGCCGGTGTAGGTTCAGGCGGGCCATGGTCGTGCACATGGTCCGGAGTTGAAAAAGCAGGCACGGGCACCAGTAGGTTTAAACTGTGCGTGCTTGGGTTGTGTCAGGGGTTGACACCCTAGGACTTGATACACCCTAGGGTGGACCTAGCACAGTTTAGCTACACTTCGTAGTTGGGCCGTATGACACCGACACTTGACGAGTTAGGCTGTAGGGAGCCGATCGACTAGACCGTGCTAGTTGGACCTTGATTTAGGTCATTCATGATGGTGGGCCAAACTTGGGCCTGGGGATCACCTCTTGTTTACACTTGACACGACTTGTGATACTAGTACACTTGGTGCAAACCTCAATCTTGTTTATGCGGTGCCACATTTGATCTATCCTGTTGACTTCTTACCATGCCAGTTATCATCCTATGACTCATCCTTGTTTATATATACTGTTAACTTTATTAGTTGTTGTACAATTGTAGATAGGACTTACCAGTCTTTTGACTGACCCATTTTCTTTCGCCTCTTTTCTTTCGTTCCCCCCCCCCCCCCAGGTTTACAGGGCGAGAATACCAGCACTTAGCTTGGATCTTAGCTGCTTTTCTTGGATAGCTCATGTATGCTTCGGACTTGAGCTTGCTATGGTTTTCTACTTGGGGATAGCTACTTCATGTTTTCCTTTTCAGTTACAAGTTTTATGTTTCTAGACTTTGTTTATGGAAAATAATTAAGTACTGTGTTGTAACTTAACCTATGGTTTTGATATGCTAGCTTTTATCCGCTGCTATACTTGCTCTGTTTTTACTTATATGTTCTGTCTTGTGATATCTGCATGCATGATTACCTTATTTAAACGCCCCTCCAAAGTCAGTGTCCTTGCTAGAGTGGCACTGGCGGAGGTGGGGTGTTACATTTGGTATCAGAGCATAAGGTTTTCGAGATTGGAGCAAAAAGGGTTTTTAAGTTACTTTCAAAAAGCTATTTTCAAAACCAATTAAGTATTTTCCAAAGAAAAGTCTAGTTTATTTTGAAAGGCTATCCCCCAAGAGCCATAAGCACTATCCTTCGTTTCCTCATTCTAAATCTATCTTTTCCTTTTTCAGCATGGCCGATCTCAATCTTCCTGAGGGAGTCACCATTCCCGGATGGTTCCGGATGTACTTGGAAGCTAGGGCCAATAATGCAGGTCCAGCAACCACTCCCACTATCACTGAGGTTCCACCTCCTCCTCCTCCTCAGCAACCACAAGCTGATTTCGCCAAGGTTTGCAAGGACTTCAAGGCCATGGGTGGCAAAAAATTTATTGGGACAGAGACTTTCATGGAAGCAAGAAATTGGTTGAAGGAGACCGAAGATCATTTTGCCATCTTTGATATAGAGGACCATAGAAAGGTTCTGTTGGCGGTTTGGCTACTAAAGGAGGAAGCTTCTTATTGGTGGGAGGTCACCAATGCTACAAGGCCCGTAGAAACCTGGGCCGACTTTAGGGCAAGGTTTGGGCTTAAGTTTCTATCATCTGCAGAGGCAAATTTGCAACTAGAGAAGTTCATAGCTTTGAAGCAAGGAGACATGACTGTGAGAGAGTATGTGAATAAGTTCAACCAGCTTGCACGATTCGGTTTGGACATGGTCAATACTCCCGAGAAGAAGGCTCTACGTTTTGCACGAGGGTTAAATGAGCCATTACAGGGTCTAGCCATGTCACACATACCCATGGGGCCACTTTCGAGAGCCTGGTAGACATGGCATTGCTGCAGGGAGAGGATAAGAATGGGAAGAAGGAAGCCAAGCCCAATGAAACTCAGCCTAAGAAGACAGACTCCAAGTGGGGAGGGAATCAGAGTAATCAGAACAACAAGAATAACAAGAACAACAAGGGCAACAAGAACAAGGCAAAGGACACAAGAAAGTGCCACTTCTGTGGGATTGTTGGGCATGTAGCCAAGGACTGTAGGAAGAAGAAAATGAAGTTGGGTGGATGCTTTCATTGTTGAGAGACGGGACATTTTAGCTAGGATTGCCCTAAGAAGCAGGGGCATGGACAAACTCAGCGCGCAGGTTCATCTGGAGGGCAAGTGCATGCTCTCAACACCGCTCCAGTTCAGGACCGAGGTACTATTTCTGTGGAAAGTCTTGTTTATATTTCTGGTTTTCCTGTTCGCACTTTGTTTGATTCTGGCGCATCACATACCTTTATTTCCTCTGATGTTGTTGAAAGTTTGCACCTAAGTACTAGTCTTGTTGAGGATCCCGTTAGTGTTTCAAATCCGATTGGGGGTTCAGTCCATTTGTCTATGATCTGTATGGATCTGAGGATTTCTATCTTGACCGTAGAATTCTCGTGTGACGCTTATGTTCTCGGGTTCACGGGATACGGGTTGATCTTGGGCATGGATTGGTTGTCCCGCTATGGAGCCATTCTCGATTGTGAGCATAGGGTGGTGAGACTCATGACTCGCCTTGGCAATACCCTAGAGATTTCTTGCAACCCGCTGGATCCCGTCATGCTATGTTATCTTGAATCTCTTGACTCGTCTATCGATGATCTACAATCTGTAAGGGTGGTTCGAGAATACCCGGATGTTTTTGAAGAAGTTAAGGGGTTACCCCCTAAGCGAGAGATAGATTTCCGCATTTATCTGGTTGATAATGCTAAGCCAGTCTCCTTACCAGTTAGGCACATGGCCCCGCGGGAAAGGAGAGAGCTCAGTAAGCAAATCAAGGAGCTTCTTGAGAAGAATTTTATTAGGCGAAGCATTTCCGAATGGGGTGCTCCGGTGGTGTTCGCTACTAAGGCGGACGGCTCGCTTCGTCTATGTGTTGATTATCGAGAGCTGAACAAGCTAACCAAGAAGAATAGGCATCCATTACCAAGGATAGATGACCTCTTCGACCAGCTTGTTGGTGCTTCTGTTTTCTCTCAGCTTGATTTAGCCACCGGATTTCATCAGCTTAGAGTGGCCGAAGACAGCATTGATAAGACTGCATTTAGGACTCCAGACGGATTCTTTGAATGGTTTGTCATGCCATTCGGCTTGACTAATGCACCCGCCTACTTTGTAGATTTGATGAGTAGGGTGTTCAGGGAGTTCCTTAACAAGTTTGTTGTTGTCTTCGTGGATGATATTCTGATCTTTTCAAAAGACGAGGAAGAACATGCTAGACACCTCAAGGAGGTGATGGATACGCTTAGAGCCCATCAGTTGAAAGCCAAGTTCTCCAAATGCCACTTTTGGAGAAAAGAAGTCTGATTTCTTGGGCATATAGTTTCTAAGCAGGGTATAGCTGTGGATCCCGCGAAAGTGGTTGCAGTTCAAGACTGGAAGACTCCTAAGAATGCAACCGAAGTGCGAAGCTTTCTCGGTCTGGCAGGCTACTATAGGAAGTTCATTAGAGACTTCGCTAAGATTTCGGCCCCTCTCACTAGATTGACGAAGAAGAACTTAGTCTTTGCATGGGACTTAGAGTGTGAGCTTGCTTTTCAAAGGCTCAAGAGGGCCCTTACCACAGCTCCAGTTTTGGCATTACCCGATGGCGGTAAGATGTTTACCGTGTATACCGATGCATGTGGCACAGGGTTAGGCGCTGTTCTAATGCAGGTAGGAAGGGTGATATGTTATGGGGGTAGGCAACTTAAAGTTCATGAGAAGAACTATCCCACTCATGACTTGGAGTTAGCGGCGATTGTCTTTGCACTCAAGTCCTGGCGCCACTATCTTTTGGGCGAAAGGTTTGAGTTGTACACTGATCACAAATCACTCGAGTATCTCTTCTCGCAGAAAGATCTGAATCTTAGGCAGCAAAGGTGGATGGAATTCTTGGCATCTTATGACTTCGAGATAGCTTATACCCCTGGCAAGGGTAATGTTGTGGCTGATGCACTAAGCAGAAAAAGGTTGGCTTTGAGTCCCTTGTTTGTTGAGATGAAGAGCCTAGAGTTCCTGGCAACCTTTGATTTCACGACAGCAGTTGAGTCGATGACAGGGTCGTTAGCATCTCTCGAGCTTAGACCCACACTTCTGGATCAAGTAGGGACTTCGCAGAAGGAAGACCCACAGATAGTGGAGATCATGGATAGGTTGATTCGGGGTGAGACGTCTAGTCACCTTGCTAGATATACTATTGATGACAAGGGTTGGCTAAGGCGTGATGGAAGACTCTGCGTGCCACAAGTGGAAGACTTGGTACATAAAGTCCTCGAAGAAGCACATCACTCAAAGATGACTATACATCCTGGTGGAGATAAGATGTATAGGGATATGAAGTGCATTTTCTTTTGGCCTGGAATGAAGAAGGATGTGGCAGACTATGTTTCAAAGTGCATGGTGTGCCAACAAGTGAAAGCTGAGTCGAAGAAACCAGGTGGGCTATTACATCCATTGGAGGTCCCGCAATGGAAGTGGGAGAGCATCTCTATGGACTTTGTGGATGGATTGCCTAGATCAAGAAAAGGGAATTCGAGCATATGGGTCATCGTTGATCGACTTACAAAGAGTGCTCACTTTATCCCGGTGAAGAGCAAAAGGACTGCATCATGGCTGGCATTTGTTTACCTTCGAGAAATAGTGAGATTGCATGGGGTTCCTTCTAGCATAGTCAGTGATCGTGACCCAATCTTCACTAGCCAATTCTGGAATAGTTTGCAGGAAGCAATGGGTACGCAATTGAATCTGAGTACAGCCTATCACCCCCAGACGGATGGCCAAACCGAAAGGGTGAATAGAGTGCTAGAAGACCTTCTGAGGCTTTGTGTTCTTGATTTTGGTGGTACTTGGGAAGACCACCTTCCTCTTGTGGAGTTTGCTTACAACAATAGCTATCAAGCTAGCATAGGGATGGCACCATTTGAAGCTTTATATGGGAGGCCGTGTAGGTCACCATCTTGTTGGTGGGATACAACAGATATGCTTATACTTGGGCCCGATATGATATGAGACACATCTGAGAAAGTTGAATTGGTGAGAAGACGGATGAAAGCGGCCCAAGATAGACAGAAATCCTATGCTGATAAGCGAAGGACAGATTTGGAGTTCGAAGTTGGAGACATGGTTTTCGTGAAGGTTTCTCCCTTGCGTAATGTGGTTCGCTTCGGAGCAATTGGGAAGCTGGCACCCAGATTCGTAGGACCCTTCCCTATCATAGAGAGAATTGGGAAGATGGCTTATAAAGTGCAATTGCCCGAGAAGCTGTCCGGAGTGCATAATGTCTTTCATGTCTCGCATCTCCGAAAGTGCCTACATGAGTCCGCTGAGGTGGTTGAACCTAACATTCTTGAAGACGTGGAAGTAGATAAAGAGGCAACCTTGAGGAGAGCTCCGATTCGTATCTTGGGAACGGAGGTCAGGAAGCTAAGGAATCGAGAGGTCAAATTGGTGAAAGTTCAGTGGAGTGAAGCCGAAGAGGATGCAACTTGGGAGACGGAGGAGAAGATGTTTAGGCTTTATCCATTCCTTTTTGAGGGTACACTCTCGATCTCTTTTCCTCTTTAGCATATCTTTCTTTTGCTATCCATGTTTATCCTGTTTATCTTATAACTTCGTCATGAGAACCTTAGGTAGAAACCCCTTGGATGAAACATGTATTTGAAACATGTTATGCTTGATGGTTGCAAGTGGTTGCAAGTGTTTGCAAGTGGATACTCGTGGATGCATGATACACATTAGGCACTAAGATCGGCTCACACCCCTTCATATTGCATATGCATGAATGCTTATACTTATTCATGGCTGAAACTTGTTGTGCTATCTCATGGATGTTGCATATGGATGAATGTTATGTGCACTCATGTAGAAATTATAAAGTTAGGCTAGGAATTTGCATACATATGGACGCATTTCACTAGCATACTTCGCATTAAGGAGGTGTACTGAATCAGTAACCGCCTGATTTTCGCATTAGATAAGTACATATACACACACCTTTGCATATGATCATACAGCATTTAGAAATTGTTAAGGACAATGGTTACTCGTGGATGATGTGGTGAGTAGATGGATGATGGATGGTAGGACACATTCTTCCTAACTTAGAGATTTCGGGGACGAAATCCTTTAGGGAGGGGAGAATGTAATAACCCGTATTTTAATAACAAGATATAACACAAAACAAGGCAGAATTAAATAATAAAATCTGAATCAAGGGAAACGGGCTATGCCATTGCGTTCGTCTCGGAAAAATATGCGAAATAGAGTCCGAGTTTTCGAAAATCGGAGTCCGTATGACCCGATTAAGGCCCAACAAAGTTTTCAGAAAATTTCTAAATAAAAACAGATTTTCAAATTCAAATCTAAGCTTGGAAATAGGGCCAGTTGGCCAAGGCAGGAAAATTCCCGCCACAGTACCCAAGTCGACAGCCCTGTTGACTTGGGAGTCGACTAGGTCTGACCAGGTCGACAGCCCTGTCGACTTGGCTGTCGACTTGGCTCAGACGCCCAGTCCTGCCTGGTGCACCATCTTGAGAATGTGTTGAGCTAGAGGGCCAGATTCGATTTGGAGGGCTGAAATGAGAACTAGGGTTTAATCCTATGGTCTAAATCACTAGCCTAATCTATAAATAAGACCCTAACCTACCCTAAATCCTCATTAATCTATCCTACAACTAAACTATGGCAAAATCAATCCCCTCATGGCCTCCACTCTCTTCATAAATTCCTAAATCAATTTTCAAGAGATTCTCATGCATACAAGTGTATTTAGGCTTGTATGATCCTCTTTAGCTTGCATTAAAGTCTTGTTTCTCTATTGGCATCATAAAGGAGGAGTCTTGATCAAGTTTGCTTGCATTTTGGGGTTTTAATTAGTTGCATAAGGGATTTCTTACATTTGCTATACTCATTTGAGTCTTCATAGCATAGTAAGCCTATTTCTACTCTTGTATCTTAACTATGAAGTTAATATGTTATGTTTCAAGTTTGAGTTTGGGGTTAATCATGATATGTGCTTTGATCTTATGATTTTATGCATAAGATTACTCTATGCATGTTAGTAAAGTCATTACCTTGGCTTTATGCATAGAAAGATATGATCTTTGGTTGGAAATGTTGCATAATGCAACTTTGAAACTCTAATAACCGTTGCATTAACATGCATATAATGTTATATGCATGTTACTAGCCCTTATCTCATGCTATCTATGGCCATGTTCCACCTATTTGCCAAGTTTGATGTTATGCATGCATATGAACCTTATGTAAGTTGAAACCATGTTATGCATGCATATGAACCTTATGTAAGTTGAAACCATGTTATGCATACATATGAACACTATGCAAGTTAAAATGATGTTATGCATGCTTATGAATATTTTGCAAGTTGATAACATGATATGCAAGTTTATGATCACATCTTTGACTCATGCCACCATGTTTAACTTGTGGCTCCAACCCCTCTATGTCATGATTATGTCAAGTTTCCTCTTTCTATCCTTTATGAGCTATTGCGATATGTAAGCGATGGGATTGCGTTTGGGAATGGGTAAACTTAAAAGACATAAAAACATAAGCTTGGGAATTTACCTATTAAGTTAGGTCTACCCATTGGGAATTTACCTATTAAGTTAGGTCTACCCAATTGCTTGAAAACTTGTAATGTGATGGACATGACACTTAGAAAACATGAGAATGGCCAACTCGAGGTTGGGTTGAGCTTGTAGCATAAACCTACCCGGAACCGACCGGCTTAACTAGTGGCTACAAGCAATAGGACCCAATGTGAGTAGTTGGTCATGTTGCACGCGAGACCCGAGGTTAGACTAAGTTGTGGTGTAAACCTACCCGGACCCGCCCGGGGCCTAACTAGTAACCACAACAAGGTCTAATGTGAGAGTTTGGGTGCATTAAATTAATTAATGCCACATGGTAGGGTTAAGTCATGGACCTCTTGAATACTTAACCAATTAAACACGATGGGTTGGTAGGGTTAAGTCATGAACCTTGGGTAAACTTAACCAACTTGGTACTTAGATGAGTTGGGTTAACCACGTTTAACCCATTAAGGAAACCCTAGTTACGTGGTCCTTTGCACCAGTAACCCTCTTGGATGTATCATGATAGCCTAGGGACTAGGCTAGGGTGGGGCACGATTACTGGGATGACATGTAAGCGACCAAAACGACGGCTGTGTAGGTGCGCCGGTGTAGGTTCAGGCGGGCCATGGTCGTGCACATGGTCCGGAGTTGAAAAAGCAGGCACGGGCACCAGTAGGTTTAAACTGTGCGTGCTTGGGTTGTGTCAGGGGTTGACACCCTAGGACTTGATACACCCTAGGGTGGACCTAGCACAGTTTAGCTACACTTCGTAGTTGGGCCGTATGACACCGACACTTGACGAGTTAGGCTGTAGGGAGCCGATCGACTAGACCGTGCTAGTTGGACCTTGATTTAGGTCATTCATGATGGTGGGCCAAACTTGGGCCTGGGGATCACCTCTTGTTTACACTTGACACGACTTGTGATACTAGTACACTTGGTGCAAACCTCAATCTTGTTTATGCGGTGCCACATTTGATCTATCCTGTTGACTTCTTACCATGCCAGTTATCATCCTATGACTCATCCTTGTTTATATATACTGTTAACTTTATTAGTTGTTGTACAATTGTAGATAGGACTTACCAGTCTTTTGACTGACCCATTTTCTTTCGCCTCTTTTCTTTCGTTTCCCCCCCCCCCCCCCCCAGGTTTACAGGGCGAGAATACCAGCACTTAGCTTGGATCTTAGCTGCTTTTCTTGGATAGCTCATGTATGCTTCGGACTTGAGCTTGCTATGGTTTTCTACTTGGGGATAGCTACTTCATGTTTTCCTTTTCAGTTACAAGTTTTATGTTTCTAGACTTTGTTTATGGAAAATAATTAAGTACTGTGTTGTAACTTAACCTATGGTTTTGATATGCTAGCTTTTATCCGCTGCTATACTTGCTCTGTTTTTACTTATATGTTCTGTCTTGTGATATCTGCATGCATGATTACCTTATTTAAACGCCCCTCCAAAGTCAGTGTCCTTGCTAGAGTGGCACTGGCGGAGGTGGGGTGTTACATTCGCACTGCGAAACGATGCAACAAACAAAAATCCCTTTCCATGGAGAAAGCGACTTCTCCACAGGAAATATAAACAACATTCAATGAAATCCATTATGTTGATTCAATCGCAAGAAACAGACAAAACGTTGGATTGAAAGGACCTCACTAAAACATGGGGCATCCAACAAAATCTTCAGTGCCAAAACTGATCAGTATGACAAACAAAATTTAGCTATAGGAAAGAAATTCTTCTCATAATGAAGACTAGTGATGACCTACAGGGCTGGGGCACAGATAATCGAAGATTCTCCAGAGAGAAACAGAAAATAATCACAGATACGTATCTCTCAAATGTGAAATACCATACACCGTCTTATAAGTCATAAAAGCGATAACGTTTGAAATCCACAGTCGGCACAGTCGATTAGTTGATTCCAGGCATTAACGTGAATTCGAATTAGAGTATTGCATTTGTGCGGATAGTATTCGACGAGTTATAAACCGTTGGATAAAATAATTCTGTGCAGATGCGTTATTCAATTCAAAGTAAAAGTTCGTTATAATCCATTTTCTAATGATTAAACTGAAACTGTTATTGACGCGGGCGATCAATGACAAAGTATAAGCCCATAAATCATGCAAACACTTGTTTTTATTACCGAATAGGTGGAATAAAGCAATTTACGATCCAACGCCTTGTCAAAAAACGACAAATTAAGACAAAATTCTAGCAAATCATCAGCAGTGCAAAAATACACTGGAATTTATGATACTGGATCAAATAACATGATGATACGAGCAAATCCAGCTTATGGTCCAAGGCCAATCAAGGAAAAGCTCACCAGTTACAGTAGTCATTTCGAAGCCTGCATTCCTCGCAAGCAAAAAAATACAATCTTCGAGGGATAATTGTTAACCCCGGTCATAGAACGCGGTTCAGAAGTAAGAAGTATTCACAGTAACACATAACATAACTGACTCAGATCATTGGCGCGACATAAACCATGTCATCAGTCCGCTTTCACAACAACATAAGTCAAATTGCGAATACTACTCGTGACGTCTTGCAACTTGTGTAGCAAGTCGGCCCTGCCTCCCGAATTCATGTCGTAACTTAACCCATCGTACAAGTCATTTGTGCCACAACCTTAGTCATGTCATTGGGACTCATAACGCGGGCTTTACCATGTCACAATGGCATGACATTCTTCTCATCACAGGTCGTTATTTCATACCAAATCGTAGAGTAGAGAGCGCGACATGATTAACATAGTAGTGTACGACATGCTTTATCACGTGCACTTGATACATCTGCATGATACCACTGGACCATCAATCTCGGATGAGAAAATAAGTGACAGCTACAAAGAACAAGCCGTAAGATATTAAGTTGTCCGCTAACACTTCATGGCATTCACTGGTCCATTTCGTATGCATAAATCATGTTGTGATATTAGGGCATGCCATGTTCATTGCTCTCACACTGTATATTAGTGCATTAGCATTTTCATGGCGTTGAACAAATCATATCACAATTCAGAAGAATGAAGCATATCATGTTCAAGAGTGTCGCATGTCGTTGGAATGTTCATGCCATAAGTCACGCTCACTATGTCGTCCGCAAAGCAAGGCAAGTCCATATCAGCAATACAGCAAAGCATATGTGGGATAAAACGTGCAAATGTGTGGACACATGGAGAGCATGTATTCATCTACTTGTGATTTGGTGGACTACATCATGTGGTCCAGACAGAAGAAATGGACAAGGCACGGAAACAACTCATATTCATGTCGTATAATCTAACACATGCCAAAAATTATATTTATAGCGTTCGGGAAAGTCATGCCGCAATTGCTTATATCGTTCCCCACTATAAAGGCCATGCTGCAAGACATTTGTATTCATGTCGTCCGCCTCTTCATGTCGTGAGACATGGCGCAAGCAGTTAAGCCGCTTCACCAAATTATGTCGCAAAGCAGCCATGTCGTATGGCGTCTAGTTCATACCTAATAAGCTGAATACATGGGATGGGTTGGAAAAACTATTTGAATCATTCTATTCCCAGGAACCAAGGCGCATCTTGCCATGTCACATTCTAATTCATTGCCAGATGTAGGGCAGAGATCACAAATTAAAAGCCAGCTCTCAAAGGGGTCATGGCGCATGGAATAATGTGGGTCAAGCCGTATAAAAGGAGGACAGGTGGCTTGATACGGGAGGAGGTGGACCAGTTCTTTCTGAGAGAGCTCGACATATATAGATAATTCTCTCCATGCCGCATAAAAGCATTCCTCTCTCTAGCCATAGCTCAATTATGTCGTGAGATAGTATATGCGTGGCGTTCAAATCTTAATGATGTGAGGAGTAGGCCGTATCCTTCCATGGCGCACAAGACAGCCTGCAGACAGTTGTAAAGACAAATTTCCAATTGTACACGCTTAATTATAGAATTTCCTCCTGGGCTAAAATCACCTATAAATACCCCTCATAATTCATTTGGGGGGGGGACGGGAAAATTGATTGATACAAGGAAACTCCGTCAAATTCAAAGCTCATCTACAACTTTTCTAATGGCTTCTATGGATTCATCAACACTTTTCTAACTTCATGAAGATCAAATCCAAATCAATGATCATGAGACCTTTCTACAATTGGACCTAAGCATCTTCAATCTCATTCAAGATACATAATAAATATCTCAAGCAATTTCATATCTTCTCGAATCCTCTCATAAGCCTAAATCGAATGTTAATTCACTATGAGATCTATGAAGTTCATGAAAGAGGATCGAAGCACACGAGTGGTTAAAGATTCATCACAAAGCTAAAAGATCTCCTCATTTTCTTCACCAAATTCAAAAGAAATTAGATCATAAGGAAGGAGAAAAGAGGGAAAAGATTGTAATGAGGGAAAATTCATATGTTGTAAGCTTGAATATTATAATGAGAATTGATTGAAAGTGGACGTAGATTCATAGAGAATCGAACCACTATAAAAATTCCTTTGTGTTCTTACTTGCTGTTATTCGTTTATTTTGCGATTTTGCGGTTCCATATTCTTACAAAATAGGTGAAGTGTAACTTTTACACCTTTGGTGTTTGATCCCAAATTTGGAGCAAACAGGCCGGCTGAAGACGCGCCTCGCTATGGACAACATGCTTTCGAAGTGTAACACCCAACCTCCGCTAGGGTCACTCGCAAAGGAATGCACTAGCTTTAGAGTGGTATTATTGGTAAACATGTACAGAAATATTACAAGACAGAACATATAAAATAGCGGAAGTAAAACCAACTTTCATATCATTAATAAACAAGGTCTAAAGCCTTTTTCATCAGAGAATTTCTTACATGAAAACCTGTCTTGCAATAATAAAGAAGCATAAAAAAACCTTTTCATAAATTATTCCCCAAGTGAAACAGTAAAGTAGCCATAGCTAAGAAAAGTCCAAGCCATACATGATGACCTTCAAACAGAAGAAGTCCGAACTAACAATAGCATTTCCTCCCTGAAACCTGGGGGGGAAACGGAAGACAAAGAGGCAAAAGAAAACAGGGTCAGTCATAAAGACTGGTAAGTCCTATCTACTTCCAGCATTAAAACAGGTAAAGGTAACATGACATGCATAAACTGAAAGTAAACATAAGGATGATGACAAGATTGATAAGCTATACCAAGATAACCGGATGAACTACTGTATCAAGACAAACTAAGGTATCATGATAAACTACGGTGTCAAGATAAATCAAGGTATCATGTCATCAGGTTTTTATCAAGTGAAGTATCTCAAGGTATCTATCATATATAATATCCCAAGGTTACTATCAAGTATATTTCTCGTGGTTCTAACATGTATATTTGCTCTGCACCTCTCGTACTAGTATCCCAACCCGCGTCATGTGTTAACTATGAATGTTCCTTGCCCAATGTCATGTAATGGTCCATGTCAACCTAATATATAGCATATGTAGGTTTTCCCAACTCGTATGTTTCTTTCCATGTATAAGTTCAGTCCTTTGCCATAGGCTGTACGGGCTTTCCCATGTAAATCTATACCACCTCAACGTAGTACCATTTTATCCTTGAAGTCGTTTTGGAGTGCTACCCTTGATTTAGTTATGTTTTCTTACCATGAGATTTCGCGTGCTCACTTAGGATTTATGCCACCTAGGACCACTAGGGATTATGCTACCTAATGAACATTTCCGTTTCTCGATTTGGGTTCAAGCCACCTAGGGCCACTAGGGATTATGCCACCCGTCAACCGCGCCGTTTATCCCGCGTATGTATCGTGAATCATTTTCCATGTCTAGACGCACATGTTCCTCAATGTGCCATCCGAGTTCCGTGCCAGGGCAAATCAAGAAATACGGAACTCGGTCGGGAGCTTTAAGTCGTCTGCTGATGCAGATATCAAGGTCTGTTTTTGTACCCGTGGCTATGGTCCTACGTGACCCCTCCCTCAACTACTGAAAGGCAATCCAAGAAAAATCATGTATGAGAACCACATCCCGGCCCCACTATAGCCCCACTTTCCTATGGGCCAACCTCACCCATGACTCGATAGCAAGAACATGGTCTGTTGGGGGTTCTCTGCCTTTCCGTTCGTACATGATTGACTAAAGATGGTAGGTAGTCGGCGACGTGCTATCCAGGGCAAAATCAAGTATCGTCGACTCCACGCTAATCCATCCCAGTCTTTTGGTCGCTCGCATAGCAACCAAGGCATACTCTTGGCTAATCTACCGCAGACCTTAACCTCTATGAGGCCGGGTTTCATGGACCATCTTCCACCTCACAGAGGGATACCAAGAGTACCCTCACGTCCCCCCAAGCTACCGCTTCGTCACCCAGTTCGTTGGAGCCTTTATCCCAGTCGGATAATTTGCTCCTCCTTCTCGTGTGTTTAAGCGATGACCTACCGTATCGGGTTACTCATCTATCCGTGAACCGGTCCAAATCTCTTGACTAAGAATTATTACTTAGTTTCCTAAACTAAGGTTTACCACTTAGTCTCCTTTCCCGTTATCCTTGTTAATCCCGGTTTTCCACCTAGTCCCCTGAACTAGGGTTTTGTCTAATGGGTCAAGTATTGTCATTTAAGTTCATGACTTAACTTGCCTACGAATCATGTCAAGATTTGGCTAAATATTCAAGTCCAAGACCTAGCCCTACAAGTTGGTTCAGTATACCAAGAAGCTCATGATTTAACCCTATTCAATCATCAGGTCAAATTGGTTAAGTATTTGTTTATCTTAACCCTATCAGATTATCGTGTTAGATTGGTTAAGCACAGATTATCTTAACCTCATCGGATTATCGAGTCGGATTGGTTAAGTATAGGTTAACTTAACCCCATCCACTAATCGTATTAGAATGGTTAAGTATATTTAAACGGTCTTGTGATTTAACCCTATCAAGTTCTCATATTAGACTGGTTAAGTATGGTTGCTTAACCTCATCCAATCATCATGTATAATTGATTAAATATAAGTTACTTAACCTCATTAAATTATCATGTTAAGTTGGTTAAGTATTGTTTACTTAACCACATTGAATTACAAAGTTTAGATTGGTTAAGTGTTTAACTTAACCCCATCGAATTACCGTGTTTAGATTAGTTAAGTGTAGGTTAGTCAACCCCATCTAATTACCGTGTTTATATTAGTTAAGTGTATGTTACTTAAACCCATCTAATTACCGTGTTTAGATTAGTTAAGTGTAGGTTACTTAACCCCCATCCCCTAATCGTCTTGTATGGTTAAGTGTCATTAAGAAATCAAGCCCGGTCCCACTTAACCTACCCATTCGTGTCATATCAGTTAAGTGTCATTAGTCAAATTTACTTAACCTTATCATGTGGCATTAATTTAATTAATGCACTCTCAACCACTCACATTAGACCTTGTTGTGGTTACTAGTTAAGCCGGGCGGGTCCGGGTAGTTTTACACCACAACCTAGTCTAACCTCGGGTGTAGTGACCCGGATTTTTAGCGACTTTGGTTATCGACGTAAGCTCGACGTCGATAACCAAAACATCGAAAAATCCCGGTAATTAATGAAAGAAATTAGAAGGTGAGAATAAATAAGATAGAACTTATAGAATAGAAGAAGAAGAAGAACATCATCATCAGAGTAAACACGAATCTCACAGCAGAACGAATAAAATATAACATAACATATCTTTGAAATAACATCGGTATATGTATACAATAACACTTATCAGAGTACAACACTTACAACAACAGCGGAAATAATAATAGCTATAGAATCCTGAAGCCTCCTGCTCCAAGCTCTCCAAGTGTATCTATAAAATCCCGACTACTTGACTTCCCGTACAAATTTAGGCACCCAAGAGTTTAGGGAAAACAACAAAAT
Organism: Allium sativum; assembly: GCA_030737875.1. Classification (NCBI taxonomy): domain Eukaryota; kingdom Viridiplantae; phylum Streptophyta; class Magnoliopsida; order Asparagales; family Amaryllidaceae; genus Allium; species Allium sativum. The sequence continues at coordinate 255,318,224 of CM060927.1, read as the reverse complement.
AAACTCCGGGTCAGTCATGGGACTGGTGTGAATAAACTCAAATCATTTAAACAGGTATATGATATCTCATAAGACCACGCCGTAGAACGGAACGGGTTTTTCCCTTATGAGAATCCAAATAACTTTTCAAAGCAATATCATTCTGATATTATGATAATGTCTAAGTACAAATAAATATCAATCTAGCAGGAACGCTTGCATCTCACGTTACTACATATATAGTATACAATCAAAATCGCAAGCACGTATTGGATGATTGGATTTCCAACTATGACAAGGTATGGAACCACCTTCCGATCAGTGTACTCTAGGAACGATACACTGGAGTTCAACAAGAACATCTTGCAACTCAGCCACACATGACCGACCACTCATTTCGCTTGAGTGTATCGAATGTACATCACCAACGGTTGGGATCAGCAACCGTTCCCGTATATATATATGGAACAGCATTGATAGATTAAAGAAGCAAATGAATATTCTCCAGATAGGTCATTATACACCCTACTTCGGTGCGACCGACTTAGCCGTGCTGCCTGCCCGATTTCTGTCATTTACCGGATGTGAGGCTAGAAGCTACGCTTTATCATCACAATGGATTCACTTCGAATGCCACATTGTCAGATCCATCAGAATCACTATTTTACGTCTACAACCATACATTACGTGTCAGCTAAAAGAAGTTTCCTTCTCCGCTTCCACTCTTGGTATAGTTGAAGAAATCAATTGTACGTGACCGTCTGGAAATACTATGTCAGACATCCATCTTCATTCACTTAGAAATGTCACATCGTCATACCCGCCAAATCACAAATTGACATATTCAAAAATAACACGGGTATACAGCTAAGAGAAACGAATTCCTCCGCCACCAAACGTGAATACGTTTGAACAGATCAACTTACGCGATCCATTGGATATACTCTGTCAGACCTTTGTCCATACAAGTTGTCCTGGGACTGGACAAACCGAAGGCACTATTCTGTAAACAGGATAGCCCTTGCATTTTACTCCGTCTTCAATTATCTTTGGCATATATGATTGGAGACGCTTATGCCAATACAGAGTGTTTCTTTGGATAAAAATCCAACCGGTCTCTCCATATTAACAACGTTAAAATGGTCAAAACTTCGATAGTCTGTGATTTAACCATCAAAGAAAAAAAACAAGTGTGCAAACAACAATATTATTTCCAGATGGAAATTATATCGAACAAACATCATTTAACATTAATTTCTTTTGTTCATTTTCATTACTTATCTCCTGTTTCCCTATATTCTAAATTCTTATTTTTCTTTTATTAGAAAACATTTCTGATTCTCGTTTGGAAAACATTTCCAAAACTCTTTTACGATCAAACCTTACCATTTCTTAGTTAAGAAGGAAGTCACTCAAGTTGGGGTATAATTACCTCTCAGACCTTAACTGAACAACGTTATAACTTCGAAATGGTCAAAGTTTATCTTTTAATCTTTAACAACTTCTTTACGCCTTTCTTGGATTCAATTTTACTAGTCCACTTCTATATTTAAAACATTGTTTATAACGATAACGTTATAATCCCTACTTTCAAATTATCTAACTTTAATTATAACTTCTATCCTTATTAGTGAATAATTAACCTTACACTTATTTATTTATAAATAAATAAATCTCTATTTAAACACTGGAAAGTATAAGTACTTTCCTGAATTCGATATAATCCAATTTGCCGATTAACTCTCTTCGAGAAATCTCTATTTGATTAATTCTTCTTCGAATAAGCTATATTCGATTAACTTCTTTCGAATAAACGATATTCGATAATCTATCTTCGAATAACTAATATTCGATAACTCTTCCTTTTCAAATATCTCATATTTGAAAATCTCACTTCGATTAAACTATAATCGATAACTCCCTTCGATGAGACTAACATCGATAACTCCTTTCGATGAAACTAACATCGATTACTCCTTCCGATGAAACTAACATCGATTTATTAACTTGACTCGACTAACTCGACTTACTTGGTTCGACCAATTCGATTCGATTAACTAGGCTCGACTAACTCTATTGGTTTAACTCAAATCGATTAGTTCTATGGTTTAACCTTAATCGATTAATTCTATTTGACTAACCCTATTCGGCTAACTCGACTAACTTGGTTCGACCGACCAGGTTTGACTAATCCTGACCCATTTGGTTTGACTGACCAGGTTTGGCTAACCTGACCCATTTGGTTTGACTGACCAGGTTTGGCTAACCTGACCCATTTGGTTTGACTGACCATGTTTGGCTAACCTGACCCATTTGGTTTGACTGACCAGGTTTGGCTAACCTGACCCATTTGGTTTGACTGACCATGTTTGGCTAACCTGACCCATTTGGTTTGACCACTGGGCTTGACTACTTGGTTTGACCATTTGGTTCGAATACCATATTCGACTAACTCCTCTCGATTCATTAAAACCGATTAACTCATCTCGATTGACTAAATCAATTAACTCCTATCGATTAACTAAATCGATAAACTCCTTTCGATTAAGTAAGTCTGATTTACTCGACTCGACTGACCAGGTTCGGCTAACTTAACCAACTTGGTTGTACTGACCAGGTTCGACTAACTTGACCAGCTTGACTCGATTGGTTCGACTCGACCATTTGGCTCGATTTGGTTCGACTCGACCATTTGGCTCGATTGGTTCGACTCGACCATTTGGCTCGATTTGGTTCAACTCGACCATTTGGCTCGATTGGTTCGACTCGACCATTTCGACTCGGTTGGGTTCGACTAGCTTGACTAGTTTGGTTCGACTAGCTTGGTTTGACCACTTAACTAACTTGATTCGAATATTTATATCCGACTAACTAACTTTTCTTTTATTTCTATTTATTTTAACTTCTATTTATTTCCTAAATAGATTTCCTTTTGTATAATCTATTTATTTTCCTAAATAGATTTTCCTTTATAACTCTAATTATCTAATCCCTAATTAAATATCCTTTATTCTATTTATTTAATCTAAATAAATATTCCTTTATTTTATTTATTTATTTCTAAATAAATATTCTTTTTTAAAATCCTTCGATTTTATAAATAGATTCATTTTCAATATAAATATTGAAAATCCCCTTTCTACATTTTCAGTGTTTTCTATTGTTTTTAAACAACCAACTGTCAATGATCAATATCATCCAAACATATACAATCAACAACAGATTATATATCACAGTATATATCACAATATACAAATAACAGTAAAATAAATGTTGAGGAATCCAGTCGGATTCCTCCAACCTATTTCCCTGCATCCACCGATTTTAAACAACGTATATAACATCACTTGCATTTCTAATGAAATACACTGATAACAAAATCACCGTTTAATAACGATATATATATATATGTAGAGATATATATATATATATATATATATATCCATACTGTTTTCAATCAATTATTTAACAGTCCAATCTACAGTCCAATTTAACAATACAACTTAACAGTCCAAATTAACAGTACATAGCTAGCAGTCAAATACAGAAATAAAATACAATTTATCTTAAAATATAAATTGAGGAGAGTTAGTGAGTTTTTTACTCACATTTGCAGTTCATCGCTAAAGAACGATAAACTGTATTTGATTTGAATCAAACAATTTATTTCGCCATAAATTCATACGAGCTCGGATTGACTCGCGGTCAGTCCCATTGTGTTGCTCCCGTCCATACGATCCCAACGCAACTTACGGTTCGTGATTCTGATTCAGTATGACGAAATTATTCGATTAACAAGTTCATACATTTTAAATTAAAATAAAATATTATTTATTTAAGGAAATGGGCTTTACTTAACTTCCTGGCCCATTACATTTCCACCGAGACCCGTTACCATCGTGACCTTCTTCCCAAACAATAGTGGCTCCAGCGAACTCAAGCTGAACGCAAATGGCAGAACCTTGACCCCATTTCCTCCTTCCATTCAACGCCGAATCAACTCCAAATACCACCAATCTATTCTCCTTCGCCTGCCCTTTCTCCTCCACCCAAGAGCTTCAAACTCGCGGCCCTCCTACACAGTGCGATGCACAGTCCAGCAACCCCTTTCCGATGCAGGTACCGAACTCATTTACCCCAGATTTTTCCCAAAAATCCAAAACTGAATCCACTCCTTGTACTCAATCCGAATACGAACCTCATTTCATGAATTGCTGCACCAAATCGCCAATCCCTTTTTACCCTAGGTTGCGCTGTACGCTTCCAATCATCACAGACAAGCATTGAACTGCTTGAACCCTACATGGACGCGAAGAGCATCACTTGAGGAACCCAGAAATATTTACTACGAGATTTATAGGAATTTATTTTATTTGATTTTGATTTTCCTAGTTTTTGGGTTTACTGTTGGAATTTTGTTTGGAGGCACCATCGAATTTTTTGACCAGAGGAAAAATGTTTTAGGGTTAGAAGGAGGTAAAGGTATTATATAGGAAGATTATAATATTTTAATATTCGATTATTTAATTTATTTTTAACCAAATGCTATTTACATTCGTCCTCTAAAATTTCTGTGATCACACACGATACCCAAAATTCACGAAAATTGACAAGTAGCTAGAGTTCGACATTACGGTCCCAACGAAACTGGTTTCGTCGAATTCCGACTTCGTATGCTCACACAGTGTATTTTTAACCGTCAAAATACTGACTGTTTTTCACTCTAAAAATCCCCACGGTCACACACTGACCCTAAAAATCACGAAACTGGAAATCTAACAACTATTTGACATTGCGGATCCAACAAAACTGGTTTCGTCGAATTCCGGCTTCGTTTGCAAAAGTGGCTATTTTTAACGCTCTGAATGACCCATTTAAATATATAAATATGTTTAAATATTATTAAATTTAACATTAATAAATTAATATTATTGTATTTATCCACAGATGATGTCGTACGGCTCCAGAATATTCTGCCATAATTCATGACTTGATTTTCAGAAATTCCGATTTGATCGATATTCAGTTCGTATCGAAAAATCGATTTATAACGTATATAAAGCATCGCAAATTATAAAGGAATTAAACAGCGACTTTTCTGAAATTTGATTTGGACATATCTCAAAATCTACACGACGAAATCCCGATTTTTCTCTTCCACTAGAAAGATACACTCCACCAGCTCCACACGTTTCTTGTTTCATAGAAATCCGACTTAAAATGAATCCTGTACATTCAGTTGAAGTCTGAATCGCCAAATAGCGAACTGCCGCGTCGTTTCAAGCTCTATTTTATTATATTATAATTATTAATTAAATATTCAATATTATTTAATTCACATTCTCGATATCGATAAATCGATATTTAATAATTAAATAAATAAATTGTTCAACCGCTAAAATGCGGGTTACTACAATCTTCCCCCCTTAATAAAATTTCGTCCTCGAAATTGCTAAGCTAGGGGATGACCCTATCTTCTGGGTAAAAATTTATCTGTTTACCTCTTATCTCTGGTTTCAACTGAACCAATTAATATTGACTAAAATATTAATTTATTCCTGCTAACCAAATTTTCAAAAATTCTGAAAATTTCCTAATGCCTTAACTTTTCGAAAAATTTCGCCAGCACCTCCTTTGTACTGGTCAATATCTCAAACTCCAACTCGCCTCTCTGGGCCTTCTTTAACCCAAAAGAAAATCAAACAGCCAAGCGGCTTGCCAATTCGGCTCATAAATCTCATATCCATATATAATATAAACTGGTACCTTTTTGTTGGGAATATCAACTCTATCACTTCCATATGCTATCAACTCAGCATATACCAGTGTTATTTCTATCAAATTCCAATCAGTTTATATCCTCAAATCCAAATCGAATTTTCATTCGAACCACAATATCAAATTCCAAATTATTGACTCATCAACCCAATTTCATAACAGATTATTCTGTAATCCAATTCAATTCTATTTAACTCAGTTCAAGTTAATATTTCAATTTATCTCTACTATCTTATTCTATTTCACTTCATAAGTTAAAATTAAATTCTGAAACTTAATTTCCTGGGTCTATTTCAAATCAATTTGAAATTACAATGCCAATTCAAAACTTTTGAATTTCTAAACAACTTGTTTTCTCAAAACAATTCAAAAACAAAACCTTTAGTAGTAGTCCGTCACTTAGAACTCGAAAATGAACACTGATGATGTCGCGATTCATCATCAGAATCTATTTTCCAGCTATCGAAGTGAGTTCAATACTATATCACCTTCAGTTTGAAAAACGTTTTCAAAATCTCCCAGGAACTTAAAATTTCCTTATTTTAATTCCAATCTGATTTAGATTCAGATTTTTCTTCATTTTATTTCATATACTTTACTTATATGATTCTGATTAGTTATATATAACCATTTCACATTTTATAATCTCATTCGATTATACTAACAACCAACACAACCAATTATACTATGTTAATTTCAAAACATACCATGTCGGTTCATCATGTTCAAGTGTTTATAAAACTCCTACCGATACAGTGGATCAAACTGATCGACCAGAATTTATAAGCCACTCAACCAATAAATCTCCACAATATAAATCACTTTATATTAACTAACAAATACGCACTCGTATATATACCCTCAACTCAGTCTAGGATATTACTAATCCCATCTCTACTGAATCACGCCACAGAGCCAAGGTAATAACTAAACCAATGCTCTGATACCAACTGTAGTGACCCGTATTTTTAGCGACTTTGGTTATCGACCTAAGCTCGACGTCGATAACCAAAACATTGAAAAATCCCGGTAATTAATGAAAGAAATTAGAAGGTGAGAATAGATAAGATAGAACTTATAGAATAGAAGAAGAAGAAGAAGAACATCATCATCAGAGTAAACACGAATCTCACAGCGGAACGAATAAAATATAACATAACATATCTTTGAAATAACATCGGTATATGTATACAATAACACTTATCAGAGTACAACACTTACAACAACAGCGGAAATAATAATAGCTATAGAATCCTAAAGCCTCCTTCTCCAAGCTCTCCAAGTGTATCTGTAAAATCCCGACTACTTGACTGCCCGTACAAATTTAGGCACCCAAGAGTTTAGGGAAAACAACAAAATAAACTCCGGGTCAGTCATGGGAATGGTGTGAATAAACTCAAATCATTTAAACAGGTATATGATATCTCATAAGAACACGCCGTAGAACGGAACGGGTTTTTCCCTTATGAGAATCCAAATAACTTTTCAAAGCAATATCATTCTGATATTATGATAATGTCTAAGTACAAATAAATATCAATCTAGCAGGAACGCTTGCATCTCACTTTACTACATATATAGTATACAATCAAAATCGCAAGCACGTATTGGATGACTGGATTTCCAACTATGACAAGGTATGGAACCACCTTCCGATCAGTGTACTCTAGGAACGATACACTGGAGTTCAACAAGAACATCTTGCAACTCAGCCACACATGACCGACCACTCATTTCGCTTGAGTGTATCAAATGTACATCACCAACGGTTGGGATCAGCAACCGTTCCCGTATATATATATATATGGGACAGCATTGATAGATTAAAGAAGCAAATGAATATTCTCCAGATAGGTGATTATACACCCTACTTCGGTGCGACCGACTTAGCCATGCTGCCTGCCCGATTTCTGTCATTTACCGGATGTGAGGCTAGAAGCTACACTTTATCATCACAATGGATTCACTTCGAATGCCACATTGTCAGATCCATCAGAATCACTAATTTACGTCTACAACCATACATTACGTGTCAGCTAAAAGAAGTTTCCTTCTCCGCTTCCACTCTTGGTATAGTTGAAGAAATCAATTGTACGTGACCGTCTGGAAATACTATGTCAGACATCCATCTTCATTCACTTAGAAATGTCACATCATCATACCCGCCAAATCACAAATTGACTTATTCAAAAATAACACGGGTATACAGCTAAGAGAAACGAATTCCTCCGCCACCAAACGTGAATACGTTTGAACAGATCAACTTACGCGATCCATTGGATATACTCTGTCAGACCTTCGTCCATACAAGTTGTCCTGGGACTGGACAAACCGAAGGCACTATTCTGTAAACAGGATAGCCCTTGCATTTTACTCCGTCTTCAATTATCTTTGGCATATATGATTGGCGACGCTTATGCCAATACAGAGTGGTTCTTTGGATAAAAATCCAACCGGTCTCTCCATATTAACAACGTTAAAATGGTCAAAACTTCGATAGTCTGTGATTTAACCATCAAAGAAAAAAAACAAGTGTGCAAACAACAATATTATTTCCAGATGGAAATTATATCGAACAAACATCATTTAACATTAATTTCTTTAGTTCATTTTCATTACTTATCTCCTATTTCCCTATATTCTAAATTCTTATTTTTCTTTTATCAGAAAACATTTCTGATTCTCGTTTGGAAAACATTTCCAAAACTCTTTTACGATCAAACCTTACCATTTCTTAGTTAAGAAGGAAGTCACTCAAGTTGTGGTATAATTACCTCTCAGACCTTAACTGAACAACGTTATAACTTCGAAATGGTCAAAGTTTATCTTTTAATCTTTAACAACTTCTTTACGCCTTTCTCGGATTCAATTTTACTAGTCCACTTCTATATTTAAAACATTGGTTATAACGATAACGTTATAATCCCTACTTTCGAATTATCTAACTTTAATTATAACTTCTATCCTTATTAGTGAATAATTAACCTTACAGTTATTTATTTATAAATAAATAAATCTCTATTTAAACACTGGAAAGTATAAGTACTTTCCTGAATTCGATATAATCCAATTTGCCGATTAACTCTCTTCGAGAAATATCTATTTGATTAATTCTTCTTCGAATAAGCTATATTTGATTAACTTCTTTCGAATAAACGATATTCGATAATCTATCTTCGAATAACTAATATTCGATAACTCTTCCTTTTCAAATATCTCATATTTGAAAATCTCACTTCGATTAAACTATAATCGATAACTCCCTTCGATGAGACTAACATCGATAACTCCTTTCGATGAAACTAACATCGATTACTCCTTCCGATGAAACTAACATCGATTTATTTAACTCGACGAACTTAACTCGACTAACTTAACTTGACTCGACTAACTCGACTTACTTGGTTCGACCAATTCGATTCGATTAACTAGGCTCGACTAACTCTATTGGTTTAACTCAAATCGATTAGTTCTATGGTTTAACCTTAATTGATTAATTCTATTTGACTAACCCTATTCGGCTAACTCGACTAACTTGGTTCGACCGACCAGGTTTGACTAATCCTGACCCATTTGGTTTGACTGACCAGGTTTGGCTAACCTGACCCATTTGGTTTGACTGACCAGGTTTGGCTAACCTGACCCATTTGGTTTGACTGACCATGTTTGGCTAACCTGACCCATTTGGTTTGACTGACCAGGTCTGGCTAACCTGACCCATTTGGTTTGACTGACCATGTTTGGCTAACCTGACCCATTTGGTTTGACTGACCAGGTTTGGCTAACCTGACCCATTTGGTTTGACTGACCATGTTTGGCTAACCTGACCCATTTGGTATGACCACTGGGCTTGACTACTTGGTTTGACCATTTGGTTCGAATACCATATTCGACTAACTCCTCTCGATTCATTAAAACCGATTAACTCAACTCGATTGACTAAATCAATTAACTCCTATCGATTAACTAAATCGATAAACTCCTTTCGATTAACTAAGTCTGATTCACTCGACTCGACTGACCAGGTTCGGCTAACTTGACCAACTTGGTTGTACTGACCAGGTTCGACTAACTTGACCAGCTTGACTCGATTGGTTCGACTCGACCATTTGGCTCGATTTGGTTCGACTCGACCATTTGGCTCGATTGGTTCGTGTAAAGACCCGCAAATTCCCGCCCTTTGAGTCGACCATAAACCACACAGGTCTGACCCAAAAGGTGAAAATTTACGAATACTTTAACTTTGGGCATACAACACATCAGAACAAAAACACAGAAGACTTTTATAACATCAATAATAAATGTTACATCAGAGTACAGAATATACATATCAGAGTACATTGGAATATAATTACAGCGGAAGAATAAATTACAATAAATGAATACATTGCAGCGGAACTAATCTCGGTGGAAGGCTATCAACACTATGGCCACAACTTCAATCTTCAATCCAGGATCTTGTTTTATCTATCTGTCAAATAAGCTACTCGACTGCCCATGTGGAAAGAGGGCACCCGAGTTTGCAAAGTGAAACAAACTACAGGTCAGTCGTGGGACTGGTGTGAGAATTCTACTTAACCTATATAATATAATAAGGCTAATCACAGGACCACGCCACTTTCGCGGAACGGGTTTTCTCCTATGGATTGCCTGTGCATGACTAAGGTAAAACGTCAAAATAACGCAATGCTTTTTAGAAAAATGAAACCATTATAAGACCCAAGTCCCATCACACAATGCAACGCAAACCGGAGGATAGGGTTTTACCTTATAATGATCAAAAGATGCTTGATACGAGAAACACGGTATTACATAATAATAGTGTGCAACCAATTTGAAATACATCAAAGTAAATATATCAATCCTAGACGGCATGAGTGCCCCATCCCACTATGTCGCCATGTATATGTATACAATCAAAACCGCGTGATGTCGTACTGGAAATTTGGGTTTCCATCTGAGTCAAGGCTAGGGAGGAGATCCTTACCGATTCGAGACACTCTAGCAATGCCCCAGGATTGGTACTCTGTCCAACCCTTGGATCCTGCAGGGCCGGTCCACACTTGCTTTTGTGGATTGGTTATGCCTGAACACACGCTTCCCGGTCCTTTTGGACCTATACTACGGCCAGTGGCGACCGCATAAACCCGAGGCCTCGAAAAAAATCCAACAACCACAATGAATAAATGCCAGCGCTGGTAGGTCCCTAGCACCACTCTAGCTAGAAAGAAACGTGCGCACTCCCTGCGTTCCCTTCTCCCGTTTTAGACTCTACCGGGCTGTGAGGCTCGCGAAGTCACGATATACACAAAGCTATGCCTAAATAGACTGTGCTTTGATCATCAACCACAAGGTCTGCTTTTCAACAAAGCCTTGATCAATTGCATCTTAGCATGCCACATTGTCAGACTCTACCATATCATTGATCATCTACCAATATATATATATAACCTCTAAGCTCATACGTCTTAGAGAAGGGTGATAAGTAAAGAATAAATTCTTCACCACCAACAGAAATATATAATCAGTAGCGTTCAACAAATACAGTAGAAAGGAATACAATGTCAGACACGCAATCCATTTACAAGTCCACTCTGGGTCTGAGTGAAACATCGTGTCCGTCGATCTCCAAATGCGTTTGGACGATCATTACCAAATACCTTGCCTTGGAAGGCCAATCCCAATTCAAGATACCAGTCATCATCATCCCAACGATGTGAAAACCTTCGGTCTTCAATCACCGTCTCAGTCTTCGACTCTTGATCGTCGTGATGATTATTCAGAATGGGTTAAACCCGGTCTTTCTGAATAACTTGCGTAATTTGGGATTAAAAACAAATATTCGAAAATCACACATTTCGTCACATCCCAACTCAGAATATTCTTTTAATAAGATATTCGTTTTAGAAGATTCTCATTAATTTTATCAAAGATAAATATTTAAAATAAAATCTATAAATCAATTTCTAAAAATATGGAATTCCACAGAAATCCAATCAATACATAATCGATATAGATTTCTGTATCAGACTAATAGTATAAATGGAATAACGGCAAAGCCTCTTAAATTCCATATATAATATCGGTCTTCTTTTACAGAAGCCCATCTCAATTATTACCAATAGAATTTCCACTTAATTCCTCTTTAATATATTAGTTGAAAAACTTGATTTATAGAAAATGTCTTTTTAAATCTATGAAATAGATTCCTAAATTCCAAATAATGATTTCAATGTAAATTGGATTAAAGGACAAGTGTCGTTTAAAACATCGTCCACGGTAAATCCACTTCACATCTCAATTTATTTCATATCACAAAATATGATTGCAAATGCTAGTAATCTTTTAAAAACATATTTTAAAATAATCATAAAAATATTCTTTATATAAAAGATTCTAAATGAGAAGTATTCTTTATTTTACAAATCTTTATCTTCTACAAATATTCCTTGTTTTAACATATACTTAATTAAAAATCTATTTTATTTTTTTTTTAAATATATATACTTTATATAAAAAGGATTTCTAATGTAAAAATAGTCTTATTTAAAAGAACACTTGAATAGAAATGCGACTCAACCATTTACCATATAATTTGGATTATATGGATTTCACACACATCATATATATGACAATAACAGTATAATCATCAAGTCATCCATTACATCCAAAGTGTAATTTCCACTGTGTCAGCGTTAAAATTAAATAATAACGCACATCACAGCTTGTCGATCTAACGATCAACATACAACTAAATATTGGGATTAGTGTGTGTAAATCTTCATCCCAACACCCGTGTGGGGTTTTCAACCAATCAAGCAAATGATAAACTAATTTGTGCACTTGGGCGATGTGTGAAAATTATCGTCCCAATCACATACACAAGTCGGGTAACTTGTCTATGGAAGTGTAATACACAATATATAACACGACGATAAAAATGTCTCTTTTATTTATATTCCTTTTATCGCCTATAAACGGTCAATAAAAATGTGATCTTTATTTCTATACTTTTTATTGTAATTTACATTTTTACATAGCAAAATGTCCTTTTTATTCTAACTTACATTTTGAATGTAATTTTTCTTTTTCTTTTTTTATTTACATCAAAATGTAAATGTTCCCTTTTTCATTGTTTATTATTAACAACAAAAATTTCGTCTTCTATATTTATTCTTTTCAATGAAAGCAATTTTACATAAAATTGTAATTCTTTAATTTTATTCTTTTTATTGTCTCTAGAAAGACAATAAAATGTAACACAAAAATATATTCTTTTTATTGCATCTAAAATGATGATAAAAATGTAACATTAACATTGCTATTTTTTATCGCATCAAAAATGCCGATAAAAATGAATCACTAACATTGTCTATTTTTATCGCACCAAAAATGTCGATAAAAATGAATCACTAACATTGTCTATTTTTATCGCACCAAAAATGTCGATAAAAATGAATCACTAACAATTCTATTTTCACCGCATTCAAAATGACGATAAAATATTCAACATTAACAATTCTATTTTTACCGCATTCAAAATGACGATAAAATATTCAACATTAACAATTCTAATTTTTACCGCATTCAAAATGACGATAAAATATTCAACATTAACAATTCTATTTTTACCGCATTCAAAATGACAATAAAATATTATCATAAGAAATGAAAGCAAAATGTTCTTTTTTATTACTAAAAGGAAAAACAACAAAGATGCTTCTTTTAATGCTAAAAAGAAACATGACATAAAAATGTTCTTTTAAATGTTAAAAAGAAGAAGCGACAAAATGACCCTTTTTATGTTAAAAAGAAAAGATGACAAAATATGTTTTTAATTCTAAAAGAAAAAGCGATAAAAATTATCTTTTTATTCTAATGCAATATCTTTACAAAAGTGTTATTTTAATATCAATGTGAATTTTCAATTTCTTACTACAAATAAAAATGTAAACTTTATTTTACAATTATATATCCCATCATAAATTACATATAAAAATGTAAGTTTATTTTTTTATCGCAAATCCCCTTTCTAATTACATATAAAAATGTACTTTTTATTTTACATTGTAAATTGCATATAAAAAGTAGGTTCTATCCTTATGTTGTATTTGCATTATAAAATGCAAATGAAAAGGTAAGTTTTACTTTCAATGTTATATTCGTATTATAAAGTGCAAATAAAAATGTAAGTTTTATTTTCAAGTTCTATTTTCATTATAGTATGCAAATAATAAAAATAACTTTATCATCAAGTTATATTCACATCATGAAATGTTAACAAAAATGTAAGTTCTGTATTCAAGTCTCATTTGCATTATAATATGCAAATAATAAAACAAGTTTTAGTTTTCAGGTCATATTTACATTATAAAATATAAGTAAAAAGGTAAGTTTTATTCTCAAGTGATATTTACATTGGGAGATGTAAATAAATAAAATAAAAATAAAAAGTAAGTTTCAAGTTCATTTGTGTCTTGAAAACACAAATAAAAATATAAATTTTAATGTAAATCTTTATTTCAATACTTTGTTCGCGTCAAGGGATGCAAACAAAATATAATTCTCTTTTTATTTAAACATTTTGTTTGCATTGAGAAATGCAAGAAAAATATAATTCTTTTTATTCTAAATGTAAATCTATATTTTGTCATTTTGTTCGCATCAAGGGATGCAAACAAAATACAATCTTTTTGTTCCTTCGTACATTTCTGTTTGAGAAATGCAAACAAAACACAATCTTTTTCTTCAATATTGAATTGATATTTCACATCAATTCAAATAAAAGGAAAATTTCCCCTTTTTTTTTTTTTTTTTTTTTTTTTTTTCCAATGACAAAAGTATGGATTTTTGTTTCATCTTTATTCAATGACAAAAATATGAATTCTTGTTTCATTTTTATTCAATGACAAAAATATGAATTTTTGTCTGTTAACTTTTAATGCAACAAAATTAAGAGTTTTTGTTTTCTTTTTATGCAACCAAAAATGAGAACTTTGTTAGTTAACCTTTAAGGCGAACAAAAAGAAATATATTTTATTCGTTGTTCATAGTCTATTGTAAACAAACAAATAAAAATAATATTCTATTTGTCATTCAATTTCCATAGTAAAATCAACAAATAAAAATAAAGTTTTATTTGTCGTTCCATTTCTTTGTTCATTTCAGAAGAATGAAAATGACATTAAAATAAAATAAATTAGAACGTCTAGATCTGAATAAAATATGTTTTAAATCGAAATTTAGATTTAATTTTCCAACTGCAATTTAAACTCAATAACATATACAATTTAAAGACGGATTAAAGCATAACATGAACAATAAGCACACCACAAGCAACAATCGATAATTCATACACACAAAACATTTCAGAACTAGATCATCATCATCATACAATTATTTTCATGTGGGAAAATAAATTAATAATTAATTAAATAATAAAGATTTGAACTCTCACCTCAAATTTTGGCTGAAAATCAACTGTCTCCGTATCAGCTGCGGTCTACGCCATCGCGAAGCTCTTAATTTTGTGATTCCAACGCAATTTACGGTTTGTCAAACGGACCTCGTATGAGAGAGTTATGAATTTTTAAACATCGGACGAATTAAATAATTAAATAATAAAATAATATTAAAAAAAAAAAAAAACAGCGCACCCTTCTTCCTCAAACACGTCGCTACCTCGGCCGAACCCAAAACCGCCGTTCATCCTTCTGTGCGCACCACCCCACGGCACCCCATTCGCCGATCAGACACCACCACCGCGACCGCCATGCCGAGAGCAACCTACACCACCAACCCCTTGAAGCTCGGCCTCCCCAATCACCTCAAAATCCACCAAAACCGCAGCGACTTCTCGGCCAAAATTCGCGAAATCCGAGCACCAAAATCCGATCTTAACCGTATAGATTGAAAGGTCTCTGAATTCTCTTCGATTTGGTAGGTCATACATAAATTTTCGACAAACGGATTGAGAGATATTAGCGTTTGAAGTTCGGTGTTTTCTGGCCTTCAATTTCTGGGCGGCGGCTGGCCATGAACAGTATTAGGGTTAGGGTTTTCGGATTTTTATATTATTTTAATATTAAATTCCGAATTTCATGAAATAAAGTGGATTTTTGAACTTTCTCGGATTTGGGCCTGCTTACTGTCGATCTTAACGTTTTGAGGCCTTCTGAACGCGATGGGCTATGTCCCAATGTCCAATTCTGATGTCCACACGTTTTTTTCGGTTTTAATTGAAAATACAATATTAAATTAATTATTTAATTCCTACCGTACATTTAAATGTGCCGGGGTCACATACGACCTAAGAAAATTCTAAAAAAAATATTTTTAGCTTTCTTATGACGATACGAATCCAACAAAATTATTTTCGTTGAATTCTGAGACTGTTTGAAAAATGGCTATTTTTAAGGCGTTCAAATTTAACTGTAAATAGTCAAAACACATTTTATTTCGCCACGCTCACATATTAATTCGAAAAATTCTGAAAATTGAAACCTAGCAATAATTTGACATTCCGGTTCCAACAAAAGTGGTTTCGTCGAAAACGGAGGTCGTTTGAAAAATGATTATTTTTAAGGCCAATATATTTAATATTAAAAATACATTTTTTAAACAAATAATTTTCGAAACTCAAAATATATAAGTGTTTACTGTTTTTCAATGTAGAAACATCATTCCGGACTCAATGGAAGTGGTTTCGAGTTCAAATTCCTATATATGTGAAAAGTAGCCTTTCGGGCCCTATATATTCTACAACGACCTTTCTAAAAATTGAATTGGCCATAACTTTTGATTTCCGTTATGAAATTTCGATTTTTCAGATTCGTTAGAAAGATATTTTTAAATAGATTCTAATATTTTTGATTTCACTAAAATTCGTTAAATTTTGCATCCTGTACGGTCAGTCAAAGTTCAAGTTTGACTTTTCAAACTACCGCGTTATTTCTAACTCTTTTTATAATAAAAATTAAATCATTCATTCTAACTTCGATTTAAATCAAATTTGTGATCATTATTATTTAAATAAATTATTTTATATTGTCAAAACTCATTAAAATTTTCTAAAATAAAATTTTTAAATTGGTTCTGATTTTGCGGGTTGTTACAATCGCCCCCACTTAAAAACTTTTCGTCCTCGAAAAGGAACGTAGCTAAAAATTGTAAAATTAACTATCTCAATTTTAAATTTTAATGGTTAATTATCTTTTCAAAATATATATAACTTTATATTTATAAAAATCATATTTCAAAGAATAGATTATAAATATCAAAAATACGTTAATTATAAATTCGTAACTCTTAACTCGTTCTAGGGCATTACTAACCCCATCTCGAACGAGTTTACTCATCCTAGGATACTGCTGATCCTATCTCTAATGGGTATTCTTATTGGACATTACTAATCCAATCTCTGATGAGTCTTCCGTTCAGTTCTAACGAGTTGTACCCCAAAGATTTGAGCTAACCTAAGCTCTGATACCAACTGTAAAGACCCGCAAATTCCCGCCCTTTGAGTCGACCATAAACCACACAGGTCTGACCCAAAAGGTGAAAATTTACGAATACTTTAACTTTGGGCATACAACACATCAGAACAAAAACACAGAAGAATTTTATAACATCAATAATAAATGTTACATCAGAGTACAGAATATACATATCAGAGTACATTGGAATATAATTACAGCGGAAGAATAAATTACAATAAATGAATACATTGCAGCGGAACTAATCTCGGTGGAAGGCTATCAACACTATGGCCACAACTTCAATCTTCAATCCAGGATCTTGTTTTATCTATCTGTCAAATAAGCTACTCGACTGCCCGTGTGGAAAGAGGGCACCCGAGTTTGCAAAGTGAAACGAACTACAGGTCAGTCGTGGGACTGGTGTGAGAATTCTACTTAACCTATATAATATAATAAGGCTAATCACAGGACCACGCCACTTTCGCGGAACGGGTTTTCTCCTATGGATTGCCAGTGCATGACTAAGGTAAAACGTCAAAATAACGCAATGCTTTTTAGAAAAATGAAACCATTATAAGACCCAAGTCCCATCACACAATGCAACGCAAACCGGAGGATAGGGTTTTACCTTATAATGATCAAAAGATGCTTGATACGAGAAACACGGTATTACATAATAATAGTGTGCAACCAATTTGAAATACATCAAAGTAAATATATCAATCCTAGACGGCATGAGTGCCCCATCCCACTATGTCGCCATGTATATGTATACAATCAAAACCGCGTGATGTCGTATTGGAAATTTGGGTTTCCATCTGAGTCAAGGCTAGGGAGGAGATCCTTACCGATTCGAGACACTCTAGCAATGCCCCAGGATTGGTACTCTGTCCACCCTTGGATCCTGCAGGGCCGGTCCACACTTGCTTTTGTGGATTGCTTATGCCTGAACACACGCTTCCCGGTCCTTTTGGACCTATACTACGGCCAGTGGCGACCGCATAAACCCGAGGCCTCGAAAAAAATCCAACAACCACAATGAATAAATGCCAGCGCTGGTAGGTCCCTGGCACCACTCTAGCTAGAAAGAAACGTGCGCACTCCCTGCGTTCCCTTCTCCCGTTTTAGACTCTACCGGGCTGTGAGGCTCGCGAAGTCACGATATACACAAAGCTATGCCTAAATAGACTGTGCTTTGATCATCAACCACAAGGCCTGCTTTTCAACAAAGCCTTGATCAATTGCATCTTAGCATGCCACATTGTCAGACTCTACCATATCATTGATCATCTACCAATATATATATATAACCTCTAAGCTCATACGTCTTAGAGAAGGGTGATAAGTAAAGAATAAATTCTTCACCACCAACAGAAATATATAATCAGTAGCGTTCAACAAATACAGTAGAAAGGAATACAATGTCAGACACGCAATCCATTTACAAGTCCACTCTGGGTCTGAGTGAAACATCGTGTCCGTCGATCTCCAAATGCGTTTGGACGATCATTACCAAATACCTTGCCTTGGAAGGCCAATCCCAATTCAAGATACCAGTCATCATCATCCCAACGATGTGAAAACCTTCGGTCTTCAATCACCGTCTCAGTCTTCGACTCTTGATCGTCGTGATGATTATTCAGAATGGGTTAAACCCGGTCTTTCTGAATAACTTGCGTAATTTGGGATTAAAAACAAATATTGGAAAATCACACATTTCGTCACATCCCAACTCAGAATATTCTTTTAATAAGATATTCGTTTTAGAAGATTCTCATTAATTTTATCAAAGATAAATATTTAAAATAAAATCTATAAATCAATTTCTAAAAATATGGAATTCCACAGAAATCCAATCAATACATAATCGATATAGATTTCTGTATCAGACTAATAGTATAAATGGAATAA
Source organism: Allium sativum (assembly GCA_030737875.1). Classification (NCBI taxonomy): domain Eukaryota; kingdom Viridiplantae; phylum Streptophyta; class Magnoliopsida; order Asparagales; family Amaryllidaceae; genus Allium; species Allium sativum. The sequence goes on along the minus strand of CM060927.1, from coordinate 255,299,079 downwards.
CGGCAAAGCCTCTTAAATTCCATATATAATATCAGTCTTCTTTTACAGAAGCCCATCTCAATTATTACCAATAGAATTTCCACTTAATTCCTCTTTAATATATTAGTTGAAAAACTTGATTTATAGAAAATGTCTTTTTAAATCTATGAAATAGATTCCTAAATTCCAAATAATGATTTCAATGTAAATTGGATTAAAGGACAAGTGTCGTTTAAAACATCGTCCACGGTAAATCCACTTCACATCTCAATTTATTTCATATCACAAAATATGATTGCAAATGCTAGTAATCTTTTAAAAACATATTTTAAAATAATCATAAAAATATTCTTTATATAAAAGATTCTAAATGAGAAGTATTCTTTATTTTACAAATCTTTATCTTCTACAAATATTCCTTGTTTTAACATATACTTAATTAAAAATCTATTTTTTTTTTTTTAAATATATATACTTTATATAAAAAGGATTTCTAATGTAAAAATAGTCTTATTTAAAAGAACACTTGAATAGAAATGCGACTCAACCATTTACCATATAATTTGGATTATATGGATTTCACACACATCATATATATGACAATAACAGTATAATCATCAAGTCATCCATTACATCCAAAGTGTAATTTCCACTGTGTCAGCGTTAAAATTAAATAATAACGCTCATCACAGCTTGTCGATCTAACGATCAACATACAACTAAATATTGGGATTAGTGTGTGTAAATCTTCATCCCAACACCCGTGTGGGGTTTTCAACCAATCAAGCAAATGATAAACTAATTTGTGCACTTGGGCGATGTGTGAAAATTATCGTCCCAATCACATACACAAGTCGGGTAACTTGTCTATGGAAGTGTAATACACAATATATAACACGACGATAAAAATGTCTCTTTTATTTATATTCCTTTTATCGCCTATAAACGGTCAATAAAAATGTGATCTTTATTTCTATACTTTTTATTGTAATTTACATTTTTACATAGCAAAATGTCCTTTTTATTCTAACTTACATTTTGAATGTAATTTTTCTTTTTCTTTTTTTATTTACATCAAAATGTAAATGTTCCCTTTTTCATTGTTTATTATTAACAACAAAAATCTCGTCTTCTATATTTATTCTTTTCAATGAAAGCAATTTTACATAAAATTGTAATTCTTTAATTTTATTCTTTTTATTGTCTCTAGAAAGACAATAAAATGTAACACAAAAATATATTCTTTTTATTGCATCTAAAATGATGATAAAAATGTAACATTAACATTGCTATTTTTTATCGCATCAAAAATGCCGATAAAAATGAATCACTAACATTGTCTATTTTTATCGCACCAAAAATGTCGATAAAAATGAATCACTAACATTGTCTATTTTTATCGCACCAAAAATGTCGATAAAAATGAATCACTAACAATTCTATTTTCACCGCATTCAAAATGACGATAAAATATTCAACATTAACAATTCTATTTTTACCGCATTCAAAATGACGATAAAATATTCAACATTAACAATTCTAATTTTTACCGCATTCAAAATGACGATAAAATATTCAACATTAACAATTCTATTTTTACCGCATTCAAAATGACAATAAAATATTATCATAAGAAATGAAAGCAAAATGTTCTTTTTTATTACTAAAAGGAAAAACAACAAAGATGCTTCTTTTAATGCTAAAAAGAAACATGACATAAAAATGTTCTTTTAAATGTTAAAAAGAAGAAGCGACAAAATGACCCTTTTTATGTTAAAAAGAAAAGATGACAAAATATGTTTTTAATTCTAAAAGAAAAAGCGATAAAAATTATCTTTTTATTCTAATGCAATATCTTTACAAAAGTGTTATTTTAATATCAATGCGAATTTTCAATTTCTTACTACAAATAAAAATGTAAACTTTATTTTACAATTATATATCCCATCATAAATTACATATAAAAATGTAAGTTTATTTTTTTATCGCAAATCCCCTTTCTAATTACATATAAAAATGTACTTTTTATTTTACATTGTAAATTGCATATAAAAAGTAGGTTCTATCCTTATGTTGTATTTGCATTATAAAATGCAAATGAAAAGGTAAGTTTTACTTTCAATGTTATATTCGTATTATAAAGTGCAAATAAAAATGTAAGTTTTATTTTCAAGTTCTATTTTCATTATAGTATGCAAATAATAAAAATAACTTTATCATCAAGTTATATTCACATCATGAAATGTTAACAAAAATGTAAGTTCTGTATTCAAGTCTCATTTGCATTATAATATGCAAATAATAAAACAAGTTTTAGTTTTCAGGTCATATTTACAATATAAAATATAAGTAAAAAGGTAAGTTTTATTCTCAAGTGATATTTACATTGGGAGATGTAAATAAATAAAATAAAAATAAAAAGTAAGTTTCAAGTTCATTTGTGTCTTGAAAACACAAATAAAAATATAAATTTTAATGTAAATCTTTATTTCAATACTTTGTTCGCGTCAAGGGATGCAAACAAAATATAATTCTCTTTTTATTTAAACATTTTGTTTGCATTGAGAAATGCAAGAAAAATATAATTCTTTTTATTCTAAATGTAAATCTATATTTTGTCATTTTGTTCGCATCAAGGGATGCAAACAAAATACAATCTTTTTGTTCCTTCGTACATTTCTGTTTGAGAAATGCAAACAAAACACAATCTTTTTCTTCAATATTGAATTGATATTTCACATCAATTCAAATAAAAGGAAAATTTCCCCTTTTTTTTTTCTTTTTTTTTTTTTTTTTCCAATGACAAAAGTATGGATTTTTGTTTCATCTTTATTCAATGACAAAAATATGAATTCTTGTTTCATTTTTATTTAATGACAAAAATATGAATTTTTGTCTGTTAACTTTTAATGCAACAAAATTAAGAGTTTTTGTTTTCTTTTTATGCAACCAAAAATGAGAACTTTGTTAGTTAACCTTTAAGGCGAACAAAAAGAAATATATTTTATTCGTTGTTCATAGTCTATTGTAAACAAACAAATAAAAATAATATTCTATTTGTCATTCAATTTCCATAGTAAAATCAACAAATAAAAATAAAGTTTTATTTGTCGTTCCATTTCTTTGTTCATTTCAGAAGAATGAAAATGACATTAAAATAAAATAAATTAGAACGTCTAGATCTGAATAAAATATGTTTTAAATCGAAATTTAGATTTAATTTTCCAACTGCAATTTAAACTCAATAACATATACAATTTAAAGACGGATTAAAGCATAACATGAACAATAAGCACACCACAAGCAACAATCGATAATTCATACACACAAAACATTTCAGAACTAGATCATCATCATCATACAATTATTTTCATGTGGGAAAATAAATTAATAATTAATTAAATAATAAAGATTTGAACTCTCACCTTAAATTTTGGCTGAAAATCAACTGTCTCCGTATCAGCTGCGGTCTACGCCATCGCGAAGCTCTTAATTTTGTGATTCCAACGCAATTTACGGTTTGTCAAACGGACCTCGTATGAGAGAGTTATGAATTTTTAAACATCGGACGAATTAAATAATTAAATAATAAAATAATATTAAAAAAAAAAAAACAGCGCACCCTTCTTCCTCAAACACGTCGCTACCTCGGCCGAACCCAAAACCGCCGTTCATCCTTCTGTGCGCACCACCCCACGGCACCCCATTCGCCGATCAGACACCACCACCGCGACCGCCATGCCGAGAGCAACCTACACCACCAACCCCTTGAAGCTCGGCCTCCCCAATCACCTCCAAATCCACCAAAACCGCAGCGACTTCTCGGCCAAAATTCGCGAAATCCGAGCACCAAAATCCGATCTTAACCGTATAGATTGAAAGGTCTCTGAATTCTCTTCGATTTGGTAGGTCATACATAAATTTTCGACGAACGGATTGAGAGATATTAGCGTTTGAAGTTCGGTGTTTTCTGGCCTTCAATTTCTGGGCGGCGGCTGGCCATGAACAGTAATAGGGTTAGGGTTTTCGGATTTTTATATTATTTTAATATTAAATTCCGAATTTCGTGAAATAAAGTGGATTTTTGAACTTTCTCGGATTTGGGCCTGCTTACTGTCGATCTTAACGTTTTGAGGCCTTCTGAACGCGATGGGCTATGTCCCAATGTCCAATTCTGATGTCCACACGTTTTTTTTTTCGGTTTTAATTGAAAATACAATATTAAATTAATTATTTAATTCCTACCGTACATTTAAATGTGCCGGGGTCACATACGACCTAAGAAAATTCTAAAAAAAATATTTTTAGCTTTCTTATGACGATACGAATCCAACAAAATTATTTTCGTTGAATTCTGAGACTGTTTGAAAAATGGCTATTTTTAAGGCGTTCAAATTTAACTGTAAATAGTCAAAACACATTTTATTTCGCCACGCTCACATATTAATTCGAAAAATTCGGAAAATTGAAACCTAGCAATAATTTGACATTCCGGTTCCAACAAAAGTGGTTTCGTCGAAAACGGAGGTCGTTTGAAAAATGATTATTTTTAAGGCCAATATATTTAATATTAAAAATACATTTTTTAAACAAATAATTTTCGAAACTCAAAATATATAAGTGTTTACTGTTTTTCAATGTAGAAACATCATTCCGGACTCAATGGAAGTGGTTTCGAGTTCAAATTCCTATATATGTGAAAAGTAGCCTTTCGGGCCCTATATATTCTACAACGACCTTTCTAAAAATTGAATTGGCCATAACTTTTGATTTCCGTTATGAAATTTCGATTTTTCAGATTCGTTAGAAAGATATTTTTAAATATATTCTAATATTTTTGATTTCACTAAAATCCGTTAAATTTTGCATCCTGTACGGTCAGTCAAAGTTCAAGTTTGACTTTTCAAACTACCGCGTTATTTCTAACTCTTTTTATAATAAAAATTAAATCATTCATTCTAACTTCGATTTAAATCAAATTTGTGATCATTATTATTTAAATAAATTATTTTATATTGTCAAAACTCATTAAAATTTTCTAAAATAAAATTTTTAAATTGGTTCTGATTTTGCGGGTTGTTACAGTTCGACTCGACCATTTGGCTCGATTTGGTTCGACTCGACCATTTGGCTCGATTGGTTCGACTCGACCATTTCGACTCGGTTGGGTTCGACTAGCTTGACTAGTTTGGTTCGACTAGCTTGGTTTGACCACTTAACTTACTTGATTCGAATATTTATATCCGACTAACTAACTTTTCTTTTATTTCTATTTATTTTAACTTCTATTTATTTCCTAAATAGATTTCCGTTTGTATAATCTATTTATTTTCCTAAATAGATTTTCCTTTATAACTCTAATTATTTAATCCCTAATTAAATATCCTTTATTCTATTTATTTGATCTAAATAAATATTCCTTTATTTTATTTATTTATTTCTAAATAAATATCCTTTTATAAAATCCTTCAATTTTATAAATAGATTCATTTTCAATATAAATAATGAAAATCCCCTTTTCTACATTTTCAGTGTTTTCTATTGTTTTTAAACAACCAACTGTCAATGATCAATATCATCCAAACATATACAATCAACAACAGATTATATATCACAGTATATATCACAATATACAAATAACAGTAAAATAAATGTTGAGGAATCCAGTCGGATTCCTCCAACCTGTTTCCCTGCATCCACCGATGTTAAACAACGTATATAACATCACTTGCATTTCTAATGAAATACACTGATAACAAAATCACCGTTTAATAACGATATATATATATATATATGTAGATATATATATATATATATATATCCATACTGTTTTCAATCAATTATTTAACAGTCCAATCTACAGTCCAATTTAACAATACAACTTAACAGTCCAAATTAACAGTATATAGCTAGCAGTCAAATACAGAAATAAAATAAAATTTATCTTAAAATATAAATTGAGGAGAGTTAGTGAGTTTTTTACTCACATTTGCAGTTCATCGCTAAAGAACGATAAACTGTATTTGATTTGAATCAAACAATTTATTTCGCCATAAATTCAAACGAGCTCGGATTGACTCGCGGTCAGTCCCATTGTGTTGCTCCCGTCCATACGATCCCAACGCAACTTACGGTTCGTGATTCTGATTCAGTATGACGAAATTATTCAATTAACAAGTTCATACATTTTAAATTAAAATAAAATATTATTTATTTAAGGAAATGGGCTTTACTTAACTTCCTGGCCCATTACATTTCCACCGAGACCCATTACCATCGTGACCTTCTTCCCAAACAACAGTGGCGCCAGCGAACTCAAGCTGAACGCAAATGGCAGAACCTTGACCCCATTTCCTCCTTCCATTCAACGCCGAATCAACTCCAAATACCACCAATCTCCTCTCCTTCGCCTGCCCTTTCTCCTCCACCCAAGAGCTTCAAACTCGCGGCCCTCCTACACAGTGCGATGCACAGTCTAGCAACCCCTTTCCGATGCAGGTACCGAACTCATTTACCCCAGATTTTTCCCAAAAATCCAAAACTGAATCCACTCCTTGTACTCAATCCGAATACGAACCTCATTTCATGAATTGCTGCACCAAATCGCCAATCCCTTTTTACCCTAGGTTGCGCTCTACGCTTCCAACCATCACCGACAAGCATTGAACTGCTTGAACCCTACATGGACGCGAAGAGCATCACTTGAGGAACCCATAAATATTTACTACGAGATTTATAGGAATTTATTTTATTTGATTTTGATTTTCCTAGTTTTTGGGTTTACTGTTGGAATTTTGTTTGGAGGCACCATCGAATTTTTTGACCAGAGGAAAAATGTTTTAGGGTTAGAAGGAGGTAAAGGTATTATATAGGAAGATTATAATATTTTAATATTCGATTATTTAATTTATTTTTAACCAAACGCTATTTACATTCGTCCTCTAAAATTTCTGTGATCACACACGATACCCAAAAATCACGAAAATTGACAATTAGCTAGAGTTCGACATTACGGTCCCAACGAAACTGGTTTCGTCGAATTCCGACTTTGTATGCTCACACAGTGTATTTTTAACCATCAAAATACTGACTGTTTTTCATTCTAAAATTCCCCACGGTCACACACTGACCCTAAAAATCACGAAACTGGAAATCTAACAACTATTTGACATTGCGGATCCAACAAAACTGGTTTCGTCGAATTCCGGCTTCGTTTGCAAAAGTGGCTATATTTAACGCTCTGAATGACCCATTTAAATATATAAATATATTTAAATATTATTAAATTTAATATTAATAAATTAATATTATCGTATATATCCACAGATGATGTCGTACGGCTCCAGAATATTCTGCCATAATTCATGACTTTATTTTCAGAAATTCCGATTTGATCGATATTCAGTTCGTATCGAAAAATCGATTTATAACGTATATAAAGCGTCGCAAATTATAAAGGAATTCCACAGCGACTTTTCTGAAATTTGATTTGGACATATCTCAAAATCTACACGACGAAATCCCGATTTTTCTCTTCCACTAGAAAGATACACTCCACTAGCTCCACACGTTTCTTGTTTCATAGAAATCCGGCTTAAAATGAATCCTGTACATTCAGTTGAAGTCTGAATCGCCAAATAGCGAACTACCGCGTCGTTTCAAGCTCTATTTTATTATATTATAATTATTAATTAAATATTCAATATTATTTAATTCACGTTCTCGATATCGATAAATCGATATTTAATAATTAAATAAATAAATTGTTCAACGGCTAAAATGCGGGTTACTACAATCTTCCCCCCTTAATAAAATTTCGTCCTCGAAATTGCTAAGCTAGGGGATGACCCTATCTTCTGGGTAAAAATTTATCTGTTTACCTCTTATCTCTGGTTTCAACTGAACCAATTAATATTGACTAAAATATTAATTTATTCCTGCTAACCAAATTTTCAAAAATTCTGAAAATTTCCTAACGCCTTAACTTTTCGAAAAATTTCGCCAGCACCTCCTTTGTACTGGTCAATATCTCAAACTCCAACTCGCCTCTCTGGGCCTTCTTTAGCCCAAAAGAAAATCAAACAGCCAAGCGGTGTTTGCGAACGAATTATACAATTGTAAACAACTGTAAAATCCGTTCGGCTTTCCTAAACAACAAGGATTGTTGTAGAGGGTGTCGAACTCTGGGACCAAAAATATTTTATTTATAAATCCAATCAAGTTATCCCTAACTTTTGATTGATTGAAAACACAGAAAATAACAGCAATTAAATATAAAAGAGAGATTTATCTAATAAGAGAAAGTAATTAGGGAGCGATGACATAAATTAGATTAATATTCATCAATAGCCAAACAGATTAATCAGATCTAATACATGTTTCTGTCACAAACATGAACCAACGATAATAGGTTTTTAGAAACAAATATGTAAATAGCAACAAGCATAGCCTATGCAGGAGCTCAGCTCTACAACCATAGACTATCAGGACAGATTCACTAATTAATTTCTAAAACCCTAATATTAGATCTAGATCTGATAAACGTTAGATTGAAAACGAATATATCCTGTGAAGGAGCATAGCTCTTAAACGACACAAAATATGAAGGTTCAGATCTAACCCTTAATTCAGATCCAGATCTACATGTATACAGTCCTCATCTTTTGGCTATGTGATTCATATTGAATCATACTATCAGCGTCATCACCCCCTAATCAAAGGGGATTAGCTAGACATAGCTAAAGAAGAAGAGAAAAAGAAAATAAATAACATGAACATAAATAAAATTAACAAGAAGTAAAAAGAAAGGGAGAGAATGATTTTATTCCAAGAAGAGAATTACAGAATAAAACCTAATGTGTCTTACAATGAATGAGATACAAGGTATTTATAGCTGATATGACAAAGGCTAGCTAGCTAATTACATAATGTGGGACTAAAGAAATAACCCAAATAACACATAAGCCAGTGTGAACGCAGCTTTAGAGTGAGTGGTCTAGCAAATAGGCTAGTGTGAACGCAACATGAGTAAGAGGCCTTCCAAATGAGCTAATGTGAATGCAGTTTGAGTCTTTATTGAGCCAAATCTTCTTAACTGAAATATAATTGCACCCGTTCTTCAAGCTTTAGACCCTTCAAGCTTTAGCAATTTTAAACTTCACTCTTTTTTAAGCAAATTCTTCATGCTTTTATCCATCAAATGCTCTAAACCATGATTCTTGTCAACAATCTGAAAACACAGCTACAAATACACAATATCAATTATTTAAAAGATAAAATAAGATAAATATGCGGATAAAATATACACATTTACGTGTATATCAAATACCCCCACACTTATCTTTTTATTCGTCCTCGAATAAACTAAACTAAGATATGTCACACTTTCGTAGGAAACACGATTGCATTTAGCGTATGCAACAAGCCGTTAAACCTCTGGGTGTCCCCAGTAGGACGAGTGTTGTCTCGTGAGGGTTTTCAGCGGATACTACCCACAAAATCCAAAGCGTCTTATGTACGCGGATTAATCAAACAATATATTTAAGGTCTTTCACATTCCAAGGATTTCACCTAACTTCAATAATAATGGTTTAGTCCCAAATTGTCCATCCCATAATTAGTGCAAAAATGAACAAAATTTTTCAAGCTGAATCGTAATTCCTTGATAACACTGTAATTGTCTTGAAGGTTAAGAGCGTGGTGTCAACCAAAGTTCTACACATCGACAATGTACACCCAATCATTTATTTGACCTTTTTTTTTTTTTTTTTTTGAATAATTTTGCACCAATGTAACTGTAATGTATTGGATGTGAGTTATGCATAGATGAAGGAAAATTTTGTAAGTTCTAAAAATGTTATAGATAAGAGGGCAAGTGTATTAGTTGAACTTCAAGCTACAAAAGATAAAGTAATACTAAGGCACATATGAACATGTTTATTTCCTTTCATCTCCTCTACTACAATCCTCACTTCCAAGTACGGTATAATGGATGTGGATGGAATGGAACTGAATGCTTTATAGTCAAGAATGATGAATGACTATTTTATTCCGAGAGACTCTCTCTTTATTTCATTTTTTTTTTCTTTTCTTTTCCCTTTTTTTTTCATTCATTTTTTTTTTCTTTTGCATGATGAATGATGAATGAAGATGGAATGGAATGATACCGCACATTATTTCATTTGATTCCTCCTCTACTAAACCAACACTTCATGAAAGGAAAGTTTTGTGCCCTAGTTACTTTACTTCTATAACCTTAATTCAACACACAAGTCTGGATTGATGTTATACAAAAAGCTGAAAGGAATGATAAACAAAGTTTCGTAAGATAGATAACCCATATAAAATAAGATGTGGTATATGGTTATCCTACCTTAAAACAAGTACGGAATGGATAGTGTAATATTGGTATATAAAAAGTGACGTTTTTGACCTTTAAACATAAATCAGTGAAAAGGTTCTTGAGTATACCAATATAAGATAAACTTGTCGAAACATGGATGTAAATCGACTAAAACTTGGGTTTGAATAATGTGGGGTATCGAAGAAGAACGCTACAATGAGTCATTTCTCCTTAATTGGGCCAAGTGGATTTTAGAACTTACGATTTTGAAAATTTGAGTGGAAAAGAAAATATTATGCATGAAAACAAACTCAGAAAATCCAACAAATGTAGGTGCAAAATCCTTTTATTTCATGATTTTTTTTTTTTTTTGATTTTTTTTTTTTTTTTTTTTTGATTTTTTTACTTGCACATTCTAACATGTATAACAAAGGTTGACACGCTTACTCCAGAACACGACTAACGTCTGCACAGTCTCAAGCTAGCATCTTAAAAAGACACATTACGATTCAATGAATAAATAATGTTCATTCCCATCACCCAACAATTCAACTTATCAAACAAGAACCAGGGTGTTATTTATGAATTTAAGTTAATCCTTGTTCAATGAATGACCTACTTCATAAAATTTGATTGCTGATGTAATGTAAATTCCCCCCACACTTGAATGTGACTGTGTCCTCACAGTCTTAATCAGACATATCTTAGTGAAAGGGAAAAACAAATAAGAGAATATTTACATATGTACAAAAGAGGATTAGTGCGTCTTACCGAATGTAATGTGGCTCATGGAGGACCATGAGCTCTTCCTCTTGGTTGGGTATTGGTTCCAAGTAAGGTTTAAGGCGTTGACCATTGACCTTAAAGGATGATCCATCAGTTGGATTCTCAATTTCTACCGCACCATACGGAAAAACCATCCGTACAGTGTAAGGTCCTGTCCATCTAGATTTTAGCTTACCCGGAAATAAATGCAGTTTTGAGTCATACAACAGAACTTTTTGACCTGGCATGAAAGTTTTACGTAAAATTGATTTATCATGAAAAACTTTTGTTCTGTCCTTGTAAATTCGTTCATTTTCATAGGCATCATTTCGAATTTCATTAAGTTCATTAAGTTGAAGCTTCCTATGTTCACCTGCTTTCTCTAAATCAAGATTTAAAGTTTTTATTGCCCATAAAGCCCTATGTTCTAGTTCAACTGGCAAGTGACATGGCTTACCAAAAATCAACCGATAAGGGGACATACCCAAGTTGGTTTTGAAAGCGGTGCGGTAAGCCCAAAGAGCGTCGGTTAACTTTTGAGACCAATCTTTACGATTTCGATTCACAGTTTTCTCAAGAATTTGTTTAATCTGCCTATTCGATACTTCAACCTGCCCACAAGTTTGAGGATGGTAAGGAGTAGATAACTTGTGGGTTATCGAATACTTTCTCATGAGAGCTTCAAAAGAACGATTACAGAAGTGTGTACCATTATCACTGATTATTGTGCGAGGTGTGCCAAACCTAGAAAAGATGTTTTCTTTCAAGAAGCGCACAACAACCTTGTTATCGTTTTTTTTGCATGGTACAGCTTCGACCCATTTGGAAACATAATCAACAGCTAAGAGAATGTAAAGGTTCCCAAAAGAATTAGGGAAGGGTCCCATGAAGTCTATACCCCACACATCAAAAATTTCGACCTCTAGAATGGGGTTTAGGGGCATCATATTCCGTTTAGAAATTTTCCCTAAGAATTGACATCGATCACAAGTTTTGCAAAATTCGTACGCGTCTTTGAAAAGGGTGGGCCAGTAGAAACCCGATTGGAGAACCTTTTCGGCTGTCTTTTTGGGACCGAAGTGACCACCGCATGCTTGGTCATGACAGAAAGAGAGGACACTGTGAATTTCAGTGTTAGGAACACATCTTCGAATGATTTGATCGGGACAATACTTGAAAAGATAGGGGTCGTCCCAATAAAAATGTTTCACTTGGGAAAAGAATTTGTGTTTATCCTGCTTAGACCAAAAAGAAGGGGTCTGCTTAGTGACTAAGTAGTTGACAATGTCAGCAAACCAAGGATCAGTGGATAGAGAAAACAGTTGTTCATCAGGGAAATTTTCGTTGATTGGAAGAGAAGAAGATGGGGCATTTGGAAGACGAGACAAGTGGTCCGCAATAACATTGTCGGATCCTTTTTTATCCTTAATGGTAAGGTCAAATTCTTGAAGTAGAAGGATCCAACGAATGAGACGAGCCTTAGCATCCTTTTTAGAGAAAAGGTACCTAAGTGCGGAATGATCGGTATAAACCGTGATGTGTGAGCCAACTAGATAAGGCCTGAATTTTTCTAGAGCGAAAACAACTGCTAAAAGTTCTTTTTCAGTGGTCGTATAGTTGATTTGAGCATCGTTCAAAGTCTTACTCGCATAGTAAATGACGTGAAGAATCTTATCGATACGTTGTCCTAAGACAGCGCCAACAGCGAAATTCGAGGCATCGCACATGATTTCAAAAGGCATCGTCCAGTTGGGAGAGCAAATGATAGGAGCAGAGACAAGTTCATTTTTAAGATGCTCAAAAGATGAAATGCACTCGGAATTGAAGTCGAAAGGAACATCCTTACCAAGAAGGTTAGTCAGAGGTCGAGTGATTTTGCTGAAATCCTTTATGAAGCGACGATAGAAGCCAGCATGACCTAAAAAGGATCGGATGTCCTTAACAGATTTGGGAATGGGGAGATTAGAGATAACTTCGATTTTGGCTTTGTCAACTTCAATTCCTTTGTTAGAGATGACATGTCCCAAAACAATGCCATGTTTAACCATGAAGTGACACTTTTCCCAATTAAGCGTTAAGTGTTTCTCTTTACAGCGATTAAGAACAAGATCGAGATGACGTAAACACTCAGAGTAAGAATCACCAAATATGGAAAAATCATCCATGAACACTTCCAAAAATCGCTCGATCATATCAGAAAAAATGCTAATCATGCATCTCTGAAAGGTTGCAGGTGCATTACAGAGGCCAAAAGGCATACGTCGGTACGCAAATGTACCAAACGGACAAGTGAAAGTGGTTTTCTCTTGGTCCTCAGGAGCGATAGGGATTTGATTATAGCCCGAGTACCCATCAAGGAAACAGTAGTACTCATGACCCGCTAGTCGTTCTAACATTTGATCGATAAATGGCAAAGGGAAATGATCCTTACGTGTTGCAGCGTTAAGTTTCCTATAGTCAATGCAAACACGCCAACCGGTCTGGGTGCGGGTTGGGATAAGCTCGTTAGCTTCATTTTGAACCACGGTAATCCCTGATTTCTTAGGTACAACATGAATCGGACTAACCCATTGACTATCGGAAATCGGGTAGATGATTCCATTGTCAAGACATTTAAGGATTTCAGCACGAACTGCTTCTTTCATGATAGGGTTTAGTCGACGTTGGGGATCACGAGTGGGTTTGGCATCATCTATAAGGTGGATTCGATGTTGGACTATCGAAGGACTAATCCCCTTAATATCAGCCATGGACCAACCAATTGCCTCCTTATTTTTCTTAAGAATGGGAAGGAGCAATTGTTCCTGCTCTAAAGTAAGGTCAGAAGCGATAATGACTGGAAAAGTTTCATTTTCTCCTAAGTAAGCATACTTAAGATGACTGGGCAACACTTTTAGTTCAGATTTTGGGGATGACTCAACCGAAGAAATTAGTTGAGGAATAGGCTCAGTTATGAGTGGCTCGACAGGAATTGAGTCAGAGACATTTTCAGAGATATCTTGAAACAAATTTTCGTAATTAGACTCAATGTCAGTGTTCAAATGGTCGAGCTCAGGTTCATTATCGTGGACAGCATGGATTTCAGAAAATTGGTCCACATAAGAGGCAGGAGAGTTTTCGGTTCTAAAGATGTTTAGCTCGACGGTCATGTTACCGAAAGAAAGTTTCATAGACCCATTTCTACAGTTGATAAGAGCATTAGAGGTGGCTAAGAAGGGTCGTCCTAGAATCAAAGGGATTTGGTTTGCAGGATTGCTTACCTGTTGAGTTTCTAGGACAATGAAGTCAACTGGAAAGATGAATTCTCCAATTTTGATCAAAACATCCTCGATTTCGCCCACAGGTTTCTTAATTGAACGGTCGGCAAGCTGAAGAGTAACCTTGGTGGGTTTCAGTTCTCCTAGCCCTAATTGGCGATAGACGGAATATGGAAGCAAATTAACACTAGCACCTAAGTCTAGCAAGCATCTATCGATTTTCTTGTCCCCAATAGTGCATGATATTGTGGGGCAGCCAGGATCTTTGTATTTCACTGGCATAGATTGGGACAAGACTTCGCTTAGAGTCGCCGCTAGAAACACTTTCTTAGGTACATGTGTATGACGTTTCTGGGTGCACATATCTTTTAGAAATTTAGCGTACTGTGGAACTTGTTGTATAATATCTAAAAGAGGAATGTTCACTTTAACTTGCTTAAATATTTCAAGGATCTTTTCTACCTGGTCCGTCTTTTTTCTAGGTCGGAGTCTATGAGGAAATGGAGCAGACAACTCACTAGGTTTAGCTACTTGAGTTTGAGGATGGGCCTGATTAGAATTGGGCTCGATGTTTTGATCTGAGTTGGTCGAATTTTCGATAGGGTTTGGAAGATCGTCCGGTAAAGCATTTGGGTTGACCACATGGTTGTCAATCTTTTTGCCGGATCTAAGAGTCGTGACCGCATTCAATTGACTAACGTTTGAGTCTTGAATGATGTGAATTTGGTTAGGGTTTGAAGTCTGTCCTCTAGGGTTTTGGATGGGTTGACTTGGAAACGTACCCTTTTCCCTTTCACTTAATCTAGCGTTAAGTTGAGACATTTGTTTTTGAAGTTCACTCATTTGTTGATTCGTGTTTTGCATGTGTGAAGTCAGTAAGTTTTGAAGATTGGTATTTGATTGGATATTCTGAGTTGTTGCTTTACCCAATTCTTCGAGAGTTTTCTCAAGTGATGTCAATCGTTTATCGTCTTGGGGAACAAAAGATTGTTGCGCTTGAGTTTGAAAAGGTGGCGCGGGATGTTGGAATTGAGTTTGTTGAAAGGGAGGTTTCGAAGGATTATTCGAAAATGACTGAAGAGGCGGTCGAACCGCATTCGAATTTGCATTGTTTTGGGTCCAAGAGAAGTTAGGATGGTTTCTCCAACCTGGATTGTATGTTGGGGAGAATGGGTCATTCCTAGCTTTGTTAAATGCGTTGAGTTGTTCCAATGAATGTGGGCATTGATCAGCTATATGGTTAGGATCGTTACATTTGTAACATGAGGTCTGAGACGCTTGAGCTTGATTTATTTGCGTTGATGAAAGGACGTTATCAAATTTGGATATCATCGCGTCTATTTTTGCTTCTAAGGCAACTGATGATCCTACCGAATGAGCGTTAGATCGGGAATAAATCGATTTCTCGTTAGATCTTTCCCATTGAGCTGATTTTTCGGCCAAATTTTCAAGAAATTTCCAAGCGGCATCGTGATGTTGGGCTAGAAAATTTCCTTGGCACATTGATTCGAGCATAGTTCGAGAGTTATTTTCTAGCCCATCGTATAAAATTTGACAAAGCGTCCATTTTTCGAAATTGTGATGTGGACATTTGACTAGAAGTTCTTTAAATCTTTCGAAATATTTTGCAAAGGATTCACCCCCAAATTGATGAAAATTAACGATTTCAGTTCGAATTTTTGATGTTTTTTCCAAGGGGTAAAATTTCTTTAAGAAAACATTCACAAATTCAGTCCAAGTTCCAATCGTATTTGAAGGCAAGCTATACAACCATTTTTCAGCATAATCGGTAAGTGCAAATGGTATTAACCTAAGTTTGATTCCATCGTCACTTAGTTGTTGAAATTTCATGGTTGCACAAACTTGTTCAAATTTGGTTAAGAAAATATAAGGATCATCACGTTCAAGATTGCCAAATTTTGGAAGAGTATTTATGTGATTCGAATGAATTTCAAAATGGTTACCCGTTGGGGCGGGCAATATGATGCAGGAAGGAATAGAAACTCGCTCGGGAAAGTATCTATCCATAAGAGTTCGAGGGGGAGTTTCTTCGGCCATGGTGAAAGGGGTGTTTGTTCGGACTAAACGATTAGTAGAAGGATCACGGATCCAACTACGCATGCACTAGAGAAAAGAATAAGGGAAGACGAGAAAAACAATTTTTTTTTTTTTTTTAAATGAACCTAATGCAATTTACAATTTCTAGAATTATATAATGACGGTTTGATTTATTTCAACAAAAGACTTCTCAGCCAGTTAACGGACAGGAGTTATCGGTGCACCAGGAATCACCCTAGCAATGCAGCCGAAGGTTTAAGTACCTTCAGAGGAACAACCGATATAATATTTACGAATCACCGTAATATTTATAAACAGTTATTACTCTGCCGTAGTCTAGACACCGAGAAATAATCCGTTAGAACTAAACCAAATTGTCAAAATATAATGAAGTCCTTAGAAAATAAAAACAAAGCTAAGATGAATGCAATTTTTTTTTTTTTTTTTTTTTTTCAATCACAGAATGAACAGTCTCAGAACAGTCACAGAACAGGCAATTGCAAAAATAAATAAAAGAAATTTTACAAGCAAGCCGATGCCCTGCAGAAGATTTTTACAAGCAATGTATATATATATTTTTTGTTTGCAGCAGCGGTCCCTGTAGAGTTAGAAAATACTCACCTTGATCGGCAGTCCGTCCAGTGCAGTTGAGTCGCGCTAGCACGTTCACACCCCACTTGGTGTGCAACCGCTCGAACACTGAATAGTCCGCTGTTTTTTTGTTGTTGTTGCCTCCTCCTAATTAATCGCTTGACTGCGCTGCGGCACGGGTTCGGGCTAGGAGCCCGAAAAATTTTTTTTTAAGGCCTTTTTCTAATTTCCTCTGTACCTGTTTTCAAATTTTTTTTTTTTTTTTTAGAGAAACCAAAGAAAATAAATAACAAACAAAGAAAACATTTTTTTCTTTTCAAAAGAACAAAATAACAAAAAGATTAAAATTGATTCAAGTCACCCAAATAAAAATGAGGAGAAAAATAAATAAAAGCAACAGCAAAAAAAAATCCTAAACAAAAGAAGCAAATAAATCAACTCCACTTGCCAAAAGAATAAAGGAACAAAGCTAGGCGCCAACCAATACAAAGCCCAATCAGCTCAACTGAGTTTAATAGTCCAAACCCGTTTATAAACAAAAGGAAACAAGGCCTCAAACCTGTATACAAATCCCTAAATTAAAATGCCGAATCAGAATTAAACAATCACCAACAAAATTCCTCAATTCGAAGGGGTTTCGGTGGAATTTGATCTCGACGGAAAGTCAAAGGGTTGTTCGTGATTTGTTGGCAGGAAAATTGGGGGTTCAGTTTGGGGTTCGGGAGCGATTGGGTCTGCCATCATTTCTGGTTTCGTGTGGGTGGTGGACGAACTTGCTGGAGCGAGGCGATTTAGGGTTTTCGATTCTGTCAATGGTGTGGGATCTGTTGAGGAGGTAGTTGATGATTATTGTCACGGTTTCTGGGTATGGTTGCGGTATGGTCTGAACGTGGTTGTGGAGGGGTTGCGTTATGCTTGTGAAGGTGCTTCGATAGGTTGGTTTGAGCGTTTGAAGGGGGCGAGAAGTTTGTGTATGGTTAGCAAGTGGTGGTTTTGTGGAGCAGAAGATTGATGGTGTCCTGTATGTTTTGTAAAATCTTAATATGGTGTTGTGATGGGAAGCTAAGCAAGAGGGGGAGGATGGTGCAGAATTTCGGATCTGGAGTTTTTTTGGGTAGTGACGGGGAATAGTATGGAGTGTGATGTTTAAGCAGTAAAACAGTTTTGTAGGTAGATAACAGAGGGGTCACGGCAAGAACATGGTTGGTAGTACAAGAGTTTTTGTGAAATAGGGTGGTCTTGAAGAGGTATTGCGGTCGTGCGCTGTGTCTGTTTGTTGTGCAGTGCAGTTTTCGATGGTTTCGGCGTGGAGACGAAGTGGTGTATGAACTTTGTAGACTAATGTTGAAAAGGATGAACGCAATGGGACCAGAGTTCCTTTTCCGGTGAAGTTGGTGAGACAGTGATGTGAAGCTTGAATGGAAAATGGGGAGTTCGGTTGATTTTGGTCAGAAAGGGGATATTTTGGGAAGCGATTTGGATTTTTGGCAACGTTGTGAGGTGAGTATGGTAGATGAGGTAGGATTTGTTGTTGGGTTGTGAATGTGGTGGACTTGATATTTGTGAAGATGATAGGGTTGGCGATGTGGTTTTTGTGGACTTGTGGGGTTTTGTTTTGACTGTGGTTTCGCCAAAAACTTGGTGGTTGGTAAAGTGGGGTATTGTAGAAGCAAGAAGAGATAAAGGAGTGAATTGCGGTTGTGATGGGAAAAATAGCAAGAAGTAAGAAAAGTGGCAGAGAAGAGAAACAGTAAAAAGGAATTTTTTTTTTTTTTTTTAATAGCAGAAAATTATGTAAAAGGGGAAAGAAATTTAAAACAAAAACTGGCAAGTTTTTTTTTCTCTTAATTGGATGATTACGGTATTAATAATTTAATACCAAATCGAGTCAATCAAGATTTTTTTTTTTCTATATCTATACTACAAAACAAAAAGAAACGGAATAAAATAAAAATATTTTTGTGCCTTTATTTTTAAAAAAAAAAATTAACCCGAAGGATCTACGAATTAAAATTATTTTGGTCCCCGGCAACGGCGCCAAAATTTGTTTGCGAACGAATTATACAATTGTAAACAACTGTAAAATCCGTTCGGCTTTCCTAAACAACAAGGATTGTTGTAGAGGGTGTCGAACTCTGGGACCAAAAATATTTTATTTATAAATCCAATCAAGTTATCCCTAACTTTTGATTGATTGAAAACACAGAAAATAACAGCAATTAAATATAAAAGAGAGATTTATCTAATAAGAGAAAGTAATTAGGGAGCGATGACATAAATTAGATTAATATTCATCAATAGCCAAACAGATTAATCAGATCTAATACATGTTTCTGTCACAAACATGAACCAACGATAATAGGTTTTTAGAAACAAATATGTAAATAGCAACAAGCATAGCCTATGCAGGAGCTCAGCTCTACAACCATAGACTATCAGGACAGATTCACTAATTAATTTCTAAAACCCTAATATTAGATCTAGATCTGATAAACGTTAGATTGAAAACGAATATATCCTGTGAAGGAGCATAGCTCTTAAACGACACAAAATATGAAGGTTCAGATCTAACCCTTAATTCAGATCCAGATCTACATGTATACAGTCCTCATCTTTTGGCTATGTGATTCATATTGAATCATACTATCAGCGTCATCACCCCCTAATCAAAGGGGATTAGCTAGACATAGCTAAAGAAGAAGAGAAAAAGAAAATAAATAACATGAACATAAATAAAATTAACAAGAAGTAAAAAGAAAGGGAGAGAATGATTTTATTCCAAGAAGAGAATTACAGAATAAAACCTAATGTGTCTTACAATGAATGAGATACAAGGTATTTATAGCTGATATGACAAAGGCTAGCTAGCTAATTACATAATGTGGGACTAAAGAAATAACCCAAATAACACATAAGCCAGTGTGAACGCAGCTTTAGAGTGAGTGGTCTAGCAAATAGGCTAGTGTGAACGCAACATGAGTAAGAGGCCTTCCAAATGAGCTAATGTGAATGCAGTTTGAGTCTTTATTGAGCCAAATCTTCTTAACTGAAATATAATTGCACCCGTTCTTCAAGCTTTAGACCCTTCAAGCTTTAGCAATTTTAAACTTCACTCTTTTTTAAGCAAATTCTTCATGCTTTTATCCATCAAATGCTCTAAACCATGATTCTTGTCAACAATCTGAAAACACAGCTACAAATACACAATATCAATTATTTAAAAGATAAAATAAGATAAATATGCGGATAAAATATACACATTTACGTGTATATCAAGCGGCTTGCCAATTCGGCTCATAAATCTCATATCCATATATAATATAAACTGGTACCTTTTTGTCGGGAATATCAACTCTATCACTTCCATATGCTATCAACTCAGCATATACCAGTGTTATTTCCATCAAATTCCAATCAGTTTATATCCTCAAATCCAAATCGAATTTTCATTCGAACCACAATATCAAATTCCAAATTATTGACTCATCAACCCAATTTCATAACAGATTATTCTGTAATCCAATTCAATTCTATTTAACTCAGTTCAAGTTAATATTTCAATTTATCTCTACTATCCTATTCTATTTAACTTCATAAGTTAAAATTAAATTCCGAAACTTAATTTCCTGGGTCTATTTCAAATCAATTTGAAATTACAATGCCAATTCAAAACCTTTGAATTTCTAAACAACTTGTTTTCTCAAAACAATTCAAAAACAAAACCTTTGGTAGTAGTCCGTCACTTAGAACTCGAAAATGAACACTGATGATGTCGCGATTCATCATCAGAATCTATTTTCCAGCTATCGAAGTGAGTTCAATACTATATCACCTTCAGTTTGAAAAACGTTTTCAAAATCTCCTAGGAACTTAAAATTTCCTTATTTTAATTCCAATCTGATTTAGATTCAGATTTTTCTTCATTTTATTTCATATACTTTACTTATATGATTCTGATTAGTTATATATAACCAATTCACATTTTATAATCTCATTCGATTATACTAACAACCAACACAACCAATTATACTATGTTAATTTCAAAACATACCATGTCGGTTCATCGTGTTCAAGTGTTTATAAAACTCCTACCGATACAGTGGATCAAACTGATCGACCAGAATTTATAAGCCACTCAACCAATAAATCTCCACAATATAAATCACTTTATATTAACTAACAAATACGCACTCGTATATATACCCTCAACTCAGTCTAGGATATTACTAAACCCATCTCTACTGAATCACGCCACAGAGCCAAGGTAATAACTAAACCAATGCTCTGATACCAACTGTAGTGACCCGGATTTTTAGCGACTTTGGTTATCGACGTAAGCTCGACGTCGATAACCAAAACATCGAAAAATCCTTGTAATTAATGAAAGAAATTAGAAGGTAAGAATAGATAAGATAGAACTTATAGAATAGAAGAAGAAGAAGAAGAACATCATCATCAGAGTAAACAAGAATCTCACAGCGGAACGAATAAAATATAACATAACATATCTTTGAAATAACATCAGTATATGTATACAATAACACTTATCAGAGTACAACACTTACAACAACAGCGGAAATAATAATAGCTACAGAATCCTGAAGCCTCCTGCTCCAAGCTCTCCAAGTGTATCTGTAAAATCCCGACTACTTGACTGCCCGTACAAATTTAGGCACCCAAGAGTTTAGGGAAAACAACAAAATAAACTCCGGGTCAGTCATGGGACTGGTGTGAATAAACTCAAATCATTTAAACAGGTATATGATATCTCATAAGACCACGCCGTAGAACGGAACGGGTTTTTCCCTTATGAGAATCCAAATAACTTTTCAAAGCAATATCATTCTGATATTATGATAATGTCTAAGTACAAATAAATATCAATCTAGCAGGAACGCTTGCATCTCACGTTACTACATATATAGTATACAATCAAAATCGCAAGCACGTATTGGATGATTGGATTTCCAACTATGACAAGGTATGGAACCACCTTCCGATCAGTGTACTCTAGGAACGATACACTGAAGTTCAACAAGAACATCTTGCAACTCAGCCACACATGACCGACCACTCATTTCGCTTGAGTGTATCGAATGTGCATCACCAACGGTTGGGATCAGCAACCGTTCCCGTATATATATATGGGACAGCATTGATAGATTAAAGAAGCAAATGAATATTCTCCAGATAGGTGATTATACACCCTACTTCGGTGCGACCGACTTAGCCATGCTGCCTGCCCGATTTCTGTCATTTACCGGATGTGAGGCTAGAAGCTACGCTTTATCATCACAATGGATTCACTTCGAATGCCACATTGTCAGATCCATCAGAATCACTAATTTACGTCTACAACCATACATTATGTGTCAGCTAAAAGAAGTTTCCTTCTCCGCTTCCACTCTTGGTATAGTTGAAGAAAACAATTGTACGTGACCGTCTGGAAATACTATGTCAGACATCCATCTTCATTCACTTAGAAATGTCACATCGTCATACCCGCCAAATCACAAATTGACTTATTCAAAAATAACACGGGTATACAGCTAAGAGAAACGAATTCCTCCGCCACCAAACGTGAATACGTTTGAACAGATCAACTTACGCGATCCATTGGATATACTCTGTCAGACCTTCGTCCATACAAGTTGTCCTGGGACTGGACAAACCGAAGGCACTATTCTGTAAACAGGATAGCCCTTGCATTTTACTCCGTCTTCAATTATCTTTGGCATATATGATTCGCGACGCTTATGCCAATACAGAGTGGTTCTTTGGATAAAAATCCAACCGGTCTCTCCATATTAACAACGTTAAATTGGTCAAAACTTCGATAGTCTGTGATTTAACCATCAAAGAAAAAAAAAACAAGTGTGCAAACAACAATATTATTTCCAGATGGAAATTATATCGAACAAACATCATTTAACATTAATTTCTTTAGTTCATTTTCATTACTTATCTCCTATTTCCCTATATTCTAAATTCTTATTTTTCTTTTATCAGAAAACATTTCTGATTCTCGTTTGGAAAACATTTCCAAAACTCTTTTACGATCAAACCTTACCATTTCTTAGTTAAGAAGGAAGTCACTCAAGTTGGGGTATAATTACCTCTCAGACCTTAACTGAACAACGTTATAACTTCGAAATGGTCAAAGTTTATCTTTTAATCTTTAACAACTTCTTTACGCCTTTCTCGGATTCAATTTTACTAGTCCACTTCTATATTTAAAACATTGGTTATAACGATAACGTTACAATCCCTACTTTCGAATTATCTAACTTTAATTATAACTTCTATCCTTATTAGTGAATAATTAACCTTACACTTATTTATTTATAAATAAATAAATCTCTATTTACACACTGGAAAGTATAAGTACTTTCCTGAATTCGATATAATCGAATTTGCCGATTAACTCTCTTCGAGAAATCTCTATTTGATTAATTCTTCTTCGAATAAGCTATATTCGATTAACTTCTTTCGAATAAACGATATTCGATAATCTATCTTCGAATAACTAATATTCGATAACTCTTCCTTTTCAAATATCTCATATTTGAAAATCTCACTTCGATTAAACTATAATCGATAACTCCCTTCGATGAGACTAACATCGATAACTCCTTTCGATGAAACTAACATCGATTACTCCTTCCGATGAAACTAACATCGATTTATTAACTTGACTCGACTAACTCGACTTACTTGGTTCGACCAATTCGATTCGATTAACTAGGCTCGACTAACTCTATTGGTTTAACTCAAATCGATTAGTTCTATGGTTTAACCTTAATCGATTAATTCTATTTGACTAACCCTATTCGGCTAACTCGACTAACTTGGTTCGACCGACCAGGTTTGACTAATCCTGACCCATTTGGTTTGACTGACCAGGTTTGGCTAACCTGACCCATTTGGTTTGACTGACCTGGTTTGGCTAACCTGACCCATTTGGTTTGACTGACCATGTTTGGCTAACCTGACCCATTTGGTTTGACTGACCAGGTTTGGCTAACCTGACCCATTTGGTTTGACTGACCATGTTTGGCTAACCTGACCCATTTGGTTTGACTGACCAGGTTTGGCTAACCTGGCCCATTTGGTTTGACTGACCATGTTTGGCTAACCTGACCCATTTGGTTTGACAACTGGGCTTGACTACTTGGTTTGACCATTTGGTTCGAATACCATATTCGACTAACTCCTCTCGATTCATTAAAACCGATTAACTCATCTCGATTGACTAAATCAATTAACTCCTATCGATTAACTAAATCGATAAACTCCTTTCGATTAACTAAGTCTGATTTACTCGACTCGACTGACCAGGTTCGGCTAACTTGACCAACTTGGTTGTACTGACCAGGTTCGACTAACTTGACCAGCTTGACTCGATTGATTCGACTCGACCATTTGGCTCGATTTGGTTCGACTCGACCATTTGGCTCGATTGGTTCGACTCGACCATTTGGCTCGATTTGAAAATCCCCTTTCTACATTTTCAGTGTTTTCTATTGTTTTTAAACAACCAACTGTCAATGATCAATATCATCCAAACATATACAATCAACAACAGATTATATATCACAGTATATATCACAATATACAAATAACAGTAAAATAAATGTTGAGGAATCCAGTCGGATTCCTCCAACCTATTTCCCTGCATCCACCGATTTTAAACAACGTATATAACATCACTTGCATTTCTAATGAAATACACTGATAACAAAATCACCGTTTAATAACGATATATATATATATATGTAGATATATATATATATATATATCCATACTGTTTTCAATCAATTATTTAACAGTCCAATCTACAGTCCAATTTAACAATACAACTTAACAGTCCAAATTAACAGTACATAGCTAGCAGTCAAATACAGAAATAAAATACAATTTATCTTAAAATATAAATTGAGGAGAGTTAGTGAGTTTTTTACTCACATTTGCAGTTCATCGCTAAAGAACGATAAACTGTATTTGATTTGAATCAAACAATTTATTTCGCCATAAATTCAAACGAGCTCGGATTGACTCGCGGTAAGTCCCATTGTGTTGCTCCCGTCCATACGATCCCAACGCAACTTACGGTTCGTGATTCTGATTCAGTATGACGAAATTATTCGATTAACAAGTTCATACATTTTAAATTAAAATAAAATATTATTTATTTAAGGAAATGGGCTTTACTTAACTTCTTGGCCCATTACATTTCCACCGAGATCCATTACCATCGTGACCTTCTTCCCAAACAACAGTGGCTCCAGCGAACTCAAGCTGAACGCAAATAGCAGAACCTTGACCCCATTTCCTCCTTCCATTCAACGCCGAATCAACTCCAAATACCACCAATCTCCTCTCCTTCGCCTGCCCTTTCTCCTCCACCCAAGAGCTTCAAACTCGCGGCCCTCCTACACAGTGCGATGCACAGTCCAGCAACCCCTTTCCGATGCAGGTACCGAACTCATTTACCCCAGATTTTTCCCAAAAATCCAAAACTGAATCCACTCCTTGTACTCAATCCGAATACGAACCTCATTTCATGAATTGCTGCACCAAATCGCCAATCCCTTTTTACCCTAGGTTGCACTGTACGCTTCCAACCATCACAGACAAGCATCGAACAGCTTGAACCCTACATGGATGCGAAGAGCATCACTTGAGGATCCCAGAAATATTTACTACGAGATTTATAGGAATTTATTTTATTTGATTTTGATTTTCCTAGTTTTTGGGTTTACTGTTGGAATTTTGTTTGGAGGCACCATCGAATTTTTTGACCAGAGGAAAAATGTTTTAGGGTTAGAAGGAGGTAAAGGTATTATATAGGAAGATTATAATATTTTAATATTCGATTATTTAATTTATTTTTAACCAAACGTTATTTACATTCGTCCTCTAAAATTTCTGTGATCACACACGATACCCAAAAATCACGAAAATTGACAAGTAGCTAGAGTTCGACATTACGGTCCCAACGAAACTGGTTTCGTCGAATTCCGACTTCGTATGCTCACACAGTGTATTTTTAACCGTCAAAATACTGACTGTTTTTCACTCTAAAAATCCCCACGGTCACACACTGACCCTAAAATCACGAAACTGGAAATCTAACAACTATTTGACATTGCGGATCCAACAAAACTGGTTTTGTCGAATTCCGGCTTCGTTTGCAAAAGTGGCTATTTTTAACGCTCTGAATGACCCATTTAAATATATAAATATATTTAAATATTATTAAATTTAATATTAATAAATTAATATTCTCGTATATATCAACAGATGATGTCGTACGGCTCCAGAATATTCTTCCATAATTCATGACTTGATTTTCAGAAATTCCGATTTGATCGATATTCAGTTCGTATCGAAAAATATATTTATAACGTATATAAAGCATCGCAAATTATAAAGGAATTCCACAGCGACTTTTCTGAAATTTGATTTGGACATATCTCAAAATCTACACGACGAAATCTCGATTTTTCTCTTCCACTAGAAAGATACACTCCACCAGCTCCACACGTTTCTTGTTTCATAGAAATCCGGCTTAAAATGAATCCTGTACATTCAGTTGAAGTCTGAATCGCCAAATAGCGAACTACCGCGTCGTTTCAAGCTCTATTTTATTATATTATAATTATTAATTAAATATTCAATATTATTTAATTCACGTTCTCGATATCGATAAATCGATATTTAATAATTAAATAAATAAATTGTTCAACAGCTAAAATGCGGGTTACTACGTCGGGTCTTAAGCGCGACATGACCAACTTCTCACGTTGGATCCTATTGTTTGTAGCCACTAGTTAAGCCAGGCGGGTCCGGGTAGATTTATGCTACAAACTCAACCCAACCTCGAGTTGGCCACTTTCATGTTCGGTCTAGTGTCATATTACACTTACAACCCATACATGTCTAGTTTCAAGTCCCATGTTTACCCCACATGTCATGTCCCCATTTAGGTGTATCATGAGTGTCATATTTTCATGAAATCCCATGTCAAATTATCATGTCATAATCACGCTCGTCCATCCTACCCCAAATCGTGTTTCCCACCCAAGTAAAAGCGAGTCAACATAGTAAGGATACTATGCTACATATTGGCCTCAAAACGTGCACGATGCCAAAAAGGGGTTGGCCACAAATATGCATGGTATCACAAGGGGGTTTGGCCTCAAAATATGCATAGCATCATAAGGGGTTTTCGGCCACAAACATGCATAGTATCATAAGGGAATTTGGCCACAAACATGCATAATAACATAAGGGGTTTGGGTTCATTTACATGCATAAGCCCCAAAGTCAAATCTTTGCCAATGTTTCACAAGTCAAATGGTTCCCAAAGGTTCATGCTAGCATTCCATAGATAAAGATTCAAACTTGCAAGATAAACTAGGTTAATCATAACATGAATAGCATGATTTAGTCACTAAGCATAGCCAAAAGTCATTGGTTCAAGCAAAAGAGGCATGACAAGGTTCATATAGGCTAGCATACTTAGTTTAATCTCGTTTTATTCCATGCCATCATTAAAACTACCGTTTAGACCTAGAAGTAGCTAGAACTTACATAGCGTGGCAAGAGATTTAGGAGCATGAATCGTCTTGTCGAAGAAAGGTGGCTCCTTTGTTGAAGAATCGTCATGAAATAGGTGTAGCAATGTTGATCCCTCCTTGATTTGGTGTAGAAAGCTTGCACCTTCTTCATGGATCTAGCTTTGGATGCTCAAGCCTTTGGAGATGAAGATGGAGGCCATGATATGAAGGTGGAGGCCATGGTGAGGGAGCATTTTGGCATAACTTCGTTGTAGGAATGAATTAATGAGGGTTTAGGCTAGGTCTAGGGGTCTTTTTATAGAGATTAGGGGTAGTTTAAACCATAGGATTAACCCCAAATCAGATCTGAGCCATCAAATTCCGTCGGAAGCTTCCAGAACAGGACCAGAGACACAAGCAGGCGCACCCAGGTGGCCTGGGCTCGACCACCCAGGTCGACAGGGGTGTGGACTTGCAAGTCGAAACCTCCTTGGGTGTGTCGACACCCAAGTCGACACCCATGTCGACTTGGGTGCTGGGCGGGAAATTTTCCCGCCCAGTCTTTTCGGCCCTAGATTTTAATTTTGAACTGTTTTTCGGACTTGGAATTTTCTGAAACTTCGTTGGGCCATAACTTGGTCATACGGACTCCGTTTTTCGAAAACTCGGACTCTATTTCGTGTATTTTTCCGAGACGAACGCAATGGCACAGCCCGTTTCCCTTGATTCAGAATTTAAAATTTAATTCTGCCTTGATTCTTGATTATAACACATTATTAAAATTCGGGTTGTTACACGAAGGTTTGTTTATTCAGGAGAATGTCGCATATAACGATGAACCGCAGTGGCAACAATATGGAGACCAATCCTCCGACTTATGGGGTTACTTCACGGGTTCTTAGCTTCATTATTTCCGCATATATGTAATTTTTTTCTATCTATATTTATGTTTTTTATTCGGGACCTTGGTCTATATTTATATTTTGCGACTCTTTGTGTTTGACACTTTATGTTATTTGGCATGATTGTTTTATGGTTTATTTATGTGATTTTTTGATAATGCCAAAGGGGGGAAGGGGCCACTAATTTAGAGGGAGCTTTAACACTAGTCGTATAGTTGTCATCATCAAAACGAGGGAGAATGTTAGATCCACTTTCTGAAATTTTTATTGAAAACAACTATACGACTATATATATATATATATATGTATATGTATATGTATATGTATAGTATATCCATAATCTTGCTGGGTTTACTCAAGAAAGAGATGAAAGCATTAACAAGATTACAAGACTTACTCGAAGACATCAGTGAAAGGTTATATTTTATGTTGAGTGTTAGATCTATGAAAAATCTTCTTGAGTTCATATGAGATCTTTAAAAAATATATAACAGTCTGTGCAAGTACAGATATTTGCCTATATATGACAGATGTCTGATACTAGGTTCAGGAAATAGTCCTGGACTCAGCACAAACGTCTATTCACAGTCTCGGGAAATTATTTCCTATTAACATAGATTTCTATCACCATGTGGACAAATATATGTCTTTGTATCTGAAATATTTCATATTACATGGACAGACGTCTGACCATATTGACAAATGTTTATCCTAGAAAACGATTGTTATATTTTGAAAAGATGTTTCTTCATTTCCAAATGTCATAGCTCTTCTCTTCAATTCTAAACGAATTTTCCAATGGAAATATTGTTTAAGAAGAACGGTTTTTCTTTCAAAGAATACACCCTTTCATAAAAACACTTCATTTACTATAAATATATCTTAGATTGAAGCTTTTATTTACCGAATCTTTTCTGAATCTATCTCTCTAAGCTCTCTATATTGATTATCTCTTTAAAGATTTCAGTCAAGCACTCAATCTCTTATATATTCTCAAGATACTCACTTCTCATATCAATATAAAGAGATTATAGAAGAATTATGTACTATTCGGTCAAAATACGTGATGTAAAGGACACGTTATTGTCTAAGCTACTTTTCCATCTGTAAGCCTATTCCTCCGGGAAAATTGAGGGCAGGCTGTGTTAGTAAGAAAGACGAAAGGGAGCTTAAGGACTGGACATAGGACGGGGGGTCCAAACCAGGATAAAATATTAGTGTGATTGTTTCTTACTTTACTTACTTTAATGTTTACTGGTTATTATCATTACTTGCTATAGTTAAGACACACATACGATCCTTATATAGACTTTCAACCTTCTCTTGTTTTACAAAAATCCAACTTATATTGAAGTCTGTATATTCATTTGAAATTCAAAACTAAATATTTCGAACTACCGCAACATTACGAGTTTGTTTTATAGTTAATATAAACTTGTACGTTCAAACTTCGTTCTGAATAAATTCTAAGTCGTTAATTCTCAAAACAAATCATTTCAAATATTTAGAACTCACTAAACTCAGTTTAAAATCATATTTTAAAATTGACTAATAATGTGGGTCGTTACAATCTCCCACACTTAAAAGGATTTCGTTTTTGACATCGAAGATGGAACTGAAGGTCGTTTACTTAACCAACTCAGCCTTCGTTATAATTTGTATTCTAGGTCTTAAACTTTTCAGTTTCTATGAACTTTCCAATTTCTCGAAATTTGGCTAACGCCTTAAATTTTTGAATTTTTTGCCATAACCTTCTTTGTGCGGGTTGATCGGTTCAACTACAATTTGTCTCTCTAGGCCCTTATCAATAAAAAAAACAATCCAAAAGACAAGCATGTGACAACCACCTACAACTCCTGCAATTAACAAGGGAAATGATGCGCTGAAAGATGTGTCAGGAAGCTATGGACTATCATTAAGGTAGGATAACACAAGCGAAACATGTCATATAACTCACAGCGCAAGGATAAAATATAGTAGAACATATATAACAGGCAATAAAACGAAGAAAAATTGAGCAGAATCTTAAACTTTTTCATATCACCATGAAATATCCATACAACATTGGATAACACTATAAGAGTCTTTACAAGGTGCCTCTGTAACACCCCGTAAAATTCATAAGTATTAATAAATAAATTAAACAATTAAAATCAAGTAATTAAAGCACATGGCTGGAAAATGAGTTTTTGCAGCTTTAGGAATTTGTCTACGAAACTCTTTTATTTGGATTCGTGGCGAAATTCTGAATCGTTTTCATATATAATATGCTGAAAACGGTCAACATGCGAAGAAGTTATGAATGAATGAATTTGGACTGTGTACGCGTAATATATATATATATATAATTATGTGAATATTATATATATTGTCCAAATAATAATTTGAAATAAAAGTGGGAAATTCAAAAATCAAAATTGGTGATAAGATTTAGGGGTCAACATATATTAAATATATGGAAAATAATGAAGCAAATTAAGAATGTAATTAATAAAATTAATAGCTCGTCAACGGAGCAAAATTGAGCGTTCTAGCCGAAGGGGTGTCGACCGCTCCCCCCTAAGGGGGGTCGATCGCTAGTCGGCTGGCAAGCCCAATTCTTCCTACGTGGATTAGGGCTTTCTAAGAGGATATGTTTATATGGATGGCTCGGATTTATTTCGATTAATTCGATGGCTCCTGCTCATATGAGCAAGTATAAATAACCCCTCAAGCCCCACACTAGAAACCTTAATTATTCTATACCTCTGCCTCCATGCTACTGAATTCCATAAAAATAGAGAGAATAGGGTGAAGGTTTCTTCTGCTTCTCCAATCCTTTTCTTTATCTTTCTATTTCAATCTATCTAAGTTTAGGAAATTGGAATTTAGCATAAACAATATGTATAAGACTCTAATTGTATGATTCTTATATGTGTATTGCTAGGAGACCGATCAAAGCTCGTTTGAACGTTGAGAACCATTGCAAATCTTGAATTTCTACCACATCTCCACCTACTTTGTGAGTGCAATCTAGTCTTGCTTAAAGGCATATTCATATTATTAATAGTTTGCCATATGTATTGTTATGCCTATGAAGATTTGGTTATGCGATAATATAACATGAAAAATCCCGAAATCTTCTACTTTGTAATCACAAAGGATATTGTCATGTTGAATTGGTTTTGTGGAATTGTGGTTTTTGTATTGGATTAGAGGTAAATATGAATATTGTACTATTATTCATATTTTATGCAATTCACCGTTATTATCATTTGATTTAGCTTAAAAAGGTTTGGATTTGAATTGTTTCATAGTTGAATCGGGTATAGATCCTAATTTGTGTGTAGACACATTCATAAATTGGAATAAGTCAAATGTAAACATTTTGGGTGTAAAACACCACAAAAAGGGTGAATTGGGTGAAATATGGACTGTAAACATAATGTGTGAACAAATAAAATAGTCTACTTTTAATTTAATATTGAAACCATTTCTACATGCCTAGGATACAAGTTATAATTGTTATGTGTATGTGTGTGTGCCTATATATATATATATATATATATATATATATATATATATATATATATATATATATATGTTTACATTCACTGCTATTTGTTATATGTTCATTATGTCATCATCTTTATGTTGTAGCGGTAAAATATGGAAAAAAATCTAACTTGTATGACTTAACTTGGATAAGATGACAATTGCCACCTCGGTAAAACGGTTCCCCGTTTGTACGAATGTTACGTTAATTAGGCGCTATTATTATATTACTTATTTAAATATAATCAACGTAATTAACGTTATATTAGCATAATAAATGCGATTAGGTTAGAGTTCGAATTTGAAATGTCCCATTAACAAATATACATATATATTTGTTTGCTTATGTGTGCGTGTATTTAGAATGACTTAAATATATATAAATAAATGATACATAGACACGAGGTTAGTTGCCATTTGCGGTAAAAGCCTACAAGGAACCGACCGACATATACAACAACCAAAAGTGGGCCCAATTAATGTTAGATGTCTATGTACTATGGGCCATTCATAAACTTAGTACACTAGACACGAGGTTAAACCGACTTATAGTAGAAGCACTGTTTCAAATATCGCAAATATCCCCCGAGATCTCCTTCGAGATCTCATTTTGGGCTCCTTCCGAAACAAAACAGAAAATATCACTCTAAATCTCCTTTCGAATATATCACCCGAGATAATGCAATACGAACGATATATCGACTGAGACGAAATACTGGAATATCGTCTGAGATCTCAGTTTTTTTGGTCAAAATTTAAATATGTGCCTGAACTAGAATAATAATTTAAAAACTCAACTCTAGCCATGATAATCTTTTGTTTTTTTAACATTTTGCATGTTAAATAACCATATTGTATATTCATATATGTTCTATAATGCTTATAATTCTCGTATTCTTCTCTTTTACATACATGTTATCTATGAAATTATGTGTTTTATGGTTGATTTATGCTGAATTTTTTAATGTTTTGGATCCTTTTACTATTTTATATCTCACAAAATATCTGTTTTAAGCATATTACGATCTAGAGTATGAATTATCTTTTGCAAAATAAAGAATGATAAAGTTATTTTGCAATTCAAGTTTAAGTTACTATGTTTTTAATAGCATTAATAAAAAATCATTTTGTAAAAATATCATTTTTTAACATATCATGTACCCCGAGATTGTTCAGATATGAGCTTTTAGACCTGAGATGGAAATCCCATACGAGCTCCCGAGTTAGACTCATCTCGTCCAAGATCTCCCGTGAGACGAGATGAAGTCTATAAAATTCCTAAGACGAAAGGCGACCGATATCCGAGATTTAAAACCTTGAGTAGAAGCCTATGGGGAACCGACCGGCATATCCAACATCTACATGTATATGGTTTAGTGTGAGAGGTCTAGTGTGTATATATATAATTATATATATATATATATATATATAAGTTGATTTGTGAAAATAAATAGGCTTACTGCGCCTTAAGAAGTCTTCAGTGGCTGTCTCACCTTTTTTGATCTAATTTGGGTCTTAAGTGTTTAGGACTAGGATCCCTGCGAAGGTTTATTCCTTGGAGCGGAACCCAAGTCATGGGACCCACCCTTATTAGTATTAAGGTAAGTCTTTGGGTCCTCCTTCTTTAAAAGTGGTTAGGCGTAAAACGGTTAATGGAGTAGGGTAGTTCATGTGGATGTCAACTTCCTTAAAAAGTATGTAAGGGCTCAACTAGGGACATATTTCTTATTGAAGGATATGTGGCCATTGCATGCTCACCAACTGTCTAAGGGAAGTCTTAAGTGACAAAGGTGTCCTATCGGTATATCAGTTAAGTAGTAACATTCGCAATACTACTTCTCATATTACAAATGAGAGAATAGACTTAAGAACGCTAACGTACTAGGATGGAGTTCTTAAAGGGATAGGGGTCCGCCTCAGAGTTATAAGAGATTGTAAGAATACACCTTTAATAGGGCCACAAGTGACCGAGAATGCCACCACGTTGGGTCTTAACCCTAAAAACACTAATAGGCGATTGACTTGGATATCCACCCATTGGTTAGATATTCATGTTTGTGTGAAACCTAGTGTGCTGCGTAGACATACCTTGACATATGTAACGTGCTAAAAATATAGGGTATGGACATTAAGTAACACTATATCTCAGTCACACAGAACTTTATGTTCAGACCCCCTCTCCTTAACATCCAATAGGTCAGTAGATGGGGTAAAGTCATGGATGAAGTCATGATTGAATCCGAGGAAGAAGACGAAGTCATTATGATATTATTAGTTGTTATTGCTTTGGTTCTTTTGGAATCTTATGAGATTGAACTATTTGATGTACCTATTGAATAAAATGTAACTGCGACTATGTATTTCTGTGATTTTTGAAATAATGGTACATCTTATTTTTGGTATTATATTTTCTCTTTCCGCCATGTGAGATTTCCATTCGAAGTATATGTTATTGTTATCTGTGCAAATGTAATCCTTACAGGAAACAACGACCCATTCAGAATGGCTCTATGTTTCGATAGGGCTTTTCTAGGTCAAAATTTAGGCTCATTCCATGCAGGTTGTTACATTTGGTATCAAAGCATAGGATACCCGATTATAAGGGAAATATATGTATGAGAGGCGTATTTGTGATTTGAAAAGATTTTTAAACTATATATATATAATATATGTTTACCCTAATAAGCATATGCACTTATACTAGTCCCCTTTATCGTTTCTTCCTTTTTCAGCTTAAATACTATCTCCGGAGTACCCACTAAAGGATTCTTCCTATTCTTTTTAGATAGTAGAATGGCTGAAAATCCTAATGAGCAAGGCGACCAGGCAAGACCCCGCTACTTTCTAGAATGTTTCTAGTAGTACCTCCGTATTATGGAGCAGGTTTGTGTAGCTAATCCTGCCTTGGCGGCTCCAGCAGCTCCTGCCGCTGATGTGGCCTTTGATTTTTCTTGCTTTTGTAAGGTCTTTACGAATTTTGTAGGGAAACCGTTTTCTGGAAAGGTAGGCTTTGCTAGTTCCCAATCTTGGGTTATGGATTGTGAAAGAATCTTTGAGGCTACTAACTGGCCCCGATGAAATAAAAATGAGGAGAGTGGCCTGACATTTGAAGGATGAAGTCCAAGAGTGGTGGAACTTAATATCAATGGAGAACGAGGGCCAGATCTTCGCCGACCTATTGATGCTTCAGCGACCCGACCTTTCAAAGCAGGAATGACCCGACTTTTCGAAGCACCAACGGCCCGACTTCAAAGCTACAACGGCATGACTTCTCACGACCTGATCCGTACTCCCTCGTTCCATCAAGTTCCAACAACCCGAAGCCTTTCAAAGCCCCAACGACTTGAACCCAATGACCCGATGAGTTGCACCCTCCAACGACTTGCCTTCCATGACACGACCTCGCCACGACCCATCCATGTCTTGGAGTACAAGCCAATGACCTGACTTGATTCTCCACCAATCCATCTCTTTTCAACCGATCCATCGCCAAACTCAACCAATCCATCGAAAAACTCGACATCAATGCACAAACATCATCAGAATCGATCAATTCAATCATTAACACTTCACGAAATCATCCAACAACACTTACACAACAATTAATCGTCAACAACCATATGGAATTCACCAAATCATGATAAATCAAAGAATAAACAAAATAGTTGATTGAAATTTGCACAAACATGTAAATTAACATCATAATTACCGACTTAAGTAGCTAGATTAGATCCTATGGCGATTCGGATGAAAATATACTTACCATGATGTAGATCTAGGTGAAAACAACTTGAAATGATGAAAATAAGATCAAACCACCCTTATAGTTGATTGAATCCGTGTGTGAGATGTTTATCACTCACCAAACCTTCAAACATACTTGAAATCAAAAAATTCCCAATCCGGACAGCAAAGATCTATCTCTAAACCTCTCAACTTGATGTGATCTTCCTTCACTCGATGTAGATCTAGCTTTACTTGATGTAGATCTTTGATCTTCTTGCGTAGATCTAGAATTTTAATGGAGGAAGGATGTATTTGATTGAGAAAGTAGGATCACAAGCTTAACCAAATGAGAGAATGAAGAAAGTAAACTATTCTACATGTCTTTACCTCCCTATTAATAGCCTCTAACTAGCCCACTAATGGGCCACACCAATTCAGCCCATAAATGACTAGCCAAACCTGTACAGAAATTGTGAAACACTAAAACAGTGATTCCTCCCAAACCGTTGAACCAAATCTTTAATGTGACCACTCTACGGAATTTGAAACATCTTTTCCTTTCCAATGAAATCGATCCCAACACCTGATTCGAACCTAGTCAAAAGTTATTTCCTATACGAAACTGATAGGGGTAAAATGGCCATAAATAAAATTGGTAAAATTTATGGACATGTCTCACATCCCCATAAACAACATATCAAAATATAAGAATCATACAATCCTCGGTGAATTAAATAAAAATATTTTATGATCTTCCGATACGTAAAATGCGGGTCGTTACGTTCTCCCCTCCTTAAGAATTTTTCCCCCAAATCCCAAACAAACACAAGCAACCAAAACCATTCTGCATGCCTATCATCCACGAGCAACCATTTACCATCCAAACTAGCATCCATAAAGCCATGCATCCATAGCCTTAACCTAGCATGCAGAATTCTAACAAGTAGTACAAGCTACAATGATGTAAGGTGATACGATATTGATGGGTCCTACCAACGAAGAGTTCTGGACAGATCGTCTTCATACTCTCTTCTGTCTCCTATGTACAAACGTCATCATCCTTACTCCACTACACTTTGACTAGTTTAACTAACTTCCTGCTAAGTTGTTTCGTGTCATTCCCCACTACGCGAGGCGGCTTATGAGGTTTCGTAACTATGAACTCAACTGCTAGGTCTTCGTACTGTTCTGGAGATACCACCACATTCGAATCATGCACACACTTCCGTAGAAACGACACATGGAAAACATTATGCACACTCGACATCTTCTCAGGTAACTCCAATCTATATGCGAGGTTTCCAATCTGCTCGATTATCGCAACGGTCCAACAAACCTTGGAGCTAACTTTCCTTTACTTCTAAATCGAACAACATGCTTGAACAGCGAAATATT
The DNA here is from genome assembly GCA_030737875.1 of Allium sativum. Classification (NCBI taxonomy): domain Eukaryota; kingdom Viridiplantae; phylum Streptophyta; class Magnoliopsida; order Asparagales; family Amaryllidaceae; genus Allium; species Allium sativum. Next base: position 255,261,968 of record CM060927.1, on the reverse strand, counting down.
CACGAAAACCATATCGACGTCGAATTCCAAATCCTTACGATGCTTATCAGCATAACTCTGCTGACGATCTTGGGCTGCCTTCATTCTTTGCCGAACGATCTCGATACAATCCGATGTCTCTCTAATCATTGCAGGCCCAAGAATCAACTTATCTCCAATCTCTAACCAACATGTTGGAGAATACACGGTCTGCCATACAGCGCTTCGTATGGTGCAATCACAATACTCGACTGGTAGCTGTTGTTGTACGCAAACTCAACTAGATGTAATGGTTTTCCTACGATCCTCCAAAATATAATACACAAGCTCTTAGGAGATCTTCCAAAACTCGGTTAGCCCTCTCGTTTTGACCATCGCTGTGGGGTTGATAAGCCGTATTCAAACACAACTCGGTTCCCAAATTTTCTTGCAAACTCTTCCAAAATCCACTGGTGAACAATGGATCTTGAACACTCACTATGCTTTTCGGGATACCATGGAATCGAACTATCCATTTAATATAAAGCTCAGCCAACTTCAATGTTGTCCTAGTCGACTTAACAGGAATAAATCTTACACTTTTGGTCAAGCAATCCACTATGACCCAAATTCCTTTGTTTCATGCCCTGGTTCTAGGTAGTCCATCGATAAAATCCATCGATACCTACTCCTACTTCCACGTAGGAACTTATAATGGTTGAAGCAATCCACTCGGCTTCTTCTATTCAACTTTCACCAACTGACAGTTCATGCATTTGGAAATGAACTTTCCAACATCCCTCTTCATTCCTTCGCAGTAGTAAGCTCGCTTCATGTCATGATACATCTTATTACCACCGGGATGAATCGTCAATTTTGAGTAATGACATTCCCTCGGAACCTCATCTATCAATCCATCAATATCAGGAACAACCACTCGTCCTTTCTTTCAAAGCCAACCCTCTCGATCGGCCTCAAATTCCTTATCCTCTGGTTCTAACTTCTGGATAATCTCGACAAGCTTTGCATCATGCCTCTGGCCCTTCCCAATCCTTTCGATGAGAGTAGGTCTTATCGATAAGATTGCTAACATTTCAGGTTCCAACTCATACCATGGTCGGAAATCAAATCCTACCAAGTATTAGAGGTGCTTCCATTCTGAAAGCGTTGCTCCTAAACTTGCGCGTCTTCGACTCAACGCATCCGCCACTGTGTTACCTTTACCAGGGGTATAGGCTCTACTAAAATCATATGATACTAGAAACTCTAACCACAATTGCGGCCGAAGATTCAAATTCTTTTGGGAGAAAAGACAACTCAGTGATTTGTGATCTGTAAACAACTCGAACCGAACTCCCAATAGGTAATGTCTCCACATCTTCAAAGAAAACATGATCACTGCTAACTCTAAACCATTAGTTGGATAATTCCTCTCATGTAACTTCAGCTGTCGTATCACGTAGGCTACAACTCTATCCTTCTGTATCAGCACTGCTCCAAGTCCAGTACTACATGCATCGGTGTATACCACCATCTCTTCATTCCCACTTAGAATGGTTAAAACAGGAGCCCTCGTTAGCCTCTCTTTCAGGGTTCCAAAAGCCTGCTCACACTTTGCATCTCATGTGAACACTTGATTCTTTTCGTCAATCCTGTTAATGGCGTATCTATCTTGGAGAAATCCTTTATAAAACGACGACAATATCCCGCGAACCCAAGGAAACTCCGAACATCCGTCGCATTCTTAGGTTTATCCCAGTCCTGGATTGCTTCCACCTTAGCGGGGTCAACCACTATCCCATTTCCAAAAACAAAATGACCTAAGAATCTCACTTCACTCTTCTAGAAGTGACAATTTGAAAACTTAGCTCTTAGCTGATGCTTTCGCAAGATTTCCAAAACAACTCGCTAGTGCGTCTTATGCTCTTCCTCATTCTGGGAGAAAACCATAATATCATCTATGAACACAAACACGAACTTGTTCAACTGATCTCTAAACACCCTATTCATAAGATCCACGAAATACGATGGCGCGTTAGTCAACCCGAATGGCATCACCAACCATTCGAATAAACTGGTTGGTGTCCTAAAAGAAATCTTCCGCGCACTATCCTTTGCTACCCTCAACTGGTGGAATCTCGTTGCCAAATCCATTTGAAAAAACACTTTGGCTTCGTGAAGCTGATCGAACAATTCATCTATCCTCGACAACGGATACTTGTTCTTCTTGGTCACCTTATTCAGCTCACGATAGTCTAAATACAATCTTAAAGACCCTTTTTTTGCAAACACAACTGGAGCACCCCATTCGAACACGCTTCTCCAAATGAATCCTTTTCCCAAAAGGTCACATACTCGCACCTCTAACTCTCGTTGTCCCTTAGGCGCCATCCACCCAAGAGGAATGACGATAGGTCTAGCACCTTCTACCAAATCGATTGTTAACTCAATCTCGCTATGCGGCGATAATCCTTTGACCTTGTCAAAGACATCATCAAACTCATTAGCGAACAACACTGATTACAGGTCTTCTTATGGAATCACAAGCAAATATAAATTGCTCACGAAGACATCATCTTTGGGTTTATATCGAATCACAAACATTCACCCTTACACGTTCCCGATAGTCACATCCAGCTTCTTGCAATCCACTTTTGCCGCATACCTCTTGAGCCAGTCCATACCCAAAATAATCCCAAACCCAGCGAAGTTCAAAACAAAGCAATCACACAAAAAGGAACAACCATGACTCGACAAAACTAGACCACGACAAATCATACAATAACTGGACGAACCCCCAACTGGATTAGTCAAAATCAATGGTATATCACAAATCTAGGGTTCCAAACCCAAGCGACACGCAAGCTCAATGCAAATAATAGAATGTGATGCTTTAGTAACAAACAACACATGAACATAAACATCTCTAATGGAAAGAATACCTTGGACCACGACACTCTTCCCTTTCTCCTCCATTGTAGGATCCCTTGAAGATGATGGCACAGCTTCCAAAGCATAGGCATTCCCAATTTTTTTTCTTAGCTGGTTCTGGATAGTCCTTCTTATGATGCCCAGGCTTTCCACAGTTATGAAACTTCCTTTCAGCTTTTGGATTCTTGCAATCCCTAGAGTAATGGCCCTTTTGCTGGAAGTTGTAGCAAGTCACTTGGCCTTTTTGCTTTTTCTGACCATCCTTCCCTTTATGTTGTTGCTACTTCCCCTTTTGGTCATTAACACCTTGCTGTGGTTTCAGTTCCTCTTTGGCTACAACAACAGTCTCTTCCTGGGGAAAGAAACTCTCATTCCTTATAGATTTTTCCACGATCTTCTCGTAAGAGTCATCCAAGTGACAAACCAGCTGTCTCCAATAGTATTTGTCCAAGCCTATGAAAAATTTCGCGTTCTTCTTATAAGGAGTCTCAACATATGAACGAGCATACTTCGACAAAGCTTCGAAGTCAGAAACATACTCCAGCACTGGTCGACCATTCTGCTTAAGCTCAACAAACCTCTAAAGAATAGACTTCTGAACGGTAGAGATAAACTTTGTCCCAAACTTGACTTGGAACTTCTCCCATGAAATATCATCTTTTGGGGTTTCTAGAGTGATAGAATTCCACCAATCCAAAGCTCTACCCTGTAGCTGTCTCGATGCAAGCTATCTCTTCGTTGCATCGTCAATGCCCAAGTCTCCAAAGATCTGAATGAAAGTATCAATCCACCCTTGAGTCTCTACAATCGGCTTCGTTCCCTTAAACGGCTTCCCTCCTAGAGTGGTGAAGTCTTTACATAGCTTCGCGAAGTCCACGGCCCTAAGTACTTGCACTTGAACTCCTACATTTACCGTGGCTGTCTTCTAAGCGGGTACCTCCTCATGATCGCTTCCATAATGGCCTCGTAGATAGCTGGATAATCAGGTATACCGCCATCACCCCCCTATAGGAACAGTCTCCTCCCTGGCAGCGTGTCTCGATGGTCGACGACTCATTCTAAATCTGCAAAATAGAATGATTAGTCCATAACGAGAAAAACTGCAAATGGAGTTCAAACGCTGTTATACTATACACTAATATATAGTATACTTTATTCTATAAATCTACAATTACGTCTCTCATATGTGATTACATCTTTGAACTTTGGCTAAAATCGATAACTAGCTTTGATACCAGATGTGACGACCACCCACAACTGCTGCACTAAACAAGGGAAATAATGCACTAAAAGACATGTCAGGCAGCTACAGACGATCATCAGGACAGGATAATACAAGTAAAACCTATCGTATAACTCACGGCACAAGGATAAAATATAATAGAACATATACAACAGGCAATAACAGCGAAGCAGAATTGAGCAGAATCTTAAACTTTTTCATATCACCATGAAATATCCATACAACATTGGATAACACTTTAAGAATTTGTACAAGGTGCCTCACTACAAGTCACTCATAGAATACATCAACACAGTAGTGCAAAAACAACAATAGTAGGTAATAGGAAACTAATACGTAATCCTCCAGCTCGTCATCACTCAACATCATCGTCCTCATGAAGATCAACTACCTGTCACCTGCTACTCAGTCTGCCCATCCAACACACGGATGAACAAGTCAAGTTAATAAGAGGGAGACATAAAACCTTGAGTCAGACAATAGTCTTAATGAGTGATAAAACAACTATCTAACATCATCAATAAAGTATATAAGAATAGGAAGATTAATCAACAAATCTAACCACATCAACAGAAAAGAACCCAAACCTGTCTTCCCCACATCAGACAATGATAGCCTTTACAAATTATCAGACAGAAAACAAACAGTACATTCATAACAACAATTGTCAAGCGTAAACCATCCTAATCAATATCGACATCCCCCAAGCATAACCCCCAAAGTCCTAAACCAACATCAGACGAATACTCGAGAAATATTTCCTTCGACGTCGAATGATCAACACAAGACAATACAAGCAAAACAATCATCATCCATGACTCTGGCTAACAACGCCAATCCTGCTTTGAAACGATCATTAATCGTATAACCAGCTCAATATCATGTCATCCGTCAATGGCTAATGAAAATCCTGGTTCTAGCAAAACCCATACACCATCGTGACTTGTATCTCTAGGCCCATCATGACTGCCTTGGGTACTCGACCATTCAACTGGTCTTTTAGGCATCCCAATTATACCACTGCTTTGAGTCTGCTAGAATCTACGACAACGATAATTCCTCAGCCTCCATAACTCTAGTCTTCATCATTGGCGACTATCCATAGCTCAAGCGCCTTCTCGAGGAACCATTATCCACAAACTCAACATCCATAAGTGGTCTTCACATTTGTTGCATTCCATCGATCAACGAAAAAATTAAAACACTTTGAACATTCCACCTTGAATATAACTTCAAGTCACATCCATTCTCGAACCAAATATCTTCATTGTTTGGTCAATATAGTTGGGTCGTTTTCTCAATTTCGGGTCATCCGCCGACCCATCATTGCCACGACCCGACCTAACTGGCACCAATCCATCACTTGCATATAGTCCATCAACTTCGACCATTCTGGCACCAAACGACCCACTCCATGCTTCAGGTCGCCTCACAACCCATTACTTCCATTAGGTCGTCCCAATAGCCCAAAGACCGGAACTATTGATGCTCCATCGACCCAACTTTTCGAAGCACCAATGACCCGACTTCAAAGCTCCAACGACCTGGCTTCTCACGACCTGATCCACTCTCCCGCGTTCCATTAAGTTCCAATGACCCGAAGCCTTTCAAATCCCCATTAACTTGAAGCCAACTGTAATGTCCGTATTTTTTGTAGTCAAATATTTAATTTAATTTATTATTTTAAATATTATATTTGGAATATTAATGGATTTTATTATTTAATTCGTTTATTAAAACGAAATTAGAATGTTAAATTTATATATAATTTAAAACGAGCTTGTAATGGCGCGGTAGTTCGTTATATTGAGTTTTGAACTTCAATTGAATATACAGAATCCGTTTTATGTCGGATTTCTGTGAAACAAGAAACGTTTGAATCTTATTGATTATAATTTTCATCTAAAAGAGAAAAATATGGATTTCATGTTATAGATTAATAGTTATGTCCAAATCAAATTTTAAAATAGTCGCTATGGAAATCCTTATTAAAATATAATTTTTAAAAGGGTTTTCATATATTTAGGCACCGTTTTAACTCGAAATCTCAGTATATTAAGGTTAAAAATTTATATTATTTATGTTTGAAGCAATACTATATTCCTACTGGATAATAATAATTTCATATTATTTAATTGGATTTATTTTGAAATTTAATTAATATTTTATTTATAATATATAAGCCTTAAAAATGACCATTTTGCAAACGGGCTCAGTTTTGGATGAAATTAGTTTCATTGCAACTGTAACATAAAATTATCATAGAAAACAAAATTTCGTGGCAAACCGATGTCATATGTGACAACGGCAGCCATAAACGCCCATTCATTTTCTATAGCGTGAAATTAAATTAAATTAAATTAACAGAGAGGTATTTGTGTTAACTTGAGCAGAGGATCGAATTAAGCCATGTAACCAATTTCATTGAGTTCGTATCGATGTTTAGAGTCAAGATAGTTAGGTAGTTTGTTATTTTTGGACATCGAGTATTTTGGTGTCCAAAATACTGTTGTTTGGCATATAAAAATAGCATACCAGGAAACAGTCTCGGAATGCGATGAAATTGTGCTGTTGGATTCATATTAATTAATTATTGTAAGATTTCAATTTTCGTGTCAATCGAACTTACTGTTTGATTGTGGCAACGATAAACTTTTTATTTTATTTAATCGTTTATATCTTTAGACAGGGGTAACTTTAAAGGAATAAACGACTAGCCAAATGAACTTTGATTTTAAAGAACTAAATTTCATTGGATCCATAAGGAAGAGGTCTAGTAGAATTTCAAAGTTTCAAGTTGATTGGATTTATTTTGTGGTTGTGGGATATTTAAAAGCGTGATTTTTTGCCTGTGGTTTACAAAGGACTTTTTACAAATGATCTCGGAATTCGACGAAACATGTCCCATCGGGTCCGGAATATTTTTTTATGCTAGGCTTAGGAGTTTCATCTTGAATGGATGTCGTATGTGCTTGTTTTAACTTTTTACTTCATCGCGAAGTTTAATTTATTAAAATAATAATAAAATTATTGCCACTTCTCGTATATATGTAACGCTAGAAAGGGTCAAACCCTATTTTGGTTTCAGCCATGGTCAATATGTATTACCGCCTCCAGCAAACGAATCAATGGCCACCATTTCTTCAACTTCTACCCTATCAATCATCAAATCTGCTTGTTATTTGAATAATTCTTCAGCAACAATCCTTTCGAGCTTGATGAGGTCTTTCATTTGTACGGTCGCGATCAGGAATAACACACACCGGTGGCCTGAATTTGCTTTGAAACGGATAGCATTCAAAGTAGATTTACGAGCAGTCGAAGGCGTTTTGCGAGGTGCTGCTTTTGGCAAAGGCGGTGGAAGTTATGACGCGTTGTTTGGAGGGTTCTGATGCGTGCGTATGGGAAAAAAGAGGAGCACTGAAATTTAAAAGTAACTGTCCCTTTTACGTAATTAAACTAATAGAGTTTAATTAGTTCAATAATTAAACGTTAATTATTAATTTAAATCTTGTGGTAGGTTTCAGAATACGGGAGCAAGGGTTTGGACACCTGGAACTTGAAACAGATGAAGTAGAAAAGAAGGGTTTAACTTTGGCCATTATTTCTTAAGATGTAATTAACATATAATTAAGACTTAATTGTTTAATTAAATTGTTTAACCTTAAAATAATGATAAGTTAATTGTTTTGATTTAAACAAGGGGATATATGAGGCAGTAGGAACGAATAAAGCGGAAGTAACAGGATGGAAGAAAATATCCTAATCGGCTGATTATATTAAACATGTAATGAGTTTAATAAAACTTAAATAAGGAATTTATTAATAGTTTAAATTAATGAATGCTTTCAATATTAATAACTTGAGAATATGTTGTCAGAATCGTACAAACCATATGCCATTTGAATCACTTCGACGAGCACTAGGTCACGGAACAGATTTGGACGGTTTTGGAATCAATAGGAATGTTCAGTTAAATTAAACACTCGTTTAATTTAACTGAAATCAAACTGCTTCGATAATAAATGGATATCAAGGTGAGTTAAACTCATTCAGTTCTTCCCACTTATATTTTCTATAAGTCGGGTTTCGTAATTGTGTGCTATTGTTACTAATAGTTGATTGTTTGTTAAATATATATTCATATATTGATCGAACCAATGAAATTAAACGTTGTTTAATTTCAGGGAAAAACCAAATCGTTATTTTAACGATTGGACCCAACGAAGGTAACTTACCTTATTGATCATGTTTATAAAATAAACATGTTAAATTTAATTAATTGTTTGGTTGATGTTAAATAGTCGTTAATTACTGTTATAGAAATAATCAGTTAAATTGAATTGAATGAATTTATGTGAGATAATCTATTTTGATACAGGGAAGAACATGTTGGAGGGATCTAATTGGATTCCTAAAATATATTAAATGTTAATTATTCTCATATTATCATCATATGAACTGTTTTGATTGGACAATTGATTTGGTTATTGACCGTTGACCTGAAATTCAACATTTATTTTATTTAAACCAATAGGTGATATTGGTTGAGTAATTGGTAGTATATAGCCTGTAAATCAATCGTTTTCTAAATATTGATTCATCGTCAAGTGAATCAATAGAACTGGAGATATAAAATTTATTTTATAACTAGATATAAATTGTAAGGATACAGATTTTGCTCGGACCTAATCGATCGCTAAATCGACCAAGACCGTTCGAAGCCCGTATACGCTAACTTTGGGCATACAACACATCAGAACAAATAATAGAAGACTTTTATAAACATCATGATAATGTTACATCAGAGTAAGGAATATATCAAAGTACATCAAAAAATCTTACTACAGCGGAAGATTAATTTATAATGCAGCAGAACCAATAAACTAACACAGCAGAAGCCTATCAATGTTATGGACGCAGCTTTAAGCTTCAATCCAGAATCCTGCTCAATAAATAAATATTTGCAAAACACACCACTCGACTGCCCGTGTGGAAATAGGGGCACCTGAGTTTGCAAGTGAAACAAACTACGAGTCAGTCATGGGACTGGTATGAGAAATCTACTTAACTTATTTAAAAATAAGGCTAATCACAGGACCACGCTGCTAATGCAGAACGGGTTTTCTCCATTGGATTGCAGCGCATAAATAAAGTAAATCATTTAGACAATGCAATGCTTTTTAGAAAAATGAAGCCATTATAAGACTCAGGTCCCATCACACAATGTAACGCAAGCCGAAGGATAGAGTTCTACCTTATAATGGCCAAAATTGCTAGGTACGCATGAACAAATTCATTTGATATTATTACTAGTGTCTAGTCAGTTTAAAACACTTTCCAATATAAATGCATAAATCCTAGACGACATAGCTACCATATACTATGTCGCCATATATAGGTTTACATTCAAATCCGTAATGTCGTATTGGAAATAGTGTTTCCATCACGAGTCAAGGCTAGGGATGGTTCCACTCGATTCGAGACACTCTAGCAAATGTCTCGCGACTTGGACGCTGGCGAGCCCTTGGATGCGGTAGGGCCAGTCCACACATACTTTAGTGGATTAATTATTCCTGAATAATACGTTTCCTCGTCCTATCGGACCTATCACTTGGCCAGTAGCGACCAATATCCGAGGCGCCTCTAAATCCATCATCCACATAAGTAAAAATGTCTGGGCTCCATACCATGACACCACTTCTAGTTAGAAAGAAACGCAAATTCTCCCTACGGTCCTTATCCCGTTTTTGACTCATACCAGGGTGCGAGGCTCGTGAAGTAACGCTATACACAAAAATATGCTAATTAAAGCTGTGCTTTGATCATCAACCACAAGGCACTGCTTTTCAACAAAATCCTTGATCATTTGCATCTTAGCATGCCACATTGACAATCCACGCCATGCGGCTAATGTAATAACCCGGAAATCTGAGCCAATTTAAAATTTTTATTTTGGCTATTTTAATGAATTTTGATTATTTAAAATGAATTATTTTAAATAATAATGACGAAAAATTCATTTTCGACGAAGTTAAAATGAATAAATTTATTTTAATTATATAACGAGCCTGAAATGGCGCGGTAGTTTGAAATTTCGATTTCGAATTTCAAATGAATATATAGAATTCGTTTTAAGTCGGAATTGGACGAAACTAGAAATATCTAAATCTGTTTGACGATATCTTTCTAACGGATGTAAGAAACTAAGATTTCACTTTAGAAGTTGAAAGATATGTCCAGTTTAAAATTCAGGAAAGTCGCTGTGGAATTTATATATATTTTGATATATATAAAGGCCTTTGAAAATGGAAATTTTACAAACGACCTCTGTTTTCGACAAAACCACTTTTGTTGGATCCAGGATGTCTAGTTATTGCTAGGTTTCAAAATTCATAATTTTCTGAATCAATGTGTGAGCGTGGCAAAGGAAAATACGTTTGACCAGTTTTAGTTGATTTTAATCGACTGGAAAATGGCAATTTTTCAAACGGTCTCAGAATTTTATGAAAATTATTTTGTTAGGACCGTATCATCAATAAGCTAGAAAATATTTTTCTGGGATTTTTTGAGTTAGTATGTGGCTCCGGTAAATTGAAATGTGCGTTCAAATTCAATATATAGAGTTATATTTTGATTTTGACGAAAACTGATCAAAACAATCGAATCCGCCTACAATACATATCCCATTGTGTTCGGAATGGGGGTTATTAGCTAGGGACGGTAGTCGTTGGGTTTCGTTTGGGGATCGAATGAAAAGTCAACTTTTAAGAGAATTAAATAAAAATTTAATAATTATTTCTATACTTAACACCCCCCCCCCCCCATTTCACTTTTGCTCGATCAAATTGTTTTCCCCCTTCTCAGTAAAATCCCGATGCCCTTATCATCCCACCCCCTCGTCGATGAACGCTGCCGCTACCCCCTCCCCCTTCCGTCGAGACGCCGCCGGTGGAGCCCAAGCTCCGACGAACTCCCCCATGCCCTCCTCTCTCCGCGTTCAGCCCCTGTCGGCTACAAAATCACCCCCTAAACCCAGTAACAGCCACGCCAAACCCCCTTCCACTACCGTGATTCGCCAGTGCACCCCTCCCCCTTCCAGCCGTCGACAACTGAACATCCTCCTTCCTCTTCATTCAAGTGAGTTTTCCTTGTTGTTTACTTTTAAAAAAATATATCAGTTTCTATATGTTTAAATCATGCTTTTAAATTCAGTTTTTGTGATTGTAAAGCTAAGATTTTTATTATGTATAGAGTTAAGATTTTTCCTATACAAAGTTTAGATCTTTTTTTAGGAGATTTTAGATCTTTGGTTAAGATAAAGATTAGATTTTTATTGATCTTAAGTGGTGATTTTTCATTGTGAAAAGATATGATTTTTGATTGTGAAAAGATACGATTTTTGTTTACATAAAGTAATGGTTTTTATGTATAGAAAAATATGATTTTTAGCATAAGAAAGATTATAGTTTTATGATAGGAAGATTCGACTTTTATTATGAAGTAGCAACTATAAAAATTCAATTTTTATTATGAAGTAGCAACTATAAAAATTCGATTTTTATTATGAAGTAGCAACTATAAAAATTCGATTTTTATTATGAAGTAGCAACTATAAAAATTCGATTTTTATTATGAAGTAGCGACTATAAGATTCGATTTTTATATATAATAAGTAGAAATAAAAATACAATTTTTATTATATATACAACGATATAAAAATGTGATCTTTTTAATGTAAACATCGAAATAAAAATACGATTTTTATTTATGAAGTAGCAATATAAAAATGTGATTTTTATATAATAGAGAATATAAAAATGTGATTTTTATATAATAGAGGATATAAAAATGTGATTTTATATATGTAGTGAATACGGACGACAAAAGTGACAAAAGGCGAACACGGCGAAGATTTCTACATAAGAAGAGTCGTGGCGTTTGGTTTAGCTTATCGGTGAGAACTTCTCACTTTTAATTTAATTTTCTAGTTAAAATATATACTAGGATGCGGACAGTGTTTAGTAGCACCCGACACCCATCGTCCATAGACCATGGACGGCTTGTTTGTTTGTTTGTTTGATTTTGATGTGTAGTTGAATATGTGATGTGGAATGAAATAAAAATATTTTTATAGTTAAAAAAATAGAATTTTTAACGTGTATATGAAATGAAATAAATTACTATAAACAAATCGAATGATTTGTTTATATACACACATTTGACTGATATTGATTGGGACGATAAATTTTACACATCGCCCAACTACACAAATAAAATCTGTGTTTGATTGTTTGAAACCCCACACGGGTATTGGGATGATATATGACATACACAAATCCCAATAATTAGTTATATGTCGATCGATTGATTGACAGACTGTCATAAGCGTTAAATATTTATATTTGATGCTTATACACTGTAGAATGCACTCTGGATGATGGTTGATTATTTATCGTTGTTATTTTATACATGTGTTGTAGAAAATCCATATAATTAACATTATATGGTAATTGATTGGGCCTCATTCCAGTTTTGAATAGAAATATTTGAAAAGAAATATTTGAATAGAAATATTTGAAAAAGAAATATTTGAAATAGAATATTTGAAAATAGAAATATATGAAGCCGTTTTGATTAGATTGACGCCATTTTGACATGAACGATATTTATATCGATTTTATTCATTTTTCAATGAATATTGAAATAGATTTGAAATTCGAATTAAATTGAATAGATTTGAAATTCGAATTAAATTGAAATGAATTGAAATTCGAATTAAATTGAAATGAATTGAAATTTGAATCAAATTGAAATGAATTGAAATTTGAATTAAATTTAAATGAATTGAAATTTGAATCAAATTGAAATGAATTGAAATTCGAATTAAATTGAAATTGAATTGAAATCGATTTGAAATGAAATTAAAACGAATTTATATTGAAATATTCAATTTTGATTAGAAATTGAATATAAAGTTGAAATCGTTTCGAAAACGAATTTAAAACGATTTATAAAATATGTTTTGAAAGGAAATCGACGAAATATATAATATATATGTTATATATATAATGGCCTGAATAGAACGCGCCCCGCAGTGGCAGTTCGCGAATTTCGACCATTGACTTCGAATGGACATTACGGTGATCCGACCGTCGGATTCTCCTAAAACCGGAACCGTTGGGTTCGTATCGAAAAGGGCTTGCTAATGAATATTAGAGATTTGAAATCTAATGGTTGGATTTGGAATTATGTCCAAACCAAATTTGGAAAAGGTCGATGTAAGTGCAGTTCGATGGCCGTGGATGGAAATCGACTGTACGGGCCTTGATAAAATTATTAAAAATAGTAAAAATTTGTGTAAAATCATAAGAAATGACTTGGGAAGAATTAGGATGAAAAACTCCATATTTGAAAAGATAAAAGTAGATTTTTATCGAAATGAACTAGTTTTGAACTAGAATTATAATTCTATTTATTTTTAAATTAAATAAAGTCGATTTGAAATGATTTTGAAAATAACCAGAATTTCCAATAATTAAATTGGAATGGATTTGAATCGAAATTGTCTTTGGAATATTTCGATGTTGGATTTCGTGATGATACAGATATTGTTATGGAAATTTGAAAGATATATAGATATCGTTATTTCCAATACGATATTTGTTGGTCGAAGAATTTGATATTGAATATAAGTCGATATATTTTCTATTCAGAGCCTTGTATTTAATATCAAATGTGATTTGGGTTTGTCGTGAATGGTGTCTTCATTAACACTATTCTTAAACCCAGTTGAGAAAAAGATTAAATCTTTTTATTAATATTTAATGAAGTGTACCAATTAAATAATATTTAATTGGAATTGATTCGGTATTGATTTTTGGGTTTATCGTGAATAGTGTTTTAAATAAAACTTGTTCTTTAACCCGATAATTAATGGAATGTGATTTTGGGTTGTCGTGAATGGTATCTTCAATAATACTGTTCTTAGACCCAACGGAGTTAAGAAAATCAGAAACTAAGTGGAGATTAGTTAAGTTGAATGGTTTCTTGGGTATTGATCTGATGTTGGTTTCGGCCTTCGGGGTTAATACTTAGGGAATTGCTCACTTGCTATTTTACGGTTAAAAGCTGATAGAATGGAATGTGATTTTGGGTTTATCGTGAACCGTGTTTTAAATGACACTGATTCTTTAACCCAGTTAAAGATTAAAACTAAGTGGAGTTTTAATGAATCTTTATATAGATTGAAAAGACCGAGAATGGAGTATCACCAGTTTTTGCTCCAGGCGATAGTTAAATCTTTAATTAGATTTGAACGTGAAATGGTAATTGAATTTACCGATAACACCGTGGTGTTAGATATTATGACCAGTTTTACTTCATGGGATGAATAGGTTGGGATTGGGAAATTAAAACAAATGATTACTTCAGTAAGGTTCGCTAATCCCGACTAGGTGAATTGATATTCAAAAGTAGATTAAAGAATAAATTTAAAAGAATTTATCTTTGATAAAATTAATGGGAACCTTTCCCTAAGAATGTGAAATTTAGAAACTAACTGTAGGTTAGCTAAGCAAAATGGTTTCCTGGGTATTGATCTGATGTTGGTTTCGGCCTTCGGCGTTAATATTTGGGAAATTATTCTCTTGTTAATTTATGGTTAGTGACTGATGAATTGGAATGAGGCGTATGTTGTGTTTGTGTAACACTTGTTTATTATATACGCGATTTATTTAGAAAGACCGGGTTTATCCCATTCTGAATAACTGATTCGACGATGAGTCGAAGATGAAGACGGTGGTCGAAGACCGGAGGTCTTCACGTCATTTAGGTGGTTACTGATGATCTTGATTGGGTCGTACACCCAAGAGGAGGGAATCAGTTAGTGGTCGTCCAGACGTACTTGGAGATCGATGGATATGTGGGGTACTAGGTGCCTCAGGTTTCGTTCAGACCCAGAACGAACTTGTAAATGGACTGTGTGTCTGACATTGGATTTTAGTCTGTGTGATTGATTTCTATTAAATATATATCTGTTTAGCGGCGGAGAATTTATTCTCTTGCTTAAAGCCCTTTCTGAGACGTACGAGCTCAGGGGTTATATCTTGATGGATATCAATCGCATGGAGTGAATTGCCTGTGTGGCATGCCTAAGTGGCATATGATCAAGGCGTCAATTGAAAAGCAGAGTCTTGTGGTGGATGATCCAAGCACGGCCTGTGTGGCATAGCTTTGTGTAGCATAGATTCGCGAGCCTCACACCCCGGTTGTGAACCAGAAACGGGAGAGGACCTCAGGGAGGACATGCGTGTCTTTCTAATTAGAAGTGGCGTCAGTGGTTTTACATGCCCTGACGAGTTTGACTTATGTGGTTGTTGCTGTTGCGAGGCGCCTCAGATATATCAGTGACTATGTGAAGTCGATGGAGTCATTTGTTGGCTCATTTACGCCCCAGAGGGCGGGGAAACGCAGTGTTCAGGCATAATAATCCACATCGGTGGACCGACCATGACGATCCAAGGGGCAGTTGCGGCTGTTCCTGAGGGGCGGGCTAGAGCGTCTCGAATTCGGTAGAGGACGATCCCTTGCCTCGGTTCGCAAATGGAAATCCAACTTCCAAATACGTGACATTTGCAGCTTTGATTGTAGAGCCTAGTATGGCGACATGATATATGGTACCCATGCCGTCTATGATTGATATTTATGATTGAAATTGTTTTGACACTAAACACTTATAATAGTATCAAATGATTTGTTTTAAACTTTTGTTGGATCAGGGATGTCTAGTTATTGCTAGGTTTCAAAATTAATAATTTTCTGAATCAATGTGCGAGCGTGGCAAAGGAAAATGCGTTTGACCAGCTTCAGTTGATTTTAATCGACTGGAAAATGACCATTTTTCAAACGGTCTCAGAATTTGACGAAACTGCTTTTGTTAGGACCGTATCGTCAATACGAAGCTAGAAAATATTTTTCTGGGATTTTTCGAGTTAGTATGTGGCTCCGGTAAATTGAAATGTGCATTCAAATTCAATATATAGAGTTATAATTTGATTTTGACGAAAACTGATTGAAATGATCGAATCAGCCTGCGATACATATCCCATTGTGTTCGGAATGTGGGTTATTAGCTAGGGACGACAGTCGTTGGGTTTCGTTTGGGGATCGAATGAAAAGTCAACATTTAATAGAATTAAATAAAAATTTAATAATTATTTTTATACTTAACACCCCCCATTTCACTTTTGCTCGATCAAATTGTTTTCCCCCTTCTCAGTAAAATCCCGACGCCCTAGTCATCCCACCCCCCTCGTCGATGAATGTCGCCGCTACCCCCTCCCCTCTTCCGTCGAGACGCCGCCGGTGGAGCCCAAGCTCTGACGAACTCCCCCATGCCCTCCTCTCTCCGCGTTCAGCCCTTGTCGGCTACAAAATCACCCCCTAAACCCAGTAACAGCCGCGCCAAACCCCCTTCCACCACCGTGAGCCACCATCGCACCACTCCCCCTTCCAGCCGTCGACAACTGAACGCCCTCCTTCCTCTTCATTCAAGCGAGTTTTCCTTGTTCTTTACTTTAAAAAAAAATCAGTTTCTATATGTTTAAATCATGCTTTTAAATTTAGTTTTTGTGATTGTAAAACTAAGATTTTTATTATATATAGAGTTTAGATTTTTCCTATACAAAGTTTACATCTTTGTTTAGGAGATTTTAGATCTTTGGTTAAGATAAAGATTATATTTTTATTGATCTTAAGTGGTGATTTTTCATTGTGAAAAGATATGATTTTTTATTGTGAAAAGATACGATTTTTGTTTACATAAAGTAATGGTTTTTATGTATAGAAAAATATGATTTTTAGCAAAAGAAAGATTATAGTTTTATGATAGGAAGATTCGATTTTTATTATGAAGTAGCAACTATAAAAATTCAATTTTTATTATGAAGTAGCAACTATAAAAATTCGATTTTTATTATGAAGTAGCAACTATAAAAATTCGATTTTTATTATGAAGTAGCAACTATAAAAATTCGATTTTTATTATATATACAACGATATAAAAAGGTGATCTTTTTAATGTAAACATCGAAATAGAAACAAGATTTTTATTTATGAAGTAGCAATATAAAAATGTGATTTTTATATAATAGAGGATATAAAAATGTGATTTCATATATGTAGTGAATACGGACGACGAAAGTGACAAAAGGAGAACACGGCGAAGATTTCTACATAAGAAGAGTCGTGGGGTTTGGTTCAGCTTATCGGTGAGAACTTCTCATTTTTAATTTAATTTTCTAGTTAAAATATATACTAGGATGCAGACGGTGTTTAGTAGCACCCGACACCCGTCGTCCACAGACCATGGACGGCTTGTTTGTTTGTTTGATTTTGATGTGTAGTTGATTATGTGATGTGGAATGAAATAAAAATATTTTTATAGTTAAAAAAAAATAGAATTTTTAACGTGTATATGAAATGAAATAAATTAATATAAACAAATCGAATGATTTGTTTATATACACACATTTGACTGATATTGATTGGGACGATAAATTTTACACATCGCCCAACTACACAAATAAAATCTGTGTTTGATTGTTTGATACCCCACACGGGTATTGGGATGATATATGACATACACTAATCCCAATAATTAATTGTATGTCGATCGATTGATTGACAGACTGTCATAAGCGTTAAATATTTATATTTGATGTTTATACAGTGTAGAATGCACTCTGGATGATGGTTGATTATTTATCGTTGTTATTTTATACATGTGTTGTAGAAAATCCCTATAATTAACATTATATGGTAATTGATTGGGCCTCATTCCAGTTTTGAATAGAAATATTTGAAAAGAAATATTTGAATAGAAATATTTGAAAAAGAAATATTTGAAATAGAATATTTGAAAATAGAAATATATGAAGCCCTGTTGATTAGATTGACGCCATTTTGACGTGAACGATATTTATGTCGATTTTATTCATTTTTCAATGAATATTGAAATAGATTTGAAATTCGAATTAAATTGAATGGATTTGAAATTCAAATTAAATTGAAATGAATTGAAATTCGAATTAAATTGAAATGAATTGAAATTCGAATCATATTGAAATGAATTGAAATTCGAATTAAATTGAAATGAATTGAAATTCGAATCAAATTGAAATGAATTGAAATTCAAATTAAATTGAAATTGATTTGAAATGAAATTAAAACGAATTTATATTGTAATATTCAATTTTGATTAGAAATTGAATATGAAGCTGAAATCGTTTCGAAAACGAATTTAAAACGATTTATAAATACGATTTGAAAGGAAATCGATGAAATATAATATATATATATATATATTATATATATAATGGCCTGAATAGAACGCGCCGCGCAGCGGCAGTTCGCGAATTTCGACCATTGACTTCGAATGAACATTACGGGAGATCCGACCGTCGGATTCTCCTAAAACCAGAACCGTTGGGTTTTTATCGAAAAGAGCTTGCTAACAAACATTAGCGATTTGAAATATAATGGTTAGATTTGGAATTATGTCCAAATAAAATTTGGAAAAGGTCGTTGTAAGTGGAGTTTTATGGCCGTGGATGGAAATCGACTGTACGGGCCTTGATAAAATTATTAAAAATAGTAATAATTTGTGTAAAATCATAAGAAATGATTTGGGAAGAAATGGGATGAAAAACTCCATATTTGAAAAGATAAAAGTAGATTTGTATCGAAATGAACTAGTTTTGAACTAGAATTATAATTCTATTTATTTTTAAAACAAATAAAGTGGATTTGAAATGGTTTTGAAAATAACCAGAATTTCCAATAATTAAATTGGAATGGATTTGAATCGAAATTGTCTTTGGAATAATTCGATGTTGGATTTCGTGATGATACAGATATTGTTATGGAAATTTGAAAGATATATAGATATCGTTATTTCCAATACGATATTTGTTGGTCGAAGAATTTGATACTGAATATAAGCCGATATATTTTCTATTCAGAGCCTTGTACTTAATATCCAATGTGATTCGGGTTTGTCGTGAATGGTGTCTTCATTAACACTGTTCTTAAACACAGTTGAGAAAAAGATTAAATCTTTTGATTTAGATTTAATGAAGTGTACCAATTAAATAATATTTAATTGGAATTAATTTGGTATTGATTTTTGGGTTTATCGTGAATAGTGTTTTAAATAACACTTGTTCTTTAACCTGAAAATTAATGGAATGTGATTTTGGGTTGTCGTGAACGGTATCTTCAATAATATTGTTCTTAGACCCAACGGAGTTGAGAAAATTAGAAACTAAGTGGAGATTAGTTAAGTTGAATGGTTTCTTGGGTATTGATCTGATGTTGGTTTCAGCCTTCGGGGTTAATACTTAGGGAATTGCTCACTTGCTATTTTACGGTTAAAAGCTGATAGAATGGAATGTGATTTTGGGTTTATCGTGTACCGTGTTTTAAATGACACTGATTCTTTAACCCAGTCAAAGATTAAAACTAAGTGGAGTTTTAATGAATCTTTAATTATATTGAAAAGATCGAGAATGGAGTATCACCAATTTTTCTCCAGGCGATAGTTAAATCTTTAATTAGATTTGAACGTGAAATGGTAATTGAATTTACCGATAACACCATGGTGTTAGATATGAAGTATGACCAGTTTTACTTCATGGGATGAATAGGTTGGGATTGGGAAATTAAAACAAATGATTACTTCGGTAAGGTTCGCTAATCCCGACTAGTTGAATTGATATTCAAAAGTAGATTAAAGAATAAATTTAAAAGAATTTATCTTTGATAAAATTAATGGGAACCTTTCCCTAAGAATGTGAAATTTAGAAATTAACTATAGGTTAGCTAAGCAGAATGGTTTCCTGGGTATTGATCTGATGTTGGTTTCGGCCTTCGGGGTTAATATTTGGGGAATTATTATCTTGTTAATATACGGTTAGTGACTAATGAATTGGAATGAGGCGTATGTTGTGTTTGTGTAACACTTGTTTATTATAAACGCGAGTTTTTTAGAAAGACCGGGTTTATCCCATTCTGAATAACTGATTCGACGATGAGTCGAACATGAAGACGGTGGTCGAAGACCAGAGGTCTTCACGTCGTTTGGGTGGTTACTGATGATCTTGATTGGGCAGTACACCCAAGAGGAGGGAATCAGTTAGTGGTCGTCCAGACGTACTTGGAGATCGATGGATATGTGGGGTACTCGGTGCCTCCGGTTTCGTTCAGACCCGGTACGAACTTGTAAATGGACTGTGTGTCTGACATTGGATTTTAGTCTGTGTGATTGATTTCTATTAAATATATATCTGTTTGGCGGCGGAGAATTTATTCTCTTGCTTAACGCCCTTCTCTGAGACGTACGAGCTCAGGGGTTATATCTTGATGGATATCAATCGCATGGAGTGAATTGCCTGTGTGGCATGCCTAAGTGGCAAATGATCAAGGCTTCTGTTGAAAAGCAGAGTCTTTTGGTGGATGATCAAAGCACGGCCTGTGTGGCATAGCTTTGTATAGCGTAGATTCGCGATCCTCATACCCCGGTTGTGAACCAGAAACGGGAGAGGACCTCAGGGAGGACATGCGTTTCTTTCTAGTTAGAAGTGGCGTCAGTGGTTTTACACGCCCTGACGAGTTTGATTTATGTGGTTGTTGCTGTTGCGAGGCACCTCGGATATATCGGTGACTATGTGAACCCATGGAGTCATTTGTTGGCTCATTTACGCCCCATAGGGCGGGGAAACGCAGTGTTCAGGCATAATAATCCACATCGGTGGACCGGCCCTGACGATCCAAGGGGCAGTTGCGGCTGTTCCTGAGGGACAGGCTAGAGCATCTCGCATTCGGTAGAGGACGATCCCTTGCCTCGGTTCCCAGAAGAAAATCCAACTTCCAAATACGTGAAATTTGCGGTTTTGATTGTAGAGCCTAGTATGGCGACATGATATATGGTACCCATGCCGTCTATGATTGATATTTATGATTGAAATTGTTTTGACACTATACACTTATAATAGTATCAAAT
The DNA here is from genome assembly GCA_030737875.1 of Allium sativum. Taxonomy (NCBI): domain Eukaryota; kingdom Viridiplantae; phylum Streptophyta; class Magnoliopsida; order Asparagales; family Amaryllidaceae; genus Allium; species Allium sativum. The sequence goes on along the minus strand of CM060927.1, from coordinate 255,240,774 downwards.
GATTTTTTTTAAACGTACTAAGCATGTTTGGCTATTATAAGGGAAAACCCTATCCCCCGGCTTGCGTTGCATTGTGTGATAGGACCTGGGTCTTATAATAGCTTCATTTTTCTAAAAAGCATTGCACGGTTTTGTTATATGCACTGTTATTCTTGGGACGAAACCCGTTCCGTGTTATACGGCGTGGTCCCTTGATACTTCCAATTTAAAGTAAAGTTTTTGATAACTGGTTTAATTCTCATACCAGTCACATGACTGACCTGGAGTTTATTGTTTTAACCTAAACTCTGGGTGCCCTTATTTTGACACGGGCAGCTAGTAGTTTTGGTTTTGCAGATTTATATTCGCAGGATCCTGATTTACAGCTGGAACGATACTCGGAAAGCTCTGTATCCGTGTATTACTTCTAGTTGTGTTTTGTATTATTTTCCGCTGCGATGTATTTAAATGTAATTTAAATCTCTGATATTTTCAGTGTAATATTTATTCATACTCTGTATATTCTTGTATTCTGATGGAATTGTTGTAAAATTAACAATGAAATGTTCTTCAGTCTGCGTTCTTTTGTGGCTCGTTCTCAACTCAATCCGTGATTTCCCATAAGGGGGATTTCGGGACGTTTCAGCTAATGTCTATCGATATATAACCTCTAAGCTCATACGTCTTAGAGAAGTGTAATGACCCGCATTTTTAGAGATATATAATTAATTTATTTAATTATATAATTGGTGATTTAGAGAAGTTAATGATCGTTTAATTAAATAATATTGAATATTTAATTAATAATTATAATATAATAATATATTATAATGTTGAAATAGTCGGAAATAGTGAAATTCACAATATCATGTGAATTGAATAGCATACGAGATTTGGTGGAGTTTCGATTCGAAATATAATAACGATTATATTGAATCAACGACGGTTTGAATGTAGAATTATAATATAAATATAATCGAGCCCGAAATGGAGCTGCAGTTCGCTATTTGGCGATTTGAACTTCAACTAAATATACAGGATTCATTTTAAATCGGATTTCTGTGAAACAAGAAACATGTGGAGCTGTTGGAGTATATCTTTCTAGTGGAAGAGAAAAATCGGGATTTCGTCGTGTAGATTTTGATGTATGTACAAATCAAATTTTAGAAAAGTCACTGTGGAATTCCTTTATAATTTATAAAGGAATTATTTATATTTTTAAAAGGGATTTCAATATAAATCAAATATCGGGTTGACCCATAAGTGAATATCGAGTTGTAAATACATACAGGAATATTCTAGAGCTGTGTGGTATGCCACTGTGAGTATAGACGATAATATTTAAATTTTAAATATTTAATTCCATTATATTTAAATATATTTATATATTTAAATAGGCTATTTAGAGCGTTAAAAATAGCCACTTTTGCAAACGAAGTCGGAATTTGACGAAACCAGTTTTGTTGGATCCGCAATATCAAATAGTTGTTAGATTTCTAGTTTCGTGATTTTTAGAGTCATTGGGTGGCCATACGGATTTTTAGAGTGAGAAACAGTCAATATATTGACCTTTAAATATACGCTGTGTGAGCATACGGAGTCGGAATTCGATGAAACCAGTTTCGTTGGGACCGTAATGTCGAACTCTAGCTACATGACCAGTTTCGTGATTTTTGGGTACCATATGTGACCACACGAATTTTGAGAAGGTTAAAACGAATATAATATGATAAAATAAAATATCTAGGAAAATATCTAGATATTTGTTTACACTATATATACCCCCACAAATCCCTCAAAACCTAATTTCTATTTCCTCTTTGGTCAGAGAGAGTTGTAGCCGCCAAAATCCTTCATTGGAAATAAACGCGAGAGAAAAGAAAATCAAAAGGAATTCAAAGAAAATTTATAAAATCACAAAACTTATATATATATATAATCCTCTTAACATCTGCTTCATGTTGATGTTGGTTTTGTAGAACTCGACCAGAGTTTTGTCGATGTCGGTTCATACAGCGTGAGTTCTAGGGTTCACGGTTTCATCAATTTCAGGCATCGATGACAGAAATGGATGTTGGTTTGAGGTTTGTGAATTCTTTTAGCACCTTGTGCTTGATTTTTGGGTATATCCGTGAGTTTTTGGTTCGGTCTCCTTTGCTGGGACGTGGGGAAATGCCTGAAGACGCGTTCGACAATGGAGGTTCGAACTGGGCAATGGTGGTATAGGGTGGAGGAGAATTCGAAGGAGAAGTTTTCGGCAGTATTTGTTTTGGGTTTTAGTGAAAAATCGAAGGAGCAATGGAAGTGAAAGCAACGGCAATGGTCGGTTAAATATCTGGAGTAGGAGATCGGATTTAGGAAGAAAGAGGAGGCGGGTATGGGCTTGGTTGGAAGGGTATTGGGCCGAGTCAAATGGGTGAGGGCCGATTCAATAGGAATTTAGTTTAATTTAAATTTAAACTATTCGTATAACTTGTAAATATAATATCTTCTGCATACGGTATCAGAATGACGAACCGTAAGTTGCGTTGGGATCGTATGGACGGGAGCAACACAATGGGACTGACCGCGAGTCAATCCGAGCTCGTTACAATTTATGGAGAAATAAATTGTTCGACTGAATCAATGAACGCAAACCGATATTTATCGGTTAACGCGCAAAAGTGAGTAAATCTCACCAACTCTAAACAGTTTATAATTTCATGTTGTATTGTTAGAACCGTTAAAATTGTCTGTTTGACTATGTGTTGATTATTTGATTGAATTGCTAGTCAGTTAGTTAAATTTCTATATTGATTCTGTTTAACAAGATATATCATATGAAACTGAAAGTGATGTTATCTATATTGTCTAACATCTGTGATGCAGGGAAACAGGTTGGAGGAATCCGACTGGATTCCTCAACATTTATTTTATTGTTATTCATATATTTTAATATAAGATGTGAATTATAACCTGTTGTTGATTGTGTGTGTATGGACGAGATTAGACATCGTGATTTGATATGATTGAATACCATAACATGCCGGAATGTTGAAAGGAGATTTTCAAAGTGATATTGAAAACAGCATATTTATAAAGTGGGATATTTATAAATAAAAATATATTTATAAATGGAATATTTATAAATAAGGAATATTTATAAAATTGGAATATTTATAAATAGGAGATATTAAAAAAGGAAATAATTTCAAACCATCTTCTTTTTGAATGGAAAGGCCTGTGTGGCAGGTTTGGGGATTTTCCCGATGCTCCCGATACAAAGGATGTTATGGCGAATTTTCCCGGGAATTTAAGGAGTTAGAATATTTTTAAGAATAAATTTGAAAAAGGGAATATTAGCAAACCATTTACAAATAGAATAAAATAGAGAAAAGAAATATTTGTAAACCATTTACAAATAGAATTGAAAGGGGAATATTTAGAAAATAAATAGAGTTAATAAAAAGGAAATTGGTTTATAAAGGAAACCTTTATAAAAAGGAAAATGTTATTAAAAGGACATTTATAAAGTGAAGAACCGTTACTAATAGTAAATCTTTATAAATGAATAAACGTGTTAAAAAGGGGATCTTTTAAAAATGGATAAACGTTATAAAAAGGAGAAATCGAATATGGTATTCGAAGTTAGTTAATCGAATATGGTATTTGAAGTTAGTTAATTGAATATGGTATTCGAAAGTTAGTTAATCGAATATGGTATTCGAAGTTAGTTAATCGAATATGGTATTTGAAGTTAGTTAATCAAATATGGTATTCGAAAGTTAGTTAATCAAATATGGTATTCGAAGTTAGTTAATCGAATATGGTATTCGAAAGGAGAAATTGAATATGGTATTCGAAGTTAGTTAATCGAATATGGTATTCGAAGTTAGTTAATCGAATATGGTATTCGAAAGTTAGTTAATCAAATATGGTATTCGAAGTTAGATAATCGAATATGGTATTCGTAAGGAGAAATTGAATATGGTATTCGAAGTTAGTTAATCGAATATGGTATTCGAAGTTAGTAAATCGAATATGGTATTTGAAGTTAGTTAATCGAATATGGTATTCGAAAGTTAGTTAATCGAATATGTTATTCGAAAGGGGTTAGTCAAGTCGAGTTAGTCAAATAGAGTTAACCGGTTAGAGTTAATCAGTTAGAGTTAACCAGTTGGAGTTAATTAGTTAGAGTTAATCGATTAGAGTTAAAACGAACTAGAGTTAATCAAATATAGTTATTTGAGACAGAGTTAGTCAAACATAGTATTCAGGGTAAGTTGCCATCTTGTACGACGGCTAGCGTAATTCGCAGGGCTGTAAATAGCCTACGGCGGTCGGATGTTTCCTGGGGGAGTCAGGCATAACCATTGTGATCGCTGCGATCTAGAGTCAAGCGAATGGAGTTTAATCGAATATTAGTTATTCGATAGGAGTTAATCGAGTTGATCGAGTTGAGAAATAAGTTAGGTTAAATAAGTCGAGTTAAGTTAGTCAAGCCTAGTTAATCGAATCGAATTGGTCGAACCAAGTAAGTCGAGTTAAGTTAGTCAAGTTAGTCGAGCCTAGTTAATCGAATCGAATTGGTCGAACCAAGTAAGCCGAGTTAAGTTAGTCAAGTTAGTCGAGCCTAGTTAATCGAATCGAATCAGTCGAACCAAGTAAGTTAAGATAGTCGAGTTAGTCGAGTTAAGTTCGTCGAGTTAAATTTATCGATGTTAGTTTCATCGAAAGGAGTTATCGACGTTAGTTTCATCGAAAGGAGTTATCGATGTTAGTTTCATCGAAGGGAGATATCGATTATAGTTTAATCGAAGTGAGATTTTCAAATATGAGATATTTGAAAAGGAAGAGTTATCGAATATTAGTTATTCGAAGAGAGATTATCGAATATTGTTTATTCGAGAAGGAGTTAATCGAATATAGGTTATTCGAAGAAGAGTTAATCAAATAGAGATTTCTCGAAGAGAGTTAATTGGCAAATTCGATTATATCGAATTCGGGAAAGTACTTAGACTTTCCAGTGTTAAAATAGATTTATTTATTTATAAATAAATAAGTGTTATGTTAATTATTCACTAATAAGAATAGAAGTTATAATTAAAGTTAGATAATTCGAAAGGAGGGATTATAACGTTATCATTATAACCAATGTTTTAAATATAAAAGTGGATTAGTAAAATTGAATCCGAGAAAGGCGTAAAGAAGTTGTTGAAGATTTAAAAGATAAACTTTGACCATTTCAAAGTTATAACGTTGTTCAGTTAAGGTCTGAGAGGTAATTATACCCCCAACTTGAGTGACTTCCTTCTTAACTAAGAAATGGTAAGGTTTGATCGTAAAGGAGTTTTGGAAATGTTTTCCAAACGAGAATCAGAAATGTTTTCTGATAAAAGAAAATAAGAATTTGGAATATAGGGAAACAGGAGATAAGTAAATAAATGAACTAAAGAGATTAATGTTAAATGATGTTTGTTCGATATAATTTCCATCTGGAAATAATATCGTTGTTTGCACACTTGTTTTTCTTTGATAGTTAACTCACCGACTATCGAAGTTTTGACCATTTTAACGTTGTTAATATGGAGAGACCGGTTGGATTATTATCCATAGAACCACTCTGTATTGGCATAAGCATCGCGAATCATATATGCCAAAGATAATTGTAGACGGAGTAAAATGCAAGGGCTGTTGTATAAGTCTTAGATAACAGTGACTAAGATGGATGTACGGAATAGTGCCTTCGGTTTGTCCAGTCCCAGGACAACTTGTATGGATGAATGTCTGACAGAGTATATCCAATGGATCGCGTAAGTTGATCTGTTCAAACGTATTCACGTTTGGTGGCGGAGGAATTCGTTTCTCTTAGCTGTATACCCGTGTTATTTTTGGATAAGTCAATTTGTGATTTGGCGGGTATGTTGATGTGACATTCTAAGTGAATGAGGATGACTTGTGTTGATGAATGTCTGACAGAGTATTTCCAGAAAGGTCACGTACATTGATTTCTTCAACCGTACCAAGAGTGGAAGCAGAGAAGGAAACTTCTTTAGCTAACACGTAATGTACTGTTGTAGACGTCAATTAGTGATTTTCGATGGATCTGACAATGTGGCATTCGAAGTGAATCTGATGTGATGATAAAGCGTAGCTTCTAGCCTCATCAACCAGAAAATGACAGAAATCGGGCAGGCAGCATGGCTAAGTCGGTCGCACCGAAGTAGGGTGTATAATCGCCTATCTAGAGAATATTCATTTGTTTCTGAAATCTATCAATGTTGTCCCATATATATACGGGAACGGTTGCTGATCCCAACCGTTGGTGATGTACATTCGATACACTCAAGCGAAATGAGTGGTCGGTCATGTGTGGCTGAGTTACAAGATGTTCTTGTTGAACTCCAGTGTATCGTTCCTAGAGTACACTGATCGGAAGGTGGTTCCATACCTTGTCATAGTTGGAAATCCATTATCCAATACGTGCTTGCGATTTTGATTGTATACTATATATGTAGAACGTGAGATGGAAGCGTTTCTGCTAGTTGATATCTATTTGTACATAGACATTATTATAATATCAAAAGGTTTTTGATATAAAGATATTTTGGATTCTCATAAGGGAAAAACCCGTTCCGTTCTGCGGCGTGGTCTTATGAGATATCATTTACTTGTTCATATACTTGTTTAAACTGTTTTACTCATACCAGTCCCATGACTGACCCGGAGTTTATTTTGTTGTTTTCCCTAAACTCTTGGGTGCCTAATTTGTACGGGCAGTCAAGTAGTCAGGAAGTTGCAGATATACTTGGAAAGCTTGGAGCAGGAGGCTTCTGGATCATATAGCTATAGTTATTTCCGCTATGTTGTAAGTGTTGTACTCTGATAAGTGCTATTGTATACATAACTGTTATATTTCAAGGTTATGTTATCTATTATATGTTATTCGTTCCGCTGTGAGGTTCGTGTTACTCTGATGTTGTGTTCTTCTTCTTCTTCTATTCTAAGTTTCTATCTTATCTATTCTCACCTTCTAATTTCTTTCATTAACTATTCGGTTATTTTCGATCCTTGGATGTTCGATATGTGTTGTATATCGGATAACCAAGATCGCATTTTCCCTGGTCGTTACAGTTGGTATCAGAGCGAGGTTAAGAATTATCTTGGCTCTGTGGCGTGACTCGGTAGAGATAAGGTTAGTAACACCCTAGATTGAGTTTGAGTGTATATATACGAGTGCGTATTTGTATTTGATATAAAAATGGTTTTAATTGTGGAGATTCATTGGCTGGGTTGTTTATGGGTTCTGATCGATCAGTTTGATCCACTGTATCGGTAGGAGTAAATAAACACTTGAATACGATGGATCGACATAGTATGGATATGTGATATATTATCATATATAGGATGTGTTGGTAGTGATTTTAATCAGTTGAGATTATAAAGTGAAATGGTTATATATAACCAATCAGAATCATATAAGTAAAGTATATGAAATAAGATGAATTAAATATGAATTTAAATCAGATTTGGAATTAAAATAAGGAAATTTTAAGTTCTTGGGAGATTTTGAAATGTTTTCAAAATGGAAGTATTTAGTAATGGTATTGAAAATGATATAGTATTGAAATCACTTGGTCACTGGAAAATAATTCCGATGATGACTGCGCAGTATCATCGGTGTGATTTTCGAGTTCTAAGTGGTGGATTACTACCAGAGATTTTGATTTGAATTGTTTTGAGAAAACAAGTGTTTAGAAATTCAAAAGTTTTGAATTGGCAGTATGATTTCAAATTGATTTGAAATTTACCCAGGAATTTAAGTTCTAGAAATTAAAATTTAACTAATGAAGTTAAATAAAATGAGATGGTAAAAATAAATTGAAATTTAACTTGAACAGAGTTAAATAGAATTGAATTGGATTAGAGAATAATCTGTTATGGAATTGGGTTGATGAGTTAAGAATTTGAAATTTGATATTGGGGTTTGAATAAAATTCGGTTTGGATTTGAGGATATGAACTGATTGGAATTTGGTTGAGATAACACTGGTATATGCTGAGTTGATAGCATATGGAATGATAGAGTTAATATGCCCGACAAAAAGGTACCAGTTTATATTATATATGGATATGAGATTTATGAGCCGAATTGGCAAGCCGTTTGGCGTTTTGATTTTCTTTTGGGTTGAAGAAGGCCTAGAGAGGCGAGTTGTGATTTGACGTAAATGCCGGTATAAAGGAGATGCTGGCGAAATTTTCCAAAAATTCAAAGTGTTAGAAAATTTTCAGGATTTTGAAGATTGTAGTTAGTCGGAATGAATTAATATTTTTGTCGATATTAATTGGTTCAGTTGAAATCAAAAATAAGAAGTAAACAAATCTTAGGAATTCCAATAGATAGGGTCGTCCTCTAACTTAGCAATTTCGAGGACGAAATTATTTTAAGTGGGGAAGAATGTAATGACCCGCATTTTTAGAGATATATAATTAATTTATTTAATTATATAATTGGTGATTTAGAGAAGTTAATGATCGTTTAATTAAATAATATTGAATATTTAATTAATAATTATAATATAATAATATATTATAATGTTGAAATAGTCGGAAATAGTGAAATTCACAATATCATGTGAATTGAATAGCATACGAGATTTGGTGGAGTTTCAATTCGAAATATAATAACGATTATATTGAATCAACGACGGTTTGAACATAGAATTATAATATAAATATAATCGAGCCCGAAATGGCGCTGCAGTTCGCTATTTGGCGATTTGAACTTCAACTGAATATACAGGATTCGTTTGAAATCGGATTTCTGTGAAACAAGAAACATGTGGAGCTGGTGGAGTATATCTTTCTAGTGGAAGGGAAAAATCGGGATTTCGTCGTGTAGATTTTGATGTATGTCCAAATCAAATTTTAGAAAAGTCGCTGTGGAATTCCTTTATAATTTATAAAGGAATTATTTATATTTTTAAAAGGGATTTCAATATAAATCAAATATCGGGTTGACCCACAAGTGAATATCGAGTTGTAAATACATACAGGAATATTCTAGAGCTGTGTGGTATGCCACTGTGAGTATAGACGATAATATTTAAATTTTAAATATTTAATTCCATTATATTTAAATATATTTATATATTCAAATAGGCTATTTAGAGCGTTAAAAATAGCCACTTTTGCAAACGAAGTCGGAATTTGACGAAACCAGTTTTGTTGGATCCGCAATATCAAATAGTTGTTAGATTTCCAGTTTCGTGATTTTTAGAGTCATTGGGTGGCCATACGGATTTTTAGAGTGAGAAACAGTCGATATATTGACCTTTAAATATACGCTGTGTGAGCATACAGAGTCGGAATTCGACGAAACCAGTTTCGTTGGGACCGTAATGTCGAACTCTAGCTACATGACCAGTTTCGTGATTTTTGGGTACCATATGTGACCACACGAATTTTGAGAAGGTTAAAACGAATATAATATGATAAAATAAAATATCTAGGAAAATATCTAGATATTCGTTTACACTATATATACCCCCACAAATCCCTCAAAACCTAATTTCTATTTCCTCTTTGGTCAGAGAGAGTTGTAACCGCCAAAATCCTTCACAGGAAATAAACGCGAGAGAAAAGAAAATCAAAAGGAATTCAAAGAAAATTTATAAAATCACAAAACTTACATATATATAATCCTCTTAACGTCTGCTTCATGTTGATGTTGGTTTTGTAGAACTCGACCAGAGTTTTGTCGATGTCGGTTCATACAGCGTGAGTTCTAGGGTTCACGGTTTCATCAATTTCAGGCATCGATGACAGAAATGGATGTTGGTTTGTGGTTTGTGAATTCGTTTAGCACCTTGTGCTTGATTTTTGGGTATATCCGTGAGTTTTTGGTTCGGTCTCCTTTGCTGGGACGTGGGGAAACGCCTGAAGACGCGTTCGACAGTGGAGGTTCGAACTGGGCAATGGTGGTATAGGGTGGAGAAGAATTCGAAGGAGAAGTTTTCGGTCGTATTTGTTTTGGGTTTTAGTGAAAAATCGAAGGAGCAATGGAAGTGAAAGCAACGGCAATGGTCGGTTAAATATCTGGAGCAGGAGATCGGATTTAGGAAGAAAGAGGAGGCGGGTATGGGCTTGGTTGGAAGGGTATTGGGCCGGGTCAAATGGGTGAGGCCCGATTCAATAGGAATTTAGTTTAATTTAAATTTAAACTATTCGTATAACTTGTAAATATAATATCTTCTGCATACGGTATCAGATTGACGAACCATAAGTTGCGTTGGGATCGTATGGACGGGAGCAACACAATGGGACTGACCGCGAGTCAATCCGAGCTCGTTACAATTTATGGAGAAATAAATTGTTCGACTGAATCAATGAACGCAAACCGATATTTATCGGTTAACGCGCAAAAGTGAGTAAATCTCACCAACTCTAAACAGTTTATAATTTCATGTTGTATTGTTAGAACTGTTAAAATTGTCTGTTTGACTGTGTGTTGATTATTTGATTGAACTGCTAGTCAGTTAGTTAAATTTCTATATTGATTATGTTTAACAGGATATATCATATGGAACTGAAAGTGATGTTATCTATATTGTCTAACATCTGTGATGCAGGGAAATAGGTTGGAGGAATCCGACTGGATTCCTCAACATTTATTTTATTGTTTTTCATATATTTTAATATATGATGTGAATTATAACCTGTTGTTGATTGTGTGTGTATGGACAAGATTAGACATCGTGATTTGATATGATTGAATACCATAACATGCCGGAATGTTGAAAGGGGATTTTCAAAGTGACATTGAAAACAGCATATTTATAAAGTAGGATATTTATAAATAAAAATATATTTATAAATGGAATATTTATAAATAAGGAATATTTATAAAATTGGAATATTTATAAATAGGAGATATTCAAAAAGGAAATAATTTCAAACCATTTTCTTTTTGAATGGAAAGGCCTGTGTGGCAGGTTTGGGGATTTTCCCGATGCTCCCGATACAAAGGAGGTTATGGCGAATTTTCCCGGGAATTTAAGGAGTTAGAATATTTTTAAGAATAAATTTGAAAAAGGGAATATTAGCAAACCATTTGCAAATAGAATAAAATAGAGAAAAGAAATATTTGTAAACCATTTACAAATAGAATTGAAAGGGGAATATTTAGAAAATAAATAGAGTTAATAAAAAGGAAATTGGTTTACAAAGGAAAACGTTATAAAAAGGAAAACGTTATTAAAAGGACATTTATAAAGTGAAGAACCGTTACTAATAGTAAATCTTTATAAATGAATAAACGTGTTAAAAAGGGGATCTTTTAAAAATGGATAAACGTTATAAAAAGGAGAAATCGAATATGGTATTCGAAGTTAGTTAATCGAATATGGTATTTGAAGTTAGTTAATCGAATATGGTATTCGAAAGTTAGTTAATCGAATATGGTATTCGAAGTTAGTTAATCGAATATGGTATTTGAAGTTAGTTAATCAAATATGGTATTTGAAAGTTAGTTAATCAAATATGGTATTCGAAGTTAGTTTATCGAATATGGTATTCGAAAGGAGAAATTGAGTATGGTATTCGAAGTTAGTTAATCGAATATGGAATTTGAAGTTAGTTAATCGAATATGGTATTCGAAAGTTAGTTAATCAAATATGGTATTCAAAGTTAGATAATCGAATATGGTATTCGAAAGGAGAAATTGAATATGGTATTCGAAGTTAGTTAATCGAATATGGTATTCGAAGTTAGTAAATCGAATATGGTATTTGAAGTTAGTTAATCGAATATGGTATTCTAAAGTTAGTTAATCGAATATGTTATTCGAAAGGGGTTAGTCAAGTCGAGTTAGTCAAATAGAGTTAACCGGTTAGAGTTAATCAGTTAGAGTTAACCAATTGGAGTTAATTAGTTAGAGTTAATCGATTAGAGTTAAAACGAACTAGAGTTAATCAAATATAGTTATTTGAGACAGAGTTAGTCAAACATAGTATTCAGGGTAAGTTGCCATCTTGTACGACTGCTAGCGTAATTCGCAGGGCTGTAAATAGCCTACGGCGGTCGGATGTTTCCTGGGGGAGTCAGGCATAACCATTGTGATCGCTGCGATCTAGAGTCAAGCGAATGGAGTTTAATCGAATATTAGTTATTCGATAGGAGTTAATCGAGTTGATCGAGTTGAGAAATAAGTTAAGTTAAATAAGTCGAGTTAAGTTAGTCAAGCCTAGTTAATCGAATCGAATTGGTCGAACCAAGTAAGTCGAGTTAAGTTAGTCAAGTTAGTCGAGCCTAGTTAATCGAATCGAATTGGTCGAACCAAGTAAGTCGAATTAAGTCAGTCAAGTTAGTCGAGCCTAGTTAATCGAATCGAATCGGTCGAGCCAAGTAAGTTAAGATAGTCGAGTTAGTCGAGTTAAGTGCGTCGAGTTAAATTTATCGATGTTAGTTTCATCGAAAGGAGTTATCGATGTTAGTTTCATCGAAAGGAGTTATCGATGTTAGTTTCATCGAAAGGAGTTATCGATGTTAGTTTCATCGAAGGGAGATATCGATTATAGTTTAATCGAAGTGAGATTTTCAAATATGAGATATTTGAAAAGGAAGAGTTATCGAATATTAGTTATTCGAAGAGAGATTATCGAATATCGTTTATTCGAGAAGGAGTTAATCGAATATAGGTTATTCGAAGAAGAGTTAATCAAATAGAGATTTCTCGAAGAGAGTTAATCGGCAAATTCGATTATATCGAATTCGGGAAAGTACTTAGACTTTCCAGTGTTAAAATAGATTTATTTATTTATAAATAAATAAGTGTTATGTTAATTATTCACTAATAAAAATAGAAGTTATAATTAAAGTTAGATAATTCGAAAGGAGGGATTATAACGTTATCGTTATAACCAATGTTTTAAATATAGAAGTGGATTAGTAAAATTGAATCCGAGAAAGGCGTAAAGAAGTTGTTAAAGATTTAAAAGATAAACTTTGACCATTTCGAAGTTATAACGTTGTTCAGTTAAGGTCTGAGAGGTAATTATACCCCAACTTGAGTGACTTCCTTCTTAACTAAGAAATGGTAAGGTTTGATCGTAAAGGGGTTTTGGAAATGTTTTCCAAACGAGAATCAGAAATGTTTTCTGATAAAAGAAAATAAGAATTTAGAATATAGGGAAACAGGAGATAAGTAAATAAATGAACTAAAGAGATTAATGTTAAATGATGTTTGTTCGATATAATTTCCATCTGGAAATAATATCGTTGTTTGCACACTTGTTTTTCTTTGATAGTTAACTCACCAACTATCGAAGTTTTGACCATTTTAACGTTGTTAATATAGAGAGACCGGTTGGATTATTATCCATAGAACCACTCTGTATTGGCATAAGCGTCGCGAATCATATATGCCAAGGATAATTGAAGACGGAGTAAAATGCAAGGGCTGTTGTATAAGTCTTAGATAACAGTGACTTAGAAGGCTGTACGGAATAGTGCCTTCGGTTTGTCCAGTCCCAGGACAACTTGTATGGATGAATGTCTGACAGAGTATATCCAATGGATCGCGTAAGTTGATCTATTCAAACGTATTCACGTTTGGTGGCGGAGGAATTCGTTTCTCTTAGCTGTATACCCGTGTTATTTTTGGATAAGTCAATTTGTGATTTGGCGGGTATGACGATGTGACATCCTAAGTGAATGAGGATGACTTGTGTTGATGAATGTCTGACAGAGTATTTCCAGAAAGTTCACGTACATTGATTTCTTCAACCGTACCAAGAGTGGAAGCAGAGAAGGAAACTTCTTTAGCTAACACGTAATGTACTGTTGTAGACGTCAATTAGTGATTTTCGATGGATCTGACAATGTGGCATTCGAAGTGAATCTGATGTGATGATAAAGCGTAGCTTCTAGCCTCATCAACCAGTAAATGACAGAAATCGGGCAGGCAGCATGGCTAAGTCGGTCGCACCGAAGTAGGGTGTATAATCGCCTATCTAGAGAATATTCATTTGTTTCTGAAATCTATCAATGTTGTCCCATATATATACGGGAACGGTTGCTGATCCCAACCGTTGGTGATGTACATTCGATACACTCAAGCGAAATGAGTGGTCGGTCATGTGTGGCTGAGTTACAAGATGTTCTTGTTGAACTCCAGTGTATCGTTCCTAGAGTACACTGATCGGAAGGTGGTTCCATACCTTGTCATAGTTGGAAATCCATTATCCAATACGTGCTTGCGATTTTGATTGTATACTATATATGTAGAACGTGAGATGAAAGCGTTTCTGCTAGTTGATATCTATTTGTACATAGACATTATTATAATATCAAAAGGTTTTTGATATAAAGATATTTTGGATTCTCATAAGGGAAAAACCCGTTCCATTCTGCGGCGTGGTCTTATGAGATATCATTTACTTGTTCATATACTTGTTTAAACTGTTTTACTCATACCAGTCCCATGACTGACCCAGAGTTTACTTTGTTGTTTTCCCTAAACTCTTGGGTGCCTAATTTGTACGGGCAGTCAAGTAGTCAGGAAGTTGCAGATATACTTGGAAAGCTTGGAGCAGGAGGCTTCTGGATCATATAGCTATAGTTATTTCCGCTGTGTTGTAAGTGTTGTACTCTGATAAGTGCTATTGTATACATAACTGTTATATTTCAAGGTTATGTTATCTATTATATGTTATTCGTTCCGCTGTGAGGTTCGTGTTACTCTGATGTTGTGTTCTTCTTCTTCTTCTATTCTAAGTTTCTATATTATCTATTCTCACCTTCTAATTTCTTTCATTAACTATTCGGTTATTTTCGATCCTTGGATGTTCGATATGTGTTGTATATCGGATAACAAAGATCACATTTTCCCGGGTCGTTACAAGAAGGGTGTTAAGCAACATAATAAATTCTCCGACACCAAACAAATATATATTTAACAGAAATCAGTCAACACAGAATAAAATCCAATGTCAGACACACATCCATTTACAAGTTCGTTCTGTGTCTAAACAAAACCTGAGATACCTTTTTCCTCGTTCCATATGTCCAATACGGAAGAGAGGTCCTCGCATATCAGGACAATCAACAAGTACGTCCGAACAACTACCACTATAACCCTTCCTAGGAGCTAACCAATCCATGGCATCAATAGTCATCCATTCGATGTGAAGATAGCCGGTCTTCAACCACCATCTTCAATTTCTTCGAGTTTAGTCGTCGTATAATTATTTGAAATGAGATTTAACTCGGCCTTTTCAAATAATTCTCGAATATATATAATTCAAATCATTTCTTTTCTTTGTTTAAATTTAATTCAATTCTACAGATTAATGTCAAATAAATCTAACTGTCCATGCTACTTTATAAACCAAGGGAAATTGGTTTATTCCGTTCCATATCATTCATAATATTTTATAACGATTTTTCGCTATTTTTATTTATATAAAAATAGCCCATTTAATTTGAACGACGTTTCAGGTCATTACGCGGCCTTGGCGCTGTTTTTATTCAGATTTGAATTACACATTTCTCGAAATCTAACCGTTGGATCTTAACAAATTTAACATTGTTGGGAAGATCTTTCCAAAGCGAACCCAACGGTTCCAGTTTTGGGAAATTCCGACGGTCGGATATCTCGGTATAATCATTTAATTTACAATTCCAAAACGCAAACTACCGCGTGCGATTCGTTTTATTTTAATTTATATATACATATATACATATATATATATATATTTCGTTTTTATTTTGTGACATGTAAATTTTATACACTTCACATACACATGTTAAAAATAATATTTTTAATGAACTTAAATATTTCATTACGTGGAAATTTTGTACGCTTCACATTCATGTTAAAAAGAATATTTTTAATGAACAAAAATATTTCATTACATGTAAATTTTGTGCGCTTGACATACACATATTAAAAGTAATATTTTTAACGAACAAAAATATTCTACATGTAAATTTTGTACGCTTCACATACACATGTTAAAAATTATATTTATAATACACACAAACATTCATTTCAACTCATGACTATTTAATTCACTTCATTAACATGTTAAAAACAATATTTTTATTAAAACAAAAATATAATTCAACATATGACTATTTTTATCACATCACTAACATGTTAAAGATGGCATTTTTATCTAACAAAAATGTATTTCAACATATGATTCTATTATTTTTCATTAACATGTTTAAGATGACATTTTTATCAAACAAAAACATAATTCAACAAATGATTATTTTATTTTTCACTAACATGTTAAAGATGACATTTTTATCTAACAAAATTGTATTTCAACATATGATTCTATTATTTTTCACTAACATATTAAAGATGACATTTTTATCAAACAAAAACATAATTCAACAAATGATTATTTTATTTTCATTAACATGTTAAAGATGACATTTTTATCAAACAAAAATATAAATCAACAAATGATTATTTTATTTTTCACTAACATGTTAAAGATGACATTTTTATCTAACAAAAACGTATTTCAACATATGATTCTTTTATTTTTCACTAACATGTTAAAGATGACATTTTTATCTATCAAAAGCATAATTCAACAAATGATTATTTTATTTTCATTAACATGTTAAAGATGGCATTATTATCAAACAAAAACATAATTCTACAAATGATTATTTTATTCTCATTAAATGTTAAAGTTGACATTTTTATCAAACAAAAACATAATTCAACAAATGATTATTTTATTCTCATTAACATGTTAAAGATGACATTTTTTATCAAATAAAAACATAATTCAACAAATGATTATTTTATTTTCATTAACATGTTAAAGATGACATTTTTATCAAAAAAAAACATAATTCAAAAAATGATTATTTTATTTTCATTAACTTGTTAAAGATGACATTTTTATCAAACAAAAACATAATTCAACAACTGATTATTTTATTTTCATTAACATGTTAAAGATGACAATTTTATCAAACATAAACATAATTCAACAAATGATTATTTTATTCTCATTAACATGTTAAAGACGATATTTTTATCAAACAAAACATAATTCAACAAATGATTATTTTATTCCCATTAACATGTTAAAGATGACATTTTTATCAAACAAAAACATAATTCAACAAATGATTATTTTATTCCCATTAACATGTTAAAGATGACATTTTTATCAAACAAAAACATAATTAAACAAATGATTATTTTATTTTCCTTAACATATTAAAGATGACATTTTTATCAAACAAAAACATAATTCAACAAATGATTATTTTATTCTCATTAACGTGTTAAAAATGACATTTTTATCAAACAAAAACATAATTCAACAAATGATTATTTTATTCTCATTAACATGTTAAAGATGACATTTTTTATCAAACAAAAACATAAATCGACAAATGATTATTTTATTTTCCTTAACATGTTAAAGATGACATTTTTATCAAACAAAAACATAACTCAACAAATGATTTTTTTTCATTAACATGTTAAAGATGACATTTTTATCAAACAAAACATTTTATTTCAAACATGAATATTTTTAGTGATTCATACATACAATAAAAATGTGATTTTTATTGTTAAAACATTTTATTTCAAACATGAATATTTTTATATAGTTTATACATTCAATAAAAAAATTCTTTATTTCTGCATCGGAATGTGACTCAATCAATTAGCATATAATTTCAGTTATATGGATTTCATACATCGCATGTATTCAGTAATAATGATAAATAATCATTACACAATCAAATATCATCCAAAATGCAATTTACAACTGTATAAGCGTTAAAATAAATAATGCTCGTCACAGCCTGTCAACCCATCGATTGACATATAACTAAATATTGGGATTAGTGTATGTCAAATATCAACCCAATACCCATGTGGGGTTTTCAAATAACAAACACTATTTATTATTTATGTAGTTGGGCGATGTGTCAAATTTATCGTTCCAAACAATATCAGATAAATAGGTGTACATAAACAAGCCATCCGACTTGTAAATGAATATTTATTCCTATTTTACTATTTTAAATTATAAGTGGATATTTATAACTTTAAATTTCCACAATAATATTAACATTATTTTAATATGTTAATCATCACAATCATAATACATAAATCACCAAATCATCATGGTTTGCAATAAATAGTGTCAGGAGCTATTAAGCCCCGTCTGCAACCTATGATATAATTACATATAAAAAATAGTTGAGTGAGAAAGAGTTCTCACCTTTGGTTTCCACTCCGCCAAATCTTTATGCGAAGGAATGTGACCTTTTCGTCTCCACAGTCAACATACGACATCCAAATCACTCCAAATCAGTTTTATTGCAAAGCTCTCGTCGATACGGTTCCAATGCATCTGGTTTCGCTGAATTTCGAGTTCATATTAAAAAATTGTGCTTTTTATTAGTTTTATGTACATATAAGTCATTAACAATCAAAATAAGTAATTAATTAACCTTAATTTCTTGCTAATCACTCCTCTAATCTTCTTCCTCCCCCAAAAACTGACGTACACAACAGTCCTTTTTCATGCACCATTGCCTCAACTTCCTCCTTCCATATCTCCTTCGTTTCTAAACGCTTTTGCAAACCGTTTTCACCAACATTCATCTCTCCGCAACCTCTACATCTTCAACACCATCAACCCAAACTCAAACAATCCACCCAAAATCGCATTCATAGCCAGGTGCCTGCTGCCCCTACCAAGTTGTGCAACTTTTTATCACCAAACTCCAACAAACTTTGCATACAAGCTTCATTTCTTGCCACAAACTCAACTACATACTTCATTCCATGCATCGAGGCACCAAAATCACAAATACTCAAGCCCTAGCCCGCATAAACCGACGCTAGAAAAAAATAGACAACGACAAAAATTGATTTGAACACCTGGAATTTGGTATGAGGTTGAAGAGGAGCTCGCTACAAACTCAAATATATTTATTCCATGATTTTTAGGATTTGATTTCATTCGATTTTGATTTTTGGAAGGGGGAGACACACGTTAAAATGAAAAGAGGGGAGACAACGTGATTTTCAGAAATGGGATTAGGTTAAGGAGGTGAAAAGGATATTATATAGTGGAGGAATTTATTATTTTTTTATTGATTTTATATTTTTCTATAATCAAATATCACTCATTTTCATTGTTTAAAAATTCGTGTGGTCACCTACGGATCCCGTTTTCAACGAAAATTGACATGCAGCTACTCTTTGACATTACGGATCCAACAAAACTAGTTTCATCAAATTCTGTCTATATGCACAAACAACGAATTTTTAAAGCCAAAATAGTGACTATTTTTCTACTGTAAAATCGCGCTCGGTCACATACTGATTCTAAAAATCACGAAACTTGGAATCTTACCATTATTCGACGATATGAATCCAGAAAAAAAGTAGAATCAAATTCCGAGGTCGTCTGAATAATGTTCCTTTGTGAAATGATTGCTTGTTTTTGAACAAATGATTTTTCCTATCACAGACACATACTGACTCCGTTCGACGCTCACTTTGGAACCCAACAATGATTTGTCATTATGATTCCAAAAAAAATTATTTCGTCAAATTCTAAGCTCATATGCAAAATTTCACTTTTTAAGGGTTATGCGTTGATTTTCAAAATCTAATTTTCAAAATTTTAAAAATAAAACTTATAAATCAATTTGATAATTTTGCTGAGTTTACTTTAAGTCAAATAAAATATAAAACCTAATTTTAAAATTGTTCTCAAATTTTATTTAGTAAAAATAACCAATTTCTATTCGCATATTCATTAAAATAGCTTAAATCAAAATTTTAAATTGGTTCAGAATTTCCGGGTTATTACAATCTCCCCCACTTAAAATCTTTTCGTCCTCGAAAAGGAACGGAGCTGAAAGTTGTTTAAGTAACCAACTCAACTTTCATTCTTTTACTGGTTTCAATAATTTTATTAGTTGAACTAATAATCACACAACAAAATCATCAATCAATTAGTTGATTTGCTTTTTAAATATATATAACTTTTATATATTCAAAAATCATATTTTCTAAGATCGGATTTATATATAATCATAAATACGTTAATTATAAACTTGTTACTCTCAGCTCATTCCAGGGCATTTCTAACCCCATTTCTAACGAGTATCTCATTCTAGGATGCTACTGATCCTATCTCTAATGAGTTTTCTTTCATAGGACTTTACTAATCCTACCTCCGATGAGTCTGTTGTTCAGTTCTAACGAGTTGTACCCCAAATATTTGAGTTAACTAAAGCTCTGATAACAACTATAATGATGCGGATTTCGCTCAGACCTAACTGGTCGCTAAATCGACCAAGACTGTTCGAAGCCCGGATACGCTAACTTTGGGCATACAACACATCAGAACAAATATCAGAAGACTTTTATAAACATCATAATAAAGTTACATCGGAGTACAAAATATATCAGAGTACATCGAAAAATAATACTACAGCGGAAGATTAATTTACAATGCAGCGGAACCAATAAACTAACCAGCGGAAGCCTATCAATGCTATGAATGCAGCTTTAAGCTTCAATCCAGAATCCTGCTCAATAAATAAATATCTGCAAAACAAACCACTCGACTGCCCATGTGGAAATAGGGAAACCCGAGTTTGCAAGTGAAACAAACTACGAGTCAGTCATGGGACTGGTATGAGAAATCTACTTAACTTATTTAAAAATAAGTCTAATCATAGAACCACGCCGCTATGCAGAACGGGTTTTCTCCATTGGATTACCAGTGCATAAATAAAGTAAATTTTTTAGACAACGCAATTCGTTTTAGAAAAATGAAGCTATTTTAAGACTCAAGTCCCATCACACAATGTAACGCAAGCCAGAGGATAGAGTTTTACCTTAT
Organism: Allium sativum; assembly: GCA_030737875.1. Taxonomy (NCBI): domain Eukaryota; kingdom Viridiplantae; phylum Streptophyta; class Magnoliopsida; order Asparagales; family Amaryllidaceae; genus Allium; species Allium sativum. The sequence continues at coordinate 255,219,898 of CM060927.1, read as the reverse complement.
AATGGCCAAAAATGTTTGGTACGCATAAACAGATTCATTTGATATTATTACTAGTGTCTTGTCAGTTTAAAACACTTTTCAATATAAATGTATCAATCCTAGACAGCATAGCTACCATATACTATGTCATCATATATAGATTTACAATCAAATCCGTAATGTCGTTTTGGAAATTGGGTTTCAATCATGAGTCAAGGCTAGAGATGACTCCTCCCGATTTGAGACACTCAAGCAAATGTATCAGGACTCGGACGCTGGCGAGCCCTTGAATGCGGTATGGTCGGTCCACACATACTTTGGTGGATTAATTATTCTTGAACAATACGTTTCCCAGTCCTATCGGACCTATCACTTGGCCAGTAGCAACCAATATCCGAGGCGCCTCTCAATCCATTATCCACATAAGTAAAAATGTCTGGGCTCCCTACCATGACACTAGTTCTAGCTAGAAAGAAACGCAAATTCTCCCTACGGTCCTTATCCCGTTTTTGACTCATACCGGGGTGTGAGGCTCGCAAAGTAACACTATACACAAAGCTATGCTAATTAAAGCTGTGCTTTGATCATCAACCACAAGGCTCTGCTTTTCAACAAAAGCCTTGATCATTTGCATCTTAGCATGCCACATTGACAATCCATGCCATGCAACTGATGTCTATCGATATATAACATCTAAGCTCATTCGTCTCAGAGAAGGGTATTAAGCAAGAGAATAAATTCTTCGCCACCAAATAGATATATGTTTAATAGAAATCAATCAACAAAGAATACAATCCAATGTCAGACACACATCCATATACAAGTTCGTTCTGGGTCCAAATGAAACTAGAGATATCTTATTCCGTGTTCATTATGTCCAATACGGAAGAGAGGTCCTCGCATATCCGGACAATCAACAAGTACGTCCGGACAACTACCACTATAACGCTTCTTGGGAGCTAACCAATCCAGGACATCAGTAGTCATCCATTCGATGTGAAGATCGCCAGTCTTCAACCAGCATCTTCAATGTCTTCGACTTTAGTCATCGTATAATTATCTGAAATGAGATCTAACTCGGCCTTTTCAAATAGTTCTCGAAAATATATAATTCAAATCATTTCCTTTCTTGGGTTAAATTTAATTCAATTTTATATATTAATGTCATAAAAAATCTAACTGTCCATGTTAGTTTATAAACCAAGGGAAATTGGTTTATTTCCATTTCATAACATTCATAATATTTTATAACGATTTTTCGCTATTTTTATTTATATAAAAATAGCCCATTTAATTAGAACGACGTTTCAGGTCATTACGTGGCCCTGGCGCTGTTTTTATTCAGATTTGAATTACACATTTCTCGAAATCTAACCGTTGGATCTTAACAAACTTAATATCGCTGGAAAGATCTTTCCAAAGCGAACCCAACGGTTCCAATTTTGGGAAAATCCGAGGGTCGGATCTATTGGTATAATCGTTTAAAGCTACGATTCCAAAACGTGAACTACCGCGCGTGATTCGTTTATTTTAATATATATATATATATATATATAATTCGCTTTTATTTCATGACATGTAAATTTTATACACTTCACATACACATGTTAAAATAATATTTTTAATGAACAAAAATATTTCATTACATGTAAATTTTGTACGCTTCACATTCATGTTAAAAAGAATATTTTTAATGAGCAAAAATATTTCATTACATGTAAATTATGTACGTGTAATAACCCGAAAATCCGAGCCAATTTAAAATTTTTATTTTGGCAATTTTAGCGAATTTTAATTATTTAAAATGAATTATTTTAAATAATAACAACGACGAATTTATTTTGAATAAAATTCGAACATATATATTCGTTTGAATCGACGATAGAATATAAATATTTATTTTAATTATAAAAAGAATTGAAAATGGCATGGTAGTTCGATAATTCGATTTCAAATTTCAATTGAACATACCGGGTGCAAAATAAACCGGATTTTAGCCAAACCAAAAATATTTGAATCTAATAGAGAATATCTTTCCAACGAATCCGGAAAATCAAAATTTCATAGTGGGGATAAATAGTTATGTCCAGTTGAAATTTCGGAATAGTCACTATGGAATTCTGGCCCTTAAAAATGGGAATTTTGCAAACGACCTCGGATTTCGATGAAACTACTTTTGTTGGATCTGCGATGTCAAATTATTGCTAGGTTTAAAATTTCATAATTTTTCGAATCAATATGTGAGCGTGGCAAAGGAAAACGCGTTTGACCAGTTTTAGTTGATTTTAATCGACTGGAAAATGGTCATTTTTCAAACTGTTGCGTTCAAATTCAATATATAGATGTATATGTTGATTTTGACGAAAACTGATCGAAACGATCGAATCAGCTTACGATACATATCTCATTGTGTTCGAAACGGGGGTAATTAGCTATGGACGACAGGCGGTGGGTTTGATTTTGAATTTGAAATAAAAAGTTGCTTTTTGAAAATAAATAATAAAAAAAAACCATCTCTCACCTATACCCTCCAGCCCACCCCCCCCCCCCCCCGGTCAGTTCATTCAATCGAAAAGAAAAAAAAGAAAAAAGGGGGGAATCGCGATCCCCCCAAGCGATCGATCGCCTCGTCGCCGCCGCTAGGAGGCGGAGCGCCCCCCTAACCTCCTTCTTCCACTTCCTCCCCGTCCTCCTCTTCTTCCTTTCCTTCTCCTTCCCTTCGTTCTTCAACCGACCGCACACTAACCATAAATCGCTCGCCACCAGTCTTAGCCGCCACCGCCGACATGGAGAGCCACCCCGCCACCACCGCCGACCTTCCAGCCTTCCGACGAACCCCAAACACCCCCTCCGATTGAAAGCGGTAAGCGTTTATATTTCTCTTTTTATTTTATATTTCTTTTATGCTATTGTTTTAGGAAAAAATTCAGTTTTTATTTTTTAATATCATTGTTTAGATAAAGAATTGATTTTTAACTGTTTATGTAAATAAAGAGATGATTTTTGTTTAATGAATATAAAGGTTATATTTTAATAACACAAAGATTCGATTTTTAATGATAAAGATTTGATTTTTCACAATAAAAAGCTTTGATTTTCAAACATGAAAAGGTTTGATTTTTAATATGAGAAAGGTTTTATTTTTATAAAAAGAAAAGTTAGGATTTTTATTCTTGAAAAGACATGATTTTTATCTGTGTTACTTTGAAATAAAAATGCGATGTTTATACATGAAATGATGTGATAAAAATATAATTTTTATCGTATAAATGGCAAATAAATTGGATATGAAATGGCGATGGAGTCCTTCAAAACCCTAATGGAGAATTCCAAAAACGTGATCAACAATCTCACTTCCTCTATCTCAAATCACGTTTCTTCTTCACTAGACGACAGACTAGATAAAAACAAAGGTGTACTTCCATCGTATAAGGAGATCTTGTTGCGGCCAGGTGTAAAACGTAACGTGTTTCCTCGAAATAATATATTTAAATCTCGCAATACACCTCAGCCGTCGCCTCGTAATTCAATCAATTATCTTGAAAAATTAAAAAACATCAAATCTGAGAATGGTTGCTTCAGATGCGGCTCTTTAGATCACCGGGCTAGGAGCTGTTGAAATCCTATGGTTTGTTTTCGCTGTAACAAAATTGGGCATAAGGGCTTCAACTGCAAATCTCATCTCAAAAATCCGAAAAAAATGGAGAACCCTAAATCGCTCCCCCCACTTTCAGCGGCGTTTTATCCTGATGATTTTAAAAAGGCTAGATCGATGGTTGTTCTCTCCATCGCTCACGGTGCTTTCTCGATCAATGAAATGGAGACTTTATTGGGAACTCATTTTGGCAAGCGAGCACCGGGATGGGTGTGGACGGTGCGTAGATTCAGCGATGATTTCATAGTGAAATTCCCTCCCTCTTTGTTGACTGAAACATTTTACTACTCGCTCTCCGACTCGAAGGGAGTAGTTAATCTGAAGCGTTGCATCCCACAAATTGGGAGTATGGTTAAAAAGAGGATTGAAGTCTGGGTTTCGCTTAAAAATATTCCATAAGTGTGTAGAAGTGTTGATTCCCTTAAGTCGGCGTTGGCGGAGGTAGGAGAAGTGATTAGACTCCAGCATGGAGTGTGGAACGTAACTGATTTTTCCTCTTTGAAGGCGATGATGTGGATTGATGAGGATTTGGAGCTTCCACCTTCGATTGTAGTTCCTGTTAAGGGTTTTCTCCACAATGTTTCCATTACGAAAGTTGACGGCGAATCTTCTGAGGAAGTGGATAGACAAGAACTTCGTAAAACGGTGTTTGTTAGAGGGGAGAATGGCAAGATGAAAGTTCTGAAGGTTAGAAGTGTTAGTGCCCCCATGGCTTATGTTGGGTTGGGTAGCAATTCTTTTGCACCAATTTCAGTCGAAGGAGAAGGTGATACTGTGGATCAAAATGTTGTAAAGGATAACGTGGAAGCTCATGGTGTTGAGGTTGATGCTGCTGATGATGGTAATGAAGATGCTGGTAGGAAGGAGAGTGGGTATGATGGCTTAGGGAATATGTTTGGGGACGACAATGATGAGGACTATGATCTTGGGGAGGACGATAATGATTATGATCTTGGTGGAGGGAGCAATGCTTTGGCCATTTCAGATTCTGATGAACGCTCTTGTGCAACAAGTAGAAGGAAAGCGAAGAAGCCAGTGGACCCTGGTGTGGTTATCCTAAGGAGAAGTGTTCGTGGCCTTCCTCATCCTTTGGAAGGTAGCGTTTTTATCCCTACTATCCTTAATTCTTTGTCCCCTGACCAAATGCATGCTATTGCTAGTAGCTCTAGTTTTTTGTTAAATGATTCTGTTGCTAGTGATATTAAAAGTAAAGAGTTAGATAGGGCTGTCACACCCCAATGATGGTCTTAACTTGGAATGTTAGAGGTTTGGGTAATTATGGAAAACGTCTTAGAGTCCAAAACTACCTTAAATATGTTAAGCCCCACATTGTGTTGCTTCAAGAGACTAAACTTGACAATCCTGATTTTCTTACTTTTAAAACTCTGGGTTGGGGGGTTATTGATGAATGGAGATTTATTCCGGCCGCTGGTAGCGCTGGAGGCTTGTTCACTGGTTGGGATAGTAATTTGTGGAGATTTAAACAAGAGATTTGTCAAACTTATTACCTGCATGTTGCTTTGGAATGTGTTGCGACTAAGAAGCTTTACTTTTTTTCAAACGTCTATGGTCCAAATTCTAGAAGTGAGAGGAAAATTTTGTGGAGAGAAGTGTTGGAATTTCATAGTTTGATGTACGGCCCTTGGGTTATTGGAGGAGACTTTAATGTAACGAGATTTGGTTATGAAAGGAGTAACTCAGGTGCTAATCATTATGGTGACATGGCTGACTTTAGTGAGTTTGTAGGGGAGTGTGAGTTGATTGATCTTCCTCTTGCTAATAGAAAGTTCACTTGGTCTGACGGCAGATCTCCTCCGACACTTGTGAAACTTGATCGTTTTTTCATTAACGCTCACTTTGAGGATCTTCATCCTTTAACTTCCCAAAAAGGTTTATCTTCGATTATTTCTGACCATTGCCCTGTTGTGTTGGATTCGGGAGACGACATTAGGAAAAAACCTTTTTTTAGGTTTGAAAAAATGTGGTGCTTGGAAGATAACTTTGATGATTTGCTATATAATAAATGGTCTGAATTTGGGGTGAATGGCGATGCAGCGAGAGTTCTATGTACTAAACTCAAGTTTTTAAGGAAAATTCTTATAAAATAGAATATAGAGGAGTTTGGTCATATCAGAATTAAAAAGGAGAGGATTGAAAAACTGATTCTTGAACTTAATATACTGGACGAAGAGAGAGGACTCGATACTGTTGAAAGAGATTTGCTTCATCACTGAGAGAGAGAACTCAACAAAGTCCTGGATCAAGAAGAGATTTTTTGGGGATAGCGATCCAGATCTCAGTGGCTGAAGGAAGGGGATAGAAATACTGCGTATTTTCATAAAGTTGCTAATGGTAGACGTCGCACCAATTTGATACACAGTATTTGGAAAGATGGAGTGGAGATTTGTGAACAACTTTTGAGTGATACTTTCACTGAATATTATAAAAGTATCTTTTGTGCTCGCATTGCGAACCGCATTTCTGTTGATTGGCGCAAATTGTATCCTGATGTTGTTGATCTCTCAGACATTGCAAGTGATTTTTCAGAAGAGGAAATACTGAATCTTTGAAGGAGATGCCTGGCGACAAAGCACCTGGACCTGATGGTTTTCCTACCTTTTTCTTCAAACGCTATTGGGGCATGTTGAAAGATGATGTAATGCATTTGTTTGAAGAGTTTCACAAAGGCTCATTAAGGTTAGATTTGATTAGTTATGCTAATGTGGTTTTAATCCCCAAAAAGGAAGGTAATGTTTCTGCCGCTGACTTTAGACCGATTAGCCTCCTTAACACTAGTTTCAAACTAATCACGAAGGTGTTGACCAATAGGCTGAAAACTAAGTTGGATACGTTGATTGATAAGTCCCAAACTACTTTTATTAAAGGAAGAAACATTCTTGATGGTGCTGCGTTGGTTGGTGAAGTGATTTCTCACTGTGATAGATTTGATGTCCCTTTTGCTATTCTCAAGTTGGACTTCGCCAAAGCTTTTGACACAGTTGACTGGCGATTTATGATTGAAGTGTTGAAGGCAAGAGGCTTCCCCACCAAGTGGATTGAATGGATTTCTATGATTCTTTCATCGAGTAGACCTAACATTTGTGTCAATGGAGTTGCTGGCTCTACTATCCACTCCAAGCGTGGTCTATGACAGGGCAACCCATTCTCCCCTCTTCTTTTTGATTTGGCGGCAGATGTCTTTTCAAAAATTCTGAAGCTGGGCTGTGCAGATGGGATTCTTAGCGGCTTTGGCAGTGATCACGTGGTTGGGGGCATCAATTCTCTGCAATACGCTGATGACACTATCATTTTTAGCAAACCAGACTGTAAATACCTTGTTGCACTTAAATTTATTCTCTATGCTTTTGAAAGCTTATCTGGCTTAAAAATTAACTTTCATAAGAACAGTGTTTACACGTTGGGTTGTAGTGATGATTTATGCAGGTCATGTGCTGAGATGTTTAATTGCAAGGATGATGTTTTTCCTTTGAACTATCTGGGTATGTGCATCCGCCCTAAGAAATTAATGAAGAAAGACTGGCAGCACTTGATAGAGAAGGTGGACAATAGACTGGCGAGGTGGAAAGGCAACTCATTATCAAGAGCTGGTCGTCTCGTGCTTGTCAATTCTGCTCTGTCGTCAATTCCGTTGTACTGGATGTCCTTCTACCAATTTATTGGTTGGGTGCTGAAGAAGATTGATGCAACTCGTCGTAATTTTTTCTGCACTGGTACTAAAGAGACGAATAAACTTAGCTGTTTGATTTCTTGGGATCAAGTCTGCAAGTCTAAAGAGCAAGGGGGACTCGATGTCATTAACTTGAAGATAATGAATCGTGCTTTACTTTGTAAGTGGATGTGGTTAATGATCTCTGACAAGCACGCTTTATGGAAAGAATGGATTATTAGTACATGTTATAATGGTATTTTTAGTTGGAATACTGATTTCTCATTGTGCTCCGTGTTTTGGCGCAATGTTATGGCTCATGCGCAATGGATGAAGCTGGGTACTAAGATTGTGGTGAAGAATGGACACAACACATCATTTTGGTTAGATAGCTGGCTAACTAATGTCCCTTTTTGTGCGGAGTTTCCTGAGCTTTTTGGTATTGCACGCAACAAAAATTTCACAATTAGAGAGATGTATGATAATGAAGCAGCGGGTTGCAAATGGAGATTGTCTTTTTCGAGGCTGATGGCTGGTAATGCACTGGCTCAGTTATGCAGTTTGTTTGTTTTGCTTGAAGGGGTGACTTTAACTAATGAGAGGGATGAGTTTATTTGGATGTTGGAGGGAGAAAGAAAGCTGTTTAGCGTTCGAAGCATTTACAAGTTGTTCAACTTTGCTGGGATTAGGAGGTTGGGGTTCGAACATATGTGGCGGTTCAAAGTCCCTGACAAAGTTAAAATTCACATGTGGATTGTGATACATGGTAGATTGAACACGGTTAACAGAATTCGTCAGAGAGGCGTGTACGTTACGGATGGCTGTGTATTTTGTGGTTGCGACGACGAGGACTATCATCATCTTTTTTTGGCTTGTGACTTTGCTTTTTAAATTTGGATGAAATGTTTGGTTGCGCTTTGCCTTGATTTGCACTGGAGCGACTTCATTATTGACCAATTTGATTTTTGGCACAACATTTACCCGACCTTGCATGCTTCTCATGATAGTTTTCTTTTTGCTTTGTTGAACTTTGCTTACATTTGGTTGCTTTGGCATGAACGCAATTCCAGAAAATTTAACCACATTGAAAGCCCCTAGCAGTATCATTTACTCTATTCTCAATTTTGTCTATGACTGGGCAGGCATGGAGCGCAAGGAGCAGGTTGAAAGCATTGCCGACCGTGTGCGCAAGCGGGTGCGGTGCATTACTGGTCCACACACTTGATGGGGATTTTCACTGGCTTTGCCTTTTGCTGTTATGTATTTTTCTGTGTAATGTAAATTATGATGCTTGGTTCCTTTTTGTCAGGCTGTATATAGTCGCTGGGTTGTAGCGATGGCCTGTTTTTTTGGTTGTATATATGTTGTACATACATGTACTGCTACTTTATGCTACTTTATGGAATCTAATATATATTAGGCGTGAATCATGTCGATTCACTACCTTTTCCTTCAAAAAATAAATAAATTGGATATGAAGTATAATAAAAGTATGAACTTTATTTTTATCATGAAGTAGCGAGAATAAAGATTTGATCTTTACCTAGGTAGCGGATTAAAAAAATCGAATTTTTATAATGTAGAGATAATAAAAATCGAATTTTTATAATAGAGAGATAATAAAAATTTGATTTTTATTGTTTGAGAGGCGATGTAAAAATATAATTTTTATTATATATAGAGCACTATAAAAATATAATTTTCTTAATTTGGTAGGGAAGTAAAAATGGGATTTTTACATAAGGAAAAGTATAGATTTTTATAGCGAAGGAAAATATAATCTTTTTATATAGAATAGCATTATAAAAATATACATAGCAACAATATAAAAATGTGATTTTTATATTTGAACAGCGGGACAAAAACTGCATAGGAATGTCAAACCGATCCAGACGGTTCAGCAATTCAAAAAGCAAAGCACGGCGGAGTGGAACCCTCTGTGAGAACTCCTCACCTTTAATTTAATTTTTCAAGTTAAAATATATGCTAGGATGTAGACGGTGTTTAGTAGCACCCGACACCCGTCGTCCACAGACCATGGACGGCTTGTATGCTTGTTTGTTTGATTTTGGTGTGTAGTTGATTGTGTGATGTGATGTGAAATGAAATAAAATATTTATATAGTTTAAAATATTTTATAGTTGAAAATGGAATTTTTAACGTGTATTTAAAATAAATTAATATAAACAAATCGAATGATTTGTTTATATACACACATTTGACTAATATTGATTGGGACGATAAATTTTACACATTGCCCAACTGCACAAATAAAATCTGTCTTTGATTGTTTGAAACCCCACACGGGTATTGGGATGATATATGACATACACTAATCCCAATAATTAGTTGTATGTCGATCGATTGATTAACAGATTGTCATAAGCGTTAAATATTTATATTTGATGCTTATATAGTGTAGATTGCACTCTGGATGATGGTTGATTATTTATCATTGTTATTTTATACGTGTGTTGTAGAAAATCCATATTATTAACATTATATGGTAATTGATTGGGCCTCATTCCAGTTTTGAAATAGAAATATTTAAAAAAAGAAATATTTGAAATAGAAATACTTGAAATAGAAATATTTGAAATAGAATATTTGAAAATAGAAATATATGAAGCCGTGTTGATTAGATTGACGCTATTTTGACGCGAAAGATATCCATATCGATTTTATTCATTTTTCAATGAATATTGAAAGTGATTTCGAAATTCGAATTATATTGAAAAGAATTGAAATTAGAATTAAACGGAAAAGAACTGAAATTCGAATTGAAATTGAATAGAAATGAATTCGAATTGAAATTGAAAAGAATTGAATTCAAATCAAATTGAAAAGAATTGAATTCGAATTGAAATTGAATAGAAATGAATTCGAATTGAAATTGAATAGAAATGAATTCGAATTGAAATTGAATAGAATTGAATTCGAATTGAAATTGATTTGAAATGAAATTAAAACGAATTTATATTGGAATATTCAATTTTGACTAGAAGTTGATTATGAAGCTGAAACCGTTTTGAAAACGAATTTAAAACGATTTATAAAATACGTTTTAAAAAGGAAATCTATGAAATATATATTATATATATTATATATATAATATAATGGCCTGAATAGAACGCGCCGTGTCGCGGTAGTTCGCGAATTTCGAGCATTGACTTCGAAAGGATATTGCGGGAGATCCGACCGTCAGATTCTCCTAAAACCGGAAGCATTGGGTTCGTATCGAAAAGAGATTTCTAATGAATATAAGAAATTTGAAATCTAAAGGTTGGATTAGGAATTATGTCCAAATCAAATTTGAAAAAGGTCGCTGTAAGTGCAGTTCGATGGCCGTTGGTGGAAATCGACTGTACGGGCCTTGATAAAATTATTAAAAATATCAATAATTTGTGTAAAATCATAAGAAATGATTTGGGAAGAATCGGTATGAAAAACTCCATATTTGAAAAGATAAAAATAGATTTTTATCGAAATGAACTAGTTTTGAACTAGAATAATAATTTATTTATTTTTAAAATAAATAAATTGGATTTGAAATGGTTTTGAAAATAACCAGAATTTCCAATAATTGCATTGGAATGGATTTGAATCGAAATTGTCTTTGGAATATTACGATGTTGGATTTCGTGATTATACAGATATTGTTATGGAAATTTGAAAGATATATATATCGTTATTTCCAATACGATATTTGTTGGTCGTAGAATTTGATATTGAATATAAGCCGGTATATTTTCTATTCAGAGCCTTGTATTTAATATCAAATGTGATTTGGGTTTGTCGTGAATGGTGTCTTCATTAACACTGTTCTTAAACCCAGTTGAGAAAAAGATTAAATCTTTTTATTTAGATTTAATGAAGTGTACCAATTAAATAATATTTAATTGGAGTTGAATTGGTATTGATTTTTGGGTTTATCGTGAATAGTGTTTTAAATAACACTTGTTCTTTAACCCGATAATTAATGGAATGTGATTTTGGGTTTATCGTGAACCGTGTTTTAAATGACACTGATTCTTTAACCCAGTTAAAGATTCAAACTAAGTGGAGTTTTAATGAATCTATAATTAGATTGAAAAGATCGAGAATGGAGTATCGCCAGTTTTACTCCAGGCGATAGTTAAATCTTAAATTAGATTTGAACGTGAAATGGTAATTGAATTTACCGATAACACTGTGGTGTTAGATATGAAGTATTACCAGTTTTACTTCATGGGATAAATAGTTTGGGATTGGGAAATAAAAACAAATGATTACTTCGGTAAGGTTCGCTAGTCCCGACTAGTTTAAAGTGATGTTCAAAGGAAGATTAAAGAATAAATTTGAAGAATTTATCTTTGATAAAATTAATGGAAACTTTTCCCTAAGAATGTGAAATTTAGAAACTAACTGTTAGTTAGCTAAGCAGAATGGTTTTCTGGATAATGATCTGATGTTGGTTTCGGCCTTCGGGGTTAATATTTGGGGAATTATTCTCTTGTTAATTTACGGTTAGTGACTGATGAATTGGAATGAGGCGTATGTTGTGTTTGTGTAACACTTGTATATTATATACGCGAGTTATTCGGAAAGACCGGGTTTATCCCATTCTGAATAACTGATACGACGATAAGTCGAAGATGAAGACGGTGGTTGAAGACCGGAGGTCTTCACGTCGTTTGGGTGGTTACTAATGATCTTGATTGGGTCATACACCCAAGAAGAGGGAATCAGTTAGTGGTCGTCCAGACGTTCTTGGAGATCGATGGGTATGCGAGGTACTAGGTGCCTCCAGTTTCGTTCAGACCCAGAACGAACTTGTAAATGGACTGTGTGTCTGACATTGGATTTTAGTCTGTGTGATTGATTTCTATTAAATATATATCTGTTTGGCGGCGGAGAATTTATTCTCTTGCTTAACGCCCTTCTCTGAGACGTACGAGCTCAGAGGTTATATATTGATGGATATCAAACGCATGGAGTGAATTGCCTGTGTGGCATGCCTAAGTGGCAATATGATCGAGGCTTCTGTTGAAAAGCAGAGTCTTGTGGTTGACGATCAAAGCACGGCATGTGTGGCATAACTTTGTGTAACGTTGATTCGCGAGCCTCACACACCGGTTGTGAACCAGAAACGGGAGAGGACATCAGGGAGGGCATGCGTTTCCTTCTAGTTAGAAGTGGCGTCAGTGGTTTTACACGCCCTGACGAGTTTGACTTACGTGGTTGTTGCTGTTGCGAGGCGCCTCGGATATATCGGTGACTATGTGAACCCGATGGAGTCATTCGTTGGCTCATTGACACCCCAAAGGGTGGGGAAACGCAGTGTTCAGGCATTTTAATCCACATCGGTGGACCGGCCCTGACGATCCAAAGGTCATTCGAGCTCTGACCTGAGGGGCAGACTAGAGCGTCTCGAATGGGTAGAGGACTATCTTTTGCCTCGGTTCACAGATGGAAATCCAATTTCCAATACGCGACGTTTCGATTTTAGTTGTAATCCTATATATGGCGACATAGTGGAATGGGGCGCTTATGCCGTCTATGATTGATACTTATGATTTGAAGTTGTTTTATACACTATACACTTATTATAGTATCAAATGATTTGTTTTAAACGTATCAAGCATTCTTGGCTATTATAAGGTAAAAACCCTATCCTCCGGCTTGCGTTGCATTGTGTGATGGGACCTGGGTCTTATAATAGCTTCATTGTTTCTTTATTTAGCATTGCGCTGTTGTTTCATGCACTGGTATTCTTGGGAGGAAACCTGTTCCGTGTTATACGGCGTGGTCCCTCGATTTACCTAGCTTTAAAAATAAAGATTAGTAAATGTTTTAGTTCTTACACCAGTCACATGACTGACCTGGGGTTTATTGTTTTAACCTAAACTCTGGGTGCCCTTATTTTGACACAGACAGCTAGTAGTTTCGGTTTTGCAGATTTGTATTCATGGGATCCTCGTTTACAGCTGGAGTGATATCCGGAAAGCTTTGTATCCGTATATCTCTTCTAGCTGTGTATTCTATTATTTTCTGCTGCTATGTAATATATTGTAATCTATGATATTTTTTGAGTGTATATTATTTGTTTGTACTCTGTTTATTCTTGTATTCTGATGGAATTGTCGTAATTAACAATGAAATATTCTTCTGTCTGCATTCTGATTCATCTTGTCCTCTCAGTAATTCGTTCTTTCCTTACTGGGGAAGTTCGGGTTGCTTCATTTGGTATCAGAGCTTTGGTTTACAAAGCTCAGAGGACAAGACACATTAGAACCATACGAAAGAAATCATCAGATATTGGGTTAGTAATATCCAATGAGAATGACTCGTTAGAGATGGGATCAATAGTATCCTAGAACGGGTGTGAAGAATATATTTTTAAAATAAAAACAACTTTCGTTTTGAAATTTTAATTCAATTATACGTATTTGAATATTTATTTGTATTGAATTTGGACATTGCAGTATATAAAGATTTCGCGTATACGTCTGATCCGCGTGTATTCGAAGTTTTAATATACTGGATAGATATAGAATCACACTCTAATCGCCCGGGGATGATACTGATAATTGTGATCACATTACCAGTATTTATGTCCGAGTGACGGAAGTGGGCTTTCTATATATTTCCTATTGACTGGTGTGAGAACCAAAATAAGATAGGGTCTAATGTTGTGATCTGGCATCAAAAATATGATTTTTGACTATGTATCAAAGTTATAAATTTGAAAATCTAATCAACTAATTGATTGCTGGTTGTGTTGTTTAATTATGGTTTGAATTAATTAAATGTTGAACCGTTTAGCCAAATTGAATCAAATAGTGAATTGTATTGAAAATTAGTCGCATTTGCATGCATTTACATGTACTTATATTGAACAGGTCATAGCAAGGAGGCTAGAGCAGAAGAATAAAATTGTTTGCCAGACAAATAGGTACATGTTTACCATAATTTACTGTTTTGTTTGGGTGATGATGATTTTGTGAGTCGATTGGCTAGCCGCTTGGCTTTTTCTTTTTCTTTTGGATTGAAGAAGGCCATTGAGGCTATATGAAATATCCCGAAGTCCCCGGTGCAGGGAAGGTTATGGCGAAATTTTTCGAAAATTTAGGGTGTTAGCCAAATTTTTGAAAAAAATTTGAAAAGTTCGTAGAAACTGAAAAGTTGAAGAACTTAAGCCGTAAAGAAAATAATGAAAGTTGAGTTGATTAGTTAAACAACTTTCGGCTTCGTTCCTTTTCGGGGACGAAAAGTTTTAAGTGGGGGAGATTGTAATAACCCGAAAATCCGAGCCAATTTAAAATTTTTATTTTGGCAATTTTAGCGAATTTTGATTATTTAAAATGAATTATTTTAAATAATAACGGCGAGGAATTTATTTTGAATAAAATTCGAACGTATATATTCGTTTAAATCGACGATAGAATATAAATATTTATTTTAATTATAAAAGGAATTGAAAATGGTGCGGTAGTTCGATAATTCGATTTCAAATTTCAATTGAACATACCGGGTGCAAAATAAACCGGATTTTAGCGAAACCAAAAGTATTTGAATCTAATAGAGAATATCTTTCCAACGAATCCGAAAAATCAAAATTTCATAGAGGGGATAAAAAGTTATGTCCAGTGGAAATTTCGGAATAGTCGCTATGGAATTCTAGCCCTTAAAAATGGGAATTTTGCAGACGAACTCGAATTTCGATGAAACTACTTTTGTTGGATCCGCTATGTCAAATTATTGCTAGGTTTCAAATTCAATAATTTTTCGAATCAATATGTGAGCGTGGCAAAGGAAAACGCGTTTGACCAGTTTCAGTTGATTTTAATCGACTGGAAAATGGCCATTTTTCAAACTATCTCAGAATTTGACGAAATTAGTTTTGTTAGGACCGCATCGTCGATATGAAGCTAGAGAATATTTTTCTGGAATTTTTCGAGTTAGTATGTGACCCCAGTAAATTGAAATATGCGTTCAAATTCAATATATAGATGTATATGTTGATTTTGACGAAAACTAGTCGAAACGATTGAATCAGCTTACGATACATACCCCATTGTGTTCGGAATGGGGGTAATTAGCTATGGACGACAGGCGGTGGGTTCGATTTTGAATTCGAAATAAAAAGTTGCTTTATGAAATTAAATAATTAAAAAAAAACCCATCTCTCTCCTATACCCTCCAGCCCCCCCCCCCCTCCCGTCAGTTCATTCAATCAAAAAAAAAGGGGGGATCGCGATCCCCCCCTAAGGCGATCGATCGCCTCGTTGCCGCCGCCAGGAGGCGCAGCGCCCCCCTAACCTCCTTCCTCCACTTCCTCCCCGTCCTCCTCTTCTTCCTTTCCTTCTCCTTCCCTTCGTTCTTTAACCGACCACACCCTAACCCTAAATCGCTCGTCACCAGTCTTAGTCGCCGCCGCCAACATGGAGAGCCACCCCGCCACCACCGCCGACATTCCAGCCTTCTGACGAACCCCAGATACCCCCTTCGATCGAAAGCAGTAAGCATTTATATTTCTCTTTTTATTTTATATTTCTTTTATGCTATTGTTTTAGGAAAAAATTCAGTTTTTATTTTTTTTATATCATTATTTAGATAAAGAATTGATTTTTAACTGTTTATGTAAATAAAGAGATGATTTTTATTTAATGAATATAAAGGTTATATTTTAATAACACAAAGATTCGATTTTTAATGATAAAGATTTGACTTTTCACAATAAAAAGCTTTGATTTTCAGACATGAAAATGTTTGATTTTTAATATGAGAAAGGTTTTATTTTTAAAAAAGAAAAGTTAGGATTTTTATTCTTGAAAAGACATGATTTTTATCTGTGTTACTTTGAAATAAAAATGCGATGTTTATACATGAAATGATGTGATAAAAATATAATTTTTATCATATAAATGGCAAATAAATTGGATATGTAGTATAATAAAAGTATGAACTTTATTTTTATCATGAATTAGCGAGAATAAAGATTTGATCTTTACCTAGGTAGCGGATTAAAAAAAATCGAATTTTTATAATGTAGAGATAATAAAAATCGAATTTTTATAATAGAGAGATAATAAAAATATGATTTTTATTGTTTGAGTGGCGATGTAAAAATATAATTTTTATTATATATAGAGCACTATAAAAATATAATTTTCCTAATTTGGTAGGGAAGTAAAAATGGGATTTTTACATTAGGAAAAGTATAGATTTTTATAGCGAAGGAAAATATAATCTTTTTATATAGAATAGCATTATAAAAATATACATAGAAACAATATAAAAATATGATTTTTATATTTGAACAGCGGGACAAGAACTGCATAGGAATGTCAAACCGATCTAGATGGTTCAGTAGTTCAAAAAGCAAAGCACGACGGAGTGGAACCCTCTGTGAGAACTCCTCATCTTTAATTTAATTTTTCTAGTTAAAATATATGCTAGGATGTAGACGGTGTTTAGTAGCACCCGACACCCGTCGTCCACAGACCACGGACGGCTTGTATGCTTGTTTGTTTGATTTTGATGTGTAGTTGATTGTGTGATGTGATGTGAAATGAAATAAAATATTTATATAGTTAAAAATATTTTATAGTTGAAAATGGAATTTTTAACGTGTATTTAAAATAAATAAATATAAACAAATCGAATGATTGGTTTATATACACACATTTGACTAATATTGATTGGGACGATAAATTTTACACATCGCCCAACTGCACAAATAAAATCTGTGTTTGATTGTTTGAAACCCCACACGTGTATTGGGATGATATATGACATACACTAATCCCAATAATTAGTTGTATGTCGATCGATTGATTGACAGACTGTCATAAGCGTTAAATATTTATATTTGATGCTTATACAGTGTAGAATGCACTCTGGATGATGGTTGATTATTTAACTTTGTTATTTTATACATGTGTTGTAGAAAATCCATATAATTAACATTATATGGTAATTGATTGGGCCTCATTCCAGTTTTGAAATAGAAATATTTAAAAAAAGAAATATTTGAAATAGAAATATTTGAAATAGAAATATTTGAAAAAGAAATATTTGAAATAGAAATATTTGAAACAGAATATTTGAAAATAGAAATATATGAAGCCGTGTTGACTAGATTGACGCTATTTTGACGCGAACGATATCTATATCGATTTTATTCATTTTTCAATGAATATTGAAAGTGATTTCGAAATTCGAACTATATTGAAAAGAATTGAAATTCGAATTAAATGGAAAAGAATTGAAATTCGAATTGGAATTGAATAGAAATGAATTCGAATTGAAATTGAAAAGAATTGAATTCCAATTGAAATTGAAAAGAATTGAATTCGAATTGAAATTGAATAGAAATGAATTCAAATTGAAATTGAATAGAAATGAATTCGAATTGAAATTGAATAGAATTGAATTCGAATTGAAATCGATTTGAAATGAAATTAAAATGAATTTATATTAGAATATTCAATTTAGATTAGAAGTTAATTATGAAGCTGAAAACGTTTTGAAAACGAATTTAAAATGATTTATAAAATACGTTTTAAAAAGGAAATCGACGAAATATATATTATATATATAATATAATGGTCTGAATAGAACGTGCCGTGCCGCGGCAGTTCGCGAATTTCGACCATTGAATTCGAAAGGATATTGCGGGAGATCCGACCATAGGATTCTCCTAAAACAAGAACCGTTGGGTTCGTATCGAAAAGACCTTTCTAAAGAATATTAGAAATTTGAAATCTAATGGTTGAATTTGGAATTATGTCCAAATCGAATTTGAAAAAGGTCGCTGTAAGTGCAGTTCGATGGCCGTTGGTGGAAATCGACTGTACGGGCCTTGATAAAATTATTAAAAATATCAATAATTTGTGTAAAATCATAAGAAATGATTTGGGAAGAATCGGGATGAAAAACTCCATATTTGAAAAGATAAAAATAGATTTTTATCAAAATGAACTAGTTTTGAACTAGAATAATAATATATTTATTTTTAAAATAAATAAATTGGATTTGAAATGGTTTTGAAGATAACCAGAATTTCCAATAATTGCATTGGAATGGATTTGAAACGAAATTTTCTTCGGAATATTTCGATGTTGGATTTCGTGATTATACAGATATTGTTATGGAAATTTGAAAGATATATATATCGTTATTTCCAATACGATATTTGTTGGTCGTAGAATTTGATATTGAATATAAGTCGGTATATTTTCTATTCAGAGCCTTGTATTTAATATCAAATGTGATTTGGGTTTGTCGTGAATGGTGTCTTCATTAACACTGTTCTTGAACCCAGTTGAGAAAAAGATTAAATCTTTGTATTTAGATTTAATGAAGTGTACCAATTAAATAATATTTAATTGGAATTGAATTGGTATTGATTTTTGGGTTTATCGTGAACAGTATTTTAAATAACACTTGTTCTTTAACCCAATAATTAATGGAATGTGATTTTGGGTTTATCGTGAACCGTGTTTTAAATGAAAATAATTCTTTAACCCAGTTAAAGATTAAAACTAAGTGGAGTTTTAATGAATCTATAATTAGATTGAAAAGATCGAGAATGGAGTATCGCCAGTTTTACTCCAGGCGATAGTTAAATCTTTAATTAGATTTGAATGTGAAATGGTAATTGAATTTACCGATAACACCGTGGTATTAGATATGAAGTATTACCAGTTTTAATTCATGGGATAAATAGGTTGGGATTGGGAAATTAAAACAAATGATTACTTTGGTAAGGTTCGCTAATCCCGACTAGTTTAAAGTGATGTTCAAAGGAAGATTAAAGAATAAATTTGAAGAATTTATCTTTGATTAAATTTAATGGGAACTTTTCCCTAAGAATGTGAAATTTAGAAACTAACTATCGGTTAGCTAAGCAGAATGGTTTTCTAGATATTGATCTGATGTTGGTTTCAGCCTTCGGGGTTAATATTTGGGGAATTATTCTCTTGTTAATTTACGGTTAGTGACTGATGAATTGGAATGAGGCGTATGTTGTGTTTGTGTAACACTTGTATATTATATACGCGAGTTATTCGGAAAGACCGGGTTTATCCCATTCTGAATAACTTGTACGACGATAAGTCAAAGATGAAGACGGTGGTTGAAGACCGGAGGTCTTCACGTCGTTTGGGTGGTTACTGATGATCTTGATTGGGCCATACACCCAAGAGGAGGGAATCGGTTAGTGGTCGTCCAGACGTACTTGGAGATCGATGGGTATGCGGGGTACTAGGTGCCTCCGGTTTCGTTCAGACCCAGAACGAACTTGTAAATGGACTGTGTGTCTGACATTGGATTTTAGTCTGTGTGATTGATTTTTATTAAATATATGATTGTTTGGTGGCAGAGAATTAATTCTCTTGCTTAACGCCCTTCTCTGAGACGTACGAGCTCAGAGGTTATATATTGATGGATATCAAACCCATGGAGTGAATTGCATGTGTGGCATGCCTAATTGGCAATATGATCAAGGCTTCTATTGAAAAGCAGAGTCTTGTGGTTGATGATCAAAGCACGGCCTGTGTAGCATAGCTTTGTGTAACGTTGATTCGCGAGCCTCACACCCCGGTTGTGAACCAGAAACGGGAGAGGACATCAGGGAGGGCATGCGTTTCCTTCTAGTTAGAAGTGGCGTCAGTGGTTTTACACGCCCTGACGAGTTTGACTTATGTGGTTGTTGCTGTTGCGAGGCGCCTCGGATATATCGGTGACTATGTGAACTCGATGGAGTCATTCGTTGGCTCATTGACACCCCAAAGGGTGGGGAAACGCAGTGTTCAGGCATTTTAATCCATATCGGTGGACCGGCCCTGACGATCCAAAGGTCACTCGAGCTCTGACCTAAGGGGCGGACTAGAGCGTCTCGAATCGGTAGAGGACTATCTTTTGCCTCAGTTCACAGATGGAAATCCAACTTCCAATACGTGACGTTTCGATTTTAGTTGTAATCCTATATATGGCGACATAGTGGGATGGAGCGCTTATGCCGTCTATGATTGATACTTATGATTTGAAGTTGTTTTATACACTATACACTTATTATAGTATCAAATGATTTGTTTTAAACGTATCAAGCATTCTTGGCTATTATAAGGTAAAAACCCTATCCTCCGGCTTGCGTTGCATTGTGTGATGGGACCTGGGTCTTATAATAGCTTCATTTTTCTTTATTTAGCATTGCGATGTTGTTTTATGCACTGGTATTCTTGGGAGGAAACCCGTTCCGTGTTATACAACGTGGTCCCTTGATTTACCTAGCTTTAAAAATAAAGATTAATAACTGTTTTAGTTCTCACACCAGTCACATGACTGACCTGGGGTTTATTGTTTTAACCTAAACTCTGGGTGCCCTTATTTTGACACGGGCAGCTAGTAGTTTCGGTTTTGCAGATTTATATTCATAGGATCCTGGTTTACAGCTGGAATGATATCCGAAAAGCTTTGTATCCATATATCCCTTCTATTGTGTATTGTATTATTTTCCGCTGCTATGTAATATATTGTAATCTCTGATATTTATCGAGTGTATATTATTTGTTTGTACTCTGTTTATTCTTGTATTCTGATGGAATAGTTGTAATTAACAATGAAATGTTCTTCTGTCTGCGTTCTGATTCGTCTTGTCCTCTCAGTAATTCGTTCTTTCCTTACCGGGGAAGTTCGGGTCGCTTCAGTACGCTTCACATACACATGTTAAAAATAATATTTTTAATGAACAAAAATATTTCATTACATGTAAATTTTGTACGCTTCACATACACATGTTAAAAATAATATGTTTAATACACACAAACATTCATTTCAACTCGTGACTATTTAATTCACTTCATTAACATGTTAAAAACAATATTTTTATCAAAACAAAAATTAAATTCAACATTTGACTATTTTTATCACTTCACTAACATGTTAAAGATGGCATTTTTATCTAATAAAAATGTACATATGATTCTTTTATTTTTCACTAACATGTTAAAGATGACATTTTTATCTAACAAAAATGCATTTAAACATATGATTCTTTTATTTTTCATAACATATTAAAGATGACATTTTTATCTAAAAAATGTATTTCAACATACGATTTTTTTATTCTTCACTAATATGTTAAAGATGGCATTTTTATCTAATAAAAATGTAATTCAACATATGATTCATTAATTCCTCATTAACATGTTAATGATGACATTTTTATCTAACAAAAATGTAATTCAACATATGATTCTTTTATTTTTCACTAACATGTTAAAGATGACATTTTTATGTAACAAAAATATAATTCAACAAATGATTATTTTATTTTCATTAACATGTTAAAGATGACATTTTTATCTAACAAAAATGTATATTTCAACATATGATTCTTTTATTTTTCACTAACATGTTAAAGTAACATTTTTTTCAAACAAAAACATAATTCAACAAATGATTATTTTATTTTTCACTAACATGTTAAATATGACATTTTTATCTAACAAAAATATATTTCAACATATAATTCTTTTATTTTTCACCAACATGTTAAAGATGACATTTTTATCAAACAAAATCATAATTCAACAAAAGATTATTTTATTTTCATTAACATGTTAAAGATAACATTTTTATCAAACAAAAACATAATTCAACAAATGATTATTTTATTTTTCGCTAACATGTTAAAGATGACATTTTTATCTAACAAAAATGTATTTCAACAGATGATTCTTTTATTTTTCACTAACACGTTAAAGATGACATTTTTATCTAACAAAAACATAGTTCAACAAATGATTATTTTATTTTCATTAACATGTTAAAGATGACATTTTGCTCAAAGAAAAACATAATTCAACAAATGATTATTTTATTCCCATTAACATGTTAAAGATGACATTTTTATCAAACAAAAACATAATTCAACAAATGATTATTTTATTCTCAGTAACATGTTAAAGATGACATTTTTTATCAAACAAAAACATAATTCAACAAATGATTATTTTATTTTCCTTAACGTGTTAAAGATGACATTTTTATCTAACAAAAACATAATTTAACAAATGATTATTTTATTTTCATTAACATGTTAAAGATGACATTTTTATCTAACAAAAACATAATTCAATAAATGATTATTTTATTTTCATTAACATGTTAAAGATGACTTTTTTTATCGAACAAAAACATAAATCAACAAGTGATTATTTTATTCCCATTAACATGTTAAAGATGACATTTTTATCAAACAAAAATATAATTCAACAAATGATTATTTTATTCTCAGTAACATGTTAAAGATGACATTTTTTATCAAACAAAAACATAATTCAACAAATGATTATTTTATTTTCAATAACATGTTAAAGATGACATTTTTATCAAACAAAAACATAATTCAACAAATGATTATTTTATTATCAATAACATGTTAAAGATGACATTTTTATCAAATAAAAACATAATTC
The DNA here is from genome assembly GCA_030737875.1 of Allium sativum. Taxonomy (NCBI): domain Eukaryota; kingdom Viridiplantae; phylum Streptophyta; class Magnoliopsida; order Asparagales; family Amaryllidaceae; genus Allium; species Allium sativum. The sequence goes on along the minus strand of CM060927.1, from coordinate 255,197,130 downwards.
AACAAATGATTATTTTATTTTCATTAATTTGTTAAAGATGACATTTTTATCGAATAAAAACATAATTCAACAAATGATTATTTTATTCCCATTAACATGTTTAAGATGGCATTTTTTATCAAACAAAAACATAATTCAACAAATGATTATTTTATTCTCATTAACATGTTAAAGATGACATTTTTATCAAACAAAAACATAATTCAACAAATGATTAATTTATTCTCATTAACATGTTAAAGATGACATTTTTATCAAACAAAACATAATTCAACAAATGATTATTTCATTCCCATTAACATGTTAAAGATGACATTTTTATCAAATAAAAACATAGTTCAACAAATGATTATTTTATTCTTATTATCATGTTAAAGATGACATTTTTATCAAACAAAAACATAATTCGACAAATGATAATTTTATTTTCCTTAACATGTTAAAGATGATATTTAATAATGATATTTTTATCAAACAAAAATACAATTCAACAAATGATTATTTTATTCTCATTAGCATGTTAAAGATGACATTTTTATTAAACAAAACATAATTCGACAAATGATTATTTTATTCCCATTAACATGTTAAAGATGACATTTTTATCAAACAAAAACGTAATTCAGCAAATGACTATTTTATTTCTATTAACATGTTAAAGATGACATTTTTATCAAATAAAAACATAATTCAACATATGATTATTTTATTTTCCTTAACATGTTAAAAATGACATTTTTATCAAATAAAAACATAATTCAACAAATGATTATTTTATTCTCATTAACATGTTAAAGATGACATTTTTATCAAACAAAACATTTTATTTCAAACATGAATATTTTTATATAGTTTATACATTCAATAAAAATATTCTTTATTTCTGAATCGAAATACGACTCAATTAATTACCATATAATTACAGTTACATGGATTTCATACATCGCTTGTATTTAGCAATAATGATAAATAATCATTACACATTCAAACATCATCCAAAGTGCAATTTACAACTGTATAAGCGTTAAAATAAATCACTACAAAAAAAAATTGATTTTTCAACGGAAACATCCGTCGCTAAAGGTCTGTTAGTGACGGATTTGCAGCAGAATAAGGCTGTCTTTAAAAAACACGTTGGTATTTTAGGCACAATTTTGCGACGGAATTTAGCGGCGATTCTCCGCCACTTCACCGTCGTTTTGTCACATATTTCATTTCAGTTTTCAAAAATTCACCAGCGTTTTACCGATGGATAAATATATATATATATATATATAAATCATTAAATAAATTTCCATCGCTAAATTCACGCTATTTAGCGAGGGATTACCGACGGAAATTTATAGTAACATTTTGTCCTCCATTTATCTGTCGGTAAATCCTAGCTATATAGCGATAGATTAACGAGGACCGTAACTAACAACACGGATACATCCTTTGTTATCCGTCGGTAAACCGTCGCCATATTTAAATTATCAGTTTCTGCTTAGCGACATTTTAGTGTCGGTTTTGATAAAAATTCCATCTGTATTCCCTTTCTATTCTGTTTATATATTGTTTTTTTTTCAGCCATCGCAGTTACCAATTGATATATATATATATATATATATATATATATATATATATGTATGTATGTATGTATGTATGCATATATGCATGCACATAAAATGAGCAACATTAACAAAAAAGGAAATGCAATTGTTATCTTTTTATCACAACAATATTTTTTGATTAGAGCTAATATTCCATATAAAAACAATACAATCATCCATCAATTCATACATACTAGACCGAATTATAACTAACAAAACTATTCAGCTAGTGGTGGTATTCCATATAGAAACATCATCTTACTCATAATACCCATACAAAAAACCACATAGAAGAAGCATTTACAGCAAAATATATCTAGCTACCATACCCGAGTAACTCATGAAGATGACGATGGCGAGGGATTTTCATAATCAGATTCGTCTTTTCTCTAAAGCATTCCCATCACTCGTTTCATTTGTGCTTGAAAGTTTTCTCTGTCAGCCTTTTGTTGTTGTGCATGTCTTTTCTGCTCTTCCTCAAGTCTTTGGCAATTAGCTCGCTCACACTCTCTCTCCGCCTCAATCCTAATCCGCTCTGCTCTCTCATTCTCGATCTCTAAGCGCATTTCCTCAACGGTTTTTTGTAGCTCATGAACATCATCTTCATTGTCAACACAATGTCGCTTTGAATGCTGAGAAAAGGGAAGCTGTAAAGATATTACACAAAAAAATGTAAAAAATGTAAAAAAAAAAACATTATAAAACTATTGGCCCATACATTCATACTTTCAGACTTTCAACACAATGCCATCAATTCATACTTTCAGAGATGAATATATTGATGTCCTTCATTCATTCCTTATAATATACTTGGTTGGATGCAGAAGTAGCAAAATAACATATTCAATCTATTGCCCCATGACACAATAATTCAAAGCAGTCTGCGCCAGTCCAGATACACCTACTAAAACACAACTAACTACGCTACTAAAACTGGGTCACAAGCTACAACCACGGTCGAATACGCCAATGTCAAAAAAGAATGTATGAAAACTGAAAATGACCATCTAGCATGACTTCAAAGTAAACAACTACACACATGTAAGGTCTGCATGCCCCATGGTTTTGTATGTACATACATATGGTTCTTTTTATGCTCATTAAGTACAGATGACTACCACTGTGTGTTATTATGCAGGCACACATGCAAAATATTAAATCAAGTAGAATGAAGAAAAAAGGGTTTTGCAACCTTTTTTCATTTCAAAAAAGGGCTGTGCAACCTTCAATTAGAATGAAGAAAACTTCCGCATACATAATTCCAACTACAAATACCAATTTAATGGAGAAATTCCACGACATCGCCGATTAAATAAGCACTTGTAAATAGGCCTATTAAATATGCAACCACATTTTGGGACACATGAAATTATCAAACAAGCTTACATCAGCTTTTTTTCCAATGTTTTTTTATAGAACAACCAGTGCACGGTTTTTTCAAAGAGAATCCAAATCAAAATTTGTGGAATTGACTGGTCTAAACCATAGCATCCATACAAAGCCAAAACAAGTATGCAGTGCGACTATAATGATACCATCACTATTTTTCTCAAACATAAACAATCATAAGTAATAGCCAAATGACAGATTTTTTTTCTAACATATTTGCACTCAATTATCGGTAGGGATATCAGTTAATCCATTATAATATGCAGTTCAACGCATAATAAATTTATTCAGTCCATAAAATAATACGCTATATAATTAGTAGTCATATTCCAATGACCTAAACCTGCCATACTCACTCCAGTTATATAGCGATCAATAAAGTGTTATTTTGTTGACACTTGTATTATTCTCGGTATTTTAATAGCTCATTTTTGTGGAAGTGCAAGCTGCCTTATATTTTCGGTTTTCTAAATATATAGTGACTTAATTTACTTAATGACTGCTGCAAGGACTTAATACACATGTTTGTATACGTATTAGTAAATTTAGTACCCGTAACAACAACAGCTTTAGTATTTTATTATTATCAAAATAACTTAATACGACACAATCAGAATGGCATTGATATCTCAATGAATTCACCATTATCAGTCAAATGGTTAGTCAAATGTAGGGCATGAGAATTCGATGTATAGATAGAAAGAAAAAAAACTTTGAAGTACCTCTAGATTCCCAATGGGATAAAAACGTTTTTTTGCACTTGGCACCACAAGTGATTCGAATATGTCATCAGCTATCTCTGGTGGCAGCTCCAATATGCCATCACCGGTTGTCTCTCGAAGTGATGCTAGTTTCTCTGTGCAAGCTCTCGTGAAATTGTCCTATTAGAAAATAATTTTTTTTTCAGGAACATATTAACTAAGTGCATTAAGTAAATTAAGAAAAAAAATACAAGGAATGAAAGAGACCTGTTTATGATGAGCAATATAAAGCAAATGTTACTCTAACTAGAACATATAACAAAGAAAGAGCCATATTGCACCATAAAACATCAACTTTATGTATTTATATCGTTCGAGTGTGCCTTAGCTCAAATTTTCCTCAAAACAAATTATTACTTACGTAGAAAAGAAAATTGATACTTTTCATGGTTTGGAAATGAAGATGGTCATCCTTCGCTATTAGAGAAAGAGGACGGTGTTCCTTCCAGATAAGTAAAATGATTTTACTTAACAAATGGAGAAGGAAAAGAAAAACAATCTACCTTTGCGGTTAATTTTTAGGACGGAGTTAGTTTCCTTTAAAATGGCAGAAATAAAATCTTCCTTTGCAGTTGAATAGATGGTCTTCTTTTACTAATTTAATGGTATATTTGAGACTAAAAATTGATGCTAAGTGAGTTTTAAAAATTTAATTAGACGAGGATGAAACGTGAATATTACCGAATGTTAACAAAGCAATGTAGCATTTCTTTTTCTATGGAAAGAAAGATTGTATACGCAATGAATTGACTGTTTGACTTATCAAACATATAGTATACTGAAATGACTATTAAACTAGTATTATAAAATCAGTTGAAAACTTATAGACCTGGAACATACAGGCAACATAAAGTTTTTGAACCAAATTCTTAGCAATTCAGGCATGTTAGAAATGACCACGGTCATAGCAACAATGCAATAGTTACCTAACATTGGTCCCTTGTCTTGCTGATATGCCACCCGCACACGAACGCGAAAAGGGAAAAAATTAAAGGGGAAAAAATTCCTTCCATTGTATGAGATATTTGAAAGCATTTATTGAAGTTTGAAAAAGAAGGGAAAAAAATAAAAAACAGAAAATAAATCAGCTCCAAATAAAATAATAATACATGCATTTTGTGCTATTTTCCTGCCCTTTTATCAAAAGACACCATTAATAATATTCAGGTATATACATATTTTAATATGTTATGTGCGCTAATGGTAGTGGTGCTTTAGACAGGTTCTAATAAAGTACCAGTCTTGCTATCCAACTAATAATATTATAAATACGTGTACAGACTTATCATATTACGAAACAAATAGGGAGGGAAAAAACATGAAGATCAAGGAATGAGAGCAAGAACAGCAGCACAGTCCTTGATCTAGTTCAAAATGCAAACAAAACAAAAGCCCAAGGTATAGTTAACCCTACATATTCATTTTAATCTGTTTATCTGCTTTTATATATGTCCATTTAATCCTACATATTCATTTGTTAAAGCTAACAAAAATTTGGGAAAAAGGATTTCATATGCCTCAAGACGATATGTGATTTTAATCTAACGAGTGTGCACCCGTGCTTCGCACACGGAGATGCGGAAATATTGTGGGCATACAGTGAATGAAAGCAAAGTTAAACAGGTGAGGTACAGTAAATTAAAATGTACGGGGTAATAATAGCGGGTGTGCACAGTGACATTTGCGTAATAATGATTAAGTGTTGTCTCATTATGCGTGCATGGGTAACATACATTGTAGGATATAAAAATACCGTAGCATTTTATTTTTGATATAATGAAAGTTTGAATAGTTGATATACCAAGCAAAGATTTAGTTATAAAAAATATTCAGAAAGGACAACATGTAAATGATAACAAAGGACGAAGGCTTAGTTTGGGGATGAAATCATTGAATGAATAAATGCCAGCATGCAATATACTGTTATTATCCATTTGTACAGTGTATTATAATTGCACACGTACCATGTGAATGAGTAAAAAATCTTAGAATATGATGCTATAAAGTACCGTTGCACAGATGTATATTTTGACATGCTGCAAAGAGGACCACAGGTCGAAAGAAAACAAAACCAATATTTAAAGCCATGAAGTAGAAGGAAAATTGGTTCCATAGATAACAAATTTCATGCCACACGCTGGAAAAAGGCAGTTGGTAGTAACGTGATTTGAAGAAAATTAGATTAGGATGAAAACACTATGCAAATTCCAAATCATTACATAAATTAAAAAGCATGCATCGTGATTAAGGCTGGTACATAACATAAAACATTTTGTCATACATAAATAACAGGCAGTTGCACGTCAGAAAACGCTAAGCAGTCATTGTTTATGAGTTCATTTCTTGTTTTTTGCTGTTGTGCATGCCGTGCTCAGTAACTACCTGCATTGAAAATTCATAGGTCAGAGACTGAAAATGTATGGTATGAAAAGGTATTAAATTGTCATGGTAAAGAACTTCAGATGTGGTAAATGTAAACAAAAATATGAAATATCCAAAAGAACAGTCTTCAACACAAATATTATGACTATAATTAAAATAACTAATAATATGTCTTAAGTAAGCCTAGGGGTTAATCACTTCCAGCACTCGCAAACAGGACGGTTAACACCTTAACTCTATCATCTTCACAGTTTCATCCTCTTGTCATATGTGGTCCGTTTCGTTCCTCTCGTCTTCCTGGTATACACGTGATAAACCCTATCGCATCTCTCCCCTTTGTATTGTGAACTAATTTTTTCATGTCTGCAATAATTTCTGTTCTGCACTCATTCCCTGTTAGTGCTTGAACAATCTGCCCCATATTTTCATGCCACATGCAAGTATTCTTCCCCACTTGACAGTATGAAACCACCATGCCTCTTTTTTCTTAATTTTTTTTTTTTGTTTTTTTTGTTTTACAGGAACTACTAACTGCCGATAATTCCACCACCACTGCTCCAACGGTGCACCAATTCTCTTGCCGCTACTGCCTGTCAAATCTTCACCATGATGTCGAATATTTCGTAGTATCACCGAAGAAGTTGCACAATCTTTGTCGAACCTGACTGCCAAGAGTGATAGTGCTGCTTCTCTAGTATTTCCGATCGCTAATCCCACGTGATGTTGTTTTCTCCTTCAGGATGCAACCGTCAGTTCGAACTTTCCCATAATATACAGTACCCACCCAAAACTTCCCTGTTTGGCTCTACTCTCCTACGTATATGTGTTGTTATTATACGTGTTTTTATTGAATGCTTGGTGGGAAATAATTGGCAGCGTTTCATTTCGGTTTGGTTTATGGATATAAAACATGCGAAAGACGTCGTATATGTACACCCTGGAACCACCCGCTGTCAATGAGGCATGTTACATGATAGTCAAAAAGACATTCTTCAATATAATGCATATATGAAAGAATATAAGGCAGAAAACATTAAATGTATTAAGGGACTGATTAAATTTCCAACTGAGCGTACGTTTGTTTTATTTTTCATCTACATATAAAGTGAACATTCTGTTATTGGTGGAAAAAATATCATTAATTTTATATTATTAAAGTGGTTGTATATACGCACCCTGAATGAGTCATGTGAAATGGTAGGTTAAAAGACATTGTATGACATAATGCAGTTATGAAAAGAGTAAATATAGAAAAGAAAGTTTTCATTACATCCCTTGTAGTATGCTTAATTGTTTGTTATATGCATAAATACATAGTTGTATACATGTTTGGTTAATAATGTATACATCAAATTCAGCAGCAGGAGATTTAAGGAACAAAAATAACATCGATGCTTACCGTAGCTGTATTAAAATTAGGTGGATCAGCATGAAGGTATCAATTTTGGCAAAAAAAATACATTTACGGCCTATTTTAATATTATGAGTAGTAGGCCTAGGTCGTTAATATAAAATTTGATGCACAAAAATTCGTTCCTAATAATTATTGTAAATTACATTCATAGAATTTAAGTACTGTAATAATCAGCACTTTTCATGGAACTTTCGGCTATTTTTGATTAAAAAAAATTGTGGCGAATGCGCGCACTGTTCACGGGAAAGTTGCATATATTATTCAATTTTTAGATAAAAGTGCTTATATATGTGATACTATTGGCAAAATTAGTGCAAAAAATTAAACGATTATTAGTTAGCTTAGTTCCAGAAACTTAATTTAGACACCTTTTTTGAAGGATGTTTGACTATTTTGAAACTGAAAAGGGACTTTAACCAAACTGCCCATTTTATATTTGTAATATCGTTTATGCTTGTTCGACAAATGTTAGAAGTAGAAAAAATTGTTTCAATGTGTATAAATGGAGATTAAAAATAATAATTGATGGGTGTTCATTAAGTTATTACAAACTAAATAAATACACGTGCTATTTACAAAGCTCATTAAGCTGAATGCAAGCTTGTTCCAAATGAAAATGTAGATTTAAAATAAACAAACTTCGGAACGATTGAAGCAATGATCGAACCATATCCAAGCGTAGTAAACAATCGGATTGGATACAGATCCAAGGATTAGTAGGTCGAACACATATATGTGTTAATAAAAATTTATGTTGCCATAGCCGACTGAACAATGTTTGTGTATAAAAAATATATAGGGCTAAAATATGACAGTTTGAGGGAAAATGTTATTTTTATGTACATAAGAATTCTGTACTCATTATGGTGTTACATTGAATTTCAAAACATGCATTCAATCTCAAACATTGAAGTTCCGAGTAAATCATTAAAAACAGGTCTGTCTCGACAAATTCAATTATAAGAGTAAAGGAAGGTAACCATAGTCTGCTCGCGAATACTAAATTCACCATATACCAATAAAAGGCATAATAGATATATATTTAATATTTGAGTTTCAGTTGTAAGAAATCTTGCACACCCATGATTCGCATGTGTTAGGTAGGACGTACCGATGAGATGCGCGTGATGGTTGCATATGTGGATCAGTGGAGAATGCTCTAATGCTGAACTTATGTCTACGCATAACTGAAAGTAAATCCATGCTTGATATGTAGATTCCGCCAACAGAATTATTAATGCGAACGGTCACCTATTGAAAATAGATGGGGTTTGATGTTTTAGTTATGAATGTGTAATTATGAAAAAGTAAATATGTTTACCTTGTTTACGTTGCAGCCTGTAGTGTCATTGTGCCATGGGACGTGAGTTTCCAATTTTCTTATTTGTTGTTGTATTTCTAACTGTGAAGGTAAGTATCTCGAACGCTAGGCAAAAACGATGGTAAATGAGTGCTTGAAAATAGCAAACGTGTGGCTTTGTGTAATGTGGTAAAGTGTATGTGGTGTACCTGTGCAGATGTCGACCTTTGCATAATGCGACGTAGGAACTTTATCTCATTCCTAGATTGTAGCAAAGCAGCATGCAATTCGCGAGGAGGCTGTTGTATAGATTATGTTAGAAAATGAAATTTACAAAAGATGTAGCATTTGTGGATTATTTAATGTCATTGCCGTTCAGATTACTTATGGTGGCCAAAGGCGAATAAAAGATATAGTTACAAAAAGTGTATGGTAACTTAGCTGGAAGAGGCGAGATATCGACTTGAATTCCTTGTGACTTCAAAAGTGAGCAGGTCAATGCAATATTTCTATCCATCTGCGCAGATTGTATGATTAAAATGGAAAAGGTAAGCCGATGGTTAGTATGAGTTAATTAACCTTCTTGCATAGAACGATGAAAACTTGAGTGTAGGTTTACCTGTCCATGGATTTGGATGTGAGTAGCAGTGTTCTGCAAGTTCTATTTGTTTCACATGTAGTGAGAAGACGGAAGTTAATTTATAAATAGCAAATGGTATATGAGTGGTTAGTGTTTGCAAATAATTGTGCATGTTCATTTTGGGGTACATAGAGTGGTGGTTATGTGTATGTATATTTGTGTGCATGCACACAGAAAAAGGATATGTATTTATGTTTCCTTTGTTGTCTTGTACCTTGTTATGCCCCTTTGGAGATGTGAGATTTGTTCTTAAATGGGGATTGCTAGGTATTTTGCGTTCCAAATTGTTGTTGACAGTTAGTTTGTGCCCCCAACTATAGTGGAATAAAGTGTGATGTAAACCTGTAACAATACCAGCGTATGAGGAAACAGGAAGCAACAACAAGAATCATATATATGAAGGAAGATCATAATTTAAACATTTAAAAATGGTTGAGGAATCAATGATGAGTTTCTTGTGCGGGTATTCAACGTTGGGTAAACAGATAGCAGTATACTATGTATATCTAGCAGTGTGTTTGTATAGTTATACATGTGTAGTTGGTTTTATTTATTAATGGAAGGTTAATATGTAATTAACATGTTTGAAATTAGTTACGATGTGCAGGAGTTTTAAAAATATCCAGGCATGGGCAGTTGTAACCGGATGTTGGAATTAAGGTTTTTTTTATCAAAGCATTGTTGTGTACAGGGAATAAAGGTATGTTAAGTTAAAATGGGATAGGAATAATAAAACTGGAACATAAATGGAGTAAAATGAAATATAGTAGAAGGTACAAATATTCATTCCACACGCAGCAGCACACAAACACAATACATGAAGTACATTATTGAAAACATAGATAGATAGCTAATACGAAGAAGGGTAGAGTGCTTAATCGATTGTCGTACGATATTTCTTCTTAGCTCCTCCCTTGATTTGAGAACCCTTGGTTGAAGTACTTGTTTGAACCTGGAAGTTAACGTATGGAAGATTAGAGGCATATTGGTTGGTAAGAAGTATTGAAGTTGAGATTAATTTGCTGCTAGTTGAAAATGACCTTTGCAGAGGAGGAGCTGGTCGTAGGTTGTTCCTTATCGTTTGCACGTGCGACAATCTTAGATGCAATCAGCTTTTTCTGTCCGCCAGAGACGAAGAGTTTGTCAAATTTTGTGTGAAACTTTTCATTGCGTCCTATTACTTGTTTGAGGATGGTTGCAACCCTTTGTGGACCCCCAACCTTCAGTTATATCAATTGTAAATGAAATTGTGTAGATGGTAACATTACTAAAAATGGGGAGCGTGTACGAAATTGAATACATGGATATATTAACGTTACGCACATCAGACTGTTGCATGGTAAACAAAGTATCCGCCTTATATTTGAGGAGGTACTCAGCCACATAGTCAAAAAGGAGAAGCGATCCAGAAGTAGTCCCATCGTCGACTATCAGTTCTAGGCGGAACCTAATAAATGTATATATAGTTTTGTGGTGTACAGTTAAACCAAATCATATCAAGTGTATTTTGGTGATGATGAGATTACCTGCATAACAGGTAAGGTGCGTCTGCATCACATTTTATGCAGTAGTTTGTGGATGTGGAGTTTCCAACTCTTTTTTTGCAAACATTGCAGTATAGGTACTCCCAACCGTTGCTGAGATTGACGTCAACGATCTTTGCTTCAAATTCAAATGTGCGATCCTGTGGAAATGCAATTTATGTGGATTTAAGTACACATGTTGGATTAATACATGTGGGAGAAAAAAGCTTAATACGTATGGAAAACAAATGAAAATTATAGTATATAAGAATATTACATATATGTGTTAAGTAAGAAATGAATTTGAAGTATCTGTTTATTAGCACAAGTAATGTCTTTAGGGACAATGGTCATAGTGTTAGTTAAATATAATAAACACCGTAGAAGAAAATTAAAGAAGTTGAAAATGGAAAAAAAAAAGTTAAATTAATAATGTCAAAATTCTTGTTGGTTAGAGTAGTATATGATGCAGCCACTACCGTCTTGTATACATTAGAAGATAGGCCTTGTTGTTGGAGTATGATGATTTAGAGGTGGTTAAAAATGGAGGTGAGAAGAAAAAGAAGAAAAACTACAGGAGACCAGAAGATGTAAGTTATGTTCTATGAATGAAAAAGCAAAGTTTGGATAAAAACATATCGATACGTATACGTGCATAATGGGTCTATGAATCGTACCTCAAGCTGGTGTAATTTAAGTGGTACTGATATTTGACGAAGTACTATTTATGGCAGGAAAAAAAAACATGTATGTCAATTGTTGTACCACGTGCAACTGTATTTTGGGAAAGCTAATGTGGGCAGCATGCATAACATTTGATGGATGGAAAACAGTAAACAACTTGGAAAACAAAGATGTGTAGATTATATATCGTTACCTCATACCCCAGCAGTTCTAAATTCAGTATGTCCGACAGTTTTTTCCCAGCAATTATGGTTGATTGTTTGTCTACCTGGTTGTGGTCATGTGTAACTGCGGGTAGCTTTCTCTTGCGAAAACTGACAAAACCCAAGTTAGTAGACGTTGTTTATGGTGCGTATTAATAGTGTAATATATTTCATTAAATGATACCTTCTCATCGGCTCGTTACCCTCAGTGGTATCAAGATTGGTGTACACATAGGTCGCTGTGGTAGATGTGAGGGTCGGTTTACCTGGTATGTAAAGAAGATAGAGTCAAAGAGATATCATTGTGATTTAAATAAGGTGATATTAGCTTTAATGTAGAATATACCTAGATAGTTTTTGACAATCATTGAGGTAAGGATGACAGTTTTGTTGTTTTCATCAAGCACTGTTGGGTCGATGTAGGATGTTTTATTTCCCCACAGAGTTGCCAAAATTCGATTGCCACTTCAAACAGAACAAAACCATGTTGAGTGAGCAATTGGTTATTAATTAAGTGATGTAAGCATGTTGCATGTATAGTATTGATACGGAAAAAGTACCAGTGCAAGTATAAAACCAGTTCCCGCTTTGGGGTAGATGCGCTGTTGCTGGTTGATTGGCCAACGACGTCACCAACGTGAAGCAAAATTCCAATGATATATGACATGAAGTTGATAACAGCAGCAATAAAGGGTGAATGCTAACGATGCATACTATTGGTCAAAATTAAATGAGTAAATAGGGCAAACCTGTTAGGTACTTAGTTGTGTGAGTTCTTTTAATCACTGTTGGGTAATCGGTGAAGGAGAACTTATGCATTGGTATGGCGGAACAGTCATCTTGAACTTCAATGAAGGTAGTCAACGCGTTAAATTCAATCTTGATGGGTTTGTAGACTGAGAGGTAATTAGCACTTGCAGCTGGGACATTGAATTCGGCTATGTCATATACCAATCCTTCTTCCAGTTTTCCACAAAAGAGTGGCATGTAATGTGGGCCCACTTCTGCATGGATCTCTCCACCCTAGAACATAGTGGAATAGTTCAGTAATGCGTAATTTTCATACAAAGATCGAGGTTGAAATTAGCAGCAACGAACATGAAATCTGAAGGAAAAAACCAACGGTTGAAGTTGAATTGAAATACATGGCATGAAAGTAAATCAAAGATTAACTGATCATGCGTATAAGACATGCAAGTACGTGGTATGAATTGGTAACTGTTATAATGGTTGTTTAATTGAATTTACATATATAATTTTATATGCAATTGCATAAAGGGTGAATGGTTGTTGCAGGAAAAGACGCATCAGTTTATAGCAATTGTTTGATTAAAAACTGGAAGTGTGGTCGCGTGCGGACAAAGCTATATCAGTGGTAGGTCAAATTGGGAAAAATGTATCAATTATTTTGTTGATTGTAATATAGATCTAACATCGCCACAAATGCAAGCGTCAAAGTGTCAATTATTTTAAACTTATAGTTGTGCCAAATAGAACCCAGTTTAAGTAAAGGTTATGCAATATTATACGTATCATTTTAATTTCCAGCTTTGAAAATCGGGTGAATGTAAAAAATTATAACATAAATCTGCTGTGTAAAAGCAGATGAAACATGGGACGACATGCGTACCAAGTTGATGTTGTATACACAATGTATACATATATCAGCGGGGTGGAGAGTTGTAGAATAGTTGAAAACAAAGGAGATGGTACCTCAACATCGAGTAGCTGCATATTGAAGCCGAAAATGTCATTTGTTCTGAGGTTGACGGAGTCCCAAAGCCTGCTGACTCGCACGCGGATGGTTGCGCCTGCAGTGCCAATGGTGAGGGAGTTGAGAGGTGTACTTTGAAGATCCATTGTTGAAAGTAGTGCAGGAGGCAGATAGGGTTTTATGGTAGTGTACAATGTGCTTTTATTGTAGTAGCAAGTTATGTGTAACATATGACTTATGGTAGTCCGTTGAATTTATTGATATAAGTTTTAATTACACAAGCTGTTGAGATTCATACTGTGGCAGGTTTTCATAGACTAATTTAATACGATCAATAAATGATGTAACTGATGTGTAGTTAGTGTATACATATATACATGAGGATGGCTCTTTGACTACCGAATGAATTTCAGGTCAGTAAGAAGGAATATATTTCATCATAATCTGAACAGCCAGAGGAGGACATAAATGTTGATTAATGTGCTAATAACGCCACAGCTGGAAAAATGATAAAATAGAAATAAAATCCTGAAAATTGCCAGAATTATAAATTATCCATCTTTAAAGAAACTTAAAAAATAAAAATAAAAACTGAACCTGTACAAAATATGATAGTTTTCCATAAACTAAGATGTTGGAAAAGTAATGAGATGAGGTTCGGTAGTTTAATGAATCATAAAACGTGTATAATATGAAAGATGAGCTACAACTAATGATAATTTTCTATAGAGAAATAAAAATTAACCTTCATAATAAACCGAAAAAATCGTAGATTTGAAGGTCAAATGTCAAAACAGTCTCAGGTTGGTTGCGCAAAAATGAGGCGTACGATTTTTTTATCGAAGATTGGAATATTATTTGGTATTACGATGAACACAGTGACCACTACCTTTATATACCTATTTAATTTGCTAATTGCTGTGTGTGCGTCAAAGATAATTTTGAGCAAAAGAGGCAAGGAATGCGTCGCAAATACAAAAATTGATACTTTTAGAGAACTTTTTTATTAGATTAGTATACATTTTATCTAAAGGTAAATGTATTAAAAAATGTTATTAATCGTTCACTCCTAATACATTAATTGTGGCGAGTGAGAAAGAGTACACAATTTAAAATGCTAGCACGCATGAGATTACAAACAGACTTAATTAAAAAGCAAGTGTTGGAATATAGCAAGTTTAATATGAACAGAAAACTAACCTTAGTAAGAAGGGACAATGCACATTTTATTTATGATGTCCCGTTCCAATGTACGATTTATAAGAGGAAGTCAATTATGCAAAGGTACCAATTTTTGGTTTGTTTAATACATCAAATTGCTGGTGTCAATATTTAAGCATCACCCTTGATGCATGATATCTTGTTTTGATTTTCTATTAGATAGGAGATCATATTGAAATAATAGTAATATTTAAACCCCACAAATACACCTTATTTTACTAATTTATGTTGTGTTTAACCAAATACAAACCCCCATACTCACATTTTCACACACATAGACACAAATATATATAGTACAGACGCATATGTTCACCAAATTTTGGTGTGATGACAGAAAATAGAAATTAACTTCTTAGTTGTCTGAAATAAATAAACTTTGTCACCAATTGGTATAGTCAAAAACAATTTGTTACCATTATCCGTTCTAGAAAAATTAATGCATAAGAATAATGTTCATTTGCATGCATATTATAAATGCAATTAAATATCTCAAGTCATCAACTACAAATTTAAACTTAAACAAATATTTTTCACAACTTGTGTTCTCCATGTCATCTTCTTCAGCCATTATTGATTGATATGATTGGAAATTAAAATTTTTTAATTTATTTTATTTCTGCATTGCTAGGTTACACATAATTATGTTGTTTTTACTTCCAGGTCTTTTTTTAAGTTTAAGGTGAGTTCTTTAACTAAACTTTATGGCTTAATTTTGGTAAATGTTTAAGTGGGGCTATTAAGTATTTAAGTGGGTGCAAATAGTTTAACGCTTTATTTACTTTTAAACGCAAGTTTAAACTTGAATAACTTATTGAGTGCACTTATAAATGATTTTTGTCATATTAATTACTTAAAATTTTCTATAATTTCTCCTTATTACAAAATATAAACGGTTTAGTGATGGTATCTTGTTTACGGCTTAATAAGACCATTGTTTTTATTTTATATGCTTTTTCCTTTAGATTGCCTAACCTTGATGTATAAACTTAAAATTTGCAATGAGTTGAGAATATATTTATTGTAAAAGGACACCCTTTTCATTGTAAGGAAACACACAATTATATGATATCATATCCATATAGTCCATAAACCAAGAGAAAAAAAATGCATCATACTAACATCTTAGACACATAAAAGGTAGCATGATTGGCCTTCTAAATATTTTTGATATGTAATAGTTTAAATCTACTAAACAGAGATCCTTTTAAATCACTGGAGATGGGGCCAAATAAGAGATCAAAAAAAAAAGCGAGCAATCATGTACGATATACTTATTTAAGAACATAAAACTAACAAACGTAACGTCAAAACATTGAAAATTAATTTAGAAATACAAAACAAAACAAAGACAGCAAAAAATTCTTCACTTGTTATTCCACCATTGTAAAATCAGATTGTTGTAAGTTTACAATTATTCACTGAGGTTTATTGCTTCAACGAACCCTGTGCTAGGGAAACCATGTACCTGATCGCTGTTGATTCCAGCCACTTATTTTAATCCCTATAATTTATTGTACTTTATTTTTGATTCTATCCTAGGTTGTGCCAGAATGACAGATCATTTTGAGTAAGCAAGGAGTTTAGAACTTAATCATAAACATGTATTATAGAACTATTTTATTCTCACTGTCACGTAAAAATAGGACCATTCATCTGTACAGTGGTTATTGGAATAGTATAATTATCACCTGAGAAGCATCATAATCAATACAGGAGAAAGCTAAATGCCACTGACTATTTTATTTAGTGTTTCAAGAGAGCATATTGAATTCAAAGTGTAAATACAAAGATTTTCAACATATTATATTTTTTTAATAAACGTGTAGTTTTCTTAGTTTATGTCTGCTAATAAGAAAGATGGTTCATAAAACTTTACTTTATACCAGAGCCGACCATCAGGTTTAATGCCGAGTTTCATGGTTTCCTTGTAGTGGGGCTTTGACGACTTGAAAATCCAATAGAGAATTTTTATCAGCAATCTTACACAATGAAGTTTATCTACAATGTTCCATTTGAAATAAGAAGATTGAAGAGCATATGTCTTATTTGTTGCAGAATTGGCCTCTGCCATTCCTTTATTGATGTGCATGCGCTTTTGCCTGCAGAAGCCATTTACAATGTTATATTGAAACATATAGTTATTTTTTATTTTCCAATTTACTTTTCTTTATTTGATTACATGCTATTTCAAGGAAAATGCACCAATAATACCCAAAAGAGATGACACCTTTTCTCTTTTTAACCGCCTTATCATGTTCCACAATTGCTGACATAATTATTTAGTGACATATCAGTGAACAGAAGAAAAATATTCGTAATATACATTTTTTCCAAGAAAACGCATGCTGCCTTTTAGGAATTGCTTAGTACAGAGCAAAATGTTGTAGCACAGTTCATTAACTTCATCTGGTTGTCCATCACACAGCCCAGTAATCTAATGGAAATGAAAAGCATTATTTATTCAGAATGGCAAATGAAAATAGAAGAATTGATGAAACTTAAACATCGGAAGAATGACGCACTCTACAGTTAACAACATAAAAGTATGTAGGAAGTATGTCGAATGGTTTACGATAATTACCCTTTCCATATTCATCGATCCTTAGAAAGCTGAAAAAATTAAGAAATAGTAGTAAAGTATCTCGATTGTAGGTTTGCTAAGGATGCCCTTTATCACGTGTGGGTGGAGGAAAGGCAAAGGAGTTACTATACGTGAAATTCGCGAAATCAAAAGTATTAATCTGAGAAAATTAAATAGAAAATTTTGTTATCTAATTGGATTTAAAATTTTGAATGCTTAGGAAAAAGAGTACTAAAATACCTCAATCATGAATTTATACATAGATTCTTTGGTCTAAGTGCAGATTTAAGACATCCGCAAAACTATCGCGTGTGAAACCAAACGGTACACAGTGATCAGACCATGGAGAGTGGAGGACAGAGCAAAACCTTTATTTTGAAAAGAGTGGAAATATCAAAGAGTCATTAAAAGCAGGGAACATGTTAAAGATTTTTAAGGGGACAAAACCATGATTTGATAGTGCATGTATAACTATAATGCCCCAGAAATTTTGACAACCCATATTAAAAGTAATGCTGTTAAATAATTGCAATGACCAAACCATTTTTAAATCTAACATAAATTATTTTGTTTAAGAAGTTTTGGTCGAAAAATGTTTTCTATCCTAACACCAAATATCCACAAACAGGTAGAAAACTTAACAAAATCCGACACCATGAATGCATAAACAAATAAAAGAGTCAATACAAATCTGGTCCCATAAAAGCAGGAAGATGCCCTATCAAATTAGTAAGATCTACCAAGAAGAGTATACCATCTAGGGATGCAACGGGAAAAAGACATATAAATTCCCTGAAATCAAAAAACGAATGATGCAGAAGTGCTAAATAGCTTACGACAAAGAACATAATGTGAAGTATGCTGCATTTTTTTGTGCAGTCACGTGCACTTCAGTTTTTGTATGTTAAAGCCTTATGGGCCTATTACATGTTAAAGCCCAAACACCATAATATATATTGTCTCATTTGTGAGGGTTTTAGGGTGTGTGAGCTGAAAATTTATGTGAGGGTTATGGCTTCAGCCGTCATGAGAGAGTTGTGATGAAACTTGTATGTATCTCTCCCCTTTTGCTTCTCCACCGTAAGAAATAAAATCATTCTCTCTTGCCCGAGGACGTAGGCTATTGCCGAACCTCGTTAAATCTTTTTTGTGTTCTTTCATTTTCAGTTTTGTTTTTGTTATATATTTCCGCTGTGATTAGATCCTCTGATCTACAATTGGTATCAGAGCACCCGGTTTCAGTTTCTGGAGGTGTGGTGGTGTTTTTTTTGAAGTGCACAGAAGGTGTTTGTGTTTATTCCTGAAAGGTGTTTGTGCTGAATATGACTGGATCAAGTCCATCTACGACTGTTGGAACTGTTCGAGCACCAAAAGAGGAGAGAACGGTTTATCATAGAGCAAGGTTAGAGGTAGACAAGTTCAATGGTACCAATAACTTCGGCTTATGGAGGACTGATGTGGCCGATGCTCTTGAACACTTGGATCTAGAAGCTTGCTTAGGAGAAGAAAAGCCTGATGATTGGTCCGACAAACAGTGGGAGAAGAATCAGCGGCTTTGCTTGGCTGCGATTAGAGGCTGCCTAGAAGCCCATATTAGAGTGAACTATCAACATGAAACCTCGCCAAAAGTGTTGTGGGAGAAGCTTGAAGCAAAATACCTCGTGAAAAATGTAGCAAACCGAATTCATTTGAAGAGAAATTTGTATCGGTTTAATATGAAGAAGGATGCAACTCTAACGGAGCACATCGATTCCTTCAACAAGCTTTTAACCGAACTGGTCAATTATGATGAGGTAATTCCGGATGAAGAAAAGGCTATATGTTTGGTGAATTCTCTTCCAGAGAAATATGAGCCCGTAATCAAGTCGTTGATTCATGGCAAAGACAAGCTCACTTATGATGAAGTTGTCACCGCATTATGTAGTGAAGAATTTCGTAAGATGCATAGAGATGACATCTCTAGAGAAGATAGTGGTGAAGCTCTAGTAGTGAGGGGTAGAAAAAATGACCGCAAGAAAAATGTTGGCCAAAGTCGTGATAAAAGTAGAGGACCATCTAAAGGAAAGGGACGTTTAGCTAAAGATGAATGTGCATGGTGTCATGAGAAAGGCCATTGGGCTAAAGATTGTCCGAAAGTGAAGGAGCGAGACAAGAAAAAGAAAAATGCAGCGAATGTTGTGCAGTCCAACAAAGATGACGGGGCTGAATCGGATTTTTCCTTAATCACAATGCCTTCAATTCTTTTGGCAGAAGATGATGAGTGGGTGCTAGACTCGGGAGCAACTTTTCATGTGACTCCACATAGAGAATGGTTCTCAAGTTTTACAAAATTTGAAGGTGAAGTATTGATGGGAAACCATCATTCTTGTAGCATTGTGGGTATTGGAAACATTCGGCTAAAGTTGCATGATGGGACAATTAGAGAATTGAAAAATGTGAGATGTGTGCCAAGTATGAAAAAGAATTTGATTTCTTTAGGAATGCTCGAATCCAAGGGGCTCAGACTTGACGGTCGAAATGGTGTTATAAAGGTGGTTTCTGGTGCTATGGTTATTATGAAAGGTACACGTCGTCACAACTTATATTACTTGAATGGAAGAACGGTGATTGGAGATGTTGCTACAGCTGAACAAAGTGAAGTTGCAGCTAAAGAAATGTCAATGCTATGGCATATGAGACTTGCACATCCAGGTGAGAAGTCATTAAATACTTTGATACAACAAAATTTGTTGAAAGGGGCTGCTGTTAGTAAGCTTGATTTCTGCGAACATTGTGTGAAAGGCAAGAAGACCAGGTCTCATTTCAGTAAAGGAATGCATAAATCTAGTGGTGTTTTGGATTATGTACACTCGGATGTATGGGGTCCTTCCAAAAATGCATCTTTGGGAGGTAAGCATTGGTTTGTTTCTTTTATTGATGATTATTCTAGACGTGTATGGGTGTATGTTATGAAACAGAAAAGTGATGTTCTAGAAGTATTTGTGAGATGGAAGAAAGCGGTAGAGACTCAAACTGGAAGAAAACTCAAAGTGCTTCGTTCAGACAACGGTGGAGAGTACACTAGTGATCCATTCCACAAAGTATGTCAAGATGAAGGAATTAAAAGACATTTCACCGTTAGAGGAACACCGCAGCAGAACGGAGTTGCAGAGAGGATGAATCGTACATTGTTGGAGAGAGTACGGTGTATGTTATCAAATTCTGGTTTGAGTAAAGCATTTTGGGCTGAAGCTGTTACGTATGCATGTTTTCTTATCAATCGGTTGCCTTCATCCGCATTGAAAGGTAAAACACCTATGGAAGTATGGTATGGTAAGCCTGCTTATGACTATGATATGATTCATGTATTTGGTTGTTCTGCTTGGTATCATGTGAAAGACAATAAGCTTGGTGTACGTGCCATTGAATCAATATTTGTTGGCATGAAGAGTGGTGTCAAAGGATTCAAACTTTGGAATCCTGTTGAAAAGAAGATGATCATAAGTAGAGATGTTACATTCAATGAAGATGCTATGCTGAAGTCAAATAATGCTAAATCGACAGAAATTAGCACTAGCAGCCCAAACAGCTCCAACAATCCCAAGAATGTGCAGCGTGTGAAGTTTGATGTTGTATCGCAAGCTCCAGGTGATGCTGAAAGGTCAAAAACTGCTGCTGAAAGGACAAAAACTGCTGCTAATATGTCAAAAACTGCTCCTGTTATGTCAAAAACTGCTGCTGAACCGTCAAAAACTGCTGCTGAAATGGCAGAATATGATGCTGAAATTGATGAAAGCACTGCTGATCCGAGTAGTGCTGATGATTCAGAAGCAGAAACTGAGAGGAATGTTCAGGAATCGATTGCTACTAGCAGACCAAGAAGAGATATCAAGAAACCGGGTTGGTTTCGAGATTGTGTAACATATGCTTTATCTGTTAATGATGAAGGAATTCCTGAAACATATATGCAAGCTATTCATAGTGTTGAATGTGAGGAATGGATAGCGGCTATGAGTGAAGAAATGGCATCTCTTCACAAGAATGACACTTGGGTTCTCACCAAACTTCCAAAAGGCAAGAAAGCAATTGGATGCAAGTGGGTATATGCGAAGAAAGAAGGAGCAAAGAAGAATGAGGTCCGCTACAAGGCGAGACTAGTTGCAAAAGGCTATGCTCAAAAGGAGGGAATTGACTATAATGAAGTGTTTTCTCCGGTTGTGAAACACTCCTCTATTCGCATTTTGTTAGCCTTGGTAGCGCAATATGATTTGAGTCTTGTTCAAATGGATGTAAAAACAGCGTTTTTACATGGTGACTTAGAGGAGGAAATTTATATGTCTCAACCAAGTGGATTCAAAGCTTCCGGTGGAGAGGATCTTGTGTGTAAATTGAAGAGATCATTGTATGGATTGAAACAATCTCCGAGACAATGGTATAAACGATTTGATCGTTTTATGTTAGATCAAGGATACACTAGAAGCCACCATGACCATTGTGTTTATTTGAAAAAACTAAATGATGGTTCTTTCATTTATTTGCTTTTATATGTAGATGATATGCTTATTGCATCGGCTTGCAAATCTGAAATCGAGATGTTAAAGTGCAAGTTGTCGGCTGAATTCGAAATGAAGGATCTTGGAGATGCTAAGAAAATTCTTGGCATGGAAATTCGAAGAGATAAGATGAATGGTAAAGTATGTTTATCTCAAAAGGCATATTTGAAGAAGGTATTAAAGAAGTTTGGCATTAATGAGAGCACCAAAACAGTGAGTACACCTTTGGCTGCTCATTTTAAATTAAATGCAACTATGTGTCCTTCTTCCAATGATGAAATTCAATTTATGGCAAATATACCGTATGCTAATGCCGTGGGGAGCCTTATGTATGCGATGGTGTGTACACGACCTGACATTTCACATGCCGTGAGTATGGTTAGTCGTTACATGCATGCTCCTGGAAAAGAGCATTGGAATGCGGTCAAATGGATTTTGAGATATCTTTTGGGAACTATTGATCTGGGTTTGGAATTTGTGAGAGACATGAACAACAATCATTTATGTGTTGGATATGTGGACTCGGATTATGCAGGTGATTTGGATAAAAGACGTTCCACTACTGGATATGTGTTTACATTGGCAGGTGGTCCTATATGTTGGAGATCGATTTTGCAATCGACGGTAGCATTGTCTACTACCGAGGCGGAGTATATGGCTGTGACTGAAGCTTTCAAAGAAGCTATATGGCTGCAAGGTTTGTTGGATGATTTGGGAGTGGTGCAAGATCAACTTCCTGTGTATTCTGATAGTATGAGTGCCATCCACCTAGCAAAGAATCAAGTTCATCATGCCCGAACAAAGCACATTGATGTGCGTTATCATTTCATTAGAGAAGTATTAACTGAAGGTCATATTCTCTTGGTGAAGATTGATACAAAAGAGAATCCCGCAGACATGTTGACTAAAGTGGTTCCTAGTGTCAAGTTCAAGCATTGTCTTGACTTGATTAATGTTTTGTATGTTTGATGTATGATACCCCAATAGGGTGGAGGTTCTTCGGAACACTGTGAAGTCTCGTTCTGAGACATTATGATGAACTACGGCAGCTTGATCCTTTGGGTACGTAGGCAGCTACTTTGGTGGTGCAGCTGGATATGTGGCAATCAGAGAGCTTTGTGTATGATCGTCTCATGCTTTTGTGCATGATCCGAGGTGGAGAATTGTGAAGTATGCTGCATTTTTTTGTGCAGTCACGTGCACTTCAGTTTTTGTATGTTAAAGCCTTATGGGCCTATTACATGTTAAAGCCCAAACACCATAATATATATTGTCTCATTTGTGAGGGTTTTAGGGTGTGTGAGCTGAAAATTTATGTGAGGGTTATGGCTTCAGCCGTCATGAGAGAGTTGTGATGAAACCTGTATGTATCTCTCCCCTTTTGCTTCTCCACCGTAAGAAATAAAATCATTCTCTCTTGCCCGAGGACGTAGGCTATTGCCGAACCTCGTTAAATCTTTTTTGTGTTCTTTCATTTTCAGTTTTGTTTTTGTTATATATTTCCGCTGTGATTAGATCCTCTGATCTACACATAAAACAGACTATTGCTTGCTGGCTCATGATGTGTATGTTTCCTACGTGTACAGTCCCACCTTGTTTAGCCTCCCTCATTGCAGGTCTGCATAACAGTAGGGCAAGTATTCTATAATATGTTTTTATAAACCATAATAACATGATTATCTATGTGATGATGTCCGGTGGACTAATTTTTATATAACCTTGTGAACGAGTATTCTTTGTATTTTTATTTATTTCTGAATTTTTAAAAAATTTACATGACCACTCTTTTGTTAAAAACTTGAATCGTATAAATTATAACTAATATCTAGCGTATAATGGTTGTATGCAGTTGTATTAACATTATGTACGCAGCCAAAATATCGACTCTTTCATTGGCAAAATTACGACTCTTCCATTGGCAAAATTAATCATTGATGATCAACAGTTGGTGACATAAAATTTTCTGGCACAGTACTTATGATTCATTCTTTAACATATAATATTGGAAAAACATAAATAGACATAGACAAATAGGGGAACGGTTATTGAGTACTTGTCATGAACAATAAAGCATAAACTTGTAGACCAAGTATAATTGCAACATATGAATAAAATCCATAAACATTCATAATCGATGAATTCATCAAAAATATTATTAAGAATGCATTAAAAAAACGTGATGTGTGAATTAGATGTTCGTAACATAATGAAGCAACTGGAAACAGAAAGACCTCATTGTGTAAAGCTATAAATTGAAGCCGAACACATCATTGCTTCTTAAGATGATGGTATCCTGTAATCTGTCAATTTGCACTCGAATTGTATACTATCAATGCTAAGTGAGTCCAGAGAGTTAAACATAGATTGTGTATTGCTGAAAGTGAAAGAAAAATGTTAAAATGGCTTTTGACTTGATTAATTAATATGTAATAAAAGGCAGAAGCTGAAAAAGGGATGTTGTAAATATTCATATTTGAATAGCTTTAAATTTTTTGGGCCTTCGTATAACTCCACCATACTATCCAGCATAAAGGTTAGAACTAATCTAAGCTAAACGCAACCATCTGTATCAAATACTTGTAAATCATGTCTTGCAAACTCCAATCATGATGTCCAAAATGGCACCAACATGACTATTTCTTTTAGGATGAAGCAGATGGTACGAAAATTTAACGGGAAGACATTCAACAGGAAGAAAAAAATGACAACAAAAACCTTTTTATTTGATAAAATATATCACGTAAGAGAATGAGCAGCATAGAAAGCAGAACTATAAATTGGTATACGTCAAAAGTACATGAAGCTATAGCAGAAGCGTGGAAGGATTTATTTCAGCAGAGTGCAGGTATTTCGGTACAAAAAGCTGGAAGAATAGTAATGTTTTTCAGACATCGATGCTACTATGTTTACCATATATCAATTTAATAACGAGAACTTTTAGTTTGGGTAGGCAAGTTTATTTGTAACCTGCGTGCACCTGCAGCTTTGACATAAGGATAAATAAAAGAAGGTACACAGATATGATCTTCATCTGTTTGTGAATATGTGTTATGCTCGACCCTGTGGAAGCGGTAGATATCCAAGTGACGGGACGTTGATGTATCCAGTGTGATCTTAATTATGTACGTAATAAACTGTCTATCTACGTGCGAGTATATAATGTACTAAAATTATATGGTAAAAGGCAGTAAACATACATGGAAGAGATCATACACAATATATAACACAAAGTGGGGGTAAAAGAACATGAGCACAAAAGCATTCAATAGTTGAAAAAGTGATGGCGGAAAAAATTTCAGAATAATATTTTCATACAATCGGGTGTTGTAAGAAGACCGGAAAGTCTAAACCAAACACATATGGAAAAATACATCAGCTGGACATATTTGTCTTCCACTGCCAGTCATGTGAATAACTATTCAAAACATATTTGTCATCAGCATGTAGCAGCCGTGATTTGTCCATAATTAACATGTTTAAGTGAGTCACAAAGTTGGTGTAGCATACAATGGAAACGTAACAAAAAATTTGACCATCAAGCTGTAATTATTTGAATAATGGAACAACTATTATAAAGAAAGGTAATGCAAAAACTAAAGGCAAATCTGCGTTCTTGATAACCATGGAACACAGACGTGCAACTGGTCAGAACGTACATTATGAAAGGAAATTTATTTGCTACTTTCACCTTTCATCATCGACGATGAAGTAACAAAAACAAATCAATTTGTAAGCATGGTTGTTTATAAGTTGTCAAATATTTCATGAAATACAATATTTTTGGTGCTTCCTACTTTCTCTGAACTTTGTTGTTTGATAAGCAGTTTAAGACCATGGTGCGATGTTGTTCTTGGAATAGCAACATATAATTGGTCATGTGAAAATACAGGTCTTGGCAGATATACACCAACATTATCCAAAGTTTTCCCATGACTATTGTTAATGGTCATTGCGAAACAAACCTTCACTGGAAATTGCAACCGACGAAGGACAAAAGGCCATTTTGTATTTGATGATGTATGCACAATTCGAGGTATCAACACGCTATTCCCCATATTTGCACCCGTTATTATCTCGGCTTGTATGACTTTTGATGCCATTTGGGTGACAATAAAACGTGTTCCATTACATAGACCCATACTTTGTTTTAGATTTCTAAGAAGCATAATTGGAATGCCTACTTTCAGGTTTAATATATGATTTGGAATTCCTGAAACTTGAAGAGTGTTTAGAAATTCAGTTGGAAACAATATGTGTTGATCCTTTATTCCTTCTGAAGCAGGGCTAATTGTATCAGCATTAAGGTAAGTAGTTAAAGATCCAGATAGAGATGTTGTTACAAAAGTATTAATCTCTTCGACAGAATCGTTCGTCAGTACCAAAACACAGCGAGATCGCAAGTAATTTAGTTCATGCAGTCGTGTTTGTAAGTCGGGGTACGTACTGTTTACAATATCTCTGATCGGATTGGATGTTTCATTGATTAACAAATCTTCTGGTATTTTTATCCATGTTGGCTCAGCTCCTGCTTGCAATGCAATGGCAGGGATTTTCCCATCACCTACATCCAACACCCATTTGGTGAAGTTTTGTAGTTTTTCTATTTCGGTAGGTGAACCATCATTCGATGCTAAGCGCATGTTAATGTTTAATTTAAAAGTACGACACTCAGCCCATAGGTGGGATTTGTTTATAGAGGACTGAACAATCGTATTCCGTGATCCTTTGGGTATGACTGGCAGGACCTGCCTAAAATCACCTCCCAATAATACGGTTTTTCCACCAAAAATGCGCTTAGCGAAGCAATTAACGCCATCATCCATTAAATCCCGAAGAGTCCTATCAAATGCTTCAAAAGAATTACGATGTACCATAGGAGCCTCATCCCAAATTATCAAGTCTGTTCTTATTATAAGCTTAGCAAGGTTTGATTGTTTTGGAATACCACACGTTGCATCTTCTGCGGCATCAATTGGTATTTTAAATCTAGAATGGGCAGTTCTACCACCGGGTAATAGTAGAGATGTTATACCTGATGATGCAACCGCCAGAACAATTTTACCCCTTGAACGCATATCGGTTATCAATGTTTTCCAAAGAAAAGTTTTCCCGGTACCTCCACTACCATATACAAAGTAAAAACCACCTAAGTTATGATTAGCAGCATTGGATACTACATCAAATATAGTCTTTTGTTCCATGTTAAGTTGAGATAGCATCGATACAGCTTCTAGCTCCAAACCAACACAGTCGTAGTTTAATTCTTCCTCAATTAATCTGTTCTGATAAGGACGCTGCATCGATAAGTCTGGAGTTGGCATAGCGGGGAAGTCAAGCAAAGAACGGTTGGTTAAAGTAAGAATATTTTCAAGTTCTATTAAACAACAATTTTTTAATTCTTCTTCTGTCAAAACCAACGTTGCATTGTTGCGGATATGTCGTTGATGCCATTGTATATCATCTGCTAGCAAATTCCAGTTTTTATTCCATACTTCGGATGGATTAGAAATTTCACAAAAAAGGAGCATCATTACAAACATTTGACGTAAGCTTTTGCCTGAACACCAATTAGCTGCTTCTAAAAGAGCATTATTCCATTCATTGTCATTTTCAAGCAATCCTAGGGAAACACATGCAGATTGAAAATCAGCATATACCATACCATTAACTGTTCTGATGTCTTCATAGCATGTTGTTCCCTTTACAACATTAAGTAGCATTCGTAGGTAGAACCTTTCTCCAGATGTTGGGTGCGCATAATAAATCCTGCCTATTTTTTCACCTTGTTGTCTTCTTTTCCAATGTATCTCGTCTTTGTACCATACCCACTTTGTTGGGAAATCTACATAGGGCAAAAGCTTAGCATCCGAATGGAGCGTATTTGTTTTCATCCATTCTGTGAACATTGTTCGTTCTATATTCGGTCGTTGTATAATTTGTGGTATCGTACTGTTGTCGGTGAAAGTAACA
Organism: Allium sativum; assembly: GCA_030737875.1. Classification (NCBI taxonomy): domain Eukaryota; kingdom Viridiplantae; phylum Streptophyta; class Magnoliopsida; order Asparagales; family Amaryllidaceae; genus Allium; species Allium sativum. Next base: position 255,169,224 of record CM060927.1, on the reverse strand, counting down.
GTGTGTTCTCCAGGGTAATGAAAACTTAGTCTTTGTACGGAGGGTTTACGATATTGTACCTCAAACTCAAATATATGCCAACATGCTTCGGAAGCAGAGACATACCGACAATCAAGATATTTTTTAACCTCATCAACCTGTTCGGGATTTCTTTGTGTATCACTGACGTTTTCTTCAATTACAATTGTTGCTCTATCATGCCCCTTGTTGATATATTTAAAAAGATATTTGACAGATTTGGTTTTATTGCATACCTATACATTTATATGCGCATTATACTTAACCAATAAATCTACATTGTGTGGTACTATCCATCCACTGTCAGTGTTAAGTTCGGATGATGTGAGGATGGAATGCCCATTTTTACGACGTTTATATATTGGGAAGCCATCCTTGTCAAAGGTTGTATCGTTTGAAAAAGGCTTTGGATAACGCTTACCACAAGCATTACCTTCCATACATTGTGCATTTGGATAAGCTGGCCCGTAGGGACCGTGAACCATAAATTGTCCGACAACATCATAACCAATTGGATCTATGTTAGGATTTGGCACCTCTGCGCTTATTACTCTATCAACCTGTAATGGGGCTTTTGGTTTATCTTCGGAATGCAAGAACAGTAAGATGTGAGCATGCGGCAACCCTCGTTTTTGGAATTCTACGGTGTATATAACTGTAAATAAGCGTAAAACATAGGGTTATAAGACATGAACGGAAAAAAATTAATACAGGTTAATTTTTATGAACAATGTTTAAATGTGCGTGTGGGAAAAAATAGTACCTGCTTTAGCTCGACCGAAATGCCCATCTTCATAAATATCCTGGATGAAATTTTTCAGTTTAATGTGGAAAACACGGGCGATGATATCAGGGTGATGTTCGGGTTTTTGACCTGGAATAACATCCAACATGTATGCAATTTCTGGCCACTTTGCATTACAGCTAAAAGTGATAAATAAATCTGGACATCCACCCCATCGACAAATAACTATTGCATCTTGATAATTTTGAACCATATATCTAGGACCTCCGGTAAAACTGGAGGGCAAGATCGTACATTTACCAACCGATTTAGCAGAAATATCTCCAGCGAAGACAGCATTTTGCAAGTCTTTGTACAGTTCTGATCGTATTTTTGATTGGTTGTTTCTAATCCATCTTAATCGTTCTTCTTCAATACAGGTGTATGCATCAACAATATACTGCTGCAACAAACGACCACCCCTAAGTAATGTTTGTCCTTCATTATCCCTATTCTGTAAACGAAACGCGTAGTATTCGCGAATTGTTAAATAAATTTTCTCACCATTATCAGCAAACCGAGGATTGCGATACTCAATATTAGGCCTAAATCCGTCTTCGGCAAAAGGAAAAAGGATTGGATACTGCATTGCCATAAAAGAAGGGTGTTTTTCGTTTATACGACGTAGGACACCTGTCTGTTCTTGTAAGATAATATCGCGGTAAACATCAGCTTGGTTGTCATCGCCAACTATTAAAGCAGCTATTTCTGAAGATGTGGGTAAGTTGTATTGTCTCTCGTCACTATTTCTTCTACCAACAATTCGAATAGTAACATTATGCAAATTAGCCAGGATAAATCGATCTCTAGCCATTTTGAACACTTTTGCTAGTTCATTTATCTCATCGAACATGGCAATAAGTCTATCTATCAATCTACGATCAACTTCCTTATGGTTGCCATTTCCACATGCACAAAACCTATTCTCCCTTTCATTTTCTGTGTCATAAATGTATAACTGTGCAAATTTGGGAACACCATCAACGGGGAGGAGTGAACCAATTTTGTGATGGTTTTGACCATTCAATCGAAATACGTAGACTCCTTTACCATTATTGATACTATTGTCCACACGTCCGCCCATTGATGTGAAAGCAAACATGGAGTTGTAAACCTGTATTTGTTCACGGAAACGTGCAGATATTCCTCCTTTGTTATAATCCAACAAACGTTTTAGAAGAGGAGGGGTTTTCTGTAATAGTGGCAAACAAACTTTTTCCCCTTGACAACATATAGAGAATCTAGCAGACGTTGGATTATCATTTTTCCTGTTTCGCTCAGCGTACCAAACAACTGCACTACATTCCGCACACGTGCTTGTTGGAGGCCCGAAATTCCAAGGTTTGAAAATGGTACCTATGATGGGGTAAGCACAAAATTATGTTTAAATTGCGAACATGTGGAGATGTATGAAAAGTGTAAGATAAAACTCACGTTGATGTACGTTACATGTGGCTAACTCAGGCATGCATCGGAAAAAAATGGTCAATGGACTGTTGGTACAAAGTTCAGTGGCAGATATCCCATTATCATTTGTAATTCCATCTGCATCATCTAATGCATTATATCCTGTAGGTAGTGCAGCGGAGTGTGAAGAAAGACTGCACACTAAAAGGAAAAGAAGGTGTTAGTTCACATTTGAAGCACATTGTCAGCTAAAAAGTGGGATTTATCATGTAGACAAACACAGTACCATGTCGTATATTTCTGGATGTGTATATATTTTTGGATTGCAACACGCCAACTCGATGACGTCGTTTCTTCCATTTAACTGCAAGCATAACACAGGGTACTAAGATAACCTTACATCGAAGAACAAAAGGTATGTTCACGCGTTGGATGCAAACACATTACGTATATCATCAAGAAGGAATACGGGACGCAAATAAGAGGTGGATGCACTTCTAGATGATTTAGGCAAACAATGTGTTGTAGATGGTACAGCTGGATGTAGAATGGAGCAAGCACGTTGAATGGTAGGTTTTGCTATGTTTTTTCCCATTGAACAGTGGACGCTGAGGAAGTCGAAAGGTGTTTGTTTTTTCGACCAAGTAGAGTAGGTTCTGCATCGGTCAATATTGAGTTTAGTACCTGAATGGAGCAAATGGTAAACGTGAGAGCGGCTAAATCATGAATAAATGACAGGTAAGGTGAATGACGATTGTATTTTGTCGATAAAAAGAGACGGTAGACCCATACTGGAAAAAGTGAAATGAGAAAAGGTGTCAAATACATGAGAACGGCTAGAAGACATGCCTGGTTTGTCTGGTTGTTGTTTCCTGATGCATAAACAGACGAAGGTAGATTAGAATTCCCGATAAAAGGGAAGTAAGCTTGAGACGTTGAGGTTGACCCGCAAGATGCTAAAGAACTTTCAATTATGTCTGAACGACGACGATGTTTTCGTTGACGATGTGGCACGGAGCAAACCTCACGGGTACCTGAACCAAATTCCCTTACGTTGTCCAGAAATGACTTTGAAGATCTGGATCGTTTACGCTTGGGTTGAACATCGTTATTGATTTTTAAACTATGAGTACAGGTTGAAGTACCAGACTGTATCATTGGAGGTTGGCCAGCAGTTGAAGACATGGCATGTATGGTTGTTTTTGTTTTTCTACTCATAGTGGATCATTCCATTTCCAAAAGGCATTCTAGCAAAAAGGTGAATAAAACATGACATCACCTATAATATATGTTCTCATATGCAAGCTTATCGGGGATACAAAATTTCCAGAAGTTGTAGTCTCTTGAACGAAAAAAGTCAACTACTTTTCAAATGCTTGCCTTGTACGTGAACTATAACCGCAAGCATCAACCATCATAGCTATCGACGTGCGCGCGTAGACGCGTGTGAGGGCAGAAAAGTCCTACCGTTAAGGCTTGCGCCTTATTGCAATTTAAGTGCACGTTTTTTGCAGTTTGAGTGCGCCTTTTTTTGCTAAATTCATAGTTTTTTTATAAATAGTTACATAATTTTTTTTCCCGGTCAATAAACTATGAAGTATGGTTTAAATTTCAAATCTTATTAATAAAATATGTAGATTATTGAAGGAATTATACAATATGGTTTACAAATTAATTTGTGGTTAGTAAAATTGCAGGTGAAACTCATATAAAAGGCATAGGAAGAAGACCAAGGCCAAAAAAAAAAACCAAGCTCAATGCTTGTGCCGTTTGGCGCCTTAGTGCGTTGACTACTAGGTCAACTATATATGTATGTGTATATACGTACACACACAGACATATATATATATATATACTTATATATATACTTATATATATATACATATTTATATTTATACACATATATATATATATATATATATATATAGAGAGAGAGAGAGAGAGAGAGAGAGAGAAGCACTCTGTAGGAGCAAATTATTGTAGCACAAACAGGCACTGCATCATTTAAGTATATGTATATTAAAATTGTGAAAAAATTCATGTGTAGGGTGAATGTAAGGAAGAAAATATCCTGCGGACACAGTATGAATATGGAAGAAGAAGTACGTTGGTGGAAAAATTTAAATTTGGTGTGTCATCAAAAAAAGTGCACATCCAAGTAGAAGGAAGACAAAATGACCGGACATCATTGCAAGAATGGAACAGGTAGTATGCTTTAATTTGAACTAAATGTTCGTACGTACGGAGGAGTAGAAAACAATGGATGAACATATAGAGGACGGAACAGGGCGAAGTAAGAACAGGTAATAGACTGGGGGGGAATGGGATTAGTTACTGAATTCAAACAGCAAATGATTAAATCAATGAAGGATTCAACTTGTACTTACAAAAAGTTATCAAAATAATAATATTTTTTCAGCTTTGCAAGTGCATGTGATACAGTTAACATGCATAAGGAGGACACTGCTGACATAAAGGCTCGAATGTTGGGAACATGCATTTTAAGAAATAGAGCCCACAATACAATCAATATACGTACACAAAATTAATGAGAAATAGATCTGTGGGTGAGTATAAATAAATCATAGTTAGACGCTAGTTTGAAGGGAAATATCATTTACCCTTTATATTTGTAAATAATCGTTTCATTTATTTCAGAATGAGTAACCCAGTATGATATTATGTATGAAGAGGTACGTACCTATGCAGTGAAAGCGAAAAGAAGGAAAAAAGGCCAAGGCCTACGGGTTGATGTTTTTCGAGCATTGCGCCTTTCGGTGTGCCGTTTTTGCGCCTTTTTCATGCTGGAAAAAATAAAATGAAACTGCTGCTTTTTTATGCAGGTTTAAGGAAATTGTATGCGTTTTGCTGCATTTTTGTGTTTTTTTGGCATTTTCAATGCAGTTTTTAGTCTGTTATAACCAAAGTGTAACGTAGCTTGCAATTTAACACATATGTTTAGCATTTATATGCAGTTTCGTGCATTTGCAAGGCAGTTTTCAACCTGATAAGAACAAACTATAGCATAAGTTTGCAATTTAAAAATTAACTTCATAAGTTCATGTCATATACCAAAATGAGTAGCGGAAAAGTCGATTCGGAGATCTCGAAGTTTCGGTTCAAAAATGTTGAGTTGGAATAAAACAACAAAAATTTCAGTTACCACCAAATTTGGCGTTTTTTATTGTTTCGGTTTTTTTCGCCGTAGGGCTTTTTTGCGCTCTTCTTCCCACTTACTAACACCTGCGCGCTAAGACGTAGAAAAGCCCACCTAGTGCGCCTTGCGCCTTCTTGCGCATAGGTGCGCCTAAGGGCTCGCCTTGACCACACACGTAGGTATGATATTTTTATGAATAAGTACAATGTTTTACTTATTTATTTCCCAACGTTGACTGAAAGAAGAAAGACATGTTCGTGTCCATTTTTAAAATAAGTCATGCTTAAGTATGAACCATTAATCGATTAAATAGATAAGCAAATGCTAGCTAATAGAACAAAGTGTTTTCAGTAGGTACTTGTATTGGTGTCAACACATGCTCAACGGGAAAACAAACATGCTATAACATTTGGTTGTCATAACCTAATCAGTTAACCTGATCATATATTAAAAATTGATTTATATTTAAAATTAGAGTCTATGATGCCTTTATCAAGAAGGAAGTTGTCATTTTAGGCAAAACAATTGTGTCGTCATCATGGCAAATAAATAACAAATAATAGATTTGTTTACCTTTGCACAAACTGGATCATTTGGTTAAGTAAATGTATAAGTAAACTTAACAAATCAAAACTAAGGGAAGATAATTCCCATGTAAGATAATGCTTTATAACTTTGTATGATATTTGCACCAATTATAAATTTATACCATATATCAGATTTGTATTATGAGAAATTATAAGTTCCACCATACTTCCAAAAGTGTTTAAATTACAGTAAATGATTATCAAATAAATATAGTAATCATCATTTTGAAAAATTAAATTGCAATGACTGAATATATTTTAATTGTAAATGATTATCAGATGACCTTTGTATTAAACATATATAGCAGTAAATTTATAACATGATATACTATAAGCATCTATATGAAGTCATACAAGATATAGTATAATATAAAGGAAATGCAGTAATTGTGATGGATGAGAAATACAAATACATGAACGTGTATAATTTAATAAAATGAAACATAAATTCATGTTAGGATAGAATACAACCGAATTGCAATAAACATGAAGCATACATTTCAATGTCTCTACAGAAGTAATTTAACACGGCTTAATCATAGTCCCCTTCGCCCATGGTAGTCATACTTGTGATTTAATTAGGCAAATTTTGTACAATAGCGTTTAAGAATTCGACCACTCACATGTAGAAGTGATGGATAATGAAGGCTTGTGTTAGCATTCCCCATATATTCAAACATAATTTCTTTGTTGTTATGTTCCCAATCTCGATATCCTATATAATCAATGTCGATATGCAGACAAACAGGTAGACAAAGGGAAATTGAATCAAAACAGCTTGAATATATAGTAATAGGTCATGTGTCACCTCATTAGAATGAAGTCAGCAGCCCGTACATTGTGAGGTTTGTTCAAGTAGGCATTGTGAATCAACTTTTATATAATTAAGCTAGTTATTAGAAGCAGTAGAGTTAATTTGGTTGCAAAAATAGGGTGCAATCGTCAGTAAGGGTAGCACAACATTATCCATAAGAGATTTTCTTTCCATTTTAAAATAAGGTTAAAGTAGTTTAATCAACAATGTAAAAATATTTGTAAGGGGACGTTATAATAATTAAGCCCTGAAAAAAATCAAAGAACATAATGAAATAAACGGAAGATTTTATTTCGAACAAAGATAAAGTTACATATATTCATATCAAACAGTTGATATTAGTTTCGTCACACAAGAGTACAAAAGTTCATATGAATGTAAAATTTCATATTATATCACAATAATGTCAAATGTAATTGAATATTACATCCTAACTGTCAATGATTGAATTGCTAAGTTAAAAGCTCATAATTACTTCAAGTTGAAGTTACGAAATTTTAATATCATTATAACCTACATAATTTCGGGTACCAATCTTTATGGTTGATTTTTGAAGTTTAGGGGAAAAAAAGGTTTAATATATACATTTTCAGTCTGACGAAAACGATCAAAGGGGCTTAGCTAACTTGAGCCAGCATGAGGGAATAATGGATTATAAATGAATAAACCAAAGCTTTTCAAATAAAACATCCTATGTGAAGGTACTAAAGAGCACAATCTATTTTATTGAATTTTGGAAATGAGGCAAACAAAAAAAATTACTAAAGTTCAACCAATATGCTCACCTGGAACAAAATGAATGGTATATTAGCTGATCAACGAAAAGTAGACGGTCAACTCTGACTGATGTTGTAGAAAACGGATGTTAATAGTAAAACAAAATGACTAAATATAAACATTCATTATCATTCAAAGTTATGTTAAAATTAACTTCAAATATTAATAAATAGAAAGGATTAGCTGAAAATATAACAAACAATAAATCATTTTAGAAAATTTAAAGATCAATCTCATGTACAGAAAAGAAAATCAGTGCAATCAAGTTCAAATCCGTTTGCATGATTAAAGTATGGGAGCTAGAGCTACAATCTAAAGTGGAAAGACAGACTATTCTTAATCTTCAAGGGAAACAGGATGACAGAGTTAGTCAAACAAAAGGACAAAAACGTTTTTAACAATTTTGAATTTTGAGCAAAGAAACATTAACAGAAATAGACACGCCTTCATTACCTTTCGTTTAATCCAACTAAGTTGTGTATGCTTTGTTTACTTTATTTACTGTAAAAAGCAAAGCAGATATTATTTACTGAAAATCTCAGTGCCATAGTACAAATCATAAATAGATATGACAGGTAATTGTTTATGGAAAAAGGTGGAAAAAATTGTGAATGTAAAAAAATAGTGAAGTATGGAAAGAAAACATAACAAAATTAGTAAATGAACATATCCACGCGCAACAGACTGTAATTTTGAAAATATGATTAATTATCTCATTAATAGTTTTAACTTGTAACAATGTGATGTTCACATGGCTCGCGTAATATGTGTGTGTATGTGAGCAAGAAGCATTGAAGGAAAACATTTTTCAAATACACTAAAACTAGAGATGTAAATTAAAGTAAATCCATAATTCACATACACGCAAGCAGCACGTATACACCGTCATGAAGTCGAAACCACTAAAGTCATGATGCAATAGATGACCCGTGCGGCAGTTTGTTGTAAAAAACCTACAATCTATTACTAGGGAAAAAAGGAGTACGGAAAAAGAGATAATGAAACTGTAACACCCCACCTCCGCCAGGGTGGCTCTTGCAAGCAACTCTGACTTTGGTGGGGCGTTTTAAAACAAGGTAAACATGCATAATGATATAACAAGGCAGGACATGACATATATTTATGTGAATAAACAGAATAAGTAGATAGATAAGACAGCGGAAGAATTTTAAACCATTTCAAAACACAAGTCTGGTACATCAAAGTGTCAATTTCCCGAATAAACAAGTCTAGTACATAAAATAACATCGTCTGAAACTGAAAAGGAAAACATAAAAGTAGCTATCCCCAAAGTGGAAAAACCATAGCGAGCTCAAGTCCAAAGCATACATGAGCTATCCAAGAAAGCAGCTAAGATCCAAGCTAGGCTCCTGTATTCCCTCCCTGAGAACCTGAGGGGGAACGGAAGAAAAGAGGCGAAAGAAAACAGGTCAGTCAAAAAGACTGAGTAAGCCCTGCTACGATCAGTCTATAAACTAATAAAGTTAACAGCATGATGGAAACTGAGATGATCATAGATAACAACATACTGGCATGATAAATCAACTACAAGATAGATAGAGATGTCATCGCATAAACAAGGTTAAGTTCTGCACCACGGTGTACTAGCAAACCAACATAACAGGTATTGATCCCTTGGCCCATGCTTTGACCCAATAACATGAAGTGACCTTAATATAAGGTCCAACCAAACGGTCTAGTCGATCGGCTCCCTATAAGCCTAACACGCCAAGTGTTGGTGTCCATACGGCCCACATATGGATGTAGTCAGACTGTGCTGGGTCCACCTTCGGGTGTATCAAGCCTTCGGGTGTCAACCCCAGACACTGAAGCAATAATGCACAGTCTAAACCTACTGGTACCCGTGCCTCGAGTTTGTCCAATACCGGACTACGTGCACGTCCGTAGCCCGCCTGGACCCGCACCGCTGTACCACTCAGTCGTCGCTTTGGTCGCTTACATCAGTCCAGTAATCGTGCCCCGCCCTAGCCTAGCCTCTAGGGTTGTGATGATACCAAACTGGGATTACTGCTGGAACAGACCACGTTGCTAGGGTTTCCTAAGAGGGTTAAGTGCGATTTAACCCTTCACTAATCATGGATTAAATTGGTTAAGTGTAACCGACAGTTCACAACTTAACCTCATTTCAATCCCTCAAACCCCCAAATGGATTAAATTGGTTAAGTGTAACCAACAGTTCACAACTTAACCCCATTTCAATCCCTCGAATCCCCAAATTGGTTAAGTATTAGTGGACCCTGACTTAACCCTAATCATGAGGCATTAATTAGTTTAATGCACCTTAACCTCTCACATTAGACTTTGTTGTGGTTACCTAGTTAAGCCGGTGGGTTCCGGGTAGATTTACACCACAACTTGGTCTAACCTCGGGTCTTGGCACCACATGACCAACTTCTCACATTGGGTCCTATTGTTTGTAGCCACTAGTTATGCCGGTAGGTTCCGGGTAGAATTACGCTACAAACTCAACCCACCTCGAGTTGGCCACACTTATGTTCTCTAAGTGTCATGTCCACTTTGTTTCAAAACATAATTATAAGTCAACAAATACTTGGGTAGACCTAACTTAATAGGTAAATTCCCAAGGGGTAGACCTAACTTAATAGGTAAATTCCCAATCTTATATTTTCATGTATTTTAAGTTTACCCAAACCCCCCAACGTCATTTTATCGCTTACATATTCGTAACAACGCATAAAGGATAGGTAGAGGGAACTTGGCATAACATACATGATGAACTTGCATATCACAACAAACATGCATAACACGTTAGACTTGCATAACTTAACATAGTGAACTTGCATATTACCATAAACATGCATAACATGGCATAGTGAACTTGCATAAGCATGCATAACTTATTAAACATGCATAACATGGCATAGTGAACTTGCATAAACATGCATAACTCAATGAACTTGCAAATCATGGCTTAGTGAACTTGCATAAACATGCATAACCCAATAAACTTGCAAATCATGGCTTAGTGAACTTGCATAAACATGCATAACCCAATAAACTTGCAAATCATGGCTTAGTGAACTTGCATAAACATGCATAACTTGTTAAACTTGCAAATCATGGCATAGCGAACTTGCATAAACATGCATAACTCAATAAACTTGCAAATCATGGCATAGTGGACTTGCATAAACATGCATAACTCAATAAACTTGCAAATCATGGCATAGTGGACTTGCATAAACATGCATAACTCAATAAACTTACAAATCATGGCATAGTGGACTTGCATAAACATGCATAACTCAATAATCTTGCAAATCATGGCATAGTGGACTTGCATAAACATGCATAACTCAATAAACTTGCAAATCATGGCATAGTGGACTTGCATAAACATGCATAACTCAATAAACTTGCAAAAATCCCAACTTGCATCACATATTAACTTTAGAGTTTCTAAAATGAAGGTAAGAGGGCTTACAAATATTATGAAGACACAAATCTACTAATAAAGATTGAGAAGCCCTTTATGCAAGCATAAAAACCCAAAACAAAGCTCCAATAAGAAACACCCTTAGCAAAAATCCCAAAAACTCTAGCTTAGCAAATAAAACTTGCAACTTGATGTTGTATGCAAGCTAATGATCATTCATACAACTTAGAAATGCTTGTATGAACATCATAATCTTCATAGGAATGATTTATGAAGAGGGTAGAGGCTAGGGTTTTTAAGTGGAGGCCATTTGAGAAATCAATTTGCCATAGTTTAGCCACTAGAATGAATAAATTAGGTTTTAGGGTAGGATTAGGGTCTTATTTATAGAAGATTAGAGTGTTTTTAGCCCTAGGATTAACCCTAGGTTAGTTTAGGTCCGTCATATTTCGGAATTCTCTAGAACCAAGCCACAAGACCAGACCAAGACCCAAAATGGTGCGCCAGGCAAAACTGCCCGGCCACCCTGTGTCGACAGGGCTGTCGACAGGGCTGTCGACACCCTGGGGACCCTGTCGACATGCCTGTCGACATGGGGGTCCTGGCGGGAATTTTCCCGCCTGCGCCAGTTTGCCCTAATTTCCAACTTTGAACTTGAAATTCAAATCTGTTTTTGACATGGAAATTTCTGAAAACTTCGTTGGGCCTTAATCGGGTCATACGGACTCCGATTTTCGAAAACTCGGACTCTATTTCGCGTATTTTTCCGAGACGAACGCAATGGCATAGCCCGTTTCCCTTGATTCAGATTTTAGAATTAAATTCTGCCTTGATTTATGTTATAACAGGTTATTGAAAATACGGGTTGTTACATTCTCCCCTCCTTAAGGGATTTCGTCCCCGAAATCTTCAAGTTAGGAAGAACGTATCCTACCATCCAATCATCCATCTACTCAAAGCATCATCCACGAGCAATCATTGTCCTTAAAAGATTCTAAATGTTGTATGAACATATGCAAAAGTGTGTGTATATGTACTTATCTAATGCAAAGATCAGGCGGTTACTGATACAGTAAACCTCCTTAATGCATATGTATGTCAGCGAAATGAATCCATATGTATGCAAATTCCTAACATAATTCATAGTATCTATATGAGTGCACATAACATTCATCCATATGCATCATCCATGTGATAACACACAATTTTCATCCATGAATAAACACTCATGCATATGCAATATGAGGAGTGTACGAGCCGATCTAGTGCCTAATTGTGTATAATGCATCCACGAGCAACCACTTGCAAACACTTGCAACCACTTGCAACCATCAAGCATAACATGTTTCAAATACATGTTTCATCCAAAGGGTTTCTACCTAAGGTCCTCATGACAAGATAAACACGATAAACTAGATAAACTAGATAAACATGGACAGAGAGATATGCATCCATTCAAACTCTGACATATAGTACTAACCGATGAGTCATAACCCCCTTATGGAGTTTACAACAGAAATAAGATCGAGAATGGGACCGAGAGGATATATATACAAAAGATAACTTGCAAGCAAGCTCCACAGGAAAACAAGGATCAAGGATGCACTCTTACAAAGAGATATGATGCGTGTATCTAGTCTTCACTCTTCTTAGTCACGTTTCCTTGAGCTTAACTCCACTGTGCTTTGACCGTCTTTTACTTCATGATTTCTTGGCTTCCTAACTCTTATTTTTTTTCTGTATACCTGGCTTAAACATAACTGTAACCTCATGATTTCATGCAAGCTCTCCAAAATTCACTAGTGAATCCTGGATCTCGTCTACTTACTATAAAGTATTCCACGCAGCAGAACTTTTCTTGAAAATACCAATCCACGTTGCCAATTGCCCTTATAAACGTGATTTTCTATAACTCATGCTTAATCGAAATGAACCATCCGCCTATGAGTGATAGGCCATACCTAGATTCAGTTGCCTACCCATGGCTTCCTGTAGGTTATTTCAAAACTGGCTAACTTCTTGAGGGTAAACCGTTGCTAACCATGATGCAGTCCTCTCGCTCTTCACCGGACTGAAATGAGCACTCTTCGTGAGTCTATCTATTATGACCCTCATACCCGTATTCCCTTTCTTTGATCTAGGTAGTCTATCCACCTAATCTATCGAGATGTTTTCACACTTCCCTTGCGGAACCTCCAATGGAGGTAATGGCCCGCCGGGCTTCTATGACTTGGCCTTAACCTGGTGGCACAACATGCATCCTGAGACCAACTCGGCCACCTCCTCGAGTGATGCGCATCTTCAGGAACCTTCTTTACCAAGTCTTCCACTCGAGGAACACATAATCTCTCATCGCGCCTTAGTCATCCTTATAATATATCTAGCGAGGTGACTTAACATCTCGCCTCGAATCAACTGGTCCATGTTCTTGACTAACTGCGGGTCTTCTTCCTGTGAAACCCCCTTCTTGATCCAGAAGAGTAAGTCTAAGCTCAGGGAATGATAACTAACTAGCCAAACGGAGAGAGCTTCTTACTTCAATTGCCCTCTTCAGGGTTTTCCGGTCTTAAACCGCAACCACTTTAGCGGAATCCACCGCTAAGCCTTACTTAGGAACTATGTGCCCAAGAATTCCAACTTCTTTCCTCCAAAGTGACATTTGGAGAACTTGACCTTCAACTGGTGGCTCTAAGCGTATCCATCACCTCCTTGAGATGTCTAGCGTGCTCTTCCTCGTTCTTTTAAGGAGATCAAAATATCGTCTACGACGACCACGACAAACTTGTTCAAGGACTCCCTAAACACCCTACCCATCAAGTTCACGTAATATGCGGGTGCATTAGTCAAACCAAATAGCATGACTAGCCATTCCAAAAATCCATCCAGAGTCCTAAACGCAGTCTTGTCAATTCCATCCTCAGCCATCCTAAGCTGATGGAATCCGGTAGCTGGATCAAAAGAAAACAGATGCTCCTACAAGCTGATCAAACAAATCATCGATCCTTGGTAACGGTTGTCTATTCTTCTCACGATAATCAACACATAAGCGAAGCAAACTGTCCACATTAGTAACGAATACTACTGGAGCACCTTACTCGAAAATGCTTCGTCTCAGGAAGTTCTTCTCAAGCAACTCCTTGACTTGCTTTCTTAACTCTCATCTCGTGAGGTCATGTGCCTAACCGGCCACAAAACTGGCTTGGTATTACCAACCAGATAATGCGGAAATCTATCCCACGTCCAGGGGTAACCCCTTCACTTCACCCAAGATATCAGGATATTCTCGGACCACCCTCACAGATTGCAAACTATCGATAGACGAGTCGAGGGATTCAAGATAACATAACATGACGGGACCCATAGGGTTGCTAGAAATTTCTAGGGTATTACTGAGGCGAGTCATGAGCCTCACAACCCTATATACAAAAACCAAGAATGGCTCCAAAACAGGACAGCCATTCCATGCCCAAAACCAACCCATATCCCCTGAAACCGAGAATATAAACATCCCACGAGAATTCTATACTCAAGATAGAAATTTTCAAATCCACTCAGACCACAGACAAACGGGCAGAACCCCCAATTGGATTTGAAACACATACGGGATCATCAACTAGACTAGTACTTAGGTGCAAACTTTCAACTAGATCAGATGAAATAAAACTATGCGATGAGCCAGAATCAAACAAAGTACGAACAGGGAAAATCAGAAAATGTAAACAAGTCTTTCAACAGAAACACTACCTCTATCATGAGCTGGAAGAACGGTGTTGAGGGGATGAATTCGCCCTCCAGATAGTCATGCATACTGAGTCTGACCTCGCCCTTGTTTCCTCGGGCAATCCTTGCTGAGATGTCCAAACTCACCACAATGAAAGCATTCGCTCCGCTTTCTCTTCTTCTTCCTACATTCCCTGGATATATGTCCAACTTTACCACAGAAGTTGCATTTCCTATTCTCTCTTGGCTTGTCCTTGCGGTTGTTGTTATTCTTGCCTCGTTTCCCGGAATTTACCCTCTTGCCTTGAGACTCATTCGCCTTGACCTCTTTCTTGTCATTTTTATCTTCTTCTTGAAGTAGGGCCATATTCACCAAATTCTCGAAAGTTGCCCCCAAGGGTATATGAGACATGGCCAAACCACGTAATGGCTCGTTTAATCCTAGAGCAAAGTGTAGGGCCTTCTTCTGAGCTGTATTAACCAAGTCTAAATCGACCCGAGCCAGTTGATTAAACTTATCTATGTATTCCCTAATAGTCATGTCCCCTTGCTTCAGTGATAAGAACCTCAGTCCAAACCTTCCTCTAAAATCATCCCAAGTCTCAATTGGCCTAGTAGCGGTGGTGACTACCCACCAACGTGCAGCTTCTTCCTTTAGCAACCATACTGCCAATAAAACCTTCCTGCGGTCACCTATATCAAAGGTGGCTAAAATATCTTCGGTCTCTTTCAACCAATCCCTTGCCTCTACAATAGTCTCTGTTCCACTAAAATTCTTGCCACCCATCATCTTAAAGTTCTTATAAGTTTCCGCAAAATCCGCTTGTGGAGGCTGAGGGAGAAGAGGAACATCAGATACGGAAGGAGGAGGAGGAACAGCGGCCTTGACTGGAAAGACAACATTAGAGACACCCGGGACCGGTGCCGTGACTCCCAAGTACCGACGAAACCAATCGGGTATTGTTACTCCTTCGGGCAAGATGAGATTATCAGACATGCTGGAAACGAAAAGAAAAGAGTTCAAACGAGGGGTCAAAGGATAGTGCTAATGGCTTTTGGGGAATAGCCTTTAAAAATAACTAGACTTTTCTTTGGAAAATACTTTATACTTGGTTTTGAAAATAGTTTTTCAAAAGTTTTAAAAACCTTTTTATCCCTTCTCGTAAACCATATGCTCTGATACCAAATGTAACACCCCACCTCCGCCAGGGTGGCTCTTGCAAGCAACTCTGACTTTGGTGGGGCGTTTTAAAACAAGGTAAACATGCATAATGATATAACAAGGCAGGACATGACATATATATATGTGAATAAACAGAGTAAGTAGATAGATAAGACAGCGGAAGAATTTTAAACCATTTCAAAACACAAGTCTGGTACATCAAAGTGTCAATTTCCCGAATAAACAAGTCTAGTACATAAAATAACATCGTCTGAAACTGAAAAGGAAAACATAAAAGTAGCTATCCCCAAAGTGGAAAAACCATAGCGAGCTCAAGTCCAAAGCATACATGAGCTATCCAAGAAAGCAGCTAAGATCCAAGCTAGGCTCCTGTATTCCCTCCCTGAGAACCTGGGGGGAACGGAAGAAAAGAGGCGAAAGAAAACAGGTCAGTCAAAAAGACTGAATAAGCCCTGCTACGATCAGTCTATAAACTAATAAAGTTAACAGCATGATGGAAACTGAGATGATCATAGATAACAACATGCTGGCATGATAAATCAACTACAAGATAGATAGAGGTGTCATCGCATAAACAAGGTTAAGTTCTGCACCACAGTGTACTAGCAAACCAACATAACAGGTATTGATCCCTTGGCCCATGCTTTGACCCAATAACATGAAGTGACCTTAATATAAGGTCCAACCAAACGGTCTAGTCGATCGGCTCCCTATAAGCCTAACACGCCAAGTGTTGGTGTCCATACGGCCCACATATGGATGTAGTCAGACTGTGCTGGGTCCACCTTCAGGTGTATCAAGCCTTCGGGTGTCAACCCCAGACACTGAAGCAATAATGCACAGTCTAAACCTACTGGTACCCGTGCCTCGAGTTTGTCCAATACCGGACTACGTGCACGTCCGTAGCCCGCCTGGACCCGCACCGCTGTACCACTCAGCCGTCGCTTTGGTCGCTTACATCAGTCCAGTAACCGTGCCCCGCCCTAGCCTAGCCTCTAGGGTTGTGATGATACCAAACTGGGATTACTGCTGGAACAGACCACGTTGCTAGGGTTTCCTAAGAGGATTAAGTGCGATTTAACCCTTCACTAATCATGGATTAAATTGGTTAAGTGTAACCGACAGTTCACAACTTAACCTCATTTCAATCCCTCAAACCCCTAAATGGATTAAATTGGTTAAGTGTAACCAACAGTTCACAACTTAACCCCATTTCAATCCCTCGAATCCCCAAATTGGTTAAGTATTAGTGGACCCTGACTTAACCCTAATCATGAGGCATTAATTAGTTTAATGCACCTTAACCTCTCACATTAGACTTTGTTGTGGTTACCTAGTTAAGCCGGTGGGTTCCGGGTAGATTTACACCACAACTTGGTCTAACCTCGGGTCTTGGCACCACATGACCAACTTCTCACATTGGGTCCTATTGTTTGTAGCCACTAGTTATGCCGGTAGGTTCCGGGTAGAATTACGCTACAAACTCAACCCAACCTCGAGTTGGCCACACTTATGTTCTCTAAGTGTCATGTCCACTTTGTTTCAAAACATAATTATAAGTCAACAAATACTTGGGTAGACCTAACTTAATAGGTAAATTCCCAAGGGGTAGACCTAATTTAATAGGTAAATTTCCAATCTTATATTTTCATGTATTTTAAGTTTACCCAAACCCCCCAACGTCATTTTATCGCTTACATATTCGTAACAACGCATAAAGGATAGGTAGAGGGAACTTGGCATAACATACATGATGAACTTGCATATCACAACAAACATGCATAACACGTTAGACTTGCATAACTTAGCATAGTGAACTTGCATATTACCATAAGCATGCATAACATGGCATAGTGAACTTGCATAAGCATGCATAACTTATTAAACATGCATAACATGGCATAGTGAACTTGCATAAACATGCATAACTCAATGAACTTGCAAATCATGGCTTAGTGAACTTGCATAAACATGCATAACCCAATAAACTTGCAAATCATGGCTTAGTGAACTTGCATAAACATGCATAACCCAATAAACTTGCAAATCATGGCTTAGTGAACTTGCATAAACATGCATAACTTGTTAAACTTGCAAATCATGGCATAGCGAACTTGCATAAACATGCATAACTCAATAAACTTGCAAATCATGGCATAGCGAACTTGCATAAACATGCATAACTCAATAAACTTGCAAATCATGGCATAGTGGACTTGCATAAACATGCATAACTCAATAAACTTACAAATCATGGCATAGTGGACTTGCATAAACATGCATAACTCAATAAACTTACAAATCATGGCATAGTGGACTTGCATAAACATGCATAACTCAATAAACTTGCAAATCATGGCATAGTGGACTTGCATAAACATGCATAACTCAATAATCTTGCAAATCATGACATAGTGGACTTGCATAAACATGCATAACTCAATAAACTTGCAAAAATCCCAACTTGCATCACATATTAACTTTAGAGTTTCTAAAATGAAGGTAAGAGGGCTTACAAATATTATGAAGACACAAATCTACTAATAAAGATTGAGAAGCCCTTTATGCAAGCATAAAAACCCAAAACAAAGCTCCAATAAGAAACACCCTTAGCAAAAATCCCAAAAACTCTAGCTTAGCAAATAAAACTTGCAACTTGATGTTGTATGCAAGCTAATGATCATTCATACAACTTAGAAATGCTTGTATGAACATCATAATCTTCATAGGAATGATTTATGAAGAGGGTAGAGGCTAGGGTTTTTAAGTGGAGGCCATTTGAGAAATCAATTTGCCATAGTTTAGCCACTAGAATGAATAAATTAGGTTTTAGGGTAGGATTAGGGTCTTATTTATAGAAGATTAGAGTGTTTTTAGCCCTAGGATTAACCCTAGGTTAGTTTAGGTCCGTCATATTTCGGAATTCTCTAGAACCAAGCCACAAGACCAGACCAAGACCCAAAATGGTGCGCCAGGCAAAACTGCCCGGCCACCCTGTGTCAACAGGGCTGTCGACAGGGCTGTCGACACCCTGGGGACCCTGTCGACATGCCTGTCGACATGCCTGTCGACATGGGGGTCCTGGCGGGAATTTTCCCGCCTGCGCCAGTTTGCCCTAATTTCCAACTTTGAACTTGAAATTCAAATCTGTTTTTGACATGGAAATTTCTGAAAACTTCGTTGGGCCTTAATTGGGTCATACGGACTCCGATTTTCGAAAACTCGGACTCTATTTCGCGTATTTTTCTGAGACGAACGCAATGGCATAGCCCGTTTCCCTTGATTCAGATTTTAGAATTAAATTCTGCCTCGATTTATGTTATAACAGGTTATCGAAAATACGGGTTGTTACAGAAACAAAGATGAAGAAACACACCTAAAAATTGGAAAGAGTTGGGCTATCCAAGCAGAATGAAATCTCAGCACCCGAAAATGTAAGATGATGTATAATCCAGCGAGATGCAAGCAGTAGACCTGGGTGGCAGCTGTTGTTAACAAAATACAATCTCTTGTCGGGGAAAAAAAGGCAAACGAAAAAAAAATTGTAAAAAGGTTGAAGAACCAAACCTAAAAAGGGGACACATTTGGGCATTCCAATGAAAAGGAAATATCAACCCCCAAAAAGGTAAGGTGAATGTAATCTAGGTACCGGTAAGTAAAACATGTAATGTACAAAGTTGAAGAGGCCGATGAGGAAGAATCAGTATATATAACCTGGATTATACGGGTGTAACGATGCAATGCCAAGCCGACGGCGGAGAAACCCAACAGAATTACTGATTCGGAGATGATTAGGGTTTACGGATTTCTAGTGGTATGGGAAGAAAAGACCAAAGCAAGCGATTCGTCCACGGCAGGAGAACGGCATAGACAGAGGCGGTTAAGGGTCGGAGTGACAAAATTGGTGGTTTGCCGTGGAGACCGATGCGCGTCGGGCGAGCAGGACAGGATGGGAAAGAGAAGATCTAGGGCAGGAGACGCAGAAGGGGGAGAGAAATACGGAGGAGGAGGCGTAAAAGGCTATTGAGATTGGATTTAAGGCATCAGGGAATAATAAGAAGGATTAGGCGAAGAAAGAGAAGCAATCACGAAAGGGTTGGAGAGACTGTTCAACTTTAGTTAAGGAGCGAAATTTTAGGAGGCTGTGAGTACTCCATTGTGAACCCAGTAATTATAATACAGTATAGATGACAATAATAACAAATTAAGTCAGAGGAACATCAGCCTTGCACTCCTCTTCAGGAGTGTGAAGCTAAACGGTCTTCCTAATTGGTTGAAACGTGATACAACTTTCAAGGTATACTGAGTAATCATAGTGATTTCGTTTTGCATCAACTGTGAGAAGTTGATAAGATAATACTCGTGAAGGAGAGTAAGCTTAGCATGGATTATCAAGTTATAGTAGCGGGATATTCGTTCCTTATTTTAAGGCAATATCAATTGAGCAATATTGATGCAGTATAAGGCTTTTTGAAGCCAAGAATAATATAATGTTATCAAGAATTATGGCAAGACCATGCCAAATAGTTCTTATGTTGATTACACAATAACTTGGCAATATGAGTTATCTTTTATAAAGTAAACATTCAGATCTAACCTACACCAATCTCAATCCAAGCTATTCAAAAGCATCTGTTCTTCAAAAATTAATAATTGAGTGCATCTATTTCGTCTGCATGAATATTCTTGCCATGCTTATAAAGTGACATTAAATTTATTTAAAATGGTAACAAGTTGTATCTTACCAATTACTTATGTAGGTTCGAATCGTGGCATTGTTGTGCCTTGTCCAAAAAAAATATTACTTACGTAAAATGTTGCTGCTTTAGGATCTATCCAAGTAGGTGGAGTGGAGTCATCCTTATTACGCGCTGCAGCTTTGATGCGAGTGCACTCAAAAACCTCCAGCACACGAGCAAGCTTACCATGCTCCTTACTTTAAATTTTTATTTTTATTTTGGCAATTTTTGAAGTCAAAATAAATAAGTATAGTAGTGAAGAACAAAATTATTACCAATCTCTCGGCATGCTCCTGTGTAGAAATAGATCCACAACTATGCAACGTCGGATTGCAATTTCTATTGGTTGAAGCTTTCTTTGATTTCTCTTTAACTTCTGGAAGATCCCAGTGTTGGAGCCATTTATCCCAAATAGCTTGACTCGTGAAGATTGATTTTGCATTCTTTCCCTTTATATCACTAACCATATTCGAATATCTTTTGCTAGCATTTGTTTTCCAATGTTTTCTTATAGTCTCTATTGGATAAGCATCATAACCATATACTTGTCCCTTAATATAATAATTTAGATTATAGTTAGTACTTCCAAAAAATTTAAACACATTGATGCTAGTTGTTTAGTTTGAAAAATTATAAATTGGCTCAGATTTTCCTTTTTCCCTCATGTTATTTTTCCGATAGTATATATTGTTGCTTAAATTCCCTTGCTAGCTAGAGTTTATTTTTTACCTCTTCTAGATCCCAAAATAATCAATCATTGAATAAGGTATGAAATTAGGTTCCTTGAATATAGAAGAATGTATTCTGAATTGTTCAACAATTGTCTCTATGTGTACAATTACTAAGAAATGGATGAAAGAAATGAGCTAAACAGGTTGGCATTGGCTTTTCAAGTACGTTATCAAAAATAATAAAGATAGAATGTTATAATGTGATTCTATAATTTGGTTCACATGTTTGTGTATATATGGTTTGCAAATTGCAGCATAAATGGTTTGCTGAAGTAATTCTTTTCTAATTGTTGTTTGGTGTTCCCCTGCTTCAAATTTTTTTCAGCCTATTCGTATTTGGTATAATCTGATTGTTAGTATATATTATATAAAATAAATTACAGCCATGGATTCGACGCAATATGAAAACCATCATTTTTTTCAGGTCCTCTAAATGCTCTATATACTTTTGTACCATAGAAATAACCTTTATTTAGACAAGAATGTATATTTAGGCAAACAAGATAAGGGCACCAAAATATTTTCCATAAAACAACACATTATTACAGGCCTCCTAAAATAAAATTCTAAGGCAAATTACTTAATACAGAAATACTAAAATAATCAGTGACTAAAGAATGGATGAATAAAATAAATAATAATTATTTTGAAAAAAAAATATCAAATTTTTCCTTTTTGTAATTTTTAATTTTTATCTGTGCATTACATATTCTCAGTTGTACAATATAACGTAGATGAAGGGAATAGTTTCAACTTAAAATTCTCTTTTTCTAATGCATATATTTGTATACTTCTACACAATTCGGATGTGATTAAAAAAGAAATTGATTATTGTATTTTTTTTGTTATCTATTCATGGGCAACAACATTTTTGAGCCATTCCGCTTTGTCATGGCATAATGGTTAAGGCTGCATAAATTACAACAACGCTCCGGATCGAGAAAAGAAGCCACTCAATCGGGAATTCTACAAAGTTGGGTTCTTCTATAGCAACCAGTGTTTTGTAAGACAGTACCAAGTTTGCTAGCAGTGTTCTATGGCGACCAGTGTCATGGCATAATGGCTATGACAATACCAAAATACAAACATTGCAAGCTGTTCGTTCAAGGCACAAGTTTGCTATTAAGACAGATAAATTGATTACGAAAGCTAGCATATCACACGCGCAAGGAAAGAAACAAAGATACGTAAACACAGTACCAAAATTATATGTTAAAATGTGAATAACAGCCAATTTGCATACATATCGTAAATGAAACTTACCAAAAAATCTTCGAAAAATAGCTCCTTATAATCAGATGGTATCTTTCCAAAGATTGGCCAAAAGTCAACCAAACGTTTATGAAATGAAGCAGTGATTCTCTTTGAAAGTTCACTAGAAGGCGACCTAATGTATTGATCGACTTTGCTTTTAGAATTGTCGCGCCCCCATGTACATTTAGATAGTTGTGCTCGTTCACAGTGTTATGTGAGGAAGAACGCAAAGGAGGAAGGGAAGGAGAAGCACCGTGCCTGGGTTGAGGAGTTGGTTGACGTCTAGATTGGGGAGTATCTTCACTTTGATGAGAAATACCGTTGGAAGTTTGTCGTGGAGGAGCTGATGGCATAGGATTGGGCTGTGGAGGAGCTGACGACAAAGGATTGGACTGTGGAGGAGCCAACTGCATAGGAATGGGCTGTGGAGGAGCTGACGGGATATGATTTGGCTGTGAATGAGCTAACTGCATAGGATTGGACTGCGGAGAAGCAGACTGTCGATTAGGCTGTGGTGGAATTAATTGGGAAGGAGTTGGTTGTGGAGAAATATGCTGAGAAGTAGTATTAGAGGATGTATCTGGTATTGTAGGCTGAAATGGAGGAGTTCGTGTAATCGAACGATGATGCAATGATGTCGCTTGATTATTTTTTATTTTACTTTGAGGGTATGGCTTGATAGTATGACTAGGTGGAAAAGTAGACTGAATAAGTTGAGGGTCACTGCGTCCCCGTCCCCATCCCCGAATTTTTGTTTTTTCTTGATCAAGTTCTTGGGGAGCATGGTAGTGTCTACGTGTAGCGCCAACCATATCTGTAAATCATGCACGATACTTCAATAGTTAGACTGTCATAACACATCATGCTAAGTGTTCAAATGATAACATATCATGCTAAGTGTTTAAATGATAAGTATGTATCACTCTGAAGTGTTAAAGGCAATAGGAAATGCATTGGTTATAAAAGTGTTATACATGGGTAAATACAATATTTAATGAGGTGATTACATACATGTTGCTGTTGAATTTGCTTTATCTCTGAAAATAAGTTTTTGTTTGATAAGACCATAACTAATTTAGACCTACAAGTATTACTTCATTATGGAGTTCCCTATGCAGCGTCGATTCTGGCTTTTGACGCTGCGCGGCTACTTGCAATTGGGACATTGTAATTTATTTTTGTTCATTTTTTCTTTAGCTTTAATACTATTTTTATAATGATCGGTCAATGTTTCGGAAAATCACAATCTCAATTTCAGAAGGCCTGTTTCGGTCTATTTTACAGTTTTAGTTATCTATAGAGTATAAAGTTTTGCAATTGGGACATTGCAATTTATTTTTGTTCATTTTTTCTTTAGCTTTAATAATGTTTTTATTATGGTCGGTCAATGTTTCGGGAAATCACAATCTCAATTTCAGAAGGCCTGTTTCTGTCTATTTTATAGTTTTAGTTATCTATGGTAGCATAAAGTTTTGCAATTGGGAAATTGTAATTTATAGCATATACATTAGAACCACATAGACAAACCCAGTGAAAAAATTAACAAGAAGGCATGACAATAACTGTAATAATGTCAACGTTCACATTTCCTAACCATGATAGTCTCGATCTGCATACCAAGTTAACACACTTCACCATATCATACTAGCGACCACAGCATAGCACCATGGTCAACTCACTTTAAAACATAACACAAGAGAAGAGGAGATGAAAGAAAAAACAAGTAACAGAGAGGCTGCGCAAAATCCAGGGGCTGAGAATCATCAGGAATAAAGTATATGCTGTAAATTTGAAATGTGAATCAAATCTGAGAAATGAGAAAATGGGGTTAAAAGAGCCTTGATCTTCGTTTCATGACATTTAAATATTATTTTGGCTGGACAATGCGTTGTGTGTGAGTATTTCTGTTAAGGAAAAGCAACCTAAAATTACACAGCCTATATGACCCTTGTATGAAATAAGCAGCAGTCATGCATATTTAAACTATATTTCCATAATTATTTTTTATTGAATTCTAAAACAAGTGGAAGCGTGTGTAAATGAAAACTCAAATGTAAACAAGTTCTCTCTCCCATGGCGGAGAGACACTAACCAAGCATTTGGTTTTTACGCCATAAAAAATGGTTCTTCAATCGTGATACTTTCCATCGCCAGAATCAGATAATGGGTTTCTACCATTCATTCGGATTTCAAAGTTAATCTTTAGTTTGATCAATTGTGGATCAAGCCACACACACACTCCAAACCTAAAGCGCTCACCACGCTCCCTAAGGCATCATGTTCGCTGTGTTTCTTCGTTACTATTCATCATGCATTATTAGTTTCATGAAATTACTTGTATAACTAAAATTAACTTATAACCACCAAATAAACTACTTGAATCATGCATTTATTAGTTTAACTAATATTATTCAAACTTACTTAGCATGTATCCTTGGTACATAATGTGATATACGAACTGTGCACCCAAAACTTAAATGCATCTAACTATATTGAACACTCTCAAAATCAATCTGCAATCAAACTTCTTATCTTAAAAAAGTATGCAGTGTTATTCCCCTAATCAATTCTAAATCATTTTCTGAAGAAACAAATGTTACTGAAGCAAGCACAAATGTTGTGGATTAATCTACGATTTTGTAGAAAAAATACATTTTCTGCTGAGGAGCCAAAGGGATAAAGTTTATAAATCTAATATAGCGCGTGATCGTGCATTTGTTCTCTAATTTATATCCAAAATAATTTGCTTCGAATTGTTATGTAATGTACAAATTTTTCCCTAAAAGTGATACTGTCATTTTAGTTATAGTTTTTACATGCAAGGCATTGAACTTTTGCATGTGGGAAGTCTATTTTGTCAATTTGTATTGCTGTCACAATTTATGGTACTTTGTCTGAGGCTTTATACTTTGTTCAATTGACCAAACAAGCTTTGCTACATGCTTCAACATTAAATAGCCTTCGATGAATTTGTGCAGTTGCTTTTTTCAAATTAATTACTAAACATGATAAACATGACTTTGCAAATTGGATGTTTTGTTTTGTGATAAGAGTATTACTTTATTCCAGAAAAAAAAAGATTTGAAAAAAAGTAAAAAAGGAATGCAGCTAACTTCTTATTATGTGTGTTACACAGCTTTTTTTTATTGTTGTTTTCAACACTTCCTTAAATTTTGAATAGACTTATACGTTGTATCCAATATGACTCCAAGCCTGGAGTTTCAAATTAAGATTCATCAATTAAAAAATTACTACTGTAAAACTAAAATACTCATTACCTTGATTGGCATCCATGTGATATTAATTTATTTTCCACTCAAAAATGTTGAAGCCTTCTTACAATATCAACCAACATAGTCTGTAGCCGAAAAAGAAGTGTTTTCGTATTTTACACATAGCAAAAAAGTCATTAAAAAAACAATTTTAAAATTGAATAGTGTTAACAGTGGAAAAGTGTGAAAATAACTCAATTTCTAATTGTTAAAGTATAAGAGATAGCAACTGCACATCACAGATGGTGATCCAATCAAGTTACAGGCAGGGCATTCAACTCAATAACAAAAATAAGGGAATGTATTTTTCATCATTGGAAATATTCAATTTTGTTGAATCATCTTTTTCTTTAATTCAAGTGAACCTGCTGAAGCCTGAGTTATAAACGTGTACATTTTATTAATTTTTGTAAAGCATTAATGAAATTAAGTTGTCAATAAAACCAACAAATGTAATGTGTAGTTTCTAATTGAAGGGCATCCTAAATTTGGGATCTTAGGTAACAAATAAGGTTAACTGATTTAAATTATATTATTATCATATTAATTACTTTAGCATACCCAATATAAAAAGTTTTATTTGAAAATTTATTTTACTGCCCAGAAACATGTTGCATGTGATTTAATAAAAATAACATGCATGGGACCTTAGATGTCATATACAGTTGATTGATTTTAGTTACATTACCATGTTAACTACATCAGCATGCCCAACATAGAAAGAACATTTTGATTTGATAAAGTGCCCAACAAAATACTTTATGTGATTTAATAAATTAACACTTGAAAAGAGCTGACATCAGAAATAAATCAAGGAAAGTATATCATTTTCTAAACCATATAAAATGTAAATTTGGAAAGAAATCCTCATTAACCTCTATTAAAATGGTTAGATGACCTAATTAAGGCATTGACAACACTGATGACCAGTATTAATGACAATAGGCCCATGAATGAAAACAGTTTACCCTACCAAGCGAAAAAAGAATTCAATGCCCAATTCACATCAGCATGAAATACCTGTTGGATTTAGTATGAAAAAAATGAATTAGGAACTATCCTGGTAATTTTTTATTATCAAATATTTCATTTTTTAATCTTAATTGATTTAAATGGATCCAGCCTATTATGTAAATTCAGGTTTTACCTATTAATACTAAGATGTGCACTCCAAGTTGCTTTAAGTGAAGCTTTTCAATGAACATAAAAAATTAAACCTTTAACAAATAATAAAGCAGAAAGATCACAATACATTTTATGAAAAACAATGCCGAAACGTGAATCAAATCTGATAAATGAGAAAATAGGGTTAAAAGAGCCTTGATTACACAGCCTTGGCTGGACAAAGTGTTGTGTGTGAGTATTTCAGTTAAGGAAAAGCAACCTAAAATTACATAGCCTATATGACCCTTGTATGAAATAAACAGCATTGTCATGCATATTTAAACTATATTTCCGTAATTATATTTCCTGGATTCTAAAACAAGTGGAGGCATGCTAAAATGAAAACTCAAATGTAAGCAAGCTCTCTCTCCCATGGCGGAGAGACACTAACCGAGCATTTGGTTTTTACGCCACAAAAAAAGGTTCTTCGATCATGATACTTTCCATCGCTAGAATTAGATAATGGGTTTCTAACATTCATTCAGATTTCAAAATTAATCTTTTGTTTGATCAATTGTGGATCAAGCCATACACACACACACCAAACCAAAAGCGCTCGCCATGCTCCCCAAGGCATCATGTTCGCTGTTTCATTAAATTCAAAGGTGAGGCCAAGTAGTTGTGATTTGTGACATGAAATCACATATGTTGATGAATATGAGGCGTGGATGTGTTTGGCGATAGTAGAGATGGAGCAGCGGCAGAAAGAATGCAAGGAGAAGCGGTTTTGTGCTGCGTTTCAGCATAGACGTCTGACAGCATTTGGTCAGACGTCTGTTGTCAGGGTTTTGGTAACCCGAGAGCAGGGAAAGACGTCGAACCAATCTGGATCAGACGTCTGAGCGGGGTTTCCTGCGTTTTTGACTTGGTCTTTTCTGTGACTTATTCTGCAAGTATTGAAGGGGGAAATTGGGTATTTGCCTAGGGCTTCTACTCTCCTATAAAAGCAGCGTCTAGGGTTGGATTAAAAATATGGGTTCATGACCGAATAGAGTGGCGGCTGCTTGCCTCTTAGGCTTGGTGCCCTAGAGAGGATTGGTGCCTCCAATTAATCCAAGGGTTAGTCGTCGTTCTTCATTGTTCTCCTTCTCCAACAAGAGTTGTAGTCATCTAGATATTCTTTCCCTTTCTCAATAAGGTTATTAATTCTTGTAGTTTGTTTATTGTTGGTTGTTGAACCAGTGTGTGTAAACAAAATTCGTTTTGAGAATCAATAAAGAGGGTGGTTGGGTGGAATATTTTGTGTTTGCGCGTGTGATTTCATATCTTTATTTGTTTCCATAGAAATCATCTTTAAGTAATTGGGTGAATAAGATCCTGGACGCTTCCGCAAAGGCGCAGGTTTTCACAACAGTTGGTATCGGAGCTAGATCATCGCAAAGCTTAGAGTGATTTTGGATAGGAAAAAATTGTTTTTTTTATGTCGGATATGATGACGCTGTTGGTGATGACTAATTTTGATTGGGGATTTAAAGGCCTCAATGGTTTGGTTGACGGAGATGAAGAGAAGTCCTCAGATGTGGATGAGGGAAGATGGAAGAAGACGAAGATGTTGGAAATTGGTTTGGTTTGCCTATACTTTGGTGATTCGGTTCATGTTTTCGACAGGGGTCTTCACGTTGATGATGCTCGAAGGAACATGAGTGATCGAGGAAGGAGCTCAGGTCAAGTGGTAGACGGGTGTCGATGTGGAAGGCGAGTGACGGTTGAAGAACCTAGTCCACAGCAAAGTGGAGAGGTTAATTTGGTCACTGCTGATGTGTTCGACAGGGGTCTTCACGTTGATGATGCTCGAGGGATTCTGGACGATCGAAGTAGGAGCTCAGGTCAAGTGGTAGACGGGTGTCGATGGTATTGCAAGCACTTTAGGCCGTTGGTTTATGCACGGTGCAGCTCAAGCGGTTGATGCATCTTTTGCAGGCGGTGGGTTGTGTTTGTAATTGAGGTGTGGTCGTAGTCCTTTCGAATCGACAGGGTGTGATTGTTGCCCTGAAATCAATTGAGTCCCAGTACTCGGAACAGGTGGGGTGTCTCTCGTTACCTGGAAATCGAGATTGGTTTTAACTGAGAGAAGGTGTCATTGAAAGAGCTAGATGACTTGAGTGTTGGAAGTTCGTTTGATGTGATGCGATTTCATATCAAGGTGGAGTGTTGTGATTTGTGACATGAAATCACATATGTTGATGAAGACGAGGCGTGGATGTGCTTGGCGATAGTAGAGATGGAGCAGCGGCAGAAAGAAGGCAAGGAGAAGCGGTTTTGTGCTGCGTTTCAGCACAGACGTCTGACAGCATTTGGTCAGACGTCTGACAGCATTTGGTCAGACGTCTGTTGTCAGGGTTTTGGTAACCCGAGAGCAGGGACAAACGTCTGACCAATCTGGGTCAGACATCTGAGCGGGGTTTTCTGCGTTTTTGACTTGGTCTTTTCTGTGACTTATTTTGCAAGTATTGAAGGGGAAAATTGGGTTTTTTCTTAGGGCTTCTATTCTCCTATAAAAGCAGCATCTAGGGTTGGATTAAAAATATGGGTTCATGACCGAATAGAGTGGCGGCTGCGTGCCTCTAGGGCTTGGTGCCCTAGAGAGGATTGGTGCCTCCAATTAATCCAAGGGTTAGCCGTCATTGTTCTCCTTCTCAAACAAGAGTTGTAGTCATCTAGATATTCTTTCCCTTTCTCAATAAGGTTATTGATTCTTGTAGTTTGTTTATTGTTGGTTGTTGAACCAGTGTGTGTAAACAAAATTCGTTTTGAGAATCAATAAAGAGGGTGGTTAGGTGGAATATTTTGTGTTTGCGCGTGTGATTTCATATCTGTGTTTGTTTCCATAGAAATCATCTTTAAGTAATTGGGTGAATAAGATCCTGGATGCTTCCGCAAAGGCGCAGTTTTTCATAACACAAGTTTCCGGTAATATAGCATTATTATTAGTTCTAATAGTGCATGTACGTCTGGTTAGAGAGAACGTGCAGTATCTAGACATTTAATTCAAAGGTTAGGCCAAGTTAAAGGCCACTGTTTCATAAGCAGGGGTATATAGTTTGTAAAAGAGGTCAATAACAAATTTTCAGTAACAGTACAATGTAAACAATATATTTTAAGGCCTTATGATTATATTGCCTTGCTTGTATGGTTAAGTTTTTATGATTTTATTGAGCATCATTTCATTGTCTGCTGGAAAATAGGTTTTCTTTCTTCTCTTTGGTTTCCTACAAATTTTGAAAGCTTGACCCAAAGAATGTGAAAGTATCGTGCTCAATCACATAGAGGGAATGCAGCTTAATAAGGGGACCATGATCTTCACTCATATTTATTTGGAGAGTTAGTATAAAGCCATATTTATTTGGAGAGTTAGTATAAAGCCATATTTATTTGGAGAGTTAGGCTAATATATGCATTTCACACATTCGTAGGGATGGTAGGATCAAGATTGTTGGAGGTGATAACATTGAAGGGATTCTATTATCTCCAAAAAGGCACGAAAGAACGACGTAAAGCTGATTTTTTTTCTCATTTTTTTGTTGTTTCTGAAACACAAAAAATAAACATAAATTGTTTCCTATTTTACTTATTAACTTTATTTTCTAAATTAATTGTTTTACGATGTACAGGCCCCGTATTTGTGTATACATAAGATTCAAAACTAAAAATAGCAAATCAGCTGTATCTTCACTTTTAAAGTTTAACAAAAAGGCTTCTTGGTTATTTTATGTATTTGTTTATACATAAAATTTAGAACTAAAAATAAGCTTAATTTCTCACATTATTTTATGTATTTGTGTATACATAAAATTCAAAACATAAAAAGGCTTCTTGGTTATTATTGTTTTCATCTCTCTTTTTTCAAGCACTACCAGTCTACCATGTTTGTTATGGTGCAATAGCCATACCTTCAGTGTCAACTTCAAAGTATTTGTATATGTTTTCCTTTTTATAGTTCTCTTTCTCCATTTATTAAAGGATAAAAATGTAAAGCATATGTATTACTTTTACCATTGCCACCTATCACAACTGTATGTAGTAATATTGCAGGAAAAATGGTTATAGCTTGAGTGTCCTCATATACAAAAACATGTGCTTTTTAGCAATATATAGCGTTACATGTGGTTTCATCGCCATAGAACATAAAAGCAGACATACTAAACTGTATTCATGCAATAAGAGATTGTAGGCTTACTTGTTTTACTTGCCAACCAAACTGAATTTTAAGAAGAAAACATGTAGAGAGAAGAAGCTATGTGGTTAGGCAAAGCGAAGCATGTTTTCTTGTAATTAATTTATTTTTTTGTTAGTTCTATAGACACATAGCAAAGCTGATACACAAACAAGGAAATTCAGATATTCGATTTAAAATGCTTTGGCTTCACATAAGTAGAATTAATGTAGCAATTTAGTTGATGGAAATAGATACAAAGCACTATATGTTACAACTAAAAAAAAGACACTGGTCCTATAAGTAGAATTAATGTAGCAGTACCTTTGTTAATGAGTAATCCAAACTCTCATTTACGACCCTAATTCAGCCTGGTCCTATAAGTAGAGATGTCGATGATGCTTTAACTGCAAATACCAAAAGTGAAAGTCTACCAGAGAAGTTTAAATTAAGCGCTATTTAATGAAGTTTAAATTAAGTGTAATTTAATGAATTGTATCAAAGGAAACTTACTGATAATGGGATTGGTTTCACGAATGGTTGACTGTTTGATAGCAAATCCTCATATGTTGTGCACCAACTGCAAAAAATCCACAAATTAGATGATTAATTTCTTTTATAAGGTTTTAAAATGTGATAAACATCACTGCCAAATGATTTAGATTATGAAAATGAACATAACCCATGTAAGAAATTATTTGCAAGAAACATGCAAGTGGTCCCTTGAAGATGAAAAGATGACAGACCATAAAAAGTTGATAGAATTGTATGCAAGAAGCATCAAGTGTGAATGATATCCAGGTGCTTGAAGTTTATACTTAAAGACCATCCCAGTACTGAAATATACATGATATTCAAGTATATTTTTCCTTCATAGGTAATTTCCATCTGATATTCATTTTTATAATACATGACAGCAATTTAGTTTAAGCATGATATTCAAATATACATGACAACAATTTAGTTGTATATATGACAGCAATCATTGTTGAATTTAGTTTATATATGTAACAACAAATAATACATGACAGTAATCATTTTTATATACATGATATTCAAATATACATGACAATAATTTAGTTTAAGCATGGATTCAACTGATATTCATTTTTATAATACGAATATCTTTTCCTACTTGGTTTATCAAAATAGACATACCGTTGACAAGTGTGATTAATCATTGTTGAATAATCAACTCAAGTGATCTAGACAACAAAAAATCTACATAATTTACAAAAATTCAAAATTGTGCAGATATAAAATTCTTAAAATTTGAGCATTCGAAGGCTTAAAAAAGTTACACATGTTTCAATCAAATATAAAGAAACTGTTTTTTTAAATTGTTTTAGTTTTGATTTGAAGCTTAATAAACATGAGGGATGAACAATTATCATAAGACATCATCGTCATTTTTCATTAACATTTGATTCTTCATTGTCGGTGCTTTCATTTTCACTCTCATAGTCTACCGCTATATTATCATCTTCTTCATCCTCATCAAATGCTTCTGTTACATGAAAGCCATCATTAAGTGGTCCGAAATCAGCTCCATTGTCCACAATAAATTCATTGATTAGATCTAGGTCTGCTTGATAAGCTTGATCATCCAAAACATTTGTGTCAAACGCATGCCTAGCTTTTGTTTTACATACAGCCCGCCAATCATTTTTCTTACTCCGTTCTGATGGATACGTCGCATAATAGACTTGAATTTCTTGTGTTGCCAACGCAAATGGATCATAGGCCTTATACTTGGATTTATGATTTATTTCAATAAGATTGTACAAAGGATGCACGTTGATTCCAATTTTAGGTGTATTGTCAAACCAATGACATTTGAATAGGAAAGTTTTCTGCTCTGGATCGAAAGAGTATGTCACCTCATAAATTTCCTTTAAAACCCCATAATAGTCTTGCATATGCACTTCTGAGTCATTACTACCTTTAACACATACACCACCGTTATAAGCTGACTTTCCATAACCATACTCTTCTATTTGAAATTTATACCCATTAACGAATTTTATTTTATTTTGCATTTTCTCACTTCTTTTTTAGGCCCAAATGCTAAAAACTTTAATCTTTTATCCATCACATTATTAACAGGGTCACATACCTGATAATAAAACAAGCATAAATTAATATGCATCTAAATGAATGTAATGCATGCCTAATTAAATGCTAGCATGAATTTTATTATGTTACTCTTACATAATTGAGAAACCAATAACTAAAATTGGATGCAAGTGGAATATCAGGATTCGCTTCCTCAAAAATACTGCAAAAGCAACAAAGTATGTGAGATGCTTATATTTTGAAAGCAAAATCATGAAATGATATTTAAATTTACATTATAAAAGGTTCTACTTCTTTGCAGTTAATAAGTATGTAATTTCGGGCAGCATAGTACTCTTCATCGTTCAACCAATGTTTTTTCCAACCACCATAAGGGCACCCTTCTTTCTTAAATACGGATAACGAGCAATCATTGGAAAATTCTTCTACGATAGGATCATTATGAGAGATTTAGCTATTCATTTTTTTTACAAGATCCTCAAAATAATAAGAAAAGAGTGTTGCCGCTTCTTCCATTATGTAGGCATTACAAATTGATCCTTCCATACATGCTTTATTAGTCACTTTTTTCTTTAAGTGCCTTATGTACCTAATGTAATATGTATAAGAGAACTTGAATTATATATATGTATATATATATATTAACATAATATGAATTTATAAACAACCTTTTGAATGGATACATCCATCTATATTGAATAGGTCCTAGCATTCTGGCATCAAATGGAAAATGTATTGGAAGATGCTCCATTGCATTCGATAAACTTGGAGGAAATATTCTCTCCAACTTGTAGATTAATTCTGGTATGATCTTCTCAAGCTTACCAATTCGTTCCAATGTTAGCGTTGTTGTGCATAACTCTTTGTAAATGATACTAAGCTCCGTTATAACACACCAAACTTTATGCGGAAGCAGCTCCTTGAAAGAAATTGGAAAAAGGTTCTCCAAAAATAAATGACAATCATGAGTTTTCATTCCATTCATTCTCATACTATTTAAATCAACACATCTACGTAAATTTGAAGCAATACCATCGGGAAATCATAAGGTTTCAATCCACTTCAACAGAATTCTACAACTTTCTCGACTTAGCTCGTAACATGCTTTAGGTTTAAAATTATTGTTTTCTTCATTTAGCTCTAGTTCAGGACCTTTGCAATAAAGCCGAATATCACGTCTTGATCTCAATTTGTCTTTCGTTTTACCTTTCACATTGATGTAATAACCCGGAAATCTGAGCCAATTTAAAAAATTTATTTTGGCAATTTTGATGAATTTTGATTATTTAAAATGAATTATTTTAAATAATATCGATGAGAAATTTATTTTGAATAGAATTCGAACGTATATATTATATAGATCGTCATTAGAATATAAATATTTATTTATATATATAAAAGGAATTGAAAATGGCGCGGTAGTTCGATAATTCGATTTCAAAATTCATATGAATGTACCGGGTTCAAAATAAACTGGATTTTAGTGAAACCAAAAATATTTGAATCTAACTGAGAATATCTTTCCAAAGAATCCGAAAAATCGAAGTTTCATAGCGGGAATCCAAAGATACGTCCAGTTGAAAATTCAGAATAGTCGCTATGGAATTCTGGCCCTTAAAATAGGAATTTTGCAAACGACCTCGGATTTCGACGAAATCGCTTTTGTTTGATCCGCGATGTTAAGTTATTGCTAGGTTTCAAATTTCATAATTTTTCGAATCAGTATGTGAGCGTGGCAAAGGAAAACGCGTCTGACCAGTTTCAGTTGATTTTAATTGACTGGAAAATAGCCATTTTTCAAACGGTCTCAGAATTCGACGAAACTAGTTTTGTTAGGACCGTATCGTTAATACGAAACTAGAAATAATTTTTTTGGAATTTTTCGAGTCAGTATGTGACCCCGTTAAATTGAAATGCGCGTTCAAATTCAATATATAGAGTTATATGTTGATTTTGGCGAAAACTGATCGTAACGATCGAATCGGCCTGCGTGGCATATCCCATTGTGTTCGGAATGGGGGTAATTAGCTAGGGACAATAGTCGGTGGTTTCGATTCTGAGTTCGAATATAAAGTCAACCTTTTGGATGAATTAATTAATTATTAAAAAATATATATAAAAACGTTTTATAATCTCTAAAATTAATTCACTCAGTCTAAAGCCCGCCCCCTTTTCATCAAAAATCCCGTAGCGCCTCCCCCCCTCCCCTCTGTCGCTCAACCTCCTCTGACCCGCCACTCCGACGCAGCCTCCCCTCGCGCCATCTCCCCTTCCTCCTGCTCCTCCGCCTCTTTTTCTCCTCCTCCCTGAAACCGACCTCGCCTGAAACCCCCAAACTCTACCTCCGGCCACGAAAACCCGCCGCGCCACCTGCTGAAGCCCCACCTACCTCCGACGAACCCTCGGCAGACCCCGCGCACCCCCTACTTCCAACCAGACCTCACGAGCCCCTCATACCCTTCGATTTTCTGATGATTTCCCCCCACCGCTAACCCGAGCTCCCCCTCCCTCTCTTCCAGATTCGACGTCGATCTCCCTTCACTGAACAAACCATTGCCAGTAAGTTTTTACAAGTTTAATTAAGTAGGTTATTAGTTTATTAAAGTTAAGTAAAATATATATATATATATATATAGCCTTTATAAAAATCAGTTTAAAAATAAAATGAAATTGACTCCTTGGTTTTGAATATAAAAATATAGATACCATTATCAAAGAATTTCAGATCTGAGATATATAACTTTAGACGATGATAAATATAATTTTTATATAATTAGAGGATTAAAAATATAGTTTTTATAAGGTAGAGAATATAAAAATGCAATTTATATATATATATATATAGCGAAGTAAAAATATGATTTTTATTATATACATATAGTGAAATAAAAATGTGATTTTTATAGCATTGGAATAAGAATGTGATTTCTAATATGAATAGTGTGACAAAGATATGTTGGAAGTACGGGAAAATCAACCAGACAATTCAGAAATAAAAATGGAGGAGTGGATCCCTCGGTGAGAACTTCTCATCTTTTAATTTTATTTTCTAGTTAAAATATATACTAGGATGCAGACGGTGTTTAGTAGCACCCGACACCCGTCGTCCACAGACCATGGACGGCTTGTATGCTTGTTTGTTTGATTTTGATGTGTAGTTGATTGTGAGATGTGATGTGAAACGAAATAAAATATTTTATAGTGGAAAATATTATATAGTTAAAAATAGAATTTTTAACATGTATATGAAATGAAATAAATTAATATAAACAAATCGGAGATTCGTTTATATAGACTGATTTGATTGATATTGATTAGGACGATAAATTTTACACATCGCCCAACTGCACAAATAAAATCTGTGTTTGATTGTTTGAAACCCCACACGGCTATTGGGAAGATATATGACATACACTAATCCCAATAATTAGTTGTATGTCGATCGATCGATTGACAGACAGTTATAAGCGTTAAATATTTATATTTGATGCTTATATAGTGTAGAATGCACTTTGGATGA
Source organism: Allium sativum (assembly GCA_030737875.1). Lineage (NCBI taxonomy): Eukaryota > Viridiplantae > Streptophyta > Magnoliopsida > Asparagales > Amaryllidaceae > Allium > Allium sativum. Next base: position 255,132,450 of record CM060927.1, on the reverse strand, counting down.
TGGTTGATTATTTGTCATTGTTGATATATACATGCGTTGTATGGAAATCCGTAGAAATAAAATCTATGGTAATTGATTGGGCTTCATTCCAGTTTTGAATATAAATATTTGAAAAAAAGAAATATTTGAAATAGAATATTCGAAAATAGAAATATATGAAGCCATGTTGATTAGATTGACGCCATTTTGACGTGAACGATATTTATATCGATTTCATTCATTTTATAATGAATATCGAAAGTGATTTCAAAATCTGGTATTTTGAAAAGAATTTGAATTCGAATTGAAATTGAATAGAAATGAATTCGAATTGAAATTGAAAAGAAATGAATTTGAATTGAAATTGAATGGAATTGAAGACGAACTGAAATTCAATTAAAAATCGATTTGAATTGAAATCAATTTGAAATGAATTTAAATCGAATTTATAAGGAAAAATTCAATTTTGATTTGAATTTGAAAAGAAGTTGAAATCGTTTTGAAAACGAATTTATAATGATTTATATAATACGTTTTAAAAGGAAATCGACGAAGTATATATTATATATATTATATTTATAATATAATGGCCTGAATAGAACGCGTCGCGGCCGTTCGTGAATTTCGACCATTGACTTCGAATGGATATTACGGGAGATCTGACTGTCGGATTCTCCTAAAACCGGAACCGTTGGGTTCGTATCGAAAAGAGATTTCTAACGAATATTAGAAATAAGAAATCTAACGGCTGGATTTGGAATTATGTCCAAATTAAGTTTGAAAAAGGTCGATGTAAGTGCAGTTCGATGGCCGTTGATGGAAATCGATTGTACGGGCCTTGATAAAATTATTAAAAATAGTAATAATTTGTGTAAAATCATAAGAAATGATTTGTGAAGAATTGGGATGAAAAACTCCCTATTTGAAAAGATAAAAATAGATTTCTGTCGAAATGAACTAGTTTTGAACTAGAATAATAATTTATTTATTTTTAAAATAAATGAATTGGATTTGAAATCGTTTTGAAAATAACTAGAATTTCCAATAATTGAATTGGAATGGATTTGAATCGAAATTGTCTTCAGAATATTTCGATGTTGGATTTCGTGATGATACAGATATTGTTATGGGAATTTGAAAGATATATTAATATCGTTATTTCCAATATGATATTTGTTGGTCGTAGAATTTGATGTGGAATATAAGCCGGTATATTTTTTATTCAGAGCCTTGTATTTAATATCAAATGTGATTTGGGTTTGTCGTGAATGGTGTCTTCATTAACATTGTTCTTAAGCCCAGTGGAGAAAAAAAATTAAATCTTTTTATTTAGATTTAATGAAGTGTACCAATTAAATAATATTTAATTGGAATTGAATTGGTATTGATTTTTGGGTTTATCGTGAACAGTGTTTTAAATAACACTTGTTCTTTAACCCGATAATTAATGGAATGTGATTTTGGGTTTATCGTGAACCATGTTTTAAATGACACTGATTCTTTAACCCAGTTAAAGATTAAAACTAAGTGGGGTTTTAATGAATCTTTAATTAGATTGAAATAATCAAGAATGGAGTATCACCAGTTTTACTCTAGGCGATAGTTAAATCTTTAATTAGATTTGAACGTGAAATGGTAATTGAATTTACCGATAACACTGTGGTGTTAGATATGAAGTATTACCAGTTTTACTTCATGGGATGAATAGGTGGGGATTGGGAAATAAAATAAATGATTACTCCGGTGTGGTTCGCTAATCCCGACTAGTATGAATTGACATTCAAAGAAGATTAAGGAATAAATTTAAAGAATTTATCTTTGATAAAATTAATGGGAACCTTTCCCAAAGTATAAGGATATTGGAATAAAAGAATATTCTGAATTGGAATGAGGCGTATGTTGTGTTTGTGTAACACTTGTTTATTATATACGCGAGTTATTCAGAAAGACCGGGTTAATCCCATTCTGAATAACTGATTCGACGTGGTGTCGAAGATGAAGACGGTGGTCGAAGACCGGAGGTCTTCACGTCGTTTGGACAATTACTGATGATCTTGATTGGGCCGTACACCCAAAAGGAGGGAATCAGTTGGTGATCGTCCAGACGTACTTGGAGATCGATGGATATGCGGGGTACTAGGTGCCTCCGGTTTCGTTCAGACCCAGAACAAATTTGTAAATGGACTGTGTGTCTGACATTGGATTTCAGTCTGTGTGATTGATTTCCATTAAATATATATCTATTTGGCGGCTGTAACAACCCGTATTTTCAATAACCTGTTATAACATAAATCGAGGCAGAATTTAATTCTAAAATCTGAATCAAGGGAAACGGGCTATGCCATTGCGTTCGTCTCGGAAAAATACGCGAAATAGAGTCTGAGTTTTCGAAAATCGGAGTCCGTATGACACGATTAAGGCCCAACGAAGTTTTCAGAAAATTTCAAAGTAAAAACAGATTTCAAATTCAAGTTTGAATTTGGATATTTGGGCCAGTTTGGGCCAGGCGGGAAAATTCCCGCCAGAGCACCCAAGTCGACAGCCCTGTCGACTTGGGAGTCGACTTGGTTGACCCAAGTCGACAGCCCTGTCGACTTGGCTCAGCCGGGTAGTTCTGCCTGGTGCACCATTTTGGGTTTGTGTTGAGCTTGGGGGCCAGATTCGGTTTTAAGGGCTGAGATTGGAACTAGGGTTTAATCCTAAGGCTAGAACTAGTCCTAATCTCCATAAATAAGGCCCTAACCTAACCCTAAATCATCATTATTCATTCTAGTAACTAAACTATGGCAAAATCAGCCCTCTCATGGCCTCCACTCTCTTCATAAAATTCCTAAATAAATTTCTAAGTGATTTTCCATGCATACAAGTATTTTCAAGCTTGTATGAGTGTCATTAGCTTGCATTCAAGTCAAGTTTCTATATTTGCATCATAAAGAAAGAGTTTTGATCATTTTGGCTCAAGGGTTTTTCTATTAGAGCTTGCATTTTGGGTCTATTTGATTTCATAAGGGCTTTGTCATATTTTTTGTGCCTTCATAAGCATTGTAAGCCCTATTCTACTTTCATACTTAAACTCTAAAGTTAAATGTATGATATGCAAGTTTGTCATATGATATGCAAGTTATGTTATTCAAGTTTGATATGCAAGTTTGTCATATGATATGCAAGTTATGTTATGCAAGTTTGGGTTGATCCTTTTGTTCATGTTATCATGTTATGCAAGCTTATCTTGGGTTTATGAGCTTAAAGCTTCAAGCTTTATGCTAAAGGTTGCATTTTGGCAACATGTAAGTTATCATATCCCTTATGATAATTTGCATGTGAGGCCAAATGCGAACTTATGGCCATTTCTACATGTCATTTATCACCATGTATCACCAATATGCTAAGTTTGGTTTTATGCATGCTTTTGAGGCCTAAAATGTAATATGCAAGTATATGAACATATGTACATTTCATATGCCACCATGTTAAACTTGTGGCTTCAACACCTTTATGTCATGATTATGCCAAGTTCCCTCTTTCTATCCTTTATGCGCTATGGCGATATGTAAGCGATGGGATTGCGTTTGGGGTTGGGTAAACTTAAAAGACATAAAAACATAAGCTTGGGAATTTACCTATTAAGTTAGGTCTACCCTTTGGGAATTTACCTATTAAGTTAGGTCTACCCAAATGCTTGAAAACTTGTAACATGTTTTGGAAACATGATGGACATGACACTTAGAAAAGATAAGTGTGACCAACTCGAGGTTGGGTTGAGTTTGTAGCGTAAACCTACCCGGAACCGACCGGCTTAACTAGTTGCTACAAACAATAGGACCCAATGTGAGAAGTTGGTCATGTTGTACCTTGAACCCGAGGTTAGACCAAGTTGTGGTGTAAAGCTACCCGGACCTGCCCGGCTTAACTAGTAACCACAACAAGGTCTAATGTGAGAGGTTAAGGCGCATTAAATTAATTAATGCCTCGTGATTAGGGTTAAGTCATGGTCCACTTAATACTTAACCAATTTGGGCTTGGTAGATTAATCAGGGTTAAGTCGTGAACTCATCGTTACACTTAACCAAGTTAATCCATGATTAGCAAGAGGGTTAAACCGTACTTAACCCACTAGAAAAATCCTAGCAATGGGGGTCCACTCCAGCAGTAATCCCAAGTTTGTATCATCAAGGCCCTAGGGTCTAGGCTAGGGAGGGAGCACGATTACTGAACTGGAGGTAAGTGACCAAAAGCGACGGCAGAGTGGTACGCCGGTGTAGTTCCGGGCGGACTTATGGTCGTGCACATAGTCCGAAGCCGGGGAAAACATGCACGGGTACCAGTAGATCGAGACTGTGCACGCATGTTTATGGTGTCCAGGGGTTGCCACCCTAGGGCTTGATACACCCGACGAGAGACCCGGCACAGTCTGACTATAATTATGTTTGGGCCGTATGGACACCAACACGTGATGAGTTAGGCTTATAGGGAGCCGATCGACTAGACCGTTTGGTTGGACCGCGTATTAGGGTCACTTCATGTTATTGGACCTCGTATTGGGGTCACTTCATGTTATTGGGCCAAAGCTTGGGCCAAGGGATCAATACTTGTTTATTCAAGTCATGTTAGTTTGCTAGTACACCTGTGGTGCAAAACCTTAAACATGATTATGCGATGACACCTTTATCTGCCTTGTTGGTTAATCATCATGCTAGTATGTTGTTATCCTTATGATCATACCTGCTTCTCATGCCAGTTAACTTTATCAGTTTACATTGATTGTAGTAGGGCTTACTCAGTCTTTTTGACTGACCTGTTTTCCTTTCGCCTCTTTTCTTCCGTCCCCCCCCCCCCCCCAGGTTCTCAGGGTGGGAATATTGGAGCTTAGCTTGGATTTCTGATCGCTTGCTTGTGGGATTTTAGCTCATGTACGGTCTTGACATGAAGCTAGCTATGGTTATCACTTATTTTGGGGATAGTACTTATGTATTTCAGTTTTTCAGTAATTTTGTTTTTATCTAGAATTGTGTATTTGGAAAGTTGACATTATGTTGTATCAGACTTGTTTTGAAATAGATTGAAATCTTCCGCTGTTTTACTTATCTTATTTACTCTGTTTACATATATGCATATGTTCTTGTTCTGCCTTGATATATCATTATGCATGTTTACCTGATTCAAACGCCCCTCCAAAGTCAGAGTGCTTGCAAGAGACACCTTGGCGGAGGTGGGGTGTTACAGCGGCGGAGAATTTATTCTCTTGCTTAACACCCATCTCTGAGACGTACGAGCTCAGATGTTTTATATTGATGGATATCAAACGCGTGGAGTGAATTGCCTGTGTGGCATTCCTAAGTGGCAATATGGTCAAGGCTTCTGTTGAAAAGCAAAGTCTTGTGGGAGATGATCAAAGCACAGCCTGTGTGGCACAGCTTTGTGTAACGTGAATTCGCGAGCCTCACACCCCGGTGTGAACCAAAAACGGGAGAAGGACTTCAGGGAGGGCATGTGTTTCCTTCTAGCTAGAAGTGGCGTCAGTGGTTTTACACGCCCTGACGAGTTTGACTTATGTGGTTGTTGTTGTTGCGAGGCGCCTCGGATATATCGGTCGATCCGGGACCGATGGAGTCATTGGACTCATTGACACCCCATAGGGTGGGGAAACGCAGTGTTCAGGCATTTTAATCCACATCAGTGGACCGGCCCAGACGATCCTAGGCTTGTCTGCGCGCTTGCCTGAGACATGTGCTAGAGCGTCTCGAATTCGGTAGAGGACTATCTTTTGCCTCGGTTCATAGATGGAAATCCAATTTCCAAATACGTGACTTTGCGGTTTTGATTGTAGAGCCTAGTATGGCGACATAGTGGGAAGGGGCACTTATGTCGTCTATGATTGATACTTATGATTTGAAGTTGTTTTATACACTATACACTTATAGTATCAAAAGATGATTTAGCGTATCAAACATTCTTTGGCTATTATAAGGTAAAACTCTATCCTTCGGTTTGTGTTGCATTGTGTGATGGGACATGGGTCTTGTAATAGCTTCATTGTTCTTTATTTAGCATTGCGCTGCTGTTTTATGCACTGGTGTTCTTGGGAGGAAACCCATTCCATGTTATACGGCGTGGTCCCTTGATTTGCCGAACTTTAAAAATAAAGATAAATAACTGTTTTAGTTCTCACACCAGTCCCATGACTGACCTGGAGTTTATTGTTTTAACCTAAACTTTGGGTGCCCTTATTTTGACACGGGCAGCTAGTAGTTTTAGTTTTGCAGATTTATATTCACAGGATCCTGGTTTACAGTTGGAATGATATCCGGAAAGCTTTGTTTCCGTATATCTCCTTCAGTTGTGTATTGTATTATTTTCCGCTGTTATGTAATGTATTGTAATCTCTGATACTTTATAATGTGTAATATTTATTCATACTCTGTATATTCTTGTAATCTGATGGAATTGTTGTAATTAACAATGAAATGTTCTTCTGTCTGGGTTCTGATTTGTCTTGTCCTCACAGTAATTCGTTCTTTCTCTTCTCTTTGGATATCGGGGAAGTTCGGGTCGCTTCAGTTGGTATCAGAGCTTTGGTTTACAATGATCAGAGAACAAGACACATTAGAACCATATGAAAGAATTCATCAGAAATTGGATTAGTAATATCCAATGGGAATGACTCGTTAGAGATGGGATCAGTAGTATCCTAGAACGAGTGTGAAGAGTATATTTTTAAAATGAAAACAAAGTTTTTTTTTGAAAATTTAAATCGAATTATTCATATTTGAATATTTATTTATATTGATTTGGACAATCCAATATATAAAGATTTTGCGTATACGTCTGATCCACGTGTATTTGAAATTTTAATATACTGGATAGCTATAGAATTACACTCTAGTCACCCGGGGATAATTCTGAGGATGATGCATCATCATCAGGATTTATGTTCGAGTGACGAAAGTGGGATTTCTATATATTTCCAATTGACTGGTGTGAGAACCAAAATTAGATAGGGCCTATTGTTGTGATTTGGCACCAAAAATCTGATTTTTAGACTATGTATCAAATTTATGAATTTGAAAAGCTAATCAACTAATTGATTGCTGATTGCATTGCTTGATTATTGTTTGATTAATTAAATGTTGAAGCTTTAGCCAAATTGTATCAAATAGTGAATTGTATTGAAAATTAGTCGCATTCGCATGCATATACATGTACTTACATTAAACAGGTCATAGCAAGGAGGCTAGAGCAGAGGAATAAAATTGTTTGCCCGACAAATAGGTACATGTTTATTGTATTTCTTGAGTTTTGGGCGATTTTATGAGCCGATTGGCTAGCCGCTTGGCTTTTCCTTTTTCTTTTGGATTGAAGAAGGCCATGGGAGGCTATATGAAATATCCTGAAGTCCCCAGTGCAGGGGAAGTTATGGCAAAAAATTTCGAAAATTTAGGGTGTTAGCCAAATTTTTTAAAAATTTGAAAAGTTCTTAGAAACTGAAAAGTTGAAGAACTTAACCCATAGTGAAAATAACGAAAGTTGAGTTGATTAGTTAAACAATTTTCGGCTTCGTTCCTTTTCGAGGACGAAAAATTTTAAGTGGGGGAGATTGTAATAACCCGAAAATCTGAGCCAATTTAAAATTTTTATTTTGTCAATTTTGATGAATTTTGATTATTTAAAATGAATTAGTTTAAATAATATCGACGAGAAATTTATTTTGAATAGAATTCGAACGTATATATTATATAGATCATCGTTAGAATATAAATATTTATTTATATATATATAAGGAATTGAAAATGGCGCGGTAGTTCGATAATTCGATTTCAAAATTCAAATGAATGTACCGGGTTCAAAATAAACCGGATTTTGGTGAAACCAAAAATATTGAATCTAATTGAGAATATCTTTCCAACGAATCCGAAAAATCAAAGTTTCATAGCGGGAATCAAAAGATACGTCCAGTTGAAAATTCAGAATAGTCACTATGGAATTCTGGCCCTTAAAAATGGGAATTTAGCAAACGACCTCGGATTTCGACGAAACCACTTTTGTTGGATCCGCGATGTCAAGTTATTGCTAGGTTTCAAATTTCATAATTTTTCGAATCAGTATGTGAGCGTGGCAAAGGAAAACGCGTCTGACCAGTTTCAGTTGATTTTAATCGACTGTAAAATAGCCATTTTTCAAACGATCTCAGAATTCGACAAAACTAGTTTTGTTAGGACCGTATCGTTAATACAAAGTTAGAAATAATTTTTATGGAATTTTTCGAGTCAGTATGTGACCCCGGTAAATTGAAATGCGCGTTCAAATTCAATATATAGAGTTATATGTTGATTTTGGGGAAAACTGATCGTAACGATCGAATCAGCCTACGTGGCATATCCCATTGTGTTGGAATGGGGGTAATTAGCTAGGGACAACAGTCGGTGGGTTCGATTCTGAGTTCGAATATAAAGTTAACCCTTTGGAGGAATTAATTAATTAATTATTAAAAAAAAATATACAAAAACGTTTTATAATCTCTAAATCTAATTCACTCAGTCTAAAGCCCGCCCTCTTTTCATCAAAAATCCCGTAGCCCCCCTCCCCCCCCCCCCCCCGTCGCTCAACCTCCTCTGACGCTCCACTCTAACTCGGCCTCCCCTCGCGCCATCTCCCCTTCCTCCTACTCCTCCACCTCTTCTTCTCCTCCTCCCTGAAACCGACCTCGCCTGAAACCCCCAAACTCCACCTCCGGCCACGAAAACCCGTCGCGCCACCTGCTGAAGCCCCACCTACCTCCGACGAACCCTCGGCAGACCCCGCGCACCCCCTACTTCCAACCAGACCTCGCGAGCCCCTCTTCCCCTTCGATTTTCTGATGATTTCCCCCCACCGCCAACGCGAGCTCCCCCTCCCTCTCTTCCAGATTCGACATCGTTCTCCCTTCGCTGAAGAAACCAATGCCAGTAAGTTTTTACAAGTTTAATTAAGTAGGTTATTGGTTTATTTAGGTTAAGTAAAATATATATATATAGCCTTTATAAAAATCAGTTTAAAAATAAAATGAAATTGACTTCTTGGTTTTGAATATAAAAATATAGATACCATTATCAAAGAATTTCTGATCTGAGATATATAACTTTAGACGATGATAAATATAGTTTTTATATATTTAGAGGATTAAAAATATAGTTTTTATAAGGTAGAGAATATAAAAATACGATATATATATATAGCGAAGTAAAAATCTGATTTTTATTATATATATATAGTGAAATAAAAATGTGATTTTTATAGCATTGGAATAAGAATGTGATTTTTAATATGAAGAGCATGACAAAGATATGTTGGAAGTACGGGAAAATCAAAGAATCCAGAAAATTCAGAAATAAAACTGGAGGAGTGGATCCCTCGGTGAGAACTTCTCACCTTTTAATTTTATTTTCTAGTTAAAATATATACTAGGATGCAAACGGTGTTTAGTAGCACCCGACACCCGTGTCCACAGACCATGGACGGCTTGTATGCTTGTTTGTTTGATTTTGATGTGTAGTTGATTGTGTGATGTGATGTGAAACGAAATAAAATATTTTATAGTGGAAAATATTATATAGTTAAAAATAGAATTTTTAACGTGCATGTGAAATGAAATAAATTAATATAAACAAATCGGAGATTTGTTTATATACGCTGATTTGATTGATATTGATTGGGACGATAAATTTTACACATCGCCCAACTGCACAAATAAAATATGTGTTTGATTGTTTGAAACCCCACACGGGTATTGGGATGATATATGACATACACTAATCCCAATAATTAGTTGTATGTAGATCGATTGATTGACTGACTGTTATAAGCATTAAATATTTATATTTGATGCTTATACAGTGTAGAATGCACTTTGGATGATGGTTGATTATTCGTCATTGTTGATATATACATGCGTTGTATGGAAATCCATGGAAATAAAATCTATGGTAATTGATTGGGCTTCATTCCAGTTTTGAATAGAAATATTTGAAAAAAGAAATATTTGAAATAGAATATTCGAAAATAGAAATATATGAAGCCGTGTTGATTAGATTGACGTCATTTTGACGTGAACGATATTTATATCGATTTTATTCATTTTATAATGAATATCGAAAGTGATTTCAAAATCTGATATTTTGAATTCGAATTGAAATTGAATAGAAATGAATTCGAATTGAAATTGAAAAGAAATGAATTCGAATTGAAATTGAACGGAATTGAAGACGAATTGAAATTGAATTAAAAATCGATTTGAATTGAAATCAATTTGAAAAGAATTTAAATCGAATTTATAAGGAAAAAATCAATTTTGATTTGAATTTGAAAAGAAGTTGAAATCGTTTTGAAAACGAATTTAAAATGATTTATATAATACGTTTTAAAAGGAAATCGACGAAGTATATATTATATTTATTATATATATAATATAATGGCCTGAATAGAACGCACCGCGCCGCGGCCGTTCTTGAATTTCGACCACTGACTTTGAATGGATATTACGGGAGATCCGACCGTCGGATTCTCCTAAAACTGGAACCATTGGGTTCGCATCGAAAAGAGCTTTCTAACGAATATTAGAAATTAGAAATCTAATGGTTGGATTTGGAATTATGTCCAAATCAAGTTTTAAAAAGGTCGTTGTAAGTGCAATTCGATGGCCGTTGATGGAAATCGACTGTACGGGCCTTGATAAAATTATTAAAAATAGTAATAATTTGTGTAAAATCATAAGAAATGATTTGTGAAGAATTGGGATGAAAAACTCCCTATTTGAAAAGATAAAAATAGATTTCTATCGAAATGAACTAGTTTTGAACTAGAATAATAATTTATTTATTTTTAAAATAAATGGATTTGAAATGGTTTTGAAAATAACCAGAATTTCCAATAATTGAATTGGAATGGATTTGAATCGAAATTGTCTTCGGAATATTTCGATGTTGGATTTCGTGATGATACAGATATTGTTATTGGAATTTGAAAGATATATTAATATCGTTATTTCCAATACGATATTTGTTGGTCGTAGAATTTGATGTTGAATATAAGCTGGTATATTTTCTATTCAGAGCCTTGTATTTAATATCAAATGTGATTTGGGTTTGTCGTGAATGGTGTCTTCATTAACACCGTTCTTAAGCCCAGTGGAGAAAAAAAAATTAAATCTTTTTATTTAGATTTAACGAAGCGTACCAATTAAATAATATTTAATTGGAATTGAATTGGTATTGATTTTTGGGTTTATCGTGAACAGTGTTTTAAATAACACTTATTCTTTAACCCGATAATTAATGTAATGTGATTTTGGGTTTATCGTGAACCGTGTTTTAAATGACACTGATTCTTTAACCCAGTTAAAGATTAAAACTAAGTGGGGTTTTAATGAATCTTTAATTAGATTGAAATAATCGAGAATGGAGTATCACCAGTTTTACTCCAGGCGATAGTTAAATCTTTAATTAGATTTGAAAGTGAAATGGTAATTGAATTTACCGATAACACCGTGGTGTTAGATATGAAGTATTACCAGTTTTACTTCATGGGATGAATAGGTGGGGATTGGGAAATAAAATAAATGATTACTCCGGTGTGGTTCGCTAATCCCGACTAGTATGAATTGACATTCAAAGAAGATTAAAGAATAAATTTAAAGAATTTATCTTTGATAAAATTAATGGGAACCTTTCCCAAAGTATAAGGATATTGGAATAAAAGAATATTCTGAATTGGAATGAGGCGTATGTTGTGTTTGTGTAACACTTGTTTATTATATACGCGAGTTATTCAGAAAGACCGAGTTTATCCCATTCTGAATAACTGATTCGACGTGGTGTTGAAGATGAAGATGGTGGTCGAAGACTGGAGGTCTTCACGTCGTTTGGATAATTACTGATGATCTTGATTAGGCCGTACACCCAAAAGGAGGGAATCAGTTGGTGATTGTCCAGACGTACTTGGAGATCGATGGATATGCAAGGTACTAGGTGCCTCTGGTTTCGTTCAGACCCAGAACGAACTTGTAAATGGACTATGTATCTGACATTGGATTTCAGTCTTTGTGATTGATTTCTATTAAATATATATCTGTTTGGCGGCGGAGAATTTATTCTCTTGCTTAACGCCCTTCTCTGAGACGTACGAGCTCAGAGGTTATATATTGATGGATATCAAACGCATGGAGTGAATTGCCTGTGTGGCATGCCTAAGTGGTAATATGATCAAGGCTTTTGTTGAAAAGCAAAGTCTTGTGGGTGATGATCAAAGCACAGCCTGTGTGGCACAACTTTATGTAACGTGAATTCGCGAGCCTCACACCTCGGTGTGAACCAAAAACGGGAGAAGAACTTCAGGGAGGGCATGCGCTTCCTTCTAGCTAGAAGTGGCGTCAGCGGTTTTACACGCCCTGATGAGTTTGACTTATGTGGTTGTTGCTGTTGCGAGGCGCCTCGGATATATCGGTCGATCCGGGATAGATGGAGTCATTGGACTTATTGACACCCCATAGGGTGGGGAAACACAGTGTTCAGGCATTTTAATCCACATCGGTGGACCGGCCCTGACGATCCAAAGCTTGTCTGCGTGCTTGCCTGAGACACGGGCTAGAGCGTCTCGAATTCGGTAGAGGACTCTCTTTTACCTCGGTTCATAGATGGAAATCCAATTTCCAAATACGTGACTTTGCGGTTTTGATTGTAGAGCCTAGTATGGCGACATAGTGGGAAGGGGCACTTATGCCGTCTATGATTGATACTTATGATTTGAAGTTTTTTTATACACTATACACTTATAGTATCAAAAGATGATTTAGCGTATCAAACATTCTTTGGCTATTATAAGGTAAAACTCTATCCTCCGGTTTGTGTTGCATTGTGTGATGGGACCTGGGTCTTGTAATAGCTTCATTGTTCTTTATTTAGCATTGCGCTACTGTTTTATGCACTGGTATTCTTGGGAGGAAACCCGTTCCATGTTATACGGCGTGGTCCCTTGATTTGCCGAACTTTAAAATAAAGATAAATAACTGTTTTAGTTCTCACACCAGTCCCATGACTGACCTGGAGTTTATTGTTTTAACCTAAACTCTGGGTGCCCTTATTTTAACACGGGCAGCTAGTAGTTTTGGTTTTGCATATTTATATTCACAGGATCCTGGTTTACAGCTGGAATGATATCCGGAAAGCTTTGTATCTATATATCTCCTTCAGTTGTGTATTGTATTATTTTCCGCTGTTATGTCATGTATTGTAATCTCTGATATTTTATAATGTGTAATATTTATTCATACTCTGTATATTCTTGTAATCTGATGGAATTGTTGTAATTAACAATGAAATGTTCTTCTGTCTGGGTTCTGATTTGTCTTGTCCTCACAGTAATTCGTTCTTTCTCTTCTCTTCGGATATCGGGGAAGTTCGGGTCGCTTCAATTGAGAACCGTATTGAATACATTTTCGAAAACATTTTTTTTCATTATGCATAACATCGATATTATGACGAAGTAGTAAATTTCTCCAATATGGCAACTCCCAAAATATGCTTTGTTTGCACCAATTATGACTCAAGCCTTTGCCTTCAATGTTGAAATTTAATCCATAGGCGGTGCTTCAACGGTTACTGTTATGTTTCTTCGAAAATCCTTCTTGTTTTGTCTACATGGATGATCAAAGTCTAAAAAACAACGATGACAATCGAACCAAGACACTTTCCCTCCATTTGCTAAACGAAACGACGATGTCCACTCCATGCAATATGGGCACGCTAATCTACCAGCCGTACTCCAACTATAGAGCATACCGTATGCTGGAAAATCACTAATAGTCCATAATAAAGATGCACGCATGATAAAATTATTCTTCTTTGACACATCGTAAGTAAGAACTCCATCATTCCAAAGGAGATTCAACTCATCAATTAGTGGTTGCAAATATACGTCTATGCCTTGTTTAGGATCTCTAGGCCCAGGAATGTTTAGAGTTAAGAACATGTAAGGATTTTTCATACACATCCAAGGTGGCAAATTATATAGTGTTAGTATAACTGGCCATGAAGAATATTGTTTTCCAAATTGATCAAATGGCGCGAATCCGTCTGTACACATGCCTAATCTAACATTACGTGCCTCTTTTGCAAAGTCGAGATATGTTCTATCGAAATGTTTCCACGCTTCTCCATCTGATGGATGACATAACAATCCCTCATTATAACTTCAAATGGCATGCCAACTCATGTGAGATGCAGTTTCCATAGATGCATACATCCTTTGTAACCTAGGAACAAGCGGCAAATAATGCAACCTTGTGTATGGAACATCTTTCGTTTTATTTTTCTTTCCTTTGTATCTTTTGGCAGAATAATATTTGCAACTCCTAAGCTCCTTATCATTTTTCCAAAATAGCATACAACCATTTTGGCATGTATCTATTTTATGATATGGCAATCCAAATGCAATTACCAACTTCTTCATTTTATAATAACTGTAGCCCAAGACAATATTAGAAGGCAACATCTCCTTACTAGCTTTAAGACACCCATCAAATTCGTTTTCTGAACTATTATATTTTGCTTTAATTGCAATATATCTAGCTGTTGCAGATAATTCTGTATGAGTTTCACAACCATTCCACAAAGGTCGATTCGCAGCACGTAATAAATAAAAAAATTCTTTGCTTCTGCATTAGGAGGTTCCTCCACACCTAAACCTCTCTTTGACACATTGTGGAGGAGTGGACCTACGGCATCATAAACCATGGATTCCATCCTATTTTCTTGGTTTTAACTCTCATTATGATCAAAAATATTAATCTCATTGTCGTTAGTGCTAGTTGTACGGGTAAATTCTCCTTGAAACGTCCACAACTCATAATCCAGTATAAAACCATACGTGCACAAATGACATTTAACGGTATCACCATCCCAAAGAGCTTCATTTTTACATTTTTTGCAAGGACATCTAATTTCTTGATCTCCAAACTCTCTAGAGGCAAAATTTACAAAAACATCAATACCCTTGAAAAAGTCCTCCAATATTACACCTTGTCCATCTTTTCGCTTGTACATCCAAGTACGATCCTTCATATAATCCATTTCAACTGCATTGCACAATGTTGTAAAAATATCTAATATGCTTCTTTATGAATAAATTAATCCAAGTATTATACATTTATTCATATAATTATGACTTTTTTAAAGGATAAAATAAATCATCTTGTAAAATGACAAAGTATGTACTGTATCAGTAATAATGGCTCCTTTGTGTGTCAAATAGAGTGTTTAATCATCTTGTAAAATGACATAGTGTAGTACTATTTCAGCAGTTAACTAAAATAAATAACAAAAAAAGGGATGTAGAAAATTTGATCAACCAAATCAACCGAATGCATCAAACCCACATCAATAAAATTAGCTCATCTATAATAAAATATTACAATTTTTTTTAAGTCCTTTTCTTCAGGTGTCACCATTGTTCAGGCAAAACAACTTATTTGTGCAACTTAAGGAAATCTACTGCTATTTGACAAGAATATTAGGCAGTAATTCAGAATTGTCCGAGATACCATTATCAATCTGCACGATGTTGAAAAATGAAAATATTAACAACTTTCATGTTCTTCCACTAAACGCGTCAAAATAACAACTTTTATCAATCACATTCACGTTTGTTCTTAGAAGCTCATATTCACATTCGTTCTTAGAAGCAAAAATTTACAACATTACATTTTTATTCCTTATTTTAATAATATGCCCTAGAATTAGACCTACAACAAGTGATCGATAAAATATAATTTTCTCATGGACAAAGCATTGCCTATAAAGCGAAATTCAATATGATGTAGTGCTTATACATTTAGGGATAGAAAACAATAGATTAGGGTTTTCTATCATGCCAAGAGGCTCTAATGAGTTCATTCTTGATGCATCCATTTCAGTCAAGTAATTTAACTACACTGCATTCGTCTTTTAAGATTCATAATAAAAGAACAAAATACACAACAAAATAGAGAAATATAATGAATGTGAACATGGGTTTTTGTACAACATTCATCTTTTAAGATCCATGTCATGCAGTAATCAAAATTCAACATTCTACAAGAAGGATGTAAAAAAAATTACAGGATTATGTAAAATCAAAAAATAATCGCAAAAAAAATGGGATGGAGGTGAATTTACCAAAATTACTAATTGGACATCGGAATCAGGCAGATAGCTCACTACCGCAGTGCTTCAAAACCGTCACCTAGAAATGGAACTTGGAATCCTGGCAAAAGAATGATAATGCGAATTGGAATCTATGTCGACATCCTGGTTGCCTTAATCGGTTAGGTGACGAATTTGATTTAGGGTTTTGGAAAGAGAGGGAAACGTGAAAAAGTAAAGTGACGACAGAAACGAAAAGAGAGGAATGGGAAACGAAAAAAGGTGGAGGGACGGCTAAAACGAAAAAAAAGAAAACAGCGATTGAAATTAAGGAGAGCAAAAGAAAAAGGAAATAACGAAAATCAGCTGTTGAACGCACCGAATGAAAATCAGCTGTTAAACGCACCAATGAAAACAGCGGCAAATATTTCATATGACAATTTTTTTTTAAGTAACGGCTATTAATGGAGTGGAAAGATTGTTTATTAATGACTATCAAAAGCACAAATATTCCATGTGACGCACTAGAGGAAAGATTGTTAAATAATGACTATTAAATATATATTGGTCAATTTATTAAATAATAATGGCCAATTATAATTGTTAAATATATATTTTAAATAATGAATTTTCTTTTTAAGCATCAAAGACTGATTATTAATCATTAATTATTAAAAAGTATTAACTAAATATTAAATATGGAATATTAGTCTTAATTTTCAATAATTTTTTAGTAATCATTATTATTATTAATTAGTACTAATATTATCTATTACTCAGTAATACAAATTATTTTATTGTGATTATTGACTACATAGAAGTAATTATCAAACAATAAAAAACAATTAAATATTACATTGTAATTAATTATTAATTATTAAACATGTTGATAATTAAAAAAAATAACACTAAAGCATCTTTTATAAAAATACCACAAAAATCTCTTGCAAATACATTGGAATTTTGCTGTAAAATACCGTCAAAAAATATCCGTCGGTATTCTGTCTCCATTTGCAGCGGAAAATAGAAGCGGAAATTTTTTGTTGGTAAACTGACGCAAATTGCAGCGGATTAGTGAGGGAAAGAACAAGACGACGATGATAAATAAAAAGAAAAGAAAATTGAAAAACCAAGAAAATATCCCTCGTAGATCTCTTGGAAATCCAACGCAAATTAGCGACGAAAATTTCCACTTCTAAAATCTGACGCAAAATCAGTGTTTTCTTGTAGTGAATAAATAACACTCGTCACAGCCTGTCAAACCATCGATTGATATACAACTAAATATTGGGATTAGTGTATGTCAAATATCATCCAAACACCCTTGTGGGATTTTCAAACAACAAATACTGTTTATTATTTGTGCAGTTGAGCGATATGTAAAATTTACTATCCCAATCAATATCAGATAAATAGATGTACATAAACAAGCCATCCGACTTGTAAATGAATATTAATTCCAATTTTACTATTTTTAATTACAAATGGATATTTATAACTTTAAATTTCCACAGTAATATTAACAATATTTTAATATGTTAATCATCACAATCACAATACACAAATCACCAAATCATCCATAGTTTGCAAGAAATAGTTTTAGGAGCTACTGAACCCGGTCTTCAGCCTATAATATAATTACATTAAAAAAATAGTTGAGTGAGAAAGAGTTCTCACATTTGGTTTCCACTCCGCCAAATCTTTATGCGAAGGAATGTGACCTTTTCGGCTCCACAGTCCACATACGACATCCAAATCACTCCAAATCAGTTTTATTGCGACTCTCATCGATACGGTTCCAACGCATCTGATTTCGCTGAATTTCGAGTTCGTATGAAAAAGTTATGCTTTTTACAAGTTTCATGTACATATAAGTCATTAACAATCAAAATAAGTAATTAATTAACCTTGATTTCTTGCTAGTCACTCCTCTAATCTTCTTCCTCCCCCAAAAACTGACGTACATAGCAGCCCTTTTTCATGCACCATTGCCTCAACTTCCTCCTTCTATATCTCCTTCGTTTCTAAACGCTTTTGCAAACCGTTTTCACCAACATTCATGTCTTCGCAAGCTCTACATCTTCAACGCCATCAACCCAAACTCAAACACTCCACCCAAAATCGCGTTAACAGCTAGATGCTCGTTGCCTCTACCAACTTGCGCAACTTTTTATCACCAAACTCTACTAAACTTTGCATATAAGCTTCATTTCTTGCCACAAACTCAACTACATACTTCATATCATGCATCGAGGCACCAAAATCACAAAAACTTGAGCCCTCGCCTGCATAAACCGACGCTGGAAAAAATAGACAACGACAAAAATTGATTTGAACACCTGGAATTTGGTATGAGTTTGAAGAGGAGCTCGATACGAACTCAAATATATTTATTCCATGATTTTTAGGATTTGATTTCATTCGATTCTAATTTTTGGAAGCGGGAGACTCACGTTGGAATGAAAAGAGGGGAGGCAATGTGATTTTCAGAAATGGGATTAGGTTAAGGAGGTGAAAAGGATATTATATAGTGGAGGAATTTATTATTATTATTTTATTAATTTTGTATTTTTCTATACTCAAATATCACTCATTTTCATCATTTAAAAATCCGTGTGGTCACCCACGGATCTCTTTTTCAATGAAAATTGACATGTAGCTACTCTCTTACATTACAAATCCAACGAAACTGGATTCATCAAATTTTGAGTCTGTATGCATAAACAACGAATTTTAAAAGCTAAAATAGTGACTATTTTTCTACAGTAAAATCACGCTCGACTACATACTGATTCTAAAACTCATGGAACTTGGAATCTTACCAATATTTGACGATACGAATCCAAAAAAAAAGTAGAATTGAATTCCGAGGTTGTCTAGATAATGTTCCTTTGTAAAATGACTGCCTATTTTTGAACAAATGATTTTGCTTCTCACGGACAAGTACTGACTCCGTTCGACGCGCACTTTGGAACTCAATAATGATTTGTCATTATGATTCCGAAAAAAATTATTTCGTCGAATTCTGAGCTCATATGCAAAATTTCACTTTTTAAGGGCTATGCGTTGATTTTCAAAATCTAATTTTCAAAATTTTTAAAATAAAGCTTATAAATCAATTTAATAATTTTACTGGGTTTATTTTAAGTCAAATAAAATATAGAAACTAATTTTAAAATTAGTCTCAAATTCTATTTAGCAAAAATAACCTATTTCTATTTGCATATTCATTAAAATAGCTTAAATCAAAATTTTAAATTGGTTCAGAATTTTCGGGTTGTTACATAGATTTTTGAAATATATTATTTTGAATAAAAGTTTATTAAAGGAAATAAATATTTATTATTCATTTTTTAAGTAATTATTAAATGATTTTATAAAGAAATATTCTGATGTTAATCAGATTTATAAACAATGGCGTAGAAATTGACTTAACAGTTAAGACCTGGAGAATTATTTTTAAGAAAACAATTAAATAAAATTATTTATATTATTAATTAATTTAAAGTGAGAACTAATTGGAATCGGTTAACGAAATAACTGTGTTTTGGGTTGACTAAGTCAACTGTTTTAAGTGAGAGTGATTATTAATTAATTTGTTTTTGTATTAATCTAATGAAATAATTTAACAAATATTTGTCTTAATTTTAATAAGATTTTAAAAAGGAATTTACTATTTATTTTATTTAATTGATAAGTTAACTACTGATATTGTAGTTAATGATGAAGTAAATTATTATTTTAATTAATAATAATCTAGGAGATTACTTATTATTTGAAATTCATTTAAAAAGTGATCGAAGTTGAAATGAAATCTAATTGAATTGTGAAAGGAACTTGTGAACGGGTTTTATATTAAAACCCGAGTTTTTATAACAAAATTATAAAAGGGATTTGAAGTAATTATGATAGTTTAAATAAATGTTTACTTAATATATGAATTAAGTGAAAGGAAATTGAGATAAAAGGGGTTTCATATTAAACCTGAGTTTTATAAACGAGGTTTATAAAAAGAGATGTGAGGTAAAAGCGTTAATTGTAAATTAACGTTGTTAAATAATAGAACTAAGGGAAATGAATGGAATTGGAATGAGAATTTTGAAAAGGAATGATTAAAAGAGATTTGTAATTGAATTTGATGAAGGATTTAGTAATGGAATTTGGTAATAATAACTCGAGTTATAAAATGAATTCTTGAAAGGACTCAAGGTTAAGAAGTGGGTTTTATTAAGGGATTACTTAATCAACATATTAAGTAATACTGGGTTATATTTAAAAAGAGATATTTCCAAAAGAAAGAAATTTTTATAAGCCATATTTTAATAAAATATTTTAATGGATTTGGTTTGATATTAAAATAAACATCTGTTTTTGGATTACAACTCATATCTATCTTAAGATAAGAACGTTGTTGATCAAGGTCTGAGAGGTAAATAAATACCCCAACTTGAACGATTTCAGGATTATCTGAGGATGATATTAGTTTATAATAGGTAAGAGGTTAAGAATAATTTATTATTTCCATATGTTAAATAATAACGCAATGTTAATCGCAAGATTTGAGAATATATATATTGAGATTTCTAAAGTAACGATAATAAAAAAGGGTTTGAGAATATAAATATAATAATATCTCCGAAGTAAATGGAGTTATTAAAGAGACGTACGTGAAATTGTAACGGTATTTTTGAGATAAAAGGAAATGGCATGTGGAGTTTTGGAATAAGTTTACTCTAAAAGAATAAGGGTCGGTTATTATTTTTAAATAATGAAACAAAAGAGATTTCGTAATGAGCAACAATATGAATTGATTTCCAATTAAAAATAATAAGAAATGAAAAGCTATATTCATTATATTAAGAGATTTAAGAGTTTTTAAATTAACATTTGTTAATTGCTTTTATATAAAAAGGCCAAGTAATGCCAAGTGCTAAATCAGTGAACTAATTTTATTCTCATGATTATTAATTAGTAGTTAATAACCGACTATCAAATCTGACCTATACGAATGTTGGTACGGAAAGACTGGGTTCGAATTTATATTCGAAAACCATTTTGAACCAACAAATACGTGAAGATGCGGAAAGACTGGGTGAGAACTTCTCACCTTTAATTTTGTTTTCTAGTTAATAATATATACTAGGATGCAGACGGTGTTTAGTAGCACCCGACACCCGTCGTCCACAGACCATGGACGGCTTGTATGCTTGTTTATTTGATTTTGATGTGTAGTTGATTGTGTGATGTGATGTGAAATGAAATAAAATATTTTATAGTGGAAAAAATTTTATAGTTAAAAATAGAATTTTTAACGTGTATTTAAAATAAATATTTATAAACAAATCGGAGATTTGATTATGTACACTAATTTGATCGATATTGATTGGGACAATAAATTTTACACATCGCCCAACTGCACAAATAAAATCTGTGTTTGATTGTTTGAAACCCCACACGGGTATTGGGATGATATATGACATACACTAATCCCAGTAATTAGTTGTATGTCGATCGATTGATTGACAGGCTGTTATAAGCGTTAAATATTTATATTTGATGCTTATACAGTGTAGAACACACTCTGGATGATGGTTGATTATTTATCGTTGTGATTTTTTATATGTGTTGTAGAAAATCCATATAATTAACATTATATGGTAATTGATTGGGCCTTATTGTAGTTTTGAAATAGAAATATTTGAAAAAGAAGTATTTGAAATAGAATATTTGAAAATAGAAATATATGAAGCCGTGTTGATTAGATTGACGCCATTTTGACGTGAACGATATTTATATCGATTTTATTCAGTTTTCAATGTATGTTGAAAGTGATTTTGAAATTTGAATTATATTGAAAGTTATTTCGAAATTTGAATTATATTGAAAATAATCGAAATTCGAATTAAATTGAAAAGAACTGAATTCAAATTGAATTCGAATTAAATTGAAATAAATTGAAATCGATTTGAAATGAATTTAAAACGAATTTATATGGGAATATTCAATTTTGATTTGAAATTGAATATGAAGTTGAAACCGTTTTGAAAATGAATTTAAAACGATTTATAAAGCACGTTTTGAATTGAAATCGACGAAGTATATATTATATATATATTATATATAATATAATGGCCTGAATAGAACGCGCCGCGCAGCGGTAGTTCGTGAATTTCGACCATTGACTTCGAATGGATATTGCGGGAGATCCGACCGTCGGATTCTCCTGAAACCGGAACCGTTGGGTTCGTATCGAAAAGAGCTTTCTAGCGAACATTAAAGATTTGAAATCTAACGGTTGGATTTGGAATTATGTCCAAATCAAATTTGGAAAAGGTCGTCGTAAGTGCAGTTCGATGGCCGTTGATGGAAATCGACTGTACGGGCCTTGATAAAATTATTAAAAATAGTAATAATTTTTGTAAAATCATAAGAAATGATTTGTGAAGAATGGGGATGAAAAACTCCATATTTGAAAAGATAAAAATAGATTATTTTTTTTATTGAAATGAACTAGTTTTGAACTAGAATAATAATTTATTTATTCTTAAAATAAATAAAGTGGATTTGAAATGGTTTTGAAAATAACCAGAAGTTCCAGTAATTGAATTGGAATGGATTTGAATCGAAATTGTCTTCGGAATATTTCGATGTTGGATTTCGTGATGATACAGATATTGTTATAGGAATTTGAAAGATATATTAATATCGTTATTTCCAATACGATATTTGTTGGTCGTAGAATTTGATATTGAATATAAGCCAGTATATTTTCTATTCAGAGCCTTGTATTTAATATCAAATGTGATTTGGGTTTGTCGTGAATGGTGTCTTCATTAACACTGTTCTTAAACCCAGTTGAGAAAAAGATTAAATCTTTTTATTTAGATTTAATAAAGTGTACCAATAAAATAATATTTAATTGGAATTGAATTGGTATTGATTTTTGGGTTTATCCGTGAACAGTGTTTTAAATGACACTTGTTCTTTAACCCGATAATTAATGGAATGTGATTTTGGGTTTATCGTGAACAGTGTTTTAAATGACACTTGTTCTTTAACCCGATAATTAATGGAATGTGATTTTGGGTTTATCGTGAACCGTGTTTTAAAAGACACTGATTTTTTTAACCCATTTAAAGATTAAAACTAAGTGGAGTTTTAATGAATCTTTAATGAGATTGAAAAGATCGAGAATGGAGTATCACCAATTTTGCTCCAGGCGATAGTTAAATCTTTAGTTAGATTTGAACGTGAAATGGTAATTGAATTTACCGATAACACCGTGGTGTTAGATATGAAGTATTACCAGTTTTACTTCATGGGATAAATAGGTTGGGATTGGGTAATAAAGTAAATAATTACTTCGGTGTGGTTTGTTAATCCCGACTAGTTTGAAGTGATATTCAAAAGGAAGATTAAAGAGTAAATTTAAAAGAATTATCTTTGATAAAATTAATGGGAACCTTTCCCAAAGTAGAAGAATATTTGAATAAACGAATATTCTGAATTGGAATGAGGCGTATGTTGTATTTGTGTAACACTTGGTTATTATATACGCGAGTTATTCAGAAAGACCGGGTTTATCCCATTCTGAATAACTGATTCGATGTGGTGTCAAAGATGAAGACGGTGGTTGAAGAACAGAGGTCTTCACGTCGTTTGGGTGATTACTGATGATCTTGATTGGGCTGTACACCCAAGAGGATGGAAACAGTTGGTGATCGTCCAGACGTACTTGGAGATCGATGGATATGCGGGGTACTAGGTGCCTCCGTTTTCGTTCAGACCCAGAACGAACTTGTAAATGGACTGTGTGTCTGACATTGGATTTTAGTCTGTGTGATTGATTTCTATTAGATATATATCTATTTGGCGGCGGAGAATTTATTCTCTTGCTTAACGCCCTTCTCTAGGACGTACGAGCTCAGGGGTTATACATTGATGGATATCAAACACATGGAGTGAATTGAATTTGTGGCATGCCTAAGTGGCAATTGATCAAGGCTTTTGTTGAAAAGCAAAGTCTTGTGGTGAATGATCAAAGCACAGCTTGTGTGACATAGCTTTGTGTAACGTTGATTCGCGAGCCTTACACCCCGGTTGTGAACCAGAAACGGGAGAAGGACCTCAGGGAGGACATGCGCTTCTTTCTAGCTAGAAGTGGCGTCAGTGGTTTACACGCCCTGACGAGTCTGACTTATGTGGTTGTTGCTGTTGCGAGGCGCCTCGGTTAAATCGGTCGATCCGGGACCGATGGAGTCATTCGTTGGCTCATTTACGCCCCATAGGGCGGAGAGAATTGCCTGTGTGGCATGCCTAAGTGGCAATTGATCAAGGCGTTTGTTGAAAAGCAAAGTCTTTTGATGGATGATCAAAGCACAGCCTGTGTGGCATAGCTTTGTGTAACGTTGATTCGCGAGCCTTACACCCCGCTTGTGAACCAGAAACGGGAGAAGGATCTCAGGGAGGACATGCGTTTCTTTCTAGCTAGAAGTGGCGTCAGTGGTTTTACACGCCCTGACGAGTTTGACTTATGTGGTTGTTGTTGTTGTGAGGCGCCTCGGTTATATCGGTCGATCCGGGACCGATGGAGTCATTCGTTGGCTCATTTACGCCCCATAGGGCGGAGAGACGTATTGTTCAGGCATAATAATCCACTCCTGTCGACCGGCCCTGACGATCCATGGGCAGTTGCGGTTGTTCCTGATACATGGGCTAGATTGTCTTGAATCGGTTGAGGACGATCCCTGGCCTCGGTTCACAGATGGAAATCCAACTTCCAATACGTGACGTTTCGATTTTAGTTGTAATCCTATATATGGCGACATAGCGGGATGGGGCGCTCATGCCGTCTATGATTGATACTGATGATTTGAAATTGTTTTGACACTATACACTTATAGTAATAATAAAACATGAAATTTAGCGTACCAAGCATTCTTTGGCTATTATAAGGTAAAAACCCTATCCTCTGGCTTGCGTTGCATTGTGTGATGGGACCTGGGTCTTATAATAGCTTCATTGTTCTTTATTAAGCATTGCGCTGTTGTTTATGCACTGCTATTCTTGGGAGGAAACCCGTTCCGTGTTTTACGGCGTGGTCCCTTGATTTACCTAACTTTAAAATAAAGATTAATAACTGTTTTAGTTCTTGCACCAGTCACATGACTGACCTGGAGTTTATTGTTTTAACCTAAACTCTGGGTGCCCTTATTTTCGACACGGGCAGCTAGTAGTTTTGGTTTTGTAGATCTATATTCATAGGATCCTGATTTACAACTGGAACGATATCCGAAAAGCTTTGTATCCATATATCTCCTTCAGTTGTGTTTGTATTATTTACCGCTGCTATGTAATATATTGTAATCTCTGATATTTTTCTGTTGTGTAATATTTATTTATACTCTGTATATTCTTGTATTCTGGTAAAATTGTTGTAATAGACAATGAAATGTTCTTCTGTCTGCGTTCTATTATGTCGTGTTCTCAAAACAATCAGGCGTTTCGAACGGTCTGGGTCGGTTTAGCGACTGATTCGGATCGAGCGAAATTCCCGGTCGTCACAGTTGGTATTAGAGCTTTGGTTTACAAAGCTCAGAGAACAAGGCACATTAGAACCATACGAAAGAATTCATCAGAAATTGGATTAGTAATATCCAACGGGAATGACTCGTTAGAGATGGGATCAGTAGTATCGTAGAACGAGTGTGACGAGTATATTTTTAAAATGAAAACAATTTTTGTTTTGAAAATTTAATTCAATTATTCGTATTTGATTATTTATTTTATATTAATTTGGACAATCCAGTATATAAAGATTTTGCATATACGCCTTGCAAACGTATATTTGAAGTTTTAATATACTGGATAGATATAGAATCACATTCTAGACACCCGGGGATGATTCTGATGATGTGGCCACATCATCAGTATTTATGTTCGAGTTTTGAAAGTGTGATATATATATATATATATTTCCATTAGACTAGTGTGAGAACCAAAACTAGATAGGGCTTATTGTTGTGATTTGGCATCAATAACATGATTTTCTGTATATATATATATATATATATATATATATATATATATATATATATATATATCAAAATTATGAATTTGAAACGTTAATTCACTAATTGATTGATGGTTGTGTTGTTTGTCTATTTGTTTGATATTTTGAACCATTTGGCCTAATTGAACCGAATATGTAATTGTATTGAAAATTTGTCGCATTTTCATGCATATACATGTACTTACATTGAACAGGTCATAGCAAAGAGGCTAGAGCAGAAGAATAAAATTTGTTTGCCCGACAAATAGGTACATGTTTATTGTATTTCTTGAGTTTTGGGTGATTTTGTCAGCCGATTGGCTAGCCCCTTGGCTTTTTCTTTTTCTTTTGGATTGAAGAAGGCCATGGGAGGCTATATGAAATATCCCGAAGTCCCCGGTGCAGGGGAGGTTATGGCGAAATTTTTTGAAAATTTAGGGTGTTAGCCAAATTTTTGAAAAATTTGAAAAGTTCTTAGAAACTGAAAAGTTGAAGAACTTAAGCCGTAATGAAAATAGTGAAAGTTGAGTTGATTAGTTAAACAACTTTCGGCTTCGTTCCTTTTCGGGGACGAAAAGTTTTAAGTGGGGGAGATTGTAATAACCCGGAAATCTGAGCCAGTTTAAAATTTTTATTTTGGCAATTTTAATGAATTTTGAATATTTAAAATAGATTATTTTAAATAATATCGACGAGAAATTTATTTTGAATAGAATTCGAATGTATATATTTATATAGCTCGACGTTAGAATATAAATATTTATTTATATATATAAAAGGAATTGAAAATGGCGCGGTAGTTCGATAATTCGATTTCAAAATTCAAATGAATGTACCGGGTGCAAAATAAACCGGATTTTAGTGAAACCAAAAATATTTGAATCTAATTGATAATACCTTTCCAACGAACCCGAGAGATTAAAATTTCATAGCGGGATTCAAAAGATATGTCCAGTTGAAATTTCAGAATAGTCGCTATGGAATTTCGGCCCTTGAAAATAGCCATTTTGCCAACGACCTCGGTTTTCGACGAAACCACTTTTGTTGGATCCGCGATGTCAAGTTATTGCTAGGTTTCAAATTTCGTAATTTTTCGAATCAGTATGTGAGAGTGGTAAAGGAAAACGCGTTTGACTAGTTTCAGTTGATTTTAATCAACTGGAAATTGGCCATTTTTCAAACGGTCTCAGAATTCGATGAAACTAGTTTTATTAGAACCGTATCATCAATACGAAGCTAGAAAATATTTTTCTGGAATTTTTCGAGTTAGTACGTGACCCCGGTAAATTGAAATGTGCGTTCAAATTCAATATATAAAGTTATATGTTGATTTTGACGAAAACCGATCGAAACGATCGAATCAGCTTACGATACATATCCCATTGTGTTCGAAATGGGGGTATTTAGCTAGGGGCGACAGTCGTTGGGCCTCGATTCGAGTTCGAAATAAAAGTTTTCTTTTTGAAAATAAAATAAAATAAA
Organism: Allium sativum; assembly: GCA_030737875.1. NCBI lineage: Eukaryota > Viridiplantae > Streptophyta > Magnoliopsida > Asparagales > Amaryllidaceae > Allium > Allium sativum. The sequence continues at coordinate 255,104,790 of CM060927.1, read as the reverse complement.
AACCTCTCACTCTCCTTATACTCTGACCCCCCTCCCTTGACTTTTCAAATCGTTAAAAAAAAGGAGGATGGAGGGGCGGAGCAGCCTCCTCCATCGCCACTGCCGCCCGCACAAGGCGGCGCCCTCCACCAGGAACCCCCTCCTCTCCCCTCGCGCGTGCTCCCCTCCTACACGCGAACCCCCAAACCCCACGTTGAACTCCTCCTCATTCCCCTATCCCCGTTCTTCCTCCTCTTCTATTGAGCCTCGCGCCCCCCGCGCGCTCCACCTCCCTCCACTCCCTCCTGTTGTTCGACGCAACCCCCCTGTTCCTCCAATCGAGCCAAAACCGCCACCTGCAAGACCGACGGCGCAACCCCCAGGACCTGCCACTCGCGGCTGCACAGCTGTCATCTCCGGTGATGAACCCCTTCCACCTACAAAACAAAGGTCAAATCTATTTATTTCTTTTATATAAAAACTGATTTTATTCAAGTATAAAAATCTGATTTTTGGTTTAGGAAAAGGTATGTTCTTTTTATAATGAAAAAGATTTGGTTTTTAACACGATAAAGGATTAGATTTTTCCAAGTAGAAAGGTTTGATTTTTCTAATTAAAAAGATTTGACTTTTATTTATAAAAGATGAAATTTTTATTGTATGAAAAGCAAAAGAAAGAGGGGATTTTTATATATATGATAGCGGCATAAAGGTTTAATTTTTATTTATATAGTAGCGAATAAAAATGAAATCTTTGTTCGAATAAAAACGAAATCTTTGTTCGAATAAAAATGTAATCTTTGTTTAGATAAAAATACCATCTTTGTTTATTTAAAAATATAATTTTTATATAATAGAGAAGTTAAAAATATAATTTTTATATAATAGAGAAGCTAAAAATATAATTTCTATACTAGTGGAGTATTAAAAATATGATCTTTATATAATAGAAGATATAAAAATACTATTTTTATATAAGTTGTGTATTGAAAATAGAATTTCTATATAATAGAGAATATAAAAATATTATCTTTATATATATAGCGAAATAAAAATTGGATTTTTATTATATATACGTTGAAATAAAAATGTGATTTTTATAGCAATGATATAAAAATTCGATTTTTATATATTGAATAGCAAAGTTAAAATTCGATTTTTATACATTGAATAGCAAAGTAAAAATTTGGTTTTTATATATTGAATAGCAAAGTAAAAATTCGATTTTTATATATTGAATAGCAAAGTAAAAATTCGATTTTTATATATGTAGTGAATACGGATGACGAAAGTGATGAAAGAAGAAACGGCGGAGGATTTCAACTTTAGAAGAGTCGCGGTGTTTGGTTTAGCTTGGGTGAGAACTTCTCACCTTTAATTTTGTTTTCTGATTAATAATATATACTAGGATGCAGACGGTGTTTAGTAGCACCCGACACCCGTCGTCCACAGACCATGGATGGCTTGTATGCTTGTTTGTTTGATTTTGATGTGTAGTTGATTGTGTAATGTGATGTGAAATGAAATAAAATATTTTATAGTGGAAAATATTTTATTGTTAAAAATAGAATTTTTAACGTGTATTTAAAATAAATATTTATAAACAAATCGGAGATTTGATTATATACACTGATTTGATTGATATTGATTGGGACGATAAATTTTACACATCACCCAACTGCACAAATAAAATCTGTGTTTGATTGTTTGAAACCCCACACGGGTATTGGGATGATATATGATATACACTAATCCCAATAATTAGTTGTATGTCGATCGATTGATTGACAGGCTGTTATAAGCGTTAAATATTTATATTTGATGCTTATACAGTGTAGAACGCACTCTGGATGATGGTTGATTATTTATTGTTGTGATTTTTTACATGTGTTGTAGAAAATCCATATAATTAACATTATATGGTAATTGATTGGGCCTCATTCCAGTTTTGAAATAGAAATATTTGAAAAAGAAATATTTGAAATAGAATATTTGAAAATAGAAATATATGAAGCCGTGTTGATTAGATTGACGCCATTTTGACGTGAACGATATTTATATCGATTTTATTCAATTTTCAATGTATGTTGAAAGTTTTCGAAATTTGAATTATATTGAAAGTGATTTCGAAATTTGAATTATATTGAAAGTGAGTCAGAGGGCTCGTACTACCTGCCTAACCCAGTACTATCTATTCTGAGGGACCGTAGAACGGAAAGCGCCTTCTAATCGGCAGAAGGGAAGGGGCCTATGTATTTGCATGACCTCTGCAGATTTGACTGATTTCGAAATTTTAATTATATTGAAAATAATCGAAATTCGAATTAAATTGAAAAGAACTGAATTCAAATTGAAATTGAATAGAATTGAATTCGAATTAAATTGAAATAAATTGAAGTCAATTTCAAATGAATTTAAAACGAATTTATATTGGAAAATTCAATTTTGATTTGAAATTGAATATGAAGTTGAAACCGTTTTGAAAATGAATTTAAAACGATTTATAAAGCACATTTTGAATTGAAATCGACGAAGTATATATTATATATATAATATAATGGCCTGAATAGAACGCGCCGCGCAGCGGTAGTTCATGAATTTCGACCATTGACTTCGAATGGATATTGCGGGAGATCCGACCGTCGGATTCTCCTGAAACCGGAACCGTTGGGTTCGTATCGAAAAGAGCTTTCTAACGAACATTAGAGATTTGAAATCTAACTGTTGGATTTGGAATTATGTCCAAATCAAATTTGGAAAAGGTCGCCGTAAGTGTAGTTTGATGGCCGTTGATGGAAATCGACTGTACAGGCCTTGATAAAATTATTAAAAATAGTAATAATTTGTGTAAAATCATAAGAAATGATTTGTGAAGAATGGGGACGAAAAACTCCATATTTGAAAAGATAAAAATAGATTTTTTTCATCGAAATGAACTAGTTTTGAACTAGAATAATAATTTATTTACTCTTAAAATAAATAAAGTGGATTTGAAATGGTTTTGAAAATAACCAGAAGTTCCAATAATTGAATTGGAATGGATTTGAATCGAAATGGTCTTCGGAATATTTCGATGTTGGATTTCGTGATGATACAGATATTGTTATGGGAATTTGGAAGATATATTAATATCGTTATTTCCAATACGATATTTGTTGGTCGTAGAATTTGTTATTGAATATAAGCCGGTATATTTTCTATTCAGAGCCTTGTATTTAATATCAAATGGGATTTGGGTTTGTCGTGAATGGTGTCTTCATTAACACTGTTCTTAAACCCAGTTGAGAAAAAGATTAAATCTTTTTATTTAGATTTAATGAAGTGTACCAATTAAATAATATTTAATTGGAATTGAATTGGTATTGATTTTTGGGTTTATCCGTGAACAGTGTTTTAATTGACACTTGTTCTTTAACCCGATAATTAATGGAATGTGATTTTGGGTTTGTCGTGAACAGTGTTTTAAATGACACTTGTTCTTTAACCCGATAATTAATGGAATGTGATTTTGGGTTTATCGTGAACCGTGTTTTAAAAGACACTGATTTTTTTAACCCAGTTAAAGATTAAAACTAAGTGGAGTTTTAATGAATCTTTAATGAGATTGAAAAGATCGAGAATGGAGTATCACCAGTTTTGCTCCAGGCGATAGTTAAATCTTTAATTAGATTTGAACGTGAAATGGTAATTGAATTTACCGATAACATCGTGGTGTTAGATATGAAGTATTACCAGTTTTACTTCATGGGATAAATAGGTTGGGATTGGGAAATAAAATAAATAATTACTTCGGTGTGGTTCGTTAATCCCGACTAGTTTGAAGTGATATTCAAAAGGAAGATAAAAGAGTAAATTTAAAAGAATTTATCTTTGATAAAATTAATAAGAACCTTTCCCAAAGTAGAAGAATATTTGAATAAACGAATATTCTGAATTGGAATGAGGCGTATGTTGTGTTTGTGTAACACTTGGTTATTATATACGCGAGTTATTCAGAAAGACCGGGTTTATCCCATTCTGAATAACTGATTCGACGTAGTGTCGAAGATGAAGACGGTGGTTGAAGAACAGAGGTCTTCACGTTGTTTGGGTGATTACTGATGATCTTGATTGGGTTGTACACCCAAGAGGATGGAAACAGTTGGTGATCGTCCAGACGTACTTGGAGATCGATGGATATGCGGGGTACTAGGTGCCTCCGGTTTCGTTCAGACCCAGAACGAACTTGTAAATGGAGTGTGTGTCTGACATTGGATTTTAGTCTGTGTGATTGATTTCTATTAGATATATATCTGTTTGGCGGGAGAATTTATTCTCTTGCTTAACGCCCTTCTCTGAGACGTACGAGCTCAGATGTTATATATTGATGGATATCAAACGCATGGAGTGAATTGCCTGTGTGGCATGCCTAAGTGGCAATTGATCAAGGCTTTTGTTGAAAAGCAAAGTCTTGTGGTGGATGATCAAAGCACAGCATGTGTGGCATATCTTTGTGTAACGTTGATTCACGAGCCTTACACCCCGGTTGTGAACCAGAAACGGGAGAAGGACCTCAGGGAGGACATGCGTTTCTTTCTAGCTAGAAGTGGCGTCAGTGGTTTTACACGCCCTGACGAGTTTGACTTATGTGGTTGTTGCTGTTACGAGGCGCCTCGGTTATATCGGTCGATCCGGGACCGATGGAGTCATTCGTTGGCTCATTTACGCCCCATAGGGCGGAGAGACGTATTGTTCGGGCATAATAATCCACTCCGTGTGGACCGGCCCTGACGATCCATGGGGTAGTTGCGGCTGTTCCTGAGATATGGGCTAGATTGTCTCGAATCGGTTGAGGGCGATCCCTGGCCTCGGTTCACAAATGGAAATCCAACTTCCAATACGTGACGTTTCGATTTTAGTTGTAATCCTATATATGGCGACATAGTGGGAAGGGCGCTCATGTCGTCTATGATTGATACTTATGTTTTGAAATTGTTTTGACACTATACACTTATAGTAATAATAAAACATGAAATTTAGCGTACCAAGTATTCTTTGGCTATTATAAGGTAAAAACCCTATCCTCCGGCTTGCGTTGCATTGTGTGATGGGACCTGGGTCTTATAATAGCTTCATTGTTCTTTATTTAGCATTGCGCTGTTGTTTATGCACTGGTATTCTTGGGAGGAAACCCGTTCCGTGTTATACGGCGTGGTCCCTTGATTTACCTAACTTTAAAATAAAGATTAATAACTGCTTTAGTTCTCACACCAGTCACATGACTGACCTGGAGTTTATTGTTTTAACCTAAACTCTGGGTGCCCTTATTTTCAACACGGGCAGCTAGTAGTTTTGATTTTGCAGATCTATATTCACAGGATCCTGATTTACAGCTGGAACGATATCCGGAAAGCTTTGTATCCATATATCTCCTTCAGTTGTGTTTGTATTATTTTCCACTGCTATGTAATGTATTGTAATCTCTGATATTTTTCTGTTGTGTAATATTTATTTATACTCTGTATATTCTTGTATTCTGATAGAATTGTTGTAATAGACAATGAAATGTTCTTATGTCTGCGTTCTATTATGTCGTGTTCTCAAAACAATCAGGCATTTCGAACGGTCTGGGTCGGTTTAGCGACTGATTCAGATCGAGCGAAATTCCCGGTCGTCACAGGATTCAGAACGCGAAAACGAAGGAATACGTATAATTTTTGTCGTGTTTGGAGATTGTACCGACTGTATGTGTTTTGAGCGTTCTGTGCTAGTTCACGGTAGATTAAATATTAAATTAAACTGTAAATAAACTTCCCTAAATATAACCTACCCAAATGTAACCTACATCAGATAGATATCGCACAGACCTATTCTCGCTACCCTATACCCTATGACGGAACGTCGTTCTTATCTTCATTTTTTTTCCTTATATAAATCAATGGCCGAAGCCCCAAATTGGACATCAACAATCCATCACGTTGTTTTATTTCTTCAGCAAAAAAAAAAAAATCCATTTTTCCTTCTTTCTTTTAATGGCGAAGTCCCCACTTCCCCTAAAATCGAAAGCTTTCCCCAAATCTGAACTTGCTTAAACCCTAAGGGCCACATATCGAATTGACCCCAACGCTAATCTCCCGATGCTGTCGCTTGAACCGTGCCACTCACCGTCGAAGCCTCATACCCGCGACGAACGCTCTGGCCCTAGGAGGCAGCACTCAAAGCTCCACCTCACCATTTTTCAAATTCGGTTCTTGCGCCGTGTAAAGGTGAGCATTTTGCTCACGATTGATTAACTATTGTTCAAGTATTTTAATTTCAGTTTAATACTAAATAAAATAGTTAAACCTGACTGTTTGAGGTCCCTTGTCTGACGCCTGCTTCATTTGTATTGTGGTTATTTATGACACTATCTGCTTTTATATAGTGAACACTGATTGCCCTACTTTGATTCATGTCATGACTGATCTCCTTGTTAACGATACTGTTAAACTTAAATTTGAGTTCCTGGGTTTATCACATGGCTTCATTTTGTTAAATTAGAAGTAAATGAATTTGTTTTGGCATACATACATAAGTTGACTTGCCTCCTAGTTAGTATACCTTTCATATGGTTTTAAACCCTTGTAGTATTTACCCTTCGAGGTACTTTCTGATTAAGTCTTGGACTGTCAAGAATGAGTCTTGAACCCTGCATATTTGTCTTATGTTTTTTTTTTTTTTTAAAGGAAGCTACATGTTTGGAGGATTTACTTATTTAAGAAAAATTTGCTTACTTAGTTTGTTCATACCCCTCTTCTTCTTATTGGTCACTTTGTGATTTGCTGCACCACTACTGTCATAGTTTATTTGTCATTTTTAATTTCACCAAGTTCCCTGATTGATCTTGTTACTCCCTGAACCATTCGAACCATTAAGACATGTTGTTTACCCACTGCCACTTTTAGGATTGCTCGCTGCAAGAGTATGTTTATTGTCCTATTTGCTGCTCCATAACCAACAACTGCATGTGTATGTGTGTTCATATGTATGACTGTGTATGTGTATATAGTGACTGCATGTGAGTATGGTGAGTGTGCGTTTGTGTGTGTGTTCTGGCTCAAGGAACATGGATGTATAGAATTTCTTGGCTTAATTAGATTAGAAAGGAAGGACCTACTGAACCTGCGGTAAACAATGCCACATATTGTTGGTCCTTGCCGTAACTGATTTGCCAATGTATTTGTCCCTGAAGTCTCACTGCTACCATAAAGCTTACATATAAGTGGACATGAAGCCATTTATGTTTTATCATTACCAAGTTGTAAGTTGAAAGATACTCTGTTGTATACGCTGTATTGTCATGTTTCCTTGATCCTCTTTAGCAAATATATGGGGTTTGGGTTAAAACTGGAAGCCTATATATATATACAGTTCCTCATGATCATGTTTTGGAATTCATAATATTATATACATGAATGTTGAACCAATTATATGACCTTTGTTTGAGCTGCATATGTATGAATGTTGGACCAATTAGATGACCTTTGTTTGAGCTGCATATGTATGAATGCTGGACCAATTAGATGACCTCTGTTTGAGCTGTATATGTATGTTCTTATTTATATATAGATTGACGTTGGAACCATAACATGTATTATTAATGTGTTTTCATGTTGAGATCAAATTTATACATACATACATATATATATATATATATAGGCTGTTCAGTTTATTATCCTTGCACGCTTGATCATAGGCAGAGTTACGACCGGGTATACATCTGTGGGGGATGACGTATGTGTATACAAATATTTTTGTATATGTATATACATATTATGGCTTATGTATGTTACCCATTGACATGATTCAATATATTTGAAATTTATATAAATTATGGGATTAACTATTATATTTCAGTTCTTATATTGAAATTAATTTACTTGAATTATGGTTAATCCTGACTCGAGTATTTTTATGTTTTTGCATGGAATGCTCGAGTCAGACCGAAGCATTTCAGATTTAGATATTATAGCGGCGGATTCGAAGATCGGCAAAAACTGGGGGTTTCAGAAGGTGCACACTCTGAAGATTTTTAAAACAGTAAATATTTTTCCCTTGTATTCAACTGTATGTTTACATTCCGCTGTACAGAAAAATCTTGTATCAGAAATTTTGATTAATATATGGAAGGTTATTTTGTTGTTCAATACTGTGTTATTAATTTTATTTTGTGTTTTCTGTGTCGATTCTATTTTGAACTCGGTAAGCTAAATACGCTCCGTCGATTTGAACGTTTTAAGTCGGTTTAACCACCGATTTGAAGCGGTCAAAAGGCGGGATGTTACAGTTCACTCAGCTAATCTTAAATGTCATACGCTGGATTAATTAAATTTCACATTGAGTGACTCCTTTAATCGGATTTCTCTAAATGTTACATAATAGTTCTTATTATTAATTTACTCTTGTATTACAAAATATATTAATCTCATACTACAATACTTCAAAATATGGAACGTTATATATGCATTGAGATATAATTAGACTATATAACAAAATGCGACTGATGTTATAAAAAAACATACCTAAATGGCTGGCCAATGAATTAATACCATGACAAGTCCATGGTTTCTTGATACATGGATGACGATCTTAACCTAGGTTTGAATTGTATGGATAAAAACTATATTAGAATTTATTAACATAAACAATTTTTTTTCAATACGAACGATCAGGGTTGTAAAAAGGCGACAAATATGGATTAAAGATTAATAGTCAAGGTCTGAATTATTCGAAACATTTGAGAACCCCATGCATCTTGAATAAAAATTTAATTAGATTAATGCAAGTAATAGGATTATGCATTTACTCATTTAATACAAGTATATATGAGTACTCATATTAAACTCCATGTCAGGCCCGGCCCTTGGCCCAGGTGAACTAGGCGGCCGCCTAGGGCCTCGGGCTGAGGGAGGACCTCAATTTTTTTTTTAATATGCATGTATTGTATTAGAATACTTATTTCAATGGGTATACACTTTGCTTTCTCTTAAAGAACCTAGGTTCAGAACCTGGCAATATCATTCTTTAGAGCCAATTTTTTTTTCAGCTTATACTGCCAGGTTTTCGATATTTCTCCTTTTATGCTACTTTTACTTTTAATGAAATATTTACGAAATTAATGAGATTTGGCAACATCATTCTTTGGAGCCAAATTTTTTTTTAGCTCATACTGCCATAGGTACAAAGTGGCAAAGAAGACTGCAAAGAGAGCAGTGAGGGAAGCAAGAGGACGAGCGTACAAAGATTTGTATCAAAGACTAAGTACAAAGGAGGGTGAAAAAGATGTGTACAGAATAGCTAGACTACGCGAGAGGAGGACAAGGGACTTCAGTCAGGTTAAATGCATTAAGGACGAGAATGATAGACTTTTGGTGAAGAACGATGAGATAAAGAATAGGTGGAGAGGATACTTTGATAAGCTTTTCAACGAAGAAAGCGATAGCTCTTCGATCGAGTTGGAAGACTTTGCCGACAAAACCAATAGACATTTTGTGCGGAGATTTCAAGAAGCTGAGGTAAAGGGGGCGTTGAAACGGATGAAATCAGGCAAGTCGGTAGGGCCAGATGACATTCCTATTGAGGTGTGGAGATGCTTTGAAGATGCAGGGATAACATAGCTAACTAAGTTGTTTAATAATATTTTCAAATCAAACAAAATGCCAGATGAGTGGAGGAGAAGCATTTTAGTTTCAATCTTCAAGAATAAGGGTGAAAAAGATGAGTCATACAATGAAGCTTTGGGAGAGAGTTTGCGAGCAGCGTTTGAGGAGGTTGACAAGTGTCTCTAGAAATCAATTTGGTTTTATGCCTGGAAGGTCAACCACTGAGGCGATCTTATTAGTTAGGCAACTTATGGAGAGATACAGGGAGCAAAAGAAAGATCTCCACATGGTTTTTATTGACTTGGAGAAAGCTTATGACAGAGTGCCAATGAGGGTTATGTGGTGGGCGCTAGAAAGGAAGAGAGTGTCATCAAAGTATATTACCCTTATCAAGGATATGTATGAGGGGGTTGTGACTAGTGTCAGGGCATGCAATGGTGAGACCAGAGACTTTCCAATTAACATAGGGTTACATCAAGGTTCGGCTTTGAGCCCTTATATTTTTGCATTAGTGATGGACGAAATCACAAAAAATATACAAAGGGAGATCCCTTGGTGTATGTTCTTTGTCGATGATGTTGTGCTGATTGATGAGAGTAGAATAGGGGTTAATCGACAACTGGAGTTGTGAAGGGAGACCTTGGAATCAAAGGGTTTTAGGCTTAACAGGACTAAAACAGAGTATATGAAGTGTGAGTTTAGCGGTGTCAGCTCAGATGACGGAGAGGTCACCCTGGCCGGTAGAGTAGTACCCAAGAAGGAATCGTTTCGATACTTAGGATCTATATTGCAGTTTGATGGGGAGATCGATAAGGATGTTAGTTTTAAAATTCAAGCAGGATGGGTGAAATGGCGACTAGCATCTAGCAATCTCTATGACAGGAAGATTCCTCGGAAGCTTAAACGAAAATTCTATAGGACAGCAATCAGACCTGCAATGTTATATGGTGCAGAATGTTAGTCTACTAAGAGACAACACGTTCAGAAGATAAGTGTAGCAGAGAAGCGGATGTTGCGATGAAGCTGTAGGCATACCAGACGAGATCATATTAGAAATGAGGATATTCGGGATAAACTTGGAGTTGCACATATTGAGGAGAAGTTAGTCCAATACCGCTTGAGATGGTTTGGACATATCCAACATAGACCACACGATGTTCCTGTGCGCGTTGGAATTATAGGCCGCGCCGAAGGCCCAAAGAGAGGTAGAGGTCGACCTAAAATGACATGGAAGGAGATAATAAAGAGGGATTTAAGTAACTGGAGTAAATCTGAGGAGCTGGTAGTGGATAAGAGTGCATGAAAGTTGGCAATCCATGTACCAGAACCTTAGGGTTTTTTTTTTTTTAATCTGTTTCATTTTTTTAGACTTTATTTCACTTTTGTTGAACATTTTCATTTTTTTAGACTTTATTTCAATTTTATTGAATCTTTTTTACTTTTTTTTTTTTAAGAAAAAAAACATTTTTCAGACGTCTTTTTATCTATTTGGTTATTTTAAACCCCCCCCCCCCCCACACACCCCACACACACACACACACACACACACACACACATATATATATATATATATATATATATATATATATATATATATATTACTATCAGATACAACACTATGGTACAAATCCATCAAATTTTGCTTGAAAACATGTCAAGGGTCCAACTATCAGATTATGCACTTTCTTTTCAATGGGGTATTCAGTTTTCAAGCACCACCATAAGTGCTTGAAAACTACTGAAAAAATGATGCTCCCAATCCAAAATGCCAATCCACCTTCCGATAACATGAGCCAGTTCAAAGACGATCTCTTTTAGTTTTTGCATGAATCAGGACGAAGCAGTGATTAAAAAAGCATTACAAAATACAGAGCACTCGAAAAGAAATATTAATTACCATTCAAGTTAACAAAATCAAATAGTGACTCTAGGAGTAAAAATATTCCACTTAAAAAAATACTGTACAATAATCCATAGCATATATTAAAATTAAACTTAATATAAAACACACATTAGGTGATTGAAGGTACCAATAGTTATAGCACCACTGATATGCCTGAAGGATGCAAATTAATACAATTTTTTATTGAAAAAAGGCAGAAAAAACTGCAAATTTTCAAGAAAATAATTCCAAGGGTGGAAGGTAACCTACCTGTATTTTAATATTATATAAGGGTGTTAGACGAAAACTTCCCATGATTACTCTATCCTGACTGTTCAAAAATTATCATACCAATGTTTGTATCTTATATTTGCAGTTTTCATCTATCTAATGTTTCTCAGTCATGAAGTGTTACATGTAAAATTCTTACAGCTGAAGTTTATGCATGAAAATCTAAAACAAAAATCACAGATATCATTAATCTCAGTTGAATTAATCTATGAACCGTGCACAATAAATGTTTAAAAGAAACAGAAGAAAAGGAGTGGATATAACAGATGTGGGACACCATGCCTTATCTTTTACTCAGAAACGAGAAGAGAGGAAGGACTTCAACCAATTTATCAAACCTCATCACTTGATCTTTATTTTAAAGGCCCAACCAACCAAAATTTTAAAATAATCCAGCTTTGAAATAAATAGTCACCTCATAACGAAAATAAGAAGGAAATAGAAGAAAAATGGTTGGTATGGCAGCGTTGCAACATAGCCAGCCATCGCTCCGTAGTTCCTTATTTTTTCCAGATTCTTCTCTTCTCCGCTCTTCATTTTCTGACCTCAATGGCACTGTCTTCAACGTCTCTTTTCAGGTAAAAATAGACAAATATTTAATGTATTCCAGTATAAACTTATGTAGAAGGATGATCATTTAGTTCATATGGAAGTATACCTTTTTGGTGCACAATACCTTCTCTCCCCCCCATAATCTGTAAACTGTTAGTAAAATTTTTGAAGAACAAACACTGGCTCCGCAACAGCATTTTTCAGATAAAATAAATAGAATAGATTTACAATATTTTGTAGAATAAGAGAAAAGCTTGGCAGCCAAAGGCGACATTTCAAGTTAGCGCATCAAGTTCGAAGAAAATCCTGATAATGGGCGGTACACGGTTTATCGGTCTGTTCTTGAGCAGATTACTAGTCGAAGAAGGTCATCAGGTCATACAAAAACTCAATCATAGCTTATTATATGTTGAAGTGAATTTAGTGTTAAACTGATGACTGTAGTTTTGAAAAATCAAGGTTACACTGTTTACTAGAGGAAAGGCACCTATTACTCAACAGCTGCCAGGAGAATCAGACTCAGACTACTCAGCCTTTTCAAGCAAAGTAATACATACACAATCGTGTACATACAAATATCAGCTCTTTTTTCTTTTCTTTTTTCCTCCTCCCCCGGCCCCCCTTCCCTCTCTTTTGTTCCCCTTTTTTTTCAATGACTTGTCAAAGTGAATAGGTTCTGCATCTGAAAGGTGATAGGAAGGACTTTGAATTTGTGAAAAAAAGCCTTTCACAAGAAGGCTATGAAGTTGTGTATGACATTAATGGTGAAATTTCATCCCATATGAAAATTTTCTGTTTTTTCAAAAATGTACTTTATGTTATAGTATTTATTGAAAAATCATAAATTAAATATTGGCATACAGGGCGTGAAGCTGTTGAAGTGGAGCCCATATTGGATGCATTGCCAAATTTAGAACAGTAATTGAATTACGTTGACAATTAATTTTATAAATAGATTACTTGATTTCGATGACGTTGGTTAACATCACTGCAGGTTCATATACTGCTCCTCGGCTGGAGTCTATCTTAAAACAGACCTACCACCTCACTATGAGGTGAAAATTCTACATGAATTTTGGCACCTGGCAATTCTGTAGGTATTAAACTAAACTACTTTACCTGTGACTTATAATAGATAGATGCAGTTGATCCCAAGAGTAGACACAAAGGAAAGCTTGAGACAGAAAGCTTGTTGAGTTCAAGAGGAGTAAATTTCACTTCTATAAGACCAGTGTACATTTATGGTCCTTTGAACTACAACCCTGTAGAAGAGTGGTTCTTTCACAGATTGAAAGCTGGCCGCCCGATTCCAATCCCTAATTCTGGAATTCAAATTACTCAACTTGGACATGTTAAGGTTAGTACATCCATGTGTTACAATTACAAAATATATGCTGATTAACTCATCTAGCTCACTTTCAGAATTATACTTCATAACTGAATCAATTTGATGACTTGTTTGGTAATTTGATTTTACTGCTTTAAACAACATATCACTTTTGGCACGTAGACTAAAAATGGTTTGTTTTCTTTAAGCAATTTGGGAGGTAAATCAATACGTGGTTTGTTTTAAAAAGCGGATTAAATGCATAAAAAATTCACTAACATGCCATATGAATTATATGTAGTATTCATGTGTGGTAATTGTGACAGGATTTGGCAAAAGCATTCATTAAGGTTCTAGGCAATCCAATAGCAAGCAAACAAGTTTACAACATCTCTGGATCCAAATATGTTACTTTTGATGGATTAGCCCGGGCTTGTGCCAAGGTGAGTAGTTGTTGAAATATCATATACAGAAACTACATGCAATCAGTAAAATGAAAATGTATTTCAACTGTTTTTACAGGCAGCTGGATATCCTGAACCAGAGCTTGTTCACTATAATCCCAAGGATTTTGATTTCGGAAAAAAGAAAGCTTTTCCATTCAGAGATCAGGTAATTTATTTCTTTTATGGCATTTAAATCGTATTATGGGTACACTAAAAAAACGTCATTTGGCAGCACTTCTTTGCATCTATTGACAAGGCTATTAGGGAGCTGGAGTGGGAACCCGAGTATGACTTAGTAAGTGGACTTACAGACTCATACAATCTTGACTTTGGCAGAGGAACGTTTAGAAAGGAAGCAGACTTTTCTACTGATGATATGATTTTGAACAAATCATTTGTTAGTGCATGAGAGCACTTGATAAACTTGTATTTTATCAGATGTAAACATGATACTGATTTTTGAGGTAATGAGGAACTGTGTCGATGTTTTCTTTTAAACATCTCCTAGTCCTGAGTCTGCTAAGCTTTTCAGAATATATGGGTCCGTATATGCAGCAAATATTTCATGTATATTAATACTGTTTACAACCGCAAGTTAAATATAAGATAAGCTTTTTACATACATATACAAAACCTTTTGTCAAATGACCACATTACAACATTTGACTCTCTGGAATAAGACCAACTGGCAACAATTAAGAACATATGCTGAAGCTATGAAATCAGAGATCAATTTCTAAACAAGCAAAACCACAACTACTATTGTAAGCAAGAAGTACCCCAGGTGCTTGATCATGAAAAGTAAGCTCGTACTTTTCCAAGAAATCCTTGTTGCTCATCTTCAACTGTCTTGCAAAGCTCTTTTCAACTAGTTGCTTCTTCACCAATATATCCATAAGAAGACACCTTGGCATGATTCTCTTCTCCGCCCGATTTTCTGCCAAAACTATAGCTCACACCGCCCTTTATTAACCAAAAAAAAAAAAAAAAAAAAAAAAAAAAAAAAAAAAAAACATTACCCGTTTAATCTTCTTTTCCAATGAAAGCATGCACCACGGATATCTAATGATTGCAGAGGCAACATTTTGATACACCTTCACAAGTGCACACCACTGCACAACCAATTGGCCAGTCAACAAGACCGAGAAGAATGACCAAGAGGCCCGCCAGACTGGATGAATAAGACAAGTGTAGCCTTCACATGTGCACACCGCTACACTTGTCTTATTCATCCAGTCTGGCGGGCCTCTTGGTCATTCTTCTCGGTCTTATTGACTGGCCAATTGGTTGTGCAGTGGTGTGCACTTGTGACGGTGTATCACATTTTCATCGGACCATCAAAGACTCATGTACAAACTCACTTTTTCTTTCCACATCGAGGGACTTGTTGAAGACATGACATAAATTTCTCTGCAGAACAAAGTAGTCATGGATCAAATCCCTTAGAAGCAGACTAAATGTACCATCTTCTCAAACTTTTTTACTGGTTGAAGTAGCACCCTTAGAGGATGGAAATTTTTAAGGTATTGTTATGTGGAACTCCATTATATGCCAATGTCCTAACATTAGGGAAGAAACTGGTTTCTAATTTGCTCCGCAGTAAAGAGGACTGGGGGAAATGTTTCTAGGTTATGTAGTATGCAGGAGTTGACAGACGCAAACTTTGCAAGCTGAGTCTAAGAAAAACCAATGTCAAGGAAGAAATCCAACTTAGGTCTTACAACACTTGTCAGATTATATGAGGGGTTATTTGGGAGTTTCGCATTAGTTTTGCGATTTGGGGATCTATGAAATCATAAGACTTGAGAAGTTTGGTAACTGAAGTGATATTGTCGCCTTCTGTAGCTGATGATGACCCTTCTATAAATCCAGTTTTATGAATTTGTGCTATTGACGAATATTTTATGAACTGTTCGTGAGCTTTTCCGATCACTGGGGTTGAAATTGGATTTCTGTGAGTGATTAGGAAATAGAAAAGCAAACATTTTGCAAGTGAAAGAAGAGAGAAAGATAAGCGGCTCGTAGAGGTGAGACCTACAGCAGCAGGGTTTTTGCTTTCTTCACTAGTAGACGTATGGTGAGAACACGGGGAAGGGTATCGAAAAAGCGACGGAGCTGATTGATGCTTCTTCGCAGAGCTGCATTGAATGTGGACTATAATGTAGACCTGTTAATGAATGGTTTAACATAGTTTTGATTAGGATAATTATTCCATCAGAATACATATGAAGTATACATCTATTAAATAATAGTAAAACAGAAGAATTTCTAGCTTTCTCCTTAATTCTCTCATATTTCTCAATTACCCTTAATTCTCTCAATTCTCTCAATTCTCTCATTTTTCTAAAGATACTTTTATTAAATCAAAATAGTACAACAATATAAATCATTCTATAAAGAATCTACCGGCTTTTCCATCGATTTTAACCTGAAAGGTCGCGGAACCCTTTTCTCGGTTCTTTTCAGCCTGTGAGCTTTGATTTCCTCTTCCTCTTTTTACTCACGCCTTTCACGTTCTTCCTTTTCTCAGTTAAACTAATCCCCGTTCTCGGTTCTCCTCTGCTTATCGCACATGTTTCCTCTCCTCAGTTCAATTTACTTCTTTACTTGGACAAACCATGCGTACTCGGCTTCAAAATCACGGTTAACTATCTAAAATTTGACATTCCAAGGGGATTCTATGATTAATCGCTCTCATCAGTTAAGCCAAAATAAATCCCTTTTCCGTTGGAAATCGAAAACGCCAATTCAGTGGCTGCTCTGTCTTTGATCAATTCGGAAAATTTTCGAGACTCAGACGAATCTGCAACGCGTGCCTCCAAATCAACCAGTATTCACGGAGCAATCCTTGATTTTCAGGTATTTTTTGAATCCTTGATTTTCATCTATTTTTCCTGATTCTTAAACTTCATTTAGTTTTTGGTGTGAATCTTCGTTCCTTTGATTAAATTGAATTTATATTTTCAATAAAATTTCCAAGTATAAAAGGGCATGAGGTATTAGCTAGATATTCATTTGTAAATTGTGATTTAATGTCTAATAAAAATAGGAAAGTAATTACAACTTTTATTTAAATAGCCGATTTAATGAAGACATTAAGTGATAACATATTTTGCTACCCTCTCAACTTTCATTCATTTAGAGAACATAATTTTTGGACCTGCCATGCAATTTGTAATCCTTGAAGCTTGAAAAGATTAACAACATTAGTAACCATGCAATTAATCGACAAAAATGGTGATGCTGTTAATCTGCAAGGGATTAAATAATTAATGACATTTAATGAAGAATTTTTTTGTATTATTTTATTTCATATTTGCTGTTTTAGAAAAAGAACATGCTTCCAACAACAATGTAATTACAGTGCCTTTTTCTTACTTACAATCATATTTTCCTTCATTTAAATGTCATTTATTTTACAATTACCTTTGGAAAAACAAATCAATGCCACATTCCACAATTTTGTCAATGTTTACTGTCAAAACAGGTTCTTTAATTCTCTAAATAAACGTATTTTTACATGCAGCTCAAAGTGTTTCCTGGTTTTAAAAAATAAATGTAGACATTTTTTATTGTTAATACTAAAATGAGATGATTTCATGTGTAGTTATGCATTTGAAAAAAGAAATTAAGTATTGATTTTTAGTTATTGAGGTAGTGATTCGAGAAGGAGAAAAATGAGGTAACCTTGAGTATTATATCTTTTGATAAAATAGTTTCTGGAATTTGCTTCTACAGGCTCCAATATAGCAGTTAATAAATTTGAATTTCTTCTGGGTTCAAAATATTCCGTAAGAAAAATACTTCCCAGAACTTTTGAATACTTACTATTTTTGCTGTTTAATATGCTTGATTATAAATATATGTTCGATAAATTTTCCAAGTATAAGAGGGAATGAGGTATTAGCTAGATATTCATTTGTAAATTGTGATTTAATGTCTAATAAAAATAGGAAAGTGATTATAACTTTTATTTAAATAGCTGATTTAACGAAGACATTAAGTGATAACATATTTTGCTACCCTCTCAACTTTCATTCATTTAGAGAACATAAATTTTGGACCTACCATGCAATTTGTTCTGTTCCTTATACGTGTTCAAATATATATATATATATATATATATATATATATATATAGGAAACTCTATTTAGACACAAAATGAGGACATAAAATTGCATACAATAAATCTCAACCATTGGATCCTCCCATGAATTATACTGTCCACATAAAGACAAACAAATTCAACGGTGGAGGTTTTGTATCTCTTTCTTTGTGTTTAATTTTGTGTTCAAATAGCCGGCCGGTCCCTATATATATATATATAGGGCATTGTTATTGACACTCCAAATATTGTTAAGGGGGGTCAATTTTTTTTTCTTTTAAAAATTATTAAGGGGAGTACTAAGGAGGAAAGTAGTCCCTTAACAAATAAAAGTAACTTTACCTTATTACCATTTAGCCCCTTAACAAATAATGGTAAGTTTAACTTAACAAATATTACAAGGGTGTAGTAATTTTTTTCGATTCGCATATATCGATTTTTTTAAACTCTAAAGAATAAGCATTTTCGGAGAAATATGATCGAAATGTTTTTTTTTGTTGACATAATTATGCCGAATTTTATAATTACGGAGGCAATGCAATGAAATGATTATCAATTTTCGACATATCACTGTCGAATACATATATAATTGATAACATGTTGCATTCCGTGCAATGGTGACGAATTGATTATTTTAATTTGGTTTCCCTTATCAAATAAGTTTTTTTAATCTAATCTAAAGGGGCAATCCAGGAATATTGAGTAGTGTGAAATAATATGTTTGTGTAGCCCCTTAACAATTTTTCAAAGAGTGGAGTGTTTTTAAAAAATGACCTCCCCTTAACAATAGTGGGAGTGTCAATAACAACACCCTATATATAAGTGAAGTCTTTTTTGATTCATCAAAACTACCCTTTCTTATGGGGAAGTAGATGGGTAAATTATAAGGCTAAATTCGTCTTCTCACATTACCAAAAAGTTTTCTACCCATATCTCAGCCATGTTTTTATCCACTTTCACCAGTTTCATTTGCAGATCTATTTCTTTGTCTCAACTGCTTCTCACGCTACCTGATACTTCTCAATCTCAGGATAAATATAAAAGAGAAATTAGGTGCAAAGCAAACATTAGGCGATTTGCATATGACAGACTAAGCTAAAGTATGACAGTTCAGGTATAGCTTCATTCCTCACTTTCGTTTAATTCCAATTATATATTTTCTTCTTCTAATGGTAATTAAAATATTTGAATTTGCTTTTGTATTATTGTTGATTTGGATTTGCTCCTCACTTTCTTCCTGATACTTCTCAAACACAAGATAAAATATACAAAAAATCGTGTGAAGCAAACGTCAAGCGATTTCCGTATGATAGATCAAACTAAAGTATGACAGTTCAGGTATGACTTCTTTTCTCATTTTCATTTAATTCCTGTATAGTTTTTCTTCCTTTATTGGTAACTGAAATATTTGGATTGCTCTAATATTATTGTTGATTCGGTTACTAATGATGTTGTTCCTTTGTATTCAATTGGTAAATACTTTATAGATAAACTAGTGTTCTTCTCTCCCTTCTCTGAGATTGAAAGCGTGCTTGGAACCCTAATTCCGCAACGATTTTCGTGCGTCTCGAGTCTCCGATTCGTGGTTGATTTCTTTTCTCCATGATTTAAAGGAAATATTTTGCCTTTCATTTGTGGTTACAAGAAAAAATTGACTTTCTATTTTCTAAATAGATATCTTCAACCCATTTGTAGATTGAATGACAAGTTGACATACTAATCCACAATGAAATTTGGCAACTGCTTGCATTTGTGGTTAAAAAAATATCCCTTTTACATATTTTTTTGTCTAAAATCCACCATTTCTAAATCTTATTTTGTTTTAAATTTAGATGTACCGTAGAATTTTAGTTCTTGATCCATGTATCATGTGTTTGTTATCTTTCCAATCCAAATTTAATCTCATTTCAAGTGACTAAAACTTTTGCTTTTCATTAGTTCTTGAAATTGACGGAAGGTGCACAAACATCATATTTTTTTCTGTCCTATCCTCTTGCGGTTTCTTCTTTTTTCAATTTGTACATAAATAATGTATATCAGTCATATATTACTGATAAAGTGGAATCCATTGGTATTTATTTAAGTCTATTTCATTAGTGAAACATTGTAAAGAAAATACTTTTGTTTCATTTGTTCTATTTGTCATTTTTCACAAGATTGAAGTGATGACGCATAATTTATATTTTGTACGGCAGTACCTACTATGGTATATTCAAGATTTTGACATTTTTATTTCTGACTTGAATATTATAAACAAATATACCTAACCTTTTTACATTGACCCTTTTTAAGAAATTGCCATGTTAATGCATCTTTGTAATGATAGATCAATCCTAGCAATTGTTGTGTACAATGTAACAAGTTCATAACCATTTGATCATGGATTTAAATGGATAATTAATGAATTCATGAATATTTGGCTATACCATCATTATTAGTGAATTAATAGAATAGAAAATATCATGATCATGTTGGTCTTATGTATAATAGATAAAGTTATTACGTCTATTATTCCATCTATTAGACTAAAAATATTTATCGAAATGCAAATGAATGACTTAGATTTTTAGCACATCTATAAACTTTAGATTGTTTCAGTCATTATAGATGAGGCACAAATAATATAGTTGGTAAGTTCTTTGAACTCTAATTAAACAACACGAGCGTCATGGCACGCGCTTCGCGCGTGGATTTTTATTCCTCATATGTTATGTATTTGACATATCTTTAATAATAGTTGGAAACTATTTTGAAATATGATGACCCGACAACAAAGGAGGAAACAAATTATTGTGTATGTAAACAATTTGCGGCAACAAAAGAGGAAACAAATTAGTGCGTATGTAAACAAATTGCATTTATTATCCCAGTTACATATGCGTGGAGGAAATTTAGGATATTAGTGTATGGTACAGAGGAAATTTAGGATATTAGTGTGTAAAGGATTTAAAATATGGTAATAGTGCGTAAAGGAAATAAATTCTAGTATGCTGGTTATGGTATTCTTGGATAAGATAGAGTAATTAAATGAAACAAATTCTAGTATGTTGATTATGGTATTCTTGGATAAGATAGAGTAATTATTGCCGATGTAATATTATGTTAGATTGATCTATTATGTCGCTGATGCAATATACTACGAAGTTAGTATGATTTTTTTTCCAAGTATTCTAAGTTGCATTTTTATTGTAAGGGGCATTTTCGGTAGTTTGCGTGTACACCAAAAAAGTGTGACACCAAACCTATTCCAACTATTATTAAAGATTTGTAGAGATATCACTGATGCATATGGAAAGAAAGCAAAAGACCATAAAAGAAATTCAATTCGCAATTAAAGCTATCTGGTTATGCAATCAAATATATTTGATGGTATAGCCATTAAAGTGCTTGAATCCATGTTGATTTCTAGAGAGGATAGCATAGCTCATGGAGGGCATGGCAAAAGATAAAAAATAGGTTAGTACTGTATATTTTTTCATATTCCATTAATTTATTTGATATTTAATTGAAAATATAGCATAAGATTATATTATAGAAACATTAAAACCAGCTCAGTAAGTTATTGATATTCCTACATTGTTTTCTTCTAAGCTGTATGTCAAATCATACGATTTTAACTGAAAAAATGTAAAATTTTCACTTGATATTTGTGAATCTTGGATTTAACAGATGTTGCTTGATCAAAAATTATATTATAAACTTTGACTTATTCTTTACTAATCATTATTCTGATTTTTAGATGAGAGTTGTGTTAGGTTTCTAACAAAAGATTTTACCTCCTGCACAGAAATTTTTTATGATATAAGAAGTTAAAAAAATTCAGGACTACGATAAGAAAATCATATGCATATAAAGCTTATGGTGGAATATGGCATTGGTATATAATAATTTGAACATTATAAGTAAATCTATTGGGTTAATTTTGCTAGATTTTAAATCTTTACTTTGTTTTTGATTGAGTTTAATGCTATGAAACAAACGACTTACAGTTTCTATCTCATTAAGTGGTATGTTGCCTTTAGGAGAAGTGAAAATTGAATTCATGCACTTTGATGTAGGTGTCTGATCGCATTTTTTTTCTTTAATAACATTTGCATTAATATTACTAACATAAGTAGCAGGTTTCATGATGTGGACATTTTTCAACACATACAGGATCAAATGAGGATTAAATTGTTTTATTTAAGATTTGTTTGAGTCTTCTGAGAAGTTATATTTTGTTTGTAATAAAATGTATAATTGTTGAGTTTAATTTATTTGATTGAGTTTGTTTAAAATGAGATTCAACATGTGCCTGTGTCCGTTCAATTTCATTTACAACATGAATTAGGACAACTAAATTTGTATGACCATAAATCCGTCTGGTCCGCTCTGATTTCATTTATGACAGAAATTGAACACACCTCAGTCCGGTCCGGTCCCACCGATTTGGTTTCCTATGTTTACTGCTCCACTTATTCATTTACATATTGTCTTCTGAACTAACTCCATTGCCATAATTGTTTGCTTCTTAGCTTCCTCAGTCTTCTATTATTTAGACAACCGTTGATTGCATGATAATGTTGCTTAAGATGATAGACTATCAAAATGGTTTCACTACTGACTACTGAGCTTAGCGTTCTTCAGGTTTACTGTCCAAGTAAACTGTGTGATTTTCTATTAGACGTTGGGTGTATTTTATTACCATGCCATGCCCTTATCATTGCCATCTTTTTTTTTCATGTTATAGTGATGACTGGTGGGTAATGAGTCTTTCGGTTGTCCTTTTGAGGTTAACAAAGGGTTTTGTCATTTTATCGCACCATAGCTTACTATGGAAGTCATTGCGGAGGAGCCACTACTGCTGCATATGTGGGTCAGGGACGATAAATTGTTCGTCTGAAGTCAGTATCACTAAATAATGATCGTTGTCCTACTGTGATGTTTATTTACCACTATTTAATTAAATATATTAGTGTAATTATGTCATAATAAACAATGTCCGGTGGTGTAATTTTTCCATAAATTTTTTCTTAACTTAAATTCATCGATATCAACATTTTTGTAGCCGGTACATTTCAAGGTTGGCTTAATAAACAAAAAGGGATATACTTTTATCGTGGAGGCTTCCAAAGCAACATCTGTACATTTTAAACAAATTGTAGATTTACTTCCAATTGTTTGTGATACACATATCAGTGTGGAAGGTTTGTTATGTGTTTACATGCTTTACTTAATGGTCTGTTTTCAAGGATTATAAGCATTTATTACATGTACTTCTGGTTTGGATGCAAGATATAATGTTTCTTTTCATGTAGATCTCTTTTCCATTAATTATACATTTGTTTCGTATACTGCTGTTTTATTTTAGAAAGGCATTGGCTGTCAAAAAAAAACCTTTTCTTTTCTCAAATTTACCAGATGTTTATTTTTCAACATATGTATCAAGTGTATTTACAATTCTACAACGTTTAACCTTGTGCGAGGCATTGTTTGACAATAGCCATATTATTTTCCATGATTCCCTCCACAAATTCTAGCAAATGCAAATAGGATGAACTATACATGGCCGAGTAGTATTACTTTTATTTTCTTTCCTACTCATCCATACCGTAAATGTCCATATACATTGCTCTAATAACACACAAATACTGTCTCCTACCCACAATCTACAATTATATGAAGGGAAGGGTAACATAATAGAATTATTGAGTGACTCAGTGGTAGAGCTCCATGTACATGAGGTATATATAAATTTAATTTTGAAGCTACTGCAATTTTAATCTTCAATTGCTTCGGTTCTTCATAATGATATGCAAATATAATGAATCTGAAGTACCTGCTCCTCTCTGATCTGGCTTTGGGACACATTGGACCATTGTTACAAGTGAAACAATTGTAGATCTTAGTCGGTCAGAGTATGGACGGGGCTTTTAGAATAAATATGCAACTGCCCAATTATGGAGTCAGTTTGAAAATGCATATTCTAGCAATGTATACTTAAAAGAATGGACTATGTTTATTTTGGTTTTCTGTTTACCATGTCTTATTTGTATCCAAGTTATTTATATTAATAACTGCTTCCAATATGAATATATATTAGCATTATAGTTCTATCCAGAACATTCCTGCAATTGCTCTCTCTTGGTATAATATTTGACAATTATGGGTATATAACATCCGGTGCGCGTACACTGCGCGCTCCACCAATATTGCCT
Organism: Allium sativum; assembly: GCA_030737875.1. Lineage (NCBI taxonomy): Eukaryota > Viridiplantae > Streptophyta > Magnoliopsida > Asparagales > Amaryllidaceae > Allium > Allium sativum. The sequence goes on along the minus strand of CM060927.1, from coordinate 255,080,391 downwards.
TGCACTACCATTGGGGTTGCAATTTGGTTTCACGCTACCAAAAGCTTTATATGCATATGGTTTGCATATCGTAATCCTGAAAATTCATGTATAAAATTCATTTAGATATACAAATACATCTGACACATAACATAATTATATACCAAAATCAATGGCTGCAAATTTTGTTCATGATTCATCTATATTGGTACACTATTGTATTACATTGTTAATTTTTTATTTTAACCAAAGTGTATATTTTGAAATTTCTACGATTGCTTACAAAATCCATCCAGTATCAAATGATTTTATGCAGTTACGTCAACATATCTTTAATTATTCTTGTAACATTTGTTTTAATTTATTTGAATAAATTTAACTAATAAGTAGTCATTTATTTATATAATAAATCTTTAAATGTGACGGTTTCAATATGTATATCTTATTCATACTTAAAAAGTAGTCAAATAGATTATTCATTTAAATGTAAAGACATATAATTCAAATATCATAAATAATATACATGAATAGCATTAACAAAACTAATTTATTATTCATTTATCTCAATAAATATATTTGCATTGCAAAATTTAGTTTTTAACTTTATCCATATTTTGACATTCTTATAGCTATGCACAACTTTATCTACTATTTCCTAATCTTTTAGGTTTAGACCATGTATCTATATATCTCACAAAATCTCAAATTTAAAGTATTTAATAATCTATATATCAGTTGTATATTTATACACACATATGAATAAAAAATACAATAAAAAATTTGTGTTTAGCTATATGGATATACACGTCACGTACTAATGTACATAAACAATAATAACAAAGTTGTAAATCAACGATAATCATTTATGTACATGAACAATAAATTTATCATACGTTACATTGGAAAATTCTATTTTTAACTTCATATTAAGATCTCTATAATTTTTACGAATTCCTTCTCAATTCATTCATATTATTCACTCTTATTTCAATATATTTTAACTAATCACACAATTTTAAATTTAACATAATTAATAGATATAAGTTTAATAATATATGTTAGTTCATCTAAAATGATTAAATATGTTATTTTCAACATGAATATTTGCTTATAGTAATAAGAACAATTAAATTGTTGTTTTACATTAGAGAAATATAAGTTACATAACACATACCATATATAAATAGGAATAATAATAATTTACAGTATATTTATTTCACCAGATTCCTCGTACATTGTATAATAAAATTCAAAATTTGACATTAAAAATTTAAATACTATATTTTATAATACTATCGTGTGCAACGCACGGGTTACACACTAGTATGAAGTATGTGCATCCGTATTCACATCAGAATACATATGACGTATGTGCATCCGTTGGCGCAAACAAATATCACATAATTATTCTATCCACCATAAAGTATAAAACATAAAATAAAATTTTAGGTTTAACATAGTTTTTTTTTTTCAATCTCATAATTTATAAAAATATGCAAAATCAACAAGTACAACTATAACAATTAGTTTTGAGCAGCGAGGAAAATGTGATATATGAGATCTCACCAAACCGGCCTAACGAGCCATGCCGGCTTTAGGTAAATTTTCTTGGCAAATCGACCCTCGCCCACCTCCTCTATTCCAACCTCCCCTTTCCCCATCTCCGAGAACGGCGCCGCCTCCCACACACCCTCCAGACCCATCTTCGATTAGCGGCCTTCCTCTTCCATGATGTCAGCTGCCCTTAGACCTGTTAATACTCTGATCAGCACTAACCTTAGTATTTCTCCTGGATCCCGATTGACCTCCTCACTTCCTCCCGATAAACCATCGACAGAAAATCAATCTCATGCGACCTTGAATTTTGCTGCAACGTCTAAGCGGCTCAAGTCTTCAGCTCCTTTTTATTCAGCTTATGTGTAACAGCCCGCACTTTACGTATCGAAAGATCGTAAAATATTTTTATTTTATTCTCTGAGAGTTGGATCATTCTCATATTTTGTGGGGATGTGAGACATGTACATAATTTTTATCAATATTTGTGACCATTTTGCCCCTTTCAGTCTTGTACAGGGCATAACTTTTGACTGGGGTCGAATCAGGTGCTGAGGTCAGTCTCATTGAAAAGTAAATGGTGTTGCCAATTCCGTAGAGTGGTCACATTAAAGATTTAATTCAGCGGTTTGGGAGAAATCGTTGTTTTTGTGTTTTACAGTTTGTTGTTTAGGTTTTTAGAGCCATAATGGCTGATTTGGAGAGGCCCATTAGGGGGCTAGTGGAAAGCTATAAATAGAGGGTAAGAGGCATAGAGAATAGTCTACTCCATTCTCTCATTTGGGTGATCTTCCTTGATTAACCAACTACACCTTTTCACAATTAGAATCGAGATCTAAAGAAGAGAATCGAAGATCTACATCGTTTGAAGCTAGATCTACATCAATCGAAGAGTTTAAAGAAAATTCTTCGCTGTTCAAAATCGATATTTCATCGTTTTGTGTTGTTTTGGAGAATTGGTGAGTCATAAACATCTCTTACACGGATTCAATCAAGTATATGGGTTGTTTGATTTCATTTTCATCATTAGTTTCACATAGATTATGTCATGGTAAACATATTTTCATATGAATCACCATAGGATCTAATCTACCAACTTAAAACCAGTAATTTCTATGTTAACTTATATGTTTATGCAAGTTTAGATCTATTATTTTGTTAATTCATTACTTTATCATGATTTGGTGAATTTCACATAATTGAGTGATGATTATTGGTGCGCGGATGATTGTTGATCGTTGCTTGAATTGGTTGATGGTTGGTATAATCGAGATTGGTTGACTTTGGATTAGAGTTGTGTGCATTCGAGTATTCATGGATCATCTCAAATCTGTGACATATCTGTGATGGATCTGTGACGGAATTGATCGGTTCAGATCTGCGATGGATCAGTGACGGATCGGTGGTTGATGGATCGGTCAAATCTGTGATGGATAGCTAATGGATGGATCGGATCAAGTCTGTGATGGATCGGTGACGAATTGATCGGTGGTGGATGGATCGGTGTTGGATGGATCGGCTCAGATCTATGATGGATCGGCTCAGATCTGTGATGGATCTATGACGGAATGATCATGACAGATCTGTGATGGATCAGTGACGGATGGATCGGTGGTGGATGGACCGGCTCAAATCTATGATGGATGGATTGGCTCAGATCTGTGATGGATCTGTGACGGAATGATCAGTGACAGATTTGTAATGGATTGGTGATGGATGGATCGGCTCAGATCTGTGACGGAATAATCAGTGCGGATCGGTGACGGATGGATCGGTGGTGGATGGATCGGCTCAAATCTGTGATGGATCGGCGATGAATGGATCGGCTCAGATCTGTGATGAAACTGTGACGGAATGATCAGTGACGGATCAATGATGGTTCGGTGATGGATTGATGTAGAATTAAACTAGGAGATATAATAGCGTTTCAGAAACGCTGCAAAAGACTGTTTTGGCATTTTGGCCAGTTTTTATAGCGAAAAAGCTGGAAATGTTATGAAATACAGTATCAGACAAACGAACCTTGTTTTTGAGTTGACGATGGTTCTAGCTTCGACGCGAATTCGATGAGGAATATTTGAAGCATAATGAAGTGTTTGTTGTTCGTCGCAATTCAACGAATGTGAAGACAACTCGGGGGTTTTTGAGTTTGTTGATAATAGTTGGATGGTTCTAGCGGACTCAAAGCAGGGGTATAATAGGGATACCTAAAAGACCGATTGTATGGTTGAGTATGCTCGGCAGCTCGAACGGGTCTAGATATGTTTCGTTGTCTGGCGTATGGGTTTTTTGCTAGAACCGGGCTTACCATTAACCCTTGACAATTGATGGCAAATTGTTTAGCCAGTCATACGATTAACGATGGTTTTAAAGCAGGATTGGCAGTGATAGCTAGAGTTAGTCATGAATGTTGTTTGTTTGATTGTACCATTTCACATAGATTGTCCGACGTCGGGGGAGATGTTTCTTGGGTGCTTGTCTGATATTGGTTTACGCCTCTGGGGCTTGTGCTTGAGAAATGTTGAGCTCGATTAGGATGGTTTACGTGAGATATATAATTGGTTGTTCTGATTGTTATTTAGTCACTTCTGATTGCTATGAATGAATGGATGTATGGTTGAAATGCTTGATGCAAAGGCTATCACTGTCCGATGTGGGGAAGACGGGGTTGAGTTCTTCTCTGGTGTTATGGGTAAATTAGTTGGTTTATCTATCTATTCTCATATACTTTATTGATGATGTTAGATAGTTGTTTTATCGCTCACTAAAACTATTGTCTGACTCAAGGTTGTATGTTTCTCTCTTATTATCTTGGGTTGTTCATCCGATTTTTGGATGGGCAGACTAAGTAGCAGGTGATATCTTGGCACGAACGATATTGCAGTACGGATGCGAGCAGAAGGCTGAGATATTATTTTTATGTTATATTGTATCTGTTGTTTCTGCTGTTTGATGTTAACTCTGAGTGTTGTAGTGAGGAAAATTTGTACAGACACTTATGTTGTAATCCGAGGTGTATGGGTATTCTTTCTAGTTGTTATGAAAGTTGGAGTTTTCTGCTCAAAAATGCTTCATTATTATTTCTTGTTGTATATGTTCTATTATATTTTGTCCTTGCGTTGTGAGTTATACGACAGGTTTCACTTGTGTTATCATACCTTGAAGATCGTCCATAGCTGCTTGGCACGTCTTTCAACGCACTATTTCCCTTGTTAAGTGCAGGAGTTATGGGCGGTCGTCACATTATGTCCCTCTTTTGAACGACATGGAAGGGTTTCAATTTGTCATCCGTAAACCTAATAGACCAATTCCTAATTTGATAATGAATAATATGAAGGTTAGTCTCAGTAAGGAGGATTTCCCGCCCCTTGTAGTTGTGAACAAACAAGTTAAGTCAAAGGCAGAGAGAAGGCATTTCACATAAATTGGTTCGTCTCAAGCTACCCCTCTTCCTCTTCCCGGACTGTCAACCGCAGATCAAAGCACTTCCAATTCAAGTGTCAGCTTTGCTCCATAAGCTAGGAGAGCTTTGAAGGATGTTGTTTCAGGTAATAAAGTGGCAGTTTATACTCTGCTTAAATTTTATTAACCTAAAGAGTTTAATAATTTGCATTGTACCAAAATGTCTGATGATGTGGTTCATAAGGCTAGATAACAGTAGGAAAACGAAATTGTAATTTATGTTGTCGGTTCTAGACCGCATAACCCTTCATCAAAGCGTACATTCATAGAGTATAGAAACCAGTAAGAGACTTTACTATTTATTCTAAAGAAGATGGTTTCTACATCATCAAATTTGAAATAAAAGAAGATCAGTGATGGATCTGTGATGGATTGATGGTTGATGGATCGGCTCAAATCTGTGATGGATCGGTGATGAATGGATCGGCTCAAGTCTGTGATGGATCGGTGACGGATGGATCGGCGGTGGATGGATCGGCTCAAATCTATGATGGATCGGTGATGGATGGATCGGCTCAGATCTGTGACGGATCTGTGACAAAATGATCAATACGGAGGCAAGCAGAAGGCTGACATATTATTTTTCTTCTATATAGTATATGTTGTTTCCGCTTTTGATGTTAACTCTAAGTGATGTAGTGAGGCAAATTTGTAAAGACACTTATGTTGTAATCCGAGGCGTATAGGTATTCTTTCTAGTTGATATGAAAGTTGGAGTTTTCTACTCAAAAACGCTTCACTATTATTGCATGTTGTATATGTTCTATTATATTTTATCCTTGCATTGTGAGTTATACGACAGGTTTCACTTGTGTTATCATACCTTAATGATCATCCATAGCTACCCAGCACGTCTTTCAGCGCACTATTTCCCTTGTTAAGTGCAGGAGTGATGGGTGGTCGTCTCTTTATGTCCCTCTTTTGAACGACATGGAAGGGTTTCAACTTGTCATTCGTAAACCTAATAGACCAAATCCTAATTCAATAATGAATAATATGAAGGTTAGTCTCATTAAGGAGGATTTCCCTCCCCTTGTAGCTGTGAACAAACCACTTAAGTCAAAGGCAGAGAGAAGGCGTTTCACGTAAATTGGTTCGTCTCAAGATACCCCTCTCCCTCGTCCCGGACTGTCCACTTCAGATCAAAGCGCTTCCAATTCAAGTGTCAGCTTTGCTCCAGAAGCTAAGAGAGCTTTGAAGGATCTTGTTTCAGGTAATAAAGTGCCAGTTTATAATCCGCTTAAATTTTATCAACCTAAGGATTTTAATAATTTGCATTGTACCAAAATGTCTGATGATGTGGTTCATAAGGCTAGATAACAGTAGGAAAACGCAATTGTAATTTATGTTGTCGATTCTAGACTGCATTACCCTTTTTCAAAGCGTACATTCATAGAGTATGGAAACCAGTAAGAGACTTTACTATTTATTCTTAAGAAGATGGTTTTTACATCATCAAATTTGAAATAAAAGAAGATTGTGATAGAATTTCAAAAGGTAATCATTATTTTTTTGATAGAAAGTTAATGATGCTGAAACGATGGTTGATGGGCATGAAGCTTAATGAAGATCTATTGTATACTATTCTCATATCAATTCGGCTATCTGGTTTGCCCTTGGATTACTAAACGGAGGAGGGAATTAATAGAATTGCATCTGTTATTGGAAATACTCTAATACTAGATAAGTTCAAAAAAGGAATTAGGAAAATTGTTTTTTCTCATGTCCTAGTGGAAGTTTCAAACTCGTTTTCTTATCCTAAGCAAATACCAATTCTATCAGAAAACGATCAAATGATGATGCAGGATGTGGAATATTTGTGGTATCCCCCAATTTGCTCAACTAGTTATAGTTTTGGTCACTTAGAAAATGTTTGTTCTTTTACTACAATTTGGGTTCTTAAGAATAATGTTCCTCAAAGTTGTAGTACTAATTCTATGGACATAGACCCAGGTACACAAGCTTCTGAAATAGTTGGTCAAGTCTTGCAATGTTCTACTTAAGAGTTGTTACCTCTGAATAGTGCTAGTGAGATTCGGGAACAGCTCCCAATGTAGACTGAAGTTAATAGGCATGTCTCTAATACCGATGATTTGAATTTAATGGCTATGAAAGAGGATGTGACAGGCTAGGATGGCACTATTTTTTATAACAAGTTGTAAGATAATCTAGGATGAGGCAGAAGGCGACACGTAAAGACAGGGAAGATGAGACCTCTTCTGATGCTCAAGCCAATACAGATTCTAGAGTAGTTGACAATCCTGTGTGGAACTGTATGATTTGTCAACTCAAGGATAAAAGGAAAAATGTTTAGAAGTTTAAAAAAGTAGCGTCTCTAACTAGTTCTGGTCCACCTAACTCGTCGGCAATGAGGTGTGTTATTGTTTTGATTAGGAAGGTTATTGTCTGTTATTTGGGATAAGTAGCTTTGCCTCATATTTGGTTTAGTATGAGTATAGACGAGCAGTAGCGTTGTGTTTTATATTTGTAGTTTGTACGGTTTTCTTCAATACGAGTGAATTTTCAGTCGAGTCCTGCGACACTTGTCTTGGAGTTGTACAACTGTGAATGTAATATATATATATATATAGTACCAATTTTATAAAGAAAATATGCATTAAATGCATAAAATATAAACTATTAACTTAATAAAATAATAAACTCACATTATCTATTATGTTAAAATACATATAAAATAAATTATAATTTTGACAAAAAATCAAATGGGTAATATTTGAATGCGGATGTGGAAGCCTTCATATCCGCATTCACATTCGATTCTCCAAATATCAATATTTATACGGTTTTCGGATACGGATGTGGACATATTTTAGATTTTTTCGGATATCCATTGACAGTTAAAATATTGTGTAACCTGTACACAAACGCTTCTCGAGTTTTCGTTCCGGTCATCAAACTCTGTGACGGCCTGGAATTTCGCTCGATCCGAATCAGTCATTAAACCGATCTAGACCTTTCGAAACCCCTGATCGTTTTGAGAACAGGACAAAACAGAACGCAGACGGAAGAACATTTCATTGCTATTACAACAATTCCATCAGATACAAGAATATACGAAGTATAATGGAATAAATTACATTCGATAAATATCAAATATTACAATAAATTACATAGCAGCGGAAAATAATATAAAACACAATTGAAAGTAATACACGGATACAGAGCTTTCCGAGCATCGTTCCAGCTGTAAATCAGGATCCTGTGAATATAAATCTGCAAAACCAAAACTACTAGCTGCCCGTGTCGAAAATAGGGGCACCCAGAGTTTAGGTTAAAACAATAAACTCCAGGTCAGTCATGTGACTGGTGTGAGAACTAAAACAGTTATTTAAAACTTTACTTTAAAAGAGAGTAATTCAAGGGACCACGCCGTATAACATGGAACGGGTTTCCTCCCAAGAATACCAGTGCATAGAATAAACAACGCAATGCTTTTTCGAAAAACGAAGCTATTATAAGACCCAGGTCCCATCACACAATGCAACGCAAGCCGGAGGATAGGGTTTTACCTTATAACAGCCAAACATGCTTGGTACGTTTAAAACAAATCATTTGATACTATAATAGGTGTATAGTGTCAAAACAATTTCAATCATAAATATAAATCATAGACGGCATAAGTGCCCCATACCACTATGTCGCCATACCAGGCTCTACAAATAAAGTCGAAATACACGTATTGGAAATTGGATTTCCGTCATGAGTCGAGGCAAGGGGCAAGCTCCTCTCCGCTTCGAGACACTCTAGCAAATGCCTCGGGACTACACACTCTGGGTAACCCTTGGATGCTTCAGGGCTGGTCCTCTCTTACGTTTGAGGATTGGCAATTCCTAAACACACGTTTCCTGGTCCTTACAGACCTAAAATCGAGGCGCCTCATCCAACAACCACATAGGTGAAAAGTATATAAATGTCAGGGCTGGTAAGTCACTGACACCACCAAAGCTAGAAAGAAACGTCGTGCTCTCCCTGCAGTCCTTATCCCGTTTTTGACTCATACCGAGGTGTGAGGCTCGCGAATTCACGTTATACACAAAGCTGCCACGTAGGCCATGCTTTGATCATCAACCACAAGACTTTGCTTTTCAATAGAAGCCTTGATCCATGCAACTCAGCATGCCACACCGACAATTCATGCCATGCGATTGATATCTATCGATATATAACCTCTAAGCTCGTACGTCTCAGAGAAGGGCGTTAAGCAAGAGAATAAATTCTCCGCCGCCAAACAGATACATATTTAACAGAAATCAATCAACACAGAATAAAATCCAATGTCAGACACACAATCCATTTACAAGTTCGTTCTGGGTCTGAACGAAACCGGAGGCACTTTCCTCGCATATCCATCGATCTCCAAGTACGTCTGGACGACCACCAACTATTTCCATCCTCTTGGGTGTACAGCCCAATCAGGATCATCAGTAATTATCCAAACGATGTGAAGACTTCCGGTCTTCGACCACCGTCTTCATCTTCGACATATCGTCGAATCGGTTATTCAGAATGGGTATAAACCCGGCCTTTCCAAACAACCCGCGTATATTAAAACAAATGTTACACAAACACAACATACGTCTCATTCCAATTCAATAGTCACTAACCGTAAATCAGTAAGAGAGCAATTCCCCAAATATTAACCCCTAAGGACGAAACCAACATCAGATCAATACCCAGGAAACCATTCTTCTTAACTAGCCTACAACTAGTTTATAAATTTCACATTCTTAGGGGAAGGTTCCCATTAATTTTATCCAAGATAAATTCTTTAAAATTTATCCTTTAATCTTCCTTTGGATATCATTTCAAACCAGATTATGGTTTTCCAAACTAGTCGAGATTAGCGAACCACACCGAAGTAATTATTTGTTTTATTTCCCAATCCCAACCTATTCATCCCATGAAGCAAAACTGGTAATACTCCATATCTAATATCACAGTGTTATCGGTAAAATTAATTACCACTTCACATTCAAATCTGATTAAAGATTTAACTATCGCTTTGGAGCAAAACTGGTGATACTCCATCCTCGCTCACTTTCTAAATTTGATAATTTAAATTATCAATTCACATTTCAATTTAATTGCAGATTCATTAAAACTCCTTTTACTGGGTTAAAGAACTAATGTCTTTTAAAACACAGTTCACGACAAACCCAAATCACATTCCATTTATTATCGGGTTAAAGAACAAGTGTCATTTAAAACACCCTTCACGATAAACCCACAAATCAATTCTATTTACAACCCATTTCAAATCCAATTTATTTATTTAAAAATAAATGGGTTTTAATTTTAGTTCAAAACTAGTTCATTTCGATAAAAATCTATTTTTATCTTTTCAAATATGAAGTTTTTCTTCCCAATTTTTCCCAAATCATTTCTTATGATTTGACACAAATTATTACTATTTTTAGTAATTTTATCAAGGCCCGTACAGTCGATTTCCAACAATGGCCATCGAACTGCACTTACAACGACCTTTTCCAAATTTGATTTGGACATATCTCCAAATCCAACCGTTAGATTTCAAATTTCTAATATTCGTTAGAAAGCTCTTTTCGATACGAACCCAACGGTTCCGGTTTTAGGAGAATCCGACGGTCGGATCTCCCATAATGTCCGTTTGAAATAAATGGTCGAAATTCACGAACTACCGCGACGCGGCGCGTTCTATTCAGGCCATTATATTATATATATAATATATATTTCGTCGATTCCTATTTAAAACGAATTTTATAAATAGGTTTGAATTCGTTTCAAAAACAATTTCAACCTTTATTTCAAATTCAAATTAAAATTGAATTTTCTATTATAAATCCTTTTTACTTTCCTTTCTATTTGATTTCAATTCAAATCGATTTTAATTCGATTCGAATTCATTTCCTTTTCAATTCAATTCGATTCATTTTCTATTCAATTCAAATCAAATTCGTTTTCTATTCAATTCAATTCAAATTCGTTTTCTATTCAATTCAATTCAAATTCGTTTTCTATTCAATTCAATTCAAATTGGTTTTCTATTCAATTCGAATTCATTTTGTATTCAATTCATTTCGAATTGGTTTTCTATTCGATTCAATTCAAATTGGTTTTCTATTCGATTCAATTCAAATTGGTTTTCTATTCGATTCAATTCAAATTGGTTTTCTATTCGATTCAATTCAAATTGGTTTTCTATTCGATTCAATTCAAATTGGTTTTCTATTCGATTCAATTCAAATTGGTTTTCTATTCGATTCAATTCAAATTGCAAAAATGAATATAATCGATATAAATATCATTCGCGTCAAAATGGCGCATCTCTAATCAACACGGCTTTATATATTTCAATAATTCCGTTATTCTATTCAACAAATGAATATCTATTCTTGTCAACACATGACTAATCTCAACGAATGAATACAGTCAACACATGAACCTTTATTTTATAAAGATAAAGATGTAGATTTTATTACTAAAATATTTCGTTCAACACATGACTAATCTCAACGGATGAGTACGGTCAACACATGAACCTTTATTTTATAAAGATAAAGATGTAGATTTTATTATTAAAATATTTCGTTCAACACATGGCTAATCTCAACGGATGAGTACGGTCAACACATGAACCTTTATTTTATAAAGATAAAGATGTAGATTTTATTACTAAAATATTTCGTTCAACACATGACTAATCTCAACGGATGAGTACGGTCAACACATGAACCTTTATTTTATAATAATCTTTGTTTTCTCGATTGGAATGAGGCCCAATCAATTACCATATAAAGTTAATTATATGGATTCCATACAACACATGTATATAATAGCAACGATAAATAATCAACCATCATCCAAAGTACACTACACTGTATAAGCATCAAATATAGATATCTAACGCTTATAACAGCCTGTCAATCAATCGATCGACATACAACTAATTATTGGGATTAGTGTATGCCGTATATTATCCCAATACCCGTGTGGGGTTTCAAACAATCAAACGCATATTTTATTTGTGCAGTTGGGCGATGTGTAAAATTTATCGACCCAATCAATATCAGTCAGATCAGTGTATATAAACAAATCGGCCGATTTGTTTATAAATATTTATTTATTCACTTTCACGTTAAAAATTATATTTTTAACGATAAAATATTTTTAACTATATAAATATTTTATTTTCTTTCACATCACACAATCAACTACACATCAAAATCAATCAAACAAACAAGCCGTCCATGGTCTGTGGACGACGGGTGTCGGGTGCTACTAAACACCGTCTGCATCCTAGTGTATATATATATAACTAGAAAAAGAGATTGAAGAGTGAGAAATTCTCACCAATAGCTATCCCAACTCCATGACACTTCATATATAGAAATCTTCGTCGTTCTCGCCATTTTTGTCATCTTCGTTGCCCGTATTCTCTACATATGTAAAAATCGAATTTTTACTTCGCTATTCAATATATAAAAATCCCATTTTTATAATCACTCCATATGGATAAAAATTCTATTTTTACATCGCTACTATATAGATAAAAATTCTATTTTTATATCGATGTTCGTATAATAAAAATTCTATTTTTATATGCTACTCTCTATATAAAGATTTCGCCCTTTTCTTACTTTTAAAAATGTCGTCTTTCACTACATAAAAATATCGTCTTTTTATATCCTACCATATAAAGATCACAATTTTATTATCTATATAATATGAAAATCATATTTTTATTACTCTACAACATAAAAGATTATATTTTTATTACTCTACAACATAAAAGATTATATTTTTATTACACTACAACATAAAAGATTATATTTTTAACTTCCTTATCATATAAAAATCATATCTTTAACTCTCCGATCGAATAAAAATTCTATCTCTAATTTTCCTATCGAATAAATTCAGTTTTAAAATCAAATAAAATGATAACTGAAAATAGAAAAATAAAATAAAAACTTACATAGAAATAGAAGGGAGAAGAGCAGCGTTCACTGTCGGAGGGAGGGTGGGGGTTGACTGTCGCAGAAGAGGAATGGGAAGGGGGAGGGAGGAGAGAGAGGCGGCGGGTCAGAGGGAGGTGTGGTGGCCTTAGGGGGGGTGCGGTGGGGTCTGGCTATCGAAGGGGAGGAGGCGCAGGCGAGGTCGGGTGGCCTGGGGGCCTACGGCGGAGGGGTCAGGTCTTCAGGGGGGTGCTGTGCTGATTTAGGGCAGAGGGGGGGGGGTAGTGGAGTTCGAATCGGGGAAGAAGGGGATGGCAGAGGATCGGGCGGAGGGGAATGAGGGAGGTAAGGGAAGGCGTCGGTGGTTGGGGGGCCCCCCGGCGGCGTCGCGATGGTCGATTGGGGGGGGGGGTCGATTTGCTTTTTTTTTTAACTTTCTTAAATGAGAAGAGGAAGGTGGGGGTAGGGGCTTTTATAAAAATATATATATTTATTATTCAATTATTTCAAAACGCAACTTTTAATTTCGAACTCGAAACGAGACCCACCGCCTGTCGTCCATAGCGTATTATCCCCATTCCGAACACAATGGGATATGTACCATAAGCTGATTCGACTGTTTCGATCAGTTTTCGTTAAAATCAACATATAACTCTATATATTGAATTTGAACGCGCATTTCAATTTACCGGGGTCACATACAAACTCGAAAAATTCCAGAAAAATATTTTCTAGCTTCGTATTGACGATACGGTCCTAACAAAACTAGTTTCGACGAATTCTGAGACCGTTGGAAAAATGGCCAATTTCCAGTTGATTAAAATCAACTGAAACTGGTCAAACGCATTTTCCTTTGCCACGCTCACATATTGATTCGAAAAATTATGAAATTTGGAATCTAGCAATAACTTGACATCACGGATCCAACAAAAGTAGTTTCGTCGAAATCCGAGGTCATTTGCAAAATTCCCATTTTTAAGGGCCTGAATTCCATAGCGACTATTCAGAATTTTCAACTGGACATATCTTTTAATTCCCGCTATGAAATTTTGATTTGTTGGATTCGTTGGAAAGATATTCACAAATAGATCCTATTATTTTTGGTTTCACTAAAATCCGGTTTGTTTTGCACCCGGTACATTCATTTGAAGTTTGAAATCGAATTATCGAACTACCGCGCCATTTTCAATTCTATTTATAATTATATATAAATATTTATATTCTAACGACGACGTATATAATATATACGTTCGATTTATATTCAAAATAAATTTCTCGTCGATATTATTTAAAATAATTCATTTTAAATGTTCAAAATTCGCTAAAATTTCCAAAATAAAAATTTTAAATTGGCTCGCATTTCCGGGTTATTACAAATTCAGTTTTCCCATTCAACCATAAGCAGTCGTGTAATTTTTGTCTGTTTATAGAGTTTTTCATTTGTAATCTATGTACAAGTTTTTTTTACTCGACAAATCTAAGTGTATATTAAATGGATAATCCAAATTTTGATGAAAATGAGGTTATTTTACCGTTTTTCTTCGATATATCAATTTTGGTTTTGTTGCTTGATGTTTTTTGTTTCTTATTTTAAAATGAGTTAATGATTTTGAACATAAATTCGATGACGTTGTTATTTAATTGTGGTACTTTGGTAATGAATGAAAATTTCTAATACTTTGTAAAAACTTAAGTCTATATGGACATAAAAATAGACATAATTGGTGATACAATGAACTTGCACCGTTGAATTTCCCCCATGAATACCACCTTTCATATAAAGAAAAAATAATGAAATGGTCAAAATTTTATGTCTTTTAATTTATATCTAATTTTGTGTTTAAATAGCCAATCCCGTATATATATATATATATATATATATATATATATATATATATATATATATATAATTTAGATATTCAAATTTTGTTTCAATGTGATTAAATTTGTTTGATAATCTTGCTAACTCAATAAGAAATGTAGGTAAAAATAATTCTTTTTTAGAAAATTGGCAGCAAAAATAAATAATCTAAAGAAATATAAATAACGTGACCAAAAAACATTTTATTGATAAAATACTTTTTTACTCAATAAAAGTTTGAATTTGTTGCGCTTGTTTAGTTGACTAATGTTTCATAAGTTAACAAATAAAAATAATCTTCCTAATTAAGGCTTATATAAGGAATGTTAAATATTTTGTGAAAAGTAATAGTTTGGTAATTGATTAAAGGAGAGAAGATGTTTATTTTGGTCAAAGTGAGGTGTAAAGTTATGCATATAGGGGACTATGGGCGAAGTGTTTAGCCATAAAAAAAAGGGTATTTGGAGGTA
Source organism: Allium sativum (assembly GCA_030737875.1). NCBI lineage: Eukaryota > Viridiplantae > Streptophyta > Magnoliopsida > Asparagales > Amaryllidaceae > Allium > Allium sativum. The sequence continues at coordinate 255,065,110 of CM060927.1, read as the reverse complement.
TTTTATCTTTGTTAATGAATTCATTCGTGAACAAAAATGGCCTCTTTCAAACCTTTTATCTCTTCCAAACTCTTATCAAAACAATTCCAACATTTCCAAATACATGGAATGTTACTAGAACATAATATATCATCTCAAAGTTGGAAGAAAAGGAGCAGAAACACTCTCACACTTCATGGCAATGAACAATGGAAGGATTTATTTGGGCTTACGCATATGTAAACGTAAGGTTGCTTTGATTGAGCTAGGAAGCGATATTAATGTTGACGCTTATACTTGGCAGGAAGGCTGGAAAATGTTAGTTTACTCACCATTGTACATGAAGTAGTATAATGTCGCTTATATAGTTTTACTAAAGTTACTAATAATTAAAGCGAATATATAGGCTCTTGTTATTTGAGTTATACGATTTGTATGAATTGAAGGTGTACATGAGAGGAAGGTCTCTGATGTAGCACCCCGTAAAATTATACTTAATTAGACATAATATAATTAAATGAAAAAAATAAGTTAAAATAAACAATAAAATATTAGCAGGCTAAAAAATGAGATTTGGACAATTAGGAATTGGGCCAAGAAAATATCATAGTTGTGTCAGTGGTGAGATTATGTTCTGTTTTCATATATAATATGTCAAAAACGAAGTCCGTATGAAGAAGTTACATTTAAATTAAGTTGTACGTAAATATTTGTACATAATGTTTGCAATTCAAATTTGTGTGTATATATTCACACATAAAAAGGGACAAGGATGAATAAATAAAGGAAAGGAATCAATCAATAAGTAAACATATTTAATCAATCAATCAATTAGCAGGGAGAATTTGGGTTGTGTTGGCTTGAGTTTTTCAGTGTTATATATATATATATATATGTATATGTGTGTGCGTGTGTGTATATATATATATATATTCTGAAATGGCGGACTCTGTCCAGCCTGAATCTTCGTCTAATTCATCTCAAATTCATCAATATTCAAAAACAACGACACCTGAATCCAGGTCTGGTGAAATAAAACCACTGATATTTCTTCTAAATTGTCGACTAAAGACTGAAGTGCTGATCGAAACAAGAATGTAAGTTTTTTATTTTAGAATTTAATGGTCTACTAATTTAATGCAGATTAAAAATGTTCTTGTTTAAATCCCCCTCTTTTAAGCACGATTCAAAATAATTGTATGAAAAAACCAAACAGATTTCAGTGCTTGTTTTAATTCAATCATTTTCTTTTATTAAGAATTTGGTGGCAATTGAAAACGGTTTCTCTATATTTGGCTATAAATGATTTAATTCGTGGCAACAAATGATTTAAACAAATACTAGAATGTGAATGCTTGATAGTGTTTTCACAAATTATATGAGTGATTTAATTGTTGTCATATATTTCAGAAAACAATATTAGTTGCAAATGGGGGAAATGTAATTTTGATGACATAATTACAATACTACTTTATGCATTTATTATTTGCTCCTCAGTCAGTGAATGTATGTGATGAAGTGAGTACAAAGTATTTTAATCTTGCAAAGTATTTTATTCACATCCTGGAAGCATGTTCATAGCTATGATCACCTGCTGGTGCTAGAAATAGTAAATAAGGTAGATACAAACTCATATACTAGTGAATCATTTCTATGTCCATTTGCACATCATTCCTAACATCTAAAATTAATTTTCATTTTACATTGTACATTAGATCCACGAATCGCAGAGGATCCTACATCTTTACAATTTGTCAAACCTTCAGAGTCTCATGTTCTCATTTTGGAAGAGATTTTTAAAGATTCAGCTGAATCTTGGCAGAATAAAGTGGCTTTACATCCTGTGGATTTCAGAATTTCAGTGATTAAGTTGAAGGATCATATTCAAAAGGTATGGAAACCTAAAGGTAATTATCAAGTTCATATATCTCTAGGATTTTATTACACTGTTCAGTTTGAAGAAGTGTTCGATTGTTTATCTATTTTGAGAACTTCAACGTATTCATATTTTGGTAGATTAATGATGGTATTTAAATGGTTTCCTGGGTATGAATTCGAGAAATTCAACGCTATGAGGGTTCGGATCTGGATTAAGCTTCATAATCTAGATATGGAAATGTGGACCAATAGATCTTTCTCGGTTATTGCTAGTTATATTGGGGATCCAATCCGAGTTGATGAGAATACAACGTATAAAAGGATAACCAAGTTTGCTAGAATATTAATGGGTATAGAAATGGAGTCTAAACTGGTTGATAAAATTCCCAAAAGCTACATAATGTTGTATATGACGTAGTCGTATACACTATTATATGATTTTTGTTTGATGATAACAACCAAATAAATATATATTATAAATGTGTTTGTTACTGTACTGTTCTATATATACATCACATACTGGAATATAATATTTATATTCAAATAGAATACAACTACACAAACATTCATATATTCATATAGTGTTTTATTTGAATATAAACATTATATTTCAAAGTTTCGAATAGTACAGTTATTTATAACTCCACTATTTAAATACAATCACTGATTATTGTACTTGTAAATAAACAGAATAATAGACGAGTTCGTTTGACAACAATTAAATAATATTTTTATTTCAAACAGACTTGTTTATTACAAATAACAGTACAATCTTTTTTTTTTCATATACACAGCTCCTCACTACAACACTCACACTCTATACATTTTTTTCATATATACAATTCATATATACATTGTTTTACATTGACTCTTTTACACAGACACACTGATTTGTTTTCTTCTGTTCTTGTCTTCAATCTACAGTTGTTTGTCTTCTCAACTGTTCGTCAGTCCAGTATTCATACCTATCACAATGAAACACACACACAGTATACTGCAATAGAATTTAAACTAAATATACGCAAATATATATTTTTTTGAAATTTTATTTGCCTCAGTTTTCTGGTGTGTTTCTCATCATTTTTCTGGCTTGGTCTGATTTGTTAATCCGACTGTGTCTAGACACTAGTATAGGGACATGAAAACTCGTCTGATGGCTGCATGTACACACGTGCATATATATACACGTGTGCACTGCCTCGCCGATCAGTGTGTGCAGCTGTGGAGCAGCCACGTGGACCAAGCTCGACACAGTGCAAATGTCAAGTACAAGCAGCCCAAACAATACAGCAAGCACGGAGCCAAAAATCAACAAAGTCAACATGGAGCCAAAGTCAACATGAAGCCAAAAATACAAAAAGTCAAATCAGCAAGTCCATGAATCAAGTGCAATACACAAGTCAACAACAAACGAAAGTGGTCGAGACAGCTCAACCGGTCGAGCAAAGTTCAAATCAAAATGACCAGTACAAGAACAAAGCAGAGCATGCAAATGAAAGTGATCAACACATGAGTGCAACCATGATTATTCATGCATTGGTGGATATACAATAATCACAGTAATATGAGTGATGGAGCAGCACTGATTCAAAGTAACAATATCTGATGGGATTAGCATGGCCGAGACAACACAAGTCAAAGTCAAGGCCAGGTCAAGGTGCAGACAATAAGAAGATGCAACAGCATGGTACAACTCAGCATGGATAATGAAGTGATGTAAGTCAGCATGGTACACATCTGTGTGTGATACAAGTATGGTTCATGACTCAGCATTGTGGTGCTACAGTGCAAGGGACAGTGCATACATATGTGCACAAATCAAGCATTCAAGCTCAATGACAAGATCAACACAGGTGGAGGGTTTAGCAAGCATGTGAATGTAATGCAAGTGCAAGTGTACAATGGTGCAACTGGAATTGGTGCAACAAACCATGTTTGGCATGCATACAAATGTTGACAATTGTACACATACACAAGTATAAGTGGTGCTACAAATCAGGGCAACAAATGATTTTCCAGAAATCTTTTGGGAAAGTATTTTATTGTGGCAAGAAAAGTTTCCCAGATAGTATGATTCCAGTATTTCAATGCAGCAAAAATTTGTGCATATGATTCCAGGAAAACAAGGAGAGAGCAAAAGTTATGCAAGGAACAAACTCAAAGCAACTTTAAATATTTCCAGAAATCAACAACAATGGACATCCCAATTTTGTTTGGAAATTACAATGAAAAATTGGAAATCCATCTCAATTAATCATGCATGAACCACAATGAGCAATCAAGTCATGTTCAAGAAATTTCATGAAATAAATGGTGAAGATTTTTTTAAACATGGAAAGGAATGAAGACAAATGATTTACTGAAACCAGCATATCATATATGGCAAGATCTAATGACATTCCCGATTTTATTCAAGGCAACAATCGATTTAGACAAATTCAAAAAAAAGGCAAAAAGGGGAAATTTAATTTCCAGATTTTCAGGAATTAATTCAAGATTCAATCGAGCAATTTATTCACACAAGGAGTTAAAGGCAGTGTCACAATCATGCTATTCAAATACAAGAGCCATTAAAGCAAAGTTTTTCAAAACCCATTTTGTCAAAGAGGAAACAACAAATCAAAGCCAAGATTTAGCAAAAAGGGGAAAGCAACTATCACTCTGTTCCATTCAAATTTCAAATCCTTTTCAATACAAAGGTGATTAAATTCAAAAGAGGAATTAACTCGCAACAAATCAGAGCAAGACGACACGGCGAAATCTGAGACAATAGGGTTTTGTATTTACCCTATATATACCGATTCATCACAGGCTTTCAAATTATCGAAACCAACAAGCATCACAATTCCAAGAAATTTTTTAAATCAGAAAACTCACAAATTGAAATCAGGGTTTCGATCATCTGTTTCTCACGCCGCATCTCAAATCAAGGCTTCAGAGATTAACCAAGATTCGAGCATCAGAAGATTATCCAGAGTTGAAGAACCATTGCAAATTGATTTGGGAAAATTTCCTGAAAACCCTAGCTCGATTTTACAAGCCGCCGCCATTTGTTTTTCTTAGAGAAAAGAGAGAAGGAACGGGTCAAAATAATAGCGGTGCACACAAATGGACGAGCTGATCCATATGGGTTAAGCAAACCCTAGTTCTATTTTAAAAGGGAATGACCCTTTAGATTTTAATTCCTTTATTCTTTTTGTTCTAGGGTTTTGCTATTTAATTTGTGTTGTTTATTTCTCTTTTGTTTTTTTATTTCCAGTTGTAAAATCATCTGAACAGTTTACTAGTCTGTAAAACTAGGGGTTATTGAATACGGGTTTGTAGCCAGGGGAAATATGATCTTGGGGACAAAGATCAGTCAGGGTTTTTAGTATAGGGTTAGGACAGCAGCAGGTATTGCGAGTGTACAAAACTGTATAGGCAGTTAGCGAGGTCGCGAGTCTGTAAGTTTGTGTATGCGGGAGTCTGTATAATTCTATAATAAAAACCTTGGGGAATGCAGCAGTAGGTAGGGTTGCCGGAGCTGGGTATATCTGTGTGTTATTTACTTACAGTATTTATTTACTCTGATTATTATCTATGCTATGATATTTTTAATAATTATATACTCAGTGATAATCTGCAATTAACCCTATTCACCCCCCCTCTAGGGTTAATCTAGATCCAACATTTGGTATCAGAGCTTGGTTTTTGATTAACTCGAGAATCATGTTTTCCCCTTGTTGTCAGTCTTCTGAGAGTCAGTCCAGTTCATCTCCAACTATTTTCAATGGAACATATTTTTCAAACTGGAAATCCAAAATAGAATTTTATTTAAAATCTGTTAATATTAAATGTTGGGATACTGTTATCAATGGGAGTGATATGTCTGATAGTAGAAACATTGTTTTCGATTCTCGTGCTATGGATATCATATTTGATTATCTCGGTACAGAACAGTTTATTCACGTATCTCATTGTTTGACTGCGCAGGATGTCTGGAGAACTCTCAACAAGCTCTATGGAAAAACTGACGACTGCTCAAAACCCCAGAATGTCAACTCAAATTCAGATCTGTGCTTAAAAGGAGAAATAGATGGATCAAACGATGGAGAATCAACAGATGCTGAAACTGAAAATCTCACATACGAAGATTTGGTTTATATGTGCACTGATTTAACTAAATCTGTTGATAAATTCCAATCTAAAAACAAATCTCTGAAATCTATGAATTCTGAGTTAACTGGCAAAATTTATGATTTGGAATCACAACTTAAATCGTTTAGAAACTCTTCAAAGTCTAATTGTAAAAATTGTCTGAAATTGGAAACCAATCTTGTTCATCTCAATAAAAATATTCAAAAGTTTGAAAAAGAAATTCTTATCTTAAAAGAAAACAAGACTGAGTTATCAAGTTTGAATAATTATTTACAAAAGGAATTTGAAATTTTTAAGACTGATATAAATTTCAAATTTGAAATTGCTGAAAAAGATAACTTGTTGAAATCCGATTTGATTTTGAAAGAACTGGAAAACGAGATTGAAAAATCCAAGAAATTTGAGTTTGAAAAACAAAAATGATTTGAATCTGAAATCATGGAATCCCAAGCCAGAATTAAAACTCTTAAAGATGAAAAATTGTTTTTAAAATCAGATTTTGATAGATGTAAGATCACTAACAATCATTGTTCAGATTTAATGAAAGAGAACCGTGATCTTAAAACTAAAATTCAACAACTTGACTCAACTTTGACTAAATTTTCAACAGGTGAGAAATCTTTGAACATGTTGTTGAAAAATCAACTTTCTCCTGGAAATAAAAATGGTCTTGGTTTTGGAAAAACCAATGGCTTTGAAAATTTGAATTCGTGTGATTTTAAAAATCCTTTAAATTGCTTCAAAAAGGATCTTTCTGAAAATTTGAGCTTTGGAAATCCCAAAAGGTTTTTAAATCACAACTGAGATGTTATTGTATAACGATCCATTTAGACAATCCTGGGCCCCAAAAGGAAATAAAACAATTTTGTCTAAATTCAAACAGATCTGGGTCCCTAAAGGTACTTTGGTAAATTCTGATGGATTGTTATATAAACAAGTTTGGGTACCTAAAGCTATGAACAAAACTGTGAGTGGTGTTACAAATTTTGTTAGACCACTCGATTCTCTTAACTGTTAGGTACCACAGGAGGCTGAGGAGCTGCTGTGCAGAAAGAGAAACTGAATTCAAACTGCTTCATATCATGGAATCATCCACAGCTCCTTATCCAAGTTTGTTGAGTTAGAGATTCTGATTTACACTGAATTCTGGTATAATCTCTAAACTCACCTCTGTAAGTATTTTCTATTTTTGATTTTTTTCTTCTTTTGTTTATTTCTTCTTCTTCTCCCTTCTATCTCTTTCTTCTGTCTATTCTATTTTGATTTATCACTGCCACATTTTTTTGTGCTTCTTGAATTGCAGTATTCATGATATTCTGGAAATCTGTTTTGTGTATAGAACTCTGATACTTTTAATCATGTCCAAATACTGAATTTTTTTCTGCAATTGTTTTGAAGTTCTTTTTCTGTTTTCTGAATTCCTAACAGTGTTGACGTATTCTTGATATATCTTGAACAATGTTAATCTGAATTCTAAATTTTTTTGAAGATCAGAAAATTATATGGAAATTCACACACCTTTGTTGTTCTAAGTTTATTCTAATTCATTTTAGAAAAGCTCAAAATATTATACTCATTACAGCACACTGTTATTTATCAGTTGTGACATTTCCAGAAATTTTCAGATTGGCTTGAATTTTTTTAAAATATCTTGTCTTTGTGATACATCTTAAAATTCATTTTTATTCATGAATAGTACAGTTGAAATTAGTTTTGTCCGAAATCATCTGAAATTTCTGATATTTTGAATCTCACACACCTCCTAAATTTGAAATTATCGACCTTGTGTGACTGATTCATTATATCCTAGAACTTGACATTTGGTTCAAGTGATTTCAAATAAATTACTTTAATTTTCTAGTTCATGAATACCTCTCAAATTTGATGTAAATGACCTGAATTTAATCTCACACTTGTCAGAGATACTTGTGAAAATTTCTTTGAAAATCCGGTCTTGAAACTCACTGTTATTTCATGATTATTTGTTTTGAATATCTGTTTGTTTAAAATCATTTGAAATTATTGATTTATTGAATCTCACACATATCCTGAATCTGAAATTCATAATATGGTGTGATTGATTCATCGAATCGTGAGTTTTTCATATTTCCTCAAATGATTTCAAATAAACAGTATTTTTAATCTTGGATCATGAATCATATTCTGTGACCATCAGAAATGTCTTGACAAGTGTGCTTTGAAACGATTTTTGTGCCGCTCTGATACTGGTGTGAAAATGCTCTAAATGACTGCTTGTATTGAGAAGAATTGTTTGCTGCTCTGATACTGTTTTTCAAATAATTGCTTGTTCTTATCTGCAGTTTTGGAAAATGTGCAAATTTGTTAAGTCTGTCTGTTTGGGCTTTGTGAATAAAGACACCAAGTGGTATCAGAAGCGCTTATATTTGTTTCACTCATCTGTACTGAGATTCAAATTTTCAAATTTTCACATTGTATAGATCCACACTTTTTTTTTGCCTATACAAATAAATGTGCTAAATCTGTCTGGCTGGGTTTGTGTTTAAATTTCTTTGGTCTGAGATGTCCATGATAGTCCAGCAGGGTGTAATTCAATTCCTCGATATAGGAGACTACAATTGGTATCAGTTTTTTTTCACTCATCTGTTTTTTGAATTATCGCCTTGTATAGATTATTTTTTTTTGTATAAATCAGTTTAATTTCCTCTTGTAATTGATTTTCAATTTAAAAATTATTTATTAATTATTCATTCAGAAATTGAATTCAATATCCAAGTTGAACTGTATTTATAATTCATCAAAATTGTCATTAGATTTTAAAATTGTAATGAATTGTGACTGCAGTATATTTCACAGCAAGAGGAGATTTGATTTAAATTTTTCATGATGGTTGAACGTTTATTATAATATCTTTGAATTGGCAATTATTTCACGACCATCTTCATTATCTATCATCTTTCTGCCATCATCATGTTTTTTATATTAATGTGGAAATTTTAATTTTTTTTAAATAATCTTGAATAAAAAGTGAAAATATTTGTGATGGAATTGTGGTTATACTATTATTCAGAATTAGTGAAAATTGGTTTTTTTTTCAATGGTCCCGGTACGGTTGATCATATTTCATAATATTATTAATTTAGAAATTTATTTCACAGTCCACTTCTGTACCTACCGCATTTCTATCATCCACTTTTTGGTTCTATATACTGAGGAGTTTTTCCTTCATAAAGCTGAAAATGATAAAAATATAGTTAATATATAAGAGTGTCTTTAACCTCATTTAAAAATCCAAGCTTCGGTTATGCATGGTTATGAGACGTCTTATAATTTAAGCTGCGACTGATCCCATTTAAAAACCCAAGCTCTGGTTATGCGTGGTCAGTGTGCTCTTAAATAAAAAATAAATAAAAAGGAAATAAAGTGCTAAAAATAGAAATAAATTTGAAATTCTCCTCTGAGTATAAAAACCAGCCTATCAATCCATCTTCTATTCTGTGAATTATGTTGAAATTTTATAACGTATTATGATTTGTTGATTGATAGATATTGGGATTTGAGATTATTCGATTTTGTCACTTAAATTGAATTACTAATTATAGCCCAAATCCATCACTATTTTTTAGCCTCGATTTTATAAAATTCTTTTGGAAAATAATTGAAAATATATGTTTTTGAAACTCTCTCCATAATATATAAAATTCATCATAAATCCGTCATTTTCTACAATGTGAAATATGCCACCAGTTCTCAGTTTATTATGATTTTTGTTTGACTGATTGAGATTTATGATGACCGTTCTTCCTCTTAAGCTGAAATTATATTTTTAGTCAATTTTTCATCTATATTTTAAATTCTGAATCCTTTTGATGATAACAAAAGGGGGAGAATGGGTTGAGATTTTGATTTATGAGTGAATATTTTATAAATATTTTTAATTTTGAAAATTCATTATTCAGTTCATATTCACTCATGCACAGTTATAGGGGGAGTTTTCTGTTATAGGGGGAGCTAATAAATAGGGGGAGTTCAATTTTCACTGTCAAACACATTTATTGTGCTCAAATTTTTTTATTTGTTTGTCATCATCCAAAGGGGGAGATTGTTGTATATGACGTAGTCGTATACACTATTATATGATTTTTGTTTTATGATAACAACCAAATAAATATATATTATAAATGTGTTTGTTACTATACTGTTCTATACATACATCACATATTGGAATATAATATTTATATTCAAATAGAATACGACTACACAAACATTCATATATTCATATAGTGTTTTATTTGAATATAAACATTATATTTCAAAGTTTCAAATAGTACAGTTATTTATAACTCCACTATTTAAATACAATCACAGATTATTGTACTTATAAATAAACAGAATAATAGACGAGTTCGTTTGACAGCAATTAAATAATATTTTTATTTCAAACAGACTTGTTTATTACAAATAACAGTACAATCTTTTTTTTCCATATACACAGCTCCTCACTACAACACTCACACTCTATACATTTTTTTCATATATACAATTCATATATACATTGTTTTACATTGACTCTTTTACACAGACACACTGATTTGTTTTCTTCTGTTCTTGTTTTCAATCTACAGTTGTTTGTCTTCTCAGCTGTTCGTCAGTCCAGTATTCATACCTATCACAATGAAACACACACACAGTATACTGCAATAGAATTTAAACTGAATATACGCAAATATATTTTTTTTTTTTTGAAATTTTATTTGCCTCAGTTTTCTGGCGTGTTTCTCATCATTTTTCTGGCTTGGTCTGCTTTGTTAATCCGACTGTGTCTAGACACTAGTACAGGGACATGAAAACTCGTCTGATGGCTGCATGTACACACGTGCATATATATACACGTGTGCACTGCCTCGCCGATCAGTGTGTGCAGCTGTGGAGCAGCCACGTTGACCAAGCTCGACACAGTGCAAATGTCAAGTACAAGCAGCCCAAACCATACAGCAAGCACAGAGCCAAAAATCAACCAAGTCAACATGGAGCCAAAGTCAACATGAAGCCAAAAATACAAAAAGTCAAATCAGCAAATCCATGAATCAAGTGCAATACACAAGTCAACAACAAACCAAAGTGGTCGAGACAGCTCAACCGGTCGAGCAAAGTTCAAATCAAAATGACCAGTACAAGAACAAAGCAGAGCATGCAAACGAAAGTGATCAACACATGAGTGCAACCATGATAATTCATGCATTGGTGGATATTCAATAATCACAGTAATATGAGTGATGGAGCAGCACTGATTCAAAGTAACAATATCTGATGGGATTAGCATGGCTGAGACAACACAAGTCAAAATCAAGGCCAGGTCAAGGTGCAGACAATAAGAAGATGCAACAGCATGGTACAACTCATCATGGATAATGAAGGTGATGCAAGTCAGCATGGTACACATCTGTGTGTGTGATACAAGTATGGTTCATGACTCAGCATTGTGGTGCTACAGTGCAAGGGACAGTGCATACATATGTGCACAAATCAAGCATTCAAGTTCAATGACAAGATCAACACAGGTGGAGGGTGTAGCAAGCATGTGAATGTAATGCAAGTGCAAGTGTACAATGGTGCAACTGGAATTGGTGCAACAGACCACGTTTGGCATGCATACAAATGTTGACAATTGTACACATACACAAGTATAAGTGGTGCTACAAATCAGGGCAACAAATGATTTTCTAGAAATCTTTTGGGAAAGTATTTTATTGTGGCAAGAAATGTTTCCCAGATAGTATGATTCCAGTATTTCAATGCAGCAAAAATTTGTGCATATGATTCCCGGAAAACAAGGAGAGAGCAAAAGTTATGCAAGGAACAAACTCAAAGCAACTTTAAATATTTCCAGAAATCAACAGCAATGGACATCACAATTTTGTTTGGAAATTACAATGAAAAATTGGAAATCCATCTCAATTAATAATGCATGAACCACAATGAGCAATCAAGTCATGTTCAAGAAATTTCATGAAATAAATGGTGAAGATTTTTTTAAACATGGCAAGGAATGAAGACAAATGATTTACTGAAATCAGCATATCATATATGGCAAGATCTACTGACATTCCCGATTTTATTCAAGGAAACAATCGAATTAGACAAATTCAAAAAAAAAAGGCAAAAAGGGGAAATTTAATTTCCAGATTTTCAGGAAATAATTCAAGATTCAGTCGAGCAATTTATTCACATAAGGAGTTAAAGGAAGTGTCACAATCATGCTATTCAAATACAAGAGCCATTAAAGCAAAGTTTTTCAAAACCGATTTTGTCAAAGAGGAAACAACAAATCAAAGCCAAGATTTAGAAAAAAGGGGAAAGCAACAATCACTCTATTCCATTCAAATTTCAAATCCTTTTAAATACAAAGGTGATTAAATTCAAAAGAGGAATTAACTCGCAACAAATCAGAGCAAGACGACACGGCGAAATCTGAGACAATAGGGTTTTGTACTTACCCTATATATACCGATTCATCACAGGCTTTCAAATTATTGAAACCAACAAGCATCACAATTCCAAGAAATTTTTTAAATCAGAAAACTCACAAATTGAAATCAGGGTTTCGATCATCTGTTTCTCACACCGCATCTCAAATCAAGGCTTCAGAGATTAACCAAGATTCGAGCATCAGAAGATTATCCAGAGTTGAAGAACCATTGCAAATTGATTTGGGAAAATTTCCTGAAAACCCTAGCCCGATTTTACAAGCCGCCGCCATTTGTTTTTCTCAGAGAAAAGAGAGAAGGAACGGGTCAAAATAATAGCGTTGCACACAAATGGACGAGCCGATCCAGATGGGTTAAGCAAATCCTAGTTCTATTTTAAAAGGGAATGACCCTTTAGATTTTAATTCCTTTATTCTTTTTGTTCTAGGGTTTTGCTAGTTTAATTTATGTTGTTTATTTCTCTTTTGTTTTTTTTATTTCGAGTTGTAAAATCATCTGAACAGTTTACTAGTCTGTAAAACTAGGGGTTATTGAATACGGGTTTGTAGCCAGGGGAAATCTGATCTTGGGGACAAAGATCAGTCAGGGTTTTTAGTATAGAGTTAGGACAGCAACAGGTATTGCGAGTGTACAAAACTGTAGAGGCGGTTAGCGAGGGTCGCGAGTTTGTAAGTTTGTGTATGCGGGAGTCTGTATAATTCTATAATAAAAACCTTGGGGAATGCAGCAGTAGGTAGGGTTGCCGAAGCTGGGTATATCTGTGTGTTATTTACTTACGGTATTTATTTACTCTGATTATTATCTGTGCTATGATATTTTTAATAATTATATACTCAGTGATAATCTGCAATTAACCCTATTCACCCCCCCTCTAGGGTTAATCTAGATTCAACACATAATGGTGTACAAAAAGAAGTAGCTGTTGAATACGAATATGTTCCTTTTAGATGTGATCGGTGTAATAAGTTTGGACATAAAGCTTTAATTCATGAGATGTCTAATGAGCCAACATAGGTTGATAAGCAGAAGAGAGATGAAGCAGGTCCTTCTTATGTAGATGAGCAGGCAGTTAATAATGTTGATGGTGATAAGTCAGTGAAGGGTACTGAAGTTGATGATCTGGATTTTCTTAATTCAGATTTACCTCATAGATTATTCCCAAAGATCTATGTCATGTGGCTGATAGTCTTATAGAGGCTCCTATTGAAGATGATCATCAGGATGTGTCTTTTGGTATGACAGAAAATACTGAATATTTGGCTAATTTGAAAGGTAAAAACATGATTCCTAAAATTGCTCCTCCTAAAAGGCATTTAAGGAGAAACACTTCAATTAAATGACTATCATGACTTGGAACGTATGAGGGATGAACACATCTCTTAGAATGCGTTATGCATTATCTATGTTGACAAAATTCAAACCAAGTCTCGTTGGTTTGGTAGAAAATAAGTTGAACAGAGGTAATATAAGTATGTTTAGTAGATTAATTCCAAGGGGATGGGATTTTATACCACAAGATAAAACATTGTTTACAGGAAGAATCCTTCTGCTCTGGAATACTGAAGTGTGGTCGATTAGTGTTATTTCTTCTTCTTTTCCACATTTATCAGTTCAAGCTAGAAACAAATGTGGGTCCTCTATATGGTTTATAGTGATTTATGCAACAGCTTTCAAGAGCGGCAATCTTTATGGCAACATATTATAAATGAGGCAGAAAGTGTGAATGAGGAATGGGTATTGATAGGAGACTTCAATAATTCGACATCTCATGTTGATAAAAATGGGGTTCTACCAGTTCCATTCCAGCAAATAAGAGCCATAAATAATTGTATTATATAGTCTGGTTTGATAGAGATAAAGGCTTTTGGGTTTAACTATACTTGGAGGTGTAGTGATATAGCTAATTGCATTGATAAGATCTTTGTGAATCATTCATGTCTTCATAAGTTTATAGATATGAAAGCCCTATCTCTATCTCAAATGTCGAGCGATCATAATCCTCCGCTTTGTGACTTAATTCCAACTTCCATTCCAAAAGGCGTTCCTTTTAGATATTGTAATGATTGACAGTTCAAACAAGGGCATGTTGAATGTGTTTCGAAAGGTTTGCAGACAAGTGGTTGGGGCCTTCACAGTTATATCTTTCAGCAGAAATTGAATGCATGCAAATCTGTAACAACCCGCTCATTCGACGATTTTAGAATTAAATATTTTATCTAAATATATCATCGTACCTTATATGTCACTCAAAATGTCGTTTTTCACAAACGATAAAATTAGGATTCAGGACCACTTCCATTGAGTCTGGATCATCGTTTACGACCTTTTTGACTATAAGATTTGATATGTTTGGACTTACGGATTTTCGGGCTCCAAAAATGGGCTTAGTTGTGGCTAAACTAGCCAAATTGACTTGTTTAAACCTCTCCCACTATTCCTATCAGCCCAACCCTTCTCCCTCTCCTCTCATTCACTTCATTATTATTTTTCCTAAGGCAAAAGAATGGAGAGAGTGGAAAGGGAAATAGAAATTGCAACCTAGGTTTTGCAATTTGAAGCTCCAATCATGTGCTAATCTAAGGAGAACAAGGGTAAGCTCTCTCTCTAATCGTTCCCTACCTTTCTCTCATCTCAATTTCGAATTTTTAGCATGCCCTAAAACTCATGTGTCTTCATTTGTGTTCATGAGACGATTTTGAGGAGCTATTGGAGAAAGTGATGTTCTTTGTGCGTATTGGTGCCTGTTCTTCCTTGTTGGAGCTTGTTCTTGATATTCAAGAGCCAAAGGTGAGTTCTTTTTGAACTCACATCTATGCCACAAGCCCTTGGCTTGTACAAGTGTAATTTAGTGTTCATACGAGTTTGCGTGTGCTTGTGAATTGGTTAGGTTAGTGTAGCTTAGCCGATTTTGTATATTTATGTTTCATTAAGTTGACAATTATGATAAGGATTTCTCATACGATCTTATGTATATGATATGAGTTGATTTGGTGATGTTGTGAAGCTCCGTTGCCCCTCAGCAAATTTCAATGTCTTCACAAGTCGCTTGAATCGCTTTGGTGTGCTTTGATTTGGAATTTAGTTCATACTTGAATTTATAAACCGAATCATTGCAATCTTATGTATATATGTTTATGCATGTGAATATGGTGTTGTGAAGTACCACTGCCGCATCCGGCAAATTCTAAAACTTCACAATCCGCTTATATCGCGTTTATTCGTTTTGGTTTGGAATTTTGTTCGTTTAAGAACCAACGATCAAAACCAATGCATTTGAGCTTTGCGGGTCGATACGGTGGATCGGAGAGGTCTCGTTGATGTCTAGAAGAAGTCACGAGCCTTTACGATCGACGCCGGAAGCTCACGGAGGACGAATCCCCCTGGGTTCGACTTAGGCAACAGCCCACGTCAGAACCGGTCGACTGGCCCAAAATGGGGCGGTCGCGACCGGTTTTGCTTCTATTGAAAAACGGTCGACCGCCCCATTTGGACCGGTCGACCGATTTCCTGCTGTGGATCGGAGGGACCTTGGTCCACAGTCTACCCCCATCCGGGCTCTTTCCTGGCTGGAGCTTGGGCCGTTCGGACTTCTTTTGTGAACGTCGGCTTCACGAATTCATAGATTACAGCAGTTCGATTCATCGTTTTTTATTTTCACTTGATTCTTCTAATGTTGATTCTTTTTGGCCTATTCACATTGCTAAGGATGTGAGTTGGATAAGTGATCATTCTAAAGATCGTGCTTCTATTTTGTATATCGAATTTATTTGATACTCTTGTTAATATGATTCACGACTCTAAAATGTGAATTATTGAGTCGATATCCTTCGAGCCTATTCCGATATAGTTTAAAAACCTTCGGGAGCAAGTTTGGGATTTCGATTCGTTCGTTGATCGAAATTACAAACGTTATCCCTTCGATTTCCTGTATATTGTTGTAATGTGAGTCTATGTTTTATGATGTTTGTATTCTATTCGCTACAACGACAGTTTTCATGAATAATTGAATCACAATGGATAATGGGGTTTTATATTGTCAATGGGCATCAAAATAACGTTAATCAGTTTTTAAAGTCATTTCGATTTCTAAACCCAGTTCTGATTCTATTGATTTATATACGATCCCTTATCTTATCAATCGGATGAGAAATTTAGTTTATTCACCTTAATAAAAATGAGGACTATGACCCCTTACATGGTTATTTTGGCGAAAAAGCATCGGACTCGTTCGTTTGAACATATGTGGTGATTTTCTCTATTTTGAATAGAAACCAATTACAAGTGAGTAAATATTCAAGAATATCATGTGGTTATGGGACATGTCACTATTTTCTTATATTAACTAGCTCGGAGTAATTTCTATTCGCCCGGATCGATGTGATCCATTTTATGATTATTCTTGGTGTTTTGAGAATGAACCAACAACAGGTTCGTAAATATTCGAGAATAGCGAGTGGTTATGGGACATTTAACTATTTTCTTATATTCACTATCCCGATGTAATTTATACTCACCCGGATCGTTGGTATCCGCCTCCTGACATAGTTGCTTGGATCGCAATCGCCCGAGTGGGAATTTACGATTTGGGACCTTCATCTATGGGACTTCAGTCCAACTTTCTATGATTTTCTATGATTTATGTATTTTCATCATCCTGGGTCATGACCGGGCTCCGTGGGGGAGCTTCGGCTCAAACAAATGGGTTCGCTACGCTAACTAGAGATCGTATCTCATATGAGGAGTACCATTTTTTATGATGTTTTCTGAATCGTATCTCATCTGGGGAGTACCACTTTTTATGATGTTTTCTGGATCGTATCTCATCTGGGGAGTACCACTTTTTATGATGTTTTCTTGGTCGTATCTCATCTGGGGAGTACCACTTTTTATGATGTTTTCTGGATTTCTAGTGATTTCTGGATTCTTGATTACTTTGATGCGATGCACGTCAACTTGATTTATGTTGGGCATTTATTTGTCAATTCTTATCTTTGTGTGCTCCTTTCTTGTCGTGAGATTTATTTTCTTTGTCATTTCCTGTTGTGTGCTATTATTTGAATGTTGCATTCTACATTAGCTAGGAGATTATATAGAGATAATTGTGTGCTGACATTCCATTGTCATTTCCTGATTGTGTTGACATGCCATGTTTCATATTTATTTATGATTAATATAATTACTAGAATCATGTCATCCTTTGTTTTATCCCTTATTATCTCAATCTATTTGATAAGTACAGCTAGGCTGATCCGTTTATTGTTTATTTTCTTATAAATAATACTCGGGTCAGGCCGAGTCATTTTAGGTGCTCATTTTGGTCTCCTCGCAGGATTGATCTTTCGCTTTCAGCTTGCTACTCTGTCTCCGCCGCGTTATGTACTTTTGTACCTATGACATTATCTATCGTTGTGTATATATTCTTTTATTTAGATCATGGTACATGTATTAGTGGATCTTTGTTGACCACTAACTTGTTGTATACATTCTTGGTTTATTCATATCTATTCCGCCTTTATGATATGATTATTCTGTGTCTGGCTGTGATATATATTGTTGTTGTTGTCTATTTTATACTGCTTTCTGAATCATTTATAGTTGTTGTGTAGTTGCCCTATGTGTCGAATGGTCATGTTGAAATTTTAATTGGTATCGGAATTCGATATACATTCCTCATATGGAGCAATTACACAACCAGTCGCTCTTCACAAACCTCATTCTCCGTATGGTCTACGGCATTTCTCTGAAATGAACTTGACGATAGTGGGTATAGAGGCGGGGCGCTACAGTTGGTATTAGAGCCGCTTTACAAAACAGTGTAAGATAGTATGGCGATGGTATTGTCTTAAGCCTCTCTCGAGAATTATGCTTTAGGGTTTTAGTTAGAGTCTTAAGACTCGTCATAGCTTATCTTCCTACACGATTCCATTTTGATTGAAATCGCGTCGTTTGAATTCAACTTGTGACTAACTTTTTCCTTAAAGAAGCGAAATAGTTGGTTGTAGCCGTGCAAGTGCCGGTTCACCTAGTGTGTTAGAGTTTATGCCCTAGAGGCAATCCATTTTATGAGATTGATAACACTGTTGATGTTATTATTTTTTTTGGAATAAAATATTCTGTTATGTTATATTTACTGCGAAATATAAATATTAACATAACAGATGTCCTTAGAATAAAATACGGATTTATATAGTTCAAGTAAGTGACTTGAACTTGAGATTATTTAATAAGTTAAGTATTGTAATTCTTAAATGTCCCTAGTCAAGTTTTATTGTATACAAAGGACAACAATAAAACACTGGGGCCAGTTTGTTGGTTGACTGATGATCACATCTCAATAATCATTAATATATGTGATATTAATGTCTAAACATAAATACATATTGGAGAATATTGTATTGGGCTGACCTACCATGAGAAAACTACATGGATTATAATTAAAAGTATCATAAGTTATTCTCACAGTGACAGTGATGTAATGGTCCTCATACCTGAAAACATTATAATATTATTCGAGGATATTTTTGTTTTGATATCATCTAAAGTTATTCGTAACAGATTAACAATAACGGTGATTATTGGATACATCTCGAATCAAATGAAAACTATGAATGATCTAGATGGGATTTAACCCTACAATATATTTGTAGTGATATCTATGGGCCTCTTGATTGAGTGATACAATGAAACGCATGGCCATACTCAAATATTGATTTGTTTTAAAACAGTCTTCTCATCGATCGAGAAAAACGGATTAAATTATAAAGAGGATGATACAATCCATGCCTTGAATTTAATCCCGGATATATTGGTTAAAAGGATTATATTACATTGATTCATTGGTCACGAAAGGTTATATCGAATCGTCAATATTATTATAACTTGGGTAGCAGCGACGTATTGCTAGATGCCAATCACTGTTTATGATTTTAAATACTATTTAAAATCATTTCCAATGTTGTAATAACCTATAAGGTCACATAATATGGAACATTATAATGGAGAGAATATGTTTTGAGTAAATAAAATATCAATTTGTTGATATTTTATTTGACGTTGAAAAGGTATTTGATTGGTTCCTTTTTCCCGGTTAACATTTGTTATTAAAACGGATTCTTATTCCCTTTTATTAGGGTGACTAACTAAATAAAAGGAGATTTGGTACTGACCAAAAAAACAGACCAATCATTTTTCTTCTCAAAAAACCGTAGAATACGTATGGCGGCTTGCACCGCTTTCTCCAGTAATCTCTTCTTCAATTCGATCGAAGACGAGGATGTTTCTGTGGATACCAATAGAGGGCCAGTGCCATGTTGACCTAGCCGATTCGATAACCGTCTTCTGCTTCTTCTTCAAATTCATGGATCTGGAATCGAAGGTATGAAATCCGAATCAATTTAGTTTTAGTTTACCATTCTTGCAATAGATCCATGGTTTTAATTGTTAAAATGCTAATTTGGAATATCGATTTGATGCAATTTTATTACAATGGTATCAAATCTTAGGGCTTGCAAGATATAGTATGTTGAACTTTGATTTTAGCTTATGAATGTATGATTTGTTGCGTAATTATAGGAATTGAATTATAATACATGGGGTTTGATTTTGATCGGGTCTATTGAATCATTTTATTACTGTATAAAATTGATTAGTCTCTGTAAATCAGTAATGCACGAATTTGTGACTAATTTATTGATGAAGTGATTAAACTTAAAAAATGGTATAGATTTGTTTATGAAATTAAACTGTTTCATTCTAAACATGAATTAATACGAGTTATTGATTCATGTTTCGACATTACTTCATCTTTGGATTTTAAATAGTTAACATGAAGATGTGTCTCTAAACCATATGATTTAATTGATTTTAGATATGTGTAGTTGCATTAACACTGTAAAATCCATAATCAAAATATTTGATTAATATGGGGATAAAAGTCATTAGTCAGTAATGTATGCATTTGATTTTGATCGAAGACCACTTTTTCAACTGTCGGATCTTATCATTTTTTTTGTTTTGTTTTAATAATATTTGATTTACAGAAATTGATTATTATTAAGGCAAATTTTCTGTTTTTCTTATAAAATTCAGAAAAAACTTGATTAAATTATGTTTTCAGATTTTGATATTAGTCTATTTGCGCAAGGAATTTTGGTATTTGAAATTCGTATACAAGTCCCCTAGTTTTATAATAGCGTTATACAGATAATGAGCAGAAAATCTTCAATTTATTACAGATGTACTATAATATGTAGAATCTGTAAAATACATATGTGATGTGTTTTACATGATTATATATATAGCATGTGTGCATTGACACATATATAATTAATCTGTAATATAAAATGTATTTGGACTTGAATACGAACATTATGTATTTATGAAGATAAATATAGTGTGGTGCTAAGGGCACCCCAATATGTTCTTCCCAATACCGCTACTAAAATATACCATAATAATTAGTATTACACTCTTCTTAATACCACACACTTAAAAATTAGGGGGTACCACACTGTTTTACCCTATTTCTATTTCGCTCGATATTCGTTCGTCCTCATTTGTTAAACCGATAACGAGTTAAACCCTAGATCTATAACCGATCAACGAATTCGACGTCGCAATATACAAAAGCCATGAATAAGGTTTGAATTAAGCAAACTAGAAGAGAAAGTGAGAGATTAGGGTTTTCAGATCACCAAACAATTGAGAGATTACTGTAAGAAATTTGATTTTCTCGCGAGAGATGCGAAGAAGACAGCGATAACGAGGGATTAGGGTATTTATATTAGCTTAGTACGTGATTAGTTCGGAAAACAATTTTTGAGTGAGAGATTAGAATGGAGAGGTAATGTGGTATTAGGAAGCATACAAAATTCAATGATTTTTATTTTTTTAATTGCAGTATTAGGAAGAACATATTGGGGTGCCCTCAGCACCACACTAAATATATATGATAATCTGATTTCAAAACTACAGGAAATTTTGAGACGACCCGAACTTCCCCAGTCTCCGAAGAGAAGAGAAAGAGCGGATTGAGTTGAGAACACGACAAATTGGAATGCAAACAGAAGAACATTTCATTGCTTATTACAACAATTTACATCAGAGTACAAGAATATATAGAGTATGAACAAATAATATACATCAGAAAAATATCAGAGATTTAATATATTATATAGCAGTGGAAAATATTACAAAACACAACTGAAAGGAATACGCGGATACAGAGCTTTCCGAGTATAGCTCCAGCTGTAAATCAGGGTCAAGTAAATAGAAATCTGAAAAACCAAAAATACTAGTTGCCCGTGTGGAAAATAAGGGCACCCAGAGTTTAGGTTAAAACAATAAACTCCAGGTCAGTCATGTGATTGGTGAGAGAACTAAAACAATTATTAATATGATTTTAAAGTTAGGTAAATCAAAGGACCACGCCGTATAACACGGAACGGGTTTAACCCCAAGAATACCAGTGCGTAAAACAAATAGCACAATGCTAAATAAAGGAAAATGAAGCTATTATAAGACTCAGGTCCCATCATATAATGCAAACGCAGCCGGAGGATAGAGTTTTCCCTTATAATAGCCAAAGAATGCTTGGTATGTTTAAAACAAATCATTTGGTATTATTACTAGTATTTATATGTTTCAAAAACAATTTCAATCGTAAGTATCAATCATAGACGACATAAGTGCCCCATACCACTATGTTGCCAATATAGGTTTACAATCAAAACCGCACATGCCGTAGTTGGAAGTTGGATTTCCATCTATGAACCGAGGCAAGGGATCGTCCTCACCGCTTCGAGACTCTCTAGCCCGAGCCTCAGGCAAGCGTGCAGGAAAGCCTTGGATCGTCAGGGCCGGTCCACCGATGTGGATTAAATTTAAACCCTGGACACTGCATTTCCCCGCCCTATGGGGCGTAAATGAGTCATATGACTCCATCGGTTCGTGATCGACTGATAAAACCGAGGCGCCTCGCTATCCATCATCCACATGAGTAAAATGTCATCCAGTTCAAGCACTGACACCACTCCTAACTAGAAAGAAACGCATGTCCTCCCTGATGTCCTCTCTCGTTTTTGGTTCACACCAGGGTGTGAGGCTTGCGAATTAACGCAACACAAAGCTACGCTGTATTAAAGCCATGCTTTGATCATCACTCACAAGACTCTGCTTTTCAACAGAAGCCTTGATCATTTGCATCTTAGCATGCCACATAGACAAACCACTTCATGCAACCGATATGCATCAATCACACAGAATGATATCCAATGTCAGACACATAGTCCATTTACAAGTTCGTTCTAGGTCTGAACGAAACCGGAGGAACCTTATTCCTCGCATATCCATTGATCTCCAAGTACGTCTGGATGATCACCAACTGATTCTCTCCTCTTAGGTGTACATACCAATCAAGATCATCAGTAATTATCCAAACGATGTGAAGACCTCCGGTCTTCAACCACCGTCTTCATCTTCGACATCGTCGAATTAGTTATTCAGAATGGGTATAACCCGGCCTTTCTGAATAACTCGCGTATACTATAAACAAGTGCTACCCAAACACAACATACGTCTCATTCCAATTTGGAATATTCTTTTTGCAATTTTAAACCATTTTAAGGTTTATCCAAACTAGACGGGATCAGCGATCCTTACCGAAGTAATCCTTTATTATGTTTCCCAATCCCAACCTATTCATCCCATGGAGCGAAACTGGTAAAACTCCATATCTAACACCACGGTGATACCGATAAATTTAATTAACCTTTCGCGTTCAAATCTAATTAAAGATTTAACTATCGCTTGGAGTAAAACTGGTGGTACTCCATCCTTGATCATTTCACAAATTTGAAAATTTAAATTATCACATTTCAATCTAATTAAAGATTCATTAAAACTCCATTTAGTTTTAATCTTCAAACAATCTATAGTAATGATTATTCAATTTTCTGGAAACTAATCCTGCATTTAATTGGGTTAAAGAACTAATGTCATTTAAAACACAGTTCACGATAAACCCAAAATCACAATCCATCAGTCCCTAACCGTAAATTAGTAAGAGAATAATTCCCTAAGTATTAATCCCGAAGCCCGAAACCAACATCAAATCGATACCCACGAAACCATTCAACTTATCTAACCTCCAGTTAGTTTCTAATTTTCTTAACTCCATTGGGTTTAAGAACAGTATCTTATAAAGATACCATTCACGACAAACCCATAATCACATTCCATTGTTAATCAGGCTAAAGAACAAATGTTATTTAAAACACCATTCACTGTAAACCCAATAACCAATTTCAATTTGATTCTAATTAAATGTTAATTAATTGGTAAACTTCATTAAATCTTAATCAAAAGATTTAATCTTTTCTCTACTGGGTTTAAGAACAGTGTTAATAAAGAGACCATTCACTACAAACCCAAATTCCAATTTGATATTAAATACAAGGCTCTGAATAGAAAATATATCGGCTTATATTCAATATCTAATTCTGAAATCAACAAATATCGTATTGGAATAAAGATATATATACCTTCCAAATTCCACCACAATATCCGTATAGTCATGAAATCCAATATCGAAATATTCCGAAGATAACTTCAATTCAAATCCGTTCCAGTTCATGTATTGGAAATTCTGGTTATTTTAAAACCCATTCACAATCCCGTTTATTTATTTAAAATTAATTGGATTATAATTCTAGTTAACAAATAGTTCATTTTGATAAAAATATATTTTTATCTTTTCAAATATGGAAATTTTCATCCTAATTCTTTCCAAATCATTTATTATGATTTTTCACAGATTATTAACATTTTTAATAATTTTATCAAGGCCCGTACAGTCGATTTCCACTAATGGCCATCGAACTGCATCCATAGCGACCTTTTCCAAATTTGATTTGGACATAATTCCAAATCCAACCGTTAGATTTCAAATCTCTTATATTCGTTCCATAGATCTTTTCGATATGAACCCAAAGGTTCCGGTTTTAGGAGAATCCGACGGTCGGATCTCCTGTAATGTCCATACGTAGTCAATGGTTGAAATTCGCGAACGGTCGCTGCGCGGCGCATTCTATTCTAGCCATATATATATATATATATAATATAATATATATTATATTTCGTTCAAAACATATTTCATAAATTCGTTTTCAAATCAATTCCAACTTCCTTTTCAATTTTAAACCAAAATTGAATATTCTATATCATTATATATAAATGATAATATTTTCGAAATATTTGATTTTGAAATAATTTCCTTTTCGTTATTCATTATAAAAATGAATAAAATCAATATAAATATCGGTCACGTCAAAATGGCGCAAATCTAATCAACACGGCTTCACATATTTAAATATTTCGTGTCCATCCAAAATCGGACATCGAATTCCAATTTTAATCCTTTACTGAATTTTATTTTAAAACTATAAAGAATATTAATTTAAAACTATATTGAATAATATTTGAAAGCTATATTGAATAATATTTGAAAACTATCTGTTATTTGAAAATATTCTTTATTTGCCAAATTGGAATGAAGCCCAACCAATTACCATAGATCTTACTTCTATGGATTTCCATACAACACATGTATATAACTATAGTGATAAACAATCATCTATCATCCAAAGTACACCATTCAACTGCATAAACATCAAATATAAATAATTGACGCTTACAAAAGCCTATCAACTAATCGATCGACATACTACTAAACAATTGAGATTAGTGTATGTCAATATCATCCCAATACCCGTGTGGGGTTTCAATCAATCAAACACAGATTTTATTTGTGCAGTTGGGCGATGTGTAAATTTTATCGTTCCAATCCATATCAGTTAAATGGGTGTACATAAACAAATCGTTCGATTTGTAAATGAATATTTATTTCAACACATGAATATTTTCTACAGTTCATATATACAATAAAAATGTGATTTTTATTGTTCAAATAATTTATTCAACACATGAATATTTTCTATTTTCCATCCCACATCACAAACCAAATTCACACAAACAAATCAATCCAAACTCACAACCAAACAAGCCGTCCATGGTCTGTGGACGACGGGGAGCAGTTCATATGTGCAGCTATAAAAATAGACAACTGTACAATAGATTATAGTGGGAAATTCTCACCTTTGGGATCCACTCCTTCAGTTTTATTTCTGAATTTCTGAGCAGTTTGAATTTGCTCGAAATTCCCATGCAATCTCTTTCACGCTGTTCATAGAAAAGATCTCACTTTTAATATGATGTGGATATATTTCTAAAAATCTCGCCTTTCTTTTTTTAAAAATCTCTCCTTTCTATTTTAAAAATCTAACTTTTCTATTTTAAAAAAATATAATCTTTTCTTTTATAAAAAATTAAACTTTTCTATGTTAAAAATCTAAACTTTTTTATGAGCATAAAAATCATATTTTTGATTAGCATAACAAATCGTATTTTTATTTCAAAACCCTTCATATAAAAATTGGACTTTTATTTCAAAATCTTTCATATAAAAATTAGATTTTCATTTCAAAATCTTTCATATAAAAATTAGATTTTTTTATTTCAAAATCTTTCATATAAAAATTCATGTTTTTATATGCTACACATATGAATAAAAATCAGGTTTTTAAATCGCTGTCTTATGTATAAAAATTATATTTTTAAAACAATGTTTTTATTACAAAAACCATATTTTTATTGTAAAAATCATATTTTTAATTGTAAAGATCATATTTTTAATGTATAAAAATTATACCTTTATATTAATACCATTTCCTATAACCAAATCAGATTTTAATTACATAATAACTATGATTTTAATTACATAAAAAAAAAAAATATATAAAAACTCGCTTTGAAATTCGGTTTTTTCAGAGGAGGGGAGGTTTCACGTCGCTGAGGAGGGGGGGGGGGGAGGAGGAGCTCCGGCGCGGCGGTGGGACCTCTGACCGTCAGTGGTGGTTGATTTTGGGCATTGGGAGTTTTTGTTTGGTCGGAGAAGAGAGAGGGGAGCGTAGAGAGAGAGAGAGAGAGAGGAGCGAGGCGGTGGGTGTCGCCGGATCGATGGCGGCGCGACTGGAGGCTCGACGGTGGGCAGAAGGAGGCGTCGCGGTTTTTGAAGAGCGGTTTTTTTTTTTAAATTTAGATCTGAGGTCAACGGGGATGGTTAGGGGGAGAAAGGGAATTATATATAATTATTTAATTTATTTAATTTTTCTCCAAAAAATTAACTTTTAAATTTGATCTCCAAACGAGACCCAACGACTGTCTCCCCTAGCTAATTGCCCATATTCTTGACACAATGGGATATGTTTAGTTAGCCGATTCGACTGTTTCAATCAGTTTCCGTTAAATTTAAAATATAAATCCTTATATTTTAAATTCAAACGCACATTTTAAAATACCAGGGCCATATACCAACTCTAAAAATTCCAGAAAAAATATTTCTAGCTTCGCATTGACAATACGGTCCGAAGAAAACTAATTTTGTCAAATTTAAAGACCGTTTGAAAAATGGCCATTTTCTGGTCGATCCAAATTGACTGAAACTGTCAAAACACGTTTAACTTTGCCACGCTCACATATTGGTCCCGAAAATTCCAGAAAAATAAATCTGGCCATGTTTTGACATTCTGAATCCAACAAAAGTGGTTTCTTTGAAAACAGAGGTCGTTTGCAAAATGGCTATTTTTAAGGGCTTTATATATATTTAAAATATATATAAATTCCACAACGACTATTTTGAATTTTAAAATGGACATAACTTTCAATTTACATTATGAAAATTATTATTTTCACATCTGTTAGAAAGATATAGTTTAACAGTTTCA
Organism: Allium sativum; assembly: GCA_030737875.1. Lineage (NCBI taxonomy): Eukaryota > Viridiplantae > Streptophyta > Magnoliopsida > Asparagales > Amaryllidaceae > Allium > Allium sativum. Next base: position 255,037,809 of record CM060927.1, on the reverse strand, counting down.
AATATTTCTTGTTTCGTCCAATTCTGATTTATAATATATTCTATATTTTAATTCAAAGTTTAAAATCGAATTTTCAAACTACCGCTCTTTTTCAGGCTCGTTATATAATTTAAATAAATTATATATTCTAATTCTATTCAAAATAAATTTCTAGTCGTTATTATTTAAAATAATTCATTTTAAATATTCAAAATTCATTAAAATAGCTAAAATAAAAAATTTAAATTGGCTCTGATTTCCGGGTTGTTACAATCTCCCCCACTTAAAATATTTTCGTCCTCGGAAAGGAACGGAGCAGAAATTTGTTTTACAAACCAACTCAAATTTCATTATTTTCATTATGGCTTAAGTTCTTCGACTTTTCTGTTTCTAAAAACTTTTCAAATTTTTCAAAAATTTGGCTAACACCCTAAATTTTCGAAAAATTTCGCCATACTCCCCTGCACCGGGAGCATCGGGAAATTTCAAATAGCCTCCCAGGGCCCTCACCAATCCAAAAGAAAAAGAAAAAGCCAAGAGGCTAGCCGATTTGGCTCATAAAATCATCCAAACCCAATAAATTAGTAAACATGTACCTATTTGTCGGGCATAACAATTTTATTCCTCTGCTTAGCTTCCCTGTTATGACCTGTTCAATGTATATACATGTACATATATGCAAATGCAATAAATTTTCAATTTAGTCCAATATTTGGTTCAATTTGGCTAAATTGCTCAAAATTTTAATTAATCAAACCAATAATCAAACAGCACAATCAGCAATCAGCAATCAGTTGGTTGATTAACATTTCAAACGCATAACTTTAGTACATAGTCAAAAATCATATTTTTGATGCCAAATCACAACAAATAGCCCTATCTAGTTTTTGTTCTCACACCAGTCAATTGAAAATATATAAATATCCCACCTTCGGAACTCGAACACAAATGCTGATGATGTCTAGACTATCATCAGGATCGTCTCTGGGCGACTAGAGCATGATTTTGTATCTATCTAGTATATTTGAGACTTCGTATATATGTTAATGACGCGTATATGCAAAATTTCTATATACTCGATTGTCCAAAATCAATCAAAATAAACTATTCAAATATGAATAATATTGTTTAAATTTTCAAAACAAAATTGGTTTTCATCTTTATTTTGAATATAACACTCTTTACACTCGTTCTAGGATACTACTGATCCCATCTCTAACGAGCCATTCTTATTGGATATTACTAATCCAATCTCTGATTAATTCTTTCGTTTGGTTCTAATATGTCTTGTTCTCGAGCTCTGTAAACCAAAGCTCTGATACCAAACTGAGACGACCCGAAATTCCCCGGTCTCCGAAGAGAAGAGAAAGAGCGGATTGAGTTGAGAACACGACAAATTAGAATGCAAACAGAAGAACATTTCATTGCTTATTACAACAATTTACATCAGAGTACAAGAATATACAGAGTATGAACAAATAATATACATCAGAAAAATATCAGAGATTTAATACATTATATAGTAGTGGAAAATATTACAAAACACAACTGAAAGGAATACGCGGATACAGGGCTTTCTGAGTATAGTTCCAGCTGTAAATCAGGGTCCTGTGAATAGAAATCTGCAAAACTAAAACTACTAGCTGCCCATGTGGAAAATAGGGGTACCCAGAGTTTAGATTAAAACAATAAACTCCAGGTCAGTCAAGTGACTTGCGTGAGAACTAAAACAGTTATTAATCTGATTTTAAAGTTAGGTAAATCAAGGGACCACGCCGTATGACACGGAATAGGTTTAACCCCAAGAATACCAGTGCGTAAAACAAACAGCGCAATGCTAAATAAAGGAAAATGAAGCTATTATAAGACTCAGGTCCCATCACACAATGCAAACGCAGCCGGAGGATAGAGTTTTCCCTTATAATAGCCAAAAAATGCTTGGTACGTTTAAACAAATCATTTGGTATTATTACTAGTGTTTATATGTTTCAAAAACAATTTCAATCATAAGTATCAATCATAGACGGCATAAGTGCCCCATACCACTATGTTGCCAATATAGGTTTACAATCAAAATCGCACATGTCGTATTGGAAGTTGGATTTCGACCTGTGAACCGAGGCAAGGGATCATCCTCACCGCTTCGAGACTCTCTAGCCCGAGCCTCAGGCAAGCGCGCAGGCAAGCCTTGGATCGTCAGGGCCGGTCCACTGATGTGGATTAAACTTAAACACTGGACATTGCGTTTCCCCGCCCTATGGGGCGTAAATGAGTCATATGACTCCATCGGTTCGTGGTCGACCGATAAAACTGAGGCGCCTCGCTATCCATCATCCACATGAGTAAAATGTCAGCTAGTTCAAGCACTGACACCACTCCTGACTAGAAAGAAACACATGTCCTCCCTGATGTCCTCTATCGTTTTTGGTTCACACCGGGTGTGAGGCTTGCGAATTAACGCTGCACAAAGCTACGCTGTATTAAAGTCGTGCTTTGATCATCACCCTCAAGACTCTGCTTTTCAACAGAAGCCTTGATCATTTTCATCTTAGCATGCCACATAGGCAAACCACTTCATGCAACTGATATGCATCAATCACACAGAATGATATCCAATGTCAGATACACAGTCCTTTACAAGTTCGTTCTAGGTCTGAACGAAACCAGGTGAACCTTATTCCTCGCAATCCATCGATCTCCAAGTACGTCTAAACGATCACCAACTTATTCTCTCCTCTTGGGTGTACAGCCCAAACAAGATCATCAGTAATTATCCAAACGATGTGAAGACCTCCGGTCTTCAACCACCGTCTTCATCTTCGACATCTCGAATCAGTTATTCAGAATGGGTATAACCCGGCAATTCTGAATAACTCGCGTATATTATAAACAAGTGCTACACAAACACAACATACGTCTCATTCCAATTCAGAATATTCTTTTCACAATTTTAAACCATTTTATGGTTTATCCAAACTAGTTGGGATTAGCGATCCTTACCGAAGTAATCCTTTATTATGTTTCCCAATCCCAACCTATTCATCCCATGGAGCAAAACTAGTAATACTCCATATCTAACATCACGGTGTTACCGGTAAATTTAATTACCCTTTCACGTTCAAATCTAATTAAAAATGTAACTATCGCTTGGAATAAAACTGGTGGTACTCCATCCTCGATCACTTCACAAATTTGATAATTTAAATTATCTTATTTCAATCTAATAAAAGCTTCATTAAAACTTCATTTAGTTTTAATCTTCAAACAATCAATAGTAATGATTATTCAATTTTCTGGAAATTAATCCTGCCTTTAACCGGGTTAAAGAACTGATGTCATTTAAAACACAGTTCATGATAAACCCCAAATCACATTCCATCAGTCCCTAACCGTAAATTAGTAAGAGAACAATTCCCTAAGTATTAATCCCGATGGCCGAAACCAACATCAGATCGATACCCAGGAAATTATTCAACTTAGCTAACCTCCAGTTAGTTTCTAATTTTCTTAACTCCATTGGGTTTAAGAATAGTATTTTTTAAAGATACCATTCATGACAAACCCAAAATCACAATCCGTTATTAATCAGGTTAAAAAACAAGTGTTATTTAAAACACCGTTCACGGTAAACCCAAAAACCAATTTCAATTTGATTCCAAATAAATGTTGATTAATTGGTAAACTTCATTAAATCTTAATCAAAAGATTTAATCTTTTCTCTACTGGTTTTAAGAACAGTGTTAATGAAGGAACCATTCACTACAAACCCAAATTCCAATTTGATATTAAATACAAGGCTCTGAATAGAAAATATATCGGCTTATATTCAATATCAAATTCTAAAATCAACAAATATCGTATTCGAATAAAGATATATATATATATATATACCTTCCAAATTCCACCACAATATCCGTATAGTCACGAAATCCAATGTCAAAATATTCCAAAGATAACTACGATTCAAATCGATTCCAATTCATGTATTGGAAATTCTGGTTATTTTAAAACCCATTCTCAATCCCGTTTATTTATTTAAAAATAATTGGATTATAATTCTAGTTAATAACTAGTTCATTTTGATAAAAATTTATTTTTATCTTTTCAAATATGGAAAATTTCATCCCAATTCTTTTAAAATCATTTATTATGATTTTTCACAAATTATTAACATTTTTAATAATTTTATCAAGGCCCGTACAGTCGATTCCCACTAACGGCCATTGAACTGCATCCATAGCGAACTTTTCCAAATTTGATTTGGACATAATTCCAAATCCAACCGTTAGATTTCAAATCTCTTATATTCGTTGGAAAGCTCTTTTCGATACGAACCCAATGGTTCCTGTTTTAGGAGAATCCGACGGTCGGATCTCCCGTAATGTCCATACGAAGTCAATGGTTGAAATTCGCGAACGGTCGCTGCGCGGCGCGTTCTATTCAAGCCATATATATATATAATATATTTCGTTCAAAACATATTTTGTAAATTTGTTTTCAAATCGATTCCAACTTCCTTTTCAATTTTAAACCAAAATTGAATATTCTATATCATTATATATAAATGATAATATTTTCAAAATATTTGATTTTGAAATAATTTCTTTTTCGTTATTCATTATAGAAATGAATAAAATCGATATAAATATTGCTCGCGTCAAAATGGCGCAAATCTAATCAACACAGCTTCATATATTTAAATATTTTGTGTCCATCCAAAATTGGACATGAAATTCCAATTTTAATCCTTTACTGAATTTTATTTTAAAATTATAAAGAATATCAATTTAAAACTTTACTGAATAATATTTGAAAGCTATATTGAATAATATTTTAAAGCTATATTGAATAATATTTGAAAACTATTTGTTATTTAAAAATATTCTTTATTTGCCAAATTGGAATGAAGCCCAATCAATTACCATAGATTTTACTTCTATGGATTTCCATACAACACATGTATATAACTATAGTGATAAACAATCATCTATCATCCAAAGTGCACCATTCAACTGCATAAGCATCAAATATAAATAATTGACGCTTACAACAGCCTGTCAACCAATCGATCGACATACAACTAAACAATTGGGATTAGTTTATGTCGATATCATCCCAATACCCGCATGGGGTTTCAATCAATCAAACATAGATTTTATTTATGCAGCTGGGCGATGTGTAAATTTTATCATCCCAATCAATATCAGTTAAATGGGTGTACATAAACAAATCATTCGATTTTTAAATGAATATTTATTTCAACACATGAATATTTTCTACAGTTCACATATACAATAAAAATGTGATTTTTATTGTTCAAATAATTTATTCGACACATAAATATTTTCTATTTTCCATTCCGCGTCACAAACCAAATTCACACAAACAAATCAATCCAAACACACAACCAAACAAGCCATCCATGGTCTGTGGACAACGGGGAGCAGTTCATATGTGCAGCTATAAAAGTAGATAACTGTATAATAAATTGTAGTGAGAAATTCTCACCTTTGGCATCCACTCCTTCAGTTCTATTTCTGAATTTCTGAGCGGTTTGAATTTGCCCGAAATTCCCATGCAATCTCTTTCATGCTATTCATAGAAAAGATCTCACTTTTAATATGATGTGGATATATTTCTAAAAATCTCGCCTTTCTATTTTTAAAAATCTCGCCTTTCTATTTTAAAAATCTAACTTTTCTATTTTAAAAAGATATAATCTTTTCTTATATAAAAATTCAAACTTTTCTATGTTAAAAATCTAAACTTTTCTACGAGCATAAAAATCATATTTTTGATTAGCATAACAAATCATATTTTTATTTCAAAACCCTTCATATAAAAATTGGATTTTTATTTCAAAATCTTTCGTATAAAAATTAAATTTTTATTTCAAAATCTTTCGTATAAAAACTAGATTTTTTTAATTTCAAAATCTTTCATATAAAAATTAGATTTTTATTTCAAAATCTTTCATATAAAAGTTAGATTTTCATTTCAAAATCTTCCATATTAAAAATTAGATTTTTATTTCAAAATCTTTCATATAAAAATTCACATTTTTATATGCTACACTTATGAATAAAAATCAGATTTTTAAATCGTTGTCTTCTATATAAAAATTATATTTTTAAAATGATGTTTATATTATAAAAACCATATTTTTGTTATAAAAATCATATTTTTAATTGTAAAAATCATATTTTTAATGTACAAAAATTATACCTTTATATCAAAACCATTTCCTATAACCAAATCAGATTTTAATTACATAATAACTATGATTTTAATTACATAAAATAAATAATTATATAAAAACTCACTTTGAAATTCGGTTTTTTTCAGAGGAGGGGAGGTTTCACGTCGCTGAGGCGGGGGGAGGAGGAGCTCTGGCGCGGCGGCGGGACCTCTAATCGTCAGTGGTGGTTGATTTTGGGCGTTGGGGGTTTTTGTTTGGTCGGAGAAGAGAGAGGGGAGCATGGAGAGAGAGGCGCGAGGCGGTGGGGGTCGCCGGATCGATGGCGGCGCGGTTGGAGGCTCGACCGGTGGTCAGAAGGAGGCGTCGCAGTTTTTGAAGTGCGTTTTTTTTTCAATTTAGATCGGAGGTCAACGGGGAAGGTTAGGGGGAGAAAGGGAATTATATATAATTATTTAATTTATTTAATTTTTCTCCAAAAGGTTAACTTTTAAATTCGACCTCCAAACGAGACCCAACGACTGTCGCCCCTAGCTAATTACCTCCATTCCGGACACAGTGGGATATGTTTCGTAAGCTGATTCGATCGTTTCGATCAGTTTCCGTAAAAGTTAAAATATAAACCCTTATATTTTAAATTCAAACACACATTTTAAATTACCAGGGCCATATACTAACTCTAAAAATTTCAGAAAAATTATTTCTAGCTTCGCATTGACAATACCATCCTAACAAAACTAATTTCGTCAAATTTGAAGACCGTTTGAAAAATGGCCATTTTCTGGTTGATCCAAATTGACTGAAACTGTCAAAAAACGTTTAACTTCGCCACGCTCAAATATTGATCCCAAAAATTCCAGAAAAATAAATCTGGTCATGTTTTGACATTCCGAATCCAACAAAAGTGGTTTCGTCGAAAACAGAGGTCGTTTGCAAAATGGCTATTTTTAAAGGCTTTATATATATTTAAAAAATATATAAATTCCACAGCGACTATTTTGAATTTTAAAATGGATATAACTTTCAAATTACATTATGAAAATTAGATTTTTCACACCTATTAGAAAGATATAGTTTAACAGTTTCAAATATTTCTTGTTTCGTCCAATTCTGATTTATAATGAATTCTATATTTTAATTCAAAGTTTAAAATCGAATTTTCAAACTACCACTCTTTTTCAGGCTAGTTATATAATTTAAATAAGTTATATATTCTAATTCTATTCAAAATAAATTTCTAGTCGTTATTATTTAAAATAATTCATTTTAAATATTCAAAATTCATTAAAATAGCTAAAATAAAAATTTTAAATCAGCTCTGATTTCCGGGTTGTTACAAATTTAATTTCCTGTTTACTTCATTTTTTATGATAAATATAAATGATTGTATCAAGATAATAAAATCATTTCAGATTCATGGGCTACCTGGTATCTTTACGCAATATTTTTTTTCCGAATACAATGAAATGGAATATGATTGTCTCATATAAATTATGTATTGCAGTATTACAGATTTATATATACATATATCATTATGTTTTATATGAGCTGACATCTTTTCATGTATATATATATTTTGTATTTGATACAGATATTAAGATATAAATAATTTCATGGTTAATTTCGAATTAACCCTGTTTTATATCATCGCTGTACTCTGTTGGATTCTACGGACGTGGTTAAGTTTGTTTATTGAATACAAATTCACATAGGTTTGATTTTAAGTGTACAATTAATTTCTAATATTATGATAACCCTGTTTTATCATTTCTGCCATAATAATTTGTATGACTGATCTAACTTAGATCTGTTTACTAAACTGTAGTATATGGCAGATTGATTCAATTTTAAGAATCAGGATTGATCACTGATCATCCCAAATTTAATGTGTTCTGCCAAACTGAAATATACTTACAAAGGACTACACTTAAACCTCTTCTATGTATTTATATTGTAATAAAAGTTTCTATAATACATATACAGCCATGTTTGTAAACTGGACACATATTTATGATTATTGAAACTCTATATAATGACAATATCTGTTTGTCATTGATGTCTGCTACAATAGTGTTTATAGATGATAAACATAGTTAATTGACCTCTTGTATTTATATTGTATAATGTTGTTAATATTAAATGAACATTATATAGTCTTTTCAATTAGCTTATTAGATGACATAACATTATATATACATGCATCACTATTGTATTTCATTCAGTCCTGTTTTGCCTAGCGCAATTGAGTGTTTCATTACAATGCATTATAGACTGTCCAACCTTTTAAGTGTTCTCATTGATTAGTAAACATCTGATGATTATTTATTCATTTTTCATCTTTTACATGAACTGATGAAGGACATTTAGAACACAGTTGCACACATACATATAAATGCATATGTATATGCAAGCTAAATGAATTACACATAGAATACAGGGTATAATGAGGTAATGGGCAACGATATTGAATTATATGCATCTGATGCATAATGAACCACTGATAATGATATATCCTGCTAAGTTTTAAATTGGATCAATATTGATATTTGATAGAACACAATAGATCAGAACGTGCTAATACTTTATATGGTTAACGGGTTATTCCACTCAATAACTTGCATATTTTTTTAAAATTACATTGTTCATGATGCATAAATACTGAAGCAAGTATGACTTGCCATCTCTTTTATGCAACTTACACACACACACACACTAATATGCATTGTTTGGATAAGTGAAATTACTGTCATCGTTTTAATAATTAGCAAAAATAATGAATTCAGTATGCATACGATGTATATGCAAGTAACAACAGACATGTATTACATATATACATTGGATGTATATATGAATTACAGTATATATATAAATATATAATGATATATATAAGTATAATGCATTGTTTAGATTCAATTATAAGGTTTAAAATGATATGATCATTTTGCAGAGAATCTAATTTTCTGCGAGCTGAAAGTGTTTCAGCTGGTGCTGAACCAGAAGTACCAATACTTGCACATTGGATGGACAAGATGGTGTAAAAGTTAACGCAGCCAATATAGAAAAATTAATTTTAGAATTACAACATTTTGTTTTAATTTACAATATCATGATGGGTCAATGCAGATAAATGTATGCAATATTAGTGTAATAATCTGTATATATTTTGTGAACTGTCTGTATTAGACTGTTAAATGAACAAATGATGTGTAATAAAAGGATTAAGTTATGTATGTGTATAACAAGTTATACATATATAATATACATACTAGTATTTACAATTATTGTATGTTACCAGTATGTTATAAGATTGTCTTTGAATGTTTATTATATTTGAAAGGGTTCGACCCTTCAAATATATGTGAATTTTGGTTAGTAAGATTTGATTTACAGTATTTTAATTTAATTTGTTAAATTAGATGGTTAATTGCATGAAGCTGTATATATATCTTACTTTGGAAACTTACTGAATAAATGTAGCCCCGTCTGAGTTTATGAAACTCAATATAATAGGCTAATCTATATAAGTTGACATATTAGGCTATATATAAAATTTGTGGAATTTGTACTGAACATTGGCATCAATGGGCTTCCTCAACGTTTATATATATTTATATTAACGAGCCTTAAGTTGTTTTTGGTTTGCATGTTGTATGTATCTTCAAATTGACATTATTACTTGAAATTTAATATTAAATTTGTGGACATAATTCCAATATGCTACACACAAGCTTTAAGTTAACCATTTGTTATTTATTTCAAATAAAATAAACTTGGTTTTATATATAACATTGAATTTAAATATAAATATGTATTTCACATATTTTATTTAAATCAAACTTATATAATGTATATAAATTTCATATGTTATGATACATATAAATAACTCTAATATTATTCGCTACTAACAATTATAAATTCCCTTCGAAACAAATTTTGTTATATTAAGTCATGGTGACGTCTTCCAATAATACACTCATCAATGTCCAAAATCACTGGATGTAGGTAATGCCAAAGCATGGTGCATCCTTTTATTTTGGTTATATGCGACGGAGTAAAAGTGATACTTGAATTGTATTATTGGGTCTGACTTGACTGAGCTGCATAATAAGATTATGTCTCAGAGACAACAACATGATTTATTATATATTGAGATTGAGCAAATAAATAATACTCGTGACGGCCCGCCCCGCACCAACCGATATTTACTCCAAAAGTGTGCTGTACAATGTCCAGTTAGCACAGAACGGTCGTCAGAAGGAAAGGAAGAAGACGAAGAATCCACAAAGAACCTGTAGAATGTCTCACAGCGCATGGAACAAAATATAATAACAACATGCTTGACATAAAATAGGTGAGACAGTGCATAAGCTGAAAACAAACTATCATAGCAGCGGAAAATCCAAATACAGCTTATGTTCCACTTCACCATTATTACAACTTTTCAAACCGTCTCTAAAGGTAAAAGCAAGATAAGGGAGGTACACTACTAATGCCCAAGTAGTGACCACCAATGACACAGGGAGAATATATATATATATATATATATATATATATATATATATATATATATATATATATATATATATATCATACGTGGAAGCCTCTTGCTCGCCTCCGGATCAGCTACTTGTGCATCACCAGCTAACATGTCTCTAGTCTGCTTGTTTAGGAGCACCCAGAGTAATAAGAAGAGACATAAAACTCTGGGTCAGACAAAAGTCTGGTGTGAGCAATAAGTAGCTAAACAGAACAATAACAGGTATACTAAACCATACCTGAACCTGGATTTGCAACTGATTGACATAGAAATGTGTTTATTTTATGCTCTTATATCTTATCTTTTGTATATAAATAAATATTACTTGGGTATTGTTTTGTTACTTTTATAGATATTCCAACCCAGCCCGCATGCAACCAGAAAAGTAGAGAAATAGAGATGAAATTGATATATATTTACATTTTGAAGAATTGTAGATAAAGATCTCACACCTAGTTGCTGTTGGACAAAAAAAAAGGATTGATAAAAGGGCTTTGCACATCACAAATCAATGAAGAAGTGTCAAGGAAACAAGAGGAAAAGAGAAAAGGCCCAAATTTGCTTTATTTATCAAAGGCCCATTTATGTTTCTCATTGTAAACTAATTAGTGATGTAATGACCAGGCCCATTTATCATTAGGGTTAGGGTTAGGGTTTGGCTATCTACCCTATATATACCCTTGTAATATCATTGTAGCCACCATCCTATTTTCTATTCCATCACTCCATTAATAAAAGTTCTTTTTCTTCTTTTATTTTCTAGCATTTTTCTATTTTCTTAGCGATTAGTGTTGTCTACACGATTAGATTCGGTAGAACACCAATTGTATTTTACACTTTTTGTTAGTGATTAGTCGTTTGATTAGTTTCAACGACAATCCTAATTTACTTTTTGTTGTTCTTCTCTTCCTGCAATTTTACTTTCTGCATTTTATTTCTGTTTTGCATTTTAATTCCCAATTGATAATTGTGATTTGACCGTCGGTTCAATTAGATTTGTTCTGAGTTGGATCACAGTTTCAATTTTTATTATTTTCAAAAACCAACCTCGAAAATCGTCTAACTCGCCCAAGAGATTAGATAAATAATTTGATTTAATTCACCTCCCTGTGTTCGACCTGTATGCTACACACCTGTATGCTTGCAGAATTTATTACAAATGTCGCGCTTTTCTAATTCATAGATTAGCGTCGATCAAGTTTTTGGCGCCGTTGCCGGGGAGGTAACGATTGAATTTTATTGTTTATTTAATTTCCGATTCGTGTTAGTTTTTATTTTATTTTGTATATATTTTTGTTTCTTGCACATATAGAAAAAATCTCAATTAGTGATGTGGCGTATTAATTACATTGATACTGTCATGAACTAAGCAAGAGAAAAAAATAATTTCTTGCCTTTATTTTCTTTCAATTTCTTTTCCTATTTTCAATTATTCCTTTCCATTTTTCAATCCTCCTTCCTACTTTTATATTCATTTCATTTTTCAATCCTCCTTCCTACTTTTATATTCATTTCTTCTTTTACAATCTTTCAAAAAAAAAAAAATCTTGCCTTTTTTCTTTTAATTTTCCTTCTTTTTTTCATTTATTTCTTTCCTTTTTTTATTTTGCATTTCTTCCAATCTAATTCCTTCAAGAAGAAAAAAATATATACAAAAAAAAAGAAAGTTGCTAATTTTTCTTCAATTTCTTTCCATCTTTCTACCACCTTGCTGATTTTCACATTTTTCTTTTCTATTTCCTTTTCTTTTTATTTGTTTCCATCTTTTGTCTACAACTTTCTAAAAAAAAAAAAAAATTGCAATTTCTTCTCTGCCTACTTTGATTTCTTTCTTGTTTTTGTCTGCTTTTATTTCTTTTCTCAATTTATTCTACCCTTCCTCTCTACTCAAAAAAACCTTGCTTTTTTCTCTTATTTCCTTCCTCTTTTATTATTTTTTTCCATTTTTGTTTTGCTTTTTCCCATTCATTTCTTTCCCTTTCTTCTTGTTCAAATTTTCATAAAAAAAAACTTGCATTTTTTTTAATTTCTTTCCAATTGCATTTCTCATTAACCTTTTACAATCTCTCTTTCCATTTTTTCATTTATTTCTTTCCTGCTCTCTCCTTCATTAAAAAAAAACAACTATCAATTTTCCTTTATTCTTTCCACTTTCTTTCCAATTGTCTACATTCTTTTTCTTTTTCCAAATTTCAAAAAAAAAAAACGATTCCTCTTTTGCAATTTTTTTTCCTTTCTTCTTTTGTCTTTCTTGTTCTCAATACATTGATTTCTTTTCTTCTCTTACAAATTTCCTTTCTTTTCCAAAAAAAAAAAAAATCCTCTTTTGATTTCTTTCCTCTTTATTCCTCCTTTCCAATTTTCTATATAATTACTTCTCATTCTTCTTTTACAAGTTCAAAAAAAAAAAAAAAACTTGTCATTTTTCTTTTAATTCTTCCCTATTTTCAACTTCTTTCTCCTTCCTTTCGTTTGTTTCTCCTCTTACTAATATCTCACATCCTTTCTTCTTTTACAATTTGTTGAAGAAGAAAAAATCCTTTTATAAATTTCTATTCTTTGCCTTGTAATTAATTTTCTTTCTTTCTCCATTTATTTCTTTCCCTTTTCAAGTTTTTCCTTTCTCATTTTTTTCTCTCTCTTCTAATTTTACAACAATAAACAAAAGAAAAAATTCTTTCTGTTTTTGTCTTCTCTTTTATTGCTTTCCCTTCTCAATTTCTTTTCCAAATCTTTTACAATTACTTTTCTTTCTTCCTTTACAATTCTCTTTCTTTTCTGAAATCTCTCTTCCCATTTTTTTTTGTCATTTGTTTCTTTCCTATTTGTCCGCTTTTCAACACTAATAAAAAAAAGGCAAGGACATAATTTTTTTTTCCATTATTCTTCCCTGCTTCATTTTTTCCCCTCTGATCAAATACCCCTCTCTCTCACACAATCTCATTTCACCACATTTTTTTTTCAATCTACACTTCAGCACCATCTTCTTCAATCCCTCCTTCCCACCACACTTCTGCCACAACGCACAAACCAACCCCATCCACAAGCATTCTCTCAAAAAAAATTCCAAACTTTTTTTAACCTACCACAGCCTCATATTTTCTTGTGTTTTTTTTTTGTTATTTACTTCATTAAAAAAAACCCAAAAATAAAAAAAAAGAGTTTCAAAACAAGGACAAAGTGACTGGAGTTCAAGCAACAAATCAAGAATTCAGAAATCAGAAGAAATTGCAAATAGTGAGATTTCAATCATTGACGCTACCCATTTTTTCTGGATGGACAGCCATACCCCACTGTAAATTTCTTAAAACTCTACAGGTGCTCTGCCGCAATGAAAAAAAAACATATATAGACAATTGTTGTAAAAAAAATTCTGCAGGGGCAGCGGCTTTGAATGTACAATTTTTAATTTTTGCAATTATTTTGCGTGATTGCTGTTATTTCTGCATCTTTATTCATTCTGTTAAGGGCAATACCCCAATTCACATAAGGTGAGGGATTTCATCACCCTTTCCTTGGCCCACAAATTGCATTTCATCGTATAATCTGACTAATAATAACGGTTAGACGTTGGACTTAAGGGAGTCACGGGCTCATCTAGGGCTTAATTATATTGTGATAGTTGATTCATTTGGAACGAATTATTTCTCGGTGTCTAGACTACGGCAGAGAAATAACAGTTTATAAATATTACGGTGATTCGTAAATATTATATCGGTTGTTACTCTGAAGGTACTTAAACCTTCGGCTGCATTGCTAGGGTGATTCCTGGTGCACCGATAACTCCTGTCCGTTAACTGGCTGAGAAATCTTTTGATCTAAGTAATCAAACGCATCACTTTATAATTTTGGGTTAAGAGCCAATAAGGACAGAAAACTTCATTATAGCTAATTTTTGTGCTTGCATTCAACAACAATGAGTGAAAAAAGTGTCAGCCAACAAAATTCTCCTAGGGGTTCTCGAATCAACCAAAATTTTCCAACCGAATTGGATCAAAATCGAGTAAATCAAAATTTTCCAAACTTCGGGGATCAAAACCAAATAAATCAAAATTTTCAAAACCTCAATATCCAAATGGATAGACCCCTGTCTCTTCGTGATCGATGTTATCCTACTAGGACCGTTCAACCATCTGTCATTGTGTTCCCACCAGCTGAAGGAAACAATTTTGAGCTAAAACATTCTTTTATCCAAGGGGTACCAAAATTTATTGGGTCTGAAAATGCTTATGAATTTCTGAGTGAATTTGAACTGTATGCCTCCACAACAAAAATGCAACAACTATCTAACGAATTGATCAAGCTAAGGCTAATTCCATTTGCACTACTTGAAAGCGCTAAAAGATGGCTAAATTCTCTTCCACGACATTCCATAAGAAGTTGGGATGAATTTGTCACTGCATTCTTGAAAAAGTTTTTCCCTTTCCATAAAACTCTAAAAATTCGAACTGAGATAAACCAATTTTGTCAAAATGAGGGGGAAACTTTTTCAAAATACTTTGAGAGATTCAACCAGCTATTATATAGTTGCCCTCATCATGGAATTCTAAAAGATCACTTATGTCAAATTGCATATGAAGGGCTAAACTATCAGACTAGAACTCAACTAGAATCAATGTGTGGAAGAGACTTTATGTCTAAAACAGCTGATGAAGCTTGGCGGTTTTTAGAAGATTATTCTGAAAAGGACATGCAGTGGGAATCGATTCGTGTTCCCATTCGTACTTCTACTAGAGGAGTGCATGTCGTGGACCCAAGTCAAATTCCTTTAGAAAATCAAACTCCTCAAGCTGGAGAAGGGTTACCCCACTATTACTCTCAAGACCAAGCCAATGCCATAGCTCAAAATAATCCGTACTCATCCACGTACAACCCTGGTTGGAGGAACCACCCAAACTTTTCTTGGTCGAACCCCAATAATTCGGCTAACCCATCTCACGTGCAACCCTTTATTCCCAATCCGAATTACCAAGGTCCACCCCCCAATTCTCAAACCTCTCAAGCTACACCTCAATCCAAACAACCTTATAGGCACCCCAATTTTCAATCATCAAACCAATCATCTCAATCTTCTCAACCGTCACCAGACATTGTGCGTTTAGAAAAACAAATGGAACAAATGATGAATATGATAAAGGAACTAGCGAAAAATAACGAGAAAGGAAAGTTGCCTAGTCAACCTGAGGTGAATCCAAAATATAACTCTCGTACTGTAAATTCTTGTGAGGACGAAAACCATAATCCAGTCAACGCTATTGCAACCCTGCGATCTGGAAAGAGGATTGATAATAACGTGGACGACCCTGACGAACCTCCTAACTCGACTCCAATCCCTAATATTGATGATCACCCATTGGCATCGAATGCCAATTCTTCTAAACCTCAAATTCACTTAAATGTTGGCAATCCCAACAGTTCTTCTCCCAGCGTCGGCAAACCCGACCCACCTTCGAAAATTAATGTTGGCAATCCCAACATTTCATCTTCTACTCCCCTACCACCTTCTTCTTCGAATGATGAAACTCATCCCAGAATCGAAAAACCAGTGGCTCCTTTTCCTCATAGACTCAATAATAAGAAGAAAGCTGCAAATTTCGATAATATCTTGGAAATTTTCAAACAAGTCCGTGTGAACATTCCTCTTTTAGACACCATTGAACAAATCCCTCAATATGCCAAATGTCTTAAGGAATTGTGCACACAAAAACGTGCGACCAATGTCCCAAAAACCGCCTTTCTAACTGCGAATACAAGCTCTGTTCTTTCGAATCTTGCCCCAGTCAAGTATAAAGACCCTGGCTGCCCTACGATTGATTGTAAAATAGGAAACACTCACATCTCTCGTGCCCTACTCGACCTTGGTGCCAGTGTCAACCTTCTCCCTTATACTGTCTATCGTCAACTTGGACTAGGGGAGATTAAACCAACAAATATCACACTCCAACTAGCCGATCGATCTGTCAAAAAGCCATTGGGAATTATTGAGGACGTCTTGATACAAATCGAACAGTTTTACTTCCCTGTCGATTTTATAGTTCTAGAAACAGAGCCTGTCTCAAATCCCAATGTTCAAATACCATTGATCTTAGGACGCCCTTTCTTAGCAACCTCTAATGCTGTCATTAATTGTAGGAATGGTCAACTTCGACTTTCCTTCGGGCACCTAACCATTGAGCTAAACATCTTTAATCTCAACAAGCAACCTAGGGATTTTGAGATCGATGAAATTGACATGATTCAAACCACAATTGATGAAACCTCTAATGACACTTCTGAAGCCTTGAAAATGTGTCTTGACCATTTCGACTCTGATTTCGATGAACTCGAATACATTTCTGAACTAAACAAAATTCTTGACTCCGACACTTTGTCACCTGAATCTAACAAGGGAATGTTGACCAATGTTGATACACAAGAACTTCCTAAGTTAGACCTCAAACCCTTGCCACCAGACCTTAAGTATGCCTACCTAGACCCTTCAAAAACTTTTCCCGTAATCTTGGCCTCCGATCTTACCGAGGACCAAGAAGAAAAACTTTTGGATACCTTGCGGGAAAATAAAGACGCCTTGGGGTGGGAAATTATCGATATAAAAGGAATTAGCCCATCAATTGTGGAACATCGCATACATTTAGTTGATGAGGCTAAACCCACCCGTGAGGCTCAAAGGCGATTAAACCCGAACATGAGAGAAGTGGTCAAGGAGGAGATAATCAAATGTCTAGACAATAACATCATCTATCCCATCTCTGATAGTACTTGGGTGAGTCCGGTACAAGTTGTACCAAAGAAATCGGGAGTCACAGTGATCAAAAACGACAGTAATGAACTCGTCCTAACAAAAATCAAAACCAAATGGCGTGTGTGCATCGACTATCGAAAGCTTAACTCAGCCACACGAAAAGACCATTTTCCCTTGCCTTTTATTGACCAAATGCTCGAACGCTTAGCGGGACATGAGTACTACTGTTTTCTCGATGGATACTCTGGCTATAACCAAATTCCTGTTGCTTTAGAAGATCAACATAAGACCACCTTTACTTGTCCCTTTGGAACCTTTGCTTATCGTCGCATGCCTTTTGGTCTTTGTAATGCCCCCGCGACTTTCCAAAGGTGTATGATGAGTATTTTTTCTGATATGGTGGAAGAATTCTTGGAAATATTCATGGACGATTTTTCAATATATGGATCATCTTTTTCCCAATGTCTCACTCATCTAGAACTCGTCCTTAAGCGTTGTAAGGAGAAATCACTCGTGCTTAATTGGGAGAAATGCCACTTTATGGTAAAAAGGGGGACAGTTCTAGGTCATGTCGTCTCCAAAGATGGCCTAGAAGTCGATAAATCCAAAATCGATTTGATTGCTAATTTACCTCCTCCCAAGTCTGTCAAAGATGTTCGTTCATTTCTTGGCCATGCAGGATTCTATAGAAGATTCATTAAGGATTTCTCAAAAATTTCAAAACCTCTCTCGAACTTACTTGCCAAAGACGTAAAGTTTGAATTTTCCAATGATTGCAAAACATCTTTTGAAACTCTTAAATCACTCTTGACCACAACTCCCATCATTCAACCTCCTGATTGGACTCAACCCTTCGAACTTATGTGCGACGCTTCTGATTTTGCTATTGGAGCCATCTTGTGTCAGCGTATCGATAAACTCCCTCGAGTCATTTACTACGCTAGCAAAACCTTAAACGAGGCCCAGTTGAATTACTCAACTACTGAAAAGGAATTTTTGGCAGTTGTCTTCGCTCTTGAGAAATTCAGGCCATATCTCATAGGATCCAAAGTCATAGTTTACACTGACCATGCTGCCCTACGATATCTGCTGTCTAAAAAGGATGCCAAGGCCTGCTTGATTCGTTGGATCCTTCTTCTTCAAGAATTCGATATAGAAATACGAGATAAAAAGGGTTCTGAAAATGTCGTAGCTGATCACCTCTCTCGAATTGTGCACGAAAATGATAACGACACCCAAATCGATGACTATTTTCCTGACGAACAACTCCTTTCGATCTCTAACACCCCTTGGTACGCTGACATTGTGAATTATCTTGTCACACAACAAATGCCCGCTGAATGGTCGAAACAAGATAAACAAAAATTTCTCTCGAAAGTTCGAAACTTCTATTGGGACGACCCATATCTTTTCAAATACTGTCCAGACCAAATCATTCGAAGGTGTGTGCCCGATCATGAACACCAAAGTATTCTCTCTTTCTCACATGACCATGCTTGTGGCGGTCATTTTGGAGCAAGAAAAACTGCTGCAAAAGTTTTGCAAAGCGGTTTTTATTGGCCCACACTCTTCCGTGACGCTTTCGAATTTTGCTCTAAATGTGAGCGATGTCAAAGAACGGGTCGAATCTCTAAGCGAAACATGATGCCCCTCAACCCCATTTTAGTGATTGAATTATTCGATGTTTGGGGCATCGATTTCATGGGACCATTCCCTAATTCATTTGGGAATCTTTACATCTTGCTTGCGGTAGACTATGTCTCAAAGTGGGTTGAAGCCATTCCAACCAAAACCAACGACAACAAGGTTGTTGTCAAATTCCTCAAAGAAAACATCTTTTCACGCTTTGGCACACCTCGAGCTATCATTAGCGATAATGGCACTCATTTCTGTAATCGTGCTTTTGAGTCCTTGCTTAAGAAATACTCAATCACACACAAGCTGTCGACCCCCTACCATCCACAAACGAGTGGGCAAGTAGAAGTTTCCAATAGACAAATCAAACAAATTCTTGAGAAAACCGTGAATTCCAATAGAAAAGATTGGTCTGTAAAACTGATTGATGCACTTTGGGCTTTTCGCACTGCTTATAAAACCAATCTAGGGATGTCACCATATCGATTAGTCTTTGGAAAAGCCTGCCACTTACCTCTTGAATTAGAGCATCGCGCCCTCTGGGCCATAAAATTTTTGAATTTTGACTTAGAGAAAGCCGGCTCACACCGGAAGTTACAAATTTCAGAATTAGAGGAATTAAGAAATGAGGCGTATGAAAATACGAAAATCTACAAAGAAAGAACCAAAGCCCAACACGACAAAAACATACTTCGTAAGGAATTCAACATAGGTCAAAAAGTTCTTTTATACGACTCTAGACTTCACTTGTTTCCAGGAAAACTCAGATCTCGATGGACTGGATCTTATGTCGTGAAAACAGTATACCCTCATGGAGCGGTTGAAATTGAAAATCCTAAGGATGGAAAAGCCTTCAAAGTAAACGGTCAACGACTGAAACCATTTTTGGAATTCGAGCAAAATGACGAAGACGACTCTATCGATCTGCATGATCATCCACCATGAAATCAGGTGGTACACGTTCTTTTTCTTTTATTTTTCTTTTTCATTTTTTTATTTTATTTTATTTTTGTTTTTACGCCTTAGATAGTTGGGACACTGTCTCAATCAAGTGTGGGGGGGAGTCTGCATTTCATCCATTTTCATTTTTCTTTGTTTTTAATTCTTTTTATTTTTTTTAAGTAGGACCATCATACATTTTAGATTGTAGTAACATACCATAATTTTTTTTTTAAATACGACTCATTTTCAATTGATACAGCAAAATAAGTTTACAATTTTTAGCCAGTTGATAGTATTTTTCTCTCTCAACTTAGATCGAATAGGAAATATAATGAAAAGTTTAATTTTGAGGGATAATAGTGTAACCGGTACATAGGGAGATTCTTAGGTGATGGCCATGAAATCTATTCTATATTGTAGACTTTGTTTAAATAAGTGGAGGACTTAAAATACTTATATTGGCTTTTCAAATCTTTAAAACTAAGTTGTGTCAAGTTGAATTCGCGTAACTCTCTTTTGTGCTTATATTTTCAATAATAATAATAATATTCCAAGGGTATCCAACATTGCTTGTATATCGAGCGTTGGTGTGCAAACCCGCCAAGCTCTATCCGACACGTTGTTGACAAAGTCAGCGTTGGAAAATCTTGGTCTCATTTTATGAGATTGGACACCTAAGGATTACCGACACGTTGTTGACAAAGTCAAAGTCGGCCTGCACAATCCGCCAAGCTCTTTACCCACTCTCCGTTAGTCCGCGAGGCAGTGCATGGGTGGTAAACCTTGGTCTTTTTAGTTAGGTGTATGTACTTAATCATAAATCTTAAAATTTTATAGAATAAAGAATAAGCGATGATACCCAAACACTTCTTGACCTTATTGATTTGACTAGCCATACATGAGAAAATGAGAATACCACTTTGCAAACTGTGCCAAGCAAACTAAGAATTTATTTCATGGCTGCACTATGTTATCGACCGAACTAACTGGCCAAACTAGAATTTAACATTTGAAAACTTGATTTATATTGAAAATTTGTGACAAGTCGAGGTATCTAAAATAAAATCAACTGGTTAGAAATTATTAACTTAATTTGTTATACCACTTTCCTGAAATAAGTCGTGTTGTCAATTTTCGTTTTTATTTTTGCATATGTCCATTGCATTCATGTAGTTTCATTAGAATCATAGCATACTGCATTTGGATTTTGTGGGTAGTATCCGCTGAAAACCCTCACGAGACACCACTCGTCCTACTAGGGACACCTAGAGGTTTAACGGCTTGTTGCATGCGCTCAATGCAATCGTGTTTCCTACGAAAGTGTGACCTATCTAGTTAGTTTTCCATTTTCTTTTTACTCGAGGACGAGTAAAAGATAAGTGTGGGGGTATTTGATTGACATAGAAATGTGTTTATTTTATGCTCTTATATCTTATCTTTTGTATATAAATAAATATTACTTGGGTATTGTTTTGTTACTTTTATAGATATTCCAACCCAGCCCGCATGCAACCAGAAAAGTAGAGAAATAGAGATGAAATTGATATATATTTACATTTTGAAGAATTGTAGATAAAGATCTCACACCTAGTTGCTGTTGGACAAAAAAAAAGGATTGATAAAAGGGCTTTGCACATCACAAATCAATGAAGAAGTGTCAAGGAAACAAGAGGAAAAGAGAAAAGGCCCAAATTTGCTTTATTTATCAAAGGCCCATTTATGTTTCTCATTGTAAACTAATTAGTGATGTAATGACCAGGCCCATTTATCATTAGGGTTAGGGTTAGGGTTTGGCTATCTACCCTATATATACCCTTGTAATATCATTGTAGCCACCATCCTATTTTCTATTCCATCACTCCATTAATAAAAGTTCTTTTTCTTATTTTATTTTCTAGCATTTTTCTATTTTCTTAGCGATTAGTGTTGTCTACACGATTAGATTCGGTAGAACACCAATTGTATTTTACACTTTTTGTTAGTGATTAGTCGTTTGATTAGTTTCAACGACAATCCTAATTTACTTTTTGTTGTTCTTCTCTTCCTGCAATTTTACTTTCTGCATTTTATTTCTGTTTTGCATTTTAATTCCCAATTGATAATTGTGATTTGACCGTCGGTTCAATTAGATTTGTTCTGAGTTGGATCACAATTTCAATTTTTATTATTTTCAAAAACCAACCTCGAAAATCGTCTAACTCGCCCAAGAGATTAGATAAATAATTTGATTTAATTCACCTCCCTGTGTTCGACCTGTATGCTACACACCTGTATGCTTGCAGAATTTATTACAAATGTCGCGCTTTTCTAATTCATAGATTAGCGTCGATCAGCAACCAAAGAGTTAGCACTACATACTGTACAACACTCTGAGGTGCCACTGAACAAATGGTGTAAAGATAACTGGGGTAGGGGTGTGCATGTCATAGTGATGGCAAACAATCAAGCATAGCAACCATCCTCACATCTCTCACTCAATGCGTAAAGCATACGATATTTACCCCTTCGACCACCCAATACTTTGCTATGATCACTCTGCCCCATGAAGTCACAACGACTTCACTGCACTGATCCATAGCCACTAATCCTTCGCTATGTCCACTTTGCCCCATGGAGTCGTACACACCCCACTACACTGGCTCATAGCCTTACTAATCCTTTACTATGTCCACTCTGCCCCATGGAGTCACAATGGCTCCACTGCACTGGCTCATAGTCTTGCTACGATCACTTTGCCCCTCGAGTCATGATGACTCTACTACACTGAAATGTAGCCCATCATTTCTTTTCAGTGGTGAATCGAAGTTATGAACGTCAACAACTCCTTAGCACACATCCCGTAGCAAAGCCCGATCATGAAGTGAACTCATTGGTTCCCCACTGGATCCTGAGCTCTAACTTCCATTTGGACTACCTTTGCATCTCGGGTTATTGGTCATCACTGGATCGGTTCGGTTCTCAGCCCTTCTTCTCTGTCGGTTCAGATCGGTCTCTTCCAGGTACTCCGGGTCAGGGCCTCCAAGTCCCTTCGTAGTACATTGGTTCGGTTCGGGTGCTCTCTGGCGGGTTGGGTCGGTGTACCCTTGCTCCATCGGTTCGGTTCGGGTTCCTGGTCTCCAATCCGATCCACTTCCCCTTCCTCTTCCGTTCTGATTCCCTTCTCTTCCCTTCAGTCGATCCGATTCCCCCTTCTTTAGCTCGATCTGATCCCAGTTCAACCATTGTGGCCTTCCTTTTTGCCATGCTTTCCCTTTTGCCAAGCCTCGGTTCGGTTCAGTGATCCCTTGCCCAGTCCACTATCCGGTCCGAGCCCATTCCCCCGATCCAATCCAAAAGCCTTCACCATTTTCTTGCAACTTTTCCAGCAAGTGTTTAACGCCATTAAATGGCGTTTTTGACCATTCTAACTATTCTAATCAATCACAAAGCATACCGTACAGTCATAGCAACAAGTAGAAGTGACCTCAAACACCAAAACATAAATATGATAGGTTAAAATGGATCAAACATAGCTAAAACCCCACATTTTCCCTTAAACATGTTCAAGCATAATTAACGATAGGATTAGCGAAACTTAACCAAATTAACCCAAGTTCATATCAGAGGTCTAAAACATCATTTAAGAATTTATAAGTATTTTTCCAGATTTTTATCATGTTTAAATTCGCTAATTAACACTAATTACTCTTAATTAACCATAATTAGTGAGGAACTATGCAAATCACTCACCTTAGCCACAGATAAACCTTAAATCTGAAATAAATCTCTGATGTGACGCTAATACCAATGCTAAACAGCAACTCTAATCTTGATTTGGTGAAGATCTCCCTTGATTTGATGTTACTAAGCTTAATCCTTGATTAGAAAGTGATTTGGAGGTGATTTAAAGGTTGGAGGCCATTTTTAGGGTTTCTAAGAGGTAAGTGGAGGCTAGAAAACTGAAATGGAATGAAATCCTAACTCTTTTCAGCCTCCTCATAACCCTAATCCCGAATGGGTTATGGGCCCATTCACTAATCACCCTATTTGGCACGGTTAAGCAGTTTTTCACCTTCCAAACTTTATTTCAGCCATATCTCCCAAACGGTAAGTCCGTTTAGCTAATATGACCACTCTACGGAAAGGTAAATCATCAAACGAATCTAATGGAAGTGGTTTCAGATCAAAATTCCTTTTCAATCAAAAGTTATGGCCGAAACAAGATCAGCTAGGGGCAAAACGGTCATTAAAAATCGACAAAAATCATGAGCATGGGAAATTACCCCAATGGTCGTTTCCCAAAGCCACATGACCATACGACTTCATATAAGAAATAAATAAATATTCTACGATCCTCCGATGCATAGAATGCGGGTTATTACATTCTCCCCTCCTTAAGAAATTTCGCCCCCGAAATTCCCTAACCAAAACACACAAAGGGTTCCGCATGCCTATCAACCATAAAACAACAATCAAACAAGCAAAACAAGTCTATCCTAGCATGCGGAATATCTAAATTGCAAAGTAAACCTTACCAGGCAAAGAGTTCTGGATACGTCTTCCTAATGCTCTCCTCTGTCTCCCAACTACGGTCATTCTCTTTCTCGCCACACTGAACCTTGACTAGCTTCACCGCCTTCCTTCGAAGTCGCTTCGTATCGTGCTCGACAATACGAATCGGCTTGCAGTTCCCAACCGCCTCGGGTTCCACTTCGAAGTCCTCTAACTGATCAGGTGAAATAGTCATATCTGGGTTGTGCACGAACTTCCTTAGCTGGGAAACATGAAATACGTTGTGAACTCCCTCCATCTTCTCGGGTAAGTCAACTCTATACGCCAAATTCCCAACTTGTTCGGGAACTTGGAATGGGCCAACAAATTTTGGTGCCAACTTGCCTCTCTTGCCAAATCGTATCACGCTGTTCAACGGAGAAATCTTGACAAACTCCAAGTCACCAACGGAAAATTTTAAGTCTCTTCTCCTCTTGTCAGCATAACTCTTCTTCCTATCCTGGGCAGCCTTCATCCGTTGTTGAATGATTTTAATCTTATCTGAAGTTTCCCTTACCACATCTGGTCCAAGCACAAATTTCTCACCGGTCTCTATCCAACATGATGGTGAGTTGCACGGTCTTCCATACAAAGCTTCATATGGAGCCATACCGATACTGGATTGGTAGCTATTATTATATGCAAACTCGACTAGATGCAAATGGTCATCCCATGATCCATGAAAATCCAATATACAAGCTCTCAAGAGATCTTCCAATATACGATTCACCCTCTCTGTCTGACCGTCGGTTTGAGGATGATACGCAGTACCGAGATATAGTTCCGACCCTAGAGCCTCTTGTAAGCTCTTCCAAAACCCACTAGTTAACAACGGGTCTCGGTCACTCACAATGCTTTTAGGTACTCCATGAAATCTCACTACCCACTTCATATACAGTTCTGCTAACTTAGCTGCCGTTCTGGTCGATTTGATTGGTATAAATTTTGCACTCTTAGTCAATCGATCCACAATTACCCAAATGCTATCATGTCCCGATTTAGTCCTTGGTAAACCATTAATGAAATCCATCGAGACTTGCTCCCATTTCCATTCGAGAATTTCTAATGGTTGCAACAAACCACTAGGCTTCTTTTGCTCGGCTTTAACTAGCTGGCAATTCATGCACTTGGATATAAACTTCCCAACGTCTCTTTTCATCCCTTCCCAGTAGTAAGTCTGCTTCATGTCTCGATACATCTTATCACCATCGGGGTGTATAGTCAGTTTTGAGTGATGACATTCCCTAAGCACTTCATCTCTCAAACCATTTACGTTGGGTACAACTAGTCTTCCATTCTTTCGAAGCCATCTTTCTCGATCAAGCCCATACAAATTCATCTCTTCACCGTTGATATTCATCTCTAACTTGGAGATGATTTCCAATAGATTAGGATCGTCCCTCTGGCTGGAACCAATCCGCTCAATCAAAGTGGGTCTGATCGTCAAACTAGCTAATATCTCTGGATCCAATTCGCACTTTGGTCTGAAATCATACCCTGCGATATACTCCAGTTGCTTCCATTCAAGAAACATAGCCCCTAAACTGGCATGTCTCCTACTCAAGGCATCGGCTACCGCATTGCCTTTCCCAGGTGTATATGCGATATCAAAATCATACGAAGCCAAGAACTCTAACCATCTTTGCTGTCAGAGATTTAGATCCTTTTGAGAGAAGAGATACTTTAACGATTTATGATCGGTAAACAACTCAAATCTCTCTCCCAAGAGATAATGTCTCACATCTTCAACGCGAACACGGTCGCTGCCAGTTCCAAATCATGGGTAGGATACCTTTTCTCATGCGGCTTTAGTTGCCGACTAGCATAAGCTACAACCCTACCTCCTTGCATCAATACAGCGCCTAGTCCGGTACCACAAGGATCCGTGTATACCGTCATCTCTTCATTCCCTTTAGGAATGACTAACACTGGCGCACGCGTCAACTTTTCTTTTAGACTCTTGAATGCATTCTCACACACTCCGTCCCAGACGAAGGCTTGATTCTTCTTAGTCAACTGAGTCAACGGTGCTGCTATCTTGGAGAAGTCCTGGATAAACTTACGATAATATCCAGCTAACCCCAAGAAGCTCCTTACGTCCGTTGCATTCTTGGGTGTAGGCCAATCCTATACCGTAGCCACCTTCGCAGGGTCCACGGCAATACCATTCTCGGAAACAACATGGCCCAAGAATCTCACTTCCCTCCTCCAGAAGTGACACTTAGAAAACTTCGCTTTCAATTGGTGTCTTCTCAACACCTCTATCACTATCCTCAGATGTCCCTTGTGTTCTTCCTCTGTCCTTGAGTAAACAAGGATGTCATCTACGAACATAAGAACAAACTTATTCAACTGATCTCTGAATACCCGATTCATAAGATCCACGAAGTATGCTGGTGCATTGGTCAACCCAAATGGCATGACCAACCACTCATAAAATCCAGACGGCGTCCGAAATAGCGTTATAGCTATACTATTAGCTGCTACTCGGACCTGATGAAATCCGGTCGCGAGGTCCAACTGAGAGAAAACCCTTGCTCCTTCCAGTTGATCAAACAAATCATCTATCCGTGGAAGAGGATACTTATTTTTCCTCGTCACCTTATTCAACTCGCGATAGTCCACACACAAACGAAGGGAACCATCTGCCTTAGTGGAAAACACAACTGGTGCTCCCCACTCGGAGACACTTCTTATAATAAACCCCTTCTTCAAAAGATCGCTTACTTGCACCCCGAGCTCTCGCTGCTGCCTTGGTGCCATACGATGAAGTGGCATCACTATAGGTCTGGCATCTTTCACTAAATCAATACGGAACTCAATCTCTTGGTGTGGTGGAAGCCCAGTCACTTCCTCGAAGACGTCCGGATACTGGCCAACCATGGGCACATCTGACAACTCATCATGCGGGATGTCGAGGGAATTTATAAAACTAGCCATTACCCCATCACTAGGTAGACTACCAAACACTACCCTCCGCCCATCATCCACCCTAACTGTCACCAAAAAGCCCTCACAGTCTACCACCCCCCCGTATCTTTGGAGCCAATCGACTCCCAATATAATGTCATACCCAGTAAAGCCCAAAACAAAGCAATCACAAACAAATATACATCCATGACTTTATAAGGCCAAATTTCGGCAAATCATACTAAGGTTAGTCGAACCACCAATCGGGTTCGTCACAACCAACGGTCTATCAACTATCTCGGGTTCCAGTCCCAACCTATCTACCAGGTCACTAGATATGAAGGAACGGGAAGCCCCAATATCAAACAAAACTCAAACAGGTACATCATGAATAGAAAGCATACCTTGAGTGACGACATTCTTTCCTTTCTCCGCTGCAGTTGGGGCATTCGACGAAGAAGGAATAACGCCGATAGCATAGGCTTTCACAATCTGCTTTTCCTTAAGAGGTTGTGGGCATTTATCCTTATGATGCCCAACTTGGCCACAGTTGTAGCACTTCCTATCCGCCGGCTTGGCCTGACACTCTTTGGCATAATGGCCCTTCTTACCACAGTTGAAGCACTCAACATCTTTCTTGCTCTTTTTCTGACCATCCTTAGTTTGGTTCTGCTTCCTCTTGTTCTGAGTGTTATTCTTGCCTCCACCGCCTGCTTGCGGCTTCAGCCCTTCTACAGACGCAACCTTAGTCTTTGACTTAGGGTAAAGACTCTCTGATCTCAAAGCTTTCCCCACAATCGATTCAAAAGTCTCATCGATGAGGTTTATAAGCCTTCCCCCAAGTATCCAAACCAGTAATGAACTTCTCATTCTTCTTCACAGGAGTATCGATAAGGGATAATCCATACTTCGACAAAGTGTCGAACTCAGCAATATAGTACGAGACTGCCCTACCATTCTGCTTAAGCTCCAAAAACTTCCTAAACAATTCCGACTTCTGAGCAGCTGGGATAAACTTCTCGCTAAAGCGAGCCTTAAACTGATCCCAAGTAACCTGATCCTCTGGAGTGGCTGTCTTAATAGCATTCCACCTATTCATCGCTCGCCCTTGCAACTGACGAGACGCTAGCCTTATCTTCATCGCATCCTCGATACCCAAGTCGTCGAAGATATGATCACAACTATCCAACCAATCTTGAACATCCATGGCTGACTCCGTTCCGTGGAATGGCTTCCCACCAAGGCTAGTGTAATTCTTGCACAGCTTGGCGAAATCGACCCTAGGCGCCTGCACTATTGGACCACCACCATTACCGGCATTGGGAGCTGCCCCCTGCACATCCCTAAGCATCTCTCTCATGAGGTTAGTAAACATCGTCCTCATGTTAGCAGCATTCCCATTATTGGCTCCTCTACTAGTACCTCTTGCGTATCGGCTCATCGTTCAATATGTAAAGAGAAAATGATTAACCATCTCCATAGTGGCGCTAGTGCAGTGCGACTTCGTCCTTAGCTATACTAATAGTATATATATATATATAGCTTTTGAAAACCAAAGTAATCACAAATACGCACTCTCATATATGTAATATCTCTCCCTAGTGTCTTTTCCTATGTTAACTACGCAACCTAGAGCTCTGATACCAAATGTGATGGCCCGCCCCGCACCAACCGACATTTACTCCAAAAGTGCGCTGTACACATGTCAGTTAGCATGGAACGGTCGTCAGAAGGAAAGGAAGAAGACGAAGAATCAACAAAGAACCCGTGGAATGTCTCACAGCGCATGGAACAAAATATAATAATAACATACTTGACATAAAACATGTGAGACAGTGCATAAGCTGAAAACAAACTATCATAGCAGCGGAAAATCCAAATACAACTTATGTTCCACTTCACCATTATTACAACTTTTCAAACTGTCTCTAAAGGTAAAAGAAAGATAAGGGAGGTACACTACTAATGCCCAAGTAGTGACCACCAACGACACAGGGAGAATATCTATATATATATCATACGTGGAAGCCTCCTGCTCGCCTCCAGATCAGCTACTCGTGCATCACCAGCTAACCTGTCTCTAGTCTGCTTGTTTAGGAGACCCAGAGTAATAAGAAGAGACATAAAACTCTGGGTCAGACAAAAGTCTGGTGTGAGTGATAAGCAGCTAAACAGAACAATAATAGGTATACTAAACCATACCTGAACCTGGATCTGCAATCAAAGAGTTAGCACTACATACTGTACAACACTCTGAGGTGCCACTGAACAAATGGTGTAAAGATAACGGGGGTGGGGGTGTGCATGTCATAGTGATGGCAAACAATCAGGCATAGCAACCATCCTCACATCTCTCACTCAGTGTGTAAAGCATACGATATCCACCACTTCGACCACCCAATACTTTACTATGATCACTCTGCCCCATGAAGTCACAACGGCTTCACTGCACTGATCCATAACCACTAATCCTTTGCTATGTCCACTTTGCCCTATGGAGTCGTACACACCCCACTGCACTGGCTCATAGCCTTGCTAATCCTTTACTATGTCCACTATGCCCCGTGGAGTCACAATGGCTCCACTGCACTGGCTCATAGTCTTGCTACGATCACTTTGCCTCTCGAGTCATGATGACTCTACTGCACTGATACGTAGCCCATCATTTCTTTTCAGTGGTGAATCGAAGTTATGAACGTCGACAACTCCTTAGCACACGTCCCGTAGCAAAGTCCAATCATGAAGTGAACTCATTGGTTCCCCACTGGATCCTGAGCTCTAACTTCCATTTAGACTACCTTTGCATCTCAGGTTATTGGTCATCACTGGATCGGTTCGGTTCTCAACCCTTCTTCTCTGTCGGTTCGGATCGGTATCTTCCAGGTGCTCCGGGTCGGGTCGTGGCCTCCAAGTCCCTTCGTAGTACATTGGTTCGGTTCGGGTGCTCTCTGGCGGGTCGGGTCGGTGTACCTGTGCTCCATCGGTTTAGTTCGGGTTCCTGGTCTCCGATCTGATCCACTTCCCCTTCATCTTCCGTTCCGATCCCCTTCTCTTCCCTTCAGTCGATCCGATTCCCCCTTCTTTAGCTCGATTCGATCCCAGTTCAACCATTGCGGCCTTCCTTTTTGCCACACTTTCCCTTGTGCCAAGCCTCGGTTCGGTTCGGTGATCCCTTGCCCAGTCCACTATCTGGTCCGAGCCCATTCCCCCGATCCGATCCGAAAGCCTGCACCATTTTCCTGCAACTTTTCCAATGAGTGTTTTACGCCATTAGACAACATTTTCGACCATTCTAACTATTCTAATCAATCAAAAAGCATACCATACAGTCATAGCAACAAGTAGAAGTGACCTCAAACACCAAACCATAAATATGATAGGTTAAAATGGATCAAACATAGCCAAAACCCCAAATTTTCCCTTAAACATGTTCAAGCACAATTAACGATAGGATTAGAAAAACTTAACCAAATTAATCCAAGTTCATATCAGAGGTCTAAAACATCATTTAAGAATTTATAAATATTTTTCCAGATTTTTATCATGTTTAAATTCGCTAATTAACACTAATTACCCTTAATTAACCATAATTGGTGAGGAACTATGCAAATAACTCACCTTAGCCACAGATAAACTTTAGATCTGAAATAAATCTCTGATATGGCGCGAATACCAATGCTAAACAACAACTCTAATCTTGATTTAGTGAAGATCTCCCTTGATTTGATGTTGCTAAGCTTAATCCTTGATTAGAAAGTATTTGGAGATGATTTAGAGGTTGGAGGCCATTTTTAGGGTTTCTAAGAGGTAAGTTGAGGCTAGAAAACTGAAATGGAATGAAATCCTAACTCTTTTCAGCCTCCTCAGAACCCTAATCCCAAATGGGTTATGAGCCCATTCACTAATCACCCTATTTGGCCCGGTTAAGCAGTTTTTCACCTTCCAACCTTATTTCAGCCATATCTCCCAAACAGTAAGTCCGTTTAGCTATTATGACCACTCTATGGAAAGGTAAACCATCAAACGAATCTAATGGAAGTGGTTTCAGGTCAAAATTCCTTTGCAATCAAAAGTTATGGCCGAAACAAGATTAGCTAGGGGCAAAACGGTCATTTAAAAATCGGCAAAAATCATGAGCATGGGAAATGACCCTAATGGTCGTTTCCCAAAGCCACATGACTATACGACTTCATATAAGAAATAAATAAATATTCTACGATCCTCCGATGCGTAGAATGCGGGTTGTTACAATACTGATCAAAATGTTCATCATGCGATCCAAGAATTATATACACGATATAATTGACATAAGATGTCTACCTAAAAGGTTGTGCTTTGGGTATTAGCCAAAGCTAGGTCAAAGCATGACTAGATATGGATCTTGGAACACCATTATATATATATATATATATATATATATATATATATATATATTTATATGTATATAAACAAAGGGATGTTAATTTGAGTGGGAGCGTATTTTAGTTTAAAGTTATACATTGATGTAATATAATTTTTTATTATCAAATTTTGTATTTATATTAAATAAATATTACAGAATCAGTTATTATTTATTATCTACTGTAGATATTAAATAACAAAATAACTCCGATAAATTATATTAATCCTTGAGAAGGGTAATTGAATTAAATCAGATTTCTTAACTAAAATTAAAATTTGAGGATTGTCCTAAAGCAAATTAAACATAATTATTTTATAAATTTCGAAGATCTAAAAGAAAGCTGAAGTGTGACTTCAACCGAATAAGATATAAATGTTATAACAACCTACATATACATTTCTAGTTTTAGACACTAGATATGTATCACATAAATGTATGTAAATTTACAGAAATTGCAAAATAAGTAGAAAATTTGATAAAAGGGACAAGTGGACTTACGATTGGAAATGAAGCAAATGTTGCTGATTATCCATAGGAAATTGATTCTTGTTGAGTACACTGGCTTAATTAAATAAATAAAATAATTGTTATTATGAAATTCCACTTAAAACAAATGTTATTATGAATATTGTTTAGTCAAGTTCGAATTTCATTTATAATAAAAGAACAATTGTTACTCATTTTATTTAAATGAAATAATTAATTGAATTTCACAAATAGTTAATGAACTTTATAAATCGTTAACTATAATGTACTTGACATAAATAAACAGTGGATTAAATTTAGTGATTTAAATCCAACATACCTTTAGCATTACCATTTAGCCCATATAAACAAGAAAGCATATTAAGACTCCATAATGATGGAATTTTGATGTCATTTGATTTCGAATCATGTGAAGAATGCAAACCTTGTATGTTAGGCAAAATAACTGAATTTGGTGATTTCGAATCGTGTGACACAGTAAAAGGGTGATAAGTATTGGGTCTCGTACATAATGATGTATATGGAGCAAAGAATACATAAGCTATATATAGGTTTTATTATTTCATTAGATTTACTGATGATATCAGTAGATAAAGATACGTGTATCTTATGAAACACATATCTGAATCCTTTGAAAAGTTCAAAGAATACAAAATGAAGTTAAAAACCAATTTCTTCGTAGAATATAAATACTTTTCAAACAGATCGAAAGAGAATATTAAGCCAATTATTTATTGGCTATCCATAAGAGTTTGAAATCGTTTCACAACTCACTCCATATAGAACACCATATTAGAAGATGTGTCTGAAAGGAAACACCGCACCCTATAAGATATAGTACGATTAATGATAATCATATAGATCTTCCAATAAATTAAATTTAGAACAATTGTATTAAATCCCACTAAAATCATTTTAAAGACGCCATATAAGGTATGGACTAGGAAATGTTCTAGTGTGTCTAGTGCAAAGATTTGGGATGTAAGGTGTTTGTTTAACATCCTTTCTCTGATAAGATCGGATCGAAATCAGATAACTATTATGTGGAATATCCAAAAGAAACAAATGGATACCATTTCTATAAATCCTCTAAGAATAAAATGTTTATTGCTCGAATTGGTATCATTTTCAAAGGAAGTCGGTCTCTAAGATACCAATGGAGATGAGATAAAATTCGAAATGTCTCGGAAACCACAAAATACCATTGAATCTTGTATAGACAAGAAATTGATGGGAGTGACACAATAATTCAAATGTTATATATTGATTACACATTAATTATTATGTATAATGTTAGTTTTAAAACAAGAAATAGATACTGATTCTAAGAAAGGAAATGTTTGGGTTAAGATGTTCATAATTGAACTTAGTTCATTATTGTTCCAATAATTTACATTGCGATAACAATGTGGGCATTGCTCAGGCCTAAAACCTTAAACTCACTATCGATCCAAACATATATTTAAGAAATATAATTCTTATGTGAAGCTGTTCATAGAGGAAATAGACATATCTACAAAGTTGTAATAGTTGTAATGTTGCAGACCTACTGAATTAAACTCTGTCGCAGTAGAAATTTAATAGTGACACTAGTTTCATGAGTATACGATACGTGAATGATTGACTCTAGTGCAAGTGGGAAATTGTTAGAGTCTATGCCCTAGAGGCAATCCAATTGATGAGATTGATAACACTGTTGATTTTATTATTTTATTTGGAATAAAATAAAATATTCTGTTATGTTATATTTACTGCGAAATATAAATATTAACATAACAGATGTCCCTAGAATAATAATACGGATTTACACAGTTCAAGTAAGTGACTTGAACTTGAGATTATATAATAAGTTAAGTATTGTAATTCTTAAATGTCCCTGGTCAAGTTTTATTGTATACAAAAGACAACAATAAAACGCTGAGACCAGTATGTTGGTTGACTGATGATCACATCTCATTGATCATTAATATATGTGATACTAATGTCAAAACATAAATACATATTGGAGAATATCGTATTGGGCTGACCCACCGTGAGAAAACTACATGGATTATAATTAAAAGTATCATAAGTTATTCTCACAGTGACAGTGATGTAATGGTCCTCATACCTGAAATCATTATAATTTTATTCAACGATATTTGTGTTTTGATATCATCTAAAGTTATTCGTAACAGAGTAACGATAACGGTGATTATTGGATATATCTCGAATCGAATGAAAATTATGAATGATCTAGATGGGATTTAATGCTACAATATATTTGTAGTGATATCCATGGGCCTCTTGATTGAGTGAGACTATGAAATGCATGGCCATGCTCAAATATTGATTCGTTTCAAAATAGTCTGCTCATCGATCGAGAAAAACAGATTAATTTATAAAGAGGATGATACAATCCATGCTTTGAATTTAATCCTAGATATATTGGTTAAAAGGATTATATTACATTGATACACTGGTCACGAAAGGTTATATCGAATTGTCAATATTATTATAACTTGGGTAGCAGCAACGTATTGCTAGATGCCAATCACTGTTTATGATTTTAAATACTATTTAAAATCATTGCCAATGTTGTAATAACCTATAGGGTCACACAATATGGAACATTATAATGGAGAGAATATGTTTTGAGTAAATAAAATATCAATTTGTTGATATATTATTTGACGTTAAAAAGGTATTTGATTGGTTCCTTTTTCCCGGTTAACATTTGTTATTAAAAGGGATTCTTATTCCCTTTTATAAGGGTGACTAACTAAATAAAAGGAGATTTGGTACTGACGAAAAAAACAGACCGATCATTTTTCTTCTCAAAAAACCCTAGAATACGTAAGGCGGCTAGCGCCGCTTTCTCCATTAATCTCTTCTTCAATTTAATCAAAGACGAGGATGTTTCTGTGGATACCAATAGAGGGCCAGCGCCATGTTGACCTAGCCGATTCGATAACCGTCTTCTGCTTCTTCTTCAAATTCATGGATCTGGAATCAAAGGTATATAATCCGAATCCACTTAGTTTTAATTTACCATTCTTGCAACAAATCCATGGTTTTAATTGTTAAAATGCTGATTTGGAATGTCGATTTGATCGCAATTTTCCTACACAATGTACCTCCTACCGGAGGGGTGATTATGACTTAAGTGGCCTATTTTTAGTCTTTTAGAATAGTTATCGACTTGTCCCTTTCGGGTTGATTTCTATAGTCATCTAGGGCTCGTGTGCTCTAGTGGTGCTTCTATTTCATTCTTTGACTCAAGTTGCTAATCGATGTTGATCATTTATGATCCTTTAGTTGATTGATCATTGGACATCTTGCCTGTGCGTCATTACGCACGTCGTAAGCGTCTTTGATCCTAATATTTCTTGATTTCTAGTTAAGATTGTTTCGTACGTCGTTACGTACCTAGCATGGTCTATTGATCACTTGTCGGTCGGTATGGAGATACCATGTCTTTGTGACTAAATCTACTCCCTTGTTGTCAGCTATATAGTTCTAGTTCGGTGTGAGGTCACCAAGCCTTCGAGCTAAAACAACATGTTACCTTATTGTGCCGATGTGAGTTACAAAGCATTTGTGTTAAATTAACTCAACAAATGTATCATTGCATTCCAAACTCAAGACCAAGAATGAGGGAAAGCATCTTGCTTCTTGTGATCCCTCTTCTTGAGTCAAGGTACGTGTCATTAATTCCTTAATGTCGTTTACTTGTTCAAAGATTATTTTATTTATATTCTTTTGATATACGTCGATCATGTTCTTCGTTATCAAAAGATATCATTTGTGTTTTATTCGTAAGTTGATAAAGGAATTTTATTTCCTTTATGCCATCCCGAATGATTTATTGAATTTTTATATTTTCACGAGATTCGCGTGAACGTTAGAAATTGTGAGGACTCTCTTGTGTTAACTTGCCCATCGGGTGCATTAAGGATCTCGAACGAGATATGAGATGCCATGTTGTAGTTCGGAATTCCTAAACACCATTATGTGACAATCCGACATTTGAAATGATCCCTAAAATTAAATTAACCATTAATAAGTTAATCAAAATGGTAATATTATGGATTTTTGCAATTTTTCATAATCGTTTGTTATCTTTCTAGATAATTTATTTCTAGATTTCCTTGAAGCAATTGAAAGAATTTGAGTGGTTTAAAATTTTTAATTAGAAATTATCTTGAATCTTTTATTTGAGTAAATTAAATAACTCCAGGAACAACCCGAAAAGTTATTTATTTATGTCTCTTATTTCCGGATTTCATATCTTTTATTTTCGAGATTCCCAATCAATAAGAAATCTCACCTAATTCCTGATCCTTGTTTCGATTTGCTAAATAGAATTTAGCATTCTTGTGATTCCATGGGTCTCCTTATTTTCTTTAGTGAACGATCACTTAAGAAAATGGGAATCCCATGGGAAGGGGATTGGGTTTTGTGATCCATGGTAAACTCAATAATTCCTTTCTTCAAATCTATGATCTAGTCGATCATCCAGAAGTGCTGTAGTCAATTCACTTATGGACTTAGCCTTGCGTTGTCCTTAGAAATGAATATCGAAAGGATGAGCTATTTTGATATTCCTCCTTTGTTTGTTTGAATCATTTGGATTGACAATTGTCTCTGCACGTTTGTTAACCCTTGTCAATCAAATTCTTTTGGGGATTACGACCTCTATGGTTTAATCTCATCTTGTTATAGGAATTGTCTATTGCTTCTTTAATTAGTTTCTGATGTTTTTGCAATTTGAGATTTTTGGCGGAAAATTATCTTAAATCCTGTTATTCCAAAGTGGTAAGTTGTGCACTACTTATCCATCATCTTCTCGATGTTTCTGATTTTCTATGATTGATACTCGAGTTTCTAAATATTGGGAATTTCTTATAGTTCCTAATGATTCATCTTTATGGTTACTAAATGAGATTTAGTACTTGGTTAGAAATCGATTTCCCCGAATAGTTCATTCGTATTCCGTTACCAACCTTGAATCATTGATTATTCCTTCGAGAATTGCTCTCCTTTGCTAAATTCATTGGAATCTCTATGTTGTGATTTTGTTGGTGTCAGCCACCTTGTCACAAGACTAAAGTGCTCAGGTTCGATGTTCGCTACATCATCGTGATTGAGTTTTGGGAATGGAATAGTCAACCACCATAATTTCCCATCTCATATCCTAAGAGAAATATCTATTATCGATGTTCCGCGTCTGTAGGACCTAGTCTTGCTGCTTCTTGAAAATTCCGAATTTGATTTGCAAGATTCTTATGTATTATACAAATTCTCATTCCTTTGAGAATTGTAACAAGAGAGGCAAATCAATACGAATTCATAGCATTTATGAATTTTTCTGAAATTATTTTACCCATTTGGGATGACTACCTTCATGGATAATGAAGTTCGAGATTGAACTCCAGTTTTCATGATCTTGCAAGACGAAATTGGGACTCACCTAGCCGTTGGTGTGATCTTTTCATTTCGTGTCGGTTCTTGTAGTACCACTTCGTGGTATTATTTTTGGTTGTTACTTATTACTTCATTCTTAAGGAATTGCAGGGACGCAATTTTTTTAAGGGGGGAAGTCTATAACAAGCCGCTCATTCGACGATTTTAGATTTAAATGTTTTATCTAAATATATCGTCGTACCTTATGTGTCACTCAAAATGTCGTTTTTCACAAACAATAAAATTAGGATTCAAAACCACTTCCATTGAGCCCGGATCATCGTTTACGACCTTTTTGACTATAAGCTTCGATATGTTTGGAGTTACGGATTTTTGGGCTCCAAAAATGGGTATAGTTGTGGCTAAATGAGCCAAATTGACTTGTTTAAACCTCTCCTACTATTCCTATTAGCCCAACCCATCTCCCACTCCTCTCATTCACTTCATTCTTTTTTTCCTAAGGCAAAAGAATGGAGAGGGTGGAAAGGAAAATAGAAACAGCAACTTAGGTTTTGCAATTTGAAGCTCCAATCATGTGCTAATCCAAGGAGAACAAGGGTAAGCTCTCTCTCTAATCGTTCTCTACCTTTCTCTCCTCTCAATTTCGAATTTTTAGCATGCCCTAATACTCATGTGTCTTCATTTGTGTTCATGAGACAATTTTGAGGAGCTATTGGAGAAAGATATGTTCTTTGTGCGTTTTGGTGCTTGTTCTTCCTTGTTGGAGCTTGTTCTTGATATTCAAGAGCCAAAGGTGAGTTCTTTTTGAACTCACATCTATGCCACAAGCCCTTGGCTTGTGGAGGTGTTATTTAGTGTTCATACGAGTTTGCATGTGCTTCTGAATTAGTTAGGTTAGTGTAGCTTAGCCGATTTTGTATATTTATGTTTCATTAAGTTGACAATTATGATAAGGATTGCTCATACGATCTAATGTATATGATATGAGTTGATTTGGTGATGTTATGAAGCTCCATTGCCCCCCAACAAATTTCTAAGTCTTCACAAGTTGCTTGAATCGCTTTGGTGTGCTTTGGTTTGGAATTTAGTTCATACTTGAATTTATAAACCGAATCATTGCAATCTTATGTATATATGTTTATGCATGTGAATACGGTGTTGTGAAGTACCATTGCTGCATCCAGCAAGTTCTAAGACTTTACAATCTGATTATATCACGTTTATTCGTTTTAATTTGGATTTTTGTTCGTTTTAGAACCAACGATCAAAACCAATGCATTCGAGCTTTGCGAGTCGATACGGTGGATCGGAGAAGTCTCGTTGATGTCCCGAAGAAGGAACGAGCCTTCACGATCGACGTCGGAAGCTCGCAGGGGACAAATCCCCCTAGGTTCAACCTGGGCAACAGCCCAGGTCAGGACTGTTCGACTGGCCCAAAATGGGGCGGTCGACCGTTTTTTCTTATGTTGAAAAATGGTCGACCGCCCATTTGGATCGGTCGACCTATTTCCTGCTGCGGACCGAAGGGACCTTGGTCCACAATCTACCCCCATCCGGGCTCTTTCCCGGCCGGAGCTCGGGCCATTCAGACTTCATTTGTGAACTTCAGCTTCACGAATTCACAGATTCCAATAGCTCGATTCATCATTTTTTATTTTCATTTGATTCTTCTAATGTTGATTCTTTTTGGCCTGCTCGCATTGCTTAGGATGTGAATTGAATAGTGATCATTGTAAAGATCGTGCGTTGTATTTTGTATATCGAATTTATTCGATACTCTTGTTAATATGATTCACGACTCTAAAACGTGAATTATCGACTCGATATCCTTTGAGTTTATTCCGATATAGTTTAAAAACCTTCGGGTTCTAGTTTGGGATTTCGATTCGTTCATTGATCGAAATTACAACCGTTATCCATTTGATTTCCTGTATGTTGTTGTATTGTGAGTTTTTGTTTTATTATGATTGTGTTCTATTCGCTACGGCGACGGTTTTCATGAATAATTGAACCACAATGGAAAATGTAACACCCCGTAATTTTATAACATTAAAATTCACAAATTAAAGTATACTTAATTTTTAGAAAAGAATTAAGTTAAATGGGTTGCGCAGAGAAATATATATATATATTGATATATATATATATATATATATATAAATTAAAAATTAAATAAATAAATATGCGAAAAAGTTCAAAACAGCGAATTGGGAGGGGGGAATGACCGAACCGGCCCATTTTTGAGGTCGACCCAAGCTCCGCTGGGTCGACTAGGGGTTAATCCAGGGTGTTTGGCTGTCAACCCGTGGGCCGATTCGCTCAAATGCAGATTTGCATTTGGTTGGTTCTCATGGTTCAGGGTTAATCTAATGGTCCTAAATAACTTCCTACACCTATAAATACATCCTAATGCTAACCCTAAACCTAATTAAAATTGAAACTAAAGGCGTTATGCCGTCGCCATGGAACTCAGTGTAGCCGCCGCCAACTAAAGAGGAAGATAGCTAATCAATTCAACCTAATTCAAGCTTAGAGCTTCAACAATGAATCAACTAACGTCGCTACAACAATTCTGCATCAAGTTTGATCAATTGTTCATAATTCTTTACCACGAAAGGCAAGTTCGATTTCTCTAATCAAGATAATTATTAAATTAAGTAAGATTAGATATAATTGTGGAATATATGGATATGATGTGAATTATTGACCGTATGATATGATTATGTTGTTAAATTGTGATGTTATCATACATGTTGTAAAGTTATGATCTATGTTGTAATTCTATGATTGGCTTATGTATAATCAAATCATCATGTTGTTTAAATGCTAGTTTGGTTATGTTGATTCATATGATAGATCATATGTATGTATGCAAGTTTAGATGTTGATTTAGACATAAATCACATGCAAGTTAGTAAAGATTATGACATCTATTTTAGATCAAAAGATAGGCTATGACATGTATGAGTTATATGCTAAATATTTACATGCTAGTTTATATGTTTAGAGGTAAATTTACACCATTGTTATGTTGCATAAATCACATATGCAAGTTTATATAAAAATATGAGTTTGGAATATGAATCATGTTATGCAAGTTTGTGGTTATTGCCTATGTAAATTTTGTGATGAAAATCTTATTCATAACATGCAGGTTCATACCTTTTAGGCCTATGTTTAGATCTATGATTTTATGCAAGTTATGTGGTAAATTATCATATGCAAGTTAGGCCTATTTTGTATGTTATGTGAATATGTGGTGTTTTTTCCTTTTTCATGTGTTAGACTATTTCTTAGTCTATCATATATTCTATGCGAACGGACACCGCGGGGGTTAAGGGAAAAATATTGATTATGTTAATAAATGTGAATTGGCATGTAATAGCCTTAAAAGAGGCATATATGTAAATTGAGATATTAATTGGCAAAATGATATATGGACATAATTAATGTGAATTATGGTCATAAAGATAATTGGAATTTTATTAACATATTT
This sequence comes from Allium sativum, assembly GCA_030737875.1. Classification (NCBI taxonomy): domain Eukaryota; kingdom Viridiplantae; phylum Streptophyta; class Magnoliopsida; order Asparagales; family Amaryllidaceae; genus Allium; species Allium sativum. The sequence goes on along the minus strand of CM060927.1, from coordinate 254,996,548 downwards.
GATTAGGAATAATTAATCCAAATATGGGATGAAAATATTGATTATGTTAATAAATGTGAATTGGCATGTAAATGAGGCATATAACGAATTTGAGATATTAATTAAGGTGAATTGCCTTAAAAGGCGAAAAATTTAATGAAGGCATTAGTTGGAAAATTAATGTGTAGTAATGGACATAGTTTAATTATGGACATAGATTAATTTGAATTTGAATAGGGATATTAAATATTGGGAATTGGCACAAATGCCTAAAAAGGCATGAAATTAATTTGAGATGTAAATTGGTACAATTTATGTACCATAAATAGTGGACATAATTAAGGTGACATATTTATACATAAATAAATATGGAAATGATTTGTAATTTGAATAGGGAAAGTAATTCAAATATTGGGGGAAATTAATTATGTATAATTAATTGCCTAAGACACGAGGTTGGACTCATTTGTGGTGTAAGACTACCTAGACCCGCCCGGCAAATCCAGCAGCCACAAATGGTAGCCCAATGTGAGAGGTCAAAGGCCCAAACTAAATGCGTAACAATTGTATGGACACAAGGTTAGGCTTGTTTGTGGTGTAAGACTGCCCGGACCCGCCCGGCAAATCTAGCAGCCACAAATGTCAGTCTAATGTGAGAGGTCCTACAGGGGTTACGATAGTAATAAATTAAGAAACACTTAACCAAAGTAAATATGTAGTGGGACATGAGGGGGTTAAGTGGGTGCCTTGGGTGGCATGAGGAATCTAGTGGGTGACATGTGGGTGACATGAGGATGTCATGAGAAATACGATTAGAAAAATGGAGTAATTTGAATATAAACAATTATGACATGTAATTCAAATTATTGGATAAAATAGGTATTGACACCAATAAAGGGAAAGGTTTTAATTAATTGATTAATTAATTAAAAATGGACATGGTAAATGAAATGGACTACTTAACCAAATCTGATCCCTAAGGATTGTAAGAACTTAAGTTTAAGTTGGGGGTTAAGTAAACTGGGTTATACGGAATGAGTGGGTTAAGTAAATCTTCGGTAGGTGGGTAATATTAGTACATATAGGCCCACAAACTTAACCGTAAATTAATATGTTCGAACCAGTGAGAGGGTTAAGTAAATCTTGGGTAGGTGGGTAATATTTGTGTATATAGGCCCATAGACTTAACCAATACAACCTATTAATTAAACAAAAGGGTGAGACTAGGTTAAATTAGAAAACACTTAACCAAATTTATACATGTAAGTGGACATGGGGTTAAGTGGGATGTATTAGAGGGGACCAAGCCTAGGTGGGAAGCTTGGTGGGGGCCCTTTTTAGTCCAGTAGCCCATTAAGTATCTTTGTGAGCTCGACCCAAGTCGAGGACGGGACACGCCTACTGGGCCTGATTGTTAGAAGCCAAAATGGGTTAGCGGTGGCAACGCAAGTCCAACGGAGTCATGTGCGTGCGTGGGCCTGGGCTGGTAGGTAAGACGTTGTTGCATCGTGTAGGTATAAGCCGTGCATCCTTAAGTTGTATTGGGTTTCCACTTTAGGGGAGTGATAGACCCCACTGTGGGACCAACACGGGTATCTACGAGTTAGGGAGCCGATCGAATGGGGCAGGGTAGTGGGTACATCTAGTGGAGATAGGAGCAGACGGCACCTATGTAGTCAGCTAGGGGTACACGAAGCTACCATTAATAATTAATCATTAAAGGGGTACACCTAGTGGAGAAAGGAGTAGGCGGCACCTATGACGTCAGCTAAGAGTACATGGAATTACCATTGAAGGGGTACATCTAGTGGGGATAGTAGGTACATCTAGTAGTACACGAAGTAATCATCATTCTATTTAGTCAAGAGGGATCAAGTTTCTAGAGTGACTAGTATGGGTGCAGTTAGTGTTAGTACAGTACAGTACGGTACAGTATAGTAATTACCCTATATTTGAAGCGCCTTTCATGTTATCTTTGCTCATCCTATTATTTTTGGTTGCTTGGTCTTGCCATTAATTCACAGTCATTTCCTTATTTACCAAGCTTATGTCTTATCCTAGTTACTTTGATAATTATATTGTTGGAGTTATCGGACTTGCCAGACTTTATGTCTGACCCCCTTTGTTTCCACCTCTTTTCTTCCTTCCCCCCAGGTTCTTGGGGTGGGAAGCTTGATTTGGATCTCTTTGGGAGCACTTGGATTTGGATTGCTGAAGTAAAGCTCAACCTATCTCTTTTATGGCTATTTATGGGATTATGCTTTTTATATTATGTACTCTGATTTTGTCAAGATGGATATTATGTACTTGACTTTAGTCTTTTTGTTTTGGTGATGTGACCAAACATATTTACCTTCCGTTGCAATAAATAAATTTTTAAATTTTCAAGTACTATTTCATATCTGTCTTGTTGTGATTTTCTGTCCTATATCCACTTAAAACACTCCATAGAAGTTAATGCATTCCCTTTTGTGAGTGACATTAATGGACATGGGGTGTTACACGTGGTATCAGAGCTGAAGGTTACCAGAACAGATAAGATATTTTGAGAAACTATTTTTCAAAAGCATTTTTATAAAGAATACTTTCAAAAATATGTTGGTAGAAGAGTATTTTTGAAAGAAATGTTTGTTTTAAAAAACATAATCCCCAAGAGCCATATATCCTTCCTTCGACTCTCCGTTTTGAATCTCTTCCTCTTTCTCTTTTTTGGATTTCCTCTCCGCGTATAGATTCTTTTTCTTAGATAAATAGGGACTTCCATACGAAGGACGAAAAACCACTTCAAGGGACTTAGACGTTTGACGGGCTAGAAGTTAGTTCAAGGAAGTGGAGGGCTTGTTGATACCTTTAAGGTAGACGATGGGAGGAAGGTTCAAATAGCTGTTGGTTAATGAAGGACGAAACCTCATCTTGGTGAAAGGTCACGAATGGGGAATGTGAACAAGAAGGCTAGTAGTTATCCTTTTGGAGAAATAGGACACCTTATTAGGATTGTCCAAAGAGGCAAGGGCAAAGTACAAGATCTTCTGGAGGGTAGTTATATTCCCTCATGGCTGGTATACCTGATAGGGGTAGGACCGTCCAGGTAGAAATTTGGTTTCCTTTATCATCATGTTCGAACTTTGTTTGATTCTGGTGCTTCATACTCGTTAGTATCTGGTTCGTTAGTTGGAAACACTGCACCTAAATACTAGTCTAGTTAAGGATCCCATCGTAGTCTCAAATCTTTTTGGTGGTTCGGCTCATCCTTCAATGGTTTGTCGGGATTTGAGAGTGTCTATCTTGGACGTTGGATTTGAATGCAACGCCTTCGTCCTTGGTTTCACGGGCTATAGTTTGATTCTAGGGGTGGATTGGCTACCCAGGCGGGGTGCCATCCTAGATAGTGAAAGGAGGGTAGTTAGACTATTGATTCATTATGGAAAGACCCTCATATTTCTTGTGACCCTAGGGGTTCAGTGACGTTTAGCTGTCTCGAATCTCTTGACGTATCCAACGGTGATTTGGAATCTTTTTGTGTGGTCCGTGAGTATAGTGACGTCTTCGATGAAGTGCGGGGTTTACCTATAGGCACGTGGTATTCGTGTGTGCCTAGGGGATAATGCAAAGTCAGTTAGGTGATTAGTGATGGTTTTGAAGCAAGACTGGCGAGGACAGCCAGAGTCGGTTAAGTGCCCAATTATTTGTTTTGGTAGTATCATCTCACGTAGACTGTCTGAAATCGGAGGTGGTATTCCTTGGGTGCTTGTCTGATATTAGTTTAGGCCTTTGGGGCTTGTGCTTGGGGGATATCGAGTTCGAATAGGACGACTTGCATGGGAGATGGATAGTTGCCATGAGTTCACATGGATAGTATCTCGATAGATTTTGTTGATGGATTATCAAGATCGACGAAGGGTAATACGGGGATTTGGGTTATAGTAGATAGACTTACTAAGAGTGCCCATTTTATTCCCGTGAAGAGTAAGAGGACTGCTATATGGTTAGCTTCTGTATACATCCGAGAGATAGTTCGTTTGCATGGTGTTCCTTCTAGCATAGTAAGCGACCGCGATCCTATCTTTACTAGCGAATTTTAGAGGAGCTTACAAGAAGCGGTAGGGACTCAGTTATGTTTGAGCACCGCATATCATCCTCAGACGGACGACCAAACCGAGAGGGCGAATCGTATTCTAGAGGACCTTTTGAGGCTATGTATCCTAGACTTTGGGGGTACATGGGAAGAGCATCTTCCATTGGTGGAGTTCGCATATAATAATAGCTTTCAGTCTAGCATTGGCATGGCACCTTTCGAAGATCTTTATGGACGACCTTGTCCTTCACCTACACGTTGGTGGGAATCTACGGATAAGATCTTACTTGGGCCCGATATGATTAGAGAGATTTCGGAGAAGATTGATTTGATTCGAAGAAGGATGAAGGCAGCACAAGATAGGCAGAAATCTTATGCGGATAAGAGGAGTTGCCTGAGAGACTTAGTGGTGTACACGACGTATTCCATGTATCACATTTGAGGAAGTGCTTACACGAGACCGCGGAGGTAGTGGAGCCGAGCTTGCTTAGAGAGGTGGAAATAGAGCGTGATGCGACGATTCGACGAGCTCCTACATGCATTCTTGGGTCGGAGATCAAGAAGTTGAGATATCGAGAGGTCAGACTAGTCAAAGTACAATGGGGAGACAATGAGAGTAACACTACTTGGGAGACGGAAGAGAAGATGCGTTCATTGTACCCTTTTCTTTTCGAGGGTATGTCTTTTAATTTCTCCTTTATCGCTTAGCTTGTGCTTATCTTATCTTTAGTATGTCCTCTCGCTAGTATCTTTGACCTTTAGTTAGGGAAGTCCTATGGTTGAAACATGTGTTTGAGACATGTTATGTATGATGGATGCAAAGTGGATGCAAGTGTTCGCTAGTGGTTGCTCGTGGATGCATATACACACACTATTAGGCACCAGATCGGCTCAGTCACTTCATATTGCATATTGCATATATATGGATGTATTTAGTAAAATGGATGTATAATGGTTGTATTATCATATGGTTGCTGCATTCGGGTGGATGGTTGTGCATGCATATAGAATTAATATGTATCATTAGGAATCTTTTGCATAGATATTGGACGCATGACACTATCATGAATTGCACTAAGGAGGTCGACTGAATCAGTAGACCGCCTAATTTTGCATTATATATGGACATATACACACACTATGCATATAAACGTTAAAGCATTAGAAGTCTTTTAAGGATAATGGATGCTGGTGTTTGATGGTTGAGTAGATGGACGATTAGATGGTAGGATATACATTCTTCTTGACTTGAAGATTTCGGGGACGAAATCCTTTAAGGAGGGGAGAATGTAACACCTCGTAATTTTACAACATTAAAATTCACAAATTAAAGTATACTTAATTTTTAGAAAAGAATTAAGTGAAATGGGTTGCGCAGAGAAATATATATATATTGATATATATATATATATATATAAATTAAATAAACAAATATGCGAAAAAGTTCAAAACAGCGAATTGGGAGGGGGGAATGACCGAACCGGCCCATTTTTGAGGTCGCCCCGAGCCCTGCTGGGTCAACTAGGGGTTAATCCAGGGTGTTTGGCTGTCAACCCGTGGGCCGATTCGCTCAAATGCAAATTTTGCATTTGGTTGGTTCTCATGGTTCAGGGTTAATCTAATGGTCCTAAATAACTTCCTACACCTATAAATACATCCTAATGCTAACCCTAAACCTAATTAATATTGAAACTAAAGCCGTTATGCCGTCGCCATGGAACTCAGTGTAGCCGCCGCCAACTAAAGAGGAAGATAGCTAATCAATTCAACCTAATTCAAGCTTAGAGCTTCAACAACGAATCAACTAACGTCGCTACAACAATTTTGCATCAAGTTTGATCAATTGTTCATAATTCTTTAACCACGAAAGGAAAGTTCGATTTCTCTAATCAAGATAATTATTAAATTAAGTAGGATTAGATATAATTGTGGATTATATGGCTATGATGTGAATTATTGACCGTATGATATGATTATGTTGTTAAATTGTGATGTTATCATACATGTTGTAAAGTTATGATCTATGTTGTAATTCTATGATTGGCTTATGTATAATCAAATCATCATGTTGTTTAAATGCTAGTTTGGTTATGTTGATTCATATGATAGATCATATGTATGTATGCTAGTTTAGATGTTGATTTAGACATAAATCACATGCAAGTTAGTAAAGATTATGACATCTATTTTAGATCAAAAGTTAGGCTATGACATGTATGAGTTATATGCTAAATCTTTACATGCTAGTTTATATGTTTAGAGGTAAATTTACACCATTGTTATGTTGCATAAATCACATATGCAAGTTTATATAAAAATATGAGTTTGGAATATGAATCATGTTATGCAAGTTTGTGGTTATTGCCTATGTAAATTTTGTGATGAAAATCTTATTCATAACATGCAGGTTCATACATTTTAGGCCTATGTTTAGATCTATGATTTTATGCAAGTTATGTGGTAAATTCTCATATGCAAGTTAGGCCTATTTTGTATGTTATGTGAATAGGTGGTGTTTTTTCCTTTTTCATGTGTTAGACTATTTCTTAGTCTATCATATATTCTATGCGAACGGACGCCGCAGGGGTTATGGGAAAAATATTGATTATGTTAATAAATGTGAATTGGCATGTAATAGCCTTAAAAGAGGCATATATGTAAATTGAGATATTAATTGGCAAAGTGATATATGGGCATAATTAATGTGAATTATGGTCATAAAGATAATTGGAATTTTATTAACATATTTGATTAGGAATAATATATCCAAATATGGGATGAAAATATTGATTATGTTAATAAATGTGAATTGGCATGTAAATGAGGCATATAACGAATTTGAGATATTAATTAAGGTGAATTGCCTTAAAAGGCGAAAAATTTAATGAAGCCATTAATTGGAAAATTAATGTGTAGTAATGGACATAGTTTAATTATGGACAAAGATTAATTTGAATTTGAATAGGGATATTAAATATTGGGAATTGGCACAAATGCCTAAAAAGGCATGAAATTAATTTGAGATGTAAATTGGTACAATTTATGTACCATAAATAGTGGACATAATTAAGGTGACATATTTATACATAAATAAATATGGAAATGATTTGTAATTTGAATAGGGAAAGTAATTCAAATATTGGGGGAAATTAATTATGTATAATTAATTGCCTAAGACACGAGGTTGGACTCATTTGTGGTGTAAGACTGTCCGGACCCGCCCGGCAAATCCAGCAGCCACAAATGGTAGCCCAATGTGAGAGGTCAAAGGCCCAAACTAAATGCGTAACAATTGTATGGACATGAGATTAGGCTCGTTTATGGTGTAAGACTGCCCGGACCCGCCCGGCAAATCCAGCAGCCACAAATGTCAGTCTAATGTGAGAGGTCCTACAGGGGTTATGATAGTAATAAATTAAGAAACACTTAACCAAAGTAAATATGTAGTGGGACATGAGGGGGTTAAGTGGGTGCCTTGGGTGGCATGAGGAATCTAGTGGGTGACATGAGGATGTCATGAGAAATACGATTAGAAAAATGGAGTAATTTGAATATAAACAATTATGACATGTAATTCAAATTATTGGATAAAATAGGTATTGACACCTATGAAGGGAAAGGTTTTAATTAATTGATTAATTAATTAAAAATGGACATGGTAAATGGCATGGACTACTTAACCAAATCTGATCCCTAGGGATTGTAAGAACTTAAGTTTAATTTGGGGGTTAAGTAAACTGGGTTATACGGAATGAGTGGGTTAAGTAAATCTTGGGTAGGTGGGTAATATTAGTACATATAAGCCCACAAACTTAACCGTAAATTAATATGTCTGAACTAGTGAGAGGGTTAAGTAAATCTTGGGTAGGTGGGTAATATTTGTGTATATAGGCCCACAGACTTAACCAATACAACCTGTTAATTAAACAAAAGGGTGAGACTAGGTTAAATTAGAAAACATTTAACCAAATTTATACATTTAAGTGGACATGGTGTTAAGTGGGATGTATTAGAGGGGACCAAGCCTAGGTGGGAAGCTTGGTGGGGGCCCTTTTCAGTCCAGTAGCCCATTAAGTATCTTTGTGAGCTCGTCCCAAGTCGAGGACGGGACACGCCTACTGGGCCTGATTGTTAGAGGCCAAAATGGGTTAGCGGTAGCAACGCAAGTCCAACGGGGTCATGTGCGTGCGTGGGCCCGGGCTGGTAGGTAAGACGTTGTTGCATCGTGTATGTATAAGCCGTGCATCCTTAAGTTGTATTGGGTTGCCACTTTAGGGGAGTGATACACCCCACTGTGGGACCAACACGGGTATCTACGAGTTAGGGAGCCGATCGAATGGGGCAGGGTAGTGGGAACATCTAGTGGAGATAGGAGCAGACAACACCTATGTAGTCAGCTAGGGGTACACAAAGCTACCATTATCAATTAATCATTAAAGGGGTACACCTAATGGAGATAGGAGTAGGCAACACCTATGACGTCAGCTAGGAGTACATGGAATTACCATTGAAGGGGTACATCTAGTGGGGATAGTGGGTACATCTAGTAGTACACGAAGTTATCATCATTCTATTTAGTCAAGAGGGATCAAGTTTCTAGAGTGACTAGTATGGGTGCAGTTAGTGTTAGTACAGTACAGTACGGTAGAGTATAGTAATTACCCTATATTGATTAGGAAGCGTCTTTAACGTTATCTTTGCTCATCCTATTATTTTTGGTTGCTTGGTCTTGCCATTGATTCACAGTCATTTCCTTATTTACCAAGCTTATGTCTTATCCTAGTTACTTTGATAATTATATTGTTGGAGTTATCGGACTTGCCAGACTTTATGTCTGACCTCCTTTGTTTCCACCTCTTTTCTTCCTTTCCCCCCAGGTTCTTAGGGTGGGAAGCTTGATTTGGATCTCTTTGGGAGCACTTGGATTTGGATTGCTGAAACAAAGCTCAACCTATCTCTTTTATGGTTATTTATGGGATTATGCTTTTTATATTATGTACTCTGATTTTGTTAAGATGGATATTATGTACTTGACTTTAGTCTTTGGGTTTTGGTGATGTAACCAAACATATTTACCTTCCGTTGCAATAAATAAAGTTTTAAATTTTCAAGTACTATTTCATATCTGTCTTGTTGTGATTTTCTGTTCTATATTCACTTAAAACGCTCCATAGAAGTTAATGCATTCCCTTTTGTGAGTGACATTAGTGGACATGGGGTGTTACAGAAAATGGGGTTTCATATTGTCAATGGGCATCAAACCAACATTAATCAGTTTTTAAAATCAATTCGGTATCTAAACCCGGTTCTGATTCTGTTGATTTATATATGATTCCTTATCCTATCGATCGGACGACAAATTTAGTTTATTCACCTTAATAAAAAATGAGGACTATGACCCCTTATATGGTTATTTTGGCGAAAAAGCATCGGACTCGTTCGTTTGAACATATGTGGTGATTTTCTCTATTTTGAATAGAAACCAATTACGAGTGAGTTAAATATTCAAGAATAGCATGTGGTTATGGGACATGTCGCTATTTTCTTATATTATCTAGCTCGAAGTAATTTCTATTCCCCTGGATCGATGTAATCTGTTTTATGATTATTCTAGGTGTTTTTAGAATGAACCAACAATGGGTTCGTAAATATTCGAGAATAGCGAGTGGTTATGGGACATTTAACTATTTTCTTATATTCACTATCCCGGTGTATTTTATACTCACCCGGATCATCTGGGGAGTACCACTTTTTATGATGTTTTCTGGATCGTATCTCATCTGGGGAGCACCATTTTTATGATGTTTTCTTGATCGTATCTCATCTGGGGAGTACCACTTTTTATGATGTTTTCTGGATTTTTAGTGATTTCTGGGTTCTTGATTACTTTGATGTGATGCGCGTCAACCTGATTTATGTTGGGCATTTATTTGTCAACTCGTGTCGTTATATGCTCCTTTCTTGTTGTGAGATTTATTTCCTCTATCATTTCTGTTGTATATAATATTGTATACACAATTATATGATTTTTGTTTGATGATAACAGCAAAATATTTACTATTTTAAATGTGTTTGCTATTGTACAATTTCGTTTATACATCACATACATGAATATAATATTTATATTTAAATAAAATACACTGTAAAGAAATTCACATATTCACGGTATTTTATTTAGATAGAATATTTTATTTCAAACATTCAAACAGTACAACTTTCTTTTAACTCCACTATTTGGATACACCACTGATATACAATTCAATTTATATTCATTATTATATTCAATTGAACATTCATACATTTCACATTCACTCATATACAGTTCCATTTATACATTCACTCATATATGCATTTACACAGGTCACTGTCTTCAGTCTTCGGTCTTCCCAGCTTTTAGTCAGTCCAGTCTTCATACCTGTCACATTCAGAAACACACACAGTATCTAGAACAGAAATAATATTTTAAAGTCTAGCTAATATATTTTTTATTTTAAAAATTTATTTGCCTCAAAATTTCGGTGTGTTTCTCATCATTTTTCTGACTTGATCTGATTTATTAATCAATCCGACTGTATCTAGACAGCTTGTGATATTCACAGTGATACACTGTAAATACCACAAGGTAGACGATATGTATATACGATGCAGGGACATGAAAACTGGATTGATGGTTGCATATACGCACGTGTATAAATAAACACGTGTGCACTGCCTCGCCAATCAGCGAGCAACTGAGGAGTAGCCACATGGACCTTCTTGACTCAGTGCACACATCAACATAGTCAACACATATCAAAATGGTCGAGCCAAGCCCAAGACTGCTCAACAAATAATAAAGCCATTCTCTAACATGCATAGGTAAACACAACAAACTCAAAGTACACCAAGAAAGTTAAATGGTCGAGCATATTGTAGAGCAGCTCAATGGTCATGGTGTAAACAACATAGATCTGGTGCAAGTGCATGCATATATATATATATATATATGTTAATGAACAAGGTGCATTGCAGTATGTAAACAGTATTGCATGAACACAAATCAGTTCAGCTAATATGGCAACGACAAAAGCAGTATGGTTCAGACAAAACAGGGTGACATATACAAAATATGATTAAAAAACAAGCATGGTGATCAAATATACAATGCAGGAATTTTTTCAAGGTGGTGATGTGCACAGGATTCAATATACAATAGAGCAACATGGTAGTATGATCAAGTGTACAGGAAGCGGCATGTTTAAGTGTACAAGGTTAGGCACAAAACTTTGGCCAGAACATGGCATCAACATGTGCTTGTCAACAATACAAAGGACATGGAAGAAACACACTCTTTCAACAATTCAAGTGTTTAAATATGTCTAGAAGTGGCAAGTCAAAGAGAACATTTTTTTAATGTTTCTAGCATTGTTCAGATTTCACAAATATTTTTGACAAGAAAGAATAATTTTCCAAAATTTCATTTCTTGGCTTATGTTTTCAAACAGAATTGAAATGCTTTTCAAAAGTACATGGCATCAACAAATTATTTCTATCAACAATTTCCTTCATGCAAGATTTAAGAAATTCATTTACTCGAGGGATTTTATTTCAGATTCATCAATTCATAAATCACGCAAGGATTCATTCATGGCAACAATAATACAACAATTCAAAAGGAGCATTAGTTTTTACATCCAAATTTTCACCATTAATCTTAGCAACGAATTGATTTTCAGGAAATCATTTTTGGCAAATATTCTTTGTCCAGAAAGTCATTCAGTACTCAAAATTATACAAGGGAATTCAATCAAGGGACATTATTAAGGCAGAGCAGAAATCACATAAGAAAACATTTTGTATTTCACAAATGCTTTCATCCAACACTATTTTGGGAAAGTTCTGCATTTCTAGTAAATCAAGTCGAACAATTGTGAAGTCAACAAATCAATGTGATCAGAAATCCCAAAGATTTTGTTTCCAAAATGTTTTTATGGAAAGCACACATCAAGCATAATAATACAAGTGATGGCCATGAAACAATCATTCAGTTATCCTAGCATTTTTTATGTTTGGCAAAGTCAATTTCAAATTATATTATTTCCAGTTTCGACAAGTATAAAAATAGCAAGGAAGCAATTTGTTTTGATTCCGGAAAATTATCATTGAAGACTCTCAATCATACAACTTAGTTAAGACAACATATATTTAAAGTTCACAAGGGTTCATGATATCGACTATATTCGTTATCATTCCAAGTCGAGCTAATCAAGGCAATCAATTTAAACAGAGCAACTTTTAAAGCCGAGAAATTCTTTTTGAAATCCCACAACAAAATTTGCTGATCATTCAAGCCAAGAAAGCCAAAATTTCAAAAGAGGAAACCGTGGAAATTAGCCAAGTCAACATACGCAATCAGAGTAATCAGAGGATTTCAAAATCCTATTTGACAACCTATTCATCACTGGCAAACATTGATTGAAAAACACAAGCCAAAAATTTCAAAGAGCAACAAGCAAATCGTTTCAGTTTACTTACATGTTTTCGATTGAAAGGAATTTCCCAAATCAGAGAAAAGAATGACGTGAAGCAACACCTCTCTATCGCCAGTGAGCAAAGTTCCAAAATCTCAAGAGATCGATCTGATTTGGGGCAAAGATAAGAAACCCTAATTTTTATCTCGGTGGCCATAAACAAGCAAAGAGGAGGCCGACATTTCTTTGTGAAGAATGGATTTGGAAACAAATAATAAGTGGGTCGGGATTTAGTTATTAGAAAGGGTTTTTTTATATTCTTTGTTTTTATATTGTTTTTTTTTTTGTATTCAGTTTCTAGAGTCTGTAAAATCTAGGTTATTCAGTTAGAGGTTAACTGATAGTTGCTAGAGTCTGTAAAAGCGAGGTGATTTTCTAGTTTCGTCTGTAAAACTAGACAGTTTACTAGAGCTTGTAAAACTAGGGGAAATCTGATCTAGGGGATTAGATCAGTCTACGGTTTTGAGCGTAGGGTTAGAATAGGAGCGAGGATTTCGCAAGTTTACATGGTCTTGTAAGCAGGATCTGTTCTATCACCTAGTAGAAACCTTAGGAATGCAACAGTAGGTAGGATTTTGCCGAAGCTAGGTATATCTTGTGTTATTTACTTTCTATATTTCTGTTTGCTATATTCTATGATCTGTGAATATTTTAATATTTCGTTTAATTTTCAATAAACTTTATTCACCCCCTCTAGGGTTATTCTAGATCCAACAAGTGGTATCAGAGCCTGGTAATTTCATTAACTCTAGAGTCATGGGTCATCCTAGTTGTCAGTCTTCTAAGAGTCAGTCCAGTGATATTCCAATTATATTCAATGGAACAGATTTTTTAATATGGAAATCAAAATTCGAATTATATTTAAAATCTATTAATTTTGAATATTGGAATATTATTGAAAATTTGGGAGATATGTTAGATAAGAAGAATAAGGTTTTGAATGCTCGTGTTATGCATATTATTTATTCCTATCTTGATAATGATCAATTAAAATTATCTCTCATTGTTTAATTGCGCAGGATAACTGGAAACCTCTCAACACGCTGTATGGAAAATCTGACAGCTACTCAAAACCCTCAATAGCCTACTCAGATTCAGATGTGTGCTTAATTGGAGCCATTAATGATGATTCAGACGATGGAGATTTTTCATATGAAGAATTGGTTTCTTGTTGTAATGATTTAGCTGAATCTGTAAATCGTCTCCAACGGAAAAATAAACTTCTGAAGTCTGAAAAATCTGAGTTATGATGCAAAATTGATTTTTTGGAATCAATACTTGAAAATATCTTGAAATTAGAAAATTTTGACTGTGAAAATTGTTTGAACTTAGAAAATAATCTTGTTCATTTCAAGAAAAATATTCAAAAGCCTGAAAATGAAATTCAGATCTTAAAAGAGAACAATATTGAGCTGGAAAGTACAAAAAAAAAAATTCAAAAAGAATTAGATAATTTTAAGAATATCCAAAGTTCCAAACAATTTTTTTTGAGAAACTAAGGATGAACACAAAATCGTTTTTGAGCAAAAATATCAACTTTGAAAAAGAAATTGAAAATTTCGAAAAACCTGAGCTTGAAAATCAAAAACGATTTGAATATGAGATTTCAGAATCCCAAGCCAGAATTAAATTACTTAAATCTGAAAATTTGGTTTTAAAAACTGATTTCGAAAAGAGTAAGATCACTAGAAACCATTGTTTGGATCTAATGAAAGAGAATTCTGACCTTAAATCTAAAATTCAACAACTTAAATTAACTCTGATCAAATTTTCTAACGGAGAAAAATCTTTAAATATGTTGTTGAAAAACCAACTCTTTTCAGGAAATAAAAATGGTTTTGGTTTTGAGAAAAGAATTGATTTTGAATATTTGAACTCGTGTGATTTTAAAAATCATGCAAACTGCTTCAAGAAGGGTCATTCTGAAAATTTGAATTTTGAAAATTCCAAAAGGTTCTTGAATCACAAACGAGATGATAATTGTTTGATAACAATTCATTTAATTCATTTTGGACCCCAAAAAGAAATAAAATGATTTTTGGAAAAACTAAACTAATTTGGGTTCCAAAGGGCACAAAAGTAAATTCCAATGGATTGTTATACAAACAGATTTGGGTACCAAAACGAACAAATACAACTGTGAGTGGTTTTACAAATTTTGTTAGACCACTCGATGCTCTCAACTATTATGTACTAAAGAAGGCTGAGGAACTGATGTGCTAAAAAGAGTTTGAATTCAAGTTGTTCTATATTTCTGTATTCTTTACAGTTCCTTGGCCAAGATTTGTTGAGTTAGAGATTTATTTACTCACGTCAATTTCAGGTATAACCTCTAAACTCATCTTTGTAAATATTTTATGTTTTCGCTCCTTCTATCTCTTCTGTTTATTTTCTTTGTCTGTTTGATTTGACAATGCCATATTCTTTTTGGGCTTCATTAACTTCCAATTGCGAGATTCATATTTTTTTTTGAAATTCGCTTCAATTTGAATAAAACACTGATGCTTTAATCATTTACGGATCTTGAATCTAAACTTGTAAATATCTGCAATTTATTTGAAGTTTATTTCTGATTTCTAATTCCTAACAGTGTTGATGTACTTGTGTCATATCTTAAACACTGTTAATTTTGAATTCTAATTTTTTTTGAAGATCTGAATATTTAACGAAATTTCACACACCTCTGCTGTTTTGGGTTTCTTCTAATTCATTTTAGAAAGGCTTGAAATAATATCCTCATTACAGCACACCAATATTTATCAGTTGTGA
Organism: Allium sativum; assembly: GCA_030737875.1. Taxonomy (NCBI): domain Eukaryota; kingdom Viridiplantae; phylum Streptophyta; class Magnoliopsida; order Asparagales; family Amaryllidaceae; genus Allium; species Allium sativum. The sequence continues at coordinate 254,981,215 of CM060927.1, read as the reverse complement.
TAATTTCATTATTTTTCAGATTGGCTTGGATATTTTGATTTATCTTGAATCAGTGATACATCTTGAAATTTATCTTTATTCATGGTCACTATGGTTGAAATTTGTTTGTTTGAAATCATATGAAATTCTTGATATTTTTTGAATATCACGCGTCTCTTAAATTTGAAATTATCAATCTTGTGTGACTGATTCATTATATCTCAAAACTTGACATTGATTCAAGTGATTTCAAATAAATTATTTTTTAATTTTTTGGATCATGAATACCTCTTATACTTGATGTAAATGATCTGAAATTTCCCTTATACTTGTGAGAAATATCTTGGAAAATTCTTTTGAAAAATGGTCTTTGAAAATCACTATTATTCCATGACTATTTGATTTGAATATATGTTTGTTTAAAATCATTTGAAATCACTTATTTATTGAATCTCACACATATCTTGAATCTGAAATTTGTAATCTAGTGTGATTGATTCATTGAATCGTGATTTTTCACTTTTCCTCAAATGATTTAAAATAAACTAAATTTTATAATCTTGGATCATGGAATATATTTTGTGACCATCAGAAACATCTTATGACAAGTCTGCTATGCTATTGGTTTCTTGTGCTGCTCCAATATTGTTTTTGAAAATATTTTTTGGTGACTCCTTGTTTTGATATCAAATATATACCATGCTCTGATAAATGAAATTAATTCGTTAGTCTTGTCTGCTTGGGCCTTGTGATTGAATTCTTTTGTCTGTGATATCCTTGTTTGTCTCTAGTGTCATGTTAAAATCCTCATTGATTGAGACATCAAGTGGTATCAGTTGTTTAGAAGTGCTGAATTTTCTTTTATTGTATATTTTTTTAATCCCTCTTGTCTTGTATAGATCAGCATATTCCTCTTGTAATTGATTTTCAATTTTAAAATTATTTATTGATTATTCATTCAGAAATTGGAATCAATATCCAAATTGAACAGTATTTATAGTTCATCAAAATAATTATCAGATTTTGAAATTGTGATGGGTTATGAATACAGTATATCTCACAACAAGGGGAGTTTTTATTTAGATTTTCATGATGGTTGAATAGTTATTATAATATATTTGAATTGGCGATTATTTCACGACCATTTTCTTTATCTACTATTATTCTGTCATCCATCATGTTTTTTATATTAATGTGGAGAGTTTATTTTTTTTAAAAAAAATCTTTTTGAATAAACAATGGAAATATTTGTGATAAAAATTGGACTATGTTATTATTCAGAATTAGTGATAGTTGAAAATTTTCAATGATCCCAATATAGTTGAGCATATTTCATAATATAATTAATTTAAAAATTTATTTCATAGTCCATTCCTTTACCTACCACATTTCTATCATTCATTTTGGTTTTATATACCGAGGAGTTTTTCTTTTGAAGCTGATAACGATAAATATATAATTAATACACAAGTGTGTCTTTAACCTCATTTAAAAATCCAAGCTCTGGTCATGCATGGTAAGAGATTACTTATAATTTAAGCTGCGACTGACCTCATTTAAAAATCCAAGCTCTGGTTATGCGTGGTCAGTGTGCCCTTAAATAAAAATAAAAGAAAAAGGAAATAATGTACTATAAATTGAAATTAATCTGAAATCCTCCTTGATCTTTAAAAACCAGTCTATCAATCGACTTTCTAATCTGTGAAATTTGTTAATATTTTATGACGTATTATGATTTATTGGTTGATAGCTATTGGGATTTGAGATTACTCGATTTTGTCACTTAAATTGAATTAGTAATTATAGTCCAAATACATCACTATTTTTTTGCTTCATTTTTATGAAAATTCTTTCAAAAATAATTGGAAATCAGTGTGTTTTTGAACTCTCTCCATTACATATAAATTTCATCGTAAATCCGTCATTCTCTACAATGTGAAATTTGCTTTCAGTTCTTAGAATATTATGATTTTTGTTTGACTGCTTAAGATTTATACGACCGTTCTTCCTCTTAAGCTGAAACTATAATTTTTTTTAGTCATTTTTCATCTATATTTTAATTTCTGTTTCCTTTTGATGATAACAAAAGGGGGAGAATGGGTTGAGATTTTGATTTATGAGTGAATATTTTATAAATATTTTTAATTTTGAAATTTTCATTTTTCATTCTTTTCACTCATGCACAGTTATAGGGGGAGTTTCTGTTGTAGGGGGAGCTTTCAAATATGGGGAGTTCTGTTCTTCACAGTCAAACACATTTATTGGATTCAAAATCTTAATATTTGTTTGTCATCATCAAAAGGGGGAGATTGTTGTATATAATGTTGTTTTATACACAATCATATGATTTTTGTTTGATGATAACAACCAAATATTTATTATTTTAAATGTGTTTGCTATTGTACTGTTTCATATATACATCACATACATGAATACAATATTTATATTTAAATAAAATACGACTATACAGAAATTCAAATATTCACAATATTTTATTTACATAGAATATTTCAAACATTCAAACAGTACAACTTTTTTTTTAACTCCACTATTTGAATACATATACAATTCAATTTATATTCATTTTCATATTCAGTTCAACACTCATACATTTCACATTCACTTATATACAATTCCATTTATACACTCATTCATACACACATTTACACACTGTCACTATCTTCTGTCTTTAGTCTTCTGTCTTCACAGCTTTTAGTCAGTCTAGTCTTCATACTTGTCACATTCAGAAACACACAGTATCTGGAACAGAAATAATATTTTAAGTCTAGAGAATATAATTTTTATTTTAAAAATTTATTTGCCTTAGAATTTCGGTGTGTTTCTCATCATTTTTCTGACTTGATCTGATTTACTAATCAATTCGACTATGTCTAGACAACTTGTGATATTCACAGTGATACACTTTAAATACCATAAGGTAGACAATATGTATATACGATGCAGGGACATGAAAACTTGACTGATGGCTGCATATACACACGTGTATAAATATACATGTGTGCACTGCCTCGCCAATCAGCGAGCAACTAAAAAGTAGCGACGTGGACCTTCTCGACTCAGTGCACATGTCAACATAGTCAACACATATCAAAATGGTCGAGCCAAGCCCAAGACTGCTCAACAAATAATAAAGCCATTCTCTAACATGCATAGGTGGTGTAACAGCAAGAACACAACAAACTCAAAGTACATAAAGAAAGTTAAATGGTCGAGCATATTGTGGAGCAGCCCAATGGTCATGGTAATGGTCATGGTGTAAACAACATAGATCTGGTTCAAGTGCATGCATATATATGTCAATGAAAATGGTTCACTGCAGTATGTACACAGGCATGAACACAAATCAGTTCAGCAAATATGGAAACAACAAAAGCAGTATGGTTTAGACAAAACAGGGTTACATATACAAAGTATGATGAAAAACATGCATGGTGATCAAATATACAATGCAGGCATTTTTTCAAGGTGGTGATGCGCACAAGATTCAATATACAATGGAGCAACATGGTCGTATGATCAAGTGTACAGGAAGCAACATGTTTAAGTGTACAAGGTCAGGCACAAAACTATGGCCAGAACATGGCATCAACATGTGCTTGTCAACAATACACAATACAATGAACATGGAAGAAACACACACTTTCAACAATTCAAGTGTTTAAATATGTCCAGAAGTGGCAAGTCAAAGAGAACATTTTTTTAATGTTTCCAGCGTTGTTCAGATTTCACAAATGTTTTTGACAAGGAAGAACAAGTTTCCAAAATTTCATTTCTTGGCTTATGTTTTCAAACAGAATCGAAATGCTTTTCAAAAGTTGACAGCATCAATAAATTATTTCTGGCAACAATTTCATTAATGCAAGATTTAAGAAATCCATTTACTCAAGGGATTTTATTTTAGATTCATCAATTCATAAATCACGCAAGGATTCATTCATGGCAACAATAATACAGCAATTCAAAAGGAGCACTAGTTTTTCCATCCAGATTTTCACCATTAATCTTGGCAACAAATTGATTTTCAGGAAATCATTTTTGGCAAATATTCTTTGTCCAGAAAGTCATTTAGTACTCAAAAATAAACCAGGGAATTCAATCAAGGGACAGTTTTAAGGCAGAGCAGAAATCACACAAGAAAACATTTTGTATTTCACAAATGCTTTCATCCAACACTGTTTTGGGGAAGTTCTGCTTTTCTAGTAAATCAAGTCGAACAATTGTGAAGTCAACAAATCAATGTGATCAGAAGTCCCAAAGATTTTGTTTCCAAAATGATTTTATGGAAAGCACACATCAAGCATAATAATACAAGTGATGGCCACGCAACAATCATTCAATTATCCTGGCATTTTTTATATTTAGCAAAGTCGATTTCAAATTATATTATTTCCAGTTTCGGCAAGTATAAAAATGGAAAGGAAGCAATTTGTTTTGATTCCAGAAAATTATCATCGAAGACTCTCAATCATGCAACTCAGTCAAGGCAACATATATTTCTAGTTCATAAGGGTTCATGATATCGATTAGATTCATTATTATTCAAAGTCGTGCTAATCAAGGCAATCAATTTAAACAGAGCAACTTTTACAGCCGAGAAATTCATTTTGAAATCCCACAACAAAATTTGCTGATCAATCAAGCTGAGAAAGTCAAAAATTTCAAAAGAGGAAACCGTGGAAATCAGCCAAGTCAACCTACGAAATCAGAGTAATCAGTGGATTTCAAAATCCTATTTAACAACCTATTCATCACTGGCAAACATTGTTCGAAAAACACAAGCCAAAAATTTCAAAGAGCAAAAATCAAATCGTTTCAGTTTACTTACAAGTTTTCGATCGAATGGAATTTCCCAAATCAGAGAAAAGAACGACGTGAAGCAACAGCTCTCTATCGCCAGTGAACAAAGTTCTAGAATCTCAAGAGATCGATCTGATTTGGGGCAAAGATAAGAAACCCTAATTTTTATCTCGGCGGCCATAAACAAGAAAAGAGGAGGCCGACATTTCTTTGTGAAGAATGGCTTTGGAAACAAATAATAAGTGGGCCGGGCCTTAGTTATTAGAAAGGGGGGTTTTTATATTCTTTGTTTTTATATTGTTTTTGTTGTATTCCAATTTCATTTGTAAACCGTCCAAACAGTTTCTAAAGTCTGTAAAATCTAAGTTATTCAGTTAGGGGTTAACTGACAGTTGCTAAAGTCTGTAAAATCTAGGTGGTTTTCTAGTTTCGTCTGTAAAACTAGATAGTTTACTAGAGTCTGTAAAACTAGGGGAAATCCGATCTAGAGGATTAGATCAGTCTACGGTTTTGAGTGTAGGGTTAGAATAGGAGCAAGGGGTTCGCAAGTTTACATGGTATTGTAAGCGGGATCTGTTCTATCACCTAGTAGAAACCTTAGGAATGCAGTAGTAGGCAGGATTTTGCCGAAGTTGGGTATATCTTGTGTTATTTACTTTCTGCATTTCTATATCTGCTATATTTTGTAAACTGTGAATATTTTAATATTTCGTTTACTTTTCAATAAAACCTATTCACCCCCCTTTTGGGTTAATCTAGATCCAACAATTTCCTCTTGTGTCCTATTATTTGAATGTTGCATTCTACATTAGCTAGCAGACTATGTAGAGATAATTGTGTGTTGACATTCCATTGTCATTTCCTGATTGTGTTGACATGCCATATTTCATATTTATTTATGATTAGATATAATTACTAGAATCATGTCATCCTTTGTTATATCTCTTATTATCTCAATCTATTTGATAAGTACAGCTAGACTAATCTGTTTATTGTTTATTTTCTTATAAATAATACTCGGGTCAGGCCGAGTCATTTTAGGTGCTCATTTGGGTCTCCTTGCATGATTGATCTTTCGCTTTCAGCTTGTTACTCTGTCTCCGGCGCTTTATGTACTTTTGTACCTATGACATTATCTATCGTTGTGTACATATTCTTTTATTTAGATCTTGGTACATGTATTAGTGGATCTTTGTTGACCACTAACTTGTTATACACATTCTTGGTTTATTCATATCTATTCCGCCTTAGTGATATGATTATTCTATGTTTGGCTGTGATATATATTATTGTTGTTGTCTATTTTATACTTCTTTCCGGATTATTTATAGCCGTTATGTAGTTGCCCTATGTGCCGAATGGTCATGTCGAAATTTTAATTGGTATCGGAATTCGATATGCATTCCTCATATGGAGCAATTATACAATCGGTCACTCTTCACAAACCTCATTCTCCATTATGGTCTACGACATTTCTTTGAAATGAACTAGATGATAGTGGTATAGAGGCGGGGCGCTACAAAATCTGAGCTTAAATAATGGAATAAAATCAGACAAAAGGACAATGATATGTTTATGGAAGTTGAAATTTTGTTTCGAGAAAAAGAAGTGGCATATGATCTGAAGCCAGAAAATTGAGAATTATATAAGAGTATGATTGAAGCCAAGAATGCATTGTTGGTGCAAAAAAAAAAATCAAGTTTTGGAGTTACAAACAAAAAGAAAAAGTTTCATGGCTGCAGGATGGTGATACGAATTCGATGTTTTTTCATTCCAAAATGTCTACGAGGAGGTATGGTAAACATCTAAAAGCATTAATAAATTCTGAAGGTAGTCTCTTATATCAACCAGAACAAATTGCAAAGGAGGCTATTGAGTATTACAGTTCTTTGTTCAATGGTGATTTAATTACAGAGCTCCCTTCTTTCCAAGCTATATCTACCATCATTATACATGGACAACATGTATTATTGCAACCTATTACATTTTTTTTGGCAAGGCCGACCGGTTTTAAGGTGACCGCAAACACCTTTTATTATAACTAATAATAAAAAACAGAAAGGTACAGGTGATTGTAGTGAACAATCGGCTACAACGGTGATTAGTATGGACCATACACCATAGCGGAAATGAGGTGTTCCGCGCACACATCCAACTTAACATACATACTTTTCATAAGCAGAATTAACTTATCCCATTTCATTTTAGCTGACATGAAGTGTTAACTAGAACACTTCGGTAGACGTCCACAAAAGATGTCTAACCATTCTCATGAATGTTCCTCATCAACTCCTTCTTCATGCTGCGATTGATAGGCGTTTGAGGCCCAACTCTCACAACTGAAGTGGTGGCATTTTTAACAGCGTCAGGCGGACGTCCCTTGTGTCCTGGAGGAAAGGAGAGGTCAAGCATAGATGCTTTGCAAGGGGGATTATTTTTCCTGGTGGCCTCAAGCTTCTGCAACAAATTTTCTACTGAAACCAATTTCTCATTCTCCATATGTTTAGAGTTTAGATTATTGCGATAGTCAATAAAATCCTTTTTGAACTGCTCAAGTGCTTCACACTTGTCTGGGTTTTTGTTAATTTCAATGTCCACTTCAAGCCTTGCAGAGATATTATCAATAATTACTGCACTAGCACCAAACAGATCAATAACTTCAAGATTACTCATATGTGCTTGCTCATGTACTGTTCCCCCTAACTGATTTTGCTCACCTTTCTTGCTTATATTATTTTGGCATTCAATAGAACCTATAGGTTTGCACGCTGCAGTTCCATCTGTCTTCGCTACATTCTGGTTACATACCTCACCCTTATTGAGGCTGTCATTACTCTCTTCTTCCACTGCAGCACAGCTTCCACCATGATGCTTTACACCTACGTCACTGTCATCACATATCTGACCCGCTATTGCCACATTCTGCTTCTTGAACTTCTCTACTGATGTTGCCACATTTTGCGTACATATCTCACTATAATTGAGGCTTTCAAGATTCGGTTCTTCAACATCAACACCGCTTCTACCATGTTGTTTCTCCCCTACATCATTGTCATCACATACCACAATTTCAGTTACTTTATTTTTCGATGCAGGAGAGCATTTCTCCACTATACTCTTATTGCTTGGAGGTTCCAAACCTTCACATGCTGCACTCAGTGTTTCATACTCACCAGCGTGCCTTTCGAAAGCCCTAGAAAGCAAGTCACTTACTTGTTGTATTTCAATCTCTTCGCCATCTACCTCATTATCTATTTCAATCTCATCTTCACAAATTTCATCAAGAGCAGAGAAACTGTTCTTACCTTTTCCATCATTACTTCCATTTGCTCTATTATTATGCAGCCTCGAACTAGCAAAAGTACCTTTTTCCTATATACCTTAGTCCAATTTTCCCCTTCATTAGCTGCTTCAATCGCGTGACTACCTGCGTTTTGTTGAGCTGTGCGAGCATTTGTAAACCAGACATTAGAAGATGTACTTCTTCCTCTGCCTTCGATGGCATTAGGACCAGTTGCGACATTGGCACCCACGGACACAACATTTGAACCATTTTTTTGAAACTGCTTGTAGTAATTTGCATTTGTTCCTCTACCAGTCACAGAAGTGCCGATTTTCTCCACACCGTTCTGCACCTTTGCTGCTTCATTACTTCCACCATGTTTGCAGTTGGTCACAACGTGACCAAAAACTTTGCAGTTCGGGCAAGCTTCCGGTTTCCACATATATGTTACTTTAACCAAGTACTCGGTCCCATCCGGATGTAGCACGAGAAACTCGTTTGGCATCTCACTTTCCGGTTCTATTTCGACCATACACTTCCCATATTCCAAGCATTCTAGCCTTTCCGTGGAAGCCCGGTAGCGACCACGCAAAGAGGGGTATGTCGGTCAGTTTTATCCAGACTGGAACTTTAGTTATGCTGTTACCGGAAGGGTTACATGTTGCTGACCAAGGCTCAACTATAAAGATTTTGCTTCGTATAATAACCGGGTCGGCTTCAACTATTCTTTTCCGATCCTCACCGACAAAGATTGTGCATGCCTAAAGATTTTTCAACCTATTACATTAAATGAAGTGAAAACTGCTGTTGATTCTGTTCGTATAGATTCAAGTCCTGGTCCTGACGAGTTTAATTCAAAATTCTATATGTTACACTAGGAAGATATTAAGTACGATTTATTAGCTGCAATACAAGAAATGTTTCAATCTTCTAAACTTACAAAGAATATAAATCATATTTTTGTGAAACTTATACCAAATATTGATCGACCTACTGAAATCTCCAACTTTAGACCGATTTCGTGTTATAATTTGTGTTACAAAATCTTTAGTAAGATTTTATGTAGGAGGATTAATGGTTTTTGCCACGTATTATATCATCAAATCAGTGTGCAATTATCCCTTCGAGATCTATAGGAGATAACATTCTGATTGCACATGAGTTGTCGAGGTACTTCAAGAAACGAGGTGTGAGTAAATTTTGTGCCAAGGTGGATCTTCATAAGGAATATGATATGATAAGTAGGGAGTTTATATGTCATGTTATGTTCAAGATGGGGTTACCCATTTATTTCATTAATATAATATATGGGTGCATATCAACACCTACTTTCTCCATCTTGATTCAAAGAATTCCACTGGTTTTATTAATCCGAATAGAGGAATTCGTCAAGGTGATCCGTTATCACCATATCTCTTAGCAATAGCCATAGAGTACTTTACCTATTGTATGAATGAGGCTACTTTGAGAAATTTATTTATACATGTTCATAGATTCGAACCTATTGTGTCTCATCTATTGTATGCTGACGGTTTGCTAGTATTTGGGAAGTGTACGCCTGCTTGTGCTTATACTTTGAAAGATAATTTTGATAAACTGAAGAGGTATAGTAGGCTGACAGTAAGTGTTTTTGGGGACATAAATTTATTTTAGTTCCTTTGCATTACATATGAATGAGATTACATCTATTTTGGGTTTTAAAATCAACCAGCTGCCAGTAAAATACCTTGGGGTGCCATTATCTTCGAATTATATACATTACAATGGCTATCAATCTCTATATAGTAGAATTCAATGTAAAATTCAAGCGTAGGATTCCAAATTCCTCAGCTTTGCAGGTAGGGCTAAGCTCATACACTCTGTGATAACTTCCACCATATTATATTAGATGTTTGTATATCAATTTCCAGAACATGTAATAGCTAAATTGAATACAACATGCGCAGAATTTTTTTGGGGAGGAAACGTACATAAAGAAAGCTGAAAAAAGTTGTGCATGCCTAAAGATGAGGGTGGTATTGGTTTAAAGTCATTATCAGATCTTAAGAGAGCCGCCTACATCAAGTTGTTATGGAAGTTTCTTTCGAATTCCTCACTATGGAGTAGATAGATGTATACAAAGTATTGTATAGGGAAGCAATTTTGGTATATGGAGAGTGGATAATAATTCTTTGAGTACGTGGAAAGCTATGTTAAGGCTGATAACAAATGGGAAGCAGCTCTTCAACAAGGTGATTTTTTCAGGTTCAACAACACTGCTATTGTTTGAACCATGTATTAATTATAAGTGTTTGGTGGATTTAATAGACTGGTATCGCTTTCAAGCTATTGGTAGAATGGATAAAGTAGTTGCATCTATAATTGTGCATGGGATAATAAATGAAGACTTGCATGCTGCAACCAGAGAAGCACTCAATCATATAAATAGGGTAGTCTTGAATAGTCGAACTCAAAAGGATGTATAATAATGGTGTGAAGGAGGTCCTTTTAATTTCCATACTGCATGGGAGTATGTAAGAGAGAAACAAGAAGTTATTCCTTATCTAAGGTTGTATGGCATAGAAAGAATGCAAAGAGAATGTCTTTTATTGCTTATTTGGTGGTTAATAATAGATTGTACACAAAAGATAGAATGAGAAGATTTGGATTGGTTTATTCTAGTCTCCTCTTATCACACCTTTCTTCGTGGGAAATTTCATTCATTGACAACGCACTGACAACAGTTGTCGTTGGATGTTCTTTGCAATAAAGAGGAAGAATCAGTTGATCACTTGTTCTTTAAGTGTGAGTATTCTATATATATTTGGTCTAAAGTTAATGTTAAATTGGGTATAGGAGTTGATGGTGAATTTTCATTGAGAAGTGAAGCAAGTAAAATTTTGAATTATTTTAGAGACAAGGATCAATTACACGATGTGGCTTGTGGGGTTTTCACTGTTGCTGTTTATCAATTTTGGTTAGAAAGAAATTCTAGGATCTTCGATAATAAGTGTATTGCTAAATAAGTTCGGATTCATATGATAGAGAAGGAAGTATGTTACTCAGTCAAGAACAATGGGAGCAAAACTGCTAGAACTCAGACGAAGGCTGATTGGCTGAAGAGATGGGGTATCGATTTGAGTGATACAGGCTAATTTTGTATTTCTGTTTGTTTTGTTTGAGTCCTTCTGTTGTTTGTATTGAAGATGAAAGGATCAATTGTGGTTGAGACAGTGTGATGGTGTTTGTTTTTGTTTTGAATATATTGTTAATACATGGATTTCATATGTGCTCTTTTCCCTTATTTCGCACCCATCTAGGTTAGGGGGATATAAGGATTTGATAAGGCATATAAATGAAGTATATGATTGGTATAAGTAATAAAGGGTACCAATTTTCAATATATATATATATATATATATATATATGTATGTATGTATGTATGCATATAACAGCCAGGATTTAATCTTATAAATATTGCGGTCCTTATTGATATTGCAACTATATATACCACCCTCCTAACCTCTCCAAAATCCTAATCCATCTTATTTTCACGCCTCCATTCTGCTTTAGAATTTCACAGAAAAACTTAGGTTTTCTTTTAAATCCTTAATCTGTATTCCTTTTCTACTCACTTCTGATTTGGGATTAGATTTAGATTTATATTCTGGAATTCAAAGATTTATATATAAGACTTTAATCACTTGATTCTTATATATAGACTAACAAGAATTGGAAAACGTTTTGTACGAAGGATTTGGATCCTAAACCAAACACCATTCAGATTTCCACTATTTTTATCCTTCTTAGCACAGTGAGTGGAAATGACATCAGTTTGCTATTTTCTTTGTTTTCTAGTGTAAATTTGGAACTATATGCCTAAGGAATTTGGATTTTGTAACACCCCGTAATTTGAACATAAAAATTCACAAATTAAAGTATACTTAATTAAGTGAAATGGGTTGCGCAGAGAAATATATATATATATATATATTGATATATATATATATAATTGAAAATTAAATAAATAAATATGCAAAAATGTTCAAAACAGCGAATTGGGAGAGGGGAATAACCGAACCGGCCGATTTTTTGAGGTCGACCCAAGCCCGCTGGGTCGACTAGGGGTTAATCCAGGGTGTTTGGCTGTCAACCCGTGGGCCGATTCGCTCAAATGAAGATTTTGCATTTGAATGGTTCTCATGGTTCAGCTTTAATCTAAAGGCCCTAAATGGTTCCTACACTTGACTTCTTCCCCAAGACATGCTTTGATGGCTAGGATCTAAACTAAGGTTTATCCTATGGCTAAAACTATCCTAGTCTTCTATAAAAAGACCCCTAACCTAAACCTAAATGCTCATTATTCAATCCTATAGCTAAACTATGTCAAATTTGTTCCTCTCATGGCCTCCACTCTCATGTTAAAATTCCTAAGTTTATTTCTATGAGAGATTTTGAGTGCATACAAGTATTTTCAAGCTTGTATGAGTGTTCTTAGTTTGCATTCAAGTCAAGTTGCAACATTTCTATTTCAAAGCAAGGGTTTTTATTGATTTGGCTCAAGGGTTTTCATTGGAGCATTCATATTTGGGTCTTTTTGGTGATTGCATAAGGGCTTCGTCTCAATCTTTATAATAAATATTCATTTGTGTCTTCATAGCATTGTAAGCCCTTTTCTACTTTCTTTCTTTGAACTCTAAAGTTAAATGAATGATGCAAGTTTGGGGTTGATCATTATATGCAAGTTTGGTTGATCATTATATGCAAGTTTGGTTGATCATTATATGCAAGTTTGGATGATCATTATGCAAGTTGGTTTAATCATTATGTATGACACATGTTGCTATGTTATGCAAGTTTGGGTTGATCATGTTATCATGTTATGCAAGTTAAACTTGATGTTGTGAGCATAAAGCTCCAAGCTTTATATTAAAGGTTGCATTTGGCAACATGAAAGCTATCATATCCCTTATGATAACTTGCATGTGAGGCTAAATGCGAACTTCTAGCAACTTCTACATGTCATTTATCACCATGTATCACTCATATGCTAAGTTTGGTTTTATGCATGCTTTTGAAGCCTAATGATACAATATGCAAGTATATGAACATATGTACATTTCATATGCCACCATGTTAAACTTGTGGCTTCAACACCTTTTTGTCATGATTATGCCAAGTTCCCTATTTTATCCTTTATGCGTTGATGCGATTATGTAAACGATGGGGTTACGTTGGGGTTGGGTAACATTATGACATAAACATGGTTTTTATAACATAGCGTGATATGTTAACTTGTAATTATGTTTTGGAAACATAATGGACATGACACTTAGAAAATATGAGTGTGGCCAACTCGAGGTTGGGTTGAGTTTGTAGCATAAATCTACCCGGACCCGCCCGACTTAACTAGTGGCTACAAACAATAGGACCCAATGTGAGAAGTTGGTCATGTTGTGCTCGAACCCGAGGTTAGACCAAGTTGTGGTGTAAAGCTACCCGGACCCGCCCGGCTTAACTAGTAACCACAACAAGGTCTAATGTGAGAGGTTAAAGCACATTAAGTTAATTAATGCCTCCTGATTAGGGTTAAGTCATGGTCCACTTAATACTTAATCAATTTGGGCTGGATGGGTTAATCGGGGTTAAGTCATGAACCTTGGATACACTTAACCAATTTAATCCACGTTTGGATCGGGTTAACCACATTTAACCCGTTAAGGAAACCCTAGTTGCGTGGTCATTTGCAGCAGTAACCCTCTTGATAGTATCATAAGACCCTAGGACTAAGCTAGGGTGGGGCACGATTACTGGGCTGACATGTAAGCGACCAAAACGACGGCTGTGTAGGTACGCCGGTGTAGGTCCAGGCGGACTATGATCGTGCACATAGTCCGGCGTTGGAGAATCAGGCACGGGTACCAGTAGATCTAGGCTGTGCATATTTGATTGGTGTCCGAGGTCTACACCCTAGGACTTGATACACCCTGGGGTGGACCTAGCACAGTTAGCTACATTTCATGTTTGGGCCGTATGACACCGACACTTGACGAGCTAGGCTTATAGGGAGCCGATCGACTAGACCGTGTAGTTGGACCTTGATTTAGGTCACCTCATGATGTTGGGCCAAGCTTGGGCCAAGGGATCAATTCTTGTTTTTACTTGACATGTTAGAATGCTAGTACACCCGTGGTGCAAAACTTAACCTTGATTATGCGATGTCACCTTTATCTATCTTGTTAGTTAATCATCATGCCAGTATGTTGTTATCCTTATGTTCATCTCAGCTTCTCATGCCAGTTAACTTTACTAGTTCATAGACAGATAGTAGTAGGGCTTACCAGTCTTTTTGACTGACCTGTTTTCTTTCGCCTCTTTTCTTCTGTTCCCCCCCCCTCAGGTCCTCAGGGTGGGAACATTGGAGCTTAGCTTGGATCTTTACAGCTTGCTTACTGGATTTGCTCATGTACGGTTTTGGACATTGAGCTAGCTATGGTTTATCACTTCATTTTGGGGATAGTACTTTATGTATTTCAGTTTTTCAGTTTATGCTTTTATCTAGACTTTGTTGTTGGAAAATAATGACCAAGTACTTTGTTGTAACATGACTATGGTTTTGAAATGCTAAGTTTTATCCGCTGCTTTACTACTCTGTTTTACTTATACGTTCTGTCTTGTGATATCTACATGCATGTTTACCTTGTTTAACGCCCCTCCAAAGCTAATGTCCTTGCAAGAGTGGCATTGGCGGAGGTGGGGTGTTACAGATTTAAACAAAACCATCATATTAGAAACCCTCCAAATTCCCTATGATTTTATTGTCTTTGAGGAAATGATCAATTTGTTTGTGTTTGTGGGTTTGGATTGTTGAAATAAAAAAGAAGCATGTCGGTGTTGTGAAATTCTCTTTGTTGATCAGATTTATCTTGTTTCAATATCGTGTAAACTCATATGTAGAGTTTTGTTGTATAAGGTTAAGACTTGGATTTATTGTAGATTTAAATGTGTTTAAATCTCTATTTTTCTAATTAAAGTATTTAAACATATTTTTTACAAAATATTCAAGTATTAATGTTTTACATACAAACATACACAAAAAGTGAATCTGATCCAAAATAGGAATTATATATGTACATTGGATATATGACACTCAAATCAAACCTAGGTTGCAAGTTTTATGTTAATATTGCTGTTTTCCCCATTTTTAATGGATATATGTTAATATGCATATTTATGCCATGACTGAAGGGAATATGGGTAATAACTTGTACACATTTTATTTGATTAGGGATTTGCATTTCAATGAATATGAACGTTTAAATTCGAACATTTCATTTATGTTTATTTTTTTCTATATATTAGTAGCATAATTAACATAATATTAATGCGTAATAAGTACATTTTAATTAGGTAGTTAGGAATTTAAGATGTCCTCATAGGAATTTTTTTGTTTGTATGTATTTGAGTTAATAGCTTAATTAGAATTAATGACACACAGACACGAGGTTAACTGTTAGTTGTAGCAGAAGCCTGCCTGGAACCGCCCGACATATCTAGTGTCTACAAGTAAGTCTAGTTAATGTGAGAGGTCTGGATGTCATGGGCCATTTAAATTAGTACACTAAGACATGAGGTTATGCCCAACTTACAGTAGAAACCTGTCTGGAACCGCCCGACAAATCCAACATCCATAAGTGGTCGACCGAATGTGAGATGTCTGGTGTGTGTGTGTGTTTATATGTATATATATATATATTATATGTAAAGCAGGCCTGCCTTGGGAAAAAGGTATTAAGTGGTTGACCTACCTCTTGTTAGGTATTAAGTGGTTAGGACTAGGTTCATTCCTAAGGTTCACTACTTGGTTCAAAACCCAAGTCATGGAACCCTCAATTCGAGGATTTATATAGTTGTTGGGTCTGCCTTTATCCTATATGGTATTTTTTAAATAAAAGGAAATATGATATAACATAAGGGAGAATCTAGCCATTCTCCAACGGGTCACAAAAATAGTTTCTACTGAAAGCAGAAACCGTGCACATAGAGGAACAGAATAAACCAAATAGAAACATCCAAAAAAACAAAAGACGGACAATGTAACACCCTGTGTCCATTAATGTCACTCACAAAGGGAATGTATTAACTTCTATGGAGCGTTTTAAGTGAGTATAGAACAGAAACTTAACAACAAGACAGATATAAACAGTACTTGAAATATTAAAAACTTTATTTCATTGCAGCGGAAAATACATATGTTTGATTACATCATCAAAACCAGAGCCAAGTACATAATATCCATCTTGACTAAATCAAAGTACATAAATTGAAAGACATAATCCCCAATACAAAATAGCCATAAATAAAAGAGAGGCTGAACTTTACTTCAGCGATCCAAGCAATCTTCTAAAAGCAAGAGGCACAGCTGTCCAAAATCAAGCTCCACTGGTGCTAGTTCCAACCTGAGCACCTGGGGGGGGGGGGGGGAGAAAAGAGGAGGAAACAAAGGGGGTCAGACATAAAGTCTGGCGAGTGCGATAACTTTAACAATATAATCACCAAAGTAACTAGGCTAAGGCATAAGTTGGAAAATCAGGAAATGACCATGAACCATTGAGTATGGCAGAGTAAACAAGGAAACTGGATGAACAACGATATCGTTAAAGCGCACCTAACCCACTGTAAGATAATTACTAAACTACACCAACACTATGTGATAACTGCTATACTGCACCACCACTAGTCACCATAAGGTTGATCCCGCCTACATAACTTAATAATGATATTGGTAGTTTTGTGCACCCCTAGCTGCATTCATAGGTGCCGCCTGCCCCTATTTCCACTAGGTGTACCCACTACCCTAAGTGATCGGCTCCCTAACTCGTAGATACCCGTGTTGGCCCCACAGTGGGGTGTATCACTCCCCAAAGTGGCAACCCGATACCACAAATAATGCACGGCTTGTAACACCCCACACCCGCTAAGGTCACTCACTATGGGAATGCCTTAACTTCGGTGGAGTATTTTAAGTGAATATAGAACAGAAAAATTACAACAAGACAGATATAAATAATACTTGTTAACTAAAACATCATTTCATTGCAGCAGAAGGTAAACATGTTTGGTTACAAAACCATAAGAGAAGAGTCAAGTACTAAATATCCATCCTGATAAAAACATAAGTACATAATCCCACTACATAACTAATAGCCATAATAGAAAAGATAAGCTGGGCTTTACATCAACGGTCCAAGCTCCAAAAGATAGACAAAGAAATCTGATCAAAGCCCACTAGTGCTAGGCCCACTCTGAGAACCTGAGGGGGAAAAAGATAAAAACAACGGGGTCAGACATAAGTCTGAGTGAGCCCTATAACTTTAACAATACAATCATTAAAGTAATTAGGGTATGATATAAACTTGGTACGGTGATGACTGGGGATAAATGACTACACTAAGCAGCCAACTAGAGATAGGATGAACTAAGATAACGGTAAAGACGCATCTACCCACCCAAGGGTAATTACTAACTGCACCACACCAGTCATTCCTACTTAAAGGTTGATCCCACCCAAGGACTTAGAAAATTTAACCAATAGTTTCGTGTACCCCTAGCTAACAACATAGGTGCCGTCTGCCCCTATCTCCACTAGGTGTACCCGCTACTCCCCAAGTGATCGGCTCCCTAACGTAGATACCCGTGCTGGTCCCACAGTGGGGTGTATCACTCCCCAAAGTGGCAACCCGATACAATCAACGGTGCACGGCTTATACCTACACGATGCAACAACGTCTTACCTACCAGCCCGGGTCCACACACGCATATGAAAACCCGTTGGACTTGCGTTGCCACCGCTAACCCGTTTTGGCCTCTTATAGTCAAGCCCAGTACGCGTGTCCCGTCCTCGACATGGGTCGAGCCCAATAAGATACATATGGGTTACTGGTTGAAATGGGCCCCCACAAGCTACCCACCTAAGCTTGTCCCTTTTTCTAGTGCATCCCACTTAACCCTTTAATCATGTTTAATTACATGTTTCCACTTGGTTAAGTATTCTAATCGTATTTTCTATTGCCACCCAAGGCAACCCACTGGATTTCCACATGCCACCCAAGGCACTTACTTAATCTCCACATGCCACCCAAGGCACACACTTAACCCATCATGCCCCACTACATGCTTATCTGGTTAAGTGTTTCTTAATTGATTAAGGACGTAACCTTGTAAAGACCTCTCACATTAGACTGTCTTTTATGGCAGCTGGATTTGCCGGTCGGTTCCGGGCAGCCTTACGCCATAACAGAGTCTAACCTCGTGTCTTTACACTTGTCACGTATTTAGTTTATGCCTAAGACCTCTCACATTGGGCCAATCATTTGTAGCCGCTGGATTTGCCGGTCGGTTCCGGGCAGTCTTATGCTACAAAAGGGTCCAACCTCGTGTCTTAGTCGATTAATTACACCTAATTAATCACCCCCATAATTTGTATTAATTATCCCTAATTAATTACAAATTTAACGATGTACATAATTGACTCAATTATGTCTATCCACTTTATGGTATGCATAATCATACCAACTTCACACCATTTTATTAACATGAATATTAACCCCATCGTTCCCCACGTAATACGTTGACATGACATACTTAAAAGGGAAGATTCATCACAAACACAATGGGTTCAACTTGCATAACATTAGCATCAACATGGGTTTTAAAGGTGTCAACATGCATATATGACCATAGCATCAAACCCAACTAGCATAAATAATCAACCCAAACTTGCATGAATCACATATGTCATAAAGAGGGTAACTTGCATAAGTTACTTATGTCATACAAAGGGGTAAACTTGCATATGTATGTATGACATACAAAGGGGTTAACTTGCATATGTATGCATATCATACAAAGGTGTAAACTTGCACATGTTACTTGCATATAATCAAACACCAAACTTGCATAACATGTCATATATGAACTTGCATATAATCAAACACCAAACTTGCATAACATGTCATATATGAACTTGCATATAATCAAACACCAAACTTGCATAACATGTCATATATGAACTTGCATATAATCAAACACCAAACTTGCATAACATGGTGTCATAATGGACCAATGTTTATCATAGTGATTTGCATAACTTGCATCATGAACATATAGCATAAATTACACCCAACTTGCACAACTAGCTTCATGGGCACATAGCATATAACTTGCATCATGAACATATAGCATACAACTTGCATAACTAGCATCATGAACATATGGCATAAAACTTGCATAACTAACATCATGAACACATAGCATATGATAACCTAACTTGCATTAATCCACATACACAACCATAACCTCATTATATCCTATCATAATTAGTTTAGCAATTGCTTGCTAAAGGCATAGAAACTCACAACTTGTTGATTAGCACTCCTATGAAGAAGATTAAGTTGCAAGAGTTGATTAGAGGTTGATTTGAGAAGCTATCTTCCTCTTTAATTTGATGGTGGCTCCTTCAAGTTGCATTTTGACGGCATGATGGCATTGTATCTATTTTTAGTATGGATTAGGGTAGTCTTAGGGTGTATTTATAGATTAGTTAAGTGTTTTAGGCCATAGGGTTAACCCTAGGATAGTTTAGAGCCATCAGATCTCGTCATAAGCCACCAAGCACAGCCCAAAAGCCAAAATAGTGCACCTAGCCAAACTGGCCGAGCCACCTGTGTCGACAGGGGTGTCGACACTACAGTCGACACACCCCCTTGTGTGTCGACTCCCCAATCGACACGGAGGTCGACCTGGTGCTGGCGGGAATTTTCCCGCCTAGACCCCCTTTTGCATTTGAATTCTGTTTTTCTAAATTTGAATTTTCTGAAAACTTCTTCGGGCCTTAACTGGGTCATACGGACTCCGATTTTCAAAAACTCGAACTCTATTTCGCGTATTTTTCCGAGACGAACGCAATGGCATAGCCCGTTTCCCCAGATTAAGATTTTAAAATTTAATTCTGCCCTGATTTATATTGTAACAAGTTATTCAACATACGGGGTGTTACATTCTCCCCTACTTAAAGGATTTCGTCTTCGAAATCTCTATGTCAAGAAGAACGTATCCTACCAACCAAACAACCATCTACTAAACCATCAAACACTGGCATCCATTGTCCTTAAAGTTTCTAATGCTGCATGAACATATGCAAAGAGTGTGTGTATATGTTCCCTGTCTAATGCAAAATCAGGCGGTCTACTGATTCAGTTGACCTCCTTAATGCAAACCATGATAGTGCCATGCATCCAATATGTATGCGAACGAACCCTATTGACACATACTATTTCTACATGTGTGCACAACCATACACCAAAATGCATCATCCATATGATAACACAACCATTATACATCCATTAATATAGCTACCTACACACAATTATATGCAATATGCAATATGAAGTGACTGAGCCGATCTAGTGTCTAAAGTGTGTGTATATGCATCCACGAGCAACCACTAGCAAAAACTTGCATTCACACGCATCCATCAATCATAACATGTCTCAAACACATGTTTCAACCATAGGTTTACCCTATCTAAAGGTCAAAAGTACTAATGAGAGGACATACTAAAGATAAGATAAGTACTAGACAAACAATAAAGGAGAAGTTAAAAGACATACCCTCAAAAAGGAATGGGTACAGTGAACGTATCTTCGCTTCTGTCTCCCAAGTAGCATATCTCTCATCCTCTCCCCATTGCACTTTGACTAGTCGAACCTCTCTGTTTCTCAACTTCCTAACCTCTGACCCAAGGATGCGAGTAGGAGCTCGTCGAATAGTTGCATCACGCTCTACCTCCACTTCTCTAAGCAAGCTCGGCTCTACCACCTCTGCGGTCTCATGTAGGCACTTCCTCAAATGTGACACATGGAATACGTCATGTACACCACTAAGTCTCTCGGGTAAATCCACTCTATATGTCATCCGTCCAATCTTTTCCTTAATAGGAAACGGTCCTACAAATCTTGGTGCTAACTTTCCAACGGACCCAAAGCGAACAACATTCCGTAATGGAGATACTTTAACAAAGACCATGTCCCCAACATCAAACTCAAGATCTGTCCTCCTCTTATCCGCGTAAGATTTATGCCTATCTTGCACTGCTTTCATCCTTCTTCGAATCAAATCAATCTTTTCTGAAGTCTCTCTAACCATATCGGGCCTAAGCAAGATCTTATCCGTAGATTCCCACCAACATGTAGGTGATCGACAAGGCCTTCCATAAAGAGCTTCAAAAGGAGCCATGCCAATACTAGATTGAAAGCTGTTATTATATGCGAACTCCACCAATGGAAGATGCTCTTCCCATGTACCTCCAAAATCTAAGATACATAGTCTCAAAAGGTCTTCTAGAACACGATTCACCCTCTCGGTCTGGCCGTCCGTCTGAGGATGATATGCGGTGCTCAAACACAACTGAGTCCCTACTGCCTCTTGCAAACTCTTCCCAAACTCGCTAGTGAAGATAGGATCTCGATCGCTCACTATGTTAGAAGGTACACCATGCAACCGAACTATCTCTCGAAGGTAAACTGAAGCTAGCCATGGAGCAGTCCTCTTACTCTTCACGGGTATAAAATGGGCACTCTTAGTAAGTCTGTCTACCACAACCCAAATTCCCGTATTACCCTTCCTCGATCTCGGTAACCCATCAACAAAATCCACCGAGACGCTATCCCACTTCCATTGCGGAACCTCCAATGGGTGAAGCAACCCACCGGGTTTCTTTTGCTCCGCTTTCACTTGTTGGCACACCAAGCATCTAGCGACATACTCGGCCACATCTTTCTTCAAACCGGCCCAAAAGAAAACTCGCTTTATGTCTTGGTACATCTTGTCCCCACCGGGACGAATGGTCATCTTCGAACGATGTGCATCATCAAGTATAGCCTTCCTCAAACCCTCGTCTTGCGGTACACAAAGTCTACCGTCCCTACGCAAGCACCCCCTATCGTCTAGGGTGTACCTACTCAAATGGCTGGACGACTCCCCCCTTATGAGCTTCTCTACCAACTCAACCAACTGTGGGTCGTCCCGCTGTGCCTTGCCAATCCGTCCCAAAAGAGTAGGTCTGACCTCTAAGGATGCTAGCAAACCGGGTACAAAGTTAACGGAAGGTCTGAAATCAAACATCGAGATAAATTCCAAGCTTCGTCGTTCCACGAACAATGGACTCAAGGACAACCTTTTTCTGCTTAAGGAGTCCGCCACCACGTTACCCTTGCCAGGGGTATACGTTATCTCGAAATCATAGGATGCTAAGAACTCCATCTACCTTAGTTGTCTTAAGTTCAAATCCTTCTGAGAAAACAAGTACTTCAATGATTTGTGGTCAGTGAACAATTCGAACCTCTCGCCAAGAAGATAATGGCACCAAGTCTTAAGTGCAAAAACAATAGCGGCCAACTCTAAATCATGAGTAGGGTAATTTTTCTCATGCACTCTCAACTGCCTTCCCCCATAGGCTACTACCCTTCCCTCTTGCATTAAGACTACGCCTAGTCCTGTCCCACAAGCATCGGTATAGACAACAAATGGCTTACTCCCATCTGGCAACACTAAGACTGGAGCTGTGGTTAAAGCTCTCTTTAACCGTTGGAACGCATCATCACAATCTACGTCCCATGTGAAGACTAGTTTCTTCTTCGTCAAGCGAGTTAATGGGGCTGATATCTTCGCGGAGTCCTTGATAAACTTCCTATAGTAGCCAGCCAACCCCAAGAAACTCCTCACCTCGGTAGCATTCTTCGGAACCTTCGAATCTTGGATGGATACTACCTTCGCGGGATCCACAGCTATCCCTTCGTTGGAGACCACGTGCCCCAAGAACCGCACTTCCTTCCTCCAAAAGTGACATTTAGAGAATTTAGCTTTAAGGCTATGCGCTCGAAGAGTCTCCAACACTTCCCTAAGATGTAGGGCATGCTCTTCTTCACTCTTAGAAAAGACTAAGATATCATCCACAAAGACCACCACGAACTTATTAAGGTACTCCCTGAACACCCTACTCATCAAATCAACAAAGTATGCAGGGGCGTTCGTCAAACCAAAGGGCATCACCAGCCACTCATAGAAACCATCTGGAGTCCTAAAGGCAGTCTTCTCTATACTATCCTCAGCCACTCTCAACTGATGAAACCCCGTAGCTAAGTCCAACAGCGAAAACACTGAGGCGCCAACCAACTGATCAAAGAGATCGTCAATCCTCGGCAATGGGTGTCTATTCTTCTTTGTGAGCTTGTTGAGTTCTCTATAGTCTACACAAAGTCTGACGGACCCATCCGCCTTCGTGGCAAAAACTACCGGAGCACCCCACTCCGATATACTTCGTCTTATGAACCCCTTCTCAAGCAACTCCCCTACTTGCTTATGGAGTTCCCTCCTCTCACGAGGAGCCATGTCGCGCACTGGCAAAGATACTGGCTTAGCATTGTCCACCAGATATATTCGGAAGTCTATCTCCCGCTTCGGAGGTAAGCCCTTCACCTCCTCAAACACATCCGAGTACTCCCGGACCACTCTAACAGATCGCAAACTCTCGACCGAAGCGTCAAGCGATTCAAGATTACTTAGCATAACAGAATCCATGGGATTACAAGAGATCTCGAGAGTGTTCCCCAAGCGGGTCATGAGCCTAACAACTCTCCTTTTGCAATCAAGAACGGCACCATTACTGGATAACCAGTCCATGCCCAAAATCAACCCATAGCCCGTGAAGCCCAAAACAAAAGCATCACATCTAAACTCAACGCTAAGTATAGAAATCTTCAAACCCAAACATATCATGGACAAATAAGTGGAGCCCCCAATTGGGTTTGAAACAACCAAGGGATCATCTACTAGACCGGTGTCTAAGTGCAGTGACTCAACTAATGATGATGAGATAAACGAATGCGATGCGCCAGAGTCGAATAAAGTACGGACAGGATGGTCAAACAGAAAAACCAGACTTTCAACGGAAATAGTTCTACCTCTTTCCTGAATCGGTGGAACCGCGAGAGCCTGAACTTGCCCCCTTGCCTGACCTGGTGCCATAAGAGCTTGCACCTGTCATCCTGAGGTAGATCCCGTCCTTTTCCCCTTCTTAGGGCAGTCCTTCACTAGATGCCCTGCTTCGCCACAGTGGAAGCAGCCAGTCTTCTTCTTCTTCCGACAATCTTTGCTTAGGTGGCCTGGTGTCCCGCAATTGAAGCACTTCTTCTTTCCCTTGCCACCGTTGCCTTTCCCACCCTTGTTTTGCTGTTGCTGTTGAGGTCTCTTTTGATCTCCTTTCTTCTCGGGTGCCTTATTAGCATTGGGACCCTTCTCTTCTTCATGCATGAGTGCCATGTCTACTAGCTTCTCAAAGGTGGCCCTCATAGGGATGTGAGTCATAACCAATCCATGCATCGGTTCATTCAAGCCTTTAGAGTCAAGAACCTTTCCATATACAAGTTTTCCTCTACCCTTGAGAGAAACTTTGCCACAAACCTTTGCCTAAAATCCGCCCAAGAGTCAACAGGGCGCTCTCCATTAGTGACCTCCCACCCGAATGAGGCCTCTCCCTTCATTAACCAAGCAGCTAACTTGACTTTCTTTCCTTCTTCCATCTCAAAGATATCTATCAACTCTTCCACCTCCTTAAGTCAATCCCTAGCTTCCACAAAAGTTTCTGATCCTTGAAAAGGTTTCCCTCCCAAAGCCTTAAATTCCTTGCAAGTTTTAGCAAAAGTATCCGTGTGAGGAGGAGGAGGGGGAGGAAGATCGGGTGCTACTGTTGGTGGAGGAACATTTGCTGGACCCGCAGTGGCGGCCCTAGCCTCCATCAACCTCTTATACCATACTGGTATCGCTACACCCTCCGGAAAGTTAAGATCTTCAGCCATGCTGAAACGAAAAAGGAAAGATTCAAAACGGATAGTTCGAAAGATAAAGATATGGCTATTGGGGATTATGCTTTTCTTTCAAAAACTTTTCTCTCAAAAGACATATTTTTGAAAATACTTCTTCCAAAAATGTTTTTAGAAAAATAGTTTTTCTAAAAGTTTTATCTGTTCTGGTAACCTTCAGCTCTGATACCACGTGTAACACCCCACACCCGCTAAGGTCACTCACTATGGGAATGCCTTAACTTCGGTGGAGTATTTTAAGTGAATATAGAACAGAAAAATTACAACAAGACAGATATAAATAATACTTGTTAACTAAAACATCATTTTACTGCAGCAGAAGGTAAACATGTTTGGTTACAAAACCATAAGACAAGAGTCAAGTACTAAATATCCATCCTGATAAAAACATAAGTACATAATCCCACTACATAACTAATAGCCATAATAGAAAAGATAAGCTGGGCTTTACATCAACGGTCCAAGCTCCAAAAGATAGACAAAGAAATCTGATCAAAGCCCACTAGTGCTAGGCCCACTCTGAGAACCTGAGGGGGAAAAAGATAAAAACAACGGGGTCAGACATAAGTCTGAGTGAGCCCTATAACTTTAACAATACAATCATTAAAGTAATTAGGGTATGATATAAACTTGGTACGGTGATGACTGGGGATAAATGACTACACTAAGCAGCCAACTAGACATAGGATGAACTAAGATAACGGTAAAGACGCATCTACCCACCCAAGGGAAATTACTAAATGCACCACACCAGTCATTCCTACTTAAAGGTTGATCCCACCCAAGGACTTAGAAAATTTAACCAATAGTTTCATGTACCCCTAGCTGACTACATAGGTGCCGTCTGCCCCTATCTCCACTAGGTGTACCCACTACTCCCCAAGCGATCGGCTCCCTAACGTAGATACTCGTGCTGGTCCCACAGTGGGGTGTATCACTCCCCAAAGTGGCAACCCGATACAATCAACGGTGCACGGCTTATACCTACATGATGCAACAACGTCTTACCTACCAGCCCAGGTCCACACACGCATATGAAAACCCGTTGGATTTGCGTTGCCACCGCTAACCCGTTTTGGCCTCTTATAGTCAAGCCCAGTACGCGTGTCCCGTCCTCGACATGGGTCGAGCCCAATAAGATACATATGGGTTACTGGTTGAAATGGGCCCCCACAAGCTACCCACCTAAGCTTGTCCCTTTTTCTAGTGCATCCCACTTAGCCCTTTAATCATGTTTAATTACATGTTTCCACTTGGTTAAGTATTCTAATCGTATTTTCTATTGCCACCCAAGGCAACCCACTGGATTTCCACATGCCACCCAAGGCACTTACTTAATCTCCACATGCCACCCAAGGCACCCACTTAACCCCTCATGCCCCACTACATGCTTATCTGGTTAAGTGTTTCTTAATTGATTAAGGACGTAACCTTGTAAAGACCTCTCACATTAGACTGTCTTTTATGGCAGCTGGATTTGCCGGTCGGTTCCGGGCAGCCTTACGCCATAACAGAGTCTAACCTCGTGTCTTTACACTTGTCACGTATTTAGTTTATGCCTAAGACCTCTCACATTGGGCCAATCATTTGTAGCCGCTGGATTTGCCGGTCGGTTCCGGGCAGTCTTATGCTACAAAAGGGTCCAACCTCGTGTCTTAGTCGATTAATTACACCTAATTAATCACCCCCATAATTTGTATTAATTATCCCTAATTAATTACAAATTTAACAATGTACGTAATTTACTCAATTATGTCCATCCACTTTATGGTATGCATAATCATACCAACTTCACACCATTTTATTAACATGAATATTAACCCCATCGCTCCCCATGTAATACGTTGACATGACATACTTAAAAGGGAAGATTCATCACAAACACAATGGGTTCAACTTGCATAACATTAGCATCAACATGGGTTTTAAAGGTGTCAACATGCATATATGACCATAGCATCAAACCCAACTAGCATAAATAATCAACCCAAACTTGCATGAATCACATATGTCATAAAGAGGGTAACTTGCATAAGTTACTTATGTCATACAAAGGGGTAAACTTGCATATGTATGTATGACATACAAAGGGGTTAACTTGCATATGTATGCATATCATACAAAGGTGTAAACTTGCACATGTTACTTGCATATAATCAAACACCAAACTTGCATAACATGTCATATATGAACTTGCATATAATCAAACACCAAACTTGCATAACATGTCATATATGAACTTGCATATAATCAAACACCAAACTTGCATAACATGGTGTCATAATGGATCAATGTTTATCATAATGATTTGCATAACTAGCATCATGAACATATAGCATAAATTACACCCAACTTGCATAACTAGCTTCATGGGCACATAGCATATAACTTGCTTCATGAACATATAGCATACAACTTGCATAACTAGCATCATGAACATATGGCATGAAACTTGCATAACTAACATCATGAACACATAGCATATGATAACATAACTTGCATTGATCCACATACACAACCATAACCTCATTATATCCTATCATAAATAGTTTAGAAATTGCTTGCTAAAGGCATAGAAACTCACAACTTGTTGATTAGAACTCCTATGAAGAAGATTAAGTTGCAAGAGTTGATTAGAAGTTGATTTGAGAAGCTATCTTCCTCTTTAATTTGATGGAGGCTCTTCAAGTTGCATTTTGACGGCATGATGGCATTGTATCTATTTTTAGTATGGATTAGGGCAGTCTTAGGGTGTATTTATGGATTAGTTAAGTGTTTTAGGCCATAGGATTAACCCTAGGATAGTTTAGAGCCATCAGATCTCGTCACAAGCCACCAAGCACAGCCCAAAAGCCAAAATAGTGCACCCACCCAAACTGGCCGAGCCACCTGTGTCGACAGGGGTGTCGACACTATAGTCGACACACCCCCCTGTGTGTCGACTCCCCAGTCGACACGGGGGTCGACCTGGTGCTGGCGGGAATTTTCCCGCCTAGCCCCCCTTTTGCATTTGAAATCTGTTTTTCTAAATTTGAATTTTCTGAAAACTTCTTCGGGCCTTAACTGGGTCATACGGACTCCGAT
Organism: Allium sativum; assembly: GCA_030737875.1. NCBI lineage: Eukaryota > Viridiplantae > Streptophyta > Magnoliopsida > Asparagales > Amaryllidaceae > Allium > Allium sativum. Next base: position 254,953,132 of record CM060927.1, on the reverse strand, counting down.
TTTCGAAAACTCGGACTCTATTTCGCGTATTTTTCCGAGACGAATGCAATGGCAAAGCCCGTTTCCCTTATTCAGATTTTAAAATTTAATTCTGCCCTGATTTATATTATAACAAGTTATTCAACATACGGGGTGTTACACGGCTTATACCTACACGATGCAACAACGTATTACCTTCCAGCCCGGGTCCACATACGCATATGAACCCGTTGGATTTGCGTTGCCACTGCTAACCCGGTTTGGCCTCTTGCAGTCAAGCCTAGTATGCGTGTCCCATCCTCGACTTGGGTTTAGCCCACAAAGATACGTATGGGTTACTGGTTGAAACGGGGCCCCATTAATTGACACAAGCTATCCACTTAAGCTCGATCCCCTCTAGTACATCGCACTTAACCCACTTCTTATTAATGTTCACTTACGTGTTTCAATTTTGGTTAAGTATTTCTAATCGTATTTCAAATTCCACCCAAGGCACCCACTAGATTCCACATGCCCCCCAAGGCACTCACTTAACCCCCTCATGTCTCACTACATGTTTATCGGGTTAAGTGTTTCTTAATTTATTAAGACCGTAACCTCATAAAAACCTCTCGCATTAGACTGGCATTTGTGGCAGCTGGATTTGTCGGCCGGGTCCGGGCAGTCTTACACCACAAAAGAGCCTAACCTCGTGTCTTTACAACTGTTACATATTTAATTTATGCCCAAGACCTCCCACATTAGACTGGCATTTGTGGCAGCTGGATTTGCCGGGCGGGTCCGGGCAGTCTTACACCACAAAAGAGCCTAACCTCGTGTCTTAGACGATTAATTACTCCTAATTAATCATTCACCAATTTGAATTACTTTCCCTATTCAAATTATCAATTAACTACAAATTTAACTATGACCATAATTGACTCAATTATGTCCATCTATTTATGGTATGTAAAATCATACCAATTTTCATCAAAAATTTAATTTATGCCTTTTAAGGCATCTATGCTAGTTAAATCTTTTAATATTATCCCCTTTTACCCAAATTGTACATTTATTCGTTTAACGTAAAATATATGTTAGACTCGAATAGTCTAACTCATGGAATAAAGAGAAAACATCACAACATACATATAATTAAAACTAGATCTAAACGTAAGGGGTGGACTTGCATGTGTGAAGGATGTTCTACATCTAAAACTTGCATAGGCCAAAGTTTCAACTTGCATAAAACTACGTATGTCGTAGATCCAAAACTAAAGGCATAAACTTGTTTAGGTAACTTGCATAAATCATGTATGTCATAGATCTACATCTAAAGGTGTAAACTTGCATAGGCAATAACCACAAACTTGCATAACATGATTCATATTCCAAACTCATATATTGGTGTAAACTTGCATATGTGATTTATGCAACATAATGATGGTGTAAACTTATATCTAAACATGTAAACTAGCATGTAGAATTTAGCATATAACCCACACATGTCATAGCCTAACTTTAGATCTAAAATAGATGTCATGAAGCATATAAGGTTATACATATAATTTTCCCCAACTTGCATATGATTCATGTCTTAATAAAAATCTAAACTTGCATACATACTTATGATTTATCATACGAATCAACATACCCAAACTAGCATATGAACAACATGATGATTCGATTATACATAAGCCAATCATAAAATTACAACATAGATGATCATAACTTTACAAGATAGGATCATAAAATTTACAACATAAACATCACAATTTTACTACATGAATAATAACATGCGGTGTCTTGAATTCTGAATTCTGAGTTCTGAAGTTATAATAGCTTTCCCTTGAAGAAGATTCACTGTTAAAGTTGAAAAGGGTTGATTTAGACTAGCTTTCTTCCTCTCTAATTGGTGGCGGCTATGTTGTGTTGCTAGGTGACGGCATGGAGGCCATGAATTTAATTTTGTTTTGATTTTAGGGTTTGAGTCTAGAGGTGTTTTTATAGAGTTTAGGATTAATTTAGGCCATCCGATCAACCTAGAAGCAACCTAAACCATCCAAACAAGATAGGGTGACACCCCAGCCCTAATGACTCAGCACAGTTTTTTCTATAATTTACATATTTCTTATTTATGAAAAATTCCATATGTAAATTATTCCCATTTTAATTATGCCATAACTATATTTTTAATTATGCTCACAATTAATGGTATACAAAATATACCATTTCATGAACCAATCTATGCCATGTAATTTTCATGTTTATCCTTCATATTTATATGTAAATTATAAATCTATTATTGTTAATTACATATTCCCCCTTTTACCGTATACATTAATTACCCATATACAAATATCCATTTTTACATGCTTAAATCTTTCTTACCTTTAATTTGTCATAAAAGCCAATCAACGAAGGCCACATAAAAAAAACATTGACAACCAAAAATGCGCCACGTACGCCACATGATGCGTACATGTCATATATATATGTATATATATGTATATATTCTATATATATATATATATATATTTCTATATATATATATATATATATATTTCTATATATATATATTTTTTCGTTTTATCTATCTTCCCAATTACCCATTTTCACACTAAACCACTTTTTGAACTGTGTTCGCACTAAGCCATTTTAAGCCATTCCCCTAAAACAATAATATGGCACTGGCGGGGATCGAACTCTGTACCCCTTGTATGCAAGTCACGTGTTCCAACCAAAAGAGCTACTAAGTATTTTTCTTACAAACCTTAGAACAATGCTAAACATTTATTCTTTTCTCATTCTTTTTTTTCATGTTTTGCTGCAATATTTAATTTAAAGATATCTTTTTCATATAGAATCCAATTTACGCAAACTCGGACTCTATCTAAACTAGAATTTCGAGACGAACACAATGGCGCAACCCGTTTCCCTTAATTCTAACATATGAGATTAATTATTCTTTAATTTAGTTGATTCGATTATTCAAAAATTCAGGGTGTTACATTCTCCCCCACTTAAAGGATTTCGTCCTCGAAATCTCTAAGTCAAGAAGAACGTATCCTACCATCCAAACAACCATCTACTCAACCATCAAACACAGGCTTCCATTGCCCTTAAAATTTTCTAATGCTATATGAACATATGCAAGAAGTGTGTGTATAGGTTCCTTATCTAATGCAAAATCAGGTGGTCTACTGATTCAGTTGACCTCCTTAATGCAAACCATGATAGTGCCATGCGTCCATTATGTATGCGGAAGAATCATATCAATACATATTATTTCTACATGTGTGCACAACCATTCACCAAAATGCAACATCCATATGATAGTACAACCATTATACATCCATTACTTAAATATGTACACACATTTATATGCAATATGAAGTGACTGAGCCGATCTAGTGCCTAAAGTTTCTGTATATGCATCCACGAGAAACCACTAGCAAACATTTGCATCCACATGCATCCATCATACATAACATGTCTCAAACACATGTTTCAACCATAGGACTACCCTATCTAAAGGTCAAAGGTACTAATGAGAGGACATACTAAAGATAAGATAAATATAAGGTAAGCGAAAAAGGAGAAATTAAAAGACATACCCTCGAAAAGAAAAGGGTATAATGAACGCATCTTCTCTTCCGTCTCCCAGGTAGCATTGCACTCATCATCTCCCCATTGCACTTTGACTATCTTGACCTCTCGATTCCTCAACTTCTTAACCTCCGACCCACAAGAAACTTTGTCCTTCATCAACTAAGCAGCTAGTCGAACCTTCCTCCCCTCGTCTATCTCAAAGATACCGACAAGTCCTCCTTTTTCTTGAGCCAACTTCTAGCCCCGACAAACGCCTAAGTCCCATGAAGCGGTTTTCCGCCCATCGTACGGAAGTCCTCATATATCTTAGGAAAAAGCATCTATACGCGGAGGAAGAGATTCAAAAGGGAAAGATGAAGAGATTCAAAATGAAGAATCGAAGGAAAGATATATGGCTCTTGGGGATTATGTTTTTAAAATAAACCTTTCTCTTGAAAATACTCTCCTTAAAACATACTTTTGAAGGTACTTCTTTATAAAATTGTTTTTGCAAAACAAATTTTCAAAATTCATATCTGTTCTGCTAACTTTCAGCTCTGATACCACGTGTAACAACCCATGTCCATTAATGTCACTCACAAAGGGAATGCATTAACTTCTATGGAGCGTTTTAAGTGAGTATAGAACAGAAACTTAACAAAAAGACAAATATAAATAGTACTTAAAAAATTAAAAGCTTTATTTAATTGCAGCGGAAAATACATATGTTTGACGTCAACCAGAGCCAAGTACATAATATCCATCTTGACTAAATCAAAGTACACAAATTAAAAGACATAATCCCCAATACAAAATAGCCATAAATAAAAGAGAGGCTGAACTTTACTTCAGCGATCCAAGCAATCTTCTAAAAGAAAGAAGCACAACTGCTCAAAATCAAGCTCCACTAGTGCTAGTTCCAACATGAGCACCGGGGTGGGGGGAGGGGGGGGAGGAAGAAAAAGGAGGAAACAAAGGGGGTTAGACATAAAGTCTGGCGAGTGCAATAACTTTAACAATATAATCACCAAAGTAACTAGGCTAAGGCATAAGTTGGAAAATCAGGAAATGACTAAGAATCATTGAGTATGGCAGAGTAAACAAGGAAACAGGATGAACAATGATATCGTTAAAGCGCACCTAACCCACTGTAAGATAATTACTAAACTACACCAACACTATGAGATAATTGCTATACTGCACCACCACTAGTCACCCTAAGGTTGATCCCGCCTACAGAACTTAATAATGATATTGGTAGTTTCGTGCACCCCTAGCTGCCTTCATATGTGCCGCCTGCCCCTATCTCCACTAGGTGTACCCAATACCTCCAAGCGATCGGCTCCCTAACTCGTAGATACCCGTGCTATCCCCATAGTGGGGTGTATCACTCCCCAAAGTGGCAACCCAATACCACAAAGGCTTATACCTACACGATGCAACAACGTCTTACCTACCAGCCCGGGTCCACAATCGCGCATGAACCCGTTGGACTTGTGTTGTCACCGCTAACCCGGTTTGGCCTCTTACAGTCAAGCCTAGTATGCGTGTCCCGTCCTCGACTTGGGTCGAGCCCACAAAGATACGTATGGGTTATTGGTTGAAACGGGTCCCCATTACTTGACACAAGCTATCCACCTAAGCTTGATCCCCTCTAGTACATCCCACTTAACCCACTTTTTATTCATGTTCACTTACATGTTTCAATTTTGGTTAAGTATTTCTAATCGTATTTCAAATGCCACCCAAGGCAACCACTATATTCCACATGCCACCCAAGGCACCCACTTAACCCCCTCATGTCCCACTACATGTTTATCTGGTTAAGTGTTTCTTAATTCATTAAGACCGTAACCTCATAAAGACCTCTCACATTAGACTGGCATTTATGGCTGTTGGATTTGCCGGGCGGGTCCGGGCAGTCTTACACCACAAAAGAGCCTAACCTCATGTCTTTACAATTGTTACATATTTAATTTATGCCTAAGACCTCCCACATTAGACTGGCATTTGTGGCAGCTGGATTTGCCAGGCGGGTCCGGCCAGTCTTACACCACAAAAGAGCCTAATCTCGTGTCTTAGATGATTAATTACTCCTAATTAATCATTCCCCTATCTGGATTACTTTCCCTATTCAAATTATCAATTAATTCCAAATTTAACTATGACCATAATTGACTCAATTATGTCCATCTATTTATGGTATGTAAAATCATACCAATTTTCATCACAAATTTATTTTATGCCTTTTAAGGCATCTATGCCAATTAAATATTTTAATATTATCCCCTTTTACCCCATGTTGTACGTTTATTTGTTTAACGTAAAATATATGTTAGACTCGAATAGTCTAACTCATGGAATAAAGAGAAAACATCTCAACATACATATAATTAAAACTAGATCTAAACATAAGGGGTGAACTTGCATGTGTGAAGGATGTTCTACATCTAAAACTTGAATAGGCCAAAGTTAAAACTTGCATAAAACTACATATGTCATAGATCCAAATCTAAAGGCATAAACTTGTTTAGGTAACTTGCATAAATCATGTATGTCATAGATCTACATCTAAAGGTGTAAACTTGCATAGGCAATAACCACAAACTTGCATAACATGATTCATATTCCAAACTCATATATTGGTGTAAACTTGCATATGTGATTTATGCAACATAACGATGGTGTAAACTTACATCTAAACGTGTAAACTAGCATGTAGAATTTAGCATATAACTCACACATGTCATAGCCTAACTTTAGATCTAAAATAGATGTCATGAAGCATATAAGGTTATACATATAATTTTCCCCAACTTGCATATGATTCATGTCTTAATAAAAATCTAAACTTGTATACATACTTATGATTTATAATATGAATCAACATACCCAAACTAGCATATGAACAACATGGTGATTCGATTATACATAAGCCAATCATAAAATTACAACATAGATGATCATAATTTTATAAGATAGCATCATAGAATTTACAACATAAACATCACAATTTTACTACATGAATAATAGCATGCGGTCAATAATTCACATCATATCCAAATAGTCTACATCATAACTCAATCCAATTAATTTGCTAATTATTTTATTAAAATTATCGAACTCACAATTCAGAGAAGGTCTTGAATTCTTAATTCTGAGTTCTGAAGTTGTAATAGTTTTCCCTTGAAGAAGATTCGTTGTTAAGTTGAAACGGATTGATTTAGACTAGCTTTCTTCCTCTCTAATTGGTGTCGGCTATGCTGTGTTGCTAGGTGACAGCATGGAGGCCATGATTCTAATTTTGTTTTGATTTTAGGGTTTGAGTCTAGAGGTGTTTTTATAAAGTTTAGGATTAATTTAGGCCATCCGATTAACCTAGAAGGAACCTGAACCATCCAAACAAGATAGGGTGACACATCAGCCCTAATGACTCAACACAGTGTATTAAATGTTCATTTTTTTCTATAATTTACATATTTCTTATTTATGGAAAATTCCATATGTAAATTGTTCCCATTTTAATTATGCTATAACTATATTTTTAATTATGCTCACAATTAATGGTATATTAAATATACCATTTCATGAACCAAGCTATGCCATGTAATTTTCATGTTTATCCTTCATATTTATATGTAAATTATAAATCTATTATTGTTAATTACATATTCTCCCTTTTACCTTATACATTAATTACCCATATACAAATATCCATTTATACTTGCATAAATCTTTCTTACCTTTAACTTGTCATAAAAGCCAATCAAAGAAGGCCACATAAAAAAACAAACATTGACAACCAAAAATGCGCTACATACGCCACATGATGCGTACACGTCATATATATATGTGTGTATATATATATTTTCTATATATATATATATATTCTTTTTATCTATCTTCCCAATTACCCATTTTCACACTAAACCACTTTTTGAACTGTGTTCGCACTAATTTTCATAAAATTTGTTAATATTTTATGACGTATTATGATTTGTTGGTTGATAGCTATTGGGATTTGAGATTATTCGATTTTATCACTTAAATTGAATTAGTAATTATAGTCCAAATACATCACTATTTTTTTGCTTCATTTTTATGAAAATTCTTTCAAAAATAATTGGAAATCAGTGTGTTTTTGAACTCTCTCCATTACATATAAATTTCATCGTAAATCCGTCATTCTCTACAATGTGAAATTTGCTTTCAGTTCTTAGAATATTATGATTTTTGTTTGACTGCTTAAGATTTATATGACCGTTCTTCCTCTTAAGCTGAAACTAAAATTTTTTTTGGTCATTTTTCATCTATATTTTAATTTCTGTTTCCTTTTAATGATAACAAAAGGGGGAGATTGGGTTGAGATTTTGATTTATGAGTGAATATTTTATAAATATTTTTAATTTTGAAATTTTCGGTTTTCATTCTTTTCACTCATGCACAGTTATAGGAGGAGTTTCTGTTGTAGGGGGAGCTTTCAAATATGGGGAGTTCTGTTCTTCACAGTCAAACACATTTATTGGATTCAAAATCTTAATATTTGTTTGTCCTCATCAAAAGGGGGAGATTGTTGTATATAACGTTGTTGTATACACAATTATATGATTTTTGTTTGATGATAACAAACCAAATATTTATTATTTTAAATGTGTTTGCTATTGTATGTTTCATATATACATCACATACATGAATACAATATTTATATTTAAATAAAATACGACTATACAGACATTCAAATATTCACAGTATTTTATTTAGATAGAATATTTTATTTCAAACATTCAAATAGTACAACTTTTTTTTAACTCCACTATTTGAATACATATACAATTCAATTTATATTCATTTTCATATTCAGTTCAACACTCATAAATTTCACATTCACTTATATACAATTCCATTTATACACTCACTCATACACACATTTACACACTGTCACTATCTTCTGTCTTTAGTCTTCTGTCTTCACAGCTTTTAGTCAGTCTAGTCTTCATACTTGTCACATTCAGAAACACACACAGTATCTGGAACAGAAATAATATTTTATGTCTAGCGAATATAATTTTTATTTTAAAAATTTATTTGCCTTAGAATTTCGGTGTGTTTCTCATCATTTTTCTGACTTGATCTGATTTACTAATCAATTCGACTGTGTCTAGACAGCTTGTGATATTCACAGTGATACACTTTAAATACCACAAGGTAGACAATATCTATATACGATGCAGGGACATGAAAACTTGACTGATGGCTGCATATACACATGTGTATAAATATACACGTGTGCACTGCCTCGCCAATCAGAGAGCAACTGAGAAGTAGCGACGTGGACCTTCTCGACTCAGTGCACATGCCAACATAGTCAACACATATCAAAATGGTCGAGCCAAGCCCAAGAATGCTCAACAAATAATAAAGCCATTCTCTAACATGCATAGGTGGTGTAACAGCAAGAACACAACAAACTCAAAGTACATCAAGAAAGTTAAATGGTCGAGCATATTGTGGAGAAGCCCAATGGTCATGGTCATGGTCATGGTGTAAACAACATAGATCTGGTTCAAGTGCATGCATATATATGTCAATGAAAAAGGTTCACTGCAGTATGTACACAGTGTTGCATGAACACAAATCAGTTCAGCAAATATGGAAACAACAAAAGTAGTATGGTTTAGACAAAACAGGGTGACATATACAAAGTATGATGAAAAACAGGCATGGTGATCAAATATACAATGCATGCATTTTTTCAAGGTAGTGATGCGAACAAGATTCAATATACTATGGAGCAACAAGGTAGTATGATCAAGTGTACAGGAAGCAACATGTTTAAGTGTACAAGGTCAGGCACAAAACTATGGCCAGAACAAGGCATCAGCATGTGCTTGTCAACAATACGCAATACAAAGAACATGGAAGAAACACACACTTTCAACAATTCAAGTGTTTAAATATGTCCAGAAGTGGCAAGTCAAAGAGAACATTTTTTTAATGTTTCCAGCATTGTTCAGATTTCGCAAATGTTTTTGACAAGGAGGAACAAGTTTCCAAAATTTCATTTCTTGGCTTATGTTTTCAAACAGAATCGAAATGCTTTTCAAAAGTTCACGACATCAATAAATTATTTCTGGCAACAATTTCATTCATGTAAGATTTAAGAAATCCATTTACTCAAGGGATTTTATTTTAGATTCATCAATTCATAAATCACGCAAGGATTCATTCATGGCAACAATAATACAGCAATTCAAAAGGAGCATTAGTTTTTCCATCCAGATTTTCACCATTAATCTTGGCAACAAATTGATTTTCAGGAAATCATTTTTGGCAAATATTCTTTGTCCAGAAAGTCATTCAATACTCAAAAATAAACCAGGGAATTCAATCAAGGGACAGTTTTAAGGCAGAGCAGAAATCACACAAGAAAACATTTTGTATTTCACAAATGCTTTCATCCAACACTGTTTTGCGGAAGTTCTGCTTTTCTAGTAAATCAAGTCGAACAATTGTGAAGTCAACAAATCAATGTGATTAGAAATTCCAAAGATTTTGTTTCCAAAATGATTTTATGGAAAGCACACATCAAGCATAATAATACAAGTGATGGCCACGCAATAATCATTCAGTTATCCTGGCATTTTTTATATTTAGCAAAGTCGATTTCAAATTATATTATTTCCAGTTTCGACAAGTATAAAAATGGAAAGGAAGCAATTTGTTTTGAGTCCAGAAAATTATCATCGAAGACTCTCAATCACGCAACTCAGTCAAGACAACATATATTTCTATTTCATAAGGGTTCATGATATCGACTAGATTCATTATTATTCAAAGTCGAGCTAATCAAGGCAATCAATTTAAACAAAGCAACTTTTAAAGCCGAGAAATTCTTTTTGAAATCCCACGACAAAATTTGTTGATCAATCAAGCTGAGAAAGTCAAAAATTTCAAAAAAGGAAACCGTGGAAATCAGCCAAGTCAACATACGAAATCAGAGTAATCAGTGGATTTCAAAATCCTATTTAACAACCTATTCATCACAGGCAAACACTGATCGAAAAACACAAGCCAAAAATTTCAAAGAGCAACAATCAAATCGTTTCAGTTTACTTACAAGTTTTCGATCGAATGGAATTTCCCAAATCAGAGAAAAGAACGACGTGAAGCAACAACTCTCTATCGCCAGTGAACAAAGTTCTAGAATCTCAAGAGATCGATCTGATTTGGGGCAAAGATAAGAAACCCTAATTTTTATCTCGGTGGCCATAAACAAGAAAAGAGGAGGCCGACATTTTTTTGTGAAGAATGGCTTTGGAAACAAATAATAAGTGGGCGGGGCCTTAGTTATTAGAAAGGGGAGTTTTTATATTCTTTGTTTTTATATTGTTTTTGTTGTATTCCAATTTCATTTGTAAACCGTCCAAATAGTTTCTAGAGTCTGTAAAATCTAAGTTATTCAGTTAGGGGTTAACTGACAGTTGCTAAAGTCTGTAAAATCTAGGTGGTTTTCTAGTTTCGTCTATAAAACTAGATAGTTTACTAGAGTCTGTAAAACTAGGGGAAATCTGATCTAGAGGATTAGATCAGTCTACGGTTTTGAGTGTAGGGTTAGAATAGGAGCAAGGGGTTCGCAAGTTTACATGGTATTGTAAGCGGGATCTATTCTATCACCTAGTAGAAACCTTAGGAATGCAGTAGTAGGCAGGATTTTGCCGAAGTTGGGTATATCTTGTGTTATTTACTTTCTGCATTTCTATTTCTTCTATATTTTGTAAACTGTGAATATTTTAATATTTCGTTTACTTTTCAATAAAACCTATTCACCCCCCTCTAGGGTTAATCTAGATCCAACAATTTCCTGTTGTGTGCTATTATTTGAATGTTGCATTCTACATTAGCTAGCAGATTATGTAGAGATAATTGTGTGTTGACATTCCATTGTAATTTCCTGATTGTGTTGACGTGCCATATTTCATATTTACTTATGATTAGATATAATTACTAGAATCATGTCATCCTTTGTTATATCCCTTATTATCTCAATCTATTTGATAAGTACAGCTAGACTAATCTGTTTATTGTTCATTTTCTTATAAATAATACTCGGGACAGACCGAGTCATTTTAGGTGCTCATTTGGGTCTCCTCGCATGATTGATCTTCCGCTTTCAGCTTGTTACTCTGTCTCCGCCGCTTTATGTACTTTTGTACCTATGACATTATCTATCGTTGTGTACATATTCATTTATTTATATCATGGTACATGTATTAGTGGATCTTTATTGACCACTAACTTGTTATACGCATTCTTGGTTTATTCATATCTATTCCGCCTTAGTGATATGATTATTCTATGTTTGGCTGTGATATATATTATTGTTTTTGTCTATTTTATACTTCTTTCCGGATTATTTATAACCGTTATGCAGTTGCCTTATGTGCCGAATGGTCATGTCGAAATTTTAATTGGTATCGGAATTCGATATGCATTCCTCATATGGAGCAATTATACAATCGGTCGCTCTTCACAAACATCATTCTCCGTTATGGTCTACGACATTTCTTTGAAATGAACTGGATGATAGTGGTATAGAGGCGGGGCGCTACAAAATCTGAGCTTAAATACTGGAATAAAATCAGACAAAAGGACAATGATATGCTTATGGAAGTTGAAATTTTGTTTCGAGAAAAAGAAGTGGCATCTGATCTGAAGCCAGAAAATTAAGAATTATATAAGAGTATGATTGAAGCCAAGCATGCATTGTTGGTGCAAAAAAAATCAAGTTTTGGAGTTACAAACAAAAAGAAAAGTTTCATGGTTGCAGGATGGTGATACGAATTCGATGTTTTTTCATTCCAAAATATCTACGAGGAGGTATGGTAAACATCTAAAAGCATTAATAAATTCTGAAGGTAATCTCTTATATCAACCAGAACAAATTGCAAAGGAGGCTATCGAGTATTACAGTTCGTTGTTCAATGGTGATTTAATTACAGAGCTCCCTTCTTTCCAAGCTATATCTACCATCAATATACATGGACAACATGTATTATTGCAACCTATTACATTAAATGAAGTGAAAACTGCTGTTGATTATGTTCGTATAGATTCAAGTCCTGGTCCTGACGGGTTTAATTCAAAATTCTATATGTTACACTAGGAAGATATTAAGTACGATTTACTAGCTGCAATACAAGAAATGTTTCAGTCTTCTAAACTTCCAAAGAATATAAATCATATTTTTGTGACACTTATACCAAATATTGATCGACCTACTGAAATCTCCAACTTTAGACTGATTTCGTGTTATAATTTGTGTTACAAAATCTTTAGTAAGATTTTATGTAGGAGGATTAATGGTTTTTGCCACGTATTATATCATCAAATCAGTGTGCAATTATCCCTTCGAGATCTATAGGAGATAACATTCTGGTTGCACATGAGTTGTCGAGGGACATCAAGAAACGAGGTGTGAGTAAATTTTGTGCCAAGGTGGATCTTCATAAGGCATATGATATGATAAGTAGGGAGTTTATATGTCATGTTATGTTCAATATGGGGTTACCCATTTATTTCATTAATATAATATATGGGTGCACATCAACACCTACTTTCTCCATCTTGATTCAAAGAATTCCACTGGTTTTATTAATCCAAATAGAGGAATTCGTCAAGGTGATCCGTTATCACCATATCTCTTTGCAATAGCCATGGAGTAGTTTACCTATTGTATGAATGAGGCTACATTGAGAAATTTATTTATACATGTTCATAGATTCGAACCTATTGTGTCTCATCTATTGTATGCTGACGGTTTGCTAGTATTTGGGAAGTGTACACCTGCCTGTGCTTATACTTTGAAAGATAATTTTGATAAACTGAAGAGGTATAGTACGCTGACAGTAAGTGTTTTTGGGGACATAGATTTATTTTAGTTCCTTTGCATTACATACGAATGAGATTACATCTATTTTGGATTTTCAAATCAACCAACTGCCAGTAAAATACCTTGGGGTGCCATTATCTTCGAATTATATACATTAAAATGACTATCAATCTCTGTTGAGCAGAATTCAATTAAAATTCAAGCGTGGGATTCCAAATTCCTCAGCTTTGCAGGTAGGGCTAAGCTCTTACACTGTGATAACTTCCACCATATTATATTATATGTTTGTATATCAATTTCCAGAACATGTACTAGCTAAATTGAATACAACATGCACAGAATTTTTTTGGGGAGGAAACGTACATAAAGTAAGCTGAAAAAAGTTGTGCAAGCCTAAAGATGAGGGTGGTATTGGTTTAAAATCATTATCAGATCTTAAGAGAGCCGCCTACATCAAGTTGTTATGGAAGTTTCTTTCGAATTCCTCACTACAGAGTAGATAGATGTATACGAAGTATTGTATTGGGAAGCAATTTTGGTCTATGGAGAGTGGATAATAATTCTTTGAGTACATGGAAAGCTATGTTATGGCTGATAACAAATGGGAAGCAGCTCTTCAACAAGGTGATTTTTTCAGGTTCAACAACACTGCTATTGTTTGAACCATGTATTAATTATAAGTGTTTGGTGGATTTAATAGACTGGTCTCACTTTCAAGCTATTGGTAGAATGGATAAAGTAGTTGCATCTATAATTGTGGATGGGATAATAACTGAAGACTTGCATGTTGCAACCAGAGAAGCACTCAATCATATAAATAGGGTAGTCTTGAATAGTCGAACTCAAAAGGATGTATAATAATGGTGTGAAGGAGGTCCTTTTAATTTCCATACTGCATGGGAGTATGTAAGAGAGAAACAAGAAGTTATTCCTTATCTAAGGTTGTATGGCATAGAAAGGATGCAAAGAGAATGTCTTTTATTGCTTATTTGGTGGTTAATAATAGATTGTACATAAAATATAGAATGAGCAAAATTTGGATTGGTTTATTCTAGTCTCCTCTTATCACACCTTTCTTCGTGGGAAATTTCATTCATTGACAACGCACTGACAACAGTTGTCGTTGGACGTTCTTTGCAATAAAGAGGAAGAATCAGTTGATCACTTGTTCTTTAAGTGGGAGTATTCTGTATATATTTGGTCTAAAGTTGCTGTTAAATTGGGTATAGGAGTTGATGGTGAATTTTCATTGAGAAGTGAAGCAAGTAAAATTTTGAATTATTTTAGAGACAAGGATCAATTACACGATGTGGCTTGTGGGGTTTTCACTGTTGCTTTTTATCAATTATGGTTAGAAAGAAATTCTAGGATCTTCGATAATAAGTGTATTGATAAATAAGTTCGGATTCATATGATAAAGAAGGAAGTACGTTACTCAGTTAAGAACAATGGGAGCAAAACTGCTAGAACTCAGACGAAGGCTGATTGGCTGAAGAGATGGGGTATCGATTTGAGTGATACAGGCTAATTTTGTATTTCTGTTTGTTTTGTTTGAGCCCTTCTGTTGTTTGTATTGAGGATGAGAGGATCAGTTGTGGTTGAGACAGTGTGATGGTGTTTGTTTTTGTAATGACCCGCATTGGCAGAGGTATTATAATTAATTTATTTAATTATTTAAATGGTGAATAAAAGGATTTTATTGGTCGTTGAATTAAATAATGGTGAATATTTAATTTAAATAATAAACTAAATAATATATTTAATTATGAAATAATCAAAATTGGCTGGAATGGCGATATGGTGTGAACCGGATCATCTGTGATATTTAATTCAGCTTGGAATTGAATTTGAATAATGAATATATTATATACATGACAGTTTGAACGTATAATTATATTATAATTAAAATCGAGCTCGAAATGGCGCTGCAGTTCGTAAATTGGCAATTCGAACTTCAACTAAATGTACAAGATTCATTTTAAATCGGATTTCTGTGAAACAAGAAACGTTAGAAGCTGGTGGAGTATATCTTTCTAGTGCAAGAGAAAAATCAGGATTTCGTCATGTAGATTTTGAGATACGGCTAAATCAAATTTTAAAATAGTCACTATAGAATCGTTTATCGACCGTAACAGTTTATTCGATATAACTAGTGATCGGGTTTAAATTTAGACAAGGTTCTTTAGAGACGTAGTGATAATTTAATTTTTAGAATTTTATGGTAATTTTTATTTAATTAAATAAACAACTTTTTATTTGGAGTATTTGGCACCCTGTATCGACATTTCGGGGTTTCACAATATGAGTTCATCTACCGGTATTATTACATTTTTGGGATCGTGGCACCGAGCTCGACACCATGGTATTTATATTTCTGTCCATAACAGTTTGTATGCGAGCGAACAAATTTATAATAGGAGACTCTATTTTGTATAAAAACGAAACAATTTCTCCTTGGTTCAAAAGAAGGCCACGAAGTTTCGTGTCTCGACCGCCAACTCTGTGTGTCCTCAAACAAAGGAATGTGGAGACAAACTCTCCACAAATTCAAAGAAGGAATCAAACAAATATCTAAAACCTTTTGGTTATAAATACCCTTAACCCTAAGTTATTTCATCCTCCGATTGATTTTCTCGTAGCCGCCACCGAAGTAAAATACAAAGCAAAAATTACAACTTTGGGAAATCAAATCAAATGAAGTAAAAATTCTATAAATCAAACGAGTGGCATTTTCGAGTAGCTGGGTTGTTTTCCTTCACTCTGGAGTTAAATCACAAGTTGCGATTCCTGTTTTAAGGATTCGAAGACCGAAGTGATTGGGTGGTTCCCTGTAGTTCAGCCACGGAGCTCGAAGTCGCGAGTTCTTACCAGACCTGTGTGCGTCGAAGTTCTGGAGGAAGCGATGTAAGAAGTCGAAGTCTGTACCTAGCATGTAGGGTGATTAGTTGGGTACTGTTGTGATGAGGGGTTCCTTGATTTGTGGAGGAGGTTGCGGGGTTAAGGAGGTCGTACGTTTTGTGTTACCTACTGAAATGATTTGGTATGTGAAGGGGGTGAACAGATGAGTCTTCGAAGTGAAGACGGCAGAACGAGGTGGGGACCCTTAGTATTTTCACTGAGTAGTGAAGGTAGAAGGTTCAAATACAGCAGGAGTGAACGGTGGTTGCTGTAGCAGCACGGTGGAAGTTCGACGCTAGTTGAGTGAGGAGATAGTGCGAGTTGATCGAATACTAAAATGGGGGAAATGGGTTTCTACGTATCAAAGTGGAAGGTTGAAATATCTAGAGTTCGAACTTTGAAGATGTCGAGGAAGGAAGCTTTGTGAAGTAGGTGGAGTTAAGTGCTGGCCAGATTTAAGGAAAGGGGATTGGGCTGAAATTAAAAAGGTGAAGCCCATCTCGAAATCAAAGGGGAGTTTGCATCCATGAAGGTCTGGAGAACATGAACTGGATTCGGAAACAGGGATTGGTGTGGATGGTTTCTGAAGTGGGTGAACAGGAAAATATGGTCGGGAGTTCGACGGATTTGATGTCTATGGGATTGTGTCAACGAGCCGAACATTCTGTAACAAAGATGGACACAATTAGAAGCGACTGAAATATAACCGTTCAACAAATCAAAACCAATGTGAGTAAATCTCACTAACTCTGAACAGTTTATAATTTCATGTTGTATTTTTAGAACTGTTAAATATTGATTGATTGATTGATTGTGTATTGACTGTTTGATTGAACTACTAGTCAGTTAGTTGAATTTTCTATATTGATTCTGTTTAACAGAATATATCATATGGAGCTGAAAGTGATGTTATCTATATTGTTTAACATCTGTGATGCAGGGAAACAGGTTGGAGGAATCCGACTGGATTCCTCAACATTTATTTTACTGTTTTTCATATATTGTGATATATGATGTGATATATAATCTGTTGTCGATTATATGCGTTTGGACGATACTGATCATCGTGATTTGATATGTTGAATACCATAACATACCGAATGTTGATAAAGGAATATTTTCAAAGTGTATTTTGAAAATGAATTATTTATATAAAATCGATGGATTTTATATAGAAAAGGAAAAGGATTTTTACAAAAGAAATATTTATAAAATCAAAGGATAAGTTAGAATAAAAGGAAATCATTTGTAAAGTGAAGAACCGTTACTAAAAGTAAATCTTTATAAATGAATAGTTTATTCGAAAAGGAGTTAATCGATGTTAGTTAATCGATGTTAGTTAATCGATTAGAGAATAAAGTTAAAAGGAGTTAATCGATGTTAGTTAATCGATTAGAGAATAAAGTTAAAAGGAGTTAATCGATGTTAGTTAATCGATGTTAGTTAATCGATTAGAGAATAAAGTTAAAAGGAGTTAATCGATGTTAGTTAATCGATTAGAGAATAAAGTTAAAAGGAGTTAATCGATGTTAGTTAATCGATGTTAGTTAATCGATTAGAGAGTAAAGTTAAAAGGAGTTAATCGATGTTAGTTTAATCGATTAGAGTCAAAGCAAATGAGTTAATCGAATATAGTTTATTCGAAGAAAGTAAAAGGAGTTATCGAATATAGTTTATTCGAAAGGAGTTAAGTGAAATGAGTAAATCAATAGCATTAGTCAAATAGAGTTAATCAAATAGTATTAGTCCAATAAAGTTAATTGATAAGTGTTAATCGAATAGAGTTAAGTGAAAAGAGTCAATCGAATATAGCTATTCGAAGGAGGGTTAAGTATGGAAGTTAGTAAAAGGGATATAAAGTGAACTTTGTCTATTTCAAAGTTAGAAATGTTGTTCAGTTAAGGTCTGAGAGGTAGTTCTACCCCAACTTGATTGGCTTCATTTTTAACTAAGGAATAGTTAAGGTTCGGCAGTAAAGGAAATGGGTTGAGTTGGCAGAGCGATGTTTGTTTAAACATCTGTCTAAGTTCAATAAAGAAGCTTTGGAAATGTTTTCCAAATAAGAAACCAGAAATGTTTTCTAATAAAGAAAACAAGAATGGAAATGTTTTCCATTGTTAATAACGTATATTTTCCAATTTTAGAAAATAAGAAATATTGAATATAGGGAAAACAGGAGATAAGTAAATTAATGAAATAAGGAGATGATTGTTAAATGATGTTTGATCGATATAATTTCCATTTGGAAATAATATCGTTGTTTGCACACTTGTTTTTATTCGATAGTTAAATCACAGACTATCGAAGTTTTGACCATTTTAACGTTGTTAATATGGAGAGACCGGTTGGATTATTATCCAAAGAACCACTCTGTATTGGCATAAGCGTTGCGAATCATATATGCCAAAGGAAATTGAAGACGGAGTTATGCAAGGGCTATCCTGTTTACAGAATAGTGCCTTCGGTTCATCCTGTTCCTGGATGACTTGTATGGACGGATGTCTGACAGAGTATTTCCAGACGATCACGTATATTGATTTCTCCAACTGTACCAAGAGTGGAAGCGGAGAAGGAAACTTCTTTTAGCTAACGCGTAATGTATGGTTGAGGACGTCAATCGGTGATTTGATGGATTTAACGATGTGGCATTCAAAGTGAATCTGGTATGATGATAAAGCGTAGCTTCTAGCCTCATCATCCGGTAAATGATAGAAATCGGGCAGGCAGCATGGCTAAGTCGGTCGCACCGAAGTAGGGTGTATAATCACCTGATCTAGAGTTTCATTTAATTCTAAAAATCTATTGTTGATGCTGTCCCATTCGGGAAACGGTTGCTGATCCCAGCCGTTGGTGATATACATTCGATACGCTCAAGCGAAATGAGTGGTCGGTCATGTGTAGCCGGGTTGCAAGATGTTCTTGTTGAACCCAGCGTATTCCTCTCTAGAGGTACACGAGCGATAGGTGGTTCCATACCTTGTCATAGTTGGAAATCCATTACCCAATACGTGCTTGCGGTTTTGAGTTGTATACTATATATGTAGAACGTGAGATGAAAGCGTTTCTGCTAGATGATTATATATACTGTGGTTGATAGACATTATTAAAATATCAAAAGGTTTTTGATATAAAGATATTTTGGATTCTCATAAGGGAAAAACCCGTTCCGTTATACGGCGTGGTCTTATGAGATATCAATTACTTGCTTGAACTGTTTTAAACTATTTTACTCATACCAGTCCCATGACTGACCCGGAGTTTACTTTGTTGTTTTCCCTAAAATCTTGGGTGCCTAAATTTGTATGGGCAGTCAAGTAGTCGGGATTTACAGATATAGTTGATGAGCTGGAGCAGGAGGCTTCAGGATCATATAGCTATAGTTATTTCCGCTGTGTTGTAAGTGATATACTTTGATATTGATGTATATTCAAGTACAGATGTATATTTCAAGTTATGTTATATATTATATGTTATTCGTTCCGCTATGAGATTCGTGTTACTCTGATGTTGTGTTCTTCTTCTTCTTCTTCTATTCTAATTTTCTATCTTATCTTTCCTCACCCTCTAATTTCTTTCACTAATTACCGGGATTTTTTGATGTTTTGGTTATCGACATCGAGTTTATGTCGATATCCAAAGTCGCTCAAAATCCGGGTCGTTACAGTTTTTGTTTTGAATATATTGTTAATACATGGATTTCATATGTGCTCTTTTCCCTTATATCGCACCCATCTAGGTTAGGGGGATATAAGGATTTGATAAGGCATATAAATGAAGTATATGATTGGTATAAGTAATAAAGGGCACCAATTTTCAATATATATACATATATATATATATATGTGTGTGTGTATGCATATAACAACCAGGATTTAATCTTATAAATCTTGCGGTCCTTATTGACATTGCAACTATATATACCACCCTCCTAACCTCTCCAAAATCCTAATCCATCTTATCTTCACGCCTCCATTCTGCTTTAGAATTTCAGAGAAAAACTTAGGTTTTCTTTTAAATCCTTAATCTATATTCCTTTTCTACTCACTTCTGATTTGGGATTCGATTTAGATTTATATTCTGGAATTCAAAGACTTATATATAAGACTTTAATCTCTTGATTCTTATATATAGACTAACAAGAATTGGAAAACGTTTTGTACGAAGGATTTGGATCCTAAACCAAACACCATTCAGATTTCCACTATTTTTATCCTTCTAAGCACAGTGAGTGGAAATGACACCAGTTTGCTATTTTCTTTGTTTTCTAGTGTAAATTTGGAACTATATGCCTAAGGGAATTTGGATATAAACGAAACCATCATATTAGACACCCTCCAAATTCCCTATGATTTTATTGTCTTTGAGGAAATGATCAATTTGTTTGTGTTTGTGGGTTTGGATTGTTGAAATAAAAAAGAAACATGTCGGTGTTGTGAAATTCTCTTTGTTGATCAGATTTATCTTGTTTCAATATCGTGTAAACTCATATGTACAGTTTTGTTGTATAAGGTTAAGACTTGGATTTATTGTAGATTTAAATGTGTTTAAATCTCTATTTTTCTAATTAAAGTATTTAAACATATTTTTTACAAAATATTCAAGTATTAATGTTTTACATACAAACATACACAAAAAGTGAATCTGATCCAAAATAGGAATTATATATGTACATTGGATATATGACACTCAAATCAAACCTAGGTTGCAAGTTTTATGTTAATATTGTTGTTTTCCCCATTTTTAATGGATATATGTTAATATGCATATTTATGCCATGACTGAAGGGAATATGGGTAATAACTTGTACACATTTTATTTGATTAGGGATTTGCATTTCAATGAATATGAACGTTTAAATTCGAACATTTCATTTATGTTTATTTATTTCTATATATTAGTAGCATAATTAACGCAATATTAATGTGTAATAAGTACATTTTAATTAGGTAGTTAGGAATTTAAAATGTCCTCATAGGAATTTTTATGTTTGTATGTATTTGAGTTAATGGCTTAATTAGAATTAATGACACACAGACACGAGGTTAACTGTTAGTTGTAGCAGAAGCCTGCCCAGAACCGCCCGGCATATCTAGTGTCTACAAGTAAGTCTAGTTAATCTGAGAGGTCTGGATGTCATGGGCCATTTAAATTAGTACACGAAGACACGAGGTTATGCCCAACTTACAGTAGAAACCTGTCTGGAACCGCCCGACAAATCCAACATCCATAAGTGGTCGACTGAATGTGAGATGTCTAGTGTGTGTGTTTATATATATATATATATATATATATATATATATATATATATTGTATGTAAAGCAGGCCTGCCTTGGGAAAAAGGTGTTAAGTGGTTGACCTACCTCTTGTTAGGTATTAAGTGGTTAGGACTAGGTTCATTCCTAAGGTTCACTACTTGGTTCAAAACTCAAGTCATGGAACCCTCAATTCGAGGATTTATTTAGTTGTTGGGTCTACCTTTATCCTATATGGTATTTTTTAAATAAAAGGAAATATGATATAACATAAGGGAGAATCTAGCCATTCTCCAACGGCTCACAAAAACAGTTTCTACTGAAAGCAGAAACCGTGCACATAGAGGAACAGAATAAACCAAACAGAAACATCCAAAAAAACAAAAGACGGACAATGTAACACCCCGTGTCCATTAATGTCACTCACAAAGGTAATGTATTAACTTCTATGGAGCGTTTTAAATGAGTATAGAACAGAAACTTAACAACAAGACAGATATAAACAGGACTTGAAAAATTAAAAACTTTATTTCATTGCAGCGGAAAATACATATGTTTGATTACATCGTCAAAACCAGAGCCAAATACATAATATCTATCTTGACTAAATTAAAGTACATAAATTGAAAGACATAATCCCCAATACAAAATAGCCATAAATAAAAGAGAGGCTGAACTTTACTTCATCGATCCAAGCAATCTTCTAAAAGCAAGAAGCACAGCTGCTCAAAATCAAGCTCCACTGGTGCTAGTTCCAACCTGAGCACCTTGGGGGGGGGGGGGAGGAAGAAAAGAGGAGGAAACAAAGGGCGTCAGACATAAATTCTGGCGAGTGCGACAACTTTAACAATTTAATCACCAAAGTAACTAGGCTAAGGCATAAGTTGGAAAATCAGGAAATGACCATGAATCATTGAGTATGGCAGAGTAAACAAGGAAACAGGATGAACAACGATATCGTTAAAGCGCACCTAACCCACACTAAGATAATTACTAAACTACACCAACACTATGAGATAATTGCTATACTGCACCACCACTAGTATACTGCACCACCACTAGTCACCCAAAGGTTGATCCCGCCTACATAACTTAATAATGATATTGGTAGTTTTGTGCACCCCTAGCTGCCTTCATAGGTGCCGCCTACCCCTGTCTCCACTAGGTGTACCCACTACCCCAAGTGATCGGCTCCCTAACTCGTAGATACCCGTGCTGGCCCCACAGAGGGGTGTATCACTCCCCAAAGTGGCAACCCGATACCACAAATAATGCACGGTTTATACCTACACGATGCAACAACGTATTACCTACTAGCCCGGGTCCACATACACATATGAACCTGTTGGATTTGCATTGCCACCGCTAACACGGTTTGGCCTCTTACAGTCAAGCCCAGTATGTGTGTCCCGTCCTCGACTTGGGTCGAGCCCACAAAGATACGTGTGGGTTACTGGTTGAAACGGGCCCCCATTACTTGACACAAGCTATCCACCTAAGCTTGATCCCCTCTAGTACATCCCACTTAACCCACTTAACCCACTTCTTATTAATGTTCACTTACGTGTTTCAATTTTGGTTAAGTATTTCTAATCGTATTTCAAATTCCACCCAAGGCACCCACTAGATTCCACATGCCACCCAAGGCACCCACTTAACCCCCTCATGTCCCACTACATGTTTATCTGGTTAAGTGTTTCTTGATTCATTAAGACCGTAACCTCATAAAGACCTCTCGCGTTTGACTGGCATTTGTGGCAGCTGTTATTGTCGGGTGGGTCTGGGCAGTCTTACATCATAAAAGAGCCTAACCTCATGTGTTTCCAATTGTTACATATTTAATTTATGCCTAAGACCTCCCACATTAGACTGGCATTTGTGGCAGCTGGATTTGCCGGGCGGGTCCGGGCAGTCTTACACCACAAAAGAGCCTAACCTCGTGTCTTAGACGATTAATTACTCCTAGTTAATCATTCCCCAATTTGAATTACTTTCCCTATTCAAATTATCAATTAATTCCAAATTTAACTATGGCCATAATTGACTCAATTATGTCCATCTATTTATGGTATGTAAAATCATACCAATTTTCATCACAAATTTAATTTATGCCTTTTAAGGCATCTATGCCAGTTAAATCTTTTAATATTATCCCCTTTTACCCACGTTGTACGTTTATTCGTTTAACGTAAAATATATATTAGACTCGAATAGTCTAACTCATGGAATAAAGAGAAAACATCACAACATACATATAATTAAAACTAGATCTAAACATAAGGAGTGGACTTGCATGTGTGAAGGATGTTCTACATCTAAAACTTGCATAGGCCAAAGTTTCAACTTGCATAAAACTACATATGTCATAGATCCAAATCTAAAGGCATAAACTTGTTTAGATAACTTGCATAAATCATGTATGTCATAGATCTGCATCTAAAGGTGTAAACTTGCATAGGAAAAAACCACAAACTTGCATAACATGATTCATATTCCAAACTCATATATTGGTGTATACTGGCATATGTGATTTATGCAACATAATGATGGTGTAAACTTACATCTAAACATGTAAACTAGCATGTAGAATTTAGCATATAACTCACACAATAGCCTAACTTTAGATCTAAAATAGATGTCATGAAGCATATAAGGTTATACATATAATTTTCCCCAACTTGCATATGATTCATGTCTTAATAAAAATCTAAACTTGCATACATACTTATGATTTATCATATGAATCAACATACCCAAACTAACATATGAACAACATGGTGATTCGATTATACATAAGCCAATCATAAAATTACAACATGGACAATCACAACTTTACAAGATAGCATCATAGAATTTACAACATAAACATCACAATTTTACTACATGAATAATAACATGCGGTGTCTTGAATTCTGAATTCTGAGTTCTGAAGTTGTAATAGCTTTCCCTTGAAGAAGATTCATTGTTAAAGTTGAAAAGGATTGATTTAGACTAGCTTTCTTCCTCTTTAATTGGTGGCGGCTATGCTGTGTTGCTAGGTGACGGCATGGAGGCCATGAATCTAATTTTGTTTTGATTTTAGGGTTTGAGTCTAGAGGTGTTTTTATAGAGTTTAGGATTAATTTAGGCCATCCGATCAACCTAGAAGCAACCTGAACCATCCAAACAAGATAGGGTGACACCTCAGCCCTAATGACTCAACACAGTTTTTTCTATAATTTACATATTTCTTATTTATGACAAATTCCACATGTAAATTATTCCCATTTTAATTATGCCATAACTATATTTTTAATTATGCTCACAATTAATGGTATACAGAATATATCATTTCATGAACCAATCTATGCCATGTAATTTTCATGTTTATCCTTCATATTTATATGTAAATTATAAATCTATTATTGTTAATTACATATTCCCCCTTTTACCGTATACATTAATTACCCATATACAAATATCCATTTTTACATGCTTAAATCTTTCTTACCTTTAATTTGTCATAAAAGCCAATCAAAGAAGACCACATAAAAAATAAACATTAACAACCAAAAATGCGCCATGTACGCCACATGATGCGTACACGTCATATATATATATATGTATATGTATATGTATATATTCTATATATATATATGTATATATATATATATTTTCTATATATATTTTCTTTTTATCTATCTTCCCAATTACCTATTTTCACACTAAACCACTTTTTGAACTGTGTTCGCACTAAGCCATTTTAAGCCATTCCCCTAAAACAAAAATATGACACTGGTGGGGATCGAACTCTGTACCCCTTGTATGCAAGTCACGTGTTCCAACCAAATGGGCTACTAAGTCTTTTGCTTACAAAACTTAGAACAATGCTAAACATTTATTCTTTTCTCATTCTTTTTTTTCATGTTTTGCTGCAATATTTAATTTAAAGATATCTTTTTCATACAGAATCCAATTTACACAAACTCGGACTCTATCTAAACTAGAATTTCGAGACGAACACAATGGCGCAACCCATTTCCCTTAATTCTCACATCTGAGATTAATTATTCTTTAATTTAGTTGATTCGATTATTCAAAAAATCAGGGTATTACATTCACCCCCACTTAAAGGATTTCGTCCTCGAAATCTCTAAGTCAAGAAGAACGTATCCTACCATCCAAACAACCATCTACTCAACCATCAAACACAGGCTTCCATTGTCCTTAAAATTTTCTAATGCTATATGAACATATGCAAGAAGTGTGTGTATAGGTTCCTTATCTAATGCAAAATCAGGCGGTCTACTGATTCAGTTGACCTCCTTAATGCAAACCATGATAGTGCCATGCGTCCATTATGTATGCGAAAGAATCCTATCGATACATGTTATTTCTACATGTATGCACAACCATTCACCAAAATGCAATATCCATATGATAGTACAACCATTATACATCCATTTCTTAAATATGTACACACATTTATATGCAATATGAAGTGACTGAGCCGATCTAGTGCCTAAAGTGTGTGTATATGCATCCACGAGCAACCACTAGCAAACATTTGCATCCACATGCATCCATCATACATAACATGTCTCAAACACATGTTTCAACCATAGGACTACCCTATCTAAAGGTCAAAGGTACTAACGAGAGGACATACTAAAGATAAGATAAGCATAAGGTAAGCGATAAAGGAGGAATTAATAGACATACCCTCGAAAAGAAAAGGGTATAATGAACGCATCTTCTCTTCCGCCTCCCAAGTAGCGTTGCTCTCATTATCTCGCCAATGCACTTTGACTAGCTTGACCTCTCGATTCCTCAACTTCTTAACCTCCGACCCACAAGAAACATTGTCCTTAATTCATCAACTAAGCAGCTAGTCGAACCTTCCTCCCCTCGTCTATCTCAAAGATACCGACAAGTCCTCCACTTTCTTGAGCCAACTTCTAGCCCCGACAAACACCTAAGTCCCATGAAGCGGTTTTTCGCCCATCGTACGGAAGTCCTCATATATCTTAGGAAAAATCATCTATACACGGAGGAAGAGATTCAAATGGGAGAGATGAAGATATTCAAAACGAAGAATCGAAGGAAGGATATATGGCTCTTGGGGATTATGTTTTTAAAATAAACCTTTCTCTTGAAAATACTCTCCTTAAAACATACTTTTGAAGGTACTTCTTTATAAAATTGTTTTTGAAAAACAACTTTTCAAAATTCATATCTGTTCTGGTAACCTTCAGCTCTGATACCACGTGTAACACCCCATGTCCGTTAATGTCACTCACAAAGGGAATGCATTAACTTCTATGGAGCGTTTTAAGTGAGTATAGAACAGAAACTTAACAAAAAGACAGATATAAACAGTACTTGAAAAATTAAAAACTTTATTTCATTGTAGAGGAAAATACATATGTTTGATTACATCGTCAAAACTAGAGCCAAGTACATAATATCCATCTTGACTAAATCAAAGTACATAAATTAAAAGACATAATCCCCAATACAAAATAGCCATAAATAAAAGAGTGGTTGAACTTTACTTCAGCGATTCAAGCAATCTTCTAAAAGCAAGAAGCACAGCTGCTCAAAATCAAGCCCCATTGGTGCTAGTTCCAACCTGAGCACCTTGGGGGGGGGGGGGGGGAAGGAAGAAAAGAGGAGGAAACAAAGGGGGTCAGACATAAAGTCTGGCGAGTGCGATAACTTTAACAATATAATCACCAAAGTAACTAGGCTAAGGCATAAGTTGGAAAATCAGGAAATGACCATGAATCATTGAGTATGGCAGAGTAAACAAGGAAACAGGATGAACAACGATATCGTTAAAGCGCACCTAACCCACTGTAAGATAATTACTAAACTACACCAACACTATGAGATAATTGCTATACTGCACCACCACTAGTCACCCTAAGGTTGATCCCGCCTACAGAACTTAATAATGATATTGGTAGTTTCGTGCACCCCTAGCTGCCTTCATACGTGCCGCCTGCCCCTATCTCCACTAGGTGTACCCACTACCCCCAAGCGATCAGCTCCCTAACTCATAGATACACGTTCTGTCCCTACAGTGGGGTGTATCACTCCCCAAAGTGGCAACCCAATACCACAAATAATGCACGGCTTATACCTACATGATGCAACAACGTCTTACCTACCAGCCCGGGTCCACATACGCATATGAACCCGTTGGACTTGCGTTGCCACTGCTAACCCGGTTTGGCCTCTTACAGTCAAGCCCAGTATGTGTGTCCCGTCCTCGACTTGGGTCGAGCCCACAAAGATACGTATGGGTTATTGGTTGAAACAGGCCCCCATTACTTGACACAAGCTATCCACCTAAGCTTGATCCCCTCTAGTACATCCCACTTAACCCACTTCTTATTCATGTTCACTTACATGTTTCAATTTTGGTTAAGTATTTCTAATCGTATTTCAAATGCCACCCAAGGCACCCACTAGATTCCACATGCTACCCAAGGCACCCACTTAACCCCCTCATGTCCCACTACATATTTATCTGGTTAAGTGTTTCTTAATTCATTAAGACCGTAACCTCATAAAGACCTCTCACATTAGACTGGCATTTATGGCAACTGGATTTGCCGGGCGGGTCCGGGCAGTCTTACACCACAAAAGAGCCTAACCTCATGTCTTTACAATTGTTACATATTTAATTTATGCCTAAGACCTCCCACATTAGACTGGCATTTGTGGCAGCTGGATTTGCCGGGCGGGTTCGGGCAGTCTTACACCACAAAAGAGCCTAACCTCGTGTCTTAGATGATTAATTACTCCTAATTAATCATTCCCCAATTTGAATTACTTTCCCTATTCAAATTATCAATTAATTCCAAATTTAACTATGACCATAATTGACTCAATTATGTCCATCTATTTATGGTATGTAAAATCATACCAATTTTCATCACAAATTTATTTTATGCCTTTTAAGGCATCTATGCCAATTAAATCTTTTAATATTATCCCCTTTTGCCCCATGTTGTACGTTTATTCGTTTAACGTAAAATATATGTTAGACTCGAATTGTCTAACTCATGGAATAAAGAGAAAACATCTCAACATACATATAATTAAAACTAGATCTAAACATAAGGGGTGAACTTGCATGTGTGAAGGATGTTCTACATCTAAAACTTGAATAGGCCAAAGTTAAAACTTGCATAAAACTACATATGTCATAGATCCAAATCTAAAGGCATAAACTTGTTTAGGTAACTTGCATAAATCATGTATGTCATAGATCTACATCTAAAGGTGTAAACTTGCATAGGCAATAACCACAAACTTGCATAACATGATTCATATTCCAAACTCATATATTGGTGTAAACTTGCATATGTGATTTATGCAACATAACGATGGTGTAAACTTACATCTAAACATGTAAACTAGCATGTAGAATTTAGCATATAACTCACACATGTCATAGCCTAACTTTAGATCTAAAATAGATGTCATGAAGCATATAAGGTTATACATATAATTTTCCCCAACTTGCATATGATTCATGTCTTAATAATAATCTAAACTTGCATACATACTTATGATTTATCATATGAATCAACATACCTAAACTAGCATATGAACAACATGGTGATTCGATTGTACATAAGCCAATCATAGAATTACAACATAGATGATCACAACTTTACAAGATAGCATCATAGAATTTACAACATAAAATCACAATTTTACTACGTGAATAATAGCATGCGGTCAATAATTCACATCATATCCAAATAGTCCACATCATAACTCAATCAAATTAATTTGCTAATTATTTTATTAAAATTATCGAACTCACAATTGAGAGGTCTTGAATTCTGAATTCTGAGTTCTGAAGTTGTAATAGCTTTCCTTGAAGAAGATTCGTTGTTAAAGTTGAAAAGGATTGATTTAGACTAGCTTTCTTCCTCTCTAATTGGTGTCGGCTATGCTGTGTTGCTAGGTGACGGCTTGGAGGCCATGAATCTAATTTTGTTATGATTTTAGGGTTTGAGTCTAGAGGTGTTTTTATAGAGTTTAGGATTAATTTAGGCCATCCGATCAACCTATAAGCAACCTGAACCATCCAAACAAGATAGGGTAACACCTCAGCCCTAATGACTCAGCACAGTGTATTAAATGTTCATTTTTTTCTATAATTTACATATTTCTTATTTATGACAAATTCCATATGTAAATTATTCCCATTTTAATTATGCTATAACTATATTTTTAATTATGCTCACAATTAATGGTATATTAAATATACCATTTCAGGAACCAATCTATGCCATGTAATTTTCATGTTTATCCTTCATATTTATATGTAAATTATAAATCTATTATTGTTAATTACATATTCTCCCTTTTACCCTATACATTAATTACCCATATACAAATATCCATTTATACTTGCATAAATCTTTCTTACCTTTAATTTGTCATAAAAGCCAATCAAAGAAGGCCACATAAAAAAATCATTGACAACCAAAAATGCGCTACATACGCCACATGATGCGTACACGTCATATATATATGTGTGTGTGTATATATTATATATATATATATTCTATATATATTTTTTCTTTTTAACTATCTTTCCAATTACCCATTTTCACACTAAACCACTTTTTGAACTGTGTTCGCACTAAGCCATTTTAAGCTGTTCCCCTAAAACAAAAATATGGCGCTGGCGGGGATCGAACTCTGTACCCCTTGTATGCAAGTCACGTGTTCCAACCAAATGAGCTACTAAGTCTTTTGGTTACAAATCTTAGAACAATGCTAAACATTTATTCTTTTCTCATTCTTTTTTTTTCATGTTTTGCTGCAATATTTAATTTAAAGATATCTTTTTCATACGGAATCCAATTTACGCAAACTAGGACTCTATCTCAACCAGAATTCTGAGACGAACACAATTGTGCAACCCGTTTCCCTTAATTCTCACATCTGAGATTAATTATTCTTTAATTTAGTTGATTCGATTATTCAAAAATTCAGGGAGTTACAGACAACAGCCAAAAAGAAAGCCAGGCAGCATGCGATGCATACGAAGCCTCATCTGACTCGAAAAAAGCAAAAGAAAAGTACGTTCCCTCCAAGGAAGCCGACTGGAATGGCAGGTAAGTCCAAATCATCAGTCCATAATCTCTGACAGATCCAACTCTACACCATCCATCGAATCCAAGGTGGCTAGAGACATCAGAGAAAAGCACCAAACATCTAGCTCAACCTACAAGTCCATCTCCACCTTCTCCCAAAACCCAGTTGAGATAAAGTATCAAAAGGATCAACCAGTCCAGATAGTTCAAATCCTAAAACCTATAATCCAGGACCTACAACACTATAAAATGACTTAATATCAGGGGGGTGGGCAGTGTAAGAAAGTGAAAGTAGCAGCAGTAAACATATAAGCAAAAAATCAACCAATAACTGCCCTAGGAGTGGCCGATACTGAGGAAACATCAAAGGTAACAACCAAACTCCTAGACCTAGAGCCTAAAACACCCTTGAAAGCTTACCTTGAAACGCAAGCAAAACATCATTCCTTACTCTCCAGATAATGGTAGGAGGATCCATAGCCAATTCGTCAAAAACTGCCTTATTCCGCGCACACCAGATGTGCCATCAGATAAGATAAGGAATTAAACGAAGTAGGATCGAGCAAAGAGATTTATCTGAAATGCCTGACCACTAGAATCTCTGGGAATCTTCCAATGAGGTGACACTACCTCGAAAGCCCATCAGGTTCCCAAAGTAATTCCAGACAGACTTGGCATAGGACCTGGAGAATAACATATGAAAGGAGGATTTCGAGCATCCTGACCTACAACACCTGCAGTGGGAGACGAAAGGGATACTGACTCTTTGGAGGTTCTCATCTATCGGTAACCCGTCATGCAAGGTTTTCCACATAAATAGAGAGACCTTTAGAGGTATTCAGACATTCCAAACGAAAGAGAAAAGATGGAGACATGGACCTGGCATCCTCACCGAATTCCGCGCCGCCTTAAGCGAGAAGGGACTACCGTCCCAAACGATGCCACCGCCACGAGCATCCGACAAAACCTTCATGGATTGCATCTGTTTCCACGTCTCACTAGAATAGGATGGGACACCAGTGAAATTTGTTCCAGCCAGCCTGCAATCCTTAACATGGAGGAACGTAGCCTATAGGGAGTCGTTAGCTCCAAACCGCGCCCATAGCTTACAAGCAAAGGCCAACAGATGTCCTAAGGGTTACGGAGGCCAAGGCCTCCCTCACTTTTGGGACGAAAAATGGTATTAAATTGTCCTAATAGACGATAATGTGAGTAAGGTAGTTCTCCAAGAAATGTCTGCTTCTTATCTAGGAGATAGTGAGGGCTGACTTATGGATAGATTAAACCATCGTCTGAGGGAAGATTAAGTGGGTAGGTGTTCACCCGTAGGAACAGTTAGATAATAACAAAAAGGTTCATCAGGAGGGTTTTCTTAAATGAAATTGCATTACGAACCCAAACCTGGTAATAAGTGGCTGTTACTATTTTTTGACCTACAAGGAGAGATATTGTAGTGACCCGAAAATCCCCGCCCTCCAAATCGACCGCAAGGCCTTATTCGAAAGTCGGAAATCGTCAAATATGCTAACTTTGGGCATACAACACATCAGATTAAATAATAGAAGACTTTTATAAACATCATAATAATGTTACATCAGAGTACAGAATATCAGAGTATGAATAAATATTATAGCGAAAGATAAATTTGCAATAAATGTAATACAATGCAGCGGAAACCAATAAAATAACACAGCGGAAGACTATCAATACTCTGGACACAACTTTTCGCTTCGACCCAGAATCCTGCTAAATGAAATAATCTGCAAAACTAAACTACTGACTGCCTGTGCAGAAAATATGGGCACACAGAGTTTAGGTAGAAACAATAAACTCCGAGTCAGTCATGGGACTGGTGTGAGAACTCTAAAACAGTTATTAATAACTTATATAAAATAAGGAATATCTTGGGACCATGTCGTATGTCATGGAACGGGTTTCCTCCCAAGAATACCATAAACAAACTATGCCAATTATGTACGTATGGATCTACTAAGCATCAATCAACATGCAATATCCCAATCTACCCATTTAGGCTTAACCCCAAATTTAGATTTTTCGAAATCCAACTCACTTTACAGAAATTATTCCTTTGGACTTTATTCCCGAATTCTTATTTCAAATCATTTGAAATACATATCTAACATTTATATCAAAGTAGATTTCACTTTGGGATTTCAAACCAAAATCTTTGGAAATATGAATTCCAAAACATAACAATGCATACAAACAAGTACGCAACCAAATATCGCGCTCCCCGTCGACAAGGCAAAGGGCACGCACCTAAGCAACTCGATATAAATGTGCACCTCCTACGATGGAGCAGGCTACACTGACGATGCACCTCCCACGCATGGAAGCATACACCGCCCAAAGCCATTTAAGGCTATAACACCCATACTTTTAGTCGTCCGGGTTACTCGAATCTTTAGCCATATACCAAATCATTTCATATCCCGAAGTAGGGAAAATAATTTTGCAACATAATAATCACAAGTACTTTCCAAAATATAGCACTTTACATTAGCAATTCACACATATGATCAGTCACTATTAATCACATAACCTTTGAGCTCGTATGTCTCAAAGAAGGGTGTTAAGCAAGAGAATAAATTCTCCGCCACCAAAAAGATATATCATCAATAGCAACTAATTGGTTATGCGTTGAACTACAATGTCAAACACATAATACATTTCGAAATCATCTCGACAACATTGAGTTTAGGCCTTGAAATCCTTTCTGTTTTATAAAACATTTTTATAAAACATTCCCTATCCAAAATCGGGAATACATTTCTTTTCACTTACGAAAAATATCATTTCAAAATCATTCATTAAATTTGAAATGAACTCAACATCGCTAACACCTCATAGTCAAATCGTGAAGTGTTTTACAAGGCATTAGCATACCAGTATTTCTACCCAACCCAGTGCTAAATGTAAAAGCATATTTTGCTCATAAACTGGTCGAGCACAATCCAAACAATTCATCCATAACAATCAATATCAAAAACCAAGTATATTTGGTTTATACCATGTCTCATGTTTTGGTAATTTAATTACCCTATGTTCATTCAAATTTAATTAAAGATTTATTAAAACTCAATGTAACAACCTAGAAAATCAGAACCAATTTAAAAATTTTATTTTGGTAATTTTAATGAATTTTGAATATTTAAAATGATTTGTTTTAATTAATAACGAAGATAAATTTATTTTTGATGAAGTTAAAACGAATAATTTTATTTTAATTATATAACGAGCCTAAAATGGCGCGGCAGTTCGAAAATTCGATTTAAAATTTCAAATGAATATACATAATTCAATATAAGTCAGAATTGGATGAAACAAGAAATCTTTGAATCTGATTAACTATATCTTTCTAACGGATGTAAGAAATTGAGATTTCACTTTATAGAGTGAAAGATATGTCCAGTTTAAAATTCAGAAAAGTCGCTGTGAAATTTATATATATTTTAATATATATAAAGGTCCTTAAAAATAGCCATTTTGCAAACATCCTCCGTTTTCAATAAAACCACTTTTGTTGGATCCGGGATATCAAATTATTGCTAGATTCAAATTTCCATAATTTTTGAAATCAATATGTGAGCGTGGCAAAAGAAAACGTGTTTTAACAGTTTAAGTCAATATGGATCGACCTGAAAATGGCCATTTTTCAGACGTTCTCAGAATTTGACAAATTAGTTTTTTTAGGACTGTATCGTCAATACAAATAAAGAAATAATTTTTCTAGAATTTTTAGAGTCAGTATATGGACCCGGTAAATTAAAATGTACGTTTAGAATTGAATATATAGATTTATATTTTAATTTAAATGAAAACTGATCGAAACGGTCAAATTGGCTAACAGGGCATATCCCATTGTGTTCGGAATAGGGGTAGTTGGTTAGGGACGACAGTCGGTGGATTCGATTTTGAGTTCGAAATAAAAATTTGCTTTACAGAATAAATTAAAATAAAAATATATAATAGTATATTTTTCTCCGGTCAAACCCAATTACCTTTCCCCCCACGGTCAAACGAGAAAACCTCAGCCCCCAAAATTAAACCCGTCGTTCTCCTTGAACCCCCCTTGCCCGTCGCTCTTTCCTTCCGACGCCGCAGGAGGCGGCTCCCTACCCCAGCCACCGTCGATCGGTAGCGCCCCCCTGTGACCTCACCCCCCTCCTCCTTCGCCTTCCTCCTTTTCTCCACGCCTCTAATTCAAACTCCACAACCCCAAATCGCCACCACCGGCCATCCCAACGCCATCATCGGCCGTGTGTGCCTTCTCCCACCACCAGCAGGTCTTGGCGATCCCCTCTGGACCCCCATCTCCGACGTAAACCGCCCTCTCCTCCTCCGAAAGATAAAAACAGTAAGCTCCTCCTTTTATTTTATTTTATTTTATTTTAGATTCAGTTTTTATATAAATACATAGATTAAATTCAGATTTTAATTTAGATACAGTGTATAAATTCGGTTTTTAGTTTTAAAATAACGTAGTATAAAAATCTGGTTTTTTATATGTGATAACATAGAGAAAAGGTATGATTTTTATTGTATGTGAAACGTTGAAAAGATAAGATTTTTAGAAATAAAAAGGAATGATTTTTAGAAATGAAAAAAGATTATATTTTATATAAGGATAGACTATATTTTTATATAAGGAAAAAAGTTCGATTTTTATATATATGAAGTACAAATAAAAATATGATTTTTATTTATATAATAAAGATGTAAAAATAGGATTTTTATATAGAGAACTGAATTGTCAAAATATGATTTTTACTATGTTGTAGCGATACAAAAATACGGTCTTTTATATGTATGAAGCGACATAAAGATTTGATTTTTCAAAAAGTATGAATTTTTCATTATATAAAATGTGACTTTATATACGGCGAGAAAATAAGAATATGAATTTTATATTCTTAGCATAATAAAAATATGATTTCTATATGTACAGTAGCATTATAAAAATATAAATTTTTATAAAGAAGTAGCGGTATAAAGTGATGATTTTTATTTATGAAGTAGCGGAATAAAAATTCGATTTTTACCTATATAGTAGTGAAACAAAAATTCGATTTTTACATGTATAGATTTGAAATAGAAATTTGATTTCTATATATATGATAGCGTAACGACCCAGGAAATCTGAACCAATTTAAAAATTTTAAATTGGCTAAAATAGTGGATTTTAAATATTTAAAATAAATATTTTAAATAATAGCAATGAAAACTGAGTTTGAATCGACGTTCTGAAGTCGGCGACTTCAATCCGCCGCCGCCATCGCCTGGCGCCACCGAGTGGGCCCATCGGTAAGGACTATCTCTTGCTTTGGTTCAGGACGGAAATCCAATTTCCAAATATGACATCGTGCGGTTTTGATTGTATATATATATGGCGACATGATATATGGTACCCATGCCGTCTATGATTGATAGTTATGATTCGAAGTTGTTTTTGAAACATGTAAACACTAGTAATAATATCAATTGCTTTTGTTTTATTCGTATCAACCATATTTTGGCCATTATAAGGTAAAACTCTATCCTCCGGTTTGCGTTGCATTGTGTGATGGGAACTGAGTCTTATAATGGCTTCATTTTATAAAAAGCATTGCGATGTTTTAAAAGAAAGATTTGTAGTTAAAGCACTGGCAATCCAATGGAGTAAACCCGTTCCACGAAAGTGGCGTGGTCCTGTGATTAGCCATATTATAAATGTGTTGAGTAGATTTCTCATACCAGTCCCATGACCGACTCGTAGTTTGTTTCACTTTC
Source organism: Allium sativum (assembly GCA_030737875.1). Taxonomy (NCBI): domain Eukaryota; kingdom Viridiplantae; phylum Streptophyta; class Magnoliopsida; order Asparagales; family Amaryllidaceae; genus Allium; species Allium sativum. Next base: position 254,916,647 of record CM060927.1, on the reverse strand, counting down.
AAACTCGGGTGCCACTTTTTCTACACGGGCAGCCTTGTATTCAGGTTTAGCTGGTTCTTTCTGGATAGCTGGAGCTGAGGATAGATTCTATTAGTTATCTCTTTTTATGCTGTTCAGCTCCTATTGTACATTATGTTTGTTTTCCGCTGTAGACATTTATGTATAGCTGAACTGTATTTGTACTAAGTATGATCTTGTATACTGTGTAACTCTGATGATTACTTTTATCCAGTATATTCTATTGTTCATTATCTGGTGTATTTATTTAATTCTGTTCTGCTATTATCTATTTCTGTGTTATATTCCAAAGATTACCCTTGTCTCCGTCTGAACGGGATTTGGGGTCGTCACAGATAGCGAATTAAAAATGTGACTTTTATTTATATATGAACAGCGTGAAAAGGATGCGTTGGAATTTCGAACAAATCCAAACAGTTCAGAAAGAAAGACTGACGGAGTGGAACCCTAAGGTGAGAACTTCTCACTTTAATTTTATTTTCTAGTTAAAATATATACTAGGATGTAGATGATGTTTAGTAGCACCGGACACCCGTCATCCACAAACCATGGACGACTTGTTTGATTGTTTGGTTTGGTTGATTGGATAATTTGGTTGAATTTGTTAGGGAATTGAAATGAATTGATTAGAATTGTTATGTGTGTATGGCGTGAGCCAATATCAGGAATTGGGTAATGCTAGACATTACCCGATTTCAATATCGCGCCGTTATGCTGCCGAAATTTTATAAAATATGTTAGAACAATAAAAATTTCATTTTATTGTATAAATGAAATGAATAAAATATTCATGTGTTGAAATAATTATTTATCGTTAAAAATATAATTTTTAATGTGTATATAAATAAAATAATAATTATTTACAAACTGAATGATTTGTTTATGTACACCCATTTTATTGATATTGATTGGGACGATAAATTTTACACATCGCCCAACTGCACAAATAAAAATCAGTGTTTATTGTTTGAAACCCCACACGGGTGTTGGGATGATATTTGACATACATTAATCCCAATTGTTTAGTGGTTTGTCGATCGTTTGGTTGACAGGCTGTTGTAAGCGTTAAATATTTATATTTAATGCTTATATAGTGTAGAATGCACTTTGGATGATGGTTGATTGTTTATCATGGCTGTTGTATACATGTGTTGTATGAAATCCATATAATCAACATTGTATGGTAATTGACTGTGTCTGATTCCAGTTTAGAAAGAAGGAATATTTTAAAATAACGAATATTTTAAAATATTATTTAGAAAAGATTCAAAATATGATTTTGATGTCCATTATGAGATGGACACGAAAATATTTAAATATATAACGCCGTGTTTATTAGATATGTGCCATTTTGATGCGAACGGTATTTATATCAATTTTATTCATTTCTATAATGAATATCAAAAAGGAAATAACTTCAAAATCAAATATTTTGAAAATATCACACTTATATTATAATGATGTAGAATATTCAATTTTGGCTTAAAATTGAAAAAGAAGTTGAAATCATTTTTAAAACGAATTTAAAACGATTTATAAAATATGTTTTGAATTGAAATCAACGAAATATATATAATATATATTATATATATATATAATGGCCTGAATAGAACGCGTCGCGCCACGACCGTTCTCGAATTTCGACCATTGAGATGTTACGTGAGATCCGGCCATCGGATTCTCCTGAAACCGGGGCCATTGGGTTCATATCGAAAAGAGCTTTCTAATGAATATGAGAGATTTGAAATCTAACAGTTGGATTTGGAATTATGTCCAAATCAAATTTGGAAAAGGTCGCTGTAAGTGCAGTTCGATGACCGTATATGGAAATCGACATTACGGGCCTTGATAAAATTATTAAAAATGTTAATAATTTGTGTAAAATCATAATAAATGATTTAGAACAAATTAGGATGAAAAATTCCGTATTTGAAAAGATAGAAATATATTTTTATTGAAATGAACTAGAATTATAATCCAATATTTTTAAATAAATAAATTGAATCTGATATGGTTTTAAAAATAATCGGAATTTCTAATATACGAATTGGAATGGATTTTAATCGAAATTATCTTCGGAATATTTCGATATTGGATTCCATGATTATATGGATATTGTGGAAGAATTTGGAAGGTATATATATCGTTATTCCAATACGATATATGTTGATTTCAGAATTTGATTTTGAATATAAGCCGATATATTTTCTATTCAGAGCCTTGTACTTAATATCAAATGGGATTTGGGTTTATCGTGAATGGTGTTTTAAATAACACTTGTTCTTTAACCCGTTTAACAATGGAATGAGATTTTGGGTTTGTCGTGAATGGTTTCTTTAATAATACTGTTCTTAAACCCAATGGAGTTAAGAAAATTAGAAATTAACTGGAGATTAGCTAAGTTGAATGGTTTCCTGGGTATTGATCTGATGTTGGTTTCGGCCTTCGGGGTTAATACTTAGGGAATTGTTCTCTTGCTAATTTACGGTTAGAGATGATGAATGGGATGTGAATTGGGTTTATCGTGAACCGTGTTTTTTAACGACATTCGTTCTTTAACCCAATTTACAGTGTAATGTGATTTGGAATATATAAATCTTTATTTAAGATTTAATGGGAATTTTCCAAAGTAAAGTTTTCCAATTAATTAATATTTAATTGGAATTGAATTGAATTGAATTTTGGGTTGTCGTGAATGGTATCTTTAATAATGATGTTCTTAAACCCAATGGAGTTAAGAAAATTAGAAACTAACTGGAGATTGGCTAAGTTGAGTGGTTTTCTGGGCATTGATTTGATGTTGGTTTCGGCCTTCGGGGTTAATACTTAGGGAATTGTTCTCTTACTAATTTACGGTTAGAGACAGATGGAGTGGAATGTGATTTTGGGTTTATCATGAACCGTGTTTCAAATGACAATGGTTCTTTAACTCAGTTAAAAACATGATATGATTTCCAAAGTTATATAATCATTATTTTTGGGAAGATTAAAACTAAGTTGAGTTTTAATGAATCTTTAATTAGATTGAAATGATCGAGAATAGAGTATCATCAGTTTTGCTCCAAGCGATAGTTAAATTTTTAATTAGATTTGAACGTGACATGGTAATTAATTTTACTGGTACCACCGTGGTGATTAGAGATGGAGTATTACTAGTTTTGCTCCACGGGATGAATAGGTTGGAATTGGGAAACTAAACAAATAATTACTTCGGTAAGGTTCGTTAATCCCGACTAGTTTGGAAAACCTTAATATGGTTTAAAATTGTGAAAAGGATATTTGAATAAAATAATATCTTGGATTGAAATAAGGCGTATGTTGTGTTTTCATAGCACTTTTTTATTATATACGTGAGTTATTCAGAAAGACCGGGTTTATCCCATTCTGAATAACTGATTCGACGATATGTCGATGATGAAGACGGTGGTTGAAGACCGAAGGTCTTCACATCGGTTGGATGATTACTGATGTCTTGATTGGGCTGTACACCCAAGACGAGGTAATAAGTGGTGATCGTCCATATGTACTTGGAGATCGACCAAATATGCGAGGGCCTCTCTCCTGTATTGGACATATGGGACAAGGAATAAGGTGCCTCAAGTTTCGTTCAGACCCAGAACGGACTTGTAAATGGACTGTGTGTCTGACATTGGATTTCATTTTGTGTGATTGATAGACATCAGTTGCATGGCATTAATTGCCTATGTGGCATGCTGAGATGCAGTGATCAAGGATTTTGTTGAAAAGCAGAGCCTTGTGGTTGATGATCAAAGCACAACTTTAATATAGCGTCGCTTTGTGGATAGCGTTAATCCGCGAGCCTCACAATCCGGTGTGAACCAGAAACGGAAGATGACCTCAGGGAGGACATGCATTTCCTTGTAGATAGGAGTGGTGTCAGCATTTTACAAGCCCTGACAAGTTTGACTCATGTGGATGATGGAAAGTAAGGCGCCTCGGTTATATTGGTCACTACGGTCCCGATGGATGGTTTGGTCGGTATATGACCAATTTACGCCCCATAGGGCGGGGAACGCATTATTCAGGCATTTTAATCCTCTCCGTGTGGACCAGCCCGGACGATCCAAAGGCTTGATTGAGTACTTGCCTGAGACATGGGCTAGATTGTCTCGAAGCGGTGAAGACGATCCCTTGCCTCGGTTCATAGATGGAAATCCAAATTCCAATATGTGACATTACGGTTTTAGTTGTAATCCTATATATGGCAACATAGTGGGATGGGGCGCTCATGCCGCTTATGATTGATACATTTATATTTGAAGTTGTTTTCCTTCACTTATAAGAATAATAAAAGATTAAATTTGACATATCAAGCATTATTTGGCTATTATAAGGTAAAACCCTATCCTCCGGCTTGCGTTGCATTGTGTGATGAAACCTGGGTCTTATAATAGCTTCATTATTCTTTATTTAGCATTGCGCTGTTTGTTATATGCACTGGTATTCTTGGGGTTAAACCCGTTTCGTGTTATACGGTGTGGTCCCTTGATTTACCTAACTTTAAAATCAAGCTAATAACTGTTTTAGTTCTCACACCAGTCACATGACTGACTGGAGTTAATTGTTTTAACCTAAACTCTAGGTGCCCCTATTTTTCACACAGGTAGCTAGTAGTTGGGTTTTGCAGATATTATATTCATAGGATCCTGTTTTACATCTAGAATTATACTCGGGAAGCTCTGTATCCGTGTATTCCTTTCAGTTGTGTTTTGTATTATTTTCTGCTGCATTTTAATTTAAATCTTTGATATTTATCAAATGTGTAATATTTATTCATACTCTGTTATATTATTGTATTCTGATGGGATTGTTGTAATAAGCAATCAAATGTTCTTCTGTTTGTGTTCTAATTTGTTGTGTTCTCAACTCAATCTGTGCTTTCCTTCACCGGGAAGTTCGGGTCGTGTCAGTTTGGTATCAGAGCTTTGGTTTACAGAGCTCGAGAACAAGACACATTAGAACTGAACGAAAGAATTCATCAAAGATTGGATTAGTAATATCCAATAAGAATGACTCGTTAGAGATGGGATCAGTAGTATCCTAGAATGAGTCGGAAGATTGTTGTTTTTAAAATAAAAATAAAAACAATTTTTGTTTTGAAAATTTAAACCATTCTATACGTATTTGAATATTTATTTTATATTGAATTTGGACAATCGAGTATATAAAGATTTTGCATATACGCCTTGCAAACGTATATTGGAAGCTTTAATATACTGGATAGATATAGAATCACATTCTAGTCGCCCGGATATGGTTCTGATGATCGCTATAGCATCATCAGCATTTGTATTCGAGTTTCGAAAGTGGAATATCTATATATTTCCATTAGATTGGTGTGTGAACCAAAATTTAGATAGGTTTATTGTTGTGATTGGGCATCAAAAACATGATTTTCTCTATATATATCAAAATTATGAATTTGAAACGTTAATTCACTAATGGATTGCTGGTTGTGTTGTTTGATTATTAGTTTGGCTAATAGAATTGTTGGAACCCATAGGTACATGAACGATAAATATAACCAAATTGTGTCAAATGTTGAACCGAGTTGAAAATTGATTTACATTGCAGACATGTACATGCATATATATTGAACATGTCATAGCAAGGAGGCTAGAGGAGAGGAATAAAATTGTATGCCCAACAAATAGGTACATATTTACTATTTTGTTTGGGTTTGGATGATTTTATGAGCCGATTGGCTAGCCGCTTGGCCTTTTCTTTTTCATTTTGAGATGAGAGGGTATATGTGGTGGTTTGGGGATTTTCCTGGTGCTCCCCGTACAAAGGAGGTTATGGCGAAATTTTTCGAAAATTTAGTGCGCTAGCCTAATTTTTGAAAAATTAGAAATTCTTAGAAACTGAAAAGTTGAACAACGAACGCCAAAATGAAAGTTGAGTTGATTAGTTAAAGAACTTTATGCTCCGTTCCTTTTCGAGGACGAAAAGATTTTAAGTGGGGGAGAATGTAACAACCCAGAAAATGAGAACCAATTTAAAATTTTTATTTTGGCAATTTTAATGAATTTTAAATATTTAAAATGATTTATTTTAAATTATAACGATGATAAATTTATTTTCGACGAAGTTAAAATGAATAATTTTATTTTAATTATATAACGAGCCTGAAATGGCGCGGTAGTACGAAAAAATTCGATTTTAAATGAATATACAAAATTCAATATAAGTCAGAATTGGATGAAACAAGAAATCTTTGAATCTGATTAACTGTATCTTTCTAATGGATGTAAGAAACTGAGATTTCACTTTATAGAGTGAAAGATATGTCCAGTTTAAAATTCAGAAAAGTTGCTATGGAATTTATATATTTTTTAATATATATATAAAGGCCCTTAAAAATAGCCATTTTGCAGACGACCTCCGTTTTTGATGAAACAACCTTTTTTGATCCGGGATGTCAAATTATTGCAAGATTCAAATTTCCATAATTTTTGAAATCAATATGTGAGTGGCAAAAGAAATCGTGTTTTAACAATTTCAGTCAATATGGATTGACCAAAAAATGGCCATTTTTCAAACGGTCTCTGAATTTGACGAAATTAGTTTTGTTAGGACCGTATCGTCAATACGAAGCTATAAATATTTTTTCTAGAATTTTTAGAGTCAGTGTGTGACCCCGGTAAATTAAAATGTACGTTTAGAATTGAAAATATAGATTTATATTTTAATTTAAACGAAAACTAATCGAAACGGTCAAATTGGCTAACCGGACATATCCCATTGTGTTCGGAATATGGGTATTTGGTTAGGGATGACAATCGGTGGGTTCGATTTTGAGTTCGAAATAAAAAGTTGTTTCATGGAATAAATTAAATAAAAATATATAATAACATATATGCCCTTATTTTTCTCCGGTCAAACCCTATTACCTTTCCCCCTTCGATCAAACGATAAAACCTCAACCCCCAAAATTAAACCCGTCGTTCTCCCCAAACCCCCCTTGCCTGTCGCTCTTCCCATCCGACGTCGCAAGAGACGGCGCCCTACCCCAGCCACCGTCGATCAGTGGCGCCCCCCTTTGACCCCACCTCCCTCCTCCTCCGCCTTCCTCCTTTTCTCCTCGCCTCTAATTCGAACTCCACAGCCCCAAATCGCCGCCACCGGCCATCCCAACGCCATCACCAGCCGTGTGTACCTCCCCCCCACCACCAGCAGGTCCTGGCGCCCCCCTCTAGACCCCACCTCCGACGTAAACCGCCATCTCCTCCTCCGAACGATAAAAACAGTAAGCTCCTCCTTTTTATTTTATTTTAGATTCAGTTTTTATATAAATACATAGATTAAATTCAGTTTTTAATCTAGATACATTGTATAAATTTGGTTTTTAGTTTTATAAATAACGTAGTATAAAAATCTGGTTTTTATACATGATAACACAGAGAAAAGGTATGATTTTTATTGTATGTGAAATGTTGAAAAGATAAGATTTTTAGAAATAAAAGGGAATGATCTTTAGAAATGAAAAAATATTATATTTTATATAAGGAAAGACTATATTTTTATATAAGGAAAAAAGATCGATTTTTACATATATGAAGTACAAATAAAAATATGATTTTTATTTATATAGTAGGGATGTAAAAATAGGATTTTTATATAGAGAACTGAATTGTCAAAATATGATTTTTACATATGTTGTAGCGATATAAAAATACGATCTTTTATATGTATGAAGCGACATAAAGATTTGATTTTTCATTATATAAAAAGTATGAATTTTTCATTATATAAAATGTGATTTTATATACGGCAAGAAAATAAGAATATGAGTTTTATATTCTTAGCATAATAAAAATATGATTCTATATGTACAGTAGTGTTATAAAAACATAAATTTTTATAAAGAAGTAGTGGTATAATGATATGATTTTTATTTATGAAGTAGCAGAATAAAAATTCGATTTTTACCTATATAGTTGTGAAATAAAAATTGGATTTTTACATGTATAGATTTGAAATAGAAATTTGATTTCTATATATATAATAGCGAATTAAAAATGCGACTTTTATTTATATATGAACAGCGTGAAAAGGATGCATTGGAATTTCGAACAAATCCAAACAGTTCAGAAAGAAAGACTGACGGAGTGGAACCCTAAGGTGAGAACTTCTCACTTTAATTTTATTTTCTAGTTGAAATATATACTAGGATGCAGACGGTGTTTTGTAGCACCCGACACCCGTCGTCCACAAACCTTGGACGACTTGTTTGATTGTTTGGTTTGGTTGATTGGAAAATTTGGTTGAATTTGGTTAGGGAATTGAAATGAATTGATTAGAATTGTTATGTGTGTATGGCGCGAGCAAATATCAGGAGAGGGGTAATGCTAGACATTTCCCGATTTCAATATCGCGCCGTTATGCCGCCAATTTTTTTTAAAATATGTTAGAACAATAAAAATATCATTTTATTGTATAAATGAAATGAATAAAATATTCATGTGTTGAAATAATTATTTATCATTAAAAATGTAATTTTTAACGTGTATATAAATAAAATAAATATTCAATTACAAATCAAACGATTTGTTTATGTACACCCATTTTGTTGATATTGATTGGGACGATAAATTTTACACATCGCTCAACTGCATAAATAAAAATCAGTGTTTGTTGTTTGAAACCCCACACAGGTGTTGCGATGATATTTGACGTACACTAATCCCAATTGTTTAGTGATATGTTGATCGTTTGGTTGACAGGCTGTTGTAAGCGTTAAATATTTATATTTAATGCTTATATAGTGTAGAATGCACTTTGAATGATGGTTGATTGTTTATCATGACTGTTGTATACATGTATTGTATGAAATCCATATAATCAACATTATATGGTAATTGACTGTGTCTGATTCCAGTTAAGAAAGAAGGAATAATTCAAAAAAGCTAATATTTTAAAATAACGAATATTTTAAAATAATATTCAGAAAAGAATCAAAATATGATTTTGATGTCCGTTATGGGATGGACACGAAAATGTTTAAATGTATAAAGATGTGTTTATTAGATATGCGCCATTTTGACTCGAACGTTATTTATATCGATTTTATTCATTTCTATAATGAGTATCGAAAAGGAAATAATTTCAAAATCAAATATTTTGAAACTATCATCACTTATATTATAATGATGTAGAATATTTAATTTTGGCTTAAAATTGAAAAAGAAGTTGAAATTGTTTTTAAAACGAATTTAAAACGATTTATAAAATACGTTTTGTATTGAAATCGGAGAAATATACATAATATATATATATATATTATGTATATTTAATGGCCTAAATAGAACGCGCCGCACCGCGGCCGTTCGCGAATTTCAACCATTGACTTCGAATTGACGTTACGTAAGATCCGACCGTCATATTCTCCTGAAACCGAGACCGTAGGGTTCGTATCGAAAAGATCTTTCTAACGAATATGAGAGATTTGAAACCTAATGGTTGGATTTCGAATTATGTCCAAATCAAATTTGGAAAAGGTCGTTGTAAGTGCAGTTCGATGACCGTATATGGAAATCGACTGTACGGGCATTGATAAAATTATTAAAAATATTAATAATTTGTGTAAAATCATAATAAATGATTCAGAACATATTAGGATGAAAAATCCATATTTTAAAAGATAAAAATATATTTTTATTGAAATGAACTAGTTATGAACTAGAATTATAATCCAATATTTCTAAATAAATAAATTGAATTTGAAATGGTTTTAAAAATAACCGGAATTTCCAATATATGAATTGGAATGGATTGGAATCGAAATTATCTTCGGAATATTTCGATATTGGATTCCATGATTATACGGATGTTGTGGAGGAATTTGGAAGATATATATATATATATATATATATATATATATATATATATATATCGTTATTCTAATACGATATTTGTTGATTTCAGAATTTGATACTGAAATGGAATTTCAGAGCCTTGTACTTAGTATCAAATGGGATTTGGGTTTATCATGAACGGTGTTTTAAATAACACATGTTCTTTAACCCGATTAACAATGGAATGAGATTTTGGGTTTGTCGTGAATGGTATCTTTAATAATACTATTCTTAAACCCAATGGAGTTAAGAAAATTAGAAACTAACCGGAGATTAGCTAAGTTGAATGGTTTCCTGGGTATTGATCTGATGTTGGTTTCGGCCTCCGGGGTTAATACTTAGGAATTGTTCTCTTGCTAATTTACGGTTAGAGACTGATGAATGGGATGTGAATTGGGTTTGTCGTAAACTGTGTTTTTTAAAGTCATTCGTTCTTTAACCCAATTTACAGTGTAATATGATTTGGAATATATAAATCTTTATTTAAGATTTAATGGGAATTTTCCAAAGTAAAGTTTTCTAATTAATTAATATTTAACTGGAATTGAATTGAATTGAATTTTGGGTTGTCGTGAATGGTATCTTTAATAATGCTGTTCTTAAACCCAATGGAGTTAAGAAAATTAGAAACTAACTGGAGATTGGCTAGTTGAATGGTTTTCTGGGCATTGATCTGATGTTGATTTCGGCCTTTGGGGTTAATACTTAGGGAATTGTTCTCTTACTAATTTACAGTTAGGGACTGATGGAATGGAATGTGATTTTGGGTTTATTGTGAACCATGTTTTAAATGACATTGGTTGTTTAACCCACTTAAAATAGGATATGATTTCCCAAGTTATATAATCATTAATATTGATTTTTGAGAAGATTAAAACTAAGTGGAGTTTTGATGAATCTTTAATTAGATTGAAATGATCTGGAATGGAGTATCACCAGTTTTTCTCCAAGCGATAGTTAAATCTTTAATTAGATTTGAGCGTGACATGGTAATTAATTTTATCGATACCACCGTGGTGATTAGAGATGGAGTATTACCAATTTTTCTCTATGGGATGAATAGGTTGGGATTGGGAAGTTAAACAAATAATTACGTCGGTAAGGTTCGTTAATCCCGACTAGTTTGGAAAACCTTAATACGATTTAAAATTGTGAAAAGGATATTTGAATAACATAATATTCTAGATTGGAGTAAGGCGTATGTTGTGTTTTTATAGCACTTGTTATATACGTGAGTTATTCAGAAAGACTGGGTTTATCCCATTCTGAATAACTGATTCGATGATATCTTGACGATAAAGACGGCGGTTGAAGACCGGAGGTCTTTACATAAGTTGGATGATTACTGATGTCTTGATTGGGATGTACACCCAAGACGAGGTAATAAGTGATGATCGTCCAGACGTACTTGGAGATCGACCGGATATGCGAGGGCCTCTCTCCTGTATTGGACATATGGGATGAGGAATAAGGTGCCTCCGGTTTCGTTCAGACCTAGAATGAACTTGTAAATGGACTGTGTGTATGACATTGGATTTCATTCTGTGTGATTGATAGACATCAGTTGCATGGCGTGAATTGCCTGTATGGCATGTTGAGATGCAGTGATCAAGGCTTTTGTTGAAAAGCAGATCCTTGTGGTTGATGATCAAGGATTAATTCGCGAGCTTCACACCCCGGTGTGAACCTGAAATGGGAGAGGACCTCAGGGAGGACATGCGTTTCCTTCTAGCTAGAAGTGGTGTCAGCGTTTTACAAGTGCTGACAAGTTTGACTCATGTGAATGATCAAAAGCGAGGCGCCTCGGTTATATCGGTCACTATGGTGCCGATGGATGGTTTGGTTGGTATATGACCAGTTTACGCCCCATAGGGCGGGGAAACGCATTGTTCAGGCCTTTTAATCCACTCTGTGTGGACTGGTCCTGACGATCCAAAGGCTTGACTGAGTACTTGCCTCAGACATGGGCTTGATTTTCTCGAAGCGGTGAGGACGATCCCTTGCCTCGGTTCATAGATGGAAATCCAAATTCCAATACATGACATTATGGTTTTAGTTGTAATCCCATATATGGCGAAATAGTGGGATGGGGCGCTCATGCCGCCTATGATTGATACATTTATATTTGAAGTTGTTTTCCTTCACTTATAAGAATAATAAAAGATTAAATTTGACGTATCAAGCATTATTTGGCTATTATAAGGTAAAACTCTATCCTCCGGCTTGCGTTGCATTATGTGATGGGATCTGGGTCTTATAATAGCTTCATTGTTCTTTATTTAGCATTGCGCTATTTGTTTTACGCACTGGTATTCTCGGGGTTAAACCTATTCCGTGTTATACAGTGTGGTCCCTTGATTTACCTAACTTTAAAGTCAAGCTAATAACTGTTTTAGTTCTCACACCGGTCACATGACTGACCTGGAGTTTATTGTTTTATCCTAAACTCTGGGTGCCCCTATTTTTCACACGGGCAGCTAGTAGTTGAGTTTGGCAGATATTATATTCACAGGATCCTGGTTTACATATGGAATTATACTCAGGAAGCTCTGTATCCGTGTATTCCTTTCGGTTGTGTTTTGTATTATTTTCCGCTGCATTGTAGTTTAAATCTCTAATATTTATCAAATGTGTAATATTTATTCATACTCTGTCATATTCTTGTATTCTGATGGGATTGTTGTAATAAGCAATGAAATGTTCTTCTGTTTGTGTTCTGACTTGTCATGTTCTCAACTCAATCTGTGCTTTCCTTCACGGGGAAGTTCGGGTCGTGTCACTCCATTTAGTTTTAATCTCAAAATCATACTTAATGATTATTCAACTTTTTGGAAATTAATCCTATCTTTTACTGGGTCAAAGAACCAATGGCATTTAAATACAGTTCATGATAAACCCAAAATCACATTCCAATAATTATGGAATCTTCACGGAAAATAGATCAATATATAATCGATATCAATTTCCGTATCCGACTAATAATATAAATGGAATAACGACAAAGCCTTTTAAATTCCATATATATTAACAGTCTTCCTCCACAGAAGCTCACTTCAATTATTACCAAATCGAATTCCATTCCATTCCAGTTTATTTTATTAAATTGGAAAACTTTACTTTGGAAAATTTCCATTAAATCTTAATAAAAAGATTTATAAATTCCAAATCATATCTTCACTGTTAATTGGGTTAAAGAACGAATGCTTTTTAAAACATTGTTCACGATAAACCAAAAATCCAATTTCAATTCAATTTTAATTAAATATTAATTAATTGGTAAACTTCTCCAAATCTTAATTATAAGTTTTATTCTATTTTCAGCTGGGTTTAAGAATAGTGTTATTATAGACACCATTCATGACAAACCTAAAATCCAAATTTGATATTAAATACAAGACTCTGAATAGAAATAATGTCGGCTTATATTCAATATCAAATTCTGAAACCAACAAATATCGTATTGGGAATAACGATATATATATCTTCCAAATTCGTCAACAATATCCGCATAATCACGAAATCCAATATAGAAATATTCCGAAGATTATTTCCATTCAAAACCATTCTAATTCGTCTGTTGGAAAAATTATGGTTACTTTAAAATCCATTTGCAATCCAATTTATTCATTTAAAAATATTGAATTATTTTTCTAGTTAATAACTAGTTCATTTAGATAAAAATATATTTTTATCTTTTCAAATATGGAATTTCTCTTCCCAATTCTTTCCAAATCATTTATTATGATTTTACATAAATTATTAATATTTTTTTAATAATTTTATTAAGGCCCTTTCAGTCGATTTCCATAAATGGTCATCGAACTGCACTTACAACGACCTTTTCCAAATTGGATTTGGAAATAATTCCAAATCCAACCGTTAGATTTCAAATCTCTTATATTCATTGGGAATCTCTTTTTGAAATGAACCCAACGGTTCTGGTTTTAGGAGAATCTGACGGTCGGATCTCCTGTTTTGTCAATTCGAAGTCAATGGTCGAAATTCGCGAACGGTCGCTGCACGACGCGTTCTATTCAAGCCATTAAATATATAGTATATATATTATATATTTCGTTGATTTCCATTTAAATTGATTTTTATAAATCATTTTAAATTCGTTTTAAAAACGATTTCAACTTCCATTTCAATTTTAAATCAAAATTGAATATTTCATTACATGACAATTTTATACAGTGCATGTCTATGTTAAAAATTATATTTTTAACAATCTAATAATCATTTTAATACACGACCATTTTATATATCGCATATATAAGCAAAAAATAATATTTTTAGTGAACAAATATTTATTTCATTACATGACCATTTTATATATCGCATATATAAGCTAACAATAATATTTTTAGCGAACAAATATTTTTCACATCGCACATATAGATTTTATACATCGCATATATATATATATATATATATATATATATATATTTTTTCACATCGTATATATATGTTTATTCTCATCCCATATATATATTTTCCACTTCGTATATATATATTATTTTCACATTGTATATATTATTCACATTTCATATATATATTATTCACATTTCATATATATTTTATTCACATTCCATATATATATATTATTCACGTTTCATATATATATATATTATTCGCATTTCATATATTTATTATTCACATTTCATATATATATTATTTTCACATTTCATATATATATTATTTTCACATCGCATATATAATTTATTTTCACAACGCGTATATATATATATATATATGTTCACAACATATATATATATATATTATTATTCTTACAACACAATCAATTTAAATCATCCATAGTCTATGGATGACACGGAGTAGTTCATATATGTAGTTATAAAATAAATAACTGTATAAAAAAATTACAGTGAGAAGTTCTCTCTTTGGGATCCACTCCGCTAGTTTTATTTCTGAATTTCAGTTCTGTTTGGATTTGAAATTGCTTCAAATTCTAATTTTCTCCAAATCACTTCTAGCCAGTTCTGAATTGTAGGGTTTGTCAAGAGGATCATAACGCAACTGATTTGGCGAAACTTTGAGCTCGTATGACAAAAATATGGAGTTACAAACATTTATTTACATAAACAAATAATTAAAATATAATTAACATTTTTTTTTAATTACTTTTTTTAAACCCTTAATCCTTCTTCTTCTATTTGTGACGCGATATCCCATCCTTCAACTGTGAACTCTTGTCGTCGCTGCTCAACCATGGCGCCAAAATCCGATCTGACCCCATCATCTCGTCGAGCCTTGCGTCACCCTCCCACGACCAGAGCTTGGTCGAACTCGAACACCCCTAGTGGCGGGAAAATAGCTATGAACGACGCCCTTTTCCACTCGTTTTTCGGTCACCCCCTGTCAGTTCTCTGATCGTCACCGTTGGGATGAAAGACCCCTTCAATCCGAACGTTTTTTGCTTTAGAAGATCTAGTATTATCGAATGGATTGAGATATCTTTTTGGATTAAATTCAGTGCGATTTTGGGCATTGAAAACGAATGGAGGCGGTAAAGGAAGTTTGACCACGCGCTGGGAGGCTTTAGGGTTTGACCAGCCCTTTTATAAACAACCATTTTTATTTTAAAATATTATTTAATTCAAAAAGTAAGATTTTGCATTCGAACTCCAAATCAAACCCAACGACTGTCGCCTTTAGGTAAATACCCCCATTACGGACACGATGGGATATATTTCGTAAGCCAATTCGACTGTTGCGATCAGTTTTCATCAAAATTAAAATATAAATTAATAGAACGGTCAATATTGATTTTAACATACATTTTAATTTACCGGGGTCACATACTGACTCCAAAAATGCGCGAAAAATAAATCTAGCTATGTTTTGACGATACGGTCCTAACAAAACTAATTTTGTCGAATTTGGAGATCGTTTGAAAAATGGTCATTTCCAGTCGATTAAATTCAAACTAAAATTACCAAACGCGTTTAAATTCACCACGCTCAAATATTGATTCCAAAAATTATGAAAATTGGAATCTAGCAATAATTTGACATTCCGGATCTAAGAAAAGTGGTTATGTCAAAAACGGAGGTCATTTAAAAATGGTTATTTTTAAGGGCTTTATATATATATATATATATATATATATTAAAATATATATAAATTCCACAGTGACTATTCTGAATTTTAAACTGGACATAACTTATAATTTATAATGTGAAATCTTGGTTTCTTACATTCGTTAGAAAGATATTACTAATCAGATTCAAATATTTCTTGTTTCGTCCAATTCTGACTTATATTGAATTCTGTATATTGATTTGAAATTAGAAATCAAATTTTCAAACTACCGCGCCATTTCAGGCTTGTTTTATAATTAAAATAAATTTATTCATTCTAAGTTCGTTTAGAATAATTTTTTAGTCATTATTATTTAAAATAAATCATTTTAAATATTCAAAATTCATTAAAATTGCTAAAATAAAAATTTTAAATTGGTTCTGATTTTTCGGGTTGTTGCAGATATCATTCATGACGTTGACGTTAGAACGGGATCTTAAGTGGTTAAGGGTTCGCCATAGGGTATCAAGTAACTGTAGGGATGTCCATCTTAAGTAAATTAGAATATGGCTTTAAGTGAATAGCCCGCCTCGTGGGGTAGTATGTGATCATAAGAATGTTCTCCCTTAAAATAACTTGTGGGATATTAAGTGACCATAAGCACGTCCGCCATTACACTTACATATAGCCCTTAAGTCACTTCTAGGACATCCACCTCATATGTTTAGATTGTGTGTATATTTGATTACATAGACATATCATGAAGCATTTACTACTGTTAAATATAGAGAATAGTTATCCCTTAAACTTATGTGATTTTAGTTCATCAGGACGTTATGTTCTGGCCTCCTCCTCTTAACATAATTACAGGATAGTAGGTAGTATTTCACGATGAAAGATGAAGTCTTTAGAGACTGACGCTGAAGTATTCGTCTACTACTATTATTATTTATGGAAGTGTTGTATTTTTGTTTTATCATTGGGATGTTTGTTATGATATATCAGTTATGAAAATTAAAATAATGTTGTAAGTTACATTTATGGTATTTTATAATAACAATACATCTATTTTTGATATTATATTTTACCCTTCTATTGTGTGAGATTTCCATTTCGTTTAGTTTGCTCTGTTTTTTCTATGTAGATGTAATTCCTTCTAAGAACCAACGATCCGTTTAGAGTGGCTTTAAGTTTGATGAGCCTTTTTTGGTTGGAATTTAGCCCTACTCCAGGTGGTTTGTTACATGTGGTATCAGAGCATAGGTTACCCAATTACGAGGAAATTATACGTATGAGAGACGTATTTGTTACTTTGAAAAAGAATTTTCAAAAAAGTTTTACTATATGAGTATATATATATATATATATATATATTTAAAGTAATGTATTCTAGTAAAATAGCATCTGTAGGTCCTTTCTTTGGAAAGGCTTAACCTTAGATTCTATAAATATTCTAGAAACCATATAGTGGTATAGCAACCTCCCTACCCATTTAGAAACCTCTAAGCATTAAATGGCTATAGAACATTTGAAATAGAAATGGATTGAAATCTCCTTATTTAGTAGGTAATAAATGGAAATTAATCTGCTATCATTTATGATGGAAAATAAGGAAGAAAGCATTTAAGGTAAATGTTTGTTAGGTTAACAATTAATATGGACAAGTTGATAAATATGTTAGGAAACAGAAGTACATCTTTGATTATTTGCATAAACTTCCAAAATAGAGCTATGAAAATTTGAGATTTCGAAGGAACAATAAATGGTCTAAAAGGAAAATATTAAAGGGACAATTAAGTCCGTTTATATAAAAGTATGAATATTTTATTTGGAATAAGAGATTAAAATGTCCATAAGAATAAGCAATACCTAAAATGGTTTTAATGGACATAAAGGATACTTCAAGGCAGCTATTAGGAATGTTTTGAGATGGAACAATAAAGAACTCAAAAGAAAATAGTAAAGACAAGACACAAACTTCCATGAATAGTAGAAACCAATCTTTGTTGAAAAGATAATAGGTAAGATAGAATGTTGAAGGAAAAATAAATAAATATGTTTTCATAAGGGGATTTTCACTTAAAGGGTCTCCTTTATGTTAAAAATTTATTTCTAGGACACGAGCGGTGAACAATTAGTGTCTAGGACAATTAAAAAAACACTTGCCCATCTGCGTCTTGTTTTTCTCAAAACAGGCGATTCCGTAAAATCCTATATCCCTAATTCGATCTTCTCAAATGATTTGATCTTCTCATACAAGTCGACATTCTAAAACGAGGTAAAATCGCTAATACCCTACAGGTCAGAATCTAGTTTTTCAATTTTTACCGTTCAGCATTTACCGAAGCATCTAAGCATTATATATCACTACTTTTCAACTATTTTTTTTCTTGTGTGCTTGTAATTCCTTTTTTTGGTTGTTTGATTATTACTGACAGTTTTTGCCTCTTTCATTACTCAAAAGATAAATAAAAATATCTTTTAAGTAATTGTGGGTAATTTTTAAGTTTCACTAAACTAGAACTAAGAGTTTAGTGTATGCTTGTCTTACTTTATACCAAAATAGACAACTTAGATTATGAAAATTATCCTAAAACTGCCAGTTTTAACAACACTGCTTTAGTATGTTCAAACTGCATTGTTACATCACTGCTTAGTATGTACAAACTGCACAAACATATTTAACTAAATAACTGATAGAGATATCATTTTATCTTTTACTATAAAAATATAAAAGAATTTATCTTTAAGTTTTTACAGCTGAGACAATAATTATAATTACTTTATAGCAAGATAGTAATCATCATTATAAAGTAATCATATTTATCTTTATACCAATGTAAACTATTACAGTCTAAATCATCATTATATTCGATCAAATTACTACATGATTCTCCAACACCAACAACCGAGACTGATTTATCTTTCTATACAGATACATTTATAGAAAAGATACACTTGTTTATCTTTCTATACAGATATTATAATTTATATTATTATTAACTTTAAATAATAAGATATACAAGTTATAATAGAAGTTTTGTTAAATTACTAAGGGATTTTTTTAATACAAACTATCTTTGTGAATATTTTTGAAGCTATAAATGTTTTTGGTTTAAAAATATAAACAAGTTTATATTTCTATACAAATATTGTATTTTAAATGAATATTGTCTTTCTGATTTTTTGATATTACAATTTAAATTATTACTGACTTTAAACAATAAGATATACAAGTTATAAAAGAAGTTTTGTTAAATTACTAACAAAAAAATAATTACCAAAAACTATCTTTGCGAATTTTTTTGAAGCTATAAATGTAATTTAAGAAAAAAAAAAAAACAAGATTATGTTTATATACAGATACTGAATTTTAAATGATTATTGTCTTTAAACAATCAGATATACAAGTTATTAAAGAAGTTTTGTTAAATTACTAAGGAAAAAATATTTAATAAAAACTATCTTTATGAATATTTTTGAAGCTAAAAATGTATTTGTTTCAAAAAGATAAACAAGATTATCTTTTTATACAGATATTGAATTTTAAATGATTATTGTCTTTAAACAATCAGATATACAAGTTATTAATGAAGTTTTGTTAAATTAATGACAAAAAAATAATTACTAAAAACTATCTTTATGAATTTTTTTGAAGTTATAAATGTATTTGTTTTAAAAAAATAAACAAGATTATCTTTTTATATAGATATTGAATTTTAAATGATTATTGTCTTTAAACAATCAGATATACAAGTTTTAAAGAAGTTTTGTTAAATTACTAAGGAAAAAATATTTAATAAAAATTATCTTTATGAATATTTTTGAAGCTAAAAATGTATTTGTTTTAAAAAGATAAACAAGATTATCTTTCTATACAGATATTGAGTTTTAAATGATTATTGTCTTTAAACAATCAGACATACAAGTTATTAAAGAAGTTTTGTTAAATTAATGGCAAAAAACAATTACTAAAACCTATCTTTACGAAATTTTTTGAAGCTATAAATGTATTTGTTTTAAAAAGATAAACAAGATTATCTTTTTACACAGATATTGAATTTTAAATTATTATTGTCTTTAAACAATTAGATATACAAGTTATTAAAGAAGTTTTGTTAAATTACTAAGGAAAAAGTATTTAATAAAAACCATCTTTATGAATATTTTTGAAGCTAAAAATGTATTTGTTTTAAAAAGATAAGCAATATTATCTTTCTATATAAATATTGAATTTTAAATGATTATTGTCTTTAAACAATCAGATATACAAGTTATTAAAGAAATTTTGTTAAATTACTGACAAAAAAATAATTACTAAACACTCTCTTTACGAAATTTTTTGAAGCTATAAATGTATTTGTTCTAAAAAGATAAACAAGATCATCTTTCTATACAAATACAGAATTTTAAATGGTTATTTTCTTTAAACAATCAGATATACAGGTTATTAAAGCAGTTTGGTTAAATTACTAAGGAAAAAATATAAATGTATTTATCTTTTTAAACAAAAAGTGATTTTTAAATACTTTTATTGCTTGTAACCAGTATAGCCAACCTAATTATTTATGGTTGATCATTAATTTTAGTATGCACATACATTTATAATAAACAATTTGTCCAATAACAAAATTGATATTTCAATGCAGGAAAAATGCGTACAAGAAATTCAAGGTACGCTAATCAAAACACAGCATTTGAAGATACACAATAATGTATCTTTATCAACATTAAAGGAGAGCAGTGTTCAAATATAAGGAATCATTCAGATTCTTTTTGTGATATACACAACCAGGTAATGCAAAATATACCAACACCTCCACGTACTCCTATTGTAAGTAAACAAAATTTTATACTATTAAGTGCAAAAGTTAGACTATATTATCATTATATTCTTGTATAATAATTTGATTACCAGACAATAAATGATTATTTAACCAATGTTAAAGATAAAATATGTATATCATATTGTGAGTAAACATATAAATTGTGTAAAAAGATAAATTTCTTTATCTTTTTAAAAAAAGATTTATTATTCATGTGATCATCTAAACTTAGTTTAATTGTTTTCCTGCATGCTTAACCAAAAGCTAAGCAGAAATATTATTCTGTATTTAAATTTACATTATTTCCATTTAATAATTTGGTATAACAGGTTCATACAATCAACTTCACAGAAGCAGAAAAATGAATATTGCAGTCAGAGCCACAGTGTAATGATACGGATTTTTCTCAGACCTAATCGATCGCTAAACCGACCAAGATCGTTCGAATCCCGCAACACATCTGAACAAATAACAAAAGACTTTTATAAACATCATAATAATGTTACATCAAGTACAAAATATATCAGAGTATATCGAAAAGAATACAACAGAATATTAATTTACATCAAATGTAATACAATGCACAGCGGAAAACAAATAAAGTAACACAGCAGAAGACTATCAATGCTCTGGACATAGCTTTAAGCTTCAATACAGAATCCTGCTCAAAATAAGTATCTGCGAAACAAACTACTCGACTGCCCGTGTGGAAAATAGGGGCACCCGAGTTTGCAAGGGAAAAGCAAACTACGAGTCAGTCATGGGACTGGTGTGAGAAACTCTAAACAGTTATAAACTTGATATATAAATGTGAAGCATATCACGGGACCATGCCACATGTAACAGAACAGGTTTACCCCCATGAATGTCATTGTATAAACAACAATCAGTAATAGAGATATGGATCTACTATGCATCAATCAACATGCAATATCCCAATCTACCCATTTAGATTAATCCTCACACTTAGGTTTTTCAAATCCAATTCAATTTATAGAAATTATTCCTTTGGACTTTATTTCCCGATTTCTATTTCAAATCATTTGAAATACATATCTAGCATTATATCAAAGTAGATTTCACTTTGGGATCTCAAACCAAAATCTTTGGAAATATGAATTCCAAATCATCACAATGCATACAAACAAGTATGCCACCAAATATTGGGAATCTTCCCTCAAACAGGGCAGTATGCGCCCCTCCAACTCGATATGTATATGTGCACCTCCCACGCATGGAGCAGGCCACACTACTGACCACTCGCCCTAAGGCACTAGATCCAGCCCATACTTTTAGTCGTCCAGGTCACCCGATCTCTAGCCCCATACTTGCTAAATCATTTTATATCCCAAAGTGTGGAAAATAATTTCACAACATAATAATCTCAAGAACTTTTAAACTATAGTACTTCACATCAGCAATTCATACATATGATCAGTCACTATTAATCACATAACCTTTGAGCTCATATGTCTCAAAGAAGGGTGTTAAGCAAGAGAATAAATTCTCCACCACTAAACAGATACGTTATCAATAGCAACTAATCGGTTATGTGTTGAACTACAATGTAACACATTATACATTTCTAAATCATTTTAGGAATCATCGGGTTTAGCCTTCGAAATCCTTTCTGTTTTATAAAACATTTTTATAAAACATTCCTTATCCAAAATCGGGAATACATTTCTTTTCACTTAAGAAAAATATCATTTCAAAATCATTCATTAAATTTGAAATGAACTCAACATCATCGCTACACATCTCATAGTCAAATCGTGAA
The DNA here is from genome assembly GCA_030737875.1 of Allium sativum. Classification (NCBI taxonomy): domain Eukaryota; kingdom Viridiplantae; phylum Streptophyta; class Magnoliopsida; order Asparagales; family Amaryllidaceae; genus Allium; species Allium sativum. The sequence goes on along the minus strand of CM060927.1, from coordinate 254,894,103 downwards.
GTGTTTCACAAGATGTTAGCATACACATATTTCTACCCAACCCAATGCTAAATGTAAAAGCATGTATTTTGCTCATAAACTGGTCGAGCATAATCCAAACAATCAATCAATCATGATTAATATCAACAACCAAGCATATTTGGTTTATACCACATCTCATGTTTTGGTAAATTTAATTACCATTCATTCATTCCAATCTAATTAAAGATTTATTAAAACTCTAGTTCAGTTTTAATCTCAAAAATCAATTCTGAATGATTATTTAACTTTAGGAAAATAAATCATGTCTTTAACTGGGGTCAAAGAACGAATGCCATTTAAAACACAATTCACGATAAACCCAAAATCAAATTTTTTTATTCAATTCCAATTAAATATTAATTAATTGGAAAACTTCACTAAATCTTAATTAAACGATTTATTATTTTCTCAACTGGGTTTAAGAACAGTGTTATTTAAGACATCGTTCACGACAAACCCAAAATCCAATTCGATATTAAATACAAGGCTCTGAATAGAAATTATATCGGCTTATATTCAATACCAAATTCTGAAACCCACGGATATCGTATTGGTAATAACGATATCTGTGTCTTTCAAATTCCTATAACAATATCTGTATAATCATGAAATCCAATACCGAAATATTCCGAAGATTATTTCCATTCCAAACCATTCCAATTCATACATTGGAAAATTCTGGTTATATTAAAACCAATTCAATCCAATTTATTTATTTTAAAAAATATTGGATTTCAATTCTAGTTAATAATTAGTTCATTTCGATAAAAATATATTTTTATCTTTCCAATTGTGGAGTTTTTCATCCTATTTCTTTCCAAATTATTTACTATGATTTTACACAAATTATTAATATTTTTAATAATTTTATTAAGGCTATCTCAGTCGATTCCCATAAACGGTCATCGAAATTCGATTTCCAATTGTGGAGTTTTAGGAGAATCCAACGGTCGGATCTCCCGTAACGTCAATTCGAAGTCATTGTTCGAAATTCGCGAACGGTCGCTGCGCGTCGCGTTCCATTCAGGCCATTAAATATATATAATATATATAAATTATATATTTTGTCGATTTCCATTTAAAAAATATTTTATAAATCGTTTTAAATTCGTTTTAAAACGATTTCAACTTCATTTTCAATTTTATATCAAAATTGAATATTCCATATACATGATAATTTTATACAGTGTGTATATATGTTATACAACGCATATATATGCTATTCACATCTCATGTGTGTGTGTATATATATATATATATATATATATATATATATATATATATATATATTCACGTCGCATAAATATATTATTCACATCACATAAATATATTATTCACATCACATAAATATATTATTCACATTGTATGTATATGTTTTATTCACATCGTATATATATATATATATATATATATATATATATATATATATATATATATATATATAATTCATTCACATCGTGTATATATAATTCATTCAGATCGTGTGTATATATATATAATTTTCATATCATGTATATATAATTATATTTTCCATTCCACATCATATATATATATATATTCCATATCGTATATATATATTTATAATTTCCATTTCACATCACATATATATATATATATATATACATATATTCCATATCGTGTGTATATATATATATATATATTATTTTCCATTTCACGTCACATATATATTTTCCATATCTTATATATATATATATATTTTATTTTTACATCACAATACAATCAAATAAATCATCCATGGTCCACGGACGACAGGGAGCAGTTCATATATGCAGTTATAAAATAAATAACTGTACATAAATAATTTTATAGTGAGAAGTTATCACATTCGGTTTCCACTCCGTCAGTTTTATTTCCGAATTTCTGAACAGTTTGAATTTGAATTTGCCAGAAATTCCAACGTGCTACAAATTGGACCCAGTCAGTCTTGTTGTGAAGCTCTCGACTCCACGATTGAACGGATCCAGCTTCGCGCGATTTGGACCTCATATGAAGAAGTTACGGTATCAAATATATTTGATTACATTTCGAATAATTAAAATAATAATTAATTTCTTTAATTACTTTTCTAATTAACCATCTTCCTCAACACGTTGAATTCCGGAACCCATTTAACAAACCCATCCATCGCAGGGGAATTCCACCGCTGCCCATCGCCACAGGGGTTCGGACCCCGATCAACCTATGCCATTCGATGCGCCGCCTCTCCCCCTCCCTGCGCCTGCTGTAGCTTCGAATTCGAAGCATCCATCTCATCAGAAAATGGACCCAAAACCGCAGACTTCCTGGCCAAAATTCGAGCAACATGTTGAACTAGAACCCATCTCCACCATACACCTTAAAGATCTCCCCTAGCTCTTCGTTTTTATGTTTGGAATTTTCAGAATCATTGAACGTATAAGAATATCAAAGGGGAGGAAGTTCTGAGCGATTTTGATCGCCTGTTTCGAAGTAGCGGCGGCATGAAGAATGAATTAGGGTTTGAACGTGATTGGCCCATATATATATATATATATATATATATATTAATTTAATTCCAAAAATACCACTTTATTGATACGAACTCCAAATCAAACCAACGACTGTCGTCCCTAGCTAAATACCTCCATTCCAAATACAATGGAGGATGTCCCGTAAGCTAATTGAATGTTATGATCAGTTTTCACTTAAATTAAAATATAAATCAATATATATTGAATTTGAACGCACATTTTAATTTACCGGGGCCACATACGAACTCCAAAAATTCCCAAAAAATTAAATATATCCATGTTTTGACGATACGGTCCTAACATAACTAATTTCATCGAATTTGGAGACCTTTTGAAAAATGGTCAATCTTTGGTAGATCCAATTCAACTGAAATTGACAAAACACAATTTCTTTTGCCACGCTCACATATTGATTCCAAAAATTATGAAAATTGGAATCCACCAATAATTTGACATTCCGGATTCAACAAAAGTGGTTTCATCGAAAACGGAGGTCATTTGCAAAATCGTTATTTTTAAGAGCTATATATTATATAAAAATATATATAAATTCCATATCGACTTTTCTAAATTTTAAACTGGATATAACTTGTCATTTATAAAGTGAAATATCAGTTTCTTACATCTGTTAGAAAGATATTGTTAATCAGATTCAAATATTTCTTGTTTCGTCAAATTCTGACTTATACTGAATTCTGTATATTTAATTGAATTAGCAATCGAATTTTCGAACTACCGCGCCATTCCAGGCTCGTTAAATAATTAAAATATATTTATTCGTTCCAAATACGATTAAAATAAATTATTAGTCGTTATTATTTAAAATAAATCATTTTAAAATATTCAAAATCCATTAAAATTGCAAAATAAAAATTTTAAATTGGTTCTGATTTTTCGGGTTGTTACAATCTCCCCCACTTAAAATTTTTTCGTCCTAAAAAAGGAACGGAGCTGAAAATTGTTTAACCAACCAACTCAACTTTCATTCTGGCTTTCATTCTTTAACTTTTCATTTTCTAAGAATTTCTAATTCGTCAAAAATTTGGCTAACACCCTAAATTTTTGATTTTTTTTTCATAACCTCCTTTGTACGGGGAGACCTTTAAAATCGCAACTAGCCATGCAGGGCCCTCATCAATCCAAAAGAAAAAGAAAAAGCCAAGCGGCTTGCCAATTAGCTCATAAAATCATCCAAACCCAATAAATTAGTAAACATGTACCTATTTGTCGGGCATGCAATTTTATTCCTTTTCTCTAGCCTCCTTGCTATGACCTGTTCACATATATATATGTACATGCATGCAATTTCAAACAACAATTCAGCCCAATATTTGATTCAATTTGGCTTAATGGTTCAAAATTTTAATTAATCAAACCAATAATCAAACAACGCAATCCGCAATCAATTAGTAGATTAACTTTTCAAATTCATAATTTGATATATATATATATATATACACACACACAGTACCATGTTTTTGATGCAAAATCACAACAATAACCCTATCTAGTTTTGGTTCTCACACCAGCCAATTGGAAATATATAGATATCAGACTTTTGAAACTCGAACGTAAACTCTGATGATGAGTACTCAATCATCGGAATCATCTCAGGGCGACTAGAGTTGATTTTATATCGATCTAGTATATTTGAGGCTTCGAATACACATTAATTACGCGTATATTCATAATCTCCATATACTTGATTGTCCAAAATCAATCTAAAATAAATATTCAAATACGTATAATATAATATAAATTTTCAAAACAAAATTTGTTTTCATTTTTATTTTAAAAATAACACTCTTCACAATCGTTCTAGGATACTACAGATCCCATCTCTAACGAGTCCTTCTTATTGGGTATTACTAATCCAATCTCTGATGAATTCTTCCGTTCGGTTTTAATGTATCTTGTTTTCAAGCTCTGTAGACCAAAGCTCTGATACCAGCTGTAACGATACGGATTTCGCTCGGACCTAATCGTTCGCTAAACTGACCAAGACCGTTTGAATCCCGCATATGCTAACTCTGGGCATACAACACGTCAGAACAAATAATAGGAGACTTTTATAAACATCATAATAATGTTACATCAGAGTACATAATATACCAGAGTATATCGAAAAGAATACAGCGGAAGATTAATTTACATCAAATGTAATACAATGCATAGCGGAAAACAAATAAACTAACACAGCGGAAGGCTATCAATGCTCTGGACACAGCTTTAAGCTTCAATCCAGAATCCTGCTCAAAATAAATATCTGCAGAACAAACTGCTCGATTGCCCGTGTGGAAAATAAGGGCACCCGAGTTTGCATGGGAAACGAAAACTACGAGTCAGTCATGGAACTGGTGTGAGAAACTCTAAACAGTTATAAACTTGATATATAACTGTGAAGCATATCACGGGACCACGCCGCGTGTCACGGAATGGTTTTACCCCATGAATGTCAGTGTATAAACAACAATCAGTAATAGAGATATGGATCTACTATGCATCAATCAACATGCAATATCCCAATCTACCTATTTAGATTAATCCTCACACTTAGGTTTTCCAAATCCAATTCAATTTACAAAAATTATTCCTTTGAACTTTATTTCTCGATTTCTATTTTAAATCTTTTGAAATACATATCTAGCTTTATATCAAAGTAGATTTCACTTCGGGATCTCAAACCAAAATCTTTGGAATTATGAATTCCAAATCATCACAATGCATACAAACAAGTAAGCAACCAAATATCGGGAATCTTCCCTCAGATAGGGCAGTAAGCGCCCCTCCAACTCGATATATATATATGTGTGTGTGTGTGTGTGTGTGAGTGTGTGTGTGTGTGTGCGCGCACCTCCTACGCATGGAACAGGCTACACTGCTGACCACTCACCCTAAGGTACTGGATCCAGCCCATACTTTTAGTCGTCTAGGTCACCCGATCTCTAGCCCCATACTTACTAAATCATTTTACATCCCAAAGTGGGGAAAATCATTTCACAACATAATAATCACAAGTACTTTCAAACTATAGCTCGTACGTCTCAAAGAAGGATGTTAAGCAAGAGAATAAATTCTCCGCCACCAAAGAGATACGTTATCAATAGCAACTAATCGGTTATGTGTTGAACTACAATGTAACACATAATACATTTCTAAATCATTTTAGGAATCGTCGGGTTTAGCCCTCGAAATCTTTTCTGTTTTGTAAAACATTCCTTGTCCAAAATCGGGAATACATTTCTTTTCACTTAAGAAATGTGATGACCCCAAACTTTCGTAGAACGAAAGCAAGGATAATCATTGGAATATAACATATTTACAACAACAGCAGATCTCAGATAACAGCATAATACATAAATCATAGCAGCGGAACTAGAAATGTCATCAACATCACAACATCAGAACATCAGAGCGGCACAGTTACAGGATAAAACTTAGCCAAATAGAAAATCTCATCAAATAGAAATAGGTCTAAACTCCATCAAGTAGAACATAGATAAATGATGTCTAAATGTCTCAAAGTAGAAATAAAGGATAAAAATGATCTTCATCTTTAGTCCAATAGCATACTCCAATCCAGCAAATGTCCAGACTAACCAGAACCTGACACTTAGCTGCCCGTGTGAAAAAGAGGGCACCCGAGTTTGCAAAGTGAAACAAAATACGAGTCAGTTGTAATGACCCAGTTTTTTCAGTCATTTAAATTGGAATATTTAAATCTATTTATATATTATATTAGAGATATAATGAAATTTATAGTGAATTTTATTAAAATGGAGTTCGAATATATATTTTTTATTATATAATTAAAACGAGCTCAGAATGCCATGGTAGTTCGTAATTTTCGATTCGAACTTTAACTGAATATACAAAATCCGATATAAGTCGGATTTTTGTGAAATAAGAAACATGCGAATCGATTTGATTATATATTTCTAACGAAGGAGAAGAATGGAAATTTCAATTTATAAATTGCAAGATATGTCCAAATAAAAATTTAAAATAGTCGCTATAGAATTACGTTAATAAATTATAACGTTTAATCAATAAATATTATTGGTTTATATAAATAGTATATCGTTTGGACCCAGAATTTTGTATGTTGATTTTTGAAATCTATATTGGTGAAATGTGAAGCTATATGTTATTCCATAAATGATTTATATTCAGTAAAATGCATTGTTTTGGAATTTAATATATTTTATCATTATTATATAGGCATTTAAAATTAATCGTTTTACAAAAGACTCCCGTTTTTAGCGAAATAATTTTTATTGGGATATGTTTAAGTTGGGGCCAATCGGAGTTGTATTTAAAGTGCAAGATGCTATGGACATTGCGTAGGAGAATGATGACAATGAACAAGAGAACATGATTAATCAATTTATTTAAGAAACGATAACCAAATACGGGAAGTAAATGGAAATGAATAACAAAATAAACCAATGATACTTACAATGATTTAATGTAAAAAGATTTGAAAATCTATGGTAAAGAAAAGGAGCAATGGACACATGCTATGCGAGAACATATAAAACTTCCCATTCATACAGAAAATCACTTTTCAACAATAAACGAGCTATAAGTTTTTGGCTCAACCTTTTACTTGTTCACCACAATGGAAAAGATAATCCATATATAAAGGAAACTAAAATTCGACTTGCCCAAAACAAGAAATATCCATCAATAATAAGATGTATATGGGTGACTTGACCAAATCAGGCAAATAGAGTAGACGGGTAACTCTTTAGTGTGCTACTAGTGTGAATCTAATGCACATAGTTCTAATGCAAACCAACTCAGGCTATATTTTGCACATTTGCATAGGTTTTTAAGCCATGTATACACTTAAGCCTTAAGCATTACAAAGCCTATCCTATAACAGTACACAAACTAGAGACTACTACCTACGGCTAGGAAGTGAATGAACAAAGAAATAGCAGACAAGCCTACATCTATTTTAAGACGCAAACCCATGTTCTTCTCCCTAATTTTTCTCTATTGCCAAACATGTGCCTCACTACCAATGAAATGAAAACACTCCCAACTACAGCATACCTCTGCACATGCTTGTTCTTCTGTTTGCAGATGCTGATATGATTTAACAACACAGCTAAGAAGGTGATACCACATCACAGACATTGGGAATGAAAACAGAGTCTTGCACATGGATGGTACTGTTAATGAAAGTGAAAACTGCAGCTAGACGACCCTCTACAAACCTAATGTCGTGTTCTCCAAATCTCCAAGCCTTGATGACCAAGGCATTTGAGACTATAAATACACCATCTCAATAGTTCATCTCCATCCCAAATCGATCAAACCAGTGAAGAAAAGTGCATTCCAAAATTTCAGTGAATTTTTAAAAATCACACGCTTCATCTAAAATCACGAAACCAACCCCAATAGAATCATAAAATCAACCTCTACAAGCCCTTCATCTTCGTTTTGTGAAATGTCAAAACGTAGGTCTAGATTTATCTCGGAATATATGGATTAGAGAGTAGAAGAGTGATCGGCTAGGAGAGGAGGAGGTTACATGGGAGTTTTTCCATGAGTTTTGGTGCTGATTTTCGTCGAGCCTGGGAGAAGCACCATCGGTGCGGATTCTGGTTCGGACCACTAGAGGGGGAGTTTGGTAGCTCGACAAGTTCAGCATTGGAGGAGGGATCGTTGGGTGAAATTATTTTGGTGGATGGAGGTCTGTTTCGTGGCGTCAGTACTAATGGGGTACACAGTTTTAGGAGTAGGAGGATAAAAAGCTTGAATCGTGGGAGAAAGGTCCTATAGCATTGGACTAGGGGTAGGTTCGTGGGCTTGCTACAGGGTAGTGGGCTGAAATTAAGGGGTTAGACCCATTAAAATTTTAAAGTTTAAAATTCAATTATTTTAGTTGTTCTATAATTGTTTTAGTATTGGATATCGCACATACGTGATAAGATTTTTAAACCATTGGTTTCGTTGGAACCATAAAGAGGAGGGCTACGAGATGGAGCTGGCCTGAACGAGATGGAAAGCGACCAAAGTTTTAATTAAATTAAACGGCTGTTTAATTTAATTAAAACAGATCGTTTAATCGATGGATCAAAACCAAGGTGAGTTAAACTCACTCAGTTATCCCATTTATATTTTATAAATTGGGTTTTATTTTGTGTGCTCTTGTTGCTAATGGTTGACTGTTTGCTAATTATATATTTTTATTTGTTGATTTAACTGATGAAATCAAATCGTCATTGAATTTTAGTGAAATACCAAATTGTTATTTTAACGATTTGACCCAATGGAGGTAACTTACCTTAATGATCACGTTTATAAAATAAACGTGTTTAATTGTTTGAAGTGATTGAATTGTTTTTGTTAATCGATTGATCAATAGTTGTTATTTACTGTTATCAGAATTATCAGTTCAATGGAATTGAGTGGTCTGGTTTGGGATAACCAATTTGGATGCAGGGAAGGACAGGCTAGAGGGATCCAACCGGATTCCTCAAATTTATTATTTATTACCATATGATTATTATATAAACCATTTAACCAATGTGGTTGTAATATTGATTTAATTGTTGCTGTTGAACCCAAATTCAACGTTGTTCGTTGGAATAGTATTGGTTGAGAAATTTATAACAGATGGCCTATAAATATACAATCATTTTATAGAAAATGATTTACCAATGTAAATGCAGTTATAAAATTTATTTATAACTGAAGATGGGATTCAAATTATTGGAATAAAATTTTATAAAAAGGGGAATAAATATTTGTATTTATTTTATTGTTAAATGGTTTTATAAATTTAACTCTTATGTTTTGACAAGCAAGTGAGCAGAAAATCACCATGACGATTAATAACTAAGTTTAATGGTTTTAAACAATAAAATTGAATTTTTTTTTGAATTGATTATTATTTATTTAATAATAGTCAAATGATATTTATTTAAATTAATTAAATTTGTAATTAATTTAAATGGGAAGATGAATTGGGATTTGATTAATGAATTACTCATGTTGACTAAGTCAATTGTGTTTACTGAAATGGATTCATTAAATTTATTTAATGTAAATAATTAATTGTTAAATAAACATTTGATTGTCATTTATTTAAGAATAGTCAAAGTAATTGGGATTATTTTAATTAATTATATTAATTAATTAATGTAAATAAAAGGGCTAATTGGAGTGATTAACGAATCAATCAAGTATGAGTTGAACAAGCCAACTGTGTTAACTAGAATTAATTATTTAATTGGTTTGTTAAGTTTAATGGAGATAATTGATGGGATTTAAACATTTTAAATTTTGATTATTTAAAATATAACCAAAGTGTTAATATTGGAGTTTGAAAATGTATCTATGAAGATTTAAAACGTTTTAAAGCACTGTTTTAATGTAATGAATATTTAAGCAATTTGATGATAATTTAAGTTTAACCTAAATTAAAGTTAAAGTGAATTCTTATTATTATGGATTTATAAAATCCAAGAATTTGACGAAGGCATAAAGCCCAAGTTTAGTCAAATATATTATCAAAGCAAGTTATTAGAAATGGACTTAAAGTGGAAATGAAAGCCAAGATATAAAATTAAGGAATTGGAATATAACTAGGGATCGGTTAAGTTAAATGATTTTCTGAATATTGATCTGATGTTGATTTCGGCCTTCGGGGTTGATATCTAGGGAATTATTTTCTTACTGGTCTATGGTTAGGGACCGATGAGGGTTTGAAATGGGAACCAAAACTAAAACCCAAATTTGAATTAAAGAGGTTAAACAAGTTAAGTTGTGAAGAGGCGAGCTAGATTTGCTATATTAAATAAGAGATGATGTTTTCATTGAGATATAACTAAAAAGGGGATTTGTTTGATGTTGGGAACGAACATCGGTTTTTGTATTACAATTGATATCTATCTTAAAATAAGAACGTTGTCGATCAAGGTCTGAGAGGTAATTACAATACCCCAACTTGAATGACTTCAGGATTATCGAAGGATAATATAATTTGTAATGGTAAAGATGTTAAAGGTTATTTTGGAGGAATCCTAATGTAACATATTGGAAGAATTCGGAAAAACAAATGATAGGGTTCCAATTATAAAAGGGTATTAAAAAGGGTTTGAGTATGTGAAATGATAGAAATACATAAAAAGAAGATTGGTGAAAATATAATGATATTTTCAAAATAAGGAGATGAGTTTGAATGGATTATTTCTTCAAAAGGTTAGTGGCAATTATGGTAATCAAATAACGAAAACAAAAGGAGGTTTTGTAACAATTATTTTACGACTATAAATAGGATCGATTTCTTAATTATAGAAAATAAGTAATCTTAAAATAAATATTTTGAAATGGAAGCTAATAGGATAATTGGATATAATTTAAGATATTTTTCTATGAATGTAAAAATGATTTGAGATTACTTATATATTAAAACATATATATTATTTTTGGTATTTCAGCTGTTTTATATAAAGGCCAAGTGACGCTATGTGGATTCATTTTATTTTACTGATTGTTTATTTTGATAGTTAAATAACTGACTATCAAAGATATGACCCAACAATGTTGGTCTGGAAAGACCGGGATCGAATTTATATTCGAAAACCATTTCGACCAATAAATATGAACTCGTAGAAGATGTTGATCGAGATGGAGCAATTGAAGACCGTAAATCCTCATGAGCTTGGGAACCATTGTTAAATTTCTCTAACTGATCCCTAGAGATATTTTGACAATGATTCTATCGTGATTGAAATCTACAGATTGAAAGGACTACTCGCTACTGATCTATAGGGTGATTCCTAGGATGTGGTAGGAGGTGCCTTCAGTTCATCCTATTCCTGGATGACTTGTATGGACGATGTGGATGGTGGCCAGGTGTTCCAAAAGATACGTTATAACCTCAAGCCTTACAACCGGGAAATGACAAAAATCGGGCAGGCAGCATGGCTATATGGGTCGCTCCCATTAGGGTGTATTATCACCATCTAGAGAATATTCATATTTGTTACTTCTTTTCATTTCTGTATCTCTAGGGAATGGTTATGTTGGTACCAACCGTAGGTGACAATATATTCGATACACTCAAGAGAAATGAGTGGTCGGTCATGCGTGGGCCGGGTTGCAAGATGTTCTTGTTGAACCCAATGTATTCCTATCTAGAGATACACTATTGGTAGGTGGTTCCATACCTTGTCATAGTCGGAATCCAATCTCCAATAAGCGGCCACGGTTTTGTTTTGTATACTATATATGTGGAGCGTGAGATGCAAGCGTTCTGCTAATTTCTATTTATTTATATTTAGACACTATTATAATATTAGAAAAGATATCGATTTCGTAAACGTTTTGGATTATAGTAAGGTAAAAACCATTCGTGTTTATGTGTGGACCGATCTTACTATTATCCTTTTCATTCAAAAGGATTTTTGACTTTAAAATCAATATGGATGTTATTTAAACTTAATGGGTTTCTCACTCTGGTCCACCAGATTGACCCGTCGTTTGTAATGTTCGGGTTAGCCCAGTTTACAGGTTCAGGTTATCGAATGCTGTGAAGTCCCAGGACGAGCCGGAGGCGTCCAGACCTATGACATTACATAGTATTTTCCCGTTGTGTCTTATATATAGTACAGATTTGTGAAACTGTTAAGATGAACTAATGTACTCTGATGTTTGTGAGTTTTATTTAAGCTCTCAATAAAAATTTATTTCTATATTATATTTTGTTCCACTACGATGTGAGGCTCTGTTTCAGTGCTACGTTGGATCTTCTTCTTCTTCTACTCTAACTTTCTTTCTTTCTTATTCCAACCTCTAACTTCTTTCTATTAAAGATTCGTAACTCCGTGCAAATTGGATTTGACCTGGGTTGTAATATGTCAATTCAAAAGGATACGGATTTGCGGGCCTTTACACTTGGTACCAGAGCAATGGTTTAGGAATAACCTTGGCTCTGTGGTATAACTCGATAGAGATGGGGTTAGTAATACCCTAGATTGAGATTGAGTGTATATATATGAGAGCACGTATTTGTAGATTTTATATATAAATGTTTTGTATTGTGCTATTTGATTAGTTCAAGTTGAACTGACAAATTGGTACAATATTATTTTGAAAAGTGGGTAAATTAAATGATTTTGCCCAAAGTATATTTTCATATTAAAAAAAGAAATAATTTTATTAGGTTATTGGAGTAGTGGTGTGTTTGATTGATTTGAATGAATTCAAATTGACTTATAAATTTGAATAGTTAGTAGAACCAATAAAAAATGTAAATAGAATTTTGATATGGAATTAAATGAATCAGAATTTAACTAAAATTTATGTTAAATGAAAATCAAAAGATAAATAGTGAAATAATTAAGATATTGGCTAGTTAATTAAATATGGATTAAATGAGTTTGGGTTATGTTGATTGTTTGTTTATTGGATGTTACATGGTCGACAGTAAAATTCATCTGTCGTTGAACGAATTCAAATAGGATTTTAATTTTGGATGGTTTAATAAGACCAAAAGGGAATTAGAATTATGGAATTTATGGTCAAAACTTCGGTATGAAATTAATTAAACTAGAGATTAACTTAAGGTAATCTAAATATGGATAACTAGGTTACGTTGGTTGTTTGTTGAATAATAGACTAGTTGCATATAAAATGCATCAACGATTGAATTAATTGGAAACTAAAGGGATAAATTTCCACATAATGAATTTTGAAAAGAATCAGTATGAAATAAAATTGAAATGATTTAAATCACGTATTGTCATTGTATCTGGTATTGGCATTGTGTATTGAGTTAAGTGCAGGATTGAAAAGAGGAAGAGTTGTTAGCTGATTTGCCCCATGATTAGAGTTGGAATTTCCCGACAAATAGGTAAACCTTAATACATCGATTGGAGTGATTTATTTTATACCCCTGAGTTGGGTAGCTATTTGGCTTTTGGTTTTCTTTCGGACAAGTTGAGACCCAGAGTGGCAGTTGTAGTTGTACCGATCGAGCCATGCAGATTAGGTGCTGGCGAAATTTTCGGAAATTTTTAGAGTTTGAATTTATTTTTATGATAATTTAAAAATAATTATTTTAAATAATTCTTGTGTTCAGAGCATTCTTCTTACCTTGTAATTTGGGGACGAAATTCTTTTAAGGGGGAAGAATGTAGCGACCCAGTTTTTTCGGTCATTTAAATCGGAATATTTAAATCTATTTATATATTATATTGGAGATATAATGAATTTTATATTGAATTTTATTAAAATGGAGTTCGAATATATATAATTTATTATATAATTAAAACGAGCTCAGAACGCCACGGTAGTTCGTAATTTTCGATTCGAACTTTAACTGAATATACAAGATCCGATATAAGTTGGATTTCTATGAAATAAGAAATGTGTGAATCGATTTGATTATATATTTCTAACGGAGGAGAAGAATGGAAATTTCAATTTATAATTGCAAGATATGTCCAAATCAAAATTTAAAATAGTCGCTATAGAATTTCGTTAATAAATTATAATGTTTAATTAATAAATATTAATGGTTTATATAAATAGTATACCGTTTGGACCCAGAATTTTGTATGTTGATTTTTGAAATCTATATTGCTGAAATGTGAAGCTATATGTTATTCCATAAATGAATTATATTCGGTAAAATGCATTGTTTTGGAATTTAATATATTTTATCGTTATTATATAGGCATTTAAAATTAATCGTTTAACAAACGACTCCCGTTTTCAGTGAAACAATTTTTATTGGAATATGTTTAATGAATTATTGTTAGATTTCAAGTTGGGGTCAATCGGAGTTGTATTTAAAGTGCGAGAAGCTATGAACACTGCGCAGGAGAATGAAAACAATGAACAAGAGAACATGATTAATCAATTTATTTAAGAAACGATAAACAAATACGGGAAGTAAATGGAAGTGAATAACAAAATAAACCAGCGATACTTACAATGATTTAATGTAATAATGGTTTGAAAATCTATGGTAAAAAAAGGAGCAACGGACACATGTTATGCGAGAATATATAAAACTTCCCATTCATACAGAAAATCACTGTTCAACAATAAACAGGCTATAAGTTTTTGGCTCAACCTTTTTACTTATTCACCACAATGGAAAAGATAATCCATATATGAAGGAAACTAAAATTTGACTTGCCCAAAACAAGAAATATTCATCAATAATAAGATGTATATAGGTGACTTGACCAAATCAGGCAAATGGAGTAGACTGGTAACTCTTTAGTGTGCTACTAGTGTGAATCTAATGCACACAGTTCTAATGCAAACCAACTCAGGCTATATTTTGCACATTTGCACAGGTTATAAAGCCATGCATACACTTAAGCCTTAAGCATTACAAAGCCTATCCTATAACAGTACACAAACTAGAGACTACTACCTACGGCTAGGAAGTGAATGAATAATGAAATAGCAGACAAGCCTACATCTATTTTAAGATGCAAACCCATGTTCTTCTCCCTAATTTTTCTTTCATTCGCAAACGCTGGTATGATTTAACAACACATCTATGAAGGTGATACCATATCATAGACATTGGGAATGAAAACAGAGTCTTGCACACGGATGGTACTGTTAATGAAAGTGAAAACTGCAGCTAGCTGACCCTCTACAAAACTAATGCCGTGTTCTCCAAATCTCGAAGCCGTGATGACCAAGGCATCTGAGACTATAAATACACCATCTCAGTAGTTCATCTCCATCCCAAATCAATCAAACCAGTGAAGAAAAATGCATTCCAAAACTTCAATGAATTTTTAAAAATCACACGCTTTATCTAAAATCACGAAACCAACCCTAATAAAATCATAAAATCAACCTCTACAAGCCCTTCATCTTCGTTTTGTAAATCACAATAGTCAACGTGAAATGTCGAAACCTAGGTCTAGATTTTTCTCGGAATATATGGATTAATATGCGGATTGGAGAGCAGAAGATTGATCAGCTAGGAGAGGCGGTTACATGGGAGTTTTTCCACGAGTTTTGGTGCTGATTTTTGTCGAGCCTGGGAAAAGCACCATTAGTGCGGATTCCGGTACGGACCACCAAAAGGGGAGTTGGGTGGATCGGCAAGTTCAACGTTGGAGAAGGGATCATTGGGTGAAATTATTTTGGTAGATGGAGGTCTGTTTCATGGCGTCAGTGTTAATGGGGTACACGGTTTTAGGAGCAGGAGGATAAAAAGCTTGAATCGGGGGAGAAAGGTCCTATGGCGTTGGATTGGGTGCAGGTTCGTGGGCTTGCAGCGGGGTAGTAGGCTGAAATTAAGGGGTTAGGCCCATTAAAATTTTAAAGTTTAAAATTCAATTATTTTAATTATTCTATAATTGTTTTAATATCGGATATCGCACATACGTGACCAGATTTTCGAACCGTTGGTTTCGTTGGAACCATAAAGAGGAGGGCTACAAGGTGGAGTTGGCCTGAACGAGATTGAAAGCGACCAAAGTTTTTTATTAAATTAAATGGCTGTTTAATTTAATTAAAACAGATCGTTTAATCGACGAATCAAAGCCAAGGTGAGTTAAACTCACTCAGTTATCCCATTTATATTTTATAAATTGGGTTTTATTTTGTGTGATCTGGTTGCTAATGATTGACTGTTTGCTAGTTATATATATTTATTTGTTGATTTAACTGATGAAATCAAATTGTCATTGAATTTCAGTTAAATACCAAATTGTTATTTTAACGATTTGACCCAATGGAGATAACTTACTTTATTGATCACGTTTATAAAATAAATGTGTTTAATTGTTTGAACTGATTGAATTGTTTTTGTTAATCGATTGATCAATAGTTGTTATTTATTGTTATCAGAATTATCAGTTCAATGGAATTGAGTGGTCTGGTTTGGGATAACCAATTGGGATACAGGGAAGGACAGGTTGGAGGGATCCAACCGGATTCCTCAAATTTATTATTTATTTCCATATGATCATTATATAAACCATTTAACCAATGTGGTTGGATTATTGATTTAATTGTTGCTGTTGAACCCAAATTCAAATAGTATTGGTTGAGAAATCTATAGCAGATGGCCTATAAATATACAATCATTTTATAGAAAACGATTTACCAATGTAAATGCAGTTATGAAATTTATTTATAACTGAAGATGGGATTTAAACTATTTGAATAAAAGTTTATAAAAAGGGTAATAAATATTTGTATTTATTTTATTGTTAAATGGTTTTATAAAGTTAACTCTTATGTTTTGACAAGCAAGTGAGAAGAAAATCAACGTGACGATTAATAACTAAGTTTAATGGTTTTAAACAATAAAAATGAATTTTTTTTGAATTGATTATTATTTATTTAATAATAGTCAAATGAGATTTATTTAAATTAATTAAATTTGTAATTAATTTAAATGGGAAGATGAACTGGGATTTGATTAATGAATTACTCATGTTGACTAAGTCAACTGTGTTTACTGAAATGGATTCATTAAATTTATTTAATGTAAATAATTAATGGTTAAATAAACATTTTATTGTCATTTATTTAAGAATAATCAAAGTAATTGGGATTATTTCAATTAATTATATTAATTAATTAATGTAAATAAAAGGGCTAATTGGAGTGATTAACGAATCAATCAAGTATGAGTTGAACAAGCCAACTGTGTTAACTAGAATTAATTATTTAATTGGTTTGTTAAGTTTAATGGAGATAATTGATAGGATTTAAACATTTTAAAATTTGATTATTTAAAATATAACCAAAGTGTTAATATTGGAGTTTGAAAATGTATCTATGAAGATCTAAAAGGTTTTAAAGCACTGTTTTAATGTAATGAATATTTAAGCAATTTGATGATAATTTAAGTTTAATCTAAATTAAAGTTAAAGTGAATTTTTATTATTATGGATTTATAAATTCCAAGAATTTTATGAAGGCATAAAGCCCAAGTTTAATCAAATATATTATCAAAGCAAGTTATTAGAAATGGACTTAAAGTGGAAATGAAAGCCAAGATATAAAATTAAGGAATTGGAATATAACTAAAGATCGATTAAGTTAAATGATTTTCTGAATATTGATCTGATGTTGGTTCCGGCCTTCGAGGTTGATATCTAGGGAACTATTTTCTTACTGGTCTATGGTTAAGGACCGATGAGGGTTTGAAATGGGAACCAAAACTGAAACCCAAATTTGAATTAAAGAGGTTAGACGAGTTAAGTTGTGAAGAGGCGAGCTAGATTCACTGTATTAAATAAGAGATGATGTTTTCATCGAGATATAACTAAAAAGGGGATTTGTTTGATATTAGGAACGAACATCGGTTTTTGTATTACAATTGACATATATCTTAAAATAAGAACGTTGTCGGTCAAGGTCTGAGAGGTAATTACAATACCCCAACTTGAACGAATTCAGGATTATCGAAGGATAATATTAGTTGTAATGGTAAAGATGTTAAAGGTAGTTTATTTTGGCGGAATCCTAATGTAACGTATTAGAAGAATTCAGAAATATAGATGATGGCGTTCCAATTATAAAAGGGTATTAAAAGGGGTTTGAGTATGTGAAATGAAAGAAATACATAAAAGGGAGATTGGCGAAAATATAATGATATTTTCAAAATAAGGAGATGAGTTTAAATGGATTATTTCTTTAAAAGGTAAGTGGCAATTATGGTAATCAAATAACGAAAACAAAAGGAGATTTTGTAACAATTATTTTACGATGATAAGTAGGATCGATTTCTCAATTATAGAAAATAAGTAATTTTAAAATAAATATTTTGAAATGGATGCTAACAGGATAATTGGATATAATTTAAGATATTTTGCTATGAATATAAAAATGATTTGAGATTACTAATATATTAAAACATATATACTATTTTTGGTATTTCAGCTGTTTTATATAAAGGACAAGTGACGCTGTGTGGATTCATTTTATTTTATTGATTGTTTATTTTGATAGTTAAATAATCGATTATCAAAAATATGACCCAACGATGTTGGTCCGGAAAGACTGGGATCGAATTTATATTCGAAAACCATTCCGACCAATAAATACGAATTCGTAGAAGATGCTGATCGAGATGGAGGAATTGAAGACTGTAAATCCTCATGAGTGGGGGAACCATTGTTAGATTTCTCTAGCTGATCCCTAGAGATATTTTGGCAATGATTCTATCGTGATTGAAATCTACAGATTGCAAGGACTACTCGCTACTGATCTATAGGGTGATTCCTAGGATGCGGTAGGAGAGCGCCTTCGGTTCATCCTATTCTTGGATGACATGTATGGACGATGTGGATGGTGGACAGGTGTTCCAAAAGATACGTTATAACCTCAATCCTCACAACCGGGAAATGATAAAAATCGGGCAGGCAGCATGGCTTTGTGGGTCGCTCCTATTAAGGTGTATTGTCACCACCTAGAGAATATTCATATTTGTTACTTCTTTTCATTTCTGTATCTCCAGGGAACGGTTATGTTGGTACTAACCGTAGGTGACAATATATTCGATACACTCAAGAGAAATGAGTGGTTGGTCATGCGTGGGCCGAGTTGCAAGACATTCTTGTTGAACCATGTGTATTCCTATCTAGAGATACACTGTTGGTAGGTGGTTTCATACCTTGTCATAGTCGGAATCCAATCTCTAATAAGCGGCCGCTGTTTTGTTTTGTATACTATATATATGGAGCGTGAGATGCAAGCGTTCTGCTAATTTCTATTTATTTGTATTTAGACACTATTATAATATCAGAAAAGATATCGATTTCTAAAACATTTTGGATTATAGTAAGGTAAAAACCATCCGTGTTTATCTGTGGACTGGTCTTGCTATTATTCTTTTCTTTCAAAAGGATTTTTGACTTTAAAATCAATATGGATGTTATTTAAACTTAATGGGTTTCTCACTCTAGTCCATCAGACTGACCCGTCGTTTGTAATATTCGGGTTAGCCCGGTTTACAGGTTCAGGTTATCGAATGCTGCGAAGTCCCAGGACGAGCCGGAGGAGTCCAGACCTATGACATTACATAGTATTTTCCCGCTGTGTCTTGTATATGAGGACAGATTTGTGAAACTATCAAGATGAACTGATGTACTCAGATGTTTGTAAGTTTTATTTAAGCTCTCAATAAAGATTTATTTCTATATTATATTTTGTTCCGCTGCGATGTGAGGCTCTGTTTCTGTCCTACGTTGGATCTTCTTCTTCTACTACTCTAACTTTCTTTCTTATCCCAACCTCTAACTTCTTTCTATTAAAGATCCATAACTCCGTGCAAATTGGATTTGACCTGGGTTGTAATATGTCAATTCAAAAGGATACGGATTTGCGGGACTTTACACAGTCATGGGACTAGTATGAGAAATCTTTTCTAATTTATCTAACAATGTGGCTAATCACAGGACCACGCCGCTAACGCGGAATGGGTTTACTCCATTGGATTGCCAGTGCGTAATTTACATAAATTTTTATTCAAAACAACGCAATAGTTTTTAGAAGAAATGGAATCATTATAAGACTCAAGTCCCATCACACAATGCAACGCAAACCAGAGGATAGAGTTTTACCTTATAATGATCAAACATGATTGACACGTAGAAAATAATATTTAATATTATTATTAGTGCCTAATTAGTTTTAATATACTTCAAATTAAATGTATCAATCCTAGACGGCATAGTACCCCATTCTACTATGTCGCCATATATAGGTTTACAATCAAACTGTAATGTCATATTGGAAATTGGGTTCCATCATGAGTCAAGGCTAGGAATGATCTCCTTACCGATTCGAGACACTCAAGCAAATACCTCAGGATTCGGACGCTGGCCAACCCTTGGATCCTGCAGGGCCGGTCCACAAATACTTTAGTGGATTAGTTATGCCTGAACACGCACATAAGTAAAAAAAAATGTCAGGGCTTGTAAACGCTGACACCACTTCTGGCAAGAAAGAAACATGTGCACTCCCTGCATTCACTTATCCCGTTTTAGACTCTTACCGGGGTGTAAGGCTTGCGAAGTAATGCTATACACAAGGCTATGCCAAAATAGGCTATGCTTTGATCATCAACCACAAGGCCCTTCTTTTCAACAAAAGCCTTGATCATTTGCATCTTGGCGTGCTAGATTGACAATCCACGCCAGCGATCTGAGCTCGGGCGTCTTAGAGAAGGGTGTTAAGCAAGAGAATAAAATCTCCACCACCCGCAGATATATATTAAGTAGAAATCAATTTAATTTACATGGAATGAAATCCAATGTCATACACACATCCATTTACAAGTCCGTTCTGGGTCCGAACGAGACCGTAGACACCTTATTCCTCGTCCCGTATGTCCAATATGGAAGAGAGGTGCCCGCTTATCTGGACAATCAACAAGTACGTTCGGACAACTACCACTGTAACCCTTTCAAGGCAGCAACTCCTATCAAAGCCATCTGTAGTTGTCCATTCGAATTGAAGATCGCCGGTCTTCAAACACCGTCTTCAATATCTTCGATTTAAATCATCGCATAATTATTTGAAATGAGATTGACTCGGTCTTTTCAAATAATTCTCAAATATTTATAATTTAAATCATTTCATATTGTTAATATTATTTTATAATGATTTATCGCTATTTTTATTTATATAAAAATAGCCAAATTTAATTTAACGACATTTCGGGTCTATGGGCGGCCCTGGCGCTGTTTTTATCAAAATTTGATTTACACATTTCTCGAAATTTAACTGTTGGATTTTAACAAGTTTTATGTCGTTGGTAAGATCTTCCAAAAGAGGTCCTAATGGTTCTAGTTTTTGGGAAAATCCGAAGGTCGGATCTTTCGATATAATCGTTTAAAGTTACGATTTCGAAACGCGAACTATCGCGCGTGATTCATTTAATTTTAATTTATATTTATATATATAAAAAATTATATATAAATAAAAACCATTCGACGATTCCACTAATGTTTTTAACATGCCAAATAAAGAATGTTTTATTGGCATATCGTACCTACCTGTTCATAATGTCAAATAAAATATATTTTGTTTACATGACAATTGAGCTAATGACAAATAAAAACTAATTTTTATTTGTATTTCTGTTTTTAACTCTAACAAATAAAAAGGAATATTTTATTTGTATATAGTTTCAATGCATGTTTTGACAATAAAAATAATTCATACAAATTCTAATGTATGTATTATCAATAAAAATGATTCTTTGACTCTGCATATCAATTCTAATATATGCATTGTCAATAAAATGATATTTTAACTTTGCATATAAATTCTAATATATGCATTGTTAATAAAATGATATTTTAACTTTGCATATAAATTCTAATATATACATTGTTAATCAAATGATATTTTAACTTTGCACATACATTCTAATTTATGTTTGATCATAAAAGTATCACCTAGATTTATACACAACTTCTAATGTATATTTTGATGTTTCATTTTGTTAACAATTCTATTTGAACAAAATGTATAAAAGTGATGTTTTCATTTTCCTCCTTTCTAGCATGTTAAAAATAATGTTTTTAACATACAAATATTTTCTAACATATGTTTTCTAACATGTTAAAAATATGGTTTTTAACATTTTTATATCTTCTAACATATGTTTTCTAATGAATCACTTTTACATTAAAAATGGAATTTTTAATGTTTCAACATTTTTAATCAAATAGTCAATATTTCTAATGAAACAAACTTTACATTAAAAATATGATTTTTAATGTTTCAACACTTTTATTCACATATGAACAATTTTCATATGAATCTTTCTTTTTATAAAAATGAGATTTTTAATGTTAACATGCTTTTATGTTAAAATGAACATATTCTAGTGATTCATTCATTACACTAAAAATAAGGTTTTTAATGTTATCATGTTCCTATATTTAACATGAACAATTTTCCTAGTTTCTTACATTACATCAAAATTGTGAAATTTTAATGTTAACATGTATTTATTTTAAAACATGAACATTTCTTTATTTCTAACATTACATTAAAAAGGTGAATTTTTAATGTAGACATGTTTATATTTTAAAACATGAACATTTCACTATTTCCTTACATTACATTAAAAATGTGAATTTTTAATGTAAACATGTTTTTATTTTAAAACATAAACATTTCACTAATTTTTTACATTACATTAAAAAGGTGAATTTTTAATGTAAACATGTTTTTATTTTAGAACATGAACATTTATATATTTCTAACATTACACTAAAAAGGTGAATTTTTATGTAGACCTGTTTTTATTTTAAAACATGAACATTTAACTATTTTCTATTTTAATTCATCAAAATGATTCTTTTCATTTTTGTTGAAATATTCTAATTCAACAAATGACAAAATAGTTCTTTTCATTTTTGTTGAAAATCGTAATTCAACAAAATGACAAAATGGTTCTTTCATTTTTGTTGAAAATTCTATTTCAACAAAATGACAAAATGGATCTAATTTGACAAAAATGATAAGTTTTGTCCAATTATTATAATTAACAAAATGATAATTATTTTAATTCAACTATTCTAATAAACCAAAAAATGGTAATTCTTGGTTCCACTATTCTAATTAACAAAATGATGAATTTTGTCCAACGAATCTAATTTGACAATTTTATCTAAACAAAAATTATATATTTTTGTTTCACTCATTTTATTACAATGAAATGATCTATATGTTTTTAACTATTTTATCATAACACAATATCACCAAATGAACAGATTAACATACCATGTCCATCACAGATCAAGTCACGAATCATAATAAACAGAAATTAACTACGGATTGGTTATAATACAATCAGGATTATTTCTAATTATTTAAGAAGAAGAAATAAAATAGAATTCTCACAGTCGTTTTAATATCCTGTATTATTCAGATCTGAATTTTTGGCCAAAATCTGATCTGCTCAGAATTCGTTCTAATCAGTCCAGAAATGCAGATCTCGGAGTCACGATTGCAGCGGTTCTGAAATCATTCAATTTCGAGTTCATATGAATAAGATATGATTTATTTTACGTTGATAATATTTTTAAATTAAACTAATAAAATAATAAATTAGGATTTCACCTTCTTCCTCTTTACAGATTAAAGGCCGATGGGTTTTCAACTTGGTTCGATCCTAGGGTTTAATTCTTCGTCCGAACCGAGGAGCTTCGCGATGATCAGAGATCACCACGCCGGAGAGGGGAAGGAGGCACGCCCGGGGGGGCCCGACCACCTTGAACTCGATCGCACCCCTTGGGGTAGGCGGCGATGCAAACGGCCGACGTTGGGGTGTTGGAACTCGTGGATTTCTTATGGCAGGGGGTGTTAACCGTATGGATGTGGAGAGGAGAGAATTCTCTTCGAAAGCTTCAACTAGAGGGAGGGATTTCGGTGAGAGGATTGAGATTTATTAGAGAAGGAAGAGCTGAGTGATTTCGGCCATGGATTTCAGGGGTCGGCGGATACTATTTAGTGGTTAGAGTTTTGAAATGAAGTTAATGTATATTTATAATATTTAATTACTAGTTTTTGCAAATAAACCCGTTAAATCCCAGTAGCACCAATTTCAGTCCAACAAAAGTCGTTCCTACCCAATTGCCCCCGTTTCGGACACAGTGGGCTAGGTCCCATCAGCCCAAATGATCGTTTTCTCTATGTTTTCTTTAAACTAAAATTTAAATCATTTATTTATTTAATTCGATCGTACATTTAAATTTACCGGGGCCACATACGGACTCTGAAAATTCCTGAAAAATAAATCTAGCTATGTTTTGACGATACGGTCCTAACAAAATTAATTTTATTGAATTTGGAGACCGTTTGAAAAATGGACTTTTTAACGGTCGATTAAATTCAATAGAAATTATTGAATGCGGTTTAATTTACCACGCTCACATATTAATTCCAAAAATTATGGAAAATTAAAATTAGCAATAATTTGACATTCCGGATCCAACAAAAATGGTTTCATCGAAAACGGAGGTCGTTTATAAAATGACTATTTTTAATGGCTTTGATATTATATAAAAATGAAAATTTTAAATTCTGGCACATTTTCTAACCAAATTCTTTAAAATAAAAATTTTAAATTGGTTCTGATTTTCCGGGTTGTTACAATCTCCCTCACTTAAAAGCTTTTCGTCCCCGAAAAGTAAACAATAGTAAAGTAGGAAACAAAACGGAAAATGTAAAATATTGTATATGTACCTCTACACAAGAGTTACTCGGAGATGTCCACCCTGCACTTGGGATAAGACTGTTTGATGCTATCCTCAGTCTCCCATGTACAGTCTCTAGGATCCCCGCTCCACTGCACTTGGACTAAGTGGATCCTCTTGTTCCTCAGAACTCGGGTCTCTTTGCCAACAATTTTCACTGGCTCCCTTCTCATTGCTAAGCTCGGGGTAATCTCCAAATCTTGTTGTGATGCTTCCTTGTTTGGATCATGTACATGCTTCCGGAGTTGAGACACATGGAATACATCATGCACCCCTGGCAACCAGTTAGGCAACTGCACCCTATAAGAGACAGTTCCAATCCTTTCGAGAATAGGAAATGTACCAATGAATCTGGGCGCCAACTTCCCAGCCTTCCCAAAACGAACTACACCTCTCAATAGGGAAACCCTCAAGTACACATAATTACCAACAGAGAATTCTAAATCTCTTTTCGTGAGTCTGTATAGCTCTTCTGTCGTCTCTGAGCAGGCAATAGGCGCTTCTTAATAAAATTAACTTTATCTGATGCTTCGCGAATCATGTCGGGACCCAATACTAATCGATCGCCTGGTTCCACCCAACATGCGGGAGATCTGCATGGCCTGCCATATAATGCTTCAAATGGAGACATCTGCAAGCTTGCTTTGTAACTGTTATTATAAGAGAACTCAACCAAGTATAAACCCTCCAAAATCAAGAATGCATGCTCGCAACAAGTCTTCTAATATGCGGTTCACCCTCTCAGTCTAGCCATCTGTCTGAGGGTGATAAGCGGTGCTCAAATTCAACTTTGTCCCTAGCTCTTCTTGGAATGCTTCCCAGAGTTTACTAGGAAATATCGGATCACGGCCACTAACAATGCTACTGGGAACTCCATGTAGTTTGACAATCTCTCCGAAATAAAGCTTCGAGCTGTTCTATTAGATCTAACAGGAATAAAATGGGCAATTTTCGTGAAATGATCCACAATTACCCATATACTGTCATTCCCTTTTCTGGTTTAAGGCAAGCCATCAATGAAATCCATAGAAATTTGGTCCCACTTCCAACTTGGAACCCCTAGCGGTTGCAACAAACCTGCCAACTTCTGTTGATCGCTTTTGACTTGTTGGCAGGTGGAATATCTGGCAACATATATAGAAATGTCCCTCTTCATCCCTTCTGCCAAAAGGTGCATTTAAGATCTTGATACATCTTGCTTACTCCTGGACGGATGCTGAGTTTAGATTTTTGACATCCATCCATAACTTCTCTTTTTAGCTCAGGAATATCTGGCACATAGATTCGCCCTTGCAATTTAAGAGTCCCTTTGCTGTCAATTTGGAAGCTTGAAGTTTTTCCCCTTCAAACTCGCTCGCTAATCATCTGAATAAACTTATCATCTTTCTGAAGAGCAGAGATCTTATTCATTAAGGTAGGTGTAATGATAAGACTGGCGATGATAAGATTGGCGCCGTCTGCATTCTTCCTGCTGAGCGCATCGGCTACAACATTGTCTTTCCCTGGAGTATATAAGATGTCCAGTCATAGGCCGCAAGAAATTCAATCCAACGTTGCTGCCTCAAGTTCAAGTCCCTTTGGGTGAACAGATACTTCAAGGATTTATGATCTGTATATAGTTCTAACTTCTCACCCAAGAGATAGTGCCTCCATATCTTTAGAGCAAACATGATGGCTATCAACTCAAGATCATGAGTGGGGTATTTCTTCTCATGCAGTTTCAACTGACGGCTAGCATAAGTAATTACTTTGCCCCTTTGCATTAACACCGCACCAATACCTTAAATAGATAAAAGGATAACATGTTAACATAAGATTTGTCATTAAAAATGTCATCTCTTACATGTTTGTTTATATAAAAAGAATAACCTTTAATAGAAGCATCAGTATAGACTATCAAATCTTGGTTGCCATCAATAATAGTCAACACGTGAGCAGTGGTCAACCTCAATTTCAGCTCTTGGAAGGCTGCCTCACACTCAGGTGTCCAGATAAACTCGCATGCTTCTTGGTCGTCAGTGGACAAGATAGCTTAGAAAAATCTTTAACGAATTTCCAATAATAGCCAGCCAATCCTAGAAAACTTCTGACTTCTGTAGGAGTGCTAGGATGCTTCCAATCTTGAATGGCTGAGATCTTGCCTGGGTCTACTGAAATGCCTTCCTTCGATGCAACATGACCGAGGAATTTCACTTCTTCTTGCCAGAATATGAATTTAGAGAATTTGGATTTCAACACATTCTTTCTCAGAATTTCCAAAACTTCTTTTAGATGCTTTTCATGCTCAGCAGTGGATTTAGAAAAGATTAAGATATCATCGATGAAAACCAGCACGTATTTATTGAAGACGTCGCGGAATACTCTGTTCATCAGATCTACAAATAGGCAGGAGTGTGACATAGGCTGAACGACATTACTAGCCATTCAGAAAATAATTCCGGTCCTCTGAAAGCTGTCAAAGGAACACACTCTTCTACAATGCGCAGTAGATGGAAACCTGTAGCTAGGTCCATCCTAGAGAATACTTGCGCTCCATGCAAGCAGTTTAATAGATCATCAATACACGCCAATGGATATTTGATTTTCAGCGTTTGCTTATTGAGGTCACGGTAGTCCACACACAATCGGAGGGTACCATCTGACTTTGGGACAAATACCATTGCTGCACCCCAACTTGAGAAGCTAGGTCTGATCAGACCCTTCCACAAAAGCTGTTTAGTTTGATTGCTCAGCTCTTCTTTTTCTTTCGGTGTCATTCTCCGAATAGGATGCACAACTAGCCTTGCTTTCAGAGCTAAGTCAATCCTGAAGTCGATTTCTCTGTGCGGAGGTAAGCTATCAACTTCTTCAAACACATCTGCATAATATTTGACAACAGGAATATCCTCAATAGAAGCAGGAGTAGCTTCTAGAGAAAACCAGAATTCTTTTCTATCAGTGGCTAAGTCGTGGCATGGTACAACAATAACATCTCCAAATTTGGTTTTAATTTTAACTATTCTTTCAGCGCAAAGTAACTCAGCCTTATACTTTGTTAGCCCATCATGTCCAAGTATGATATCATATTCGGAGAAATTCATGACGATCAAATTAAAAGGGAACTGGAAATAAGAATAAGAAACAAGCACTCTACAAAACTAATCGAGAATAAGAGAACCTCCTATCGGACTATGAGCTCTAATCAATTCTTTAAGTTTTCTTGGTTTCAGTTTTAACTTTTTAACTGTGTCACTAGAAATGAAACTTCGTGATGCACCCGTGTCAAACAATACTGTAATAGGAATGTTCTTAAATGTAAGAGTACCTCCTAGAACATTGGGTTTACCTGCTCCCTCAAAAGAACCGGGTGCATCCGCTCCATCGTATACATGAGCCACCTCAGATTTCTTCAACATAGGAAAATTCTTGATAAGGTGCCCCGGCTTGTGGCAATTAAAGTATTCCCTGGTGTTGCGAGAATTCTGGCTGAGCCCTAACTCATTCCTTTTGGTTTCTTTGGAGCTCGACATTCGTAATCAAAGTGCCCAATCTTCTGGCAGTTAAAGCATTTCACCTTGGACATGTCTCTCTTACCTCCTTGAGGCTTGGCGGCGGAAGAGTTGCTCGCCTTTGGTTTCTTGTCAGCCTGCTTCCTCTTGTTTTTGTTTTGATTCTACTCTCAATCTTGCTGCGAGTTTTGGTCATTCTCCTCATATCGACAAGCCATCTCGATCACCTCATTAATGGAAGCTTAATGTGTGCTGTCACTCTGTTCAGATACCTCTTCGAAAGACCCTTAATAAACCTCTTATTCTTCTGAAATGGATCCTGAATTAATTCAGGAGCATGGCGTGAGAGTTCATCAAATTTCCGTACATACTCAGAAACGGTCATATCTCCCTGCTGCAAGTTGGCAAACTGATCATGAAGACGCTCTACTTCTTGCAGAGGAATAAACTTATCGTTAAAGAGCTCCTTGAATTTTGCTTAAGATATGTCGGCATCATTATTTCCAATTATGACAGTCTCCTACCAATTTTCAGCCACTTCCTTCAATAGCCACGATGCCATGTATCGCTTACGGTGGTCTTCAAGTCCCAAGCCTCCAAATATTTTCTCACTATTCTTTAGCCATGCATGAGCTTCCATCACTGTCTCTCTTCCTGTGAACGACACACCACCCAAATTCCTAAACTTCTTGGCTACCCTTTCCTGGTCAAAAGGCTGTGAGGGTGGAGGTTGTGGTGCTACAGCCTCGGGATTGGGTTGCTCCTGAACAATGGGGGTTTCATCCCTTACTGGTCCTCTGGCTCCGCTGTTGGCTCTGGTTCTCGTTCTAGTGCTCATTTTCAGTTAGTTCTGTACCATCAAGGAAAGAGTCAGACCAACAGAAATGATATTTTTTTAAGGAAGGTAAAGGTAAGGACAAATGGAAAGATGATGATGTAATGACTGATTAATATGTGCTATTCTGCTGTGCTCGTTCTAGGACATTACTAATCTTATTTCTATTAAGCTACTTGCCTTAGAATACTGTTGATTCTATCTAGATGAATTGTTTTAAATATGTTATACTCCGAAGCTAAGGTTAACCTTTAGCTCTAATACCAACTGTGATGACCCAAAACTTCCATAGAACGAAAGCAAGGATAACCATTGGAATATAACATATTTACAACAACAGCAGATCTCAGATAACAACATAACACATAAATCATAGCAGCGGAAATAGAAATGTCATCAACATCACAACATCAGAACAACAGAGCGGCACAGTTATAGGATACAACTTAGCCAAATAGAAAGTCTCAGCAAATAGAAATAAGTCTAAACTCCATCAAGTACAACATAGACAAATGATGTCTATGTTAGAAACTCTATTATTGGATTTTGATGACACAACTATACAATTATACCAAAGAACCTCTAAGCTAACTTGCAGGTACATGGGTATCAAAAAGAGAAAAAGAAATAAGTTCAATACGAAGATACACAATACAAAAGAGGATAAAAGCATATATATAAAGGATGCTAACCAATTATGTAGTGTTCGAGCATTTAAATATCTATCATGGCGCTTGAAAATCTATTTGGACTCTAATGATGGAAGAAGACAAGAAGAAACAGACTCAAGAGCTTCAGAAGAATATCATAAGTTGAGTTTACATAAAGTCATTATAGTCTAGAAATGTTGAAGCCCCACAAATTAACTTCAAATTTCTACATAACATCTAACATGCAATAAAGCATTTTTCATAATTTTTTGGAATTTTTTTATTGCAAGAAAAATGAAAAAAAGGTCAAAAAATGATGAATATAGAAGGCTGTTTACCAGTTTTCACAGCAGAAAACCATAGCATTGAGTCCAAAATCGCTATTAAAGGGTACAACGACTATGTTCTGAACAGACATTTGATAGCGTTTTTGTCCAGAAATGCTATAAAGAGTATAACGGCTATATTCTGAATAGACATTTTATAGCCTTTTTGGGCAAAACGCTGCCAAACAGTGCTGTCTTAAGTGCTATAAATAACGGCTATATTTTATGAAAAGACACTTTGTTTTTCATCGTATCTCTTCAATTTTTTGACCTTTCGGAAGAGTTGTGACTATTCTAATGGTATCTCTTCATCATTATAAAAGGCCCAAACATCTTCATTGATAAAACAAGAATTACTTTGATCAAATTTATTGATTTTGCTCTAAAATTGCTCTACAACTATTATTTTCTCAAATTCTATCAAAGAGATTGATTATTTTCATTCACACCCTTTATAATCGATCTTCTATTATTCCTACCCTTTGCACATCCACTAAAATACCATTTGTGAGGGCTATAGGAGTGTTGTACTATATTGTGACTACTCAGTGTTGTTTGGAACACATTCAAAAGTCAAAAACCTTTGTAATAGTGAAGACCTCTTCAGTGGTTGAGGCAATAAATCCCGTTCAGTGGTTCGGGTAATTGTGAACCTATTCCTCTGGGTGAAGCGAGAGTTTTAGTGTTAGTGAAAACCAGAAGTGAGTCTGGGACTGGACGTAGGACAGTGGTCCGAACCAGTATAAATCAAATGTGTGATTTACTACTTTCTACTCTGTTATATAGATATTATATCCTATTCTCCATACTATACGATCCTATACTGCTGCATATACACTTTCAATTGGTATCAGAGCTTGGTATTCTAGAGATTGTAACAACATCCTAGAATAAATGGCAATAAAGAAATCTAGTAAAGGCATTAGAAAGTGGAAGAACAACAAAGCAGAAGCGACGGAGCAAGAGAGCAAATGTTTAATGGCTAAAGTGAGATCACAATCGGCATGTGAGGATTCATTATATAAATATCTTTTATTAGACCACGAAAAATTATTAAAAGATTTTAAAAGTTTTGGTAAACTTAACGCAATTATTTTAGCCAAGTCTAATGATTGTGAGCAAGAAAATTCCAAATTAAAAGAAGAAAAAAAAAATTTAGTCAAACAAGCCAAATGTTTTGAAAATACCTTAGAAGAGCTTGTTTTTCAAAAAGATTTCCTTCAAAAAGAAAATGAGCGACTAGAAGATAAAAACAATGTTCTTTTAAAGGAAATCGATCTCTTGAAAAATAGAAATGAATCATTAGAAGATTCTTTAAATAATTCTAATTCTTTAGTTTCGTCTCTTGAAAAAGAGAATGGAGCTTTAACTGAAAAGAATTTAGAATTATCTAAGAATATGAGTTTTTAAAGGTTAATAATAATACTTTGCAAAATGAAACGTCTGATTCGAATGGAATTTTAAAAAATTACACTCTTCTTTAGTTAATTCAGGATCTCAAATATGTCGTCTTGAAAATGAGAATAGTACTTTAAAAAGGGAGAATTCTGAATTAAATAAGAAAATTGGTTTAAAAGATTGCAAGAATTCTTTTGAAAATTTCAATCGATACTTTGGAATCAAATTTGAAAATTGTACAAATAAGTTCGCAAAATTTAATAAAAGTCAAAATGATTTAAATGATATTTTATCTTGCTCTAGACCTTTACACGATAAAAGTGGCTTAGGGTATAATAAAACTAATCATAGAACTAGTACTAGATATGCTTACGTGTATTACAAAAATTTAACTGCTAGTACTAAAGCACGTGTCACTCGAAGATCAAATTTCTATAGAAATTCAAATGCTTCTATGACTAGAAACATTTATAATAGAAGTACAAAGGGAAATATTGATATAAATTATCTAAGTATTTGGGTTCCTGTAAATTGGAAAAACAGAGAAAAATATATTGATGATTATTTTGATTCAGTAGTTAAAAATAAAAACTTTATTTTCAAAGTTACCATTAAACCCTTGTGGGTATGGTTACCTTCTCTCTAACCCCTAGACCCTAACAGAGAAAGTAGGTACCAAAGTATATATATAATATTTGTTGCAGGTACACCACAACAAAAAGGAGGGTATTTCAGTATCTCTAATATCTTTGAAAACTGAGATCAAAGCTAAATTTGGGAATTTGGGAATATAATAGTCACATACTTAGAGGGAGAAATATTCATATATCACACATTCAGGGAAAGAAAATAAAGAGAAGACGGCGACATTTATTACATTCCCTCATTCTTTTTGATAATGACAAAGGGGGAGAAATTCATGTGCATATTGATAGAGGGGGATATTATACTAAGAGGAAGATGTTATAGAAAGAATATATTTTTAAATTGTATAGTTTTCATCATCAAAAAGGGGAAGAATGTTAGAAACTCTATTGTTGGATTTTGATGACAACAACTATACAATTATACCAAAGAACCTCTAAGCTAACTTGCAGGTACATGGGTATCAAAAAGAGAAAAAAAAAATAAGTTCAATACGAAGATACACAGTACAAAAGAGGATAAAAGCATATAAATGAAGGATGCTAACCAATTGTGTAGTGTCCGAGCATTTAAATATCTATTATGGCGCTTGAAAATTTATTTGGACTCTAATGATGGAAGAAGACAAGAAGAAACGGACTCAAGAGCTTCAGAAGAATATCATAAGTTGAGTTTACATAAAGTCATTATAGTCTAGAAATGTTAAAGCCCCACAAATTAACTTCAAATTTCTCCATAACATCTAACATGTCATAAAGCATTTTTCATAATTTTTTGGAATTTTTTATTGCAAGAAGAATGAAAAAAGGTCAAAAAATGATGAATATAGAAGGCTGTTTACTAGAATTTTTCACAGCAGAAAACCATAGCGTTGAGTCCAAAAACGCTATTAAAGGGTATAACGGCTATATTCTGAACAGAGAGTTGATAGCGTTTTTGTCCAAAAATGCTATTAAAGAGTATAACGGCTATATTCTGAATAGACATTTTATAGCGTTTTTGGGAAAAACTGCCAAATAGTGTTTTCTTAAGTGCTGTAAATAACGACTATATTTTATGAAAAGACACTTCGTTTTTCATCGTATCTCTTCAATTTTTTGGACCTTTCGGAAGAGTTGTGACAATTCTAATGATGTCTCTTCATCATTATATAAGGCCCAAACGTCTCCATTGATAAAACAAGAATTACTTTGATCAAATTTATTGATTTTGCTCTAAAATTGCTCTACAACTATTATTTTCTCAAATTCTATCAAAGAGATCGATTATTTTCATTCACACCCTTTATAATCAATCTACTATTAATCCTACCCTTTGCACATCCACTAAAATACCATTTGTGAGGGCTATATGAGTGTTGTACTATATTGTGACTACTCAATGTTGTTTGGAACACATTCAAAAGTCAAAAACCTTTGTAATAGTGAAGACCTCTTCAGTGGTTGAGGCAATAAATCCCGTTCAGTGGTTCGGGTAATTGTGAACCTATTCCTCCGGTTGAAGCGAGGGTTTTAGTGTTAGTGAAAACTAGAAGTGAGTCTAGGACTAGACGTAGGACAGTGGTCCGAACCAGTATAAATCGACTGTGTGATTTACTACTTTTTACTCTGCTATATAGATATTATATCCTTTTCTCCATACTATATGATCCTATACTGCTGTGTATACACTTTCAGTCTAAATGTCCCAAAGCAGAAATAAAAGATAAAAATGATCTTCATCTTCAGTCCAATAGCATACTCCAATCCAGCACATGTCCAAACTAACCTGAACCTGACACTTGGCTGCCCGTGTGAAAAAGAGGGCACCCGAGTTTGCAAAGTGAAACAAACTACGAGTCAGTCAAGGGACTGGTATGAGAAATCTTTTCTAATTTATCTAACAATGTGTCTAATCACAGGATCACTCCGCTAATGCGGAACGGGTTTACTCTATTGGATTGACAGTGCATAATTTACATAAAATTTTATTCAAAACAACCCAATGCTTTTTAGAAAAATGGAATCATTATAAGACTCAAGTCCCATCACACAATGCAATGCAAACCGGACGATAGAGTTTTACCTTATAATGATCAAACATGCTTGATATGTAGAAAATAATATTTTAATATTATTATTAATGTCTATTCAGTTTTAAAGTACTTCAAAATAAATGTATCAATCCTAGACGGCGTAGTACCACATCCTACTATGTCTCCATATATAGGTTTATAATCAAAACTGTAATGTTGTATTGGAAATTGGGTTCCATCATGAGTCAAGGCTAGGAACGATCTCCTTACCGATTCGAGACGCTATAGCAAATGCCTCAGGATTCAGACGCTGGCAAACCTTTGGATCCTGCAGGGTCGGTCCATAAATACTATAGTGGATTAGTTATGCCTGAACACACGCTTCCCGTTCCTATTGAATCTATAGTTTGGTCACTATCGACCAATAAATCCGAAGAACCTCATAATCCATCGTCCACATAAGTAAAAAAATGTCAGGGATTGTAAACGCTGACACCACTTCTAGCTAGAAAGAAACGTGTGCACTCCCTGCGTTCCCTTATCCTGTTTTAGACTCTTACCGGGGTGTGAGGCTTGCGAAGTAACGCTATACACAAAGTTACGCCGAAATAGGCTATTCTTTGATCATCGACCACAAGGTCCTGCTTTTCAACAAAAGCCTTAATCATTTGCATCTTGGCGTGCCACATTGACAATCCACGCCATGCGATCAATAACTACCAATAAATAATCTCTGAGATCGTGCATCTCAGAGAAGGGTATCAAGCAAGAGAATAAATTCTCTGCCACCCGCAGATATATATATATTAAGTAGAAATCAATTTAATTTACATGGAATGAAATCCAATGTCACACACTTATCCATTTAAAAGTCCGTTCTGGGCCTGAACAAAACCGGAGACACCTTATTTGTCGTCCCATATGTCCAATACGGAAGAGAGGTGCTGGCTTATCCGGACAATCAACAAGTACGTCCAGACAACTACCACTGTAACCCTTTCAAGGCAGTAACTCCTATCAAAGGCATCTGTAGTTGTCCATTCGATGTGAAGATCACCGATCTTCAAGCACCGACTTCAATATCTTCGATTTAAATCATCGCATAATAATTTGAAATGAGATTGACTCGGTCTTTTCAAATAATTCTCGAATAAATATAATTTAAATAATTTCATATCGTTAATATTATTTTATAATGATTTATCGCTATTTTTATTTATATAAAAATAGCCCAATTTAATTTAACGACGCTTCGGGTCTATGGGAGGCCCTGGCGCTGTTTTTATCAAAATTTGATTTACACATATATCGAAATATAACCATTAGATTTTAACAAGTTTAATATCGTTGGAAAGATCTTCCCAAAGCGGTCCTAAGGTTCTAGTTTTGGGGAAAATCCGATGGTTGGATCTTTCGGTATAATCGTTGAAAGTTACGATTCTGAAACGCGAACTACCACGCGCGTTTCGTTTAATTTTAATTTATATTTATATATATTTATTTATTTATTTATTTAAGTTATATATAAATATAAATCATTCGACGATTCCACTAACGTTTTTAACATGCCAAATAAAGAATGTTTTATTGGAATATCATACCTACCTGTTCATAATGTCAAATAAAATCTATTTTGTTTACATGACAATTGAGCTAATGACAAATAAAAACTAATTTTTATTTGTATTTATGTTTTTAACTCTAACAAATAAAGAGGAATATTTTATTTGTATATAGTTTCAATGCATGTTTTGACAATAAATATAATTCATACAAATTCTAATGTATGTATTGTCAATAAAAATGATTCTTTGACTTTGCATATCAATTCTAATATATGCATTGTCAATAAAATGATGTTTTAACTTTGCATATAAATTCTAATATATGCATTGTTAATAAAATGATATTTTAACTTTGCATATAAATTCTAATATATGCATTGTTAATAAAATGATATTTTAACTTTGCACATAAATTCTAATATATGTTTGATCATAAAAGTATCACCTAGATTTATACACAAATTCTAATGTATATTTTGATGTTTCATTTTGTTAACAATTCTATTTGAACAAACTGTATAAAAGCGATGTTTTCATTTTCCTCCTTTCTAGCATGTTAAAAATAATGTTTTTAACATACAAATATTTTCTAACATATGTTTTCTAACATGTTAAAAATATGGTTTTTAATATTTCCTTGCATATCCGGTCAATCTCCAAATACGTCTGGACGATCACTACTTATTACCTCGTCTTGGGTGTACATCCCAATCAAGACATCAGTAATCATCCAAATGATGTGAAGACCTCCGGTCTTCAACCACTGTCTTCATTGTCGACATATCGTCGAATCAGTTATTCAGAATGGGTATAAACCCGGACTTTCCTAATAACCCGCGTATATCTTAATCAAGTGATATACACACACAACATACGCCCCATTCCAATCCAGAATATTATTTTATTCAAATATTCTTTTCACGATTTAAACCGAATTAAGGTTTTCCAAACTAGTCAGGATTAGCGAACCTTACCGAGGTAATCATTTATTAAATTTCTAATGAACTCAACATCATCGCTACACATCTCATAGTCAAATCGTGAAGGCTCATAAACTGGTCGAGCACAATCCAAATAATCAATCAATCATGATCAATATCAACAACCAAGCATATTTGGTTTATACCACATCTCATGTTTTGTAAATTTAATTATCATTCATTCATTCCAATCTAATTAAAGATTTGTTAAAACTCTAGTTCAGTTTTAATCTCAAAAATCATTTCTTAATGATTATTCAACTTTAGGAAAATAAATCCTGTCTTTAACTGGGTTAAAGAACGAATGTTATTTAAAACACAGTTCACAATAAACCCAAAATCACATTCTTTTATTTAATTCCAATTAAATATTAATTAATTGGAAAACATCACTAAATCTTAATTAAACGATTTATTATTTTCTCAACTGTGTTTAGGAACAGTGTTATTTAAGACATCGTTCTCGACAAATCCAAAATCCAATTCGATATTAAATACAAGGCCATGAATAGAAATTATATCGGCTTATATTCAATACCAAATTCTGAAACCCAAAGATATCGTATTGGTAATAACGATATATGTATTTTTCAAATTACCATAACAATATCTGTATAATCACGAAATCCAATACTAAAATATTTCGAAGATTATTTCCATTCCAAACCATTCCAATTCATACAGTGGAAAATTCTGGTTATATTAAGACCAATTCATTCCAATTTATTTATTTTAAAAAATATTGGATTTGGATTCTAGTTAATAACTAGTTCATTTCGATCAAAATATATTTTTATCTTTCCATGTGAAGTTTTTCATCCTAATTCTTCCCAAATCATTTATTATGATTTTACACAAAATATTAATATTTTTAATAATTTTATTTAGGCCATTTCAGTCAATTTCCATAAACGGTCATCGAACTGCACTTACAACGACCATTTCCAAATTTGATTTGGACATATTTCCAAATCCAACCGTTAAATTTCAAATTTCTTATATTCGTTGGAAAGCTCTTTTCGATACGAACCCAATGGTTCCGGTTTTAGGAGAATCCGACGGTCGGATCTCCCGTAACTTCAATTCGAAGTCAATGGTCGAAATTTGCGAACGGCAGCTGCACGGCGCGTACTATTCAGGCCATTAGATATATATATTATATATATTATATATATTTCGTCGATTTCCATTTAAAACATATTTTATAAATACTTTTAAATTCGTTTTAAAACGACTTCAACTTCATTTTCAATTTTATATCAAAATTGGATATTCCATATACATGATAATTTTATAAGGTGCGTATATATGTTATACAACGCATATATACGCTATTTACATCTCATATATATATAAAATTTTCACATCGCACAAATATATTATTCACATCGCATAAATATATTATTCACATCGCATGTATATATTTTTGTTCACATCGTATATACATAATTCATTCACATCGTATATATATAATTTTCATATCATATATATATAATTATATTTTCCATTTCACATCATATATATATATATTCCATATCATATATATATATTTATATTTTCCGTTTCACATCATATATATATATATATTCCATATCTATATATATATATTATTTTCCATTTCACATCACACATATATTTTCCATATCGTATATTTATTTTTAATTTTCACATCACAATCACAACACAATACAATCAAATAAATCATCTATGGTCTGTGGACGACAGGGAGCAATTCATATATGCAGATATAAAATAAATAACTGTACAGAAATAATTTTATAGTGAGAAGTTCTCGCATTCGGTTTTCACCATCAGTTTAATTTTTGAATTTCTGAACAGTCTGAATTTGAATTTGCCAGAAATTCCAACGTGTTCCAAATTGGACCCAGTCAGTGTTGTTGTGAAGCTCTCGACTCCACGATCGCAATGGATCCAGTTTTGCGTGATTTGGACCTCGTATGAAGAAGTGATGGTATTAAATACATTTGATTACATTTCGAATAATTAAAATAATAATTAATTTCTTTAATTCCTTCTCTAATTAACCATCACCCTCAACAAGTTGAATTCTGGAACCCGTTGAACAAACCCATCCATCGCAGGAGAATTCCACCAGCGCCCATCGCCATAGGGGTTCGGACCCCGATCAACCCACGCCATTCGATGCGCCGCCTCTCCCCCTCCCTGCGCCTGCTGTAGCTTAGAATTCGAAGCATCCATCTCACCTAAAAATGGACCCAAAATCACCAGCTTCCTGGCCAAAATTCGAGCAGCATGTCTAACTAGAACCCATCTCCACTGTACACTTTAAAGATCTCCCTTAGCTCTTCGCTTTTGTGTTTGGAATTTTCAGAATCATTGAACGTATAAGAAGATCAAAGGGGAGGAAGTTCTGACCGATTTGGATTGCCTGTTTCGAAGTAGCGGCGGCGTGAAGAATGAATTAGGGTTTGAATGTGATTGGCTCATTAATATATATATATATGTATTATTTTAATATTAATTTAATTCCAAAAATACCACTTTATTGATACAAACTCCAAATCAAACCCAACGACTGTCGCCCTGGCTAAATACCCCCGTTCCGAACGCAATGGGATACGTCCGTAAGCCAATCTGACTGTTACGATCAGTTTTCATTTAAATAAAATATAAATCAATATACATTGCATTTGAACGCACATTTCAATTTACCGGGGCCACATACTAACTCCAAAAATTCCTGAAAAATAAATCTAGCTATGTTTTGACGATATGTTCCTAACAAAACTAATTTCGTCGAATTTGGAGACCGTTTGAAAAATGGTCAATTTCTGGTCGATCCAATTCAACTAAAATTGAAAAAACCCGTTTTCTTTTGCCATGCTCACATATTGATTCCAAAAATTATGAAAATTGCAATCTAGCAATAATTTGACATTCCAGATTCAACAAAAGTGGTTTCGTCGAAAATGGAGGTCATTTGCAAAATCGCTATTTTTAAGGGCTATATATTATATTAAAATATATATAAATTCCATAGCGACTTTTCTAAATTTTAAACTGGACATAACTTGTCATTTATAAAGTGAAATCTCAGAATCTTACATCCGTTAGAAAATATTGTTAATCAGATTCAAATATTCCTTGTTTCGTCCAATTCTGACTTATATTGAATTCTGTATATTCATCTGAAATTAGAAATCGAATTTTCGAACTGCCGCGCCAGTTCAGGCTCGTTATATAATTAAAATAAATTTTTTCGTTCCAACTACGATTAAAATAAATTTTTGGTCATTATTACTTAAGATAAATCATTTTTAATATTCAAAATCCATTAAAATTGCAAAAATAAAAATTTTAAATCGGTTCTGATTTTCCGGTTTGTTACAATCTCCCCCACTTAAAATCTTTTCGTCCTCGAAAAGGAAAGGAGTTGAAAGTGGTTTAACCAACCAAATCAACTTTCATTCTTCAACTTTTCACTTTCAAAAAATTTTAAATCTTGAAAAATTTCGCTAACACCCTAAATTTTCGAAAAATTTCGCCATAACCTCATTTGTACGGGGAGACCTTTAAAACCACAACTAGCCATGCAGGGCCTTCATCAATCAAATAGAAAAAGAAAAGGCCAAGCGGCTAGCCAATTGGCTCATAAAATCATCCAAACCCAATAAATTAGTAAACATGTACCTATTTGTCGGGAATACAATTTTATTCATTTTCTCTAGCCTCCTTGCTATGGCGTATTCACACATATATATGTACATGCATGCAATTTTAGACAATTTTCAAATCAGCTCAATATTTGATTCAATTTGGCTTAATGGTTAATTTTTTTTATTAATCACACAATGCAATCAGCAATCAATCAGTAGATTAACTTTTCAAATTCATAACTTTGATATATATATATATATATATACATCTATACAAAATCATGTTTTTGATGCCAAATCACAACAATAACCCTATCTAGTTTTGTTTCTCACACTAGCCAATTGGAAATATATAGATATCAGACTTTCGAAACTCGAACATAAACTCTGATGATGAGTACTCAATCATCAGAATCAACTCCGGGTGAGTAGAGTGTAATTCTATATCTATCTAGTATATTTGAGGTTTCGAATACACGTTAATTGCGTGTATATTCAAAATCTCAATATAATCGATTGTCCAAAATAAATCTAAAATAAATATTCAAATACGTTTAATATAATATAAATTTTCAAAACAAATTTGTTTTCATTTTTATTTTAAAAATAACACTCTTCACAATCGTTCTAGGATACTATTGATCCCATCTCTAAGAGTCATTCTTATTCGATATTACTAATTTAATCTCTGGTGAATTCTTCTGTTCGGTTCTAATGTGTATTGTTCTCAAGCTCTGTAGACCAAAGCTCTGATACCAACTGTAACCATACAGATTTCGCTCGAACCTAATCGATCGCTAAACCGACCAAGACCATTCGAATCCCGCATATATTAACTCTGGGCATACAACACATCAGAACAAATAACAGAGGACTTTTATAAACATCAAAATAATGTTACATCAGAGTACAGAATATATCAGAGTATATCGAAAAGAATACAGCAGAAGATTAATTTACATCAAATGTAATAGAATGCACAGCGGAAAACAAATAAAGTGACACATCGGAAGACTATCAATGCTCTGGACAAACCTTTAAGCTTCAATCCAGAATCTTGCTCAAAATAAGTATTTGCAGAACAAACTACTCGACTGGCCGTGTGGAAAATAGGGGCACCCGAGTTTGCAAGGGAAAAGCAAACTACGAGTCAGTCATGGGACTGGTATGAGAAACTCTAAACAGTTATAAACTTGATATATAAATGTGAAGCATATCACGGGACCACGCCGCATGTCACGGAACGAGTTTACCCCCATGAATATCAGTGTATAAACAACAATCAGTAATAGAGATATGGATCTACTATGCATCAATAAAAATGCAATATCCCAATCTACCCATTTAGATTAATCCTCACACTTAGGTTTTCCAAATCCAATTCAATTTACATAAATTATTCCTTTGGAATTTATTTCCCGATTTCTATTTCAAATCATTTGAAATACATATCTAGCTTTATATATTGTAGATTTCACTTCGGGATCTCAAACCAAAATCTTTGGAAATATGAATTCCAAATCATCACAATGCATACAAAAAAGTATGCAACTAAATATCGGGAATCTTCCCTCAAACAGGGCAGTAAGCGCCCCTCCAACTCGATATATATATGGGCACCTCCCACACATGGAGTAGGCTACACTGCTGACCACTCACCCTAAGGCACTGGATCCAGCCCGTACTTTTAGTCATCCAGGTCACCCGATCTCTAGACCTATACTTGATAAATCATTTTATATCCCGAAGTAGGGAAAACCATTTCACAACATAATAATCACAAGTACTTTCAAACTATAGTAGTTCACATCAGCAATTCTCACATATGATCGGTCACTATTAATCACATAACCTTTGAGCTCGTACGTCTCAAAGAAGGGTGTTAAGCAAGAGAACAAATTCTCTGCCACCAAACAGATACGTTATCAATAGCAACTAATCGATTAAGTGTTGAACTACAATGTAACACATAATACATTTCTAAATCATTTTAGGAATCATCGGGTTTAGCCCTCGAAATCCTTTCTGTTTTATAAAACATTCCCTGTCCAAAATCGGGAATACTTTTTTTTTCACTTATAAAAAATATCAATTCAAAATCATTCATTAAATTTGAAATGAACTCAACATCATTGCTACACATCTCATATCGCACTGTCCTCCCTGTCGTCCTTCATCCCGTTTCTGGTTCATACCGGGGTGTGAAGCTCGCGAATTAACGCTACACAAAACTATGCTATATTAAAGTTGTGCTTTGATCATCAACCACAAGACTCTACTTTTCAACAGGAGCCTTGATCATTTGCATCTCAGCATGCCACAAAGGCAATTCACACCATGTGACTGATGTCTATCGATATATAACCTTTGAGCTCATACGTCTCAGAGAAAGGCGTTAAGCAAGAGAATAAATTCTCCGCCGCCAAACAGATATATATTTAATAGAGATCAATCAACACAGAATAAAATCCAATGTCAGACACACATCCATTTACAAGTCCGTTCTGGGTCTGAACATAACCGGAGGTACCTTATTCCTCGTCCCATATGTAAAATATAGGAGAGAGGTCCTCGCATATCCGGTCGATCTCCAAATACGTCTGGACAATCACCACTTATTACCTCGTCTTGGGTGAGCAGCCCAATCAAGACATCAGTAATCATCCAAACGATGTGAAGACCTCTGGTCTTCAACCACCATCTTCATCGTCGACATATCGTCGAATCAGTTATTCAGAATGGGTATAAACCCGGCCTTTCTGAATAACCCGCGTATATTATAATCAAGTGATATACACACACAACATACGCCTCATTCCAATCCATAATATTTTTTTATTCAAATGTTATTTTTACAATTTAAACCAAATTAAGGTTTTCTAAACTAGTCAGGATTAGCGAACTTTACCGAAGTAATCATTTATTAAATTTCTAATGAACTCAACATCATCGCTACACATCTCATAGTCAAATCGTGAAGTGTTTCACAAGATGTTAGCATACACATATTTCTACCCAACCCAACGCTAAATGTAAAAGCATGTATTTTGCTCATAAACTGGTCGAGCACAATCCAAACAATCAATCAATCATGATCAATATTAACAACCAGCATATTTGGTTTATACCACATCTCATGTTTTGGTTAATTTAATTACTATTCACTCATTCCAATCTAATTAAAGATTTATTAAAACTCTAGCTCAGTTTTAATCTCAAAAATCATTTCTTAATAATTATTCAACTTTAGGAAAATAAATCCTATCTTTAATTGGGTTAAAGAACGAATGTCTTTTAAAACACAGTTTATGATAAACCAAAAATCACATTCTTTTATTCAATTCCAATTAAATATTAATTAATTTGAAAACTTCACAAAATCTTAATTAAACGATTTATTATTTTCTCAACTTTTTTAAGAACACTGTTATTTAAGACACCGTTCATGACAAATCCAAAATCCAATTTTATATTAAATACAAGGCTCTGAACAGAAATTAAATCGGCTTATATTCAATACCAAATTCTGAAACCCACGGATATCTTATTGGTAATAACGATATATGTATCTTTCAAATTCCCATAACAATATCTATATAATCATCACGGAATCCAATACCAAAATATTCCGAAGATTATTTCCATTCCAAACCATTCCAATTCATACATTGGAAAATTCTGGTTATTAAAACCAATTCAATCCAATTTATTTATTTTAAAAAATATTGGATTTCAATTCTAGTTAATAACTAGTTCATTTTGATAAAAATATATTTTTACCTTTCAAATTGTGGAGTTTTTCATCCCAATTATTTCCAAATCATTTATTATGATTTTACACAAATTATTAATATTTTAATAATTTTATTAAGGCCATTTCAGTCGATTTCCATAAACGGTCATCGAACTGCACTTACAGCGACCTTTTCCAAATTTGATTTGGACATAATTCCAAATCCAACCGTTATATTTCAAACTTCTTTTATTCGTTGGAAAGTTCTTTTCGATACGAACCCAACGGATCCGATTTTTGGAGAATCTGATGGTCGGATCTCCCATAACATCAATTCGTAGTCAATGGTCGAAATTCGTGAACGGCCGCTGCGCGGCGCGTTCTATTCAGGCCATTAAATATATATAATATATATTATATATATTTCGTCGATTTCCATTTAAAACGTATTTAATAAATTGTTTTAAATTCGTTTTAAAACGATTTCAACTTCATTTTCAATTTTATATCAAAATTGAATATTCCATATACATGATAATTTTATACGGTGTGTATATATGTTATACAACGCATATATATGATATTCACATCTCATATATATATATATATATATATATATATTCACATCGCATAAATATATTATTCACATTGTATGTATATATTTTATTCACATCGTACACGTATAATTCATTCACATTATATATATATAATTCATTCACATCATGTATATATATAATTTTCATATCATATATATATAATTATATTTTCCATTACACATCATATATAT
The DNA here is from genome assembly GCA_030737875.1 of Allium sativum. NCBI lineage: Eukaryota > Viridiplantae > Streptophyta > Magnoliopsida > Asparagales > Amaryllidaceae > Allium > Allium sativum. The sequence continues at coordinate 254,849,284 of CM060927.1, read as the reverse complement.
ATATTCCATATCGTGTATATATATATATTTATATTTTCCATTTCACATCACATTTTTTTTTTCATATCGTATATATATATATATATTTTCCATTTCACGTCACATATATATTTTCCATATCGTATATATATTTTATTTTTACATCACAGTCATAACACAATACAATCAAATAACTCGTCCATGGTCTGTGGACAATAGGGAGCAGTTCATATATGCAATTATAAAATGAATAACTGTACATAAATAATTTTATAGCGAGAAGTTCTCACATTCGGTTTCCACTCCGTCGGTTTTATTTCTGAATTTCTGAAAAGTTTGAATTTTAATATGCCAAAAATTCCAACGTACTCCAAATTAGACCCAGTCAATCTTGTTGTGAAGCTCTCGACTCCATGATTGCAACGGATCCAGTTTCGCGCGATTTGGACCTCGTTTGAAGAATTTATGGTATTAAATACATTTGATTACATTTCGAATCATTAAAATAATAATTAATTTCTTTAATTACTTCTCTAATTAACCATCTCCCTCAACACGTTGAATTCTGGAACCTGTTGAACAAACCCATCCATCGCAGGGGAATTCCACCACCGCCCAACGCCTCAAGGGTTCGGACCCCGATCAACTCATGCCATTCGATGCGTCACCGCTCCCCCTCCCTGCACCTGCTGTAGCTTCGAATTCGAAGCATCCATCTCACCAGAAAATGGACCCAAAACCGTCGGCTTCCTGGCCAAAATTCGAGCAGCATGTTGAACTAGAACCCATCTCCACCGTACACCTTAAAGATCTCCCCTAGCTCTTCGTTTTTGTGTTTGGAATTTTCAGAATCATTGAACGTATAAGAAGATCAATAGGGAGGAAGTTCTGAGCGATTTGGATCGCCCGTTTCGAAGTAGCGGCGGCGTGAAGAATGAATTAGGGTTTGAACGTGGTTGGCCCATTAATATATATATTATTTTAATATTAATTTAATTCCAAAAATACCACTTTATTGATACAAACTCCAAATCAAACCCAACGACTGTCGCTCCTAGCTAAATACCCCTATTTCGAACACAATGTGATATGTTATGTAAGCCAATTCGACCGTTACGATCAATTTTCATTTAAATTAAAATATAAATCAATATATATTGAATTTGAATGCACATTTTAATTTACCAGGGCCACATATGAACTCCAAAAATTCTAAAAAATAAATATAGCTATGTTTTGACGATACGGTCCTAATAAAACTAATTTCGTCAAATTTGGAGACCGTTTGAAAAATGGTCAATTTTAGGTCGATCTAATTCAATTGAAATTGACAAAACACGTTTTCTTTTGCCACGCTCACATATTGATTCCAAAAATTATGAAAATTGGAATCCAGCAATAATTTGACATTCTGGATTCAACAAAAGTGGTTTCGTCGAAAACGGAGGTCATTTGCAAAATCGCTATTTTTAAGGGCTATATATTATATTAAAAAAAATCCATAGCGACTTTTCTAAATTTTAAACTGGACATATAAAGTGAAATATCAGTTTCTTGCATCTGATAGAAAGATATTATTAATCAGATTCAATTATTTCTTGTTTCGTCCAATTCTGACTTATATTGAATTATGTATATTCATTTGAAATTAGAAATCGAATTTTCGAACTACCGCGCCATTTCAGGCTTGTTATATAATTAAAATAAATTTATTCGTTCCAACTACGATTAAAATAAATTTTTAGTTGTTATTATTTAAAATAAGTCATTTTAAATATTCAAAATCCAATAAATTGCAAATATAAAAATTTTAAATTGGTTCTCATTTTCCGGGTTGTTACACATAGCTTCACGAATGTGTCTACTCTCCTCCAGAAGGATGCTTATATGCAAATTTAGACAACAACTCCGACCCCGACACTAAAGATGATGCTGAACAATATGAAATGGAAAAAAGGGGTGAGGAAAAAAATAAGGGAGCTTATAGGTGTAATTTAGATGCATTCTACAAGGTGATGACTAAAATAAAGGGAAAAAACATATTCTCTTCTGTTGAAATGTCATATATAGATAGAACACCTTTCAAAAAATCATTTCATATTTTTTTGGAAGGTAAAATCAGAAGAAAGGATATTAGAAAAAGTGCAAAAAGTTTATATGAAGTCATTACATCATATGATAGGGAAGAGAAAGCATTTAAAATAGGAGATGCTAGTCTTAAGTTAACTGAAGAGAATATTAGTTTAATACCTGGAATTCCATTGACCGAAAAGAATATATTCCCAATTGGAATTTTTAGTAGGAACAACTTGGATAGGGAGTACTTAAATTTTCTAAATCGACATTTTGAGTTGAATGAGAGGGTAAATAAGAATTTTTTTAGTAAGAGAATCAAAATAATGATTGAAGAAAGGAACGGAAGTGAAGATTTAGTTAAATTACTTCTTTTGTTACTAATTATCACACTCTTCTTCCCCAACAACCAATTTTACTAACAATGGGGATTTATTCCCAAATTGTTGAATTTGAAGAACATAAATTCCATTTCTTGGGCAAAATCTATTCACACACATGTGTCCCAAAATGTTGAAAAGTTTGCTAAAGACCCAAGAAATATGCCCGGATGCTCTATGATATTATTGGTATGTATTTTATATTTAATATTGTATATTGAGTTTATCTAATATCAAAAAATAAATATTTTAATATTTTGACAGTATTGGCTTTGTGAAAGAACACAAATCATTAAGGTTAAAGAGGGTTGTGAAAATGAAAGGCCAAAATATTAAAATGGAATTTATCTTGTTGAAAAACATATCAATTCAATCCATTAAGTCAGAAAAGGTAATTTCTTTGTGTGTGCTTCCTTGCTGATTTTGTCATTTTACTGTTATTTTTAAATTTAAAAAACTTAATTTTTACCACATGCGTAAAAAGATAAGAACTTTTATCTTTTTAATTATTTCCTGTTTTCATTATCAATACCTTTGATTAATTTTATGCATATTAGTCATTATTGTGTATTTTCACCTAGAAGTCAAATAAATTTGCACATAACAAATTAATCAACAATATGAAGTAACAATATTGTTTTCCTAATTTTATTTTTTTAGTTTGCAAAGAGATTCAACAAAATTATGAAAGACGAAAAAATTCTTCTCCTGAAAGTGAACAAGATTTTGGAAGAGGGAAAAAAAGATAATGAAAAAAGCTTTCTTCTAACACAAGCCAAAGGCAAAGTTAAAGAAATTGCAAGGTTAAAAAGAAAAGTTGAGCAGTTACAAAAAAAGCTTCAGTCCAAAGAAAATCAATTACAATCCCAAAAAAGAAGAGAAAAGAATTGGAAAGTTTGTTAAATAATGACCACAAATTAATCGAAATTCTTTAAAAAGAATGTGAGAAAAAGAATGATGAAGAAAACAAAGATACAGAAAAAGATCTGGAACATAATGAAACCGACAAAATTGAAGAAAAAATATGTGAGAAAATTGATGGTGAAGAAATGGAAGATATAGAAGAAGAAATATAACATAATGAAAATGAAGAAATTCAAGAAAAAGAATGTGAAAATATGGATGGTGAAGAACAGGAAGATAAAGAAGTAGAACATAATGACCCTGAAGAATTTGAAGAAAAAGTAAAAATAGATAAAGAGAAAAGGAAAAAGAAAAAGAGAAAGAGTGAAATCCAAGAAACTATAGATGTGGATACTCTCAAGATACCAAAAAGTTATAAATGAGAAAAAGGAAAAGGAAAATAGTAAATTCTGAATTTTTTAAGGAATTGCCCGATGACGAACATGAGTTCATAGCAGATTACTTCAACCAATTTGGTGATGTTAAGTAAGCTTATATACTGTTTAAATTATATACTTTATAAATTAATAAAAATAAATTTCTTAAATTATAACTTTGTTTACTTTACAGTGTAGAGATTTACAATTCGAACAACAAAAACAATAATGTCATACGAAAGGACATGATTGAAGAACTGATTTTCGGGGAATTTGTTTCTTGCCAGGTAAGTATGTAATATAGTTCGACTTATGACACTAATGGATTTGTACACATATGATATTTATTCTGATTACTGAAACATAGAAGCTCTACCGATCACATAATTTTCATTCTTTTTACAATATAAAAAGATAAAAACATATATCTTTTTTTTTTAAATAATGTTTTTGTACTTATATTGTACATAATAATTTTATATCATATGAAATGTTTTCATATTATTTTGAGTAATAGAATTTACCATATGGTGAAACAAATAATTTCAATTGATCATATGTTTTTAATATTTTTATCATTACAAAAATATAAATATATTTATCATTTTACAAATTAAAACTCTCAAAGAAAAAATGCACATATATTATTATAATTGCAAAGTGTTTTACAATCTTTGCGTCAATAAACTTTAATTTCTGTCACATATAATTATCCATTACTAGCATATCAAAACAATATAAAATTGCTTTATTGTATATGTTTATTATTGCAACTACTCTGATATAATGCCTCTGCAGATAATTGATTGGTACTGGTATAAAGTAGTAAAAATGTGGGATGCCAATTCAAACGTAGCTTACTTTAATACCACAATGACAGTAAGATCATTATTATAGACATATACGTAATGATTCATTAATAAATATGGTTTGTATAACTTCAATATTACTTTGTTTATACAGACAAGTGCCGCAATTGACATAGAAAATGACAAAAACTCTTTCGTTTATTCCAACATTGACAGCAACACTACAAGATTCACGATGTGATGTACTCTTATTTCCAATCCATGAAGAGTCACACTGGGTACTTTTAGCATTTGAACAAGAATTTTCAGACTGGACACTGTATGATTCTTTGTCAAACAGATGTAGAAATGGAAGATTTACCAATAGGCACAAAAAAAGCGCGTTAAAAATCATAATACATTTTGAATGTTTGATTTTTCTACGTTAACTAAATTATTAAATATTCTTATTATTATGTACAGCAAAATTTAGTCAATGACATAAACAAGAAACTTCAGAAGGAACAAACTATGGAGAATACCAAAAAATCATCTGTACTTACAGTTGGAGAATGTGCTCAATAGCGTAATGGGTAATACTATATAATTGCTATATTGTTTAATTTTTTCCCTACATATAATCAACAACATCAAAAGATAAATAGTTTTATCTTTTTCAAAATCTGCTGTTTATGTTACACATACATACATAAAACTACATTTTTTTTAAACATAAAAAGTTATTTACTAAATGTTTTAATACTATATTAAATTATATTAATCTTTGCTACTATAAAATAAATATATAATATTTTTTAATTAAAAAGTTGAATAAAATAAATACATTTATCTGTTTTAGTAACTTGTGTCTTTTTATACATTAACTTATACATATATATATATATATTAATTTTGTAATAAGAATTATAAACTTCTTTTAAGTTTAACCATCTGAAAATGGATTTATCTTTCTTACAACAGATATGATTGCGGAATGTATGTGATTATGAACATTACAAAACTAGCTCAAGATAGATGTCTTGTTGCAACTATACCTCAAACAGAAATTAATTATCTAAGAGCTAGTATTGCATCCGGAATATTCCATAATGAAGATTTCTGCTGGACAAAGGATAAGTCGTCTGCTGAAGATAAAAACTTTGTTTCTAATTCATAATGCTCGATGGTGAACAATGGACAAGATCTTTATAGATGTGATGGATTTATTTATTTGTACTATTTTTGAATACGTTGTTAATGACTGTTAATTGTCTGTGTATGCTGATTGTCTGCTTATTGCATAGGATTATGAAAATTTTCGTAAAACTTAGAAGGTTTAAAAGCACTGCTTCAATATATTCTAACTACGTTATAAATTTACTGTTGTAGTCTTTTCAAACTGCATAAATATATTTACCTAAATCGCTATTTGATATATCAAATTATCTTTTACTACCCAAAAATATATAATCATTTATCTTTATGATTTTACAGCTGATACAAAGCTATATTGAGGGTTGGTTTTACAATGAATAAGTATAGTATATAAAACTGATATACTGCTTGTCTTATAATACAAAATTTTTTGAACTTATTATCTTATGTAAACTGTGTTGCAGTTAAAATATAAAAGATAAATCATTTTATCTTTTTTACGTACTAACCAACACCTTTCTCCAAATAACAATTAATTTATAATATCTAATTTTAACTAGCAACCTATAACATAAATTCTGATAATTTTAAGATGAAATTCTGATAATTTATCATGAATTTTCAATACTTATTTTTATTATAGAGCTAAGCTAAGAAAGATAAAAGCTTATATATTTTGTTGAATATGTGTTAATACAACATAGTATTATACAGCCATCATAGTAAATTCATTATTAAATTCAATATAAACATTTTACATATTACAAACTCATGTCATCAAATAATACAAATTCATTATTTAATTCATCATAAAAGTTTTCAACATCAACCATCACAACAACATCACTAAAATCAGGTTAACTTAAAATATAATCAATAAAAGATAAAATCATATATCTTTTGTAATGACCCAGATTTTTTTGATTGTTCAAATTGACAATTAACCATACATGTCGACCCAAACAAATCACCAATCACAGGTAGTTGTTGGAAGAAAAAAAGAATAAGAAAGAAAGAAGAGAAAACAATAACAGAGTTCTCACAGCGGAAAGACAACATATAATAAATAACTATCAATTTAAAACAGTTGAAATATATACATTTGTCTATATCATGCAGCGATTATCAGAGTAACACATATACAGATGTACATAACATGGCAGCGGAAACAAAATGTAGCAGAAAGAAAATACATATATATATATATATATATATATATATATATGCAATAGATGTATACCAAATCTTCGTCTTCGATCTCTAAGGCAAAGGAACTTCGCTTACTGCACACTTCTGCTGACCCGAGCATATTGCATAAAAAGAAAACACAACAAACACTCGGATCAGCACTAAATCATTCTCATATTAGTCAAATTAAAATATGAAATAACATCAGTGTCATGGGTGTAGTAACTCAAGAGATGTTACGGGATTTTTCCATCTCTCGAGGATCCGTTAAACTAATACATACATAGTATAATACGCTATTATGATAGTGTCTATTCAGTAAAGTATAAATACTGAAAATAGCGTAAGCGAGATTACCATATTACCCTTACGCAGTTTATAGGCATCAACAGTTTATACAGTACCGTACTAATGTTATCAAAGGGCACTCCATAGAAGGCAATGCTAAATCAAAATCATATGGGGCTCGATATGGATAAATATGACAAGGCACTCGAGGCAATACCCAGGGTAGGATTCTACCAATTGCACTCCTGGACCGGTGGTAATGCATAGCAGCCACTACCTCCCAGCTCAGAACACACTCCCAAAGTCATAAATAGGCCCAAATCATCATCATCATAGTCATAGAAATAGTATCGAAGAAGTGTGTCCGATCAAAGGTGCTACCTTAATTAGTCATGATATAGCTCCTGTTTTAGTCATTTCAATTCTGACCCGAAGGTCAGGGCTATTTCGTTGTCGTTCATCTTCTTCGATTCAATAATCGCCTCCAAGTCATCATACTCATTCTGTATACGTCATAACGTTCGCAGTGGTCAAAGTGGTATCGACACTGACAAAGAATTTGCCATTTGCCGACTCCGGTCTCTTTAACAACCAATGCTTATGTTTTCTACATCGGTTGGTTCTTTTACATTTCTCAAAGGTTCGTTTCCATATCAAAATATCATATTTTGTTAGAACCCCATTTATATTCAACATAGAATAAAATTTCATATCAAGAATCAAAATCATTCAAAACCGATTTATATTCTAAATTATAATATATTTCCATATCATTATATTATAGTCATATGATATTTCACCAAATCGATTTATATTCAAGTAGAATATATTTCATATCAAAGATTATAGTTATCTCATATCGATTTACGTTCGAAATCCATTCGTATTCAACTAGAATATATATATTTCACAACCACTCATTTTAAATCTCTCAGGAGATCCACTTATATTCGAGAAGAATATAATTCATATTTCCATATAAAAGTCGTTTTAAATCGGTTCATATACAAATAGGATGAATTCTTATCTCAACTCCATTTGAAACAGCGGTCCAAATTTAAACAATTTCCATTCGGAAAAAAATTTATAATTTCAAAATACTTGTAAACATAAATGTTTATATAATAATTTTATATAAATAAATATGTATAGAATATAATAATTAAAAATAAATAAATAATTTAAATATTATCTATATACCTAAATTAAAGGTTTACTAAATTATAAGGAAAATTTTATTTATAATACAATAGTTTATAGGTAAATGTTAAATAATAAATTTTCAAGGAAAGAATAATTATTTGAAATCAAATGTGTAAATATATATATATATAATAATTTTCTTTAAACATAATCGTTCCTTTCTTCCGAATTTCAAATACTGGAATCTATACTCCAGTCTCAATGGAGTTCATTTAGTTCCATATCTCATTTTCAAACATCATTCAAAACAACCATTCGATTTCAAGAGTTCAAATCTATATTCAAACTGAGTTGAAACAACTCAGAATACCCTCGATTTCCATTTTCCAAAATTAAATTCCATAAGAATTTATTTCCTTCTAATCCACACACTTAATCTGAATAATTTCAAATCATATTCAAATCCCAATTTAAAATTTCCACTTTGTTTTGGGATAATTTCCTTAACCCTTTTTAATAATATCCCAAGTTCAGAATCTTTAAAGAAATGGATTTAGCGAGTATCAGCACATTCTTCTAAATGAAAACTCTATCAATAAAATTTCCAAATATTTAAAATCATTTAACCAACCGATATCTGTGTATAATTATCTATCCAATGGCCAAGTGATTTTAAATTTAATTTCTCGATATTTCAGGGTTGGATCTATCATTTCAATCCAAATCAGGGTCACAGAGATTTATCATTTCACTCTGTGTTCTTAATTTATTTTCATTGAAAAATCCCGAGTTTATTGGATTCCTGTAACATCAAGGGTAAATGGGATTTATCGTCACAACCAACATACAACACAATATACTGAATATGGAGCATTAGCAGCGTCCACATCAAATCAGTAATAATTTCAACCAACATCCATCACAACCATTCCATTCAACTGATCAGCATTAATTGTTTTCAAGATTTATCAAAGATTCGAATTTCCGACTAGAAATTTAAATTTAATTAAATAACTGATCATTGACCTAAATTTGCATGGTAGCACACCTGCATGTCAAATTTTAAACAACACATCAACAATCAAACACAACCATGCAACCAAACTTATTTCATAATTCAATTTAATAGATATGAGAAAAATTCAGTTATTCGTGAGTGAAGAATCACTCACCTTTGCGTCCATAGTTGATCGACGTCCAACTAAAGGCCAAAAATTTACAGTCTCCAAACGCAGCAAGGTTAGGGCCAAAACGTCCGCAATTCCGCCACGATCCCAACGCACCCAAACGCGTCCAAATCCGAGTTAAAACGAGAGAGTTATCAATGTTTAACCATTTTGATTTTGAATATAGAATTTAATAAAAAAAAATCCCTTACCAAATCATTTCGTGCCACGTCAGCAGAAGTATCTTCTTCCCGCTCCTATTCTTCTAGCTACAGGAACTTGTGCTCGTGGCCAAACAACCCAACGATGCCTTCTTTGACCATAGATCCCCATCTCCTCAGGCCGTAATCGGGGCTCCAACCGCTGGCAAACCAAAGCCCATCACGGACCGCATCCGACCAACCCCATGACCGATCCTCCGAACACCCCCTTCGCTGCTGATGAGGCCATGAACAGAAACCATATTCTAGTTTAAAACACTGATTTCCGGCAAACTACCCACGGATAGACAGACCCACTACCACCGTTACACTCGTACAACCAATCTCTAGAATACACAGGTTCCGGAATTCGCGATTACCCTCTAGAACAAAAATACCCAAATTTCCCTTTAGGGTTTCGGAACAGCGAGTTTGACCATGATTTTTTGACCAAACCCCTCACTGCATGTCGAATCTGAGAGTACCCGTATCTTCGTATCGTCGAGCTCTTCGTTTTGGCATATAATTTGATATGGTTTGAGGGGGTTTGATTTTCACACTTGTATTTTTATTTGAATGAGGGTTTGAAAATTTTCTTCTCATCCATTAAAGAAAGAGTCGGTGGAGGAAATATACGTATGCTGATAAACGGCTGAGGTGTGGTAAATGGGTTTCATTTATATAAATATAGGAGGCCCAACATAAGAAACAAACAATTATCCAATTACATAGATCTCTTTCACACTTTCTTTCGTACGGTCAAACGGTAAGTCGGATTGTAACACAAATTGAAATCCTACCATAATTCACTGTTCCAGTTCCGATGGTGCCAGTTTCGTCGAATTCCGAGATAGGCGCCAAAACAGTTAAATTTTACAGTTAATTAAATAAATAAAATATTCAATTATTCGATTAACTGTTTTAATTCAAATTAAATCAAATTATAACTTAAATCAATTCTATAAATAAATTTCACACATTTTTTTCTTAATTAGATTATTTGAATTTTGATTTGAATTTCAGTTATAATTTAACGACTTACAATTCCATCATTTCCACTTTAAATTTGAATTCCACTTTTAATTTAACCCACTCAAATTAATTTAATTATTTAAATATTAAATTTCAAATTACGGCCTTTTTAAATAAAACTAAATTTGAAAAATCTATTTATACTCAATTCAAACAATCACCATCAATAAAACTTAACAAAACTTTATTTTTCTAATTTTATTCCATTTTAATTATTTTAAATCGAAATTTAAATATATAGAAAATATGGGATGTTACATTCTCCTCCACTTAAAAATCTTTTCGTCCTCGAAAAGAGAACGAGATAAAGTATTAAACGAGTCATACTTTCAAATCCATACTTATAGAATAGTATTTATATAATAAGTAATATAGTTGAAAACTCACATAAATTTTTTAACTCCCGAAATCACGGAAAATTTCGGCAGCATCTCCTTCGTATGGAGAGGCCCAAGAAAAATCCCAATACATATATAACTCAATATACATCTCATCCAATGATGAGGCATACCGAAAATTGGGGAAAACAAAATATATATGTAACAATCAAACTATATAACCCAAATACATACCTTCTTAGCGTTTATTTGCAATTTATTTAGCTTAGCATTTAGCATTTAGCGCAAGCGAGCTTCGAAGTGTAGCGCGACTTCCTTACACCGGCTACGACTCACATACACATAAGAATCAACATATATATAATATATATAGCAACTGTATACAACTTACACAACATATATCGACCATTTCCACTACAAAACCAAGATATTCATAACAGGCCAGCAAATAAATTGGAGTTTAACCTCCTTAGATGATGGAATTGGACTAAGATGCACTAGGAAAAAGTTGTAGCATTCTTTTCAGGCTTTCCGAATTATTCGGATTCGTCGAATTCGGATAATCCGTTCAAAAGTTACGACCGTTTTAGTGGAAGCGAGCGCTTCAGTCCATACACATTAAATTACAGACCTGAGTTGTTCAACCCAGTTTTTAACCCTTTAAACACCAAAATTCCAGCAAGAATGTTAAGGAAAAGCTTTAGTTCAGATTCTGGCCTTTCCGAATTGTGCTTGCACATTAAAATCCGACATTCCGTTAGGAAGTTATGGCCAAAACAATATTGATATATACCTCAGTTTTTAATTTCCTACGCATACAACTACACCTAAATCTTGGTTTTCAACATGATTATTTTGGAAATTAGGCATGGCTTTATTAACAAAAGTTTTAGCTTAGCTTTTGAGGTTTGCAAAAAGTCCAGAATCGTCGAGTTCCGATCATTCATTCAAAAGTTATGGTCAATTTAGCTTCAGCTTATCTACTATTTCAGGTTCAGGTTTCGCATAAACATCAATTCATTTTATTTGAAGTTTTAATCTTCCGATTCCAAAATTATGGTAATTTATTTAACACTTCAAATTTGTTATTATTTCCTTACTTGAGAAATGGATTCGGATTCAATTTTTTTTTACTCCACTCCAATATATTTTTATTCATTTTCCTGTTTCATTCCAAATATTGATTCCCATTTAAACTTGAATTCATTTTTACCTTCCGTACTAACTTGATTATGTTAAATCCTTAATCCATTAATATGGATCAATTTACCAAATTTCATATTTCATTTCCAATTCTATCTACATCCATTCCATTCCTAATGATTTCATTTTCGGAATAGATTACAAAATTTAACTTTCATACTTATTTAGTTCAAGCAAATGGGTCCATTTACCGAAACATCATATTGCTAGTGAGGATTCAAACAAGTTCATTTATATTTACATTCCATTATTATTCATACACGCTTTACCTAGGTTTTACATTTTCAACACCTTATTTCATAATTTACATTTCAAGTTTATTTTCATTTCCTCGTTCCGATTTTTAGTTAACCTTGAATCCATAACGGGAGATAAGTTATGGTCTTTATTATATGATTTTCTAAATTAAATAAATTTAATTCAATCCTTTACTCAACTTAAACTTTTATTTCCTTCAACAAAATATTTACGTTCCATTCATTTCATTGTTTATATTCAGATTTACATTCGATATATTGTACTAATGAGGTTAACCCCCATTAGATTTTTCTTTGTCGGCCGTTAACATTTACCAATTAACCTGAATTTCTTTTCAACTCCTTCTCAAACTAGTTTAATCCACTTATTAATTATTTCAACCCAAAACCATTGCCAATATATTGTTGTTTATATAACTCATTCTATTTCTCCCTTTCCAGTTACCTTATACTTTTCATTTCCCAAGGTTTTCCCTTATATACATATTTCCCTTGGACAAATCTCCATTCCCTTATTTCAAAACTTAAAGTTTCGAGTGATATAGGTTTTTTTTTTCAAATTCATTTCATTTAATCTAAATCTTATTCCTTTAACTAAATTTGTTTATTTGACTCGTCAATTGTGAGTTTAATTAAGGATTGTTTATAGTTCAAGTTTTATACTTAGCTCTCAAACCACCTTTATTCGATTTCCTAGTTAAAACTTTATTTAACTCGACTAACCTAATATCCTTCTTAATTAGCCAAGTCATAAGCTACGCCAAATTTATGTGCACAACAAAACTTTCCAATTTATTTTACTTTAGTTGGATTTCATTCTTAGTTAATTTCAACTTTATCGAACACCTATATCGACTAAATTTGGAATTTGCTTAACCTCTATTATTGCTCATGCTTAAGTATTTCCATGACCATTTCTCTTCTTCCAATGCTTAAGTCCAATTCATGGTTTCATAACCTAAATTTCTAATGAATCGAGTTAATTTAGTGCTTAAATCAATATCATTAGTTAAAATGAGCTTAAATACCTTGATTCAGGGTTTAAACCAACTTTAAAATAATCTATGTACCTATACTATTTTATAAAAAACCATACGATATAAAACTTAAATCCAAATCCTAAATTAATAAAGAATTTACAAAATTTCAATTCTAAGTTAAATTTAAATTCAACCTTTAAATAACATATACTAATAATTTTACGTAAAAATTTATACCATATGAAATTTTTATCCAAAATACTTTGTCAAATCTAATTATAATAATCATTGAGTGGTCTCTCCCCCACTCAGACTCTTCAGAATAAACATCGATAATGCGTGCACTCATTATCGAAGTCATTTCCGACATCCGAGAAGGGATTACACTCTTATTTCATTTAAAAATCTTTTTGAAAACTATTTCCAGAACTATTTCTTATAATACGATTTTATTTTCAAACTTGGCAAAACTAATTCAAAAGTCCCAGAATCAAGTTATCAAGTTCATTTTATTTAAATTGCAAACCAATTTTACTTAAAGAATTCCATTACAATTTCAAATATTTTACAAAACCTTATAAATTCTCTTTATTAGATTTATTATCAAGTCGAGAATACTAGATAATAACAAAATATTATTACCTACTAATAACAAATGCATATAAACCTAAACCAATCATATATTTGATACATACTTAAATTATAATCGGAAACCGTATTATGTCAATCCATTCTGTTTGATTATTTAGAAATTCTTATCGATTTTATGGCGTCCCATAAATCGACCAGAACCTATAAATATTCAACACCATTTTATATCGAAAACACAAGTATGCTCTCTCATATACACTCTCAAACTCATTCCAGGGCATTTCTAACCCTATCACTAATGAGTTTATTCCCAAACAAGGACAAGGTTATCGCTAACCAAGGCTCTGATACCAACTGTAACGACCCAGATTTTTTTGACTGTTCAAATCGATAATAAACCATACATGTCACCCTAAACAAATCACCAATCACAAGTAGTTATTGGAAAAAAAAAGAATAAGAAAGAAGAGAAAACAATAACATAGTTCTCACATCGGAAAGACAACATATAATAAATAACTATCAGTTTAAAACAGTTGAAATATATACATTTGTCTATATCATGCAGCGATTATCAAAGTAACACATATACAGATGTACATAACATGGCAGCGGAAACAAAATGTAGCAAAAAGAAAATACATATATACATATATATATATATATATATATGTATATATGTAATAGATGTACACCAAATCTTTGTCTTCGATCTCCAAGGCAAAGGAACTTCACTAACTGCAAACTTCTGCTGACCCGAGCATATTGCATAAAAAGAAAACACAACAAACACTCGGATCAGCACTAAATCATTCTCATATTAGTCAAATTAAAATATGAAATAACATCAGTGTCATGGGTGCAGTAACTCAAGAGATGTTACGGGATTTTTCCATCTCTCGAGGATCTATTAAACTAATACATACATAGTATAATATGCTATTATGATAGTGTCTATTCAGTAAAGTATAAGTACTTAAAATAGCGTAAGCGGGATTACAATATTACCCTTACGCAGTTTATAGGCATCAACAGTCTATACAGTACCGTAAATTCACCGTACTAGTGTTATCAGAGGGCACTCCATAGAAGTCAATGCTAAATCAAAATCGTTTGGGGCTCGATATGGATAGATATGACAAGGCACTCGAGGTAATGCCCAGGGTAGGATTCTACCAATTGCACTCTCGGACCGGTGGTAACGCATAGCAGCCACTACCGCCCACCTCGGAACACACTCCTAAAGTCATAAATGGGCCCAAATCATCATCATCATAGTCATAGAAATAGTATCGAAGAAGTGTGTCCAATCAAAGGTGCTACCTCAATTAGTCACGGTATAGCTCTTGTTTTAGTCAGTTCAATTCTGACCCGAAGGTCAGGGCTATTTCGTTGTCGTTCTTCTTCTTCTTCGATTCAATAATCGTCTCCAAGTCATCATACTCATTCTGGATATGTCATAACATTCACAGTGGTCAAAGTGGTAACGACACTGATAGAGAGTATGCTATTTTCAGACTCTGGTCTCTTTAACAACCAATGCTTATGTTTTCTACATCGGTTGGTTCTTTTACATTTCTCGAAGGTTCATTTCCATATCAAAATATCATATTTTGTTAGAACCCCATTTATATTCAACATAGAATAAAATTTCATATCAAGATATCAAAATCATTCAAAACCAATTTATATTCTAAATTAGAATATATTTTCATATCATTATATTATACTCATATAATATTTCACTAATTCGATTTATATTCAAGTAGAATATATTTCATATCAAAGATTATAATTATTTCAAATCGATTTATGTTCGAAATCCATTCGTACTCAACTAGAATATATATATTTCATAATCACTCATTTTAAATCTCTCAAGAGATCCATTTATATTCGAGAAGAATATAATTCATATTTCCATATGAAATTCGTTTTAAATCGGTTCATATTCAAATAGGATGAATTCGTATCTCAACTCCATTTGAAAGAGCGGTCCAAATTCAAACATTTTCCATTCGGAAAAAAATTATAATTTCAAAATACTTGTAAACATAAATGTTTATATAATAATTTTGTATAAATAAATATATATAGAATATAATAAATAAAAATAAATAAATAATTTAAATAATATGTATATACCTAAATTAAAGATTTACCAGATAAATTTGAATAATAAATTATAAGGAAAAAATTATTTATAATACAATAGTTTATAGGTAAAGGTTAAATAATAAATTTTTAAGGAAAGAATAATTATTTGAATGTGTAAATATATATATAATAAATTTCTTTAACCATAATCGTTCCTTTCTTCCGAATTTCAAATACAGGAATCTATATCCAGTCTCAATGGAGTTCATTTAGTTCTATATCTCATTTTCAAACATCGTTCAAAACAACCATTCGATTTCAAGAGTTCAAATTTATATTCAAACTGAGTCGAAACAACTTAGAATACCCTCGATTTCCATTTTCCAAAATTAAATTCCATAAGAATTTATTTCCTTCTAATCCACACTCTTAATCTGAATAATTTTAAATCATATTCAAATCCCATTTTAAAAATTTTCACTTTGTTTTGGGATAATTTCCTTAACCCTTTTTAATAACATCCCAAGTTCAGGATCTTTAAAGAAATGGATTTAGCGAGTATCGACACATTCTTCTAAATGAAAATTCTATCAACAAAATTTCCAAATATTTAAAATCATTCAACTAACCGATGTATGTATATAATTATCTATCCAATGGCCAAGTGATTATAAATTTAATTTCTCGATATTTCAGGGATGGATCTATCATTTCAATCCAAATCAGGGTCATGGAGATTTATCATTTCACTCTGTTTTCTTAATTTATTTTCATTGATAAATCCCGGGTTTATTGGATGCCCGTAACATCAAGGGTAAATGGGATTTATCATCACAACCAACATGCAACACAATATACTGAATATGGAGCATTAGCAGTGTCAATATCATATCAGTAATAATTTCAACCAACATCCATCACAACCATTCCATCCAACTGATCAACATTAACTGTTTTCAGGATTTATCAAAGATTCGAATTTCCAACTAGAAATTTAAATTTAATTAAATAACTGATCATTGACCTAAATTTGCATGGTAGCACACTTGCATGTCAAATTTTAAACAACACATCAACAATCAAACACAACCATGCAGCCAACTTATTTCATAATTCAATTTAATAGATATGAGAAAAATTCATTTATTCGTGAGTGAAGAATCACTCACCTTTGCATCCATTGTTGATTGATGTCCAACAAAAGGCCAGAAATTTATAGTCTTTAAACGCAGCCAGGTTAGTGCCAAAACGTCCGCAATTCCGCCACGAACCCAAGCACCCAACCGCGTCCAAATCCGAGTTAAAACGAGAGAGTTATCTGCGTTTAACCATTCGGATTTTGAACATAGAATTTAATAAAAAAAAATCCTTACAAAATCATTTCGTGCCACGTCAGTAGGAGAATCTTCTTCCCGCTCCTATACTTCTAGCTATAGGAACCCGTGCTCGTGGCCAAACAACCCAACGACGCTTTCTTTGACCGCAGATCCCCATCTCCTCAGGCTGTAATCAGGGCTCCAACTGCCAGCAAACCGAAGCCCATCACGGACCGCATCCGACAAACCCCTTGACCGAGCCCCCGAACACCCCCTTTGTAACGACCCGCATTTTACGCATCAGAAGATCGTAGAATATTTATTTCTCTTTGATACGAAGCCGTATGGTCATGTAACTTTGGGAAACGACTAGTAGGGTCATTTCCCATGTTCATGATTTTTGCCGATTTTTAAATGACCGTTTTGCCCCTAGTTGATCTTGTTTCGTCCATAACTTTTGATTGGTTAGGAATTTTGACCTGAAACCACTTCCATTAGCTCCAGATGATGGTTTCTCTTTCCGTAGAGTGGTCATAATAGTCAAACGGACTTACCGTTTGCGAGATATGGCTGAATTAAGGTTTAAAGGGTTATTTTCTGCTAATTGGGCTTAACCGTGTAGTTAGTAATTAGGCCCATTGGGGGATTTCGGGATTAGTGGTATTTAAGGGCGGCTAGGGTTAGGATTTCGGTTTTTACTTCATTTTTCCAGCCGCCACTTACCTCCTTCAAGCTCTAACAATGGTCTCCAACACCCAAATCATCTTCTAATCACTTTCTAATCAAGTTTTGGCCTAATCTACATCAAATCAAAGAAGATCTTCACCAAATCAGCGAGAGAGCTGCTGGAACACGTAGGGATTGGATCCAAATCAGAGATTATTTCAGATCTAAAGTTTGTTTGTGGCTAAGGTGAGTGATTTGCATAGTTCCTCACTAATTACGGCTAATTATGGTAATTAGCGAAGATTAGCGAAATTATGGCTCAGAAAAATCTAGAAGAATTCCTAAAATTCTAAAACATCATTTTATGCCTCTGATATGAATTTGGGTTAATTTCGACTAATTTTGTTAATCCCGGAATTTGGGGGATTAAGGGATGATTAGTGATAATTAGCGAAATTATGCATGCTAAAATTCTAGAAAAATATGTATAAATTCATAGATATTATTTCAGGCCTCTGATAAAAATTTGGGTTAATTTGGTTAAGTTTTGCTAATCCTATTCTCAGTTTTGCTTAAACATGCTTAAGGGGAAAATAAGGGTTTTTGGGTATGTTTGATCCATTTTGATATGTCATATTGTTGTTTTGGTGTTTTTGGTTGATTCCCTATGTTCCTATGATTGTATGGCTTGCTTTGTGATTGATTAGAAGTGTTAGATTGGTCGAAAACGCCGTCGAGAGGCGAAAATAGCTTGCTGGAATGGTGCAGGTTTGAGGATCAGGTTTTGGACCGACCAGAGGAGCTTCGACCGACCATGTTTTGGACCGACCAGAGGAGCTTCGACCGATCAGATTTTGGACCGACCAGAGGAGCTTCGACCGACCATGTTTTGGACCGACCAGAGGAGCTTCGAACGACCAGGATTGAGGCGATGAAACCGACCAGTATCGAGATGAGGGAAAAACCGACCAGGGTGTTTTGACCGACCAGGCGGAGAAACTCAGCACGACCGATCCGAACCGGAAGATGAAGGTTGACCGAGCTGAACTGATGACGTTTGACCGATCCGAAGCAAGTGAAGTGAAGAAGACCGATCCGGTGAAGACCAACAACCCGAGATGCAAAGGTAGTCCAAATGGAAGTTAGAGCTCAGGATCCAGATGGGAACCAATGAGTTCACTTCATGATTGGGCTTTGCTGCGGGACGTGTGCAAAGGGGTTGTCGGTATTCATAACTTTGGTCCACCACTGAGAGATGGATAGTGGGCTTGTAGTGATAGTTACACGGGATTGGATTCCGTCATGGCCCAAAGGATTAGAGGACCAAGGTAGTGGGTATCGTATGCTTTACGCACTGAGTGAGAGATGTGAGGATGCTTGCTATGTTTGATTGTTTGACATCACTATGACATGCAACCCCCACCCCCGTTATCTTACACCATTTAAAAGGGCACCTTAGAGTGTTGTACAGTATGTAGTGCTAACTCTTTGGTTGCAGGTCCAAGTTCATGTATGATTGGATTATACGTGTTATTATTCTGTTTAGATGCTTATCGCTCATACCAGGCTTTATGTCTGATCCAGAGTTTTATGTCTCTTCTTATTACTCTGGGTGCTCACACGAGCAGACTAGAGACAGGTTGTGGTTAGCTGGTGATGCGCGAGTAGCTGATTCGGAGGTGAGCAGGAGGCTTCCACGTATGATATATAGATATTCTCCCTGTGTCGTTGGTGGTCACTACTTGGGCATTAGTAGTGTACCTCCTTTATCTTGCTTTTGTTTTGAGACAGTTTGAAAAGTTGTAATAAGCTATATTTTGGTTTTCCACTGCTATGATGCTCAGTTCTGGTTTTTAGCTTATGCACTGTCTCTCCTGTTTTATGTCAAGTATGTTATTATTATATTTTGTTCTATGCGCTGTGAGACATATTACAGGTTCTTTGTTGATTCTTCGTCTTCTTCTTTTTCTTCTGACGACCGTTCCGTGCCAATTGGACATGTGTACGGCACACCTTTGGAGTAAATGTCGGTTGGTGCGGGGCGGGCCGTCACACTTGGTATCAGAGCTCTAGGTTGCGTAGTTAACCTAGGGAAAGACACTAGGGAGAGATAGTACGTATACGAGAGCACGTATTTGTGATTACTTTGGTTTTTAAAAGCTATATATATATACTATTGGTAGTATAAGAATGAAGTTATACTGCACTAGCACCACTATGGGATTGTTAATCGTTTCCCCTTTTACAGATTGACGATGAGCCGATATGCTAGAGGTGCTGGTAGGGGAGCCAATAATGGGAATGCTGCCGACATAAGGGCGATGTTTACCGACCTCATGAGAGACATGCTTAGAGATGTTCAGGGAGCAGTTCCCAATCCCGGAAATGGTGGTGGTCCAGTAGTGCAGGCGCCTAGGGTCGATTTCGCCAAGTTGTGCAAGGATTACACTAACCTTGGTGGGAAGCCGTTCCACGAAACGGAGTCGGCCACAGATGTTCAGGATTGGTTGGATAGCTGTGATCGTATCTTCGACGACTTGGGTCTTGAGGATGCAATGAAGAGAAGGCTAGCATCTCGTCAGCTGCAAGGGCGAGCGATGAATTGGTGGAATGCCATTAGGACGGCTACTCCAGAAGATCAAGTTACTTGGAATCAGTTTAAGACTCGCTTTTGTGATAAGTTTATTCCAGCTGCTCATAAATCAGAACTGTTCAGGAAGTTCTTGGAGCTTAAGCAGAACGGTAGAGCAGTCTCGGAGTATATCGCTGAATTTGACACTTTATCGAAATATGGATGGTCCCTTATCGATACAGTCGAAAAGAATAACGAGAAGTTCATAACTGGCTTGGATGGTTACTTGGGGGAAAGACTTATGAACCATATCGATGAGACGTTCGAGTCCATTGTAGGAAAGGCATTAAGGTCAGAGAGCCTTTTCCCTAAGTCGAAGACTGATGTTGCTACGGCATCTGCAGAGGAGCCAAAGCCGCAAGCGGGCGGTGAAGGCAAGAAGAATTCTCAGAACAAGAGGAAGCAGAACCCGACCAAGGATGGTCAGAATAAGAAAAATAAGAAAGATGGCGAATGCTTTAGTTGTGGCAAGAAGGGCCATTACGCCAGAGATTGTCGAGAAAAGCCTGGGGAAAGGAAGTGCTTTAACTGCGGCCAGGCGGGACATCACAAGGATGATTGCCCACAACCTCCTAGGGAGAAGCAGATTGTGAAAGCGTATGCAATCAACGCTGTTCCTTCTTCGTCAAATGCCCCAACTGCGGCGCAGAAGGAAAAAGGTGTTGTTATTCGAGGTATGCTTTCTATTTAAGAAATTTTGATCGGGTTTTGTTTGACAAACCTGAGTTAGTCGATAGACCTCTAGTAGTGACGAACCCGATTGGTGGTTCGACTAGTTTTGGCATGATTAGTTAACGTGGTCTTATCGAGTCATGGATGTATGTTTGTGTTTGCTTTGTTTGGGGTTTACTGGGTTTAGCATTATTTTGGGAGTCGATCTACTCCAAAGGAATAGGGTGGTATTAGGTACCTACCTAGTGATGGCGATAGTAACTGGAGTTAAGAAAGCTGAAAGGCTATCGTTGTAATAAGTTCTAGTTGTCTCTGGGAGGCAAATGAGTACTCCAGTGCTAGATTGTTTTGCTAGTATCACCTCATGTGGATTGTCCGAACTCGGAGGAGATGTTCCTTGGGTGCTTGTCTGATATTGGTTTAGGCCTTTGGGGCTTGTGCTTGGGGAATGTCGAGTTTGACTAGGTTGGTTTGCGTGAGGGATATGTAGACGTTGCGATTTTCATTGGATGATATCTTGGTTCACTCGAGGAGTGACGGGCAGATGGAACATGATAAGACTGTTCAATGGTATAGACTGTCCAGAGTTAGACTCGATAGGGTTATGAGATTGCTCGAGTGAGACTCGAGAAAGATGCAAAGTAATGGATTGTTTAGGACCCTATGTTGATGTTCTCTATTGGATAGTAGAACTTTGAAGGAATAGGATGTGTTCGTTGATCATGGAAGATACAACGAAGATTAGAGCGATTCAAGTTGGACTTGAACTCGTAAAAGAAAATAGGTGTTCGTTGATCTTGGAGATGCAACGAATAGGGAGACGACTCACGTTGGACTAGAGTTTGTCGGTACTCAAGACTGGGTCTGAGTTATAGAATGACTCGAGTTGGACTCGAGAAGGCTGCAAGGAATTGGATTCAGCTCGAGTTGGACTCGAGAGGGCAGCAAGATAATGGATAGACTTGGGTTGGACTCAAGTATTTTAGGAGGACTAAAAGCAGGGGTATTTGGGGACGCCCGTTACCTTGAATCCGTTGGACGTGATCTAGTTATCCTTGGAGGATAAACGTACGTTGGACGTACGGTAGTCCGATTGGAGGCTGGGCTTCCATTAGTTTAATTATCCTTGGAGGATAAACGTACGTTGGACGTACGGTAGTCCGAAGGGAGTCGGGGCTTCCATTGGCCTGGGATTGGTGGGACCAGTCAAGTAGGCATCGGTGTATGTATGGGGGCTGGGCTTCCATTAGTTAGTGATGTTGGTTGGACCAGACATGCTAGAATCGACATATTGGGATTGGTTAGACCAATCATGTAGGTGTCGATGTGTTTATGACTTTAGCAGGTGATAGATAGGATTTGTTTGATGGATGTTATGGTTGTTATGTTTGTTCCTATCTTTCTTCTCTTGAGTAGACTATCACCTGTAGGGTTCCAGCGATGGGGAACAAAGTGATTGTAGTAGGACTATGAGCCAGTGCAGTAGAGTCGTCATGACTCGAGGGGCAAAGTGGACATAGTAAAGGATTAGTAAGGCTATGAGCCAGTGCAGTGGAGTTGTTATGACTTCATGGGGCAGAGTGGACATAGCAAAGGACTAGTGACTATGGATCAGTGCAGTGGAGTCGCCATGACTCCATGGGGCAGAGTGATCATAGTAAAGGATTTGGGTGCAGTACTAGTTGCATTGAGTAGGAGACATGCCAGTTTAGGGGTTTTGTTTCTAGGATGGAAGCAACTAGAGTATGTCAAAGGATATGATTTCAGACCCAAGACTGAATTGGATTCAGAAACGCTAGTAAGCTTGACGATTAGATCGATTTTGATTGAGTGGATTGTTTCCAGTTAGAAGGACGATCCTAATCTATTGGAAACCATCTCTAGGGTAGAGATGGGTATCGATGGAAAGAGAATGATCAAGTAAGGATTTGATCGAGAAGGGTGGATTCGAAAGAATAAGGGACTAGCTGTACCCAACGTAGATGGACTGAGAGGTGAAGTGCTTAGAGCATATCATCACTCGAAATTGACTATACGTCCCAGTGGTAACAAGATGTATTGAGACATAGAGTAGATATACTACTGGGAAGGGATAAAGATAGGCAGAAGGCTTATCTCGATAAGAGATGAAGATTTGGAATTCTTCGTTAGTGACTTGGTGTTCGTCAGGATCTCTCCATAGAGAATGTGATTCGGATTGATTGGAGAGGTAAGTTAGCACCAAGATTTGTTGGCCCATTCCCAGTCCTCGAGCAAGTTGGGAATTTGGTGTATGAAGTAGAGCTACCTGACAAGATGGCGGGAGTTCACAACGTATTTCATGTTTCCCAGTTAAGGACATTCGTGCACGACCCTAGTGTGGCTATTTCACCTGATCAGTTGAATAACATCGAAGTTGAACTCGAGGCGGTTGGGAACCGCAAGTCTATGCGTATTGTTGGGAACGATACGAAGCAGCTTCGAAGGAAGGCGGTGAAACTAGTCAAAGTCCAGTGGGGTGAGAATGAAAAAGACTGTACTTGGGAAACAGAGGAGGATATAAGGAAGAAGTATCCAGAACTCTTTGCCTAGTAAGGTTTTGGTAGTGATAGTTTCTTCCCTTGTTAGTAAATCGCATGCTAGGATAGACTTGTTTTGCATGTTGATTGTTGTTTTATGATTGATAGGCATGCGGAACCCATTGTGTGTTTTGGTTAGGGAATTTCGGGGGCGAAATTTCTTAAGGGGGGGAGAGTGTAACGACCCGCATTCTACGCATCGGAAGATCGTAGAATATTTATTTCTCTTTGATACGAAGTCGTATGGTCATGTAACTTTGGGAAACGACTAGTAGGGTCATTTCCCATGTTCATGATTTTTGCCGATTTTTAAATGACCGTTTTGCCCCTAGTTGATCTTGTTTCGTCCATAACTTTTGATTGGTTAGGAATTTTGACCTGAAACCACTTCCATTAGCTCCAGATGATGGTTTTTCTTTCCGTAGAGTGGTCATAATAGTCAAACGGACTTACCGTTTGCGAAATATGGCTGAATTAAGGTTTAAAGGGTTATTTTCAGCTAATTGGGCTTAACCGGGTAGTTAGTAATTAGGCCCATTGGGGGATTTCGGGATTAGTGGTATTTAAGGGCTGCTAGGGTTAGGATTTCGGTTTTTACTTCATTTTTCCAGCCGCCACTTACCTCCTTCAAGCTCTAGCAATGGCCTCCAACACCCAAATCACCTTCTAATCACTTTCTAATCAAGTTTTGGCCTAATCTACATCAAATCAAAGAAGATCTTCACCAAATCAGCGAGAGAGCTGCTGGAACACGTAGGGATTGGATCCAAATCAGAGATTATTTTAGATCTAAAGTTTGTTTGTGGCTAAGGTGAGTGATTTGCATAGTTCCTCACTAATTACGACTAATTATGGTAATTAGCGAAGATTAGCGAAATTATGGCTCAGAAAAATCTAGAAAAATTCCTAAAATTCTAAAACATCATTTTATGCCTCTGATATGAATTTGGGTTAATTTCGACTAATTTTGTTAATCCCAGAATTTGGGAGATTAAGGGATGATTAGTGATAATTAGCGAAATTATGCATGCTAAAATTCTGGAAAAATATGTATAAATTCATAGATATTATTTCAGGCCTTTGATAAAAATTTGGGTTAATTTGGTTAAGTTTTGCTAATCCTATTCTCAGTTTTGCTTAAACATGCTTAAGGGGAAAATGAGGGTTTTTGGGTATGTTTGATCCATTTTGATATGTCATATTGTTGTTTTGGTGTTTGTGGTTGATTCCCTATGTTCCTATGATTGTATGGTATGCTTTGTGATTGATTAGAAGTGTTAGATTGGTCGAAAACGCCGTCGAGAGGCGAAAATAGCTTGCTGGAATGGTGCAGGTTTGAGGATCAGGTTTTGGACCGACCAGAGGAGCTTCGACCGACCATGTTTTGGACCGACCAGAGGAGCTTCGACCGACCAGGTTTTGGACCGACCAGAGGAGCTTCGACCGACCATGTTTTGGACTGACCAGAGGAGCTTCGAACGACCAGGATTGAGGCGATGAAACCGACCAGTATCGAGATGAGGGAAAAACCGACCAGGGTGTTTTGACCGACCAGGCGGAGAAACTCAGCACGACCGATCCGAACCGGAAGCTGAAGGTTGACCGAGCTGAACTGATGACGTTTGACCGATCCGAAGCAAGTGAAGTGAAGAAGACCGATCCGGTGAAGACCAACAACCCGAGATGCAAAGGTAGTCCAAATGGAATTTAGAGCTCAGGATCCAAATGGGAACCAATGAGTTCACTTCATGATTGGGCTTTGCTGCGGGACGTGTGCAAAGGGGTTGTCGGTATTCATAACTTTGGTCCACCACTGAGAGATGGATAGTGGGCTTGTAGTGATAGTTACACGAGATTGGATTCCGTCATGGCCCAAAGGATTAGAGGACCAAGGTAATGGGTATCGTATGCTTTACGCACTGAGTGAGAGATGTGAGGATGCTTGTTATGTTTGATTGTTTGACATCACTATGACATGCAACCCCCACCCCCGTTATCTTACACCATTTAAAAGGGCACCTTAGAGTGTTGTACAGTATGTAGTGCTAACTCTTTGGTTGCAGGTCCAAGTTCAGGTATGATTGGATTATACCTGTTATTATTCTGTTTAGATGCTTATCGCTCATACCAGGCTTTATGTCTGACCCAGAGTTTTATATCTCTTCTTATTACCCTAGGTGCTCACACGAGCAGACTAGAGACAAGTTGTGGTTAGCTGGTGATGCGCGAGTAGCTGATTCGGAGGTGAGCAGGAGGCTTCCACGTATGATATATAGATATTCTCCATGTGTCGTTGGTGGTCACTACTTGGGCATTAGTAGTGTACCTCCTTTATCTTGCTTTTGTTTTGAGACAGTTTGAAAAGTTGTAATAAGCTATATTTTGGATTTCCGCTGCTATGATGCTCAGTTCTGGTTTTTAGCTTATGCACTGTCTCTCCTGTTTTATGTCAAGTATGTTATTATTATATTTTGTTCTATGCGCCGTGAGACATATTACAGGTTCTTTGTTGATTCTTCGTCTTCTTCTTTTTCTTCTGACGGCCGTTCCGTGCCAATTGGACATGTGTACAGCGCACCTTTGGAGTAAATGTCGGTTGGTGCGGGGCGGGCCGTCACACCCTTCGCCGCTGACGAGGCCATGAACGGAAACCATATTCTAGTTTAAAACACTATTTTCCGATGAACAACCCACCTACAGACTGAACCACTGCCACCGTTACACTCATACAACCAATCTCTAGCATACCCAGGTTTTGGAATTCGAGATTACGCACTAGATCAAAAATACCCAAATTTCCCTTTAGGGTTTCGGAACAGTGAGTTTGACCATGATTTTCTGACTAAACCGCTCACTGCATGTCGAATCTGAGAGTACCCGTAGCTTCGTATCGTCGGGCTCTTCGCTTTGACATATAATTTGCTATGGTTTGAGCGGCTATGATTTTCAAACTTGTATTTTTATTTGAATAAGGGTTTGAAAATTTGTTTCTCAACCATTAGAGAAAGAATCGGTAGAGGAAATATACGTATGTTGAAAAATGGCTGAGGTATGGTAAATGGGTTTCATTTATATAAATGTAGGACGCGCAACATAAGAAACGAACAATTATCCAATTACATAGATCTCTTTCACACTTTCTCTCGTACAGTCAAACGGTAAGTCGGATTGTAACGCAAATTGAAATCCTACCATAATTCACCGTTCCAGTTTCGATGGTGCCAGTTTCGTCGAATTCCGAGACAGTCGCCAAAACAGTTAAATTTTACAGTTAATTAAATAAATAATTCGATTAACTATTTTAATTCAAATTAAATATTCATTAAATTCTAATTAAATCAAATTATAACTTAAATCAATTCTATAAATTAATTTCACACATTTTTTTCTTAATTTGATTATTTGAATTTTGATTTGAATTTTAGTTATAATTTAACGACTTACAATTCCATCATTTCCAATTTAAATTTGAATTCCACTTTTAAATTAACCCACTCAAATTAATTTAATTATTTAAATATTAAATTTCAAATTATGGGCTTTCTAAATAAAACTAAATTTGAAAAATCTATTTATACTCAGTTCAAACAATCACCATCATTAAAAATTAACAAAACTTGATTTTTCTAATTTTATTTATTTTAAATCGAAATTTAAATATACAGAAAATATGGGATGTTACATCTTTCTTCTATATAAGTATAACAATAGTACTAATAATAAAACACCATTCGTAAATTGGTGTCAAAACATACAATATTACACTTCACAATTCACCAACTCCCACAAGATCTATTATCTTTTTAAAGGTGTAATCAATTATCTTTTTAAATCCTATAAGATCTGTTATATTTTTCAAACAAAACATTATCAGGACTATACAAAATCAGATATCAAATACTGTTAATATTCTTTAAAATTACAAAACCTACGCTGTAAGGGAAGAAAAAAACTCATGTATTTTTGCTAATGAATTGAGCATAAGGACATTGCTCATTATAATTTTCTCTAAATAAACATTAAAATGCAGTTATCAGCGAAATCATTTATCATTTTACGTCCAACTTATAATTTTCTGTAAAGAATCTAATACATTTATTATTTTCGATCATAATTTTTGAGAAAAAGATATAAAGATGCATCTTTTACGAATTACAAATCATCAAAAACTAAATAACACGCGCCGTCAACTAATAATATTTAAGATCCAACTACATAACCAAATTGAGTATGAAAAGAACTAACTGACAAAAATGGATAGTTTGATTGCTCAAGCCAAATTTGAAGTTATAGTATAAATACAAAAATCATAATTAAAACTTAATGATTCAACCAGACTAAAAACACATTGCTTGTTTTATCACAAGAATACCTTTAAGAGTTCATTATTCCAACTACAACAAATGAAACCTTTCTCTAATATATCAAAACTGCCTTCCTTAACAAAAATTATACAAATGCATCAACAACGACATAAAATATTAAATTGACAATGAAAAATACAAACATAAATAAACACTCATGAAAGAACAATAAATCCAACAGAGAAAATAAATTATCCAATCCAAATGAACAAATTCGACTCACAATTTCCCATAATTAAAGTCGAATTTGATTTCATAAGAAATTAACGCCTAATGTTTTGCCAAAAAATCAACAAGCGGTTTGATTACACAAGAAACGATGGCTTAATTTTGATATAATTTCCACGAACACATGATTTCAGATATAACGATGGCTGTTTGAGAAGATGAAGACATAGGCTTTGATTTTTGTCCTGAAAACTAATATTTTAAAACCAGTGTCCTAGAAAATAATTGAGACTAAATATTAAGCCCTTAACACAAATTTCCTGTTTTCATAATTGACAAAAAGCTGTAAAACCTATAGAAATGATTTTTAGCTGAATTATTTTGTTAAACAAAATTTTAAAACAATTATAGAATATTTCATCGATAGGCTCAAATTATGTAACATTGTTATTTGGAAAGAAATTAAAAATATGAACTTCAAAAATATAAATGTTTTCGGGGAAAACATGGAAAAGATTACTATTTCTTCCGTTAGACAAACTATAAATGTAAATTTTTTAAAACGGAATGACAAATTCTTTAATGTGGTCAGTAATAAATCAATAACTACAAGGATTTACATTTATGAGCATTAAGAAAAATGTAAAAGAATGTTGTTCCTTTAAAATGTGATAAATAGTGGAAATTTTAATTTTGTAATTGTTACAATATCCACATAACGATATTTTAATTTCAAAGCCTACAAGAATTTTCAGTTTTCTTATTTTGCCCATATTTTATATGATTAAGTTTCACATAACATAAATAAATTTATAAGATTCTTTACTTCAAAACCTTATAGTGGTTGTAGATGTGAAACTTATTCGAGAATTAATTAGGTAAAAGAGTGGTTACTTTACTCTTAATTTAACAATTTGCAAGCATCTAATAAATGTTTACAAAACTTGTAATTTTGAAAAGAAGGTATTAATTTGGAATGTTTTGTAAAGAATAAAGAAGTTAATAAGCGAGGTATGCTTATTAAAAAATATAGAGAAGAACTACTAGATAGGGGAAATAATGGAATAGATAACATTTTCCCTGTAATAATGAACATTTTACGAGGAGTAATGGGAAAAGGATAGAAGTTATCATTAATCACTCCTAGTAAGTAAATTCTATGGTTTATGGGTATTAAACAAATTTTAAAAAGCGTAATCAGAGAAGCAAATAAATTAGAATGAGTGGTTATATGTTTTTAAATAAACATTCAAGTATAATAAAGATTTTTCAAAATTCAAAATATGAATTAAGTATAAGTTTGAAGTTTTATATGGCAATAAAAGCTCGAATATAACTATATGGAGAGGTTATTAAAACTTTATTGTTAAAACTACACAACCCTTGAGTAATGTTTCAAAATCGACAATATATTTTTAAAATATAGAAATGAATGTCACTAAATATTTCAGGAGACTTAATTATCGCCTAATTAAATTTTGATATTCAATTACTACTCTATATCTAAAATAGAATTATCATTTGTTTTATTAGCCATTATAAAGTTTTTATGTAAGACCTTAAAATGCTTATTTTTCTTGTAAAGTGTCAATGGCTAACATTCAACATATTAATAAATGTAAGCATTAAAAAGGAAATTCATTTTTCTCTTACTTTAGGACATTCAGTAAATGTTTCCAAAACTTTAAAAGCTTGAAAAAACATCTAATAACTTATTGCAATATTTTCGAAACTCTATAAAAATAATATTTTATTGAAACAAAGCATGTATTAGTATTTAGTTCAGTAAGCATTAAAATATGTGAAGTTAAATTTTTTTTAAAAATTAGGGATTTATGAACGTTTAACCAATGTTTTAAAAACATTACAAATCTAAAAAGAGACATTTATTGGGCATCAATGAGGTGTTTGTAAGGAGTAAAAGAATTACATTTTAGAAAAGAAATCCAAAATTTTAATACTTTAGCATTTAATAAGACATTAAAATGTGAATATGTGAATTCAGTAAACTTTGGTGAGTTGTAATAATAATGAGAAATATTTAAAGGATAACAACATAAAAATTAATTTGTTTGGTGTCACTGTAGAGATTTATACTTTTACAAAAGAAATAAACTCAGTAGTAGAAAATTAGGTGAGTCAGAATTAGGTTCTAGAACTAGGTAATAATAAGTTGTACAACCCAATCTGGAAATTTGAATATCAGTCCCAAAGATACATACTGGAAAAAGTTAGTGTACTAAAGGGGTTTCCAGAGTCAAGATTTGGTTGTAAACCAGATTTCCCTAAATAATTTAGGAATTGATATGATTATTAACATATATAGCAACGAGCGACATATAAATATAGGTATAATGTAAGTAACGTGATTTACCGTAATTAACGATTTCAGAAATAAGATTCATGGATATTAATTAAAAATTTAATGGGGTATAAATTTGTAATTAATAAGATCAAAATAAAATTTTGAGAACTGATTTAAACGAAAAATTGGTTTGGAGAAATGGATATGTTTTCAAGCTTGAAGAAGTTTAAACGAATTAAATAAGTATTAATGGAATGGTCCGGTTTGATGCATATGTCAAAACAATGAATTGACCTTATTTATGAGAAAGAAAAAAATTGGATGATTTAAAGGAATGGATTGGTATTAAGACCTTAACAATATCTAGACCACTTAATTTTAGAGGAAACTTCCAAAAGAATTTTGTTTTTAGTTATGATCGCTAGAGATTCCCCACATTGATTGAATGATGGTATAAAATGATATAAGTAATGAATCCCTTTTATGTCTGTGTTGTTGGGATTTTAAAACCCTTATTAAATCTTTAGATAAATAAACAAGAGAGAAAATTTCATGGGGACACTTAACTTAGCAATTTACCATATATGGGATTTAGAAGTCAGTAGCGGAATTAGATTTATAACCTATAAGAGGGAAAGTGTGTTGGTTTGGTGATTTTTGGAATTCTGAAAAACATAGGTATAGCTTTAAGGAATGCCATCCTCAAGAATAAGAACTTAAAGTTGATATTAAAGAATAAGCTTAAATATTATATTTGTGATAATAAGCCTTTATAGTTGAATATAATCATGTTTTCGTTTGCTTAAGGTTATTTGTAACGAACCGTAAAATTTTTTCTAAGAGATATATTGAAAATCGATTTATTGCTGAATTATAAGGAATTCATGGATTCGATTTCCAAATATAAATTTAGAATAAGTTCATTTAAATTGAATATAAGTAACTAAAATCATCGTTAATTTAGAATTCATTTATTTTGAAATTGACGTGAAATGAATTAACAAATAAACATTGAAATATTTATTTTTAAGGTACTGATATTTATATAGAATTAATTTAGAAATTTTATAATGAAAACATCGATGTTCGTTTCAACGTATTTCGGTCTCACTGGCTCTGTTAAATCGGTTTATATGATTGATTTACTATAGCAATAACCGATATAATGAAAACAATAAATTCTCATACGATCATTGAAATACCAGTTCTAAATGTGCAATCGTGTTCATATTGATATACTTAACACAACGGTATTTGGTTTCATATGTTTGGATGCTTGGTTTGGTTTTAGCGATGGATTAAATTTTTAATTTCGGTATGCAAGTACAGAGCTAACCCTGAATATAACTCATATACATTATTTTCAAAAAAAAAAATCAAAATGATGCCCAATAACATATATAGTTTTACTTGGGAAAATAAAATATCTGTAGATCCACATTTTCGTGCGCATTCCTTATAACTACTGCCTTGATAAGGTAATATCCTCGATCTTTTTAGTATTCATTTGGTACTTCATCTTCTTCAATCTTGCAACCATCGTTCCTTTTAAAGCCAAAGAAAAAAAGATGCGAACGCAACATTTTTCCCACTCCTCCTCGCCCATGCTAGAATCACAATGTCCGCACTTCCTCCCCTCGCACCAAGCTCCGCCATCAAAATTTCTCTAACCCGGTTGTGATCCTTAAACCCGACCTAAGAACAGCTGCCTCCGTTCTGTGATAACCTTAGATTTTTTCTCACATTTATAATTTTATAAATTTTAATGATAATTCCAATTTGCAAAGTGGAATATGAATAAATATATGCATTATTGATCATAATTAAAATCAGTATAAAAAGACAACGGTAAATTTAGGCAAGTGGTCATGTTTTATCATAGGATATGTGTGAGTATAACAAATATACTTAGGGTATTTAACATGGTAGCCGAAGGAAAGAAATGAAATTTGAATTTCAGGTATCCTTCTTTTTTGTAAACTTTATTTTGTCCTCTGGTTTTAAAAAGAAAAAGCAGAAATAAGGGGAGGGACCAACCAGAGTCACACCATTTGATTGATAATTATATTGCCAATTATAACCTGTAAACTGAATGGATTTGAAATTAGTACACCTAAGAGATTTTATACATTACAATATATCCATACTAGTATACATGAACAAGGATAATACTGGTATTTGATATGAGGCAAAACCCTAGGGAAAACACTGATTATAAATAGCATACAATCTATTTTAGGATAGGGTAATACCATAACATTATCTCTGAAAACAATTTTTGAAGGAGCCATAGAGATTAAGGGAGGAAACTGGAAAACTTAGAGTTAGGAGAAAGAAGAACTCTGGTGAGTATATCTTACTCTTTTAATGGCTATAAGACCTATTCAGGCAGCCTTTTTGATATCAATAATATTGTTTGAATATGGTATATTGTTTCCATGTTTGATTTAATCATATGATTGCATGAATGAAGATTAAATGATGATTAACTGATAGGACTCTTGTTGATCTGGGACCATAATGATACATGTATTGTCATGAGGTAGGGTTTTATAGTTAAGAGCAGGTAGCATTGAACAAGGAGGTTTAAGGCTTATGTGTGCTCTTAATAATAGGAAATGGAGCTATGATAAGTGCTCATAAGCTTATCCATTTAACCATGATATTCTCTGATTCAGATCACAGATTTGTTAAAGAGAAATACTTGGTTTAGGGGGTGTCCTAGTCATCCCTATCCTATGCACATGATAATAGAAATTCATAGTTATAGTATATTAATAACATGAACACCTCTCATTAAACACTTGAATATGTCTACCATGTTTTATATGTTTCGGAATGATTGTGTATTGATGATTCTTTGGATGAAGGTTCACGTGGATCTCTGCATAATCACACATACTTAATTTGGGGTAGATCATTCATCTTTAGGAATGAGATAACATGCATCAGGAAAAGGGATGTATGGGGTAGTTTGGTCAAAATAGTAAAACCTAACTAGTAACATAAAAGCGGATTAGGTTGGCTTGCTAGTCACCTGTTGTGTTGATCTGTCTATCCTCAAGTACGGAGGTTAGATATGCATATGGCTTAATATAAGCCCAGTAAGACTTTGTGTATTTTTTTTATTTACATGTGGAACCTAAGACTTCACTCAAGCCATTGATTGTCGGTCTTAGTAAACCCCACGGGTAGTGATATACCCCGATTTTTCAATGCCTTCACACTACCTTGGTAGTCACCCTTAGAAATTGGAAGTATAGTGTGCACTTGTGTTCAACACATGGTATTTTAGGATGGTGATCCACTAGTAAAATTGGACGAGGTTGATGGTATATATGAAGTTATGGGGAATAGTGACATGTATGAGAGGGACTGGGGTATGTATGTGCATTGTATGATGTCAAGTAATGTTTGCATATGCCATGATTTGTTTAAATATACAAATGGTTAGGTTAAAAGAATTTTGGTTAAAAATGTCATGTTATACTGACTTATACTCACACCAGATTGCAAATCTGACCCTGGTTGATTGTTTATCCAATCTTTGGGGTACTTTATTGGCAATGGGGTAGCTCAAGGAATTGATTCAAGAAAGGAGGCTTGAGTGTGATGTCTTGAAAGTGTTGTATGGGATGCTTTATCAAGTGGATTTGCTGCAGTTAATTAAAGGAGTTTCAAGTAGTTTTTATGTCAGAAATAAGTGTATGCTAATGTTTGCTAGAAGCTAAGAAAATTGTCTGTTATTTGAATGAAGCAAATGCAATGCATGAACCTCTAAGGGTCTAGTAAAAGTAGCATTTTGTGCTGAGTAATCATCACACAAATGGGTAATCTATTGTACTATGGTATGTGGTATAATGGAATTCCCTACCAAAATAGTTTGGCACAAGCAAAAACATAGATGGGATGCACCTTTATGAGAGATTTTGTATCACATTATTGCTTATTAGCAAGAATGAACTGAAAGTGACAGTTGCATAGTTTCCATGTGCATATCCTCTCAGCGAATCATTCTCATGTCCTGTTTACTATTTATGCTATATAAAACTTAACCAATATTCAGTAACTCCTTTTTGGATTAAATGATATTACTTATAATGTATAAGTAACTCTTTTTATTTATATATCAGATAAACATGATTGTATGCCTTGGTGCACTGGTGCATAGCCAGTGAACAAGCATGATTATCATATTCATTTGAATATGATTTTTGCAACCATAAGAATGGTTTAAAAAGGAATTTTTATGAAAGATCTTAACCTGTTATGTCAAAATATGAGTGTTCTTGCCAAGCTTTTGAAATATTTTCTGCGTAAGCATTTCATCATATATTTTGTCATGTGTTTGAGGAAATGCCACTTTGAGAATTTAAGGTGTATTTTTCATGTTCTGATCTTAATGCACACATAAGCTTTTCTCTATATTTATCTAATAAATGATCCTTTTAGTTAATGATATATAGAGGCATCAAAAGAGGCCGTGTAGGTGTGCACCCTGTGCACGTGCACACAAACTCCAAGCTTTGTACATTCAAAGCTTTATTTCTTTTGAACTTCCATAAAGGAAAACATGATTAATTGAGGGTTTCAAAGAATATATCATATTTATATTTTTAAGAACATGGATTTATAACCTTTAAGACTTAAAGGAACTCTAACTTTAGATAATTTACTGGAATTTGCATTTCAAATAAAAAGAGAAATTATGTAGAAAGTTGTGGTCTTCATGAATGAAGAATATTACTCAATAAGTTTCAAATAACTATACCAATATTTTTATACTAGTGAATGTGTGATCTTGGGGGCTTATCAAGGAAATTTATTAAGCAAGTGATCTACTGATTCTCTGATAATTAAATCAGTACAATTTTTTATTAAACAATTGGATATAAAAGAGTGGGTCAGTTCATTTGGTATCAGAGCTATGTTAGGATTAAAACATAGCTAGAATAAGCACCACATGCTTGTTTGTATTGCTTGTTTTGTTTGAAAATGGTTACATATGTGACTGTGTGGTTGTTTTGTATGAAATTGTTTGCAAACAGCAATGATAATAGTTAAGTTACTTAGATATATCAATAATTAACTTAATGAAGTATAGATTATCACTATCGATCCATGGTTGGGAGAGGAGCTCATCAAGGAGCAGGGGGTTCAAATGACCTCCTTATGATTAATGTTCAAGAATTTATGAGAGCCGTGAGAGATGGGATAGGGGCAAGGCCTGAAAAGCCCCCATGAGGAGCTATCCAAATTGCTGAAGACCTATACACATCGGGGAGGAAAAAAATTTGAAGGTACTTAAGGAGTCATGGGTATGTAAACTTGGTTGAGGAATTTGGATAGGATATTTTCTGATATGCAAATAAATGATCAAAGGAAAAGGCAAAAATCTTCAAGGAGATTGAAAGGGGTAGCCTTGGATTGGTGGAAGGTGATGACAGCTGGGAGGGCAGAAAATGACATCACCTGGAACCAGTTTAAACAAATGTTGGAAGCAAGGTTTGTTCTAGCATCTGCAAGTGCTAATTTACTAGAAGAGTTTATTAGGCTTAGACATAACGGCTTAGACCGAACAATACGAGTGTAACTGAATATACCCATAAATTTAAGAGTTTGTCAAAATATGGCACTATTCTAATAGCTGATGAAACAACTAAAAATGGGAGGTACATTCAAGAACTTAATGCAGGCTTGAGTAGGGCTATGTTGCCTTATATGGATAGAACTTTTGATTAGGTCTTGGATTTAACCCTGAAGTTTGAACAACATGACAATGCAAGGGAAAAATTCAGAAATATGAAGAATAACAACAAGGGAAAAGCAAAGTTCAACATTATGAAAAAAGTCAGTGGATTCTAATGTTATGAAAGGGGAGAGTGGAATAACTTCTGAAACTAAGAAGAAAATCTTTTGTTTCAATTGTGGAAAGAAAGGCCACATGAAATCAACTTGCAGATTTGGAAAAGTGGCAGCATTTAAATGCTTTAACAGTGGGAAAGAAGGTCATATTAAAAAGAACTGACCTGAACCAAATAAGATAGCAAAAATGGGAGCTCTGGAAGGAAAGTAGGAGATATGTAACGACCCGTATTTTGGTTGATTAATTTTAAATATTTAATATTGTTTTAAATATTGAATTAATAATATAAAAGAATTTTTATATTGAATTATCGATATACAATTTATTTTGAATACATATAATCATTGTAATACAAAATATATTGAAATCGAAGTTAAAAACTAAATCGAAATGATTCAGATGATCAGTGTCAGTTCAGTTTGAATATAAAAGCGATAATAATAATTTATTATCAAAGAATTTGTGGTTTTCGAATTTAAATTATATTATATTAATTTAATATGGTATATATGTTGAAATTAAATTTCAGAATATTTACTGTTGTGTTCAGAATAGGGTTATTACATTGAAATGTCGGTCGGTATGCTAGAATAGCAGTACGTGATTTCAATAAATGGACCCCGAGATTTTTGATTTGTAGATAAGCATGAGATCAAATCAATATCTGTTTAAAATAAAGTGAAAATCTCTTTATATCAAATCGTATTTATTATAAAATCAAATCAAATTAATTAAGCTGTACTTAACCTATCATCTGGGTTGTACTTTTCACCGACTATAATTCCTTTGTGGTTAAGTATTCAACATCTATAAAGCCGTGACCATATCCTCTTATTCTCGTTTGCATTTTCGTTCCTGTGTGGAATAAATCCAAAGCCTCAAATAAAAAACTTGTAAATGGCCTTCCTTTCCTCAGATTTCAAAATCAAAATTTGAGTCTTCCCCCTTTCAATTTTCCTATAGTTTAAAGATCGATTCTTCCAATTTAAAAAAAAGAAAGAAAAAACGCAGTAGCCATCGATATCCGAATCCGTGAATTTGGGTAGCTTCATTTGGATCATCGTGAGCTTTAGTGGAAGCTCGAGGTCATCCTATTCTTCACCGCGTCGAGTCTGGTGGTGACGAACTGTGTAACTAGTGGATCAAGGAGTTTGACTGTAGGGTGCTGGGAAGGTTGGATGCGTATTTTAGGGTTCCGCACATCCTGTCAGGTCGCGATGGCAAAAAGCGAGTTGGGGTGGTAGTTCGAATGGTATTTGGTAAGGCGAGAAAATCTGATGGTTGAGGGTTGGCTTGCGCTCGAGTCTGGCAAAATCAGAGGGAGTGCTAGGGTTGATTCAAAATCGTTATAGAGAGTAGCATCTATCTCGAGTGCTGGGTGGTTTTTCATCGATCAAAAAAATGTCGTAGGTTTTAAAGAGAAAGAGCGATGGATGTCAGATCAGGAATTATATAAAGTATGCGAGTTCACCTGGGTGATAATGTTGAGTGAAGCTCGAAGAGGAGGGAACAGTAGTGATGTTAGAGTTTATTTACATGGCAAGATGAGGAAGAAGAGAGTAGCCTGAGTTCGGAAATGGCAAGGTCTGTTCGGGTTCGAATCTGGAAGAATGTTTTGTCGCTATTATCTATAGGATTAAGGGTCTGGGTTTATGCTAATATGTGGTTAAATTAAAAGGCAAGTAGTTTATATTTATTTATTTATTTTTGAATTAGCATGTAGGCATTTTTAAAATAAGTCGATTACTTATAAAATCAATTTCGTATTTCATACAAAATCAGATTTCGAACGCTGTCGGTTCTGTTGAGCTCATATGGACTTGAGCTTCGTAAGGGAGTCCTTTTGAAGTTTTGGAGCCAACTGGAATCAGTTATGGAATTTTAGTTTAAATCGAATATTTTTTGATTTAAGTTAAAATTGTATCGGACCTGCAAAATAAAAATCGATGTGAGTAATTCTCACTCAAAAATTTTATTTTAACTATTTTTATCGTTAAAAATAATTGATGGTTGCTTGGTTGCATAAAAATATTACTGTGGTTATTATATATATATATCGATGATTGGCTGGATTCCGGCAGTACCATTAGCGGATGCCCGTAGTATCATTAGCGGATGACCCTATACGCCCCAGGCTATGATACTGGATGACCTTCTATACCGCGATATCCTGCCTTGAAGCAGGATGGGTATTATTTCTGTTGGCTAACATCTATGGATGCAGGAAAACAGGTTGGATGAATCCAACTGGATTCCTCAAAATATTATTGTTTGTTTGTTATTACATATATTGTTATATATGATGTGTTTGAAAACCTATCGTTGATAAATTGGGTGTTTTGAATTGTTGAATATCACTGGGCTAAAATGTTGATATATAAAAATATAGTGAAAAAAACAATATTTGAGATTTGAATGGAAAATTCTATTTTTCTAAAAATAGAATTCAAATTTCAAAGGGGCTAAATATATTAACTTGTTTTGAATAAATAAAACAAGAAGCGAATTTATAAATGTTGTTTATAAATTAATAATACGAGATTTGAAGTGAAATTATAAACGGTGCTTATAAATAAAGTGGAGAAATTATCATTTAATAATTTGAATATTTAAATTCAAATGTGAATTTAAAAATAGAAATGGGGAAATCGTTTTAAAGAAATAAACGATAGAATTTATTCTGATGTTCAGAATATAAATTGAACTTAAATAAAGGATCCGTTTGTCACAGGTCCCTATTAAGTTTCAAAATTAGGCTCACATCCAGTCCTAAACTTATTGTAAATTAGGTCCCTATTTTTCAAAAACGTATAAAAAAATATAAAAAAATTACATAAATTCATTATTAAATAAAACACGTTCACGCCAAAAAAATCAGGTGGAAAATCAATCAAAAACCACGTCAAAACCCAAAATAACACAAAATCAGCGAAAGAGCAGGTTTTTGCATCAAAAGATGCACCGATTCGTAAATAGTTGCATACATTCATGCTTATATTTCACTGTTGCGCCCAAACTGCAGTATAAATGCATACATGTATGCAGCTAAACTGCATTATATGCATCCTTTTATGCATATATTCAAATTTGGTCTGTTTTTTCAAGCATTCGCCGTTTTCAGACATTGTTGCACACATTTATGCTCATGTACAGAATAAATGCATGCATTCATGCGTATATTCGCAAGCCGTCGTCCTTTTTAAATTTGTTGCACACATGCATGCATATATACAGAATAGTTGCATTCATGTATGCAACTTTTCGTTACACGTGAATCTCAGTTCAACTTTGTATGCATAAATGTATGCAGTTATTTGATAATAGTTGCATACATGTATGCATTTATAGGTCCAGATTTTCAACATAAATACACTATATAAATATATGCATACATGTATGCTACTATAAGCAATAGTTGCACAGAAGTATGCAATTTTTTTTTTAAATTTGCGTAGACTCCTGGGATTATTTCCAGATTTTAGGATTTTTTTTTTATGCATGAGCGCTTTTTTTTTTTGCATATTTGAAAAAGGCGGAAGTGGATGTGGCAGGAGGCGGGATGGAGTAAAAATTTTGGGCGGCAGCTAAAAATATGGACCGGAAATGCATAGAAACTTTGACTGGATGTGGTGTTAATTTTGAACATTTTTAGGGATGTGAGCCTAATTTTCACTTAAATAAATCCGTAAGGATTTATGATTTGAATTCGGTTAATTTGAATTTATTTAAATAGAAGTTAAACTGAATATGAAAATAAATTGGGTCTTATATATATAAGTTATTATAAATAGAAATTTCCAAAATAAGATTTGGTTTTAAATGGATTTCGAAATGGACTTGTTTAAATATAAAACAAGTGAACATATAAATAATGTTATAAATATGGTAAATAAATTATCAAGAGATAATTGGTAACTTTAAATTCGAATATGAAATTAAAATAGAGAGTTAAAATAATTTTAAAAAGGAAACAGGGGTTTTTATTCTGGAATTCAGAATCTAAAAGGAGTTGGATTTCAAAAGGGGATTTGGTATGGAAAACTTGTTTTAATATATAAAACAAGAAAGATGGATTTACAAATGATGTTATAAATCTACTGAAATAAATTATCATTGGATAATTTAGAAGTTTAAATTCAAGGAAGAATTTAAAAAGTGAAATTGGAAAACATGTTGAAAATAGAATAACTGATTATATTCTGGGATTTAGAATATAAACTGATTTGAGAAAATCCAAAGGAGTTATAATTGGAATTCGATTATATCGAATTTTATAATTTATTTATAAAAGGAATTGGGATTTTGAAATAACAAATCGAGTATAAATAAATGTATAACCGAGTAAGGAAAAATCGACGACTATAGATAATCAGAAATTTTGAGTTGAATTGGGAAAACTGGTTTGATATATATTAAAAATATATTAGAATGGAGTTGAATTTATTTTAAACGAAGTTTTAAACATTTAAATATTAAATATAATTAAAACGAACTCGCCGCAGCGCGACAGTTCGTAAATTGGCGATTCGAACTTCAATTGAGTACACATAACTCAATTTAAGTCGAAATTCTTTGAAACAAGAATCGTCAGGACCGATTTGATAATAGTTTTCTAATGGAAGAGAAAAATCAGGATTTTGTCAAATGAATTTTGAGTTATGTCAAAATCAATTTTTCAGAAAAGAAGCGCTATAACCATTATAAAACCATAACAGTTTATTTAATTTTATAAAAGGAATTTTAGCGAATAAAATCCGAGTTTCTATTTAGAAAATTTCAGATTTTGAGTTGTAAAATATATGTGAACTCAAGTGGAGTAATGAATTGATTTTTGAAACAGAAATCAGATTTTTAATTGAATGGAATTAACTAATTTGAATAGTAATTAGTTAATGAGATTTTGAATTGAAATTGGGCTTTGAATAAGTGAATTCGATTTGAAAATTTATATTCAAAATCGAAAAGGAAACTTGAATTGAAATTGGAATTCAATTTGGTTATAAGCAAGTTAAATATTTTATTTGAACATGTTATGTTCAGACAAAGAAGTAAAATAGGCAAAATAGCTAATTAGAAAATAAATTAGTGAATTGGGTTAAGACGAATGGATTGAGTGAAACCAAATGGGAATATTTGGATGTGTTAGACAGGTATGGAATTAAGTATATGAAGATTATAATTTGTGTGCCCGACAAAAAGGTACATGTTTAAATTCCATATGAGATTTTATGCGCCGAATCGGCTAGCCACTTGGCTTTTTCTTTTTCTTTTTGATTGGAGAGGCCTGTGTGGCGGTTTGGGGATTTTCCCGATGCTCCCGATACAAAGGAGGTTATGGCGAAATTTTCAGGAAATTTAAGGATTTAGATTTTTTTTAAGATAATTTGATAATTAGAAATCTATATATTAATATATATTGAATTCGATAAGGAAATGAATTTAAAATAGAATATTATAAACAAACAGGAAATCGATAGTCTGGTAATAGAAAGCGAAATGTATATACGTTTTAAAAATGAATAATTGGCTTTATATATGATGTGGTGTAATGACTCGGGATTTTGTCGACTTTGGTTATCGACATAAACACGATGATGATTAACAAAACATCGAAAAATACCGGTCATTAATGAAAGAAACTAGAGGGTGAGGATAGATAAGATAGAAACTTAGAATAGAAGAAGAAGAAGAACACAATATCAGAGTAACACGAATCTCACAGCGGAACGAATAAATATATTTCGTAACATAACTTTGAAATACAAATCTGTACTTGAATATACATATCATTATCAAAGTACATCACTTACAACACAGCAGAAATAACTATAGCTATATGATCCTGAAGCCTCCTGCTCCAATCCTGAAGCCTCCTGCTCCAAGCTCTTCCAGTATATATGTAAATCCTGACTACTTGATTGCCCGTACAAAATTGGGCACCCAAGAGTTTAGGGAAACAAACAAATAAACTCCGGGTCAGTCATGGGACTGGTATGAGTAAAACAGTTTAAAATAGTTGAACAAGTAAACGATATCTCATAAGACCACGCCCTATAACGGAACGGGTTTTTCCCTTATGAGAATCCAAAATATCTTTATATCAAAACCTTTTGATATTATAATAATGTCTATCAACCACAGTATAATAATCATCTAGCAGAAACGCTTTCATCTCACGTTCTATATATTAGTATAGAATCAAAACCGCAAGCACGTATTGGGTAATGGATTTCCAACTATGACAAGGTATGGAACCACCTTTCGCTCGTGTACCTCTAGAGAGGAATACACTGGGTTCAACAAGAACATCTTGCAACCCGGCCACACATGACCGACCACTCATTTCGCTTGAGTGTATCGAATGTATATCACCAACGGTTGGGATTAGCAACCGTTTCCCGAATGGGACAGCATCAACAATAGATTTTTAGAAGTAAATGAAACTCTAGATCAGGTGATTATACACCCTACTTTGGTGCGACCGACTTAGCTATGCTGCCTGCCCGATTTCTGTCATTTACCGGTTGATGAGGCTAGAAGCTACGCTTTATCACATCAGATTTACTTTGAATGTCACATCGTCAAATCCATCAAATCACCGATTGACGTCCTCAACCATACATTATGTGTTAGCTAAAAGAAGTTTCCTTCTCCGCTTCCACTCTTGGTACGGTTGGAGAAATCAATATATGTGATCGTCTGGAAATACTCTGTCAGACATCCGTCCATACAAATCATCCAGGAACAGGATGAACCGAAGGCACTATTCTGTAAACAGGATAGCCCTTGCATAACTCTATCTTCAATTTCCTTTGGCATATATGATTTGCAACGCTTATGCCAATACAGAGTGGTTCTTTGGATAATAATCCAACCGGTCTCTCCATATTAACAACGTTAAAATGGTCAAAACTTCGATAGTCTGTGACTTAACTATCAAAGAAAAACACGTGTGCAAACAACGATATTGTTTCCAAATGGAAATTTATATCGATCAAACATCATTCAACATTTATCTCTTTATTTCATTAATTTATATATCTCCTGTTTCCCTATATTTAATATTTCTTATTTTCTAAATTTGGAAAATATACGTTATTAACAATGGAAACATTTCCATTTCTTGTTTTCTTTATTAGAAAACATTTTTGGTTTCTTATTTGGAAAACATTTCCAAAGTTTCTTTATTGGACTTAGACAGATGTTTAAACAAACCATTGCGATGCCAACTCAAACCATTTCCTTTAATTACTAAATTCACTT
This sequence comes from Allium sativum, assembly GCA_030737875.1. Classification (NCBI taxonomy): domain Eukaryota; kingdom Viridiplantae; phylum Streptophyta; class Magnoliopsida; order Asparagales; family Amaryllidaceae; genus Allium; species Allium sativum. The sequence continues at coordinate 254,805,336 of CM060927.1, read as the reverse complement.
AATCATCCTTTACTATCGAACCTTAACCATTCCTTAGTTAAAAATGAAGTCAATCAAGTTGGGGTAATACTACCTCTCAGACCTTAACTGAACAACGTTTCTAACCTTGAAATAGACAAAGTTCACCCTTTTAATTTTTTAACAAACTTCCTTACGTAACTCTCTTTCAAATCTTTTCTATTCGATAATTCTTTCCTTTGATAAGGTGTATTCGATAACTCTATTCAATTTATTCTATTCACTTAACTCTTTTGATTTAACTCTAACTCTATTCACTTAACTCCTATCGAATAAACTATATCCGATAACTCTTTTAATTCTATTTGAATAAACTTTATATTCGATTAACTCCTTTTACTCTATTCGAATAAACTATATCCGATTAACTCCTTTATTCTATTCGAATAAACTATATTCGATTAACTCCTTTATTCTATTCGAATAAACTATATTCGATTAACTCTAATCGATTAACTCCAACTAGTTTAACTCTAACTGGTTAACTCTAATTGATTAACTCCATCTGGTTAACTCTAACTGGTTAACTCTAACTGGTTTAACTCTAACTGGTTAACTCTTATTCGAATAACAAATATTCGATTACTCTATTTAACTGACTCGACTCGACTAACCCCTTTCGAATAACTAATTCGAATTACTACTTTCGAATACCATATTCGATTTAATTACTTTCGAATACCATATTCGATTTAACTCCTTTCGAATACCATATTCGATTTAACTCCTTTCAAATACCATATTCGATTTAACTCCTTTATTCGCTTTATAAAGATTTCCTTTTTAACAACATTTATTCATTTTAAAGATTTACTTTTAGTAACGGTTCTTCACTTTAAAAAATGATTTCCTTCTTATAACAGTTTCCTTTTTATAACGTTTTCCCTTTTTCTAAATATCTCCTATTTATAAATATTCCAATTCATAAATATTTCTTATTTATAAATATTTCCTTTATAAATAATTTATTTCAAATATCACTTTGAAAATATTCCCTTATCAACATTTCGGTATGTTGTGGTATTCAACATATCAAATCACGATGATCAGTATCGTCCAAACACATATAATCAACAACAGATTATATATCACATCATATATCACAATATATGAAACAACAGTATTTTAAATATTGAGGAATACAGTTGGATCCCTCCAACCTGTTTCCCTGCATCCACAGAATTTACACAATATAATCAACATCATTTTCAGTTCCATATGATATATTCTGTTAAACAGAATCAATATAGAAATTCAACTAACTGACTAGCAGTTCAATCAAACAGTCGACACACAATCAATCAGCCAATATTTAACAGTTCTAAAAATACAACATGAAATTATAAACTGTTCAGAGTTAGTGAGATTTACTCACATTGGCAGTTCATCGTTAAAGAACGATAAACTGTTGTTTGATCTAAATCAAATAGTTTATTTCGCCATAATTTCAAACGAGCACCAATCCACTCCCAGTCAGTCCCATTGGGTTGCTCCCGTCCATACGATCCTGTCGGATCTTGTTTCGCTGAATTTCGTTTACGTATGATAGAGATATGCTTTATACAACTTAATACACTATTAAATTTTAAAACAAACTTAATATACTAATGTCTAATAGGCCCCACCTTCCACTGCCGGCCCAAACCGAAAATGAACAGTAGTCTCCCCTTCTCCAATTATACCCGGCGCACAGCAAAATTCGCAAAGGCCATTTTGCCTTCATCCTTCTCCATTTTCACGATGGATCCTTCATGAACTTCAAATAAAAACCATTCTTTCTGGCCCATTTAGAATAATAACAGCCCATCTTTACTTCTCTAGACCCATACCTTGCAGACCATTTAGAACAATATCAGCCCAGCACTGTTTAAAGGCCAACACGGATCTCTTCTTCCCTCAGAAACAAAAGTTCGCACTTCATCCTCTCATGGCAATTTTCACGCCTGTTACAACTCTCCATCATCTCTCTCTTATCACTTCACTGTTAATCAAAAAAATAAACACCCCTGTTCTCTTTTAGCATAGTTCGAAACCGAACATCCTAAATCACGGCCACTTCTCCTTTCCTATTCATCTGCTTCGATCTGTTATTCAATCCCTAACCACCATCGTTCCACTTCTCCTCACTCCCTCTTCACGAATCCGACATCACTACCCCCCTTATTCCACTCGCTGCCATCATACACCCCGCGTCATCCACCCAGCAACCACAAATCGATCGACAATCTTCATCACCGAAAATCCCACAAATTTGCTAACAGTTGCAAATCGAAACCACAAATCCAAATCTCAACTCCATTTCATCGATGGATGCACTGACACTCCACAAAAACAAACCCTAGACCGCTGCTCGTACAGCGAGCATCGACGGAAATGGACCGCACCATGAAAAACCTATACGGAATTGAAGTTCCTTTGAGGCCGAATCCATCCATACCTACTTTAGGATTTTATAGATTTTAGATGATTTGTTCTTGATTTTCAATATCATGGATTTCCATTTTTTTCGTTTACTGAAGTATGGAGGCCACGAATTTACTTTGACCAGAAAATGAAAAGTGAATTAGGTTTAGAAAAGGTTAGTGGGGTTTTCATAGGAAGGATAAATATCTAGATATTTCATTTAGATATTTTAGGATATTTTATTTTATTCGTATCCGTCTTCTAAAAATCCGTACGATCACATACGATACCTAAAAATTACGAAACTGGACATGCAGCTACAGTTCGACATTACGGTCCCAACGAAACTGGTTTTGTCGAATTCCGACTCCGTATGCTCACACAGCATATTTTTAACTATCAAAATACTGACTGTTTTGCACTCTAAAAATGCATACAGTCACACAGTGACTCTAAAAATCACGAAACTGGAAATCTAACAACTATTTGACATTGTGGATCCAACAAAATTAGTTTCATCGAATTCCGACTTCGTTTGCAAAAGTGGCTATTTTTAAAGCTCTGAATGACCCATTTAAATAAATATAATTAAATTAAATATAAAAAAATTATATTATCGTATATATTCACAGTGGAATACCATACAGCTCTATTGGGATTTATAACTCGACACTTCACATCCCGATTAAATCGATATTTGATTTAAAATGAATTTCCTTTGTTAAAATATAAATAATTCCTTTATAAATTACAAAGGAATTCCACAGCGACTTTTCTAAAATTTGATTTGGACGTAAATCAAAATCTATACAACGAAATCCCGATTTTTCTCTTCCACTAGAAAGATATACTCCACCAGTTCCACACGTTTCTTGTTTTACTGAAATCCGGCTTAAAACGAATCCTGTACATTCAGTTGAAGTTCGAATCGCCAATTTACAAACTACAGCGCCATTTCAATCTATATTTTAATTATATTAAAATCCTACGTTCAAACTGACGTCGATTGAATATATTCGTTATTCTAATTCCATTCTAAACTGAATTAAATATCACAGATGATGCAGTTTACACCATATCGCCATTTCAGCCAATTCTGATTATTTTAGAATTAAATATATTATTTAATTTATTACTTTAATTAAATATTCATCATTATTTAATTCCACGACCAATTATATTAATATAATTAAATAAATTAATTATAATATCTATGCCAATGCGGGTCATTACATGTGGATTATTCGAGGTAAGTGGTCTTGTCCGTTTTGAAGTTAATGATGTTTTTCAGTCAAGGTCTGAGAGGTAGTTATACCCCAACTTGATTAATTTCATTTTTAACTGATAAATAGCAAGATCCAGTCTCAAAGAGAAATGTTTGAATAAGAGTTAGTGGAATGCAGTATTTTGGGTTGTTTGTAACGATGTTTTACATAACAGTCGTTTTAACCCAAGTAAGAGGAATTTCATAAATATTTCCTAAGTATAAAAGTAACCGAGTTGGGAAAGAGATAAGTAATTGAAATGTTTTTCAATTGCAAATAGAATATATTTTCTAAGTATAGAAAATAAAAGAAGGCGATATATGGAAATGTTTTCCAAATAGCGAAAGAGACCAAGATGATTTTTGAAAATATTTGGTTAACAAATATTGATAAGGAAATAGAGAAGTGATTTAATTAACGAAATATTAATAAAGGGGCCCAGTGATTGTTTGATGTTTTGAATGGATGTTTGTTTTTCTTCGATAGTTAAATAACTGACTATCGAAGTATTTGCCAATATCGTTGTCGATATGGAGAGACCGGTTGGATTATTATCCGTGAACCACTCCGAATTGGAAGTAGCTTTGCGTATTAGATTATATGAAGATAATCGAAGACGGAGTAAAGTGCAAGGACTTTTCTATTAATAGAAATGGTGCCTTCGGTTTCGTTCAATCCCAGAACGAATGTAAATCGACGAATGTCTGACAGAGTATTTCCAATGATCGCATATGCGGGTATGTATAGATATATATATGGTGGCGGAGAATTTATTCTCTTAGCATAATATCCAGAATATATTTGTGCAAATCAATTAGTGATTAACGGATCTGACAATGTGGCATTCAAAGTGATTTGTGTTATCAATGAATGATAAGTAATCGTAGCCTCAGGTCTCAACAACCGGGAAATGATAAAAATCGGGAAGGCATCATGGCTATGTGGGTCGCTCCCATTAGGGTGTGTAATCACCTATCTAGAGAAATTCCTTTTACTTCGGTAATCTATCGACGCTGTCCCTTTTCGGGAAACGGTTGCTGATCCCAACCATTAGTGATATACATTCGATACACTCAAGCGCAATGAGTGGTCGGTCATGTGTAGGCCGGGTTGCAAGATGTTCTTGTTGAACCCAGTGTATTCCTCTCTAGAGATACACTATCGGAAGGTGGATCCATACCTTGTCATGTTGGAAATCCAATCTCCAATAAGCGCCCTGTAGTTTTTGATTTTATATTATATATGGAGCGTGAGACGCAAGCGTTCCGCTAAATTCTATTTATTTGATGTAGACATTATTATAATATCACCGGATTTGATATCAAAAATAATTTTGGTTATCGTAAGGTAAAAACCATCCCTGTTTATGTGTGGATCGGTCTTACAATCATCATTTCTTTCGAAAGTATTTTGAAAGTTAAACAAATGGTTGGAGTTTTACTCACACCAGTCCCATAACTGACCCAGAGTTTATTTTGTTTGTTTTCCCTAAACTCTTGGGTGCCCAAATTTGTACGGGCAGTCAAGTAGTCGGGATATTTTTCAGATTCACTTGGAAGAGCTGGAAGCATGTGGCTTCACCAATTAGCTATAGACTATCATATTTCTACTGTGTATTATGTTGTATATAGAAACAGGTGTTTATAACTATTCCAGGAATAACCATTGTGCTCTGATAATGGTATGTATATACAGTTATTGATTTGTATCTCAAAAGTTATGTTATTTAATATAATTTATTTGTTCCGCTGTGAGATTTGTGTTCTTCGTTTTTTCTTCTATTCTAACTTTTCTTTCTACTCCTCATCCTCTAACTTCTTTCCAATAATGATTCATATTTCTGTGCAATTTAGGTTGGACGTGTGGTGTTATTAGTCAACTCAGATAGTACAGATTTGCGGGTCATTACAAGATAGCTGGTCAAGTGGAAGGTATAATTTTTATTGAAAACTTACCCATACCAGTAGTATATGATACAGGGGCTACTCACTCTTTGAAATCCTATGATGTTGTCCAGAAATTGAAACTTGTTTTTGTGTATGTTCAAAACCCTTTGCGTATAAAAAGTCCCTTAGGAAGTACATGTGTTTTAGAAATGCAATGCATAGGGGTAAAGGTGAAAATAGGAGGCCATATATTTTTAGCTGATTTATATGTTTTAAAATATCCTGGAATTGGATTAATTTTGGGTGTTAATTGGCTACAAAAACACAAGGCAGTAATCAATTTGGAAGAATTCACCATTTCTTTGATAAATTCAAATAACAAAAGAATAACCATTGAGTGTGAGACCATTAAATCTAGACCAGGAAATATTTTGGATGTAAATGGGGATGATAATATGCTAAAATTAGAATGCATACCCGTTGTTAACCAATAACCTGATGTATCTGAAGAGGTAAGTGGAGTTCCACAAGAGAGACCAGTAGAGTTCCAAATCAAATTAGTTCCAGGAGCAAACCCTATAATCAAGAAACCAACTAGAATGGGTCCTAAAGAGTTAATTGAGCTTAAACAACAACTTGAGGATTTAGAGAAAAAGGGGTTTATAAGGCCTATCAGTTCTTGTTGGGGTTCCTCGGTTGTCTTTGTTAAAAAAACAGGATGGATCTTTAAGAATGTGTATTGATTATAGGGAACTAAACAAAGTAACTACTAAAAACGAATATCCACTTCCAAGAATTGATGATCTATTTGACCAATTGAATCAAGCAAGGGTTTTAAGCAGGCTAGATTTTGCATCAGGGTTTCATCAGATGAAAGTGGAGGAGGAAAGTATCAAATATACTGCTTTTAATACTAGGTATGGATTGTATGAATACTTTGTAATGCCCTTTGGCTTAACCAATGCTCCCTCTTACTTTGTTGACTTGATGAATAGAACTTTTAGAGACTATTTAGTTAAATATGTTTTAGTGTTCATAGATGATATCCTAATTTATTCAATGTCCAGAGAAGAACATGAATAGGACTTACATTTAGTCCTAACCAGATTGGGACAACATGAATTAAAAGCCAAATTTACAAAGAGTGTTTTCTAGCAATCTCAAGTAATTTTTTTTGGACATATCATATCAAAGAAAGGCATTGCAGTGGATCCTCAGAAAGTGATAGTAGTGCAAGCATGGCAAAAGACAAGGACAATGACTGAAGTCAGATCATTTCTAAGTATGGCTGGATATTGTAGGAGATTTATAAAAGATTTTGCAAGGGTGGCCATACCCTTGACTATGCTAACCAGAAAGGATCAGCCTTTTATTTGGACAGAAAAGTGTAATTAAGCCTTTGAGAGATTAAAGCAAGCTTTGATAGAAGCATCTATATTGCAAGTTCCAGAAGAAAATGAAGGGTTGGTGGTGTATACTGATGCTAGTGGTTCTGGTTTAGGGGCTGTGTTGATGCAACATGGACAGGTAATTGCATATGCATCTAGGCACTTAAATCGAATGAAACTATGTATGCAACCCATGATCTTGAACTTGCAGGTGTAGTTTATGCTTTGAAATTGTGGAGACACTACTTACTAGGAACAAAATTCGATCTATACATTGATCACAAGTCCTTAAAGTATTTGTTGTCACAAAAAGATCTGAATATGTGACAGCATAGATGGGTTGAATTCTTTGTTGCATATGACTTGGATATCTTGTATACTCCATGCAAAGAAAATAAAGTTACTAATGCATTGAGTAGATAACAAGTTAGATTGGCTAATCTAATGATAGAACATTTTAAATCCTTAACTATTTTGAGTGAGGCAGTTGAGATAATTGAAAGAAGAGAATCAAATGAAGGACAAAGTTATGGGAAGTTAAGCATGGTAACCATAAAACCAGTCATGATAAAATAGGGTCACTACAAGATCAAGATCCATACTTAAAGGAAAAGAAAATTCAGTTAACAGAAGGGAAAGAAGTGGAAAAAATTTCATTGAGTAAAGAAGGGTATTTAAAATTTAAAGGAAAAATGTGTGCACCAGATTTAAAGGAAATTAAGAAAGAGGTAATGGATGAGCATCATAGAACAAAATATACAATTCATCCAATAGGGATGAAAATGTATCATGATTTAAAAAGAAGCTACTGGTGGAGAGGCATGAGGAGTGATGTATTGAAATATGTTTCACAATGTCTGGTATGCCAAAAGTTGAAAGCAAATTACCAAAAACCTTCAGGTATGTTGCATCCCTTAGAAGTACCCATGTGGAAATGGGAAAGTATTTCCATGGATTTCATTATAGGATTTCCTAAATCAAGAAAAGGAAATGATAGTATATGGGTTGTGGTAGATAGGCTTACCAAATTAGCTCATTTCATCCCAGTAAAATCAAACATAACTGCCCCAAAGTTGGCACAATTGTATCTCAAGGAAATAGTGAGGTTGCATGGGGTACCCAAAAACATCATAAGTGACAGAGATGCTTTGTTTACATCCAAATTTTAGGGAGGTTTTCAAGAGGCAATGGGCACTGAATTAATTTTAAGTACTGCATACCACCCACAAATATATGGGCAAACAGAAATCATAAACAAAGTGTTGAAGGATTTGCTCAGAGCATGTGTATTAGATTTCGGTGGCAATTGGGAGGAATACCTAGATCTAGTTGAATTCACTTATAATAATAGTCACCAATTTAGTATTGGGATGGCTCCCTTTGAAGCTTTATATGGAAAACCTTATGCTTCACCAGCACGTTGGATGGATGGGGGTGAAGGAATTCTGTTGAGACCAGAATACATTAAAGAAACAACTGCTAAAATAGAATTAATAAGATACAGAATGAAAGTGGCACAAGAGAGACAGAAAACATATCATGATTGAAGTAGGAAGCCAGTGGAATTTAAGGTAGGAGATTATGTGTTCCTTAGAGTTTCTTCATTGAGAAAGATATTAAGGTTTGGCAAAGCAGGAAAAAATGCACCAAGGTATGTGAGTCCTTATGAAATCTTGGAAAGAATAGGTGCATTGGCCTATAAACTGAAATTACCAAAAGAATTAAGAGGCATTCATAATGTATTTCATGTTTCACAGCTAAGAAAGTGGGTGCGTGATAAAGATACTATTTTGGAATCACCTACTGGAGTTAAGATTAAAACAGATTTAAGTTATGCAAAGGAACCAATGGGAATTGTGGCAAAAGAAGAAAAGAAATTAAAGAACAAAATCATAAAGCTAGTTAAGGTTCAGTGGAGCTTGGATTCAAATGATTGCACATGGGAGGTTGAAGATAAAATGAGGACTAGTTACCCAGGATTATTTTCTAATAGGAAGGAAAAACCCGAATTAAGACTTGGGTAAATTTTATTATGCATGTCTTGCTCTGAATGTATGCTTTGTTTAAAAAACATGGTGGGACACAATTTGTAACGACTCGGGGGATTTAACGCCCGAATTCCAACAATAACACATAAACCAGTATTACTTGTCAGAACCCAAGTATCGGAAACACCAGATAGTTAATGAAAAAATATAGAGGGTGAGATAAGAAAGAAAGAAATATTATAATAGAAGAAAAAGAAGAACAACCCAATAACATTAAATTCTCACATCGCAGCGGAATAAAATATATAGAAAACAAAACTTTATTGAGAGCTTTGAAATAAAAACTTACAATCATCAGGGTATATCAGTACATCTGGACAGTTATAATAATCTGTCCTCATATACAACACACAGTGGAAAACTTACTAGATATCATACGTTTGAACACCTTTAGCTCGTCTCCAGACTTCATAGCATCCGATAACTTGAACCTGTACAACCCGGTCTAACCCAAGCACTTACAAAACGTCGAATTAGTCTGGTGAATAAGAGTGAGAAAAACTCGCTAAGTTTAAAAACATCACCCAACTTGGTTTTTAATTCAAACAATTTCTTTTTGAAATTATAGCTTATTCTGATATTATAATAGTGTCTAAGCACAAATAAATATCAATCTAGCGGAACCCTTGCATCTAATGTTCCACATATATAGTATACAATCCAAAACCGCGGGCTCTTATTTGAGATTGGATTTCCAACTATGAAAAGGTATGGAACTACCCTCCGATAGTGTATCTCTAGAGGCATATACATTGGATTCAACAAGAACATCTTGCAACCCGACCACACATGACCGACCACTCATTTCGCTCGAGTGTACGAATGTATATCACCAACGGTTGGGTGCGACCCACCGTTTCCTGATAAGGGACAGCATCGAAATAGATTAAATAAGGAAATGAATTTTCTCTAGATAGGTGATTATACACCCTACTTGAGAGCTACCCATTTAGCCATGCTACCTGCCCGGTTTTTTCATTTTCCCAGTTGAGAGAGGCTTGAGGTTTAACACTACCTTTAGAACATCATATATTTATTCACTTTGAATGCCATATTGTCAGATCCGCCAAATCACTAATTGATGATCCCAAAAATATTCTGGATGTTAGCTAAGAGAAGGTGTCTTCTCTGCCACCAACAAAAATATGTTTGTAGAAATCAATGTATGTGACTCTAAAGAAATACCCTGTCAGACACTCGTCTATACCAGTCATCTAGGAACAGGACGAACCGAAGGCACCCTCCTACTACATCCTAGGTATCACCCTAGAGATTAGTAGCGAGTAGTCCTTGCAAATCCGTAGATTTCAACCATGATAGAACCCCAGTATATCTCTGCATCGACACAGAGATTTTAAGTGGTTCTTCCATTTATGAAGATCGATGGTCTTAGATTTCTTCATCTCGATCAGCATCTGATATCTTCCTCATTTTCGTATTTGCTGGTCGGAATGGTATTCGAATATAAATTCGATCCCAGTCTTTCTGTACCAACAATTGTATTGGCCAGATTTGATAGTCAGTTATTTAACTACCAAATAAAAAACCATTCAATCATAAAATAAAAATATATTTGCTGGTTCAGTACTCAACATTATTTGGCTTCTTTAATTAAAAATATTCATTTAATAAATCTCAAAATATTTTCCTTCCTGTTACTTGGGAAATTATATTATATATATTCTTAATTCCTTTTTATAGTTGGAAACATTTCTAATTTTATTCACGCATTTCTATACTTCAACATTCATTAGTTCCTAACCGGAAATTGGTAATTGAATAATTCCCTAAGTATCAACCCGAAAACCGAAATCAACATCAGGTTAACACTCCGAAAATCACTCAACTCAACTAATCTCCAGTTAGGTTCCAATTCTTTAAATTCTTATACTAACTGCTCATCAACCCATTTTATTTCACTTATAATCCATTTGACCATTTTCCACTTTGAAATCTCATTTCAATTCTATTTGTTCCACTTAATCTGGTTATTAAGTATTGCCCAGTTAAAAATCGATATTTTTAACTCCACATTTCTTTTATAATCTTATACAATAGTTTTAATATAAATCCTTTTTATCTCTCGATTTATATTTACTTAATCCAAATGTTAAGTAACATTTCTTTTAAGTTATCCTATTCTCTTAAATATCTTTATAACTCCATTCCCAAATGTCGGGTTTTAAATATATACCTGATTATAAACTCTTTTCATAATTCGATTGTATTTCATTTCAAACTTGATTACTTATCTAAACGATTTTCATTTAAATAATAATCTCTTAAAATAATTTTTTTACTTTAACATTGACTATTGTATAAATAGTTAATTACTTTATTCACTAAAATAAATAATAAATTTCCCTTTAAAGTCTTATTAAAATTAAACAATTGCTTGTTGAGGTATCCCATTTGATTTATTAAATTAAATAAATCAATTAACAAATTCTAATTAAAATAGCAAACTCAGTCAACCCCAAAACTTGATTATCTCGCAAATCAATTCCGCTTAATTTTCCCTTTAAATTAATTAATAATATAATTAATTAATTTCATTTGATTGTCTCTTTTAAAATAATTAATCAAATTCTTAACCGTTTGGTTAGTTTCTACTTACTTGCTTATAAATCTCCTTATTATAAAATTTTGCTTTATAAAATAATTCTATAATTATTTATAAATTAATTAATAAACAATAAATATTTATTTCCTTTTTAAATAAATTTACATTCCAAAATAATAGATTTAAAAATCTATTTCGGTTATAAAATAAATTTTATAACTTCATTCCAGTCGATTTACCTGACGATAAATCCGTATATATAAAACAATTGATTTTAAGCCAGCTGATGCCAATTACCCAACCGATATTGTTCATTAGTAAAAAAACAAACAACTATTGAATTTCAGTTCAATTAGTTTACAACCAAATCAATTGTACAGTCCACATCGATGAAACAGTTCATACATATATTTGTAATATGAAAATAGCAATACATTGGAGGAATCCAGTTGGATCACTCCAACCTGTTTTCCCTGCATCCAAATATGTTATCTCCAATAATATAATTCAACAGATATAATATTCAAAAATAAATAAATAACAGTAATCCAAATGTCCATATTTTAATTTAATATGTTAATTATAAACGTAACCAACAAGGTTAGTTACCTTGATTGGAAATAATCGTTAAAAATAACGACTGGTTCAAATTAAATTAAACAAAATTTTAATTTAATCAGTCCAGGTTAACACATATCAATATATATAGCATACATCAAACAATTAACAAACATAACACACAAATAATAAACCCGACTTATATAAATATAAGTGGGTAAACTGAGTGAGTTAAACTCACCGTGATTTGATTCGTTTACAGTTCGATTATAGTTAAATTAAACAGTGTTTAATTTAACTATAAATTCCCAGCTGTCATCATTTTTGTCAAAGTTGTTCTAGTTTATAGATCTTGTCAAGACGATCCTGATGCTCTCTTTTTCTTTGCCGTCGGATTCGAACCTTGTAGTCAATAATTTATTTATTATATAAGTTAAGATTTAAAATAAATTACTCCAAAACAAATCTTAGTTACTAAATTATAATATTTACTTACGTTTTACTAATTTGAGAAACACGCGCTGCTACCTTGTTTCGATTCTTGCTTCAGAAATATACCACGCATGGCAAACCCTTTCCACCGTTCACGTTACTTTGATTTCACTTTGATGGGTTTCAATACGTTAATTTCCACAAAGGTGCCAGTCCTTCATTCGGAATAAACTGGCCATCCTTACTTTTCGTTAATTCCCCTTTCAACCAATAACTTGCTCCTTTTCCCTTGCCGTCAGAAAACTGGTTAATGAATAGCCGACATTTCCCTTTAAATCAAAAACAACGGTCCCAATTCCTTCATGTTTGTTCCATCTTTTCAACTTTTAAAAACATATTGGCTTTGTTTTTAATCTTCCCAACTTTGTAATCTTCTCCATAATGATGTTGCTGCTTCGAAATGCCTACTTCTTCACATAACTATTGCACTGCTCTTCACGTTCTAAATATTTCACCACATCTTCCATTCAAGCCTAATGCTCCACGTTTCAGACTTTGTGCACAACTGCACTGTTATTTCCCATTGCCTTCCCACCTGCTACTCCTTCTCTCACGCATCCCCTTCTTCTCCATACTTTCCGTTTTCACAATATCACTTACAAGCCACATCACCATGCATAGCCACGTTCCCCCTTACACTCCCTCTTCTGCTCTTCGAAATCCCATGAATATTTTATTACCAGGTTTAACAGACCAAACACTCTGCTCCACTCCATCACATTTTCCCGAGTCTCCCTCTGTTGGTTTAATTCTGGTGCATTGCGACATACAGAAAACCTTGCTTCCTTCTGTTATCGTTCCCATCCTTCATCACATATAGCATCTCCAAACCCTACTGTTAACATCTCCATGTAATTTGCTTTTTGTTTTCCAGGTCCGTCACTCATTTTCTTATAGTTGTGGTTTGAAACCATTCTCCCTCTTACATTATACACATACTTCCCCTTACTGCTTCTTCAATTCTTCCCATAGCTGCTTGTGTAGCCTTGTATGTTCCCAACTTCTCGATCATTTTATTACTCTTCTGCTGCTCGTTACTTTCGGATAGAACAAATACACATCCACACGCCAACCATCCCCAAAAATACCACGTCACCCTCTTCCCGACACATGCTTTGTTCAGGTTACGTCAGACTGTCCTCTCTCTCCTGCTACAATAAAAACACAGCGCAATGATCTTCTTTTGTCGTGCCATATAAACTCACACCATCAAAAGCACAAAGGAAGAGGATCTCATATATACTGATTTTTAATTATTTATTTGTTTCCAGTTTTATATGTATCCCCGTTGCTAAAACGCGGTTCAAAATTATGAACTGTTTACGAACGTGGACATGCGGCTCCAGTTTAGCTCGCGCTCCGGTTTAGCCCGCGGTTACTTTTGGCATGTGATTTCTTTTAACTCACGACCCGCAGTCAGTTCACGCTCCCTATAGTACGCAGCTTCTCTTCAGCTTGTAGGACATCAGCACGTTACAATGTGCAAAGTATGTGCACCATGACAGATTTAAGTTATTTACCATTCTGTCAGCTTTCTTAGGTCGCGTGCCATTTTTTTTGGGGATGTTGTGTCACTTTAGACCGTTTCCCATTTTTAGCTCGTCAAGGCTATTTGGATCGCATGATATATATAGGAGTTTTAGCCCGTAGCTTTCAGGTCGTGTTGATACATATCATTGCCACGCCAGCTCAATTCTTTAGACTCCCCAGAAATATATCAAGCTGTGGGATTAGTTTATGAAGCATGCTGCAAATTGTTCCCAAGCAATTTCGTGCCATCTGTAAGGTAGAAGAAACAGGCTGTCAACAGCCAAAAATTCATACTCCTATTCTCCTCTCTCCAACATGAAATGGATCTCTCCTTTTTCGAGCACCATTAATTCATACTCCTATTCTCTTCAAGTGATCTCCAACCGCCGTTGTTCCTCGTTAATGCACGGATCTAAAATCACTTTTATGATGGAATCAAGGAAGAGCATATAATTAAGCAATCCAATATGTTCCTTCTCAAGTCTAAGTGCGATCTAAAGCATAAAGAGAACGAAAAGTTGTGAATGATCTCAAAAGAGTTTGAGTGTATTAAACGAGATGTATAAGATTGTAAACTTTGTAATTCTCTCTACAATGATGAAAAATGATTGAGAAGTGGACGTAGATTCACATTGAATCGAACCACTCTAAAATTCTCATGTCCTTTACTTGTTTTTCTCCTTTCATTTTGTGATTGTGGCCCTTTTAATTTCCTAACCATAATTGATGAAGTGTGATTTCACACCTTTGGTGTTGATTCCAATTTTGAGATCAACATTTGGCGTCCACCGTAGGACCACATTCATATCTTCTTCCTTCACGCCTCTCCCAAGCCCAAGAGCCTTGCAACGAAGCGTACAAGCTATTAGACCATTTTAGATCGTTATTGCATACACCATTTTAAGTCGCGCTGAATGCTTTAGGGAATCAAGGCCACTTAGGTCACTGAGACCATAAAGAAACACTTGGGCTGTCATTTGTTTTAGGCCATTGGTTCTAATGTGTTCTGATGTGACGAGCAGCATTGTTCCCTACATGGCACAAATACCGTTTTCACTATGGATCCTTCAAATCTGATGTCCGAGCAAATTGCCGAATTTGTTCAAAAGTCCGAAGTTCAGAATTTTGTCTGAAATAATAGCCATCAAAGTCGTGAAAACCATTCATGGCAGCGAACCATCCATGCCGCACGTAGTGCCGTAATCCCATCGTCTCCACTTCTATGGCCATATTTATGCTGCCATTCCTATATTGCAGATGTCTCCATGACGTGACTCAAGCATCAAATTCCCGCAGCTTGCGTTATTTACTTCAGCACCATTTAGTGAATAGGTCAATATAGCAACTTATGGGGCTTGCACATGTGGTAAAAAGGAAATTCGAGTATTATGTTTCTTTGCTACAAATGCAAATTCAATTGTACATACATCCCATGCCAATACCACTCAAATATGGCATATAGCAGCACACGAAAGTAGGTTGCATCTCATGAAATGCATGGATATGGATAACAAGTATAATGTGGAATGATTTTTGCAACACTAAGTTGGTCCAGTTTGTCTCTGATGTCGATACAACCCATTACAGGCAAAGGGAACAAAACGTGAAGTGTATGAGCATAATACTGATATGCTATAACCCTTTTAGCATCATAATCCGATATGTTGGCCTATACCGAACAAGATCAGCTCTCTAACATTGGGATGGTCAAGCCGTAGACTCTGGACACTCGTTCACATTCTGACTGGACCGCTCACGCACAAGATGCTCACCACTACTAATTGGGTCCAACGTGCATGTTGTATTACCAAGTCGCACACTCGTACACCACAACGCTGATGGGTAGAGTGTCACCTGAGACCGTGATTGAACAACTTCAGTTCGAATAGGACAAGCAAGTCAAACATAAAATTTGCAGAATTCCACCAAAGGGGCACCTCCCGAAGGTGGAGGTCTAAGGTCCTGATTCCATAATTGAGACCGCTTGTTAAG
This sequence comes from Allium sativum, assembly GCA_030737875.1. Classification (NCBI taxonomy): domain Eukaryota; kingdom Viridiplantae; phylum Streptophyta; class Magnoliopsida; order Asparagales; family Amaryllidaceae; genus Allium; species Allium sativum. The sequence continues at coordinate 254,789,193 of CM060927.1, read as the reverse complement.
TCAGGCATCCAATAAAAGAATCAGCATCTTCCTCGTGGAATGATACAAATGAATGTAGACTTTTTAAACACACAATCGGAATGTTGGTCAAAAAAGGATAGGCTGCGGCAGCATCTTAAAGAAGAGATCGCAAAGCCAAATCACCACAATAATACGGAAAATATGGGAGGTTGGACAAACGACGAAGACGAAGCTAATGTCAAAAGCACCAATCAACATGCTAGAAGTCATTCCGATCGAAATACTCGAAATGTTGCTAGTCCCGCGTAAGGGGCACTTCCTCAATTCTTAAACCGCGACGTATTACCAAGGCAACGATCCGGTAAAGAAATCATGAATCCATTCAACACTAAAGAGTATATCACGGACATGACTGAACAAATCATGAAGGAGAATCAAACACGTGATGATGATGAAAAAGAACTGGACTTCTCTCCTAGTAGAATTCCATTCACCAGAAGGGTCCTTCAGGCATAATATCCAAAGAAGTTCACATCTCCTACCCCACCTCCGTACAACGGATCTGCTGATCCTGACTGCTTCGTGTTTAGATATGAGTGGCAAACAAATGCAGCTAAGGCAATGAACAAAATGGAATGCACATACTTTCTTCTCTGCTTAGAAGACGTTGCGTCATTATGGTTCACAAAGCTGCCACCTAAGTCAATAAACTGGTTCTCTGATCTGACCAAAAAGTCCAAAGAGCAGTTATGCCAGTATGCTACCAAAGCAAAGGGCGCTAAAGCCTTCTCCTCAAACAACCGAATCAAGGAAGCAGGACTCCAGCATGGAACATAGCGACTCCAAAGCTCAATACCAAGGCAAGAAGTCCTCACATAGCTAACCGAACCCGAGGGAGAATGGAAGGTCACTCGGATACTCTGAAATATAGCTCTACGGCTTCAGCAATCCCTGCAGATATAAAGGCATCCATTCATCCAGTGATAACCAGACATTTTCACATGAAAATCCAACCAAAGACTTTTAGAGCCGGAGATCTCGTCATGAAATTGGGCATCCCTAGGATAGGAGTGTCTGAACTTAACTAGCATGATCCCTTCAAGATCAATCAAGAATTATCAAATGAGAATTACACTTTAAAGACTTTTGCTGGAACTCAGATTCCAAAAGTCTGGCCTGGTGAACAACGGCGACATTTCTCTGCATAATGCACTCTTCGCATCACAGGGGAAAACTTTTATATTTCCTTATAATCGTAAACAACCTACGGTAAAAGGGAGGGATTGTAACAAGATATCAGCTTTGTTACCAATGCATTCTTATTTCGATCTTATATTTGCCAAAATTTTCATTAAAACAAATTGAAGAAGAATCACTAATGATCGAATGAATTTTGCAGATTTCTTAAATGAAACTTGCCCCACCATAAGCTAGTAAAGTCATGCGACTACTGCCATGCATTCAAACCATGATAATTCAGATGCCATCTGTTGCATTATCCATCAAAGGAAGTACCTCATGAGAGGCGGGGTATAAGCCATTGGTTTTATAACCAAGATCGCTCGTTAAAACGAGCATCAAATTAAAAACCAGTGTCTGCCTCATGGAACGATGCAAAAGCATGCAGCATCACATGGAGAAACATGCCAAAAGGCGACATCCAGCTATGAAGGTGGGGGCGAATATCCAACTCGAACTCCATAGGATTTGAAACTACCTGATTCCTAAGGCACAACAAACCATACCAAGGTTGAAGGAGCTTGGTCAAATCATGGACACCATCATAAACCCAAGACCATGGATGATCCTGATCAACTCCTATCCAGTCAATAGGAGGACCTAGCAGAGCCTGTTGATCATTGAAGCGCACCCCAAGTGGGATACTCATGCACCCATTGCCCAATACTCAAAATATCATTCGCAACAAATACAAAGGTGTGGAGCACAGCCTGGCAAATAAAGGAAACCAGGAACTGAACCGTCAAATGATGTGGCATTCATATTGCAAACAAAGTTGTAAGTTTCACCGAAGCGGCATCTTCTTAATTGTTAGGTCTCTGGCCCTAGTTCTGACAAATCATGGTAAAGCCCAATAAATGAACTAGCGTCTGCCCCGTGAAACAATGCAACCTTAAACCAAAGTCCTCCCCGAGGGGTACTCGGTTGATCGCCAACGCTATTGATACATGGCCGGATTGCGACACACACCGGACCTTCATAAACCAAAGACCTCCACGAGGGGCACCCAGTCTATTGCCGATGCCATTAATATGTGGCCGGAATGTGACACACACTGGGCTCATAAACCAAAGACCTTCCGAGGGGAACCTAGTCGATCATCAGTGCCATTAATACATGGCCGAATTACGACAAACCCTGGGCTTCAAAAGACCTCTTCGAGGGCATTCGATCAGATGCTGGATCTTCCAAATCGAGCTATTAATTTTGGGTCTTCCAAACCCAGTTATTGACAAATTTCAAAAGACCCCTTCGGGGGCGTCCGATCAGATGATGGGTCTTCCAAATCCAGCTATTGATTCCAGGTCTTCCAAATCCATTTATTGACGGACTTTAAAAGACCCCTACTGGGGCATCCAATCATAAGCCGGGTCTTCCAAATTCGGTTAGTGACGGACCCAGAGACCTTTTCGGAGGCGCCCTACAAATTCAACAAGTGGCTAAGTCATTCAGTCACAACGAATAGAGGGTTCACAAATACCTCTTTATAGGAACAAAAAAATAAGACCTCTCCGGGGGCATATGCTCAAACCTAATCTCCAAAGGGCCTGGATTGCGGGGGTAGCGAGAAAAATGATTGAATATATAAAATATAAGACCTCTCGAGCAGGGGCACAAAAAACAGAAATTCATTCCTGCCAAAAGGTATGAGTTGGACCGACTAGACCGAAAACCATTAGTCATGATCATGCCATGAAATTCAACAATGGCTAAAACACATGACCAAAAGGTTCCAAATGAAGTCGATTGCAAAATGTCGTGCCTAACTTTTAAAGTTTGTGACAAATTGTGGTATAGGGGCATTACCACCGCATTAAAGAAATTTAATAATGCTCACTTCGTAAACATACCACGAATTCGTCACAATATTAAATCAAAGGTTTGGCATATGCAAGGGTTTCCCTGACCAACAAAGTTGAGCCTTGAAATGGCTATAGAAAACTTGAATACTTCAATACCGTGATAAGCGCAAAGGTGATTGTCCATGGAAAAGAAGTCTCAAAATTGCTTCAGCCAGAATCAAGGAAATTCAACAGTAAAATTGGTTAAATAAATCCAGATAATAATGACTTATAGCATTAAAATTTATGCTATGAACATGAAAAGGAAACAGGTTTGGAATGTAAAACAAGAAAGTACGACAAAACAAAAATAAAATCTTAAAGTACAACAAGCAGAAAACATTTCCATCACAACGTCACAAAAGCAAGTCTTAGCAAAGTTCGCAGGCATAATAGGATACAAACACTTTTTCAATGCGAAATCTCCAGTGGAATTTTCCAATGCTGCATCTCCATCAGAGGCTGGGGCATCCGATGCTTTGGGCACACAACGGAAAGCAGGAAGAATTCCTTAAGAAAGAAAGGATCGAGTTAGTACAAGTAGTTCGATTTCATGGAGGAACCGTTCTGTGACAAGAAACTTCTTAGTTCCATCTTGCCTATCGATAGCCTTCAAAAACTCAAGAACATAGTCGATTACTAAATTCGGGTCTCTCAGATACATTGGCATGCTCAGAAGCTCTACATGAGTCGATAAAAGCAAAATACTTTTGCTAGCAAATCAGAAGATTTTAGTATGACAGTCTAAATCATGGAAGTTCAGAAAAATTGATCGCATCCATCTCGTGCAACTCGTAACAACCTATGATAAAAGAATAACATGACCATACTAAGAATTGGACAATCACTACACCAGAAATGACCTTTAGTAGCATTTAAAAAACGCTACCAAAACACTTTGGTAGCATTTTAAAGAACGCTACTACAGGTCCCACAACCAAAAGTCTTGTTTTTTTGGTTGCATTTTGATAAACGCTACCAAAATTTCTGCACGGTTACGTTTTCCAAATGCTACTGAAAGCTTTTACAGGGTCCTTTTTCTTTTCTAAAGCATTTATTTTGTGCAACTAAAAACTTTTTGTTGCATTTATTTTATGCTACTAAAAATTCAGGTGGTGTGTTACATTTCTTTCTGTGGCGTTTCTTAAACGCTACTAAAACATGTTGATTGTTTTATTGCACATTTTAAATACTACTACATACTGTTAATATCCTATATGATTTCCAGCAACCAACTGCATTTTAATCATATTAAAATCAACAACAATCGTATAAAAATCTGATTTAAATCAACAATCAATCAATCATATAATCATCATACTCGAATAATTAAAAACACATTAATTATATAAGTATTTTCCATAACCATTTAAATAATGGTTATTTAACAAAATCCGCGACTTCATAGACCACAAGCATTTAGGAACAAGTTTACGAAATAAGCACTAATAAATATCATAATACATAACATTTAAAGTCACGTCCATTGTTGCTAATAGTCCTCACTTCAGAAAAGCTAATTACTGGTGGACAAGGTTAATAATCAATAATAAGAATTTGCCATGAATTATCGACTAAAATTCAAACTATGGGTGGGTATTTTCCATTTTTCTATATTTGCATCCATTTCCTTCCGGTAATTTCTGGAATTTCCGCTTTCCTCCGAATAAATAAGTACGTAAAGAATTCCTTTCGACAAATAATGTTAAAAGTCGAAAATTTTCTGCAATTTTCATGAAATTCCTTCCTTCCAAAATAATATTTAATTGATCCTCTTCTCTATGCCCAAAATCTACGTCTTTATTTTACGTATACTTCTATTAGGATTGACTTCAAACCAAATTCGATTTCAGACGAAAATACAAAACAAAACCCTAAATCTCATTTGCTCTTCTTCGCATAACCACAGAATGCTAAACCAATTGATTTGGTCACTTAATTTTATCGTCAAAGCACTCTATTAGGCACATTATAAATTCATTTTCAGTTCCTTAAATTGTATGTGTTTTTTCTTCATTCTTATCAAGATTTGTTTGCAAATGGATTTTGTCAGGTTAAAATTACAAATTTTAACAAATTGTTATTTCTATCGTAAAAAAAAAGTTAAAAGATACTATTTTTACAATCATTTCTTTTCTAATCTAAGCCAACTGCAAATGATAAAATCGCTACTTTATAACAAAGCTTCGAGGGTCTTGTTTTTCATTATCCAAAATTTGATTTGTTTTTTTAGTTTGAATTTTTAAATAGATTTTATGGTTTTGATTTAATATATTAGTTCAAATTTGTAATTCACATGAGGCATACAAAAATGTTATTAATAAAATGTTAAGAAACCAATAGATGAAAGAATTTGTAGTAGATCTAAATCATTGAACTCACCTTACCCTTGCAGCCAGGATTTTTAGAACAAAGGCTGTGTGAATCTTTTTTCCTCAAATAACTTAAAAAATGATCAACTTCATTTTGCAGTGCAAATTCACATGTTGTTAGCCATGCTACTCGTACACCTACAGAGATGAGCTGTTTTACATAATATAGAACTATAAAGTAGTTAATAATAAATAAATAAATAATGAAACTAGTTATACAGCAATTCGATGATCCCATTACATTTGATGATGATAAAATAGCAGCTGAACACCATAAGGAGAAACTCCAGAAAATCCCCTAGCACACCATGAACAACAACCCATTATAACACCGAAATACAAACACTAGCACAAGATAAAATCCCCTAGCCGCAGTACCCAACAAAAACAAAACCAGAAAACTTACTCAAAACAAGTCACAACCAAAGGAACATTAAAAGAACAACCCACAACCCAAATAACATCCGAAACCAATAGAAAAACAGACCTACGAGTCCAAGTATACTTGACCAAAGCATGTACCAGAGCCATGACCAAGAACCCCTAGAAAATCTACTTGTTACTTGAGAAAGTCGGTTCAGGCATGAAAACATACCTTGTAAACTGTGACGGCATATATGAACAGAAATTATTGATAAAGGCTAAATGGAAGATGCTGATGATTTTTGTTTAATTCATACGTATGATGCACGTACAGCATACCAAAGTGAAAATGTTATAATAATTTATTTTAGCAACAGAGTACGAAAATAAAAGCATATAATCCTATTATAGCTTACCAATAACAAAGATATGCTCTGAACCTGAACTGAAATTGTCATTAATAATCAATACACAATACCTTAGCAATAACAATAAAAGCTGGATCCCTAGAAGATATGCACCACTGAATGAATGAAAGGACGAAATCACCTAAAATCAAGATGGTTACAAGTATGAATAGCCTACCATTAATAACCAAAGTGAAAATGTTAAGCATAAAGTAACCAATATGTTATAGATGCATGCACCTTGTTACTTTGTTATAGCTAAAGTTAAAAGGAGTAGCAAATAGGTCTAAATGACCATAGTTGCAGTTCACTCTTTCCATGTTTACAAGTGCTTGGTGTACAAATCTTGAAATTGAGCTGGAAAACTAAAGACATTAAATGTAAAAAGTACTCATAAATTGTGTGCAATTTTGAAGGACATATAAATTTTAGGATTTTTTTGAAATAAAATTACATGAAAGAAATCATTCGTGGGAACTACAGTGAAAGTTATACATATTTAATAAATAGAAGTGTTACACTAACCGATAGTTCTTTCACACAGAAGCATGCTTATCCGGTCATCACGTGACTCAAGCCCAAGCCCATCTTTTTTATTTCCTTTATTTCCTTGTTAGCAGGCCGCATAGCCTAGTGTTTTTTCTCTCGTTTTACTTCAACGTGTATATATAGTGCTGTGTAAATAGAGCATTGCATCTTGTAATTCAATAGTTCATTTTGCAATATCATTTCTTCTTAGCAGTTTCTTTAAATCTGAAACATCTTTTTATCATCATCAAATCTTCAACATAAGTTACAGCAACTAACACCCTTGCGAAAATAGCAGCTAGGCTACATAAGGAGAAACTCCAGAAAATCCCCTAGAACTCCATGAACAAGAACCCATTATAACACCGAAATACACACACTAGCACAAGACAAAATCCCCTAGCTGCAGTACCCAACAAAAACAAAACCAGAAAACTTTCTCAAAACAAGTCACAACCAACAGAGCACGAAAAGAACAACCCACAACCCAAATAACATCCGAAACCAACAGAGAACAGACCTACAAGTCCAGGTATACTTGAGCAAAGCATGTACCAGAGCCATGACCAAGAACCTCTAGAAAAACTACTTGTTACTTGAGAAAGTCGGTTCATGCATGAAAACATACCTTGTAAACTGTGACAACGTATATGAACAGAAATTATTGGTAAAGGCTAAATGGAAGACGCTGATGATTTTTGTTTAATTCATGTATGATGCGTGTATAACATACCTATGCTATGCGTACATGTTTGAGATATTATCAATATTAACTAGCTATTAATTAAGGTGGGGCAGTAATGATTTTTGAGTTTTGCAGCAGTAATTGTATTTAATAAGTTTTATGTAGGTTTTGAATGTTTTGGAACATCAAGTGGCCACAACTTTCAAATCAACTTTTAAAATTATACGCAGGAACCACTTTTTTATCGTTAGCAGCATTATCGTCGTGAAATATGATGCAATAGATGAGTAAAAGGACATGGTATTTTTAAATAGGTATGTGTAATTGAAAATCTAAAATTGTCGAATATATGCAGCAAATTACATAATTATTAATCTAAGAATTAGCATTCACCTTAACATATGTCTGCACCTTAGCATTCATCAAAACCTATTTTACTCAACAAGAAAATAATATCTTTCATAGTAATTTTTTATTAGATTCACTAATTAGTAGATGAATCATTTGAAAGATGATTTAAATGTCCTTTTTAACTTGGACATGAATCAGGAAAGAAAACAACAAAGTTAGGATGGAAAGTTTCTGAATGGATTTCAAGAATCAAATGGATTTGTATCTTGGTTAAAAAATATAACAGTGTTGCTTGTTAATAGTTTGCATGAAAGGAACCTTAAATGACTCTACTGTATTATCCATTAGCTTTGTAGTTTCTTTTATAGTTAGTTTTGTCGAGTCGGCTTGCTTGTATTACCTAGCAGTGTTGGTTGTTAGTTTTCAATTTTGATGGGTTAGTTTTCTTGTCAATAGTTCAGCAGTATTGCTTCTCATTATGTAACATGTATTTGTGTATTTTTCTTTGCTGCGGCATGTCCGTAGCTCTATTCTTATTTGTTTGATTCCTTATGTCTTCTACTATGTCTTTAATACTGTGTATTTTTTATTTTAGTATTTCAGCTTAAATACTTCGCTGTCAGCAACTATTTACAATCAAGGTTATAGTCACTTAGCAATACCATTTTTCAGACGTATATACGTTTCTCAATATTCCACTGATAAAAAGTCCACTAAGAATACAGAGAAAATAAAGTGAAATTAAGACCGACTAACCTCATTAAACTTAGCCAACCACCGAACACCAAGCACAATAAACAAAAAAAGGTCCAACCATATTAAACTTGGCCAACCATTGAACACCAAACCCTTCCAACCACAAAAACTTGCCTGCTTCAACTTTTGTTCCAGTCCCATTTCTACTTAATTCAGTACCTAACATTGAAAACATATTATATATTTATGCCATGTATTCAAGAGTAGCATGGAAATATGGAAGAAAACACACGAAGTACTTAATAAAATGTTCCCTGATTATATATAAGTTGCTTATCCAAACATCTCCCATGCATTGTTCTCATGAACATCTCTTCTAACAAAGCACTTTTCAAGAACGGCTCCCACATTGCTCAACTACACTAAATTATTCTAACCATTTTTACAAGAGACAATGGCTAACCCTTAGTTAATGTCATCTCTACCAACAATTGCTCTTATATCATCCCCTTGTCTACCAACAAGGATTTCTTAAGATGCATATCATATAAGATGCATTACGCACCTATCAATCCAGAAGTGCTTATGTTATAAAGTTTGGTCGACGTAGGTTCACTCAATTAATAATTATGTCGCATTTATAAGTCAACTATTTGGTGGCAATTATCCTAATTAACTGAAGTTAAGGTGCCAGAAAGTTAGGTTGGTGAAGTGCCAACAACTAAGTTAGATACCATGCACGAGTTAATGACAAATGAGAGCAGCTTATGCAGTCCACTATTCCTAGACAGCCATATCACAGATTCAACAAAACTGATAAAGAAGCAAATATTAGATAAAACAATAATGTGACCTGGTAGCCAGTTATGCATCAACTAAATGCATCTTGAGCCTTCATTCCCAAAAAGGCCTAAAAAAACACAGTGAAAACATGCATACTCTCCAAGCAGGCATAAACCTATTTAGGTTCAAAGGACTTTCTCAGCTAGTTTTGTCTTCGTATATTTGTTATACAAAGAGACACTGGCAACCCTGGTGCAATTTCTCATCAATAACCAAGTTTTATGAATTCAGGAAGTATTAGTTTAAAGCGTAGAAGATATCTATACAATTTATTGGGGAAGGTTCTGAAAAAGACATCAAACGGAAGACAATAAAATACAAAAGCAAGACAGAGGCCTTATTTAACAAAAGCTAATATCAGTTTACCTATTGATACTAAAGCACTACTTATGACCTTAGGTGGCCCCCCATTATACATCCATTCTTCTAGATCATTTAAATGCTCTATCAAGATGGTTATTCCTGCATGATATCAAATTAAACTCAGTATTAGTGTCACTCTTTATACTAACTTGTAAGCAACTATATAATAGCATGAAGAAAACTTGTAATTTGTTTAGTCATCAACATTTTAGTGTTAATCATGATACACTTGACATTGCAAAATTAAAATCAAAACTAAATATAATGAAAATAAAAACTAAATATAATCAAAACTTAAAAGTCAAAACTTATAATTTGTTTAGTTGTCAACATTTCAGTGTCATCGCTTAATTATTAACTAAGCAGCAAGCTCAGTTTTAATGAACTGAGCGAAGTACTTAGTTATCACAGATCAACCTACTAGCAAACATGAAAATAAATATAATGAAATAAGTCTACGACCAGATTCTTATAAATTAAGTATAATGTGTAATAACTTTTTGTTATTTCCTGCACATTGTTGTGTTATTTCCGAATAAAATATTAGAATATATAAAGTCAGTTAGCCTTCTATATCTTAGCCCATTCTTAATGGAGGTTTAATTGGAGCTAAAAGCTGACAAAACTAAACAAAACTTTACATAACTAAAGCTCGGTTATGTTCAATTATAAAACTGAATATAGCTCTGCGATAAAAACCAAGCTCGAACTCAGTTAAAATCCTAAACTTGGTTTTATAACTGAGCTTTTAAGCTCATTTTTTATATGAGCTTAGCTCTGTTTTAAATCTAAGCTTAAAGGCTTAGATTACAAAAGCTGAGCATTAAGCTTTAAAGCTTAGTTTGTAGAACTGAGGTCAAAAATTTGAACTTAAGCTCAGTTCTAACCGAGCTTTGGCTCAGTTTGTAGAACTGAGCTTCATGCTCAGGTTCAAAAAAGAGAGCTTAAACTCAGTTTTGACTGTGCTTTCGCTCGGTTTGTAGAACTGAGCAACACTCTGTTTCCGAACTGATCAAACTAAGTTTTCGAACTATGACTGCGTGTAGCTCGGTTTCCTAACCAAATGAAACTCAATTTTTGAACCGAGCAGAGCTTAGTTTTACAGCCAAGCGGAGCATAGTTTTTGATTCGACCTAAGCTCGGTCCTTCAAAAAAAAAAATTGAAACTCATTAACAATCAATGAAACCACAGACTCTAAACACATACATCCGCAACAATCAGCATAGACAACACATTGACAACTAAAGAATAGCAAGTAAAATTCATCCCATATATGAAAATGACATCATATAACCAAAAACTGGCTCATTACAAATATCCGGACCTGCCAGATTTTGAAAATGGAGGGAATGAGCATTGTCTGTCGATACACAGGCGCTGACTAAAAGGAAACATGACTGCTGCTCACACCATAACCCAAGCCGCTGATTTCTGGTCACCAAAGAATAACCGCCTGCAAAAGCGAGCCCACAAAATCCTCCATTAAACAAAAACACGAGTCTGAACCACTACTGAATAACACACCACAAGACAAAAACACCGTACTTCCTACAATTGTAGCTATCGCCTATCAATAACTCATAAGATAACCCAGGTGACCTCAAAAATAAGTAGAGAAAACTAGATTTGAAATATCTCAAAGTTCACTATTGTTGAAAATATAAGTCCCACATCGGGAAATATTCAACTAAGATCCTAAATAAATACTAAGAGGCTATAGTTCACATCAACCAATTGGTTTTGTGAACAAACTATGTAGCTCTCTAAACTAAAAAATGCCAACAATTGGTTTTGTGAACAAACTATGTAGCTCTCTAAACTAAAAAATGCCAACAGTGGTATCGGAGCCCAGGATTTGAACTAATTCAACAAGTACATATGCGCTTAACCGCCATATGTCCACCACTCCATCCAAAAAAAATTATAACTATGATGATCACGTAGATGGCTTAAATACGCCACACGTGAAGGGCGAGTGTTGAAAATATAAGTCCCACATCGGGAAATATTCAACTAAGATCCTAAATAAATACTAAGAGGCTATAGTTCACATCAACCAATTGGATTTTGTGAACAAACTATGTAGCTCTCTAAACTAAAAAATGCCAACAACTATTAACAACAGGATAAGCGACAAGATGACTAGAAAATTAATGTGGCACCCCAAGCAAATGGGGAACAGTGCGATACCGAGGTAGAGAGTAGAGATCGAAAGGGGAACTCAGAAGTAAGTGAAGATGGACAGCGGAATAGGGTGGATTGGCCGAAACACAGAAGTTCAAAAACACTCATGGTGGATCCACAGTATGAAAGGTGAAATCAAAAGAAATAGGCAAAGGGTAAAATATGCGAACGAGGAATTGGTAAATATAAAATAAAAAAGAAGCGGATGGATCTAAAGTTTGTGCTGAGCGAAAGGCCAAGGAGTGAAGACTAAAGAGCAGAAAGATGGATGCAGATCGGTAGAATTGAGTTCGACGGAGAGTCGTGCTTTGGGGATTGTCAGTAGGACACGTATACTTGATTTGGAGGGACATGGAAATTTTGGTCTAGATTTTGAGAGAGAGAAAGCAGGTAGAGGAATGAAAATTAGGTGGCTTGATAAGCGGGAACTGAAAAATAATTCCCGCTTAGTAACTTTCCAAGGCTACAACGCAACTATTTCAGTAAGCTTGACAAGACAGCTGCATTTAATGTAGAAACGCAACTGTATAATATAACCAAAACCACAAGAAAATTTCTTGTAGTGAATGTCCGGAAGACATGTCACGGGTTCGCGACGACATTGCAATAAACAAAAGTCCGATTTGAACTCAACAAAAAAGGGAAATATGCTCAGAAATACATAAGCCAAAGTGTGCAAACAACGGAAGGTCCATCCTTAGAAGCTCACCAAAAAAGACTTTACCTTCAAACAGAGGCATCCAGAAATTGTGACAAAATCCATATGACTCAATACGTCAATAAAAAGCAACCTTGAAGGTTCGATTATTTAAACGTCGACCTATCCCAAGGAAAAGAAACGGTAGGTACATCGGTTAAGATAGATCAAAAGCAATCACTTGTAAGAATGAATTCCTTGGCTAAGAACATGAGCCAAACGGATTGGTGCATCACCAATAATTGAACAAGGCAAGCCAAATTCAGAATTACATCAAACAAATTTTCAGCAATCGACAATGAACTTGCAGCCGAATATGCGCAAAAGCTATTTATTACAGGTTCTCTAAAAGATCGCTTATGCTAAGGGAGACCCTCCAGTGAAAATGAGCCTGTGTTACACCACCATCCATCGAAATAAGGAAAAAGCCACAAACAAAGAAAACATGTATCATTGTCCTGTTTAGAGGTTATGCGTAAATTCAAACTGAGATTTCAGAGTCCGACCAAGCTATTGTAATAGGGCCAAAGGACGAACAATCAAATGACACCCCTCCGGCAAATTGTCAAGAGGATATAGGATAATGAAAATATTATTCCCTCGTAATCCATAAGCTGTAACTATTCTAACCTTGGAGACTTATATAAAAGATTCAGCATAAGTAGGAGTAATCTACTTTCCAGAACAAAAGTACAGACATGAAACATGCCATAAGTTGTTCAGTTCTCAATACACAATTATGAATTGTCCAAGTCAAGTTCTGGAGTATTCGGATACGACATACTTCAAAACGAGCTTCAAGTATCAAATAAGTCTCCCAATGACCTAGGAGTTGGGTCGCTCACAACCTAACAATCAGGCCGCTCCACAGCTTAAAGCCCAGATCTCTCAACGATCTAAAAAGGGTTAAGTTGCTCAACGGCTTAAAAGCTTAGGTCACTCAGAGGATAGATCGTTCAATAGTCTAAAGGCTTAAGATCACGGTAGCGACCCAAGGTCTTTAGTTGTTTTATGACTTAAGGTCCGAGCTTGCAGTCACGACCTAAAGCCTATTATGGTTTCTACGACCTAAAACCTTGAGGCGTTTCACAATGTAGTGGCGTAAGTTATTCAACGGTGAGATGGACTCATGGAAATTCAAGTTAAAGCACTGAACCTATCAAGTAATCTCCGTCCAATGAAAGTTTTTCCACAATGAAGGCTAGCGACGACCTCTTAGACGGGGGCACGATCGTCAAAGACTTCTTAAAGAAGAATCATAAGATAAGTCATAACTACGAATTTCCTAAAAATGAGATATCGTGCAACGCTTGAAATCAACAGTTGAATTATGTCGACTAGGTGATCTCAAGTGTCAACACGAATCCAAGTTAAAGTGACGTGTTTGTACAGACAATATTCGATAGATTTTAAACCATTGAATAAAACAAGTCTGTAAAAACACTTCATTCAATGAAAATTCATCTTAACTAATTGTTTAACTGACTAATTTGTTGTTGATTTGAGCAGTCAATAACAAAATATTAGCCCAGAGATATGCAATGTTTTTGTTGTTGTAAAATAGGTTGTAGCGGTGGAAAATAGACTGAGTAAAAACCGAGAAAATCAAACCCTAACACAAGATTGTCAAACAATAGACTCTAAAATTCAAAATTGAAGCATCTGTATGCTAGTGCAACATTAACAAATAGCAGATGCAAATTTCATATCGGATCACACAAGCCAAAAGATATCAACACCAAAGTTCATTTCGAAGCCCGCATTTTCCGCAAGTAGAAAATACAAGCTTTGAGGGGCAAATGTTAACCCCGTTGCTAAAACACGATTTAAAATTATGAATTGATTACAAATGTGGATTCGTCTTGTTGGTTACTATAGTTTCCGATTTTTTGGTTTTTTAAGAGGATTGCGTTGTATTGAGGTGTTTGGTTGCCAACTCTGGTGATCTGGTTTTTCAGCCGTGAGTCATTCTGCAATTTCTTCTTAGCCTATAAGCTTGGTCCTCCCTGTCAAGTAATGGCAAAAATTGAGATGCTCTGCACCGGCCTTGTCGTTGCTCAATGGTGATTTTCGCCAGTTTGGAGGGCCACAAAGTGCTATTATGTTAATGTTGGCTCACTAGATCATTATGCTCCGTTACCTTGTCGATGATGCCAACTGATGGAATACTGGCCTTGTGCCTTGTATCAGGGATGGAAGAAGCTACTTTGATACAATTAGGTCTTATCGTGCAGCAGCTTTTGCTGTCAAACATGTCAACCACGTGACTACAGTGTATTCTATCTTTCAGCAGTGTACTCCTTACCTATTGTATTTTTTTAGTCAACATATGTATTACCTCTGCACTTGTTCGTGTAGAATGTAAATGTAATGAATCACTCCCTGTGTGGAGATGAAAATTTATTGTAGTCTAGTAATTTAGCTAGCTTCAGTGTTGTAAGCTTGATAGGTAGAGTGGACGGAACACTATAAACTCCGTAGGTGGTGGACGGTCCACCTTAAAAACCGAATTAGCCGATTGTAACCACAATCACCTGTACTATACTGTATTTTTATTATTGGTTATAATAAAAAAAGTGTTACGGATCACTATAAAAACCGGCTGGCCTTGTCGAAAAAAAGTTGAAGAAGCTCTGAATAAAAAAATATTGTGGTGGTGCCAATTCAAATAAGCATAAATAAAGGGAAGAATTAAAGAAAACAAATAGCGGGAAGAATTGAATAAAAAAATAATATAAACAACCAAAAAAATGTGAGTTTAGAGATCATACCTAATTTGAAGTAGACGTTGTGGATCTCCAACTCATCAATCTTGGCTAAGGAACACTGAAATGATTCAAAAATATGGAACAGCTTGAATTCAATCTCTCTTTCCCAAAGTGGTTCCTCAGCCTCCCTCGGTACCTAACTGTTTAGGGGATTGAGTGTTCGGACAAAATTTGTAAAACCACTCTTAATTGTATTCACGCGTTTTGGTACCTAAACTTATCTGTACAACAATCCATCGGAATTAACTTTTGTACCCTTAGGAACCCAAATCTGTTTGAATTTAGTCAAAATCGTTTGGGATACAAGATTGTTTAAATGGATTGTTACACAACAAATTTTCATCTCGTTTGTGATTTAAAAATCCTTTGAAGTTTTTAAAGTTTAAATTTTCAAAACAATCTTTTTCAAAGCAATTTGAAGGATTTTTAAAAAATATTAGAATTCAGCTTTTAAAAAGACTAATTTTCCAAAACCCAGACCATTTCTATTTCCCAAGGAAATTGATTTTTCAACAACATATTCAAAGATATTTGACCGGTTGAAAAACGCTTCAAACTCAACTCAACATTGTTGATTTTGGATTTCAAAAGATTATTCTCATTTATCAACTTAGAGCAATGGTTGATCTCAATTTCTATTTTCTTAGAATTATTTCATTTTCAAACATCTCAATTTTGGTCTTAGAATCAAAAAACTTAGGTTCAATGCTTTTCAGACTCAAGATTTTCAAATTCTTTGAATTTCTCAATTTCTTTTCCAAGTTCATTCAGAATTGATTCTATTTTCAACAAACTCTCTTGTTCAAAAATTTTATGTTTGAAATTAATCTTATCCAACTCCTTTTGTAAAGCATCATTCTTACAAATTATCTCATCCTCGTTTTGTTTTAAACTCATAATATCCTTTTCAAGTTTCTAAAGATTTTTATAGAAATGAGATAAATCATTTTTCAAATTGAAACAATTCTTGCAATCGGAGTTTTCAAGTTTTAATTTCAACATATTATTTTTGCGAGTCAACTTAAAATTTTCAAAATTTAAAATTTTGTTTTTCCATTGGAGTTTATCAACAGATTTAGTTAAATCAGTACACACATAAACTAAATCTTCGTGTGAGAAATTTTCTGTCTCGTTGTCTGTTGAGTTTCCATCGTCCGATCCATTTGAATTTTTACCTGTATCTCCTTTTAAGCATAGATCTAAATCTAAGTTGGCATTTCAGGGTTTTGAGTAGTTGTCGTTATTTCATCCATATTTCTCCTCGAGAGTTTCCAAATGTCCTTTGCAGTTGAACAAAAAGAAATACTAATAAACCAATCAACATTAACATAAGAAAAAATAATATTCATAGTAATATCCTTCATACCTCCATTGTCACCTCCATTCATAATAATATAGCAATATTTAATATTAACAGATTTTACATAGGACTCCATTTCTAATTTCAAATTTAAAAAATCTTCACCATCAAAAATATTTGGAATACGACTGGACTGACTTTCGATGGACTGACAACTAGGGAACACCATGATCCTAGAGTTAATAAAATACCTGCTCTGATTCCACTTGTTGGATCTAGATTAATCCTAGAGGGGGTGAATAGGGTTTATTGGAGTTTTATGAAATATTAAAATTATCATAACATAGATTTCAATATAGAAAATAAATGCATAAACTAAATGACATAGATTTTATCCAGCATCAGCAAACCCTGCCTTCTGCATTCCCCAAGATTTCTACTAGGTATTAAAACAAATCCCGCTTACAAAACCCTGTGAACTCGCAAACCCTACTCCTTCTCTAATCCTACGCTCAAAACGCTGGATTGATCTTTATCTCCAAGATCAAATTTTCCCCGAATTACAAATCTGTAACTCGTAAACCTAACTATAAAACCTATAGCTAGAAACCCCTAATTCTTACAGAAAAACTAGAAAATAGATTGATTGACTTCAAAAGAAATAAACAATAAAAATAAGAAATAAAAAAACCCTTTTAAATTAAAACCAAAGCCGACCCTTGTATTTCTTTTGACACTTAAAAATTTGGCTTCCCTTGTGTTTAGTGGTCGATCCTAAAAATTAGGGTTTTTCCACTTTCCCAAATCGTGATGCTTGAAAGATTGTTATAGTGGTTTCCCTGATTGAATCGATTGCTTGTTGGTCATTGCTAGGTTTTTCGATGAATTTTCCAGTGATGATATTGTGTGTAAATAGGGTTTAATAACCCTTGTCACTCCCTGATTTCGGCATATTGATCTAGTTTGATTATTGCGTGATTTTTGCTCTTGCGTGATTGATTGATTGAATGCACGCATGATTTCTGGAAATAAAAAGAATTGTTTTCTTGCCATTTCTGGAATGATAATGGCCGTGAATCCCTTGTTGATTCTGAAAATAGTCGAATGAATTTCTTGCCTAAAACTCTTTTGTGTATTTATGGAAACTTTAAATTTTCTTCTCGAATTGATATCTTACCCAAAAATTGGTCTTTGAAACTTTCCTGGATTTATTAATGAACCTGGTCGAGTTCACAACGATTCATTCCATGTAGTTCATGCAGATATTATTCCTTTTACAATAAGCATATATTTAAAATCAAAATTTCATCCATTTGCTTTGATGTTGCTTTGATTCACTAATAGAAATAGACCTGTACTGTAATTTGAAAATCTATGACTACCACCATGTACTTGATTCCTGGAACTGAATTGTCATGTACATGTTCAAGTCGTATTTCTTCCCTTGTGCATATACTTATCCATGTTTGCTTGTTTGTGCACCAGCTCCATGTATTTGTGCTTGTTGCATCTGCCGATACATGTTCAGTTATGAGCATGTCAGTCTTTGATCATTTGAGGTTGCTTGAATGAATTTGTAGTGTTGAGCCATGACCTGAGCTGCTTCAAACATGTGTTTGAGCTTTAACAAGTTGCACTTTCCATATTGACTTGAGTCTATGCTTCTTGTGTTTGTTCTAATTCTGCATGACTTTGACACTATCTAATTACTGTCCTTAAAAAAAAACTTTACACTGCATTGAACTGTTTGCATTTGTCCTTTGACATGCAATAGCCAATTTTGTATCCACTTTCACGTGTGCATGCACTTTTATCTTGAGTTATGAAAAAAACTTTGATTGTTCCTTGCCTTGATTCTTGCTCAACTCAGCATGTTTGCATACTGAACTTCTTGCTTGCCTACACCTGTGTATGTTTTCATGTTGTCTTGCTTGTGCACATGCTCGAGCTTGTAATATTGTTTGCCTTTTGACCATTGTTGTATGATTGCATTATTTCCAGTTGTTGTTGCATAAAACTTGATTTGTTCATCCCAGTTTTGCCATTTTGGGGTGTGTTTGTTTCATACTGGCTTTTGATCCTTGCTTCATTTTTGCACATGAGAACTTGGACTGGTTTGACTTGTGCATAAAAAAATATGTGCAGTTGCACATCCATGTTTTACTTACCATTTTTCTAGTACTTTGTTGCATGCACATAAAAAACTGCTTCAAAGTTGCTCTTGTGTATTGACATATTTATACTGCTTTGTCCATTTTGCTTTGTCATCCTATTACTTGGCCATGTGATCCTTGATTCATGTGCATGTGTCATTTATTGTGCATGACATGCCTGGCTTCTTGACTTGCTGTAATTTAAACGTGGCCTTCATGTTGTCACTACTACTCCACTGCCAATCATGTTGTTCAAATTTTTGCCTTGGCCATGTGATTTCTTGGTTGTGTGTATACTCTTGTATAATTGGATATTTTGCATGTATTCTTAGTGCTGCTTAAACACTTGACTGGTGAACCATGTGTGTGTATGTATATACACAAACTTGTATGTATGTGTATATATATGTATATATGTATATGTATGTGTGTGCTGAAACTGATTTATTGCACATGTGTGTTCATGGATACTTGCAGCATGAAAGTGTTGTCAAGCTTCGCCTGAACATTTCACTCTTGATATATTTGTCCCTTGTTGTTTCACATAAAATATATGTGTATACATGTATAGTGTATTAACAAATATAAATATATATATATACATATATATATATAAGCATTAAAGACACTATCTACCTTGTGGTATTTACAGTGAATCACTGTGAATATCAAAAGCAGTCTAGACACAGATGGATGCATATTTACATGTCGGATCAAGTCATGAAATATGATGAGAAACACACCGAAACTTTTATGGCAAATAAATTTAAAAATAAAATTATATGTAATAACCCGGAAATCTAAGCCAATTTAAAATTTTTATTTTGGCAATTTTAGCGAATTTTGATTATTTAAAATGAATTATTTTAAATAATAACAACGAAAATTTTATTTTGAATAGAATTTGAATGTACATATTTATATAGACCTTCGTTTGAATATAAATATTTATTTTAAATTATAAAAGGAATTGAAATTGGCGCGATAGTTTGAAATTTTGATTTCAAAGTTCAAATGAACGTTCAGGATGAAAAATAAACCGGATTTTAGCAAAACCAAAAATATTAGAATCTAATTGAGAATACCTTTCCAACGAATCCGAAAAATCAAAATTTCATAGTGGGAATAAAAAGTTATGTCTAGTTGAAAATTCAGAATAGTCGTGTGGAAATTCTGGCCCTGAAAATTGAAAATTTTGCAAACGACCTCGGTTTTCGACGAAACCACTTTTGTTGGATTCGTGATATCAAGTTATTGCTAGGTTACAAAATTCGTAATTTTCTGATTCAATATGTGAGCGTGGCAAAAAAAACGCGTTTGACTAGTTTTAGTTGATTTTAATCGACTGGAAAATGACCATTTTTCAAACGGTCTCAGAATTTGAAGAAATTAGTTTTGTTAGGACCGTATCGTCAATACGAAGCTAGAAAATATTTTTCGGGAATTTTTAAAGTCTGTATGTGGCCCCGGTAAATTGGAATGTGCGTTTAAATTCAATATATAGATTTATATGTTAATTTTGACAAAAACTGATCGAAATGATCGAATCAGCTTACGAAACCTATCCCATTGTGTTTGGAATGGGGGTAATTAGTTAGGGGTGACAGTCGCTGGGTTCAATTTGGGGTTCAGACAAAAAGTCAACTTCTAAGAGAAAGAAAATTAATTTAATACTATATATTTATTTATACCCTTTCCCCCTTACATTTTCTCTCCCTTCACCATCGTTCTGAATTAGATAAAGGAAAAAATGAACGATGAGGCCGCGGTCGGCTCCACCACCATGCCGGAGACCTTCACCAGCGCCGCTCCTCCTCAGCGCCGCACCCCCTTCTTCCCTCTCTCCTCTCTCCCCGGTCCTAGCTCGAAACCCTAAACCCCAATCCCGAAAATCTCCACCTGGTCAGCCGCCCATCGCCTGAGATCGCACCCTACTGCTCCGGCGACTGCTTCCCGCACCACCTGACCTCCAGTTACCTCCGTCACCACCATAACCGAATTAAAAAGTGAGTTTTCTTTTTATTTATTTATTAGGGGGTAATTTGTTTATTTAAATTAGGGGAAAAACTTGATTTTTATATATAAAGCAACATGATAAAAAAAATAGATTTTTCTCTATGTAAAAATGTGATTTTTATCTATATTTGAAAGGTAGAAAAATGTGATTTTTATCTATATTTGAAAGGTAGAAAAATGTAATTTTTATCTATATTTGAAAAGTAGAAAAACGTGATTTTTATCTATATTTGAAAGGTAGAAAAATGTGATTTTTATCTATATTTGAAAAGTATAAAAATGTGATTTTTATCTGTATTTGAACAGTAGAAAATTGTGATTTTTATCTATATTTGAACAGAATAAAAATGTAGTCTTTAAATATAATTTTAAGCGAAGTAAGAATATAATTTTTAGAATTGAAATAAAAATGTGATTTTTATATAAATCGTGTGAAACAGAGTACGATGGAACCGATTAGAAACACCGTGAAGATTTTCTACATATGAAGAGTCGTGGCGTTTGGTTTAGCTTCTCAGTGAGAAATCCTGACTTTTATTTTATTTTCTAGTTGAAATGTATACTAGGATGCAGACGGTGCTTAGTAGCACCCAACACCCGTTGTCCACAGACCGTGGACGACTTGTGTGATTGGTTGTGTTGTGAAATTTGACTGTTGATTGTGATGTATAAAATATATATATTCATGTGTTGAAATAAAATATATATTCATGTGTTGAATAAAATATATATTCATGTGTTGAAGTAAAATATATATTCATGTGTTGAAGTAAAATATATATTCATGTGTTGAAATAAAATATATATTCATGTGTTGAAGTAAAAATATATATTCATGTATTGAAGTAAAATATATATTCATGTGTTGAAATAAAATAAATATTCATTTACAAATCGAACGATTTGTTTATGTACACCGATTTGACTGATATTGATTGGGACGATAAATTTTACACATCACCCAACTGCACAAATAAAAATATGTGTTTGTTGATGTGAAACCCCACACGGGTGTTGGGATGAAATTGGCCATACACTAGTCCAAATAATTAGCTGTATGTCGATCGATAGACTGACAGGCTGTTATAAGCGTTAAATATTTATATTTGATGCTTATGCAGTGTAGAATGCACTTTGGGTAATGGTTGCGCGTGTTTGATTGTTGTAGTGTACGTGTGTGTATGAAATCCATATAATTAACACTATATGGTAGTTGATTGGGCCTCAATCCAATTTGGAAAATATATATTCATGTGTTGAATAGAAGAAAATTCATGTGTTGAATAAAATATATATTCATGTGTTGAATAGAGGAAAATTCATGTGTTGAATAAAATATATATTCATGTGTTGAATAGAAGAAAATTCATGTGTTGAATAAAATATATATTCATGTGTTGAATAAAAGAAAATTTCATATGTTGAAGAAAATCTTCATTTGTTGAATAGAATAACGAACTTATTGAAATATATAAAGCCGTGTTGATTAGATTGACGCTATTTCGACGTGAACGATATTTGTATCGGTTTTATTCATTTTTATAATGAATATAGAAAAGGAAGTGATTTCAAAATATAACGTTTTGAAAATATTATCATTTATAGATTAATGATATGGAATATTCAATTTTGATTAGAAATTGAATATGAAGTTAAAATCGTTTTGAAAACGAATTTTAAACAATTTATAAAATACATTTTGAAAGGAAATCGACGAAATATATATAATACATATATTATATATATAATGGCCGGAATAGAATGCGTCGCGCTGCGGCAGTTCGCGAATTTCGACCACTGACTTCGAATGAATATTACGGGAGATCCGACCGTCGGATTCTCCTAAAACCGGAACCATTGGGTTCGTATCGAAAAGAGATTTCTAACGAATGTTAGTGATGTGAAATCTAACGGTTGGATTTGGAGTTATGTCCAAATCAAATTTGGAAAAGATCGCTGTAAGTGCAGCTCGATGGCCGTTGATGGAAATCGACTGTACGGGCCTCGATAAAATTATTAAAAATATCAATAATTTGTGTTAAATCATAAGAAATGATTTGTGAAGAATTTGGATGAAAAATTCCAAATTTGAAAAGATAAAAATAGATTTTTATCGAAATGAACTAGTTTTGAACTAGAATTATAATTCCATTTATTTTTAAAATAAATAAAATGGATTTGAAATGGTTTTGAAAATAACCAGAATTTCCAATAATTGAGTTGGAAAGGATTTGAATCAAAATTGTCTTTGGGATATTTCGATGTTGGATTTCGTGATTATACAGATATTGTTATGGAAATTTGAAAGACATATTTATATCGTTATTTCCAATACGATATTTGTGGGTCGTAGAATTTGATATTGAATATAACCGATATATTTTCTATTCAGAGCCTTGTATTTAATATCAAATGGGATTTGGGTTTGTCGTGAATGGTGTCTTCATTAACACTGTTCTTAAACCCAGTTGAGAAAAAGATTAAATCTTTTTATTTAGATTTAATCAAGTATACCAATTAAATGATGTTTAATTGAAATTGAATTAGAATGTGATTTTGGGTTTATCGTGAACTGTGTTTTAAGAGACATTGGTTCTTTAACCCAGTTAAAGACAGGATATGGTTTCCCAAGTTAAATAATCATTGATAGTGATTATTGGGAAGATTAAGACCAAGTGGTGTTTTAATGAATCTTTGATTAGATTAAAATGATCGAGAATGGATTATCACCAGTTTTGCTCCAGGCGATAGGTAAATCTTTAATTAGATTTAAACGTGAAATGGTAATGGAATTTACCGATAACACCGTGGTGTTAGATATGAAGTATTACTAGTTTTACTTCATGGGATGAATAGGTTGGGATTGGGAAATAAAATAAATGATTACTTCGATGTGGTTCGCTAATCCCGACTAGTTTGAATTGATATTCAAAGAAGATTAAAGAATAAATTTAAAGAATTTATCTTTGATAAAATTAATGGGAACCTTTCCCAAAGTATAAGAATATTTGAATAAAAGAATATTCTGAAGTGGAATGAGGCATATGTTGTGTTTGTGTAACACTTGTTTATTATATATGCGATTTATTCAGAAAGACCGGGTTTATCCCATTCTGAATAACTGATTCGACGTGGTGTCGAGGATGAAGACGGTGGATATGCAAGGTACAAGGTGCCTCCGATTTCGTTCAGACCCAGAACGAACTTGTAAATGGAATGTGTGTCTGACAATGGATTTTATTCTGTGTGATTGATTTCTATTAAATATATATCTGTTTGGCGGCGGAGAATTTATTCTCTTTCTTAACGCCCTTCTCTGAGACGTACGAGCTCAGGGGTTATATGTTGATGGATATCAATCGCATGGAGTGAATGGCCTGTGTGGCATGCCTAAGTGGTAATTGATCAACGCTTCTGTTGAAAAGCAAAGTCTTGTGGTAGATGATCAAAGCACCGCCTATGTGGCATAGCTTTGTGTAACGTTGATTCGCGAGCCTCACACCCCGGTTGTGAACCAAAAACGAGAGAGGACCTCAGGGAGGGCATGCGTTTCCTTCTAGCTAGGGTGGTGTCAGTGACCTACCAGCGCTGATATTTATATTATTTTCACCTATGTGGTTGTTGCTGTTGCGAGGCGCCTCGGATATATCGGTGACTGTGTGGAGCCGATGGAGTCATTTGGCTCATTTACGCCCCCAAAGGGTGGAGAAACGCAGTGTTCAGGCATTTTAATCCACATCGATGGACCGGCCCTGACGATCCAAGGGCTTGACTGAGTACTTGTCCTGAGGCTCGGGCTAGAGAGTCTCGAATTCGGTGAGGACTATCTTTTGCCTCGGTTCGCAGATGGAAATCCAACTTCTAATACATGACTTTGCGGTTTTATTTGTAGAGCCTAGTATGGCGATATAGTGGTATGGGGCACTTATGCCGTTTACGATTGATACTTATGATTGAAATTGTTTTGACACTATACACTTATAGTAATAATAAAACATGAAATTTAGCGTATCAAGCATTCTTTTGGTTATTATAAGGTAAAAACCCTATCCTCCGGCTTGCGTTGCATTGTGTGATGGGACCTGGGTCTTATAATAGCTTCATTGTTCTTCGTTTAGCATTGCGCTGTTGTTTTATGCACTGGTATTCTTGGGAGGAAATACGTTCCGTGTTATATAGCGTGGTCCCTTGATTTACCTAACTTTAAAATAAAGATTAATAACTGTTTTAGTTCTCACACCAGTCACATGACTGACCTGGAGTTTATTGTTTTAACCTAAACTCTGGGTGCCCTTATTTTGACACGGGCAGCTAGTAGTTTTGGTTTTGCAGATTTATATTCACAGGATCCTGATTTACAGCTGGAACGATACTTGGAAAGCTCTGTATCCGTGTATTACTTTCAGTTGTGTATTGTATTATTTTTCCGCTGCTATGTAATGTAATTTAAATCTATGATATTTTCTATGTAATATTTATTCATACTCTATATGTTCTTGTATTCTGATGGAATTGATGTAATTAACAATGAAATGTTCTTCTGTTTGTATTCTGATTTGTCGTTCTGAAAACAATCAGGGGTTTCAAACGGTCTTCGTCGGTTTAGCGATCGATTCGGATCGAGCGAAATTCCTGATCGTTACATTTGGTATCAGAGCTTTGGTTTACAAAGCTCAGAGAACAAGACACATTAGAATCATACGAAAGAATTCATCAGAGATTGGATTAGTAATATCCAACGAGAATGACTCGTTATAGATAGGATCAGTAGTATCCTAGAACGAGTGTGAAGAGTATATTTTTAAAATGAAACAAATTTTGTTCTGAAAATTTAAATCAATTATTCGTATTTGACTATTTATTTTATATTGATTTGGACAATCCAGTATATAAAATTTTTGCATATACGTCTGATCTTCGTGTGTTTGAAGTTTTAATATACTGGATAGATATAGAATCACACACTAGTCGCCCGGAGACGATTCTGATGATAGTCTAGACATCATCAGAATTGGTATTCGAGTTTCGAAGGTGTGATATCTATATATTTCCATTAGACTGGTGTGAGAACCAAAATATAGTTAGAATATATTATTGTGACTTGGCATCAAAAACGTGATTTTTGACCATATATCCAAGTTATGAATTTGAAAAGCTAATCAACTAATTGATTGCTGATTGTGTTGTTTGATTAAACCAATGTTGAACCTTTAGCCAAATTGAACCAAATATTGATTTGTATTGAAAATTAGTCGCATTTGCATGCATATACATGTACTTATATTGAACAGGTCATAGCACGGAAGCTAGAGAAGAGGAATAAAATTGTTTGCCCGACAAATAGGTACATGTTTATTGTATTTCTTGTGTTTTTGATGATTTTATGAGCCGATTGGCTAGCCGCTTGGCTGTTTCTTTTTCTTTTTGGATTGGTGAGGGCCATGGAAGGCTATTTGAAATATCTCGAAGCTCCCGGTGCAGGGGAGGTTATGGCGAAGTTTTTCGAAAATTTAGGGTGTTAGCCAAATTTTTGAAGAATTTGAAAAGTTCTTAGAGACTGAAAAGTTGAAGAACTTAAGCCATAATGAAAACAATGGAAGTTGAGTTGATTTGTAAAACAACTTTCAGCTTCGTGCCTTTTCGGGGACGAAAAGTTTTAAGTGGGGGAGATTGTAATAACCCGGAAATCCAAGCTAATTTAAAATTTTTATTTTGGCAATTTTAGCGAATTTTGATTATTTAAAATGAATTATTTTAAATAATAACGACGAGAAATTTATTTTGAATAGAATTTGAACGTATATATTAATATAGATCGTCGTTTGAATATAAATATTTATTTTAAATTATAAAAGGAATTGAAATTGGCGCGGTAGTTTGAAATTTCGATTTCAAAGTTCAAATGGACGTACAGAATACAAAATAAACCGGATTTTAGCGAAACCAAAAATATTAGAATCTAATTGAGAATATCTTTCCAATGAATTCGAAAAATCAAAATTTCATAGCGGGACTAAAAAGTTATGTCTAGTTGAAAATCCAGAATAGTCGTTGTGGAAATTCTGGCCCTTAAAAATGGAAATTTTGCTAACGACCTCGAATTTCGACGAAACCACTTTCGTTGGATCCTTGATGTCAATTTATTGCTCGGTTTCAAAATTCGTAATTTTCTGATTCAATATGTGAGCGTAGCAAAGGAAAACGCGTTTGACCAGTTTTAGTTGATTTTAATCGACTGGAAAATGGCCATTTTTCAAACGGTCTCAGAATTTGACAAAATTAGTTTTATTAGGACCGTATCGTCAATACGAAGCTAGAAAATATTTTTCGGGAATTTTTAGAGTCCGTATGTGGCCCTGATAAATTGAAATGTGCGTTCAAATTCAATATATAGGTTTATATGTTGATTTTGACGAAAACTGATCGAAATGATTGAATCATCTTACGATACCTTTCCCATTGTGTTCGGAATGGGGGTAATTAGTTAGGGGCGATAGTTGTTGGGTTCAATTGGGGTTCAGACAAAAAGTCAACTTTTAAGAGAAAGAAAATTAATTAAATACTATATATTTATTTACACCCTTTCCCCCCTTACATTCTTTCTCCCTTCACCATCTTTCGGAATCAGATAAAGAAGAAAAAAACGAACGACGAGGCCGCGGTCGACTCCACCACCACGCCGGAGACCTCCACCACCGCCGCTCCTCCCAGCGCCGCACCCTCGTTCTTCCCTCTCTCCTCTCTCCCCAGCCCTAGCTCGAAACCCTAAACCCCAATCTCGGAAATTGCCCCCCGGTCCGTCGCCTATCGCCTGAGATCGCACCCACTGCTCCGGCGACTGCTCTCCACAACGCCTGACCTCTAGTAGCCTCCGTCGCCACCATAACCGAATTAAAAAGTGAGATTTCTCTTTATTTATTTATTAGGGTATAATTAGTTTATTTAAATTAGAGGAAAAAAAACAGGATTTTTATATATAAAGCAACATGATAAAAAAATTAGATTTTTCTCTATGTAAAATGTGATTTTTATCTATATTTGAAAGGTAGAAAAATGTGATTTTTATCTATATTAGAAAGGTAGAAAAATGTGATTTTTATCTATATTTGAAAAGTAGAAAAATGTGATTTTTATCTATATTTGAAAGGTAGAAAAATGTGTTTTTATCTATATTTGAAAAGTAGAAAAATGTGATTTTTATCTATATTTGAAAGGTAGAAAAATGTGATTTTTATCTATATTTGAAAAGTAGACAAACGAGATTTTTATCGGTATTTGAACAGTACAAAATGTGATTTTTATCTATATTTGAACAGAATAAAAATGTAGTCTTTAAATATAATTTTTAGCGGAGTAAGAATATAATTTTTAGAATTGAAATAAAAATGTGATTTTTATATAAATCGTGTGAAACAGAGTGCGATGGAACCGATTGGAAATGCGACGAATATTTTCTACATATGAAGAGCCGTGGCGTTTGGTTCAGCTTCTCGGTGAGAACTTCTCACTTTTATTTTATTTTCTAGTTGAAATATATACTAGGATGCTGACGGTGCTTCGTAGCACCCAACATCCGTTGTCCACAGACCATGGACGACTTGTGTGATTGGTTGTGTTGTGAAATTTGACTGTTGATTGTGATGTATAAAATATATATTCATGCGTTGAAATAAAATATATATTCATGTGTTGAAGTAAAATATATATTCATGTGTTGAAATAAAATATATATTCATGTATTGAAATAAAATATATATTCATGTGTTGAAGTAAAATATATATTCATGTGTTGAAGTAAAATATGTATTCATGTGTTGAAATAAAATAAATATTCATTTACAGATCAAAGGATTTGTTTATGTACACCGATTTGACTGATATTGATTGGGACGACAAATTTTACACATCGCCCAACTGCACAAATAAAAATCTGTGTTTGTTGATGTGAAACCCCACACGGGTGTTGGGATGAAATTGGCCATAACAAATAAAAATCTGTGTTTGTTGATGTGAAACCCCACACGGGTGTTGGGATGAAATTGGCCATACACTAGTCCCAATAATTAGCTATATGTCGATCGATAGATTGACAGGCTGTTATAAGCGTTAAATATTTATATTTGATGCTTATGCAGTGTAGAATGCACTCAGGTGATGGTTGCCCGTGTTTGATTGTTGTAGTGTACGCGTGTGTATGAAATCCATATAATTAACATATATGGTAGTTGATTGGGCCTCATTCCAATTTGGAAAATATATATTCATGCGTTGAATAGAAGAAAATTCATGTGTTGAATAAAATATATATTCATGTGTTGAATAGAAGAAAATTCATGTGTTGAATAAAATATATATTCATGTGTTGAATAGAAGAAAATTCATGTGTTGAATAAAATATATATTCATGTGTTGAATAAAAGAAAATTTCATATATTGAAGAAAAATTTCATTTGTTGAATAGAATAACGAACTTATTGAAATATATAAAGCCGTGTTGATTAGATTGACGCTATTTCGACATGAACGATATTTGTATCGGTTTTATTCATTTTTATGATGAATATAGAAAAGGAAGTGATTTCAAAATATAACGTTTTGAAAATATTATCATTTATAGACTAATGATATGGAATATTCAATTTTGATTAGAAATTGAATATGAAGTTAAAATCATTTTGAAAATGAATTTTAAACGATTTATAAAATACATTTTGAAAGGAATTCGATGAAGTATACATAATATATATTATATATATAATGGTCGGAACAGAACACGCTGCGCCGTGGTAGTTTGTGAATTTCGACCATTGACTTCAAATGGATATTACGGGAGATCCGAACGTTGGATTCTCCTAAAACCGGAACCGTTGGGTTCGTATCGAAAAGAGCTTTCTAACGAATGTTAGTGATGTGAAATCTAACGGTTGGATTTGGAATTATGTCCAAATCAAATTTGGAAAAGGTCGCTGTAAGTGCAGTTCGCTGGCCGTTGGTGGAAATCGACTGTACGGGCCTTGATAAAATTATTAAAAATATCAATAATTTGTGTAAAATCATAAGAAATGATTTGTGAAGAATTGGGATGAAAAATTCCAAATTTGAAAAGATAAAATTAGATTTTTATCGAAATGAACTGGTTTTGAACTGGAATTATAATTCCATTTATTTTTAAAATAAATAAAGTGGATTTGAAATGGTTTTGAAAATAACCAGAATTTCCAATAATTGAGTTGGAAAGGATTTGAATCGAAATTGTCCTTGGGATATTTCGATGTTGGATTTCGTGATTATACAGATATTGTTATGGAAAATTGAAAGATATATTTATATCGTTATTTCCAATAAGATATTTGTGGGTCGTATAATTTGATATTGAATATAACCGATATATTTTCTATTCAGAGCCTTGTATTTAATATCAAATGGGATTTGGGTTTGTCGTGAATGGTGTCTTCATTAACACTGTTCTTAAACCCAGTTGAGAAAAAGATTAAATCTTTTTATTTAGATTTAATCAAGTATACCAATTAAATGATGTTTAATTGGAATTGAATTAGAATGTGATTTTGGGTTTATCGTGAACCGTGTTTTAAGAGACATTGGTTCTTTAACCTAGTTAAAGACATGATATGGTTTCCCAAGTTAAATAATCATTGATAGTGATTATTGGGAAAATTAAGACCAAGTGGTGTTTTAATGAATCTTTGATTAGATTGAAATGATCAACAATGGAGTATCACCAGTTTTGCTCCAGGCGATAGTTAAATCTTTAATTAGATTTAAACGTGAAATGTTAATGGAATTTACCAATAACACCGTGGTGTTAGATATGAAGTATTACCAGTTTTACTTCATGGGATGAATAGGTTGGGATTGGGAAATAAAATAAATGATTACTTCGTTGTGGTTCGCTAATCCCGACTAGTTTGAATTGATATTCAAAGAAGATTAAAGAATAAATTTAAAGAATTAATCATTGATAAAATTAATGGGAACCTTGCCCAAATTGTAAGAATATTTAAATAAAAGAATATTCTGAATTGGAATGAGGCGTATGTTGTGTTTGTGTAACACTTGTTTATTATATATGCGAGTTATTCAGAAAGACCGGGTTTATCCCATTCTGAATAACTGATTCGACGTGGTGTCGAGGATGAAGACAATGGATATGCAAGGTACAAGGTGCCTCCGGTTTCGTTCAAACCCAGAACGAACTTGTAAATAGACTGTGTGTCTGACATTGGATTTTTGTGATTGATTTCTATTAAATATATATTTGTTTGGCGATGGAGAATTTATTCTCTTGCTTAACGCCCTTCTCTGAGACGTACGAGCTCAGGGGTTATATATTGATGGATATCAATCGCATGGAGTGAATGGACTGTGTGGCATGCCTAATTGGCAATTGATCAAGGCTTCTGTTGAAAAGAAAAGTCTTGTGGTTGATGATCAAAGAACTGTCTGTGTGGCATAGCTTTGTGTAACGTTGATTCGCGAGCCTCACACCCTGGTTGTGAACCAAAAACGGGAGAGGACCTCAGGGAGGGCATGCGTTTCCTTCTAGCTAGGGTGGTGTTTGTGACCTATCCGCCCTGACATTTATATTATTTTCACCTGTATGGTTATTGCTGTTGCGAGGCGCCTCGGATATATCGGTGACTGTGTGGAGCCGATGGAGTCATTTGGCTCATTTACGCCCCAAAGGGTGGGGAAACGCAGTGTTCAGGCATTTTAATCCACATCGATGGGCCGGCCCTGACGATCCAAGGGCTTGACTGAGTACTTCTCCTGAGGCTAGGGCTAGAGAGTCTCGAATTCGGTGAGAACTATCTTTTGCCTCGGTTCACAGATGGAAATCCAGCTTCCAATACGTGACTTTGCGGTTTTGTTTGTAGAGCCTAGTATGGCGACATAGTGGTATGGGGAACTTATGTTGTCTATGATTGATACTTATGATTGAAATTGTTTTGAAACTATACACTTATAGTAATAATAAAACATGAAATTTAGCGTATCAAGCATTCTTTGGCTATTATAAGGTAAAAACCCTATCCTCCTGCTTGCGTTGCATTGTGTGATGGGACCTGGGTCTTATAATAGCTTCATTGTTCTTTATTTAGCATTGCGCTGTTGTTTTATGTATTGGTATTCTTAGGAGGAAACCCGTTCCGTGTTATACGGCGTGGTCCCTTGATTTACCTAACTTTAAAATAAAGATTAATAACTATTTTAGTTCTCACACCAGTCACATGACTGACCTGGAGTTTATTGTTTTAACCTAAACTCTGGGTGCCCTTATTTTGACACGGGCAGCTAGTAGTTTGGGTTTTGCAGATTTATGTTCAAAGGATCCTGATTTACAGCTGGAACGATACTTGGAAAGCTCTGTATCCGTGTATTACTTTCAGTTGTGTATTGTATTATTTTTCTGCTGGTATGTAATGTAATTTAAATCTCTGATATTTTCTGTGTAATATTTATTCATACTCTGTATATTCTTGTATTCTGATGGAATTGTTGTAATTAACAATGAAATGTTCTTCTGTTTGTATTCTGATTTGTCGTGTTCTCAAAACAATCAGGGGTTTCGAACGGTCTTGGTCGGTTTAGTGATCGATTCAGATCGAGCGAAATTCCTGATCGTTACATTATATCTGCTAGAATTTAGATTATTTTTGTTCTTGTTTACTGTGTGTGTTTCTATGACAGTTATGTAGGTGACTGAACTGACTGTGAAGCAGACTGAAGAAGTGAGTGACATAATGTATATAAGTGAGTATATGAATGAGTGATTGTATATGAGTGGCTAAGTGTTGTAGTGAGGAACCGATGTAACAAATGAAAATGAAATTGAATGTATTATATTACATGTACAAATAGTGGAGTTATAAAATTTGTATTACTGCAACATTGAAAATAAAATATTTTATTTAGATAAAGTACTGTTTCAATATTTAAAGTCTTATGCAGTAGTATTCTATTTATTATTTAATTATGTCTGTGATGTAGTAGAATGGTACAATTGCAAACACATTTATAATACATATATATTTGTTATCATCAAACAAAAATCACATAATTGTCATATACAACACATTCGGTCTCAGATCAATAGATGTCATCGGTCTATTGATTTGAACAGTAATAATAGCAATACTACTAACAATCTTGAAACTAATGCTATTGAATATTTCTCTGCATTATATAATGGTGTATGTGAAACTAATTTACCTGTTACTGAATGCAGGAGAATCGAAAATGCCAGAGGTAGGTGGTTGATGTGTAGTCTGATCACCTACGTGGAGATTTGGTCTACTATCACCTCCATTAGTGTTGATTCTAGTCCAGGCCCTAATTGAATGAACTCCTTATTCTTAAAAGTACACTGGAAAGACCTGAGAGAAAGCAATCGAATGATGATACAAGAAGCTTTCGATAAAGGAAAAATTATCAAAGAGATAAATCACACATTCATTTGTTTAATACCAAAAGTTGACAACCCTACCAGACCTGAAGAGTGCAGACCAATTGCTTATTATAATGTGGTGTACAAAATTCTGAGTAAAGTAATTTACAATAGAATGAAGCAAGTATTACCATACAACATTGTTGAATGTAAGAGTGCATCCATAAAAGGTAAAAGCATATCTGAATCTGAAAACTCGTTGTTGGCACATGAACTCTAGAAATTTCAACAAACCAGGTACAAATAAATTCTGTATGAAATTTAATCTTCATAAAACATATAATAAAGTTAATCGCCATTTTATTATTCATAGGCTAAGATGCATAGGATTTCGTGGAAATATTGTTAATTTGATAGGTGAATGTATTGACACTCCAACAATATCCATTATGATTAATGGAGTTCCTAAAGGTTATATTGGATCTAAACGTGGAATTAGACAAGGAGACCCTCTTTCTCCTAACCTTTTTATAGTAGATATGGAGTATTTTTTTTTCCTCCGGATGGAGTTAGCAGAGAACAATAGACTAGTCTGGACGGTGTACAATTTCCAACCTAAGATAAGCCACCTTCTTATGCAGACGACCTGATAATATGCATTAAATCAAATGTAACTACTACAGGAACTATTAAAGACAAATTTCACTTACTGGAGAAGTATGCTAGTTTGAAGTTAAGTGAGAAAAAGTCCAAATGTTATTTTAAATAAATTTCGTGATGAGAGAGATAAAATTTTGGAAATTCCTGGTGTTTCTGAAGGAGCACTCCCGGTTAAATATCTGGGTATCCCTTATCTACAAATAAGATCACGGACAGAGAATGTGTTAGCTTGATAGATAAGATAAAAGGAAAATTACAAGGTTGGAGCCCCAAACTCCTAACAATTGTAAGCAAAATTGAATCAGTACATACAATGATCCAAGCAAAGGTAAACTATTGGTTACAAACATTTCAGATTCCAATGGCATCAATAGAAGAGATAGAAAGAGTATGCGTTGAATTCATCTGGAAAAAGGGGATGCATAAATCAAATAGTGATTTGTGTAGACCAAAAAATGAAGGAGGAGCAGGTCTCAGAAACTTAAGGGATTTGAAAGATGTTTTCACCCTTAAACATGGATGGAAAATCATATCATCAGACGACATCTGGGCTCGTTAGATGAGACGGAGATATGTCAAAGGTAATTTCTTGCATATGAATTCATATAATAATGTGTCAACTATATGGAAGACGATACTAAAAATTATGGACAAACTGTCATCCAATTGCTCTAGAAAATTTGCGAATGGTAGAGACACTAATTTATGGAATGACCTATGGATTGTCGGCAAATCTCTCATTGACAATGTAGGTTGGGATGCTTATTCAACATTTGATGTACTTTGGAAAACAGTGGATACAATTATAGATAATCATCAATAGAGATGTGAGAAACTTCCATCTGGCAATGAACACAAGCAAATAATCGAAGGAATGGCTTCATTTACTAGTCGACGGAGAGATATTTGGAGTTGGAATCATTCTATCATAAATTTTTCTATTAAATCTGCCTGGAACACCATACACACGTGTAACCATCAACGTAACTGGTGTCGAATTGTTTGGACAGATCAAATTGCCCCGAAAAACTATTTCTTAGCATTTAAAGCGATGCTTAATCGCTTACCAACAGGAGACATGCTATCTTCTAGGGCATAACTAATGTAAAATTTTATGTACTATATTGCTATGTTGATGAAATACATGACTACCAATTTTTTTTCGTTGTAATTACGCTAATACTGTTCTAGAGAATTTCTTATCAGTGTACAAACTCCCAATTCAAAGCAACAATTTGAAGGAAACGATCTCTGTAACACCTCGCATTTTTAATATAATTAAAAATATATACATATGCATAGATAGGTTAATAATGGTGATGTACAATGAAAATTACTTAATATGAAAGAGAAGGAAAGATTAATTCAATGGCAGTGTAAGTAACGGAGAAGATAATAAAATAAGGATACTTAATTTAAATATCAGGAATTAAGTAAAATGGACGCCACCATTGCATTCGTCTTGGAATTCTACATGAAATAGAGTCCAAGTTTTCGAAAATCGGACTCCGTATGAAAGAGTTATGGCCTTCAGAAGATTCAAAACAGTTCGAAATTTGACCCAGGCAGCTGGGCGGGAAATTTTCCGCCCAGAACAGGGCAGGTCGACCTAGGAGGTCGACCTGGGGGTTGACCTACCCCTGATCTGGGAAGTTTTTGTGCCTGTGACGTGGTTTGACGTGCTGTACGGACCGGATGGCTTCTAGGTCAATCCTAGGACCCTAAAACGCTCTCTACACCTATAAAATAGTGCCTAGACCTAACCTAATTCATAAACAATTCCTTTTGACGCCTCCATGCCACCAAACTTCAACCAAACATGGCTGCCGCCTCAAAACCTTAAACTAAATTGCAAGTTCTTCAGCAACTTTGAAGTTTAATCAAATCAAGAAGCAAAATTCTTCATCAATGATTCAAGCTCTTCACCAATAATCAAATAAAAAGATTAAATTTGCATTCTACATCAACAACAAATCGCTTATTTCTCTAAACCCGTCAATGTGAGTGGATTTAAACTAAATTTGTTGTATAATGTTGCTTCTATCATTTACCATTCCCCATAATGAATATGATGTTAATTTAATAAGATCTGTTATTTTATTTATGCCTACGTATGAGTTCTCTCCTTTTTATCTTTTCCCCTTTTATTTTTGGATCTAGGTTATCTCGAACCTAGACGAAATCTTATTATACAATACGCACGATTGGAATATGGGGATATTGGAATATAATCTGAAATTTTGGGTTTTGTGGCATAACAATTGTTATTGCATATATTGGGCATAATCTATTTTATGCAGTCAAGGAATATAATCTATAATGTTGAATTTATGTAAGTTTGACATAATAGTCGTTGGATATGGAATTGGTATAATTCAACATTAACAACATGTAATTGGATAACATGGATTGGTGAAATTTATTCGTGACTTGAAAAGTAAGCCTAGAGGGTGAATTAGATTACATGTATGAACGTGGGAATATTGGGGTATATATATTGGGAAAATATTGATTATATGAAATTGGGTATAATTGGATATTGGAAATTGGCATGTTTGGGTATGAATAACATGGAATTAGTGAATTTGGCTATAATTGGATAATTTGGGTAATACGAAAATTGACTAACTATTATGTAATTGGCGTAGTGAATGGAAAATTGGAAATAGGCATAAAAATGAAATGTAATTAAGTTGAATTTGGAACATATGACATGAATTTGGGGTTTGGGTGAAAGACGATTATAAACTTGATTTGCGGTGATGTGAAATTAAATAATAGGCAAACTTTTCATAGGGACAAGGGAAGATTATGACTTAAGATGTAATACAAGACTTGAAGGGTGGGACGACTCATACTATGAAATAAGCCAAATCTAAAATTAATGACATGAAATGGGGAATGATAAATAACCTATTATGAATAAATTTGAATAAGGCAAGAAAGGATAATAGGTGGAAATTATAACTTATGGGACAAGATAAGTTATAGGAAACGATAAGGAAGATGAGATAACTTATATGTAAAGATATACTTAAATTAAGTGGTTTGGAAAGGAGAAATGTGAAATTAAAAATGATATAAGTTATATGAGTGGAAAAGAAGTAAATTAGAATCACATATATTGGTTGGGTTGAGTAATTCTCTGGGTGCTAGTCTGATGTTGATTTCGGTCTTCGGGGCTGGTGTTTATAGGGTTATTCTCCTAACCAGTATGTATGTGGGATAAGGCATACTTAACTATGAATTAAGTATAACATGTTGTTGTAACCCAAAAAGGGAATAATTTATGAAATTGGAAAATAACATGTTGTGGGCTTGTTAATGGACTTAAGTGGGTTAAGTATAAATTGAATTAATAAGCAAGGGCAACTTGGTGAATACGAAAAAAAGGAAGCTAATGTGAATAACCAAGTTAAATGAGAAAGTTGACGAGGTGGCACAAGCGTGAAATAAATGGTTAGATTTAGGGTCTAATGACATATAAAACTAAGGCACCTGAAGCAGTCCGTACGTTGTAGGATGAATAACCCAACGAGGTAGATCATGATGGTGTCAAAAGGCCTGAGGAGAGCGCACATTCGCTATTTTGGCGGCTCCAACGGATTGGAAGGGGAAGCACGCGGCTTCCAGCGACGTTAAAGGTGCTCCTGGTAGTCCTTTGTAGTGGTTTAGCTTCGGGCTAGGATTACAGAGGTTGTGTCTGCGTGGAACTACCAGGTGGGTGGGCCTTGACTGCACAAATAGGTGGCAGTCAGAATGCTGTACGTGGTGGAATTAAGGGTGGTTCGGCGGTTGCCTCAGGCGGAGGTTGAGGGTCAAGACCAAACGATAGCAAGATCGTCGAACGCCTGTCACCAGCAGCCTAAGGAATGCGAAAAGACAAGAGCTAACCCCTAGAGATCGTTAACCTTTGCTATCAAGGGACGGGTGCGGGGAGACCCCACGTGGATGTTTAGATTGATTGCTTGTTATGGGTGGTCGCTTAGCTCGTGTGGTGTTTACTAGTTGAGGGAGGGGCTGAGGTAGGGCCATAGCCACCATAGAAAAACCAGACCCGAGGGATATCTGTACATTGGACACTCTTAGAGGCGGGCCCGTACAGATATAGAAAAGCTCCCGACCGAGTTCCGTGTTTTTTGGTGTTTCCCTGCCACAGAACTTGGGTGCACAAGTAGAGGTTATATGCAGTAGAAACATCGAGTACGATTGATGATACGTACGTGGGAAAGTCTAGGTACAACCATTTCTGCTCTGGGTGGTGTATCGTAGATTAAAGGTCATTATTCGGTGATGGAACCAAACTCGATTGAAAAGTTTGAGGATAGCTGTCAGTACGCTTACGTAGCATAGCGATAGTGGTTCTATGTGGATGTAGCATTGTACGTTACTATGGCATAAGATGAGGGACTACGCATATTACTGTGGCGATACGGAGGAGACCATGCGAGTGGGGTATCACGGGGTGTACCTCAGTTTAGGGGTAGCTACATATACACTATATTAGGTTAATCTACTAGGGGGTAGATGTAATGACCCGCATTGGCAGAGGTATTATAATTAATTTATTTAATTATATAAATAGTGATGTAGTGAATTAAATGGTGGTTTAATTAAATAATATGGAATAATTAATTTAATTACATAATTAAATAATATATTTAATTCAGAAATAATCAAAAATATTGGAAGTCACAATATTCTATGAACAGGGTCATCCCAAATATTTAATTCAGCTTAGAGTTGAATTATATTGACGAATATATTCAATCGATGACAGTTTGAACGTGGAATTATAATATAATTATAATCGAGCTCGAAATGGCGCTGCAGTTCGTAAATTGGCGATTCGAACTTCAACTGAATGTACGGGATTCGTTTTAAATCGGATTTCTATGAAACAAGAAACGTGTGGAGCTGGTGGAATATATCTTTCTAATGGAAGAGAAATATCGGGATTTCGTCGTATAGATTTTGAGATATGTCCAAATCAAATTTTAAAATTGTCGCTATAGAATTGTTTATCGACCGTAACGGATTATTCGATATAACTAGACACCGGGTTTGAATTTAGACAAGGTTCTTTTGGGACGTAGTGATAATTTATTTTTTAGAATTTTACTGTAATTTTTAATTAATTTAATAAGCGACTTTGTATTTGAAGTATTTCGCACCCTGAAATCAACATTTTGAAGTTTCAAAATATGAATCCATCTACCGGTATTATTATATTTCTGGAGTCGGGACACCTCGCTCGTCACGATGACATTTGTATTTCTGTCCTTAGCAGAGTGTAACTAAACCGAGTTTTACGTAATAGGATGCGGTACTTCTTAGTTAAGAAATAAAAATAAAATATCTATCCTAAATTATCCTAAGTCATTTGGACCAAAGGAAGGCCACGTTCAAGTGTTCTCAGCCGCTTGTTGTTTTCGAAATTGTGGAGATAGGAAAAACCATATAAATTAATATCTAAAACCTTCCACTATAAAAGAGACTTAAGTCCTTTGTTAAAACCTAATTACATTCTCGAAATGAAAAAAGGCGCCGCTGGTTTTTCCTTTTTTTCTCAGTAAACCAACTCGATCCTCACAAAATCATATTAATTCAAATAAAATCAAACAAATCGTCAAATAGGTATGATCGAATTCGTGTGGGTTTGCTCTTCCATCCCATACCCGTTTTAATGGGTTCGATCTTGGTTTTTTCAGCACCGAGAATGAACAAAGCGCAAGCTAGGGTTGGTAATTTACTGACCTTGATGCCTTGAACCTCGATTTAGTTGTTGTATTTGGTTTTGTTGGGGATTTTCGCACGTTCTGTGAAATTTTTGATGGGTTCCGTGATATAAAGGTTCGATCTTTGTGGAGCAGAAGTCAGAGGAAGGTTTCAAAGATATGGGTGAAGTGTCGAGGTGTTTAAGGGGAAAAAAAATCATGTTTTCAGTTGAAAGGATTTCAAGTGCGGAAGTGGTAGTTGCGGAGTATTCTATTTCTTGCGTTGGGATAATACTGGAGCGAGGAGCACTGAGTTTTTGTTGTGGCAGAAGGGAAGCACGTCTGTTGTTGCATGAATACACTTTGGGGAAGAATGTGCCGAAATGGCTATTGTGTAGAAGCCGAAATTTCCAGTGACCGTACTGGGAAGAATCATCTTAGCAAAGTGATTAAATATAATACTGGTATTAAGGAAAATGAATTAATTACTTAGGTGCATAAGGGGAGATGTGAAGCAAGAAGAGGTCGGCTAATGGTTTAAAGGATCGGCAGATGCTTTCAGGCAAGAAAGGAAATAAGCGGGTCGGGTTTTACTTGTTGGATGGAACTAGTTTAGGGGTCAACAAGTGTGCGTGTGAAGGAGTGATGTCTGGTGTTGTTCATCAAGAAGAAGAAGGTAATTGAAAAGGGGACGTGGTTGGGCTATGTCGAAATACATGAGGCCCAATAAAAGAAATACATATTTTTGAACGGATGAATGTTATATGCGGGTGGGAGATGGGAACGTTAGAGGCTATTTCCAGAGAAGAGTTGAAGATGGTCGGGTTCTAGTTTTGCTTGGGCCAAGAATAATCACGAACGGTCGGACCCGTTGGGATCGTATTGGTGGACACTACCCAATGAAGCTGACTGGAGGTGGAGTGGATGAATTTATGGCGAAATAAATTGTCCGAATGAATCAAATAACGCAAACCGATATTTATCGGTTAACGCGCCAATGTGAGTAAATCTCACTAACTCTGAACAGTTTATAATTTTATGTTGTATTTTTAGAACTGTTAGATATTGGCTGATTGACTGTGTGTTGACTGTTTGATTGAACTGCTAGTCAGTTAGTTAAATTTCTATATTGATTATGTTTAACAGAATGTATCATATAGAACTGAAAGTGATGTTATCTATATTGTTTAACATCTGTGATGCAGGGAAACAGGTTGGAGGAATCCAACTGGATTCCTCAACATTTATTTTACTGTTTTCATATATTGTGATATATGATGTGTTATATAATCTGTTATGGATTATGGGTGTTGAAATGATGTTGATCATTGTTATTCGATATTGTAAATATCATAAAAGACCCTGGGATGTAAAAAGAAGTATTTCAATGTATATTGAAATAAAGGAATTTTATAAAATCACAGGATTTTATAAAAGGAAATATTTATAAAACGAACACGGTTTTATAAAAGGGATATTTATTTAGAAAATAAATAGAAATAGAAAAGGAATATTTATTTAGAAAATAAATAGAAATAGAAAAGGGATATTTATTTAGAAAATAAATAGAAATAGAAAAGGGATATTTATTTAGAAAATAAATAGAAAAGGGATATTTATTTAGAAAGTAAATAGAAGTTATAAATAGGATATATTTGTAACGGTAAATAGAAGTTATAAATAGGATATATTTGTAACGGTAAATAGAAGTTATAAATAGGATATATTTGTAACGGTAAATAGAAGTT
This sequence comes from Allium sativum, assembly GCA_030737875.1. Lineage (NCBI taxonomy): Eukaryota > Viridiplantae > Streptophyta > Magnoliopsida > Asparagales > Amaryllidaceae > Allium > Allium sativum. The sequence continues at coordinate 254,747,894 of CM060927.1, read as the reverse complement.
ATAAATAGGATATATTTGTAACGGTAAATAGAAGTTGTAAATAGGATATATTTTGTAACGGTAAGTAAACGTTATAAAAAGGAAATAGTTGTAACGGAAAACGTAGTTTATAAAAAGAAGTTAATCGATTAGTGTTAAAGTAAAAGAAGTTAATCGATGTTAGTTTAATCGATTAGAATAGAAGCAAATGAGTTAATCGAATATAGTTATTCGAATAGAAAGTAAAAGGAGTAAATCGAATATAGTTTATTCGAATAGAATGAAATGGGTAAATCAAATATATAGTTTTCAAATAGAATTAAAAGAGCTATCGAATATAGTTTATTCGATAGGAGCTAAGTGAATAGAGTTAGAGTTAAATCAAATAAAGTTAAGTAAAAGGAGTCAATCGAATATAAGTATTCGAAGGAGGGTTAAGTAAGGAAGTTAGATAGTAAAAAGGAATAAAGTGAACTTTGCCTATTTCAAAGTTAGAAATGTTGTTCAGTTAAGGTCTGAGAGGTAGTTCTACCCCAACTTGATTGGCTTCGTTTTTACTAAGGAATAGTTAAGGCTCGGCAGTAAAGGAAATTGTTTGAGTTGGCATCGCGATGGTTTGTTTAAACATCTGTCTAAGTCCAATGAAGAAGCTTTGGAAATGTTTTCCAAATAAGAAACCAGAAATGTTTTCTAATAAAGAAAACAAGAAATGGAAATGTTTTCCATTGTTAATAACGTATATTTTCCAAATTTAGAAAATAGAAATATTGAATATAGGGAAACAGGAGATAAGTAAATTAATGAAATAAAGAGATAAATGTTGAATGATGTTTGATTGATATAAATTTCCTCCGGGAAATAATATCATTGTTTGCACACTTGTTTTATTCGATAGTTAAATCACAGACTATCGAAGTTTTGACCATTTTAACGTTGTTAATATGGAGAGACCGGTTGGATTATTATCCAAAGAACCACTCTGTATTGGCATAAGCGTTGCGAATCATATATGTCAAAGGAAATTGAAGACGGAGTTATGCAAGGGCTATCCTGTTTATAGAATAGTGCCTTCGGTTCATCCTGTTCCTGGATGACTTGTATGGATGGATGTCTGACAGAGTATTTCCAGACGATCACGTATATTGATTTCTCCAACTGTACCAAGAGTGGAAGCGAAGAAGGAAACTTCTTTTAGCTAACACATAATGTATGGTTGAGGACGTCAATCGGTGATTTGATGGATTTGACGATGTGACATTCGAAGTAAATCTGATGTGATGAAAAAGCGTAGCTTCTAGCCTCATCATCCGGTAAATGACAGAAATCGGGCAGGCAGCATGGCTAAGTCGGTCGCACCGAAGTAGGGTGTATAATCACCTGATCTAGAGTTTCATTTACTTCTAAAAATCTATTGTTGATGCTGTCCCATTCGGGAAACGGTTGCTGATCCCAACTGTTGGTGATATACATTCGATACACTCAAGCGAAATGAGTGGTCGGTCATGTGTGGCCGGGTTGCAAGATGTTCTTGTTGAACCCAGTGTATTCCTCTCTAGAGGTACACTAGCGAAAGGTGTTTCCATACCTTGTCATAGTTGGAAATCCATTACCCAATACGTGCTTGCGGTTTTGAGTTGTATACTATATATGTAGAACGTGAGATGAAAGCGTTTCTACTAGATGATTATTATAGTTGTGGTTGATAGACATTATTATAATATCAAAAGGTTTTTGATATAAAGATAATTTGGATTCTCATAAGGGAAAAACCCGTTCCGTTATGCGGCGTGGTCTTATGAGATATCATTTACTTGTTCGAACTGTTTTTAAACTGTTTTACTCATACCAGTCCCATGACTGACCCGGAGTTTACTTTGTTGTTTTCCCTAAACTCTTGGGTGCCTAAATTTGTACGGGCAGTCAAGTAGTCGGGATTTTACAGATACACTTGAAGAGCTGGAGCATGAGGCTTTAGGATGTTATAGCTATAGTTATTTCCGCTGTGTTGTAAGTGTTGTACTTTGAAAATGATATGTATATTCAAGTACAGATTTGTATTTCAAAGTTATGTTATGAAATATATTTATTCGTTCCGCTGTGAGATTCGTGTCACTCTGATGTTGTGTTCTTCTTCTTCTTCTTCTATTCTATTTTTCTATCTTATCTTTCCTCACCCTCTAATTTCTTTCACTAATTACCAGGATTTTTCGGTGTTTTGGTTATCGACATCGTGCTTATGTCGATAACCAAAGTCGCTCAAAATCCGGGTCGTTACAGTAGATGGGTGTGACGTGTGTGTAAGCTTTGAGTGCTAATAACACGTATAACCTAATAAATAAGAAAGTATAATTGAACGGTATATGTAGGATTATTCAAGAAGTGTAGTTTAAATTCATTCACACAGAACTTATGTTCTGACCCCCTCCTCATTACATTCGCATGTTGGACAGAGACTTATAGCTTTGGGAATACTGATTTAGCAGTATTGTGATTAAGGTAAATCTATGTTTTAAATATATTATATTTTACTCCTTCCGCTGTGAGGTGTTTTCCGAACTCTGACATATCTCTTTTCTCTATCTTTTTCTGCAGGATACTAGAGCAACCACCTCGGGTTTCGGTGGTTTGGATATTTGAAAAGAAAATTGGTCCGTCGGAATCCTGGTTGTTACATCTGGTATCAGAGCATAGGTTTACGATTCATATATAGATAACGAGTGAGCGTATTTATATTTTCAAAAATATAAATATATTTTATATATAAACCTAAATCCATATAGTAGCCCACTAAACATGAAAAGAGTTAGGATATCTAGTTTGTACACTCAAGGAATGAACATAGGAATTTGGAAACCATTAGGTGGTTGGGAAAGTGTACAATATGACTTGAAGCTAGAGAAAGAAAAATATCCCATAGGATGGAAACTGAAATATTAGTATTCCAGAGTAGTGGGTTTAGAAGTGTAACCTTAGAAACTAGAAAAAAAAGGTTGAAAAATGAAAAATGGATTAGGAATATATATATATATATATATATATATATATATATATATAGTCGAGAGAATTGAATTCGCGAAAGTGCCTATAAAAGCCTAGTGAGTTGAAGACCCGCTGTGAGTCTAACCAATAATAAACTTTTAAGAACTTGAATCTATAAAAGAATTTGTGGAGTTTTCAAGTTTTAATCTTAAAAGTATTTTTGAAGTATGAGAAATTATTTAGTGCATGATGAGTTTTAAAAGTAAAGTGGGTATATTTTGCAAAACTATGATTTCTTGTTTTAAAAGAATTCTCTCATTAAAAGGTGCATAGTATAGAGCATATATAGCTCGCTAGATTTCATATTATAATATACGAAAGGGTTGAAAAGAAATTGTTGCATTTTGTAAAAGATTTTTTTATGTTTATTGATTTACAAAGAAATTTTGTTGGGTGGACAAAATAAGTTAGAGGAATAGAATAGATGTCTACACCTTATAGCGAATAGTTAACGTTGTAAATAGGAACAATGTAACCTTGATAGTTGTCCTTGTCTACTCCAGTTTCGTGATTTGAAGAAAATGTTTTGCATTTTTATTTAGTAACATGTTTTTATGGTTTGGCAAAATCAAGTTTTCGAGAAAAGAATAAAAAATTTACCACTTTAGTTTTTGGAAGGGAAATGTAACAAAAAGAAAGAAGGCCAAACCATGTTTTAAAAGTGGAGTAGTTAAGGATTAAGGCCTAGAAAAAATGAGATAAAGTTAAAGCTATTAGAACCAACTGCGAATTGGTTGAGATGAGAAATTCTCTGAGTATCAATCTGATGTTGATTTCGGTCTTCGGGGTTGATACTTAGAGAGTTATTTTCTTTCCAACTCACAGTCAGGGATTAGATAATATTAAACTAATGGAAAATTTCCCGTAGAATGCATAAGCCTTATGAGTCAAGGATTGTTGCTTGAAAGAGAAGTATAGGCTAGTAATACACAGCATGGACTAGTAATGACTACTAGGTAGTGAAGGGCAAGCAAATGTATAGATCATGTTGAGTGGACTCGTGACAAAGTCCTAAGATTATTGCCCATAGTTGTAGCTGTGTAGGATACTGTTTGAGTTGAAAACAGAAGAGCCTATTTGAAATAATAAACTTAAGAAGAAGACTAGCCTAACTAACAAAAAAAACAACTGAATCAATCAAGCAACAAAACGTGGCGGGAAAAGAAAATGAAAATCTAAGAAAAAGATGAATAAATATGAAATTACTCCAAGATCAGATGGAATAGAAAAGAAAGCTTTCTTATGTGGCTGTGCTTGGACAAGAAAATAGGGAATCATTACAGAATAGTCATATAAAGATCCAAGTATGATTAGAAAAGAAAAACGGAGGATGCGAATTTTTCCGTTTTACACCTTTCCGTAACATAAGAAATCGAGTTTGGAAAATTAGATTTTTATAAAATTTCAAATTTAATAATGGATGGTAGGGTTTTGGATGCGACAATTGGGTGAACTATGCTCTTATTTTGTAAGAGTATGGGAAAATTTGGGTGAAAAATGTTTTAATTTTTCAAAAATATTGCATTCATATAGAACTGCAAGTATATTTAGGATGTGAGCATCATGTTTTGAAAGAGTTTTTAAAGTTTGCATACATATAGGTGGATCCAAATTAGGCATACATACTTTACTATGATGTATCTCACTTTGCACATGTGCACAATGTTTTCAACAATTGATGCACACTTGATGGATGGATGTTGCGAGGGATTATCTATTTTACTCTTATCGAATTTCGGGGACAAAATTCTTTAAGGGTGGGAGAATGTAACACCCTGCATTTTTAATATAATTAAAAATGTATATATATTCATAGATAGGTTAATAATGGTGATGTACAATGAAAATTACTTAACATGAAAGAGAAGGAAAGATTAATTTAATGGCAGTGTACATAACGGAAAAGATAATAAAATAAAGAAACTTAATTTAAATATCAGGAATTATGTAAAATGGACATCACCATTGCGTTCGTCTCGGAATTCTACATGAAATAGAGTCCAAGTTTTCGAAAATCGGACTCCGTAAGAAAGAGTTATGGCCTTCGGAAGATTCAAAACAGTTCGAAATTCGACCCAGGCAGCTGGGCGGGAAATTTCCCGCCCAGAACAGGGCAGGTCGACCTAGGAGGTCGACCTGGGGGTCGAGCTACCCCAGATCTAGGAAGTTTTTGTGCCTGTGACGTGGTTTGACGTGCTGTACGGACTGGATGGCTTCTAGGCCAATCTTTGGGCCCTAAAACGCTCTCTACATCTATAAAATAGTGCCTAGACCTAACCTAATTCATAAACAATTCCTTTTGACGCCTCCATGTCGCCAAACTTCAATCAAACATGGCCGCCGCCCCAAAACCTTAAACTAAATTGCAAGTTCTTCAGCAACTTTGGAGTTTAATCAAATCAAGAAGCAAAATTCTTCATCAACGATTCAAGCTCTTCACCAATAATCAAATAAAAAGATTAAATCAGCATTCTACATCAACAGCAAATCGCTTATTTCTCTAAACCAGTGAATGTGAGTGGATTTAAACTATATTTGTTGTATAATGTTGCTTCTATCGTTTACCATTCCCTATATTGAATATGATGTTAATTTAATAAGATCTGTTATTTTATTTATGCCTACATATGAGTTCTCTCCTTTTTATCCTTTCCCCTTTTCATTTTTGGATCTAGGTTATCTCGAACCTAGACGAAATCTTATTATACAATACGCACGATTGGAATATGGGGATATTGGAATATAATCTGTAATTTTGGGATTTGTGGCATAACAATTGTTATTGCATATATTGGGCATAATCTATTTTATGCAGTCGAGGAATATAATCTATAATGTTGAATTTATGTAAGTTTGACATAATTGTCATTGAATATGGATTTGGTATAATTCAACATTAACAACATGTAATTGGATAACATGGATTGGTGAAATTTATTCGTGACTTGAAAAGTAAGCCTAGAGGGTGAATTAGATTACATGTATGAACGTGGGAATGTTAGGGTATATATATTGGGAAAATATTGATTACATGAAATTGGGTATAATTGGATATTGGAAATTGGCATGTTTGGGTATGAATAACATGGAATTAGTGAATTTGGCTATAATTGGATAATTTGGGTAATATGAAAATTGACTAACTATTATGTAATTGGTGTAGTGAATGGAAAATTGGAAATAGGCATAAAAATGAAATGTAATTAAGTTAAATTTTGAACATATGACATGAATTTTGGGTTTGGGTGAAAGACGATTGTTAATGATCGCCTATGACACGAGGTTAGATGCGTTTGTGGTGTAAGACTGCCCGGAACCACTCGGCAAATACAACAACCACAAGTCGGACGTCTAATGTGAGAGGTCAACGGTAAGAACTAGAGGCGTATCGGTTTATGACACGAGGTTAGGCGCGTTTGCGGTGTAAAACAGCCCGAAACCGCCCGACAAATCCAGCAGCCATGAACGGACGTCTAATGTGAGAGGTCATACATCGTTACGGCATTATAATTAAATTAAGAAATACTAACCATAATAAGACATGTGGGTGACATGGGTATGGTTAGAAGGTTAAGTGGGTGATATAAATGACATGTAAAGCATAAACAATGTGGACTTAACCGTTGTGAGACATGTAATTTAAGACATAACCAAGGTAGACTTAACCGTAGTAAAACATGTGTAAGACATGGAAACTGTAATAAAAAGGGGGTTAAGTAGGACACGTGTGACATGTGAAACAAAATTCAGATATGCTTAACCAAATGGAACCCGTAACGGTATCAAAAATTAATGACACAGTAATGGGGGAATGATAATTACCTATTATAAACTTGAGTTGCAGTGATGTAAAATTAAATAATAGGCAAACTTGTCATAGGGACAAGGGAAGGTTATGACGTAAGATGTAATACAAGACTTGAAGGGTGGGATGACTTATACAATGAAATAAGTCAAATCTAAAATTAATGACAAGAAATGGGGAATGAAAAATAACCTATTATGAATAAACTTGAATAAGGCAAGAAAGGATAATAGGTGGAAATTATAACTTATGGGACAAGATAAATTATAGGAAACGATAAGGAAGATGAGATAACTTATATGTAAAGATATACTTAAATTAAGTGGTTTGGAATGGAGAAATGTGAAATTAAAAATGATATAAGTTATATGAGTGGAAAAGAAGTAAATTAGAATCACATATATTGGTTGGGTTGAGTAATTCTCTGGGTGCCAGTCTGATGTTGATTTCGGTCTTCGGGGCTGGTGTCTAGAGGGTTATTCTCCTAACCAGTATGTATGTGAGATAAGGCATACTTAACTATGAATTAAGTATAACATGTTGTTGTAACCCAAAAAGGGAATAATTTATGAGATTGGAAAATAACATGTTGTGGGCTTGTTAATGGACTTAAGTGGGTTAAGTATAAATTGAATTAATAAGCAAGGGCAACTTGGTGAATACGAAAAAAAAGGAAGCTAATGTGAATAACCAAGTTAAATGAGAAAGTTGATGAGGTGGCACAAGCGTGAAATAAACGGTTAGACTTAGGGTCTAATGACATATAAAACTAAGGTGCTTGAAGTAGTCCGTAAGTTGTAGGATGAAAACCCAACGAGGTAGATCATGATGGTGTCGCAAGGCACGAGGAGAGCGCAAGTTCGCTATTTTGGCGGCTCCAACGGACTGGAAGGGGAAGCACGCGGCTTCCTGAGACATTAAAGTTGCTCTTGGTAGTCCTCTGTAGTGGCTTAGCTTCGGGCTAGGATTACAGAGGTTGGGTCTGCGCGGAACTACCAGGTGGGTGGGCCATGACTGAACAAATAGGTAGCAGTCAGAATGCTGTACGCGGTGGCATTAAGGGTGGTTCGGCGGTTGCCTCAGGCGGAGGTTGAGGGTCAAGACCAAACGATAGCAAGATCGTCGAACGCCTGTCACCAGCAGCCTAAGGAATGTGAAAAGACAAGAGCTAACCCCTAGAGATTGTTAACCTTTGCTATCAAGGGACGGGTGCGGGGAGACCCCACATGGATGTTTAGATTGATTGCTTGTTAGGGGTGGTCGCTTAGCTTGTGTGGTCTTTACTAGTTGAGGGAAGGGCTGAGGTGGGGCCATAGCCACCATAGAAAAACCAGACCCGAGGGATATCTGTATATTGGACACTCTTAGAGGCGGGCCCGTACAGATATAGAAAAGCTCCCGACCGAGTTCCGTGTTTTCTGGTGTAGCCCTGCCACGGAACTTGGGTGCACAAGTAGAGGTTATGTGCAGTAGAAACATCGAGTACGATTGATGATACGTACGTGGGAAAGTCCAGGTACAACCATGTCTGCTCTGGGTGGTGTATCGTATACTAGAGGGCATTATTCGGTGATGGAACCAAACTCGATCGAATAGTTCGAGGATAGCAGTCAGTACACTTACGTAGCACAGCGATAGTGGTTCTATGCGGATGTAGCGTTGTACGTTACTATGGCATAGGATGAGGGACTGCGCATATTACTGTGGCGATATGGAGGAGACCGTGCGAGTGGGGTATCACGGGGTGTACCCCAGTTTGGAGGTAGCTACATATACACTATATTAGGTTAATCTACTAGGGGGTAGATGGGTGTGACGTGTGTGTAAGCTTTGAGTGCTAATAACACGTATAACCTAATAAATAAGAAAGTATAATTGAACGGTATATGTAGGATTATTCAAGAAGTGTAGTTTAAATTCATTCACATAAAACTTATGTTCTGACCCCCTCCTCATAACATTCGCAGGTTAGACAGAGACCTATAGCTTTGGGAATACTGATTTAGCAGTATTGTGATTAAGGTAAAGCTATGTTTTAAATATATTATATTTTACTCCTTCCGCTGTGAGGTGTTTTCCGAACTCTGACATATCTCTTTTCTCTGTCTTTTTCTGCAGGATACTAGAGCAAACAACTCGAGTTTCGATGGATCGGATATTTGAAAAGAAAATCCGTAACAACCCGCAAATTCTAAACCAAATTAAAAATTTTATTTTAGAAATTTTAATGGAATTTTAATAGTAAAAATAATTTATTTTAAATAATAACGACGAGAAAATTTATTTAAATCGAAGTTAGAACGAAAATTTTAATTATAATTATAGAAGGAGTTAGAAATAGCACGGTAGTTTGAAAAGTCAAACTTGAACTTTGACCGGATGTATAGGATGCAAAATAAAACGGATTTTAGTAAAACCAAAAATATTGGATTCTATTTAAAAATATCTTTCCAACGAATCCGAAAAATCGAAATTTCGTAGCGAAAATCAAAAGTTATGCACAGTTTAAAATTCTGAATAGTCGTTGTAGAATTTATATATATTTTTTGATATTAAAAATAGTCATTTTACAAACAACCTCCGTTTTCGACGAAACCACTTTTGTTGGAACCGGAATGTCAAATTATTGTTAAGTTTAATTTTTCGTAATTATTTGAATTAATATGTGAGCGTGGCAAAAGAAAACGTGTTTTGTCAATTTCAGTCAAATCTGATCGACCAGAAAATAGCCATTTTTCAAACGGTCTCAGAATTCGATGAAATTGTTCTTATTAGAACCATATCGTCAAAACAAAGCTAAATATTTTTTTTGTAATTTTTAGAGGTCGTATGTGGCCCCGGTGAACTTAAATGTAAGATTGAATTAATTAAATAAAAGATTTGAATTTTAAATTAAATAAGTTAGGCCACAGACAGCCGTTTGGCTGACGGGACCTAGCCCGTTGGATCCGAAACTGGGGCTATTGGGTAGGGTAGACTCCAGTTGGACTGAAATTGGTTTGGTTTAAAACTTATGGATTTAATTGCAAAATTAACATTAAAATAATATATAAATACACATCATCTTCCTCTAACCCTAATCCCTCTTACTGTAGCCGCTGCCCCCTTCTTTTTCAATGGCCATTACCTTCCAGACTTCCTCCCTCTCAATCTTCAAATCCGTTCTATAATTCAACGTGAAACCAAAGCAAAAACTGAAGAGCACGCCGAGATCTACAGGATGAACGGCTATGATGGGATATGGTGCCTCGAGGTGGACGATTTCATGGCTCAAAGCCGGCGGGTTTGGAGGCGTTTCGGGGGCCCATGGAGCGTGTGAGGTGGCCAAGGTTGTGGGCGCGAGTAGGTGTTGGCGCGGGCTTCCGTGTGGTGGCGTCTGATTTTGCTCGGTGGCTTCTAGGATGGTGCGAATTGGATTGTTGAAAGGGAGCTCGATGGGTTTAGCGTGGCCGATTCCTGGAGGAAGAAGAAGAGCGATGGTTTCTGTGAGATTAGAGATGTAATTAAGTTTTTAATTATTAATTAATTAATTAAATTATCAAATGTGTTAAAGGCTATAACTTTTGCAAACTGGATCAGAATCAAACGAAACTGTAAGCGTTGGACTCGTATGAATCAAATCTACACTATGAAGCTGACTAGGTCAGAAACAGAGCAGATCAAATTTCAGATCTGAATTATTCTGAATTAAAAGCTCGGTGAGATTTCTAATTTGAATTATTTAATCAATTTAATTATTTTTATCACTGATAAACAATTATATGTGTGTTAAGTAATTAGCTATGCGATGTGATGCAATTTTGATGATTGATCTGTTTATGCTGTGTGTATGTATGGTAGATCTGTTGTTTAAATTTTAGATCTATATATGTTAGTCAAATAAAACATTTTCCCTTTTGCCAATATTTGTGGATTATATGGATTAAACAAATATGAGTATTGAATTGAATTTACTGGTCAATTAGTAAATTGGGATAGAATTGTCGATTCAAGAAAAGTCACCATTTTGCTTATATTGTTGAACTGAATTTGATTGTCAATTCAATATAGAAAAATTACGTCATTCCTTATTTTTGAAATTGATCTAGTTTATTAATTCAATACATCATGCCATGTGATTATTTTTGAACTGATTTAGTTGTCAATTCAATACACCATACTATGTTATTATTTTTGAATTTGTTTAGTATATCAATTCAACACGCAAAATCATGTTATCATTTTTGAATTGTTTAGTTTATCAATTCAACACACAGTACTATGTTATCATTTTCGAGTTGATTTAATTTATCAATTCAAATGCTCAATATTATGTTACATAGAAATTGACTTTTATTTGTGTTCTTTAACGCAAATATAACATAGAATTAAAAGTTCACCTTTTTATTTGCATTCCACAATGCAAATAAAACATTGAAATTAAAAGTTCACGTTTTGTTTTGCATCCTTTAATGCAAATGAACATCGAAATTAAAACTTGTTCTTTTATTTACATCCACCAACGTAAATAAACATGGAAAATAAATTTTGTTCTTTATTTTGCATTTCACAAATGCAAACATACATGAAAATTAAAATTTGTCTTTTATTTACATCCCCCAATGTAAATAAACATGAAAAATAAAATTTGTTCTTTATTTTGCATTTCACAAATGCAAACATACATGAAAATTAAAACTTGTTCTTTTATTTACATTTACTAATGTAAATAAACATTGAAAATAAAATTTGTTCTTTTTATTTGCATTCACTAATGCAAATATATACGTAAAAATAAAATTTGTTCTTTTATTTGCATTTCACAAATGCAAATATACATGAAAAATAAAGTTTGTTCCTTTATTTACATTCTTTTATGCAAATATACATAGAAATAGAAAATTGCTCTTTTATTTGCATTCTTTTATTCAAATATATATTGAAATATAAAATATTCTTTTATTTGCATTCTCTAACGCAAATATGCATTGAAATAATTAAAATCATATTTTTGTTTGCAAATCTTAGATGCAAACAAAACATTAAAATTAAAATTACATTTTGCTTGCATTTTAGATGTAAACATAAACATTAGAATGAATATTACATTTTTATTTTGTTTATTGGATAGAAATAAAAATATGATTTAAAAGGTTACATTTTTGTTTGTAAATTTAGATGCAAATAAACAACGTAGTTTAAAGGTTATATTTTATTTGCATATTTAGATGCCAATAAACATTATAGTAAAAGGATTATATTTTTATTTGCATTCTTTGATGCAAATAAACATTGAAAAAAAAAGTTATATTTTATTTGCATTCTTTGATGCAAATAAAACATTGCAATAAAAAGTCTTATTTTATTTGCATTCCTTAATGCAAATAAATATAGTATTTAAAAGTTAAATTTTTATTTGCATTCTTTAATGCAAATAAACATAGTATTTAAACGTTAAATTTTTATTTGCATTCTTTGATGCAAATGAATATCGTATTTAAAAGTTGAATTTTTATTTGCATTCTTTGATGCAAATAAACTATGAAATTAAAAGTTGCATATTTACTTGCATTCCTTGATGCAAATAAAATACCGAATTAAAGGTTGAATTTTTATTTGCATTCTTTGCTGCAAATAAAAACTTGAATTAGAAAGTTGCATTTTTACTTGCATCCTTTGATGGAAATAAAACATGAAGATAAAAGTTGTATTTTTATTGGCATTCCTTGATGCAAATAAATTATAAATTTAAGTATTACCTTTTTTTTGCATTTTAGATGCAAATAAAAAGCATAGTTTAAGAAGTTACACTTTTATTACAATTTAGATATAAATAAAAGAACAGGATTAAAAATATCATTTTTACTTTTAAACTAGAGTAAATAAAAGGATTACGATAAAATGAATTCATCGTAGTTGTAATTTTGTTAAAATAAATAAAATGATTTTATTTTCATCATAGATTAAAACAAAAAGATTAGAATTAAGAAGGTATATTTTTAGTGTCATCTTGGCTTCAATAAAAAGAGTAAAAAGATAGAGAAGGTTTATTTGTCCTTTTGTTGCAATACAAAAAGGTACATTTTTTATCATTTAAATAGAATGAGACAAAATTTATTTAATTTTGATATTTTAAAAAGGTTGAAACAAAATAATCACTTTTGTCAATTTATATTAGTTGAATCAAACATTCATTTTGTCAAATTATATTGGTTGAAACCAAAAAGGACATTTTTATCAAATAAGAATTAAACACAAATAGCATTTTGATAAAATAGAATTGTCGACAAATGAATGTGTCACTCTTCTTATACATTTTATTGAGATAGAATTTATATGCAAATAAAACAATCATTTTTATTTACATAGCATACAATAGAATTTACATGCAAATATAATAATCATTTTATTTGCATAACATATAAGAGAATTTATATACAATTTTTTTTTATTTGCTAACTTACATTGGAACTTATATTCAATCATAAGAATCATGTTACTGGTCAAAATATACATTAGAATGTATAGGCGAGTTAAAGTGATGTTTCTATACGGTAATGCATACATTAGAATTTGTACGCAATTTAAAATAAACATTTTATGCATTGAGTTATACCTTAAAATATATACAAATGATATTATTTCTTTTACGTTAAGAATAATTACATACAAATTAAGTATAATGTAAATTATCTTTTATTTGTCATCCACAATAATGTCATATAAATAAATTACATTCTATTATATATTAGAAATGTAAAAGAAATTATGCGAGTCAAATATATATTTTATTTCGATATTAGGAATAAAATATCATTTTGTCCACCATTATCAACATGATGATAGTATTAAAATTGGTTAAATTAATTAACTAATTGTTTATTTATATGTATTGTTGTTGGCTGAAAACCCCACACGGGTATTGGGATGTTATTGATATACACTAGTCCCAATTGTTATTCATATGTCAATCGATAGATTGACAGGCTGCGATGAGCGTTATTATTTCATTTAATGCTCACACAGTTGAGAACTTCACATTGGATGTTGAATGGATGGTTTGATGATTAATTATTATTGTTGTTATTTACATACGATGTATGAAATCCATATAACCAAAGTTATATGGTAAATGATTAAGTCACTTTCCGATTCAGAATATCTTTTATATAAGGAATATTTTTGAACAAAGAATTTCTTTTAATAAAGAATAAATCTTTCAACTAAGATTTTTGGTATTTCAATTCATATTTATTTATTAGAAAATGATTTTGGGTTTATCGTGAACAATGTTTTTAAATGACATTGATTCTTTAACCCAGTTAAGAAATAAGATTTATTTCTTAAATTGTAATAATTGTAAAGTAGTGATTTTTGATATTAAAACTGAATTGGAATTTTAATAAATCTTTGAAAATAATATTTAAGAATAAATTCAAAGGATTTTATCTCTGATAAAATTAATGGGAACCCTTCCCTAATAATATGAATATTTTATTTAAAGAATATTCTGAATTGGAAAGAGGGGTTGGATGTATCCTTATAAAACTTGATTTTTAATTATAAAAATACGCGAGTTATTCGGAATGACCGGGTTTAGCCCATTTTGAATAATTACAACGACGATTCAAAGTCGAAGATGAAGATGGTGGTTGAAGACCGGCGATCCTCACATCGAATGGATGAGGACTACTGATGCCTTTGATTGGAGTTGCTGCCTTGAAAAGGTTCCAGTGGTAGTTGTCTGGACGTATTGTTGATCGTTCGGATATGCGAGTTATAAGGTGCCTCCGGTTCCGTTCAGACCCAGAACGGACTTGTAAATGGATGTGTGTCTGACATTGAATTTCGTTCTATGTAAATTGATTTTTATTAATATACAACTGTTGGTTGCGGAGAATTTATTCTCTTGCTTAACACCCTTAGAGGTTGTGTGTTGATAGTTATCAATCGCATGGTATGAACTGTCAATGTGGCATGCTAAGATGCAATTGATTAAGGCTTTTGTTGAAAAGCAGAGTCTTGTAGATGATGATCAAAACATAGCCTATTTAGGCAAAGCTTTGTGTATTTTGTTGCCTCGCGAGCCTCACACCCCGGTATGAGTCAAAAACGGAGCAAGAGAACGCAGGGAGTGCACACATTTCTTTTTAGCTAGAAGTGGTGTTTGGGTTTAACACAGCCCGACATTTTACTTATGCAGTTGATGGATTTTGAGGCGCCTCGGATTTTATTGGCCGCAATGGCCAATTTATAGGTCCAATAGGATCGAGAAGTGTGTGTTCAGGAATTGCCAATCCAACCCATTGCACTATTGGGGGACCGACCCTGCTGTATCCAAGGGTTCGCCAGTGTCCGCATCCTGAGACATTGCTAGAATGTCTCGAATCGGTCAGGAGATCGTTCCAAGCCTTGACTCTTGATGAAAACCCAACCTCCAATACGACATCCTGCGGTTTTGATTGTATATCTATATATGGCGACATAGTAGGATGTGGTACTATGCCGTCTATGATTAATACATTATGATTGAAATGTTTTTAAAACATATATACACTAATAATAATATCAAATCCGTTTTTATCGTGTCAAGCATTTTTGACCATTATAAGGTAAAACTCTATCCTCCGGCTTGCGTTGCATTGTGTGTTGGGACCTGAGTCTTATAATGGTTTCATTTTTCTAAAAAGCAATGCGTTGTTTTAACGATTTACTTTATTTATGCACTGGCAATCCAATGGAGTAAACCCGTTCCGCGTTAGCGGCGTGGTCCTGTAATAAGCCTTATTACTAGTTTAAGTTAAGTAAAGATTTCTCACACTAGTCCTATGACTGACCCATAGTTTGTTTCACTTTGCAAACTCGGGTGTCCTCTTTTCCACACGGATAATCGAGTAGCTTATTTTGCAGATATATTGAGCAGGATTCTGGATCGAAGCTTAGAGTTGTGTCTAGAGCATTGATGGTCTTCCGCTGTGATTAATTTAATCATTCCGCTGCATTGTATTATATATATTGTAATTAAATATTCCATTGTATTATTTATCAATGTACTCTGATATTCTGTACTCTGATGTAACATTATATAATGTTTATAAAAGTCTGTTGTATTTGTTCTGATGTGTTGTATTCCCAAAGTAAACGTATTCGGGTTTTGAGCGGTCTTGGTCGATCTAGCGGTCGATCGGGTCGGGCAAAATCCGGGTCGTTACAAAATCGGTCCGTCGAAATCCTGGTTGTTACAATCTCGTACATGGCCAGGAACTGAGATAGCAAAGATCTAGTAACCAAATAGAATATCATCATCGTAATAGCTGTTGCAAATGCAATGTGGAAGGAACGAAATGCAAAAAAATTCAAAGGGAAGAGAAAAAGTGCTAGTGCAGTAAGTAATATTGCAACTACAGAGTTAAATTGGAGTAGACGAAAAAATTGAAATCAAACAACATACCGATAGCTGGGTACTCACAACTGATGAGTCTACAGTTCTGGATCTAAAAGATGCGTCGGTCAAAATTCCTGAAACAAGTAGCAATCCTCTTGAGCCGCCATGATTTGTTTTCTGTTGAAGACGAAGAGTGTCGGGTTCTAGGGAGAAAGATGTGTTGCCGGTTTTGTATTTTAAAAAAATATTTTGTGTTGTCGGTTGTATGTTTATTTTCTTTTGATTGATACAAGTGTCATTACCACACGTTGTAATCAAACTCCTTAGGCTAATATGCCTAACAAAGTCGTTTACCTATTTTTTTTAAAAATGAAAAGAGATTTATGGTTCTTGGATTTTCATTCATGTTTTTATGATTGAATATGAATCTATTAAACTAAAAAAGCTTAATTATTTAATTAAGTTTAATTAAATAACTGATTTTGAAGAAAAAGATTAGAAATATTTAATGTTTAGATTTTTCACGTATATGTCACAAATCTGAAAAGAAGAATTATAAGCTAATAAGATTTTGTCAAATGTTGAGGGCTTGGGGAAAAGCATTCCTTTAAGCAACTATTTCATAGTTTTCATGTTAATTACGGTTCTACCACCTATAAATCCATTGATTCGCATCAAATGTTGGCTTCAAATATCATCTTTGTCATTTTGACCTATGAGAAAGCGCATGATGCTAAAGAAACTTGTTTAATCCCAACTTTTGATTTATTATTTATTAATTGCTTCAAACTGTTATTGTTTTCTAATTCCTGCTATGTATGTTTTTTTTATATGTTTTTAAATAGTTAAATATGTAGTTAGCTTAAATATTTAAAATTTTGAGTTTAAAAATAGTTAAATATGTAGTGTTAGTTAATTGTATTATTTTTTTGGTTTCATTTTCTGATATCCAAATTTGATAAGCATTTTTAAGTTTCAGATACACATATTTTCGAATATCCGAAAATATCCACATATACAACTACAACACTATCCGCATCTGACGGCTTCCGTTTATAGCCTTATGTTTCATCGTAATTAATTATTTTTGCATTTGCTCTGCTTATGGTCAAGGAATATTCAATTCTCTGCAATTAATGCCCCACTATTTCCCCGCTACATCCCTGCTATATAGAGGATTTATGCCGCTACGCTATTTCCAAATTGCCTTTTCGCTTTAAGCCCTCCCTACATTCCGATATTTACGACATATCTCATTATTTCAGTTATATTCCTCTATGTATCTTCTATAAAAGAAATGAATTTAAAAATGATATTTGTACATTATAAAATTTATAAAATTGGTTTTTTAATATAAGCTTTAAACATATATTTTTCCAAATATAAAATACTATAATATTCTATTAAATTTAATCAAGTTAGATAAAAGTTTACATTTATTTACATATATTTTCTTATGCTTTTATTTAAAATTAGGAATGTACTAATTATAATTAAGTTCAATGTTAATTTTCCATTTATTTATCATTTATATATTTGTTTTATATGCTCTTTTAGACTCATCCTCTATATCCTGTCATTTTCTCTATTTATCTCTGCTACATCTTTTTGCACCTCAGTCGCATTAGGTCCGTTGAACGTTTTAACTATACACATTCAATTAGAACTAAATTAACTGATCAAACTGGTTCATCCAATTCAATTATGAAAATTATGAAATTATATTGGCTTAACTTCTATTTGTAAAATAATTTTGTTGATTATCGATATAATTGGACCAACCAAACTTTTATTATATTATACAAACTCATGGTGTTGTACTATTCCAAATAATTGGTTTAACAATGAAAAACATACTTAAACAATTCAGAATATATTAAATTTTCTTACAAAACCTAACACATACACTCAAATTAATTTATATAAACATAAATTTATGTTTTCTCAAGAAGGTCAACCACTTGAATAATAACATATGATAATTTCTTATTATCTTTTTATTTCTATTAGATTGGCTATCAATCAAATTAATTGAAATTAATTTGATTGGTTTCTAACATTTTCTAGCTCTAGTTCGATTTAGCATTTTTTTTTAAACCTTAAAGCTGATTTATTCAATCACCCTAGGTGTGTTATTTACCACTTGGTACTTAAACTGTGATCCTGTATAATGCTTTGAATACATGCTCCAACTAATTTCATCCTCTACACAAAATTACTCAAGCATTTCCTTGTTCTTATACATATTTTTTACTTCAAGCTCTGTAAATAATAATATGTTTTTAAGATTAGCTCATTATGGAAGATTTAATGATCAACAAACATAAAAAGGAAAGAAAAAAAATAAATCATGTGATATACAAGCTTAAGCTAAGCATAAAAAGTAGCTCTCGACGCATAATGAAGTTCTAATCAACCCGTGAAACAAATGTTTCAAGTTTAAATTTCACAGGTCTACTTTCAACCTAGTGACTTAGAACTAAGATTCTATAGACAGTACTTAGCTAAGACAATCAAAAGCTAAATCCATATATAGACAACCATCAATTACATTCTATAGGTGTCCAATTTATGCCTATTTCCTTTTTTGGGTTTCTGTCTCCCGTGCTAACCCTGACACCATATTTTGGTGCAGAGTTTGTTGGTAAGTGTTTGTTTCCCAGTAGTGCGTTTTTGCAGTCTTTTGTCTGGGTGTTTCACCGGTTTCCGATGTGCTACTTTTCTCCACGGGTTTTCTGTCTCTTTACAGTTACAGCCAGAGACTTTTAGTGGGTCTTAACCGACCTTCGTTGGAGCTGTCTTCTTCAATAGGCTTTAGGTGGGTCCTCTCAGTCTCCATTTGGCACTTTGGTACTTCCATCTTGTTGTTGGGTATTGATCAATGCACCGTTGTTTTTTTGGTGATCTTGCTTGCGCCGGGCTCATCTTTTCTTTGGCTATGGCACGACAAATCTGATAGTGTTTTTCCTGTGCTGGGCTTCTTGTTGGTAGGTGTCTGGTTGGTTTGTTGCTCCTTCTTGAGCAGCCTTGTTTTAGCCTTGTTCGTTGCTTCTGATCGTTATCATATAGTTAATGATTTTGTCGACGGCTATTCGTTACTCAACTTTTTTCTGGGTTTATCGAGGATGGACTTTGTGGGCACCGAGACTTGTGTCGCAACGAGGGCTTTCCTGTATCGTTTGTGACACATGGTTTTTGGTTTTGGTCATCCAATCTTCTTTGGCTAGTTTGGCAATTTTTCGCGATATTGACAGCTACGATTGGCGGGTCTCCAGGGTGCATACTTATAGCGGTTCTCTATTTTGACCGCTATACGGCCCACTCTAGAGATTTACCCCATATGCAGACATATCCGAATATCGTCCCTCGGAGTATCGGGTTTTGGTCTTCACCTTTTTTCCGGGCTATCAATCTGATGATAGTTCAGCATCGGTTAAGACCACACAACGATTAGTGTTGCTTACTACGATCGACACTACATTACCCCCGCCTTATTCCATCCCAGTGATCCCGGCTTGTTCTCCCTTCCCTGTTTCCACTTCTTCGTCGTCTACCCCCTTGTCTCTTCCCCTTTTCAGCAAGTTTGAGATAGCGACCATTAATGGTCGCATATCGCGCCTTATTGAGAACTCTCTCCCTAGCCGCCTAGCCTCGTCCACCTCTTCGTCTGATCAGCTTTCCGGGGCTTCCTCTGTTTTCTCCGTCTTCGAAGAGTCATTTTTTCGATCTTCTCCTTCTCGGCATCGACCTCAGCATCGTAGACCGAAATCCTCTCCTCGCACACTTTGCATTATCCGCACATGCTCTATAGCGGCGTCCGAGCAGATCGTTAAATCTAGCCGACACACTTTGTATCTTCTCTGACTCTCTCTCTCTCTCTCTCTTTCGTTTTTCTTCCTTGTTTTCCTCTCTGCTGCTTTTCCAGGGCTTTACCTTCTTTTCCAAATGGCGACTTTCCTGTTCTGGAACATTCGTGATGTAGGGAATGATTCGCCTTTTGCTAGACTCAAACGCATCGTTCGCAAGCATTCGATCTATCTGATAGCTCTTTTGGAGCCATTTTTGGGTCTGGAGAATGTCAACAAGATTATTCTCTCTCTTGGCTTCGGCGCTGGCCTAGCCAACATCTCCGACAAGATTTGGATCCTTTAGTCCAAAGATCTCATCGCCCATCCTACTTTTGACGGCGTCCAGCTTCTTTCTGTTGTTTTCTCTTCTTCCTTTCTCCCCTTAGACTCTCTCTTTTCCGCTATTTATGCTAAGTGTGATCAGATCGAGTGTTTGGATCTTTAGTCTGACATTCTCTCTCTTTCAAACTTGGGTTTCAGTTCTTCAGTTATTGGAGGCAACTTTAACGTTGCCGCCTGCCAATCGGAAAGGCAGGGTAGCTCATCCGTCAACCGAGCAGCGGTTGTGGATTTCAATGCCTTCATCACCAACTACAGTCTCTCAGAGGTTTCTTTTGCCAGATCTGCCTTTACCTAGTGTAACAACCAGGAAGGGCCAAACCGTATCCTATCCAGGCTTGACCGGATCATCGGATCGGAAGGTTGGTTTAGCCTTCCTTTCTCCTTTTCTGTTTTCCACTACACCGTACTTTTTCGGATCATGCTCCGATGTTGCCACACTGCTCTCCTTTTTCCCTTTTTGGGCCCTCTTCTTTCAGGTTCCAAACATGTGGAGGTCTCACCACACGTTCCATAAAGAGGTGATGGATTCCTGGAACGCTCCCGCTCAGGGCTCCCCCTTTACTGTGTTCTCTCTTAAGCTGAAACGTCTCAAGGCTCGCTTCAAGGTCTGGAACGTTCAGGTTTTCAAGAATATCTTCGACCACGTGAGGGCGGCCAAGGAGATTCTTATCTTTGCGAAATCCTCTTTCAATGAGGATCCCTCGTCGGCTAATAAGGAGGTCTGGGTGCTAGCTCAGATGGCCTTCTCATCGGAGCTTCGTATTTAGAACGATTTCCTTCACCAAAAGGCGAGAGTGGGTCGTTGACGGCGATACGAATTCCAAGTTCCTCCATTCGTCTATTCGTAAGAAGAATACCATCCTTTCGATTCACCAAATTCAGCATCCTGATCACTCCCTGACTTCCTCCATGGAGGAAGTCAAAGAGACGATTGTGTCCCATTTCCAATCCATTTTGGGTGAATCTTTGGTAAACGTCTCTGCTCCTTCTCTTTTAGCTTTTATCCCCAGAGTGTTTCTTCCATCTAATGATGTCGACCTTGCTGCCCCTCCTTCTTCCGAAGAATTCCGAGCTTGCGTCTTCGCTCTGAGCAAGGACAGTGCTTGCGGCCCAGACGGTTTCAACGGTGTGTTCTACAGGAGCGTTTGGCCAATCATTCAAGCAGACTTCTACTGTGCCATTCAATTTTTCTTCTCCGGTGGCGCCCTTCCTATGTGATGGACTTCCACCAATCTTATTCTTATCCCCAAGTGCGGAAAGCCCCGATCTTGTGCGGATTTCCGCCCAATCGGCTTGTGTAACTTCTTAGACAAGGTTATCTCCAAGGTGCTAACATCGCGGCTAGCACCCTTTCTGGATCGTGTCATCTCTTCCTCTCAGGCTGGGTTCGTCAAAGGACGTTTGATCACTGATAACGTCCTTTTAGCCCAAGAACTGATCTCTCAGATTGATCGAAAGATCAGGAGTTCTAACGTGGTCGTTAAGCTGGATATGGGTAAAGCTTATGATTGTATGTCATGGTTTTTCATCATTAAGGTCCTTAGGGCTTTCAGCTTTCCGGAATCTCTTATTGACTTTATCTGGAGACTCGTCTCCAATTGTTGGCTCTCCGTTCTCATCAACGGATCGGCCAACGGTTTCTTCAAGTCTGTTGGGGGTCTTCCGCAGGGAGATCCTTTATCGCCGACGCTCTTTGTCATAGCCACTGAGGTTTTCGTCAGAGGTCTGCACTCTCTTACGATAGCTGGCCAGATTCACAGGTTTGGCATCCCCAACGGTTGTCCCCTCATCTCTTCTTTATCTAATTTTGCGGACGACATCATCATTTTCACAAATGGTAACCGTCGTTCCATACGTCGCCTGCTTGGCTTCATCCACCAGTACGAGAGGTTCTCCGGCCAACTCGTTAACTCTGCCAAAAGTTGTTTCGTTCCCGCAAAAGACTTGTCTCCGATTAGGCCTTCTTGGATTGAAAACCTAACCAGTTTTAAGGATGCTTCTCTCCCCTTACCCTACCTCGGTATAGTTGTATATCGTGGGCGTAAGCTCAACTCTATCTTCGATCCCATGACGGATAAAGCCAGGGGTAAGATTATAAAGTGGAACGTGACCCTTCTCTCCCAGGCAGGAAGACTGGTTCTTATAAAGTCGGTTTTTGACTCTATAGGATCTCATGTCTTCGCTGCTATGTCTCCAACTTCCTCGTTCTTCCGCTCCTATAGGTCCCTCGCTTCGTCCTTTTTCTGGGGTTCAAAGGACAATGTTAATCGTCATCACTATATTTCTTGGGAAGTTGTTTGCCATCTCAAAACCGAAGGAAGTCTCGGCCTTCGAAATCCTAGTGATATCTTCTTAGCCTACGCTTGCAAGCTGTGGGTAAGGTTCGAAGCAAATGACTCGCTTTGGGCCAATTTTCTCCACGCAAAGTACCGTAGACTTCAGGTCACGAATTTCAATGGCATTCCTTCCTACGCTAGTGAGACGTGAAAATGGATGCAATCTGCGAAGTTCTTTTCTGATTCACATGGTGGCTTGTCAGGATGGGATGGTGGGTCTTTCTCGATTAGGGCGGCTTGGAGATCGATCATGACCCCTTCTCCAACGCTCCATTTCTTTTTCTTCATCTGGGATGCTCGTATTCCCCCCAAGATTTCTTTATTTATGTGGTGGACTCTTCACGATGGGTTACCACATGACGCGAACCTTCAAAGGATCGACATTCCTCTCGTGTCCCGCAGCAGATGCCGTCGAGCAGGCGATTGGAGTCCAGCGCTCATTTGTTTTTCTTTAGCACCTGTGCCACTTTTGTTTGGAACTACTTTGAAAACCTAGTTGGTCTCCATAGTAATGCATCTTCCCTCACAGATCTACTGAGAGACTGGATGTCCGACATCTCAGACAAATCTGTTCGTGTTATCCTTTTTCGTTTGCTTCCTTGCTTTGTTTGTTGGCATCTTTGGTGCTCGCATAATAAGACCATTTTCGACGAGTCTCCTATGGACCCTTCCTCTATCATTAGGAAGGTAAGGAATGATGTGCTCCTAGCTTTCTGAGGTAAGCCTTTTAAGGGAGCTATAGGCTCCCATTCTTCTAGCTTGGCGTGCACCTTTGATATCTCCGTCCCCTCGTGCGGGGATTGGTTGACTCTTTTTATTTGTTTTACTGCTTATATCACCTTCACCACCCACCCTCCCCCCTTCCCTTCGAATCTATTGTTGTTCTCCAAGTCCTGTCTTTTTTTCAGGTACTGTGTAAGCCTGAAGGGCTTGTATGAGCTGGATATCTGGCTTGGAGAATACGGGACCAAGCTTTCAGGACGCAACCGCCCAGAGATTCTTTGGGCTACCTTTCTACTGTTCATCCCTGATATTTGGCACCCAGCCTTGGTTTGAGAGAGCAGGATGTTTGGTCTTTTATCCTCGACTTAGGGGTGACACTTTCCGTAGCCTTGTATGGCAGCCCTTGCACCGTCTTACTTTCTTTGCTTTGCTGTTGTCTTGTCTTGTTTTTTTATTTATTTTTAAAGCTTTGTTCTACTTTTCTTTGTGTGCACAGATGCTGTAGTTTTATCTACTTATCTGCTTTTGTGAACTGTTGAAGAAAACCTATTTTTTTCCTTTTGTTTATTTATATAATTACATTCCAAAATCCACATCAATGGTTCTTCGTAACTTTAACTGGGGGTGGTAAACCAAAGTATTGGCTAAATACAGTAAAAATGACTTCACAACTGCATTTATGGTACGTATGAAATTTGTTTCTGAAATTTTGCTGAATAAACAGATGAAACATGGTAAGAAGTAACAACAAGCACAATGCAATTTTCCAGCTTTATCGCCTTACAAGCCAGAAGAAGAAATATTTTGGTTTTGAACAATTTCTTTCAACAGGCAGTAGTAACTAATAACAAATACCAAAATTGATAATAAGAAAAGCTCCCCGCTACTCTGGATCCTTATCCTGCATTACAAAGAAATAACCTCTACGCAGCTAAGTATAAAATTTTGTAAACCATCAAAGTTAACTAAAACCATAAAATGAAATATTTACAGCCTAGCGTTTCTCTTTCATTAATCAGGTCTGGGAAATCATTGTACTAACTTGTATTTTAAAAGCCCTGAACATAAAGCTAATGTGATACACTTTACAAACGTACGTATTGTCAACGCATATGATGTAGTCTTAAAAAGCAATTATAACTACTAGATTTAACATCTGTTTTAGAAACTTTTTCTTTTTTACCATGATAGAGAAAAATTTAATGCAACTACAACACAAATTGTTGTAGATTATGAACAATGTATGGGCGGTGTAGGTTTTTTTTTAATATTAAAAAGGAAAGATATCTCCATAAACAGATGTCAAACTATCCAACCTGAACTATAGGTTTTGAAACATACATACATTAATAATTTCAAGATTCAAAAATCCCTGGCATTTCAATGAAAATCGTTGTTTTCAAAGTTAGAAATGCAGTTATTCATTAATCATTCCGATACGTCCATACATGAGAAAAAGATAATGGAAACATTATGGTACAACATATAAACCTTTTTTTTACAACATATAACTAATTATGCTGGCATCAATGACATCAATATGAATGCAGTGACCGATTCCCATTGGTGTCGTAGCAGCAGATAGAAACATAAATAGTGAGAAAAGCAAAGGCTATGGTATATTTCGTTATTCAATAAAAATGAGATTATGACAGTACACAACTTATCAGTTAGTAATCATGAAGCCAATTTGGCTTTCGAAGCTAAATTCCATTCCATGGTACCAAGTTTTATGCTCAGGAAATTAGGGAAAAAAACTTCAAAGCAAATTAATTGAAATTTTACCTCTGTTCCAGATGTATAATGTATTCAAGCCTTTGCAGCCATTTTCTCTGCTTCAAGTTTTTGTAGTACAATTAGCCGTTCATCCCAAGCTTTAACTCTCGCCACAGCAGCCATTTTCTTTCTATCATCTCCATTGCTTTCTTCTTTTTTGACGCTTGAAAGTGAGCTTTTCTCTTTTTCTTCTCGGACTATATTCATAAAAAAAGATGTATTCCATAATGTATGCCATGATCAGTTAAGATCAATATTATTAAGATATCGAAAACTGAAAAGTAAAGATTATATAAAGACAGAAAAATCAGTTATTTAGATGAAAAATGAGGGTATCCGATATTCAAACTGCAAGTGGTTGGTTTAACGGAAGCAGACCAACAAACATTAAGAAGAAATTGGTTAAAGGACATGTGATAAACTTGAAAATTTGGATTGTCTTTGATATGCACAATAACCTATAGCATGTAAGCTAACTTTCTAATTTGGACAGGTTTATTATGCATATACTAATCTACTAGTTTGGACACGGTCATGGTTCATGGTTATTTACTTCAAACTTTGCTTTAGTTAAATGTAAGTACTAACAATAATTTGGACAGGTGAACCATAAAAGCTACATGCTGAACTATGTTCATTGTATACAACAGGTTTTTCTCTGGCAAATTCTTTTTCTGATCTTTCCCTAAACACCTTGCCACTCCATTTAGCTGATGTATCTGAACCACCGACAAATGGTTTGTAGCACATACATCAAGCACATAGCAAACAAATGTCCCATAAAAAGTATTGACTTATCAGTCTTCAAACAAATACTTCAAAGGCACAACGCATAAAGTCTTCCCTTATTCTCGCATAATCCGACGCATGAGCTGTGGGAAAGGGGATAGACGCAAATACTCTCCTTTCCCACAAATCAATTTTTATATTCGCATCACCCGACGCATGAGCTGTGGGAAAGGGGAAAGACCAGAATACTCTCCTTTCCCCCGAATCAATTTTTTGCTACTGCATATGGTGCATCGGACATGAGCACGTATTTCAGTTAAACTACTCTAATCAACTAATTTTGTATCTAATAAGAAATGATAAATAATAGTACTCTTTGCATTCGGAAAAATATACAAACATATCTGATTTTGTAAAATTATTTAAAAAAAACTAATAAGCACATTCATATAGAAAATAAAATATGCTAGTACTAACGTATTGGGTGTTGCCCACAAGACCACTATGGCTAGGGGAATAAATATTGAACGGGTGTCCGACATCCGGCTTTATCCAAAGATATAAAGCGTCTGATCCATGTCCATTTGATTCTTGTTCATACACGAAGTAGGATTAAAAAGTATGAAAATACATACATTCGAGATAGTCCGTAGTTCGTACATTGTTCGTTCGTTGTTCTGCTTTTGTAAAAAAATTCAAACTTAAACTTTGGCTGATCCGTTTTCCTCCAAATCAGTTATAGGACACGAAGATCGTCGAATCTGATCTGATCCATTTACACCCCAATCCGTAGCCCGACCAACAATGACGAATGTTCTCCATAGGAGAATTGTCCTTGCACCTACAACTAGGAGGGTTGGCAACTCACGAACCCTACCTTCATCATGGCAAGTGTTGCTCAATTTTCTCTCAAGTAAAAGACAAGCCGGCCAGCGCATCAAGACCCAGCCTATTCAAGGTCAATATACATAGAGACCCAGACCGCCAAAGATAAGCCAGCATGCAATTATAAATATGGTCCAAAATCAATGCCAACTAGCCCTTCTTCCCCCGCCCAATTCTAGTCAGCCTATATTCTACTTAAACCATTCCGGCCATGTCAACAAGCAAATCACATATAGACCGGGCTTGGACTCCTCTCCTTAGTCTGACTCAACCTGGCTGAAGATGATGACATCCGATTTGTTTGATTTGACCTGATTCAAAAACGATCGATCTATGGTATAGCTCTTATTTCATCCCACCTTTGCCTAGCCACATACAGGTCGTCTCGTCATCACACGGCCAGCTCGTCCCCATGCGCTCCTTCCTTAGCCATCTTCAACAATAAGCAATCAATTGTTTGGAGTGTGGGCTCTGCAGTTCGGGCAGTTCTAAAGTTAAAACTGTCAAATCAAAATGAAACCCCAAAGGAAAAAAATCCATAATCAAACCAAATTAATTTCGATCAATTCGGTTGATAACCGATTTAACCAAACTATCAAGTTATATTATTATTCAACTGACCGATTCACTTAACATAAAACACAAAATTTATGTTTGAAGAGATTTTAGTGTGCGCTTTTTTATGTTTATAATAAAATTCAACATATTTTCAATCAGCCAATTCTGCATTTTATCACTAAGCCTATTATTGGAAGTATTACAGTATTATAAATTGGAAAGTATAACAAAAGTTCGGTTAATTCGATAATAAAGAAAAAATTACAGATCGAATTCAAACTAATTTAGTTTTGAAACCAAAACAAACGGACCGCAATGAATTGATTCGTTCAGTTAATTCAGTTCTAAGCGATACTGCTTACCTCTACCGGTCGTCACTGTGCAAAACCTTATTACTTAGAGAAGGGTGCTAGAAGTTGAAAAGTACAACCTACCAAGACCTAGTACACCTACTACTGCAGCATATCTGCCAAAAGCGTACCGGATCTTATAGCCTACCACATTTCTCAGCGCAAAACACGTGTCAAGTGTAATGTTATAGCTGACATGCATATCAGCCACATATTTCAAGTACTTTTATGGATTCCTCCATCAATTCAAGTGATCGGACCTATGATTGGGAATGATTTCCACTTACTTGTAGCAAATCTCGATCGACCATCCATTGGTCTTCTTTACCCATTGTCATGCAACATCAAATGAGTTGAAAATGAAGAAAATAGAAGCAAGTTTTTGATAAATATATGAGTTGCAAAAGCAGAGCTCTGGTTTTTTTTTTTTCTTTCATACAAGCTGGTGAATACAATAGGCATATATTTATATTAGTCCACTGAGCATATCAAAGAGACACAGCTATTCACGTACAAGTGAATATTATTTAATGAAAGGAAACAGCCTACATGAAGGGACATGACAATTCATGAAAAAAGTACATTAATTCTAACACTCCCCCTTAATGTGCTTTTTTTACTACTCCAATAAGCTCTCGAAGATGATAAAATTTTTCTTTAGGAAGTGCTTTGGTTAAGATGTCAGCTAGTTGTTCTTCTGATCTGCAGTATTCAGGCTGAACTTCTCCTTTTTCAATGATTCCTCTAATAAAATGATATTTGATAGCAATATGCTTTGTACGGTCATGGCTGATTGGATTCTTGCTTATAGAAATGGCTGATTTGTTATCACAAAATAAAATTGTTGCTTCATGCTGCTTTTCTCCAATATCTCCAAGAATTCTTCTCAGCCATATTGCTTGCGCTACTGCTTTAGCTGCAGCAACATATTCTGCCTCTGTAGATGATAATGTCACTGTTTTCTTTTCTTTTTAAGACCATGAACACACTCCAGAACCAAGAGAAAATACATAGGCAGAAGTGTTTTTCATATCATCTTGACATCCGGCCCAGTCGCTGTCAGTATAACCAATAAGAATTGATGCTACTCTAGGCTTGTAAAGAATTCAATAGTCCACTGTACCGGCTAAATATCTCAAAACTCTTTTTGCCGCACCAAAATGAATTTGGCTTGGATCTTGCATGTATCTGGATAACATACTTGCAACAAACATTATATCGGGTCTTGTAGCAGTAATATACAATAGACTGCCTATCAAACTTTTGTATTTACTAGAATCCACTTTTTTTGCACCATCTTCTTTTTTAATTCTCTCATTCACCATTAACGGAATTGCAACATAATTACACCCAAGTAAATTAAATCTCTTCAAGACATTTTCTGTGTGTACTTTTGCTCCGGACTTGGATTGAGTAACTTCTATTCCCAAAAAGTAGCGAAGAAGACCCAAATCACTCATCTCATAATTTCTCATCATGTCCTCTTTAAATTCTTGAATCATAT
Organism: Allium sativum; assembly: GCA_030737875.1. NCBI lineage: Eukaryota > Viridiplantae > Streptophyta > Magnoliopsida > Asparagales > Amaryllidaceae > Allium > Allium sativum. The sequence continues at coordinate 254,718,656 of CM060927.1, read as the reverse complement.
TATTATCATTTCCCATATATATTATGTCATCAACATAAAGGGAAACAATAAGAATAGATTCATAATTTTTTAAAGTATAAAGAGTAGGCTCACTTGGACTTTTTATGAAATCTTTTTTTGCAAAGTAATTATCAATTTCTGCATACCATGTCCGAGGTGCTTGCCTGAGTCCGTAAAGTGCCTTTCTTAATTTGTAAACTTTGTTTTCTTCTCCTTCAACAATAAATCCCTGTGGCTGCTGGACGTAGACCTCTTCTTTCAATACGCCATTTAGAAAAGCTGATTTAACATCAAGTTGATAAATTTGCCAGCTCTTTTGTGCAGCAAGAGAGATCAAAGTTCTTATAGTTTCTAACCTTGCAATAGGAGCAAAAGTTTCTGAAAAGTCGATACCAGGTTTTTGTGAAAAACCTTTCGCCACTAGTCGTGCTTTATGCCTTTGAATGCTACCGTCTTGATTCAACTTTGTTTAATAGATCCACTTCACCCCAATGATCTCACGGTCTTTAGGATAATCTACAAGCTCCCAGGTTTTATTTTTCTCTATCATAGACATTTCTTCCTTCATTGCATTCATCCAAATTTCTTGATCTTTAGCTTCTTCGAAATTTTGTGGCTCAATACTTACAAAGTTGCATGAGTTGTATATGTCAACCAGCCGTCGCACTTTTAAAGGAGAACTCTCTGATGATGAAGAACTTGCATCTGAATTGATTACTTGAGTTGTATGTGCTGGAGGCGTTTGAGGAATGTTTTCTTCATTATCTTGTTGCCTTTGTCTTCTTGTATGTTCTTGAATAATAACATGTTACTCTTTTTGCACTTCAGCTTGGTTCCAGTCCCAACTTTCTTTTTCATTAAAAATAACATCTCTACTAATAATTAACTTCTTTGTTTCACATTTATAGAGACGGTACCCTTTTGTGTTTTCACTATACCCAACAAATATGCATTTTTGACTTTTTTCATCAAATTTACTTCTTTTTTCTGTTGGAATGTGAGCATAACAGATGCTACCAGAAATTTTAAAATGACTTACAGTGGGTTTAGAGCCAGTCCAAACTTCATATGGAGTCTTGTTCTGAATTGCCTTTGTTGGACACCTATTGAGTACATAAACCGTTGTATGCACAGCTTCTGCCCAAAACCATTTCGGCAATTTTTTTCCAGTCATCATCGTTGTAGCCATCTCCACAATTGTACGATTCTTCCTTTCAGCGACGTCATTTTGCTGTGGACTATAACCTGCTGTAAGTTGCTTCCAAATCCCTTCTTCTTGGCAGTATGACTCAAATTCACGTGAGGTATACTCACCTCCTCTATCACTTCGAATGACTTTTATGGCACACCCACTTTGTTTCTCTGCTAATGCCTTGAAACTTTTGAAAACGGCAAAAGTTTCAGATTTTTCTTTCAAGAAATATACCCATGTCATTCTTGAATAATCGTCGATGAAGGTAAGAAAATATTTATTTTGATTGAATGACGGTGTGCGCATAGGTCCACAAATATCGGTATGAATAAGCTCCAATGGTGACTTTGCTCTCCATAAACTTTTTGTTGGAAATGGATGTCGATGCTATTTGCCTCTAATACATTCTTCACATGTGTATGAAACCGCTTCAATATTTGGCAGTCCAGTCACCATTCCTTTTTTATACAGCAAGCTAAGACTTTGAAAATTAAGATGGCAAAATCTTTTATGCCACAACCAAGTGTTGTCTTCAATATCTGCTTTCATCGCCATCCCTTTCTCATAACAAAGCTCCAACGGGAAATTACGACTTGCTTCCATCTTGATAGCTTTGACGATATGATTGTTGTCTTTTTTATCGTAGATAATGCACTCATTATCATCAAAGACAAGTTTATATCCATTTTGCATAAGTTGTCCCACACTTAGCAAATTTTGACCAATTTGTGGAACATGTAGAACATCATGGATGTATTTTATGCCTTTCTTTGTCCTAACAGGAAGTGTGCCTTTTCCTTTTGCTTCAACAAAATAATCATCTCCCATTTTTATTTTTAAGTGACTGAAGTATCTAGATGAATGAATAACTTTTCATTTGGAGTCATATGATTGTTGCATCCACTATCAGTATACCATATATTATCTTCTTCACGGGCTGACATGCATGCATAGAAGAGAGTCTCATCTTTTTCTTCTTTTTCTTCATTTTCTATTTTTTCCACAAAAGTTGCTTGATTGTTTGAGTTGAAACGACATACCTTCTCAGTGTGACCAAACTTTTTGTAGCAAGAGCATTGAGGCTTTCCTCGATGAAAACAATTTGCTGTAGAATGACCAAAGCGATGACAAATTCCGCATGGACTTTTATTTCCATAATTCCCTCATTTCATATGTTGAAATGACTCCTTTTTGCTGTTGTAACTTTTTTGATCATCTCTTCTTTTATCCTTCTTCATAAATTTATTGTCTCTGATGTGAACTTTTGACTGGAAATCACTTTCCATGGTTTGCTCATTTCTACTAAGTCTTCTTTGCTCGTGAGACTTTAAAGACCCCATCAATTGTTCGATTGATAAGGTAGTGATATCTTTTGCTTCTTCAATGGCTGCGACGATCGAGTCATATTTTTCAGGTAGACTGATCAATATTTTCTCAACTACTTTTTGATCAGCCATCTCTTCGCCAAGAGTTCTAATTTGATTAACAACATCAATTACTCGGAAGGAGTAATCTTGGATGCTTTCAGATTCTTTCATCTTCAAATTATGAAACTCTCTTCTCAAACCTTGAAGTTTAATTGTTTTTGTTTTGTTGTCACCTTGATATTCTCTTTCTAAAATCTTCCAAGCTTCTTTGGCTGTTGTTGCTCGACAAATTCTAGGAAAAATAGTTGCATTGACTCCATTTTGAATTTTTGACAAAGCTTTGGCATCCGTCATTGAATCTGCTTCATATTTATCTCTCTGATTGAGTTAATACACCCTCTGTTGTTGGTGTAGCAAGTCTAGTTTGCACTATACTCCAAAGTTCTTCAGATCGAAGCAAAGTCATCATCTTCACTTTCCAGAAATCATAATTTTCTCCGCCAAATATTGGAATTATTGAATAAGAAACGGATGTTGTTTCTTTTACTGACATTTTGTAATTGATTAAATTTTCCCTGGTAAAGAACTCGCTCCGATACCAGTTTGATGAAAATAAAACAAGTTTTTGATAAATATATGAGTTGCAAAAGCAGAGCTCTGGTTATTTTTTTTTTCATACAAGCTGGTGAATACAATAGGCATATATTTATATTAGTACACTGAGCATATCAAAGAGACACAACTATTCACGTACAAGTGAATGTTATTTAATGAAAGGAAACAGCCTACATGAAGGGACATGACAATTCATGAAAAAAGTACATTAATTCTAACAGAAAACTGATTTGAGTTCTAGTTGATTCCTAGCAAGCCAAACTTTATATTGTTTTCTTCTAATTCCTTGTAAATGTAAGCGATAATCATAGTAAGAGATATTCATACTGAGCATAGGCAAGCTTCTACCAAAGTAACCCCCACTGATCCCTTAACGCCGTAAATGCCTCAACAAATTAAGTTACAAACTAACAATCTGTGCTTCAGGCCACATAACATAGTTGAGTTCAGTGGCTGGCTAAAAAAATGCAAAAGTTTCCCTTTTTTATGGTACATATCAGTCTGGGCATACAAGGTTTTTGTGATGAATTTATCTAGTTATCGTCACCAAACATTAAATTAAATAGTTAAGTTGTCTCCACCACTCATCTTTATCACTTTACATTACAGAATATGTCAAATTAGTCTACAACACTAAACAAAAACAAGTAAAATATGCATCTTTGTATTGTCGATCCTTTTATTGATAGGCATACCAATATAAAAGCTTTTCGTTGAGCAATGCGCTTCTTTTCTTTTCTCCCTCTAACGCTTCCTTTATTCGGGCGGCTTGTTGGTATTGGTTCTCCAGGTGCATATTGAACCCAAGCATAAGGACCTGTCCTTCAGATCTTCAGTCTGATGCTCTCCCAACTGAGCTATCCCCGCTTCTAATAGATAATGATGGTTTCTGAGCTAATGGCGGCTACATCTATCTCCTCCCCATCCTCTTCTTCTTTCGCTTTCGATCAAGACTTTCCTCCTTTACCCTCTCGACCACCAGATCCTCCACCTCCTGTCACTACTCGTCCAGTCAATCCATCCTCTGTTACTTTTGATAACCTCGATCTTAATCCTCATGCCGGATCTGAATCTGCTTATCATGATTTTGCTTTTCCCTCATCTGGATCGCTTCCTGTCTTTGATGAATATCCTGTTTTCCATCAACGTGTGAAGCCTTCAAAGGTATCTCCGGATCCACTCAAATCTAATCCAATTGGTAACTCGCTATTAACTCAAACAGATCGGAGCTTTGATGATACCATGAACCCTGCTGTGAATGTGATGGATAATTGTAAACCGTCTACTGAATTACCCAATCATCAGGCCAGTGCCTCATTAAATCTGCAACGCATTTCATCGAATATCTCATCTTCACTTCATGCTGTTCAGACGAGCTCCCCTATTAATCCATCTAACCCAGTTAAACAAGACTATGCTTCTCTTTTCAAAGCTCTACCCCGAAATGCAGGCAAATTTAAACCTATTCATTATGAGATCCCTAGAGACGGTAAGACAAAACCATTGATTCCCACTTTGGTGAAAGAAGCAGGCTTGAACTATTGGAGTGATTATCTAGTTGGGTTCTTTTTGGATGGAACATCATCTTACAGTTCTGTGGTTAATTTCTTGCGAAGGTACTGGAAACTGCAAGGCGAAGTTGACATAAAATCTGATGGCTACAACTTCCTATTTAAATTCTCAAACAGTCAAGACAGGGAGAAAATACTTCATGCTGATCCTATATTCTTCAGGGGAAGAATGTTTATAATCACAACATGGGACCCCTCCATTGGTAGTTCACAATCCCAAATCAGAAAAGTTCCAATCTGGATACATTTGCACCGTATTCCTCTCTTGCTATGGACTCTTTACGGTATTAATTGGCTGGCTTGCCATGTTGGACGGTTGATCTATTTCGATGAAAGCACTGAGAAGATGCAGCGATTTAAATATGCCAAAGCGCTGGTTGAAATTAATCCTGATTATGAACTGCCTGATAGTATTCAAGTTCCTGAATTGGGTGTTAATTGTCCATCTGTCAAAGTCTCATACGACTGGAGACCATCGATATGTACTATCTGCAAGGTTTTTGGGCACAGTACGGTAGAATGTGAGCACAATGATTGTCATGTTGATGAAACTGAAGAGCAGCATTTTGATATGAATGTAGGTGTTAATACCAAGCAAAGGTATGGTAGGGGCAAAGAGAGATCTCGGAACAATCACTATGAATGGAAGGATGTTGCTAATAGAAGGAAAAAAGTCTGGGTCCAAAAATCTGTAGGTGAGCAACAAAATGCCAATGAAAACAAGCAAGAATTTACAAAAGTGGAAAGTGGTTTGAAGGGGAAGAAGTCGGATGTGAAAAGACAAGATTTGGACGGGGTCATTATAATTGATGAGGCGGGTGTAGTGCATGAAAAGTGTGATATTCAAATAGATAACGTGGAGAGTGCTGATGTTCTTTCAGCAGATTATGCTAATGGCGCAACAACTCAGGGCAAAGGAAAGCAAGTGACTGTCAGTAATGATCCTCAATTGGACAGTTTTCAGTTGCATAACACCTTCTCTGTACTTGAAGACATGACACAGGACATTAATGAGGACACGCACAATGATCATGGTGCATCCTCTTCAAAGACTAATCCTTCATCTAACCATTCACCCTTGTTTCAAGTCCCAGATAACTCAAAGTTTAGCTGCAAACTTCTCTCAAATGCTCCTGCGTCCTCACCTTATAGCCACCTCCCCCCCCCCCCCCGCATATTATCCTTCCTGCGCCGCTGATAGGTCAAAGCAATTCGCCCATGCTTAAAGAGGACATCTCATGCGCCCAAGGTAGTAAAAAGAAAAAGCGAGGTAGAAAGAAAAAATCATTGACAGAAATTGTTGCTGAGTTGGAGGATCTTAATGATGGCAAGGAGTTTTCTTCTCTTGACATTATGCCTTCTTCTAGCAACAAAATTCCATCCAAAAGGCACACGCGAAAACATCCCGCCCCACTCACTAGCCCTCTTAAATTATGATGTTGAACAATATCGCCTTTTGGAATGTTAGAGGACTACATTTGGAATCAAAACAATGTGATATTCATGCATTCATTAGAAGATATAACATTCAGATTATTTGCCTCTCGGAAACTAAACTAGATTTGAATTTGACAAAGAAAGCTGCTGTAAATATTTCCTTTAGGTGGAACTTTGACCATAATCTTGACCATGCTCAATATGGTAGACTTCTCACTCTGTGGGACCCATCCATCTTCCACCTGACAAAACTTGCCTCATCTGACCAATTTGTTCATTTCTTTTGCACTCACTTATCCTCAAACTCTCGCTTCTTTCTTACCTCGGTCTATGCTCAGAACAATGCATCTTTGAGACAATCCTTTCTTGATAATTTGCCTTCTTTGAATCCGAATCTTCCTTGGATTGTTGGAGGAGACTTCAATTGCATGCACTCCGCCACACAAAAATCTGGTGGTATCCCTCTCTCTTTCAAAGAGATTTCTCCTCTTAATCAAGCTCTGATCAGTTCTTGTCTTATCCCTTTAAACTTTTCTGGTTTTGAGTTTACATGGTCTAATCGTAGTAGATCTGGACTTCCTACTCGTTGCAAATTAGATCATATCTTTGTTAACATTCATTTTATAAACACCTGGCATGAGTCCTTCTATCAAGCTCTCCCTCCTTCTCTCTCAGACCACAGTCCTCTTCTTTTTCGCTGGGGAAATGTTAATGCCATTAGCAAGGGAGGTTCCTCTTTTAAATTTTTCAATCACTGGACTAAACATGTTGACTTTTTTAATATTTTAGCGCAGGTCTGGAATCAGCAAGCCCCTTGTGACCCCTTGCAGACACTCATGGCTAAACTCAGAATTCTTAAATTACATCTCAAAGCTTGGTCCGCGTACACTTTTGGCTCTGGAGCTAAACAATCTACAAGCATAAGAGAAGAGTTATTCAAAGTACAGCAAGACCTTACTCACTCGCCTAATAATGCATCTTTGATTAGAGCTGAGGATCAATTGCAAAGTGCCTTGAAGCGTGCTTTAAATCTTGAACTTGAAGGTCTGAAACAGAATGCATATGTAAGAAGAGAAAAGGAAGCGGATAGAAATACTAAATACTTTCATGACTCAATCAAGATAAAGAGATATAAGGACTCAATCTTCTCTATCAAGGATATGAATGGTATTGAGCACAATTCTGATGATGGTATTGACAATGCCTTTGTAGAATATTTTTCATCTATCCTTGCATCTCCTTTGCCAACATATGATGTGCGACCTCTTTTCAATATTGTTGTCCCCTCTCTCTCTGAGGAAGAATCTCATCGCCTAATTACTCTTGTTGATGGCTCAGAAATTAAAGCTGCTGTTTTTAGCTTGGATTCAAATAGTTGTGGCGGACCAGATGGTTTCAATGCTCACTTCTTGCAACAATGCTGGTCACAGATTGGTGTAGACATAATTGGTGCAGTTCAACATTTCTTTATGAGTAACTCATTACCCTTAAGCCTGAATGCGACAGCCATTGCACTTATTCCAAAGATTGACTCCCCTGCATCAGTCGCTGATTTTCGGCCGATATCCTGTTGTAACATTGTCTATAAAGTTATTTCTAAAATCTTAGCGATGAGGATGCAGTGTGTTCTACCAACAATTATTTCTCCAAATCAATCGGCATACATAAAAGGAAGGTCTATTAGTGACAATATTCTGATTACACAGGAGCTTTTGCATGGCTATAGGAGGAAAGGCATTTCCCCCAGATGTATGATTAAGTTGGACATTAAAAAGGCTTTTGATTCGGTCACTTGGCAAGCCATTTTGGCTGTGATGTCTCGCATGAACTTTCCAAAACCTTTTATTGCATGGATATATTCCTGTATTTCGACACCTACTTACTCTATCATAAGGAATGGAAAATTGCATGGCTATTTCAAAGGCACTAGAGGAGTAAGGCAAGGAGATCCAATTTCTGCATATTTGTTTATCATCATTATGGAATTGCTGAACTCCCTTATTATTGAGCAAATTACAAGTGGTAACCTTGAGCTTCATCCAAAATGTAAGAGACCCTTAATTTCTCATTTGCTTTTTGTTGATGATCTTATCATCTTTACTAAGCCATCTCTCCACAACATTCAATGCATCTTTGGTATTCTTGAGCGGTTTTATAATATTACAGGACTTCGTATCAACATTGACAAATCGCATATTTTGATTGTTGGAGTTACGTCTGAAAGGAAAATGGAAATAATATCATTTTCAGGACTTGCTGAATTGCCTGCTAATTCTTTTTACCTAGGAATGCCTTTAATTTGTTCCAGGATTACAAAGCAGCAGTGCATGCCCCTATATGAGAAAATCATCAGTAAATTGTTGCAGTGGCCTAGTTGTCGTCTGTCTCAGGCAGGTAGGCTCACTATAGTCCAGTCAATAGCAAATGCCATGACAACTTATTGGTCAAGACACTACATCCTACCCACTAAGCTCATTGATATGATTGTAAGTGCCTTAAATAAATTTTTATGGCATGGTGATCCTTATTCTAAAAAGATGATTCCTTTTGCTTTCAACAAACTTTATGATGATAAAAAGTATGGTGGTCTTGGAATAACAAATCTTCTTGTGTGGAATAAAGCAGCCATTTCTGTCTACTTTGAAAAATTGTTTGCAAAGGAGAAAGGTTTATGGGCATTGTGGGTACATAATAATTTGATTGGAGATAGGAATTTTTGGTCTATGTCAATACCGCAAAGCTGCAGTTGGAGCTGGCGAAATATTCTGAAGCTAAGAGACACTTTCAAGCCTTTCATCCAATGTAACTATCGAATTATTCCTCACCTTTCTTTTTGGCATAGTCCATGGGCTAGACCGGATCTAATTTTGAGTGAGATTGTTGATTATAATACCATGTTGAACTCGGGCATTCCGCAAACTGCATTTGTTACTGATTACATCCATGATGGCGCTCTTTTGCTACCTTACTCCAGCTCGTCTGTTTTGCGGAATATTTGGAGTGAGATTAGTGTTAACTTTGCATTTGCAGGTAATAAAGAAACACAATGGTGTGGTAAAGATCATTCTATTAAACATGTTTACAACTTGATGCTATCACATCGACAAACGTTTCCATGGCATAAAAGAATTTGGAATTGTGGAAGTTCTGCTAAGGAAAATCTCCTACTTTGGAAGATTATGGCGAATGCTATAAATACTAAGAGTAAGCTTTTTAATTATGGCATTGCACCTGATGATGTATGTGTTTTATGCAAGTCGTATGCTGAGACAAACGATCACATCTTTTTTGAGTGTCCACTTGTACATGTTATTTGGTCTAGATTGCTTGCTGCTAATGGTTTCCATAAGCCTTCTTCATCTAGTCGTATTGAATGGTACAACATATATAAAGCTACCAGGTGGAAGACCAGGAGAACATGCATTTTGTTGAAGCTTATGAAAAAGTTTATGTATGAAATTTGGACTGAACGGAATAATCGGATTTTTGGAGACCACATGAGGAATGCTGATCAGCTTTGCATGACTGTTCTCAGAAAGTTTACAAAATCTACCAGATTGTCCTTGTGATTCTCTTAAGTTACTGTATAGCACGTTATAGTTTTCTTCTTTTGGTATAATGCTTTAGGATGTAATGCTGTAAATGTTCCGTGAATAATAAATTTCTTTTTGCCTTTCAAGGACCTGTGTATCCCGTCAGAATGTTAATAAAATTTACATAAAGATGTAAAATTTCAAATTTGGCATAATAAGCACTTCAAATTTAATACAACTGTGCATCGTTATATCAATGGATTTGTACAATTCTAGCAGAACTGGATATCATATTTACCTAAAAGCTGTTTGGTTCAGAGTTATAAAATTACGAAAGGTAAGTTATTAGTTTTCTTTTATATACCTCTTTCTAGTAACTCCAACTCATATATAAACATCAGGTGTACGTGGACTTCTGCATGTGTACATTTGTACATAATTAGCAACGGTAGTTTCTTCATCATAAAAATCAAATGATACCGTAGGACATTTGAAATAACGCTTCTATACTAATATGAATACCTAGATACATTCACTTTTGGCATATGTAATATTTGTAAGCTAAAAAATTATATGATGATTTGGAGCTGATTTGTAATTAAATATACAGAACTGGGAAGCATATCCAATTTTGCACTCACTAGTATTATATGTAAGGCTATTAGTTCCTGTCACAAAATTTATTATTATTAAGACGAAATAAAATATAGCTTAATTACTGAATGCGGCAGTGTGAAGTGTATTATTATAACACAATACATGCAAAACTAGGCTAGCTACACCGTTTCAGACTTCCAGTCTTACCAGACGTCCTCGACGGGACAAAAAAAATCATACTAGCCTCTCATATTAACTGTGATTTACGTTGCTAGCAGAAACACAGAAAACATAAATTATACATAGAAGTTCTACGGTATTCACAGCAAGAGTTATTCAAAAGGGCATGTGAGCATTATTGTGCAAAATATTTTAGGCATCCACCTAAGCCCCACATAGGTGCTAGGCCAGGTTTGCCGCCTAAAGTTCTGCCTAGTCCCCATCTATATACTTGGCGAGGCTTACCGCCTTATCTAAACATCAATGTGGTTGCCTAGGAGTTACTTAGGCACTAGGCAGGAGACTTGATGCCTCGTCATTCATGATTCCACATGCTAGATTTAGACAAACTAGAAACTCAACCACTGGATATATATATAGGTACATTTTATACAAAGTGTTAAGAAAAATCATAACACATATTAAAATGTAATTGTCTATATTTGAATATCTGCATGGTCCCAGTAGGATGTGCAGTCTTTGTCTGATCTGAACTATTGAGTCTTATAGGACTGACCTGATGCTTTAAATAGTTGGAAAAATAAAGATAACCTTGAATGCAGGCTGTTATGAACCATTTTTGAATAAATAACCCACTAAATTTTTTCGGTACGATCATGTTAGCCATACATAAGAGAGTGGTTGATGTAATATCAAATTCGTGTAATTGGCAAAATGACATACGAAGCTGACAGCAAAACCAAGTATATTGTGTAAAATAATACATACTTTTTTTAGTAAAGCATACGCAAATGTGCAACGTAATTGCCGTTGGTTGCGAAGAATTTGTAAATTTGTGCAGCTATGTCTGTCAGTGAGTATTCCAAAACCAGATATGTAATTAATGAATAGTTAAGTCACCGAATTTGTTACCAGAAATGATCAAGCAAATAGACGTGCCTAACAAAACGTAACTGTAAATATTCCCTTTTTGCAAAATGGTTTCAACTCAGGTTTTATAGGGCTATAACCATGCCTGCTCAAATTCTGTCTATTATTTTGTCTTAGCTGGCTAAGCATAGCTACGACTTCTGTTGTAACATTGCACGCCATTTCTTCCATTCTAAGGCTTCATCAACCACCTCCATTTTCAGATTCGTTTAAAAATGAGTCTAAGATGTGTTATTCGAAGCATGGTCCGGTCGTCAAACACTGTTCCGACGCCATTACCGCTTTCTTCTAGTCGATTAACTCAGATCACCATTGCTATAGCCGCAAGTAAAGCCCCAGATAACATGTACCATGGCCACACCTTCTCGACATTTGAGCTGATAACAGTTCTCAAGCTCGACCAAAGGTCCCAAGGACATCACCATCATCGCAACCTCAAAACTTTCCATAGCTGCACACAAAAAGCCTCAAACACCATTGCTTAATCAACTATCACCATCAACATTGCGTAAGTGGCAGGCAAAGGTTGCCACAAGAGAGGAAGGCAAAATAATTCACCAAAGCAAAAACATAGTTGAGAGCAAATGCTTCACATGTTATGCCATGATTGCTGAAACACGGTATTCTAGAACAACTCACTCACTACCAAGCTAAGCCGGACCACCACCATAACATAGAAATGTGACAATACAAAGTGACAAACTCCAAAACCAGGTGAGGAAAAACCTCAATGAAACTAAAAGAACCAAAAACACTAACAAATTACATGGTACTACCAACAAGACGAAAACTTAGAAAACATTGAAGACTCAACAACCCAAAAGGAACCATCACAAACAACTGATGAAATACCAGTCACTGAGACTCGAATCAATTCAAGAAGAAGAGAGTTACCGCTCACCGAGAAAACCCACGTTAGTGAGATCGCTAGACATTACAAGCCTAAACCGCCAGTTGAAGATCGTGCAGACCATAAACCAAACAGTGGATCCAACAACTCCTAGACCTCAACCTACCACTTGACTCAGTTTGACTAGCGCGGGTCATTGCTCACCTGGCAATGAGGCACAAACTCGCCAAGATACCACACGTAGCACATTACTGTTGGAAATATTCAACCTATTGGGGCCACATATGCTAATGTATTGGCTATCTTATGACTAAGTCCGAATACGTGATCTAGTTTGAAATAAATATCTGAGGACTTTTAAGGTATAATTGTCATGTAATATAATAATGTGTGGATACCGGAGTGATAATTTTTAGTTTGTTGAAGGGCCGAACTAAAAATATCACACTACTATATATATAGGGTTATGGTCCCCGAATTACACAAGTTATCAGAGTGTTCTCTTACCTCTTCTATAGAAACACATTTATAGATCTGAGCTTGTGTCAATTTGGAAGATCAAACCTCAACCTAATTCTACGTATCAGCAAGCACCGATGGATTCAGGTACGGCTTCCGCTAATTTTATTGATCTTATTCAGTTCATTCTCGATTGAATCAATGTGGTTATGTCCAGATCTGTAGTGAATTATATTCTAACAAGTGTTATCAGAGCCAACCATTATTGATTCTGTTGGGAAAATTTTGTTTTTGTCTGATCATGTATCCACATGATGAGTTTTAAAGTTTGATACATGTTTTGCCATCTTACAACAAATTTGTATCGTTGTTCCTTTTCATTCGGCTCCTTCCCTGTTTGCTGAAGTTTTATCAAAACTGATTGAGTTTATCAATGAGCTCCTGACATTAAAAAAAAAAAAATTATTTTTTTATTCAATGCAACGATTTGTTTCCAGCATACGTGTTACGTTAGAAAATAAGTCTAGTGTATCACTTTTCATGTGGACCTTCTCTTTTGGACTCATTCATTAATGCTCTTGCAGTAGTACCTACAAGCCGCCTTTTTTGAAATGCATTAGCATTATATTACTTGATTATCCAACTTTTGACCGAGTCCTATATTCAGACTACTTTATTTTTATTTTTATTTGGTTTTGGTTCTTATTGTACGTCGCCGTTGTAATATGCTATGCGGATGGATTGAGAATTATTCCTGCGGTGCAGTTTATTATGAAGTGACGTGTTAGTTTATTTAAAGCTTAGTCTATTGGATCCGAATATTAAGAATAGTCAGGATATTTTTATTTTATTTGACCTGTTCAAGATTCAAAAAAAAACCTTGGCTATTCATAATACGGATAATATTTTAGATTCCTTTTCTACTGTTGTTCGCATAAACTATTTTTTGTGAACTGACTTTAGAGTTTTATTGGTCTTAACCATCATTTCAGTTTAATTTTTTTTTTTATCTGTCATGTGAGTTAAGATGCAAACAAATTCAATTTTTTTTTTGGTGCCTCTTTACAGCTGTAAATATTTAACATTAGTAGTGAATTAACTTTAAAATAATATGTCACCAAAGTGACCTCTATATTTTGGTGGTTCATGAAAATGTTTGGTATTTGTGTGTAGTTATTCATGCGAATATTAGTCGGCCCAAAGGAAGGCTAATATTTGGCCGAATCACTTACACATGTGTGATGATAAATACGTGACAATTATAAGGATTTAAGAGTGAATAATTAATCGGCCCAAAGGAAGGTTGTTATTCGACTTTTATTTATTGTCAGTATTTGATCGTTGCAACAAGAGTATCACTTGCAATTAATATTACTGTCCAAAGACTTGATATTAATGTTGTACTAGATATCTTGAAAAAGAGAACTACCAATTATTTGAATTTACTATGGTTGGTTTATAATGTAAGCATACTTAATTGATTCTTTTATTGATTACAGTTAATATGACTACGGTATCTGCCAATCTTAACAATATTCCTATTCTGACTGGAACAAATTTCAAGGATTGGAAAGAGAACATATTGCTTGTTCTTGGCTGCATGGATCTTGACCTTGCACTTAGGATGGACGCACCTACCCCTCTTACGGATGAAAGTTCTTCTGATGCTAGAAAGAACTTTGAGAGGTGGGATCGTTCAAACCGCATGAGTCTAATGATCATAAAACGCGGCATTCCGGAGGCATTTAGGGGTGCGGTGTCTGAAAAGATAACCAACGCCAAAGATTTCCTTGCTGAGATTGAAAAACGTTTTGCCAAAAACGATAAGGCGGAGACAAGCACGCTTTTGCAACGCTTGATATCCATGAAGTATCAAAGCAAAGGAAACGTAAGGGAGTACATTATGGAAATGTCAAATGTTGCTTCAAAACTTAAGGCACTTAAGCTAGAGCTTTCAGATGATTTGCTCGTGCATTTGGTATTAATCTCTCTTCCTTCACAGTATAACCAGTTCAAAATCAGTTATAACTGTCAGAAGGAGAAATGGACTCTTAATGAGCTCATTTCATACTATGTGCAAGAAGAAGAGAGGTTGAAGCATGATAAGACTGAAAGTGCTCATTTGGCCTATACCCCTAAGAGAAAAGACAAAAAGAGAAAGAAGGATAATGAAGCTGCTAAGGGTCCAGCAGAAAAGAAACAACAAAAGGAAACTGATGGTTGTTTCTTTTGTAAAAAGCCTGGACATTTGAAGAAAGATTGTACCAAATATCACGCTTGGCGTGTTAAGAAAGGTATGTCTTTTGCTTTGGTCTGTTCTGAAGTAAATTTAGCTACAGTACCTAAAAACACTTGGTGGATAGATTCCGGTGCCTCTACTCACATAAGTGTTTCTATGCAGGGCTGCCTGAGCTACCGAAATCCAACTGATGCTGAAAGATACATCTATGTGGGCGATGGAAAATCGGTTCAAGTGCAGGCTATTGGGCATTTTAAGTTATTATTAGGAACTCAGATTTATTTGGATTTATTTGATACTTTTGTAATACCGTCATTTAGACGGAATTTGGTTTCTATTTCTAAATTGGACAAATCTGGATATACTTGTTCATTTGGGAATGGTATTTTTAGTTTATCAATAAATTTAACTCTTGTTGGAACTGGTTCTCTTAATGTTTGTGATAACTTATATATGCTTGATGTTAATTCATTTTATAATGAAGCCTTGCATGTGGAATTACATGGTACTAAAAGAAAAGCTAACAAAGAAAACTCAGCCGCATTATGGCACAAGCGCTTAGGTCATATATCTAAAGCTAGAATTCAAAAGCTCGTGTCAGATGGCATTTTGCAATCCCTTGATTTTTCAGACTTTGATGTTTGTATAGAGTGTATCAAGGGAAAGCAGACCAAACATAAGAAAATAGGTGCCAACAGAGCAACCGACGTCTTAGAATTGATACATACAGACATTTGTGGGCCATTTCCTGAGGCATCATGGAATGGACAACAATATTTTATCACATTCATAGACGACTATTCAAGATATGGCTACCTATATCTTATACATGATAAATCGGAATCCTTGGACATGTTCAAGAAATTTAAGTTAGAGGTTGAGAACCAACTCAACAAAAGAATAAAAACTATCAGATCTGACCGTGGTGGTGAATATTATGGTAAATCTGACGGATCAGGTGAACAATGCCAAGGACCGTTTGCCCACTTTCTAGAGGAATGCGGAATAGTCCCACAATACACAATGCCGGGTTCACCTAGCATGAATGGTGTTGCTGAGTGACGAAACCGAACCCTTAAAGATATGGTAAGGAGTATGATTTGTCATTCTACCTTACCAAAATCACTCTGGGGAGAGGCATTAAACACAGCAGTTTATATCCTTAATAGGGTACCCACTAAAGCAGCTGCCAAAACACCTTATGAGCTTTGGACAGGCAAACAGCCCACTCTAAAGCATTTTCATATTTGGGGATGTCCAGCTGAGGCAAGGCCTTATAGGCCCAATGAAAGAAAATTGGACTCTAAAACAGTGAGCAGCTACTTTATTGGTTATTCTGAGCGATCTAGGGGCTATAAATTTTATGATCCCACACTAAGGAAAATTTTTGAGACGGGAACTGCAACATTTTTTGAGGATGTAGAGTTTGGGGGGAGAAATAAAGTAAGGAACATTGCTTTTGAGGAGGAAACATCATCTATGATATCCACTAAGGTTGCTTCTTCAAATGATATGACGGTTGTCGTGCCTGTCATTGATCAAGAAGTAAATATGGAACCTCAACAAGACAATGTTGAAGAAAATCCCTTTCAAGTTGAAGACAATGTTCTACGAGAACAAACTCAACAACCTCAACAAGAATTACCATTAAGAAGATCCACTCGAGATAGAAAAAGTGCCATTCCGGATGATTATGTGGTATTTCTTCAAGAATTAGAGGATCACAATGGATTGGTGGAAGATGATCCTATCAACTTGCACCAAGCCATGCAAGATATTAATTCTCAAAAGTGGATTGAGGCTATGAATGAAGAGTATAAATCCAAGCAAGACAATAAAGTTTGGGACCTTGTCACTTTGCCTGAAGGTGCAAAACCCATTGGTTGTAAATGGATATTTAAAACCAAAAGGGATGCAGAAGGTAAAGTAGAAAGATACAAGGCACGTCTTGTAGCAAAAGGTTTTACTCAAAAGGAAGGCATCGATTTTAAAGAGACTTTCTCTCCGGTTTCATCGAAAGACTCTTTTAGAATAATTTTGGCGCTTGTTGCACATTTTGACCTTGAGTTACATCAAATGGATGTTAAGACTGCTTTTCTCAATGGAGACATTGAGGAAACAATTTATATGGTGCAACCAGAAAACTTTGTGGTCGGAGATCCAAAGAATACGGTTTGCAGATTAAAGAAATCCATTTATGGACTCAAACAGGCATCTCGTCAGTGGTACTACAAATTTCATAATGTAATTACCTCATTTGGTTTCGAGGCGAATATTATTGACAACTGTGTTATCACAAGTTTTGTGGGAGTAAATTTGCATTCTTGATTTTATATGTTGATGACATATTGCTAGCCAGCAATGATTTACATACATTGCATGAAACCAAGAGATTTCTTTCAAACAACTTTGAAATGAAAGATCTTGGCGAAGCTTCTTTTGTATTAGGAATCCAAATACACCGTGATCGTTCACGTGGTATTCTTGGATTGTCACAAAAAGGCTATATAGAAAAGGTGCTTGAAAGGTTTGGAATGCAAGATTGTAAAGTAGGAGATACCCCTATCGCTAAAGGAGATAGATTTTGTCTCAAACAATGCCCTAATAACATCCTTGAAGTTAATGAAATGCAGAAAATTCCTTATGCATCTATCGTAGGGAGTTTGATGTATGCTCAGGTGTGTACGCGTCCGGATATTGCGTACATTGTAGGAGTATTGGGTAGATATCTTAGTAATCCTGGAATGGATCACTGGAAAGCAGCAAAAAGGGTTATGAGGTATCTTAAGAGAACAAAGGACTATATGCTTACATACAGAAGATCAGATCAGTTGGAGATCATTAGGTATTCTGATTCTGACTTTGCTTGATGCCCAGATAGTAGAAAATCCACTTCAGGATATATATTTCTACTAAGTGGGGGAGCCATATCATGGAAGAGTGTTAAGCAATCACTCATAGCTTCTTCTACCATGGAAGCAGAGTTTGTGGCTTGTTACGAGGCATCTAATCATGGGAAATGGCTGCGAAATTTTGTCACTGGGCTGCGCATTGTCGATAGTATTGAAAGACCATTAAAGTTATATTGTGACAATAAATCAACAGTATTATATTCCAATAACAATAGAAGCTCAAGCAAGTCAAATTATATTGACATCAAGTTTCTTGTTGTGAAGGAGAGAGTGCAGAATGGTTTGATATCCATAGAGCATATTGGGACAAATTCCATGTTGGCGGATCCGCTTACAAAAGGATTACCACCCAAGGTCTTTCATGAGCATGTTGCTAAAATGGGTGTATCTTTTATTTAAGGATTTTTTGGTTCAGGGGGAGTTTGTAATAAGTTAGTTTTATGATGTTGCTCTATAATTTGGTTATGGACATACTTTAGCTTTTCTGATCAGAAATAAAGAAATAAAAGTCATTTTTTCTTTTGCACTCCATTTGTTCACATATATATATATATATATATATTGAACATTTTGATCTCAATAAAGTAAAGTTGGACCAGTTGGAAATAGGCATGCAAAGATCACATTTCATGTAATTTCCATGCTACACATACATGATTGATCTATGTCATTTGGTTATGTTAGTATATGTGATCATTGATGGGTTTAGTTACAATGATAGTGACGGAAGCCGCTTTGGTCCTATATTAACACAATCAATGGACGAGATTGTTTTGGATATACCTTATTATTAAGATAGCTATTTGAGAGCTCATAAAGTAAATACATTTATAAAGTTGCATATGTAGCCCAGGGGGAGATTGTTGGAAATATTCAACCTATTGGGGCCACATATGCTAATGTATTGGCTATCTTATGACTAAGTCCGAATACGTGATCTAGTTTGAAATAAATATCTGAGGACTTTTAGGGTATAATTGTCATGTAATATAATAATGTGTGGATACCGGAGTGATAATTTTTAGTTTGTTGAAGGCCCGAACTAAAAATATCACACTACTATATATATAGGGTTTGGTCCCCGAATTACACAAGTTATCAGAGTGTTCTCTTACCTCTTCTATAGAAACACATTTATAGATCTGAGCTTGTGTCAATTTGGAAGATCAAACCTCAACCTAATTCTACGTATCAGCAAGCACCGATGGATTCAGGTACGTCTTCCGCTAATTTTATTGATCTTATTCAGTTCATTCTCGATTGAATCAATGTGGTTATGTCCAGATCTGTAGTGAATTATATTCTAACAATTACTGGAGGGACGAGTGGAAATTACTAGATCGGACTTGTGAGGTATACAGTAGGCAAGAAGTTGCCTGGAACAGCCACCGCGCAGTGGAAGACGAGAAATTTGTAGCGATTTGAGGGATGTAATCTGTTGAGGAGAAGATTGAAAGAGGGGTTTTGGAGCACGAGCAAAATCTTATATCTGAAGGAGGCTAGTCGATGGTCTTCCACGCGTTGCGTAAACAAGGGAGAGCAGATAGAGAGGTATTATAGAGATGAAAGATAAGATGCGAGAATGGGAGGTCAGTTGAATGCATTTACAAATTTAGTAACACATATTTATAACAAGTCGATGGTCTTCCATTTATAACAACATTTAGTAACACATATTTATACGAATGCATTTACAAATTTTAGTGACATATATTTATACGCTTTCATTTTCCTTAATGAATCAGACAAAATAACACGGTTTGAACAACATTTAGGAGGTCAGTTGGCCCTTAGTGAAGGGTGCCTTTACCATTTAGAGTATGCATGCATTCCCATGAGGGTTATAAAGTGTTGTTAAACAATGGCTGAGTCGCGGACTAGGTCGCTTTGTTGAAGTCGATTCGACGATCTGGTCGGTGGTGCAAAACCAGATCGTATTTCCGGCGCCGCTTCTAGGATAAAACAGCCTCTCTAAAATAAATAACTGATTTGCTTTGCACAACAAATCAGTGCAGATTTGCACTTTCGAATTTAACTGTTCGAAAATTTCTGAAAGAATATATTTAATGACGGAGGAAGAAGAAGTAGAATTTTTCTATCTTAATCTCATCTACAACTGAAGATAATATATAGGAAACTGGGCAGTGGAAGAAAAGTAGGATCTGCTAAAAAACCGAGTCAAAAGTTTACCGCTTCAAATTAAAGTCGGCTCATAAATATCTCGCTTCAACATAAAAGCCGGTTCAGAAAAAATCTCGTATTTAAAAACACAGTTCGAAAAAATGTAGATTTTTCTAGTTCAAAAATATAAGTGTTTACACCACAAAGCCAAGGCCCAAGCCCGACCCGAACCGAACCGAGCCGGGTCGGGTCGGTCGGTAGGTCGCGCGCGCGTGTGTGGTGGTCATGATGCATGGTCTCCCTCCTCACAACAAAGCATGCATGCATTGGGAGCCCAAGGCCCCAACATGACTTCTTAGAAACAAGTATAAATACTTGCATCTTTCTTATAATCCCATGATGTGGGACTATTCACAAAAGGGAGTCATTCATACACTTATCTCAATATTTTAATAATTCACATAAAATTTTCAACAATCCCCCACTTGAATTTTTAAAATATTATCGAGCAGTTTCTAAAAAAACATAAGACTGTGCATAAACAAAGGTGTCATCCGACTTGAACCTTTGCATAGTGAATAAGATTCAGTTTTTACTAGAGTGACACGTAGTCTTGAACTCTATTCTTGACATCAAACCACACACAATCTTTTCTATAGTGCAATCAAATAAGCTCGTGCATCTATGGCCATACACGTCTATCCCAGTTTAGTGAACGCTCTAGAAGTTTTGCCCAAAACTCCATAGGAAACAGCCACATTTCCACATTCACATAGGTGAGTCTATCAAGAGTACTCCTGAAAGTAGGTACTCCACTCCAAATAGAGTATAGATCTCATTAAGAGTTTTTATTAACTCATCCTCTATCACTTCAGGAATACATGCTTCTTAGTTTATTATATAGCATGTTCAACTTCTATCACTACATAACTTGTTTTTACCCATTGAACCTATTTCTTGGGATCTCCAGTCATTTAGGTCGGGTTACCATCATGCGTGATTCCACAATCTCAGGGCAATAGTCCCATTCTTTTTAGAATTATTAAGGACTTTCTTTCTGGTCAGTCCTTTCGTCAAAGGATTTGCCAAATTATCATCACTTCATATGTGATGTTCTCTAACAATACTGTGCATACGACTGTCATTTCTTACCGTTGTAATATCGGTTCTGTTTTTCTTTCAATAGTCGTTCAATTTTTCATCACTATATATGTGATGTTCTTTTACAGTATTGTGCTTACGACGTCGTTTTCTACCGTTGTTATAATGGTTCTATACTTTTTGCAATAGCCGCGGAACTATCACAATCGATTACACCACTGGTGTCTATTTTTCCTTTATAAGGATCTCAAATAGCAGATTTCTTTAGTTCTCTGCTTCTTAACTAACTGTAGCAAGTGCTATTATCTCAGTCTCTATAGGATACTGAGTCGAAATAGTCTGTTTCTTGGGTTTCCAAGAGACAGCTTCTTTAGCGATGCTAAATATATATAACCACTGGTCCTTTAGAATCATCGGATAAAGTATTTCAATCTATATCAGAGTATCCTTCAAGTACAACTGAAAACTTTTCATAATGTAATCCAAGGTTCATAGTTTATTATAGGTATCTCATAACCCTCTCATTAGCATGTTAATGCTCTATACTAGATCTACTGATAAACCTGCATAATATCCCAACACATCGGCAATGTCGGGTCTAATACAATCAGTGGCATACCGAAGGCTGCCAATGATGCTTGCATAATCAGACTGTCTTACACCTTCACCGGTGTTCTTAAATAACTTTACACTGTGATTGTATGGTGTATTTGCAGGTTTACAGTCAAAGTAATTGTATTTATTTAGTATCTTCTCAATGTCATGAGATTGATCCAAAGAAAGTCTTTTCTGACCTAGTAATTTTAATACCAAGGATTACACTCGCCTCACCTAGATCTTTCATATCAAAATTGGCACTTAATAAAGATTTGACTGAATTTATGGTATGAATGTTTGACCAAAAAAAAAGAGTAAGTCATCTACATAAAGGCATATAATAGTGCAAATGTCATTCTCAGATTTGTAATAAATGCATTTGTCACTTTCATTAACTTTAAAACCATGTGAAATGATTAAAGTTGTCAAATTTTTCATGTCATTGTTTAGATGCTTGTTTTAAACCATATAATGATTTATCTAATTTTCATACTTTATGTTCTTGACCATTTACTACAAATTCTTCAGGCTAATCCATATAAATTTCTTCGTCTAATTCACCGTTCAAAAATGTGGTTTTCACATCCATTTGGTGTATTAATAAAATATGAATAGAGGCAGGTGAGATTAATATCCAAATGGATGTAATTCTAGTTACAGGTGAAAAGTGTCGAAGAATTATATATTTTTTCTTTTTGTTTAAAACCTTTAGCTACTAGTCGTACTTTATATTTATCAATAGTGCTATCAGGTTTTAATTTCTTTTTAAGTACTCATATACAGCCTATAGATTTACAACCAGAAGGTAAATCTATCAAATGCCAAGTCTTATTGGATTCCAGAGAATCCATCTCATCATTTATAGCCTCTTGCCAAAAAACCGGCATCTAAAGAAGATAAGGCCTCTTAGAGGTTTAAGGGATCCTCCTCTATAGTAAAAGCACAAAATATGAACCAAAATCTTTTATGGTTCTTGCTCTTTTACTTCTTCTAAGTTCAGTTTCAGAACTTTTATTAAGTTTTACTTCTTCTAGGTTCAGTATCAGAACTTCTATTAAGTTCTGTTATAATAGGCATACTTGATGTGCCCCCACTATTCCTTAATTT
This sequence comes from Allium sativum, assembly GCA_030737875.1. Taxonomy (NCBI): domain Eukaryota; kingdom Viridiplantae; phylum Streptophyta; class Magnoliopsida; order Asparagales; family Amaryllidaceae; genus Allium; species Allium sativum. The sequence goes on along the minus strand of CM060927.1, from coordinate 254,695,848 downwards.
GAAAGGAAATTTCATTTCATAAAAATTGACATCATTTGATTCAAATTATATTATGTGGATTTAGATCATAAATTCTGTATGCTTTGCTATTAACAGCAGCCTATAAATACACATTCGTATCCTCTATTTCCAATTTTATTCTCTTAGGGTCTGAAATGCGAACATATGATAGACAACCTCAAGTTCTAATGTATGACACATCGGATTTATAATTCTTTAAAATTTCATAAGGTGAAATTTTATCCTTAGATTTGGGGATTCTATTCAGAACATAACATACAGTCTATAAAATATCCCCCCACTAATGTTTTGCTGCACCAAAATTTAATAAAATGTCAATTACTAATTCGGTAAAGATCCTATTTTTTCACCTTTACCGTTCATATCAGGTGACTAGGGTGCAATTCTCTTATGTACAATATATCACATAAAAAAATCCAGAATAGAATTGGATTCGTATTCTGTTCCTCTATCACTATGTAGTCTCTTAATTTTTCTTATTTGCTTGATTTCAATTTTGAATGTTTCAAACATATCAAATGCATCACATTTTTAAGAATCAATGTCTTTTCAATCATATGCTTAATTTTCATATTACCAGTCTCTACAGCTTAAGTGGTGCGAAGATATCACAACACACTTTCTGATCGTCAGCAACCGTGTATATTGTGAATATATCACGATCATAGCAAACCTGGCGAGAAACACCAATGTCTACCCACCAACCCTCTGATCCACTAACAAGGTGAATCTCAGTAATCATAACCATTAGAGGCTTCTCAGTCAGGTTTGCCTGCGGTGCAGGGTCTGGCCTGTTCCGACACTTTCGTGACATATGATCTGGCTTTCTACAGTTGTAATATAGAATAACTGTCCAGAATCATTCATTTGGGTTGATTGCTGCTGTCATTTATGGTTTCCTTGCAGATTCCATTCTCTTATTTACTGACCGGTTGTGGATGCTTACTATTTTAAATGTCAATATGTTTGAAAAAATTATATTTTTCTTACAGAAAAATATACGTAAACCCAGAGACTAACAAAAGTTAATTACATAAAATATCATTTTTTGCATTTTTAATTATCAATCTTAATAAATACTTAGAACTCAATCTTGATCTAAGTCAGAAAATCAAAATCTGCATGTGCATTCTTTACGCTATGTTCTGTCATGCAATATTAATTTGCATGTTCTAACGGGGTAATACATATGTTAGCCTAAATAAGCTACACATTCATGCAATGAAACTTTAATTAAATACTGTAAATGTCATAAGCATACCTTCGCCACGAGATGCATTCTCTTCCAATATAAACTATGCAGCTCACGGATCTGAAGCTTGAATATTCTCTCGTGATGAAGCATTGCTCCCCGTATTTCATCCTTCAATACTCCAAACACATGCAAATTCAATTCACTTGTTTCAGCATCATGATTTTCTATTCTTACTTTTAACCACGCATGCAATTAGTCAGTGCTCTAACCCGGCACATCAGCTCGACTTCTTTCAGGTAGAACTTTCTCTTTTGTGCCAGGCAATCCTCCAGCATAAGGCGAAATCAAAGTCGCCCCTTTGATAATCAAAAACCGTCCACTGTGCCAGCTAAAGACGATCCAGATCGCTCCAATTAGAGGAATAGCACCCCAAATTAATTCAATTAAAATTCGCAGCCCTTGCCGAATCCTGTGCAAGACATCACATAATTGATCCTTGTCCCAATTTTCGTCTGGGTCCAGCAATTCGGGGAATTTGAACGACTGAACGTGGCCATTTTTGCTGCTGATTATTAGGTTGTGTTTTAGCCACTTTCAATTTCTTGTTTCCGCCATGGCGAGAGTTTCAGTTTGCTTCAGTCAAAAGTATGAGGGAGAAACCAAATCGCAAATCCCGTATTTCTGAGGCTGTATTATGTTTTCTACAGTTGATCGATTCTCCGATTCACTGTTGTCATCATTTGTGTTTTCTTGTAGCTCGTGAAAGATCAGATCTGGAAGGCAGAAGCAGCGTCGTGTGGAATTGAGTCGAAGCCATTGTTTGATAAATCGTCTTCAAATTGTTGTCAAACAATGGCTGAGTCGCGGACTAGGTCGCTTTCTTGAAGACGATTCGGCAATCTGGTCGGTGGTGCAAAACTAGTTCGTACTTCCGCCGCCGCCTCTAGGATAAAATAGCCTCTCTAAAATAAATAACCGATTTGCTTTGCACAACAAATCAGTGCAGATTTGCACTTTCGAATTTAACTGCACGAAAATTTCTGAAAGAATATATTTAATGGCGAAGGAAGAAAAAGTAGAATTTTTCTATCTTAATCTCGTCTACAACTGAAGATAATATATAGGGAACTGGGCAGTGGAAGAAAAGTAGGATCTGCTAAAAAACCGAGTCAAAAGTTTACCGCTTCAAATTAAAGTTGGCTCATAAATATCTCGCTTCAACATAAAAGTCGGTTCAGCAAAAAATCTCGTATTTAAAAAGACAATTCGAAAAAATGCAGATTTTTCTGGTCCAAAAATATATGTGTTTACACCACAAAGCCAAGGCCCAAGCCCAATCCTAATCTCGAACCGAGCCGAGCTGGGTCGGGTCGAGTCGAGTCGGTCGGTAGGTCGCGCGCGTGTGTGGTGGTCATGGTCTCCCTCCTCACAACAAAGCATGCATTGGGAGCCCAATGCCCCAACATGACTTCTTAGAAACAAGTATAAATACTTGCAACTTTCTTATAACCCCATGATGTGGGACTATACACAAAAGGGAGCCATTCATACACTTATCTCAATATTTTAATAATTCACATAAAATTTCCAACAATAAGTGAAACTTGATTTTACGCAATAGTTAATAATTCCCTTCTATGATTATGACAACGTAAAGTCATTTAGTGCAGTTTAGTTTTGTTAAACTTCATTCAATTCCTAAGAAATTGGTACCTTTCGGTGTTGGTGAAACAAAATAACCATTCTCCCAACAACGTTTCTTTCACTGGTCATTATTTAAGGCAACATTAATTTTACGAATAGTTCCTTAGCATAAATACAGTCTAAACTTGTGCATTTGAAGATCTACTTGGATAATATCAACATCTTCTTACCTTAGATCAACCAAGGAATGAATTTATAAGCCATTGTATTTTTCAATAGATTCATAAATAAAAATTTCTTAAAGTCTTATCAATTTTCAATTTTATTCTGACTATACGTGCAATTTTAATGATGAATAGATTATTTATGATTGAATATGTGTAAAATATGCAGGTAAAACTTGCGAACTAGTAAAAGATCTTAAGAGATCTAACGTTGTATGGTTAAAAGAATCGATGTACAAAGCAATTAAAAAAAATCGGAGAAGTTTGATAAATATGTGTTAGGTTCGTTAGTTCCAGTTTTTGGATGGGGTTTTGATAACAACTCGAATTTCGACAGACCGAATTTTTATTCAAAAATCTCTATCTATCAGAGCTCGAGTTGGCTTGTCTGGTATCCTGCAGAAAAAACAGAGACGATAAATATATCAGAGCTCAGAAAATATCTCACAGCGGAATGGATAAAATATAACCACTACAACAGAAATACCCTTTTGCAACTATCAAAAACAGTTGTAACACGTCTATTACAACTCGCGCCCAGCAGTCCTAATATCCGGAGTTGTAATAGGGGGCCTATTTTACAACTGTTATGGACAATTGTAAAAATATTTATTACAACTATGGGTGACAGTTGTAACAGATTTATTGACAATTTGCAATTGCAGTTGTAAAAATGCTTGTTGCAATTGTTTTCTCCTGTTGTAAAAACCGTTTTCGCTAACCATAGTTAGGTTTATTGCAACAGCTGCTAACTGTTGTTATAAGTTCCTTTCACAACATCTGTTAGCAGTTGCAAAAGACTCACTTACAACTGTTACTAACTGTTGCAATTAACGTTTCAACAGCTGTTTTCATCTGTTGTGCTAGCAATTTACAATTGTTTATAAGAGTTGTAATACAATCTACTACAACTAAAAATTGTACTCATTACTTTTTATAGTTGATATTAACCATAAAATTTTACAGCATCACAATTAAAATAATTATTTCATTAATAATAACTACAATAGTTTTAAGTCACTTGAAAGTTGAAACAACACAAACCGTTCACATTTATAATAGTCGGAAAAAAAAAATCAAGTTACACCATTTTTGAATTCATAACTTCATTACATAACAAAGCCAAATCCATAACATAGCAATATAAGTACATATATGTACTAATCAAAAGAGATGAACTCCTTACGCCAAGCGACAGTTGTCCCAACCGCTTGCCTAATAGTATAGGTATCTGAAGTAGGCATATATAAAGTAGCTGGGGAACCACTACCGTATCGACCGAAACCTTCCAAGCATTTGTTCCTAATGGGACATGGTGCACTAAAACAGCAGGATCAGTTGATACAATTATTGCTTCTGCAACAACATTTCTTTGCCAACCCAATAGTTTGCACTTTCTAAAATGATTATCGACTTGTGTATTACCGCCATTTGGGGCATTGTTGCTACTCCGATATGACTGCAAAAGAATAACAAACAATTAAATGCAAATATAGTTATCAAACAGCGTGCACAAATCAATAAATGGCAACAACCTAATATTTATTCAAACATTAAATGAATCCACATTTAATCTATTTGTACGCGGATATGAATTCACAGTTCATAAAGATACTCTGGCTTACAAGTTCATGCTTGTAGGTCCTGTTTGTTACTTGGTGACATCGGTTAGTAATACTACATTTATTTTCATAAAGCTACTTGCAGTTCACAAAGTTACTGCAGTTTACAAAGATACGGCTTTTGTTTCAGGATTCAAACATTTTACAATTATGACAAAACCTAAGAAACCGTTTGGTCCATGTTGCATTCTAAGTTTTGAGTTTTTAACGTTTCCAACGTAAAACGATAAAAAATAAGAAAAGATGAAGGACGACATTTGGTGATGGGATGTAGATGGATGGGATGTAGATGGAGAGAACAAATGAGGAGATGGACAGAAGACAGAAGAATGGATTATGTCTCATTCTTCCGTACTTCACAAAATGCGAAAAACAACTAAAATTTGTTTCCGATTTTGTGTATTAATTTCGTTTTCTAAAATGACCATTTTCAACAATTTGTATGCGTCGTTCATATTTTTATATGGATGAAAATCCAAAACTAAAAATGGTTAACCAAACACCACCTAAAATTCCTTCATCCTTTTGATTAAAATTAGTAAACAGCCATCTTAACGGTAATAAACTGAATAACTAATCAAATCATTTAATTTAGGAATGAACTATGATCACTAACACTAAAAATTGAATCTTTCAAAAAAATTAACACATATATGTAGGCAGCACATCTCCCATACTGTATGAAATACTATGAACTATGAAACCTTAACACATATTTAGGAATGAACTATGGTTACTGTCAAGACCAAATCTCTTTACTGTATGAAATAGAGCCATACTGGCAAGCACGTTAAGAACAAAAAAAAGGATAAAAGAAAGGATAATAAAGCAACGACAGGTGGAGGCGAGTGACCGGACAAACAATAGGTCAGCAGTTTGACAAACGGATAAAGGTGTCGGGTCTGGTGTATAGGTGATGGTGTCATCGGCTACGGTGGTTTGGATGGTTTGGGCTGGCCTAGAAAATATTTCACTGCAAAATGTTTGTTATCTCTTTTTGTATCTTTACTCGTAGTATTAACTATTTACCAACATATCATCATATCAAAAATCAACACACAACATAATAGTGTTATACCAATTGCCAATGTGAAAAAAAAACAATATTCAATTTGCCAAGTGATATACTTATTCTTCAACAACAAAAATAAGTAGAGATAAATCCATCGAACTCATTCTACAACCATGAATGGATTAAAAAATATTCCTGATCTGATATAATTCATATAATTCCTGAATTGAAAACAATTTAAAAATAAACAAATCACGTCTCAAAAAAATGGCAAAAAGTAATCTAAAATACTTGTTGGCAGATTCTACAAAAATTGCAGTAAGACAAACTCAGGCGCAGCGGATCTCCTGTTAACTGGTTTCCTCGAAAAAAAGGAGACACTTACTTGTAAAGGAAGATCAAACTTCTTCAGCAAACTGAAGGAATGAACTTGTCTATTGATGAGACATTAGGAAAAGCAAACCATCATTACACAAAGATAGCAAGAGAGAAAATTCCGGAAGAGAGGCAACACAGAAAGCTGTGACTGCTCAGAAAAATGCCATGGTAGAAGCCTCTTGGTGCAGAATACTAAAGGCAGCCGGAATTCAGAGTAAAGAAGCAGAAGCTAAGCTGGAAAAAGCATAGAAAAGTGCGGTAGAAGCATTTGAAGCTGCAAGAGCAAAAGAAAGATTCGAATGCAGAGTTGTCTAGCCTTGACAAGTTTTTAGTTAAGCATTTATCTAAGCTCGAAAAAGAGGTTCTAGAAGCACGAATCTCAGCTTCTAACAAGAAGTCTGAATTTGAGGTAAAACAAAAGTGCTTTAGACGAACTCACATCAGACCTGGGAAGTATACATGTGAAGCATCTGTCTAAACTTGAGAAAGAGGTCCAGGAGGCAAAAAAGCTGCAAAACTCAGTAAACTCAAAAAGAATTACAAACGAAGAGAGTAATTGCAAGGAGAATATACATGGAAACATACAGCAGACACCTTTAAAAAACATGACACAACTTCAAAGGGCTAAAGTAGATGAATCGAACTCGCTTAGTCTAGATAAGATTTTGGTTTAGTCTGTGCATAGATTGGAGAAGGAGAAAATGGAAGCTTTTGGAAAGGATTACGGTGTGTCTGCAGTGAAGAAAAGAATCTGTAGTTTGAAACCATGGAGAGTTTGGATTATGTTTTGGTTAAACATCAATCGAAACTTGAAAAGAATAAGACTGCTGCTCCTAAAGAGCTTGTTACATACCAAAATGCGAGATAGGAAATGCCAGACTACTGAAGTTGATAATTCAGATAGTTTAGATATAATTTTAATGAAACGTAAACCTGAAACCGAGTCGGAAAAAAACGTTTATGTGGAGGATCATGTGAAGCATGCCGCTAATGCACGCAAAGAAGCAAGGGAAAGAGAGTTGCAGGAAGCATAAGGGGGTTTAAGCTTGGGTAATTCTATTAGGCCTCATGTTTCAAGGCTTGAGAGAGACAAGGCTGCCTGGAAGAAAGCAGAGGAAGAAGAGCGAAATGTGAAACAAGTTCTAGGATAGCAATAAAGCAATCAATGTATGCCTCTTTTTCTTTTCATTTTTGGTGATAAACATGGGTGTTTCAGGACAAAATTAGTTGTTGACATCTTATGACAAATCTAATCAAATGATGTAAAAGTTACAACGCTTTTTAGTTTATGAAAATGAACTACAGCTCTGAGATAAAAGAATAAATAAAAAAGACAAAAGGTGAAATTGATGGTGACAAAATTTGAAAGACATGAGATGAAGTGGATGAAGCTGACACCATGTCCCATGTCTGATGCCCAGTCAACCTGAATAAACAAAAGGTGAAACTCGCTGGCTACGAAAGAGATTTTCAAGTGGTAGGCGAGTTGCATTGCTTAGGTGTATTTGGAGCATAGATGGCGGAAGAAAGGTGCAGATCAGGCGGCTCCCGAGTTGGTAGTTTCAAAGATGCTAAAGTTTTATTCTTAGGAAGGGTGGTTGCATAATATTTAAAAATAAAATCGATATAGTGGAAGTGAACAGTAGGAGAGAATGAAAGATAAACTGAACAAGTAATTTTCTATCCAATCAGGTTTAGAATTCGGACTCCAAAAATCTGGACCAATGTTCAAGAATATAAGGAAGCAAATGGTGTTCAGTTTGGCACAGTGCCCAATTATCAAAGTATGACTTTTTTTGCTCAAATAGTCATTTGGCGCTTATTTCTATTGATTACTCACGTGAATAAAACTATCAAAAATTTGAAGCTTCAAAAAAATAAAAAATACCTGTGGCGTATTACCACGTGGAGTCGTTGGTTCTTCTGCTGCATTTTGTCTACCATTGATATTCTATTAAAAAAATGCACCAATTAATTTTTAAGCGAGCAAAAACAATAAGGCTCTGATTGCACCATAAGAAGGGATGTCATACTGTGGAGATCATCAATCCTCGACTTCTTCAGTTTGTGTTCTACGATTGTGTTATCCTGAGAATTTGGTACCATATACCGTCATGTCCCTTATATAAAATGGGTGCTATTCTCAAATACAAACTGCTTACCAAATCCTAAATGATAATCGGGCACAAATGACACCATGTGACCTGATGGAGAATCCATATGATTGATTCTTCTTGGTTTGGACTTTGGACCCCATACATCTGAGAAGGATTAGTGCAATGGCTTTTCTCGTGAGAACACTATAAGCAAACAGAAATCATAACTGATGATCATTAAAAGGCAACCTCCAATAAGTGGAAGAATTATCATCATATAATAACTAAAGTTCAGTACATACCTGATTTTTCAGCTCATCATCCCTAACTTCCTTTCCATTGGGTCCAACATTTTCCTACCACTTAAACTCACTTTAAGCACATTTTATTTTCATATAAGTAAAATAAGGATCTTGTCCCTGTTTTTAGGAGCGAAATGAGAATCAGTAGCAGTAGTGAGAACTAATATATTAACAAAAAACGCACTCAGTTAGTAGATCGCAGGGTCAGATTATGTGGCTCCAGGATATCATTATTCGACCCCTTAAAATCTCATATCTAAGAAAATTTGAACAGCAACAGCAACACTGAGATTGTTACAGCTAACCCTGTAAAATTTCCATCCTTGGTAAATCTTAACACTTTATTCTTTCCAGGCAGCCTAACCTTGATCTTAAGCGAATTAGTGTTAGGAATAAAAACGGGAGATGAAAGGACGAAACTGAGAGAAAACGAAAGAGAACGAATAACACGAAGAACACATTTTCAAAAGGGCGTTCTTTCAATTTAGAAGTGGAATAGCACGGAAAACAAACTATCAAAAGAGCGACCTTTCAGTTTAGTAGTACACGTGGACTTCCTTCGGAGATTCAGAAGCTCAAACCAGTAATTATAATATATATATATATATATATATACATATATATATTATAATTGGTTTCAACTTGAACCAGATTCTAACTTCAAATTGTCACCGCTAGAAAAAAAGAAAAAAAATCAGAATGTTTATGCTTTATTTTCAAAAGTGGTAACTCATTTAAACAGAAGATTGAAATAGCAATATAGAATTATAACTCTAATTTTTCTTTTCTTCTAGGTATTCCGGAGTTCTAATACAAGACTTCATGCTTAGAAGTTTACAGACAATGTCAATATAGGCAAGCATGAGGGAAAAAAAAACTTATACTTGGGTTTTAAAATAATATAGAGCAGCAAATATGAAATTTAAGCTCAACAAATACACTAGCACAGATCCACAATCGAAATTAATTAAGCCAAGATAAAATACACAATATGGAAGACAGGTAAAAAACACATTCTCTAAACCTTCTGTTTCATTGTAAATGAACACAAACACATAAAAGAGACACAAACATCGAAAAAAATCAAATGAACATACAACTTCACGGGTTCATCTTTTACATTGCATTTACATCGATACTGCTAAGTAAACTAGCTGATTGTCCAAAATTCAATTAATTATTTGAACCTTACTAGGCATCGGATCACATTGTTTCCAACGAAGGATAAAATGTTGGTGAGCTCAAACTCGACAACGTTTCGGGCATACAATTTCATCTTATTATGCATTTGCTATTCGTATGTATAAATTTAACGAGCAGTCAAATGTATGCGTATGTATGCATGTATAATATGTATGTGCATATGAAGGATGTGGATTTGGGTCGAAGAAGTACATGTATGGGCATGTGAGCATGGATATTAAGCTTGTGGAAGGGGATTCTGCTGGCATTGTTACTGCCTTTTATTTCGGTGTCGCTGATTTACAGTTTCTGAAAAGAAACTAAACTTAACATTATAATTTGAAGTTAGAAAAGGTATAAAGAGAAACCTGAAACTTGTTTAGAAACTCATGCAGACAATAAACAAGTTTTAATTCCTCATTTACTTATAAACCCACGCTGGAAAATGTAATGAAATAAAAACTCATCTTAATTCAATCCAACGCTGCTAATGGGAACCTCCCCCCTTTCCTCGTCATCAGCCAAAGACAAAGGTGCTTTTAAAACCTAGATCATAATGAAGATTAACAAAGAATATCGTATAGAAATGCTTCTTTTTATGGTTTAACCAAACTGCAGACCCGTTAAAATTTGCACATTCTTTATCCATATGAACTATATGACAAACCAACAGGAACAACATCATCCAAAACCGAAAACGAATATTCCAAAATACAAGTATGAATGCAGATATGATGGCATCGACATTCAAAAATTATCCATTAGTTCTTTTGTCAATATTAACATTTACAGTGTGAGTTTTAGCACAATAAAATGAAACGAAGTTATTTTTTTATTAAAACAATGACTTATAGTGTGTATAAATGTTTATTCACTGCTCTACCATTTTTTATCATCATATATATCTTTTTATAAAACCAATGAGACTACTAAATTTTTAAATATCTACAAATTTATGAGTTGTCGATGTATAGGATAAAATCCAATATTTGATTGCTATCCATTCTGGGTATTCAAAAAATGATTTCAGATTCGAACATAACAGTCCACATTTAGACCTAATATTGGCATTAAAAATTAAACGTAACGTGGGTGTATGTTAGTGGTTGTTTATAAGACAAGAAAAAAAATTAAATGTAAAAACTACATTAATCCCATGTTAACTACGACTGATGAGTGAAATTCAAGGATGTATATGCGTAACTGATGATCAACACGCATATCATCGAAACATGTCAACGATTTTTTTTTTGAAATCTAATATTTGCTTTATGTTATTAAGCACTTAATTGCAATATGTTGCTTCGATTGTATATAACTAGTAAGCAAGTATTTTCTACCAATTGCTAATGGTCATAGATCATTTCTTGTGACTCATTCCGAATTTTTTTTAACATTGAGAAAAATGAAGTTATTTCTTATAATGAAAGTATTGCTTGGAGGATAGTCTGCTGTTCAATTCACACTATAGGAAGAACACCTGTTAACTATCAACAAGTTGAAAATTATGTGGTGTCTTAAATTAATACTTTGTAATAAAATGTGTTCTCCAATATCATAATTCTAGATACACGGTTCACATGTCTAAATCAAATAAAAAAAGACAGAAATGTTTAAGATTCATATCAAACACTAAAATTAATATTTCTATTCCAACTACACATACAATTTTAAATGAAACAATGATGAGCTTCCAAAAATTTAAATGTGCCATATTTGAGTAAAGCAAATAGATAGTAATTCGGAAAACAAAAGAGCAAAAAAAACAAAGAGTTGTCTAAAACTATGAAGGTAAAAGAGTTGAGAAGGTTGAAATTTTTGCATAAATAAACTCATTAGAGTTGACAGTGTTTATTTATGTTATTCTTATTTCTATTCAAATAAAATTTTCGGTCGCATCCATTTCATTGTTGCACTTGAACGAAACAGAATCATCTCAGCTACGACGCCATCATAGCCAAAATCCAAACTAAAATCTAAACATTGTCCAGTATTTGTAAACACCTAATTTAGGAGTTCTAGAAGGAAAAATAGATAGAAAATAGTATTGAATGAAAGGTTACTGTTGTAGTACTCAAAACATTTTGGGTTCGGTATTCTAGTGCTAATTACAAAACATTGATTACCATTAGTCGAAAGCACAATATAAAAACATAGCAGCAAGTAAGAAGTTATTAAGAGGCCAATGATCCAAAAGACATGGCAAAAAGAATAATTACTAGCTTCGAATCGATAAATATAACTGCTAATCAACAACACATCCGATGAAATTTTAAAAATTAAAATCGTAGATGCTATTTAAAATATAACCAGAGGAAACTAATCTTACCCAGAAATGAACTTTAAATTTACGGCAATACTCACGACGAAACCGAAACGCGTCCTTGTTTAGGTTTCCGATCGCAACGACCTGTCGTTGAAGGAGATCTGATGGCAATCAAGCGATTTGATTAGGGTTTCCGGAAAGCGACGGTTGTTGAAGGACATCTGATGGCAATCAAGTGATTTGATTAGGGTTTCCTGAAAGCGACGGTCGTTGAAGGAGATCAGTGGATAACATCGATGGAAGGTGATTTGTTTATATCGTGGACGAAAAAGAAAGAGCGATTCGATAAGGGTTTGATATTAGGAATTTCGTGAAAGCGCGGCCTTGAAAAAGTTTTGGAGCCTACTTCTAATTTTTTAAGTTAGAAAACCAAGGACCACTAACATAAGTGTTGCAACTCCAAAAAACAGTGATTATAGATGGATATTTACAACTGTATACGAAGCGAAAGTTATTATAGATTTATATTACAACTGCTATATAAATACAGTTGTTAAAAGCGTATTTTAATATGATTATTTTGTTACAAAGTATCTGTCACAACTGCTATTTTATGCAAGTTGCGAATGAACAGTTGTAATATGGTTATTTTGTTGTAGTGAACATAATCAAATATAGCCTTACTGAAGTAATAATACTACCTAACCAGTATCCAAAGCTATTTTATCTCTACCACAAACCTAACTTGCGAGTATGCTATGAGAAGGGGGTCAGAACACAAAAGTTCTGGTAATTGGACAAATTATACATTCTAAGAGAACCCTACATACACTGTTCAGTTATATTTTCTTATTTATTAGGTTACTTTGGGTTAACATCACTCAAGGCTCTATACTAATGTCGTCCCCATCTACGTCCCAGTAGATTAACCTAATCATAGTATATATGTAGCTACCCCTAACATATCGAGGTACTTCCCATAGTACCCTCCTCGCACGGTCTCTACCGTCCTGTCACGGAAGCGTATCATACGCTGAACGACGTATGGAGCTCCATATCATAATGCCACGTTACCGCATAGAACCCTCCTCGCTATGCCACACAAGCGTACAGAGTAATACCCTAACATCTACGATACACCACCCGGTGCGTGTACCTAGACCCTCACACGTACGTATTGTCTACTGTAACCCGGGTCCCGTAATAGGTCTGCATCCAATGCACGGAACTCGGTCGGGAGCCTTTTCATATCTGTATAGGCATGCCTATAAGGGCCTACAAAACAGATATCTATGTATAGACTATTTTTTCATGGTGGCTATGACCCCATCCAGACCCTTCCCTCAACTAGTGAAAGACTGCATCAAGAGCTAAGTGACGAGCCCCTAACACCAATCTAACATCCAATTTGTTGTGTCCCTCAACCATGCCTCAATAGTGAAAGGAAAATGGTATCTTGGTTTAGCTTTAGTCTTTCCGCATCCCATTGATTGTCGATGACAGAAATCCGACGATTATTATCCTTAATTTGGTCCTAACCAATCTCTTTCCATGAGCGAGGAAAACTGCCGAATCACCCCAGTGCCATACTGGCACAGCATTCTAACTGTCAAGCTACTGTTGCAGTCAACGTATACCCCTCAGGTGGTATCGTGTAGAACCCCATCTTTCCGAGTACATCATGAGCGTGTACCACGCAGAAGACCACCATGGAGTACCCTACCACGTCCCTCGGAAGCCGCGTGCTTCCCTCCAGTCCCGCCAAGTAATTAAGTCGCATCTCAAGTAGAGTAATCAAGTGTGTGTTCCTCTCGTATCTCTAGGCACCTCGATGATCTACCATGTTGGGTTCTTCACCTTAGTTCGTGCGGGCTGATCCAAACGCATCACGGAAACATGCAATTAGACCTTATGTCTAATCTTTTAATTGTGCTTACTTTAACGACAGTAATCTACACCCTTTTACCTGGATTGTAATTAACGAAAGTAACCTACAACCCCTTTTTATTTTTGTGTCATTTACTGTCAATTACATGTTTGTAATTTCCAATAACATGTTCTACTTAATGTATGATTAAGTATATCTTATTACAATCCACATGTTTTCTGTTAACATGTTACTTAATGTGTATAATTAAGCATAACTTATTTCATTTCATAAGTGTGACGGCCCGCCTCGCACCAGCCTGCATTTCCTTCGAAAGTGCGCTGTACACATGCCTGACTAGCACGGAACGGTCGTCAGAAGAAAGGAAAGAAGAGAATTAACTAAGCGAGGAACCTGTAGAATGTCTCACAGCGCATGGAATAAAATATAATAATAATAACATACTTGACATAAAACAGGTGAGACAGTGCATAAGCGGATAACTAAAATAAACATCAACATCAGAGCAACGGAAATCCAAATACAGCTTATTACAACTTTCCAATTTTACTGTCTCTAAACAAAAGAAAGCTAAAGTAGAATATACACCACTAATGCCCAAGCAGTGATCTTCAACAGAACAGGGAGAATACTATATATATATTTCGTTGAAGCCTCCTGCTCGTCTCCGGATCATCTACCCGTTCATCACCAGCTAACTTGTCTCTAGTCTGCTCGTGTAAGCACCCAGAGTAATAAGAGGGGACATAAAACTCTGGGTCAGACATAAAGCTTGGTATGAGCGATAAGCATCTAAACAAAACAATAACAGGTATATTAAACCATACCTGAACCTGGACCTACAACTAAAAAGTTAGTACCACATACCGTACAATACTCTAAGGTGCCATAATAAATAGTGTAAGAATACGGGGGTGGGGTGTGCATGTCATAATGATAGCAAACAAATCATCCATAGCAACCATTCTCATATCTCTCACTCAGTGCGTAAAGCATACGATGTCCACCACTGTCAATCACTAGACCCATCGAAGTAGTGGCAGCTCAAAACTGAAATGAAAGTGATTTCCTAACCCTAATCAACCCTCTTATGCCTCTAAACCCGAAATTCCCCTCTGGGCCTAGCTGCTAATTACCCGGTTAAGCCCAATTAGCTAAAATTAACCCTCTAAATCTTCATTCAGCCATATCTCCCAAACGGTAAGTCCGTTTGGCTATTATGACCACTCTACGGAAAGAGAAACCATCATCCGGAACCAATGGAAGTCGTTTCAAGTCAAAATTCCTTTCCAGTCAAAAGTTATGGCCAAAACAGTACCAACTAGGGGTAAAATGGTCATTTAAAAATCGGGAAAAATCATGAACATGGGAAATGACCCCAATAGTCGTCTCCCAAAGTTACATGACCATACGACTTCGTATGTGAAAGAAATAAATATTCTACGATCCTATGATGCATAGAATACGGGTCGTTACACTCTCCACCCCTTAAGAAATTTCGTCCCTGAAATTCCTTAACCCAAAACATACAAAGGATCCCGCATTCCTAACAACCACATACAACAATCAAACATGCACAACAAGCAAACAAGCCTATCCTAGCATGCGGAAAACTAAATCGAAGTCAAAGTCTTACCAGGCAAAGAGTTCTGGATATGTCTTTCTAATGTTCTCCTCTGTCTCCCAAGTACAATCATTCTCGTCCTCGCTCCATTGAACCTTGACTAACTTCACCGCTTTCCTTCGAAGTTGCTTCATGTCGTGCTCGACAATACGGGCCGGCTTGCGGTTCCCAACCGCCTCGGATTCTACTTCGAAGTCCTCTAACTGATCAGGTGAAATAGTCATATCTAGGTCGTGGACGAACTTCCTTAGTTGGGAAACATGAAATACATTGTGAACTCCCGCCATCTTCTCCGGTAAGTCAATTCTATATGCCAAATTCCCGACTAGTTCAAGAACAGGGAATGAGCCAACAAATCTTGGTGCCAACTTGCCTCTCCTGCCAAATCGTATTACGCTCTTCAACGGAGAAGTCTTGACAAACACCAAGTCACCAACGGAGAATTTTAGGTCTCTTCTCCTCTTATCAGCATAACTCTTCTGCCTATCTTGGGCAGCCTTCATTCGTTGTTGAATGATCTTGATCTTATCTGAAGTTTCCCCCACCACATCTGGTCCAAGCATAAACTTCTCGCCAGTCTCTATCCAACATGATGGTGAGTTGCATGGTCTTCCGTACAAAACTTCAAACGGAGCCATCCCGATATTGGATTGGTAGCTATTATTATATGCAAACTCTACTAGGTGCAAATGGTCATCCCATGATCCACCAAAATCCAATACAAAAGCTCTCAAGAGATCTTCCAAAATACGATTCATCCTCTCCGTCTGACCGTCAGTCTGAGGATGATATGCGGTACTGAGATGTAATTCTGACCCTAGAGCCTCTTGTAAGCTCTTCCAAAACCCACTAGTGAACAACGGGTCTCGGTCACTCACAATGCTTTTAGGTACTCCATGAAATCTCACTACCCACTTCATATACAATTCTGCCAACTTGGCTGCCGTTCTAGTCGAGTTGACTGGTATAAATCTTGCACTTTTAGTCAACCGATCCACAATTACCCAAATGCTATCATGTCTCGTTCTAGTCCTTGGTAAACCATCGATGAAATCCATCGAGACTTGCTCCCATTTCCATTCGGGAATCTCTAAGGGCTGTAACAACCCACTAGGCTTCTTTTGCTCAGCTTTAACTAGCTGGCAATTCATGCATTTGGATATAAACCTCCCAGTGTCTCTTTTCATCCCTTCCCAGTAGTAGGTCTGCTTCATGTCTCGATACATCTTGTTACCACCGGGGTGTATAGTCAGTTTTGAGTGATGACATTCTCTAAGCACTTCATCTCTCAATCCATTGACACTGGGTACAACGAGCTTTCCATTCTTTCTAAGCCATCCATCTCGATCAAGCCCATACTTGTTCATCTCCTCATCGATACCCATCTCTAACTTGGAGATGATTTCCAATCCGTTAGGATCGTCCCTCTGACTAGGGCCAATCCGCTCAATTAAAGTGGGTCTGATCGTCAAACTTGCTAACATTTCTGGATCCAATTCGCACTTTGGTCTAAAATCAAACCCCGCGATGTACTCCAGTTGCTTCCATTCTAGAAACATAGCCCCTAAGCTGGCATGTCTCCTACTCAATGCATCATCCACCGCATTGCCCTTTCCCGGTGTATATGCGATGTCAAAATCATAGGAAGCCAAGAATTCTAACCACCTTTGTTGCCGGAGATTTAGATCCTTCTGGGAGAAGAGATACTTCAACGACTTATGATCTGTAAACAGCTCAAATCTTTCTCCCAAGAGATAGTGTCTCCACATCTTCAACGCAAACACGATTGCTGCCAATTCTAAATCATGGGTAGGGTATCTTCTCTCGTGCGGTTTCAATTGCCGGCTTGCATAAGCTACAACCCTACCGCTTTGCATCAATACAGCACCCAGTCCGGTACCACAGGCATTCGTGTATACCGTTATCTCTTCATCCCCCTTAGGAATGACTAACACTGGTGCGCTTGTCAACTTGTCCTTTAGACTCTTGAATGCATTCTCGCACCTTTCATCCCAGACAAAAGCTTGATTCTTCTTGGTCAACTGGGTCAATGGTGTTGCTATCTTGGAGAAACCTTGGATAAACTTACGATAATATCCAGCTAACCCCAAGAAACTTCTTACATCTGTTGCATTCTTGGGCGTAGGCCAATCCTGTACCGTAGCCACCTTCGCCGGGTCCACGGCAATACCATTCTCTGAAACAACATGGCCCAAGAACCTCACTTCCCTCTTCCAGAAGTGACACTTAGAAAACTTTGCTTTCAATTGGTGTTTTCTCAACACCTCCATCACTGTTCTTAAATGTCCCTTGTGTTCTTCCTCTGTCCTCGAGTAGACCAAAATATCATCAACGAACACAAGGACAAACTTATTCAACTGATCTCTGAATACCCTATTCATAAGATCTACAAAATATGTTGGGGCATTGGTCAGCCCGAAAGGCATGACCAACCACTCATGAAATCCAGACGGCGTCCGAAATTCCGTCATAGCTATACTCTCAGCTTCCACTATAAGCTGATGAAAACCTGTCGCGAGATCCAACTGAGAAAATACTCTCGCACCACTCAACTGATCGAACAAATCATCTATTCGCGGTAGAGGATACTTATTCTTCCTCGTCACTTTATTCAACTCGCGGTAGTCTACACACAAACGAAGGGAACCATCCGCCTTGGTAGCAAACACAACTGGTGCTCCCCATTCAGAAACACTCCTTCTGATAAATCCCTTCTTCAAAAGATCGTTGACCTGCACCTCGAGCTCTCGCTGCTCCCTTGGTGCCATACGACGAAGTGGCATCACTATAGGTCTGACATCTTTCACCAAATCAATACGAAACTCAATCTCTCTATGTGGTGGAAGCCCGGTCACTTCTTCGAAAACATCCGAATACTGGCCAACCACGGGCAAACCTGACAACTCACTATGCTGAATGTCGAGGGAGTTTAGAAAACTAGCCAATACCCCCTTACTGGGTAGACCACCAAACACTATCCTCCGCCCATCATCCGCTCTAGCTGTCACCAAAAAGCCCTCACAGTCTACCACCACCCCGTATCTTTGGAGCCAATCTACTCCCAAAATAATGCCAAACCCAGTAAAGCCCAAAACAAAGCAATCACAAACAAACATGCATCCATGACTCGATAGGACCACATTACGACAAATCATGCTAAGGCTAGTCGAACCACCAATCAGGTTCGTCACTACTAAAGGTCTATCGACAATCTCGGGCTCCAATCCCAACCTATCTACCAGATCACTAGATATGAAAGAACTGGAAGCTCCGGTATCAAACAAAACTCTAACAGGAACATCATAAACAGAAAGCATACCTTGAATGCTGACATTCTTTCCCTTCTCCGCCGCTGTTGGGGCATTCGACGAAGAAGGAATAGCATTAAGGACGTAGGCTTTCACCATTTGCTTTTCTTTGGGGGTTGCGGACACTTGTCCTTGTGATGTCCCACTTGGCCACAGTTGAAGCACTTCCTGTCCGCTGGCTTAGCCCGACAATTACTAGCATAATGGCCCTTCTTACCACAGCTGAAGCACTCAACATCTTGCTTATTCCTTTTCTTCTGGCCATCCTTAGTCTGATTCTGCTTTCTCTTGTTCTGGGAACCACCCTTGCCTCCACCACTTGCTTGTGGTTTTGGCTCTTCTGCAGATGCAACCTCAGTCTTTGGCTTAGGGTAGAGACTTTCTGATCTCAATGCTTTCCCCACAATCGATTCAAACGTCTCATCGATGTGGTTAATAAGCCTTTCCTCCAAGTACTGATCCAAACCAGTTATGAATTTCTCATTGTTCTTCTCGGCAGTATCAATAAGAGATAACCCATACTTCGACAAAGTGTCGAATTCAGCAATATACTCCGAGACAGCTCTGCCATTCTGCTTGAGCTCCAAGAATTTCTTAAACAGCACTGACTTCTGAGCAGTTGGAATGAACTTCTTGCTAAAGCGAACCTTAAACTGCTCCCAAGTAATCTGATCTTCGGGAGTAGCTTCCTTTATAGCATTCCACCAATTCATTGCCCGCCCTTCAGCTGACGGGACGCTAGCTTTCTCTTCATCGCATCCTCGATACCCAAATCCTCGAAGATACGTTCGCAACTATCCAACCAATCCTGAACATCCGTAGCTGACTCCGTTCTATGTAACGGCTTCCCACTAAGGCTAGTATAATCCTTATTCAGCTTGGCGAAGTCGACTCTCGGCGCCTGCACTATTGGACCACCACCATTTCCACCATTGGGAGCTGCTCTCTGCACATCCCTAAGCATCTCTCTCATGAGGTCAGTAAACATCGCCCTCATGTCAGCAGCATTCCCATTATTTGCCCCTCTACCGGTACCTCTAACATATCGGCTCATCGTCAATCTGAAAAAGGAAACGATTAACGACCCCATAGTGGTGCTAGTGCAGCACGGCTTCATTCTTATACTACTAATAGTATATATATAGCTTTTAAAAATCAAAATAATCACAAATACGCTCTCTCGTATACGTATATTATCTCTCCCTGATAACTTCCCTAGGTTAACTACGCAACCTCGAGCTCTGATACTAAGTGTGACGGCCTGCCGCGCACCAGCCTGCATTTCCTTCGAAAGTGCGATGTACACATGCCCGACTAGCACGGAACAGTCGTCAGAAGAAAGAAAAGAAGAAAATTAACTAAGCGAGGAACCTGTAGAATATCTCACAGCGCATGGAATAAAATATAATAATAATAACATACTT
This sequence comes from Allium sativum, assembly GCA_030737875.1. NCBI lineage: Eukaryota > Viridiplantae > Streptophyta > Magnoliopsida > Asparagales > Amaryllidaceae > Allium > Allium sativum. The sequence goes on along the minus strand of CM060927.1, from coordinate 254,675,641 downwards.
GACATAAAACAGGTGAGACAGTGCATAAGCGGATAACTAAAATCAACATCAACATCAGAGCAGCGGAAATCCAAATACAGCTTATTACAACTTTCCAATTTTAATGTCTCTAAACAAAAGAAAGCTAAAGTAGAAGATACACCACTAATGCCCAAGCAATGATCTTCAACAAAACAGGGAGAATACTATATATATATTTCGTGGAAGCCTCCTTCTCGTCTCCGGATCATCTACCCGTCCATCACCAGCTAACCTGTCTCTAGTCTGCTCGTGTGAGCACCCAGAGTAATAAGAGGGGACATAAAACTCTGGGTCAGACATAAAGCCTGGTATGAGCGATAAGCATCTAAACAAAACAATAACAGGTATATTAAACCATACCTGAACCTGGACCTGCAATTAAAGAGTTAGTACCACATACCGTACAATACTCTAAGGTGCCATAATAAATAGTGTAAGAATACGGGGGTGGGGTGTGCATGTCATAATGATAGCAAACAAATCATCCATAGCAACCATCCTCACATCTCTCACTCAGTGCGTAAAGCATACGATGTCCACCACTGTCAATCACTAGACCCATCGAAGTAGTGGCGGCTCAAAACTGAAATGAAAGTGATTTCCTAACCCTAATCAGCTCTCCTATGCCTCTAAACCCGAAATTCCCCCCATGGCCTAGATGCTAATTACCCGGTTAAGCCCAATTAGCTAAAATTAACCCTCTAAATCTTCATTCAGCCATATCTCCCAAATGGTAAGTCCGTTTGGCTATTATGACCACTCTACGGAAAGAGAAACCATCATCCGGAGCCAATGCAAGTCGTTTCAGGTCAAAATTCCTTTCCAGTCAAAAGTTATGGCCAAAACAGTACCAACTAGGGGTAAAATTGTCATTTAAAAATCGGGAAAAATCATGAACATGGGAAATGACCCCAATAGTCGTCTCCCAAAGTTACATGACCATACGACTTCGTATGTGAAAGAAATAAATATTCTACGATCCTATGATGCGTAGAATACGGGTCGTTACAATAAGTCTACCTCATTCTTCCTTATTTAATCATGAATCTTGCACTATCATCACAACTTATTGTCGTTGTTTACTTATTAACTTAGTTCTCTTAACTAAGGTTTACTTATAAGTTTCCTTTTTATTTATTATAATCCATGTTATAATTCCACTTGTCCCTAGGACAAGCCTATCTATTATATTGCATTCTCATTTATATAATTGATTTTAATAGATTATATTCCCTGTTTATCACATTTTCCCTTTTAACCAAACTTCTACTGTTGTAACGTCCGTTTATTTACTGACATGTACATTTTCACATATACCATTTATTTCTCTTGGTTACTTAGTAATGTCACTTATGGACCTAATGGCCACATTTCCCTAAGACATTAATGGACAATGAAGTATCCTTATTTTATTCATCCTCAAAATATCTATTTTGATGTACCCCAATAAACATTACTAATTTATGTATTTACTCATTTACTGCCTATTGTATACATACATACATACATACATATATATATATATATATATATATATATATATATATGTTTGTGCACTAGACCTCTCACATTAAGTTGACCACCTGTGGTTGCTGGATTTGCCTGACGGTTCCGGGTAGGTACCACAAGTTGAACTTAACCTCGTGTCTTAGTGCAGTTATCTACAATTTCCCAATTTATGTAATTTTTCTATACAAATTAGGCATATCTATTCTTTTTCTATTATTCCCAATTTCACTATAATTTGATTTACGATATCCAATTTGTCATTAACAACTTTTTCTGTAACATATTCACTTTTATTGTAAATTCCACAATTCCAGTATTACAGTGATTTTAGTTTATTTAACAAATTCATAGAATAGATCTATACAATAGTAATATTCTTCACATAACTGAAAATGAATTATACTGCAATTATCACAACTTACGGTATTTTAACATGTTAAGTATGGCGGAGAATGTAAATGGTAAATGTACCATTATTTAAAACGGTATAATTTAAATCCACTCACCTGACAGCTTTCCAATCCTTGAATCTGATCCAGGTTTGTTGTTCCATAACTAAATCTATTATCCAAATAACCACGTATTCACAAATCTGACGCTAAAAGAAGAGGGAAAGAAAGAGAGGAACATATATAAATCAGATTTAAGAACTTACCTCACGTTGTTCTAAAATCTGAACACCTATTTGTATATTTATATCTCTTATCTTCCAATCTTGAATTACAACTCCTATGAACTAATATTCTCATTTCTAAAAAGATTTGGATGAAGAAGAGAATGGTAAAACCTAGGCAGCATCTCAGAAAATATGAGTTTAAAGCCAGGCCCTACTAATCTATTTATATGTGTACGAGAAAGTCTGGTCCATCGTAAATCAACTAAAATCAAAGCCATTCATATAAAAAAACCATGTCACGTAGAAACAAGATCTGGGCCGACCGGGTCGACCCCTGTGTTGACCCACCTTAAGGTGGGTCGACCCCTAGGTCGACACATGGGTCGACCTAGCTCTAACGTGGATCGACCCATACTGGGTCCAGGCGTTTTTTTTTTTTTTTTTTTTTTTTTTTTTGCACTGTTGTGCTTTTTGATTTTAACGTTAGTTAACAACGTTAATTTATTACTTAATATAACTTATCTTATTTATAATATTCTAGTTATAACTTACCTTTGAGTTTGAATTTCGATTTTGCATGTATATATATGCATGCAATCTTTTGGTTATTAATTTATTAATAACTTTCCCATGCAAATTCCATTTTATAGCTGCTAAATTACTGTGATTTATAAGGCTATCAATGCATTGTTTTATTCCTTTTGATGCATTGTTTTATTCCCTTTTTGATGCTTTGTCTTATTCCATTTTTAATGCATTGTCATATTCCCTTTTTAATGCATTGTCCTATCGAGTTCATCGGCAGTGCATCCAATAATTTGCTCAGCCTGCTCATTGAAAGTTGAAAACCAAGCTTCACCAGATTGGTCAGATATCTAGTAAATATCATACCAAATAAATTTTGAGTTAACATGGGTATATCTTCAGATTAACTAAATTTTTTTGTATGTAATCTGGTGATAGTTTATTAAATATCATTATTTTTGTTAAAAGGATAAACCTGATTTGTTATTATCACGAATTCCGCAAAAATATTCAAAACATAAATAAATAAATAAATAAACAAACTGAAACACTTTTTATGTTCTATTTCTTCATCACGGTCTCACTTGTTCCTACCTTTATAATAAGGACATGACTGCTGATCTTCATTTCACAGGTCATTTTCAAAATTTGGCGAAAAAGGGAAGTATCTAATTTCAGGTGGAAATGATGATTCTGTAAAAATTTGGGATTGGTCAAAATACTTTGATAATGCCGAAGCAAATGAAACTAAAGAATGAGTTCTTGAAATAAATGTGAACAGAAAGGTTGGTATATACATAACATTATCATATTTTGTATGCTTGATTTATAAATGTACAGTAGAATTATACATTTATCCTGATTGTGCAGATCAACTGGTTATATACCACACCAAATGATTCAGATAACCTCGTAGTATGCGACACCTCCAAAGTATTGAAAGTTTACACGGTACCATAGTGGACAATTTTGTGACATTATCTTGTTATATTTTTTGCTCATGGAAACAATGTCCTTAGATACGATGTATGCAAAAGGCTCGCGATTTAGATTGTACTACTTACACTGCTTTGCTGGAATGGTATGAATTCAGTTGCTTTAATGCACTTGAACCGCCTTCAAGGTTGTATTTGCCTTTTTCTTTCATGAGAAATAGCTTCTTTGTTGGGATTCATTCCTTACCCTGAGATTTCTGGCACTTAACATACTAGAGAATAGGCTCTTCAACCTGATTTACACGATCGATGTACATTATCTTAGAAGTAATTAAATAAGAAAGAGTAAATGTGGTTACTTAGCAACATATATAGCACGCTCGTCTTTCTAAACCTCTTCTCTTGAGTGGTGGAGATGGAACTTTTATGTACATTACCCGCCCAATTCTTAAAGTCCTTTCCCACTACACTCTCCAAAGAAGCAATAGGTCAAAGCTTTGAAACCAAAAATACACTAATTAAGAGGCCTTGAAAATATCATACCAAATAAGTTTAGAGTGATTGAAGACGTTTTAGGATCCTTACATTGGCCTTGCTAGTGGGAGTGTTGACTTTTTCTTTTGCCTGTATGGATTCGGTCTGATATGCAGTGGAATTTCTCTAGTGTGTGTCGTATTAGATCCAACGGAATGAAGCCCGCCATATGTAAAAGCATTGATATTCGGTTCTGGAAAATTAAAGTACTGGTTATTTTACCATGTCAGAAAAAGGGAGAAGTTGGTTTGGGGAACTACTCACCACCTGTTCCGAGATCAGTAGGCAAAAAGTCGAATGGCTTCGTATCATTATTTTCAGTTTCCTGCTAATATGGATGTAAGAACGCCAAGCACAGAACGCAATATAGAACACCAAGCACAGAACGCCAGCAAAAAACCCCAAAGACAGACCACAGCTTCAAAAAGCCTTGACGCCAACTACCTCCAACATTCATCAAAGAAACCTACGTAACAACAGCAGGTCTAACAGGCATCAAAACCGAAAAAGTCCACCACCACATGCAAAGCAGCAAAACTGCATCTGCCAAGACACTGCATGCCACTTACTAAACAACACGCCATGACAACAACATACCATTCACCAATCGATGATTTTTTTTCCATGTTGCATCTGCTAAGACACTGCAGTACTTGTTAGATCCTACAATTTTTGAGGTTCAAGGGATTTTAGGTATTCCCAAAGCTCATTATGTCCATCTGCAGACCATCTAGTTGCTTGTCTATTTAACTCCTCTGCTTCCAGTTAAAGATATTCTATGTATTTCACTGCATCCGTTGGAATCGTATCGACGAGCTCTTCGCGATGGATCTGATTTGGACTGATTCTGAGACGGTTGATTTTTGGGCTAAAATTTGAATTTCAATCTCGTTTGAAACAAAGGTGAGTGATTAAACCCACTCACACCTAACTAAAATATTTTATTGTCAGTTAAATTGAATTCATGTAATGATATGATTGTTTTGGTTGCTGTTTGACTGTTCAAATTTATTATTTATGTTAAATTTGCATAAACTGTATAATTTAATTTAATTGGTGATATAAATTGCACAGTTAGAATTTAATTTCTGTTTAAAAACCTCAAATCTAATGACTAGTAAATTGATGTCACATTGAACTATTTAGATGTAGTGATTTTGATTGATGTTGTGGATTTATATCTTTATGTATTGATATGTAATTCATATTGTTATCAACATTATCTATATACGCCTATTGATTTTTGTTGATTAATCCCAACGTTTACCCTAGATGTTATGGGCATCAAATAAACCCGGGATTAATCGTTAAAATGAATTAAGAACGTAGGTTGAAATGATAAATACCTATGACCCTAATTTGGATTGAAATGATATATATCCTAGGACATAAAATTTCATACGGACACCGGTTGGTTAAAAAAAATTGTTTTTAACCTTGAATTTTGGAATATTGTTTTAAAGACAAAATAATTGATATTATTAATCGATTTTCTTTAAATTTGAACTTTGAGCTTTGAAATTTAAAAATAAAATTTAAGGAATTCGTAATTTTGGATAACTGAAGTTAAAACTGAACCGAATGTGAAATAAATTTATCAAAAATTGAATTGTTTATCCAACTTTGAAATTTACTTTAAATTAACTTGATTTATGGTAGTAATTGAATTGTGAACTTGAGATTTTTTCAAAGTGACAATTATAATTGAAATTCAATTATTTGAATCGAATTGTTTGAAATCGAACTATTGAATCGAATTACAATAATAAACGGGAAGTCAAATCCTTTTGAATTAAGATATCGAAATTTAGTCGAATTGAGTTGAAACTGTAATATGATTTCCATTTTGGTTAAATTTTGAAGAAACGATTCTAATTCCAACTATAGTATTTTAAACCATTTTATAAACTATTTTAATAATAATTACTTTTCTTTATAAACTATTTACCTTATAACTATTTTATATTTATTAATTATTTTCAATAAACCATTTTAATAATTAAATATTTATTTTATAAACTATTTTATATTTTAACTGTAGATTTTTCTAAATTTGAAAATTTGATTGTAAATACAAATTATTTATTTTCAACCTATATAAATTATATCTAAACTATTTTAAAATATTTCTAACTATTTTAATATTTAAATTATTTTAAGGTTGGAGTTGTTTCAAGATTTGAATTGGTTTAAATAGAGATTTAATATGAAGGTATACCCTATTTTGAATATGAAGTGGTTTTAAAGAAAAAACTGTTATTTTGATATGAAGTACGAACCCCTTTGAAATGTAAATACGACCGGTGTGAAATATGTAAATATTTAGTTGTTAAAGAGACTGGGATCAGATATTGTCATACTCTCTGCCAATACTAAAAACCAATTTAACAACTGTGTACGCGGTGGAGTTTCAGAATGAAGTAGGATGGATTTGGAGGCGATTATTGGATTTGAAGAAAGAGAACGATGATTGATAGCCTTGACCTTGGGGCCATAATTAAAATGACTAAAATAGGAGTCATACCCAGGTTAATGTGAGCTAGCTCCTCTTAGCAGACATGCATCTTCGATACCATATATATTACTTTGTGATTGATTGGCGCCTTTGAATTTTGGGAGCATTGTCTGGGATGGGCGGTAGTAGCGGCTATGCGTTACTACCGGCCTGGGTCCGCAATCCGGTAGAATCACTACTGATGGGTATTGCCTCGATGTCTTATCCTGATCGAGCCCCCTGCGATTTTGATTTAATGTTGTCGTATCAAGAAACATCCCTATCCATTGACGTACTGGTGTGTTATATGCGAACTGTACGTCAACGATATAAACGGTGTAAGGGTAATAATGGTAATCCCGCTTACACTATTTTAATATTTTATATTTAACCATAGACACTATTATAATAGCGTATTATATTATATAATATCTAGTTTGAAAGATCCTTAAGAGATGGAATTTCCCATAACATCTCTTAAGTTATTGCAGTCATCTTATCACATGAAATTGATTTAACTAATATGAGAATATTTTAGTTTTGATCCGAGTGTTTTTGTCTTTTCATTTATGCTTGAATCAGCCTGAGTTTTCAGTTAACGAAGACACAATTATAAAGATGGAGATGGAGCCTGACTGACGTATTCATTTATATTTTCCGTTGTATGTATTGGTATGTTGTATGTTAATTAACTCTGATAATCATTGTAAATGTATAATCAATGTATGTATTAACAGCTTCATGATCTGTTATTTATTGATTATTTTTTGTCCTTCCGCTGCGAGATTCTATGATTGTTTTTCTTCTTTCTTCTTTCTTCTTTTTCTTATTATAATCTCAATAACTATCTGTAATTTTTATTGTTTAAGTCGACATTGAGGATCATTATCGATTTGAACGGTCAGAAATCTCGGATGTTACACAATGCCTGAATCTTCGTTCCATATGATAACTTTACCAGCCACTCTCTTTTGTGAACGAGGTGCATAATCCTAGTTATCTTTTTTCTCTTGGCACAACTTGCTATAAATGAGTAAAGATGTAAACAAACATGGGTATATGGGAATTAGAACAAGTTCATATATATATATATATATATATATATATATAGAGAGAGAGAGAGAGAGAGAGAGAATGTTGCCTTATGCTTGATCTTAATGTTTGATCCTTGGTTGTCTTAAAAATATTAATTGGAAAGTGTTTTCCTATAACGGCTTTGATTTTCATTGAGAAAATTGTTTATTTTACATAAAATGTTTAGTTTGTAAATATGTAAATCTTGCATATCTACATTTTTGACATAATGATAACATGTTCACACATACACTAAATCGTAACTTACTCCATGTCATTAATACATCTGAATTGAATGACCAATAATTTTGAATTGGACAAAATCATATGAGTCCTTGAATTTATATATGTTAAAAAGTTGGAGTGTTACCTCTTTATTCCTACATCCAAGACCTGTATCCATTCCAATCGAAGCATTCCTTCATTTTATTTTGTATATTCACATTCTGGACTGCATTGCACTGATTATGAATTACAATTAAGCCAATCCAGTTTTGAAATTGATTTTCATTTTAAGGAAGTGACTAACATATGAAGTGTCATTTGATATTCCATGCATATGCGTATACGCATATATATGCTTAATTTTCTTCGCCGTGTTTGGAGTTTGGATTCAAATAAGCGTATTAAATATATTGGTTACCAAGTGATACTTCTAAATAACATATTTTACTAAGTTTGAATTAGAATGTAATCAAATCAGATATTTAACTAATATTCTTAATGCATGCAAGATGAAAAATGATATCCACATACATGCAATCATACTAACTCGAACTTACGATTTCAGGAATATCAAGCGCTGAAGCGGAAGCTTCATAGAAACTGGCGACTGCATCATTATTGGAAGCATTCAAATTAAAGGAAGGGATGAAAGCATCACTGAAAGCAGTTAAGGAATCCATTTCCCGTTCCGTTAAGCTTCTTTGTACAAGCAATTCACCACTGGAAGCTGCCTCCAGATCGATTGGAGACCCAAGCAACGCCTTCTCCATTACCATTGGAGATTTCAAGCCCTTCATCTCTTCTGAGGTATTCTTCTCTGCTACTTGTTCTGAAAATACATGCAAAACGAACTAATTCTGTGTTGCATATATGCGTACCAATACACTTTATATGTGGTTAGCTGAGCATATATTTGCATAATAAATAGAATCTAACGCTACAAATGCGCACTCTTACCAATCTCCATTTAATTTGCTAGCTTGCTCTCACCGCTGCTTTGTTTTGTTTGTATCTTATCCACAGCTTACACTGCTCTATCGTGTTCACAAACTTAAGCATATGCATATACGCATATGTATGTCTATATATAGATATTTAGGGAAACCTGCTTTAAAAGGAGTTTTGAATAGCAGTTCTTGATATGTCCTAGGAACAAGGCTTCTATAAACATTATTTGAAGCTGTTATTATAATGAGAATGAAACGTGAGACATGCATATTACATGCCCAATCATCATTACATCATATCTTACCAATATTTATGAAACGGCAGTAAATACTTGGCAGGTAGTCTTCAGTTCAGTTCTGTTATTAGGAAAATCTGCTTCATATTTTGATACATTTAATCATGTGCAATAATAAATTTAAATAAGCAGTGTTCATTTATAATAAGCTATGTCCAATACTGCATAAATAAATATACAAACCCATATGTTAACAGTATGCAGGACATTTATAATGCTTTTATTGAGTTAAATATAAACAACTAATATCTAGATTTTAATTTAGACTCATAGTGAATTGTTTAATGAGCACTCCTTTAATGAAGAAAATTTAATTCAAAATGGAAATAAATGAATTGTGCCACTGTTGGATTGATAAATAAAGATTGTTTTTATTACAGATATTTCAACATCCAAAATGGAAATAGATATTTTAATATGGCTAGAAATTTTCTAATGGAGATTGCTTTATATATTGAGATTATAGGACCAGTAATTCTTATAAATATAAATAAACATTGCTTCTCCGTCTTGATTTCTGGATATTCATGGACCAGTTCAGAACTAATAAAACTGAAGAAAAAAAAGCAAACAAAATTTTTATGCACTATAAATTCATTTAAGTGCTAAAAACATTAAAAAAATTACTAAGAATGTTTCCAAGAACAAAGGTAATTTATATAATAAATCCATTTTGTTTTTTCTTGGGAAATAGAGTACAGGTTTTGAATGTAATAGACATTGCCACTGATCTCTCCATATAGGCGTGCATAATCATCTAATATATATACTGATGGATATATTTCCATGATAACATCATTCTTTTTTTGGTATATAGATGCCACAACAAACTGAAAGAAGACAATTCTTTTAACTGTTATACTTCACTTATAATCCCGTATTTGTAGCTTCTTCGTATTATGTTTCCAACTATGACGGCTTCATTGAGATGAGATTTCTAAGATTAATGGTTGAGAGAGAGAGAGAGAACGTGATGTTATTTTATTTTATGTTTTTTGTTGATTTGAATGCAAATAAATTTCCATGCTTGAGCGATATCCAACTCCCAATCAAGCATTTATCACTCATTCAAAAAAAATTAAATGCAATAAATTTCCATGCTTAAACAACATCTACCTCCCATTCCTGCTTTTATTGCACATTCAATTTTTTAATCCTTTTATAATCTTAATTAGTGATACCATTAAATATACCAAAAATACACATATGTGTTTGTTTTCTAACAAACACTAGAAGAAAAAAAAGATCATCTGCCATATTTCAGTTAGTGGCCAACACAATTATACCAGAATATGTTAACATGTTTCATAGTTTGCATTGCTATTGCTATATTCATTAAATAATTGGCACATTTTCAAATCATAACATAAAATTTAAGTGATTGAGGATGAAATGATTTTGTTTACATGTTTCATGCTCAGATTGGTAAGTTTAGTAACATGATATTGAAGTAACAATAAAAATTATTTATTTTCCACAAGAACTGAACATGTGCAGCACATGAAAACGGACAATAATACTAAGGCTCCATGTATTTCTCTTTATCGAACATATTTTTTAAGAACAGTGGTGATTTTTGATCATTTTTCTGTTCTGTTTTTTTCCCAAGAAATAAAGTACAAACTTTGACTGTAATGGACATTACCAGTGATAATTCTTCCCTTTTGTTTGATCTTGATTTTTGATTTTTGCAAGATTAAAGGATTCTTGAAGAGGGAAATGTGTGTCTCTGGAAGTTCCTTCAGTTCAATTATTTTATTTTATATGTAGTTTTCATTCGTTTAGAAACAATAAATTTTCATGCTAAAATAGTCTCCTGCTCCCATTTGATGTTTGGTTACTCATTCTACATTTTCATTTTATCTTAATTGTTATACTAATACGCACACACGCACAACAAAAACACTTTTTTTTTGAAATTCCTGCACAATTATGCATATACAATATGCAGTAGTGTGTAAACATATTATGTAATTAGAACTAATTCTGTTTGTTTATATAGCATACATACATATTATGTCTACAGCATTTAAACTAGATTTGGCTTTTGAACTTACCTTGTCTGCACTTCTGGGCGATAATATTTACAACTTTGGAGAACTGCTAGCACATCCTATCATCAATAGCCTTCTTGGGACAAAAGTGGAATGGATTTTCTCTGTACTTCAAGCATTCAACACTGGCAATCTGAGTCGCTACCAAGAACTATGTCAAGTCCATAATTCTGCTCTGAGTTCACAACCTGCACTAGTGGAGAACGAAAAGAACCTGTTAGAAAAAATCAACACCCTTTGTTTGATGTAGATCATCTTCAGTTGGCCTGCTGAAGACAGAACTGTTCCACTGAGCATCATTGCGGAACAAACTAGGCTTTCAATCGAAGATGTGGAACATCTTCTCATGAAAAGTCTTTCGGTACATCTTATAGAAGGTGTAATAGATCAGGTGGAGGGAACCATACATGTGTCATGGGTGCAACCCCGAGTTCAGGGAATGCAACAAATTAAATTTTTGAGAGTTAAATTGGATGGCTGGGTAACTAAAGTTCATTATGCTTTGTCATTGATTGAGGAGCAAGCTCCTGATCTCGTGGCAGCATGATTTTCGCCTTCGTTTCTCGTTTACATATAAATTAAACGTTATATCATAATTATTGGGTGCTACTATTCACACCACAATTTACACTTCTGGCCACCAAAACTAAAAGCACCCAAAATATTTCAAAATTCCTCTACTGGCCACCGTCTAAATTAATAATCTAAAAATGTAGAGGTCACCGGCACCTTCCTCCACATGAACGCTCTCTTCCATACTGACATAATGCGTTTATGTCTTTTGAGTCATTTGATCGGTTATCTCGCATCATATTATCACAATCATTAAAATTATCGTCCAATTTATCATCATTCAAATACCTTACCAATCAAATGACAAAAAAAGTTAATGTATCAATTTATAAAATAAAATACGTAAGTTATACGGATAAAACCTTATAAGTCAAAACTTACATTGTCATTCTCTATTACAACGTCGTCAAAATTAATATCCACCAAGCTTGAAAATTCTAACGGAGCGAAAAAATTATCCTAAAACGAAATGGAAAGTTCTGACCATTAAAAAAATTATAATATGTTCTATTACATAATAAAAAACAATAAAAATCAAGCAATTCTAACATCTTTTTATCCTCATCTTCCATCTCTATTAGGCATAAAAGAATAACTGCTTTTGCTATTTTTTTAAGATTTGAAATCGTTGAGAAGTATGTGTATTTTTTAGGAGAAGTACGTGTCTTTTTTAGGAGAAGTACGGTCGTGAATAAATGAGTGAGAGAATATGATATGGTGGCCAGAAGAATATAAAAAATAATCATTTTTATTAAATTTAAATAGGTGGTCGGAAGTGTAAACCGGGGTGTGAATAGTAGCACCCTAATTATTTGTAGCATCTTGAGTCGATATGAATTGGACTAGAGTTTGTAATTTTATTTTATTTGAGAATTTAATCATGGTGAAATTAATATGATTACAAAAAAAAAAAGTGTTCGCTGTCAATATGTTATTTACTACATGTTTATAACCCAAAAAGGATATCATAATCATATTATAGTGCTCAGCGGCTTCTAATGTTATATTAATGTGATATGAAGAAGAAAACAATGGTAATTCTAAAATGGTACAAAAGTATGTGCTATGAAGAAGAAAACAATGTTTTTCAAGGACATTGATTTTCTTTCAAATAAATAAAATGAAAACAATCAAATTGTGTGCTTTCCTTTGAGATTACACCATCTAAATAAACATACTCGACGAACAACTAATAGGGAGAAAGTGTGTCTATGAATGTATATATATCATGTAATCTTTTGAGTTGGTCTACAAAATCGATATGCACTTGCCCCCTGAAGAGATCTACATTGACTTAAGTAGTAACAAGTTGTATGCACCTTGATTGGTTTTCATACAAGTCCACCTCCAATGTTAATCTGCATTTTTGTTCACATTCTCCATTTGGGAAGCAAATTTTTTTACTGTTGTTGCAGATAATCCAACTTCATAAAGATACTAAACAAGTTTCCAAAATCAATGACATCAATGACTAGTAAAATTACTGATTCAACTACCCATTTCTTCAAAGATTTTAGGCTCTCAAAACAGAAGGAAGGAAACAAAACATAAAACACAATTAAAATTGACCATGTTTAATGTCAAATAATATGGACTATTATATAAGAGAAAATTGCAGCAAAAAAGGAATAGATCAACCAAAATTTTATATCACATTCTTCTTGATATTTGTAGAATTCATATGAATTAGAATTCAAAAATAATCAAAATTTTAACATGAAGCATTCCTATATCAATCAAATCAAAATTTTACTTTTTAAAAAAAGTCACAAATTCAAAAAAACTTACCAATAACCAAGAACACTGGCCTCAAGCGAATGTTGGCAATGGAGCGTGTAACCCAATCCAGATATGAGGTTTAGTTTTGGGCCTCGGTGTGCTTGTATGGTATGCTTATGTGAATTCAGTTTTAGTCCATTTCCCTATAATCCTGTCAAATAATATACAAAACTAAAATTAGAAAGAAAAAAAATCTACACTGTTAGCTTCAGATCTAGAGCAGCTACTGTGAAAACTCCAACAAAACATTGCAATCATTAGTTTCTAAGTTAAACAATTTCCAATACTATCATATCCATTAGTTTCAAAGTTAAACAACAAGAACTCGCCAATTTCCAATACTGTTAGCACTACAGAAGCACAACCAACATCGCATTCATTAGTTTCAAAGTTAAACAACAAGAACTCGCCAATTTTTAATACTACCCCATCATGCCCAAACTCCTCAAACTGTTGCCACCAGAACTGAATAATGGCCTTAGATTATAAGTGGAATATACAGTAGGATAAGTCGGTGGACTAAAAGAGAGAACCAAGGAGTGATGAGATGAACAAATATAAAAAAAGAGAAAGCTAGGTATAAAAGGAATGAAGTCAATTATGTAACGAACCGGGATTTTCGACTCCGAAAATCAACATCAAACTACCATGTTGACTATTCAGACATCGAACATTCCAGATCATTAATAGAAAGAAGTTAGAGGGTGAGAATAGATAAGAAAGAAATATTAGAATAGAAGAAGAAGAAGAACACGACACCACAGAATCTCACTTCGCAGCGGAACAAAGTATAATACAGAAATAAATCTTTATTGAGAACTTTTTAAAATACTTACAATATCAGAGTACACATCTGGACAGTGATAATAATCTGTCCTCATATAACACACAGCGGAATAGTAATATCATACGTCTGGACTCTTCCAGCTCGTCTCTTCACAGCAGTCGATAACCTGAACCTGTACAACCCGGCCTAACCCGAGCATTTACAAAACACCGGGTCAGTCTGGTGAACCAGAGTGAGATAAACTCGCACAGTAATAAGGGTGAACCATCCAATCATGATTTTAAAGTTCAAAACCTTTTCAAAAGAAAAGGATAATCGTAAGACCAAATCCACACATAAACACGGACGGTTTTTACCTTACGATAACCCAAAACAGTTTTGAAACCAATATCTTGTCTGATATTATAATAATGTCTACATACAAGTAAATAGAAATCTAGTGGAACGCTTGCATCTCACGCTCCACATATATAGTATACAATCAAAAACCGCGGGCACTTATTGGAGATTGGATTCCAACTTGACAAGGTATGGGTCCACCTTCCGCTCGTGTATCTCTAGAGACGAATACACTGGGTTCAACAAGAACTTCTTGCAACCCGGCCCTCACATGACCGACCACTCATTTCGCTTGAGTGTATCGAATGTATATCACCGACGGTTGGGATCAGCAACCGTCTCCCGATAAGGGACAGCATCGAAACAAAGATTTAAGAAACAAATAGGACTTCCTCTAGATAGGTGATTATACACCCTAATGGGAGCGACCCACATAGCCATGCTGCCTGCCCGATTTTTGTCATCTCCTGGTTGATGAGGCTTGAGGTCAGAATTAACTCTTGAACATCTGGTCATCATTCACTTTGAATGCCACATCGTCAGATCCGTCAGATATCACTAATTGACGTCCACAAAAATACTCTAGCTGAAAGCTAGAGAACGGCGATTCCCCGCCAACAACCATAGCACGTTTGAGGAAATCAACGTACGTGACCCTTTGGAAATACTCTGTCAGACATTCGTCCATACACGTCATCCAGGAACAGGATGAACCGAAAGCACTCTCCTGCCGCATCCATATAGGAATCACCCCATGGATCAGTAGCGAGTAGTCCTTGCAACCCGTAGATTCCAACTACGACAGAATCCCAGTTTATCTCTGCTTGCCAGGCAGAGAATATTAGTGGTTCTTCCGTGTATGATAGTCCACGGTCTTCAATGCTCCATCTCGAACATCTTCTGAGATCTTCACGTATTTGTTGGTCGGAATGGTTTCCGAATATAAATTTGATCCCGGTCTTTCCGTACCAACACTCGTATTGGTCAGATTTGATAGTCGGTGTTTTAACTATCAAAATATACAGTGTTTCAATCATGACACTCCAATGAGTTCACTGATTCAGTATTTTGCATCATTTGGCCTTTAACAAACTGATTTGCTTTTGTTAAATTAAAACTTCTAACTCTTTCAAATAATCAAAAATATGATATTTGAATACTTCTAATTCGATTTGACTATAATTGATTAACTCTAATTGATTAACTCATTCTCGACTTAAATCCATTCGCTTGACTCTAGATCACAGCGATCACAATGGTTACGCCTGAATCCCTCAGGAAACATCCGACCGCCGTAGGCTATCTGCAGCCCTGCGAATTACGCTAGCAGTCGTACGCAATGGCAACTTACCTTGAATACTATGTTTGACTAACTCTAGCTCGAATAACTATATTCAATTACACACTTAAATCTTCTTCAAATCATCTTTTAAATTCGGAAACCCATTAGTTTTAACAAAGAAATTTATAACACATATGTTATAACAATAGCATTATATTTACTATTTAGATTTACAAAACAACAGCGCTATAATCGCTGTTTAGGTTTACCACCCATTTACTATAGCAAAACGCTACAATCGCTATATTAGATTTTCAAAACATATATTATAACAACAGCGCTAAAATCGCTGTTTAGATTTTCAAAACATATCTACTAACGTCTCTTACGATTATCAACTAATACTATCTTCGGATAATCCCGATGTTGTTCAAGTTGGGGTATTTTAATTACCTCTCAGACCTTGATCAAACAACGGTCTTATCCTCAGATAAATATCAGTTATAATCAATGCCAAAATTCCATTTATAACTCTGGTTTATAATAAACCCTTTTATCGTAATCTCCTTTCACTTAATTCATATAATTGAGTACGTTTATTTCCTCTCACCATTCAATTGGCTTGCATCTCACATTCGGTAACTTTTTAAATGAATTCCCATTTAAAAATATATTCCTAAATTTATCATTAATTAAAATAATAACTTATTTCAAACATTAACTACTTTAGTAGTTAATCCCTTTAAATTCAAACAATATTTATTTAACTATTCTAGTCAAAACACATTACTTGGTAAACAATTCTAATTCCGAACGGTCGATTTAATTAACTCAAAAACTTGATCATCTCCTTAACCGATTTCAACAATCCTTGCTTTAAATTAATTAAAAATATAATTAATTTAGATAGATTCTCATTATTTGTTTCTTTACAAAACAATGATCACAGTTTAACCCTTTCGATTCATTTCTTATCTTCATACTTGAAAATCCGATTAACATCAGCATATACTTTATAAAATAAACCAACCTTAAATCAAGGTCTTAAATAAATAAAACATTTATTAAATTCCCTTTTTACTTTATTCAAATAATATATTTCAAAATCTGAGTCCAGTTATAAAATAAACTTTATAACTTCACTTTTATCGACTCACCTAACGGTGAATTCATATCTATAAACCGATTGATTTTTAAAGGCCATACTCTGCCAAACACTTAACCAATATCACCTATTGGTTCAAACCAAACAGATGTTGAATATTCAGTCAATAATCAACCATCAAATCAATCACACAAACAGATTAGTTCATATATGATAATATGGAAATAAACAATACATTTGAGGAATCCGGTTGGATTCCTCCAACCTGTTCTTCCCTGTATTCAAATGGTTATCTCAAATCAGGCCGTTCGGTTTTTGTTTAACTGTTAACACTAAATAACAACCATTCAACATCAACCACAAGCAATTCAAACAATTCAACCATTTAAACACGTTTATAAATAAACGTGACCAACCAAGGTGAGTTACCTTTATTGGAACCAGTCGTTAAAAATAACGATTTGGTATTTTACTGAAATTAAACACAGTTTAATTTCATCAGTTAAATCAACAAACCACTGTATAACTAGCAAATAGGCAACCATCAGCGAGCAGAGCACACAAAATAAAAACACCCAATTTATATAAAATATAAAAAGGGTAACTGAGTGAGTTTAACTCACCTTGGTTTGTTCGTTGAACGGTGGGGTTACGGTTAAATTAAACAGTTGTTAAATTTAACGGTACATCCCAACTGTCTCCTGCACTGTCCAGACCAGCTCCAGACTGTTGTATTTGTCGCCATGATTCCGGTGAGGCTTGTTTTGTTTAATTTTTCACGACTTCTTGTTTTTCCCATTAAATCCTTTCACTTTGTCTTCAAGCCTGATGCTGTGCAAACCAAAACCCACGCACCACTTGAATCCATGCAAGATACCCCATAACCTTTTCAATCCCTTCCTCATTGCTCTCCCTTTCACGTAAACAACCACGCCCCTTCATGCAAGCGAGCCCCCTTTTTCCCACTTCCGTCCCTTCTGTTTTCATCTTTTACCTTTTTTTTTTTTTTTTTTTATATGCGAACGGCTTAACCAGAGTAGGCCCATGCACCACACCCCTTACACCGTCCGCATGAGCCTCCTCCCTTCAGCACCGAACGTTTTCAACTGATGCTCCTCCTTTGGAAGTTAGAAGCTGCTGCTCCATCGTTCCCTTTCTACCATTTTCCTCCCAGCATTTTTTTTTTACTTCTACCACCGTTTGGACCTTGTCCTATGCGAGAGCACCTGGCATCCTTTTGAAACCAGCGCCCCTCACTCCAGCAGCATCCTGGCCAACGATCTGATGGTGCCACAGCAACCGACTCACCTTACTCTCCCCTCGCCTGGACCAACACCCCCCCTCGATCTCCCCTTTCCCTTGAAATCGACCAAGAACCGCAGCTACTTTTAGGTGGGAGCTCGACCGCCTTAACTTAGCTCGGCAGTTTACTTTCAGGGTTCGTCGCGAAACAACTTCCAAAGAGGACATCGGAAGTGTTTTAGCATGGGATGATTTTACACGTTCGTTTGTTAAGAAATGGAGTTATTTATAAGGGAGAGCGTCGTGGGATGCAAGGAACCGCATTTATAGGTTTACAGGGGTAGCCGATAGTAGGGTGTACGTGGGTGAGAAATTTAAGACCTTGGTCGGCAAGGCTTCACGTTTAATTGGGTAGGACAGGCGCTACAGTTGTGTGTTTTAAATTTTGATGAGACCAATGCACGGGGTGGGTTAGGCAAGGAAAAGGACTTAGCATAGCTGTGCGTCTTGTGATGGTTATTTATAGTGTAATTTATAATATAATATTATTGGTGAAATTTTACGGTGAAGTAATTAATAAAAACCCCTACAAACGATTTCTGTTTACTGAAGAAAAAAAATGTTGTTCTTGATGTAAAAAGGTATTCCGAATCCAATGAGACAAGTTTCGTCGAAATCCGAGGTCGTATGAAAAAATTTCCTTTATAAAACCAGAAATGAACACGCGTTTAATTTTTCCACGGTCACCAGGTAAATCGAATCAACTTGAAACTGCGAATATCGACAATAACTTTTCGATACGAACCCAACGGCACTAATTTCGTTGCATTCTGAGACTGTTGCCCCGGTAGGCTGTTTTTACCTCGAACCGCCCTACCCTTTTTAACGCCAAATTTCTCGATCTCTAAAAATAACAAACTATATACATATCCTGACTCTAATCGACGATACGAACTCAACGGAACTGGTTTCGTGGCCTAATTCGATCGTCTTCTCAAGTTACACTCAAATATCCCTTTATTAATTTAAATACGCGCTATAGAAATTGAACGGGCGTTTACGGCTACCCTGGCCACATACAACATCGGTTTTCCACGCAGTTTGATTTTCTGACAATAATTTAACGATACGGTTCTAATGAAACTGATTTCGTCGAAATCTGAGTCCGTTTGCAAAACGGCTATTTTAAAGGCCTATAATTTTATAACGATTTTCCATGGCGACTATTTCAAATTTTGATTTAGCCATAATTTACTATTTATAACACGGAATCTGGATTTTTCTCTTTCATATGAAAACTATCGTCAACACGCTCCCAACGTGTCTTGTTTCACAGAAATCCGCCTTATATCGAATCCTGTATTCTCAGTTGAAGTTCAAAACCCTAATTTACGAACTACACGCCATTTTCGAGCTCGAATTATATTATATATAAATATATAACGTTCAACTTCGTTTTTAATAACGAATTAAATATTAAACTCCATTAATATTCCCAATATGATATTTAAAATAAATAAATTAAATTAAATATTTGACGGCCAAAAATGCGGGTCGTTACATTCTTCCCCCCTTAAAATAATTTCATCCTCGAAATTGCTAAGGTAAGAAAGAACGTTATAAACTTATTAATTTCAACTCTAATTTTATATTAAATTAGAAACCAATTCAATACTGTAAATATATATTTTCAAAAATATCGAAAATTTTCTAACACTTTAAATTTTCGAAAAATTTCGCCAGCATCTCCTCTGTACGGCTCAATCGGTACAACTCCAACTCGCCTTTCTAGGCCTTCTCCACTTCAAAAGAAAATAAACTAGCCAAGTGGCGTGCCAAATCGGCTCACAAATCTCCAAATCCATATAAAAATAAACGTGTACCTTTTTGTCGGGCACATCATTATATCCTTCCTATTTGCTACGCTGTCAGCTTATACAAATGCATTCTCCAACCAAAATTCCAATTTTATCCTTGAAACCAAATCCTTCACGCGTCCAAGCCAAATACCATTCTTAACTCAATTTCCATCCATTACCAATTTCAACTCTTGACTTACCAACCCAATATCATTTCAGATTCCTGTCTTCAATTCAAAATCCGATTCTACTTGATATATTATATCTCGATTCAATTCCCAGTTAATTGGTTTCAGTTCATTTCATATTTGCTTTCACAAATTTCTATCTAATCTTACCTTTGTTCAAACAATCTCCCTGGGAGTTTTTTTTTAAAATAGTTCAGTTCTTTCAAAAATCAAATATTCCTTTCAGGATTCAAAACAACTTGTTTTTCTCAAAGCAATTCAAAACAAAAATTTTGGTAGTAATCCGTCACTTAGAACTCGAAAATGAACACCGATGATGTCCGGATCATCATCGGAACCTATTTTCCAGCTATTGAAGTGAGTTCAATACTATGTCACTTTCAAAACCAGTTCTAAACACTTTCATTTTGAAATCCATTTCAAAATAACCCTTTCAATGCTTGTAACAAAATTAAAATCTCCCAGGATCTTAAAATTCCCATATATTTAATCCAAAATTCTTTTTCACACTTTTCTAAGTTTTCACAATTTCAATCTAAATTCTGTTTTAAATTGAGATTTAATTCATCTGACTGATTTATTATATTTGCACTAATCCTGACTAGTTATTTATAACCATCTTGATTATAATCTGATTCAATTATATTAACAAATTAACACAACCAATATATATATTATAATAATTTTAATATATATACCTTGTTTATATCCAAATATATTTCGGGTAAAAATTTCCATTTACCCTCTTTCAAAAACATACTGTGTCGAATTATTCTGTTCAAGAGTTTAGAAACACTTATCGACACAGTTTGCATTACTGTATCGACCAGAATTCATAAACTACTCGACAAACCAATCAACACAATATAAACAGTTTTTTTTTTCAATTTACAAATACGCGCTCATATATATACACTCAAACTCAATCTAGGGTATTACTAACCCCATCTCTACTGAGTCACGCCACAGAGCCAAGGTAATTACTTAACCTTCAGCTCTGATACCACTGTAACGAACCGGGATTTTCGACTCCGAAAATCAACATCAAACTACCATGTTGACTATTCAGACATCGAACATTCCAGATCATTAATAGAAAGAAGTTAGAGGGTGAGAATAGATAAGAAAGAAATATTAGAATAGAAGAAGAAGAAGAACACGACACCACAGAATCTCACTTCGCAGCGGAACAAAGTATAATACAGAAATAAATCTTTATTGAGAACTTTTTAAAATACTTACAATATCAGAGTACACATCTGGACAGTGATAATAATCTGTCCTCATATAACACACAGCGGAATAGTAATATCATACGTCTGGACTCTTCCAGCTCGTCTCTTCACAGCAGTCGATAACCTGAACCTGTACAACCCGGCCTAACCCGAGCATTTACAAAACACCGGGTCAGTCTGGTGAACCAGAGTGAGATAAACTCGCACAGTAATAAGGGTGAACCATCCAATCATGATTTTAAAGTTCAAAACCTTTTCAAAAGAAAAGGATAATCGTAAGACCAAATCCACACATAAACACGGACGGTTTTTACCTTACGATAACCCAAAACAGTTTTGAAACCAATATCTTGTCTGATATTATAATAATGTCTACATACAAGTAAATAGAAATCTAGTGGAACGCTTGCATCTCACGCTCCACATATATAGTATACAATCAAAAACCGCGGGCACTTATTGGAGATTGGATTCCAACTTGACAAGGTATGGGTCCACCTTCCGCTCGTGTATCTCTAGAGACGAATACACTGGGTTCAACAAGAACTTCTTGCAACCCGGCCCTCACATGACCGACCACTCATTTCGCTTGAGTGTATCGAATGTATATCACCGACGGTTGGGATCAGCAACCGTCTCCCGATAAGGGACAGCATCGAAACAAAGATTTAAGAAACAA
This sequence comes from Allium sativum, assembly GCA_030737875.1. Lineage (NCBI taxonomy): Eukaryota > Viridiplantae > Streptophyta > Magnoliopsida > Asparagales > Amaryllidaceae > Allium > Allium sativum. Next base: position 254,653,343 of record CM060927.1, on the reverse strand, counting down.
ATAGGACTTCCTCTAGATAGGTGATTATACACCCTAATGGGAGCGACCCACATAGCCATGCTGCCTGCCCGATTTTTGTCATCTCCTGGTTGATGAGGCTTGAGGTCAGAATTAACTCTTGAACATCTGGTCATCATTCACTTTGAATGCCACATCGTCAGATCCGTCAGATATCACTAATTGACGTCCACAAAAATACTCTAGCTGAAAGCTAGAGAACGGCGATTCCCCGCCAACAACCATAGCACGTTTGAAGAAATCAACGTACGTGACCCTTTGGAAATACTCTGTCAGACATTCGTCCATACACGTCATCCAGGAACAGGATGAACCGAAAGCACTCTCCTGCCGCATCCATATAGGAATCACCCCATGGATCAGTAGCGAGTAGTCCTTGCAACCCGTAGATTCCAACTACGATAGAATCCCAGTTTATCTCTGCTTGCCAGGCAGAGAATATTAGTGGTTCTTCCGTGTATGATAGTCCACGGTCTTCAATGCTCCATCTCGAACATCTTCTGAGATCTTCACGTATTTGTTGGTCGGAATGGTTTCCGAATATAAATTCGATCCCGGTCTTTCCGTACCAACACTCGTATTGGTCAGATTTGATAGTCGGTGTTTTAACTATCAAAATATACAGTGTTTCAATCATGACACTCCAATGAGTTCACTGATTCAGTATTTTGCATCATTTGGCCTTTAACAAACTGATTTGCTTTTGTTAAATTAAAACTTCTAACTCTTTCAAATAATCAAAAATATGATATTTGAATACTTCTAATTCGATTTGACTATAATTGATTAACTCTAATTGATTAACTCATTCTCGACTTAAATCCATTCGCTTGACTCTAGATCACAGCGATCACAATGGTTACGCCTGAATCCCTCAGGAAACATCCGACCGCCGTAGGCTATCTGCAGCCCTGCGAATTACGCTAGCAGTCGTACGCAATGGCAACTTACCTTGAATACTATGTTTGACTAACTCTAGCTCGAATAACTATATTCAATTACACACTTAAATCTTCTTCAAATCATCTTTTAAATTCGGAAACCCATTAGTTTTAACAAAGAAATTTATAACACATATGTTATAACAATAGCATTATATTTACTATTTAGATTTACAAAACAACAGCGCTATAATCGCTGTTTAGGTTTACCACCCATTTACTATAGCAAAACGCTACAATCGCTATATTAGATTTTCAAAACATATATTATAACAACAGCGCTAAAATCGCTGTTTAGATTTTCAAAACATATCTACTAACGTCTCTTACGATTATCAACTAATACTATCTTCGGATAATCCCGATGTTGTTCAAGTTGGGGTATTTTAATTACCTCTCAGACCTTGATCAAACAACGGTCTTATCCTCAGATAAATATCAGTTATAATCAATGCCAAAATTCCATTTATAACTCTGGTTTATAATAAACCCTTTTATCGTAATCTCCTTTCACTTAATTCATATAATTGAGTACGTTTATTTCCTCTCACCATTCAATTGGCTTGCATCTCACATTCGGTAACTTTTTAAATGAATTCCCATTTAAAAATATATTCCTAAATTTATCATTAATTAAAATAATAACTTATTTCAAACATTAACTACTTTAGTAGTTAATCCCTTTAAATTCAAACAATATTTATTTAACTATTCTAGTCAAAACACATTACTTGGTAAACAATTCTAATTCCGAACGGTCGATTTAATTAACTCAAAAACTTGATCATCTCCTTAACCGATTTCAACAATCCTTGCTTTAAATTAATTAAAAATATAATTAATTTAGATAGATTCTCATTATTTGTTTCTTTACAAAACAATGATCATAGTTTAACCCTTTCGATTCATTTCTTATCTTCATACTTGAAAATCCGATTAACATCAGCATATACTTTATAAAATAAACCAACCTTAAATCAAGGTCTTAAATAAATAAAACATTTATTAAATTCCCTTTTTACTTTATTCAAATAATATATTTCAAAATCTGAGTCCAGTTATAAAATAAACTTTATAACTTCACTTTTATCGACTCACCTAACGGTGAATTCATATCTATAAACCGATTGATTTTTAAAGGCCATACTCTGCCAAACACTTAACCAATATCACCTATTGGTTCAAACCAAACAGATGTTGAATATTCAGTCAATAATCAACCATCAAATCAATCACACAAACAGATTAGTTCATATATGATAACATGGAAATAAACAATACATTTGAGGAATCCGGTTGGATTCCTCCAACCTGTTCTTCCTGTATTCAAATGGTTATCTCAAATCAGGCCGTTCAGTTTTTGTTTAACTGTTAACACTAAATAGCAACCATTCAACATCAACCACAAGCAATTCAAACAATTCAACCATTTAAACCCGTTTATAAATAAACGTGACCAACCAAGGTGAGTTACCTTTATTGGAACCAGTCGTTAAAAATAACGATTTGGTATTTTACTGAAATTAAACACAGTTTAATTTCATCAGTTAAATCAACAAACCACTGTATAACTAGCAAATAGGCAACCATCAGCGAGCAGAGCACACAAAATAAAAACACCCAATTTATATAAAATATAAAAAGGGTAACTGAGTGAGTTTAACTCACCTTGGTTTGTTCGTTGAACGGTGGGGTTACAGTTAAATTAAACAGTTGTTAAATTTAACGGTACATCCCAACTGTCTCCTGCACTGTCCAGACCAGCTCCAGACTGTTGTATTTGTCGCCATGATTCCGGTGAGGCTTGTTTTGTTTAATTTTTCACGACTTCTTGTTTTTCCCATTAAATCCTTTCACTTTGTCTTCAAGCCTGATGCTGTGCAAACCAAAACCCACGCACCACTTGAATCCATGCACGATACCCCATAACCTTTTCAATCCCTTCCTCATTGCTCTCCCTTTCACGTAAACAACCACGCCCCTTCATGCAAGCGAGCCCCCTTTTTCCCACTTCCGTCCCTTCTGTTTTCATCTTTTACCTTTTTTTTTTTTTTTTTTTTATATGCGAACGGCTTAACCAGAGTAGGCCCATGCACCACACCCCTTACACCGTCCGCATGAGCCTCCTCCCTTCAGCACCGAACGTTTTCAACTGATGCTCCTCCTTTGGAAGTTAGAAGCTGCTGCTCCATCGTTCCCTTTCTACCATTTTCCTCCCAACATTTTTTTTTTACTTCTACCACCGTTTGGACCTTGTCCTATGCGAGAGCACCTGGCATCCTTTTGAAACCAGCGCCCCTCACTCCAGCAGCATCCTGGCCAACGATCTGATGGTGCCACAGCAACCGACTCACCTTACTCTCCCCTCGCCTGGACCAACACCCCCCCTCGATCTCCCCTTTCCCTTGAAATCGACCAAGAACCGCAGCTACTTTTAGGTGGGAGCTCGACCGCCTTAACTTAGCTCGGCAGTTTACTTTCAGGGTTCGTCGCGAAACAACTTCCAAAGAGGACATCGGAAGTGTTTTAGCATGGGATGATTTTACACGTTCGTTTGTTAAGAAATGGAGTTATTTATAAGGGAGAGCGTCGTGGGATGCAAGGAACCGCATTTATAGGTTTACAGGGGTAGCCGATAGTAGGGTGTACGTGGGTGAGAAATTTAAGACCTTGGTCGGCAAGGCTTCACGTTTAATTGGGTAGGACAGGCGCTACAGTTGTGTGTTTTAAATTTTGATGAGACCAATGCACGGGGTGGGTTAGGCAAGGAAAAGGACTTAGCATAGCTGTGCGTCTTGTGATGGTTATTTATAGTGTAATTTATAATATAATATTATTGGTGAAATTTTACGGTGAAGTAATTAATAAAAACCCCTACAAACGATTTCTGTTTACTGAAGAAAAAAAATGTTGTTCTTGATGTAAAAAGGTATTCCGAATCCAATGAGACAAGTTTCGTCGAAATCCGAGGTCGTATGAAAAAATTTCCTTTATAAAACCAGAAATGAACACGCGTTTAATTTTTCCACGGTCACCAGGTAAATCGAATCAACTTGAAACTGCGAATATCGACAATAACTTTTCGATACGAACCCAACGGCACTAATTTTGTTGCATTCTGAGACTGTTGCCCCGGTAGGCTGTTTTTACCTCGAACCGCCCTACCCTTTTTAACGCCAAATTTCTCGATCTCTAAAAATAACAAACTATATACATATCCTGACTCTAATCGACGATACGAACTCAACGGAACTGGTTTCGTGGCCTAATTCGATCGTCTTCTCAAGTTACACTCAAATATCCCTTTATTAATTTAAATACGCGCTATAGAAACTGAACGGGCGTTTACGGCTACCCTGGCCACATACAACATCGGTTTTCCACGCAGTTTGATTTTCTGACAATAATTTAACGATACGGTTCTAATGAAACTGATTTCGTCGAAATCTGAGTCCGTTTGCAAAACGGCTATTTTAAAGGCCTATAATTTTATAACGATTTTCCATGGCGACTATTTCAAATTTTGATTTAGCCATAATTTACTATTTATAACACGGAATCTGGATTTTTCTCTTTCATATGAAAACTATCGTCAACACGCTCCCAACGTGTCTTGTTTCACAGAAATCCGCCTTATATCGAATCCTGTATTCTCAGTTGAAGTTCAAAACTCTAATTTACGAACTGCACGCCATTTTCGAGCTCGAATTATATTATATATAAATATATAACGTTCAACTTCGTTTTTAATAACGAATTAAATATTAAACTCCATTAATATTCCCAATATGATATTTAAAATAAATAAATTAAATTAAATATTTGACGGCCAAAAATGCGGGTCGTTACAAATTAAGCCCAGGTTCATTTCCTGCAAAATTGAAGAGCTCCAATAAAATATTACAACAACTTGTTGGTATAATTCCGAAAATAGTTAAATATCCAAATATTACATTGACATAGTCTTTTTTTGGTATCTTATTCAATGAAATATGTCCACCATGTGTAAAATCATATTGTGTTACACATTTTCTAACATAAGATCAGCATAAATAAACATGTTTACTGCAGCAACATAAAAGGAAAATAAAATAATAAACAACAAAATCTCTTTAAACTTACGCAAGCCTATTTTCCCACTGTGAAGACTAACATAAAACCCAAACCATTCTTGGTCTCATCAAGAATCCATAGCAATTCCAAACCTAATTCCACATTTAACGCCAAAAACAGATCCAGCAACCCAAACACAACATTAATAAGTTCTGTTGGAAAAAAAAATAAGAATCTCACAACTGTTCTTTCTGAAGGACGAATTGCCCCGATTGGCCGGAGAAGGCATGTAGTGGCCAGAGAAAACACATGGATCCCGCGACTGTTCTTGTCGACTACCACTGGTCGCGACTGCTCCCAACCGAAGCTCGCTTACTAACTGCTTTCTTGGGGGTTTTTGCCTTCGGTCGATGTAGTTGGTTTGATTTATATGTGCCATTAAGAAATTGGAAACTAGGGTTTTTCTCTGTTTGGGATGGCGATTTAAGAGCTGGGATTATTTTTGACCAAATAACGAGGGACCGACTTTGATATGAATGAATTTCACGCCGATCACCACGTTCATTCACGCAGATCACCACTATGGGTCGTTGGATTAGGATGAATCAATGGTAGATGTTAAAAAGGCCTGGATTACCAAATGGCTATGGCTGTTATTTTCATATAACACAAAGACAAATTTTTATATCTTTATGATGCTAGACAAATTAAAAATTAAATCTAGAAATAACGTAAATTAAATCTAGAAATAACGTCACATAGCCTCCATTGGCATCGCAATGGCACATGTGACATCAGTTCGAAAATGTTACATCACTAAGACATAACAAATTGGTGATGTATTTGTGATGCACTAGTGACAATAATGAACTCGATGACGTCGCTACATCACTGGGTCACCATGACATTACTAATCGATATCAGAAATCTTCCTTTTTTGTTTTAGTGGTTTAATAAAAAAATATAAAGAAAAAAACTAAAATTTTATGAATAGTTTGTAGTTTTATTTTAGTTGTAAGTTTTAAATTATTGAACATTTAATATAATTATCAATTATCGTTATTAATAATAAGTAATAAAAATACATATTAACATTAATTATCAAGTATAATTATTATTAGTCATAGTTATAAATTATAACTTTTAATTATTTAATAATTATTAAAAATAATTAGATAATCAATATTAATTATTTAATAATTATTAATATATTTAATTAAGTACATATTTATTAGTAAACATTAATTTTTAATAATTTGTTAACTGTTAATTATTATTTAATTATAGAATTATTAACTATAAATATCACTTCGTAATTATTAATACGTTTCTTATATTTTAAGAGAAAAACAAAATTACAAATCTATGATAAACGTGTGATAAATTTGTGACGAATTTCTTTTGATATATTTGTTTTTATTAAAAAATAGTTAATTGTATATTACGTCACAAATCCATGGTAAATCTACATAAAAATTGCTACGGGGTTGGGACTTCTTGTTGCAACAATATTTTACTTAATTGTAGCATAAAATTTGGTGACTTTTCAACTATCAGTGACAACTCCATAGCCGATTTGCGATGGATTTTCCATGATCTGTGACAAATAGCATTTGATATCACTTTTCCTTTTTTTTAAGCAAAATTTAGTTATGGTTTACATATCTGTGACAATTCCATGACTGATTTACCACGGATTTGTTAGGAATTCATGTTACGTTACAAAAAAATATGTTGGTCAACAAAAAATTATATTTGAAAAAGAATTTAAAAATTCAACTCAGATCCATCTCAGATCTGACACAATTTTGCTATGGATTTTTCCGTCACAATAGTTATGTCACTAAAACAGCATTTTTAGTAGTGGAGAGAGAGAGAGAGAGAGAGAGAGAGAGAGAGAGAGAGAGAGAGAGAGAGAGAGAGAGAGAGAGAGAGAGAGAGAGAGAGAGAGAGAGAGAGAGAGAGAGAGAGAGGAGTTGCCTTATGCTTGATCTTAATGTTTGATCCTTGGTTGTCTTAAAAGTATTAATTGGAAAGTGTTTTCCTATAACGGCTTTAATTTTCATTGAGAAAATTGTTTATTTTACATAAAATGTTTAGTTTGTAAATATGTAAATCTTGCATATCTACATTTTTGACATAATGATAACATGTTCACACATACACTAAATCGTAACTTACTCCATGTCATTAATACATCTGAATTGAATGACCAATAATTTTGAATTGGACAAAATCATATGAGTCCTTGAATTTATATATGTTAAAAAGTTGGAGTGTTACCTCTTTACTCCTGCATCCAAGACCTGTATCCATTCCAATCGAAGCATTCCTTCATTTTATTTTGTATATTCACATTCTGGACTGCATTGCACTGATTATGAATTACAATTAAGCCAATCCAGTTTTGAGACTGGTTTTATGTCCTATAATTGCCACCATCAGATTAAGCATAGTAGCAAACACGGCTATTGTCGCTTGGATGCATTACATGCACATGGATTGTTTATAATGCAAGTGTGTATTAAAGGATCGCTTTTCTTCCATACTCCGCAGTTGTATTCTTCCTTATTACGACAATTCTATTTCTTTCTAGTTTGAGGATGCGTTCTGTTTGCATCATCTCAGTTTCGACTTTAGGCTACATCTCATTGTTTTGATTTCACTTCTAGTTAGCTGATCGGCTGCTATTCCATTACGTTGCTGCTCGTCTGATTGGTTGTTGTGAATATTTTGTCATAGCACCATGTCGAAAGAAATGCAGCTTTCTAGCTATTCGCTTACAGTATACGGGACACTTCCAACTCCTGTACTTTCTCGTCTTTGATGCTCTCAAACTGCAGCTTTAGCACCGACTAATAGCCTATTCAGAGATACAATTGATACTGCGTTTTCTTTTATTTTTTGCTTCATAGTTGATAAATTTCAATTTAGATACGAAAATCAGTAACAGGCAGAGTAAATAATTTATTTGCATAGTAAAAAAGAATTAAATAGCTATTACATATAAAATACGATATTCTATTCCGTTTAGATTGAATGCATATTAGTTATACGTTGTACACATGGCAAGAGTTACAGTACTCTCCCCAAATGAAAACATGATTTAAAACCTACAACGTATATTATTTCGGTTGCAAAACTTTGGCTTTTGTTTTTGTGATTTCCATCTGTATTTTGTTTTTCTTCTTTATCAGAAATCGATTGCAAAACTTTAGCTGTAATAAAGCCACATAAGAAAGTTATTGTAAGAATCCTATATATGTAGTCACCATGTATGGAATGAAAGCAGTGAGTATTTGCCAAATTTTCTCTGTATTTCATCATATTTCTTCTTCTCCTCCGCTCTGTCAATCTGCACTGCCTCTACCATCTTTTCTCCTCCCCAGGTCTGCATCAGAAAGCGAGCCGTATACGGGTCTTGAGACTGTTGATGGGACATTTGAAAAAGAGAGACTTTGGTTGGCTAGAAAGCAGCATTTGTGTGACTGATGAGCAAACCTGTGGTTCAAATTTTGTTCAGACATTGCTTTATATTCTCAACTTATTTCTAAGATCAAAAAAGCATATAGCTTAAGTATTCCAGCCATCCTAAGCAGGATAGCTTATCAATGAAGGAGCGTTGACCGATTCAACCTTCTGTATTTTAGGTCTGAAGTGGTCCGTACTTTGCTCTTGTGGATAAAGAGATTTGCCTTGGATCTTATACATTAGTCGAGGGTTCATTGCGTAGCATTATCCCTGTTAAGTACCACTTGTGAACATCTAGTTCGGACGACACTCTTTCGTGGGAACGCCCATGAGATACCATCAAGGTTATAAAGTGGAAAGCAACTGAAATAATTTAGGATCAACGAGTCAAGGTGGACGGTTCTCTGTCAAAAACCGAAAGCGAGAACTTCTACACTACATAACCTGTGTTCCTTACATATCATACGCATGTGACATTGAATATTACAATATGCTTCTTGCCTTTGATACTTCAGCCAGTATTGTTGAAACCTATTACTTCTCCATGCAGTAAATTTCTACATCATTTATACCTCCTATCACTTTGAACAATAAGCAAGTACATGTTCGACCGTTTACCCCCCCCCCCCCCCCCCCCCCCAAACACACACACACAAAAAACAAAACACACGCACATTAAGTAAATTCACGCATTTGCAGGCAACATGGCAAGTGCTCCACCTACAGCACACTTCCTATCAATTTTCAACAAGAATAGATCTCTCAGCAACTGACAACTCATAAAAAGGGCACCCCTAAACAAAAAACGTTTTTCAAACTTCAACATCATTATTATATATGAAACAGGCACTCTCTACTGAATAAGAATTCTTATTGTTCTTGGACATGTGCAAGCAATAGTTGAAGTACTGATTTTATATACAATATAAATTGATGCTCCAACCAACTAAAAGAGGCAACGCCAATGTGACCTTACTAACAACTTCATTAGCATGCATTGTCTTCATGAATGCTAAGTCCAAACCAAGATTGATACATTTCTAAAAAAAAAAAAAAAAAAAAAAAAAAAAAAAGAGAGAGAGAGAGAGAGACGGATGTAGAAATAAAATCTTAACAATGAACACTGCTATTGCAAATTGTAACGGATATAGAAATAAAATCTTAACAATGAACACTGTAATTGCAAATTGTAACTTAATTACCGTCAATTAATCTGAAAGCATATTGACAGTCACTGATTTCATACTTCTAACCATGTCAAGTCCAGTTTCCACTGAAATCTAAGCCTTTATATTGTATATAAAATCAGATGTTTTGTGTGTAGAAAAATGGAAGTGAACATGTGTGTAGAAAAGTAGTATCCAAGATGTACTCCACCAGCGACCAAGTAATTTGTTGTGACCTTGTAACGGTTATATCAGATGTTATGTGTGTAGAAAAATGGAAGTGAACATGTGATTTTTGCAGCATTTCTTTTCATCTATTAGCAAGGCCATCAGGAAGCTGAACTGGAAATCAGAACAAAGCCACAGAAACAAAAGATATGAATTTGAACAAATCATTTGTTAGTGCCTGAAAGTACTAGATAAACTAGTATTTTATCATATGTAAACATGATGTTTAACATCAGAAGCAGAGGAACCGAGTGCTAATGTATGTGTGTGAGTGCGTACATGTACGTACACACATACATATAGTACAAGCATGCATATATATGGCATTTCTTCTTTCAGGTAATTCTTCTCGTCTTCACTCTTTATTCTCTAACCTTAACACACTTTCTGCAATATCCCCTTTCAGGTTATAAATAACCTTATCTGTTTCCAGAAAATATAATGTATTTCAGTATAAACTTAAGTTGAAGTATAATTTAATGTATTACCTTTTTTATGCACAATAACTTTGTGTACACGCCAAGAATCATCACAGCCCGTTATAGTCTGTAGACTATAAGTAAAATTTTAGAAGCACGTACACTAGCTGCACAACACATTTCTCCAACAAAATAGGTTTCATGTATGTCATAGAATAAAAGAAGAACTCGGCAGTTAAAGGCAACATTTCAAGTTTATCGACGTGTTATTGACCAGATTGCTAATTGAGCAAGGCCATCAGGTCATAAAACAACTGACTGAAGCTCATCATGAGATGTGTAAATTAATGTTATACTGATGATTGTAGTTTCAAAAAATTAAGGCAACGTTGTTCAGTAGAGGAAAGGCACATATTACTCAACAGCAGCCAGGAGAACCAGATCCAGACTACTCACTTCTCGAGGAAAATAAGACAATGGGAAGGACTGTCGGTACATTAGGGGAAAGAAAAAATCAGAAGGCTATAGTGTTGTGTAAGACATAAATGGAGAAATTTCATCCCATATGAATACAAAATATGTACTTGTGTTATGATATATTTACCAAAAGAATCCAAAACTAAATAATGGAATACAGGGAGTAAAGCTGTTGAAGTTAACCCATATTGGACGCACTGCCAAATTTAGAGTGGTAAGTGAATTATTTTAACAGTTATTCTCGTGTCTAAATTACTTGATTGAGATCATATTGGTAGCCGTAGGGGAGCTACGCTTGTAAAAACCGTCGTTTTTACCGCCAACCATAACCGTTGTTTACGGTTATAAATCATTCCTCCACTATCTATGACGGTTTACCATCAAATTTTCAACTTCAAAGAATTTTGTACATATATTTTCAGTTATATGCATTATTGATGATAAACTCACGTAGCTCTTACTGCTTTTTTACAAATTTATTTATTCGCTTATAAAACAATCATGCATAAGCATGCTATTACTTCATGAAGACACGTATTATTAGTGTACAAGTTACTCCTTTAAATAACTAAAGTTTGTATTTTAATGTTAAATATTATACAAAATAATCATGTATGGTTGGTATGTTCAAACACAGTTATCCAATTCCTCAACCGTTACAGTAACTGTAACCGTAATAGATGGTAACCGCATAAACGGCGGATACGGTTGAGCGGTTGATAGGTCAACCATAATAGTCCTAGTCTCCTAGATATTAGTTAACATAAAAGCAAATCCAGCTGAAGTGTTAGTTTGTATTGTCCCACATCGAGCAATTTGTCTAATGTTTCCAGTATAGATATACTATGAGACCATGTATCCTATTGCTAATTGGTTTTAGGAACACATATGTGGTTCTCTAGCATATGACATGGTATTAGAGCTAGGTTTATGCTCATGTGGTTTGGACACGTGATGCCCCGTGTCCCCTACGTGCAGGGGTGGTGTTAGTTTGTATTGTCCCCCCATCGGGCAATTTGCTTAATGTTTCCTGTATATATACTATGAGACCATGTACCCTATTGCCAATTGTTTTTAGGAACACTTGTGTGGTTCTCTAGTATTTAACTTGTAGTTGATCCAAGGAGCAGACATTAAGGAAAGCTCGAGACAAAAAAGGCTGTCAAATTCAAGAGGAGTAAATTTCACTTCTATAATCTCAAGGATTTTGATTTTGGAGAAAAGAAAGCTTCCATTCAGAGATCAGGCAATTTATTTCTTTTATGGCATTGTGATAGTTAATTCATATTACAGGTACGTGATAGTTAATTAATGTTACAGCCAGGTACACTAAAAACATCTCATTTGGCAGCATTTCTTTACGTTAACCGAGAAGATTATTAGGGAGCTGGACAGGTAACCTGAACATGACTTAGTAAGTGGACTTCGATACTCAAACAATCTTGTTTTTGGCAGAAGAACGTTTAGACAGGAAGGGGACATTTCTACTGATTACATGATTTTGAACAAATCATTTGTTGGTACACGAGAGCACCCGACAAGATATAAACATGATGCAGATGAGGAACTGGTCTTATGTTTGCTTTGTCAGCATTTCCTAGTGCATGAGTATATGGTCCGCGTATGCAGCAGATGTTTCATGTGCATCAATACTATTCAAAACAGCAAGTTAAATATAGCTTTTCACGTCTACGTAACATTTCTTCAAATCATCGCATTACGAATTTGACTTTCTGGAATGAAAACAACTAACAACAATCAACAACATATATGCTGCTCAAGCTATGAAATCAGAGATCCACTTTCTAAACAAGCAAAATTATAACTACTATTGTAAGCATCAAGTACCTCAGGTGCTCGATCTTGAAACGTAACCACATATTTCTCCAAGAAATCCTTGTTGCTTATATTAAAAGGCATTAATGATTTCTTAATCTTAACCAATTGCTTCTTCACTAGTATATCCATAACAAGACACCTCGGCATGATCCTCTTCTCCAAACTCGAACAAAAAAGCACTGGGTATTCTGCCAAATAAGAAGGTTCATACTGCCTTTCATTAACAAAAAAATCCATTACCCGTTCAATCTTCTTTTCTGATGCAAGCATGCACCACGGATATCTAAGGAATGCAGAGGCAAAATTTTCATCAGACCATCCAAATCTCTTATACAGGCTCACTTTTTTCTTCCATGTCGATGGACTTGTTGAAGAAATGACAAAAAGTCCTTTGCAAAACAAAGTAGTGCATGGATTAAATCCCTTAGAAGTGACTAATTGTACCATCTTCTCAAACTTCGTTGGTGAGAAAAGTATCATCCGCGGATATCGATTGGAATAATTAAAAATATTGGTATGGGAAACGCCATGACATGCCAATGTTCTAACATTAGGGAAGAAATTGTTTTCTAATTTGCTGTGCAATAAAACCGAGCTGGAAAAAAGAGCACGGATTAAATGTTTATTGGCTTTGTAGAAGGATTTAAGTAGTGCTATGTTTGGCTTTATCCGGTTTTCTAAGCTGATTTCCAGTAAACGAGAATTGGCGGACAAGAACTTTGCAAGCTGAGCATTAGTAAAACCAATGTCGAGTAAGAAATCCAACTTAGGTTTTACAGCACCCGCAGAATAATTTGAGGGGTTATTTGGGAGTTTCGCCATTAATTTTGCAATCTGGGGATCTGTGAAATCATAAGATTGGAGAAGTTTGGTCACCGAACCGATAGTATCATCATCAATGATCGATGATGACTTTTTTATGACTCCATTTTCATGAATGTTCGAGACTGATGAGTATTTTATGAACTGGCCGTGAGCTTTTCCAATTATTAGGGTTGAAATTGGATTTCTAACAATAGCCCTGATAATTAGAAGAGCAAACATCGTGCAACTGAACGAAGATGGGAATGTAAGTGGTTAGCGGAGGTGATACCTACAGTTGTAAGGTTCTTGTTACCACCGTTAGTCGATGCACTGAGAACACGGAGGAAGAATCTGATATTTGGGGCTTTAGGGTTTTGAAAAATGACTAAGCTGATCGGCGCTCCGGGCACAGAGGCGGATCCACACTGAATATGGAATAGGGACTTGCCTTCCGCATACTTGGAGAAGAAAAATATTTCAACGTCGAAGTTTGTACCCGGAAGCAGCAAAGAAAGGGCCAATTCTATTTCAAGCCACCGTTTTACGTAGTATTTGCCCAAACAAAGAGAGAGTATTGCAGAAAGAAGAGGACAAATGAAAATAATCAATATGACCTCGGCGTGGTACTCTAATGTTAAAAATAGACCCACAATCCTCTCGCAATGGGCTTTGCTATAGGGCTGAGCCCGAAAGACGGCAGGTAGTACTCATCTTCAGGTTCAACTATGGGCTGCACACAACTCATATTCAATCCGACCCAATCCACCAACCCGACCCGACCCACATAAACCCAATCCAACCCATCGTAGTTCGGGTCGGATATGGGTTACTACTTGTAACCCATACTATATATGGGTCGGATGTGATATTTTGTTCTACCCAACCTTATTTTAACCCAACCCAACCCTATATTAGAAAACTAATTTAATGCCAACCAATTTAAAATTAAAATTGTCTAATCCTAGTGTAATATTTATTTATTTTATAGTAAATATAAAAGAACATATTTCATGTCAAATCCAAACTATATATTTTTTAGCAAAGATTTTTTTTTAATGAAAATTTAATGTATTTTAAAATGAAACACTTGTTCTACTATATAGTGAATTAATTTCATATGATGTGTTTTACAATGAAATTATAATATGATATTTGTTATAATGAATCAGTTATTTTAAATGTGTTATGCCAGCTAAAATCTGATATACTATGTTGAATATTTTAATATTATTTTTAAAAGAATATCTCATATTCTCATTTTTTATTAGTATCATGCAACCCAACCCAACCCTACTAAACCCAACCCAACCCGTATCCAACCTCATATAGGGTCGGATACGGGTTGAACTACCTTAAACTCATACCTATGCGGGTCGGATATGGTATTTGGTCCAACCCGACCCAACCCATACTTTGTGCGGCCCTAGGTTCAACTAGTCTTCTGTCTCGCATCACCATTAGATGCTTGCAATTGCCTTGGATATCATGCCAAAATCAATCACATGCGCTGGTTTAAAATTATATGTTAAACATTTTTTAATGTTGGATATCACCAAAATGCATCACTAATATGCAAGAAATAAATCATTAATTTTCTGTTTTCCTTTTTTTTCAACATATATTCTGGTTTATTTAAATATTTTATATTAATAAAATGCTCTTTTGTAAAGTGTGATTGTTAAAGGAAAAGAAATTGGATAAGTTTGAGATTTATGAACCAGATAAGTAAATGTAAATTGGAAGTAAGAATAAGTTGTTGGGAAAAGTGGTCCTTAACAAAATATTAGAAATTCAGTTAGATTATCTGACAATCATGGGTAAGATTAAGTGTAATGTTAGCATTTCCAATAAGAAGCTAACCAACCAAGCTCATACATTCAAACAGATCATGTTTATCAACCTGACTTCTAATCTCATTTCATAGGTCATGCTACTTAGCATAGCATAAAGGACTTTGCTTAAACGACCGGAAATAAGTGATGGAATTACGCGGATCTGAGAATGAAAGGGAGAAAATCACGGGTGCTACAAAATCTAACGGTTGCTACTGCTTTCGCATAAGCTAACACGCATATTTTCGGTCTATCCTGCTTTATCGTAACATAACTTGGCATTGCATCAACTCTTTTTGCATAAAACAATGCATAATAAAAGTCAGAACAATCGCGGCTTTTCCAATGAACTATAAGAGGTATCATATTCAGTTTCACCACAGTGATTTCTCCTTAATCAAACTCTGTAAATCATAGCGGCAACAAATTTATTCAGTATGCATAGACTCCAAATTACCCAACATATGGAAAATCCAGAATCTCAAATAAAATGATAATAGTATTAAAAACAAGATATTACTACCGAAAATTGAAAATATCAAATATTATATTGACTTACATTGACCGTACAGATTAAAAAAATGAATAGACTAATATTACCTTGAATTATATTCCCTATCATCAATCATCATACCAGCTTAACTTCCGCTGCAATCAACACTAAACACTTGAAAATCATACAATAAATCAACATCAGATGTGATAAAAGGAAAATGACAAGGAGTTATTGAAACTTCTATGTAATAACGTAGAAACTGCCGAAGGTAGAATAGAAATGCTATGGAATTTACTATAGGGGCGAATCCGAAATACGAGCGGATTGCTAGAGACTAAGTTTGCTAATCCATACAAGTCAACCATACATTCTATATTTTATAACATTTAAAAAAATAATAAATCAAAAAAATTTGTGATATATAAATGAATATGCTCTTTATTTTTTATGCTTAGTCCCACATCACGAGATACGTTTAATCACTATCTTCAAGACCTATATATAAAGGTGTCAATGTAATAAAAATATATAACTAATATCTTAAATAAATAAAAACCTATTGTCTTCTCTTCAACGGATTATAATTTCATTATTTTATAACACGTTATCTGCACGATAACAAACTGATCAAATATTTCATGTATATCCATGTTTATTTCGTCTCTTTAATGTAGATTTTAGGTCTATATCAGATCTTCAAAGCGATAAGTTATTTTTTTGATCTGATTGCTCAAAATTTTCAGATTGTTATAAATAATATACAATAAGAAAGCCATTAGAGGAGGACAAAGAAGACACTTTTATTCATTCTAGAATTTTTATACACCATTTACATTACATGAGCTCCTTATATAAAGGCTTAGGAGCTTGGAGTAAAACTTATCCCACAATGTGGGACTAAACAGTATATGACAAAAGCATATTCACACATATATGTTACAACACTCCCCCTTGAATATGTGTATGTAAAGATGATAAGATTAATAGCCTCGTTAAAAACCTTTTTATGAAAAACCCTGTGGGAAAAATCATAAACAAAGAAAAGAGTACAATTTTTATTTCATCTCTAGGTAATATATTGACAATGTTCCAATGAGGGTTGATACTTCTGGATCAAAATAATGCCTCGTTAAAAACCTTACTAATAAAAAACCAGTGGAAAAAATATTAGTGAAGGAAAAGAGTACATTACAGCATAATATATGCTCCCTTGATTTGTAACGCATTATTCAAATGGTTTGGTGATGCAAGCGGCGCATACCAGTTTTATGTATCATCTTTTGCAACGTTGATTTTGGAAGTGCCTACGTGATTGGATCTACTGGATTTTCTTGAGATTGGATTTGCTTCACTTCTATCTTATTGCCCCTTTCTGGAGCTCATGTGTGAAAAAGAATTTGGGAGAAATGTCTTTTGTCCTATCACCCTTGATATATCCCACTTGAATTTGAACTACGCATGCTGCATTGTCTTCATAAATAATTGATCTTTCTGTAGTTGAGGGAAGTTGACACGTGCAATGTTTGCTTTGTAGATCTCCATGAAATAGCAGCATTGTTGTTTTAAACACATATCCAGTTTGTGATTTTGCTTTATATGGATCAGAAAGGTAACTCTATCACTCCTTGAATATGTATCTTCAAATTCTTGAATTCTCTTATAGTAGCTTGAAATTATCCCCTTTGAAAGATTATTGCTCCCCCTCATAGTATATTGCTTGCAAATATCTATTCGGATGACATAGATATTGTTTGTTGCCTCGTTAAAAAGCTCTATTAGGAAATCCCAATGGGAAGAACCTTGAACGAGGAAAAGAGTGCAACCCTTAAAATTATATTAAAATGATAGTTCTTTTAAGATTTCGATTCTTCAGGATCAATTTAATGCCTCATTAAAAACCTTACTAAGAAAAACCCTATGGGAAAAATCTTAGTGAAGGAAAAAAGAGTACAAAAACATATTTTCAATAATTTACTACATTAAATGTAGAATGATACTTCTGGATCAATATAATTCTTCAGTAAAAACCTTACAAATGAAAACCCAGTAGGAAAAACCTTAGTTAAGGATAAAAATACAGATTAACTTAAATAATATATTTGAGATGTTATTCCTTGATGTGGTGCCTGATTCTTCTAGATCAAGATACTGTCTCGCTTAAACTTTCAAATATTACTTTGAGGATGATACTTCTTTTGATATCTCAAATTTCGTTATAGATACTTCTGGATCCATAAATATGTATCTCATTGACAATATTACTCAAACAAATCTTGTATAGAAAATAAAATCAAGAGATAATAATCTTTAGTCTTCATACTTCCAATGTTCATCATTTATTAACATTTGCCTCATTAAAACCTTCACAATGGAAAACCATATGGGAAAAAACCAAAGTGAAGGAAAAAGAGTACAACATCACAAGATAATTCTTAATGAACTTTTCTTTAAAAACTTTTGTGTGCATTTTCATGCTTCAGGCATGTTTTCTTATTTAAAGCACCTTTTATTTGCGCTTGCTTGCTATACACTTCGAGTGTTTACAATTTTGTGCTTCAATCAGGTTTGCACACTACAATACATTTGTAATGAAAAATAATAGTTTCATTACAGCAATACTTAAAAGCAGGAAGTAATCTACTCATCTTGAATTATATCAAGATTTTCATTACAACAATACTTAGATGCATGTTGTAATCTATATTCTATGTTCTTTGCATTCTCAATAATTACTAAAGTTATTTATGTTCTTTAGGAACCTGTGCACTTCAATGAATTTTGCATATGTTCTTTAGGAACCTGTATACTTCAATGAATTTTGCATATCACAACTATACTCAGAAGTATATTAAATGTTCCATTACAACAATACTTAAAAGCAGGAAATAATCTACTCATCATGAATTATATCATGATTTTCATTATAACAATACTTAAAAGAATGTTGTAATCAACTCTCCTTATTCTTTATATTCTATATAACCAACAAAGTAGTTTATGTTCTTCAGGAACTAATATTCTTTCATCGTTTAGTGTGATTTAACAATTATTCATACCTTCGAGGTTTATTCTCTACTCTGCAGACTACAGGTCCACATTTCTCAGTTGGAGAAGGATTCATGATGGCCAACCATGATTTAACATAAGCGCTTTACTTTTTATAAATTTATCGTCGATGATTATATATTGTCAGTTCTAGATATAATTTATTGAGATCTCTTTATTTATCTATTTTAGGTACCTAAACCACTTCTGGGATTATTTGACAATCATGTCATGGATCTCCTCAAGAGACTCCTTAGGTGTTTCTTCAAGAACACTCACCTCCTTCATTTGGCATCTTTATTACTTACTTCAAACGTATTTCGAACTGACTTTTAAACCAATCTTTAAATGTGGTTTATGCATTTTGATCCTTCAGGGATTCAAATATATATTGAAGTAAGTCTACAAGGGATATTATTTATAATTTATTCGTGTGTCAATTATTTAACACTGATACTCAAAATGAAATTGTATCCCTTTATCCTCCCCCTCAATGTTTACAAACATTGTCACACTAAATAATAATAATCATGGGATTCTCATTTTGATCCATTATCACATTGCTGCTAGCAAATATATTGTATGTATATCAGTTGTAGGAGGATAACCCTTTATTTAGTCGATAAGATGCATTCATTTTTTATTATTATTACTTATTCTCTTTCATTAATCAACAATATTGGAGGAATTTTCTTATTATACAAATCGTTTGAATACACATATGACTTCAGGTCATTCAACATTCATGTTGATTGAAATTTAAATCACTAAATAATATTTATGCATAATCTATATGTTGAATCAAGGAATTCATGGCATTTTGATTAAATGACAAGAAGACGTTCAAGATCGACAAAAAGAAGAGATTCAATGGTATCTAATGTTAGAGGTTGATTATTTAGAGTGTTAGTTGAGTTTTAAATGTTAAAATCTATCCTCAAATAATCATATACCTAGATGGTTTGAATATATATATATGAGTATATATGTATGCACATTCATTGTGCATACTACCAGAAACCGGTCGACCGGTTTCATTATGGGCGGTCGACCGATTCTAAGCAGAAATGCACAATGAACGTGCACACATATATATAACGTACGTATATTCAAATACCAGTCTACTGGTCATTTTTAATCAGTCGACCGGTCTACAAACTGAAAGCATCTTTTCGAAGAGACACCGTTATTCATCAATGGTTGTTTCCTTTTCTCTTCACCAAAAATCATCTCTATTCGTTGCTTCTCTTCACCAATGATTACAATTCTCCATCCTCTATAAAAACAACATGAAATCATCATTTTGATCACATCAATTCTTTCTATTCTTGCTATCTAATTGCTGATTTCATTCTTGCTCTCTAAAAGCACTCAAAAGCTCATAATTCTCATATATAGTTATTTGAATCCTTGAATCTATATATTATTCTTTTGATTCAAACAACGATATCATCTTCCAAATCTTCATAATCACAAAATCATATTTGAGGATAAGATTATAGGGAGGTTGTACAAGAATTGACAAATTTGTGTTATTGAGAACACACATTGTCAAATTACAAGTTTTACTCATCTTGTTTGAAGTCCTCGTGTTGTAAGAGGCGAGTTGTGAAGTCCTCGTGTTATTAGAGGCTTGAAATCCCGTTCGGCTGCTCGGGTATTGTGAACTTGTTCCTCCGGGTGAAGCGAGGTAGTTGTTTAGTGAAAATCCAGAGAGAGATCTGGGACTGGACATAGGACGGTGCTCCGAACCAGTATAAAAAGCCCTAGTGTGATTTTTCCATTTTTACTGCATTTACTATTCTGTGATTTGCTATTACTTTATACTTGAATATTGCTCGTCATATTACACGATCCTTGTGAGTGTACTATACTTAGCACATACGCACTCGCATTTTCAATTGGTATCAGAGCAAGGTCATCACATAACCGTAACACAGTTATTTGATATATTCTAGTAATATGGCAAATAACCCAAGTAGTAGCACTAACACCACTTACACGGAAAGTCAATCGACACAAAGACCTCCTTTCTTTAATGGTCTTAACTATAGTTATTGGGCAACACGTATGGCTTTTTACATGCAATCAACTAACTATGATGCTTGGAATGCTACTCAGAAAGAAATAGTCAATCCAACGACTGAGTATGCAGAATGGACGGCTACTGAGAAAACCGCAGCTGTTGTAAATGCAAAAGCAATTAATATGTTGTTTTGTGCATTAGATCAAAACGAATATAACCGTGTTAGTATCTGTACCACTGCTTATCAAATTTGGCAAACGCTAAAAACTACTCATGAAGGTACTAACAAGGTTAAACAAGCAAAAATAGCTTTGTTGAAAAGTCAATTTCAAAATTTTAAAATGAAGCCAAACGAAACAATCAATTAGATGTATTCAAGTTTCAGACCATTCATCATGCTCTTATCGGATTAGGGCAAAGATATTCTGACTTTGATGTAGTTTCAACAGTCCTACATTCTCTGACTAATGAATGGGAAGGAAAAGTAATGGAAGTAGAAGAAGCTAATGATCTTTCCACTATGAAGCCAGATGAATTGATAGGAAATCTTATGTTCTATGAAGCAAATTTGCAGGCTCGAAAAGAACAAAAAGAAGAAAAGAAAAATGTAGCTTTTCATGTTGAAAAAGATGAAGATATCTCAGATTCCGAAGATGAGGAACTAGCATTCATTGCAAAAGGATTCAAAGAATTCTTAAAGCAACGAAAAGCTAGTCGATACAACAGAAAGAAGTTCGGATCAAACAAGTCATCATCATCAAATGTAGAATTCTTTAACTGTCACAAGAAGGGACACATGCAAAAGGATTGTCCGGAACAAAAGAAGACAGAAAATGAAAAATTCAAACACAAGAAGGACAAGTCAAAGAAACGAGCGTTCTCAGTGACATGGGATGATTCAGACTCATCTTCATCTGATAGTGAAAGTGACTCAGATGATGAACAAGCAAATATATGTTTTATGGCTAAAGAAGATGAGGTACAAATTCCTTCTTTTGAAGAAATTCTTGATATAAATGCTGAATTAATATATAAATTTAAAGATATAAAACGACAATGCAAACAAGCTCAAGCTGATTTAAGTAGAGCACAATTTGAACGAGATATGCTAAAAGATGAGAAGAAAATATAAGAGGAGGAACTTGAAAAAGCTCAAGAATCATCATCTAATTTTGATTCTCGACTATCTCTTCTGAGTCAAGAAATTGAAACTCAAAAAGAGAAAAATGGTGCTCTTATTATCGAAAATCATGAGCTTAAGGGAAAAGTCAAAGTGTTAGACCTTGAAAAGGCTAGTTTACAAACAAAGTTAGACGACATTACTCAAAATGTTTCTAACTTTAACAAAGGTCGAGAAATTTTGACAAAAATTATTGAAAGTTCACAATTTGCTACAAATAAACATGGCTTGGGATATAAGAAACAAATTATCAAGAAACATCTTGGTAATAAAAGAAAAAAGAAAAATAAGGTAGTACAAGAAACTGAAGCTAAGAAAAATCTTAGTTTATTATATTCCAAACCAAAACTGATTGTGAAATTTCAGAAGAAGAATGTCAAGTCTATAAAAATATGGGTTCCTAAAACAAACAACAACTTGATTAGGAACAAGTACATTCAAAATTTTTTGAATTCTGTGCATCACAATCCAAATTATATGTATAAAGGGGATACCGGACCCGTATGGGATTGGACTCCTAAGACCTAACTCTTAGGACCCTATAAAAAGATGGGTATCATGGACTTAATTTTATTTTTTGCAGGTCCCACTTAAGAAAAGAGGAAAGTGGATACTGGACAGTGGTTGCTCGAAGCATATGACTGGAGACAAGAGCTTATTAACAAATATCACTTATTCAGATGGTGGCTCAGTCACTTTTGGAGATAATTCGAAAGGCTATATCATCGGCAAAGGCGATGTGAGAAATTACAGTACATCTGACTTACCTCTTATTACTAATGTAATGCTAGTTAGAAATCTGAAGCATAATTTACTAAGCATCAGTCAATTATGCGACAAAGGCTTTATCATTTCCTTTTCGGATAATAATTGTAGTATTTTAGATAAAGATCGAAATTTAGTTTTTGAAGGATATAGAGACAGAAATATCTATATTCTGAATATGAACATCAATCATAATTCAGATATGTGTCTTGTAGCAAATGATAATGATCCATGGCTATGGCACGAACGTTTCTGTCACATAAACTTCAGATCTATTGACAAGTTAAAGGACTACCCAAAATAAGCTTTGCGGTTGATAATCGTTGTGATGCATGTCAATTAGGAAAATTGACTAAATCATCTTTCAAATCCAAGAAAGTCATATGAACGTTACAACCACTTGAGCTATTACATATGGATTTATTTGGACCAACACAGGTTCAGTCAATAAACCATAATCGCTATGTGTTTGTAATTGTTGACGATTACTCTCGTTATACATGGGTGATTTTCTTGAAAAACAAAAGTGACACTTTCAAACATTTCAAGTCCTTCGTTAAGAGAGTTCAAAAGTCAAAAGAGCTAAAGGTTAAAAATATAATAAGTGATCATGGCGGAGAATTCGAAAATAGTGAATTTGAACATTTTTGTACAAAGAAAGGTATAAATCATAATTTTTCGTTTCCTAGAACTCCACAACAAAACGGGGTTGTAGAATGGAAAAATCGAACTTTACATGAATGTGCAAGAACACTATTAAATGGATCCACTCTACCAAAACATTTTTGGGCAGAAGCTGTTGCAACTGCGAGTTATGTTTTGAATCGTGTATCCATTCGACCTCTAACCAAGAATACATCCTATGAGCTATTCAATCAAAGAAAGCCAAATATCTCATATTTCAAAGTTTTCGGTTCTAAATGCTTTATTTTAAATACGAAAGACCATCTTGGAAATTTTGATTCAAAATCCGATGAAGGTATATTTGTTGGATATTCTGAACGAAGCAAGGCCTATCATATATTTAACAAAAGAACTAAAACTATTGAAGAATCACTTCATGTCTCTTTTGATGAATTTTATAAAACATCTCATATCGTATCAGATGATGAAGAAACTATAGTCACTGATAATCCTATCATCACAAATAATGACTCTGACTCAGAAATTGTTGACGATATTCCTCAACCTGCTGTGGTACCTTCTCCACCAAGATTTAGATCTCCTCCTAGAATTCTAAGAGATCATCCAGTTCAAAATGTTATTGGAGAAGTAACATCACAAATAAGAACAAGAAGTCAAATGAATCAAATGGGTCATGTCGCGTTTCTTTCAAATATCGAACCTAAGAATCCGAAAGAAGCTGCTAATGATGATTACTGGATCATTGCCATGCAGGAAGAACTAAATCAGTTCGAGCGCAATGATGTCTGGGAACTTGTTCAAAGACCAACTGATCAGTCAGTCATTGGTACGAAATGGGTCTATAAAAATAAGGCCGACGAACAAGGAAATATAACCAGAAATAAGGCAAGATTAGTAGCACAAGGATATAATCAGGAAGAAGGTATCGATTATGAAGAAACCTTTGCGCCCGTGGCTCGATTAGAAGCTATTTGAATCTTATTGTCCTTTTCTTGTCATCATAATTTTAAACTTTATCAAATGGATGTCAAAAGTGCATTCTTAAATGGGTTTATCAAAGAGAATGTATATGTCGAACAACCTCCCTTGTTCGTACATGAGAAATATCCTGATCAAGTATATAAACTTAAGAAAGCTTTATATGGATTAAAACAAGCACCTCGTGCTTGGTACGAACGATTATGAAGCTATCTTATTGATTCTGGATTTCAAGTTGGTAAAGTCGATCAGACTTTATTCATTAAACATTCTCGAAACGATATATTAGTTATCCAGATATATGTAGACGATATTATCTTTGGTTCAACAAACGATAAACTCTGCAAAGAGTTTGCAAATATTATGACCAAAGAGTTTGAAATGTCTCATATGGGAGAACTATCGCATTTCCTTGGTCTTCAAATCAAACAGCTTTCTAACGGTATTTTTATTAGTCAAGAAAAATATTGCGGAAATTTAGTTAAATGCTTCGGTTTAGAGAATACCTCTGGTAAACCAACTCCCATGAGTACGACCACACATCTTGAAAAAGATGAACATGGTAAAAATGTTGACCAGAAGTTATATCGGGGCATGATCGGTTCTCTCCTATATCTTACCGCAAGTCGTCCTGATATTATGATGAGTGTTTGTTTGTGTGCAAGGTTTCAAGCTAATCCTAATGAATCATATTTACGAGCTGTAAAACGAATAACACGATATCTTAACAAAACCAAAGATTTTGGTCTTTTCTACCCAAAAGATTGTCCATTCGAATTAGTGTTATATAGTGATGCTGATTTCGGTGGCTCTCGCACGGATAGAAAAAGTACAAGTGGTACATGCCATTTTATTGGAAAATCACTTGTCTCTTGGTTCAATAAGAAACAAAATTGCGTTTCACTCTCGACATGTGAAGCTGAATACTTATCAGCAGCTCTAGCTTGTACTCAAGTATTATATATGCAACAAACACTTCGAGATTTTGATATACATCTATCAAACTCCATCATATACTGTGATAACACAAGCGCAATTAATTTATCAAAAAACCCAGTCAATCATTCCCGAACAAAGCACATTGATATTCGACATCATTTCTTAAGAGATAATATTGAAAAAGGAACAATATGTCTCGAATATATCCAGACTGACAACCAATTAGCAGACATTTTTACTAAGCCTCTACTCGAATCTAGTTTTATTTCTTTACGTAGAGAGCTAGGCTTAATTTCTAGAACTGAACTCGATGTATAGTATATGTATACATATACATATACAATGTTGAGTTCTTATCTAGACGATAGATAATTTTTTATCTTAGCTATTTAATAAATTTTTGATATTATTAGCAAATAATTGTGAGCTTTAAAATTTTTTAATGGCTTATATTCTCTGAGTGTTTTAAAACCATTGCTTCCTATTTAGTAAATCCTATATATATATAGATACTCCTTTCCTATTGTTTACTGCATCTCCATTCTTGAATTCATCCGTACAAAATTTCATATATTTATAATGGCACACATTTGTGACGAATGTGCACAACGATCACATATCTCGATCACTAGTTCAGAACCTAAAGAATACTACTCTCCGGAAACACCAAGGAGTAGACCGGAATGTTCGCATACCCCCAGAGATACACCCAAACCCAAACGTGCTAAGAAAGCATTATTTTATTCCCCACTAACAAGAGAGAGGATTAGTGAAATTCATCACTACCAGAAACACCAGATAGATATCCAGCGTCAACTTCATTGTGAACAAAAACTAGCATCTGATCGTTTAACTCTCTTAGAACGAATGGCGTCATTTTTCTGTAGCACGGATAGACACAGCGTTCACGAACCAATGCCAAATCCTCCATCTACATCTTGAAGTCCTAACTCATGGGATCGTAATTACATGAGAAATGAAGGAGCTAGAGAAAATTGGTTGCCATGGACACCGAAAGCTACAAATATTAAAGAGATATCCGAAGACAAGTCATCCACCTCTCATTAATTATTATTTTTTCATTTTTGTTGCAAAATAAGTTTTTTTGTTTTAATTCCTTTTATTTTCATAACTTTTGTTTTCAATCCATTTTTTAATTGAAATAAATTTATATGATGTTATACAAGTTGTTATGCACTCAGAAAACAAGTTCAAACAGAAACGGTCGACCGTCTCAAATCGACCAGTCGACGGACATAAGCCTCTGGAAAATTTTTATTTTCCAACCGGTCGACCGATAAAATATTACCAGTCGACCGTTGAGATTTATGGAAACTTTTACTTTGTTTTCAACTTCCAGTCGACCGGTATATATTCCACCAGTCGACCGGTCATCTTCTCTGGAAATAATTTTTCCAGATACCAGTCGACCGGTATATATTCCACCAGTCGATAGGTAAACTTCTCTGGAAACAATTTTTCCAGATAACCGTCGACCGGTCCTAATTTTTCGGTCGACCGACTACGCATTTTTCAGTATTTACCCCCCAATTCACACGACGATTCATATATCCCACCCTTTTACTCATTATTTATTCATATCCTTCCTTTCAAACTCTAACAAAAACCAAAACCCCCAAATCAATTTCCTCAAAATCAATGGCACCACCTCAAAAGAAACACAAGAAATCAAACTCCACTTCACTCCAACCCATAGATTCTAACATCAAACAATGGCTTATGGATCCTATTGCAGTAAAACGTTGGAATGCTATGAAGGATTACACCATTCACGAAGGTTCTTTCATAAATCTCTCTGCTTTTATCCTATATGATGTTGAAGAACTACTGGATAAGGCTCGTATTAAATCACTCCTTACCTTTGATAAGAACAACATTGAAATTAATCATATTATGATTCGGTTGTTCTATGCTAATCTTAACATACCCAAATTCAAACCAGAGAATGCTTCTAATTGTCTTTGGTCTGTAGTTTGTGGTCAGCATGTTTTCATTTCAAAGGAACGAATGGCCATGGTTCTCAATTCGCCAAATAGTGGAAGAGAATTTTCTTCGGATTTCTGCACTATCCATATTCGTGATAAAATCAGTCATCTTTTTATCGAGGATCATAAACCTAGTACTAAGGCGATTAACTTACGGCCTACAGCTCGTGTTTTACATCATGCCATCACACGCACTTTATTGCCGAGGGTTGGTAATTTTGATGCCGTCTATAAAGAAAACTTCAAGGCATTATATGCGATTTATGGGGATATTGAGATAAACCGGATAAATATGACATCGACGATATTTTATTGCTTGTCAATGAACGCACAAGGCCACACATTTTTTTACAATGAATATGTTATGAGGCTTTTATTCAACTGTGGTGTCAAAGCTTGTGAGTCTAAAATCACCAAGCCAAAGTGCATCAACAAAGCAACGAGAAAAAGAATGAAGCTTCCAGATCCTTGTATGAATATCATTCCTTTTGAACTATATCAACAAGAAGGTCCTCAAGAAACCATTTCTTCTACGGCTCCCAAACCAAAACCGGAAGAAGTCAAACTCCTTCAACCTTCTTCGTCAACTAAGGATTCACTAGCACAAATTGCACAGAACTAATTTCTCCTCGAAGCAAGACTTAAGCGCACCAACACCAAACTCGACAGTTTGGATAAAAAGCTCGACAAACGATTTTCAAAACTATATCTTTCTTCGGTATTATTTGGGATGCAATTTCTTATGCATCGTCATCTTCCTCTACCCAAATACAAGACCCGGGAAAACGTCCTATGCCTCCTACATTTACGTTGTCATCATCCGAAGAAGGTACCACTTCAGGAACCAATGTAGGACGTGGTCATGGGGAATATGAGATCGAGGAGGAAGACAAAGGAAACAACGAAGACGAGGAAGATGTTCAAGAAGAAGGAGACAAGGAAAAAGGAGGGAACAATTAAATTGAGTGGGACACCACTGAATCCGAATCGTCATCGCATTAGTTTGTTTTCATCCACGTTCTATGATACTATGTTTTATTTTTTATGCAAGACTTAAAACCAGCACTTATATATAAATAGTGCTGTATTTATTTTGGGTTTGTACTTCTTAAAACTATTAGGTGCGTGACTTGCTTTTGGTATGTTTGGTGTATATTATATGCTACAATCTTAATGTTCTTCTTAAGTTATTTGTCTTCTCACTACTACTTTTTGTTGATGACAAAGGGGGAGAAAAACGTTACTAACATTATGTTTTGCAGAGTTTTTTTTAAGTATGTATTTCAGGGAGAGTATATATTCAAGGGGAGTGATAAACACTTTCAGAACTATGTTGTCATCAATCAAAAAGGGGGAGAATGTTGAATCAAGGAATTCATGGCGTTTTGATTAAATGACAAGAAGACGTTCAAGATCGACAAAAAGAAGAGATTGAATGGTATCTAATGTTAGAGGTTGATTATTTAGAGTGCTAGTTGAGTTTTAAATGTTAAAATCTATCCTCAAATAATCATATACCTAGATGGTTTGAATATATATATGAGTATATATGTATGCACATTCATTGTGCATACTACCAGAAATCGGTCCACCGGTTTCATTATGGGCGGTCGACCGATTCTGGGCAGAAATGCACAATGAACGTGCACACATATATATAACGTACATATATTCAAATACTAGTCTACTGGTCATTTTTAATCAGTCGACTGGTCTACGAACTGAAAGCATCTTTTCAAAGAGACACCGTTATTCATCAATGGTTGTTTCCTTTTCTCTTCACCAAAAATCATCTCTATTCGTTGCTTCTCTTCACCAATGATTAAAACTCTCCATCCTCTATAAAAACAACACGAAATCATCGTTTTGATCACATCAATTCTTTCTATTCTTGCTATCTAATTGCTAATTTCATTCTTGCTCTCTAAAAGCACTCAAAAGCTCATAATTCTCATATATCGCTATTTGAATCCTTGAATCTATATATTATTCTTTTGATTCAAACAACGATATAATCTTCCAAATCTTCATAATCACAAAATCATATTTGAGGATAAGATTATAGGAAGGTTATACAAGAATTGACAAATTCGTGTTATTGAGAACACACATTGTCAAATTACAAGTTTTACTCATCTTGTTTGAAGTCCTCGTGTTGTAAGAGGCGAGTTGTGAAGTCCTCGTGTTGTTAGAGGCGTGAAATCTCATTCGGCTGCTCAGGTATTGTGAACCTGTTCCTCCGGGTGAAGCGAGGTAGTTATTTAGTGAAAATCCAGAGAGAGGTCTGGGACTGAACGTAGGACGGTGCTCCTAACCAGTATAAAAAGCCCTGGTGTGATTTTTCCATTTTTACTGCATTTACTATTCTGTGATTTGCTATTACTTTATACTTGAATATTGCTCGTCATATTACACGATCCTTGTGAGTGTACTATACTTAGCACATATGCACTCGCATTTTCACTATAAAATAAGCTTATAACAAACTTCAGGTTGTTAGTTAAATATTTACAGATATGAATATACAATTACATGCGTCCACATATTATAATTTTGCATAGTTTTTATCATTTGAGTTAGTGATTTTAGAATAAATTATTACAAAGATCAAACTATTGATTTCAATGTATTGATCAATGTCATTACAAATTCTTCAGGATCGTATATAATGTTCAAAACTTCTGGTTTGAAAACATATCGAACTTCTGGTCCAAATAAATATATGAACAACTTCAAGTTGTTAAGTTGATGGAGTTTTAATATTGCTTCTGGGATATTCCATAAACACCATTTGTGGAGTTTTAATACATATTTTCTCTTTTAGGAAAAATTTATGAACTTTTCTACAAATATTTATTACTTATAATTGTAGAAATCTCTTCTGGAGATATTTTATTATTTTCAAATAAATAGATCTCTTCTAAAGATATCTTACCATTTCCAAATATACAAATATCCTCTAAAGATATTTTGTTATCATCGCTTCTTGGATGAACTTATATCCTCCAGAGATAAATATATACAAACTATTGATATGTCATATCAATATACAAAAATACTTATCAAACTTTAAATGCGGTAACAAAATTAGATGCATTAAATAAAAATAAGATTTCAAAAAAAAATCACTACTTCTGGAGTGTATGATATTCCTTCAGGGAACATATTTTTTATTTATGTAATTGCAATGCAACAAATAAAAATCTCTAACATCTCTTCTAGGATGTTGGATTTTCTATATAAAAATAAATCTTTAGAACATGTCTTCAAGAGATTAATATGCATATTATATCTTCAGGATATTCAGTTAATATAAATTGTACATGAAAGATGTCAGTTAGATGAAACCCGTTTAGACATTTTCTATTGAATCCAATGTTATTGTCACATATTGTTATGTGTGTGCCTCTTTTAACTTCTTCTGGAAGTATAATCCTTTTATGTCACAACTTCAAGAAAGCTTCGGGTTTCTATTTCATGAGTATTATGATTTATTTATTTCCTTTAACTTCTTCAGGAAGTAAAATCTTATCATTTTACATAATTTCAACATACCTTCAGGATACTTATTCATGAACTTCAAGTTCTTTTTTTTATGAACTTTGGGTTCTCAAATTATGTGTAAACTTCTTGTTTAGAAGCTTATAAATTTTGACAAGTTAAGAAAAATATTGATATGAATTCAAGACTTCAGGTCTTGGGTTTTGAGTTATACAACTTCTTGTTAAAATAATTTCTTCACACAACTTCAGGTTGTTGTCGAACCTATTTCTTCCATTATGTCATATATTACTTGCCAAATAAATACATAAAAAGTCATACTTATATCCATATTCTGAGCATGAACATATAACATTTAATTTACAATACCAGTGCATTTATGATAATAGTAACAGCAATTAACATTTATAATAATATGGCAATATAATATACATTACCATAACGATACACTTAATGCATTTATTGTAAAAATAACGGAAATAACCGTTATACGGTTTAAATATATGAATCAAATAAATAAATTTTACTTAAATCAATAGAATAAAATTTTGATCTAGTTACAGTATTGGTCAATGACAAAACTGAAATAAACAACTTATAGTTGTACTGCATTTCTCAATAATCAAAATTTCTAAAATATCGTATATATGCATAATATCTAATCAAGAATTGAGTAGAAATGCATAGTTATAGAACCGAGATTTTACATTCCTTAATATGAATGATTCTAAAAACTTGCAAATCTATAAATAAAATTAATAAATATAAATTACATGCTTTAGATTCAAATTATGCAATCCATATAA
Organism: Allium sativum; assembly: GCA_030737875.1. Classification (NCBI taxonomy): domain Eukaryota; kingdom Viridiplantae; phylum Streptophyta; class Magnoliopsida; order Asparagales; family Amaryllidaceae; genus Allium; species Allium sativum. Next base: position 254,621,708 of record CM060927.1, on the reverse strand, counting down.
AGATCTTTTAGATCTTTCTTTTTGCATCAAAATTACTTCTTACCATCATAGAAACTGCAGGTTCTAAGATTTCCATTTTATAACAAAAATTACTTTTGCATTCACTTCCAGTGTGCAAAATTAAGATCAATATGTAGATCTTAACATAATGTGATCTTCAGGATGCATTTTTTTTTTTGTAAATGTTTTCCTAAGAAACAACAAAATATTTCTTATAGAAATATAATATGTTCTAAAATGACTATAATAAAACTTCAAGTTTTATCATAATCCATATTTCGTTATTGTATATTTTAAATTGAAGCATCTTTTCTAGAAAGTGCTTTCGTTCACATATGAGAGTCATTTTACTATTTTTCTTCAAGAAAATAGTATTTATTATAAGTAATGATCTCATTTAACAATAAATTTCTTTAAGAAATTATGTGTAGCATAAAACTGGAAAATAAGCCTTTTTCCTTTCTTTTTTTTGAAACTTTTCCTTCCATTGCCTTTTCAAATCGTTTTCTATTACATGTCATTTGCTATAAGCTAAAATTAAATGCAATTACATGCTTCGAGGATTTTATTTCATCTTTCTCATTTGCATATGAACTTCAGGTTCTTCATTTGCATATGAACTTCAGGTTCCTCATTTGCATATGAACTTCAGGTTCCTCATTTGAAAAAGTTTGTTTACATGATGAGTTTTCAATTTCACTTTCGGTGATAAAATCAATATTGCTATTGAGCTTAAATGCTACATCATCATATTTTATACCCATAATACTTTTGGGTGTACATAAAAAAAATCATATTTATCTTCAGTCATATGAAAATTAATAGTAGATCGGAAAGGATAAAACTAGATCTACCTCTACATCACCAATAATCTAAATAATACATATACAATCGAATCTCTATCAAATTGGATTTACAGAATTCAAAATTAGATCCGCAAAGAAATAAAAGAATACATCTACACATATTTAGGATCAAAAAAAATAATTAGATCTAAAATGTTATATCCATTAGACTACAATCTAGATCTACAAAAAATATACAGGAAAAGAGATCTAGAAGTTTGAGTCAGATCTAAAAGAACTGAAGATATGACAAATTCATAGATCCATTGATCTAATTTTCTCAAACAGAAAATAATTGTATAGCAAATATATAAATTCATGAATTTATATCTTCAAACAAAAATTACTTACATGATAGATCATAGATATAGATCTAGAATATTTCAAATAATAGCTCTAATAGAATGTCGTGCTGATAACATGTTATAAATAATATACAATAAGAAAGCCATTAGAGGAGGACAAAGAAGACACTTTTATTCATTCCAGAATTTTTATACACCATTTACATTACATGAGCTCCTTATATAAAGGCTTAGGAGCTTGGAGCAAAACTTATCCCATAATGTGGCACTAAACAGTATATGACAAAAGCATATTCACAAATATATGTTACAACACAGATCTTATTTTGTTATTTTTATTTCTATTGCTTGTCATTGTATCATTCATCTACTTATTAATATTTGATTCCTTCTGTATTTACCTTATATTTTAGATCTCGTTTTACTTTAATTTATATTTCCAGAAGATTTTTTTTATTGTCTCTTGAAGAAACACATATAAGATAATATGAATATATAAGATCGTATAAAGTTTAGATCTAATATTGATATTGATTCTGTTAGTTTTTGTTAGGGTTTTTCAAATCGATTTTGCAGCAGAATAAATAAAACCTAAGTAGGCTCTAATACAAAAATTAATAGATCGAGTAGAAGGATACCAAATTAGTTCTTACAGATATCAAGTGACTGAAAAATCCCTAAATCCATTCGAATCTAGAGCTTTGCTAGTTACGGCGCCTCCACTTATTCCACAAACGTCTCCCTTGATTTTGTCTGACGAGATCTAGGAAGAAGGAGCCACGGTACTGGCCATGCTCGCGAACTCCTATTTAACACTTTTAATTTTTAGATCTAGGTTTTTTGCTTATCTTTAGAAAAGAGGTCGGCATATTAAATATATAATGAGAAGATATGAAAATTAAAATGATTAAACCGAAATGCTCGTTTATACCAATTCAAGAAGAAGTAAAATATCAACGTTTGATATTCCCTATTTTCTTATGAACGGTTATTCCCTTTTAAAACGTTCTAATCGTGTCACCTTATAGGTTACTACAACGTTGGCAATAATTTTAAACCATATCTAATTTTATAAACAGTTAGCGACATCTAGTAATACATCTTTGTTACCCAAGTTATAATAATATCAACGATTCAATACAGCCTTTTCTATGACCAGCGTCTCAATGTAATTTAATCATTTTAACCAATATATCCAAGACTAAACTCAAGATGTGGAACGTACCATCCTCTTTATAATTTAATCCTTTTATCTTGATTAATGAATATACTATATAAAACAAATCAATATTTGAGCAAGGTCATGTATTTCATAGTTCACTCAATCAAGAGGCCCATGGATATCACTACTTATATTATTGGGTTAAATTCCACCTAGATCGTTCATAATTTTCAATCGATTCGAGATGTATCCGAAAATAACTTTTATCATCTACTTGGTTAAAAGTAAATTTTGATGATACCAAAAAACAAATACCCTCGAATAAAATTATAATGATTTCAGGTCTGAGGACAATTACATCACAATCACTATGAGAATAACTTATGACACTACTAATTATATTCCATGAAGTTTTCTCATGATAGGCCAGCCCAATACGCTATTCTCCAATACGTATTTCTTTATTGACATTAATATCATGTATATTACTGATCAATGAGATATGATCATTAGTCAATCAACAAACTAGTTTCAATGTTTTACTATTGTCCTACATAAACAATAAAACTTGACTAGGGACAATTAAGAATTGTAATACTTATTGTTATATTATATAATCTCATGTTCAAGTCACTACTTGAAACTATATAATTCTGTATTATTATTCTAAGGAATTATATCATGTTAATATTTATATAATATAGTAAATATAACATAACATAACATTTTATTCAAAATAAAATATAACGTCAGCAATGTTATTATTCACATCAAATGGATTGCCTCTATAGCATAAACTCTAACAGATTCTGCACACCTGAAGTGAATGGAAATGCATTATCAACTTAATTTCTAGCATTTGAATTAGAAGTCGAGAACCTGCAGTTCCTATAATGCTAAAAGCGAGTTTCAATACGTAATTAATTTTAAATTTCTTTCTAATCAAGGACCAGAAGTCCCAAGAAATAATTATTTGAAATTCAAATCATTAAAGCTAAATATACAAGACCTATTGTTCATATGTACATATATATATATATTATATGATTAGATAATGCTTAAAAGACTATCATGTTCTTAGTTAAAATTCATTAGCATGATTTCCTTATAGTTATATAGTACGACACTTATTAAAGATCTATAAAAAAATGCATGTTATTTGATTACATATATACCTACTTTTATTGTTCATGTAAGATCAGAATAATATTCCACCAGAGTAAATTAAGTTAAACCATGTAATCAAATAGTATCCAAGCAAATCACCAAATAACAACAAATTTGGATAAAAATATGGAACTAAAATATGATGGAAATCTAGTTAACGTTGGAGGTAAGCATCAATGAAATCATCAAACTTTATATAGAAGTATTTACTAATGTAATGACTCGATTGACTTGAATATCAATGAGTAATAGGATTTCCTGCTCCAATCATTAATTTGATTGAATTAAAACCCAAAACATTTGGATTTTGAAGTAGTTTATTGATAAAATATTTCGTTGCAAGTGGTCAACAAATAAATAAATAAAAATCAGTGAAAGGAAAAAATGATTTATTATGCTTATCTAAATCTCTAGAAGAGATTTTTCTTATTTTTCTGAAGTGGAGAAAAACTTTCATTAAATTTAAAATATCCAGAAGAGATAAAAGGATTTATGCAAGGTCAGATGCAGGAAATAAGATTAGGGTGGTGTAGGATCAATATTAACCCTAAAGGGGGGGTGAATAGGGTTTAACAATAATTAAAACAATCACAAAGTAATGGAAAATTGCAGTAAAAGAAAATCACACACAGAGATACCCAGCTTCGGCAATTTGCGCCTACTGCTGCCTTTCTAAGATTTCTACTAGGAGTTACAAACAGATCCCGCTTACAATCCTATGTAAACTTGCAACGCCTGCTCCTGTCCTAACCCTAAGATCAAAATCCTCGACTGGCCTATGTACCCTAGACCAGATTTTCCCAGACTACAGACCAGTAATCTGTATACCCTAGTTTTAAATTAAAACTAGAAAAACAAGCATTGTTTTGAAAGGAATTACAATAAAAATACAAGACAAAGAAGAAACAAATAAACCCCCTTGATTAAGGAATTGGCTTAGCCATGTGAAAATTGGTCGGCCCACTCTTGTTCTCCTTTCCTGTTAATTAATTTCCAATTTTGCTCTTAAGGTCAAGAATGGCGGCAGCGCTAAAAACTAGGGTTTCTGGAATTCTTGAGACCCTTTGCTTTGAATTCCTCTGCAGATCTGAATCAATTGAAATTTCCTTCTAGCTTGACTCTGCAAGGCTCTCTCTTTCTCTCGATCCAAACAAGTAAGCTTTTCAATTTGAAATTAGGGTTTTGATTTTGCTGTCGAAAAATGTTGGGTGATCAGTTGATGATGAAATCGTGTGTTTATATAGGGGTTCTGAAACCCTAGTTCTCTGATTTCAAATAAAGGCTTGCCTGATTTTAATTGCGGAATATTCGAATCGAATTTTTGCTCCTGAAATTTTGTGATCCAATTTGGGAATCGATTTTGAATACTTTCTGATTTTAGCAGTGGTTTTCTTGGTTAAAAAGACTTGCGTGATTTTCCTCTTTTGATTTTCGGCCTTTATAAATTCTGGACATTTATTTGTGGATGAATTCCATTTGAATTTGTTGCCAAATATTTTCTTGTCTGATTTAAATAAACTGTGACCCCCTTGACATAAACCCTTACATGATTTCTGAAAGTAAAAACAGGAAACAAAAATGATATTGTGGCCCCTTACGTATATTGATTTTCTCGATTTGTTGCCTTGTACAAATAGTGTGATTGCATCCAGACAAATCAATACGATTCTGGTCTTTTAAAATTGCACGAGTATTACTGGAAAGATTTTCTTGTCTTAGAAATACACTTCCTGTTTTTCTGGAATCAAAAGATTATTTCTTGCCAAGATTTGATGCAATGATCCATTTACATCATTTCTAGAAATTTTTGAATCATCAATAACTCTTGCCAAAATATGTTTTCTTACATCTGAAAATACTCCCAGATATAAATCATGAATGATTTCTGCCTTGAATATTGAAATGAATTCTTTGCCGAAAAAAAATTGGAAGCATTTGATATCTTGCTTAAAACATAACTTGATTTCTATGCTCGATCACATGCTTTTATCGTTGCACCATGTAGCCAGCCATGTACTAGCTTTGACGAACCACACTTACATGTTTCTTGCATTGAATCCTAATCATGGGTTTGTGCTCGGCATCTACTTCATCTTGCATCTTGTGTAGTTTATACCAATGTATTGAACTTGCACCTGAAACGTATACACCATACAGTATATTTTTGTGTGTGAATACACAACTGTGTGCACCCTTCATTGTGCATGCTATGATCCATTCATGTATTGTTGTGTACTTGTAGTTCTTGTTTGTTTTGCCTTGCCTTGATCATGAACCATGAAATGCTGCTTGTATCCATTTACAATTGCACCATGTCTTGTGCTCGACCATATTTCTTGCAACCTAACTTCAAGACTTTTATGTTGACCATTGTTGTCTGCACTTGTTTGACCCATGTACATGTATTTGCTGTTTTGACATGCATCATTTGTTTTGATGGCTCGGTACTTTCTTTAAGGCTGTGTAGTGCACCTTGTACATGCTGTATCAAACTGTTTTTGCTTGTTGATCTGCCATGTTTGTGTTGTCACCATTTGCCACCTATCTTTATCATGCTCTGCCTTGTTTAGCTCATTTGAAATTGCTATGCTGATTTGAAACTGTTGCCATGAATGAACGTTTTTTTTCAGAGCTGTAATTGTTGCACTACCATTTCTCTTTTGATTTTAACTTGTCTTCTATATGAGACCCTGAAAAAAATCAGCAGACAGACTGTACTATGTTGAGGCTGGTCAGAATCAGCTGAGATAATGCTGGTTATGATCAACAAACCAGTATGGTTATGGCGAGGCTGATCAACTCAGAAAGACGATGAGAAAAACACACAGAGAATCTGAGACAAAAAATAAATAAAATTTTATTTGTTCAGTGTCTAATTTTAGTTCCAATGTACTGTGTATGTTTTCTTTTCTGTGACAGGTTTCAGGATGATGCATCAGGAGCAAAACACGAAGCTGGGACAGTATGAGTGTGCAGAACAAAATTTGTATAGTTGAGAGTTGTGTATGTAGTGTAAAATCATTTGTATTGAATTGTATAGTTGAGAGTTCAAAGACAGAATTTGTATTGTATTGATTTGTGAAATAAAATATGTATATTAAATAATAGATGCTTGTATAAGTTTTTCAGTTTTTGTGTAAGAGCACCATTAAACCTATATATATATATATATATATATATTGTTCCAGTTTCAAACACATCAGTATGATACATTTGTTATCATCAAACAAAAAAACGAGATTCAACAATCTCCCCCTTTTGATGATGAAAAACATATTTAAGATTTTGAAATCAACAGTTATGGATGTGTTTGAAAGAACTCCACCTATATTTGTGCTCCCCTTTCAGTTGTAAACAGACATAAATAAAGATTTGAAAGAAAATAGAAAATAATTAAACACTTAGCATTAATGGCAAAATAAAATCTATAGATGTCTGTATTCAAAAAAAAAAATCTTAACTTCTTCTCCTCCTTTTGTAATCATCAAAAGATGAACCGGACTGGACATTTGAAAAGGATATGGACCATAGTAAGAGATCAAGTCATTTGACAAAATCAAAAACCACAAACCCCAATCGATCAAACAAAAAAAATCATAATAATTTGTAAGGTAGGAATATATTTCACAATTTATAAGATGGAACGGAAAGTTAGTTAACATATACCAGGGAGGATTTTATATATTATTATATATATACAATTTTTTTTATGTATTTTTTTTCAAGAGCACACTAACCACGCATAACCTGAGCTTGGATTTTTAAATGGGATTAGTTGCAACATGAAATTAAATAAGTCAACTCATTACCATGCATGACCGGAGCTTGGATTTTTAAATAAGGTCAGAGAAAAAATTTATTATTATTATTATTATATATATACAAAATCCCCTTAATATATAAAAAAACAATAGATAGAGATGGATGTGAAAAGAATTCCTAAATTACTCAAATTATAAAATATATTCAATCGTCAGGGTTATAGAGAAGCTTTCATCCATCTCATATTCTGAGATCTAACATAGTCACAATTTTATTATAAATGTCCAAAATAAATTGTTCTTTTCTTAATGAATTGAAGATTGGATTAATTTGCTAGAAAATGAAATCAATAACAGAACATCTTAAGAAAAAATTTACCCAAAAATGCAGAGAGATTAATTAATTTCTATAATCCCCAAATCCAATCGTAATCTGCAAAATCTATCTTCAGGAAGGGGTTTAGTAGAAATATCCACAAGTTGGGATTCAGTTGGAACAAATTCAATACAAATGTCCTCACTAGCAATATGATCTCTAATGAAATGGTGTCTCACATCAATGTGTTTTGTGCGTGAGTGATGTACAAGATTATTTGATAAATCTATTGCACTCTTACTGTCACATTTCAAAGGAACTCGTTTGTAAAATATGCCAAAGTCAGATAGATTTTGCATCATCCATAAAATCTGTGCACAACAACTTCCTAATGCAATATACTCAGCTTCAGTGGTGGATAAAGCAACACAATTTTGTTTATGACTTGACCGAGAAACAAGAGAATGTCCTAGCATGAAACAAATTCCACCAGTGCTCTTCCTATTAGTGAGTGAACCAGCATAATCAGCATCAGTAAAACCAACTAAATCAAAATTATCACAAGATGGATACCACAAGCCAAGTTTTGGTGTGTGCAACAAATACCTCAGAATTCGTTTTGTGGCTTTTAAATGACATTCTTTTGGATTGGATTGAAAACGGGCACATAAGCAGATAGAAAACATAATATCGGGTCTAGAAGCAGAGAGATAGAGAAGTGAACCGATTATACCGCGATATTTTTTCTGATCAACAGCAACACCTTTTTCATATTTGTCAAGCTTAGTTGTTGGGCTCATTGGTGTTTTCATTGGTTTTGCATCTTCAACTCCAAATTTCTTCAACAGCTCCATTACATACTTGGTCTGAGAAATGAAGATTTCTTTGTTGCTCTATTTGATTTGAAATCCAAGAAAGTATTTTAGCTCTCCAACCAAGCTCATCTCAAATTTGTCCTGCATGACTTTTTCAAATTTCTCACACAAGATATCATTAGTAGCACCATAAATGATATCATCCACATAAATCTGAACGATCAAGAAATCATTACCATCATGTAATAGAAACAGAGTAGTGTCAGCACATCCCTTTTTAAACCATTTTCCAAAAGATATGAACAAAGATGGTCATACCAAGCTTGAGGAGCCTGCTTAAGACCATATAATGCTTTTTCTAGTTTGTACACATTATTTGGAAATTCATTACTCTCAAAACCGGGGGGTTGTTCAACAAAAACTTCTTCTTTTAGCTCACCATTCAAAAAGGAACTCTTAACATCCATTTGCTTAAGTATAAAACCTTTAAAACATGCAAAACTTAGCGAAATTCTAATTGCTTCTAACCTAGCAACTGGAGCAAATGTTTCATCAAAATCAATGCCTTCAATTTGATTGTATCCCTTACCAACCAACCTAGCTTTGTTTCTAATTACATTTCCAGATTCGTCAAGTTTATTTTTAAATACCCATTTGGTTCCAACAACTGGATAGTCTTTTGGCCTAGGCACCAAATTCCAGACTTTATTTCTCTCAAACTGGTTAAGTTCCTCTTGCATAGCTAAAATCCAAGATTCATCATTAAGAGCAATATCATACGAACTTGGTTCAATTTCAGAAATGAAAGCACTGTGAATACAAAAAGCACAAACATTTTTATTGAGAGAAGAACGAGTGGAAACCCCAGCTGTTGGACTTCCAATAATCAAATCTGGTGGATGGTTGGGTTTGAATTTCTACCTCTCATCTTTAGCTGTTGCTTCTGCGACTTCTTTTTGTTTGTCTCGACTTCATTGCTTTCTTTTTCATCTTCTTGAACACCACCTTCATCTTTATCACTTTCTGAAGCTGTCTCCGAGTCTGATTCGTTGAACTTCACATTAATGGTCTCCACAGTTGTTCTTGATTGCTTATTGAAGATTCTGTAAGCTTTGCTCCTTGAAGAATAACCCATGAAAATCCCATCGATTGTTTTTGGCTCAAACTTTCCAAGCTGATCTCCTGTGTTTAGAATATAACAAGGACATCAAAAAACTCTAAAATATGAGATGTTAGGCTTTTTGTCAGACCACAGTTCATATGACGTTTTATTAAGTATTGGTCTAATCATGACTTTATTCATTACATAGCATGAAGTATTAACTGCCTCAGTGAAACACCCCACCTCCATTAAGGTCATTCACAAAGGGAATGCCTTAACTTCGGTGGAGGTTTATAAGTAAAAGTCACAGATAAAACACAAGACAGATATAAACATATATATATATAAGCAGCGGAAAACAAACAGACTTTCATTTCATAAATACGTGTTCATACAAAACATTTCCATAATTGTCTCACAATAACTTCCAAAACATTACATCATCATTTTTGTCTTGATTATTAAATAAAGAAACATAAAAACATAATTAAAGCTGCATAAATCCCCACAGAACGTGTCCAAAAGCCATAGCCAAGGAAAGAGAGTCCAAACCATACATCTACTGTCTTGAAGCTTGCAAAGAGTCTGACTAAGCTGGGTTGTTTCCTCCCTGTGGACCTGGGGGGGATACGAAAGAAAAGAAGACGAAAGAAAAATTGAGTCAGACATAAAGCCTAGTAAGTCTAGTGACTCTTTAGTATGAGAATAAGAAAAAGGGCATGATAGGTATAAACTGGAAACAGGAAAGTATCACAAACCGAGATAAAGTAGTTTTGAACCGAATATACTATCGCACCCCACACTATATCTCTTCACCTACTTGAATTTGTTCCGATTGGCGCCCCATGATCGGGGGGAAGCGATCCCCTTCTAAAGATCGGCTCCTACTCGCAAAATCATGTGTCATACGGCCCCCAATGATTGTAGATACCTATGCTGGTCCCACCATGGGGTGTATCAAGTCTCATGGTGGCGGCCCGACACAATTCTAGAATGCATAGTGTATACTAATGGTGCCTAGTGCCCTGTTTGTCTGCTCCGAAGTGTGTGCATGCCCGCACTCCGTTAGAACCCACACTGCTGCACCAACCGCCGTCGCCTTTGATCGCTTACAATCAGCCCAGTAATCGTGCCCCACCCTGCCTAGTTTCAGGGTACCATGATACCTAATTGGGTAACTGCTGAAATGGGTCCCCGTTACTAGGGTTTTCTAGTCAAACATGTTAAGTGGTTAAGTGTCTGTATTAACCTAACCCCACCCATCAGTTTAATTAACATGCTGAATTGGTTAATTGTTTTAGGTAACTTAACCCTACCATCCCCATTCTAGCTTTAATCTATTCATTAAAGCACCAACCACTCACGTTAGACAGGTATTGTTGTAGTTACTGGACAGCCGGTCGGTTCCGGACAGGTTTACACCGCAACTCGGTCTAACCTCGGGTCCTTATTGGGCTTAATGTCTTAACCTCCCACATTAGATAGGTACTGTTGTGATTACTGGACAGCCGGGCGGGTCTGGACAGGTTTACATCACAACTCTATCCAACCTCGGGTTAAGCATATTCGTATTTTCTAAATTTACACATTTGTCTCTTTTACTTGTTATATGTAAATGTTATGGCCCATTTTCCAAGTTCGTTATCTTTCTAGGCATGGCAATTCATACCATTTAAATGTCACCAATCATTGGCATGTGCCAAACATGCCAACACATATATTTTTCATGTTTAATCCCAACGATATTCCCCTATTTGTACGTTCGCAAGATTATAATGAATGTTGGGCTAGATATTTCAGCCCAACTTATAAACATAGAAGGGAAAACCAAGAACATGAAATTTTCTAAATAACATAAAGTGTGTGTGACATATGAACTTGCAACTTTGCGATCTAATTAACATAAATCATGGGTTTCAACTTGTCATGTGAACTTGCGTTCAAATAAGAATCTAATTAAATAGGTGTCACATGAAATGGCATAATTTAGACTTGCATAAAACATAAGCCTAAACATATTTTTATCTAGGCATAACTTCAAACACAAACTAGCGTGTGACAAAGTTATTACATGCCTATAAAAATGTCTATTTTTGACACTAACCCAAAAGCGTGAACTAGATCAAATCATGTATCCTTTTATAACATGAAACTTGTAATAATTGTGTGAAACTAAATAGTACTTGGCATGGACCCAGATACAAACTTGCAAATAACAAATACATGGGATTTTATCATGTAGGCATAATGGTCTTAACATATAACATGTGTATATAAGTCTTAACTTGGACTTAGAAAAATGTATACAACCTATATTAAACATATAAACATATAGGTGTAAATTCTAACATTAATCATATACTTGTATGTGATGTTGCTTTCATTCTAAATGTACAATAGGATCAACATCAAGTCAATTATACCACACACATCCCAATACCATTCACAATACAATCATTGCAATATACAGATATGAATTAGCATCGTCGTTATACAACAGTAAAATTCCATTTCCACTTTACATCGAATCAAGTCTTAATTTTTATTCTCATCGGAAAAATCACTATAATTACAACAAACAACGAACTTGAATTCTGGATTCTGAGTTCTGAATTTGCAATGCTTTCTTTTGGGTAGATAAACGTTGTTTGATTCTTGATTTTACTTTAGTTTTGCTCGTCTCTAAGCTTTCTCTAACTGACGACTACTCTTAGTTTCTTCCCGGCAGCATGATGGCTTTAGTTCTATTTTATTTGTGTGAATTTAGGTTGAGTGTTGGGTTATATTTATAGAATTTCAGATTGATTTGAGCCGTCAGATGATCATAGAGTGAATCCAGACCATACACACCAAGAGGAGCCAATCAGAAAGTGACAAATCAGCCCTAGTGACACACCAGAGCTCAGGAATTCGACCAGAACCAGACCAGGCCAGCCAGGACCTGACCAGGTCGACTGGGCAGGTCGACCCCCTGGTTGACTTGGTTCCTGGGCGGGAATTTTCCCGCCCAGCCCAGTTTGGGTCTATTTTTCGAATTTTTGAACTGAATTAGAACTGTTTGAATTTTAAATTGAATTCTGAAACTTCAGACGGTCATAACTCCTTCATATGGAGTCCGATTTACGCAAACTCGGACTCTATCTCAAGCAGAATTCCGAGATGAACACAATGGCGTAACCCGTTTCCCTTAATTCTTTCATTTTGAATTAAGTATACTTTAATTTGTTAATTTAATGTTATTTGAAAATTCGGGGTGTTACATCACCCCAGAAGGTTTAAGGTAATTTATATTCACATAACATAGATCTAACCGTCTCTTGCAATGTATGATTTTTCCTTTCGACCACCCCATTTTGTTGAGGTGTTCAAGGAGCGGAAAATTCATGTTTAAAACCATTTTCTTCACATGATTTGTCAAAATCTAAATTTTCAAATTCACCTCCATGATCACTTCTCAAGGTTTTAATTGGAACACCTTTTTCATTTTGAACAAGTTTTGAAAACTTTGAAAAATAATCAAATGTTTCAGACTTTTTGGCTAGAAAATAAACCCATGTAAATCTAGAGTAATCATTAACCAATACATAACAACAACGTTTACCTTTTAAACAAGAAGTATCAGTTGGTCCAAACAAATCCATATGAATCAATTTAAGAACACTTGAAGTACTAACAACATTCTTTGGATGAAATGACGAACGACTAAGTTTAGCCATGGAGCAAGCCTTACACACTTTGTTATTTTTAAATTTCTGATGAGGTAAACCTCTGACAAGCTCATTCGTTTCTAGTTTTTCAAGGAGAAGCATACTAGCATGGGCTAGTCTTCTATGCCATAAGACTGCCTCTTCTTCAGTGGCAACCAAACATCTAGAAACAGTTACATCATCAAAAGAGAGCGTGTAGATATTTCCTTTTCTTTTGCCAGTGAAAACAACTTTTCCAGTGGATGTATCGATGATCTTGCAAATCTCACTGTCAAAAACTACATTCATTCCTTTGTCACATAGTTGGCTTATAGAAATAAGATTGTGATACAAATTATCAACATATAAGACATCAACTAAGGCAAAAATGATGTTACCTACTTTTCCCTTACCAATAATTTTACATTTATTGTTGTCACCTAATGTCACACTCCCACTTTTCTAGTCTAAGGAACAGTCTTTTATCTCCCGTCATATGTCTGGAGCAACCTGAATCCAAATACCATTTTTGTTGCTCCTTAGCCCGCCAACATACCTACATAAGAAGAAAAGACCTAGGTCCAAGAATATCAGTGATAGAAGAATGATGAAAACAAGAATCTTTTGGAATCCATATTTGTTTTGTCCTCTCATTTGTGTTCCAGAGATTATTGTAATTATGTGCCAAATTCTTAGGAACCCAAACTCTAGTGAATTTACTGATTTTATTCCTATTCTTACAACTTTCAAGGTTATGCCCAATTTCCTTACATTTTAAACACTTAGAAAAAATGCCTCTACCTTTTGCATTGTCACTCACAGTCACATCATTTTGTATCTTACCAAAACATAGTCCTTTTTTGTTGTTAGCAAACAATTGTTTTCCTAGCAGCATTTTGAAAGATGTTTGTCCAATTGAAAACTTATTCAAGGTGACTTCAAGAACCTGGACTTTGGTTCTTAGTTATGTATTTTCATCCACAAGTGATGTGCATCTTTTAATGAAATTCTCTCTCTTAATCTCATCAGTTTCTTTCAATGTCAAATTTTCTTTTTCAAGATTTTCAATGGTGGATTCGAGAGTTGATAGTTCTAAGTTTTTTGCTTTAAGTCTTTCTACTTTTGCTTCTAGTGTATCAATGATTTCAGAAAGATGTTTACACATTAAAATCAAGTCATCATAACTGTATACCTCAGTCGATTCCTCTCTATTATCTTCTGAATCTGATTTTTCCATGAAGCATAGGTTACTTTCTTCTTCGCTATCTGAGTCTTCTTCTACTTCCTTGTCATCCCAAGTTATAGAAAAGGCTTTCTTTTTCTTCTTGTTTCTTTTGTGCTGAAGAAGGGGACAGTTTGGTTTCAGATGTCCAGGCTTCTGGCAGTTATAGCAAAGTAGTTCCTCATCTGAATTGTCAGAGTTCCTCAGTTTGTTGGATTTTGGTTTGTTTCTTCGAGATTTGAATTTGCTCCATTTTGCGATTTGTCTGACGGCCATTGCAAGTTGTTCGATGGAGTCTTTGCCATTGTTGTTGACAGTATTGGACAAAGCAATTAACTTCTTCTTTAGATCAGAGTTGTTATGATTTTCTCGTGATTTTAGCTCCATTTCATATGTCATTAGATTTCCAACAAGCTCCTCCATGCTCAGCTTACTTAGATCCTTTGATTCTTGAATAGCTGTGACTTTTGCCTCGAAATCCATTGGCAGAACACGCAGAATCTTCCTCACAAGTTCAACTTCAGTAAAAACTTTTCCAAGGGCTCTAGCATTGTACACTAGCACAGAGAACCGTCCATACATGTCCTTGATACTCTCATCCTTCTGCATAGTGAAGTTTTCATACTCATTGCTGAATAGAGCGTGACGAGATTCTTTGACTTGCGACGTTCCTTCGTGAGTGACCTCCAGTGTATGCCAGACTTCCTTAGTTGTTTTACAATGAAAAATTCTGTTATATTCAGTTTTATCTAAGGCACAGATCAAAGCATTCATGGCTTTAGAATCAATAGAGTACAGTTTTTTATCATTTGCATCCCACGTTTCTTTTGGTTTAAGCATTTCAATGTCGTTAACAACTACAGTGGGTGGTTTATAACCAGTGTCAATGATATCCCAGACATCATAGTCAACAGACACAAGATAGATTTTCATTCTAACTTTCCAATACGCGTAATCACTACCATTAAACATGGAAGGTCTAGCAATAGATTGTCCCTCAGAAAAAGCATTATTCATCGATGTCATGACTCTAGAGTTAGATAAACACAGGCTCTGATACCACTTGTAGGATCATTATTAACCCTAGAGGGGGGAGGGGGGTGAATAGGGTTTAACAATAATTAAAACAATCACAGAGTAATGGAAAATTGCAGTAAAAGAAAATCACACACAGAGATACCCAGCTTCGGCAATTTGCGCCTACTGCTGCCTTTCTAAGATTTCTACTAGGAGTTACAAACAGATCCCGCTTATAATCCTATGTAAACTTGCAACGCCTGCTCCTGTCCTAACCCTAAGATCAAAATCCTCGACTGGCCTGTGTACCCTAGACCAGATTTTCCCAGACTACAGACCAGTAATCTGTATACCCTAGTTTTAAATTAAAACTAGAAAAACAAGCATTGTTTTGAAAGGAATTACAATAAAAATACAAGACAAAGAAGAAACAAATAAACCCCCTTGATTAAGGAATTGGCTTAGCCATGTGAAAATTGGTCGGCCCACTCTTGTTCTCCTTTCCTGTTAATTAATTTCCAATTTTGCTCTTAAGGTCAAGAATGGCGGCAGCGCTAAAAACTAGGGTTTCTGGAATTCTTGAGACCCTTTGCTTTGAATTCCTCTGCAGATCTGAATCAATTGAAATTTCCTTCTAGCTTGACTCTGCAAGGCTCTCTCTTTCTCTCGATCCAAACAAGTAAGCTTTTCAATTTGAAATTAGGGTTTTGATTTTGCTGTCGAAAAATGTTGGGTGATCAGTCGATGATGAAATCGTGTGTTTATATAGGTGTTCTGAAACCCTAGTTCTCTGATTTCAAATAAAGGCTTGCCTGATTTTAATTGCGGAATATTCGAATCGAATTTTTGCTCCTGAAATTTTGTGATCCAATTTGGGAATCGATTTGGAATACTTTCTGATTTTAGCAGTGGTTTTCTTGGTTTAAAAGACTTGCATGATTTTCCTCTTTTGATTCTCGACCTTGATAAATTCTGGACATTTATTTGTGGATGAATTCCATTTGAATTTGTTGCCAAATATTTTCTTGTCTAATTTAAGTAAACTGTGACCCCCTTGACATAATCCATTGCATGATTTCCTTGCGTATATTGATTTTCTCGATTTGTTGCCTTGTACAAATAGTGTGATTGCATCCAGACAAATCAATACGATTCTGGTCTTTTAAAATTGCATGAGTATTACTGGAAAAAATTTCTTGTCTTAGAAATACACTTCCTGTTTTTCTGGAATCAAAAGATTATTTCTTGCTAAGATTTGATGCAATGATCCATTTACATGATTTCTAGAAATTTTTGAATCATCAATAACTCTCCCCAAAATCTGTTTTCTTACATCTGAAAATACTCCAGATATAAATCATGAATGATTTCTGCCTTGAATATTGAAATGAATTCTTTGCCAAAATAAAATAAAATTAGAAGCATTTGATATCTTGCTTAAAACATAACTTGATTTCTATGCTCGATCACTTGCTTTTATCGCTGCACCATGTGGCCAGCCATATACTAGCTTTGACAAACCACACTTACATGTTTCTTGCATTGAATCCTGATCATGCGGCATCTACTTCATCTTGCATCTTGTGTAGTTTATACCAATGTATTGAACTTGCACCTGAAACATATACACCATATTGTATATTTTTGTGTGTGAATACACAACTGTGTACACCCTTCATTGTGCATGCTATGATCCATTCATGTATTGTTATGTACTTGTAGTTCTTGTTTATTTTGCCTTGCCTTGATCATGAACCATGAAATGTTGTTTGTATCCATTTACAATTGCACCATGTCTTGTGCTCGACCACATTTCTTGCAACCTAACTTCAAGCCTTTTATGCTGACCATTGTTGTCTGCACTTGTTTGACCCATGTACATGTATTTGCTGTTTTGACATGCATCATTTGTTTTGATGGCTTGGTACTTTCTTTAAGGCTGTGTAGTGCACCTTGTACATGTTGTATCATACTCACTACAACAAAAAACACTTTTCGCAACAGGCGATATCTGTTGCAGTAGACCTATTGCAACAGGCCTGTGCCTGTTGGTATAGCCGAAGTTGCAAAAAGTCCGCAACGTTTTCTGCCTGTTGCAATAAGATGTTGCGGTATACGTTTTTGCAACAGGCTTTTGCTGTTGCAACAGATCATTTTGCAACAGTATATGCCTGTTGCAATAGATCTATAAATCTGTAAAAAAAAAAAAAAATTACAGCTTATAAATATTACATATTAAATGTATTCGTTTTAATAATAGTATATATCACAAAATAAAATAAACAAATAAAATTTTTATTTTAACAGTGTTTTAATAGTACAAACAATTACAACAAAAATTTCTACAATTTTCATACACCACTCATGTATAACAATTTCTTCTCTCACACAACACATTTTTTTCAAATAGAATATTTTCTAACCATATTTCTACTCTATCATACATATACTATAACAAGAGAATAAATATCATCAATTCACTAGAATAAATATGCAGTTCATGCTCCAAGTTTGCTGTCGATCATGAACTCTTGTGCGAAGATTCAGCCAAATGATCTACATGTATCACATATTGGTAGTAAATTGGCATTGGCAACGGTATCTTTTGAAAAAAAAAGGCATCCATGATCTTTTCTATCGTGCTTGAATAAACGAACGAATGTTCCATGAATGAAAAAAATGAAATAGAATTAGCTTAAGTGTACACCAGTGGGATAGTGAGAACTATTATGCTCTTTTTTGCTGGCAAATTATTGGATGGACTAAAACCTTCATCTGTCCTGCAGTGCTTGCTGGAAAAAAAAAATACACGCATAAGTATCAATCTTCGTAAATCATATTTTTTTTTATTTCTGTTGAACAAATTTAAATGAAATGGTGGTTCAACAATGAAATGGTGATCTTCCACTACTCAAATTATAGTTTCCTATCGAAGATACATGACAAGATCCAAAGTTGAAAACTAAAATACTGAATCAGGATTTAGCGATTCATGTGCATCTTTGTACCATAAAATAAAAAGGCAATATTGATTTATTTTTTCCACAAACCAAAAATAAAAAAGCATCTTCCTACATTACAAAAAATAATCAAGATTGAGTGATATACACATTAGTTTGGTAGTAATTAACTATGATTTCCTTTTGGAAAAATAAAGTTGATCAAACTTTATGTTGCCATCTGAGATGTGGGAATGGATCCTAGAATTCAACAAAAAAGAATCAGCTCAAATTACAGAAACAGTCATTGTTAACAATTAACATTATCATTATGTACCTGATATTTACTGTTGTTAGTATGTGTAGCCAAAAGCAATAGAACCTGAACTTTATACTTGAAATCTTTCTAAACTAATCAATCATCCAGCTTTTTACTCCTATAGAAGGAACAAAGAAAGCAACTCCATTTATATTGGAATAGAAAATTCTAATGCCAAGGGTGACATATCTGCAATTTAAAAATCCAAGGATATATATGTTCATTTATTAACATCTCATATATGGCAATGGATCATATTCCCACCTCATAACACAAAATAAAAGTAATTTCTAGCAGTCCTCCAATGTCTTGAACATAAAAAGAAATCATTTAATACCGACTTTTGATGCTTTAACAGTACAGTCTCCTATTGTTCCACGTTCACAGAATTGGATCCAAACTAATGTGCAAATAATATGTTTTTTAAAAGATGAAAACACATCCGCAAATACTAAAAATCATGAGATGCATGAATCAACACCACACAAGTGAAGAAAGACAAAAACTCAAAGATCAGACATTGTTTTCCAGGCATGAGAGAGTCCCAAATTGTTTGTGCAAACAACAAAACACTAATTTGATTTATCGATAAATAAACAAATCAGAAGAACTTAACTTTAGTTTTTAAAGTAAAACCCACACCTAGAATACTGTAGAGGAGTTGACTCTGTCTCAACACCAAGAACGACATTATCGCTACCATGAACTACGATGGCTTTGCAACCATTCTTTACGGCTTCAATTGCATATTTTATTGAATCGGAAATTCTGAAATTGAAACAAACCCCCTTCAACGCTCCTCCTCTCTCTCTCTTTGATTTCCCAATTGGTACGAGAGGGGATTGGAAATTAATTGAGTAAATTTTTTTCTAAAAAAAAGAGCAAAAGTTAAGCATCACTTCACATATTTTGCATTTCGGAGGTGATGATAATCAAATAAAACAGGCCAAAACAACTCCAAAATACATCACTCCAACTACTAAAAAAACAGTAACCACAAGCACCAAAACATCAAACCGCATCAAGCAACAAAAAAGATGCATACCAGAAGACAAATGAAATCACAATCGTGACGGAGCACTAGCCGAAAACCACCACAAAAGCATTCGCGTCGTCTACTGCTACCAGTCACGGGTAAGGGAGATCTGAGGAAAGAAGGTAAAGTCGGAGGTCCATACCATCGCGCAAGTTCATTCGATGTTGGATCAGCAAAAATCATTGATAAGACGAAAAATGGATGTCTCGAGATTTGGGATCGGAGAAATAAGGGGACTGGAGCGATGAGCTTCTGTAGAAAACTAGACGTGACGAAAGCAAGAAATGAATATTGAGGGTTGCGAGAAATGGATTTTGATTTTAAGAATTGGAGACATGCTTAAGATTGGTTGTTTTCAAGAAACGAGATTGATTTCCAAAAGAAGAAGAAGAAGAGTCTAGTGATGGCACGCTGATTTTAGGATAGATGTCACGCGTTTTTGAATTTAGCCTGCTTTGATACAAGCGAAAATTTTGGTCGTGGAGCCAAAATTTCAAAACGTACGAGCCAAAAAAATTAACAGCTTGGAGCCAAATGAACGTTGCAGACATTTGTTGTTTGTCATTCAAGTAAAGTAACCAAACAAATCTACTAAAAAAGTATTAAACTTTTGTTATTAAACGTTAGCCTTGATTAATTATTAGCTATTTAATATTAATTGTTAGCTATTAGTGTTGATTACTAATTATGAATTATTTAGTAATAATATTGATTATTATTTCTTTTTCGTCAATTGTTAATTATTAGTTATTATATCTTAATTATTAATTATTACTTGTGCAAGTGGTGAAAACATATTTTTTGCAACAAGTTTATTGGTTACTAATTATTTAATATTAACTATTTATTTATTACTAATTAAATGTAATTAATGGTTGTTAACTACAATTTATTGATCACTAATACAAAGTAACGACATTCCTTTTGTTTATAATGGACAATTCAGGGAATTAAATGTTTAATTTGACGTAATTTTCAATTTGTGTAATCTGCCATTTATTTTATTACTATATATACATATCATTTTCTTTATATATCTGTATAACCCAAATCTGTCGCTCTACTCCATGTGTAAATCAAAGAAAGTTAATAGGTCTTCTACAACTTATATATAATATATTATTCATATAATTAATGTGCGAAAGAATGGTGTTAATGACAACATTAATGTTTTGAACCATGAAATTAGTATCATGTAACCTACTAGCATTTACTTTTTTCCACTTAGATGTTATATTCTTTATTTACGATTGAATAAAGGACTATTTTTCGCTCATTATCAACTAATTTTGTATTATTCTTTATTTACGATTGGATTTTTGTTTCTATTTAAATTTATATTCTGTTGGTACCCACGCCATTCAAAGAAAAATTATAAACCTAACTAATTCTTTGTACGTTGCATTTGTTACAAATTACCTTTTGTTCTTAAGTACCAAATTTGGATTATTGATTCTTTTTTTGTGCCTTCTCCTTTTTCTGATTCAAAACTAGTTTAAGAGGATCAAAATCAGCAGGTGAATAATGTTTGAAATGTCCAAAGCAGTTATAAAAAATATATTGCAAGATTTATCTAAGGCTTAGCAAAATAATGATAAACTCTAGCATAACACTTGTAGGAACCCTGTTGAATGCTAACAATACAGACGATCCCCTCAATTCATGAATAAAGTACAAGGTCCAATACAACAAATAAAACATTCATATTTTTATAGTCTATCCATGATGCATGATTAAATTTATTAAAATATTTTTGCTAGAGTGGAAAATAGGTTGCAAGACATGCAATTTTGGTTAAAACGTGAAGGTCTTAAAATTTAGACAAAAGGCCGAACATACTTTATCTTTTTGTCATATAACCTTACAACTATGAATTATTAATTATTAAATGTAATTAATAATTGTTAAATATAATTTACACACTATTAATAATTAACCATGATAAATTATTAACATATTAATTGATTACAATTAATTATTACTACTTATCAAATTATAACTAAATATAACCTATTACTTCGTACTTTTGAATTTAATAGTAATGATTTATTATGAATTTATGAATTATTTAATTATCTATTACTTATTTAATATTTAAACATATTCATATTTCAAATTAATTATTAATTATTATCCATTAGTTTTTTACAATTAATTTATTATTATTTAATAATTATTTATTTATTTTATTATATTTTGGATGTTATTTATTATTATTTGTTAATTATTATTATTTAATTATCATTTATAAATATCACTTTACAATACTTAATTTTATTATTAATTAATAATTATTAAATATTAATCTTAATTATTGTATAATTACTAATAGTTAATAATTAAACTGTAACTATTTAAAATTAATTATTATAATCATTAAAAGCTTATACTAATTTTTAGTATGTTTTTTCGCAACTGGCTTTACCAGTTGTAGAAAATACAATTATTGCAACAGGCGAAAATAGTTGCTAAAGATATTTATTTGCAACTGGCTTGGAAGCGCCGTTGCAAATAATATGTTTGTTGCAACTGTTATGGAAGCACAGTTGCTAAAAGTATGTATTTGCAACAGGAAGAGAAGCGCAGTTGCTAAAAATATGTTTTTCGCAATAGAAAGAAAAGGCCTGTTGCTAAATCTTATCTATTGCAACTGCTATAATAGGTCCGTTGCTAAATGTCATTTACTACAACTGTCTTTTGTTGCCTGTTGCAAATAGCTAGTTGCAATAGGGTATTTTTCTTGTAGTGACTCTTTTTGCTTGTTGATCTGCCATGTTTGTGTTGTCACCATTTGCCACCTGTCTTGATCATGCTCTGCCTTGTTTAGCTCATTTGAAATTGCTATGCTGATTTGAAACTGTTGCCATGCAAGAACATTTTTTTTTTCAGAGCTGAAATTGTTGCACTACCATTTCTCTTTTGATTTTAACTTGTCTTGTATATGAGACCCTGAAAAAAAATCAACAGACATACTGTACTGTGTTGAGGCTGGTTCCAGCTGAGATAATGTTCGTTCTGATCAGCAAACCAGTATGGTTATGGCGAGGCTGATCAAGTCAGAAAGATGATAAGAAAAACACACAGAGAATCTGAGACAAAAAAAAATATTATTTGTTCAGTGTCTAATTTTAGTTCCAATGTACCGTGTATGTTTTCTTTTCTGTGACAGGTTTCAGGATGATGCACCAGGAGCAAAACACAAAGCTGGGACAATATGAGTGTGCAGAACAAAATTTGTATAGTTGAGAGTTTTGTATGTAGTGTAAAATCATTTGTATTGAATTGTATAGTTGAGAGTTCAAAGACATAATTTGTATTGTATTGATCTGTGAAATAAAATATATATATTGAATAATAAATGCTTGTATAAGTTTTTCAGTTTTTGTGTAAGAGCACCATTAAATATATATATATATATATATATATATATATATATATATATATATTCTAGTTTCAAACACATCAGTATGATACATTTGTTATCATCAAACAAAAAAACATAGATTCAATAGGTGGGCTAATTTTAAAGCTACCATTTTTTAAAATTATAATGCAATTTCGATTAGTACTACAAAACAGTAATCACAAGAAAAGATTCAAAATAATAAGAAGTAGATTCATATTTCAGTTTCAATACATAACATTTAGCTTAATTGTGCATGACGGGTCTTCGCAGAGTCAAATTCCTTAACTACAGAATCCAAATCATTAGTAAAAAATAAAATATAGAAGGGTTTTTGGTTTCTTGCTTGTTGTTTGTTTGACATTTTAATATAACATATTAAACATTATATCATATAATTAGCAAAATTTGATATGACCATATTCAATAGAATAACAAACAAATTAATGTACTAATGTAATATTTTTATTTAAGGACAAACGAACTTAATAACAAGGTAATTTCAAAACAAAATTATTGCACTAATATAAACAATAGATTATGTTGTTGTAGGCATTTAAAAGAAGAGTGGAATCATATAAAATCATCCATCAGTTTGCTCAACAATGAAACAAACAAATTTACAAACAATGACAACAAACGCATGACAGGTTGCTCAACAATGAAACATATCAGGTTGCTCAACAATTAAACAATGACAACAAAAAAATGACAACAAACATATCAGGTTTCTCAACAATGACAACAAGTAATGAAACAAATGATTTACTCACAATAACAAACGCATGTGAAACAAAGGCATATGAAATCATCCATCAGTTTCCTCAACAAACAATGAAACAAAGGTATTCCCAGGTTGCCACTTGCCAGTGCAATAATACAAATTTTAACCCAAAAAATTAGTGCTTTTCCTTCAAATAATCAATTTCTATTATAATAATTTGAAAGCTAATGAGAAAATAACCTGAATTGATTCAGGTATTGAGCTATCGACTGAATTGAATAATTGTCCTATGCGTTCTTTCTTTCTTTTTGCGCAAGAGATTATACTGGGTTATCGAGTGAATTGATTTAGGACTGAAGAAGGAGAAGAATGCGACTTTGAACAAATACGTGATTTTATTTTTCTCGCTTCCTCTTTCTGCAGTTAGATGCTGCTGCGTGCAGAGCTGAGTAGTAATATATATATATACTGGGTTACTTACTACACTGGGCTGTAGCCCAGCTGAGCCCATGGCTAATTCCGCCATTGGATTTATGTTCATGATTATTTACTCTTTGCATTACTATTACATAGTGCTGACGTGAATGAATAAAAATATTGAATTAGTTTGCTTTTATTTATTTATTTTGCTAAGTTATAAATACTATGAAAGATTAGTTTCTTTATGTGCATTTAGCATTGATTACATTAAATAAATAGAATGATACGCTTAATATTTATTATGTTGTCATCCAAAAAAAATCATTTGAAAATTTAGTTATATATATCTGCCATTTTTGAATCAAGATTTAAAAAAATAACTTGATTTTTTCTTTGATGCTTTCTTTTATACATCTAGTATAACTTAAACTGGAAGTTTAAGTGAGTACTATAAAAATTTAGTAAACTTATATTTTACTAGTCACATTATGTTATAAAAGCTAAAGTTTTCATAAATTATTTTTATGTGCATATTTTAGCCATATAGTAAAAGAAATACATTTTAATATCTTTGAAAGGGATAACTCATATGCAATACTGTGTATGTTTATGGATGTGTCTGTTTTATATGTTAATCTCTTGAAGAGATGTTTTAAAGTTGTATTTATATATTTGTATTGAAAAATCCAACAGTCTAGAGCAGATGTTATAGCAAATCTATTTTTATTGAATTGCCTGAAGAGATATGCAACACTCTAGAAGTGATGTTTATATGTATCCTCAAAAATGATATTTATCTTCTTATAACATTATAAAAGAATTACTGTGATATGTTTTCACATATGATACAACACATTAAAAAATGACATGATAATAAATAGCCCAAAGAATTTGTAAATCAAAATGCAACTATTAACAGTAGGTACAATAACATTTACAAAATTCATTCTATCATTATTGTTGACGTGTAGCTCTGTTAGATAATTTTAAGAGCAAATAGTGATCAGTGATCTATTATATTTTTTGAAAATATTTTATGAATTGCAAATCATATGCGTAACTATTTATTGAAGAAATATCTTTAGATGTTCTACTAAAGAGATTATGAATATGTCATATCATACTTTTGCAAAAACTGTAAATATCTTATTGAAAAGATCTGTATGTGCAACTAATTTATTTTTATAAAATGCTAAGTGTTCGGAAGATGCTCTTACTTTGTTATATGTATATCACTTTTATTTAATTGCTTGATAAGTTATCATAATTAATGTTCAAAAGTGACATTTGTGGTATAATGGAGGAATGAAATTTAACAAATTGAAGTTGTTTATATATTTATTTGAATTAGAAGTTCAATACAGTTTCAAACCAGACGTTTTGAACATTATCATGCAGTTCTAAATGATTCACATTGACATTGATCCATAAAAAGAAATTAATACTTTGGATCCGTGTAATAGTTGTACTAAAAATCACCAACTCAAACGAAAAAGAATATGCGAATTTATAATATATTTGTAGTACGTGAATACACACATATATCTATATATGCAAATATTCAACTAACAACCTAAAGTTTGTTATAAGCTCACCTTATGGATTATGCATAGATATTATTTAGTAAATTCAAAAAGTCGATCGACATAAATATTGAATGATCTGAAGTCATATGGGAATTCAAATGATCTTATAATTAGAAATTTCCTCCAAGCCAACAGATCAACGAAAGAGAATAGGTAATATAATATGAATGCATGTTATCAACTAATAAAAGCATTATCATCCTATAATTGAAATGCATATAATGCATTTGCTTGTAATAATGTGATAATGGATCAAAAATGACATTAGTTAAGCAACGTTTCAATGTAATTTGGATATGCGCAAATTAATAATGCGCATTTGAAATGGGAATTAAACACGTATAAAAGGGTAAAGAACTGAATAAAAACGGGAATAGAAATAAAAAGGAATAAACCTGCCAGAATTTGAAAATAGAAAAAATGGTAATGCACACATTGATTACGCATTTAAAATTTGGACATGTGTTAAAACAGAAAACCAAGGAATAACATTGAAGGCAACGTTCAAAGAAAACTTATGTGCATATTAAATATGCATTGAATTTCAAACTGATAGGCAAAGAAATGGAAAGGAACAAATTCAAAATGTTAATAAAATAATAATGTTCACAAGATTAGAGGAATTAAACACGCAGAAATTAAAAGCAGAGGAAAATTGAATGCACATATTTATTTATTCATTTGAACGTGCATTAAAAACTAGAAATAATAATAAAATTTGTTAAGGAATTTAAACTTCAATAATAACGCTTAAAGGCATAACGAAAATCAAGCAACATAACCGAGTACACGAAAATCGTATACATGGGTCGACCCATGTTTGAAGTGACCCATGGGTTGACACATTTCATAGATGGGTCGATCCGGGGTCGACCGATATGGAGGTTTGGTCGACCCACTTAGGGTCAGGCAGCGTGGTTTGTTTCAATTCCAAATGGCTTGGATTTTATTCCTTTTAGTCGAATGGACATGGTTCTTCTGAGAAGCTACAAATAAACCAGCATGGCCTAGCCTCCAACTCATATTTTCTGAGAGGACGCTAGAGATATGCCATTTCTTTTCTCCTCTAAACTCGTATAAAATTAAATATTAGTCTAATACTTCAGATTTGAGATTTGGAAATGAAAATTATATATTTAGGTTGTAGCTATTCAGATTTCTCTTCCGTATAAAGTAAGTTCTGTCAATCTGAATCTAGTTCTACTCTTTTCATTCTTTTAGAATCAGATTTGTAAATCCATGGTAATTACGGTAGTAGATTCAATCAGGAAGACCAAGAATGATAGATCTGAATCAAATTCAGGAATTAGAGTGCACTCAGGTGAGTGATTTAACACTACAAGAAAAAGCGGATTTTGCAGCGGTGTAATCCGCTGGTAATCCATCGCTACATAGGGCGTAGGGATGAATTACCAGTGGATCACGGTGGTGTAACGGTCTACGGCTCTTCGACCCCGTAAATCAACATAAATATCATGTTGATTATTCAAGCATCGAAAATACCGGGTCATTAATAGAAATAAGTTAAAGGGTGAGAAATAGAAAGAAAGAAAGTTAGAATAGAAGAAGAACACAACAAAAATGAATCTCACAACGGAACGAATAAAATATAATATAACTTTGAAATACAAAACTATATATGTGCCTACATACCATATCAGAGTGTAACATATATACATCACAGCGGAATAACTCTAATAACAAACGGTGAAGCCTCCAGCTTCAAGCTCCCCCCAAGTGTATCTGTAAAAGCCCAAAACACTTCACTTCGCATACAAGTTTGGGCACCCAAGAGTTTAGGTTAAAACAAAAAAATAAACTCTGGGTCAGTCATGGGACTGGTGTGAGTAAACTCCAACCATATTGTTTAACTTTGTAAAACCCTTTGAAAGAAAAGGATAAAAGTAAGACCAGCCCACACATAAACATGGGTGGTTTTTACCTTACTGTAACCCAAAACATTTTGATATGAAATCCGGTGATATTATAATAATGTCTAATCAAGTAAATAACCAAATAGCAGAACGCTTTGTAACGACCCGGAGTTTTCGGCCCCGAAAATCGATATAAATACACATCCCGTATCTTATACCGATCCTCTAAGCACCGGAAACACTGGATAGTTTAGAAAGAATTTAGAGGGTGAGATAAGAAAGAAATTTTAGAGTAGAAGAAAGAAGAAGAACAACATATCAGAACCTCACAGCGGAACAGATAAAATATAATACCACATATCTTTATACAAAAGAATTGTATAACATACCAATCATCAGAGTTAACATATACCGCACAGCGGAAATACTTATATATAACTAGTGGTGAAGCCGCTTGCTTCTAGCTCCTAAAACTCCATGCGAAACCTAACCTGGAACATACTCGGTCTGACCCGAGCACATTTGATTTAAAACAAAATACACCGGGTCAGTCTGGAATACTATCAGTGATAAATTCACAACACACACACTTGCTTAACTTTGGAAAATCCTTTTTGAAATCAAAGGATAATAGTAAGACCAGTCCACACATAAACACGGACGGGTTTTACCTTACTATAACCCAAAACATTTTGAAATCATACTTTGATCTGATATTATCATAATGTCTAAATACAAATAAATAACAATCTAGAGGAACGCTTGCATCTCACACTCCCTATATATAGTATACAATCGAAAAACCGCGGCCGCTTATTGGATATTGGATTCCAACCATGACAAGGTATGGGGCCACCTTCCGCACGTGTATCTCTAGAGGCGAATACACTGGGTTCAACAAGAACGTCTTGCAACCCGGCCCTCACATGACCGACCACTCATTTCGCTTGAGTGTATCGAATGTATATCACCGACGGTTGGGATCAGCAACCGCCTGCCCGAAAAGGGACAACATCGAACATAGATTAAGAAGCAAAAGGAATTTCTCTAGATAGGTGATCATACATCCTAATGGGAGCGACCCACATAGCTATGCTGCTTGCCCGATTTTTGTCATTTCCTGGTTGATGAGGCTTGAGGCTAGAATCTCTTTTCAACATCTGGCCACCATTCACTTTGAATGCCACATCGTCAGATCCGCCAGAACACACTTGATTGACGTCCACAAAAATACTCTAGTCATTTGGCTAGAGAATAACCATTTCTCCGCCATCAACTATGGTACGTTTGAAGAAATCAACACATGTAATTCCTTTTAGAAATACTCTGTCAGACATCCGTCCATACAAGTCATCCAGGAACAGGATGAACCGAAGGTACCCTCCTACTGCATCTCATATAGGAATCACCCCATGGATCAGTAGCGAGAAGTCCTTGCAACCCGTAAATTCCAACCACGACGGGATCACGTCAGAATAACTCTGGTTGCAACACAGAGGATATTCGTCAAGTAATCTCTCCGCTTGGGAAGATCCACGGTCTTCACTTGCTCCGTCTTCAACGACGTCTTCACATATTGTTGGTCGGAATGGTATTCGAATATAATTCGATCCCGGACTTTCCATACCAACAAGCGTATTGGTCTGGTTTTGATAGTCGGTGTTTTGACTATCAAATATCAAATGTGTGAATTCAATCAGTTTGCTGACTCAGCACTAGTCATAACTCGGCCTCTTTAAAATAGATTTAACCAAATTTTCCTTTTTACTAACTCTGACTGATTTACTTTGATTGATTAACTCTAACTTGACTAACTCGACTTATTTAACTCAACTGGACTAACCTAACTTGATTACTACTATCGATTAACTAATTCTCGACTTAACTCCATTCGCTCGACTCTAGATCGCAGCGATCACAATGGTTACGCCTGATTCCCCCAGGAAACATCCGACCGCCATAGGCTATCTACAGCCCTGCGAATTACGCTAGCAGTCGTACGCAATGGAACTCTTTTTCTTGACCAACTAAGTTTGACTAACTCTGACTATATTCGACCAATTCTAATTGAATAACAATATATTTAATATAATTTGAAATCCAAATTCTTATTTCCTTTGAAACAAATATTGCAATATTATTTCTTTCCCAAACCCTTGCATTTGAGTTTGATATCCCTCGTATAGGATAAAACCAACTTCACACCTTAACTCACTCCAACTAATACCATTCCTCGATAATCATGAAGCCAACCAAGTTGGGGTATTTTAGTTACCTCTCGGACCTTAGTCGACAACCGTCTCACCTCAGAATAATATTAGTTTGACCACAAACATCAGAATCCCATTTTCCCTTTTTGATTTCAAATCTGGTTTTAACGTCGTTGTTTCCATTTGAAATCTCGTTTAAAACCTTTTTACTTAATTCCTTTATCCAAACAAATATCCCTTAAAATATCACTTTTAACATCAATATTCTTTCACTTAAAACCCTTTTTATTTATAAACAAATCTATCGTCGAATAGTTTGATTTCATCAAATTTAACCTTCTAAAATAACTCCTATCGCCATTCTGGCCAACCTCCTCGTCAATTAATCACCTATTAATTGAATTCCCCTTTGAAAAATCTTGTTTGAAAAACTTGGATATATAAATCCCTTTAATAAAACTCTTGCTTGGCATTAAGTTGGATCCACTCCTTTAAGTTGGATTAACTCCTACTATACTAAAATATAGTTAACTTTAATCTTAACCCAAAATAGCATTTTTATCATGTTTACAAGCTTACTCGATAATAATCAAGGTTAATAACAATAACCAATTTAATTATCCCTTTAAATTATAGTTAATCGAAGATTAACTAATATCCAACACTATCCGTTAAACTCTAACGAGCATTTGAACCAATATTTATTTCCTTTGTCCATTCTACTCGAAACGGTGGATTTACCAACCATACCCATCAATTAATTATTAACTGGATTCCAAATTGTCATTTCCCTTTTCTTACATTAATTAATTTACCTAATTAATTAAAGTCACCTTTTAATTGTTTGAAAACAATTACTTTCCTTTTTACCAATCCATGGAAATTCTTGATTTTTCCACTTTTTAAACTGTCTACCCCATTTAACCAATTCCCCCTTTTACTCAATCTAATATATTCATTTTTAAATTCCAAATTTAAATCATTCATATGAAATAATTGAATTACTTTAATCCTTATATCAATAAATTCATAACTTCAAAACCCCATCATTTTCCCCGACGGTGGAAAAATGTTAAACCTTACGACTAGGCCATTACTGCCCATTTACTCAGTCCACACAATCAGTTGATTTTAACCACAACACTATGGTCGTATATTCAACTATCAATATTTGAAACAGTTTTGGTGACAGTCGATGTGAACAATCCATAAATATGCACAACACACAAAAATACCGTTTATTTGAGGAATCTGGTCGGATCCCTCCAACCTGTCCTTCTCTGCATCACAGATGTCAGTTGATCACAATATACGAGTTAAATACCTTGCAGAATCTAAATAACTGCAACCATCAAACAATAACAACAATTTGCATCCATCGCATCCAAACAGCCAATTTAAACAGTAAACTGTAAAATATAATTTACTATGAATGTACCACATCACGGTATTCCAGAAGGTGTGAGAATTAACTCACCAGAGTTTGTTCTGGTCAACGGTTGACGTGTTAGTCGCTTTTAATTTGGGACGACCGTCCAAATTTAGCTGAATTTTCAATGGTGTCGGATTGACTCCTAGTCAGTGCCATCGGGTAGGTCTCGTCCCTGCGATCCCAACGGATCCAGTTTCGCTGAAATCCGTTAATGTATGTAAAAGTTACGCCCGTTTAAAGTTTGAAACATTATACGATTAATAAATAAAACTAATTTATATTAATTACCTTTTTAATTATCTTAACTAACTCATCATTAGCCGCCACTAATCCACGTCAGCCCATTTTCAACTTTCACGCGGTTTCTCCCCTGGTGATTTGCAAACCCGATCCATCCCAAACTTAAGCCATCGTTCTTCAATACACCCGTACTCCACTTCATCAACGTCCCTCCGCCGTCGATAGGCACCACCGGAACCTCCCCTGACATCACCGCTGACACCGCGCCACCCTCAACCCCCGTCGCTCCAACCGCCATGACCCCCTTCGTACCCAGGCCGCCGGAAATCGGTTTTCCCCCAATCTCGCTCATCGGTCAAATTCGTCGCCCACCGTTGATCTGAAACCTCGCCACCACCTCAGGTCGAAGCACCTCCATCCCCCGCACCTTTTACCTTCAAGTCGCCACCTCCTAGATCAACCATGGCGCCGGAATAGTCCCAAATCCGACCATGGCTTTTCGAAAATACCCGAAAAAACACAACTCCGATCATCCACTGATTCCCATCGCCACAGTCACTTTCAGGTACCCCGACCACTGCCAAATGAAAGCTAGAACTCCCCTCTACAAAACCCCTATGGTCTCGCCACCCCAAATCAACCATAGCTCTCGAATTTCAGCCAAGAACGAAAGGGGTTTTCTGCTGTTTACCATCGATTCCGGCCACCACAGGTCGCGAAACCTCGCCAACTTTTTACTGAAGCTAGGTATCGTCCCGATCTACGTTTTTGCTTTGGGTTGCCTTGGCGAATTTTCGACGGATTGAGAGATACAATTGATTTTGTAAATGAGGGCTTTTATGCAAAATTACGCGATGAATATTGGAATGGGCTGGCCATTTGTGAACTTTGGGGTTTATATAATGTAGATAAATTATATTTTATGTTGATTTGATGTCTGATGATGACTAGCGATATTTATTCGTGTCTATCGCTATTTTTAACGCTGTTTATCCGCTGCTGCGCTCACATACGAACCCCGATCGAGACGCGACTGGACAGCGTAGTATATTTTGACGGTACGGTCATAACGAATCTTGTTTCATCGAATTCCGTGTTCGTATGCTCAAACAATGTTTGTACACGTCCAAATAAATCGATTTATTTTACATTTTATTTTGCCACGCTCACAGAATAACCCCGATTGACGCGCCGTCTGAAAATCTAGTAATAATTTACCATTACGGTCCCAACAAAATTTGTTTCGTCGAAAACAGAGGTCGTTTGAAAAATGTCCCTTTTGAACTGGCCAATTTGAGTTAAAATAACCCAATTTTAAAATACTTCAATATAATATAAATAAAATACCGTAGTTGGTCATACACGACCAGAATATCATATATTACCCAGATAAAATATCTCGGGTTGAGTTTGAAGCCAAATCAATATTAAAAATATTTAAAAACCTCTTTATTTAAAATAAATAACGATATAATTTATAAAGGAATTCCACAGCGACTTTTTCAAAATTTGATTTGGACATAAAACAAAATCTACACGACGAAAATTGGATTTTTTCTCTGCCATTGGAAAAATATCGTCAAACCGGTCCCGACGTTTCTTGTTTCGAGGAAATCCGACTTACTTTGAACCCGGTACGACCCCTTGAAGTTCAAAACGCCACAACGCGAACTGCCGCGCCGCTGCAGCTCGTTATTTAATTAAATTATAATTATATATATTTAATCACCGTCAAATACGCGACATCGTCGATACATTTCAATTACAGACCATATCTGACCACTTTAAATTGCCCGGTCATCCTATATTGCCGACACCACATTTTCTGACCGGTCTGGAATTAAAATATTATTTTATTATTTATTTAAATAATATATTCCAAATATAATCATTAAATTCGATTATTAAATTCAAAACCACTATTTTAAATAATTAAAATATTTAAAATAATCTAAATAAATAGTCAGAAAATACGGGTCGTTACACGCTTGCATTTCACGCTCCACATACATATTATAAAATCAAAAACCGTAGGGCGCTTATTGGAGATTGGATTCCAACTATGACAAGGTATGGGACAACCCTTCGATGAGTGTACTCTAGAGCTGATACACTGGGGTTCAACAAGAACGTCTTGCAACCCGGCCACACATGACCGTCCACTCATTTAGCTTGAGTGTAGCGAATGTATTATCACTCGATGGTTTTAAGGGCCTACTGTCCATCTACGAAGATACAGATGTGAAAGAAGAACAAATATTGATTTTCTCTAGGTCGGTGATAATACACCTGCTTGGGTATGACCCACTTAGCCATGCTGCCTGCTCAATTTTTGTCATTTCTCGGTTGTGAGGCTTGAGGCTACGTTTATCTCTTTTAGAACATCTGGTCACCATTCACTTTGAATACCACATCGTCAAACCCATCAAATCACTAGTTGATCTTCCCAAAAATATTACGGGTATAAAAGGCTAGGAGAAACGAATTCCTCCGCCACCAACGTAATACCACAAAAAGATCATCTTATGTGATCTGTTAGGAATACTCTGTCAGACATTCGTCCATACAGGTTGTCCTGGGACTGGACAAGCTGAAGGCACTATCCTATAAATAGAACAACCCTTGCATTTTACTCCATCTTCGATTATCTTCAACATAATCTAATTTGCAACGTCTATGCTTATACGGAGTGGTTTTCGGATAAGAAATCCAACCGGCCTTTCCGTATTGACAACTATGGTCAAAAAATCTTTAGTAACCGGTGATTTAACTATTAAAGGAGAACAATGTCCATCAAACAATCACTGACCCCTTTCTAATATTCCGTTAATTAGATCATTTCCCAGTTTCTCTTCAATATCCTTACACAATATTCTCCAACTCATTTTATCTCTCACGATTCTTGGAAAACGTTTCCATTTATTTGTTATATTCTAGAAAATATTTCTTATTAACATCGGAAAACATTTCAATATCTTCACGAATTCTTATTTTCTATAATTAGGCAATATACGTTATTAACATTGGAAAATATTTCCATTTCTGCATCTCTTTTAAACATTACCAATTTCCTTTTCTAACCATTTCAAACAAAAATCATTTCATTTTCTATACTTAGTAAACATCTCTGGTTATATTTGGAAAACATTTTCAAAATCCATTTATATAAATTTAACCGAATGTTGTATAAAACTTCGATTATAACGATAACGTTATAATATCAGCTTCCCAAAATATTTAAATTTAAAATATAACTTTAATTCTTTAATTAGAATAAATAAATAATATTTAATAAATCTCAATTTAAAAGCGGAAAGTAAATAATATCTTCTTGAATTTGATATAATCGAATTCCAACTTATAATTCTCTTTTTGAAAAAAAAAATCAATATTCAATTTCCGTTCCGAACATCAGAATAAATTCACCGTCTCCCTTTAAAACGATTCCCATTTATAATCATTATTTAAATTTTAAACAACTTGTTTTTAAATATAAACAAGTAAATATATTCTAGCCAAATGGAAATTCAAATTCTATTAAAAATAGATTTTCCTTTTTAAATTTCGAATTCCTTTATACTATGTTTTACGGTATTCTAAATACCAATTATTTCAGGGTCAATGTTATTAAAACATCTAATAACACAATAACCAACCACAGAGTGTTTGTCACGTCATATAATGCAATATATGAAAAACAACAATATAGTTGTTGAGGAATCCAGTTGGATCCATCCGAACTGTTTCCCTGCATCCACAGATGTTAGTTAACATAAATAACATCAATTTCATATTAATATGGTAGATTACAATAAATAGGATAAATATTTAACAATGTTTTGTAAATGTAACCGTATCTATAATTTCAAGTTATTCATCCAAAGAACCATAACATATCATTCATTCATTATTTATCAATTCTAAAATATGTTTATAAAATTATAAAAATGGACAAAGTTAGTAAGTTTACTCACCTTGGTCGTTAACCATTGAATAACGATTAACGTCGGCTGATTCATTCTGGCGTTTTAATTTTCCACAAATTGGAACGAGCTCCAAATCGCTCCAGACTGGTTCCGTTGTGTAGCCTACGTCTATATAAACCCAATGTGAAAGACGGCTAGGGCTGTCAAAAAGCCATCCAGCCCATTTACCCAGCCCAAATACCCAGAAAATAATTGGGTTGGGTCAAACCCATTAAAATAAGTGGGTATCTTGGGCAAATCCATTTAACCCAATTAACTAATGGGTTTACACGGTTCCAGCCCATGTATTTTTGGTTCATCCATTTAACCCATATTCGTGTTTTCTTCTACTGTCTTCCACTCGTGCCCAAAAAATGAAACAAAATTAGGGCTTCTTCCTATCTTCTTATAACAATTTTCTGCTGCTTCATCCGTCTTTCATTCCTGATGTCGCCTGCCAGCGTCCTTCAGATGCGTATACAAATTATCGGTTGATGTATTAAAGGTAAGTTTCGATTTTCTAGCTTAGCTCGATTTGGATTTGATTGTAATTTAGTTTCGATTTGGATTTGACTTTGACTGTATAATTCGGTTGCTCGCAATCATCTATGATTTTATATTCATTTTAAATATATTTCAACACTTAACTATATAAGATTTTGTATGAATCTCAATTAGCCTTACAGGGTTATAATTTCACACATGTTCCAGATACTGTAATCAAGCAGTAAATGCTATAAAAAAACAGTGAAACTTGTAGTAAATCAGTAGTTGTTATGTATGAAACAAATATAAATCCTTAAAAAACACCTAGGACTAAAGCAAAGGGATTGCTTTAATTTACCTCTTTCATTGACAGAACCAATGCTACCAGCAAAACCAAGCCTGGATTTAATGTTGTGTGTATTGGCATCAATACCTAAGCTTTAAAAGAAACATGAGATTCTCTATTTAGAGAATAAACTTTTTTATTGTATCATTCGTCATACGCGCCTATTTTTACATTCTTAATATTTTTGATTAATTGTAGCAAATTTGTAGCTTTTATGCATTTTCTATTAGCTAATATCAGGTGATTACAAACTTTTTATCTTATTTTGCCTACAAAGTTTATTATCAGTGTGCACATGTCCATGTCATATACTAGTCATAATACTGAATGATAAAGTGGATGTTGTTTTAATAGTACATTTATTTGATAGCAAGTCTGTTGCTAAATCTGTTTATTTGATATGCAAGTCTGTTTTAATAGTACATTTATTTTCATGATAAAATGAATGATAAAAATTTGTGTTCCCAAAATCATGGTGTAAGCACTTTCCATCATAAATTTCTTATCACCCAAGGCATTATGGTACTCTATTTATTATTATACGATAGATATGATGAGTATATACCTTGTAGATAAGAGATGTCTACTTGAATAATTGCATCTCAGGAAATATGACTTGTACACAAATGTTTTCAATTATCAATTTGTGTTTTTATTTTGTTTGACAGCTTGTTCTAGTGATTGAAAACACAATGACAGAGAATGCAATAATTGAATAGGAGGATCGAATTTTGCCCTGGAATACCCTATTTCGTGGATATAAGCGACATGTAAGTTAAAGCTCCTGTTTCTAAATTATTACTGGAAGCAGTTGATATTAAAAAAAAAATGATGCTAAAATGTGTTGGCTAGCACATCTTTCTAAATTAGGCGAGATAACAAATCATTTAAGATGTATTAATTAACTAAACCAGGTAGTGTTCTTCATCAAATAAACAAAGCCAAAATAGCGAGGCTGCGAGGGTGTTTACTGCTCCTTTTTTCAAATATCGAAATACAGAGCATGTACACCTTATCTCTGAAAACTCTAAAGAAAGTTAATTTCAAAATAAAAACATCAAAATGACATATCAGTAGTATTTCAGTTTACTCTGATGATGCTAAAAATTAAAAAGTTGCATTTAGTTTGTTCAGGACTGTTGGTCAAGACGTTCAGATTTGAATTCTCCCAGAAGAAAGCATTTTAATTTTCAACGTAACAATAAAGGGTAAGTGGTAATTCTGCAAGTGCACATCTAACTTAGCAAGGAATGAGAAAACTGTAGAAAAATGGTTCCAAGGTCTTTGTCAGCTTGCCTAAACACCTTAGGAATAGTGATATCACTTGTGGCATGAATTTGTACAACCATAAAATTAAGACCAGCTCTCTTTATGCAATGCAACTAGTAATTCTGCATAGCGCTCTTTTTGGAATAAATGGCTTTTTGCTCCATGCCCCCAAATATTTATGCTCTTGTCACTGATCCTCATATGATTGTTTTTCAAGCCTTCAATTCAGTAGTTGTGATATTGAATATGTCTCACTAATCTCTAGTGATAATCTTGAAGAATCATGCTCACTCATGTCGTCAATTTTTTATTGTCTTCCTGTTTAGTGATGAGAACGTGTTACTGTGGGCTTCCTATGTTCACATGTCTTTCTCAATGAAGTGTTTATAGAATTTCTACAATTTCTCTAGTATGAATCCAAAGTATAAATCTCTTTGGAACCTTAAAACATATCTCCAATGCTGTAGGTGCACTTGTGGCTTATTATGATTAATAAACTAAACATGATCATGATGCTTGCTAACAAGTCGTTAGGTTCTCTTATTGTTGTGTTCAAATCCTACCTGTTCAACTGCTCATATTTTTTTGTTCATCCATGACATTATCTTTCAATTATAGGCTACGTGCTCCTTTAGCCTTTGAATTATAAGGGATATTTCAGAGCATAATCTTACTTATTTGGGCCTCTTTTCCGCCTAGTTCGTCTGAGGCTTTTCTGGCCTTAGCGTTTTGCTGAGAAAAGCGAGATAATAGATGTTTTAACGGAAATAATAACATTTAGCTACCTTAGGACCCGTTTGACAACTCAAAGCAGAAGTACTTATGCTTATATGAAAATTGCTTTTACTTTTAAGAAGTAAAAAAATCAAAAAGTCCGTATGGTATAATAACGACTTAAAAGTCAAAAAGATAAAAAGTAAATATGGACAAAAACAAATTTCCACAATAGTTTTTTGGCTTTTGAGTTAGCATTTTGAAATAAAAGGAAAGATAATTCAAAATTTTAAAGTATATATTACAATTAGTTAACTAAAAACCAAAAATTAGTAATTCGAAATATAAATCACATAATATTGAGTCAATATACAACATAAACATTTGCATGTTATTTGCATATAAACAAAGTAACTAAAAGTCTATTTGAAGTTACAAAATCAAACAACAAACCATAAAATAGATATATGTTGATCTTTTACGTAAATTCCAATCGTTACAATAGAAATATTGAAAACTTCTAAAAGCATATTGATCCTAGAATGTCAATGATAAAAGTTGCAATGCTTTGACAAATTTGTTTCTTTTGCTGTTGAAATCTTGACTTCGTCCTTGACTCAAACTCACTAGTTATTTCATATAGAATTTTAGCAAAGGGTTGCAAATAGCTTGAATGATAAATTTCTATGCCTAAGACTTGTCTTGTGATCTGCTGCAAAGAATAAAAGGATGTATCAGTTGTTATAATAGTGTAAAAGTTTCAAATTCACCAAGAATAATTAAGCATTAGAGATGAACAAAACATGGTATCTACAAGTTAGTTATTGCACTAGCATTGAATTTAAGGCAATTATAATATCCTGAGTGCAACCAAAACATGGTATCTACAAGACATGAACAAATCATGTGCTTCACTTGCATCTTGTCTTTTAAGTCTTACCATTTAGATTAATGTTGCATAGTTCTTTCCATGTTCCCTTTTTTTTTAACGTTTCACTTTATCTTCTATTTCACTTTCAACCAAAAATGGACAAACATGTAAAAGTTAACTTTTTATACTAAAAACTATCAAATTCTATGGTTGCTCATAACAATATAATTCAACAATCTAAAATGTACACATAAATGAAAGCATAAGCCTTATTCACTGCAAATTAATCAACCAGCTTTTAATATATTGCGCGGTGGAGTAGAGGATCGCATAGCAAATTGTCATTTATTAGATAAAATGTACACAGAATGATAAGAGAAAAAAACCATAGACGGTGTTGAAAATTTGAAATATGCCAGCTAATCTTAACACATTAAGAATTCATTTCAAAGTAAAACTAATAAACAAGCAATTTTTTCGCATTTTTCAAAAACATGGGTGGATCTGCCAATAAGATGTCAAAGCCGATTGAAACATTTGCATTGATTTTAACACCAAAAATGAAAAAGGAAAATGAACTAAAAAAGTTAAGAGACTTGAAAACCTGAAAAGCTGAACATGATTTCACAAACAAGTATTTAAACAAAACAAAAATTGTAAGGTTCAAATGTATAACGAAGCAACTAACGATGATTTCACAGAAAAGTATTCTAGGAAATGCCCATAACACTAAAACTAGATCCATAAAATGAGAAACCAGAATAAACTGTAAAAGGTGGAGACCTAAAAATTTGGAAAGCTAAAGATGATTTAATAAACATGTACTTTAGGTAAAAATTGTAGGGTTCAAATGTATAACGAAAAGCCATAGACATTGCTGAACGCCTAACATTGAACACTGAAGATTGTTTTTCCAAGTGCGTAACAGCATCAACCATTGCCAGATTTAATTATAAGGTTGGTACCCGACATAGGGAAATAAATTGATGAAAATATGATTATTGAAATGGTTAATAAGCTCTAATTCAGCAAAACCTTAATATTCAATTAGAAATGGACCAAAATATAGCTTAGTAGAAAAAAGAATACGAAGGCCAGAAGAAGAATTAAACAATATATTTGATATGAGAGTGAATTTGCAAACGAGGGGTTACTTCAACTAGCGGCAACAATTCGTTGAGAAGACCATTACATGATTTTGGGAACTGCTTAACAAGGCGATGTGAAACCATCCATTTTGTTTATTAAAATTTGGTTTTAACTTCATAATGGTGAAACCATTCATTTTTCCTGTCCCTTTTCAAGCATACAATGATTCAGTACATGTTTAATCATCCAAACCATGCACTACACAGAATTACAAACCTGTCGTCTTGTGAACCAAAGCAGAATGTCGAACCACCGTGTCATGTAGGGCTGTTATGGTAACGGTTACCGTTACCGTTTAACAAATACCGTTACCGTACCGTTTTTACTGGTAAGCCAGAATTGCTTACCGTTACCGTTACCGATCGACTGGTATACCGATGATTGGTATACCGATAATCTGGTAACCGTTACGCTGGTAATGGTAAATTACCGTTTGTCCAAAGAAGTTTATATCTTAACATATTTTTTGTACATAGTGCATCTTTATTATACTATATGTAGTGTTAGTTTATAAAAAAACATAAATGAAAAAGAAAATAAGTGTATCTGGGATTATTTCATTTGATTATTGAACTAAATACAATCATTTATTTGGTTCTACGTGCATGTTATAAAGCATATCAGATGAGTATACTTAGGTTTTGAATTAACTGGTAAATTACCGTTACCGCTGGTATTGAAGAAACGTTACCGATAATTTACCGTTAAAAATGGTAAATTTACCGTTACCATACCGTTTTAACTGGTATACCGATTTCAATCAAAAATGGTTACCGATCGACTGGTAATGGTATGGTAATGGTAAATTTACCGTTACCGTAACAGCCCTGACCAAAGCCAGTTTGTTAACTTTGTCTTCCTCTATTTTTTTAATATTACTAAAATTTTTTCAACAAAGGTTCAATGAAAAAATAATGGTTGTTTGTAAAACCTGAGTTTCGGTTTGTTACATATTGTTTTCCTTTAAGATTAAAGTCATGGAATCACTTCGAGCTATAATATTGTGTCAATCGTTTAACTGTTAACTTGAAAAAAACAAAAGAAAAAAAAAACAGCCCTAATCTTAGATCCAGAGAAATAGAAATATAACTGAATCCAGAACAGAGACAATGCTATATTCCAAGGCACTGTTATTACGGCGCTCGACTAGTCGCGACTAGTCGTCGACTAGTCGGCTAGTCGAGATGGGGACCTCGACATGAAATGTCGACTGGCCAAACGTCGACTGGAATTGAAACCCTAGAAATCGGAACCCTAAATCGAAGTCTCGATGTCGATTTGGAACCCTAACTCGAACTCGAACTCGATTTGGAACCCTAACTCGAACTCGAAATCGAAATCGAACTCGATTTGGAACCCTAAATCGAAGTCTCGATCAAGGTTCGAACTTCCGTTTCAGGATCTAGGGCACAAAAAAAATGAAGCAGAAGAAAACGAAGGAGAAGAAGAAGAAAACGAAGGATAAGGTTCGAACTCGATTTGGCCTGATGTTTTGTAAGTTAATAACAATGGACTTCAAAGCTTTGTTACTGTAATTAACTAATTAAGTAATTATGGACCATATAAATTTGAAATTATTGGTCATATAAATTTTGTTTACATTTACCAACTACTTAAAAATACAAAATTTGACTACATAAATATATATATTTATTTATCGACTAGTCCGACTAGTCTACGACTAGTCCACTAGTCGACTAATTGAACCTCCATCGACTCGACTCGACTTGCCGCCGTGATAACCATGTTCCAAGGGCCCAAATGCGTAGATGAAGAATAAAATGACACAGTACTCTCAAAATCGAGATAGCATAATCTAAGCCACTGCAACCTCATGAGGTATATAATGTGCCCTGTAATGAAAACCCCTCTAATCCCCAGTGGTTCCAACCAATATAGACATTCAAAGTTATATGTAACATACGAATCGGTCGTATGTTTTAGTTTTGACTTACATAAGAAGAGAACTCAGAATAGAGATCAAATGATTGGAATTGTAAACAACAAAAATGAATTGAAGAAAAAAAGACCTACCTTTGCGGAAAGTACCGAAGAGAACTGTGTGTTTTTGAGGAACGAAGAAGAAACGGAAAAAATCGCCTTTGAGTAGGAACCCGAATTTCAGTAAGCACGGCCAAAAAGTGGAAACGATGTTTTGAACTTTGAAAGCAAGAAGCAAAAAAGAACTGCTTCTGAAATAAGTAGATAAGTGACTTGGAAAAGCCCATTTAATTTTTGGATCCATACGGACTTAATATCTTTTAACTTTTAAAATCCAAAAAGCTGTTCATCTTGCCCTATCCAAATGGGCCCTTAGTTGAGTTGGCATTCTAGTTTATACATACTTTATGTTTGAACACTATTCTGACAAAATAATAATCAACTACTGCCTTCCTTTTTTTTCATTTTATATGCAGTTATGTGGTGCGTATCTGACTATATGCAACGAAATTACCAATAAGTACGACGTCATATTACCAGAAAAGCAGTTGGAATATGTACTTGATGAGAATTGGCAGAAGATAGGAGGAGAGAATTGAATTCTGGAAGGGAGGCCTCCTATATATACACGTGAGAATGTAAGTCTGTCTGTGTTTACCTTTTCTTTCGTTTTCTTTTTCAAGATAGTTGATTTCTTTTTCTTTATTTCAAGTAAAATGGAACAATACGTTTATTAGGAACTTCACACCACTGTTCATTTATTTATTCCTTAAGTTAACTTCACACGGATTTTGTAGAGACTAGGCCGTCTAGCGCAGCCAGCAATACAAATAAAATCAAATTAATTGAATCGATCAATCAGATAATATGTTTCGAGTTAATGCAAGTTGATTAATGCATCTCACCAAATTAAACCGATCAATCAAATTAAAATCAGATTTTGTGGAGTTGCAATTTCTTAGCTAAGGTACTTTTGTGTTTCTAATTCCTAAATTTTAGCTTTTTTTCATGGTAAAATGTAACTTAAGGGGAAATATTGCAA
Source organism: Allium sativum (assembly GCA_030737875.1). Classification (NCBI taxonomy): domain Eukaryota; kingdom Viridiplantae; phylum Streptophyta; class Magnoliopsida; order Asparagales; family Amaryllidaceae; genus Allium; species Allium sativum. The sequence continues at coordinate 254,578,344 of CM060927.1, read as the reverse complement.
GGAATTAGCATAGTTATCATCTCTGTCCATGTAGGCAATTGAAAACAATTGACAGACTACAAATTCTAATATTAACAAGCGTGGTAAAGTGGCTTCAGAATTTAGTTCAGCCCATTGAGTTCTAATTTCTGTTTATTGAGTGGCATTTCATTTTCTCTGGTTGGCACAACGAAGAATTTATACTGTCTAGTGTGATCTACCCTTTTCCCTTGTATCTAAAATTTGATTCTATTATTATGTATGTGATGCCAGTGATGGTGTTGAATTCAACCTGCATTGTTTTTTCCATTCCTGCTTGGCATAAAACTTTCTTTACTGGTACTAAATGTTATTGGGTGCCTGTTGATTTCTGATATGCAATTTTCCATATGGAACTATGACTTTGGTTTCCAGAATATAGCATGAAAACAATTGACAGACTACAAATGATGGTTGTCTTTGCAAGGTATATATTGTCGTGTCTCGCTCAAGATGTTATCTTATTATTATACCCTCTTTCCTCTCTTTTTTATTGCCTTAGTCCAGTTGAATGACAAAAAACAATGGAGCAGTCATCTATTTTTATCTATAAGAGCTATGTGACCGCGCTATAGATGCAGATTAGTTATAGATGCAGAGTAGTCATATATTATTATACCCTCTTTCCTATCTTTTTTATTGCCTTAGTCCAGTTGTTAATTCCTTATGTGTAGAAGCTATGGTTTAAGTGATATATGATTTTGAATTTTTGATGTGCAGGCTGATGATATGCAAGCTAAAATGAATTCCTGGTTAAATCATAAGGGACTGTTGGGTTGTTTTTAAAGGAGCCACTGATTTTTTGATTGGAGAATCGATGTTATGCATTTTTTTTATTGTAGAAGTTATGTATTTTCTAAAGGATATTTATATTTTTTTTGCGGTATGTTGCTGTTTTTTAATGATAGTTAAATTAATGTTGGTCAGCAAATATTGTGGTTTCAGTGATATTCTAATTTTATGTGATATTGTCAATGTATCAATGTATTCTTTTATGTGTTTTTTTGCTACAATTTTAGTCAAATTGGTTAGGCGGATTGGGTTGGTTTTACCCATTAGGTGGTTGGGTTGTGTTTGCCCATTTATTAAATGGGTTGGGTGTTTTTCATTGATAAATGAGTTGGGTTAATTTATACCCAACCCATTTATATCCAAGACGGCTTTCAATTCCAAACATATGCTGCATGCGCCTCCCGTGAAATATGCAAGCAACTTTTCCCCAGTATTTTTAAAACCTGCTACCCTCAATGCTTCCATTCAACCAGCAACCCCTTCATCGTCGAAGCCCATTCAAATATTCACCATATCCCCCAGCACCTCCTCTGCAAGTATGCCCAATTTTTTCCAACCCGCATACATTAGGTCTAGGTTGTGATTGGTTTTGCCACTTCTGCATGGGAACAACCCATGCAATCTCTTTTCCATTTGGACTGACCCCTTTGGCCCAACGCCTATATAACTTCGGTGCTCCCATTCAAAAGCCTACCCGGTCCATCTTTCTTCCCCATTCACAGAAAACATCCTGCTCCTCTTCTTTCACCACTAGATTGAGGCCCGTGCTTCGTACACGGGCAGTTTGTGGAACAAATCACTTGGTAAAAGTATGAGCACTACTCTTGTTTGAATTTTTAGTAGGATCCATGTTTGAACATCCTTTTCACCATGAAATGAAAATGAAAGTATGCATGGGGAGTCAGTTTAATGGCAAGATACAAAGGTAATAAGGACACTTGATATGGTAAATTATTTTAATTATAGTGTGAACCAAAAGTTAAAATTTGGATACGGTTTATTTTGCCCAAACCAAAATTTGGTAGATATGGTAACCAGTTTAACCAGTTTAATAATTGCTTATTTCCAATAGTCTTGTATATGTTGTCACATACAACTGCAGTGATATTGATCACCTTTCATCCTGCAAAACATAAACAGAGATGATACTACTTATAGAAAACATTAATTTCATCCCTCAAATTCCATTTATGGTTACCATTTGGAAAAGTACAATTAAAAATGGAATGGCTTGCAGTGAATAAATTTTCATCTAGTTTACTTCTACGTAGTTAGTATGGAATTTATAATATGAAAAAAAATGTTTACCTCCTAAGTCAAATTATGTTTACACGTTGTAAGTCAAAGCTGCAAACATATACCCAACGTTCTAAAGTCATTTTTCACTTTAGTGGGTTCATCTTGCTTGAAAGAAAATTTGTAACTATCATTCATAAACTATTTACCTAGATTTGAATTGACAAAAACATATATAAGGGGCTGGATACCATAACTGACAAACTAAACAGAAGCACGTTTTTTTTTTTTTTTTTTTAAACATTTATCAGGTTGTACCTGTTATTCTCTTATTATGAACAACTACATGTGTTGTTGCTTTAGGATAGTGGAACCCGAGAAAGCATCCTAAGGAAGATGGTGGGATTGTTTGAAGGAAGAAAAGCACATTTAATAGAGTGGATAATTACCCTTATTGGTTTAGTTGGTATCAGGTTTCATATTAAAACATGGTATCAGGTTGATGAAAGGTAAAGCTATGCAGTACAACATTGGAGAGCAGAGCTTAGCAAAACCAAAAAATAAGCTTAGATGACAAACTGTCAATCTTAAAGTAAGAAGTTATTAGTAGACCTTAATTAAAACCATATCAAGAGTATTTGATTTTCAGAACAGTGTCTAACAGTTTCATACGTGGATCATGTAGGTGATAATCCATAATCGTTACAAGTTGGATCAAACATGTTATAAAAGTAGAAGAACATAGGATAAAAATCTCAGGAAAAGGAAAAATATCGACCTTAACATATATTTTTCAATCGTTTTCACCAAGATGACCAATGTAAAGGAACATCTAACAGTAACTATCTATGTACAACAGAATACCATATGCATTATGAAGAGATTTTCCCTAAGAATAGTGCTATTATTTCTGTTTCAGTTAGTTACCAGAATAAAACCATCTAACTTTCCAAACTCATTTTAGTTCAAACCTTCTTGTTCCCCAAACGCATCTCCGTTTACTTCTTGTTCACCGACTGTCTAAGAAGATCGACCTGAAACTCAAAGGTGATGTAATAGAATTTGTTATAATTAGCGAGTTGAAATTGTGATTTTGTTAGAAGCAATTTATGAGAAAGTTGATGTTAGCTTAATGAAATGAGGTGAATAAATTTGGGTTCCCAATTTTAAAATAACCGTCTTAACATGTACAACGTATAAAGAGCATATGTTTCCCTTCCGGTGAAAAAGACGATGAACATTAGCATTAATAAATGTAATAGTAGTTTGACAGTAGTATATATATTATAAACATTGAGATCATGAACGACTTTAAGTTGAATAGTCACTAAGTGTTGTACTGCAAACGGTTGCTTGTTAAAAAGTCCATGTTTTGAAATTGGTAATATGATTTGTTAAATTTAATATACTATCTGTAAAGTATTCAGCAGCAGAAGGTTTAAATTAGAATTGCATAATAGTGGCATGCCTTAATAAAGTCCAAAATATCACAGGGAATAAAAATATGTATGCAATTAACAAAGTCCAAACTAACTGAAAAAACCATTCAAAGAATTTTATGAGGATAGCTTGTATCCTTAAATTCATGTAAAAAGTTGAATGTTAAAAAAAGAATTTATGAAGTAAAAATGACTATACAAAATAACTTTGTATACATTCAGATATACATAATGGAATTTCAACCGTTTGAAGTATACAGCTTTTTGAACTCTACATTGTAAGAACCAATAGTTTTAGATTAGTAAGGAGTACACAACTTGAGATTAACCTTTAGTACATTTTACGTAGACCATATACGCATATAATCTGATGTTTTAAGTAGTGTTAGCCCACTTTGTGAACTGGGCAACACGAAGTCGAGATGTGAAACATTGAAGAACTTGGAAAGCATTATAGCGGGTCAGATCGGAGAGACGTAGCGGGTCGGATCGGAGAGGTTTTGCTGTTCGGATCGGTCAGCTGTTATTGTTGGAATCAGAGAGGTTCTGCTGTTCGGATCGGAGAGCAACCTACTGCCAGTTGGAGCGGAGGGCTACCTGCTACAGAGACAGATCGGAACGGAGCAGAAGTGGATGAAGACTTAGTCTTGGTTTAATCCGGATCGGATCGGATACTCCGATCCGAACCCCCACTGTAGGCTCCTCCGATCCGAACCCATATTCCACATCATTCTCCCCTATGATCGCCTGCTTATTCGGATCGGTTATGACCAGTTCCTGCCCACAACGTCCACTGCTCTGATGCGTTGTCAATACTGAAATCTATCCGAACCCGAGGATGATGGGATGGAAGACACGTGGCTCCGATCCGGATCGGGTTCTGGGCAAATTTTCACCTATAAATACCCCGTCTGGAGACAATGAAAAGGATCTTCTTTTTGGCACTTTGAGAGGTCAACCACTTTCATAACTCGAATTCCAGCACTCCCGGATAATCCAAATCGTCTTTCAACATTTGTTTTTAGACAATTGAGTGAATGTATGTGAGTTGTGAGAGAAATTGAGTGAATATCTCATTGTAACTGCAACAATATCATTGAGAATAGTGATTGACAAGTGGACGTAGGCTTTTCTTCGCCGAACCACTATAAATTCTGTGTCTTCATTTTACTTTTGATCCTATTTCATTTTGCTTTTAATCAATTTGGGTGTTAGAACCACTTTTTGGTCTAACATTTTGGTGCTTTCACTGAGAACCATCTGAATTCTCTGTTGTTCAGGATTATCGTTCTACTTTTTGGACCGTTGAGTTCAAAGAAGTTAATCCTCAAGTTTCGACGCTCTTGAATATTTGTTGAATCGATTGTTGAAGAACTATGGCCAAAGGAAAAGGCAAGGAAGTTCAAACTAGTCGAGGAAACGGAGTTGGTGAAGATCAGCAAAATGCGGTTGTGACAAGGTCTCGTGGGCAGAGCTCAGCAGCAGAACGGATTGATACATGAAATCCGAACCGCAATCAGGGGGAAAGCTCCGATCCGATCCGGGTAGGAGAGTCTGAAGCAGTGCACTCCCTCAACCTGAACCGACCAGAGCAGCTCGCCCTACACCGACCCAACCTGGCTTTCCAGCTCCGACCCGAACAGGCTTCCCAGCTCCGACCCGACTTGATTTCCCATCTTCGAACCGACCCGTCACTTGGTGATGTTGGAACTTCTACTCGAGCCCCTACAAATGCTCCGATTCCAGCCACCAGGGTCAATGATCAGGTCAATCCATCCGCACCCGTTACTCAAGGAGATTTCTCGCGCCTACTTGACATGCTTGAGAGTACAAGGGAGGCTATGAAAATCCACGAGCGCACTAATCTCATGATGTAAGAAAACATGAGACTCATGAGCAGGGAAATTAGCGAACTCCGTAGACAGAGAACCCCATCCCCGGTTCGCCACACATCAATGGATCAGTCTTCTTCTTCCGAGGAAGGGCGGCCCCGTGAAAGAAGGCCGCTCGAACGACCTCAGAATTTGGAGCAGCTGACGTTCGGATCTTTGGGGTCCCGCGAGGATATTGCACGAGCACTAGGAACCAATGATCCCACTCAGGGGCAAATGCTCCAGCCCCCTCCTCCCGAGATCGACCGAGAGCGTAGGGAACGAAGTAGAGCAGAAGCAGCTCAAAGAAGAAGGGCATCTCCTGAACAAGAGCCCAGAAGGAACGCGGATACCAGGGCCAGGGAACCTGAACGGCCCCTAACCAATGCTGACGTACATGCAATGGTACGCCAGATTATGTCCGAAAGCCGGAACTATACCAATGAAGATTATGGCATTGAGCGAAGCCATACTTCTTTCACTGACGACATCCTCGACTTTCAGTTTCCCCGGCGTTTTAACCTGCCGCAGATGGACAAGTACAATGGAAGAACCGATCCGGGACAGCATTTGATGCGATACTCGTGGCTCATGAATGCTGCTGCTGCTCCTGACGCGGTGAAGTGTAAAGCATTCCCGATATATTTAGAAGATGTGGCGCTGCTATGGTTTACCCGACTCCCCCCTCGTTCGATATCGAATTATAGGGAATTGAGCGAACGTTTTATGAATCAGTTCCGACTCCATACCCGAAAGTCTAAAAGTGTTATTGAGTTATCAAGAATTAAGCAGGCGCCAGGAGAGTCTTTGAGGTCATATCTCGACCGTTTCAGCTTAGCTGTGACTGAAGTTAGTGACCCACATGAGCCCACCATCTTGATGGCTTTGAAGGAAGGAGTCGATCCTGACTCCGAGTTTGGAGATTACCTTTCTGGGAAGACACCCTCCACGAGAGAGTTATTCTATGAAAAGGCCGATATTTATTTAAGACGAGAGGAGGCCAGGGCAAACCGAAAGAGAAAGTCTGGAGCGGCTTCAAAAGAAAATGTTCAGAATAATGTCGCCGTGAAGCAGTCTGAAGAAAGTTCCGGAAAAGTTGAAGTGAATGTGGGAAACAAGAGTGGAAACGACAATTCTGGAAACGGGGGCAACAACAATAACCGTAATGCGAACGGTAACAGAAGAAATAGAAATAGGGGAAGTGATCCTAACAAAAGACCCCGATTCCAGACTTATGAGAATTATACACCGTTGAACGACACTCTGGAGAACATTTACTTGGAAACATACAATGTTTTGCAATATAAAAGACCGCCACCTCGCGACTCAACGGAGAAAGAAATGGCAACTGGGAAGTTTTTTTTGTTTCATGGAACTCATGGGCATTCAACCAATGAATGTCGACATTTGAGAGACGTGATTGAGAAGCTGCTACGCGAAGGGAAACTGGATGAATATAAGGTTGCCCCGAGGGACAGGGGGCAAGGAGAGCAGGCTCCAAAACAGATTCAATCTGCTCCCAAGCCTACAGCGCAGCAGAAAGGCAAGGGAATTGTTATCAACTCCATAGTGGGTGGACCCCACCCAGCAATCCGCAGTTTTAGAGCGATGGATCAATATGTGAATGCTGCCAAGCACGTAGATGTGAATGAAGGTGATGATTTGGAAGATATCACTCCCATAAAACAACAGAAGACAATGTTTGACGACGTGGTATTCCGTAGCAGAGATAATACCGGGATCCAGTCACCCACCGATGATCCGTTGGTCATTACTACCACCATTGGGCCGGCCTTGGTTCATAAGGTGTTAGTAGACAACGGAAGTTCTGTTAATATTTTATTTAAAAAGTCATTTGATCAGATGAAGCTTGAATCCGAAGATTTGAAGCCATGCGAAGGTTGGATCCGAGGCTTCAACGGGGCGTCAACAGCTCCAATGGGGTACATAGAATTGCCCGTAACCTAGGGGCAAGGAGAACGCCGAAGAGTACGGATGCTTCAGTTTGTAGTGTTGGACGTAGATTCGCCTTATAATGCATTTTTGGGAAGGCCTGCCCTTGCTGAGTTCAGGGCTTGCATCGCCCCTTGGTGTTTGTTGCTTAAGTTCCCAACTGAAGCTGGAACTGGAGTAATGAGAGGAGATCAAGTTTCCGGACGGGCCTGCTATGTTGCCGAATTAAAGATGTTGATGAAAGGACTTAACATCGAGAGTAAAGATGCCTCGCCTCCCCCAAAGGGGGGCTCGGCGTAGCAATTAGAGGGATTGGCCCCGAAGGAGTTGCCCAAAGGAACGCCCGAAGACCTGGATCCCAGAAAAGACGAGGAACCAGAGACTAGAAATGCAACTCCTAATGAAGCGACAGTGGACATTCCCATTGATGAAGCTGATCCAATGAGAGTTTTGAAGATTGGATCTCAGTTGGATCCACGTCGGGCCAAAGAACCAGCTGACTTCCTGAAGGCAAACTTGGACGTGTTTGCCTGGACCCACGCTGACATGTGTGGGATATCGCCATCCATCATAAGTCACTCACTAAATGTAAACCCGAAACACCCGCCTGTAAAGCAAAAGAGACGTATGCTGGGCCCAGAGAGGTCGGTTGCACTCAAAGAAGAAGTGGAGAAGCTGAAGCATAACGGATTTATTCGAGATTCGACATATCCCGACTGGATATCGAATCCCGCCGAACGGAAAGTGGCGGACTTGCATTGATTTTTCAGATTTGAACAAAGCTTGCCCGAAAGATAGTATCCCACTTCCCAGGATTGACCAGCTTGTAGATTCGACAGCGGGACATGAACTTCTCTCTTTCATGGACGCATATTCCGAGTACAATCAAATTCCTATGCACGTGCCAGATCAAGAACATACGAGCTTCATTACAAATTTGGGGTTATGCTGTTATGTGGTCATGCCGTTCGGATTGAAAAACGCTGGAGCCACTTATCAGCGCTTGGTGAACAGAATGTTTTATAATCAAATAGGGAAGACTATGGAAGTTTATGTGGATGATATGCTTGTCAAATCGAGACAGTCCTCCAGCCATACGCAAGACCTGGCAGAAATGTTTGGCATCCTGCGAAAGTATCGGATGAAGTTGAATCCTTTGAAATGCTCATTTGGAGTGGCATCGGGAAAATTTCTAGGCTTCATTGTGAGCTCCCGAGGAATTGAAATCAATCCCAGCCAAATAGTAGCAATTAGAAACATTGAAGAGCCGAGGAGAATTAAAGACGTCCAAAGTCTTGCGGGGAAAATAGCTGCGTTGAGTAGGTTTATCTCCAAAGCCACGGACAAATGCGTCCCATTTTTTGATTTGATCAAAAGGGGAAAAAAGAACTTCGAGTGGACTCCGGACTGTGTTGAGGCCTTTCGAAATTTATTGGAATTGTTAGAAAAATCTCTGATTTTGTCAAAGCCAGTGGACCACGAAGAATTGTTTGTTTACTTGGCAGTTTCGGCTCACGCTGTTAGCACAGCCTTGGTTCGGGAAGAAGACAAAGTGCAAAGGCCAGTATATTATGTAAGCAAGAAATTGGCAGCGGCAGAACGCAACTACCCAAAAATTGAGAAGCTCGCTTACAGCCTCCTAATCGCATCCCGAAAACTTCGTCACTATTTCCAAGCTCATCCAATAACCATATACACTGACCAGCCTCTGAGGCAGGTGTTGCAGAGACCCGAAGCATCGGGACGGTTGATCAAATGGAATATTGAATTAAGTCAGTTTGATTTAAATTTTCAGCCACGAAGATCGATCAGGGGGCAAGCTCTGGCAGATTTTATAGCAGAGTTCACCATCCCAGAGGAGGAAGAAATCGATGACAGAGTGGTCAAGTCCGAAGATGAGTTAAAGATAGATCCATGGAAGCTATACACAGATGGAGCCAAGAACGACCGAAGGTCCGGAGCTGGAATCGTCTTAGTCACTCCTGAAGGACGGTCGTTATATTACGCTCTACGATTAGAATTTTCGGCGACTAACAATGACTCTGAATACGAAGCCCTGATTGCCGGGCTGAAGCTTGCTAAAGACCTCGGAATAAAAGTGTTGGACATATTCTGCGACTCCAAAATCGTTGTTTGCCAAGTGCGAAAGGAATTTGTGGCTCGGGGACCTCGACTCATCGCCTACCTCGGGAAAGTGAAAAAGCTATTGAGCAACCTGGAGCGGTACAGTATAACGCATATCCCAAGAGCCGAAAACCAGAAGGCAGACAAGCTGGCAAAGCTAGCTAGTTCCGACAATCCAGAAGAGACTGAAATAATTTCAATTGAAACGTTAGAATCGCCAAGTTTTGAGTTGATGGAAATTGAGTTCTCTTTCGAAGCGGAACCGGAGAAGGAGTCGTGGATGACCCCAATCAAAAACTTCCTTAAGAATGAGGCACTCCCATCAAAGAAGAGTGAGAGAAGGGCTATAGTTCGCAAGGCTACCAGATATGTCCTACAAGATGATACTCTTTATAGGCAAGGATTTTCTATGCCCCTGTTACGATGTATAGCACACGACGACATCAAACGTGTACTAAGAGAAGTACACGAAGGTGAGTGTGGAGATCATACAGGAGGTCAGACTTTAGCAAAAAAGATATTGCGTTATGGATACTTCTAGCCCACAATTAATAAAGATGCAGCTGATTATTCACGACGCTGCGATAAGTGCCAGAGATTCGCCAAAATCCCCAGAGCACCGTCGACTCAACTCAAATCGATGGTGAGTCCTTGGCCTTTTGCCACGTGGGGAATTGATATCATCGGAGTTCTACCACTTGCTAAAGGAGGAGCGAAATATGCAATAGTCACTGTGGATTATTTTACGAAGTGTGTGGAAGCTGAGCCCTTAACCAAGATTACGGCAAGGAAAGTGATAAGTTTTGTGGTTAGAAATATTATATGCCGATTCGGGATCCCAAGAACCATTATAACTGATAACGGAACCCAGTTCGATGGTGCTGAATTCAGAAATTTCTGCCAGAAATATAAGATCGACAAACGGTATACTGCGGTTGCTTATCCGCAGTCGAACGGGCAAGTAGAAGCAATAAACAAAGTTATAAAATCCATCCTCAAGAAACGGTTAGAGCGCGCAAAGGCGAAATGGGTTGACGAATTGCCCTTAGCTTTGTGGGCATATCGAACAACATTTAAGACAGCTACTGTCATACCCCTTTCTCTCTCTCTCTTTTGGTTCAGAAGCATTAATTCCAGTAGAGCTTGAAGTTCCTTCCCACCGGGTGACGTATTATGACCCGATGACGAATCGGGCGCTATTACTCGAATCTCTTGATGAAATCGAAGAGAAAAGGGACGAAGCAGATTTGCGCGCGGCAAGACATCGACGTCAGATGGCACGCTATTACGACAAAAAAGTTCGCCTTAGGACTTTTGAACCAGGAGATTTGGTACTAAAGAGAATCTTTCCTTCCCTTCCTCACCTCGGTCCAAAGTGGGAAGGACCCTTTGTCATCCAACGGAAACTTGAAAAAGGAACCTTCAAGTTAACGGCCGTAGATGGCGAAGAAGTACCTAGGGCATGGAATGCCCAGCACTTGATGCGATATCTGGATTAGAAATGTTGTATTCTTTGTTATTCTTTTTATGAACTCTATAAAAAGGCACGACTTGCCTTAGAAAAATCTGATGAAATGAATAAAGGACTATAAAGTGGATGTAGGCTACGACTTAGCCGAACCACTATAAAAATATCGTGTGTTATTTACTTTCATGCATTATATATATACATTCATCGGCTATTCTGTTGTGATTATGGAATATAAGATGATTCAAAACCTGAAAGGTTGAAAACAGTTTATATGCAAGAAAAAGCACAATGACTATTTGTGCGATAAGACATAAAAGAATGAGAAAACGACATTCTTAACTCTAACTCTCGAGAATTGAGAGAGAGAGTATAAAAGGACGGGAAGACGACGTCCTCTGAGGCGTGAAGGTGCACCCAGACAAGAAACCGCCTCAGTAAGAACTCTAACCTGAGTATAAGACATGAGAGTATATAAAAAAAAATGCCAGAAAAAACGACAGGCATTGACGACACAGAAAATGCAATCCCGTCAGAAAATCGGGGACATTCAGACTACTTGATTAAGTCTTGAATAGTTTTTTGAGATTGACTGGGGGCATATATGTATACACATATTTCCCCCTACCATAACTTCATCACACAACTATAGTAAGACATGCATTCTTACATAAGTGTAAAACTAATGGCTAACAGACATTGCAGAAAATAAATTATTTTTTATTTATAAATGAATGAATTTGTACAGGAAAACAGTCAAAAAGAAAGTGCAAGGGCCACCCTCATAGCAACAATTATTGGTTAACCAAATGCTAAAATAACGCAAGACAACCACTACTTAGACTTTGAAGGAGGCTTGGACTTCTTGGCGGCTTTCTCCGCATTCTTCGCCTCTTTCTCGGCCTCCGTCAAGATGCACTTTGATTTTTTCTTTCCTGAAGATGCGGCGCTGGAATCGGTTGACTTCTTCCCGGAGGGCGGAGCGCTGGAATCAAGAGAAGATTTTTAGCGAGTTCCTCTGTAATAGATCTAGTTGAAAGCTTAACAACTAACTTTGATCCCGCATCAACAACTGCGAGAGGCTTGAGGATTTCAGGGTCTAAGTCTTCAGCTTTTAACTGCAAGCGTTTATCTTGGTCAGCTTTCATTGCAGCCAAAGTAACATCATCTGCACTTTTAGACTCCCCGACTATTGCCACCTCTGGATCTTCCTCATGTCCTCCGTCGCCGCTATCATCCTTTAAGGCGGCTATCATTTCTTCATCACGGGGAGTGTCAGCCTTAGGCGGTTCGCTTCCTTCTCCCAAATCTATAGGAGCAGCCTTGTCCTTTCCCCCTTTTGCCTTCTCCGTAGGCTCTGTCCCAGAGGCGGCTCCCTGAGTCACATCTGTCTTTCCGGATGGCTCAATACCTATAGAGTGAGAAGCAACAGTTATCAACTCAGGAGAAAATAATGAGTTTTTCATCGATTGCTCAATCACGTGGCGAAAGGTAGAAATAGCCTTGACGAATTGAGGAGAAAATGTAGGGATACCTTCCGTAGACTTCTCGGCAGGGGTAACTGCTGTCTCGGATGCCATTTCGGGAATAGGGGATAGCAGAGTTGTTCGAGGAATTCCCGGGTTTTCAGGATCATACCCCTCTACTTCAGAGGTTGCGGGGGCAGTAGAAGAGGAACCAGCCTCGGGAACGTTCTTCTGTTTAGTCCTCCGCCTCTCTTCTTCCATAGCATCGGCAATAAGGCGGCGCCCTTCAGCTAGGCGTTCTGGCTCATCATCCCTTAAGTATTTCTCCATCAGCTTGTCCTCATCGATGGAGTCAACCTTGAGCTCCTCTTTTTCCCACTCAACGATCTGACTCCAAACTTGGACTAGGGTAGATGGATAATCCTCAATCCAAGAAATGTTCCGGCGACGGATGATATGTGCAAAGAGTTCAATCATTAATTCGCCGAAACCCTGAATCTCTGCCTCCGCCTCTGACAATTGTTTGCGAGCCTCCTTAGTGGATTTGATAGCACATTCAACGTTACCCTCCGCCAGGGAAGCTCTGTTCTCCGCCTCCATTAGCTTAGAAGCCAAGTTAGCATTTTTCTTTTCTAGCTCAGCATTCCTCCTTGCCAACTCGGCATTTTTCCGTTCAAGGTCAGCGTAAGAAAGGCGCATTTTAGCGGCATCTGACTTAGCATCTTCAGCTTGCTTTTTTAACTCAGAACGTTCTTGAATGTGAGATTCAAGCAATTCATGGTAACGTTTTTGCATATCTTCAAATTGCTGTTTGAAGCTAGTGGCATCCCTTTGAGCAACAACAAGCTGGGCCTGTGTGTCCTCCAAATCTTTTCCTAGATTCTTTAAAGCCTTTGCATCGTCCTCCGCGATTTTTTGCATCGAATCAGCATTCGTGATTAGAGTACGGATGATTCTGGAAAGCTGGCGTGAATATTTGAACATTTCAAAATACTGTTTTTCGACCGCATCTATCTTTGCTTTGGCCTCTTCTGCCCACCTGGAAGAAATTGGCTCGAGGGCAGGTAAAAAAGTCAAGTTCTCGAAGTAATGTTCGGGAAATTGCTCCTCCAAATACGCCCGCTTGATTGCAGTTTCAGCATCTAGTGGTGGAGGGGCGGGAATCGTTAGTTCAGTGTCCCTGTGTGTGGAGGATTCAATAGTTCCTTTATCTGTTCTAGGCCGTTTAGCAGAGACTTTTCGTTTACTTCACGACTCAGTGTCTTTCGGCGGACTTCTCTCCCTGCTGCGCTTTTCTTGGGAAGAGGTGGAGTCTTTCGGTTGCGGCCTATCCTCTTCCCGACGGCCTTGATAACCTTTATATCTCTCTGGGTCCGTCCGAACAGGAGAGCGAGAACGCGAAGTTCGAGAGCGATAGGGTTCATAAGGCCTTCACTCCTCCCTACCGCGATCATCGCGACGATCATACTCAATATCATGAGGTGGATTAGACATGCTGCGGCGGAGTTTCCTGATATCGTAATAAGATCGGGACATCGTGCCTGCACAATAAAACAAATGATATTCAGGATCAACATTTTCACAAAGAGAAAGATGCAGTGAGTTGTGATGTTATTGTGTAAAGTGTGTCCTAAGTGGTGTTTTTTCCATCCAACCAACCCGAGTCCGAAGCTAAACTAGTACGGGCGGGCTCTTTGGCCTTAGCAGGAGTGGTCTCTTCAGAAGAGGTGAAAACTAAAGGATCCTTCCTAAAATCCTCTGAAGTGTATATAGTTTCAAGTAAGGGGAGATCCCCCAAACCCTGAAATAATGGGTCATCAGTACTAGGGACATCTCCCTCGGAAGCATCAATTGGCGAACCTTTGGAGGACGTTGACCTTTCTGGAGAAATGGCATCCTCAGGAGCAGTATATCCTTCACGATGCTCTTCGGCCAAGTTAGCCAATTCATCATCTTGAGTAGAAGAAGGAGAGGGTGAAGCTTGAAGAGGCACTGTAGGAGCTCCCGAACCTTCCCCTGTTTCTGGGACTACATCCACTGGAGGAATATATACGTATGGAGCCATCCCATGACCAATACTACGAGTAACAGATAGCAATCCATGAAAATGAAGATACTCGTCCTTAAGGACTTCATCAATAGTCAAAAACTTCTGATCGCCATTAAGGAGCTGATGCATCCGATCAAAGAATACTTGGTCTGATATTTGTTTTGGGTTGTCGACTGAAAACAAAAGAAAAATGAGTTAAGGCGATGACTTGAATGTATAGAGCCGAGATTTAGAAAACCAGTGCTTTACTTGATTTCGTCCACCTCCTAGCACACCCTGGTTGTCGCTTCACATAAAACCATTCCAGCCTGGAATCTCCAGCTTTACTACTGAATGGCACTGAGATTATCTTCCTCTTAGGGACGGACTCAAAATAGCAGAAAGAAGGAGTTTCTCGAGTCCGATGCTTGAAGTTGTAAAAGAAATGAACGTCGTCGAAAGTGAGCTCTATGCCTAAGATGTCACGGTATGCTATATATAAGGTGTGTAAGTAAGCATATGAATTGGGATGCAGCTGCATGGGGGCAATCCGCATTTGTCTTAGAAAATCAACGATGAAGGGAGAAAATGGAGGGATAGCACCGACCATGCACATCAACCGAGTAATTGCCATATACCCTTCTGGAGGGTTGTGGGGACGGTCAGTTCTCGAAGGCACCAGGGTGTCCCCTTTTAGTATCCCGTATTTTAAACAAATTCGGATAAGTCTGTCGTTGTCGATTGTTGATTCAACAGAATCTTGGGGCGATTCCAATATGATAGCCGATTCAAACTCATCAGGAGCCCGATCGTCACCAATCCCTCCTTCCTCTTCAAAACCTAGAGAAACTTCACCCTCCGAAGACACGTTGTCACTTTCGCAATTTCCAACCTCGTAGTCTGAACCCTCATTATTCCATTCTGGATCCAAAGGAAAAGATATGTCCTCGAGAGTAATTTTGTTGGAGGTTCCGGGGCCCCTTTCTTCTCAGCTAGTCTAGAAGAGCGTCTGGGTCTCATGGTCATAAAACTATTGAAGAAGCAATAACACAAGTTAGAGTAAATTAGCCCGTGTTCCCCCGTGCATTTGTGCAAACTAAAGTGTAAACAGTGTATGTGGAAAGTGTAAAGTAAATGTTTAAAAGTGCGACGCAAAATTTTGACAAAGTATAAAGGATTGAAGTAGTTCTTGATGTCCAGTTACGTTCGCAAGGCACTATCCTAACTATCCATTAAATTGAAGATTATGCCAAAAGTTGATTGGGCCAGTTAAACGAGTTTTTTATGTGTTAAGATAGACTGCACTTCGGTTCGGTTTGGGCGCACTCATTGGGATCGGATCGGAGGCGTAGCCTTGGGCTCGGATATCTCATTGAAACTCAGAAATCAAAATCGGATCGGCTCGGAAGTAGGTTACCCGAACAGTTCGGGTCGGACCACGTAGTCATGCCTCTCCACCTTTATCTTACAGACCGACCCGATTCGGTTAGGTGAGTTCCATTTCTCCCCTTCTTTAACTACTTGCTCCGACCCGATCCGACTTTCTGAACTTCATTTCTTTTTCCCTTTCACTACTTGCTCCGACCCGATCCGACTTTCTGAACTTCATTTCTTTTTCCCTTTCTC
Organism: Allium sativum; assembly: GCA_030737875.1. NCBI lineage: Eukaryota > Viridiplantae > Streptophyta > Magnoliopsida > Asparagales > Amaryllidaceae > Allium > Allium sativum. The sequence continues at coordinate 254,562,322 of CM060927.1, read as the reverse complement.
TGCTTGCCCCGACCCGATCCGACCTTCTGGACCTCTTCTCTTTTTTATCCATTATCATACTCCATCGCCCGAACCGATTCCCTATGATCTTCTTCTTCCTCCCTTTTGGCCTCAAACCACAACTCCCTCTTCCAACGCCTCAAAGTAGCAGCGAGGCCACCAACGACGATAACGAAGGAAGAGGAGACTGCGGCGTGGAAACCACGTCCAGATCAGTCGAATTGACCACCGGTTTCGATTAAAACTTGTTATCACGAAACTAATCAAGGATTCAAACCTACCAGAGTATGTAAATTGGAAATTCGCACGAGAATGGTGGAAAGTTTTTATTTCTTTTTCTCTAAGTCTTGGATTTCCGAAACAGAAAGGGTAAGACGATAAAAAGGAAATAAGAGGAAGATGAAGACCCAGTTTATATAGAGAAGCAGGGTGACTATTCGTCTCCCCGTTCGGACTGGATCGACAGTCCAGTAGCAAAGCTTGGCCCAATATTCCAATGAAAAATAGAAAGAGGAGGGGGACTGTTCGGATCGGAATCCGAACCGAACGGAATTCTATAACTCTGCAGTGAATTAAATTGAAGTTCGAAGAAGAAGATGAAAACACAAGGAAAATCAAAGGAAAAATTACCTAGAAAACGCTGTGCAATATAATCAAAGCATGCTCCATCTCCAACAGAAGCATCCTTTGAGGGGGCAAAATGTTAGCCCACTTTGTGAACTGGGAAACACAAAGTCGAGATGTGAAACATTGAAGAACTTGGAAAGCATTATAGCGGGTCGGATCGGAGAGGTTTTGCTGTTCGGATCGGTGAGCTGTTATTGTTGGAATCATTGAGGTTCTGCTGTTCGGATCGGAGAGCAACCTACTGCCAGTTGGAGCGGAGGGCTACCTGCTACAGAGATAGATCAGAACGGAGCAGAAGTGGATGAAGACTTAGTCTTGGTTTAATCCGGATCGGATCGGATACTCCGATCCGAACCCCCACTGCAGGCTCCTCCGATCCGAACCCATATTCCACATCATTCTCCCCTATGATCGCCTGGTTATTCGGATCGGTTATGACCAGTTCCTGCCCACAACGTCCACTGCTCTGATGCGTTGTCAACACTAAAATCTATCCGAACCCGAGGATGATGGGATGGAAGACACGTGGCTCCGATCCGGATCGGGTTCTGAGCAAATTTTCACCTATAAATACCCCGTCTGGAGACAATGAAAAGGATCTTCTTTTTGGCACTTTGAGAGTTCATCCACTTTCATAACTCGAATTCCAGCACTCCCGGATAATCCAAATCGTCTTTCAACATTTGTTTTTAGACAATTGAGTGAATGTATGTGAGTTGTGAGAGAAATTGAGTGAATATCTCATTGTAACTGCAACAATATCATTGAGAATAGTGATTGACAAGTGGACGTAAGCTTTTCTTCGCCGAACCACTATAAATTCTGTGTCTTCATTTTACTTTTGATCCTATTTCATTTTGCTTTTAATCAATTTGGGTGTTAGAACCACTTTTTGGTCTAACAAGTAGTTAGCCAATAAATGATAGTTCACAAACTTATTTGCAGTGAAGTCGAAATGTAAAGCTTCAAATATGTTAGATCAACCACATTTAGAAAACTAAAAATAAATATGCAATCAATACCAAAAGTGAAACAGTGAACCAACGTAAATAGATATAATATCTGTCAATAGACAATAGTAATACAGCAAAATGCTTGTAAAAGAATCAAAGTAAATTATTCCAGTATATTATCAAAGTCAATATCATACTCACTCATTATCAATTCGTTGCATTACAGTCACTGTTATCACGTCGACGACTAGTCGTCGACTGGTCGTCGACAAGTCGACATGTCGCTTTCTGAAGTTCGACGATGATCGACTTATTCATTTCGACGGTAAACCCTAATTGGCCCAGAAACCCTAATTTTGGATCGACAGCAGTAGAAAAAGATCGATGTTTTACTAATCGATATTTTACCTCGACATCGATATTTTGCCTTGGAGAGAAACCCTAATTTCTTGGATCGAGAGCTGCTCCACCTCGCGACGCCTGCTCGTGGCTCCTCGCTAATTTCTTGGATCGAGAGCTGCTCCACCTCGCGACGCCTGCTCGCGGCTCCTCGCTGCTCCTCCTCGCGGTTATACTTGATGAAGCGTGTAGACTTCTTTTAATTTTTATTCGATACCAATACAGATAAGCATCTTTCAAATAATTTTAAAATTAAGAGGATCTAGAGTGGGGTCGGTAAGTTGAGTCAACGAGCTGAAAAATGGGCTCGTTATTACTGTTTATCACTGTTACCTATTAATTTGACACTGCTACCGTTAATGCCTGTTAATTGGATGTCATTAATGCTAGATAAGATAATGATGATATTTTTTGGCTGTTGTCTATCTATAAATTTGCTCAATTTCTTATTATATATTTAAGTCTAATAAATATATGTATATAAAAGACTTGTCGACTAGTCACGACTAGTCAGGCGACTTGTCGACTAGTCTTCTAGACGGTAGTGGCTCGACTTGGCTCGACTTGGCGTCGTGATAACCTTGATTACAGTAATGGATAATTTACGTCTAAATCTCACTAACATTTAAATTATTGATGTTATTTCATACATGTTAAATAGCTGAGTTGTTACGCACATGATATTGACACACGTAACACACTGAAAGTCATTAACAGGTGATCATTATGAGCACATGTTTGCTGACATGGTTCCATTTCAAAAAATTCAGACACGTTATTATATATGCATAACCAAACATACTTGTGAACTAACGAATTCAAGAAATATAACATAAGGCATACTACTTGAAAACACAAAACATATATATTAAGTGCTCGTAAAATGAACGCGATCTTCTATAAAATAGGTATACGTAACACATGCTTTTGAGTTAGTGTTATGACAAAAATTTAAGTAACCGAAAATATCTGGAATTTCGATTTAAATGTTCAAATTGTTAAAAATAATATTGCAAACTCAGCAAAGCTTATTTTCATTAATTAATCAGCAGGACATCTTCATATTTTGGTTTTTGTACAATATTAAATCATGTAATTAATCAGTAAACAACCACCAATTTAGCTTTAACTGACTTAATTCCAACCGTGGCTGATTCTTTTCCAAGATCCAAAGTACACTACGCATAATGAAAAATCATTTAAAAGGCATGTTGAAGCTAAAATTACTTTCATTTAATTAAAAGAAGACACCAGCAGGGGAAAACACGTTAGGTTTCATAGCTAAAATATAAATATAATTTAATGCAAGTTCCCACAAATGTAGGATAGAAAGAAAATGATTTATTAACTTACATTGTTGTTTTTCACCCATTCTCTTCTGAAGCATATTAGCTTATGAAGATAAATTATGTTATATTAATGAAAAGGTAAAAAACCGTTACATAAGGGTTGCTCCTGTAATTTTCTATCAATAGTATGTGCAGCTATAGAATCGCAATGCAGAAAGAGTGTTTACCAGTGAGTATCACAAATTTTATTTTGAAATGAGGCAATTACCGAGCCTTTAGCATCATTAAAAAAAAATTAACAGTTAACTTTAGCTATTTTATGAATAAGATTTGATAAATATTTCAATATCATTATTATAAAATTGAAAAAGGAATAATTTTTCACCCAAAGTTTGGGAACAGTATGCAATAAATAACAGAAAAAAACCTCAAATTAGGTTATATTCATATCTATAACTGTGAGTATCTGGAGGCTGGAGCAGGAAGAAAATCAGGCCTTGTGATGATAATTGTAGGTTTTGAGCATGCATTTGAGAGTGAAGCGCGTTAGCCAGTATACTGATGAGTTAAACAACTCAAAAACATATGTCTATCCAATGTTAGAGGAAATAAAGAACGATACTTTTATTGAAAATAAGTACATTTTACCAAAGTTACCGAAATGAATATATTGGTTATAGTATAGAAGATAAAATCAACTTAACACTGTTCGTAATCCCGTGTGGCACAGAAAATTATGGACGTTACAAAACGCATGGCAAGAAAACATTGATAATGTGATACATTTTAGTTTCCATACTTTGCTGAACCATGATGTGCAAAGTTTTAAATAGTATTTGCAATCTGATCTGCCTAATAACCCATTCATACGATTAACTGCAAAGGTGCAAAATAGAAATGATCAGATGGTGGAAACATATAACTTGTATCAAAATCTGACTCAACAGGTGCAAAACACAAAGCAATGCACTGGTATCGAAAACAAAACTTTTTTATAAGTTGATTGACAATTTGTCTGACCCATGCAACGTATTGTTTCGACACGTTTCTTAATTCAACAACATATGTTGGGAAACAAAGGCTGAGTCGCAGGCCAGGTCGCTTTCTTGAAGACGATTCGGTGATCTGGTCGATGGTGCAAAACCAGTTCGTACTTTCGCCGCCGCCTCTAGGATAAAACAGCCTCTCTGAAATTAATAACTGGTCTGCTTTGCACAAACAGATCAGTGCAGATTTGCACTTTCGGATTTAACTGCTCGAAAATTTCTGTAAGAATATTTTAATGGCGGTGGAAGAGGAAGAGAAGAAACTGTCTTTTTTTTTTGTATAGATCTCGTCTAATCTGAAGATAATAATATATAGACGAGGATTAGGTTATTCGAAAATACTGGTCAGTGGAGGAAAATAGGATCTGTGAAATAAATACTTGGTCAAAAGTTTACCGTTTCAAATTAAATTCGGTTCAGAAATATTTTCTGTATTTAAAAAACAGTTCGAAAAAATCAACTGGTCTAAAAATATAAGTATCTACACCACATAGCCAAGGCCCCAAGCCCAAGCCCAAGACCGAACCGAACCGAACCGAGCCGGGCCGGGCCGGGTCGAGTCGAGTCGGTCGGTCGCGCGTGTGGTGGTCATGATGCATAGGCTCCCTCCTCACAACAAAGCATGTATTGGAAGCCCCAGGGCCCCATCAAAGCTTCTTAGAAACAAGTATAAATACTTGCTTTTTTCATATAATCCCATGATGTGGGACTATTAACATTTAGGAGCCATCATACACTTATTTCTATATTTTAAACAATTCACATAAATTTCCAACAATCCCCCACTTGAATTTTTTTAAATATTATCGAGCAGTTTCTAAAAACATAAGACTATGCATAAACAAAGGTGTCATTCGACTTGAACCTTTGCGTAGTGAATAAGATTCAGTTTTTACTAGAGTGACACGTAGTCTTGAACTCTATTCCTGACATCAAACCACACACAATCTTTTCCATAGTGCAATCAAATAAGCCCATGCGTTTATGGCCATGCACGTTTATCCCAGCTTAGTAAACGCTCTAGAAGTTTTGCCCAAAACTCCATAGGAAACAGCCACATTTCCACATTCACATAGGTGAGTCTATCAAGTGTACTCCTGAAGGTAGGTACTCCACTCCAAATAGAATATAGATCTCATTAAGAGTTTCCATTAACTCATCCTCTATCACTTCAGGAATACATGCTTCTTAATTTATTATATAGCATGTTCGACTTCTATCACTACACAACTTGTTTTTACCCATTGAACCTAGTTCTTGGGATCTCCCCTCATTTAGGTCGGGTTACCATTGTGCGTGATTCCACAATCTCAGGGCAATAGTCCAATTCTTTTAGAATTATTAATGACTTTCTTTCTGGTTAGTCCTTTCGTCAAAGGATCTGCCAAATTATCATCACTTTATATGTGATGTCCTCTAACAATACTGTGTATACGACTTTCATTTCTTACCGTTGTAATATCGGTTCTGTTTTTCTTTCAAAAGTCGTCAAATTTTTCATCACTATATATGTGATGTTCTTTTACAGTATTGTGCTTACGACGTCGTTTTCTACCGTTGTTATAACGGTTCTATACTTTTTGTAATAGCCGCGGAACTATCACAACCGATTACACCGCTGGTGTCTATTTTTCATTTATAGGGATCTCAAATAGCAGATTTCTTTAGTTCTCTGCTTCTTAACTAGCTGTAGCTAGTGCTATCATCTCAGTCAATATAGTATACTGAGTCAAGATATTCTGTTTCTTAGATTTCCAAGAAACAGTTCTTCCAGCAATGCTAAATATATAGCCACTGGTCGCAATAGAATCATCAAGATAAAATATTCCAGTCAGCATCGGAATATCTTTCAAGTACAACTTGAAACTTTTCATAATGTAATCCAAGGTTCATGGTTCGTTTAAGGTATCTCATGACCCCTTTAATATCATGTCAATGCTTTATACTAGGTCTACTGGTAAACCTGCATAATTATCCCATGACATAGGCAATGTCGGGTCTAGTACATTCAGTGGCATACCGTAGGCTGCTAATGATGCTCGCAAAATCAGACTGTCTTACACCTTCATCAGTGTTCTTAAATAACTTTACACTGAGACCATATGGTGTACATGCAGGTTTACAGTCAAAATAATTGTATTTCTTTAGAGTATTCTCAATTTAATGAGATTGATCCAAAGAAAATCCCCTTTTTGACCCAGTATTCTTAATACCAAGGATTACACTCGCCTTACCTAGATCTTTAATATCAAAATTGGCACTTAATAAAGATTTGACTAAATTTATGGCATGAATGTTTGACCCAAAGATGAGTAGGTCATCTACATAAGGCATATAATAGTGCAAATGTCATTCTCAGATTTGTAATAAATGCATTTGTCACTTTCATTAACTTTAAAACCATGTGAAATGATTAAAGTTCTCAATTTGTTTTTATGTCATTGTTATGTGCTTGTTTTAAACCATATAATGGTTTATCTAATTTGCATACTTTATGTTCTTGACTATGTACTACGAATCCTTCAGGCTGGTCCATATGAATTTCTTCTTCTAATTCACCGTTCAAAAATGCGGTTTTAACATCCATTTGGTGTATTAATAAATTATGAATGGAAGCAAGTGAGATTAATACCCGGATGGATGTTATTCTAGTTACAGGTGAAAAAATATCGAAGAAATCTATATTTTTTTTCTCTAAAACCTTTAGCTACTAGTCGTGCTTTGTATTTATCAATAGTACCATCAGGTTTTAGCTTTCTTTTTAAGTACCCATTTACAGCCTATAGATTTACAACCAGAGGGTAAATATGTCAAATGCCAAGTCTTATTGGATTTCAAAGAATCCATCTCATTATTTATAGCCTCTCGCCAAAAATCGACATCTAAAGAAGATAAGGCCTCTTGGAGGTTTAAGGGATCCTCCTCTATAGTAAAAAATTCGAACCAAATTCGTTTACGGTTCTTGCTCTTTTACTTCTTCTATGTTCAACTTCAGAACTTTTATTAAGTTCTGTTCTAATAGGCGTACTTGATGTGCCCCCACTATTCCTTAATTTAAAAAGAAATTTTGTTTCATAAAAATTGGCAACATTTGATTCAAATTATATTATGTGTATTCAGGTCATAAATTCTGTATGCTTTGCTATTAAAAGCATAGCTTACAAATACACATTCGTATGATTTACTTGTCAATTTTATTCTCTTAGGGTCTGGAATGCGAACATATGTTAAGCAACCCCAAGTTCTAAAGTATGACATATTGGATTTATATTTCTCCAAAATTTCATAAGGCGAAATTTTATTCTTAGATTTGAGGATTCTATTCAGAACATAACATACAGTCTATAAAATATCCCCCCCCCCACTAATGTTTTGCTGCACCAAAATTTAATAAAATGACAATTACTAATTCGGTAAAGGTCCTATTTTTTTTTAGCATTACCTTCCATTTCAGGTGAAAACGGTGCAGTTCTCTTATGTACAATATATCACATAAAAAATCCAGAATAGAATTTGATTCATATTCTGTTCCTCTATCACTATGTGGTCTCTTAATTTTCCTATTTGCTTGATTTCAATTTTGAATATTTCAAACATATCAAATGCATCACATCTTTAAGAATCAATGTCTTTCCAATCATATGTTTTATTTTCATATTACCAGTCTCTACAGCTTAAGTGGTGCGAGAATCTCACAACACACTTTCTGATCGTCAGCAACCGTGTATATTGTGAATATATCACGATCATAGCAAACATGGCGAGAAACACCAATGTCTACCCACCAACCCTCTGATCCACCAACAAGGTGAATCTCAATGATCATAACCGTCAGAGGTTCCTCAGTCAGGTTTGCCTACGGTGCAGGGTCTGGCCTGTTCGAATACATTAGTGTCATATGATCTGGTTTTCTACAGTTGTATTATAGAATAACTATCCAGAATCATTCATTTGAGTTGATTGCTGCTGTCATTTATGGTTTCCATGCGGATTCCATTCTGTTATTTACTGGTCGGTTGTTGATGCTTACTATTTTTTTTAAAGATGTTCATATGTTTGAGAATTTATATTTTCTCATAGGAAAATATTCATAAACTCAGAGACTAACATAAATTATCCACATGTATGCAACAAAGGTGTTCTATGTTCTATCTTTTCACTTGTATGCATATAAACTATGTCAATTTGTTTGATGCAAAAAATCTATTCATCCAATTAATGTCAATTCTTAAGAACATTGTCAAATAACATACCCATTCTATTAACGTCAAATTTTTAGTGACATTTCCCAATATTATATGTGTTCTATTAATGTCAATTCTTACTGACATTTTTCAAATAACATACACATATTCAACAGAATTACCATGGTGAAAAGGAATCATTTAAATTGGCACACTGAATATAATTCGTCCTCTGAGTGACCATTATTGCGTTGTCATCATAATTGCAATATCAACAGGTAATCATCTCTCAGTTATTTTCGTTCATATTGACACCATGATGAAAATATCAATAATGTAACATTTAAGTCCAACACTAGATCCCTAACATTAATTATATTTTAGTATTTTCCTTGTCAAATGCAGACACTAGAAACTTACTGCAGTATCAATAACATAACCACCAAAACAAAATTCAATGAAAGTATCGGTAGTGTTTATGGTGGTCCAAAAATGAAAGACTTACAGTCCAATTGGAATCAGCTGTAGTTCCAGGTTTGATCGCAACCTCCAAGATAGCCAAACAAAGCAGACTTTTAACTAAGGATTTCGCAAAAATTAAGCTTGAATATACCCCCTGCTTCTTCACTTTCATTAGCTGCTTATTCACCGCAAATGTTGTATCTTTCATCTTCTGAATTTTTAGCTGATTGGCAAACAAATCCTTTGCTTCCGAAATCACAACCTTAGTGGACCGGATCTGGTTCCTTATGACTCATTCAAACCGGAGATTACTAAAACATGCGGAGGGTTGCCGTAATTTTTGTTCAATGACAATGTTTCCATTTCTGTTCGAAAATAATTTATCGTAGAAAGGGAGCCGCTTTATCTAGGGTTTCGGTCATAGCCATTGTTTCGGATCGTCTTCAAATTGTTGGGAAACAATGGCTGAGTCGCGGACCAGGTCACTTTCTTGAATACGATTCGGCGATCTGGTCGATGGTGCAAAACCAGTTCGTACTTTCGCCGCCGCCTCTAGGATAAAACAGCCTCTCTGAAATTAATAACTGATCTGCTTTGCACAAACAGATCAGTGCAGATTTGCACTTTCAGATTTAACTGCTCGAAAATTTCTGTAAGAATATTTTAATGGCGGTGGAAGAGGAAGAGAAGAAACTGTCTTTTTTTTTTGTACTGATCTCGTCTAATCTGAAGATAATAATATATAGACGAGGATTAGGTTATTCGAAAATACTGGTCAGTGGAGGAAAATAGGATATGCGAAATACTTGGTCAAAATTTTACCGTTTCAAATTAAATTCGGTTCAGAAATATTTTCTGTAATTAAAAAACAGTTCGAAAAAATAAAGTTTTTCTGGTCTAAAAATATAAGTGTCTACACCACATAGCCAAGGCCGCAAGCCCAAGCCCAAGACCGAACCGAGCCGAGCCGGGCCGGGTCGAGTCGAGTCGGTCGGTCGCGCGCGCGCGTGTGGTGGTCATGATGCATGGGCTCCCTCCTCACAACAAAGCATGTATTAGGAGCCCCAAGGCCCCATCAAAGCTTCTTAGAAACAAGTATAAATACTTGCTTCTTTCATATAATCCCATGATGTGGGACTATTCACATTTAGGAGCCATCATACACTTATTACTATATTTTAAACAATTCACATAAATTTCCAACAATCCCCCACTTGAATTTTTTTTAAATATTATCGAACAATTTCTAAAAACATAAGACTGTGCATAAACAAAGGTGTCATCCAACTTGAACCTTTGCGTAGTGAATAAGATTCAGTTTTCACTAGAGTGACACGCAGTCTTGAACTTTATTCCTGACATCAAACCACACACAATCTTTTCCATAGTGCAATCAAATAAGCCCGTGCGTTTATGGCCATGCACGTCTATCCCAGTTTAGTGAACGCTCTAGAAGTTTTGCCCAAAACTCCATAGGAAACGGCCACATTTCCACATTCACATAGGTGAGTCTATCAAGAGTACTCCTGAAGGTAGGTACTCCACTCCAAATAGAATATAGATCTCATTAAGAGTTTCCATTAACTCATCCTCTATCACTTCAGGAATACATGCTTCTTAATTTATTATATAGCATGTTCAACTTCTATCACTACACAACTTGTTTTTACCCATTGAACCTAGTTCTTGGGATCTCTCCTCATTTAGGTCGGGTTACCATTGTGCGTGATTCCACAATCTCAGGGCAATAGTCCAATTCTTTTAGAATTATTAATGACTTTCTTTCTGGTCAGTCCTTTCGTCAAAGGATCTGCCAAATTATCATCACTTTATATGTGATGTCCTCTAACAATACTGTGTATACGACTTTCATTTCTTACCGTTGTAATATCGGTTCTGTTTTTCTTTCAATAGTCGTCAAATTTTTCATCACTATATATGTGATGTTCTTTTACAGTATTGTGCTTACGACGTCGTTTTCTACCGTTGTTATAACGGTTCTATACTTTTTGTAATAGCCGCGGAACTATCACAATCGATTACACCGCTGGTGTCTATTTTTCCTCTATAGGGATTTCAAATAGCAGATTTCTTTAGTTCTCTGCTTCTTAACTAGCTGTAGCTAGTGCTATTATCTCAGTCACTATAGTATACTGAGTCAAGATATTCTGTTTCTTAGATTTCCAAGAAACAGTTCTTCCAGCAATGCTAAATATATAGCCACTGGTCGCAATAGAATCATCAGATAAAATATTCCAGTCAGCATCGGAATATCTTTCAAGTACAGTTTGAAACTTTTCATAATGTAATCCAAGGTTCATGGTTCGTTTAAGGTATCTCATGACCCTTTCAATATCATGTCAATGCTTTATACTAGGTCTACTGGTAAACCTGCATAATAATCCCATGACATAGGCAATGTCGGGTCTAGTACATTCAGTGGCATACCGTAGGCTGCTAATGATGCTCGCAAAATCAGACTATCTTACACCTTCATCAGTGTTCTTAAATAACTTTACACTGAGACCATATGGTGTACATGCAGGTTTACAGTCAAAATAATTGTATTTCTTTAGAGTATTCTCAATTTAATGAGATTGATCCAAAGAAAATCCCCTTTTTGACCCAGTAATCTTAATACCAAGGATTACACTCGCCTTACCTAGATCTTTAATATCAAAATTGGCACTTAATAAAGATTTGACTAAATTTATGGCATGAATGTTTGACCCAAAGATGAGTAGGTCATCTACATAAGGCATATAATAGTGCAAATGTCATTCTCAGATTTGTAATAAATGCATTTGTCACTTTCATTAACTTTAAAACCATGTGAAATGATTAAAGTTCTCAATTTTTTTTATGTCATTGTTATGTGCTTGTTTTAAACCATATAATGGTTTATCTAATTTGCATACTTTATGTTCTTGACTATGTACTACGAATCCTTCAGGCTGGTCCATATGAATTTCTTCTTCTAATTCACCGTTCAAAAATAAGGTTTTAACATCCATTTGGTGTATTAATAAATTATGAATGGAAGCAAGTGAGATTAATACCCGGATGGATGTTATTCTAGTTACAGGTGAAAAAATATCGAAGAAATCTATATTTTCTTTTTCTCTAAAACCTTTAGCTACTAGTCGTGCTTTGTATTTATCAATAGTACCATCAGGTTTTAGCTTTCTTTTTAAGTACTCATTAACAGCCTATAGATTTACAACCAGAGGGTAAATATGTCAAATGCCAAGTCTTATTGGATTTCAAAGAATCCATCTCATTATTTATAGCCTCTCGCCAAAAATCGGCATCTAAAGAAGATAAGGCCTCTTGGAGGTTTAAGGGATCCTCCTCTATAGTAAAAAATTCGAACCAAATTCGTTTACGGTTCTTGCTCTTTTACTTCTTCTAGGTTCAACTTCAGAACTTTTATTAAGTTCTGTTCTAATAGGCGTACTTGATGTGCCCCCACTATTCCTTAATTTAAAAAGAAATTTCGTTTCATAAAAATTGGCATCATTTGATTCAAATTATATTATGTGTATTCAGGTCATAAATTCTGTATGCTTTGCTATTAAAAGCATAGCTTACAAATACACATTCGTATGATTTACTTGTCAATTTTATTCTCTTAGGGTCTGGAATGCGAACATATGTTAAGTAACCCCAAGTTCTAAAGTATGACATATTGGATTTATATTTCTCTAAAATTTCATAAGGCGAAATTTTATTCTTAGATTTGGGGATTCTATTCAGATCATAACATACAGTCTATAAAATATCCCCCCACTAATGTTTTGCTGCACCAAAATTTAATAAAATGACAATTACTAATTCGGTAAATGTCCTATTATTTTTTAACTTTACCTTCCATTTCAGGTGAAAACGGTGCAGTTCTCTTATGTACAATATATCACATAAAAAATCCAGAATAGAATTTGATTCATATTATGTTCCTCTATCACTACGTGGTCTCTTAATTTTCCTATTTTCTTGATTTCAATTTTGAATATTTCAAACATATCAAATGCATCACATATTTAAGAATCAATGTCTTTCCAATCATATGTTTTATTTTCATATTACCAGTCTCTACAGCTTAAGTGGTGTGAGAATCTCACAACACACTTTCTGATCGTCAGCAACCGTGTATATTGTGAATATATCACGATCATAGCAAACATGGCGAGAAACACCAATGTCTACCCACCAACTCTCTGATCCACCAACAAGGTGAATCTCAATAATCATAACCGTCAGAGGTTCCTCAGTCAGGTTTGCCTGCGGTGCAGGGTCTGGCCTGTTCCAATACATTAGTGTCATATGATCTGGTTTTCTACAGTTGTATTATAGAATGACTGTCCAGAATCATTCATTTGAGTTGATTGTTGCTGTCATTTATGGTTTCCTTGCGGATTCCATTCTGTTATTTACTGGTCGGTTGTTGATGCTTACTATTTTTCTAAAGATGTTCATATGTTTGAGAATTTATATTTTCTCATAGGAAAATATTCATAAACTTAGAGACTAACATAAATTATCCACATGTATGCAACAAAGGTGTTCTATATTCTATCTTTTCACTTGTATGCATATAAACTATGTCAATTTGTTTGATGCAAAAAACCTGTTCATCCAATTAATGTCAATTCTTAAGGACATTGTCAAATAACATACCCATTCTATTAATGTCAAATTTTTAGTGACATTTCCCAATATTATATGTGTTCTATTAATGTCAATTCTTACTGACATTTTTCAAATAACATACACATATTCAACAGAATTACCATGGTGAAAAGGAATCATTTAAATTGGCACACTGAATATAATTCGTCCTCTGAGTGACCATTATTGCGTTGTCATCATAATTGCAATATCAACAGGTAATCATCTCTCAGTTATTTTCGTTCATAATGACACCATGATGAAAATATCAATAATGTAACATTTAATTCCAACACTAGATCCCTAACATTAATTATATTCTAGTATTTTCCTTGTCAAATGCAGACACTAGAAACTTACTGCAGTATCAATAACATAACCACCAAAATAAAATTCAATGAAAGTATCGGTAATGTTTATGGTGGTCCAAAAAAGAAAGACTTACAGTCCAATTGGAATCGGCTGTAGTTCCAGGTTTGATCGCAACCTCCAAGATAGCCAAACAAAGCAGACTTTTAACTAAGGATTTCGTAGAAATTAAGCTTGAATATACCCCCTGCTTCTTCGCTTTCATTAGCTGCTTATTCACCACAAATGTTTTATCTTTCATCTTCTGAATTTTTAGCTGATTGTCAAACAAATCCTTTGCTTCCGAAATCGCAGCCTTAGTGGACCAGATCTGGTTCCTTATGACTCATTCAAACCGGAGATTACCAAAACATGCGGAGGGTTGCCGTAATTTTTGGTCAATGACAATGTTTCCATTTCTGTTTGAAAATAATTTATCGTAGAAAGGGAGCCACTTTATCTAGGGTTTCGGTCACAGCCATTGTTTCAGATTGTCTTCCAATTATTGGGAAACAATGGCTGAGTCGCGGACCAGGTCGCTTTCTTGAAGACGATTCGGCGATCTGGTCGATGGTGCAAAACCAGTTCGTACTTTCGCCACTGCCTCTAGGATAAAACAGCCTCTCTGAAATTAATAACTGATCTGCTTTGCACAAACAGATCAGTGCAGATTTGCACTTTCATATTTAACTGCCCGAAAATTTCTGTATGAACATTTTAATGGCGGTCGAAGAGGAAGAGAAGAAACTGTCTTTTTTTTTCTGTACTGATCTCGTCTAATCTGAAGATAATAATATATAGACGAGGATTAGGTTATTCGAAAATACTGGTCAGTGGAGGAAAATAGGATCTGCGAAATACTTGGTCAAAAGTTTACCGTTTCAAATTAAATTCGGTTCAGAAATATTTTCTGTAATTAAAAAACAGTTCAAAAAAATCAAGTTTTTCTGGTCTAAAAATATAAGTGTCTACACCACATAGCCAAGGCCGCAAGCCCAAGCCCAAGACCGAACCCAAGACCGAACCGAGTCGGTCGGTCGCGCGCGCGTGTGTGGTGGTCATGATGCATGGGCTCCCTCCTCACAACAAAGCATGTATTGGGAGCCCCAAGGCCCCATCAAAGCTTCTTAGAAACAAGTATAAATACTTGCTTCTTTCACATAATCCCATGATGTGGGACTATTCACATTTAGGAGCCATCATACACTTATTTCTATATTTTAAACAATTCAAATAAATTTCCAACAACATAATATAGAGTATGTTTATCAAAAGATTGGATGATGCGTATCACGAATTAACCATTACTTCATTACCATCTGGTAATTAGCATAACCGATGATTCGTAACATGTAATGCGCATTAATTACAACATTACCAGTAACTACATTCTTTTTAATTCTAGACGTAGATGTAATGAAGCAACATAGATGGTGAATATTAAAACCGCACTGTTCGCTCTCATTTTGAACTGCTTGTTATCAAACCGAAGTCCGTACTCACTGAGATTTGAGAATGATTTAATATTCCGTTGGCAGAAGGATGCAGATACGAAATGAAACTCACCCGATCGACATATTCGTAAAGTACAGGTTAGGGAGTTGCTGTGTGCCACGACCGTTGCCAGTACAGTCCGCACGCCGGCTCCATTAACCGTGTAAATCTCCGGCAGCAAGAAAGGCTGGTGGGGTTTAATCGACGACGAACAATCAATTAAGCGGAGATGTACGTAAGACGTTCGTGTATGAGACTTAACAGACGGTTGGTAGCAGGCCAGCAGTAATGTTGAAGTGGGAGATCTGATCTCAATTTTTAGTGAGGAGGCAGAAAATCGGAAGAGGCACCGATTGATTCATCCGTATATTGTTTGAGAAAGTAAAAGGAATTGGTAAAGTTGTGTGTAGAAGCGGTTGGAGAGGGAAAAGGGAAAAAAAGAATTAAGATTAGCGGTGATTTGCTGAGGGAAGAGATCTGGGTAAACGTCGGCTGAGGAGAAATGCCACATAGCCACATAGACAGAGTCTAGTTCCTGTTTTCCTGTTCAAATAATAGATTTACCGGAACATCCGAGTTGGGTACAGAAGAATTCATCTTCCCACATATCTTTTCCATTACTCCACTGTTCCGCATGAAACCACCTTCATCTTCTTCCTCGTCCCAATCTCCTTCTTCTCGTCCCATCCATGTGAACCTCGACTTCCCCTATTAAACCTCATCGCAACTATTCTTCACGTGAACCAGTAAAAGCATCGAAAAACAATGTCGCTGAATTTTCCAAAATTTTCCCTATAGATGCTAAAACACATCCGGATCTCGAAAACTACCTCGAAAACATGGGTTAAAGCCTTAATCTCCGATGGAGATCAACCGCAGCTTACTGTTGCCTTTTCGACCTGGGAATAATTTGCGTTGAATTGCACCAATTTTACACGAGGTTAAAGAGGAAGCTTCATGTATTTGAAATATACGAGCTACGTGATTTTTAAGGGAGTATTTGTTTTTGTTATTGATTTTCGAAAGCCGTATGAACTTTGGTTTTCATTGGCGAAGAAAATGAAGATGAACAGGGACGCTTGTTATTTATAGAAGACGAGAAGGTAATATAAATGTCCCCATCTCTAGGTCTATGTAATTCTTTCCCATAGGTTAGCTAATTTCCTTCCTTACGCGTGAGGCACATAAATAATATAGGCCTGCGTTGTACGATTTTCTACTGAAGTTCACTTACAGGTGTTCCTTTGCCATGAAGTTTTAGGGGGAGAAAACATACATCATTGTTTAATTCTTTTGTCTGCACAGTTAGTTCCTTTTAGGGTGCGTTCGCAGCAAAATTTTGGCATGCTCAACTTTGTGTTCGTGTCCGACGCGTCCGACACGTCGGACGCGAGCACTTTTTTCCACTTCCAAATGGTACGATCGCTGGATGTTGGAAATCAAGCCGTTGGCGTCCGACGCGTTGGACGCGTCGGACGCCAACGGCTTGATTTCCAACTTCTCTTCCTCCCTATATATTACTCCCTCTATCTTAACACCTTACACAATACTACTTCTTCAACTATTTCTACTTATTCGACTAATGTCAAACTCCGATTCATCCTCCGAGAACGACGATTTGATGGAGCTCTACGGGGTTTATCTGGTTCAGAATGAAAGGAGAAATCATATGACGCGGATTAATACTTCGGAGTTCACTGGCTTATCTTTGATCAACGAAATTTTGAATGGCCATCAAAGCCGTTGTCAAAATAATTTTCGGATGAAAAGGCTTTGTTTCTACGCATTATGTGAGAAACTGCAACATCATTGTCTCGCTTCCAGACCAGAAATCTGTGTCGTCAAAATGGTTGGAATATTCATTTATACAATGGCTACTGGGCTTTCAAATAGACAACTACAAGAAATATTTCAACGATCAAGTAGCACAATTTCCGTTTGTTTTCATGATGTCCTAAACGCTTTTCAATTACTCGATGCTGATGTAATAAAGCCAGCGGAACAACAATTTAATACTGTTCCACATCACATCAGAACTTCCACCCGGTATTACCCGTATTTCAAAAACTGTATTGGCGCTATAGACGGTACCCACGTATCTGCACATTTACCCGCTGATCAAATTATCCCTTATATTGGAAGAAAAGGGTTTGCAACTCAAAATATATTAGCGGTTTGTGATTTCGATTTACAGTTTACGTATGTTATGGCTGGTTGGGAAGGGACTGCACATGATAGCAGAATTTTTAATGCTGTTACAAATGATAGAAACTATAACTTTCCTTACCCTCCAGCTGGACAGTATTATTTAGTTGATTCGGGCTATCCACTGCAGACTGGATATTTACCGCCATATCGAAATATGAGATATCATATTCCGCATTTCCGTGATACAATGAATCAACCAAAGTCGGCCAATAAAGTGTTTAATTACTACCATTCGAGTTTACGGATGGCCGTAGAACGAACATTTGGCATTTGGAAGAAAAAATTTACCATTCTCAACAAGATGCCTACATATCGGTTTCAAACTCAAATGAAAGTTGTGGTGTCTACAATGGCCTTACACAACTTCATACACAAATACAATAGTGGTGACCCAGATTTTATGGCTTTTGATGATGATCCTGAACGAATACCCGATAATTACTTGACGGAATATTATAGTATGAGAAATACGACGAATAGAGGCACGAAACGTGTTCAAGCAGAAGGATCCTGAGAAATGTCATTAGTTCGAGATACCATTAGAGATCGGTTAGTTGCTGCGGGTCTGCACTAATTTGTGTTTGTATTTGTAACTGTACTTGTATCTGTATTAGAAACTGTATTTGTATTCGAATTTGCCAAACCATCTCTATTTAAATCTTATTTTAAAAATACCACGCTCAAATACCACGCTCAAATACCCCGTTCGTAGCTTAAAACACAATTCCCCTTCGCTACAGTACCATGCTCAAATGGCACGCTCAAATGTCACGCTCACGTTCGTTAAGAACGCACCCTTAGTACTTGTGCTGTAGCAGTGTTCAAGTGGGTTAAAGAAAAAATATAGGGTGGTGCAAGAAATTAATACAAGGTAGGTCAGCTGGAAAAGCACTATGTTCATTCATGTGTTTTTAGTTTGGGGTTAGTTTACTTTACATATGTTGGTGTCAGTACCAAGCATGTCGGTGGGATAGAAGACTTCATGGAGTTGATAAAACTTACAATAACAAGGGACACTCCAAAAAAATTCATTTGTTGTATAATGCTTTCGGGTGTATTAAGGACATATAACTTCTTTAGAGTTTGCAAACAAGTTTGTAATGATTGAACGATTTAATCTTCAGCTTTTGTTGGCAGTTGGACCGATTTGTTGGTACAAGCAATTATCAGAATTATAAGAGACATTTTTATACCTTAGTATCAAGTGCAAATATTTTTTTTGTAATATTTATATTTGTATGGTATCATATTATGTAAAATTCCGTTCACCTATGAACGGCTATTGACAAAAATAAAAATTCCGTTGTGACGAGCAAGGTGCCACGATTCCAAAAATATAATAATATAAACAAGTTAACTTATATTGTGAAATCCCAAAAATGATGATTTATGGTGTAGAATACGTTAAATGAAAAGTAGCTTATTTTCCAAAATTAAAAATTACAGAAAAATTCTAAAAATTGAATTAAGAATAAGTCTTAAAAATCTTATCCAAATTCAAAACCAATATTTAATAAATCGTTATGGCTTATAAACGATTTTCATGGCAGCCTTTCTAAAACTTGATTTGGACATAACTTACAGTATATAATACAAAATCTCTATATTTTACCTCCATTAGAAAAATATAGTTCAGTAGATTCCAATGTTTCTTGTTTCGAGAAAATCCGACTGATAACGAATCATGTACGCTCAATTGAAGTTCAAAACGTTAAATTACAAACTACCGCGACGTTACGAGCTCACTTATAATTATATTGTAATTAATATGTTCAACTATCGTTTTAAATATTAAATTCGTTAATATAATGCAATTCTGAAATTAATTAAATCTTTTAAATGATGCAATTCACATATAATATCGCCAACTCGATTATTTTCGATCACTTTTGAAATAAAATTTATTAATCCACTATTTATATTAATTAAATATTCAAAATAATTTGAATTCAAACCATTTAAATTATCAAACCAATATATTAAAAAAGTTAATTATTAAATAAGTAAAATTCGGGGATGTTACAGGTGGTCGGTAAATTTCAAGACGGTATTTGTGTGAAAATTTTGCGATGGATTTTAGCATTACTTCTATGACCATTTTCCGTCATTTCTCTCAAAATGAAATTTTAATTTTGAATTAATTAAAATTTATTTACCAATATTTTAGTGATAGATACGTATTTTTTTAGAAATTATTTGTAACAACCCGGAAAATGCGAGCCAGTTTAAAATTTTTATTTTGGCAATTTTGACTAATTTTGATATTTAAAATGAATTATTTTAAATAATATTGACTAGAAATTTATTTTAAATAGAAATCGACGATATATATATATATAATATATATATATTATATATATGTATAATGGCTTGAATAGAACGCGCCGCGCTGCGGTAGTTCGCGAATTTCGACCATTGACTTCGAATAGACATTACGGGAGATCCAACCGTCGGATTCTCCTAAAACCGGAACCGTTGTGTTCGTATCGAAAAGAGCTTTCTAACGAATATTAGAAATTTGAAATCTAACGGTTGGATTTGGAGATATGTCCAAATCAATTTCAGAAAAGGTCATTGTAAGTGCAGTTCGATGGCCGTTGTTGGAAATCGACTGTACGAGCCTTGATAAAATTATTAAAAATAGTAATAATTTGTGTAAAATCATAAGAAATGATTTGGGAAAAATTGGGATGAAAAACTCCATATTTGAAAAGATAAAAATAGATTTTTATCGAAATGAACTAGTTTTGAACTAAAATTAAACCCATTTATTTTTAAAATAAATAAATTGGATTTGAAATGGGTTTTTAATAGAATTGATTTGTGGGTTTATCGTGAACGGTGTTTTAAATAACACTAGTTCTTTAACCCGATAATAAATAGAATGTGATTTGGGTTTATCGTGAACTGTGTTTTAAATGACATTAGTTCTTTGACCCAGTAAAAGGAGTTTTAATGAATCTGTAATTAGATTGAAATGCGAATTGATAATTTAAATTATCAAATTTGGAAAATGAGCGAGAAAGAAGTATCACCAGTTTTGCTCCAAGCGATAGTTAAATCTTTAATTAGATTTGAACGTGAAATGGTAATTAATTTTACCGATAACACCGTGGTGTTAGATATGAAGTATTACCAGTTTTGCTTCATGGGATGAATAAGTTGGGATTGGGAAATAAAATAAATAATTACTTCGGTGTGGTTCGCTAATCCCGACTAGTTTGGAAAACCATAATATGGTTTGAAATGACATCCAAAGGAAGATTAAAGAATAAATTTAAAAGAATTTATCTTTGATAAAATTAATGGGAATCTTTCCCTAAGAATGTGAAATTTAGAAACTAGTTGTAGGTTAGCTAAGAAGAATGGTTTCCTGGGTATTGATCTGATGTTCGTTTCGGCCTTCGGGGTTAATATTTGAGAAATTGCTCTCTTAATGATTTACGGTTAGTGACTAATGAATTGGAATGAGGCGTATGTTGTGTTTGTGTAACATTTGTTTTAATATACGCGGGTTGTTCGGAAAGACCGGGTTTAAACCCATTCTGAATAACCGATTCAACGATATGTCGAAGATGAAGACGGTGGAAGAAGACCGGAAGTCTTCACATCGTTTGGGTGATTACTGATGATCTTGATTGGGCTGTACACCCAAGAGGAGAGAATCAGTTGGTGATCGTCCATACGTACTTGGAGATGGATGGATATGCGAGGAAAGTGCCTCCGGTTTCGTTCAGACCCAGAACGAATTTATAAATGGATTGTGTGTCTGACATTGGATTTTATTCTGTATTGATTGATTTCTGTTAAATATATATCTGTTTGGCGGCGGAGAATTTATTCTCTTGCTTAACTCCCTTCTCTAAGACGTACGAGCTTAGAGGTTATATATCGATAGATATCAATCGCATGACATGAATTGCCTGTGTGGCACACTGAGTTGCATGGATCAAGGCTTCTGTTGAAAAGCAAAGTCTTGTGGTTGATGATCAAAGCACGGCCTACGTGGCAGCTTTGTGTATAACGTGAATTCGCGAGCCTCACACCTCGGTATGAGTCAAAAACGGGATAGTGACTGCGGGGAGAGCAAGACGTTTCTTTCTAGCTTTGGTGGTGTCAGTGACTTACCAGCCCTGACATTTATATACTTTTCACCTATGTGGTTGTTGGATGAGGCGCCTCGATTTTAGGTCTGTAAGGATTGGAAAACGTGTGTTCAGGAATAATTAATCCTCAAACGTAAGAGAGGACCGGCCCTGAAGCATCCAGGAGTCACCCAGAGTGTGTAGTCCCGAGGCATTTGCTAGAGTGTTTCGAAGCGGAGAGGATCTTGCCCCTTGCCTCAACTAATGACGAAAATCAAATTTCCAATACGTGTATTTCGGTTTTATTTGTAGAGCCTAGTATGGCGACATAGTGGGATGGGGCACTTATGCCGTCTATGATTGATATTTATGATTGAAATTGTTTTGACACTATACACTTATTATAGTATCAAATGATTTGTTTTAAACGTACCAAGCATGTTTGGTTATTATAAGGGAAAACCCTATCCTCCAGCTTGCGTTGCATTGTGTGATGGGACCTGGGTCTTATAATAGCTTCATTTTTCGAAAAAGCATTGCGTTGTTTATTCTATGCACTAGTGTTCTTGGGAGGAAACCTGTTCCGTGTTATACGGTGTGGTCCCTTGAATTACTCTCTTTTAAAGTAAAGTTTAAATAACTATTTTAGTTCTCACACCAGTCACATGACTGACCTGGAGTTTATTGTTTTAACCTAAACTCTGGGTGTCCCTATTTTCGACACGGGCAGCTAGTAGTTTTGGTTTTGCAGATTTATATTCACAGGATCCTGATTTACAGCTGGAACGATGCTCGGAAAGCTCTGTATCCGTGTATTACTTTCAGTTGTGTTTTATATTATTTTTCCGCTGCAGTACTGTATTTAAATCTCTGATATTTATCGAATGTAATTTATTCATTTATACTCTGTATATTCTTGTATCTGATGGAATTGTTGTAATAGCAATGAAATGTTCTTCTGTCTGCGTTCTATTTTTTCGTGTTCTCAAGGTAATCCATTCTTTCCTTCACGAGGAAGTTATGGGCTATCACATTATTACTTGTAAATAACCGTCGGTAAAAACTTGCTAATTAGCAAGGGATTAGCGACAAATACATATATTTTAGAAATTATTATTTATAAATATCCACCAGTAACCCTTTGTTAATTAGCAAGGGATTAGCGATGGCTATTAATTTTTAGTAAAAACATTTTTCATAGGAAAATATGTCATTAAACTCTTACAGTTTTATCCCAAATAATGTCATACAACTGATGAAATACAAAAATTCCATCGACAAAAATACATAAAATTCATTGATTCAAACAATAACATTTTATATACAATATTATGTTAATTTTACATATAATATTTAAATAATGATCCCACAATGCCTACACTATCAGATCCATTTCACTTGAAACAATAACTCAATTTTGATAAAGAGTTGAAGAGAAGAATTGAATGATGGAGCCCCCATATTATCACAAAACCAATTGGCAATGTGAAGGGGGAACTCCTCATATATTTAGGAAGATTAGGTAGACAAATTCCTGATGTGGGACAATTCCAACACGCCCCCGCACGGCTAGGCATACATATGCCCTAGCACGTGGATGAATGGGATGACGTGGGGCAGATTATGAAGAAGAGTTTTGGATCAGTGCTCTAATACCATGAAGAAGAGTTGAAGAGAAGCATTGAATGATGGAGCCCCTATATTATCACAAAACTAATTGGTAATGTGAAGGGAGAACTCCTCGTATATTAAGGAAGATTAGGTAGACCAATTCGCGATGTGGGACAATTCTAACAAATTTCACATTAAATAAGAAAAATAATACTTTTAACCTAATGTTGTGGACATTACACTTGGCAAGATATGAAAGTTAATACACAAGCTCCCTAGAAAGAAAATGTTTATTTTGCAGCATGTAAGTGTGATGTTGCCTCATACACTACAACATAACTACCACATTACAACTTTGGATTTACAACTTACACAAATTAACTGTTGTAATAAATGTACTTTCAACATATTTTTTTTTCTCATTTTCACAAAAATTTAGTTCCCTCTTCTTTTTTGTTTTGTCGCTTAACGCATCGGAGTGAGATAAATTCGACTATACAGTTTCCTAAATCTAAACCCTAATGCAAGCCCACTACTCTCTACAAACCTCTTGTGAACCCTAGCCCACTAGTATGCTCTATCCGCTCACCTCTGTTGCTACCGTCGTGTGTTCGCTTTAGTTGTCGCTCACCTTAAACAGGTATCGATAATCGTTGAATAGGTATCAACTTTTTCTAATAATCGTAGATAATTTTTATGGTTAAGTCAGCTTGCGGTTGTTCCAATTCTCTATATATTTTTACCTAAATTGAAAAACCCTAATACCTAAGTAGTCGGCGTTGCAACCTCCGTCATAGCCTTGTACCCTAACTTCAGTCCCTGTCCAAGACAAAGGTCAAGATGGCATATGCCTGGGGCGTCATTCACGGAAGGGGCAACAAAGGAAAAAAAATTTGAAGTTGCTCTTAACGCGATTCTCGACAATGTAAGAGAACAACCTTCTTCTTCGCCACTCCGCGCAACATCCACTCCCACGACCTACTCTACTCGTTCGCGACCCACCGTTAATGCTCCAATAGCAAATTTGTCCCGAGGCTTCAATCCAGTTGCTTCCTAAAATGTAAAATCTTATTTAATATTTAAACATAACTATGTTGTCTGCTATTTTTCCTGTTAATTGATTTATTGAATGGAATGTTTGCTACTTGATCTTGTGTTCTAGCTATCACAATTTCTTCATTTGCTAGATTACGACCTCGATTTATGACAATTAGATGTTGATGCTACTGTCACAATTTCTGATTATTCTAGATTGCGAGTTTCTCTTCACTATGTTTTTACTAAACTTTTCAGTATATTCCGCTTCCTTAATTTCACTAGCTATTCAAAAGTCAAAACGCTGTCCAGGTCCATATTTGGTTTTGTTCATTCTAAACTAAGCCTAACTAAGCTTTATTTTATAATTTCTCCCACTTTGTCATCAACAAAAAAACCTTTAAATATACTCCCCTTAAATCTTTACCATAAATATCTACAACCTATATCTATCTATATATTATAGGATTATAATACTTGATTCCATACTTAATATACATGACACCCCTAAATTCATGCCCATATTATACTAATTATAAAAATATAAACAAATCCATCAATCCAAGTATTACAGAAAATATTTACAAATATTTCAATCCATTCAGGTTTCAAATCCAATCCAAACCAAGAAATATTTACAAGCAAGTTCAATCAAACAAACCAATCAAACAAATCATACCAAACAATTAAATATCTCTTGGAACTTCCACCCAGCCGTCTCCTCCAAAGATTAGATCCTTCTTGATGACTTCCCAATCTACATCTTCTTTTGTGGGTGTGCTTTAGCGAGATTGTTGTCTTTGTCTCTGAAAAAGAAGATATTAGCCAACGAGTGGCATTATAGTGCTTCTCTTGATGTTCAACCATCTTTATTTGACTAAATTTTAGATGACACTGATTACGAAGTAATATTGATAGGATATTCTTGAATGAACTCAGTTTTTCTTCTAGATTCTCACTCAAATTGTGAATAGTGTTTGCCATATTTTGATTTTATAGAAAAGGAATGATTAGAGAATAAAGAGAAAGGTTAGAATAAGTTTTTCTGGAAGAAGGAGGTATTTATAGGGTCTGGAATTCGTTGGAATTGAATAGACACTAGTTGGTTATCTAAATTTTAAATTTTGAAAAAAATATGAAAAACTGGCAATTATATGTCGACATGCTGAAAAATGTATGTCGACATACCCTAGTAATTGTTTTGGTTACTTTCAAATTTTAGTTAATTCTTATTATATTACTTTAATTTATTAAACTTTAATGTGTTTTTACAGTAACTTAAGATTGTTTCGACATAAATAAACACCATCCATTACTACTTGAAAGCAAATACATTCAACTAATACAAGATACTAAATACGAGATTCGAGAGCAAATACAAGAAAATACGAAAGTTAACATAAACTAGATAAGCTTAGAATTCAGCGGATGTTGAGGAGGAAGATGATATTCTAATTTACCTTTCTATTTTTCAATGAACTTAGGCATATGGGTAAGATTGTTTTTGATCTTCTTTTGATTCTTGACTAACTTGGCTTGATTTAGAACAAACATTTCTTTGGCGATGGTTCTAGTATTAGATGGACATTCTATACTTTTGAAAGAGGTTTCTTCTTCTTCTTCGATTTCTATAAGAGTTTCCTCTTCTTGTTGTTGTTGCATTCGAGCTTGTTTATTTTCGAATGTTTCATAAGGCTTAAAGGAAACTGGAATGTGCATAAGATGTATATTTGTCAAGTCAAACACCTTTCTTAACACAAATTCTTCTCCTTTGAGATCCGTTCCAAATATTTAAAAATTTGCGTACGATAAACTCCATAATAAAGAGTATTTTCTTTTATGGACATTTCTATGGGCTTAAATTCTTTTAAAATCATATCGGTCTAATTGATGTCATAAAAACCAAAAATAGCAAAGAGAGCTTTTTGAACTTTGAGGGTAAGGTTGTTGAAATTTTGCGGAACGGTGGTTGATGGTATGTTGAAGAAGGAGGTTGATGATTCTTGCTTTTAGGTGGAAAAAACGATTTTTGAATTTGAAGTGACCATCACTTTCAAATAATTGATGAAAGGTTTCCAAATCCGTTTCATCAATTTTTTAATTTCAAAAATTCGTAGCCCGTACGCTTACAATTTAAGATAGCACCCAAAATTTCACAATCCAAAACGACTTGAGTGCCTTTCATGCTACTCTATACTTGATTTTCATTTCCTTTGTAAAAGCTATGATTCAAATTTGCGTAGAACTTTTTGATGAGTTTCGAGTAACATAATTCATTGTAGTCCCGAGCGTCAACCAAGCTTAGAACTTCATTTTGATTGAAAAGAGAAGGAAGACTGTAAGATGGAAAATATTTAAAGATGGTGAAAGCTCGCAGGGTGACTTTTGGTCAATATAGGTATTGATTGCTTCTTCATCATTATAGAGATAAGCTTTAACGGTTTTGATTAATCTCATTGTTTGGGGTATTCTTGAGGAGGCCATTGAAGAGTTGTTTTAGAAGAGTATAAATATGAAAAAAGTTGTTTGAAATTTGAATGAGAGGTAGAGAGAATAAGACTGAATAGATAAATAAAAAGAGATTGAATGGGCACAACTTTTCTGAAACTAAAGACACCTTTTCATACTTTGGGAGTTGGTGAAAAATTAGAGGGAAGTTTGAAAGTTCAAACTTTTGAAATTCAAAATTTGAATTTCATTTACTAGCTTATATGTTGACGTGTCGATTTCTGTATGTCGACATACATATTGGTTTTCAAAAGACATGTCGATTTGACTTTGTTTTATTATATTAATGTTTTATATTTCAGGTTTAATTATTTCCTGAAATAATATTAATCCTAACAAACATCTAAATTTTAGTTTATTATTATATTTACTACTTATAATTTTATTATTGTTTTGAATTTCAAAATTCTAATTTTAAATTTGAATTTTAAGGTTCAAGTTTGAATTTTAAAATTTAAATTTCAAATTCAAACAAGGCAAACAAACAAAACATCCATTCATCCAAATGAACCAAAAAAAATTAAAAATTAATTAAGGTGTACCTAGTTTTAGATCCATTTCTTCGACATTTTCTGAACTCTGAATCGCTGTGAAACACATATTTGAATTTCCAGTTTCTGGCTCTTCATCACTTGATGATGAATCTGAATCGTCTAAAGATGTTGCATATGCCCTCTTTCTTTTCTTTGACGAATTACTATTGTTTGTTTATTGATTTAGTTATCTAGATATTGCCACATTCTCTTTATATGACCTAGTTTGTCGCAGTTATAACATCTATCATCATTTCTTCCCAAACTCCCTTGATTATTTCTCTGAAAATTATTTCTCCTTTTATACCTCAGAAACTTTCTGAAATTCCTTGCCATTAAAGCAATTTCTTCATCGTCTTCACTACTTGAATCAGAACCAATTATTATTGCTTTGAATGCTATAGATTCCTTTTATGTAGGCTTATTTTCTTTCATTTTTGTAATTGGATTTCGAACGAAATCAAATTTCCAAGTAACTCCTCAATCTTCATTTCGCTAACATTATTGGCTTCTTCAATCGCCAATGTTTTCTGATCCCATTTTGGAGTCAATGAATTAAGTATTTTTCTGACTTGGTATTCTTCTAAATAAGTTTTTCCCAATGCTATCAATGAATGCACGATCTCCTAGAATCTGCAATATATATCGGAGATAGATTCATTCTCATTCATTTTAAATAACTCAAGCTGATGGCGTACGTACCTCAAATATGGTATGAGCTTGCTTTTAAGAAAAAAAATCATTCAGAAGAACCAATTTACTTGTTCTATTGTAAACTGAAAGGAAATAAGAAGCCATTAAAGGGAGAAGAAAAAGTAATTTTATTCATATCAAATCTAAAACAAACGTTACAATGGAGCCATATTTATAGACATGCTACAAAAAATAAATTTTTCAATAATTCTCTTGTAACATTAGTATATACGTAAATTATGACATTCCTCTTAGATAATCGTCTTTAAAAACTTGTATACTCATATCGTAACTTAAAATTGTCCAATTTTGAACTGCATATAATGATTGCTCCACATGATTATTATATTGCTTACATAAACCTACTCGGTCAACATATATATTATCCATTGTCGCGTTAAATCCTTTGTTAGGAAAAGACAATAGTAAATTCCTTAAATGGGAAATAGAGTGCAACTTATATGTAAAATCTATCATTTTAAGTCCCAAAATTGAACGATACAGATGCGCAACAACACATGAACATGAAATAAAATTTAACACAACTTCCAAACCAATTTTCTCATTTCACACTCATTACATTAAATATTTAAACCAACAATCAATCATATAATCATCATATCCAAATAAGTGAGAACACATTAATCACATAAGTGTATTATCCGTAACCATTTAGATAATAGTTATTTGATGAGATGAGCAAATTCATATACCACAAGCATTCGTAAACAAATTTACACAAACAGTACTAACAAATATCATAATACATATAACAACTGAAGTCATGTCCATTATTGTTAATGGTCGTCACTCCGGAAATGTTAATAACCTGTAAACAAGGTTGATAATCAACAATAAGAATTTGCCATCAATAGTAATTAACAATATGAAATTGCACATGGTGAATAGGTTGTGGAACAAAAATGAGCACTAAGTTGCATACAAAACCAAATGTATGGGGCAAATAGAATGTAACTACTCGTATTTTTTGACGTTTGACGTTGAACGATTAAAACATTTAAATATTTGATTTAAATTTAAATGAATGTTAATAAGGAGTTATCTATGTAATTTGAGTAATAAGAATATTTTTATTCGATAATTATAAGTGTTTATAATCGATTGATTATTTTAATCGATATTATTAGTACGTGAGAATAGCGATGTTTCAAACGATTTTAGAATTTGACGAAATAAATTCCATTGGATCTGCAATAGTGTATTATTATCGGATTTCGAATTTCGTAACATTGGAATTTACCGGTTGAACGTACGATCAGTAAATGTCGAAGAATAATTAAATCAATTTTAATTTTAAACGTTGATTTAAATTTATATCTTTTCCATACGATCAAATGAGGATTCAAAACCTGTTCCGGTATGTTCAGAATAGTGGTA
The DNA here is from genome assembly GCA_030737875.1 of Allium sativum. NCBI lineage: Eukaryota > Viridiplantae > Streptophyta > Magnoliopsida > Asparagales > Amaryllidaceae > Allium > Allium sativum. The sequence goes on along the minus strand of CM060927.1, from coordinate 254,532,781 downwards.
CAACCCTAGGGATGTCTATTGTTGTGTTCAAATAGGAGTTCGAATACACATGATATTTTTAAATAAGGTAGAACCACATCAGTTCAACCGGAAATAAAAAGAAAATAAAAATTAAATATATAGGGGACGACCAAACTGTTAACGCAGGATACTCTACAATGTCTTCTCCTTTTAATTCCAAGTACGAATTTATTTACTTCTTCCCTAAGTTTCACAGCAATGGTATACTGCATCCCTAATCTACCTGCACCCTATTGAATTGGACATCGTTTTTATCTTCACCTTCGCATCTATATAAACGAATGGTTTCCCTCATATCTTCCCATCCCAATTTCATTTCAACTTTCATTTTCTTTTCTCTATCATTCTTTTCCAGAATCAAAACGCAAATACCAAATCATTCCACTTAAAAAATTGGGGTGAACAAATTGAAATTACGATCGATCTAACGCTCTCTGATGCTTACTGAAGTCTCGCGCATAGAGAAGATGATGGTTTTTGGGTGTAGGTTTGATCAAAGATTTACTGAGAGGGTTTGACTTGGTGGAGGATTGCGGTAAATGGAAGGAAGACACCGCGACGTTAGAAGAGGCCGACGCTGGTTGCAAGTTAAGGTGGAATTTGAATTGGGTAAAAGCGACGTTCAACAGTAGATGATACTGGGTCTTTTGATTTGAGGAGCTTGACGTGTTCTTGGGTGCAATGCTAATGGTTTGAAGCAGGAAGGCTAATGGGGTTTTAGGTTAGGAATGAAATGGAGAATGACGAAAAAGTGCTTGGTTAAAGGTTGAAGTGGATTAGGCATTATATTTGGAGCTATTTAGGGATTCGCGGGTCAATTAGTCGGGTAGTTTGAAAGGCCATAAGGTACGTTGTTTCGAAATTTAATATACATAGGGTAAATTATTTATTTGATAAGTTTGTTTAAATTAAAAATCATTTAATCGGTAAATAAAATTAATAATCTTAGGAATAAATTAATTCAAGACATTTCGAGATAGTTCGTAGCTGCGACGATCTGGAATTAAACGAATATTCAGCAAAGGAAAAATCGGGGTGAGTTGAACTCACTCAGTTAAATTATTAGGAACTATTCTTAATAGTTCAAATTTAATTTATTTTTTGTTGGATGATAATTGATTGATATAAAGTGATAATAGTATATATATAATATTATATAATAATATTGTTGATTGGTGATTGGATATTTCTCGCAGTACCATTAGCGGATACCCGCAATACCATTAGTGGATGATTTCCCATTATGCCCCACAATATATAGTGGATGGCATTCTATACCGCAATATCCTGCCTTGAAGCATGATGGGTATTAATGTTGTTTACTAACATATGTGGATGCAAGAAAAACAGGTTGGAGGGACCAACTGGATTCCTCAACATTTATTTATTTATTTTCACATATATGATATGATTGATAACCTGTGATAGTGTATGACATGTTTGGATGTGTATTAACGTTGGGCCTTGATTTTTGATATTTTTGAATGTCAAAATATTAGACGGATTTTAAAACAAAATTTAAATATATAAAAGTATTTAAAGGAAATTTTATTTTCAAACAGGATATTTATTTAATAACTAAATTATAAACATTATTGGACAGGAAAGATTTATTTTAACAAATAAGATGAGAAGTTGATTTTGTAAGGGACGTGTATGAAGAAGTGAAATTATTATTTTTAATCAGGAAATATAATCTGAATATATGACGATAGATGGAAATTTGGTTTAAAATCGGTATTGTTAATAGATTTGAATTTTCCAAGTTCAATGGAAATTTTAAATTGGGTTATATGAAATAACTCTACAATTAGAAGTAATAATGGGATTGAAACTTGAAATTTAACATATGAAATCAATTCTAGTATGGATTTTTATTGAATTATTATCCACGATTAAGGTGAATAAAGTAAGTGGTGTGGAAAATCGGAATTTACAAAAGTAAGTTAGAAAGGGTTTTTGAAATTATAATTCTAATTGAATTTAAGTAGAACTAATTTGAATAATATAATATAGATTATATTAAAGAATTTTACATATGGTTTATAATTAATAATAATAATAATTTGCAAATGATAGTGATATATGAATGTTTCAGAACAGAAGTTATAAATAGGATGGATGAAGTTTTATTAAAATACACTGGGATGAGTGAAATAAACATATACAGCTGTTTATAAAGGTTAATTATGGAATCAGGATATTATATATAATTTGGTTTAGGAAGATTAAAATGAATTGAGTTGGTTAATGAAATTATATCGTTATAAGAGAAATCTTGTTCCCAGTATTAAAAATGAATAATGGTTAGCAAAAGTTTTGTAAATTAAAAGAAAAATATTGAAATGGGTATAAGTTGAGATGAACATTTCATTTAAAATGGTATTTGATATTGGAATTTCTATTCGTTAGAAGTTAAGCAATGGAGTTAAGGAAATTAGAAACTGACTGTAAATTAGTTGAGTTGGATGATTTTCTGAGTATCGATCTAATGTTGGTTTCGGCCGTCGGGGTTGATATTTTGAGAGTTATTCACTTACTAGTTTACGGTTAGGGACTGATGACCAAGATCAGAAACACCTTTTAAGATGGAATGATTTTGAATATTCTAATATATTAATATAAAAATAAAATTGAGTATTTAAAAGCATTGGGATAATTAAGAAGTTTGATTAACAAATGGTTAATTTAAGAGGCTAAAATTGAATCAGTAAATTCAATTTTCCTTTATGGTTGAATGGATGTTTATTTGATAGTTAAATAGCTGACTATTAAATATGGCCTATACGATGGTTGGTACGGAAAGACCGGGATTAAATTTATATTCGAAAGTCATTCCGACCAACAAATACGTAAAACATTGAATATATCCGACGCTGATCGAGACGGAATATTAAAGACCATAGATCTTCATAAAACAAAAGAAAGACTTAAAATCTCTAGTTTATCGGCCAGAGATATACTGTGCTTCTGTCATAGTTGAAAATTTATGGATATGCAAGGACTACTCACTATTGATCTCTAGGGTGATACCTAGAATGTGGTAGGAGGGTGCTATTGGTTCATCCTGTTCCTGGACGACTTGTTTGGACGAATGTCTGACAGAGTATTTCTTAAAAGTCATGTACATTGAATTTTTTACAAACATACTTCTATTTGTGCTAGATAACACCTAGTGTATTTTTTGTAGACATCAATTAGTGATTTGATGGATCTGACGGCGTGACATTCAAAGTTAATGGTGATGTGGTGTTCTAAAGGTTATGTTAAACCTCAAGCCTCACAACCGAGAAATGGCAAAAATCATGTAGGCAACCTGGCTAAGTGGGTCGCTCCCATTAGGATGTATTGTCACCATCTAGAGAATAATCATATTTGTTACTTCTTTTCATTTTTGTATCTTCCGAGAACGATTATTTTGGTATATCAATTGTAAGGTGACAAGACATTCGATACACTCACTACAAGAAAACATAAATATGGTTACATTAATTGGTAGTGTTTGATATGTATATGTAACTAATGTGTTTTTTAATTTTATCTTTGGTGTTTTGGTTACGTTAATTTCATGTGTGGTTACATTTATTTCAGGTTCCACTAAATTCCCAGTTACGTTCATTTACGTTTCATTTCCCTCTCTTATTCTAATTTTTTCCGCCTAAAACCTGTACTTTCCTTTGTCTTTCACAAAATTACTTTCCTCGATTTTTCCCCATTTCAACATTCCTCTATTCAATCGATTCACCTTCGTCTTCACTTGACTCGATCGAGTGCCAGTCGCCACTTTGCCAACTGTCTGGACGGTGCAATTTAGGGTAGTTGCTTGGGCGATTCGTCGTCGTAACCTGCCTTGACTGAATCACGTAAGTTAATTTCCTAAATTAGGGCATTTGTTGACTCAATCACGTAATCATGCAAGCCATCAGTCTTTTTTTTGGTCCAATTTATGTTTCTTCCGCTATTCTATTTTTTTTTTGTACTGAGAACGATCTGTGAAATGGGTGCAAATCATCCCCCGGCTGCGACATGTGGTGGGCAGATCCGGTCACTTATTACATAAAGAAAGATCCATTGCTACTTTCTTTGTACTACTTTTAGTCAAGTTTTGAGTAGTTAGGAGCGCATCAAAGAGATAAATTTGTGATTACGTTTGGGCAACTGGTGAAATCTCAGATATATTATTATTATTGTTACTATTATTCATTGTTTTTACAATTATATATTATGCTTTCTGAGTGCAAGATATTTGTTTGATTTCTTCAACCAATCAATACTTTTATATTTTATATGTTCCGCTAGATATATATGCTAGTATAGTAAGCGATTTGTTTAAATTTATGATTCCATACTTATTGTTTAATTTACTATTTAATGTCTCAAAATTCAGAAAAAGTAAAATGAAAAAAACACTCAAGCAACATCATGGTGAACTTCAAAATTTTGATTTTTATCTGTCTCTGCGCGTTTTATTAAATACTAGAAGTAATGCGAACTAAATTTACACTTCTGATGCAACGTGTTCATAGCTTACAAAAATAGGTTATCTTGTAGTTTAACAGCAGGTTTGAAGCCTGAATTGGAACCAGTCATTTATCAGAGTTAGATATATATTAAATAATTGGTTTTTAGCTATACTTTGAGAGTGACGTTAAACAACTCATTAATAAATGTTATCATGCAAATGACAACTTGCAGCTAGCATCTAACTATAGAAAGTATACATGCTTTACTTTCTTTTTGATATTTTATTTGGCCTCGGTTTTTCTGTTTTTCATTTACATCTACATTTGTCGTGTATGTTAGTAGATCGTATCAATAAAGAAATTGTTTAAGCATTAGTATGAAATATTATTTTGAGATAATGAAGGAAACTAAACGCAATGGGAAATACCATTTGATTAATATTATTAATGTGCATTGAACCATCTCATATTATATATGAGAGTGGTGGGCGACTCTTTCGCACTAAGCTTAAGTCAATGATATAGATTGCAGACTACGCAGGCATCTACAATGAAATGTCAATTATTATGATCAAGCAAGTAAATGTGTTAACTACCAAATTAATATTGAGATTTGATTTCTTTCTTTTATAGCCGTACGCTATTTTCTTGTTTAATTTTAAAGATAGGCTAAACCACTGTTTAGAACATGCGAAAAGGAGTTTAAATACTATATCATTTTCCTCTTCTTCAGTATATGTTTGTATTATTTGTATTATATATTACAACACAAAGTCAAATTATGCATTGTAGGGTACCATAGCTCGAACCGGTCTAATAACAATTCATGGTACAATATCCACTAGCAATCTCAAATTTTTCTCTGTTATTCTGTCTTTTCAATTGATAGCATACATCTATGATTATGTCGTGGTTATTAGAATGGTATTGATTTATTATGTTGTCACTTTCTTATTTAGTGGATCATTATTTTGATGATTTTCCCATGAAGATGTCTACATTACCAAAGAGAAAAATATTACCTTGGCATAAACGTGTGTTGACTGAAAATTGAATATAATCAAATTCATGGAACTACTATTATAATTACCAGTATTTTAGGTTGAATGATTGCAATGGTGTTGAATTGCCATGGAGTAATGTCTTGTCGTAAAGTTGGATAGAGAATATGTGAACAAATGAAAGGAAGGAAATGAAATTAAGAAGGGAATTTATGGTAATTCAAAAAAAAAAGTTTTGAGTAGTCAAATTCCTGGTTCGTTAGGATTCGGTAGCTAACATCTGTTTTTTTTTACTTTGAGCTTTGCGTCTCTATTTTTCATTTTTTTCCGACCATATATAACAAGTTAGTGCAAGACTTTGCTAGCTGAGGCACATGGTATTCTATGCTCAATGCCTGAACTACCTTACTATTCATGTTAATAGGAGGTTGGCAACGTTAGCTTCTTTATGTTACTGGTTACTGAAACTATCTGTTCTAACTTGCCAGGATCGCCTTTGTCGTTTGCTTGCAAAAATTCAGTTTTTAAAACATATGGACCATATGTGGTGTTTGTTATATCATTTTAGCTTATGCAGTTTGGTTTGCTACTGTTTTCTCACATATGTTTTGAACATGGTGTTACTCTGCAATTTTCTCAAGAATAACCAACACCCCCTTCTTTTTTTCTTCTTCCTTTCCTTTCCCTCTTCGCCTCTTCCTTTGAAGTTTTATAGGAAATTGTCGAAATAGTCTGGTTTCTTAGCTTTGGAAACCTACCATATGTTCCTAGGGATTATTTTCTAAAAGACTTGAATATGCGATTTCAGTTAGAAATAGCAGGAACTAACAAATTTAATCTTTTTTTTGAAAATCGGTAAACCGCCTCATTAAAAACCTGCACTAGAACTCGGCGTGAGAGCTAGGCAGGGAAAAAGAGTGCGGTGCTTTATTGATAACGCATCAATAAAAAATGTACAGTGTACATTGGGCAACAAACAACATAATACCTTACTGCCTACCCATAAAAAAACAAAAACCAACAGGGAATAAAAACATGGCACGCAGGCCGACATGTGCCACACCATACATCATACCCCATACAGAATAAAAGGAAATAATCCACTTCAAAGACTTAATCTTCCCAAAAAGCTCTGAAGAACCCTAGAAAAAAGCATCATCTTCAATAAATCATCCCAAGTCTAGGATATTTATGCCCTAACGATCCTCTGTATCAGCGTCTAGACTTCAATAAATCTTCAAATTTACTCTTTCTTTACCTTCATCTTTTTTTTTAATTTCTTCATTAAACTGAGAGATATGTGAAACCCTAAAGAAGCAACTCACAGAACAGTTTTTTCGAGTAAAATACGCAGTAAAGTATTGCGGAAGAAGGGTTTCATAATGGAATTCAAATAGTAAAAGCATAAATTTCAGCCTTTAAAAGGGGATGAGATATAAATTTATAAATCATATATTCAAAATACCCTTACTGTAACTTGTACGGTCCGTACGCCCTATAAATTGATTTAATGTTTAAACTTCTACATCTAAACCTACAACTTAATTTTCTCTTTCGTTCTATTTTTATTTTGTTTAAAAAATGTTTGTGAGCTTGTGATCCAAGTATATTATACATAACCATGTGAACTGGATGAGTTTTCTCAATTATTGAAAGGTCTTAGGATCTGAAACAGGATCTATATTGTAAAGTTTCAAGGTTTTGGATATCATAGTGTTATGAATAAGTGAAAATATGAATGTAAACAGGTTGTTGAAAGGGCTTGGTACTAAGTGTGGCTGTGATTACATGGAATTTGATTTCAGAAAGCTCAAATTATTACGTTTAACAAAGGATAATACTATGGTATTTGAGTTCATTTCATTATGCACTATATAGTGTAGTCATTATTTTGATTTCGCTGGTTTCGGTATTAGAAAATAGTTGGTTGGTCACTATTGAAGGTCCAATAGACTGAAACTGGAGGAAGGAACTGTGCTCAAATGCGACCGTTAGTTAGTTATTATTAAACTATATCTTAAGTTGGTATCAGAAAGTAGTTGGTTGCTATGATACCTTGTGGACTCATTTTCTTCGAATCCTCGGAGATATTAAACGTATTGTTTTTTTAACACTATATTCAAGTCGTTATATTTATGCATGTAGAGAACCAACTAGTTAGTTATTTTTATGTTGTTAACCATTCTCTTTTTATCGCATCCTTGTGGGACAGAAGCAAAAGAATCTTGAAAAATGTGTCTGGTGATACAAATTCAGCCCTACTTAAAGAAGTGCTTTTGAATGCATTGTTTATTTTCTGGTAATAAAAAATGTAAAGAAAACCATTTGTATTGAAGTTTTAACTTAAATGGCATATTCAGTTCGTCATGTGGCCACTGTATTCTATTCACTAAGTTATATATTGTTTTATTTTTTTATTATCTATTTGGATGCTATTGTGGTCAATCGAGTTAAAGTGTTGCATGCTTGCAGTACTTGAATATTACTAAGTTGCATGCTTATCCATTTTCATTGACCTGCTGATTGACATAGAAATGTGTTTATTTTATGCTCTTATATCTTATCTTTTGTATATAAATAAATATTACTTGGGTATTATTTTGTCACTTTTACAGATATTCCAACCCAGCCTGCATGCAACCAGAAAAGTAGAGAAATGGAGATCAGATTGCTATATATTTACATTTTGAAGAATTGTAGATGAAGATCCCACATCTAGTTGCTGTTGGACAAGAAAATGATTGATAAAAAGGCCATGCACGTCTCAAATCAAGGGAGGCTTGTCAAAGAACCAAGAGGAAAAGAAGAAAGGCAAAAAATTTAATAGATTTAACTAAGGCCCATTTGAGACTCTCATTGTAAACTCTTTTGTGAATTCCCTAAGGCCTATCTATCATTGTATTAGGGTTAGGGTTAGGGTTTGGCTATCTATCCTATAAATACCCTTGTAATGTCATTGTAGCCACCATCTCCATTTTTCTGTATTCTCTTCTCCATTAATAAAAGTTCTTCTTCTTTTTTACTATTTCTGCATTTTTCTTTCTTAGCAATCGGTGTTGTCTTCACAATTAGTTTTGGAAGAGCACCAATTGTATTTTACATTTTTTGTTAGTGATTAGTCGTTTGATTAGTTTCAACGACAATCCTAATTTACTTTTTGCTGTTCTTCTTTTTCTGCAATTTTACTTTCTGCATTTTATTTCTGTTTTGCATTTTAATTTCCAATTGATAGTTGTGATTTGATCGTTGGTTCAATTAGATTTGTTCTGAATCGGATCGCAGTTTCAATTTTTATTGTTTTCAAAAACCAACCTCGAAAATCGTCTAACTCGCCCAAGAGATTAAATAAATAATTTGATTTTAATTACACCTCCCTGTGTTCAACCTGTATGCTACACACCTGTGCGCTTGCAGAATTTTATTACAAATATCGTGCTTTTCTAGAGTCGATCAAGTATTTGGCGCCGTTGCCGGGGAGGTAACGATTAAATTTTATTATTTATTTAATTTCCGATTCATGTTATTTTTTTTTGTTGGTTTTTTTGTTTTTTGTCTTTTGTTTTCTTGTGTATATACTATATAAAAAATCTTGGTTTAGTTGATTTGGTATCACAAGTTGATATCGCAATTTCTAAACCAAGAGAAAAATAATTTCTTGCCTATTCCTCTTCTATTTCTTTCCACGACCATACTTTTTGTTTATTTTCTCCTTTCCTCTGTTTACATTTTCTTTCCATTTTCTGAAAACAAAAGAAAAAGAAAAGAAAAATTCCTTTACAATTCCATCTTGCAATCTTCTGTTTCCTCTTTTGCCTGATTTTATTTTGCTATAATCTGCCATCTCTTCTTCAAAACCCATAACTTCACCATCCATCTTCCTGCTCACCCCATCCTCTCAGTCCACCAAATCAGTTGCTCCATAAACGTCATCTTTCCCAACAAATCACAAACCCCATCTTTAACCCATCTATCTCCATCACCACCTTCTCAGTTCATCCGTCAACAAACCCCATTGATCAACACAGATCTGAAAACCTTGAGTACTCGATTCAACACAAGAAAATTCAAATCGAAAAACCATCTCAGCGTCCAGAACCTTATACCATTACACCTTTCTGTCCTCTCCATACAATCCTCACAAAACCATTGAATCAAATATCACAAAAGCCCACACTTCAACAAACTCAAATCAATTCAAACATACTCTGACCACCAACGCCCTATCACCAACATCATTCTTTCCATCCAAACCTCACCTTCTTCAAACAATTTCACGTAGAAACCTTTACAGACCGTCACCTCTGTCCGCTGACCCAAAATCATACCCACCGTTTAACAGATTTCTTCACCAACAACTCCAACGCACAGACCCATTTTCACACAAGCCAACCCATTCTTCTAATACCCTACCACTGTCTCCACGCTCCACAAACCCTTACACCGAAACCAGCGTGCCTACTCTAAAAAATTATAAATATATTTTTACATTTTTTTTCTTTTTTTTTCTTTTCTTCACTGCTAATTTTCACCCTTCATCTATCTCTCAAATTCGCAAAACCATCAATCTTTCTTCGAACATCACCCGAGTCTACAGCGATCACCCTGATCACACTGTCCCCGTCTTCTTCACATCTTCCACAACCTCCCCATATCCAATTCCGATCAGCCAACATTCACGCCACCGTTCAATCACAATACCACAACAGTTACCCCTCGTTCAAAAACCAATCGCGCAACCCCTCAGACAATCCAAGTACCCATAGATCCGAAAATCCAAATCCTCGATTCAAGGACCCAAACCATTACCAGTTCTCCCTCATCAATCCCCAAACCCGAATCACCAACCTCAAACCCCACTTCGAAAACACAAAGCCGAATTCGAACCAATTCGATTCGAATACCAGGACCCCAACTCAGATCACACTCCGAAATCACAAAGCCAAAAATCGAAAAAATAAAAAGCCTCAATATCAATTCAATTCAGGTATCTGAGTTCGCATGTAATTGGATTCGAAGCTTGCATTACGATCTATTTTAATTCCGATTTACTCGAGTTTGACATCTTCGAATTTTTCTTTTTCTGGAGTTCGAATTAGTTTGCTGAGAACAAAAAAAGGGGGGCGTGCGTTTGTTCTTAATTTGATTGTAATTTATAAAAGAAGGGTGTAGTTGTTTTGGGAAAACAAAGAATAAGGAGGCGTGCTGATCTTTTGGGGAGAGGATAGACTGTTTCCAGAATTAGTAAGGGTGATCTGTTCCCAAAAATGAATAAAAGTGGGGTTTGAATTTTCGTTGTTTTGTATTTACTGTTGTGGGATTTCTTTGTTGCTGAAGTTTGGTTATAAGAGGGAACGTTGGCCTTTAGGTTGCTGAAAAAGGGCCTAACTGTTTCGCTTGTGTGAGTTGATTGTGTCAGTTAGTTATTTTTTTTTAGGTTCTAGCTTTCGCTTGAGTCTAGTCTAGTTTATATTTTTATTTTTATTTTGCTTTTGTTGAGTCTAGTTGTTAGTTGTCCTGTTTTTCTTTATTCTATTTTATTCTTTATTGTGATTGTTTTTCTTCTTTTTGTTCGTTTGTTTTATTTGCTACCTTCTTCTTTTTCAAAAAAAAAAGAAGAGAGAAGGACAAACATCGAAAGCAAGAGGCAAGAGAAATTCTAGCAATCGAAAAAGGGTTCGAAACTCAAAGGAAGAAACTGATTCAAGCAATTCCGCGGTCAACCAATTCGCAATCAATGAAGTTTGAGACGTGAGCACTACTCATCTACTCTGGAAAGATTGCCATACCCAGCTCTGTAAAATTTTCAAAACTCTACAGGTTCTGCAGCTGCTTGAAAAATAATATAGAAATTGTGTGTAAAAATCTTCTGCAGGGCAGCGGCTTGCTTGTACAATATTTTAATTTTCTATTATTATTCTGTGACCGTTCTATGTCTGATATTTCTGAATCTGTTTGTGAGGAACGAATTTCCATTAAAATCATCACGCTCATCGTTTTTCAATTTTAACACTTGATTTGATTTGCAAAATAATATAATTGAAAAGTGGTGCTTTGTGAAGTTGACTGTCTCGTATAATTGGATCGCGGACATATATTAGTTCAATTTATTGAACTTCTAGCAAAAGAGGTTGCATACTACCCGTAAAACATTGGTCGTATCCCTTAGTATTTATACTATACGTGAACGGCAATAAGACCCTCTTCCCCCTTCTAATTGAGTCAGTTAATTAATAGAGCGCAACTTAGTATTTTATATTATTTTGAAGTGAGAATAAATTATGTCTTTCCGTGACTTCTTTAAAATGTCTGATTCAAAAAATCTTTGAGAGAATTATGGGATAATAATCGGAGTAGACGTCCTCTTGAAGAGTATGACTATGAATTACAACTCATGGGGCAAGATTTTCCAAAATTTCATGGGCCCAATATCGAAAATTTTCAAAATAACCAACATTTTCAAAACCAAGTATATGATCGAAATTGCGATTTCAATTCAAATTTCAATAATTTCGATTATGGGCCACATCCATATCAAAATAGCTTTGAATCCCAATATACCTTTGATCAACATCAATACGGGGTTGAAAACCAAAATTTCAAAATTATAACCCATATCAACATCTTGAAAATAACCAAAATTGCATTTTTCCCTCGAATTTCAACAGTTTTGGTTACGAATATAATTTCTATGATCAAAATGATTTCCAATATCATTGTAATTTTTCTAAAAATTCAAACAACTATCATGTTGGAAATAATATTGATTGTGAAATTGATGTGGACTATAATTTTAAGAATCAAGAAATCCAAAACGAGAGCTTTCAAATCAACAATTTTGAAGAATATCATCTTAACATTCTTAGAGAAAGGGTAGAAAAGCAAGATAGACAGCTTGGTGAAAAAGATAGAAAGCTTGATGAACTTCTTTGTTTAATGACGTGTTTTAAAGAACAACTCGAGCAACAAAATCAAATTCAAACAAGCGATGAATCTGAAGGTAATCCATTCTTTACTGATAGTGAAAATTTGCATATAACAACTTTCGAAATTGAGAATAACGATCTAAATGAAGTTGTTCAAAATTCAACAAATGATTTGGATTTCGATTCTTTTCAGGAAAAAGATTTAAGCTCAGATTTTGATCTTTCTCTTTCAGGCTGTGAGAAACTTGAAATTTTTGAAATTGAACAGAATAAAGATGTTGAATTTTTCAATTCAAATTTAGAAAAGGATTTTAACGAACATGAATTCTTTGGATTGTACGAGGATGAGTTGCCAAATAAGGAAGAAGTGGATTCACATCAAGAGTTCGAAAATTTTAACTTTGAGAAAATTTCAAACGAACTTGAAATTGTCAGTGTCGAAAATACGTTGTCAATTAATGATGAGAAATGTGATCACATAGTCTTGAACAACACTCAGAATTCAAATTTCACTGAATTTATATACGATCACAATTTTTTGGACAATTACGCTGATAAATTTGTTGAACACATGAATTATTTTTGGAATGTTAGCTTGATCGAAAAACTTCATGTTAGGACAACCTTGGATATTTATCTCCTGGACTATAAATCTAGGTTTAAAGTTGAGATGGTTTTCAAAAACTCTTGCTTGTTAGAAAACATGCCCAAACACAGTGGGAATGGGACTAATCGGACAAGAACCAAGTGTGGGGGAAAAAGATGGTGGTATTCTTTGCATCGCGTGCACCACAAACACATATATCATTGTATATATGATCCATTCTTACATATAGTTAGATTGCATTTCATTCTTCAAATAATTTTGCATCTCATTTACCTTTGGGTTTTATCTTTCAAAATTAGGAAATGTTCACAGTGTGGACACTGTTTTGTCCAAGTGTGGGGGGAGTCGGCATTTCATTCATTTTCGTTTTTTTCTTTATTTTCTCTTTCTTTTCGTTTTCAGCCATTTAAATAGGACCATCATGCATTTTAGATCGTAGTAACATACCATAATTTTTTTTTTATTTGAAACATGACTCATTTTAGAGTGATACTACGAAATAAGTTTACAACTTTTAATCAGTTGATAATATTTTTTTCTCTCAACTTAGATCGAATAAGAAATTTAATGAAAAGTTGAATTTTGAGGGATAATAGTGTAACCGGTACATAGGGAGATTCTTAGGTGATGGCCATGAAATCCATTCTATATTGTAGACTTTGTTTAAATAAGTGGAGGACTTAAAATACTTATATTGGCTTTTCGAATCTTTAAAACTAAGTGGTGTTAAGTTGAATTCGTGTAACTCTCTTTTGTGCTTATATTTTCAATAATAATAATAGTAATCCAAGGGTATCTAACATTGCTTGTATATCAAGCGTTGGTGTGCAAACCCGCCAAGCTCTATCTGACATGTTGTTGACAAAGTCAGCGTTGGAATAACTTGGTCTCATTTTATGAGATTGGACACCTAATGATTACCGACATGTTGTTGACAAAGTCAGCGTCGGTCTGCACAATCCGCCAAGCTCTGTCCCAACTCTCCGTCAGTCTGCAAGGCAGTGTATGGGTGGTATACCTTGGTCTTCTAAGTTAGGTGTATGTACTTAATCATAAATTTTAAAATTTTATAGAATAGAGAATAAGCGATGATGCCCAAACACTTCTTGACCTTATGGATTTGATTAGCCATACATGAGAAAATAATAATACCACTTTGTAAATTGTGCCAAGCAAACTAAGAATTTATTTCATGGCTGCACTATGTTATCGACCGAACTAACTGGCCAAACTGGAATTTAACATTTGAAAACTTGATTTATATTGAAAATTTGTGACAAGTTGAGGTATCTAAAATAAAGTCAACTGACTAGAAATTGTTAACTTAATTTGTTGTACCACTTTCCAGAAACAAGCCTTGTTTTCATTTTTGTTTTTATTTTGCATATGTCCATTGCATTCATGTAGTTTCATTAGAATCATAGCATACTGCATTTGGATTTTGTGGGTAGTATCCGCTGAAAACCCTCACGAGACACCACTCGTCCTACTAGGGACACCTAGAGGTTTAACGGCTTGTGGCATATGCTCAATGCAATCGTGTTTCCTACGAAAGTGTGACCTATCTAGTTTAGTTTTTCATTTCTTGTTTTACTCGAGGACGAGTAAAAGATAAGTGTGGGGGTATTTGATTGACATAGAAATGTGTTTATTTTATGCTCTTATATCTTATCTTTTGTACATAAATAAATATTACTTGGGTATTATTTTGTCACTTTTACAGATATTCCAACCCAGCCCGCATGCAACTAGAAAAGTAGAGAAATGGAGATCAGATTGCTATATATTTACATTTTGAAGAATTGTAGATGAAGATCCCACATCTAGTTGCTGTTGGACAAGAAAATGATTGATAAAAAGGCCATGCACATCTCAAATCAAGGGAGGCTTGTCAAAGAACCAAGAGGAAAAGAAGAAAGGCCAAAAATTTAATAGATTTAACTAAGGCCCATTTGAGACTCTCATTGTAAACTCTTTTGTGAATTCCCTAAGGCACATCTATCATTGTATTAGGGTTAGGGTTAGGGTTTGGCTATCTATCCTATAAATACCCTTGTAATGTCATTGTAGCCACCATCTCCATTTTTCTGTATTCTCTTCTCCATTAATAAAACTTCTTCTTCTTTTTTACTATTTCTGCATTTTTCTTTCTTAGCATTCGGTGTTGTCTTCACAATTAGTTTTGGAAGAGCACCAATTGTATTTTACATTTTTATTAGTGATTAGTCGTTTGATTAGTTTCAACGACAATCCTAATTTACTTTTTGTTGTTCTTCTTTTTCTGCAATTTTACTTTCTGCATTTTAATTCTGTTTTTCATTTTAATTTCCAATTGATAGTTGTGATTTGATCGTCGGTTCAATTAGATTTGTTCTGAATCGGATCGCAGTTTCAATTTTTATTGTTTTTGAAAACCAACCTCGAAAATCGTCTAACTCGCCCAAGAGATTAAATAAATAATTTGATTTTAATTACACCTCCCTGTGTTCGACCTGTATGCTACACACATGTGCGTTTGCAGAATTTTATTACAAATATCGCGCTTTTCTAGCGTCGATCACCTGCTCGTGTACATATTGTTGGATTTCCTATATCGCCGATGGAAAAAGATTGGGTGTATTTAAACAGGTGACTATATAAATACTTAAAACACATTTTGAGAACTAACACATACATGCTAATATTAAAACTTAAGAAAATTTATGTTCATTATTTTTTATCGTAGAACTAGTGTAGAGTATCAACAAGGTGCTATGAATTTCGTGCGTATGGCAAAGACAAATCCGAGAGATGTGGAGAAAATTTTGTGCCCATGCACAGATTGTCAAAATCTTAGACGTCATGATGACAACATCGTCGTTGAGCATTTAATTATAAAAGGAATGGATCCTAAATATAAGAGTAGCATGTGGTATAGTCACGGTGAGCAAATGAATACGGATAAAAAAACAAATTCATTTGATATGTATGATTTATTCAAGATGATTCACTATGAAGATGAAGATTTTATGAATCATGATGTTTTTGATGATGATAAGGATGATGTTGACTGCCAAAGTAGAGAGGATGAGTTACTTAAAATTTTGGAAGATGCGGAAACTCCATTTTATCTTGGTTGTACAGATCGTACAAAATTATCTGCCATCACTGTCTTATGTAATATTAAATGTGAGACCGGTCTATCTGATAGTGAGTTTGACCAGCTTCTAAATGTACAACAATTTTTTCTGCCAAAAGATAACGTACTAAGACTTTATATGAAGTAAAAAAAATTCTTAAGCAATTTGATATGGGTTTTCAAAAAATACATGCTTGTGAAAATGACTGTTGTCTTTTTAGAAAATAATACAAAGATTTAGGTGCATGTCCAAAATGTGGGTCTTCAAGATGGAAAATAAATCAAGATACCAAAGAGATTACACAAGGTGTTCCAGTTAAAGTGTTGAGATATTTTTCAATAATTCCAAGATTGTTTAGATCTCAGAAAATGACAGAAGATTTAAGATGGCATTTCAATAATAGAAGCAACGATGGAAAAATGCGTCATCCTGTTGATTCTGTGGCATGGAACATGGTGAATGAACGATGGAAATCTTTTTCAGCCAATCCACGCAATCTTAGACTTGGTCTTGTTACAGATGGATTTAATCCATTTTTTATGTTAAATTCTAAATATAGTTGTTAGCCGGTAATGCTGTGACATACAACCTCTCACCTATGTTGTGTATGAAGAAGGAAAATATTTTGTTAACGTTACTTATTCCCGGTCCTAAGCAGCTCGGAAACGATATTGATGTATATTTGGCGCCTTTGATTGAAGAATTGCAGTATTTGTGGAGTAACGGAGTTGATGTGTATGATGCATTTAGTAAAACATTGTTTAAACTAAAAGCAATCTTGCTACGGACAACAAATGATTTTCCGGCCTATGGAAATCTTGTTGGATGCTGTAAGAAGGGAGAAAAAGCTTGTCCATCACGTGGTGTTAATACTCATCATCGTTGGTTGAATTTTAATCGAAAGAATGTTTACATGGGTCACAAAAGATATTTACCTATGTTGTATGCATGAAAGAAACATAAGACTTGGTTCGATAACACCGTGGAGAAAGGTGATGCGCCTAGAATTTTAAGTGGAAGAAATATTTCTGAATTGTTAAAAGATTTCCCAAATGATTTTGGGAAAAAGAAAGGGGAAAAAAACAAGAAGAAAAGAAATAATAAGAAAAAGGCCATTAAGATAAAATCCATCAAGCTGAAAAAAAGAAAGAGGAACATTGTCAATGATATGGAAGATGAAGATAATAATCGTATGAAACTGGAGTTATCAAGATGGAAAAAGAGATCGATTTTCTTTGATTTGCCGTATTGGAAGGTTAGTGATTATTTTTTTAATTTGTTGATAATTAAAAATAATTATATAATATAATTATGAGTTACAATATTGATTTTTGTAGGAACTTCCATTACGACATAATATAGATGTAATGCATGTGGAGAAAAACATCGGCGAAAGCATATTAGGCACAATATTGCATGATAACAAATCAAAAGATGGAACCAACTCCAGAAAGGATGTAGAGGATTTGGGGATTCGACATGAGCTTCATGCACAACCTCGTGGGAGGAAAATATATCTTCCATCGGCTCCTTATACATTGTCAAATTCCGAAAAACAATATTCTGCAAAAGATTTTATGATTTCAAAGGACCCGACGGCTACTGTTCAAATTTGAAAAACCGTTTATCGTTGGAGAACTGTAAAATTAGTGGTTTGAAATCTCATGATTATCATGTTTTGATGCAACACTTATTACCTGTAGCAGTGAGAGGATTATTGTCAAAGAAGGCAAGAAAAGCGATAATTCGCTTATGTTCATTTTTCAGTAAATTATGTCAACGGGTCCTTGATAGAGAGAAATTGCAACAAATCAATGTTGAGATTATAGACATTCTTTGTGAGCTTGAAAAGTATTTTTCATCCTCATTTTTTGATATAATGGTGCATTTGTCAATTCATCTTGGTAGAGAAGCATTAATCTGTGGCGCGATTCAATTTCGTTAGATGTATCCATTTGAAAGATATATGAAAACACTTAAAGATTATGTAAGAAACTATTCACGACCCGAGGGATGTATTATTGAGTCTTATCTTGTAGAGGAACTCATGAAATTTTTCAATGAATTTTTGAAAAAATCAGGACACATTGAGGAGATAGAGGCTCGAAATGAAGATTATGAAAGCAATGTACTACTCGAGGGACATCCAATTTCAACGTCTAAGACAGTTACATAATCCTTAAATGAGAAAGTGCCCATTTAGCCGTATTAATGAATATGGCCATGGTGGAACCATTTTTAGAGTAATTATATGTTATATTATGTTTCAATTATTTTGATGTGTTTCTACTAGTAAATATAACTTAACATTCCTTTTTTATACTAGTTTACATTTATAGGAATTACAATATTCAAGCAAGCACATAGAGAGAAACCTAGCCTTGCTTTGGGAAACAAATACAAAATTTTTGCTGATTGAATTAAAAAAAGGGTTAAATGAATTTTTTAAATTTACTCATTTTCTTAAGAATATTATTCCAATTATCCATTGTAAATAAAATATTTTATAGATACCTATAACCTCCAATGATCACACTGAAATGTTGAAGTGGATTGCATATGGTCCGAAGAATGATGCTTTGTCTTACAAAGGATATATCATCAATGGGCAACAGTTTTATGTAAAAGATGTAGGGAGAGAAACTCATAATAGTGGAGTGACTTACAATGCGACTATTATGTGTAGAGCAAGTGCAAAAGATGTTTCTCAAGTAGCTGATGTAGTCACTTATTATGGAATATTGACAGATATAATTTTATTAGATTATCACGTGTTTTATATTCCTATTTTTAAGTGTCGTTGGGCACATATAGGAAATGGAGTGAAAGTTGATGAAGGTGGCTTCACTCTTGTCAATTTACATCAAAATCAAGCATCATTTTCAAAAGATCCATACATCCTTGCATCTCAAGCGAAACAAGTATTTTATTCAAGAGAAAACCATTCTTCAAATTGGTACGTGGTAATGAAAGCACCACCAAGAGGTTTTCATGATTTAGAGACAAATGATTATATGGACGAAACTATCAATATTCCAGGAGATTGCGACGTAACCAAGATGTTGAAGATGTTATTTATGTTAGGGAAGACTGCGAAAGCATACTTGAGCAGCTCTTATAGTAGGTCTGTACCACTCAATATGTAAATAAACGTTAATATTATAAACTTTCAAATGTTCATATACAACTGATAACTTGTCATGTTACAAAAAGATGAACATGTCGTGATTTTTTGGACATATGTGGGCTAAAATTAACTTTACTATCTTTCCTTCCATATTACTTCTCGTGGCTATTTTATTTTTTGTAAATGATCACTTTTGCATTCCATTTTTTTTTACTATGTTCTTTACTATATTCCAGTACATTTTTTGTCCATATACCAATCATTTTTTTTGGAATGTGCATTCATTGAGTTATTTCATATATGCAGGTATTGAGTTATTGATTATCATTGGGATTCACATTCTTAAAGGCACACGTAATCTTCATCATGAAGGTATGATGATTTACACAGTACTGTATAATTTTTTTGCATGATTATTAGTGTATTTAAAAACCATACGATATCACTGTACGATTGGCTCATAATGGGAAATTTACTACTAAATATGTGTGGAACAACATACATGTCAAAAACCCTGTTGTGATGTGTTATCATCATATATGGAATCACATTAATGCACCAAAAACGTCCACTTGCACATATTTTCCATTATTCAACAGACTCAACACATAATTGATGCTACATTATTAAACATCAGTTATGAATTTTAGTAATTCAACTTTTACACATTTTTCCTTATTACACCTTTCGTAAATGCTTGCATTTTAAGCTGTTTCTCTCTCTTCAATTATGTAATAATTTTCTGGTAATGTACGTAATGGATCGTGTAACCTCTTTTTGAATATTTTTTGGTGTCAACATTAGTTACTTTTTTGCTTGATAAGTCACAGACATAATGGCAGCTGTATCAATATGATAAGTATTTACCTGTTATTTCAATTTGATAAGTCATAGACATAATAATAGAGTTTTTTTACTTTGATGAATTTATTGGTAATTAAGATCAATATGATAAGTATTTACCTATTATTTCAATTTTCTGAATTCTTACGCTAGTTTGTATGTCCTAATTGATCCAGAAATTAAATCAATATTTTCAGCGGATTAAACATGTTTTTTTTTCTTCTACACTGTATGTCATAGTTTAAGTAACAGAATTAACTGTCCAATGTCGCGTCTGTCCGTTTTACATTGTTTTTTGTTTTGTGTATAAAAAGTAACTTCAGTGAACACTTTCACACTTTGCTATAACTTGTTTACTTGCAATATACCTAAAAGTATGGTTTGTAATAGTATACCTAAAAGTAATGCCGGACACTGCTTTTGCTGCATCTTAAATCCTCTTATTTCTTTTATTTTTACCACGTGTCCAGATTAAATAATATACGCATTCGAATCGAAGTAATAATAGCAAAGGTATATCATTTATTTTAGAATCTATAACTGAAATTACATTTTTTTCATCTAATTTTGTTGATAAAGGTATATCGTTTTATTTTGTAAGGTATCTCATGAAAATTTCCATTCTCAAATGCTATACTATGTCAACTAATTTTTATACACATGAAAACAGGATTTGCACAGTAATAGTTGCAACTGAGTTACGCTCGATTGCTTTCAACTGAGTGGTTGAGCTGCATTCGGTTGCAGTCGCAACTGATTTGCACATTCAATAGCATCACACACTACAATTGAGTATGTTGTTTGCTCAGTAGTTGTTGCAACTGAGTTGGATGCTCAGTTGAAAGCAACAGAGTTGCATGCTCAAAGCTATAGAGTTGCATGGTCAGTCGAAAGCAACTGGGTGCAACTCAATTTCATGTAGAGACTGATTTCGTAACTTAGTTCAAAGAAAACGAGTGCAACTTAGTTGCACATTTTGAATTGATTTTACATTTAAAAGGCACACCTTTTTTACTATTTACTCCAGCAACACTGTAAGAACCCGTAACTTCCTCGTGAAGGAAAGCCCGGATACTTTGAGAACAACACACATCGGAACGCAGACGGAAGAACATTTCATTGTATATTACAACAATTCCATCAGATACAAGAATATACAGAGTATGAATGAATAAAATACATTCGATAAATATCAGAGATTACAATAAATTATATAGCAGCGGAAAAATATACAAAACACAACTGAAAGTGATACACGGATACAGAGCTTTCCGAGCATCGTTCCAGCTGTAAACCAGGATCCTGTGAATATAAATCTGCAAAACCAGAACTAAAGCTGCCCGTGTGGAAAATAGGGGCACCTAGAGTTTAGGTTAAAACAATAAACTCCAGGTCAGTCATGTGACTGGTGTGAGAACTAAAACAGTTATTTAAAACTTTACTTTAAAGATAGTAATTCAAGGGACCACGCCGTATAACACGGAATGGGTTTCCTCCCAAGAATACTAGTGCACATAACAAAATAGCGCAATGCTCTTTGGAAAAAATGAAGCTATTATAAGACTCAGGTCCCATCACACAATGCAACGCAAGCTGGAGGATAGGGTTTTCCCTTATAATAGCCAAATAATGCTTGATATGTTTAAACAAATCATTTGATACTATCATAGGTGTATAGTGTCAAAACATTTTCAATCATAAATATCAATCATATACGGCATGGGTACCATATATCATGTCGCCATACTAGTTCTACAATTAAAACCGCAATATCACGTATTGGAAATTGGATTTCCGTCATGAGTCGAGGCAAGGGGCAAGTTCCTCTCCGCGTTCAAGACACTCTAGCAAATGCCTCAGGACCCCACTATGATCCTTAGATCTTCAGGGCCGGTCCTCTCTTACTTTTGAGGATTAATTATTCCTGAACACACGTTTCCCGGTCCTTACAGACCTATATCCGAGGCGCCTCGTATCCAACAACCACACAGGTGAAAAGTATATAAATGTCAGGGCTGGTAGGTCACTGACACCACCTTAGCTAGAAAGAAACGTCGTGCTCTCCCTGCAGTCACTATCCCGTTTTTGACTCATACCGAGGTGTGAGGCTCGCGAATTCACGTTATACACAAAGCTATGTCACACAGACCATGCTTTGATCATCAACCACAAGACTTTGCTTTTCAACAGAAGTCTTGATCAATTGCCACTTATGCGTGCCACACTGGCAATTCACTCCATGCGACTGATGTCCATCGATATACAACCTCTGAGCTCGTACGTCTCAGAGAAGGGCGTTAAGCAAGTGAATAAATTTTCTGCTGCCAAACAGATGTATATTTATTAGAGATCAATCAACACAGAATAAAATCCAATATCAGACACATAATCCATTTACAAGTTCGTTCTGGGCCTGAACGAAACCGGAGGCACTTTCCTCGCATATCCATCCATCTCCAAGTACGTCTGGACGATCACCAACTGTTTCCCTCATATTGGGTGTACAGCCCAATCAAGATCATCAGTAATCCCCCAAACGATGTGAAGACTTCCGGTCTTCAACCACCATCTTCATCTTCGACATCTCGTCGAATCGGTTATTCGGAATGGGTATAAACCCGGCCTTTCTAAATAACCCACGTATATAATAAACAAATGCTTCACAAACACACAAATGCCTCATTCCAATTCAGAATATTCTTTTATTCACAAAATCACATTCTTAGGGAAAGGTTCCAATTAATTTTATCCAAGATAAATTCTTCTAAATTTATTCTTTAATCTTCCTTTGGATATCATTTCAAACTAGTCGGGATTAGCGAACCACACCGAAGTAATTATTTATTTTATTTCCCAATCCCAACCTATTCATCCCCTGGAGCAAAACTGGTGGTACTCCATATCTAACAACACGGTGTTATCGGTAAAATTAATTACCATTTCACGTTCAAATCTAATTAAAGATTTAACTATCGCTTTGGAGCGAAACTGGTGATACTCCATTCTCGATTACTTTTAAGATTTGATAATTTAAATTATCAATTCACATTTCAATCTAATTAAAGATTCATTAAAACTCTACTTAGTTTTAGTCTTTTCAAAAATCAATATCCTATCTTTAACTGGGTTAAAGAACCAATGTCATCTAAAACACGATCCACGATAAACCCAAATCACATTTGACATTAAATACAAGGCTCTGAATAGAAAATATATCGGCTTATATTCAATATCAAATTCTGAAACCAACAAATATCGTATTGGAAATAACGATATAAAATATATCTTTCAAATTCCCATAACAATATCTGTATAGTCACGAAATCCAACATCGAAATATTCCGAAGATAATTTCGATTCAACTCCAGTCCAATTCACGTATTGGGAATATTGATTATTTATAAAATTACTTTCAAATTCAATTTATTTTTTTCAAAAATAAATTGATTTTAATTCTAATTTAAAACTAGTTCATTTCGACAAAATTCTATTTTTATCTTTTCAAATGTGGAATTATTCAGCTCAATTTTTCCCAAATCATTTCTTATGATTTTACACAAATTATAGATATTTTTAATAATTTTATCAAGGCCCGTACAGTCGATTTCCATCAACGGCCATCGAACTGCACTTACAACGACCTTTTCTAAATTTGATTTTGACATAATTCCAAATCCAACCGTTAGATTTCAAATTTCTAATATTCATTGGAATGCTCTTTTCGATATGAACCCAACAGTTCCGGTTTTAGGAGAATCCGACGGTCGGATCTCCCGCAACGTCAAATTCGAAGTCAATGGTCGAAATTCACGAACTGCCGCGGCGCGGCGCGTTCTATTCAGGCCATTATATATATATTATATATATTTCGTCGATTTCCTTTTTAAAACGTATTTTATAAATCTTTTTAAATTCGTTTTCAAAACCATTTCAACTCTATATTGAATTTCAAATCAAAATTGAATATTTCATATCATTACTATATAAATGATAATATTTTCAAAACGTTATATTTTGAAATCACTTCTTTTTCTATATTCATTATAAAAACGAATATAATCGATATAAATATCGTTCACGTCAAAATAGCGCAACTCTAATCAACATGGCTTTATATATTTCAATAAATTTGTTATTTTATTCAAAAAATGAATATTTATTCTATTCAACACATGAATTTATATTTCTTTCAGCACACGACTATTTTTGTTATGTAAAATATTTTATAAAACTATGGTATCTATCGTTTGATTTTTAATTAGACTCCTACTGGGAAGTAGTTCTAATTTTAAATATGATAAAGATGTAAATTTTGTTATTAAAATATTTTACTCAACACATAAATAGTTTCAACACATGACTATTTTTATATTCAACACATGAATTTCCTTTTATAATATTCATTATCTTCCCAATTGGAATGAGGCCCAATCAATCACCATATAACGTTAATTATATGGATTCCACACAACACATGTATATAATAGCAATGATAAACAATCAACCATCATCCCAAGTGCACCACACAACTGTATAAGCATCAAATATAAATAATTAACACTTACACAGCCTGTCAATCCATCGATCGACATACAATTAAATAATTGGGATTAGTGTACGTCAAATATCATCCCAACACCTGTGTGGGGTTTCAAATCAACAAACACATATTTTTATTCATGTAGTTGGGCGATGTGTAAAATTTATCATCCCAATCAATATCAGTCAAATCAGTGTATATAAACAAATCGGCCGATTTGTTTATAAATATTTATTTACTCACATTCACGTTAGAAATTATATTTTTAGCGATAAAATATTTATTTCAATACATTAATCTATATTACCGATTTCACATCAACATCACAAACAATTTTCACAATACATCAATCAAACAAACAAGCCATCCATGATCTGTGGATGACGGGTGTCGGGTGCTACTAAGCACCGTCTGCATCCTAGTGTATATATATATAACTAGAAAAAGAAATTTAGAGTGAGAAGTTCTCACCAATAGCTAATCCAAACGCCTCGACTCTTCTTATGTAGAAGTCTCCGTCGTTTCTCGCATTTTGTCACTTTCGTTGCCCGTAGCCACTACATATATAAAAATCATATTTTCATTTGTTCACTTTCAATTCAAAAATCATATTTTTATAATCACTCCATATGGATAACAATTCTATTTTTACATCTCTACTATATAGATAAAAATTATATTTTTACATCGTTACTATATAGATAAAAATTCTATTTTTACATCGTTACTATATAGATAAAAATTCTATTTTTACATCGTTACTATATAGATAAAAATTCTTTTTTTACATCTCTACTATATAGATAAAAATTATATTTTTACATCGTTACTATATAGACAAAAATTCTATTTTTACATTGTTACTATATAGATAAAAATTCTATTTTTACATCGTTACTATATAGATAAAAATTCTATTTTTACATCTCTACTATATAGATAAAAATTATATTTTTACATCGTTACTATATAGATAAAAATTCTATTTTTACATTGTTACTATACAGATAAAAATTCTATTTTTACATCGTTACTATATAGATAAAAATTCTATTTTTACATCTCTACTATATAGATAAAAATTATATTTTTACATCGTTACTATATAGATAAAAATTCTATTTTTACATTGTTACTATATAGATAAAAATTCTATTTTTACATCGGTACTATATAGATAAAAATTCTATTTTTACATCGTTACTATATAGATAAAAATTCTATTTTTGATTCACTACATATATAAAGATCAAATTTTTAACACTTCTATAATGTAAAAATCATATTTTTATCCTTCTACAATATAAAAGATTATATTTTTAATCCTTCTACAATATAAAAGATTATATCTTTCTCTATATAAAAAGATCGCCTTTCACTTATATAAAGATCTCGCCTTTTTAATTTTAAAACTCTCGCCCCTTTTACTTTTTTAAAATATCGTCTCTTTACCTTTAAAAATCTAACCTTTATACCGTTATTCACATAGCAAAAAAAAAATCCTATTTGAATAATTAAAAATTATAAAAGCTTACATCTTTATGACGGGAGCAGCTCACGGTGGCCGTTGGTGGAGGTTAGGGGCTATGGAGGGACCCACGGCGGAGATGGCGATCAGAGAAGGGGCGATGGAGTGTTGGAGAGGAGGCTAGGGCGCGTAGGGGGGGTCAGGGCGTCGTTAGTGGCGGTGAGGGCCAGGGGAGGCGGCGCAGGTGGCTTGCGAGGCTGGGGGTGGTGGTTGCGTGGTGGGTATGGAAGGGGAGGGAGCGATTTACAATAGAAAGGGGGAGAGAGGGAGGAGAGAGGCGAGAACGGAGGGGGGGGGGGCTCGGCGCGCCACCTGGGGCCGCGATGGAGTGGTGGCGGTGGCGAATCGCCCCCCTCCGTCGCCCCATTTCTCTCTTTTTTTTCTGGTTGAATGACGGGGAAGAGGGAAAAGAAAATGGGGGGGGGGGGGCTATATGTAAATTTATATATTTTATATTATTTTTTATTTCTAAAAAGTAACTTTTCCATTCGAACTCGAAACGAAACCCACCGCCTGTCGTTCATAGCTAATTACCCCCATTCCGAACACAATGGGATATGTGTAGTAAGCTGATTCGACCGTTTCGATCAGTTTCCGTTAAAATCAACATATAACTCTATATATTGAATTTGAACGCGCATTTCAATTTACCGGGGTCACATACTAACTCGAAAAATTACAGAAAAATATTTTCTAGCTTCGTATTGACGATACGGTCCTAACAAAACTAGTTTTATCGAATTCTGAGACCGTTAGAAAAATGGCCATTTTCCAGTCGATTAAAATCAACTAAAACTGGTCAAACGCATTTTCTTTTGCCACACTCACATATTGATTCGAAAAATTATGAAATTTGGAATCTAGCAATAACTTGACATCACGGATCCAACAAAAGTGGTTTCGTCGAAATCCGAGGTCGTTTGCAAAATTCCGATTTTTAAGGGCCTGAATTCCATAGCGACTATTCAGAATTTTCAACTGGACATATCTTGTGATGCCCGCTATGAAATTTCGATTTTTCGGATTCGTTGGAAAGATATCATCAATTAGATTCCATTATTTTTGGTTTCGTCAAAATTCGGTTTATTTTTCACCCGGTACATTCAATTGAAGTTTGAAATCGAATTATCGAACTACCGCGCCATTTTCAATTCCTTTAATAATTATATATAATTATTTATATTCTAACGACGACGTATATAATATATACGTCGAATTCATTTCAAAATAAATTTCTCATCAATATCATTTAAAATAATCCATTTTAAATGTTCAAAATTCGCTAAAATTGACAAAATAAAAATTTTAAACTGGCCCAGATTTTCGGGTTGTTACAATCTCCCCCACTTAAAACTTTTCGTCCCCGAAAAGGAACAAAGTCGAAAGTGGATTGATTAATCAACTCTACTTTCGATCTAGCTTCCATTCTCCAACTTTTCAGTTTCTGAGAATTTTCAAATTCTTCAAAAATTTGGCTAACACCCTAAATTTTCGAAAAATTTCGCCATAACCTCCCTTGCACCGGGAGCCACGGGAAAATCCCGAAATTGCCATACTGGCCTTCTGATCTCAAAAAGAAAAAGAAAAAGCCAAGCGGCTAGCCAATCGGCTCATAAAATCATCATCACCCAAACAAAGTAGTAAATTATGATAAACATGTACCTATTTGTCGGGCAAACAAATTTTATTCTTCTGCTCTAGCCTCCTTGCTATGACCTGTTCAATGTAAGTACTTGTATATGCAAGCAAATGCGACCAATTTCAATACAATTCAATATGTGATTCAGTTAGGCATAATGATTCAAAATTATCAAACAAATAAACAAACAATACAACTATCAATCAATTAGTAGATTAGAGTTTCAAATTCATAATTTTGATATATATACATAAAATCATGTTTTTGATGCCAATTCACAACAATGTATTCTAGCTATATTTTGGTTCTCACACCAGTCTAATGGAAATATATGGATATCACACCTTCGAAACACAAACATAAATATTGATGATGCCATGGTCATTATCAACATCATCTCCGGGCGACTAGAGCGTGATTCTATATCTATCCAATATATTAAAACTTCGACTATACGTTCATGACGCGTATACGTGAAATCTTTATATACTAGATTGTCCAAATCAATATAAATAAATTATTCAAATACGTATAAAACGACTTAAATTTTCAAAACAAAATTGTTTTCGTTTGAAAAGTGTACTCCTCACACTCGTTCTAGGATACTACTGATCCTATCTCTAACGAGTCATTCTAATTGGATATTACTAATCCAATAACTGATGAATTCTTTCGTTCGGTTCTAATGTGTCTTGCTCTCGAGCTCTGTAAACCAAAGCTCTGATACCAACCGCAAGAACCCGTAACTTCCCCGTGAAGGAAAGCCCGGATACTTTGAGAACAACACACATCGGAACGCAGACAGAAGAACATTTCATTGTATATTACAACCATTCCATCAGATACAAGAATATACAGAGTATAAATGAATAAAATACATTCGATAAATATCAGAGATTACAATAAATTACATAGCAGCGGAAAAATATACAAAACACAACTGAAAGTGATACACGAATACAAAGCTTTCCGAGCATCGTTCCAGTTGTAAACCAGGATCCTGTGAATATAAATCTGCAAAACCAGAACTACTAGCTGCCCGTGTGGAAAAGAGGGGCACCCGGAGTTTAGGTTAAAACAATAAACTCCTGGTCAGTCATGTGACTGGTATGAGAACTAAAACAGTTATTTAAAACTTTACTTTAAAGATAGTAATTCAAGGGACCACGCCGTATAACACGGAACGGGTTTCCTCCCAAGAATACTAGTGCATATAACAAAACAGCGCAATGCTCTTTGGAAAAAATAAAGCTATTATAAGACCCAGGTCCCATCGCACAACGCAACGCAAGCCGGTGGATAGGGTTTTCCCATATAATAGCCAAATAATGCTTGATACGTTTAAACAAATCATTTGATACTATCATAGGTATATAGTGTCAAAACATTTTCAATCATAAATATCAATCATAGATGGCATGGGTACCATATATCATGTCGCCATACTAGTTCTACAATTAAAACCGCAATATCACGTATTGGAAATTGGATTTCCGTCATGAGTCGAGGCAAGGGGCAAGCTCCTCTCCGCGTTCGAGACACTCTAGCAAATGCCTCAGGACCCCACTATGATCCTTGGATCTTCAGGGTCGGTCCTCTCTTACTTTTGAGGATTAATTATTCCTGAACACACGTTTCCCGGTCCTTACAGACCTATATCTGAGGCGCCTCGTATCCAACAACCACACAGGTGAAAAGTATATAAATGTCAGGGCTGGTAGGTCACTGACACCACCTTAGCTAGAAAGAAACGACGTGCTCTCCCTGCAGTCATTATCCCGTTTTTGACTCATACCGAGGTGTGAGGCTCGCGAATTCACGTTATACACAAAGCTACGTCACACAGACCATGCTTTGATCATCAACCACAAGACTTTGCTTTTCAACAGAAGCCTTGATCAATTGCCACTTATGCGTGCCACACTGGTAATTCACTTCATGCGACTGATGTCCATCGATATACAACCTCTGAGCTCGTACGTCTTAGAGAAGGGCGTTAAGCAAGAGAATAAATTCTCTCCCGCCAAACAGATGTATATTTAATAGAGATCAATCAACACAGAATAAAATCCAATGTCAGACACACAATCCATTTACAAGTTCGTTCTAGGTCTGAACGAAACGGGGAGGCACTTTCCTCGCATATCCATCCATCTCCAAGTACGTCTGGACGATCACCAACTGTTTCCCTCATCTTGGGTGTACAGCCCAATCAAGATCATCCGTAATCACCCAAACGATGTGAAGACTTCCGGTCTTCAACCACCATCTTCATCTTCGACATCTCGTCGAATCGGTTATTCGGAATGGGTATAAACCTGGCCTTTCTAAATAACCCACATATATAATAAACAAATGCTTCACAAACACACAAACGCCTCATTCCAATTCAGAATATTCTTTTATTCACAAAATCACATTCTTAGGGAAATGTTCCCATTAATTTTATCTAAGATAAATTCTTCTAAATTTATTCTTTAATCTTCCTTTGGATATCATTTCAAACTAGTCGGGATTAGTGAACCACACCGAAGTAATTATTTATTTTATTTCCTAATCCCAACCTATTCATCCCTTGGAGCAAAACTGGTGGTACTCCATATCTAACACCACGGTGTTATTGGTAAAATTAATTACCATTTCACGTTCTAATCTAATTAAAGATTTAACTATCGCTTTGGAGCGAAACTGGTGATACTCCATTCTCGATTACTTTTCAGATTTGATAATTTAAATTATCAATTCACATTTCAATCTAATTAAAGATTCATTAAAACTCTACTTAGTTTTAATCTTTTCAAAAATCAATATCCTGTCTTTAA
Source organism: Allium sativum (assembly GCA_030737875.1). Taxonomy (NCBI): domain Eukaryota; kingdom Viridiplantae; phylum Streptophyta; class Magnoliopsida; order Asparagales; family Amaryllidaceae; genus Allium; species Allium sativum. Next base: position 254,502,148 of record CM060927.1, on the reverse strand, counting down.
CTGGGTTAAAGAACCAATGTCATCTAAAACACGATCCACGATAAACCCAAATCACATTTGATATTAAATACAAGGCTCTGAATAGAAAATATATCGGCTTATATTCAATATCAAATTCTGAAACCAACAAATATCGTATTGGAAATAACGATATAAAATATATCTTTCAAATTCCCATAACAATATCTGTATAGTCACGAAATCCAACATCGAAATATTCCGAAGATAATTTCGATTCAACTCCAATCCAATTCACGTATTGGGAATATTGATTATTTTTAAAATTACTTTCAAATTCAATTTATTTATTTCAAAAATAAATTGATTTTAATTCTAGTTCAAAACTAGTTCATTTCGACAAAAATCTATTTTTATCTTTTCAAATGTGGAATTCTTCAGCATAATTTATCCCAAATCATTTCTTATGATTTTACACAAATTATAGATATTTTTAATAATTTTATCAAGGCCCGTACAGTCGATTTCCATCAACGGCCATCGAACTGCACTTATAACGACCTTTTCTAAATTTGATTTGGACGTAATTCCAAATCCAACCGTTAGATTTCAAATTTCTAATATTCATTGGAAAGCTCTTTTCGATACGAACCCAATGGTTCCGGTTTTAGTAGAATCCGACGGTCGGATCTCCCGCAATGTCAAATTCGAAATCAATGGTCGAAATTCACGAATTGCCGCGGCGCGGCGCGTTCTATTCAGGCCATTATATATATATAATATACATATATTATATATATTTCGTCGATTTCCTTTCTAAAACGTATTTTATAAATAGTTTTAAATTCGTTTTCAAAACCATTTCAACTCTATATTGAATTTCAAATCAAAATTGAATATTTCATATCATTACTATATAAATGATAATATTTTCAAAACGTTATATTTTAAAATCACTTCTTTTTCTATATTCATTATAAAAACGAATATAATTGATATAAATATCGTTCACGTCAAAATAGCACAACTCTAATCAACACGGCTTTATATATTTCAATAAATTCGTTATTCTATTCAACAAATGAATATTTATTCTATTCAACACATGAATCTATATTTCTTTCAATACACGACTATTTTTGTTATGTAAAATATTTTATAAAACTATGGTATCTATCGTTTGATTTTTAATTAGACTCCTACTGGGAAGTAGTTCTAATTTTAAATATGATAAAGATGTAAATTTTATTATTAAAATATTTTACTCAACACATAAATAGTTTCAACACATGCACATTGTCAACACATGACTATTTTTATATTCAACACATGAATTTCCTTTTATAATATTCATTATCTTCCCAATTGGAATGAGGCCCAATCAATCACCATATAACGTTAATTATATGGATTTCACACAACACATGTATATAATAGCAATGATAAACAATCAACCATCATCCCAAGTGCACCACACAACTGTATAAGCATCAAATATAAATAATTAACGCTTACACAGCCTGTCAATCCATCGATCGACATACAATTAAATAATTGGGATTAGTGTACGCCAAACATCATCCCAACACCCGTGTGGGGTTTCAAATCAACAAACACATATTTTTATTCGTGCAGTTGGGCGATGTGTAAAATTTATCATCCCAATCAATATCAGTCAAATCAGTGTATATAAACAAATCAGCCGATTTGTTTATAAATATTTATTTACTCACATTCACGTTAGAAATTATATTTTTAACGATAAAATATTTATTTCAATACATTAATCTATATTACCGATTTCACATCAACATCGCAAACAATTTTCACAACACATCAATCAAACAAACAAGCCATCCATGGTCTGTGGATGACGGGTGTCGGGTGCTACTAAGCACCGTCTGCATCCTAGTATATATATATGTAACTAGAAAAAGAAATTTAGAGTGAGAAGTTTTCACAAATAGCTAATCAAAACGCCTCGACTCTTCTTATGTAGAAGTCTCCGCCGTTTCTCGCCTTTTGTCACTTTCGTTGCCCGTAGCCACTACATATATAAAAATCATATTTTCATTTGTTCACTTTCAATTCAAAAATCATATTTTTATAATCACTCCATATGGATAAAAATTCTATTTTTACACCTCTACTATATAGATAAAAATTATATTTTTACATCGTTACTATACAGATAAAAATTCTATTTTTACATCGTTACTATATAGATAAAAATTCTATTTTTACATCGTTACTATATAGATAAAAATTCTATTTTTACATCTCTACTATATAGATAAAAATTATATTTTTACATCGTTACTATATAGATAAAAATTCTATTTTTACATTGTTACTATATAGATAAAAATTCTATTTTTACATCGTTACTATATAGATAAAAATTCTATTTTTACATCTCTACTATATAGATAAAAATTATATTTTTACATCGTTACTACATAGATAAAAATTCTATTTTTACATCGTTACTATATAGATAAAAATTCTATTTTTACATCGTTACTATATAGATAAAAATTCTATTTTTACATCGTTACTATATAGATAAAAATTCTATTTTTACATCGTTGCTATATAGATAAAAATTCTATTTTTACATCGTTGCTATATAGATAAAAATTCTATTTTTGATTCACTACATATATAAAGATCAAATTTTTAACACTTCTATAATGTAAAAATCATATTTTTATCCTTCTACAATATAAAAAATTATATTTTTAACCTTCTACAATATAAAAGAAGATATCTTTCTCTATATAAAAAGATCGCCTTTCACTTATATAAAGATCTTGCCTTTTTAATTTTAAAACTCTCGCCCCTTTTACTTTTTAAAAATATCGTCTCTTTACCTTTAAAAATCTAACCTTTATACCGTTATTCGCATAGCAAAAAAAAATCCTATTTGAATAATTAAAAATTATAAAAGCTTACATCTTTATGACGGGAGCAACTCACGGTGGCCGTTGGTGGAGGTTAGGGGCTATGGAGGGACCCACGGCGGAGATGGCGATTAGAGAAGGGGCGGTGGAGTGTTGGAGAAGAGGCTAGGGCGCGTAGGGGGGGTCAGGGCGTCGTTGGTGGCGGTGAGGGCCAGGGGAGGCGGCGCAGGTGGCTTGCGAGGCTGGGGGTGGTGGTGCCTGGCGAGTATGGAAGGGGAGGGAGCGATTTACAGTAGAAAGGGGGAGAGAGAGGGAGGAGAGAGGCGAGAACGGAGGGGGGGGGGGGGCTCGGCGCACCACCTGGGGCCGCGATGGAGTGGTGGCGGCGGCGAATCGCCCCCCTCCGTCACCCCATTTCTCTTTTTTTTTCTGGTTGAATGACGGGGAAGAGGGAAAAGAAAATTGGGGGGTGGGGCTATATTTAAATTTATATATATATATATATATATATATTTTATTTCTAAAAAGTAACTTTTCCATTCGAACTCGAAACGAAACCTACCGCCTGCCGTTCATAGCTAATTACCCCCCATTCCGAATACAATGGGATATGTGTCGTAAGCTGATTCGACCGTTTTGAACAGTTTCCGTTAAAATCAACATATAACTCTATATATTGAATTTGAACGTGCATTTCAATATACCGGGGTCACATACTAACTCGAAAAATTCCAGAAAAATATTTTCTAGGTTCGTATTGACGATACGGTCCTAACAAAACTAGTTTCGTCGAATTCTGAGACCGTTAGAAAAATGGCCATTTTTCAGTCGATTAAAATCAACTAAAACTGGTCAAATGCATTTTCTTTTGCCACGCTCACATATTGATTCGAAAAATTATGAAATTTGGAATCCAGCAATAACTTGACATCATGGATCCAACAAAAGTGGTTTCGTCAAAATCCGATGTCGTTTGCAAAATTCCCATTTTTAAGGGCCTGAATTCCATAACGACTATTCAAAATTTTCAACTGGACATATCTTTTGATCCCCGCTATGAAATTTCGATTTTTCGGATTCGTTGGAAAGATATCATCAATTAGATTCCATTATTTTTGGTTTCGTCAAAATCCGGTTTATTTTGTACCTGGTACATTCAATTGAAGTTTGAAATCGAATTATCGAACTACCGCGCCATTTTCAATTCCTTTAATAATTATATATAATTATTTATATTCTAACGACGACGTATATAATATATACGTCGAATTCATCTCAAAATAAATTTCTCGTCGATACCATTTAAAATAATCCATTTTAAATGTTCAAAATTCGCTAAAATTGCCAAAATAAAATTTTTAAACTGGCCCAGATTTTCGGGTTGTTACAAGCACTACTTCAAACACCACTCTACTTCCACTCCACCCCCAAACAATTAGCCTACACCAACAACACCAAACAATCACTACAGCTTTACCATCCACAGTTGCCTGAACAACTAGCAACACTTCAACTAATCAAAACTTTTAAATAGGCGGTTACAAACATACAACCCAAGATTGAATTCAAGAGAAATATTATTCAAACCGCGTGGAAACTCAGCAATCTAAATCATACTTACTCTTCGTACAAAATTTCATTTGAATCGAAGTAATAAGAGCGTAGGTATATCATTTATTTTAGATTCTTAGATGGGATTACGTTTCTTACTTGATAAAGATATATCATTTACTTGTAATATACCTATAGGTATGGTTTGTAATAATATACCTAAAAGTAATCCCGTACATTTTTTTCTCTAATTTTGTTTTTTTATATGTTTTCATAGGGAAAGGATAAGGATTTGCAAGTAAGCCTTGTACGTACTCACTAGCAATTGAAGAACAAGAGATCACAAAAGTACAAACCAAGAAAAAAAATCAAGCCAACAGTTGAAGTTTGCAATGTAGACAAGGAACAAGAATTACGGCACGAGACATCACAAATTCCATGTATAGAAAATGTAATGCCTTGTGAAGAAACTGAAATTCATGAGGAAATTGAAATGCTTCATGAAGAAAGTGAAATGTGTGAAGAAGTTGAAATAGCTTGTGAAAATAATGTTGATGCCGAGTTGGAAATCAATAGACCAAATGAAGTTAACACTGCAAATACAAATGTAAAAAAATGTCCAAGAGGTCCAACAAGAGCAAAAAAATTGCCATTAAGTCTTGAAAATCGAATTGAAGTTGAAGTTAATGAGGTAGCCATACCCATAGGAGATGGCTTAGTACATTTATCTTCTTATCTTGGGTTGCTTGTTCGAGAGCATGTTCCCGTTACACTTAGTGATTGGAGGTTTCTAAGTGATGAATTGAAATTAGTATTGTGGGAATCGATTTAGGTATATGGTGTTTTCACTTTCGTTGCAAATTTCCATGCATTTCAGTTTTACACTGCTCTGTTTACTTTCGTTAAAAGCTCAGGAATTTTGCTCTGTTCATTTCAGTTTACACTGCTTTGTTCACTTTTTTGTAGGGTTACAAATAAGAGAACTGCCTTGGTTGCTTTCCAAATAGATGCTTTGTAACAACCCGGAAAATCACAACCAATTTAACATTTTAATTTTGGCAATTTTAATGAATTTTGAATATTTAAAACGAATTATTTTAAATAATAACGACAAGAAATTTATTTTGAATAGAATTAGAATGTATATATTTATTTGAATCGATGTTGGAATATAAATATTTATTATACTTATAAAACAAGGTCTGAAATGGCGCGGCAGTTCGAAAATTTGAATTCGAACTTTGACTGACTGTACAGGATGCAAAATAAAACGGATTTTAGTGAAACCAAAAATATTTAAATCTGTTTAAGAATATGTTTCTAATGAATCTGAAAAATCAAAATTTCATAGCGGGAATCAAAAGTTATGGCCAAATGAATTTTCAGAAAGGTCGCTATGGAATAAATATAGCCCGTAAAAATAGACATTTTGCAAACAACCTTCATTTTCGATGAAACCATTTTTGTTGGATCCGGAATGTCAAATTATTGCTAGATTTCAAATTCCATAATTTTTGGAGTTAATATGTGAGCGTGGCAAAAGAAAGTCTGTTTAATTAATTTCAGTCAATTTGGATCGACCAGAAAATGGCCATTTTTCAAACGGTCTCCAAATTCGACGAAATCAGTTTTTTTGGGACAGTATCATCCAAACATAGCTTGGTTTATTTTTCTGGAATTTTTGGAATCAATATGTGGCCCCGGCAAATTGAAATGTACATTCAAATCCATATTTGAATGTTTTATATTTTAATTTGAAGAAAAACTGACTGAAACAGTCGAATGGGCCTACGGAACATATTCCATTGTGTCCGGAATGGGGGTATTTAGCAAGGGACGACAGTCGTTGGGTTTGAATTGGAGTTCTTTTGGACTAAGGGGTGTTTTTGAAAATAAAAGAATTAAAAATAAATTAATTATATGATGGACCAGTCAAAATTCTCCTTCATTATCTCGCTCCAGAAGTCAAACCCGTAAACCCCAATCTCGACGGCGACAGTTGCTCCTTTCTTCCCTCCTCTTTATCTTCTAATCCACGCGATGAAATCTGTAGCTCCGTTGGAAGATTTTGAAGAGGACTTCATGAGCTTCAAATCCATGTAAGCCTCGCCCTCCCTCGCCTCGTGTACATCGAGAATCGGGCCCTCCAACCTGCTCTGCCTCGTACCGATTATCTCCTCCACCGTGGCACCGAGTTGGGCCCTAATCCCCTCAAAAGGCACGTTGCTCCTCACTCTACACGGTGGTAACCCCCGATCGTCCTATCGCTTCATGGATTTGCGGAAAAATCCAAACCTAGTTTGGAACGAAAAGGAAAGGTATACGGTTTATAATATTATAACTAATTATAGCACTTTAAAGCGCTACGAATAGTGATTTTACAATAAATATCATAACCTTTTGCTGTGTTGTCGAAATCCAGTGAAACAAGAGACATTGGACTCATGGCGACGCCTTCTACATTCTAGAAGAGACCGGGGAATTTTTGGAGCTTCCTACAATTTTTGAAGGAGTGGAACCCAATGTGAGATTTCTAAATTCAAATTTGAATGGAATGGCGATGTATAAATTATATGATCGATTTATAAGTTATATAAGCATTGTACACCTCATGTATAAGCGTTGTATAAATTATATGTGCGATATATAACTTATATATACGTTGTAAAAATCATATGTGATTTGAAATAAAGTTAGAATGAAATTGAAATATATTTATATACTCCCCTCGTCCACAAACCATGGACGATATATATTGGTTGTGATAGTTTGGATTTTGGTTGACGTGAAATTTGGTTGATAAATGCGAATGGTTGATTATGGTTGAATGTGGTTAGAAACAAAATTGGATTTGTTTGTGTAAAAACTCATTGTGATATGAAAATAATTGAAATGATTAGATCATTAAGATAAGCCCCTTATGGAACGCCGCAAGGCCTAAGGTAGTGCGAGGAGCCGTACTCAGGACGGTGCCGGTTTTAAACCCCCTACCGTTATGCGGCCGAAATTTTCTGAAATATTCATGTGTTGAAATATATTCACGTGTTAGAAAAATATTCATATGACGAATAAATTGTTTGAATGATAAAAATCACATTTTTATCATGTATATGAAGTATATAAAATATTCATGTTTGAAATAAATTGTTTTGACAATAAAAATCACATTTTTATTATATATATGAATCTCTAAAAATATTCGTGTTTGAAATAAATTGTTTTGAAAATAAAAATCATATTTTTATTATATATACGAATCGCTAAAAATATTCGTGTTTGAAATAAATTGTTTTAACAATAAAAATCACATTTTGATTATATATATGAAGTGTTAAAAATAGTCATGTGTTGAAATAAATATTTGTTGGCTAAAAATATTATTTTTACCACATATATGAAATGAAAATGGTTTGGAAATCGAAGAACGAATTATATATATATAATTAAAATAAAACGAATAACGACGCCGCAGTTCGAATTTTGAAATCGTGATTTTAAACGATTATTACGGGAGATCCGACCGTCGGATTTTCCCGAAACTGAAACCGTTGGGTTTGCTTTGAAAATATCTTTCCAATGATATCAAATTTGTAAAGATCCAACGGTTAGATTGTATGAAATGTTTAATTCAAATCTAAATAAAAACTGCGCCAGATTAGATTATATATATATATATATATATAACTAAAATAAAACGAATAATGACGCTGTAGTTCGTATTTTAAAATCGTAATTTTAAACGACTGTACCGGAAGATCCGACCATCGGATTTTCCCAAAAATGGAACCATTGGGTCCGCTTTGAAAAGATCTTTCCAACGATATAAAAATTTTAAAGATCCAACGGTTAGACTTCCAGATATATGTAAATCAAATCTAAAGAAAAACAACGCCATGGCCGCATTATGTCCTGAAGCGTCGTTTAAGTAAATGAGCTATTTTTAAATAAATAAAAATAGTAATAAATCGTTATAAAATAATGTGAACGATTTGAAATAGAAATAAACCAAATTTACTTAGTTTATTGGATATTTGATGGAAGAATGTGGTTGACATGAAAATTACATTAATGAACTGAATTATGGATGTCAAATAATTTAACCATGGAAATGAATCGATTTGAATTCTAAATATACGTGAATTATTTGAAAAGCCCGAGTTAAATCTCATTTCAAATAATTGGTCGATAATTAGAAGTCGAAGATATGAAGACGATGCAAGACTGATGATCTTCACATCGAATGGATGGTTATTGATGCCTTTGATGGGAGTTGATGCCCTGAAGGGGTTACAGTGGTTGTTGTTCGGACGTACTTGTTGATCATTCAGATGTGCGAGGACCTCTCTCCTGTATTGGACATTTGGGACGAGGAAAAAGGTGCCTCTGGTTTCGTTCAGACCCAGAACGGACTTGTAAATAGATGTGTGTCGGACGCTGTAGGCTGACAACGTGGCATGCAGAGATGTTGTGATCAAGGCTTTTGTTGAAAAGAAGAATCTTATGGTTGATGATCAAAGCATGGCCTTAATATAGCTAGCTTTTTGTATCGCGTTGATTCGCGGGCCTCACACCCCGGTATGAACCAGAAACGGGAGAGGACATCAGGGAGGACATGCGTTTCCTTCTAGCTAGGAGTGGCGTCTGGGTTTTACACGCCTAGATGTTTTACTTATGTGGAAGATGGATAGCGAGGCGCTTCGATTATTTCGGTCTCTGCGGAGCCGATTGATGGTTTGGTATATATACCGGCCAGTTTGACTCCCCATAGGGCGGGGAAATGCAGTGTTCAGGCATTTTAATCCACTCCGTATGGACCGGCCCTGACAATCCAAGGGCCCATTTTAGTCTGGGTCCTGAGACACGGGCTAGAGCGTCTCGAACCAGTAAGGACGATCCCTTGCCTTGTTTTATGACGGATATCCAATTTCCAAATACGACATTGTGCGGTTTTGATTGTAGACTTATACCTGGCGACATCGTGGTATGGGGCACCTATGCCATCTATGATTGATATTTATGATTGAAATTGTTTCAAAATATATAAACACTAGTAATAATATCAAATTCTTTTGTTTTATATGTATTAAGCATATTTTGTCCATTATAAGGTAAAACTCTATTCTCCAGCATGCGTTGCATTGTGTGATGGGACCTTAGTCTTATAATGGCTTCATTTTTATAAAAAGCATTGCAATGTTTAAATGATTTACTTGTTTTAAGTATTGGCAATCCAATGGAGTATACCCGTTCCGCGTTAGCGGCGTGGTCCTGTGATTGGCCTTATTATAAAATAAGTTAAGAAGATTTCTCATACCAGTCCCTTGACAGACTCGTAGTTTGTTTCACTTGCAAACTCGGGTGCCCCTATTTCTACATGGGCAACCTTGTATTCAAGTTTTAGCATGCTCTCTCTGGATAGCTATGGAGCTGAAGATGGATTCTTTCACTTCTATTATGTTGTTCAGTTCTTTTTATGTATATTATGTTTGATTCCGCTGTAGGCATTTATATAAAGCTGAAGCTGTATTTTGTACTAAGTGTGATCCTGTTATACTATGTAACTCTGATGATTATTATTTCCAGTGTAATTTGATGTACATTATCTGGTGTAATATTATATTTATGTTCTACTGTCATTTGTTTATGTGTTATATACCAAAGATTACTCAAGATTACCCTTGCCACCCTGGAACGAGGGTTTGGGGTCATCACACGTGGTATTAGAGCTTTGGTTAATCTTAGTTCCAAAATATAACATATTAACGAACTCGTCAGAAATAGAATCAGAAGTATTCTATGACGAATAACTCAATTTCAAATAAGATCAGTAATGTCCTAGAATGAGTGTAGCAGAATAAAATACACCCTAGTAGACAATTTACATTCAAGTATATGTCTCTATGCTTTAAAATACCTTTTCTGTTGGCCTGACACCTTGTCTGCTATTTGCAGTCATAGAAAAATGAGTGGCGGAAGCAGAAGAAGTAATTCTGTTGTTCGATAATCTAATGAGGCAGTTGTGTTCACACAGCTAGGATCAGATATAGAAGCTCTATTAAAGAGGTGTTGAAATCTAGGTGGAGTACCGTTCTTGGGCAATGAATCCATTATTCAAACTCAGGCTTGGATGCGTTCTGCTGAGAGAATTTTTGAAGGTTTCAAGCTGAGAGATGATCAGAAAAGATTACTAGCATCTTGGGAACTCAAAGACGAAGCTTTAATCTGGTGGGAAACAGTTATTATGGATAATCCAGAAGGTAATATTACTTGGGATAGATTTAAAGAAATTTTCAATGAAAGATTTATTCCTCCAGAAGCAACTGATCGGCTATATGATGAGTTCTACTCTCTAATACAAGGAGATATGACCATTCCAAAATATCATAAGAAATTCAATGAGCTTTCTCGTTTTGCCCCGCATTTAATTCAAAATCTAAAGAGGAAGAATTTGAGGTTTATTAATGGGCTTCAAAGAAGTACCAAAGTAGTGTAACTGCACATGTGAAGCTTCCTTTTTCTGAAATGATATACTTGGCTTACCAGTATGAAGATCTTGATAAGCAAGGTCTTTTGGAGGATGAAGAGGAAGTCGGTTCTAGCGCAGAGGGAAGTCTGAAACTGATAGCCCTGAGGCAAGCAGGACACCTGAGGTCAGTAAGAAGCCTAAAGCCAAGAGAAAAAGAGTTAAATCTGAGAAAGAACCAATAACAACTGCCACCTGCTCTAACTATAATCAAAAAGGGCATTTTTCGATAAATTGCGGACCCTTAAAGAAATGAATAAAGAGTGGATTTAAATCCAAGAAGAAGTTTTAAGAGAATAGGGGATGCTATAAGTGCCACCAGGCTGGCCATATTGCAAAGAATTGCCAGTTATCAAAGAAATCTGAAATAGTACACGTAAATGAAGTGGTAGAAGTTCCTGCACCCTCAATCAAACAGGGAAGGCCAGATGTTTTGGAAGGCACGCTTACAGTCAAAAAAATTCCAGTTAAAGTACTATTTGATATAGGCGCATCACGAAGCTTTATTGCAAGTAATGCACTTAGGAAATTGGATTTGAAATCTAAAAAGCTCAAAGAACCCATGACTGTCCATAATCCGGTTGGGGGTTTCCTCAATCTTAGTTGGATTTGTGGGGTGCCTATTTCTTTTTCCTGTTATCGGTTCCCTACTATCTCGGTTGTCATGAATTTTACGGAATTTGATCTTATTTTGGGATTGGATTGGTTAATCAAATATAAAGCTAAAGTTAAATGCGCCGATAGAGTTGTAAGGGATAAGATTAAATCAGGGTATTACATAACCATCCCATGCGAAGGTCCGAATTCGGATAGAAAAGACTTTTGGTCAGCTCTTGATGTTTCTCCTGCTCAAATATAAAATATTCCTGTCGTTACAGAGAATACTCCGGTCAACATAGAAAATATCCCTGTCGTCAAGAATTATGCGGATGTGTTTGAAGAAGCTGTTAGCTTACCTCCGCGTAGAGAAATTGATTTCAAAATCGCTTTGATTCCGAATGCAAGGCCGGTAGTGCACGCTATTCAAAGAATGACCTTGAAGGAAAAAGAAGAACTAGACAATCAAACTCGGGAACTTGTATGGAAGGGTCTGATCAGGCCTAGTTTCTCTGATTGGGGAGCAACAGTGGTGTTTTTCCCAAAATCAGACAGCACTATTAGACTATGTGTGGATTATCGTGACTTGAACAAGCAGACATTAAAGAATAAATATCCATTACCGTGAATTGATGATTTGTTGGATCGATTGAATGGAGTACAAGTATTTTCACAAATGGACCTAGCTACAGGTTTCATCAGCTTCATATTGCCGAAGAGTGTGTTCCTTTGACAACATTCAGAGGTCCAAATTTATTCCACAAGCGGTTAGTAATGTCGTTCGTCTTATGTAACGCTCCAGCTTATTTTGTCGATCAAATGAATAGAGTATTCATAGAAGTATTGAATAAATTCGTACTGGTTTTCATTGATGACATATTGATCTTCTCTAAGTCAGAGAGCAAGCATGCAAAACATCTGGAACAAGTGTTAGAGATTCTGAGAAAGAATGTTTGAAAGGCAAAATTTTCCAAATGTATATTCTGGCAAGAAGAGGTAAAATTCCTTGGCCATGTCGTATCAAAGGAAGGAATTTCTGTAGATCCAAGTAAAATCACTGCTATTTAGGATTGGAAACAGCCTCGTACTCCCACAGAAGTCCGAAGTTTTCTTGGATTGTCTAGTTATTATCGGAAGTTTGTTATAAAAAAAATTCAAAGCTATCTGGTCCAATGACAAAGCTTTCCACGAGTTGAATTTAAGATTGACAACGACTCCAATGTTAACAATTATCGATGGCAATCAGGATTTGATGGTCTAGACGGATTCTTCTATTGGAGGTCTTGGTGCAGTATTAATGCAAAGAGGCCAAGTGGTCGCTTATACTAGCCGTCAGTTGAAACCACATAAGAAGAATTATGTAACTCATGATCTTGAATTGTTAGCCATCGTGTTTGCTACGAAAATCTGGAGACATTATCTATTGGGTGAGAAGTTCGAACTATATACCGATCATCAATCATTGAAGTATATGTTCACCCAAAAAGATCTGAATCTGAGGCAGCAGTGTTGGCTAGAATTTCTCGTGGCATTTGATTTTGATATTTTGTATACACCGGGGAAAGCCAATGTTGTGGCTGATGCGCTCAGCAGGAAGAATGTGATCATCGCCAATCTTATCATTACGCCTTCGTTGATAGATAAAATATCCGTTCTTCAGAAAGACGATAATTTTTTTAAAGAGATGATCAAAAGAATTCAAAGGTGCGAAGTCTCCAGTTTCCAAGTGGATAGCACGGGAGTTCTGGGATTGAAAAGAAGAATTTGTGTTCCCAACATCCTTGAGCTCAAAAGAGAAGTATTGGATGAGTGTCACAAGTCCAAACTGAGTATCCACCCAGGGGTTAGCAAAATGTATAATGATCTCAAGTGAACATTTTGGTGGAAGGCGATGAAAAGAGACATCTCTATATATGTTAGCAGGTGTTCTACTTGTCAACAAGTCAAAAGCGATCAATAGAAACTCGCCGGATTGTTGCAACCGTTGGAAATTCCAGGTTGGAAGTGGGAACAAATTTCTATGGATTTCATAGATGGTTTTCCCAGAACCAGGAAAGGAAATGAAAGTATATTGGTGATCGTAGATCGTTTCACGAAGACCGCCCATTTTATACATGTCAGATCAAATAGAACCGCTCAAAGTCTGGCACAGATTTATTTTAAGGAAATTGTTAAACTGCATGGAGTTCCCATGAGTATCGTTAGTGATCGTGACTCGATTTTTGCTAGTAAATTCTGGGAAGAATTCCAAGCAGAATTGGGAACAAAACTGAACTTGAGCACCACTTATCATCTTCAAACAGATGGCCAAACTGAGATGGTGAATCATATTATAGAAGATTTATTGCGGGCTTGCATTATTGATTTTGGCGGATCATAGGAAGATCACTTGCATTTGGCTGAGTTCTCATACAACAACAACTACCAAGCGAGCCTGAAAATGTCACCATTCGAAGCACTGTATGGTCGACCGTGTAGATCTCTCACATGTTGGGTTGGACCTAGCAATAGACTTGTATTGGGACCCGATATGATTCGCGAAGCTTCAAACAAAGTCGATTTCATTAAGAAGCGACTGCAAACAGCTCAAAGCCGACAGAAGAGCTATGCAGACTCGAGAAGAAGAGATTTAGCATTTGCTGTTGGTGACTATGTGTATCTACGAGTTTCTCCTATGAGAGGACTAGTAAAATTCGAAAAAACAGGGAAGTTGGCGCCTAGATTTATTGGTCCATTTCCTGTGCTCGAACGGATTGGAACTCTTGCTTATAGGGTTCAATTGCCTGACTGGTTGCCTGGAGTACATGATGTGTTTCACGTGTCTCAACTTAGAAAGCATGTGCATGACCCGGACTTGGTCGTGGAAGAAGTCGCGCAACAAGATTTGGAAATTACTCCAGAATTAGCTGTGAGAAGGGAGCCGATAAAGATTATTGGCAAAGAAACTAAAGAGCTGAGGAACAAGAAGGTTCACTTAGTCAAAGTGCAATGGAGTGGAGATCCGCGGGACTGTACTTGGGAAACTGAAGAGAGCATTAAGTAAGCTTATCCCAATTGTAGAGTGGATATCTCTGATTAACTCTAGTGCAAGGTACATTTACAGTATTTTGCATTTCCATTTTGTTTTCTACTTTGCTGTTGTTTCCTTTTCATGGATGTATTTTTTTTAATTATATAGTCTAATCTTAGCAAATATGATTTTTAAAGAGTATATAAATTAATTATTAATTTTTTTAATAGTTAATCAATAAATTGATTGCTAGTTGTGTGATTATGAACTGACTAATCAAATTATTGGAATGATAATTAATATGATCAATAAGAGAATGAAAGGTAAATTTATGCAAATTGAATCAAATAGTGAACTAATTTGAAAATTGATTGAAATACATGCATGTACATTATATATGTTTGAACAGGTAAATAGTTTTGTTGTTGAGTAAAGAATTTATTTGCGTGCTCGACAAATAGATAAACCTTAATGAGTTGGATGCGCAATTTTATTTATATATCAACTCCTGTGAATGTCTTTGGATGCGGAGTGCCGGTTGTTCTATGTGAAATTATAAACGTCTCCATAGGATAGTAACAATTAATTTTGGACAACATTACATGGCATACTTCTTGAAGATGGCATACCCTATCATATACCACATAAGCATTTGGAGCTTATGTGATGAGGTTAAAGATTTACCATACAAGCGAGAGGCTTCTATGGCGATGACTATATTACAGGTTGAACCGAAGACTGATATGGACTATATAAAATGTAATGGTAAATTGCCAGATTAATAAAAACCCCACACCGGTCTAGAGATGACAATAATCACGTTTCTCTAGCCATTAAGGCACAAAAAACCATTTATAGGGTGACGAGAATTTATTCTCTGGAGTTATGATCTATACACGCTCTCCTGTGGACACCGGAATATATCACTATAAATATGTGTATGCTTTTTAGGATTTATTGGGTGCCTAATACGACCCAATAAATTTCCAAATTCCTCCCCGTACAAAGGAGGTTATGGAGAAATTTTTCAAAAATTTAGGATGTTAGCCAAATTTTTGAAGAATTAAAAAATTCTTAGAAACTGAAAAGTTGAAGAATGAAAGCCAAAATGAAAGTTGAGTTGGTTAGTTAAACAACTTTCAGCTCCATTCCTTTTCGAGGACGAAAAGA
The DNA here is from genome assembly GCA_030737875.1 of Allium sativum. Classification (NCBI taxonomy): domain Eukaryota; kingdom Viridiplantae; phylum Streptophyta; class Magnoliopsida; order Asparagales; family Amaryllidaceae; genus Allium; species Allium sativum. The sequence goes on along the minus strand of CM060927.1, from coordinate 254,486,436 downwards.
ATTTAAGTGGGGGAGATTGTAACAACCCCGAAAATTAGAACCAATTAAAAAATTTTATTTTGGCAATTTTAATGAATTTTGAATATTTAAAACGAATTATTTTAAATAATAATGACAAGAAATTTATTTTGAATAGAATTAGAACGTATATGTTTATTTAGATCGATGTTGGAATATAAAAATTTATTTTAATTACAAAACAAGGCCTGAAATGGCGCGGTAGTTTGAAAATTTGAATTCGAACTTTGATTGACTGTACAAGATGAAAATAAAACGGATTTTAGTGAAACCAAAAATATTTAAATCTGTTTAAGAATATCTTTCTAAAGAATCTGAAAAATCGAAATTTCATAGTGGTAATCAAAAGTTATGGCCAAATGAATTTTCAGAAAGGTCGCAATGGAATAAATATAGCCCGTAAAAATAGACATTTTGCAAACGACCTCCGTTTTCGACGAAACCACTTTTTAGCATCCGGAATGTCAAATTATTGCTAGATTCCAAATTCCATAATTTTTGGAGTTAATATGTGAGCTTGGCAAAAGAAAATGTGTTTGGTTAATTTCAGTCAATTTGGATCGACCAGAATGACCATTTTTCAGATGGTCTCCAAATTCAACGAAATCAATTTTGTTGAGACCGTATCATCCAAACATAGCCAGATTTATTTTTCTGGAATTTTTAGAATCAGTATGTGGCCCCGACAAATTGAAATGTACGTTCAAATCCATATTTGAATGTTTTATATTTTAATTTGAAGAAAATCTGACTAAAACAGTCGAATGGGCCAACGGAACATATTCCATTGTGTCTGGAATGGGGGTATTTAGCTAGGGGCGATAGTCATTGGGTTTGAATTGGAGTTCGTACGGACTAAGGGGTACTTTTGAAAATAAAAGAATTAAAAGTAAATTAATTATATTATGAACCAGTCAAAATTCTCCTTCGTTATCTCGCTCTAGAAGTCAAACCCGTAAACCCCAATCTCAACGGCGATAGTTGCTGCTTTCTTCCCTCTTCTTTACCTTCTAATCCACGCGATGAAATCAGTTGCCCCTTTGGAAGATTTTGAAGTGGACTTCATGAGCTTCAAATCCGTGTAAGCCTCGCCCTCCCTCGCCTTGTGTACATCGAGAATCGGGACCTGCAACCTGCTCTGCCTCGCACCGATTATCTCCTCCGTCATTGCACCAAGTTGGGCCCTACCCCCCTCAAAATGCGCGTCGCTCCTCACTCTACACGGTGGTAACCCCCGATAGTCCTATCGCTTCATGGATTTGCGGAAAAATCCAAACCTAGTTTGGAACGAAAAGGAAAGGTATGTGGTTTATAATATTATAATTGATTATAGCACTTTAAAGCGCTATAAATTATGATTTTACAATAAAAGTCATATCTTTTTGCTATTTTGTCAAAATCCAGTGAAACAAGAGACACTGGCTTCGTGGCAACATCTTCTACATTCTAGAAGATACCAGTGAATTTTTGGAGCTTCCTACAATTTTTGAAGGAGTGAAACCCAATGTGAGATTTCTAAATTCAAATTTGAAAGGAATGACGATGTATAAATTATATGATTTATGTATAAGTTACATAAGCATTGTACACCTCATGTATAAGCGTTGTATAAATTATGTGTGCGATGTATAAGTTATATATACGTTGTAAAAATCATATGTGAGTTGAAATGAAGTTAAAATAAATTGAAATATATTTATATACTTATATACACACACACACACACACACACACACACTCCCCTCGTCCACAGACCATAGACAATATATATTGGTTGTGATTGTTTGGATTTTGGTTGACGTGAAATTTGGTTAATAAATGCGAATGGTTGATTTTTGTTGAATGTGGTTGAAAACAAAATTGGAATTGTTTATGGAAAAACTCATTGTGATATGAAAATGATTGAAATGATTAGATCATTAGGATAAGCCCCTTATGGAACGCCACGAGGCCTAAGGTAGTGTGAGAAGCCGTACTCGGGATGGTGCCAGTTTTAAACCCCCTTCCGTTATGCTGCCGAAATTTTCTGAAATATTCATGTGTTTGATTTATATTCATGTGTTGGAAAAATATTCATATGAAGAATGAATTGTTTAAACAATAAAAATCATATTTTTATCATGTATATGAAGTATATAAAATATTCATGTTTGAAATAAATTGTTTTGACAATAAAAATCACATTTTTATTATATAAATGAATCGTTAAAATATTCGTGCTTGAAATAAATTGTTTTGACAATAAAAATCACATTTTTATTATATATATGGATCGCTAAAAATATTCGTGTTTGAAATAAATTGTTTTAACAATAAAAATCACATTTTTATTATATATATGAAGTGTTAAAAATAGCCATGTGATGAAATAAATATTTTTTGGCTAAAAATATTATTTTTACCACATATATGAAATGAAAATGGTTTGGAAATCGAAGAACGGATTATATTATATATATATATAAATTTAATTAAAATAAAATGAATAACGACGCTACAGTTCGCGTTTTGAAATCGTGATTTTAAACGATTATTACGGGAGATCCGACCGTCAGATTTCCCCGAAACCGTTGGGTTCGCTTTGAAAATATCTTTCCAACGATATCAAATTTGTAAAGATCCAATGGTAAGATTGTGTGAAATGTTTAATTCAAATCTGAATAAAAACAGCGCCAGAACAGATTATATATATATATAATTAAAATAAAACGAATAACGATGTTGCAGTTCGTATTTTTAAATCGTAACTTTAAACGATTGTATCAGGAGATCCGACCGTCGGATTTTCCCAAAACAGGAACCGTTTAGTCCGCTTTGAAAAGATCTTTCCAACGATATAAAATTTGTAAAGATCCAATGGTTAGATTTTCAGATATATGTAAATCAAATCTGAAGAAAAACAGCGCCATGGCCGCGTTATGTCCTGAAGCATCAATTAAATAAATGGGCTATTTTAAATAAATAAAATAGCGATAAATCGTTATAAAGTACTATGAACGATTTGAAATGGAAATAAACCAAATTTACTTGGTTTATTGGATATTTGATGGTTGAATGTGGTTGACATGAAAATTACATTAATGAACTAAATTATGGATGTCAAATAATTTAACCACGGAAATGAATCGATTTGAATTTTAAATATATGTGAATTATTTGAATAGGCAGAGTTGAATCTCATTTCAAATAATTGGTCGACAATTAGAAGTCGAAGATTTGAAGACGGTGCAAGACCGGTGATCTTCACATCGAATGGATGGCTACTAATGCCTTTGATGGGAGTTGTTGCCCTGAAGGGGTTACAGTGGTGGTTGTCTGAATGTACTTGTTGATCGTTCGGATGTGCGAGGACCTCTCTCCTATATTGGACATACGGGATGAGGAATAAGGTGCCCCCGGTTCGTTCAGACCCAGAACGGACTTGTAAATGGATGTGGGTTTGACGTTGTAGGCTGACAACATGGCATGCAGAGATGCTGTGATCAAGGCTTTTGTTGAAAAGCAGAGTCTTGTGGTTGATGATCAAAGCATGGCTTTAATATAGCTAGCTTTGTGTATAGCGTTGATTCGCGCTTCTCACACCCCGGTATAAACCAGAAACGGGAGAGGACATGCGTTTCCTTCTAGCTTGGAGTGGCGTATGGGTTTTAAACGCCCGGACGTTTTACTTACGTGGATGATGGATAGTGAGGCGCCTCGGTTATTTCGGTCTCTGCGGAGCCGATTGATGGTTTGGTAGATATACTGGCCAGTTTGACTCCCCATAGACGGGGAAACGTAGTGTTCAGGCATTTTAATCCACTCCGTGCGAACCGACCCTGACGATCCAAGGGCCCACTTGAGTTTGGGTCCTGAGACATGGGCTAGAGCATCTTGAAGCGGTAAGGACAATCCCTTGCCTTGATTCATGATGGAAATTCATTTTCCAAATGTGACATTGTGCGGTTTTGATTGTAAATCTATACCTGGCGACATAGTGGTATGGGGCACTTATGCCGTCTATGATTGATATTTATGATTGAAATTGTTTTGAAATATATAAACACTAGTAATAATATCAAATGCTTTTGTTTTATACGTATCAAGCATATTTTGGCCATTATAAGGTAAAACTCTCCTCCGGCTTGCGTTGCATTGTGTGATGGGACCTGAGTCTTATAATGGCTTCATTTTTATAAAAAGCATTGCGATGTTTAAATAATTTACTTGTTTTAAGCACTGACAACCCAATGGAGTAAACCCTTTCCGCGTTAGCGGCATGGTCCTGTGATTGGCCTTATTATAAAATAAGTTAAGTTGATTTCTCATACCAGTCCCATGACTGACTCGTAGTTTGTTTCACTTGCAAACTCGGGTGCCCCTATTTCTACACGGGCGGCCTTGTATTCAGGTTTTAGCACGCTCTCTCTGAATAGCTATGGAGTTGAAGATGGATTCTTTCACTTCTATTATGCTGTTCAGCTCTTATTATGTATATTATGTTTGATTCCGCTATAGACATTTTATATAAAGCTGAAACAGTATTTTGTACTAAGTGTGATCCTGTTATACTGTGTAACTCTGATGATTATTATTTTCAGTGTAATTTGATGTACATTATCTGATGTAATTATATATTCCTGTTCTGCTGTCATTTGTTTATGTGTTATATTCTAAAGATTACCTTTGCCACCCTGGAACGGGGGTTTGGGGTCATCACACGCTTATTGAAAAAACATGCTTCATTTAAATAAATTTTTTTATTATTAAAAAAATTATGTTCAGGTTTTTGTTTTTTGGGCTATTCAGAAAATTTTAGTTTAGTTTTAGTATGCTAAAATTTAATACATCGTACTAATAAAATTTCGTTTGATGAAATTCCAAATAAAATTTGAGTAGTTGCATTCGGAAAATAGACGGCTCCTATTCTCTACCGAGCAACTGTATAGTTTACGGATCTTATCTGCATCTTTTTCCAATTTATGAAATTTATCAAGGGTCTGAATTATATTTAGACAAACAAGATAAGTGGTAAAAGTGTATTTTTGCAATGTGGGATACTTCCATATGAGTTTTGCCCAAGAAAAATTAGCTGTAGTAAGAGAAATAGATTGATAGGTAGGTTATAGAGTAAATACTCTGCTGTTTCCTGAAAAGAACCCCTGCTTATTAGATTTGATAACAATTTTTTAATAGCATATGTTATACGAATAGGAAGATGAATACTAATGAAATTCCAGCACATAACTATTAGTGCACCGTTTATTTTTTTTTACTTGTAGGCTAGATTCAAAGTGGAAGAATGGCAAAAAAATACCATATTTCAACAAATTGGAACTATTTGGAGATCCTCGAAAAGCAAATTGGTCTGAAAAGTAGTCAATGCAACGATGAAAGTGGAAAGACTTGGTTTGATACCTTACAATATAAAAAACAAGAATGAGTGAAGGCGGTTTGTAAAGATGAAATTAAGTTTGGAGTTTAAGGTATGCTTGTCCTGGCACATCAAGTAATTGTTCACAAGAGTTCTATTGTATTTTATATGTAGTTTTCTCACTTTTCTACTTATCATGGACATTAAAGTAAGCACCATAGTTTCACAAGGATTAATTGATGGAGATGATAACCTGAACATTTGATGATCCTAATTTTGTACATACTTATGCATGTTGATGTCTTATTGTGTGTGTGCATATATATTAGAGAAGGATGAGTTGTTAAGGACTCACAAGAGCCATACTGAACAAAACATAATGTAGTCAGGGTCGATTGACAATTTAAATATTAGGCTTCCATGGGATATTTTCAGTTTATTATTTAGGACGGGAAAATAGTAGTGCTCTAAAATTAATTTGTTAGCGAGTTAAATCAGATAAAACCCACAGCTGTATTTATCTATCTAAAACATGTTTGAAATACTAGGACCAGTGTTTACATCATTGATACAATCTTAGGCTTTCCACCACAAAATATTCGCGTATACAAACATAGACATTGACACACATTATTAATAGTCCAAGCACTGACATATATGAATGAGCAAGTTTCGATAGCCCAAGCACCCCGAATATCCTTTGAATATAATAGTGACATAACAATAGTATTAAAGAAAGGTGTGACAAGATTAATTAGTGATCACTGGAAATTGTTGATTATCATAACAGCACTGTTAATAGTTACTAACTCCAATGATCAATCCATGTGGCCAATAGAGTGACTATCATAACACATATGCATTTGATGAAATGACCTTAAGAGGACTGTGAACTAATCAAGCACTCAACTCCACAGACGTGTAATTTTTTATTTTTTGATTTTACTATATTATCGTTTTTAAATTTGATTACAGCAGTTTTGACAAAAACACAACCATATTTCACCATTAGCAGCAATTTCAACCAAACAGTCTACCATTGTCCTCAACAAGGACACCAAACCAAAATAACTTGTATCATTGGTTTTTTTTCTTTAATAAGTCATATACTGGTTCCGTTTTGTATTTTACGTAGAGGTTCAACCTAAGATGTTATACCCAATAACTTTATTCACAACTGCTTGAGTTTTCAGTGAGACCTTAGATAAATACATTTATCTCTTCTCAGGCAAAAAGTGAGAAGTATAGAGCCATCAGGCAAAAACAATTGCCACACACAACCGAACATAGAGGAATGGCTAGATTTACGAATGATTTGGTTAGTTAATTAAATATAAAATTATTTATCTAGCTAGGTAATCAACTATTTTTTGATTTATTTAGTGTTTTTTCTAAATATAGAGAAAGCAGAGTCAAGATTCATCGTCGTATCTAGAATGGATGTTTGGGTTAAATCTCATACCAAAAAGAACGGTGAACCTGTGAACACGGATGTTGCAAATGTCATTGTAAGTATTTTGATTTTTGTCACTAATTGAACATTGTGATGTTTTTACCATTGTATATAACATATATATGTGTTAATTTATATAGGAGGAGATTAGAAAAATGGATAATGCCACGCAATCCGACACGATAAAGAATGTCCATGAAGACACAATAACAAAAATATTAAGACAAGATAAACCAGGACGGTTAAGAGCACTTGGAAGAAGATACACCAAAACCAAGTTAGCCTTGTCACAGTCAAGGGATATCCAGATAACTCAATGTCATAAAAGAATTTCAGATTTGGAGAACTTGGTACACTTTCTAATAAACAAAGAGGTATACTTTAATTTATGGTACACTACGTTTTTCTTTCAATTATTGCTTTAAATTCATTCATGTTAGTATCATCGAATTATTGCATTTTTATAATATGAGATTTCAATTATCTAATTTTTTTCTTTATATAAATTATAATATGAGATTTAATCTGGTGCTACTAATTTTGCTTTGGCAAGGTAAAGAAGGTTCAAAAGGCGGGAGCACACCTGAAATGGTATAAATCACTTATATTTGATAAAATATCATTTAAAGTTTTGCTATTTTATTTTTTGACTTGAGTTATCCTTTTAATTTTTTGGGTTTTCTCACTGTTAAAAGTGATAATATATCTCACACTGTTAGCTACGCTGATATATACGGGTAATAAATTTGGAAATTTTTAATTATGTTCATATTTATTTATCAGTATAGTTAGTCTTTCCTTGTATTCCATCTGAAGCAAGGTTATAAATAGATCTCCCATCCTCTAACCTGTTCAAACAATAAAAGCGAGACTGCTACCTAAATTGACAATTTTAGAGTTGGTATTTTTACTAGCTGTGTGAGATATATTGTTACTAATTTTAACTATAATATTAGTATTTTTATACACGTTCATACAAGTTATTTTTGTACCTCGGAAATGCTATGTGAATTTGAGATGCTTATTCCACCATAGAAATAAAACTCCTCCCAAGCCATATCTGACACTAACAGGCCCGACTCCAAAAGGCAACGACATAACTTGAGTTTCAGGTTCAGGTTCTGAAAAAATCACAGAGCACTACGAAATGAAAGACAGAAGTAAAATCACAGAGCACCCATAACTTGAGTTTCAGGTTCAGCAAAAATGCGCTTTGATACGAAAAGTAGCAATGACATAACAGGCCCCGACTAAAAAAACTGATAGGAAAACATCCTTGAGCATGTAGAAATGGTTGCAAGGATAACAGTTAGGCAAGAGCACTCTTATTAAAAGAAGCTCACGTGAGCCATTAATATTCCAGTAAATTAATAGATACGGTGAAATCATAAAATGGAAGGACAAGAATTGGTAGTTTTACTAGAATTTAGTTAGAAATTACAACGTTGCAAATATTGGTAATTTTACTAGAATTTAGTTAGAAATTACAACTGTGTGAGATATATTGTTACAGTTTTTTGGTTTTTCTCTTCTGTGTTAAAGTTTTGTTATTTTCATTATAATCAATTTGTGCAGTCTATATTTAATTCATTTCTTAACAAATTTGGTCTTAATTGTAGAACAATGACAACATATGTGAGTTGTTAAATTGGGATGGAATCGACGAAATTGTCGCCGAAGGGCGAGTGGTGTCCGTCGACCCAAACGAAGTTGTCAATGATATTCATATTGGCCCAAATGTCATGAAAGTTGTTATCGAGTGCATACAAAAAGTGGACGCTTATTTATGGAGGCCTACATCTAGTATATCAGTGTTAGGGGAAGCCAACGGTAAGTCAGTGACATGGCCAGCAAATCGTGTTGTTGCACACGAGGACACATGGTTAAAGACAAAATGGTAAAAATTTATGAATCGTGGTAGCTAATATGTAATTGTATACATATTTTTTTCCATTAAATATATTTATTTGTTCTTTTTAGAGTAAAACTAGTAGCTCAAACAACAATTGCAAGCTTTTTGATTGGAATGAGGGCGAAGTGTTGGTCGCCGAGGGACGACTTTGCTCAAGTGATTCGAAAATGATTGTTAACGGTGTTCCGCTTGGTCCATTAGCCACGGTGGTTTTGGTAGACTATGCAAAAAAATAAGATGCTTACTTGTGGTGACTTACAGTGGATATGTCATGCATTAAAGAGGCTGTAGGTAAGAAAATAGCATGGCCAAAATCAAAAGTTGTAGCTGAAAAAGAGAGCACTGTGGCTTCTTCTTCCATGGCTAGAGCAAACATCGCAACTTCTCCTAGCATGGCAAAATCAACTCCCTAGGTAACTAAGCAACTTTTGCGACATTAGGTATTGGCATGTAATACATGTGGTTCCTCTATTGTAATAATAACGGTTACCTTTTGTTAACTTTACACTAATTTTATGCACTTATCATCTCATTGTCTCAAATATTTTGGTATCTTTCTTAATTTGAATATCACTGTTGACAGGTACACACATATCAGGATAACTTTGGTTATAATAGGCAAGGACCCCAGCACAACAACCAGGTCATGATTGTTTTATATACTATGAATCTAATCTTATTTTTAAGTCTTCTACTACTGCACTGTAAGTGGTACTGTCTGAAGTTGTAAATGAACCGTTCATATGTTTTAATTAATGCCTAATCTGAATATTTGCACTTGGTATATCTAGCGTGTATTATTAATTTACGTAGTAAGAAAAATTACATCAACTAATATAAGGCGTGCTTTTCCCATTTTTTGTTTCTTCCACACTGTAAGTGAAATGAGGTCACTGTGCTTCCAGTATGCATTTGAAGGCTTTTGAAAAATAAACTGATACTGTTGTTATAGCCATGCTAATTCTGAATGTAAAATGGAATTGGTTTTGATATCTAAACTATCAAAACTAGAGTAGTTAGCCACACTAATTTTGTTGTTTGACCGCAAAAATGAAGAAAAATTAACATTATATTGAACAATACTTCTTGGCAGCATTAATGCTTCTGAAAGCTGCTTCAGAAACATAAATAAAATGCACCTGTATTTTGTTGTTGTAATGTAATAAACATTGCTAGCCAATCTAGTTGATTTTATTTCTTGTTAAAATTGTTATTTTGGTTTACTTATCCAACAGAGGTCAAATCTGGTCATAAAGAATAGATGCAAGTTGCTTGATGTGGCTGAAGCAGGACAAGTAGTAGCTGAGTGAACTATATTTTCTACTGATCCGACAACAATGGTTCACTCTGTTCCATTAGGAAAAGGTGCAGTATCAGTTTGGGTAGACTTTGTTAGAGTTAGTGATGCATTAGTATGGAGACCCACATCGGAGTGTGCATACATGGAAGATGCTTTTGAGACTACCATAGCTTAGCCGACGAAATATGTCATTGGGGAATCAAGTTCAAGTAAGTCTAATTTTTCAGATGATAAGTAAGCTTAGAAAATATTTGTTTGTATGTTATCAGTTTTAAAAAAAGAACTCATCCATCTCATCAAAGTCCACTGTATTATACAGTTTAGTATTATATCAAAGCCCAATGTATTAGAGGAAAAGTTAAGCTCAGATTTGCTGAAAAAACCGAGATAGTTAATGGGTTGATGGAGTCAACGAAGTTTGATTTAAATTGCCAAAATTTGGGTTTTGGATCAGTATCCCAATTCAAGTTAATCTGGATCAGTACTGGAAAAAAAAACCCAAGCCTGGGTAACCCGGACCAAACCGCTTTTCTTTGTCTAATGGTTTTTCCGATACGGGGTTCCAAAAAGTAAGCCTACCCACGGTTGGTGGTCTTGCATGTACAAGATGCAAGTTAGACTTGATCTCGAGAACATTGTCATGCCATTTTATTCGGTTTAATGAATAATCGCATTAGTGCTTTTTTTAGCCTTTGAATTATCATTCTGGTTTGCATTTTGAAATAGTCAGGCTAAATGACAGTGTAATTTTTGCATCCACGTGGTCAGCACTTTTATCATTTTGGTTTTCCTTTGAATTATCATTCTGGTTTGCACTTTTTTTATGAGCTTTGAATCGAACTATGCTACATTTTTTGGGGTTGTCTTAGAAAGAAATCATATCTCTTTGAACCATTGCGATGTTCGGTTGGCTTTAACCTGTATGAATATATGAATGCATCACTATTAGCCATCATCTTTGCTTACTCTTACCAAGTTGAACAGTTGAGTTGAAATTCTAAGGTAACCTGCACTGAAGCTCCTTTTGGAATTCACTAGTAATTGTCTAACCTTTACTACTAAGACAGTCGAGTGTCTGTAATCGCCACGTAGTCATGCACTGAGTTGTTGGTTCCTATACGTGCCAAAATGCAATTGGATTGCTGCCGACAAGAGTCTTCATATTCACAGTCACATAGGTGTGCAAGTCAAATCTTTTTTCCCTGTTTTTTAGATCATGAATCAAACTTTGTGTTGCGTCCTGGATCAGTACCGATCCAGGCTCCATATATTATTAGGACACATTAATATTGCCTTGACGTCAGTTATTGGAACAACAAAACACTGCTGGGCTAGGTAGGATTTTATCTTCTTACGTGTTCCACTTTAATATTGCCTTGATGTCTTAGCTGTTGAAGCCAGTTATTGGAACAACTGAACATGCACCAATTTGTTAAGACAAAATATATGTGGTATTTTTGACAGAATGTTTGATAAACTATGTTAATTCTGATATATCTTGATAACTTAAATATTTCAAGTAATTTATAATTTGTCCAAAACAACTTTTTTCTTATGTTTATTTTATTATATTTTTGTACAATCATTGTTTTTCTGTTACACTAAATAGTAATTGTTTTGCCATAGGTATTTATACAGCTCCTATAGTATCATTTTGTTTATTTGATCCTGGGGTAACCGAGAATTGACCATAACTGTCAATTTGACATCCCTTTATTAATATCTTAGCCTTGATATCAGTTAATTGGGAGAACTGACAATCATGTCGATCATGTTGTTGAATATTAGCCATCATTTCTCACCTTGTCATACAATTTCATCATTCAGAATCTCAGACTCAGTTTCATGATATCTTAACTTATAATGTTAATCCTTATTTTCTTTGGTCCTTGTATTTTTGTTCCTTAATTTGTTGCATTTTCAGCCCCTTTTTGTCTACAGCAATATTCAGTTGAGTATTTTTATGCGTTTTTCATGTTTTCCCCCACTTTGTCTTGCAGAAACCATTTTCATGTGGGCAAATGTCCTGGATCAGTACCGATCTAGATTGCATGTGTGCACTAATCATTTCTTCTTTGCACTTTTTCTTCCTGACTGACTGAACGCTTCCCAATTATCCTTATTCCTATAAAAGCATATTGCGTAAGGATTTTAAAGGATTTTCTGTTTAAAACACTCACCGATTTTAACTTATTTGAACCTCCTTGAGTGCATGCATGTTTTAACTGCAAATAGCATAATTGTTTAAGGAGTGTTAACTGCTGTTGTAGTGGGGGAGTTGTTGGTTCTATAAAAATAAAATTAAAAAAAGGAGCTGTTGTTCACAGCAGCAGTACTGTTAAAGGAAAAAAATGGTGCATATGTGAGTGCACTGATTTTATGATGTGTGCGTCATATATACTGTAGGCACATTTTGGGCTGGCTGCTTTGTTCATATTGTGTTAGTGTGCATGTGTTGCTACCACTTGGAATGTAACCTAAACTTGTGTGTGTATGCATCTGTATTGGGAGCATACCTGAACATGAGCATACCTGAACGTGTGATACTGTGAGTGCATTAGTGTATGATATGGATGTTTTTTCTCAAAATAAAGATTAACATAAAACACAGCTGAGCCATTTTACTCGTTCGTTTTAAACCGTAGGTCCAAAGTTAATGATTTTCCACATTCCGGAAAGATAATAACTGAAACACCTTGAATTTACAAAATTGATCTGGACACCGTTCTTACAGTTTTGTAGAACTATGTTGATTGTATCTTAACTTTTGATTTTCTTATCCGTTTTCCATGATTTCAGATGTTCTACAAATGAACTATAGTTAACATGATGTCATTTATACATTTTAATTATAAGTAAGTCCATTGTATTCAGCAAACATAAAAACTTTCTCTTTTTGAGAGCTGTTTACATTTTGAGAAAGTTTACCTCTTCATAATTGATGCCACCTATGTTCTGATCCTGAAACTGAGGCATTTTTGTAGTAGACTCTATTGTTTTATTTTTCGTAATAAATGACAGTTGTTTAAATCTTCGTCTTGACCACATTTTGCTTATCAAAATTCTTATTCATGATTATCAACCTTGTCTACAGGTAACTAGCTTTTCTGGAGTGAAGACCATCAGCAACACTGGGCTTATATGTAAACTTGTTATGATATTTGCTATTTGTTAGTTTATTATGTAAACTTGTTGATGAATGCTTGTGGTATATGAATTTGTTGATTTTGTCAACTAGCTATTATCTAAATGGATATGGAAAATACTTATATGACTAATGTGTTTTCAGTTATTTGAGTATGATGATTGTACGATTGATTGATTGTTGATGTGGATCAGAATTTTATGCAATTGGTTCCAATTTTATTATGACTATTATATAATTGATTGCTGGAAATTCTGTAGCCATAAATAATATATAGTAGCATTTAAAATATGCTACAAAACAACAAATACGTTTTAGTAGTGTTTAACAAACGCTATAGAAAAGCAAAAATTGACTCACGTATTAACATTTAGCAACGTTCAACAACTACTACGGAAAAAAATGTAACATACCATCTGAAATTTTTGATGGCTAAAAATAAACGCAACGAAAAGTTTTTAGTTACATAAAACAAATGCTACATAAAAGAAAAAACAACACGTGTAGAAACATTTGGTAGCGTTTGAAAAACGCAACTGGATAGAAAATATGGCAGCGTTTATTAAAAGGCAACCAAAAAAACAGACTTTTAGTTGCGGGACCTGTAGTAGCATTCACTAAAACACTACCAATACCTTTTGGTAGCGTTTTCCAAATGCTGCTAAAGTTAATTTCTGGTGTAGTGACTCAAGAGAAATATTTCCCTCTAGAGTATCCCCTCTAGAGTACACTGACGAGTAGTCGGTCATGTGTGGCTGAGTTGCAAGACGTTCTTGTTGAACTCCAGTGTACTCCCTCTAGAGTACATTGATCGGAAGGTTGTTCCATACCTTGTAATAGTCGGAAATCCATTCTCCAATAAGCGCCTATGGTTTTTGATTATATATTATATACGTAGAACGTGAGATGCAAGCATTCTGCTAGATGATTATTTATTTGATTTAGACATCATTATAATATCAGAATAGATACAGTTTCAAAATGTTTTGGGTTATCATAAAGTAAAAAACCGTCTGTGTTTATGTATGGATTGGGCTTGCGATTATCTTTTTCTTTCAAAAGGATTTTTAACGTTAAAATCAAGTTGGATGATACCAATAATTTAGTGCGTTTTCCTCATGTTGGTCCACCAGACTCACCTATGTCGTTTGTAATGCTCAGGCTAGATCGAGTTTTACAGGTTTAGGATAAGATGATATGAATTCTAAGAGACGAGCTGGAGGAGTTCAGACATATGATCCATATATTATTCTGTTATGTGTTGGAAACAAGGAAAGATTGTTATAACTGTCCAGATATGTTGAATGACCACAGTACTCTAATAATTGTAAGTATTGTTTTGTTTGTTCAGTAATGATTTATTTCTGTATTATATTTAATTCTGCTGCGATGTGAGACTGTGTATTATTGTTCTTCTTCTTTCTTCTATTCTTAACTTTCTTTCTTTCTATTTCTCATCCTCTTATTTCATACTATTAGCTTTCTGGGATTTCGATACTTGAATTTAGACACGGGATGTTGTAACGACACGGATTTTGACGATCTTGGTTATCCGATATACAACACATATCGAACATCTAAAGATCGAAAATAACCGAATAGTTAATGAAAGAAGTTAGAGGGTGAGAATAGATAAGATAAAAACTTAGAATAGAAGAAGAAGAAGAACACAACATCAGAGTAACACGAATCTCACAGCGGAACGAATAACATATAATATGTATAACATAACTTTGAAATATAAATTTGTACTTGAACATACATCATTATCAAAGTACAACACTTACAACACAGCGGAAATAAACTATAGCTATATGATCCTGAAGCCTCCTGCTTCATCTCTTCAAGTATCTGTAAATCCTGACTACTTGACTGCCCGTACAAAATTGGGCAGAGTTTAAGGAAAACAAAACAAAGTAAACTCCGGGTCAGTCATGGGACTGGTGTGAGTAAAACAGTTTAAAACAGTTCAAGCCAGTAAATGATATCCTATAAGACCACGCCGTATAATGGAAAGGGTTTTCCCTTATGAGAATCCAAATATTTTTATATCAAAAACCTTTTGATATTATAATAATGTCTGTCAACCACAATATAATAATCATCTAGCAGAAACGCTTTCATCTCACGTTCTACATATATAGTATACAATCAAAACCGCGAGCACGTATTGGGTAATGGATTTCCAACTATGACAAGGTATGGAACCACCTTTTGCTAGTGTACCTCTAGAGAGGAATACACTGGGTTCAACAAGAACATCTTGCAACCCGGCCACACATGACCGACCACTGATTTTGCTTGTGTGTATCGAATGTATATCACCAACGGTTGGGATCAGTGACCGTTTCCCGTATATATATATATATATATATATATATATATATATATATATGGGACAACATTGATAGAATTAAGAAGCAAATGAATATTCTCTAGATAGGCGATCATACATCCTACTTCGGAGCGACCGACTTAGCCAATTTGCCTACCCGATTTTTGTCATTTACCAGTTGTTGAGGCCAGAGGCTACGACTACTTTCCATTCATTGATAACACGATCACTTTGAATGCCACATTATCAGATCCGTTAATCACTAACTGGTTTGCACAAATATTCTAGATGTTATGCTAGGGGAATAAATCCGTTGCAACCACATATATTTATACAGACCAACCCATTCGATCATTGGAAATAATCTGTCAGACACTCGCTATATATGTTCGTTCTGGGACTGAACGAAACCGAAGGCACTATTCAGTACATCCATCCTAGGCAATCTCTACCTAGGAATTATACAACAGCCCTTGCACTTTACTCCGTCTTCAATTTCTTTGGCATATATGATTCGCAACGCTTATGCCAATACAGAGTTGTTCTTTGGATAAAAATCCAACCGGTCTCTCCATATTAACAACGTTAAAATGGTCAAAACTTTGATAGTCGATGATTTAACTATCAAATGGAAACATGTCTGTTTACACACAACGATCTTATTTCCAAATGGAATTATCGATCCAATCATCATTTGAAACATATATATATATATTCACATTTCCTTATTTTCTATGTTTAGAAAATATATGTTATTAACACTGGAAAACATTTCCATTGTTTATTTACATATCACTATCATTCCACAACTATCAGACTCTAACTATAAACTAACAAGAGAACAACTTCCTAAGTATAAACCCCGAAGGCCGAAACCAACATCAGATTGATACTCAGTAAACCATTCAACTTATTAATCTCTAGTCAGTTTCTGATTTCTGTTTAACTCCATTTTGATTAACTATGTTCGATTAACTCTTTTCGATTAACTCTATTCGATTAACTCCTCTATTTATTTTCCCAATAAATAATCATTTATTATATTTATTTAACAAATAAATATTCCCTTTATAACTCTTTTGATTTTATAATTAATTTCTTATATAAAATCCTTTTTCCTTTTTATATATAAAATCCATCGATTTTATATAAATAATTTAATTTTGAAATCTAATTTGAAAATCTCCTTTCTATTTCCCATTATTTCTTATGGTATTTAATATACCAAACCACAAAGATCGATATCATTTAAACACACATAATCAAACAGATTATATATCACATCATATATTACAATATATGAACAGAACAGTATTATAAATATTGAGGAGTCCAGTTGGACCCCTACAACCTGTTTCCCTCCATCACAGATATTAAATCATATAATTAACATCAACTTCATTTCAATATGAAATGTTCTGATAAACAACATCAACATATATTTAACGGTTTATATATATATATATTTATATATTTATATACAAAATTTCAACTAACTGACTAGCAGTTCAATCAACCAAATCAACACACAGCAATCAGTCATCATTTATCAGTTCTAAATGTACGTTGTAAAAATAGAACTGTTCAGAGTTGATGAGTTTTAGTCACATTGGCAGTTCATCGTTAAAGAACGATAAACTGTTGTTTGATTTGAATCAAAAAAATTATTTTGCCATAAATTGTAACAAGCTTCGATTCACTCCTCGTCAGTTCCAACGTGCAGTGTCCGTCCATACGATCCCAACGGATTTTGTTTCGCTGAATTTCGATACCGTATGGAGAAGTTATGATTTATACAAGACAAAACATTAATTTAAATTTTAAATAAAACTAAATTCCTACTTTTATTTTGGGCATCTACCTTTGCTTTCCCTTCCGGCCCATTACCACCCAATACCAACCCGTATGACCTCTCTTCCCCAAACACTACAAACCGCATCCTCCAGTATTTTGTTCCAACACAAATGGCCGCATAAACCTCCTCCAATCCTCCTTCTTTTCTTCATATAAATTCAAACAAACATCACCAATATTTCCCTCATCAAATTCTCATCAACATCATACCACTCAACATTAATTCGAACTCTCCTGGCAATTTCCGTTCGATAGTAGTTCTCCCCCAACCACGGTGAAAGCATTGACCCTTTTTGAACCAGAAAACCCCAAAAATTTGAGTACAAACCCCATTCAACCTCCTAAACCCAATTATCACCATGGTTTCGCGGATTGAAGCCTCATAACCCCAAACGATTTAACCCTACTCTTCGCTGTGAACTTTCGAACCTCAGAAAGATGCGTCGCACTGTCCAATACTACTACCAATTTGAAGAGAATGCTATGAGGATTCGAAACATATACACTTTGGATTTTTTGATCCTTATTTGATTTGATTTTGAATTTTAAACATCACGAAATGGTTTTTGTAGAAAATATGGTGGCGGCTCAAATGAGAGTGATTTATACGGGGACGGTTTTTACTTTGTGGGGCTGAGGGGATGGAAACATGGAGTAATGTTTGATCAGAGAAAATTAGGTTAAAGGATCTATATTTTAGATATTAAGGGTACATTATTTCATGAAATATCGTTTGTTTACATACTGCTAGAGACAGAAATAAACATACCGTTGTAATCAGCGATGCCCCATGATCCAAAAAATGTAATAACGTCGGAAGGTTAACTCATATTGTGAAATCCAAAAATGTTGATTACAGGGTGCAGAATTCTTCAAAAAAAAAGTCGCTTATTTAATTAATTAAAAATTACAATAAAATTCTAAAAATTAAATTATCGTTATGTCTCAAAAGAACCTTGTCTAGATTCAAATCCGATATCTAGTTATATCGAATAAACCGTTACGGTCGATAAACGATTCTATAGCGACTATTTTAAAATTTGATTTGGACACAACTCAAAATCTATACGACGGAATCTCGATTTTTCACTTCCATCAGAAAAATATACTTCACCAGCTCCGAGCATTTCTTGTTTCACAGAAATCTGATTTAAAATGGCTTCTGTATATTCGTTTAAAGTTCGAATCGCCAAATCGCGAACTACCGCGCCATTTCGAGCTCGATTATATTTATAATATAATTATACGTTCAAACTTCGTTTAAACAATATATTCGTTAATATAATTCAACTCTAAACTAAATTATATATTTTTGAATTGCCCAATTCACACTATACCGCCATTTCAGCCAATTCTGATTACTTAAGAATTTAATATATTATTTAATTATTATTTTAATTAAATATTCACCATTATCTAATTCAACGACCATTAAATTCCTTTAATCACCTTTTAAATAATTAAATAAATTAATTATTATATCCCTGAAAATGCGGGTCATTACATTCTTCCCCACTTAAAATAATTTCGTCCTCGAAATTGCTAAGGTAGGAAACAAACACTATCGACTGGTTAGAACATATTTGTTCACTTCTTCACTTCAGTTTCAACTCAACCAATTTAATTTCAATTAAAATATTTATCAATTCTTATCAACGAAAATTTTCAAAAATACTGAAAATTTTCTAACACCTTAACTTTTCGAAAAATTTCGCCAGCACCTCCTTTGTACTGGTCAATAGGACAAACTCCAACTCGCCTCTCTGGGCCATCTCCAACCCAAAAGAAAATCAAACAGCCAAACAGCTTGCCAATTTGGCTTATAAAATCTCATACCCAATATGAAATATAAACTTGTACCTTTTTGCCGACCATATCATTATACCATTCCTATTGGTTATCAACTCAACACATACCAATGTCATTCCAATCAATCTCCTGTCAGTTTTTATCCTCAAACCCAATCATTTGCTTATACTCATGTCAAATTCCATTTCAAATTTAAGTACAATTCTTGATTCCAATCCGTATATCATCAATCAGCTTCCACGATATCATTCCAACATAATTCCATATTATATTTAACCTTATCTAAGTTTAATTCAAATTTATTTATTCATTTCCAATATTTTAATCCATTTAACTTCATAAGTTAAATTTTAATTCCAGAATTTAAATTCTTGGGTTTATTTCAAATAAATTTTAAATCATAATACCAATTCAAAACCTTTGAATTTCTAAACAACTTGTTTCCTCAAAACAATTTGAAAACAAAACCTTTGGTAGTAATTCGCCACTTAGAAA
This sequence comes from Allium sativum, assembly GCA_030737875.1. Classification (NCBI taxonomy): domain Eukaryota; kingdom Viridiplantae; phylum Streptophyta; class Magnoliopsida; order Asparagales; family Amaryllidaceae; genus Allium; species Allium sativum. The sequence continues at coordinate 254,466,762 of CM060927.1, read as the reverse complement.
CTCGAAAAACAAACCGATGATGTATCGATCCATCCTCGGAATTATTTTCCAGTCATCAAGGTGAGTTCAGTACTATATCTATTTCAAATTGAAAAACATTTTCAAAATCTCCCAAGAACTTAAAATTTCCCTATTTTAATTCCAAATTCTGATTTAAATCCAGATTTATTATTTCATATACTTTACTTATATGAATCCTGATTGGTTATTTAAAACCATTTCACCTTTTTATAGTCTCATTCGATTATACTAACAACAAACACTTCCAATTATACTATAATAATTTCAAGGCATATATTTCCTTTATAACAAAATATATTTCGAGTAAAATTTATTCCATTTACCCACTTACAAAACATACCATGTCAGTTCATTGTATTCAAGTGTTTATAAAACTCCTACCGATTCAGTGGATCAAACTGATCGTCCAGAATTGATAAGCCACTCAACCAATAAATCTCCACAATATAAAACAATTTTATATTGAATAACAAATATGCTCTCGCATATATACACTCAAACTCAATCTAGGGTATTGCTAACCCCATCTCTACTGAGTCACGCCACAGAGCCAAGGTAATTCACTTAACCTTAAGCTCTGATGCCAACTATAACGACCCGGATTTTGACGAACTTGGTTATCCGATATACAACACATATCAAACATCCAAAGATCAAAAATAACCGAATGGTTAATGAAAGAATTTACAGGGTGAGAATAGATAAGATAGAAACATAGAATAAAAGAAGAAGAAGAACACAACATTAGAGTAACACAAATCTCACAGTGGAACGAATAACATATAATATGTATAACATAACTTTGAAATATAAATCTGTACTTGAATATACATCATTATCAAAGTACAGCACTTACAACACAGCGGAAATAAACTATAGCTTTATTATCCTGAAGCCTCTTGCTCCAGCTCTTCAAGTATCCGTAAATCCGGACTACTTGACTTCCTGTTTAAAATTGGGCACCCAAGGGTTTAGGGAAAACAAAACTAAATAAATTTCGGGTCAGTCATGGGACTAGTGTGAGTAAAACAGTTTAAAACAGTTCAAGCCAGTAAATGATATCTCATAAGACCACGCCGTATAATGGAATGAGTTTTCCCTTATGAGAATCCAAATATCTTTATATCAAAAACCTTTTGATATTATAATAATGTCTATCAACCACAATATAATAATCATCTAGCAGAAACACTTTCATCTCACGTTCTTCATATATAGTATACAATTAAAACCGCAAGCACGTATTGGGTAATGGATTTCCAACTATGACAAGGTATGGAACAACCTTTCGCTAGTTTACCTCTAGAGAGGAATACACTGGGTTCAACGAGAATATCTTGCAACCCGGCCACACATGACCGACCACTCATTTCGCTTGAGTGTATCGAATGCATATCACCAACGGTTGGGATCAGCAACCGTTTCCCGTATATATATGGGACAACATTGATAGAATTAAGAAGCAAATGAATATTTGCCTGCCCAATTTTTGTCATTTACCGGTTGTTGAGGCCAGAGGCTACGACTACTTTCCATTCATTGATAACACGATCACTTTGAATGCAACATTATCAAATCCGTTAATCACTAATTGGTTTGCACAAATATTTTGGATGTTATACTAAGGGAATAAATCCGTTGCAACCATATATATTTATACAGACCAACACATTCGATCATTGGAAATACTCTGTCAGACACTCGCCCATATACGTTCGTTCTGGGACTAAACAAAACCGAAGGCACTATTCAGTACATCCATCCTAGGCAATCTCTACCTAGGACTTATACAATAGCCCTTGCATTTTACTCCGTCTTCAATTTCTTTAGCATATATGATTCGCAACGCTTATGCCAACACGGAGTGGTTCTTTGGATAAGAATCCAACCGATCTCTCCATATTAACAACGTTAAAATGGTCAAAACTTTGATAGTCGGTGATTTAACTATCAAATGGAAACATGTCTGTGTACACACAACGATCTTATTTCCAAATGGAATTATCGATCCAATCATCATTTTACATATAAATATATATATATTCACATTTCCTTATTTTCTATGTTTAGAAAATATATGTTATTAACACTGGAAAACATTTCCATTGTTTATTTACATATCACTATCATTCCGCAACTATTAGACTCTAACTATAAACTAACAAGAGAACAACTTCCTAACTATAAACCCCGAAGGCCGAAACCAACATCAGATCGATACTCAGAAAACCATTCAATTTATTAATCTTTAGTCAGTTTCCAATTTCTGTTTAACTCCATTTTGATTAACTATGTTCGATTAACTCCTTTCGATTAACTCGATTCGATTAACTCCTCTATTTATTTTCCCAATAAATAATCATTTATTCTATTTATTTAACAAATAAATATTCCCTTTATAATTCTTTTGATTTTATAATTAATTTCTTTTATAAAATTCTTTTTCCTTTTTAAATGTAAAATCCATCGATTTTATGTAAATAATTTATTTTTAAAATCTACTTAGAAAATATCCTTTCTATTTCCCAGTATTTCTTACGGTATTTAATATACCAAACCACAAAGATCGATATCATTTAAACACACATAATCAAACAGATTATATATCACATCATATATTACAATATATGAACAGAACAGTATTATAAATATTAAGGAGTCCAGTTGGACCCCTCCAACCTGTTTCCCTGCATCACAGATGTTAAATCATATAATTAACATCAACTTCATTTCAATATGAAATGTTCTGATAAACAACATCAACATATGTTTAACGGTTTATTTATATATATATTGTAATAACCCGGAAATTCTGAGCCAGTTTAAAATTTTTATTTTGGCAATTTTAGCGAATTTTGAATATTTAAAATGGATTATTTTAAATAATATTGGCGAGAAATTTATTTTGAATATGATTCGACGTATATATATATACGCCGTCATTAGAATATAAATAATTATATATAATTATAAATAGAATTGAAAATGGCGCGGTAGTTCGATAATTCGATTTCAAACTTCAATTGAATGTACGGGGTGCAAAACAATCCAGATTTTAGTGAAACCAAAAGCATTAGGATGTAATTGATAATATCTTTCTAACGAATCCGAAAAATCAAGATTTCATTGCGAGAATCAAAAGATATGACCAGTTGAAAATTCTGAATAGTCGCTATGGGATTCAGGCCCTTAAAAATGGAAATTTTGCAAACGACCTCGGATTTCGACTAAACCACTTTTGTTGGATCCGCAGTGTCAAATTATTGCTAGATTCCAAATTTCATAATTTTTCGATTCAATATGTGAGCGTGGCAAAGGAAAACGCGTTTGACCAGTTTCAGTTGATTTTAATCGACTGGAAATTGGCCATTTTTCAAACGGTCTCAGAATTCGACGAAACTAGTTTTATTAGGACCGTATCGTCAATACGAAGCTAGAAAATATTTTTTCTAAAATTTTTAGAGTTAGTATGTGACCCCGATAATTTGAAATGTACGTTTAAAATTCAATATAGTGATTTAAATGTAAATTTAACGGAAACTGATTGCAACAGCCGAATCAGCCTACGATACATATCCCATTGTGTTCGGAATGGGGGTAAAACGCTATAGACGACAGGCGGTGGGCCTTGTTTTGAGGTCGTATGTAAAAGTCAACTTTATGCAATTAAAATAATTAATAAAAAAAAATCTTCCTCCCCTTATTTCCCTCTGGCCCCCCCTCTCGTTTTCAGTCGAAACATAACAAAAAAGAAGAAGAGGACGATGGCGGAAAGGGACGCGATGCCCAGGCCTCTGACCATCGCACGCCTCGACCGGGCCCTCCCCCTCCGACCTCGACAGCGCTACCCCCCTCTGCCCTTGACGACGCCAAGCCCTCTTCCTCCGCCAGTCCTTCAACCCCCTCGCGAAACCCTAGCAGCCGCCAACGTGGACCCCTCGCCTGCATCGCCACCTGACGACCTCCAGCGCCACCCTCATCAACACCGGCGCCACCGTACGACAGCTGCACCCCCTTGCCCTCGTCCCCGACTTCCTGCATCCCCCTCCTCTGTAAGAAACCGAAAACGTTGAGTTTGTTATTTATTTTTATTCAGTTTTAATATATGTATTCGAATTGAGTTTTATTCCCCTTTTTCTTTTGTATGATGTTATAGAAACTGAATTTTTATGATGTTAAAAATATAAATTCTTTGATGTTAAAAATATGAATAGCATAGGAAAGTTTAGATCTGATTTTTAATAAGAAAAATATGATTTTTATATTTTTAAAGTATTAAAAATATAATCTTTACTATATAGAAGATGTAAAAATATGATTTTTGTTTATGTAGAGAATTAAAAATATAATTTTTACATGATAGGAATATTAGAAATATCATCTTTATATGTGTAGAAAAATAAAAATGTGATTTTTATAATGATATAATTAAAAAGGTTTGATCTTTATATTTGAAAAGATTTAATCTTTATATTTGAAAAGGCGAAGTCTTTATAAGGAGAGTAGCGTTGTAAAAATAGAATTTTTATCTATATAATAGCAAAGTAAAAATTCGATTTTTATATATTGAATAGCGAAGTAAAAATTCGATTTTTATATATTGAATAGCGAAGTAAAAATATGATTTTTATATATTGAATAGCGAAGTAAAAATTCGATTTTTATATATTGAATAGCGAAGTGAAAATTCGATTTTTACATATGTAGTGAAAGCGGACAACGAAAGCGACAAAAGGCGAGAATGGCGAAGATTTCCATCAATGAAGAGTCGTGGTATTGGATAGCTATCGGTGAGAACTTCTCACCTTACAATTTCTTTTCTAGTTATATATATATATATATATATATATATATATATATATATACTAGGATGCAGACGGTGTTTAGTAGCACCCGACACAATCGTCCACAAACCATGGACTTGTTTGTTTGGTTGTTTAGTTGGTTAGATTATTTGGTTTGAATTTGATTGTTTGATGAAATGAAATGGATTTGATTGATGTGTGAATGGCATGGGCCTTCACTAGACCGGGGATAAGGCTAGGCCTCGTCCCGTTTCTAGTATCGTGCCGTTATGCCGCCGAAATTTTCTAAAATATGTTAGAAAAATAAAAATATCATCTTATTGAATAAATGAATCGAATAGAAAACCAATTTGAATTGAATCGAATAGAAAACCAATTTGAATTGAATCGAATAGAAAACCAATTTGAATTGAATCGAATAGAAAACCAATTTGAATTGAATCGAATAGAAAACCAATTTGAATTGAATCGAATAGAAAACCAATTTGAATTGAATCGAATAGAAAACCAATTTGAATTGAATCGAACAGAAAACCAATTTGAATTGAATCGAATAGAAAACCAATTTGAATTGAATCGAATAGAAAACCAATTTGAATTGAATCAAATAGAAAAACAATTTGAATTGAATCGAATAGAAAACCAATTTGAATTGAATCGAACAGAAAACCAATTTGAATTGAATCGAATAGAAAATCAATTTGAATTGAATCGAATAGAAAACCAATTTGAATTGAATCGAATGGAAAACCAATTTGAATTGAATCGAATAGAAAACCAATTTGAATTGAATCGAATAGAAAACCAATTTGAATTGAATCGAATGGAAAACCAATTTAAATTGAATCGAATAGAAAACCAATTTGAATTGAATCGAATAGAAAACCAATTTGAATTGAATCGAATAGAAAACGACTTTGAAATCGAATTGAATAGAAAACGAATTCAAATTGAATTGAAAGCAAATTCAAATTGAATTGAAATTTGAATTGAATAGAAATGAATTTTAAAACGAATTTATAAAGAAGAATTCAATTTTGCTTTGAATTGAAATGGAAATTGAAATGAATTTTGAAACGAATTTCAAAACTATTTATAAAATTCGTTTTGAATAGTAAACGACGAAATATATATTATATTATATATATATATATATATATATATATATAATATAATGGCCTGAATAGAACGCGCCGCGCCGCGGCAGTTCGTAAATTTCGACCATTTATTTCAAACGGACATTACGGGAGATCCGACCGTCGGATTCTCCTAAAACCGGAACCGTTGGGTTCGTATCGAAAAGAGATTTCTAACGAATATTAGAAATTCAAAATATAACGGTTGGATTTGGAGATACGTCCAAATCAAATTTGAAAAAGGTCTCTTTAAGTGCAGTTCGATGGCCGCTGATGGAAATCTACTGTACGGGCCTTGATAAAATTATTAAAAATATCAATAATTTGTGTAAAATCATAAGAAATGATTTGGGAAAATTTGGGATGAAAAACTCCATATTTGAAAAGATAAAAATAGATTTTTATCAAAATGAACTAGTTTGAACTAAATTTAAAACCCGATTTGTTTTTAAATAAATAAATTAGATTTAAAAAGGGGTTTTAAATAATCGGAATTCCTAATATATTTGAATTAAATTGAACTAGAATTGATTTGTGGGTTTATCGTGAACTGTGTTTTAAACAACACTAGTTCTTTAACCCGACGATAAATAGAATGTGATTTGGGTTTGTCGTGAGCTGTGTTTTAAATGACATTAGTTCTTTAACCCAGTAAAAGGAGTTTTAACGAATCTGCAATTAGATTGAAATGTAAATCTATAATCTAAATTATCAAATTTAGAAATGAGCGAGAATGGAGTATCGCCAGTTTTGCTCCAAAGCGATAGTTAAATCTTTAATTAGATTTGAATGTGAAATGGTAATTAATCTTACCGATAACACCATAGTATTAGAAATGGAGTATTACCAGTTTTTCTTCATGGGATGAATAGGTTGGGATTGGGAAATAAAATAAATAATTACTTCGATGTGGTTCGCTAATCTCGACTAGTTTGAAAAACCATAATTTGGTTTGATATGACATCCAAAGGAAGATTAAAGAATAAATTTTAAAGAATTTATCTTGGATAAAATTAATGGGAACCTTTCCCAAAAGATGTGCATATTTAAATAACAGAATATTCAGAATTGAAATGAGGCGTATGTTGTGTTTGTGTTACATTTGTTTTTAATACACGCAGGTTGTTCGGAAAGTCCGGGTTTATACCCATTTTGAATAACCGATTCGACGATATGTCAAAGATGAAGACGGTGGTTGAAGACCGGAAGTCTTCACATCGTTTGGATAACTACTGACGATCCTGATTGGGCAGTACACCCAAGAGGATGGAAATAGTTGGTGGTCGTCCAGACGTACTTGGAGACGGATGGATATGCGAGGAAAGTGCCTCCGGTTTCGTTCAGACCCAGAACGGACTTGTAAATGGATTGTGTGTCTGACATTGGATTTTATTCTGTGTTGATTGATTTCTATTAAATATACATCTGTTTGGCGGCGGAGAATTTATTCTTTTGCTTAACGCCCTTCTCTGAGACGTACGAGCTCAGAGGTTGTATATCGATGGACATCAGTCGCATGGCATGAATTGCCTGTGTGGCACGCTAAGATGCAATGATCAAGGCTTCTGTTGAAAAGCAAAGTCTTGTGGTTGATGATCAAAGCACAGTCTACGTGGCAGCTTTGTGTATAGCGTGAATTCGCGAGCCTCACACCTCGGTATGAGTTAAAAACGGGATACGGACTGCAGGGAGAGCACGACGTTTCTTTCTAGCTTTGGTGGTGTCAGTGATTTACCAGCCCTGACATTTATATACTTTTCACCTTTGTGGTTGTTGGATGAGGCGCCTCGATTATAGGTCTGTAAGGACCGGGAAACGTGTGTTCAGGAATTGCCAATCCTCTAACGTAAGTGAGGACCGGCCCTGAAGATCCGGGGTTGCCCAGAGTGCGTAGCCCTGAGACATTTGCTAGAGTGTCTCGAACGCGGAGAGGAGCTTGCCCCTTGCCTCGACTCATGACGGAAATCCAATTTCCAATACGTGTATTGCGGTTTTAATTGTAGAACTAGTATGGCGACATAGTAGCATGGGATGCTATGCCGTCTATGATTTATATTTATGATTGAAATTGTTTTGACACTATACACATATTATAGTATCAAATGATTTGTTTTAAACGTACTAAGCATGTTTGGCTTTTATAAGGTAAAACCCTATCCTCCAGCTTGCGTTGCATTGTGTGATGGGACCTGGGTCTTATAATAGCTTCATTTTTCGAAAAAGCATTGCGCTGTTTATTCTCTATGCACTGGTATTCTTGGGAGGAAACCCGTTCCGTGTTATACGGCGTGGTCCCTTGAATTACTCTCTTTTAAAGTCAAGTTTTTAAATAACTGTTTTAGTTCTCACACCAGTCACATGACTGACCTGGAGTTTATTGTTTTAACCTAAACTCTGGGTGCCCCTATTTTCCGCACGGGCAGCTAGTAGTTTTGGTTTTGCAGATTTATATTCACAGGATCCTGGTTTACAGCTGGAATGATATCCGGAAAGCTCTGTATCCGTATATCACCTTCAGGTGTGCTTTGTATTATTTTCCGCTGCTATGTAATTTATTGTAATCTCTGATATTTATCGAATGTAATTTATTCAGTTATACTCTGTATATTCTTGTATTTTATGAGATTGTTGTAATAGCAATGAAATGTTCTTCCGTCTGCGTTCTGTTTTGTCCTGTTCTCAAACGATCAGAGGTTTCGAACGGTCTAGATCGGTTTAACGACTGATTCGGATCGAGCGAAATTCCTTGTCGTCACATTTGGTATCAGAGCTTTGGTTACAGAGCTCGAGAACAAGACACATTAGAACCATACGAAAGAATTCATCAGATATTGGATTAGTAAAATCCAATTAGAATGACTCGTTAGAGATAGGATCAGTAGTATCCTAGAACGAGTATGAAGAGTATATTTTTCAAATGAAAACAATTTTGTTTTGAAAATTTAAATCAATTCTACGTATTTGATTATTTATTTATTTTGAATATGGACAATCCGATATATAAAGATTTTGCATATACGCGTCATGAACGTATATTCGAAGTTTTAATATACCGGGTAGATATAGAACCGCACTCTAGTAGCCCGACAATGTTCTGATGGTGGTTCGAAACATCATCAGCATTTATTTCGAGTGACGAAGGTGTGCTTTCTATATGTTTCCATTAGACTGGTGTAAGAACCAAAACTAATATAGTTAGAACACATTGTTGTGAATTGGCATCAAGAATATGATTTTCTTTATATATATCCAATTATGACTTTGAAACGTTAAATTCACTAATTGATTGATGATTGAGTTGTTTGTTTATTTGTTTGATAATTTTGAACCATTATGCCTAATGGCACCAAATACTGAATTATATTGAAAATTAGTCGCATTTGCTTGCATATACATATACTTACTTTGAACAGGTCATAGCAAGGAGGCTAGAGCCGAAGAATAAAATTTGTTTGCCCGATAAATAGGTACATATTTACTATAATTTACTGTTTTGTTTGGGTGATGATGATTTTATGAGCCGATTGGCTAGCCGCTTGGCTTTTTCTTTTTCTTTTTGAGATCAGAAGGCCTATATGGCAATTTCGGGATTTTCCCGTGGCTCCCGGTGCAGGGGAGGTTATGGCGAAATTTTTCGAAAATTTAGGGTGTTAGCCAAATTTTTGAAAATTCTCAGAAACTGAAAAGTTGGAGAATGGAAGCCAGATCGAACGTAGAGTTGATTAATCAAACCACTTTCGACTTTGTTCCTTTTCGGGGACGAAAAGTTTTAAGTGGGGGAGATTGTAATAACCCAGAAATTCTGAGCCAGTTTAAAATTTTTATTTTGGCAATTTTAGCGAATTTTAAATATTTAAAATGGATTATTTTAAATAATATTGACGAGAAATTTATTTTGAATATGATTCGACGTATATATATATATATATATATATATATACGCCGTCGTTAGAATATAAATAATTATATATAATTATAAATAGAATTGAAAATGGCGCGGTAGTTCGATAATTCGATTTCAAACTTCAATTGAATGTACCGGGTGCAAAACAATCCGGATTTTAGTGAAACCAAAAACATTAGGATCTAATTGATAATATCTTTCCAACGAATCCGAAAAATCAAGATTTCATAGCGGGAATCAAAAGATAAGTCCAGTTGAAAATTCTGAATAGTCGCTATGGGATTCAGGCCCTTAAAAATGAAAATTTTGCAAACGACCTCGGATTTCGACGAAACCACTTTTATTGGATCCGCAGTGTCAAATTATTGCTAGAAACCAAATTTCATAATTTTTCGATTCAATATGTGAGCGTGGCAAAGGAAAACGCGTTTGACCAGTTTCAGTTGATTTTAATCGACTGGAAATTGGCCATTTTTCAAACAGTCTCAGAATTCGACGAAACTAGTTTTATTAGGACCGTATCGTCAATACGAAGCTAGAAAATATTTTTTCTGAAATTTTTAGAGTTAGTATGTGACCCCGGTAATTTGAAATGTACGTTTAAAATTCAATATAGTGATTCAAATGTAAATTTAACGGAAACTGATTGCAACAGCCGAAACAGCCTATGATACATATCCCATTGTGTTCGGAATGGGGGTAAAACGCTATAGACGACAGGCGGTGGGCCTCGTTTCGAGGTCGTATGTAAAAGTCAACTTTATGCAACTAAAATAATTAATAAAATAAAAAAATATCTTCCTCCCCTTATTTCCCTCTGGCCCCCCCTCTCGTTTTCAATCGAAACATAACAACAAAAAAAAGGACGATGGCGGAAAGGGACGCGACGCCCAGGCCTCTGGCCATCGCACGCCTCGACCGGGCCCTCCCCCTCCGACCTCGACAGCGCCACCCCCCTCTGCCCTCGACGACGCCAAGCCCTCTTCCTCCGCCAGTCCTTCAACCCCTCGCGAAACCCTAGCAGCCGCCAACGTGGACCCCTTGCCTGCATCGCCACCTGACGACCTCCAGCGCCGCCCTCATCAACACCGGCGCCACCGTACGACAGCTGCACCCCCTTGCCCTCGTCCCCGACTTCCTGCAGCCCCCTCCTCTGTAAGAAACCGAAAACGTTGAGTTTGTTATTTATTTTTATTCAGTTTCAATATATGTATTCGAATTGAGTTATATTCCCCTTTTTCTTTTGTATGATGTTATAAAAACTGAATTTTTATGATGTTAAAAATATAAATTCTTTGATGTTAAAAATATGAATAGCATAGGAAAGTTTAGATCTGATTTTTAATAAGAAAAATATGATTTTTATATTTTTAAAGTATTAAAAATATAATCTTTACTATATAGAAGATGTAAAAGTATGATTTTTGTTATGTAGAGAATTAAAAATATAATTTTTACATGATAGGAATATTAGAAATATCATTTTTATATGTGTGGAAAAATAAAAATGTGATTTTTATAATGATATATTTAAAAAGGTTTGATCTTTATATTTGAAAAGATTTAATCTTTATATTTGAAAAGGCGAAGTCTTTATAAGGAGAGTAGCGTTGTAAAAATAGAATTTTTATCTATATAATAGCAAAGTAAAAATTCGATTTTTATATATTGAATAGCGAAGTAAAAATTCGATTTTTATATATTGAATAGCGAAGTAAAAATATGATTTTTATATATTGAATAGCGAAGTAAAAATTCGATTTTTATATATTGAATAGCGAAGTGAAAATTCGATTTTTACATATGTAGTGAAAGCGGACAACGAAAGCGACAAAAGGCGAGAATGGCGAAGATTTCCATCAATGAAGAGTCGTGGTATTGGATAGCTATCGGAGAGAACTTCTCACCTTACAATTTCTTTTCTAGTTATATATATATATATATATATATATATATATACACTAGGATGCAGACGGTGTTCAGTAGCACCCGACACAATCGTCCACAGACGATGGACTTGTTTGTTTGGTTGTTTAGTTGGTTAGATTATTTGGTTTGAATTTGATTGTTTGATGAAATGAAATGGATTTGATTGATGTGTGAATGGCGTGGGCCTTCACTAGACCGGGGATAAGGCTAGGCCTCGTCCCGTTTCTAGTATCGTGCCGTTATGCCGCCGAAATTTTCTAAAATATGTTAGAAAAATAAAAATATCATCTTATTGAATAAATGAATCGAATAGAAAACCAATTTGAGTTGAATCGAATAGAAAACCAATTTGAATTGAATCGAATAGAAAACCAATTTGAATTGAATCGAATAGAAAACCAATTTGAATTGAATCGAATAGAAAACCAATTTGAATTGAATCGAATAGAAAACCAATTTGAATTGAATCGAATAGAAAACCAATTTGAATTGATTCGAATAGAAAACCAATTTGAATTGAATCGAATAGAAAACCAATTTGAATTGAATCGAATAGAAAACCAATTTAAATTGAATCGAATAGAAAACCAATTTGAATTGAATCGAATAGAAAACCAATTTGAATTGAATCGAATAGAAAACGACTTTGAAATCGAATTGAATAGAAAACGAATTCAAATTGAATTGAAAGCGAATTGAAACGAATTCAAATTGAATTGAAATTTGAATTGAATAGAAATGAATTTTAAAACGAATTTATAAAGAAGAATTCAATTTTGCTTTGAATTGAAATGGAAGTTGAAATGAATTTTGAAACGAATTTCAAAACTATTTATAAAATTCGTTTTGAATAGTAATCGATGAAATATATATTATATTATATATATATATATATATATATATATATATATATATATATATATATAATGGCCTGAATAGAACGCGCCGCGCCGCGGCAGTTCGTAAATTTCGACCATTTATTTCAAACGGACATTACGGGAGATCCGACCGTCGGATTCTCCTAAAACCGGAACCGTTGGGTTCGTATCGAAAAGAGATTTCTAACGAATATTAGAAATTCAAAATCTAACGGTTGGATTTGGAGATACGTCCAAATCAAATTTGAAAAAGGTCTCTTTAAGTGCAGTTCGATGGCCGTTGATGGAAATCTACTGTACGGGCCTTGAAAAAATTATTAAAAATATCAATAATTTGTGTAAAATCATAAGAAATGATTTGGGAAAATTTGGGATGAAAAACTCCATATTTGAAAAGATAAAAATAGATTTTTATCAAAATGAACTAGTTTGAACTAAATTTAAAACTCGATTTGTTTTTAAATAAATAAATTAGATTTAAAAAGGGGTTTTAAATAATCGGAATTCCTAATATATTTGAATTAAATTGAACTAGAATTGATTTGTGGGTTTATCGTGAACTGTGTTTTAAACAACACTAGTTCTTTAACCCGACGATAAATAGAATGTGATTTGGGTTTGTCGTGAGCTGTGTTTTAAATGACATTAGTTCTTTAACCCAGTAAAAGGAGTTTTAACGAATCTGCAATTAGATTGAAATGTAAATCTATAATCTAAATTATCAAATTTAGAAATGAGCGAGAATGGAGTATCGCCAGTTTTGCTCCAAAGCGATAGTTAAATCTTTAATTAGATTTGAATGCGAAATGGTAATTAATCTTACCGATAACACCATAGTATTAGAAATGAAGTATTACCAGTTTTGCTTCATGGGATGAATAGATTGGGATTGGGAAATAAAATAAATAATTACTTCGATGTGGTTCGCTAATCTCGACTAGTTTGAAAAACCATAATTTGGTTTGATATGACATCCAAAGCAAGATTAAAGAATAAATTTTAAAGAATTTATCTTGGATAAAATTAATGGGAACCTTTCCCAAAAGATGTGCATATTTAAATAACAGAATATTCAGAATTGAAATGAGGCGTATGTTGTGTTTGTGTTACATTTGTTTTTAATACACGCGGGTTGTTCGGAAAGTCCGGGTTTATACCCATTTTAAATAACCGATTCGACGATATGTCGAAGATGAAGACGGTGGTTGAAGACCGGAAGTCTTCACATCGTTTGGATAACTACTGACGATCCTGATTGGGCAGTACACCCAAGAGGATGGAAATAGTTGGTGGTCGTCCAGACGTACTTGGAGACGGATGGATATGCGAGGAAAGTGCCTCCGGTTTCGTTCAGACCCAGAACGGACTTGTAAATGGATTGTGTGTCTGACATTGGATTTTATTCTATGTTGATTGATTTCTATTAAATATACATCTGTTTGGCGGCGGAGAATTTATTCTTTTGCTTAACGCCCTTCTTTGAGACGTACGAGCTCAGAGGTTGTATATCGATGGACATCAGTCGCATGGCATGAATTGCCTGTGTGGCACGCTAAGATGCAATGATCAAGGCTTCTGTTGAAAAGCAAAGTCTTGTGGTTGATGATCAAAGCACAGCCTACGTGGCAGCTTTGCGTATAGCGTGAATTCGCTAGCCTCACACCTCGGTATGAGTCAAAAACGGGATACGGACTGCAGGGAGAGCATGACGTTTCTTTCTAGCTTTGGTGGTGTCAGTGACTTACCAGCCCTGACATTTATATACTTTTCACCTTTGTGGTTGTTGGATGAGGCGCCTCGATTATAGGTCTATAAGGACCGGGAAACGTGTGTTCAGGAATTGCCAATCCTCTAACGTAAGTGAGGACCGGCCCTGAAGATCCGGGGTTGCCCAGAGTGCGTAGCCCTGAGACATTTGCTAGAGTGTCTCGAACGTGGAGAGGAGCTTGCCCCTTGCCTCGACTCATGACGGAAATTCAATTTCCAATACGTGTATTGCGGTTTTAATTGTAGAACTAGTATGGCGACATAGTAGCATGGGATGCTATGCCGTCTATGATTTATATTTATGATTGAAATTGTTTTGACACTATACACATATTATAGTATCAAATGATTTGTTTTAAACGTACTAAGCATGTTTGGCTGTTATAAGGTAAAACCCTATCCTCCGGCTTGCGTTGCATTGTGTGATGGGACCTGGGTCTTATAATAGCTTCATTTTTCGAAAAAGCATTGCGCTGTTTATTCTCTATGCACTGGTATTCTTGGGAGGAAACCCGTTCCGTGTTATACGGCGTGGTCCCTTGAATTACTCTCTTTTAAAGTCAAGTTTTTAAATAACTGTTTTAGTTCTCACACCAGTCACATGACTGACCTGGAGTTTATTGTTTTAACCTAAACTATGGGTGCTCCTATTTTCCGCACGGGCAGCTAGTAGTTTTGGTTTTGCAGATTTATATTCACAGGATCCTGATTTACAGCTGGAATGATATCCGGAAAGCTCTGTATCCGTATATCACCTTCAGTTGTGCTTTGTATTATTTTCCGCTGCTATGTAATTTATTGTAATCTCTGATATTTATCGAATGTAATTTATTCAGTTATACTCTGTATATTCTTGTATCTGATGAGATTGTTGTAATAGCAATGAAATGTTCTTCCGTCTGCGTTCTGTTTTGTCCTGTTCTCAAACGAACAGGGGTTTCGAACGGTCTAGATCGGTTTAACGACTGATTCGGATCGAGCGAAATTCCTTGTCGTCACATTTATATATATATATATATATATATATATATATATATATAATCTCAACTAACTGACTAGCAGTTCAATCAACCTAATCAACACACAGCAATCAATCATCATTTATCAGTTCTAAATGTACGTTCTAAAAATAGAACCGTTCAGAGTTGGTGAGTTTTACTCACATTGGCAGTTCATCGTTAAAGAATGATAAACTGTTGTTTGATTTGAATCAAACAATTTATTTCGCCATAAATTTTAACAAGCTTCGATTCACTCCCTGTCAGTTCCAGCGTGTAGTGTCCGTCCATACGATCCTCCCTGTCCTCCAATCCTCCTTCTTTTCTTCATATAAATTTAAACAAACATCACCAATATTTCCCTCATCAAATTCTCATCAATATCATACCACTCAACATCAATTCGAACTCTCCTGGCAATTTCCGTTCGACAGTAGTTCTCCCCCAACCACGGTGAAAGCATCGACCCTTTTTGAACCAGAAAACCCCAAAAATTTGAGTACAAACCCCATTCAACCTCCTAAACCTAATTATCACCATGGTTTTGCGGATTAAAACCTCATAACCCCAAATGATTTAACCCTACTCTTCGCTGTAAACTTTCGAACCTTAGAAAGATACGTCGCACTATCCAATACTACTACCAGTTTGAAGAGAATGCTATGAGGATTTGAAACATATACACTTTGGATTTTTTTTAATCATTATTTGATTTGATTTTGAATTTTAAACATCACAAAATGGTTTTTGCTGAAAATATGGTAGCAGCTCAAATGAGAGTGATTTATATGGGGACGGTTTTTACTTTGTGGGGATGGAAACGTGGAGTTATGTTTGATCAGAGAAAATTAGATTAAAGGATGGATATTTTATATATTAAGGGTACTTTATTTCATGAAATTTCGTTTGTTTACGAACTGCTAGAAACAAAAATAAACATACTGTTGTAATCAGCGATGCCCCACGATCCCAAAAATGTAATAACGTTGGTCGGTAAACTCATATTGTGAAACCCAAAAATGTTAATTACAGGGTGCGGAATTTTTCAAATAAAAAGTCGCTTATTTAATTAATTAAAAATTACAATAAAATTCTAAAAATTAAATTATCGTTATGTCTCAAAAGAACCTTATCTAGATTCAAACCCGATATCTAGTTATATCGAATAAACCGTTACGGTCGATAAACGATTCTATAACGACTATTTTAAAATTTGATTTGGACACAACTCAAAATCTATACGACGGAATCTCGATTTTTCTCTTCCATCAGAAAAATATACTTCACCAGCTCCAAGCGTTTCTTGTTTCACAGAAATCCGATTTAAAACGGCTTCTGTATATTCGTTTAAAGTTCGAATCGCCAAATCGCGAACTACCACGCCATTTCGAGCTCGATTATATTTATAATATAATGTTCAAACTTCGTCCAAACAATATATTCGTTAATATAATTCAACTCTAAACTGAATTATATATTTTTGAATTGCCCAATTCACACCATACTGCCATTTCAGCCAATTCTGATTACTTCAGAATTTAATATATTATTTAATTATTATTTTAATTAAATATTCACCATTATCTAATTCAACTACCATTAAATTCCTTTAATCACCTTTTAAATAATTAAATAAATTAATTATTATATCCCTGAAAATGCGGGTCATTACAGATGTATTAGTGTCTGAATTTCGAGAGTCGAATTTCCCGGGACGCTACAGTTGGTATCATAACAATGGTTTGGCAATAACCTTGGCTCTGTCGTATAACTCGATACATATGAGGATAGTAATATGCTAGATTAGGTTTGAGTGTATGTATGTACTTATATATGAGAGTGTATTTGTAGATTCTATATAATAAAATGTTTTGTATTGTGTAAATTGATCGGTTCAATTCTGAACTGGAAACTTACACAATATTGTTTTGTAAAGAGGGTGAACGAAATAATTATGCCCAAATTATATTTTTGCATATAAAAGAGAAAGAAATAGTTTTCTTAAATTATATTGGTATTGGATTGTTTGATTTATTTGAATGAAATTCAAATGGAATTATGGAATTGGAATGGTTTAATATAACCAGAAGATAAATTAAATGATTCTTGAAATTAGAACTTGGAAATATAAATTGGAATCTAAGGAAACAAAATTCCAATACAATGAATTGAATGATTGGACCCTGATGTAAAGATAATCTAAATAAAGTTGAATTGGAATGGAAAATTAACACGAATTCGCTGCGTCACGGTAGTTCGTAATTTAACGTTTTAAATTTCAATTAAGTATATAAGATTCAATATGAATCGGCATT
The DNA here is from genome assembly GCA_030737875.1 of Allium sativum. Classification (NCBI taxonomy): domain Eukaryota; kingdom Viridiplantae; phylum Streptophyta; class Magnoliopsida; order Asparagales; family Amaryllidaceae; genus Allium; species Allium sativum. The sequence goes on along the minus strand of CM060927.1, from coordinate 254,449,009 downwards.
CTTTGAAACAAGAATCTTCCGGATCTATTGGATTATAATTTTCTAATAGAAGAGAAAATTTGAGATTTCATACTACAGATTTTGAGTTATGTCAAAATCAAATTTTCAAAAAGTCGTTATGGAATCGTTTATAAATTAAAACGATTTACTAATTTAAAATGGGTGAAGTTTAAGAGAATAAAAATTAGATTTCCATGAATAAAATTCAGAATTGAGTTATTAAATGAATATAAAATGAAAACCCTTGAATTCAAGTTGAAATACCAATAAACTAAATATTGATAATCCAAATGGAGCTTGATACATATAATTGGAATATGTCGAGTGGGATAAAAAATAAATTGTAACAATTCCACTTCGAATAAAAGTGATTGAATACGACTTAAAATATTATCCAACTAAGTTGGATTAAACCTTGAACTCAAGTATAAATGTAAAAATGGACTCGTATATTAAAAATTTAACCTAGAACTTGAACTAAGTAAAACTTGACATGTTCATAAGAAATTTATATATATTTGAATATGGGTATTTAAACTGTAACGAAATAAGCAAGAAAACCAATTATTGGACAAATTGGTGAATTGGAAGTAAGAAGTTAAATTGATTATAATCAATTTGATATGCATGTGTATATGATTGAGTAGGTTTTTGAGATGAAGGCAAGTGTGAAGAAAATACTGAATGCCCGACAAAAAGGTATGTATTTAATTCAATATGAGATTTTACGATTCTATATGGCAAGCCACTTGGCTTTTTGATTTCCTTTTTGACTGAAGAGGCCTAGAGAGGCATTTTGTAGTTGTACCAATTAGCCTGTACAAAGGAGGTGCTGGCGAAATTTTTCAAAAAGTTAGGGAGTTAGAAAATTTTCCAAGTTTGGAAAAAAAATTTAACAAAAAGTTATAAACTTTTTCCAAGCTTCTTTCCTTCGTTAATGGCATTCATACTTCCAACATCTCCTCCCTTCCTTTCGAAATACCCATCCAAATACAAACCTTTCCTTCTTCCTCGTTCATCTCTGTCTTCTTCGCCATCTCCTCCTTTGGGTCCTGTCTCATCTTCTGTTCGTTCTCCTCCTTCTCGTCCCAATCTTCCCCCTCATCCTCTCCCTCATTTCAATCATGCTTCATCTTCGTCTTACCATGTTTTATCTGGCCACTCTGCTCCTGGTCTTTCCTTTGTACAATCGGTTCATGATCCTTCTCGACCAATAACCGCGCCGGTTCAACCAGTAACTGTGCCGGTTTCTAATTCTTCTCGTCCTCATCACACTCATTCATCTTTTTTAACCTCATCTAATCGCTTTTTTGTGCTTTCTAATCATCCTTTTGATTCATCATCCAAATCTTATGCTCAGGTAGCGGCCTCTTCTCCTTCATCTCCGCCAAAGCCACCCCTAAGAAGAAGTTCATATCACCTTTGCCAGCTTTCATCTCCATCTTCCAAACCGTCACATTTTTGAAAAAAGAAAAAAGATGTCTACAGTGTTCATGCAAGGGACACGTGGCAAAGGAGTGTGAAGAACTGAAGATATGTTTTAAATGTGGCTCTTATGGTCATTCAGTGCCACGTTGTTTGAAGAAAACCAATAGCAATGTGAACGCTTTGGCTTCCGCACATAAAGCCAACAGTAAGAATCATTATGATCAAGTACGGTTGGTCCCCATAAAATTTACTCATTCTGCACAAACTTCACATCACACATCTCTTCATTTAGACACCCGTCAAGATAATTACCACGCAAACTCAAACATTAAGTATCCCCCTGAACTTAACTATCAACACTCCCACCTTCAGTCTCCACAATTTCAGTCTTCTAAACAATTCACAATGGCTAATTCCTCAAAATGTATTATTGCTAAATCTCTTACTGGTAAATGGAGCATTGAAACCCTACATTACTCCTTAGAAGTTAATCTCGAGCATGATTGTTGGCCGATGTCGATCATGTCGAACAATTCCTTTTTAGTATATTGCCCTACTTACAATAAAAGATACCATTCTTTATTACTGAAAATATTGACTAAACCAGGAGCAGCCATTTGCTAGAAGCTTGGAATGAGAATGAGAGAGAACCACAACCTGCATTGGAAACCGAATCATGGGCTAAAGTGGAAGGATTTCCTGAATTTTTGAAAAACAATGGTGAAGAAGTGAAAGAAATTTCGAAACCGATGGGTCATGTTCTTGCAGTGGATGATTGCGATTGGTGTCACTTTGATCATAGAGAATTTCTGGTCAAACTTCAGTTATATGAGGGAATAGGCTCGAAAAGTGTATATGTTGTGCGTTTCAACAGCAAAGCTCATATTATCAAAGTGCAATGAAGCAAACATGAGCATCCTGGAATAAGACCAGTAACACTCTTTATTGGAAATGAAGAAGAACAAGTGGTGTTGTGTCTTCATAATTTTCATGAAATGATCTCTGAAGACAGATTTGGTGCTATGATCGAAGAAGCAACAATGTTACCCCCATTGCCATCCATTTATCAGGAAGTGAACATGAATCTTAACCCTCCAATTATTGACAAGCAAGAGATGGAGCATCCAGAACATAATGAAGTTAATCAGGAAATGCATGTGGACCTAAATCCATCATTTAATCAAATTATTCCTCGTTCTCATGATCTTTCTATGATCCCTATTCAGACTATTCCGTTCGATATTACCTCAATCACTCCTCCGCAATCCCTTCATCAGCAGCCACGGGCTGATGAGCAAGACTTGTCACAATATCTCTCTCATATCTTTGTTCGTCGAAGTGGTAGACACAGCAATCATGCTGTCACTAGTAGTTTTTTGACCCTTGTTGTTTTTTCTTCTGCTAATAAACATTTAAACAAAAGGATTTCAGGTTGCATGGGTGTGAGTTTACGTGATTCACATTATAAAGCCATGCAAGCTTTAGAACAAGAGCGTATTAATAGACATCAATGAAAGCAGTCACATGAAATGTACGGGGTTTGGGGGACCACTCAAAATGTCATGCTATTAATCTTGTTTTGTCCCACTTAATTAAGATATCCTTTTTCTCCAAGAAAATAAACTTTGTGATCCATCAAATTACCACTTTAGATTGATTGGTGGATCCTCTTTGACTGTTTGGGCTTATGTTAATTCCATAGAAACAAGAGGGAGTCTCTTCACAGCTTGGAATGAATCTGTTTGGTCTATGCATCAAACTTTTTCTAATCAATCTACTTTGCATGTTTCCCTTAAACATATTGCCTCAAACACTATCTATTTCTTTTCTAATATTTATGGTCCCTAAGATGCTCATGAGAGAATAAACCTTTGGGATCATTGTAAACATTTGGCAAACAGTTTTCTTGGACCATGGATAATAGGGGTGATTTCAATACCATTAGATATGTTTAAGAGAGAAAATCTGGTATTATATCGCCAGACACTGATGCTTTCAACTCTTTTATCTTTGAATGATGCCTTATTGACCCTCCTATTTGTAATCGTTCATTCACATGGTCAAGTCAAAGATCTGATCCTTCTCTTGCTAAGCTTGATCGTTTTTTCTTCAATTCTGCCTGGGAGGAGCCTCACTCATTATCGTATGTCTTGGGGCTTGCCTCAATCATTTCTGACCATTGTCCCATTATTCTCGATTCTGGTTCCCTTTATAACTTTAAAAAGCCTTTTAGCTTCGAACGATTGTGGTTACTAGAACCATCCTTTAAGGAATTTATTAAAATAGTTTGCGAGCAACCCATCCAATCTCAATCAGCTACCCTCAAAATCATTCTGAAATTGAGATCTTTAAGAAAATTGATTAAGCCATGGGCTTAATCTGTTTGGGGATCAAATCGAACTCGCATTTCCAACTTATGGGATGCTATATTGAATCTTAACATCCTAGAGGAATCTCGTCCCTTGAATGATGAGGAGAGTAACACTTTAAAAGAACTTGAATTTAAATTAGACAGATTGTTCAAACAAGAAGAAATAGGCTGAAAACAAAGAGCCAAATCAAAATGGATTGAGGAAGGGGACAAAAACACAGCTTACTTTCATAGAATTGCAAATGGAAGACAAAGAGCAACTTGTATTCAGAAATCTCCCATGTAGGCCATTCTTTTACAAATCAAGCTGACATTCTTCATCTTTTTTTTATTTTTATCATTCGATCCTTGGTTGTTCGGCCACCGCTCTTCTAGTTATTGATTGGAATTTGTTATATCCTAGTCCAGCCTCTATTTCCATTGATCATCCTTTTATAGAAAGTGAGTGGGCTGCTTTAAACGAAATGCATGATGACAAAGCCCCAGGCCCAGATGGTTTTGGGCCTTCATTTTTTAAATCTTTTTGGGCTGTGGTGAAACATGATATTGTGGATATGTGTAAGGAATTCTATGATAACCCCAGCCTTATTTCACGATTAAATTATGCAAATATTGTCCTCCTTCCCAAATTTGTGGGAGCAAATTCTCTCTCTTCCTTTCTTCCTATCATCTTGCTCGATTCCACTTTCAAAATCATTACTAAAACCCTTGTTAATCGTCTTCAATCTATGATCTCTCCTCCTTTTGGCTTTGAACAATCTGCTTTCATTCATGGACGTAGCATTCTCGATTGTATTGCAGCTATACAAGATGTAATTTCTTTTTGTCACCATTCTTCTACACCAGGTGTTCTTCTCAAATTATATTTTTCTAAAGCCTTTGATTCTGTCAACTGGGAATTCATTTTACAGCTGTTTAAGCATAGAGGATTTTCTCAACGATGGTGTAATGGGATTGATTGTATTTTAAAGACAAGCTATTCATCCATTTTTATTAATGGAAACACTGGAGGTCTAATTAAATCTAATAGAGGGTTTCGGCAAGGAGATCCATTATCTCCTATTATTTTTGTGCTCATCGCAGATGTGTTCAATCAAATGGTGAAGAGAGCAATCACAAATAATTTTTTTGATGGTATTCATCTCCCAAATTCAATTCTTTCAATTTCAAATTTACAGTTTGCTGATGATACCATCATCTTCTCGTCTCCTGGCCTTAATCACATTCACTGCCTCAAACTTATTTTATGTCTTTAAGCTCATCTCTGGCCTTTCTATTAACTTTTCTAAGAGTTCCATAATTATACTAGGTAAATCTGATCACACTGGGCCACCTATTTCTTCTTTCCTTAACTGTCCTATTCATAATTTCCCAATTGTTTATTTGGGTATTCCGCTTAGACCCACTAAACTCCATAAATCTGATTGGTTACCTCTTATTCATAAGATAGAAAAGAGATTAGCCTTATGGAAGGCTAATTCCCTTTCCTCAACTGGTCGGTTGGTGTTAGTTAAATCTGTATTATCTGCTATCCCAACATATTGGATGTCATTTCATAAACTCCCTAAATGGGTAATTTCAAAGATTGATTCAATAAAAAGTGCTTTCTTATGGAATGGGAAAAATGTCAAAAGATTGGTTAATTGGCAAATTGTATGTCTGCATCCTGATCAGGAGGTTTGGGCATAGTTAATCTCTGAAATTTCAGTATGGCTTTATTATCAAAATGGTTATGGCGTATTGTCACTCCAAGTGCTTTCATTTGGAAAGACTGGATTCTTTCCCTTTGTTATTCTGATAACTCTCATCTTGTTATTCATTTTCCACCATCTGTTAAGCCCTCTCCATTCTTGTCTGGTGTAATTTCAGTTATTCCACGTATTAAAAATTTGTTTCATGTTAGACTTGGTAATGGTGAATCCTGTTTATTTTGGTTTGATATGTGGCATGACCATCTTCCTCTCTCTTATGTCTTTCCTTCTCTTTTCCCTTTGATTTCTAATGTGAGCACTTCTGTTGCTAGCTTGTTTAATATCGGTCCCTTTAGTATTTTCCCTTCCTCTCTATTTGATGTTCATGTTTTCCTCAATCTCCTGGATATTTCTAGTCTGCTTATGCAAACTTAATTTTTGGAAAACTCTGATAATTATGTCTAGGCATTATCACCAAGGAGTGGTTTTTCTGTTGCTTCTTTATATCATTATCTTAATTATTCTGGAAGATCATTCTCATTTTTTAGGATGTGGAGAATTCTCTTGCCAACCAAAGTACTTTTCTTTCAATGTTGTCTTATTCATGGAAGGGTTAATACTCGAGCGAGATTACATAGGCTTAATTTTGTTGGTGATCCCTATTGTGCATTTTGTTCAAGTCATGAGGAAATAGTTCACCGTTTGTTCTTTGAATGTGATGTTTCATACCCCATATCGGTTGCCACTAGTATTCATTTACTTGGCTCATTCCTGACATTTCATCTGTGTTTGATTACTGCCAATATAGTTCGACTAATGTTGCTCTAAACTCCTTTTACCTATTTATTGCTGGTGCATTTGGAAGGAGAGAAATGCAGTAATTTATAACAAACCAATGAAACATTTTGAAGGATTATGCAGACTTATCCTATACTACTTTCAATCATGGACAGGTCAATCGTCTTCAGCTAGATTCAGACTTGCTTTGCCTTTGAATAATAGCCTTGCAGAATCGATGGGTTCTAATCAAGGAGGATCAAGCCCAGATCTACACTAAGTTCGTTCATTCCTACATGGGTAGTTACTGTCTTTGGTGGTTCATTTTGTATGGTCTGTATATGTCTATGGTACTTGCTTGATTTTTCTATGTTTTTATGATGTAGTATCTATATGTACGGGGTTATGATGGTAATTTTGCGGTCTTAATACTTTCTTTTCGAACTATTAACCACCAGTTGAGCTTATCAACTGGATTATATATATATAATATGTTTAATCGGCTGTGTAGTTTCACGCTACACATCTGTTCTACTCAAAAAAAGTTAATGTTCAATTAGGAATTGATATTAAGAATTTTAAGAGAATTTGGAAACTAGTGAGTTGATTGAGTAGTGAAGTATATTGGAGCTTAAGGATATGGAGGTGAGTATTGAGTGTAAGAGTAAATTATGGGAAGTTAACGAGGGATAACACTTTTCTGCTTAGAAATTTTGGGGACGAAATTCTGTTAAGGGAAAAGGAATGTAACGTCCCGTATTTACGTTTAACGTTGAACGATTAAAACATTTAAATATTTGATTTAAATTTAAATGGATGCTAATTAGGAGTTATCTATTAAATTTGAGTAATAAGAATATTTTTATTTGTAACGTCCCGTATTTTCTGGCCATTTATTTAAATTATTTTATTATTTAAAATATCAATTTAAATTTAAATAATTGAATTTAATCATTTTAATTTGAATATGTTATTAATATTAATAATATAATAATAATTTATTTTCAAAACGGTCGAAGAATGTTGAATTTGCAATATAATGTGAACGGACAATTTAAAATGGTTTAATATTGTTTATATTGAAAACGATTTAAATCATCTAATACAAATTAAATCTTCTGCATATGTTCAAATTAAGCCTCGACACTTGTTCCCGTGTGTTTTAAATAACAACTAAAGCCTAGAATCGGCGATCGTGTTGTTTTGATTGGTGTTTGGAACCGCAAGATATTTTATATTAAAAAAATTAGCCGTTTTCAGTATGTGAATCTTAGATATTTTAAAATTGAAATAAGAATCTTGCTAAATCTATTCACCAAGAAAATCAAGTCTTTGGAAGTCAAATGGGTACGTTAAGTCTTTCGAAATCCAACCAAAATATCGATCAGATCACCAAATTTGAGAAGCAAATCTCAGCATATTCAAAAAGTTGGGAAAATTTTGTTTTCATTCGTCGAACAGCTGCTAAAAAAATATCCTTATCCCATTGGCAAGAATCCTATCCGATCTATTAAAAAGTTGTATCCACAATCTTGGCAGAAGGTAAAGCTGGGGAAGTTTTTATCTCATGTCAATCAATATAATAACAATGCACATAATTTATTTCAACACACTGTAAATCTTATCCTATCAACCTGGCGCAGTAAGACATTGCAAGAATAAATGAAATCCTTATCTAAACTTAGCAAATCCTTATCGAATCTCTTGCGCAGGATTTTCCATGTGTTGGGTCAAAATTCCGGTGGACTTTGTTAGATGGTTCACGTTTAAAAACACCTGCTACCTTGTGTCCTTTGTTCCATTAATTCGAACCTGCACATTTTAATATACATAAGGACATAACTGATCCTTCTAATGAAACCATCACTAAAGTAAATACCAACCATGTGCTAATCTTTTTATCAAAACCGCCGAACTACTACTTTTACGTTTCTGGAGAATAGCATGGCTCATGAATCCAAACCCACCGTATATATATACAGCGAAGAAGAAGAAGTAACCTGGTGGAATGTTTTAAATAGAAGGATTTGGAAGATGGTTACGTTTTTATCCTAATGTATTGATAATGAAAACATGTCATTGGAAGATGGTGGTACATTAATAATAATAAAATTTGAAAGGACAAAAAAACATAGATATATTTAGTAAAAAGGAATAATACATTAAATAATAATAGTAATAATATATAAAGAAGCATATCTATTATTTAATAAAATGTATGAGATAAAATGTTGGTCATATCAGGGACATTTATCAAGATTAAAACATAAAACCCAATCACCAGACAGACTAACGTTGAATAAATAGGTCTATTTTCTTGTAGGTGAGGTGATACACAACATTGATTAGTAAACAACTGACACATGACATACAATTGACGCACAAAATTTTGTTGACCTTAAACTCCATCCAAATATCCACGTAAAATTTAAATTATGTCACCTCCCATATACATGAACTTCGGAAGTTAGGCTAGAACCTGTTGAAGATAAGCATGAAATTAGTTAATAGTGATTGCAATGTAACGCAACTATATCTGCATATCCTTGTAAGGTGTAGGGATAGGAATCAGAATAAAAAAATGTTTATAAAATTAGTACTCTGCAGTTTCTCGTATCAGAGAAGATGTAATCTAATACACTTCATGGAATAAATAGCTGACAAAAAAAGGAAAAAGGTTACGTTTTTGTAGTTGATACTTCTAACATTTGTTGTAACAAAGCGCCGAACACCAATATAATAACATTATTTTTTAACTAAAAATGAACTTCCCACATTCTTAGTATAGGCAATAGAAGGAAAATATTACTAATACAAATTTAGTGAACATAATTGATTAGATCAATAACAGAAACAAAATATTATCTTAGGAAGAATAGGCATGCAAAGTTCGCTCACTAATAGCATACATTCCACTTTTTCTTGTCGAGTGCATAGCTTGTTATAAAATGAAATTTATCAATAGCTGTACATGGTTAAGCTCTAGTCCAATAAGGGCAGCAGGATGATGCATTTTAATATATTTCACAACCAAACTATAATATTCAATATTAAAAACCAAAAGGAAATTATGTCCAAATAAATATTGACGATTGGATCAACATCACGTACAGCATAAAACACCATTATCGAATTGCTAGTATATGGACACATTGACAATATATGCACACAACGTGCCAGAAACATTTAATTGACTTCAGTTTAGCCTCACACACATAAGGAAGTTATAGATTAAAGCAGTTTACAGAACATATTCGCTCAACTTTGGTGAAAGAAGCCAATGCCTAACCAAATCGTACTATGACAAACATCCTGCAATTCAAAAACTAAATAATATCAGATTTTAAAAATTGATAAATTAAACATAAACGCAAGTCAGTCTTGAATAATCCTGGCAATACAGTATACTGTATAGAATTTCAAATCCTATGGAAGAAGATGTTAGTATTATTTAACTATGTTCCAATATTGTACATAGGTTAATTATTCAGAGCATTGCGCAGCATGGTCGCATTTGATATTGGATGCAAATTAACATGAATAATTTTATATCTGAATGTGTCGGAGAACCACTGATTTAGTTTACATATGAGTTAATCGTAAGTGGAAAGTTTTTCACGGTCATACAAATTAAACATGAATGAAAATTTAATTACTTTAGGATATTGATTGAAACTGATTGTCAAAAATAATAATACAAAAATTGGGTGAAAAAGATCTATACTATTTTCCTAGTTAGAAAAGAGCTACCTAAAGTATATATGTCTTCAAATTTTTAGCTTTTAAAAGTGTTGAGTAAATAGTATAATTTACATATTAAAATGTTTACTGCATGAGATAAAAGTTGGAATAATTCAACTACAACGAAATAGGTACTTTAAAAACTACAACTGTAAGTTAAACTTAAATCCACATAACAGGCTATTAGATGACTGAAAATAAGTTTCCTGCAATTACCACAACACTCCTTTAATATCTTGAATAATTTTGCATGAGAAGTTAAGGTGGTTATAAAATTATAGAAACTTCTTATGTTGATAGTTAGGAATGTCCGTCTAAGTTTAGGTCAATTGTGTCCTATGAATGCGAAGCATGGTTCCATTGACGTTCAAATTTATACTACAGGCAGAGTAACACATCGGGTTATTAATGTTTTTTGACTGACTGTATTTTCCATGCTTCTATTGTCATTATTGTTGGATGAATGTACTTTATGATATTATGGATCTGTGTTGCAACAACTTATTGGAAAGTTGCGACCGCCTATGGACTTAGTGATAAGGAATGAGATTTTCGAAATAGAGTTCAAACCAATAATAGCGTAAAGTGGCATGGATGAAAAGCTTATGTAATTACATTGTTTATCTACTTTATTATTTAGTTGCACCGACTTTTCTATAACTTATATGGATGATGTTAAACTCATAGGCGAACTATTTTTTTGGCTGTGTTCAAAAATGGGTGTTACGATGTTCAAAGGGTTAAACTGGTCTATATTGGTAGGAACTGCTAGCTATGGGTGCTATAATGCTTTGAGGCAAGAATAGAACGATAATTAATACACACAGAGAATGGTATTGTATATGGATTACTTGAAATGTCATACAATGATGTCACAGTGATGCGCGACATTCTCGGCATCGTCATCTATCTTCTTTCCAAAGTGTTTGTTATGAGCCGATTGCTGAAAAAAGCTAATGTTAATAAAGAGCGGTATTCCTAGACACTCGCGCACACACGTAAACACACATATGTGTGCATGTATGTAGATGTACACATACATATATATACTTAAAACACGTGTAGGCTTACACGCGCGCGCACACACACACACACACACACACATATATATATATATATATATATGTATGTATATATACACACACACACATACACACACATGCATCTACAGGTTCATATAGGAAAACCTTATTGTAACGATTTCACTATTTGTGGAAAAGGTTGGTGTAGTTGAATGTAGTAATGGAAAGGAGTGAAGTGAAATAGCAACCCAAAAAATACTCAGTACATTTGGGTAGAAACAAATGGTACTATATTATATTTAATACTTATAGACTAATAGTATTCGATGGTGAGCTACAACAACCATGGTTCTTATAAGAACATTAATTAAATTATTACTCCTTCTATTGTATGTATTATCAAGGAAAAGAACTTAAGAAGCTGCGACACATAATTATGCTAACTGTCCAATGGATCCTCCCAACACATTTGGCTTAAATGTAACAATTAATATTGGGTGCAAGTAGTCATAATTTTTTTTACTGATATTTTGGAAGTAACATTATAATAAAAGAAGTAACTGAAAAAATAGACATGTTCCCAACCATCATCGAAATAATATAGGAATATAGCATGCCATTAGATTTAATGATTGGTTTAATATGGTATATGATATAAGATACATGGGAATTTTAATTTTTTATTAGCTAGATACAGATAGACACTTCGGAAGTTCATTGAATATACGGGAGGATTTAAGTTCATTACAAAAATTAGAAAACTTAGAATTAAATTTTAAAGATTTATAGCACTTTAAATCAAGGTTGAAAGTAGTTCTTACCAAACTTAGATATGTGAAATGAAGATGTTAAATAAGTCTGAGAATGACCAAATGCTAAACTGGTTCATTTATTTTCCAAATTGTTCGTAATTAATGGTAAGAAACCATTATGTATAAATAAATACAAAATTGCTTAAATGATTTATTCATATTTAAATTCCTTTGTATTAAGAATAAACAAAGAATCCATAAAACTCACAGGATATATACTTCAGTAAGATAAGTATAATATTTTATTATTTTCACTGTTATAAAGCGGGATCACAACCTCTATTTCTAAGCTATATTCAAACCCCTAACATTTTTTTAAAATGTTTAAACCTCTAATATTTTATCAAATGCATATTGAACGTATTTGAGTCTCAAACGGTTGAACACACTTCCGGATGGTAAATTTGGTTCTTGTTAGGAAAAGTAATATTTTTTACAAAATAATGTCCCTTTTTCATAACAATTTTCATTTCTAAATTTGCAGTTTTGAAATCTAAAAAATGAATAAGTAATAACAATACGAAAGCATTATTTAATGCCAACCACTTCGACATTCATGCAATAAGCACTTCAGGAGCAACATCAAAAAAACATACATATGGTAGAATCAAAATGAGTGCAAGTTCTAATAACGATACCTTGCAAGGGACACGTTGGAAGTAATGGCAGTGAAGCTAGCGGCTCTACTTTATTTCGTTGTATTCCAGTCCTCTCTAGACGACAACAAAACTTAATATTAGATATATAGAACACATGCCTATCCTAATCATTATGCCATACATATAAATTCGTGTAGCATACAAAAGTAAATGTCTACTTACACCTTAAACAAATCTTGAAATTTATGACTCTGAATTGTCATAGCAGTTCGGAGAAAACGCGAAACATTATTATTCACACATATGCAAGCAAATGTTAACGAAAACCAAGGTTTTATATATATATATATATATATATATATATATATAGCGATCTTCTAACCCATGAAAGAATGACATGACTACAGTATATAATTTTTAAACCAATATCTACATCCACAATGCAATATGATAAGCCTAAGAAGATCACCTATTATTATGATAAACAAAATAGTCAATCAAATAAAATGCAACAATTGAATTTTGTATTATGTGTTAGGCATCACTTGAAAACAATTCATCCCATGATCTGCACTATAAAATTACAAACCATGAACGACAAATACATCAGTGATAAATCCATGGCAATTCAATAGTAGGTAATTCTAAGTTTAACATCAAATTTCTATTATCAAAAGCCTCGAAGACAACATTTACTATCTAAAACAACATGTTATCTAACATGGTACACAAATCTAAAGGCACCAAAATATTTGGTATAAAAAGCTGGATAATTACGAAGCTTCTGAGTAGGAGAGAATCAATTCAACAACCGAGGATTCACAAATATCTATTAAGCAAAAAAAACCTTGTTTTATTCAATGATGATTCAAAACGTCCAATAAAGAAAGAAACAGGAACAAATCTAAGTAAAGACCCGAATTTGGAACTTCTAGACATTTCAGATATCAAAACAATCCTTTAAATAATTGTTAAGTTATGAAATGTTACTTAAACTATTTTTTCCAAAATAAACAAATAAAAGAAAGTACTTAAAAATCTGTTTTAGGAGGAGTTGGGTCAAATAAACTTGATATTTTAGAAAGAATAGAAGTTGTAATATGTCTCAAAGACTGCAGGTTTCTATGTTGTAATTATAATTTGAAAGATTATGGTACTCATCCTAGTACTTTGTATGCCTTTAGTTTCATATCTATGTTCTACTTTTGTTTCATGCATCTAATCACATCGATACATACATACATACATACATACATATATATATATATATATATATATATATATTGCAAACAGTATTATGATAAATTCAAACAGAGAGTCAAAATAACTATTTTCGAATCAACTGGCTATCATATTTAGAGCTTCAACAGTAAATGAATCCTAGAAAATTCACATTATTGACGTTTGTTACATCAACTATTCAAATGATACAAAGTTCGGAAAAACAATTACAAAGTAATTTGAAAAAATAACAATTTTTGCATAACTTCAATCATACTCTCTTTTTTTGTTATGTAAAAAGTTCTTGTTTTATCACGATTGAAACCAGAAATTAAGATTCTAAACTTTTTTAACTCGGTAAATTGGTTAAATATTTCTTTTCTTTCAATTGAGAAGCATCAAAATAGTATATTTTATATTTAAGAGCAAAAAATAAATTAGAGCGAAAAACTGTCCTATTCATAAATTATCATGCACTAGTAAAAATTGAATCTAAATAAATCAAAATCTCGGCACATGACGTGTATTTCACACATCATGCCACTTTTAAATAAAAGCATACCAATTTGTAGAATTTTTAAGCGATTTAGCTCATTGCTGAGCATCCAAAAGCAGGCTATCATTGCGAATTGTCCATCATACTGCACATTTATTTCAAATTTATATGTTAACTTCATATGAAAAGATAAAACGGATATGAGTGTTTATATGTCAACATACTAACTTCATAAATCAACCACCAAATTATCATATGCAACTCAAGTTACGTGATGTGTTATAAGAGGAACATATCCGAAGTTTAATACTTGCATAAAACCAGTGTCCTAAATCCGTGCTTTTGACCACGTAAACATCATTTTTTTATGAAACACTTCAAATAAAAGTTGTACCTTAGATTTTAAGCATTCTAAAATGTGCATAATCATGGAAACCAGATAAACCTGTCAATATTACGTAAAATTGTATTCAATTCGGTTTTATGCGAATTATTTTTTTAGGTAGCAAGCACGATCAATTGAAATTTAGAATTTTTTCTCATTCAAACTAAAATTTAGGGAAAACGATGAACCACAAATTTGTTAACTACGTGTATGTCCTTCTAATAAAAGAAAAATCGACAAAACGGGTCAAAATTTCACAATTTATGACCAGTTACCAAGGACTATATGCACATTTTCTTCATTCATTTCTTTTTCAATTAAGTGGTTAAATATGAACATTAATATTTTTTGCAAAATCAATGTTAAACGTGAAAAAAGAAAGGATGCAACAATTTAAAACGGAATTTAAATATGCAGATTCACATTAGTTCAAATTGTGAAACCACAATATTGCGCATGTTTCCATGCTAAGCAAGGGTAGTTAAAGTTTTATATTCTGCTATTACCATACATAGTCTAAAAAAAGAGTGAGTCCTATGCAATACAGTTTTTTCAGTAAAATAACTATAAAACTGATTGGTCAAATGATATAGTTGTATTATTATTTTTCATCTTTTATATAAATTGTGCCTTACATATAAAGTTCATCTTTACATTTTTCATGATTAATTTTTTTTTACTTCATCCCTTCTGTTAATAACGTCATGATTTGAAAATTATAAATATCATCGACTTCACCTTTATAAGTCAAAAAATAATACACAAATTATATAACTATTCGGTGAAAAAAAAAAGTGTGTGGGTATATATAATTAAGCATAGTATAAATCAATCAACCAACAAAATATTCAACTTAGAGCTTTGTTAACAGTAACTATAAGTACGGTTAATAATTGAAAATGAAATAAGATTGCAAAACCATCCAGAACACGATACTAAATAAAGTTAACCATAAAACGCCATAAAAATATTCTATAAAATGTGCTTGTATACATAATACCTTCTTATAAAAAAAAATTAAGTAAATGCTTTTATATAGGGCTTGCTTTACTATTACTTTTTTGTTTATTTGTACCACTATTTATTACTCATCGACCATGTTTTCCATGTTGAAGTTGATCTACATATAGTGTTTTTATAAGCAAAAGTAGCTTCATTTGGTATGTCTACATGTACAATATAGCCGAGGAACCCATGTCCAAAGAGCAGAAAATATAAGAACATACAAATCGAAATACAGCGAAAAGAGAATATGGAAAGCTAATATCAATCATGATGCAAGTACATGATTGGTAAATCCCAATATAGCGTAACTATCATTGTCAACTCAACAACATGTTTCAAAATAAAATAATGAACTGCAAAAAATGATAAATAACTGAAATATTAACACGTGACTAAAAAAATTACTTCTGAAAAGTAGGATATATTTGGAAATATAACGATACAATTATTTTTCAAATTTCATCTTTGTCAAAAAGAAGTAAATAAGAAGTAATCTTGCGGCAATTTTATTTCAAATCATTAACGTTACCATATAGAGTATATTGACGCTTATCTCACGACATAAAAGTAAGTAGAAAACAACATCTTAGCATTAATAATCATAGCATGGTTTTCAACTAACTAAAATTAGAATGATTTTTCACCAGAATAGAATAAAAGTAAGTAGAAAACAACAGTTATTCTTCATAAGCCTCAAATAACATTCCACCAGGCAATCAAATCATCGATAGAACTCACTATATTTGCCTTTTTTATATAAAAGAAATATTAATTTGGTTGCAATTTTAGACAAACGGGTTAATTGTTGCATAGATCAAAAAGGCATAAAAGTTGGTGTAACCGTATAGAGATTTGAATGGGTATGCAAAAGGAGAGGAGGCAGATGATGATGAAAGGCAAAACAATAAGCGTGACTGTTCAACAACAAAAATACACACACCCTACCAGTTTCCTCAATTCAACAACAGAAATTGGAGAATGAAATCTAGTGTAAAAGGGGAAATAACAACTATAAAAGCAAAACATAATCAAGAAATATTATAAAAAATTAGCCAACCAAACGCAAAAATATACCTTGATAAATTCAGCACGATGCAGGGGTTCTTCCTAGTTTCCCAACCAACCAACAGACGCTGCTGATGTGAACAAAAGAGGGTTTCTACCAATGGAAAATTGGAGAAATCATGCGTCGTTATTTTGTGCAAGCAGAAGAAACAAATTACCCTGAAAAAGAAGAGGAGGGAGCAGCAACAATGAAACAAAGTAAAACCACGAAATAGAGTGGGGAAGCTAGTACGTAAGATGGACTGAAATAGTGAAGAATAGTGGGAGAGCAGGAAGAAAATTCACGCTTGTTGGAGAAAGCCCTAATTGAGGGTGGAAGCTATTACAGGGAGGACTGGAAGTAGTCTGAGATGGAGAAAGATAAGAGCAGCCCAGAAGCAGAGAATTAAAATGCCACTATTCAGTTCTAAAATTTCCAGAAGAAAAAGATGATTGCTTGCTCCATGATGAAATTTAGGTTTAGATGAAAACGGTAGATGGGTCGTGGGAAGGAACAGAAGAGCTGTGTATGGAGGGACATACTGGACGATTGAGTTGCCAAATATCAAGGAGGCTTGTGCGCTTTTGAAGTAAAACCCTGCTTTAATATAGTAGTGTATATATATATATATATATATATATATATATATATATATATATATATATACATACATACATATACACATACGTGCGTGTGTGTGTGAAAAGAAAGGGGGAAGTTTTCAGGATGCTGGAGAACAGATCGTACGGTGTTAGTATATAACAAAGAAGGATGTAAGAAGAAAGAATTAAAAACAGAGGGGCTGGAGTTACAAAGAATGGTGATGATATCCGTACCTTTGGGTGGAGTGTGGGAGAACCTGGAGGAGATTTGAAGTCGCACCAATTCTTCTATCCAAATTGTATGTGTCCGGTGTCCCCAACCAATCACAGCCCCCTGATTTCCGCCTTTTGCAGTTAAACCCTTTAATTGTCCGGGGACTTAAATGTAAAAAAGCGGGAATGGAGAGATTTGATTAGTGGGCACACACGGGACAGGCGGGGGTGGGCACAGAAGAATTGTACTCATTTGAAGTATTCACAAAATATACAAGGAGAGGATGAAACCACATGAAGTGGCGCGTGGGCACTATAGTGGGTAACGACGTGGGAGGTAATTAGATTAAGGTAATAAATAATTTAATTAATTAATTAATATTGTTTTTAAAATATAACTCGATATTTGAATCAGCGTATCTCATTCATACGTTAACGAAATTCCACGAAACAGGATCATGGCGTCGAAGGCTACGCACACAGAATGGTTTGGTCAGAAATGGAGGCAGTTGGGATTTTATATAATTTTAAACGATGTTTAAAATTATATGAAACAATGAATCGTGAATCGACAAAAATGGCGAGTCAACTCTCACACTTTTCTTGACTGCTATGATGTGATAAATCCATATAATTAAAATATCATTAATAATTGGTTGATTGGATGCTTATGGTTGATTTAATGGTTGTTGTTAATTATATTATCATCTTTATTTTATTTAATCAATGCTATCATGAAATGTTATAAAAATCCGTGATGCCGGGAAGAACAGGTTGGAGGAATCCAATCGGATTCCTTAAATATATATATATATATATATATATATATATTTGTTGTTCATATCATTTATATAAATTGTTCACCCCAAATGACATTGAAATTTGTTTAAATATTAATAATTGAATGGATGTGATTATTGTTGTGATTTTAATCAATCGGCGGTATTGATTAGGAGGTTGGCAGAGATGGCCTGAAATATATTGTTTTTATGACGTCGTTTTACCGTTAGGTGAATTGACATAGTTTAAACTTATAAAATTTATTTATAACTGAATTAGAGTTTTTAGATTTATTTTATATAAGCCAATAAAAATAGGAGTTATATATGTATATTTATAATCATGTTTTACTAAAGAATTTATTTAAACGGTTATATAAGAGTTCTTATATCGTTTATAAACAGAATCTGTAACACCCCATAATTTTAAAATATTAAAATTAGCAAATTAAAAAATACTTAATTTTTAGAAGAAGAAGAATTAAGTAAAACGGGTTGCGCCATTGCGTTCGTCTTGGAATTCTGCTTGAGATAGAGTCCGAGTTTGAGTAAAACGGATACTGTATGAAGAAATTATGGAGGTTAGAAGATTTAAGTTTAAACTGGAATTAAAATAAATAATTAATAAATCAAATTCGAGATTCAAAAGCAGAAGGGAGGCTGGGCGGGAAAATTCCCACCATAGGGTGTCGACCCCTTAGGGGAGTCGATATAGGTGTCGACCCCCCTATAAGGGTGTCGACATAGGTGTCGACCCCCCATAAGGGTCGACCCCTGCGTGCTGATCTGGACAGTGACGATTTTCTGAGTTTTAGGGCTATGTGGCGACTTCTGATTGGCTGGGTGATGTGTATTTTGGATTTGGAGGGTTTAGATGGAACCTAACTGATCGCTTCTTTCTATGAACTAAAAAAGTGCGAATTTTAAATAAATACTGCAAGCGCACAGATCGTGTAGTATGCAGGTCGAATCACAGGGAGACAAATTAAATTAAATTATTTATATAATTTCTTGGGCGAGTTAGACAAATCTTCGAGATGGGATAACATTGGAATTACAATTTAGTTAAGAAATCTAAATGAAACGATAACTAAACTTGTAATTATCAATAAAACAAATAACACTGCAATTGAGTTAACTATAGATTTGAATCTAATCGAATCTATAATCAATTCAATGATTAAAAAAAAAAAGAGTGCTGGAAATTAAAAAAAACGCAGAAAGGAAATAACAAACAGAAAATAAAAAAAATTAGGATTACCGTTGAATCTAATCAAATGATCAATCACTAATGAGAAAGTAGTTGCAATAACAATTGTGTTCTAGCAAATCTAATTGACTAGACAACACAAATTGCCATGAAAAATAAAAATGCAGAAAAGAGAAAAAGAAGAAAACTTTATTGATTCCAGGATGATCCTTTACAATGAGAATACAAGGGTATTTATAGGATACATAGCCAACCTAAACTCTAATTCAATTTATGCATATATGGGTCTATAATCAGCAATTACTCCTTCCCTCTTAATTAGCCATTATTCCGCTTCGATTAATTAACCATTATTCCTCTCCTCTTAATTGGCCATTATTCCTCCCCTATTAATTAGCCATTATTCCTCCCATATCTTCCTTGTTTGGCATGTGACTAATTGAACGGAGATAATATTTCAGGAGATTTCTTCTACCAAAGATGAGCGTATATTAAATTCCAAAAGAAACACAATGCGAAGTCTTCATCTGCAGACCTTCATATGTATATACACAACATTTTGATCTTTATTTTCTATTTTTATGGCTGCATGGGGCTTAGTTGGAATATCTGTAAAAGTGATAAAATAACATCTAAGTAATATTTATTTATATACAAAAGATAAGATATAGAAGCATAAAATAAATACATTTCTATGTTAATCACTAACTTAATCTGAAGGCCCTAATTCACCAACTACACCTATATAAACACACCTAGACCTAACCCTAAATTCATTAATCAAAGTAATGATGCCTCCATGCTGCTAAATTCTAAGTTGACCTAGTCTCCACCCTAATCAATCAAATTCAAGTTAGAAGACAACAATCAAAGCCTACATCAACGGATTTGCTAATCAACTTCAGAATTCAGAATCATTCTCTAATCCTTAAACCTATCTCTGTGAGTTTCTAGTCACTTTTAGGTTTTAAATGGATAAATGTGAATTATGATAGAGTACGAATTGGGTATATGTTGTGAATCATGAACTTATGCAAGTTTATTATGTCATTATCCCTAGATCCAATACGATTATGGACATTCTACTATGATGATTATGTAGATCTTGACTTGCAACTATATTGTGGGAAATGCGAACTTGTTAATTTAGATCTAATCCATTATGCTAATCACCTTTCACCTGTTATGTTGTAGTAATCACGATATGTTGTAAACTTGACATGTGATGCCACCCTTTTAGATCTAATCATGATACTATGTCACCCTAATTTTTTTAGACATCTAAATTACAAGTTTAGACCATGTCATGTTGACTTTGACATTGTGGTTGCCACAAGTTCATTAGTTCTGTGTTCACCCTGTTATGCTGATTACATGTCCATTCACCTTGTTGTCCTGCTTATGCCAAAACTATGCTGAAACTATCACCTCTGTCACTCCCTTTTTATTGTTATGGAGAGACTACTTTGTAGCCTCGATGACGCCAAAATACATGCAATCACGTTAGTTAGGAAACGGGGACAAAGGGGATTTATAATTGGCATAATTTATATAATGTTTATATAAGTTGGACATATAATTCAAATAGGGAAACATAGAAATAATCACCTATAATGACATAGGTAAATTTGGGTAAAAATGGCATAATTTGAATATGACCATTTATGGATATGTAATTCAAATTATTGTTGCAAAATAGGTATTGACACCTATAAAAGGAAAGGATTTATTATTGGTAAATTAATTAAAAATGGAAGGTTAGTAATTACAATTAGGAATTGTAATTGTACTTATGACACGAGGTTAGGTTACGTTAGTGGTGGAAGTTTGCCCGGACCCGACCGGCATATCCAGCAACCACTAATGTTGAACCTAATGTGGGAGGTCTAAGTACGTAAATACGAAACGGGCTAAGACACGAGGTTAGGCCCAACTGTGGAATAAGACTGACCGGACACGACCGGCATATCCAACATCCACATGTTGTAGGCCTAATGCGGGATGTCTAGCCCATTATAACCATAAATGGACATGGTAATGAATTGGACTAGTTAACCTAGGTTAATCCATAGGGATTGTATAAACTTAAATTTAGGTTGGGGGTTAAGTAAACTTGGCTGAATAAAAGGGGAGGGTTAAGTAAATCTTGGGTAGGTGGGTAATATTAGTATATATAGGCCCACAAACTTAACCATTAAATAAACATGCTTGAATCAGTGGGAGGGTTAAGTAAATCTTGGGTTGGTGGGTAATATTAGTATATATAGGCCCACAAACTTAATCTGATAAGGTTATGTAATTAAAGACACCTTTTAGGTAAACGTAACCAGTTGAAAACCTAGTAGTGGGGATGCAAGACAAAGGGGAGAGCTTGTGTCATCTTGTATGGGACCCATTTCAGTCAGTAACCCTTAAATAGGTATCAAACGGGTACTTCGAACTAGATCAGAGTGGGGCACGCTTACTGAGCTGATTGTAAGAGATCCAAATGTGGGGGCGGTGTTGATGGCGCGTTCTAACGGGGTCATGTGCGTGCATGACTCTGCCTGTTAGGGAAAATAAGACGTAGTGACATCAATAGATATGGTTGTGCACATTTGGAAATTAAATGGTTGCCACTTTAGGGAGTGATACACCCTACTGTGGGGCCAGCACAGGTTATCTACGGAATAGGGAGCCGATCGATTGGGGGTAGTAAATATGGTACATCTAGTCCTATCTTTTTCTGTCGGGTACCTGTGTTTCTGTCTAGGCTAACACCTGTTATTTCTGTTTAGGTACCAGTTTTGTTTGGGTTAAAACCTATTACTAGATTACACCTAAAACTACCATTATATTTCTATTGGGACCATCCTATTTTTGTTAAGCAATTGGGCAGTATGTAATCCTATTACATATCTGTTATACTAGTATTGGTGCAGAGCAAGGAAAGTATTAAGAAGTGCTATCTATTCTATCATGTTATCCTATTTACCTTGTCATACCTGCCATTTATGTAGTGATCTCTCTTACCCACTTTATGCTTGTTATGTTCACCTTTATTTATTTACTAGCTAAAAGTAACTAGACTCGCCAGACTTTATGTCTGACCCCTTTGTTTTTCCATCTCTCTTCCGTTCCCCCCTAGGTTCTCAGGGAGGAAACACCCAGGCTTAGTCAGGACTTGGATATTATATTGTTGGAAGCTACTTCTGGAGTATGACTCAAGTCTTTGTCTCTACTATGGCTTAATCTTTTTATTGGGGAATAATGTTTTTCTTTAATACCTATGTACTCTGATGATGCAAGATAGAAGTATTTTGTTGTAATGGTTTTATGACTTATGGTATTTTGAACCATGGTATTATGTTTTATGTTGAAATAAAAATTTGGAATTTCCGCTACTATCTTATGTATATCTGTCTTGTAATTATTTTGTGTCTGTTTACCTACAACGCTTCACGAAACTTAGTGAGTGACATTAATGGACGTGGGGTGTCACACTTGGTATCAGAGCTGAAGGTTACCAGATTAGATAAAAGTTTTCAAAAATTATTTTTCAAAAAGGTTTTAAAAGAAAGTATTTTCAAAAAGAAAAGTCTGTTTTGAAAATATTCCCCCAAGAAGCCATATGTATATCCTTCGGTCCTTTATCTAAATTTCTTCCTTTTTCCTTTTTCAGCATGTTTGGGGAACAAAACATTCCTAATATCCCAGACGGCATCACAATACCCGGATGGTTCCGTAGGTATTTGGAGGCCACGGCGTTTGCCGAAGGCCAAAGAGATGTTCCTCCCCCAGCCGCGCCAATCATTCCTCCCCCTCCAAGAGAAGAAAACTCTGCCAAGATCTGCAAAGACTTCCGTGCTATGGGAGGGAAGCCATTTCATGGGAATGAGACATTCATTAAAGCTCGAAATTGGCTCAAGGAGACCGAGGACTTGTTCGTAATCTTTGAAGTAGAGGATAGGAGGAAGATTCAGTTAGCTGCTTGGCTATTAAAGGACGAAGCCTCATTTTGGTGGGAAGTCACCCAAGCTGGACGTCCGGTGGAAACTTGGTAAGATTTTAGGCAAAGATTTGAAATGAAATTTCTTTCCCAAGCCGAGAAAAGCATGTAGATGGAGAGGTTCTTAGCACTCAAACAAGGAAATTTGACGGTGAAGGAATATGTGAACAAGTTCAACCAGCTGGCAAGGTTCGGGCTAGAGTTGGTAGACACACCGCACAAAAAGGCCTTGCGGTTTGTTAAGGGGCCGAATGAGCCTTTACATGGTTTAGCTATATCCCATCTTCCAATGGGGGCCACGTTTTAAAAGCTTGTTGATATGGCCTTAATGAATGAGGAAGACAAGGGAGAAAAGAAGGAAGTAAAGGCTGAGGAAGCAACGCAAAATGAGGTGTGGGCTAAGAAGGCACAACAACAAAAGAAAGGCGAAAAGAATGACAAGGTTAAAGACAAGAGGAAGTGCCATAGTTTTGGGCGAGAGGGTCACTTAGCCAAGGACTGCAGGAAAAGGAAGAATGCTTGCTTCGTTTGTGAAGAGGTCGGGTATCTTATTAAGGATTGCCCGAAGAAACAGGGGCAAGGCCAAAGGGCAGGAACTTCTGGAGGGCAGGTGCATGCTCTCACGATCAGTGCTCCTAAAAGAGGTAGAAAAAATTTCCGTAGAAAGTTTAGTTTCTCTTTCAAATATTCTAGTTAGAACACATTTTAATTCTGGCGCTTCACACTCATTTATATCTAATTCTGTTTTTGAACCTCTGCACTTAGTTACTAGTATGGTAGTGGATCCTGTAGTTATCTCAAACCCCATTGGTGGTTCGCCTCATTTATCTATGATTTGTAGGGGTTTGAGAATATTCTTGTTAGGCCTCAAATTTGAATGTGATGCATATGTGCTCGGGTTTATGGGCTATGGGTTGATTCTAGGGATGGGTTGGCTTACCACATATAGTGTCATTCTGGGTGGTGAGAGAAGGGTCGTTAAGCACCCTAGAAATTTCTTGTGACCCATAAGGGTCTGTCATGCTTAGTTTCCTAGAGTCTCTTGAGGTGTCTATCGATGATATACGACCGACACCAATAGTCTTTGAGTATCCTAATGTCTTAAATGAGGTTCGGGGTTTACCCCGAGGCGGGAGATTGATTTCTGTATATACCTGGTGGACAATGCAAAGCCAGTTGCATTACCTGTGCGCCATATGGATCCTAAAAGAAAAGGTGTTAACTTGATAAGCAAGTGGAGAGGTTACTTGAGAAGAGGTTTAATAGGTGAATCATATCAGGATAGGAAATCTACTGAAGACAGTCCTTGAGGAAGCCCATCATTCCAAGATGACTATTCATCCAAGTGGCGATATAGTGTATAGAATTCGAGGTAGTGGGGCCAAACTTGCGAAAGGAAGTAAAAATAAAGAAGGAAGAAATGATTGGATGAGTTCCGACTTGCATACTTGGATCGGAGGTTAAGAAGCTACACAAACGACAAGTCAAGTTGGTGAAGGTCCAGTGGGAAGACAACCAAGAAGATGCAACTTGGGAGACTGAAGACAAGATTTTTACGCTTCGTACCCTTTCCTTTTCAAGGGATGTTCTTAACTTATCTTCCAAAAGCTTTTATTTGTATTTTCTTCTATCATTTGAATATATCTCATCGATCAAATCTTCGACCATTAGGTAGGAAATCCCATGATTGTAAACATGTGTTTGAGACATGTTATGTTTGATGGATGAAAGTGGTTGCCTGTGGATGCATATACACACACATTAGGCACTGAATCGGCTCGATCACTCCCTCATACTGCATATGGATGCGTGTGCATTTTCTTTTCTTTTATGGATGAAAATGGATGAGTTAGCATATGGATGTTGCACTTGGACGAATGGACGCGTACACATACAGGACTTACATGTTATAATAGGATTATTTGCATACATATTGGATTCATGGCACTAATCATACATCGCATTAAGGAGGTCAACTAAATCAGTAGACCGCCTGATTTTTTTGCATTAGTATTGGGACATATACACACACCTCTACATATACTCATATAAGCATTAGAAATCTTATAAGGACAATGGATGCTTGTGGATGATGGATGAGTAGATGGATGATGGATGGTAGGATACATTCTTCTTAACTTGAAGATTTCGGGGACGAAACCCTTTAAGGAGGGAAGAATGTAACATCCCGTAATTTTAAAATATTAAAATTAGAAAATTAAAGAATAATTAATTTTTAGAAGAAGAATTAAGTAAAACGGGCTGCACCATTGCGTTTGTCTCTAAATTCTGCTTGAGATAGAGTCCGAGTTTGCGTAAAATGGATACAGTATGAAGAAGTTATGGAGGTAAGAAGATTTAAGTTTAAACTAGAATTAAAATAAATAAATAATACATCAAATTCGGGATTCAAAAGCAGAAGGGAGGCTGGGCAGGAAAATTCCCTCCATAGGGTGCCGACCCTCCTAGGGGAGTCGACATAGGTGTCGACCCCTCCCCCCTCTGTAGGGGTCGACCCCTGCGTGCTGATCTGGACAGTGAGGACTTTCTGAGTTTTAGGGCTCCGTGGCGACTACTGATTGGCTGGGTGATGTGTATTTTGGATTTGGAGGGTTTAGATGGGACGTAACCTAATCTGAAGGCTCTAATTCACCAACTACACCTATATAAACACACCTAGACCTAGCCCTAAACTCATTAATCAAAGTAATGACACCTCCATGCTGCTAAATTCTAAGTTGACCTAGCCTCCACCCTAATCAATCAAATTCAAGTTAGAAGACAACAATCAAAGCCTACATCAATGGATTTGCTAGTCAACTACTGAAATCAGAATTCAGAATCATTCTCTAATCCTTAAACCTATCTCTGTGAGTTTCTAGTCACTTTTAGGTTTAAATGGATAAATGTGAATTATGATAGAGTATGAATTGGGTATATGTTGCGAATCATCAACTTATGCAAGTTTATTATGTCATTATCCCTGGATCCAATATGATTATGGACATTCTACTATGCTGACTATGTAGATCTTGACCTGCAACTATATTGTGGGAAATGCAAACTTGTTAATTTAGATCTAATCCATTATGCTAATCACCTTTCACCTGTTATGTTGTAGTAACCACGATATGTTGTAAACTTGACATGTGATGCCACCCTTTTAGATCTAATCATTATACTATGTCACCCTAATTTGGTTAGACATCTAAATGAAAAGTTTAGACCATGTTATGTTGACTTTGACATTTTAGTTGCCACAAGTTCATTAATTCTGTATTCACCCTGTTATGATGATTACATGTCCATTCACCTTGTTGTCATGCTTATGCCAAAACTATGCTGAAACTATCACCTTTGTCACTCCCTTTTTATTGTTATGGTAAGGCTACTATGTAGCCTCGATAACACCAAAATACATGCAATCATGTTAGTTGGGAAACAGGGAAAAAAGGGATTTATAATTGGCATAATTTATATAATGCTTATATAAGTTGGACATATAATTCAAATAGGGAAACATAGAAATAATCACCTATAATGACATAGGTAAATTTGGGTAAAAATGGCATAATTTGAATATGACCATTTATGGATATGTAATTCAAATTATTGTTGCAAAATAGGTATTGACACCTATAAAAGGAAAGGATTAATTAATTAGTAAATTAATTAAAAATGGAATGTTAGTAATTACAATTAGGAATTATAAATTGTACTTATGACATGAGGTTAGGTTACGTTAGTGGTGGAAGTCTGCCCAGACCCGACTAACATATCCAGCAGCCACTAATGTGGGAGGTCTAAGTACGTAAATACGAAACTGGCTAAGACATGAGGTTAGGCCCAACTGTGGAATAAGACTGCCTAGACCCAACCGGCATATCCAGCATCCACACTTTGTAGGCATAATGTGTGAGGTCTAGCCAATTATAACCATAAATGGACATGGTAATGAATTGGACTACTTAACCTAGCTTAATCCATAGGGATTGTATAAACTTAAATTTAAGTTGGGGTTTAAGTAAACTTGGCTGAATAAAAGGGAAGGGTTAAGTAAATCTTGGGTAGGTGGGTAATATTAGCATATATAGGCCCACAAACTTAACCGTTAAATAAACATGCTTGAACCAGTGGAAGGGTTAAGTAAATCTTGGGTAGGTGGGTAATATTAGTATATATAGACCCACAAACTTAACCTGATAGGGTTATGTAATTAAAGACACCTTTTAGGTAAACATAACCACTTGAAAACCTAGTAGTGGGGATGCAAGACAAAGGGGAGAGCTTGCATCATAATGTGTGGGACCCATTTTAGTCAGTAACCCTTAAATAGGTATCAAACGGGTACTCCGAACTAGGTCGGAGTGGGGCACGCTTACTGAGCTGATTGTAAGAGATCCAAACGTGGGGGCGGTGTTGATGGCGCGTTCCAACAGGGTAATATGCGTGGATGACTCCGCCTGCTGGGGAAAATAAGACGCAGTGACATCAGTAGATATGGTTGTGCACATCCGAAAATTAAAGGGTTGTCACTTTAGGGAGTGATACACCCTACTGTGGGGCCAACACAGGGTATCTACGGAATAGGGAGCCGATCGATTGGGGGTAGTAAATAGGGTACATCTAGTCCTGTTTGTTTCTGTGGAGTACCTGTGTTTATGTCTGGGATAACACCCGTTATATCTGTTTAGGTACCAATTTTGTTTGGGTTAAAACCCTTTACTAGAGTACACCTAAAACTACCATTATATTTCTGTTGGGATCATATTGTTTTTGTTAAGCAATTGGGGAGTATGTAATCCTATTACATATCTGTTATACTAGTATTAGTGCAGAGCAAGGAAATTATTAAGAAGCGTTATCTATTCTATCATGTTGTCCTGTTTACCTTGTCATACCTGCCATTTATGTAGTGATCTCTCTTACCCACTTTATGCCTGTCATGTTCACCTTTATTTATTTACTAGATAAAAGTAAATAGACTTGCCAGACTTTATGTCTGACCCCTTTGTTTTCCTTCTCTCTTCTGTTCCCCCCCCCCCCTTCCCCAGGTTCTCAGGGAGGAAACACCCAGGCTTAGTCAGGACTTGGATACTATCTTGCTGGAAGCTACTTCTAGAGTATGGCTCAAGTCTTTGTCTCTACTATGGCTTACTCTTTTTATTGGGGAATAATGTTTTTCCTTCATACCTATGTACTCTGATGATGCAACACAGAAGTATTTTGTTGTAATGGTTTTATGACTTATGGTATTGTGAACTATGGTATTATGTTTATGTTGAAATAAAAATTTGAAATTTTCACTGCTATCTTATTTATATCTGTCTTGTAATTATTTTGTGTCTGTTTACCTACAACGCTTCACAAAACTTAATGCATTCCCTTAATGAGTGAAATTAACAGACGTTGGGTGTCACAGAATCAGAAACTAACCTACGGGTTAGTAAATTTGAATAATTGTTTTATAAACAACTAAATAATGTTTTTAAATTTATTGAGTTATTTAATTAATATAAGGGGAAAGAGGAATAAAAATCAGTTAACGATTTAACTGATGGTTACAGTTGGCAGTGTCGACTGTTTTAAATTGAAATTGAAAAACGGATTAAATTATTTAAATTAATCAAATTAATAATTTCCCAATATTTGTTAAACTTAACGAATGTTATTAATAGTTTGTTAATCTTCGATTAACTATATTGTAAAAGTAATTATCAAATTGTTTAGGGTTAATAAAGTTAATCATTATTTAATAAGCTTTTAAAAATGATAATGATTATATTTTTGTTAATATCAGAGTTAACTATTTTTATGTAGTTAATAGTAAAGTTAATTATTATCAATTATAATTACAGCGATGATTTTTAATTGGAATTCAATTAAAGAAATGGTTAAGTGGTGATAAGGTTTAATCAAAGTCTAGTTAGAGTTTTATAAAGGGATTTATAATCCAAGGGTTCAAACGAGATTTGTAAATGGAATTTTAAGTGAAATGTCGGAATTTAAATAAGATTTTACCTAATGGTTAAATTAAGTAAAGTGGATTCAACTGAAATGAAATGGTTAAGATAAATGATTAATAGATTAGTAATAGACTTAAATATGGTAATAGATTTAGGATAAAATCTAAGTTGTTGTTATAAAATGTAAACGGGTTTGTATAATTATTTTGTAAGGAATCTAAACAAGATTTGAAAAAGTTTTTTTTTTTAAAACCAAAACGATGACTTGAAATGTTAAAGAATCTAACTAATCGAAACACTGTAATTGAAATAAGGATTTCAAACGCAAAGGAAAATACATACCATAGTTTTGTGTTAAATATTGGTAAATGGATTTTTGGAAATAAAATCCAAGTTAAAAGTCTTATTGTGAAGAAGCTGGTTAAATGGATTCGTGCAAAAGGATATTAAATCGTTTAATAACGAGATTGTAAGGCAATTACCAATATAAGATATAGTTCATAAAATCATATGGAATTCGAACGGTGAATAAGATTGGAAAGCT
This sequence comes from Allium sativum, assembly GCA_030737875.1. Classification (NCBI taxonomy): domain Eukaryota; kingdom Viridiplantae; phylum Streptophyta; class Magnoliopsida; order Asparagales; family Amaryllidaceae; genus Allium; species Allium sativum. Next base: position 254,419,114 of record CM060927.1, on the reverse strand, counting down.
TACTCAATAAAGTAAAAAGGAATTAGCATGTAAAAGCGGGTTTTCAAATAAAAGAAAATGGTTTATAAAACCATACTAAATGGAAATAGGAAGAATGTATCAGACTTAGGTATTGCAAACTATTATTATATTAAGATAAGAACGTTGTTGATCAAGGTCTGAGAGGTAATTAGAATACCCCAACTTGAATGGCTTCACTATTGCCGAGAGATAGTATTAGTATGTAATGGATGAGAAAGTGAGTATCGAGTTATTTATGATTAATAAAATTTATCAATATTTAAGTAACCTTTTAAAATGGATTAATTATGCTAGTTTTTAGTTAATCGAAAAGATAACTACTTTTATTTGATAATAACTAAAGCGAGTGTTTTACAATTGGAATTTCCTTTTTAAATGGAATAAAAGTTATTAAATTGATTAGTATGAAAAGGATTTGAAGTTTAATTCAAATCATATAAACTAAGTTGTAAAAAGGTTTTACCCAAGACGATGATTTTAAAATAAGCGTTCACCTGGGAACTGAATTGAGTAAAATGGTTTAATCGAGATAAGGGAAGGATTTTGGTAATTAATCATATGTCGTTTGACTAAACATAAATATAATGATTCTCCCAGATGGTAAAGGAAATGGAAGGTGAGTTATGAAGCTAGCGATAATTTTTAACATAAGAAATTATGGAAAGGGTTCTGAGAATATATAGACGACGTTTCCAAGATATGGAAGATAAATGATGTTTTATAAAATATGGGAATATTTCTAGACAAAGGAAATAAAAAGAGAAGTTGGTAAAAAGAGTATTGAGTAATGTTTTCAAGGTAACGAAACCAGAAGAGTTCTAATAAGATAAAATTTATGAAATCGATTACAAGAATCGATGAAATGGTTAAATGAAATATTTATATAAAGGACCTAAGCTGCCAATCTACTTAGTTTACTGTTATGATTTGATAGTTAAAAAACCGACTATCAAATGAAATAATTACTGGGCCTTTTAATGTGTTATTTCGAAGAGACCAGGATGGGGACTAGACCCAAAACCACTTCGAAATAACTATGCCGACGTGACTAATGTGCAGCTTTAAAGATGGAGCATCGAAGACCGTTGATCTTCATGAACGGAAGAACTGCCTAATAAATTTCTCTTTGTTACAACTAGAGATCTTTTGATTATGATTCTGTCATTATTGAAATCTACGGATTTGCAAGGACTACTCGCTACTGATCCTTGGGGTGATTCCTAAATAGGATGTGGTAGGAGGGTGCATTTGGTTCATCCTATTCCTGGATGACTTGTATAGACAAATGTATGACAGAGTATTTCCCTTAGGAATCATGTACATTGATTTTTACAAATATAATAAGTTTGGTGGCGGAGAAATTCTCTTGCTTAACACCCAGAGTGTATTTGTGGACGTCAATTAGTGATTTGATGGATCTAACGATGTGACATTCAAAGTGAATGGACATGTGCTAAAGGATAAATGTAACCTCAAGCCTCATCAATCGGGAAATGGCACAAAATTGGGTAGGCAGCATGACTATGTGGTTCGCACCCATTAAAAGGTGTCATTACCTGATCTGGAGAAATTAAATGCCTTCGGTTGTCCCTTTTTATCTTTATATGTATGCTATCGGTTCGGTTGGCTGGCCCCCAACCGTGGTAATGATATATTCGGTACTCTCAAGCGAAATGAGGGGTCGGTCATGTGTAGCCGGGTTGCAAGATGTTCTTGTCGAACCCCAATGTATTCATCTCCGGAGGTACATTGTCGGAAAGGTGGTCCCATACCTTGCTAGGAAATCCATTCTCCAATAAGAGCCCGCGATTTTGATTGTATACTATTTATGTAGAGTGTGAGATCCAAGAGTTTTGCTAGATTATTATTTATTTGTGATTTGGTAGACACTATTATAATATTAGAGAAGATATTGATTTCAAAAATGTTTTGGGTTATAGTAAGATAAAACCCATCTGTGTTTATGTGTGGGTTGGTCTTACTATTATCCTTTGTTTCAAAAGGATTTTCAAAGTTAAACAAGTTGTCTGTGCTGTGAATTTATCACTGAAAGTATTCCAGACTGATCCGCGTGAATTTTGTTTTGCTTCAAATGTTCTCGGGTCAGACCGAGTATATTTACAGGTTAGGTTCCGTCTGGAGTTCAGGTTCTGGAAGCAGGAGGCTTCACCATTAGTTATATAAAGTTTATTTCCGCTGTGACAGATTTATGATGTACTCTGATGATTGGTATGTATATACAGTTTCTTTTTGTAAAGAGATTTGATATATTATATTTTGTTCGTTCCACTGTGAGGTTCTGATGTGTTCTTCTTCTTTCTTCTATTCTAATATTTCTTTCTTTCTTTTCTCATCCTCTAATTTCTTTCTATTAACAGTCTGGGTTTTCGATACTTGGATTTTTGGCAAGTAATATGAGTATATATATTATTTTCGAAAATCCGAACGTCGAATTTTTTTCTGAGCCGTTACATTATTCGATAATTATAAGTGTTTATAATCGAATGATTTTTTTAATCGATATTATTAATATGTGAGAATAGCAATATTTCAAATGATTTCTGAATTTGATGAAATAAATTCCATTGAGTCTGTAATAGTGTATTATTATCGGATTTCGAATTTCATAACGTTTGATATATCGGTTAAACGTACGATCAGTAAACGTCGAAGAATAATTAAATCGAATTTAATTTTAAACGTTGATTTAAATCTATATCTTTTCATACGATCAAATGAGGCTTTGAAACCTGTTCTGGTGTGTTCAGAATAGTGGTATAACCATATGAATGTTTGTTATTGTGTTCAAATAGGAGTTGGAATACACGTGATATTTTTAAATAAGTTAGAACCACATCAGTTCAACCAGAAATAAAAATAAAAAGTAAATATATAGGGGATGACCTAATTGTTAACTCAGGCTACTCTACAACGTCTTCTCCTTTCAATTCCAAGTACAAATTTATTTACTTCTTCCCTAAGATTCACAGCAATGGTACACTGCATCCCTAATCTACATACACCTTATTGAATTGGACAACAATTCTATCTTACACCTTTGCGTCTATATAAACGAATATCTTTCCATCCCAATTTCATTTCAAATTTTTTTCTCTTTCGTTATTTTCCAGAATCAAAACACAAATACCAAATCATTCCACTTTAAAAAAATGGGTGAAAAAAATTGAAATCGTGATCGATCTGCTAACTCTTTGATACTCGTTGAAGTCATGTGCGTAGAGAAAATGATGGTTTCGTGTGTAGGTTTGATCGAAGATTTACTGAGAGGAGTTGACTTGGTGGAGGATTGCAGTGATTGGAAGGAAGACACCATGACATTAGAAGAGGCCGACGTTGGTTGTAAGTTAAGGTGGAGTTTGAATTGGGTAAAGCGGCGTTCAACAGTAGAGGATACTAGGTCCGTTGATTTAAGGAGCTTGACGTGTTCTTAGGTGCGATGCCAATGGTTTGAAGCAGGAAGGCTAATAGGGTTTGATTTCCAGCAGTTTGGGGTTTGACAGGTGAATTGGTTGAAGTGGGTGAGTTCGGTAGTACGATGGAAGAAGAAGTTAGGACTGTGGACTTGGGGGCGTGGAGCTCAACGTGACAAGGAAGTGAGGGACTGTAAATAGGGAGACTGAACTGTTGTTTGTGGAATTTTTCAAAGAGGCGGCTGGTAAAAATACAGGAGTTGGTCTGTAAACGTAGGATGCCAATTTTTGCTGGAGTGGACTGTTACATTGAGGGTATATGGACAATGGGGTTGTAGCAGCGAGGTTGAGTCATTTTGGGAAATGTAGTCAACAACAAGGCGTGGGCTATAAGTGATAGGAATGAAATAAAGAATGACTGCAAAGTGTTTGATTTAAGATTGAAGTGGACTAGACATTATATTTGGAGCTATTTAGGGATTCGTTGTGTCAATTAGTCGGGTAGTTTGCAAGGCCATATGGTACGTTGTTTCAGAATTTAATATACATATGGTAAATTATTTATTTGATAAGTTAGTTTAAATTAAAAATCATTTAATCATTAAATAAAATTAATAATCGTAGGAATATATTAATTCAAGACAATTCGAGACAGTTCGCAGCTGCGATGAACTAGAATTAAACGAATAATCAGCAAAGGAAAATTTGAGGCAAGTTAAACTCACTTAGTTAAATTATTGAGAACAATTTTTAATAGTTCAAATTTAATTTATTGTTTGTTGGATGATAATTTATTGATATAAAGTGATAATAGTATATATGTAATATTATATAATAATATTGGTGATTGGATATTTCCCGTAGTACTATTAGCGGATGCCCGCAGTACCATTAGTGAATGATTTCCCTATGTGCCCACAATATATATAGTGGATGGCCTTCTATAACGCGATATCATGCCTTGAAGTAGGATGGGTATTATTATTGTTGACTAACATCTGTGGATGCAGGAAAAGCAGGTTGGATGGATCCAACTGGATTCCTCTACATTTATTTATTTGTTTTCACAAATATGTTGTTATATGATATGTTTGATAACTTGTAATAGTGTATGACATGCTTGGATGTGTATTAACATTGGACCTTGATTTTTGAGATTTTTAAATGTCAAAATAATAGATGGATTTTAAAACTGAATTTAAATATATAAAAGTATTTAAAGGAAATTTTATTTTCAAATAGAATATTTGTTTAGTAACTAAATTATGAATATTATTAGACAACAAAGATTTATTTTAACAAATAAGACGAGAAGTTGATTTTGTAAGCGACATGTATGAAGAATTGAAATTATTATTTTTAATCAGGAAATATAATCTGAATATATGAAGACGGATGGAAATTGGGTTTAAAATCGGTATTGTTAATAGATTTGAATTTTCCAAGTTCAATGGAAATTTTAAATTGGATTAGATGAAATAACTCTATAATTAGAAGTAATAACATGATTGAAACTTGAAATTTGATTTATGAAATCAAGTCTAGTATGGATTTATATTGAATTATTATCCACGATTAAGGTGAATAAAGTGAATAAATTAAGTGGTGCAGAAAATTGGAATTTATAAAAGTAAGTTAGAAAGAGTTTTTGAAATTATAATTTTAATTGAATTTAAGTAGAACTAATTTGAATAATATAATATAGATTATATTAAATAATCTTACATACTGTTTATAATTAGTAATTACTATTATTTGCAAATGATAGTGATATACGAGTGTTTTAGAACATAAGTTATAAATAGGGTGGAATAAAGTTTTGTTAAAATACAGTGGGATGAGTGAAATAAACATATACAACTGTTTATAAAGGTTAATTATGGAATCTGGATGTTATATAGAACTTGGTTTATGAAGATTAAAATAAATTGGGTTGGTTAATGAAATTATATTATTATAAGAGAAATCTTGTTCTCGGTATTAAAAATGAATAATGGTTAGCAAACGTTTTGTAAATTAAAGTAAAATATTGAAATGGGTATAAGTTGAGATAAACATATAATTTAAATTGGTAATTGATATTGGAATTTCTATTTGTAAGAAGTTAAGAAATGGATTTAATGGAATTAGAAACTGACTACAAATTAGTTGAGTTGGATGATTTTCTGAGTATCGATCTGCTGTCGGTTTCGGCCTTCGGGGTTGATATTTAGGGAGTTATTCACTTACTAGTTTACAGTTAGGGACTGATGACCAAGATAAGAAACACATTTTAACATAGAATGATTTTGAATATTCTTATATATTAATGTAAGGACAAAATTGAGTATTTCAAAGTGTTGGGATAATTAAGAAGTTTGATTAACAAATGATTAATTTAATAGGCTAAAATTGTATCAGTAAATTTGATTTTCTTTTATGGATGAATGGTTGTTTATTTGATAACTAAATAACCGACTATCAAATCTGGCCTATACAACAGTTGGTACAGAAAGACCGTGATCAAATTTATATTTGAAAGCCATTCCGACTAGCAAATACGTAAAACGTTGAATATATCCGACGCTGATCGAGATGAAATATTAAAGACCGTAGATCTTCATAAAACGAAAGAATGACTTAAAATTTCTGGTTTAGCAACCAGAGATATACTGTGGTACTGTCATGGTTGAAAATTTATAGGTTTGCAAGGACTACTCGCTAGATCTCTAGGATGAAACTTATAATGTGGTAGAATTGTGCCTTCGGTTCATCCTATTCCTGGATGACTTGTATGGATGATGTCTGACAGAGTATTTCTTAAGTGTCACATACATTGATTTTTTTCAAACGTACTTCTATTGGTGCTAGCTAAAACCTAGAGTATTTTTGTGGATGTCAATTAGTGATTTGATGGATCTGACAATGTGGCATTCAAAGTGAACGGTGATGTGGTGTTCTAAAGGTAGTGTTAAATTTCAAGCCTCACAACCGGGAATGACAAAAATCGGGCAGAAAGCATGGCTAAGTGGGTTGCTCCCATTAGAATGTATTATCATCATCTAGAGAATATTCATATTTGTTACTTCTTTTCATTTCTGTATCTCCCGGGAATGGTTATTTTGGTACACCAACCGTAAGGTGACAAGTCATTCGATACACTCAAGAGAAATGAGTGGTCGGTCATGTGTGGCTGAGTTGCAAGATGTTCTTGTTGAACTCCAGTGTATCCACTCTAGAGTACACTGATTGGAAGGTGGTTCCTTACCTTGTCATAGTCGGAAATCCATTTTCTAATAAGCGCATGTGGTTTTTGATTATATATTATATATGTAGAACGTGAGATGCATGCGTTCTGCTAGACGATTATTTATTTGATTTAGACATTATTATAATATTAGAATAGATATGGTTTCTAAATGTTTTGGGTTACCGTAAGGTAAAAAACCGTCTGTGTTTATGTGTGGATTGGGCTTACAATTATCTTTTTCTTTCGAAAGGATTTTAACATTAAAATCAAGTTGGATAATACCAATAATTTAGTGCGTTTTCCTCGCGCTGGTTCACCAGACTGACCAGTGGCGTTTGTAATGCTCGGGCCAGACTGAGTTTTACTGGTTCAGGATAAAATGATATGAATTCTAGGAGACAAGCTGGGGAGTTCAGACGTATGATTCATATATTATTCCGCTGTGTGTTGTAAATAAGGAAAAATTGTTATAACTGTCTAGATATGTTGAATGACCACTGTACTCTAATAATTGTGAGTATTGTTTCGTTTTTTTCAATAAAGATTTATTTCTGTATTCTATTTTGTTCCGCTGCGATGTGAGACTGTGTATTATTGTTCTTCTTCTTCCTTCTATTCTTAACTTTCTTTCTTTCTATTTCTCATCCTCTTATTTCTTTCCATTAGCTTTCTGGGATTTCGATACTTGAATTTGGACACGGGATGTATTAGTGTCTGAATTCGAGAGTCGAATTTCCCGAGACGTTACATAGAAGGCATAATAGGAATAGGAAGCGGAAAAATCATAGTAAATCAATAATAAATCTACTAATATTGCAATATCAGCTGAAATCAACATGTACAATGAAAACAAAAAAACGTTAATGAAGGGTGGCGTACCTGTAACAACCCGCTATTTTTAATGATTTAAATTCCGATTTTAATCGAAAATTTATTTTGAAAATATTCTATGGTTTTTCGTAATGGAAATTTGGAATTTGAAATACGTAAAGTGAGATGTAGGAGCCATGAAAATTTCATCGGAAAATTGGAATGTTTGTTGGTTATGTAATATTCAATTCAAAGCTAAGCATAACAGTTCAAATTTTAGCGATTTTAAAATCTCTTTGAAACTAGTTCAGACAAACATGTCTCCATAACTAGTTCAGACAAACATGAAAGATATTCTATTCATTGTCACGAATCCAGCGCCAAAATTTATTTTGCGAAAATGGGATGTTTTGACCTCCATTTAATTATTTTCCCTTCCAAATTTTACGTTTAAAGGGGTCTGTAACTCGCTTTTGAACGAAGCATCATGACACTGCAAACTGTATATTGATGTGTCCATCTCGTCACGCTGATTTTAGCATATATTCATTTGTCAGTTTCGATGCTTAGTTCGCAATGGAATTGCGAAAAAGCTTATGCAATTCATTTTTGAAACAAAGTCAGTCGTGCTTCTGATGAAGGTTTGGATTGGTCGGCTCCAAGAGGATGGGTCAGTCGCAGTGCAATGGACCCAAAATACTATGGTTAGGGGCATAAACGCTATTGTTTATTTCATAGCAAATGGACATAACGCTATGAATGGTGTTGAATCATATATCGATGTTATTTGGTTCAGTGATGTTGTGACTTCGAGGGGAATTCAAGTGGGAATATTCGAAGTGTTGAATGTGTTCGTTGATCGGGGTGGAGAAACGAATGAGATGACAACTCAAAGGTCGTGAGTTGGTGGATAATGGTTGCTTGAGAAGGTTGCTTGATCTATGAAAAGTCGTCGGGTTGGATGACTAGAGATGCGAAGGCCGAGAAGTTATATTTGTCATAAGTTCTAGTAGGCTCAAAGTAGGGGTACAATGAGGACACCTAAAAGACTGGAAGGTTGCTGGTCGAGTACCCTGGGTATCGTTGAAAGGCCTAGTTGTCAAGGTTGGACAAACATACGTATCATTGAAAGGCATATAGAGTTTATGCTAGAACCGGTGTTACCATTATCCCTTGACATATGGCAAGGTTGGTCGTCATATGATTAACAATAGTTTCGAAGCAGGATTGGCGATGATAGCCAGAGTTTATCATGGATGATTGGTTGCTTTTTTTGAACCATCTCATGTAATTGTCCAACGTCGAAGGAGATGTTCCTTGGGTGCTTGTATGAAATTGGTTTAGGCCTCTGGGGCTTGCGCTTGAGGGATGTTGAGTTCGATTAGGATGGTTTACATAAGTCATATAGTTTGGATGTCATGAGTGCTTTGCCATGATTGAATGGGTGTTCTGGTTTCCATGGATGCGTGGTTGAAATGTAATATACACGTAAATGTGTATATTTTATCTGCTTATTTATCTTGTTTTCTCTTTAAAATAATTGATATTGTGTATTTATAGCTATGTTTTCAGATTGTTGATAAAAAACATGGTTTAAAGCATTTGATGGAAAAAGCATGAAGAATTTGCTTAAAAAGAGTGAAGTTTGAAATTGCTAAAGCTTGAAGAGTTTAAAGCTTGAAGAATGGTTGCAAATAGAGTTCAGTTAAGAAGATTTGGCTCACTGAAGACTCATGATAATTCACATAACTCATTTGCAAGGCCTCTCACTCTACAGCATGACCACTATGTTCACACTGGTTTATTTATTATTAGGGATAAGTCTTTAGTTCCACATTCTATAACTGGCCAATAAGTCTTAGTCATAACAGCTATAAATACACGTGTATATCATTCATTTAGAATTGTCTTAGGTTTTATTCTGCAACTCTTCTCTTGGAATAATACTATTCTTCTCCTGTTTTCTTTGGTTTCTATTTATTTTATTTATGTTTTCTCTTTTCTCTTCTTTTCTTTTAGCTATGTCTAGCTAATCTCCTTTAATTAGGAGGTGATGATGCTTAGATTGGATTCAATATGAATCACATAGCCAAAGAGATGAGGACTTTATGTGTACAGATCTAGATCTGAACCAAGGCTTAGATCTGAACCTTCATACTCTGTGTCGTTTAAGAGCTATGCTCCTTCACAGGGTACATTCGAATTTGATCTAACACTTATCATATTTAGATCTAATTTTTAGGGTTTAAGAAATAAATTAATGAATCTGTTCTGATAGCCTATGGTTGTTTAAGAGCTTAGCTCCTGCATAGGCTATGCTTTCCGTTATTCACACGTTTGTTTTTAAAACCTAATTATCATTGATTCATATTTGTGACAGAAATATGAGTTAGATCTATAGTAATATGTTTGGCTGTTGATGAGTACTAATCTAGTTTATGTAATTACTCCCTAATTGCTTTCATTTATTATTAAACTCTCTTGTTGTTTATTTTCTACTATTTTCAAACAATCAAAATTTTGGACTAACTTGATTGGATTTATTATATAAAATAATTTTAGTCCTAGAGTTCAACACCCTTTACAACAACCCTTGATGTTTAGGAAAGCCGAACGAGTTCAACACCCTTTACATCAGCAATCAAATTTTATGAACTAGGTCATTCGTTGAACAAGGATTAACTTAAAATTTATAAATAACATCTTGGTTCTTTATTAATAAGTTGAATTGTTAGATGACGGGAATGAACATTATTTATTCATTAGGTCGTAATGTGTCTTTTTAAGATGCTAGCTTGAAACTGTGCAGACGTTAGTCGTGTTCATGTTAGAATGTGCAAGTAAAAAAAAAAATCATAAAAAAATCAAATAAAATGATTTTGCACCTACATTTGTTGGATTTTCTGAGTTCATTTTCATGCATAATATTTTTTCCACTCAAACTTTGAAACTTGTAAGTTCTAAATTCAATTTAGCCCACTTAAAGTGAAACGACTCATTGTAGCATTCTTCTTCGATACCCCACATTGTTCAAACCCAAGTTTTAGTCGATTTACATCCACGTTTCGACAAGTTTTCTTATATTGGTATACTATAGAACCTTTTACTGATTTATTTTCAAAGGTTCGAAAACATCGCTTTTTATACCAATATTACACTACCTACTTCGCTCTTGTTTTAAGATAGGATAACCATATACCACATCTTATTTTATATGGGTTATCTATCTTACGAAACTTTGCTTATCTTTTCTTTCAGCTTTTTATATAACATTAATCTATACTTGTGTGTTGGATTAGGGATATAGAAGTCGAGTAACCAGGGCACAAAACTTTTCTTTCATGAAGTGTTGGTTGTGATTCGCTTAGTAGAGGAGGAATCAAATGAAATAATATACAGTATCATTCCATTCCATCTCCACTCATCATTCATCATGCTTTATAAAAAAATCGAAAAAAATGCAATAAAGAGAAAATCTCTCAGAATAAAATAGTCATTCATCATTCTTGAATATAAAGCATTCATTTCCATTCCATCCATATCCATCATACCGTACTTAGAAGCGAGAATTGTAGTAGAGAAGACAAAAGGAAATAAAAAGTCCATGTGTGCCTTAGTATTACTTTATCTTTTGTAGCTTGAAGTTCAACTAATACACTTGCCCTCTTATCTATAATATTTTTAGAACTTACAAAATTTTCCTTCATCTATGCATAACTCACATCCAATACATTACAATTATACTGGTGCAAAATTATTCAAAAAAAAAGAAGAATAAATAAATGATGGGTAAATATTATCGATGTGTAGAACTTTGGTTGACAGCACGCTCTTAACCTTTAAGACAATTACAGTGTTATCAAGGAATTGCGATTCAACTTAAAAATTCTATTCATTTTTGCACTAATAATGGGATGGACAATTTATGACTAAATCGTTATTATTGAAGTTATGTAAAGTCTTTGGAATGTGAAAGACCTTATGTAAAAACCCGGAAAATCAGAACCAATTTAAAATTTTAATTTTGGCAATTTTAACGAATTTTGGATACTTAAAATGAATTATTTTAAATAATAACGATGGAAAATTTATTTTCGATGAAGTTAAAATGAATAATTTTATTTTAATTATAAAAGGAATTGGAAATGGCGCGGTAGTTTGAAAATTTGATTTCAAATTTCAAATGAATGTACAGGATTCAAAACAAACTGGATTTTAGTGTAACAAAAAATATTAGAATCTATTTCAAAATATCTTTCCAACGAATCCAAAAAATTGAAATTTCATAGCGGGAATAAAAGGTTATGCCCAGTTGAAAATTCAGAATAGTTGCTATGGAAATATTGCCCTTAAAAATAGCCATTTTGCAAACGACCTTCGTTTTCGACGAAACCACTTTTGTTGGATCCGGGATGTCAAGTTATTGCTAAATTCCAATTTTCATAATTTTCTGAATCAATATGTGAACGTGGCAAAAGAAAACGTGTTTTGTCAGTTTTAGTCAATTTGGATCGACCAGAAAATGGCCATTTTTCAAACGGTCTTCAAATTTGACAAAATTAGTTTTGTTAGGACCTTATCGTCAATTCGAAGCTAGAAATAATTTTTCTAGAATTTTGAGAGTCAGTATGTGGCTCCGGTAAATTAAAATGTGCATTCAAATTTAATATATATTGATTTATATTTTATTTTAAAGCAAAACTGTTCGAAAGGATAGAATTCGCTTGCGGGACATATCCCATTGTGTTTGAAATTGGGGTAATTAGCTAGGGGAGACAGTCGTTGGGGTTGATTTGGGGTTCGGACATAAAATCCAAATATTAAGAATAAATTAAAAATAAATATATTATATATATAATCTCCTTAACCCCCCACCCCGTCTACTTTTCCTCGATCAAACTCAGAAGCCCCTTTTTCAATTTTTTTCTTGACCAAATCGAATCGGAGGTGCTGCCTCGTCCTCCACCGCGCATTGGGCCCCTCCGCATGCGCGCCTCCATCTTCTTCCACCTCAGACCACCCCACTTCCTTCTCCCCCTCCAGCGCGTAGAAGCCCCAGCGCGAGCCCCAGTCGACGAGAAGAACGCCGCCACCTCGTCGCCTATCCGTCACCGTGCCCCACTCCCAAAGCCACGCGCCACTCCTCTCTAGCCTCCATCCTTCCCCCTCCCCCTTCTTCAATGTGAACTCCGACCCCCCTCCTCCATTTGAAAAAGGTGAGTTCTTTTAACTTATAACTTAATTTTCTTTTCAGATTTTTGCATAGAAAAGAATATGATTTTTGCTTAGAAAAGAATATGATTTTTGCATAGAAAAGAGTATGATTTTTGCTTAGAAAAGAATATGTTTTTTGCTTAGAAAAGAATATGATTTTTGCATAGAAAAGAATATGATTTTTGCTTAGAAAAGAAAAGATTTTTAACAATGAAAAGGTGAGATTTTTAACAATGAAAAGGCGAGATTTTTATTATTGAAATATAAAATGATTATACTTTTATAGAGAAAAGATTATATTTTTATAACATAAAAGATTTGATTTCTATAAACCATAAAGATTTGATTTTTGATGTATGAAAGATTATATATTTATTTACATGAAAGCTTATATTTTTATATAACATGAAATTTAGATTTTTATATAATATAAAGATGGGATTTTTATACGTGAAGTTATATAATAAAAATATGATTTTTATTATGAAGTTGGAGACATAAAAATACGATTTTTATATATGTAATAGATATAAAAATAAGATTTTTATCATGAAGAGAAGAATATAAAAAAAATAGATTTTTATATATAAAGTAGCAGGTTAAAAGTATGATTTTTAGCTTAGGAATGTTATTAATAAAAATCAGTCATGTAGGGTTTTACCTTATAATAGCCAAAGAATGCTTAGTACATTTAAAACAAATCATTTGATACTATTATAAGTGCATAGTGTATAAAACAACTTCAAATCGTAAGTATCAATCATACGCGGCATGGGTACCATATATCATGTCGCCAATACTAGGCTCTACAAATAAAAACGCAAATTCACGTATTTGGAAATTGGATTTCCGTCTGTGAACCGAGGCAAAAGATAGTCCTCTATCGATTCGAGACAATCTAGCCCATGTCTCAGGACCCAGACTCAGGTGGGCCCTTGGATCCTCAGGGCCAGTCCACCGATGTGGATTAAACTTAAACCCTGAACATGCGTTTCCCCGCCCTCTGGGGCGTAATTGAGCCAACGAATGACTCCATCGGACCCAGATCATCCGATCAAACCGAGGCGCCTCGCAACAGCAACAACCACACAGGTGAAAATAATATAAATGTCAGCCAGTTCAAGCACTGACACCACCTCTAGCTAGAAAGAAACGCATGCCCTCCCTGACGTCCTCTCTCGTTTTTGGTTCACACCGGGGTGTGAGGCTCGAGAATCAACGCTACACAAAGCTATGCCACACAGGCGGTGCTTTGATCATCAACCACAAGACTTTGCTTTTCAACAAAAGCCTTGATCAATTGCCACTTAGGCATGCCACACAGGCAATTCACTCTATGCGATGGATATCCATCAATATATAACCCCTGAGCTCGTACGTCTCAGAGAAGCGCGTTAAGCAAGAGAATAAATTCTCCGCTGCCAAACAGATATATATTTAATAGAAATCAATCACACAGACTGAAATCCAATGTCAGACACACAGTCCATTTACAAGTTCGTTCTGGGTCTGAACGAAACCGGAGGCACCTAGTACCCTGCGTCTTCATCGATCTCTAAGTATGTCTAGACGATCACCAACTGATTCCCTCCTCTTGGGTGTACAGCCCAATCAAGATCATCAGAAATCTCCCAAACGATGTGAAGACCTCCGGTCTTCGACCACCGTCTTCATCTTCGACACCACGTCGAATCAGTTATTCAGAATGGGATAAACCCCGTCTTTCCGAATAACTCGCGTATATAATAAAAAAGTGTTACACAAACACAACATACGCCTCATTCCAATTCAGAATATTCTTTTATTCAAATATTCTTATACTTTGGGAAAGGTTCCCATTAATTTTATCAAAGATAAATTCTTTTAAATTTATTCTTTAATCTTCTTTTGAATATCAATTCAAACTAGTCGGGATTAGCGAACCACACCGAAGTAATCATTTATTTTAATTTCCCAACCCAACCTATTCATCCCATGAAGTAAAACTGGTAATACTTCATATCTAACACCACGGTGTTATCCGTAAATTCAATTACCTTTTCATGTTCAAATTAATTAAAGATTTAACTACCGTCTGGAGTAAAACTGGTGATACTCCATTCTCGATCTTTTCAATCTAATTAAAGATTCATTAAAACTCCACTTAGTTTTAATCTTTAACTGGGTTAAAGATTCAGTGTCATTTAAAACACAGTTCACGATAAACCCAAAATCACATCTCATTTCAATTCCAATTAAATATTATTTAATTGGTACACTTCATTCAACCTAAATAAAAAGATTTAATCTTTTTCTCAATTGGGCTAAAGAAAAGTGTTAATGAAGACACCATTCACGACAAAACCCAAATCACATTTGATATTAAATACATGGCTCTGAATAGAAAATATATCGGCTTATATTCAATATCAAATCCTACGACCAACAAATATCGTATTGGAAATAACGATATATACATATATCTTTCAAATTCCCATAACAATATCTGTATCATCACGAAATCCAACATCAAAATATTCCAAAGACATTTTCGATTCAAATCCATTCCAATTCAATTATTGGAAATTCTGGTTACTTTTAAAACCCTTTTCAAATTCAATTTATTTATTTCAAAAATAAATTGATTTTAATTCTAGTTCAAAACTAGTTCATTTCGATAAAAAACTATTTTTATCTTTTCAAATATGGAGTTTTTCATCCCAATTCTTCTCAAATCATTTCTTATGATTTTACACAAATTATTACTATTTTTAATAATTTTATCAAGGCCCGTACAGTCGATTTCCATCAACGGCCATCGAACTGCACTTACATCGACCTTTTCCAAATTTGATTTGGACATAATTCCAAATCCAACCGTTAGATTTCTAATTTCTAATATTCGTTAGAAAGCTCTTTTCGATACAAACCCAACGATTCCAGTTTTAGGAGAATCCAATGGTCGGATCTCCCGCAATATCCATTCGAAGACAATGGTCGAAATTCACGAACTACCGCAGCGCGGCGCGTTCCATTCAGGCCATTAAATAATATATATAATATATACTTCGTCGAATCCCTTTTTAAAACGTATTATATAAATCGTTTTAAATTCGTTTTCGATATGATTTCAACTACATTTTTTTTCAAATTCAAATCAAGATTGAATTTTTCAATATAAATTCGTTATAAGTTCATTTCAAATTGATTTCAATTCAAATCGATTTTAATTCAATTTCAGTTCGTTTTCAATTCAATTTCAATTCGAATTCATTTCTATTCAATTTCAATTCGAATTCAATTCTATTCAATTTCAATTCGAATTCAATTCTATTCAATTTCAATTCGAATTCATTTTCAATTCGAATTCATTTCAAATTGATTTCCATTCAATTTCAATTCAATTCGAATTCATTTTATTTTCAATTCGAATTCTAATTCGTTTCAATTCAATTTAATTCAAATTCGTTTCAATTCAATTTAATTCGAATTTCATTTCTATTCAATTTCAATTCGAATTCAATTCTATTCAATTTCAATTCGAATTCAATTCTATTCAATTTCAATTCGAATTCATTTCAATTCGAATTCATTTCAATTCGAATTCATTTTAAATTGATTTCCATTCAATTTCAATTCAATTCGAATTCATTTTATTTTCAATTCAATTCGAATTCTAATTCATTTCAATTCAATTCGAATTCTAATTCGTTTCAATTCAATTTAATTCGAATTTCAGTTCAAAATGTTCGATTTTGAAATCACTTTTCAATATTCATTAAAAAACGAATATAATCGATATAAATATCGTTCGCGTTAAAATAGCGTATATCTAATCCACACAGCTTTATATTTTTCTATTTCAAATATTCTATTCAAATATTTCGTTTCAAATATTTCTTCTCAAATATTTTATCCAAATATTTCTCTCCAAATATTTCTTTTCAAATATTTTATTCTCAAATATTTCTCTTCAAATATTTCTTTTCAAATATTTTATTCTCAAATATTTCATTCAAATATTTTATTTCAAAACTAGAATGAGGCCCAATCAATTACCATAGATTTTATTTCTATGGATTTCCATACAACGCATGTATATATCAACAATGACAAACAATCAACCATCATCCAAAGTGCATTCTACACTGTATAAGCATCAGATATAAATATTTAACGCTCATAACAGTCTGTCAATCAATCGATCGACATACAACTAATTATTCGGATTAGTGTATGTCATATATCATCCCAATACCCATGTGGGGTTTCAAACAATCAAACACAGATTTTATTTGTGCAGTTGGACGATGTGTAAAATTTATCGTCCCAATCAATATCAGTCAAATGTGTGTATATGAATAAATCGTTCGATTTGTTTATATTAATTTACTTCATTTCATATACACGTTAAAAATTCTATTTTTAACTATAAAAATATTTTTAACTATATAAATATTTAATTTCATTTCACATCACATCACACAATCAACTACACATCAAAATCAAAAAAACAAGCATACAAGCCGTCCATGGTCTGTGGACGACGAGTGTCGGGTGCTACTAAGCACCGTCTGCATCCTAGTATATATTTTTAACATGAAATTTAAATTAAAGGTGGGGAGTTCTCACCGAGGGATCCACTCCTCCATTCTTTATATTTCTGAACACCTGAACATCTTGGATTTGTTTCCAGTGGTTCCATCTCAATCTGATTCACACTGTTTATAGTAAAAATTACATTTTTACTACAAATCTTGTTTATATTTTTAAAACATCATGCTAATTTTCTTTATAAACAATGCAAATTTATTTAATAAAAACTGAATTTTTTTTACAATGCTTTTTATCAAACAAAAATGAATTTTTACAATGCTTTTTATCAAACAAAACTGAATTTTTACAATGCTTCTTATCAAACAAAAATAAATTTTTACAATGCTTATTATCAAACAAAACTGAATTTTTACAATGTTTATATATATATATACATATATATTTAAAACTGATTTTAAACTATGTTTTAAATTTAAATTAGTTAAACTGTGAGAAATAAAAAAAACCTCACTGTATAATTATCTGGGCATCTTCAAATGGAGCTGCCGCCTAGGGTTTCGCCACTGCTCGCCATCCACGGCGCCGGAGGAAGTTCAGCAAGTGCTACTTGAAAGCCCTTCGAAAACCCCCCTTCCCCCACCAATATCGATGAACTAGACGGTCCCCTGACGACGGCATCCTTCGACGAACGGCGGAACCTAGCTGCGCGAGTTCTCCCCCAAAACGCAACGATGAAACCCTAGACCACTTCGAATTTGAAGATAGCGATAGTCCCCCTAAAATTGCTTCATGAAGTTTTGAAATTTATTGTGAGGATTGATGATTCTTTAGCTCAAAAATCTGAGCCCCTTTCCGCCGTAGAACGAGAGATGGAGGCGGGTTTTGGAGTTTGACCGTGAAAGGGTAGTTTTACCTAGGGTTTAATAAAGAAAAAAATATATATATTAATAATTTAATTATATTAAATTCCAATGGTACTTGTTTATTGCCACCAACACCAAATCAAACCCAACGACTGTTGCCCCTAGCTAAATACCCCTATTCCAAACATAATGGGATATGTTTCGTAACCCAATTCACTTGTTACGATCAGTTTCTGTTCAAATTAAAATATAAATCTATATATATTCAATTTAAATGCACATTTCAATTTAACGAGGCCACATACTAACTCTAAAAATTCCAGAAAAATTATTTCTAGCTTCGTATTGACGATACGGTCCTAACAAAACTAATTTCATCAAATTCTGAGACCGTTTGAAAAATGGCCATTTTCCAGTCGATTAAAATCAATTGAAACTGTCAAAACACGTTTTCCTTTGCCATGCTCACATATTGATTCATAAAATTATGAATTTTGAAACCTAGCAATAACTAGACATCCTGGATCCAACAAAAGTGGTTTCGTCGAAAACAGAGGTCGTTTGCAAAATTTCCATTTTCAAAGGCCTTTATATATATATATTAAAATATATATAAATTCCACAGCGACTTTTCTGAATTTTAAACTGACATATCTTCCAACTTTTAAAGCTAAATCTCAGTTTCTTACATCCGTTAGAAAGATATCGTCAAACAGATTTAGATATTTCTGGTTTCGTCTAATTCCGACTTAAAACGAATTCTGTATATTCATTTGAAATTCGAAATCGAAATTTCAAACTACCGCGCCATTTCAGGCTCGTTATATAATTAAAATAAATTTATTCGTTTTAACTTCATCCAAAATAAATTTATCGTCGTTATTATTTAAAATAATCCATTTTAAATATTCAAAATTCGCTAAAATTGCCAAAATAAAAAATTTAAATTGGCTCAGATTTCCGGGTTATTACAGTCTCCCCCACTTAAAACTTTTCGTCCCCGAAAAGGAACGAAGCTAAAAGTTGTTTAACTAATCAACTCAACTTTCGTTATTTTCATTACGGCTTAAGTTCTTCAACTTTTCAGTTTCTAAGAACTTTTCAAAATTTTCAAAAATTTGGCTAACACCCTAAATTTTCGAAAAATTTCGCTATAACCTCCCCTGCACCGGGGACTTCGAGATATTTCATATAGCCTCCCATGGCCTTCTTCAATCCAAAAGAAAAATAAAAAGCCAATCGGCTCATAAAATCATCATCACCCAAACAAAATAGTAAATTATGGTAAACATGTACCTATTTGTCGGGCAAACAATTTTATTCTTCTGATCTAGCCTCCTCGTTATGACCTGTTCAATGTAAGTGCATGTATATGCATGCAAATGCGACTAATTTGCAATACAATTTACTATTTGGTTCAAATTGGCTATATGGTTCAAATTTATGAATCATAAAATAATCAAACAACTCAATCAACAATCAATTAGTTGATTAGCTTTTCAAATTCATAACTTTGATACATAGTCTAAAAATCAGATTTTTGATGCCAAATCACAACAATAAGCCCTATCTAATTTTGGTTCTCACGCCAGTCTAATGGAAATATATAGATATCACACCTCTGAAACTCGAATGCCAATTCTGATGACGTCTAGACTATCATCAGAATTGTCTCCGGGCGACTAGAATGTGATTCTATATCTATCCAGTATATTAAAACTTCGAATACACGTTTGCAATGCGTATATTCAAAATCTTTATATACTGGATCGTCCAAATTCAATACAAATAAATATTCAAATACGTATAAAACTATTTAAATTTCAGAACAAAATTTGTTTTCATTTTAAAAATATAACCTTCTCACTCGTTCTAGGATACTACTGATCCTATCTCTAACGAGTCATTCCCATTGGATATTACCAATCCAATTTCTGATGAATTCTTTCATATGGTTCTAATGTGCCTTGTTCTCCGAGCTTTGTAAATCAAAGCTATGATACCAAAATGAAACGACGGGCAATTTCGCTCGATCCGAATCAGTCGCTAAACCGATCATGACCGTTCGAAACGCCTTATTGTTTTGAGAACACGAAAAAATAGAACGCAGACAGAAGAACATTTCATTGTATATTACAACAACTCCATCAGAATACAAGAATGTACAGAGTATAAACAAATATTACACAGAAAATGTCAGAGATTTAAACTACATTTAAATACATGGCAGCGAAAAATAATACAACACACAATAGAAGTAATACATGGATACAGAGCTTTCCGAGTATCGTTCCAGCTATAAATCGGGATCCTATGAATACAAATCTGCAAAACCAAAACTACTAGCTGCCGGTGTCAAAATAAGGGCACCCAGAGTTTAGGTTAAAACAATAAACTCTAGGTCAGTCATGGGACTGGTGTGAGAACTAAAACAGTTATTAATCTTTATTTTAAAGTCAGGTAAATCAAGGGACCACGCCGTAAAACACGGAACGGGTTTCCTCCCAAGAATACCAGTGCATAAAACAACAGCGCAGTGCTAAATAAAGAACAATGAAGCTATTATAAGACCCGGGTCCCATCACACAATGCAACACAAGCCGGAGGATAGGGTTTTACCTTATAATAGCCAAAGAATGCTTAGTATGTTTAAAACAAATCATTTGATACTATTATAAGTGCAGAGTGTATAAAACAACTTCAAATCATAAGTATCAATCATAGGCGGCATGGGTACCATATATCATGTCGCCAATACTACGATCTACAAATAAAACCGCAAAGTCACGTATTTGGAAATTGGGTTTCCGTTTGTGAACCGAGGCAAAAGATAGTCCTCTACCGATTCGACACAATCTAGTCCATGTCTCAGGACCCAGACTCGGGTGGGCCCTTGGATCCTCAGGGCCAGTCCACCGATGTGGATTAAACTTAAACCCTGAACATGCATTTCCCCGCCCTATGGGGTGTAAATAAGCCAACGAATGACTCCATCGGACCCGGATCGTCCGATCAAACCGAGGCGCCTTGCAACAGCAACAACCACACAGGTGAAGATAATATAAATGTCAGCCAGTTCAAGCACTGACACCACCTCTAGCTAGAAAGAAACGCATGCCCTCCCTGACGTCCTCTCTCGTTTTTGGTTCACACCAGGGTGTGTGGCTCGCGAATCAACGCTACACAAAGCTATGCCGCATAGGCGGTGCTTTGATCATCAACCACAAGACTTTGCTTTTCAACAGAAGCCTTGATCAATTTCCACTTAGGCATGCCACATAGGCAATTCACTCCATGCGACAGATATCCATCAATATATAACCCCTGAGCTCGTACGTCTCAGAGAAGCGTGTTAAGCAAGAGAATAAATTCTCCGCCTCCAAACAAATATATATTTAATAGAAATCAATCACACAGACTAAAATCCAAAGTCAGACACATAGTCCATTTACAAGTTCGTTCTGGGTCTGAACGAAACCAGAGGCACCTAGTACCCCGCATCTCCATCGATCTCCAAGTACGTCTAGACGATCACCAACTGATTCCCTCCTCTTGGGTGTACAGCCCAATCAAGATCATCAGTCATCTCCCAAACAATGTGAAGACCTCCGGTCTTCGACCACCGTCTTCATCTTCGACACCACGTCGAATCAGTTATTCAGAATGGGATAAACCCCGTCTTTCCGAATAACTCGCGTATATAATAAACAAGTGTTACACAAACACAACATACGCCTCATTCCAATTCAGAATATTCTTTTATTCAAATATTCTTATACTTTGGGAAAGGTTCCCATTAATTTTATTAAAGATAAATTCTTTTAAATTTATTCTTTAATCTTCTTTTGAATATCAATTCAAACTAGTCGGGATTAGCGAACCACACCGAATTAATCATTTATTTTAATTTCCCAATCCCAACCTATTCATCCCATGAAGTAAAACTGGTAATACTTCATATCTAATACCACGGTGTTATCGGTAAATTCAATTACCTTTTCACGTTCAAATCTAATTAAAGATTTAACTACCGTCTGGAGTAAAACTGGTGATACTCCATTCTCGATCTTTTCAATCTAATTAAAGATTCATTAAAACTCCACTTAGTTTTAATCTTAAACTGGGTTAAAGAATCAGTGTCATTTAAAACACGGTTCACGATAAACCAAAATCACATCCCATTTCAATTACAATTAAATATTATTTAATTGGTACACTTCATTTAACCTAAATAAAAAGATTTAATCTTTTTCTCAACTGGGCATAAGAACAGTGTTAATAAAGACACCATTCACGACAAAACCCAAATGACATTTGATATAAATACAAGGCTCTGAATAGAAAATATATCGACTTATATTCAATATCAAATTCTACGACCGACAAATATCGTATTGGAAATAACGATATATACATATCTTTCACATTCCCATAACAATACCTGTATCATCACGAAATCCAACATCGAAATATTCCAAAGACAATTTCGATTCAAATCCGTTCCAATTCAATTATTGGAAATTCTAGTTACTTTTAAAACCCTTTTCAAATTCAATTTATTTATTTCAAAAATAAATTGATTTTAATTCTAGTTCAAAACTAGTTCATTTCGATAAAAATCTATTTTTATCTTTTCAAATATGGATTTTTTCATCCCAATTCTTCCCAAATCATTTCTTATGATTTTACACAAATTATTACTATTTTTAATAATTTTATCAAGGCCCGTACAGTCGATTTCCATCAACGGCCATCAAACTGCACTTACAGCGACCTTTTCCAAATTTGATTTGGACATAATTCTAAATCCAACCGTTATATGTATAATTTCTAATATTCGTTAGAAAGATCTTTTCGATACAAACCCAACGGTTCCAGTTTTAGGAGAATCCGACGGTCGGATCTCCCGCAATATCCATTCCAAGTCAATGGTCGAAATTCACGAACTACCGCAGCGCGGCGCGTTCTATTCAGGCCATTATATTATATACATAATATATACTTTGTCGATTCCCTTTTTAAAATGTATTATATAAATCGTTTTAAATTCGTTTTCGAAACGATTTCAACTTCATTTTTTTCCAAATTCAAATCAAGATTGAATTTTTCAATTTAAATTCGTTATAAATTCATTTCAAATTGATTTCAATTCAAATCGATTTTAATTCAATTTCATTTCGTTTTCAATTCAATTTCGATTCGAATTCATTTCTATTCAATTTCAATTCAAATTCATTTCTATTCAATTTCAATTCAAATTCATTTTCAATTCGAATTCATTTCAAATTGATTTCCATTCAATTTCAAATCGATTCGAATTCATTTTGTTTTTAATTCGAATTCTAATTCGTTTCAATTTAATTCGAATTCGTTTCAATTCAATTTAATTCGAATTTCATTTCGAATTCAATTCTATTCAATTTCAATTCGAATTCAATTCTATTCAATTTCAATTCGAATTCATTTCAAATTGATTTCCATTCAATTTCAATTCGATTCGAATTCATTTTATTTTCAATTCAATTCGAATTCTAATTCGTTTCAATTTAATTTAATTCGAATTTCATTTCAAAATGTTCGATTTTGAAATCAATTTTCAATATTCATTATAAAAACGAATATAATCGATATAATTATCGTTCGCGTCAAAATAGTGTATATCTAATCCACACGGCTTTATATTTTTCTATTTCAAATAATCTATTCAAATATTTCATTTCAAATATTTCTTCTCAAATATTTTATTCAAATATTTCTCTCCAAATATTTCTTTTCAAATATTTTATTCTCAAATATTTCTCTTCAAATATTTCTTTTCAAATATTTTATTCTCAAATATTCCATTCAAATATTTTATTTCAAAACTAGAATGAGGCCCAATCAATTACCATAGATTTTATTTCTATGGATTTCTATACAACGCATGTATATATCAACAATGACAAATAATCAGCCATCATCCAAAGTGCATTCTACACTGTATAAGCATCAGATATAAATATTTAACGCTAATAACAGTCTGTCAATCAAACGATCGACATACAACTAATTATTGGGATTAGTGTATGTCTTATATCATCCCAATACCCGCGTGGGGTTTCAAACAATCAAACACAGATTTATTTGTGCAGTTGGGCGATGTGTAAAATTTATCGTCCCAATCAGTATCAGTCAAATTTGTGTATATGAACAAATCGTTCGATTTGTTTATATTAATTTACTTCATTTCATATACACGTTAAAAATTCTATTTTTAACTATAAAAATATTTTTGACTATATAAATATTTTATTTCATTTCACATCACACAATCAACTACACATCAAAATCAAACAAACAAGCATACAAGGCGTCCATGGTCTGTGGACGACGGGTGTCGGGTGCTACTAAGCACCGTCTGCATCCTAGTATATATTTTTAACATGAAATTTAAATTAAAGGTGAGGAGTTCTCACCGAGGGATCCACTCCTCCATTCTTTATATTTCTGAACACCTGAACATCTTGGATTTGTTTCCAGTGGTTCCATCTCAATCTGATTCACACTGTTTATAGTAAAAATCACATTTTTACTACAAATCTTGTTTATATTTTTAAAACATCATGCTAATTTTCTTTATAAACAATGCAAATTTATTTAATAAAAACTGAATTTTTTTACAATGCTTTTTATCAAACAAAAATGAATTTGTACAATTTTTTTATCAAACAAAACTGAATTTTTACAATGCTTCTTATCAAACAAAAATGAATTTTTACAATGCTTTTTATAAAACAAAACTGAATTTTTACAATTTTTTTTTATATATACATTTTTGAAACCGATTTTAAACTATGTTTTAAATTTAAATTAGTTAAACTATGAGAAATAATAAAAAAAACCTCACTGTATAATTATCTGGGCGTCTTCAAATGGAGCTGCCGCTTTGGGTTTCGCCACTGCTCGCCATCCACGGCGCCGGAGGAAGTTCAGCAAGTTCCACTAGAAAGCCCTTCGAAAACCCACCTTCCCCCACCAATATCGATGAACTCGGCGGCCCCCTGACGACGGCATCCTTTGACGAACGGCAGAACCTAGCTGCGTGAGTTCTCCCCCAACACGCAACGATGAAACCCTAGACCATTTCAAATTTGAAGATGGCGACAATCTCCATAAAATTGCTTCATGAAGTTTTGAAATTTATTGTGAGGATTGAGTGAAACTTTAGCTCAAAAATCTGAGCCCCTTTCCGCCGTAGAACGAGAGATGGAGGCGGGTTTTGGAGTTTGACCGTGAAGGGGTAGTTTGACCTAGGGTTTAGTAAAGGAAAAAATATATATATATATATATCAATAATTTAATTATATTAAATTCCAATGGTACTTGTTTATTGCCATCAACACCAAATCAAACCCAACGAGTGTTGCCCCTTGCCAAATACCACCATTCCGAACACAATGGGATATGTTTCGTAACCCAATTCTCTTGTTACGATCAGTTTCCATTCAAATTAAAATATAAATATATATATATATTCAATTTGAATGCACATTTCAATTTACCGGGGCCACATACTAACCCTAAAAATTCCAGAAAAAATATTTCTAGCTTTGTATTGACGATACGGTCCTAACAAAACTAATTTCGTCAAATTCCGAGACCGTTTGAAAAATGGCCATTTTCCAATCGATTAAAATCAATTAAAACTGTCAAAACACGTTTTCCTTTGCCACGCTCACATATTGATTCATAAAATTATGAATTTTGAAATCTAGTAATAACTAGACATCCTGGATCCAACAAAAGTGGTTTCGTCGAAAACAGAGGTCATTTGCAAAATTTTCATTTTCAAAGGCCTTTATATATATTAAAATATATATATATAAATTCCACAGCGACTTTTCTGAATTTTAAACTGGACATATCTTCCAACTTCTAAAGTGAAATCTCAGTTTCTTACATCCGTTAGAAAGATATCGTCAAATAGATTTATATATTTCTGGTTTCGTCCAATTCCGACTTAAAACGAATTCTGTATATTCATTTGAAATTCGATATCGAAATTTCAAACTACCGCGCCATTTCAGGCTCGTTATATAATTAAAATAAATTTATTCGTTTTAACTTCGTCCAAAGTAAATTTATCGTCGTTATTATTTAAAATAATCCATTTTAAATATTCAAAATCCGCTATAATTGATAAAATAAAAATTTTAAATTGGCTCAGATTTCCGGGTTATTACAGTGCACTTTGGATGATGATTGATTGTGTATCATTATTATTATATACATGTATTGTATGAAATTCATATAATCAACATTATATGGTGATTGACTGTGTCTGATTCCAGTTCAGAAAGAACGAATATTTTAAAATAACGAATATTTAAAAAAAAATCAAAAAAGGATCAAAATACGATTTTGATATCCGATTTTGAATGGACACGAAAATATTTAAATATATGAAGCCGTGTTGATTAGATTGGCGCCATTTTGACGTGAAAGATATTTATATCGATTTTATTCATTTATATAATGAATATCGTAAAGGAAATGATTTCAAAATCTAACGTTTTGAAAATATTATCATTTATATATCGATGATATGGAATATTCAATTTTGACTTGAAATTGAATATGAAGTTGAAATCGTTTTGAAAACGAATTTAAAACGGTTTATAAAATACGTTTTAAATGGAAATCGATGAAATATATATAATATAATATATATATATATATATATATATATATATATATATTTAATGGCCTGAATAGAACGCACCCAGCCGCGGCAGTTCACGAATTTCGACCATTGACTTCGAATGGACATTACGGGAGATCGGACCGTCGGATTCTCCAAAAACCGGAACCGTTGGGTTCGTATCGAAAAGAGCTTTCTAAGAATATTAGAAATTTGAAATCTAACGGCTGAATTTGGAATTATGTCTAAATCAAATTTGGAAAAGGTCGCTGTAAGTGCAGTTCGATGGCCGTTTATGGAAATCGATTGTACGGGCCTTGATAAAATTATTAAAAATATCAATAATTTGTGTAAAATCATAATAAATGATTTGGAAAGAATTGGGACGAAAAATTCCATATTTGAAAAGATAAAAATATATTTTTACCCAAATGAACTAGTTATGAACTAGAATTATAATCCAATTATTTTTAAATAAATAAATTGGATTTGAAATGGTTTTAAAAATAAACGGAATTTCCAATATATGAATTGGAATGGATTTGAATTGAAATTATCTTCGGAATATTTCGATATTGGATTTCGTGATTATACGGGCATTTGTGGAGAAATATGGAAGATATATATATATACACATATCGTTATTCCAATACAATGTTTGTTGAGTTCAGAATCTGATATTGAATATAAGCCGATATATTTTCTATTCAGAGTCTTGTATTTAATATCAAATGGGATTTTGTGTTTGTCGTGAACGGTGTCTTCAGTAATACTGTTCTTGAACCCCATGCGAAGAGAATAAATCTTTTAATTAAGATTGTTAGAGTTTCCAATTATATTTAATAATCGGAAGAAAATGGAATGTGAACTGGGTTTATTATGAACTGTGTTTTTAACAACATTCATTCTTTAACCCGATTTACAGTGAAATGTGATTTGGAATTTATAAATCTTTTGTTAAGATTTAAAGGAGATTTTCCAAAGTAGTGTTTTACAATTTAACATATTAAATTGGAATTGAATGGAATTCGATTGGGTAATAATTGAAGTGAGCTTCTGTAGAGGAAGACTGTTAATATATATGGAATTTAAAAGGCTTTGTCGTTATTCCATTTATATTATCGGTCGGATATGGAAGTTTATATCGATTATATATATCGATTTGTTTTCCATGAAGATTCCATTGTTAATGGAATGTGATTTTGGGTTTATGGTGAGTTGTATTTTAAATGACATTAGTTCTTTAACTCAGTTAAAGATAAGATTAATTTCTTAACTTTGAATAATCATTAAGTAATGATTTTTGAAAATTAAAACTAAATTACAGTTTTAACGAATCTTTAAATAGATTGAAAGGTGAATTTGATAACTAAAATTATCAAATTCAAGAAATGATCGAAAATGGAGTATCACCAGTTTTGATCCAAACGATAGTTAAATCTTTATTTAGATTTGAACGTGTAATGGTAATTAAATTTACCGATAACATCGTGGTGTTAGATATGAAGTATTACCAGTTTTGCTTTATGGGATGTATAGGTTGGGATTGGGAAATTAAACAGATGATTACTTCGGTAAGGTTCGCTAATCCTGACCAGTTTGGATAAACCATAATTTGGTTTGAATTGAAATCCAAAAGAAGACTAAAGTATAATTTAAAGAATTTATCTTTGATAAAATTAAAGGGAACCTTTCCCAAAGTATAAGAATATTTGAATAAAGGAATATTCTGGATTGGAATAAGGTGTATGTTGTATTTTTATAGCACTTCTTTATTATATACGCGAGTTATTCAGGAAGACCGGGTTTATCCCATTATGAATAACTGATTCGACGATGTGTCGAGGATGAAGACGGAGGTTGAAGACCGGAGGTCTTCACATCGATTGGATGATTACTGATGTCTTGATTGGGCTGTACACCCAGGACAAGGTAATAAGTGGTGATCATTACAGACGTACTTGGAGAATGACCGGATATGCAAGGGACTCTCTCCTGCATTGGACATACGGGACGTGGAATAAGGCGCCTCCGGTTTCGTTCAGACCCAGAACGAACTTGTAAATGGATGTCTGTTTGACATCGGATTTCATTCTGTGTGATATATTGACATCGGTTGCATAGCATGAATTGCCTGTGTGGCATGCTGAGATGCAAATGATCAAGGCTTCTATTGAAAAGCAGAGTCTTGTGGTTGATGATCAAAGCACGAATTTAATATAGCATAGCTTTGTGTAGCGTTAATTCGCGAGACTCACACCCCGGTGTGAACCAGAAACGGGAGAGGACCTAAGAGAGGGCATGCGTTTCCTTCTAGCTAGGAGTGGTGTCAGCGTTTTGCAAGCCCTGACGTTTTACTTTTATGGATGATGGATAGAAAGGCACCTCGGTTATTTCGGTCTCTGCGGAGCCGATGGATGGTCTTTATACAGACTAGATTGGCATCCCATAGGGCGGGGAAACGTTGTATTCAGGCATTTTAATCCACATCGAGTGGACCGGCCATGACGATCCAAGGGTCGATGCGTTCTAATCCTGAGACACGGGCTAGAGCATCTCGAAGCGGTAAGGGTGATCCCTTGCCTTGGTTCACAAACGAAAATCCAACTTCCAACATGTGGCAATTGCGGTTTTGATTGCAAAGCCTAGTATTGGCGACATGATATATGGTACCCATGCTGTGTAGGATTGATACATTTATATTTGAAGTTGTTTTATACACTATGCACTTATAATAGTATCAAATGATTTGTTTTTAACGTACCAAGCATGTTTGGCTATTATAAGGGAAAACTCTATCCTCCGGCTTGCATTGTGTGATGGGACCTGGGTCTTATTATAGCTTCATTTTTTCAAAAAGCATTGCGCTGTTTTGTTATATGCACTGGTATTATCGGGAGGAAACCCGTTCCGTGTTATATGGCATGGTCCCTTGATATATCTGATTTTGAAGTAAAGTTTTAAATAACTATTTTTGCTCTCACACCAGTCACATGACTGAACTAGAGTTTATTGTTTTAACCTAAACTCTGGGTGCCCTTATTTTCCCCACGGGCAGCTAGTAGTTTTTTTTTTTGCAGATTTATATTCACAGGATCCTGGTTTACAGCTGGAATGATATTTGGAAAGCTCTGTATCCGTTTATCTCTTTCAGTTGTGTTTTGTATTATTTTCCGCTGCATTGTAATTTGTAAATCTCTGATATTTATCAAATGTATATTATTTGTTCATACTCTGTATATTCTGGTACTCTGATGTAAATTGTTGTAACAAGCAATGTAATGTTCTTCTGTATGTGTTCTGATTTATCATGTTCTCAACTCAACTCAGGCTTTCCTTCCCGGGGAAGTTCGGGTCGTCTTAGTTGGTATCAGAGCTTTGGTTTATAGAGCTCGAGAACAAGACACATTAGAACCAAATGAAAGAATTCATTAGTGATTGGATTAGTAATATCTAATGAGAATGACTTGTTAGAGATGGGATCAGTAGTATCCTAGAATGAGTTGAAAGAGAGTTGTTTTCAAATAAAGGTGAAAACAATTTTTGTTTTGAAAATTTAAATCAATTATTCGTATTTGAATATTATTTTTATATTGATTTGGACAATCAAGTATATAAAGATTTTGCGTATACGTCTAATCCACGTGTATTTGAAGTTTTAATTTACAAGATAGATATAGAATCACCCTCTAGTCGCCCAGAGATGATTTTGATGATTGTAGCTACATCCTCAGAATTTATGTTCGAGTTTTGAAAGTGAGATATCTATATATTTCCATTAGACTGGTGTGAGAACCAAAACTAGATAGGATATATTGTTGTGTATTGGCATCTAAAACATGATTTTGTGTGTATATATATCAAAGTTATGAATTTGAAAATTTATCCACTAATTGATTAATGTTTGTGTTGTATGATTATTCATTTAAACCAACATGTAAGTGAAAGTTAAATTTAGCCACATTGAATCACAATATTGAACTGAATTGAAAATTGTTTGAAATTGCATGTATGAACATATATATGTGTGAACAAGTCATAGTAAGGAAGCTAGAGAAGAGGAATAAAATTGTATGCCCAACAAATAGGTACATGTTTACTAATTTCATGGGTTTGGATGATTTTATGAGCCGATTGGCTAGTCGCTTAGGTTTTTCTTTTTAAGATGAGAGGGCCTGTGTGGCAGTTTGGGGATTTTCCCTGTGCTCCCCATACAAAGGAGGTTATGGCAAAAAATTCGAAAATTTAGGGTGTTAGCCAAATTTTTTAAAAATTTGAAAATTCTTAGAAACTGAAAAGTTGAAGAATAAACGCCAGAATTAATTTTGAGTTGATTAATAAAACAACTTTCAGCTCCATTCCTTTTCGAGGACGAAAAGATTTTAAGCGGGGAAGATTGTAATAACCCGGAAAATCAGAACCAATTTAAAATTTTTATTTCGGCAATTTTAATGAATTTTGGATATTTAAAATGAATTAGTTTAAATAATAACGATGGAAAATTTATTTTCAATGAAGTTAAAACAAATAATTTTATTTTAATTATAAAAGGAATTGGAAAGTGCGCGGTAGTTTGAAAATTCAATTTCAAATTTCAAATAAATGTACGGGATTCAAAACAAACCGGATGTTTGTGAAACCAAAAATATTAGAATCTATTTCAAAATATCTTTCCAACAAATCTGAAAAATTGAAATTTCATAGCGTAAATAAAAAGTTATGCCCAGTTGAAAATTCAGAATAGTTGTTATGGAAATATAGCCCTTAAAAATAGCCATTTTGCAAACAACCTCCGTTTTCGACGAAACCATTTTTGTTTGATCCAGGATGTCAAGTTATTGCTAGATTCCAATTTTCATAATTTTATGAATCAACATGTGAGTGTGGCAAAAGAAAACGTGTTTTGTCAGTTTCAGTCAGTTTGGATCGAACAGAAAATGAACATTTTTCAAACGGCGTTTAAATTTGACGAATTTAGGTTTTTTAGGACCATATCGTCAATAAGAAGCTAGATATAATTTTTCTGGAATTTTCAGAGTCAATATGTGGCCCTGGTAAATTAAAATGTGGGTTCAAATTTAATATATATTGATTTATATTTTATTTTAAAGCAAAACTGATCGAAACAATAGAATTGGCTTGTAGGACACATCCCATTGTGTTCGGAATGTGGGTATTTAGCTAGGGCGACAGTCGTTGGGGTTGATTTGGGGTTCGGACATAAAACCTTAATATTAAGAATAAATTAATAATAAATATATTATATACATATAATCTCGTTACCCCCCCCCCCCCCCCCCCCGGTCTACTTTTCCTCGATCAAACTCAAAAGCCCCTTTTCAATTTTTTTCTTGACTAAATCGGAGGCGCTGCCTCGTCCTCCGCCGCGCACCAGGCCCCTCCGCCAGCGCGCCTCCATCTTCTTCCCCCTCAGACCACCCGCTTCCTTCCCCCCCCCCCCCCCCAGCGCGCAGAAGCCCCAGCGCGAGCCCCAATCGATGAGAAGAATGTCGCCGCCTCGTCGCTTGTCCGTCATCGTGCCCCTCACAACCGCCTGCCACTCCCCTCTAGCCGCCATCCTCCCCCCTTCAATGTGAACTCCGACCCCCCTCCTCCATTTGAAAAAGGTGAGTTCTTTTAATTTATAATTTAATTTAATTTTCAGATTTTTGCATAGAAAAGAATATGATTTTTGCTTAGAAAAGAATATGATTTTTGCATAGAAAAGAATATGATTTTTGAAGAAGGTGAGTTCTTTTAATTTATAATTTAATTTAATTTTCAGTTTTTTGCATAGAAAAGAATACGATTTTTGCTTAGAAAAGAATCTGATTTTTGCATAGAAAAGAATATGATTTTTGCATAGAAAAGAATATGATTTTTGCTTAGAAAAGAATATGATTTTTTCTTAGAAAAGAATATGATTTTTGCATAGAAAAGAATTTGATTTTTGCTTAGAAAAGATTTTCAACAATGAAATGGCGAGATTTTTAACAATGAAAAGGCGAGGTTTTTTTACAATGAAAGGCGATATTTTTATTATTAAAATATAAAAAGATTACATTTTTATAGAGAAAAGATTATATTTTTATAACATAAAAGATTTGATTTTTATAAGTCAAAAAGATTTGATTTTTGATGTATGAAAGATTATATTTTTATTTAGATGAAAGCTTATATTTTATATAACATGAAATTTAGAGTTTTTTATAACATAAAGATGTGATTTTTATACATGAAGTTATATAATAAAAATATGATTTTTATTATGAAGTTGGAGATAAAAAATATGATTTTTATATATGTAATAGATATAAAAATATGATTTTTATCATGAAGAGAAGAATATAAAAAAATTAGATTTTTATATATGAAGTAGCGGGTTAAAAGTATGATTAACTTAGGAATGTTATTAATAAAAATCAATCATGTAAGATATCGTGTTTGCTAAAGATTGTAGTCGACGAGGTGTTCATCTTCTTTGTTTTGAAAGAATGGAGGAGTGGATCCCAAAGGTGAGAACTCCTCACTATAATTTCTTTTACAGTTATTTATTTTATAACTGCATATAAGAACGGCTCCCCATCGTCCACAAACCATGGACGACTTGTTTGATAGTTTGGTTGTGTAGTTGATTGGATTATTGGTTTGAATTTGGTTGTTTGGGTGAAATGAATTGATATGATTTGGTTTGTGTATGACGCGCGCCATTATTAGGCGAGGGATAAGGCTAGACCTTATCCCGTTTCTAGTATCGCGCCGTTATGCCGCCAAAATTTTCTAAAATATATTAGAAAAATAAAAATATCATTTTTATTGTGTAAATGAACCGAATAAATATTTTATAGTTAAAAATATAATTTTTAACGTGTATATGAATAAAATAAATATTCATTTACAAATCAGACGATTTGTTTATGTACACCCATTTTACTAATATGGATTGGGACGATAAATTTTACACATCGCCCACTGCACAAATAAAATTCATTATTTGTTGATTGAAACCCCACACGGGTATTGGGTTGATATTTGAGATACACTCATCCCAATTGCTTAGTAGTATGTCGATCGATTGGTTGACAGACTGTTTTAAGCGTTATTATTTATTTTAATTCTTATGCAGTTGTGTGGTGCACTTTGGATGATGGTTGATTGTGTATCATTATTATTGTATACATGTATTGTATGAAATCCATATAATCAACATTATATGGTGATTGACTGTGTCTGATTCCAGTTCAGAAAGAATGAATATTTTAAAATAACGATTATTTTAAAATAACGAATATTTTAAAAAAAATATTCAGAAAAGGATCAAAATATGATTTTGATGTCCGATTTTGGATGGACATGAAAATATTTAAATATATGAAGCCGTGTTGATTAGATTGGCGCCATTTTGACGTGAACGATATTTATATCGATTTTATTGATTTATATAATGAATATCGAAAAAGAAATGATTTCAAAAATTAGTGTTTTGAAAATATTATGATTTATGTATCGATCACATGGAATATTCAATTTTGACTTGGAATTGAATATGAATTTGAAATCGTTTTGAAAGCGAATTAAAAACGATTTAAATGGAAATCGACGAAATATATATAATGTATATTATATATATATATATAATGGCCTGAATTGAAAGCACCGCGCCGCGGCAGTTCGTGAATTTCGGCCATTGACTTCGAATGGACATTACGGGAGATCCGACCGTCGGATTCTCCTAAAATTGGAACAGTTAGGATCATATCGAAAAGAGCTTTCTAATGAATGTTAGAGATTTGGAATCTAACGGTTGATTTGGAATTATATCCAAATCAAATTTGGAAAAGGTCGCTGTAAGTGCAGTTCGATGGCTGTTTGTGGAAATTGACTGTACGAGCCTTGATAAAATTATTAAAAATATCAATAATTTATGTAAAATCATAATAAATGATTTGGGAAGAATTGGGATGAAAAATTCCATATTTGAAAAGATAAATATATATTTCTACCGAAATGAACTAGTTATGAACTAGAATTATAGTCCAATTATTTTTAAATAAATAAATTGGATTTGAAATGGTTTTAAAAATAACCTGAATTTCCAATATATGAATTGTAATGAATTTGAATCAAAATTATCTTCAGAATATTTCGATATTGGATTCCGTGATTATACGGGCATTGTGGAGGAATTTGGAAGATATATATATATATATATATATATATATATATATATATATCGTTATTCCAATACGATGTTTGTTGAGTTCAGAATTTGATACTGAATATAAGCCGATATATTTTTTGTTCAGAGTCTTATATTTAATAAATGGGATTTTGGGTTTGTCGTGAAAGGTGTTTTCAGTAACACTATTCTTGAACCCCATGTGAAGAGAATAAATCTTTTAATTAAGATTATTAGAGTTTCCAATTATCTTTAATAATCGAAAGAAAATGGAATGTGAATTGGATTTATCGTGAACTGTGTTTTTAACGACATTCGTTCTTTGAGCTGATTTACAGTGAAATGTGATTTGGAATTTATAAATCTTTTGTTAAGATTTATAGGAGATTTTCCAAAGTAAAGTTTTCCAATTTAACATATTAAATTGGAATTGAATGGAATCGATTTGGTAATAATCGAAGTGAGCTTCTGTAGAGGAAGACTGTTAATATATAAGGAATTTAAAAGGCTTTGCCGTTATTCCATTAATGTTATCGGCCGGATATGGAAGTTTATATCGATTATATATCGATTTGTTTTCCATGAAGATTCCATTGTTAATGGAATGTGATTTTGGGTTTATCATGAGCTGTGTTTTAAAGGACATTAGTTCTTCAACCCAGTTAAAGATAAGATTAATTTCTTAACTTGGAATAATCATTAAGTAATGATTTTTGGAAATTAAAACTGAATTACAGTTTTAATGAATCTTTAAATAGATTGAAAGGTGAATTTGATAACTAAAAATATCAAATTCAAGAAATGATCGAGAATGGAGTATCACCAGTTTTGCTCCAAATGATAGTTAAATCTTTAATTAGATTTGAACGTGTAATGGTAATTAAATTTACCGATAACACCGTGGTGTTAGATATGAAGTATTACCATCTTTGCTTCATAGGATGTATAGGTTGGGATTAGGAAATTAAACAAATGATTACTTCAGTAAGGTTCGCTAATCCTGACTAGTTTGGATAAACGATAATTTGGTTTGAATTGAAATCCAAAAGAAGACTAAAGAATAAATTTATAGAATTTACCTTTGATAAAATTAATGGGAACCTTTCCCAAAGTATAAGAATATTTGAATAAAGGACTATTCTGGATTGGAATAAGGCGTATGTTGTGTTTTTATAGCACTTGTTTATTATATACGCGAGTTATTCAGGAAGACCGAGTTTATCCCATTCTGTATAACTGATTCGACGATGTGTCAAGGATGAAGACGGTGGTTGAAGACCGGAGGTTTTCACATCATTTGGATGACTACTGATATCTTGATTGGGTTGTACACCCAAGACAAGGTAATAAGTGGTGATCGCTCCAGACGTACTTGGAGATCGACCGGATATGCGAGGGCCTCTCTCCTGTATTGGACATACGGGACGAGGAAAAAGGTGCCTCCGGTTTCGTTCAGACCCAGAACGAACTTATATATGGATGTGTGTCTGACATCGGATTTCATTCTGTGTGATTGATTGACATTGGTTGCATAGCGTGAATTCCCTATGTGGCATGCTGAGATGTAAATGATCAAGACTTCTGTTGAAAAGCAGAGTCTTATGGTTGATGGTCAAAGCACGGCTTTAATATAGCATAGCTTTGTGTAGCTTTAATTCGCGAGCCTCACACCCCGGTGTGAACCAGAAACGGGAGAGGACCTCAGGGAGGGAATGCATTTCCTTCTAGCTAGGAGTGGTGTCAGCGTTTTGCAGGCCCTGACATTTTACTTATGTGGATGATGGATAGCAGGCGCCTCGGTTATTTAGGTCTCTGCGGAGCTGATGGATGGTCTTTATACAGACCATATTGACGCCCCATAGGGCGGGAAAATGTAGTGTTCAGGCATTTTAATCCACATCGAGTGGACCGGCCCTGACGATCCAAGGGTCGATGAATTCTAATCTTGAGACACGGGCTAGAGCTTCTCGAAGCGGTAAGAACGATCCCTTGCCTTGGTTCATAGACGGAAATCCAACTTCCAATACGTGACAATTGCGGTTTTGATTGTAAAGCCTAGTATGGGAGACATGATATATGGTACCCATGCCATCTAGGATTGATACATTTATATTTGAAGTTGTTTTATACACCATGCAGTTATAATAGTATCAAATGTTTTGTTTTTAACATACCAAGCATGTTTGGCTATTATAAGGGAAAACCCTATCCTCCTGCTTGCGTTGCATTATGTGATGGGACCTGGGTCTTATGATAGCTTCATTTTTCCAAAAAGCATTGCGCTGTTTTGTTAAATGCACTGGTATTCCTAGGAGGAAACCCGTTCCGTGTTATGCAGCGTGGTCCCTTGATATATCTGATTTTGAAGTAAGGTTTTAAATTACTGTTTTAGATCTCACACCAGCCACATGACTGACCTGGAGTTTATTGTTTTAACCTAAACTCTGGGTGCCCTTATTTTCCCCACGGGCAGCTAGTAGTTTTGGTTTTGCAGATTTATATTCACAGAATCCTGGTTTACAGCTGGAATGATATTCGGAAAGCTCTGTATCCGTTTATCTCTTTCAGTTGTGTTTTGTATTATTTCCCACTGCATTGTAATTTTTAAATCTCTGATATTTATCAAATGTATATTATTTATTCATACTCTGTATATTCTGGTACTCTGATGTAAATTGTTGTAATAAGCAATATAATGTTCTGCTGTTTGTGTTCTGATTTGTCGTGTTCTCAACTCAACCTGGGCTTTCCTTCTCGAGGATGTTCAGGTCGTCTCACCTTAAATATATCATTTGATTAATTCGCGTACATAAGACGCTTTAGATTTTGTGGGTAGTATCCGCTGAAAACTCTCACGAGACAACACTTGTCCTACTAGAGACACCTAGGGGTTTAACAACTTGTTGCATATGCTAAATGCAATCGTGTTTCCTACGAAAGTATGACATATCTTAGTTTAGTTTATTCGAGAAAGAATAAAATGATAAGTGTGGGGGTATTTGAAATACACGTAAATGTGTATATTTTATCCGCTTATATATCTTGTTTTCTCTTTAAAATAATTGATATTATGTATTTGTAACTGTGTTTTCATATTATTGTTAAAAAAAGCATGGTTTAAAGCATTTGTTGGATAAAGCATAAAGAATTTTCTTAAAAGGAGTGAAGTTTGAAATTGTTAAAGCTTGAAGAACGGTTGCAAATAGAGTTCAGTTAGGTATATTTGGCTCACTGAAGACTCATGCGTATTCACATAACTCATTTGCAAGGCCTCTCACTCTACAGCATGACCACTGCGTTCACATTGGTTTATTTATTATTAGGGATAAGTCTTTAGTCCCATATTTTTTTAACTGGCCAATAAGTCTTGGTCATGACAGCTATAAATACACTTGTATATCATTCATTTAGAAGTGTCTTAGGTTTTATTCTGTAATTCTTCTCTTGGAATAAAACCATTCTTCTCCTGTTCACTTTAGTTTCTGTTTATTTTATTTATATTTTCTCTTTTCTCTTCTTTTCTTTTAGCTATGTCTAGCTAATCTCCTTTAATTAGGGGGTGATGATGCTTAGATTAGATTCAATATGAATCATATAGCTAAAGAGAAGAGGACTTTATTTATACAGATCTAGATCTGAAGCAAGGGTTAGATCTGAACCTTCATACTCTGTGTCGTTTAAGAGCTATGCTCCTTCACAGGGTATATTCGAGTTCGATCTAACACTTATCAGATTTAGATCTAAATTTTAGGGTTTTAGAAATAAAATAATGATTCTGTCCTGATAGCCTATGGTTGTTTAAGAGCTTAACTTCTGTATAGGCTATGCTTGTCGTTATTCACACGTTTGTTTTTAAAAACCTAATTATTGTTGATTCATATTTGTTACAGAAATATGAATTAGATCTATAGTAATATGTTTGGCTGTTGATGAGTATTAATCTAGTTTATGTCGTTACTCCCTAGTTGCTTTCATTTATTATTAAACTCTCCTTTTGTTTATTTTTTGCTATTTTCAAACAATCAAAATTTCGGAATAACTTGTTTGGATTTATTAGATAAAATAATTTTGGTCCTAGAATTCAAACCCTTTACAACAACCCTTGTTGTTTAGGAAAGCCGAACGAATATAACAATTGTTTGCAATTGTTCAATTTGTTCGCAAACAAATTTTGGCCGTTGTCGGGGATCAAAATAATTTTTAATAGTAAATCCTTCGGGTTATATTTTTATTTTCTTATTTTTCCATTATAAAAACACAATTTTTTTAATTTTCTTTTTATTTCTTGCTTTTGTTTTCTTTCATATATAGAAAAAATTCTTGCTTAAACGATTTGGTATTAAATTATTGATACTGAATTCTATAAGACAAGAGAAAAAAAACTTGCCACTTTTCTTCTAATATTTTTCCTTTTACAATTTCTATTTCTTTCTATTTTTCAATTTCTTTCCCATTACATATTCTTTTCTCTTTTCAACATTTCCATATATATATATATATATATATATCTTTTGTTTCGTTTTCTATTTTTCTATTCCAATACAAAATCGCAATGCCTTGAAGTTTTGATTTACTCTTAGACCCTTTTACCTTCACCGTCACAAAACACATCCTTCCGATCCCTTATCTCCATCTGCCCAGATATTCTTCCACGATCACTACAATTACAAACTCCTACCACCATATCAAAACCGCATTATGCCTGAACACATATCAGCAAATCCGCAAGTTCACAGACCTATCAACTAATCATTCCAATCCCCCTGACTCCATCACGCAACAAGCATCTTCACCCCAACCAATTTTCACAGCCACCATCAATCTTGCATTCACCAGTCCAAGTCCTTCTCACCACTTCTCTGATCACGCAAGTCCACATCCCCCATCACGCAAGACTGTGCCAAATCCATCCATCCCGTACACAAACAATTCACATCCATACCACCCAGTTCATCATCCCCTACACCATCACGCTATTACCAATTCACGTTCACAGCTTCATCGAAATAACTTCACCACATTCGAACAAGTTCAGAGTCACGAAAATTTGAAACCATAACATCACCAAAAAAATTCGATCAAGTTCCTGCAATTAACACAAACCTCAACACGAAATCACCCACCGATTCATCAACATCATCAATCGCACTTCCCCAACCAATAGAACTCATGCATAACGGAACCACATCCGAGCTCTCTCAGCAAATTCGAACAACCATTGTTCATCTCTACCATGCATCAAGGCAGAACCTCAAACTCCCATCGCATCCTCTGTTTCCCATCTATCATTTCTGTTTTCCAGTTCAACCTCCTATGCAATTTGCAATTCGAAAGCAACCAGTTAACCACAAATCTGTTTCGAACCCTAAATCGTAACACAACTTCAGACCAATCATAACCCAATGCAAACCACAAGATCGAAACCCAATTTTGAAACCAGGAACCACTTTCGAATTTGATAATCAAGTCCTATTCAGCAACCCAATTCGGATCTCAAAATAAAGGAAAGACGTGATTATTTTTGGGGTTCGATTGTGATTTTCCAGAAGTGTTGCATGTGGGATTAAATAGAAAAGAGGGATTAAAATAAAAGGGATTGTTTGCCCTCTTTGATTTGTTTCCTGAATAAAATAATAAAGAGGAGTGTTATTGGTTAGGGTGGTGCGTAAATTGATTGGTTTTCATTTTTTGTTGATGGCACGATTTGTTTTGAAAGAAATAGTAGTGGACGTGAATTACTGGTTTTGGTTTGGCTAAGTTCTTTTGTAATATACAAGTTGTCGGTTGAGATTTTTTATTTTATTTTGTTCTTTATTTTATTTAAGTAGGCGGCTTTAGATCAGTTTAGTGTTGGAGTGTCATTAATTTATTTATTTTTCCTTTAGTCAAATTTTTGTTTTAATTTCAATTTATTTTTTCTTCTTTTGTTCGTTTTATTTCTTTTGAAAAAAAAGATTAAAAAGGTGAAATCATAGAAACAAAGACAAAAGGGCAAAGTAAACAAAGTTCAAGCGACCAACAAAGAAATCGAAACGTGAGCACTACTCAAATTTTCTGGAAGGACAGCCATACCCTATTGTAAAATTTTCTTAACTCTATAGGGTATGCTGCTGCTTGAAAAATATATAAAATTGCTTGTAAAGATTTCTTACAGGTGTCAACTTGCTTGTAAAAAAATTATATCTGCAATTTATTATTCTGTGACTGTTCTGTGATTGATTATTTCGCTTATTGATGTCTGGCTGAAAAATTTAAAATGAACATGGGATAAATTGAAAAGTTTGTTTTTGAAATATTTTTTTTTTTTGAAATTGAATCGAAGATTCCCCGAAGCTCATAGGATAAAATATGTGTTAAATTGATAATTAGGATTGATACACTCTTAGGTGTCTAAGGAACGATAGATTCTAGAACTCAAACAGGTTCTTAAACCTTCAGTTGTGTTTCTACGGTGATTCGTGGCACACTGATAACCCCTGTCCGAACCTGGCCTTGACTTGTATTCATATAGTCTGAAGTTGTTAATTTTAACATATTTTTTAAGAGCATCTTTAGACCCACAAGTTTTGCAATTGATTTTTCAATGAAAAACTCTATGTTTCTAGTATACGTGCACTTGCCCCATGTACAACCAAAATTGCTATTCTTTTCAAAATTTAAATGATTTTGGTTTCAATTCAAAATCAGAATGAATTTCAAGATGAAAACTTTACAAATAATTTCCACAACGCTCAACAAACGGTTGCACCCCAATATGAAAAAATCCTTTCTATGTTTGAGGAGAATTTATCTGAGGTGGCGAGACTATTAGCGCAAATGGCTAAGCAAAATGTTGAATTTCAAAACAATTTCAATACGGGTTTCAACGATATTTTTGAAAACCAAAATGATTTCCATAATACGAGTGGAGGTATG
This sequence comes from Allium sativum, assembly GCA_030737875.1. Taxonomy (NCBI): domain Eukaryota; kingdom Viridiplantae; phylum Streptophyta; class Magnoliopsida; order Asparagales; family Amaryllidaceae; genus Allium; species Allium sativum. Next base: position 254,377,236 of record CM060927.1, on the reverse strand, counting down.
AGTTTGGTTATCGAATATGAAAAATGTGTTGCGAACAAGCTAAATTTTTGGCGATGTTAGTGGTGGAAATTAATAATGAACAACTTCTCAGAGATGAGGTGGATGAATTTTTAAGGTCAACCAATGAGGAACATGTGAAGATCCCACTATTTTTAAAGGTCCAAAATCAATTATAAATGTCATCAAACATGCTTACATCTTATTTTAGATATTAAAAATAGCTGACCTTAAGTATATAAGTTTAAAAATACTAGGGACGATTAATAATATGTAAGATCTCATGATGGAATAAAATAAATAATTACATGACTAAAACAACATAATTCATTTTATTACATTAAATATCTACAAAACAAAACAACATCGATACAATAAGAAGTGAATTTAAATAAACAACCTCTAGATCCAACATTCAGGCTAGGCTCCTTTTTTCTTCATTATCTTTCTTTTGCCATCTTGTATCTTCCAACTATACAAATTTTGTTCAAAGAGGAAAAAGGGTTTCAACAATGTTTGGACTGCGCCTAACACTATACGTCCCGACCCAATCTAAGGGTTCCGGTGGCTATTGCATAGGAAAAGACTGCCTACGTACCCCTTTTGAGGGATCAAGCCCGCGTAGTTCTATTTCATGCTCTTCTCCTACATCCAAATATTCGTTAGTACATTACAACCATTGCATCCATTCAACCATTCCATCCATTCAACCATTGAAATCAATATAATTTAGTACAATCAATGCGAACATTGAAATTGATGCAAACAACATAATTAATACAACTACTGCACTAACGCAGTCAGTTAAGAGCAGAAAATAGTGTCTTACACATCTATCACAACATAGCAGCAGATGAATTAAACAAAAGAAAATATACATGCAGTCTTTAAATACCAACAACATCTAATGACAATTCCAACTTTTAAAAAATAAGATGGTAACAATATTAATATACTTACAAATTATTGTTGATAAACCATTTTGTGCATACTTATCATTCCAAAATAGCAACACGATCACCAACGCATAGTAATCCAATCAATATTGGATAATCATCAATAAATAACCGTAACTAATTACACATCAATTTGTAGTAATCAATGGTAAAACATCGCATAAACATCCTTATTGCGATCCATCATCAAAAAAGACACGGAATAAATCAACTGTCAATCATATATTTTAACCATCCAATCATACTATATTTTATTTGATAGTTTATTCTTTCCTTTTACCTACTATTTAAGACTTATTTTTATTTATTACTTTCCATTCATTTGGAAGTCTTATTTCATTTTCATCTTAATGTCTACCTTTGGAATTTACTATATGCTAATCTTTATGCAATTAGAGAAATGATTAGTTAGAAAGTCATAGGCCAATTATAACATTCTCCGTCATTTTACATACAAAATAAAAATATAATATTCAATCCATCAATTTTAAAGCAATTCAAAATGTTTATATCTAAGACAGAGATAGATGACTAATCCAAAAAAATGCATATATCAAATCAATTAGCTTGCATTAGTTTATGATATTTACATCTAAAAGTAAACTTGGATGAAACAATGCATACATCCAACAAATCAATTTACATAAGTCTAGCATGTTTAGATCTAGAATAAGAATTCAGTACTTGTTTGCAAAGATATAAAATCATGTAATTTTAGAGAAATATTTCAAGATCTTAACATGTATTAAACCAACTTATAAAATATATCTTTACATATATACAGAAATCAGTAAACATTAGGTTATCACTTACCTTTGCCTACAATGATAAATCAAAGAAATCTTTCTAGATTTGAAATGGAACAATCATACAAATGGGTTTCTTCCTCCTTAAAACAATAGATCTTCCCTCTCAAGGTTTAGACTTCGAATTGTCCCTTTTTTCATGAGGAAGAAGAAAAGAAAGAAGATGTATGTCTGGATACCAATTCAATCGGGTTTAGCATGCTTATAAAGAAGATAGAGATTGATTTCATTCATTCGATTAACCCTAGCAATTCCAAAATTAAATCATAGCCGCTCTCATATTTACTTCGTAATGAAGAAATATCTTTTAGTCGCATCTCATAAGTATTTTATTATATTCATACAACACGTGACAAAGAGATTTGAATATACCATTCAAAACAACAATAAATGAATACATTTTTAAGATCTATTAAGAAATTACCATTTACATAAAGGATTAATCCCCAGTCTTTAAGAAATATATCTCTAATAAAACAAAATGCATGCCAACCAATGCCTACTAAATCTTTACATGCACAATTATTCAGTTATTGCTCCATAATATATAAAATTACCGCATTTACATATTTATACATGTATAGTGAAATTTAGATTTATACCAATTAATGCCTAACATTTGCAAGAACATGCAATAAACCCCAAAACCATCCATACATAAAATATATCAACAATTAATGTACAATTGATTGCTAACCAATTTTCAAAAGTGGAAATTACGTATATAATTTTCCATCCCACTTTTTTACTACTTTCTCATGGCATGCAAAGTCAATGTATGATCAAATTACATACATATATGTATGTATACATATATATGTACAGACACACACACACACACACAAAGGATTTGAATAACATGTTAATTAATGTGAATTAATTTACAGTCTATGAAATTAATGTATTTTAATTTGGAAGTAACATACGCCCTATCTATATATGTATACATACATACAAATATATATACACACTACATATAAAATCTTTACTTATATGCAACTTTTTATCCTATATGCCTCTCATTTTTATATGCCTCCATACACACATACTTCTTACTTGGCATAAATATCTTTTTGTTTGTTTTCCTAAAAATTCAAAAATATGTCAATGACGGGAATCGAACTCATGACCTCATGTATCAAAGTACACTAACTTAACAACTACACATTTCTTGTTCTTAAAATTAGAACATTGAAAATTAATGGTTTCATGTGCGTATCTTTCATTCTAAAAAAGAAATATCTTGTAAATGATAATTTCAAATATATCAAAATTATATATCAAACTGATCGTCTCGGAAAGACCTTCGAAATGGTAATAGATAAGACATATGGTTTATCCTCTAGTAATAATTAATTCTTAATTACTTAACTTTTATAATTATAAAAGTTGCGGGATGTTACATTTTCCCCCCTCAAAAGAATTGTGCCCTCGCAATTCACCAAATATAAAACCTATTCAAAATAATATATCCTTTATTAGGATAAAATCATCCATCATAAATTAACTTCCCATATGTAGTAAACATAGTTTCTTACCAATCACGACACATTATAATAGAATATGCACTTTCTTGCCATTTTATGGAACATGTGGTGTCTATAAATAATAATCCATCAACAAAGTGTAAGATAATGAACATCACTACTTGACAACATGAACTATAGCATTTCAATGTTAGTTAAATATTATTGAAATCCATAGCAAACAATAGTTATTACAACATTCTCACAAAAATAAAAGAACATGCATAAATTAACAATCAACGTGGTTCATGTAACACCCCGTGATTTTAAATATTAAAATTAAAGAATACTTAAATTCAAATGTGAGAGTTAAGGGAAAACGAGTTATGCCATTGCGTTCGTCTTGGAATTCTGCTTAAGATAAAATCCGAGTTTGTGTGAATTGGACTTCGTATGAAGATGTTATGGCCTTCAGAAGTTTCAGAATTTAAATAGATTAAAAACAATTTGAATCAGAAAATTTAAAAATTCAAACAGGGAAGCAGGTTAGGCGGGAAATTTCCCGCCCAAGGCCAGGTCGACCAGGGAGTCGACCTCCCTATATAGGTCGACCAGGGGGTCGACCTCCTTATATAGGTCGAACAGGGGGTCGACCTCCCCTCGCCCACCCCCCCCCCACCCGGGCAGATCTGAAAGATGACGCTGTTCTGACCTGTTGCTGAGCCATTAGGGCTGAGGTGTTATTCTATCTTGACTGGATGGTCTTGATTGATTCTAGGTTAATCGGACAGCACTTAATCAATTAAAATTCTATATAAGAAACCTAAATCTTAACCTAAAATCATACTAATTCATACCAAGAGCCGCTATGCCGTCAATGGAGAACCTAGAGTAGCCGTTGTCTCTTTCAACTCAAAACAAGATAAAAGCAAGAATCAAAATCAAATCTAAATAACAATTAGTCTACATCAAAGGCGAGCAATTCAGTTTCAGAATACAGATCCCAGAAAGACAAGACTATTCTTTTGTTTGTGAGTATAATATCTTTCACAAATTAATTAATTTAATTATGATAAGTTATCATTGGGATCATGAGAATATGATTTTAAATCATGTGATGTTGAATTATATGCAAGTTTGTGATGTTGGATTACATGTTCTTATATGAATTATATGCAAGTTTGTGATGTTGGTTTACATGTTCTTATATGAATTATATGCAAGTTGTGATGTTGGACTATATGTACTTATATGAATCTTATGCAAGTTTGGGATATTGAGATATATGTGAATCTTATGCAAGTTTGGGATGTTAAAACATATGTGAATCATGAAGAAACATATGCTAGTTTATATGCAAACATGTGACATTAATCTTTATGTTTAGATCCATATGCAAATTCACATCTTTATGTTTAGATCCATATGCAAGTTCACATCTTTATGTTTAGATCCATATGCAAGTTCACGTCTTTATGTCTAGATCCATATGTAAGTTCACTTCTTTATGTTTAGATATATATTTAGATCCATGGTAGTATATAGTTATGCAAATTGCCTATGCTAGTTTTGTATGTGAATCATATGCTAGTTTATTCATATGCAAGTTATAGGAAAACCATACACATATATGCAAGTTATTAGCTATGTAAACTTATGTCATGATTCTTAGATCTATTTTATGTGTTATGCAAGTTGTGATGTTGTTTTTCCTTTTATAAGTTAGACTATTGCGAGTCTAACATATGTCATATTAAAACATACGAATAGCGTGAGGACGATGGGAAAATATTGAATATACATAATTGTGAATTGGCATAAAATGGCCTAAAAAGGCATATTATTAATTTGAGACATTAATTGGTATAATTTGTATACCTGTAATTTATGGACATAATTTTGGTGACAATTATGGACATAAATAAATTTGGAAGTTATTGACAAAATTGAATAGGGATATTAATCCAATTTGGGGTTAAATAAAGATGTGTAATAATTAACCGCCTAAGACACGAGGTTAGACTCGTTTATGGTGTAAGACTGCCTGTGCCCGCCCGGCAAATCCAGCAACCACAAACGGTAGTCTAATGTGAGAGGTCAAAGACATGAATTAAATGCATAACAATTGTAAAGACATGAGGTTAGGCTCGTTTGCGGTACAAGATTGCCCGGACCCACCCGGCAAATCCAGCAACCACAAATGTCAGTCTAATGTGGGAGGTCTTCACAAGGTTGCGGTTATAATGAATTAAGTAACACTTAACCAGATAAACATGTGGTGGGACATAGGGGTTAAGTGGGTGCCTTGGGTGGCTTGTAAAATACGATTAGAAACACTTAACCAAGTTGAAACATGTAAGAAGATATGAATAAGAATGGAGTTAAGTGGGAAACCTTAGTGGGGACCAAGCTTAGGTGGAAAGCTTGTGTCAGGCATGGGCGCCCTTTTCAAACTAGTAAGCCATTAAGTATCTTTGTGAGCTCGACCCAAGTCGAGAACGGGACACGCTTACTGGGTTTGATTGTTAGATGTCAAAATGGGTTAGCGGTGGCAATGCAAGTCCAACTGGGTCATGTGCGTGTGAGGGCCCGGGCTGGTAGGTAAGACGTTGTTGCATCGTGTAGGTATAAGCCGTGCATCTTTAGTGGTATCAGGTTGCCACTTTGGGGAGTGATACACCCCACTGTGGGACCAGCATGGGTATCTACGAGTTAGGGAGCCGATCGCATGGGGGTAGTGGGTACAACTAGTGGAGATAGAGGCAGGCGGCACCTATGAAGGCAACTAGGGGTACACGAAACTACCATTATCATTATTATGTTCTGTAGGCGGGATCAACTTTTAGTGTGACTAGTAATGGTGCGGTGTAATTAACATTGGTGCAGTGTAGTAATTATCCTATAGTGATTGAGAACGAGATTAACGCCTAAATATTCCTCTTGTTTGCTTTGTCATGCCCACTTGTTTCACAGTCATACCTTGTTCTGCCAGTTTATGCCTTATCTTAGTTACTTTAATAATTATATTGTTAAAGTTATTATACTCGCCAGACTTTATGTCTGACCCCCTTGTTTTCGCCTCTTTTCTTCCTCCCCCCCCCAAAGGTTCTCAGGGTGGGACTAGTACTAGTGGAGCTTGATCTTGGATCTCTTTCTCTCTCTTTTGGAATGCTTGGATTGCTGAAAATAAAGTTCAGCTCGTCTCTTTTATGGCTACTTGTGTTTGGGTTATGCTTTTTTACTTTATGTACTCAGAAAGAAATTTGTCAAGATGGATATTAAGTGTACTTGGTTTTACTGTTGGTTTATGAGATTGATGTAATCAAACTATTTCTCCATTGCAATAAAAGTTGTTTTAAAATTTTCAAGTACCAATATATGTATCTGTCTTGTTATATTCTGTTCTATACAATAATAATGCTCCATGAAAGTTAATTCATTCCCTTTGTGAGTGACATTAATGGACGTAGGGTGTTACACGTGGTATCAGAGCTGAAGGTTACCAGAACAGATATGGGATGTTGAAAAACTATTTTTCAAAAGCATTTTATAAAGAAATAATTTCAAGAATATGTTTTAAGGAAAGTATTTTCAAGAGAAAAGTTTGTTTTAAAAAAACATAACCCCCAAGAGCCATATATATTTCCTTCGATTCTTCGTTTTGAATCTCTTCCTTTTTCCTTTTTAGCATGTCTGGGGAACCTGAGATACCCGAGGGCATACTGATATCAGGATGGTTTAGAAGGTATCTGGAGGCCAGGGCCAATGCCGCAGGCCCAGCAAGTGTTCCTCCTCCCCCAGGTGCAGTCGCTCTTCCTCTTCCCCCGCCCCGCGTTAATACTTTTTCGAAGATATGCAAAGATTTTCGGGCGATGGGTGGGAAACCTTTTGTAATGACCCGCATTGGCAGAGGTATTATAATTAATTTATTTAACTATTGAAATAATGATATAGTGAATTAAATGGTCATGGAATTAAATAATGGTGAATATTTAATTAAAGTAATAAATTAAATAATATATTTAATTCTGAAATAATCAGAATTGGCTGAAATGACGATATGGTGTGAACCGGATCATCTGTGATATTTAATTCAGCTTGGAATTGAATTTGAATAACGAATATATTATATAAACGACAGTTTGAACATGGAATTATAATATAATTAAAATCGAGCTTGAAATGGCGCTGCAGTTCGTAAATTGGCGATTCGAACTTCAACTGAATGTACAGGGCTCGTTTTAAATCGAATTTCTGTGAAACAAGAAACGTGTGGAGCTGGTGGAGTATATCTTTCTAGTGGAAGATAAAAATCTGGATTTCTTCGTGTAGATTTTGATTTATGTCCAAATCAAATTTTAGAAAACGTCACTATGGAATTCCTTTATAATTTATAAAGGAATTATTTATATTTTAAAAAGGGATTTCATTATAAATCGAATATCGATTTATATCAGATTTGAAATATCAAGCTAGAAATTCATATAGGATTTTTCTGAAGCTGTATGGTATTCCACTGTGAATATATACGATAATATAAATTTATTTATATTTAATTTAATTATATTTAAATATATTTATATATTTAAATGGGTCATTTAGAGTTGTAAAAATAAGCCACTTTTGCAAACGAAGTCGGAATTCGACGAAACAAATTTTGTTGGATCCGCAATGTCAAATAGTTATTAGATTTCCAGTTTCGTGATTTTTAGAGTCACTGTGGGGTCGTACGGATTTTTAGATTGAGAAACAGTCAGTATTTTGACAGTTAAAAATACGCTGTGTGAGCAAACGGAGTCGGAATTCGACGAAGCTAGTTTCGTTGGATCCGTGATGTCGAACTCTAGCAATATGTCCAGTTTCGTGATTTTTGGGTATCATATGTGATCACGGGAATTTTTAAAGAACATATACATACAACGGTTGATTATAAATTAATATAATAATCAAAAGAAAAATATCTAACCTACCTATATAATACCCTTAACTATCCCTAACCCTAAACCCCTCATTCAGCAGTCAACAAATTATCCACCGCTACCAAAATAAATAAAAACGTGATGAACTCCACTTTGAAAATCAAAATCAAAACAAACAAAAATCCTAAAATCAAAAGAGTGGTGGATATGGATTCCTGAGTTAACCATCTTCGATCTAGTACTGGTTTCATATGGTTCGGTTGCTGTTTGGGTTTGCGGAAGTTTTCCAGCGAGTTGGCGTGAGTTTATGGTTCGTGATTTTGGGAAAATACATGAATCAATTTGAGTTTTTGAGGTTGGTTTTGTGATCAAGAAGAGATGCCGCATCTGGTGTAACGTTTTGAGCAAGTTCGGTCCCTTTTTGGTTCGGTGCTGTACTGGTACTGTGGGGACGACGGACGTAAAGGAGGACGTCGAGTGTGGCATTAAGGGGTGGAGAGGAGAGAGACTCAGATGAGAAGTTCATTGGTATTGTTAATTTGGCATAATAGTAGAAGAAGGAGGAGATAGGAAGTATCAAAGATTTCGGTAATGGAGAGATGTTGAGGAGCAGGTACCGTGAGTATCATTGGAGGAAGAAGGACTTCAAATGGGTCGGTGGGCTTTGGAGTGTGAAGTGGGTCGTGGATTAAAAGTTTAAGCCCGAATTTAATTGAGTTTAAATTTAATTTAAATAGTTAAAAATTGTTAATCCAATAACTTGATCATACGATATCAGATTGACGAACCGTAAGTTGAGCTGGGATCGTATGGACGGACACTACCCAATGGAACTGACTGGGAGTGGATTGGTGCTAGTTTGAATTTATGGAGAAATAAATTGTTTGATTCAAATCAAACAAACAGTTTACCGTTCTTTCGGGTATAATGTTACACGAGTTATTCAGAAAGACCGGGTTCAACCCATTCTGAATAATTGTCACGACGACCAAGAGTCAAAGATGAAGACGGTGATTGAGGACCGAAGGTTTTCACATCGTTGGGATGATGATGACTGGTATCTTGAATGGGGATTGGCCTTGCAAGGTAAGGTATTTAGTAATGATCATCCAAACGCATTTGGAGATCGACGGACATGTTGTTTCGCTCAGACCCAGAGCGGACTTGTAAATGGATTGCGTGTCTGACATTGTATTCATTTCTACTATATTTGTTGAACGCTACTGATTTTATATTTCTGTTTGGTGGTGAAGAATTTATTCTTTACTTATCACCCTTCTCTAAGACGTATGAGCTTAGAGGTTATATATATATATATTGGTAGATGATCAATGATATGGTAGGGTCTGACAATGTGGCATGCTAAGATGCAAATGATCAAGGCTTTGTTGAAAAGCAGGCCTTGTGGTTGATGGTCAAAGCACAGTCTATTTAGGCATAGCTTTGTGTTTATCGTGACTTCGCGAGCCTCATACACCGGTTGAGTCTAAAACGGGAGAAGGGAATGCAGTGAGTGCACACGTTTCTTTCTAGCTAGAAGTGGTGTTGGGCTATAACACGGCCCGACATTTGCTTATGTGGTTGATGGAATTTTTGCGAGGCCTCGGTTTATTCTTATCGGTCTCCCTCGGCCGATTTGTAGATCCAATAGGATCGGGGAGCGTGTGTTCAGGCATAACTAATCCACTAAAGTATTTGTGGACCAGCCCTGCTGTATCCAAGGGTTCGCCTGCTTCCGAATCCTGGGACATTGCTAGAGTGTCTCAAATCGGTCAGGAGCTTCTCCCTAGCCTTGACTCGTGATGGAAACCCAATTTCCAATACGCCCTTGCGGTTTTGATTGTATAACTAGTATGGCGACATAGTAGATGGTATCTATGCCATCTAGGATTGATATTATATTTGAAATGTTTTAAATACATATATACACACACATTGATAATATCGTTTTTACGTATCAAGCATCTTTTGACCATTATAAGGTAAAACCCTATCCTCTGGTGTGCGTTGCATTGTGTGATGGGACCTGGGTCTTATAGTGGTTTCATTTTTCTAAAAAGCATTGCGTTATTTGACGATTTACTTTATTTCTGCACTGGCAATCCATTGGAGTAAACCCGTTCCGCGTTAGCGGCGTGGTCCTGTGATTAGCCTACTTATTAGATAAGTTAAGTATAGAATTCTCACACCAGTCCCACGACTGACCTGTAGTTTGTTTCACTTTGCAAACTCGGGTGCCCTCTTTCCACACGAGCAGTCGAGTAGCTTTTTGCAGATATAGTTAAGCAGGATCCTGGATTGAAGCCTGAAGCTGGGTCTAGAATATTGGTAGCCTTCCGCTGAAATTAGTTCCGCTGCAATGTATTTAATTTATTGTAAATGTATCTTCCGCTGTCTTATTTATCGATGTACTCTGATATATTCGGTACTCTGATGTAACATTTATTATTGATGTTATAAAAGTCTGTGTTGTTGTTCTGATGTTGTTGTATGCCCAAATTTGCGGAATTTGAACGGTCTTGATCGTTCTTGCGATCGATTGGGGTCGGGCGAAATCCGGGGTCGTTACAGCTGGTATCAGAGTACAACAACAACAGACTTTTATAAACATCATAATAATGTTACATCAGAGTACATAATATCAGAGTACATTGGAATAAAATTACAGCGGAAGATAAATTACGATATTTTAATACATTGCAGCGGAAACAATAAAATAGATACAGCGGAAGACAACTATGCTCTGGACACAGCTTTAAGCTTCAATCCAGAATCCTGCTCGAGATAAGGACCTGTAGACAAACTACTCGACTGCCCGTGTGGAAAGAGGGCACCCGAGTTTGCAAAGGTGGAAACAAACAACGGGTCAGTTATGGGACTGGTGTGAGAATTCTTAACTAATTTAACTAATAGTAATAAAGCAAATCAAGGACCACGCCGCTAACGCGGAACGGGTTTACTCCAATGGATTACCATGCATAACTTAAAGTAAATCGTTAAACAACGCAATGCTTTTTAGAAAAATGAAACCATCATAAGACCCAAGTCCCATCACACAATGCAACGCAAACCGGAGGATAGGGTTTTACCTTATAATGGTCAAAAATGCTTGATACGATAAAAACGGATTTTGATATTATTATTAGTGTATATAAGTTTCAAGAACATTTGAAAGTAAATGTATCAATCCTAGGACACATAGATACCATAATACTATGCTTCCATACTAGTAATACAATCAAAACCGCATGAGGTCGTATTGGAAATTGGGTTTCCATCATGATTCAAGGCTAGGGAGGAGCTCCTTACCGATTCGAGACACTCTAGCTAATGCCTCAAGATCCCCCGCAGTGAACCCTTGGATAGCTGCAGGGCCGATCCACCATATGAGTTGCGGATTAGTTATTCCTGAACACACGTTTCCCGGTCCTATAGGACCTATCATCCGAGGCGCCTCATTCCATCATCCACATAAGTAAAATGTCGGGCCGTGTTAAAGCCCAAACACCACTTCTAGTTAGAAAGAAACGTGCTGCTCTCCCTGCGTTCCCTTCTCCTGTTTTAGACTCCGCCGGTGTGTGAGGCTCGCGAAGTCACGCTATACACAAAGCTATGCCTAAACAGGCTATGCTTTGATCATCCCACAAGGCATGCTTTCCAACAAAGCCTTGATCATATGCATCTTAGTATGCCACGCTATCACTCCATATCACACTACCAATCCTTTGCCAAAATATATGAAAGGATGTTAAGCAAGAGAATAAATTCTCCGCCACCAAACATTCATACATTCGACAGAAAATCAATAAATACAATATAAAGGAGTACAATGTCAGGCACACATTTCATTTATAAGCTTATGCTCTGGGTCTGAGCGAAAGCCAAATCCGTACAAATCAGTACTACGTCCGAATAACTACCATTTTAGCCCCGTCTTGGGAGCAAATCAATCAAGGGCCTCAACACTAGTTACCCATTCGATGTGAAGATCGTCGGTCTTCAATCGCTGTCTTCAATTCTTCGAACGTCGTATCATTATTTGGAATGAGAGTAAACTCAGATTTTCCAAATAACTCTCGCATATATAAATTTGAAAACCATTTCATATCGTTGTTAATAATTTATAATGATCTATCGCTATTTTTACTTTACACACACATCCTAAACATAACAATGTATATTTTACTCTTCCATTTTTCAATTTACACCAAATGTATATTTGGTTTCATTATTTTTCTAATGGAAATCCATTCCTTAGAAATGTAAATTTCTAATCTTATCTTATTATTTACATTGAAAAATGTAAATTTCTATTCCTATTTTATTTACATTGAGAAATGTAAACTTATACTTCAATATATTATTATATTGAAAATGTAACCTTTATTTCATATTCTACTTACATTGGAAAATATAAATTCCTAATCATTCTTTTGTTTCCTTTGATTACATTGAAAAATGTCAATCCTTTTTATTTGCATATAAAAAAAATATAATTTCTATTTCATCCTTATTTACATCGAAAAATGTAAGTTTCTATAATTTTCTAATTACATATAAAAATGTAGCTCCCTATTTTTCTATTTTTTACATTAGGAAAAATGTAACTTTTCTAATTCTTATTTACATTATGAAAAATGTAAAACTTTTTTAATCCTTATCTTATTATATTAAAAATGTAACTTTCTTTTATAACAAACTTGGAGGTGAAAATATTCATTTCATTATTAACACATAACGGTGTGAAAATAACGTCAATTTCTAAGTTATCCATTTATATTTTAATATGGGCTAGACCTCTCACATTAGGCCTGCAACTTGTGGATGCTGGATATGCCGGTTGGTTCCAGACAGACTTATCCCACTTGTTGGGCTTAACCTCGTGTCTTGGCCCAATTCGTATTTGTGCACTTGGACCTCTCATATTAGGCCCAACATTTGTGGCTGCTGGATATGCCGGTCGGGTCCGGGCAGACTTCTACCACAAATGTAACCTAACCTCGTGTCCAAGCACAATTATAATTATTATTTTTTTCAAAACATGTCATTATTTGAAATTATCCTTTCCATTAAAGAATCTTAATTTTAAGGTATTCTTTATTTCAAAATCTCTTGATTTCAAGTATCTTAATATAAATTGTAACTTTCCCTATTTTTATGATTCTCTAATAAAAATCTTTTCAAGATGTACAATTTTAAAACCATATCTTTTTACTTTAATATATTGACGCCAAAGATGTAATCTTTCTAAACCAACGTCAATTAATTTCATTAATTGAATATAAAATAAAAACATTTCTTTATTTCAAAATTGATAACATTTTGAAACCAAAATCTTCTTAATTTAACACATTGACAATTAACAAGGTAATCTCTTTAAATTCTAACTTTGTCTACAATCATAAATGACATACTTTTATATTGACATAAAAAAAATGGAATTCTATTTACAGTGCAAATTCTCTCTTCTAATTACATATAAAAATGTAATTTTTTATTTATGCGGTATAAATTATACTTTTGTTTACATATAAAAATGTGATCTTTATTACAATGCAAGTTCATACCTTAATTACATATAAAAATGTAATTTTTATCATGCGATGTAAATTCATATATAAATTACATATAAAAATGTAATTTTTATCATAAAGTGTAAGTTCACATTTTAAAAATGCAAATTTTCATTTCATTCTTTATTTACATAGGAAAATATAAATTCCTATGAAATCTTTATTTACATAAGAAAGTGTAAATAAAGGTCGTCGCTATAAATACGTTCATTTTATTTAGACAAGAAATGTATAAGTTGGTGTGTTCAGTTTATTACACACAAGTGTATAATTGGTGTGTTCAGTTTATTACACAAAAGTGTATGATTGGTGTGTTCATTTAATTGCACAAAAATGTATAATTTGTGTGTGTTCATTCAATTGCACAAAAATGAATAATTTGGGTGTGTTCATTTTCAATGCAAGCAAAAAGGATAATTTTGTGTGTCGTTCTATTTACACAAAAGTGAATAACTTTGTGTCATTTCTTTTCTAGCAACAATGTAATAATGTCCATTTTATTTCTAGCAAATTGACAATGTAAACAATGTCTACTTTTCATTCCTAACTAATTGACAACGTAACCAATATCTATGTTTCATTATCCAACTAAATGACGATGTAAAATGTCATTTTTATATTCAACTAAATAAGGTGAAATAAATGTCATTCTTCTTTTTAACAAACAAAATGATGTCTTTCTATTTAACAAACAAAAATGATATGGAATGTCTTTTTTTTCATGGAACTAAAATAAATGTTCTCCTTCTAATTCAACTAAATGACGGTGTAAATTGTCATTTTTCACTATCAACTAAATGAAGTCTTTTTATTCACTAACCAGAATGATGTCTGTTCTCTCCAAATTGACATGACGCTGAAAATGCATTCATTTTTACTAAATTTACATAACGCTAAAAATGCGTTCATTTTTACTAAAATGACATGACGCTACTAATATGTTCATTGTTATTCTAATTTACATTTCTTAACAAAAATGTCCTTTTATTTTAATTTACATTTTCTATTAAAAATGTCCTTTGATCTCTAATGCCTATTTTTTGTCATTCTTTTATATTTGACAAAATTAATATTTTTGTCCTTCTTTTACATTCGATAAAATGTATATTTTTATCTTTCTTTTTCATTTGACAACACATAGATTTGTGATAACCATAAAAGTGAAATTCTATCATCAACCTAAATTTGACAAATAATTTCATGTTAACGATAAAAGTGAAATTTTATCGTTAATCTAAATTTAACAAGCATGGTGCAATTTTTTTTACCACTATCTTATTCTAACAAACAAGAGACATACAAATTAATTCAATCATCCATCGCATTCATACAACAACCAACACCAAATAAATATATATAGCATTAACATAAATTATATACAAGGTGAATATACAATTTGCAGTGAAATAAATAAATAACTTTATTTAAAAAAATAGAATTCTCACCAAACCATTCAGATCTGAAATTTTCAAAGTGTTTGGTTTCAGCTCTAGTCAGCTTCATAGCGTAGATCTGATCCATACAAGTCCAACGCTTTCAGTTTCGTTCGATTCTGATTTGAAATGAATAAGTTACGATGATTCGAACATTGGATAAATTAATACGTTATTAAATAAAATAATTAGTTTAATTAATCTCTCCTCCTAACCTTTCTTCCACTTCAGAACAAAGGCCGCACGTTTTCACTACTATGCTCGATCCTAGGCTTTGAATTTTCTATTGATTCTTGCGGCTTGAAGATGATCGGGTGACAGGACATCGGAGAGGAGAGGAAGGGGATCTTGCGCCTAGGATGGTGTAGGGTGTGGTGGGGCCTAGGGGGGCGCGGTGGGGCTGTTTGGTCGCGGGTTGAGGGGATGGGTTCGGCCAAATCTCTTGCCTAAATCCGATCATCACCTTATGGATTGGTAGAGGAGGAGAAGAGCTTCGAAATGTATATAGTTTGTCTTCTAATTCATAGAGAGGAGGGAGAGATTGAGGGAGGAAGTTTCGGCCATTCTAGGCCATGAAACTAAAGTGGCGGCTGAGTTTTGGTAGGGAAGGATTAGGGTTGGGATTAAGGAGTATATTTATATTATTATATTCACTAATTAGCCCATTAAGGTCCGATTTGGCCCGAACTCAGAATTAGACATGCTTACTGTCTATCTTAATGTTTTGACGTCTTCTGAACGCGATGGAACATGTTTCGAGGCCCAATTTTGAATTTTACAGCGTTTTTTATTTATTTTTAATATAAATCCTTTAATTTTTTTATTCAACCGTACATGAAAATTCACCGGGGTCACAAATTAACTTCAAAAATTCCCGAAAAATATATTTAGCTATGTTTTGATGTTGCGGACCTAGGAAAATTAATTTCGTTCAATTCTGAGCTCGTATGAATTTTTAATGAATTTTTAAAGTTAAAAATTGTCCGTTTACACTGAAAAATCAATTATAATTATATATTAATTGTAAAAATTATGAAAAATTAAACTTAACTATATTTTGACATTTCGTTTCCAACAATAGTGGTTTCGTCGAAAACAGAGGTGGTTTGAAAAATGGCTATTTTCAAGGCATATATATTTATTATTAAAAATACATTTTTAAGCAAAAAAATTCCGAAACTCAAAATATATAAGTTTTTACTGTTTTTCAATGTAGAAACATCATTCAGAACTCAATGGAAGTGGTTTCGAGTTCAAATTCCTTCGTATGCAAAAAGTAGCATTTTGACCTTTGTAAATTTCATAAGGACCTTTCTAAATTTTAATTTGGGCATAACTTTTGATTTCCGCTATGAAATTTCAATTTTTCATATTCGTTAGAAAGATATTTTTAAATAGATTCTAATATTTTTGGTTTCACTAAAATCCGTTAAATTTTGCATCCTATACGGTCAGTCAAAGTTCAAGTTTGACTTTTCAAACTACCGCGCTATTTCTAACTCTTCTTATAATTAAAATTAAATTATTCATTCTAACTTCGATTTAAATCAACTTTCAATCATTATTATTTTAAATAAATTATTTTAAATATCAAAAACTCATTAAAATTACTTAAAATAAAATTTTAAATTGGCCCCAAAATTCAGGGTTGTTACAGTCTCCCCCACTTAAGAACTTTTCGTCCTCGAAAAGGAACGAAGCTAAAGTTGTTTAAGCATCCTATCTCAACTTTTATTCTTTAATTTGTTTCTATAGTTTTATTAGTTGAACTAATAATTACACTACACAACCATCAATCAATTAGTTGATTAGCTTTTAAAATATATAACTTTTATATATTCAAAAATCATATTTTCTAAAATAGATTATAATTACAAATACGTATATTATAGGCTTGCTACTCTCAACTCATTCTAGGGCATTACTAACCCCATCTCTAATGAGTTTTCCCATTCTAGGATACTGCTGATCCTATCTCTAACGAGTATTCTTATTGGAAATTACTAATCCAATCTCTGATGAGTCTTTTATTCCGTGTGAATGAGTTGTATCCCAAAGTTGGTGGTGGTGCGATTTGAAGATAGGGTGCTGGAGCGTATGGGTTCAGCGAGGTACATTAGGAACGAAGAAGAAACACGGAAGGTAGCGCTTTAAGGAACCTTATTATAATTTAATTAATTTAATTAATTACTTAACGATGTAATCAACATATAAAAAAGCATATCTTTTGCAATCGAAATCAGAAATCAACGAAACCAGTTGTGTTGGAATCATGATAACAAGATCTAGACTATGGAACTGACCAAGACCAAAACTGAGCATGTTGGAAATTTCAAATCTAAATTATTCGGTGAGAATCTCTGATTTTCACAATTTAAATTTATTTATTTAATCATTCTAATTTGTTAAATAATTATTTGTATGATCTATGCTGTGATGTATTGTGTGGATTGTTTTGATGGATTGTATGATATTGTGTTGTATTGAGTAGATCTGTCATTTTATCGTTTGGATTTGTATGGATCTGATATTAAACATCGCAGTTGGTAATTTAGATTAAACCAGAATTTTGATCTATATGCGCGCTGCTATTTTTTTTTCAGTTCTATACATCATAAGATTTGCTGCAATGGAAAGATTCAATTTTTAATTTTTTATATAAGATTTGTAATTGGAAAGATAATTAACTTTGATATCGTTAATAATAAAATTGGAAATTAAAATAAACGATTAATATGGATTTAAATGGAAATTTAAGAAAGAAGAATTTGATTCGATTCTAAACTTTTTCCTAATGATATAACAAGTAGAGTAGTTAATATAACTATGATTTTGGGATGCTAATAAATTTGAAATGGGAAATTCAGCAGGTTGATTGATTACTTCAAAATGGAAACTACAAATATAAAAGTCATATAAATAAATGTAATTGTAAATGATCTATTTTGGGTCCTCATAAATAAGATTTATAACTAGAACCATTTTAATCATATTTGGAATTTCATATATGTTGAAATTTTTAAATTAACTTATATGGTAATAATATACGTTCGTTGTTTGTGTAATGAAGGTCCACCGGTAATAAGTATCATTATTTATGTGAATTTAAAATTTAAATTATCAAATTATTTATATGGTAATTATTGAGAGTTGGGATTAAATATTAAATTATTTGTGTAAAATTGGGTTAATAAATTCATAATTTAATTTTGTAATTGATTGTGGAAATTTATTGGTGTAATTAATAATTGAAATACAAATTTGAATTTGTAATTAATGAAATCCAACTTACTTGAAAAATAGTAACTTTATTTATCATAATTGAAATTAAAATTTGGTTTGTTTTGGTAAGTATTAAAATTTATATTTATGTATTTGAATGAAATGGAATCAATTAATTTATAATTGGAATTAAAATTGAATGTTCAATCAAAATTGTAATTAATAGGAATCAATGCAATGGGATGGAGAGGATGCGCCCGTTTCCTTTCGGCTCTTGGGCTTGCGCAACGGAAGCGTGGTGGGCCCATAACCCATAGGTCCCAGGATTGAAACCTGGCTCTGATACCAACTGTAAAGACCTGTAAATTCCCGCTCTTTGGATCGACCATAAACCACACAAGTCTGACCCAAAGGTTGGAAATCCACGAATACTTTAACTTCGGGAATACAACAACATCAGAACAATAACAACAGACTTTTATAACATCAATAATAAATGTTACATCAGAGTACATAATATCAGAGTATATTGACTAATAATTACAACAGGAGATAATTTTACATGATTTTAATACATTGCAGCGGAAAACAAAATAACTAAGGCAGCGGAAGACTTCCAATGTTCTGGACACAGCTTTAAGCTTCAATCCAGGATCCTGCTAAAGAGATAAACCTGTAGACAAACTGCTCGACTGCCCATGTGGAAAAGAGGGCACCCGAGTTTGCAAAGGTGGAAACAAACAACGGGTCAGTCATGGGACTGGTGTGAGAATTCCTATCTAATTTAACTAATAGTAATAAAGAAAATCCAAGGACCACACCGCTAACGCGGAATGGGTTTACTCCAATGGATTGCTGGTGCATAAACTAAAGTAAATCGTTAAAACAACGCAATGCTTCTTAGAAAAATGAAACCATCATAGGATCCAAGTCACATCACACAATGCAACGCAAACCGGAGGATAGGGTTTTACCTTATAATGGTCAAAAATGCTTGATACGATAAAAACGGATTTTGATATTATTACTAGTGTATATAAGTTTTCAAAAATAGTTCAATCATAATGTATCAATCCTAGGACACATAGATACCATAATACTATGCTTCCATACTAGAAATATAATCAAATCTGTGGGTTCGTATTGGAAGTTTGGATTTCCATCATGAGTCAAGGCTAGGGAGGAGCTCCTTACCGATTCGAGACACTCTAGCTAATGTCCCAGGATCCCCCGCAGTGAACCCTTGGATAGCTGCAGGGCCGGTCCACACATACAGCTTCGTGGATTGGCAATTCCTGAACACACGTTTCCCGATCCTATAGGACCTATCATCCGAGGCGCCTCATTCCATCATCCACATAAGTAAAATGTCGGGCCGTGTTAAAGCCCAAACACCACTTCTAGCTAGAAAGAAACGTGATGCTCTCCCTGTGTTCCCTTCTCCCGTTTTAGACTCCGCCGGTGTGTGAGGCTCGCGAAGTCACGCTATACACAAAGCTATGCCTGAACAGGCTATGCTTTGATCATCCCACAAGGCCTGCTTTTCAACAAAGCCTTGATCATATGCATCTCAACATGCCACATCGTCACTCCATATCACACTACCAATCCTTTGCCGAAATATATGAACGGGTGTTAAGCAAGAGAATAAATTCTCCGCCACCAAACATCCATACATTCGACAGAAGATTAATAACATGATATTTAATGGAGTACGATGTCAGACACACAATCCATTTATAAGCTTATGCTCTGGGTCTAAGCGAAAGCCAAATCCCTACAAATCAACACTACGTCCGGACGACCACCACTGTAGCCCCTTCAAGGTAGCTACTTCAATCACGGGCATCAACAGTCGTCGTCCATTCGATATGAAGATAGTCGATCTTCAATCGCCGTCTTCAACTCTTGAATTTTAAACGTCGTTCAAATTATTTGGAATGAGATGGACTCGGACTTTCAAAATAATTCTCGTACATATATAAGTTGGAAATCATTTCATATCGTTATTAGTAATTTGTAACGATTTACCTTTATTTTTATATATATAAAAATAATTAAATTCCATTTCATTAACGTAATTACATAACAAGTAGTGAATGTTTTGCTTCACAACCTATCGAAATGTTTATAATGTGTAATGAAATTTATTTTATTTCATTACATTTTGCTAACGAAAAGCATTCCTATTTGTATATACAACATTAACGTACAATGTACACACCATAATGTTTATTTTTATTTTCATACACATACACATCTTATACATAACAATGTACATTTTCTTGTTTCATCCTTCGAATTACACAAAATGTATTTTGTGTATCATACCAATTACAACAAAAATAGGCATTCTTGTGTTTCATTTCAATTTCAACAAACGAATATTTTTGTTCATCCACTTTTACTTCTACAAAAATGAGTATTTTTGTTTGTTTATTTCAATGTAACAAAATTGATAATTTTGTTATCTTTTCAATGCAAAACACAAAAATAATAATTTTACATTACAAACAAAACGATAATTTTGTGTGCTAATCTATTTACAAGAAAATGAAATTTCCATATTTTTAATCTTTTTAATGAAAAACTAATTCATTAAAATATAAATTTCATATCCTTATTCTTTTTAGTTAAAATCCAATTACATAAAAATGTTATTTCACACTTTTAATCTACATGCATGAAAGAATGAAATTTTCCACTTTTTAATCTAATTTACATTAAAATGTAAACTTTTTAAAGATGAACTGCCAATGTGAGTAAATCTCACTAACTCTGAACAGTTTATCAATTCATGTTGTATTTTTTGAACTGTTAAATATTGGCTGATTGACTGTGTGTTGATTGTTTGATTAAACTGCTAGTTAGTTAGTTGAATTTCTATATTGATTCTGTTTAACAGAATATATCATATGGAACTGAAAGTGATTTTGATTTTATTGTGTAACATCTGTGATGTAGGGAGACAGGTTGGAGGAATCCAACTGGATTCCTCAACATTTATTTTACTGTGATTCATATATTGTGATATATGATGTGATATATAATCTGTTGTCGATTATATGTGTTTGAACGATATTGGTCATCGTGATTTGATGTGTTAAATACCATAACATACCGGAATGGTGGAAAGGGAATTTTCAAAATGAATATTGAAAATAGATTTATTTATAAAATCAAGAGGATTTTATAAGAGAGAATATTTATAAATAGAATATTTATAAATAGAAGTATTTATAAATGGAATATTTATAAATAGAAATACATTAAGTGGAATTATAAATAAATGAAATCTTTATAAATGGAATATTTATAAAGTGAAGTATTTATTTAGAATAAGTAGATAAGATACAATAAAATGGATTATTTATTTGTTAAATAAATTAAATATTAAATAGGGATTATTTACTTAGAAAATAAATAGAATATATAAGTCAAGACTTATATAAAGAAGTAATAATCGTTTTCAACATCGATGTTTGAAACTGAATAAGGACAAAAAGTTAAACCAGTTAGAGTTAACCAGTTAGAGTTAAACCAGTTAGAGTTAACCAGTTAGAGTTAACCAGTTAGAGTTAAACCAGTTAGAGTTAAACCAGTTAGAGTTAACCAGTTAGAGTTAAATCAAAGGAGTTAAATCGAATAGATTTAGAGTTAAATCAAAAGAAATAAATCAAAGGAGTTAAATCAAAAGAGTTAAGTGAATAGAGTAAATTGAATAGAGTTATCAAATATACTTTATTCGAAGGGAGGAGTTATCGAATAGAGATATATTCGAACGAGAGTTACATAAGGAAGTGTTAAAGAATTAAAAGGTGAACTTTGTCTATTTCAAGGTTAGAAACGTTGTTCAGTTAAGGTCTGAGAGGTAGTATTACCCCAACTTGATTGACTTCATTTTTAACTAAGGAATGGTTAAGGTTCGATAGTGAAGGTGGGTTAAAGGAATTTAGTTAATAAGAGTAATGGTTTGAGTTGGCATCGCGATGGTTTGTTTATACATCTGTCTAAGTCCAATGAAGGAGTTTTGGAAATGTTTTCCAACTAAGAACCAGAAATGTTTTCTGATATAGAAAAACAAGAAATGGAAATGTTTTCCAATGGTAATAACATATATTTTCTAAATTTAAAAAATAAGAAATGTTGAATATAGGGAAATAGGAGATAAGTAAATTAATGAAATAGAGAGATAAATGTTGAATGATGATTGATCGATATAATTTTCCTCCTAGAAATAATATCATTATTTGCACACCTGTTTTTCTTTGATGGTTAAATCATAGACTATCGAAGTTTAGACCATTTTAACTTTGTTAATATGGAGAGATCGGTTGGATTATTATCCAAAGAACCACTCTGTATTGGCATAAGTGTTGCGAATCATATATGCCAAAGATAAATGAAGAAGGAGTAAAGTGAAAGGGCTATTGTATAAGTCTTAGATAATAGTGTCTAAGATGGATGTATTGAATAGTGCCTTCGGTTCATCATGTTCCTGGATGACTTGTATGGACGGATGTCGGACAGAGTATTTCCAGACGATCACGTATATTGATTTCTCCAACCGTACCAAGAGTGGAAGCGGAGAAGGAAACTTCTTTTAGCTAACACATAATGTATGGCTGAGGACGTCAATCGGTGATTTGATGGATTTGACGATGTGGCATTCAAAGAGAATCTGGTGTGATGATAAAGCGTAGCTTCTAGCCTCACATCCGGTAAATGACAGAAATCGGGCAGGAAGCATGGCTAAGTCGGTCGCACCGAAGTAGGGTGTATAATCACCTGATCTAGAGTTTCATTTACTTCTAAAAATCTATTGTTGATGCTGTCCCATTCGGGAAACGGTTGCTGATCCCAACCGTTGGTGATATACATTCGATACACTCAAGCGAAATGAGTGGTCGTTCATGTGTGGCCGGGTTGCAAGATATTCTTGTTGAACCCAGTGTATTCCTTTCTAGAGGTACACTAGCAAAAGGTGGTTCCATACCTTGTCATAGTTGGAAATCCATTACCCAATACATGCTTGCTGTAACACCCCACCTCCTCCAGGGTGGCTCTTGCAAGCAACTCTGACTTTGGTGGGGCGTTTTAAAACAAGGTAAACATGCATAATGATATAACAAGGCAGGACATGACATATATATATGTAAATAAACAGAGTAAGTAGATAGATAAAACAGAGGAAGAATTTTAAACCATTTCAAAAACAAGTCTGCTACATCATAATGTCAATTTCCCAAATAAACAAGTCTAGTACATAAAATAACATCATCTGAAACTGAAAAGGAAAACATAAAAGTAGCTATCCCCAAAGTGGAAAAACCATAGCGAGCTCAAGTCCAAAGCATACATGAGCAATCCAAGAAAGCAGCTAAGATCCAAGCTAGGCTCCTGTATTCCCTCCCTGAGAACCTGGGGGGGGGGGGGGGGAACGGAAGAAAAGAGGCGAAAGAAAACAGGTCAGTCAAAAAGACTGAGTAAGCCCTGCTACGATCAGTCTATAAACTAATAAAGTTAACAGCATGATGGAAACTGAGATGATCATAGATAACAACATACTGGCATGATAAATTGACTACAAGATAGATAGAGGTGTCATCGCATAAACAAGGTTAAGTTCTGCACCACGGTGTACTAGCAAACCAACATAACAGGTATTGATCCCTTGGCCCAAGCTTTGACCCAATAACATGAAGTGACCTTAATATAAGGTCCAACCAAACGGTCTAGTCAATCGGCTCCCTATAAGCCTAGCACGTCAAGTGTTGGTGTCCATACGGCCCACATATGGATGTAGTCAGACTGTGCTGGGTCCACCTTCGGGTGTATCAAGCCCTCGGGTGTCAACCCCAGACACTGAAGCAATAATGCACAGTCTAAACCTACTGGTACCCGTGCCTCGAGTTCGTCCAATACCGGATTACGTGCACGTCCGTAGCCCGCCTGGACCCGCACCGCTGTACCACTCAGTCGTCGCTTTGGTCGCTTACATCAGTCCAGTAATCGTGCCCCGCCCTAGCCCAGCCTCTAGGGTTGTGATGATACCAAACTGGGATTACTGCTGGAACAGACCACGTTGCTAGGGTTTCCTAAGAGGGTTAAGTGCGATTTAACCCTTCACTAATCATGGATTAAATTGGTTAAGTGTAACCGACAGTTCACAACTTAACCCCATTTCAATCCCTCAAACCCCCAAATGGATTAAATTGGTTAAGTGTAACCGACAGTTCACAACTTAACCTCATTTCAATCCCTCGAATCCCCAAATTGGTTAAGTGTTAGTGGACCCTGACTTAACCCTAACCATGAGGCATTAATTAGTTTAATGCACCTTAACCTCTCACATTAGACTTTGTTGTGGTTACCTAGTTAAGCCGGTGGGTTCCGGGTAGATTTACACCACAACTTGGTCTAACCTCGGGTCTTGGCACCACATGACCAACTTCTCACATTGGGTCCTATTGTTTGTAGCCACTAGTTAAGCCGGTAGGTTCCGGGTAGAATTACGCTACAAACTCAACCCAACCTCGAGTTGGCCACACTTATGTTTTCTAAGTGTCATGTCCACTTTATTTCAAAACATAATTACAAGTCAACAAATACTTGGGTAGACCTAACTTAATAGGTAAATTCCCAAGGGGTAGACCTAACTTAATAGGTAAATTCCCAATCTTATATTTTCATGTATTTTAAGTTTACCCAAACCCCCCCAACGTCGTTCTATCGCTTACATATTCGTAATAACGCATAAAGGATAGGAAGAGGGAACTTGGCATAACATACATGATGAACTTGCATATCACAACAAACATGCATAACATGTTAGACTTGCATAACTTAGCATAGTAAACTTGCATATTACCATAAACATGCATAACATGTTAAACTTGCCTAACATAGCATATGGAACTTGCATAAACATACATAACTTGTCAAACATGCATAACATGTCATTGTGAACTTGCATAAGCATGCATAACTTGTTAAACATGCGTAACATGGCATAGTGAACTTGCATAAACATGCATAACCCAATAAACTTGCAAATCATGGCATAGTGAACTTGCATAAACATGCATAACTCAATAAACTTGCAAATCATGGCATAGTGAACTTGCATAAACATGCATAACTCAATAAACTTGCAAATCATGGCTTAGTGAACTTGCATAAACATGCATAACTCAATAAACTTGCAAATCATGGCTTAGTGAACTTGCATAAACATGCATAACTCAATAAACTTGCAAATCATGGCTTAGTGAACTTGCATAAACATGCATAACTCAATAAACTTGCAAAAATCCCAACTTGCATCACATATTAACTTTAGAGTTTCTAGAATGAAGGTAAGAGGGCTTACAAATATTATGAAGACACAAATCTACTAATAAAGATTGAGAAGCCCTTTATGCAAGCATAAAAACCCAAAACAAAGCTCCAATAAGAAACACCCTTAGCAAAAATCCCAAAAACTCTAGCTTAGCAAATAAAACTTGCAACTTGATGTTGTATGCAAGCTAATGATCATTCATACAACTTAGAAATGCTTGTATGAACATCATAATCTTCATAGGAATGATTTTTGAAGAGGGTGGAGGCTAGGGTTTTTAAGTGGAGGCCATTTGAGAAATCAATTTGCCATAGTTTAGCTACTAGAATGAATAAATTAGGTTTTAGGGTAGGATTAGGGTCTTATTTATAGAAGATTAAAGTGTTTTTAGCCCTAGGATTAACCCTAGGTTAGTTTAGGTCCGTCAGATTTCGGAATTCTCTAGAACCAAGCCACAAGACCAGACCAAGATCCAAAATGGTGCGCCAGGCAAAACTGCCCGGCCACCCTGTGTCGATAGGGCTGTCGACAGGGCTGTCGACACCCTGGGGACCCTGTCGACATGCCTGTCGACATGGGGGTCCTGGCGGGAGTTTTCCCGCCTGCGCCAGTTTGCCCTAATTTCCAATTTTGAACTTGAAATTCAAATCTGTTTTTGACATGGAAATTTTTGAAAACTTCAATGGGCCTTAACTGGGTCATACGGACTCCGATTATCGAAAACTCGGACTCTATTTCGCGTATTTTTCCGAGACGAACGCAATGGCATAGCCCGTTTCCCTTGATTCAGATTTTAGAATTAAATTCTGCCTCGATTTATGTTATAACAGGTTATTGAAAATACGGGTTGTTACATTCTCCCCTCCTTAAAGGATTTCGTCCCCGAAATCTTCAAGTTAGGAAGAACGTATCCTACCATCCAATCATCCATCTACTCAAAGCATCATCCACGAGCAATCATTGTCCTTACAAGATTCTAAAGGTGGTATGAACATATGCAAAAGTGTGTGTATATGTACTTATCTAATGCAAAGATCAGGCGGTTACTGATACAGTAAACCTCCTTAATGCATATGTATGTCAGTGAAATGAATCCATATGTATGCAAATTCCTAACATAATTCATAGTATCTATATGAGTGCACATACATTCTTCCATATGCAACATCCATGTGGTAGCGCAACAAGTTTCAACCATGAATAAGTGTAAGCACTCATGCATATGCAACATGAAGAGTGTGTGAGCTGATCTAGTGCCTAATGTGTATAATGCATCCACGAGTAACCACTTGCAAACACTTGCAACCACTTGCAAACATCAAGCATAACATGTTTCAAATACATGTTTCATCCAAAGGGTTTCTACCTAAGGTCCTCATGACAAGATAAACACGATAAACTAGATAAACATGGACAGAGAGATATGCTAAAAAGAGACCTTAGAAGATAAGCAAGATAAACTCCTTTTTGAATTACAAGAAATCCATTCAAACTCTGACATATAGTACTAACCGATGAGTCATAACCCCCTTATGGAGTTTACAACAGAAATAAGATCGAGAATGGGACCGAGAGGATATATATACAAAAGATAACTTGCAAGCAAGCTCCACAGGAAAACAAGGATCAAGGATGTACTCTTACAAAGAGATATGATGCGTGTATCTAGTCTTCACTCTTCTTAGTCACGTTTCCTTGAGCTTAACTCCACTGTGCTTTGACCGTCTTTTACTTCATGATTTCTTGGCTTCCTAACTCTTATTTCCCAAATTCGAGTTGGAACTCATTTCATTATCGCCTCTCGTCTTCCTTTTCCACTTATATTTTTTTCTGTATACCTGGCTTAAACATAACTGCAACCTCATGATTTCATGCAAGCTCTCCAAAATTCACTAGTGAATCCTGGATCTCGTCTACTTACTATAAAGTATTCCACGCAGCAGAACTTTTCTTGAAAATACCAATCCACGTTGCCAATTGCCCTTACGAACGTGATTTTCTATAACTCATGCTTAATCGAAATGAACCATCCGCCTATGAGTGATAGGTCATACCTAGATTCAGTTGCCTACCCATGGCTTCCTGTAGGCTATTTCAAAACTGGCCAACTTCTTGAGGGTAAATCGTTGCTAACCATGATGCAGTCCTCTCGCTCTTCACCGGACTGAAATGAGCACTCTTCGTGAGTCTACCTATTATGACCCACCTACCCGTATTCCCTTTCTTTGATCTAGGTAATCTATCCACATAATCTATCGAGATGTTTTCACACTTCCCTTGCGGAACCTCCAATGGAGGTAATGGCCCGCCGGGCTTCTATGACTTGGCCTTAACCTGGTGGCACAACATGCATCCTGAGACCAACTCGGCCACCTCCTCGAGTGATGCGCATCTTCAAGAACCCTCTTTACCAAGTCTTCCACTCGAGGAACACATAATCTCTCATCGCGCCTTAGTCATCCCTTGTCATCTATAATATATCTAGCGAGGTGACTTAACATCTCGCCTCGAATCAACTGGTCCATGTTCTTGACTAACTGCGGGTCTTCTTCCTGTGAAAACCCCTTCTTGATCCAGAAGAGTAAGTCTAAGCTCAGGGAATGCTAACTAACTAGCCAAACGGAGAGAGCTTCTTACTTCAATTGCCCTCCTTCGAGTTTTCCGGTCTTAAACCGCAACCACTTTAGCGGAATCCACCGCTAAGCCTTACTTAGGAACTATGTGCCCAAGAATTCCAACTTCTTTCCTCCAAAGTGACATTTGGAGAACTTGACCTTCAACTGGTGGCTCTAAGTGTATCCATCACCTCCTTGAGATGTCTAGCATGCTCTTCCTCGTTCTTTTAAGGAGATCAAAATATCGTCTACGACGACCGCGACAAACTTGTTCAAGGACTCCCTAAACACCCTACCCATCAAGTTCACGTAATATGCGGGTGCATTAGTCAAACCAAATAGCATGACTAGCCATTCCAAAAATCCATCTAGAGTCCTAAACGCAGTCTTGTCAATTCCATCCTCAGCCATCCTAAACTGATGGAATCCGGTAGCTAGATCAAAAGAAAACAGATGCTCCTACAAGCTGATTAAACAAATCATCGATCCTTGATAACGGTTGTCTATTCTTCTCACGATAATCAACACATAAGCGAAGCAAACTGTCCACATTAGTAACGAATACTACTGGAGCACCTTACTCGAAAATGCTTCGTCTCAGGAAGTTCTTCTCAAGCAACTCCTTGACTTGCTTTCTTAACTCTCATCTCGTGAGGTCATGTGCCTAACCGGCCACGAAACTGGCTTGGTATTACCAACCAGATAATGCGGAAATCTATCCCACGTCTAGGGGTAACCCCTTTACTTCCCCCAAGATATCAGGATATTCTCGGACCACCCTCACAGATTGCAAACTATCGATAGACGAGTCGAGGGATTCAAGATAACATAACATGACGGGACCCATAGGGTTGCTAGAAATTTCTAGGGTATTACCGAGGCGAGTCATGAGCCTCACAACCCTATATACAAAAACCAAGAATGGCTCCAAAACAGGACAACCATTCCATGCCCACAACCAACCCATATCCCCTGAAACCGAGAATATAAACATCCCACGAGAATTGTATACTCAAGATAGAAATTTTCAAATCCACCCAGACCACAGACAATTGGGCGGAAACCCCAATTGGATTTGAAACACATACGGGATCATCAACTAGGCTAGTACTTAGGTGCAAACTTTCAACTAGATCAGATGAAATAAAACTATGCGATGCGCCAGAATCAAACAAAGTACGAACAGGGAAAGTCAGAAAATGTAAACAAGACTTTCAACAGAAACACTACCTCTATCATGAGCTGGAAGAACGGTGTTGAGGGGATGAACTCGCCCTCCAGATAGTCATGCATACTGAGTCTGACCTTGCCCTTGTTTCCTCGGGCAATCCTTGCTGAGATGTCCAAACTCACCACAATGAAAGCATTCGCCCCGCTTTCTCTTCTTCTTCCTACATTCCCTGGATATATGTCCAACTTTACCACAGAAGTTGCATTTCCTATTCTCTCTTGGCTTGTCCTTGCGGTTGTTGTTATTCTTGCCTCGTTTCCCGGAATTTACCCTCTTGCCTTGAGACTCATTCGCCTTGACCTCTTTCTTGTCATTGTTATCTTCTTCTTGAAGTAGGGCCATATTCACCAAATTCTCGAAAGTCGCCCCCAAGGGTATATGAGACATGGCCGAACCATGTAATGGCTCGTTTAATCCTAGAGCAAAGTATAGGGCCTTCTTCTGGGTTGTATTAACCAAGTCTAAATCGACCCGAGCCAGTTGATTAAACTTATCTATGTATTCCCTAATAATCATGTCCCCTTGCTTCAGTGATAAGAACCTCAGTCCAAACCTTCCTCTAAAGTCATCCCAAGTCTCAATTGGCCTAGTAGCGGTGGTGACTACCCACCAACGTGCAGCTTCTTCCTTTAGCAACCATACTGCTAATAAAACCTTCCTGCGGTCACCTATATCAAAGGTGGCTAAAAGATCCTCGGTCTCTTTCAACCAATTCCTTTGCTCTACAAAAGTCTCTGTTCCACTAAAATTCTTGCCACCCATCATCTTAAAGTTCTTACAAGTTTCCGCAAAATCCGCTTGTGGAGGCTGAGGGAGAAGAGGAACATCAGCTACGGAAGGAGGAGGAGGAACAGCGGCCTTGACTGGAAAGACAATATTAGAGACACCCGGGACCGGTGCCGTGACTTCCAAGTACCGATGAAACCAATCGGGTATTGTTACTCCTTTGGGCAAGATGAGGTTATCAGACATGCTGGAAACGAAAAGAAAAGAGTTTAAACGAGGGGTCAAAGGATAGTGCTAATGGCTTTTGGGGAATAGCCTTTTAAAAATAACTAGACTTTTCTTTGGAAAATACTTTATACTTGGTTTTGAAAATAGTTTTCCAAAGGTTTTAAAAACCTTTTTATCCCTTCTCGTAAACCATATGCTCTGATACCAAATGTAACACCCCACCTCCGCCAGGGTGGCTCTTGCAAGCAACTCTGACTTTGGTGGGGCGTTTTAAAACAAGGTAAACATGCATAATGATATAACAAGGCAGGACATGACATATATATATATATGTAAATAAACAGAGTAAGTAGATAAATAAAACAGCGGAAGAATTTTAAACCATTTCAAAAACAAGTCTGCTACATCATAATGTCAATTTCCCAAATAAACAAGTCTAGTACATAAAATAACATCATCTGAAACTGAAAAGGAAAACATAAAAGTAGCCATCCCCAAAGTGGAAAAACCATAGCGAGCTCAAGTCCAAAGCATACATGAGCTATCCAAGAAAGCAGCTAAGATCCAAGCTAGGCTTCTGTATTCCCTCCCTGAGAACCTGGGGGGGAAACGGAAGAAAAGAGGCGAAAGAAAACAGGTCAGTCAAAAAGACTGAGTAAGCCCTGCTACGATCAGTCTATAAACTAATAAAGTTAACAGCATGATGGAAACTGAGATGATCATAGATAACAACATACTGGCATGATAAATTGACTACAAGATAGATAGAGGTGTCATCGCATAAACAAGGTTAAGTTCTGCACCACGGTGTACTAGCAAACCAACATAACAGGTATTGATCCCTTGGCCCAAGCTTTGACCCAATAACATGAAGTGACCTTAATATAAGGTCCAACCAAACGGTCTAGTCGATCGGCTCCCTATAAGCCTAGCACGTCAAGTGTTGGTGTCCATACGGCCCACATATGGATGTAGTCAGACTGTGCTGGGTCCACCTTCGGGTGTATCAAGCCCTCGGGTGTCAACCCCAGACACTGAAGCAATAATGCACAGTCTAAACCTACTGGTACCCGTGCCTCGAGTTCGTCCAATACCGGATTACGTGCACGTCCGTAGCCCGCCTGGACCCGCACCGCTGTACCACTTAGCCGTCGCTTTGGTCGCTTACATCAGTCCAGTAATCGTGCCCCGCCCTAGCCCAGCCTCTAGGGTTGTGATGATACCAAACTGGGATTACTGCTGGAACAGACCACGTTGCTAGGGTTTCCTAAGAGGGTTAAGTGTGATTTAACCCTTCACTAATCATGGATTAAATTGGTTAAGTGTAACCGACAGTTCACAACTTAACCCCATTTCAATCCCTCAAACCCCCAAATGGATTAAATTGGTTAAGTGTAACCGACAGTTCACAACTTAACCTCATTTCAATCCCTCGAATCCCCAAATTGGTTAAGTATTAGTGGACCCTGACTTAACCCTAACCATGAGGCATTAATTAGTTTAATGCACCTTAACCTCTCACATTAGACTTTGTTGTGGTTACCTAGTTAAGCCGGTGGGTTCCGGGTAGATTTACACCACAACTTGGTCTAACCTCGGGTCTTGGCACCACATGACCAACTTCTCACATTGGGTCCTATTGTTTGTAGCCACTAGTTAAGCCGGTAGGTTCCGGGTAGAATTACGCTACAAACTCAACCCAACCTCGAGTTGGCCACACTTATGTTTTCTAAGTGTCATGTCCACTTTATTTCAAAACATAATTACAAGTCAACAAATACTTGGGTAGACCTAACTTAATAGGTAAATTCCCAAGGGGTAGACCTAACTTAATAGGTAAATTCCCAATCTTATATTTTCATGTATTTTAAGTTTACCCAAACCCCCCCAACGTCGTTCTATCGCTTACATATTCGTAATAACGCATAAAGGATAGGAAGAGGGAACTTGGCATAACATACATGATGAACTTGCATATCACAACAAACATGCATAACATGTTAGACTTGCATAACTTAGCATAGTGAACTTGCATATTACCATAAACATGCATAACATGTTAAACTTGCCTAACATAGCATATGGAACTTGCATAAACATACATAACTTGTCAAACATGCATAACATGTCATTGTGAACTTGCATAAGCATGCATAACTTGTTAAACATGCGTAACATGGCATAGTGAACTTGCATAAACATGCATAACCCAATAAACTTGCAAATCATGGCATAGTGAACTTGCATAAACATGCATAACTCAATAAACTTGCAAATCATGGCATAGTGAACTTGCATAAACATGCATAACTCAATAAACTTGCAAATCGTGGCTTAGTGAACTTGAATAAACATGCATAACTCAATAAACTTGCAAATCATGGCTTAGTGAACTTGCATAAACATGCATAACTCAATAAACTTGCAAATCATGGCTTAGTGAACTTGCATAAACATGCATAACTCAATAAACTTGCAAAAATCCCAACCTGCATCACATATTAACTTTAGAGTTTCTAGAATGAAGGTAAGAGGGCTTACAAATATTATGAAGACACAAATCTACTAATAAAGATCGAGAAGCCCTTTATGCAAGCATAAAAACCCAAAACAAAGCTCCAATAAGAAACACCCTTAGCAAAAATCCCAAAAACTCTAGCTTAGCAAATAAAACTTGCAACTTGATGTTGTATGCAAGCTAATGATCATTCATACAACTTAGAAATGCTTGTATGAACATCATAATCTTCATAGGAATGATTTTTGAAGAGGGTGGAGGCTAGGGTTTTTAAGTGGAGGCCATTTGAGAAATCAATTTGCCATAGTTTAGCTACTAGAATGAATAAATTAGGTTTTAGGGTAGGATTAGGGTCTTATTTATAGAAGATTAAAGTGTTTTTAGCCCTAGGATTAACCCTAGGTTATTTTAGGTCCGTCAGATTTCGGAATTCTCTAGAACCAAGCCACAAGACCAGACCAAGATCCAAAATGGTGCGCCAGGCAAAACTGCCCGGCCACCCTGTGTCGACAGGGCTGTCGACAGGGCTGTCGACACCCTGGGGACCCTGTCGACATGCCTGTCGACATGGGGGTCCTGGCGGGAGTTTTCCCGCCTGCGCCAGTTTGCCCTAATTTCCAATTTTGAACTTGAAATTCAAATCTGTTTTTGACATGGAAATTTCTGAAAACTTCAATGGGCCTTAACTGGGTCATACAGACTCCGATTTTCGAAAACTCGGAATCTATTTCGCGTATTTTTCCGAGACGAACGCAATGGCATAGCCCGTTTCCCTTGATTCATATTTTAGAATTAAATTCTGCCTCGATTTATGTTATAACAGGTTATTGAAAATACGGGTTGTTACACTTGCGGTTTTGATTGTATATTATATATGTAGAACGTGAGATGAAAGCGTTTCCGCTAGATGATTATTATATTGTGGTTGATAGACATTATTATAATATCAAAAGGTTTTTGATATAAAGATAATTTGGATTCTCATAAGGGAAAAACCTGTTCCGTTATACAACGTGGTCTTATGAGATATCATTTACCTGCTTAAACTGTTTTAAACTGTTTTACTCATACCAGTCCCATGACTGACCCGGAGTTTATTTGTTTGTTTTCCCTAAATTCTTGGGTGCCTAAATTGTAAGGGCAGTCAAGTAGTCGGGATTTTACAGATACACTTGGAGAGCTTGGAGCAGGAGGCTTCAAGATTCATAGCTATTATTATTTCCTCTGTGTTGTAAGTGTTGTACTCTGCAATGTTATTGTATACATATACTATTTGTATTTCAAAAGTTATGTTATATTTTATTCGATCCGTTGTGAGATTCGTGTTACTCTGATGATGATGTTCTTCTTCTTCTTCTATTCTAAGTTTCTATCTTATCTATCCTCACCCTCTGTTTTTCTTTCTATTAATTTCCCGATTTTCAGTTTAATTTGGGGTTGGACTTGTGTTTTTGGTTAGCTCAAATTGGACAGGAATTTCGGGTCATTACATTTGGTATCAGAGCTAAAGTTAAGTGAATTACCTTGGCTCTGTGGCGTGACTCAGTAGAGATGGGGTTAGTAATACCCTAGATTGAGTTGAGTGTATATATACGAGTGAACGTATTTGTTATTGATATAAAAAATTGTTTTATATTGTGGTGATTTATTGGTTGAGTTGTTTATGAGTTCTGGTCGAACAGTTTTATCCACTGTATCAGTATGAGTTACTAAACACTCGAATACGATGGGTCATCACGATATGTTTTGAAAAGAGGGTAAATTAAAATAGGTTTACCCAAGGTATATCTTGATATAGAGAAGATATAATATATCAAAATTATAATGTAATGGATATATTGGTTGTTATTATAATCGAGTAAGATTATAAATTAAATGGTTATGTAAATAACCAATCAGAATTCATATAAGTGAAATACGTGAAATCAGATGAATTAAATATGAATTTAAACCATAAATTGAATTAAAACTCTAGATAATTGGATAAGTGTTTGTAAATGGATTTGGATTAAAAATAAGGAAAATTTAAGATCCTGGGAGATTTTAAATTGTTTTACAAGCAGTGTGAATTATATTTTGAAATGAATTCCAAAGTGGAAATGTTTAGAAATGGTTTTATAGTATTGAACTCACTTCGATCGCTGGAAAATAGATTCTGATGATGACAGCTGCATCATCAGTATTCATTTTCGAGTTGTGAGTGACGAATTACTTCTAGAGATACTGTTTTGAATTTGTTTTGGGAAAGACAAGTTGTGTTGAATTTGAAAATGGGATTTATAATAAAGAATGAATAAAGAAAGTTTGAAATAGAAATTGAATATAGAAATTTAAAGGGAGTTTGAATATATGAAATTCAATGGAATTGAAATAGAAATTGAATATAAAAATTCAAAGGGAGTTTGAATATATGAAATTCAATGGAATTGAAATAGAAATTGAATATAGAAATTCAAAGGGAGTTTGAATATACGAAATTCAATGGAACTGATATAGAATTTGAATATAGAATTCAAATGGAATTTGAATATAGAAATTCAAATGGAATTCAAATATAGAATTTGAATATAGAAATTCAAATGGAATTTGAATATAGAAATTCAAATGGAATTCAAATATAGAATTTGAATATAGAAAATATAAAGGAATTCAAATATAGAATTTGAATATATAGAATTTGAATATATAATTCAAATGGAATTTAAACTATAGAATTTGAATATATAGAATTTGAATAGAATTTGAATAATAGAATTTGATATATAGATTTGAATAATAGAAGTGATATAAAATTTGAATAGAAATTGGATAGAATTAACTAAGTCGAAGAGGAATTAGTTAATCGAGTTTTGAATTTGAAGTTGAACTTTAAAAGGTGAATTGGATTTGTAAATGGATATTCGAAACCGAAGATAGAACTTGAATTTGAAATTTGGATTCAAATTAGTTAATAAGCAAGTTAAAATATATTTGAACATGTCATGTTCAAATATAAAAGTGAAATAGACTAAAGAGTTAATCAACAAATTAATTAACGAATTGAGTTAAAACGATCAGGTGTAGTTAAAATAGATTGGGCAGTATAAATATACATGAGATAGGTATGGATAAGGTATGAAGGTATATAAATAGAATGGTCGACGAAAAGGTATGTATTTAATTCATATATGAGATTTTATGCGCCGTATCGGCTAGCCGCTTGGCTTTTTCTTTTTCTTTTGGATTGGTGAGGGCTATGGGAGGCTATTTGAAATATCCCGATGCTCCTAGTACAAAGGAGGTTATGGCGAATTTTTCCGGGAATTTAAGGAGTTAGAATATTTTAAAGATAATTTGATAGTTAGAAATCAACGTATCGATATATATATAGAAGTCGATAAGGAAACAAACTTAGAAATAGAATAGTAAAATCAAAAAGGAAGACTAGGAATAAAATCTAGTAAGAATAGAAAGAGGAAGCGTATACGTGTTTAAAAGAGAATAAGTAGTTGTATGGTATTGATTATTCGAGTAAGTAGTCATATCTGTTTTGACGTTGTAAATGTTATTCAGTCAAGGTCTGAGAGGTAGTTATACCCCAACTTAACTGATTTCATTATTAACAAATAAATAGTAAGATTTCAGGCTTGAAGATCAATGTTGAATAAGAGTTAGTTGAATATAGTATTTGGGTTGTCGTAACGATGTTTTACACAACATCCGTTTTAACCCAAATAAGTGTTTGCTTGGAAATATAATAAAGAATATTTCCTAAGTATAGAAATAAACGTGATCGGAAAAGAGATGAGTAATTGGAATATTTTCCAATTATAAATAGCATATATTTTCTAAAGTTTAGAAAATAAAGGAAGGCGATATTCGGAAATGTTTTCCAAATAACAAAAAAAGGCCAATATGGTTATTGAAAATATTTGGTTAACAAATATTGATAAAGAAATAGAGAAGTGATTTAACTAATGGAATATTAATTAAGGGCTCAGTGACATGTTCAAAAGGAAAATTTGATTTTTGAAAAGAGAAAACTATTTAAAAACTCCCAGGGAAAGACTTTTTGGATTAAAAACAAATTTAACAGAAATCTGTGAAAGCAAAATTGAATTAAAGTAAAGCCAGTAAAGTGGTAACTGAGATTGAATTAGAATGATATCAAGACAAATTGGATTGTGAGATTCAAATTTGAAGTGTAATGGGATAATCAAGTTAAGAGTTGAGAATCGAGAATAAACTCGAGTTGAAATGATATTTGGCTCGGATATAAGCGAATGGTTGTGTTGTGGATAAAAGCAGATTGGATTTTGATTGGGATGACCCTTGTATCCGCTGAATTGATAATATGTGGAAAGGATAAAATGATATGTCGACAAATGGTACAAGTTTATATTTCTATTGGATATAAGATTTATGAGCCGAATTGGCAAGCCGCTTGGCTGTTTGATTTTCTCTTGGGTTGGAGGTGGCCTAGAGAGGCGAGTTGGAGTTTGACCGACTGACCAGTACAAAGGAGGTGCTGGCGAAATTCTTTGAAGAGTTAAGGCGTTAGAAAATTTCCAAGATTTTTGAAAATTTTCGTTGATAAGAATTAATTAATAATTTAATTGAAATAAAATTGGTTCAGTTGAAACTGAAGTTAAGAAGTGAACAAATATGTTCTAACCAGTCGATAGTGTCGTCTTCTAACTTAGCAATTTCGAGGACGAAATTATTTTAAGTGGGGAAGAATGTAATGACCCACATTGGCAGAGGTATTATAATTAATTTATTTAATTATTGAAACAGTGATATAGTGAATTAAATGGTCGTGGAATTAAATAATGGTGAATATTTAATTAAAATAATAAATTAAATAATATATTTAATTCTGAAATAATCAGAATTGGCTGAAATGACGATATGGTGTGAACCAGATCATCTGTGATATTTAATTCAGCTTGGAATTGAATTTGAATAACGAATATATTATATAAACGATAGTTTGAACATGGAATTATAATATAATTAAGATCGAGCTTGAAATGGCGCTGTAGTTCGTAAATTGGCGATTCGAACTTCAACTGAATGTACAGGGCTCGTTTTAAATCGGATTTCTGTGAAACAAGAAACGTGTGGAGCTGGTGGAGTAT
The DNA here is from genome assembly GCA_030737875.1 of Allium sativum. Lineage (NCBI taxonomy): Eukaryota > Viridiplantae > Streptophyta > Magnoliopsida > Asparagales > Amaryllidaceae > Allium > Allium sativum. The sequence continues at coordinate 254,339,084 of CM060927.1, read as the reverse complement.
ATCTTTCAAGTGGAAGAGAAAAATCTGGATTTCATCGTGTAGATTTTGATTTATGTCCAAATCAAATTTTAGAAAAAGTCGCTGTGGAATTCCTTTATAATTTATAAAGGAATTATTTATATTTTAAAAAGGGATTTCATTATAAATCGAATATCGATTTATATCAGATTTGAAATATCAAGCTAGAAATTCATAAAGGATTTTTCTGAAGCTGTATGGTATTCCACTGTGAATATATACGATAATATAAATTTATTTATATTTAATTTAATTATATTTAAATATATTTATATATTTAAATGGGTCATTCAGAGCTGTAAAAATAAGCCACTTTTGCAAACGAAGTCGGAATTCGACGAAACAAATTTTGTTGGATCCGCAATGTCAAATGGTTGTTATATTTCTAGTTTCGTGATTTTTAGAGTCACTGTGGGGTCGTACGGATTTTTAGAGTGAGAAACAGTCAGTATTTTGACAGTTAAAAATACGCTGTGTGAGCAAACGGAGTCGGAATTCGACAAAATCAGTTTCGTTGGGTCCGTGATGTCGAACTCTAGCAACATGCCCAGTTTCGTGATTTTTGGGTATCATATGTGATCACGGGAATTTTTAAAGAACATATACATACAATGGCTGATTATAAATTAATATAATAATCAAAAGAAAAATATCTAACCTACCTATATATTACCCTTAACTATCCCTAACCCTAAACCCCTCATTCAACAGTCAACAAATTATCCGCCGCTACCAAAATAAATAAAAACGTGATGAACTCCACTTTGAAAATCAAAATCAAAACAAACAAAAATCCTAAAATCAAAAGAGTGGTGGATATGGATTCCTGAGTTAACCATCTTCAATCTAATACTGGTTTCATATGGTTCGGTTGCTGTTTGGTTTGCGGAAGTTTTCCAGCGAGTTGCCGTGAGTTTAGGGTTCGTGATTTTGGGAAAATACATGAATCAATTTGAGTTTTTGAGGTTGGTTTTGGGATCAAGAAGAGATGCCGCATCTGATGTAACGTTTTGAGCAAGTTTGGTCCCTTTTTGGTTCGGTGTTGTACTGGTACTGTGGGGACAACGGACGTAAAGGAGGACGTCGAGTGTGGCATTAAGGGGTGGAGAGGAGAGAGACTCAGATGAGAAGTTCATTGGTATTGTTAATTTGGCTCAACAGTAGAAGAAGGAGGAGATAGGAAGTATCAAAGATTTCGGTAATGGAGAGATGTTGAGGAGCAGGTACTGTGAGTATCGTTGGAGGAAGAAGGACTTCAAACGGGTCAATGGACTTTGGAATGTGAAGTGGGCCATGGATTAAAAGGTTAAGCCCAAATTTAATTGAGTTTAAATTTAATTTAAATAGTTAAAACTTGTTAATCCAATAACTTGATCATATGATATCAGATTGACGAACCGTAAGTTGAGTTGGGATCGTATGGACGGACACTACCCAATGGAACTGACTGGGAGTGGATTGGTGCTAGTTTGAATTTATGGTGAAATAAATAGTTTAATTCAAATCAAACAAACAGTTTATCATTCTTTAACGATGAAATGCCAATGTGAGTAAATCTCACTAACTCTGAACAGTTTATCAATTCATGTTGTATTTTTAGAACTGTTAAATATTGGCTGATTGACTGTGTGTTGATTGTTTGATTGAACTGTGTAATGACCCGTATTCTACACACCATAGGATCGTAGAATATTTATTTCTTTCTCATATGAAGTTGTATGGTCATATTACTTTGGGAAACATCCATTTGAGTCATTTCCCATGTTCATGATTTTTGTCGATTTTTAAATGACCATTTTGCCCCTAGTCGGTACTGTTTTGGCCATAACTTTTGATTGGAAAGGAATTTTGACGTGAAACCACTTCCATTTGATTCGTTTGATGGTTTCTCTTTCCGTAGAGTGGTCACATTAGCCAAACGGACTTACCGTTTGGGAGATATGGCTGAAACAAGGTTTGGAGGGTGAAAAACTGCTTAACCGGGCCAAATCGGGTGATTAGTGAGTAGGCCCATAACCCATTTCGGGATTAGGGTTATGGGAGGGCTGAAATGAGATGGAGAATCATTCCATTTCAGTTTTCTAATCTCCACTTATCACCAAGAAACCCTAAAAATGGCCTCAAACCTCTAAATCACCTCCAAATCATCTTTTGGTCAAGGATTTGGCTTAGCAACCCCTAATCAAGGAAGATCTTCACCAAAGCAACATAGGAGCTGCTGTTGGCATTGAGATTCACGTCAAATCAGAGAATTATTTCAGATCTTAGTTTATTTTGTGGCTAAGGTGAGTGATTTGCATAGTTTTACACTAATTATGGTTAGTTAATGGTAATTAGTGCTAATTAGTGAATTTAGGCATGGTAAAATTCGGGAAAAATGTTCATAAATCCCTAAATGATGTTTTAGACCTCTGATATGAATTTGGGTTAGTTTGGTTAAGTTTTGCTAATCCTATCATTAGTTTCACCTAAACATGCTTAAGGGGAAATATGGGATTTTGGGTATGTTTGATCCATTTTAACCTATCATATGGATGTTTTGATGTTTGTGGTTGATTATGAATGTTGCTATGACTGTATGAAATGCTTTGTGATTGATTTCAATAGTTAGAATGGTCGAAAACGTCGTCGAATGGCGTAAACACTTGCTGGAATAGTTTCAGAAAATAGTGCAGGGTTCGGATCGGATAAGGGGGCTCGGATCGGATATGTAGAACTGAGCAAAGAATATGATCGGATCGGAACCCAACACTTGGGAAAAGTGGCAAAAAGGAGGGCCACGCTAGCTGAACTGGGATCGGATCGGATAGAGGAAAACGGATCGGATCGAGAAGGACGGATCGGATCGAAGAGGACGGATCGGATCGGAAAGACAAAAGCGAATCAGAGCAGGAGCACGAAAGCGGATCGGATAGGAGCATATGAAGGGGAGCATGAAGATGGATCGAAAGCACGAACCAAGAAGGACCCGACCCGACCCGAAAGGAAGCACCGACCCGACCCGAAGAAGAAGAAGCAGCTGACTCGAACCCAGAGGAATGCCGACCCGAACCGCATCAGAAGGGGGACCCGACCCGAACGGATAAAGAACACCGACCCGAACCGATGACCTGAGGAAGAACCCGACTCGACCCAGTATTGACTAATAACCCGAGATGCAAAGGTAATCCAATAGGGGAAGTTAGAGCTCAGGATCCCGGAACCAGTTGGGAACCAATGAGTTCACTTCATGGTTGGACTTTGCTGCGGGACGTGTGCTAAGGAGTTGTCGACGTTCATAACTTCGATTCACCACTAAAAGGAATGATGGGCTACTTATCAGTGCAGTAGGGTCATTATGACCTAAGGGGCAAGGTGATGGTAGCAAGACTACGTTATCAGTGCAGTAGGGTCATTATGACCTGAGGGGCAAGGTGATGCGTAGTAAGACTATGAGCCAGCGCAGATGGGGTGAATAACTCCATGGGGCAAGTGGACATAGTAAGGATTGGTAAGGCTATGAGCCAGCGCAGATGGGGTGAATAACTCCATGGGGCAAGTGGACATAGCAAGGAATTAGTGGCTACGTTATCAGTGCAGTGAAGCCATTTATGACTTCATGGGGCAAAGTGATCGTAGCAAGGAATGTTGGGTGATCGAAGTGGTGAATATCGTATGCTTTATGCACTGAGTGAGAGATGTGAGGATGGATGCCATGCTTGATTGTTTTCCATCATTATGACATGCACACCTCCCCCACCTCCGTATCTTTACACTGTTTGATATGATACCTTAGAGTGTTGTACAGTATGTAGTGCTAACTCTTTGGTTGCAGGTCCAGGTTCAGGTATGTTTTAGTCTACCTGTTATTATTCACTTTAGATGCTTATCGCTCATACTAGGCTTTATGTCTGACCCAGAGTTTTATGTCTCCTCTTATTACTCTGGGTGCTCACACGAGCAGACTAGAGACAGGTTAGCTGGTGATGCGCGAGTAGCTGATTCGGAGGCGGGCAGGAGGCTTCCACGTATTATATATATACACATTCTCCCTGTGTCGTTGGTGGTCGCTACTTGGGCATTAGTAGTGTACCTCATTTATCTTACTTTTGCTTTGAGACAGTTTGAAAGTTGTAATAAGCTGTATTTTGGATTTCCGCTGCTATGATGTTTAGTTCTGATTTTCAGCTTATGCACTGTCTCTCCTATTTTATGTCAAGTATGTTACTATTATATTTTGTTATATGCGCTGTGAGACATTCTACAGGTTCTTTGTATGTTCATTTCCTCCTTCCTTTTTCCCTTCTGGCGACCCGTTCCATGCTAACTGGACATGTGTACAGCGCACCTTTGGAGTAAATGTCGGTTGGTGCGGGGCGGGCCGTCACACTTGGTATCAGAGCTCTAGGTTGCGTAGTTAACCTAGGGAAAGACACTAGGGAGAGATAGTACGTATATGAGAGCGCGTATTTGTGATTACTTTGGTTTTCAAAAGCTATGTATGTATATACTATTAGTAGTATAAAGATGAAGTCGCACTGCACTAGCACCACTATGGGGTCGTTAATCGTTTCCCTTTTTCAGATTGACGATGAGCCGAGATACGAGAGGTGCTGGTAGAGGGACCAACCAAGGGAATGTCGCTGACATGAGGGCGATGTTTACTAACCTCATGAGAGATATGCTTAGAGAAGTGCAAGGGGCAGTTCCCAATCCCGGAGTTGGTGTTGGCCCAGTAGTGCAGGCGCCTAGGGTCGATTTCGCCAAGTTGTGCAAGGATTACACTAATCTTGGTGGGAAGCCTTTCCACGGAACGGAGTCGGCCACGGATGTTCAGGACTGGATGGATAGCTGTGACCGCATCTTTGATGACTTGGGTCTCGAGGATGCGATGAAGAGAAGGCTAGCATCTCGTCAGCTGCAAGGGCGAGCGATGAATTGGTGGAATGCCATTAGAACAGCTACTCCAGAGGATCAGGTTATTTGGGATCAGTTCAAGGCTCGCTTTAGCGAGAAGTTCATTCCAGCTGCCCAGAAGTCAGTATTGTTTAACAGGTTCTTGGAACTCAAGCAGAACGGGAGAGCAGTTTCTGATTATATTGCTGAGTTCGACACTTTGTCAAAGTATGGACTGTATCTTATTGATACTCCTGAGAAGAAGAATGAGAAGTTCATTACTGGTTTAGATGGATACTTGGGGGAAAGGCTTATCAACCACATCGATGAGACTTTTGAATCGATTGTGGGGAAGGCTTTGAGATCAGAGAGTCTTTACCCTAAGTCAAAGACTGAGGCTGCATCTGCAGAAGGGCCAAAGCCGCAAGCAGGCGGTGGAGGCAAGAATAATTCTCAGAATAAGAGGAAGCAGGACCAATCAAAAGGTGGCCAGAAAAAGAGCAAGAGGGATGTTGAGTGCTTCAGCTGTGGAAAGAAGGGCCATTATGCTAAGGAATGCCGGGCCAAGCCAGCGGAAAGGAAGTGCTACAACTTTGGTCAAGTGGGACATCAGAAAGATAAGTGTCTGCAACCTCTTAAGGAGAAGCAGATTGTGAAAGCATATGCTATTGATGCTGTTCCTTCTTCGTCGAATGCCCCAACTGCGGCAGAGAAAGGAAAGAATGTTGTTATTCAAGGTATGCTTTCTATTTATGATGTACCAGTTCGAGTTTTGTTTGATACTGGGGCTTCCCGTTCCTTCATATCTAGTGACCTGGTAGATAGGTTGGGACTGGAACCCGAGATAGTCGATAGACCGTTGATAGTGACGAACCCGATTGGTGGTTCGACTAGCCTTAGTATGATTTGCAGGAATTTGGTCTTATCGAGTCATGGATGTATGTTTGTATGTGATTGCTTTGTTTTGGGCTTTACTGGGTATGGCATTATATTGGGAGTTGATTGGCTCCAAAGATACGGGGTGGTGGTAGACTGTGAGGGATTTTTGGTGACAGTGAGGGCGGATGATGGGCGGAGGGTAGTGTTTGGTAGCCTACCTAGTGATGGGGTTATGGCTAGTTTTGTAAATTCCCTCGACATCCCGCAGGATGAGTTGTCAGATGTGCCCGTGGTTGGCCAGTATCCGGACGTCTTCGAGGAGGTGACCGGGCTTCCACCACACCGAGAGATTGAGTTCCGTATTGATTTAGTGAAAGATGCCAGACCTATAGTGATGCCACTTCGTCGTATGGCACCAAGGGAGCAGCGAGAGCTCGGGGTGCAAGTCAGCAATCTTTTGAAGAAGGGATTGATTAGAAGGAGTGTCTCCGAGTGGGGAGCACCAGTTGTGTTTGCCACTAAGGCAGATGGTTCCCTTCGTTTGTGTGTGGACTATCGCGAGTTGAATAAGGTGACGAGGAAGAATAAGTATCCTCTACCGCAGATGAATGATTTGTTTGATCAGCTGGAAGGAGCAAGAGTGTTCTCCCAGTTGGACCTCATGACAGGATTTCATCAGCTTCGAGTAGCAGATGAGAGTGTTCCGAAAACGGCATTTAGGACGCCGTCTGGATTTTATGAGTGGTTGGTTATGCCATTTGGGTTGACTAATGCACCAGCCTATTTTGTGGATCTTATGAATCGAGTATTCAGAGATCAGTTGAATAAGTTTGTTCTTGTGTTCGTGGATGATATCCTTGTTTATTCAAGGACAAAGGAGGAACACAAGGGGCACTTGAGGATAGTGATGGGGGTGTTGAGGAAACACCAATTGAAAGCGAAATTCTCTAAGTGTCATTTTTGGAGAAGGGAAGTGAGATTCTTGGGTCATGTTGTTTCCGAGAGTGGTATTGCCGTGGACCCTGCGAAGGTGGCTACGGTACAGGATTGGCCTACGCCCAAGAATGCTACAGATGTAAGAAGTTTATTGGGATTAGCTGGATATTATCGTAAGTTTATCCAGGACTTCTACAAGATTGCAGCACCGTTGACTCAGTTGACTAAGAAGAATCAGTCCTTCGTCTGGGACAGAGTGTGTGAGGATGCCTTCAAGAGTCTAAAAGAGAGGTTGACGCGTGCGCCAGTGTTAGTCATTCCTAAAGGGAATGAAGAGATGACGGTATACACGGATGCTTGTGGTACCGGACTGGGTGCTGTATTGATGCAAGGAGGTAGGGTTGTAGCTTATGCTAGTCGACAGCTAAAGCCGCATGAGAAGAAGTATCCTACCCATGATTTGGAATTGGCAGCGATTGTATTTGAGCTGAAAATGTGGAGACACTATCTCTTGGGAGAAAGATTTGAGTTGTTTACCGATCATAAATCGTTAAAGTATCTCTTCTCTCAGAAAGATCTGAATCTCCGTCAGCAGAGATGGTTGGAGTTCTTGGCTTCGTATGATTTTGATATCGCATACACACCTGGGAAGGGTAATGCGGTAGCCGATGCCTTGAGTAGGAGACATGCCAGCTTAGGGGCAATGTTTCTTGAATGGAAGCAACTGGAGTATATCGCGGGGTTTGATTTCAGACCAAAGTGCGAATTGGATCCAGTCATGCTAGCTAGTTTGACGATCAGACCCACTTTGATAGAGCGGATTGGTTCCAGTCAGAGGGACGATCCTAACCTATTGGAAATCATCTCCAAGTTAGAGATGGGTATTGATGAGGAGATGAATGTGTATGGGCTTGATCGAGATGGATGGCTTCGGAAGGATGGAAGATTAGTTGTGCCCAACGTGAATGGTTTGAGAGATGAAGTGCTTAGAGAATGTCATCACTCAAAACTAATTATACATCCCGGTGGTAATAAGATGTATCGAGACATGAGACAGACTTACTACTGGGAAGGGATGAAAAGAGACGTTGGGAAGTTTATATCCAAATGCATGAATTGCCAGCTAGTTAAAGCCGAGCAAAAGAAGCCTAGTGGGTTGTTGCAACCATTAGAAATTCCCGAATGGAAATGGGAGCAAGTCTCGATGGATTTCATCGATGGCCTACCAAGGACTAGATCGGGATATGATAGCATTTGGGTAATTGTGGATCGATTGACTAAGAGTGCAAGATTTATACCAGTCAAATCGACCAGAACGGCAGCCAAGTTGGCAGAATTGTATATGAAGTGGGTAGTGAGATTTTATGGAGTACCCAAAAGCATTGTGAGTGACCGAGACCCGTTGTTCACTAGTGGGTTTTGGAAGAGCTTACAAGAGGCTCTAGGGTCAGGATTACATCTCAGTACCGCATATCATCCTCAGACCGATGGTCAGACGGAGAGGGTGAATCATATATTGGAAGATCTCTTGAGAGCTTGTGTATTGGATTTTGGTGGATCATGGGATGACCATTTGCATCTAGTAGAGTTTGCATATAATAATAGCTACCAATCCAGTATTGGTATGGCTCCATATGAAGCTTTGTACGGAAGACCATGCAACTCACCATCATGTTGGATAGAGACTGGCGAGAAGTTTGTGCTTGGACCAGATGTGGTGAGAGAAACTTCGGATAAAATTAAGATCATTCAGCAACGAATGAAAACTGCCCAAGATAGGCAGAAGAGTTATGCTGATAAGAGGAGAAGAGATTTGAAATTCTCCATTGGTGACTTAGTGTTTGTAAAGATCTCTCTGTTAAAGAGCGTGATTCGATTTGGCAGGAGAGGCAAGTTGGCACCAAGATTTGTTGGCCCATTCCCTGTTCTTGAACTAGTCGGGAATTTGGCGTATAGAGTTGGCTTACCAGAGAAGATGGCTGGAGTTCACAATGTGTTTCATGTTTCCCAACTAAGGAAGTTCGTTCACGACTCAGATATAACTATTTCACCTGATCAGTTAGAGGACTTCGAAGTAGAACCTGAGGCGGTTGGGAACCGCAAGCCGATTCGTATTGTGGAGCACGATACGAAGCAACTTCGAAGGAAGTCGGTGAAGCTAGTCAAGGTTCAGTGGGGCGAGGACGAGAATGATTGTACTTGGGAAACAGAGGAGAGCATTAGGAAGGCATATCCAGAACTCTTTGCCTGGTAAGATTTACTTTGCAATTTAGTTGTTCCGCATGCTAGGATAGACTTATTTTACTTGCTTTGCATGATTGATGATTGTAAGGCATGCGGGACCTTTGTGTATGTTAGATTTGGGAATTTCGGGGGCGAAATTTCTTAAGAGGGGAAGAGTGTAATGACCCGTATTCTACACACCATAGGATCGTAGAATATTTATTTCTTTCTCATATGAAGTTGTATGATCATATAACTTTGGGAAACATCCATTTGAGTCATTTCCCATGTTCATGATTTTTGTCGATTTTTAAATGACCATTTTGCCCCTAGTCGGTACTGTTTTGGCCATAACTTTTGATTGGAAAGGAATTTTGACGTGAAACCACTTCCATTTGATTCGTTTGATGGTTTCTCTTTCCGTAGAGTGGTCACATTAGCCAAACGGACTTACCGTTTGGGAGATATGGCTGAAACAAGGTTTGGAGGGTGAAAAACTGCTTAACCGGGCCAAATCGGGTGATTAGTGAGTAGGCCCATAACCCATTTCGGGATTAGGGTTATGGGAGGGCTGAAATGAGATGGAGAATCATTCCATTTCAGTTTTCTAATCTCCACTTATCACCAAGGAACCCTAAAAATGGCCTTCAACCTCTAAATCACCTCCAAATCATCTTTTGGTCAAGGATTTGGCTTAGCAACCCCTAATCAAGGAAGATCTTCACCAAAGCAACATAGGAGCTGCTGTTGGCATTGAGATTCACGTCAAATCAGACAATTATTTCAGATCTTAGTTTATTTTGTGGCTAAGGTGAGTGATTTGCATAGTTTTACACTAATTATGGCTAGTTAAGGGTAATTAGTGCTAATTAGCGAATTTAGGCATGGTAAAATTCGGGGAAAATGTTCATAAATCCCTAAATGATGTTTTAGACCTCTTATATGAATTTGGGTTAGTTTGGTTAAGTTTTGCTAATCCTATCATTAGTTTCACCTAAACATGCTTAAGGGGAAATATGGGATTTTGGGTATGTTTGATCCATTTTAACCTATCATATGGATGTTTTGATGTTTGTGGTTGATTATGAATGTTGTTATGACTGTATGAAATGCTTTGTGATTGATTTCAATAGTTAGAATGGTCGAAAACGTCGTCGAATGGCGTAAACACTTGCTGGAACAGTTTCAGAAAACAGTGCAGGGTTCGGATCGGATCGGATAAGGGGGCTCGGATCGGATATGTAGAACTGAGCAAAGAATCTGATCGGATCGGAACCCAACACTTGGGAAAAGTGGCAAAAAGGAGGGCCACGCTAGCTGAACTGGGATCGGATCGGATAGAGGAAAACGGATCGGATCGAGAAGGACGGATCGGATCGAAGAGGACGGATCGGATCGGAAACACAAAGGAGAATCAGAGCAGGAGCACGAAAGCGGATCGGATAGGAGCATATGAAGGGGAGCATGAAGATGGATCGAAAGCACGAACCAAGAAGGACCCGACCCGACCCGAAAGGAAGCACCGACCCGACCCGAAGAAGAAGAAGCAGCTGACTCGAACCCAGAGAAATGCCGACCCGAACCGCATCAGAAGGGGGACCCGACCCGAACGGATAAAGAACACCGACCCGAACCGATGACCATAGGAAGAACCCGACTCGACCCAGTATTGACCAATAACCCGAGATGCAAAGGTAGTCCAATAGGGGAAGTTAGAGCTCAGGATCCCGGAACCAGTTGGGAACCAACGAGTTCACTTCATGGTTGGACTTTGCTGCGGGACGTGTGCTAAGGAGTTGTCGACGTTCATAACTTCGATTCACCACTAAAAGGAATGATGGGCTACTTATCAGTGCAGTAGGGTCATTATGACCTGAGGGGCAAGGTGATGGTAGCAAGACTACGTTATCAGTGCAGTAGGGTCATTATGACCTGAGGGGCAAGGTGATGCGTAGTAAGACTATGAGCCAGCGCAGATGGGGTGAATAACTCCATGGGGCAAGTGGACATAGTAAGGATTGGTAAGGCTATGAGCCAGCGCAGATGGGGTGAATAACTCCATGGGGCAAGTGGACATAGCGAGGAATTAGTGGCTACGTTATCAGTGCAGTGAAGCCATTTATGACTTCATGGGGCAAAGTGATCGTAGCAAGGAATGTTGGGTGATCGAAGTGGTGAATATCGTATGCTTTATGCACTGAGTGAGAGATGTGAGGATGGATGCCATGCTTGATTGTTTTCCATCATTATGACATGCACACCTCCCCCACCTCCGTATCTTTACACTGTTTGATATGATACCTTAGAGTGTTGTACAATATGTAGTGCTAACTCTTTGGTTGCAGGTCCAGGTTCAGGTATGTTTTAGTCTACCTGTTATTATTCACTTTAGATGCTTATCGCTCATACCAGGCTTTATGTCTGACCCAGAGTTTTATGTCTCCTCTTATTACTCTGGGTGCTCACACGAGCAGACTAGAGACAGGTTAGCTGGTGATGCGCGAGTAGCTGATTCGGAGGCGGGCAGGAGGCTTCCACGTATTATATATATATACACATTCTCCCTGTGTCGTTGGTGGTCGCTACTTGGGCATTAGTAGTGTACCTCATTTATCTTACTTTAGCTTTGAGACAGTTTGAAAGTTGTAATAAGCTGTATTTTGGATTTCCGCTGCTATGATGTTTAGTTCTGATTTTCAGCTTATGCACTGTCTCTCCTGTTTTATGTCAAGTATGTTACTATTATATTTTGTTCTATGCGCTGTGAGACATTCTACAGGTTCTTTGTATGTTCATTTCCTCCTTCCTTTTTCCCTTCTGGCGACCCGTTCCATGCTAACTGGACATGTGTACAGCGCACCTTTGGAGTAAATGTCGGTTGGTGCGGGGCGGGCCGTCACAAACTGCTAGTCAGTTAGTTGAATTTCTATATTTATTCTATTTAACAGAATATATCATATGGAACTGAAAGTGATGTTGATTTTATTGTGTAACATCTGTGATGCAGGGAGACAGGTTGGAGGAATCCAACTGGATTCCTCAACATTTATTTTACTGTAATTCATATATTGTGATATATGATGTGATATATAATCTGTTGTCGATTATATGTGTTTGAACGATATTGGTCATCGTGATTTGATGGGTTAAATACCATAACATACCGTAATGGTGAAAAGGGAATTTTCAAAATGAATATTGAAAATAGATTTATTTATAAAATCAAGAGGATTTTATAAGAGAGAATATTTATAAATAGAATATTTATAAATAGAAGTATTTATAAATGGAATATTTATAAATAGAAAATACATTTAAGTGGAATTATAAATAAAGGAAATCTTTATAAATGGAATATTTATAAAGTGAAGTATGTATTTAGAATAAGTAGATAAGATACAATAAAATGGATTATTTATTTGTTAAATAAATAAAATATTAAATAGGGATTATTTACTTAGAAAATAAATAGAATATATAAGTCTAGACTTATATAAAGACGTAAGAATCGATTTCAACATCGATGTTTGAAACTGAATAAGGACAAAGAGTTAAACCAGTTAGAGTGAGTTAAACCAGTTAGAGTTAACCAGTTAGAGTTAAACCAGTTAGAGTTAACCAGTTAGAGTTAAACCAGTTAGAGTTAACCAGTTAGAGTTAAATCAAAGGAGTTAAATCGAATAGAGTTAGAGTTAAATCAAAAGAAATAAATCAAAGGAGTTAAATCAAAAGAGTTAAGTGAATAGAGTAAATTGAATAGAGTTATCGAATATACTTTATTCGAAGGGAGGAGTTATCGAATAGAGATATATTCGAACGAGAGTTACATAAGGAAGTGTTAAAGAATTAAAAGGTGAACTTTGTCTATTTCAAGGTTAGAAACGTTATTCAGTTAAGGTCTGAGAGGTAGTATTACCCCAACTTGATTGACTTCATTTTTAACTAAGGAATGGTTAAGGTTCGATAGTGAAGGTGGGTTAAAGGAATTTAGTTAATAGGAGTAATGGTTTGAGTTGGCATCGCGATGGTTTGTTTAAACATCTGTCTAAGTCCAATGAAGGAGTTTTGGAAATGTTTTCCAACTAAGAACCAGAAATGTTTTCTGATATAGAAAAACAAGAAATGGAAATGTTTTCCAATGGTAATAACATATATTTTCTAAATTTAGAAAATAAGAAATGTTGAATATAGGGAAATAGGAGATAAGTAAATTAATGAAATAGAGAGATAAATGTTGAATGATGATTGATCGATATAATTTTCCTCCAGGAAATAATATCGTTGTTTGCACACCTGTTTTTCTTTGATGGTTAAATCACAGACTATCGAAGTTTAGACCATTTTTAACGTTGTTAATATGGAGAGACCGGTTGAATTATTATCCAAAGAACCACTTTGTATTGGCATAAGCGTTGCGAATCATATATGCCAAAGATAATTGAAGACGGAGTAAAGTGCAAGGGATTTTGTATAAGTCTTAGATAACAGTGTCTAAGATGGATGTATTGAATAGTGCCTTCGGTTCATCATGTTCCCGGATGACTTGTATGGACGGATGTTTGACAGAGTATTTCCAGACGATCACGTATATTGATTTCTCCAACCGTACCAAGAGTGGAAGCGGAGAAGGAAACTTCTTTTAGCTAACACATAATGTATGGTTGAGGACGTCAATCGGTGATTTGATGGATTTGACGATGTGGCATTCAAAGTGAATCTGGTGTGATGATAAAGCGTAGCTTCTAGCCTCACATCCGGTAAATGACAGAAATCGGGCAGGCAGCATGGCTAAGTCGGTCGCACCGAAGTAGGGTGTATAATCACCTGATCTAGAGTTTCATTTACTTCTAAAATCTATTGTTGATGTTGTCCCATTCGGGAAACGGTTGCTGATCCCAACCGTTGGTGATATACATTCGATACACTCAAGCGAAATGAGTGCTCGTTCATGTGTGGCCAGGTTGCAAGATGTTCTTGTTGAACCCAGTGTATTCCTTTCTAGAGGTACACTAGCGAAAGGTGGTTCCATACCTTGTCATAGTTGGAAATCCATTACCCAATACGTGCGTGCGGTTTTGATTGTATACTATATATGTAGAACGTGAGATGAAAGTGTTTCTGCTAGATGATTATTATATTGTGGTTGATAGACATTATTATAATATCAAAAGGTTTTTGACATAAAGATAATTTGGATTCTCATAAGGGAAAAACCCGTTCCGTTATACGGCGTGGTCTTATGAGATATCATTTACCTGCTTAAACTGTTTTAAACTGTTTTACTCATACCAGTCCCATGACTGACCCGAAGTTTATTTGTTTGTTTTCCCTAAACTCTTGGGTGCCTAAATTTGTACGGGCAGTCAAGTAGTCGGGATTTTACAGATACACTTGGAGAGCTTGGAGCAGGAGGCTTCAAGATTCTATAGCTATTATTATTTCCGCTGTGTTGTAAGTGTTGTACTCTGCAATGTTATTGTATACATATACTGTTTGTATTTCAAAAGTTATGTAATATTTTATTCGATCTGCTGTGAGATTCGTGTTACTCTGATGATGATGTTCTTCTTCTTCTTCTATTCTAAGTTTCTATCTTATCTATCCTTACCCTCTGTTTTTCTTTCTATTAATTTCCTGATTTTCAGTTTAATTTGGGGTTGGACTTGTGTTTTTGGTCAACTCAAATTGGACCGGAATTTCGGGTCATTACACCTTTTCACGGATCAGAGACATTTGTTGAAGCTCGAAATTGGTTGAAGGAGGTGGAAGATCTATTTGGTATTTTCGAGGTAGAAGATGGGAGGAAGGTCCAAATGGCTGCTTGGTTAATGAAGGACGAAGCCTCGTTTTGGTGGGAGGTCACGAATGGAGAGCGTCCAGTGGAGACATGGGTGGATTTCAAGCGTAGGTTCGGGATGAAATTTCTCTCACGAGCAGAAGAGAATTTATATATGGAAAGATTCTTAGCGCTGAAGCAAGGAAATTTTTCAGTAAAAGAGTACGTCAACAAATTCAATCATTTAGCGAGGTTTGGCTTAGACTTGGTGAACACACCAGAGAAGAAGGCTTTGAGGTTCGTTAAAGATTTGAATGAGCCGCTACATGGGTTGGCTATGACCCACATTCCGATGTGGGCTACCTTTGAGAGATTGGTTGACATGGTGCTTATGCATGAAGAGGAGAAAGGTGCTAATACTAATAAGGCACCGGAGAAGAAAGGGGATCAAAAGAAATCACAACAGCAAAACAAGAAAGGTCGTAAGGATAACAATAGCAAGGAAAGAAAAGGTGCTTTAATTGTGGGACACCAGGCTATCTGAGCAAGGACTGTAGGAAAAAGAAGAAGACTGGTTGTTTCCACTGTGGAGAGGCAAGACATCTAATTAAAGACTGCCCAAGGAAACATGGGTAGGGGTAAAGGACAAGGTCCACTTCTGTAGGGCAGATTCAGGCCCTCATGGCACCAGGACATGAAAGAGGGCAGGTTCATGCTCTCATGGCACCAGAACAGGATAGAGGTAGAAACATTTCTGTTGAAATTTTAGTTTTTCTGTTTGATCATCTTGTTCGTACTTTGTTTGACTCTGGCATTTCACACTCATTTGTATCTATCATTAGTTGAAACACTGCACCTAAATACTAGTCTAGTTACGGATCCCATAGTAGTCTCAAATCCTATTGGTGGTTCAGCTCATCTTTCAATGATTTTTTGGGATTTGAGAGTGTCTATCTTGGGCGTTGGGTTTGAATGCAACGCCTTCGTTCTTGGCTTCATGGGCTACGGCTTGATTCTAGGCATGTATTGGCTCGCTAGATATGGTGCCATCCTAGATTGTGAAAGAAGGGTAGTTAGATTGTTGACTCATTATGGAAAGACCCTCGATATTTTTTGTGACCCTAGAGGTCCGGTAATGCTTAGCTACCTAGAATCCCTTGATGCATCCAATGATGATTTGGAGTCTGTTCGCGTGGTCCGTGAATATAGTGATGTCTTCGATGAGGTTCAAGGTTTACCCCCGAAGCGCGAGGTAGACTTTCGAATATACCTAGTAGATAATGCAAAGCCAGTTGCATTGCCAGTACACCACATGGCTCCGAGAGAGAGAAGAGAACTCGGTAAGCAAGTGAAAGAGTTGCTTGAGAAGGGGTTGATAAGAAGAAGTATTTTGGAGTGGGGTGTTCTAGTCGTTTTTGCTACGAAAGCTGATGATTCACTTAGATTGTGCGTGGACTATAGAGAGCTGAATAAGCTAACAAAGAAGAACAGACACCCATTGCCGAGGATAGATGATTTATTCAATCAGTTGGTGGGTGCCTCAGTTTTCTCGCAACTGGATTTGGCTACAGGGTTTCATCAGCTAAGGGTGGCTGAAGATAGCATTGATAAGACAACATTTAGAACTCCTGAGGTTTCTTCGAGTGGCTCGTCATGCCTTTTGGTTTGAGGAATGCACCCTCATACTTTGTTGACTTAATGAGTAGGGTGTTTAGGGAGTTTCTAAACAAGTTTGTGGTAGTCTTTGTGGACGATGTCCTAATTTTCTCTAAAAATGAAGAAGAGCATGACCTACATCTTAGGGAAGTCTTAGAGACCCTACGAGCGCATCAACTTAAAGCTAAGTTCTCCAAGTGCCATTTTTGGAGAAAAGAAGTGAGGTTCTTAAGGAACGTGGTCTCTAAGGAAGGGAAAGATGTGGATCCCGCAAAGGTGGTGGCAATCCAAGATTGGAAAATTCCTAAGAACGCAACAGAAGTAAGAAGATTTTTAGGGCTGGCTGGTTATTATAGGAAGTTCATTAAGGATTTCACGAAGATATCATCCCCACTCACTCAATTAACGAAGAAGAATTTGACTTTTGCATGGGACGTTGACTGTGACGATGCTTTCCAACATCTGAAGAGGGATTTGACGTCAACTCTAGTTTTAGTTTTGCCAGACGAGAGTAAGCCATTCACAGTATATTCTGATGCTTGCGGGACAGGGCTTGGCGCAGTTTTAATGCAAGATGGAAGAGTGATATGCTATGGTGGAAGGCAGTTGAAAGCCCACGAGAAAAATTACCCTACCCACGACTTAGAGTTAACTGCCATAGTTTTTGCGCTTAAGTCATGGCGTCTTTATTTGCTTGGCGAGAGGTTCGAGTTGTATATAGACCATAAGTCGCTAAAGTACTTATTCTCGTAGAAGGACCTAAACTTGAGGCAACATAGATGGATGGAGTTTTTGGCATCCTACGATTTTGAGATCGCATATACCCCTGGTAAGGGTAACATTGTAGCCGATGCCTTAAGTAGAAAGAAGTTGGCTTTAAGTCCCTTGTTCGTAGAGCGACAGAGTTTGGAGTATATATCTACCTTTGACTTCAGACCCTCCGTCGATTATGTACCCGGATTGTTGGCATCTTTAGAGGTGCAACCTACACTTTTGGGTCGGATTGGAGAGGCACCAGCGAGAAGACCCACAGTTGGTTAAGGAAGTAGGCAAGCTTATAGGAGGGGAGTCTTCAAGTCATCTTTAATAGATATGCTATAGATGAGAGAGGATGGTTGCATAGAGATGGGAGACTTTGCGTACCCCAAGATGAGAGTTTGAAGAAGGAAATTCTTGAAGACTCACATCGCTCTAAGATGACCATACATCCCTGTGGTGACAAGATGTACAGGGATATGAAGCGAGTTTTCTTTTGTGCCGGAATGAAGAAGGATGTGGCTGAGTTCGTTTCTAGATGCTTAGTGTGCCAGCGAGTCAAGGCGGAGCAAAGGAATCCCGGAGGTTTGCTTCACCCTTTAGAGATTCTGCTGTGGAAATGAGAAAGTGTTTCCATGGATTTTGTAGATGGGTTACCAAGATCAAGGAAGGGTAATACGGGGATTTGGGTAATTGTTGACAGACTTACCAAAAGTGCCCACTTTATTCCCGTTAAAAGTAGAAGGACGCCCCATGGTTAGCACCTATTTACCTTAGAGAGATAGTTCGTCTGCACGGCATACCCTCTAGCATTGTGAGCGACAGAGATCCCATTTTCACAAGCCAAATTTGGAAAAACCTACAAGAGGCGGTTGGAACACAATTATGCTTAAGTACTTCTTATCACCCTCAGACGGACGACCAGACCGAGAGAGTAAATCAGATTCTAGGAGACCTTCTGAGGCTATGCATCCTAGACTTTGGAGGAACATGGGAAGAACACCTTCCACTAGTGGAGTTCGCCTATAATAACAGCTTTCAAGCTAGCATTGACATGGCGCCTTTTGAGGTTCTTTATGGACGATCGTGTTGATTGCCTACTTGTTGGTAGGAATCCACGGATAAGGTTTTACTTGGACCCGACATGATTAGGGAGACTATAGAGAAGATAGACCTGATTCGACGGCGTAGGAACGATAGAAATCATATGCTGATAAGAGACGAACCGATCTTGAGTTCGATGTTGGGGACATGATTTTTATTAAGGTGTCACCGTTGAGAAACGTAGTTCGCTTTGGATCAGTAGGGAAGTTGGCACCGAGGTTCGTAGGACCCTTTCCAATTACAGAGAGGATTGGGCAGATGGCATACAGAGTAAAGTTACCAGAGAAGCTCCATGGAGTTCATGACATGTTTCAGGTTTCGTATTTGCGTAAGTGTTTACACGATACGGCAGAAGTGGAGGAGCCGAGCACGCTCGAAGAAATGAAGTAGAGCGCAATGCCACAGTTAGACGAGCTCTTACACGCGTTCTCGGATCGGAGGTCAAAAAGCTACGCAACAAAGAGGTCAAGTTGGTCAAAGTGCAATGGGGGAGACGATCAAAGAGACGCGACTTGGGAGATGGAAGACAAGATCCGTACGCTGTGCCCTTTCCTTTTTGAGGGTATGTTTTATTTCCTTCTTTTTCTACCGCTTTGTTGATACTTGTCCTATAATTTAGTATTATCTTTGCGATGACATCTTCGATCTTTAGTTAGGAAGAGCCCTATGGTTCCAAACATGTGTTTGAGACATGTTATGTTTGGTGGATGCAAATGGATGCAAGTGGTTGCTAGTGGTTGCTCGTGGATGCATGTACACACACATTAGGCACTAGATCGGCTCAATCACCTTCATATTGCATATAAATGTGTGTGCATATTTAAATTAGTTGATGTATAATGGTTGTGTTATCATATGGATGCTACATTTTGATGAATGGTTGTGCACACATGTAGAAATAATATGTATCGATAGGATTCTTTCGCATACATAATAGACGCATTGCACTATCATGATTTGCATTAAGGAGGTCAACTGAATTAGTAGACCACCTGATTTTGCATTAGATAAGGGACATATACACACACTTTTTGCATATGTTCATACGGCATTAGAAATCTTGTAAGGATAATGGATGCCTGTGTTTGATGGTTGAGTGGATGGATGATTGGATGTTAGGATATACATTCTCCTTAACTTGGAGATTTCGGGGGCGAAATCCTTTAAGGAGAGGGGAATGTAACACCCCATGATTTTAAATTTTAAAATTAAAGAATACTTAAATTCAAATGTAAGAATTAAGGGAAAACGGGTTGCGCCACTGCGTTCGTCTCGGAATTCTGCTTAAGATAGAGTCCGAGTTTGTGTGAATTGGACTTCGTATGACGAAGTTATGGCCTTCAGAAGTTTCAAAATTTAAATAGATTAAAAACGACTCGAATCAGAAAATTTAAAAATTCAAAATTCAAACAGGGAAGCAGGCTGGGCGGGAAATTTCCCGAACAAGGCCAGGTCGATGAGGGGGTCGACCTCCCTATACAGGTTGACCAGGGCATCGACCTGCGCCCCCCTCCCGGGAAGATCTGAAAGACGACATTGTTCTGAAGTATTGCTAAGTCATTAGGGCTGAGGTGTTATTCTATCTTGATTGGATGGTCTTGATTGATTTTAGGTTAATCAGACAGCTCTTAATCAATTAAAATCCTATATAAGCAACCTAAATCTTAACCTAAAATCATACTAATTCATACCAAGAGCCGCCATGCCGTCAATGGAGAACCTAGAGTAGCCGCCGTCTCTTTCAACTCAAAACAAGATAAAAGCAAGAATCAAAATCAAATCTAAATAACAATTAGTCTACATCAAAGGCGAGCAATTCAGTTTCAGAATACAGATCCCAGAAAGACAAGACTATTATTTTGTTTATGAGTATAATATTTTTGTGAAAATAATTAATTTATTTAATTATGATAAGTTATAATTGGGATTATGAGAATATGATTTTGAATCATGTGATGTTGAATTATATGCAAGTTTGTGATGTTGGATTACATGTTCTTGTATGAATTATATGCAAGTTTGTGATGTTGGATTACATGTTCTTATATATGCAAGTTTGGGATATTAAGACATATGTGAATCTTATGCAAGTTTGGGATGTTAAAACATATGTGAATCATGAAGATACATATGCTAGTTTATATTCAAACATGTGATATTAATCTTTATGTTTAGATCCACATGCAAATTCACATCTTTATGTTTAGATCCATATGCAAGTTCACATCTTTATGTTTAGATCCATATGCAAGTTCACGTCTTTATGTCTAGATCCATATGTAAGTTCACTTCTTTATGTTTAGATATATATTTAGATCCATGGTAGTATATAGTTATGCAAATTGCCTATGCTAGTTTTGTATGTGAATCATATGCTAGTTTATTCATATGCAAGTTATAGGAAAACCATACACATATATGCAAGTTATTGGCTATGTAAACTTATGTCATGATTCTTAGATCTATTTTATGTGTTATGCAAGTTGTGATGTTGTTTTTCCTTTTATAAGTTAGACTATTGCGAGTCTAACATATGTCATATTAAAACATACGAATAACGTGAGGACGATGGGAAAATATTGAATATACATAATTGTGAATTGGCATAAAATGGCCTAAAAAGGCATATTATTAATTTGAGACATTAATTGGTATAATTTGTATACCTGTAATTTATGGACATAATTTTGGTGACAATTATGGACATAAATAAATTTGGAAGTTATTGACAAATTTGAATAGGGATATTAATCCAATTTGGGGTTAAATAAAGATGTGTAATAATTAACCGCCTAAGACACGAGGTTAGACTCGTTTATGGTGTAAGACTGCCCGTGCCCGCCCGGCAAATCCAGCAACCACAAACGGTAGTCTAATGTGAGAGGTCAAAGACATGAATTAAATGCATAACAATTGTAAAGACATGAGGTTAGGCTCGTTTGCGGTACAAGATTGCCCGGACCCACCCGACAAATCCAGCAACCACAAATGTCAGTCTAATGTGGGAGGTCTTCACAAGGTTACGGTTATAATGAATTAAGTAACACTTAACCAGATAAACATGTGGTGGGACATAGGGGTTAAGTGGGTGCCTTGGGTGGCTTGTAAAATACGATTAGAAACACTTAACCAAGTTGAAACATGTAAGAAGATATGAATAAGAATGGAGTTAAGTGGGAAACCTTAGTGGGGACCAAGCTTAGGTGGAAAGCTTGTGTCAGGCATGGGGGCCCTTTTCAAACTAGTAACCCATTAAGTATCTTTGTGAGCTCGACCCAAGTCGAGAACGGGAAACGCTTACTGGGTTTGATTGTAAGATGTCAAAATGGGTTAGCGGTGGCAATGCAAGTCCAATGGGGTCATGTGCGTGTGAGGGCCCGGGCTGGTAGGTAAGACGTTGTTGCATCGTGTAGGTATAAGCCGTGCATCTTTAGTGGTATCAGGTTGCCACTTTGGGGAGTGATACACCCCACTGTGGGACCAGCATGGGTATCTACGAGTTAGGGAGCCGATCGCATGGGGGTAGTGGGTACAAATAGTGGAGATAGGGGCAGGCGGCACCTATGAAGGCAACTAGGGGTACACGAAACTACCATTATCATTATTATGTTCTGTAGGCGGGATCAACTTTTAGGGTGACTAGTAATGGTGCGGTGTAATTAACATTGGTGCAGTGTAGTAATTATCCTATAGTGATTGAGAACGAGATTAACGCCTAAATATTCCTCCTGTTTGCTTTGTCATGCCCACTTGTTTCACAATCATACCTTGTTCTACCAGTTTATGCCTTATCCTAGTAACTTTAATAATTATATTGTTAAAGTTATTATACTCACCGGACTTTATGTCTGGCCCCTTTGTTTTCGCCTCTTTTCTTCCTTTCCCTCCTCCCCCCCAGGTTCTCAGGGTGGGACTAGTACTAGTGAAGCTTGATCTTGGATCTCTTTCTCTCTCTTTTGGAAGTGCTTGGATTGCTGAAAGTAAAGTTCAATTCATCTCTTTTATAGCTACTTGTGTTTGGGTTATGCTTTTTTACTTTATGTACTCAGAAAGAAATCTGTCAAGATGGATATTAAGTGTACTTGGTTTTACTGTTGGTTTATGAAGTTGATGTAATCAAACTATTTCTCCACTGCAATAAAAGTTGTTTTAAAATCTTCAAGTACCAATATAAGTATCTGTCTTGTTATATTATGTTCTATAGACTAATAATGCTTCATGAAAGTTAATGCATTCCCTTTGTGAGTGACATTAATGGACGTGGGGTGTTATAGTTCACAAGTATAAAGCATATGTAAACCAAAAGAACAGTTAACACATCATCAAACTAACAATGAACACGTGTATGTTCATTAATGTGATAACCATATAATCATCCTAATATGTGTATTCTATAAAAATGTGATGAAATTCCTTAAAGCCTCACATTCGTAGTAATGATGTGCCCTCTCTTTCTTTCCTCTTTAATAAATTTATAACCTCACATGGTGGAGTTCCCTACCTTCCCTGTACCAACCTCTCAAGGATGCACCGAAATCTCGAATGCCAACTGCCCCTTCGCAAACATCCTGCTGCAAATCCCAAATTTGGAAGTTGACACATTGGTTCCTACACGAATCCTTGGTTCCCACTTGAACCCCTTGATTCCATCTTGAATCCCTTGGTCCCCACTTGGACCTTTAAAGACAACTTCCTTTTTGAGCTAGCTTTGCATCTTGCATTTTAATCGATCGGAGTTTGTCTTTCAAAAGAGTTCTTCGTCGTTGCATTGGAGTAGTGATAATCCATATGTAGCAAGTTCCTTCATTTGGTGATAAAGTTAAATCGTCGAAAATACCAAAAAGGGATCCACTACATAAGAGTGCTTCATTTTTTTTGGATGTTATGGAAGCCGGTAATTATTTAAAAAACATTTCTTAATAAATAGCATTTTGAACCACTCTAACTTTCATACATATTACTAAGTGGTAAACATTAAGTCTTTAATCACTAAAATTCTCCATTTTACTCTCCTCACCTTCAAGGAACATGTTCAAAACTTTTAGTCATTCCAAATACTAGTCTTCTTTAGTTTACGAAATAACATATTCACACTATGCCTAAGCTAATCATGTCCCCCTTCAATCCTTTTGTTTCTCGAGTGTAAATTCAATCAATATTCAACACTAGCTTACTATCTAATCATACAATTTATATAAACAACAAACAAACAAATAACATATAAGCAAACTGAACATATCAAATAAGAAAACAATAATCAATTCAATTAAAAGAATTAATCCAAACAACCGTGACATGAAATCAAAAATTAAACATAGTAATCATCCTCACATCTCTCACTCAGTGCGTAAAACATACGATATCCATCGCATTGATCTCCAGATACATTGGGGACATGACGGAGTCTGTACAACTATTGCTATGACCATACTTTACCGGTCTATAGTCAGTAACCCTACCCAGCCCACACATCCCTGGCTCTAGGTTAAGGTCCAACCAATCCACACTTCCCTGGCTCTGGTTCGTCTACATGTCCCCCCACTCAATAGTGAACTAAAGTTATAGATATCGATGACTCCTTTGCACACGTCCCACAACAAAGCCTAACTATTGAAGTTAACTCATTGGTTCCCATCTGGATCTTGATCTATAACTTCCCATTTGGACTTCCTTTACATATCGAGTTTTTGGTCGAATTGAAGTTGGTCTTCAGAAGAGTTCACGATCGTCGTTGTGCAGAAATAGCACTAACTCATTTCCACCCATTCCGGGTCGGCTCGGTGTCCTTTTCCCCGGTTCGGTGCTCAAGTCCATGTTCGGCGCAGGCATTTAGGATTGGTTCGGTGCTTCTTCTCATCTCGGTTCGGTCCTCCTTGTTCGATTCAGTTTAACTACGTCTAATTGATCCCATCCGATCTGGTTGCTCCAGCTCCTCTCATCCGATTAGATGCTTCAGCCCATTGTACTCTAGTTCGATCCAATCCCTACTCCAACTCCAACACTATGCAAGTGGCCTTCCTTGTTGCCATACTTCCTTATGCTTAAGTCCTAGTTTGGTTCATCCCCTCTGGACTCCTAGTTCGGTTCGGCTACCGATCCGATCCGCCTTGGTCGAACTGAACCCGGTCCTTCCAGCAAGCATGTTTCGTTCATTATCGCCATGCGACGACGTTTTCAACGATTCTAACTTTACTAAACAATTATAAAACATTCCAAACAATAGTAACAACATATAGGTTAAATCAAAAGATCAAAACATCAATTACATAGGCTATAATAGATTAAACATACCAAAATCCATGATTTTCCCCTTAATCCCCTAAATTCCGGTATTAGCAAACTTAATCCAAATTAACCCAAATTCATATATGTGACATAAAATACGATTCTAGAATTTATGCACATTTTTCCATAAATTTTTTTTTTGAATGTGTAATTTCACTAATTATCACTAATCACCTCTAATTAGCCGTAATTAGTGAATAAAAGTGCAAATCACTCACAAATAACCATTTTATATTAACCAATGAGATATCTTTAAAATGAGGGATATATGTTAAAAACAGTATTTCTATACCATTTATGTTCTCTTAAAATCAAAATGATTCCATCTTTATAAAAGTTGGGTTTCAATTGCAATATGTTTGAATCAAAAATGACTCAAACACTAATGGTGTGAAATCACACTTCACTAATTATGGTTAGAATTTAAAAGAGCCGCAATCACAAAACAAATGGATAAAATCAAATAAGAGACACGGGATTTTTATATTGGTTCAATTCAAAATGAATCTACGTCCACTTTTCAAGTATTTTCCATCATCATAGGGAGGATTACATAGTTTACGATCTCATAGATCTCATTTGTTACTCTTAATCACTTTTACAATGATTCTCTAGTTTTTGCTCTCTTTCCGCTTTAGATCTCACTTGAATTCGAGAAGGAACGGGTTTGATCATGTAATTATATACTTTTCCTTGGTTCCATCATGAAAATGGTGTTAGATCTGTGCTTTGAAGAGGAGCAATGGCGATTTGGAGATCACTTGGAGTGGATCAGAGTGTGAATTAATGGTGCTCGAAGAAAATGAGATCCATTTCATATAGGAGGAAGAAGGATAGAATTTTGGCGGCCACTAATGGAGCTTTTAGAAGCTTTAGAAGGGTTGAGGAGTGATTTTGGCAGCCCTTCGGGGTAGTTCAATAGGTCCCTTGAAGTGTGGAGAAAGAGGCTATTTATAGGTGAAGATTGGTGGTAGTGGCAGTCTCGTAATTATGGAGTACAGAGTATGGGTTAGCCATAAACTTGGATCGGCCTAAAACTTATTTACAGAAATGCCACTGGTCCACTTTACAGTTGTATACAACTGCCATATCCCAATATTATAGTTATGCCACCGCCTTTTCTATTTTATTCAATACTAACCCGTTTCATTTTAATGTACCGATCCGGTTTACTGTAATGTACCGATCCAGTTTACTGTAATGTACAGACCCATTCTACAGTCGCTCCCTTCTTTTCTGGCCGTTCCACTTTTACACTTTGTACTGACCCATACTATTCTAGTTTTCATTCATCATTTGATCGACCCACTTATTACAATGTACAATGCTCCACCATATTTACGCCTTTGCCCCCAACGATCCATTGTTTCAGCACCTATACGATCCATTGAATTGTACAACAACAGCTTATGTGTTCGCTTTAATAATGGAAACTACCCCCATAATAAAATGAGCCACGACATCCTTGAATAGCCAACAATCCATGTTTTATGATGTTGCCACGCCAGCATCTTGAATGATTCATATGCTGGGTCTTCAATGATCCAGATAAAAGACATGGAGCAATAACACAATAAGAAGCATAACGATCCATGTTCTTCTTTGGTGGAAACAATGCATGAAACCCATCCATTATTTAATGTATGAATATACATATATCATGTATTGATTTACTTGTGAGATGCTTGAAGCCACCATTCTTCTGGTCCACATGTGATCTTCATGGTGAGCTACGCATATCCATTCAAGCTGCATAATAGCTTTCACATGTATTACTTTGAAGTTAAACCACTTTTCTATTTTAAGGCCAACCTGTACTGTTGTTTAATACATTTGCATGTTTCGACGTGTGATACTTAATCCATTGTTTATGTGTTGGACAAAGAGATTGTACATCCGATTCATATATACTTGTTGGAGCCTAATCATATCGTTCCTCACTCCATTGTGATGAGATTACTCATTGCTTTACCATATATTACTGATCCAGTACTCACTTCATGTACTAATCATATGGTCCGTACTGTTTAGACAAATATGTCTGACCCATTCTCTAAGCAATGTGCCAACCCGTTCATTTCATAGATGCTCCTGCTTCTAGTTTGCCACTTCATTGTTCAAGTGTTATGTGTTCTTTGTTGAAGCAAACAATTTGATCCATGCTGATATGGTATTTACATTATAAAGGCATCTGGTTTGTATATATATTGGACACAAAGTGAGCAGCTTCGTGCCCTGTATCCATTCTCATGAATGAATTGTTTTATAGTCGATCCACATATCAATGTTAAGGCCGACCCATACTGTAGTGATCGATCCATCGTTACAGAACGTCCCAATGTGACCAATCGACCCGGCACTTCGGCACTGACCGACCGACCCGGTACTCTGGCACTGACCGACCCGGTCCATATGATTGAGGCCGATGCAGTTTGGTACTGACCGACCCGGTCTGAAAGAAAAGGATCGACCCGATGCTTTGCAGGATAGGCAGACCCGCTGTTGTGTAAACATGACTGATCCGGATTGTTGAGACCGATCCATATTTGCGACCGACTCGGTACTTTAAAACTGACCGACATGGTGCTTTGAACTATGTTTTAATAGGGTTAACATTTTCCCCTCCAAGCTTGCATTTTTTGCTTATGAGAAATGCGGGCTTCGAAATGAAAGTTTCTATTGATATGCTTTGCACTGATATCCAGTCATAGCCTTTTCATTTGCTATGGCTGATCATACTTTGAATTTGTATACTTCATGCCACCTGTTCTGTAATCAAAACAAGCACTTGCACAATTTTGGACTTATACTCACCATCGACTGTCCATACCGACGGTGAATTAGTTAATCATCAAAAAATGAATTATAGCCAATTTTATTTCGAATTGAATGAAGTATCTACACTGAATTATCTTATTTCAACGGTTTATAACCCATCAAATATTGTCTGCACAAATGCGATATTCTAATTCAAATCCGCTTTAACGCTTGAAATCAACTAATCAACTAAGGTCGACTGTGGCTTCCGAACACTATCATTTTAACGACTTATATGATAGTCGATATTTCACACTTGGGAAATTCGCGTTTACAATTCATTTTTTGCTTCCTCTCAGAGAAGTCTTTAATATTCGTTCCCCAACTTAGGAGGTCTTCACTAGTCTTCATTATGAGAAGGATTTTTACTGCTTAATGTTTGTTGTTTTGTTGATTAGTTTCGACGTTGAAGACTCCGTTGAATGCCCCATGTTTTGGAGAGGTCGTTTTAATCCAACGTTTTGCCTTCTCTTGTCGACTGAATTGAAATGATGGAGCTCATCGAGCTTTGTTGGTTTCTCCTATGGAGAAGTCGCTTTCTCTTTGGAAATGATTCTTGATTGTCATATTGTTTTGCAATGTGAACTCCAACGATCTTTTTGCTGAGGGCTACATCACTTCGCACCACGAACTCCCACGCTTCGTTTCACGTACAATAAACTCCTGTGCTTCGTTTCACGCAACAAATTCCAGCAAACCTTTGGTGGGTTGCATCGCTCTGTGCTTACAAACTCCCACGCATCGTTTCACGTATAGTGAACTCCCGTACTTCATCTTGCGCTTACAGATTCCAGCGAACCTTTAGAGGGTTGCATTTCTCCACACTTACGAACTTCCATGCTTCGTTTCATGTATGGTGAACTCCCGAGCTTCGTTTCGCGCTTACGGATTCCAGCGAACATTTGGTGGGTTGCATCGCTCCGCGCTTACGAACTCGCACACTTCGTTTCACGTATGGTGAACTCCCGCGCTTCGTTTCGTGCTTATGGATTCCAGCGAACCTTTGGTGGGTTGCATCGCTCCGCGCTTACGAACTCCCACGTTTCGTTTCATGAATAGTGAACTCCCGCGCTTTGTTTCGCGCTTACGGATTCCAGCGAACCTTTAGTGGGTTGCATCGCTCCATGCTTATGAACTCCCACACTTCGTTTCATGTATAGTGAACTCCTGCGCTTCGTTTCGTGCTTACGGATTCCAGTGAAACTTTGGTGGATTGCATAGCTCCGCGTTTACGAACTCTCATGCTTCGTTTCACATATAGTGAACTCCCGCGCTTCGTTTCGTGCTTACGGATTCCAACGAACCTTTGGGGGTTGCATCGCTCCATGCTTACGAACTCCCACACTTCATTTCATGTATAGTAAACTCCCGCTCTTCGTTTCGCGCTAACGAAGTCCGGCGAACCTTTAGTTGGTTGCATCGCTTCGCGCTTACGAACTACCATGCTTCGTTTCACGTATAGTAAACTCCCGTGCTTCATTTCACGCTTATGGATTCCAGCGAACCATTGGTGGGTTGCATCAATCCGCGCTTACGAATTCCCATGCTTTGTTTCACATGTAATGAACTCCCGCGCTTCATTTCGCACTTACGGATTCCCACAACCTTTGGTGGTTTCAGATCTATGGTTGCTTGCTTCCCCCTTCACCGTTTGACTCGTCGGGACTTTCCTTATTCACTCGTCGAAGCGGTACTCTTCATCCTTGCATCATGCATATCGATGGTTATGGGATTCTACAATTGAATTGGTGTTCGTTGGAATTGCCTCACTTCGTCAGGACTTGAGAGAGAAGATGCTCATTGGATAGTCTATAATGAAAAATCGTCTGTTAGCAAATTTTCATGTGAATTTGGCAAGTCAGAGATTTACATAGGCAGGTAACACTTCATTCGTAGAGCTATTGTTCGGTACAATGCACGTACATCACTATAGACTTTTTACAAGAAAGTAGAACATAGCAAAGAGTAAATTAAGTCAAGAAGTAAAGTAAAGGCGATAGTGATCGCTTATTCTGAGCTACAGATATTAGATCGTCATCAATGGTCGTCAATTGATTATCAATCTTGGAATAGTGTGAGCAAAAGCTACGTTGCTTGTACCGGACTGGTCATTTGATGCCCCTTTCCCCTAGGGATTTGCAGAAGGATTTGCATCTTGGGAATTCTTTACATATTGTTGCAGACGGTTCTTCCTAATCATCTCTTCAATCAATGATCTTAGATATCTACACTCATTGGTGTTACGGCCTGCTGGTTATGAAACCAACAGAACTTCCCAGATTTGGTCAGATGGTCAATTCATTTTTATTGGCTGAGGCTCCGGGTAATCTTCTACATCCTTTGTGGCAAGGTAGATGTTCTCAGGAGTTTCGTTCAGAGGTGTTAATTCAGATGAGTCAAGAATGTGAAACTTTTTATTAGCTTTGTTGTCATTTCCGTCACTAGCTCACTTCTTCCCCTAATCATTCTTCTAATTAGGTTGAATGGACGCATTTTTAGGAGCTTCAAGGAGTTGGTTACCACCAATGATCTGAAGAAGTATAGGATTATCGTCCACTCTCATGTGCTCTTCCGCCTTCTTATAGAACTTGTGAAGCGTAGTCGGTTCCTTCATCTTTATCCATCTTCCAAATTCACTCGTTTTGTCTATAGCATCGAGTAGAGCAATGAGGACTATGCGTGGTTCCAGATTCCTTACTTCAGACAAGGCAATATTAAATCAACTGAGGAAGGCTTTGATAGTTTCCCCTGGCTTCTATTTCATTGTCGAGAGCGTTATAGCATCTTTGGCTTTGGTAGCATATAAGTGGAACTGTTCCTTGAACTTTTTGGTCAGGTCAGAGAACTGGTCTATGGACTTAAGTGGTAGCAGAATGATGCACAACCCTATAAGTAGAGAGGAAAATATGTGCATCTCATTTCATCAGTCGCTTTATCTGCGCTCATATGCCACTCGTATTTGAATAGGAAGTAGTTAGGGTCAACAAGGCTGTTGTACGAAGGCAAAGTCGGAGGATTGAACTTCTTTGGACATTCTGCTTTAAGGATTCTTTTGGTGAACGGAGTCCTATCAGGAGAGAAATCTCATTCCCTTTCATCACATTGCCAGCTTGAATCTTCTTCATGATTCGCTCTATCATGTCCGTGATGTATTCTTCAGTGTTATGCCGCTCTGCGAAGCCGAGCTCTTTACCAAATGTTTTTCTAGTCATACGATCCCGATTAGAGAGCTTTGGCCCTTTGCCTTCTCGATGAGAAGGTGCCCCCGTGACAGGATTAGTGACCTTTTGAGCATTCACTTCAGAATGGTTCTTAGCTTTTGATTTGAATTCTTCGATGTTAGCTTCGTCCTTGTTACTTGCCCAATCATAATCGTCTTCCATGTTGTCATTGCGGTTATGATCAGAAGCAGGCAATTTGTCACTCTCTTCAAGATCAACGTGGACTTTCGGAGGGGCTTGATCTGGTTGAGCATTACGGAAGGCGTCAAGTTTTTCCATCATGGCTTTGGTAGAAGCATCCATTCTTTGATTCACGTTGGCAATAGCGGCATTCAATTCATTTCTAGTTACACCGGCTCCACTCATCGAGTTTTCACCAACATCGAAATGATTATTGAGTGATGTTTCTTCATTAGCAACATTATCGGCTTCTACCACGCTTTTGCTAGCGGCTTTCTTAGATTTTTCAATGATTTCGGAGGAGGATGCGGTTTAGAACTTTAATGCAAGGCTTTTAGACTTGAGAAAAGTGTGAAGGGAGGAGATGTGAACACGGCCCCAAAGTGGGCGCCAAATGTTTGAATCAAAAATGACTCAAACACCAATGGTGTGAAATCACACTTCACTGATTATGGTTAGAAATTAAAAGATCCGCAATCATAAAATAAACGGATAAAATCAAATAAGAGACAAGGGATTTTTATAATGGTTCGATTCAAAATGAATCTACATCCACTTTTCAAGCATTTTCCATCATTATGGGAAGGATTACATAGTTTACAATCTTATACATCTCTTTTGTTACACTTAATCACTTTTACAATGATTCTCTACTTTTTGCTCTCTTTTCTCTTTAAATCTCACTTGGATTCGAGAAGTAACGGGTTGGATTATGTAATTATATACTTCCTTGGTTCCATCATGAAAATGGTGTTAGATCCGTGCTTTGAAGAGGAGCAATGGCGATTTGGAGATCACTTGGAGTGGATCAGAGTGTGAATTAATGGTGCCCGAAGAAGATGAGATCCATTTCATGTAGAAGGAAGAAGGAGAAAATTTTGGCAGCCATTAATGGAGATTTTAGAAGCTTTAGAAGGGTTGAGGAATGATTTTGGCAGCCTTTCGGGGTTGTGGAATCGGTCCCTTGATATATGGAGAAAGGGGCTATTTATAGGTGAAGTTTGGGGGTAGTGGCAGTCTCGTAATTATGGAGTATAGAGTTTGGGTCGGCCATAAACTTGGATCAGCCTAAAACTTATTTACAGAAATGCCATTGGTCCACTTTATAGTTGTATACTGCCATATATTACAGTTATGCCACCGCCTTTTCTACTTTATTCAATACTAACTCATTTCATTTTAATGTACCGATCCAGTTACTGTAATGTACCGATCCGTTCTACAACCGCTCCCTTCTCTTCTGGCCGTTCCACTTTTACATTTTGTATCGACCCGTACTATTCCAGTTTGCATTCATCATTTGATTGACCCACTTTATTACAATGTACAATGCTCCACCATATTTATGCCTTTGCCCCCAACAATCCATTGTTTCAGCACCTATATGATCCATTGAATTATACAACAACAACTTATGTGTTCGCTTTAATAATATAAACTATCCCCATAATAAAATGAGCCACATCATCCCTGAATAGCCAACAATCCATGTTTTATGATGTTGCCACATCAGCAGCTTGAATGATTCATATGTTGGGTCTTCAATGATCCAGATAAAAGACATGGAGCAATAACACAATAAGAAGTATAACGATCCATGTTCTTCTTTGGTGGAAACAATGCATTAAACTTATCCATTATTTAATGTACGAATATACATATATCATGTATTAATTTACGTGTGAGATGCTTGAAGCCACCATTCTTTTGGTCCACATGTGGTCTTCATGGTGAGTCATGCATATCCATTCAAGCTGCATAATAGCTTTCACGTGTATTACTTTGAAGTTAAAATCACTTTTCTATTTTAAGGCTAACCCATATTGTTGTTTAATACATTTGCATGTTTCAACGTGTGATACTTAATCCATTGTTTATGTGTTGGACTAAGAGATTAAACAACCGATTCATATATACTTCTTGGAGCCAAATTATATAGTTCCTCACTCCATTGTGATGATATTACTCATTTCTTTACCATATATTACCGATCCAGTACCCACTTCATGTTCTTAGCATACGGTCCGTACTTTTTAGAAAAATATGGCCGACCCATTCTCTAAGCAATGTGCCGACCCGTTCATTTCATAGATGCTCCAACTTCTAGATTGCTACTTCATTGTTCAAGTGTTACGTGTTCTTTGTTGATGCAAACAATTTAATCCATGCTGATATGGTATTTACATTATAAAGGCGTTTGGTTTGTATATATATTGGACACAAAGTGAGTAACGTTGTGCTATGTATTCGTTCTCATAAATGAATTGTTTTATAGCCGACCCACATATCAATGTTAAGGCCGACCCATACTGTAGTGACCGATCCATCGTTACGGACCGTCCCAATGTGGACAATCGACCCAATACTTTGGCACTGACCGATCGACCCGGTACTTTGGCACTGACCGACCCAGTCCATATTATTGAGGCCGACCCGGTTGGGGCCGACCCAGTACTTTGGCACTGACCGATCGACCCGGTACTTTGGCACTGATCGACCCAGTCCATATGATTGAGGCCGACCCGGTTGGGGCCGACCCGGTCTGAAAGAAAAGGACTGACCCGACGCTTTGCATTATAGGTCGACCCGCTATTGTATAAACATGACCGATCCGCATTGTTGAGGTTAATCCATATTTGCCGGTGCTTTAAAACCGACCAACCCGGTGCTTTGAACTATGTTTTAACAGGGTTAACACAATCTAAAAATCGTGTGTGTGTCATTTAGGTTATAACCAAACACATAACTTACCCCATGATTGTTCATCTTGTGTCACTTTTCTTTTCTTTATCCACCACAAAAGGTTTCTCATAAATGAACAACGTTGTAGAGTGAGGTAATAATGACCAAACAAATAGTACACACACTTCAAGCATGCAATTAAAAATAAAATCATTTTCTCTCATATTTAAACCAACCTTAAGGTGCAAGTCATTATAACATAATAGTCAAACCTACCCCAGGCTCTAGTAATCGCTAAACCTAAGATCTGATACCAAATGTGAAGATCCACTATTTTTAAAGGTCCAAAATCAATTATAAACGTCATCAAACATGCTTACAACTAATTTTAGATATTAAAAGTAGCAGACCTTAAGTATATAAGATTAAAAATACTAGAGACGTTTAATAATATGTAAGATCTCATGATGGAATAAAATAAATAATTACATGACTAAAACATCATAATCCATTAAATTACATTAAATATCTACAAAACAAAACAACAGCGATACAATAAGAAGTGAATTTAAATAAACAACCTCTAGATCCAACATGAGGCCTAGGCTCCTTTCTTCTTCATTATCTATCTTTTGTCGTCACGTATCTTCCAAGTATACAAATTTTGTTCAAAGAGGAAAAGGGTTTCAGCTATGTTTGGAATGCGCCTAACCCTATACACCTCGACCCAATCCAAGAGTTCTAATGGCTATTGCATAGGAAAAGATTGCCTACGTACCCCTTTTGAGGGATCAAGCCCGTGTAGTTCTATTTCATGCTCTTCTCCTACATCCGAATATTCGTTAGTACATTACAACCATTGCATCCATTCAACCATTTCATCCATTCAACCATTGAAATCAATATAATTTAGTACAATCAATGCAAACATTGAAATTGATGCAAACAACATAGTTAATACAACTACTGCACTAACGCAGTCAAGTAAGAGCAGAAATAGTGTCTTACACATCTATCACAACATAGCAGCAGATGAACTAAACAAAAGAAAATATACATGCAATCTTTAAATACCAACAACGTCTTCCAACTTTAAAAAAATAAGATGGTAACAATATTAATATTCTTACAAATTATTATTCATAAACCATTTTGTGCATACTTATCATTCCAAAATAGTAACATGGTCGACAACGCATAGTAATCCAATCAATATTGGACATTCATCATTAAATAACCATAACTAACTACACATCCATTTGTAGTAATCAATGGTAAAACATCGCATAAACATCCTTATTGCGATCCATCATCAAAAATGACACGTAATAAATCAATTATCAATCATATATTTTAACCATCCAATCATACTTTGTTTTATTTGATATCTTATTCCTTCCTTTTGCCTACTATTTAAGACTTATTTTTATTTATTACTTTCCATTCATTTGGAAGTCGTATTTCATTTTTATCTCAATGTCTACCTTTGGAATTTACTACATTCTAATCTTTATGCAATTAGAGAAATAATTAGTTAGAAACTGATAGGCCAATTATAACATTCTTTGTCATTTTACATACAAAATAAAAATATAATATTCAATCCATCAATTTTAAAGAAATTCAAAATGTTTAGATCTAAGACAGAGATAGATGACTTATCCAAAAAAATGCATATATCAAATCAACTAGCTTGCGTAAGTTTATGATATTTACATCTAAAAGTAAATTTGGATGAAACAGTGCATACATTCAACAAATCAATTTACATAGGTCTAGCATGTTTAGATCTAGAATAAGAATTCAGGACTTGTTTGCAAAGATATAAAATCATGTAATTTTAGAGAAATATTTCTAGATCTTAACAAGTATTAAACCAACTTATAAAATAGATCTTTACATATATACAAAAATCAGTAAACATGTGGTTATCACTTACCTTTGCCTACAATGATAAATCAAAGAAATCTTTCTAGATCTGAAATGGAACAATCATACAAATGGGTTTCTTTCTCCTTAAAACTACAGATCTTCCCCCTCTAGGTTTAGACTTTGAATTGTCCCTTTTTTCATGAGGAAGAAGAAAAGAAAGAAGATGTATGTCTGGATACCAATTCAATCGGGTTTAGCTTTCTTATATAGAAGATAGAGATTGATTTCGTTCATTCGGTTAACCCTAGCAATTCCAAAATTTAATCATACCCGCTCTCTTATTTACTTCGTAATGAAGTGATATCTTTTAGCCGCATCTCATAAGTATATTATTATATTCATACAACACATGACAAAGAGATTTGAATATACCATTTAAAATGACAATAAATGAATATATTTTAAGTTTTATTAAGAAATTACCATTTACATAAGAGGATTAATCCCCAGTCTTTAAGAAATATAAAACAAAAGGCATGTCAATCAATGCCTACTAAATCTTTACATGCGCAATTATTCAGTTATTGCTCCATAATATATAAAATTACCACATTTACATATTTATACATGTATAGTGAAATTTAGATTTATATCAATTAATGCCTAACATTTGCAAGAATATGCAATAAACCCCATAATCATCCATACATAAAATATATCAACAATTAATGTACAATTGATCGCTAACCAATTTTCAAAAGTGGTAATCCGGTATACAATTTTCCATCCCACTTTTTCACTACTTTCCTCATGGCATGCAAAGTCAATGTATGATCAAATTACATACATATATGTATATATACATATATATGTACACACACACAAAAGATTTGAATAACATGTTAATTAATGTGAATTAATTTATAGTCTATGAAATTATTGTATTTCAATTTGGAAACAAAATACGCCCTATCTATATATGTATACATACATACAAATATATATACACATTACATATAAAATCTTTACTTATATGCAACTTTTAATCCTATATATCTCTCATTTTTATACGCCTCCATACACACATACTTCTTACTTGGAACAAATATCTTTTTGTTTGTTTTCCTTAAAATTCAAAAATATGTCAATGACGGGAATCAAACTCATGACCTCATGTATCAAAGTCCACTAACTTAATGACTACACATTTCTTGTTCTTAAAATTAGAACACTGAAAATTAATGGTTTCATGTGCGTATCTTTCATTCTAAAAAAAGAAATATCTTGTAAACGATAATTTCAAATATATCAAAATTATATATCAAACTGATCGTCTGGAAAAGGCCTTCGAAATGGTAATAGATACGACATTCGGTTTATACTCTAGTAATAATTAATTCTTAATTATTTTACTTTTAGAACTGTAAAAGTTGCGGGATGTTACAGAACACATAGAAACGACGAATCTAAGAAACATCTTGAAGTCTGATGTGTCTACCAATTTTCTAGAAGAAAGCCTGAGTGAAATTGATCAATTAATGCATGAAATTGGGATTTATCACGATAAAATCAAGGGATAGGCATGGACTTTAGATGAAAAACAAGATTCTGACAATAAAGATATCGAAAACATGTGTATCATTGAACAACTGGCTCGATACACTATTGAACTTTGGCAAAATATAAAAAAGTTATTACTTGAGGGAATTGACGATGTTGATGAATTTGAGGATTTCATGAAACTTGGCTTGACTTACATCGAAGAATCAGTTCAAAGAATAAATGAGCTTGTACAACAACTTTAAATCCCAATCTAGTGACAAACAAGTTTCTGCCAACGATTCTGTTGAAAATAATAATCAGCCAGTAACTTCGTCACAACATTACATAACGATTATTGATGATTCTGACGATATGACTGTTGATGAAAATGAAAATTTTGAAAAATCTCTTGTGCGAAACACTATTTCTGTGAAATTGAAATTCAAACTCAAACTAATGCTTCTACTAAAAATTCAACTCTTACCGAAATCAAAAATTTTCAACTAACAACTTTTGAAATTGATGAAAATCTTAATGAAGTTGTTGAAATCTTGTAATTGATTTGAATTTAAATTCTTTTGAAAGCGAAGACGTCAATCTTCAATTTGATCTTCCTCTCTCATATTCTAAAATTTTAGCAACTTTACATTGCCAATCTGAAAGAAATAACGAAGTTAGTAACAGCTGTTTAAGTGAAGACGACTTTGATGAGCGAAAACTTCTTAAACTGATTGACGATAATGTTGTTGGGTCTGAAACTGAAAATGAAACATTTGAAAACTTTGAATTCTTGAGGTTGAAAACAATGAAACCATTGAATGTGATCTTAAACGCACTGACGAATTTTATAAAACTGTTGAAACTCCTTGCAACTTGATCATTTCAATTGCACCTCACTGTGATCACTTGTTTTTCAATGATAAATTTCTGCAGTATTTGAACTCATTTTGGAATAACACGGTTTTTGAGAAAACACAATTTCAAAATTTATTGAAAATTCATTTGTTTGGTTTTAACTTTTGGTTTACGAATGTACCTTTAGTCAACAACATCACAAATATCAAAGAAAAACTGAACAACATTTCTCAAAACAAGTGTGAGGGTGAGAATGATGCACACGTCTCTCAATTTAAACATCACCTGAACAAATCAAACTTTGTTTTTGAAACTTTTACTGAACCCCGGTTCGATGACCTCTCTTTAGTTGCTACAGAAATTCAATTAGATTTTAGGATAACTTGTAAGCTCAAAATTTTGAAATTAGCAACTCAATCTTTTGAGAAAACAAAATTTGTTTTTCAAAGCGGACACGTAATATAAAATCCTTTATGATTTGGTTTTATGTGCTTCACTTGTGTCTCTTAATCTTAATAAGGCTGATCCATTGGTCTATTGTTGATCGGTTCATCTATTCGATGACTATGTATTTTCTGCATGAGCATCCGGTAAGCCACGCTTACCCTCTTATTTTCTTTCCCTTTCACTAAGATATGGTTAATTAACGACTATGGGGACACAGTCTATTTTTAAGTATAGGGGGGATGTACATTACATCAATAATCAAATTTTATGAACTAGGTCATTCGTTGAACAAGGATTAACTTAAAATTCATAAATAACACCTTAGTTCTTTATTGATAAGTTGAATTATTGGGTGATGGGGATGAACATTATTTATTCATTGAGTCGTAATGTGTATTTTTAAAATGCTAGTTTGAAACTGTGCAGACGTTAGCCGTGTTCTGGAGTAAGCGTGTCAACCCTTATTATACATGTTAGAATGTGGAAGTAAAAAAAATAAAATAAAATGATTTTGCACCTACATTTGTTGGATTTTATGAGTTCGTTTTCATGCATAATATTTTTTCCACTCAAATTTTCAAACTTGTAAGTTCTAAATTCCACTTGGCCCACTTAAGGAGTAATGACTCATTGTAGCATTCTTCTTTGATACCCCCACATTATTTAAACCCAA
Organism: Allium sativum; assembly: GCA_030737875.1. Classification (NCBI taxonomy): domain Eukaryota; kingdom Viridiplantae; phylum Streptophyta; class Magnoliopsida; order Asparagales; family Amaryllidaceae; genus Allium; species Allium sativum. The sequence continues at coordinate 254,300,287 of CM060927.1, read as the reverse complement.
GTTTTAGTCGATTTACATCCATGTTTCAACAAGTTTTCTTATATTGGTATACTATAAAACCTTTTACTAATTTATTTTCAAAGGTTCAAAAATGTCACTTTTTATACCAATATTACACTACCCACTCCGTACTTGTTTTAAGATAGGATAACCATGTACCACATCTTATTTTATATGGGTTATCTATCTTACAAAACTTTGCTTATCTTTTCTTTCATCTTTTCATATAACATCAATCTAGACTTGTGTGTTAAATTAGGGATATAGAAGTAGAGTAACTAGGGCACAAAACTTTCCTTTCATGAAGTGTTGGTTATGATTCGCTTAGTAGAGGAGAAATCAAATGAAATAATAAACGGTATCATTCCATTCCATCTCCCCTCATCATTCACCATGCATTTATGAAAAAAATACAATAAAGAGAAAATATCTTAGAATAAAATAGTCATTCATCATTGTTGACTATAAAGCATTCATTTCCATTCCATCCATCATACCATACTTAGAAGCGAGGATTATACTAGAGGAGATGAAAGGAAACAAAACGTCCATGTATGCCTTAGTATTACTTTATCTTTCGTAGCTTGAAGTTCAACTAATACACTTGCCGTCTTATCTATAATATTTTTAAAACTTACAAAATTTTCCTTCATCTATGCATAACTCACATCCAATACATTACAATTATACTGGTGCAAAATTATTCAAAAAAAAGGAGAATAAATAAATGATGGGCGAACATTGTCGATGTGTAGAACTTTAGTTGAAACCACACTCTTAACCTTCAAAACAATTACAGTGTTATCAAGGAATTACGATTCAACGTGAAAAATTCTATTCATTTTTGCACTAATAATGTGATGGACAATTTAGGACTAAACTGTTATTATTGAAGTTAAGTAAAGTCCTTGGAATGTGAAAGATCTTAAATATATCATTTGATTAATCCGTGTACATAAGACACTTTGGATTTTATGGGTAGTATCTGCTGAAAACCCTCACGAGAAAACACTCGTCCTACTAGGGACACCTAAGGGTTTAACGGCTTGTTTCATACGCTAAATGCAATTGTGTTTCCTACGAAAGTGTGAAATATCTTAGTTTATTCGAGGATGAATAAAAAGAAAAGTGTGGGGGTATTTGATATAAACGTAAATGTGTATATTTTGTCCGCTTATTTATCTTGTTTTCTCTTAAAAATAATTGATATTGTGTATTTATAGTTGTGTTTTCAGATTGTTGATAAAAAAGCATGGTTTAAAGCATTTGTTAGATAAAGCATGGAGAATTTGCTTAAAAAGAGTGAAGTTTGAAATTGCTAAAGCTTGAAGAGTTTAAAGCTTGAAGAACAGTTGCAAATAGAGTCCAGTTAGGTAGATTTGGCTCACTAAAGACTCATGCTTATTCACATAACTCATTTGCAAGGCCTCTTACTCTTCCACATGACCACTGCGTTCACATTGGTTTATTTTTTATTAGGGATAAGTCTTTAGTCCCACATTTTGTAACTGGCCAATAAGTCTTAGTCATGACAGCTATAAGTACACTTGTATATCATTCATTTAGATTTGTCGTAGGTTTTATTATGTAATTCTTCTCTTGGAATAAACCATTCTTCTCCTGTCCACTTTAGTTCATGTTTATTATTTTATTCATGTTTTCTCTTTTCTCTTCTTTTCTTTTAGCTATATCTAGCTAATCTCCTTTAATTAGGGGATGATGATGCTTAGATTAGATTCAATATGAATCACATAGCCAAAGAGATGAGGACTTTATGTATACAGATCTAATATCTTAACCAAGGGTTAGATCTGAACCTTCATACTCTGTGCCGTTTAAGTGTTGTGCTTCTTCATAGGGTATATTCGAGTTCGATCTAACACTTATCAAATTTAGATCTAATTTTTAGGATTTTAGAAATAAAATAATGAATCTATTCTGATAGCCTATGGTTGTTTAAGAGCTTAGCTCCTGCATATGCGCTTGTCATTATTAACACGCTTGTTTTTAAAAACCTAATTATCGTTGATTCATATTTGTGACAGAAATATGAGTTAGATCTATAGTAATCTGTTTGGCTGTTGATGAGTATTAATCTAGTTTATGTCATTACTCCCTAATTGCTTTCATTTATTATTAAACTCTCTTTTTGTTTATTTTCTGCTATTTTCAAATAATCAAAATTTCGGAATAACTTGATTGGATTTATTAGATAAAATAATTTTGGTCCTAGAGTTCAACACCCTTTACAACAACTCTTGTTGTTTAGGAAAGCCGAAAGAATTTAACGATTGTTTACAATTGTTCAATTTGTTCGCAAACAAAATGTTGTTGTAAAGGCTATCACTATCCGATGTAAGGAAGATAGGGTTGAGTTCTTCTTTTGTGTTGTGGGTAGATTAGTATATTTATCCATCCATTCTCATATACTTTATTGATGATGTTTGTTAGCTATTTTATCGCTTACTAAGACTGTTGTCTGACTCAAGATTTTATGTTTCCCTCTTATTACCTTGGGTTGTTCACCCGGTTGTGTATGGGGACACTAGGTAGTAGGTGACAGGTGATGGCTTAGTGAGGATGACGTTGTAGTTCGGAGGCGGGCAGGAGGCTGACATATTATCTTTCCTACTACCTAATATTTTTGTTACCACTGTTTGAGTTGCTCTATGAGTGTTGTGGTGAGGCTTTATGTATAGACTCTGATATTTCCTATGATGTATGGATAATCTTTCAGGATGTTGTGAAAGTTTCAAAAGTTTGTTATATGATGATTCACTATTATTACATGTTGTATATATTCTACTATATTTTATCCGTTACCGCTTGTGTTTCATACCTTGATGATCGTCCATGGCTGCTTGGCACACTTTTCAGTGCATTATTCCTCTTTTTTAGTGCAGAGGTTCTGGGTGGTCGTCACACGGACCGACATTCTGAGATGAGGTCAGGGAGGAACTGAATGATTCGATTGCATATAACTCTGCTGAGAATTTTATATATCATTTTACAACAAGTGATAGGTCAGTACTCTTCGATTCTGCTAGGTTTGTTGACTTTAGCAATGAGCGTCATAAAGGTGTGGTTTGTTTCCTACACAAATTTCCCACGAATGAAAGATTCTTGAATGGCTATGAGTAAAAAAAATTTAACATGTTGCTAATGCAGCTTGAAGAACTTAGCATTCCAACCGTCCGACCCTGGAATGGAGTCGTCATGAGAAGAGAAGATAGTGGTCCTGATCTCCAACTTAGAGTCTGGGCGCAACAGCCGGGCAGCCCCTTCCTCGCTAATCGGACGATGACGGTTCACCTGAGGTAAGTCAGTAGTGTTATCACCATTGTATATATCATTAAAATATTGAATGGTTGATTCTTCTAACTTTTGTAAAATTATGATAGATTTCCCTTTACTGTCTAATGCATTATATCAGTTGTTATAATTTTTGCAATGGGACATCTTTGTGTAGAAGAATTTGGTACAGTCATCTACTTAAGTTAACCAATTGACTTAAGTCTTCTATTTCAACTCAATGTTTTGAGTCATTAGAGCCATTTTAAGTTAAGACTGAAGCCGAAAGTAGTTTTTCATTGAGATTGTCATCAAGAGGATTTTGATCGAGTGTTGTGAGGCCGCTTTGCACTGGCATTATGGTGAATTTAGAACATCAGTAGTTTTGCTTCTGTTTTTATTCCACTCCTTAAGTCTAGATTTTGCAGTTTTAAGAAGGCAAACAAGAATGTACCAACCCCTGCCTTCAATCTGGGGGATCGACTGAAGGTCGATGATATCGTCATAGTCTTCAGATAAGTGTTGAGAGTTGACATATCTAAAGGGGATCCCTTTAGATCGAATAATGTTATCATTGAAGGTGATGTGGAGTGGACAGCGGTCATTGGACGAGCTATGCAAAATTTCCACTTTGATATTAGGAATTTTGATAATCATATCAGTATTAATTAGGACACATTCAAGACAACAACTGTTTTTTTGCTTCCCCACTTCTCCATGTGTATTTCAGGTCCGTATGGCAAGCTTCTACAAGACTAGTTGCAGCAACACAGCAGTTGAACTCAACCACCTGCGCTAACTTGATGGTAAGCCCACCTTTCTTTTCAGTAGTTTGTAGAATAGCATTAAAGTCATCGAGCACCATCCATTCATTTTGTAAAGTTTTAGATAAGTTGGTGAGGGTATGCCAAAGTTGTTTTCTCACAAAAGACCGATTGTGAGCGTAGATAAATGAACAAGTAATCTTGAGCTCGCGCACAATCGACACGTTGACACTAAGTTGTTGGTCATCCACACACATACAGTTAATTGTCAAAATGGACTTATGCCAGAAAACCATGATTTTGACCATAGAAGTGGGTGAATTATTATTGATAGTACCCCAATCATTAGCAGTGAACATTCAAAAGTAGTCATGGCAGCAGCTGTAAGCTTATTTTCTCAAACAACGATAATAGTAGGATTGTACTTATTTCTACAATTAAAGAGGTCATGTTGACGAGTATCCCCGTTCAGACCTCTAACGTTCTAATAAAGGATTGACATTGATTACCAACTGTTTTGCTCCTTCTGACTGGAGCGGAGTCAGCCTGACTACTCACCAACTTTTGCTTGCCTTTGGAAAATTATTGGACATACTTTGGGTTAGGTTTCGTAATATTTTCAGATTGGGCAGGTTGTGATACTTCATTGTCTGAACCCTGAGCATCCATCTGAATATCTAACTTTTGAACGTCTTGTAAATTTTCAAGGTCCGAAGGAAAAGGCTCAACAGGCTGTAGATGTCCAAGAGGATATTGGGTCAAATGAACCTGTTGGGGAGGAACCACCGTGGGCGGAGTGGAAAGATTTCGTGGTGGAGGAATACCTATGAGGAGCTTGGGTCGTTAGTGGGTCCAATTATGTCTCCTCCGCAATAATTGTATCGATTAATTTAATATGTAAATTGTGGTTTTTTGGGATAAGTAACTTTTCAGTCTCTCCCTCCATCACACGGTCAGTATTTGGTTCCTTTTTGGGATGATCTTGTGTAGATGGTGTTGTGGGGTAGTAAGAATATCAGAAGTAGACGCTTGTTTCTCCTTCCATTCCTGTGTGGAAGTTTTTAGAATATGGCATTGTAAAGTACTGTGTCAAAAACGTTTGCACTCGGTGCACGTAAAGGGTACGATATATATATATATATATATATATATATATGAGACTGTTGTATCAGATATTAATTTAGAACTAAGGGCTTTTAAAATTTGATGTATTATAACCATTCTGCACTGATATTTGTCTCTCAATTGTTTCCACTAGTGCAGTTTCTTATATATTATTACTCTATTTATGTTCATGTATGTTTTGCATGTTATATGTTATCATTCCATTGCGAGACCTTGTAAATATCCTGAATTAGTGTTTCGTTCTAGTTTTACCCCAATAATTTGTCCTTCATGGTATTTAAAAGTAAGGCGATGTTGTAAGATGTTAACTTTCGAGTATTATGAAAGGCAAGTCGTTACATGTGATATCAGAGCTTAGACTCAACATTCAGACCAAATAAACCAGGTTAACTAGTTTGAGTTAGTCAATTTGACCTCAGGATTTACGTTGAGAGAGCATACTTATGTTTTTCTACCATATAATATATTTTATAAACCGTATATCTTCTGAACTTGATTTGTTTCTGTCGCTACTTGCTAAGGCATTTTCACTAGGTTACTGTATGAGCAGATGAAATATAAAGTCAATTGCGAATAGACAGTTAGAGATGCCTGATTAGTTCATAGACAATTTAGATGCTTTAAAAGATGTTTGGTCAATTATGAACATTTATTGTTGACTGTTAGTGCTAGAAGTGGTGTGGCTCTTTGGGCATCAGTGTTTCTAGCTCCATTAGCTTTAGAATTTTCAAGGTAGCACTAAAATTTCTTCATCCATGAAAGCAAGAAGTACACGGGTCTTGAGTTTGTTGATGAGACATGATCTTACACATGTACATGAGAAGACTTTCATCGATATATTTTAAAGACTGTTCTCGCATGCGATATTGTTGCTCAACATTTGAAAAAGAGAGACTTTGATTGGGTAGGAAGCGGTATATGTGTGGCTGATGGGCAAACCTATGACTCGGAATTTGTTTAGACAGTGGTTCAAATTCTCAATTTATTTCTAGGATAAAAAAGCATGTAGCTTAAGTATTCCATCCATCCTAAGTTGGATGGCTTATCAATGAAGGAGTGTTTACCAGTTCAACCTTCTGTATTTCAAGTTTGAAAGTGGTTGGTACTTTGTTGTTGTGGATAAAGAGATTTGCCTTGCGATTTTATGCACTGGTCGAGAGTTTATTGCTTATAGCATTATCCCTGTTAAGTGCCACCTTGTGAACATCTAGTTGGACAACACCCTTTCGTGAGAATGCCCATGAGACGCCGTTAAGGTAATAAAGGAATATGAGTTTGTTCACCTCATTTTTGATCAAGTGAACATAACTCATGGTTTCTATTGATTGAAATCAGAGGAACCTGCATGGACTTCACTGATTTCGATCAAAAGAAAGTAGTGTCTTCTACACACTGTCCAAAACAGTGTACACAAACTACTGCTGGTAATTAAGTGCAAAGCAACTAAAATAATTTACAATCAACTGTTAAAAGATGGATGGTTCCCTATTCTATGGCTCTTACCAAAACAACGTTTTGCCTTGGAAAATCAGCCCACTATTTTATACCCAAAAATGCTAAAAGGCCTGAACGTTTTCCTGGCAAGCTATGCAAAAATGAAATCCAAAGGCTGCTGCTGCGTCTTCCCCATTTAATCCAACGTTTCCCTATGAATTGCGCCACTTCAGTACTATTTTGCACCCAGTTTTCTGGGCTCCCTAGCACTGTTGATTTTATACCTTACATGTTTCTCAACAATTTACAATCTCCGTCGAAAACCAAAATTAAGAATTTCTACACTACATTACATTTGTTCTATGTCAACCTTTCAAATTAAGTTTTCCACAATTTAAATACTTCTCATATAGCGTTTTCCACCACAAAAAGATGTTGAAGTATGCAATACTATATATTGGGTTGAAGAGGTCGAAGATAGCTTCGAGTCGGAGGTGACCGTTCACAAATCGAAGCTTGTATGTAGGAGTTATGAGCTGGAAGGTGTTTGCCATCAGTTGGGAACAGGGACAGACGTCCGTCATAGGGAGTGACAGATGTCTGACTGCAGGGAATTAGTTTCCTGAGAGCTCAGACAGACATCTGTCATATCCCTGGTAGACGTCTGTGCTGAGTGCAAATGCCCAATTAATCTCTAGAAGATGACAGACGTCTGTCAGGCGATGCGATAGACGTCTGATCGGGTTTTGGGCTATTTCAGGATAAAAATGAGCAAGCAAATTTGTGACTAATTTGGGGGCAATTTGGGTAATTCGCCAAACTCTATATAAGCTATTTTTTGATGTGAATTAGTGGGGGAGCTTGGAAAACTGGATTTGGGATCAAGGGTTTATTCTCAAGCAAGAATTAGGGTTTATAACCTAATTCCAATTCTTTAACTCTATTCTCCTCAAACTCTTTTCTATATTGAAATATAGTGATCATTGGATCAATCTCTTGTATTCCTTTCATCGTGGTAATAAAATACTCTCTCCAAAGTGGATGTACACTAACAAGATGTTAGTGGAACCACTATAAATCCTTGTGTGATTTATTTTTTCTACTTTAGTCATTAGTTTTTGCTTGTGATTGAGATTTGGCTTGTTCGTGATTGGTTGATATTAGTTTTATGACTAGAGTTATTGCTTTAGTTGTTTTTTCAAGTCTAACAACGATCCAGTCTTCCGCTAGCGCTTTGTGGTTTGGATATCATTTCGAGTGGTCTTGAATCGGATTAATCACAACGGTTACAACAGTTAGTATCAGAGCTGTTTTGGTGCTTGTTAGGTGTTTGTGAAAATGCCGGAGACGGATAGTAGCTCGGTAAGTCCTTCAATCGGAAGTCCGAATAGTGTTGCGCCATATGTACGGGGTTCGTATGCGGTGTCGGGTTCTCAATTGGTTATTGACAAGTGGAATGGTGATAATGACTTTGAGAAGTGGCAATGGAAAATGAAAGCGGTTCTTACGCGGAATCGGGTGCACCGAGTGGTATTTGATACTCACTTATTGCCAAGTTATATCTCGGATGTTGAGAGAGAGGAGATGGAGAAATGGGCTTACACTACTCTTCAACTTGCTATGGGGGAGAATGTAATCTCCGAAATTAGTGGTGAGACTACCGCTAAAGGTATTTGGGACAAGTTGGAAGAACTTTATATGAAGAAGTCACTCACTAACCATTTATCTTGTTGTGTACGTTTTTCACCTTCAAGATGAAGGAGGGTAATACGCTTAAGGCACATTTGAATGCCTTTGAGGACTTGCTCATGAAGATGAAGGCCATTGATTTAAAGATTGAGGAAGAGCAAAAGGCGATGATATTACTGTGTTTGTTGTTGGACCGCTATACGGGTTTCTCAAATAGTTTGATCTATGGCTGGGATACCTTGACTCTAGATGATGTCAAGACGGGTCTTCTTAGTGAGGAGTTGAGAGATCAAATGAAGTAAATGAGTGAGGGTAGTAGTGGAGCTAGTAGTTGTCACGGGTTGCTTGTAGAGAAAGAAAAGAATGTGAAGAAAGGAAACTGGGGGCGTTTTAAATCAAGAAAACCCGTTGGAAGAGGTAACTCGAAAGAGAGAAATAGCAAGTGCTTTATTTGCAAGAAACTGGGACATTGGAAGAATGAATGTCCGAACAAAGATAACAAGGAAGTAGCGTCTTCATCCGTGGCGGTGGAGAGTGGGGATGGTGAAGTAGATGAGAAGGTGATGACGGCGGTAGCAACGAGTGTTTCGGGTAACGAATGGGTTCTCGATTCGGGTGCGTCATATCATATGACGCCAAATAGAGATTGTTTTTCATCCTTTGAGGTCAAAGAGGGAAATGCAATTGCTATGGGAAATGATGCTATTTGCAAGTCAATGGGTAGTGGCTCCGTGCAAATAAGGATGTTTGATGGAGTTGTTCGTACGTTCACCAATGTTCGCTATGTTCCGGGACTTAGGAAGTTGCTTATATCTTTGGGGCAATTGGATTCTCTAGGATGCAAGATCACTATCGAGAAGGATTACTTGAGGGTTTCAAAGGGAGCGCTTGTGGTTATGAAGGGTGCTAGGACTCATGGTATATATTTGCTTCAAGGTGTGACCGTAGGAGGTGAGACTTGTGTGGGTGTTGATAGTTCTCGTGACCTGGATGCGACACGGTTGTGGCATTTGAGATTGGGTCATGTCTCGGAGAGGAGTTTGGATATTCTTCGGAAGCGGGAGATGATCAAGGGTGAGAGTTTCAACAAACTTGAGTTTTGCAAGGAATGTGTCATGGGGAAGCAAACAAGGGTATCATTCGATGAAGGCAAGCATGACTCAGAGGAGGTTCTTGAGTATGTTCATTCGGATGTTTGGGGATCGGCACCGGTAGCTTGAGCAAGGTATTATATCTCTTTCATTGATGATTTGTCTCGCAAGGTATGGGTGTATGTAATGGGGGACAAGTCGGAGGCATTTGCTAAGTTCAAAGTGTGAAAGGCTCTTGTTGAGAATGAGAGTGGGAAGACTTTGAAGGTGTTAAGGACCGACAATGGCGGCGAATATGTCTCGCGTGAATTCTTGGAGTATTGTAAGCATCACGGAATCCGGAGTCATTTTACTACACCAGAAGATCCGCAATCTAATGGAGTAGCGGAGAGAATGAACCGAACTCTACATGAGAAAGCTCGATGCTTGAGATTGACATCAGGTTTGTCTAAGGGATTTTGGGCAGAAGCTTTGTCAACCACAGTGCATATTGTGAATCGAATTCCGTGCTTAGCCATTGGTAACAAAATTCCGGAGGAAGTGTGGAAAGGGATGAGTGTTGACTTGAGATATCTTCGTTTGTTTGGTAGCCTGATTTATGTGCGTGATCCGGGGAATAATAAGCTTGAAGCTAGGGCATTCAAGGGGATCTTGCTTGGTTTTACGGATGGCGTGAAAGGCTATCGGATTTGGAATCCGGAAACGAAGAAGGATGTTAATTCTCGTCATGTCACTTTTGATGAGTCGGCTTTATTCAAGGTGAATGAGAGCTCATCGGATGTTCCCAATTTGGTTCATGGTGAATCAAAGGAGAAGGAAGTCATTCCCACATTACGTCCAAGTGGTAGTAGAGTTGAAGAAGCTCATGAGGTAGAAGCGGTTGATGAAACATCACATAGTCCACAAGGTTCCTCTAGTGATGATGTTGGTGACGTACATGATACTAGAGAAGTTTCGACTCAAGGTGGAGCCGAAAGAGGTTTGGGTGATAGTATTTCTACTCGGGTTGGTCGACGTGCAATAAGGCCTCCCGAAAGATATGGTGATTGGAACTACCTTAGCTTTTGTGATCATTTGGACTATGCTCTCAATGTAGTCCAAGATGAGCCGATGGACCTTGATTACGTCATGGAGTCGAGAGAGAGCTCGAAGTGGATTTGCGCCATGGAGGAAGAGATGCAATCACTAATAAAGAACCGAAATTGGGAGTTGGTTCCACTTCCTCAAGGAAACCATGCTATAGGGTGCAAACGGATTTACAAGGTGAAGGATGATGGAAGATACAAAGCAAGGTTAGTGGAAAAGGGGTTCTCACAAAGGAAAGGAGTATGATGAAATTTTTGCACCGGTGGTTCGTCATACATCTATCCGGGTTTTACTAGCCATATTTGCTATCCATGATTTGGAGTTGGAACAACTTGATGTGAAAATCGCCTTCTTGCATTGAGACTTGGATGAAGACATATACATGAAGCAACCGGAAGGTTTTGTTGTAGATGGTAAGTCTAATATGGTGTGAAAGTTGAAGAAATCACTATATGGGTTAAAGCAATCGCCTAGACAATGGAACAAGAGATTCGATCATTTCTTGCTTGAAAGTGGCTTCCATCGAAGCATCAAGGATGCTTGCATATATTTCAAGAGGTTGGGAAATGATTGTTGGGTGTATTTCCTCTTGTATGTGGATGATATGCTCATTGCTTCCAAGGATCAAAATGAAATCAACATGTTAAAGATGCTTTTGAAATCGGAATTCAAGATAAAGGATCTTGGAGAACCAAGAAAAATCTTGGGCATGGAAATAGGTAGGGACCGAAAGCGTTTTGAGTTAAGATTGACTCAAAAGGAATACATAAAGAAAGTGCTTTACCGGTTTAGCATGGAGGATGCAAAGGCATTAAATACACCTTTACCTTTGCATATGAAGCTTTCGGAGAAAGGATCACCTATCGGGGATAAAAACAAGGCTTATATGGCAAAGGTGCCATATGCAAGTGCGGTTGGTGGTTTGATGTACGCAATGGTGTGTACAAGGCCCGATATTGCAAATGTCGTCGGGGTGGTTAGTCGGTATATGGCTAATTCGGAGAAATCGCATTGGGAAGCCGTGAGGGCTATATTGAGATACTTGAAAGGCACAACATCTCATGGACTTGTCTTTGGCGGTAGTGATGAAAGGAGTTGCAAGTTGGTTGGTTATTGTGACTCGGACTACGCCGGTGATAGGGATCAGAGGAAATCAACTTCCGGGTATGTCTTCACACTTGGCGGGACAGCCATTATTTGGAGATCGCGATTGCAAACCGTAATTGCTTTATCCACTACGGAAGCGGAGTTGATTGCCGCTATGGAAGCGGCCAAGGAGGCACTCTACTTGAAGCGATTATTGTGTGACTTGGGTTTCGAACATGAAAGTGTTGATGTTCGATGTGATAGCCAAAGTGCTATCCATTTGGCGGAGAATTTGGCATTTAGCTCACGGACCAAGCATATTGAGGTGAGAGAGTCAGTTCTTGTTGCCATGAATGAGGGTAAGCTAGTATACCTTCAGAAAGTGCACACAAAGGATAATGCGGCAGACATGTTTACTAAAGCATTGCCGTATGGGAAGTTCGAGCATTGCTCGAACTTAATTCGCTTGTTGAGTTGCTAGGTTCCACGGGGTGGCATGGGGTGGAGAGAGTGATTTTGTTTGTTGATGGAAAGGAATAGCTGTGAGAGATTGAAATCTATCTTCATGGTAAGTACTCGTTACACTCCCGAGTACATTGTCTCTTAATGAGATGGTTTTGTGGTTTGAATGTTTTCAACACTACATTGGCGGGTGGGAGCATTGCCTGAACTCGTTGGTGTAGTGCAATGGACGGTGGCCATCCCGGAGCTTATTGGGGAAACATTCAAGTCTGCTTGGTCGAAGGTAGAAGGAAATGCTTGGATGCATTGGAGTTTGGAGTTGAGATGGTTATAGTATCGACGTGGAGTGTTGAAGTATGCGACACTATATGTTGGGTTGAAGAGGTCGAAGATAGCTTCGAGTCGGAGGTGACCGTTCGCAAATCGAAGCTTGTATGTAGGAGTTATGAGCTGGAAGGTGTTTGCTGTCAGCTGGGAACAGGGACAGACGTCTGTCATAGGGAGTGACAGACGTCTAACTGCAGGGAATTGGTTTCCCGAGAGCTCAGACAGACGTCTGTCATATCCCTGGAAGACGTCTGTGCTGAGTGCAAATGCCCAATTACTTTCTGGAAGATGACAGACGTCTGTCAGGCGATGCGACAGACGTCTGATCGGGTTTTGGGCTATTTCCGGCTGAAAATTAGCAAGCAAATTTATGACTAATTCGGGAGCAATTTGAGTAATTTGCCGACCTCTATATAAGCTATTTTTTTATGTGAATTAGTGGGGGAGCTTGGAAAACTTGATTTGGGATCAAGGGTTTATTCTCAAGGGAGAATTAGGGTTTATAACCTAATTCCAATTCTTCAATTCTATTCTCCTCAAACTCTTTTTTATATTGAAATATAGTGGTCATTGGATCAGTCTCTTGTATTCCTTTCATCGTGGTAATAAAATACTCCCTCCAAAGTGGATGTACACTAACAAGATGTTAGTGGAACCACTATAAATCCTTGTGTGATTTATTTTTGCTACTTTAGTCATTAGTTTTTGCTTATGATTGAGATTTGACTTGTTCGTGATTGGTTGATATTGGTTTTGTGACTAGAGTTATTGCTTTGGTTGTTTTTGCAAGTCTAACAATGATCTAGTCTTCCGCTAGCGCTTTGTGGTTTGGATATCGTTTCGAGTGGTCTTGAATCGGATTAATCACAATGGTTACAACAAAAGATACCCACCCACAAAATATCAGTTGATGCTGGCATGTTAAAAATAAAATATCAACGAGGGGCCATTTGTAGTGAATCTTAACCTATATTGAGGGATTCCTACATATCATACACACATGTAACAATGAATATTACAATATTACAACATTCAAGATGCTTCTTGCCTTGAATCGCCTTTTAACCAAGAGCCCCATATCCTGATCCGAGAATTGCAGGATACTTCAGCCAGTATTCTTGAAACCTCTTACTTGCATACTCCATATAGTAAATTTCTACATAATATATATATATATATATATATATTCTATTATTTGAACTAATTAAGATAACTATAGTGGAATTGTAAGCACTTTAAGAAAATATAAGCAATTACATGTTCAACCTCTCTCCTCCTTTTTCCTTTCCACAATAGGTAATTTTAGGCATTTGCAGGCAACATGGTAAGTGCTCCCTCCGCCTACAACACACTTCCTATCAATTTTCAACATGGTAAGTACAAACCTAGATTGATGCATTTTAAAATGTATCCAATGAGACGGATATAGAAATAAAATCTTAACAATAAACACAGTAACTGTAAGTAATAATTTAAATACCATCAATTAACTGAAGTTGATCGCCGATCACTGATTTGATTCTTCTAACCATTTCCAATCCAATTTCCACTAAAATTTTATGACGTCCACAAGAAATAGCGAATTAGGTAGTACAAACCATACAACCATAGCCCAGTAATAGGCCTTTAAAAAGTGCCCAACCAAACCACCGCTTGGCCGTTGCTTATTTTGGCTTCTTCCCTCTTCACTTTCAGACCACAATGGCACTGCATTGACAAGTACCTCACAAATCACCTCATTGAGAAAATTATTGACATAAATTATAATACACCCGATACTGCTCCTCAGTTCGAGTCTACATAAAACAGATGCATCAACTCACTATGACGAGAATTCTATCTTAAATTTCGCAACAGTTGGTTCTAAAGCTAATGAAACTAAAGTACTTTAACCAGTGACTTATAATGCAGATGATCCAAAGAGTTGACAGAAAAGCTTGTTTAGTCCTTCAACTACAATCCCCATAAAGGATTGCTCTTTTCACACGCTGATCCCAAGGAATTTGATTTTGAGAGGGAGGGGTGGGGGGGTGAGTGGGGGGGAGGGGTTGTGGGGTAGGGAATCTTCTCCACCCAGGGACCAAGTAATTTGTTGTGGCCTTGTGATGATTACATCAGATGTTATGTGTGTAGAAAAATGGAAGTGAATATGATATTTTTGCAGCATTTCTTTTCATCTATTGGCAAGGCCATTAGGTAGTTGAACTGGAAACCTGAATAAAGCCACGGAAACAAAAAATATGAATTTGAATCATTAATTAGTGCCTGAAAGTACTAGATAAATTAGTGTTTTATCATATATAAACATGATGTTTAACATCAGAAGCAGAGGAACCGAGTGCTAATGTATGTGCGTGGACGCGTATGTGTACGAACACACTTACATATAGTACAAGCATGCATACATATGACATTTCTTCTTTCAGGTAATTCTTCTCGTCTTCACTCTTTACTAGTAGAAGGCCGTGCTTCGCATACAGGTACGCGGTAGTATACTGAACTATACAGTAGGACATGGTTGCAAAGGAAACTATTTAGTTCAGTTTGTACGTACTTTGTGGTGTTATATCAGCAAGGAAGGATGAGAGAAGAAGCAGTGGTAGGAGGGATTGAAGTAAAAGTTGTTTGTTTTTGAACGATAGTGGAAGATATGTAGGCAAAAATAAGGTTCGGTTGAGTAGTAGGTCCCATTAAGTAATCTTGTGGCTATTGCCTGAAGGGCAGACAGAGTAGAGTTTACAACATGTAATATGGAAACATAAGCAGGAAAAATTAAAATGTAGACCGTGTGAATAGAAGAATGAAGAAAATTGTGTACATGTTTATTGTACTGCCAGCAGGTACTAGACCAATTAGAAGTCATAAATATTTTCACCATTGATGTTAGTAAAAAAAACACTAAACAACAATGTGGGAAATCGTAAAAAAAGGGGCAAAGGAAACAAATGCTCAGACAATGTTAGTACATGATGTAACGTAATGGAAGAAAAGAAAAAAAATAAAGTGCATTGAGTCCAAGGAAGTAAGGCAGACGTTTAATACAAATAATTACATGTAGCGAGATAGAGCAGTAAATTAATGGGTTCACATAGTCTCTTTGATCTTTTTTTTGTATTTACAGACCGGTCTGATAAGGAATTGGGTTCTCATCTTCAAAGTCCTGAATGTTTGCATTTAAAGAGAAAACAGCAAGTCTTAGTTGGTAATTAAAAAAATTAGATGCAGTTTGCAAACCATAGGAGATTGTATTATGCGGGGTCAGTACAATGTGTATGAAAAGAAGCATATGATATTGAAAAGAGAATGAAGAGGGAAATGCAAAATATATCTCACATGAGATCCCACAGGAAGGCGTCTTCCTCATTCTTGGGGACGGTGTTCTGCCATATCACATATGTGGTTGCCTCTGTATCATTGTCCAACCGGTAATTAGGCTAAAGCAATTAACACTTGAATTAGTAGTTATATGCAACAAACCGTCAGTCATATAGGACATACAAAGTAGAGATGTCGTAATGTTTTAGGTATCAGTGATAAGTCATATAAGGAAGAACACATATGCAAGTATCATAAATTTCTATACATAGCACTATGTCCTGGGCAGAGCTTACTACCGTGCAATCACACTGGATATAGTCTATGTCTCCCACTCCACTAAATTAACCAAAAGTCTAGGATAATTTGTAAATCGTGAAAAAGAAATTCTATGTTCACATTACGTATGGACAAAACCCATTTTGTAATAGCCAATTTGAAAGCCAAAAAAATTATAAAATAGAAATTAATCAACTGTGTTGGAAAAGGTGGTTAAAAAAATTATTTATTTGTAGAACTACAAATATCCATGAACTATTTTTTTATGTCAAAGACATCTAAATAAAGTATAATGTCATATAATTTCTATACGTAGATGATTCAAATCTGAAGCGGGTGATCAACAACAAATCAATGGTAAGAAGGTTAGTAAACATATGGATACTAATTTTAAACATACTTATTGTCAAGAAAGAAAACTGTTGAACTGGGATAATCTTGAGCAGAATTAAAAATATGTGAACCCATACTTGGTTCAACGTCGATGACAACTACATAAACGTATGAACTTAACAAATCAACGCAACTGCAGTTAGAACATATAAGACTGACATTGATTAATTTCACCAATTGGTTTTAGGCAGACACAAAAATCTTATATTCATCAGTACATGAGTTTGAAGCTTCCATTCAACTTTTCAATTTAATTTGTGGCTGAAATAAAACCGTCATTAACAGGCACAAGTTACATAATTTATTGAAAAGCGCATCGAAATTTCAAAATCTATGGAATAGTTTTGCTTGTCCGATCAGTACATAAACCGTAAGAAAAACATAATTCATTACAGAAGCTAATGTAGTGAAAGAATTGGTATGCGCCTAGAAAGAGAAGACTATCAACTTAGCAGCGAGCAGCGGATTGAATAGGAAATGAATATAGGAAAACTTATGAGGCCGCCGCTAGTTATTCACCTATGTACATGACCGTAACTAATTGGATTCACCTTTTATTCCAAAAAATATATACAAAATTATAGAGAGTTAGCAAATAGATAACCTAATATCATAGGTGGTTCTTATCCAATATTTGATGAATTCCTATACTAAGCACTGTTTTTGTCATCCTAACATGTACCCAACAACCATAGAAAGTCATTATTTGAAAGATGTCGAGTATATTTGTGTGAATATTGTTTTGTAAGATCGGCCTTGGATTATCTTGGAGTATGAATAATGTGACGTAATTGTTAGCTATGCTGGATTAACGATAATGTGATAATGTCAACTTTAAGTTTAATTGAACACAGAGACAGTTGCATAATCCAGTATATTACAATTAACCACACATGTATTGAAAATGAACTTACATTAGACATAATTATAAAACACCTGAAGAATATGAAATAATACACATAATATCATAGTTGGACATCAATCATGTTTCTACTTAACAACATAAACATGGTTGACATGAACAAAAATAAACATGAATGAGGTATGAAAACAAAATAGATAATCCTCAGCATAACATAAACTCGACCGTAATGTGTCCAGTTTATGAAGTTTCATTTTCAGCTAAAGCTATAATATATACATTACAGTCATAGTATCCTCAAATCATGAAGTGAATGAGGGTGGTGAAAAGGAGCACAGAACCATTCGAAGGAACAGGGGCGAAACATGAACAATCAAGATTCAAAGTGTTGGTGAGTTCAACAATTAATCTTCAGGATTGCAAAGATTTCAGTGATGATTAACAGAGTATAGGTACATATGAGAAAAGGGTTTGAAAGATTAGGAAGATGATGACAACAGTTAATAATTTGAGTGAGAAAATTAAATTAAATCATAAGGACGTGAATACAGGACCACATAAAAATTGATCAATAATCATATAGGATGCAATAGGTAGCACTGATCAAGAACCTTAATTACCTAACTCAAGCATGAACTTTCCTGGTTAATTGCTTTCACAATCAATTGCTAAATAAGAGTGAAGCTGTTAAATCAAGGAAGAAGTAGATGGATATTATAGTGTAAAGTAAGAAGTAAAAAATA
Organism: Allium sativum; assembly: GCA_030737875.1. Lineage (NCBI taxonomy): Eukaryota > Viridiplantae > Streptophyta > Magnoliopsida > Asparagales > Amaryllidaceae > Allium > Allium sativum. The sequence continues at coordinate 254,282,340 of CM060927.1, read as the reverse complement.
TATATTGGGTCATTTAGTACATAAACTGGTATCATAGTTTGTTGTTACCAAATTTTTGATGTATTCATAAACTAAGCTCTTCTTGTGTCATCGTAACATGCATCCAACAATCATATACTGTGAAAGATGTGAACAAAGTCGAGTGTGACAATGCGGACATATTCTGTAAGATTGATCTTGTGGTACTTTGGAGTATGAATAATATAACAAAAATATTAGTCAGGTTGGGGATACAATGATATGATAATGCCAACTTTATGTTTAACTAAATAGAAAAGCTGTTGCATAATCCAACATATTACAATCCAATACACATGACCATGAACTGTCATTTTTGAAGTTATCTATATCTCAACAAAGTCGAGGTGACATCTTAAGGAATAACACGACCCATGCTTAAAACCGCGCTTTAAATGTTTACAATCCATGCTTGTAAACCCGAACAGAATTCACAAAAGTAAGATCTGATTTCAAACGTGATACCTGTTGTTGAATCGACGCTTCATCTTAAGTTGGTAAATCAAAAACTCATTGGATCATTTAGTTATCATGTTTACATATGAAATGAACATGAAGTTGGTAGCATAATTATTTATTTAACAGCAAAGCCAACCCGATTTATTTAAATTAACAGATGTTGTCCATACATAAATCATAAAAAAACCAGCAAGTCATGCTTAAAATGGAGGGAAAGCGAAAAGAAATAAAACAATTGCAATACCTTTTTTGCGTAGTAAATTAGTGGCGCTAAAAAAATAGCACTTAGTAGATTATTAGTTGTACTGTCTAAACCAGATATTAGAGAGGAAGAATTACCAGAGATTTGCAGTGTGCCATTGATCGATTCCAAACTCCAAAATCAACACCACCCGTCAATGGATTAAAACCCAAGCCTGTAAACCTGAATGAATTAAGCGATAACAAAAGTCTTAATCTAAATGTTTTCAAGCTGCGTAGGTTAACAAATAACAAAACGGACACAGTTATGTTTTTTAGCAACTGATAAAATCAAGTACGATAGTGGAAAGATGAACGGACCCATTGGCAGTGCAGGCATAATGTGACGTAGTTAGAGGCAAGATGGTGCAGTGGGAATAGTAACCGTGGTCTTCTAAACCGGACGATTGCAGTGACGAATGAAAATGTTGAAGAAGAAAAAAAATCTGAAAAGCGCACAACAATTAGAATCGTTAGTTGAGGAACTTTAACCAAAGGGAAAAGGAACATCCTTACCTGAAATCAAGACAAGTGGCATCGGTTGAAGAAATGAGGGAGTGAACAAATTAGGGCTTGGAGGGGAGGAAATACGCAGATCGCAGGGGAGATGTCGAAGAAATTGGGTGATCGTACGGTGGATGGAGCGGACGGCGCAAGAAAATTTGATGTGGTTTGTCCATGAGAACAATTATGAAATGGTAGAAGAAATTTAGAGTGAGAAAGAAAGTGGAATCGAAAGGCTAGGGGAACACGTTGTGCAGGCACGTGAGCGAAGGGGTAATAAAAAGGAAAAAGCGGAAAGCGAACTACGTTGCAGTACCCCAAAAAGGAGAGAAGAGGAGAGTAGCCACGTAGGATGGAGAATAGTCCTATTATTATGTTTAAGTAATAGATTTTCTAACCTTAACGCACTTTCTGCAATATCCCCTTTCAGGTAATAAATAGCCTTATCTGTTTCCATAAAATATAATGTATTTCAGTATAAACTTAAGTTGAAGTATAATTTAATGTATTTCGGTAATACCTTTCTTATGCACAATATGTAGTGACCCGAAAATTCAGTCCAATTTGAGCTGACTAAATAACACAAGTCCAACCCCAAATTGCACTAGAAATTCAAGAAACTAATAGAAAGAAGATAGAGGGTGAGGATAGATAAGATAGAAACTTAGAATAGAAGAAGAAGAAGACAACAACAACAACATCAGAGTAACACGAAGCTCACAGCGGAACGAATAAAATATAACATAACTTTTGAAATACAAAGTTATAACTGTTTATACCTACCATTTTCAGAGTACAACATATAACATCACAGCGGAACGAATAATAGCTATCGACTGCTGAAGCCTCCTGCTCCAAGCTCTCCAAGTGCATCTGTAAATCCCGAATACTTGACTGCCCGTACAAATTTAGGCACCCAAGAGTTTAGGGAAGACAAAACAAATAAACTCCGGGTCAGTCATGTGACTGGTGTGAGTAAACTCAAATCATTTAAACAGGTATATGATATCTCATAAGACCACGCCGTGAATACGGAACGGGTTTTTCCCTTATGAGAATCCAAACATCTTTGAAAAGCGATATCATTCTGATATTATGATAATGTCTAAATACAAATAGATATCAGTCTAGTAGAAACGCTTGCATCTCACGTTCTACATATATAGTATACAATCAAAACCGCAGGTGCGTATTGGATGATTGGGTTTCCAACTATGACAAGGTATGGAACCACATTCCGATCAGTGTACTCTAGGAACGATACACTGGAGTTCAACAAGAACATCTTGCAACTCAGCCACACATGACCGACCACTCATTTCGCTTGAGTGTATCGAATGTACATCACCAACGGTCGGGATCAGTAACCGTTTCCCGTATATATATGGGACAGCATTGATAGATTAAAGAAGCAAATGAATATTCTCTAGATAGGTGATTATACACCCTACTTCGGTGCGACCGACTTAGCCATGCTGCCTGCCCGATTTTTGTCATTTACCAGATGTGAGGCTAGAAGCTACGCTTACTTTCCATTCATTGATAACACGATCACTTTGAATGCCACATTATCAGATCCGTTAATCATTAGCTGGATCTGCACAAATAGATTCTGGATATTATGCGAAGGGAATAAATCCGTTGGCCACCATATATATTTGTACAGTCCAACTCTTTCGATCATTGGAACTATTCTGTCAGACATTCGTCCATATACGTTCGTTCTGGGACTGAACGAAACCGAAGGCACTATTCGGTAAACAGGACAGCCCTTGCACTTTACTCCGTCTTCAATTTCTTCATCGTATTTGATCACAACGCTTATGTCGATACGGAGTGGTTCTTCGGATAATAATCCAACCGGTCTCTCCATATTAACAATGTAAAATGGTCAAAACTTCGATAGTCTGTGATTTAACTATCAAATGAAAATATGTCGGTGTACAAACAACGATCTTAATTCCAAATGGAATTATCGATCCAATCATCAATCATATATATATATATATATATATTCATATTTCCTTATTTTCTAAAACTAGAAAATATACATTTTCAACATTGGAAAACATTTCCAATCCTCATTTACGCATCACTATCATTCCACAACTATTAGTCCCTAACTGTAAACTAGTAAGAGAACAATTCTCTAAGTATAAACCCCGAAGGCCGAAACCAACATCAGATCAACACTCAGAAAACTATTCAACTTACTAATTTCTAGTCAGTTTCTAATTTTTGTTTAACTTCACTTCTTAATTTCTATATCCGATTAACCCCTTTTTATAAACTACGTTTGATTAACTCCTTTTGATAAACTACGTTTTCCGTTACAACTATTTCCCTTTTTTAACGTTTACTTACCGTTACAAATATTTCCTATTTACAACTTCTATTTACCGTTACAAATATTTCCTATTTACAACTTCTATTTACCGTTACAAATATTTCCTATTTACAACTTCTATTTACCGTTACAAATATTTCCTATTTACAACTCAGGGTTTCTTATGATATGTAAAATATCGAATAACAATGATTAATATCATTCTAACACACATAATCCAGAACAGATTATATAACACATCATATAACACTATATATGAAAACAGTAAAATAATTGTTGAGGAATCCAGTCGGATTCCTCCAACCTGTCTCCCTGCATCCACAGATGTTACACAGTATAATATAAATCATATTTCATTTTGAAATGAAATCTCCTGCTGTACAGAACCATATTTGATTAACAGTACATAGATTAACTATAACTACGTTTTCAATCAAATCTATTTAACAGTCCAGTTTAACAATCAATATACAGTGGTCAATAAATAAAGTACAATTTATAAAAATATAAATTGTAGAGAGTTAGTGAGTTTTACTCACATTTGCAGTTCATCGTTAAAGAACGATAAACTGTCGTCGGTTCAGATCGACGTTTTACCCCGTCGTAAATTGAGATGAGCTCAAAATCATTCCAGACCAAATCCAGAGTGTAGTGTTCTTCGCCACGAACCCAACGCAATTGACGGTTTGCGAATCCGACGTTGTACGAGCTAATTATAGCGTTATCAAGTTAAAACAAGATTTAAATCATACTTTAACTAAATAATTTAACTAAATTATACACTCACCCCTAAATCCCGTGTACCGCACCCTCCCAACTCCTTCCTCCCAAACTAAAACCAACGTATCCCTGTTGATACAGTCAAACTCCCTGTTCATCGCAACTCTACAGGCAGTGCACAATATTGGCCATTACCGAATCATTTAACTTCCCTTTTCCTCAATTCAAATACACCGAACCTCCACACAGTCTTATTTCCCCTTCTCTACCACAAAAAAACACGATCCTCACTCAGTATTTCATTGCCATTCCGTGTTGCTTGGAAACTTCTACCGCCCCATCTCTTCATTGAAACAGAACACGCAGGAAAGACATTGAGTCCCATTGTCATCAAAACTCCGAAACTTGGCACCCCGATACTGAATCACTTCCAGATCTGGAAACGTCGGCAACATGAATACAAGCCTTAATCACCTCTTTGCCCACTGTTGCTCACGTACACTGCATATAGCATGTACACTATTAAACTCATGCACTAACGTGAAAGCAAGGTCAGCCCACTCTTACTCAGCACATTTCCGTAGCTTCCCATGCGTGAACAGTCCAATGAACACTCCCATCTTCTCACTTCAACAGTCTGCACCCTTCATGTAAATGATGAACCCCAAACCACCACTGGCACATACCCTTCACTAGTCACGTATCCATTGGCTCGAGAAAAACAAGCATCCTCCCATGAATGAAACTTACATCATTTTCATTTTAAGGTCTTTGAATTTTATTTCCGGGTATGGGTTTCGTTTTGATTTGATTTTTATATAAGAGGAGCATGCCTTCGTAGCTAAGGTTGGCACCACATATTATAAGCAATTTATTAGTTCTAGGATAGGTGGCTTGTATTTCCTCCACTGAATTGATAAAAGGACGGACGAAGCCTTTGGGGGAAAGTACAGGGTAGCGGCTGTTTGATTAACCGACGTTCATTTAATTTAAAAAGGGTCGGCAGGCGTGTTGTACAAATGTTGGGAGATATTGTTTTGCTGTAAGGGATGAGCGGCTCAAAAGAATTTGAGGCGTGGACTTTGTTTTGTCCTAGTAATACATTAGGATAGTTTTAATGGTACGATAATATCTCCTTTATATTTCTGTTTTATATAATTACCGTAATTCCATTCACGTACGGACAGAAATAAAGATGCAGTCGTGTCTAGTATCGTACCATGATCCCAAAAATATAATAATACCGGTAGGTTGACTCATATTGTGAAACCCCAAAATATCGATACAGGGTGTTAAATACTCCAAATAAAAAGTTGCTTATTTAATTAATTAAAAATTACCATAAAATTCTAAAAATTAAATTATTGCTATGTCCCAAAAGAACCTTGTCTGAGTTCACACCCGATCTCTAGTTATTTTGAAATAACCGTTATGGCCGATAAACGATTCTATAGCGACTATTCTAAAATTTGATTTGGACATATCTCAAAATCTACACAATGAAATTCCGATTTTTCTCTTCCACTAGAAAGATATACTCCACCAGCTCCGTACGTTTCTTGTTTCACAGAAATCCGGCTTAAAACGAATCATGTACATTCAGTTGAAGTTCGAATCGCCAATTTACGAACTGCAGCGCCATTTTGAACTCGATTTTAATTATAATATAATTCTATGTTCAAACTATCGTCTATATAATATATTCGTTATTCAAATTCAGTTCCAAGCTGAATTAAATATCACAGATGATCCAGTTCACACCATATCGCCATTTCAGCCAATTCTGATTATTTCAGAATTAAATATATTATTTAATTATTATTTTAATTGAATATTCACCATTATTAAATTCCACGGCCATTAAATTCTCTACATCACCATTTATATAATTAAATAAATTAATCATAATACCTCTGCCAATGCGGGTCATTACAATCTTCCCCACTTAAAATAATTTCGTCCTCGAAATTGCTAAAAGGTAGAGAACGACCCTATCGACTGGTTAGAACATATTTGTTCACTCCTGAACTTCAGTTTCAACTGAACCAATTTAATTTCAATTAAATTATTAATTAATTCTTATCAACGAAAATTTTCAAAAATCTTGAAATTTTTCTAACGCCTTAACTCTTCGAAAAAATTTCGCCAGCACCTCCTTTGTACTGGTTAATATCCCAAACTCCAACTCACCTCTCTGGGCCATCTCCAACCCAAAAGAAAATCAAACAGCCAAGCGGCTTGCCAATTCGGCTCATCAAAATCTCATATCATATGAAATATAAACTTGTACCTTTTGTCGGCATATCATTTTATCCTTTTCCAACTGTTATCAATTCAGCGGATACAAGGGTCATCCCAATCAAATTCCCATCTGCTTTTATCCACGAAACAACCATTCGCTTATATCCTAAGTCGAATTTTATTTCAAATTCGAGTTCCATTCCCGATTTCAAACTCTTAACTTCCCAATCCACTTTTCATTTCAGATTCTTATCTCGACAATCCAATTTTATTCAAGAATAAATTTTTCCTGATATCGTTCTATTTCCATTCAGTTTTCACTTAACTGTTTCAATTCAATTTCAGCTTACTTCCGCAAACTTCTATTTAAATTTGTTCTTAATTCAAACAGTCTCTTCCTGGGAATTTTAAACAGTTTACTTTTTTCAAAAATCAAATTTTCCTTTTTGAAATTCAACTGAGCCCATAATCAATATTCCATTAGTTAAATCACTTCTCTATTTCTTTATCAATATTTGTTAACCAAATATTTTCAATAACCATATTGGCCTTTTATGTTATTTGGAAAACATTTCCGAATATCGCCTTCCTTTATTTTCTAAACTATAGAAAATATATGCTATTTATAATTGTAAAATATTCCAATTACTTATCTCTTTTCCGATCTCTTTTATTTCTATACTTAGAAAATATTCTTTATTATATTTCCAAGCTTACACTTATTTGGGTTAAAACAGATGTTATGTAAAACATCGTTACGACAACCCAAATACTATATTCAACTAACTCTTATTCAACATTGATCTTCGAGGCTGAAATCTTACTATTTATTTGTTAATAATGAAATCAATCAAGTTGGGGTATAACTACCTCTCAGACCTTGACTGAATAACATTTATAACATCTAAACAGTTATGACTACTTACTCGAATAATCGATACCATATAACTACCTATTCACTTTTAAACACATATACACTTTTCTTTCTATTCTTACTAGATTTTATTCTTATACTTCCTTTATTCAAATTCTAGATTTTAAATCCCATTTTGAAATTCAACACAACTTGTTTTTCCCAAAACAAATTCAAAACAGTATCTTTGGTAGTAATTCGTCACTTACAACTCGAAAATGAATACTGATGATGCAGCTGTCATCATCAGAATCTATTTTCCAGCGATCGAAGTGAGTTCAATACTATAAAACCATTTTTAAACATTTCCACTTTGAAATTCATCTCAAAATATAATTCACACTGCTTGTAAAAATATTTAAAATCTCCCAGGGTCTTAAATTTTTCTTATTTTTAATCCCAATCCATTTACAACCACTTATCCAATTCTGCAGAGGTTTAATTCAATTTCTGGTTTAAATTTCAGATTTAACTCATCTGATTTCACGTTTTTCACTTATATGAATTCTGATTGGTTATTCACATAACCATTAAATTTATAATCTTACTTGATTATAATAACAACCAATATATCCATTATATTATAATTTTGGTATATATATCTTCTCTATATCAAGATATACCTTGGGTAACTTATTTTAATTTACCCTCTTTTCAAAACATACCATGACGGTTCATCGTATTCAAGAGTTTAGTAACTCCTACCGATACAGTGGATCAAACTGATCGACCAGAACTCATAAACGACTCAACCAATGAATCTCCACAATATAAAACAATTTTTTTATATCAATAACAAATACGTTCACTCGTATATATACACTCAATCTCAGTCTAGGGTATTACTAACCCTATCTCTACCGAGTCACGCCACAGAGCCAAGTAATTCTTAACTTAAGCTCTGATACCAACTGTAGTGACCCAAAAATCCAGTCCAATTTGAGCTGACTAAATAACACAAGTCCAACCCCAAATTGCACTAGAAATTCAAGAAACTAATAGAAAGAAGATAGAGGGTGAGGATAGATAAGATAGAAACTTAGAATAGAAGAAGAAGAAGACAACAACAACAACATCAGAGTAACACGAAGCTCACAGCGGAACGAATAAAATATAACATAACTTTTGAAATACAAAGTTATAACTGTTTATACCTACCATTTTCAGAGTACAACATATAACATCACAGCGGAACGAATAATAGCTATCGACTGCTGAAGCCTCCTGCTCCAAGCTCTCCAAGTGCATCTGTAAATCCTGACTACTTGACTGCCCGTACAAATTTAGGCACCCAAGAGTTTAGGGAAGACAAAACAAATAAACTCTGGGCCAGTCATGTGACTAATGTGAGTAAACTCAAATCATTTAAACAGGTATATGATATCTCATAAGACCACGCCGTGAATACGGAACGGGTTTTTCCCTTATGAGAATCCAAACATCTTTGAAAAGCAATATCATTCTAATATTATGATAATGTCTAAATACAAATAGATATCAGTCTAGTAGAAACGCTTGCATCTCACGTTCTACATATATAGTATACAATCAAAACCGCAGGTGCGTATTGGATGATTGGGTTTCCAACTATGACAAGGTATGGAACCACCTTCCGATCAGTGTACTCTAGGAACGATACACTGGAGTTCAACAAGAACATCTTGCAACTCAGCCACACATGACCGACCACTCATTTCGCTTGAGTGTATCGAATGTACATCACCAACGGTCGGGATCAGCAACCGTTTCCCGTATATATATGGGACAGCATTGATAGATTAAAGAAGCAAATGAATATTCTCTAGATAGGTGATTATACACCCTACTTCGGTGCGACCGACTTAGCCATGCTGCCTGCCCGATTTTTGTCATTTACCAGATGTGAGGCTAGAAGCTACGCTTACTTTCCATTCATTGATAACACGATCACTTTGAATGCCACATTATCAGATCCGTTAATCATTAGCTGGATCTGCACAAATAGATTCTGGATATTATGCGAAGGGAATAAATCCGTTGGCCACCATATATATTTGTACAGTCCAACTCTTTCGATCATTGGAACTATTCTTTCAGACATTCGTCCATATACGTTCGTTCTGGGACTGAACGAAACCGAAGGCACTATTCGGTAAACAGGACAGCCCTTGCACTTTACTATGTCTTCAATTTCTTCATCGTATTTGATCACAACGCTTATGTCGATACGGAGTGGTTCTTCGGATAATAATCCAACCGGTCTCTCCATATTAACAACGTAAAATGGTCAAAACTTCGATAGTCTGTGATTTAACTATCAAATGAAAATATGTCGGTGTACAAACAACGATCTTAATTCCAAATGGAATTATCGATCCAATCATCAATCATATATATATATTCATATTTCCTTATTTTCTAAAACTAGAAAATATACATTTTCAACATTGGAAAACATTTCCAATCCTCATTTACGCATCACTATCATTCCACAACAATTAGTCCCTAACTGTAAACTAGTAAGAGAACAATTCTCTAAGTATAAACCCCGAAGGCCGAAACCAACATCAGATCAACACTCAGAAAACTATTCAACTTACTAATTTCTAGTCAGTTTCTAATTTTTGTTTAACTTCACTTCTTAATTTCTATATCCGATTAACCCCTTTTTATAAACTACGTTTGATTAACTCCTTTTGATAAACTACGTTTTCCGTTATAACTATTTCCTTTTTTTAACGTTTACTTACCGTTACAAATATTTCCTATTTACAACTTCTATTTACCGTTACAAATATTTCCCATTTACAACTTCTATTTACCGTTACAAATATTTCCTATTTACAACTTCTATTTACCGTTACAAATATTTCCTATTTACAACTCAGGGTTTCTTATGATATGTAAAATATCAAATAACAATGATTAATATCATTCTAACACACATAATCCAGAACAGATTATATAACACATCATATAACACTATATATGAAAACAGTAAAATAATTGTTGAGGAATCCAGTCGGATTCCTCCAACCTGTCTCCCTGCATCCACAGATGTTACACAGTATAATATATATCATATTTCATTTTGAAATGAAATCTCCTGCTGTACAGAACCATATTTGATTAACAGTACATAGATTAACTATAACTACGTTTTCAATCAAATCTATTTAACAGTCCAGTTTAACAATGAATATACAGCGGTCAATAAATAAAGTACAATTTATAAAAATATAAATTGTAGAGAGTTAGTGAGTTTTACTCACATTTGCAGTTCATCGTTAAAGAACGATAAATTGTCGTCGGTTCAGATCGACGTTTTACCCCGTCGTAAATTGAGATGAGCTCAAAATCATTCCAGACCAAATCCAGAGTGTAGTGTTCTTCGCCACGAACCCAACGCAATTGACGGTTTGCGAATCCGACGTTGTACGAGCTAATTATAGCGTTATTAAGTTAAAAAAAGATTTAAATCATACTTTAACTAAATAATTTAACTAAATTATACACTCACCCCTAAATCACGTGTACCGCACCCTCCCAACTCCTTCCTCCCAAACTAAAACCAACGTATCCCTGTTGATATAGTCAAACTCCTTGTTCATCGCAACTCTACAGGCAATGCACAATATTGGCCATTACCGAATCATTTAACTTCCCTTTTCCTCAATTCAAATACACCGAACCTCCACACAGTCTTATTTCCCCTTCTCTACCACAAAAAACCACGATCCTCACTCAGTATTTCATTGCCATTCCGTGTTGCTTGGAAACTTCTACCGCCCCATCTCTTCATTGAAACAGAACACGCAGGAAAGACATCGAGTCCCATTGTCATCAAAACTCCGAAACTTGGCAACCCGATACTGATCTGGAAACGTCGGCATCATGAATACGAGCCTTAATCACCTCTTTGCCCACTGTTGCTCACGTACACTGTATATAGCATGTACACTATTAAACTCATGCACTAACGTGAAAGCAAGGTCAGCCCACTCTTACTCAGCACATTTCCGTAGCTTCCTATGCGTGAACAGTCCAATGAACACTCCCATCTTCTCACTTCAACAGTCTGCACCCTTCATGTAAATGATGAACCCCGAACCACCACTGGCACATACCCTTCACTAGTCACGTATCCATTGGCTCGAGAAAAACAAGCATCCTCCCATGAATGAAACTTACATCATTTTCATTTTAAGGTCTTTGGATTTTATTTTCGGGTATGGGTTTCGTTTTGATTTGATTTTTATATAAGAGGAGCATGCCTTCATAGTTAAGGTTGGCACCACATATATAAGCAATTTATTAGTTCTAGGATAGGTGGCTTGTATTTCCTCCACTGAATTGATAAAAGGACGGACGAAGCCTTTGGGGGAAAGGACAGGGTAGCGGCTGTTTGATTAACCGACGTTTATTTAATTTAAAAAGGGTCGGCAGGCGTGTTGTACAAATGTTGGGAGATATTGTTTTGCTGTAAGGGATGAGCGGCTCAAAAGAATTTGAGGCGTGGACTTTATTTTGTCCTAGTAATACATTAGGATAGTTTTAATGGTACGATAATATCTCCTTTATATTTCTGTTTTGTATAATTACCGTAATTCCATTCACGTACGGACAGAAATAAAGATGCAGTCGTGTCCAGTATCGTACCATGATCCCAAAAATATAATAATACCGGTAGGTTGACTCATATTGTGAAACCCCAAAATATCGATACAGGGTGTTAAATACTCCCAATAAAAAGTTGCTTATTTAATTAATTAAAAATTACCATAAAATTCTAAAAATTAAATTATTGCTATGTCCCAAAAGAACCTTGTCTGAATTCACACCCGATCTCTAGTTATTTTGAAATAACCGTTATGGCCGATAAACGATTCTATAGCGACTATTCTGAAATTTGATTTGGACATATCTCAAAATCTACACAATGAAATTCCGATTTTTCTCTTCCACTAGAAAGATATACTCCACCATCTCCGTACGTTTCTTGTTTCACAGAAATCCGGCTTAAAACGAATCCTGTACATTCAGTTGAAGTACGAATCGCCAATTTACGAACTACAGCGCCATTTTGAACTCGATTTTAATTATATTATAATTCTATGTTCAAACTATCGTCTATATAATATATTCGTTATTCAAATTCAGTTCCAAGCTGAATTAAATATCACAGATGATCCAGTTCACACCATATCGCCATTTCAGCCAATTCTGATTATTTCAGAATTAAATATATTATTTAATTATTATTCTAATTAAATATTCACCATTATTAAATTCCACGGCCATTAAATTCTCTACATCACCATTTATATAATTAAATAAATTAATCATAATACCTCTGCCAATGCGGGTCATTACACAATAACTTTGTGTACACTGGCTCTGGCTCCACAACACAATTCTTCGACAAAATAAGTTTCGTGTATGTCATAGAATAAAAGAAGAGCTTGGCAGCCAAAGGCAACATTTCAAGTCTATCGGCATGTTATTGACCAGACTGCTAGTTGAGCAAGGCCATTAGGTCATAAACAACTGACTGAAGCTCATCATGTGATGTGGAAATTAATGTTATACCGATGATTGTAGTTTCGAAAAATTAAGGCAACATTGTTTACCAAAGGAAAGGCACCTATTACTCAACAGCTGGCAGGAAAACCAGATCCAGACTACTCTCACTACTCGAGGAAAGTAAGGCTATGGGAAGGATTGTCAGTGTGTTAGGGGGAAAGAAAAAATCAGAAGGCTATGATGTTGTGTAAGACATCAATAGAGAATTTCATCCCATATGAATACAAATTATGTACTTGTGTTATGATAATATTCACCAAAAGAATCCAAAACTAAATAATGGAATACAGGGAGTAAAGCTGTTCACTACTAGAAAGGCCTCAAATTGCGATGGCCTATTGCGACGGCTAAAAAAGCGGCCGTAGCTAGCCGTCGCTCGACCTGAAGCTTTTTTTCCACCGTGGCCTTTCTTCCCCGATTCAGTTAAACAAAACAAAAAAAAAAACTAAAACCCTACCCATCGCCCCAATTTCCAGCAGACGATTTCTTCTTCCAAAACTCGATTTTTTCTCAAATTGCTCCGGTATGACTTCTAATCCCTATTATATGTTTAATTAGGGTTATTTAGGGTTGTTTTGTATATTTATGTGGGGTTTGAAATTGGTTGTTTATGGGTATGAAATTTGTTGTGTTGTGAGATGCATATGATATCGATAATGTTATACATTGATTTGGGAAAAATGGAGTTGATTAGGTGGTTGAAATCGTTGATTAATCACATATGTGCTTGATTTAGGAGCATGACAACGACGATTATCATGTATATAATTGGGTTTTCGTTGATTGTGTGTTTAGGTTGATTTTGTTGTAGTATCATTTGAGGAAAAAAAATTATAACTTTATAATTTATAATTTTAAACTAAAATTAGCCAAAAGTAACGCAAACTAATTTATACTTCACAATTTTTCATTGTCATGTTATTTTATAAATTGAAAGTACAAATTGAAAGTAAATCAAAATGAAAGTACATGTAGACGGAAAAAGGCGCAAAGCGCAACTAAGGAGTTTTTTTGAAGTTTAAGACGCACCTATTAGTGAAGCGCAAAAAACGCACTGTTTACATTTGTGTTGTTTTTTGGTTTAAACTTAGATCGAATGTTTTTTGACTACTTATGTGAACCCTTAGAAAAATTTGGCCCCGTCCGATAAGTGTTGTATATTATCGTTATATGGGTATTCGTTTTTACACAAAACGGAAATTTATATTCATCTGATACAATATTCGTTGGATTTGTCCTAGTATATTGGACAAGTTACAAATATAATAACGTAAGCATATTTTATAAATCATTTCAGTTTAAACGGTTAACAAAGTTTCGATGGCACTTCCCATTTGTTCCCTGTGTACACGCATCTTTGTACGATACAGGGACCAAAGGGAAGTGCTGCCGAAATTTTGTTGAACCGTTTAAACTGAAATGATTTATAAAATATGCTTACGTTATTATATTTGTAATGGGAAGTAGGTAGACCGGCCGTCAAAGTAAAAAAAGAAATAAACAAAATATTCGAAAACATGCAATAGTTATAGATGAAATTTTACAAGATTTAAAATAGTATAAAGTGTTACGTTCGATCGAACTTTCTAACATATTTGTTGCAAATCAGGAAAATGTTCGATTATTTTCGTGATCGCAGTTGGATGTATCAACCCCGAACCGGTAAGAAAGGGTCGATAAAGGAACATTTTTGTAATGGAGTCCAAGAATTTATTAGATTCGCTAAATCTAACAATCGGAGAAACGTAGACATTCGTTGTCCGTGTAGTAAGTGCAAACATCTGAAGCATTGGAAGCCAGATGTAGTAGAAGTGCATCTGTATAAATTTGGTTTTGTGTCGAATTATCACTTATGGGATCGTCATGGAGAACTTGTTCAACCTACGTCTAACCCTGTAGCGGTAGAGGACGATAGTACAATGATGAACGATAATACAGTGACGAATCCGATAGAAAATATGGTGCAAGATGCTGCACGACCAATGTTTCCTAACATTGAGCAAATCGACGATGAGACTGGAAATGTTGAAGAGCCAACGGCGGAAGCAAAATTTTTATGAGTTATTGAATTCTTCTCATTTTTTATTTATGTTATGATAATGATGACTAATGCTAATAATTCAAGTTATTTTGTATGCATATTATATGATTGTGACAGATATGTCTGGCGATAGACGACGATCGAGGAGTACATCTCAATCTCATCGTCGCTTTGCTCAATGTTAGGAAACATTGGTCGTGCAGCATCTTTCACCATATTTTCTATCGGATTCGTCACTGTATTATCGTTCATCATTGTACTATCGTCCTCTACCGCTACAGGGTTAGACGTAGGTTGAACAAGTTCTCCATGACGATCCCATAAGTGATAATTCGACACAAAACCAAATTTATACAGATGCACTTCTACTACATCTGGCTTCCAATGCTTCAGATGTTTGCACTTACTACACGGACAACGAATGTCTACGTTTCTCCGATTGTTAGATTTAGCGAATCTAATAAATTCTTGGACTCCATTACAAAAATGTTCCTTTATCGACCCTTTCTTACCGGTTCGGGGTTGATACATCCAACTGCGATCACGAAAATAATCGAACATTTTCCTGATTTGCAACAAATAAGTTAGAAAGTTCGATCGAACGTAACACTTTATACTATTTTAAATCTTGTAAAATTTCATCTATACTATTGCATGTTTTCGAATATTTTGTTTATTTCTTTTTTACTTTGACGGCCGGTCTACCTACTTCCCATTACAAATATAATAACGTAAGCATATTTTATAAATCATTTCAGTTTAAACGGTTCAACAAAATTTCGGCAGCACTTCCCTTTGGTCCCTGTATCGTACACAGATGCGTGTACACAGGGAACAAATGGGAAGTGCCATCGAAACTTTGTTAACCGTTTAAACTGAAATGATTTATAAAATATGCTTACGTTATTATATTTGTAACTTGTCAAATATACTAGGACAAATCCAACGAATATTATATCAGATGAATATAAATTTCCGTTTTGTGTAAAAACGAATACCCATATAACGATCATATACAACACTTTTCGGACGGGGCCAAATTTTTCTAAGGGTTCACATAAGTAGTCAAAAAACATTCGATCTAAGTTTAAACCAAAAAACAACACAAATGTAAACAGTGCGTTTTTTGCGCTTCACTAATAGGTGTGTCTTAAACTTCAAAAAAACTCCTTAGTTGCGCTTTGCGCCTTTTTCCGTCTACATGTACTTTCATTTTGATTTACTTTCAATTTGTACTTTCAATTTATAAAATAACATGACAATGAAAATTGTGAAGTATAAATTAGTTTGCGTTACTTTTGGCTAATTTTAGTTTAAAATTATAAATTATAAATTATAAAGTTATAAATTTTTTTCCTCAAATGATACTACAACACAATCAACCTAAACACACAATCAACGAAAACCCAATTATATACATGATAATCGTCGTTATCATGCTCCTAAATCAAGCACATATGTGATTAATCAACGATTTCAACTATCTAATCAACTCCACTTATTCCCAAATCAATGTATAACATTATCGATATCATATGCATCTCACAACACAACAAATTTCATACCCATAAACAACCAATTTCAAACCCCACATAAATATACAAAACAACCCTAAATAAGCCTAAATAACCCTAATTAAACATATAATAGGGATTAGAAGTCATACCGGAGCAATTTGAGAAGATAAAATCGAGTTTTGGAAGAAGAAATCGGCTGCTGGAAATTGGGGCGACGGGTAGGGTTTTAGTTTTTTTTTTTTTTTGTTTAACTGAATCGGGGAAGAAAGGCCACGGTGGAAAAAAAGCTTCAGGTCGAGCGACGACTAGCGACGGCTAGCTACGGCCGCTTTTTTAGCCGTCGCAATATGCCGTCGCAATTTGAGGCCTTTCTAGTAGTGATGGATATCCAATGAATGCAGAGGTAACATTTTCATCAGACCATCCAAGTCCCTTATACAAACTCACTTTTTCCTTCCATGTTGAGGGACTTATTGAAGAAACGACAGAAAGCCCCCTGCAAAACAAAGTAGTGCATGGATTAAATCCCTTAGAAGTGACTAATTGTACCATCTTCTCAAACTTCGTTGGTGAGAAAAGTAGCATCCGTGGATATCAACTGGAATAATTTAAATTATTGGTATGGGGAACTCTGTGACATGTCAATGTTCTAACATTAGGGAAGAAATTGTTTTCTAAATTGCTCTACAATAAGGCCGAGCAGTAAAAAAGAGCACGGATTAAATGTTTTTTGGCTTTGTAGAAGGATTTAAGTAGTGCTATGTTTGGTTTTATTCGGTTTTCTAAGCTGCTTTCCAGTACACGGGAATTAGCTGACAAGAACTTTGCAAGCTGAGCATTAGAAAAACCAATGTCGAGTATGAAATCCAACTTAGGTTTTACAACACTCATAGAATAATACGAGGGGTTATTTCGGAGTTTCGCCGTTAATTTTGCAATTTCGGGATCCGTGAAATCATAAGATTGGAGAAGTTTGGTCACCGAACCAATACTATCATCTTCTATGATTGGTGATGACTTTTTTATGACTCCATTTTCATGAATTTTCGAGATGGACGAGTATTTTATGAACTGGCCGCGAGCTTTTCCAATTATTAGGGTTGAAATTGGATTTCTAACAATAGCCCTGATAAGTAGAAGAGCAAACATTGTGCAACTTAAGCTCTTGTTACCACCATTAGTTGATGTACTGAGAACATGGAGGAAAAACCTGATATTTGGGGTTTTAGGGCAGTGCTGTCAATGAATCCAAAAAATCCAAAATCCGTCTGCATTCATATCCGAAAAACAAATAATATCCATTATCCGAAAAAACGGATTTGGATACGGATACTTCGATATCCACATTCAAAAATTTTCCGTTCGATTTTTTTTACGCTATACTCAAAATTATATGTATTTTAGTGCAATGAATGAGATTTTTTTGTGCTTTATTAAGTTGAAGGTTTATATTATATGCACTAAATGCATATTATCGTCTCAAATCTATGTAATGTCATTATATTTGTTTATTTTCAACACTTTTATGATCAACCGAATTGAAACACGCTTATGTTAATCTAAAAAAAATCATTTATATTTCTTGATTTATCGATATTTGGCGGATAGGATAATTATCTGATATCCGTCCTTAGCCATGGATACAGATACAGATATAGCACTATCCGTATCCGGAAGTATCCGTTGACAGCCCTACTATAGGGTTCTGAAAAATGACTAAGCCGATTGGTGCCCGTGTACAGAGGCGGAGCTGCACAGTGAATGTAGATTAGTCAACTTCCCTTCGCATGTTTGTAGAGGGAAAATTAGTGCAACATCCAAAATCTTTCGTATTTTGACGCGAATCCGAATACGGATATACGATGTGCAAATACGTCGAAAATATTTCATATCTTCCATTATTCGAGATGCAGATACATATATGCAATATTTGAAAATCATTCCAGATACAGATATGATTATAGTGGTATCCATATCTAAAAAGTATCCGTTCAATTTTTTGATGTACGTATGCATACACGTACACACTCAAATATATATATATATATATATATATATAATGTGAGTGTGTGTATGTAATGTTTAATTTACTCCTAGGCTTAAATTAATATATAAATTTCCTTAAAATAAACAAACTAGTCTCAACAATTGGATTATAAACAAAATATTGTATTTGTATTTGGTATTATGCAACATTTTAAATCACGCACTCATTTTATTTTGTGGTATGATTATAATTAAAACATAGTTATGTATACGCTTCTATGATTTATGCCATTTTTTAGTATTAAGGTTGTGCTTTCATATTTTGGACACTTTACATCCTAAAATATTTGTTGTATGAAATTTATATAATTGATGTTCTACTTGTAATTTTTAATTAGATGTATCCATCTTTTTAAAAAATATTTTATGATTCAAATTTGGATTGTGAATATTGTATTCGTAAGTTTTTATTGTTTTATTTTTGGATATTTTCAAATAACTTTTGGATATTTTCAGTTATTTTTTCGGATATTTTAGGATATCCATATTCGCTAAGACGAATATTGATATTTCCAAGTATCAAAAAATATTCTCGAATACGAATACAAATACCCTTAAATTGGTATCCATGGATATCCAATACGAATACAGATACATATTTTTATTTTCGAATATGGATACAACACTATTCGTATTCGACTGCATCCATTTACAACCCTAATATGATTTAGGCATGGTCTGATGTTAGAAATAGACCTATAATGCCCTGGCCATAAATTTTGTTATAAGGTCCAAACCGAAAGATGAGCTGATTGTCGTAGAACAATTTTGCTAATTCATATAAACCTAGCCACACATTCTATATTTTATAACTTTTACTAAAATAATAAATCAAAAATGAATAGTATGGACTTCAGTTGTCTCATGTTTCCTTGGGCCGAAGAAATGCCTAACGGTTAAAGGAAGGGTGCCAAATATAACCGTACGATCATATCTTAATTTTTTTCAAAATTTGAACTTTCCAAACTTCAAATTTGAATTTATAACTACGAATTTTCAAGCGTTGAACTTTTCAATTTCCAATCGGGTTTATAAACAAGAAATTTGAAAAGAAAAACCATTGAAAATATAAAAATTTGATTAAAAAATTTAGAATTTGAACTTTAGAAATTATATATCTTACAATTTTAAAAATTTATTATCTCCAAACTCCAAAATTAGATTTTTTTTTTAATTTTCAAATTTGAATTTTTATAAATTTAAGTCTCTATGTCCAACAAACGGAATTTTGAAATTTGGATTTTTAAGTTTCAAATTTTTTGCTTCCGTATTTTCAGAATTTGAATTTTCAAAATTTCAGTGTTTAAACTATTAGATTTTAAAATCTACTAAATAAAAAAATGGTTTCTAGAAATTGAATAATCAAACTTCTAAATTTTAAATTTTAATCAAAAAGTTAGTGTTTCTAAATTTTCAAATTAAAATTTTGTTATCAAATACAAGAAAAAAGATTAAGTTTCATAAATTAAAACTTTTAAATTATTGAAAATTTCAATTTCAAAATTAGAATCTCTTTTGTTTTGATTTCACTCTTCTAATATATTCTATTCAAAATCCAAAATTTTAATTTTCAATTTAGACTTTTTCATTTTTGATGTAAAAGGCAAAATCTACCATTCGAACTTTTTAACTTCTTAAAAGTTATTACCTTTTAATTAAGCCAAAGTACTTTTATTTTCCTCGCAAGGTGGGTCTCAATCCTTTACGAACTATAAAAAATTGACGCGGAAGACAACTTAATGTGTTGTTTTAGTTTCAATGTTAATACAACCGTTTCCAAGAAAAAATTAATGCATTTTGATAAGTGGAACTTATTACGCTTTGAATTTCGATACTACAAGATCATATGTATTCATGTGCCTAAACTCAAGAACCAAAAAGCACAAAGTTTGGGGGAAAGAATTTAGTGGGGGAGAAGAAGAAAGAAATAAGGTTTAAAATAGAAGAAAGAAGAAATCAACAATAACATAATCAAAGTAGATATACAATCTCATAACGGAATGATAAAATATAATATAACAAAACATTTTCCTATAAAAGAGTAAAATATATATATGTCCATACATATATAGAAACAAATATAATCAGTGTACAAAAACAAAAATCGGTCTGGACAATCATAATAATCTGCCCTCATAAATGTGATACATACAACAGATAGCACAACAAAAATATAACATCAACCATCATAGCACATCGGAAAAATAGATAATACAAGAAATACGTGAATAAGCCTTGGTTTAAGCTCTTCTCTTGAAGCTCTAAGCAAATCCAAAGTTTTTCCAGTAAATATACTTGGTCTGACCCAAGTACTAAGGAAAACAACGCTTGAATCAGTCTGGAATGACAGAGTGAGAAAATTTACATCACAAACAACTTTTTTAATTTTAGAAAATGTTCTGAAAGAATGGAACTCTCGTAAGACACAATCATGCATAAACATGATACATGGTTTTACCTTATGATAACTAAATTGTTTATACCGAATCAAGTGATATTATTACAATGTCTATCTTGGGATATGACCCAGTAAATAAATCAAATCAAAGGGCGAGGTTGTTATCATTATTAAATTATACACCCCTAATGGGGATCTACAATGCAGATTGTTGGTCGTATTAGAGAATGGATTGCATATGATGACAGGTAAGGGACTACGTTATGTGCAATACACCTCTAGAAGGATGTACCTGAGGACGCCTACAACTCTCATGCTCATAGAAAAACCAGCCCAGCTATGCATACCCAAAGATGGTGCACCGATCAAATATGTCATCACCTCGGTCTCCCGGCCTATCCGAGCGCGCTCAACATCATCATACCCGACATACAGAAAGTATAGTATCTAGAATGGTGATGAACACATCCTAGTGTACGTGACCTACATAAACTCACAACGTGCCCTTTTTATTATTTACCAGGTGATGAATCCAAAGGTAGCGTATACTTTTCATACATAGCACATACTATCTTTGAATGTCGCATTGTCATTCCTTCGATATTGACATCCACAAAACTACAACCTCCAAGAGGGTGCTAAGCTAAGAGAAGTTACTATCTCTACCATCAAACAATTACACGTTTGTTGAAATCAATGCACGTGATCTAAGAAACACAATGTCAGACATCCATCCATACAAATTGACCAGAAATATGACAAATTGAAGGTGCTCTTTTACCACATCTTGTCGGATATCACTCATAGGATTAATAACAAGAAGTTGTCACATCATGCAGATCTCCAGAACATAGGGACCACTGCTAAAAGTATAGTATTTAATGCTAGGATCTAACCAGGACATCAACAATTAGTCATTTCCGTCCTAAAGGCCCATGCTTTTACATCATAGTCTTAAGCATAATCATAGGTATCAAGATATCTGCATATAAGTTTCGAATGCCAAGTAAGTTCAAAGTGGTTTCAAATCCATTCCAATCACAGTTCCTCAAACCAACACGCTGTAAGTTTAAAGAGCGAGTTTAGGTGATAATATGTTCTTTTGCCATCAACTATAATCGTACAATCAAGCATATTAACAACATAGTCCCTTTTTATTAAATCATTCATTAAAATCATTTCACTGAATCTTACAAATCATTTCCATTTACTTATCTCATCAAAATAAGCATATTCACAAATTTCTTCATTGTATGCTTGGAAATCATATCCATGCACTTGTCTCAATAGAACAAGCATATTCACAAATCATAGTTTCCATACTTCGAAAACATATCTATGCTTAACTCAAAGGTATAATTATAGTCATAGATGGTAGGTGGGTCAAAAAAAATATCAGGGATTGCGGAAAAGATCGTTAAGGCAAAACAAACACTTGAGGGGGGTGAATATTGTTTTTGAGAATTTAACAAAAATCTAAAACTTATGTTATAAACTATATGAATCAAACACCACATAAACAATCACAGACATATAATCAAACACAGATGCAAAATAAACAGAAATAAAAATGCAAAAAAGGAAAGAACACACTCGATTTTATACTGGTTCGGATTTCTCCTACGTCTAGTCCCATGAACGCTGGATTGCGCAGAGTTTTATTACTATATCAAAATCCAATTACAACCTCCTTGATTTACAACTACAAGTGATACCACCGTTTCCACACACACTTGATCAAGTTTTGTTTGTCCTTGATTTCACGGCTACAAGGGATACCACAGATTCCATCCTTGATTTTTTACGACTACAAGGGATACCACCGATTCCTTTACTCAACCCAATCAAATTACAAACAGCCCTATAACTCTTTAATAGCACTTGATTCAGAGAGTAAAGAGTGTAGAGAGAAGAAGATTGATCAAAACGGAATTGAATTCGGTAGAGTATAAGTATAGAAATCATAAAAATGATTAAGAATAATGGTGTAGAAAAAGAGGATGGAGTTAGAGAAGAAGAGATGATAAAAAAAATCGAATTTAAGCCCTTTTTATAGAGTTTGATAGGATGCCACGCTTCAGAACCGTCATAAATAGTGAAAAGACACTTCCTTCCAAAATTGAAAAAATGACAGTTATATGTCGACATAGAGGTTTTTATATGTCGACATACTTATAGTATAAAATTAATTTTTAAGCATTTTTCCAGTTTTGATATAAATATAATTCTGGAAATTCTTGAATTCAAATATAGTGTTATAAATTAATATTGTAAAGTAGGAAATCATACAAAAACATAAATATAAACTATATAAATATATTTATAAAATTATAAAGTTTAAAACTATATTAAATGTGAAAATATAAGTATATGAAACTTACCAAACTTTGAGTTTGAAAACAAAATTAAAATAAGAAAAGAGAATTGAAAGGATAGAAAATAAAATAGAGAGAAAATAAAATAGAGAGGATTTGAAGATAGAATTTGAAAACAGAATTTGAAAAGCAGAATTTGGATATGAACCTGGAGTACATAATCCAGACTCTGTAACTATATTAATCTTGAATACTCATGAGTCTTGAAATCTCTCTGAACTCTGAATCTATAATATCTTTAAACTGTACAGTCTTTGGTAATATTTCCTATATATAAATCCTGCGTATGTGTGTGTGTGTATATATATATATATTCTATGCAAAAGTGTTAGTATATATGTTATAATAAATTAATATTGATATAAGGTTATTGTCATTAAAACCCCATTCTCCAACAATGTAGTAAATCATTTCCTATAAACCCAAAACAATTGGTATTGAGTGAAAACGAAATGTAAAGTGATAAAAATGATCATACTCAATACCAATCTCCAAATTCCACCTATACTACTCATTGAAAAATGGTAATAACACCTTCCAAATTTATACGAACAATACAGGTTTTGTATTCGAAATTCATTACTAGTCAGATCTGAATGTTGAATATTCTACTTTAAAATGTTTAGTCTTTGAAACTTAAATGTTTAATTAAATCTTAAAAAATCTTATTTGGTTATAAATCAAATAATCTAGAACTTAGCTTATAAAATCATTTTAAATCATTTAAAAGGTATTATTTAAATTTCTAAACATTGCAAATTTCTATAATAAGTTCTAAAACATTTGCGAGACATTTCATAAGTTCTTAAGTTACTTAAAAATCTTATTCAAAAACTAGTATATATCATTTATTGAAGCTTATTCATTAATGAAACTTCTTTTAATAACTTGATAAAACTTTTATCATGAAATTTAGTTAAGTTTAAGCACTTAGAAATCAAATATAAAACTTAATAATTTATTAAATATTCATTTATAGCTTCATAAAACTTAATCTTAAAACTTAGTTAAATTTCAACACTTGAAAATGTTATTTATAGAACTTAATTATAAAACAAGAATTCGTTTTAAAATCATTTACAATTTTTTTTCTAAAACTCGATTATATAATCTTCATTTATTTATGAAACTTTATTCTATAAATCTATATGAAATCAATTCATAAAACTTGCCTTGTTATAAAACAATCTATAACTTCAAAACTTGGGAAATTTACCTTAAAACAAATAGTCCTATTCAAAATGCTAAATTTATACCATCTGCCACCATTAGCTTAACCAATACTATTTATTGATTAATAACTTAGCAGTATTAATTTTAGTTCAGTAATCATCATCCAAATCAAGTTCTAGTGATTCTTAAGTTAGACAATTCATGGGTGTATACTATGAAAGTGAATAACATCCCAAACATTACGGAATCTTATTGGATCCATCCAACCTGTCCCTTGCATCACAGTTCATATATCAGTACATATATGCATAATAATTAGATAACAAAATCTAGTTCATATAAGATGAATCTTCCGCTTAAAGCAGGTAGTATCAAAGGTCTTCAACTCCACGGGTGGGAATAAATAAGTAACCCAAACCAACTGAATAAGCAGTAAATCATCCACTCATCCAATAACACAAATTAATATGTAAATAGAAATCAATATTGTTATATGGAACAATAATGCATTAGAAATTGTGAGTTTTAACTCACGAATATAAATAGAGTGTGTGGAAGTTAACTCACTATCCAATCCAAATCCAAACCGACCATTTTGCGTCATTCAATAGTTAAAATCGAAGACGTCCAATTTTAACTGAAAATCTAACAAGCTATAAATCAGACCAATCCAACTCCTATGTGTTTATTACGAGAATACGAATCCAACGAAACTTTTTATGCTCGAATCTGACATTGTATGAACAAATACACTTGTTATAATATTTGACTGAATTAAAATAATTTATATATTTATCAACAGTGACATTAATGCTTTTAGTTACCTTGATTAAGGTAATTAACCTTTGTTTAAACCCTCCTCCGCCAATTTGTAAAAACGAACTCGACTCCCCTCTTCAACACATCGCACCCACGTGGGACCATTGGACGCACGATCGACCATCTTGCCGCCTTGCCTACTGCCTAAGCCACCCATGCTTGCAAGATCCGGCCTCGCAACCCCTCGTTTCGTCGTGAATTTCCAGTTGAACGGAAAACATTCAGCATTCCCAACCTCTGCCGTCAGACCATAAAAAGCCACCGCACCACCATTGTTCAAATGATCTCGCCTTCCCCTCCATTTTCTCTTTAGTGACCATCACCCCAAAGTCGATAGTATCGGTCGCTGCCAACAAAAACACAAAACACATCCATTCTCGATTTTTGCCGGATTTCGGCCAACTCCGACGTCCAATCGACGAATAGCCAAAACGGATGCGTTCATATCATCGATATAAACAACTTTTATAAGAGTTTTAAGCTAATTGTGGACGGATTGAATCAGAGAATTTTGGCCATTGATTTTTAAAGTGATGGCTAGGTTTAGAAGTGAAGAAATTGAGTTTTATTTATAGCCTCCTCACAAAACATTATTACCAATCTTGAAAAGTTTCGAACTCAAAACGAGGCGTGCTCACAATCGTTCATGGCGAATAACCTACATTCTGAATTTAGCCTTTGAAATCATATTATAATTTTATATTGTTTATTGATAGCCATTAATGTCATATACAATTAAACAATAAGTCTAATTGATACCACATTTGCAATCTTAAAAAATTTAACCATTTCGAATCCAATAAAATTGGTTTTGTTGAATTACAGAATCATTTGCAAAATGATTATTTTCGCTTGCTAACGAAGTCAAGTAAATGTAAATCGATTTCTAAACACTCAAAATTATTGATAATAATTTCTTTTCATCGTTCTTACATAGAACTAAAATTAAACTTCAAATCAATTTAACTTGATATTAAATTCAAAATTTCAATTTCATTCAAATATTCAAATTCTTATATAAATTTAATTCAAATCGCTAAATTTCAAATTTATTCATTTTAGTACTTAAATTCTTTAAATATTCAAGTTTCAAAATTTTGGATTGTTACGTTCTCCCCTCCTCAAAAGGATTTCGTCCTCGAAATCACGATTAAGAAGAATGCCCCAAACTATAAAAATTTACTTCATTTTTTTTCAAAATCCTATTAATTTTTTTTATATAGAATTTGTTCAGCGGGGAAATTGACCGAAGTCGTAAACCTCCATCCCTCGTGCACCTAGCCCGATCTGCGAGCACCACATAAGTAGCTGATCTTAGTATATGCACATGGTAAGCTCTTAGCATGCCTTTCTAGGTTTTGAACCCGCGTCGCTATTACCACGACGCAAAGTCCTTAACGACTAGGCTATTACTACGGACAAAGCTTGTTAATTTTTTCTAATACTTGAAATTATGAAAATTCCCGGTAGTGCCTCCTTTATGCGGTTAGATTTGAAAAACTCACAATATCAATATAAGTTTGTTTCTAAAACCTTCCATCTCTGTGGCAACAACAAAAAATATACATTACATATTTATACTTGTAGAGTTTTGTACGTCACATAGCATACACACCCATTAAGCATACGAATGTACCATTCGTCAGGAAAACAATCTTTACCAGTGTAACCAAAAGCCATAAGCAAGCTTGCAAGCTTTTGCTTTCATATACTTGTATATACTTACATAACCCAAAAGAGAGTTAAGCAAATAGACAAGTAACATAATAACTACTAACACATGCATAAACAACATAGCAATAGTGTAACACTTCGCATTTTAAATCATTACATGAGTAATGTGCGCTTGAAATTTGAAAACAAACGCGTGTAATAAGAAGAATTAAAAGAAGAAAGGGAAAGTAATTAACATTAAATTGCAACGTTTATTTAATTAACAATACGCATCATTAACGATATTAAAAGAGAAATAAATGGAAATAATACCAAAGCTGAAAGCACTCTAGAAAGTAACACGTATGTCAACGAACATATATTTACTTCATATAAAAAAATATAAATATGAATTTCAAAAGTAACGCGTGTTTGAATTTGAAAATAAACGCGCGTCACGAATGATATTAAACCATGTAATAAAGGGGAATATAATGACCTTAGTTAAGTAATGTTCTAATTTAAAATGAGTATGCACGTATTAATTT
This sequence comes from Allium sativum, assembly GCA_030737875.1. NCBI lineage: Eukaryota > Viridiplantae > Streptophyta > Magnoliopsida > Asparagales > Amaryllidaceae > Allium > Allium sativum. Next base: position 254,254,766 of record CM060927.1, on the reverse strand, counting down.
TGAAATGGTACGCATTTGAAATTAAAGTTAAACACGTGTCGAAAACGAAAGAAAATTAATTTGTAGGTAATAAAACAGGAAATAAATATAATGTTAAAATTAACGTTTGAAATCTTGTATTAATATACATAAATAAATTTCAAAGTATATACGCATTTGAATTTGAAATCTGAACATATGTTAAAATCAGAAAAGCGTATAATAAAGTATAGAAACAAATAAAAAGGTCCAGAAATAAATACACAATGGAACAAACTGAGCAATAAATAAATCAAGCACAAAACGGCGACCTAACGGTTTAATTTAAATCGCATGGATTGACCTATATTTCGGTTGGGTCGACCCATGTGTTGACCCAGGCATGGGCATGGGTCTTGACCTGGAACGTTTTTTTATATACATGATTTCTAGACTTGGTTTGATTTGAATAGAGGGATTTATATTAATATAAATATTACAGACGTGGTTTGTCTGGGTATCTATAAATAAACCAATATGGCCTAACACTTGAACTCATATCTTCTAAGAGGGCGCTGAAGCTCTGTCATTCCTTTTCTCTCCAAATTCTTCAAAAAGAAAATATATTAGATTTAGGATATTTTATTCAAGATTTAGATGCAAAAGCAATGGATTCATGGCTTAGATGTCCAAGCTTCATGCCCAAATAGATTCATAGATTCAAACTAAAAAGAGAACCAAAAGTAAACCAAGCTTCGAATCATATCTAGACCTTAAAACGTGTAACACCCCGCATTCTTAAAATAAAATAAAATTTGAAGAGCTTTTAGAATTTGTTCGTGGAAGTTGTTTCATTGCGTCCATGACAATTTTCTGGTCAATTTAGACATATGGATTGTAGAAAACTGATTTAAGATGAAAGAGATACCTTTCAATGAAATATTGTATCAAACATGAAAAGAAGGTATAAGAAAAAGAACAATGACCACCATTGTTTTTAGACTTGTTAACAAAAGACTATGTAGTCCAGTTGGTAAGAGCATCTAGCTTTCAAGAGAGAGGTGCAACTTCGATTCCCGCGGGCGCCATATTTTTGTTTTAAGGGGACGACTAAAATAATGCATGTTCTTAAAAGGAAAATATGTATAAATGTACATATAAGGAAAGTTATACATATAAGGAAGTACAAAAATATATGTATACATGCATATGTATATATACACATATATATGTGCAAAAATATATATACACGAAGGAGAAATTCAAAATAAGGCTGTAATCAAGGAAATCTGGTAAGAATTAAATAACGATGTAAGCACCGTTTGAATTTTGAAAAATGAAATAAAAGTTATGCATATATATATATATACGAGTAAAATGGACATTAGAAGTTTTGTATACATATAACGAGTTAATATGTAAATAAATTAAAGAGTCATAACTAGAAATTCAAACTTTTAAAATTAAAAACATTAACTACGCCCAAAACAAACATGCTGGACCCTAATGGGTCGACCCACCCCTGATTTGGGCAGGTACGTTGAGCGAGTCTGTACTGTTTTTCATCCACATTCGTTGCTGACTCAGTGCTTTGTGTACGATAAGATCCTGAACACCTATAAATAAGCTAGCAGAGCCTAGCCTAAATCTCACATTTTCTGAGAGGCTGTCTACACTCTGTCATTCTTCTTCCTCCTCAAACTTCTTTAGAAAATAGAATAATTAGTATTAGGAGATTCAGATCCAAGATCCGGAGGAAAAGAATGTATCTTTACAAAAAGGGTGTTCAGAAATTCTGCTCGTGGTAAGGTAACTTCTTGGATCTGATCAATTTAAATTTCTCCACTTTCTTCCCTTTTTCTTTTAGTTGAGAATTATGGATCCATGGTTAGGTTCTAAATTCAGTTATGGGAGCCACGGAATGCTAAGTCTGGACCAGATTCATGAATTGGAAAGCTATTAGGTGAGTGGATTTAATTTATGCCTTTTTGATAATGGTATATTTATCGTTTGTCATTCCCATTAATATGTATAGTAAATTTGCTGAAATGTATAAATTTGTTAAAATATGTGGAAACAATTACTGTTGTATACATTCATGTTCTAATAACTTGTTAATTGGATACTGTAAGTTAAGTTAAAGTGAAATTGGGATAATTACATGTTAACCTGTGGCATATTATGCACTTGAACCCTTAACTGTAAGAATTGGGATAATTGCATGTCAATTTGTTAGATTGAAATAATTGTATGATTAGATGATTACATGTTATTCTTTTAAAAGGGAGTTAATTACATGTTAGGAAGAACATGTGACATGATAATCTGTTAAAATGGACTTAATATGATATTAAGTATGACATGTAAAAATAGATTACGGTAAAATTGGGAAGAATGGATACACCTAAATTTACAATAAAAAGAAAATTGTAACCGCACTTAGACACGGGGTTAAATTCAACTTGTGGTAGAAGTTTGCCCGGAACCGTCCTTCAAATCCAGCATCCACAACTTGTTATTTTAATGAGAGGGGTCTAGTGCATAAATATACATGTAACGATGCTAATACACGAGGTTAAATTCAACTTGTGGTAGAAGTCTGCCCGGAACCGCTCGGTAAATCCAGCATCCACAAGTGGTCGGCTTAATGAGACAGGTCTGGTGCACAAACATATATATGAATATATATATATATATATAAGGATAGAAATAAACGGCACTAATTGTGATTAATGGAAATGAATTAAAGTTACAACAGTAAAAGAAGTGGAATGAACGGGGAATGATAATAACCTATTATGAATAAACTTGAAGGGCAAAAAGGAAAGATAATAGGTAGTCTTGTCCGAGGGACAAGTGAAAATTATGACTTAGGTTATAATAAACGATAGGGGAAATGAGATAACTTATAATGAGATAAGTTGTACTTAATTATAAATTAAGTAATCTGTAAATATGGAAACCTGAAACCCGCTGTTTGTAATAAGTAGAGAAAAGAGGGGAAAACTTATGAAATGCAATAAGTTGTAGTTAATTATACATTAAGTAGTCCGTGAACTTGAGAAACCGAGTCATACTGATGAGAATAACTTTTTAAAGGCTTATTATTGAACTTTAATGGGTTAAGTTATATAACTGAAAATAATAAGCAAGAGGAACTTGGTAACTTGAATAAGAAGTCAATATGACTTGAAATTACCAAGTTAAATGCAAATCTGAAAAGGTAGAGAAAGCGTGTAATTAAATGATCAGAGATAGGGTCTAATAACACATTAACCCAAGGCGCTTGGACCAGTCCGTACGTTTAAAGGTGAATAATCCAACGAGGTAGATCATCGTGGTGTCATAAGGCACGAGGGGAGCGCACATCCATCTGATTATTCTACTGGCTCTGAAGAACTGGAAGGGGAAGTACGCGACTTCCTGGGATGTAGATGGTACTCCTGGTAGTCCTCTGTGCTGTGACAACGTTCAGGATGTGCTCACAGAGGTTAGGTCTAGGCGTTACTACCTGGTGAGTATACCTTGACGGCCACAATAGGGGGCAATCACAAGGCTATAGGGTGGCATAGGTAATTCGACGATCTAATTGCCTTGTGACTAGGCAGGTTACGACTATTTTATCGGGTTGCCTTCAAGGGGTCTAACCATCCATTTGATAGCGGTCGTCGGGTACCAACCATCGACAGTTAGGGTGATGCATGATGCGAAAAGATGGAGAGCTTAACCTATAGATCATTGACCTTTCTCTATCAAGGATTTGGTTGCGGGACAGGCCAATTAGGATGTTGTTTGTTGTTTTTCTAGGCCATATCACTAGCTCTCAATCATGTTTGTCTTTCACTACTTGAGGGAGGGGTCGGGTGGGACCATAGCCACTGGAAATGCATACCATAGCATTTGTGTATACAGATATCTGAAAAGGCTCCCAACTGAGTTCCATGTTTTTGACACAGCCCTGTTATGGAACTCGGTGCATAGTAGGTAATACGTGCGGATACATGCATACTGTTTCCGGATGGTTTATCGTTAAAGTTGAGGCATCGAGTAAGATTGACGATACGTACATGAGAAAGTTTAGATACATGCATGTCTTCTTCGGGTGGTGTATCATAGACTCTAGGGCTTTACTCTGTGATGGAATCTAATTCGATCGAATGGTTTGAAGGTGGAAGTCCATACGCTTACATAGCATGGCGATGGTGGGGCTACACAGAACATAGTGTTGTTATATTGGGATTCGTGCATCGCTCCGACGTAGGATAAGGGACTGCGTATATTTCTATGGCGTTACGGCGGAGACCGTGCGAGTGGGTACCATGGGGTTTACCTTAATATTGGGGGTAGCTACATATATATTGTATTAGGTTAATCTAATGGGGAGTAGATGGGTGCGACGTGTATGTAAGCCTTGAGTGCTATTAACCCAAGTAACCTAATAAACATGAAAATATAACTGAACTGTATATGTTGGGTTGTCCAAAATGTGTAGTTTAAATCCAGTCACCAGAACTTATGTTCTAACCTCCTCCTCGTAACATATTCGCAGGTTAGAATTGAGGTAGAGATATGACAGCTTTGGATACTGGTTAGGCATTATTCTTATATAGGTAATTGGAACACCCTATAATTTTAAAGAAAATTATAATGATAAACTAAAGAATACTTAATTAAATATTGGGCATCAAGGGAAACTGACTGTACCATTGCGTTCATCTTGGAGTTCTTCTTAAGATAGACTTCGAGTTTGTGTAAAACGGACATCGTATGAAGAAGTTATTAAGCTTAGAAATTTGTATACGTATAAGAGAATTATATATAAACAAATCAACTTTAGAATTCAAAATAAATCAAAAATTGAAGGGCAGAAAAATGCGAGGATTCAACATGTTGGGGGCCAACCCATGCCCTATGTCGACCCAAGGGTCGACCCCACCCAGATCCGGGCCAGATCCCTCCCCTGCACTTGGACGCGTTTCTGAACGAGATTCGTTGGCTTGAGGCTATATATAGGACCTCATTTCTATTTGTTTTATTAATCAAAAACAATGGAGACAATGAGATGCTGCCCCAAATTAGCCTGTTCTTCTGCAACAATGACTTATACGTATTGTAACAACCCGTATTTTCAATAACCTGTTATAACGTAAATCGAGGCAAAATTTAATTTATAAATCTGAATCAAGGGAAACGGGCTATGCCATTGCGTTCATCTTGGAAAAATACGCGAAATAGAGTCCGAGTTTTCGAAAATCGGAGTCCGTATGACCCGATTAAGGCCCAACGAAGTTTTCAGAAAAATTCAAAGTAAAAACAGATTTCAAATTCAAGTTTGAATTTGGAAAATTAGGGCAGATTGGGCCAGGCGGGAAAATTCCCGCCAGAGCACCCAAGTCGACAGCCCTGTCGACTTGGGAGTCGACTTGGTTGGACCCAAGTCGACAGCCCTGTCGACTTGGCTCAGCCGGGCAGTTTTGCCTGGTGCACCATTTTGGGTTTGTGTTGAGTTTGGGGGCCAGATTCGGTTTTAAGGGCTGAGATTGGAACTAGGGTTTAATCCTAAGGCTAGAACTAATCCTAATCTCTATAAATAAGCCCCTAACCTAACCCTAAATCATCATTATTCATTCAAGTAACTAAACTATGGCAAAATCAATCCTCCATGGCCTCCACTCTCTTCATAAAATTCCTAAATAAATTTCTATGAGATTTTCCATGCATACAAGTGTTTTCAAGCTTGTATGAGCATCATTAGCTTGCATTCAAGTCAAGTTTCTATATTTGCATCATAAAGAAAGAGTTTTGATCATTTTGGCTCAAGGGTTTTTCGATTAGAGCTTGCATTTTGGGTCTATTTGATTGCATACGGGCTTTGTCATGTTTTTGTGCCTTCATAAGCATTGTAAGCCCTATTCTACTTTCATATTTAAACTCTAAAATTAAATGAATGATGCAAGTTTGGTTGGCCATTATGATATGCAAGTTTATCATGTTATGTTATGCAAGTATGCCATGTTATGATATGCAAGTTTATCATGTTATGTTATGCAAGTATGCCATGTTATGATATGCAAGTTTATCATGTTATGTTATGCAAGTTTGCCATGTTATGATATGCAAGTTTATCATGTTATGTTATGCAAGTTTGCCATATTATGATATGCAAGTTTATCATGTTATGTTATGCAAGTTTGATATGCAAGTTCGTCATATGATATGCAAGTATGTTATGCAAGTTTGGGATGATCATTTTGTTCATGTTATCATGTTATGCAAGCTTATCTTGAGTATATGGACATAAAGCTTCAAGCTTTATGCTCAAGGTTGCATTTTGACAACATGTAAGTTATCATATCTCTTATGATAACTTGCATGTGAGGCTAAATGCGAACTTATGGCCATTTCTACATGTCATTTATCACCATGTATCACCAATATGCTAAGTTTGGTTTTATGCATGCTTTTGAGGCCTAAAAATGTAATATGCAAGTATATGAACATATGTACATTTCATATGCCACCATGTTAAACTTGTGGCTTCAACACCTTTATATCATGATTATGCCAAGTTCCCTCTTTCTATCCTTTATGCGCTATTGCGATATGTAAGCGATGGGATTGCGTTTGGGGTTGGGTAAACTTAAAAGACATAAAAACATAAGCTTGGGAATTTACCTATTAAGTTAGGTCTACCCTTTGGGAATTTACCTATTAAGTTAGGTCTACCCTTTGGGAATTTACCAATTAAGTTAGGTCTACCCAAATGCTTGAAAACTTGTAACATGTTTTGGAAACATGATGGACATGACACTTTGAAAATGTAAGTGTGACCAACTCGAGGTTGGGTTGAGTTTGTAGCGTAAACCTACGCGGAACCGACCGGCTTAACTAGTTGCTACAAACAATAGGACCCAATGTGAGAAGTTGGTCATGTTGTACCTTGAACCCGAGGTTAGACCAAGTTGTGGTGTAAAGCTACCCGGACCCGCCCGGCTTAACTAGTAACCGCAACAAAGTCTAATGTGAGAGGTTAAGGCACATTAAATTAATTATTGCCTCATGATTAGGGTTAAGTCATGGTCCACTTAATACTTAACCAATTTGGGCTTGGTAGATTAATCAGGGTTAAGTCGTGAACTCATCGTTACACTTAACCAAGTTAATCCATGATTAGCAAGAGGGTTAAACTGTACTTAACCCACTAGAAAAATCCTAGCAATGGGGTTCCACTCTAGCAGTAATCCCAAGTTTGTATCATTATGACCCTAGGGACTAGGCTAGGGTGGGGGCACGATTACTGGACTGGAGGTAAGTGACCAAAAGCGACGGCAGAGTGGTACGCCGGTGTAGTTCCGGGCGGACCATGGTCGTGCACATAGTCCGAAGCCGGGGAAAACATGCACGGGTACTAGTAGATCGAGACTGTGCACTCATGTTTATGGTGTCCAGGGGTTGACACCCTAGGGCTTGATACACCCGACGGGAGACCCTGCACAGTCTGACTACAATTACGTTTGGGCCGTATTGACACCAACACGTGACGAGTTAGGCTTAGGGAGCCGATCGACTAGACCGTTTGGTTGAACCTCGTGTTAGGGTCAATTCATGTTATTGGACCTCGTGTTAGGGTCACTTCATGTTATTGGACCTCGTGTTAGGGTCACTTCATGTTATTGGACCTCGTGTTAGGGTCACTTCATGTTATTGGACCTCGTGTTAGGGTCACTTCATGTTATTGGACCTCGTGTTAGGGTCACTTCATGTTATTGGGCCAAAGCTTGGGCCAAGGGATCAATACTTGTTTATTCAAGTCATGTTAGTTTGCTAGTACACCTGTGGTGCAAAAACCTTAATCCTGATTATGCGATGACACCTTTATCTACCTTGTTAGTTAATCATCATGCTAGTATGTTGTTATCCTTATGTTCATCCCAGCTTCATCATGCCAGTTAACTTTATCAGTTTACATTGATTGTAGTAGGGCTTACTCGGTCTTTTTGACTGACCTGTTTTTCTTTCGCCTCTTTTCTTCCGTTCCCCCCCCCCCCCCCCCAGGTTCTCAGGGTGGGAATATTGGAGCTTAGCTTGGATTTCTGATTGCTTGCTTGTGGGATTTTAGCTCATGTACGGTCTTGACATGAAGCTAGCTATGGTTATCACTTATTTTGGGGATAGTACTTATGTATTTCAGTTTCTCAGTGATGTTGTTTTTATCTAGACTTGTGTATTTGGAAAGTTGACATTATGTTGTACCAGACTTGTTTTGAAATGGTTTGAAATCTTCCGTTGTTTTACTTATCTTATTTACTCTGTTTATATATATACATATGTTCTTGTTCTGCCTTGATATATCATTATGCATGTTTACCTGATTCAAACGCCCCTCCAAAGTCAGAGTGCTTGCAAGAGACACCCTGGCAGAGGTGGGGTGTTACATTTGGTATCAGAGCATATGGTTTACGAGAAGGAACAAAAAGGTTTTTGAAACTTTTGAAAAATTATTTTCAAAACCAAGTATAAAGTATTTTCCAAAGAAAAGTCTAGTTTATTTTAAAGGCTATTCCCCAAAAAGCCATTAGCAAAATTCCTTCGTTTTTCTCCATTCTGAATCTGCCTTTTTCTTCGTTTTCAGTATGGCCGATAACTTTGCTATTCCGGAGGGAGTACACTTACCTGTTTGGTATAGGAGACTTTTGGAGGCTAGGGCGACCGAAGCCGGCCCCGCAGATGTCCCTCCTCCTCCTCCGGTAGTTAATGTTCCTCCTCCTCCTATCGCTGAGGTTCCTCTTCCTCCTCCCCCTCAGCATCTTCAAGCTGACCTCGCAAAGATTTGCAAAGACTTTAAGGCGATGGGTTGCAAGAATTTCATTAGAACCGAGACTTTTGTAGAGGCCAGGAATTGGTTGAAAGAAACCGAAGATCTTTTTGCCTTCTTTGATATAGATGACCGTAGGAAGGTTTTATTGGCAGTGTGGTTGCTAAAGGAAGAAGCTGCACGTTGGTGGGTGGTCACCACCGCTACTAGGCCAATTGAGACTTGGGATGACTTTCGGGGAAAGTTGGGACTAAGGTTCCTATCACTAAAGCAAGGGGACATGACCATTAGGGAATACGTGGATAAGTTTAACCGACTTGCTCGGTTCGGTTTAGACTTGGTTAACATAGCTCAGAAGAAGCCCCTATACTTTGTTCTAGGATTAAACGAGCCATTACATGGTTTGGCCATGTCTCATATACCCTTGGGGGCAACTTTCGAGAGTTTGGTAAATATGGCCCTACTCAATGAAGAGGATAGGAGTGACAAGAAGGAGGTCAAGATGAATGAGTCTCAAAACAAGGAAACGGAGCCCAAAAAGGAAATGAAAAAGAAGGAGGAGAAGTCTAAAGATAAGAAGGAAAAGAAGTGCTTTACTTGTGGAAGCTCGACTCATCTAAACAAGGATTGCAGGAAAAGGAAGGGCACTTGCTTTAACTGTGGAGAAATGGGACACTTCACTAGGGATTGCCCGAAGAAGCGAGGGCAAGGCCAGGGTCAGACTCAGCGTGCTGGACCTTCAGGAGGGCAAGTTCATGCTCTCAATGCCGCTCCAGTTCCCGATTGAGGTAGTATTTCTGTTGAAAGCCTTGTATATATTTCTGATTTTTCAGTTCGTACCTTGTTTGATTGTGGTGCATCGCATAGTTTATCTCGTCTGATCTAGTTGAAAGTTTGCACCTAAGTACTAGTCTAGTTAATGATCCCGTGTGTGTTTCAAATCCAATTGGGGGTTCCGCCCATTTGTCTATTATCTACGTGGATTTGAAAATCTCTATCTTAGTGTAGAGTACTCGTGTGATGCTTATATTCTCGGTTTCATGGGGTATGGGTTGATTTTGGGCATGGATGGGTTGTCCAGTTGTGGAGCCATCCTTGATTTTTGAGCATAGGGTTGTGAGGCTTATGACTCGCCTCGGTAATACCCTAAAAATTTCTAGTAACCCTATGAGTCCCGTCATGTTGTGTTGTCTTGAATCCCTCAACTCGTCTATCGATAGTTTGTAATCGGTGAGGGTGGTCCGAGAATATCCTGATATCTTGGGTGAAGTGAAGGGGGGTTACCCCTAAGCGAGAGATTGATTCCCGCATTTATCTGGTTGATAATGCCAAGCCAGTTACGTGGCCGGTTAGGCACGTGGCCCCGCAAGATGAGAGTTAAGAAAGCAAGTCAAGGAGTTGCTTGAGAAGAACTTCATTAGACGAAGTATATCTGAATGGGGAGCGCCTGTGGTATTTGCTACCAAGGTAGATGGTTCTCTTCGACTTTGTGTTGATTAGCGTGAGTTAAACGAAGAGAATAGACAACCATTGCCAAGGATCGATGATTTGTTTGATCAGCTTGTAGGAACATCTGTTTTCTCTTGATCTTGCTACTGGATTCCATCAGCTCAGAGTAGCTGAGGATAGTATAGGCAAAACTGCGTTCAGAACTCCAGATGGATTCTTAGAATGGCTGGTCATGCCATTCGGTTTGACTAATGCACCCGCCTACTACGTGGACTTGATGAGTAGGGTGTTCAGGGAGTTCTTGAACAAGTTTGTCGTGATCTTCGTAGATGATATTCTGATCTTCTCTAAGGATGAGGAAAAGCATGCAAGGCATCTCGTGGAGGTGATGGATACGCTTAGAGCGCATCAGTTGAAGGCCAAGTTCTCCAAGTGTCACTTTTGGAGAAGGGAAGTTAGATTCCTTGGGCATATAGTATCTAAGCAAGGCTTAGCGGTGGATCCCGCTAAGGTAGTTGCAGTTCAGGATTGGAAGACTCCAAGGAATGCAACTGAAGTAAGAAGTTCTCTCAGTTTAATTAGTTAGTTAGCGTCCCTTGAGCTTAGACCTACCCTTCTGGATCAAGTAGGGACTTCACAGAAAGAAGACCCGTAGTTAGTCGAGATCATAGACAAGTTGATTCGAGGCGAGATGGTAAGTCACCTCGCTATAGATGACAAGGGATGGCTAAGACGTGATGAGAGAAAGAAGGTTCTTGAAGATGCACATCACCCGAGGAGGTGGCCGAGTTTGTCCCAAGGTGCATGTTGTGCCAACAAGTTAAAGGCCGAGTCACAGAAGCCCGGTGGGCTATTTTATCCATTGGAGGTCCCCGCAATGGAAGAGGGAAAAGCGTCACGAAGGATTTCGTGGATGGACTGCCTAGATCAAGAAAGGGAATAAGAGCATGTGGGTCATAGTAGGTAGACTCACGAAGAGTGCTCATTTCACTCCGGTAAAGAGCGAAAGGACTGCATCATAGCTAGCGATAGTTTACCTTTAAGAAATAAAGCGGTTGCACGAGGTTCCCTAAAGTATAGTTAGTAACCATGACTCAATCTTCACTAGCCAGTTTTGGGATAGTCTACGGGAAGTCATGGGCAAGCGACTGAATCTAAGTACGGCCTATCATTCGCAGGCGGATGGTTCATTTCGTTCAAGCATGAGTTATAGAAAATCACGTTAGTAAGAGCAATTGGCAACGTGGATTGGTATTTCCAAGAAAAGTTCTGCTGCGTGGAATACTTTATGGTAAGTAAACGAGATCCAGGATTCACTAGTGAATTTTGGAGAGCTTGCATGAAACCATGAGGTCATAGTTATGTTTAAGCCAAGAGTAAGTGAAAAAGGAAGACGAGAGACGACAATGAAATGGGTTCCAACTCATATTTGGAAATAAGAGTTAAGAAGCTAGGAAATCATGAAGTAAAAGACGGTCAAAGCACAGTGGAGTTAAACTCAAGGAAACGTGACTTAGAAGACTGAAGGCTAGATACGCGCATCATATCTCTTTTTAAGAGCATATCCTTGGTCCTTGTTTTCCTGTGGAACTTACTCGCATGTTATCTTTTTACGTATATCCTCTCGGTCCCATTCTCGGGCCTATTTCTGTCGGGAGGTATGACTTATTGGCTAGTAATACATGTCAGGGTTTGAAGGGGTCCGTTAGGTTGACTAAACCTTTTGGGCTTTTATGGAATATGGGTTGGGTTAGGAAGGGATTTCTTGTAATCCAAAAAGGAGTATATCTTGCTTATCTTCCCGATCTCTTTGTAGCATATCTTTTGCTATCCATGTTTGTCTGGATTATCTAGTATATCGTGTTAATCTTGTCATGAGAACCTTAGGTAGAAACCCTTTGGATGAAACATGTGTTTGAAACATGTTATGCTTGATGGTTGCAAGTGGTTGCAAGTGTTTGCAAGTGGTTACTCGTGGATGCATTATACACGTTAGGCACTAGATCGGCTCACACACTCCTCATATTGCATATGCATGAGTGTTTATGCTTATTCATGGATGAAAATTTTTGTGTTATCACATGGATGTTGCATATGGATGTATGTTATGTGCACACATATAGATGTTATACATTATGTTAGGAATTACATACATATGGATTCATTTCACTAACATAATTTGCATTGATGATATTTGCATTAGATAAGTACATATACACACATCTTTGCATATGTTCATACAACATTTAGAATCTTGTAAGGACAATGATTGCTCGTGGATGATGTTTTGAGTAGATGGATGTTGGATGGTAGGATACGTTCTTCCTAACTTGAAGATTTCGGGGACGAAATCCTTTAAGGAGGGGAGAATGTAACAACCCGTATTTTCAATAACCTATTATAACGTAAATCGAGGCAGAATTTAATTTATAAATCTGAATCAAGGGAAACGGGCTATGCCATTGCGTTCGTCTCGGAAAAATACGCGAAATAGAGTCCGAGTTTTCGAAAATCGGAGTCCGTATGACCCGATTAAGGCCCAACGAAGTTTTCAGAAAAATTCAAAGTAATAACAGATTTCAAATTCAAGTTTGAATTTGGAAAATTAGGGAAGATTGGGCCAGGCGGGAAATTCCCGCTAGAGCACCCAAGTCGACAGCCCTGTCGACTTGGGAGTCGACTTGGTTGGACCCAAGTCGACAGCCCTGTCGACTTGGCTGTCGACTTGGCTCAGCCGGGCAGTTTTGCCTGGTGCACCATTTTGGATTTGTGTTGAGTTTGGGGGGCAGATTCGGTTTTAAGGGCTGAGATTGGAACTAGGGTTTAATCCTAAGGATAGAACTAATCCTAATCTCTATAAATAAGCCCCTAACCTAACCCTAAATCATCATTATTCATTCAAGTAACTAAACTATGGCAAAATCAATCCTCTCATGGCCTCCACTCTCTTCATAAAATTCCTAAATAAATTTCTATGAAATTTTCCATGCATACAAGTGTTTTCAAGCTTGTATGAGCATCATTAGCTTGCATTCAAGTCAAGTTTCTATATTTGCATCATAAAGAAAGAGTTTTGATCATTTTGGCTCAAGGTTTTTTCTATTAGAGCTTGCATTTTGGGTCTATTTGATTGCATAAGGGCTTTGTCATGTTTTTGTGCCTTCATAAGCATTGTAAGCCCTATTCTACTTTCATATTTAAACTCTAAAGTTAAATGAATGATGCAAGTTTGGTTGGCCATTATGATATGCAAGTTTATCATGTTATGTTATGCAAGTATGCCATGTTATGATATGCAAGTTTATCATGTTATGTTATGCAAGTATGCCATGTTATGATATGCAAGTTTATCATGTTATGTTATGCAAGTTTGCCATGTTATGATATGCAAGTTTATCATGTTATGTTATGCAAGTTTGACATGTTATGATATGCAAGTTTATCATGTTATGTTATGCAAGTTTGATATGCAAGTTCGTCATATGATATGCAAGTATGTTATGCAAGTTTGGGATGATCATTTTGTTCATGTTATCATGTTATGCAAGCTTATCTTGAGTATATGGACATAAAGCTTCAAGCTTTATGCTCAAGGTTTCATTTTGACAACATGTAAGTTATCATATCTCTTATGATAACTTGCATGTGAGGCTAAATGCGAACTTATGGCCATTTCTACATGTCATTTATCACCATGTATCACCAATATGCTAAGTTTGGTTTTATGCATGCTTTTGAGGCCTAAAAATGTAATATGCAAGTATATGAACATATGTACATTTCATATGCCACCATGTTAAACTTGTGGCTTCAACACCTTTATGTCATGATTATGCCAAGTTCCCTCTTTCTATCCTTTATGCGCTATTGCGATATGTAAGCGATGGGATTGCGTTTGGGGTTGGGTAAACTTAAAAGACATAAAAACATAAGCTTGGGAATTTACCTATTAAGTTAGGTCTACCCTTTGGGAATTTACCTATTAAGTTAGGTCTACCCAAATGCTTGAAAACTTGTAACATGTTTTGGAAACATGATGGACATGACACTTAGAAAATGTAAGTGTGACCAACTCGAGGTTGGGTTGAGTTTGTAGCGTAAACCTACCCGGAACCGACCGGCTTAACTAGTTGCTACAAACAATAGGACCCATTGTGAGAAGTTGGTCATGTTGTACCTTGAACCCGAGGTTAGACCAAGTTGTGGTGTAAAGCTACCCGGACCCGCCTGGCTTAACTAGTAACTGCAACAAAGTCTAATGTGAGAGGTTAAGGCGCATTAAATTAATTAATGCCTCATGATTAGGGTTAAGTCATTGTCCACTTAATACTTAACCAATTTGGGCTTGGTAGATTAATCAGGGTTAAGTCGTGAACTCATCGTTACACTTAACCAAGTTAATCCATGATTAGCAAGAGGGTTAAACCGTACTTAACCCACTAGAAAAATCCTAGCAATGGGGGTCCACTCCAGCAGTAATCCCAAGTTTGTATCATTATGACCCTAGGGACTAGGCTAGGGTGGGGGCACGATTACTGGACTGGAGGTAAGTGACCAAAAGCGACGGCAGAGTGGTACGCCGGTGTAGTTCCGGGCGGACCATGGTCGTGCACATAGTCCGAAGCCGGGGAAAACATGCACGGGTACCAGTAGATCGAGACTGTGCACTCATGTTTATGGTGTCCAGGGGTTGACACCCTAGGGCTTGATACACCCGACGGGAGACCCTGCACAGTCTGACTACAATTATGTTTGGGTCGTATTGACACCAACACGTGACGAGTTAGGCTTAGGGAGCCGATCTACTAGACCGTTTGGTTGGACCTCATGTTAGGGTCACTTCATGTTATTGGACCTCGTGTTAGGGTCACTTCATGTTATTGGACCTCGTGTTAGGGTCACTTCATGTTATTGGACCTCGTGTTAGGGTCACTTCATGTTATTGGACCTCGTGTTAGGGTCACTTCATGTTATTGGACCTCGTGTTAGGGTCACTTCATGTTATTGGACCTCGTGTTAGGGTCACTTCATGTTATTGGGCCAAAGCTTGGGCCAAGGGATCAATACTTGTTTATTCAAGTCATGTTAGTTTGCTAGTACACCTGTGGTGCAAAAACCTTAATCCTGATTATGCGATGACACCTTTATCTACCTTGTTAGTTAATCATCATGCTAGTATGTTGTTATCCTTATGTTCATCCCAGCTTTCATCATGCCAGTTAACTTTATCAGTTTACATTGATTGTAGTAGGGCTTACTCAGTCTTTTTGACTGACCTGATTTTCTTTTGCCTCTTTTCTTCCGTCCCCCCCCCCCCCCCCAGGTTCTCAGGGTGGGAATATTGGAGCTTAGCTTGGATTTCTGATCGCTTGCTTGTGGGATTTTAGCTCATGTACGGTCTTGACATGAAGCTAGCTATGGTTATCACTTATTTTGGGGATAGTACTTATGTATTTCAGTTTCTCAGTGATGTTGTTTTTATCTAGACTTGTGTATTTGGAAAGTTGACATTATGTTGTACCAGACTTGTTTTGAAATGTTTTGAAATCTTCCGCTGTTTTACTTATCTTATTTACTCTGTTTATATATATACATATGTTCTTGTTCTGCCTTGATATATCATTATGCATGTTTACCTGATTCAAACGCCCCTCCAAAGTCAGAGTGCTTGCAAGAGACACCCTGGCGGAGGTGGGGTGTTACACGTATATAAGAATCTCTGCTACAACATCAACACTTTTTTCTCAATTCTTTAGATCCAGTCCTAGTGAGTTTATGTTGCTTTTAGATATAAACATTAAATAAGTAATCCTGGCACGTTTATCATTTTGGATCTAAACATATGCATGTTAATAACCTGAATCATAACTAAACAGATCTGCCATTACTTGTAAACCTTATCTACTATTCAGTCCATTCATGCCTATCTTTATTATGCCCATTTCTGTCACCATATGCCTATTTTGTTATTATGCCTATTTTTTTCATCATATGCGTATTCTGTTAGTATGCCTATTTCTGTCAAGATATGCCTGTTTTTTATTATGCCTATTTTGTTCTCTTCTCTCCCTCCTTCCCTTTTTATTTTTATAGCCAGGCTACCTTCAAGCCTAGGCCTATAGTTGAAATATGCGAACGAACGAAATTGGGAATGGTTGGGAATGATAAATTGGGGGCATAAATTGTATTGTAAATCATGACTGAGATTTAGGGATATAGCTTATGTCGTGTTCTAAGACTTAAATTTAGGGCATATCGTACATGACGATTTATGACTTGAGGGTAGGGGAATGAAAAACCTATGATGAATATGAGTAATTGTTTAAGAAAGGATATGCCTAAATTTACAGTAAACAGAAACTGTAACCGCACTTAGACGCGAGGTTAGATTAAACTGGTGGTAGAAGTCTGCCCGGAACCGCCTGGCAAATCCAGCATCCACGAGTGGTTAATTTAATGTGAGGGGTCTAGTGCATAAGTGTACACGTAACGATGCTAAGACACAAGGTTAAGTATGACTTGTGGTAGAAGTCTTCCCGGAACCGCACGACATATCTAGCATCCACAGGTGGTCGACTTAATGTGAGAGGTTTGGTGCATTAACATGCATGAATAGGAAATGATAATAACCTGTTAACCTGTAGTACTTAACCTGTATAAATATGTGGGGGTTATATGAACCTGTCATTTGTGTAAGGGTTAAGTAAGTTTGTTTGAATCGATGGAGGGTTAAGTAAATCGATTAAATCTCTGGGGGTTTATATAAACCCAATAAACTTAACTTGCCTTATATGTTGGAGTTATGCGGGCTTGTAAATCTGTTAGGTATAACCTGTCAAAATCCTAGTAGTGGGGATGCAAGCCTAGGGGGTGGCGTTTATTATTTGTTGTGTGGGACCCGTATCAATCAGTAACCCATACTGGTATCCAACGGGGGACCCTGAACTAGGTAGGGGGTCAGGGGCATGCTTACAGAGCTAATTATAAGAGGTTCATATGGGTCGAGGTGTTGATGGCGCATTCTGACGGACCCATGTGTATGCATTGATCCGCTTTCCTGGGAAAATAAGACGCTATAGCACCAGTACATATGGCTGTGCCTATCGGGAAAAGGGGTTGCCACATTAGGAAGTGATATATCCTACCGTGGGGCCAACATAGGGTATCTACGGGATAGGGAGCCGATCGATCGGGGTAGTAACTAGGGTACATCTAGTCCTGCCTGTTTAGGATCCTGTTATTATCGATTAGGGTAACACCCGTTATTTCTGTTAGGCTGCCTGTAATTATCATTGGGGGTAAAACCTATCACTAGAAGTACACCTGAGTCTACCTTCTGTTTCTATTAGGATCATTCTGTTTCTGTTATACTAGTATTGGTGTTGAGAAAAATATTTGGGAAGCATAATCCATTCTGTTCTGTTTATTCTACTTATCCTGCTCAGTCTGTTATACCTGTCTTGTGATACTGTTATCTCTCTCATCTAGTTTATATGCCTATCACGATGCCTTTACTTATTTAGATGCTAAAAGTAACATGACTTGCCAGACTTTACGTCCGACCCATTTTGTTTCCTTTTCTCTCTTCCTTTTCCGCTCAGGTTCTCAGGGTGTGAACACTCGGGCTTGATAAGGATTGTCTCTTCTGTTTTCGCTTGGAGCTTCTTAGATGTACCGCTTTGATTACCTGACTATCTTGCTATGGTTATTTTTAAGGACTATGATTTTATATTATTGTACTTCGATGATTTTAGTACAAGGCAGATTTTTAATTTGACGTAATTGGTTTTATGTATTTCAGACTTATGTTGTAACTGGATTTGGGACCACGATGTTTTCTGTTTGAAGAATAAAGTTTTAAATTCCGCTGTTATTCTATATATGTCTTGTGATGTATCTATTCCTGATTACCTATACTGCTTCACAGTACTTAATGCATTCCGATAAAGAGTGACATTAATGGACGTGGGGTGTCACATTTGGTATCCGAGCTGAAGCTTACAAGATCAGATAAAATATTTTGAAAATTGTTTTCAAAAGGTTTTTAAAGAAAGCATTTTCAAAAGAAAAGTATGTTTTTCTAAAACGTATTCCCTAAAGCCATATAAAATATCTTTCGATTCTTCCTTTTCTTTTCAACATGTCTGGGGAACCGAATATTCCCAAGGTTTTTCAGATACCGGCTTGGTTCCGTAGGTAACTTGAGGCTACGACGCCTGCCGGAGGCCAGACTGACGCCCATCCCCCATCTGCAGCCGTTGTTCCTCCTCCTCCTCTATGAGCCGATAATTTCTCCAAGATAAGAAAGGATTTCTGTGTTATGGGAGGAAATTCTTTTTGATGACTTGGTACTTTTATAGAAGCAAGGAATTGGCTTAAAAAGACGGAGGATTTGTTTGGGATTTTTGAGGTTGACGGCCGTAGGAAGATTTAGTTGGTCATTTGGCAGCTGAAAGATAAGGCTTCATTGTGGTGGGAAGTGATGCAAGCAGGGAATTCACTTGAGACTTGGGATGATTTCCGATAGAGATTCGAGATGAAGTTTCTTTCTAAGGCAGAAGAGAGTACGCAAATGGAAAGGTTTCTAGCACTTAAGCAAGGAAGCATGTCTGTCAAAGAGTATGCCAATAAGTTCAATCAATTGGCGAGGTTTGGTTTGAAGCTAGTGAATACCCCGCATAAGAAAATTCTGAGGTTTGTAAGAGGGTTAATTGAACCCTTCCATGGGTTGGCTATGTCTCATATTCTGAATGGGGGCAACTTTTGAGAAACTCGTTGATATGACATTGATGCATGAAGAAGATAAAGGCGAAAAGAAAGAGGCTAAGATTGATGAGACACAAAACAAGAAAGTGTGTCCCAAGAAAGAACAGCAACAACAAAAGAAGGGCGAAAAGAACATCAAAGCCCGGGATAAGAGGATATGTCATAGTTGTGGACGCGCGGGTCATTTGAGAAAAGATTGCAGAAAAAAGGAAGAATGCTTGTTTCCACTTTATTAAGGTCGGACACTTTACTAAGGAGTGCCCAAAGAAGATTGGACAGGGCCAAAGGGCAGGATCGCCTGGAGGGCAGGTGCAGGCCCTCGTGGCCGGTGCGTTGGATAGAGGTAGGAAAGTTTCTATTGAAGGTTTGATTTCTCTTTCCGATTATCATGTTTGAACTCTTTTTGATTTTGGCTTCACATTCTTTTATATCTGATTCTATGGTTGAGTCTTTGCACCTTAGTACTAGTATGTTTTTGGATCTCATTGTTGTCTCAAACCCCATTGGGGGCACGGCTCATCTGTCTTGATTTGTCGGGGTTTGAGGATATCAGTATTAGGCGCCGAGTTTGAGTGTGATGCATATGTTCTTGGTTTCATAGGCTATAATTTGATTCTAAGGATGGATTGGCTAGCCATGTATGGTGCCATTCTGGACTATGAGAGGAGGGTCGTTAGGCTTTTGACTTGCCATGGGAGGACACTCAAGATTCTTGTGACCCTAAGGGGTCTGTCATGCTTAGTTTCCTTGAATCGCTTGATGCATCTATCGATGATTTACGATTTGTACCAGTAGTCTGTGATTATCCTGATATTTTTGAGGAGGTTAGGGGCTTACCTCCAAGGCGCGAGATCGATTTCCGGATATACTTACTGGACACTGCAAAGCCAGTTGCATTTCTTGTGCACCATATGGCTCCGAGAGAAAGGAGGGAGCTCAGCAAGCAAGTAGGGGAGATACTTGAGAAAGTATTTATTAGGTGAAGCATGTCGGAATGGGATGCTCTAGTCGTTTTCGCGACTAAGGCAGATGGCTCTCTTCGCTTACGTGTGGATTACAGGGAGTTGAATAAGCTCACTAAGAAGAATAGGCACCCACTTCCGAGGATAGATGATCTGTTTAACCAACTGGTTGGTGCATCTGTTTTCTCCCAGTTAGACTTGGCCATGGGGTTTCATCAGTTGAGGGTGGCCGAGGACAGTATAGATAAGACCGCTTTTAGAACTCCAGATGGTTTCTTCGAGTGGCTAGTCATGCCTTTATGGTTGATGAATGCACCCGCGTATTTTGTGGATCTGATGAGGAGGGTGTCCTGGGAGTTTCTAAATAAGTTCGTTGTGATCTTTGTGGATGATATTATGATCATCTCGAAGAGTGAGGAAGAGCATGCCCAACATTTAGGGGAGGTTTTGAAGACTCTCTGAGCGCACCAGCTTAAGGAGAAATTCTCCAAATGTCATTTTTGGAGAAAGGAAGTGATATTTCTAGGGCAAGTAGTCTCCAAGGATGGGATAGCAGTGGATCCCATGAAAAAAGTTGCAGTTCAAGACTGGAAGGTTCCAAAGAATGCAACGAAGGTGAGGAGTTTTCTTGGTTTAGCAGGATAATATAAAAAGTTTATTAAAGACTTCGCAAGGATATCAGCCCTGCTCACCAGATCGACAAAGAAGAATCTGACCTTTCTTGGAACATTGATTATGAGGATGCATTTCAGCGATTAAAAAGGCTTATGACAACAACCCCAGTTCTGACATTGCCTGATGGGAGCAAGGTGTTCGCAGTGTGCATTGATACATGTGGTACGGGGCTTGGTGTTGTCTTGATGCAAGACGGAAGGGTACTATGTTATGGTGGTAGACCGTTGCGAGTTCACGAGAAGAACTACACCACCTATGATTTAGAATTGGTTGCTATAGTATTCGTGCTTAAGACTTGGTGGCAGTATTTGCTTGGAAAAGTTCGAGTTATACATGGACCATAAGTCGCATAAGTATCTATTCTCATAGAAGGATCTCAAATTGAGACAACGGAGATAGGCTTCCACTTGGACTTGAGATGATTAAAGAAACCTTAGAAAAGATTGATCTTATCCTCAGACGCATGAAGACAACTCAGGACAGGCAGAGGTCATAAGCAGATAAGAGAAGGAACGATATTGAGTTTGAGGTGGGAGACATGGTTTTCATCAAAGTATCACCTCTGAGGAATATGGTTCATTTTGGATCTGTAGGGAAACTGGCGCCAAGGTTTGTTGGGCTATTTCCCATAGTGGAAAGAATAGGTCAAATGGCATATAGAGTAAATCTACTAGAGAGATTGATGGGTATTCATGAAGTTTTCCACGTTTCTCATTTGCGGAAGTGTCTGCACGATACAGTACAGGTAGTTGAGCCGAGTATGCTTGAGGAAGTAGAGGTGGAACGGGAGGCAACGGTTAGACAAGTTCCTACCCGTATTCTTGGATCACGGGTTAAGAAGCTACGCAACCGAGGGGTCAAGTTGATGAAAGTTCAATGGGGAGAAGATATCGAAGATCCAACTTGGGAGACTGAAGACAAGATTCACGCTTCGTACCCTTTTCTTTTCAAGGGTATGTTCTTAACTTCTTTTCCAAAGCTTTTATTCATACTTGTTTCTGTCATTAAGTGTATCCTATCGGTCAAATCTTTGACCTTCAGGTAGAAAACCAATGTGTGTAAACATGTATTTGAGACATGTTATGTTTGATGGATGCAAGTGTTTGCTAATGGTTGCTTGTGGATGCATACACACACACACACACACACTAGGCACTAGATCGGCTCAATCACTTACATATTTCATATGGATGCATGTGCATATTTTTTCTTTTATGGATGGAAATGGACGTATCATCACATGAATGTTGCATTTGGATGGATGATTGTGCACGCATATAGAATTTACATGATATACTAGGACTATTTGCATACATGTTGGATTCATGGCACTGACATACATTGCATTAAGGAGGTCGACTGAATCAGTAGACCGCCTGATCTTTCGCATTAGCCTAGGGACATATACACACACCTTCGCATATGTTCATATAAGCATTAGAAATCTTTTAAGGATAATGGATGCCTGTGATTGGTGGATGAGTAGATGGATGATGGATGTTAGGATATACATTCTTCTTAACTTGGAGATTTCGGGGATGAAATCCTTTAAGTAGGGGAGAATGTAACACCCCGTAATTTTAAAGAACATTATAATTATAAACTAAAGAATACTTAATTAAATATTGGGAATTAAGGGAAATAGACTACACCACTGTGTTCGTCTTGGAATTTTGCTTAAGATAGACTTCAAATTTGCGTAAAACGGACATCGTATGAAGAAGTTATTACGCTTAGAAGTTTGTATACATAGAATAGAATTATATATAAACAAATCAACTTTTGAATTCAAAATAAATCAAAAATCGGAGGACAGGAAAACGCGGGGATTCGACCCATTGAGGGTCGACCCACACTAGGCGGTGTCGACACTAGGGTCGAGCCCACCCAAATCCGAGCTAGATCCCTCCCCTGCACTTGGACGCGTTTCTGAATGAGATTCGTTGGCTTGAGGCTATAAATAGGACCTCATTTCTATTGTTTTATTCATCAAAAATAATGTAGACAACAAGATGTTGCGCCAACTCAGATTGAATTAGTCTATTCTTCTGCAATAACGACTTATACGTATACAAGAATCCTTGCAACAACACGAGCACTATTTTCTCAGTTCTTTAGATCCAGTCCCAGTGAGTGTTGACGTCATAAGTTGGTCACTTAGTGACGTCCAACCCC
Organism: Allium sativum; assembly: GCA_030737875.1. NCBI lineage: Eukaryota > Viridiplantae > Streptophyta > Magnoliopsida > Asparagales > Amaryllidaceae > Allium > Allium sativum. The sequence continues at coordinate 254,231,966 of CM060927.1, read as the reverse complement.
CAATCGTGTGAAGAGCACACGAACACCGATTATAAAATGCAGAAAAAGTAAAGGAAGCGGGGAAAATACAACCTTTTATACTGATTCGGCAAAGATTGTGCCTACGTCCACTTTATATTATTTCTTTTGCTTTTGATTACAAATACAATGCTTTTTCTATTTTAAGAAAAGAAAGGAGACAGCTATCTTTCCCTTCCAGATAAACCTTTCTGGGAAGAAGAAGAAGTTAGAGCCAAAAAAGATCGATCGATTCCCTCTTTAAGCTTTGAGATATTTATAGGTGGAGATGGCAACTTGGGCCGTTGTGACGTGGCCCGGCCTTTCTGGGAAGACTTGGACACGTGGAGCTCACTCCTTAGTTAGAATAGCGGCTGGAAGAGTGATTCCACTATTCATAAATAGTATCCTCGAAAGTTGCGGCTTACGTGGCATCCATAGTGAGGTATATCAAAAGTAGAATCTTGTCCGGATGTGGTTGACCGCCTTTTCTTCCTTGAGAGTCGGACCAAGTATTTGAACAGTTCAGTTGGATATTTCATGTAGACCCGAAATACTCGGTCGATATTCCCTGTGCGAGAGCGGTTCTCTCGGCCGACTGGTGGAGCGAGTCTTCCGGAGGGAAATATTGGCTTGATTGGTCCGATACGTGGTTACTTTGGGACGAGCTTCTGCTGGGCTTCCTGGAGTGCGATCTGTCTAACTTGACTGGTTGCACGTTTGGGCTTTGATTTGGCCCATGGTGTCTTTTACAAAAAGAAGGCTAACATTCTACCCCTAAGAATGTATCTTCCTTGATAGAGGGAGGTGTGTTCTAAAATGTGAATCGAAGCACAATTGTTCGAGCAGCTATGGTCGTGCCGGACCATGTTAAGGATAGAAATCCAACGACACCGATGTTGTATTAAGGCCAGAAAACCGACGAACAAACTAGGCCAGAAAACTGACAACTATCGGAAACTGTATTAAGGCCTAGATGATGACCGTCTTTATGAGAGTTAATTCCTGAAAATACAAAAATAAAACTGTTCTAGTGTAGTGACCCGAAAATCCGGTAGAATTTGAGCTGACTAAAAACACAAGTCCAACCCCAAATGTCACGGAAATTCGAGCCATTAATAGAAAGAAGTTAGAGGGTGAGGATAGATAAGATAGAAACTTAGAATAGAAGAAGAAGAAGAAGAAGAACACACCATCAGAGTAACACGAATCTCACAGCGGAACGAATAACATATAATATATATAACATAACTTGAAATATACATCTGTACTTGAATATACATCAATATCAAAGTACATCACTTACAACACAACGGAACAACACTATAACTAGATGACGCTGAAGCCTCCTGCTCCAAGCTCCTTTAGATATATCTGAAAAATCCTGAACTACTTGACTGCCCGTACAAATTTAGGCACCCAAGAGTTTAGGTAGAACAAAACAAAATAAACTCCGGGTCAGTCATAGGACTGGTATGAGTAAACAGTTTAAAACAGTTTCAGAAAACTAAATGATATCTCATAAGACCACGCCGTATAACACGGAACGGGTTTTTCCCTTATGAGAATCCAAACACTTGACTTATCTTTATATCAAAACTCTTTTGATATTATAATAATGTCTAAATCAAGTAAATAACAATCTAGTGGAACGTTTGCATCTCACGTTCCACATATATATACAATCAAAACCGCAAGCACGTATTGGGTAATGGATTTCCAACTATGACAAGGTATGGAAGCACCTTCCGCTGGTATATCTCTAGAGGAGAATACACCGAGTTCAACAAGAACATCTTGCAACTCAGCCACACATGACCGACCACTCATTTCGCTTGAGTGTATCGAATGTATATCACCAACGATTGGGATCAGCAACCGTTTCCCGAATGGGACAGCATCGACAATAGATTTTTAGAAGTAAATGAAACTCTAGATCAGGTGATTATACACCCTAATAGGTGCGACCTACATAGCCATGCTGCTTGCCCGATTTCTGTCATTTACCGGATGTTGAGGCTAGAAGCTACGCTTTATCATCACACCAGATTCACTTCGAATGTCACATCGTCAAATCCATCAAATCACTAATTGACGTCGACGACAATACATTACGTGTCAGCTAAAAGAAGTTTCCTTCTCCGCTTCCACTCTTGGTACGGTTGAAGAAATCAATGTACGTGATCTTTCTGGAAATACTCTGTCAGACATTCATCCATACAAGTCACCCAGGAACAGGATGAACTGAAGGCACTATTTCTATTTATAGAAAAAGTCCTTGCACTCTACTCCGTCTTCGATTATCTTTATATAATCTGATTCGCACGCTACTGCCGATATGGAGTGGTTCTTCGGATGAAAATCCAACCGGTCTCTCCATATTGACAATGATGGTCAAAACTTCGATAGTCTGTGATTTAACCATCGAATAAAAACAAGTGTTTCGATAGTCGATGATTTAACTATCGAATAAAACAAGTGTTCAACCAAACATCCAACAATCACTAAACCTTTAATTAATATTCCATTAATTAAATCTCTTCTCTATTTCTTATCAATATTTGTTAACCAAATATTTTCAATAACCATATTGGCCTTATACGTTACTTGGAAAACATTTCCATATATCGCCTTCTTTTATTTTCTAAACTTTAGAAAATATTCATTATTTATATTTCCAAGCTTTGCACATATTTGGGTTAAAACAGATGTTGTGTAAAACATCGTTACGACAACCCAAATACAGTATTTAACAAATTCTTATTCCACATTGATCTTCGAGCCTGAATCTTGCTACTTATCGGTATATCATGAAATCAACCAAGTTGGGGTATAATTACCTCTCAGACCTTGACTGAATAACATTTAACGTCAAAACAGACAAGACTACTTACTCGAATAATCAATACCATACAACTGATTATTCACCTTTAAACACATATACATTTTCTCTTTCTATTCTACTAGATTTTATTCTTATACTTCCTTTGTGATTATACTATTCTATTTCTAAGTTCGTTTTCTTATCGACTTCTATATATTTCGATACGTTGATTTCTAATTATCAAATTATCTTAAAAATATTCTATCTCCTTAAATTCCCGGAAAAATTCGCCATAACCTCCTTTGTACCGGGAGCATCGGGAAATTTCAAATAGCTTTCCCGGTCCTTCTCATCTCAAAAAGAAAAAGAAAAAGCCAAGCGGCTTGCCGATACGGCGCATAAAATCTCATATGGAAATTAAATACGTACCTTTTTGTCGGGCATTTTATTTATTTCACTTCTATACTTTATTCCAAACCTGTTTCCTGTATCTTTATACCTGTCCAATCTATTTTAACTATACCAATCGTTTTAACTAAATTCGTTAATTATTTCTTTAGTCTATTTCTCCTTTTAATATTTGAATTCTATATTCAAACTCCAATTCGCTTCTATTATTCAATTTCTATATATCAAATTCTATTGTCTTCTATTTATTCAAATCCTATATTAAAAAGTCCGTTTGAATTTCTATTATTCAAATCTCTATTTCAATTCCTTATATTCAAAGTCTATTTAAATTTCTCTATTCAAATTCCATTTGAAATACTATATTCAAATTCTATAGTTAAACTCCATTTGAATTCTATTATTCAAATTCTATTTTCAAAGTCTACTTAAATTTCACTTTTCAAATCTATAGTTCAAAGTCCATTTGAATTTCTATATTCAAATCTATAGTTCAAAGTCCATTTGAATTTCTATATTCAAATCTATAGTTTAAATTCCATTTGAATTTTTATATTCAAATCTATAGTTCAAAGTCCATTTTGAATTTCTATATTCAAATCTATAGTTTAAAGTCCATTTGAATTTCTATATTCAAATCTATAGTTTAAGTCCATTTGAATTTCTATATTATTTATAAACAACGTTTATAACTTCAATTCAAATCCCACCTTTCCATTTATAAACCAAGTTTATAAATTCAATTCAAATTCCACATTTCCATTTATAAACCAAGTTTATAAATTCGATTCAAATTCCATCCTTTCATTTATAAACAACTTTATAAATTCAATTACTTGTTTATATATATATATATATATATTCAAAACAAGTTAATGTTTCTATACTTCATTAAAAATTCAAATTCTATTTATAAAAATAGAATTCCCCTTTTAAATTTCAAGTACCCTTTTTGATATTTTTATAAATCAATATCCCAAGCCCAGTGATATTTAAACAATCAAATCAACCAATTTTCAATCACTTGATTTTTAACACATCATATAGGAATATATATGAAATCAAACAACAACAAACAGATAATATATTTTTGAGGAATCCAGTTGGATTCCTCCAACCTGTTTTCCTGCATCCACAGATGTTAGTCAACATAGTAATACCCATCCTGCTTCGAGGCAGGATATCGCGGTATGAAGGTCATCCACTAATCATAGCGTGGGGCGTATAGGGTAATCATCCGCTATGGTACCGCGGGCATCCGCTAATGAGACTGCGGGAATCCAACCAATCAATCAACCCAATATATATATATATAATAGTCCTAAATAGCTATATATATTTAAATCAACCACAGTGATATTTCAACGCATACAAACTATCAACAATTCTATTTTTAATGCTAAAAATAAATTAACGAGTGAGAGTTTACTCACCAAGATTTCTTCGTCGAAACAACGATTATTTCCCCATTTAATTAAACAAGTGTTTAATTAAATCGAAAGTTCCAGTTAACCCCAAAGACTTCGATTTCAACTTGGATTGCTTTGCCTTATCCATACAATTTCAATGTAAAGTGTTTCATTTAACCTGATAGCGTATAAAGTGGTTATATATTTCACCAAACTTATAACTAAATTTGGGTAAATTAAAATATCATTAATTTTATTTAAAAATAAATAAATATTACCTTCTCCATATTGAAATCATCTTTCACTACAACAACTCGATGACCAGGCCTCGAGTCCATCACCGAACACCACACCATACTCTCGAGCCCCAACACAACACCGGAATTCTCCCAACTTCTGAACTCAACACTTCCACTTGCCATCAAAGACAGCACCGTCCTCAAGCAACAGCCATCAAACCCCACCATCTTCCCCTTCGAGCTTCTCCAGAGACTGCAATAACCTAGCAGTGTCGCTAAATGATCAATTGACGGAACTCCCAAATTCTCATCATCATAGATCATCACTCGACCTTATTCCTGGAATGCGTCGCAACCACTTCGAAAGCACCAGATCACCTCGAGTTGCTAACAGAAACCACGAGCAAAAATCTAAGCTTGCCTTTCGCCAAATCGAAGTTCAGAATCAAAGATCGATGCTCTGCTCGTCACTAGTTCGATTTCGAGCTCCACTGTCTTGGCGGTTCTGATTTCTGTATAGGGCAAAGTCGCGGTTTTTTTTTTATAGGGGACTTTGATTTCGAGAGGAAAAGGGAATACTGTGGGTTTTGATTTGTGAGGACTCGCGGTTTTCGTTTTGAAGCAGAAGAACAAAGAAAGGGAATTAGGGGAGCTTGCGATTTTATACAAGGAAGGTGCGGCTTTAAATTCGAACAGCGAGGCCATTTATTTTGTGAAGTTGAAGAGGAACGTGTTTTCAATTTCTAGCCGTGAGGAGTTTGTGGAAGACAAAGGAAGATGTGGCCATGTAAGAGTCAAGTATTTTTATTTTAATTTGTTTTAAATTTAAAACTGTATCCTTAAAACTTTAAATAGCCGTTGATTTCGAATTCCTTTCTGAACCCAACAACTGTCAATTCTAGGGTAATACCCCTGTTGCGAACACACTGGGATAGGTCACGAAGTCCAATTCGATCCTATGAAGGAGATATTAATTTAAACCAATATCAATTAAATTTTCAAAACAATTTATTCTGCGATAACAAATTAATATTATCGTTCTAATTCCAACAGGAGTTCGTATTGATTGTCTGAACTGTTTCCACTTCAGTATTGATTTTGAATTCAAGTAAATTCAATTTCGTGTTTCAATAATTATACATATTCAAAATAAACCATATATCGATTTTTAAATCGATAATCAAATATAAAATTCCTTTTATATTCTTATTTCAATATTTAAACCATATTAAATATCCTAAATTTACCGACGAAATATCCGGGTCATTACATTCTTCCCCACTTAAAATAATTTCGTCCTCGAAATTGCTAAGGTAGAAAAAGTGCTACAAACTCATTTATCTTTCAAAACATATTTATGTTGTACTCAACATTTCAAGTTCCTTTATGTAACTCTCTTTCAAATAAATCCCTATTCGATAACTCCTCCCTTCGAATAACTATATTCGATAATCTCTCTTTCGAATAACTAGTTTCGAAAAACTTTCTTCGAATAAACTATATTCGATTTACTCTATTCAATTTACTCTTATCAATTAACCCTATTGGATTTAAATCTTTTCGATTAACTCCATCGAATAACTAAATTCTATAACTCCTTCGAATAACCAATATTCTATAACTCACTTCGATTAAACTAATCGATAACTCCTTTCGATTAAACTATAATCGATAACTCCTCCCTTTGAATAAGTTATATTCGATAATCTCTATTTCGAATAACTATATTCGATTAACTCCATTCGCTTGACTCTAGATCGCAGTGATCACAATGGTTACGCCTGATTCCCCCAGGAAACATCCGACCGCCCTAGGCTATCTGCAGCCCTGCGAATTACGCTAGCAGTCGTACGAAATGACACTTATCCTGAGTAACTATGTTTGACTAACTCTATCTCGATAACTATATTCGATCAACTTTTAATTGAGTAACTAACATTCAATTAAATCTTAATTCGATTAACTATGTTCAATTAACTCTATCTGGTTAACTCTTACTCTAATCGATTTATTCTAACACTAATCGACTTCTCCTATTCGAATAACTCCTATTGGATAACGTTTATTCATCTATAAAGATTTACTTTTAGTAACGGTTCTTCACTTTATAAATGTTCTCTTTAATAGCGTTACTTCACTTATACAAGTGTTGTGTACCCCTTATATTTAAAACTATCGGTGTAAAAAAACAATATCTCTTCTCTATATAAGTTCAGACTTATATATTCCATTTATCGAATGATAAATATTTAATTTAATTTATAAACTATAATTCATAAATTAATCTTTTCTATTTATCCGTTAAAAATAGATTTCCATTTTCTATTCATCTTCTGAATATTCCTTTGATTAAATTCTATTTATTTAACAAATAAATATCTCATCTATAACATTCTATTTATTTACCATAAATAAATATTTCCATTTAATCTATTTGTAAATGTTTTACAAATATTCCCTCTTTAAATTTTATTTGTAAATGTTTTTACAAATATTTCTCCTTATATTTGTTTGCACATAACTTCCTTTGTATTTGTGTTACAAATATATTTTCTTTTTAACTCTTTTGGGTTTTTCCTTAATTCACACCCAAAATTTATTTCATTCACATTTATTTTACTCAATTTATTCATTTCGATCCATTTAACTTACTTAAGTTAAATTTAATTTCAATCATTCCAATTCCCATTAACTAGTTGCTAATTAACCGTTCTGCCTATTTCACCCTTTTTATTCGAATATCACTTGTTCAAATATAAGTCAATTTAATTATAAACTAATCTAATGATATTTTCAACTTGAGTTATATATTCGATTTCGAATATAAATTCTCAATCTCTTTCACTTATCCAAAAAATCCAATTTCGATTCAAATTTCCTTTAACTAATTATTCTCCCATTTAGTTAATCCTATTTAACCATTTAAAATATGATTTTTGTCTTAAAAATCATTCCACTTACTTCACTGGAGTTCATATTTATTTTATAACTCAAGTCTATATTTTTCTCATGGCCATTCGGATTTTATTTACTTTAAAAATCCTTTTACTTATATATATATATATAAACCATTGTGGTTTTAAATGGTTTCTGGCGCTGCACTTTTTGAAATTTGATTTTGACCTATCTCAAAATCTATACGACGAAATCCTGATTTTTCTCTTTCATTAGAAAACTATTGTTCAACCGGTCCCGACGATTCTTGTTTCAAAGAATTCCGACTTCAATTGAGCTCTGTATACTAAATTGAAGTTCGAATCGCCAATTTTCGAACTGCCGCTCTATGGCGAGCTCGTTTTAATTATATTTATAAATATAAACGTTTTAACTTCGTTTATAATAAATTCAACTCCATTCTGATATATTTTAAATATATATCCAATCCATTTCACATAATATTCCCGATCTATTTCTCTTCAAATATTCAAGTCCTCTACATCTACAATATTCAAATTCTATTCTTTCATTTATTCAATTTCTATTTAAATTCCTTATTCAAATTTCTATTTGACTTTTCTTTATTCAAAACCATTTGAATTCCTTTGAATTCAAATTCAACAACAACAACAAAGCCATATATTCCTATTTGAATTCCTTTGAATTCAAATTCTATTTCACTTCCATTTGAATTATATATATATATTCAAATTCCTTTATTTTACTTCTATTTGAAATCTATATTCCCATTTCGCATTTCAAAATTCCTCTGAAGTAATATAAATATATACATATATTTATATCTATCCCAAATTCAAAACATTTGAATTTCAAAACAACTTGTTTCTTTCCAAACAAATTTCCATCAAAAACTTTTCTAAGGCAGCAATTCATCACTTAGAAACTCGAAAATGAACACTGGTGATGTTGCGACCATCATCAGAATTATTTCCCAGCTACTGAATGAGTTCAGTGCTTTATTTCTTTCAAAATTCATTTAGAAAAATATTTTCCAAACTCCTAGGATTTTAAATTCTGAATTCTGGTTGGAATTCAATTTCAATTTATCTCATTTGTATTTGATTTCATATACAAATTCCACTTGGTTATATATAACTATTTCTGTTTTATAATCTAATTCGATTATAATCCTAACAATCAACTTAACTATTTAAAAACAATATCGTGTCCAATTTTCTGTTCAAGTGTTTATAAACTCCTATCGACGTCGTGGCGTCCCACGATTCGACCAAAATTTATAATCCACTCAACAGACTAGTCAACACAATATAAAACAGTTTTCATATCAAATACAAATACGCTCTCGTATATATATACACTCAACTCATTCTAGGATACTACTGACCCTATCTCTAATGAGCACATTCCAACAAGCCTAGGTATTCGCTAAACCTAAGCTCTGATACCAACTGTAGTGACCCGAAAATCCGGTAGAATTTGAGCTGACCAAAAACACAAGTCCAACCCCAAATGTCACGGAAATTCGAGCCATTAATAGAAAGAAGTTAGAGGGTGAGGATAGATAAGATAGAAACTTAGAATAGAAGAAGAAGAAGAACACAACATCAGAGTAACACGAATCTCACAGCGGAACGAATAACATATAATATATATAACATAACTTGAAATATACATCTGTACTTGAATATACATCAATATCAAAGTACATCACTTACAACACAACGGAACAACACTATAACTAGATGACGCTGAAGCCTCCTGCTCCAAGCTCCTTTAGATATATCTGAAAAATCCTGAACTACTTGACTGCCCGTACAAATTTAGGCACCCAAGAGTTTAGGTAGAACAAAACAAAATAAACTCCGGGTCAGTCATAGGACTGGTATGAGTAAACAGTTTAAAACAGTTTCAGAAAACTAAATGATATCTCATAAGACCACGCCGTATAACACGGAACGGGTTTTTCCCTTATGAGAATCCAAACACTTGACTTATCTTTATATCAAAACTCTTTTGATATTATAATAATGTCTAAATCAAGTAAATAACAATCTAGTGGAACGTTTGCATCTCACGTTCCACATATATATACAATCAAAACCGCAAGCACGTATTGGGTAATGGATTTCCAACTATGACAAGGTATGGAAGCACCTTCCGCTGGTATATCTCTAGAGGAGAATACACCGAGTTCAACAAGAACATCTTGCAACTCAGCCACACATGACCGACCACTCATTTCGCTTGAGTGTATCGAATGTATATCACCAACGATTGGGATCAGCAACCGTTTCCCGAATGGGACAGCATCGACAATAGATTTTTAGAAGTAAATGAAACTCTAGATCAGGTGATTATACACCCTAATAGGTGCGACCTACATAGCCATGCTGCTTGCCCGATTTCTGTCATTTACCGGATGTTGAGGCTAGAAGCTACGCTTTATCATCACACCAGATTCACTTCGAATGTCACATCGTCAAATCCATCAAATCACTAATTGACGTCGACGACAATACATTACGTGTCAGCTAAAAGAAGTTTCCTTCTCCGCTTCCACTCTTGGTACGGTTGAAGAAATCAATGTACGTGATCTTTCTGGAAATACTCTGTCAGACATTCATCCATACAAGTCACCCAGGAACAGGATGAACTGAAGGCACTATTTCTATTTATAGAAAAAGTCCTTGCACTCTACTCCGTCTTCGATTATCTTTATATAATCTGATTCGCACGCTACTGCCGATATGGAGTGGTTCTTCGGATGATAATCCAACCGGTCTCTCCATATTGACAACGATGGTCAAAACTTCGATAGTCTGTGATTTAACCATCGAATAAAAACAAGTGTTTCGATAGTCGATGATTTAACTATCGAATAAAACAAGTGTTCAACCAAACATCCAACAATCACTGAACCTTTAATTAATATTCCATTAATTAAATCTCTTCTCTATTTCTTATCAATATTTGTTAACCAAATATTTTCAATAACCATATTGGCCTTATACGTTACTTGGAAAACATTTCCATATATCGCCTTCTTTTATTTTCTAAACTTTAGAAAATATTCATTATTTATATTTCCAAGCTTTGCACATATTTGGGTTAAAACAGATGTTGTGTAAAACATCGTTACGACAACCCAAATACAGTATTTAACAAATTCTTATTCCACATTGATCTTCGAGCCTGAATCTTGCTACTTATCGGTATATCATGAAATCAACCAAGTTGGGGTATAATTACCTCTCAGACCTTGACTGAATAACATTTAACGTCAAAACAGACAAGACTACTTACTCGAATAATCAATACCATACAACTGATTATTCACCTTTAAACACATATACATTTTCTCTTTCTATTCTACTAGATTTTATTCTTATACTTCCTTTGTGATTATACTATTCTATTTCTAAGTTCGTTTTCTTATCGACTTCTATATATTTCGATACGTTGATTTCTAATTATCAAATTATCTTAAAAATATTCTATCTCCTTAAATTCCCGGAAAAATTCGCCATAACCTCCTTTGTACCAGGAGCATCGGGAAATTTCAAATAGCTTTCCCGGTCCTTCTCATCTCAAAAAGAAAAAGAAAAAGCCAAGCGGCTTGCCGATACGGCGCATAAAATCTCATATGGAAATTAAATACGTACCTTTTTGTCGGGCATTTTATTTATTTCACTTCTATACTTTATTCCAAACCTGTTTCCTGTATCTTTATACCTGTCCAATCTATTTTAACTATACCAATCGTTTTAACTAAATTCGTTAATTATTTCTTTAGTCTATTTCTCCTTTTAATATTTGAATTCTATATTCAAACTCCAATTCGCTTCTATTATTCAATTTCTATATATCAAATTCTATTGTCTTCTATTTATTCAAATCCTATATTAAAAAGTCCGTTTGAATTTCTATTATTCAAATCTCTATTTCAATTCCTTATATTCAAAGTCTATTTAAATTTCTCTACTCAAATTCCATTTGAAATACTATATTCAAATTCTATAGTTAAACTCCATTTGAATTCTATTATTCAAATTCTATTTTCAAAGTCTACTTAAATTTCACTTTTCAAATCTATAGTTCAAAGTCCATTTGAATTTCTATATTCAAATCTATAGTTCAAAGTCCATTTGAATTTCTATATTCAAATCTATAGTTTAAAGTCCATTTGAATTTTTATATTCAAATCTATAGTTCAAAGTCCAATTTGAATTTCTATATTCAAATCTATAGTTTAAAGTCCATTTGAATTTCTATATTCAAATCTATAGTTTAAGTCCATTTGAATTTCTATATTATTTATAAACAACGTTTATAACTTCAATTCAAATCCCACCTTTCCATTTATAAACCAAGTTTATAAATTCAATTCAAATTCCACATTTCCATTTATAAACCAAGTTTATAAATTCGATTCAAATTCCATCCTTTCATTTATAAACAACTTTATAAATTCAATTACTTGTTTATATATATATATATATATATATATATATTCAAAACAAGTTAATGTTTCTATACTTCATTAAAAATTCAAATTCTATTTATAAAAATAGAATTCCCCTTTTAAATTTCAAGTACCCTTTTTGATATTTTTATAAATCAATATCCCAAGCCCAGTGATATTTAAACAATCAAATCAACCAATTTTCAATCACTTGATTTTTAACACATCATATAGGAATATATATGAAATCAAACAACAACAAACAGATAATATATTTTTGAGGAATCCAGTTGGATTCCTCCAACCTGTTTTCCTGCATCCACAGATGTTAGTCAACATAGTAATACCCATCCTGCTTCGAGGCAGGATATCGCGGTATGAAGGTCATCCACTAATCATAGCGTGGGGCGTATAGGGTAATCATCCGCTATGGTACCGCGGGCATCCGCTAATGAGACTGCGGGAATCCAACCAATCAATCAACCCAATATATATATATATATAATAGTCCTAAATAGCTATATATATTTAAATCAACCACAATGATATTTCAACGCATACAAACTATCAACAATTCTATTTTTAATGCTAAAAATAAATTAACGAGTGAGAGTTTACTCACCAAGATTTCTTCGTCGAAACAACGATTATTTCCCCATTTAATTAAACAAGTGTTTAATTAAATCGAAAGTTCCAGTTAACCCCAAAGACTTCGATTTCAACTTGGATTGCTTTGCCTTATCCATACAATTTCAATGTAAAGTGTTTCATTTAACCTGATAGCGTATAAAGTGGTTATAGATTTCACCAAACTTATAACTAAATTTGGGTAAATTAAAATATCATTAATTTTATTTAAAAATAAATAAATATTACCTTCTCCATATTGAAATCATCTTTCACTACAACAACTCGATGACCAGGCCTCGAGTCCATCACCGAACACCACACCATACTCTCGAGCCCCAACACAACACCGGAATTCTCCCAACTTCTGAACTCAACACTTCCACTTGCCATCAAAGACAGCACCGTCCTCAAGCAACAGCCATCAAACCCCACCATCTTCCCCTTCGAGCTTCTCCAGAGACTGCAATAACCTAGCAGTGTCGCTAAATGATCAATTGACGGAACTCCCAAATTCTCATCATCATAGATCATCACTCGACCTTATTCCTGGAATGCGTCGCAACCACTTCGAAAGCACCAGATCACCTCGAGTTGCTAACAGAAACCACGAGCAAAAATCTAAGCTCGCCTTTCGCCAAATCGAAGTTCAGAATCAAAGATCGATGCTCTGCTCGTCACTAGTTCGATTTCGAGCTCCACTGTCTTGGCGGTTCTGATTTCTGTATAGGGCAAAGTCGCGGTTTTTTTTTTATAGGGGACTTTGATTTCGAGAGGAAAAGGGAATACTGTGGGTTTTGATTTGTGAGGACTCGCGGTTTTCGTTTTGAAGCAGAAGAACAAAGAAAGGGAATTAGGGGAGCTTGCGATTTTATACAAGGAAGGTGCGGCTTTAAATTCGAACAGCGAGGCCATTTATTTTGTGAAGTTGAAGAGGAACGTGTTTTCAATTTCTAGCCGTGAGGAGTTTGTGGAAGACAAAGGAAGATGTGGCCATGTAAGAGTCAAGTATTTTTATTTTAATTTGTTTTAAATTTAAAACTGTATCCTTAAAACTTTAAATAGCCGTTGATTTCGAATTCCTTTCTGAACCCAACAACTGTCAATTCTAGGGTAATACCCCTGTTGCGAACACACTGGGATAGGTCACGAAGTCCAATTCGATCCTCTGAAGGAGATATTAATTTAAACCAATATCAATTAAATTTTCAAAACAATTTATTCTGCGATAACAAATTAATATTATCGTTCTAATTCCAACAGGAGTTCGTATTGATTGTCTGAACTGTTTCCACTTCAGTATTGATTTTGAATTCAAGTAAATTCAATTTCGTGTTTCAATAATTATACATATTCAAAATAAACCATATATCGATTTTTAAATCGATAATCAAATATAAAATTCCTTTTATATTCTTATTTCAATATTTAAACCATATTAAATATCCTAAATTTACCGACGAAATATCCGGGTCATTACATCTAGGCTTGGAGAAGGATAATGGGTCGAGCATTTTATTTCACTTGTCTTTGAGCGGTGGCGAGTGTCAACCATACTCGGCTTATTGGCGAGTATTAACCATACTCGACTTAGAGAGGGCGAGTATTAACCATACTCGGCTTGGTGGCGAGTATTAACCATACTCGGCTTAGAGAGGGCGAGTATTAACCATGCTCGGCTTGGTGGCGATATTAACCATACTCGGCTTAGTGCAAGTGTTTTTCATGCTTAACTCATGTTAGATTTAATGTGTCCAACGAGCGGTAAAGGATCGTGGTGTAGAGAAAGAAGGGGTGAGTATCATACATACTCGGCTTAAAGAAATATACCACACTCGGCTAGGGGAGTAGGTGTTAAGATATAGCGGTAGGCTTTCGCGCTGACCACATTAAAGGAGGGGGCGAGCATTATCCATGCTCGGCTTTAGAGTTTTCCAAATATTATCCATATTTGCAAAAGAACATTCATAGCAACTAAAAAATTATTACAGAGAAAAGAAATCCTAGGAGGAAATCGATTGATTCCAGTGCATGCCTAGGAGCTAAATCCTAACTCCATACATGTGTACATCAAGGTGTCATTTTTATTGAAAGAAATACATCAGAAGAAAGAAAAATTTAATTAATGATAATGCCGCGAGTGCTAGTCTCAGGGCCCTTTCCGTTTGTAGGAGCTTCTGGATCGACCTGAGGAGCTTGGGTAGAAGATCGTGGAAGCAAGGCCGGGGCACGATTCTTGACATATTCGGGAAGCTCCCCATTCCTGACTCGATCCTCGATGAGATCGCGCAGATGCCGACATTCATTGGTGCTATGTCTAGCTGCGTTGTGGAATATGCAATGTTTGCCGGAATTGAGCACCATCTGTGTTGGCTCTTGCCGAGATTGTCTCGGAGTGGGCAGGGACCCTCGTATGTCAAGTTAGATGTCTAGCAGAGAGGAATTGAGTTTGGTGTACTGATTATACTTACTTTCGATCCGAGGTCGCTCATGACGCTCGCTCTTCTCCGGGGCCTTTCCTCTTCCTTTATTCTGGCCGTTGCTGTTGGATGGGCCCTATTGTTTGGCGGCTAAGACCTCTAGGCTCTCCATCTCAATGCTGGCATCTTCTTGTCGGAGGAATCGCTCGGCCTCGGAATATAAATCATCTATATCCTTGGGGGGATCGCTGGTTAAAGAGATTGAGAATTCTGATTGATTCTAAACTCCCACAATAGCGGCCATAAGTACCATCGAAGGCTCCGGTCGATTGATTGATGCTACAACCCCATTGAATCTTTCGAGGAAGGATCTAAGCGTTTCTCCTGATCCCTGCTTGATGGTGGATAATAACATAATGCTTTTTGGTCGAGAAATATGTACTCTAAATTGCTTGATGAAGCGGGTGACCAGAGTGTTCCAGCTGCTGATCGACTCTGTTGTCAGCTGTCGAAACCACATTCCGGCTACGTCTGTGTTTCCATATTTTGTCATATTTCAAGTTCTATTCCATGGACATCTTATGTGGTACACATCTGACTTTCCCTTTTCCATGTCATCAACATCGATGGTCTGGTTTTGGTAAGGCTGACGAGGTTGAGAGGGCTGGTGTGCAGCCTAGTTCGGAAGTACTTGGACATGACATTTTCCGAAGCTGAGAGAACTTCCATATGTCGAATGCACCTCGCTAGGTGAGCAGTTGGGTCCTTTGCGACCGTCATAAGGATCCAAGACTGGTAGATATAAATCAGACGGGTCATGAGAGTTCCTTGTAATCTAAGGAAGGCAGGCGACAAATCACACTATCCCTGCCTTTCGGAGAAGCACCGTCTCAAGTGCACCGACGGATGACATCTGCGATCTCAGATTCATCTCCGAAAGAACGTAGTTGATCCAGTTTTTCAGAAGCGGCACTGGTGCCCCCATTGTTTAAGACCAAATTTAGAATCAGTTGATTGAGAAAGAAATCTTGTTGGATTCCAACTTGAGGGGCCACATCGGGCGTACCCTTGACTCCCGGAACCGTGGGAGCACGACCATCCAAAAGTTGCGTGCGTTGGCGCTTGAGCAACATTTCCGACTGCGAACCCGCAAGATGACCAACCAAAGTGTTACGGGCTAGAGCGACATCGGGTGTAACGACCCAGAAAATAGCGATCTTGGTTATCCGATATATAACACATATCGAACTGCCAACGATCGAAAATAACTGGATGGTTAATGAAAGAAAATAGAGGGTGGGAATAGGTAAGATAGAAACTTATAGAATAGAAGAAGAACATCATCATCAGAGTAACACGAACCTCACAGCGGAACGAATAACATATAATAGATAACATATCCTTGAAATAAATCAGTATATGTTTACAATAACATTTTCAGAGTACAACACTTACAACACAGCGGAAATAACTATAGCTATATAATCCTGAAGCCTCTTGCTCCAAGCTCTCCAAGTATAACTGTAAAATCCTGACTACCCTACTGCCCGTATAAAATTGGGCACCCAAGAGTTTAGGGAAAACAAAACAAAAT
Organism: Allium sativum; assembly: GCA_030737875.1. Classification (NCBI taxonomy): domain Eukaryota; kingdom Viridiplantae; phylum Streptophyta; class Magnoliopsida; order Asparagales; family Amaryllidaceae; genus Allium; species Allium sativum. The sequence continues at coordinate 254,215,067 of CM060927.1, read as the reverse complement.
AAACTCCGGGTCAGTCATGGGACTGGTATGAGTAAAACAGTTTGAACAAGTAAACGATATCTCATAAGACCACGCCGTATAACGAAACGGGTTTTTCCTTTATGAGAATCCAAATTAATCTTTATATCAAAATCCTTTATATTATAATAGTGTCTATCAACCACAATATAATAATCATCTAGCAGAAACGCTTTCATCTCACGTTCTACATGTATAGTATACAATCAAAATCGCAAGCATGTATTGGGTAATGGATTTCCAACTATGACAAGGTATGAAACCACCTTTCGCTAGTGTACCTCTAGAGAGGAAACACTGGGTTCAACAAGAACATCTTGCAAGCTGGCCAAACATGACCGACCACTCATTTCGCTTGAGTGTATCGAATGTATATCACCAGCGGCTGGGATCAGCAACCGTCTCCCGAATAGGACAGCATCAACAATAGATTTTTAGAAGTAAATGAAACTCTAGATCAGGTGATTATACACCCTAATAGGTGCGACCGACATAGCCATGCTGCCTGCCCGATTTTTGTCATTTCCCTGTTGTTGAGGCCAGAGGCTACGATTTCTTTCCATTCATAGATAATACGATCACTTTGAATGCCACATTATCAGATCCGTTAATCATTAATTGATTTGCACAAATATTTTGGATGTTATGCTAAGGGAATAAATCCGTTGCAACCATATATATTTATACAGACCAACATATTTGATCATTGGAAATACTCTGTCAGACACTTGTCCATATACGTTCATTCTAGAACTGAACAAAACCGAATGCACTATTCAGTGCATCCATCCTAGGCAATCTCTACCTAGGACTTATACAACAGCCCTTGCACTTTACTCTGTCTTCAATTTTCTTTGGCATATATGATTCGCAACGCTTATGTCAATATAGAGTGATTCTTTGGATTAAGAATCTAACCGGTCTCTCCATATTAACAATGTTAAAATGGTCAAAACTTTGATAGTCGGTGATTTAACTATCAAATGAAAACATGTCTGTGTACACACAACGATCTTATTTCCAAATGGAATTATCGATCCAATCATCGAACATATATATATATATATATATATATATATATATATATATCCTCATTTTCTATGTTTAGAAAATATATGTTATTAACACTGGAAAACATTTCCATGGCTAAATTTCGTATCACTATTCTTCCATTTAACTTATTAATCTCTAGTCAGTTTCTAATTTTTGCTTAACTCTATTTTGATTAACTATGTTCGATTAACTCCTTTCGATTTACTCCATTCGATTAACTCCTCTATTTATTTTCCCAATAAATATTCCTTTATTCTATTTATTTTCTAAATAAATAAATCCTTTATTCTATTTATTTTCTAAATAAATAAATCCTTTATTCCATTTAACAAATATTCCTTTTATAACTTTATTTATCCTATGCATAAATATCTCCATTTACTCTACTTGTAAATGTTTTACAAATATTTTTCCTCTTTAAATTCTATTTGGAAATGTTTTACAAATATTTCTCTTTTGATTTCATTTTCACAAATATGTCCTGATATATTTGTTTTCACAATTGCTTTCCTTGTATATCTTTATTTATTTTCTAAATAAATAAATCGTTTAATATCTCCTATTTATTTAACAAATAAATATCACCTTTATAAAATCTTATGATTTTAAAAATATTTCCTTTTTAAAATCTTATTTCTAAAGATTTCCCTTTATTTATAATTCCATTTATAAATATTCTCTTTTATAAAATCTTATGATTTTAAAAATAATTTATTTCCAATATTCACTTTGAAAATTCCCTTTTCTACATCCTAGTATTTCTTACGGTATTTAATATACCAATTAACCGTGATCGATATCATTCAACACACAGAATCCACAACAGATTTTATACCGCATCATATATTACAATATATGAATAGAATAGTATTATAAATATTGAGGAGTCCAGTTGGATTCCTCCAATTTGTTTCCCTGCATCACAGATGTTAAACAACACGAGTATAAAATATTATGATAAACAGAATCAATATTCGATTAACAATTTATATATATATATATCGTTATCTATAATTTTCAACCAATACATAAGCAATTCAACCAAACAGTCGCACATAACAATCAGTCATCATTTATCAGTTCTAAATATACGTTATAAAAATAGAACTGTACAGAGTTGGTGAGTTTTACTCACATTGGATGATCATCGTTAATAACGATAACCATCGCTTGATTCAGATGGACAATTTATTTTGCGATAAATTATAACGAGCTCTAATGGACTTCCAGTCAGTTCCATCATATAGTGTCTGTCCTTACGATCCCAGCAGATATGACCGTTCAGAATTCTGATAACGTACGAATAAGATATTAAGTTTACAAGTTTTAATACAAATTTTAAATAAAACACTTAGTTTATTTTCACTCGGGCTTTACCACTACCAATTGATGTCGGCCCAACTACCATGCGCCAGCCCAAACCCTTAGAACCCAGACCCGCCCTCTTGTTTCTTCCCCAAAACAAAGATGCGATTTCCAGTACAACTCCACAGCAAAATCGAGCCTTGCTTCCATAATTTCTCCTCCATCTTCCCATTTAAAAATCCAACTAAAATCACCAATGAATCCTTGCGTCGCTATAGCCTTCTTTACGCAAGCAGTAAAAAGAACGATATTAATTTTCTTGAAATCACCCATACTCTTCAGGCGAGCTGCTAAATCCCCTCACTAATCCCAAAACAACATCGAATCGAACTAACTCTTCTTCATTTTGGCTTAAAGATGAACCCTAGAACACTGTATAGAATTTTAGCATTACAAAGGACCGTCGAACCCAATCTGAAACACATCAGCGCGAAGATCTCCTCACGGTGGATCCATAAATATATGTTTGGAGATTTATGGGTTTTTATTTCGATTATTTGATTTTTTTGAAAGATCGAGATATTTCACTGGAAGGAAGAAGTTATGGCGCAAAAAGGGTTTGACCACCGAATGATTTTTTCTAGGTCAGAACATTGTTAAGGGGTATTTATAGAAGCTTTAAATATTTTTAAATTCTATTATATTATTTATTTTAAACCATCGCTAATTTTATTCGTCCTCTAAAATTCATGTGATCACATACGATACCCAAAAATCACGAAAATGGACATGCAGCTACTGTTCGACATTACGGTCCCAACAAAACTAGTTTCGTCGATTTCCGACTCCGTTTGCTCACACAGCATATTTTTAACCGTCAAAATATCGATTGTTTTTCACTTTAAAAATTGGTACGGCCACATACTGACTTCTAAAATCACGGAAATTGATATCTAACAATAATTTAACATTGCAGATCCAACAAAATTAGTTTCGTCAAATTCGGAGGTCGTTTGCAAAACTGGCTATTTTTAAAGCTTTAAATAACCCATTTAAATATATAAATATATTTAAAGCAATTAAATTAAATATTAATAAATTAATATTATCGTATATATTCACACTAGAAAACCATACAGCTCCACTGGGATTTTACAACTCGATATTCAAATCCCGGTTGAATCGATATTCAAATTTTATATTGAAATTCCTTATATATATCGTTATAAATTATAAAGGAATTCCATAGCGACTTTTCTAAAATTTGATTTGGACATAAAATCAAAATCTACACAATGAAATCCCGATTTTTCTCTTCCACTAGAAAAATATACCCCACCAGCTCCGTACGTTTCTTGTTTCACAGAAATCCGATTTAAAACGGACCATGTATATCCAATTGAACTTCAAATCGCCAAATAACGAACTGCCGCGCCATTTCAAGCTCGGTTTTAATTATAATATAATTACATGTTCAAACTTCGTTCAAATAATATATTCGTTATTATAATTCAACTCTAAACTGAATTATATACTTTCAATTGTCCAATTCACACAATATTGTGAATTCCACTAATTCTGATTATTTCTGAATTAAATATATTATTTAATCAAACAAACCTTTAAATTACCCAACCATTATTTTAAATAACTAAATTAATTAATTATTCGACCGAAAAATATGGGTCGTTACATTCTTCACCACTTAAAATAATTTCGTCCTCGAAATTGATAAGGTAGAAAACAAACCTTATCGACCGGTTAGAACTTATTTGTTCACTTCTTAACTTCAATCTCAACTGGACCAATTTAATTTTAATTAAAACATTAATTTATCCTTATCAGCGAAAATTTTCTAACACCTTAACTTTTCGAAAAAATTCGCCAGCACCTCCTTTGTACGGCTCAATCGGTACAACCACAACTCGCCTCTCTGGGCCATCTCCAACCCAAAAGAAAATCTGACAGCCAAGCGGCTTGCCAATTCAGCTCATCAAAATCTCAAACCCATATGTAATATAAACTGGTACCTTTTTCTCGGGCATATCATTATATCCTTTCCATCTGAACATATACCATTGTCAATTAATTCAAACTCCAATCACTTTTATCTCCATCACACCCATTCGCTTATATCCAAGCCAAATATCATTTCAAACTCGAGTTTCATTCTCAATTCCCATCTCTCAATCTAATTTTACTCGATATCATTCCAATCTAATTCAATTTCCACTTAATTGGTTTTCAATTCAATTCCAATTTATTTCCACAAATTTGTTTTTAATTCAAATAGTCTCTTCCTGGGAGTTTTAAACAACTTTGCTTTTCTCAAAAATCAAACTTTCCCTTTCAGGGTTCAAAACAACTTATTTTGCCAAAACAATTCAAAATCAATATCTTTGGTAGTAATCCGTCACTTGGAACTCGGAAATGAACACTAATGATGTCGCGATACATTAAGGTAAAGAGCCAATGAATTACTTCTCTGATGTACAATTTAAATTGAAAATGCACAATTTAAATTGCATCCCGAATGTAAAGAGCAAATGAATTACTTCTCTGATGTTTGTAGATGACTTAGTTAAGTAATACTCTGTCGAATATAATGAAAAACTTTTGATTATTTCTACAATATAACTGGTCTGAGAATAAACCTTGAAAAGCCTGAATTCCTCATTGTTGGTTTAAGCAGTGATCGTATTTCCTTAATACAAGAGCAGACTGGTCTTAATCATAATGGCTCAACCATGTCTTATATGGGGTTGTCATTGGCAACTTCTAAGATAACGATTCATCAGTGTACCCTGTTATATGGTAGAATTACGCAATGGCTTGAATGTTGGTCTGCCAAATTACTTTCACGAGCAGGAGGGTAACATTAATCAAATCCGTCGTAATTTCTATGCACATTTACTGGACACTATTAGACCTAAATCTACTATTAACACCCAAATTCAGTGCGAAGTCCTCACAAAATCGTAGATCACAGATAAAAAACAATAAATCACAGGAGACACACGATGTTTTTATAGTGGTTCAGCTAAACCAAGCCTACGTCCACTTTATATTTTCTTAGATCTTGAGAAATTACAATTACAATGCCGTCTCACAATCCTTGAGAGCCGTTTATACACAGTAGCCTTATGTTATCATGAAGAAGAAGAGAAAAGAGAAGTGATTTTATACACGAAATCCTTGTGTTAGCTGATTTGAGGAGTACACAAAGTCCTTGCGTAGTTAACAATGGAGTCCGGGAGGTGTTGGTGCCAAAAAGTCTAGAGGGTCCTTGAAAATGCCCTCAAATGGTGTATTTATAGACATTTCCTGATAGCGGTTCGTGAGACATGTGGCACACATCCCAAGAATCTCGAAATATGGTGGAAAATGTCTAGAAATCATCTCCAAGTCATATCAGGACAGGTGTAATAAGATTCGGGTTGATAGGAGTAGGAATAGCCTTCAGAATAGGTCAGAACAAGCTATGTAGGAGCAAGTCCAGGAGTCGGTTCATGATAAGCCTCCAAGAGCTGAGGTACTTTGGTGCTGGCAAGCCGGTTGCGAGATGGAATGCTTTGGTGGAATGGTGCCAAGTGGTTCGTGATCTGGGGTGCGAGGTGTGGTCCACGAGCCAATATGATGCTCAGGAGCCGAGGGGCCAGCTGAAGTGAGAAGTTGGTGAAGATAGTCAGGTCGGGTCGTGGTCCAGGGAAGCACCACGAGCGGGTCATGATCCATGGGTGTGTCACTAGCGGCTCGTGGTCTGAGGGTGCACCACGAGCCGAGTGGGGGGCGAGCTGGTGCCAGGATCCAAATTCTCGGTTCTAAGTGCATTCACGGAAATGGGCATAACTTCCAAATCGTAAGTTCGTTTTGGCCAAACAAAAGATCTACTTGAAGCTAATTCAAAGGGCTACAAGAGTTACTAAGCAAAGCTTCGTAATTGATGTTTTCAGGCCCCAAAAAGGTCTTGAGCGTATTTGTTTGTGATGCGACTTAAACCAAATCGCTTCCTTTCTTCTAATGATGTTCTCAATACTTGAGCGTATTGTTAACCAGAGATTCCATGTGTGACAGCTTTGACCAAAAAGTGTGTCAACAAACACTCACCTTTATTTTACGAAAAAAACCACTTAATATGCTCCGTACTGTGTTTATGAGGTTTCTCTGGAAAGTAAACATGCATATGAAATATCTTTCCCCTACGTCATTTACTCTTCTTGAGTACACTATTAACAAGGGGGTTTGAGGTATTATGAACATGAAATTGTGGAACAAAGCAACATTTGAGAAACAATGTAATGATATTTTGAAAAAAAAAAAGAGTATGTGGGTGGAATTGTGTTATAGTCATGTGCTTAAACTTGAAACTTACTGGACTATTGAAATCTGCAATAGTATGAGTTGGACATGGCGTAGCTTAATCAAGCTAAGACATGTCTTTTTAACATTGTTTAAATACTGGAAAAAAGCTTACCATAACATAAACTTCTGGAACGATCTGTGGTGTGACTTTGGGGTATTATTGCGTATTCTCTACCGTACTTTGACATGATTTATTCTGGCATTAATATTCATGGTAATGTGGCCAATTACGTATATGAGAACCAGCTGCGTCTACCGGCTTCATTAACCAAAGTGTTACTGGCGTGTGGAACATGCTCAAAAGAAAATGGATTGCTGGTGACCCCGACATGAATGCTCACTGGAAAATGAAAGGTAACAAGTTCACAATAAAAATATGTACTACTCTTTACTAGGTGCTACTAATATTCCTAACTGCAGCTGGCATAAGGCGATCTGGAGGAAGGATAATGCAGCAAAGGATAATTTGGCTCTCTGGAAAATAATTCACCATGCAATTTTGACAAAGGACAAGCTACGGTAACGTGGCATGCAGATCAATCAACTTTGTGGATATTGCAATTCCATGGAAGAGACTACATCCCATCTTTTCTTTGAATGCAATACAGTTAGGAATCTCTGGGATCAAGTATTGTCGGCCCAAACATTCTAACTGTTAACACTCTGGAATGGGACGAAATCACAAACAAAGTGAGTGGGAAAAGCAGGAGAGCAAGGATCTACACTTATACACTCAAGAAGTTCGTGCGTCGAATTTGGGTGCAAAGAAATGTTCAATTATTTAACTGTGTGCAAGCAATTAACAGCGCACAGCTGAAACAACTAATATGGCATGAAATGAGAGACGGTTTGAAATTCTTGAAATTTACTTTCGATCTAGGAATTTTTGGAAGCTAATTTCTACTACACCTTGCAGATTTTGTAATTAAGTGTTTTGTTTAGTCTCTATTAGCGTTGATATACCGTGTTTGCTATGTACCTCTTTTATCTTCATTTGGCCTTTCTTGGTTTCTATGTAATCGTCTTGGTATATCAATAAAAATGGTAGGGGTCCATTCAACCCCGTCGACTTTGCCAAAAAAATACAAATATGTTCACTCGCCATCTATACAGGAATCTTGAACCTAAGCTATGATATCAGATGTAACAACCCAAATTCCAACAGACCGAATTATTTCCAAAATTCTAATTTATCAAAACTTTAGTTGGCTTGTCTGATATCTTGTAGAAAAGACAGAGACAATAAACATATCAGAGCTCAGAAAACATCTCACATCGGAATGGAATAAAATATAATATAATCGAATATAGCCTTACCAAGGTAATAATACTGCCTAACCAGTATCCAAAGCTATCATAACTCTGTCACAAATCTAACTTGCGAGTATGTTGTGAAGAGGGGGTCAGAACAAAAGTTCTGGTGACTGGACTTAAACTACACAATCTAGAATAACCCTACATGTACTGTTTAGTGACATTTTCTTATGTATTAGGTTACTTGGGTTAATAGCACTCAAGGCTTACACACATGTCGTACCTATCTAACTCCCAGTAGATTAACCTAATATAGTATATATGTAGCTACCTCCAATATCAATGTACTCTCCATAGTACCCTTCTCGCATGGTCTCCGTCGCTATGCCACGGAAGAGTATACAACTCTCATCCTACGCTGGAGCAACGTTTAAATCTCCACATTATGCATCTATCATCCTATGCCGGAGCGACGTATGGTCTCAACACGGAGTAACGCCCTAACATCCATGATACACCACCCGGTGCGGCGTGCATGTATCCGGATACGTATGCACTATTTATTGTACCCTGAATTCCGTAATAGGACTGCATCTGAATGCACAGAACTCGGTCGGGAGCCTATTTCAGATATCTGCACTAAAGTATTGCATTTTCACGGCAGTTATGGTCCCACCAGACCCCTCCCTCAACTAATGAAAGACGATAGATGAGCTAAATGACGTGCCCCTAACAAACAATCTACATCCAAATTGGTGTGTCCCACAACCAAAGCCTCGATTGTGAAAGGTCGATAGTCTCTTGGTTTATTTCTATTTATTCTGCATCATGCTGACTATCGATGACAGGTACCCGACGATTGCTATCCTTTATTCGGTCCTGACCAGCCTCCCCTTGAGGCAACCACCGAATCACCTACATCATACCGCCACGGCCTTCTAACGGCTAACTACGTTGCGGTCAAGATATACTCATTGGGTGGTAATGCGTAGACCTAACCTCTGCGAGTACATCCTGAGCCTGCACCGCAATAGAGGACCACCACAGAGTACCCTACCACGTGCCTCAGAAGCCACGTGCTTCCTTCCAGTCCCTCGGAGCCAGCGAATAGAATAACAGCAGAATAACATGCAGAATAATCAGATGGACATGCACTCCCCTCGTATCTTAAGACACCACGATGATCTACCCCGTTCGGTTCTTCACCTTCAGACGTGTGGACTGGTCCAAGCGTGTCACGTTAACATGTTATTAGACCCTATGCCTAAACGTTTAATTACGCGCTTTCTCTACCTCATCAGATTTCCAGTTTACTAGGTTATTTCAATTCATATTTACTTCTTATTAAAGTTACCGAGTTCTCTGTGAGCCCCTTATATCTCTAATGAATGGACCCCTCTCGCTTATTAATTTCCGTTATATAACTTAACCCATTTAAGTCCATTAATACGCTTTTAACATGTTATTTTCTAGATTTCAGGTTTACAAGTTACAATAACATGTTCTTCCTATCTAAATCACCAGTTTTAAGGTTTTTACAATTAGCAGGTTTTAGGTTCCGTTTATCACAATTAGTAGGCTTCATGTTATCAGGTTTTCAGATCACTTAATTTATAGTTAAGTACAACTTATCTCATTTAATAAGTTTATCATGTTTCTCTATTTATCACAACCTATTGTTGTTACTTATTTACTAAATTCTCTTTAACAAAGGTTTAATAAGTTTTCTATCGTTTATTACAACTTACGTTAAAATTTCCGCTTGTCCCTAGAACAAGCCTGCCTATTATCTTTCATTCTCATATTCAGAATTATTCATAATAGATTATTATAATTCCCCATTCATTGCAATTCTTATATTGTTGTAATTCATCATCCTTTATGCACTGTAATATATGTCCCTTATTTTATTAAGGAAAACACTTCATGCACCTTATTAGTTTGATTTAAAGAAAGATACAGTGATTTATTTTCATAATGTATTCCCATCTAGATCCGTAGCTGCAAGTAATTTCTTTTATTTTTCATTGTTTATTGTGGACTACTTGCAACAATTTTCTCAGAAACAGGTAACTTAGGGAAATACATCACTTTTCCTTCGCATCCCACTAGCTCAGTCCACTACATACCTTCCCTTTCTTATTCTATGAGTCAAATATTTAATTACCATTTCATATAATGTTTTTAATTACTGTAAATTTCCTAACAATCATATTAGTTTTATTTTCATGTTCAATTCTCAGTTCAGGTTTCAGGATTATAGTACTGTAGAAGTTTCATAGTTTATATGAAGGATACAATTCATATTTAATGAAACAATAGTGATTTCAACATATTTCAGAAGGTTAAACATTTCAGTAGATTAAACTTTTCAACAGATTAACATGTCAGCAGATTTACATTTCAGCAAGTTTTCATTTCAGCAGGTTTACACTCAACTGTCACAATTACCAATTGTTCAGCAGTTTTATTATTCATATTAACGGGGAATGCAAACCATAGATATATCGTTATCAAAAGGTTTAACTTAAATCCACTCACCTGACAGCTTTCCAATCCTTGAATCCGATCCAGATTTATCGTTCTGTGGTTTCCCTAACTGAATCTAATACAAAACAACCACGGATTCACAAATCTGATTCCAAAAGAAAAAGGGAAAGAAGGGATGGAACCTAAACTGATCAGAATCGAGAACTTACCTCACGCAGATCAGAATTCTAAATGCCTATGTTGTAGATTTACATCACTTATCTTCAAATCTTGAATCTTAAGCCTAAGAACTAATATTTTATTTTCTGAAAAGGTTTGGAGAAGGAAGAGAACGACAGGGCCTAGGCAGCACCTTAGAAAATACGAGAATACAACTAGGTCTTGCTGGTCCATTTATAAGCGTAGTAGAAAGGTCTGAACCATCAGATTTAAATAAATTAATAACCAAAAACACATCACAAAACAAACCTGGACCCGACCTGGGTTGACCCCTGGGTTGACCCCTGGGTCGACCCATAGGTCGACCCAAGCATAACTTGGGTCGACCCATCTGGTCCAGTCGCGACTTTTACTGCTGCGTTGATTGATTTGTTAACGTTTATAATTAAACGTTTAATTAGTTGCCCTTTATTCTTCCTTTAATTAATCATGTGCCTCTTATACATCTTCATCAGGTTTGAATTTCAAATGCTACATATGTATAAATACTTACATCCCTTTATCTTTTAAATGTTAATTAATAACATTATTTGCTTCTAGATATAACCTACCGCTTTATAACCGTCATTTTCGAATTTCATGTACAATGCATGCCTTCTCTTGGTCACTAATTCATTGTTGCATGCAATTAATTCATTAAATTTGAATTTCCATTGTATGTATGTATAAATAAATACATCCTCTAATTACTTAATTCATTGTCACAATTTACATTGTTTGCTTTCTCTTTTTATTTTTGCATGTATTTTTATGTTTCTATTTTTAATACACTTCCTTATTTTATCGCATGCAAATCTATTTCTATTTACTTTCCATGCATCTGTTTCTTTCTTGTTTTTAATGTATTATGTTTAGATTATTGCATGTAATTTAATTGCCTTGGATGCATCTTTTTCTTTCTTCTTTTTAACGCATGTATTGATTGCATGCATTACTTTATTACATTAGCCAGTTTCATGTATTCAGCCTTTTTATGCATGCATTGGATTATTTGAATGCATTAATATTTTTTCTTTTTAAATGCATGCATCATTTTATTACATGCATTCATTTAAATTTTAACTTTAATGTTCATGCATATACATACATATATGCATAATTAATTATTTAATACTTAAAAATGCGAGGTGTTACATAAAGTATATCTCTAATTTGATTATTTTCTTTGTGCATGCGTGATTAGAAGTTAGAACTACACTATAGTGATAAATCTATATACATATCAAAAATTACATTATTTCCAGCCTATGTTATAGTTTACGATTTCTTTCCATTTATTGATTATCCATAAAATATAAAATTAAAGCATATATTGGATGTTGTATATATATAATAAATACTAACATCTATATTTTAATCCTTTTACAATTTATGGATGAAAGATGAAGCCAGATTACTACATATACCTGACATATAATAAGTCAACATGCTTTAGAGTAGGCTAAACTGCATAAAATTACAGCACCGAAGTATAACATCAATTGGTGAACCCTTTATTTAATCCAAATAAAAGATTAATCTCATGATACTCATATTTTAATTTGACTTATTGAAGTGCAAAACGGACTGGCAATAACCCACTACCCACTTATGGATGAATTAGTTACCCATTTACTACATATATTACTATAGGTCCTTAATATAAAATTGTGGCGACCCGAACTTTCCCGTGAAGGAAAGCCCGGATTGCATTGAGGATAAGACAAATCAGAATACAAACAGAAAAAAATTTCATTGTTAATTACAACAATTCCATCAGAATACAAGAATATACAGGGTATGAATAAATATTATACATCAGAAAAATATCAGAGATTACAATACAATACATAGCAGTGGAAAATAATACAAAACACAACTGAAAGAGATAAGCGGATACAGAGCTTTCTAGATATTGTTCCAGCTGTAAACCAGGATTCTGTGAATACAAATCTGCAAATACCCAACTACTAGTTGCCCGTATGGAAAATAGGGGCACCCAAAGTTTAGGTTAAAACAATAAACTCCAGGTCAGTCATTATGGTGTGAGAACTAAAACAGTTATTAATTTGACTTTTAAAGTAAGGTAAATCAAGGCACCACGCCATATAACACGGAACGGGTTTCCTCCCGAGAATATCAGTGCATAAAACAAACAGCGCAATGCTAAATAAAGAACAATGAAGCTATTATAAGACCCAGGTCCCGTCACTGCAACGCAAGCCGGAGGATAGGATTTTACCTTATAATAGCCAAATAATGCTTGATACGCGAAATTTAATCTTTTATTATTACAATAAGTGAAGAAATCAACTTCAAATATAAATGTATCAATCATAGGCGGCATGGGTACCATCTATCATGTTGCCAATATTAGGCTCTACAATCAAAACCAAAATGTCACGTATTGGAAATTGGATTTCCGTCATGAGTCGAGGCCAGGGATGGCTCCTCACTGCTTCGAGACACTCTAGCAGATGTCTTAGGACTAAACACTCTGGGTAACCCTTGAATCTTCAGGGCTGGTCCTCCGTTATGTTTGAGGATTAGTTAGATTAGTTATTCCTGAACACACGTTTCTCGGTCCTATTGGACCCATCCATCGGCTTCGTAGAGACCGATATATCCGAGGCGCCTCGCATTTCAACAACCACATAGGTAAAAATAATATAAATGTCAAGGCTTGTAAAATGTTGACACCACCCATAACTAGACAGAAACGTTGTGCACTCCCTGAAGTCACGATCCCGTTTTTGACTCATACCGAGGTGTGAGGCCCGCAAATTAACGCTATACACAAAGCTACGCTGTAATAAAGCCGTGCTTTGATCATCAAGCACAAGACTCTACTTTTCAACAAAATCCTTGATCACTGCATCTCAGCATGCCACACAGGTAGTTCATGCCATGCGACTGATATCTACCGATATATAACCTCTGAGCTCGTACGTTTCAGAGAAGGACATTAAGCAAGAGAATAAATTCTCCTCCAAACAGATATATTTAATAGAAATCAACCAACACCGAATAAAATCCAATGTCAGACACACAATCCATTTACAAATTCATTCTGAGTCTGAACCAAACCGGAGGCACCTTATTCCTCATCCCGTATGTCCAATACAGGAGAGAGGTCCTCGCATATCCGTTGATCTCCAAGTACGTCTGGACGATCACCACTTATTACCTCGTCTTGGGTGTACAACCCAATCAAGACATCAGTAATCATCCAAACGATGTGAAGACCTCCGGTCTTCAACCACCGTCTTCATCGTCGACATATCGTCGAATCAGTTATTCAGAAAGGGTATAAACCCGGCATTCCGAATAACTCGTGTATATAGTAAACAAGTGTTATAAAAACACAACATATGCCTCATTCCAGTTCTGAATATTCTTTTATTTAAATATTCATATCTTTACGGATTTGTTCCCATTAATTTTGTCAAAGATAAATTATTTAAAATTTATTCTTTAATCTCCCTTTGGATTCCAATTCTAACCATAATACGGTTTTCCAAACTAGTAGGGATTAGCTAACCACACCGAAGTAATCATTTATTTTATTTCCCAATCCTAACATATTCATCCCAGGGAGCAAAACTGGTATTACCTCATAACTAACACCACGGTGTTATCGGTAAATTTAATTACCATTTCCCATTCAAATCTAATTAAAGATTTAACTATCGCTTGGAGCAAAATAGGTGATACTCCATTCTCGATTATTTCGAAAATTTGATAATTTAAATTATCAATTCCCATTTTCAATCTAATTAAAGATTCATTAAAACTCCACTTAGTTTTAATCTTCCCAAAAATCATTGTTAACGATTATTTAACTTTGAAAAATCAAACATGCTGCATCGACAATCTACACCGCAGTATTGATTTTTGCCGATATATAACCTCTGAGCTCGTATGTCTCAGAGAAGTGTGTTAAGTAAGAGAATAAATTCCCCGCCACCAAACAGATATATATTTAGCAGAGATCAACCACACAGTTCGAAATACGATGACAAACATGTAATCCTGCCTTTAACTGGGTTAAAGAACTAATGTCATGTAAAACACAATTCACGATAAACACCAAATCACATTCCGTTAATTATGGAATCATCACGAAAAAACAAACCAATATATAATCGATATCAATTTCCGTATCCGACTAATAATATAAATGAAATAACAACAAAGCCTTTTAAATTCCATATGTATTAACAGTCTTCCTCCACAGAATCTCATTTCGGTTATTATCGATCGAATCCCATTCAATTCCAATTTAATATATTAAATTGGAAAACTTTACTTTGGAAAATTCCCGTTAAATCTTCATAAAAAGATTTATAAATTCCAAATCACATTTCACTGTAAATCGGGTTAAAGAACGAATGTCGTTAAAAACACAGTTCACAATAAACCCAATTCACATTCCATTTTCAGTTCCAATTAAATGTTCATTAATTGGTAACCCTTCTTTACATCTTAATTAAAAGATTTATTCTATTCAAACGGGGTTCAAGAACAGTGTTATTTAAGACACCATTCACGACAAACCCAAAAACACATTCCATTGTTAATCGGGTTAAAGAACAAGTGTTATTTAAAACCCCATTCACGATAAACCCAAAAATCAATTCCAATTCAATTCCAATTAAATATTAATTAATTGGTATACTTCATTAAATCTTAATAATAAGATTAATTCTTTTCTCAATTGGGTTTAAGAATAGTGTTAATGAAGACACCATTTACGACAAACCTTAAATCACATTTTATATTAAATACAAGACTCTTAATAGAAAATATATCGGCTTATATTCGATATCAAATTCTGAAACCAATAAATATCGTATTGGAATAACAATATATATATCTTCCAAATTCCTCCACAATATCTGTACAATCACGGAATCCAATATCGAAATATTCCAAAGATAATTCCGATTCAAATCCATTCCAATTCATATATTGGAAATTCTAGTTATTTCTAAAACCATTTCAAATCCGATTTATTTATTTTAAAAATATTGGATTTATAATTCTAATTCATAACTAGTTCATTTCGATAAAAATATAATTTTATCTTTACAAATATGGGATTTTTCAGCCCAATTCTTTCCAAATCATTTGTTATGATTATACACAAATTATTGATATTATTAATAATTTTATCAAGGCCCGTACAGTCGATTTCCATAAACGGCCATCGAACTGCACTTACAACGACCTTTTCTAAATCTGATTTGGACATAATTCCAAATCCAACCGTTAGATTTCAAATCTCTAATATTCGTTAGAAAGCTCTTTTCTATACGAACCCAACGGTTCCAGTTTTAGGAGAATCCGACGGTCGGATCTCCCGTAATGTCCGTTTGAAGCTAATGGTCAAAATTCGCGAACTGCCGCGGCGCGGCGCGTTCTATTCAGGCCATCATATCTATAATATATATATTATATATATTTCATCGATTTCCATTTGAAATGTATTTTATAAATCGTTTTAAATTCATTTTCAAAACGATTTCAACTTCATATTCAATTTCAAATCAAAATCGAATATTCCATATCATCGATATATAAATGATAGTATTTTCAAAACATTAGATTTTGAAATCAATTCCTTTTCGATATTCATTATAAAAATGAATAAAATCTATATAAATATCGTTCACGTTAAAATGGCGTTAATCTAATCATCACGGCTCTATATATTTAAATATATTCGTGTCCATCCCAAATCGGACATCAAAATCAGATTTTGATCTTTTACCGAATATTATTTTAAAATTCATTATTTTAAAATATTCATTATTTTAAAAATATTTATTCTTTCTGAACTGGAATTAGACACAGTCAATTATCATATAATGTTATTTATATATATTTCATATAACACATGTGTACAACAACAATTAAATACAGTCAACCATCATCCAAAGTGCATTCTACACTACATAAGCATTAAATACAAATATTTAACGCTTATAATAGCCTGTCAATCAATCGATCGACATACATTTAATTATTGGGATTAGTGTATGTCGTATATCATCCGAAAACCCGTGTGGGGTTTCAATCAACAAATAATGAATTTTATTTGTGCAGTTGGGCGATATGTAAAATTTATCATCCCAATCAATATCAGTCAAATGTGTGTACATAAACAAATCGTTCGATTTGTTTATAAATATTTATTTTAATCATATACACGTTAAAAATCATATTTTTGACTATACAATATTTTATTCCATTCCACATAACACAATCAAATTTCACAACACAATCAAACAAACAAACAAGTCATCCATGGTCTGTGGATGACGGGTGTCGCGTGCTGCTAAGCACCGTCTGCATCCTAGTATATATATTAACTAGCAAATAAAATTAAAGTGAGCAGTTCTCACCTTTGGGATCCACTCCTCCATTCTTTCTTTCAGAACTGTTTGGATTTGTTCGAAATTCCAATGCATCCCTTTCACGCTGTTCATATATAAAAATCATATTTTTACTATCTTTATAATATAAAAATCATATTTTTATTTCTACTTCATATATTTTTACAACGCTTCTTTCTATATAAAAAATATATTTTTATATTTCTACTTGTTATATGAAGATCAAATTTTTATTTCGCTTCATATATTTAAAAATCATATATTTTACTTCACAACATATATAAAAATTATATTTTTATCTCTTAACTTATATAAAAATTATATTTTTACTTCGCTACGTATATAAAAATTATATTTTTATATCTCTACTTATACATATTTTTACTTCACTACATATATAAAAATTATATTTTTATGTCTCTACTTATATAAAATTTTTATTTTTACTTCGCTACATATATAAAAATTATATTTTTATATCTCTACTTATATAAAAAATATATTTTTACTTCGCTACAAATATAAAAATTATATTTTTATTGCATTACTTCATATATAAAAATCGAATTTTTATGTAAAGAGAATTCATATAAAAATCACATTTTTATACCGCTATTCGTATAATAAAAAATCCTATTTTTATTTCACTCTCTAGATAATAAAGATTATATTTTTAATGCGCTACTTCATATACAAAAATCTTTAGTTTCCAAATATAATGATCAAATCATTTCTATTTCAAAAATTAAGTCTTGTTCATAATAAAAACTAATCATTTTCGCATTAAAAAAAATCTAAACTTTATCATTTTAAAAAAAATCTAAAATTTATCATTTTTAAAAACCTTATCTTTTCACGATTAAAAATCCTATCTTTTTCTATTTAAAAATCACTTCTTTCTATATAAAAATATAAATAAAAATTGAATCTTTTTATGTTAAAAATCATAGCTTTTCTATTTTAAAAATCAAATCTTTATCATATTTAAAAATCACATCTTTTCTAAACTAAAATCCAACTTTTTCATGTATAAAACTCTAAGCTTTTCGTGTATAAAAATCAAATTTTTATATGCCATTTCTAATAAGTAAAAATCCAATTTTTATACTTCATCTACATAAAGAAAAAACCAATGTTTATACTTTGCAAAATCCTAGCTTTTCTATTATATAAAAATCAGTTTTAATTGAAGAAAATAAATAAAATCATGAAATTAAAAACTTACATTGAATGTTGAAGGAGGGGGCCTGTTTTTGCGCTGGAGAAAGGGGAAGGGCGGGTCTGCGCTCTGGGTCCGAGCTCTAAGGTGCTGCGTTGGCCAGGCCGGCCTCGTTCGGGCGATTGGGGCTTCGGGGCCTTCAAATGGGGAACAGAGAGGGGTGCAGGTCGATTTAAGGCTGAGGGGAGATTAGAGTAGAAGGAGGCACGACTCTCTTGTTGGGTGGCGGTGCGGCCAGCAGTGCGGTGGCGCGTTGGACGGGGTGGCGACGGGGCCGGTTGTGTTTTTTTTCTTTTTATTCAAAACCGACGGATGAGATATGTGAGGGGAAGAGAGAGAGTATGGGTTGACTTTATAATAATTTTTTTAATTCTAAAAAGCAACTTTTATTTCGAACTCCAAACCGAACCCACCGACTGTCATCACGAGCTAATTACCCCATCTTGTACACAATGGGATATGTATCGTATGCTAATTCGATCGTTACGATCAGCTTCCGCTAAGTTTGAAATATAAATCATTATATTGAATTTTAAACGTACATTTCAATTTATCGGGGTCACAAACGGACCCCAAAATTTCCTGAAAATTTATTTCTAGCTTCATATTGACGATACGGTCCTAACAAAACCAATTTCGTCAAATTTGGAGACCGTTTGAAAAATGGTCATTTTCTGGTCGATCCAAATTGACTGTTAAAACACGTTTTCCTTCGCCACGCTCACATATTAATCCCAAAAATTATGAATTTTGGAATCTAGCAATAACTTGACAACCCGGATCCAACAAAAGTGGTTTCGTCGAAAGCGGAGGTCGTTTGCAAAATTTCCATTTTTAAGGGCTAAAATTCCATAGTGACTATTCTGAATTTTCAACTGGGGATAACTTTTTATTCCCGCTATGAAATTTTGATTTTTCAAATTCGTTGGAAAGATATTTTCAAAAAGATTCAAATATTTTTAGTTTCGCTAAAATTCGGTTTATTTTGAATCCTATACATTCATTTGAAATTTGAAATCGAATTTTCAAAAACGCCATTTTCAATTCCTTTTATAATTAAAAATAAATATTTATATTCTAACAACGATTCAAATAAATATATACGTTCTAGTTCTATTCAAAATAAATTTCTCGTTGTTATTATTTAAATAATTCATTTTAAATATTCAAAATTCATCAAAATTGCCAAAATAATTTTTTTAAAATTGGTTCGGATTTTCCGGGTTGTTACAATCTCCCCCACTTAGAATCTTTTCCTCCTCGAAAAGGAACGGAGCTGAAAGTTGTTTAAGTAATCAACTCAGCTTTCCGTTTGGCTTTCACTCTTCAACTTTTCAGTTTCTAAGAATTTTCCAATTCTTCAAAGATTTGGCTAACACCCTAAATTTTTGAAAAATTTCGCCATAATCTCCTTTGTATGGGAGCACCGGGAAAATCCCCAAACTGGCACACAGGCCCTCTCATCTCAAATAGAAAAGGAAAAAGCCAAGCGGCTAGCCAATCAACTCATAGAATCATCCAAACCCAAGAAATTAGTAAACATGTACCTATTTGTCGAGCATACATTTTTATTCCTCTGCTCTAGCCTCCTTGTTATAACCTATTCACACATATATATGTACATGCATGCATTTCCAAACAATTTTCAATACAGTTCAATATTTGGTTCAATTTGGCCTAAATTTACCTTTATTTCACATGTTGATTTAAATAAATAATCACACAACACAATCATCAATCAATTAGTGAATTAACGTTTCAAATTCATAATTCAGATTCATAGTCAAAAAATCACATTTTTGATGCCAATTAACAACAATAGACCCTATCTAGTTTTGGTTCTCACACCAGTCAATTGGAAATATATAGATATCTCACTTTCGAAACTCGAACATAAACACTGATGATGAGATCTCAATCATCAGTATCTTCTTCGGGCAACTAGAGTGTGATTTTATATCTATCCAGTATATTGAAACTTTGAATATATGTTTGCAAGGTGTACATGAAAATTCTTTATATATTGGATTTTCCAAATTCAATACAAATAAATATTCAAATACGTCGAATAAGGTTTAAATTTTCAAAACAAAATTCGTTTTCATTTTCAATTTAAAAACAACACTCCTCGGACTCATTCTAGGATACTACTGATCCTATCTCTAACAAGTCATTCTCATTGGATATTTCTAATCCAATCTCTGATGAATTCTTTCATTTGGTTCTAATGTGCCTTGTTCTCGAACTCTGTAAACCAAAGTTCTGATAATAAATGTCGCGACCCGAACTTCTCCATGAAGGAAAGCCTGGATTGCTTTGAGAACAAGACAAATCAGAAAACAAACAGAAGAACATTTCATTTTTAAATACAACAATTTCATCAGAATACAAGAATATACAGAGTATGAATAAATATTATACATCAGAAAAATATTAGAGATTATAATACAATACATAGCAACGGAAAATAATAAAAAACACAACTGAAAGAGATAAGAGGATACAGAGCTTTCCGGATATCGTTCCGGCTGTAAACCAGGATTCTGTGAATACAAATCGGCAAAAACCCAACTACTAGCTGCCCGTGTGGAAAATAGGGGCACCCAGAGTTTAGGTTAAAACAATAAACTCCAGGTCAGCCACGTGACTGGTGTGAGAACTAAAACAGTTATTAATTTGACTTTTAAAGTTAGGTAAATCAAGGGACCACGTCGTATAACACGGAACGGGTTTCCTCCTAAGAATACTAGTGCATAAAACAAACAGCGCAATGCTAAATAAAGAACAATGAAGCTATTATAAGACCTAGGTCCCATCACACAAAGCAACGCAAGCTGGGGGAGAGGGTTTTACCTTATAATAGCCAAATAATGCTTGATACGCGAAATTTAATCTTTTATTATTACTACAAGTGAAGAAATCAACTTCAAATATAAATGTATCAATCATAGGCGGCATGGGTACCATCTAACATGTCGCCAATACTAGGCTCTATAATCAAAACCGAAATGTCACGTATTGGAAATTGGATTTCCGTCATGAGTCGAGGCCAGGGATGGCTCCTCACTGCTTCGAAACACTCTAGCAAGACTACACACTATGGGTAACCCTTGGATCTTCAGGGTCGGTCCTCCATTACGTTTGAGGATTAATTATTCCTGAACACACATTTCTCGGTCCTATTGGACCCATCCATCAGCTCCATAGAGACCGATGTATCCGAGGCGCCTCGCATTCCAACAACCACGTAGGTAAAAATAATATAAATGTCAGGGCTTGTAAAACGCTGACACCACCCATAACTAGACAGAAACATCGTGCACTCCCTGCAGTCACGATCTCGTTTTTGACTCATACTGAAGTGTGAGACCCGCGAATTAACGCTATACACAAAGCTATGTTGTATTAAAGTCATGCTTTGATCATCAACTACAAGACTCTGCTTTTCAACAAAAGCTTTGATCACTGCATCTCAGCATGCCACACAGGCAGTTCATGCCATGCGAATGATATCTACCGATTTATAACCTCTGAGCTCGTACGTCTCAGAGAAGGGCGTTAAGCAAGAGAATAAATTCTCCGCCGCCAAATAGATATTTTTAATAGAAATCAACCAACACAGAATAAAATCCAATGTCAGACACACAATCTATTTACAATTTCGTTCCGGGTCTGAACGAAACCGGAGGCACCTTATTCCTCGTCCCCTTTGTCCAATACAGGAGAGTGGTCCTCACATATTCGTCGATCTCCAAGTACGTCTGGACGATCACCACTTATTACCTCGTTTTAGGTGTACAGCCCAATCAAGACATCAATAATCATCCAAACGATGTGAAGACCTTCGGTCTTCAACCACCGTCTTCATCGTCGACATACCGTCGAATCAGTTATTCAAAATGGGTATAAACCCGGCCTTTGCGAATAACTCGCGTATATAATAAACAAGTTTTATAAAAACACAACCTACGCCTCATTCCAATTCTAAATATTCTTTTATTTAAATATTCACATCTTTAGGGATTTGTTCCCATTAATTTTATCAAAGATAAATTCTTAAGAATTTATTCTTTAATCTCCCTTTGGATTTCAATTCTAACCATATTACTGTTTTCCAAACTGGTCGGGATTAGCGAACCACACCGAATTAATCATTTACTTTATTTCCTAATCCCAACCTCTTCATCCCAAGGAGTAAAACTGGTATTACCCCATAACTAACACCACAGTGTTATTGGTAAATTTAATTACCATTTCCCGTTCAAATCTAATTAAAGATTTAACTATCGCTTGGAGCAAAACTGGTGATACTCCATTCTCGATCATTTCCCAAATTTGATAATTTAAATTATCAATTCCCATTTTCAATCTAATTAATGATTCATTAAAACTCCACTTGTTTTTAATCTTCCAATAAATCAATGTTAATGATTATTTAACTTTAGAAAAACAAACATGTTGCATTGACAATCTACACTGTACTATTGATTTTTGCCGATATATAACCTCTGAGCTCGTACGTCTCAGAGAAGGGTGCTAAGTAAGAGAATAAATTCCCGCCACCAAATAGATATATATTTAGTAGAGATCAACCCTTCAGTTCAAAATACGATGACATACATGTAATCCTGCCTTTAACTGGGTTAAAGAACTAATGTCTTTTACTGGGTTAAAGAACTAATGTCTTTTGAAACACAGTTCACGATAAACCTCAACTCACATTCCGTTAATTATGGAATCTTCATGGAAAAACAAATCAATATATAATCGATATCAATTTCCGTATCTGACTAATAATATAAATGAAATAACGACAAAGCCTTTTAAATTCCATATGTATTAATAGTCTTCCTCCACAGAATCTCATTTCGATTATTATCGATCGAATCCCATTCAATTCCAATTTAATATATTAAATTGGAAAACTTTACTTTGGAAAATTCCCGTTAAATCTTAATAAAAAGATTTATAAATTCCAAATCACATTTCGCTGTAAATCGGGTTAAAGAACGAATGTCGTTAAAAACACAGTTCACAATAAACCTAATTCACATTCCATTTTCAGTTCCAATTAAATGTTCATTAATTAGTAATCCTTCTTTAAATCTTAATCAAAAGATTTATTCTATTCAAACAGGGTTCAAGAACAGTGTTATTTAAGAAACCATTCACGATAAACCCAAAATCACATTCCATTGTTAATCGGCTTAAAAAACAAGTGTTATTTAAAACCCCGTTCATGATAAACCCAAAAATCAGTTCCTATTAAATATTAATTAATTGGTATACTTCATCAAATCTAAATAAAAAGATTTAATCTTTTCTCAATTGGGTTTAAGAATAGTGTTAATGAAGACACCATTCACGACAAACCCAAATTCACATTTGATATTAAATACAAGGCTCTGAATAGAAAATACATCGGCTTATATTCGATATCAAATTCTGAAATCAACAAATATCGTGTTGGAATAACGATATATATATCTTCCAAATTCCTTCACCATATCCGTATAATCACGGAATCCAATATCGAAATATTCTGAAGATAATTTCGATTCAAATCCATTCCAATTCATATATTGGAAATTCTAGTTATTTCTAAAACCATTTCAAATCCAATTTATTTATTTTAAAAATATTGGATTTATAATTCTAATTCATAACTAGTTCATTTCGATAAAAATATAATTTTATCTTTACAAACATGGGATATTTTAGCACAATTCTTTCCAAATCATTTGTTATGATTTTACACAAATTATTGATATTATTAATAATTTTATCAAGGCCCGTACAGTCGATTTCCATAAATGGCCATCGAACTGCACTTACAACGACCTTTTCTAAATTTGATTTGGATATAATTCCAAATCCAACCGTTAGATTTCAAATCTCCCATATTCGTTAAAAAGCTCTTTTCGATACGAACCCAAGATTCCAGTTTTAGGAGAATCCGACGGTCGGATCTCCCGTAATTTCCGTTTGAAGCCAATGGTCAAAATTCGCGAACTGTCGCAGCGCGGCGCGTTCTATTCAGGCCATCATATATATATTATATATATTTCATCGATTTCCATTTAAAACGTATTTTATAAATCGATTTAAATTCGTTTTCAAAACAATTTCAACTTCATATTCAATTTTAAATCAAAATCGAATATTCCATATCATCGATATATAAATGATAGTATTTTCAAAACATTAGATTTTGAAATCCATTCTTTTTCGATATTCATTATAAAAATGAATAAAATCGATATAAATATCATTCACGTTAAAATGACGTTAATCTAATCAACACAGCTTTATATATTTAAATATATTCGTGCCCATCCCAAATCGGATATCAAAATCAGATTTTGATCTTTTACTGAATATTATTTTAAAATATTCGTAATTTTAAAAATATTTATTCTTTCTGAACTGGAATCAAACACAGTCAATTACCATATAATGTTATTTATATGGATTTCATACAACACATGTGTACAACAACAATCAAATACAGTCAACCATCATCCAAAGTGCATTCTACACTGCATAAGCATTAAATATAAATATTTAACGCTTATAACAGTCTGTCAATCAATCGATCGACATACAACTAATTATTGGGATTAGTGTATGTCGTATATCATCCCAAGGCCCGTGTGGGGTTTCAATCAACAAATAATGAATTTTATTTGTGCAGTTGGGCGATATGTAAAATTTACCGTCCCAATCAATATTAGTCAAATGTGTGTACATAAACAAATCGTTTGATTTGTTTATAAATATTTATTTTAATCATATACGCATTAAAAACTATATTTTTAACTATAAAATATTTTATTCCATTCCACATAACACAATCAAATTTCATAACATGATCAAACAAACAAGTCGTCCATGGTCTGTAGACGACGGGTGTCGCGTGCTGCTAAGCACCATCTGCATTCTAGTATACATATTAACTAGCAAATAAAATTAAAGTGAGAAGTTCTCACCTTTGGGATCCACTCCTCCATTCTTTCTTTCTGAATTGTTTGTATTTGTTCGAAATTCCAACGCATCTCTTTCACGCTGTTCATATATAAAAATCATATTTTTATTATCTCTATAATATAAAAATCATATTTTTATTTCTACTTCATATATTTTTACAATGCTTCTTTCTATATAAAAATTATATTTTTATATTTCTACTTCTTATATAAAGATCGAATTTTTATTTCGCTTCATATATTTAAAAATCAATTTTTTTACTTCGCAACATATAAAAAATTATATTTTTATTTCTCTACTTATATAAAAATTATATTTTTACTTCGCTACATATATAAAAATTAGATCATTATATCTCTACTTATACATATTTTTACTTCGCTACGTATATAAAAATTATATTTTTATATCTCTACTTATATAAAAATTATATTTTTACTTCGCTACATATATAAAAGTTAAATTTTTATTACGTTACTTCATATATAAAAATCGACTTTTTATGTAAAGAGAATTCATATAAAAATCACATTTTTATACCGCTATTCGTATAATAAAAAATCGTATTTTTATTTTGCTCTCTAGGTAATAAAGATTATAATTTTAATACGCTACTTCATATACAAAAATCTTATCTTTCCAAATATAAAAATCATATCTTTTCTATTTCAAAAATCAAGTCTTCTTCATGATAAAAATCTAATCTTTATCGCATTAAAAAATCTAAACTTTATCGTTTTAAAAAATCTAAACTTTATCGTTTTTAAAAATCTTATCTTTTCACGATTAAAAATCCTATCTTTTCCAATTCAAAAATCACTTCTTTGTATATAAAAATATAAATAAAAATCGAATCTTTTTATGTTAAAAATCATAGCTTTTCTATTTTAAAAATCAAAACTTTATCATATTTAAAAATCACATCTTTTCTAAACTAAAATCTAACTTTTTCATGTATAAAACTCTAAGCTTTTCATGTATAAAAATTAAATTTTTATATGCCATTTCTTATAAGTAGAAATCCAATTTTTATACTTCATCTACATAAAGAAAAACCCAATGCTTATACTTTGCAAAATCCTAGCTTTTCTATTATATAGAAATCATTTTAATCGAAGAAAATAAATAAATCATGAAATTAAAAACATACATTGACTGTTGAAGGAGAGGGGATGCTTCTGCGCTGGAGAAAGGGGAAGGGGGGTCTATGCGCCGGGTCCGGGCTCTAAGGTGGCGCATTGACCAGGGCGGCCTCGTTCTGACGATTGGGGGTTCGAGGCCTTCAAATGGGGAACAGAGAGGGGTGCAGTTCGATTTAAGGCTGAGGGGCGATTGGAGAAGAAGGGGGCGCGACTCTCTTGTTGGGTGGCGGCGCGGCCACCAGAGCGGTGGCGCGCTGGACGGGGCGCTGACGAGCCCCGTTGTGTTTTTTTAATTCAAAACCGACGTATGGGATATATGACGGGGGGGGGGGGGGAGAGAGTATGGGTTGACTTTACAATAATATTTTTTTTAATTCCAAAAAGTAACTTTTTATTTCGAACTCCAAATCGAACCCACCGACTATTATCCCTAGCTAATTGCCCCTATTCTGAACATAATGGGATATGCATCGTCGGCTAATTCGATCGTTACGATCAGTTTCCACTAAGTTTGAAATATAAATCATTATATTGAATTTTAAACGCACATTTTATTTTATCGGGGTTACATACAGACCCCGAAAATTCCTGAAAAAATATTTCTAGCTTCTTATTGACGATACGGTCCTAAAAAAACAATTTCGTCAAATTTGGAGACCGTTTGAAAAATAGTCATTTTCTGATCGATCCAAATTGACTGAAATGGTCAAATACGTTTTCCTTCGCCACGCTCACATATTAATCCAAAAAATTATGAGTTTTGGAATCTAGCAATAACTTGACATCCCAGATCAAACAAAAGTAGTTTCTTCGAAAACGGAGGTCGTTTGCAAAATTTTCATTTTTAAGGGCTAAAATTCCATAGCAACTATTCTCAACTGGGCATAACTTTTTATTCCCGCTATGAAATTTTGATTTTTTGTATTCTTTGGAAAGATATTTTCAAATAAATTCAAATATTTTTGGTTTCGCTAAAATCCAGTTTATTTTGAATCCTGTACATTCATTTGAAATTTGAAATCGAATTTTCAAACTACGGCGCCATTTTCAATTCCTTTTATAATTAGAAATAAATATTTATATTCTAACGACGATTCAAATAAATATATACGTTCTAATTCTATTCAAAATAAATTTCTCGTCATTATTATTTAAAATAATTCATTTTAAATATTCAAAATTCATCAAAATTGCCAAAATAAAAATTTTAAATTGGTTCAGGTTTCCAGGTTGTTACAAAAATATTTATTTCTTCTTCTCCCATGCATGTTTTTGTGACTTATGGTTAAATTGGTAACCCACTTACTACATATATTACTCTACGTCCTTAATATAAGATATTTATTTCTTCTTCTTTCATGCATGCTTTTATAACATAAGATGGAAGAAGATGACAATTCCCATTGATCCTTGAGCACAACTTCCAACATAGAAATGCATGAACTTCCATCATGCTGCAGAAACGATAACACGTTGTATGCTTTGTCTTTGGATGTTGATCGTCGCTTTCCTATGAATCAGGAAAGCGCGAATTTTAAAATAAATACTGCAAGCGTACAGGTGTGTAGCATACAGGTCGAACACAGGAAGGTAAATTAAAATCAAATTATTTATCTAATCTCTTGGGCGTGTTAGACGAAGCCTGGAGATTTTTGTTGAAATAAAAACAAATTGAAATTGCGAACTTAGGATTATCGTTGAATCTAATCAACGATTAATCACTAAAGAAAGTAAATTGCAAAACAAGAACAACAATGCAGAAAATAAAAGTGCAGAATAAGAAGAACAACAAAAAGTAAATTAGGATTGTCGTTGAAACTAATCAAACGACTAATCACTAATAAGCAATAGAAATAACAATAACAATTTCTGTCTACCAAAACTAATTGAGTAGATCACAAATTGTTATGAAAGTAAAGCAAATAAACTAAACGAAGAAGAGCTTTATTAAAACTGAAAGAGCGCACAGAAGAATGGATCCTCTTACAATGGTTACAACGTATCTTTATAGATGAGATAGGAAAAATCCTAATTAAGTCTATGAATAAATGGGCCTCATCATCCATATATCTCTTGCCTTTCTTGACCAAGCTTGATTGGAAAGCAAATCACGGTGAATATCTTCCAAATCTTCCCTATCTTCCATGTAGCAAATTGATTGATTGATTGATGAGCAGATTCCATGTGATTAATTCTTCCAAACAAGGATACTCAATAGACTCCACATGCAACAAAGGATAAAAATCTTCAAGATTGATCTTTTCTTGGCAATAAATCAATCAAAAATTCTTCTAATTGGAAATTGGAAATTGAAAAATGAATGTTTTGAATTGATTTCCATGACTACTCTTGAAATGTCTATTAGTGAATACCATACATACACACGAATATGTATATATATAATATAACACTAATTAATATATTCTTTATAGCAAAGGGGCAGTGTGAAAGTTCCGTTCTTTGGCAAAGAGTGAGCTCGACGGGGATCGAACTCAGGTCTCTCAGTACAAATCTCTATGCATTTACCAGTAAGCTACAACGTCTTTTGTAATTGAGATGGCTTTAATACGGGGAAGTAGCTTTTTATTTGTAGTTGGCCTTTAATTTGAAACGGAGGAGGCATTTCTTGACAACCTGTAAAAACACATAAAAGTACCCAAAGTATCATTTATTTATTTACAAAAGATAAAATATAAGAGCATAAAATAAACACATTTCTATGTTATTCAAATACCCCCACACTTATCTTTTACTCGTACTCGAGTAAAAAGAAAATGAAAAACTAACTAGATAGGTCACACTTTCGTAGGAAACATGATTGCATTGAGCGTATGCAACAAGCCGTTAAACCTCTAGGTGTCCCTAGTAGGACGAGTGGTGTCTCGTGAGGGTTTTCAGCGGATACTACCCACAAAATCCAAATGCAGTATGTGTAGATCTAATGTAACTACATGAATGCCAAGGACTTATGCAATTGAAAACAAAAATTGAAAACACGACTTGTTTGTGGTGTAAAAAATTAAATTAACAATTTCTAGTCAGTTGATTTTATTTTGGATACCTCAACTTGTCACAAATTTTCAATATAAATCAAGTTTTCAAATGTTAAATTCCAGTTTGGCCAGTTGTTTCGGTTGATAATATAGTGCAGCCATGAAATAAATTCTTAGTTGCTTGGCATATTCTAATTTCCTTGTGTATGGCTATTCAAATCAATAAGGTCAAGAAGTGTTTGGGCATCATCGCTTATTCTTTATTCTATAAAATTTTAAAATTTATGATTAAATACATACACCTAACTTAGAAGACCAAGGTTTACCACCCATGCACTGCCTCGCGGACTAACGGAGAGTGGGTAAAAGGCTTGGCGGATTGTGCAGGACGACTTTAACTTTGTCAACAACGTGTCGGTAATCCTTAGGTGTCCAATCTCATAAAATGAGACCAAGATATTCCAACGCTGACTTTGTCAACAACATGTCGGATAGAGCTTGGCGGGTTTGCACACCAATGCTTGATATACAAGCAATGTTGGATACCCTTGGATTACTATTATTATTATTGAAAATATAAGCACAAAAGAGAGTTACGCGAATTCAACCTAACATAACTTAGTTTTAAAGATTCGAGAAGCCAATATAAGTATTTTAAGTCCTCCACTTATGTAAACAAAGTCTACAATATAGAATAGATTTCATGGCCATCACCTAAGAATCTCCCTATGTACCGGTTACACTATTATCCCTCAAAATTAAACTTTTCATTATATTTCAAATTCGAACTTAGTTGAGAGAAAAAAAATACTATCAACTGACTAAAAGTTGTAAACTTATTTCGTGGTATCACTCTAAAATGAGTCGTGTCGGTGTGATTGTGTATTTTTTTTCTGTCTTTTTTTTTATATGAAGATGGAGGAGATGTGATGCAGACTTGACTCCCCCACACTAGAATGAGATAGTGTCCCAACTGTCTAAGGTATGCAGACCAAAATGGCAGAAAAACAAAAATAATAATAAAAAATGAAAAATAAAAGAAAAAGAACGTGTACCACCTGATTTCATGGTGGATGATCAGGCTCATGAAGATCGATAAGGTCATCGTCGTCATATTGCTCGAATTCTAAAACTGGTTTCAGTCGTTGACCGTTTACTTTGAAGACTTTTCCATCCTTAGGATTTTCAATTTCAACTGCTCCATGGGAATATGCTGTTTTCACAACATAAGGTCCAATCCATCGAGATCTGAGTTTTCCTGGAAACAAGTGAAGTCTAGAGTCGTATAGAAGAACTTTTTGAACCACGTTGAATTCCTTACGAAGTATGTTTTTGTCGTGTTGGGCTTTGGTTCTTTCTTTGTAGATTTTCGCATTTTCATACGACTCATTTCTTAATTCCTCTAATTCAGAAATTTGTAACTTCCTATGTGAGCCGGCTTTCTCTAAGTCAAAATTCAAAAAAAAATTGGCCCAAAGAGCACGATACTCTAATTCAAAAGGTAAGTGACAGGCCTTTCCAAAGACTAATCGATATGGTGACATCCCTAGATTGGTTTTATAAGCAGTGCGAAAAGCCCAAAGTGCATCAATCAGTTTTACAGACCAATATTTTCTATTGGAATTCACGGTTTTCTCAGGAATTTGTTTGATTTGTCTATTGGAGACTTCTACTTGCCCACTAGTTTGTGGATGGTAAGGGGTTGACAGCTTGTGTGTGATTGAATATTTCTTGAGCAAGGACTCAAAAGCACGATTACAGAAGTGAGTGCCATTATCGCGAATGATAGCTCGAGGCGTGCCAAAGCGTGAAAAGATGTTTTCTTTGAGGAATTTGACAACAACCTTGTTGTCATTGGTTTTGGTCAGAATGGCTTCAACCCATTTTAAGACATAATCTACCGCAAGCAAGATGTAAAGATTCCCAAATGAATTAGGGAATGGTCCCATGAAATCGATGCCCCAAACATCGAATAACTCAATCACTAAAATGGGGTTGAGAGGCATCATGTTTCGCTTAGTGATTCGACCCGTTCTTTGACATCGATCACATTTAGAGCAAAATTCGAAAACGTCACGGAAGAGTGTGGGCCAATAAAAACCGCTTTGCAAAACTTTTGCAGCAGTTTTTCTTGCTCCAAAATGACCGCCACAAGCATGGTCATGTGAAAAGGAGAGAATACTTTGGTGTTCATGATCGGGCACACACCTTCGAATGATTTGGTCTGAACAATATTTGAAAAGATATGGGTCATCCAAATAGAAGTTTCGAACTTTCGAGAGAAATTTTTGTTTAATTTGTTTCGACCATTCAGCGGGTGTTTGTTGTGTGACAAGATAATTCACAATGTCAGCGTACCAAGGGGTGTTAGAGATGGAAAGAATTTGTTCGTCAGGAAAATAGTCATCGATTTGGGTGTCGTTAACATTTTCGTGCATAATTCGAGAGAGATGATCAGCTACAACATTTTCAGAACCCTTTTTATCTCGTATTTCTATATCGAATTCTTGAAGAAGAAGGATCCAACGAATCAAGCGGGCCTTGGCATCCTTTTTAGAAAGCAAATATTATAGGGCAGCATAATCAGTGTAAACTATGACTTTGGATCCTATGAGATATGGTCTGAATTTCTCAAGAGCGAAGACAACTGCCAAAAATTCCTTTTCAGTAGTTGAGTAATTCAATTGGGCCTTGTTTAAGGTTTTGCTAGCGTAATAAATGACTCGAGGGAGTTTATCGATATGCTGACCTAAGATGGCTCCAATTGCAAAGTCAGAAGCGTCGCACATAAGTTCGAAGGGTTGAGTCCAATCAGGAGGTTGAATGACGGGAGCTGTGGTCAAGATTGACTTAAGTGTTTCAAAAGATGTTTTGCAGTCATTGGAGAATTCGAACTTAACGTCTTTGGCAAGTAAATTTGAGAGAGGTTTTGAAATTTTCGAGAAGTCCTTAATGAATCTTCTATAGAATCCTGCGTGGCTAAGAAATGAATGAACATCTTTAACAGACTTAGGAGGAGAAAGATTAGCAATCAAATCGATTTTAGATTTATCGACTTCAAGACCATCTTTGGAGATGACATGACCTAGAACTATACCCCTTTTTACCATGAAGTGGCATTTTTCCCAATTAAGCACAAGTGATTTTTCCTTACAACGTTTTAGGACGAGTTCTAAATGAGTGAGGCTTTGGGAAAAAGATGATCCATAGATTGAAAAATCATCCATGAATATTTCCAAGAATTCGTCCACCTTATCAGAGAAGATACTCATCATACACCTTTGGAAAGTCGCGGGGGCATTACAAAGACCAAAAGGCATGCGACGATAAGCAAAAGTTCCAAAGGGACAAGTAAAGGTGGTCTTATGTTGATCTTCTAAAGCAACAAGGATTTGGTTATAGCCAGAGTATCCATCGAGAAAACAATAGTACTCATGATCCGCTAAGTGTTCGAGCATTTGGTCAATAAAAGGTAAGGGAAAATGGTCTTTTCGTGTGGCTGAGTTGAGCTTTCGATAGTTGATACACACACGCCATTTTGTTTTGATTTTTGTTGGGACGAGCTCATTATTTTCATTTTTGATCACTGTGACTCCCGATTTCTTTGGTACGACTTGTATCGGACTCACCCAGGTATTATCAGAGATGGGATAGATGATGTTATTGTCTAGACATTTGATTATCTCCTCCTTGACCACTTCTCTCATGTTTTGGTTTAATCGCCTTTGAGCCTCACGGATGGGTTTAGCCTCATCAACTAAATGTATGTGATGTTACACAATTGACGGGCTAATTCCTTTTATATCGCTCAGTTCCCATCCCAAGGCGTCTTTATTTTCCCGCAAAATTTCTAAGAGTTTTTCTTCTTGGTCCTCGGTAAGATCAGAGGCCAAGATTATGGCAAGAGTTTCTGAGGAGTCTAAGTATGCGTACTTAAGGTCTGGTGGCAAGGGTTTGAGATCTAACTTAGGATGTTCTTGAGTGTTAACATTGGTCAACATTCCTTGGTTAGAGTCAGAAGACGAAGGATTTAAGTCAAAAAATTCATTCAGTTTAGAAATATATTCCAGTTCGTCGAAATCAGAGTCGAAATGTTCCAGACACATTTTCAAGGCTTCAGAAGTGTCATGAGAGGTTTCGTCAACTATGGTTTGAATCATGTCGATTTCATCAGTCTCGAAATCCCTAGGTTGTTTGTTGAGATTAAAGATGTTTAGTTCAATGGTTAGGTGCCCGAAGGAAAGTCGAAGCTGACCATTCCTACAATTAATGACAGCATTAGAGGTTGCTAAGAAAGGGCGTCCTAAAATCAGTGGTATTTGAACTTTGGGATTTGAGACAGGCTCTGTTTCTAGAACTATAAAATCGACAGGAAAGTAAAACTGTTCGATCTGTATCAAGACGTCTTCGATAATTCCCACTGGCTTTTTGATAGATCGATCAGCTAGCTGAAGAGTGATGTTTGTTGGTTTAATTTCCCCTAACCCAAGTTGACAATAAACAGTATAAGGAAGAAGATTGACACTGGCACCAAGGTCGAGTAGGGCACGAGAGATATGGGTGTTTCCTATTTTGCAATCAATCGTAGGGCAGCCAGGGTCATTGTACTTGACTGGGGTAAGATTCGAAAGTACAGAGCTTGTATTCGCAGTTAGAAAGGCGGTTTTTGGGACATTAGTCGCGCGTTTTTGTGTGCACAATTCCTTAAGACATTTGGCATATTGAGGAATTTGTTCAATTGTTTCTAAAAGAGGAATGTTCACACGAACTTGTTTGAAAATTTCCAAAATTTTATCGAAATTTGCCGCTTTCTTCTTATTATTGAGTCTATGGGGAAATGGAGCTACTGGTTTTTCGACTTTGTGATCAGTTTCATCATTCGAGGGAGAAGATTTATCCAAGGAAATAGAAGATGGAATGTTGGTATTGCCAACATTAATTTTCGAAGGTGGGTCGGGTTTGCCGACACTAGGAGAAGAACTGTTGGGATTGCCAACATTTAAGGGAACTTGAGGTTTAGAAGAATTGGCATTTGACGTCAATGGGTGATCAGCAAGATTAGGGGTCGAGTTAGAAGGTTCGCCAGGGTTGCCCATGTTATTATCAATCCTCTTTCCAGATCGAAGGGTTGTAATAGCGTTGACTGGATTATGGTTTTCGTCCTCACAAGAGTTTACAGAACGAGAGTTATATTGTGGATTTACCTCAGGTTGACTAGGCAGCTTTCTTTTCTCGTTATTTTTCGCTAGTTCCTTTATCATATTCATCATTTGTTCCATTTGTTTTTCTAAACGCACAATTTCTGGTGACGATTGAGAAGATTGAGAGGATTGGTTTGATGATTGAAAATTGGGGTGCCTATAAGGTTGTTTGGATTGAGATGCTGTTTGAGAGGTTTGAGAATTGGAGGGTGGAGCTTGATAATTCGGATTTGGAATGAAGGGTTGCATATGAGATGGGTTAGCTGAATTATTGGGGTTTGATCAAGAAAAATTTGGGTGGTTCCTCCAACCAGGATTGTATGTGGATGAGTAAGGATTATTTTGAGCTATGGCATTAGCTTGGTCCTGAGAGTAATAGTGGGGTAACCTTTCTCCGGCTTGAGGAGTTTGACTTTCTAAGGGAATTTGATTTGGGTCCACGACATGCACTCCTCTAGTAGAAGTACGAATGGGAACACGAATCGATTCCCATTGCATGTCCTTTTCAGCATAATCTTCTAAGAACCGCCAAGCTTCATCGGCAGTTTTAGACATAAAGTCTCCTCCACACATTGATTCTAGTTGAGTTCTAGTCTGATAGTTTAGCCCTTCATATGCAATTTGACATAAGTGGTCTTTTAGAATTCCATGGTGAGGACAACTATATAATAGTTGGTTGAATCTTTCAAAGTATTTTGAAAAAGTTTCCCCCTCATTTTGACAAAATTGATTTATCTCGGTTCGGATTTTGAGAGTTTTATGGAAAGAGATTTTTTTTTCAAGAATGCAGTGACAAATTCATCCCAACTTCTTATGGAATGTTTGGGAATAGAATTTAGCCATCTTTTAGCGCTTTCAAGTAGTGCGAATGGGATTAGCCTTAGCTTGATCGATTCGTTAGATAGTTGTTGCATTTTTGTTGTGGAAGCATACAATTCAAATTCACTCAGAAATTCATAAGCATTTTCAGACCCAGTAAATTTTGGTACCCCTTGGATAAAAGAATGTTTTAGCTCAAAATTGTTTCCTTCAGCTGGTGGGAACACGATGACAGAGGGTTGGACGGTCCTAGTCGGATAACATCGATCACGAAGAGACAAGGGTCTATCCATTTGAATATTGAGATTTTGAAATTTTTGATTTATTTGATTTTGATCCCCAAAGTTTGGAAAATTGTGATTCACTCGATTTTGATCCAATTCGGTTGGAAAATTTTGGTTGATTCAAGAACCCCTAGGAGAATTTTGTTGGCTAACACTTTTTTCACTCATTGTTGTTAAATGCAAGCACAGAAATTAGCTACAATGAAAATTTCTGTCCTTAATAGCTCCTAACCCAAAATTATAAAGTGACGCGTTTGATTACTTAGATCAAAAGATTTCTCAGCCAGTTAACGGATATGAGTTACCGGTGCACCAGGAATCACCCTAGCAATGCAGCCGAAGGTTTAAGTACCTTCAGAGTAACAACCGATATAATATTTACGAATCACCGTAATATTTATAAATGGTTATTACTCTGCCGTAGTCTAGACACCAAGAAATAATTCATTCCAAATGAATCAACTATCACAATACAATTAAGCTCTAGATGAGCCCGTGACTCCCTTAAGTCCAACGTCTAACCGTTATTATTATTCAGATTCTACTATGAAATGCAATTTGTGGGCTAAGGAAAGGGTGATGAAATCCCTCACCTTATGTGAATTGGGGTATTGCCCTTCACAGAATGAATAAAAAGTGCAGAAATAACAACAATCACACAATTTAATTGCAGAAATTAAAATTTTTACATTCAAGCCGCTGCCCCTGTAGAATTTTTTTACAACAATTGTCTATATTTTTTTTCTTTTGCAGCAGAGCACCTGTAGAGTTCAGAAAATCTTACAGTGGGGCATGGTTGTCCGTCCAGAAAAATTTGAGTGGTGTTGACAATTCAAACTTCACTGCTTGCAAATCGATCGACCTTCGAATTTCTTTTTTTTTTTTTTGGCTGCTTGAACCAGTTTCTTCACTTTGGCCTTTGATTGTTTTGAAGATTCCACTTTTTTTTTTTTTTGAAGCAAAAACAAAAAAAAGACTAAAAAAAATAGAAATAAAAACTAGACCAAAGAAATGAACTAAACTAAGCTAAGTTAGAAAAATAAAAATAAACAAAGGACTCAACTAAAATAAGAAAAGAATAAAATAACACTTATAACCACGCACCACAAAAATTACTGATTTAAAACACACGCACCACTGACTTAAAAAAAACGATCCCTCTTTCTCCAGAACGCACTGACCAATATAAAACAGTGCAAAGCCAAAAGAAAAAGATGAAAAACAACTAATCTTCGCCCCCTTTGCAGTAATCGGAATCCCCTCAGAACAATCAAAAGAAAATCGGCCTCTATATTTCAGGAAGCAGATCACACAATAAATTTCTTCCTTTTACTTTGGTTCTCGGCTCTTTTTTTTTTTTTCTGAAGTCGAGATCGGATTCGATCCTAGGATTGTGATAAGCGTTTGCGTGGAGATGCGAGTGAGTTTGATGATGGGATTTTTGATTTGGTGGTAGCGAGTTATGCAGATGAGGGTTTGTGGAGTTCGGTAGAAGGAGGTTTGGGAGTGGATGTTGAAGCTGTGAACTTGGTTGAGGTTTGGTTGGTTTGTGTGGGTAATAGCTGACTGTTGCGATTTTGCTTGTTGCGGTTGATCGTGAACGGTGATGAGGGGTCAGAATCGGTGAAGGGACAGGGATGGTCTCGTGACTGTTTGGTGGTGGTATGTATAGGATGACTTGCGGTTTTTTTTTTTTTTTTTAGTGATGGTGTAGATGATGCAGGTTCGACATAGTGGTGGAAATATGGTCTAAGGTGTTTGGAACTGGGTTCAGGTGTTCGAATTTGCAGGGTAATGAACGGTTGTGGAACTACAGTTTGGTATTGCGATTCAATGTAGGTGCTGGTTGTCGAGGGGAATTGTACGGTGGACTGTGGTTTGGGGAAATGGTGTTACGGGTTGTTGTTTGGACGGTTTTATGATGTGGTGGTGATGTGTTGTGAGGACGGTTTGAGCAGGGAAGATCAGGTACTGTGTTGTGGAACTGTTTGTAGTTTGGAGAAGGGGACAGAGGTGAACCGTGTTTGATTTCGTGAATGAGGAAAGTAGTGGACTGAAAATATAGCTTGTTTGTGGATGAATGGTATTGTGATGATGGGTCTGCCGACTGTTGATGGAGGAAAATGATGAAGGGGATGGAGACGTGGTGAATATGAAAGGGAATGTTTGGACTGAAGCAAGATAATAGGAAAGGAATTGCTGTAATTTTTTTTTATAGACGAATTGTCAAAAGAGGAAAGGAATCAAATGTGTAGAAATCAGGAAGGAAAATGGAAGGAAAGAAATGTAAATATTGGAAGAAAATTGATTAAAGAAAAGGAAAAGAAATGAAGAAAAATTTGGTAAGATTTTTTTTTAAAAAAATAAAATCAAACAAAAATAAAAATAAAATAAAACAAAACTAACACGAATCAGAATTTAAATAAATAATAAAATTTAATCGTTTCCTCCCCGGCAACGGCGCCAAAAACTTGATCGTCGCTTTCCTATGAATCAGGAAAGCGCGAATTTTAAAATAAATACTGCAAGCGTACATGTGTGTAGCATATAGGTCGAACACAGGGAGGTAAATTAAAATCAAATTATTTATCTAATCTCTTGGGCGTGTTAGACGAAGCCTGGAGATTTTGTTGAAATAAAAACAAATTGAAATTGCGAACTTAGGATTATCGTTGAATCTAATCAACGATTAATCACTAAAGAAAGTAAATTGCAAAACAAGAACTACAATGCAGAAAATAAAAGTGCAGAATAAGAAGAACAACAAAAAGTAAATTAGGATTGTCGTTGAAACTAATCAAACGACTAATCACTAATAAGCAATAGAAATAACAATAACAATTTATGTCTACCAAAACTAATTGAGTAGATCACAAATTGTTATGAAAGTAAAGCAAATAAACTAAACGAAGAAGAGCTTTATTAAAACTGAAAGAGAGTACAGAAGAATGGATCCTCTTACAATAGTTACAACGTATCTTTATAGACGAGATAGGAAAAATCCTAATTAAGTCTATGAATAAATGGGCCTCATCATCCATATATCTCTTGCCTTTCTTCACCAAGCTTGATTGGAAAGCAAATCACGGTGAATATCTTCCAAATCTTCCTTATCTTCCATGTAGCAAATTGATTGATTGATTGATGAGCAGATTCCATGTGATTAATTCTTCCAAACAAGGATACTCAATAGACTCCACAGGCAACAAAGGATAAAATCTTCAAGATTGATCTTTTCTTGGCAATAAATCAATCAGAAATTCTTCTAATTGGAAATTGAAAAATGAATATTCTGAATTGATTTCCATGACTACTCTTGAAATGTCTATTAGTGAATATTATACATACACATGAATATGTATATATATAGTATAACACTAATTAATATATTCTTTATAGCAAAGGGGCAGTGTGAAAGTTCCGTTCTTTGGCAAAAAGTGAGCTCGACGGGGATCGAACTCAGGTCTCTCAATACAAATCTCTATGCATTTACCAGTAAGCTACAACGTCTTTTGTAATTAAGATGGCTTTAATATGGGGAAGTAGCTTTTTATTTGTAGTTGGCCTTTAATTTGAAACGGAGGAGGCATTTCTTGACAACCTGTAAAAACACATAAAAGTACCCAAAGTATCATTTATTTATTTACAAAAGATAAAATATAAGAGCATAAAATAAACACATTTCTATGTTAATCAGATGTATTCACCTATTACGCAATTTACCCTTCAATCTTATGCACATGAAATATCAGTAGAATTTTTTGATTAATTATTGAAATGTAATTTTTCATGCAAACACACAAATTTAAATTTACATTGAACTAAAATATTATACATATTTAACATTCAGTGCTAAGCGGTTACACATGTATATATACAACCGTTGTAAAATATCCATGTCCGTCAGTTATGTTCCAACCTTACTCATACCAACAAACTATAATGCCATATAAACTATGCGCCCATGCAAGCGCATAGGGTTTCACTTATGCTATAGAAAAAGAGTTGTTTTATTCCTTTATTTTCTTAATTTGTATTTGTAAACCAAGGTTCGAGAACTCGGTTTCGGTCATTCAAAATTTTTTCAATTTTGGATCATTTCGTAAAATTTGAAAGTTTCAGTTTTGTTTTGATTTCGGTCGAAATTTCGGCTTTTGGTAGTTTGTTAATAAATCTGTAGCAACAATTATATATAAAATAGAAAACTGTCACTAAGAAAAACAATAGTAAAAGAAAAATTATATTAAATTACGTGGCTAAAGCTCTAAAAAGATATGAACTAAAAAAAAACTAAAGAATTTGAGTTTACCGCTGGCCCAGTTAGCAGGTCTGCCCGAGTTTACTCCAGATAAAAGGGCACTTTCGTTCTCAAAAGGAATAGAACATGTTAATAGGTAAACGAGATCAATATGGGAAGAGACCCCATACTTGGGATTAAATAAACATGTTAATAGGTAAATGAGGTTTACATGGGAAGGGACCCCAAATACTTGGGATTAACTAAAAATAATCCAAACTTTGGATTAATACGGGAAGACATGCGAAACTTTGGATTAATGGTGTCAATTTGTCCTAATAATTTTTCTTAGAATTTAGAAAAAAAGCTTTTACCATTACTGGTGTAAGATGGAACATAGGGCACATGAATTCTAAAGGAGAAAAGTGGATATTTCAATGCATAAAATAGTGAGTCGATCAAAATGAATTCATATGTATATTTTCCTATTTTCAGAAGCAAAGAATAATAGTGGTCTCATATTCTTAGTAGCAACCCAGATTTTGGAACTAATTTAAAATTGTATTTTTAATTGACTTAATGGATTTTAAGAATTTAAAATTATTTTATTTTGAGAATTAATGATTTAAAATTTATTAAAATTGAAGTTAGAATATATAAATTTATATTAATTATAAAACGAGCCTGAAAGAAGCGGTAGTTTGAAAATTCGATTTTAAACTTCAATTGAATATACAGAATTCAATATAAGTCAGAATTTAATGAAACAATAAAGGTTAGAATCTATTTAACTATATCTTTCTAACGAATGTAAGAAACTGAGATTTCACTTTATAAATTGTAAGTTATGTCCAGTTTAAAATTTGAAATAGTCGCCATGGAATTTATATAATATATAGCCCTTAAAAATAGCCATTTTGCAAACGACCTCGGTTTTCGACGAAATCACTTTTGTTGGATCCGGAATGTCAAATTATAGTCAAGTTTAAATATTCATAATGTTTGGAACTAATATGTGAGAGTATTGAATTTAAACGTGTTTTGTAAATTCTATTTAAATTTAATCGACTGGAAAAAGGCCATTTTTCAAACGATCTCCAAATTCGACGAAATTAGTTTTGTTAGGACCGTGTCATCAAAACATAGATAGATTTAATTTTTCTGTAATTTTTGGAGTTAGTATGTGACCCTGGTAAATTAAAATATACATTTAAATTCAATATATT
This sequence comes from Allium sativum, assembly GCA_030737875.1. Taxonomy (NCBI): domain Eukaryota; kingdom Viridiplantae; phylum Streptophyta; class Magnoliopsida; order Asparagales; family Amaryllidaceae; genus Allium; species Allium sativum. The sequence goes on along the minus strand of CM060927.1, from coordinate 254,173,881 downwards.
GATTTATATTTTAATTTTGACAAAAACTGATCGAAGCAGTCGAATTGTCTTACGAAACATATTCCATTATGTTTGGAATGGGGCTAATTAGCTAAGGATGACAGTCATTGGGTTTGATTTGGAGTTCGAATGCGAAATTCACTTTTAAATTAAGTAATATTACTAAATATATATATAACCCTTTATAAACGTGCAAAACCCTAATCTATTCCTCAAATCAGAAAGTCGCCGCCACCCTTGAACATACGGCCAGAATTTTCAAAGGATTCCTCTTCAATTACTTCCGATTTAATTCGAACTAATTCATGAGTCTAAAACAAAACTTAGAGAGATACGTGAGATCAAGATATTGAACAGCTATGATTGATATAGGGTTGCGAGCTGCTCAGTTTTTGTGTTCAAACCCCTTGCGTTGGAAGTTCGATAACCAGAGCTAGTAGGTGGTGAGCTTCATGGTACGGTGGGCGTGGGTCAGGGGGACGTAGGCGCTCCGATTGCTGGTTGTTGATGATGAACCGGTGGTCCAAGGGATGCACGACGTTGGGTGAATTGGGGGCGAGGATGGGTTCGATTAGGCATCTGGAAGAAGACCGATAACAAGAGTAAGAGGGGTCGATATTATTAAAAGTAATTAACTAGTTTAGTTAATTATAGGTTTAATTGTTTAAATTATAAAATTCCATAACTTCTTCACACGATGTCAGAAAATTACGAACCCGGTTCGTTGGAATCGTCTCAGCTAGCTCTACATTATAGAACTATCCAGAACATAAACGGATCAAGTCGGAATTTTTGACTAAATTAAACGTTCGGTTTAATTTAGTTAAAACAAATGCCAATTAAAGACTGACGGAGTGGAAACCAAAGTGAGAACTTCTCACTAAAATATTTGCGCAGTTGTTTATTTTATATAGACTGCCAGTAATGATTTCTATACATTTTAATTATCAAAAATGTTATTTATTTTTGGAGTTCAACACACGAACTCACACAAATCATTTGAATTGGAAGCAATGTATGGATATTAACGACACTCGCATTTCATACTCCGCAGATGGACATTTGTGGCGTCATAAATAGCATTTGTTTGTTGAGTATTTATTTATATGGATGACTAAATTGACTGTATTGTGTTGTGATTGTTATGTGAAATGGAGTAAATATTATATATATATGCGTTGAATAATATATATATATATATATATATATATGCGTTGTATAAAATATGTATATGCATTGTGTAAAATATATATGTGTTGTATAACATATATATGAGATATATAAAATGGTCATGTATTGAAATAATTATTTGTTCGCTAAAAAAATTATTTTTAACTTATATATAAGATATATAAAATGGTCATGTATTGAAACAAATATTGGTTGGCTAAAAATATAATTTTTAACTTATATATGGGATATATAAAATTGTCATGTTATGGAATATTTAATTTTTATTTAAAATTGAAATGGAAGTTGGAATCGTTTTTAAAACGAATTTAAAACATTTTATAAAATACGTTTTAAATGGAAATCAACGATATATATATATATATATATATTATATATATATATATATTTAATGGCTAGAATAGAACGCGCCGCGACCGTTCGCGAATTTCAACCATTAACTTCAAATTGATGTAACGGGAGATCCGACTGTTGGATTCTCCTAAACCCGGTACCGTTGTGTTCGTATTGAAAAGATCTTTCCAATGAATATAAGAGATTTAAATTCGAATGGTTGGATTTAAATTTTGTTCAAATCAATTTCAGAAAAGGTCGTTACGAATGCAGTTCGGTGGCCGTTATTGAAAACTGATTGTAAAGGCCTTGATAAAATTATTAAAAATATGGAAAAATTGTGTAAAATCATAATAAATGATTTGGAAAGATTTTGGATGAAAAATTCCAAGTTTTGAAAAGATAAATGATATTTTTATCGAAATGAACTTGTTATTAACTAGAATAATAATCCAATGGTTTTTAGAAATAATAAATTGGATAGGTAAATGGTTTTAATACAACCAGAATTTTCCAACATATGAATTGGAAAATATTTGAATGGAAATAATCTTTCGAATATTTTGATATTGGATTCCGCGATTATACAAATATTGTTGGGGAATTTGGAAGATATATATATATATATGTATATATATATATATATATATATATATATATATATATCGTTATTCCCAACACTACAACAAAAATAACATATTACAACTTTAATTTTACAACAGTCACAAAACGACAGTTGTAGTAAAGGTTATTTGCAACTGTCCTTTCGTAAAAGTTGTAATAAATATATTTTTAACAACTTTTTTATTTGGCCCGTTGTAATAGATGTCTGTTACAACTTTTTTATTCGTTAGTTGTAATAGATAGCTACTTGTAATAACTTTTTTTTCATTTGTAATAGATGTATATTTTAAATTAGTTAATAATTAATAATTAGTATAATAATAATAATTAATTAAATTAATTATTTTCATTAAATAATTAATTTTTAATAATTAATAATTAACATTTATAATTAGTATAAATAATAATTATTTTTTAATAACTAAGAGTTATTGTTCAATATTTAACAATTTATTTTTGATAATTAATAATTAAAATGTTTTTATTATAAAATTGTACAAACTTATTTTTAGCAGTTCATTTTTCTACTTGTTTTAATAGAGGCATATTAGATATTGACACTAGTTAATATTTAATAACTAATAATTTTAATTTTTAAGAATAATTAATAAATAGTAGTTGTTATTTAATAAATAATGTTAAGTGTTTAATAATTAATAATTAGTAACATATACATAATACGCTTTTAATAATTAGTATTCAATTATAACTAAGAAGAAATAAGTAATAATTAACAGTAACTATTATTCATAAGTAATAATTAATATTTCAATAAAAATTAATTCTCAAGAAATCCATATTAAATTTTATATAAAATTTTACTTATAAATTCTAACTTATAATATTTAATTTTATCGATTTTGATGAAATTTTGATTATAATCAAGGGAAAATAGTGGTCATAAAAAATTTATACTATCCTGTTAAAAATGAGTTTTTTTTTTTTTTTTTTTTTTTTTTTTTTTTTTTTGATTACTCTCAGACGCTCTCCAATTTTTGCAAGGTTTCGTTTGAGCATGCTAGTTGGAACAAAAATGCTTGTATACCCGAAAATCAGTTTTCGCACTGAACTGCGGCAAACGTGGAAAGAGGAAATTGGCTGATAGTTGCAGAGGAGAGAGAATATAGGGACAAAAAGACAAGTATACCTCCCCGAATTCAAGGATGGGGGTATATTTCGGGTGTTTTCGGGTGATTTTTCATCCGGGCATTCTAGCACAGCTCCAGGTGGAATGTTTAGTAAGCGTCTTTCCTCTTCCCGAATCCTTCTTTTATGATCAGGGCCGGCCCTGGGCTCGGGCTGTCTGGGCGACCGCCCATGGCCCAGTCCTGGTTAAGGGCCCAATTCAGCAAGATTTATAATACAATACACTGTGTTAACGTCAGATTCCAACAAAATGGGAATGGGTAAGGTGGTAATGCTTGCTAATCCGCCTTTCATCCAGCAAGTAGCGGATCTTCAGTTATCCAGCTACTGTATACTGCCCAGGGCCCTAATTTTACTTGGACCGGGCCTGTTTATGATTCCCCTCTTTCGCCTTCTCATCCACGATTTTCTTTCTCTTTCGTTTTGCTCTGCAAATCCGAAAGACCTAATTTTATTTTTTCTACAAACAGAGTTTGCTATATGCAATACATCTTCAATTTTCCTTCGTCCTCCATGTATTTTCTCTGAATCCACTGCTTTTTCCCTTCTCCAACCCTAAATTAAATTTGGGCTTTTCAGTTCCATGTTACAAGATTTGGCTTGCAAGCATGACTATATCCTGCAATTTCCCCTTTGATTTTGCGTGCGCCTTTCCTCCACTGCATCGGATCTATACGTTCAACCTTTATCATCCTACCCGTTGTATCTGCAAGACTCTGAACGCCCAGATTGAGGTAAGAACCATGAATCCAGTACGTTCAACCTTACTGCTGCTTTTACAGTTTTCCGTGGGGCCTGCGATCCAGTTTATATATTCATTTTTTATTTTATCTTTGTTTATTTGTGTTGTCCGAATTAGGAAAATTTTGATCTATTTCTCCTCTCCAAATTAGGGCAGTCCGATGCTTCTTCGCCACACAATCGTCCACGTACTGCCCTTTGGTTTAACAAGTTTTCTCTAGCCAATTGCTAGCTTATATTATGATTTAGTAGGAAACAGTAGAAAGTTTTAGATTTAAATTTTGGTTAATATCCAAGTTAGTTCTAATATGTACATTTTACTTTCAGGGCAATTTATTTGTTTGGTTCATCATTTGATGATTTCCTCCCCTCATTACTTCATCGCTATAACATAACTACCTAAGCTGTTGAATATTATTTCCTTTCAGTTGTATTATTTGTTTTATTTTTTATTTTGTTTGGCTTCATTATTAGTTATTGACTAGCACATTCAACATCACTAATCCTTATTTCTTTCTCCTAAGTCCTAATCCTACTTTTTAGTTAACACTAAAATTGAGTTTTTATCACTTAGTCCACCGTTTGAATTTGTGTTTTGTCTTTGGTTATGGCATTAATTTTTACAGATACCCAATATAGAGTTTTTTGTATAGGCATCACTCTTTACCAGTGACTCAACATCAATTTCTGTTTTTTATTTTTGTTTTTTGGAGTGTGGTTATTAGAGTAAGATACCCATTTATATAGGCATCACATCTTTGCCATTAATCTTGCAGATACCCCTTTTTTGAACAAAAAAAGCAAATATCCCTAATGTTAAGTGCACGTACATGCCTTTTAGTACTGAGTAGTGGTACTAATTGAGCTGACACAATATCCAAATTGGAATCTGAGCAGTCTCTTATGCCCATCACGGAGAGTTCTCAATATAACAAAATTATTGATTTTGACATAATTAGTATATGGTTAAGCTGGATTATGAGGTGTACTATATTTAATGCGTTATCCATCCATCTATTTCATGCATTTTTTCCCCTCAGTTTACAGTAACAAGTGGCATTTAGTTTGAACATAATATTTACATATTTTAGCTTGCAACATCCAATATCACTACCATTGTTTAACATCTTTTGCTGAAATACTTTGTAGGAACATGACAAAGACAATAAATTGAAAGAAAGAGTTTGGATATTTTATGTTCCGCTGTCTTGGTAATGAACAACCCCTTACATTCTAGAATTCAACTCTCTTTGTTTTAAATTTATTCATTGATGCTTTATTTGGATAAAATATATTAAACGTTGATTTGTTTGTAATAGATGCATTATGCATTGCCTAACAGATTTTGAGATGGTGATTTTATTTTCATGTGTTTCATGCTTGACAAATGCCACTTTATTCTAATTTCTGTTTCTTCTTTTATGCTGATTGTGTTCAACTCAGCATACGTGATTCCTAATTAATGAGTTGTCTTTTTTGTTTTCAAACCGCATGAACAGAAATTACTATTGTAATCTATTCAAAATTTGCAACATTTACTGCCTTGAGTTCTTATTTGATCATTGACCATTACATTGAAAGTGTTTTTTAATATTACATTCGTTTTAATATAATTTATACTTAATTTATACTTGTAGTTTACTACAAATTGACAGGTTTCTAACTATTAGAAGGTATTAACTGCGTGGTATTATTTTGCAAACCAGACACTGAAATATGGAAATATTAACACTTCATCTCTTCCATGTTTGCGTGATAGTTGTATAGCAATTTTGGCAATACTTTGTTGGTTAAAGGCTATGTTGATTCAATATTGACTTGATTCACTAATTTTAAAGATATATATTGGTTAAAGTCTATGTTGAAAGGAACAACATTTATTGACAGGAAATCATGCTTCCATTTATACCAACAAGTATAACATTTAGTTACTATTATGTATTTAAGTTATATGCCGTGATTTATATAGTGTTGAATCATGAATCGATCGGCCATTTATTGAGATGTGCACAATGCTTTCATGGATTTGACGAGCCATTTACATTTTACTGAGATGCACAACATGCATTCATGGTATTGAATGGAACATCACTTAGTATTATGTACTTTAAGATGTATGGAGTGAGTCAGTGAGTATTAAATCAATAACTAGCTGGCCATTAAATAACCGGAAAACCATGTTTCTACAACTAAGAAAGGTGCAACGGAGAATGCAGAAGAAAATATATTCATGGATGCATTGTTGGCCATGTTCTTTCTGTTCTAACTATTGTGATTGCCAAAAAAAATTGTGACAATGATCTTCTAGGTTTGGCTGATGCTAAGAACCTAAGAATGAAGGGATGCAAAAGTGCCTCCAAATTCTGCAAGCTTTTCATAAAATATGCAAGACAATTAGCATGGTTCCGAAGATGCAAAGGCTATTGATTTCAGTGACACACAAACGAAGATGGTTTGAATTGTAAAGAAAATAAAGGAGGGTGGATAAGAAAATTCTGAGGCTGCCAAGTACCGGTAGCTTCTTGCAATAAGACGGAAGGAGCAAAAAGAAAGAAGTGAAAGCTTGGGAAAGAAATGGAGTGGACTCTCTGCTACTGCCGCCACCAAAGTTGCTTCCATTTTACCTTAACCCTGGTAATCTAAGTATGAACAAGTGCTTTCTTTTCTAATTCTATTTTGATGGGGTAATGGTTGTTTGCGTTTGTGCACGATGTTGATGTTATGTCTTTAGATTTTATTGACATAATGCAGGTCTTCAAATTTCTTCATGACTTTCCTTCTTATCTATCATATTAAACCTTATATTGTAAAAAAATTCTATGTATGCCATTTTATGAAAAATTCTTCAAAAATTATTATATAATTGGGGACAAAATAATTATTTTCAAGCACATTTGTTGCGGGTAAAAAGGAAAAATATTCTTTTGTACTAGACACGGTCGCATGATTCTGATAATCATCCCACTGAACCATAAGTTTGATCATATGTTTAAACAGTAAAGCGGTAAAATTACAAAGCAGCTATTTCAATGACAAAAGTTCCAAAACATGTTAGCTGATGATGCACTCCACCCTTTTTTTTTTTTTTTTTTTTTTGAACACCTTCATATCATTTTTGGTGCATTTTCTTTGAAAGTTTTAACACAACACATAAATCACAACATATTCGTGGATATACTAATTTCTATTTTATTTTCATTTTTTTTGAAATGTTGATTTAGTCGATAATGATGGTGAAACTCAGCTTGACAAATTGTAATTTTATGTGAATTTCAATGTGACTTTGCATAATGTAAATGAGAGTGAAACTTTGCAGAAGCTAATTGTGTTGACTAGGGTCTGAATAATGGAAATAAAAAATGTTGAAATATGAAGGACAAACAGAAACTGTCGTGAGATAATCAAGTAGAGCAGAACAGATGTTTTGCTATGTCATGTGTACCGTGTACGTATGATATTTTACCCATGGTATCACTAGTTTTTTTTTTACACTTTTTTTATAAAAAAAAATGAACTTCCAACCAGTAACGCATGTGTTAATGAAAAAGCTTACAAACATTGAAGCCTGTGTGTCAGTTGGTGGATGTGTATTAGCTGTCGATTTATTAACAACAGCTCACGAAGTTGTTGAGAGGACAGCTATTCCTTTGCAATCCAACCCGATAGCTGCCTCAACATTCATGGAGCCTCTAAAGGAATGGATGTTCATTGACAAGGATGGTACACAAGTTGGTCCAGCGGAGAAAGATGCAATTAGAAGGCATTGGTCTAAAAAGACAATTCATTGGACAATCAGGTGTTGGGCATCTAGCATGCCTGATTGGAATGGGATGTGTGATATACGTGAATTGCGTTGGGCTCTTACGACTCGTATTAATTCTGTGTAGGCTAACATATATAGGCGACAAGGAAATCCTGTGTGGAAAATCAAAAAATCTGAGGATTCTTGGGGCGCAAAAGAGCGAGAAAGGAACAGTTTCATTAAGATAAGTTATAGGTGGTTGGTTGGTACAAAACTCTGATGATAAGGCTCCTGAAGATATCAAATTTGAAGTGAAATCAGAGAGCGTTCCAGATGAAAATGCAATTCATGATGCTGACTTTGCCTGGCTTTGTGTCAGACACATCAAGACTAATGCTATAGTCATTGCTAAGGTTCGTTTTTCTTTGTTGTTAGTGTATCGCTATGAAGATAGTTCAGTAATCTCATTCATGTTTCAAATCCTATGGCATAAAACAGCAAGCAAATTTTATAGTGGTCCAAATATGTGGTTCAATAATATGAATATCATAATTTCTGGTTATATAAATAAGCAATGTATGTTCATGAACTACAAGTTTAAATTATTTACAATTTAATTAGTTTGGAAACTAATGTATGTGTATACAATGTGTTTCAGGGAGGTGTGAACGTGAGAGGATTTTTTGCTTAATCGGTGTTCGATAACTTTGAGTGGGTTGACGGCGATACAGTTCGGTTTGGTTTGTATTTTGTGGATTATAAGACATTGGAGAGATATCCTAAAAACTCTACTCTTTAGTTTAATAAGTTTTTGATGAAGAATTGAGTTGTGAATCAAAATGATCTGCTTCTTTCTGGTGTTTAAATCTGTATTGAACAAGTTGTGATTTTTATCAATGAATGGATCATGATGCCTTAAAAATTACATTTATTTCTTGTGTTATTCATCTATTTATTGTTGCACATATAAAATACATAAATTTTTATAAATATAATTGGTGGATATATTACAACTTTAAAATAATAATTGTAATAAAATATACCACAACAGTTATAACAGTTGTAAAAATTATAACAACAACGGTGCATAAAAGTTGTAATAAAATTTATTACAACAGTGGTAAAAAGTTGTAAAATACATATATCACAACGGTGTTGCAACAGTGTAAAAAAGTTGTAAAAGATTTTAGTCTTTTACATCTTCTTAATAGACAATGATTTCCCCACCATTGTAAAATGTATTTTACAACGGTTCCACCGTTGTAATAGGGTTTCAGAATTTGATATTGAATATAGGTCGATATAACTTCTATTTAGAGCCTTGTATTTAATATCAAATTGGATTTTGGGTTAGTCGTGAATGATGTCTTTATTAACATTGTTCTTAAACCCAGTTGAGCAAAGAATCAATCTTTTAATTTAGATTAATGGAATTTTCCAAAGTAAAGTTTTCTAATTTAAAATATTAAACTGGAATTGAATGTAATTCGATTTGATAATAATCGAGATGAGCTTTTGTGAATGAAGACCGTTACTATTTATGGAATTTAGAAGGTTTTGCCACTATTCCACTTATAGTATTAGTCAGATACGGAAATTTATATCGATTATATATTGACCCGTTTTCCGTGACAGTTCCATTTGAATGGAAGATGATTTTGGGTTTATCGTGAATTGTGTTTTGAATAACATTCGTTCTTTAACCCGAGTAACGGAAGGATTAATTTCCAGAAAGTTAAACAATCATTAAGTAATGATTTTAGAGACTAAAACGAAGAAGAGTTTTAATAAATCTTTAATTAGATTTGGAATGAATGAATGGTAATTAAATTTTCCAAAACATGAGATGTGATATAAATCAAATATACTTGGTTGTTGATATTCATTATTGTGATTGATTGATTGTTTGGATTGTGGTCGACCAATTTATGAGCACAATATGCTTTTACATTTAGCATTGGGTTGGGTAGAAATATTTGTATGCTATATCTTGTGAAACACTTCACAATTTGACTACGAGGTGTTTACGATGTTGAGTTCATTTCAAATTTAATGAATGATTTTGAAATGATATTTTCTTAAGTGAAAAGAAATGTATTCTCGATTTTGGATAGGGAATGTTTTATAAAAATGTTTTATAAAACAGAAAGGATTTCGAGGGCTAAACCTGATGTTGTCGAAATGATTTCGAAATATATTATGCGTTTGACATTGTAGTTCATCACATAACCGATTAGTTGCTATTGATGATATATCTGTTTGGCGGCGGAGAATTTATTCTCTTGTTTAACACCCTTCTTTGAGACGTACCAGCTCAAAGGTTGTGTGATTAATAGTGACTAATCATATGTGTGAATTGCTAATGTAAAGTTTGAAAGTACTTGTGATTATTATGTTGTGAAATGATTTTCCCCACTTCGGGATATGAAATGATTTAGTATGTGGCTAAAGATTCAGGTAACCCAAACGACTAAAAGTATGGGTGAGATGGGCGGTGTAGTCCCCTAGGGCGTGGTACTTTGATATGAAAGCTAGATATGTATTTCAAATGATTTGAAATAAAAAATCGGGAATAAAGTCCAAAGAAATAACTTCTGTAAAGTGAAATGGATTTGGAAAAATCTAAATTTAGGATTAAGCCTAAATGGGTAGATTGAGGAATTGCATGTTGTATGATGCATATTAGATCCATATTTCTATTATTGGTTGTTGTTTATGCACTGGTATTCATGGGGTAAACCCATTCCATGACATACGGCGTGGTCCCGTGATTTACCCTATTTTAAAGTAAAATTTAATAACTATTTTGAGTTCTCACACCAGTCCCATGATTGACTCGAAGTTTATTGTTTCTACCTAAATTCTGAGTGTCCATATTTTCAACATAGATAGACAGTAGTTTTGGTTTTGCAGATTATTTCATTTAGCAGGATTTTGGATCGAAGCTTAAAGCTGTGTACAGGGCATTGATAGTCTTCCGCTGTGTTAGTTTATTTATTTTCGCTGCATTGTATTACATTTATTGTACATTTATTTTCCGCTGTATTATTTTCGATACTCTGATATTTTGTACTTTTATGTAACATTATTATGATGTTTATAAAAGTTTTCTGTTGTTTGTTCTGATGTGTTGTGCGCCCAAATTTAGCGTATCTGCCTTTTTGATTCGATTTAAGTCAGTTTAACGATCGATGTGCATCGACTGAGAGGGAGGGTTGCTACATAATTCGATTGTTTTAAACAGTTTTTATCAAAATTAAAATATAAATCAATATATTAAATTTAAACGCATTTTAATTTATTGGGGCCACAAACTGACTCCAAAAATTGCAGAAAAATTAAATCTAGCTATGTTTTGATGATACGGTCCTGATAAAATTATTTCCATCGAATTTGGAGACTGTTTAAAAAATAGCCTTTTTCTAGTTGATTAAATTTAAATTGAATTTACAAAACATGTTTAAATTCACTACGCTCACATATTAGTTCCAAAAATTATGAAACTTCAAACCTTACTATAATTTGACATTCCGAATCCAATAAAAGTGGTTTCATCGAAAACAGAGGTCGTTTGCAAAATGGTTATTTTTAAGGGCTATTTATTATATAAATATATTAAATTCTATAGCGACTATTTCAAATTTTAAACTGGACATAACTTACAATTTATAAAGAGAAATCTCAGTTTCGTACCATTTGTTAGAAAGATATAGTTAAGTAGATTCTAACGTTTCTTGTTTCATTAAATTCTGACTTATATTGAATTATGTATATTCAATTGAAGTTTAAAACAGAATTTTCAAACTACCCCGTCATTTCAGCCTCGTTTTATAATTAAAATAAATTTATATGTTCTAACTTCGATTTTAATAAATTTTAAATCGTTAATTCTCGAAATAAAACATTTTTAAATTCTTAAAATCCATCAATTAAAAATACAATTTTTAAATTGATTCCATAATCTGGGTTGTTACAATCTTTGTATATACATGTATATATATTACAATAGGTACACGTGACTGACAATAATTTGAATTTGTAGATGATAAAAATATAGAGATGAAAACATTTCAATATTAGTTGTTCAATTTATATCTAAATAGACAGTGTTAAGATGGGAAACTAAAGAACCAAACAATAAAGAAAAGTTCTTAGACACGTTACTGCAGCTTATGTACATAATAAAATTAATAATAAGAATGATAAATAAGCATTCAGTTGAAAATGATTTTAGTAAGTATCCAAAAGTGATTTTGGAACTGTAAATTTTTAACATCAATAGGGGAATTTTTAAATTGTGACTATCTAAAAGTGGATGGAAGACACGTTACTATGGAAAACGGAGTGAGGCACATGTTTGAACTCACTTTTCCATCATTGATTTTTTTCTATAAACACATGTTAGCATGGTGTTTTTATGGTACAAACGGGACCTAAAGGTTTTCAAAGGAACATGGGTCTTTCATGTACTTTGAAACTGGAAAGTTTATTTTTATAAGTTCATTAATTTGCCAATCTTGTTTATGAAGCAAATCTGCATATAACTTTAGTTTACAAATATTATATCAAAATGCTTATGAATATAATTTTTTGTGCACATAGCTGTTTATAAAAATGAATTGAGATACATATAATTTTGAATTTTGAATTCAAAACTAACTGATCTATGAAAATAATTAAGTGAATTAGTTAATATTTGTGTGATTATTAAATGCAACCACAATTTCCATTACCATTAATAGTATTGTTAAAGGTAAACATAATCGAAATTAATATGCTAATTAAAAGGAAATGTATGTGTCTATAAATATATAAATATTTTTAATATTAATACGCTAATTCGAATTTATGTTGAAAATCTCATTATATTTTTTTATTACACTCAAAAGAGATATATAATCCCTCTTGTAAATTCGTATTTGAAGCATATCATATTAGATCTAGTAAAATCACTTCCCTTCATTGAAATCATATTATGTTATTTATTGTTATTAGCATACTATTATTCATAATGGTAAATATATAATGAATTAGTTCATACATGATCGATCTAAGTTTAAATTAATTAAGGAAAAAATTCATCATGCCTAACGGAATAAGAAAATTCACTCATATGATAATTTATCGAAACATATATACCACTTTAATATTGAATCCTACGAAGAAGTGCAAACTAAAAAAATCAATTACATATACTGAAAAACAAAAGTCAAGTAAGGCGCTAATTGTGATGTTTATACAATAAAATTAGAAAACTCATTAGACTAAAAAAATTAAAAATCAAAACATAATATTGAATAAAAACAATTTTGATGGAGATAACATTTAGCTTAGAAATTAAGGCAAAAAATTACCATCACCAATGTAAGATGGAATACAAGGCACATAATCTATTGATTTTGCATGAAAAAAGTTGAGATTTCGGTTCATAAAACAAAGATTTATCGATATAAAATTCATCATGAATTTATTTTAGTTTTTTATTTTACTTTTTATTTTGAAGCAATAGAATTAGGGAGGCATGAAGCATACAATATAGTCTGTGTATAGAAAAGTTGTAATTAATGCCATGGAAGTATGGATAGGAGAAAATGAAACATTTTTCCTAAGCATTAAAATTGAGATAACTATAGTAAAAAATTAATCCAAATAACTAAAAGAAAGTGTGGCCTTTCGATTTTACAAAATTAATAAATAGTGCTAATATTTATTTTAGAAGTAGTGAAGATAATGATTTTTCTATTACTAATAGGCTATGAGTATATAATCTAAGATTAACTGAAAAGTAAAGAATACTATTGCATTATATATATACACTCATATATATGTATATATATATATATATATATATATATATATAATAGAATATACACATGTGCCAAAATATAGAAATGAAAACTTTTGAATATTAATTGTTGAATTTATATTTGAATGGAGTAACGATAAGAAGGGAAAATGAGGAGTCATACTACGAACAGAAAGTGCTTAAGTAACGAAAAATTAAAATTAATTCTGTATAACTTTATGTATATACTAAAGAGAATATTAGGCACAAGTCCCTATTAAGTTTCAAAATTAGGCTCACATCCAGTCATAAATTTATTGTAAATTAAGTCCCTATTTTTCGAAAATTCAGTAAAAAAATATTTTAAAAAATAAAAAAATCACGTAAATTCTTATTTAAATATAACACATAAACATAAAAAAAAAATCCGATCAAAAAACCACTGAAATCCACGTCAAAAACCAATAAAACTGAAAAACAACGAAAATGCAGTTAAATGCATAATAGTATGCACATATTTGTATTTTCTTGCATACATCCGTGCATGTTTTTCAGCCATGCATCTGCGTTGATTTACTTGCATACATCTGTGCAAGTATTGCATAATTCTTGCATACAAGTGTGCAAAAATTCACTTGCATGCATCAGTTCACATTTTTTCGTATTCAGGCGTGTAGTAAAACAGTAAAGCTACACACATGCGTGCAACAATCTGCAGGAAAAATATCAGTTAAGTTTTCTTCATGCAATACTAGCATACATGTGTGCAAGTATTTCAAATAGTTGCACATGTATACAAGTTTCGGTCCAAATTTTCAATGAAAACATCTTATACAATAGTTGCATACATGTATGTAACTATTGGTAACAGTTGCATACATTTATGCAACATTTTTTTAATGTTCGTAACTTCTCTAAATGTTTGCAGATTTTAAATTATTTTTTATTAAACTGAGTGACACATTTTTTTGGACAAAAAAACGTAAAACACCAAAGTTGGAAAAAAGGGACCGGGTTTGCATGGAAAAGTTAGGAGGGATGCACATTACATTTTGAAAGTTTGTAGGGTCGTGACGCAAATGGGCCCTATAATAAAACTAATAATAAGAATTCAGATTTTTAGTCGCGGGACCTATAGTAGCGTTCATTAAAACGCTACCACATAGTAACGTTTTTCAAACGCTACCAAAGGTCTTTTCTGGTGTAGTGAGTATAGAAATAAATTAATCCAAATAACCGAAAAAATAGGTGAAAAAAGATATTAATTGAGATATTTATATAATAATATTAGAACACTCATCGTACTAAAAAGTTGTAAATCAAAACCTAATATTGAAAAAAAAAAACAAATTTGTAAGAGATAATATTTAGCTTAGAATTTAAGGAAACAATTACCTTCGCTGGTGTGAGATGGAATAGAAGGCACATAGATTTTGCACAAGAAAAGTTGAGATTTCAATCCATAGAACAAAAAATTAGTCATGAAGAATTCATCTGAAATTTATTTTAGTTTTCTTTATTTTGTTTTTCTTGAAGTAAAAAAATTGGGAAGTATAAAGCATAAAATACTGTTTATGTATAGAGAAGATGTAGTTAAAGCCATAGGAGCAAGGACAAGAGAAAATAGAATGTTTGTTCAAAGTAGTAAATTTGAGAGAAAGTATGGTAATAAATTAATTCAAATAACTGAAAAAAGTGTGAGCTTTCAATTTTAAAAAAGAAATAAATAGCGCTAATATTTATTTTAGAAGTAGTGGAGGTAATGATTTTTCTAGGACTAATGACATGTGAGTATATAATCTAAAATTAACTGTGAAGTAGAGGATACTAATTGCCCCAAATATATATATGCATATATATAATAGATACGTGTGTCTGGCTATAGAAATGAAAACGTTTGAATACTAATTGTTGAATTTATATTTGAATGGTGTAGTGAATTAAGAAGGGAAAAATTAGGTGTCAACCTATGAAGAGAAAGTGGTTAAGTATAAAAAATTAAAATTAATTTTGTTTAACTTTATGTATATAAAAGCTTAACAATAAGTACGATAAATGTTCAATTGATAATAATAATAGCAAGTACGTGAAAAAAATTGGGGAATGTAAACTATTCATATTAACAGAGGATTATTCAATTAGTAATAAATGTCTAGAAGTGGGTGGAATGCACGTTACTATAGAAAATGAAAAGACACCTATTTGAACTCTATTTTCCACCATTGATTTATTTCCCAAGACACATGTCAGCATAATGTTTTTTTGGCAGAGACGAAACTGAAAGGTCTGTGCTTTCATATAATATAATAGTAAAGAAGCATTCAATTGATAATAATTATAGCAAGTAAACTATTCGTACTAATAAAGGATTCTTCAATTTGTAATAAATGTCTAGAAGTGGGTGGAATGCACCATATTGTAGGAAATCAAAAGACACATATGTTGAACTCTATTTTCCACCATTGATTCATTTCCCAAGACATATGTCAGCATAATGATTTTTTGGCAGAAATAGAACTGAAAGGTCTTCTGAGAAAGATTGTGCTTTCATATAATATTAGTGCGAACCTGTGCTTCGCACACGAATTGGACTATATTAATAAATTAATAGATAGAATTTTGTGTGTTTATATATATAAAATCTATTCTAAAAGGGAATATGTGTTAAGAGAATTATTTCGAAAAATATGACATAAATTTTTTTGTTATAGAAAAACGTTGGTTTTGTTTCTAGAAACTATTTAAATTCAACATTGTTGGCTTTTTTTGTTCTGCATAAAGCAAGCCATGTTAGTTAAGTAGGAGAACTTTTAACTATCACGTTTGTTGGTACGTTTGCAATGGATACAAATTGCACGTAGTTGTAATTGTAGTAGTTGCAATTGTAATATTGCCCCCGTGTAGGCAAATTATTGTAATAACTTACATGGACAAAAGTTCAGTGAATATTGTACATTTTGAATTGTGGCTTCGCTGATAGATCTACATATAATGAGAAAATAAGTCACGGCATGGCCAGAATTTAGCAGTAATTTACATTTGATCTAATAACTAGATTGTGTACTGGACTTCAGAAGTCGGAATGTAGTAGCAGTAGTGTGTACATTAGTTTCGTAGAAAGCTAAATATAACTGATGATAAAAATGTCAAGAATTTTTAACACACCATTTTTTTTCCAGTAATCATTATTTTTAATGCAGTACATAATACTTGACAGTTATTTTATCATAGATAACATTTGTTTCGAATGCTTAAAACCTATGCAAACCAAATGATACATACTGTAACTAAGAGTTTAAGTTTGCAAAAAAAAAAAAAAAAAAAAAAAAGTAGCTTGCAGCTGCTTTTTAAAATTGATCTTCTGCGGGAACAGCTCTTTCTCATTCCCTATGTAGCTACACTTTGGTTGATTAAAGATTTCATATAACTGATGTCTTTTGTACCTGTAACCAAAATTTGTAGTATCCAGTATTAACAGTAGACAATAAAACAGATACGTCAAAAAATTTAAGTCATGTTGAGCTGTTCTAACTGCATGAGTTGAGTCGATTAGTAGGATAAGAAAGCAAATGGGCCAAAATATAAGAAGATGATTATTTATGTAGCTTGATACACAAATGGTAGCTGCCATGTATATGTTTATATTGATTATACATGATAGATAATGTTCATTTTTAAAGGCCAAAACGAATATACATCGTTACATAGCCATTGATTTATGCATATTCAGGATATTTTTTTTAAAGAAATAAAGCCGTAAAATATAGATACTGTTTACCTTACATAAGAATTCAACCCCCAAGAAGAGATGAATATGATTCAAATGTTACACACTGCAGTATAAGTGGATATGCATTGGTAAGTTCTTCTCAAAGCTGCGTATCTAAAAGCCAGATTACATAAGCAAATCGAGCATAATATAAAATTATGTTAGGAAAACTATGCCGATCAGAAGGAATTCAGACAGAAATCTTTGTGTAGATTGCAGAAACTTCTTGGTAAGCAAAGTTTCGATATAGCCAAGGTGTTCACTATTATAGTTAATTAAAGATTTGAAATAAATTAGTGAAACACTTGGCTATGTGAAAAAACATGGCAGGTCTGAGAAAGCCCAGCGTTTTCTATCATCTGATCCTTGATTTTATTAGTAGTGAAGCTAAAATAAACTCAAGCCTTTATTAAAATTTAAGGAATTCAAAAGAAAGGCTAGAATAAATTTAACTACAGGGAAAGAGAAACCAACTAAGAGTACCATAAATGGTCAACAAGGGTTCCATCCTTATATTTCACAACCAAGACAAAATATGTAAATATATTAAAATTTACTGTCAGTGTAGTTAAATCAAGATGAATAACATTTTTTGTAATTACAAATCGTAGGATTTCAATATCATATGATAAGCATAAATTGTTTGCCATAACAGCAAAATATATTAAAATAAAAGCTTTGAAACTACTTTTAAAGTAACGATACACAATCTGAAAGACTAACAGCACTTGAAACAACATGCAAAATTTTGGAGCTACTTCATATTGTTAGAGATATGGTAAATAATAAGCTTGATTTATCTCTAGTTATCATCATTATATAAAGCATTCATGATTTGAACATGGGGAAGTGTTTTTACTTGATTAACAAATCATACGTTCAGCAAACCCTATTTATTTAGGAAGCAATAAAAGAAAATAGTCTATTCATATTAGGATAGAGAATGATGTTTAAACCTCTGAATGAAAGAAAAAGAATAAAATAATCCAACCATGTGTTCTCTATTTAAACCTTCGCTAGTTAACAATGGTTGTAGAAGTAGAAAGAAATTCAACTACTGATAGCTTATGGTAAATTAACAATGTACAATAACATATTTGAAACATAATTTGGTGATTATGCATTAGCAAGCCTGCTGTTTTGCATGTGATGGGTAAGGTAAACTGTTCGACGCATAAATCTGATCATTGTTTCATTAATGGGATATAAGCAAGAATGGTCAAAGGCAAACCACTTTAGCTTCATATTATTAGTAATATGAGGTTTGCTTTGCACCAGTCGCGCAAGGAAACTATGCATTAGCAAACGCGGGCCTCCAAGAGGAATTCCGGGGCTTGCTTATAGAAAAAAATTAATAAAATATTATAGCGGACCTCGCTATCTTCTCTCTAGTGGGACCTTCAAGTGCATAGGGATAGTCGCAGACACGACTGTCCCTAGCATTTCTGTAGTAATAATATATATATATTACAAAAACAATTGCATGGTTAATTTGTGAATTTGTTTTCCTAGCATAAGTAGTGTAACAAACAAAACTATAATTTTGAATTTACCATAAAATTCAATCATTATTAGTACAATTATACACACTTCGTTCACGGATGCCAAAGTCCTTGGACAATATAAACTTAGCACTGCAAAAGAAAAGAAATGTAATCTGGCAGAAAAAAGCATACTTGAATGGTTCAATTAGAGAAAATATTATGTGGCGACCTTGTTTTTCCAAATCATAGGTAAGTCACATCACGTGCTTTCTATATTATTTGTCTCGCTCCATACTAAAATAATAATTGATCTCTGGTCTGAAATTCTTTTCTTTTTAGTTGTACCTTCTGTTGTGCTATTCTAACTATTTGCATAAAGGAATCTATTTATCAGTAAATGAACATGTAATTTTTCAAAGATGGGAATTGTTTTACCATAAAAGCTTTGTACCCAATTTTTGCAAAACTAAACAAAACCTTGCAAAAGTCAAAATGGATTGCCTAAAATATTTTCTTAATCTGAAATTGAAATTTTTCTTTAAGTACAATTAGTTTAAAATGCGACTTACGTATGGATCTCTAGTCATTTTTGCTCTTTAAGCCTCGGTTTCAAAATGATCTCACCACATAAATGTTCATTCAAATACGCAATAGTGATTGTAGCAGCAGTACATTTTTTTATTCACCGATTCAATGCCAAAATTTTCCAACTGTTGAGATTTGCGGGTGGAAGCTGTATTTTGCTTCTATATTACGTGCTTACGTGCAGATTTTAACTATGATAACTTTCATAATACTTGATGCAGTGATATAAAGAGCGCAAATATAATAGTGACTGTAGGACATGCTTTCCACCTATAAAATTAATTCACGAAAGAGTACTAAGCAAGCTTGGTCCATAATCAATACAATTTTATTTATTACGTGAATGCAAAAACAAATCGGTATTGGTTAACATTCGAAGTTGACATCCTATGTTTTGATATAACATTCATTTACATTGTATATGCATAAAATAAATGATATATACCAGAACAATTGTAATAGGCTTCATCTATGAAATCCAAACACCAAGAAACAAATTATAGGGTCATTGAAACGTGATCGTTATCATTGATGTCATCGTCACGCTCATCAAAATGGACTTTGAATTTTTTGACATCTTCATTGTTTGTACTATTATTTACACTTGAGACTTCATCTTTTTATTTTTACAAATGGGAATATAATATAACAAAATGGAGCATCTAACCATCCTCCAACGGCTCACAAAAACGGATTCCGCAATGAGCAGAACTGCGCACACATACTAACAAAAGAACCAATAAAAGTACAACAATAAACAAAAAACTGCCTAGCTCAAGTTAAAACTGAGAGAAGGCGGTGGAACCCTCAACAAACGAACAACATAGCCCATATATCCGAAGAAAGCCCTGGAGTCGCAAGCAAAACGTGCACATAGCTCTGCCGCCAGGTATATCCTCTAAAAGAAGCATCTAGCAAATGCTGGAAGATCCAAAAAGAGGGCCCTGACCTCCGAAGACAACTGGTCCAAAAGCTCTAACAATACCTAGGAGACTAGCGCAGCCTGAGCCAAGTGTAGAATCTCCTGATCCTCCTAATCTCCGGTTGTACCTGCTCCAGCAATCGCATCAAGCATGAATCAACGTGAACACCAACCAACACCTACTTTACCATCTCCAGCAACCTGTAAAAGAGGATCTGCACAACTAGCAAATGACATAAGATCGAGGGGGGGGGGAGATAAAGGGATAAAACCAGAAGATTACAAGAGAAACAAAAGCAAAAAATCAACCTATACCTGCCCTCGTAGTGGTCGCAACCAACGAAATATCAAAGGTAGCAGCCAACCTTCTTGAGCGAGAACTGAAGCCGCCCCTGTAAGGCCTACCACGAAACGCCAGAAACATATCGTTCCTTACTTTCAGGGGAATACAGATATTCGAAACGAAAGAGAAAAGAAGGATATGTGGACCTGGCACATGCACTAAATTCCACGCTGCCTTGATCGAAAAAGGGCTGTCGTTCCAAGCGGAACCACTCCAATGAGAGTCCATTAATACCTTCACTGCTTGCATTCGTTTCCATATCTCACTAGCGCAAGACGGAACACCGGTGTAATTCAAGATAGAAAGCCTTCGGTACTTAGCGTGGAGGAACGTCGCCCATAGGGAGTTGTTCACTCCAAATCTCGCCCAAAGCTTACAGGCAAAGGCTGTGCAAATGTCTTGAGTGATAGGATGCCCAAGCCTCCCTCACTTTTAGGATGACAAACAGAGTTCCAAGAAACCCAATGGTGACGAGAAACGTTATCCTTGGCTCCCCAGAAAAAGGACGAAGCCAAAGTTTGGTAAGAGGGGAAAAAAGAAGTAGTGGGAATCATGGCAGCAAAGATATGAGTTCCCACAGAATCAAGGACAAACTTAATAAGAACCAGTCTGCCAGCCTGAGAAAGGAGGGTGTCATTTCACCGAATAACCTTGTCCCTGACTTTGTCAGTAAGGGGATCGAAAATGGCGTTAAGCTTTCTACCTCGGTATAGAACAATACCGAGGTAAGGAAGCAGAGGTGAGGCCACCTTAAAACCTGTAGTTGTCTCAGTCTAGGAAGATATGACTAGTTGTGACAACCCGGAAAATCCGAGCCAATTTAAAATTTTTAATTTGGCTATTTTAGTGGATTTTAAATATTTAAAATGAATTATTTTAAATAATAACGACGAGAAATTTATTTGAATAGAATTAGAACGTATATATTTATATACGTCGTCGTTAGAATATAAATATTTATTTTAAATTATAAAAGGAATTGAAAATGGCGTGGTAGTTCGATAATTCGATTTCAAACTTCAAATGAATGTACCAGGTGCAGAATAAACCAGATTTTGGCAAAACCAAAAATATTAGAATCTAACTGAGAATATCTTTCCAACGAATCCGAAAAATCAAAATTTCATAGCGGGGATAAAAAGTTATGCCCAGTTGAAAATTCAGAATAGTCGCCATGGAATTTTGGGCCCTTAAAAAATAGGCATTTTGCAAACGACCTCGGTTTTTGACGAAACCACTTTTGTTGGATCCGTGATGTCAAGTTATTATTAGATTCCAAAATTCGTAATTTTTTGAATCAATATGTCAGCGTGGCAAAGGAAAATGTGTTTTGTCAATTTCATCAACCAGAAAATTGCCATTTTTCAAACGGTCTCGGAATTTGACGAAATTAGTTTTGTTAGGACCGTATCGTCAATACGAAGCTAGAAAAAAAATTCGGGAATTTTTAGAGCCCGTATGTGGCCCCGGTAAATTAAAATGCGCGTTCAAATTCAATATATAGATTTGTATTTTGATTTTGGTGGAAACTGATCATAACAGTTGAATCAGCTTATGATACATATCCCATTGTGTTCGGAATGGGGGTAATTAGCTCGGGACGATGGTCGGTGGGTTCGATTTCAAGTTTGAAATAAAAAGTTGCGTTTTTAATTTAAATAGAATTAAATATAATATTTTTATAATCCCCCTCTTCTCTTCTCCTTAGTCAACGCGAGCCCCCCCTTTCTTCATTCGAGATTCAGAGAAAAAAATGAAAAAAAAACCATCGTGCCCTAGCGTGATGGCCACTTCCACCGCCGCCAAAGCGGGCGCAACCACCTCCCCTCCGCCCTCCCTGACCTCCGATTCCCCCTCCTCCACCTGTTCCGCCTTCTCTACTCCTTCCCCTCTTCTAAACGAGGACCCCCCTAAACCTTAGCCCCCCCGTTTGACCCCAGGCCGCCACCTCCTGAACCGTGCCACCCACCACCATAATCTGCCGCCAACGACAACGTGGGACCCCACAGCCCCTTCTCAGGTGAACGAACAGCGAAACCCCTCCCTTCCTTCAATAAAAATGTGAGCTTTCCTCCTTTTCTTTATTTATTTGTTTTGTACTTAGTTTAATTTTCAACGAAAGGAGCATTGTTTTAGGATGTGTTTTAATTTAAATAAAATAACATCGATGGAAAGTTATTATTGTTTTCTAAGTAAGAAAAAGAATAGAATTTTTATCTATATAGTAGCGGTATAAAAATAGAATTTTTATCCATATAGAGTTATTATAAAAATGTGATTTTTTATATACATAGCAACAATATAAAAATGTGACTTTTATGTATGTAGTGGCTACGGACAATGAAATTGACAAAAGGCGAGCACGATGAAGATTTCTACATATAAAGAGTCGTTGCGGTTGGTTTAGCTTGTCGGTGAGAACTTCTCACTCTAACTCTTGTTTTTCTACTAAAAATATATACTAGGATGCAGACGGTGCTTAGCAACACCCGACACCCATCGTCCACAGACCATGGACGACTTGTATGCTTGTTTGATGTGTTGTGAAGTTTGTTTGTGACGTTGATGTGAAATGGATAATAAAACATTCATGTATTGAAATAAATTAATTATCATTAAAAATATAATTTTTAACGTGAATTTGAAAAAATAAATATTCATTTACAAACCGGACGGTTTGTTTATGTACACCTATTTGAAGGACATTGATTGGGACGATAAATTTTACACGTCGCCCAACGGCACAAATAATATTCAGTGTTTGTGTTTTGAAACCCCACATGGGTGTTGGGATGATATTTGACGTACACTAATCTCAATTATTTAGTTGTATGTCGATCGATTGGTCGACGGACTATGTAAGCGTTAATTATTTATTTTTAACGCTTATGCAGTTGTGTGGTGCACTATGGATGACGGTTGATTATTTATCGTTGCTATTATATACATGCGTTGTATGGAATCCATATAATTAACATTATATGGTAATTGATTGGGCCTCATTCCAATTGGGAAAATAAAGAGTATTATAGAAATAAAGATTCATGTGTTGAATAGAGTAAATAGTCATGTGTTGACGATGCTCATGTGTTGAAATGATTCATGTGTTGAACGAAATATTTTATACAATATAATACACAATTTTATTGTAAGTGAGAATTAATAAATATTCATGTGTTGAATAAAGTATATATTCATGTGTTGAAGAAAATATTCATTTCTTGAATAGAATAACGAAGTTATCGTAATATATAAAGCCGTGTTGATTAAAGATGCGTCGTTTTGACGCGAACGATATTTATATCGATTATATTCGTTTTCATAATGAATATAGAAAAGGAAGTGATTTCAAAATATAACGTTTTGAAAATATTATCATTTGTATATCGATGATGTGGAATATTCAATTTTGATTCGAAATTGAATATGAAGTTGAAATCGTTTTGAAAACGAATTTAAAACGATTGATAAAATACGTTTCAGAAAGGAAATCGACTAAATATATATAATATATACATATTATATATATGATGGCCTGAATATAACACGCCGTGCCGTGGCAGTTCGTGAATTTCGACCATTTTCTTCGAGTGGATATTACGGGAGATCCGACTGTCGGATTCTCCTAAAACCGGAACCATTGGATTCGTATCGAAAAGAGCTTTCCAGTGAATATTAGAAATTTGAAATCTAACGATTGGATTTGGAATTATGTCCAAATCAAATTTGGAAAAGGTCGTTGTAAGTGCAGTTCGATCGCCGTTGATGGAAATCGACTGTACAGGCCTTGATAAAATTATTAAAAATATCAATAACTTGTGTAAAATCATGAGAAGTGATTTGTGAAGAATTGGGATGAAAATTTCCAAGTTTAAAAAGATAAAAATAGTTTTTATCGAAATGAACTAGTTTTGAACTAGAATTGTAACTCCATTTTTTTTTTTAAAATAAATAAATTAGATTTAAAATGGTTTTGAAAATAATCAGAATTTCCAAAACGTGAATTGGAATGGATTTGAAGCGAAATTATCTTCGGAATATTTCGATGTTGGGTTTCGTGATTATACAGATATGGGTGTGGAAATTTGAAAGATATGATTTATATCGTTATTTCCAATACGATATTTGTTGGTTTCAGAATTTGATATTGAATATAAGCCGGTATATTTTCTATTCAGAGCCTTGTATTTAATATCAAATGGGATTTTGGGTTCGTCGTGAATGGTGTCTTAAATAACACTGTTCGTGAACCCAGTTTAGAAAGGAATAAATCTTTTAATTAAGATTTAGTGAAATTGTCCAGCTAATTAGTATTTAATTGGAATTGAATTTAAACTGGTATTTGGGTTTATCGTGAGCTGTGTTTTGAATAACACCTGTTCTTTAACACGATTAGCAAAAGAAAGTGATTTTGGATTTATCGGGAATGGTGTTTTAGGTGACATTGGTTCTTTAACCCAGTTAAAGACATGATCTTGATATTTGGGAAGATTAAAACTAAGTGGAGTTTCAATGAATCTTTAATTAGATAGAAAAGATCGAGAATGGAGTATCACCAGTTTTGCTCCAAAGCGATAGTTAAATCTTTGGTTAGATTTGAACGTGAAATGGTAATTAATTTTAATGATAACACCGTGGTGTTAGATATGGAGTATTACTAGTTTTTCTCCCTGGGATGAATAGGTTGGGATTGGGAAATAAAATAAATAATTACTTCGGTGTGGTTCGCTAATCCCGTCTAGTTTGGAAAACCTTAACATGGTTTGAAATGATATCCAAAGGAAGATTAAAGAATAAATTAGAATTTATCTTTGATAAAATTAATGGGAACCTTTCCCTAAGGATGTGAAAATTTGAATAAAAGAATATTCTGAATTGGAATGAGGCGTATGTTGTGTTTGTGTAACACGTGTTTATTATATACGCGGGTTATTCGGAAAGGTCGGGTTTATATCAATTCTGAATAACCGATTCGACGATATGTCGAAGATGAAGACGGTGGTTGAAGACCGGAAGTCTTCATATCGTTTGGAGTTGATCTTGATTGGGTTGTACACCCAAGAGGAGGGAATCAGTTGGTGATCGTCCAAACGTACTTGGAGATCGATGGATATGCGAGGAAAGTGCCTCCGGTTTCGTTCTGACCCAGAACGAATTTATAAATGGACTGTGTCTAACATTGGAGTTTATTTTGTGTTGATTGATCTCTATTATATACGCGGGTTATTCGGAAAGGTCGGGTTTATATCAATTCTGAATAACCGATTCGACGATATGTCGAAGATGAAGACGGTGGTTGAAGACCGGAAGTCTTCATATCGTTTGGAGTTGATCTTGATTGGGTTGTACACCCAAGAGGAGGGAATCAGTTGGTGATCGTCCAAACGTACTTGGAGATCGATGGATATGCGAGGAAAGTGCCTCCGGTTTCGTTCTGACCCAGAACGAATTTATAAATGGACTGTGTCTAACATTGGAGTTTATTTTGTGTTGATTGATCTCTATTAAATATACAGCTGTTTGGCAACGAAGAATTTATTCTCTTGCTTAACGCTCTTCTCTGAGATGTACGAGCTCAGAGGTTGTATATCGATGGACATCAGTTGCATGGAGTGAATTGCGTGTGTGACATGCCTAAGTGGCAGATGATCAAGGCTTCTGTTGAAAAGAAAAGTCTTGTGGTTGATGATAAAAGCACAGCCTGTGTGGCATAGCTTTGTGTATAGCGTTAATTCGCGAGCCTTACACCTCGGTATGAGTCAAAAACGGGATAGTGACTGCAGGGAGAGCGCGACGTTTCTTTTTAGCTAGTGGTGGTGTCATTACTTAGACTGGATGACATTTATATACTTTTCACCTGTGTGGTTGTTGGAATGTGAGGCGCCTCGAATATATGGTCGATAACTGGCACTATGTGAGCCGATGTACAGACCATTATATAGGTCCTATAGGACCGGGAAACGTGTGTTTAGGAATAACTAATCCTCAAAAGTAAGAGAGGACCAGCCCTGAAGATCCAAGGATCGTTGTGTGTGGTACTGAGACATTTACTAGAGTGTCTCGAACGGAGAGGAGCTTTCCCCTTGCCTCGACTCATGGTGGAATCCAATTTACAATACGTGATATTGCGGTTTTATTTGTAGAGCCTAGTATGGCGACATGATATATGGTACCCGTGCCGTCTATGATTGATACTTATGATTGAAATTGTTTTGACACTATACACTTATAATAGTATCGAATGATTTGTTTTAAACGTACCAAGCATGTTTTGCTATTATAAGGGAAAACCCTATCCTCCGGCTTGCGTTGCATTGTGTGATGGGATCTGGGTCTTATAATAGCTTCATTTTTCCAAAAAGCATTGCGCTGTTTTGATATATGCACTAGTGTTCTTGGGAGGAAACCCGTACGTGTCATACGGCGTGGTCCCTTGAATTACTCTCTTTTAAAGTAAAGTTTTAAATAACTGTTTTAGTTCTCACACCAGTCCCATGACTGACCTGGAGTTTATTGTTTTAACCTAAACTCTGGGTGCCCTTATTTTCCACACGGGCAGTCGAGTAGTTTATTTTGCAGATATATTAAGCAGGATTCTGGATTGAAGCTGAAAGCTGTGTCCAGAGTATTGATAGTCTTCCGCTGTGTTATTTTATTTGTTTCTGCTATATTGTATTGCATTTATTGTAAATTAATCTTCTGCTGTATTATATTTCGATATACTCTGATATATTCTGTACTCCGATG
This sequence comes from Allium sativum, assembly GCA_030737875.1. Lineage (NCBI taxonomy): Eukaryota > Viridiplantae > Streptophyta > Magnoliopsida > Asparagales > Amaryllidaceae > Allium > Allium sativum. The sequence continues at coordinate 254,146,469 of CM060927.1, read as the reverse complement.
TAACATTATTATGATGTTTACAAAAGTCTTCTGTTATTTGTTCTGATGTGTTGTATACCCAGAGTTAGCGTATGCGGGATTCGAACGGTCTTGGTCGATTTAGCGATCGATTAGGTCCGAGCGAAATCCGTGCCGTTACACTAGCGACAAGTCTTTAGTGGGCATGAAGCAGCTTTTAGAAGCATTAACGAGTTGACCCGAGCATCTCTCATACTGCCGAATAAGCCCCAGAAGGCCACGAATGGACCGACGGTCACCATTAGTAAAAATGATGATATCGTCAGCGAAAGACAGGGAAGAAATAAGAGGACAACCTCTAGGGATGCCGAATCTATGAATCTGCCTAGCTACCGTTAGAGAATGCAGGCCTCGAATGAAAGCCTCGGGAGCAAGGACGAACAGAGTAGGGGAGAGAGGGTCTCCTTGACGAAGACCTCTCCCAGACCTGAAAAAACCGGTAGCAGTTTCGTTGATGAGAATGGAAAACTAGCAGTTGGATATAAGCCTCCAAGCCACGTCGATAAGAGGTTTTGGGAAACCGAAAGCCCTCAGAACCTTGATAATGAAGAACCAAGACATAAGGTTGTAAATCTTGGCCATATTAAGCTTAACGACCACATTGGAGCCTCTAACCCTCTTATCGATCTGTGAAATATGCTCCTGGGCTAAAAGAACATTATCAGTGATCAAATGTCCTTTAACAAACCTAGCCTACAAAGAAGAAATAACGTGCTCAAGAAATGGAGCTAGCCTTGTGGTTAGAACCTTAGAGATGACCTTGTTAGAGAAATTACACAGTCTGATTGACCGAAAATCCGAACAATAGCTGGGTTGGTCACACTTGGGGATGAGAACCAAGTTGGTGGATGTCCACCCCATAGGGAGCTCTCCACCAAAGAAGAAGGACTGAACAGTGAGACTAAAGTCCACCTGAATAATTGGCCACACACTCCTATAAAAAACCCCGTTGAAACCATTAAGCCCACTTGCACTGTCCTTGCTGAGAGCGAATATGCAGGCATGTATTTCTTCCGAGTTTGGAGGTGCGGTAAGGTCCGCGATATCCGACAGGAGGATCAGATGAGGAATGAAAGCAAGCAAGGATGGGTCAGAAACAGAGACTGAGCGAGAGCCAAGGAAGGTCTGGAAGTGGGACAGAATCGTATCCTTGACCTCTTCTGGAGAGGAAGCCAGTGATAGATCAAGGCGGTGGATCTGATGAATGGAGAGTAGAATGTTCTTCTTACGAATAGATGAGTGAAAAAACCCTAGAGTTCGTATCTCCTTCAACAACCCATTTGATCCTCGCTTTTTGGCGAAGATGGTCTTGTCCGATACGAAGCTCCGACGAGAAGGCAATCTAGGCCACCGCCCAGGCCTCCTTGTTGGCAGGTGAGGTTTCCTCATAAAAAGACACTTCTGCTAGCACAAGAGATTCTTCAGCCGCTCGGACGCGGTCAAAGATATTCTTGAAAACAAGCAGGTTCCAAGTCTTAAGGCAAGACTTAAGTCGCTTTAGTTTTCGAGAGAAAACCACACAAGGGGGACCGTTAACAGGGGAGTTTTAGGATTCTTCCATAACTCTGTGGAAAGAGTGGTGAGGTATCCACATACTCTGAACCTAAAGGAGGACGGACCAGAGAGGGATAAAGGGGAATAGCTAAGGAGCATAGGAGCATGGTCGGAGAAGGTACAATGAAGATGGGAGATGGAAAACAAGAAGGGTAGACTGAAACTTCCGTCTGAGGCGAAGACCCTGTCTAGCCTATAGAGAATCCGGTTCAGACCTTCTCGATTGTTACATTAAGTGAAAGCTGAGCCAACAAAAAATACTTCAGATGTGCCCAAGTTGATGATGAAAGCATTGAAATCCTACACCGCCAAGCGGTTAACGACATTGCCTATATGCTTTTATGATTAGTTGGCGACAACAGTAAAGTCGCCACCCAACACAGAAATAGAGAAGCCCAAGTTGGAGAGAGAGAGAGGACATCAGACCACAGGGCTTGTCTCTCTATCCTGTCGCATTTAGCATATACCGCAGAGAACAGAAAAGATGAAGAGAAGGAGGGAAGAGAGGAATCCACCGATAGCAGCTGCTCCGAGTCGAAGATAGGGTTTACGACAATTCCTTTGGACCAAATGATCCAAATCTTGTCGTACAAATTGGCTAAAGCACCACCAAAGCCAAGAGATAAAACATAAGGGGTGATCGCGTTCGGTCCCACCAGCGGTTCCAGAAGCGCAACCAAGCATACAGATTATAGAGTGCTTCTTGACGATGCTCTTTAGCCTAGAAAATGACGCATCATTGCCTATACCCCGCACGTTCTAGAAAAGAAAGGTCGCCATCGAAAGCAAAAACAAGAAGACACACAGAGGGAAGGAGAAAAAAAGCAAGCGGATCAAAAAGCGCAGATAATATACAGAGTGTGTCGAGTAGATCTAACAATCTGCTCGGACGCCGCTATAGAGCATGTGTGAATAGTGCGGGGGGTGCGGGGAACCGACCTAGTGCAACAACGCGGGACACGAGGAGGCGGCTTAGATGGAGACTCGCAGATAAAAGGGGACCTCTGAGAGCGACTAGACCTACTGCCAGAAGCAGACATTCTCCTACTAGAACGAGCAGGGCAAGAATTCTTAGAAAGCCGATGTAGACGATCATTGATGATCGCTATCTCGGCTTTGCTAAGAAGAGGAGAAGAGCTGTCAAAAGAAGGAACAAACAAGGGAGAACCAGGCGACCGAGTCTCTAAAGGAAAGCTAGAAGAAGGGGGACACAACGGGGACAACACCAGAGAAGACGGGATACATGTGGAGCTGCATGTAAAACGCAATACCAACTACTGAGCGATCTTTACCAAAGCCGATCTGTCATCGAATTGACAGACCCGCCTCAAAGGTATAGATATAAGTGGGGACATTAATAGCCGCAAATAAGTGAAACCAATGCTAGGAGGCCATCTACCTGGTATACCATATAGTGGTCCGCAGAGGGGCCCGATATACGCGCACAATGAAGAGACTACCTATCCCAATGAATCCACTGAGAAAATGGTCTTGGACGAAGTACGCCAAGGGAAAAAAAATGAACCAAGCGCCGCAAGTCATAATCGACATAGTAGTGGCCTCGCTATGACTCGAGAAGGCACAGAAACCAAAGGAGAACGCAACCAAGACAAATCCAATACATCAAAAACGAAAGAGAGGATAAACCAAGGAAACCACAACACATAACCAAAACAAACTGAAGCAAAGGTCAAATCAAAAGAAGCATCGGAGATGCTAAGATGCCTCGCAAATGCAAATCCACCAGAAAAAACACCCCATGACCTACCACATCATCCTCCAAAGGAGGAATTAATGTACCAAGGAGCTCACTCATACGAGTGACATGGCCCATACCAATGCAAAAGGCTTCGCAACACATAAGAGAACATAGACAAAAATCATCAAACACTAATAAAGAGCAAGGAGATGTTGCGGAAAAAAAAAACGAATAGAAATGTATTGATGGTGAGGCAAAATAAACAAAGATTGTCACCAGCAAAGCAATCACAGATCTAGCAATAAAAGAAATAATACAAGAGGTTTAAGTGGTTCCACTAACGTCTTGTTAGTGTACGTCCACTTGGGGAGAGGAGATTTTGTTACTTTTCTCAATAAGAAAAAATTACAAAACTGATAGTAGGGAAGAAGAACTTTTAGAGATGATAATACATTCACCTAATTCCTATCCTTATATAAGGATTAATGCTTGGGGTTGAAGTAATTGATTTATGATATAAATCAATGCCTAATTAATTCTCCTGGTAGGCTTCCTTGTTTAACCAATCAATTAGGGAATTAATTCCTTACTTCACTATCCCAAAAAGAAACCTTCTTCAAATCCTTCCACTTTATGTAGGTAATTTATTGCCTATCCCTTTTACAAATAAAAGAGCAATAAATGTCTGATATCTTCCAAATCTTCTGCAAATTGGAAATATTATATTCCCAAATTAACAATATTTCCCAAATCTTCTCTAATTGGAAATATTCTATCACCATAATATCTTCCAATCTTCAGCAAATGGAAATATTGTATCACAAATTCTAACAATCTTCACCTTGATACTATATTTCCTTGAAAGCATACCAACTCCACCTACATCTTCTTACTCTAAACATCTTCTCAGACAAGACAACATGGTTACTTCCCTAATGAGCTTCGGCATGGCCATCACCCATTGCACTTTGTTAACGAACTCCAGCAACGTCACCGCCTGTCAACAAAGTGTACAAAGTAACCCCTTCAAGTAAGACCTATCAATCTTCACCACGAAAACAAACGTCTCCATGAACCATCTCAACCCTCTCCCCACACCGTGCCACCATGTGGCACCTAGCATTTCGATAAGCGATTCCAGTTCGAGCAACTCCCGAACTTAGCAGTCTGCAAAGACTTATGCATATCCACTGCTTTCTCCTTTGATCTCTGACCAACTTCAGACGATTCCTTCTTCTGCTTATCAAGCACATCCTCTTGGCAAAATCCCACCTTGTTAAAGCTTTCCCCTTTGATCATATTATGCCTTCGCAGAAACTCAAAGTCCCTTCTCGTATGCCTAGTTTTGACATCTTTCCACGAGAACTGTAGGCTCCAACCTTTGACTCTCCAAGTACAGTGCTTCCCATCTCTTGAATTTATTTTCTTCTTTTCCCCTCTCTCCATACCAGCTAATAAGGCTTCCGAACTACTTCCTCCTCTACCTTCTCTGAACCCCTTCATCTGATCCTTCAAGTCCTCAAATAGAAGACCTGCCTTCACATCAAGATGTGCCTTCACTGAAGTACCATCTCTCATCTGCATGGTGAAAAACGTATTCAGCAAAATCAGACGGTTGGTTAGTGACTTCTTTAGATAGAGTTTTTCCAGCTTGGTCCAAATGTCCTTAGCAGTGGTCTCACCGCTAATATCTGAAATGACATTTTCTCCCATTGCCAATTGTGAAGTAGTAAATGCCCATCGTTCCATCTCCTTCCTTTCCATGGCTGAAATATCATTCGTCAACTCCTCAGGAGAAAATACCATAGGATGAATATTATTCCTCACTAACACAGCTTTCATCCTCCATTGCCTCTTCTCGAAGTCTTTATCCCCATTCCATCTTTCTATTGCTAACTGAGATCCTACTGCCATATATGTCCCTTTGACATATGACCTTGATACAATTGCTGAATTCTCCTTATCTCCTGCCATAATGCCTAACTCCCTTTCTCAATCAACCTCGTAGCTCCGATACCAATTGTTGCCAAAACAAACAAAGATAGTCACCAGCAAAGCAATCACAGATCTAGCAATAAAAGAAATAACACAAGAGGTTTATAGTGGTTCCACTAATGTCTTGTTAGTGTACGCCCACTTGGGGAGAGGAGATTTTATTACTTTTCTCAATAAGAAAAAATTACAGGACTGATAGTCGGGAAGAATAATGTAACAACCCAGAAAATCAGGGCCAATTGAAAATTTTTTTTTAAAAGAATTTTTGTTGGAAAATGTGCCAGAATTTAAAATTTTCAATTTTAAATAATATTAAAGCCACTGAAAATAGTCAATTTTCAAACGACCTCTGTTTCCGACGAAACCACTTTTGTTGGAACCGGAATGTCAAATTATTGCTAGGTTTCAATTTTTAGAATTTTCCGAGTTAATATGTGAGCGATGCAAAAGAAACTGTGTTTTGTCAGTTTCAGTCAATTTTAATCGACTTCAAAATAGCCATTTTTCAAACAGTCTCAGAATTCGACGAAATTAGTCTCGTTAGAACCGTATCGTCAAAACAAAGCTAAAAATAATTTTTCTGGATTTTTCTGAGGTCGTATGTGGCCCCGGTAAATTAAAATGTACAGTTAAATTTAATAAATAAATGATTTAAATATAAAATTAAATAAAACAGGCAGTAGACTTTGGAATTGGGCCTCGAGACCTGTTCCATTGGGTCCGGAACGTGGGTATTTGCCTAGGGACACTTTTTGTTGGACTGAAATATGATTAGTTTAAGAGTTTTAGATTTAATTGTAAAAACAACATTTAAATATTATAAAAATACATGGAAATTAAACCCAAATCCTAATCAACTAACAGCCGCCACCATCTTTGTTCCTCCAATGGCCGAAAAATTCTAATCTTCTCTCCCTCCGTTCTCACAATCCAGGCATCCGTTTCCAGTAAACTCAGAAGCAAATCGAAGAGCATCGAGTCCTCGAGGAGATGAACGGTCATGATCATCTAAAGTGGGGTAGATCGAAGGATTTCGGGCCCCAAAGTTCCCCGGATTGGGCACGAATTGCCACGCCGTGGGGCCACCGAGTTCGCCTGAACTCCTGGCGTGGGTGGAGCTCCTTCCGGCGCTTCGAACGGCGCACTCCGATCATGGGCCGACCCCCTGGCGACGATGGTGTTAAGCCCTAGGCCGACGTCGAGGTCTGTAGCCGATACTGGGAAGAAGAAGCATATTTTATTTTCTTAATTAATTAAATAATTTATTTATTTAAATTATCCGATCTTTGAAATTCAATATATCTCTCATACGAGGTCCGTTTCACGAACCGTAAGTTGCGCTGGAATCAGAAAGACGAGATCTTCGCGATGGCGCTGACCAGATCTGAAACGGAGCACTTTGAAATTTCAGCAAAATTTGAACATGAACAGAAAGCAAGGTGAGATATCTATTTAAATTTAAATTTAATTATTTATTTTATTGTATAATTTATATATATTCATTCCATATGAAATTTATGTTGTACTTCTATTTTTTTTTTCCAATGCTGGTTGTGTTGTGATTGGTTTTGATTGTGTATGTATGTCTGTTAGGAATTGTGTGTATACGACAAAATCATTGTATAGATATTAAATATTTTATATTCATGAATGTCAAATTTGAAGTGAGATTCTTATTTTAAAAATTAAAATTAATTAATTATTTATCTTACTGTATTCACTCAGCATGAAATTTATGTTGTATATATTCATTTGGATGTTGATTGTGCTGTGATTGTAATGTATGACTGATTGTGATTTGTAATGCCTGTGATGCTATTCTAGATCTGTAAATTTTAGTGTAATCTCTGTGAAATTCTCATCCTTATTTATTTTTATTTTTACAATGAGAAATTTAACCTTTGCTTTTGTCTTACAAAATATAATGTAAAATGGTTTTTTTTTTTTCGGTTCACAAAAGAAAGTTTAAACCTTTATTTTATGATTCACAACATAAAATGAAAATTTGTGTTTTTATTTTGGTTAACAAAATAAAAAGAAAGGTGAATCTTTATCTTGATTTATACAAAAAGAAAAAAAAATCTTTATTTTGGATTTTTGATTTATAAATTAAGGAAAGCTTAGATCTTTTACATTTTAATTAAAGGATAAACAAAGTTTTAATCTTTGTTTTGACTTACAAATATAATAAAGTTTTAATCTTTGGGTTTGATTTACAAATATAACAAAGTTTTTAATCTTTATTTTTGTCTACAAAAATAAAATGCAAATCTTGATCTTTACTTTGTTTACAAAATAAAAAGAAAGTTTTAATCTTTTATTTGGTTTACAAATTAAAATGCCAATTTAAATCTCAATTTTGTTTACAAAATAAAATACCAAGTTTATTCTTTATTGTGTTTACAAAATAAAATACCAATTCTTATCCTTTGTTTTGTTAACATAATAAAAAGCAAGTTTTTATCTTTAATTTTGTTAACATAATAAATGGAAGATTTTATCTTTATTTTTGTTTACAATATAAGTAACCAGTTCTTATCTTTATTTTTTATTTTTTTTTGTTTTACAAAATAAAAGAAAAGATTAAATCTTTTATTTACATAGAAGAAAGTTATCCTTTTATTTATCAATTAAAAGATTGTTTGATTTCATCTTGAATTACAAATTTAAAAGAAAGTTTGAACCTTTATTTTGATTTACGAAACAAAGGAAAGTTTGGATCTTTTAAAGAGAAATAAAGATTAGATATTTTATTTGTTTCATAAAATAAAGTAAAGATTAAATGTTTTTATTTGATTTACAAATAAAAATAAGGATGAGGCCTTTCATTGTGATTCATCAAATTTATACACAAAATCATCATTGTGTTAATTTATTTCTAATAACACAAAACCCATCATTGTGTTATTTTATTTGTAAAGGCACCAAAACATTGTTGTGTTAAATTTTAGTTGTAAAGGCACCAAAACATTGTTGTGTTAAATTTTAGTTGTAAAGGCACCAAAACATCGTTGTGCTAATTTTAGTTATAATGACATAAATTACACCGTCATGTTATTATAGTGGAAATGAATCAAAGATCGACATATAAATATATTCATATTAGAAATGTTGATACTAGAAAAGATGTATACATTAGAAATATAAGTCCACTCTTTCATTTGCATTCTAAAATGCAAATATTACTTAGAAATAGAAAGATAACATTTATTTCAATGTAAATAAAAATAAAACATTAACATCATTTTTCTATGTAAAGAAAAATAACTAGGAAACATCATTTCCTATGTAAAGAATAGTAAATAGAAAACATCATTTTTTATGTAAAATAAATAGAAACCACTATTTTTTTTTTTGCTATGTAAAGAAGACATTTACATTCTTCTATGTAAAGAGAAGAGAATAGAAAACCTTATTCCTTTTCAATGAGAAAGTAAAGGAAATTGAAACTTACATTTTGTAATGTAAAGGATATAAAAGTAAAGATTACATTTTTCAATGTAAATAAAAGAAATTAAGGAATTTACCTTTCAAGGTAAAATAAAAGAATTTACATTTTCAAGGGAAAATAAAGAATCCACATTTTTCCGTGTGTAACAGAAGAACTTACACTTCCAATATAAATAAAAAGGGGATTTATATTTTCAATGTAAATAAACATAGAAATAGATATTTTGTTTAGGTAGAAAAGGATAAATATACATTTTTGTGTATAAAAAGACAATTAAAGTAAAATACACATTTTTATGCATAAAAGATAAAATAGACCTTTTGTTAAAGTAGAAAAAGAATAAAAGATAAAATATACATTTTGTTAAATAAGAGAGAAAAAAGGTGCTTAACACGAGGTTGGATTGAGTCGTGATGTAAACCTGCCCGGACCCGCCCGGCTGTCCAGTAATCACAACAATACCTATCCAATGTGAGAAGTTAAAGCATATATATTAATTTTCTTAATTTACATTTTATATATGTAAGTTACTTCAAAATATTTAGTGTAAATAAATAAAACATAGACAAAGGAAGACATATATATTTACATTAGGTAAATAAGAGATTAAATAAATTACATTTTTATATGTTATTAAAAGAATATATTTTACACTGTAAAGAAATTTACATTTATATGTAATTAAGATTATAAGAAATAAAATTACATTTTTATGTAATTAAGATTATGAGGAAGAAAATTACATTTATGTAATTAAGAATAAATAGAAAATATAGAACAAATATGTGAATTAAAATTTATTTACATTTTCCTATGTAAATAAAAAGATTAAAAATAATTATTATGTGAATAAGTATTTATTTACATTTTTCTTATGTAAATAAAAAGAACCAATTTGTAAATAGTAATTATTTACATTTTCTTATGTAAATAATAAAAAGAAAGGTTAGAAAAGAATTAACATAAGATATTCTTTTTATGTTAAAAAGGAATATTAGAAAGGAATTAAAGAAATACAATTATTTACATTTGCTATGTAAATAGGATTGGCAAAGGAAATTGAAACTATTTATTTACGAATAGTGTAAATAAATATGAATAAGAAAATAGATACATTTATTTACAATTAATGTAAATAAATATAACAAAAGTAAAAGTAAAATGTTTATTTAAATTTAGGTAAATAAGTAAGAAAAATATAAGAATATCTTTATTTACATTTAGGTAAATAAATAGGGTAAGAAAAAGAATGTAATTTATTTACATTTAGGGTAACTAAATTAAAACATAGATAGAACATAATTTATTTACATTTAGGTAAATAAAACAAAATATAGAAAAAAAAAGTATAATTTATTTACATTTAGTGTAAACAAAACAGAGTTATTAAAAGTGATATTTTTATCGTCATTTAAGATGCGATAAAAAGAATAGACTTTTGAAATTGGAATAGTCAAACGATTTATATATATATATATATATAAATATAAATAATAAATTAAAAGGAACGCGCGCGGCAGTTCGCGTATCGGCAATCGTAACTTTAAACGGTTATACAGAGAGATCCGACCGTCGGATTTTCCCAAAACTGGAGCCGTTTGGACCGCTTTGGGAAGATCTTTCCAATGACATAAATTTCGCCAAAATCCAACGGTTAGATTTCAAGATATGTGTAAATCAAATTTGGTTGAAAACAACGCCAGGGTCGCCCATCGACCCGAAGCGTCGTTAAATTATTTAGGCTATTTTTATGTAAATAAAAATAGTGATAGGTCATTATCAAATATTAACAACGATATGAAATGTTTTCAAATTATATATATATATATATATATATATATATATATGCGAGAATCATTTGAGAAGACCGAGTTCAATCTCATTTCAAATGATTATACGACGTTTTAAATCTAAGAGTTGAAGACGGCGATTGAAGACCGACGATCTTCACATCGAATGGGTAACTAGCGTTGAGGTCCTTGATTGATTTGCTCCCAAGACGGGGCTAAGATGGTAGTTATCCGGACGTAGTGTTGATTTGTACGGATTTGACTTTCGCTCAGACCCAGAGCATAAGTTTATAAATGGAATGTATGTCTGACGTTGTAGTCCTTTATACTACATTCGTTGATCTCTGTTAATACATATCTGCTTGGTGGTTAACACCCTTCTCTGAGACATATGAGCTTAGAGGTTATATATTGGCAGGAATCAACGGTATAGTATGGACTGACAATGTGGCATGCTAAGATGCATTGATCAAGGCTTTTGTTGAAAAGCAGGCCTTGTGGTTGATGATCAAAGCACGGCCTGTTTAGGCGTAGCTTTGTGTATAGCGTGACTTCGCGAGCCTCACACCCCGGTATGAGTCAAAAACGGGATATGGACCGTAGTGAGTTCACACGTTTCTTTCTAGCTAGAGTGGTGTCAGTGACCTACCAGCCCTGACATTTTACTTATGTGGATGATGGATTTTGAGGCGCCTCGTTATTTTTATACGCCGTTGATGGTCATACTATAGGTCCAAAGGGACCGGGAAACGTGTGTTCAGGCATAACCAATCCACTGCCCATAGGCGGGGACCGGCCCTACCGCTTCCAAGGGTTCACTGCGGGGAATCCTGAGGCATTTGCTAGAGTGTCTTGAATCGGAGACGATCTTGCCCCTAGCCTCGACTCATAATGGAATCCAAATTTCCAATACGCCCTTGCGGTTTTGATTGTAGAACTAGTATTGGCGACATGCTATATGGTAACCATGCCGTCTAGGATTGCTACTTATGATTCAAAATCTTTTTATTAAAACATATATACACTAATAATAATATCAAATCCGTTTTATACGTATCAAGCATCTTTTGACCATTATAAGGTAAAACCCTATCCTCTTGTGTGCGTTGCATTGTGTGATGGGACCTGGGTCTTATAATGGTTTCATTTTTCCAAAAAGACATTGCGTTATTTCTCGATTTACTTTAGTTTATGCACCGACAATCCATTTGAATAAAACCCGTTCCGCATTAGCGGCGTGGTCCTTGGATTTGTCTTATTAGTTAAATTAGTTTAGAATTCTCACACCAGTCCCATGACTGACTCGTAGTTTGTTTCACTTTGCAAACTCGGGTGCCCTCTTTCCACACGGGCAGTCGAGTAGCTTTTTGCAGATATCTCTCTCTTTAGCAGGTCCTGGATCGAAGCCTAAAGCTGTGTCCAGAGCTTAGAAGTCTTCCGCTGTTTAATGTATTAAATCTGTTGTAATTTATCTTCCGCTGTAGTTTACTTAATTTATACTCTGATATATTCTGTACTCTGATGTTATATTATTGTAATGTAATAAAAGTCTGCTGTTATTGTTCTAATGTATTGTATTCCCAAAGTTAAAGTATTCGAAGATTTCCAACCTTTGGGTCAGACCTGTGTGGTTTATGGTCAATTCAAAGAGCGGGAATTTCCGGGTCTTTACAGTTGGTATCAGAGCTCTGGTTAGCTCAAATCTTTGGGGTACAACTCGTTAGAACTGAACAAAGACTCATCAGAGATTGGATTAGTAATATCCAATAAGAATACTCATTAGAGATAGGACCAGCAGTGTCCTAGAATGAGAAAACTCATTAGAGATGGGGTAAGTAATGCCCTAGGATGAGTTCAGAGTGATAAGCTTATAATTAACGTATTTTAATTATATATAATCTATTTTTGAAAATATGATTTTAAATATATAAAAGTATATATATTTGATAAGTTAGTCAACAAATAAAATTAATAAAAGAAAATTAAAATTTGGTTAGATAATTAAACAACTTTTACCTTAGTTCCTTTTCGAGGACGAAAAGATTTTAAGTGGGGGAGACTGTAACAACCCAGAAAATCGGGGCCAATTGAATTTTTTTTTTAAAAGAATTTTTGTTGGAAAATGTGCCAGAATTTAAAATTTTCAATTTTAAATAATATTAAAGCCACTGAAAATAGTCAATTTTCAAACGACCTCTGTTTCCGACGAAACCACTTTTGTTGGAACCGGAATGTCAAATTATTGCTAGGTTTCAATTTTTAGAATTTTCCGAGTTAATATGCGAGCGATGCAAAAGAAACTGTGTTTTGTCAGTTTCAGTCAATTTTAATCGACTTCAAAATAGCCATTTTTCAAACAGTCTCAGAATTCGACGAAATTAGTCTCGTTAGAACCGTATCGTCAAAACAAAGCTAAAAATAATTTTTCTGGATTTTTCTGAGGTCGTATGTGGCCCCGGTAAATTAAAATGTACAGTTAAATTTAATAAATAAATGATTTAAATATAAAATTAAATAAAACAGGCAGTAGACTTTGGAATTGGGCCTCGAGACCTGTTCCATTGGGTCCGGAACGTGGGTATTTGTCTAGGGACACTTTTTGTTGGACTGAAATATGATTAGTTTAAGAGTTTTAGATTTAATTGTAAAAACAACATTTAAATATTATAAAAATACATGGAAATTAAACCCTAATTCTAATCAACTAACAGCCGCCGCCATCTTTGTTCCTCCAATGGCCGAAAAATTCTAATCTTCTCTCCCTCCGTTCTCACAATCCAGGCATCCGTTTCCAGTAAACTCAGAAGCAAATCGAAGAGCATCGAGTACTCGAGGAGATGAACGGTCATGATCATCTAAAGTGGGGTAGATCGAAGGATTTCGGGCCCCAAAGTTCCCCGGATTGGGCACGAATTGCCACGCCGTGGGGCCACCGAGTTCGCCTGAACTCCTGGCGTGGGTGGAGCTCCTTCCGGCGCTTCGAACGGCGCACTCCGATCATGGGCCGACCCCCTGGCGACGATGGTGTTAAGCCCTAGGCCGACGTCGAGGTCTGTAGCCGATACTGGGAAGAAGAAGCATATTTTATTTTCTTAATTAATTAAATAATTTATTTATTTAAATTATCCGATCTTTGAAATTCAATATATCTCTCATACGAGGTCCGTTTCACGAACCGTAAGTTGCGCTGGAATCAGAAAGACGAGATCTTCGCGATGGCGCTGACCAGATCTGAAACGGAGCACTTTGAAATTTCAGCAAAATTTGAACATGAACAAAAAGCAAGGTGAGATATCTATTTAAATTTAAATTTAATTATTTATTTTATTGTATAATTTATATATATTCATTCCATATGAAATTTATGTTGTACTTCTATTTTTTTTTTCCAATGCTGGTTGTGTTGTGATTGGTTTTGATTGTGTATGTATGTCTGTTAGGAATTGTGTGTATACGACAAAATCATTGTATAGATATTAAATATTTTATATTCATGAATGTCAAATTTGAAGTGAGATTCTTATTTTAAAAATTAAAATTAATTAATTATTTATCTTACTGTATTCACTCAGCATGAAATTTATGTTGTATATATTCATTTGGATGTTGATTGTGCTGTGATTGTAATGTATGACTGATTGTGATTTGTAATGCCTGTGATGCTATTCTAGATCTGTAAATTTTAGTGTAATCTCTGTGAAATTCTCATCCTTATTTATTTTTATTTTTACAATGAGAAATTTAACCTTTGCTTTTGTCTTACAAAATATAACGTAAAATGGTTTTTTTTTCTGGTTCACAAAAGAAAGTTTAAACCTTTATTTTATGATTCACAACATAAAATGAAAATTTGTGTTTTTATTTTGGTTAACAAAATAAAAAGAAAGGTGAATCTTTATCTTGATTTATACAAAAAGAAAAAAAATCTTTATTTTGGATTTTTGATTTATAAATTAAGGAAAGCTTAGATCTTTTACATTTTAATTAAAGGATAAACAAAGTTTTAATCTTTGTTTTGACTTACAAATATAATAAAGTTTTAATCTTTGGGTTTGATTTACAAATATAACAAAGTTTTTAATCTTTATTTTTGTCTACAAAAATAAAATGCAAATCTTGATCTTTACTTTGTTTACAAAATAAAAAGAAAGTTTTAATCTTTTATTTGGTTTACAAATTAAAATGCCAATTTAAATCTCAATTTTGTTTACAAAATAAAATACCAAGTTTATTCTTTATTGTGTTTACAAAATAAAATACCAATTCTTATCCTTTGTTTTGTTAACATAATAAAAAGCAAGTTTTTATCTTTAATTTTGTTAACATAATAAATGGAAGATTTTATCTTTATTTTTGTTTACAATATAAGTAACCAGTTCTTATCTTTATTTTTTATTTTTTTTGTTTTACAAAATAAAAGAAAAGCTTAAATCTTTTATTTACATAGAAGAAAGTTATCCTTTTATTTATCAATTAAAAGATTGTTTGATTTCATCTTGAATTACAAATTTAAAAGAAAGTTTGAACTTTTATTTTGATTTACGAAACAAAGGAAAGTTTGGATCTTTTAAAGAGAAATAAAGATTAGATATTTTATTTGTTTCATAAAATAAAGTAAAGATTAAATGTTTTTATTTGATTTACAAATAAAAATAAGGATGAGGCCTTTCATTGTGATTCATCAAATTTATACACAAAATCATCATTGTGTTAATTTATTTTCTAATAACACAAAACCCATCATTGTGTTATTTTATTTGTAAAGGCACCAAAACATTGTTGTGTTAAATTTTAGTTGTAAAGGCACCAAAACATTGTTGTGTTAAATTTTAGTTGTAAAGGCACCAAAACATCGTTGTGCTAATTTTAGTTGTAATGACATAAATTACACCGTCATGTTATTATAGTGGAAATGAATCAAAGATCAACATATAAATGTATTCATATTAGAAATGTTGATACTAGAAAAGATGTATACATTAGAAATATAAGTCCACTCTTTCATTTGCATTCTAAAATGCAAATATTACTTAGAAATAGAAAGATAACATTTATTTCAATGTAAATAAAAATAAAACATTAACATCATTTTTCTATGTAAAGAAAAATAACTAGGAAACATCATTTCCTATGTAAAGAAAAGTAAATAGAAAACATCATTTTTTATGTAAAATAAATAGAAACCACTATTTTTTTTTGCTATGTAAAGAAGACATTTACATTCTTCTATGTAAAGAGAAGAGAATAGAAAACCTTATTCCTTTTCAATGAGAAAGTAAAGGAAATTGAAACTTACATTTTGTAATGTAAAGGATATAAAAGTAAAGATTACATTTTTCAATGTAAATAAAAGAAATTAAGGAATTTACCTTTCAAGGTAAAATAAAAGAATTTACATTTTCAAGGGAAAATAAAGAATCCACATTTTTCCGTGTGTAACAGAAGAACTTACACTTCCAATATAAATAAAAAGGGGATTTATATTTTCAATGTAAATAAACATAGAAATAGATATTTTGTTTAGGTAGAAAAGGATAAATATACATTTTTGTGTATAAAAAGACAATTAAAGTAAAATACACATTTTTATGCATAAAAGATAAAATAGACCTTTTGTTAAAGTAGAAAAAGAATAAAAGATAAAATATACATTTTGTTAAATAAGAGAGAAAAAAGGTGCTTAACACGAGGTTGGATTGAGTCGTGATGTAAACCTGCCCGGACCCGCCCGGCTGTCCAGTAATCACAACAATACCTATCCAATGTGAGAAGTTAAAGCATATATATTAATTTTCTTAATTTACATTTTATATATGTAAGTTACTTCAAAATATTTAGTTTAAATAAATAAAACATAGACAAAGGAAGACATATATATTTACATTAGGTAAATAAGAGATTAAATAAATTACATTTTTATATGTTATTAAAAGAATATATTTTACACTGTAAAGAAATTTACATTTATATGTAATTAAGATTATAAGAAATAAAATTACATTTTTATGTAATTAAGATTATGAGGAAGAAAATTACATTTATGTAATTAAGAATAAATAGAAAATATAGAACAAATATGTGAATTAAAATTTATTTACATTTTCCTATGTAAATAAAAAGATTAAAAATAATTATTATGTGAATAAGTATTTATTTACATTTTTCTTATGTAAATAAAAAGAACCAATTTGTAAATAGTAATTATTTACATTTTCTTATGTAAATAATAAAAAGAAAGGTTAGAAAAGAATTAACATAAGATATTCTTTTTATGTTAAAAAGGAATATTAGAAAGGAATTAAAGAAATACAATTATTTACATTTGCTATGTAAATAGGATTGGCAAAGGAAATTGAAACTATTTATTTACGAATAGTGTAAATAAATATGAATAAGAAAATAGATACATTTATTTACAATTAATGTAAATAAATATAACAAAAGTAAAAGTAAAATGTTTATTTAAATTTAGGTAAATAAGTAAGAAAAAGATAAGAATATCTTTATTTACATTTAGGTAAATAAATAGGGTAAGAAAAAGAATGTAATTTATTTACATTTAGGGTAACTAAATTAAAACATAGATAGAACATAATTTATTTACATTTAGGTAAATAAAACAAAATATAGAAAAAAAAAGTATAATTTATTTACATTTAGTGTAAACAAAACAGAGTTATTAAAAGTGATATTTTTATCGTCATTTAAGATGCGATAAAAAGAATAGACTTTTGAAATTGGAATAGTCAAACGATTTATATATATATATATAAATATAAATAATAAATTAAAAGGAACGCGCGCGGCAGTTCGCGTATCGGCAATCGTAACTTTAAACGGTTATACAGAGAGATCCGACCGTCGGATTTTCCCAAAACTGGAGCCGTTTGGACCGCTTTGGGAAGATCTTTCCAATGACATAAATTTCGCCAAAATCCAACGGTTAGATTTCAAGATATGTGTAAATCAAATTTGGTTGAAAACAACGCCAGGGTCGCCCATCGACCCGAAGCGTCGTTAAATTATTTAGGCTATTTTTATGTAAATAAAAATAGTGATAGGTCATTATCAAATATTAACAACGATATGAAATGTTTTCAAATTATATATATATATATATGCGAGAATCATTTGAGAAGACCGAGTTCAATCTCATTTCAAATGATTATACGACGTTTTAAATCTAAGAGTTGAAGACGACGATTGAAGACCGACGATCTTCACATCAAATGGGTAACTAGCATTGAGGTCCTTGATTGATTTGCTCCCAAGACGGGGCTAAGATGGTAGTTATCCGGACGTAGTGTTGATTTGTACGGATTTGACTTTCGCTCAGACCCAGAGCATAAGTTTATAAATGGAATGTATGTCTGACGTTGTAGTCCTTTATACTACATTCGTTGATCTCTGTTAATACATATCTGCTTGGTGGTTAACACCCTTCTCTGAGACATATGAGCTTAGAGGTTATATATTGGCAGGAATCAACGGTATAGTATGGACTGACAATGTGGCATGCTAAGATGCATTGATCAAGGCTTTTGTTGAAAAGCAGGCCTTGTGGTTGATGATCAAAGCACGACCTGTTTAGGCGTAGCTTTGTGTATAGCGTGACTTCGCGAGCCTCACACCCCGGTATGAGTCAAAAACGGGATATGGACCGTAGGGAGTTCACACGTTTCTTTCTAGCTAGAGTGGTGTCAGTGACCTACCAGCCCTGACATTTTACTTATGTGGATGATGGATTTTGAGGCGCCTCGTTATTTTTATAGGCCGTTGGTGGTCATACTATAGGTCCAAAGGGACCGGGAAACGTGTGTTCAGGCATAACTAATCCACTGCCCATAGGCGGGGACTGGCCCTACCGCTTCCAAGGGTTCACTGCGGGGAATCCTGAGGCATTTGCTAGAGTGTCTCGAATCGGAGAGGATCTTACCCCTAGCCTCGACTCATAATGGAATCCAAATTTCCAATACGCCCTTGCGGTTTTGATTGTAGAACTAGTATTGGAGACATGCTATATGGTAACCATGCCGTCTAGGATTGCTACTTATGATTCAAAATCTTTTTATTAAAACATATATACACTAATAATAATATCAAATCCGTTTTATACGTATCAAGCATCTTTTGACCATTATAAGGTAAAACCCTATCCTCTTGTGTGCGTTGCATTGTGTGATGGGACCTGGGTCTTATAATGGTTTCATTTTTCCAAAAAGACATTGCGTTATTTCTCGATTTACTTTAGTTTATGCACCGACAATCCATTGGAATAAAACCCGTTCCGCATTAGCGGCGTGGTCCTTGGATTTGTCTTATTAGTTAAATTAGTTTAGAATTCTCACACCAGTCCCATGACTGACTCGTAGTTTGTTTCACTTTGCAAACTCGGGTGCCCTCTTTCCACACGGGCAGTCGAGTAGCTTTTTGCAGATATCTCTCTCTTTAGCAGGTCCTGGATCGAAGCCTAAAGCTGTGTCCAGAGCTTAGAAGTCTTCCGCTGTTTAATGTATTAAATCTGTTGTAATTTATCTTCCGCTGTAGTTTACTTAATTTATACTCTGATATATTCTGTACTCTGATGTTATATTATTGTAATGTAATAAAAGTCTGCTGTTATTGTTCTAATGTATTGTATTCCCAAAGTTAAAGTATTCGAAGATTTCCAACCTTTGGGTCAGACCTGTGTGTTTTATGGTCAATTCAAAGAGCGGGAATTTCCGGGTCTTTACAAATAAGAACTTTTAGAGATGATAATACATTCATCTAATCCCTATCCTTATATAAGGATTAATGCTTGGGGTTGAAGTAATTGATTTATGATATAAATCAATGTCTAATTAATTCTCCAATTCTCCTGGTAAGCTTCCTTGTTTAACCAACCAATTAGGGAATTAATTCCTTACTTCACTATCCAAAAAAAAACCTTCTTCAAATCCTTTCACTTATGTTGGTAATTTATTGCCTATCCCTTTTACAAATAAAAGAGTAATAAATGTCTGATATCTTCCAAATCTTCTGCAAATTGGAAATATTATATTTCCAAATTAACAATATTTCCCAAATCTTCTCTAATTGGAAATATTCTATCACCATAATATCTTCCAATCTTCAGCAAATGGAAATATTGTATCACAAATTCTAACAGGAGAGATACACCAAGAACGCACCTGAGTACATAGCTGTTGAATCAAACATTCAACAGCAGTAGTGCGACTTACCAAAGAATGAGCCAAAAGCACTAGAGTATAAAGGTGCAAGCTCCATGAATCATTCAAGTACAAGCAGAAATTTGAAGCGCGGAAGCTTTTCAAATGAAGTCAGAGATCTGAGCGTAATTATAACTTCAGAAGGGCCAAAGATCTCGGCAGTTAGAGGTTCCGAAATAACATCTCCTATCGAGGCAATAATTACTTCAACAAGAGGACAAGATGACACAAAGGAACCACTAATCTGAAATAAACCGATTGAAGAAGCCACAGGAAAAAAATCCCCAAAAAGAATCCCTAGAGAGATGGAGAAAATCAGAGCGCATCTTGAGAGGACCTGGGAGAACCAAGCAGACTAGTGGAGATTAAAGAAGCAGAGAATAGGAGGAAGACGCCAAAGAAGAAAGCGAAGATTATGTTGGAAATAAACTTGGTTTTTAAGGAAACATTGATTATTTGACAAATTTTATTCTTGTATTTAGGGAAGCACAAAATAAATGGTAATAAATATTAGAGTTATCAAAATAAGATTAGAGAAGAATCTAGACTAAACAAATATGTAAAATGAAGAAATGTCCAGAAAAAGAAAAGTCTAGAGATTTTCTCTTATATAAATTAGGATGTAATCACTCATTTGAATAAATCAAGCAAGTATGAAGCAAATTTTGTAATCAAGTTATATCAAGCAATAAAAGTTTTTCCTTCTTCTCAAAAATAAACTATTCCACTTTCTTACAATTCATCTTCCTCCTCTAAAATTCTAACAAAGTGGTATCATAGCTACACAAATTTTCCAACAAAGTGGTATCAGAGCCTGGTTGAAATTATGACATTTCTATTTTTTTCGACGTTTGTTCTCACAAAAGAGAATTTTGAGGAATGGAGCAGTAGGAAATAAGAGGAGCTAATCTCCAAAGGTTTATGGGAGATTGTTGAAAATGGCTATGAATGGCGTAAAGATGTTGAAAGCATGTCGCAAATGGACAAGAAAGTCTTTGCGAAATTAAAACGGAATGATTACCGTGCTCTTTCTGTGATTGCTGAGAAAGTCGACGAAAAAGCTTCGGATCTCATTTTTAGAGGAAGGTGTACAAAAGATTCATGGAACCTCTTGAAAAAGGTATATGGAAAAGATAATGCAAAGATAATGAATGAAGATAAGTTCATTGATGAAAAAGATGAAAAAGAAGAATAGTGAGAACGTGAAAGAGAAGGAGCAAGAGAAGAAGAAAGAAGGGACTATGCCAGAGCCTATGGAAGAAGAGAAGATGGATGAGACAGAGAAGAAGAGGAAAAATGAGGTGCAGAAGCAAATGGAAGCTAGGAATGTTGCTGATAAAAGGAATGATATTGAAGTTGGGCTTGATGCACATAATGCCATGAATGTTTATAGGACGGTTGAATCAAATGAAATAGGAAAAGAAAATATAGCTAAAGTTGAAGAAAGTTTAGTACCCATGGTCGAACAAGAGAAGAATGAATCTGATATTATTGAAGTGAGTTCGGTCATCGAAGCGGAAGAGGAGAATAAAAGTGCTAGCAACATTAATGCTATTGAAAAAGAGAGAGATTTGAAATCTATTGAAGTTGAGTTTTGCGCTAATGATGTTGAAGAAGCTGACAGTGTAGTGGAGTTGAATGAGGTAGACGATGAACAAAAAACTCAAGTTGAAGAAGTAAGTGAAGCGGTGCCTAATACAAAGAATGCCGATAATGAGAACCTTGATGATGTTACTGAATCTAAAATTATTGATGAGAGAGAGGATGCTATCATGGAAGAAGAGTTTAAAGTCGCGCTTGAAGCTGTTGGTGAGAAAAAGGCTACCGTTGCTGTTTGTTCGGTATTAGTTAACACAAACAAAGAAATTGAATTGAACAAATACTGTAAAAAAGAATTTTTTAAAGAATTCAAAGACACCATATATGGCTCATTCAAAGTTTATGACACCGGAACAAGATGGAAGCTAGAACACATACTTTTTGGAATGTCTTGTGCGAATGAAGGAGGACAAAATGAATGGAACACAACTGAAGAAATTGCATTGAAGATCTTCATATTGGGAAAGAGGAAGAAACGAAAAAAGAAATTTTGGATAATTTCTTTAGTCCTACCAAAGCACGTAAAATACAAAGAATCAAAATCTTGCATGAATGTGCAAAACCAAGTTTACAGAGGGATGTTGGAAATAAACTTGGTTTTTAAGAAAACATTGATTATGTGACAAATTTTATTCTTGTATTTAGGGAAGCACAAAATAAATGGTAATAAATATTAGAGTTATCAAAATAAGATTAGAGAAGAATCTGGACTAAACAAATATGTAAAATGAAGAAAAGTCTAGAAAAAGAAAAGTTTAGAGATTCTCTCTTATATAAATTAGGATGTAATCACTCATTTGAATAAATCAAGCAAGTATGAAGCAAATCTTGTAATCAAGTTATATCAAGCAATAAAAGTTTTTCCTTCTTCCCAAAAATAAACTATTCCACTTTCTTACAATTCATCTTCCTCCTCTAAAATTCTAACAAAGTGGTATCGGAGCTACACAAATTTTCCAACAGATTAGCAAGAGAAACGAGACGCCATTTTTAGCCGTTGCATTATAAAAAAATTAGGCAAATTCTATTTGAACACGAGAATTTGCTGAGTAGCCCCCTACAATCCAGCAAAAATGAGGAACCCCTCATTTTGCTGAGTAGCCCCCATGAAATTAAAAAAAAAACGAAAATACCCTTCCTCGTAGGTACTCCACGTGGTTTGTAAGAAAACCACGTAGGAGCACTGCGTGGTACGTTAGAAAACCACGTATGGGCTCTACGTGGTTTTATAGTGTACCTCGTAGTGCTCCTACGTAGTTTTCTTACAAACCACGTAGAGTCTCTACGAGGTAGTCTGGACAGTTAAAAAAAATATAACTAAAAAGGGCAGTTTCATCCTTGAATTTTTTCATTAAAAAGGGGGGTGGGGGGGCTATTCAGTAAATTTTTGGGTCTGAATAGAATTTGCCAAAAAATTACGAGTCCTTCTAAGTTAAGACTTCATCTAGGAAATCCAAATAAGTAATACCAAGCAACACATTATAGTCTAATGTGAAAAGTCTTATTAAAAAAAATGCAATGATATTAGGGGCATGGAACATCTACTGGGATGATTCACTTTTTCCCCCCTTTTTTTGACACTGGAAGATGGCTGTATACATTTTTAAGGCTATTGACGTGTGTACAAAATCTGAAACTCCCTAATTTCTCTTATTTTAGTTTTTGCTTTATGTCCGACAACCCAAAACCCAACTCATACAATGGAAAGTATCATTCAGTTAATGAAAACGGTAAATATCGAATGAATTTTATAATTATTCGGACTGCCTCAATCAGAAGTCATTGAAGGACAACAGCTGTGTTGATGGAGAAACAAATAAAACATTGTGTACCTTAGAGGTTGAAGTATTGCACAGGCACTCAGCTGTGAAAACACTACATGTCCATTGCATGGAACAATCCATTTGCATATGTGCCGACAATTACCTCGGATGAAGCAAATATAGGTGAAACTATGTTAATTTTAAATTTTCACTGCTATATAATGACTCTAAAAGGAAAACGAATATAGAAATGATTCTAAAAGGATTACAAATGTGCAATTTTAATGCATTTTGACAATTGGCATCATGCAATGAGAAGTTCAACTCTTTTTCCTCTGTAATCTATGCTTTTTATTCCCTTCTCTTGTATATTGCAGGTTTTCGCTCACATAGAACACCACACAAACACACACACACACTTATAAGTTGTCATTTCAGTTAGGATTCACTAATCAGCGTTCTCATTTATTCTAATATTGTCATTTCAGTTAGGTTTCTATTCCTCAATCAAATTGTCATTCCGGTTAGTTTTCTATTCCTCAATCGCTCCATTAAACATTCATTATTGACATGTAATTAAAATGTAAGACTTAAATGGATTATCCAATCAAAGATGAACCAACGCCAATTGTTTTTGGCTTTTTTTCCGTTATGTAAGTTTAAATGCAACATAAATCATGAATCCCTCATCCATGATTTTTTTTTTTACTAAATTGAAAACTTAAACAGGTCACCATCCGATAACTTTGTTTTATTTATTAAGTTTGCCAAAGTATTTCAGGCAAATTGCAAGACTGAAACTAAATATGAATTATTGCAAGACTGAAACTAACTATGAATTATTTTCCATTTAATAAGTAGAATTTGAGAAGTGAATCTATACAATGCAAGTAAGAACATGCAAAGGAAACCACTAATGAAGAAAACTGCTGCATACTGCAATTATTGGCACAACAGATGTCATAATTTTCTCTCAACATATGGCATTTGTCGACACAGTAGATGTTATAATTTGCTATAGGTGGACAACTACGCATAGAAAATGCCACTAAAAAAATATTAGTACTGTGCATACTCGAAACACACAATTATTCAAAACACATACGTTGCAAATCAGCGATTTATTAACAAAATAGGAAACAACAAAGTAAAAATGAGTTCTGTGACTAATGTATAATTAATTGTTGAATTAAGATGGATCTATGTAAACGTCGGGTAGGCGTCAGCTGTTGATAATTTATTGGTTTTTAAGAGTGTACTCACCAAAATGAAAATGGAAAATGGAGTTTACCTAAAATTAGTATAACCCAAGATAGCAGTCGGTTGAAAATCATGGTGCACAAACCTTAATATTGGCATAAATTTGGTGAGAGCATGAAATTGATAAAATGACCAACTTACTTAAACTGATTTCAAAGAAGATTATTATTATTATTATTATTATTATTATTATTATTATTATTATTATAAAATTAAGGCAAGACTACGTACTTGAGGACATATGGTCAGTTTTTTTATGAACTAAGTGCAATCCAATATATTTATATTTTTGAAAACATCTAAGAAGGTCAACATTGTTTTTATTAGAAAATCTCAAAGATTGTATTATATCAAAATGACATGCAAAGCATGCTTTCATACACGGATTCAGCATCCATGGGATGATAGTGGCAGGTATTGTATCAATATGGCACAAAATCAATGATTTCATACATGGGATCGCCTTCAATTTAAGAGAGTTTAATCCAAAGGACAGCAGTTAAATAAGAATAGTATTGCCTCGTTGCATGCTACGTAAGAAGAAGCCTAAACAGAAGTATATTTGTTCATGGTTTTGTTTACATACTTAAGATAAGAATTCATGACATGGCATTGGATAAATAATTGTAGCACAAAGTCATTGTAACATCCCAAGATTTTACGATAAATTTTATTATTTAATTTAATATGATTTTGATATTAAATGGCTGTAAATAATATTTAGTGATTTAATTTGTGAAATTTGACGGTGAAAACATAATTGAATTGCTTAATATAATGATAATTGATGTCATAATAGTAAAATTTTGATTTATAAGTTTATATGAATTATATTTTGATTATATAAAATCAATAAACCGTTAAATTTAATTTAATGGTTAATTGGTGAATTAATTGGTGAATAACAAATAATTTATTTATGTTAATGAACAGGCAAAAATTGTCATTTTGCAAATGATCTCAGAATTTGATGCAATTCAAATTTTTTTTTTGGACTTAGAATGTCAAAATATTATCAGGTTTAAAATTTCAAGTTATTTGAAATTAGTATGTAAGCGTAGTGAAGCTAAACGCGTTTTGTAAATTGCATTGAAATTTGTACGTTGTTTATTTTAAAATATAACGTTTTAAGTGAAACTACTATAGACTTTAGAACTGTTCCTTGAAACCTTTCCCATTGCGTTCAAAAGGCGTCAAAATCTATTGTTAGGCAGTAAGCGGACCTGATTTGGAGTCCGTTCGAATTTTTGGCTTTATAACACGCAAATCGATAAATATATTATTAAAATAATTCCAAAAACCTATAAACAATGGCAGCTGCCGTGTAAAATTCGATGGCCACGAATTTTCGAAAATTCAATCCCTGATATCTTTCAATCCACATGATGAAATCCAATGATTCAAAAACCAAATCGAAGATCTTGATCTCCTCTTTCCATCCATACGGTTGATTGTTGGTTTTGATTTCTCAATTCTCCAGAAAAAGAACATGAAGGCAGCGCTTTCTTTCGCATTTTGGGGACGGTGAAGATCGCCGGAGGTGGGCGGGTTTTGGCCGGGGGCGGAGCTCGTGAGGGCGCAGGCGGCGGTGGAGTTGGATCGGGTGCTGGAGCTCTCGAAATCCGTGCGTGGTGATAGGATCAAATGCGGTTTTGGGTTCGTGAAAGTTTCCTGGAATTGAATGAACGCGGAAGAGAAAGGAGGCACAGGGAATTAGAGAAGGGTGCGTTTTTTACATGTCCCTATTAAGTTTCAAAATATAAAAAAAAACCCGGTGATAAAAAAAATAAAGAATACATCCCTGTTTTCGAATTTCCGTTAAAAAAATTACTGCTGTACCCTTACGCATCTATCGCTCCTATCATCTTGCTGAAATCATCTCGCTTAAAAAATCAAAAGTACTCAGTATATCGCTCCTATCAAATCGCTCAAAACCCTAAACCTAAAATTCTGCAAAACCGTCGATCAATCCTACATCGATTCCTCGATAGTACTTAGTCCGATCGCTTCTTCAATCTCGCGCAAAACCAAATTCCACGGTTTTGAAAGACTCTGGAGCAATAAAAACCAAATTCGTCCTGTGTTGCTGTGATGTCGACATATTAAAGTACAAAAATTAGCGAAATAAGTTATTAATATAATTGTTTGTTTCGTTCTGTATGATTGTAAGCGAGAACGTTTAAAAATTAAATATTTGAATGCATTTATATGCTATTCAGCAAAATTTCAGTAAAATATGCATATTTATATGCATATATTCTAGATATATGCATACATATATGCATATATTATATATTATGTTTTTCTGATTGCTTGATACAGAGAAACATGCAGATATGCAAATTTGTGTAAATGTAGTTTAAAAGATATCGCACAGTAGTAGTTTTAACCAAAAAAAATGCTTGATTGTTTATTTGAGTGATTTTTGCACAATTTTGTGCAGGTTTAAAGAAAAGGTGCATATATTTATGCAAGTATTTTGTTGTACATCAATTCAGTATTATACTATTATTCTAATTATGCAATTCAAATATGTATTTTGTTGTACATTAGTTATATGTACGCAATTATTATTTGTATTATCTGCATATTCGTATGCAAGTAATAATAACATTTTCATAAAAGTATGCTAGTATTTAACTTCTGCAATTCCAATTTGCAAATTTTCAAAATAATTGCATACAATGATGCTAATATTTAGAACAACTGCACACCAGGATGTTAAAATTCCAGGTTATTATCTAGAACCAAACTAACTTGAAACCGTACAAAATATACCTCAGCGAGTCATTATTGCAATTAATAAACAACAGACCATTGTTTGAAATCAAAATACCAGTACGAATATTCAAAAAAAATCATGTAATAAATGCACATAAACATGCAACTGTTATTACTAAATTTATTTGTTTATGCAAGAATTAAAAAATTTCTGAACAAATAATTGCATACTAGTAAACAACAATTCTAATTATCTGCATACAAATATGTAACTATCTGCTGGCATTTGCAAACTTTCAATCAACACTTCAAAATTGAATTCAGAGATTTCTTCATGGCGGTGCAATTTTTTGCATACATGTATGCAAGTTTTGCCAATAGTTGCATACATGTATGCAACTATCTGCATACGCATGCAAAAAATATGTGCGTGCATACTGAATAATTGCATACAAGTATGAAGGTACTCAGAATAACTGCATACTTGTATACAAGAATACGTTGAAAGTCGTAGGCAACGCAATAAGTCCATACTTCTATGTATTTTTTCTATATAACTGCATACTTATATGCAACAAATGATCAACAATAGTATGCTAGTAAGTGGATTCGCAGTTTAGTTGTTTGAAGGTACTACTTCTTCTTTCTTACAGTATAAACATACCAATTTTTTTTTGTACAAATGAGGTAAAGGAATGTTCAAAAATACTGCATACATTTATTCAAATATAACGAATATTTGAATACATTTCAGCTTAAAACAAAACGGGCAATCAAAAACAAATTTACAACAAAATATTGAACTGATATTATTACATCACATAATTGTTTCTGCATAAGTATATACATGCTTACAATTCAGGAAAATAATAATATTTCTGCATAAGTATATGCAAGTATTTTACATATATATGAATAAAATTTTAAAATATCTGTTTTTCTGCGTGCTTGATAAAAAGTTGCATACAGATATGCATATATTAAGAATATATGCATATTTGTAGGCAACTTTTTAACAGAATGCTGAAGACAGATAATTAAAATATATGCATATTTATATGCATATATGTAGAATATGTGCATACTTATACTCAACTTTTCTGAGTACATGCAAAACCAAGTGTTCTAACAATAGTTTCATACGTTTCCGCTCAGATCAACAAAAAACGAGGTCAAAATGAAATCTGCACCTGTAAAAAAAATATTAACAATTATAAGTCACCTGTAAAAAAAAAAAATATTAACAATTAATAATATACGACTAAACTAGTTATGAATAATGAATCAATATAATTCAACTGCAAAAGTGAAATCATTATACAAAGTAAGAAAAAAAGTAAAAATTACCTTGATGAAGACGCATACATTTAATAAATAAGTATATACATGCTTACAATTCAGAAAAATAATAATATTTCTGCATAAGTATATGCAAGTATTTTACATATATGCATACATATATGAATAAATTTTTAAAATATCTGTTTTTCTGCGTGCTTGATAAAAAGTTGCATACAGATATGCATATATTAAGAATATATGCATATTTGTAGGCAACTTTTTAACAGAATGCTGAAGACAGATAATTAAAATATATGCATATTTATATGCATATATGTAGAATATGTGCATACTTATACCCAACTTTTCTGAGTACACGCAAAACCAAGTGTTCTAACAATAGTTTCATACGTTTACGCTCAGATCAACAAAAAACGAGGTCAAAATGAAATCCGCACCTGTAAAAAAAATATTAACAATTATAAGTCACCTGTAAAAAAAAATATTAACAATTAATAATATACGACTAAACTAGTTATGAATAATGAATCAATATAATTCAACTGCAAAAGTGAAATCATTATACAAAGTAAGAAAAAAAGTAAAAATTAACTTGATGAAGACACATACATTTAATAAATAAGTATATACATGCTTACAATTCAGAAAAATAATAATATTTCTGCATAAGTATATGCAAGTATTTTACATATATGCATACATATATGAATAAATTTTTAAAATATCTGTTTTTCTGCGTGCTTGATAAAAAGTTGCATACAGATATGCATATATTAAGAATATATGCATATTTGTAGGCAACTTTTTAACAGAATGTTGAAGAGAGATATTTAAAATATATGCATATTTATATGCATATATGTAGAATATGTGCATACTTATACTCAACTTTTCAGGAATATTGAACTGATATTATTACATCACATAATTGTTTCTGCATAAGTATATACATGTTTACAATTCAGGAAAATAATAATATTTCTGCATAAGTATATGCAAGTATTTTACATATATGCATACATATATGAATAAAATTTTAAAATATCTGTTTTTCTGCGTGCTTGATAAAAAGTTGCATACAGATATGCATATATTAAGAATATATGCATATTTGTAGGCAACTTTTTAACAGAATGCTGAAGACAGATAATTAAAATATATGCATATTTATATGCATATATGTAGAATATGTGCATACTTATACTCAACTTTTCTGAGTACACGCAAAACCAAGTGTTCTAACAATAGTTTCATACGTTTACGCTCGGATCAACAAAAAACGAGGTCAAAATGATATCCGCACCTGTAAAAAAAATATTAACAATTATAAGTCACTTGTAAAAAAAAAAAAATATATTAACAATTAATAATATACGACTAAACTAGTTATGAATAATGAATCAATATAATTCAACTGCAAAAGTGAAATCATTATACAAAGTAAGAAAAAAAGTAAAAATTACCTTGATGATGACGCATACATTTAATAAATAAAAACTGGATCACATTCAGTCTCTGAAAATACAAGCCGCCGCCGCCATTTATACAAAGTGAGAAAATTGTCGATCAGAAATTCCAAAAGAATAAGCCGCCGCCATTTACACAGAAAATTACGTTTAAGAATAAAATAAATGAATAATATAAAATATCGGATCTGATGCAATAATTAAGGACGAAATATTTAGTTTGGGCAATTCTGTAAAAAATATTCGGCTAATTTAAAAACAAGGATGAAATTTATATGTTTCAACAGGGGAGGATGTGAGGCTAATTAAGTTTAGATCTAAGGATGTGAGCCTAATTTTCACATTAGAGAATTAGGGCGCTGATGTGGCAAGTTTTCTCCCATTTTTGTTTTTTGTTTTTTTAATTACCAATCACTAAAACTTGCATAACTTCTTCATACGAATTCAGAATGATACGCGGTTTGTTGCATTGGAATCGTATCGACGAGCTCTTCGCAATGCCTCTGGTTTGAGATGATTCTAAGAACGTTGAATTTTGGGCTAAAAATTGGATTTCAACCTCGTTCGAAATCAAGGTGAGTGATTAAACTCACTCACACGTAACTAAAGTATTCTAATATTAGTTAAACTAATATCATGTCATGATATGATTGTATGGATTGATGTTTGACAGGCTAAATTGCATATTTATATTGATTTGCATCGATAGTGTAGTTTAATTGGACTGTTAAATACAATTTTACAGTTAAGTTAAAAATTTGACATATCATTACTGTTTAAAACCTAACATCTAAAATTTGTAAATTATTATGATATTGGACTGTTTTGTGTGTATTGATGTGATGAGTGGCTTGAATTTGATATGTTGACATATTGATGTTAATTGTGTAAATTTACCTGTATTCATATTTATTCGTATATGACCGTTGTTGTGGCGATTAACCCCAATCATTACCCTAGACGTTACGGGCATCAAATAAACCCGGGATTAATCATTAAAACGAATTAAGAACGTAGGTTGAAATGATAAATACCTATGACCCTGGTTTGGATTGAAATGATATATATCCTTTCCCAAAATACTAAAATTAAATTTTAAGTATCATTTGGCCATAGGATAGAAAATTATATACGGACACCGGTTGGTTAAATAAAAATATGTTTTAACCATGAATTTGAAATCTTGCTTTAAAGACGATATCGAGGATGTTTTATAAACTAATCTCCTTTGAATATGAATTTTGGATTTGGAATATATAAACCAAAGGACATTGATTAATATATAAACTGAAAGTAAATGAAGTCAAAATTGAATTGAGTTGGTATTTATTTGGGATGTTAAATTTAATCGATATATCGAAGTTGAATTGGTTTGACTTGAAATTGAAATACGACTGCAAGTTTAATTGAAATTTTAAGGAAACGATTCTAATTCCAACTATAATATTTCAAAACCATTTTATAAACTATTTTAATAATAATTATATTTTCTATATAAACTATTTTACTTTATTAATATTTTATTTTATAAATTATTTTAAATAAATCATTTTATAATTAACTATTTATTTTATAAATTATTCTAATATTTTAACTATATATTTTACTAAATTTGATAATTCTACTTTAATTTCAAACAATTTATTTTTCAACTATTTCAAATTATATATCTAAACTATTTCAAATATATTTTTATTATTTTAATATTCAAATTATTAAAGTTGGAATTATTTCAAGATTTTGATTGGTTTAAATGGAGATTTGAGTATGAATAATATTCTATTTTGAATATTAAATGATTTCGAAAATCTTATATTTTCGATATGAAGTACGAACCCCTTTGAAATGTAAAAGAACTGAACGGTGTGAAAAATGTATATGATTGGTTGTTAAAGAGACCGGGATCGGATATTGTCATACTCTCTACCAACACCGAAAACCACTTTGACAACTGTGTACGCGGTGGAGTTCCAGAAATGGTGTTGGATGGATTTGGAGGCGATTACTAGATTTGAAGAAAGAGAACGGTGATGGATATCCTTGACCTTCGGGTCGTAATAAAAATGGCTAAACAGGGCTATACCGTGACCGAGTGGGGTTAGCTACCTCCATCAGCAACACTTCTTCCTTTATTACTATAGTCCCTCGGTTTGATTGATTGATGTGCATC
Source organism: Allium sativum (assembly GCA_030737875.1). Lineage (NCBI taxonomy): Eukaryota > Viridiplantae > Streptophyta > Magnoliopsida > Asparagales > Amaryllidaceae > Allium > Allium sativum. Next base: position 254,114,469 of record CM060927.1, on the reverse strand, counting down.
CGTGATTTGGGAGTGTTGTCCGAGGTGGGCGGTAGTCGCGGCTATGCGTTACCACCAGTCCGGGCGTGCAACTAGTATATTCATACTCTGGGCATTCCTCGTGTGCCCTATCATATTATCCTGATCGAGACCCCTACGATTTTGATTTAACGTTGTCATATCACGGCGCTTCCCTATCCGCCGACGTACTGGTGTGTTATATGCAAACTGTACGACAACGATATAAACGGTGTAAGGGTAATAATTTTAATCCCGCTTACACTATTTTAATATTTTATATTTAACAATAGACACTATTATAATAGCGTATTATATTATATGATATTAGTTTGACGGATCCTTAGGAGATGGAAATTCCCGTAACATCTCTTAAGCTATTGCACTCATATTATTGCATGAAATTTGATTTAACTAATATGAGAATGATTTAGTTCTGATACGAGTGTTTATTGTGTTTCTTTTATGTAATACGCTCGGGTCAGCTTGAGTTCTAGTCATTGAAGACGATGTTATAAAGATGAAGATGGAACTTGCCAAAAGTTTTATTATTTATTCCGCAGCAAATATTGGTATGTTTATTTTAGTTAACTCTGATAATTGTCGAAAAATATAATCAAATGTATGTTTTAATAGCTTCATGAACTGTTATTTGATTATTATAATTTGTCCTTCCGCTGGGAGATTCTGTGTTTGTTTTTCTTCTTCTCTTTCTTTTCTTGTATAAATCCCAATAACTATCCGTATTTTTTATTTGTTCATGTCGACATTGAGGATCATTGTCGATTTGAACGGTCAAAAATCATGGATGTTACAATTTGGTATCAGAGCCTATACCCAACCCTTGGCTTTATTTGGGATTAACTCATTAGAGTTAGGGTATAAATACTCTAGAATGAGCTTGAGTGTATATGAGGGAGCATACTTGTAATTTTTATATAAAATGGTTTTGTATTGTGTTGATTTGTTCTGTTGAGTATTTATGAATTCTGGTCGGTACTTGGGACGCCAATGTATCGATAGGAATTCCTAAACACTCGAACAGAGCTTATCGACATAATGTTGTTTTGAATTATATTATATATATTAAATTATTTGAAAATACATGAATTTTGATTTTGTTGATGATAATATTAAATTTTCATCATATATTACTCGATTAATTAATAATTAAAACCATTGGTTGTTGATTGGTTTAAGAAAAATTAAATATTGAAAATTTATTGATAATGAAATAAGAAGTAAAATATGAATTTGAGAATTTGATTTTGGGTGATTTTGTAACATTGATTTGCAAATGGTTTGAAATAATATATTTATATTTTAAAAGTGTTTCACATAGATTTTTTTTAAAATGAATTATAAAAAATAAAAAAAAAATAAGTGTATACCCATTTTTCTTTGAAAATGATTTTTGTGATGAGTGCACGCATCATTGACATTTATTTTCAAGAGTCTAAGTAGGGAGACATTTAATATTTTGTTTTATGAAATTGAACTTTATTTGTATCCCTTTTATAATATGGTTTTATGTAAATGATATATTATATGAAAAAAAAATTGAAAAAAAGAACCCGAAATTTAATTCTTGAAATCTTGAATAAGTAATGAATTGAAACCTCTGAATATTAAGAGTGTTATAATTAAAATAAAATTCTTAAGAATTGGATAATAAATTGAAACGAATGGTAACCACTGAAACTTGTGCAATAATCAATTCTGTTCTATAACATGAATAACTTACCAATTAATTAAGAAGTTTAAATGTTATAAGAGTGTGCAATCGGATAATATACAAGTTTAGTATGGATAATGATGGTGAATTTTTTTTTATATATATATACGAATGAAACTAAATTATGAAATAAACGATTTATACTTGGTTATGTTTGAAATTGAATTGAACTAACTAATGCAAATTAACAAAATCAATGAATAAGTTAATAGAGTGAATAAATTGGTTATGAATTAAATTGTATTGATATTGATGGTTAGATATTCGACGACTTAAGATAATCGATATTTCCAAGTCGAAATAATTGTTTAACTTATTGTGTGAAAATATAAGTGAATAGGCTTATAATTATAAACTTAACGATGGTTGAACGAATTAATTAAATTAATTAAAAACGAGCTCGTCACGTAGCGACAGTTCGTAATTTTCCGAAGTGAGATTAAATGAATGTATAGAATCCAAAATAAGTCGAAAATTTTTGAAACAAGAATCTTCCGGTTCTATTAGATTATAGTTTACTAATGAAGGAGAAATTTTTAAATTTCAACTTGTAAATTTGAAGATATGTGTAAATCAAAATTTCAGAAAAACAGCGTCAGGGAAATTCACGCTTTAAATTTTAATTATAAATAAAATGAACGACAATTAAGTTTAAACGAACTCTAAATTTGGTTGATAAAAGTATTGAAGGATATTGAACTAAATATGAAACATAATTCAATGTAAGTCAACTAAATATGAATTGGAAAATTTGGTTGTTTATTTAAAACGGTAACAACTCATAACTTGAACAATGATATAGAGTAATAAGTAAAATAAACCAAGCGTTGACATTGGTAATGAATTTGAGAATGAAATATAACAAATGAAATTATGAATTGTTTAAAAGTGAAATAAACAATGAAATCATGCTTAGAAAAAGTGACATTGAAAATTTTTGTTATATTGCTTGGTTGAATGAATATAATTGATTGGATATTTGATTTATGTTTTAGTTGCAATTGCTAAATTCATTTATGTTTACTGTAAACATATATATATATATATATATATATATATGTTATTTCTTTTATATGTTGTTGAGTGCTTAGTAGGTACTGAAGGAAACTTGCTTGCATTGGAGATACTTGCGCATAAAAATTGCTTTTGCTTGCTAAAAAATAAATAAATCGCTGATAACGCAAATGAAAGGTATGTGTATCGAATTTATATATCGTATTTTGGCATTTTATATTGTTTTCCCCAATTTTTGGATGCCTTATCATTGAGATGAGATGTATATATATATTATTGTTTTCCAGACCTAATCATACAAAGAAGACTCGGCCGAAATTTTTCGTGAATTTACGACTTAGAAAATTTTGTGAAAAATTGTGTTTTGTGTAAGTTAAATTTTCTTTGTTTAATAGAAATTTTATATTATTTCAACTTTATTTTGTCACTTCATTTCTACGTTCTTTTTCGAGGACGAAAAGTTTTTAAGTGGGGGAGAATGTAACGTCTCAAGATTTTGCGATAAGTTTTATTATTTAATTTAATATGATTTTGATATTAAATGGTTGTAAATAATATTTACTGATTTAATTTGTGAAATTTGACAATGAAAACATAATTGAATTGCTTAATATAATGATAATTAATGTCATAATAGTAAAATTTTGATTTATAAGTTTATATGAATTTTATTTTGATTATATAAATTCAATAAACCGTTAAATTTAATTTAATGGAAAATTGGTGAATAATGAATATTTTATATATGTTAATGAACAGGAAAAAATTGTCATTTTGCAAACGATCTCAGAATTTGATGCAATTCATTTTTTTTTTGGACTCAGAATGTCAAAATATTATCAGGTTTAAAATTTCAAGTTATTTGAAATTAGTATGTAAGCGCAGTGAAGCTAAACGCGTTTTGTAAATTGCATTGAAATTTGTACGCTGTTTATTTTAAAATATTACGTTTTAAGTGAAACTACTATAGACTTTAGAATTGGGCCTTGAAACCTATCTCATTGCTTTCAAAAGGCGTCAAAACCTATTGTTAGGCAGTAAGCGGGCCTGATTTGGAGTCCGTTCGAATTTTTAGCTTTATAACACGCAAATCGATAAATATATTAATAAAATACGTCCAAAACCCTATAAACAACGGCAGCCGCCGTGTAAAATTCGATGGCCACGAATTTTCGAAACTTCAATTCCTGATATCTTTCAATCCACATGATGAAATCCAATGATTCAAAAACCAAATCGAAGATCTTGATCTCCTGTTTCCATCCATACGGTTGATTGTTGGTTTTGATTTCTCGATTCTCCAGAAAGAGGACATGAAGGCAGCGTTTTCTTTCGCGTTTTGGGGACGGTGGAGATCACCGGAGGTGGGCGGGTTTTGGCCGGGGGCTGAGCTCGTGAGGGCGCAGGCGGCGGTGGAGTTGGATCAGGTGCTGGAGGTCTCGAAATCCATGCATGGTGATAGGATCAAATGCGGTTTGGGGTTCGTGAAACTTTCCTGGAATTGAATGAACGCGGAAGAGAAAGAAGGCGCAGGGAATTAGAGAATGTAACACCCCACTCCCGCTATGATCACTCACTAAGGGAATGCCATAGCATCGGTGGAGTATTTTAGTGAATATAGAACAGAAAAATTACAACAAGACAGATATAAATAGTACTTGAAATTTTAAAACATCATCTCATAACAGCGGAAGTAAAACAAGTCTGGTTACATCATAAAACCACAATAAAGGTCAAGTACAATATCCATCAAAATAAAGAAGTACATAATCCCACTCTCATACAATAGCCAAACAAAAGAAAAGATAACTGGATAACTGGAGCTTTACATCTATCCAAGCTCCTAAAGACTGGAACAGCAATCCGATCAAGCTCCACTACTGCTAGGATCCACCGTAGGACCTGAGGGTTGGGAAAAAGATAAAAACAACAGGGTCAGACATAAGTCTGAGCGAGTCCTATAACTTTAACAATACAATCGTTAAAGTAACCAGAGAAGACATAAACTGATATACGGTAACATATAGGGATGAATGGCTACCCTAAGCAGTCAACTAAACGAAGATAAAGGATAAAGACGCATCTACCCTCCCTAAGGTAAATTACTAAACTGCACCACACCAGTCGTTCCTAACTTAAAGGTTGATCCCACCCAAGGACTTATAAAATTTACTAATTAGTACCTGCGTACCCCTAGGTGACCAAGTAGGCGCCACGGGGCCCTACAATCCACTAGGTGTACACACTACTTCCCATTCGATCGGCTCCCTAACGTAGATACCCGTGCTGGCCCCACCGTGGGATGTATCATTCCCCAATGTGGCAACCTGATGAAACTAAAGGTGCACGGCTTATATCTACTCGATGCAACAACGGCTTACCTACCAGCCCGGGCCCACTCACGCATATGAAGCCCGTTGGACTTGCGTTGTCACCGCTAACCCGTTTGCCTCTTACAGTCAAGCCCAGTATGCGTGTCCCGTCCTCGACATGGGTCGAGCCCACAAAGATACGTATGGGTTACTGGTTGAAATGGGCCTCCACAAGCTACCCACCTAAGCTTGTCCCTTTTTCTAGTATATCCCACTTAACCCTTTAATCATGTTTTAATTACATGTTCTATTTTGGTTAAGTATTCTAATCGTATTTTCTATTGCCACCCAAGGCAACCACTAGATTTTCTCATGCCACCCGAGGCACCCACTTAACCCCTCATGTCCCTCTACATGCTAATGTGGTTAAGTGTTTCTTAATTAATTAATTAAGAACGTAACCTTTGTAAAGACCTCTCACATTAGACTGTCTTTTATGACCGCTGGTTAAGCCGGTTGGGTCCGGGCAGCCTTATGTCATAACAGAGTCTAACCTCGTGTCTTTACATTAATTACGTATTTAGTTTGTGCCTAAGACCTCTCACATTGGGCTAACATTTGTAGCAACTGGTTAAGCCGGTTGGGTCCGGGCAGTTTTACGCTACAACTGAGTCCAACCTCGTGTCTTAGTCAATTAATTACACCTAATTAATCACCCTCATAATTTTATATTAATTATCCCTAATTAATCAAGTTTTCTTAACATGGGTAGACCTAACTTAATAGGTAAATTCCCATGGGGTAGACCTAACTCAATAGGTAAATTCCCAACACATAGTATGGGTACACCTAACCAAATAGGCAAATTCCCATACTATGTTTATTTATTTTGTGTTATGCATAATTATATTAATTTCACACAATCTTATTAACTTATGCATTTAATTACCCCATCGTTCCCACGTAATTTCGTTCATGATATAACACATATAAAAGGTGTCAACTTGCATATGAATGAACATGTTTCAAAGGTGCCATCTTGCATATTAACAAACACATAACTTGCATATGAACTTGCATAACATGTCACATAACTTGCATATAATATGTCACATAACTTACATATTCATTTTGCATAACAAACTTGCATATTAGCTTATAGACTTGCATAATGTGTCATCATGAACTTGCATATTAATAAACATGTAACTTGCATATTTACATACATGTAACTCGCATATTAACAAACATGTAACTTGCATATAAAGAAACATGTAACTTGCATATTTACATACATGTAACTTGCATATTAACAAACATGTAACTTGCATATTAACAAACATGTAACTTGCATATTTACATACATGTAACTTGCATATTAACAAACATGTAACTTGCATATTAACAAACATGTAACTTGCATAGCATATTACCATGAACTTGCATAACATGCATATGATTACATAGCCCACAACTTGCATATTTAGCATCATGCAAACATAACATACATCATATTAAACTTGCATAAGCTTACATACTCAACATGCATAAACATAAGATTAATGCTAACATCATATCATATGATTCAAAGCTCATTAACCCACATACAAAACCATAAATCTCATCACATCTCATCTAATTAGTTTACCAAAAGATCATCAAAGTGATAGAAACTCACAACTAGCAACTTTGAACACCAAATGAAGAAGATTAAGATGCTAAGAAGGGATTAGAAGTTGATTAGAGAGTGATTAGTATGCAACCCTCTTCATAAAATTAGTGGAGGCCATGAGAGCTAGCATTTTGCCATAGTTTAGTCACTAGGTTTAATTATGAATGAATTAGGGTAGGTTAGGGTCTTATTTATAGATTAGGCAAGTGTTTTAGGCCATAGGATTAACCCTAGATTCAATCCAAGCCATCAAAGCATGTCTTGGGGAAGAAGTCAAGTGTAGGAACCATCTAGGGCCTTTAGATTAAAGATGGACCATGAGAACCATTCAAATGCAAAATCTGCACTTGAGCGAATCGGCCCACGGGTTGACAGCCAAACACCCTGGATTAACCCCTAGTCGACCCAGCGGGCTCGGGTCGACTTCAAAAATCGGCCGGTTCGGTTATTCCCCTCTCCCAATTCGCTGTTTTGAGCATTTTTGCATATTTATTTATTAAATTTTCAATTATATATATATATATATATATCAATATATATATATATATATATATATATATATCTACACAACCCATTTCACTTAATTAAGTATACTTTAATTTGGGAATTTTCGTGAAACTTCGCGAGGCCATATCTTGGTCATACGGACTCCGATTTTCGAAAACTCGGACTCTATTTCGCGTATTTTTCCGAGACGAACACAATGGCATAGCCCGTTTCCCTTGATTCCCATTTTAGAATTAAATTCTGCCTCGATTTATGTTATTACAGGTTATTGAAAATACGGGTTGTTACATTCTCCCCTCCTTAAAGGATTTCGTCCCCGAAATCTTCAAGTTAGGAAGAACGTATCCTACCATCCAATCATCCATCTACTCAAAGCATCATCCACGAGCAATCATTGTCCTTACAAGATTCTAAATGCTGGATGGATATATGCAAAAGTGTGTGTATATGTACTTACCTAATGCGAAAATCAGGCGGTTACTGATACAGTAAACCTCCTTAATGCAAACCATGATAGTGCCATGCATCCAATATGTATGCGAAACCCTATTGACACATACAAATTTCTACATGCGTGCACAACCATACACAAAAATGCATCATCCATATGATAACACAGCCATGATACATCCATCAATCTAACTACCACATCCATTTATGCAATATGCAACATGAAGTGACTGAGCCGATCTAGTGCCTAATGTGTGTGTATATGCATCCACGAGCAACCACTAGCAAACAATTGCATCCATATGCATCCATCAACCATAACATGTTTCAAACACATGTCTCAACCATAGGTTTTACCCTATCTAAAGGTCATAGGTATTAGCGAGAGGATATACTAAAGATAAGATAAGTACTAGACAAGCAATAAAGGAGAAGTTAAAAGACATACTCTCAAAAAGAAATGGATACAAAGAACGCATCTTTGCTTCCGTCTCCCAAGTAGCATTGCTTTCGTCATCTCCCCATTGCACTTTAACTAGCTGAACTTCTCTGTTCCTCAACTTCCTAGTTTCTGACCCAAGGATGCGAGTAGGAGCTCGTCGAATCGTCGCATCACGCTCTACCTCTACATCTCTAAGCAAGCTCGGCTCTACCACCTCCGCGGTCTCATGTAAGCACTTCCTCAAATGTGATACATGGAATACATCATGAACACCACTAAGTCTGTCGGGCAACTCCACCCTATATGCCATCCGTCCAATCCTTTCCTTAATAGGAAACGGCCCAACAAATCTCGGTGCTAACTTCCCTACGGACCCAAAGCGAACAACATTTCTCAATGGAGATACTTTGACAAAAACCATGTCCCCAACCTCAAACTCAAGATCCGTCCTTCTCCGATCCGCATAAGATTTCTGTCTATCTTGCGCTGCTTTCATCCTTTTTCGAATTAAATCAATCTTCTCTGAAGTCTCTCTAACCATATCCGGCCCAAGCAAGATCCTATCCGTAGATTCCCACCAACATGTAGGAGATCGACAAGGCCTTCCATAAAGAGCTTCGAAAGGAGCCATACCAATACTGGACTGAAAGCTGTTATTATATGCGAACTCCACCAAAGGAAGATGTTCTTCCCATGTACCTCCAAAATCCAAGATACAAAGCCTCAAAAGATCTTCTAAGATACGGTTCACCCTCTCGGTCTGACCGTCCGTCTGAGGATGATATGCGGTGCTCAAACACAACTGAGTCCCTACCGCCTCTTGCAAACTTCTCCAAAACTCACTAGTGAAAATAGGATCTCGATCACTCACAATGCTGGATGGTACGCCATGCAATCTAACAATCTCTCTAACATAGACTGAAGCAAGCCATGGAGCGGTCCTCTTACTCTTTACGGGTATAAAATGGGCACTCTTTGTAAGTCTGTCTACCACAACCCAAATTCCCGTATTGCCCTTCCTCGATCTCGGTAACCCGTCGATGAAATCCATCGAGACACTATCCTACTTCCACTGTGGAACTTCCAATGGGTGTAGCAACCCACCGGGTTTCCTTTGCTCCACTTTAACTTGTTGGCACACTAAGCATCTAGCCACATACTCGGCCACATCTTTCTTCATACCGGCCCAAAAGAAAACTCTCTTCATGTCTTGGTACATTTTGTCTCCACCGGGATGAATAGTCATTCTTGAACGATGTGCATCATCCAAAATAGCCTTCTTCAAACCCTCATCTTGCGGTACACAAAGTCTACCGTCTCTATGCAACCATCCCTTATCATCTATGGTGTATCTACCCAAATGGCTGGACGACTCCCCTCTTATAAGCTTCTCTACCAACACAACCAACTGTGGGTCGTCTCGCTGAGCCTCGCCAATCCGTCTCAAAAGAGTAGGTCTAACCTCCAAGGATGCCAACAAACCAGGTACAAAATCAACAGAAGGTCTGAAGTCAAACAAAGAAAGAAACTCCAAGCTTCGTCGTTCCACGAACAATGGACTCAAAGATAGCCTTTTTCTACTTAAGGCGTCTGCCACCACGTTACCCTTACCAGGGGTATACGCTATCTCGAAATCATAGGATGCTAAGAACTCCATCCACCTTTGCTGTCTTAAGTTTAAATCCTTCTGAGAGAATAAGTACTTCAATGATTTATGGTCGGTGAACAACTCGAATCTCTCACCAAGAAGATAATGGCGCCAAGACTTAAGTGCGAAAACAATCGCGGCCAACTCTAGATCATGGGTAGGGTAATTCTTCTCATGCACTCTCAATTGTCTCCCTCCATAGGCTATTACCCTTCCCTCCTGCATCAAGACTGCGCCTAATCCTGTTCCACAAGCATCGGTATAAACAACAAACGGCTTACTCCCATCTGGAAGCACTAAAACTGGAGCGGTGGTCAAAGCTCTCTTTAACCGTCGGAAAGCATCATCACAATCTACATCCCATGAGAAAACCAGATTCTTCTTCGTCAAGCGGGTTAATGGGGCTGATATCTTCGCGAAGTCTTTGATGAACTTCCTATAATATCCTGCCAACCCCAAAAAACTTCTTACCTCGGTAGCATTTCTAGGAACTTTCCAATCCTGGATAGATACTATCTTTGCGGGATCCACAGCTATCCCTTCCTTAGAGACCACATGCCCTAAGAATCGCACTTCTCTTCTCCAAAAATGGCATTTAGAGAATTTAGCTTTAAGACTATGCGCTCGAAGAGTCTCCAACACTTCCTTGAGATGTAAGGCATGCTCTTCTTCATTCTTGGAAAAGACCAAGATGTCATCCACAAAAACTACTACAAACTTATTCAGATACTCTCTGAACACTCTACTCATGAGATCAACAAAGTATGCGGGGGCGTTTGTCAACCCAAATGGCATCACTAGCCACTCATAAAAACCATCCGGAGTCCGGAAAGCAGTCTTCTCTATACTGTCCTCCGCCACTCTTAACTGATGAAACCCTGTAGCTAAGTCCATCTGCGAAAATACTGACGCGCCAACCAACTGATCAAAGAGATCATCTATCCTCGGTAATGGGTGTCTATTCTTCTTCGTGAGCTTATTAAGTTCCCTATAATCCACACAAAGTCTGAGGGACCCATCCGCCTTCGTGGCAAACACTACTGGAGCTCCCCACTCCGATATACTTCGCCTTATGAACCCCTTCTCAAGCAACTCCCCTACTTGCTTATGAAGTTCTCTTCTCTCACGAGGAGCCATGTGGCGTACTGGCAAAGACACTGGTTTGGCATTATCCACCAAATAAATTCGGAAATCTATCTCCCGCTTCGGAGGCAAACCCTTTACTTCTTCAAACACATCCGGATATTCCCGGACTACTCTGACAGAACACAAACTTTCGACCGAAGCATCGAGCGATTCAAGATAACTTAGCAAAACAGATTCCATGGGATTGCAAGAGATCTCGAGAGTGTTACCCAAGCGGGTCATGAGCCTGACAACTCTCCTTTCGCAATCAAGAACGGCACCATTACTGGATAACCAGTCCATGCCCAAGATCAACCCATAGCCCGTGAAGCCCAATACAAAAGCATCACATCTAAACTCAACGCTAAGTATAGAAATCTTCAAACCCAAACATATCATAGACAGATATATGGAGCCCCCAATTGGGTTTGAGACAACCAAGGGATCATCAACTAGACTGGTGTCTAAGTGCAGTGACTCAACTAACGATGATGAGATAAAAGAATGCGATGCGCCAGAGTCAAACAAAGTACGAACTGGATGATCAAACAGAAAAACCAGACTTTCAACGGAAATAGTTCTACCTCTCTGCTGAATCGGTGGAACTGAGAGAACCTGAACTTGCCCCCCTGACTGAGGTGGTGCTATAAGAGCTTGCACCTGGCCTCCTGAGGTAGACCCCGTCTTCTGCCCCTTCTTTGGGCAGTTTTTCACAAGATGCCCTGCTTCACCACAATGAAAGCAACCGGTCTTCTTCTTTTTGCGACAATTCTTACTGAGGTGTCCTGGTGTTCCACAATTGAAGCACTTCTTCTTCGTCTTCTTTTTGTCACCATTGCCTTTTCCGCCCTTGCCTTGTTGTTGCTGTTGCGGTTTCTTCTGATCCCCCTTTTTCTCTGGTGCCTTAGAATTCTTATCATCCTCATGCATAAGTGCCATGTAGACAAGCTTCTCAAAAGTGGCCCCCATAGGAATGTGAGTCATAGCTATTCCTTGCAATGGTTCGTTCAAGCCTCTAACGAACCTCAAAGCCTTCTTCTCCGGTGTATTCACCAACTCTATGCCAAACCTTGCTAATTGATTGAATTTGTTGACATATTCTTTCACCGTGAGATTCCCTTGCTTCAAATTCAAGAACTTCTCCATAAACAGATTCTCTTCCGCCCTTGAGAGAAACTTAGCCCCAAACCTTTGCTTAAAATCTGCCCAAGAGTCAACAGGGCGTTCTCCATTAGTGACCTCCCACCAGAATGAGGCCTCTCCCTTCATTAACCAAGCCGCCAACTTGACTTTCTTTCCCTCTTCCACTTCAAAGATATCTAGCAACTCTTCCACTTCCTTAAGCCAATCTCTAGCCTCTACGAAAGTCTCTGAACCAAGAAAAGGTTTTCCTCCTATAGCCTTGAACTCCTTGCAAACCTTAGCAAAATTATCCACTCTAGGCTGAGGAGGAGGAGCGGTTGTCTCTGGTGTAGTAGCATTGGCCGGACCCGCAGCCGCGGCCCTAGCCTCTTGCAACCTCCTATACCATAGTGGTATAACTAAACCCTCCGGGATGTTAAGATCTTCAGCCATGCTGAAACGAAAGAGGGAAGATTCAAAAAGGAGATTCCGAAAGATAAAGATATGGCTATTGGGGATTATGCTTTTCTTTTTCAAAAACTTTTTCTCTTAGAAGACATGCTTTTAAAAATACTTTCTTCGAAAATACTCTTAGAAAGTAGTTTTTCTCAAAAATTTTATCTGTTCTGGTAACCTTAAGCTCTGATACCACGTGTAACACCCCACTCCCGCTATGATCACTCACTAAGGGAATGCCATAGCATCGGTGGAGTATTTTAGTGAATATAGAACAGAAAAATTACAACAAGACAGATATAAATAGTACTTGAAATTTTAAAACATCATCTCATAACAGCGGAAGTAAAACAAGTCTGGTTACATCATAAAACCACAATAAAGGTCAAGTACAATATCCATCAAAATAAAGAAGTACATAATCCCACTCTCATACAATAGCCAAACAAAAGAAAAGATAACTGGATAACTGGAGCTTTACATCTATCCAAGCTCCTAAAGACTGGAACAGCAATCCGATCAAGCTCCACTACTGCTAGGATCCACCGTAGGACCTGAGGGTTGGGAAAAAGATAAAAACAACAGGGTCAGACATAAGTCTGAGCGAGTCCTATAACTTTAACAATACAATCGTTAAAGTAACCAGAGAAGACATAAACTGATATACGGTAACATATAGGGATGAATGGCTACCCTAAGCAGTCAACTAAACGAAGATAAAGGATAAAGACGCATCTACCCTCCCTAAGGTAAATTACTAAACTGCACCACACCAGTCGTTCCTAACTTAAAGGTTGATCCCACCCAAGGACTTATAAAATTTACTAATTAGTACCTGCGTACCCCTAGGTGACCAAGTAGGCGCCACGGGGCCCTACAATCCACTAGGTGTACACACTACTTCCCATTCGATCGGCTCCCTAACGTAGATACCCGTGCTGGCCCCACCGTGGGATGTATCATTCCCCAATGTGGCAACCTGATGAAACTAAAGGTGCACGGCTTATATCTACTCGATGCAACAACGGCTTACCTACCAGCCCGGGCCCACTCACGCATATGAAGCCCGTTGGACTTGCGTTGTCACCGCTAACCCGTTTGCCTCTTACAGTCAAGCCCAGTATGCGTGTCCCGTCCTCGACATGGGTCGAGCCCACAAAGATACGTATGGGTTACTGGTTGAAATGGGCCTCCACAAGCTACCCACCTAAGCTTGTCCCTTTTTCTAGTATATCCCACTTAACCCTTTAATCATGTTTTAATTACATGTTCTATTTTGGTTAAGTATTCTAATCGTATTTTCTATTGCCACCCAAGGCAACCACTAGATTTTCTCATGCCACCCGAGGCACCCACTTAACCCCTCATGTCCCTCTACATGCTAATGTGGTTAAGTGTTTCTTAATTAATTAATTAAGAACGTAACCTTTGTAAAGACCTCTCACATTAGACTGTCTTTTATGACCGCTGGTTAAGCCGGTTGGGTCCGGGCAGCCTTATGTCATAACAGAGTCTAACCTCGTGTCTTTACATTAATTACGTATTTAGTTTGTGCCTAAGACCTCTCACATTGGGCTAACATTTGTAGCAACTGGTTAAGCCGGTTGGGTCCGGGCAGTTTTACGCTACAACTGAGTCCAACCTCGTGTCTTAGTCAATTAATTACACCTAATTAATCACCCTCATAATTTTATATTAATTATCCCTAATTAATCAAGTTTTCTTAACATGGGTAGACCTAACTTAATAGGTAAATTCCCATGGGGTAGACCTAACTCAATAGGTAAATTCCCAACACATAGTATGGGTACACCTAACCAAATAGGCAAATTCCCATACTATGTTTATTTATTTTGTGTTATGCATAATTATATTAATTTCACACAATCTTATTAACTTATGCATTTAATTACCCCATCGTTCCCACGTAATTTCGTTCATGATATAACACATATAAAAGGTGTCAACTTGCATATGAATGAACATGTTTCAAAGGTGCCATCTTGCATATTAACAAACACATAACTTGCATATGAACTTGCATAACATGTCACATAACTTGCATATAATATGTCACATAACTTACATATTCATTTTGCATAACAAACTTGCATATTAGCTTATAGACTTGCATAATGTGTCATCATGAACTTGCATATTAATAAACATGTAACTTGCATATTTACATACATGTAACTCGCATATTAACAAACATGTAACTTGCATATAAAGAAACATGTAACTTGCATATTTACATACATGTAACTTGCATATTAACAAACATGTAACTTGCATATTAACAAACATGTAACTTGCATATTTACATACATGTAACTTGCATATTAACAAACATGTAACTTGCATATTAACAAACATGTAACTTGCATAGCATATTACCATGAACTTGCATAACATGCATATGATTACATAGCCCACAACTTGCATATTTAGCATCATGCAAACATAACATACATCATATTAAACTTGCATAAGCTTACATACTCAACATGCATAAACATAAGATTAATGCTAACATCATATCATATGATTCAAAGCTCATTAACCCACATACAAAACCATAAATCTCATCACATCTCATCTAATTAGTTTACCAAAAGATCATCAAAGTGATAGAAACTCACAACTAGCAACTTTGAACACCAAATGAAGAAGATTAAGATGCTAAGAAGGGATTAGAAGTTGATTAGAGAGTGATTAGTATGCAACCCTCTTCATAAAATTAGTGGAGGCCATGAGAGCTAGCATTTTGCCATAGTTTAGTCACTAGGTTTAATTATGAATGAATTAGGGTAGGTTAGGGTCTTATTTATAGATTAGGCAAGTGTTTTAGGCCATAGGATTAACCCTAGATTCAATCCAAGCCATCAAAGCATGTCTTGGGGAAGAAGTCAAGTGTAGGAACCATCTAGGGCCTTTAGATTAAAGATGGACCATGAGAACCATTCAAATGCAAAATCTGCACTTGAGCGAATCGGCCCACGGGTTGACAGCCAAACACCCTGGATTAACCCCTAGTCGACCCAGCGGGCTCGGGTCGACTTCAAAAATCGGCCGGTTCGGTTATTCCCCTCTCCCAATTCGCTGTTTTGAGCATTTTTGCATATTTATTTATTAAATTTTCAATTATATATATATATATATATATATATCAATATATATATATATATATATATCTACACAACCCATTTCACTTAATTAAGTATACTTTAATTTGGGAATTTTCGTGAAACTTCGCGAGGCCATATCTTGGTCATACGGACTCCGATTTTCGAAAACTCGGACTCTATTTCGCGTATTTTTCCGAGACGAACACAATGGCATAGCCCGTTTCCCTTGATTCCCATTTTAGAATTAAATTCTGCCTCGATTTATGTTATTACAGGTTATTGAAAATACGGGTTGTTACAGAGAATTTGGGTGTTGATGTGGCAAGTTTTCTCTTTTTTGGTCCCATTTTCATTTTATTTTATTTTTTTGTTTCCAATCACCAAAACTTGCATAACTTCTTCATACGAATTCAGAATGACACGTGGTTTGTTGCGTTGGAATCATATCAACGAGCTCTTCGCGATGCCGCTAGTTTGAGCTGATTCTGAGAACACTGAATTTTGGGCTAAAAATTAGATTTCAACCTCGTTCGAAATCAAGGTGAGTGATTAAACTCACTCACATGTAACTAAAGTATTTTAATATTATTTAAATTAATATCATATCATGATATGATTGTATGGATTGATGTTTGACAAGTTAAATTGCATATTTATATTGATTTGCATCGATAGTGTAGTTTAAATGGACTGTTAAATATAATTTTACAGTTAAGTTAAAAATTTGACATATCATTACTGTTTAAAACCTAACATCTAAAATTTGTAAATTATTATGATATTGGACTGTCTTGTGTGTATTGATGTGATGAGTGGCTTGAATTTGATATGTTGACATATTGATGTTAATTGTTTAAATTTACCTGTATTCATATTTATTCATATATGACCGTTGTTGTGTCGATTAACCCCAATCATCACCCTAGATGTTACGGGCATCAAATAAACCCTGGATTAATCATGAAAATGAATTAAGAATGTAGGTTGAAATGATAAACACCTATGACCCTGATTTGGATTGAAATGATATATATCCTTTCCCAAAATACTAAAATTAAATTTTAAGTATCATTTAGCCATAGGGTAGAAAATTATATACGGACACCAGTTGGTTAAATAAAAATATGTTTTAACCATGAATTTGAAATCTTGCTTTAAAGACGATATCGAGGATGTTTTATAAACTAATTGCCTTTGAATATGAATTTTGGACTTGGAATATATAAACCAAAGGACATTGATTAATATTAAACTGAAAGTAAATGAAGTCAAAATTGAATTGAGTTGGTATTTATATGGAATGTTAAATTTAATCGATATATCGAAGTTGAATTGGTTTGATTTGAAATTGAAATACGACTGCAAGTTTAATTGAATTTTAAGGAAACGATTCTAATTCCAACTATAATATTTCAAAACCATTTTATAAACTATTTTAATAATAATTATATTTTTTGTATAAACTATTTTACTTTATTACTATTTTATTTTATAAATTATTTTAAATAAATAATTTTATAATTAACTATTTATTTTATAAATAATTCTAATATTTTAACTATATATTTTACTAAATTTGATAATTCTACTTTAATTTCAAACAACTTATTTTTCAACTATTTCAAATTATATATCTAAACTATTTCAAATATATTTTACGATTTTAATACTCAAATTATCAAAGTTGGAATTGTTTCAAGATTTTAATTGGTTTAAATGGAGATTTGAGTATGAATAATATTCTATTTTGAATATTGAATGATTTCGAAAATCTGATATTTTCGATATGAAGTACAAACCCCTTTGAAATGAAAGAACTGACCGGTGTGAAAAATGTAAACGATTGGTTGTTAAAGAGACCGGGATCGGATATTGTCATACTCTTTGCCAATACCGAAAATCACTTTAACAATTGTGTACGCGGTGGAGTTACAAAAATGGTGTTGGATGGATTTGGAGGCGATTACTGGATTTGAAGAAAGAGAACGATGATGAATATCCTTAACCTTCGGGTCATAATTAAAATGACCAAAACATGGCTATACCGTGACCAAGTGGGGTTAGCTACCTCCATCGGCAACACTTCTTCTTATATTACTATAGTCCCTCGGTTTGATTGATTGATGCGCATCCGTGATTTGGGAGTGTTGTCCGAGGTGGGCGGTAGTTGCGGGTATGCGTTACCACCAGTCCAGGCGTGCAACTAGTATATTCATACTCTGGGCATTCCTCGTGTGCCTTGTCATATTATCCTGATCGAGACCCCTACGATTTTGATTTAACGTTTTCATATCAAGGTGCATCCCTATCCGTCGACGTACTGGTGTGTTATATACAAACTGTACGACAACGATATAAACAGTGTAAGGGTAATAATGGTAATCCCCCTTACACTATTTTAATATTTTATATTTAAGCATAGACACTATTATAATAGCGTATTATATTATATGATATTAGTTTGACGGATCCTTAGGAGATGGAAATTCCAATAACATCTCTTAAGTTATTGCACTCATATTATTGCTTGAAATTTGATTTAACTAATATCAGAATGATTTAGTTCTGATCCGAGTATTTGTTGTGTTTCTTTTATGTAATACGCTCGGGTCAGCTTGAGTTTCAGTCATTGAAGACGGCGTTATGAAGATGAAGATGGAGCCTGCCAGAAGTATTATTATTTATTCCGTTGCAAATATTGGTATGTTTATTTTAGTTAACTCCGATAATTGTCGTAAAATATAATCAAATGTATGTTTTAACAGCTTCATGAACTGTTATTTGATTATTATAATTTGTCCTTCCGCTGGGAGATTCTGTGTTTTTTTTTCTTCTCTTTCTTTTCTTATATAAATCCCAATAACTATCCGTATTTTTGATTTGTTCATGTCGACATTGAGGATCATTGTCGATTTGAACTATCAAAAATCATGGATGTTACAGTCGTAATAATAATCCTAATAAATATTGATTATTAGATATCATATCATTGTATTTACTATGTTAGACTGTAAAACATCATTCACAATAACTTATGTATAGTGTACACGGGATAGCTATCATACCCAGGGTTCATGCTAGTTAAATTACGGTTAACACTTACTTGTTGTTGACTTATTTGAAATGTATGCTTGGCCTACTTGCTTAAACCGATTTCAAAAAATAAATCATTTAGTTTTATATTATAAATTAAGTTAAAATTATGATCGGTTCCCTTTCCTGTTTCCATATTCAGATATTCATTTTTAGCCGAGAGATATGAATATAACGACTGGCTATGTATAAAAATGCAAGAACTGCGAAAATTATTTTTCGAAGGCAAGGAAAGCTAAGTTTGGATGAGTACTTTATATTGTTAGCGATGAATTAATACTTACAAATTTTACGTTAACCTCAAAATATAAATAAGCAGTCAATATGCAAGGATTTGGCAGCGTCAATGGTTCAAAAACTTATTAGTTTGACATGTAATTTTGAAATACGCATATTCAATGATTTGTTGATTTCATCATCTTTAACTTTTCTTGACTAAAGAAACCATAATCATGGGTTCTTTATATACTCCCTTTCCTGTTTCCACTGTCACATGTTCTTGTTTAGCCAAGAAATAAGAATATAACGATTGGTTGTGTCTAATATTGCAAGAAATACGATAATTATTTTTCAAAGGCAAGGAAAGCTTAGTCTGGATGAGACCCTAGTGATAAAATCATAAATCATTGATTTAACGAACCTCTGAAATGTCACAATGGGCTGAATATGCATCATTATTCTTTGAACTATTTAAGAATATATTTACTAACCATAAGAGAGCAAAGGATTAATATTAAGCCTTCCTAATATAAGTGTAACTGGTTCACCAATTAATAGTAATATAAGACTTGAAGTTGAGTATACTACAAAAAGATACGTCGGGTCCCTAAATAACAAAATTGGGGTAAAATAATAACAAATAACATAAATAAAAACAATGGTATAACCTTAGCTGCACTCAAAATTTCCTCCTTGTGCTTAGTCATCATTCATATAGCCAAGTAAAACATGTAATAAAATAATAAATCATAAATATTAAGGAACATATGCAACCAAAACGATGAGTATATAAGAGAAACAATGCATGTTAAACAAACGTAAATACATGAAACCTATGTCAATCTGTGTTCATTTTCAAAATGAGCAAGGGCACATGATGATGGGGCCGATGGCAGTTTGTGCAATGAAAGCATGATCAAGGCATACATCCTTATAGCGACATAGGAAATTAAAATGTGGAATTAGCTAGAATGCATGCTTATTTTTTCATTTGAGAAATTATAACTTCAAATTTTATAAAATAAATCATTATTCCACTGTTATCTCATTTTTACCATTACAATCTATCAAATAATGCATAGTAATGCAAAAATGCACTTCTATAGCATTCTTGTTACTGAAAGCCATTCAATTTCTATACTTATAGTAGTTTTCAAGGAAATAAATATAAAAAATATCCATCCAGTTTTTGTATCGGCATTTGTGATTTTGATAGTAAAAATTTATATCTTGCTAGCTTATTCAATTCCTTTTATCCGTACAAATATTTGTACAAAAATACCACGTTGTATACATAGTATAAATTAAAGAGACATAAAATTTCAAAGTCTTGTCATAACTGGAGATCGACAGACAAATTAAAGTTAAGGATTATGTTATATGCATTTAGAAAAATCAATTTCATGTTCAGGAAACATGTACACACAAAACATCACAATAAGGATTTGAAATGACATGTGTATTGTTTGTAATTGAGTATCAACGATTCAACAAAAAAACAACAACTTAATTTATAAACTACGCGTATCACCATGTAACTTTTATCTGTAGAAAGATGCAAACAAAAATAATGCGCTAGACGTAATAATTGAATATCCACTGTATTACCATGTAAACTTTGCACCGCTTAAAGGGTCTGAGTATTGTGTCAGACAGAAAGGTTGGTCAGGGGGTTGGGCAGAAGTAGGATTTTATCTTTTCACACCTGGCATCTTCTATGTTTGATTTTATCGGCTGATAAATCAAAACAGAAAATCTAGGCCAGAATTAGGATTTAAACTGACATGAATTTTATCATTGTTTAGACAGAATTGCTAGCAACCAAATTTTTTTGATCCAATAACATTCGGGTGGAAATGAGGCCGATTTGAGAATGGTTGTGGATGGATATCTACGCATATATGAAACCAGTGGATGAAACTCAGCATGCAAAAAACTCGGTGATCCAGCACAAACAATATCAAGTACACTAAAAAGGAAGAAGTATTTTTACCTGTTGCAGGGTGCAGATGTACGGCAGCGAAGACAAAGAGGAAGATGATTGGCAGCACGGACTGCGTAGCAGAAGTCGGCGGAAGGTAAAGCACGGCTGTCCCCAGATTCGATCAACATAGGAAGACTGGGACCCGCCGACGTTGGTGCAGAGGGATGGTGGCAAATGAAAGTGGCGGCGCAAGCTATGGCCAAGGAATCGGGTTGAGGCGGAGGAGGTAAAGGACGATGCTGGGGTCGATTTTGGTAGGGTTATGGAATTTGGTGAAAATTACGTTTGTGTACGGTGAGAAGGGGTGGGGCGATTGCTAGTGGAAAGGGAAAAACGAAACGCATAGGACTTTAGAGACCGAACGACTATTTCGTAGGACAGATGGTAGCATCATGGATTTTTGGACAAAAGTGAAGCTGAAAGGAATTTGAGAGAAGATTGTGCTTTCACATAATATAATATTTGGGTGAAAATGTCTGTATAAGGTGAGAAGGGGAGGGGCGATCGCTGGTGGAAAGGGAAAAAGGAAACACGTAGGACTTCAGAGACCGAACGATTATTTCGTAGGACAGATGGCAGCATCATGGATTTTTGGACAAAAGCGAAGCTGAAAGGACTTTGAGAGAAGATTGTGCTTTCATATAATATAATAGATAGTAGTATATAATATAAAACGATAGCGACGAGGGAAGGGTAGGAAAACCAAATGATGCCCTTTCCTTTTATTCATTTATTAAAAATGAACGAACTGGCCATTCAGAGAAAGGAATGGCATTAATTTCAAAGAATCCAGAGACTTTTGAATATATTACTAGTTTTATACGAGATGCCACGTTTCCAAATCCAAATGTTTACCATCTCGTATGCTTATTCAAATTTTATTATTGCTTCCCAACGTAGTTCCATCAATTGGTAACGATTTAAAACAATTGATTTTATAAATTTATCTTAAGAGAAAAAGGACACGAACCAGTATGCATATGAAAAACGATACAAAACAGACACTGCTCTTTCTGCGCGCTACGAACACAAAATCATTTATTCATGATAATAAGTATTCAAATTTTACAAAACAAAAAATTAGCTTTATACATGAGTTCAATATAGTATTTTTGGTTCAAATTTGCTCAAGTTCCAACAACATTTTATTCATAGTGATTTTATTAAATCTTTAATTAAATTAATGCGCACAGGACAGACTGCGTATTTTTCTACGAAATTCATTGCTCCGCTATGTCTAGCTAGACATATCACAAATATTAAATTTCAGAAATTTATTCAAATTTTAAATTTCTTTATTATTATTTGTGATATATCGGTTGCTGCTACTATAAGTAATTGTCAAAAATCGATTCAAACGGTGTGACTAAACTTTGGTGTTTTCAATATAAACTTGTTTAAACCAGTTCTATATGAAAAAAATAAATTATAAAGATCAATATGTCATTATAAATCAATTTCTTGCTTTTAATTTCTAAATAAATACATTCTAAACTAAATTTATCGTTTAATTTTTATTATAAACCATTTTAAATTCAATTCAATAACTTAAATGATCGAAATATACGGGATGTTACAATCTCCCCACTCATAACTTTCTTCTACGAAAAGAAATGAAATAAGGAACTAGTAATTAAACGATGTATCATTCATAAGCATGTCAACTTCGATTGTTTGTTTGAACACAAAATTTTGCTTCCAATTAGTATTTTTAACCCGGTCACTCTAGTACGAGTTTCTGATTCGACCTCTTGATTAGAAACTTCTATTTTTCTAACGTAGTAATAAAATATAACAGAAAATTTTAGATTCACAACAAAAACTCTTGTCCATGTCCATCGTCAAGAATCGAGCAAACAATTCTATTTAGAATCAACACTGTATATCCAAACTAAATCAAAATTGTTATATGAATAGAATGATTTATGTTAAACTACGTATTCATTCCATTAGTTCTTTTCCTTTTCGGAGAGGAAAATTAGTATTTTGATTTATTTCAAAGATGTGAACTTGCAAAATATTTAAAATCTCTTTCTTATTTTATTATGTTGAAGTGTACAATGTTAAATTTTCACGTTATTAATTTGTTAGTTAACGTTAAAATACTTTTATAACTCGAAGGCTTAACAAGTTTACTTTCGTTCCTACAAAATTTAGACATTCATTGATCAGACGCACGACTAAAAATTTTCAAGTACCCAATGTACTAGTTTCAACTTCCAGTGAAAATACTTAAATACTTTTAAAAATAGATACAAAAAGAACATTCCCCTATGGATCGCAATTACGCAGTGGTTATGTCACTATCCTAGTGGAATCATTTATAACCGTAGGCGTCACACCCCTTGAATTTTTCCATGGTTGTTGCATAGATCGCAGTTACTCAGCTGTTACACCATTATATCAGTGTAACCACTTGTAACTGTAGGCATCTCGCCCCTCGAATTTCAATATCAACGGATACTCCAATCAATAGAGCACCAATGTAGCTATGATTTTCAATTTTCAATGGAAACTTTAGATGAGTGCCAACTCTACCCCTCTCATTAGGAATTGCGATTTTCAGTGGAAGGTACTTCCCATATCTTCATTTCGAAAACATACATATTATATATATAGTACTTAACCTCATTCTCGCATATATATCACTTATATAGATATCCATTTAATAAGATTGTTTTTCCAACATATCATTTTCATATCAATTCTATTATACAAGACTACTATTTCAATTAATTATTTTCCAAGTCAGAGGTTTCAAACTGATCTCATACTTATACAGTCATATAAGTTTCAAACATTTCATGTCACAATATTCATAAGTCGATAATCTTCCAAATTTTCATTTCAATGTCAAATTAAATAGATTTCAAAATTATTTGAGTACCCAATGTCATTTTAAAATTTTAAATTCATATTTACTAATCGGTTCATTATCAAATATTCACATTCAAATTGGGCTTCACATTTTGATTATCGATTTTCAATGGAATCTTTACGTTCAATCATTTTACATCTTAACTATTCAAATCAGACATATACTTATACCAACAAAATTAAGTTACATACAAAATATATTTTTTTAAAAATAATAATAGTTTGATATGAAATAAGTTTCAATAAATAGATAGATTTTTGGAAAATAAGTTCGAACAATTAGATAAGTTTGAAAGGGTTTGAAATAAGTAGATAGGTTTTGTAAAATAACTAGCTTGATAAAAAAGGATATGAATAAAATAGATAGGCTTGGTAAACAAATTAGATAGATTCGGAAAAATAATTTTGAATAAACTAAATAGATTTGAAAAAAAAATTTGCAATCAAAGATAATTATAAGCAAACGGTTTAAATAAGACAGATAAAGATACTGCTAACTTGAATAAAATAATTGTATAATAAATAATACTTATTTCCAAAAATAACCCAACCGAATTAATTATCCAAATTCTAAATTTTGTTAATGTCGATTTCATTTTGAAGTTAAACTCAATTTAGCTTCAGACCCATTTTGGTTTCATTTCAAATCGAAACATAGGTTCAAATTAGATCACATCTCGAGTTTTCCATTTAAATTATCAATTTCAATTTGATTTGAAATTTAAACGTCTTATGATAACATTGCAAGTTGAACTAATTGTTCGAAATTTATATTCACATTCAATTTCCTTTGAGCTTATAAGGATATAACTCAAAATTTTAAATTCCATTTGAAATGATCGAATTTGTTCAATTAGTCAGAAAATCGATTTTTTATCAATCATTAGGAATTCAAACATTGTTGTTTATTCGAGATGTACATATTAGACTGTCCTAATATATAGGATTATATCGCTCAACTCGAACTCGTGATTTAATTCTGGATTTTATTTTAATCATTCAAAATATATTCATATTTTTATATTCAGAAATATTTCAGAAACTAAATTGGATTTATCAAACAAATAAATAGCAAGGCTACCAATACTAGCCTCGCCCCTTTAAAACTCGATAACGAATCTCAACGATGAAAAATTTGTCATCAAAATTATTTTTTTAGCGACAAAGTGGGTTCTCCATTTAGATATTTTCTTTTGAAAACATTTTGGATAATCACTTGAAAACACAATTTTTTGAAAATATTAATATATTTAAATAACTTAAAAATTTTCCATTTCAAATGTTTGTCAAGATAACTTAAGTATTTCCCAACGTTTCAATTGGAATCATATGGTTATCCCATTTTCAAAACTCGAAAATAAATAATGGTGATGTTTCAACAATCACCAGAATCATCTTCAAGCGACTAGAGTGTGATTTCGTATCCATCTAGAATGTATAAGATTTTGTACATATGCTAGCCAGGCATATATTGAAAATCTTCACATATGAATGGCCCTATCGTGATGTCGAATAAAGTACTCAAACTCCTATTATAAGATATATTTAAAAATAATCATGCTAAATGATTTACTTAATTTCAAAATAATTTATATTTTCAAAATACGCTCTCTTAACTTTGATTCTAGTGACGATTTCACTCATTCTAGCATATTACTACCCTGTCTCTATTGAGTTTTTAAATCCGATAAGCCCAGCTTTGTATAACCAAAGCTCTAATACCAACTATAACGACCTACTTTTCGACCGCTTGAAGTCGGTAATTAAACCAACTAACGACAGAATGTTATTACTTATGAGGTTTAAAAAGAATCAAACACATAATCATATAATATAATTTCTCATAGCGGCATAATTTTTATACAAAATTTCAGAGTTGTACAATAAATTTTATGTAGCGGAATAAAATACACTGATTTTTAATAAGTAACATTTACAAATTTTATGATCCAAAGCGAGCGCGTCCTCACCACTGTAACAACCCGAAAAATAAGAACCAATTTACAATTTTATTTTGGCAATTTTAATATATTTTGAATATTTAAAATGGATTATTTTAAATAATAACGACGAAATATTTATTTTCAACGAGGTTAAAACAAACAAATTTATTTCAATTATATAACAAGCCTTAAATGGCGCAACAATTTGAAAATTCGATTTCGAATTTCAAATGAATGTACAGGATTCAAAATAAATCGGATTTCAGCGAAACAATAAATATTTGATTCTTTTTAACTATATCTTTCTAACGATGTAAGAAACTGAGATTTCTTTATAAAAGTTGAGAGTTACGTCCAATTTAAATTCAGAAAAGTCACTGTGGAATTTATAAAGCCTTTAAAAATAGCCATTTTGCAAACGACCTCCGTTTTCAACGAAACTACTTTTGTTGGATCCGGGATGTCAAATTATTGCTAGGTTCCAAAATTCATAATTTTTGAAATAAATATGTGAGCGTGGCAAAGGAAAACGTGTATGGTATATTTCAGTCAATTTGGGTCGACCAGAAAATGGTCATTTTTCAAGCGGTCTTCATATTTGATGAAATTAGTTTTGCTAGGACCGTATCGTCAATATGAAGCTAGAAATAATTTTTTTGGAATTTTCAGAGTCCGTATGTAGTCCCGGTAAATTGAATTGTACATTTAAATGAATATATATTGATTTATGTTTTAATTTCAATGAAAACTGATTGTAACGATCGAATTGGCTTACCGGACATATCCCGTTGTGTTCATAATGGGGGTAATTAGCTTAGGCGACAGTCGTTGGGTTAGAATTCGTTTGGATTAGAGGGTAATTTCAAAAATAAAAGTACTAAAAATTAATATAAAAATGAGTGGGCCAATGAAAATTAAGCATCACTTTTCCAGAAAACCGAAACACCCCCAATGCTCTCGATCTCGACGGTAGGAGTTCTTAAAACCTTCTCCCCTCGATTACTTCTAATCCGCTCAACGAAATCGCATGCCCCTTTGAAGAATTTTGTAGATCTGAGCTCCATCTTCAAATCCGCAGTGGTTGGGTAATTATGGAGTAAATCTCGAGATCCGATGACTCAAACCTACCACGTCCAGACCGCCGCCACTCATCCCTGCTGCCGTCGTATGGAGGGTGACCACCAGGCGTGGGAAGCCCATTCCAAGCTCTTCCTCATGGCGTAGGCCGATCATCGTATCGTCCATCGGTTTGAGTAGAAATTACAAACCTAGTTTGGAACGAGTTGAACGGAGGTAAAGACTGTTTAATTTAAATGGTTTTATAACACTTGAAAGCGCTACGAATTGCGATTTCACTATAAAAATCATATCCTTTTCATATATGGTCGAAATCCAGTGAAACAGGAGACACTGGGACCGTGACGACATCCTCTACATTCAAGAAGAGACCAGGGAATTTTTAGAGCTCGATACAATTTTAGGCGAAGCCGAAAGCAAGGAGAGAACTTCACACTTGAATTTGATTTCTAGTTAAAAATATATACTAGGATACAGAAGGTGCTTAGCAGCACCCGACACCGTCGTCTACAGACCATGGACGACTTGTTTGATTATGATGTGTTGTGAAGCTTGTTTGTGATTTTGATGTGAAATGGATAATAAAACATTCATGTGTGAAATAAAATGTTTTATCGTTAAAAATATAATTTTTATTGTGTATATGAATAAAATAAATATTCAGAATAAAATAAATATTAATTTACAAACCGGACGGTTTGTTTATGTACACTGATTTGACTGATATAGATTGGGACAATAAATTTTACACATCGCCCAACTGCACAAATAATAAACAGTATTTGTTGTTTGAAAACCCCACACAAGTATTGGGATAATATTTGACATACACTGATCCCGATAATTAGTTGTATGTCAATCAATGGGTTGATAGGCTGTATAAGCGTTATTTACTTATTGTAATGCTTATACAGTTATAGAATGCACTCTGGATGTTGTATGAATTTTTAATGATTGTTTATCGTTATTGTTGTATATATGTGATGTTGAAATCCATATAACTAAAATTATATGGTAATGGATTGAGTCTGATTCCAGTTCAGTATTAACAAATATTTTAAAATAATATTCGGTAATTATTGAAATGTGAAGCCGTGTTAAGTAGTTAAAAGCCATTTTAACACGAACAGGATTTTTTGTCGATTTTATTCATTTTATAATGAATATCGAAAAGTGATTTCAAAATATGATATTTTGAATATATTTTCATTTTAATATTGAAATGATATGGAATATTCAATTTTGATTTGAATTTGAAAATAAAACCGAAATCGATTTGAAATGAATTTAAAAGAGTTGAAATGGAATTGAAATCAATTTAAATTGAAATCGATTTGAAATGAATTTAAAACGAATTTAAAGTGGAATTGAAATCAATTTAAATTGAAATCAATTTGAAATGAATTTAAAACATATTGAAATGTAATTGAAATCGATTTGAAAGGAATTTATAAACGAATTTATAATGGAATATTCAATTTTGATTTGAAACTGAAATGGAAGAGGAAATCGTTTTTAAAACGAATTCAAAATGATTTATTAAATTCATTTTAAATGGAAATCGATGAAATATATAATATATATATTATATATTATAATGGCCTGAATAGAACGCACCGCGCAGCGACCATTCGCGAATTTCGACCAATGACTTCGAATTGACGCTACGGGAGATCCGACCATCGGATTCTCCTGAAACTGGAACCTTTGGGTTCATATCGAAAAGAGCTTTCCAGCGAATATAAAAGATTTGAAATCTAATGGTTGGATTTGGAATTATGTCCAAATCAAATTTGGAAAAGGTCGCTGTAAGTGCAATTCGGTGACCGTTTATGGAAATCGATTGTACGGGTCTTGATTAAATTACTAAAAATATTAATAATTTGTGTAAAATCATAATAAATGATTTGGAAAAATTTGGGATGAAAAATTCCATATTTTAAAAGATAAAAATATTTTTTTATCGAAATGAACTAGTTATGAACTAGAATTATAATCCAATATTTTTAAATAAATAAATTGGATTTGAAATGGTTTTAAAAATAACCATAATTTCCAATATATGAATTGGAATGGATTTGAATCGAAATTATCTTCGAATTATTTCGATATTGGATTCTGTGATTATACGGACATTGCGGAGGAATTTGGAAGATATATATATATATATATATATATATATATATATATATATATATATATATATATATCGTTATTCCAATACGATAATTGTTGATTTCAGAATTTGATATTGAATATAAGCTGATATATTTTCTATTCAGAGCCTTGTATTTAATACCAAATTGACGTTTGGGTTGTCGTGAAAGGTATCTTTAATAATACTGTTCTTAAACCCAATGGAGTTAAGAAAATTAGAAACTAACTGGAGATCAGCTAAGTTGAATGGTTTCTTGGGTATTGATCTGATGTTGGTTTCGGCCTTCGAGATTAATATTTAGAGAATTGTTCTCTTGCTAATTTACGGTTAGAGACTGGTAGAATGAAATGTGATTTTGGATTTATCGTGAACCGTGTTTTAAATGACATTGGTTCTTTAACCCAGTTAAAGACAAAATATGATTTCCCAAGTTATATGATCATTAATATCGATTTTTGGGAAGATTAACTAAGTGGAGTTTTAACGAATCTTTAATCAGATTGAAATGAACGAGAATGGAGTATCCCCAGTTTTGCTCCAGGGCGATAGTTAAATCTTTCATTAGATTTGAACGTGAAATGGTAATTAATATTTACTGATAACACCGTGGTGTTAGATATGGAGTATTACCAGTTTTGCTCTATGGGATGAATAGGTTGGGATTGGGAAATAAAATAAATGATTACATCGATGTGGTTTGCTAATCCCGACTAGTTTGGAAAACCTTAATATGGTTTTATATCTGAATGAAGATTAAAGAATAAATTTAAAAGAATTTATCTTTGATAAAATTAATGGGAACCTATTCCCTAATGATGTGAATATTTGAATAAAAGAATATTCTAGATTGGAATACGCAAGTTATTCGAAAAGGCTGGGTTTATACCCATTCCGAATAATTGATACGACGATATGTCGAAGATGAAGATGGTGGTTGAATACCGGAGGTCTTCACGTCGTTTGGATGATTATTGATGTCTTGATTGGGCTATACACCCAAGACGAGGTAATAAGCGGTGATCGTCCAGATGTACTTGGAGATCGACGGATATGCGAGGGCCTCTATCTTGTATTGGACATATGGGACGAGGAATAAGGTGCCTCCGATTTCGTTCCAACCCAGAACGGACTCGTAAATGGACTGTGTGTTTGATATTGGATTTTATTCTGTGCTGATTGATCTTATTAAATATGCATCTGCCTGGTGAAGGAGAATTTATTCTCTTACTTCACCCTTCTCTGAGACGTACGGGATCAGAGGTTGTATACCGATAGACATCAGTCGCATGGCGTGAATTACTTGCGTGGCATGCCTTAGTGGAAAATGATCAAGGCTTAAGTTGAAAAGCAGAGTCTTGTGGTTGATGATCAAAGCTTAGCTTTAATATAGCATCAGTTTGTGTATAGAGTTAATTCGTGAGCCTCGCACCCCGGTATGAACTAGAAATGGGAGAGGACATGCATTTCCTTCTAGCTGGGAGTGGTCTTAGAGTTTTGCACGCCCTGGAATTTTACTTATGTGGATGATGGATAGCGAGGCACCTCGGTTATATCGGCACTGTGGGGCCAATGGATGGTATGGTCTTTATATAGACCATATTTACACCCCATAGTGCGGGAAAACGCATTGTTCAGGCATTTTAATCCACTCCATGTGGACCGGCCCTGACGATATAAGGGTCGATGCGCTCTGACCCTGAGGCTTGGGCTAGAGAGTCTCGAAGCGATAAGGACAATCCCTTGCCTTGGTTTACAGGTGGAAATCCAACTTCCAATACGTGACAATTGCGGTTTTGATTGTAGAGCCTAGTATTGGTGACATGATATATGGTACCCATGCCGTCTAGGAATGATACATTTATATTTGAAGTTATTTTATACACTATGCACTTATAATAGTATCAAATGATTTGTTTTAACGTACCAAGCATGTTTGGCTATTATAAGGGAAAACCCTATCCTCCGACTTGCGTTGCATTGTGTGATGGGACCTGGGTCTTATAATAGATTTATTTTTTCCAAAAAGCATTGCGTTGTTTTGTTATATGCACTTGTATTCTTGGGAGGAAACCCATTCCGTGTTATACGGCGTGGTCCCTTGATTTATTTTATTTTAATGTAAAGTTTTAAATAATTGTTTTAGTTCTCACCAGTCACATGACTGACCTGGATTTTATTGTTTTAACCTGAACTTTGCGTGCCCCTATTTTCCACACGGGCAGCTAGTAGTTGGGTTTTACAGATTTATATTAACATGATCCTGGTTTACAGCTGGAACGATACTCGGAAAGCTCTGTATCCATGTACTTCTTTCAGTTTTGTTTTGCATTATTTTTCCACTACATTGTAATTTTAAATCTCTGATATTTGGCAAATATATTATTTGTTCATACTCTGTTATATTCTTTTATTCTGATGGAATTGTTGTAATAAGCAATGAAATATTCTTCTGTTTGTGTTCTGATTTGTCATGTCCTCAACTCAATCCGGGCTTTCCTTTACAGGGAAGTTCGGGTTGTGTGAGTTTGGTATCGGAGCTTTGTTTTATAGAGCTCGAGAACAAGGCTTGTTAGAACCAAATGAAAGAATTCATCAGAGATTGGATTGGTAGTATCCATTAAGGATGGCTCGTTAGAGATGGGATCAGTAGTATCCTAGAATGAGCTGGAAGAGTGTTGTTTTTTTTACATAAAACATGAAAACAAAATTTATTTTGAAAATTTAAACCCCATTATACATATTTGAATATTTTATTTGTATTGAATTTGGACAATCTTATATATGAAGATTTTGAATATACGTGTAATTAACGTGTATTCGAAGCCTCAAATATATTGGGTAGATATAGAATCACACTCTAGTCGCCTGGGCATGAATCTGATGATGGCAAACCATCATTAATATTTATGTTCGAGTTTTGAAAGTGGGATATCTATATATTTCCATTAGACTGGTGTGAGAACCAAAACTTAACTAGAACATATTGTTGTGATTTGCACTAAAAACATGATTTTCTGTATATATATACCAAAATTATGAATTTGAAACGATAATCAACTAATTGATTGTTGGTTGTGTTATTTGATTATTGGTCTGATTAATTAAAATTTTGAACCATTAGCCAAATCGAATCAAAATATTGAACTAGGATGTAATTTTGTTAGAGTTTCCTATATATATATATATATATATATATATATACATGCATATACATTAAATAGGTAAATGGATTTTCTGTTGGGTAAAGAATTTATTTACGTGCCCGACAAATAGGTAAACCTTAATGAGTTGGATTATTTATTATATAAACTCCTGTTAATGCCATTGGATGCGGAGTTCTGGTTGTTCTGTGTGAGATCATAAATGTCGCCATAGGATAGTAACAGTTAATTTCGAACTACACTACGTGGCATACTGCGGGAAGATAACATACTCTATCATATACCACATAAGCATTTGGAGCTTATGTGGCAAGGTTGAAGATTTACCATACAAGCGAGAGGCTTGTATGGTGATGACTATATTTCAGGTTGAACCGAAGACTGATACGGATTATATAAAATGTAACGGTAAATTGCTAGATTAATAAAAAACCCACACGGGTCTGAGTTGACAATAATCACGTCTCTCTAGTCATTAAGGCACAAAAACTATTTAAAGGGTGACGAGAATTTATTCTCTGGAGTTATGATCTATACACACTCCCCTGTGGACACAAGAATATATCACTATAAATATGTGTATGCTTTTTAGGATTTATTGGGTGCCTAATACAACCCAATAAATTTCCAAACCCCTTCCCGTACAAAGGAGGTTATGGCGAAATTTTTCGAAAATTTAGGGTGTTAGCCAAATTTTTGAAAAATTAGAAATTCTTAGAAACTGAAAAGTTGAAGAATGAACGCCAGAATGAAAGTTGAATTGATTAGCTAAACAACTTTCAGCTCCGTTCCTTTTCGAGGACGAAAAGATTTTAAGTGGGGGAGATTGTAACAACCCGGAATATCAGAACCAATTTAAAATTTTTATTTTGGCAATTTTAATGTATTTTGAATATTTAAAATGGATTATTTTAAATAATAACGACAAAAAATTTATTTTCGATGAAGGTAAAACGAATAAACTTATTTTAATTATATAACGAGCCTGAAATGGCGCGGTAGTTTGAAAATTCGATTTCGAAGTTCAAATGAATGAACATAATTCAAAATAAATCGGATTTCGGCGAAATAAGAAATATTCGAATTTGTTTAACTATATCTTTCTTACAGATGTAAGAAACTGAGATTTCTTTTAAAATTTGAGAGTTACATCCAGTTTAAAATTCAGAAAAGTCATTGTGGAATTTATATGTATTTTAATATATATGAAGCCCTTAAAAATAGCCATTTTGCAAATGACCTCCCTTTTCGACGAAACCACTTTTGTTGATCCGTGATGTCAAATTATTGCTAGGTTCCAAAATTCATAATTTTTGAAATCAATATGTGAGCGTGGCAAAGGATAATTTTTGAAATCAATATGTGAGCGTGGCAAAGGAAAACGTGTTTGGTATATTTCAGTCAATTTGGGTCGACCAGAAAATGGCCATTTTTCAGACGGTCTTTAAATTTGACAAAATTAGTTTTGTTAGGACCGTACTGTCAATACGAAGCTAGAAATAATTTTTCTGGAATTTTCAGAGTCCGTACGTGGCCCCGGTAAATTGAAATGTACGTTCAAATGAATATATATTGATTAATATTTTAATTTCAATGAAAACTGATCGTAACGGTCGAATTGGCTTACTGGACATATCCCATTGTGTCCGAAATGGGGGTAATTAGCTAGAGGTGACGGTCGTTGGGTTGGAATTGGAGTTCATTTGGATTAGAGGGTATTTTCAAAAATAAAAGAATTAAAAATAAATATAAAATGAGTGGGCCAATGAAAATTAAGCATCACTTTTCCAGAAAACCGAAATACCCCTGATCCTCTCGATCTCGACAGCGGGAGTTCTTAAAGTCTTCTCCCCTCGGTTACTTCAAATCCGCGCAATGAAATCGCATGCCCCTTTGGAGAATTTTGTAGATCTGAGCTCCATCTTCAAATTCGTAGTGGTTGAGGAATTTTTCTTGGAGTAAATCTCGAGATCCGACGCCTCAAACCTGCCATGTTCAGACCGCCGCCACTTATCCCTGCTGCCGCCGAACGGAGGGTGGCCACCAGGCGCGGGAAGCCCATTCCAAGCTCTTCCTCGTAGCGTAAGCCGATCGTCATATCATGCTTCGGTTTGAGCAGAAATTGCAAACCTAGTTTGGAATGAGTTGAACGGAGGTAACGGCTATTTAATTTAAATGGTTTTATAACACTTGAAAGTGCTATGAATTGTGATTTCACTATAAATGTAACACCCCGTAATTCTGTAACACTAAGACTCATAAATCAAGGCAGAATTAAATTTTAAAATCAAAATCAAGGGAAACAGGTTATGCCATTGCGTTCGTCTCGGAATTCTGCATGAAAACGAGTCTGAGTTTGCGTAAATCGGAGTCCGTATGAGGAAGATATGGCCTCTGGAAGATTCAGCGAAGTTCAAATTTCAAAACAAGGCCGAAAAAGAGTTCAAATTCGAAAACAGACCCAGGTTGGGCTGGGCGGGAATTTTCCCGCCCAAGGCACCCAGGTCGACTATGTAGTCGACCTGGGGCACCCAGGTCGGCTGGGTAGTCGACCTGGGTCACCCAGATCGGCTGGGTAGTCGACCTGGGTCACCCAGGTCGATTGGGTATTCGACCTGGGGGTCGACCCCCCTGCTTTTTCCAGCTTTCTTAACCTGATTCGTTTCTCTGTATCCGGACGCCCTTCTGACCAGATTCGTTGACTTCTACACTATATAAACAGCCCTGGTCTTCTTCTCTATTCACAATTCTTCTCTACCCTTATGCTGCAAAGATTCTTAGTGAACATGGCTTCCTCTCCTCCTCTTAATTAAATAATAAATAAAATAATATATATAAAATAAATCAAGACGAGGAGGTGCTGCTCAAAGACTTTCAAAGAGGAGATTCAAGCTAGAATTCAAGTGAAGATTCGAACGACTGCAATGACTGTTTTTCTACGAATCATAGCAACGCCATCTTTCTATTCTAATCTAATCTCTGTAAGTCGGTTATTTTTAGATTTGAACGTTTTTCTCTGTTCGTGACATGAAATTAAAGGAATAAAAGAATATGCCAAATCTCTCTCTCTCTCTATTCGATTCAGTGCCTATACTCTTGAACCTAATTAAGAACTGTTATGATTCGAGGACAAATAAGACCGTGACTATGAAACTATGGACCTTAGATACATATGCCTATGACTATGAATATTGCCTATGATTAGGGACATTGCCTATGACTATGAATATTGCCTATGACTGTGACTATGACTATGAGAATTATTTTCTTGACTGTGAACACCAGCCTATGCCTTTGATTAGGAAAAGCATAAACTATTGCCTATGACATAACAAGGACAACTGTGACTAAACACCTATGATTCCTGACTAGGAAAGTGTTGCTTAAGTTTTGTGACTATGAAATTGGGTCTAAACCTGATTTTTCTATTCTGTCTATTCTTGATTTTCTATGGTTTTAGACCTTGGGAATTTACCTATTAAGTTAGGTCTACCCATGTTCTTGAACCTACGTCTCTATTCTGTCTGTTCTTGGTTTTCTTTTGGTTTTAGACCTTGGGAATTTACCTATTAAGTTAGGTCTACCCATGTTCTTGAACCGACGTCGTTATGCAACCCTTTTTATGCCAGTTATTATGTCTTTCTTTTTCCTAGCATCTTTGGTTCATTCCCTATTTTCTACGAATCTAGATTTATCTATAATCTAGATTGAATTACGATTATACGAACGGTGGGAATACGATTTGGGCAAAATATGAAATTTACTAAAAACATAGTTATAAACTAGGGAATTGGCATAAATTGGGAACATGTATTATGGCATGTTCATAGGAATGCAAATTGGGTAAATTTGATATGAATTATAGATTGTGTAACCTGAATCTAGTATCGACGTGTAAATCTAGCATTAACATGAATAGTGAACTAGAGTAATAAGTCTAGTTTGACATGAATTAGAATTATTGAATCGGAATTGGATTAGCTAATTTGGCACGGTAAGTATATTGGCGTAAATGTGAAATTGGCCATAATTGGGAATAACTGTCAGGTTTAGAAAAATCATGGTTAGTGACACTTAATTTGGTATAGTTTACATACCAAAAAGCATAAATATGATTTAGGAAGGGAAATGGGCCATAGAAATAAATGTAGACAATTTACATTAAAAGAGTAATTGGGAAATAAGTAAATTAGGAATAATTTACCTATAGAATCTGGCCTAAATGAGGAAATGTGAATTTAGACAAATTAAAGGTTTATTAACGACATCTCTTTTAATAGTACACCAAAAAGTTCTAGGGTGACAGAGAGGATAGTGTCTAGGCTTGGGTTTGGAAAATACAAGTTTTCTGCTCTCCCTGGCTATCCCTAACTGATCCGACGGACGGGATGGTTACTTTCAAAACCTGATTTAAAAATTAACCAAAACCCTTTTGAACTTAGAAAACACGAATATGCCTAACCCGAGGTTAGACTGAGTTGCGATGTAAACCTGCCCGGAACCAACCGGCACATCCAGTAATCGCAACAATATCTGTCTAATGTGAGTGGTAGTGGCTTTAATGGTAGGGTTAAGTTAACTAAGACACTTAACCAATTCAACAAGATAACCAAACCGATGGGTGGGGTTAGGTTCATACAGACACAGTTAAGCTAGAATGGGAGGGTTAAGTCTATAGGAACACTTAACCAACTTAACACAGTCGAGCTAGAATGGGAGGGCTAAGTCCATAGGGACACTTAACCAAACTTATGGTAACAAGACCAGATTTGTAGGGGTTAAGTAACTAAGAAAACACTTAGCCAAACTAACATGTTAACTAGACTAGAAGGTGGGGTTAAGTAAAGTTGATACACTTAGCCAAATTAACATGTTAACTAGACTAGAGGTTGGGGTTAAGTAAATACACTTAGCCAATTTGATATGTTATCTGGGCTAGACCGTAGGGTTAAGTAAACTTGAACACTTAACCATCAGATTGTGATAAAAGAATAGGGTTAAGTCTAAACATGAAGGGATAATACTTAACCATTAATAACATGTTAGTTAAGACAGACGGGCAAGGTTAAGTTAAAAAGGAACACTTAACCAATACAGGGTGAATGGGTAGGGTTAAGTAATAAGAAAAACTTAACCAATATAACTTGGTTTGTGGTGGTGTTAAGTCAACATGAATTACTGATAACACTTAACCATTATAACAGGATGAATGAAGAGGGTTAAGTTGGCTTGAATTGACTAATGACACTTAACCAATCCAAATTGACGGGAAAGGGAACTAAGTAGTAAACCTTAGTTAAGAAAACAACGATTCTGGAAACTAAGTGGTAAATCTTAGTTAGTAAAACTAAGTAGTAATTCTTAGTATAACACGGGAAGGAGCGAATGTCCGTCTAAGTAGAAAGAAGGCTCCAACGAATTGGGTTACGAAGCCCAAGGTTTCGAGGGGACGTGAGGTTACTCTTGGCATCCCTCTGTGAGGCTGCAGATGATCCTCCTGGGCTCACAGAGGTTAAGGTCTGCGTAGAAGAACCAGGGGTATGCCTTGGTTGCAATACATGGCAACCTAAAGACCATGATGGACCGGCGTGATTCGGCGAGAAAACGGTAGCCCTGTGATAGCAACTCGTCGTCTACCATCCATCTTCAGTCAATCGAGATACGTGAAGCGGAAAGGCGGAGAACTCCAAAAGACCATATACTTGCTATCTAGTTATGGGTGAGGATGGCCATAGGATAGTGGGGCAACGGGGGGGGGGGGGGCAGTGTATAGTTCTCATTTTTCAAGGTGTGTCTTTCATTAGTTGAGGGAGGGGTCAAGTGGGACCATAGCCACTGGAATAAAAACAGACCTTAGCATCTGCATCGGCAGATATCTAAAAGCCCCCGACCGAGTTCTGTATTCCTTGATTTGCCCTGTCACAGGACTCGGACCGCACATTACAGGACATGTGCATCTAGACAAGCAATAACGATTCGCGATACATGCGTGGGGATGTATAGGAACATATACCACTCTAGGTAGTGTGTCCTAGACTTGGGGGCATCGTTCGACAGGTAGCGTAATCCCTAGTTGGACTAGGTGGCATAAACCCTGAACTCGAGAAGCGTTCAGCAGATAGCGTAAACTCTAGTTAAATCTAGAAAGCACTTGATAGAAAACCCTAGATTAGATCTAGGTAATAAATAATAAATGTATGCCTGAAGGCAATGGAAACTACAGGGGTTGGGATCACGTTATCGTTACTAGTTGGAACACTAGTTAGGTGGTGCAGAGATATAAAACCCAGAATAACAAGGAAATAACGAAGCGGCGAAAGTATTAGAGCATATCCAGTTTATCTTATCTTAGCATATCTTGTGATTATCTTGTCTAATCTTGCTGACCCTATGGTCATGGTGTAATCTTGGATTCAGTTAATTCATGTCGTTTGTTTTTCCTTGTTTACATGCTAGAAGTTACTGAACTTACTCAGGCTTTATGTCTGACTCTGTTTTTCTTTCGTCTTCTTTTCTTCCGTTTCCCCCCCCCCCTCAGGTAGTAGAGGAGGGAGTAGTATAGCTCAGGTTAAGTTGGACTGTCACTCTTTCCCAGCTTGAAGATTTGTCGAAGTTTTGCTTGGATTCTCATTTCAGATGCTATGGTTGGTTCTTGCTACATTGGGGAATATAAATGTATTTTTATGCTTCTTTATTTTGTAAGACAGATGACACTCTGATATTGTAAAGAAATATTTATACAAACTATTTTATCAATAAAGCAAAGTTTTATTTTCCGCTGTTTAATTTCTGTCTGTCTTGTAATTTATCTGCATCTTTTACCCTAAATGCTCCACAGAACTTAGTGCATTCCCTTTGTGAGTGACACTAACGGACGTGGGGGTGTTACACGTGGTATCAGAGCTGAAGGTTACCAGATCAGATAAAGGATTTGAAAAATTATTTTCAAAACGGTTTTTAAAGAAGCATTTTCAAGAGAAAAGATTTGTTTTAAAGACATATTCCCCAAAGCCATACGCACTATCTTCTCTTCCTCTGTTTAAATTCTTGTCTCCTTCTTTCTTGAGTCTCTGGGACTCCTGGCTTTCTGGGAGGTAACCTCCTCGAAGGGCAAAGTAGTGCCCGGCTTCCATCCATAGCCGTAGTTGTTTCATCTACGGGCAGTTTTCTTTCGAAGCTTATAGGGTTTTACGTACGATGGAGGCAGTTTTCGAGAGATTTGTCAACATGACTACACACGGAAGGGGATAAGGAGTTTGGCTTAGGAGCACAACCCTTGGATGAGGAATTCATGGATGTAAACTTAGATCACGAAGGAGGAAGAAATTATAAAACCTAAGACAAGAGGAAGTATTTTTACTAGGGTAGGATAGGGCATATAATTAAAAGGACAAGGGCAAGAACGAGGAACAAGATTTTCAGACGGGCGAGTACATACTTTCACAACCAAGCGTACCTAAGAGAAAGGTAGTAAAGTTCTGTTGGAAGAGTCTAGTTTTGCTGTTCGTACTGTTTCCTTTGGTTTTAGCGTTTCGCATTTGTTCATATCCACTTCCATAGTTGAGTCTCTACACCATAGTACTTATATAGTAGAAAGATCCCACTAGAGTCTCAAATCCAATTGGTGGTCCGACCAGTTTATTTTTGGTTAGTAGGGATTTGAGAATAGCTATCGAATTTGCTTATATCATCTCACGTAGATCGTCTAAATTCGGAGGAGATATTCCTTGGGTGCTTGTCTGATATTGGTTTAGGCCTTTGGGGCTTGTACTTGAGGAATGTCGAGTTCGACTAGGATGGTTTGCGTGAGAGATGAATAGTTGTGGCAGGTACTCTAAAAAGCATGTAGTAACCTTTCGACCCCTATAGTTATGGCATGGCGGATAAGAGGGAAACCTCTAATCATCGTAGTACGTATACCTGGTATCGTGATTGACATCTGTTTATTTTGAAAATGGAGATCCGGAACTTCACAATCGTGAAGTTAAATTAGTTAAGATACAGTGGAGTAAAGCGCAAGAAGGCTAGATACTAGCATCATACCCTTTTCCTTGAGGGTGCATCCTTGATTTCTTTGTTTTAGGAGCTTTACGCATAACTGTTTCTCTCTTTCCAAAGTATATCACCTAGGTCGTATCTTCGATCCTTAGGTAGAAGCCAATGGATGTAAACATGTATTTGAAATATGTTATGGTTGATGGTTGCAAGTGGTTGCTAAGGGTTGCTCGTGGATGCATATGCATACGTATTAGGCACTAGATCAAGTTCGGACGCTTGCATATTGCATTTACAAATATGTATTTGTTTGTAAGTTGAACTTGATG
This sequence comes from Allium sativum, assembly GCA_030737875.1. Lineage (NCBI taxonomy): Eukaryota > Viridiplantae > Streptophyta > Magnoliopsida > Asparagales > Amaryllidaceae > Allium > Allium sativum. Next base: position 254,074,025 of record CM060927.1, on the reverse strand, counting down.
TGTTATCATATGGATGTTGCATATGGATGAATGGCTGTGCACGCATGTAGTATTTACATAACTAGGGATGCTTGCATACATGATTGGACGCATGGTACTGACATGATTCGCATTAAGGAGGTCAACTGAATCAGTAGACCGCCTAAGTTTGCATTAAATAAAGACATATACACACACTATGCATATGAACATGAAAGCATTAGAAATCTTTTAAGAACAATGAATGCCTGTGATTGAATGGTTGAGTAGATGGGTGATTGGATGGTAGGACGCATTCTTCCTAACTTGAAGATTTCGGGGACGAAATCCTTTTAAGTGAGGGAGAAAGTAACACCCCGTAATTCTGTAACACTAAGACTCACAAATCAAGGCAAAATTAATTTTTAAAATCAAAATCAAGGGAAACGGGCTGTGCCATTGCGTTCGTCTCGGAATTCTGCATGAAAACGAGTCCGAGTTTGCATAAATCGGAGTCCGTATGAGGAAGATATGGCCTCCGGAAGATTCAGCGAAGTTCAAATTTCAAAACAGGGCCGAAAAGGAGTTCAAATTCGAAAACAGACCCAGGTTGGGCTGGGCGGGAATTTTCCCGCCCAAGGCACCCAGGTCGACTGGGTAGTCGACCTATGGGTCGACCCCTCTGCTTTTTCCAGCTTTCTTAACCTGATTCGTTTCTCTGTATCCGGACACCCTTCTGACCAGATTCGTTGACTTCTACACTGTATAAACAGCCCTGGTCTTCTTCTCTATTCACAATTCTTCTCTACCCTTATGCTGCAAAGATTCTTAGTGAACATGGCTTCCTCTCCTCCTCTTAATTAAATAATAAATAAAATAATATATATAAAATAAATCAAGATGAGGAGGTGCTCCTCAAAGACTTTCAAAGAGGAGATTCAAGCTAGAATTCAAGTGAAGATTCGAACGACTGCAACGACTGTTTTTCTACGAATCATAGCAACGCCATCTTTCTATTCTAATCTAATCTCTGTAAGTCAGTTATTTTTAGATTTGAACGTTTTTCTCTGTTCGTGACATGAAATTAAAGGAATAAAAGAATATGCCAAATCTCTCTCTCTATTCGAATCAGTGCCTATACTCTTGAACCTAATTAAGAACTGTTATGATTCGAGGACAAATAAGACCGTGACTATGAAACTATGGACCTTAGAACCATATGCCTATGACTATGAACATTTCCTATGACTATGGACATTGCCTATGACTATGAATATTGTCTATGACTGTGACTATGAGAATTATTTTCTTGACTGTGAACACCAACCAATGCCTTTGATTAGGAAAAGCATAAACTATTGCCTATGACATAACAAGGACAACTGTGACTAAACACCTATGATTCCTGACTAGGAAAGTGTTGCTTAAGTTTTGTGACTATGAAATTGGGTCTAAACCTGATTTTTCTATTCTGTCTATTCTTGATTTTCTATGGTTTTAGACCTTGGGAATTTACCTATTAAGTTAGGTCTACCCATGTTCTTGAACCTACGTCTCTATTCTGTCTTTCTTGGTTTTCTTTTGGTTTTAGACCTTGGGAATTTACCTATTAAGTTAGGTCTACCCATGTTCTTGAACCAACGTCGTTATGCAACCCTTTTTATGCCAGTTATTATGTCTATCTTTTGCCTAGCATATTTGGTTCATTCCCTATTTTCTACGAATCTAGATTTATCTATAATCTAGATTGAATTACGATTATACGAACGGTGGGAATACGATTTGGGAAAAATATGAAATTTACTAAAAACATAGTTATAAACTAGGGAATTGGCATAAATTGGGAACATGTATTATGGCATGTTCATAGGAATGCAAATTGGGTAAATTTGATATGAATTATAGATTGTGTAACCTGAATCTAGTATCGACGTATAAATCTAGCATTTCCATGAATAGTGAACTAGAGTAATAAGTCTAGTTTGACATGAATTAGAATTATTGAATCGGAATTGGATTAGCTAATTTGGCATGGTAAGTATATTGGCGTAAATGTGAAATTGGCCATAATTGGGAATAACTGTCAGGTTTAGAAAAATCATGGTTAGTGACACTTAATTTGGTATAGTTTACATACCAAAAAGCATAAATATGATTTAGGAAGGGAAATGGGCCATAGAAATAAATGTAGACAATTTACATTAAAAGAGTAATTGGAAATAAGTAAATTAGGAATAATTTACCTATAGAATCTGGCCTAAATGAGGAAATGTGAATTTAGACAAATTAAAGGTTTATTAACGACATCTCTTTTAATAATACACCAGAATGTTCTAGGGTGACAGAGAGGATAGTGTCTAGGCTTGGGTTTGGAAAATACAAGTTTCCTGCTCTCCCTGGCTATCCCTAACTGATCCGACGGACGGGATGGTTACTTTCAAAACCTGATTTGAAAATTAACCAAAACCCTTTTGAACTTAGAAAACACGAATATGCCTAACCCGAAGTTAGACCGAGTTGAAATGTAAACCTGCCCGGAACCAACCGGCACATCCAGTAATCGCAACAATATCTGTCTAATGTGAGTGGTAGTGGCTTTAATGGTAGGGTTAAGTTAACTAAGACACTTAACCAATTCAACAAGATAACCAAACCGATGGGTGGGGTTAGGTTCATACAGACACAGTTAAGCTAGAATGGGAGGGTTAAGTCTATAGGAACACTTAACCAACTTAACACAGTCGAGCTAGAATGGGAGGGCTAAGTCCATAGGGACACTTAACCAAACTTATGGTAACAAGACCAGATTTGTAGGGGTTAAGTAACTAAGAAAACACTTAGCCAAACTAACATGTTAACTAGACTAGAAGGTGGGGTTAAGTAAAGTTGATACACTTAGCCAAATTAACATGTTAACTAGACTAGAGGTTGGGGTTAAGTAAATACACTTAGCCAATTTGATATGTTATCTGGGCTAGACCGTAGGGTTAAGTAAACTTGAACACTTAACCAACAGATTGTGATAAAAGAATAGGGTTAAGTCTAAACATGAAGGGACAATACTTAACCATTAATAACATGTTACTTAAGACAGACGGGCAAGGTTAAGTTAAAAAGGAACACTTAACCAATACAGGGTGAATGGGTAGGGTTAAGTAATAAGAAATACTTAACCAATATAACTTGGTTTGTGTTGGGGTTAAGCCAACATGAATTACTGATAACACTTAACCAGTATAACAGGATGAATGAAGAGGGTTAAGTTGGCTTGAATTGACTAATGACACTTAACCAATCCAAATTGACGGGAAGGGGAACTAAGTAGTAAACCTTAGTTAAGAAAACAACGATTCTGGAAACTAAGTGGTAAATCTTAGTTAGTAAAACTAAGTAGTAATTCTTAGTATAACACGGGAAGGAGGGAATGTCCGTCTGAGTAGAAAGAAGGCTCCAACGAATTGGGTTACGAAGCCCGAGGCTTCGAGGGGACGTGAGGGTACTCTTGGTATCCCTCTGTGAGGCTGCAGATGATCCTCCTGGGCTCACAGAGGTTAAGGTCTGCGTAGAAGAACCAGGGGTATGCCTTGGTTGCAATACATGGCAACCTAAAGACCAGGATGGACCGACATGATTCGGAGAGAAAACGGTAGCCCTGTGATAGCAACTCGTCGTCTACCATCCATCTTCAGTCAATCGAGATACGTGAAGCGGAAAGGCGGAGAACTCCAAAAGACCATATACTTGCTATCTAGTTATGGGTGAGGATGGCCATAGGATAGTGGGGCACCGAGGGGACGGCGTATAGTTCTCATTTTTCAAGGGGTGCCTTTCATTAGTTGAGGGAGGGGTCAAGTGGGACCATAGCCACTGGAATAAAAACAGACCTTAGCATCTGCATCGGCAGATATCTGAAAGCTCCCGACCGAGTTCTGTATTCCTTGATTTGCCCTATCACAGGTCTCGGACCGCACATTACAGGACATGTGCATCTAGACAAGTGATAACGATTCGCGATACATGCGTGGGGAAGTATAGGAACATATACCACTCTAGGTAGTGTGTCCTAGACTTGGGGGCATCGTTCGACAGGTAGCGTAATCCCTAGTTGGACTAGGTGGCATAAACCCTGAACTCGAGAAGCGTTCAGCAGATAGCGTAAACTCTAGTTAAATCTAGAAAGCACTTGATAGAAAACCCTAGATAGATCTAGGTAATAAATAATAAATGTATGCCTGAAGGCAATGGAAACTACAGGGGTTGGTATCACGTTATCGTTACTAGTTGGAACACTAGTTAGGTGGTGCAGAGATGTAAAACCCAGTATAACAAGGAAATAACGAAGCGGCGAAAGTAATAGAGCATATCCAGTTTATCTTATCTTAGCATATCTTGTGATTATCTTGTCTAATCTTGCTGACCCTATGGTCATGGTGTAATCTTGGATTCAGTTAATTCATGTCGTTTGTTTTTCCATGTTCGCATGCTAGAAGTTACTGAACTTACTCAGGCTTTATGTCTGACTCTATTTTTCTTTCGTCTTCTTTTCTTCCGTTCCCCCCCCAGGTAGTAGAGGAGGGAGTAGTATAGCTCAGGTTAAGTTGGACTGTCACTCTTTCCCAGCTTGAAGATTTGTCGAAGTTTTGCTTGGATTCTCTTTTCAGATGCTATGGCTGGTTCTTTCTACATTTGGGAATATAAATGTATTTTTATGCTTCTTTATTTTGTAAGACAGATGACACTCTGATATTGTAAAGAAATCTTTATACAAACTATTTTATCAATAAAGCAAAGTTTTATTTTCCGCTGTTTAATTTCTGTCTATCTTGTAATTTATCTGCATCTTTTACCCTAAATGCTCCACAGAACTTAGTGCATTCCCTTTGTGAGTGACTCTAACGGACGTGGGGTGTTACAATAAAAATCATATCTTTTTCATGTGTGGTTGAAATCCAGTGAACAAGGGACACTGGTACCTTGACGACGTCCTCTACATTACAAGAGACCGAGGAATTTATAGAGCTCGCTACGATTTTAGGCGAAGCCGAAAGCAAGGTGAGAACTTCTCACTTGAATTTGATTTCTAGTTAAAAATATATACTAGGATGCAGACAGTGCTTAGCAGCACCCGACACCGTCGTCCATAGACCATGGACGACTTGTTTGACTATGATGTGTTGTGAAGTTTGTTTGTGATTTTGATGTGAATGGATAATAAAACATTCATGTGTGAAATAAAATATTTTATCGTTAAAAATATAATCTTTAACGTGTATATGAATAAAATAAATATTCATTTACAAACCAGATGGTTTGTTTATGTATACTGATTTGACTGATATAGATTGGGACGATAAATTTTACACATCGCCCAACTGCACAAATAATAATCAGTACTTGTTGTTTGAAAACCCCACATGGGTATTGGGACAATATTTGACATACACTGATCCTGATAATTAGTGGTATGTCAATCGATGGGTTGACAGGCTGTATAAGCGTTGTTATTTTTTTTTAATGCTTATATAGTTGTAGAATGCACTCTGGATGTTGTAAGAATTTTTAATGATTATTTATCGGTATTGTTGTATATATGTGATGTTGAAATCCATATAACTAAAATTATATGGTAATGGATTGAGTCTGATTCCAGTTCAGAATTAACGAATATTTTAAAATAACATTCAGTAATTATTGAAATGTGAAGCTATGTTAAGTAGTTAAACGCCATTTTAACACGAATGGAATTTTCTGTCGATTTTATTCATTTTATAAGGAATATCGAAAAGTGATTTCAAAATATGATATTTTGAAAATATTATCATTTTAATATTGAAATGATATGGAATATTCAATTTTGATTTGAATTTGAAAATAAAACTTAAATCGATTTGAAATGAATATAAAACGAATTGAAATGGAATTGAAATCGATTTAAATTGAAATCGATTTGAAATGAATTTAAAACGTATTGAAATGGAATTAAAATCGATTTAAATTGAAATCGATTTGAAATGAATTTAAAACGAATTGAAATGGAATTGAAATCGATTTAAATTGAAATTGATTTGAAAGGAATTTATAAACGAATTTATAACGGAATATTCAATTTTGATTTGAAATTGAAATGGAAGTGGAAATCGTTTTCAAAACGAATTTAAAATGATTTATGAAATTCTTTTTAAATGGAAATTGACAAAATATACAATACATGTATTATAATGGCCTGAATCAAACGCGTCGCGCAGCGACCGTTCGCGAATTTCGACCATTGACTTCAAACTGACGTTACAGGAGATCCGACCGTCGGATTCTCCTAAAGCCGAAACCGTTGGGTTCGTATCAAAAATAGCTTTCCAGCGAATATAAAAGATTTGAAATCTAATGGTTGGATTTGGAATTATGTCCAAATCAAATTTGGAAAAGGTCGCTGTAAGTGCTGTTCGATGACCGTTTATGGAAATCGACTGTACGGGCCTTGATAAAATTACTAAAAATATTAATAATTTTTGTAAAATCATAATAAATAATTTGGAAAGAATTAGGATGAAAAATTCTATATTTGAAAAGATAAAAATATATTTTTATCGAAATGAACTAGTTATGAACTAGAATTATAATCCAATATTTTTAAATAAATAAATTGGATTTGAAATGGTTTTAAAAATAACCAGAATTTCCAATATATGAATTGGAATGGATTTGAATCGAAATTATCTTCGGAATATTTCGATATTGGATTCCGGGATTATACGGACATTATGGAGGAATTTGGAAGAGATATATATATATATATGTATATATATATATATATATCGTTATTCCAATACGATATTTATTGATTTTAGAATTTGATTTTGAATATAAGCTGGTATATTTTCTATTCAGAGCCTTGTATTTAATATCAAATTTATCTTTGGGTTGTCGTGAATGGTATCTTTAATAATACTGCTCTCAAACCCAATGGAGTTAAGAATATTAGAAACTAACTGGAGATCAGCTAAGTTAAACGGTTTCCTGGGTATTGATCTTATGTTGATTTCGGCCTTCGGGATTAATATTTAGGGAATTGTTCTCTTGCTAATTTATGGGTAGAGACTGATATAATGGAATGTGATTTTGGGTTTATCGTGAACCGTGTCTTAAATGACATTGGTTCTTTAACCCAATTAAAGGAAAAATATGATTTCCCAAGTTATATAATCATTAATATTGATTTTTGGGAAGATTAAGACTAAGTGGAGTTTTAATGAATCTTTAATTAGATTGAAATGATCAAGAATGGAGTATCCCCAGTTTTGCTCTAGGGTGATAGTTAAATCTTTAATTAGATTTGTACATGAAATGGTAATTAATATTTACCGATAACACCGTGGTGTTAGATATGGAATATTACCAGTTTTGCTCCATGGGATGAATAGGTTGGGATTGGGAAATAAAATAAATGATTACATCGGTATGGTTCACTAATCTTGACTAGTTTGGAAAACCATAATATGGTTTGATATCCAAAGGAAGATTAAAGAATAAATTTAAAAGAATTTTATCTTTGATAAAATTAATGGGAACCTAATCCCTAATGATATGAATATTTGAATAAAAGAATATTCTGGATTGGAATGAGGCGTATATTGTGTTTGTGTAACACATGTTTATAGTATACACGAGTTATTCGGAAAGGCCAGGTTTATAGCCATTCTGAATAACTGATACGATGATATGTCGAAGATGAAGACGGTGGTTGAAGACCGGAGGTCTTCACATTGTTTGGATGATTACTAATATCTTGATTGGGCTGTACACCCAAGACGAGGTAATAAGTGGTGATCGTCGAGACGTATTTAGAGATCGACGGATATGCGAGGGCCTCTCTCCTGTATTGGACATATGGGACGAGGAATAAGGTGCCTCCGGTTACGTTCAAACCCAGAACGGACTTGTAAATAGACTGTGTGTCTAACATTGGATTTTATTCTACGCTGATTGATCTCTATTAAATATACATTTACTTGGTGAAGGAGAATTTATTCTCTTACTTCACCCTTCTCTGAGACGTACAGGATCAGAGGTTGTATATCGATAGACATCGGTCGCATAGCGTGAATTGCTTATGCGGCATGCCTAAGTGACAAATGGTCAAGGCTTTTGTCGAAAAGCAGAGTCTTTTGGTTGATGATCAAAGAATAGCTTTAATATAGTGCCGCTTTGTGTATAGCGTTAATTCGCGAGCCTTACACCCCGGTGTGAACCAAAAATGGGAGAGGACATCAGGGAGGACATGCGTTTCCTTCTAGCTAGGAGTGGTGTCAAGGTTTTGCACGCCCTGGCATTTTACTTATATGGACGATGGATAGCGAGGCGCCTCGATTATATTGGCATTGCAGGGCCGATGGATGGTATGGTCTTTATACAGACCAGATTTACGCCCCATAGGGCGGGAAAACGCATTGTTCACGCATTTTAATCCACTCCGTGTGGACCGGCTCTGACGATCCAAGGGTCGATGCGCTCTGACCCTAAGGCTCGGGCTAGAGAGTCTCAAAGCGGTAAGGACGATCCCTTGCCTTGGTTCACAAATGGAAATCCAACTTCCAATATTTGATAATTGAGGTTTTGATTATAGAGCCTAGTATTGGCGAAATGATATATGGTACCCATGCCGTCTAGGACTAATACATTTATATTTGAAGTTGTTTTATACATTATGCACTTGTAATAGTATCAAATGATTTGTTTTAATGTATGTAACAACCCGAATTTTAATAACATTTTAAAGCCATAAATCAAGGCAGAATTAATTTTAAAAATAAGAATCAAGCGAAACGGGTTGCGCCATTGCATTCGTCTCGAAATTCTACTTGTAAACTAGTCTGAGTTTTCGAGAAACGAAGTTCGTATGAGGGAGATATGACCCTCTGAAGTTTCTAGGATTTTCAGAATAGAAAAACAACTCGAATTTTAATGCGAAATTCAAATTCAAACCCCAGCGCAGACTGGGCGGGAATTTTCCCGCCCAGGACCAGGTCGACCTAGGGGTCGATACTATGGTCGACCTCCCAAGGGCCAGGTCGACCTGGGGGTCGACTTGGTGCTAAAACCCTGTTTTGAGTCTGGGTAAATTCTGATGTTTCTGGTCTCGTTTTCAGTCTAGGTTCATTCGTCTAATCCTATATAAACAGCCCCCTAGCCCCATTCTCTTTACACCATTCTTCTCTAACCTTATGCTGCACAAATTCTTGATGGACATGGCTTCTTCTTCAAAAATAAATTAAAATAAAACACGAAGACTATTTCTTGAAGACTACGGCTAGGAATTGCATATTGGGGATTTTCTTCTACAATCAAATCGAGATTCAACGATTCAACAATTTGACGACTAGTTTCTAGATTCAACTTTTGCATCTCAATTTCTTAGTCCACGATCTGTAAGTTCTAGTTACTTTGAGATTTAAACTTGTTAATTGTAATTTGGACATGAGATAAAGTGAAATTGGACTTAAGTATGATAATCGATTCACATCTATACTAGTTTCCATCTTGGATCTTGACATTTGGGAATATTGCTATGAAATCAGTTTGGACCTATTCATGTTGTAAATCAAACTCTTTCATGTCCATAACATTATCATGCCTGTGATGTTGAATCAGTCTATTATTTACAAGTTTGGGACTATCACTTTATTATGCCAGATTTGAAATCCTATTATTTTCTATATGCCAGAGATGTTGTAACCAATTATCTCAAGTTATACCATGCTAGTCTTGTAGTCCCTTATATCACTTTATGCTCGCCCGTTTTGCCTATAATAGTTTTGATGTTATTCCCTTTATTTATGGATTTGGATCTATTTGTAATTTAGACCGATTCACGTTTACATGCGATGGGAATACGATTTGGGTAGATTAGGCAAAACATGAACTGGTTATGAACATGAATCATGAACTTGATAAAAGGCATAAGTTGAAACATGAAACTTGACATGAAACTTGCCATGAAACTTGACACAAACTTGACATGAAATTTGAACATGGACATGACACAAGAATGAACTTGAAAATGGCCAACTCGAGGTTGGGTTGAGTTTGCAGTGTAATTCTGCCCGGAACCGCCCGACAAATCCAGTGACTGCAAACAATAGGATCCAATGTGGGTAGTTGGTCATATCGCGCTTGAAACCCGAGGTCAGACTGAGTTGTGGTGTAATTCTGCCCAGAACCGCCCGACATATTCAGTGACCACAACAACAGGTCTGATGTGAGAGGTTGGGGTGCATTAATGAATTAATGCCACATGATAGGGTTAAGTCATGAACATGAAAGACAACACTTAACCAACTTGACACATGATTAGTGGGGTTAAGTCATGAAATTGAAAGACAACACTTAACCAATCTGACATGCTAGACTGATAAGGGTTAAGTCACGAATTGAAATGACAACACTTAACCTGTTGGACGGAAACCCTAGTTACGCGGTCCATTTCAGCAGTAACCCACTTAGATGTATCATGGTATCTTGCAACTAGGCAGGGTGGGGCACGATGGCTGGGCTGATTGTAAGCGACCAAAACGTCGGCTGGGTTGGTGAGCCAGTGTAGGTTCAGGTGGACTATGGTCGTGCACGTAATCCGGAGTTGAAAAAGCAGGCATTGGGCATCAGTAGGTTTACACTGTGCATGGTTGATTCGTGTTGGTGGTTGGCACCCTAGGGCTTGATACACCCTATGGTGGACCTAGCATAGGCGACTACATTCGTGATAGGGTCGTATGATACAAACACACGATGAGCTAGAACTTGTAGGGAGCCGGTCGATTAATGGATCGTTCCGTAGGACCTCGAAATGGGTCATTTCATTATATTGGGCCAAGGGATCATTTCATGGTTAATATATGACATGGGTTTGGGACACTAGTACAGTTGGTGCAGCGAGTCTTGAACATGTGATGTTATACTTGATTTATACTTGAATTATCATGCTATCTTAGTCTATCTTGCCCATCTTGACAACATCCTTATGTTTACTTTCATTTTATACATGTCATGTTACCTTTGCCTGTTTTTATGCTGAAAGTCACTAGGACTTACCAGTCTTTATGACTGACCCATTTTCTTTTGCCTCTTTTTCTTTCGTTTCCCCCCTAGGTTCTCAGGGAGGAAACTCTAGCACTTAGCTTGGATTTTGCTTGCTTTCGGTTCAGCTAATGTACGGTTTGATCTTGAGCTATGATATGGCTGCATTTCTGCTACCTTTGGGGAATTAAGCTACTTTTGTTGTTTTTAGTTTTATGCTTCTTTATTTATTCAAGGCAGAACTTGTTGTAATGAAAAATGATAGTTGGTACTTTGGATGTAAAAGGTTTTGACTCTTTTTGAAAGTAATGAAATTTAGCTTTTGATTCTTCTGCTATTTTATTTATGTTCTGTCTTGTAATATTTCCGTGTTTGTTCACCTTGATAACGCTCCTCCAAAACTAGTGCATTCCCTTTGTGAGTGACCCTAGCGAAGGTTGGGTGTTACACTTGGTATCAGAGCAGAAGGTTATCAAACTGGGCAAAAGTTTTTAAAACCTTCTAAAACTATTTTCAAAACCGTTTACAGAGAAGCATTTTTCAAGAAAAGTTTTGTTATATTTAAAGGCTATTCCCCAAAAGCCATTAGCACTATCTTTTGTTACCTCATTTTGAATCTCTTCTTTTTCATTTCAGCATGTCTGCGAATCTTAACCTTCCAGAGGGCGTGCCAATACCTGGCTGGTTCAGGAGGTACTTAGAGGCTAGGGCCAACGATGCAGGCCCAGTAGATATTCCTCCTCCAGCTGCAGCGGTTCCTCCTCCTCCTCGTGCAAATGCTTTCTCAAAGATCTGTAGAGATTTTAGGGCCATGGGTGGAAAGGATTTCAAGGGGACTGAATCATTCGTAGAAGCAAGGAACTGGCTCAAAGAAACTGAGGATCTATTCGTTATCTTTGAGGTGGACGATAGGCAGAAGGTACAGTTGGCAGTATGGTTGCTCAAAGACGAAGCTTCCTATTGGTGGGAATTCACTAACGCTGAAAGACCTGTTGACACATGGATGGATTTAAGGATAAGGTTTGAGAAGAAATTCCTCTCACAAGCTGAACGAAGTCTACAGCTGGAAAAGTTCTTATCTCTTAAGCAAGGAAGTATGACGGTCAAGGAGTACGTCAATCAATTCAATCAGCTAGCCCGGTTTGGACTGGACTTAGTGAATACTCCCCATAAGAAGGCTCTCTGTTTTGTTAAGGGATTGAATGAGCCACTGCACAGCTTGGCTATGACTCACATACCTATGGGGACTACTTACAAAAAGTTAGTGGACATGGCACTCTTAAATGAAGAAGACAAGAATGGAAAGAAGGAGGTAAAGGCGAATGAGTCTCAAAACAAGAATGTAGACTCCGAGAAAGGAGGCAAGAACAACAACAACAATAATGACAACAAGTCACGTGAGAAAAGAAAATGCAACTTCTATGGTATTGATGGGCATAAAGTCCAGGATTGTAGAAAGAAGAAGATGAAGATGGGAGCATGCTTTTAGTGTGGTGATACTGGACATTTCAGCAAGAACTGCCCTAAGAAGCAAGGGCAAGGCCCGCAAACAGGACCTTCTGGGGGTACATCATTAACTTCTTCTCCTAGATGTTTTGTTTTATTTTGCTTATCTTCTCAATCCTATCTTGAGAACCTTAGGTAGAACCCTTTTGGATGTAAACATGTAATTGAAACATGTTATGGTTGATGATTGCAAGTGGTTGCAAGTGGTTGCTCGTGGTTGCGTAACACACATTAGGCACTAGATCGGCTCAGTCACATTTTTCATGTTGCATATGCATGAGTGCTTATACTTGTATATGGATGGAAATTTGATATGTTATTATATGGATGTTGCACATGGATGAATATTTGTGCACTCATGTAGAGATTATAAAGTATGTTTGGAATTTCCATACATGTTGGACTCATTACACTAACATATTTTGCATTAAGGAGGTCTACTGAATCAGTAACCACCTGATCTTTTGCATTAGATAAGTACATATACGCACACTCTTGCATAAGTTCATACAGCATTAGAAATCTTCTGAGGATAATGGTTGCTTGTGGATGATGGTTGAGTAGATGGATGTTGGATGGTAGGACACATTCTTCTTAACTTGAAGATTTCGGGACGAAATCCTTTAAGGAGGGGAGAATGTAACAACCCGAATTTTAATAACATGTTAAAACCATAAATCAAGGCAGAATTAATTTTAAAAATAAGAATCAAGGGAAACGGGTTACGCCATTGCGTTCGTCTCGAAATTCTGTTTGGAAACGAGTCCGAGTTTTCGAGAAACGGAGTCCGTATGAGGGAGATATGACCCTCCAAAGTTTCAAGGATTTTCAGAACAGAAAAACAGCTCGAATTTGAATTCGAAATTCAAATTCAAACCCCAGCGCAGACTGGGCGGAAATTTTCCCGCCCAGGACCAGGTCGACCTGTGGGTCGACACTATGGTCGACCTCCCAGGGGCCAGGTCGACCCTATGGTCGACCTAGGGGTCGACTTGGTGCTGAAACCCAGTTTTGAGTCTGGGTTCATTCTGATGTTTCTGGTCTCGTTTTTAGTCTAGGTTCGTTCGTCTAATCCTATATAAACAGCCCCCTAACCCCATTCTCTTTACACCATTCTTCTCTAACCTTGTGCTGCATAAATTCTTGATGGACATGGCTTCTTCTTCAAAATTAAATTAAAATAAAACACGAAGCCTATTTCTTGAAGACTACGGCTAGGAATTGCATATTGGGGATTTTCTTCTACAATCAAATCGAGATTCAACGATTGAACAATTCGATGACTAGTTTCTAGATTCGACTTCTGCATCTCAATTACTTAGTCCACGATCTGTAAGTTCTAGTTACTTTGAGATTTAAACTTGTTAATTGTAATTTGGACATGAGATAAAGTGAAATTGGACTTATGTATGATAATCGATTCACATCTATTCTATTTTCCATCTTGGATCTTGACATTTGGGAATATTGCTATGAAATCAGTTTGGACCTATTCATGTTGTAAATCAAATTCTTTCATGTCCATAACATTATCATGCCTGTGATGTTGAATCAGTCTATTATTTACAAGTTTGGGACTATCACCTTATGCCATGACTATCACCTTATTATGCTAGATTTGAAATCCTTTTATTTTCTATATGCCAGAGATGTTGTAACCAATTATCTCAAGTTATACCATGCTAGTCTTGTAATCCCTTATATTACTTTATGCTCGCCCTTTTTGCCTATAATAGTTTTGATGTTATTCCCTTTATTTATGGATTTGGATCTATTTGTAATTTAGATCGATTCACGTTTACATGCGATGGGAATACGATTTGGGTAGATTAGGCAAAACATGAATTGGTTATGAACATGAATCATGAACTTGATAATAGGCATAAGTTGAAACATGAAACTTGACATGAAACTTGCCATGAAACTTGACATGAACTTGACATGAAATTTGAACTTGGACATGACACAAGAATAAACTTGAAAATGGCCAACTCGAGGTTGGGTTGAGTTTGAAGTGTAATTCTGCCCGGAACCGCCCGGCAAATCCAGTGACTGCAAATAATAGGTTCCAATGTGGGTAGTTGGTCTTATCGTGCTTGAAACCCGAGGTCAGACTGAGTTGTGGTGTAATTCTGCCCGGAACCTCCCGGCATATCCAGTGACCACAACAACAGGTCTGATGTGAGAGGTTGGGGTGCATTAATGAATTAATGCCACATGATAGGGTTAAGTCATGAACATGAAAGACAACACTTAACCAACTTGACACATGATTAGTGGGGTTAAGTCATGAAATTGAAAGACAACACTTAACCAACCTGACATGCTAGACTGATAAGGGTTAAGTCATGAATTTAAATGACAACACTTAACCTGTTGGACGGAAACCCTAGTTACACGGTCCATTTCAGCAGTAACCCACTTAGATGTATCATGGTACCTTGGAACTAGGCAGGGTGGGGCACGATTACTGGGCTGATTGTAAGAGACCGTAACGACGGCTGAGTTGGTGAGCCTATGTAGGTTCAGGTGGACTATAGTCGTGCACGTAGTCCGGAGTTGAAAAAGCAGGCATTAGGCATCAGTAGGTTTACACTGTGCATGGTTGATTTGTGTCGGTGGTTGGCATCCTAGGGCTTGATACACCCTATGGTGGACCTAGCACAGGCGACTACATTCGTAATAGGGTCGTATGACACATACACACGACGAGCTAGAACTTGTAGGGAGTCGGTCGATTAATGGATCGTTCCGTAGGACCCCAAAATGGGTCATTTCATTATATTGGGCCAAGGGATCATTTCATGGTTAATATATGACATGGGTTTGGGACACTAGTACAGTTGGTGCAGCGAGTCTTGAACATGCGATGCTATACTTGATTTATACTTGAATTATCATGCTATCTTAGTCTGTCTTGCCCATCTTGACAGCATCCTTATGTTTACTTTCATTTTATACATGTCATGTTACCTTTGCCTGTTTTTATGCTGAAAGTCACTAGGACTTACCAGTCTTTATGACTGACCCGTTTTCTTTCGCCTCTTTTTCTTTCGTTTCCCCCCTAGGTTCTCAGGGAGGAAACTCTGGCACTTAGCTTGGATTTCACTTGCTTTCGGTTCAGCTAATGTACGGTTTGATCTTGAGCTATGCTATGACTGCATTTCTGCTACCTTTGGGGAATTAAGCTACTTTTGTTGTTTTAAGTTTTATGCTTCTTTATTTATTCAAGGCAGAACTTGTTGTAATGGAAAATTATAGTTGGTACTTTGAATGTAAAAGGTTTTGACTCTTTTTGAAAGTAATGAAATTTAGCTTTTGATTCTTCTGCTGTTTTATTTATGTTCTGTCTTGTAATATTTCTGTGTTTGTTCACCTCGATAACGCTTCTCCAAAACTAGTGCATTCCCTTTGTGAGTGACCCTAGCGGAGGTGGCGTGTTACAACGTACCAAGCATGTTTGTCTATTATAAGGGAAACCCTATCCTCCGGCTTGGGTTGCATTGTGTGATGGGACCTGGGTCTTATAATAGTTTCATTTTTCCAAAAAGCATTGTGCTGTTTTATTATATGCACTGGTATTCTTTGGAGGAAACCTGTTCCGTACTATACGGCGTGCTCCCTTGATTTACTTTATTTTAAAGTAAAGTTTTAAATAACTGTTTTAGTTCTCACACTAGTCACATGACTGCACTGAAGTTTATTGTTTTAACCTAAACTCTGGGTTCCCCTGTTTTCCATACGGGCAGCTAGTAGTTGGGTTTTGCAGATTTATATTCACAGGATCCTGGTTTGCAACTGAAACATTACTCTGAAAGCTCTGTATCCATGTATTTCTTTCAGTTGTGTTTTGTATTATTTTTCCGCTACATTGTAATTTTAAATCTCTAATATTTGGCAAATGTATATTATTTACTCATACTCTGTTATATTCTTGTATTCTGATGGAATTGTTGTAATAAGCAATGAAATGTTATTCCATTTGTGTTTTGATTTGTCTTGTCCTTAACTCAATCCAAACTTTCCTTTACGGGGAAGTTCGGGTCGTGTCAACCGCTTTCAAACTCCGCTAGCTGAAATCTTTAAATCTAGGACACTCTGGTCTGACCGGAGAGTTCCATGGAAAAGCATAAAACACTCGAGTCTAGTTTAATTTATTTCAAGTGAATCAACTTCGAATAAATGCTAGAATATAATAGTTAATCCCAACAAATTATTAGACTGGAGTATATCAAACCCATGAAATACTGCCAACATATATGTATTGACAAAACAAAGGCTTCATGGGACAAATAATGCAAAGTAGCATACGTGTTTGGTTTCATGCGTGCGGCGTGTACTTAACATCAAAGAATAGAAAGCATACATATAAAGATACTACAACAAACATATATGACAGCAAATTTGAAATATGCAAGGTAGCCAAAATATATTGGGATAGTAAAGCATATATAGGGGCACCACAAGTCATATAGCCAAACCAGAATTCAGGTGGTGTCTAATAAACTATATAAATATATATATACATATATGTATATATATATATATATTTGTGGTAAGTAACCCCGGTTCAACCAACAACGATAGAAAAGTTTCTAATGTTTCAGGTTTTTTTCTAAAGTAGGGTACTCAAATGCCCATGTAGCATATTTAATTTCTAAATGAGGCTATAGTATATCACTACAAAATATTAGGTTTTAAGCATCCTTTTATGCACATGGGTTAGTATATACGATGCAGCCAATCTCCAAAAGGCACAATTATGCAAATAACATGACATATTATGCACACCACAGGGAATAATGTAGTAGAAAAACAAGTATATAAGCCCAAGAGTTACTACATGCAGGCTGTCATATAAGGTAGGCGGGAATACATTTATGGCCATACAGGCAAGGGAATACATGAAATATACATGCGCATCAGCATCTATCATAACGGACCGGGTGTAACAATAGAACATCAAGGTCACAACTTTCAAACTGCACAATTATCCAAATTCAAAAGTGCAATCAGGCTCAGGTAATGGCGCACAAAATGAGAGAAAATGGCCAAGTAAGGGGTAGCGAACAGAACAATGAATCAGTGATCTAGTCTAAGTAACGTCATACCTCCACAGCATCGAATAGATTATTTAAGCCTAAGTATTATTTGAAAATGTTTTTATAGCGAACAAGGGGATCATTTTCAAATAATACTTAGGCTTAAAATGGATATAAGGGGTAGCGAACAAAATGAGAGAAAATGGCCAAGTAACGTCATACCTCCACAGCCTTATGACTGATAACTACGATGCTGTCAAGGCATACTCATTGGGTGGTAACGCACAGACCTAACGTCTACGAGTACAACCTGAGCCTGCACCACAACAGAGGACCAACACGGAGTACCCTACGACGTCCCTTGGAAGCCGCGTGCTTCCTTCCAGTCCCTCGAAGCCAGAAAGCAGGATATTAGTAGAATAATCAAATGGACGTGCGCTCCCCTCATATCTCATGGCTCCACGATGATCTATCCCGTTTGATTCTTCACCTTCAAACATGTGGACTAGTCCAAGCGCATTACATTAACGTGTTATTAGACCCTATGTCTAAACGTTTAATTACGCGCTTTCTCTACCTCATCAGATTTGTAGTTTACTTGGTTATTTCAATTCATATGCTTCTTATTAAAGTTACCAAGTTCCCTCCTAGCCCCTTATATCTATAAGGAATGGACCCCTCTCGCTTATTAATTTTAGGTATATAAATTAATGCATTTAAGTTCATTAATATGCTTTTAACATGTTACTTTCTAGATTTCAGGTTCTCAGGTTTACAGGATACAATAACATGTTCTTCTTATCTTAATCAGCAGGTTTCAGGTTTTTACAATCATCAGATTTCAGGTTCTATTTATCACAATCAGCAGGTTTCATGTTATCAAGTTTTCAAATTACTTAATTTATAATTAAGTGCAACCACTACAAAAAACTGGACAACTTTCCAACCCATACTTCCCTACATCATGCCTACATGGCATAGGGAAAACGTGAAAATATATGGAAGGCATAGGGATCGGATAGAGAATTCCCTATTCATTTCCTACACCTTTTGATTTTTTATGCAGTCTACACCTAAAAATAATACCCTCCCGTATATTTCTCATTCCTTCGTTCCAAAATAAGAAGAAGAAAAAACTAAATCGTCGCCCTGTTTCACATAAAAGAAAACCTAAATCGTCGTTGTCGGTGCCCTCAACCGCACCGCCGCATCCCCTGCCTTCTCCATCTCTTCCTTTATTTTCTTACCACGTCTCTATCATTAGTTAGTGGCACCAAAGAATTGTTTACCCTCGCCTCTTTACCCCAAATTTATTCACGACGTCGCTTCCTTACAACTTCTGGCTTGCGCAAACAGGTTCCATAAAAGTGGAGCCCAAATCGAAGGATTATGTATGATGATTCATTAGCTCTAATTTCTTATTTTGATTATTAGATTCAGGTAATTTAGTTGCTTACTTGGTGATAAACTAATTTCAATTTTATTACGAATTCAATCGCTTATTTGACGATATGGTAATTTTGTTCTTCCTGATGCATTTTGAGTCGCACTGCAATCTAATTTCTTTTGTTCCTCAGCAAAATGTTTACATTACTATTAAATATGACAATTAAACACCCTTAAATTTATTGCCAGATTATTTCCGCATTTTCCTTGATATGTATGTATGTATGTATGTATTACCCGTCATACCCTCTGACTGAGAGCCAAAGCCTTGTCGATATCTTGGCATATTATTTAAAATATGTCATTCTTATCTGTTTTCATAGTTGTTCCATGATCTACATTCTAATTCTATTATGAACATATTCTTTGGCATGTTAGTTTTACTATAATTTTATTTAAATTGTTGCAGTACTTGGATGAGAACAAACAGTTAACATTGGTGATTTTAGATAATCAAAATTTAGGAAGGCGGAATGAGTGTGCTCACTAATTACCTTAAATATGTGTTATATTGTTTTGTACTATACTGCTTTGGCTTCCGCATGTTATTTCCTTTAAGGTTCTTGTCATTCTAATATTATGCACAAACATTCCATGGGTCTTTGCAAGTAAAAGATATTGAAAACCAAAGTTGCCCTTTCATTTAATCATTGTCATTGGTTGAAGTCATTGAAGTATTTTAAGGTTGTTCCAGATAGTGTAATCATGAAATAAGAGGTAAGACTATGCTACATGGGGCCGAAAAAGAATGGTGGCCTCAATCGCCTGAAGGTTTTATGGTCTAATATTTCACAGCATTCTAATTTCAAAAAAAATCAACAATTCGTGAGTGTGTTTTAAAGTAAATTATAGTACCTGTAGCTTTTTCCTGAAGGTTTGGAAACACTTTGTACAACAACTAAAATTTTGTTTTGGAGTATGGTGTTTTTAAACTAGTTGTAAACTAATAATTGCTAGCAGAAGTTTCTGAATAGCTGTTTTAAATTTGATGAAAACAGTTTCTGATTAAAAATTGTAAATTGGTATAAAATGCATTAAGTTAGCTAGCTATCTTTTTTTTTTGGCAAAGAACTGCCAAATATCCTTGAAGTACTGGAACAAACATGGAGAAACGAAAATGATAATGCGCTACTGTAATTGATGCATGAACAAATATCCTTGAATTATACAGGTCCAAGAAGCAACATTAACATTGGTGCCCGAGTAGTAATTGACGGTGGTCTTATCACCCCTATTCTCCAAGAAGAAGATAAGGTACTTCATCAATGGCTTGACTATTTGTCTGCATTTGTCATGTCGTCGCGTGGAATAATTCTTTCAATTGCAGTTTGATATCTATTTGTTATCACAAAAATGGATAAAATTGGCAAGTGAGGCACGTTTGAAGCAACTTTGTTAGAAGTTTTGTAATTACACAATTGTATTACAAACATACAGCAAAAACAATCAACGTAAATAAATTATGCCATAATTGTCACGTCAAACTGTGTTTACAATAATCACAGAAAGCTTAACCGATTTGTGCACAAGATTGAAGATAAACAGAAAGTATTATGTTTCGGTAATGTCCAAGTCCAGAAATTTTTCGTTTCCTTGAAACAATATTTGCATCGTATGCACCAATCGACGTAGTTGCAATTTGTTTCCCAAGATAAAACAGACCAACTTCATAGCGTAGTGCCAGCAAACGGAGCTCTGACGAAATGAAGATGATTATAGAAACTAGATCAGAGGATTACTTTGAAGAAGAAGAAGCAATGAAAGCAGAAAAAGTGAATTCTGTCTTGTTTTGGGCAGTGTGTGTGTATATATATATATATATATATATATATATATATATATATATATATATATATATATGCAAGTAGAAATGCCTGTTCGCATGCATTAGTAACCATCAGAATAAGAAAGGTTGCGACCCTTTAACCACCCGGTTATTAATATGTATACGTTGAGAATTCAAATAGTTGTACTTATCCAACTAACAGACATTCCTTTCGAATTTTGGATTGAATGGACATACCTTTAAAATTCTAAGAAAAAACATTCTCATGTTAGTGCACTAGCCCAATCAGTAACCGTCGGCCATATCCAATCAAGAGACCCCAAGAGCCCCAAGGCCCAAGGCCCTTATCTCTGACATTTTAATGTGTTATTATGTCATGGCGAAGCCCACATCCTCATATCATCCCTCTCCTTTCTATTTTACATAAGCCTATTTGGCTTCTAATATATTAGGAGAGATTGTGCTTATGTTTCTATGATGTGGGACTTTAAATGTTGTTATCTCTTCTTCTTCCTTATCTCTTCTTCTTCCCACTTTCCTATTTCTTTGCTCATTCATTCCTAACAATCCCCCACATGAAGGTAGTCGATCTTAGTTTCACGAACCATTTATCACATCGGCTAAAGTAGCACATGGACCTTGAACTTTCCTAGTGATTACCTATTTGAATCACAGGCGAATCAATAGGCATAGACTGTCATTGAAATGTAAGACTTCAAAGTAGATAACACACGATAAATGTTTCTTATAACCTTTTGTTCTCTGTACGTGTTCGTTTTTGCCTTGAACACCTGCCTGGTCTCATAAGTGCTTAGAGAATTTGGCCTCATAATTCTCTTTGAAGCGGCGCCTTCGCACTTACGTAGGTGATTCTGTAAAGGGTATATCTAATTCCTCAAAAACAAATATCATTAAATGTACTAATACTTATCTGTACTCAACATATAATGCACTTACTAATCAAAGGAATGGTTTGTGTATAATAGTGCCATCAAGTTTGTAGTGTCCCGAAACTCCGGTACAATTTGAGCTGACCAAATAACACAAGACCAACCCCAATTGCACTGGAAACCAGAAAAACTAATAGAAAGAAAACAGAGGGTGAAAATAGATAAGATAGAAACTTAGAATAGAAGAAGAAGAACATACAACATCAGAGTAAACACGAATCTCACAGCGGAACGAACAATATATAATAGATACATAACTTTGAAATAAAATCAGTATATGTATACAGTAACATTATCATAGTATAACACTTACAACACAGCAGAAATAACTACAGCTATAAAACCCTGAAGCCTCCTGCTCCAAGCTCTCCAAGTATCTGTAAAATCCTGACTACTTGACTACCAATACAAAATTGGGCACCCAAGAGTTTAGGGAAAACAAAATAAACTCTAGGTCAGTCATAGGACTGGTGTGAGTAAAACAATTTAAAACAATTTGAGCAATAAACGATATCTCATAAGACCACGCCATATAACGGAATGGGTTTTCCCTTATGAGAATCCAAATTAATTTGATTTAACTTTCAAATCATTTTGAAAGAAATGATAATCTTTATATCAAAACTCATTGACATTATAATAGTGTCTATCAACCACAATATAGTAATCATCTAGCAGAAACTATTTCATCTCACGTTCTACATACATAGTATACAACCAAAATCGCGAGCACTTATTGGATAATGGATTTCCAACTATGACAAGGTACGGAACCACCTTTCGATAGTCTACCTCTAGAGAAGAATACACTAGGTTCAACAAGAACATCTTGCAACCCGGTCACATATGACCGACCACTCATTTCGCTTGAGTGTATCGAATGTATATCACCAACGGTTTGGATCAGCAACCGTTTCCCGAATGGGATAGCATCGAATAGATTAAAGAATGAAATGAATATCTCTAGATAGGTGATAATACACCCTAATGGAAGCAACCCACATAGCCATGTTGCCTACCCGATTTTTGTCATTTCCCGGTTGTGAGGATAGAGGACACGCTTATCTTTGACAGATCACACATTTATTCACTTTGAATGTCACATCGTCATACCCGTCAAATCACAAATTGATTTCCCCAAACATACAATGGGTATACATCTAAGAGAAATGAATTTCACCACCACCAAACGTACATACGTTTGAAGAGATCAACTTACACGATCTATTAAATATACTCTGTCAGACATTCTTCCATACCGGTCGTCCTGGGACTAGACAAACCGAAGGCACTATTCTTTAAATCCATCTTGGGCCATTTCTACCTAGGATCGCCAGAACAGCCCTTGCATAACTCCTCCTTCAATTATCTTAATCATATTTGATTCGCAACGCTAACTCCCATATAGAGTGGTTTTCAGATAATGAATCTGATCTCGGTCTCTCCGTATTGACAACGGAAAAATGGTCAAAAACTTCGATAGTCAGTGAGTTAACTATTGAAGAAAAACACGTGTGCAAACAACGATATTATTTCCAGACGGAAATTATATCGATCAATCATCATTGAACCTTTATCTCTTTAGTTCATTAATTTATTCATTTTTCATTCCAGTTTCCATATATTCAACATTTCTTATTTTCTAAATTTAGAAAATATATGTTATTTACATTGGAAAACATTTCCATATTTACTGTCATTTCTATATTTTTATATTAGAAAACAAATCTAATTCTTATTCGGAAAACTTTTCCAAAGTTCCTTCATTTGGATTTAAACAGATGTTTAAATAAAACATCCAAACCATTAACTTCATTAGTTAAATTTACTTAACCAACCTTCACTATCGAAACTTAACCATTCCGTAGTTAAAAATGAAGTCGATCTTGGGGTATAACTACCTCTCAGACCTTAACTGAACAACATTTCTAACTTCTAAATAGACAAAGTTCACCTTTTAAATCTTCATCAAACTTCCTTACGTAACTCTCGGATTCTATTTACGAATCCACTTCTTTTACAGAATATCATTTGATTTTAACAATAGGGTTATAATCTCATGCTTCTGAAATATAATAACTTCAATATAACTTTTGTTTATTAATTTGGATAAATAAACAAACAACTAATTTATTAATGAATAAATAAATCTTGATTAAAAACGGAAAGTGAATAGTACTTTCCCGAATTCGATATAATCGAATTTCAACGTATAACTCTCTTTCGAATAATCTCTATTCGATAACTCCTTTTCGAGTAAACTATATTCGATTAACTCTCCTCGAATGACTAATATTCTATAATCTCTCTTTCGAATAAACTATATTCGATAATCTTCTTTTCGAATAAACTATATTCGACTAACACCTTTCTTCGAATAAACTATATTCGATTAACTCCTTCCGAATAAACTATATTCGATTAATTCCTTTCGAATAAACTATATTCGATTAATTCCTTTCGAATAAACTATATTCGATAACTCCTTTCTCTTCGAATAAACTATATTTGATAACTCCTTTCTCTTCGAATAAACTATATTCGATTGACTCATTTCGAATAAACTATATTCGAATAACTCTAATCCGACTAACTCTAATCCGACTAACTCTAGTACGATTAACTCTATTCGAATAACTAATATTCGACTAACCCTTGTTCGATTAACTCTATTCAATTAACTCTAACTCGATTAACTCAAATCGATTAACTCTCACTCGATTAACTCTAATCAATTAATTCTAACTCGATTAACTCTAATTCGACTAACTCTAATTCAATTAACTATATTCGAATAACTAATATTCGACTAACTCTTGTTCGATTAACTCTATTCAATTAACTCTAACTCGATTAACTCATATCGATTAACTCTAACTCGATTAACTCAAATTGATTAACTCTAACTTGATTAACTCTAACTCGATTACTCTAATCGAATAATTCTATCCGAATAACTATATTCGATTAACTCCATTTAGTTTGACTTCGTATTTCAAAATAGTATACCATTTCCAAATTCTATTTATACTTCTATTTATAGAATTATTCATACGAAATCTCCTATTTATTTCTAACACTTACATCTCGTTTAAAATTCCCTTTTATAACTCTATTTATTTCATAAATAAATATTTCCTTTTATAACTCTACTTATTTCATGAATAAATATTTCCATTTTGTAATCTATTTGTAAATGTTTTACAAATATTTTCTTTTCAATTCTATTTGTAAATGGTTTACAAATATTTCCTTTTCTATTTGTTTCACAAATATTTTCCTTTTATATGTGTTCCACAAGTATTTTCCTTTTCTAACTCTATTTATTTTAAAAATGTTTCTTTTTATAAAATCTTTTGATTTTATAATTATTTCTTTTTAAATATAACATTGAAAATGTCCTTTTTAACATTCCAGTATTCCTCATGGTATTTAATGTACTATATAACAATGATCGGTATCATTCAAACATACGAACTTCAGCAATAGATTTCATATCACATCATATAACACAATATATGAAAAATAGTATAATAAATGTTGAGGAATCCAGGTGGATTCCTCCGACCTGTTTCCTTGCTTCCACAGATGTTACACAATAATACAATTCACATCAATTTCATTTCAATATGAAATATTCTGATAAACAGAATCAATATTTGATTAACGATATATATATATATATATATATATATATATATATATCGATATTTTCATAGCAGTTCAACCAAATAGTCAACACACAGTAATCAATTCATAATACTACATATGAATATAAACACGATAACAATAATACTGAGGAATCCTGTTGGATTCCTCCAACCTGTCCCGCTACATCACAGTTCATATATCAGCACATACATATGTAATACAGTTCAATATTATTATATGGTACAACAGTATTGCGATAGGTATGAGTTAAACTCACCATCCATTCCAGTCGACGATAATACGCTATTTTACCTAATTTCAAATAGCCGTTTGAAATTAAATAAAATTCCAGACTCTCTAGAAAAATACCAATCCACTTCCAACGCGAAGTACTCGACGATGCGAACCCAACGCAACTGATGGTTCGTCGATTGGACTTCGTATGAGCTAGATGTCACGTTTTTAAGTTAAAACAAGTTCAAAACGGAATTAAAAGTTAATTGAACTTTAACAATTAAAAATAAAACCTCAAACCTCATGTAAATCACGTGACTCGCTTCCTTTATCTTCCCCAAATCTAAATTACAAAATCCGCCATCTCCAGTAAACCAAATACCCCTTGACCGTGCGTTGACCTCTTTCCGCTACCACTCTGGTCACCGAACTCCATCGCAACCGCCATCGTTCAACACAGCGTGACGCCCTCCACTCGGTCATCACCACAAAACCAAGCTCGCTGCCCCACCTATTATCGTGACTTGGAACCAGTTCGTCTCTTTAGCTCAACGTCGCATTTCACCTAAGTCAACCGGAGTACCCCTCATCGACACAACCGGTTGCGACTCATCACCAGAAACTCATCCGACACTTCGATTTCCTCCGCGGCAACTCGATGGATTTTCCGACTTGCTCCTAAAACCCACGTAAAACTTTCCGCTATAGGAAAAATCAAGCGGCCTTCTTTATGGCCATACGCCAAAAAACTCCTCCATTCGAATCACCTTGCTCCCATGAACTCGGCCACCACTTCGATTCCACCTCTAGCATCCCCAGGTTCACGAACGCCGCAGCTATGTACGGCTGCTACAAAATGGGTCGACACAAAATAGTGACAAATCCCAAACCTGTGAGTACCAAGTTGGAGCTCTCGCACTAACAAGTTTGACGGATCTAAGCTTTTCCAAATTCATGTAGTAGTTTGTCTGATTTAATTTGAAGAAGAATTGAAGAGGGAGGCGGCATATCTATTTGTTTGCTGCAGAACTTGTTTTAGGTCTTAAGGATGAAAGGGACATATTTATAGGGGTTAGGATTTTAGATATTTGTTTAGATATTTTATGATATTTTCATTATGAAAATCAACTATACTTCGTCAAGCATCTCGAGCTCGCACGACTCCATAACAAACTGGAATGTCACCAAATTTGATACACTGCTCCACTACAATATTACGGACTCGATGAACCTAGTTTCATCGAATTCCGACCCCTTTTGTAAAACCAATATTTTTACGTGTTAATTAAATTGAGAAAATATTTAATTAAATTCCAACCAACCAAATTCTTCGAAGAAATTTATTATTATCTTTCACGTTCAAAAATAATTTTCCATAAACTTTGAAATTAATTTAATTCCAAATTAAATTCCAGATTCAATTCTATTATAATAAATAACTCGTATATTCTGAATTATAGTTATTTAAATTCTAATTTAATCGCATTTATATTTAAATAAATTAAATATTCAAATACCAAAATTCGGTTCATTACATTCTTTTCCCCTTAAAATAATTTCGTCCTCGAAATTGCTAAGGTAGAAAACTAACCCTTTTTACTGGGTTAAAAATTATTTGTTTACTTTTTAACTTCAGTTTCAACTGAACTAATTAATTTCAATTAATTATTAATTTATTCTTATTAACGAAAATTTCCAAAAATCTTGAAGATTTTCTAACACCTTAAATTTTCGAAAAATTTCGCCAGTACCTCCTTTGTATTGGTCAATCAGTACAACTACAACTCGCCTCTCTAGGCCTTCTCCAACCCAAAAGAAAATCAAACAGCCATGCCAAATCGGCTCATAACTCATAAAACTCATATGAAAATAAACTTGTAACTTTTTGTCGGGCATATCAATATATCCTTTCCATTTGTTATCAATTCAGCATATATCAATATCATTCCAATTTTCTTTCCCCAAATTTCAATTCAATTTGGTTTTAAATCAAACAATCTCTCCTTGGAAATTTTAAATAACTTTGCTTTTCTAAATCAAGTATCCCTTTTTGGAATTCAAAACAACTTGCTTTTCTTAAAACATTTCCAAAAACAAAATCTTAGGCAGTAATCCTTCACTTAGCACCTCAAAAGTGAGTTCAATACTATATCACTTTCGAAACCATTTCAAAATATCCATAATGCTGTAAACAATTTAAAATCTCCGAGGATTCTAAAATTCTCATATATTAATTTCAAATCCATCTACAAACACCTTTCAAGATTTCCAGGGTTTTAATTTCAATTCTGATTTAAATTTCATATTTAATCCATCTGATCTCATATACTACACTTATATGAATTCTGATTCATTATTTACATAACCATTTAATTTATAATCTTACTCGATTATAATAACAACCAACATATCCAATATATTGTAATTCTAATATATATATATATATATCTTCTCTATATCAAAATATAATTTGGGTACTTATTTCATTTACCCTCGTTTCAAAACATATCGTGTCGACCCATCGTATTCGAGTGTTTATAAACTCCTACCGATACAGTGGATCAAACTGATCGACCAGAACTCATAAACAACTCAACCAATGAATCTCCACAATATAAAACCATTTTATAAAATCTACAGATATGCTCTCTCGTATATACACTCAACTCAATCTAGGGTATTACTAACCCTATCTCTACTTAGTCACGCCACAGAGCCAAGGTAATTACTTAACCTTCAACTCTGATATCAATTGTAGTGTCCCGAAATTCCGGTATAATTTAAGCTGACCAAATAACACAAGTTCAACCCTAATTGCACTGGAAACCAGAAAAACTAATAGAAAGAAAATAGCGGGTGAGAATAGATAAGATACAAACTTAGAATAGAAGAAGAAGAAGAACATACAACAACAGAGTAAACACGAATCTCACAGTGGAACGAACAATATATAATAGATACAAAACTTTGAAATAAAATCAGCATATGTATACAGTAACATTATCATAGTATAACACTTACAACACAGTGGGAATAACTATAGCTATAAAATCCTGAAGCCTCCCGCTCCAAGCTCTCCAAGTATCTGTAAAATCCTGACTACTTGACTGCCCGTACAAAATTGGGTTCCCAAGAGTTTAGGGAAAACAAAACAAAATAAACTCTAGGTCAGTCATGGGACTGGTGTGAGTAAAACAATTTAAAACAGTTTGAGCAATAAATGATATCTCATAAGACCACGCCGTATAACGGAATGGGTTTTTCCCTTATGAAAATCCATATCAATTTGATATAACTTTCAAATCATTTTGAAAGAAATGATAATCTTTATATCAAAACTCATTGATATTATAATAGTATCTATCAACCACAATATAATAATCATCTAGCAGAAACTTTTCATCTCACGTTCTGCATACATAGTATACAACCAAAATCGTGAGTACTTATTGGATAATGGATTTCCAACTATGACAAGGTATGGAACCACCTTTCGATAGTGTACCTCTAGAGAGGAATACACTGGGTTCAACAAGAACTTACTGCAACCCGACCACACATGACCGACCACTCATTTCGCTTGAGTGTATCGAATGTATATCACCAACGGTTGGGATCATCAATCGTTTCCCGAATGGGACAGCATCTAATAGATTAAAGAATGAAATGAATATCTCTAGATAGGTGATAATACACCCTAATGGAATCAACCCATATAGCCATGCTACCTACCCGATTTTTGTCATTTCCCGGTTGTGAGGCTAGAGGCCACGCTTATCTCTGATAGATCACACATTTATTCACTTTGAATGTCACATCGTCATACCCGCCAAATCACAAATTGATTTCCCTAAACATACAATGGGTATATAGCTAAGAGAAACGAATATCTCCGCCACCAAATGTACATATATTTGAAGAGATCAACTTACGCGATTTATTAAATATACTCTGTCAGACATTCTTCCATACAGGTCGTCCTAGGACTGGACAAACCGAATGAACTATTCTTTAAATCCATCTTAGGCTATTTCTACCTAGGATCGCCAAAACAGCCCTTGCATAACTCCGTCTTCAATTATCTTCATCATATTTGATTCGCAACGCTAATGCCCATACAGAGTGGTTTTCAGATAATGAATCTGATCTCGGTCTCTCCGTATTGACGACGGAAAAATGGTCAAAAACTTCGATAGTCGGTGAGTTAACTATCAAAGAAAAACACGTGTGCAAACAACGATATTATTTCCAGATGGAAATTATATCGATCAATCATCATTGAACCTTTATTTCTTTAGTTCATTAATTTATTCATTTCATGTTTCCATATATTCAACATTTCTTATTTTCTAAATTGAGAAAATATACGTTATTAACATTGGAAAACATTTCCATATTTACTCCCATTTCTATATTTTTATATTAGAAAACATTTCTAATTCTTATTTGCAAAACATTTCCAAAGCTTCTTCATTTGGGTTTAAACAGATGTTTAAATAAAACATCCAAACATTACCTTCATTAGTTAAATTTACTTAACCAACCTTCACTATTGAACCTTAACCATTCCTTAGTTAAAAATGAAGTCGATCAAGTTGGGGTATAACTACCTCTCAGACCTTAACTGAACAACATTTCTAACTTCAAAATAGACAAAGTTCACCTTTTAAATCTTTAACAAACTTCCTTTCGTAACCCTCGGTTTCTATTTACGAATCCACTTCTTTTACAGAATATCATTTGATTTTAACAATAGGGTTACAATCCCATGCTTCTAAAATATAATAACTTCAATAAAACTTTTGTTTATTAATTTGGTTAAATAAACAAACAACTAATTTATTAATGAATAAATAAATCTTGATTAAAAGCGGAAAGTGAATAGTACGTTCCCGAATTCGATATAATCGAATTTCAACGTATAACTCCCTTTCGAATAATCTCTATTCGATAACTCTTTTTCGAATAAACTATATTCGAATAACTCTCCTCGAATAACTAATATTCTATAATCTCTCTTTCGAATAAACTATATTCGATAATCTTCTTTTCGAATAAACTATATTCGACTAATGCCTTTCTTCGAATAAACTATATTCGATTAACTCCTTCCGAATAAACTATATTTGATTAATTCCTTTCGAATAAACTATATTCGATTAATTCCTTTCGAATAAATTATATTTGATAACTCCTTTCTCTTCGAAAAAACTATATTCGATAACTCCTTTCTCTTCGAAAAAACTATATTCGATAACTCCTTTCTCTTCGAATAAACTATATTCGATAACTCCTTTCTCTTCGAATAAACTATATTCGATAACTCCTTTCGAATAAACTATATTCAATAAACTCATTTCGAATAAACTATATTCGAATAACTCTAATCCGAATAACTCTAATCCGACTAACTCTAGTACGACTAACTCTATTCTAATAACTAACATTCGACTAACTCTTGTTCGATTAACTCTATTCAATTAACTCTAACTCGATTATCTCAAATCGATTAACTCTAACTCGATTAACTCTAATCGATTAATTCTAACTCGATTAACTCTAGTTCGACTAACTCTAATTCAATTAACTCTATTCGAATAACTAATATTCGGCTAACTCTTGTTCGATTAATTTTATTCAATTAACTCTAACTCGATTAACTCAAATCGATTAACTCTAACTCGATTAACTCTAACTCGATTAACTCAAATCGATTAACTCTAACTCGATTAACTCTAACTTGATTACTCTAATCGATTAATTCTATTCAAATAACTATATCCGATTAACTCCATTTAGTTTGACTTCATATTTCAAAATAGTATCCCATTTCCAAATTCTATTTATACTTCTATTTATAGAATTATTCATATGAAATCTCCTGTTTATTTCTAACACATAAATCTCATTTAAAATTCCCTTTAATAACTCTATTTATTTCATAAATAAATATTTCCTTTTATAACTCTATTTACTTCATAAATAAATATTTCAATTTATAATCCATTTGTAAATGTTTTACAAATATTTCCTTTTCAATTCTATTTGTAAATGGTTTACAAATATTTCCTTTTCTATTTGTTTCACAAATATTTTCCTTTCATATTTGTTTCACAAATATTTTCCTTTTCTAACTCTATTTATTTTAAAAATGTTTCTTTTTATAAAATCTTTTGATTTTATTAATATTTCTTTTTCAATATAACATTGAAAATGTCCTTTTTAACATTCCAGTATTCCTCATCGTATTAATGTACCATATAACAATGATCGGTATCATTCAAACATACAAAATCAGCAACAGATTTCATATCACATCATATAACACAATATATGAAAAACAGTAAAATAAATGTTGAGGAATCCAGTTGGATTCCTCCAACCTGTTTCCCTCTATCCACAGATGTTACACAATAATATAATTCACATCAATTTCATTTCAATATGAAATATTCTGATAAACAGAATCAATATTTGATTAACAATATATATATATATATATCAATATTATCAACCAATCAATTAGCAGTTCAACCAAACAGTCAACACACAGCAATCAATTCATAATACTACATATGAATATAAACATAATAACAATAATATTAAGGAATCCTGTTGGATTCCTCCAACCTGCCCCCTGCATCACAGTTCATATATCGGCACATACATATGTAATACAGTTCAATATTATTATATGGTACAACAGTATTGCGATAGTGTGAGTTAAACTCACTATCCATTCCAGTCGACGATAATACGCTATTTCACCTCATTTCAAACAGCCGTTTGAAATTACATAAAAATCCAGACTCTCCTAAAAAATACCAATCTACTTCCAACGCGAAGTACTCGACGATGTGAACCCAGCGCAACTGACGGTTCGTCGATTGAACTTCGTATAAGCTAGATGTCACGTTTTTAAGTTAAAACAAGTTTAAAACATGATTAAAAGTTAATTAAACTTTAACAACTAAAAATAAAACCTCACCCCTCATGTAAATCACGTGACCCACTTCCTTTATCTTCCCCAAATCTAAATTACGAAATCCGCCATCTCTAGTAAACCAAATTCCCCTTGACCGTGCGTTGACCTCTTCCCGCCACCACTCTGGTCACTGAACTCCATCTCAACCAGCATCGTTCAACCCAGCGTGACGCCCTCCACTCGGTCATCACCATAAAACCAAGCTCACTGCCCCACCCATTATCGCGACCTGGAATCAGTTCTCTTGTTTAGCTCAACGTCGCATTACACCTAAGTCAACCGGAGTACCCCTCATCGACACAACCGGTTGCGACTCATCACCAGAAACTCATCCGACACTTCGATTTCCTCCCCGACACCTCGATGGATTTTCCGACCTACTCCTAAAACCCACGCAAAAATTTCCGCTACAGGAAAAATCAGGCGGCCTTCTTTATGGCCATACGCCAACAAACTCCTTCATTCGAATCACCTTGCTCCCCTGAACTCAGCCGCCACTTCGATTCCACCTCCAGCATCCCCAGGCTTACAAACGCCATAGCTATGGTTGGCTGCTACAAAATGGGTCGACACAAAATAGTGACAGATACCAAACCTATGAGTACCAAGTTGGAGCTCTCGCACTAACAAGTTTGACGGATCTAAGCTTGTCCAAATTCATGTAGTAATTTGTCCGACTTAATTTGAAGAAGAAATGAAGAGGGAGGCGGCATATCTATTTGTTTGCTTTAGAACTTGTTTTAGGTCTTAAGGATGAAAGGGGCATATTTATAGGGGTAAGGATTTTAGATACTTGTTTAGATATTTTAGTATATTTTCATTATGAAAATCAACTATACTTCGTCAAGCATCTCGAGCTTGCATGACCCCATAACAAACTTGAATGTCACCAAATTTGATACATTGCTCCACTACAATATTACGGACTCGATGAACCTAGTTTCGTCGAATTCCGACCCCTTTAGTAAAAACAGTTTTTTACGTGTTAATTAAATTGAGCAAATATTTAATTAAATTCCAACCAACCAAATTCTTCGAAGAAATTTATTATTATCTTTCACGTTCAAAAATAATTTTCCATAAACTTCGAAATCTATTTAATTCCAAATCAAATTCCTGATTCGATTCTATTATAATAAATAACTCGTATATTCTGAATTCTAATTATTTAAATTCTAATTTAATCGCATTTATATTTAAATAATTAAATATTCAAATACCAAAAATCCAGGTCATTACAAAGTTTCTCTTAAACTTCGTTGTCCCTTTAAAAGTAGATCTTGGGATCCCTAGTCAACTAGGTGGGGTTTCCATTTTAGAAAAACCTTTAGTCCATAGGCCTTAGCCCCATTCCCTTCGATAAAGTTTGAACTTTCTCTTTTGGCAAGCCTTTTGTAAGTGGATCCGCTAAGTTATCTTTAGATCGAATGTAATATATTGTGATAACCCCATTAGAGAGAAGTTGTCTTATCGTTTTATGTCTACGACGAATATGACTAGATTTACCATTGTATAGTGTGCTATTAACTCTTCCAATAGCTGATTGACTATCACAATGTATACATATTGGAGGCGTAGGTTTGCTCCAATTAGGAATGTCTTCCAAGAAGCTTTGAATCCATTTTGCTTCTTCTACAGTCTTATCTGGTGCAATAAATTATGATTCCACCGTAGATCTAGCGATACAAGTCTGTTTGGATGATTTCCATGAAATTGCTCCATATCCTAATGTGAATACGTATCCACTTATAGACTTTGTATCATTTGATCCAGTGATCCAATTTGCATCACTGTATCCTTCCACTATTGAAGCATAGTTTGTGTAGTATAGACCATAACTCTGTGTATACTTTAGATATCCTATAACTCTGATTATCGCTTTCCAATGATGTTTACCAGGATTGCTGGTAAATCTACTTAGTTTGCTTACAGCATATGTGATATCAGGCCTAGTACAGTTCATAACATACATGATACTTCCTAGTATACGAGAGTATTCCAATTTGTAAATACAATCACCAGTGTTCTTTACCCAATTTTGGTTCATATCTACTGGTGATTTTGCAATAGTTACATTATATTGCTTGAATTTCTCAAGTATTTTGGTGATGTAATGCAATTGGGATAATGCATATCCCTGTGGTGTTCTCAGAATTTTTACTCCCAATATCACATCAACCCGTCCTAGGTCTTTCATATCGAATCTAGAGGATAACATATCCTTTGTAGATGTTATTATGGCCTTGTTATTGCCTAGGATCAATAGGTCATCAACATAAAGACAAACAATGACATATCCAATATGTGTATGTTTTATGTACACACATTTATCTGATTCATTTATCATGAATCCATTTGATAATATAGTATTATCAAACTTCTCCTACCATTTTTTGGAGCTTGCTTAAGGCCATAAAGTGATTTTACCAGTTTGCAAACTTTATGCTCATTTTCTGAGCTTAGAAATCCTTCAGGTTGTTTCATATAGATTTCCTCTTCTAGTTCACCATTCAAGAATGCAGTTTTAACATCCATTTGATGTATTTCCAAATCATGTATGGATGCAATTACAATGAGCATTCTAATTGACGTTATCCTCGTTACAGGTGAATATGTATCAAAATAGTCTAGGTCTTCCTTTTGTCTAAATCCTTGGACTGCCAGACGAGCTTTGTACTTATCTATTGAACCATCAGGTTTCAATTTCCTTTTAAATATCCATTTATTACCTAAGTCCTTACATCCTTGAGGTAAATCAACTAATTTCCATGTATGATTGGACATAATGGATTCAATCTCATTGTTAATTGCCTCCTCCCAATAAGGGGCATTGCTGGAAGGCATAGCTTATTTGTATGTCAATGGATCATCTTCTAATATAAATGTGTAGAAGTCCAATCCAAAGGTTTTTAAAGTCCTTGACCTTTTACTTTTTTCTTGGTTCCTCCACTTCCTGTTCAACACTACTTTGCTGAGTGTTATTTTGTTCAGTATCCTCAATAGAGTAAGGAACTTTATTTTCCCTTGGTCTCTTAGGTGCGTGATTTTCAGTACTATGTTTCAAGGGAAATACATGTTTGAAAAATCTAGCATTTCTCGACTCAATGATGGTATTTTCATGAATATCATCAATTTCAGATTTTTGTACCAAAAATCGATATGCGGCACTGTTTTATGCATATCCAATGAATACACAATCAATTGTTTTTAGTCCAATTTTGACCTTTTTTGGTTTTAGTACCTCTACTTTGGCAAGACACCCCCACACTTTTAGGTATTTGTAGGATGGTGGTCTGTTTTTCCAAAGTTCATGAGGAGATTTAGATATTTTCTTTAGGGTATTTTATTTAAAATATGATTTTGCTGAAAGAATAATTTCTCCCTAAAAGTTATTTGGCAAGCCAGAGCTAATTGGTAAGGCATTCATCATTTCTTTAAGTTTCCGTTCAGCTATACCATTGGATTGAGGTGAATACTGGGTTATAGTTTGATGTATAATTCCATTCTCAACACAAAATTCCTCAAATGGAGACTCGTATTCTCCTCCTCTATCACTTCATAAAGATTTTATTTTCTTGTTGAGTTGATTCTCAACTTCTTCGTTATACTGTTTAAACATTTTGAATGCTTCGTCCTTACTTCTAAGGAGATATATATACGACAGTATCTGGTATAATCATCAATGAATGTAATAAAGTACCTTTTTCCACCTCTAGTTTGACACATTTTCAAATCTTATACATCAGTATGCATTAAGTCTAGAGGTTTTGTCTCTCGTTCAACATGATGAAACAAGGTTCTTGTCAATTTTGCTTCTGCACAAACTTGACATTTATAGTTGGAATCTATATTGCATTTTGATATAAATTCTAGATTAATTAATTTTCGCAATGTATCAAAGTTTACATGCCCTAATCTAGAATTCCATATGTCATAAGATTCAATAATGTAGCAGAAGATTCACTTTTATTCATATCAGTGCATGATACAATAGTGGTTACATTTGCTTTAAATAAACCATCACACACATATCCTCTTCCAACATACACTCCATTCTTGGAAAGAACAAATTTATCAGCTTCAAAGATCAATTTGAAGCCATGCTTGCTCAACAATAATCCTGAAATCAGGTTCTTGCGAATTTCTGGAATATGGAGAACATCATTTAAAGTCAGTTCCATTCCAGAAGTCAGTTTCAACACAACTTTTCCTGTGCCTTCGACCTTTGAAGTGGAGGAATTGCCCGTAAAAAGTTGTTCAGCATCAGTTGCAGTTTTATAGGTTGTAAACATCCACTTGTTAGCACATATGTATCAAGTGGCTCCAGTGTCTACAAACCATTCTTTTAAATTGCCAACAAGGTTGCATTCTGATATTACTGTACATAAATCAAGATCAGAAATGCCTTTCGAAACATCAGCCGTATTTGCTTCTAACTTCTTCTTTTTAGGTGCACAACATTCGGCTGCTTTGCGCCCCTTCTTTCCATAGTTGTGGCAAGAACCCAGAAATTTCTTTGACTTCTTAGGAGCATTCTCCCTTTTTCTTTTGTTAGTCTTGTTTGACTCAACAACATTTGCTTTCACAGAATATTCTAAGAAAACTTTTTCTTAGAATTTCTGTTATCTTCCTCAATGCGTAGCCGAACTATGAGATCTTCCATTGTCATTTCCCGACGCTTGTGCTTAAGGTAATTTTTGAAGTCCTTCCAAGAAGGAGGAAATTTCTCAATAGTTGTAGTAACTTGAAAAGTCTCGCTAAGTGTCATCTTTTCATTTTCTAATTGACGTATGATAAGTTGCAGTTCTCGAGCTTGACTTATCACCGTCTTTATGTCAACCATTTTGAAGTTTAGAAATTTTCCAGCAATGAATTTCTTCATGCCTGCATCTTCATTTTTGTACTTCTTTTCCAGAGCCAACCAGAGTTGTTTGGACATTGCAAAAGTCAAATAGACATTGTAGAGGCTATCATCCAGACCATTCAGAATATAGTTTTTGCACATGAAATCTAAGTTTATCCAGATATTAAGTACCTCTACTTTAGGTGTCAGGTTCGAGTTCGTCTACCACAAGAGCCTCTTCAGTCAGAAACGTGGCAAGGCATAATGTTGTCAAATAAAACAACATTTTCTGTTGCCAATGCTTGAAATTGATTTCATTGAACTTCTCTGGCCTTTCGCTATGAGGCAGAGTCATTGTTGGAAGCACAGGCGTTGGCTAAGCAGTTGTCACTGTCTAAATTAGTGTAGAATCAGTGCTATTGTTTTTCGTCATATACAACAAATATTGTTTCAAGATTGTTAAACGTTTTGTAATTACTCAATTGTATTAAAAAAGACAGCAACAACAATCAACGTTAATCAATTATGCCACAATTGTCACGTCAAACTGTGTTTACAATTATCACAGAAAGCATAACCGATTTGTGTACAAGAATGAAGATAAACAGAAAGTATTCTGTTTCAGTAATGTCCGAGCCCAAAAAATTTCTGTTTCCTTGAAACAATATTGCCGTCATATTCACCAATCGATGTAGTTGCAATTTGTTTCCCATGATAAAACGGACCAACTTCATTGCGTAGTGCCAGTAGACGGAGCTCTAATGAACTGAAGATGATTAGAAAACTAGATCAAAGGATTACTTTGAAGAAGAAGAAGCAATGAAAGAAGAAGAAGTAAATTCTGTCTTGTTTTGGGCAGTGTATATATAGGCAAGGAGTAGTGCCTGTTCGCATGCATTAGTAACTGTCAGAATAGGAAAGGTTGCGACCCTTTAACCACCCAGTTATTAATATGCGTATGTTAAGAATTCAAATGGTTGTACTTATCCAGCTAACAGACATTCCTTTCGAATTCTGAACTGAAAGGACACACCTTTAAAATTATGAGAAAAAATATTCTCATGTTAGTGCACTAGCCCAATCAGCAACCGTCGGCCGTATCCAATCAAGAGACCCTAAGAGGCCCAAGGCCCTTGTCTTTGATATTTTAATGTATTATTATGTCATGGCCAAGCCCACATCCTCATATCATCCCTCTCCTTTCTATTTTACATAAGCCTATTTGGCTTCTAATATATTAGGAGAGATTATGATAATATTTCTATGATGTGGGACTTTAAATGTTGCTATCTCTTCTTCTTCCTTATCTCTTCTTCTTCCCACTTTCCTCTTTCTTTACACATTCATTCCCAACAGCTTTCACCAAAAGAGTATAATTCAGGTTAGCCAAATTGGTATCTATTTGCCAGCTTTCACCAAATGAGTATAATAGGTAATTGTGGCTGCAATTTTCTTACAACTACGTTTCTTTCCAAGGGTTATACTGCATGCTCTCAGTAATAATTTACTTGCTTTACCCGATCAAAAAACTTACATTAAATTTGGACTCAAAGAAATAAACAAATAAGAAAGATTTTTGCTTGTTATATATATTCACATTTTAGAATATAAGGACTACTAATTAAATAGTTGTAGTTATAACAAGCGACAAATATCTTCTTCTTCTTCTTTTACTTTGATTGTTTATTAATGCAATTATTCGTTTCAAACATATTATAGATAACTGAGCTCAAGCATTTTGTCGAAGGAGAGGGATTTTAACTTTGCTAAGTAGCGAAATTTTGAAATTTTGAGTCAAAGCCCTTCTCAATCCAACTTGTTTAATATTATTTATTGCACCTACGTGAGAAAATTTGTTGAAATACTACTCAAATCAGGTATGATCTTCTGTCAATCAAAGTTTGCTTATATGCTATTAAGTTTTTATTTCTGCTTATGGTGAACAAATTTTGATTTATATTATCTTTTTGGCTTGCACCTATTTATGCTTATCATAAGTTTTAGAGGTTGTTGTTACTTTATTCATAATCAATAGATATTATTATGTAACTGTTTAATTGTAGAACTTGGTGGAATCAAACTACAAAACATTTTTGGATCAGCTTTCTATGGCAAGTTATATGAGATACTTAGAAGGAGGGACGTTGAACTATGGGATCAACGCATGGACTGGTCAAACTTTTCAGGGCCTAAATCAACAAAGAGATCCACATAATAGTAAGTGTCCACGTAATAGTAAGTGTAGCATATGTTATATATATATACACATATATATATATATATATATATATATATATATATTAGTGTTTCTTTTTGATGATACATAATATTATGTTCCATCCCATTTTAAGTCATATGGCCAATAGTTACAGTAGTGAAACTGCTTTTGGGATCTTTATATCACATACCCTCTATAACATGTATAAGGATGAATGTATGTTATTTTGACACTGTTTGTTCTTACTTATACACAAGTACATGTAATCAAAATGCCTTTTAGCTACCTTGACAACCATGTTTACTTGTAATATAATTACATATTAACAATTTACCTCGTATATTTTATTTATGATTTTTGTTAAAGTTTAGCATCAATATACAAATCATTTTTGTTTTGCAGGTGCCAATGATCAAGGTCTGCCCCAACCACCATGGGAACATGATGTAAATGATGATAATAGTTGCAGTAATAATAGTCAAGTCGCTTACATTTAATATCAACAGATGAATTATATGAAGAATTAGATGAGTTCTGTGCAAGAGTTTATACGAGGGTTAAGGCACGAGCAAGAATTGGAGATATGACATACTTTATGATTTATTCTTATTTTGACAGTTGGCTTGATGGTCTATTTTTATAAATTGCATTATGTTATGTTTGAGTTAGATGAAACGACCATGTTTGAGTTATGTAACAACCTTGTTTTATTGTTTGTTGGACATGATTTGTTTTAAATACATTTGTAGCAAGTTTATGGTAATTTAACCATGATATTGTTTTTATTGATATATATTGTTATGATTTTTCATGTGTTCAGTTTAATTAAATTTTATTGTGAGATGTTGGTAGATGAAGATAAATATAAAAGAACCATACTGAATTTTGGTGTACGGTGGCGTAGGGAATGTGTGTGGAATGGTAAGGAAAATCCGATTTTTGGCGTAGGGAATGAGTAAGAAATGTGGCGTAGGGAAGGCATATGGAACTTGGCATAGGGAAGGCATAGGAATGCAGGCGTAGGGAAGACGTAGGCATGCAGACGTAAGGAACCTATAGGGAATTTTCTGCGACGGTCTATTTTCGAACTTCATTTTTGGCATGGGGATGGTGTAGGGAAATTTGATTCCCTACGCAGTCCGTATGCAAAATTGGTGTATGGAATTCATATTTCTTTTGTAGTGAACTTATCTCATTTCATAAGTTTATCTTGTTTCTCTATTTATCACAACCTATTGTTGTTACTTTCTTATTTACTTAGTCCTACTTAACTAAGGTTTACTAATAGGTTTTCTATCGTTTATTACAACTTACGTTAAAATTTCCACTTGTCCCTAGATCAAGCCTACCTAATATCTTTCATTCTCATATTCAGGTTTAT
Organism: Allium sativum; assembly: GCA_030737875.1. Lineage (NCBI taxonomy): Eukaryota > Viridiplantae > Streptophyta > Magnoliopsida > Asparagales > Amaryllidaceae > Allium > Allium sativum. Next base: position 254,032,958 of record CM060927.1, on the reverse strand, counting down.
TTATAATAGGTTATTATCATTCCCCGCTCATTGCAATTCTTATACTGTTGTAATTCATAATCCTTTATTCATCGTAATATATGTTTCTTATTTTATTAAGGAAAACACTTCATGCACCTTATCGGTTTGATTTACAAAAAGATACAGTGATTTATTTTCATAATGTATTCCCATCTAGATCCGTAGCTACAAGTAATTTTTTATTTTTCTTTGTTTGACGTGGCATACTTGCAACAATGTTCTCAGAAACATGTTACTTAGGGAAATACATCACTTTTCCTTCGCATCCCACTAACTTAGTCCATTACATACCTTCCCTTTCTTATTCTCTGAGTTAGATATTTAATTACCATTTCATATAATGTTCTTAATTACTCTAATCTTTCCTAACAATCATATTAATTCTTATTTTCGTGTTCAATTCTCAGTTCAAGTTTCAGAATTACAATATTGAAGAAGTTTCATAGTTTAGACGAAGGATACAATTCAGATTCAATGCAACATTAATGATTTCAACATATTTCGGTAGGTTAAACATTTCAGCAAGTTAAACTTTTCAACAGATTAACATTTCAGCAGATTCACAATCCAATTATCACAATCACCAATTGTTCAGTGGGTTTATTATACATGTTAACGGGGAATGCAAACAATAGATATACCATTATCAAAAGGTATAACTTAAATCCACTCACCTGACATCTTCCCAATCGTTGAATCTGATCCAGATTTGTTGTTCCGTTGTTTCCCTAACTGAATCTAATACAAAACAACCACGGATTCACAAATCTGATTCTAAAAGAAAAAGGCAAAGAAGGGAAGAAACCTAAACAGATCAGATTCGAGAACTTACCTCACGCAGATCAGAATTCTATACGCATGTGTAGTAGATTTACATCTCTTATCTTCAAACCTTAAATCAAAAGCCTAAGAACTAATATTTTATTTTCTAACAAGGTTTGGAGAAAGAAGAGAACAGTAGAGCCTAGGCAGCACCTCAGAAAATATGAGAATAAAACTAGGCTTTGGTAGCCTATTTATAGGCGTAGTAGAAAGGTCTGAACCATCAGATTTAAATAAATTAAATCTGAACTGCACATGTAACCAAAAAAAATTCACAAAACAGACTTGGACACGGCTTGAGTCGACCACTGGGTCGACCTATAGGTCGAGCCAGGCACAACTTGGGTCGACCCATATAGGTCCAAGCACGGCTTTTACTACTGCGTTGGTTGATTTGTTAACGTTTAATTAGTTTCTCTTTATTTGTCCTTTAATTAATTGTGTGCCTCTTATACATCTTCATCAGGTTTGATTTTCAAATGCTACATATGCATAGATACATCCCCTTTATCTTTTAATTGTTAATTAATAACATTATTTTCTTCCAGATAAAACCTACCACTTTATAACCTTCATTTTTGAATTGTATGTATAATGCATGCCTTCTCTTTGTCATTAATTTCATTGTTGCGTGAAATTAATTCATTAGATTTGAATTTCCGTTTTACATATGTATAAATAAATACATCCTCTGATTACTTAATTCATTGTCATAATTTACATTGTCTGCTTTCTCTTTTTATCTTTGCATACATTATCATATTTCTCTTCTTAATACACTTCCTTATTTTTTCGCATGCAACGCAAATCTAATTACTTTGCATGCACCTATTTCTTTCTCCTTTTTAGTGCATTATATTTAAATTATTGCATGTAATTTAATTCCCATGCATGCATTCTTTTCTTTCTTCTTTTTAACGCATGCATTGATTGCATGCATTAATTTATTACGTTATCCTATTTCTTGTATTTAACCTTTTTATGCATGAATTGCATTATTTGATTGCATTAATCTTCTTTCTTCTAAATGCATGCACCATTTTATTACATGCATTCATTCATTTAAATTTTAACGTTCATGTTCATGCATATACATAAACATATGCATAATTAATTATTTAATACTAAAAATGCAGGGTGTTACATTCTCCCACCATTAGGAAATTTCGTTCGCATAATATACATCCATCATGTGCGCATCCAATTTTTGCAAATATATGTGCACTCGTGCTAAGTGTAATACAACATAATAATATATAAATGTACTGAATATCTAAGCGGTACCTCCTATATGAATGTAAATTTTTCTCAAAAATCCTTTGAAAATTAACATGATGCACACACGCTAAATATACAAGCAATTGCTACATGAATGCAATATTTTGAAAATCAATATGTTTTTACATCCAAAATTTCCCACACTCTTACAGAGTAAGAGCATAGTTAATCCAATTGTTGCATCCAAGACTCTATCAACCATCTTTAAATTTTTGAAATTCAAAAACAATCTAACTTTCCAAATTCGATTTCTTATGTTACAAAAAGGTAGAAAATGGAAAACTTCATATTTCCCGTTTTATTTTATGTACCTTTTCTATCCATACATGGATTTTATGCAACTATTATATAAAGATTCCCAATTTTCCTATCCAAGCACAACCCACATAATAAAACATTCTTTGTTAAATATTTTCTTTTTTCAATTTTATCTTAGAAAATTTCACTTTTATTTTCATTTCTCAAAATTTTCCATTTTCCTCAACTGTCATGTTTGTTTCTTTACTGAATTTGTTCCTTCCTTTTTAGTTGTACCATTACTCTTCTCTTAGCTTATTTAACTTAATCCTCTGATCTAAGTTTAGTTTTCAAATAAGCTTTCTAATCCTTCAACTAAAACAGGAAAACAAACACTCTAACACAGCTGCTACTACGGGACAAGAATCTTAGGACCAAGTCAACTCCGAAAAAGTCCAAACAACAGGATTAGGTGTACCCTCTTTACTTAACAGGGAATTAACAACAGGATCTAAACCTTTATTTTCCCTTCACTATTTAGTAGTCACCACTAGTCATAGCTGTGTACTAACATTCTTTTCCAAGCAACACCCTAGGCCTCTCAATGCTTATGCATTCCATGGGAACTTACCATTATTCTATGATAATCCTCGCTACCTATTTCATAGCCTCAAAACTTTTCTCGTCTTCCCTAGGCACTAATCCTTACCTTCTCCAAAAATTTAAAACACGGTTCTTATTTCAATTTACTTCCGAAAGTTAAAAAGTGTCAAAACTTTATTTTCCTCACCAAAACTTACTTTTTCCAAACCATAAAAGCAAGTCATCTAATAAAAATGCAAAACATTTTTTTTTCAAATCACTAAATTGGAGTAGACAAGGGCAACTATTTCTCAATCAGGCGTACAATTCTTCTCACTTACGAAGTTAGATCAGTTACTTACAACTAGGTGCAACATCCATTCTGTTCTTAATTTCTATATCTTATTTTGTCTACCCAACAAAATTTTATGTTAAATCAATTATCAAAAATGATTGTCAAAGGAATAGAGATTTCCAAAATTTTCTTTACTGAAAATTTTAGTTTCTAACAAAAATGTAACATCAAAATGCAACATTTTCTATGTTTTGCTTTTCAATCCTTTCATAAAATATAATATGAAAACTACAAGCTATACATGCTTTATAATGTGCACCTTTATAACAACCCAGAAATTCTGAACCAATTTAAAATTTTTATTTTAGCTATTTTAATAGGTTATGAATATTTAAAATGATTTATTTTAATAATAATGACTAAAAATTTATTTAAATTGAAGTTAGAATGAATAAATTTATTTTAATTATAAAACGGGCCTGAAATGGCACGGTAGTTTGAAAATTCAATTTTAAACTTTAAATGAATGTACAGAATTCAAAATAAATCATATTTCAGTAAAACCAGAAATATTTGAATTCGTTTAATTATATCTTTCTAACGAATGTGAAAAATTCAGATTTCAAAATATAAATTGAAAGTTATGTCCAGATTAAAATTCAAAATAGTCGCCATAGAATTTATATATATATTTACTATATATAGCCCTTGAAAATAGCCATTTTGCAAATGACCTCCGTTTTCAACGATACCACTTTTGTTGGATCCGGAATATCAAATTATTGCTAGATTTTAATTTTAATAATTTTTGGAATTAATATGTGAGTGTGGCAAAGGAAAACGTGTTTTGTCAATTTCATTTGAATTGGATCGACCAGAAAGGGATCCTTTTTCAAACAGTCTCCAAATTCGACGAAATTAGTTTTGTTAGGACCGTATCATCAAAACATAGCTAGATTTATTTTTCGGGAATTTTTGGAGTCAGTATGTGGCCCTGGTAAATTAAAATGTACATTTAAATTCAATATATATGGATTTATATTTTAATTTAAAGAAAAAATGATCGAAACAGTCGAAGTAGCTTACGAAACATATCCCATTATGTTCGGAATGGGAGTATTTAGCTGGGACGACAGTCGTTGGGTTTGATTTGGAGTCCGGACGTAAAAAAACCTCATTAAGAAGCAATGTTTAAATTAAATAATAATATTTAATTTCTTATATATATCATTCTCTATTCCAAACTCAAGGACTCCAAATATTTCTGCCGTCATCATTCAAATTTTAATGGCCCCCGTTCTTCGATTTTCCACCCCTCTAATTTCACAATCCACGCAACAATTCGTTGATCATCCAAAAGCAAAAGTACTCAGCATTTCGAGATCTAAAGGTGGAACGGTTATGATTTGATTTGGATAAGCGTGGTGATCGAAGCAACAGTTCAAAGGCAGCGACTTTGGGGCTACCGTGTGGGCTCCAGCCAGGTGCGGGCGGCGCCGCACTTACGGCGTGGTGAGGTGGCGGTTGTGCCGTCATCGTCGAGTTGGTGGATGGCTGTCCGGTCAGCGGTGGCAAGTGTGAACTGAAGCCCTAAGGCGGTGCAAATGGGTTCGAAGGTTACAGTGGTACGCAGGAAGAAGAATAATGATGAAGACAGGGTTAGTAAATCCTAATGATTGTTTAAATTAATTAACCTAAGTGATTAGTGAAAATAATAATGAAATCCTATTTTTTTAATGTAAAAATAGTGAAATGTTAAAGCATTGATTTAAAAATGTCAATAGCTTTAAATAAAAATGAAATTTCTATTATATTAGCATGGAAATAAAAATGAGATTTTTAATATGTATATAGCTTTAAATAAAAGTGAAATTTTTATGGATGTAACATAGAAATTAGCATTGTTTTTTTAATATAATTTAGAAATAAAATTATGATTTTTATAAAATCGCATTGTAAATAAAAATATGATTTTTATAAAATCGCATTGTAAACAATAATATGATTTTTATAAAATAGCTTTGATTTGAAATGTAATTTAAAAAAGAAATTTTTATGCATATAAAGCATTGATTTATTTTCAGTTTTTAAGAATAAATTAGCATTTATAAAATGAGATTTGTTGTAAATGATTTTTGTTTAAATAAAAATGTGATTTTTATTTTATAGATAATAGTATAAAAATGTGATTTTTTTTAAAAATATAAATATCATTGATTAAAAATGTGATTTTTAAATATATGAAGCATTATTAAAAATGTGATTTTTGATATAAACTGCGTGAAACAGATTACGTTGGAATCATGGTGAAGAATACAACGCGCTGGAGCAAATCCAAACTGTTCAGAAATTCAGAAATTAAAGACTAACAGAGTGGAAATCAAAGGTGAGAACTCCTTCTCACTCAAATTACTTTACAGTTAAATATATTCTAGGTTGCAGACGATGTTTAATAGCACCCGACACTATTTATTGTACAAACCATGGTTGTTTGTTTGGATTGAATTGACTGTATTGTGTTTTGTTTGTGATGCTGAAATGTTTAACACATTAAAAATAATGTTAACATTAATGTGGTAGTTGAAATTAAATTATGAATATCTATTTATAATTTTAACCAGTGAAAATTAGCTAATAAGAAAAATAATTCAAACCAAATTAGAATTGGTTTAATTTGTTAACCAATAATTTATTTAAATAAACTGTTGTTGTTTGAAAACCCCACACGGGTCTGGGGATGATAATTTATTCACATCTCCCCTGAATTTAATTATATGTCAATCGATGGGTTGATAGGCTGTGATGAGCGTTATTTATTTATTTTAACGCTTATACAGTTGCAAATTGCACTTTGGATGATGTTTGAATGTGTAGTGATTATTTATCATTATTGTTGAATACATGCGATGTATAAAATCCATATAACTGAAATTATATGGTAATTCATTGAGTCGCATTCCGATTCAAAAATAAAGAATATTTTTAAAGAACCTTTTAAAATAAAAGATATTTTTAAATAATGAATATTTTAAAATAATATTCAATGAAGAATAAAATTATGATTTTGATGTCCGTTTTGGATTGACATAAGATTGAAATGTGAAGTCGAATTAAGTAGAAAACGCCGTTTTAACCCGAACGGGTTTATCGATCGATTTTACTCATTTTATAATGAATATCTAAAAGTAGTGATTTCAAAATCTAATGTTTTGAAAATATTATCATTTTAATAGGATAAAGATATAGAATATTCAGTTTTGATTTAAAATTGAAATTGGAGTTGAAATCGTTTTAAAATGAATTTATAAATATTTTATAAAGTACCTTTTAAATGAAAATTGATGAAATATATAATATATATATTTTTTTTAATGGCCTAAATAGAACGCGCCGTGCAGCGACCGTTCATGAATTTTGACCATTAACTTCAAAATAATGTAATGGGAGATCCGACCGCCGGATTCTCCTAAAACTAGAACCTTTGGGTTCGTATCGAAAAGAAATTTCCAATGAATATAAGAGATTTGAAATCTAACGGTTGGATTTGGAATTATGTCCAAATCAAATTTGAAAAAGGTCGCTACGAATGCAGTTCGGTGGCTTTTATTGGAAACCGAATGTAAGGGCCTTAATAAAATTATTAAAAATATGGAAAAAAAAATGTAAAATCATAATTAATAATTTGGAAAGATTTTGGATGAAAAAATCTAATATTGAAAAGATAAAAATATTTTTTTATCGAAATGAACTAGTTATTAGCTAGAAAAATAATCCAATTTTTTAAAATAATCTTCGGAATATTTCGATATTGTATTCTGTGGTTATACGGATATCGTTATGGGAATTTGGAAGAACAGATATCATTATTCCCAATACGATATTCGTTAGTTTCAGAATTTGATATTGAATATACGCCGATATAATTTCTATTTAGAGTCTTGTATTTAATATTAAATTGGATTTTGGGTTTGTCATGAACGGTGTCTTAAATAACACTGTTCTTAAACCTAGTTGAGAAAAGAATAAATCTTTTAATTAAGATTTAGTGATGTTTTCCAATTATTTAATATTTAATTGGGATTGAATAAAAGAATTGGATTTTGGGTTTGTCGTGAATGGTATCTTAAATAACACTGTTTTTAAACCCCGTATAAAATGAATGAATCTTTTAATTAAGACTATTAGAGTTCCCAGTTATATTTAGTAATTGGGATAAAATGAAATGTGAGTTGGGTTTATCATGAACTGTGTTTTTAACGACATGCGTTCTTTAACCCGATTAACAGTGAAGAAATGATTTGGAATTTATAAATCTTTTTATTAAGATTTAATGGAAATTTTCCAAAGTAAAGTTTTCCAACTTAATATATTAAATTGGAATTGAATGGAATCCGATTTGGTAATAATCGAGATGCGTTTCTATGGATGAAGACCGCTACTATATATGGAATTTAAAAGGCCTTGTCGCTATTCCATTTATATTATTAGTCTAATATGGGAATTTACATTGGTTATACACTGTTATGATTTCCGTGTAGATTCCATTTTTATTGAAGATGATTTTGGGTGTATCATGAACTGTGTTTTAAATGACATTGGTTCTTTAACCCAGTTAAAGACAAGATTGATTTCTTCAAGTGGAATAATCATAAAATAATGATTTTTGATATTAAAACCAAATTGGAGTTTTAATAAATTTTTAATTAGATTGAACTGGGGATGAGATAATTAAATTCATCGAATTCTTGAAAGAATCAAAAATGGAGTACCACTAGTTTTACTCCAGGCGATAATTAAATCTTTAATTAGATTTGAACGTGAAATGGTAATTAATTTTACCGATAACATAGTGGGTGTTAAATATGGAGTACTGCCAGTTTTTCTCCATGGGATGAATAGGTTGGGAGTGAGATTAAATAATAAATGATTACTTCGGTAAAGTTCGCTAATCCCCACTAGTTGATAAACCTTAATTTGGTTTAGAATTGATAGAGGATAAAATTAATTCTTTTGATATGGATATCCAAAGGAAGATTTAAGAATAAATTTAAAAGAATTTATCTTTGATAAAATTAATGGGAACCTTCCCCTAAAAATGTGAATATTGGAATAAAAGAATATTCTGAATTGGAATGAGGCGTATGATGTGTTTTATAGCACTTTATTATTTATTACAAAATATGCGAGTTATTCGGAAAGACCGGGTTTAATCCATTCTGAATAATTAATATAACGACCAAAAGTCGACGATGAAGATGGTGGTTGAAGACTGGATTTCTTCACATTGTTTGGATAATTACTGATGTCTTGATTGGGTTGTACACCCAAGACAAGGTAATAAGTGGAAATCGTTCAGACGTACTTGGAGATCGACGGATATGCGAGGACCTCTCTCCTATATTAACCATATAGGACGAGGAATAAGGTGCCTCCGGTTTCGTTCAGACCCAGAACGGACTTGTAAATGGATATGTGTCTGACATTGGATTTCATTCTGTGCTAATTGATTTCTGTTAAGTATATATATTTAGTGGAGGAGAATTTATTCTCTTGCTTAACACTTTTCTCTGAGACGTACGAGCTTAGAGGTTATATATTGATAGACATCAGTTGTATGGCGTGAATTGTTAGTGTGGCATGCCAAGATGCAAATGATCAAGGCTTTTGTTGAAAAGCAGAGTCTTGTGGATGATGATCAAAGCGCATCTTTAATGAGCATAGCTTTGTGTATAGCGTTACTTCGCGAGACTCACACCCCGGTATGAACCCGAAACGGGAGAAGTATCCAGGGAGAATATGTGTTTCTTTCTAGCTAGGAGTGGTGTCATGTTATGGAGCCCAGAAATTTCTACTTATGTGGATGATGGATAGCGACGTACCTCGGATTTGAGTCCCTAGTGGCTCTCGATTTACGCCCCATAGGACGGGGAAACGTATTGTTCAGGAATTATAATCCACTAACGTAAGTATGGACCGACCCTGTGGCTCCAAGGGTCCACCTGAGTTAGGGTCCTGAGGCACGAGCTAGAGTGTCTCGAATTCGGTAAGGACGATCCCTTGCCTTGGTTCATGATGGAAATCCAACTTCCAATACGTGACTTTGCGGTTTTAATTGAAGAACTAGTATGGCGACATGATATATGGTACCCATGTCATCTATGATTAATACATTTATATTTGAAGTTGATTTCTTCACTTATAGTAATAATAAAAGATGAAATTTCTCGTATCAAACATTATTTGGCTATTATCAGGTAAAACTCTATCCTTCGGCTTGCGTTGCATTGTGTGATGGGACCTGAGTCTTATAATAGCTTCATTTTCTTTAACTAGCATTGCGTTGTTTGTTTGTTTGTTTGTTTTATGCACTGGTATTCTTGGTTAAACCCATTCCATGTTATACGGCATGGTCCCTTCATTTACCTAACTTTAAAATAAAGTTTTAAATAACTGTTTTAGTTCTCACACCAGTCCCATGACTGACCTGGAGTTTATTGTTTTAAGCTAAACTCTGGGTGCCCTTATTTTCTGCATGGGCAGTTAGTAGTTTTGGGTTTTGTAGATATTTTTTTCCAGGATCCTGGATTTCCATCTGAAGCTATATTCGGAAGCTCTATATCCGTGTATTTCTTTCAGTTGTGTTATGTATTATTTTTCTGCTGCTTTGTAGTTTATTAAATCTCTGATATTATTGTATTTCCAATGTGTAATAATTATTCATACTCTGGAATATTCTTGTACTCTGATGTAATTGTAATGAAATGATCTATTGTTTGTGTTCTGATTTGTAATGTTATCAACTCAATCTGGGCTTTCCCGTAAGGGCGAGTTTGGGTTGTTTCAGCGTAATTTTTTTTTTTGAGTTTTGAATAAGAAATAAATGTTAATTAGATTGACATGTCATGCCTGGTCAACGAATTTATTTCATTTGTAACCAACTACATATGTAGAGACAAGTAAGGAATAAAATAAAAATAAAAATAAAAAAGTTACTTCCTTCTACTATATAACATCCTTAACACCCTTCTATGAGACATACGAGCTTTGGGTTAACTCAAATCTTTAGGGGCTTTGTCTAAGAGAATTCATTTTAGAAAAAAAAAATTCACAAGGGATCATTGTCTTCACAATATACCCCATTTTTTTTATCAAAACTTAATATTTACTTTTCAAATGTGTTCATTACATATTCAAACAAAAAAACACTTTCTCTCTTTCTTTCAAAAATTGTTTCTACATAATTTAGCTAGTACATATTTTAAAATTTAAACTTTTAAGATCAAAACTTGAAAAACACCATAAACTATCTTCCAAAAACTTTTACAATTTCAAGTTCTTAAAAGTTAACAATGGGGCTAGACTCAAAGTGGGTTTCCAACTTACTTAGGCTTTCCTAGACACTCCCACAAAGTCAATTCTCTCAAATGTATATATTCCTAATCCATTTTCCTCAATACAAAGAATATTGTACACTTCCCACCCAGATTACCTGAGGATCTAATATTTCCATGTTCGTTCCTTTAGTGTACAAAACAGATAGACAAACTCTTTCCATATCTACTCTTTCTATTTAGTGGGTTCCTCTACGGATCTACGTGTATATATAAGATATATTTATATTTAAAAAATAAAAACATGTTCACTCACTATCTATATAGCAATCTTGAATCTAAGCTCCGATACCAGATGTAGAAACCCGAATTCTAACAGACCGAATTTTTTCCGATTTCTAATCTATCGAAACTCAAGTTGGCTTGTCTGGCATCCTGTAGAAAAGACAGAGAAAATAAACATATCAGAGCTCAAAAAAATTCTCACAACCAAATGGAGTAAAATATAGTACAACCAAATATAGTCTTACCAAGGTAATAATTCTGCTAATCAGTATCCAAAGTTATCATAACTCTGCCACAAATCTAACCCGCGAGTATGCTATGAGAAGGGGGTCAGAACAAAAGTTATGGTGACTGGTCTTAAACAACACATTGTGGAATAACCCTTGTTTGCGAACAAATTAACAACTGTAAAAAATTGTTTAATTCGTTCGGCTTTCCTAAACAACAAGGGTTGTTGTAAAGGGTGTCGAACTCTGGGACCAAAAATTATTTTACTAATAAATCCAATCAAGTTATTCCACAATTTTGATTGTTTGAAAATAACAAAAAATAAACAAAAAGAGAGTTTTTAATAATAAATGAAAACAATTAGGAAGCAATGACATAAACTAGATTAATATGGATTAATAACCAAATAGATTAATATAGTTCTAACTTGTGTTTCTATCATAAACATGAATCAAGGATAATTAGGTTTCTATAAAAAATAGGTGAACAATGACAAGTATAGCCTATGCAAGAGCTAAGCTCTTAAACAACCATAGGCTATCAGGACAGACTCACTATTTTATTTCTAGATCCCTAAAAGTTAGATCTAAATCTGATAAGCGTTAGATCGAACTCGAATATACTCTGTGAAGGAGCATAACTCTTGAAAGACACAGAGTATGAAGGTTCGGATCTAACCCTTGGTTCAGATCTAGATCTATATAAATAAAGTCCTAATCGTTTTTGGCTATGTGATTCATATTGAATCTAATCTAAGCGTCATCACCCCCTAATTAAAGGGGATTAGCTAGACGAGAAATAGGGAAAACAAATGAACAACATAAACATAAATAAAATAAAATAACAACTAAGAAGAGAAGGAGAAGAATATTTTTATTCTAGAGAAGAGTTATAGAATAAAACCCAATGTCATCCTAAATGAAAGAGATACAATGTATTTATAGTTGCTATAGCCAAGACTAAGTGGATAGTTGCACAATGTGGAACAAAAACCCTTTTCCCAAATAAAAAAATAAACCGAATAGCTAATGTGAACGCGTGTGAATGGATATGCAAATTTCATAGCTTGCGGGCAAAAAATGGCATCAACTTCAAATGTTTTGACCATGAATAAGAACTCCATAACATCTGAGACAAGCGATCATTATGAAAAGCATTGAATCTTGAATTTAAAATATGCAACAGAAGGTGGTTGAACAACAACATTTATTTATGTCTTCAAGCTTTAATCCAGCTCTAAAACTCAACACTCTTCTTACATCAATTCTTCAAGCTTTTCAACAATTAAGTGCATCTATTCATTCATCATCAATAATCTGAAAACACAAATATAGATACATAGTATCAATTATTTTAAAGAGAAAACAAGATAAATAAGCGGATAAAATATACACATTTATGTGTATATCAAATACCCCTACACTTATCTTTTTATTCATCCTCGGATAAACTAAACTAAGATATGTCAAACTTTCGTAGGAAACATGATTGCATTTAGCATATCCAACAAGCTGTTAAACCCCTAGGTGTCCCTAGTAGGACGAGTGTTGCCTCGTGAGGGTTTTCAGCGGATATTACCCACAAAATCCAAAGCGTCTTATGTACACGGATTAATTAAATAATATATTTAAGGTTTTTCATATTCCAAGGATTTTACCTAACTTCAATAACAACGGTTTAGTCCAAAATTGTCCATCCCATTATTGGTGCAAAAATGAATAAAAAAATTCAAGATGAATCATAATTCCTTAATAACACTGTAATTGCCTTGAAGGTTAAGAGCGTGGTGTCAACCAAAGTTCTACATATCGACAGTGTGCACCTAATCATTTATTCAATTTTTTTTTTTTTTTGAATAATTTTGCACCAGTGTAACTGTAATGTATTGGATGCGAGTTATGCATAGATAATGGAGAATTCTGTAAGTTCTAAAAATATTATGGATAAGAGGGCAAGTGTATTAGTTGAACTTCAAGCTACAAAAGATAAAGTAATACTAAGGCACATATGGAAGTTTTGTATCCTTTCATCTCCTCTACTACAATCCTCGCTTCTAAGTACGGTATGATGGAAGTGGATGGAATGGAAATGGTTAATAGTCAAGAATGATCAATGACTATTTTTTTCTTAGATATTTTCTCTTCATTGCATTTTTTTCTTTTTTCTTTTTTTTCTTTTCATTTTGCATGATGAATGATAAGTGGAGATGGAATGGAATGATACCGTAAATTATTTCATTTGATTCCTCCTTTACTAAGACGATCATAACCAACACTTCATGAAAGGAAAGTTTATGCCCTAATTACTCTAGTTCTATAACCCTAATTCAACACACAAGTCTAGATTGATGTTATATAAAAGTTGAAAGGAAAGATAAGCAAAGTATCGTAAGATAGATAACCCATATAAAATAAGAAGTGGTATATGGTTACCCTACCTTAAAACAAGTATGGAGTGGATGGTGTAATATTGGTGTAAAAGTGACGTTTTCTAACCTTTAACAATAAAAAAGGTTCTTGAGTATACCAATATAAGAAAAACTTATCGAAACATGGATGTAAATTGACTAAAACTTGGGTTTGAATAATGTGGGGCATCGAAGAAGAATGCTACAATGAGTCATCTCTCTTTATGTGGGCCAAGTGGAACTTTGAACTTACAAGTTTGAAAATTTGAGTGAAAAAAATATTATGCACGAAAACGAACGCAGAAAATCCAACAAATGTAGGTGAAAAATCGTTTTTTATTTGATGATGTTTTTTATTTTTGATAATTTTTACTTGTACATTCTACATGTATAACAAGGGTTGACACGCTTACTCTAGAACACGACTAATGTCTGCATAGTCTCAAGCTAGCATCTTAAAAAGACAAATTACGACTCAATGAATAAGTAATGTTCATTCCCACCACCCAACAATTAAACTTATCAATAAAGAACCAAAGTGTTATTTATGAATTTTAAGTTTGTCCTTGTTCAATGAATGACCTAGTTCATAAAATTTGATTGCTGATGTAATGTAAATTCCCACCCCCGCACTTGAGTGTGATTGTGTATTCATGGTCGTTAATAAGACATATCTTAGTGAAAGGGAAATAAAATAAGTAGGTAAGCATATCTTACCGAATGCGTGTGCAGAAAATACTCAGTCATAGAATAGATGAACCGGTCCATACTGGACTAATCGATCTGCCTCATTAATATTATGAGACAAAGCTGAAGCACAGAAAACCAAATCATAAAGGATTTTATATTATGTGTCAGATTTGGGAAAAAAAATTTGTTTTTTCAAAAGTTTGAGTTTCTAATTTTAAAATTTTGAGCTTACAATTGACCCTAAAATCGAATTGAATTTCTATAGCTACTAAAGAGAGGTCATCGAGTCGGGGTTCAGTAAAAGTTTCAAAAACAAAGTTTGACTTGTTTAGATGATGTATAAATCGAGAGACATGTGCATCATTCTCACCCCCGCACTTGTTTTGAGAAATATTGTTGAGTTTTGCTTTGATATTTGAAATGTTGTTGACTAAAGGTTCATTCGTAAACCTAAAATTAAAACCAAACAAATGAGTTTTCAGTAAATTTCGAAATCGTGTTTTCTCAAAACAGTGGTATTCCCAAAGGAGTTCATGTACTGTAGAAATTTATCATTGAAAAACAAGTGATCAAAGCGAGGTTCAATTGAAACGATCAAGTCGCAAGGGGTTTCAACAGTTTCAGAAAAATCATCATTGTGTTTAAGATCACCTTCAGCAGTTTCGTTGCTTTCAACCTCAAGAATTTCAAAGTTTTCAAATGTTTCATTTTCAGTTTCAGACCCAACAACATTATCGTCAGTCAGTTCAAGAAGTTTTCGCTCATCAAAGTTGTCCTCACCTAAACAGTTGTTACCAACTTCGTCATTTCTTTCAAGTTGACAATCTAAAGTTGCTAAATTTTCAAAATTTTCAAAATCTGAGAGAGGAAGATCAAATTGAAGATTGACGTCTTCGTTTTTAAGAGAATTTGAATTCAAATCAATTACAGAGATTTCAACAACTTTATTAAGATTTTTATCAATTTCAAAGGTTGTTAGTTGAAAATTTTCGATTCTGTAAGAGTTGAATTTTCAGCAGAAGCATCAATTTGAGTTTGAATTTCAGTTTCACAGAAATCTGAGTTTTGCACCAGAGATTTTTCAAAATTTTCATTTTCATCAACAGTCATATCGTCAGAATCATCAATAATCGTTATATAATGTTGTGACGAAGGTACTGGTTGATTATTGTTTTCAAAAGAAGCATTGGCAGAAACTTGTTTGTCACTAGATTGGGATTTAAAGTTGTTGTACAAGTCCGTAACCTTAGCTATAAGAAGGGCAATTTGAATAACTATCCTAGGACTTTCAATGCAATTCCGTTTGCAATCTTTTCTTCTTTGAACTAGTTCTTCGAAGTAGGTCAAACCAAGTTTCATGAAATCCTCAAATTCATCAACGATATGAATTCCCTACAATAATAGTTTTTTCAGATTTTACCAAAGTTCAATAGTGTATCGAGCATGTTCTTGAATGAGATGCATGTTTTCAATGTCTTTATTTTCTTGATTTTGATTTTCATCTAAAGTTCGCGCCCATTCCTTAATTTCCTTGCGAAAAATCCAAATTTCATGCACTACTTGATCAATTTCACTCAGGCTTTCTTCAAGAAAATTGGTAGACACATCAGACTTCAAGATGTTATTTTTTAAATTCGTCGTTTCTATGTGTTCCTCACTGGCTGACCTTAAAAACTCGTCCACCTCATCTCTAAAAAGTTGTCCGTTCTTTATTTTCCACAACCAACATCGCCAGAAATTTAGCTTGTTCGCAACACATTTTTCATATTCGATAACCAAACTTATATCTCCACTCGAATTACGAAAATCATTTTGGTTTTGATCGTTGAAAACTATGTTGAATTTTTTTGATTTTCTGCACTTTGCTTAGTCATTTGGGCTAACAGTCGATTCACCTTAGATAAATTCTCCTCAATCGAAAAATCTTCAGTTTGAAATTCATTCTGATTTGAATTTTAACCAAAATCATTTAAATTTTGAAAAGAATTGCAATTTGGTTGTACATGGGGCAAGCGAGCATGTACTAGAAGAAGGAAGTTTTTTGTCGAAAAGTCAGTAGTAAAACTTGTGGCTCTAATCTCTTAAAAAATATGTTAAAATTAACAACTTCGGATTATATGAATACAAGTATGGGCCAGGTTCAGACAGGGATTATCAGTGTGCCACGAATCACCGTAGAAACACGACTGAAGGTTTCAGAACCTGTTTGAGTTCTAGACTCTACCGTTCCTTAGACATCTCAGAGAGTATCAATCCTAATTGTAAATTTAATGAATATTTTGTCTTATAAGCTTTGGGGAATCCTCATTTTGATTTCAAAAATAATTTATTTCAAAAACAAACTATCCAATTTACCAGACATTTGTTTTAAAATTTCCAACCACATCAACAGGCAGAATAATCAATCACAAAACAAACACAAAATAAAAAATTACAGAAATAATTTTTTTACAAGAAAGCCGCGGCACCTGTAGAAAATTTTTAGAAGCAATTTCTATATATTTTTCTTTGTAACTGAGCACCTGTAGAGTTTAGAAATCACTCATTTAGATCGGTAGTCTGTAACAACCCAGAAAATCAGAACCAATTTAAAATTTTGTATTTGGAAATTTTAATGAATTTTGAATATTTAAAATAATTTATTTTAAATAATAACAACGATAAATTTATTCTAATCGAAATTAGAAAGAATAAATTTATTTTAATTATAAAACGAACCTGAAATGGCGCGGTAGTTTGAAAATTTGATTTCAAATTTCAAATGAATATAAAGAATTCAATATAAGTCGGAATTGGATGAAACCAGAAATAATTGAATTTGATTAACTATATCTTTCTAACGGATGTAAGAAACTGAACTTTATAAATATAAAGTTATGTCCAGTTTAAAATTCAGAAAAATCGTTGTGGAATTTATATATATTTTAATATAATATATAGCCCTTAAAAATAGCCATTTTGCAAATGACCTCCGTTTCCGACGAAACCACTTTTGTTGGATCCAGAGTGTCAAATTATTGCTAGATTCCAATTTTCATAATTTTTGGAATCAATATGTGAGCGTGGCAAAAGAAAACGTGTTTTGCTAGTTTTAGTCAATTTCGATCGACCAGAAAATGGCCATTTTTCAAACAGTCTCCAAATTCGACGAAATTAGCTTTGTTAGGACCGTATCATTAAAATATAGCTAGATTTATTTTTTGAGAATTTTTGGTGTCAGTATGTGGCCCCGGTAAATTAAAATGTATGTTTAAATTCAATTTTTAATTGATTTATATTTTAATTTAAACAAAAACTGATCAAAACATTAGAATTGGCTTATGAAATATATCCCATTGTGTCCGAAATGGGGGTATTTGGTTAGGGCAACAGTCGTTGGGTTTGATTTGGAGTTCGTAAGCGAAATTTCATAACAAAGGAATTAAACGAATTAAATAATAATAAAATATAAAATAAAAAGATTATAAAACCCTAGCACTAGGGCATCTTAAAGTAGTCGCAACCTATAATGGAATGAACGGCCCATTTTGTTCAAAATTTCAAACAAAAAAAATCTCCCCATACGATTGTGATTAATCAAAACCCCCAAAGTGAAAATTAGACAGCTAAGAGAGGGCTTTAGATTCATATAGGTTTGATCCTCTCTAGTGCTGTGAACTGGGAGAATTCGACAAGGGAAGTCGCCACGTTTGGGTGCAAATTCTGAGGTGTGGCGTGGAGCAAGTGGGCTAGGGGCGGTCGGCAATGAAGGATGGGGGTGGCGCGAGTCTCGCGGTGGCGATGGATGGTGGGCTGCACCACCGTAGCGGCGGGCACGACTGGCCCTAGATGACGATGATGAGTTTGAAACCCTCCTAGAACGATAATGAGAAAGAGCAAGGGAGCGAATTTATTTAATTATCTCGTTTAATTGTTCAATGTAATAAAATCCATAACTTCTTCATACGAGGTCGGAATGACGAACAGTTAGTTGCGTTGGACTCGTCTTAAGAAACACTACATTTCGGAACTGACTAGAACTAAAATAGAGCCAGTTCGAATTCCGGGCAAATTCAAATCCAATCTGTTCAAAAATTCAGAAATAAAACAGAGGAGTGGAAATGAAAGTGAGAACTTCTCACTAAAATTATTTATGTATAGTTATTTATTGTATAACTGCATATACGAACTGCTCCCCGTCATCCACAGACCATGGACGACTTGTTTGATTGTATTGTGTTGTGGAATTTGATTATGATTGTGATGTGAAATGAACTGTATAAAATATTCATGTGTTGAATAAAATATTTGAACAATAGAAATATCATTTTATTGTATAAATGAACTGTATAAAATATTCATGAGTTGAATAAAATATTTTATCATTAAAAATATAATTTTAAACGTGTATGAATAAAACAAACATTCATAAATAAATCGGACAATTTGTTTATGTACACCCATTTGGCTGATATGGATTAAGACGATAAATTTTACACATCACCCAACTACACAAATAAAATCAGTGTTTGTTGTTTGAAACCCCACACGGGTATTGGGATGATATTTGACGTACATTAATCCCAATTATTTAGTTGTATGTCGTTCGATTGGTTGACAGACTGTGTAAGCGTTAATTATTTATATTTAATGCTTATACAGTTGTGTGATGCACTTTGGATGATGGATGATTGCTTATCATTGTTATTATATACATGTGTTGTATGGAATCCATATAAATAACATTATATGGTAATTGATTGGATCTTATTCCAATTTGGAGAATGAAGAATATTTAATAATAATATTCAGAAAAGGAATAAAATATTCATGAGTTGAATAAAATAAAATACCGAATATTTTGAAATAATATTCAGTAAAGGATCAAAATATGATTTTGATATCCGATTTTGGATGGACACGATAATATTGAAATGTGTGAAGCCGTATTTACTAGATAAACGCCATTTTGAACGAACGATATCTATATCGGTTTTATTCATTTTTATAATGAATATCGAAAAGAGAAGTGATTTCAAATCTAATGTTTGAAAATATTATCATTTATATATTAATGATATGGAATATTCAATTTTGATTTAAATTTGAAAACGAAATTGGAATCATTTTTATAACGAATTTAAAACGATTTATAAAATACGTTTTAAATGAAATTCGACGATATACATATAATATATATTATATATACATATACTAAATGGCCTAAATAGAATGCGCCGCGCCGTGACCATTCGCGAATTTCAACCAATGATTTCGAATTGATATTATGGGAAATCCGACTGTCGGATTCTCCTAAAACTATAACCATTGGGTTCGTATCAAAAAGAGCTTTCCAACGAATATAAGAGATTTGAAATCTGACGGTTGGAATTGGAATTATGTCAAAATCAAATTTGGAAAAGGTCGTTGTAGGTGCAGTTCGGTGGCCGTTATTGGAAACCGACTGTACGGGCCTTGATAAAATTATTAAAAATATTAATAATTTGTGTAAAATCATAATAAATGATTTGCAAAGAACTGGGATGAAAAATTCCATATTTGAAAAGATAAAAATATATTTTTATCGAAATGGACAATTATTAACTAGAGTTATAATCCAGTTATTTTTAAATAAATAAATTGGATCTGTAAATGGTTTTAATATAACCAGAAATTTCCGATATAAGAATTGGAATGGATTTGAAGTGAAGTCATCTTTGGAATATTTTGATATTGGATTCCGTGATTATACGGATATTGTGGAGGAATTTGGAATATATATATATATATGTGTGTGTGTGTGTGTGTGTGTGTGTGTGTGTGTGTGTGTCGTGATTCCCAATACAATATTGGTTGATTTCAGAATTTGATATTGAATATAAGCCGATATAATTTCTATTCAGAGCCTTTTATTTGATATCAAATTGGATTTTGGGTTTGTCGTGAATGGTGACTTAAGTAACACTGTTCTTAAACCCAGTTGAGAAAAGAATAAATCTTTTTATTAAGATTTAATGAAGTTTACCAATTAATTAACATTTAATTGGAATAGAGTTGAAATTGGATTTTTGGTTTATCATGAACGGTGTTTTAAATAACACTTGTTCTTTAACCTGATTAACAATAGAACTGAAATTGGATTTTTGGGTTTATCGTGAACGGTGTTTTAAATAACACTTGTTCTTTAACTCGATTAACAATGAAATTGGATTTTGGGTTTGTCGTGAATGATGTCTTCATTAACACTGTTCTTAAGCCCAGTTGAGAAAAGAATAAATCTTTTAATTAAGATTTAGAGAAATTTACCAATTAATTAATATTAATTGGAATTGAATTAAGAATTGGAATTTTGGGTTTATCGTGAACTGTGTTTTAAATAACACTTGTTCTTTAACCCGATTAACAGAGAAATGTGATTTGTAATTTATAAATCTTTTTATTAATATTTAATGGGAATTTTCCAAAGTAAAGTTTCCCAATTTAATATATTAAATTGGAATTGAATAGGATTCAATTTGGTAACAATTGAAATGAGCTTCCATGGAGGAAGAATGTTAATATTTATGGAATTTAAAAGGCTATGTCGTTATTCCATTTATATTATTATTCGGATATGGAAATTGAAATCAATTATATATTGATATGTTTTCCGTGAAGATTCCATAATTAATGGAATGTGATTTTGGGTTTATTGTGAACTGTGTTTAAGTGACATTGGTTCTTTAACCTAGTTAAAGATAGGATTTATTTCCTAAGTTGAATAATCATTAATATTGATTTTTTGGAAGATTAAAACTAAATTGAGTTTTAATGAATATTTAAATAGATTGAAAAGTGAATGTGATAATTTGAATTATCAAATTCAAAAAATGATCGAGAATGGAGTATCACTAGTTTTGCTCCAAATGATAGTTAAATCTTTAATTAGAATTGAACGTTAAATGGTAATTAATATTTATCAATAACACAGTGGTGTTAGATATGGAGTACTACCAGTTTTGCTCCATGGGATGAATAGGTTGGGATTGGAAAATAAAACAAATGATTACTTTGGTAAGGTTCGCTAATCCTAACTAGTTTGGAAAACCTTAATTTGGTTTAATTTATGAAAATAATATTTGAATAAAAGAATATTCTGGATTGGAATGAGGTGTATGTTGTGTTTGTGTAACACTTGTTTATAAAATACGCGAGTTATTTGGAAAGGCCGGGTTTATACCCATTCTGAATAACTGATACGACGATAAGTCGACGATGAAGACGGTGGTTGAAGACCGGAGGTCTTCACATCGTTTGGATGATTACTGATGTCTTGATTGGGCTGTACACCCAAGACGAGGTAATAAGTGGTGATCGTCCATACGTACTTGGAGATCGACTGGATATGCGAGGACCTCTCTCTTGTATTGGACATATGGAACGAGGAATAAGGTGCCTTCGGTTTCGTTCAGACCCAAAACGAACTTGTAAACGGACTGTGTGTCTGACATTGGATTTTATTCTGTGTTGATTGATCTTTATTAAATATATATATCTGTTTAGTGGAGGAGAATTTATTCTCTTGCTTAACACCCTTCTTTGAGATGTACGAGCTCATAGGTTATATATCGATAGGCATCAGTCGCATGGCGTGAATTGCCTGTGTGCCATGCCTGAGTGGCAATTGATTAAGGCTTTTGTTTAAAAGCAAAGTCTTGTGGTTGATAATCAAAGCATAGCTTTAATATAGAATAGCTTTGTGTAGCATTAGTTCGCGAGCCTCACACACTGGTATGGTGGTAAACTGATGGTTAGATCAGTATGATTTTGAGATGAGGATAGACGCCTTAGTGGTGCCATGGATTCGGTCGATCGAGGTGATACTATGTGTGATCGCCCCACACCAGTAGGGATAGGGCACACCCCCCGATTCCCAGAAGGATAGAGTGTGGTGTTTTCTCTTGCTGGGACGTAAGTCGCGGTGATAATCGATATCCTGGATATAGTGCGGATGTGCATTACAGTGTTTTCTCTAGCTGAGACGTAAGCCGTGGGGAATTACACTACGCGATCGATCTTTCGGATCAGTAGCCATCATGATGGAAATTCAATTTCCCATACGACATTGTACGGTTTTAGTTGTAGAAATAGTATAGGGACATGATATATGGTACCCATGCCGTCTATGATTGATACATTTATATTTGAAGTTGATTCCTTCACTTATAGTTATAATAAAAGATAAATTTTGCTTACCAAGCATATTTGGCTATTATAAGGTAAAACTCTATCCTCCGCTTGCATCGCATTGTGTGATGGGACTTGAGTCTTATAATAGCTTCATTTTATTAATTTAGCATTGCGCTGTTTGTTATATGCACTAGTATTCTTGGGGTTAAAACCCGTTCAGTGTTATTCAGCGTGGTCCCTTGATTTACCTAGCTTTAAAACAAAGATTAATAACTGTTTTAGTTCTCACACCAGTCACATGACTGAGGTGGAATTTGTTGTTTTAACCTAAACTCTGGGTGCCCTTATTTTCTACATGGGTAGCAGTTGGGTTTTGCAGATATTATATTCACAGGATCCTGGTTTACAGCTGAACCGATATTCGGAAAGTTCTGTATCCGTGTATTACTTTTAGTTGTGTTTTGTATTATTTTTCTGCTGCTATTTAAATGTAATTTAAATCTCTGATATTTTTCTAATGTATAATATCTATCCATACTCTGTTATATTCTTGTACTCTGATGTAAATTGTTGTAATAAGCAATGAAATGTTCTTCTGTTTGTGTTCTGATTTGTCGTTGTTCTCAACTCAACCCGGGCTTTCCTTTACGAGGAAGTTCGGGTCGTCTCATTTGGTATCAGAGCTTTGGTTTATAGAGCTCGAGAACAAGACATATTAGAACCAAACAAAAGAATTCATCAGAAATTGGATTAGTAATATCCAACGAGAATGACTCGTTAGAGATGGGATCAGTGGCATCCTAGAATGAGTCCGAAGAGTGTTATTTTGAAAATAAAAATGAAAACAAATTTAGTTTTAAAATTTTTATATCAATTATTCGTATTCGAATATTTTATTTGATATTTATTTAGACAATCGTGTATATAAAGATTTTAATATACGTCTGATCCACGTGTATTTGAAGACTCGAATATGCTGGGTAGATATAGAATTACACTCTAGGCGCTCGGGAATAATTCTAGTGATATCGCGGCATCATCGATATTTATTTTCGAGTTTTGAAAGTGGAATATCTACTTATTTCTAATTGACTGGTGTGAGAACCAAAACGAGATAGGGTTTATTGTTGTAAATTGGCATCAAAAACATGATTTTCTGTATATATATTAAAATTATGAATTTCAAATGTTAATCAACGAATTGATTGCTGGTTGTGTTGTATGATTATTATTTGATTAATCAAAATATTAGAATGATAATTAATCTAACCAATAAGGGAATAAAAGGGTAAACTTAAGCAAGTTGAATTAAATATTGTACTGAGTTGGAAATTATTTAGAAATGCATACATGTATATATACACATTGTTGAACAGGTTATGGATAAACTGCTAAGAAGAGAAATAAAATTTTATGCCCAACAAATAGGTACGTGTTTACTAATTTTCTTTTTCTTTTAAAGATTTTATGAGCCTAACGCTAGCCGCTTGGCATTCTCTTTTTATTTTGGATTGGTGAGGGCCCTGCGTGGCTAGTTGCGGTTTTAAAGTGCTTCCGGTACAAAGGAGGTTATGGCGAAATTTTTCGAAAATTTAGGGTGTTAGCCAAATTTTTGAAAAAATAAAAATTCTTAGAAACTGAAAAGTTGAAGAATGAAAGTTGAGTTGATTAGTTAAACAATTTTCAACTCCGTTCCTTTTCGAGGATGAAAAGATTTTAAGTGGGGGAGATTGTAACAACCCGAAAAATCAGAACCAATTTAAAAAAAATTATTTGGTAATTTTAATGAATTTTGAATATTTAAAATGATTTATTTTAAATAATAACAATGATAAATTTATTTTAATCTAAGTTAGAAAGAATAAATTTATTTTAATTATAAAACGAGCCTGAAATGGCGCGGCAATTTGAAAATTCGATTTCAAATTTCGAATGAATATACAGAATTCAATGTAAGTCGGAATTGGACGAAAATAGAAATATTTGAATTTGATTAACTATATCTTTCTAAAGGATGTAAGAAACTAAGACTTCACTTTATAAATTGGAAGTTATGTCCAGTTTAAAATTCAGAAAAGTCATTGTGGATTTTATAAATATTTTAATATAATTTATAGCCCTTAAAAATAGCCAATTTGCAAACGACCTCCATTTTCAATGAAACCATTTTTATTGGATCCGGAGTGTCAAATTATTGCTAGATTCCAATTTTCATTATTTTTGGAATCAATATGTGTGCGTGGCAAAAGAAAACGTTTTTTGAAAGTTTCAGTCAATTTGGATCGACCAGAAAATGGCCATTTTTCAACCGGTCTTCAAATTCGACGAAGTTAGTTTTATTAGGACTGTATCGTCAAAACATAGCTAGATTTATTTTTCGGGAATTTTTGGAGTTAGTATGTGGCTCCGGTAAATTAAAATGTATCTTTAAATCCAATTTTTAATTGATTTATATTTTAATTTAAACAAAAACTGATCAAAACATTAGAATTGGCTTACGAAACCTATCTCATTGTGTCTGAAATGGGGGTATTTGGTTAGGGGCGACAGTCGTTGGGTTTGATTTGGAGTTCGTAAGCGAAATTTCATAACAAAGGAATTAAACGAATTAAATAATAATAAAATATAAAATAAAAAGATTATAAAGCCCTAGGCCTAGGGCATATTAAAGCAGACACCACCTATAATGGAACGAACGGCCTATTTTGTTCAAAATTTCAAACAAAAAATAAATCGCCCCATCCGATTGCGATTAATCAAAACCCCCAAAGTGAAAATTAGTCAGCTAAGAGAGGGCTTTAGATTCATATAAGTTTGATCCTCTCTAGTGCTGTGAACTGGGAGAATTCGACGTGGGAAGTCACCGCGTTTGGGTGCAAATTCCGAGATGTGGCGTGTCGTGAGTGGGCCAGGAGCGATCGAGATGAAGGAGGGGGTGGCGCGAGTCTCGCGGTGGCGATTGATGGTGGCCTGGACCACCGTGGCGACGGGCACGGCTGGCCCTAGGTGGCGATGATGGGTTTGAAACCCTCCTGGAACAATAAAGAGAAAGGGTAAAGGAGGGAATTAATTTGACTAAAAATTTATTTAGTTATCTCGTTTAATTGTTCAATGTAATAAAATCCATAACTTCTTCATACGAGGTCGGAATAACGAACGGTTAGTTGCTTTGGACTCGTCTTAAGAAACACTAATTTTAGAACTGGCTAGAACGAAAACGGAGCCAGTTTGAATTTCGGGTAAATTCAAATTCAATCTGTTCAGAAATTCAGAAATAAAACGGAGGAGTGGAAATGAAAGTGAGAACTTCTCACTAAAATTATTTTTGTACAGTTATTTATTCTATAACTACATATATGAACTACTCCCCGTCGTCCACAGACCATGGACGACTTGTTTGATTGTATTGTATTATGGAATTTGAATGTGATTGTGATGTGAAATGAATTGTATAAAATATTCATGTGTTGAATAAAATATTTGAATAACAAAAAATATCATTTTATTGTATAAATGAACTGTATAAAATATTCATGAGTTGAATAAAATATTTTATCGTTAAAAATATAATTTTTAATGTGTATATGAATAAAATAAATATTCATAAACAAATCGAACAATTTGTTCATGTACACCCATTTGACTGATATGGATTGGGACGATAAATTTTACACATCGCCCAACTGCACAAATAAAATTTGTGTTTGTTGTTTGAAGCCCCACGTGGGTATTGGGATAATATTTGATGTACACTAATCCCAACTATTTAGTTGTATGGCGATTGATTGGTTGATAGACTGTGTAAGCATTAATTATTTTTATTCAATGCTTATACAGTTGTGTGATGCACTGTGGATGATGGATGATTGTTTATCATTGTTATTATATATATGTGTTGTATGGAATTCATATAAATAACATTATATGGTAATTTATTGGGTCTCATTTCAATTTGGAGAATGAAAAATATTTTAGAATAATATTCAGAAAAAAAATAAAATATTCATGAGTTGAATAAAACAAAATAATCAATATTTTAAAATAATATTCAGTAAAGGATCAAAATATGATTTTGATGTCCGATTTTGGATGGACACGATAATATTAAAATATGTGAAGCCGTATTAACTAGATATGCGCCATTTTGACGCGAATGATATTTATATCGATTTTATTCATTTTTATAATGAATTTCGAAAAGAGAAGTGATTTCAAAATTAATGTTTGAAAATATTATCATTTATATATTAATGATATGGAATATTCAGTTTTGATTTAAATTTGAAAATAAAGTTGGAATCGTTTTTAAAACGAATTTAAAACGATTTATAAAATATGTTTTAAATGGAAATTGACGATATATATATATTATATATATTAAATGGCCTGAATAGAACGCGCCGCGCTACGACCGTTTGTGAATTTCAACCATTGAATTCGAATAAATATTACGTTAGATCTGACCGTCGGATTCTCCTAAAACTAGAATCTTTGGGTTCGTATCGAAAAGAGCTTTCCAACGAATATAAGAGATTTGAAATCTGACAGTGGGATTTGGAATTATGTCCAAATCAAATTTGGAAAAGGTCGTTGTAGGTGCAGTTCGGTGGCCGTTATTGGAAACCGACTCTACGGGCCTTGATAAAATTATTAAAAATATTAATAATTTGTGTAAAATCATAATAAATGATTTGTAAATAACTGGGATGAAAAATTCCATATTTGAAAAGATAAAAATATTTTGTTATTGAAACGGACAATTATTAACTAGAGTTATAATCCAATTATTTTTAAATAAATAAATTGGATCTGTAAATGGTTTTAATATAACCAAAAATTTCCGATATAAGAATTGGACTGGATTTGAATCGAAATCATCTTTGGAATATTTCGATATTGGATTCCGTGATTATACAGATATTGTGGAGAAATTTGGAAGATATATATATATATCGTGATTCCCAATACGATATTTGTTGATTTCAGAATTTGATATTGAATCTAAGCCAATATAATTTCTATTCATAGCCTTGTATTTGATATCAAATTGTATTTTGGGTTTGTCATGAATGGTATCTTAAAGAACACTGTTCTTAAACCAAGTTGAGAAAAGATTAAATCTTTTTATTAATATTTAAGGAAGTTTACCAATTAATTAGCATTTAATTGGAATAAAACTGAAATTGGATTTTGGGTTTATCGTGAATGGTGTTTTAAATAACACTTGTTCTTTAACCCGATTAACAATAGAATTGAAATTGGATTTTTGGGTTTATCGTGAACGGTGTTTTAAATAAGACTTGTTCTTTAACCCGATTAACAATGGAATTGGATTTTGGGTTTGTCGTGAATGGTGTCTTCATTAACACTGTTCTTAAACCCAGTTGAGAAAAGAATAAATCTTTTAATTAAGATTTAAAGAAGTTTACCAATTAATTAATATTTAATTGGAACTGAATTAAGAATTGGATTTTTGGGTTTATCGTGAATTGTGTTTTAAATAACACTTGTTCTTTAACCCGATTAACAGTGAAATGTGATTTGGAATTTAAAATTCTTTTTATTAAGATTTAATGGGAATTTTCCAAAGTAAAATTTTCCAATTTAATATATAAAATTGGAATTGAATGGAATTTGATTTGGTAATAATCGAAATGAGCTTCCGTGGAAGAAGTCTGTTAATATATATGGAATTTAAAAGGCTTTGTCGTTATTCTATTTATTTTATTAGTCGGATACAGAAATTGATATCGATTACATATCGATCTATTTTCCATGAAGATTCCATAATTAATGGAATGTGATTTTGGGTTTATCGTGAACTGTGTTTCAAATGACATTGGTACTTTAACCCAGTTAAAGATAGGATTTATTTCCTAAGTTGAATAATCATTAATATTGAGTTTTGGGAAGATTAGAATTAAATGGAGTTTTAATGAATCTTTAATTAGATTGAAAAGTGAATGTGATAATTTAAATTATCAAATTCAAGAAATGATCGAGAATGGAGTATCACCAGTTTTGCTCCAAGGGATAGTTAAATCTTTGATTAGATTTGAACGTTAAATGGTAATTAATATTTATCGATAACACAGTAGTGTTAGATATGGAGTACTACCAGTTTTTCTCCATGGGATGAATAGGTTGGGATTGGGAAATAAAACAAATGATTACTTCGGTAAGGTTCGCTAATCCTGACTAGTTTGGAAAACCTTAATTTGGTTTAATTTGTGAAAATAATATTTTAATAAAAGAATATTCTGGATTGGAATGAGGCGTATGTTGAGTTTGTGTAACACTTGTTTATAAAATACGCGAGTTATTCGGAAAGGTCGGGTTTATACCCATTCTGAATAACTGATACGACGATAAGTCGACTGTAACGACCCGGATTTGTGTCAATTAATTTTAAAACATTTTGTTAGACCAAAAATTGGGCCTAAAACCCAAATGCAGATCGCAGATCACAGAATGCAGAAAAGAGTAAATAAAGAGGAGACACACAAGGTTTTTATAGTGGTTCGGCTGTAGATGTAGCCTACGTCAACTTTATAATCTTATTGTTATACTGACAGATTACAAGAATCAGTTACATGTAGACACACAATTCGTGTGTTAATTGTATTGAAAAGATAAGAATTTGAGTGTACGAAGGTGCAAAGTCCTTGCACTTTAGTAATGGTGGAAGCAGTGAAGAAGAATGGCCAAAAGATCCTTGAAAATGCCTTCAAATGGTGTATTTATAGCTGTTTCCTGAAGGCGGTTCATGGGACACATGGCACGCATCCCAAAAATCTCGAAATGTGGTGGAAAACGTCCAGACATCTTCTCCAAATCATCATGTGACATGTGTAATCAGATCCATGCAAGTTGGAGTGAAAATATCCTTGAGAATAGGTCAGAACAAGCTGCGCAGGAGCAGGTGCGGGGATCGGATCGTGGTGGGGTGCGTGGCACACGATCCAGGATAATAGGAGCAAGATGTGGCATGAGAATAGGTCAAAACAGGGAGCGTATCTGCAGGTTGGAAGTTCGTATCGCGATCATGGGGTCGGATCGTGGTCATGGGTCGGATCGTGATATGGCTATCACGAGCCGAGTCTGGTCGTGAGCGGCATAGTGAAGCTGGAGTGAAGTGCTGGCAATCGGGTCGGATCGTGAGATGTACCACGGACGGTTCGTGGTCTGAGGAGGGCGATCCGATGATGGACGATCCGAGGGTGCGTGATCCATACTTCGATCGTGTGCTGCTTCGTTGCTTTATCCAGGAAATTGCCAGTTTACACCAGTTTACGGAAACGGGCATAACTTTCAAATCGTAAGTCCGATTGAGCCAAACTGAAGCTCAAACTAAAGCTAACTCAGAGATCTACAAAAGTTATAGAGCTTAGCTCTGTAATCACTGTTTTCGGGCCCAAAAGAGGTCGTCTGATAGGATTTTCGGGCCTGTTTATGTTGAGGATGTGATTTTGACCAAATCTCTCAATGTCTTCTGACGTCGTTTCCATCGCTCGAGCATGTTATCATTCAGGAATTCCATGTGTGACGGCTTTTGCCAAAAAATGTGTCAACACATTTTATATGGTTTTAAATATTTAATTGATAAATTTTTATATTGAGTTATCGATTAAATAATCGAAATACAATTTACTTCGAATATATTGAATAACCGTAATACGAAAACAAATCTAGTAAATTCAAAGTTAAAGCTGAATTGGAAATAGTTTAGATGATCAATATATATATATATATATATATATATATATATATATGAATATAAACGACGATAATAATAATTTATTATCGAAGAATTTATTCGTTTGAATTTAAATTATATTATATTGATTTAAATATACATTAAAATTTAAGTTCAGAATATATTCTGTTAAGCTCAGAACACCGTTATTACATTAGAACGACGGTCGGTATGCTAAAATAGCGGTTCACGATTTTTAGTTGTGAACCCCGAGATATTTAATTGTGGATAGGATCAAAATCAAATCGACATCTATTTAAAAGAATAAAAGATCTCTTTATATCGAATCAAAATCAAATCAAATTAATTAGACAATCTTTTCAAAATAAATACAAAGATCTGCTGTGTATTTCCTGTCCCCCTTCTTCTTCTATAAAAGCGCAACCACCCCACTTCGTTATAAAACCACAATACCTCTCCTTCTACTCAAAACTAAAATCGAAAGCTTCCTGGTTCCCAAAATAAAATGGCGACCGGTGTATATAGAAACCCGAATCGCAAGGGGGAACCGTGGATCCCGAAGCCTGAAATCGCGATCGATAATCAACGAAGCAGCAGGTACTAGGGTTAGAAATATTGGAGTTTTAAGCATCGGGGAGGCGAACGAATCTCTAATTTAGGTTTGTAGGTGGTATGGGAAGGGGCTATAAGGTTGCAGTTGTCTAGAGAGTTGGGCGAAGCGAATGAGGCGATGGCCTATAAGCTTGAGCGTCGAAAAGATAAATGGGTCCTCGGTGGTGGTTTCACTGAGTAGGTAAGGCAGTAGGTTGTGAAAATATGGGCCATGGTAGTTGAAGGATAGGTGGATGTCGGATGAAGGAGGCAATACAGGAGCAGCCATGGTGTCCAGTTTGCAGTAGAAGTGAAGGGTGTTGGCCAGTGTAGTGGTGTTGGGTTCAGATTTGTTTGAAAAAGCAAAGGACTGTGGTGGTTGGAAACTCAGACTGTTAACGGTGGGATGGGGATGCCCAAGAAGGTGTTTTTGGAGATGAAGGCGATTGGTTGGTTGCGCTCCATTCGGGAAGAAAAGGGCACGGTGGGACTAGAGAAAGCTCAGTGGAAAAAGGGAGTGATAGGGAAAAGAGATAAGGATTTGATAATTTATTTAAACCATTTCTTTTCTTAAATTCATTCACATAAATCTGGTTAATATATTTAATTTAAATTGCTTAGACCATTGTAAGAAGAAGAAAAACAGTAAGGTAAAAGAATTCAAACTTCGGAAATTTTAAATTTTATATAAAGTAGGAAACTAAGGTAATATAATGTTATGCTTAGATTCATTGATTATATATATAAATTAGTGTTGACTTATGAGTAGTAAAAGTTAAATATGAAATTTGTTAAGCCGTTCAAAACTAGGAAGTTTAAAAGAAAACGTATGTTAATATATTAGATAAACTAAATTTTTGTACACAGTTGGAAAAGGAAAATTTAGTTAATGAATTAATTTTAGTATATTCCTGACATATGAACCTTGATATGGAAATTCATTAGTTACTTATAGAATTTGAATTTTTCTTAGGCAAGGATAAGGAGAATGGAATCATTCGGGTGAAGTCAAAGACTCGAAAATCGATGAATAGAAACTGAAATGGATACAAGTGCAAAACAAAAATCACGGTAAGTAAATCTCACTCACCATTTAATTAGAATTTATTTTTAGTTGTTAAAAATAATTGATTGTTGCTTGGATGCATTGAAATATTTTTGTATTGATTATATATTAGTTATTTAGGCTTGACTATTATATATATATATATTGGTTTGGTGGTTGGATTCCCGCAGTATCATTAGCGGATGCCCGCAGTACCATGAGCGGATGATTTTCCTACACGCCCCACAAATATATATTAGTGGATGACCTTCATGTCACGATATCCTGCCTCAAAGCAGGATGGGTATTATTATGTTGACTAACGTCTGTGGATGTAGGAAAACAGGTTGGAGGGATCCAACTGGATCCCTCAAAAATATATTATCTGTTTGTTTATTTGTTTGCATATATACTGTCATATATGATGTGTAGAAAACCTGAAATAAATAATTGGTTGTTTGGTGTTTAAAAATCACCGGGCCGAAATGTTGATATATAAAATATCATGAAAAGGAATTTAGAGATTTGAAGGGAAAATTCTATTTTTCTAAAAAAATAGAATTTGAAATTTGAATGAAGAATAACTTATAAACGATGTTTATAAATAATTAATCAGGGAATTGAAGAATAATTTATAAATTATAAATTAATTAGTCAGGGAATTGAAGTGAATTTAGAAAGGTGTTTATAAATGAAATGGAAAAATTATCATTTGATAATTTGAATATTTAAATTCAAATGTGAATTTAAAAATAGAAATGGGGGAAATCGTTTTAAAGAAATAAACCATGGAATTTATTCAGATATTCAGAATATAAATTGAATGGAAATAAATCGATAAGGATTTATGATTTGAATTCGATTAATTCGAATTTATTTAAATAGAAGTTAATTTGAATATATGAAATTCAATGGAATTGAAAATAGAATTTGAATATAGAAAATATAAAGGAAATTCAAATGTAGAATTTGAATATCGAAAGTGAAATGGAATTTGAATAAAGAAATTTTAAATATGGAATTTGAATATATAATTCGAATAGATTGAAATGGAATTTGAAAATAGAATTTGAAATTGGAATTTGAATATAGATTTCAAATAGAGTTAAAATGGAGTTTGAATATTAGAATTCGAATAGAAATGAAATGGAGTTTGAATATGAGAATTCAAACAGAGTTAAAATGGAGTTGAATTCCTTTTAACAAAGTTTAAAAGTTTATATTTATAAATATAATTCAACCAAACTCGTCGCAGCGCGGCAGTTCGTATATTGGCGATTCGAACTTCAACTGAGTATACATAACTCAATTGAAGTCGGAATTCTTTGAAACAAGAAACGTCAGGACCAATTTAGTAATAGTTTTCTAATGAAGGAGAAAAATCTTAATTTCGTCCTATATATTTTAAGTTATGTCAAAATCAAATTTTTAGAAAAGCTGCGCCATAACCATTTAAAAGCCATAATGGTTTATTTAATTTTATAAAAGGATTTTAAGCGAATAAAATCCGAATTTCTATTTAGAAAATTTCAGATTTGAGTTGTAGATTATATATGAACTCAGGTGGAGTAATGAATTGATTTTTGAAACAGAAATCAGATTTTTGATTATTGAATAGTAATTAGTTAATGAGATTTTGAATTGATATTGGGCTTTGAATAAGTGAATTCGATTTGAAAATTTATATTCGAAGTCGAAAAAGAAACTAGAATTGAAATTTAAATTCAATTTGGTTATGAACAAGTTAAATATTTTGTTTGAACATGTTATGTTCGAATAAAGAAGTAAAATAAGCAAAATAGCTAATTAAAGAAAAAATGAGCGAAACTGAAATCAAACGATTGGATTGAGTTGAATTGAATTGGAAACAGGTGAGCATGTGTTGGACAGGTATGGGATGAAGTATATGAAGATTTTAATTTATGTGCCCGACAAAAAGGTACATGTTTAAATTCATATATGAGATTTTATGCGTCGTATCGGCAAGCCGCTTGGCTTTTTCTTTTTCTTTTGGATTGGTGAAGGCCATGGGAGGCTATTTGAAATATCCCGATGCTCCAGGTACAAGGGAGGTTATGGGGAATTTTTCCGGGAATTTAAGGAGTTAGAATGTTTTTAAGAAATTTTGATAGTTAGAAATAAATGTATCGATATATATAGAATTCAATAAGGAAACGAATTTAAAATAGAATATTATAAACAAAAAGGGAAATCGATAAGCTGTAATAGTAAGAGAAACATACATACATTTTAAAATGAATAATTGGTTTTTATAATGTTGATTATTCGAGGTAAGTGGTTTTGTCTGTTTTGAAGTTAATGATGTTTCAGTCAAGGTCTGAGAGGTAATTTTACCCCAACTTGATTGATTTCATTTTTAATTGATAAATAGCAAGATCCAATCTCGAAGAGAAGTGTTGGATAATAGTTAGTTGAATAAAATATTTTGGGTTGTTGTCACGATGTTTTACACAACATTCATTTTAACCCAAGTGATGGAAATATAAAAGTAAATATTTCCTGAGTATAATTAAAGTAGTCGGGAAAGAGATAAGTGATTGAAGTTGTTTCAATTTCAAATAGAATATATTTTCTAAGTGTAGAAAATAAAGGAAGGCGAGATATAGAAATGCTTTCCAAAGAATGTAAGAGACTGAGATGATAATTGAAAATATTTATTTAACAAATATTGATAAGGAAATGGAAGGGGTGATTTAATTAATGAATGGTAATCAAGGGGCCCAGTGATTGTTTGATTGTTTTGAATGGATGTTTGTTTTTCTTCGATAGTTAAATAACCGACTATCGAAGTATTTGCCAATATCGTTGTCAATATGGAGAGACCGGTTGGATTATTATCCGTGAACCACTCTGTATTGGCAGTAGCGTTGCGAATCAGATTATATGAAGATAATCGAAGACGGAGTAAAGTGCAAGGGCTTTTTTTCTATTAATAGAAATTGTGCCTTCGGTTTCTTTCAGTCCCAGAACGAACGTATATGGACGAATGTCTGACAAAGTATTTCCAATGATCGAATATGATTGTTCTGTACAAATATACATGGTGGCAACGGATTTATTCCCTTAGCATAACATCCAGAATATTTGTGCAAATCAATTAGTGATTAACGGATCTGACAATGTGGCATTCAAAGTGATTGTGCTATCAATGAATAGAAAGTAATCGTAGCCTCCGGCTTCAACAAGATGGAAATGACAAAAATCAGGCAGGCAACATGGCTATGTGCGTCACTCCCATTAGGGTGTATTATCACCTATCTAGAGATTCACTTAATTCCTTATTCTATTCGATGTTGTCCCATTCGGGAAACGGTTGCTGATCCCAACCGTTGGTGATATACATTCGATACATTCGATCGTGTGCTGCTTCGTTGCTTTATCCAGGAAATTGCTAGTTTACACCAGTTTACGGAAACGGGCATAACTTTCAAATCGTAAGTCCGATTGAGCCAAACCGAAGCTCAAACTGAAGCTAACTCAGAGATCTACAAAGGTTACAAAGCTCAGCTCCGTAATCGCTGTTTTCGGGCCCAAAAGAGGTCGTCTGATAGGAGTTTCGGGCCTGTTTATGTTGAGGATGTGATTTTGACCCAATCTCTCAATGTCTTCTGACGTCGTTTCCATCGCTCGAGCATGTTATCATTCAGGAATTCCTTGTGTGACGGCTTTTGCCAAAAAATGTGTCAACACATTTTATATGGTTTTAAATATTTAATTGATAAATTTTTATATTGAGTTATCGATTAAATAATCGAAATACGATTTACTTCGAATATATTGAATAACCGTAATACGAAAACAAATCTAGTAAATTCAAAGTTAAAGCTGAATTGGAAACAGTTTAGATGATCAATATATATATGAATATAAACGACGATAATAATAATTTATTATCGAAGAATTTATTCGTTTGAATTTAAATTATATTATATTGATTTAAATATACATTAAAATTTAAGTTCAGAATATATTCTGTTAAGCTCAGAACACCGTTATTACATTGGAACGACGGTCGGTATGCTAAAATAGCGGTTCACGATTTTTAGTTGTGAACCCCGAGATATTTAATTGTGGATAGGATCAAAATCAAATCGACATCTATTTAAAAGAATAAAAGATCTCTTTATATCGAATCAAAATCAAATCAAATTAATTAGACAATCTTTTCAAAATAAATACAAAGATCTGCTGTGTATTTCCTGTCCCCCTTCTTCTTCTATAAAATCGCAACCACCCCACTTCGTTATAAAACCACAATACCTCTCCTTCTACTCAAAACTAAAATCGAAAGCTTCCTGGTTCCCAAAATAAAATGGCGACCGGTGTATATAGAAACCCGAATCGCAAGGGGGAACCGTGGATCCCGAAGCCTGAAATCGCGATCGATAATCAACGAAGCAGCAGGTACTAGGGTTAGAAAGATTGGAGTTTTAAGCATCGGGGAGGCGAACGAATCTCTAATTTAGGTTTGTAGGTGGTATGGGAAGGGACTATAAGGTTGCAGTTGTCTGGAGAGTTGGGCGAAGCGAATGAGGCGATGGCCTATAAGCTTGAGCGTCGAAAAGATAAATGGGTCCTCGGTGGTGGTTTCACTGAGTAGGTAAGGCAGTAGGTTGTGAAAATATGGGCCATGGTAGTTGAAGGATAGGTGGATGTCGGATGAAGGAGGCAATACAGGAGCAGCCATGGTGTCCAGTTTGCAGTAGAAGTGAAGGGTGTTGGCCAGTGTAGTGGTGTTGGGTTCAGATTTGTTTGAAAAAGCAAAGGACTGTGGTGGTTGGAAACTCAGACTGTTAACGGTGGGATGGGGATGCCCAAGAAGGTGTTTTTGGAGATGAAGGCGATTGGTTGGTTGCGCTCCATTCAGGAAGAAAAGGGCACGGTGGGACTAGAGAAAGCTCAGTGGAAAAAGGGAGTGATAGGGAAAAGAGATAAGGATTTGATAATTTATTTAAACCATTTCTTTTCTTATATTCATTTACATAAATCTGGTTAATATATTTAATTTAAATTGCTTAGACCATTGTAAGAAGAAGAAAAACAGTAAGGTAAAAGAATTCAAACTTCGGAAATTTTAAATTTTATATAAAGTAGGCAACTAAGGTAATATAATGTTATGCTTAGATTCATTGATTATATATATAAATTAGTGTTGACTTATGAGTAGTAAAAGTTAAATATGAAATTTGTTAAGCCGTTCAAAACTAGGAAGTTTAAAAGAAAACGTATGTTAATATATTAGATAAACTAAATTTTTGTACACAGTTGGAAAAGGAAAATTTAGTTAATGAATTAATTTTAGTATATTCCTGACATATGAACCTTGATATGGAAATTCATTAGTTACTTATAGAATTTGAATTTTTCTTAGGCAAGGATAAGGAGAATGGAATCATTCGGGTGAAGTCAAAGACTGGAAAATCGATGAATAGAAACTGAAATGGATACAAGTGCAAAACAAAAATCATGGTAAGTAAATCTCACTCACCATTTAATTAGAATTTATTTTTAGTTGTTAAAAATAATTGATTGTTGCTTGGATGCATTGAAATATTTTTGTATTGATTATATATTAGTTACTTAGGCTTGACTATTATATATATATATATTGGTTTGGTGGTTGGATTCCCGCAGTATCATTAGCGGATGCCCGCAGTACCATGAGCGGAAGATTTTCCTACGCGCCCCACAAATATATATTAGTGGATGACCTTCATGTCGCGATATCCTGCCTCGAAGCAGGATGGGTATTATTATGTTGACTAACGTCTGTGGATGTAGGAAAACAGGTTGGAGGGATCCAACTGGATCCCTCAAAAATATATTATCTGTTTGTTTATTTGTTTGCATATATATTATCATATATGATGTGTAGAAAACCTGAAATAAATAATTGGTTGTTTGGTGTTTAAAAATCATTGGGCCGAAATGTTGATATATAAAATATCATGAAAAGGAATTTAGAGATTTGAAGGGAAAATTCTATTTTTCTAAAAAAATAGAATTTGAAATTTGAATGAAGAATAACTTATAAACGATGTTTATAAATAATTAATCAGGGAATTGAAGAATAATTTATAAATTATAAATTAATTAGTCAG
This sequence comes from Allium sativum, assembly GCA_030737875.1. NCBI lineage: Eukaryota > Viridiplantae > Streptophyta > Magnoliopsida > Asparagales > Amaryllidaceae > Allium > Allium sativum. The sequence goes on along the minus strand of CM060927.1, from coordinate 253,995,159 downwards.
GGAATTGAAGTGAATTTAGAAAGGTGTTTATAAATGAAATGGAAAAATTATCATTTGATAATTTGAATATTTAAATTCAAATGTGAATTTAAAAATAGAAATGGGGGAAATCATTTTAAAGAAATAAACCATGGAATTTATTCAGATGTTCAGAATATAAATTGAACGGAAATAAATCGATAAGGATTTATGATTTGAATTCGATTAATTCGAATTTATTTAAATAGAAGTTAATTTGAATATATGAAATTCAATGGAATTGAAAATAGAATTTGAATATAGAAAATATAAAGGAAATTCAAATGTAGAATTTGAATATCGAAAGTGAAATGGAATTTGAATAAAGAAATTTTAAATATGGAATTTGAATATATAATTTGAATAGATTGAAATGGAATTTGAAAATAGAATTTGAAATTGGAATTTGATTATAGATTTCAAATAGAGTTAAAATGGAGTTTGAATATTAGAATTCGAATAGAAATGAAATGGAGTTTGAATATGAGAATTCAAACAGAGTTAAAATGGAGTTGAATTCCTTTTAACAAAGTTTAAAAGTTTATATTTATAAATATAATTCAACCAAACTCGTCGCAGCGCGGCAGTTCGTATATTGGCGATTCGAACTTCAACTGAGTATACAGAACTCAGTTGAAGTCGGAATTCTTTGAAACAAGAAACGTCAGGACCGATTTAGTAATAGTTTTCTAATGAAGGAGAAAAATCTTAATTTCGTCCTATATATTTTAAGTTATGTCAAAATCAAATTTTTAGAAAAGTAGCGCCATAACCATTTAAAAGCCATAATGGTTTATTTAATTTTATAAAAGGATTTTAAGTGAATAAAATCCGAATTTCTATTTAGAAAATTTCAGATTTGAGTTGTAGATTATATGTGAACTCAGGTGGAGTAATGAATTGATTTTTGAAACAGAAATCAGATTTTTGATTATTGAATAGTAATTAGTTAATGAGATTTTGAATTGATATTGGGCTTTGAATAAGTGAATTCGATTTGAAAATTTATATTCGAAGTCGAAAAAGAAACTAGAATTGAAATTTAAATTCAATTTGGTTATGAACAAGTTAAATATTTTGTTTGAACATGTTATGTTCGAATAAAGAAGTAAAATAGGCAAAATAGCTAATTAAAGAAAAAATGAGCGAAACTGAATTCAAACGATTGGATTGAGTTGAATTGAATTGGAAACAGGTGAGCATGTGTTAGACAGGTATGGGATGAAGTATATGAAGATTTTAATTTATGTGCCCGACAAAAAGGTACATGTTTAAATTCATATATGAGATTTTATGCGTCGTATCGGCAAGCCGCTTGGCTTTTTCTTTTTCTTTTGGATTGGTGAAGGCCATGGGAGGCTATTTGAAATATCCCAATGCTCCAGGTACAAGGGAGGTTATGGGGAATTTTTCCGGGAATTTAAGGAGTTAGAATGTTTTTAAGAAATTTTGATAGTTAGAAATAAATGTATCGATATATATAGAATTCAATAAGGAAACGAATTTAAAATAGAATATTATAAACAAAAAGGGAAATCGATAAGCTGGTAATAGTAAGAGAAACATACATACATTTTAAAATGAATAATTGGTTTTTATAATGTTGATTATTCGAGGTAAGTGGTTTTGTCTGTTTTGAAGTTAATGATGTTTCAGTCAAGGTTTGAGAGGTAATTTTACCCCAACTTGATTGATTTCATTTTTAATTGATAAATAGCAAGATCCAATCTCGAAGAGAAGTGTTGGATAATAGTTAGTTGAATAAAATATTTTGGGTTGTTGTCACGATGTTTTACACAACATTCGTTTTAACCCAAGTGATGGAAATATAAAAGTAAATATTTCCTGAGTATAATTAAAGTAGTCGGGAAAGAGATAAGTGGTTGAAGTTGTTTCAATTTCAAATAGAATATATTTTCTAAGTGTAGAAAATAAAGGAAGGCGAGATATAGAAATGCTTTCCAAAGAATGTAAGAGACTGAGATGATAATTGAAAATATTTATTTAACAAATATTGATAAGGAAATGGAAGGGGTGATTTAATTAATGAATGGTAATCAAGGGGCCCAGTGATTGTTTGATTGTTTTGAATGGATGTTTGTTTTTCTTCGATAGTTAAATAACCGACTATCGCAGTATTTGCCAATATCGTTGTCAATATGGAGAGACCGGTTGGATTATTATCCGTGAACCACTCTGTATTGGCAGTAGCGTTGCGAATCAGATTATATGAAGATAATCGAAGACGGAGTAAAGTGCAAGGGCTTTTTTTCTATTAATAGAAATTGTGCCTTCGGTTTCTTTCAGTCCCAGAACGAACGTATATGGACGAATGTCTGACAAAGTATTTCCAATGATCGAATATGATTGTTCTGTACAAATATACATGGTGGCAACGGATTTATTCCCTTAGCATAACATCCAGAATATTTGTGCAAATCAATTAGTGATTAATGGATCTGACAATGTGGCATTCAAAGTGATTGTGCTATCAATGAATAGAAAGTAATCGTAGCCTCAGGCTTCAACAAGATGGAAATGACAAAAATCGGGCAGGCAACATGGCTATGTGCGTCACTCCCATTAGGGTGTATTATCACCTATCTAGAGATTCACTTAATTCCTTATTCTATTCGATGTTGTCCCATTCGGGAAACGGTTGCTGATCCCAACCGTTGGTGATATACATTCGATACACTCGAGCGAAATGAGTGGTCGGTCATGTGTGGGCCGGGTTGCAAGATGTTCTTGTTGAACCCAGTGTATTCCTCTCTAGAGATATACTAGCGGAAGGTGGTTCCATACCTTGTCATGTTGGAAATCCAAATCTCCAATAAGCGCCCTACAGTTTTTGATTTTATATTATATATGGAGTGTGAGATGCAAGCGTTCCGCTAGATCTATTTATTTGATGTAGACATTATTATAATATCACTGGATTTTTGAATCAAAGTGTTTTGGATTATAGTAAGGAAAAAACCGTCCATGTTTATGTGTGGGATGGTCTTACTATTATCTTTTCTTTTGAAAGGATTCTTTAAGGTTAAACAAATGGTTGGAGTTTACTCACAACAGTCCCATGACTGACCCAGAGTTTATTTTGTTTGTTTTCCCTAAACTCTTGGGTGCCTAAATTTGTACGGGCACTCAATTAGTCAGGATTTTACAGATTCACTTGGAAGAGCTAGAAGCAGGAGGCTGCACCAGTTAGTTATAGAATATCATATTTCCGCTGTGTACTATGTTGTGTTTGGAAACCGGTGTTTATAACTGTTCCAGGAATAACTGTTGTGCTCTGATGATTGTATGTATATAAAGTTACTGATTTGTATTTCAAAAAGTTATGTTATATAATATATTTTATTCGTTCCGCTGTGAGATCTGTCTTCTTCTATTTTAACATTTCTTTCTTTCTATTTCTCATCCTCTAACTTCTTTCTAATAATGAGTCGTATTTCTGTGCAATCTGGGTTGGACGTGTGGTGTTATTGGTCAACTCAGATAGTACGGATTTGCGGGTTGTTACAGTTGGTATCAGAGCTTAGGTTGAGCCAATACCTAGGCTTTGGAAGTTGTGCTCATTAGAGACGGGTTCAGTAGTACCCTAGAATGAGTTAAGTGTATATATATACGAGAGAACGTATTTGTAAATTGATATAAAAGTTGCTTTATATTGTGCTGGTTAGTCTGTTGAGTGGTTTATGAATTCTGATCGAATAGTGGGACGCCACAAAGTCGATAGGAATTTCTAAACACTTGAACAAAGAAATTCAACATAATAATGTTTTAAAGTGGGTAAATGAAATAATTTTACCCAAAATTCTATTTTGATGTATAAGGAATAATTTTATGAAATTATTATAATATATGCATGTGTTGGTTGTTATTATTATAATCAAATGAGATTATAAGAAATGAAATGGTTATGTAGAACCAAATAGAATTTGTATATGAAAGAAATATACAAATGAGATGAATTAAAATTTAATTCAAACCTGAATTCAGAATTTTAAATCCTGGGAAGTTGGAAAATATCTTTCAAAGTATATTTAAATAATATAACTTTGTGTTAGAAGGATTTTTGAATAAAAATCATTTTGAATGGATTTCGAAAGTGATAAAGCATTGAACTCACTTCAGTGGCTGGGAAATAATTCTGATGATGGTCGCAACATCGTTAGTGTTCATTTTCGAGTTTCTAAGTGATGGATTGCTACCTTAGAAAATTTTTGATGGGAATTTGTTTGAAAGAAAACAGGTTTAGTTGAAAAAATCAAATATTTTGAATTTGAAAAGATTATAAATATATGTACATGTTTAAGTGATTTCAAAGGGCTTTGAAATGAAAACCCAGGGATTTGGATTCTGAAATTGGAATTTAACTTAAGCTAGTTAGATGGATTGAAGTGAATCAATCGACTAGAATCAATTTGAATAGGTTTATTGGAATATAGGTTGGATATAAATGGATTGATCGTAGATCATTTGAATTAAATGAAGGAAGACCAAAAGTTTTGGTTGAATTAAATTTGTTGAAATATGAGGAGTTGAGTTTCAACATAAGTGAGATTTTGAAAAGTAATGGATTTGTACCATTTTTCCTACCTTAGCAATTTCGAAGACGAAATTTTTTTAAGAGGGGAAGAATGTAATGACCCAGATTTGTGTCAATTAATTTTAAAACATTTTATATGGTTTTAAATATTTAATTGATAAATTTTTATATTGAGTTATCGATTAAATAATCGAAATACGATTTACTTCGAATATATTGAAAAACCGTAATACGAAAACAAATCTAGTTAATTCAAAGTTAAAGCTGAATTGGAAACAGTTTAGATGATCAATATATATATTTGAATATAGACGACGATAATAATAACTTATTATTGAAGAATTTATTCGTTTGAATTTAAATTATATTATATAGATTTAAATATACATTAAAATTTAAGTTCAAAATATATTCTGTTAAGCTCAGAACACCATTATTACATTGGAACGACGGTCGGTAAGCTAAAATAGCGGTTCACGATTTTTAGTTGTGAACCCCGAGATATTTGATTGTGGATAGGATCAAAATCAAATCAACATCCGTTTAAAAAGAATAAAAGATCTCTTTATATCAAATCAAAATCAAATTAATTAGAAAATCTTTTCAAAATAAATACAAAGATCTGCCGTGTACTTCCTATCCCCCTCCATCTTCTATAAAATCGCAACCACCCCTCTTCGTTATAAAACCGCAATACCTCTCCTTCTACTCAAAACTAAAATCGAAAGCTTCCGAGTACCCAAAATAAAATGGCGACCGATGTATATAGAAACTCGAATCGCAAGGGAGAACCGTGGATCCCGAAGCCTGAAATCGCGATCGATAATCAACGAAGCAGCAGGTACTAGGGTTAGAAAGATCGGAGTTTTTAAGCATTGGGGTGGCGAATGAATCTCTAATTTAGGTTTGTAGGTGGTATGGGAAGGGGCTATGAGGTTGCGGTTGTCTGGAGAGTTGGGCGAAGCGAATGAGGCGATAGCCTATAAGCTTGAGCGTCGAAAAGATAAATGGGTCCTCGGTGGTGGTTTCACTGAGTAGGTAAGGCAGTAGGTTGTGAAAACCTGGGCCATTGTAGTTGAAGGATAGGTGGATGTCGAATGAAGGAGGCAATACAGGAGCAGCCGTGGTGTCAAGTTTGCAGTAGAGGTGAAGGGTGCTGGCCAGTGTAGTGGTGTTGGGTTCAGATTTGTTTGAAAAAGCAAAGGATGTGGTGGTTGGAAACTCAGACTGTTAACGGTGGGATGGGGATGCCCAAGAAGGTGTTTTTGGAGATGAAGGCGAGTGGTTGGTTGCGCTCCATTCAGGAAGAAAAGGGCACGGTGGGACTAGAGAAAGCTTAGTGGAAAAAGGGAGTGATAGGGAAAAGAGATAAGGATTTGGTAATTTATTTAAACCATTTCTTTTCTTAAATTCATTTATATAAATCTAGTTAATATTTTTGATTTAAATTGCTTAGACCATTGTAAGAAGAAGAAAAACAGTAAGGTAAAAGAATTCAAACTTCGGAAATTTTAAATTTTATATAAAGTAGGCAACTAAGGTAATATAATGTTATGCTTAGATTCATTGAATATATATATAAATTAGTGTTGACTAATGAGTAGTAAAAGTTAAATATGAAATTTGTTAAGTCGTTCAAAACTAGGAAGTTTAAAAGAAAACGTATGTTAATATATTAGTTAAACTAAATTTTTATACACTGTTGGAAAAGGAAAATTTAGCTAATGAATTAATTTTAGTATATTCTTAACATATGAACCTTGATATGGAAATTCATTAGTTATTTATAGAATTTGAATTTTTCTTAGGTAAGGATAAGTCGAATAGAATCATTCGGGTGAAGTCAACGACTCAAAAATCGATGAATAGAAACTGAAATGGATACAACTGCAAAACAAAAATCACAGTGAGTAAATCTCACTCACCATTTAATTAGAATTTATTTTTAGTTGTTAAATTAATTTATTGTTGCTTGGATGCATTGAAATATTTTTGTGTTGATTATATATTAGTTATTTAGGCTTTACTATTATATATATATTGGTTTGGTGGTTGGATTCCCGCAGTATCATTAGCGGATGCCCGCAGTACCATAAGCGGATGATTTCCCTATGCGCCCCACAAATATATATTAGTGGATGACCTTCATGTCGTGATATCCTGCCTCGAAGCAGGATGGGTATTATTATGTTGACTAACGTCTGTGGTTGCAGGAAAACAGGTTGGAGGGATCCAACTGGATCCCTCAAAAATATATTATATGTTTGTTTATTTGTTTGCATATATACTATCATATATGGTGTGTAGAAAACCAAAAATAAATAATTGGTTGTTTGGTGTTTAAAAATCGCTGGGCCGAAATGTTGATATATAAAATATAGTGAAAAGGAATTTAGAGATTTAAAGGGAAAATTCTATTTTTCTAAAAAAAATAGAATTTGAAATTTGAATGAAGAATAATTTATAAACGATGTTTATAATAATTAATCAGGGAATTGAAGAATAATTTATAAACGATGTTTATAATAATTAATCAGGGAATTGAAGAATAATTTATAAACGATGTTTATAAATTAATTAGTCAGGGAATTGAAGTGAATTTATAAAAGGTGTTTATAAATGAAATGGAAAAATTATCATTTGATAATTTGAATATTTAAATTCAAATGTGAATTTAAAAATAGAAATGGGGGAAATCGTTTTAAAGAAATATACGATGAAATTTATTCTGATGTTCAGAATATAAATTGAACGGAAATAAATCGATAAGGATTTATGATTTGAATTCGATTAATTCGAATTTATTTAAATAGAAGATAATATGAATATATGAAATTCAATGGAATTGAAAATAGAATTTAAATATTGAAAATATAAAGGAAATTCAAATGTAGAATTTGAATATCGAAAGGGAAATGGAATTTGAATAAAGAAATTTTAAATATGGAATTTGAATATATAATTCAAATAGATTGAAATGGAATTTGAAAATAGAATTTGAAATGGGAATTTGAATATAAATTTCAAATAGAGTTAAAATGGAGTTTGAATATTAGAATTCAAACAGAAATGAAATGGAGTTTGAATATTAGAATTCGAATAGAGTTAAAATGGAGTTGAATTCATTTTAACAAAGTTTAAAAGTTTATATTTATATATATAATTAAACCGAACTCGCCGCAGCGCAGCATTTCATAAATTGGCGATTCGAACTTTAATTGAGTATACAGAACTCAATTGAAGTCGAAATTCTTTGAAACAAGAAACGTCAGGACCGATTTGGTAATAGTTTTCTAATGAAGGAGAAAAATCTGAATTTCGTCGTATATATTTTAAGTTATGTCAAAATCAAATTTTTAGAAACGCAGCGCCATAACCATTTAAAAACCATAACGGTTTATTTAATTTTATAAAAGGATTTTAAGCGAATAAAATCCGAATTTCTATTTAGAAAATTTCAGACTTGTGTTGTAGATTATATGTGAACTCAGGTGGAGTAATGAATTGATTTTTGAAACAGAAATCAGAATTTTGATTATTGAATAGTAATTTGTTAATGAGATTTCGAATTGATATTGGGCTTTGAATAAGTGAATTCGATTTGAAAATTTATATTCGAAGTCCAAAAGGAAACTAGAATTGAAATTTAAATTCAATTTGGTTATGAACAAGTTAAATATTTTGTTTGAACATGTTATGTTCGAACAAAGAAGTAAAATAGAAAAAATAGCTAATTAAAGAATAAATGAGCGAAACTGAATTCAAATGATTAGATTGAGTTGAATTGAATTGGAAACAGGTGAGCATGTGTTAGACAGGTATGGGATGAAGTATATGAAGATTTTAATTTATGTACCCGACAGGTACATGTTTAAATTCATATATGAGATATTATGCACCGTATCGGCAAGCCGCTTGGCTTTTTCTTTTTCTTTTGGATTGGTGAAGGCCATGGGAGGCTATTTGAAATATCCCGATGCTCCTGGTACAAGGGTGGTTATGGCGAATTTTTCCGGGAATTTAAGGAGTTAGAATATTTTTAAGAAATTTTGATAGTTAGAAATAAATGTATCGATATATATAAAATTCGATAAGGAAACAAATTTAAAATAAAATATTATAAACAAAAAGGGAAATCGATAAGCTGGTAATAGTAAGAGAAATATACATACGATTTAAAATGAATAATTGGTTTTTATAATGTTGATTATTCGAGGTAAGTGGTTTTGTCTGTTTTGAAGTTAATGATGTTTCAATCAAGGTCTGAGAGACTTGATTGATTTCATTTTTAATTGATAAATAGCATGATCCAATCTCGAAGAGAAGTGTTGGATAATAGTTAGTTGAATAAAATATTTTGGGTTGTTGTAACGATGTTTTACACAACATTCGTTTTAACCTAAGTGATGGAATTTCGGAAATATAAAGGTAAATATTTCTTGAGTATAATTAAAGTAGTCGGGAAAGAGATAAGTGATTGAAGTAGTTTCAATTTCAAATAGAATATATTTTCTAAGTGTAGAAAATAAAGGAAGGCGAGATATAGAAATGCTTTCCAAAGAATGTAAGAGACTGAGATGATAATTGAAAATATTTATTTAACAAATATTGATAAGGAAATGGAAAGAGTGGTTTAATTAATGAATTGCAATCAAGGGGCCCAGTGATTGTTTGATTGTTTTGAATGGATGTTTGTTTTCTTCGATAGTTAAATAACTGACTATCGAAGTATTTGCCAATATCGTTGTCAATATGGAGAGACCGGTTGGATTATTATCCGTGAACCACTCTGTATTGGCAGTAGCATTGCGAATCAGATTATACGAAGATAATCTAAGACGAGTAAAGTGCAAGGGCTTTTTTTCTATTAATAGAAATTGTGCCTTCGGTTTCGTTCAGTCCCAAAACGAACGTATATGGACGAATGTCTGACAAAGTATTTCCAATGATCGAATATGATTGTTCTGTACAAATATAACATGGTGGGAACGGATTTATTCCCTTAGCATAACATCCAGAATATTTTTGCCAATCAATTAGTGACTAACGGATCTGACAATGTGGCATTCAAAGTGATTGTGCTATCAATGAATAGAAAGTAATCGTAGCCTCAGGCCTCAACAGCCGGGAAAGGACAAAAATCGGGCAGGCAGCATGGCTATGTGGGTCGCTCCCATTAGGGTGTATTATCACCTATCTAGAGACTCACTTAATTACTTATTCTATTCGTTGCTGTCCCATTCGGGAAACGGTTGCTGATCCCAACCGTTGGTGATATACATTCGATACACTCAGGCGAAATGAGTGGTCGGTCATGTGTGGGCCGGGTTGCAAGATGTTCTTGTTGAACCCAGTGTATTCCTCTCTAGAGATACACTAGCGGAAGGTGGTTCCATACCTTATCATGTTGGAAATCCAAATCTCCAATAAGCGCCCTGCGGTTCTTGATTTTATATTATATATTGAGCGTGAGATGCAAGCGTTCCGCTAGATCTATTTATTTGATGTAGACATTATTATAATATCACTGGATTTTTGAATCAAAATGTTTTGGATTATAGTAAGGTAAAAACCGTCCATGTTTATGTGTGGGCTGGTCTTACTATTATCTTTTCTTTTGAAAGGATTCTTTAAGGTTAAACAAATGGTTGGAGTTGACTCACAACAGTCCCATTACTGACCCAGAGTTTATTTTGTTTGTTTTCCCTAAACTCTTGGGTGCCTAAATTTGTACGGGCAGTCAAGTAGTCAGGATTTTACAGATTCACTTGGAAGAGCTGGAAGCAGGAGGCTGCACCAGTTAGCTATAGAATATCATATTTCTGCTGTGTACTATGTTGTATCTGGAAACAGGTGTTTATAATTGTTCCAGGAATAACTGTTGTGCTCTGATGATGGTATGTATATTAAGTTACTGATTTGTATTTCAAAAATTTATGTTATATAATATATTTTATTCGTTCCGCAGTGAGATCTGTTTTCTTCTGTTCTAACATTTCTTTCTTTCTATTTCTCATCCTCTACTTCTTTCTAATACTGATTCATATTTCTGTGCAATCTGGGTTAGACGTGTGGTGTTATTAGTCAACTCAGATAGTACGGATTTGCGGGTTGTTACATCGACGATGAAGACGGTGGTTGAAGACCGGAGGTCTTCACATCGTTTGGATGATTACTGATGTCTTGATTGGGATGTACACCCAAGACGAGGTAATAAATGGTGATCGTCCAGATGTACTTGGAGATCGACCAGATATGCGTGGACCTCTCTCCTATATTGGACATATGGGACGAGGAATAAGGTGCCTCCGGTTTCGTTCAGACCCAGAACGAACTTGTAAATGGACTGTGTGTCTGACATTGGATTTTATTCTGTGTTGATTGATCAATATATATCTGTTTGGTGGCGGAGAATTTATTCTCTTTCTTAACGCCCTTCTCTAAGACGTACGAGCTCAGAGGTTATATATCGATAGACATCAGTCGCATAGCCTGAATTTCCTGTGTGGCATGCCTGAGTGGCAATTGATCAAGGCTTTTGTTGAAAAGCAAAGTCTTGTGGTTGATGATCAAAGCACAGCTTTAATATAGCACAGCTTTGTGTAGCGTTAATTCGTGAGCCTCATAGACCAGTATGGTGGTAAACTGATGGTTAGATAAGTATGCTTTTGAGATGAGGATAGACGCCTTAGTGGTGTCATGGATTCGGTCGACCGAGGTGATACTGTGTGTGGTCGCCCCACACGAGTAGGGATAGGGCACACCCCCGATTCCCAGAAGGATAGAGTAAGCGGTGTTTTCTCTCGCTAGGACGTAACCTGCGGTGATATTCTATATCCTGGATATAGTGTGGATGTGCATTACGGTGTTTTCTCTAGCTAAGACGTAAGTCGTAGGTAATTGCACTATGCGATCGTTTTTTCGGACCAGTAGCCATCATGATGGAAATCCAATTTCCAATACGACATTGTGGGGTTTTAATTATAGAACTAGTATGGCGACATGATATATGGTACCCATGCTGTCTATGATTGATACATTTATATTAGAAGTTGATTCCTTCACTTATAGTAATAATAAAAGATAAATTTCGCGTACCAAGCATATTTGGCTATTATAAGGTAAAACTGTGTCCTCCGACTTGCGTTGCATTGTGTGATGGGATATGAGTCTTATAAAAGCTTCATTTTATTTATTTAGCATTGCGCTGTTTGTTATATGCACTAGTATTCTTGGGGTTAAAACATGTTCCGTGTTATAAGGCGTGGTCCCTTGATTAACCTAGCTTTAAAATAAAGATTAATAACTGTTTTAGTTCTTACACCAGTCATATGACTGGCCTGGAGTTTATTGTTTTAACCTAAACTCTGGGTCCCCTTATTTTCCACACGGGCAGCTAGTAGTTAGGTTTTGCAGATATTATATACACAGGATCCTGGTTTATAGCTGAAGCGATATTCGGAAAGCTCTATATCCTTGTATTACTTTCAATTGTGTTTCGTATTATTTCTCCGCTGCTATTTAAATGTAATTTAAATCTCTGATATTTTTCTTATGTATAATATTTATCCATGCTCTATTGTATTCTTGTACTCTGATGTAAATTGTTGTAATAAGCAATGGAATGTTCTTTTGTTTGTGTTCTGGTTTGTCGTTGTTCTCAACTCAATCTGGGCTTTCCTTTTCGAGGAAGTTTGGGTCGTCTCACAGTTCGTCCAGTGCAACTGAGTAGCACTAGTGCGTTCACACCCCCACATGGTGTGCAACCGCTCCAACTATTCAAATTCTGCTAACTGCAAATTGCTTGACATCTGAATTATTTGTTCGCTTGCTTGTTAGTTCCTTTGGCCTTTTGATTTGTTTGGAGATTTCACTTTTTTTTGGTTTGGAAGCAATAAAAAGAAAAAACAAAAGACTAAATAGAATTAAAAAAAACTAAACTAAAGCAGATCTTAAAAGAAAAATTATATCTAACAACAAACTAGGCTCAAAAGAAATATAAACAAGCAAAACTAACTCAACAACCAGATAGGAGCCCAAATTAGAATAAGGCCCAAACACCCACCCAATGCAGTGCGTACACAGTAAATACACTCAGCCTCCTTATTCGATTCTCCAAAAATAAATAAAAAATACACACTTGCCTTCTTTTTCTCTCAGTAAAAATTCGAATTCAATAAAAGAACTTCGTTTCCTTTTTCTTGTAGAATTCGGTTTAGGGTTTCCAAATTGAGTTTTTTTGTTTCCTTTTCGTTGTTCGAAGGGTATTTGAATTGGGAAAGGGGATTGTTCGAATCGAATTTTTAGAGTCTAGAATTGGTGCCACAGAAATATTTGATTTTGGATTTGGTTTCCACAGGATTTTTGAAATCGGATTTGGGTCTGCTGAGCGATCTGGATTGTTTGATCTATTGGGGTGCGAATTGCGGTATGCGAGTTTCTGTTGATTCGGGTTATGGGTTCTTTGAAGTGATTGTTTTCGAGTTTGTTAAGTGGTGAAGGTCTGAAGATTTGAAGTGGGAGGTGCGTGTAGTTGGAGGGAAGATGTTGATTTGGGATGAAGTGTATTGGTGGTAGTGGTCTTAGGATATCAGTATGATGCGGTTTGGTGTTGATGGCGCGGAAGTTGCAAGGTGAAGTAGGTTGGTTGGTGTGATGTACTATTGTAGCGGCTGAAGTGAACGTGGCACACTGATCTTGGTTGTAGTATGATATATAGATGATGTAGGTGAGGCTACGGGATTTAGTGAAATTGGAGATGTATGGTAAACGTGACTTTTGGGAATGAGATGCAGTGTGATGTTGGGTTTTATAATGGCAGGAGATTGGGGAGAAAGAAGTTTATGATAGGAATTTTTTTTGGAAATAAATTGTATATAGAAGGAAAGAATGTAAAGGAATCGAAAAAACTGAAAGAAAGAGAAGAAGGAATTGTTTTTTTATAAAGAAATTGTAAATAGGAAGGATGGAAATTGTAGAATAAAATGAAAAGAAACCGGGAAAGAAATCGGAAAAGAATTGGCAATGTTGAAAAGAGGAAAGTTTTTTTTTAGAATTATTGAAAAGTGGAAGGTAACGTAATGGGAAAGAAATCAAACAGAAAATTACAAATTTTTTTATCATTCTTAATTAGAAGATCATAATCAGCAATACCAAATTAAAACTAATCAAGAGATTTTTATATATATGAAAGAAAACAAAAGGAAATAAAATAAAAATATTTTTGTGTGCTTTTTAAATGGAAAAATAAGAATATAAAAATATAACCTGAAGGATTGACTAATAAAAATTATTTTGATCCCTGGCAACGGCGCCAAAATTTGTTTACGAACAAATTAACAACTGTAAACAATTGTTTTATTCGTTCGGCTTTCCTAAGCAACAAGGGTTGTTGTAAAGGGTGTCGAACTCTGGGACAAACAATTATTTTACTGATAAATCCAATCAAGTTATTCCGAAATTTTAATTGTTTGAAAATAACAGAAAATAAACAAAAAGAGAGTTTTTAATAATAAATGAAAACAATTAGGGAGCAATGACATAAACTAGATTAATATGAATTAATAACCAAATAGATTAATACATATCTAATTCATGTTTCTGTCACAAACATGAATCAAGGATAATTAGGTTTCTAGAAACAAATAGGTGAATAACGACAAGTATAGCCTATGCAGGAGCTAAGCTCTTAAACAACCATAGGCTATCAGGACCGATTCACTATTTTATTTCTAAAACCCTAAAAATTAGATCTAAATCTGATAAGCGTTAGATCGAACTCTAATATACCCTGTGAAGGAGAATAGCTCTCAAACGACATAGAGTATGAAGGTTCGGATCTAACCCTTGGTTCAGATCTAGATCTATATAAATAAAGTCCTAATCCTTTTTGGCTATGTGATTCATATCGAATCTAATCTAAGCATCATTACCCCCTAATTAAAGGGGTTTAGCTGGACATAGCTAAACGAGAAATAGGGAAAAAGAAAATAAACAACATAAACATAAATAAAATAAAATAACAACTAAGAAGAGAAGGAGAAGAATAGTTTTATTCCAAGTAAACCCAATGTCATCCAAAATGAAAGAGATATAATGCATTTATAGCTGCTATAGCCAAGACTAAGTTGCCAATTACACAATGTGGGACCAAAACCCTTTTCCTAAATAACAAATAAACCAAATAGCTAAATGTGAGTGCATGTGAATGGACCTGCAAATATCATAGCTTGTGAGCATCAAATGGCATTGACTTCAACTGTTTTGAGCATGAATAAGAACTACATAACATCCGAGTCAAGCGATCAGTATGAAAATCATTGAATCTTGACTTTGAAATATGCAACAGAAGGTAGTTGAACAACAACATTTCTTTAGGTCTTCAAGCTTTAATCCAGCTCTAAATCTCAACACTCTTCTTGCATCAATATTTCAAGCTTTTCAACAATTAAGTGCATCTATTCATTCATCGTCAATAATCTGAAAACACAACTATAAATACACAGTATCAATTATTTTAAAGAGAAAACAAGATAAATAAGCGAATAAAATATACACATTTGCGTGTATATCAACCCTGCATATACCGTAGTTACATTTTCTTATTTATTCAGTTACTTGGGTTAATATCATTCAAGGCTTACACACACATCGTGCCCATCTACCGCCCAGTAGATTAACCTTATATAGTATATATGTAGATACCCCCAATATCAAGATACTCTCCATAGTACCCTTCTCGCATGGTGATCGACGCTAATCTATGAATTAGAAAAGCGCAATATTTGTAATAAATTCTGCAAGCGCACAGGTGTGTAGCATACAGGTCAAAACACAGGGAGGTAGATTAAAATCAAATTATTTATCTAATCTCTTGGGCGGGTTAGACGAAGTTTGAAGGTTGGTTTTGAAAACAATAAAAATTGAAACTGCGATCCGATTCAGAACAAATCTAATTGAACCGACGATCAAATCACAATTATCAATTGGAAATTAAAATGCAAAAAAGAATTGAAATGCAGAAATTAAAATTGCAGAATAAGAAGAACAACAAAAAAAACATAAAATTAGGATTGTCGTTGAAACTAATCAAACGACTAATCACTAATGAAACAAATGTAAAATACAATTGGTGCCCTACCGAATCTAATCGTGTAGACAACACTAATCGCTAAGAAAATAGAAAATGCTAGAAAATAAAAGAACAGAACTTTTATTAATGTAAGAGAAGATAGAAAATGGGTTGTTTATTACAATGGATATACATGTGCTTTTATAGGTGAATTGGAAACCTTAATCCTCTAATGGGTATATGGGCCTCTTTTCCAAGAATTGTTTTCATATCAATGCCTTTCTTGACCAAGCTTTGTTTGGAAATGATCTTTTAAGAATATCTGAGCATATCATGGTGAATATCTTCCATATCATTCAAATCTTCCATGTGGCTAATTGATTGACAAAGATCTTCCAATGACATCTTTTGAGATTTTTTTTCTACCAATCCTCTTCTAATGTGACCAATGTGAACACATCTAGTCTCCAATGAAAGCTCCTATGCAATTCTTCAAGTAAATGGCATTTATTCTTCACTTTTAAGGATGAATGAGGTCTGGTCAACATATCTATAAAAACAACAAGAAAATACCCAGCGTAACATTTATTTATATACAAAATAAAATAAAATATAGGTGCATAAATTAACATATTTCTATGCTGATCAAATACCCCCACACTTATCTTTTACTCGTCCTCGAGTAAAACAAAAAAAATGAAAAACTAACTAGATAGGTCACACTTTCGTAGGAAACACGATTGCATTGAGCGTATGCAACAAGCCGTTAAACCTCTAGGTGTCCCTAGTAGGACGAGTGGTGTCTCGTGAGGGTTTTCAGCGGATACTACCCACAAAATCCAAATGCAGTATGTTATGATTCTAATGAAACTACATGAATGCAATGGACACATGCAAAATAAAAATAAAAATGAAAACAAGACTTGTTTCAGGAAAATGGTACAACAAATTAAGTTAACAGTTTCTGATCAGTGGATTGTACTTTAAATACCTCAACTTGTCACAAAATTTCAATATAAATCTAGTTTTCAAATGTTAAATTCCAGTTTGGCCAGTTAGTTCGGTCGATAACATAGTGCAGCCATGAAATAGATTCTTAGTTTTCTTGGCACAGTTTGTAAAGTGGTATTCTAATTTTCTCATGTATGGCTAGTCAAATCAATAAGGTCAAGAAGTGTTTGGGCATCATCGCTTATTCTTTATTCTATAAAATTTTAAAATTTATGATTAAGTACATACACCTAACTTAGAAGACCAAGGTTTACCACCCATGCACTGCCTCGCGGACTAACGGAGAGTGGGTAAAGAGCTTGGTGGATTGTGCAGGCCGACTTTGACTTTGTCAACAACGTGTCGGTAATCCTTAGGTGTCCAATCTCATAAAATGAGACCAAGATATTCCAACACTGACTTTGTCAACAACATGTCGGATAGAGCTTGGCGGGTTTGCACACCAACGCTTGATATACAAGCAATGTTGGATACCCTTGGATTACTATTATTATTGTTGAATTTATAAGCACAAAAAGAGAGCTACGCGAATTCAACTTAACACAACTTAGTTTTAAAGATTCGAAAAGCCAACATAAGTCTTTTAAGTCCTCCACTTATTTAAACAAAGTCTACAATATAGAATAGATTTCATGGCCATCACCTAAGAATCTCCCTATGTACCGGTTACACTATTATCCCTCAAAATTAAACTTTTCATTATATTTCTTATTCGATCTAAGTTGAGAGAAAAAAAATACTATCAACTGACTAAAAATCCTTAACTTATTTTGTTGTGTCAATCTAAAATGAGTCAATCTTTCAAAAAAAAATGGCATGTTACTACAGTCTAAAATGCATGATGGTCCTATTTAAATGGATGAAAATGAAAAGAAAGAAAAATAAAGAAAAAAAAACGAAAATGAGTGAAATGCAGACCCCCCCCCCACACACACACTAGAACTAAACAGTGTCCACACTGTGAACGTTTCCTAAATTTGAAAGATCGTACCCAAAGGTGAATGATATGCAAAATTATTTGTAGAATGAAATGCAATCTAACTATATGTGAGAATGGATCGTATATACAATGATATATGTGTTTGCGGTGCACACGATGCAAAGGATACCACCATCTTTTCACCCCACACTTGGTTCTAGCCCTATGAGTCCCATTCCCACTATGTCTAGGCATGTTTTCTAATAAGCAAAGGTTTTTGAAAACCATCTCATGTTTAAACCTAGAGTTATAGTCTAGGAGGTAAATATCTAGGGTCGTCCTAACATGAAGTTTTTCAACCAAGCCAGCATTCCAAAGATAATTCATGTGTTCAACAAATTTATCAGTGTAATTGTTCAAAAATTTGTGATCGTATATAAATTCAATGAAATTTGAATTCTGAGTGTTGTTCAAGGCTATGTGATCACCTTTCTCAATTGGCAAGGTATTTTCGACACTGACCATTTCAAGTTCGTTAAAAACCTCAGAATCAAAATTTTCAAATTCAGATTGGTGGCTTGATTCTATTTCATCCTCATTTGCCAACTCATCCTCATACAATCCAAAGAATTCATGTTCGTTAAAATCCTTTTCCAATTTTGAATTGAAAATTTCAACATTTTTATTATGTTCAAATTCTAAAATTTCCAGTTTTTCACAGCCTGAAAGTGGAAGATCAAAATCCGAGCTTAAATCTTTTTCTTGGAAAGAGTAGAAGTCCAAATCATTTGTGGAATTTTGAAAAACTTCATCAAGATGATTATTCTCAATTTCCAAAGTCGTTATTTGAAATTTTTCAATGTCAGTAAAAATTGGATTATTTTCTGATTCAAGGCTTGTTTGAATTTGATTTTGTTGCTCTCGTTGTTCTTTGTAAGACGCCATCAAACAAAGAAGTTCATCCATCTTTTTATTTAGCCTTTCCGCCCTCTCATCAAAAGTACATTCTTCAGAGTCGTTGATTTGAGAGCTATCGCTTTGGATTTCTTGATTTTCAAAATAGTTTGAATTTTCAGAAAGTTGAAATTGAGTTTGGAAATCATTTTGATTTTGAAAATTAGGATCGTAACCAAAATTGTTAAAATTGGTGGGAAAATTCCAATTTTGTTCATTCTCAAGATGTGGATATGGGTTGTAGTTTTGAAAATTTTGATCGATTTGAAAATCATTTTCAAAATTATTTCCGAATTGGTTTCCAACCACCTTATTGATGTTGATCAAAGGTACGTTGCGATTCAAAACCATTTTGATGTGGATGTGGCCCATAATCGAAGTTATTGAAATTTAAATTGAAATCGTCGTTTTGATTATATCTATGATTTTGAAAATGTTGGTCAGTTGGAAAATTTTGAAAATTGTTGACATGGGGCTCACGAAATTTTGGAAAATCTTGCTTCATGAGTTGTATTTCATACTCATACTCTTCAAGCGGACGTCTACTCCGATTATTATCCCACAATTCTCTCAAGGATTTTTTTGAATCAGACATTTGAATGAAGTCGACGGAAGACAGAAATTATTCTCACTTCAAAATAATATAAAATGTCAAGTAGTGCTCCATTAATTAACTGATTCAATTAGAAGGGGGAAGAGGGTCTTATGGTCGTTCACGTATAGTATAAAACTAAGGGATACGACCAATGTTTTACAGGTAGTATGCAACCTCTTTTGCTAATAGTTCAATAAATTGAACTACTATATATCCGCGATCCAATTATACAAGACAGTCACTTCACAAAGTACCACTTTTCAATTATATTATTTTTAAAAATCAAAATTTTATTCTTGAAAAACGATGAGAGTGATGATTTTAGTTATAGAATTTTGTTCCTCACAAACAGATTCAGAAATTGCAACAATACAACAGTCACAGAACAGAAAATTAAAATATTGTACAAGCAAGCCGCTGCCCTTGGAGAAGATTTTTACAAGAAATTTCTATATTTTCAAAGCAGCTTCAGCACCTGTAGAGTTTAGAAAAATATTACCGTGGGGTATGGCAGTCCGTCCAGACAAACTGGGTTGTGCTAGTGATTCGAAATTTTCTGTTAGCAACCGCTCGCCCTTAGATTCTTGGTTGCTTGACTGAATTCTTCACGTTGGTCCTTGATTTTGATTCAATATCTTTCTTTTTTGTTTTTTTTTCAAATGTCAACAATAAAAAAAATGGATCTTTCAACTCCAACCAAAAGGAAGTAAATATGCTCAATAACCCAAATGAACTCAATGAATCAAAACGAAATGAATATTCTCAACGAGCCCGATCAATTCAATAACCAAAAGGAGTTCAATATGTCCAAATATTATTTCTAAGACCACTAACCTGCCATAAGCACTGCGTACCAACACAGGCCAAAATGAAATTAATTCTTGATCAAAGCCACGCACCCAATTGGTCAATGAGCACTCAAATGATCAAGCCGTTCACTTACGCATCTTTCCCAAAAAAAACAGTCACAGTAAAAAAAAAATCACGCCTTTTTTTTTTGGAAATAAAACAAATGAAATGAAAATCAGCTAAACAGGAACTAAGTCCGACTCAAACAAACCAAGAAAACTAACAACCAAACTGGACTCAACAAAACCAAGAAGGCTGACTCAACAAAACTGAACTGATAACTCAAATGAAAACAACCACTCACGCAAATAAAAATATTTACCCTTTAGACACGGTTTAAAAATATGAGAAAAAAAGAAGAAGAAGAGAAATCACAACCGCACTTCAGAAAGAAAATAAGCCCCAAACAGACCCTATAATCTAACCAAAACCGGACGTTCACGTGTAAACACGCCACCTCAATAAACAAGTGGAACAAATCAAGCCCCCACAAATAAAATCTACCAAATATCGCTCGTTTCAGGAAACAAATCGCCCCCCTCTTTTTTTTTTTCAAAAGTCGACTGAGCAAATTGGCTTTTCGAATCGGGTTTAAGGTCTTAAACCTGTGATTGATTGCCTTGGGTTCCCGAATCGGCGAAGGGTTTTAAGATTTCAGCGGATAATCGAGTTAGGTTTTTGGGTATCGGCAGCGATTTCGGATTTCGAACGAAGTCTGGTATTGTGTTTAACTGAGATCTGCGATGGCCGATACGCGATCTTGGCAAATATGGTTTCTGAAAATCATGACTGCGATTTGGGATTGTTCAAATTGCGTTTCCGGTTTCAGGTTGAGCGGAAGTTGATGGCTGTTTGGATTGGAGTTTACTGTGGGGATGGTGAGAGATGGGAAGAGATGTTGAGGTGATGATGTATGTTGGAGTGTTTGAATTGATGGTGAGAATATGGGAGAGAGGGTGTGGTGAGATACAAGTGGGAGGTGGTTTGACTGTGCGGCTTGGTAAGGGTAGTTGGTGAAGGAGATTTGCAGTGGAAGAGAAGAAGACAGAAAATAAGAAGGAAGAAAAAATCAAAAAAGGAAAATTTGCAGTGGAATGGAAAGACAGCGAAGATTCTTTTGTTGATGATAAAAGTGACGATATGGTATTTGGAAAAATGGGTTGTGGCAAGTTTTGAGGAGGCAGGTAAGGTTTGGTAGAGGAGGGTTTGAGGTGGACGTGAGTCTGTGGAAAGACAGAAGAAAGGAAGAATTTTTTTTTCATGAATTGGACGTGGCACTTTGGTTATGGACGTGGCACTTTGGTTATTTAGGGTGGTTTGTGAATTTGTGGTAGAAGTTGTATGTAGTGAGGACGATGGGTAGTTTGGTAGAAATAAAATCACGGCGAGAAAATATAAAAAGAAAGAAAATCAGAAAGAAATATATATATATATATATTTGAAAAGAGGAAAGCAGAAAGAGAAACAAATTTAAAAATTAGGAAGGAAGGATTATAGATGAGATCAAAGAAAAGAAAAGAAAAGACAAAAGTGGCAAGCAATTTTTTGTTTTTTGCTTAGATGATTCCCGCACCAATGTTTGATACAAAATCAACTAATAAAGAGATTTTTTTTTTGAAAAACGAAACAAAAATAAAAACTAACACGAATCAGAAATTAAATAAACAATAAAATTTAATCGTTACCTCCCCGGCAACGGCGCCAAAAACTTGATCGACGCTAATCTATGAATTAGAAAAGCGTGATATTTGTAATAAATTCTGCAAGCGCACAGGTGTGTAGCATACAGGTCGAACACAGGGAGGTAGATTAAAATCAAATTATTTATCTAATCTCTTGGGCGAGTTAGACGAAGTTTGAAGGTTGGTTTTGAAAACAATAAAAATTGAAACTGCGATCCGATTCAGAACAAATCTAATTGAACCGACGATCAAATCACAATTATCAATTGGAAATTAAAATGCAAAACATAATTAAAATGCAGAAATTAAGATTGCAGAATAAGAAGAACAACAAAAAAAACATAAAATTAGGATTGTCGTTGAAACTAATCAAACGACTAATCATTAATGAAACAAATGTAAAATACAATTGGTGCTCTACCGAATCTAATCGTGTAGACAACACTAATCGCTAAGAAAATAGAAAATGCTAGAAAATAAAAGAACAGAACTTTTATTAATGTAAGAGAAGATAGAAAATGGGTTGTTTGTTACAATGGATATACATGTGCTTTTATAGGTGAATTGGAAACCTTAATCCTCTAATGGATATATGGGCCTCTTTTCCAAGAATTGTTTTCATATCACATGCCTTTCTTGACCAAGCTTTGTTTGGAAATGATCTTTTAAGAATATCTGAGCATATCATGGTGAATATCTTCCATATCATTCAAATCTTCCATGTGGCTAATTGATTGACAAAGATCTTCCAATGACATCATTTGAGATTTTTTTTCTACCAATCCTCTTCTAATGTGACCAACGTGAACACATCTAGTCTCCAATGAAAGCTCCTATGCAATTCTCCAAGTAAATGGCATTTATTCTTCACTTTTAAGGATGAATGAGGTCTGGTCAACATATCTATAAAAACAACAAGAAAATACCCAGCGTAACATTTATTTATATACAAAATAAAATATAGGTGCATAAATTAACATATTTCTATGCTGATCACATGGTCTCTGTCGTTATGCCACAGAAGCGTATACAACTCTCATCCTAAACCGGAGCGACGTACAGATCTCCACGTTATGCATTTATCATCTTATGTTGAAGCGAGGTATAGGTTTCAACACGGTGTAACGCCCTAGCGTCTGTGATACACCACCCCGTGCGACGTGCATGTATCCAGATACGTTCGTACTGTCTACTGTACCCCGAGTTCCGTAATAGGGCTGCATCTGAATGCACGAAACTTGGTCGGGAGCCTTTTTTTAGATATCTGCATTAGAGTACAGATGTTATGGTCTGCATTTTCACAATGGGTATGGTCCCACCAGACCCCTCCCTCAACTAATGAAAGACAACAGATAAGCTAAGTGACGTGCTCCTAACAAACAGTCTACATCCAAATTGGCATGTCCCGCAACCAAAGCCTCGATAGTGAAAGGTCGATGGTCTCTTAGTTTAGCTCTAGTTTTTCCTCATCACACTGACTGTCGATTATAGGTACTTGATGATTACTATCCTTTATTTGGTCCAAACCAGCCTCTGCGTGATGCAACCGCCGAATCACCTATGTTATACCATCACAGCCTTTTGAATGCCAAATACGTTGCAGTCAGGGTATACTCATTGGGTGGTAACGCGCAGACCTAACCTTTGCGAGTACAGCCTGAGCCTGCACCACAGCAGAGGACCACCACGGAGTACCCTACCACGTCCCTCAGAAGCTGCGTGCTTCCTTCCAGTCCCTTGGATCCAGGGGGTAGGATATCAGCAGAATGATGTTGGATCTAGATTAAGCATAAAGGGAGGTGAATAGAGTTTATTGGAGTATTACTAGATATTTTAAAATTTCATAGCACAGATTGCAGTAGAGAAAATAAATGCAGAAAGTAAATAACACAGATTTTAACAGCTTTGGCGAACCCAATCTACAGCTGCATTCCTAAGGTTTTTACCAGGTATTAAAACAAATCCTTCTTACAAAACCATGTATACTCACAAACCCTGCTCCTGTTCTAATCCTACGCTCAAAACCCTAGACTGATCTTTATCCCCAAGATCAGATTTTCCCCTAGCTACAAATCCATTGCTAGTAAACCCTAGTTTCACAGAAAACTAGAAAAACAAATGATCAATTTACAAAAAAATAGAAAACAATACTCTGAAACTAAAAAAAAATTAAACCCCCCCCCCCCCCTTTACACAAATAAACTAGGTCGTCCTCTTAAATGTTTGCTTCTTCATTTGTTTAGCCCGATTACTCTTTCCTCTTTGGGAAATAAAAATGGCGGCCGGTCTTAAATTTTAGGGTTTTATCTCTTTACACAAAATCGATGACCTCGAAACTTTGGTAATTTGTTATCTAGTGCTCAAGTAGTTTATGCTCTAGATCGAATAGATTTGGCTTGCAATTGATCGAAATTCTCGTGAATACTCTTGAGTTCTCTGGATTATTTTTCTTTGAATTTGCTTTCAAATTATTTCATGTTTTCGATGAATAAAAACTGTTGATGATGAATGGTTTGTATAGGATTATAAAGCCCAATAATTACTCTGATTTCACATAAACTGGCTTGACTTGAGTTGCGCGTGATTTTGCTGCCTTGATTTGTTGAATGGTTCGACTTTGATTTGTTGCCTTTTGTTGCATTGATTTGAAACCGATTCCCACGGCTTTGAATGATGATAGATATTATCCCCTGCTTGATTGAGAAAAAAACTGGAAATATTCTGAAATTTAAATAGTGGTCCCCTTGAAATTTCCCTTGCGTGATTTCCTTAAATTTCATGTTGATATTTTGGAAACAAAATAGGAATTGTTCATTGCATTTATGGGAAGTATTTGAAATATATTTTCCCAAAAGCAGTTTGCCAAAATTTCTTTGGAAAATAAAAGCTTTCTTGCTACGAAAAAATGTTGTTGTGATTTCAAGTTTATACTTGCCCAGAAATAAATGCTTTAATATTTCTGGAAATAGATAACCTATTTTTGTCGTGTCTATAAATGTTGATTTTAGGAATGCTTTAACCCTTTGCCCAATGAAAAAACTCACGTGGGATTCTTCGCTTGATTTCTTTACCTTGTTAATATCCCCTATCTTGACATGTAATCATATATACATATACACACATGATATATGTGTGTGTGTATGTATATAGTTGTGATACACATATTTGTTTCTTTGCAATACATTGATGAGTTGAATTTTGTGTTTTGGTTATCGCTTTGTTGTGACATGTTGCTCTGTCATAGTGAACCATATTTGCTGAATCATTTGCTTTGTCAATGGTCCATTCATGAATTTTGGCAAATTGAATGCTTTTCCAAAAAAATTCCTTAAACTGTTTCATAAAATATTTTGAAAACTTCTTTGGATTTTACTGCTGGGTTATACTTGCATGTACATGGCTTGGTGATTTTGCTGTGTATATCACCATTGTCCTATGCATTGTCAACATGTTGTTGTCCAATATTCACTTGTTGTTCCTGCGTCTTGAAATTTGATATGTTTATCAAATCTGTCCTGACTTTGAACAAAAGTCCATGTTGATCAGTTTAGTTGTATATGAATTTTCTCTTGAGTTGTGCACTGTACCTCTTAGCTGTGCACACATTGACTTTGATGCTGCTATAAATTTGGACTGAACCATTCTGTTTGGCTTGCATGTGGAGTTGCACTTGAACATTTGTATATTCATGCATGCATTCTTGACCCATGTCCAATCCGACTTGTTGTATGCTCAGGTGTGAGTCGTGTGGTTGTATTTATGTCACCACTTTGATTCCTGTTTTGTATATGCGTTTAAATTTGTTGTTGTGGCCTTGTGTTCACTGATTTTCACTTGCCTTCCATGTTTGTGCTATATTGAAAGTCCCTTGCTGGTTGCATGCAAATGTTTTTTGGCTTGTGTTCTTGTGCAATTCACATGAACCCGGCTCTGTTTGTATGCATACCTGAAAACTGAATTTTAGTTGTACACTTGTACACTTGGATATATTGAGTTTGTTGAACCACTATTCCCACTGTGTAGATACATACATACATATATATGTACACACACATACACACACACACACACACATATATATATATGCACATATTTGTGTGTATATATATATATATATATGTGTGTGTGTGTGTTTGTGTGTGTATATATATATGGACAAATGTCCATTCACAATGTTTGACTGTATTGTCCCTACATAGAAATATGTGTATATACATACAATATATGAGTATACATGTATAGTGCACAATATATGTATATATATGTGTGAGCACTAGAAATACTGTCTACCTTGTGGTATTTACAATGAATCACTGTAAATATCACAAGTTGTCTAGACACAAATGGATGTCCATAAAAATTAGATCAAGTCATGAAATATGATGAGAAACACATCAAAGTTATGAGGTGAATAAATTTTTAAAATAAAAATTCTATCTACTTGAATGTAAAATAATTTTGTTTCAGTTTACTCTGTGTGTGTTCCTATGACAGGTAAGCAGAAGACTGGACTGACTGAAAACTAGTAGAAGACAATTGTGACAAAAGGAATATATATGAGTGTGTGAGTGAACCAGAGTGTATTTGTACAACTGAGTCTGTAAATGAAATGTAACTTGAGTGATTGGGTGTTGTAGTGAGGAGTTGTGTATGAAATGAAATTGAAATTGAATGTACTGTATTATAATGAGATGTACAAACAGTGGAGTTAAAATTTTATACTGTTAAAATGTTGAAATAAAATATTATATTTAAATAAAATACTATTTGAATATTTAAATTCTTGTGCAGTGGTATTCTATTTAAATATAATATTTGATTCTGTCTGTGATACATTAGAATAATACAATAGTAAACACATTTATAATAATATATATTTGTTTGTTATCATCAAACAAAAATCATAGAATTGTTAACAATCTCCCCCTTTTAATAATGACAAGCAAATAATAAGATTTTGAATATAATAAATATGTTTGACAGTGAATTTTGAACTCCATCTAATTATATGCTCCCCCAATAACAAAACTCCCCCTAAATATGTGCATGAGTGAAAAGAATAAAATGAATGAAACTTCAATATTAAAATATTTATAAAATAATCGCTCATCAATCAAAATCTTAACCCATTCTCCCCTTTTTGTTATCATCAAAAGGATACAGAAATTAAAACAATGATGAAAATTTGACTAGAAATATATATCAGCTTAAGAGAAAGAATAATCATCATAAATCTCAATTAATCAAACAAAAGTCATAATGTTCTAAGAACTAGTGGCAAATTTCACATTGTAGAATGACGGATTTACGATGAAATTTATAAAAATGGAGAGAGTTTTAAAAAAATATGGATTCCAATTATTTCCAAAACAGATTTTTAAAATTGAGTACAAAATAGTGATGGACTTGGACTACGATTATAAATTCAATTTAAATGACAAAATCAAAATAATCTCAAATCCCAATAGTTATTTTTCAACAAATCATAATATATCATAAGATATAATACAATTCATAGATTAGAAAATGGATTGATAGGCTGGTTTGGCATACCAATAAGGATTTAAAAATTATTTATACACTACAAGAAAAACCGAGATTAGCGACATATTTTTAGCAGCGGAAAATTCCGTTGCTAATTAGCGGCGGATTTCCGTGGGCTTTGTAAGAGAAAATATTTTGGATTTTATATGTCATCTTATTATAAATTATTACCGTTGAATACTAATTCTGTCGCTAAATTAATGGAAATTGCAGCTCTTTACCGTCATATAATGTTTGATGCTAAATTCCATTGCTAATAGAGTAGGATTACCGTCGACATAATTTTGAAGCTATTTTCCTGCAGTTTTCCAAGAGATTTGAAACGAACTTTTATATTTTTTTATTTATTAAATGTTTTAAATTTTTGTTACTACTTAGTAATTAATTAGTAAATTCAAAATTTTAAATAATTAATGTTAATAATACATTAATAATAAATAATAACTATTAGAAGTAAATAAAATTCAATATATAATGCTGATTAATTTTTTTTTTTGAATATTAATGTTGATTAATTATTAATTACTATATAATATAAATAAGAGGTAATAGTAATTAATAAAATATATTGTTGTTCGATGTTTATTAAATTTGCTTTGATAATCAATGATTATTTAATAGTCTTTAATACGATTAATTAAATTAATATCAAGAAATTATTAATACATGTTTGCTTTTAAGAAATTGATTGGTACGTATTATTTGATAAATAATTAGTAATTAAGAAAAACAAAATGGTCAAAGTTTAAAAATAAGAAGTTAAATAAATATTAAAGAATTTCGAAATTCAAAAAATTCATGTTAATAATTAATGTTAATAATACACTTAAATGATGTTGTTAAATTTTACATAATTAATGTAAATAATACACTTATATGATGTAGTTAAATTTTAAACCTTGCAAACTTTTTGGTGTTATAAGTTTATATTATATTCACATTATTTATGAAACAATAAATAGGCATTTATAGTTTTTATTGTATTAACAGGATTTCTTCTTCTTCTGAAATTACAGCTGCAAATTTATTTACAAATAGTGTAGGTTTGTTCCCAATCCATCACATTTTATTATTTATTTACCTAATACGTTAATATCTTAATGTATTAAAAGGGTTTTAATGCAAAATAACAGCCTAGGTATCCATTACCAATCTGGCATTCCGCATCTTCAATGCCTCATGTCCTCAACCGTTGGATAAGATATTAACCCATCGGTTCGATTTCAATCTAGCGTTATAGACTTATTGCCATCTCCAGTTCTCATTTCTCCTCACGCTAAAGAAAATTCGCTAAGATCTCCTCAGCCTCTTTTTTTTCTGCATACATAAAAATGTTGTTCAGACCTCGTCAATCTGGCTGTGGACAAAAATTTGATTTCTTCTGTTTTATTACTTTCTGGTATTATCTTTTTATTTTCTTTCAGTATTTAATTTTCAGAATATTTATTTCTGTAATTTCAGTCTCAAATTAGGGCTTTGTTATTCGCTTTTCTAATTAACTGGAATTATTTTCTCTTTTACAGATCATGTCATCATGTTTGGTATCTGAAAGGTATTTCCTATGATCTATTTCATTTTAAATTTATTATTTGATTTGAATATTAGATTATTGCGTGTAACTTGTTCATGTTTGATATGTGGTCATTAAACTTGAAGAAAATTGATTTTTTTTTTCCTTAGATGAAGTAAATGTTTTCCACTGATACTTGAGTTTGGATCTTACAGTTTCCAACTGTTATTTACTGCAATATAAAATCAAAGCTTGTGTTTATGATGTAATGTTCATGCTTCATGTTTTATCTGAATAAACAAGTTAGTAATCCATATTGCCCCTTTATCTATTTAGTCCCACCACTTTATAATCCAAAACTTTTGCCCCAAAAAAATTCTTCTTTTATTTTACTTTTTTTGTTTTTTATAGTATATAGTGCAGATAGTTCTAATATGAAACTATCCACTAGAAATTCAAAGTTGTATAGTGCAAACATTGATTATGAAGATAATATGTTAATTAATAAGATTTATGAATGACAAAATTTTAAAACACAAAAGCAAAATATCAAATGAGATTCTTAAATTTGGTATTAAAATGTCATTCCTAAATCTAAATGTTCTCTTTTCCTGATTAATTTGAAGTTGATTTGGTTTACACTTCTATTGCAAGTGCTTTTAGCGGAAATTTTCTAATGAAATTATTTTATAAAACTTTGATACTATTGCGTGAACCATAGTACCTTTTTTTATTTCGTTTGTCCTCAAGTTAGTTAAAAGCCATAACTTATCTTTTTTTACAAATTTCCTATAAGGTTAGTACACGACTAGTATCATAGTGCCACTAGTGAATATTAAAGAGATCGAAATAAAGGCTAACATAAAGATAAATATGCTTTCCGGTTATGATACTGGGTGTTTTTTTTTTCCACATGTATCACAGCACCAAATGTGCCATTTTGTAACACTTATGTGCTTCAGATTATCACTGTTATTATGGTGATAAGATTATCACAGTTATTTCTGTGATTTTACGTTATTATCGTGATATTACCTGAGCTTTTGGCAAATTTATGGATAGAATAGTCATTTCAGATTTACTCTTAACTTCACGCTTCATCGTTCTCTTTCTTAGTTCGTAAATGAATCAGGGTTTTTCCGCTTATCGCCGCCTCTACTCCTCTGCCTCAAATTTGAGCCGCCTTCGTCGACCTCTCCGCTTCTGCCTCAAATTGGAGCCGCCTTCGTTGACCTCTCCACTTCTGCTTCAAATTGGAACCGCCTACATCCATCTCTCTGCTTCCGCTCCAGACAAAGTATGTTTCATTTTTTTAATCTTAGATTTAGATTGTAAATTATTATTATTATCGTTCTGTCACCTCTTTCTTATTTCTTGGATTCAATATTAAATAATTATATGGAAAGATCAGCACCTTCTTATAGTTTTTTTTTTCTAATTCTGTCATTTCAGATTTAGTTTTCTCATAAATTTACATAAAACTAGAAATCAGAAACAAAATAAATATGTTATAATGTATAAATTTAGTATTATAGAAACAAAATAAGTAAGTTGTAATGTATAACTTTAATATTACAAAAATGTCAGTACTTCGATTTGCTCATATATTCTAGCATAAAAAAGGTAAGCTATTTCAGAGGTGAGAACCATTCAAATACTGGAGATTATCAGCAGTCAGGTTTCGCTTAGTTCATTTAAATATACATACGTGCTCATCATTGAAGCTTCTAATATTTGTGCATTTTTTTTCAAAATATAGGCTTGAAATAGAAGACGGTGAAAGAACATGGAAGAACGATCGGAAGGTAAGATTGAAGCATGTTGACACCGGTGGTTACCTCCACAGCCCTAATCAGAAATTAGCCGCAATGCTTGCAGACAAGAAGAGGTAAATACTAAGAAGTTGCAAATACGCTTAACACCATATTTTTAAAGGATGAACTGTACAAAAATAGCAGGTTGGTAAAACTCAAAAATAAAATTGAGAAAATTAGATAAAGCATCAAATAAGCACAAGTATAGTTTACTATGTCAATGTGAGATCAAACGATGTTCTAACAAAGACCTAATGAACATGAAATAGAAAGGCTAGTGCACTTATAGTTCTATTTAAATTTCAGCTTTTTATTTGCCAGCGTACAATTTGTGTTTTTGTCTCTTGTTTTCGATGAAAAAGTTTGTTAGGTGGATATATGTAGATTTTAAATTATGGTAACATGTCTTTCGGTTTTATATTTGTATATTTTTGTTGAATGGTTTACGATGTACTATTGCATGTCTTTTATTTTTGTGGTTGTAACGTGATTTTTGACGGTAGTTTCTAAATGGTAACTAGATATTTGCCTAAAGATAAAATAAAGGATTATATTATTGTCTAGAACAATACTGTTACATCTAATAATGCATGTACGATTCATCATTAACATTTAAAACATGCAACATAAACTTGTTGGTTCCAAGTTCAGAATTTATATTTGATAGCTATCAATCACATTCTATGCTATATAGTGAAATGCTATTTTATGTGTTATTATTTGAATGTTGATTGCGATATCTTATTCCTTTAATGTTATACTTTGCTTCTTCTTTCGGTGGAATATCCTGAGAATATATCTAGCATTATTTTTTCTGGCTGTTGCAGTTACCTAGTTCTGTATTTCAGTTGAGCAATTTTCTTTTTTGCACAGTAAATATCTTCTATATCCTGTGAATATATCTAGCGTTCTTTTACTTATACCAGGTAGAACAACAAAAATACACAAATATAAGCATGAATTCAATTGTAATCATGATTTTGAATATATTCATTTACTGAAGTAAATTTCTAATGATTTAAGGATACTATACATAGCTATATTTTAGAGGAAATGTATACTTATCATCATATTTTAGTTAATTGTTTTGTATTATCTTCCTGACTAATACTACAGCTCAACATAACCTATTTGATAATATTTTTCATAGAATTTATTTCCTTTGTTTATTGTGAGCATTAAACTTTCTATGCCATGTGGATACTATCTAGTCGAGTTGCTACATCTTATAAAATTTGTAATACTGTATCTTCATTTTGCAACATATCCACATACCGTGGTTTCATACAAGGAACAATAGATATTAATCTATTTGTTCTAGTTTTCATGTCATCATTTGTTATAAATTCCTATATTATTCAGTAAGGTAGTATGTAATTTTATTTTTCAAGAAAAAATTCTGAATTAGGCTTTGCACAACATATTCTCTTGCATAAATATTGAAACCAGTATAATATTGAAACTTTGAAGGTTTTTAATCACAAAAGGTCGACGTTTCAGTGATGATTTTCTGACATATTATTTACTAGAATAAGTGTGTGATAATTATGGAAGTGATAAATATTTCAACAAAATCCTATTTTTCATCTATATGATTTTGGTTAAAAATAGGCTATATTTGCAGATTTTGTTTATCTTGAAACATTTGGTAATAATAATGCAAAATAAGTGGGACAGTGGATCCTACCTTGCACACATACGTGTATAGTGTAGTTTTCTTTGATTTCTATGAATAGAACCTTTGAACTTTATAATGCGAGATAACAATTATATTCACATTAATTATCTTCCGTTGACATAAAGATCGAGTTAAGTGGTTTCTCTACTTAGTAGCATTGTGTGTATTTTTGTATTCAACAATGCTATGAGGCCCGGAAAAGAAGATTGAAGAAAGTGTGCCTCTAATCATAACCATGCACGTATATACTGCTCTCGTATTTCACCCTAGGATTGAATTTTGCACAATTTTGTACCCATTTTCTTCGGGCTCGCTAGCAGTATTCTTTTGTATTAGCCAAAGTTAAGGAGCATTGAATTTTCCAATGTCTTGGTTTGAACTTCCGAAATTTGGATTTTGTATGACATTGTATCTAAAACAACTAACAGTTTAGGTATGATAAAAGGAGCTTATATATATAGCTGATATGAATTAGCAGTTGGTACATTATGCTTTCATATTTCGACCATGATATAAATAGGTTGGACTATCAAATGTAATGTGGAGTGTATGTTTCTGGTGCGACTAAGATTTTTTTTTTCCAGTGCTACGACACATAGTCTTGGGACATTATTCGTTGTATTACACATCTGACAGTACCTGATGGGAAAAAATATACAACAATTACTTTTTGGTGGGCCATCTTGAGTATGTAGGTAAACTAAAAGCAATGTTTTGCCTTCTAATCTCACCAGATCTCTTCCATATCCTCATCGTAGTCATCTGCAATGCTTTGATCGACTGACAAAGAAGATGAATAAGGAAGAATCTGCAAATTTTGGTATGTTCTGGGCTTTAAACTTTCTTTGAAAGATACCTTAAGATACATTTCTACAAAATAAACATAGTTTTTGCAAGACAATACTTAATAGTAATTTGAATTTACCGTTCGAAAAAAAGTGCAATGATAAGAAGGGATGAAATGGAAGAGGTGATTGCTCTATGCATAGTAATCCAAATTTATGTCCTATGTTGGTTGCAAATTTAATGTGGTTACATGTTTCAGCTTTGACGATAACTTTCTTAGTATTACATGGCAACTGCACATGTGTCATGGTCTATGTTTTAACATACATTAATTGCTATATTGATATGACATCTGTCCTTTATGAATGACAAACAAGTAAAAGTCATTTCAAAGTTTTGTCCCAAATGTATTATTCAGCCAAACGCTCATGCTCAGTTTAAATAAAACATAAAATTTTGTGTCTAGCTTGAAAAAAATATAGTGTTACTTCGGAAATTTAAGGTTAATGTAGAATTTTAATGATGAATTAGTTAGACTGTTTAATCATAGTTTCTAAAAAAAAAAAAAAAATGTGTCTAGAAACAAAATTTTGGCTAAAAATCCTGTTGTGCTTAAATAGCACTTAGTTTTACTCAATTGAAGTGTGATATTTTTGTTACCATCCTGCATTTACGACACAATGTTCAGTAAATATTAAACACAGTGTTGTACTTATCATCCGTTAAACCGAAGAACATCAATGAAAATTACTATTGTTCCAACTGGAAGAGAGTAAAAAGAAGTATTCGGATGAAGTTAAAAAAACGTGCCAAAAGGAATAACTCATTCAGCTTCTGTATTAGGGAATAAAGATTTAGAAGAATTAGTAGTAAAGAACAAATACATGCTTGAGGAAAAAAAATATTAAAGATCCAAATGATGACAACATGCTAACCAAACTACCTTTGGTTAGAAATTTAGAATGAAAAGAGGGTTGTATGAAGCAATTTATGTTATATTTAATTCACAATTTATATTTCTATATTTAACATCCAAAACTTACTCTCCTCAAATTTCGCCCTTTTTGATTTAATATTTACCTTTGTCTAAGTACTTAATAATATTGCACCTTTAATTTGGCCTTAATTATAATGAGAATGAACAGAATAATTTCCCATCTTATATGCATACGACAATTACAAATGTTAACCTTTCCAAATTATTATTCATAAAGATCAATGAAAGACGGCTTGAATTTAAATTATATTGATGATAACAATTTGTTGATCTCCGTTGTTTGCATCAATATGTTGGTGTGACATGTGAGATCTTCTGCAAATGATGTTCCACCCTAAAATGCATGGTTGGCCATAATTAATATGTTGGAAATGCAATTATTTGCGATATATATAGGTATCTGGAAACTCTAGGAATTTAGAAGGAAGAACAAGTAGAAGCATGAAAACCAAATGTCAAAGCTGTTCATGACAAGGATGGGATCTTCTTATGTTAACTCTTTCACGTTGGAAGAGTTTCAAATCATAGTGTATATGATCCTGCTCCTTTTGTCTTCTAAAATGATGTCTAGATTGATGAGAATAACAGCGTTTCATTCTGCTTTTGTTTACAAAAATGTGCAGTTTATCAACCAAATGGACAAGCGCCAATTTCTAGCATGGACAAAGGAATTCCTTCACAAGCACAATACAATGACTACGTCGATAAATGCTCACCTGAGATTAACAGCCGATAAGATTCCCCAAATTGTCAACGACTTCGGTTTGCTATAATCAAAGCTGGTACTTAATGTTACTTCGTTTCCCTTCCTTTTTTGTTTTGTTTTCGCTGTCCATATTTTGCAGTGTACACATGCCACCTGATTATACCAGCCCATCTTGGTGCAACTCAATTCATGTCAACATATTTTTCTTTTCAGTTGATTTATAAAAGCATACCTCAAAACAATTTTCTTGATCATATGACTTAAAACAAAAAATGATTCAAATAGGTTTTGATGGAGTGGAAATCCATGGAGCAAACAGGTACCTCCTCGAGCAGTTTATGAAAGACGGTGCAAATAATAGAACAGACGAGTATAAAGAGGGCTTACCAATCGCTCTCGCTTTGGTACTGTAAGTTGTGTCTTATGTAGTGAGCGAAATTAAGGCTAGCTCTAAATAACATATACTTTCAGTTCACTAAAAATTAGTTTCAGTATTAACTTAGTAAATACTTTATACTTGGTAATACTACATAAATGGAAATGGACGAAGGATAGGAAAAAGTATGAGGTAGAATGAAAAGGAAGAAAACGGTATTAATTCACATAACTGATTCCATATTTAGATAAATGGATCATACATCCTAACTTCATAATTCTTAGTTTCCATACGATTACTAATGATTCCTATTTTTTAAAAGAAAAATTTGCTTCCGTTTTTGGTAAATCGAAATGATAACACTAATATTTAATATTGTCTTACTAGAAACAAGTTCTACATGATAAATCTGCATTGGTGTTGTGATTTCTACAGCAAAAAAATAAGGTAACCTGAGAATGATTTTTGTGGTCATACTTTCCTATTAACCTCAATTTTCCATCAAAAAGCTTATTTTAACCTATTTTCAAGATTCTCTTGTCGAGAATGCATTATAACGATGGTATGTTTGGTTATGTGAAGTTTCTTTCTTGACAACAGAACATTTATATTTTATGAATAACAAAATAAGGGTAAGCCAATTGATGCTTAATATCATTATGTCATGAGCGTCAGCCTTATGTTGTCATGATCTCATCCTTAATTGACTAGTTTTGTGTTAAGTTAAAATGTAGATGATCACAAGCAAGCTTTTAACTACATGTTCAATCACATGGATGATAAGGAATAATTATATTATAATCGAGTTTTTCAGTATCAACAGCAGGCATTGCAGTTTTTTCAAAGGCTTAGTTTTGATTGTTTATGCTGAAGTACTTAATGAGACGTCATGTATTGCAAAGGTTAGAATATTTGTAATCCTCACTTTGTCACTTGATATGATGAAAGAATCTAAGTTACATCTTGTGAGTTTGACTTATTTGCTTATAGAAAACATATGTTATCATGCCAATATTTTCATTCATATGTTTATGTATGAGGCTCGTCGGAGGTTGCGTGGTTGAAGGTGCAGACAGTGTGGTGGCTGAGTCTAAGCGATGGCGAGTAGGCGAGGCGCCAAGCAGTGGTGCAATCAATTAGGCCGCTATTCATGGATTCAGGGTGAGTTTCATATTTGCATTCATTTACAATCAATTATTTTGTTGTGCAGACAGTGTTTATGTATAAGACTATTCATTCAACAGTTTAGTCTTTGTATGATGTGTATTTGAGCTTAGTAATGAGCATAGCTGCATGTAAATATTTGTTGAATGTCCTTATCAGATTGAAGTTTTTTTTACAGGATATGAAAGGAACGTCCACATTACATTGTCTACAAACATACAGTTAAATACTAAAAATCAATGTACATCAAGATATCATATACCTTAGGTCTACAGAGGTATTTCCGTCCTTTCAGTTTCTAACGTTGCGTTTCACTCTCTGTTAACAATACTACATAAACTTGTACATTGTCTCAGTAACATCATTCGGAAGTATTAATAAAATTTACTTTACATTCTTTAGTATGGTAATAGAGTTGTACACTGTCTAATGGCAGCACTTTCGATTCCTGCATCAATCTCCTATTTAGATCAGTGAAGTTCACCCATTTTCTTTGCAGTTTTGTTTCACCTGTTAGAAGCAGAGACAAGACTACATTAAAATGGATTGATATAAGGTATTTTTGATAAGTTTTACTTCAATTTTTTTAATAGTTTAAATACCATACAAATTTCATATTAGTTCATTCATTACTAGACATGGTTTTAAACAATTTCTCAAATATCTGAAGGCAGTATGCGTATTATTTATTAGTTCATTCATTTTTACAATCAAATATCTAAATTGATTCATTATATCTAATATTAGTCATTAGATTTCATTACTAAATTAGTACACATTCTTTTGCAGCATACTTTTGATTATTCCGTAACAAGATTTTCACTAGTATTGCTGATAAATGTTTACCTGTTCCAATGTTACAACTTGTAATGCGAACATACTGACAGTTTCGAAGACGCTGTGTTAGGGTTGCATTCAGGAGCTTGGATATTCGATTTACTTATACATACACCTATACATCGATGAACACCAATACACATTTGAACGTTCCAAATCTCAAGTTAATTAGTTTATGACCATGAGCGTTGTGGATGTTTAGAGACTGTAATAGAAATATCATAGTTTTTATATTAGCAACAAAACTGTTGTATATGCATTAGGAGACCCACTGCATTCCTGCTACCAACAAAAAGTTTGAAATATGATAAACCACAGAAGAGGTTCAGTGCGACTTTGATAGTTTTTATATATATATACAACAAAAATAGTAAGTTCTTTCTTATATATACAATGCAGTACTATAATATATGTATTCATTATTGTTTAAAAATAATAAGTTTTATCATTATTTATAATAATGTGTTTTCTTTTCGTTTGGGCCTTTCTGGAGTATCTAAATTGGAATTATTACTTTGAAGAATTATTAGTCTGGTTCCAAGATGTGCAGTACAATTTCCTATTTCTTTTAGTACAACACCACATTGTGATAGTCCACTATTACATGTTTACCTTAATTTTACTGTCTTTCAAACTTATATGCGATGAATAACGTTGCAGGTGCAAGAAGTCATGGAAGGAGGAAAGGTGAGCACAGAAGATATGTAAATGAAAGAACATTGAAACCATCGAAGAAGTTGGTAGCGAACACATGTATTAGGGGACTTAGACTTGCCGTTTGTACTTCCCATAAATGCCATTGGACAAAGCATCAATATAAACTTTAATGTATGGAGTGAGAACTGGTTTGTTTGTAATTAATCCTACGTTAACTGTATGATATAATATTGGAACTATTCGATAGACAGATGGATGATTTGTGAATGCATATACATAAAAATATAATTTTTTTGTGTATTTCAAGTTCGTAAATTCAAAAAAGCTTGCACGTGACGTTTTTTAATATTAATTACGTCTGCTTATATATATATATATATATATATATATATCAGAAGGGGAATAGCGACAGATTGCCGGCAAAATTTTTTTAAATAAAAATTATTTGTCGCAAATCCATTGCTATCTTGCAAGGGTTTACCGACGGATAATTACAAATAATAATTTTAAAAAAATACTTTTACGTCGCTAAAATGTCAGTAAATAAATTAAAATTAAATTAATAAGTAAAATTATATTTTTATTATATAAATAGTAAAATGACGGAAAACTGTTGGAAAACTCATGCTATATTCCATCGCTAAATCTGACACAATTACCGCCATGGTTTTTACCGACCATCGTGTTATGCGGGCAATCCGTCGCTAAAGCCGATAAAGCGACGGATTAGCAGCGGATTCTTTCGCTGCTAAATGTTATTTTTCTTGTAGTGATATCAAATATTTTCCTTGCTTTTTCTTTTTATTTAAGAGCACACTGGCCATGCATAACCCAATCTTGGGCTTTTAAATGAGGTCAATTGCAGCTTACATTATAAGTAATCTCGTAACCATGCTACAGAGCTTGGATTTTTAAATACGGTTAGAGAAACACTTGTGTATGTTATATTTTTTATCATTTTTTTTTCAAAAGACTCCTCAGTATACAAAACTAATACGGATAATACAAATGTGGTAGGTACAGAAATGATTGTGACATAAATTTCCAAATTAATCATATTATGAAATATGCTTAACTGTACCAGGATTCTTGAAAATTATCAATTATCACTAATTTTGAAAAATAATATAAACATAATTCCATCACAAATATTTCCACTGTTTATTAAGATGATTTTAAAAATATTAAACTCTCCACGTTAATATAAAAGCATGATGAATAACAGAATGATGGTAGTTAAAGAAGTTGTTCGTGAAATAAGTCCCAATTCAAAGATATTATAACAACTATTCATTCAACATGAAAATTTAAATAAAAATTCCTCTTGTTGTGAAATATAATATAGTCAAACTCATTACAATCTCAATTATATGATAATAATTTTGATGAGTTCTAAATACAGTTCAACTTCGCTTATTGATTTCAATTTCTGAATAAATAATCAATAAATGATTTTAAGAAGGATTTAAAAAGATCTATACAAGATGAAAAAACAGTTAAAAAGAATCAAAACAGATAAGTGAGAAAAATTTAAAGCATTTAAGGCTGATACCACTTGTTGTCTCTGCTAATGGGGCTTTTAATATCATACTGGTGACTAACAAAGGTATCTCAGACAACAGGCCCAAACAGTTAAATCTAACAGATCAATTCCATCTATCAGAGCAGCAAACAAATTCAGAAGAAGTTTCACAAGAAAGTTTTCAGAAAATTTACAACAAGTCCAAGAAGACAAATCATGATTCAGTTCAACCCATTTTATCAGAGCAGCAGATGATACCAAAACAAGAAGTTATCTAAAAACATTTGCAAATCAATCCCTTTTATCATAGCAGCACAACAAACAATTTCAAAGCAATCTTGTTAAGAGAATTTTTCAGATATTACTAACAGTCCCAAAAGATGATTCATGATTCAAGATTAAAAAAATACAATTTATTTGAAATCGTTTGAAGGAATATGAAAATATCAAGATTCAATGAATCGATCACACCATACTATAAATTTCATATCCAAGATATGTGTGAGATTCAAGAAATTAATAATTTCAAATGATTTCAAACAATCAAATATTCAAGCCAAATGATCATGAAGAAATAGTGAGTTTCAAGACCAGTTTTTCAGATACTTTTTTAGAATTATTTCTGCCAAGCACAAGAGAAAATTTCAGAATATTTACATCAATATTGAGAATACTCATGATCCAAAATTAAAATAGTTTATTTGAAATCACTTGAAGAAATGTGTAAATTTTAAGATACAACGAATCAATCACACAAGATTAATAATTTCAAATCTAAGAAGTGTGTGAGATTCAAAATATCAAAAATTTCAAATGATTTCAAACAACCTAATATCCAACAAAAATTGATCATGAATAAAAATGGATTTCAAGATGTAACATAATGATTCAAGTCAAAAAAATTATGTTCAGAAATAAACAAGCCAAACGAAAAATCAATGAAATTATCACAACTGAAAATTAGTAGTATGCTGTAATGAGTATGAATTTTCAAGTCTTTCCAAAATGAATTAGAAGAAACTCAAACCAATAGAGATGTGTGAAATTTCAATTGCTTTTCAGACCTTCAAAAAATTTAGAATTCAAATTAAAATTGTTTAAGATATGACAAGAATACTTCAGCACTGTTAGGAATTCAGAAATCAATAAACAAAAATAAACTTCAAACTAATTGCAGAAATTCATAAATTTGAATTCAAGATCTAGAAATCATTAAAACATCGGAGTTTTATTGAAATGAAGCGAATTCCCAGAAAACCAAGAATTCTGCAATTGGAAGTTAAGAAACTCAAATTAAAAGAAAGAATAATATGGCAGTGTCAATTGCAAATCAGAATTAACCAAAAGAAAATAGAAGGGGTAGAAGGAGGAGTAAACAAGAAAAAACAAAGAATATTAACAAAGATGAGTTTAGAGATCATACCAAATTTTTCAGTAGATGTTGTGGATTCTCTAACAAAATAATCTTGTCTAAGGAACCTTGAATAGATTAAAGATGTCGGATAACTTGAAAGCATTTTCTCTTTCGCAAAGTGGTTCCTCAGCCCCCCCCCCCCCCCCCCGATACCTAAGAATTTTTAGGATCAAGCGGTCTAACAGAATTTGAAAAACCACTCATAACTGCATTAATATGTTTTGGTACACAAACTTGTTTGTACAACAATCCATCAGAATTTACTTTTGTGCCCTTCGGAACCCAAATTTGTTTAAATTTAATCAAACCCAAGTTATTTCCTTTTGGGATCCAAAATTGTTTGAAAGGATTGTTACGAGATAAGTTCGCATCACGTTTATGTTCAAAAAAAAAATTCAAGCCCAAATTTTCAAATTGATCAAAAACAAAGTCATTTTGAAGAAACTTTGAAATTATTTGAATTTCGCTTTTCAACATCATCAATTTTTCCAAAACCAAGTCCAGGTTTATTCTGAGCAGTCGATTGATTTTTCAATAACATATTCAATGATTTTTCTTTGCCTGAAAAACTTTTCAAACTCAATTCAAGACTGCTGATTTTGGATTTCAAAAGATAATTCTTGAACATCTAATCATAGCAAATTCTCTTTTCTCAGCATCTTTTTGTTTCAAAATCGAATTTTCTATTTCAAGCAATTTGATTTTAGCTTTGGACTCGGAAATCTCAAATTCAAATTGTTTACACTTTTCAAGTTGTTGTTTTTCAAGATCCTTGAATTTCTTGATTTCATTTTCAAGCGCATTTAAAATCAAACCAGTTTTCAATAAACTTTCTTTCTCAACAATTTCATGTTTGGAATTTTTAGACGTCTTGATTTTTTTTATTTTTATTTTCAAATTAGTTCGTCCTCTTTTTCTTTTAAACTCTTGATTTCATTTTCAAGCTTTTTCATAACTTTATTTTGATGAACTGAATCAGATTTGAAATTGAAACAATTTTTGTTGTCGGAGTTTTCTAAATTTCTTCCATTTTCAAGTTTTAATTCCAAAATATTATTTTTGGTGAACAACTCAAGTTTTTCAGATTTTAGAGACTAATTTTTCGATTTGAGATTATTAATAGCATTAGTTAAGATAGTACAAAAATAAACTAAACCTTCATATGAGTAATCTCCTGTCTCATTGTTTGTTGAGTCTACATCGCCTAATCCATCTTTGGTAAGTCCAGTAAGGCATATTTATGAACTTGAGTTGGCCTTCTAGGGTTTTGAGCAGTCGTTGTTTTCTTCTATGCAATGTATTGAGAGTTTCCCAGATTTCCTGCGCAGTTAAACAATGGGAGACAAGTTTAAATTGATCGATCCTAAGACAAGAATTAATAATATCCATAGCATGAGTATTGATAACTTTACTTCTTTTATCTAACAAATCTCCTTCATTGATAATAATATTCCAATATTTAATATGAATAGATTTTAAATAAAATTTCATTTTTGATTTCCAATTTAAAAATCTGTTCCATTGAAAATAGTTGGAATATCACTGGACTGACTCTCACTAAACTGACTACAAAAAATTTCAAATGACTCTAGAGTTAATGAATACCAGGCTCTGATATCATTTGTTGGATCTAGATTAACCCTAGAGGGGGTGAATAGGGTTTATTGGAGTATTACTGGATATTTAAAAATTTCACAGCACAGATTGCTGCAGAGGAAATAAATGCGGAAAATAAATAACACAGATTTTACATAGCTTCGGCAAACCCTGCCTACTGCTGCATTCCTAAGATTTTTACTAGGTATTAAAACAGATCCCGCTTACAAAATCCTGTAAACTCATAAACCCTGCTTCTGTTCTAATCCTATGCTCAAAACCCTAAACTGATCTTTATCTCCAAGATCAGATTTTCTCTTAGCTACAAACCCGTAGCTAGTAAACCCTAGTTTTAGTGACAAACTAGTAAACCCTAGTTTTCTACAGAAAACTAGAAAAACAAATGATCGATTTACACAGAAATAAAAAAACAATACTCTTAAAATAAAAAATAAATAAAAAACCACAGTCGGCCCCTTTAATGCTTGCTTCTTCATTTATTTAGCCCGATTACTCTTTCCTCTCTAGGAAATAAAAATGGAAGTCATTCTGAAATACTAGGGTTTTGTCTCTCTGCCCCCAAATTGATGACCTCGAAACTTTGGTGATTTCTTCTCTGGTGCTCAAGTAGTTGATGCTCTAGATCGATTCGATTTAGCCTGCAACTGATTGAAATTCTCGTGAATATTAGTGAGTTCTCTGAATTATTATTCATTAAATTTGCTTTCGGATTACTGCTTATTTTCAATGATGATGAATGGTTTATAGAGGATTATAGAGCCCTATAATTACTCTGATTTCACACAAACTAACTTGACTTGAGTTGCGCGTGATTTTGTTTCTATGATTTGTTGAATGGTTCGGCTTTGATTTGTTGCCTTTTGTTGTGTTGATTTGAAACCGATTCCCATGGCTTTGAATGATGATAGATATTATCCCTTGCTTGATTGAGAAAAAAAACTGGAAACAATTTGAAATTTAAATTGTGGCCCCCTTGGAATTTCCTGTGCGTGATTTCCTTAAATTCCATGCTGATATTTTGGAAACAAAATAGGAATTGTT
Organism: Allium sativum; assembly: GCA_030737875.1. NCBI lineage: Eukaryota > Viridiplantae > Streptophyta > Magnoliopsida > Asparagales > Amaryllidaceae > Allium > Allium sativum. Next base: position 253,951,842 of record CM060927.1, on the reverse strand, counting down.
CATTGCATTTACTGGAAAGTATTTGGAAGATTTTTGCCCAAAAATAGATTGCCAAAATTTCTTTAGAAAATAAATGCTTTCTTGCCCAAAAAAAATGTTCTTGTGATTTCAAGTTTATACTTGCCCAGAAAAAAATGATTTAACATCTCTAGAAACAAATAACCTGTTTTTGTCGTGTCTATAAATGTTGATTTCAGGAAAGCTTTAATCCGTTTCCCAATGAACAAATTCACGTGAGATTCTTGGCTTGATTTCTTTCCCCTGTTGATATCCCATGTCTTGCCATGTCAGCATATACACACATGATATATGTGTGTATATATATATAGTTGTGATACACAGATTTGTTTCTTTGCAATACATTGAAGAGTTGAATTTTGTGTTTTGTTTATCACTTTGTTGTGACATGCTGCTCTGTCATGCTAAACCATATTTGCTGAAATCATTTGCTTTGTTAATGCTCCATTCATGAATCTTGCCAAATTGAATGTTTATCCAAAAAATAATAATCCTTGAACTGTTTCAAATAACATTTTGAAATCTTCTTTGGCTTTTACGGCTGGGTCATACTTGCATGTACATGGCTTGGTGATTTTGCTGTGTATATCACCACTGTCCTATGCATTGTCAATATGTTGTTGTCCAATATTCACTTGTTGTTCCGGCATCTTGAACTTTGATAAGCTTATGTAATTTGTCTTGACTTTAAACAAAATTCCATGTTGATCAGTTTAGCTGTATATGAATTTGCTCCTGAGTTGTGCACTTTACCTCTTAGTTGTGCACACATTGACTTTGATGCTACTATAAATTTGGACTAAACCATTTTTTTGGCTTGTATGTAGAGTTTCACTAAAACATTTGTATATTCATGCTTGCATTCTTGACCCATGTCCAATCTGACTTGTTGCATGCTCGGGTCTGAGTTGTGTGGTAGTATTTATGTCACCACTTTGATTCCTGGTTTGTTATGGATTTAAGTTTGCTGATGTGGCCTTGTGTTCACTGATTTTCACTTTCTTGCTATATGTTTGTGCCATTTTGAAAGTCCCTTACTGGTTGCATGCAAATGTTTTCTGGCTTGTGTTCTTGTGCAATTCACATGAGCTAGACTCTGTTTGCATGCATGCTTGAAAACTGAATTTTAGTTGTACACTTGGGATATTTTGAGCTTGTTGAACCACTATTCCTACTGTGTAGATACATACATACATACATATATATGCAAAGATGTGTATGTATATGTGTATGTGTGAACTCTGTGTGTGTGTGTGTGTATATATATATATATATATATATATATATGCACAGATGTTCATTCATGATGTTTGACCGTATTGTCCCTGCATAGAAATTGTGTATATATCTACAATGTATGTATATACATGTATAGTGCACAAAATATATATGTGTAAGCACTAGAAATACTGTTTACATTGTGGTATTTACAATGAATCACTGTGAATATCACAAGTTGTCTAGACACGGATGGATGTCCATATAAATCAGACCAAGTCATGAAATATGATGAGAAACACACCAAAGTTCTAAGACAAATCAAATTTTAAAATAAAAATTATATCCGCTTGAATTTAAAATGTTTTTATTTCAGTTTACTCTGTGTGTTCTTGTGACAGGTAAGCAGAAGACTAGATTGATTGAAAGCTGGTAGAAGACAAGTGTGACAAAAGGAATGTATATGAGTGAGTGAGTGAACTATAGTGTATTTGTACAACTGAGTCTGTAAATGAAATGTTACTTGAGTGATTGAGTGTTGTAGTGAGGAGCTGTGTATGAAATGAAATTGGAATTGAATGTACTGTATTACAGTGAGATGTACAAATAGTGGAGTTATAAATTTGTATTGTTGAAATGTTGAAATAAAATATATATTTTAATAAAATACTGTTTGAATATTTAAATTCTTGTGCAGTAGTATTTTATTTAAATATTTAATGTTGTCGGTGATGTAGTATAATAGTACAATAGTAAACACATTTACAATAATATATATTTGTTTGTTATCATAAAAAAAATCATAGAATTGTTATATACAACTAATAATAGGTAGAATGATCAGATGGACGTGCGCTCCCGTCGTATCTCAAGATACCATGATGTTCTACCTCGTTCGGTTCTTCACCTTCAAACTTGTGGACTGACCCAAGCGCATCACGTTAACGTGTTATTAGACCCTATGTCTAAATGTTTCATTATGTTCTTTCTCTACCTCATTAGATTTCTAGTTTACTTGGTTATTTCAATTCATATTGACTTCTTATTAAAGTTACTGAGGTCTCTCTGAGCCCCATATATCTCTAAGGAATGGACCACTCTCGCTTATTAATTTCAGTTATATAACTTAACCCACTTAAGTTCATTAATACGCTATTAACATGTTATTTTCTAGATTTCAGGTTTACAGGTTCCTAGATTTATAGGTTACAATAACATGTTCTTATTATCTCAATCAACAGGTTTCAGGTTTTTACAATCGGTAGGTTCCAGGTTCTATTTATCACAATCAGCAGGTTTCATGTTCTCGGGTTTTCAGATTACTTAATTTATAATTAAGTACAACTTATCTCATTTCATAAATTTATCTTATTTCTCTATTTATCACAACCTATTGTTGTTACTTACTTATTTACTTAGTTCTCTTTAACTAAGGTTTACTAATAAGTTTTCTATCATTTATTACAAGTTACATTAAAATTTCCACTTGTCCCTAGAACAAGCCTACCTATTATCTTTCATTCTCATATTAAGGTTTATTCATAATAAGTTATTATCATTCTCCGTTAATTGCAATTATTATACTGTTGTAATTCATCATCCTTTATACACTGTAATATATGTTCCTTATTTTATTAAGGAAAACACTTCATGCACCTTATTAGTTTGATTTACAAAAAGATACAGTGATTTATTTTCATAATGTATTCCCATTTAGATTCGTAGCTGCAAGTAATTTCTTTTATTTTTCTTTGTTTACTGTAGCCTACTTCCAACAATGTTCTCGGAAACAGATTACTTATGGAAATACATCACTTTTCCTTTGCATCCTACTAACTCAGTCCATTACATACCTTCCCTTTCTTATTCTCTGAGTTAGATATTTAATTACCATTTCATATAATGTTCTTAATTACTGTAATCTTTCCTAACAATCATATTAATTCTTGTTTTCATGTTTAATTCACAATTCAGGTTTCAAGATTACAGTATTGCAGAAGTTCCATAGTTTAGATGAAGGACACGATGCAGATTTAATTCAATAGTAATTATTTCAACATATTTGAGCAAGTAAAATATTTCAGTAGATTAAACTTTTCAATACATTAACATTTCAGCAGGTTTTATTCAGTAGGTTTATAGTCAATTATCACAATTACCAATTGTTCAGCAGGTTTATTTACATGTTAACGGGGAATGCAAACAATAGATTTACCATTACCAAAAGGTATAACTTAAATCCACTCACCTGACAGTCTTTCCAATCCTTTAATGTGATCCAAATTTGTTGTTCCAAGCTTTCCCTAACTAAATTTAATACAAAGCACCATGGATTCACAAATCTGATTCTAAACAAAAAAAGGGAAAGTGCGATGACCACCTATAACCCCTGCACTAAACAAGAGGAATAATGCGCTGAAAGGTGTGTCAGGCAGCTATGGACGATCATCAAGGTATAATAACATAAGTAGAACCTGTCGTAACATATAGCGCATGGATAAAATATAATAAAACATATACAACATGTAGTAATAGTAAAGCAGAAAAACACTAAACTTTCATAACGACTAGAAAGTAATATCCATACACTTGGATTCAGCAATAGTGTTTGTACAATTTTGCCTCACTACAGCACTCAGAGAAGAATAACAAACAATGAAAAACAAAGGTACTAGATAGTTGTAAAGATAATATGTCATCCTCTTGCTCGCCTCCGAACAGCCACATCGTCCCAACTAAGCTAACACCTGTTACCTTCCACCTAGTATGCCCATCCAACAATCGAATGAACAGTCCAAGTAATAAGAGGGAAACTATAACGATCTGAAATCTCCCGATCTCCGAAGAGACGGAGAAGCCCGGATTGAGTTGAGAACAAGACCAATCGGTACCCAAACAGAAGAACATTTCATTGCTTATCACAACAATTACATCAGAGTACAAGAATATAACAGAGTATGAATAAAAAATATACATCAAAAAAATATCAGAGATTAAAATAAATTACATAGCATAGGAAAATAATACATAAAACAACTGAAAGAAATACACTGATACAGAGCTTTCCGAATATAGCTTCAGCTGTAAATCCTGGATCGTGAAAAATATAAATTTGCAAAACTAAAACAACTAGTTGCCCATGTGGAAAATATAGGCACCTAGAGTTTAGGTTAAAATAATAAATGTCAGTCATGGGACTGGTGTGAGAACTAAAAATAGTTATTTAAAACTTTACTATAAAAATAAAGTAAATCAAGTGACCACGCCGTATAACACGGAACAGATTTTCTTCCAAGAATACCAGGGCATAAAACAGTTAGCGCCATGCTTTTTGGAAAAAATGAAGCTATTATAAGACTCAGGTCCCATCACACAATGCAACGCAAGCCGGATGATAGAGTTTTACCTTAAAATAGCCAAACATGCTTGGTACGTTTAAAAACAAATCATTTTGATATTATTATAAGTGTATAGTGTCAAAAACAACTTCAAATATAAATGTATCACTCATAGACGGCATAGTACCCCATCTTATTATGTCGCTATACTAGTCTGGCAATTTAAAACCGAAATGTCACATATAGGAAATTGGATTCCATCTACGAGTCGAGGCAAGGGATGGCTCCTCACTGATTCGAGACACTCTAGCAAATGCCTCAGGATCCCCCGCAGTGAACCCTTGGATGCTTCAGGGACAGTCCACGCTTACGTTAGTGGATTATTATTCCTGAACACACGTTTCCCGGTCCTATCGGACCTATCCATCGGCCCCGTACTGACCAATATATCTGAGGCGCCTCACAATCCATCATCCACATAGGTAAAAATAATATAAATGTCTGGGCTACATACCATGACACCACCCATAGCTAGAAAGAAACGCTATGCACTCCCTATAGTCTGATCCAGTTTTTGACTCATACCGAGGTGTGAGGCTCGCGAATTAATGTTATACACAAAGCTATGCTATTTAAAGTCGTGCTTTGATCATCAACTACAAGACTCTGCTTTTCAACAGTAGCCTTGATCATTTGCATCTCAGCATGACACACAGGCAATTCATGCCATGCGACTGATATCCATCAATAAATAACCTCTAATCTCATACGTCTCAGAGAAGGGTGTTAAGCAAAAGAATAAATTCTCCATCGCCAAACAGATATATATTTAATATAAATCAATTAACATAGAATAAAATCCAATCTCAGACACACATCCATTTACGAGTTCGTTCTGGGTCTGAACGAAACCAGAGGCACCTTATTCCTCGTCCCATATGCCCAATACAGAAGAGTGGTCCTCGCATATCCGGTCAACCTCCAAGTACGTTTGGACGATCACCACTTATTACCTTGTCTTGGGTGTACAGCCCAATCATGACATCATTAATCATCCAAACGATGTGAAGATCCCCGGTCTTCAACCACCGTCTTCATCGTCGACTTATCGTCGAATCAATTATTCAGAATGGGTATAAACCCGGCCTTTCTGAATAATTCACGTATCTTATAATCAATTGCTATAAAAACAAAACATATGTCTCATTCCAATTCTGAATATTCTTTTATTCAAATATTCATATCCTTTGGGAAAGGATCCCATTAATTTTATCAAACATAAATTCTTTTAAATTTATACTTTATCAATTCTAAACCAAATTAAGGTTTATCCAAACTAGTTGGGATTAGCGCACCTTACCGAAGTAATCATTTGTTTTATTTCCCAATCCCAACCTATTCATCCCATGCAGCAAAACTGATAATACTTCATATCTAACACCATGGTGTTATCAGTAAATTTAATTACCATTTCACGTTCAAATCTAATTAAAGATTTAACTATCGCCGGGAGTAAAACTGGTGGCACTTCATTCTCGATCATTTCCCAAATTTGATAATTTAAATTATCACATTCACATTTCAATCTAATTAAAGATTCATCAAAACTCCAGTTAGTTTTAATCTTCCCAAAAATCAATATTAAAGATATTTAACTTTGAGAAATCAAACATGTGGCATCGACAATCTACTCCGTACCATTGATTTCTACTGATATATAATCTCTAAGCTCGTACGTCTCAGAAAAGGGTGTTAAGCAAGAGAATAAATTCTCCATCACCAAACGGATATATATTTCACATAGATCGACGAATATAGTTTGAAATACAATGTTAGACATGTAATCTTGTCTTTATTGGATTAAAGAATTAATGTCCTTTAAAATACAGTTCACGATTAACCCAAAATCACATTCCATTAACCATGGAATCTTCACGGAAAATAGATCAATATATAATCGATATCAATTTCCGCATCCGACTAATAATATAAGTGGAATACCGACAAAGCCCTTTAAATTCCATATATATTAATAGTCTACCTCCACAGAAGCTCACTTCGATTATTACCACATCGAATTCCGTTCAATTCCAATTTAATATATTAAATTGGAAAACTTTACTTTGGAAAATTTCCATTAGTTTTAGTTAAAAGATTTATAAGTTCCAAATCACATTTCACTGTTAATTTGAGTTAAAGAATGAATGTCATTCAAAAAATAGTTCACGATAAACCCACAATCAACTTTCATTTCAATTCCAATTAAATGTTAATTAGTTGGTAACCTTCTCTAAATCTTAATTAAAAGATTTATTATTTTCTCAACTAAGTTTAAGAACAGTGTTATTTAAGACACCGCTCATGACAAACCCAAAATCCAATTTAATATTAAATATAAGTCTCTAAACAAAAATTATATCGTCTTATATTCAATATCAAATTCTGAAACCAACACATATCGTATGAGGAAAAACGATATATATTTATCTTCTAAATTCCACCACAATATCTGTATAAACACGGAATCCAATATCGAAATATCCCGAAGATGATTTCTATTCAAATCCATTCCAATTTATTCTTTCGAGAATTCTAGTTATTTTAAAACCATTCACAACTCCAATTTATTTATTTAAAAATTATTGGATTTCAAATCTAAATAATAACTAGTTCATTTTGATAAAAATATATTTTTATCTTTACAAACATGGAATTTTTCATCCCAATTCTTTCCAAATCATTTATTATGATTTTACATAAATTATTAATGTTTTTAATAATTTTATTAAGGCCCTTTCAGTCAATTTCCATAAACGGTTGTCGAACTGCACTTACAACGACCTTTTCCCAAATTTTATTTAGGCATAATTCCAAATCCTACCGTTGGATTTCAAATCTCTTATATTCGTCGGAAAGCTCTTTTCGATATGAACCCAATGATTCTGTTTTTAGGAGAATCCAACGGTCGGATCTCCCGTAATGTCAATTCGAAGTCAATGGTCGAAATTCGCAAACGGTCGCGACGCGGCGCGTTCTATTCAAACAATTATATACATATATACATATATATCTTATATATATTTCCATTCAAAACGTATTTTATAAATTCATTATAAAACGATTCCCCCTTTCATTTCAATTTTAAATCAAAATTGAGTACTCCTTATCTTATAATATTTAAATGATAATATTTTCAAAATATCAGATTTTGAAATCATTCCCTTTTCGATATTCATTATAAAAATGAATAAAATCGATATAAATATCATTCGTGCTCTAGTGGCGCATATCTAATCAACATGGCTTCATATATTTCAATATTTTCGTGTCCATCCAAAATCGGACATCAAATTCACATTTTAATCTTTTACTGAATATTATTTTAAAATATTCATTATTTTAAAATATTCTTTCCTTTTGAATTGGAATCAGACCCAATCAGTTACCATATAATTTATTTACATGGATTCCATACAACACATGTATATAATAACAGTGATAAACAATCAACCATCATCCAGAGTGCATTCTACACTGTATAAGCATTAAGTATAAATAACTAGCACTTACTATAGTATGTCAACCAATCGATTGACATACAATTAAACAATTGGGATTAGTGTACGCCAAATATCATCCCAATACCCATGTGGGGTTTCAACCAACAAATACTGAATATTATTTGTGCAGTTAGGCGATGTGTAAAATTATCGACCCAGTCGATATCACAAAAATAGGCGAGCATAAACAAGTCGTTCGACTTGTAAATGGATGTGTAAACTTATTTTTAACTATCCAATAATTATTTTATTTATCGCAGTGATAAGCTAAAAATAATTTTTTTTTCAACAAACTAAATTTCGGCAGCATAACGGCACGATACTAGAACCGGAATAAGGTCAAGCCTTATCCCTCGCCTAATACTGGCTCGCGCCATACACAAACCAAATTTAATCAATTCCATTCACATCCCAAACCACATTCAAATAATTTCTTAATAGGATTGCCAAACCCTATTAAATAACAATCAATCAAAAAACAAATCAACCAAACATCCATGATTTGTACAAAACAATAGTGTCGGGTCTTCTAAGCCCCGTCTGCATCCTAAAATATTTTTAACTGTAAATTAAATTGAGTGAGAAAGAGTTCTCACCTTTGGTTTCCACTCCGTCGGCCTTTAATTTAATGTTTTAGGTTTGGATTTGTTCTAGTGCGTAGTGTTCTTCACCTTGATTCCAACACAATCTGTTTCATGCGATTTATATTAAAAATCATATTTTTAACAACGTTATATATATTTAAGAATCACATTTTTATAACGCTACTATACATATAAAAATCACATTTTTAAAATGATACTACATATATAAAAATCACATTTTTATAACGCTACTACATATATGAAAATCACATTTTTATAACGCTACAACATATATAAAAATCACATTTTTATAAAGCTACTACATATATAAAAATCACATTTTTATTTCAAAAAACTATATACATAAAAATCATATTTTTATTTCGAAACGATATACATAAAAAAATTTTATTTCGAAACTATATACATAAAAATCATATTTTTATTTCGAAACTATATACATAAAAATCATTTTTTTTATTTCGAAACTATATACATACAAATCATATTTTTTTATTTTTATTTCGAAACTATATACATAAAAATTATATTTTTATTTCGAAACCATATACAAAAAAAATCATATTTTTATCCTATGACTATATATAAAAATTACATTTTTAATACCTTTAATCGCGGACGTCGAAGTCGGAGGGTGGAGCAGCGGCTGGAGATGGCGGCGGGTCGGAGGCGCTGCAGTGGTGGTGAGGTAGGTGGTGGTGGCTGGCTGCTAATTTGGGGCTAGGGTTTCGGTTTAGGGAGGCTTGGGGGTTCGGGGATGATTGGAGAAGAAGGGGGAGGGGCAGCGGGCCAGAGGAAGCCTGGCGATGGTGGGGCACGACGGCGACGATCGCCAGGAAAGGCAGTGACGGGATCACGGTTTTTCTTTCTTTATTTATTTTTCTGATTTGAACGGGAGAGAGAGAGTGGAGAGTTGACCAAGAATGAATATATATATATATATATTTAATTTAATTTTAATTCCCTTTAGTTAGTTTTTCATTCGAACCCCAAATCTGTGACGGCCCGCCCCGCACCAACCGGCATTTACTCCAAAAGTGCGTTGTACACATGTCCAGTTAGCACGGAACGGGTCGTCAGAAGAAAAGGGAAGAAGGGAATGAACCTGTAGAATGTCTCACAGCGCATGGGATAAAATATAATAATAATAATAATAATAATAATATATTTGACATAAAACAGGTGAGACAGTGCATAAGCTGATACTAAAACCAACATCATCATCAAAGCAGCGGAAATCCAAATACAGCTTATTACAACTTTTCAAAATTTACTGTCTCTAAACAAAAGAAAGCCAAAATAGAAGATACACCACCAATTCCCAAGCAGTGATCTTCAACAACACAGGGAGAATACTATATATATGTATTACGTGGAAGCCTCCTGCTCGTCTACGGATCATCTACTCGTGCATCACCAGCTAACCTGTCTCTAGTCTGCTCGTGTGAGCACCCAGAGTAATAAGAGGAGACATAAAACTCTGGGTCAGACATAAAGCCTGGTATGAGCGATAAGCATCTAAACATAACAATAACAATAACAGGTATACTAAACCATACCTGAATCTGGACCTGCAACCAAAGAGTTAGTACCACATACCGTACAGTACTCCAAGGTGCCATAATGAATAGTGTAAAGAATACGGGGGTGGGGTGTGCATGTCATAATGATAGCGAACAAATCATCCATAGCAACCATCCTCACATCTCTCACTCAGTGCGTAAAGCATACGATATCTACCACTTTGGAGCACTAGACAAATTGAGGTAACGACGAATCCCGACTTGTAGAAACCCTGCTGTGACCAAGCCAAACACTTGGAGTCATGACCAAACATTTCAATGACCCACTTCATTGGTCGTAGCCCTTGGTTCTACTGATGCCATAATGGCCCTGAATCCGCCTTTGTACCTCCTAGCATAGTGGTCCAAAGCTATAGACATCGATAATCCCTTAACACGCATCCCGCAGCAAAGCCCAACCATGAAGCGAACTCGTTGATTCCCATCTGGATCTTGAACTCTAACTTCTCATTTGGACTTCCTTTGCATCTCGGGTTTGGTCGAACTGGAGTGGGTCTTCAGAAGAGTTGTCGCGCAGTAACAGTCCTAGAGTTCGGTTCGGTTCGGTAGTCATCACCCTCGTCGGTTCGGTTCGGTGGTCATCTTTTCATTCGGTTCGGGTCAGATACTCCACTTCGGGTCGGGTCGGTGTCCTCCTCCGGGTCGGGTCGGGTTACTGTCTTCCTTCCAGTTTTCTCCGATCTGCTCCCTCGTTTTCCATCTACTCTGATCCGATCCGCTCCCGTTCTCCATCTACTCCGATCCGCTCCCTTCGCCTTGCTCCAGTCGTAGCCTTCCATCCTTGAGTCGATCCGATCTGGTCTCCATTATTCTTCCGATCCGATCCCTTTGTCCACTCCAACCCTAAGTAAACGGCCTTCCTTCTCGCCAAGCCTCCTCCAGTGACAAGTCCCAATCTAGTTCGGATTCCCTTGGTCAGTTCACTAATCCGATCCGAACCGGTTCAGAACCTGCACATTTCTACAACTTTCCAGCGAGCTTTCTACGCCATTCGACGACGTTTTCGACCAATTTAACTATTCTAATCGATCATAAAACATACCATAGAGTCATAGTAACACGTGATAGCAACCACAAACAGCAAACAACAATTCAAATGAATCAAAATGGATCAAAAATGGCTAAAACCTCACATTTTCCCATAGTCCCTCTTAATCATGTTTAAGCACATACTTAGTAAAACTTAATCAAATCGTCTAAATTTTCTAACAGAGGCATGAAATATTATTTAAGAATTTCTAATATTTTTCCAGAATTTATTAGTGTATAAATTCGCTAATCTTCACTAATTACCCTTAATTAACTGTAATTAGTGTCAAAACGATGTTATCACTCACCTTGGCCACAAAATAAAACACCAAATCTGAAATACTCTCTGATTGGGTCGAATTCCTACGTATAGCAGCAGCTCCAACCTTGCTTTGTTGCTATTTGGCCTTGCTTTGATGTAGTTTAGACTTAATCTTCACTAAAAATGTGTTTTGGAGTGCTTTTAGAGGATGGAAGACATTACTAGGGTCTCAAGAAGGTTTGTGGCGGCTCAAAACTGAAATGAAAGTGATTTCCTAACCCTAATCAGTCCTCCTATACCTCTAAACCCGAAATTCCCCTCTGGGCCTAGCTGCTAATCACCCGGTTAAGCCCAATTAAGCTGTTTTTCACCATCTGAAACTTGTTTCAGCCATATCTCCCAAACGGTGAGTCATTTTGGCTAATGTGACCACTCTACGGAAAGAGAAATCATCCGGAGCCAATGGAAGTGGTTTCAAGTCAAAATTCATTTCCAGTCAAAAGTTATGGCCAAAACAGTGCCAACTATGGGTAAAATGGTCATTTAAAAATCGGGAAAAATCATGAACATGGGAAACGACCACAATAGTTGTCTCCCAAAGTTACATGACCATACGACTTCGTATGTGACAGAAATAAATATTCTACGATCCTATGATGCGTAGAACGCGGGTCGTTACACTCTTCCCCCCTTAAGAAATTTCGCCCCCGAAATTCCTTAACCTAAAACATGCAAAGGATCCCGCATGCCTAACAACCACATACAACAATCAAACATGCAAAACAAGCAACCAAGCCTATCCTAGCATGCGGAAAACTAAATCGAAGTCAAAATCTTACCAGGCAAAGAGTTCTGGATAAGTCTTCCTAATGTTCTCCTCTGTCTCCCAAGTACAATCATTCTCGTCCTCGCCCCACTGAACCTTGACTAGCTTCACCGCCTTCCTTCGAAGTTGCTTCATGTCGTGCCCGACAATATGGGCCGGCTTGCGGTTCCCAACCGCCTCGGGTTCTACTTCGAAGTCCTCCAACTGATCAGGTGGAATAGTCATATCTGGGTCGTGAACGAACTTCCTTAGTTGGGAAACATGAAATACATTGTGAACTCCCGCCATTTTCTCTGGTAAGCCAACTCTATATGCCAAATTCCCGACTAGTTCGAGAACAGGGAATGGGCCAACGAATCTTGGTGCCAACTTGCCTCTCCTGCCAAATCGTATTACGCTCTTCAACGGAGAAATCTTGACAAACACCAAGTCGCCAACGGAGAATTATAAGTCTCTTCTCCTCTTATCAGCATAACTCTTCTGCCTGTCTTAGGCAGCCTTCATTCGTTGTCGAATGGTCTTGATTTTCTTTGAAGTTTCCCTCACCACATCTGGTCCAAGCATAAACTTCTCGCCAGTCTCTATCCAACATGATGGTGAGTTACACGGTCTTCCGTACAAAGCTTCAAACGGAGCCATACCGATACTGGATTGGTAGCTATTATTATATGCAAACTCTACTGGATGCAAATGGTCATCCCATGATCCACTAAAATCCAATATACATGCTCTCAAGAGATCTTCCAAAATACGATTCACCCTCTCCGTTTGACCGTCGGTCTGAGGATGATATGCGGTACTGAGATGTAACTCTGACCCTAGAGCCTCTTGTAAGCTCTTCCAAAACCCACTAGTGAACAACGGGTCTCGGTCACTCACAATACTTTTAGGTACTCCAGGAAATCTCGCTACCCACTTCATATACAATTCTGCTAACTTAGCTGCCGTTCTGGTTGATTTGACTGGTATAAATCTTGCACTCTTAGTCAATCGGTCTACAATCACCCAAATGCTATCATGTCCCGATCTAGTCCTCGGTAAACCATCGAGACTTGCTCCCATTTCCATTCGGGAATTTCTAATGGTTGCAATAACCCACTAGGTTTCTTTTGCTCGGCTTTAACTAGCTGGCAATTCATGCACTTGGATATAAACTTCCCAATATCCTTTTTCATCCCCTCCCAGTAGTAGGTCTGCTTCATGTCTCGATACATCTTATTACCACCGGGGTGTATAGTCAGTCTTGAGTGATGACATTCTCTAAGAATTTCATCCCTCAATCCATCGACATTGGGTACAACAAGCTTCCCATTCTTTCTAAGCCATCCATCCCGATCAAGCCCATACTTGTTCATCTCCTCATCGATACCCATCTCTAACTTGGAGATGATTTCCAATAGGTTAGGATCGTCCCTCTGACTAGAGCCGATCCGCTCAATTAAAGTGGGTCTGACCGTCAAACTTGCTAACATTTCTGGATTCAGTTCGCACTTTGGTCTGAAATCAAACCCCGCGATATACTCCAGTTGCTTCCATTCTAGAAACATAGCCCCTAAACTGGCATGTCTTCTACTCAATGCATCAGCCACCGCATTGCCCTTTCCTGGTGTATATGCGATGTCAAAATCATAGGAAGCCAAGAACTCTAACCACCTTTGTTGCCGGAGATTTAAATCCTTCTGGGAGAAGAGATACTTCAACGACTTATGGTCTGTAAACAGCTCAAATCTTTCTCCCAAGAGATAGTGTCTCCACATCTTTAACGCGAACACAATCGCTGCCAATTCCAAATCATGGGTAGGGTATCTTCTCTCATGCGGTTTCAATTGCCGACTTGCATAAGCAACAACCCTACCTCCTTGTATCAATGCAGCACCCAGTCTGGTACCACATGCATCCGTGTATACCGTCATCTCTTCGTTCCCCTTAGGAATGACTAACACTGGTGCGCTTGTCAATTTGTCCTTTAGACTCTTGAATGCATTCTCGCACCTTCCATCCCAGAACAAAAGCTTGATTCTTCTTAGTCAACTGGGTCAATGGTGCTGCTATCTTAGAGAAACCTTGGATAAACTTACGATAATATCCAGCTAACCCCAAGAAACTTCTTACATCTGTTGCATTCTTGGGCGTAGACCAATCCTGTACTGTAGCCACCTTTGCCGGGTCCACGGCAATCCCATTCTCTGATACAACATGGCCCAAGAACCTCACTTCCCTCTTCCAGAAGTGACATTTAGAAAACTTTGCTTTCAATTGGTGTTTTCTCAACACCTCCATCACTATTCTTAAATGTTCCTTGTGTTCTTCCTCTGTCCTCGAGTAGACCAAAATATCATCAACGAACACAAGGACAAACTTATTCAACTGATCTCTGAATACCCTATTCATAAGATCCACAAAATATGCTGGGGCATTGGTCAGCCCGAATGGCATGACCAACCACTCATAAAATCCAGACGGCGTCCGAAATGCCGTTTTAGTTATACTCTCAGCTTCCACTCTAAGCTGATGAAAACCTGTCGCGAGATCCAACTAAGAAAATACTCTCATGCCACCCAACTGACCGAACAAATCATCTATCCGCGATAGAGGATACTTGTTCTTCCTCGACACTTTATTCAACTCGCGGTAGTCTACACACAAACGAAGGGAACCATCCGCCTTGGTAGCAAACACAACTGGTGCTCCCCATTCAGAAACACTCCTTCTGATAAATCCCTTCTTCAAAAGATCGCTGACTTGCACCTCGAGCTCTCGCTGCTCTCTTGGTGCCATACGATGAAGTGGCATCACTATAGGTCTGGCATCTTTTACCAAATCAATACGGAACTCAATCTCTCGGTGTGGTGGAAGTCCGGTCACTTCTTCGAAAACATCCGGATACTGGCCAACCACGGGCAAACCTGACAACACACTATGCGGAATGTCAAGGGAGTTTAGAAAACTAGCCAATACCCGCTCACTGGGTAGACCACCAAACACTATCCACCGCCCATCATCCACTCTAGCTGTCACCAAAAAGCCCTTACAGTCTACCACCACCCCGTATCTTCGGAGCCAATCTACTCCCAAAATAATGCCAAATCCAGTAAAGCCCAAAACAAAGCAATCACAAACAAACATGCATCCATGACTCGATAAGACCACATTATGAAAAATCATGCTAAGGCTAGTAGAACCACCAATCGGGTTCGTTACTACTAAAGGTCTATCGACAATCTCGGGCTCTAATCCCAACCTATCTACCAGGTCACTAGATATGAAAGAACTGGAAGCTCCGGTATCAAACAAAACTCTAACAGGAACATCGTAAACAGAAAGCATACCTTGAATGACGACATTCTTTCCTTTCTCCACCGCAGTTGGGGCATTCGACGAAGAAGGAATAGCATTAAGGGCGTATGCTTTCACCATTTGCTTTTCTTTAGGGGGTTGCGGACACTTGTCCTTGTGATGTCCTAATTGGCCACAATTGAAGCACTTCCTATCCGCTGGCTTGGCCCGACAATCACTAGCATAATGGCCCTTCTTACCACAGCTGAAGCACTCAACATCTTGCTTATTCTTTTTCTTCTGGCCATCCTTAGTCTGATTCTGCTTTCTCTTATTCTGGGAACCACCTTTGCCTTCACCACTTGCTTGTGGCTTTGGCTCACCTGCGGACGCAACCTCAGTCTTCGGCTTAGGGTAGAGACTTTCTGACCTCAATGCTTTCCCTACAATCGACTCAAACGACTCATCGATGTGGTTAATAAGTCTTTCCCCTAAGTACTGATCCAAACCAGTTATGAATTTCTCATTCTTCTTCTCGGCAGTATCAATAAGAGATAACCCATACTTCGACAAAGTGTCGAATTCAGCAATATACTCCGAGACAGCTCTGCCATTCTGCTTGAGCTCCAAGAATTTCTTAAACAGCACTGACTTCTGAGCAGCTGGAATGAACTTCTCGCTAAAGCGAGCCTTAAATTGCTCCCAAGTAATCTGATCTTCGGGAGTAGCTGCCTTTATAGCATTCCACCAATTCATTGCCCGCCCTTGCAGCTGACGGGACGCTAGCTTCCTCTTCATCGCATCCTCGATACCCAAATCCTCGAAGATACGTTCGCAACTATCCAACCAATCTTGAACATCCGTGGCCGACTCCGTTCCGTGAAACGGCTTCCCACCAAGGCTAGTATAATCCTTATTTAGCTTGGCGAAGTCGACCCTCGGCGCTTGCACTATTGGACCACCACCATTTCCATCATTGGGAGCTGCCCTCCGTACGTCTCTAAGCATTTCTCTCATGAGGTCAGTAAACATCATCCTCATGTCAGCAGCATTCCCATTATTGGCCCCTCTACCGGTACCTCTAACATATCAGCTCATCGTCAATCTGAAAAAGGAAACGATTAACGACTCCATAGTGGGGCTAGTGCAGCACAACTTCACTCTTATACTACTAATAGTATACATATATAACTTTTTAAAAACTAAAAAAATCACAAATACGCTCTCTCGTATACGTATACTATTTCTCCCTGATAACTTCCCTAGGTTAACTACGCAACCTAGAGCTCTGATACTAAGTGTGGCGGCCCGCCCCGCACCAACCGGCATTTACTCCAAAAGTACGCTGTACACATGTCCAGTTAGCATGGAACGGGTCGTCAGAAGAAAAGGGAAGAAGGGAATGAACCTGTAGAATGTCTCACAGCGCATGGGATAAAATATAATAATAATAATATATTTGACATAAAACAGGTGAGACAGTGCATAAGCTGATACTAAAACCAACATCATCATCAAAGCAGCGGAAATCCAAATACAGCTTATTACAACTTTTCAAAATTTACTGTCTCTAAACAAAAGAAAGCCAAAGTAGAAGATACACCACCAATGCCCAAGCAGTGATCTTCAACAACACAGGGAGAATACTATATATATGTATTACGTGGAAGCCTCCTGCTCGTCTCCGGATCATCTACTCGTGCATCACCAGCTAACCTGTCTCTAGTCTGCTCGTGTGAGCACCCAGAGTAATAAGAGGAGACATAAAACTCTGGGTCAGACATAAAGCCTGGTATGAGCGATAAGCATCTAAACATAACAATAACAGGTATACTAAACCATACCTGAACCTGGACCTGCAACCAAAGAGTTAGTACCACATACCGTACAGTACTCCAAGGTGCCATAATGAATAGTGTAAAGAATACGGGGGTGGGGTGTGCATGTCATAATGATAGCGAACAAATCATCCATAGCAACCATCCTCACATCTCTCACTCAGTGCGTAAAGCATACGATATCTACCACTTTGGAGCACTAGACAAATTGAGGTAACGAGGAATCCCTACTTGTAGAAACCCTGCTGTGACCAAGCCAAACACTTGGAGTCATGACCAAACATTTCAATGAC
Organism: Allium sativum; assembly: GCA_030737875.1. Classification (NCBI taxonomy): domain Eukaryota; kingdom Viridiplantae; phylum Streptophyta; class Magnoliopsida; order Asparagales; family Amaryllidaceae; genus Allium; species Allium sativum. The sequence goes on along the minus strand of CM060927.1, from coordinate 253,933,996 downwards.
CCACTTCATTGGTCGTAGCCCTTAGTTCTCCCGATGCCATAATGGCCCTGAATCCGCCTTCGTACCTCCTACCATAGTGGTCCAAAGCTATAGACATCGATAACCCCTTAACACGCGTCCCGCAGCAAAGCCCAACCATGAAGCGAACTCGTTGATTCCCATCTGGATCTTGAGCTCTAACTTCTCATTTGGACTTCCTTTGCATCTCGGGTTTGGTCGAACTGGAGTGGGTCTTCAGAAGAGTTGTCGCGCAGTAACAATCCTAGAGTTCGGTTCGGTAGTCATCACCCTCGTCGGTTCGGTTCGGTGGTCATCTTTTCATTCGGTTCGGGTCGGATACTCCACTTCGGGTCGGGTCGGTGTCCTCCTCCGGGTCGGGTCGGGTTACTGTTTTCCTTCCAGTTTTCTCCGATCATCTCCCTCATTTTCCATCTACTCCGATCCGATCCGCTCCCATTCTCCATCTACTCCGATCCGATCCGCTCCCTTCGCCTTGCTCCAGTCGTAGCCTTCCATCCTTGAGTCGATCCGATCTGGTCTCCATTATTCTTCCGATCCGATCCCTTTGTCCACTCCAACCCTAAGTAAACGGCCTTCCTTCTCGCCAAGCCTCCTCCAGTGACAAGTCCCAATCCAGTTCGGATTCCCTTGGTCAGTTCACTAATCCGATCCGACCCCCGCTCCGATCCGAACCGGTTCGGAACCTGCACATTTCTACAACTTTCCAGCGAGCTTTCTACGCCATTCGACGACGTTTTCGACCAATTTAACTATTCTAATCGATCATAAAACATACCATAGAGTCATAGCAACACGTGATAGCAACCACAAACAACAAACAACAATTCAAATGAATCAAAATGGATCAAAAGTGGCTAAAACCTCACATTTTCCCATAGTCCCTCTTAATCATGTTTAAGCACATACTTAGTAAAACTTAATCAAATCGTCTAAATTTTCTAACAGAGGCATGAAATATTATTTAAAAATTTCTAAACATTTTTCCAGAATTTATTAGTGTATAAATTCACTAATCTTCACTAATTACCCTTAATTAACTGTAATTAGTGTCAAAACGATGCTATCACTCACCTTGGCCACAAAATAAAACACCAAATCTGAAATACTCTCTGATTGGGTCGAATTCCTACGTATAGCAGCAGCTCCAACCTTGCTTTGTTGCTATTTGGCCTTGCTTTGATGTAGTTTAGGCTTAATCTTCACTAAAAATGTGTTTTGGAGTGGTTTTAGAGGATGGAAGCCATTACTAGGGTCTCAAGAAGGTTTGTGGCGGCTCAAAACTGAAATGAAAGTGATTTCCTAACCCTAATCAGTCCTCCTATACCTCTAAACCCGAAATTCCTCTCTGGGCCTAGCTGCTAATCACCCAGTTAAGCCCAATTAAGTTGTTTTTCACCATCTGAAACTTGTTTCAGCCATATCTCCCAAACGGTGAGTCCGTTTGGCTAATGTGACCACTCTACGGAAAGAGAAACCATCATCCGGAGCCAATGGAAGTGGTTTCAAGTCAAAATTCATTTCCAGTCAAAAGTTATGGCCAAAACAGTGCCAACTAGGGGTAAAATGGTCATTTAAAAATCGGGAAAAATCATGAACATGGGAAATGACCACAATAGTCGTCTCCCAAAGTTACATGACCATACGACTTCGTATGTGACAGAAATAAATATTCTACGATCCTATGATGCGTAGAACGCGGGTCATTACAAAATCAAACCCAACGACTGTCGCCCCTAACTAATTACCCCCATTTCGAACACAATGGGATATGTTTTGCAAGCTAATTCGACTGTTTCGATCAGTTTTTTTAAATTAAAATAAAATTAATATATATTGAATTTGAACGTACATTTTAATTTACTGGGCCACATACTGACTCCAAAAATTCCCGAAAAATAAATCTAGCTATGTTTTGATGATACGGTCCTAACAAAACTAATTTCATCAAATTTGGAGGCCATTCGAAAAATGACCAATTTGCAGTTGATTAAATTCAAACTGAATTGACCAAACACGTTTAAATTCATCATGCTCACATATCAATTCCAAAAATTATGGAAATTGGAATATAACAATAATTTGACATCCCAGATCCAACAAAAGTGGTTTCGTCGAAAATGGGGTTCAATTGCAAAATGGCTATTTTTAAGGGTTATGTATTATATTAAAATATATATAAATTCCATAGTGACTATTTCAAATTTTAAACTAGACTTAACTTATAATTTATAAAGTGAAAACTCAGTTTCTTACATTCGCTATAAAGATATAGTTAATTAGATTCCAATGTTTCTAGTCTCGTCCAATTCTGACTTATAATGAATTCTGTATATTCAATTGAAATTAGAAATCGAATTTTCAAACTACCGCGTCATTTTAGGCTCGTTTTATAATTAAAATAGATTTATACGTTCTAATTTCGATTTAAATAAATTTTTAGTCATTATTATTCAAAATAAATCATTTTAAATATTCAAAATCCATAAAAATAGCTAAAATACAAATTTTAAATTGGTTTTGAAATCCCGAGTTGTTACAATCTCCCCCACTTAAAATCTTTTCCTCCTTGGAAAGGAAAGGAGATGAAAATTGTTTAACTAACCAACTCAACTTTCATTCTGGCTTTCATTCTTCAACTTTTCAGTTTCTAAGAATTTCTAATTTTTTCAAAAATTTGGCTAACACCCTAAATATTCGAAAAAAATTCTCCATAACCTCCTTTGTACGGGGAGACCTTTAAAACCGCAACTTGCCTCACAGGGCCCTCATCATCCAAAAGAAAAGCCAAGCGGCTTGCCAATCGGCTCATAAAATCATCAAATCCAAACGAAACAGTAAATACGTACCTATTTGTCGGGCATACAATTTTATTCCTCTTCTCTAGCCTCCTTGCTATGCCCTGTCCAATATATATGCATGTACATGTATGCAATTTCAACCAATTTCAATTCATTTCAATGATAAATTCAATTTGGCTAAATTTACCTTTCATTTACATATTGGTTTTATTTGTGGAATCAATAATCATACATCACAACCAGCAATCAATTAGTTGATTAAATTTTCAATCATATATCTTTAATATACATAGTCAAAAATCCAATTTTTAATGCTAAATCACAACAATATACTCTATTTAGTTTTGGTTCTCACACCAATCAATTGGAAATATATAGATATCCCACCTTCGAAACTCGAACATAAAATTTGATGATGAGTAATCAATCATCAGAATCATCTCTAGGTGACTAGACTGTGATTCTATATCTATCTAGTATATTTTAGACTTCGAATACACGCTAGCTAGGCGTATATGCAAAATCTTCATATACTAGATGGTCCAAATTCAATATAAAATAAATATTCAAATACGTATAATGAGATTTAAATTTTCAAAACAAAATTGGTTTTCATTTTTATTTTAAAAATAACACTCTTTGAAACTCATTCTAGGACACTACTGATCCTATCTCTAACGAGTCGTTCTTATTGGATATTACTAATCCAACCTCTGATGAATTCTTTCATTCGGTTCCAATGTGTCTTGTTCTCGAGCTCTGTAAACCAAAGCTCTGATACCAAACTATAATGATCCGAAATCCCCTGATCTGCGAAGAGACGGAGAAGTCCGGATTGAGTTGAGAACAAGACCAATCCGAACTCAAACAGAAGAACATTTCATTGCTTATTACAATAATTACATCAGAGTACAAGAATATAACAGAGTATAAATAAACAATATACATCAGAAAAATATCAGAGATTAAAATACATTACATAGCAGCGGAAAATAATACATAACACAACTGAAATAAGTACATGGATACAGAGCTTTCCGAATATAGCTTCAGCTGTAAATCCAGGATCCTGAAAAATAGAAATCTGCAAAACCAAAACTACTAGCTGCCCATGTGGAAAATATGGGAACCTAGAATTTAGGTTAAAACAATAAACTTTTGGTCAGTCATGAGACTAGTGTGAGAACTAAAAATAACTATTTAGAACTTTACTTTAAAAATAAAGTAAATCAAAGGACCATGCCGTATAACACGGAACGGGGTTTCTTCCAAGAATACCAGGCATAAAACAGTTAGCGCAATGCTTTTTGGAAAAAATGAAGCTATTATAAGACTCAGGTCCCATCACACAATGCAACGCAAGCCGGAGGATAGAGTTTAACCTTATAATAGCCAAACATGCTTGGCAAATCATTTTGATATTACTATAAGTGTATAGTGTCAAAAAACAACTTCAAATATAAATGTATCACTCATAGACGACATAGTACCCCATCCTACTATGTTGCCATACTAGTTCTACAATTCAAAACCGAAATGTCACGTATTGGAAATTGGATTCCATCTATGAGTTGAGGCAAGGGATGGCTCCTCACCGATTCGAGACACTCTAGCAAATGCCTTAAGATCCCCCGCAGTGAACCTTTGGATGCTTCAGGGCCAGTCCACACTTACATTAGTGGATGGGTATTCCTGAATACACGTTTCCCGGTCCTATCGTACCTAACCATTGACCCCGTAGTGACCAATATATCTGAGGCACCTCGCAATCCATCATCGACATAGGTAAAATTAATATAAATGCCTGGGCTCCATATCATGGCATCACCCATAGCTAGAAAGAAACGTCATGCACTCCCTGCAGTCCGATCCCCTTTTTGACTCATACTGAGGTGTGAGGCTCGCGAATTAACGCTATACACAAAGCCATGCTATTTAAAGCCGTGCTTTGATCATCAACCACAAGACTCTGCTTTTCAACAGAAGCCATGATCATTTGCATCTCAGCATGCCACACAGGCAATTCATGCCATGCGACTGATATCCATCAATATATAACCTCTAAGCTCATGCGTCTCAAAGAAGGGCGTTAAACAAGAGAATAAATTATCCGCCGCCAAACAGATATATATTTAATAGAAATCAATCGACATAGAATAAAATCCAATGTCAGACACACATCCATTTACTAATTCGTTCTGGGTCTGAACGAAACCAGGGGCACCTTATTCCTTGTCCCATATGTACAATACAGGAGAGAGGTCCTTGGATATCCGATCAATCTCCAAGTACGTCTGGACGATCACCACTTATTACCTTGTTTTGGATGTACATCCTAATCAAGACATCAGTAATCATCCAAACGATGTGAAGACCTTCGTTCTTCAACCATCGTCTTCATCGTCGACTTATCGTCGAATCAGTTATTCAGAATGGGTATAAACCCGGCCTTTATGAGTAATTCACGTATACTATAATCAAGTGCTATAAAAACACAACATACGCCTCATTCCAATTCTGGATATTATTTTATTCAAATATTCATATCCTTTGGGAAAGGTTCCCATTAAGTTTATCAAATATAAATTCTTTTAAATTTATACTTTAATCTTCCTTTGGATATCAATTTTAAACCAAATTAAGGTTTATCCAAACTAGTCGGAATTAGCGCACCTTACCGAAGTAATCATTTGTTTATTTCCCAATCCCAACCTATTTATCATGTGGAGCAAAACTGGTAATACTCCCTATCTAACACCACGGTATTATCAGTAAATTTAATTACCATTTCACGTTCAAATCTAATTAAAGATTTAACTATCGCCTGGAGTAAAACTGGTGGTACTCCATTCTCGATCATTTCCCAAATTTGATAATTTAAATTATCACATTCACATTTCAGTCTAATTAAAGATTCATTAAAACTCCACTTAGTTTTAATCTTCCCAAAAATCAATATTAATGATTATTTAACTTTGGGAAATCAAGCATGTCGCATCGACAATCCACTCCGTATCATTGATTTCTATCGATATATAACCTCTAAGCTCGTACATCTCAGAGAAGGGTGTTAAGCAAGAGAATAAATTCTCCGCCACCAAACAAATATATATTTGATAGAGATCAACGAATACAGTTCGAAGTACAATGTTAGACATGTAATCCTGTCTTTACTAGGTTAAAGAACTAACGTCATTTAAAACACAGCTCACGATAAACCTAAAATCACATTTCATTAACTATGGAATCTTCACAGAAAACAGATCAATATATAATTGATTTCAATTTCCGCATCCGACTAATAATATAAGTGGAATACCAATAAAGCTTTTTAATTTCCATATACATTAACAGTCTACCTCCACAGAAGCTCACTTCGATTATTACCACATCGAATTCCATTCAATTCCAATTTAATATATTAAACTGGAAAACTTTACTTTAGAAAATTTCCATTAATCTTAATTAAAAGATTTATAAGTTCCAAATCACATTTCACTATTAATTTGAGTTAAAGAACGAATGTCATTTAAAACACAGTTCACGATAAACCCACAATCAACTTTCATGTCAATTCCAATTAAATGTTAATTAATTGGTAACCTTCTCTAAATCTTAATTAAAAGATTTATTCTTTTCTCAACTAGGTTTAAGAATAGTGTTATTTAAGACACCATTCACGACAAAACCAAAATCCAATTTAATATTAAATATAAGGCTCTAAACAGAAATTATATCGGCTTATATTCAATATCAAATTCTGAAATCAACGCATATCGTATGGGGAATAACGATATATATCTATCTTCCAAATTCCTCCACAACATCCGTATAGTCACGGAATCCAATATCGAAATATCCCGAAGACGATTTCTATTCAAATCCATTCCAATTTATTCTTTGGAAAATTTTGGTTATTTTAAAACCATTCACAACTCCAATTTATTTATTTAAAAATTATTGGATTTCAAATCTAGTTAATAACTAGTTCATTTTGATAAAAATATATTTTTAACTTTACAAACATCAAATTTTTCCTTCTAATTCTTTACAAATCATTTATGATTTTACACAAATTATTAATATTTTTAATAATTTTATTAAGGCCCTTTCAGTCGATTTCCATAAACGGTCGTTGAACTGCACTTACATTGACCTTTTCCAAATTTTAATTGGATATAATTCCAAATCGAACCATTAGATTTCAAATCTCTTATATTCATTGGAAAGCTATTTTCGATATGAACCCAATGGTTCGGGTTTTAGGAGAATCCGACAATTAGATCTCCCGTAATGTCAATTCGAAGTCAATGGTCGAAATTCGCGAACGGTCGCGATGCGGCGCGTTCTATTCAAACCATTATATATATATATATTATATTTACGTTTAAAACGTATTTTATAAATTCGTTTTAAAACGATTCCCCCTTTCATTTCAATTTTAAATCAAAATTGAATACTCCTTATCATTATAATATTTAAATGATAATATTTTCAAAATATCATATTATGAAATAATTTCCTTTTCGATATTCATTATAAAAATGAATAAAATCGATATAAATATCGTTCGCGTTCAAGTGGTGCATATCTAATCAAAACGGCTTCATATATTTCAATGTTTTCGTGTCCATCCAAAATCGGACATCAAATTCACATTTTAATCCTTTACTAAATATTATTTTAAAATTTTCGTTATTTTAAAATATTCTTTATTTTAAAATATTCGTTATTTTTGAATTGGAATCAGACCCAATCAGTTACCATATAATTTATTTACATGGATTTCATATAACACATGTATATAATAACAATGATAAACAATCAACTATCATTTGGAGTGCATTCTACACTGTATAAGCATTAAGTATAAATAATTAACGCTTACTATAGTCTGTCAACCAATCGATTGACATACAACTAAACAATTGGGATTGGTGTACGCCAAATACCATCCCAATACCCGTGTGGGGTTTCAATCAACAAATACTGAATATTATTTGTGCAGTTGGGCGATGTGTAAAATTATCGACCCAATCAATATCACAAAAATAGGCGAGCATAAACAAGTCGTTCGACTTGTAAATGGATGTGTAAACTTATATTTAACTATCCAATAATTATTTTATTTATCGCAGTTATAAGTTAAAAATAATATTTTCAGCTAACTAAATTTTTCTAACACTTTTTAGAAAATTTCAGTAGCATAACGGCACGATACTAGAGCCGGAATAAGGTCTAGCCTTATCCCTTGCCTAATACTGGCTCGCGCCATAAACAAACCAAATTCAACCAATTCCATTCACATCCCAAACCACATTCAAATAATTTCTCAATAGGATTTCCAAACCCTATTAAATAACAATCAATCAAAGAAATAAATCACCAAACATCCATGGCTTGTACAAATAAATAATGTTGGGGGCTTATAAGCCCTGTCTGCATCCTAAAATATTTTTAACTATAAATTAAACTGAGTGAGAAAGAGTTCTCACCTTTGGTTTCCACTCCGTCAGTCTTGAATTTAACGGTTTAGATTTGGATTTGTTCCAATGCGTAGTGTTCTTCACCTTGATTCCAACGCAACCCGTTTCATGCGATTTATATTAAAAATCATATTTTTAACAATGCTATATATATTTAAGAATCATAGTTTTATAATGATATTATATATATATATATCACATTTTTATAATGCTACTGCATATATAGAAATCACATTTTTATAACGCTACTATATATATATATATATCACATTTTTATAACGCTGCTACATATATAAAAATCACATTTTTATAACGCTACTACATATCACATTTTTATTTCAAAATTATATACATAAAAATCATATTTTTATTTTGAAACTATATATATAAAAATCATATTTTTATTTCGAAATTATATACATAAAAATCATATTTTTATTTCGAAGCTATATACATAAAAATCATATTTTTATTTTGAAACTATATACATAAAAATTATATTTTTATTTTGAAACTATATACATAAAAATCATATATTTATCCTATGACTATATATAAAATAAATACATTTTTAATACCTTTAATCGCGGACGTCGGAGTCGGAGGGTGGAGCAGCGGTTGGAGGCGGTGGTGGGTCGGAGGCGCTACAGTGGTGGTGGGGTAGGCGGTGGTGGCGGGTTGCTAATTTGGGGCTAGGGTTTCGGTTTGGGGAGGCTTGGGGATTCGGGGATGATCGGAGAAGAAGGGGGAGGGGCAGCGGGCCAGGGGAGGTCTGGTGATGGTGGGACACGGCGGTGACGCTCGCTAGGAGGGGCAGAGACGGGGCCGCGGTTTTTTATTTTCTTTATTTATTTTTCTGATTTGAACATGAGAGAGAGAGAGAGTGGAGAGTTGACCAGGAATGAATATATATATTTAATTTTATTTTAATTCCCTTTAAGTTAGTTTTTCATTCGAACCCCAAATCGAACCTACAACTATCGCCCCTAGCTAAGTACCCTCATTTCAAACACAATGTGATATGTTTCGCGAGCCAATTCGACTGTTGCGATCGGATTTTCTTTAAATTAAAATATAAATCAATATATATTGAATTTGAACGTACATTTTAATATACTGGGGCCACATACTAACTCCAAAAATTCCTGAAAAATAAATCTAGCTATGTTTTGATGATACGATCCTAACAAAACTAATTTCGTCGAATTTGGAGGTTGTACGAAAAATGGCCTATTTCGAGTCGATTAAATTCAAATTGAATTGACCAAACACGTTTAAATTCACCACGCTCACATATCAATTCCAAAAATTATGAAAATTGGAATATAACAATAATTTGACATCCCGGATCTAACAAAAGTGGTTTCGTCGAAAATGGAGGTCGTTTGCAAAATGGCTATTTTTTAGGGCTACATATTATATTAAAATATATATAAATTCCATAGCGACTATTTCAAATTTCAAACTGGACTTAACTTACAATTCATAAATTGACATCTCAGTTTCTTACATTCGTTAGAAAGATATAGTTAATTAGATTTCAACATTTCTGGTTTCGTCCAATTCTGACTTATAATGAATTATGTATATTCAATTGAAATTAGAAATCGAATTTTCAAACTACCGCGCCCTTTCAGGCTCGTTTTATAACTAAAATAAATTTATACATTCTAACTTCTATTTAAATAAATTTTTAGTCGTTATTATTCAAAATAAATCATTTTAAATATTCAAAATCCATAAAAATAGCTAAAATAAAATTTTTAAATTGGTACTGAATATCCGGGTTGTTACAGAAACATAAAACCTTGAGTCAGACAACAGTCTTAGTGAGCGATAAAACAACTAACAAACTTCATCAATAAAGTATATTAGAATGGGTAAATAAACGAACTAATCTACCCACAATAATAGAGAAGAACACAACTCCCGTCTTCCCCAAATCGGACAGTGATAGCCTTTACATCAAACATTTCAACCATTCATCCATGGAAATCAAAACAACCATTTATTCATGGCAATCAAAAACAACCATCAATAGCACTCATAACAACCAGATTATAGATCTCACGTAAACCATCCTAATCGAATTCAATACCCCTCAAGCACAAGCCCCAGAGGCCTAAACCATTATCAGACAAACACCCAAGGAACATCTCCTTCGACTTTGGATAATCTACGTGAGGCGGAACAAACAAAACATCCAGCATGCATAACAGACTCTAGCTATCACAGCCAATCCTGCTTCGAAATTATCGTTAATCTTATGACTGGATAAACAATTTGCCATCAATTGTCAAGGGTCAATGGTAAACCCCGGTTCTAGCAAAACCCCATACACCATACGACGAAATGTGTCTAGGCCATACATGACGCCCAGGGTACTCGATCATACGACGAAATCGTGCAACCCCTGCTTTGAGCCCGCTAGAACCTATGATAACAATAATTCCTCGGCCTTCAGTATCTCTAGTCGCCATCGACGGTGACCATCAAATCATTATCACCCAATACAAAACACCTTTGAGTTGTAATCACACCAATTGCATTACGATTACCAACATACACATCACATCACTTCGATACTCCCCATTGAATTTGCTTCGAAGTTATCACCACTCTCGAACCAAAGAAAATATCAATCATAAGGTCTGAAACAATCCATAGCATTCACACATTTAGTATGGAAATAGGCCAACTCGTACAACATCATGACCGACCCCTTTATGTTACCACCACTTGGCCGACCGACCCGTGCAACTCCAGCTCGACCGACCCGTGCAACTCCAGCTCGACCGACCCGTGCAATGACCGACCCATGCAACGACCAACCCGGACCCAACAACCGACCCGGTTCCTCCATTGCTCCAAACATGACCTACCTGACCAGCCAACTAATGTGCGACCGAACCATGGAGTTAGTGACCGAGCTGACCTGTCCACTTCAAACTTCACGACCGACCCGGTTCTTCCAGTAAGACCAACCGACCTGCCTCGACTGACCGACCCACCTCCTGTACAATACGTTGTACTGCATTGTACTGCAGGCTCGATCGACTGACCAGAAGGAGACCAACCCAAAACCTGCTCCAGGCCAATCCAAGTTCAATTCCGACCAAAACTTCGCCAATCGACTATCTCAATGAAATCTATTCATCCAACTCATCAATTCAAACCACAAACATGCTATGAAATAACTAACAACACGAATATAAAGATTTTCACCAAAATTATGCAATTTACACCAAAATCATGATAAATGAACATATTGACTAAATTGCGGATCTAACTGCATAAACATATGAAAACATATGGAAATTACTAGTCTAACTTGCAAAATTAGATCCTATGGCGATTCATATGAAATAAAACTTACCATGGTGTATGTGCATACAACTCATGTACTTGCTTGAATCCGTGTGAGAGATGCATATCACTCATCAATTCTCCAATCGAAGAAAAAACGGTGAAGTTAGATTCCGGACTGCTAAGAACTTGATCCAAATCCTTCGATTCGATGAACTCTCACTTCAAACGATGCAGATCTAGCTTCAAATGGTGTAGATCTTTGATTCCCTTCCTTAGATCTCGATTTTGATGGTGGAAAGGTGCTAGAGGAAGGAGGAACACAAGGCCACCAAATGAGAGAATGGAGAAAGTAAACTATTCTCCATACCTCCCACCCACTATTTATAGCTTTCCACCAGCCTACTAATGGGCCTCTACAAATCAGCCCATTAAGGCTCCCAAAACCTGGACAGCAACTGAAAAACCTTAAAACAATGATTCCTCCCAAACTGCTGAGCCAAATCTTTAATGTGACCAATCTATGGAAAGGGAATCATCATTTCCTTTCCAATGGCACAGGTCTCTACACATGATTCGACCTGAATCAAAATTTATGCCCTGTACAAGACTGACAGAGGAAAATGTTCACAAACAAAATTGGTAAAACTTATGGATATATCTCACATCCTCATATGTAACATATTAAAATATGGGAATGATCCAACCCTCAGGGAATAAAATAAAAATATTTTACGATTTTCTGATATGTAAAATGCGGGTTGTTACAGAAAGAAGGGAAGAAACCTAAACAAATCAGATATGAGAACTTACCTCGCGTAGATCAGAGTTCTAGATGCCTATGTTTTTGATTTACAATTCTTATCTTCAAACCTTGAATCAGAAACCTAAGAACTAATATTTTATTTTCTAAAAAGGTTTGGAGAAGGAAGAGAATGGCAGAGCCTAGGCAGCACCTCAAAAAATATGAGAATAAAACTAGGCCCTGCTAGTCTATTTATAGGCGTAATAGAAAGGTCTGAACCATTGGAATAAATTAAATCTGAACCGCATTCGTAACCAAAAACACATCACAAAACAGACCTAGACTCCTAGGTCGACCCAACCACCATGGGTCGACCCATTGGTCAACCCAGGCACAACTTGGGTCAATCCATCTGGGTCCAGGTGCGACTTCTACTGATGCGTTGATTGATTTGTTAACGTTTATAATTAAACGTTTACTTAGTTGCTCTTTATTCTTCCTTTATTTAACGTTTCCCTTTTATACATTTTCATTAGGTTTGAATTTCAAATGCTACGTATGTATAAATACATACATCCCCTTTATCTTTTAAATGTTAATTAATAACATTATTTTCTTCCAGATATAACTTACCACTTTATAACCTTTATTTTTGAATTGCATGTGTAATGCATGCCTTCTCTTTGTCATTAATTCATTAAATTTGAAATTCCATTGTACACACAAATAAATAAATACATCCTCTGATATTTTAATTCATTATCACAATTTACATTGTTTTCTTTCTCTTTTTATCTTTGCATACATTGTCATGTCTCTCTTTTTAATACACTTCCTTATTTTGTTGCATGCAAATCTAATTACTTTGCATGCTTCTGTTTCTTCTCCTTTTTAATGCATTATGTTTGAATTATTGCATGTAATTTAATTCCCTTGCATGCATCCTTTTCTTTCTTCTTTTTAACGCATGTATTGATTGCATGTATTACTTTATAACATTAGCCTCTTTCTTGTATTAAACCTTTTTTTGCATGCATTACAGTATTTGATTGCATTAATCTTCTTTCTTTCTTTTTATATGCATGCATCATTTTATTACATGCATTCATTCATTTAAATTTTAACTTTAATGTTCATGCATATACATGCATATATGCACAATTAATTATTTTATACTTAAAAATGCGGGGTGTTACATAAAATATATCTGTAATTTGATTATTTTCTTTGTGCGTGCATGCTTAGAAGTTAGAACTACACTATAGTGATAAATCTACATACAGATCAAAAATTACATTATTTCCAACCTATGCTATAGTTTATGATTTCTTTTCATTTATTGGTTGTCCATAAAATACAAAATTAAAGCATACATTGGATGTTGTATATATATAATAAATACTGACATCTATATTTTAATCCTTTTACAATTTATGGATGAAAGATGAAGCCAGATTACTACATATACATAGCATATATATAATGAGTCAACATTCTTTAGAGTAGGCAAACCATATAAAATTACAGTACAGAAGTATAATATCAATTGGTGAACCCTTTATTCAATCCAAGTAGAAGGTTAATCTCATAATACTCATATTTTCATTTGACTTATTGAAGTGCAAAATGAACTGGCAAGAACCCACTACCTACTTATGGTTGAATTGGTTACCCACTTACTGCATATATTACTCTACGTCCTTAATATAAAATATTTATTTCTTCTTCTTCCATGCATGTTTTTGTGACTTATGGTTAAATTGGTTACCGACTTACTGCATATATTACTCTGCGTCCTTAATATGAGATAATATTTCTTCTTCCATGCATGTTTTTTTAATTGTAACATAGGATGGAAGAAGATGACAATTCTCATTCATCCTTGAGCACAACCTCCAACATAGAAATGCATGAACTTCCATCATGCAGTAGAAATGATAACACATTGTATGCTCCGTCTTTACATGTATTCACTTATTACGCAATTTACCTTTTAGTCTTATGCACATAAAATATCAGTAGAATATTTTGATTAACTATTGAAAATTAATTTTTCATGCAAGCACACAAATTTAAATTTACACTGAACTTAAATTTTATACATATTTAACATACAATGCTAAGCGGTTACACATGTATATATACAACTGTTGCAAAATATCCATGTCCGCCAATTATGTTCCAACATTATTCATACCAACAAACTATAATGCGATAAAAACTATGTGATCGTGCAACGCACGGGGTTCCACTTGTACTATAGAAAAAGAGTTGTTTTATTCCTTTATTTTCTTGATTTTTATATGTAAACCAAGGTTCAAGAACTCGGTTTTAGTCATTCGAAATTTTGTCAATTTTGGATAATTTCGTAAAATTCAAAAGTTTCAGTTATGTTTCGGTTACGGTCCAAATTTCGGCTTTCGGTAGTTTGTTAATAAATCTGTAGTATAGATTATATATAAAAAAGAAAACTGTTACTAAGAAAAACAATAGTAAAAGAAAGCTTATATTAAATTACAAGGCTAAAGCCCAAAAAAAAAAGATACGAACTAAAAAAACAAGAACTAATTGATAGGAATAATCCGAAGTTTAACGAGCCTTCCCTCAATAATCCGAAGTTTGAATTATTTCTGAATAATCTAAGTTTGGTGGGTGTCTTGCCAAATTGATCCCAGTTACCCGTTGACCCGTTATAACCGGTTATATCTTTTATAATACGTTCTTCTCCCCATTTCTGCTCTTAAAACACTGCAAAATTTTTGTAATCAGATTGTTTAGGGGAGTACGTTCTTCTTCCCAAATTTTTGTAACCAATTACCTGTTGAGCTAAAGCAAAATTTCTTTTTAATAAAATTAAAACCCAATATACAAAGGGCGTTAGAAATTTCAAATCTCTCACCAGCTCAAAATTCACCGATTCCATTTAGGATTTCGGTTTTTTAATCAGATTGTTTGAGCGACAGATTTGGAATTGGACGACGGTAGATTTAGTGGAAGATGGGAGAAAAAACAGAGAAATTTCAGCCGGGAACTATTGGAGCATTGAGCTTGTCAGTGATTTCTTCAGTCTCCATCGTGATTTCTAATAATGCGTTCATAAGAACGCTTAGATTTAATTTCGCTACTACTTTAACAAGTTGGCGTCTTTTGGTCACATTTTGTTCACTCCATGTCGCGATGCAAATGAAATTCTTTGAGCACAAACTTGGCAGGGGTCTAGCTATTTCCACCCCATTGTTTGCTCTTCACCCCCCAACTAAAATTTTAAAATACTAATTCCAATTTTACACTTTAAAAATTAATTAGACATATAAATCCATGTTTCTTGATGTAATTACAATTCAAATAAACGAGTTGTCAAAATATGTGTTGAAGACTTTATATAAACAAAACCTAAGTCCCCTAAAATAGTTCAAACAACTCACAATTGATAATTAAAAAAAATAAAAATAGCGATAGAATTAAGCATAAAAATTTGTAAATTCAAGCTTGCTCTGAAACGATACTTTGCATAAAGCTAAAACGAAAATACATCAGTATTTAACCATAGCAACGCTTTCAGTCAACAATATTTCATAACAACATTTCGTTTTTTTTTTTTTTTTTGAAAGATAGGAAGCAGAAATAAAATGTAGATTGAAAGAAGCAAAAAAAAGTTTGAATATAAGGAAGAGCACATTTGGAAATAATCGGGGTGGGAAGAGAAAAAAATGGGGTATGTAGTTTCTTTTTAAATCGGTGGGGTGTGAAGAGTAAACATAGGGGTGACAATAGCCGGACCCACCTGGAAGTAATTCCTTGCACAATTTTGCTGGAGACTCTCTTCTTTAGAACTTGTGTTGCACAATTTTGCTGGCAATAATTACTTTAACAACTGTGACGGATCTATAACTCAGCCTTCTTTGCTCTATCTTGTCTTTGCTTGCGATTCTTACAACTTGCATGTGACTAACACCATACAGAAGAAGTTCAAGGTTTCTTCCACCCAAGAACTCGCTTTTGCTTGACAACAGGGAGTTTCCACGTTGAACCAAATTTATCTCGCAACCAAAATCGCTTGAAATCAGTTTTCGATTTGGAAATCAGTTTTCAGTCTTCGATTTGGAAATCAGTTTTCTATTTAGAAAAATTCCTAGGCTTGCAACCTCACAAAAATCAATTTATGATTTGGAAGCAACCTCACAAAAACCAGTTTCCGATTTAAAGTCGAGCAAGGAAGAAGAACGATTAAGAAGAAGAAATGAATTTGCGTTAGAATTGGTAAAGTAAAAAAGTTAAAACCGGCTATAGCAAGTTATTAGGTCAGTGAGATCAATTTGGGAAGGCACCCCCAAACTTTGAATTATTTAGAAATAATCCAAACTTCATCTTATTATGTGAAGGCACGTTAAACTTCGGATTATTCCTATCAATTAACAAAACCAAAGCATTTGAGTTTACTGCCTGCCCACTTAGCAGATCTGCCCGAGTTTACTACAGATAAAAGGGCACTTTCGTTCTCAAAAGGAACTTTGCTATTAACCATTTACAAAAAAAGAAAATGTTGTTGTTGGATAAACTCGCCTTCACATTCTCCTCTTCTTCTTCTTTGCAAATCTAAGGTACTAATGTTTTTTTTAAGGAACTTGCTACAACGACCTCTTTTCTGCATAGCGGGAAATACGAATTTGGATTCAAGGGCAGATATCAGGGGAGCTCTCGGAAATCGTGCGGTGGAAATGATTCCCGCTCAAAAGCGGTGGATTTTCCGCCGGTTGAACTAGTATTTCCGTTTTTTAAAACAATGATGAAACCGAATTTGAAAACTAATTTCGGCTCGTTAAGGATGGGGTATAGCCGAAATTTCGGGGTATCAACTAATACATCGAACCATGGTTTTTTGTTTAATTCTAATAAAAACATGTGTGCAAAGCCTTAAAATTGCAATTTTGGTATAAACCACGAATACATCTGCCTAGATGATTTGTAGGTTGATTTTTTTTTCTTTACTTTCTTCGCTTTTTATTCTTTGGTGATTCTCTTTGTAACTCTAAAATTTCACGTTCAAAAAGAATATTGTTATTGACACTACAGAAATGGTCAAGGGGGAACATGGATGAAATTTGGCAAGGCTTTGTCGAATTTATTCACGAAACTTAGGTGGGACCCGTGCTTCGCACATGGGTGGCGGAGGAAATAAAGCGGTAGTTGATGTTGAAGTGATGGTGGGGCTGTGATGCCCCTATACGGTTGACCTGTAGTAATTTACTAAACTGATGAAGAGGTCAGGTGCATTAAAAATGTAAATGTTAGTTGTTTGGCATGTAGTAAGGTGTAGAAAATAGGCAACCTGGTATTGGATTTATGTACGTGTGGGTAACGTCCAAGAAGTTGAAAAAGGCAGAACCTTTGTACGATGTCTGATGTTATAAATCCAGACAAAGCTGCCATGGATGTGGAAACTGTGCATGTAGTAAGGTGTAACGGGTGCATAGCAATAGAAAATGGAAGTTAAAAATACAGTATGATTGAACAAAGTAGTTGACAGTAGGCCAAGTACAGTAACCGAATGAGTAATGACTAATATACATACACAGACAAACATTAAAAATGTGAAATACTGTCAAATAGTTAATTACGAGTTAACATACAACACAATAAGGTTTTAAAAATACTAAGTGATATAACAGAACATGAACAGAAATATTGGAGACTTGGCACATAGATGGGATGGGTGGACTCAATGTTTCAAATCTCACAAATCTCACCCGAGATCTCTTCCAATATCTCGTTTTGGACTCCTTCCGAAACGAAACAACAAATATCACTATAAATCTCCTTTTCTATACATCGCTCGAGATATTGCAATATCGAACGATATATCGACCGAGATGAAATACTGGAATATCGTCCGAGATCTTATTTTTTTTTTGTTAAAATTTAAATCTGTGCTTGAACTAGAACAATAATAAAAAAAACTCAAATCTAGTCATGTTAATCTTTTGTTATTTTACATTTTGCATGTTAAATGACCATATTGTATGTTCATATATGTTCTACAATGCTTATCATTTTCATATTCATCTTTTTTACATACATGTTACCTATGAAATTACGTTTTTATAGTCTATTTATGTTGAATTTTTTAATGTTTGGATCCTTTTAATGTTTTATGTCTAACAATATTTCTATTTTAAGCATTTTACGATTTAGAGTTTGAATGATCTTTCGCAAAATAAAGAATTATAAAGTTATTTTGCAATTCAAGTTTAAGTTACTATGATTTTAATAGCATTCATAAAAAACAATTTGTAAAAATTTTATTTTTTAACATATCATGTATCCCGAAATTGTTCCGATATGAACTTTTAGATCCGAGATGGAAATACGAGATGAACTCCCAAGGTAGACTCATCTCGTTCGAGATCTCCCCCGATATGAGATCAAGTCTATAAATTCCCAAGATGAAACGCGACCGGTAACTGAGATTTAGAACCTTAGGTGGACTGGTTATCAGTTCATTCTGCGTCTCTTTGACATGCTCTTTATCCCTGACCACCATGTGTTTGTTCCTTCAGCTCCTGAAAAATAATGAATATGAGCTTGACAAACTGGTAATGCAAATTAGTAGTATTTACATTAAAACAAACAAAATTAATTACAATAAAGCTATCGGGGAGGTGGGTTTTCCAAATATATATACTGGAGGGAAGTTCATGAAATTGAAGGAGCGTACATTAATTACGATGCCAGTAGATTTCTGTTTTGTCAGCATTGTTCGTGCAATCATTATCCGTTGGTTGATCATCAAGCTGGATAGAAAACATTTATCTTAACATTAAAGACAATCAATATGATATATGCATCGCACACATTGTACACCAGATGTAATGTTGTACCTTTTGCTTTGCTTTCCGATCCGAGTCTACTTGTATAATTTCTTTTGCCTCTCAATGTCCATTTTTGAGTGTTATTTTAACGGACTATCAAGTAGCTCATATACACAAATATTTACTACAATGCATGAAGTTTAATTCATAATAACAGAACAATGTAGCCTCTCTTTTCTTGCAATTTAATACAATGGTTTTTTTTCCCAACAAAACGCTATGTTGTCAGTTAGAACATTCTTTATATATATATATATATATATATATATATATATGTATGTATGTATGTATATATATATAAGACTTATGGACAATTCAAATATATAATAGATTTCATGCATGCTATGACACTCTGTAATATTAGCAGTAACAAATTAAGAGTGTTGGCTTAAATAGACCTTTAACCTAAATTAGTCAGGTCAGTAGGTGAACGTTAAAGAACTGGAAAGATATAAGGTGAAAACCATAATATTCAATGATTTAAATCCTACTAAACACATACAAATCAGTAGATAGAATTAGATAGTGACGAATGAAAAATCGCAACAACACAAACATGTTTGATCAGTAATAGGTACATAATAAAGATTTAGAACAAAACTTACAAAAGATTGGCACTACACGTGTTGTATTTGGTGTTGTCCTCTTATCATAAATTACAAAATTAAAGCTTTTCCTTTGATTTATAGTGAAGATGAATAGGATAGCTATCCAACCTAATACCAAACTTGTTTAAGTGAACATATTGCTATACATAGAGAAGGACATTTGCTTAGCAGAGTTTAAAAACAAAAATTATCATAAAAGAATTAGTGAGAAAGTAAAGGTTATAAATATAGTGCGGTGCTAAGGGCACCACAATATGTTCTTCCTAATACCGCGACTAAAAAATACCACAAGAGTTAGTATTACACTCTTCTTAATACCATGCACTTAATAAATAAGGGCTACCACACTTTTTTACCCTATTTCTATTTCGCTCGATATTCGTTCATCCTCATTTCTAAAATTGATTAACGAGCTAAACTCTAGATCTATAACCGATCAACGAATTCGAAGCTGCAATGCCGAGTAATATACAAAAGCCGTGAATAAGGTTTGAATTAAGCAAACTAGAAGAGAAAGTAAGAGATTACCGTACGAATTTGAATTTTTCCCATGAGAGATGCGAAAAAGACAGTGATTATGCGAGATTAAATTTTTTAGACTAGCTTAGTACGTGATTAGTTCGGCAAATAATGATTGGGTGAGAGATTAGAATGGAGAAGAAATGTGGTATTAGGAAAAATATAAAATTTAATGAGTTTTATTTTTTTAATTGCGGTATTAGGAAGAACATATTGGGTTCCCTTAACACCACACTAAATATAATGTACAGTCTATTCATCAAACAGAATTATGTGCAATAAATCAAAACATTTAAAATATGAGCAAGGCTAGTAATCAATCAGTTTCCATATACAGGCATAACATTTAAACATCATACAAGTAGATGAATTGAGAATCATTGTTAGACAAAACGATAGTCAGTAAAATCATTAGTTCTTAATAATGCTTGCAGCTGCAATTTATGCTTAATTTAGTAAAATCAGTCCCTGCATTTTAACAAGTTACATAGGCAGTATAAAACAACGTCTAAATTAACATTAATATATCATTTCAAAAAGAAAACTCCGCCATTTTGTACCCAGTATCGATCACTGCCGACGTAAATTTAAATTTAATTATTTTTGAAAGCATACTTATTATCTTTCTATATACAATGATCATGTCATAGTACAATGTTTCTTATTTAACACAAACTATGGTCATAATCAAAATGGAAGAATAATACAATGCTCAAAACAAATAATGATTGCTATAATGTGTTACGTAGAGTTTGATTATGGGTTTAAGGTTCAAGAACTCAGTTTCGGTCTCGATTTCGGCCGTTTGAAAATTTGTTAGTTCGGGCGGGTTTCGTAAATTTCGTTGGTTCCGGTTTCGGTCCAAATTTCGGTTTTCAGTATTTTGGTTACGAAATTTTTAACGATAAATAACATGAAAATATATTATATAAAGAAATAGAATACAACATACACCATTCTAAATTTACTACATCCAATAACTATTTTTTGGAGCTATATATGGATTGTTTTCATAATCTTCTTCATCAATTTCTGTCGCATGATGCGATGGGTAGTCATAGTGCATCTGTCATGTACCTATGAACGTTGCCAACATGTTATCAAATGAGGAGGGTTCATCATTATGTGTTGTATTGTAGAGAAGAAGAGATATTGTGAAAGATTTCATTCATGCAGTACTGACAATTACAAAGCAATAAATAGACAAAAGAACAAAAATATCTTTGAGCAATTATTCCTGGCCTTATTATCTCATGCAGTGAAAACAGGAAATATCTTTGAGCAATTATTCCTGGTCTTATTATCTCATGCAGTGAAAACAGAAAATATCTTTAAGCAATTATTCCTGGCCTTATTATCTCATGCAGTGAAAACATGAAATATCTTTGAGCAATTATTCCTGGCCTTATTATCTCATGCAGTGAAAACAAGAAATATCTTTGAGCAATTATTCCTGGCCTTATTACCCCCCGGCAAGCTCAAGCTCAAGCAATTATTCCTGGCCATGTAAGAGGTGGAGCAGCGAGCAACAATGGACAGAGCTCGCTCAGAGAGGGTTGATTTGATCCAAAGCAAGACAAAACGATCTCGTTTTTTCCAATCGAGAAATGCTGGATTTGGATTGGTGGACATAGCACCATCTGGAGTGGGAAGAATCTCGGGTGGGGAATTAGAAGATAAGACGAAGGATTCAAGATCGAAGGTCTCAAGGGATGAAATGATTGTTGTACGCCACAGTGAATAATTTTCTCGGTCTAGTTTGATGCTAATAGGAGGAATCTGAAAATTGAGTTGAGAAGGGGTTATGGTAGCAGCTGCAAGGAGATTTTGATTTGTAGAATTATTGAGAGACATGGCAACAATTATTTTTGAGTGTTTAGAAGTACTCTGATACCATGTAGAGAAGAAGAGATATTGTGAAAGATTTCATTCATGCAGTACTGACAATTACAAAGCAATAATTAGGCAAAAGAACAAAAATATCTTTGAGTAATTATTCCTGACCTTATTATCTCTTGCAGTGAAAACATGAAATATCTTTGAGCAATTATTCCTGGCATTATTATGTATATGCAATTTGACTATTTTGATCACTTGATATATCGCTGTTGTATGTCTCATTTGCTCCGTGATAGAAATAGTCTCCAGTGTAATCAGAAGTAGAATGCCTGTAATTGGGTGGATCTTTTGATGTATATGGGTTATTAGCATAATCGTAATTTAATGGTTTTTCATATTAGACATTTAAATTACTATCTCTTCTTTCACGAGTACGCACCACACCTCTCCGGACATATGGTATAGTTGGTCTCTGTGAACCACCAGCAACACTAGATCCAACACCATAATTACTTGCTAAACTGATGTTGTGACCACCAGCATCATCGTTTGAAGAGCCACTGCTATTTCCAGTGCTTTGACTTGTCGTTCGTGCTGGTATTCCATCCACTGCAGCAACAACATTATGCATCATATCAACCATCGCAGGATCGTCGTCAAGCAACCGTGGTTCAACTTCTGTAGTCCACTCTGCTAATGGATCCTCCTTGTGAAATATATGATTTAGATCAATTAATTGATCATTTGTATCACGACATTTAACATTCTTAGCTCTTAATCTCATATTGTAATGTACATATACCAGCTTTTCAAGATTTTCCATTTTGATTCTATTTATCAGTTTTGTATGAATCATGGAAAATGTAGTCCAGTTTCTTTCGCAATTTGAGGAGGAAACTGTCTGACTAAGAATATGCATTGCCAAACGTGTAAGGTGTGGGGCATCCACTCTACCGATTATTGACCATCACTGTGTAGGAGAACAAACGCTTATGGCGTCTCTTGCTTTTGAAGAGCCAAATTCGCCAACTTTCATTCTATAAATGTCCGCCTACGTGCAGGAGAACTACCTCCTTTTTTTCCATATATGAATCGATTCTTGCAGCAGTACGAGTTTCAAAATCTTCTTCCATCCTTATGGATTTACCACGGACGTTCCGCTCTGTTTGACTAGAACTGACGCCTGATTGCCTATGAGATCTTTGCATCTCCTGTTCTCTGAATATATCTCTGCTTTCTTGCATTGCACGACGAACATTCCTATCATCTTCGCTGTCCAAGTCATGTTGTTGAGGTTTATTCATCAGTTCTTCTTATATGCGTTGCTTCTCGAGTTTCCCTTTATTACGATCATTTTTTTTCCCAACGATATGCGCTCGCACAAGTTTTTTAACATCTTGAGTAACGTTTGTGCATGCCATTACATTGCCTCATACGTCCGCCAAGTGTTCTTTCAGACGTGTTACACCACCACCGTTGATTTTTTTGTTGTAGAAACTGCACTTCGTTTTATGAACATTACCATCGATTGAGGTACCGTAATTCCAACCGATTTCAGTAGTGTTTGTCTGATTCTTCATAACGTGCATGTAAATTGTGAAAAATATTATGAGAAACTTTAAAATAAATTTTTTATTTTAAAATTGTGCTATAAGTAAAACAAATAAAAAACTGAAAGCATCTTTTTTTAATTTGAAAATAGCTTTCTACCGCATACATGGAAAGCTGTACTGAAATAATTAAAAGCATGGACATATGTGGACCGTGGACTGTATAAAAATATATCATACATGATAACGCTAACATACCGTGGACTGTATAAAAATATACCATACATGGATTTCCACATCATCATAAATGAATTCAATTTATAACGCTGCAGCACATGGATTGCCATATCATCCTCCATATTAAATGAATTCAATTTCCTCCGCTTAAAACATACCCAGAATCGAACAGAAAAAAAAAAAAAAAAAAAAAAACCGTCGTATTTCTTTTCGATCAGAGAGAGAGAAAAAGAAAAGAAAAAAAGAAGACAATTGTCGATCGAATCGATTTCAATAATCGATTTAATCTCAGCAGAAGAAAAGAGGAAGCTCACGAAATTAGGCTGGAGTATTGCTGATTGATGCGGTTTTTGTGTTAAATTGATTGCTGTAAGTTTAAATTCCCAGTTGTATGTTTTATAGGGTTTAAATTTACTGTTGATTCACGGATATTAAATTTTACGATGATAGAATTTGATTCGATTCACTTTGTTTGATTTTTTTTTTCGGTGGCTTTATTTCACGTCTATTGTTATTCTGCGTACGAGATTCTCCTTTTTTTTTTTTTTTCCCTTAACCCTAGTCCGATCCCCAGTTTGGGGGACAATTCTGGCTGGTCCCCCACCGAAACCGATCCGGTAACCCCGAAATCTCGGGGTACCGGACGAGTTTTTAAACCTTTCCTTAACGTGTTTACTTGTATAATTCCTTTTTCCTCTCACTGTCCAGTTTTGAGCGCTATTTTAACAGACTATCAAGTAGCTCGCACATACAAATATTTACTATATTTCATCAAGGTTAATTCATAATAACACTATAACAGAACAATATAGCCTCTATTTTTTCAATTTAATACAATGATTTTTTTCAACAAAACGCTATGTTGTCAGTAAGAACATTCTTTGTGTGTGTGTGTATATACATGTCATTGTTTTAAAAAACCCGCCTCGAGGTTCACTTCGAGAAAATAAAAGATAAAACGCATTGAAGCTTATTCGAAAAGGCTTTTTACCTCTAAAGCTTACGCATCAACAACTTGAGGCATACAAAACGCATAAAGCGTCCTCAAACAGTTGAGGCATGTGACTTAAAACCTTTTTAATTTTTAATTGCAGATATCAACACAAAAATGTCATTAAACCTCAATTATTTAATGGAAATAAAAAAGACGAAATTTAAGAAAATAAAGATTAGCATTTTTTTTACTTTTCAATTTCAATATCGACATAATCAAGTAAAATTATTTATGAAATAATGATCATGAGCAATGTAATGATTTCTCATTGTTATTTAAATAATGTTTTTCAATACTCTGTTAGATCTCGAAATAAATTTTGCAAATTGATTTGAATTGATAGAACATATCAAAATTGGAATCTGATGTAATCTTCTAATAGTTTTGGGAAATCCAAATTTGAATCATATGAGTTTCGATTATTAATCATAATAAAAATATATATTTGGTAAAATTCGGATCTTAAATTATTTGTTTTTCATTTTTGCATTGGTTAATTTAAAGTGTCAGAATTTTTTAATTTGTTTTGCGTTTTATTTTTACCCGAAAAGTTTACACCTCAATGCTTCGAGGCTTACGCCTCGCCTCGAAGACCTGAAAGCGCCTCATGTACGCCTTTCGCGTTTTAAAACTTTGATATATATATATATATATATATATATATATATATATATATATATATATATGGGTAATGTCTATTTAGACACAATTTTTTTACACAATTGATCTCCACCGTTGGAATGCCCTCTGAATTCCACTCCTCCACACAAGGACAAAAAGATCCAACTGTCGAGGCTTTGTGTCTCCATATTTGTGTCTAATTTTGTGTGTATATATATATATATATATATATATATATATATATAGAGAGAGAGAGAGAGAGAGAGAGAGAGAGAGGCATGTTCAATGACACCCGAAACATTGGAGTACTCCTTTAGCCTCCCTATTCTCCACCAAGTATTTTCCTCTCTCTCCTTCCACTCACTCATTTTAATATAAATTCGGGATTTATATCAGGGGGCTTTTGAGGGGCTAAGTTTTTGGGGTGCCATTGAACGCTCACCATATATAAGGGGCTAAGTTTTTAGGGTGCCATTGAACGCTCACCATATATATATATATATATATATATGTGTGTGTGTGTGTGTGTGTGTGTGTGTGTGTGTGTGTGTGTGTGACTAATGACTCATGCACAATTCAAATATATAACGGATTTCATGCATGCTATGATATTCCAATGAACAAATGATGATTTTAATGTGTCGCAGTGCCATTTCATTTGGTATCTTCTTAATTCTACCAAGAAAAAGCATATTTATCCATAAAAGGAAAATGAAAAAAGGATTGGGTAATCCTTGATCATTCATAATTTCAACCAAAAACTATGTCTGTAGAATGGATCGAGGCAAACATCTGTCTCTCCTCTTTCGCCCAGTATAAACATCGGCCTTGGCTCGGGTTGGTCCTGTCAGATTACTTGCACATGTTGTACTGATGTTTGTTTTTGAAATGTTTTTATTTTCATGTCATTAAGCACTTGTTGTAGTAACTTTTTCAATCAAAACTACTAAGCATTAAATGCTTTTGCTTGCAGACAAGTACAATTAAAATTGATCAGAATTCAATCCAACTCCTTATTTGAAATGAATGCAACCATTGTGTCAGTGAACCATTCGGATTGTATTAAAAAGCTTTGATCCGAATTTGAAATTGTTTAGAAAAATAATTTCTTCCATTTTATTTCTGATTTATTAACTTTTATTTTTCAGTCCATAATCTAAATTTCCGTTTATAATGGTGCTACCTTATTATAATAAGATTTCACTCTTCATTCTGATCCAAAATGTCACTGATTGCATATTTAAGGTATTTTATGCTGTTATCGATCCAAACTTGTGGGGGAAACCAGAAAAGATTTAAAAGAAGATGATGATAGAATAATTATTAAATTTCAAGCTTTAACTATCTTGACAAATAATTACAAAAAATCAACATAAAAACATTAAATTTTAATTTAGTCATGATAAATAAGTGAAGACAAATTAGTTTTTTGCAATGTTGCGCAAAAGTATGTGCACTTAGGCTCGCAAGGTGAAGAAAAAACCAGGGATCAAGCCTTGCATTTTATTGGCACTACCAAACTAATTCGATAATCATAATTCATAAATTTATCTTATTTTGAATATATATCACATATATTGGATAAGTTAGCTCAATTGGAGGTTAAGAAAAAAATAAAAAAAATTGACTGCCAGTATTTAATCGTAATGTTACAGGTTTGAGTACTTTTGTGCTTTGTACACTCCACTTGCCTTTGATATTTTGATTACATAGTAAAACACAGTTTACATGTCGATTGGAGGGATTGGTACAGTTTCTGGTAAGAGAAAGAAATACATTAGATTCATCAAGGGATAGAAAGTCACTGTTTCACTCTACTTTAGAGTTCCGAAGTTAATATTTACTGTTGACATGGCAGCTGCTTCCTACTACTTGTATACTGTAATTCTCCTATACTGATGACTATTAACAAAAATGTATGCACAACACCATCTTCTCTAAAATAAAAGTCACCCTTCATCTATATACATTGAAAAGCACCTTTTTTAATCCGGTTTTTATTTTTATTTTTCATGTTATAGGCTGTAAGAAAGTAATGTAAACATTGATTGGCTCACATCCAAACACAGTGAATGATATTTGAAAGCATTCTGATGTGTTCGCTTATTTGAGAATAGTGATTGCTCAGTTAGTTAGGCATATATTTTCAGCAGAAGTAATCTAATTAGGAGAAGAGAAGCAATAGTGGTTAGGAGGTGCATGTCAATGAATAAGTTTCTCATTAACATATGATGAGATAAAATATTTGGAGGTACTAATTTGAACTGCATATGTTGTATGCAAACTGCATAATCTTTTATTTCTCATATGTGTATAACACGTATAGATGTTGTGGTGTAACCGTATTGCAAAACCGACCTACAACGTAGAAGATACCGATTACATTGATTGGAAATGGACCGAGTACAAAAAAATCGTACACAATTATCGACCGCCACACGATTATGAAAATATTCTTTTGTCTGACTCACCGCATAGGACTAAAAATTCTGTTTACTTGAAAGAGAGTAAATTAGCCATTTCTAGATGCATGTAGAAAAAACATAGCGCAAGAAGCAAACCTAAAATTAGCGAAAGTATTTAATACCGACTGTAATATTGTGTCAATTAGTTTGGATATACTACGTCATTTTTCAAGTAATTAAGATGTGCAAGATAGTGGATGGCATCATACTTCTAGAAATATGCATACAAAACAACTCGGGAATTAAAATTCACATTCATATATATATATATATATATATATATATATATATATATATATATATATATATATATATATATATATCAACGAACATAATTAGAAACATATGCGTAAAGACAAAAGAAGTGTGATTGACGAAAACATATGGAGCTAGCATAAAATCGTACCTCACTTATCCGATGGGTTGGCTTTTAGAAAATTTCCATCCACGGGCAGAAGAATGATTGGGTTACAATCGGATGAGTCGTGCATTTCTACTTCACCGAATCTAAGTAACCGCAACAGAAAAAATAATTCAACCCAAGTTTTAGTAGAAGGTAAACTGGAACTGATACGTCAAGATTAGGATTGCAAGCGGTACTGGTGGGGTATCAGGAAAGGCTTCCCCTTTTTCGTAGTATTTGAAAAATTAAGTGGTAAACAGTAGTATAAAAGTCCAACTTGTGAAGTAAATGGTTTTTAACTAATTCAGTTCGGTAAAACGTAAAACTACCGAACGATTTTCTATCCACACAGTGGGTAAATTAAAAAAAAGTGTGGTTTACAAAGACTTCCATCAGTGGATGCCTAGCACGCTGTACAAAATGTAAATAAAGGCCAGGTTTTGTACGTAATTAATAATAGATTCCCGCTGTGTGTTGCAATGTCTACAAAATGCGAAGTGGATTAACAAAATTGAATGAGGCGGACCAATTGGAAATGCAAAGAGTAGGAATGAAAAGTGTTTAAATCATACCAGTTTAAAGTTTGGTCAATTAGGTGAAGATGATGTCGGGAACGGCACCGGCAGGGATCGATGCTGATGTGAACGTGTCTGCCGAAGATGGCAGAAGTCGATTAATCTTCAGCTTCAACTGATCTTCCAAGTTCCAGGAAGACGGTGCGCTATTCTGTCGAGGAATAAAAAATTAGGTCTGAACCGTGGGAAGCAGTGAGGATGGAAACACATTCACAAGTACGAAGGCGTAAAGGGCGTTAATTTTGGCGTGCCGGTTAACCATAAAATTCAGCGGAGTAGAAAAGGGAAATTGGGTAGATTAAGTTGAGGAGGGAACAGTTGGAAAGGGAAGTGAATAATTTCGGATGTTGGTTTAAAGTGGTTTATTTTGAAATGCTGTGGGCTGAAGGGTGCCAACTCAACATTGTTATATTCATGTTTTTTATTATAAGTAATAGATTTAACGGGGTGTGATTGAGTTTCACCCTTAAATTCGACAAAGAACCACGGAAAATGAAAAAAAAAAAAAAACAAATTTTGATGGGTCTATATCGAAAAAAAAATAAAAAAAAAATCAACCTATAAATCATCTAAGCAGACATATTCGTGGTTTATACGAAAAATGCAAATTAAATTCTGTGTACATGTTTTTATTATAATTAAACAAAAAACTAGAATTTGTGTTATAGAACATTTGGATTTCTACTTTTTGGATGTTAAGCTTTTGGAAAGGAATAAATTAACATATCAGGTTTCAAAGTAGTCGATCATCTACAGCTGGAAAAATTTAACATGCTAAGTTACTATATGGCCACTTGTGTCCATGTTGATGTTGAGTCGGGGATATCAACATGTTGTGTCCTTTGTGATGAAGTGGATATAGTTGCAGATTGTGTCTTTTATTGCTCGTTAGGCATGATAACAAACTGCGAATGAGATCAAATACTGTTGATATCTGGAGACGTAACAATAATAAACAGAAGTAACCAATGAGTATCTAAAGTTATGATTATAAACTAAAAGATATCATAAATTAATTTCCAATTAAACAATAGCTTCAAGCAAAATGTGTTATGCTTACAAATTCAAGCAAATTTTCAACAATTTATCCTGACAACTAAAAATAACAGATAGACGCAGCTCGTTTTGGTGTTACAAACTTAGTTTGAAATGCTCATGTAACAAACAGTAGTGTAGTTTTCATCGATGATTTTATTAACAAAAAATCAAAGGCATATTCTCAAAAATTGAGAGACATAAATTTACATTAAGCAAATTCCCAATTCTTAAAAAAAAAAAAAAAGAATGTTGATATTATTTTGTTATTAGAATTTTTGAAAAGCTTGATTGATTTACTTTGTGTTGCAAACAAACTAAAGATTTTATTTCCCAAAGATGTTCCATTATGCTCAATATATTTTCATTTTAAGAACATCTTTGGCCGTACCACAATTATCAAGGATGATTTTATTCATCTTTGGCCAGTGATTAACAGGATAAATCTATTAGAAAGTGTTTAAAAAAATATATGTACAAGTTTCAAGATTAATAAAACAGCCTGTAAGTAATATTCATTTTATGAGTTTGATCCCTTGGGATTTCAACTTATGCTTCATGGAAGTAAAAAGAATTACAAGGTAAGAAAAATAAAAACAAAAGAAAAGCAGAAATCAAAATTTTTCTAAGTAGAAAAGTTGACTGAAGAAGCTGTCCAAAGAGTGTGACTGAAAGAAAAATCAGTCGCCTATTTTGAGTGGGAAGAAAAAAATAGTCAATTTTGAAAGCAGGAGGAAACCCTAGTAGCCCTTTTGAGGGAAAACGATGAGTAAACTCAGAGTGGCGAAAGAAAATAAGTTTTGGGAATAAAATTTGAGGCTAACTTACCATGTCTGTTGTAAAATCTGTTATTAAAAAAAGTAATAAATAACTTCCCAGTTTTGTATGGATTTGAAAACCCTTTTTTACAGAAACGTTAAATGAAATAATAAAGGTTGATTATGTTGTATATTATAGCATTTTCAACTTTAATGGTTAATATTAGATATTGAAATTATTTTTTATCCCAAAGCAATAATCATCAGATGTAGATTTAAAAAAAATCCCCTACTGTATGTATTGTGTAGTTATATGCTAGTGCGGCAAAATTTAATTTGTATAAATTTGGAAAGTTAAATATGAAACTTACTGAAAAACATGCACGAATAATTTAAAAGTTTTCGAAATAACTCAGATCTTGTTTAAGAAATTTTAAACTTATATCGATAAAAGTTAAAACACTTAAGGTACAAAACGGTATTAATAGAATTAAGCAACTTCAAAAGATATTTATACCGACCAAGTGATGTACTACTTCAATAATATTGGCAATGTATGAAAGAAACTGTACTGACATATAGTGACATAAAGTTGGGTCGCTAGTTTAGACTTTAGAGTGACAATAGAAATATATAGTTGCGTGGTAAAAGATCAATATGTTTTATGTCGTCTACAATATCTAGTAAATGTTTATAATTGTGATTAGTATAGCTTTAATTTATATGTTCAATTGTGATGTATCATAAAGTCGTTTATGATTAGGGTCATTTACTATCAATATAACCAATGAGGTAAGGTAGCATTTAGAATGATCAATATATTTGTCAATATCTTTGTACATATAAAGCATTTTGAATAATCAATATATTTTTGATATCTATCTTTGTGCATATAAACAATATTAGTATATGCAAGTCAGAATATACATTTTAAGAGAAAATACAAAGATATCGCAGATTTTGGATATGGACAGGTCGAGCGTACGGGTTTTGGTTAGGGGAAAAAATGTAAACCTGCAATGGGTCTGCAACACGTCTAGGGTTGGGTTTTGTTTGATTTCGATAATTCAATAATTTCATATTTAGAAGACTTCGAATATAGTTGAGTCGATACGAACTTATGACTCAAATTTATTGCCTCTTTTAATTCATAAAAATGACAATTATTATCTGAGTAAGAATGGGTCGTCTAAATGATTAAATAAGACATTTTATCAGAAACACGCATATCAGAAGAAATTGAAAAAATAAATTCAAGTTGATAAATGTATTCCATGTGCATCGATATATTATCATCAATCAATTACTTCAACCCTAGACTATAATCTATTTTCAGATTAATAAGTTCCTCTCAAGTTGTTTTTTCTTTTCTCGAAAGTAATGGGATCTCCTCTCCGCAAGTGGATGACAGTATGTCACGATAGTGGAGAAATATAAAATATGTATATTTTATTTGTACATCTGTGATTGTGATTGTTTATTTTGGGACATTAGTTTTCTGTTTAGTCTATCTCATGAACCTATTATTTCCGCTGCATTTGCGTGCGTTAATCCTGTTTAACAAACGCGGACCGGGTATGGAGTACCAAAAACCTATCTAGTTGTCATCTCTAGCTAAATCCACAACGAGTACTTAAAATATTGTATGAGGAGTTTATGTTTGGCAAGTGTTTTGACATTATGACCATTTAACCTTAAAGTTTGGATTTTAACTGCGGTTATTTTCTATCGACTTTCCGTACATATTATATCTACCATTGTTATCACGACGACGACTAGTCGACGACTCGACTAGTCGATCAGTCGCTCGAGAAGATTCGACGATGGTCGACTTTTCCATTTCGACGATACTGGGCTAAATCGAGCCCAGAAAACCCTAAATCGAGTCCAGAAAACCCTAAATCGAGCCCGAAAACCCTAAATCGACATCGAGAAAACCAAAATGCTCTTCGTCGCATAACAAACCAGATCGATATCGCATATCGATTAAAAAAAACCTAATTATATTATATGGATGTCTGAACTTATGGATGTTTGTTGAATTTGAACCTATTATTATGGTTGTTTGTTGAATTTGAACCCATTATTATGTTATCTTTGTTGAATTTGAACCTATTATAAATTTATAATTATATCTAATTATATTATATATTTAAGTCTAATAAATATATGTATATGAAAGACTTGTCGACTAGTCACGACTAGTCGGGCGATTTGTCGACTAGTCTTCTAGACGGTAGTGGCTCGATTTGGCATCGTGATAACCTTGATATCTACTGTTTTTTCATTGATCAGGTATCGAGCAGCAATGATACCAAGAATTGTGACACTGGCTAGGGGGAGACTGCTGATGATGGTGAAGTTTCTGATGATGTGGTGTGGCTTCGTTAGAAGAGGTATAAGACTTTATCTATTAATAAAGATTTAGCAGTATACGTTCACAATTTCGTTTTTAGGTTCTACTTAAAAAAAAAATCTATTGGCTAGCCAACACCTAAATGATTCACTCATAAACATGCATTAGAGTAGAATGTTAGAGCCCTTATTGTGTAGTTTTGCATATTATGTTTAGCATTTCCAATATGAACTGCAGAATATGAAGAGAGTGGAGAAGATAATATGAAATTTCTTAGCGATTACGATGACGAAGTCAATAAAACATCTTTTGTGGTTTTTATTTTTATTTTGGGAACATGGGAAACAAAATGATTTTTTTTTTTTTTTTTTTTTTTGGGTGCTTTTGGGACTTGACAAAAGCAGATGGAAAAATTTATTCCGTTCGTTTTTATTCATCGTTGTAATGGCTAAGAATTTTAGATAATTTCTTTTTTTTCGATATTTTGTAATACACAATGAAAACACAAAGCACAAAGCTTAAAAATGAAATCAAGCAGGGCCTTATAATTTAAAACTTTGAAGTTGCAGTACATAACATGATGACTCTTCATTAGGTGTGAATGGAAAATGCGATCAAGTGAAGAGGAGTGAAGCACTGGATTTAGAAGAATTCTCATGGTTAGGTTTGCCCCCTGATGTTGTAAGATCGATATTTTCAGTGATGCGACTTGAGGACGGGGCAAAACTAGCATGTGTGTGCAAGCAGTGGAGAGACATAGATAAAACACTAGCGCCCGTCTATCCGATAGGCAAAAGTCCCCTGTTGATCCATGTAAAGTGCAAAGAAGAAGGAGGCAAGTTGGCCATTTACCATTACTATAGCCCGTTCTTAAACAAAACATTCCAAGTGGAATGCATTTTGGACTTGAGAGGGTACCAGATCATTAGTGCAATAGATGGAACTCTACTGGTCTACAACCAGGATGAGATGCTGATGAGGTTGGTCGACCCTTT
This sequence comes from Allium sativum, assembly GCA_030737875.1. Taxonomy (NCBI): domain Eukaryota; kingdom Viridiplantae; phylum Streptophyta; class Magnoliopsida; order Asparagales; family Amaryllidaceae; genus Allium; species Allium sativum. The sequence goes on along the minus strand of CM060927.1, from coordinate 253,899,816 downwards.
ACTTGGGTACTCAAAAGATTTTGCTAACATAACGAGCAACATATCCTTCAATGGCACTGCTATAGCACGTCATCGGGGCTCGTACGTAATATTTCTAATCGACACGTCCCATGAGAACCAAGTCACCATTCACTTGTACCATAAGCAGGTTTGGACTTTGGATTTGGTGTACGACAACGATAACAAGCCATTTTACATGTCATCGAACCCAGTGTACTGTGATGGTCGATTTTACTGCTTGAGTACCAAAGGCGACAGGCTAGGAGTCTTTGATTTATTAAAATGGACTTGGGACGTTTACAGTGTTGAATTCATGAACAAATATAACGAGGAGGATGATATCCGCTGCTATTGCTGCTACTACCTTGTTGATTGGATCAAAACGGTGATGGCGGTTCGGGTCAAAAACTGTGGGAGTAGGATTCAGTTGTTTCTTCTTGATCGAAAGAAGATGATCTGGAAAGAGACTGTTGATTTGTGTGGCCGAAGCTTGTTTCTCGGGTCTACCCTGTCTGTCATGTCCCTGCCAACCACTAAAAGGCTTCAGAACAGGATCTTTCTACCCCACTCTCATCAAGATGAACCAACGACGGCGATTGTGGCCGATTTTGAAGTTTACATTGACGAGCCTCTGTATTTTTCTTCAAAACCTTCTGTTTCAACCGAGGAAAAAAAGCATGCTTTGACAACTATATGTTGCTGTAATAACAGTGGGCAAGGATCACTCTATTTAGGTTCAACCCAAAATCAGAATTATTGTACTATTTGGTATGAGCCATGGTATGTCATATGCTTTCATGTTTTTCTTTTTTATCTTCAAATGCGATCATAATACACCCAGCAGCCGCACCCCACACGCGCACACAGGCACTTAATTCAATATGCTTTCTTTGTTATACATGCTTATTATTAGATCCTGACAGTATTGTTTTCATTTTCATGTAGGGTTATACGGTGGGAGGACAAGGACGAACGAGACAGATTTGTGACGGCCATTTAAATTATTTTGAAGATGTTTCCTCTTTTGTTGAATTCGTTGCTTCCATCTTTAGTAATACATTTGAATCATGTGGTCTTGTTCATTCTTTTGGATGTTTAAACTAACATGTTACATAAATTTTGGCTTTTTGTCCTTATGTCTAAATTTTTCTTTAAATTTGTGTTTGTGCCTAAAAACCCCCTATATATAGTTGTTCCTTCCCTTTTATACCATTACCAGATTTGAGGGCTACTGTCTGAAAAGGATGGTGGAGTAGTGAAGGGGGATAGGGAAGACCAAAGAGGTATCATGATATTCAAAGCGATATGGGCTTTATTATTCCAAGTGAAGTACAAGTTCATATGAGGAGACTGGAATCAGGTTTGAGGCTGATAAACAAGAGCTTAAAGGAGTTAGGTAGTTGGGACTAATTAAGAGAATTACCTCCATTTTTTTAGATAGATAATTCATGTGCTTCATCATAGATTTGAATATGTTCTTAATAATATTCTTCTTTCATTTTCCTTTAGTTTTCTCATCTGATGTCGGAGTTGGTTTGGCAGCTTGATTAATGGTGACACGGGAGGGGGGGGGGGGGGGGGTTGAGAGTAGGGGCTTAACGTGCAAGATGGCGAGAAAATGACAATTGATTCATGGACTTTGATAGCTTGGCGGTTGGTGAGCTGCATATGGAAAAGACAGACTAAAATTACTAGTTTTTGAATAGAAAAGGTTATACCATGCATTTCAACTAAGGATATATGTTTGTGGTATCCAGTGTTTCATTCACAGTCTACATGCTGTGCAGGTTTTCAGTGCAGATACCATGGCCGATGGCACTTGGCCCTTGGGAATTTTAGCAGAAGCAGTGGAAGTGAAAGGGAGAGAAATATCAGAAAAAGCAAAAACAACCAACAAAAAAGCCATATTCTGGACCTCATTCCCATCAAAATAATCGTAATGACGTATGATTTCTGTCCTTCAGTTGAACAACAAAAAAGGAAGAGAAAGAAACTAAGAATCTGATGATCAATTTTTATGTTCTTCTTAGCGTGGGCTTTCATGCATGTATGCCGCCTTGGGTCCTTCTCCATTCTCAGAAACTATGCATACTGCGTGTGGTAATCATTTAACATGAAAATAGCCCAATACACAGTTTAAGACGACGTCATGAATAAACAATACCTGACATGGTCATTACTGTACTGGTTCGTCCACATATGACATATGTATTGATTAGGAGCTTCTAATTAGAGGACAATAAGGTATTGCCAAAAAGTGGAGAAGTCTGAAGCCTTTTTATGGTTGGTTCATGCGCATTGACAAAATGAAGCAGCGCTGTTCAAACTCTTTCTTTGCATCACCCATTTACTTGTTTTTTCTGAATTGTGATCGACCGTTTGTATCATTAATAATGTTATTGTTGTCCACATGAATTTGTGTCGCCGAGCTGTACGCCGGCCTGTAAACCAAACATAACTTTGATATTTGTATCACCTTCAAAACTGAAGTGGATCACCGATTAACCACTGTCCTTTAAAACTGAAAGGAAGTAATTGTAGACTGTATTGGTATCCTTGGTTTCATTGATGCTAAGCTTTCGGCTTTCAGTCAGTAAAGTTCATAACTTGAGAGTTGCTGCTTTCCCCGATGCTCCAAACGGATAAGCTGTATATTTTATCATTTAGAAGGCTTTTTGTAGTGATGCCCATCAATCCGTTGGCAAACTCCTTTGACAGGGTGTTAGAGCCCTTTGGAACGCAGACGTAGCAGTCCCGGTTTTTAGTGACAGGTAATGATTTTTTCCCCCTTTCTTTTTCTTTTGAGGAAAATAAATGACATATAAGGAGGAGGGAAAAAAAACGTCTTTCTCCAATGGTTGGACAACTAGCACCAGCCAACAATCACTCACCTCACACCAACTCGGACACGCGAGCCCCAAGTAATAGATAAAGCACTAGCTAAGTCCGATGAAGCTGGATTGAGGTTGCCCATAAAGGGACTTCCTCAGAAAGCGAAATAAACATCGTCGAAAATACTATAAAATGGTTGGATCCGAAGCCATGAGAGAATCGTAATAAACCGCCTTGTTTCGCGAACACCATAAATGTCATATGATGAGGCAAAGAATAAGCCTGGAGAGAATAGTCAGGAGATCATTTCCAAGACCCTTGTTCACCGGAATGAAGGACTCTGATCAATCAATTGTATGCCCTTTAAGTACCCACCTTATCATCGAAGTGAAACCAAACCACAATTAATTGCGCACTTACTGCCTCGAAATAAGTGCACGATCGATTCCAACGCTCTACAAAGACAATACCTACAGCATGGCACGAGAGGAGTGCCAATTCTCATAAGGTTAACATCCATAGGAATGCCTCTTCCGGGGAACCTTTCACACAAGAATAGAAACCTTGGGAGGAATGCGTCTGAATGAAAGAAAATCCAAAATTTCAACTATTGGAACTCTAGCATAATCCATATTTTTAGATTTACGGGTAGTATGCAGCCTATTTTGCAATTCAATTACTACTATATATTCGCAATCAAACCCCAAAGAGAATCAGTTCTATAAAATACACTTTTTTAGTTATAAATTTTGAAAATCAAACTAAATAGTTTAAAAAATTAAACTGGTTATAAAATTGCTAGTATATCGGTAAATCTCTGATGTAAAACCTATCGTTGTCCTTAACAAAACAATTGATCGAATGTTATCACAATAAAATAATTAAATAAATTTTCAAATTTAAGGCATTTAACCCACTTTGTTTTTCGAATAAGCTTGAGTTTTAATCGTAAGGTCAATGTCTTATCATTTTTTAATAAGTCAAAGATGTATGAAAATGACACAATTTTGAGCCAAGGAAAGGTAACGACTTCCCTACATATGTTCATTAGCAACTTGCTCATAACTAAATTTATTCTAGTATGCAACCAAAATATTCCAACAATAATTGCAAACAAAAATTGTACAAAGAACGTCGATATTTTTTCCCCATTTCTAGCCACTTATTTTTATAACAAATTTTTTCAAGTAGCAATAAATGTAGAGTTAATGAAATTTTATCGTTGGGATACAACAGTTCGTCTGGAGTAATTGAGTAGCGTTGAGACGATTCAAACTCCACTGTTTGCAATCGCTCAACCATAGAATTTTTGTTTGGTTGCTTGAATCATTTTATTTAGTTTGGTCCACTTTTTTATGATTCTTTTTGTAAAAGAAACAAAGAGATTTCAAACTGGAAAAGGCAAAAAAAAAAAAAAAAAAAACCACACTCTAAACAAACGACTTAAACACCAAAAATAAGAAATTTAACTTAACCGCATTTAACAGTTGCACTATATGGATCGCTGCCCAAAAGGCAAACCACAAAAATTATATTTAAAAAGAAACCAAAAAATGGAACAAAAATAAAGAAAATACCAAAAAAAATTAAAGAATGAATGATCGGTAAAACATAACACGTTCAATTCAAAATAGGATTACGAGGAGGTGTTCAGATTGGTTTATGAGGATGCAATCAGGTTTTAGTTCTGAAGGAGGTGTTGTTTTTGTGTTTCAGGTTGTGTTGGCGGTGATGATCGGTTTTAGAGGAGAGATTGTTTGGAGTTGTTGTGGCTGGTGGTAGCAGATTTGGGTACGGGAATTGTTTGACTATGCATGCGAAAGTTTGAGATGTTCAGGGTTTGGTCGGAAGGTGTTATAGGAACTGTCTGCGTAAACTGATAGTTGGTGATGTTCGGTGACGAAGTATGTTGCTGGTGTGATGGATTTTATGGAATGTGTGAAATGTGGTAATGTCGGTGAGAGATAATGAGGCTTAGGCAATTGTAAGGTTGATGAAGTATCAACAAATCAAAATTCTTTTTTTAACTAAAAAAGCAGAAAATAAAATAAAAACAAAACCAACGATAACACCACAAATAGAATTTAAAATAAAGTTTCAAAACTCAAAGCTCAAATCCCCAACAACGGCATCAAAAACGAATTTCTCCTTTTCTTTGAATTAGAAAAGTGCAATTATTATAATTACCACAAGCGCAAAAGCAAGTAGTGTGTAGGTCGAACACATGGATTTGGTTAAAAGTTAATAAAATTATAAAGTTAAATCTTAGGCGAATAATTAAATGTTTCGATTATGACGAAGAAATTGAAATTGTCATTTAGTTAGAAACAAAACTAACCGAATCAACAACTAAACTACAATTATCGATCTAAAGATGTGGACGCTCGATTTTGGTCAGTCATACGCCGATGTCCAAATTGTATGATCTATACTTAGCAGTTCATGATTCAATTGATCCCCACTAAGCATGGTCCATACTTAGTGGTTCTCGGTTTGGTTGGACTGCCGTGCATAATCCATACTTAACAGCCTATTTCTCGGGTTCACGACATACATAATCCATACATGACATCACATTGATTCTCATTTACCCTTAAACTTAGTGAGTTTTCTCACGTTGGTTCACCAAACTAATCCTGGTATTCACAATGTTCGGGTCAGATCGAGTTTTATAGGTTTAGATTATCGGATGTTATGAAGAGACGAGCTGAAGAGTCCGGACATAAGATATTATATAGTTATTATTCCGTTGTGTGATTATAGATGAGGACATGTTATAATTGTCCAGATGTGTTGACGTATTCTGATGATTGTAAGTTTTATTTCAAGCTCTCAATGAAGATTTATTTCTAAATTATATTTTGTTCCGCTGTGATGTGAGACTCTGATTTCGTGTTGGTTTTTCTTCTTCTTCTATTTTAATATTTCTCTCTTTCTTTTCTCACCTTCTAATTTCTTTCTATTAACCATCTGGTGTTTTTGATACTTGGGTTTTGGCAAGTAATACGGGTTTATGTACTATTATCGAAATTTGAGCATCGAAATCCGCCGGGTTGTCACAAGTTGCATAAAAATTTTATATGTATAAATCTAAATTCCAGTATAAATCTAATTTTATACTCCTATTAGAATAAAATAGAAGAGAGAATAGGTTAGAAGATAGAAGGAAAACCTAAACCATTTTCTTTTTTGAAAATTAGCAATGGCGGAAAGCCATCATGGTAGTGTTGGATTCAATAGATCTAATCTAGGTAGTCCATTTGATGGAAAATATAAATAAGCCTCCAATAAAAAAACTTCACTGGGCGCCTTACAAGAGGGCGGCTTATCGCTCCTTTAAGAGGGCGGTCGATACCCCTAGTCGACCCCCATTCTACACGACTACGACCCCCCTTCTCAGGTCGAGCCCAGGAGACCTCGTCTTCTGTAGGTTTCTTTTTTATTAATTATAGAATTAATTTGATTGACTGGTTACCTTATGTTGATTATTCTTGTCCCCACTTGTATATAAGTATATACACAAACATTTGAATTCGAAAAGAATATTCTTTTTCATGCTAATCAAATTAGTATATTCCAGAATTATATATTTATTTATTTGAAACCTTGTGTGTTAATATATACTCACAACTTGTTTTATTAGTATCTTTTGCATACATACTCCGTTTTCAGTAAATAAAATACGAAAATGGATCTGAATTTCGTCACGAACGCAACTACAATACTTTCATTGCCAAATTCATAATTATCCAAATTTCCATTTTTAGCTCTTTAGCTTTTTATTGATTATTATTGTTTTTCTTAAATTAAATTACCTTTTAATCCAACTTAGGTTTATTTTACGAGGTGTTAAAGTCTTGGTGACACTTCAAGCTGTTTAATCACGCGATGGGCCAAGTCGGGTAAACCTGAATTGCTTTTGGGAACCGGACCAAAAGCCGATTAACACTTCCCCTCCAAAGTACGTCTTTTCTTGACAAGATGTGCTTTGAGTTGAGTCAAGTATTTCTGGAATTCAGAAAGATCTTCAAGTTGCGTCGAGCGATTGGTCGCGAACTTCCCATCGAGTATGTTGCTTATGAGCAGTCATGACGCTTTATCGTATCTTGTCTATGTGTGCACAAAGTTCCAACATTGTTGAGAATATTGATTAATCAGACTCGAAATCCTATCTGGTTGCTCAGGTGAGTGTCTAATTCCCATCGACTTAAGAAAGTAAATGTTAGTCGTCGATTCGTGCTTACATCGGAATGGAAACGAGTCGTTGTTGACGCATTGTCGTACAAACGCTCACACAATTGTCCTGTTGATGTTCAAATTACTTTTTACACATGTGGTGTGGTTCATTTTATAGAAAATATGGTCCACATGATGGAACTATAATTTTGGAACATACTTATTGTCAATTCCAAATCTACTACTGTTACGTGAACCACCTTTAACCGACAATCATACTGCATATTGGTTTCATTGTTTCCTTCGGTTTCATGCATTTAATTTGAGGTTACGTGTGTGTGTGTGTGTTTTTTTTTTGTTAAGAAGGTAAAAGATATAATGATGCTAGTCATGAATTGTTGAACCTAGTTTCAATATTCCATCTTTTAACATATATCGTGTCTCCTTCACAGAATCTGTTAGCGAATTCTAACATATATCAGTCTACCTTTTAAAACTGTTATTAGAGTTCAAATTGATTAAAAAAGTAGCATCGGCGATGTTCATATTTATTCCACATGATTAGAAATTTGAAGCACCATTACCGTGATATAGTAAATTGACAACTAAGATAAAAAGCAACGCTATCAAATTTTAAATTGACTAAGTTACGCATATTCTCTGAATATTGTACACTTTCCTTAAAATGGATTGGAATCCAGATAGTTTTTTTGATTAGACATTTTTGATAGTTTTGCAAAAGCAAGGGTTGTTGTAGTTGATACCTAGGCATTTAAGGAATAACATCTCTATTATAAATGGTTTTTAATTTATAAGCAATTATTGAAACCGATGATGACTTCGATATTTAGTGCCGCCATATTTATGCATTTATATTCAGTTTCATGTGAAATTAAAAAACTAAATATAAGTTAATTATGATTAAAATATCCGCTACTTTAGACATGATTCCAAAATAACTTGAGAATTTGTTGCAATATGGAACTAAACTGTATTCTAATGCAGTTAGAGAATTGATTACAAAATGATTATTAAATAAATTTCTCTTTAAAGATAGTTAATAGAATTAATTACTGTCAGTTTGAGAATTTGATTACATTAGCTAATTGGATATTACATATGGAATAATTTGAGAGTATTCTTCTTAATAAAAGATTGAATAATATAAGAATGTTCATTCATCCTCCAATATAGACTGAAATTATTAATAATATAAATAATCAATAAAAAAAACTAACATTTAAAGTTGCAAATTAGCTTATAGTAGCTTGGCCTTATAGTTATAGCTTGTAGTATTTAATTCCTAAATAAATTGTGTTATAGGTATAGTCAAACTCATTTAATATTGGAAAAGAGGTTCCATACTAATAAAATGATATATACATATATATATATATATATATATATACACACACACACACAGATATATATATATATACACACATATATATATACATATATACATACATATATATATATATATATTCATATATATATTCTCTCCTATGAATTTATGGTAATCTTATGACACTAAATGTATATGTTAGTAGTTTTGTAATTGGCTAAAGTTAGATGTAAAGAAGTTTAGAATCTAAATGCATCAAAATAACCGCACATAACATTATTTGTAAAATAAAAAGTTCAAATGATTTATAATTTCAACAATTTGCACATTTGTTGTTGAATGTAGTGTACAATGTAGGTTTACATATCATATAACAAATTCAGTTTGCACTAAGATGAATAATTGGATGAAATTATGATACAAAACTCATTCCAACTAATAAATTATCTCTGATACAAAAATTTAGCATACTAATTATTCTAGAGGTACTGAAAGTGAAGGTAAATTAATATATTTAATATTTCCAAATTTATTAAAAAATAGATATTTATTGTTTGAATCAAAAATGACATAAACACCAAATGATGCAAATGTGCACTTTACCAATTCGGTAAGATTAAAATGTAGAACCGCGATCACAAAATAAAAGCATAAAATTAAGAACACGAAGAGATTTTTATAGTGGTTCGATTCAAAATGAATCTACGTCCACTTTTTAATCAATTCTCATTATCGAGCTTCACTTTACAACATTCACGAAATCTCTCATACATTCATTTTCGCTCATTCTTTCTTTACATAATGATTTTTCTCTCTTTGCTCTCTTTTCACAATGATCTCTTCTATTTGCACTTTAATTTGCTTGAAATCACGGATGAACGAATAAGATCTTTTGGTTTGTGATAGTGGATGCGTTGATCCTTGCTCACTTCACCAATTGGATGATCTTTGCGGATTTCATAGTGATTTAGCACTTGATCTAGGCTTGAGAGAAGAATGATGGCGATTGAAGATCACTAGAGTTGAATTGGAGAGCTTTCTAATGAAGAATAACAATGATTTAATCACTTTGTTCTAGCATGAAGTTAGATGAAGTTGGAGAAGCCATTAATGGAGTTTTGATGTGTTAAAAGTGGTGGAGAAATGATTTAGGCAGCCCTTCGGGGTAGTGGAATCGATCCCCTTAGACGTGAGGTTGGACCTCTATTTATAGGTGTGGAGCAAATGAAGAGAAAGACAAAAAATATAAGGTGCAGAGAACCGGTTGGTAGGTCATTTATTTACAGAAATGCAACTGAGTACAGCTGGCAATAGCTGGAAAGGGGTACCGGTCGGTCGGTCATTCACTAAAGCATCGGTCGGTCGGTTGGTCATGAAATCAAGGCACCGGTCGATCTAAAAAATAAGGTACCGGTCGGTACTTGTTCTTTCCATACCGTTCGCTCTGTTGATTATGTACTAACCACACCCTTGCCACGTTTGTCCTGTAGTGCCTTCTCACATATGCCTTTCTCGTGACCTTAGTACTCTTCCAATGTGCTTGTTTCTTTATATTGTTTTGCCGCATGTTGTTCCCACTTTATTACGAGAACATTAATTAGATGATGCCATTGTCTCATAAATATTATGAGAAACCGTTCGGTCTCCAGAATTTGATATTGTTTTACTTTATAATCTGATGTCGCTTTCTCAGTTGATACGGATTGGTGCCAGAGAATACTACTGACCGACCAGGCAAAAAAGGAAGCTGACCGATCGCTTCTACGCAAGTATGACCGACCGGTCATGTAATTTCCAGAACGCCACATGAACTAATGTTCCTATTTCTTTGGAGCTGAACCGGTAATATGTGTTATTATCATACACTTCCAAACGTGCTAGCGTGTACTGTTCCATGCTTTGTTACACTGGAGTGTACGTGAATGACTTCATAAAATCCATACAGCTTGCTTCGGTCCCTACGTGATAGTATCGATTTGTGTATAAGAATTATGTTGTTCCTCACTTGTATGTAACCGATGTTTGAATCTACCGACCGATCGCCTAAACGTTGCTGTTTCATACATGTCTCATGTACAATGTGTAATGAACGTGTTTTGCATACAGGCATGCCATATTTCGCTTTTTGGAACAATATGGTCCAAATGACCAACCCATTCTTACATAACCAATTATCAGGACTTCGTTTGCCAAAGTCCATTTCTCACGTGTGCATGTAGTGCTTCTAGGCATGCTGCTAGTAACTTGAACCGCATATTCATGCTAGTAATTCGCACCAGTACTGATTTATTACCTTACGCACACATGATCTTTTTCATTTTGTGTCCATGCTTATATTTAGTCCTCGAGTGCCATGCGTTTTTAGATTAAACCATTCCTTTTTTGGATGCCACTTATACATGTTCTTATATAGAGTTTGCCATGCAAAATGTTTATTCATCTTGGTCCATCATATATGCTATTGTCAATCCATGCACGTCAATTATCATATGTGAGTGCCACCACCACTTCTTGTTATATATCATGAACCAATCCTTTAGTGTCCGCCCCGAAAAAGCATATTTGCAAGGCTTATCAATCCTTAGCTGTAGATATGCACTTGGCGTGCTACCATGTTTTCATGCAAAATGTTTTGTTATTGACCGGTCGGTGTGTCTCGGAGACCGACCGGTATGTTTTTTTCTTGTATCGCACCGATCAGTTTTCAGAATTACTTGACCGATCGGTATATGAACTGTCTGAACCGTCCAAACGCTTTATAGCGGCTTCTTTGCATTCATCTTCATAGACGCGTGTTAACGTCAGTACGCATTTCTCAGTTTTGAACCGCGTTTTAACAACGGGGTTAACATTTGCCCCTCGAAGCTTGTATTTTTCTGCTTGTGAAAAATGCAGGCTTCGAAATGAACATTGTTGTTGAAATTTTTTGCATTGAGCTCCTTTACAGAATTTGCATTTGCTCCTTGTCGATTTTGTATTAGCATGCGAACGCTTTGATTTTGAATTTTAGAGCCTATTGCTGATAGTGTTGTGCTAACATATAATTGCTTCGGCTTTTACTTGGGCTATTTTTCACCGCTACAGCCTGTTTTGTACCACAAAAACAATGCATATTTCTGGGCTAATGTTTTGTTATTGACTGCCCAAATCAATAACAAATTAGTCGGTTAATCAATTATTCACGATGAATTCTCATTGAACGAAGTGTTTTCACATACTTTTTTTAAATATATTCAATGATTTAAAATCTGCTGAATGTTGTCTGTAAAAACACGACGTTCTAACTTGGATTCGTGTCGACACTTAAGATCAACTAGTCGACATAATTCAACTGTGGATTTCAAGTGCTGATATTCTAACTGACTTTCATGGTAATGTACGATATTTCATATTTAAGAAATTCGTAGTTGTAACTTATCTTCTGCTTCTTTTTGGAGAAGCTTTAGGTATTCATGCCCCAATTTAGGAGGTCCTCTGGTCTTCTCTATGGGAAGTAATTTCATATCTCAATGTCTTATTTGCTTTGTCAATCAGTTCTGACATTGAAGACTCCATTGGATGCCCCATGCCTTGGAGAGGTCATTTTAATCCAACGTTCGTCTTCTCCTGTTGAATGATTTGACATTGTAGAGTTCATTGAATGTTGATCTCTGCTAAGAAGAGGTTACTTCTTCTATGGAAAATATTTTTGGTTGTCGCATCGTTTCGTAGTGCGAACTTCCGCGAAGTTTGGGTGAGGTTGCATCGATCCACAGAGCGAACCTCAGTCATCGGTCGGAGTCACTTAACTTGGTAAGTGATCGCTGCCCAACTGAGGTGCCCTAGACTCCCCCGAACCTTTGGGTGAAGGTTGGGCTGATCCACGGAGCGGGCATCAGTCATCGGTCGACGTCACTTAACTTGGTAAGTGATCGCTGCCCGACTGAAGCATCCTGGACCTCCATGAACCATGATGTAAAGGTTAAAGTTGATTCATGGAGCGGGCATCAGTCATCGGTCGGAGTCACTTAACTTAGTAAGTGATCGCTGCCCGACTGAAGCATCCTGGAGCTCCACGAGCCGTGAGGTAAAGGTTAAGGTTGATTCACGGAGCGGGCATCATTCATCGGTCGGAGTCACTTAACTTGGTAAGTGATCGCTGCCCGACTGAAGCATCCTGGACCTCCATGAACCGTGAGGTAAAGGTTAAGGTTGATTCATGGAGCGGGCATCAGTCATCGGTCAGAGTCACTTAATTTGATAAGTAATCGCTGCCTGACTGAAGCATCTTGGACCTCTATGAACCATGAGGTAAAGATTAAGGTTGCGTCGATCCGCAGAGCGAGCCTCAGTCATTGGTCGGACTCACTTAACTTGGTAAGTGATCGCTGCCCGACTGAGATGCCCTATATTCCCACGAACCTTTGGGGATGAGGTTTTGAATCCAGGATTGCTTTCTCTATTGAGCGTTTGACTTATCAGGACTTTCTCGATCTACCATTGAATCTGTGTTATCGGAGTTGTCTTACTTAGTCGGGTTGTGAGAAAGCAAGCGCTTATCGGATAGCCTGCAATGGAAAATCGTCTGTTAGAAAATTTTCGTGTAAATTTGGCAAGTCATGTATTTATATAGGCAGGAAATGCTTCATTCATTGTGCTATTGCTCGGTACAATGCATGTAAATCATTACAGACTATTTACACGAAAGTAGAACATAGAAAAGGGTAAAATAATGCAGGAAGTAAAGTAAATGCGATAGTGATCGCTTATTCTGAGTCGCAGATATTAGATCATCATCAAAGGTCATCAGTTGATTATCAACCTTGGCATAATGTGAGCAAAAGCTACTTTGGTTGGACCAGATTGGTCATTTAATGCCCATTGCCCCTGGGTAGTTGCAGAAGGATTTGCATTTTGAGAATTTTTCACATACTGTTGCAAACAGTTCTTCTTAATCAGCTCTTCGATCAATGATCTCAGTTGTCTGCACTCGTTGGTGTTGTGGCCTGGCTGATTATGAAACCGACAAAACTTCATAGATTTGGTCAGATGGTCATTCATTTTCATTGGCCGAGGCTCTGGATAATATTATGCATCCTTTGTGGCAAGGTAAATGTTCTCAGGAGTATCATTCAAAGGTGTTAGATCAGACGAGTCAAGAGGACAAAACTTTTTATTAGCTTTGTTGTCGTTTCCGTTGTTGGCTCACTTCTGCCCCTGCGTACTCTTCTGATTAGGTTGAATAGCTGCACTTTTAGGAGCTTCAAGGAGTTGGCTACCACCAATGATCTGAAGAGGTACAGGATTATCATCCACCCTCATGTACTCTTCTGCTTTCTTATAGAACTTGTCAAGCGTAGTCAGTTCCTTCATCTTTATCCACTTTCCGAATTCATTTGTTTTGTCTATAGCATCGAGTAAAGTCATAAGAATTATGTGTGGCTCTGGATTCCTCACTTCAGACAAGGCAACATTGAATCGACCGAGGAAGGCTTTGATAGTTTCCTTTGGCTTCTATTTCATTGCCGAGAGTGTTATAACATCCTTGGCTTTGGTAGCATACAAGCGGAACTGCTCTTTTAACTTTTTGGTTAAGTCAGAGAATTGATCGATAGACTTGGGTGGCAGCTTCATGAACCATAATGACGCAGCACCTTCTATGTAGAGGGGAAAATACGTGCATCTCATCTCGTCAATTGCTTTAGCCGCACTCATATGCCACTCGTATTTAAATAGGAAGTAGTTGGGATCAACAAGGCCGTTGTACGGAGGCAAAGTAGGAGGATTAAATTTCCTTGGACATTCTGCTTCAAGGACTCTTTCGGTGAATGGAGTCCTATCTGGAGAGAAATCCCATTCTCTTTCATCGTCTTTGCTATCTTGGTTCTTTTTCATGACTCGTTCTATCATATCTAAAATGTATTCTTTGGTGTTATGGTGCCCTGTGAAGCTGAGCTCTTTACCAAATGTCCGTCTAGACATAAGATATCGATTAGAGAGCTTAGGTGCTTTGCCTTCTCAACGAGGGAGTGCCCCCGTGATTGGGTTAGCGATCTTTCGAGCATTCACTTCGGAATGATTTTTAGCTTTTAATCTCAATTCTTCGATATTAGCTTCATCTCCGTCACTTGCCCATCATAATCATCTTCCATATCGTTGTTGCGATTATGATCGGAAGCAGACGACTTATCATTCCCTTCGAGATCTACATGCACTTTTGAAGGAGCTAGTTTTGATCGAGCATTAAGAATGGCGTCAAGTTTCTCCATCATCATTTTAGTAAAGGCATCCATTCGGTTGTTGACGTTGGCAATAGAGACTTTTAATTCATTTTTGGTCACACCGGCTCCGTTTTCTGAATTTTCGCCAACTTCAAAGCAGTTTGTGAGTGGTATTTCTTCATTGACAACATTATCGGGTTCTACCATGGTCTTACTAGTAGCTTTCTTAGATTTCGCCATTATTTCGGAGAAGAAGGTGGTTTAGAGATTTAATGCAAGGCTTTCAACTTTGTGAGGGTGTGAGGGGAGGTAGGAGATGCGAACGCGGCCCCATGGTGGGCGCCAAATGTTTGAATCAAAAATGACACAAACACCAAATAATGCAAATGTGCACTTCACCAATTCGGTAAGATTAAAATGTAGAAGTGCGATCACAAAAATAAAAGCATAAAAATAAGAACATGAAGAGATTTTATAGTGGCTGGATTCAAAATAAATCTACGTCCACTTTTCAATCAATTCTCATTATGGAGCTTCACTTTACAACATTCATGAAATCTCTCATACATTCGTTTTCGCTCATTCTTTCTTTACATAGTGATTTTTCTCTCTTTGCTCTCTTTTCACAATGATCTCTTCTATTTGCACTTTAATTTGCTTGAAATCACGGATGAACGAATAAGATCTTTTGGTTTGTGATAGTGGATGCGTAGATCCTTGCTCACTTCACCAATTTAACGATCTTTGCAGATTTGATAGTGATTTAGCACTTGATCTAGGCTTGAGAGAAGAATGATGGTGATTGAAGATCACTAGAGTTGAATCAGATAGCTTTCTAATAAAGAATAACAATGATTTAATCACTTTGGTGTAGCATGAAGTTAGATGAAGTTGGAGAAGCCGTTAATGGAGTTTTGAAGTGTTTAAAAGTGGTGGAGAAATGATTTAGGCAGCCCTTCGGGGTAGTGGAATCGGTCCCCTTAGATGTGGGGTTGGACCTCTATTTATTGGTGTGGAGCAAATGAAGAGAAAGGCCAAAAATATAAGGTATAGGGAACCGGTCGGTCGGTCATTTATTTACAGAAATGCCACTGAGTACAGCTGACAATAGCTGGAAAGGGATACCGGTCGGTCTTATACCGGTCGGTCGGTCATTAACTAAGGCACCGGTCGGTCGGTCGGTCATGAAATCAAGGCACCAGTCGGTCTAAAATATAAGGTACCAGTCGGTACTTGTTCTTTCCATACCGTTCGCTCTGTTGATTATGTACTAATCACGACCTTGCCATGTTTGTCCTGTAGTGCCTTCTCACATATGCCTTTCTCGTGACCTTAGTGTTAGAGTTTATGCCCTAGAGGCAATTCATTTGATGAGATTGATAACACTGTTGATGTTATTATTTTATTTGGAATAAAATATTATTATATTATATTATATTTACTACATAATATAAATATTAATATATTAGAAGTCCTTAGAATAATAATACGGGATTATATAGTTCGAGTAAGACTGAACTTGAGATTATATAATGTGATAAGTATTATAATTCTTAAAAGTCCCTAGTCGAGTTTTATTGTTTATACAGGACAACAATAAAACGTTGAGACTAATATATTGATTGACTGATGATCACATCTCATTGATCATTAATATACGTGATATTAAAGTCAAGATATAAATACGTATTAGAGAATAGCGTATTGGGTTGACCCACCGTGAGATAACTTCGTGGAACATAATCAACAGTATCATAAGTTATTCTCATAGTGACAATGATGTAATGGTCCTTAGACCTGAAATCATTATAATTTTATTCGAGGATATTTGTGTTTTGATATCATCTAAAGTTATTTCGTAACAGAGTAATGATAACGGTGATTATTGGATACATCTCGAATCGAATGAAAATTACGAATGATCTAGATGGAATTTAACCCTATGATATATTCGTAGTGATATCCATGGGCCTCTTGATCGAGTGAGACTGTGAAATGCATGGTCGTGCTCAAATATTGATTTGTTTTAAACAGTCTACTCATCGATCAAGAAAAACGGATTAAAGAGGATGATACGATCCATGTCTCAAGTTTAATTCAGGATATACCGGTTAAAAGGATTATATTACATTGATACACTGGTCATAAAAAGGTTGTATCGAATCATTGATCTTATTATAACTTGGGTAGCAGCGACGTATTGCTAGATGCCACTCACTGTTTATAATTTAAATGCGATTTAAATTATTGCCAATGATATAATAACCTATCGGGTCACACACTTAGAATGTTATAAAGGAAGAACATATATTGGGTAAATAAATTATCAAATTTGTTGATATTTTATATTGCATTGAAATGGTATACAAGTGGTTCCTTAATTGATGGAGCATACTTGGTTTTGTAAGGGCTTGACTATTCCCTTTATAAGATAGAGTGGAGCCGTGATTTTATTATCCTAGATGAAATAAAATAAAATAAAAACCTAACCATTCCTATTCATGAAACGCTAGAATATGGCGGCTGGCACCTAAACTCCCCTTTCTTCTTCGATTATGATCAGAGAGGAGAAACGTTCGTGTGGATAACCAGTAGAGGGTCGGTACATTGTCGTGCCTCTGCGATTCGATGCTCCATCATCTTCATCTTGGTTCGAATTCATCTGGACACAGTTCGAAAGGTATGAACCCTAACTGATGATTCATTCTGTTTTAATTTATTGTTATCGTTTAGATCCATGGATTTTAAGTGTTAAAATGTTAAGAATTTTGGTTTCGAATAGATCGAATTGACCCAAAATTCCTTTCAATGGTATCAGAGCAAAGTTTTACGATATATGATAAATTAAAATCTGATTTTGGTTTAATTCGTGTTTAATTTGATCGGTTGAAAACTTTACTAAGAGAATTATGTTTTAATATTGTAGTGGTAGATCGTAATTACTGGTTTTGAATCTTGTTTTGATTTATATGTTTGATTGAATTAATAAATATATAAATAATAGAAACTCGATTCAAATTAGAGATTGTTTCAAGATTAACAAAAATTGGTTTTGTTGACTGTTACGAGTCCAGTATTAAAGTTCGATGTTGAATCGATCATGTGCCAATTCATACCTGTTAGTACATTTAATAATGATTATCTGTCTGTAGTTCGAACACTGCTGAATTTGAATAATGTTTGTTTTAGAGCCTAGGTCTTGCTAGGAATTGCCGATTGAATAATATTTTGATTGATTCCTAGTTTGGTCGATAATATCTAAAACAGTTGTGATATTTGTATTGATATGAAAATTGGGATTGATATGTATGTAAAAGTTTGATTTTGAAATGAAAATCGTTTCATTTGAGTATAAATCAATATTAGTATTTATTCTGTTTATTAATTTTGAATGATTAAAACTTGTGGATGCGGATTTGACATTGAAATAAAATTGTTTTATGCAGATGTGAATTAATATCAGATATTAATTCTGTTTAAATCATAGTGAATTTGACCAACAGATCTTGAAATTATGAATTTGCCTAAAGCAGGGTATCCTTATACCGATGAACAATGATAATCTTATTATCAAAGTGTTTGATTAATAAATATTCTTGGTCAGTCATAACACACATTAATTCTCATGATTAAAATTGGTATTTCTGATTGATGAATCAGTTAGATATATTTCCGAGTAATTTTGATTTACTGAAATCAACAATATGACAATTGTATACACAATTTTTCTTATGATTATGATGATCTATATACTTGGATATAAAATTGAGAATTCATGACTATTCTTGTTTTAATAACAAGGAAATAAATTCAATTTTGAATTCTGGTTATATTGATAATCACTAGAATGAATTCAACTCACAGTAATTGTATTGTGATTTGTTGATTTTATAAGAAAATCTATGTGCATTGTAATTTCATGATCATAATGCTTATATGTAATTGACATGTATGTAAGGATGCTTATGAATTATAATCCACTAAACCTATATTTGAGATCTGGTTTCAAAATCACAGAAAAATTGATTTTCAGTTATTTTATACTGTTTATATATGATATAAATTGTATGATCTTAATTGGTTAAGGAATATCACTTAAATAGTATTGATTAATATTAAATGAATTGTCTTGGATGATCTTGATAATTATCACTCAATATCATAATTTAATCATGTTTACTTAATTGATTGATAATCATGTAAATAGACAGTACTAGTTTACTTGGATTTATATATATATATATATATATATACATGTATATTTGATATACATATATGTATATTATATATACTTAAACAGGTTGTTATGAAATGAATTGTTTTATGAAACTACTGTTGCTAAAGTCTCTATTACAATCTATAGATGTATAGTATTAGTTGTAAACTGCATTACATCATGAGGACTATAGCAATGGACAATTAACTAGAAATTGGTTCACTGTTAATCTGAAATCTTTTCACTGTTATCCTGAAAATTTTCCATTGTGAATCTATGAAAAATGTTTCACTATAATAAGATAATTTGTAATTGTATTTGATACATGATATAAAATTGTGAAATAAATTCAGATTGGAAATATTAACTTAGTTAATATTCCTATTTGATGAACCTAGTAAACTGGTAGCATAATCAAAAATCTAGTTTTGACTAATCAAGGAAAACATGCCTTTTAGATCAGATTCAATAAAATGTTTTAAATCTGTTGTAGTCTTAGTATGACACAATTCTAATTTTGATTTTGATCCCAAAAAAAAAACATGTTTAATCCTTGAACAAAACTTGAGACCTTTTACACATGATCATCTATGTTGTTTCTAAGATATGAATCTTTTTGGTTATTAATTAAAATTAGCATCTGAATGATATGGATCATTGCAGTACTTTAGTAGAATGCTTATTTAGAATTTGCATATGGTTATTAATTATTATCATTATTATTTTTGATACAAATATATTGATATTTGATACAATTATAAATTAACAATTATGTTTTGCTTGTTGACCAATCTGTTGGAAATCATTTATTTTGGATTACAGCGGTTTTGATTTGCTGTTTTTGTTTTATTTGTAATGAGTTATCCTTTAAGTTAATACCAATTTTGAACAGTTCTTGAAATAGTATTGCAAATATGACTTGCTACAAGCATGCATCCTTTATATAAATCTGGGTATTTAAAATATCATTAAATCTGAATTTGAAAGTTTTATTTTCAAGTTCATGATATGATGTATGTAGGATATCTGCGATTCATTGATGAATCTGATTCATCATGATGATTAAAGGCTATAATTTTATTAACAAGTTTTGATGAACTCTTGAATGTCTAAGCATCCATTTGTACAATACATGAATGTTTTTAACCAAAAAAAAAAACGATTCTCTTATTACAATCTGAATACATGTATGTATTGTTAGTTAATTTTATGAATTTTGATCAGTCATCACTATATGCAGTAGCCTGTTCACATTTTATTATTGCTGAAACTAAAATATTGATCAGCTAAATTGCATTTGTGAAATCTTACATGTGTGTTAAGTGTAGGTAATTCACATATAGTAATAGCCTATGTAACAGATCATATATATAACATATGATCATAGGTAAATTCATCATGTCCCTTTGGTTTCATAATATATTTATATAAAACACTTGGCTCAAACAACATTATATAATATTGTTGAGCTGAAATTTGTATAGTTTATATTTTGGTTTGCTATTATATTGATAATTACATTGTAGGTTTGACCTGAAAGGGGCAGAAGGATATTTTGCACACTGGAAATGTTTCAGTAGGAGCACCACCCAAGTTTCAGCGAACAACATCATCCTTAAATAGTACACTGAAACTGTTTCAGTGGGATATGCGCTAAACATGTATATATACATGAGAACACATTTTACAAGTTTGACTTGAAATGTTGATGTATATATGTATATGATTTGTAATATGGGACATACTGTGTGATTTAAAGTCTGGCCATTTAATTGTTAATATGATCTTTCAGTTATAACCCGATCATGTAAGACTGTAAGTCTCAATTTAATCCAATTATGATAGTTTTGTTGACTTAATATCTGTATGTTTATTGCTGAAATTATATTTTGCCGTATAGTTTCAGATGGCCTTCATTGATTATAATCATGAATTTGTTATGTGATATTAATGCTACTATGGATATGAGACTCAATTGTATGCATATGGATATTGTTAAAAGGTTTTAATGTTCATATATATATATATGTGTATATATATATATATATATATATATATATATATATGGTAGGCATAATACAAGCAGTGTTTTATTTGATTCACAATAAGTCAACGGACCCACTAATTATTAGATACTACTTAATGTAAGGGTAACATGTTATTTATTTGCGAATTCATGTCATATAAAACAAAGGTGAGTTGTTTTGAAGTGATTCAAAATAATGCTTTGACTCCATATCACGTATGGTGTTTGAAATACCACATATACAAAGGTATGAATATATGATATAGAATTAACAATATAAGACACATATATTTGATATATGTAAATAACTCTAATATTGTTCGCCACTACAAATTATAAATTTCCTCTAAAGCAATTTTTTTTGTTATATTAAGTCATGGTGACGTCTTCCAATAATATACTCATCACTGTCCAAAATCACTGGATGTAACTAACGCCAAAGCGTTGTGCACCTTTTATTTTGGTTATATGCGATGGAGTAAAATGTGGTGCTCCAACCTATTATTGGGTCTGACTTAACTAGGCTGCATAATACGATTATGGCCTTAGAGACAAAAGCATGAATTATTCTACATTTTGAGCTAATGAATAATACTGAAAAAAAATTTCAACATGCGGTCCAAGAGTTATATAAAAAAAATATATAATTGACATAAGATGTCTACCTAAAAGGTTGTGTTTTGAGTTTAGCCAAAGCTAGGTCAAGGCATGACTGGATATGGATCTTGGAACACCATTATATGTATATAATGATTTACATATATAAACAGAGGGATGTTAATTGAGTAGGAGCATATTTTAGTCTTAATTACATATTTATGTTAATATAAATTTTGATTGTCAAAATTTTGTATTAAATAAATATTACAGAATCAGTTATTATCTAATGTAAATATTAAATAATAAATAACTCGATAATTTAAATTAATCCTTAAGAAGGATATAAATTGAATTAAATCAAATTTCTTGACTAACATTGAAATTTGAGGATTGTCCTCAAACAAATCAAACGTAATTGTTCTAACAAATATAGAGGATATAAAACCAAAGTTAAAGTATGACTTCAACTGAATAAGATATAAATGTTATAATAATCTACTTATACATTCCTAGTATTAGATACTTATATAAATCACAAAAATGTACGTTGATTTAAAGAAATTGCAGAATAAGTAGAAATCTGATAAAATGACAAGTGGACTTACGAATGGAAATGAAACAAAAGTTGTTGGATTATCCACAGCAAGTTGATTCTTGTTCTATATACTAGCTTAATTAAAATAGATAAAATAATTGTTATTATGAAATTCCATTTAAAATAAATGTTATTATAAAACTTGTTTTGATAGGTTTAAATTTCATTTGTAGTAAAAGAACAATTGTTGTTCATTTTATTTAAATGAAATATCTAATGGAATTTCACAAATAGTTAATGAATTTTATAAATCTTTAACTATAATGTACCTGACATAAATACCAAGTGGATTAAATTTAGTGATTTAAATCCAACATACTTTTAGCATTACCAGTTAGCCAATATAAACAAGAAAGTATATCAAAATCCATAATGATGGAATTTTGAGATCATTTGATTTTGATTTATATGAAGAATACAAATCTTATTTATTAGGCAAAATAACCGAATCACTTTTTCACTTGACACAGTGATTGAGTGACAAGTATTGGGTCTCGAACATAATGATGTATATGGAGCAACGAATACATAAGCTAGAGGTAGGTTTTATTAGTTCATTATATTTACTAATGATATCAGTAGATATAGATATATATATCTTATGCAATACATATCAGAATCCTTTGAAAAGTTCAAAGAATTCAAAGTGAAGTTAGAAACCAATTTCAATAGGAAATAAATATTTTTCGAACAGTTCGAAAGAGAACATTTAAGCCAATAAATTTAATGAGTATCTGAATGAGTTTGGAATTGTTTCACAACTCTGTCCACCTAGAACACCATATTAGAATGGTATGTCTGAACGGAGATATCGAACCTTATAAGATATAATACGATTAATGATAAGTCATGTAAATCTTCCTATAAGTTAAATTTAGAAAAATTATATTAAATCCCACTAAAACGATTTAAAGATGCCATATAAGATATGAACTAGGAAATGTCCTAGTATGTCTAATACGAAAATTTGGGATGTAAGGCGTTTGTTAAACGTCCTTCCTCTGATAAGATCGGACCCAAATCAGATAACTATTTTGTGGATATAAATTCTCTGAGAATAAAATGTTTATTACTTGATTTGGTATCCTTATGAAGGAGAGTCAGTCTCTTAGATACCGATGGGAATAAAATAGAATTCGAGATATATCGAAAACCACAAGATACCATTAAATCTTGTATAGACAAGAAATTGAGTGGGAGTGACACAATAACTCTAATGTTATTTGATAACACATTGATTATTGTAAATAATGTTAGTTTAAAAACAAGAAATAAATACTAATTCTAAGAAAGAAAATGTTTGGATTAAGAAGTTCATGATTGAACTTAATTCATTGTTGATCGAATTGCGATAACAATATGGCTGTTGCTCAAGTCTAAAACATTAAACTCATCATCAATCCAAACATATATTTTAAGAAATATAATTCTTATGTGAAGTTGTTCACAGAAGAAATAAGCATATCTGCAAAGTTACAAAAGTTGTAATGTTGCAGACCTACAAAATTAAACTCTGTCGCATCAGAAGTTTAATAGACACACTAGTTTCATAAGTATATGATACATAAATGATTGACTCTAGTGCAAGTGGGAGATTGTTAGAGTTTGTGCAATAGAGGCAATTCATTTGATGAGATTGATAACATTGTTGATGTAATTATTTTATTTGGAATAAAATATTATTATATTATATTATATTTACTACGTAATATAAATATTAATATATTAGAAGTCCTTAGAATAATAATACGGGATTATATAGTTCGAGTAAGACTGAACTTTAGATTATATAATGTGATAAGTATTATAATTCTTAAAAGTCCCTAGTCGAGTTTTATTGTTTATACAGGACAACAATAAAGCGTTGAGACTAATATATTGATTGATTGATGATCACATCTCATTGATCATTAATATACGTGATATTAAAGTCAAGATATAAATACGTATTAGAGAATAGCGTATTGGGCTGACCCACCGTGTGATAACTCCGTGGAACATAATCAACAGTATCATAAGTTATTCTCATAGTGACAGTGATGTAATGGTCCTTAGACCTGAAATCATTATAATTTTATTCGAGGATATTTGTGTTTTGATATCATCTAAAGTTATTTCGTAACAGAGTAATGATAACGGTGATTATTGGATACATCTCGAATCGAATGAAAATTATGAATGATCTAGATGGAATTTAACCCTATGATATATTTGTAGTGATATCCATGGGCCTCTTGATTGAGTGAGACTGTGAAATGCATGGCCGTGCTCAAATATTGATTTGTTTTAAACAGTCTACTCATCGATCAAGAAAAACGGATTAAAGAGGATGATACGATCCATGTCTCAAGTTTAATTCAGGATATACTGGTTAAAAGGATTATATTACATTGATACACTGGTCATAGAAAGGTTGTATCGAATCGTTGATCTTATTATAACTTGGGTAGCAGCGACGTATTGCTAGATGCCACTCACTGTTTATAATTTAAATGCGATTTAAATTATTGCCAACGTTATAATAACCTATCGGGTCACACACTTAGAACGTTATAAAGGAAGAACATATATTGGGTAAATAAATTATCAAATTTGTTGATATTTTATATTGCATTGAAATGGTATACAAGTGGTTCCTTAATTGATGGAGCATACTTGGTTTTGTAAGGGCTTGACTATTCCCTTTATAAGATAGAGTGGAGCCGTGATTTTATTATCCTAGATGAAATAAAAAAAAATAAAAACCTAACCATTCCTATTCATGAAACCCTGGAATATGGCGGCTGGCACCTAAACTCCCCTTTCTTCTTCGATTATGATCAGAGAGGAGAAACGTTCGTGTGGATAACCAGTAGAGAGTCGGTACATTGTCGTGCCTTTGCGATTCGATGCTCCATCATCTTCATCTTGGTTCGAATTCATCTGGACACAGTTCGAAAGGTATGAACCCTAACTGATGATTCATTCTGTTTTAATTTATTGTTATCACTTAGATCCATGGATTTTAAGTGTTAAAATGTTAAGAATTTTGGTTTCGAATAGATCGAATTGACCCAAAATTCCTTTCACTTAGTACTCTTCCAATGTGCTTGTTTCTTTATATTGTTTTGCTACATGTTGTTCCCACTTGATTATGGGAACATTAATTACGATGATGCCATTGTCTCATAAATATTATGTGAAACCATTCGGTCTCCAGAATTTAACATTGTTTTACTTTATAATCTGATGCCGCTTTCTCAGTTGATACTGATTGGTGCCAGACCATACTATCGACTGACCAGACAAAATGGAAGCTGACCGATCGCTTCTACGCAAATATGACCGACCGGTCATGTAATTTCCAGAAGGCCACATGAATTGACGTTCCTATTTCTTTGGAGCTGAACCGGTAATATGTATTATTATCATACACTTTCAAACGTGCTAGCGTATACTGTTCCATGCTTTGTTACACTGGAGTGTACGTGAATGACTTCATAAAATCCATATAGCTTGCTTCGCTCCCTAAGTGATAGTATCGATTTGTGTATGAGAATTATGTTGTTCCTGTAACATCCCGGAAAAAGTCGATCTTGGTTATCAGATATACAATACATATCGAACATCCAAGGATCGAAAATATCGGTAGTTAATGAAAGAAATTAGAGGGTGAGAATAGATAAGATAGAAACTTAGAATAGAAGAAGAAGAACATCACAACATCAGAGTAACACGAACCTCACAGCGGAACGAGTAACATATAATATAAAACATAACTTTGAAATATAAATCTGTACTTGAATATACATATCATTTCAAAAGTACAACACTTACAACACAGTGGAAAATAACCATAGCTATATAATTCTGAAGCCTCCTGCTCCATCTCTCTAAATATATCTGTAAATCCCGACTATTTGACTGCCCGTACAAATTTGGGCACCCAAGAGTTTAGGGAAAATAAAACAAAATAAACTCCGGGTCAGTCATGTGACTGGTGTGAGTAAACTCATATTATTTGTTTAACTTTAAAAATCCGTTCAAAAGAAAGAATAATTGTAAGACCGATCCACACATAAACACAGATGGTTTTTACCTTATCATAACCCAAATCATTTGTAAGACAATATTATTCTGATATTATAATAATGTCTAACACAAGTAACATCAATCTAGTAGAAACCCTTACATCTAACGTTTTGCATATATAATATACAATCAAAACCGCGGGCTCTTATTTGGGGAGTGGATTCCAACTATGACAAGGTATGGATCCACCTTCCGCTCAGTGTACTCTAGAAGCGATGCACTGGAGTTCAACAAGAACATCTTGTAACTCAGCTACACAAGACCGACCACTCATTTCGCTTGAGTGTATCGAATATATTTTCACCTTACAGTTGGTAAACCAACATAACCATTCCTAGGAGATACAGAATTGAAAGAAGTAACAAATACGAATATTCTCTAGATGGTGACAATATACCCCAATTGTTTGCGAACCACTTAGCCATGCTGCCTGCCCGATTTCTTTCATTTCCCAGTTGATGAGGCTGGAGGTCATAACGTATCTCTCAACAGATTACTCATTCATTCACTTTGAATACCACATCGTCATACCCATCAAATCAACAAATTGATTTCCCTAAAAATACCACGGTATAAGCTAAGAGAAACGAATTCCTCTGCCACCAACGTAAATACGTTTGAAACGATCAACTTACGTGATCTACCAGATATACTCTATCAAACATTCGTCCATTCAAGTTGTCCTGGGACTGGACAAACCGAAGGCACTATTCCGTAAATCCATCTTAGGCAATTTCTACTTAGGATTGCCAGAATAACCCTTGTATAAACTCCGTCTTTAATTTGTCTTAGATCTATTTGATTCAAAATGCTAACGCCCGTACGGAGTGATTCTCGGATAATAATCCAACCGGTCTCTCCGTATTGACGACGGAAAAATGGTCAAAAACTTTGATAGTCGGCGAGTTAACTATCAAAGAAAAACACGTGTGCAAACAACGATATTATTCCCGGATGGAAATTTTATCGATCAATCATCATTCATCATTTATCTCTTAAATTAATTTATCATTAATTTATTCATTCTCCATTTCCTGTTTCCGTATATATACAGAAATTCTTATTTTCTAAATTTAGAAAATATACGTTATTAATCATTGGAAAACATTTCCATCTCCTTTCCACGTATCACTATCATTCCAGTATTCTTTACCATCCAACATTCCATTTTCTATGATTAGAAAATATCTCTGATTATACTTGGAAAAATGTTTCCAAAACTCATTCCTTGGATTTGAACAGATGTTTAAATAAAAGATCGCTATGCCAATTCAAACCGTTACCTTCATTAACTATATTCACTTAACCAACCTTCACTATCAAACCTTACCATTCCTTAGTTAAGAAGGAAGTCAATCAAGTTGGGGTATAATTACCTCTCAGACCTTAACTGAACAACATTTTAACTTCGAAATAGTCAGAGTTTATCTTTTAAATCTTTAACCGACTTCCTTACGTAACTCTCGAATTTCTATTTACGAATCCACCTCTTTCACAAAAATCATTTGATAATACATTAATGTTATAATCCCATGCTTCCGAACTTTATTAACTTAAGTATAAATTTTATTCCTTAATTTAGATAAATAAATAACCGATTTATTAGATAAACAAATCTTTATTTAAAAACCGGAAAGTAAATAGTACTTTCCAACATTCGATATAATCGAATTTCAACGTATAACTCTCTCTCGAATAAACTCTATTCGATAACTCTTTCCTTCGAATAAACTATATTCGATAATCACTCTTCGAATAGCCATATTCGATTAACTCTATTTAATTAACCCTATTAGATTAACTCTAATCGATTTACTCTTATCAGTTAGCTCTATTTGATTAACTCTATTCTATTAAATCTATTTGATTAACTCTATTGGATTAACTCTTTTGATTAACCCTAATCGATTAACTCTTTTCAATTAACTCCTATCAAATTACTCCTTTCAAATAAACTATATTTGATTAACCCCTTACGAATAAACTATATTCGATTTACTCCTTTCTCTATTCGAATAAACTATATTTGATAACTCCTTTCGAATGAATTATATTCAATATCTCCTTTTAACTCTATTTGAATAAACTATATTCGATATCTCCTTTTAACTCTATTCAAATAAACTATATTCGATATCTCCTTTTAACTCTATTCAAATAAACTATATTCAATATCTCCTTTTAACTCTATTCGAATAAACTATATTCGATATCTCCTTTTAAATCTATTCGAATAAACTATATTTTATATCTCCTTTTAACTCTATTTGATTAACTCTAACTGGTTAACTCTCATAACTCCTTTTATTAACTCTACGTCCATATTCAGTTTCAAACATCGATTAAATCGATTCTTACTTTCTATATAAGTCCTGACTTATATATTCCATTTATCCAATGATAAATATTTTATTTAATTTATAAAATATCATTTGTAAATTAATCTTCTCAATCTATTAGTTAAAACAGATTCTATTTAAAATCCTTGCTTTAAATCCATATCATGTTATACCGTGTGCGAAGTACGGGTCTAAATTTTCCTTATTTAAAATTCTATTCATTTGCCAAACATTTCCTTATATAACATTCTTTTCATTTTCTAATGAATTCCTTTTATAACTCTATTTATTTTCTAAATAAATATTTCCTTTTTAATTCTATTTGTAAAAGTTTTTACAAATATTTCTCTTTCTGTTTTATTTGTAAATGTTTTACAAATATTTCTCTTTCTATGTTATTTGTAAATATTTTACAAATATTTCTCTTTTCAATTTCTATTTGTACATGTTTTACAGATATCTCCTTTTAATTCTATATATTTATTTTCTAAATAAATATTTCCTTTCCTATTTGTTTCACAATATTTTTCCTTTTATATTTGTTTTACAAATATTTCCCTTTAACAGTATCTCGCACAACTATAGGGTTGAACATCGACATCAAAATCGGCCGTTAACCCCAAATTCCTGTGTACGAACTCAAAATCATCTCTTGAATCCAGAACTGAACACAAAAACTTCCATCAAAGCTTTTATCCATCGATTTCTTGAGCTCTAGGCTGCTGTACGAAACCTTGAGTACCCAAAATGTCCATCGCACTCCTCAAAACTAGTATCGAACTGAAGAGAAACAATACCCGAATTCAAATATATATACCTCGTGATTTATTGACATTTCCATGATTTTATTTTTAATTTATGAGGATGACCTTTTACTGAAAGGGGAAAAGTGTTGGAGCCTCGGTATTTGACCGAATGAAGAAAATGAAATTAGGTTAGGAAGGTTAAGGGTATTTTATAGTAAGTTTTAAATATTTTTATATTGATTATTTTATTATTTTATAATCAATCGTTACTTTTGTTTGTCCTTTAAAAATTCCTATGATCATAAACACCATTCAAAAATCATAAAACTGGACATGCACCTTCAGTTCGACATTACGGCCCCAATGAAACTGGTTTCGTCGAATTTCGACTTCGTTTGCTCATACAGGTATTTTTAACTGTCAAAATACTGACTGTTTTTCACATTAAAAATCCGTACGACCAAACACAGACTCTTAAAATCACGGAAATTGAAATCTAACAATAATTTGATATTGCGGATCCAATAAAATTTAGTTTCGTCGAAAACAGAGGTCGTTTGCAAAACTGGCTATTTTTAAAGCTCTAAATTACCCATTTAAATATATAAATATATTTAAAAATAATTAAATTTAATATTTTAAAATAAATATTATCGTATATATTCACAATAGAAAATCGTACAGCTCCAATGGGATTTATAACTTGATATTTCAAAGTTCTCAGTTATAACGATATTCGATTTATATTGAAAAATCCTTTTATAATATAAATAAATCATTATAAATTATAAAGGAATTCCATAGCGACTTTTCTAAAATTTGATTTAGGCATAAATCAAAGTCTATATAATGAAATCCCGATTTTTCTCTTCCACTAGAAAAATATACTTTACCAGCTCCATACGTTTCTTATTTCACAGAAATCCGATTTAAAACGGACCCTGTACATTTAGTTGAAGTTCAAATCGCCAAATAGCGAACTACCGCGCCATTTTGAGCTCGAAATTAATTATAATATAATTATATGTTCAAACTATCGTTATTTAAATATATTCGTCATTCTAATTCAATTCTAAGCTGAATTAAATAATTTAAATTGTCCAGTTCACATTATATTGTCAATTCACTATTTCTGACTATTTCAGAAATTAAATATATTATTCTATTATTTATGTTAATTAAATATTCAATATAATTTAATTAAACAACCATTTTCACTATTTAAATAATTAAATAAATTAATTATTATCCGTATAAAAACGGATCGTTACATTCTCCCCCCTTAAAATAATTTCGTCCTCGAAATTGCTAAGGTAGAAAACAAACCCTATTGACTGGTTAAAAATTATTTTTACTTCTTTAACTTTAGTTTCAACTGAAGCAATTTAATTTTAATTAAAATTTTATTTAATTCTTATCAACGAAAATTTTCAAAAATCCTAAGAATTTTCTAACACCCGAAATTTTCGTAAAATTTTGCCAGCACCTCCTTTGTACTAGTCAATCGATACAACTACAACTCGCCTCTCTGGGCCATATCCAACCCAAAAGAAGACCAAACAGCCAAGCGGCTTGCCACATCAGCTCATAAATCTCATGCTTATATCAAATATAAACTTGTACCTTTTTGTCGGGCATATCATTATATCCTCTGCATCTGCTGTTAATTCAACATATACCAATGTCATCCTAATCAAACTCCAATCAGTTTTTTTTTATTCTCAAACTCCATCATCCGCTTATACCCAAGTCGAATTCCATTTCAAATTCGAGTTCCATTCTCGATTCCAAACTCATAACTAACCCCGCCAATACAATTTCAAATTCCTATCTCACAAATCCAATTTGTCTCGATATCACTTTAAACCAATCCAATTCCAATTACCACTTAACTGGCATTATTTCAAATTCCAAATTTGCTTTCACAAATTTCTATTTAATTTGTTTTATTTCAAACAATCTTTACTTGAGAGTTTCAAATAGCTTAGCCTTTCCAAAAATCAAATATCTTTTTCTGGAATTTCAAAACAACTTGCTTTTCCCAAAACAATTCAAAAACTAAATTTTTGGTAGTAATCCATCACTTAGCAACTTGAAAATGACACTGATGATGTGGCCATCATCATCAGAGTTATTTCCCAGCGATCGGGGTGAGTTCAATACTATATCACTTTCAAAACCATTTTTAAACACTTCCATTTTGAAATTCATTTCAAAATACCATTCACACGGCTTGTAAAACAATTTAAAATCTCCCAGGATTTTAAAATTTTCATATATTCCGTTCAATTCCATTTACAAACACTTTTCATGTTTTCAAAATTTTAATTCCAATTCTGATAAGAATTCAGATTTAATTTATATGGTTTCATATGTTTCTCTTATATGATTTCTGATTGGTTATTTATATAACCATTTCAATTTAAAATCTCTCGATTATAATAACAACCAATATATCAAATATTAGAAGATTTCCAATATATATATTTTCTTTATATAAAAATATATTTGCGTAAAATTATTTCATTTACCCTCCTTTCAAAACATATTGTGTCGACCCATCGTATTCGAGTGTTTAGAAACTCCTACCGATGCAGTGGATCAAACTGATCGACCAGAACCCCTAAACAACTCAACCAATAAATCTCCATGGTATAAAATCATTTTATATCAAATAACAAATATGTTCACTCGTATATATACACTCAACTCAATCTAGGGTATTACTAACCCTATCTTTACTGAGTCACACCATAGAGCCAAGGTAATAACTTAACCTGGCTCTGATACCGACTGTAACGTCCCGAAAAAAGTCGATCTTGGTTATCCGATATACAACACATATCGAACATCAAAGGATCAAAAATATCAGTAGTTAATGAAATAAATTATAGGGTGAGAATAGATATAATAGAAACTTAGAATAGAAGAAGAAGAACATCACAACATTAGAGTAAGACGAACCTCACAGCGGAACGAATAACATATAATATATAACATAACTTTGAAATATAAATCTGTACTTGAATATACATATCATTTCCAAAGTACATCACTTACAACACAACGGAAAATAACCATATCTATTTAAATCTGAAGCCTCCTGCTCCAGCTCTCCAAATATATTTGCAAATCCTGACTACTTGACTGCCCGTGCAAAATTGGGCACCCAAGAGTTTAGGGAAAATAAAACAAAATAAACTCCGGGTCAGTCATGTGACTGGTGTGAGTAAACTCATATCATTTGTTTAATTTTAAAAATCCTTTCAAAAGAAAGAATAATCGTAAGACAGATCCACACATAAACACAGATGGTTTTTACATTATGATAACTCAAATCATTTGTAAGACAATATTATTATGATATTATAATAATGTCTAACACAAGTAATATCAATCTAGTAGAAACATTTGCATCTAATGTTCTACATATATAATATACAATCAAAACCGCGGGCTCTTATTTGGGGAATGGATTCCAACTATGACAAGGTATGGATCCACCTTCGGCTCAGTGTACTCGAGAAGCGATACACTGGAGTTCAACAAGAACATCTTGTAACTCGGCCATACATGACCGACCACTCATTTCGCTTGAGTGTATCGAATATATTGTCACCTTACAGTTGGTAAACCAACATAACCATTCCTGGGAGATACAGAATTGAAAGAAGTAACAAATATGAATATTCTCTAGATGGTGACAATATACCCTAATTGGTTGCGAACCACTTAGCCATGCTGCTTGCCCGACTTCTGTCATTTCCCAGTTGATGAGGCTGGAGGTCATAACGTATCTCTCAACAGATTACTCAATCATTCACTTTGAATGTCACATCGCCATACCCGTCAAATCACAAATTGATTTCCCCAAAAATACCACGGTATAAGCTAAGAGAAACGAATTCCTACGCCAACAACGTAAATACGTTTGACACGATTAACTTACGTGATCTACTAGATATACTCTATCAAACATTTGTCCATTCAACTTGTCCAGGGATTGGACAAACCGAAGGCACTATTCTGTAAATCCATCTTAGGCAATTTCTACCTAGGATTGCCAGAATAACCCTAGTATAAACTCCGTCTTTAATTTGTCTTCGATCTATTTGATTCGAAAAGCTAACGCCCATACGGAGTAGTTCTCGGATAATAATCCAACCGGTCTCTCCGTATTGACGATGGAAAAATGGTCCAAAACTTCTATAGTCGGTGAGTTAACTATCAAAGAAAAACATGTGTGCAAACAACGATATTATTCGAGGATGGAAATATTATCGATCAATCATCGTTCGTCATTTATCTCTTAAATTAATTTATCATTAATTTATTCATTCTCCATTTCCTGTTTCCATATATATACAGAAATTCTTATTTTCTAAATTTAGAAAATATACGTTATTAATCATTGGAAAACATTTCCATCTCCTTTCCACATATCACTGTCATTCCAGTATTCTTTACCATCCAACATTCCATTTTCTATAATTAGAAAATATCTCTGATTATATTTGGAAAAACATTTCCAAAACTCGTTCTTTGGATTTAAATAGATGTTTAAATAAAACATCGCTATGCCAATTCAAACCGTTACCTTCATTAACTATATTCACTTAACCAACCTTCACTATCAAACCTTACCATTCCTTAGTTAAGAAGGAAGTCAATCAAGTTGGGGTATAATTACCTCTCAGACCTTAACTGAACAACATTTTAACTTCGAAATAGTCAGAGTTTATCTTTTAAATCTTTAACCAACTTCCTTACGTAACTCTTGGATTTCTATTTATGAATCCACCTCTTTTACAGAAATCATTTGATAATAACATTAATGTTATAATCCTATGCTTCCGAACTATATTAACTTAAGTATAATTTTTATTCCTTAATTTAAATAAATAAATAACCGATTTATTAGATAAACAAAACTTGATTTAAAAACTGGAAAGTAAATAGTACTTTCCAACATTCGATATAATCGAATTTCAACGTATGACTCTCTCTCGAATAAACTCTATTCGATAACTCTTTCCTTCGAATAAACTATATTCGATAATCACTCTTCGAATAGCCATATTCGATTAACTCTATTCAATTAACACTATTCGATTAACTCTAATCGATTTACTCTTATCAGTTAGCTCTATTTGATTAACTCTATTCGATTAACTCTATTTGATTAACTCTTTTGATTAACCCTAATCGATTAACTCTTTTCAATTAACTCCTA
This sequence comes from Allium sativum, assembly GCA_030737875.1. Classification (NCBI taxonomy): domain Eukaryota; kingdom Viridiplantae; phylum Streptophyta; class Magnoliopsida; order Asparagales; family Amaryllidaceae; genus Allium; species Allium sativum. The sequence goes on along the minus strand of CM060927.1, from coordinate 253,865,437 downwards.
TCAAATTACTCCTTTCGAATAAACTATATTTGATTAACCCCTTTCGAATAAACTATATTCGATTTACTCCTTTCTCTATTCGAATAAACTATATTTGATAACTCCTTTCGAATAAACAATATTCAATATCTCCTTTTAACTGTATTCGAATAAACTATATTCGATATCTCCTTTTAACTGTATTCGAATAAAATATATTTGATATCTCCTTTTAACTCTATTCGAATAAACTATATTCGATATCTCCTTTTAATCTATTCGAATAAACTATATTCGATATCTCCTTTTAACTCTATGCGAATATACTATATTCGATATCTCCTTTTAACTCTATTCGAATAAACTATATTCGATATCTCCTTTTAACTCTACTTGATTAACTCTAACTGGTTAACTCTAACAGATTAACTCTAATAACTCCTTTTATTAACTCTATGTCCCTATTTAGTTTCAAACATCGATGTTGAAATCGATTCCCTATATAAGTCTTGACTTATATATTCCATTTATCCAATGATAAGTATTTTATTTAGTTTATAAAATATCATTTATAAATTAATCTTCTCAATCTACTATTTAAAACAGATTCTATTTAAAATCCTTGCTTTAAATCCATATCATGTTATACCCGTGTGCGAAGCACGAGTCTAAACTTTCCTTATGTAAAATTCTATTCATTTGCCAAATATTTCCTTATATAACATTCTTTTCATTTTCTAATGAATTCCTTTTATAACTCTATTTATTTTCTAAATAAATATTTCCTTTTTAATTCTATTTGTAAAAGTTTTACAAATATTTCTCTTTCTGTTTTATTTGTAAATGTTTTACAAATATTTCTCTTTCTATGTTATTTGTAAATGTTTTACAAATATTTCTCTTTTCAATTCCTATTTGTTCATGTTTTACAAATATCTCCTTTTAATTCTATATATTTATTTTCTAAATAAATATTTTCTTTCCTATTTGTTTCACAATATTTTTCCTTTTATATTTGTTTTACAAATATTTCCCTTTTATAACTTATCCTTCGATTTTATAATTATCTTCTTTTATAAAATCCTTTTCCTTTTATATATAAAATCCATGATTTTATATAAATAATTCATTTTCAAATATACATTGAAATTCCTCCTTTTTCATCTCAGTATTTCTCATGGTATATAAAATACCAAATAACAATGATAGATACCATTTAAACCCATATAATCAACAACAGATTATATATCACATCATATATCAAAATATATGAAAAACAGTAAAATAAATGTTGAGGAACCCAGTTGGATTCCTCCAATCTGTTTCTCCGCATCACAGATGTTACACAATATAATCAACATCAATTTCAGTTCAATATGAATTATTCTAATAAACAGAATCAATATATATATATATTTAACGATTTATATATATATATATATATATATATATATAATTTTCAACTAACTGACCAGCAGTTCAATCAACCAAATCAACACACAACAATCAACCAATATTTCAGTTCTAAAAATACGTTATAAAAATATAAGCTGATCAGAGATAGTGAGATTTACTCACTTTGGCAGTTTATCATTAAAGAACGATAAACTTTTGTTTGATTCGAATCAAACAATTTATTTCGCCATAAATTCGAACGAGCTCCATTCCACTCCCAGCCAGTTCCATTGGGGCGCTCTCGTCCATACGATCCCAATGGATCTTGTTTTACTGAATTTCGATATCATATGAGAGAGTTATGCATTTTTAAAGCTTATATACATTAAATTAAATAAAACTTAGATTTTTATTTCCTAATGGGCCTTACCTTTCCCATTGGCCCATGAACATTCTAAATCCAGAGTGAATGTTTTTGTCTTCGTCCAAACATTTGACGCGAGCTCCAGGAAATCCTCACCATTCCGAAATTTTTTGAGGCCCTCGTTCACTTCCATTTATCCCACCGATCCACAAACAAACACCACCAGACTTGCTCTCGTCAAACCTTCCTTCACACAGTACCATTTCCAACACACTCGCCTCCTCCTTCGAGACCGCGTTTAACAGTATCTCGCACAACTACACGGTTGAACATCGACATCAAAATCGGCCGTTAACCCCAAATTCCTGTGTACGAACTCAAAATCATCCCTTGAATCCAGAACTGAACACAAAAACTTCCATCAAAGCTTTTATCCATCGATTTCTTAAGCTCTAGGCTGCTGTACGAAACCTTGAGTACCCAAAATGTCCATCGCACTCCTCAAAACTAGTATCGAACTGAAGAGAAACAATACCCGAATTCAAATATATATACCTCGTGATTTATTGACATTTCCATGATTTTATTTTTAATTTATGAGGATGACCTTTTACTGAAAGGGGAAAAGTGTTGGAGCCTCGGTATTTGACCGAATGAAGAAAATGAAATTAGGTTAGGAAGGTTAAGGGTATTTTATAGTAAGTTTTAAATATTTTTATATTAATTATTTTATTAGTTTATAATCAATCGTTACTTTCGTTTGTCCTTTAAAAATTTCTATGATCACATACACCATTCAAAAATCACGAAACTGGACATGCACCTTCAGTTCGACATTACAACCCCAACGAAACTGGTTTCGTCGAATTCCGACTTCATTTACTCACACAGAGTATTTTTAACTGTCAAAATACTGACTGTTTTTCATATTAAAAATCTGTAAGGCCACACACTGATTCTAAAAATCACGGAAATTGAAATCTAACAATAATTTGATATTGCAGATCCAACAAAATTAGTTTTGTCAAAGACAGAGGTCGTTTGCAAAACTGGCTATTTTTAAAGCTCTAAATAACTCATTTAAATATATAAACATATTTAAAAATAATTAAATTTAATATTTAAAAATAAATATTATCGTATATATTCAAAATATAATATCATACAGCTCCAATGGGATTTATAACTTGATATTTCAAAGTTCTCAGTTATATCAATGTTCGATTTATATTGAAAAATCATTTTATAATATAAATAAATCGTTATAAATTATAAAGGAATTCCATAGCGACTTTTCTAAAATTTGATTTGGGCAAAAATCAAAATCTACACAATGAAATCCCGATTTTTCTCTTCTATTATAAAAATATACTTCACCAGCTCCATACGTTTCTTGTTTCACAGAAATCCGATTTAAAACGGACCCTGTACATTCAGTTGAAGTTCAAATCGCCAAATAGCGAGCTACCGCGCCATTTCAAGCTCGAATTTAATTATAATATAATTATACATTTAAACTGTCGTTATTTAAATACATTCATCATTCTAATTCAATTCTAAGCTGAATTAAATATTTTAAATTGTCCAGTTCACATTATATTGTCAATTCACTATTTCTGACTATTTCAGAAATTAAATATATTATTCTATTATTTATATTAATTAAATATTCACTATTTAAATAATTAAATAAATTAATTATTATCTATATAAATATGGGTCGTTACAGTTCCTCACTTGTATGTAACCAATGTTTGAATCAACCGACCGATCGCCTAAACGTTGTTGTTTCATACATGTCGCATGTACAGCGTGGAATGAACGTGTTTTGCATACAAACATGATATATTTCGCTTTTTGGAACAATATGGTCGAAATGACCAACCCATTTTACATAACCAATTATCAGGACTTTGTTTGCCAAAGTCCATTTCTCACGTGTGCATGTAGTGCTTCTAGGCATGCTGCTAGTAACTTGAACCGCATATTCATGCTAGTAATTCACACCAGTACTGATTTATTACCTTACGCACACATGATCTTCTTCATTTTATGTCCATGCTTATATAAAGTCTTTGAGTGCCATGCGTATTTAGATCAAACCATTCCTTTTTTGGATGCCACTTATACATGTTCTCATATAGAGTTTGCCATGCAAAATGTTTATTCATCTCAGTCCATCATATATGCTATTGTCAATCCATGCACGTCAATTATCATATGTGAGTGCCACCACCACTTCTTGTTATATATCATGAACCAATCCTTTAGCGTCCGCCCCCAAAAAGCATATTTGCATGGCTTATCAATCCTTAGCTGTAGATATGCACTTGGCGCGCTACTATGTTTTCATGCAAAATGTTTTGTTATTGACCGGTCGGTGTGTCTCGGAGACCGACCGGTATGTTTTCTTCTTGTATCACACCGACCGGTTTTCAGAATTACTTGACCGGTCGGTATGTGAACTGTCTGAACCTTCCAAACTCTTTGTTGAGGCTTCTTTGCATTCATCTTCGTAGCCTCGTGTTAACGTCAGTACGCATTTCTCAGTTTTGAACCGCGTTTTAACAACGGGGTTAACATTCATTATAATAATTTTGTTCTATTTATCTTTGATTTGATTCCAACTTTTGAATAAGAGAATTTATTATGGACTTATTTTCTTTTATTCTTTTTGAAAAAAATAATTTTCCGTTAACAAAAATGTAACATATGATTGCATTCGTTTATAATATCAAAAACTAAACGATATAACAAACATCTTATCAAATTTTCAAATACACTAAATTATAACAAACATCTTATCAAATTTTCAAATACACTAAATTATAATTTAGTCTTTATGGATTTTATAAAGAAACATAATATTTTCAAATAAAGCATTTTGTCTTAAATATTAATACGTGAAAAAAAAAAATTATTACTCGGCTACCCTCTATTTTTTACATCATGAGTACCATTTCAACTTATCGATCATACAATAAATTCTAAACTGATGCGTATAAATTACCATTTCATCACCCCTTATATTGGGCTTATTTAACAAACTTGACTCATCAACAATTCATATTCCAACTATAATGATTCCTATTGCTTGAACACGTATTGAAAAGTGTGAACAATAAAAATAATAACTACACGCAGAAGTTTAATAAAGGTATATTTTGGAAAAATATATTGAAAACTAAAAATATATCCTGATACATTAGAATGTTATATATTATATTGAACCAAAATGGTAATTAACTAATTGTCACTATAGAAAATTAGCATGTAAGCGACCTCTCATTAAATTGAATTGTGTCCTAAGATAACTTAAATTTCTCCTCAATTGCATAATGCAAGTTGCAACATAGATTGGAGTGAATGGACAACATTGTCGATTGTGGAAAAAAGCAAATAGTACAATAAAATTTATATTGTGCGAATCTATGGTCTGATGCTACAACACAAAGCAAATCAATATCCAAAAATCAGAGAAGTTACATATGTTCATATAGGAAAAACAACTTAATATTAGGTATTACTTTTCTAGTTATTTTCAACTATTATTAAGTAATGTTACATTAGAGAAGTAAATTTAGAAAATGCAAAAACTTCAATTTGTTTATTGAAATATAACATCAGGTGTTTTGCAAGTAAAATGGAATACCTAATAATATAAGAAAAATAAACACAGTATGTAGGGATTTTAGCAGTATAAAATATAAGGTTTACTACATAGATATCAAAAATCCATATAATTTATACATTAAATTTTTTTTTCAACCATAAAGCTATTTTCAAGTGAAGAAATCATGCTTAATTTCTATATCCCTTACCTCATACCACAACACATGAAAATAAATTAGCTAAACAACTCTATGACCATTATAGATGAAGTATAAATCTCCTTGAAAACCATTACTACATTAAACTTGAAACGTAGAATTGTTAACAAATATACACTAAAATGTGTATTATCAATCAATATCCAAAATATTTAGGATGCAACAACCAAACAAAAACTGTATCAAGATAGTAGGTTATAAATCACTATCATTCAACTAAATATATCATCACCTAAATATATTAACCATGGACGGAGTAGCGAAACAACGAATTAAACATAAAACTACATACATAATCTGAAATATACACAAAAAGAACCATTTTTAGAAAACCAACATAAGAAGCGAGTAAATAATGGTGACCTTAATCAAAACAGCACTGTGTACAACGAATCATTTATTTATGATTTTTTGGTGTTTTGTTGGGTTGATTGCGAATCTATTGTATTTGTGGATTTGATTCCAACCTTGGAATCGACATTTTGGGGATTTGGTTTTGACTCCAGTTTATCCCAGCTCCTCTAAACATAATATAATAAAGCCAGTAACATATTAACTTTACGTTTGGTCAGATTTGAGTTTCAAGACACATGTACGCTTAATGTTCAAAAACCCTAACACGCCCTATTCTTACATCTTAACAACTCACACATTAACTTTATGATGTAATGAATAGTCACATGATGTAAGATGTTGTGTGAAATTTTCCAATTCAGCTAAGTATATTAGTAGAAATTGGACCTTCTTTCTTTACCCAAGTATTTGTGGATTTTAGACCAAGGATAATGCATGTAACTGTAAAAGGTAAATCCTATCATTTTACAGTGAAAACCATTACTGTTTTAAACTTGAAATGTAGAATTGTTAACAAATATAAGCAATAAAATGTGTATTATCAATTAGTACCCAAAATATTTAGGATGCAACAACCAAACAAAATCTATATCAAGATAGTAGGTAATAAACCACTATCATTCAACTAAATATGTTAATCACAGAACTGAGTAGTGAAACAATGATTTAAAAGTAGAACTACGTATGTAATCTGAAATATACACAGAAAGAACCATTTTTAGAACACCGGCACAAAAACTGGGTAAATAATGGTTACCTCGATCAAAATAGCATTATGTACAACGAATCATTTATTTTCGAATTTTTTTTGTGTTTCTGAGGATTGACTGCGAATCTGGCTATCGTATTTGTGGATTTGATTACAACCTTGAAGTCGGCAGTTTTCCTCGTAGACATACCGCAGGTCTATTGATTTGTGCCAGAGTTGTAGTTCACAGCCTTTAAGCACGATTCAGAAAATCATCAATGGGTCGGAGAACAATTTGGAGAGAAAATTAGAGAAGATTAGGTTTGGGAATTGAATATGAGTAGATTCCAAAAAATAGAAGGTGGGAACGAATTGGGGGAACGAAAGGCAATGAGTCGGTTTCATGCTGAAAAGTGGACAGATGGAGGATGATGTTGGTTGAACGGTTTAATTTGCTTCTCACAAGGCGCTCCTCTTTTTTTTATCGTAGAAAAAATGTTGTAAAGCGATGACACATAGGATATAAAAGAAAAATAGCATTCCACATCAGCATGTTCTCCATTTTACTTCCTATTATAGGTAATAGAAGATATGGAAGATTCAAATTTTGATTTAAAATTGAAAAGGAAGTTGAAATCATTTTTTAAAACGAATTTATAAAATACATTTTGAATGGAAATAGACGAAATATATTATATATATTTAAATGGTTTTAATAGAACGTGTCGCACAACGACCGTTCGCGAATTTGACCAGTAACTTCGAATTTACGTAACGGGAGATCCGACCGTCGGATTCTCCTAAAACTGGAACAATTGGGTTCGTATCGAAAAGATCTTTCAAATGATAATGAGAGATTTAAAATCGAACGGTCAGATTTTGAGAAATATCAAATTCCGGTTTGAACAAAAATAGCGCCAATGCAGTTTAATGGCCTGAAACATCATTTAACTGAAAGGGCCTATTTTTAAATGAATAAAAATAAGGAAAAATTATGTTAAATCATAATAAATGATTTGAAAAGATTTTTGGATGAAATATTCCATTTTTGAAAAGGTAAAAAATATTTTTATCTACATAGGCTAGTTAACAACAAGTGTAAGAATTCGATGTTTTTATTAACAAATTGGATTGCGAATGGTTTTTAATATAACAAATTTTTTTCCAGCATATATAAATTGGAATGGATTTGAATGGAAATAATCTTAGGATATTTCGTTATTGAATTCTGTGATTATACGGATATCGTTGAGAAATTTGGAAGATATAGAATTGGATTATAAGTTGATATGATTTCTATTCAGAGCCTTGTATTTAATATTAAATTGGATTATGGGTTTGTCGTGAATGGTGTCTTTAATAAAACTATTCTTAAAACCCACTTGAGATGAGAATGAACCTTTTGACTAAGATTAATGAAGATTCCATTTTAACGGAAGTGATTTTAGGTTTGTTGTGGACAATGTTTTAAATGACATTAGTTCTTTCACCCAGTTAACATTGAAGCTATGATTTGGAATTTAGAAATCTTTTAACTATGATTTAACGAAATTTTCCAAATTGAAGTTTATCCAATTTAATAGCTGAACTGGATTGAGTGGAATTCGATTTATTAATAATCAGGATGAGATTCTGTGAAGGAAGATCATTACTATTTATGCAATTTAAAAGGCTTTGCCGTTATTCCACTTATAGTGTTAGTCTGATATGGAAATTTATATCTAATACGACTGATCTGATTTCCGTGAAGATTCCACTTTAATGGAAGTGATTTTGGGTTCATCGTGAGCGATGTTTTAAATGACATTTGTTCTTTAACCCAGTTAAAGACAGGATTGATTTTCTAAGTTGACTAATCATTGAATAAGGATTTTTGAAGATTAAAACTAAGTTGGAGTTTTAATGAATCATTAATTAGATTAAAATGTGAATGGAGTAATTAAACCTGCCAAATTCAAGAAGTATTCGAGAACGGAGTACCACCAGTTTTACTCCATGAGATAGTTAATTCTTTAAATAGATTTGAATGTTAAATGGTAACTAAATTTACCGATAACACAATAGGTGTTAGATGTGGAGTACCACTAGTTTTGTTTCATGGGATGAATAAGTTGGGATTGGGATAATAAAATTAATGATTACAGTGGTAAGGCTCGATATTCCCGACTAGTATTATAAACCTTAATTTGGTTTAAGCTATGAAAAGATATTACAAAATCTTTTGAAATGATTTCTGAGGATGATTAAACAATAAGTTTAAAAGCAACTTTATTTGATGAAATTATCAGGAACCTTTCCTAGGGAAAAGAATATTTGAATAAAATAATATTCTGGATTGGAATGAGACGTATGATGTGTTTTTATAGCAATTGATTATAAGATACGCGAGTTATTCAGAAAGACCAGGTTTAACCCATTCTGAATAACTGATACGACGATTGGAAGTCGAAGATATGAAGACAATGGTTAAAGACCGGAGATCTTCACATTGTTAGGATTATTACAGATGTCTTGATTAGTCTATACACCCAAGACGAGGTAATAAGTGGTGATCATCCAGATGTACTTGGAGATTGACCGGATATGCGAGGGCCTCTCTCCAATATCGGACATATAGGATTGGGAATAAGGTGCCTCCTATTTCGTTCACATACAGAACAGACTTGTAAATGGATTGTATGCCTGATGTGGCATGCTGAGATGCAACGATATGGGCTTTTGTTGAAAAGGAGAGTCTTGTGGATGATGATCAAAGCACGACTTTAATATAGCATAGCTTCGTGTATAGCGTTAATTCGTGAGCTTCACACCCGGTATGAACTAAAAACGGGATAAGGGATAGCAGGAAGTGCATGCGTTTCTTTCTAGCTAGGAGTGATGCCATGGTATGGAGCCTAGACATTTTACTTATCGGGATGATAGATAGAGAGTTACCTCGGATATGGAAGTACAAAGGCCCTTGATAGTCGACATATTGACCAAATTTTATGTCCCATAGGACCGGGAAACGTATTGTTCAGGAATTGCCAATTTACAAACATAAGAGTGGACCGACCCTGCAAGCTTCAGGTGCACTTGTGAGTGAGTCCTGAGGCACGGGTTAGAGTGTCTCGAATCGGAAAGGAAGATCCTTTGCTTTGGTTCATAGATGGAAATCCAATTTCCAATATGTGACTTTCAGTTTAATTGTAAACCTATATGGAGACATATATATGGTACATATACCGTCTAGGATTGATACATTTATATTCGAAATTGTTTTCTGCACTTATAATAATAAAAGATAAATTTCGCATATCAAGCATATTTGATCATTATAAGGTAAAATTCTATCCTCTGGTTTGTGTTGCATTGTGGGATGGGACCTGAGTCTTATAATGGCTTCTTTTTTCACTTTTTCATTACGCTATTTATTTTTATGCACTAGTATTCATGGGAGTAAACCCATTCCGTGTTATACGGCGTGGTCCCGTGATTTACCCAACTTTAAAATGAAGTAAATAACTGTTTTATTTCTCACACCATCCTCGTGACTGATGCGGAGTTTATTGTTTCCCACCTAAAATCTGGGTGCCCATATTTTCCGCATGGGCAGCTAGTAGTTTTGCTTTGCAGATATTTCATTTCACATGTTCCTGGATTACGACTGGAGCTATATTCAGAAAGGTTTTCTATTCGCATATTTCCTTCAGTTGTGGTAGTTGACGTTTTCCACTGCACATTATATTTATGTATTTATATTTCCGCCTCTGTGTAATTTAATTCTCTGATATTCTTCGGCTGTATATTATTTATTTGTACTCTGATATCTTTTACTCTGATGTAATTTTTGTAATAGCAGTGAAATGTTCTCCTGTTTGTGTTCTGATGTGTCGTGTTCTCAAGGCAGTCCGTCTTCTTGTTCGGTTTGATCCAACCGGGGAGTTCGGGTCGTCTCAGTTGGTATCATAGATTTGGTATACAAAGCTCGAGAACAAGATACATTAGAACCAAATGAAAGAATTCATCAGATATAGGATTAGTAATATCCTATAAGGATGACTCATTAGAGGTAATGTTAGTAATACCCTAGAATGAGTTTGAAGAGTGTTATTTATGAAACCGAATTTAGTTTAGAAAATTATATCTTATTAAAAAGATTTAAATATTTTATTTGATGTTTGGACTATCGAGTATAAAAATATTTTGCATATACATCTGATCAATGTGTATTCGAAGTCTCAAATATAGTACGTAGATACAGAATCAAACTCTAGTCTCCCGGGGATGATTCTGATGATCACAATGGCATCACCAATATTTATTTTCGAGTTTTGAAAGTAGATTATCTATATATTTCAAATTGGCAGGTGTGAGAACCAAAATTTAGTTAGAGTTTATTGTTTCTGATTTGGCATTGAAATTATATTTTTGAGTATATACAAAAGTTATATATTCGAAAAGTTAATCAACCAATTGATTGCTGATAGTGATGTGTGATTATTAGTTTAACTAATAAAATATTGGAATAATAAAACCAACATAAGAATAAAATGCAAATTAAGCTAAACTAAATATAATATTGAACTAAATTAAAATTTTGTTTGAATTAGTTGTATATATATGTTATACAGATCATGTAAGCCAAGAAGAGGAATAAAATTGTATGCCCGACAAATAGGTACATATTTACTATATTGATTGGGTTTGATGATTTTATGAGCCGATTGGCTTTTTGATTTTCTTTTGATAGATAAGAGCCCATAGAGGCGAGTTGTAGCTGTACCGATCAACCCGTACATAGGAAGTTATGGCGAAAATTTTCGAAAATTTAAGGCATTAGCCAAATTTCGAGAAAATTCGCAAGTTCTTAGAAAATGAAAAGTTGAAGAACTTGAGTCAGAATTAAGTTTGAGTTGGTTAAGTAAATGACCTTCATTTTCGTTCCTTTTTTGGGGACAAAAACTTTTTAAGTGGGGGAGATTGTAACAACCCTGAATTTTGGAACTGATTTAAAATTTATTTTTAATGAATTTTACATGGATTTTTAGTCAAATTTGAAATTCGGTAATTTAAAATGATTTATATAGAGAATTAATGACTTAAAATTTATTTAAAACGAGTTTTGAGCCTATAAATTAGTATTAATTATAAAACGAACTCGTAACAACACGGTAGTTTGAAATTTTGGTTTTGATCTTTAATTGAATATACAGAATTCAATATAAGTCGGATTTTGATAAAACAGTAACCGTTAGAATCTATTTAATAATATCTTTATAACGAATGTAAGAAATTGGGATTTCATGTTTTAAATTTTAGGTTATTCCCAAATCAAAATTTGGAAAAGTCGCTATGGAATTAATATATATTTTATCGATATTGTATACACCTGAAAAACGGCCATTTTGCAAACAAACTCTATTTTTTACGAAACCAATTTTGTTGGACCCGCAATATTAAATTATTGCTAGATTCCAAATTTGTAATTTTTGGAGCTAGTATGTGGTCGTTGCAAATTAAAATGTATGTTAAAATTCAATATTGAACGTTATATTGATTTATATCTTAATTTTGACAAAAACTGATTAAACAAATCGAATTTGCTTACAAATCATATCTCATTGTGTTCAGAATCACTACAAGAGGAACAGGGGTTTCCGACGGCCAGGGGTCGTTGGCGGCCGTTGGAAACCCTGTTGGAAGCCGTTGGTCAATCCGTTGGTATAAAGACCAACGGCTTCCAACGCACACGACGCTTACTTTCCAACGGCTTCCAACTGATACACGAGGACACGTGTATTATGTTTCTGGCAAACAGGCCATTGGAAACCGTTGGTATGGCATGACCATATAGCCATCGCAATCCGTTTAACGCCATTGGAAATCAGGGTATTTTTTAATAGATTTCAGATTTTCCACTTCAAGCCACACACCACATATGTAACATTCTGAACTGTTCCATTTCGAGCATATCTCAAAATCTCAACCATATATACACCCAAACAAAAAACAAACACAAAACATAAAAATTAACCAATATTTACATAACATGACAACCAAACATTGCCAAAACAACATAATCACGTCCAAACAACATAACCAACACCATGTCCAAACCATACCATCACCAAACCATCAGAACATCATGTCCAAACCATCATAACAATATATACAACTACCATGTAGCAATCTCACCAACTCTCAAAACACATCAAAACAAGCTAACATGATCAACTCTCTCCACCTGAAGATGAAGGTGTCGTACCGTGCTGGGCAATGTAACATGTTGTTCACAGCGACGATCACGCTCATGAATCTCTACAATCTCTGCTTTCAACTGTGTGATTTCTTCCTTTTCCTGAGCCTTCTGATACATCTGCTGAGATGCTGTAATCTGTATATAATTTCAGATTTTCAGTATTTTATAATAGTATTTTGAATACATTTGAGTTTGTATTATAATTTTTAGTATTACCTCTAGATTTCCATAACCATATCGTCTGTTTCGGGTAGCAGGATCCATGACAGCATCAAATATCATGTCCTCTTCTTCCTTGGTCAGCCCAGTCCTCCCCGTAGATTTCAGTACATGCGCCCTTTGTTCCTGAAATTTCTCCCGTTAAACAAAAAACAAATAAATAGATAACACTATTTTAATTAATTTATAAGTCTACTTAACTATTTTATACTTACATATCTCTCACACGCCTTATCATCATGGTCTCAAGCGTACGAAACTGAGTCTGTGTCGTCAGTCTGACTCAATGCATGTGTATGCTCGAAAACATCCCAGTACGACACATGAGCCATACACGCTCTCTTCTGAAATAAGCATGCACATATATAAATTAAAACTTAAATCAACTATTAATTTTAACAAGTTATGAATTAAAATTTTAAACTTTGCAATACAAAATATACCAGATCCTCACGATGATGCTGAAATGACTTGGACCACCTCGATGCATAACCGGATTCTTGCTCCTATTAGCTGCATTTCTCTCAGACGAGGCCTATACATTTAAATTAAAAAAAATGTATTATTCTAAATCACATATTGAATGAATAGAATATTTTGAATTAATTATGCAGTAAAATTTACCAGAAAGTCCTCATTACTATTCCAATAAGTAAGTAGATCATTCCAATCCATCTCCTGAAGATCAACCGCACCCTGCATTGTTTATAAAAATAGCATACATATGAACTTATCAAATAGGAGCATGACAACTTAACGTAATAAATGTTATATCATACATACGTACCAAAAAATCCTGTTATATGGTCTCCTTAACTATGTCGGGTATCGAGCTCCATGTGGGCCAACATGCAGTAATGCGGGCCTGATAAGCACATTTTGATATCCTCAAAATGATATTGGACGGCTCCAACTCAGACCCCCTGTGTTAAACAAATAAAAACATGGTTACTAGAACAACAATTTAAATAATTTATTGTACTTAAATTAAATTTATACTAAAAACATAGTTTTTACCCTCTGGATGCTTTTGGCTTAAGCCAGACCACAGGACGGGATAACTCTGATGATGGACCACCCTCATCGCCACCTGACACCATACCCGTTACAAAAAACAACATAACGTAACATAACATAACATAACATAGCATGACATAACATAACATAACATGAACGAGCTATATGTAAAACCATGGTATTAGATAACGTGAGTACTTGATAATAGAAATGTCATAACATATGTCTAGTTAACATTACAAGTTTGATTCATAAAAGTGTTAAATATAAGTTTGATTCATAGATATGTCTAGTTAACATATGAGTTTGATTCATAGAAGTGTTAAATATAAGTTTGATTCATAGATATGTCTAGTTAACATATGAGTTTGATTCATAGAAATGTCATAAAAATAAATATGAATTTGAGTCTTACTATGTAAAAATAAACATAAAATTACCTTTTGAAAATGAGGAGTATTAGTTAGTCGTCCTCATCACTTTCAGATTCCGACTCTATTTCCTCCTCCATATATGGTTCATCTGTAGTCTCAAATACATCAATTAATGCATTCGATTCATCGTTTAGAGGTCCAAAATCTATTTGATCATCAGTTATTACTATTTTTGCATTTTCCTCGACGTCTACTTGATAAGCTTGGTCATTGGGAATATTATGCCCGTCAAATGTAAACTTTCTTTTGTTTTGAAAACAGCCCGCCAATCTATTTTGTCTCTTCTCATAGAAGGATAAGGAGCATAATATACTTGAAGAGCCTGTTTGGCAAGTACAAAAGGATCGTCCTTATAATAGTGAGAAGTATGGCTTACTTCTATAAGATTATATTTTAGGTGCACGTTGATTCCAGAACCTGGAACGTTGCTGAACCAGTTGCATTTAAACAAAAATACTTCTTCCGTGGGTCTTGTGAAATATGTCTTTTGCAGAATCTGGTTTAGCATGCCATAAAAATCGTGTATATGGTCATTTGGATCATCACTACCCTTAACAAATACACCGCTATTGTCTGTTAATTTTTCAGCACCATATTCTTTAGTGTTAAATTTATATCCATTGACAAAGAATATTGGATATGTCTTCACATTTCTTTTAGGTCCCAATGCCAAATGTTACAATCCTTCATCCACAATACAGTTTGTTGGATCAAAAACATAATGGGTAAACCAACTAACGAATTCTTTGCTGATATCGCCGTTTGGATACTGTGATTCATAAATACTGCAATTATAGGACATACGTTACATATATCATTAAAGATACAATACATGTATACATAGATGCATAAGTTCGCATTACCTAACGAACGGTGCAACTTCAGTGCAATTGAGAAGAATATATGTGTGTGCTGCATTATAATCTTTATCATTTAGCCATTCTTCCACACATCTACCAGAAGGCCGACCATGTTTTTTAAAAATAGCTAAAGTCCCTTGACAGTCAACTTGATCAATGCCTTCAATATTATGTGCAGTACTTGCAAATGAGATGTTCACATGATCATTAAAATAATGAGAGAGAGAAAAAAATGAAGCTTCTTCTTCGATGTATGATTTGCAAATAGAACCTTCAACTCGAATTTTCTGCCTCACTTTTTTCTTTAGATGATTTAAATACCTATTTAGAATTATTGTAAATTATTTTTTCATACATTTCATTAACCAAAATTTAATTAACTGAATATTAATATACCTTTCAAATGGATACATCCATCCGTATTTCATAGGCCCTCGAAGACGTGCTTCTGATGGAAGATGAATAAGTAAATGCTCCATAACATTGAAAAACCCTGGAGGAAATATTTTTTCCAATTTGCAGAGTAACATGGGGATTTCTTCCTCTAGTTTACGTAGACGGTCAATTTTTAATGTAGATGAACAAAACTCTTTATAGAACAAACTAATCTTTGTTACAACAGTCCAAACTTTTATGGGCAGTAGTTCTTTGAAAGCGATGGGCAATAAATTTACCATCATAACATGACAGTCGTAGCTTTTCATCCCGCTAAGTTTACTGTTTTTATAGTCAACACATCTACGAAGATTGGAAGATATACCATCCGGGAATCTTAATCCTTCCATCCATTTTAAAAATATTTTTATTTGATTACTATCCAGTTCATAGCACACTTTCGGTTATCTGGTGTCATTTGGCTTTATATAAAGCTCCAGACGATTACATATTACTTCAATATCACGTCTTGATTTCAAATAATCTTTCGTCTTCCCTTTGACATTCAAAATTGTATTGATTACATTATCAATCGCATTTTTCTCATTATGCATCACATCAATATTATGACGAATCAGAAGATTTTTCCAATAAGGCAACTCCCAAAATATGCTTTGTTTCCACCAATTATGAATTGTTGATTTACCTTGAATTTCTGCCTGTACTTCGGTTTCATGAATCTTGGGAAAATCTTATACAAGTTCATAAATTTCCTCACTTGTCCATACTTTAGGTGGTCATAAAGTTTCACGTCTATTAGATGTAAAAAAATTCTTATCTCTTCTAAAAGGATGATTAATATGAAGAAAACATCTATGACAGTCAAACCATGAAATTTTCTTTCCAATAGGTAAAGAAAATGCTCTTGTTTCTTCCATACAGTACGGACAAGCTAGACGACCAGCCGTACTCCAACCTGAAAGCATTGCATAAGCAGGAAAATCGCTAATTGTCCACAATAGAGAACATGCATACGGAAGTTTTTCTTTTGGGAAATATCATATGTTTCTACCCCTTCATACCACAATTTTTTTAATTCTTCAATCAACAGTTGTAAATAAACATTGATTCCTTGTGTCGGATCATCAGGACTAGGGACGACAATTGTAAGAAACATATAAGGAGTTTTCATACACATCCACGGAGGTAAATTATAAGGTGTTACAATTACTGGATAGGATGAATATTTAGAACCAAGTTGAGAAAATGGTGAAAACCCATCTGTACATAAACCAAGTCTAACATTGCGACTCTCAGATGAAAAATTGGGATACTTTTGATCAAAATGCTTCCATGCTTCTCCATCGGATGGGTGTGTTAACGTACCTTCTTCCTGTGTTCTCACCTTGTGCCATCTTATATCTTGCGCGGTTACAGAAGATGCATATAACCTTTGAAGTCTAGGAATAATAGGTAAATAATGCATACGTTTATATGGGACTTTCTTTCCCTTTTTCTTTCTTGGTTGGTATCTTTCTTGATTACAAATTCTACAATTCTTAAGGTTGATATCTTCCTTCTAAAATAACATGCATCCCTTTAGATATGTATCTATTTTTTGATATGGTAAACCAAAAGACGACATCACTTTTTTTTTTACTTCATAATGGTTTTCACACATTAAATTATTGGGAGGCATATGCCGCTTCGCAGCTTGTACAACATCTGTAAATCCAGCTTCTATGAGGTTATATTTAGATTTCATCGCAATGTATTCAGCAATTACTGATAATTGAGTTCCGCTTTCACACCCTTACCAAAAGGGTTTTTTTTTGTGGCATCTAATAAATCATATAATTTTTTGGCTTCAATATTTGGTTCTTCTTCATCATTAACATCATCATCATTACCATTGTTTTCATTAAATTGTTGAACCAGGGACATAGAACGTGCAACATCTTCAACCATTTGTTCTACGATATTCGGCGTTGCAATTTCATTATTCGCTACCTCCTCAACTTGTATAGAAGTAGATGCTAACGGTTCTCCATGACGATCCCAAATTAAATAGTTCGGCACAAAACCGTATTGACGCAAGTGAACTCTAACCATTTATGGTATCAAATGCTTCAATAACTTGCATCTACTACATGGACAATGGATTTTGACGTCGTTTCCGTTGTTACTTAAGGAAAAATCAATAAACACGCTGACACCATTAATAAAATGTTTGTTTATTGTGCCATCAGTTTCTCTTCATTTGTACATCCAGCTTCAATCATTAAAATAATCGTCCATTTTTCCTAAGTACATATAAAATTAGGAAGTATGATATAAAATTAGATTCATAATTTTTGTGTCTGATCGCTCAAACACTAAGATTGTTTTTTAATGAAAACATTTCTTTTACGTATTAATTATGATGATAAAATTTGCATTAACAATGTGTTAAAACAATTTTAGTGCATAATGCATGTTATGTTAATTGATCATTTACTGGTGGGTTATCCTACCTCCCATTACAAATACAATAACGTAATTAAATCGCATAAATCTTTTTAGTTTAAACGATTCAACAAAATTTCGGCAGCACTTCCCTTTAGTTCCCTGAATAGTACACAATTGCGTGTACATAGGGAATTTAAAGGAAGTGCTTTTGAAATTTTGAGAACAGTTTAAAATGATATATTTTACGAGATTTAATTTCGTTATTGTATTCGTAACTTGTCCAATACAAAGGACAAATCCAATAAATATTGTATACAATGAATATAAATGTCCGTTCCGGTAATAAACTGAACATTCATATAACGATTATATACAATACTTATCAGACGGGGCCAAAAAAACTCTCTAAGGCTTTATGAATATAACGTATTAGGATTTGTTTTTTTTTGTGAATTTAGTTTTTTTTTTCCAACTTCGATTTCAAAAATTCAACTTATAAGTATATTTTCTACATATATGAATTTTATCACATGTACGTATATTTTCAACATTAAATCGAAGTATATAACATGTACGCTACATATATGCATGTATACATATACAACTTGAACTAATTAAAACCTAGATTAGCAAAATAATCAAATAAGTGTATAAGCACAAACTCATTAACAATAACTAATTAAACCCTAGAGTAACAACTAACTAATTTATAAATAAAGCCCTAGATTAGCAACTAAAATGATTAAACCCTATATTAGCAACTAATTAACAGCAATAGACACACAATTACATTCTAATTATGCTTAAATTACTAAATTTATAGGGTATTAGACAAAATTAGGTTAATTCATACCTTGAAATCGGAGATTAGAGAGGAGGAGAGAGTGCCTTGAATAAGCTGGAGAGATCCAAGGCGGTTAATGGTGTGGAGGGGTTGATTTCAGAATCGGTGGGGGAAAGAATTGGGGGAAAGTGAAAAGAATTCGTGGGTTTGAGGAATGAGGAAGGAGGTGCAGGTTTCGGGAAATTTCTGCTCGACCCATGTATCGGTTATCAACGGCCTTAAAATCAACGGCTTCCAACGGTGTATTTTTGTACCCGTAAGAAATTTCCAAAATTTGGCTTCCGTTGGAAGCCGTTGGTCAACGCCGTTTGAGGTCGTTGGAAAGGTCCGTTGCTATACTGTTTAATTCTTGTAGTGAATGGGGTATTTGGATAGCGGCGAAAGTTGTTGGGGGTTCATTTGGAGTTCGGAATGATAAACTTCACATTTAGGCGATAAACGAATTAAATAATATAAAAAAGGGTATACTTTGGTCAAACCCTAAGCATTCTCTCAGCCATGGTCAAAAAAAATTCTCCGCCTCCATTTAAAATCAATGGCGGCCGAGCTCCAACCTTCTTCCCTCAATTACATGAAATCCATTAGCTTATTCAACAAACTTTCAACTTGGGAAATGTCGAGCTCATTAGGTTCTAGGGTCTCAACAGTCACGATAAGAAATCTCGAAGTGAATCAATCTGAATTCGAGCTCAAAGGACCAGAAGTCGCACGCGTTTTCTAGAGCGATGGTAGGTGCGAATTTCAATGTGTGGCAGGTAGTGGTGGCTCATGGCCAGGCCGACATTGAGGTGTATTTGGATCGAGTTCCAGTCAGCGATTGGTGGTGCGGTGGCCGGTTGTTTCTCGCGATGATTGGGTTTTTCGAACTGGAGAAGACGTGAAGAAGGTTATGGTTAAAAATGTGATTAATGAGGTTAATTATAAAATTTAGTTAAGATAATTATGTTTATTATTTTAATAATGTAATTAAAAGTTTAAACGCCTATATCTTTTTAAAACGAATACAGAATTCAATGAAACAAAGTTCGTTGAAACCGTGGAGTCGAGATCTACGTAATGGAATTGACTGGAACGTGATTGGAGCTAGCTGAAAATTTTGATTGAATTGAACATGCAGTTTAATTCAATTAAAAACAATCGTTTTAATAACGATTTCGAAACTGATCAATGTGAGAACTCTCTTACTCACCTTATTCGTACGGTTATTTTATATATAACTGAATGTATGTTGATTCCCTACATTGATTTTTACTAGTTTAAATATCAAAAAACGTTATACGGTATCTGGTAGCTCACATCACAATTGTTTGAAAACCCATGGATGATTTGTTGATTTCTTATGTTATGATGTGATATTGATCTAAAGATTTTTAACATATTAAAACGATGTTAATATATATGTGGCAGTTGAAATTGGAATAAACATCCATTTACAAGTCGGACGACTTATTTATGTTCACATATTTAAGTAATATTGATTGGAATGATAATTTTACACATCGCCCAAGCGTGCACATAATAATTGCTATTATTAGATGAATGGAAATCAACAAAATATATTATATATATTTAAATGATTTGAATTGAATGTGTCACGCAGTAACTGTTCGCGAATTTCGACTATTAGCTTCGAATTGATGTAACGGGAGATCCGACCGTTGGATTTTCCTAAAACCGAAACCGATAGGTTCGTATCGAAAAGATCTTTCAAATGATAATAAGAGATTTAATATCTAACGATTGGATTTTGAGAAATGTAAAATTAGAATTTGAACAAAAATAGCGCCAATGTAGTTAAATGACCTGAAATGTCATTTAATTGAAAGGTTCTATTTTTAAATGAATAAAAAAGGGAACAATTATGTTAAATCATAATAAATGATTTGAAAATATTTTTGAATGAAATATTATTATAGTTTTGAAAGGATAAAAGATATTTTTATCTACATAGACTAGTTAACAACTAGCGTAAGAATCTAATGTTTTTACATTACCAAATTGGATCGCGAATGGATTTAATATAACCAAAATTTTTCCAACATATATAAATTAGAATGGATTTGAATGGAAATCATCTTCAGATATTTGGGTATTGAATTCCACGATTATACGGATATCATTGAGGAATTTGAAAGATATAGATATCACTATTCCCAGGGCGATATTTGTTAGTGTAACATCCCAGAAATTTTGACAACTAGAATATGAGATTAATTAAAGATTTAGGTATTAATAATCAATTTTTATATTGATATTTGGGTTTGAATTTAAAATCAAATATATTGTTGAGTATGAATTAAAATTCAATATTTAATTCAAAATGGTTGGTTGGGAATCAAATATTATTGTTGAATATTTGCATTGAGGTAGACTGGATATTTGAATTAGATTTGGAATTCGACTATGAATTCAAAGGGTTGAATTTAAATATGAACGTAGTTAACGTTAAAAAAAATCGGGGATTATATTCATTTAAAATATATGAATTATATTGGAAATGAAGTTGAATATACATATATATATATAATTAATTAATTAAAACAAGCTTAAATTAGGCGTGGTAGTTCGTGATTTACGATTTGGTTTGGAGATAGAAGTATTATATCGATACGATATCAACCTTTAAAATAATTAATTTCCAAATAACCTCAGTTTGTAATGAAAAGAATTTTATTTAAATACGTATAATTTATTATTGTTGTATTTCAATTTTGGAGGCAAAGCAGAGTTGTTTTGCCGGTAGACAAAATTTAAAACGTAGCAATAATTTGCTGTTGGATTGGATTTTATGGGGTACAAACAAATAAACATGTTTCCGTATGTTGTCTCCCCAAATGTAACCTACCTTACATTTGAATTCCGCCGACTTTCCCTTTTGATATTCGTGTACACTAAGACCTGTACGATGTAACATCATTCTTATCCCTGAGTTCCTCTTCTATAAAAGACCATGCCTTGTTCATTTTTCTCGACGAAAATAAAATTCCCCTTTTTTAATTTTTAGTGGCTACTGGAGAAATTATTAACCCCTCTTCTACTCTAGTTCTATAATTAGCTGAAGCTTATCCTGAATTCCCTGATGAAAAATTCAATCTTTTTCCCAAAAACTCAAAATAATGGTGCCCACTAAAATCACCATGAAAATCGAATCGTTCGTGGCATCTCACCACCGATCAAAGGCTGTGCGCCTCTCACACCAAGCATCCAAAGCTTTGGCCACCAAGTCTAGCCCTTCGCCATCGCAAACTTACCCAGTTCGCTGCCACGCCCAAGACCATGCCCAACCCTTGCCTCCGCTTCATTATCAGCCGATGCTTGCTCTTTTGCTGCCTCCGTCCACTGATTCAAGGTGAGCATTCACTCACGATTAAGCATTAATTCAAGTATTGACTTTAACTAAATATGAATATAGTGATTAGTCTGAGTATTGTTGGCTGGTGTGTGTGTGCGTTAGTCTATGATTGTTGGATGTTGAACTTTGTTATGTGTGTATACGTGGGGCTTAAATGTGGTGTCTATGTAACGGAGAATATAAATACTGTTATGACACAAATGAGTACTTGCTTGCCTTATTTAAAAACTTAACTTTCTAGTTACTGAGGAAACTGTTTAACCCTGAATACTTAGTATGGTGTCCATCTAGGCTCACTTGTTCATATGTGTGAACTTATATGTCTTTTTAGAATTTAAAACTGGACCTATATTTTCCATGTTTTTCTTTGACAGCATGGACATAGATTATCAGCGTATTACCTTCATTAGTAATCCAGTTTGTTTGGGTCGAATGGTGTATACTCTGATATTGGATCATCCTGTTTAGAAATACATGATCCTTACATTCAACAATAAGACCAGCTAACTTGTTTAACTTAATAATATTATCATCCTACTATATATATCTATATAATGCATGGCTCTTAATTCTCGTCTTCAGTGGATTTCTTGTTCGCTACGAGTCACACTGATGAATTGAATCACTTGGTTATATTTTAACTTGATTGAAAACGTATAGGCACTCCTGCTTTTGTTGTAACCTGACAGGGAAAGACAAATAAGTATTGAGTTTATAAATTTTACCGAGAGATTAAAGCCAGCAGGGTATAGAAGTTTGGCTAATTGTTTATTTCTACAGTCATTATACCTTATATATATGAATGAGTTTTCAATATGCATGTTAGTCTTCTAACCACTGGAAGTTTTCTATTTTAGCACCCAACGCAAAACTTAAGAAGTTGTATCCTTTTATTATACAGAAGTAACCTTGGTTTTGAACAATAAAAAAAAAGATGTTTTCGATAAGCCATGCTTTAATACCATTTGGTTTCTCAAGCACTTGTTATTTCCTCTTTGTTTACTTCGACAATATTGGTAGTCTATTAACAGTTTTCTCCAATTTTATTTCGTGTTAGGCAACACACTTGCATCGATGGTTAGCTTCCTAATGCTTAAGAATTGAGTTCCAAACTCATAAGTATATTTCTCACATAAGTAAACAACTTCTCATAATAACATATATACCACTTCACAGCAACATTGAACAAATAGTTGAGAATAGCTTACATCTCGCTACTATATGATGTCATACAGAACCATATGGCTCTAAAAATCCACTAAATGGTCAATAAGATTGGATTACTGTTATATTAGATTAATGGGATTTTTATACACAATGATAATGAGACTGTTATACTCTCTAATGGAAGGATCTACCCTAAATTTACTATTTAACTTGGAGTCCACGGCCCCTGTTCCTATTCAAATATGTTACACCTTTTACCATTTTATTAGTTGGTTCTTTCATACGTGCTGTTTTTTTTTTATTTTACTGTCAAGTTAACCGATTAAAGGTCCAGTTCAGAAGATGTTTTGGGTCATATACTGCTGCACATTATATATATATATATATATATATATATATATATATATATATATATATATATATATATATTTGTGTGTGTGTGTCTCCCTGAACCTGGTATTTGTTTACTTGCGCATACACACCCATTGCATGGTTCCTTTGCAACAAGTCTGAAAATTTAAACATTTGGTAGTATTGAATCTTCAGAACGTAGCCAGTGTTATTGTTGTATTTCATGTTATAATGGTACATGCGAATTAACATTACCAACTTCCAATAAATGTTAAAAGTTTCAGGAGCTCCCCATTGACAATTGGATAAGAGTAATAGCAGTTTATTAAAAGAAAAAATGTTGAAAATTTGGTTTTGCTCTTATTCAATATTATCATTTCTCAAACCTGTTTTTAACGGATCCTTAAAGCTTGTATTCCTTCTTTGGTCGTCAATGTAATAAATAATTGTTTCCTTTTATGAAATAAGGAGCGTATTCTGTAACTGATGTACTGAATCGTTTCATGACAAATATATTTATAGAGTTATAGTTAAAATAAATATACATCTTAAAGCTATAAACACAGTTCTGCTATGTATAACTTATTTGTCTTCTGTTGTTGGTCTAAACTATGTATGTGAACTTTATTTTGATTTGTTTAAATGGAGGGAACCGTAGATACATTGTTGGCTAAGCAGTCAATGCTTAATTATATATTCAGCATATAAAATACTTATGTTATGCATAAATTACTTTATGCAAGCATCCATGATCATGTATGGGTGTATGTATGAATATGCAAGCGTCTAGGATCGTTTGTCCCTGAAGAGGAAAAATGAATGATAAGCAATAGATACCATACTTGATATTTAACCGATACTACACTAGATTTGTTTTGAACAAAAACTATACAAAAATTTAAGCTGAGATAAACGTACATTTCACATTGATAAGAGCCAGGTATTACGCGACTGTTGAATTTTCATACGATATACTTGATGTTAGTATTAATTATCATATTCAGTTTATGTTGAAGTTAATTTACTTGAACTATGATTTAATTCTAACTCGGTTGTTTTGTGTTTTCGCATGGAACGCTCGGGTCAGACCAGAATGTTACAGATTTAAAGATTATAGCTTAGGATCCGAAGACTGGCGAAGCTGAGATTCCAAAGACGACACACTTTGAAGTTTTAAACAGTAAATACTTCTTTTGTATTCAAACTGTATTTTTATTCTGCTATATAGAAAATCTTTGTATCAAAATTTTTGATTATATATAAAAGTTATTTTTTTGTTCAATACTGTGCTAGTTATTTATTCTGTGTTTTCAATGATGATTTTTGTTTTTAAACTCTGTAAGCTAAATAGCGATCCATCATTTTGGAACGTTTTAAGTTGATTTAATTATCAATTTGAAGCAGTCAAAATGGTGGGACGTTACAAGTGGTATCGGAGCTTTGGTTTATTCAATGTGTAGCTTATCAGGTTTTAAATGAATGGGATCAATACTAGAAAGAGAAGATTTTTAAAATAAAAAGAATTTTGAAAAATATATTTTTAGAAGGAAAATTATTTTAGAAATATTACCTTGAAACTAGTATTTTGGAACCGATACAGCGAAAATAAAAAAATTATTTTGAGATTTAAAATTCTTCGGAATCCCCAGGTTTCGTATCTCGATTTGCCAGAGCTTTTCTTCGATAAGTGTCCTTAGGTTTGAATCTTTGAATCCATCGTCGAATAATATCAAAAGAGGATAAGTATAAGAAAATCGATGAATCGATCTCTCTAATCATGTATCTTGGAAATCAAAGACGACTGAAATTTATTAGAAATAAATTTCAGATAAGAATTTGAATGAAAAGGTAAAATTCGGAATCGTTTCAAGAAAATGAGACGATGAATTTTATTTCGATATTCAGTTTATAAATTAATAAAAATCGAAAAAGGGTTATAATTGGAATTCAATTTGTATCAAAATTGTATTATTAATTTATTTTAATTATTCAGAACATGATAAGTTGATTAATATTGGGTTCAAATTAATAATGTATAAACAAATACAAGAATTTCATAGTGAAGTATAAACTTGTTAATTAATTTACAAGAGGTGAATTGTAAACGAGAACTGTAATTGAAGCGATATATGAATGAAGATTGTAAAGAGATTGAAACCGATATTTAATGGAATCAAAATTGATTTGATATGACGAGTTCAGATTTCCATAAAAGGAATGTATTCATTTTTAGAAGCGAATATCGTTTGAAAGAAAATATGTTGGAAATAAATCTGGAAATAAAGTTAAACATTACGGGGAGATTATTATGAAGTTCATAATATAAATCAAATGGGATTTTCCGAAGTTCGGAATATATTATCGAATAAGAAATTATTCGAAAGGAAGTCATTTATGCGAGTCAACTATGTCAAATTTTTGGAAGATACTGTTTATTTTCTGTGTTAATTAGGAGTTTAAAATATTATTAATTAATTGTTTATATATTCAGATTAAAGAATAAAGTATATTTTTAAAAGTTACATATCTTGAAGGCATGAATTATTGTAAAGGAAATAAATTCTTAACTTAAAATCAGAAATTTCAAGAATAATTTTTTTGTTGGTGTTTGAAGTGGTGAATTTTACCTGTTTCGAAGTTAATAATGTTGTTCAGTTAAGGTATGAGAGGTAAATATACCCCACTTTGATTGACTTCATTATTGACTAAGAAATGGTTGAGGTTCGATAGCCAAAGTGGTTAAATGGAGTAAGAAATGAAAGTTAGCAGTTAAGTGAAAATAGCGGTGTGTATTTAATATCTGTTTTAGTCCAAATAACAAATTTAGAAATATTCCTCCCTGAGAATAAAGTATATTTTCTACTGAAATTAAAGATTTGCAAATATATGGAAATGTTTTCCAATGGTAATAGGAGATTTTCTAGAATTATAGGCAATGAATATGAATTGTTTTGAAGGATCATGAGAAGTTAACGGGTTTTGACAAATAAAAATGGTGAGATCTGAAGAAAAAGAGCTGCATGTCGAAAAAGAAGGGCGACAGAATGTAAGAAAAATGGAATTTTAATTTGAGTTCGAGAATTTCGTAAGCGATGATTTGATAAGAAACTAGACATAGAGTTAAGGAAATTAGAAATTGGCTAGAGATTAGTTGAGTTGAATAACTTTCTAAATGTTGATCTAATGTTGGTTTCGGCCTTCGGGGTTGATACTTAGGAAGTTGTTCGCTTGCTAATTTACGGTTGAAGGATGTGAATGTGAAGGAGTGATATTGCATGAAGGATAAATTTGCGATGAGAAGAAAAATTCTGAAATTTTGAGAGTATAAAGATTTGAATAAAGTGATAAACTTAGTGATTGGAAATTGGGAAGAAAATTGGTTTATAACCGATAGATTCATAAATTTGAGTTTGGAAAGGCATCAGACATCTGAATTGATCAAAACCAAAATTCTGAAATTGGAATGGAATTTGAAAATAATTGATTTTGGATATTGGATATAGAAGTTTCCAGAATTTATATAGAAAATTATATAAGAATAAAGTGAATGTGAATCTACTGGATGGGAAAGTAATGGAATTATATAAATGAGATATTGAAAATATGATTTGGAAAATTGTGAGTATAATTTATGAGGGGGTATGAAATGAAGTACTATATGTACATAGTATTATATGTTTTCAAATCAAAATAAGGGAAGTATCATCCTTCTCCTTTAAATTTCTAGCTTAGTTGAGATGTGCTGCTAGTGGTAGTAGGTTGTCCGGACATAAAACTCGAGTTGTCTGAAAGAACACGACCATGTAGCATAATTCGCAGGGCTGTAGGTGGCCTACAGCGGACGGATGTTTCTTGGAGGAACCAAGTGTAACTATTGTGTCTGCTGCGATCTATAGCCGTGATAATGGCGTAATCCGCAGAGCTGTGAAAGCTTACGGGTATGGATGTTTCCTGGGGGACCCAAGCGTAACCATTGTATATCTGCGGTCCACATGGCATATCCACAAGTGAAAGAGATGTAAACACTAGAGTTACTAAAGGTAGAATGGAGCCTTGCGATATTGAGATATCTTAGTGATATGGAGCCACCTGTTTGATGCAGCACTGTGTCTTCGTGATTGGATTTGTCTTCATGACTTGATGAGTCTTCATAACATGATTTGATATGTCCTCGTGACTTGGTTTATCTTCATAACTTGATAGTTTATTTTCGTTACTCTGAGATAGAACAGTCAATGCTCAATGAACTCAGTTTTCCTTTTTATTCTTAAATATCTTCCGTTGATATGTCCATAACGAAATTCACAAGGATCTGATTTCCTACGGATACAAATGTTTTCTTGGGGATCTAGACGAAACCATTGTGTATCTACGGTTCATGAACAATCAACATATAAATATCACATTGGTACTTTCCGTATCTATTTGTAAAGGAATTTTTTTGAAATATTTTCACTAAGAGTTGAAACAAGGATATTGAGTACTTGAAGATTTTAGTCGTGCGCTTAGCCACGTATGCCTAACATCTGAGAGAACGATAATAGACTTGTCAAACTCGAGTTATCAAATTTTTTCAAATCGATAATTTTGAAATTAAAATATACCCAATTTAGTAAGTTAATAAGGAGAATTTCAAAGTATTTTCAAATCCATAGCTTTGTAATACTAATACATATATTTTTGCATGAAATTCGTGTTATGGATAAAGGTTATAAAAGATTTCAAATTTAAAAAAAAATCAAGTCGACAATTTGTGATTTGAAAATAAAATGACAATTACACTCTTCAATGAGTGTTGGGAAGATTAAATAGATTGAACATACGGAGATGTGGTTGAATATGTGAAATGATGGACTAGTAAATATTGACAGATGAGATTATAAAGAAATTTGGAATAATTTGCAGGATTTGAAAGGACATTTATTTTGAAAGGAAATGTGATTTTCCGAGTTAATTGAGTAGGGTGGGTAAAAAAAGGAGATTGATGGCTTAAATATCGATATTTAAATTTAGGGAAATTTTTCTCCAATATGAAAATTTGAAGTATACAGTGGTATAACTTTAACAATCTCTCCTTTTCGAGGACAAAAAGTTTCAAAGGGGAAGGGGAGATTGCAACGTCCTAGAAATTTTGACAACTGGAATATGAGGTTAATTAAAGATTTTGGTATTAATAATCAATTTTTATATTGATATTTGGGTTAGAATTTAAAATAAAATATATTTTTGAGTAAGAATTAAAGTTCAATATTTAATTCGAAATGTTTGGTTGGGAATCAAATATTATTGTTGAATATGTGAATTGAATTTAGTTGGATATTTGAATTAGATTTGCAATTCGCCTGAGAATTTAATGGGTTGAATTTAAATATAAACGTAGTTGATGTTAAAATAAATCAGAGATTTTATTCATTTAAATATATGAATTACATTGGAAATGAAGTTGAATGTACATATATATATATATATATATATATATATATATATAATTAATTAAAACAAGCGTAAATTAGGCGTGGTAGTTCGTGATTTACGATTTGTTTTGGAGTTAGAAGTATTATATCGATATGATATCGGCCTTTAAAAAAATTAATTTCCAAACAACCTCGGTTTGTAATGAAACGAATTTTATTTAAATATGTATAATTTATTATTGCTGTATTGCAATTTTAGAGTCAAACATAGTTGTTTTAGCGGTAGACAAAATTTAGAACATAGCGATAATTTGTGGTAGGATTGGATTTTATGGGGTACAAACAAATAAACATTTTTCCCGTATGTTGTCTCCCTAAATGTAACCTGCCTCACATACGAATTCCGCCGACCTACCCTTTTGAAGTTCGTGTACCCTAAGATCTATATGATGTAACATCGTTCTTATCCCTGAGTTCCTCCTCTATAAAAGATCATGCCTTGTTCATTTTCCTCAGCGAAAATCAAATTCCCGTTTTTCAATTTTTAACGGCTACTGGAGAAATCATTAACCCCTCTTCTACTTTAATTCTTTAATTAGCCGAAGCTTACCCTAAATTCCCTGATGAAAATTTCAATCTTTTCCCCAAAATCTCGAAATAATGGTGCCCAATAAAATTGCCATGAAAACCAAATCGTTCATGGCGTCTCATCACCGATTAAAGGCTGCGCGCCTCCACTGCAGTCACACTAAGCATCGAAAGCTCTGGCCACCAAGTCCGGCCCTTCGCCATCGCAAACTTGCCCAGTTCGCTGCCGTACCCAAGACCATGCCCAAGCCCTTGCCACCGCTTTGTTATCAGCCGATGCTTGCTCTTTTCACTGCCTCCGTCCACTGATTCAAGGTGAGTATTCACTCATGATTAAGCGTTAATTCAAGTATCTTGACTTTAACTAAATATGAATATAGTGATTAGTCTGAGTATTGTTGGTTGGTGTGTGTGTGAGTTAGTCTATGATTGTTGAATGTTGAACTTGGTTATGTGTGTATACGTGGGGCTTAAATGTGTTGTCTATGTAACAGCGAATATAAATATTGTTATGACACAAATGAGTACATGCTTGCCTTATTTAAAAGCTTGACTTGCTAGTTACTGAGGAAACTGTTTAACCCTGAATACTTAGTATAGTGCCCATCTAGGCTCACTTGTTCCTATGTGTGAACCTATATATACTTTTGAGAATTTAAAACTGGAACTATATTTTCCATGTTTTTCTTTGACAACATGGTTATGGATTACCGGCGTATTACCTATATTAGTAATCTAGTTTGTTTGGGTCGAATGGTGTATACTATGATATTGAGTCATCCTGTTCAGAAATACATGATCCTTACATTCGACATTAAGATCAAGTAACTTGTTTAACTTAATAATATTGTTACCCTACTGTATATATCTATATAATGCATGGCTCTTAATTTTCAGCTTGAGTGGATTTCTTTTTCGCTATGAGTCACACTGATGAATTGAATCACTTAGTCATATTTTAACTAGTTTGAAAACGTATAGGCACTCCGGCTTTTGTTGTAACCTGACAGAGAAAGACAAATAAATATTGAGTTTATAAATTTTGTCGAGATATTAAAGTCTGCAGGGTATAGAAGTTTGGCTAATTGTTTATTTCTACAGTCATTATACCTTATCTATATGAATGAGTTTTCAATATGCATGTTAGTCTTCTAACCGTTGGAAGTTTTCTATTTTAACACCCAACATAAAACATAAGAAGTTGTATCCTTTTATTATATAGAAGTAACCTTGATTTTAAACAATAATAAGAAAAGATGTTTTCGATAAGCCATGCTTTAATACCATTTGGTTTCTCAACCACTTGCTATTTCCTCTTTGTTTACTTCGGCAATGTTGCTAGTCTGCTAACAGTTTTCTCCAATTTTATTTCGTGTTAAACAACACACTTGCATCGATGGTTAGCTTCCTAATGCTTAAGAATTGAGTTCCAAATTCATAAGTGTATTTCTCACATAAGTAAACAACTTCTCATAACAACATATATACCACTTCACAACAACATTGAACAAATAGTTGAGAATAGCTTACATCTCGCTACTATATGATGTCATACAGAACCAGATGGCTCTAAAAATCCACTAAATGGTCAATAAGATTGGATTACTGTTATATTAGATCAATAGGATTTTTACACACAATGATAATGAGACTGACATACTCTATGATGGAAGGATTTACCCTAAATTTACTATTTAACTTGGAGTCCATGGTCCTTATTCCCATTCAAATATGTTATGCCTTTTACCATTTTATTGGTCGGTTCTTTTATACATATTGTTTTTTTTATTTTACTGTCAAGTTAACCGATTAAAGGTCCAGTTCAGAAGATGTTTTGGGTCATATACTGCTGATGTATACATTATATATATATATATATATATATATGTGTGTGTGTGTGTGTGTGTGTGTGTGTAAGTGTCCCTGAATATGGTATTCGTTTACTTGCACATATACACCCGTTGCATGGTTCCTTTGCAACAAGTCTGAAATTTTAAACATTTGTTAGTATTGAATCTTTAGAACGCAACCAGTGCTATTGTTGTATTTCATGTTATAGTGATACATGCGAATTAACATTACCAACTTCCAATAAAATGTTAAAAGCTTCAGGAGCTCATCATTGACAATTGGATAAGAGTAATAGCAGTTTATTAAAAGAAGAAATGTTGAAAATTTGGTTTTGCTCTTATTCAATGTTATCATTTCTAAAACCAGTTTTGTAACAGATCCTTAAAGCTTATATTCCTTCTTTGGTCGTCAATGTAATAAATAATTGTTTCCTTCTAATGAAATAAGGAATGTATTCTTTAACTGATGTACTGAATCATTTCGTGACAAATATATTTACAGAGTTATAGTTAAAATAAATATACTTATTAAAGCTACAAACATAGTTTTGTTGTGTATAACTTATTTGTCTTCTATTGTTGGACTAAACTATGTATGTGAACTTTATTTTGATTTGTTTAAATGGAGGGAACCGTAGATACATTGTTGGCTAAGCAGTTAATGCTTAATTATATATTCAGCATATAAAATACTTATATTATGCATAAATTACTATTTGCAAGCATGCATGATCATGTATGGGTGTATGTATGAATATGCAAGCGTCCGGGACCGTTTGTCCCTAAAGAGGAAAAATGAATGATAAGCAACGTATACCATACTTGATATTGAACCGATACTACACTAGATTTGTTTTGAATAAAGACTGTACAAAAATTTAAGCTGAGATAAATGGACATTTCACATTGATAAGAACTAAATATTATTTTGAAATAATTTCCAAGGATGATTAAACAACAAGTTTACAAGGAATTTTATTTGATTAAATTAATGGGAACCTTTCCCAGAGAAAAGAATATTTGAATAGAAGAATATTCTAGATTGGAGTGAGGCATATGATGTGTTTTTATAGTAGTTGATGATAAGATACGCGAGTTATTCGGAAAGACCGGATTTAAAGCATTCTAAATAATTGATACGACGATTGAAAGTCGAAGATATGAAGACGGTGGTTGAAGATGGGAGATCTTCACATCGTTAAAATGATTACTGATGTCTTGATTGGGTTGTACACCTAAGACGAGGTAATAAGTTGTGGTCATCCAGACGTACTTGGAGATCGATCGGATATGCAAGGGCATCTCTCCTGTATGGGATATATGAGATGAGGAATAAGGTGCCTTTGGTTTCGTTCAGACCAAGAACAGACTTGTAAATGGATTTTATGTCAGACGTGGCATGTTGAGATGACCAAGGATTTTGTTAAAAAGCATAGTCATGTGGATGATGATCAAAGCACGACTTTAATATAGCATTGCTTTGTGTGTAGCGTTAGTTCACGAGCTTCACACCCGTATGAATCAAAAACGGGATTAAGGACAGTAGGGAGTACATACGTTTCTTTCTAGCTAGAAGAGATGTCATGATATAGATCCCATACATTTTACTTATGTGGATGATGGATAGCGAGCTAACTCGGATATTTCCGTACAAAGGCCCTTAATGGTCGACATACTGACCAGATTTTAGGTCCCATAGGACCGGGAAACGTATTGTTCAGGAATTGCTAATCCACAAACGTAAGAGTGGACCGGCCCTGCAAGCTCCAGTTGCACTTGCAAGTGAGTCCTGAGGCATGGGCTAGAGTGTCCCGAATCGGAAAGGAACATCCTTTGCCTCAGTTCATAGATGGAAATCCAATTTCCAATACGCGACTTTCGGTTTTAATTGTAAACCTATATGGTGACATAATATATGGATGCCGCTTAGGCTTGATACATTTATATTTGAAATTGTTTTCTACCTTATAATAATAATAAACGATAAATTTCGCGTATCAAGCATATTTGGCCATTATAAGGTAAAACTCTATCCTCTGGTTTGTGTTGCATTGTGTGATCAGACTTGAGTCTTATAATGGCTTCATTTTTTCCTTTAGCGTTACGCTGCTTATTTTTATGCATTGGTATTCAGGGGAGTAAACCCATTCCGTGTTATACGACATGGCCCCGTGATTTACCCAACTTTAAAATGAAGTTAATAACTATTTTAGTTCTCATACCAGTCCTATGACTGACTCGGAGTTTATTGTTTCCCACCTAAACTCTAGGTGCCCATATTTTCCACACGGGCAGCTAATAGTTTTGGTTTCACAAATATTTCTTTACACATGATCTTGGATTATGGTTCGAGCTGTATTTTGAAAGCTTTATATCCGTGTATTTCCTTCAGTTGTGGTAGTTGATGTTTTCCACTGCACGTTATATTCATGTATTTATATTTTCGCTGCTATATAATTTAATTCTCTGATATTTTTCCATTGTATATTTTTTTTTGTATTCTGATATCTTGTACTCTGATGTAATTATTGTAATAGCAATGAAAGGTTCTACTGTTCGTGTTTTGACGCGTCGTGTTCTTAAGGCAGCCCGTCTTCTTATTCAGTTTAGGTCGACCAGGATTTCAGGTCGTCACATCATACAATCCTAGATCCTTGAAAATCCTTTTATAGTGAAATAGCAATGTTTCCACTATGCGAACCTCTTCCATTCTAAGAAAATGTTTCCCTCCAAGGCTTATGTATGTGTTCCCTTCTTAGCTTGACATAGTTGTTTCCAACTTGGGTCATAGGGTTGGCTCTTCCAGCAGCAGTAGTAGCTATAACTTGCATCATTTGGATAAAGAATTAACACGTACTCCCCACATTTTTTGGTGGGATTGTTTCCCTTCTGTCTCACTAGTCCTAAGTCATTTCGGTCGAACGTTTCCGTTAGTTCTGGTGCTTTCACTTCCCAGATTCAGTCTTGCATCCTCTTTGGATCTTACAATGTTTCTGTAGATGAACCTTTCATAAGATACCAAAGGATGGCCCTAAGACCGTGTGGTGTATATATATATATATATACAATACAAATTCAAGTACGTTATAGTATTTCTGTTTCGATAACCATGCACTTTGCTATGAGAAAACAATTTTTAAGTTGCATAAACATATACTTTGATATCAAGTTGTAACAATCCTGTTTCTAAGTCCAAAACTAAGCGCCACACATGTTGCACTCATCTATAGTATTAATTTTCGGTGAGTAAAAGGATATATGTTAATAAAGCATAACATCAGAGAACTAGGGAGTATGAAAATTTCCAAAACACATTCATTCAGAAGTATTCAATACATTTCTCTTTCGCAACCCCATTTCGATCAAAATATAATTATTATTAAACATGTAATCTTCAATGGAGACATATGAATAT
This sequence comes from Allium sativum, assembly GCA_030737875.1. Classification (NCBI taxonomy): domain Eukaryota; kingdom Viridiplantae; phylum Streptophyta; class Magnoliopsida; order Asparagales; family Amaryllidaceae; genus Allium; species Allium sativum. The sequence goes on along the minus strand of CM060927.1, from coordinate 253,830,252 downwards.
GCCTCCATGGTTAATCAAAGCCAAATAAATTGGCACAAACTTTCATGTCTTTGTATACAGCCAAAAAGATAACAAATAACAGAAAAGAACTCCTAGAATAACTACTGCTTCCTACGCGCCTTTAGAAGTGTAACGACCCACTTTTTCCATACAGTTTAAGCCAACATCTTACAACCCATGTCAACTCCAATTGTACAGAAAAGCAAATAGTTAGGAGAAAGAAGTTAGAGGGTGAGAAAAGAAAGAAAAAAAATATTAGAATAGAAGAAGGAGAACCAACAAAACATAGAGTCTCACATCGCAGCGAAACAAAATATAATATAGAAATAATTCTTTATTGAGAGCTTGAAAAATACTTACAATCATCAGAGTACATCAACACATCTGGATAGCTATAATAACCTGTTCTCATATACAACACACTGCGAAATAAATACTAATACGTATCATACGTCCGAACTCTTCTAGCTTGTCTTCGGACTTCACAACATTTGATAACCTGAACCTATAAGACCCGGTCTAACCCTAGCATTGCAAACGCTGGATTAGTCTGGTAAACCAGAGTGAGAACCCACTAAGTTTATAAGCAATATCCAAATTGTTTTTAAAGTCAAAGCATTTCCTTTCGAAAGAAAAGGATAATCGTAAGACTAATCCACACATAAACACGGATGGTTTTTACATTACGATAACCCAAAACATTTTGAAATCATGTATATATTCCGATATTATAATAATGCCTAAATACAAATAAATAGCAATCTAGCGGAATGCTTGCATCTCACGCTCCATATACATAGTATACAATCAAAACCGCAAGCGCTTATTGGAGAATGAATTTACAACTATAGAAAAGTATGGGACCACCTTCCGATAGTGTATCTCTAGAGAGAAATACACCGGGTTCAACAAAAACATTTGACAACCTAGGCTAAACATGACCGGCCATTTATTTCGCTTGAATGTTTTGAATATATTGTCACCTTACGGTTGCTAGCAACATAACCATTCCCCGGAGATGCAGAAGCGGAAAAGAAAAACAAATATGAATATTCTCTAGATGGTGACAGTACACCCTAATAGGAGCGACCCACATAGCCATGCGACCTACCTGATTTTATACCATTTCCCGGTTGATAAGGCTTGAGTTTTAACTGTTCTTTTTAGAACATCTGGTCATCCTTCGCTTTGAATGTCACATTGTCAGATCCTCGAGATATCACTAGTTGACGTTCACAAAAATACTCTAGTCAATAAGCTAAGAGAAGGTGTCTTCTCCGCCAATGATAGAAATACGTTTGAAGCAATCAATGTACGTGATCCCTTTGAAAATACTCTGTCAGACATTCATCCATACAAGTTGTCCTGGGACTGGGAAAACCAAAGACACCCTCCTACTGCACCCTAGGAATCACCCTATATATCAGTAGCAAGAAGTCCTTGCAATCATAGATTCCAACAATGACAGAACTACAGTTATCTCTGGTTGCAAGTAAGAGATTAATAGCAGTTCTTCCGTTTATGAAGATCTATGGTCTTCAATGCTCCATCTCGATCATCTTCTGATATCTTCGACGTTCATGCATTTATTGGTCGGAATGGTTTTCGAATATAAATTCGATCCTGGTCTTTCCGTACCAACAATCGTATAGGCCAGATTTTGATAGTTGGTTATTTAACTATCAAAATAAACAACCTTTTAATCACGAAAATAAAATGAGTTCACTGGTTCAGTACTTAGCATAACTTAGCCTTTTTAACATTTCATTCGTTAATCAAAACCTTTAAATCTCCCAATGTTTGTAACAAAGCTTTTTATATCTTATTCAGAGATAAACTTTACTCAAAATCATCTCATTCAACTTAAACCTTTTTAGGTTACACTTTATAATACCATTCATCGAAATTCAAGTTTTAATTTCCTTAACTACTCTCGTTTCTAAACTAAAATCATTCTTGGATAGTCATAAAGTCGTTCAAGTTGGGGTATTTTGTTTACCTCTCAGACCTTGAGTCAACAACATTCTTATCTTCATAATAGATAGAAGTTTATCAACAAATCTTATTCCAGTGATTATCCCACATATCCCATTTACTATTCGATTTAAAACATCGTTTTATTATTGTACTCTCCCTTTTGGAAATCTTATTTCAAATCTTAACACGTTTGCTTAATTTAAGTATTAAGTAAACTATTATTTAAATCCATCTCTATTAATTTTAGCAGTCTTTTAAAAACAGTTTACACAAATCCTAATTATAAATAGAAACCATATAAACTTCTGATAATTTTATTTCAAATCCATATGGATATATCTCGATAAAACCTCATTTTTATTTAATATTGCGAATTTATATCGCATCTCAATAACTTAACCCGCCTCACTACTTTAAATCAGACCTTGGTTTTCATTTCGAATTCCATTTCATACATGCCTTGGTTCCTAGCCGTAAATCATTAAGGAAATAATTCTCTAAATATCAACCCCGAAGGCCGAAACCAACATCAGATCAATACTCAGAAAATCATTTAACTCAATCGATCTCCAGTTACGTTCCAATTTCTCAATTTTCATATCTCTGGTTTTTATTCCATTCATAAACCATTTCTACTAACTCATTCCGATCATATCTTTAATAAAAACGTGGGTTTTATTACAACTCTGTCCAACTTGGATTTTATAAATCCAATTTAATAAAATTTAAATAAGAATTCAATTAAATCTTAAATCTAACTTAACTTGTATTACTATTAATAAAATTTGCTTTTAAACTTCGTTTAATTATAAATAGACCTTATATTTTCATAACCCTCCATTAATACATCTTAAATCCTAGGATTTACCACTTTGATTATCATAAAATAAATAATAATCAAATATCGACATTTATTAAAAATGGTATACTTCACTATTAACTATTTCCATTAATTTAATACTCAAATTCATTTAACTCTGTTGACTCAGTCAACTCACACATGGTTAATTTGTTAATCAAATTCCAATTCATATTTCCACTTAAATTAATAAAAAAATATAATTAATTTAAGTAAATCTTATTTTCCTTGATCAAGTAAATAATCACTTTCAATATAATTCCATTTGTTTTCTAAAATCTTAATAACATAAGAATTTTCATTATAAAACCATTCAATAAATTACCTTAAAGCTTAAATAATAAATAATAAACATTTATTTCCCTTTTTATAAGCTTCTTTTTAAAATAATATATTTCAAAATCCATCCTTGGTTATAAATAAAATTTATAACTTCATTTTTATCGGTTTACCTGATGGTAAATCAATTCTTATAAAACAATGTATATTTGGGCCATCTGCTATTAATTCCTCAACCAATGTTACCCATTGGTTAATAACAAATAATGTTTAATTTACATTCAACAATCAATAATCAAGTCAATAATCCAAATCAGATTGGTTTAACAGTTCATACAATGATAATATGAAAATAAACGATAAATTTGAGGATTCCAATTGGATCCCTCCAACCTATTTTTCTCTACACTCAAATAGGTTAACTCAAATAAAATAATCCAATCAATACGATAATTTATAATAACATGAATAATAAATTCAACTGATAACAGTCAATTAATAATAATAATTGAAGCATCCAATTTAATACGTTTATATTATTATAAACGTAACCAACAAGGTAAGTTGCCTCGATTGGAAATAATCGTTAAAAATAACAATTGGGTTCGCTTAAATTAAATAAATATTTAATTTAATTAATGAATATTAAGAATATTCAGCATATACGCAACAATCAGACAATCACCAACCATTAGCAAACATTGCACACAAAATATAAACCCTTCTTATGTAAAATATAAGTGGGATAAACTGAGTGGGTTAAACTCGCCTTGGGTTTCCATTCGTTGTCAGAACGGTTTTTTTTAATTAAATTAAAATAACATTCAATTTAATTAAAAACGTCGGCTTCTTTTCAACTCTGTCTAATCCAGTTTCATGGTACCGTGCTCATCGATACGGTTTCAATGCTCCATGTTTGGTCCGATTCTGTGTATGAACCGTTGGACATATTATAATTATGATTTTATTTAAACAAATATTTTATTTTTCCTTAACTAAAAACAAACTGATATAACGTATTTCACACGTCCAAACTAAATCCTATTTCATTTTATATGGACCACGTTACATATATATTAATACTAGATTTGGCCCGTGTGGAAGAAACATTAGGCACCATCGACATACCAAAGTTAAAAGAGTCAAGCATACAAAGTTAATAACAGACAATAGAGTGTTATGTAAAATAAAGTTATAAGTACAGACTAGAAAGCAAAATATTAGTAACTAGGTAGAGCGGAAAGATAAACTTAGCATTAGCGAAATATGCCCATAATTCTGATGCTTGATTACCTAAGTCTCCCCACTATGAGTTGTCATAATAAATGACATCTTCTTGAATAGAAAGACCGTGAAGTTTGTGCTGAGTATGATGGATTGCATCATCTGGTTCCCATTCAGATTCCACCTCTCCATATGTAGTTGCAGGTTCCTTACCAGGTGCATGTTCTTCAGGTTGAGGTGGTTCATGTTGAGTACTAGTTCCTGCTGGTATGTAACTAATAATGAGTCTGCATGGAGGAGTAGGTGATGTGGTAGATGAACTAGAAGAGGACCTCCCACGAACTTTGCTAATAATTTTACGGAGTGAGTAAACTACTTTTTCTAAAGTTTTTTCAACTTTAGTCATGCTGGTGGAAAATGATCGTTCAAGCTATGTGAATTTCTTCCCTAATATTTGTTGATATAGATAAAATTGTCGTTGATTATGTAAAGTAACATCTTTTACATTTTTTTGGGAGTTGTCTACTACCCTTGCTTCTTGTATTTCTGGATCCGAGCAGTATTCAGTAGGTTCACTTGGTTCGGGTTGTTATCGCTGTCGTCGCTGTGAAGGTTGAATTGGTTATTGAGGATGTCCTTGTTGTGCTTACCATTGTTCAAAAGGAATTATTTCTTGTGGGCGATCGAGTAAATGCATTAACGCGGCAAAGCGTATTCCACTATTTTCAGTTTCTATTTCCGGATATGCTGAATGATATAGATTAATCCCTTGAGCTCAGAAGATACACATAAGATATGCTCTATAAGGGATTGTTCGCTTAGTTGGAGTCCAAAAATCTTGAACTTGCTCAAATGTAAATTGAGCCCAATTCACACGTGTGTGTCCAAAAATAGCATATAATGCCTTATGATCATTCGGATACACTTGTTCATGACTTCCTAGTCGAGGAAAGACAGTATTGATAAGCATTCGGTTGATAATACGTGGCCTAAAGCAGAGTTGTGACGAAGTCATCTTAGTAAAATTTTCTTGCCATATTTGATGAGTTACTCGATCTCTTGGTTTGATAACACATATCCAGAATGTCTTGTAAATGAGTGTGAGTAGAGGATGTGTTTAAAATTTGTCCTAGCATCTCGATATTGAACTTGACCAATTGACCATATACTAAAGACCAAACACAATTATCCAGGTCTAGTGGAGACCATACTGATAATGAACTCAAATTAGTGAAGAACAAGTAGATCGCGAGAGTGTCAATCATACCTTTGTTGTCTTCATACTTGATTAAATGTGTAAGCTTTGCTCGAGTTAGGCTATTGTTGACATGGTAGTGTCTCAATTGAGAAAGTGGATAGAATCGTCCAAAATGAATTGACTTTTTCTTCAAGGTTTCTAAGAGTTTTGGACCATTTTTAGCCTTCATCCATTTTTCAATTTGTTGGTTAGTGGCTTAGTTTGGAGTTTCTTCAGGTTGTTGAGAAGAGGAACCTTCAATAACCTTCTTGCGTTTGTTAGAAGGTTTCTTAGGAGCCATTTGTTTTTGAAATTGAGAATTGTTAGAATTGGGGATCTAGGGTTATGTTTAAGGAAGAAGAGAGTGGTAAAAAGTGAGAGAGTAAAATGGTAATAATATATATATATAGGGTAAGGGTAAAAACGGTTCAGATCTGTAATAAACGCCTGTTGGATGGTAGATCAAACGTCTGGTTCTACAGGGATAACTACCCAAGGGTTTCTACAGACGTCTAATAAAATTGGATTAGACGTTTGTGCTAAAACCAGTTTGAATTTCTTATTTGAAAATTGTAGAAGAAATGATTATATTAGCAAAAGTGATTTTGCTTGGATGTGTCTTCTTTGAGTCCTTGTTTTAGTTCGTCTTTTCCATGGATTTGGCGAGTATGGAGGTGGGGAAGTCCAAGGATTGACTGGATCTTCTAGTGTATGATAGGATGACGATGGATCAAGTGGATTGACGGATTGTGGAAGAGGTTTAGCAACATTTTTAATTCTAGATCAACAAAACTTTATTGCGACTCGTTCTAGGAAGCTTAGCCGAGTAGAGGTAACTTTTTTCCAAAATAGAGCTTTTTTGAATACATATTGTTCCGCTTGAAAGTGATGAATGTCATCAGTCTGTTGTTTGGTATCTAGTGAAGTATATAGAGATTTGTTAGCTCTTTTTGAATCTGGTGTGAAACCAGTCCAATAATTTTCCCATTTGTACACTGGTTCACATTTTGATACTGGAGTTGGAACATGTGCAGTTTCTGTCGAACTACCAGTGGTGAATGTAATGTTGAGTGAGGAAGTAGAATAATTCGACATTCTGGTTGTATTGGTTATTTGGTAGTAATTTTCTATAAAGAAAGAATATATATTTATAGGTATTGTTTTACTAATTTTTACTCCTTAAAATAAGCATTATTTATTTTTAACCAAACAAAACTAAGGTAAAGAGAGAAATAAGGCGCATTTTTAGAAAGAACAAAACACATTATAAATCAAAAAAAGAACAAATTCCTAAATCTCTTCGTAAATTTATAAAAGTAGATTCATTTAAAGGTTTTGTGAATATATCAGTAATTTTTTTGTTAATATTTACAAATTCTAATGTAATATTGCCTTTTTCAACATGATCTCTTAAAAAATGATGTCTGGTGTCAATGTGCTTAGTTCTAGAATGATTAATAGTATTTTTTGATAAGTTAATAACGCTCGTGTTATCGCAAAGTATTAGTGAACTAGTAATAAGTTTTCCAAAATCTCTTAATGTTTGTTGCATATAAACTACTTGAGCACATGTAAGAGCAACAGATATATATTCTGCTTCACATATTGAGAGTGAAACTGAATTTTGTTTTTTACCGAACCATGACACAAGAGATTGACCGATAAAATGACATGTACAACTCATGCTTTTTCTATCGGACTTGCATCCTCCGAAGTCTGCATCACTATGTGATACAAGTTCAAAGGGACTACCAGTCAGATAGAAGAGCCTGTAATTTCTTGTATTAGTTAAGTATCTCAAAATTCGTTTTACTGCTCTATAATGTGATTCCTTCGGTTGAGCTTGAAAACGTGCACATAGACAGACACTCATCATGATGTCGGGTCTACTGGCAATCAAATATAAGAGAGAGCCTATGATACTACGATATAATTTTTGATCAAAATCTTTTCCATTTTCATCTTTTTTCTAAGTGTGCGGTTGTGCTCATGGATGTTGGTTTTTCTAATGTATTCTCCATGTTAAATCGTTTTAAAAGGTTACTACAATATTTTCCTTGATTTATAAAAATTCCATTCTTAAGTTGTTTGATTTATAATCCTAAAAAGAAATTTAATTCTCCCATATGCGACATTTTGAATTCATTTTTCATGATGTTAGAAAAATCATTACAAAGAGCTTTATTAGTTGATCCAAAAATTAGGTCATCAACATATTTTGAATATCTTTTTGAATTCTTTTATAAAAAGTGTTGTATCTACTTTTCCGATTTCAAATCCAGAATTAACTAAGTGTGATTTTAATCGTTCATACCAAGCACAAGGTGCTTTTTTTAGACCGTATAAGGCCTTTTTTAATTTGTAAACATGACCGGGAAATTTTTCATGTATAAAAAGTGGAGGTTGTTCAACATAAACTTGTTCCTTTATATAGACATTCAAAAATGCACTTTTAACATCCACTTGAAAAAGTTTTATATTGTGGTGAACTGCAAAAGCTAATAGAGTGTGAATAGCTTCAAGACGTGCTACTGGGGCAAAGGTTTCTTTGTAGTCAGTCCCTTCTTCTTGGTTATATCTTTGTGCAACCAATGGAGCTTTGTTACGAATTATATTTCTAGTTTAATCGGATTTATTTTTATACACCCACTTTGTTCCTATTACAGATTGTTCTGTTGGTCTAGGTACTAATTACCAAACTTTATTTCTTTCAAATTGATTGAGTTCTTCTTGTATGGCTAATATCCATGATTCATCATTAGCTGCTTCCTTATAGTTCTCGGGTTCTAATGATGAAATAAAAGCCACATGACTTATTTGATTATGTTGATGTCTAGTAGAAACTCTTGAATTTATGTCTCCTATAAAATTATTTGTTGGATGATCTTTTAAAATACGAGGTGGTGACCTTAAAGTAGTTACAGGCTTATTATTATTTGGATTAGTATTATTTGAAAATTCATTTTCATCTTCATTAGTAGATTTAATATTTTGAATATTGTCATCAAAAGAAACATGTAAACTTTCTTCAGTTGTATTTATTCTTTTGTTGAAAATTCTATAAGCCTTACTTCGATCAGAATATCCAATAAAAATACCTTCATCAGCCTTTGGATCAAATTTTTCTAGATTATCTTTTGTGTTTAATATAAAGCATTTTTATCTAGAGGTTCTAAAATATGATACATTCAGTTTCTTTCCATAAAGCATTTTGTAACAAGTATTTTTTGTCATAGGTTGAATCTATTTAATACATAAAAGGTTGTAGCTATTGCTTCCGCCCTGAAATATTTTGGTAAACCACTACTATTTAAAAGTGTTCATGCACGTTCTTGTAAGGTTCTATTCTTCCTTTCTACAACACTGTTCTGTTGTGGTGTTCTTGGCATTGAAAAATTATGACTAATTCCTTTCTTGTTACAAAAATTATTAAGTAGTTCATTCTCAAATTCTCCTCCATGGCCGCTACGAATCTTTTTAATTTTTAAATCGAATAAATTCATTATTCGTTTAGCGAAAATTTTAAATAATCTAGAAGTATCACTTTTATGTTTCAAAAATAAAGTCCATGTCTATCTTGAAAAATCGTCTACATTTAAATAGACGTATTTATTACGGTTTAATGAACGGGTTTGGGTAGGACCAAATATATCTAGATGTAGTAATTCTAGAGGTTGACTAGTGGAAATCTTATTTTCTGATTTAAAAGAACTCTTTTTAAGTTTACCAATTTGACAAGCATCACATAGATTTTTTACCTTAAAAATAATTTTTGGTAAACCTCTAACAAGTTCCTTTTTAGATAGTTTATTAATATATTTAAAATTTACATGACAAAACCATTTGTACCATAGCCACGGATCTTTATGATTAATGGTTAGACATAATTTTGTCTTTTGTTTCAATTTTATGTTTAAAATGTATATGTTTTTATTTCTAATTCCCACAAAGATTAAATTTTTATGCTCGTCAAAAATATTACATTTATCTTTTTCAAAACTTATTTGAAAACCTTTGTCGCAAAGTTGACTAATACTTAAAAGATTATGTTTCAAATTTTTAACCAATAACATGTTAGAAATATTAGGAAAGTCAGATATACTAGTATTTATGACTTCACCAATGCCAATGACATAGCTTTTTGAATTATCACCAAAGGTAACTGTGCCACGATCCATGTACTTTATATTTGATATCATGCTCATATTTCCTGTTATGTGCTCGGAGCAGCCACTGTCTAATATCCATTTGTCCTTTTGTCTTAATTTGGGTACCCACAAGACAGAAAAATTTATTGGTACTCACTTCCTCCGTTAGGGTCCTAAATGTTAGATGGAGAAGGTAGCCATACCCACGTGGGTTTGTGACCTTTAGAAACATAGTTTGAATTATATATTACATTCTGCAAGAAACTTTTAATATGTTTCTGTCTAATGAGTTTGTTATTAGTCTTAGGAATCCATATTTTTATTTCTTTAGATGTATTTCTACTGTTTTATGAGCATTCGTCCTCTTAGTCTTTTTATAAAGAAAACTATGATTTTTGAAGTTATTTTCCTTTTTAAAGCCTAAATCATTTCTATTTCCTGATGGTTTTGAGCTACTGATTAAATTCTCTAAATTTTGCTTACCTTTGTTAAACTTAGAAACATTTGTAGTGATCTTTTCTAATTAGCTTTTAAGTTATAAATTTTCAGTTAATGAAACTTCTAGATCACTACTCAATTTATTGTATTTTCTTGAAATATCCTCATTTTCTAGTTTAACATTAACTAATTCACTAGATAAAGAATCATTTTCTGAAGATAATTTGTCACATTTAAATTGTGCATTTTCTAACTCTTCTTCTAGAATTGTTTTCTCATCTTTCAATAGTCCAATCTCAATTTTCGTTCTATTTATCTTAGTAATATATTCCTTATTCAGCTTCTTTTGTTCTCTAATTTATCGTCTAATTCAATACTAATTTCTAAGATTTCATCATAAGTAAGTTCAGGACATACCTCGTTAACATCAGCCATAAAACATACGTTTGCTTGTTCTTCATCACTACCGCTATCACTTTCTGATGAAGATGAATCTGAATCATACCATGTAACCTGAAATGCTCTTCTTTTTGTTTTAAACCTCTCATCCTTTTGTTTCTTCCTATCATTCTTTGGACTATCCTTCTTTATGTGACCAAATTCATCGCAATTAAAGCACTTAATCAAGGTTTGATTTGTTGAGATTGGCTTTTCACTCTTTTGAAACTTTGTCATTTTTCTGAATTTCTTGAATTTGTTAGATTCTTTGCTATGAATACTATCTCTTCTTCATCCAAGTCTGAATCTTCATTATTTGCTGGAAAAGCTATATTTTTGTTTTCTGTATTTTGTTCTTTTCTAACATGCAAGTTAGCTTCATAGGACAATAGATTTCCTATCAATTCCTAAACTTTGAGTTGAGAAAGATCGTTAGCTTCTTCTATGGATAAAACTTTTGTTTCCCACTCATTAGTCAATGAATTTAAGATACATGTGACTAGATCAAAATCAGTAAATTTAACTCCAAGAGACATTAAATCATGTTGAATAGTTTGAAATCTAGTATACATGTCATTGATAGTTTCAATTATTTTCATTTTAAAAGATGAAAACTGACTTTGTAAAATTGATGTTTTGGTTTGCTTGGCTTTTATGGTACCTTCGTGAGTGATTTGTAAGGTTCTTCATATGTCATAAGCAATAGTGCACATCATAACATGTGAAAACTCATTTTTATCTAATGCACAAAATAATACATTCATGACTTTTGAATTATTAGATGATGTGCTTTTCGAACATCGGTCCACGTACTTAATTCAGTAGTTGGTGCTTCATATTTCTTTTGAGTAGCAACCCATATTTATAAACAATTAGCCTCCATAAAAATTCTTATACATGTTGACTGATAGGCATAATTAGATCCATTAAATAGTCGTGGTCGTTATGTAGATTAACCCTCTTGAAAAATTCTATTAAAAATATTACTTGCCATATTAATCACAATTATACAAACACAAGTTACTGTTATTTGTAATAGCCTTGCTCTGATACTAAATGAGAGTCTATAATAGGATTGTACAAGTGTCTAAGATATAGCAAGTATTAATATTCAATAGTAGTAAGTAGAAAAGATAAAATAAGAGATAAGCACACCGATATTCTATCCTGGTTCAGAACTCCCGTCCTATGTCCAGTCCCGAAGTCCCCTTCGGCTTTCTTACTATCAACAAAACTGCCCTCGCTTCGGCTGGAGGAACCGGCTCACAATAGATAAGTGTTCTTGACAATCTTGACACTGATTTTGACTTACTTGTACAAATCACTCCTACAATCTCCTTGAGTTGATATGAGTGTTGAATTGCTAGAGAGAATAAAGTATTTCAATGCTTGACTAAAATCTTTAGAGAGTATTTGAGAATAGAGAGCTTTTTAGAAAATTAAGAATAGATCTAGAAAGAATAGGTGAATGAAAACTGAATCCTTGATCTATTTATAATAAACGAAGTGTTTTCATGAGAGGTTGTGATCTTTTAATAAAAATCTTTATTTGAAACGAGATATTCTTTGGAAAAAATCATTTTGAGAAGAAGGGTAAGAGTTGTGACTATTCAGAAATGAAGAGATACTATTTCAAAGTATTCTGATGTAGTTCATCCATGTATTCTGACGTCTGTCTTTCTTGGTCAGACGTTTATCCATGTATTCTGATGTAGTTCAGATACACAAACAGACGTCTGTCATTAAAAAGACAGACATCTGTGTGTGTAGGAAAAATATCCTGAAACACTCTACAGACGTCTGTCATGTATATGACAGACATTTGTGCTAAGTAGGGAAGAATTCCGGCTCTAATACCAGACATCTATTATATACATGACAGACGTCTGATACTGCACAGACATACATATGATGTCTTATATGTTGTGAAAGAGATTGTACATCAATTCAAATATACTATACACTAACAATACATCATATGTGACATTCATTAGTGTTCTTGTAGTCTTGAGTCTTCTCCTTGAGTTGATCCTACATAATTATTCAATATATGTGCATAGTTACTTTGTATAGTATGTCGTCATCAAAACTGAGGATCTAACATTCTCCCCTTTTTTGATGATAACACCTATACAATTGTAAAAGATCCCCCTGAATTAATGATCCCTTGTTTTATGAGAGTCTATGATAGGATCGTACAAGTATCTAAGATATAGCAGGTATTAATATTCAATAGTAGTAAATAGAAAAGATAAAATAAGAGATAAGCGCACCGATATTTTATCCTGGTTCGGACCTTCCATCCTACGTTCAGTCCCGAAGCTACCCTTCAGCTTTCTCACTATCAACAAAACTTCCCTCGCTTCGCCCAGAGGAATAGGATTTGTGACGGATCTGGGATGGATCGCGCATGGACAGATCGTGCAAGGATGACTCGCGCATGGTCCAAATCTGCGATGGATCTGTGACGGAATGGATCGGTCAATCACGGATTTGTGATGGATTTGTGATGGGTCGGTCAGTGATAGATTTGCAAGGCTCGGTCGATCATGAAGGGGTCGGTCAGTAACGGATTTGCCAGGGGTCGGTCTACCATGTAGCGGTCAGTCAGTGACGGATCTATAACAAATTTGTGATGGATTTGTGATGGGTCGGTCAATTATGAAGAGGTCTGTCAGTGATGGATTTGGGACATTCATGAGTGTTCTTGTAGTCTTGAGCCTTCTCCTTGAGTTGGTCCTGCATAATTTTTCAATATATGTGCATTTATACTCTGTATCGTTTGTCGTCATCAAAAATGAGGACCTAACATTCTCCCCCTTTTTGATGATGACAATTATACATTTGTAAATGCTCCACCTGAATTAGTGATCCCCTGTTTTATGAGAGTCTATGATAGAATAGTATAAGTGTCTAAGATATAGGAAGTATTAATATTCAATAGTAGTAAGCAGAAAAGATAAAATAAGAGATAAGCACACTGATATTTTATCCTGGTTCGGACCTCCTGTCCTACATCCAGTCCCGAAGCTCCCCTTCGGCTTTCTTACTATCAACAAAACTGCCCTCACTTCGCCCAGAGGAATAGGATTACAGTAGATAAGTATTCTTGACAATCTTGTGTTCTTTACAACACCGATTTTGACTTACTTGTACAAATCACTCCTATAATCTCCTTGAGTTGATATGAGTGTTGAATTGCTGGAGAGAATAGAAGTATTTCAATGCTTGAGTGAAATCTTTAGAGAGTATTTGAGAATATAAAGCTTTTCAGAAAATAAAGAATAGATCTAGAAAGAATAGGTGAATTGAAAACCAGAACATTTGATCTATTTATAATAAACGAAGAGTTTTCATGAAAGGTTGTGATCTTTTAATAGAACTCTTTATTTGAAACGAGATATTCTCTGGAAAAATCATTTTGAGGAGAAGAGTAAGTGTTCTGACTATTCAAAAATGAAGAGATGTTATTTCAAAGTATATGTTGTATGCCAGGACAGACGTCTGTCTTTCTTGGTCAGACGTCTGTCCGTGTATTCTAATGTAGTTCAGATACACAGACAGACGTCTGTCGTTAAAAAGACAGACGTCTATGTGTGTAGGAAAAATATCTCGAGACCCTTTACAGACGTCTGTCATGTATATGACGGACGTCTATGCTGAGTTAGGAAGATTTTACTGCTCTAGTACGAGACATACGTTATATACATGACAAGCGTCTGATACTGCACAGACATACGTATGATGTCTCATATGTCGTCAAGGAGATTGTACATCAATTCTAATATACTATACACTAACAATTCATCATATGTGACATTCATGAGTGTTCTTGTAGTCTTGAGTCTTCTCCTTGAGTTGGTCCTACATAATTTTTCAATATATGTGCATATATACTTTGTATCGTTTGTCGTCATCAAAACTGAGGATCTAACATTCTCCCCCTTTTTGATGATGACAATTATACATTTGTTAAAGCTCCACCTGAATTAATGATCCCCTGTTTTATGAGAGTCTATGATAGAATTGTATAAGTGTCTAAGATATAGGAAGTATTAATATTCAATAGTAGTAAGCTGAAAAGATAAAATAAGAGATAAGCACACTAATATTTTATCCTGGTTCGGACCTCCCATCCTACATCCAGTCCCGAAGCTCCCCTTCGTCTTTCTTAATATCAACAAAACCGCCCTCGCTTCGCTCAGAGGAATAGGATTACATTAGATAAGTATTCTAGACATACGTATAATGTTTCATATGTCATCAAGGAGATTGTACATCCGTTCTAATATAATAACACTAACAATACATCATATGTGACATTCATGTGTGTTCTTGAGTCTTCTCCTTGAGTTGATCCTGCATAATTTTTCAATATATATGCCTATAGACTTTATAAGTTTTGTCGTCATCAAAACTGAGGATCTAACATAAGGCACCTAAAATTATTGATCAGTCATTTTAGAATTTAAGTCATGTATGGTTATTTCATATGCCATGCTAAAACAGATTTGGTAAGTTAAACTTTAATTAGGCATGCCAAAACTAAGGCCACGTTTTAAATAAATTCTCGGAGTAATCTATTTCACTTGCATTGTCCGTTTTAGGTCTTCCTCCCTATTACCACCTTTATGTCGCATTGTTCCAATCTTTTTTTTTTCTTTTAATTTAATAAGGTCTGTGTAACAGCCCGCATTTTACGTATCGGAAGATCGTAAAATATTTTTTTTATTCACTGAGGGTTGGATCATTCTCATATTTTAGTATGTTGCTAATGGGGATGTGTTACATGTCCATAATTTTTACCAATTTTGTTTGTGATCATTTTGCCCTTGTCATTCTTGTATAGGGCATAACTTTTGACTCAAGTTGAATTAGAGGGTGAGACCTATGCCATTGGAAAGGAATTGATGATTGCCTTTCCGTAGAGTAGTTACATTAAAGATTTGTCACATCTGTTTGGGAGGAATCGTTATTTTAAGGTTTTTCAGTTGGCTGTCCAGGTTTTGGGAGCCTAATGGGTTGATTTGGGAGAAGCCCATTAGGGGGTTGGTGGAAGCTATAAATAGGGGGTAAGGGATATGGGAAATGTTTTCAGCTTTCCATTCTCTTATTGGAGGCCTTGTGCTCCTCCTTGCTCTAACACCTTTCCACCATTAAAAATCATAATCCAAGGAGGGAAATCATAGATCTACACCATTAGAGGCTAGATCTACATCAGTTGAGGCAAGGATTCATCGGATCAAAGTGTTTGGTACGAGGTGCTTGCTGTCTGAATTACTAATTCATCAATTTTAGCATGTTTTGGAGAAAGTGAGTGATTTACATCTCTCACATGGATTTGATAAAGTGTGTGAGTGTTTGATCATGTTTTTCATCCATTTCAAGTGTTTTACCATAGATCTCATTTAGTAAGTTTAAATCTATCATTCCATGTTATTTTTATGCTATTCCATTTGATTATGCAAGTTAGATGCATAGCTTTGTTCATATTTGCATTTATGGTGATTTTGGTAAGTTTCACATAATTATTGATGAAATTGCCAAATTGGTGATGTTATTGGTTTTATAACATGTTTGTTGTTGTATTTGGTGAATTGGTTGAGTTAGTTTCGTCGATTGTATCGATTGGCGGAATTTTGGTAGAAATTGGAGTTGCATTGGAGTGGTGCAGGTTTTGGGTCGCGCGTAGGGGAGGTCGGTCGTGCACCATGGTGGATTTCTTGGGAAACAAGTTAGAAATGGAGGATTAGTCATGGATTTGTGACGGATTAGTAATGGATTTCTGACGGATCTGGGATGGATCGCGCGTGGACAGATCGTGCAAGGATGACTCGCGCATGCTCCAAATCTGCGATAGATCTGTGACATAATGGATCGGTCTGTCACGGATCTGTGACGGATTTGTGACGGCTCGGTCAGTGATAAATTTGCAAGGGATCGGTCGATCATGAAGGGGTCGGTCAGTAACGAATTTGCCAGGGGTCGGTCGACCATGAAGAGGTCGGTCAGTGACGGATCTGCGACGGATTTGTGATGGGTCGATCAGTGACGGATTTGTGATGGGTCGGTCGATTATGAAGAGGTCAGTCACTGACGGATTTGGGACATTCATGTGTGCTCTTGTAGTCTTGAGTCTTCTCCTTGAGTTGGTCCTGCATAATTTTTCAATATATGTGCATATATATTTTGTAT
Organism: Allium sativum; assembly: GCA_030737875.1. Taxonomy (NCBI): domain Eukaryota; kingdom Viridiplantae; phylum Streptophyta; class Magnoliopsida; order Asparagales; family Amaryllidaceae; genus Allium; species Allium sativum. The sequence continues at coordinate 253,813,457 of CM060927.1, read as the reverse complement.
CGTTTGTCGTCATCAAAACTGAGGATTTAACATTCTCCACATTTTTTGATGATGACAATTATACATTTGTAAAAGCTCCACCTGAATTAATGATCCCCTGTTTTATGAGAGTCTATGATAGAATCGTATAAGTGTCTAAGATATAGGGAGTATTAATATTCAATAGTAGTCAGCAGAAAAGATAAAATAAGAGATAAGCACAATGATATTTTATCCTGGTTCGGACCTCCCGTCCTACATCCAGTCCCAAAGCTCCCCTTCAGCTTTCTGACTATCAACAAAACCGCCCTCGCTTCGCCCCGAGGAATAGGATTACAGTATATAAGTAATCTTGACAATCTTGTGTTCTTTATAACACTGATTTTGACTTCGTTGTACAAATCACTCCTATAATTTCCTTGAGTTCATATAAGTGTTGAATTGCTAGAAAAAATTGAAGTATTTCAATGCTTCAATGAAATCTTTAGAGAGTATTTGAGAATAGAGAGCTTTTCATAAAATAAAGAATAGATTTAGAAAGGATTGGTGAATTGAAAACGTGAATCTTTGATCTATTTATAATAAACGAAGAGTTTTCATGAAAGGTTGCTATTTTTTAATAAAACTCTTTATTTGAAACGAGATATTCTTTGGAAAAATTGTTTGAGAAGAAAGGGTGACTATTTAGAAATGAAAAGATGTTATTTCAAAGTATTTGTCGTATGCCAGGACAAACGTCTATCTTTCTTGGTCAGACGTTTGTCCATGTATTCTGACGTAGTTCAGATACACATACAGACGTTTGTCGTTAAAAAGACAGACGTTTATGTGCGCAGGAAAAATATCCCGAGACCCTCTATAGACGTTTGTGCTGAGTTAGCAAGGTTTTCCTGCTCTATACCAGACGTCTATTATATACATAACAGACGTCTGATACTGCACAGACATACATATAATGTTTCATATGTCGTAAAGGAGATTGTACACCAGTTCTAATATACTAACACTAACAATACATCATATGTGACATTCATGAGTGTTCTTGTAGTCTTGAGTCTTCTCCTTGAGTTGATCCTGGATAATTTTTCAATATATATGCCTATATACTTTGTAAGGTTTGTCGTCATCAAAACTAAGGATCTAACATTAAGCACCTAAAATTATTGATCAGGCATTTTAGAATTTAAGTCAGGTATGGTTATTTCATATGCCATGGTAAAATAGATTAGGTAAGTTAAACTTTAATTAGGCATGCCAAAACTAAGGTCACATTTTAAATAAATTCTTGGAGCAATCTATTTCACTTGCGTTGTCCCTTTTAGGTCTTCCTCCCCATCACCACCTTTATGTCGCATTGTTCCAATCTTTTTTTTCTTTTAATTTAATAAGGCATGTGTAACAACCCGAATTTTACGTATCGGAAGATCGTAAAATATTTTTATTTTATTCCCTGAGGGTTGGATCATTCTCATCTTTTAGTATGTTGCTTATGATGATGTGTTACATGTCCATAATTTTTACCAATTCTGTTTGCGATCATTTTGCCCCTGTTATTCTTGTACAGGGCTTAACTTTTGACTCAAGTCAAATCAGAGGGTGAGACCTATGCCACTGGAAAGGAATTGATGATTGGCTTTCCGTAGAGTAGTTACATTAAAGATTTGGCTCAGATGTTTGGGAGGAATCGCTGTTTTAAGGTTTTTCAGTTGGCTGTCCAGGTTTTGGGAGCCTAATGGGTTGATTTGGGAGAAGCCCATTAGGGGGTTGGTGGAAGCTACAAATAGGGGGTAAGGGATATGGGAAATGTTTTTAGCTTTCCTTTCTCTCATTGGAGGCTTTGTGCTCCTCCTTCCTCTAACACCTTTCCACCATTAAAAATCATAATCTAAGGAGGGAAATCGTAGATCTACACCATTGGATGCTAGATCTACATCAATTGAGGCAAGGATTCATCGGATCAAAGTGTTTGGTACGAGGTTCTTGTTGTCCGAATTACTAATTCATCAATTTTAGCATGTTTTGGAGAATCGGTGAGTGATTTACATCTCTCACATGGATTTGATAATAAGTATGAGTGTTTGACCATGTTTTTCATCCATTTCAAGTGTTTTACCATAGATCTCATTTCGTAAGTTTAAATATATGATTCTTTGTTATTTTTATGCTATTCCATATGATTACGCCTGTTAGGTGCATAGTTTTGTTCATATTTGCATTTATGGTGATTTTGGTAAGTTTTGACATAATTATTAATGAAATTGCCAAATTGGTGATGTTATCGGTTTCATAACATGTTTGTGGTTCTATTCGCTGAATTGGTTGAGTTAGTTTCATCAATTGTATCGATTGGCGGAGTTTTGGTCGAAACTGGAGTTGCATTGGAATGGTGCAGGTTTTGGGTCGGGCGTAGGGGAGGTCGGTCGTGCACCATGGTGGATTTCTTGGGAAACAAGTTAGAAATGTAGGAACAGTCATGGATTTGTGACGGATCAGTAACGGAATGGATCAGTCATGGATTTGTGACGGATTTGGGATGGATCGCGCATGGACAGATCGTGCAAGGATGACCCGTGCATGGTCCAAGTCTGCGATGGATCTGTGACGGAATGGATCGGTCAGTCACGAATCTGTGACGGATTTGTGACCGGTCGGTCAATGATAGATTTGCAAAGGGTCGATCGATCATGAAGGGATCGGTCAGTAATGGATTTGCAAGGGGTTGGTCGACCATGAAGAGGTCGGTCAGCGACGGATTTGTGACGGATTTGTGACGGGTCGGTCAGTGATGGATTTGTGATGGGTCGGTCGATTGTGAAGAGGTCGGTCAGTGACTGATTTGGGACACTCATGAGTGTTCTTGTAGTCTTGAGTCTTCTCCTTGAGTTGGTCCTGCATAATTTTTCAACATATGTGCATATATAATTTGTATCGTTTGTCGTTATCAAAACTGAGGACCTAACATTTTCCCCTTTTTGATGATGACAATTATACATTTGTAAAAGCTCCACATGGATTAGTGATCCCCTGTTTTATGAGAGTCTATGATAGAATCGTATAAGTGTCTAAGATATAGGAAGTATTAATATTCAATAGTAGTAAGCAGAAAAGATAAAATAAGAGATAAGCACACCGATATTTTAACCTGGTTCGGACCTCCCGTCCTACATCCAGTCCCGAAGCTCCCCTTCGGCTTTCTTACTATCAACAAAACTGCACTCGCTTCGCCCAGAGGAATAGGATTATAGTAGATAAGTATTCTTGACAATCTTGTGTTCTTTACAACACTGATTTTGACTTCCTTGTACAAATCACTCCTATAATTTCCTTGAGTTCATATAAGTGCTGAATTGATAGAAAAATTTGAAGTATTTCAATGCTTCAATGAAATCTTTAGAGAGTATTTGAGAATAGAGAGCTTTTCATAAAATAAAGAATAAATCTAGAAAGAATAGGTGAATTGAAAACTTGAATCTTTGATCTATTTATAATAAACAAAGAGTTTTCATGAAAGGTTGCTATTTTTTAATAAAACTCTTTATTTGAAACGAGATATTCTTTGGAAAAATTGTTTGAGAAGAAGAGGTGACTGTTCAGAAATAAAAAGATGTTATTTCAAAGTATTTGTTTTATGCCAGGTCAGATGTTTATCTTTCTTGGTCAGACGTCTGTCCATGCAATCTGATGTAGTTCAGATACACAGACAGACATCTATCATTAAAAAGACAGACGTTTATATGTGCAGGAAAAATATCCCGAGACCCTCGACAGACGTTTGTGCTGAGTCAGGAAGATTTTCCTGCTCTAGTAACGGACGTCTGTTATATACATGACAGACGTCTGATACTACACAAACATACATATATATGTTTCATATATCGTTATGGAGATTGTACATCAGTTCTAATATACTAACACTAACAATACATTATATGTGACATTCATGAGGGTTCTTGTAGTCTTGAGTCATCTCCTTGAGTTGATCCTGCATAATTTTTCAATATATATGCCTTTATACTTTTTAAGGTTTGTCGTCATCAAAACTAAGGATCTAACATTAGGCACCTAAAATTATTGATCAGGCATTTTAGAATTTAAGTCACGTATGGTTATTTCATATGCCATGGTAAAATAGATTAGGTAAGTTAAACTTTAATTAGGCATGCCAAAACTAAGGTCACATTTTAAATAAATTCTTGGAGTAATCTATTTCACTTGTGTTGTCCCTTTTAGGTCTTCCTCCCTATTACCACCTTTTTGTCGCATTGTCCCAATCTTTTTTTCTTTTAATTTAATAAGGCATGTGTAACAGCCCGCATTTTATGTATCGGAAGATCGTAAAATATTTTTATTTTATTCCCTGAGGGTTGAATCATTCTAATCTTTTAGTATGTTGCTTATGGAGATGTGTTACATGTCCATAATTTTTACCAATTTTGTTTGTGATCATTTTGCCCCTGTCATTCTTGTACAGGGCATAACTTTTGACTCAAGTCAAATCAAAGGGTGGGACCTATGCCATTGGAAAGGAATTGATGATTGCCTTTCCGTAGAGTAGTTACATTAAAGATTTGGCTCAACTGTTTGGGAGGAATCGCTGTTTTAAGGTTTTTCAGTTGGTTGTCCAGGTTTTGGGAGCCTAATTGGTTGATTTGGGAGAAGCCCATTAGGGGGTTGGTGGAAGCTATAAATAGGGGGTTAGGGATATGGGAAATGTTTTTAGCTTTCCATTCTCTCATTGGAGGCCTTGTGCTCCTCCTTCCTCTGACACCTTTCCACCATTAAAAATCATAATCCAAGGAGGGAAATCATAGATCTACACCATTGGAGGCTAGATCTACATCAATTGAGTCAAGGATTCATCGAATCAAAGTGTTTGGTATGAGGTGCTTGCTGTCCGAATTGCTAATTCATCAATTTTAGCATGTTTTGGATAATCGGTGTGTGATTTACATCTCTCACATGGATTTGATAAAGTGTATGAGTGTTTGATATTGCTTTTCATCCATTTCAAGTGTTTTACCATAGATCTCATTTAGTAAGTTTAAATCTATGATTCTATGTTATTTTTATGCTATTCCATATGATTATGCAAGTTAGATGCATAGTTTTGTTCATATTTGCATTAATGGTGATTTTGGTAAGTTTTACATAATTATTGATGGAATTTCCAAATTGGTGATGTTATCGGTTTCGTAACATGTTTGTGGTTGTATTTGGTGAATTGGTTGGGTTAGTTTCGTCGATTGTATCGATTGGCGGAGTTTTGGTCGAAATTGGAGTTGCATGGAGTGGTGCAGGTTTTGGGTCGCGCGTAGGGGAGGTCGGTTGTGCACCATGGTGGATTTCTTGGGAAACAAGTTAGAAATGGAGGATCAGTCATGGATTTGTGACGGATCTGGGATGGATCGCGCGTGGACAGATCGTGCAAGGATGGCTCGCGCATGGTCCAAATCTGCGATGGATCGGAGACAGAATGAATCGGTCAGTCTCGGATCTGTGACGGATTTGTGAATGGTCGGTCAGTGATAGATTTGCAAGGGGTCGGTCGATCATGAAGGGGTCCGCCAGTGATGGATTTGCCAGGGGTCGGTCGACTATTAATAGGTCGGTCAGTGACGGATCTGTGATGGATTTGTGACGGGTCGGTCAGTGACGGATTAGTGATGGGTCGGTTGATTATGAAGAGGTCGGTCACTGAAGGCTTTGGGACATTCATGAGTGTTCTTTTAGTCTTGAGTCTTCTCCTTGAGTTGGTCCTGCATAATTTTTCAATATATGTGCATATATATATTTTGTATCGTTTGTCGTCATCAAAACCGAGGATCTAACATTCTCCCCCTTTTTGATGATGACATTTATACATTTGTAAAAGCTCCACCTGAATTAATGATCCCCTGTTTATGAGAGTCTATGATAGAATCGTATAAATGTCTAAGATATAGGAAGTATTAATATTCAATAGTAGTAAGTAGAAAAGATAAAATAAGAGATAAGCACACTGATATTTTAACCTGGTTCGGACCTCCCGTCCTACATCCAGTCCCGAAGCTCCCCTTCGGCTTTCTTACTATCAACAAAATTGCCCTTGCTTCGCCCATAGAAATAGGATTATAGTAGATAAGTATTCTTGACAATCTTGTGTTCTTTATAACACTGATTTTGATTTCCTTGTACAAATCACTCCTATAATTTCCTTGAGTTCATATAAGTGTCGAATTGCTAGAAAAAATTGAAGTATTTCAATGCTTCAATGAAATCTTTAGAGAGTATTTGAGAATAGAGAGCTTTTCATAAATTAAAGAATAGATCTAGAAAGGATAGGTGAATTGAAAACTTGAATATTTGATCTGTTTACAATAAACGAAGAGTCTTCATGAAAGGTTGCTATTTTTTAATAAAACTCTTTATTTGAAACAAGATATTCTTTGGAAAAATTGTTTGAGAAGAAGGGGTGACTATTCAGAAATGAAAAGATGTTATTTCAAAGTATTTGTCGTATGCCAGGACAGACGTCTATCTTTCTTGGCCAGACGTCTGTCCATGTATTCTGTTGTAGTTCAGATACACAGATCGACGTCTGTCGTTAAAAAGACAGACGTTTATGTATGCAGGAAAAATATCGCGAGACCCTCTACAGACGTTTGTGCCGAGTCAGGAAGATTTTCCTGCTCTAGTACCAAACGTCTGTTATATACATGACAGACGTCTGATGCTGCACAGACATACATATAATGTTTCATATGTCGTCAGGGATATTGTACATCAGTTCTAATATACTAACACTAACAATACATCATATGTGACATTCATGAGTGTTCTTGTAGTCTTGAGTCTTCTCCTTGAGTTGATCCGGCATAATTTTTCAATATATATGCCTATATACTTTGTAAGGTTTGTCATCATCAAAACTGAGTATCTAACATTAGGCACCTAAAATTATTGATCAGGCATTTTAGAATTTAAGTCACGTATGGTTATTTCATATGCCATGGTAAAATAGATTTGGTAAGTTAAACTTTAATTAGGCGTTCCAAAACTAAAGCCACATTTTAAATAAATTCTTGGAGTAATCTATTTCACTTGCGTTGTCCCTTTTAGGTCTTCGTCCCTATTACCACCTTTATGTCGCATTGTTCCAATCTTTTTTTTCTTTTCTTTTTTCTTTTAATTTAATAAGGCCTGTGTAACAGCCCGCATTTTACGTATCGGAAGATTGTAAAATATTTTTATTTATTCCCCGAGGGTTGGATCATTCTCATCTTTTAGTATGTTGCTTATGGGGATGTGTTACATGTCCATAATTTTTACCAATTTTGTTTGTGATCATTTTTCCCTTGTCATTCTTGTATATGGCATAACTTTTGACTCAAGTCGAATCAGAGGGTGAGACCTATGCCATTGGAAAGGAATTGATGATTGCTTTTCCGTAGAGTAGTTACATTAAATATTTGGCTCAGCTGTTTGGGAGGAATCGCTGTTTAAAGGTTTTCAGTTGGTTGTCCAGGTTTTGGGACCCTAATGGGTTGATTTAGGAGAAGCCCATTAGGGGGTTGGTGGAAGCTACAAATAGGGGGTAAGGGATATGGGAAATGTTTTTAGCTTTCCATTCTCTCATTGGAGGCCATGTGCTCCTCCTTCCTCTAACACCTTTCCACCATTAAAAATCATAATCCAAGGAGGGAAATCATAGATCTACACCATTGGAGGCTAGATCTACATCAATTGTGGCAAGGATACGTCAGATCAAAGTGTTTGGTACGAGGTGCATGCTATCCGAATTACTAATTCATCAAGTTTAGCATGTTTTGGAGAATCGGTGAGTGATTTACATCTCTCACATGGATTTGATAAAGTGTGTGAGTGTTTGATCATGTTTTTCATCCATTTCAAGTGCTTACCATAGATCTCATTTAGTAAGTCTAAATCCATGATTCGATGTTATTTTTATGCTATTCCATATAATTATGCATGTTAGATCCATAGTTTTGTTCATATTTGCATTTATGTTGATTTTGGTAAGTTTCACATAATTATAGATGAAATTGCCAAATTGGTGATGTTATTGGTTTCATAACATGGTTTTGGTTGTATTTGGTGAATTGGTTGAGTTAGTTTCGTCGATTGTATCGATTGGCAGAGTTTTGGTCGAAATTGGCGTTGCATTGGAGTGGTGCAGGTTTTAGGTCGCGTGTAGGGGAGGTCGGTCGTGCACCATGGTGGATTTCTTGGGAAAAAAGTTAGAAATCGAGGATCAGTCATGGATTTGTGACGGATCTGGGATGGATCGCGCATGGACAGATCGTGCAAGGATGACTCGCGCATGGTCCAAATCTGCGATGGATCTGTGACGGAATGGATCGGTCAATCACGGATTTGTGATGGGTCGGTCAGTGATAGATTTGCAAGGCTCGGTCGATCATGAAGGGGTCGGTCAGTAACGGATTTGCCAGGGGTCGGTCTACCATGTAGCGGTCAGTCAGTGACGGATCTATAACAAATTTGTGATGGATTTGTGATGGGTCGGTCAATTATGAAGAGGTCTGTCAGTGATGGATTTGGGACATTCATGAGTGTTCTTGTAGTCTTGAGCCTTCTCCTTGAGTTGGTCCTGCATAATTTTTCAATATATGTGCATTTATACTCTGTATCGTTTGTCGTCATCAAAAATGAGGACCTAACATTCTCCCCCTTTTTGATGATGACAATTATACATTTGTAAATGCTCCACCTGAATTAGTGATCCCCTGTTTTATGAGAGTCTATGATAGAATAGTATAAGTGTCTAAGATATAGGAAGTATTAATATTCAATAGTAGTAAGCAGAAAAGATAAAATAAGAGATAAGCACACTGATATTTTATCCTGGTTCGGACCTCCTGTCCTACATCCAGTCCCGAAGCTCCCCTTCGGCTTTCTTACTATCAACAAAACTGCCCTCACTTCGCCCAGAGGAATAGGATTACAGTAGATAAGTATTCTTGACAATCTTGTGTTCTTTACAACACTGATTTGACTTCCTTGTACAAATCACTCCTATAATTTCCTTGAGTTCGTATAAGTGTTGAATTGCTAGAAAAAATTGAAGTATTTCAATGCTTCAATGAAATTTTTAGAGAGTATTTGAGAATAGAGAGCTTTTCATAAAATAAAGAATTGATCTAGAAAGAATAGGTGAATTGAAAACTTGAATCTTTGATCTATTTATAATAAACGAAGAGTTTTCATGAAAGGTTGCTATTTTTTTAATAAAACTCTTTATTTGAAACGAGATATTCTTTGGAAAAATTGTTTGAGAAGAAGGGGTGACTATTCAGAAATGAAAAGATGTTATTTCAAAGTATTTGTCGTATGCCAGGACAGACGTCTATCTTTCTTGGGTAGACGTCTGTCCATGTATTCTGATGTAGTTCAGATACACAGACAGATGTCTGTCGTTAAAAGGACAGACGTTTATGTGTGCAGGAAAAATATCCCGAGACCCTCTATAGACGTTTGTGCTGAGTCAGGAAGATTTTCCTGCTCTAGTACCAAACGTTTGTTATATACATGACAGACGCCTGATACTGCACATACATACATATAATGTTTCATATGTCGTAAAGGAGATTGTATATCAGTTCTAATATACTAACACTAACAATACATCATATGTGACATTCATGAGTGTTCTTGTAGTCTTGAGTCTTCTCCTTGAGTTGATCCTGCATAATTTCTCAATATATATGCCTACATACTTTGTAAGGTTTGTCATCATCAAAACTAAGGATCTAACATTAGGCACCTAAAATTATTGATCAAGCATTTTATAATTTAAGTCATGTATGGTTATTTCATATGCCATGGTAAAATAGATTAGGTAAGTTAAACTTTAATTAGGCATGCCAAAACTAAGGTCACATTTTAAACAAATTCTTGGAGTAATCTATTTCACTTGCGTTGTCCCTTTTAGGTCTTCCTCCCTATTACCACCTTTATGTCGCATTGTTCCAATCTTTTTTTTCTTTTAATTTAATAAGGCCTGTGTAACAGCCCGCATTTTACGTATCGGAAGATCGTAAAATATTTTTATTTTATTCCCTGAGGGTTGGATCATTCTCATCTTTTAGTATGTTGCTTATGGGGATGTGTTACATGTCCATAATTTTTAACCAATTTTGTTTGTGATCATTTTGCCAGTGTCATTCTTGTACAGGGAATAACTTTTGACTCAAGTCAAATCAGAGGATGAGACCTACGCCATTGGAAAGGAATTGATGATTGCCTTTCCATAGAGTAGTTACATTAAAGATTTGGCTCTGCTGTTTGGGAGGAATCACTGTTTTAAGGTTTTTCAGTTGGCTTTCCAGGTTTTGGGAGCCTAATAGGTTGATTTGGGAGAAGCCCATTAGGGGGTTGGTGGAAGCTATAAATAGGGGGTAAGGGATATGGGAAATGTTTTAGCTTTCCATTCTCTCATTGGAGGCCATGTGCTCCTCCTTCCTCTAACACCTTTCCACCATTAAAAATCATAATCCAAGGAGGGAAATCATAGATCTACACCATTGGAGGCTAGATCTACATCAATTGAGGCAAGGATTTGTCGGATCAAAGTGTTTGTTACGAGGTGCTTGCTCTCCGAATTACTAACTCATCAATTTTAGCATATTTTGGAGAATCAGTGAGTGATTTACATCTCTCACATGGATTTGATAAAGTGTGTGAGTGTTTGATTATGTTTTTCATCCATTTCAAGTGTTTTACCATAGATCTCATTTAGTAAGTTTAAATCTACGGTTCTATGTTATTTTTATGCTATTCCATATGATTATGCAAGTTAGATCCATAGTTTTGTTCATATTTGCATTTATGGTGATTTTGGTAAATTTCACATAATTATTGATGAAATTGTGAAATTGGTGATGTTATTGGTTTCATAACATGTTTATGGTTGTATTTGGTGAATTGGTTGAGTTAGTTTCGTCGATTGTATCGATTGGCAGAGTTTTGGTCGAAATTGGAGTTGCATTGGAGTGTTGTAGGTTTTGGGTCGCGTGTAGGGGAGGTCAGTCGTGCACCACGGTGGATTTGTTAGGAAACAAGTTAGAAATGGAGGATCAGTCATGGATTGGTGATGGATCAGTAACGGAATGGATCGGTCATAGATTTGTGACAGATCTGGGATGGATCGCGCATGGACAGATCGTGCAAGGATGACTCACACATTGTCCAAATCTGCGATGGATCTGTGACGGAATGGATCGGTCAGTCACGGATTTGTGATGGATTTGTGATGGGTCGGTCAGTGATAGATTTGCAAGGGGTCGGTCGATCATGAAGGGGTCGGTCAGTAACGGATTTGCAAGGGGTCGGTCGACCATGAAGAGGTCAGTCAGTAACGGATTTGTGATGGATTTGTGATGGATCGGTCGATTATGAAGAGGTCGGTCAGTGATGGATTTGGGACATTCATGATTGTTCTTGTAGTCTTGAGTCTTCTCCTTGAGTTAGTCCTGCATAATTTTTCAATATATGTGCAAATATACTTTGTATCGTTTGTCGTCATCAAAACTGAGGACCTAACATTCTCCCCCTTTTTGATGATGACAATTATACATTTGTAAAAGCTCCACCTGAATTAGTGATCCCCTGTTTTATGAGAGACTATGATAGAATTGTATAAGTGTCTAAGATATAGGAAGTATTAATATTCAATTGTAGTAAGCAGAAAAGATAAAATAAGAGATAAGCACACTGATATTTTATCCTGGTTCGGACCTCCTGTCCTACATCCAGTCCCGAAGCTCCCCTTCGGCTTTCTTACTATCAACAAAACTGTCCTCACTTCGCCCCGAGGAATAGGATTACAGTAGATAAGTATTCTTGACAATCTTGTGTTCTTTACAACACTGATTTTGATTTCCTTGTACAAATCACTCCTATAATTTCCTTGAGTCCATATAAGTGTTGAATTGCTAGAAAAATTTGAAGTATTTCAATGCTTCAATGAAATCTTTAGAGAGTATTTGAGAATAGAGAGCTTTTCATAAAATAAAGAATACATCTAGAAAGAATATGTGAATTGAAAACTTGAATCTTTGATCTATTTATAATAAACAAAGAGTTTTCATGAAAGGTTGCTATTTTTTAATAAAACTCTTTATTTGAAACGAGATATTCTTTGGAAAAATTGTTTGAGAAGAAGGGGTGAATATTCAAAAATGAAAAGATGTTATTTCAAAGTATTTGTCGTATGCCAGGACAGACGTCTATCTTTCTTGGTCAGATGCATGTCCATGTATTCTGATGTAGTTCAGATACACAGACAGACGTCTGTCGTTATAAAGTCAGACGTTTATGTGTGCAGGAAATATATCCCGAGACTCTCTATAGACGTTTGTGCAGAGTCAGGAAGATTTCCTGCTCTAGTATCAAACGTCTGTTATATACATGACAGACGTCTGATACTGCACAGACATACATATAATGTTTCATATGTCATCAACGAGATTGTACATCAGTTCTAATATACTAACACTAACAATACATCATATGTGACATTCATGAGTGTTCTTGTAGTCCTGAGTCTTCTCCTTGAGTTGATCCTGCATAATTTTTCAATGTGTATGCCTATATACTTTGTAAGGTTTGTCGTTATCAAAACTAAGGATCTAACATTAGGCACCTAAAATTATTGATTAGGCATTTTAGAATTTAAGTCGCGTATGGTTATTTCATATGCCATGGTAAAATAGATTATGTAAGTTAAACTTTAATTAGGCATGCCAAAACTAAGGTCACATTTCGAATAAATTCTTGGAGTAATCTATTTCACTTGCGTTGTCCCTTTTAGGTCTTCCTCACTATTACCACCTTTATGTCGCATTGTTCCAATCTTTTTTATCATTTAATTTAATAAGACCTGTGTAACAGCCCGCATTTTACGTATCGGAAGATCGTAAAATATTTTTATTTTATTCCCTGGGGGTTGGATCATTCTCATCTTTTAGTATGTTGCTTATGGGGATGTGTTACATGTCCATAATTTTTACCAATTTTGTTTGTAATCATTTTTCCCTTGTCATTCTTGTACAGGGCATAACTTTTGACTCAAGTCAAATCAGAGGGTGAGACCTATGCCATTGGAAAGAAATTTATGATGCCTTTCAGAAGAGTAGTTACATTGAAGATTTGGCTCAGTGTTTGGGAGGAATCGTTGTTTTAAGGTTTTTCAGTTGGCTGTCCAGGTTTTGGGAGCCTAATGGGTTGATTTGGGGGAAGCCCATTAGGGGGTTGGTGGAAGCTATAAATAGGGGGTAAGGGATATGGGAAATGTATTTAGCTTTCCATTCTCTCATTGGAGGGATTGTGCTCCTCCTTCCTCTAACACCTTTCCACCATTAAAAATCATAATCCAAGGAGGGAAATCATAGATCTACACCATTGGAGCATAGATCCACATCAATTAAGGCAAGGATTCGTCAGATCAAAGTGTTTGGTACGAGGTGCTTGCTGTCCGAATTACTAATTCATCAATTTTAGCATGTTTTGGGGAATCGGTGAGTGATTTACATCTCTCACATGGATTTGATAACGTGTGTGAGTGTTTGATCATGTTTCTCATCCATTTCAAGTGTTTTACCTCAGATCTCATTTAGTAAGTTTAAATCTATGATTCTATGTTATTTTTATGCTATTCCATATGATTATGCAAGTTAGATCCATAGTTTTGTTCATATTTGCATTTATGGTGATTTTGGTAAGTTTCACATAATTATTAATGAAATTGCCAAATTGGTGATGTTATTGGTTTCATAACATGTTTGTGGTTGTATTTGGTGAATTGGTTGAGTTAGTTTCGTCGATTGTATAGATTGGCGGAGTTTTGGTCGAAATTGGAGTTGCATTGGAGTGGTGCAGGTTTAGGGTCGCTGTAGGGGAGGTCGGTCATGCACCATGGTTGATTTCTTAGGAAACAAGTTAGAAATGGAGGATCAGTCATGGATTTGTGACGGAGTCACGGATTTGTGATGGATTTGTGACGGTTCGGTCAATGATAGATTTGCAAGGGGTCCGTCGATCATGAAGGGGTCGGTCAGTAACAGATTTCCAAGGGGTCGGTCGACCATGAAGAGGTCAGTCAGTGACGGATCTGTAACGGATTTGTGATGGATTTGTGATGGGTCGGTCGATTATGAAGAGGTCGGTCAGTGACGGATTTGGGACATTCATGAGTGTTCTTGTAGTCTTGAGTCTTCTCCTTGAGTTCATCCTGCATAATTTTTCAATATATGTGCGTATATACTTTGTATCGTTTGTCGTCATCAAAACCGAGGACCTAACATTCTCCCCCTTTTTGATGATGACAATTATACATTTGTAAAAGCTCCACCTGAATTAGTGAACCCCTGTTTTATGAGAGTCTATGATAGAATCGTATAAGTGTCTAAGATATTGGAAGTATTAATATTCAATAGTAGTAAGCAGAAAAGATAAAATAAGAGATAAGCACACTGATATTTTATCCTGGTTCGGACCTCTCGTCCTACATCCAGTCCCGAAGATCCCCTTCGGCTTTCTTACTATCAACAAAACTGCCCTCACTTCGCCCAGAGGAATAGGATTACAGTAGATAAGTATTCTTGACAATCTTGTGTTTTTTACAACACTGATTTTGACTTCCTTGTACAAATCACTCCTATAATTTCCTTGAGTTCATATAAGTGTTGAATTGCTAGAAAAAATTGAAGTATTTCAACGCTTCAATGAAATCTTTAGAGAGTATCTGAGAATAGAGAGTTTTCATAAAATAAAGAATAGATCTAGAAAGGATAGGTGAATTGAAAACTTGAATCTTTGATCTATTTGTAATAAACGAAGAGTTTTCATGAAAGGTTGCAATTTTTTAATAAAACTCTTTATTTGATACGAGATATTCTTTGGAAAAATTGTTTGAGAAGAAGGGACGACTATTCAGAAATGAAAAGATGTTATTTCAAAGAATTTGTCGTATGCCAGGACAGACGTCTATCTTTCTTGGTTAGACGTCTGTCCATGTATTCTGATGTAGTTCAAATGCACAGACCGACATCTGTTGTTAAAAAGACAGACGTTTATGTGTGTAGGAAAAATATCCCGAGACCCTCTACAGACATTTGTGCTGAGCCAGGAAGATTTTCCTGCTCTAGTACCAGACGTCTGTTATATACATGACAGACGTCTGATGCTGCACAGACATACATATAATGTTTCATATGTCGTCAAGGAGATTGTACATCATTTCTAATATACTAACAATACATCATATGTGACATTCATGAGTGTTCTTGTAGTCTTGAGTCTTCTCCTTGAGTTGATCCTGCATAGTTTTTCAATATATATGCCTATATACTTTGTAAGTTTTGTCGTCATCAAAACTGAGGATCTAACTTTGTCACCTAAAATAATTGATCAGGCATTTTAGAATTTAAGTCACGTATGGTTATTTCATTATGCCATGGTAAAATAGATTATGTAAGTTAAACTTTAATTAGGCATGCCAAAACTAAGGCCACACTTTAAATAAATTCTTGGAGTAATCTATTTCACTTGTGTTGTCCCTTTTAGGTCTTCTTCTCTATTTCCACCTTTATGTCGCATTGTTCCAATCTTTTTTTTCTTTTTTCTTTTAATTTAATAAGGCCTGTGTAACAGCCCGCATTTTACGTATCAGAAGATCGTAAAATATTTTTATTTTATTCCCTGAGGGTTGGATCATTCTCATATTTTAGTATGTTGCTTACGGTGATGTGTTACATGTCCATAATTTTTACCAATTTTGTTTGTGATCATTTTGCCAGTGTCATTCTTGTACAGGGCATAACTTTTGACTCAAGTTGAATCAGAGGGTGAGACCTATGCCATTGGAAAGGAATTGATGATTGCCTTTCCGTAGAGTAGTTACATTAAAGATTTGGTGTAACAATCCGCAAATTCTGAACCAATTTAAAATTTTTATTTTAGAAAATTTTAATAAACATTGAGGATATAATATAATTTATATATAATAGTAGGTAGAATTTATTTTAATCGAAGTTAGAACGGATAAATTTAATTTACATATAAATGGAGTTAGAAATGGCGCGGTAGTTTTAAAAATTTAATTTTAAACTTTAATTGGATGTACAGGATTCAAAATAAATCAGCATTGAGTGAAACCAGAAATATTTAAATCTGTTTAATCATATCTTTCTAACGAATCTGAAAAATTGAACTTTCATAGCGGGAATCAAAAGTTATGGCCAATTCAATTTTTAGAAAGGTCGATGCAGAATTTATGTATAATATATATGGCCCAAAGGGCTACTTTTCACATATAAAGGAAATTGGACTCGAAACCGCTTCCATTGAGTCTGGAATGATGTTCTGCATTTAAAAAGTATAAACACTTATATATTTTGAGTTTCAGAAATTATTTGTTTAAAAATGTATTTTTAATATTAAATATATAACACTTGAAAATAGTCAATTTTCAAACGACCTCCGTTTTCGACGAAAACACTTTTGTTGGAACCGGAATGTCAAATTATAGCTAGGTTTCAATTTTCAAAATTTTCCGGATTAATATGTGAGCGTGGCAAAAGAAAATGTGTTTTGATTATTTCAGTTAAATTTAAACGACTTGAAAATAGCCATTTTTCAAACAGTCTCAGAATTCAACGAAATTAGTCTTGTTAGAACCGTATCGTCTTAAGAAAGATAAAAATATTTTTTTCTGGAATTTTCTGAGGTCATATGTGGCCCTGGCATATTTAAATGTACGGTCAATATTTAATTAATTAATTTTTAATGGGATTTTAAATAAATATTCTACAGATTTCGGAATTGGACCCCGAGACCTGTCCCATTGCATTCAGAAGGCCTCAAAACGTTAAGGACGACAATAAGCAAGCCCAATTCTGAGACAACCCGCATTTTTACCTTTATAACACGCTTTACGATGAATAAATAGTAAAATAATATATAAAATCCGAAATAAAACCCTAGCCGCCGCCTACTCAATTCGATGGCCAGAAACCTCCGAAATTCAACCCTTAATTTCTCTCAATCCGTTCAATGAAAATCAACAAATTATATATCAAATCGAAGAGAATTCAGAGAGCTTTCCATTCATACGGATAAGATCGGGTTTTCATTCATGGATTTTGCGAATTCTGGTGAGGAAGGGCCGCCGTTCGGGTTTCGAGGTGAGGAGAGGGCCGAGCTTGGTGGGTTTCTGGGCGGTGGTGGCTCGTGGTTCGGAGTGACGGTGTACGATCGGCGCCAGGATGGCCGGGGGCACGGGGGGGGGGGGGGGGGGGAAGGGGTGCGACGTGGATGTTGAAAGGTGGAGTCGGGTTCGGCTGTAACAAGAAGAGGAAGAAGAAAGGTTGATTAATTTAATATTATTCATTTATTTAATATTTAATTTATTCAATCTTTAAAATTCAATAACTCTTTCATATGAGGGCCGTTTTACGAACCGTAAGTTGCGTTGGACTCGTCTTTCAGAGACCTTCGCCATGGCACAGACCAGGGCTGAAACCGAGACAGTTGAATTTTCAGCCAAATCAATTTGAGGACTCTGAATTTTATTATTTAATTAATTATCAATTATTTTTCTCGCATTAAAAATAATTGTATTGTGATGTTAATTCAGATCTGAAATGTTCCGTGTTGTACATATTGTTGATTATTGCTTGTGGTATGTTTGTTGGTCATGTTATGCTAGATCCGCGTAGAAATCTCATATATTGTTGAATTTTATTTGCGATTAGAACATTAAATCTAAATTTAGATTTAAATCATATTTTATTCAAATCTAGTTACTCTAATTTATTTTAAATTATTAAAATATTATTTTTATTATTTTAAAATGAACAATGAAATTTGAATGACAAATTTTTTTTTTATTTGTTGATGTTACAATAAAATTTGAACGACAAATAAACGTATCTTTACTTGTTGATACTACAATAGAATTGGAATGACGAATAAAAACTCATTTTTATTTGTTGATATTACCATAGAAATTGAACGACATATAAAACCTTATTTTTATTTGTTTACCTTACAATAGAATTTAAACAACAAATAAACCTTATTGTTATTTGTTTATTTTAGAACAGGATTTGAACGACAAATAAAATATTATTTTTATTTGTTTATTTACAATAGAATATGAACAACAAATAGAATATTTTTTTTATTGTTTTCATTACAACAGAATTTGGCTAACAAATAAAATCCTATTTTTATTTGTTTACATTTAGAACACGATTTATGAATTACAGTAACAATTCTTCTTTTTACTGTCACATTTAAACGTAAGATGTTCTAGGATTAGTATAACAATAAAATATTAAATTTTATTGTTGATATTAAAAACATATTTATAAAATAAAACTTTATTTACATTATATTTGTAAATTAAAGGTTATATTTGGAAACCACCTTTTTGTTTACATTTTTATGTAAATAGAAATACATGTTTTGGAAATCACAATTTTGTTTACATTTTATATGTAAATAAAAAATTATTTTCAGAAGTTACATTTTTGTTTACAAATATATATTTTAAAATATAATTTATTCTTTTATTTGAATTCCCTGATGCTAATAAATTTTAAAAATAAAATTTATTCTTTCATTTACCAATGCAAATATTTATTGAAACAAATTATTCTTTCATTTGCACTCACCAATGTAAATACATATATTGAAAATAAAGTTTATTTCTTTATTTGCATTTATCAATGCATATATGCATTGAAATTAAGGTTTATTCTTTTATTTGCATTTATCAATGCAAATATTCAATGAAACTAAAGTCTATCTTTTTATCTACATTCACCAATACAAATATACACATTTTTATACATTGAATAAAATCTGTTAAAAATATACTTTGGAAATACATGTTGTTCTTTTATTTGCATTCACAAATGCAAATATTCATTTAAAATAAATGTTGATCTTTTATTTACATTCACTAATGTAAATACACATTGGAAACGAGGTTCTTTTCACATTCACTCAAACATACTTTTAAATAAAAAGTTACATTTGTTATTTGCATTCCTTGATGCAGATAAAACCTTAAAATAAAGTTCATCTTTGTTTGCAATTCTAAATGCAAAAAAACCATCAAAATGAAAGTTGCATTTTTGATTTATAATTTTGATATTTATAAAATATTGTTTGAAAGTGGCATTTTTATTTGCATCCTCCAATGCAAATAAAACATGAATTAAATCTTTCATTTTACTTTCAAATTAAGGAATACCTTTTTATTCACATTTTTGGATATAAAAAAAGGATAGGACTTAAAAGTTACATTTACATTCTAGTTGTAGCAAAAGAGATAATTTTTCATTTTATTTTCATTTTAAAGGATAATAGAAAGAATAGTGTTTAGAAGTGCATTTTTATTGCAATTCTGTATGAAGTAAAAAGAGCCAATTTGTCAAATGTCTTATATGAAATAAAATGAGTTCTTTTTGTCACTTCAAAAAGAATGAATTGAAAATGTTTATTTAAGCTTTTGTAAAGAATGAATAACTAAACATTCATATTTTTATCATTAAAGTAAAATAGATGAAAACACTCATTTTGTCTAAATTAAAAGAATGAAATAAAATATAGCACTGGAATATTTTATTAGAATTGAAATACAAATTAATTACTATTGTAAATTTATATTAGTTTAAACCAATTATTCATTTTTGTTAGTTAAAAACCAAGTATTCATTTTTGTTAATTTATATTAGTTAAAAACAATTATTCATTTTAGTCAATTTATACTAGTTAAAACAAATATACATTTTGTCAGGATTATTCATTTTTGTCAAAATGAATTAGTTGAAGCAATATATATATATATATATGTATATATGTATATATCATATGTTTGGCAAGACATATACTTGTCAAGATAGGTTAGTTAAATCAAAATATTTATTTTTGTCGAAAAAAGAACTATCATTTTTGTCTCATTAGAATTGCCAAAACAATATAACCATTTTTGCTTGTGTTTAAACTAACGGAATAGAAATTGTCAATAGAGACGAAGTTATTATTCTTATTCGTTCATTGCAATAGAATTACATATAATATAAAGGAGACATTTTCTTGTCATGATTATATATTGTGTATTGCACTTCCATTCACAAGTTACCCGACTTGTTTATGTGATTGGGACGATTATTTCCACACATCGCCCAAGTGCACAAATTAGTTTATCATTTGTTTGTTGGTTGAAACCCCGCACGGGTGTTGGGATGAAAATTTACATACACTAATCCCAATATTCAGTTGTATGTTGATCGTTAGATCGACAGGCTGCGATGAGCGTTATTATTTAATTTTAACGCTTACACAGTGGAAATTACACTTTGGATGTAGATGGATGATTTGATGATTATACTGTTATTATCATATATATGATGTGTGTGAAATCCATATAATCCAAATTATATGGTAAATGATTGAGTCGCATTTCGATTCAGGTGTTCTTTTTAAATAAGAATATTTTTACATTAGAAATCCTTTTTATATAAAGTATATATTTTCATAAAAAATATTTTTAATCAAGTATATGTTAAAACAAAGAATATTTGTAAAAGATAAAAATTTGTAATACAAAGAAAACTTCCCATTTAGAATCTTTTATATAAAGAATATTTTTAATGATTATTTTAAAATATGTTTTTAAAGATTATTAGGATTTGCAATTATATTTTGTAATATGAAATAAATTGAGATGTGAAGTTGATTTATCGTGGACGGTGTTTTAAACGACATTTGTCCTTTAATCCAATTTACACTGAAATTATTATTTGGAATTTATAAATCTATTTTATAGATTTAAAAAGGCATTTTCTAAAAATCAAGTTTTCCAATTTTATATATTAAATTGGAATTAAGTGGAAATTCGATCGGTAATAATCGAAATGTGCTACTGTAAAAGAAGACCGATATTATATATGGAATTTAAGAGGCTTTGCCGTTATTCCATGTATATTATTAGTCTGATACAGAAATTTATATCGATTATGTATTGATTTGATTTCTGTGGAATTCCATACTTTGGAAATTGATTTGTGGATTTACTGTGAACTGTGTCTAAAGGACACTAGTTCTTTACCTGTTTAAGACAAGATTTATTCCTTAAAATAAATGATCTTGTAATAATGATTTTTGATATCAAATCAAAAACTGGAGTTTTAATAAATCTTTTAAGGAAGATTTAAGATTTTATTTTCAGAGTTTATCTTTGATAAAATTAATGGGAATCTTTTGACACGAATATCTTATTAAAAGAATACTCGGAGTTGGAATGTGGCATAATGTGTGATTTTCCAATATTTTCTTTCTAATCACAAAATACGCGAGTTATTTAGAAAGACCGGGTTTAACCCATTTTGAATAATCACCACGACGATCAAGGGTCGAAGATAAAGACGGTGATTGAAGACCGAAGGTTTTCACCTCGTTGGGATGATGATGACTGGTATCTTGAATTGGGATTGGCCTTCCAAGGCAAGATATTTGGTAATGATCGTCCATACGCATTTGGAGATCGACGGACATGATTGTTTCGCTCAGACCCAGAGCAGTCTTGTAAATGGATTGTGTGTCTGACATTATATTCCTTTCTACTGTATTTGTTGAATGCTACTGATTATATATTTCTGTTTGGTGGTAAAGAATTTATTCTTACTTATGACCCTTCTCTAAGACGTATGAGCTTAGAGGTTATATATATATATATATATATATATATATTGGTAGATGATCAATGATATGGTAGGGTCTGACAATGTGACATGCTAATATGCAAATGATCAAGGCTTTGTTGAAAAGCAGGCCTTGTGGTTGATGATCAAAGCACAGTCTCTTTAGGTGTAGCTTTGTGTATATCGTGACTTCGCGAGCCTCACACACCGGTTGAGTCTAAAACGGGAGAAGGGAACGCAGGGAGTGCACAAGTTCCTTTCTAGCTAGAAGTGGTGTCAGTGCTTAAACTGGCTGACATTTGCTTATGTGGTTGATGGAATTTTTGCGAGGCCTCGGTTTATTCTTATCGGTCGCCCGCGACCGATTTGTTGGTCCAATAGGATCGGGGAGCGTGTGTTCAGGCATAACTAATCCACTAAAGTAATTGTGGACCGGCCCTGCTGTATCCAAGGGTTCGCCAGCGTCCGAATCCTGAGACATTGCTAGAGTGTCTCGAATCGGTCATGAGCTCCTCCCTAGCCTTGACTCATGATGGAAACCCAATTTCCAATACGCCCTTGCGGTTTTGATTGTATAACTTGTATGGCGACATTGTAGATGGTAGCTATGTCGTCTAGGATTGATATTATATATGAAATGTTTTAAATACATATATACACACTAATAATATCGTTTTTATGTATCAAGCATCTTTTAACCATTATAAGGTAAAACCCTATCCTCCGGTTTGCGTTGCATTGTGTAATGGGACCTGTGTGTTATAATGGTTTCATTTTTCTAAAAAGCTTTACGTTATTTGACGATTTACTTTATTTATGCACTGGCAATCCAATGGAGTAAACCCGTTCCGCGTTAGCGGCGTGGTCCTGTGATTAGCCTACTTATTAGATAAGTTAAGTATAGAATTCTCACACCAGTCCCATGACTGACCTGTAGTCTGTTTCACTTTGCAAACTGGGGTGCCCTCTTTTCATACGGGCAGTCGAGTAGCTTTTTGCAGATATATTTTAAGCAGGATCCTGGACTGAAGTCTGAAGCTGGGTCCAGAATATTGATGGCCTTCTGCTAAGATTAGTTCCGCTGCAATGTATTAATTTATTGTAATTTATCTTCCGCTGTAATTTTATTCCGATGTACTCAGATATATTATGTACTCTGATGTAACATTTATTATTGATGTTATAAAAGTCTGTGTTGTTGTCCTGATGTGTTGTATGCCCAAAGTTAACGTATGCGGAATTTGAACGGTCTTGATCGATCTTGCGATCGATTGGGGTCGGGCAAAAATCCGTGTCGTTACAGCTGGTATCAGTGTCAGGTTAGCTCAAATCTTTGGGGTACAACTCATTAGAACTAAACAGAAGACGCATCAGAGGTTGGATTAGTAATATCCAATAAGAATACTCATTAAAGATAGGTTCAGCAGTATCCTAGAGTGAGAATACTCATTAGAGATGGGGTTCGCAATGCCCTAGAATGAGTCAGAGTGGAAAATTTATAATTAACGTACTTGTAACTATATATAATTAGATTTTAGAAAATATGATTTTGAATATATAAAAGTTATATATATTTGAAAATTTAATCAAATAATTGATTGATGATTGTGTTGTGTGAATATGAGTTCAACTAAAAAAAAATATTAAACAATTAAAGAATGGAAATTAAATTAGTTAAATAAATAACTTTAGCTTCATTCCCTTTTCGAGGACGAAAAGATTTTAAGTAGGGGAGATTGTAACAACTCGCAAATTCTGAACCAATTTAAAAATTTTATTTTAGAAAATTTTAATAAACTTTGAGGATATAATATAATTTATATAAATAATAGTAACTAGAATTTATTTTAATCGAAGTTAGAACAGATAAATTTAATTTAAATATAAATGGAGTTAGAAATGGCGCGGTAAACCAAAAATATTTAAATCTGTTTAATCATATCTTTCTATCAAATTTGAAAATTTGAAATTTCATAGCGGGAATCAAAAGTTATGGCCAATTCAATTTTAGAAAGGTCGTTGTAGAATTTATATATAATACATATGTCCCAAAGGGCTACTTTGCACATATGAAGGGAATTGGACTCGAAACAACTTTCATTGAGTCTGGAATGTTGTTTCTGCATTTAAAAATTATAAACACTTATATATTTTGAGTTTCAGAAATTATTTGTTTAAAAATGTATTTTTAATATTAAATATATAACACTTGAAAATAGTCAATTTTCAAACGACCTCCGTTTTCGACGAAACCACTTTTGTTGGAACCGGAATGTCAAATTATAGCTAGGTTTTAATTTTCAGGATTTTCCGAATTAATATGCGAGCGTGGGAAAAGAAAATGTGTTTTGATTATTTCAGTTAAATTTAAACGACTTGAAAATAGCCATTTTTCAAACAGTCTCAGAATTCAACGAAATTAGTCTTGCTAGAACCGTATCGTCATAAGAAAGCTAAAACTAATTTTTTCTGGAATTTTCTGAGGTCATATGTGGCCCCGGCATATTTAAATGTACAGTAAATATTTAATTAATTAATTTTTAATGAATTTTTTAAATAAATATTCGACAGATTTCAGAATTGAACCCTAAGACCTGTCCCATTGCGTTCAGAAGGCCTCAAAACATTAAGAACGACAGTAAGCAAGTCCAATTCGGAGACAGCCCGCATTTTTAACTGTATAACACGCTTTACGATGAATAAATAAAATAATATATAAAATCCGAAATAAAACCGTAGCCGCCGCCAATTCAATTCGATGGCCAGAAAGCTCCGAAATTCAAACCTTAATTTCTCGATACCCATTCAATGAAAATCAACAAATTATATATCAAATCGAAGAGAATTCAGAGAACTTTCCATCCATACGGATAAGATCGGGTTTTCGTTCACGGATTTCGCGAATTCTGGTGAGGAAGGGCTGCCGTTCGGGTTCGGGTTTCGAGGCGAGGAGAGGGCCGAGCTTGGTGGGTTTCTGGGTGGTGGTGGCTCGTGGTTCGGGCTTCGGAGTGATGGTGTTCATCGGCGCCAGGATGGCCCAGGGGAGGTGCGACGTGGAGGTTGAAAGGTGGAGTCGGGTTCGGCTGTAACAAGAAGAGGAAGAAGAAAGGTTGATTAATTTAATATTATTTATTTATTTAATATTTAATTTATCCAATCTTTAAAATTCAATAACTCTTTCATACGAGGGCCGTTTTACGAACCGTAAGTTGTGTTGGACTCGTCTTTCAGAGAACTTCGCAATGGCGCAGACCAGGGCTGAAACCGAGACAGTTGAATTTTCAGTCAAATCAATGTGAGAACTCTGAATTTTATTATTTAATTATTATCAGTTATTTTTCTCGCGTTAAAAATAATTGTATTGTGATGTTAATTCAGATCTGAAATGTTCTGTGTTGTACATATTGTTGATTATTGCTTGTAGTATGTTTGTTGGTCATGTTATGCTAGATCCGCATTGAAATCTCATATATTGTTGAATTTTATTTGCGATTAGAACATTAAATTTAAATTTAAATTTAAATCATATTTTATTCAGATCTAGTTGCTCTAATTTATTTTAAATTATTAAAATATTATTTTTATTATTTTAAAATTAACAATGAAATTTGAACGACAAATAAAAATTTATTTTTCTTTGTTGATGTTACAATAAAATTTGAACGACAAATAAATGTATCTTTACTGTTGATACTACAATAGAATTGGAACGACGAATAAAAACTCATTTTTATTTGGTTATATTACCATAGAAATTGAACGACATATAAAACTTTATTTTTATTTGTTTACCTTACAATAGAATTTAAACAACAAATAAACCTTATTGTTATTTGTTTATTTTAGAACAGGATTTGAACGACAAATAAAATATTATTTTTATTTGTTTATTTACAATAGAGTATGAACAACAAATAGAATATATTTTTTTCATTACGACAGAATTTCGCTAACAAATAAAATCCTATTTTTATTTGTTTACATTTAGAACACGATTTATGAATTACAGTAAAAATTCTTCTTTTTACTATCACATTTAAACGTAAGATGTTCTAGGATTAGTATAACAATAAAATATTAAATTATATTGTTGATATTAAGAACATATTTATAAAATAAAACTTTATTTACATTATATTTGTAAATTAAAGGTCATATTTGGAAACCACCTTTTTGTTTACATTTTTATGTAAATAGAAATACATGTTTAGGAAATCACAATTTTGTTTACATTTTATATGTAAATAGGAAATTATTTTCAGAAGTTACATTTTTGTTTGCAAATATATATTTTAAAATATAATTTATTCTTTTATTTGAATACCCTGATGCTAATAAAATTTAAAAATAAAATTTATTCTTTCATTTACCAATGCAAATATTTATTGAAACAAATTATTCTTTCATTTGCACTCACCAATGCAAATACATATATTGAAAATAAAGTTTATTTCTTTATTTGCATTTATCAATGCATATATGCATTGAAATTAAGGTTTGTTCTTTTATTTGCATTTATCAATGCAAATATTCAATGAAACTAAAGTCTGTCTTTTTATCTACATTCACCAATACAAATATACATATTTTTATACACTGAATAGAATCTGTTAAAAATATACTTTGGAAATAAATGTTGTTCTTTTATTTGCATTCACAAATGCAAATATTCATTTAAAATAAATGTTGATCTTTTATTTACATTCACTAATGTAAATACACATTGGAAATGAGGTTCTTTTCACATTCACTCAAATATACTTTTAAATAAAAAGTTACATTAGTTATTTGCATTACTTGATGCAAATAAAACCTTAAAATAAAGTTCATCTTTGTTTGCAATTCTAAATGCAAAAAAACCATCAAAATGAAAGTTGCATTTTTGATTTATAATTTTGATATGTATAAAATATTGTTTGAAAGTGGCATTTTTATTTGCATCCTCCAATGCAAATAAAACATGAATTAAATCTTTCATTTTACTTTCAAATTAAGGAATATATTTTTATTCACATTTTTAGATATAAATAAAGGATAGGACTTAAAAGTTACATTTTAGTACATTCTAGTTGTAGCAAAAGAGATAATGTTTCATTTTATTTTCATTTTAAAGGACAATAGAAAGAATAGTTTTTAGAAGTGCATTTTTATTGCAATTCTATATGAAGTAAAAAGAGCCAATTTGTCAAATGTCTTATATGAAATAAAATGAGTTCTTTTTGTCACTTCAAAAAGAATGAATTGAAAATGTTTATTTAAGCTTTTGTAAAGAATGAATAACTAAACATTCATATTTTTATCATTAAAGTAAAATAGACAAAAACACTCATTTTGTCTAAATTAAAAGAATGAAATAAAATATAGCACCGGAATATTTTATTAGAATTGAAACACAAATTAATTACTATTGTAAATTTATATTAGTTTAAACCAATTATTCATTTTTGTTAGTTAAAAACCAATTATTCATTTTTGTTAATTTATATTATTTAAAAACAATTATTCATTTTAGTCAATTTATACTAGTTAAAACAAATATACATTTTGTCAGAATTATTCATTTTTGTCAAAATGAATTAGTTGAAGCAATTTATATATATATATATATATATATATATCATATGTTTGGCAAGACATATACTTGTCAAGATAGGTTAGTTAAATCAAAATATTTATTTTTGTCGAAACAAGAACTATCATTTTTGTCTCATTAGAATTGCCAAAACAATATAACCATTTTTGCTTGAGTTTAAACTAGCAGAATAGAAATTGTCAATAGTGACAAAGTTATTATTCTTATTCGTTCATTGCAATAGAATTACATATAATATAAAGGAGACATTTTCTTTTCATGATTATATATTGTGTATTACACTTCCATTCACAAGTTATCCGACTTGTTTATGTGATTGGGACGATTATTTCCACACATCGCCCAAGTGCACAAATTAGTTTATCATTTGTTTGTTGGTTGAAACCCCGCACGGGTGTTGGGATGAAAATTTACATACACTAATCCCAATATTCAGTTGTATGTTGATCGTTAGATCGACAGGCTGCGACGAGCGTTATTATTTAATTTTAACGCTTACACAGTGGAAATTACACTTTGGATGTAGATGGATGATTTGATGATTATACTGTTATTATCATATATATGATGTGTGTGAAATCCATATAATCCAAATTATATGGTAAATGATTGAGTCGCATTTCGATTCAGGTGTTCTTTTTAAATAAGAATATTTTTACATTAGAAATCCTTTTTATATAAAGTATATATTTCAAGTATATGTTAAAACAAAGAATATTTGTAAAAGATAAAAATTTGTAATACAAAGAAAACTTCCCATTTAGAATCTTTTATATAAAGAATATTTTAAATGATTATTTTAAAATATGTTTTTAAAGATTATTAGGATTTGCAATTATATTTTGTGATATGAAATAAATTGAGATGTGAAGTGGATTTATCGTGGACGGTGTTTTAAACGACATTTGTCCTTTAATCCAATTTACATTGAAATTATTATTTGGAATTTATAAATCTATTTTATAAATTTAAAAAGGCATTTTCTAAAAATCAAGTTTTCCAATTTAATATATTAAATTGGAATTAAGTGGAAATTCGATTGGTAATAATCGAAATGGGCTTCTGTAAAAGAAGACCGATATTATATATGGAATTTAAGAGGCTTTGCCGTTATTCCATGTATATTATTAGTCTGATACAGAAATTTATATCGATTATGTATTGATTTGATTTCTGTGGAATTCCATACTTTGGAAATTGATTTGTAGATTTACTGTGAACTGTGTTTAAAGGACACTAGTTCTTTAACCTGTTTAAGACAAGATTTATTCCTTAAAATAAATGATCTTGTAATAATGATTTTTGATATCAAATCAAAAACTGGAGTTTTGATAAATCTTTTAAGGAAGATTTAAGATTTTATTGTCAGAGTTTATCTTTGATAAAATTAATGAGAATCTTTTAACACAAATATCTTATTAAAAGAATACTCAGAGTTGGAATGTGGCGTAATGTGTGATTTTCCTATATTTGCTTTCTAATCACAAAATACGCGAGTTATTCAGAAAAACCGGGTTTAACCCATTCTGAATAATCATCACGACGATCAAGAGTTGAAGATGAAGATGGTGATTGAAGACCGGAGGTTTTCACCTCATTGGGGGTGATGATGACTGGTATCTTGAATTGGGATTGGCCTTCCAAGGCAAGGTATTTGGTAATGATCGTCCAAACGCATTTGGAGATCGACGGACACGATTGTTTCGCTCAGACCCAGAGCGGACTTGTAAATGGATTGTGTGTCTGACATTGTATTCCTTTCTACTGTATTTGTTGAACGCTACTGATTATACATTTCTGTTTGGTGGTAAAGAATTTATTCTTACTTATGACCCTTCTCTAAGACGTATGAGCTTAGAGGTTATATATATATATATTGGTAGATGATCAATGATATGGTAGGGTCTGACAATGTGACATGCTAAGATGCATATGATCAAGGCTTTGTTAAAAAGTAGGCCTTGTGGTTGATGATCAAAGCACAGTCTCTTTAGGCATAGCTTTGTGTATATCGTGACTTCGCGAGCCTCAAACACCGGTTGAGTCTAAAACGGGAGAAGGGAATGCAGGGAGTGCACGCGTTTCTTTCTAGCTAGAAGTGGTGTCAGTGCTTAAACTGGCTGACATTTGCTTATGTGGTTGATGGAATTTTTGCAAGGCCTTGGTTTATTCTTATCGGTCGCCCACGGCCGATTTGTAGGTCCAATAGGATCGGGGAGCGTGTTTTCAGGCATAACTAATCCACTAAAGTATTTGTGGACGGGCCCTGCTGTATCCAAGGGTTCGCTTGCGTCCGAATCCTGAGACATTGCTAGAGTGTCTCGAATCGGTCAGGAGCTCCTCCCAAGCCTTGACTCATGATGGAAACCCAATTTCCAATACGCCCTTGCGGTTTTGATTGTATAACTAGTATGGCGACATAGTAGATGGTAGCTATGCCGTCTAGGATTGATATTATATTTGAAATGTTTTAAATACATATATACACACTAATAATATCATTTTCATGTATCAAGCATCTTTTGAACATTATAAGGTAAAACCCTATCCTCCGGTTTGCGTTGCATTGTGTGATGGGACCTTGGTCTTATAATGTTTTCATTTTTCAAAAAAGCATTACGTTATTTGACGATTTACTTTATTTATGCACTGGCAATCCAATGGAGTAAACCCGTTCCGCGTAGCGGCATGGTCCTGTGATTAGCCTACTTATTAGATAAGTTAAGTATAGAATTCTCACACCAGTCCCATGACTGAACTGTAGTTTGTTTCACTTTGCAAACTCGGGCGCCCTCTTTTCACACGGGCAGTCGAGTAGCTTTTTGCAGATATATTTTGCAAACTCGGTCGTGCACCGTGGTGGATTTCTTGGGAAACAAGTTATAAATGGAGGATCTGTCATGGATTTGTGATGGATCTGGGATGGACCGCGCATGGACAAATCGTGCAAGGATGACTCGCGCATGGTCTGCGATGGATCTGTGACGGAATGGATCGGTCAGTCACGGATCTGTGACGGATTTGTTATGGGTCGGTCAGTGATAGATTTTCAAGGGTTCGGTCGATCATGAAGGTGTCGGTCAGTAACGGATTTGCAAGGGTTCAGTCGACCATGAAGAGGTCGGTCAGTGACGGATCTATGACGGATTTGTGATGGGTCGGTCAGTGATGGATTTGTGATGGGTCGGTTGATTATGAAGAGGTCGATCAGTGACGGATTTAGGACATTCATGAGTGTTCTTGTAGTCTTGAGTCTTCTTCTTGAGTTCGTCCTGCATAATTTTTCAATATATGTGCATATATACTTTGTATCGTTTGTCGTCATCAAAACTGAGGATCTAACATTCTCCCCCTATTTGATAATGACAATTATACATTTGTAAAAGCTCCACCTGAATTAATGATCTCCTGTTTTATGAGAATCTATGATAGAATCGTATAAGTGTCTAAGATATAGGAAGTATTAATATTCAATAGTAGTAAGCAGAAAAGATAAAATAAGAGATAAGCGCGCAGATATTTTATCCTGGTTCGGACCTCCCATCCTACATCCAGTCCTGAAGCTCCCCTTCGGCTTTCTTACTATCAAGAAAACTGCCCTCGCATCGTCCAGAGGAATAGGATTACAGTAGATAAGTATTCTTGACTATCTTGTGTTCTTTACAACACTGATTTTGACTTCCTTGTACAAATCACTCCAATAATTTCCTTGAGTTCATATAAGTGTTGAATTGCTAGAAAAATTTGAAGTATTTCAATGCTTCAATGAAATCTTTAGAGAGTATTTGAGAATAGAGAGCTTTTCATAAAATAGAGAATATATCTAGAAAGGATAGGTGAATTTAAAAATTGAATCTTTGATCTATTTATAATAAACAAAGAGTCTTCATGAAAGGTTGCTATTTTTTAATAAAAATCTTTATTTGAAACGAGAAATTCTTTGGAAAAATTGTTTGAGAAGAAGGGGTGACTATTCAGAAATGAAAAGATGTTATTTCAAAGTATTTGTCGTATGCCAGGACAGACGTCTATCTTTCTTGGCCAGACATCTGTCCATGTATTCTGATGTAGTTCAGATACATAGACCGACGTCTGTCGTTAGAAAGACAGACGTTTGTGTATGCACGAAAAATATCCCGAGACCCTCTACAGACGTTTGTGCTGAGTCAGGAAGATTTTCCTGCTCTAGTACAAGACGTCTGTTATATACATGACAGAAGTCTGATGCTGCACAGACATACATACAATGTTTCATATGTTGTCAAGGAGATTGTACATCAATTATAATAGCTAACACTAACAATACATCATATGTGACATTCATGAGTGTTCTTGTAGTCTTGAGTCTTCTCCTTGAGTTGATCCTGCATAATTTTTCAATATATATGCCTATATACTTTGTAAGGTTTGTCGTCATCAAAACTGAGGATCTAACATTAGGCACCTAAAATTATTGATTAGGCATTTTAGAATTTATATCATGTATGGTTATTTCATATGCAATGGTAAAATAGATTAGGTAAGTTAAACTTTAATTAGGCATGCAAAAACTAAGGCCACATTTCAAATAAATTATTGGAGTAATCTGTTTCACTTGCATTGTCTCTTTTAGGTCTTCTTCTCTATTACCACCTTTATGTCGCATTGTTCCAATTTTTTTCTTTTTCTTTTCTTTTTTCTTTTAATTTAGTAAGGCCTGTGTAACAGCCTGCATTTTACGTATCAAAAGATCGTAAAATATTTTTGTTTTATTCCCTGAGGGTCGGATCATTCTCATCTTTTAATATGTTGCTTATGGTGATGTGTTACATGTCCATAATTTTTACCAATTTTGTTTGTGATCATTTTGCCCCTATCATTCTTGTACAATGCATAATTTTTGACTCAAGTCGAATCAGAGGGTGAGACCTATGCCATTGGAAAGGAATTGATGATTGCCTTTCCGTAGAGTAGTTACATTAAAGATTTGGCTCAGCTGTTTGGGAGGAATCGTTGTTTTTAGGTTTTTCAGTTGGTTGTCCAGGTTTTGGGAGCCTAATGGGTTGATTCGGGAGAAGCCCATTTGGGGGTTGGTGGAAGCTATAAATAGAGGGTAAGGGATATGGGAAATGTTTTAAGCTTTCCATTCTCTCATTGGAGGCCTTGTGCTCCTCCTTCCTCTAACATCTTTCCACCATTAAAAATCATAATCCAAGGAGGGAAATCATAGATCTACACCATTGGAGGCTAGATCTACATCAATTGATACAAGGATTCATCGGATCAAAGTGTTTGGTACGAGGTGCTTGCTGTCTGAATTACTTATTCATAAATTTTAGCATGTTTTGGAGAATCGGTGAGTGATTTACATTTCTCACATGGATTTGATAAAATGTGTGAGTGTTTGATCATGTTTTTCATCCATTTCAAGTGTTTTACCATATATCTCATTTAGTAAGTTTAAATCTATGATTCTATATTATTTTTATGCTATTCCATATGATTATGTAAGTTAGATCCATAGTTTTGTTCATATTTGCATTTATGGTGATTTTGGTAAGTTTCACATAATTATTGATGAAATTGCCAAATTGGTGATGTTATTGGTTTCATAACATGTTTGTGGTTGTATTTGGTGAATTGGTTGAGTTAGTTTCGTTGATTGTATCGATTGGCGGAGTTTTGGTCGAAATTGGAGTTGCATTGGAGTGGTGTAGGTTTTGGGTCGTGTGAAGGGGAGGTCGGTCATGCACCATGGTGGATTTCTTGGGAAATAAGTTAGAAATGGAGGATCAGTTATGGATTTGTGACGGATGGATCAGTGGTGGATCGGTGATGGATCGGTGACATATTGATGCAGAATTGAACCAGGGGATATGATAGCATTTCACCAGCGCTTCTAAATGTTGTGGTGGATGGCTTAAGTGTTGTGGCCTATTTCCTTAGCTTGTGCATATGAATGCTATGGATTGTTAGGACCTTATGATTGATGACTTTGGTCTGTGAGTGATTATTACTTTGAGACGAATTCAGTGGGAATGTCGAAGTGATGTGGTGTGATCGTGTCAATTGTTGTACAATGAGGGTGATTACAACTCAAAAGTGTCCTGAGTTGGTGAACGGTCGTGATTGATAACGACTGGAGATGGAAGGCCGAGGAATTATCGTTATGCAGGATGTAGACGGCTCAGAGTAAGGGTTACGCGATTTCGTTGTATGGTCGAGTACCCTGGGTTTCGTTCTATGGCCCAAACATATTTCGTCGTATGGTGTGTGGGGTTTGGCTAGAACCGAGGTTTCGTTGTATGGCCGTTGACAGTTGATGGCAAGTTGTTTAGCCAGTCATGCGATAAACAGTGGTTTCAAAGCAAGGTTGGTCGTGATAGCAATGGATGTTTGAATGCATGTTGTGACTATGTTTGAGTTGATAGTGCTATGTGTGAATGGATGTTCTGATTACCATGGCTGAGTTGTTGTTCTTATGGATGTTTGGATCGTAAAGGCTATCACTACCGTATAGTGGGGAAAGCAAGTGTAAGTTCTTCTCTGGAGTTGGTTAAATTAGTTTGTTTATTTACCTATTCTCATATACTTTATTGATGAAGTTTGTTAGTTGTTTTATCACTCACTAAGACTATTGTCTGACTCAAGGTTTTATGTCTCCTTTTATTACCTATGGCTTTTCATCCGATTGTTGGATGAGCAGACTAAGTAGCAGTTGACAGATGATAGCTTAGTGAGGACGTGTTGCTGTTCGGAGGTGAGCGGGAGGCTGGCCTACTATCTTTACTATTATCTAGTATTTGTTTCCACTCTTTGTTATTTATATGAGTGTTGTAGTGAGGCAAATTGTACAAACACTATTGTTGTTGTCCACGTGTATGGGAAATACTTTCTAGTTGTCATGAAAGTTTAGTGTTTTCTGCTTCAGTATCACTACCTGTTGTATACATTTTATTATATTTTATCCTCGCGTTGTGAATTTACGACAGGTGCTGCCTGGCACACCCTACAGCACATTATTCCTCTTGTATAGTGCGAGAGTTGTGGTTGTTCATCACATTTGGTATCAGGGCTCTGGTTAACGATTTTAGCCAAAGTTCAAGGACGTAATCACGTATGAGAGACGTACTTGTAGATTTCAGTTGGATGCTTACTATATATATTAGCGTACATAGCAGTAGTAGTTGTTTTCCTTTAGCAGTTTTCTTGAAAGTGGCTAATCATTCTAATTTGCAGATATATAATGGGTAGACATTTATGTGCTGAGTCAGGAAGATTTTCCTGCTCTAGTACCAGACGTCTGTTATATACATGACAGACGTCTGATACAACACAGACATACATATAATGTTTCATATGTCGTCAAGGAGATTGTACATCAGTTCTAATATAATAACACTAACAATACATCATATGTGACATTCATGAGTGTTCTTGTAGTCTAGAGTCTTCTTCTTGAGTTGATCCTGCATAATTTTTCAATATATATGCCTATATACTTTGTAATATTTGTAGTCATCAAAACTTAGTATCTAACATTAGGCACCTAAAATTATTGATCAGGCATTTTAGAATTTAAGTCACGTATGGTTATTTCATATGCCATGGTAAAATAGATTAGGTAAGTTAAACTTTAATTAGGCATGCCAAAACTAAGGTCACATTTTAAATAAATTCTTGGAGTAATCTATTTCACTTGCATTGTCCCTTTTTGGTCTTCCTCCCTATTACCACCTTTATGCCGCATTGTTCCATTCTTTTTTTTCTTTTAATTTAATAAGGCCTGTGTAACAGCCCACATTTTACGTATCAGAAGATCGTAAAATATTTTTATTTTATTCCCTGAGGGTTGTATCATTCTCATCTTTTAGTATGTTGCTTATGGGGATGTGTTACATGTCCATAATTTTTACCAATTTTGTTTGTGATCATTTTGCCCCTGCCATTCTTGTACAGGGCATAACTTTTGACTCAAGTCAAATCAGAGGGTGAGACCTATGCCATTATAAAGGAATTGATGATTGCCTTTACGTAGAGTAGTTACATTAAAGATTTGGCTCAGCTGTTTGGGAGGAATCGCTGTTTTAAGGTTTTTCAGTTGGTTGTCCAGATTTTGGGAGCCTAATAGGTTGATTTGGGAGAAGCCCATTAGGGGGTTGGTTGAAGCTATAAATAGGGGGCAAGGGATATGGGAAATGTTTTTAGCTTTCCATTCTCTCATTGGAGGCCTTGTGCTCCTCCTTCCTCTAACACCTTTCCACCATTAAAAATCATAATCCAAGGAGGGAAATCATAGATCTACACCATTGGAGGCTGGATCTACATCAATTGAGGCAAGGATTCATCAAATCAAATTGTTTGGTATGAGGTGCTTGCTGTCCGAATTACTAATTCATCAATTTTAGCATGTTTTGGAGAATCGGTGAGTAATTTACATCTCTCACATGGATTTGATAAAGTGTTCGAGTGTTTGATCATGTTTTTCATGCATTTCAAGTGTTTTACCATATATCTCATTTAATAAGTTTAAATCTATGATTCTATGTTATTTTTATGCTGTTCCATATGATTTTGCAAGTTAAATGCATAGTTTTGTTCATATTTGCATTTATGGTGATTTTGGTAAGTTTTACATAATTATTGATGAAATTACCAAATTGGTGATCTTATCGGTTTCATAACATGTTTGTGGTTGTATTTGGTGAATTGGTTGAGTTAGTTTCGTCGATTGTATCGATTGGCGGAGTTTTGGTCGAAATTGGAGTTACATTGGAGTGGTGCAGGTTTTGGGTCGCGCGTAGGGGAGGTCGGTCGTGCACCATGGTGGATTTCTTGGGAAACAAGTTGGAAATGGGGAATCAGTCATGGATTTGTGACGGATCTGGGATGGATCGCGCATGGACAGATCGTGCAAGGATGACTCGCGCATGATCCAAATCTGCGATGGATCTGTGATGGAATGGATTGGTCAGTCATGGATCTGTGACGGATTTGTGATGGGTCAGTCAGTGATAGATTTGCAAGGGCTCAGTCGATCATGAAGGGGTCGGTCAGTAACGAATTTGCGAGGGATCGGTCGACCATGAAGAGGTCGGTCAGTGACGGATCTGTGACAGATTAGTGACCGGTCGGTCAGTGATGGATTTGTGATGGGTCGGTTGATTATGAAGAGGTCGGTCAGTGACGGATTTGGGACATTCATGAGTGTTCTTGTAGTCTTGAGTCTTCTCCTTGAGTTCGTCCTGCGTAATTTTTTAATATATGCGCATATATACTTTGTATCATTTGTCGCCATCAAAACTGAGGATCTAACATTCTCCCCCTTTTTGATGATGACAATTATACATTTGTAAAAGCTCCACCCGAATTAATGATCCCCTGTTTTATGAGAGTCTATGATAGAATCGTATAAGTGTCTAAGATATAGGAAGTATTAATATTCAATAGTAGTTAGCAGAAAAGATAAAATAAGAGATAAGAACACTGATATTTTATCCTGGTTCGGACCTCCCGTCCTACATCCAGTCCCGAAGCTCCCCTTCGGCTTTCTTACTATCAACAAAACTGCCCTCGCATCGCCCAGAGGAATATGATTACAGTAGATAAGTATTCTTGACTATCTTGTATGCTTTACAACACTGATTTTGACTTCCTTGTACAAATCACTCCTATAATTTCCTTGAGTTCATATAAGTGTTGAATTGCTAGAAAAATTTGAAGTATTTCAATGCTTCAATGAAATCTTTAGAGAGTATTTGAGAATAGAGAGCTTTTCATAAAATAAAGAATAGATCTTGAAAGGATAGGTGAATTGAAAACTTGAATCTTTGATCTATTTATAATAAACGAAGAGTCTTCACGAAAGGTTGCTATTTTTTAATAAATCTCTTCATCTGAAATGAGATATTCTTTGGAAAAATTGTTTGAGAAGAAGAGGTGACAATTCAGAAATGAAAAGATGTTATTTCAAAGTATTTGCCGTATGCCAGGACAGACATCTATCTTTGTTGGCCAGACGTATGTCCTTGTATTTTGATGTAGTTCAGATACACAGACCGACGTCTGTGATTAAAGAGATAGACGTTTATGTATGCAGGAAAAATATCCCGAGACCCTCTACAGACGTTTGTGTTGAGTCAGGAAGATTTTCCTGCTCTAGTACTAGACGTCTGTTATATACATGACAGATGTCTGATGCTGCACAGACATACATATAATGTTTCATATGTCGTCAAGGAGATTGTACATCAGTTCTAATATACTAACACTAACAATACATCATATGTGACATTCATGAGTGTTCTTGTAGTCTTGAGTCTTCTCCTTGAGTTGATCCTGCATAATTTTTCAATATATATGCCTATATACTTTGTAAGGTTTGTCGTCATCAAAACTGAGGATCTAACATTAGGCACCTAAAATTATTGACCAGTCATTTTAGAATTTAAGTCATGTATGGTTATTTCATATGTCATGGTAAAATAGATTAGGTAAGTTAAACTTTAATTAGGCATGCAAAAACTAAGGCCACATTTTAAATAAATTCTTGGAGTAATCTATTTAATTTGCGTTGTCCCTTTCAGGTCTTCTTCTCTATTACCACCTTTATGTCGCATTGTTCCAATCTTTTTTTTTTCTTTTAATTTAATAAGGCCTGTGTAACAGCCCGCATTTTACGTATCGGAAGATCGTAAAATATTTTTATTTTATTCCATGAGAGTTGGATCATTCTCATCTTTTAGTATGTTGCTTATGGTGATGTGTTACATGTCCATAATTTTTACCAATTTTGTTTGTGATCATTTTGCCCCTGTCATTCTTGTACAGGGCATAACTTTTGACTCAAGTCGAATCAGAGGATGAGACCTATGCCATTGGAAAGGAATTGATGATTGCCTTTCCGTAGAGTAGTTACATTAAAGATTTGGCTCAGCTATTTGGGAGGAATCGTTGTTTTAAGGTTTTTCAGTTGCATGTCCAGGTTTTGGGAGCCTAATGGGTTGATTTGGGAGAAGCCCATTAGGGGGTTGGTGGAAGCTATAAATAGGAGGTAAGGGATATGGGAAATGTTTTTAGCTTTCCATTCTCTCATAGGTGGCCTTGTGCTCCTCCTTCCTATAACACCTTTCCACCATTAAAAATCATAATCCAAGGAGGGAAATCATAGATCTACACCATTGTAGGCTAGATCTACATCAATTGGGGCAAGGATTCGTCGGATCAAAGTGTTTGGTACGAGGTGCTTGCTGTCCGGATTACTAATTCATCAATTTTAGCATGTTTTGGAGAATCGGAGAGTGATTTACATTTCTCACATGGATTTGATAAATGTGTGAGTGTTCGATCATGTTTTTCATCCATTTCAAGTGTTTTACCATAGATCTCATTTAGTAAGTTTTAATCTATGATTCTATGTTATTTTTATGCTATTTCATATGATTATGCAAGTTAGATCCATAGCTTTGTTCATATTTGCATTTATGGTGATTTTGGTAAGTTTCATATAATTATTGATGAAATTGCCAAATTGGTGATGTTATTGGTTTCATAACATGTTTGTGGTTGTATTTGGTGAATTGGTTGAGTTAGTTTCGTCGATTGTATCGATTAGCGGACTTTTGGTCGAAATTGGAGTTGCATTGGAGTGGTGCAGGTTTGGGTCACGTGTAGGGGAGGTCGGTCGTGCACCATGGTGGATTTCTTGGGAAACAAGTTAGAAATAGAGGATCAGTCATGGATTTGTGACGGATCAATAACGGAATGGATCGGTCATGGATTTGTGTCAGATCTGGGATGGATCGCGCATGGACAGATCGTGCAAGGATGACTTGCGCATGGTCCAAATCTGCGATGGATCTGTGACGGGTCGGTCAGTGATAGATTTGCAAGGGGTCGGTCAATCATGAAGGGGTCGGTCAGTAACGGATTTGCAAGGGGTCGGTCGACCATGAAGAGGTCAGTCATTTACAGATCTGTGACAGATTTGTGATGGGTCGGTTGATTATGATGCGGTCAGTTAGTGACGGATTTGTGATGGGTCGGTCAATGATGGATTTGTGACGGATCAGTGATGGCTCGCGCATGGGTAGATCGCTCATGGATGGATCGCGCATGAATGGACCAACTTAGATTTGTGATGGATCTATGATGGAATGGATCGGCTTAGGTCAATGACGGATCAGTGATGGATCGATGATGGATTGATGCAGAATTGAACTAGGGGATATGATAGCATTTCACCAGCGCTTCTAAACGTTGTGTTGGATGGCTTAAGTGTTGTGGCCTATTTCCTTAGCTTGTGCGCATGAATGTTATGGATTGTTAGGACCTTATGATTGATGACTTTGGTCTGTAAGTGATTATTACTTCAAGACGAATTCAGTGGGAATGTCGAAGTGATGTGGTGTGATCGTGTCAAGTTTTGTACAACGAGGGTGATTACAACTCAAAAGTATCCTGAGTTGGTGAACGGTCGTGATTGATAACGACTGGAGATGCGAAGGCCGAGGAATTATCGTTATGCAGGATCTAGATGGCTCAGAGTAAGGGTTACGCGATTTCGTTGTATGGTCGAGTACCCTGGGTTTCGTTCTATGGCCCAAACATATTTCGCCGTATGGTGTGTGGGGTTTGGCTAGAACCGGGGTTTCGTTGTATGGCCGTTGACAGTTGATGGCAAGTTGTTTAGCCAGTCATGCGATAAACAGTGGTTTCAAAGCAAGGTTGGTCGTGATAGCCAGAATCAGCCATGGATGTTTGAATGCATGTTGTGAATATGTTTGAGTTGATAGTGCTATGTGTGAATGGCTGTTCTGATTACCATGGCTGAGTTATTGTTCCTATGGATGTTTGGATCGTAAAGGCTATCACTATCATCTAGTGGGGAAGGAAAGTGTAAGTTCTTCTCTGGAGTTGGTTAAATTAGTTTGTTTATTTACCTATTCTCATATACTTTAAAGATGAAGTTTGTTAGTTGTTTTATCACTCACTAAGACTATTGTCTGACTCAAGGTTTAATGTCTCCTTTTATTACCTTTGGCTTTTCATCCGATTATTGGATGAGCTGACTAAGTAGCAGGTGACATGTGATAGCTTGGTGAGGACGTGTTGCTGTTCGGAGGCGAGCGGGAGGCTGGCCTAGTATCTTTACTACTATCTAGTATTTGTTTCCACTGTTTTTTATTTCTATGAGTGTTGTAGTGAGGCAAATTGTACAAACACTATTGTTGTTATCCAGATGTATGGGAAATACTTTCTAGTTGTCATGAAAGATTAGTGTTTTCTGCTTCACTATCATTACCTGTTGTATATTTTTTTTTTTTATTTTATCCTCGCATTGTGAGTTTACGACAGGTCCCACTTATATACTTTACCATGATGATCGGCCATAGCTGGCTGGCATGCCCTACCGTGCATTATTCCTCTTGTATAGTGCGGGAGTTGTGGGTGGTCATCACATTTGGTATCAGGGCTCTGGTTAACGATTTTAGCCAAAGTTCAAGGACGTAATCACGTATGAGAGACGTACTTGTAGATTTCAGTTGGATGCTTACTATATATATTAGCATACATAGTAGTAGCAGTTGTTTTCCTTTAGCAGTTTTCTTGAAAGTGGCTAATCATTCTAATTTGCAGATATAGAATGGGTAGACATTATACGAGACATTCTGCTAGGGAAGAAGCTGCAAATGGAGGGGGTAATGGCGGGGCACATGACTATGTGACCATGTTTAAAGCTATGATTGAAACATGCCTTCAAAGGAACCCTTCAGCAGCAGCTACGGCTGAGGTTGGATTTCCAGTGCCTAAGGTTGTACAATTTGCGAAGCTATGCAAAGTCTTTACCTCATTGGGAGGGAAATAGTTCAAGGGCACTGAACCAGTAGAGGAAGTACAGAGGTGGATAGATATGTGTGTTCGGATATTCAAGGACTTGGGCATTGACGATGCAACAAAGAGGAAACTTGCATCAAGACAATTGGTAGGCAGAGAATTGGACTGGTGGAACTCTGTCACACTGTAGACCTCTGAAGAAGATATTTCATGGGAATTGTTCTAGGCTAAGTTTGAAGCAAAGTTTATCTCCATCGTGCA
Organism: Allium sativum; assembly: GCA_030737875.1. Taxonomy (NCBI): domain Eukaryota; kingdom Viridiplantae; phylum Streptophyta; class Magnoliopsida; order Asparagales; family Amaryllidaceae; genus Allium; species Allium sativum. The sequence continues at coordinate 253,772,078 of CM060927.1, read as the reverse complement.
AAAGTCTATTCTGTTAAGAGATTCGCGGTGCTTAAACAAAATGGTCGTCCAGTTCTTGACTATATTTCTGACTTCGGGGCTTTATCGAAGTATGCTCGTTCATATGTGGATACTCCTTATCAAAAGAACGAGAAGTTTGTTCTAGGATTGGATGAATATCTTGGGGATCAGCTTGTGGATCACCTCGATGATAGCTTTGAGAAGATCGTCGAGAAGTCTTTGAGACATGAAAGTCTATTCCCTAAGAAGATGTCTGTTGTTGCACCTAAGGAAGGGCAGAAGCCACAGCAGGGTGGTAACAATAAGAAAAAGGAAGCAACAACAATAGAAGGACAGGATGGTTAGAAGAAGCAGAAAAGCGAAGTGACATGCAATAACCGTTGGCAGAAGGGCCATTATTCCAAAGATTGATGGAGAATGGAGTTTTGATGATAACAACCTTATTCCAATTATCATTGATTATAAAATATATACTAGCACTTTTAGTATAATATATATATATATATATGTGTGTGGGGGGGGGGGGGGGCAGGAATTATATATAGGAAATATTACTGAAGACTATACAGTTATAAATATGATATAGATTCAAAGATCAGAGAAATTTCAAGACTCATGAGTAATCAAGATTTGAAGAGTTCAAGATTAATATTTTTGTAGAGTCTAGATTTTGTAAGTCTCTAATAGAACTTCAGGTTCAAATTCTAATTCTAATTTTCAAATTCTGATTTTCAACTCTATCCTCAATCCTCTCCATTTTGTTTTTCTATTTATCTTCAATTCTCTTTATTTTGTTTTTCTATTTTGTTTCTATTATTATTCTTCTTCTTTGTGTTTCAAACTTAAGTTTTTATATATACTTTTTTTATATTTTATATAGTTTAAAACCTTATAATTTTGTAAATATATTTATTTAGTTTAGTATGTTTTCATATGATTTTCTATCATATAATATTAATTTACAACACTAGAATTTTACTCAGGATTTCCAGAATTAGTTTTATATCAAAATAATTGAAAAAAGTTTTGAAAATGAAAAATACACATGAGTATGTCGACATAGCAAAAAGTGTATGTTGACATATAACAACTATTTTTCTAATTTTGAAGGGAAGTGTCTTTTCACTATTTGAAATGCTTCAGAACCGTTGCAACCCTTCATACTCTATAAAAAGAGGTTAAAACCGAATTTTTTAACATCACTTCTTCTCCATCTTCATCCTCTTTCATCCTACCATTATTCTTAATCATTTTTATGGTTTTTACACTTATACTCTGCCGAATTCACTTCTGATTTGATCAAACTTCTTCTCTTTACACTCTCTACTCTCTGAGTCAAGTGCTATTGAAGAGTTATAGGGTTGTTTTGTAATTGCTTGGGTTGAATAAACTCTGTTTGTAAGTCAAAAAGTAATCAGTGTATCCTTATGGCCGTGAAATCAAGGAATAGTGTGCCCTTGTTGAGCCGTGAATCAAGGGATAGGAGTCGATGTCTCCTTGTTGAGCCGTGAAATCAAGGAGGTTGTATTTGGCTATTTGAAATTAGTAATAAAACTCTGCACAATCCAGATTCGTGGGGGACTGGACGTAGGAGTGATCCGAACCAGTATAAAATCCGGTGTGTTCTTTCCTTTTCTGCATTTTTATTTATATTTATTTTGCATTGCATTTGCATTTGAATCAGTATTTGTGGTGTTAGATTCATCTCATAGTTAACATTAGATTTAAATTTTGTTTAAATTCTTACAAACATTATTCACCTCCCTCTAGTGTTTGCTTTGCCTTAACGATCCATTCCGCAGTCCCTAACAATTGGTATCAGAGCAAGGTCTTTAAAAAAATTCATAACCTGAATTCTGAAAATTATAAATGACAAATTTTGAAATGATTTATAACAGTAGTTTAAATTTATGCATTGCATCAGTATTAGATAAGTCTGCATTCAAGTTTATTGAAAAATCAAATTACTATTTGATTTTTGAATTTTGAAATTTTGAAATTTGAAGTTTTGAAAATTGAAAATTCTGAAATTTTGGATATGATACAAAACCATCATGATATAATTGTAGTTAATTATTTTGGGAAGTCCTTTGATTATTTGAAAAGTTATTTGATTATTTGAAAAGTTGTGTTGTTTTACAGGAAAAGATGTGTTAGATGGCTATTGGATAATCACACTGCAATGTCCCAGTTTTTAGCTAGTCTTTGTTAATGATAAATATTGATTTAATGAGGTAATTAAATCATAAAATATGTTATTTAACAAACTAAGATAGTCATAAATATATGTGAAATATATTAGGGTGTATATTAGTTATGTTTTTGAAAACATAATATGAGTATGTAACAAAAACATATTGGAAATATAACAACACATGCATAGGAATAACACATAGACAAAGCAAGAATATTGCAAGTAATGCCTTAACCATTCACATACAAAATGATATCATATATATGTATGGCATTTAACCCCTAAACTAGTATGGACAGTAAGAAGAAAAACTTGCAACAAGTTCACACAAGAAAAACAAATATCCATGTCATTAAAGCAAAGTATTTGATATAATGACATAGTAAAAATGTCCAGTGAAAAGGTATGTAAAAACAAAACAAACAAAAGAGAAAGCAACAAAGTCAAGTATCATTAATAAGATTTAACATCAAATAGTATAGCTAAGTGTAGGCGCAAGTCATCTCCTAAGAAGCCTCAATGCAACTTGCCAGTATAGAATTCTTGTTAGCAAAATATCTAAAAACTTAGAGGGTAAGTAAAACATTTTAAATTGCAAACCAAATCAAAGACATGCGCAGAAATAAATAGAGTATGGCTTGGATATATTATGTTTCTTGAAGAGGAGACAAGGACAAGAAAATAGAAAATATCACATTAAACAATTAATTCCTTCATGCATAGGCAAACGTAGAAGCTATAGAAGGAGTAAGCCTAAAATAAGATATTTACTATAACATAATAAAAGAAAATAGACTGTTTATTCTAGGAACTTAGCTATATATAGCATTAGGGAATCATGTATCTTTCACACAACAAAAATACGCCAAGTTTATGCTGAGATTGAACTAGCAGGAGAGGAAACTTAAGGGAAGGAAAGCAAAACAAGTGAGTAAACACTGATTCATTTATTTTAATTCGATACAACCAATAAGGCACATATGCATTTTGTTTTAATACGCTTAGATCATGATTGATGATGTTTGGATTTGATGACATTGCATGTTTAAGACACTAAGAATAAACCTAAATATATAATACAGTGCTGAAATGTGTGAGTATAACCTCCCTGTTATCAACTTAAAGCTTATAAATGGGGTGTAGTAGGATATACATACATGATTTAGGAAGGGATGTAATTTAACAAATTAAAAGCTCATTAACCTAGAGTAATAACAATAATAATAGCAAAACCGTGAGCAAGCCTGTGAGTGTGAGCTCTTGTTCATTCGTGATATATGATGTTGATCATATATATACATAGGAGCCTTGCACCTGAGTTATAAAATTTATTAGAAAACAAAGGTAATAACCTGCAAGAGAGAAAGGCAAATGACAGAGGATTATTTAAGCAAGCAAACTCATTTTCATGCTCTGTTTGTAAACCATCTACATCATTGTAAAGGAATATATGACTGTTGGGTATGGTTGTGTAATCCCAGTATGTATACATCATATATATGATATGTCCTTTGATTTGTTGCGGCTTACGTACGCATTAAACCTTGTTAAACAAGCCCTGAATATGTCTGAAAACAGTTGCGAAGAAATGCTATATATACTGTTGGAAATATTGGGTGAATTATTAAAATATTGAGATAAGTGTATGAATGGCTCCTTTATTGAATAGTCCCATATCATGGGATTATATGGAAGAGGCAAGGATTTATACTTGTTTCTAAGAAATCATGTCGGGGCCTTGGGCTCCCAATACATGCTTTGTTGTGAGGAGGGAGGCCATGCATCATGACCACCACACACGCGCGCGCGACCGACCAACTCGACCTGGCCCAGTTCGGCTCGGGCTTGGCTTTGTGGTGCAAACACTTATATATTTGGGCCAGAAAACACTGCATTTTTCGAACTATGTTTTTAAATACGAAAATATTTCTGAGCCGACTTTTATTTTGAAGTGATAAACTATTGACCTGGTATTTTAGCAGATTTTAATATTGCAAAGTATTTTTCGTTCAGCCCTAATCCCCATCTATATATTGCCTTCCGTTGTAGACGAAAAAAAAATAACTTCCTCCGCCATTAATTTTATAATCCATAAATTTTTGAGCAGTAATTTTATTTCGAAAGTGCAAATCTGCACTGATTTGTCATGCAAAGCAAATCAGTTATTAATTTCAGAGGCTGTTTTATCCTAGAGGCGGCGGCAGAAGTACGAACTGGTTTTGCACCAACGACCAGATCGCCGAATCATCTTCAAGAAAGCGACTAACTACGTGACTTAGCCATTGTTTCCCAACAATTTGAAGACGATCTGAAACAATGGCTTTGACATCAAACATGGATGATGTTGCTCCTCCCTCTGCCTTCCAGATCCCATTGGTGACTGTTGCCCCCTTTCGTTTCGAAGGTCTGCACTTCAAATGATGGCATCAAAAGATGGAGTTTTACCTGACAATGAGAAAGGTGGCTGCTGCTCTGACCACCGACAAACCGCAGTTGCCAGACAAACCTGACGGAACTGATGAAGTGTAGATGACTTCATGGACTGAACAATCAAAACAACAACAGAACTGGATTGAGCAGGATTATCTGTGCAGAAATTTCATTCTCAATGGACTCAGCGATGATCTGTATGATTACTACAACTCATACGATAAGACAGCGAAGGAGATCTGGGAAGCGCTGAAGAAGAAATATGATATAGAGGAGGCTGGCGCAAAGAAGTATGCTGTGAGCCGCTATCTCAAGTATCAGATGATAGACGACAGGTCAGTAGAGATGCAGTCTCATGAGCTTCAGAAAAAAGCTCATGAGATCATCTCCGAAGGTATGGTTTTGGACGAATAGTTTTAAGTTGTTGTTATTAGTGATAAACTGCCCCCAGGTTGGAACGACTTTAAGAATTTCCTACGACATAAGACTAAGGGATTTTCCTTAAAGAGCCTGATTACTCGCCTCTGTAATGCGGAGGAGGCACGCAAACAGGACCAGAAAGAGGAAGTGCTGGATGTCTCAAACAATAGCACTAAGAAGACCACATCCACTGTTCTGAAACCGAATCAGAAATCATTTAAGAATCGGAACAGACGCAACAAACAGAATGGGAATCCGCAAGGAAACCCAAAAGGACAGCAGAAATCAGCATAAAAGCATGACTCTGGACAGTTTTTTCTATGTTACAACTATAGAAAACCAGGTCATATGGCACGAAAGTGTCGGAACAGGCCAAACTCTGCACCGCAGGCGAACCTGACTGAAGAGCCTCTTACGGCTATGATTACTGAGATTCACCTTGTTGGTGGATCAGAGGGTTGGTGGGTAGACACTGGTGCTTCTCGCCATGTCTGCTATGATCGTGATATGTTCACCACATACACGGCTGCTGATGATCAAAAAGTGCCGTTGAGAGATTCTCATACCACTAAAGTTGCAGGGGTTGGAAATGTGGAGATCAAGTTTACCTCTGGAAGGACTGTTATTCTTAAAGATGTTTTGCATACTCCAGAGATGAGGAAGAATCTGGTTTCTGGCTTTCTTCTTAATAAGGCAGGATTTACTCAATTTATTGGGGCTGATGTGTATACCATAGGGTATAGGGGATCTTTTGTAGGAAAGGGTTATGCTTGTGAGGGAATGTTTAAATTAAATGTTGAATCTAATAAAGTGAATAATTCTGCTTATATGTTGTGTGATTTTAATATTTGGCACTCTAGATTATGTCATGTTAATAAACGAATAATTCATAACATGAGCACTCTAGATATGATACCTAAAATGTCAGAATCTGAATCTGATAAATGTGAATTCTGTACACAAGCAAAAATCACTGAGAAATCTCATAAATCCGTTGAAAGCGAATCTGAACCCTTAGATTTAATTCACTCTGACATATGTGAACTTGATGGTACTTTGACTAGACATGGACATCAGTATTTTATCACTTTATTGATGACTGTTTTGATTTCACATATTTATACCTTATGAAAAATAAAAGTGATGCTTTTGACATGTTTAAAACATTCAAAACTGAGATTGAGAATCAAACAAATAGGAAATTTAAGAGACTTCGTAGTGATAGAGGAACACAATATGAATCTAACTCAATTCTGAATTTCTATAAACTACATGGTATAGTACATGAGAGAACTGCACCCTATTCTCCTGAAATGAACGGTAAAGCAGAAAGAAAAAATAGGACTTTTACCGAATTAGTAGTTGCCATCCTACTAAATTCTGGTGCAGCAAAACAGTGGTGGAGGGATATTTTATTGACTTTATGTTATGTTCTAAATAGAATCCCTAAATCTAAGAATAAAATTTCACCTTATGAAATTTTAAAGAATCATAAACCCAATGTGTCATACTTTAGAACTTGGGGTTGTCTAGCATATGTTTGCATTCCAGACCCTAAGAGAATAAAATTGGCAAGTAGAGCATATGAATGTGTATTTATAGGCTATGCTATTAATAGCGAAGCATATCGATTTTATGATATAAATGCACATAACATAATTGAATCAAATGATGTCGATTTTTATGAAACAAAATTTCCTTTTAAATTAAGGAATAGTGGGGGCACTTCAAGTATGCCTATTAGAACAGAACTTAATAAAAGTTCTGAAGCTGAACCTAGAAAAAGTAAAAGAGCAAGAACCGAGAAAAATTTTGGTTCGGATTTCTGTGCTTTTACTATAGAGGAGGATCCCTTAAACCTTCAAGAGGCCTTATCTTCTTTAGATGCCGATTTTTGGCAAGAGGCTATAAATTATGAGATGGATTCTCTAGAATCCAATAAGACTTGGCATTTGGCAGATTTACCCCCTGGTTGTAAATCTATAGGCTGTAAATGGGTGCTTAAAAAGAAATTAAAACATGATGGTACTATAGATAAATACAAAGCACGACTAGTAGCTAAATGTTTTAGACAAAAAGAAAATATAGATTTTTTCGACACTTTTTCACCTGTAACTAGAATAACATCCATTCGGGTATTAATCTCACTCGCTTCCATTCATAATTTACTAATACACCAAATGGATGTTAAAAACGGAATTTTAAACAGTGAATTAGAAGAAGAAATCTATATGGACCAGCCTGAAGGATTTGTAGTACATGGTCAAGAACATAAAGTATGCAAATTAGATAAATCATTATATGGTTTAAAACAAGCTCCTAAACAATGACACGAAAAATTTGATAACTTAATCATTTCACATGGTTTTAAAGTTAATGAAAGTGACAAATGCATTTATTACAAATTTAAGAATGACATTTGCACTATTATATACCTTTGTGTAGATGACCTACTCATCTTTGGGTCAAACATTCATGTCATAAATTCAGTCAAATCCTTATTAAGTGCCAATTTTGATATGAAAGATCCAGGTGAGGCGAGTGTAATCCTTGGTATTAAGATTACTAGGTCAGAAAAGGGAATTTCTTTGGATCAATCTCATTACATTGAGAAGATACTGAAGAAATATAATTACTTTGACTGTAAACCTGCATGTACACTATATGATCCAAGTGTAAAGTTATTTAAGAACACTGGTGAAGGTGTAAGACAGTCTGATTATGCGAGCATCATTGGCAGTCTTCGTTATGCCACTGATTGTACTAGACCCGACATTGTCTATGTCGTAGGATTATTGTGCAGGTTTACCAGTAGACCTAGTATAGAGCACTGACATGCTATTGAAAGGGTCATGAGATAACTTAAACGAACTATGAACCTTGGATTACATTATGAGAAGTTTCCAGCTGTACTTGAAGGATATTCATATGCAGATTGGAATATTTTATCTGATGATTCTAAAGCGACCAGTGGCTATATATTTAGCATCGCTGGAGGAGCTGTTTCTTGGAAATCCAAGAAACAAACTATTTTGGCTCAGTCTACTATGAAGTCTGAGATGATAGCACTAGCCACGGCTAGTGAAGAAGCAGAGTACTTGAGAAATCTGCTAGCTGAGATTCTATTATGGGAAAAACTGATACCAGCTATGTTGATACATTGCGACAGTACCGCGGCTATTGCAAAAGTTCATAACCGTTATTATAACGGTAACAAATACGTCGTAAGCACAACACGGTTAGAGAACTACTTTCCTCAGGTACCGTTAGAGTGGATTACGTACGTGGTGATGAAAATTTGGCAGATCCTTTGATGAAAGGACTGTCCAGAGAAAGACCTTAATTCTTCTAAAAGAATGGGACTATTGCCCTTAGATCGTTGAGTCACGCACAATGGTAACCCGACCTAAATGACTGGAGATCCCAAGAAATAGGTTCAATGTGTAAAATCAAGTTGTGTAGTGATAGGAGTTGAACATGCTATTTAATAAACCAAGAAGCATATATTCCTGAAGAGGATGAGTTGATAATAACTCTTAATGAGATATATATACTCTATTTGGAGTGGAGTACCTACCTTCAGGAGTACTCTTGATAGACTCACCTATGTGAATGTGGAAATGTGGCTGTCTCCTACGGAGTTTTGGGAAAAACTTCTAGAGCATTCACTAAACTGGGATAGACGTGCATGGCCATAAATGCACGGGCTTATTTGATTGCACTATAGAAAAGATTGTGTGTGGTTTGATGTCAGGAATAGAGTTCAAGACTACGTGTCACTCTAGTAAAAACTGAATCTTATTCATTATGCAAAGGTTCAAGTAGGATGACACCTTTGTTTATGCACAGTCTTATGTTTCTAGAAAACTGCTCGATAATATTTTAAAAATTCAAGTGGGGGATTGTTGAAAATATTGGGTGAATTATTAAAATATTGAGATAAGTGTATGAATGGCTCCTTTATTGAATAGTCCTATATCATGGGATTATATGGAAGAGGCAAGTATTTATACTTGTTTCTAAGAAATCATGTTGGGGCCTTGGGCTCCCAACACATGCTTTGTTGTGAGGAGGGAGGTCATGCATCATGACCACCACACACGCGCGCGCGACCGACCGACTTAACTCGACCTGGCCCAGTCCGGTTCGGTTCGGCTCGGGCTCGGGCTTGGGCTTGGATTTGTGGTGTAAACACTTATATTTTTGGGCCAGAAAACACTGCATTTTTCGAACTATGTTTTTAAACACGAAAATATTTCTGTGTCGACTTTTATTTTGAAGCGGTAAACTATTGACCCGGTATTTTAGCAGATTTTATTACTGCAAAGTATTTTTCGTTCAGCCCTAATCCCCATCTATATATTGCCTTCCGTTGTAGACGAAAAAAAATATAACTTACCTCCGCCATTAATTTTATAATCCATAAATTTTCGAGCAGTAATTTTATTTCGAAAGTGCAAATTTGCACTGATTTTTCGTGCAAAGCAAATTAGTTATTAATTTCAGTGGCTGTTTTATCGTCGAGGCGGCGGCGGAAGTATGAACTGGTTTTGCACCACCGACCAGATCGCCGAATCGTCTTCAAGAAAGCGACCAAGTACATGACTCAGTCATTGTTTCCCAACAATTTGAAGACGATCTGAAACAATGGCTTTGACATCAAACATGGATGATGCTGCTCCTCCCTCTGCCTTCCAGATCCCATTGGTGACTGCTGCCCCCTTTCGTTTCGAAGGTCTGCACTTCAAACGATGACATCAAAAGATGGAGTTTTACCTGACGATGAGAAAGGTGACTGCTGCTCTGACCACCGACAAACCGCAGTTGCCAGACAAACCTGACGGAACTGATGAAGCGCAGATGACTTCCTGGACTGAACAATCAAAACAGCAACAGAACTGGATTGAGCAGGATTATCTGTGCAGAAATTTTATTCTCAATGGCCTCTACGATGATCTGTATGATTACTACAACTCGGACGATAAGACAGCGAAGGAGATCTGGGAAGCGCTGAAGAAGAAATATGATACAGAGGAGGCAGGGGCAAAGAAGTATGCTGTGAATCGCTATCTCAAGTATCAGATGACAAACGACTGGTCAGTAGAGATGCAGTCTCATAAACTTCAGAAAATAGCTCATGAGATCATCTTCGAAGGTATGGTTTTGGACGAATAGTTTCAAGTTGCTGTTATTATTGATAAACTGCCCCCAGGTTAGAAAGACTTTAAGAAATTCCTACGTTATAAGACTAAGGAATTTTCCTTAGAAAGCCTGATCACTCGCCTCCGTATTACGGAGGAGGCACGCAAACAGGACCAGAAAGAGGAAGTGTTGGTTGTCTCAATCAACAGCACTAAGAAGACCACATCCACTGTTCTGAAACCGAATCAGAAATCATTTAAGAATCGGAACAGACGCAACAAACAGAATGAGAATCCGCAAGGAAACCCAAAAGGACAGCAGAAATCAGCCCAAAAAAATGACTCTGGATAGTTGTTTCTTTGTTACAACTGTGGAAAACCAGGTCATATGGCACGAAAGTATTGGAAGCTCTGCACCGCAGGCGAACCTGACTGAAGAGTCTCTTACGGCTATGACTACTGAGATTCACTATGTTGGTGGATCAGAGAGTTGGTGGGTAGACACTGGTGCTTCTCGCTATGTCTGCTATGATCGTGATATGTTCACCACATACACGGCTGCTGATGATCAGAAAGTGCTTCACCATATACATACATGATTTAGGAAGGGATGGAATTTAACAAATTAAAAGCTCATTAACCTGGAGTAATAATAATAATATTAGCAAAACCGTGAACAAGCCTGTGAGTGTGAGCTCCTGCTCCTTCGTGATATATGATGTTGATCATATATATACATAGGAGCCTTGCACCTGAGTTATAAAATTTATTAGAAAACAAAGGTAATAACCTGTAAGAGAGAAAGGCAAATGACAGAGGATTATTTAAGCAAGCAAACTCATTTTCATGCTCTGTTTGTAAACCATCTACATTATTGTTAAGGAATATATGACTGTTGGGTATGGCTGTGTAATCCCAGTATGTATACATCATATATATGATATGTCCTTTGATCTGTTGCGGCTTAAGTACGCATTAAACCTTGTTAAACAAGCCCTGAATATGTCTGAAAACAGTTGCAAAGAAATGCTATATATACGAAGTTTAAAAATCCATAACTTAAAATCAAGTTAGTTCTAGGATTTGATTTCTACATGGAAGCTGTTCATATGAGTCTATAGTTTATAGTAAAACTAGTTTCACGATATACATGTGTGTATGCTCCCTGATATGTACACTTTCCCGTAACCCAAGATCGTAACATGAAAGAAACGTAACAGAGAAGTGAAACAATGGTGCCTGGGAGGGTGCATGAACGGGATTGGGTAAGTGCATATAGTGGCCGGTGGGGATAGTATTTGAAACTGGTATACATTGGTTGTCTGAAAAGGGAAGTCTGGGTGAGCTCGTGTGTATTGATGCATAGAATATGTAGGGAGTGTGTGCAGCATGAGTATGAACTTGAAATGTGTGTCTTTACATTCACATATTAAGATAAAAAGAGAAATTGGCGCAGCATGTCTAAATGAACAAAGCAACCATATTCTGGTTGGAAATAAGTGTGTGAAACGATCATTATCCACGCACAAAAGGGAAGTGAAAATAAGATCAGTTGGTCGAGTGAAGTTGTATGCGAAGTTAGTGGTGTGCATGTCGGAAAGTTAGCATAGGACATGGGGGACATCACACGTACACGGTTGTGCACCGTGAGTTCCCAGCGTGACAAGAAAGAAGCAAGTAGAAGTAAAACCAAAGGGAGAAAGGAGAGGGACGCATGTATGTTAACAAAGATGGGCCGTAGGGTTGGCCTTAAGGCTTAGAGCAAGTTTAAAAACAAATTAAGTAGTGGTTGATGTGGCGATTGCTGGAGAGTGGTGAAGCCTGCTTGCGCGTTAGGATGGACAGCAGTAGTGAAGGATATTTAACCATTCCTAAGTATGGTTTAACGGCGCCAAATCACTAAATTTAAAGTTGTCATTTTTCATACTAACTAACTATAATGTATATATGATCTACTACGTATGGTTCGAACAGCAGGGAACGAGGGGGAGATGAATACTGTGAGTGTGCGCGGTATGCAACAACGTGTACAGGAGGAGGATTATATTTGGGAAGTTGAAGACTGATTATAACCTTTAAACCCTTTTATCATTAGAAAATATTGAATTTAAAACAATAATATCAGTACTATTTCTATTATCGGTTAAACAAGAACAGGGATGGGAGTAGTAGCAGTATGTAACCGGAAGTTGGTAGCAGGAAAAGAAAAGAAAAGAAAAAGTATTTAAGGGACTAAAGTAACAAAAATCTGTCGCAGCTTGTTATTTTACAAATGAAAGAAGAGGGGGTAGTGTCAGCCAAAGAAGTAGGAGAAGGTACGTGGGTTAGACTAGGGTTATTTGGGCTGGGCCGAAATAAATAGGAAGAAATAAATAAAAAAAGGAGAGTATGGGCTTGAATGGGCCAGTGAAGAAAATAGAGAAGGAAAGTTAATTAAAAAAAAAAAAGGGAAATAGAGAAATATAAACTAGGCGAAAAGCAAAGAATAGGAGGGCATCTTCTTTGCTATATCTGAAAGTAGGAATTGCCGGGTTTTAATGCATGGGCTGAATCGGGCTTGAGAAAATAAATCAGTAAAAAAGGAAAGATTAAAATGTATATTGTTTGTTAAATCTTAGAATTTAAGTTTGAAACATTTTATATATAACTTAATATGAAGTAAAGAAGTGAACTTGTCCAACGAAGTCGAGAGGAAATGGCCGCGCTATGAGAATTTTGTTCATAGAGCTTTGGTTAGTTATTTTTAATCAAATTTAAGTAGATTCGATTATAAATAAATATATCAATCAGTAAGTAAATAAAGAAGAGAAGGAACAAGTGGAGTTTGACGATTTGGCACTTTGCAAAACTGGCACTTTGCGAAATTGGCACTTTGCGGAAGCGGCACTTGGCACGATGGAGAAACTGGTACTTGGAACTTTAGAAAACTGGTACTTTGGCACTTAAAGAAAAAGGATTTTGGACGGGGTTTTATTTAAACCAAGTTTAAAATAAAACTAGAAAAATAAAATAAAAAAGAAATTAAATAAAAATAAAAATAGATTTTTAGTATTTAGGAAGGAAGGAAGTCAACATTCTTGGCAGGTGGAAGGAAAGACAGTAGAAGGAAAATCAAACGCAGTAGCTTGGTTTAAAGAGGGTTCAACAAGTTTAGAAATGAAACAAAAAGGAAATAATTAAAATGTATAAATCGCAAAATAATTATCGTAATAAACGAACCAACATTTATTGGATAAAATACCGTGTGCGACGCACACGCTTTAGTTGTTCATTTATAAATAATAGTCAAAACCTCTGGGTTTAAATAATACAGTTATATACCTTTTCTGTTGGTTAAAGATCATAGAATAAAAAATGAATTATACTTAATCCAATTCAGTTTAAACTGATAGCTAAGTTATGGATGAAGTGAATATTGAAATTAGTTCATAAATATCAATTGATAGTAAAAGACATTACGTTAATCATTTCGAAGAATCCGGAATTAATATTCCACTTCGATTTGATTTAGACGTCGCGTGTCAGAGATTATTGAAGAAAATTGAAGACGGAGATATGCAAGGGCTATTTTGTTTAACAGAATAGTACCTTCGGTTTGTCCAGTCCTAGGACAACTTGTATGGTTGGTTGTCTGACAACGTATATCTACCAAATCGTACACATCGACTTTTCAGAAATATATTATGTTGGTGGCGGAGGAATTCGTTACTCTTAGGTTTATGTCCGTAATCTATTTAGGAAAATAAATTGTGTGTTCCGACAGATATGACGATGTGACATTCAAAATGATTGAAGAAGTAATATGTCAAAAGAACGGAAATAACCTCAAGCCTCACAACCAGGAAATGACAGAAATCGGGTAGGCAGCATGGCTAGGAGGGTTATTCCCAAGCAGGGTGTATTGTCACCAATCTAGATAATATTCATATTTGTTACTTCTTTTCATTTCTGTATCTCCCGGGAGTTATGGCGGTCACGACAAAAGCCATAAGGGTGACAATATATTCGATACGCTCAAGTTAAATGAGTGGTCGGTCATGTGTGGCCGGGTTGCAAGACGTTCTTGTTGAACCCTAGTGTAATCCCTCTAGAGTACACTGATTATGTTTGGGAAGTTGAAGACTGGTTATAACGTTTAAACCCTTTTATCATTAGAAAATATTGAATTTAAAACAATAATATCAATATTATTTCTATTATCGGTTAAACAAGAACAGGGATGGGAGTAGTAGCAGTATGTAACCGGAAGTTGGTAGCAGGAAAAGGAAAAAAAAGTATTTAAGGGACTAAAGTAACAAAAATCTAGCGCAGCTTGTTATTTTACAAATGAAAGAAGAGGGGGTAGTGTAAGCCAAGAAGTAGGAGGGGAAATTAAAAGGGGGTACGTGGGTTAGACTAGGGTTATTTGGGCTGGGCCGAAATAAATAGGAAGAAATAAATAAAAGAAGAAAAAAAAAGGAGAGTATGGGTTTGAATGGGCCAGTGAAGAAAATAGAGAAGGAAAGTTAAGAAAAAAAAGGGAAATAGAGAAATATAAACTAGGCGAAAAGCAAAGAATAGGAGGGCATCATCTTTGTTGTATCTGAAAGTAGGAATTGCAGCAGGTTTTAATGCATGGGCTGAATTGGGCTTGAGAAAATAAATCAGTAAAAAAGGAAAAATTAACATGTATATTGTTTGTTAAATCTTAGAATTTAAATTTGAAACATTTTATATATAACTTAATATGAAGTAAAGAAGTAAACTTGTCTAACGAAGTCGTGAGGAAATGGCCGCGCTATGAGAATTTTGTTCATAGAGCTTTGGTTAGTTATTTTTTTATCAAATTTAAATAGATTCGATTATAAATAAATATATCAATCAATAAGTAAATAAAGAAGAGAAGGAACAACTGGAGTTTGGCGATTTGGCACTTTGCGAAACTGGCACTTTGCGAAATTGGCACTTTGCGGAAGCGGCACTTGGCACGATGGAGAAACTGGTACTTGTCACTTTAGAAAACTGGTACTTTGACACTTAAAGAAAAAGGATTTTGGATGGGGTTTTATTTAAACCAAGTTTAAAATAAAAATAGAAAAATAAAATAGAAAAAGAAATTAAATATAAATAAAAAGAGATTTTAAGTATTTAGGAAGGAAGTAAGTCAACATTCTTGGCAGGTGGAAGGAAAGATAGTAGAAGAGAAATCAAACGCAGTAGCTTGGTTTAAAGAGGGTTCGACAAGTTTAGAAATGAAACAAAAAGGAAATAATAAAAAGGTATAAATCGCAAAAATAATTATCGTAATAAACGAACCAACATGTATTGGAAAAAATACCGTGTGCGACGCACACGCTTTAGTTGTTTATTTATAAATAATAGTCAAAACCTCTGGGTTTAAATAATACAGTTATATACCTTTTCTGTTGGTTAAAGATCATAGAATAGAAAATGAATTATACTTAATCCAGTTCAGTTTAAACTGATAGCTAAGTTTTGGATGAAGTGAATATTGAAATTAGTTCGTAAATATCAACTGATAGTAAAAGACATTATGTTAATCATTTCGAAGAATCCGGAATTAATACTCCACTTCGATTTGATTTAGACGTCGCGTGTCAAAGATTATTGAAGAAAATTGAAGATAGAGATATGCAAGGGCTATTTTGTTTAACAGAATAGTACCTTCGGTTTGTCCAGTCCCAGAACAACTTGTATGGTCAGTTGTCTGACAACATATATCTAGCAGATCTTACGCATCGACTTTTCATAAGTATATTATGTTGGTGGCGGAGGAATTCGTTTCTCTTAGGTTTATGCCCGTAATGTATTTAGAAAAATAAATTGTGTGTTCTGACAGATATGACGATGTGACATCCAAAGTGATTGAAGAAGTGATATGTCAAAAGAACGGAAATAACCTCAAGCCCCACAACCAGGAATTGACAGAAATCGGGCAGGCAGCATGGCTAGGAGGGTCATTCTCAAGCAGGGTGTATTGTCACCAATCTAGAGAATATTCATATTTGTTACTTCTTTTCATTTCTGTATCTCCCGGGAGTTATGATGGTCGCGACAAAAAGCCATAAGGGTGACAATATATTCTATACACTCAAGTTAAATGAGTGGTCGGTCATGTGTGGCCAGGTTGCAAGATGTTTTGTTGTACCCCAGTGTAATCCCTCTATAGTACACTGATCGGTAGGTGGTCCCATACCTTGTCTATTGGAATCCAATCTCCAACAAGAGCCGGTGGTTTTCGATTTTATTTTATATATGGAACGTGAGATGCAAGCATTCCGCTAGATGGTTATTTATTTGATACGAACTATTATAATATCAGATAATTTTGATATCAAAGATATTTTGGGTTATATTAAGGTAAAAACCGTCCATATTTATGTGTGCGTTGGTCTTACTATTATCTTTTCTTTCGAAATGTTTTTGAAAAATTAAACCAATTGTTCTGTATCTCATGAGGGAAAAACCCGTTTCGTCTTTACGGCGTGGTCTTATGAGATATACTGTTCTAATCAAGCTATGTTTTTAAAATTGTTTACTCACACCAGTCCTCCGACTGACCCAGAGTTTATTTCCTATGATTTCCTAAACTATTGGGTACTCATAACACTTGTTATGGGTAGATAAGTGATTCAGGTGACAAATGGAATCCTTTGAAGTATTGTGAAGTACAAGACCAAGAACCTGTCTAGTAGTTATATCTATCTCTAAGTATCTAGTTTGAGTATCTGTATTAAGCTAGTAATCATGTATGATGATGTATTATGATGGTAATGTACCATGATGTAACAAACCCTGTTATGTAATATATTATGTATTTTATGAAATTCCGTTGTGAGATTCTGGTGTTCTTCTTATTCTTCTATTCTATTAGTTCTATCTTTTCTATCTCATCCTCTAATTTCTTCAATAATGACACGACTTTCGAGGTCATCGAAAATCGCGCCGTTACACAAACTCTGAAATGTTGATTGACATGGGTGTTGGAAATTCAAATTCTGAAATGGTGGCTATTAAAAATTCAAATTCTGAAAAGAAATTAAAAAGAGGGGTAGAGTAACGACGATTGGTGAAGAGACATCAAGAAGAAATGGATATCTATAATGTAAATCAGAGAAAAAATGGGCACCAGAACAATTTATAACTTTTGATTTTTATCTACAACTTATCTTCATACTGCACTTATCTTCGTTTGCTTCGTAATGCTGCTGGTTTCATGTAAATCAGTCAAGAATTGATCAAGTAATGATTAAATGAAGTTTTGGTGAATAAATAGAGAAGGAAACCAAAACTGTCAACGGTTATCTTCAAATTTCATCTACAGGTCAGACCATTTTGTCCCAAATCCTTTTCCATATTTTATTTCTCGTTCTCGTGGTCGATTTGATGGGTAGATCGTCAAATTCCGATAAAAATTGAGTGAGATGCGGTTTGAAGTTGGCGATTCAAAACTGAAAAACTATTATGGAATTTCATACATACCTCTTACTGTTTCGACTTGCTGCACCCCAATACCATCCAAATTCATCCCCAAACTGCTACTAATCGTAGTCCTCGAATTCCTCTTTGATTTTCCGCTGATTTCGTCCATTTCCGTCAAGAAATGAAGAAGTTATGTCCCTTGAAAGTTTGATTGAAAATGAAAAACGAGAGGAAGAAAAAGAGTAGTTGTGAAGAGATATGACTTTTGGGTCTTTATATAGTAGTTGAAGTGTCCATTCATTCTAAATTCTAAATTCAAATTCAAATTTTGGCGCCAAGTTGGTTGAACTAGTAATTCTTCAATATCTTTCTCATACGGTGTTCAAATTCAGCAAATGAATACATTATCCTGATCGAAAAACCCGTCGCAATAGAGCAGATCTCATCATCAAATTCCGAAAGATCAATTCAGAATTCAGATAATATCGAATAAATGGATCTAAAAACCGGGTACGCCTTAATTAATTTTTTTTGAATGGATGTTATGTTTGCTTTGTTTTAAATTTGAAATTTAAACTTTAAAATTCAATTTTGAAACTTAAAATTCAATTTTGAAATTTGAAATTAAAATTTGAAATTCAAAAATAATAAAATTAATATAATAATAAAATAAATTTTGGATGTTTGTTAGAATTAATATTATTTCAGGAAATAGTTAAACCTGAAATATAAATCTATAATCTAAAATCAGTCACAAAACCATATGTTCTTTGAAAATTATGCACAAATGTCGACAAACATATGTTATTTTGTCAACATAAAGGCTTGTAAAATAAAATTCAAATTTTGAGTTTTCAAAAGCTTACACTTTCAAACTTCCCTTCATATTTCAATAAGAAAATGCCAATTCAAATTCTAATTATTAACTTTATCTGTCTACTTATTTTCCTATACCTTGTTTCTAAATATATATATATATATATATATATTAAAAGTATATAAATTAATAAAATTATATTAACATGTTGATATGATATACAAAGTTAATTTTTTATATATTGATAAACTATGTAAATTTATTTATCTTTTATATAGTTTAAACTTGCATGGTTTAACTTATATATTATTAATATGATTTCATAACAATTTTGGATTACATTATCACAATTACTATTTGTAACTTAATACTTATTTTGACTTCCTATTAAGATTTATAAAACATTTAAATTTAACTTAATATAAAGAAATATATATATATATACATGATTTTTTTAAGTAGTTTAAATATAAAAAGTTTTATAGATTACTTTATAATGTTTGTATAACTATAGATTTCTTCTAAAGTATAAACATTTTTTTTAGCAAATAAATAAGTTTTGATTTCTGAAGTTTAAATTTAAAATTGATTTGTATCAAAATATTGATGTATATCTCATAAATTAAATTTTAAGTTCTTTTTAAATTTGTTTTATATATACTTATGAATATATGTTTATATAGCTTACTTTATATTATACAAATTTCATATTCTCTTTAGAAAGATCTGCAATTTTTAAAATATTTACCCGACTAATATTATTAACTATATGATTTTTCTATTTTACTACTTATCATGAATTTCTTTTTTTAATTAAACTCTTATCTTTATTATTCTTTTAAACAAATTCATTGATATAATTAATCTAAATATAGAAATTAACATTATCTTTGTTTGATTCAAATAATTCATAATAGTTAAATAGTACTTTGAATATATGTTACCTAAATAGATATAATAACCAAATCATTCTACATACTGTTATTACACATCTTATTTCATATCATACATCATTGTTAGAGTACATCTCAAATTAAAATCATTTACATCACAAATTGCATTTCATATCACTTCATATTGTTTTGCATATGTCATACTGCATTATTACCAACACACTGCATTACATATTAACCTTTAACTCAACATGTAACAAGTATACTATATGGGGAATTATAGTCTTAGAAATACATAGGATTATCAAACATATAACATATTTTCTTTGTCTTGATTAACTTGATTGACTTATTTGGTTTATTTGATTTGTTTGACTTGAATAACTTGATCGACTTACTTGACATGGTTAAATTTCATTAGTGGTTGATAGGTTTGTTAGAAAATTACCTATTTTAAGGATATCTTAGTTAACTCTTAGTCTAGATTAAAGTCCTATTATAGTTTTAAGGAATTAGAGTTTAGGATAGATTTAGTCTTGAATTAAGGGTATTAGATTAAGAGGAAGTCTTATAGTTTCTAGGATAGTTGGAGGTTCAAGAAGTGTTTATTAACATATATTATTTAAGTTGGTTGATTTGGTTGATTGCTTGACTTGCTTTCTTGAATTGCTTGCTTGAATTGCTTGCTTGAGTTGCTCATTTAGATTGATTGTTTGGATTAATTCGATTGCTTAGTTTAATATCCTTCTATTAGACTAGTATACTCATAATTTTAGGGGGAGTTATAATCTTTTAGGCTTAGAATCATAGATTTAGATGAAGATATAAGGATATTATAGAATTAAGGATAGTTATATTTAATCATTAGGAATATTTATATAATAAATTAAGGGGGGAGGGGGGGTATTTTTATAAGGGTTAGTTACTTATGTTCTATTCAGAGAATTATACAATTTAGAGGGAGTATTTTTAGGAATATTACTTAGGTCCTACGGTTGTATACCTTAGGGGGAGGGGGTATCTTTAGGATTTCTTTTTGATAATGCCAAAAGGGGAGAAATTATAAAATATAGGAATAGTTTGCAGGAAACTTATATATAGGGGGAGTATAAGAGGAACATCATCAAACAGGTATACAGGTATGATATTTTATAAACTAAGGTTGTCATCTTCAAAAAGGGGGAGATTGTTGGAGAATGGAGTTTTGATGACAACAACCTTATTTCAATTATCATTGATTATAAAATATATACTAACACTTTTTGTATAGAATATATATGTGTGTGTGTGTGTGTGTGTGTGTGTGTGTGTGCGTGCGTGTGTGTGTGTGCAGGAATTATATACAGGAAATATTACTGAAGACTGTACAGTTATAAAGATGATAAAGATTCAAAGATCAGAGAAATTTCAAGATTCATGAGTAATCAAGATTTCAAGAGTTCAATATTAATACATTTATAGAGTCTAGATTTTGTAAGACTCTTAATAGCACTCCAAGTTCAAATTCTAATTCTAATTTTCAAATCTATCCTCAATCCTCTCCATTTTATTTGTCTATTTATCCTCAATTCTCTTTATTTTGTTTTTCTATTTTGTTTCTATTGTTATTCTTCTTTGTTTTTCAAACTTAAGTTTTATATATACTTTATTTATATTTTATATAGTTTAAAACCTTATAATTTTATAAATATATTTATTTAGTTTAAAAGCATGTTTTCATACGATTTTCTATCATATAATATTAATTTTTACAACACTAGAATTTTACTCAAGAATTTCCAGAATTAGTTTTATATCAAAATACGTGGAAAATGTTTTGAAAATGAAAAATACACATGAGTATGTCGACATAGCAAAAAGAGTGTCGACATATAACAGCTATTTTTCTAATTTTGAAGGGAAGTGTCTTTTCACTATTTGAAATGCTTCAAAACCATTGCAACCCTTCATACTCTATAAAAAGAGGTTAAAACCGAATTTTTTAACATCTCTTCTTCTTCATCCTCTTTTGTCCTACCATTATTCTTAATCATTTTTATGTTTTTTACATCTATACTCTGCTGAATTCACTTCTAATTTGATCAAACTTCTTCTTTCTACACTCTCTACTCTCTATTCTCTGAATCAAGTGCTATTGAAGAGTTATAGGGCTGTTTTGTAATTGATTGGGTTGAATAAAACCTGTTTGTAAGTCAAAGAGTAATCGGTGTATCCTTGTAGCTGTGAAATCAAGGAATAGGAGTCAATGTGCCCTTGTTGAGCCGTGAATCAAGGTATAGGAGACAATGTCTCCTTGTTGAGCCATGAAATCAAGGAGGTTGTATTTAGCTATTTGAAAATAGTAATAAAACTCTGCACAATCCAGCGTTGTGCGGGACTGGACGTAGGAGTGATCTGAACCAGTATATAATCTGGTGTGTTCTTTCCTTTTCTGCATTTTTATTTCTGTTTATTTTGCATTTGCATTTGAATCTGTGTTTGTGATTGCGTTTGTGGTATTAGATTCATCTTGTAGTTAATATAAGATTTAAATTTTGTTTAAATTCTTACAAACACTATTCACCCCCTTTAGTGTTTGCTTTGCCTTATATATCTATTCCGCAGTCCCTAACAAAATTGTAAGAATTCTAAAGCTGAAAAGAAGTGCTTCAAGTCAGGGAAGCCGGGACATGAGAAGAAAGATTGTCCAGAATCAGCTCAAGGAAAGCAAGTGGTTAAGGCTTATGCTTTAGGGGCAGTACCATCTTCTTCAAAGGCTCCTACTGCTGAGGAGAAAGGAAAGGGTGTCGTGGTGCAAGGTACTCTTTCTGTTCATGGTGTTTCAGTTCGAGTCTTGTTTGATACTGGAGCATCGCATTCATTCATTTTCAATGAGCATGTGTATCGCTTGGGTTTGAAACCCGAGATATGTGATAGATGTTGGATCTAGATTAACCCTAGAGGAAGGGTGAATAGGGTTTATTATAGTTTTGAAGTGTTATTAAAATAAATCACAGCATAGATAATTAGCAGGGAAATAAATGCAGTAAGTAACACACAGATATACCCAGCTTCGGCAGACTCTGCCTACTGCTGCATTCACTAAGGTTTCTACTAGGTGTTAATAACAGATCCCGCTTACATACCCTGTAAACTCGCACTCTCTTCGCCTGTACTAACCCTACGCCCAAAACCCTAGACTGATCTATTCATCTAGATCAAATTTCCCTTAGTTTTACAAACTCTAGTAAACTGCCTAGTTTTACAGACGAAACTAGGAAACCGCCTAGATTTTACAGACTCTAGCAACTGTCAGTTAACCCCTAACTAAATGACTAGATTTTATAGACTCTAGAACTGTATGGATGGTTTGCAGATTAATTTAAAAAAATTACGAATTCCAGTTAAACAGGAAACCCTAGGAGTTTAAAATAAAAAAGGTCATCCCCTTTTAACACTCAAAATATCTTGGCCGGCCATTTGTAGAATTGGTGCACCCCTATTTCATTTTATTTTCCCAATCTCTCTTTTGCTCTAGGAAACAAAAATGACATCCGTCCTTCTTAAAACTAGGGTTTTCAGAAACCTCCAAATTGTGATGCTTGATTGATGAATCTAATGCTCGAGTCATTGCGGCTATGTGATTCTTCGATTTGGGATACGGTGTGGAATACAGATGATCTAAACCCTAATTTGAATTGTGAGTTTTCTGATTTAAATATTTTCTTGAAATTGTGATGCTTGTGGTTTCGATCCACGTTTTCTAGTGATGTAAGTGGTGCTTTAAATAGGGATTTTTGAAAACCCTATAATATTATGATTTCAATAAAGATTCGATCTGAATTTTCAGTTTCCCCTTTTGACATACCTAATTTGAATTTGATTCCTTGGCATTAATAGCTTTCCTGTTTTGTTGTGATGAACTTTCCTAAAATGTTTGTGGCCCCTTGAACTTTGATTAAATCATATGTGAAAATACTTAATGAATCTGGTCATGTATATAGTCTTCAATGAATCTCTGAATTAGTGGAAATTTTTGAAAATTGCCCCTTGAAAAATTCTTGCAAGTAATCCCCTGATTAATGCCTTATATTCTGATTTGTAGAAAGAAAATAAATCTTTCCAAATATGTTCATTTATATACTTGATTTATGGATAGATTCTAAAAATGCTTGCAAAAAATATCATTCTGATATTCAGTAATTTCTGAAATATAAAAACTTGCCAAACATGTATATTGCTTGAAACTTATGCATAAATTCTGTGAAATGAATTGATGAACCTGGAAATATACAATGGAGCCTTGCAATAGAATTTCTGTCCTTTAATAGATTTGGCAATTACTGGCAATTTTATTTTCTATCGCCTTTAAAAAGTTGCCAAAAAAAACTAATTGATTTGTTTTGAATCTGGAATGTTTGTCTTGTCTTGGTTGATCCATTTGTACACCGTCGAGATTTTGCATCATTTATATTGAGCTTATCCACTGTGGGCTGTTCTAGCTTGCATTTGAAAACATGACTTCATTGCTTGTGCACTTGAACACATGCTGCCAGATTTGAAAACTGTTGTACATACATAACTTCTCCTCCATGATGCTTGTGTATATGAGTCATGCACCATTCATGTAACAACCCTTTCTTGCTGTATGCACCATTCACATATACACGTCCACCTAGTTATGCTTGTGAGTTCAATCCTATGTTGTATTGTGCCATTTTGTATATGTGCATCACACTTTGAACATATTGTGTGACCCATGTAATCACATTTGCATCTTGCTATGTGCATACATGAATGCTATCCACCATGCTGGATTTCTTATCCATTCATAAGTGATGTGGTCTTTCATTTGGTGTTTGACCATTGTTATTTCTGTCTCATGTTTGTGACCTGTGTTGACTGGTTGATCATGGCCATAAACTGCCTTGTCATATTGACTGTTCCAAAATCTGGCTTGAGCTTTATTTGATATGCATTACAATGTGTACATCCCCTGAATCTTTAGACTTGAATGCTTTGATTAAAATAGAACCTGATTTAAAGGATTGCTTTGAGACAATTTTTTTTTTCTCTTAAACTTGTATTTGTATTGACATATGAACTTTTCTGTCCACTTGCAACTGACCATTGGTTCATGCTCACTTCAATACATTGACTTGTTGACCTTGGCTATGTTATTTGACACAACTTATGCTACTGTACATGCTAGCCCTGAACTTGAGAGTGTTCTCAATAAATTGCCCCATCCAAGAATTGTATATCATGCTGCTACTATGATGTGTTGCTCGACCAATTGATTGGGTTCATGCCCCATTCCACTGCCACGCATGTGCTCGACTTTGTATTGTGCTTGACCACTTTTGTGTTGAGCTGCCTCGACCACTTTGATTATTGTTGCACTGAGTCGAGATTGTCCACATGGCTACTCCTCAGTCGCACACTGGGATTAGCGAGGCAGTGCACACGTGTATATATATACAGGTGTGTATATGCAGCCATCCAGAATGGATTTCCTATCCCTGCGTTGTATATATATATTGTTTGCCTTGTGGTATTTACGGTGTATCACTGTGAATATACAAGCTGTCTCGACACAGTTGGATGGATTAATAAATCATATCGAGTTAGAAAAATGATGACAAACTCATCGAAATTCTGAGGCAAATAAATTTTTAAAATAAAAATTATGTTCACTAGAATTTAGAATATTATTTCTTTTCCAGATACTATGTGTGTTTCTGTATGTGACAGGTATGAAGACTGGACTGACTGAAAGCTATGAAGACAAGAACAATTAAAAGTATACAAATGTATATTTGTATATGAGTGCAAATGAAAATGAAAATGTACATGAGTGTTGAGTGAACTGTAGTGAGGAGCTGATGTACAGAAAATAGAAAGATATACTGATAATTGTAATAAACAAATTTGATTGAAATAAAATATTATTTTATTGCGTTCAAACGAATTTGTCTATGATATTCAATTTATATACACAAGTACAATACCATGTGAATGTAAATGAAATGTGATGTATTATAGAGATTAAGCAAATAGTGGAGTTATAAAATTTGTACTGATTGAACGTTGGAATAAAATATTCTATTTAAATAAAATATAGTGTGAATATTTGAATTTCTCTATAGTCGTATTTTACTTAAATATTATACTCCTATCTGTGAAGCAGTACAATAACAAACACATTTGTAATATTATGTATATTTGGTTGTTATCATCAAACAAAAATCATATAATTGTTTATACAATAATGTTATATACAACGATTTTCCCCTTTTGATGATGACAAACAAATAAAGGATTTTGAGCACAAAAAATGTGTTTGACAGTGAATATTGAACTCCCACTACAACAGAAAACTCCCCCTATAATTGTGCATGAGTGAAATAAATGATTTTACAAATGAATTTTCAAAATTAAAACTATTTATAAAATATTCACTTGTAAATCAAAATCTCAACCCCATTCTCCCCCTTTTGTTATCATCAAAAGGATACCAAAATTAAAATATAAATGAACAATGACTAAAAAAATATAATTTCAGCTTAAGAGGAAGAACGATCATCATAAATCTCAATCAATCAAACAAAAATCATAATATTCTTAGAACTAGTGGCATATTTCACATTGTAGAGAATGATGGATTTACGATGAAATTTATATAAATGGAGAGAGTTATAAAAAAATGAATTTCAATTATTTTCTAGAAGATTTTATAAAAATGATGTTCAAAAAACAGTGATGGATTTGGACTATAATTAAAAATTCAATTTAAGTGACAAATTCGTATAATCTCAAATCCCAATAGCTATCAATCAACAAATCTTAATATTTCATAAGATTTCAACACATTTCACATATTAGAAAATGGATTGATAGACTGCTTTTTATATACAAAGGAGAATTTCATATTAATTTCAATTTATAGCACAATATTTTCTTTTCCTTTTTCTGTTTAATTAATTATTTATTTATTTAAGAGCAACTGACCACGCATAACCAGAGCTTGGATTTTTAAATGAGGCCAGTCGCAGCTTAAATTATAAGTTGTCTCATAACCATGCATGACTAGATCTTGGATTTTTAAATGAGGTTAGAGACACACTTATGTATTAATTATATTTATCATTTTCAGCTTTAAAAGAAAAACTCAGTATATAAAACCAAAATAAATGATAGAAATGTGATAGGTACAGAAATGGACTGTGAAATAAATTTCTAAATTAATTATATTATTAAATATGCCCGACTATACCGAGATCATTGAAAATTTTCAGTTATCACTAATTCTGAATAGTAACATAGTCCAATTTCTATCACAAATATTTCCACTGTTTATTCAAAATGATTTTTTTTAAAATATATATTAAACTCTCCACATTAATATAAAAAACATAATGGATGACAGAATAATGGTAGATATAGAAGATGGTCATGAAATAATCGCCAATTCAAAGATATTATAATAATTATTCAACCATCATGAAAATCTAAATAAAATCTCCTCTTGTTGTGAAATATACTGCAGTCACAATTCATCACAACTTCAAAATCTGATAATAATTTTGATGAATTATAAATACAGTTCAGTTTGGTTATTGATTTCAATTTTTGAATGAATAATCAATAAATAATTTTAAAATTGAAAATCAATTACAAGAGGGATATGAAAGATCTATATAAGACATGAGAGATTAAAAATATATACAGTAAAAACAAATTCAGCACTTCTAAACTAATACCACTTGGTGTCTCTATTAATGAGGATTTTAACATGACACTGGAAACAAACAAGGATATCTCAAACAACAGAATTTTTCAATCACAAGGCCCAATCAGACAAGAATAACCAATCAAGCAAGTTACTTCCATCTATCAGAGCAGCAGACAAAAATTAATTGAAGTAAGTTTTACAAGAATTCTTTAAGATTAACATCAGGGCATCACAAAAGCAGTTTCAAATCAAACTTGACAAGAGAATGATGTTTTACATATTGTTTCACAAGATCACAAAAGATGATTCGTGATTCTAGATTTAAAAATATAGTTTATTTTAAATCATTTGATGGAATATGAAGATATCAGGATTCAATGAATCGGTAACACCAGATTATAAATTTCAGATTCAGGATACGTGTGAGATTCAATAAATCAATAATTTCAAATGATTTTAAACAAAAAATATTCAAATCAAATAATCATGAAATAATAGGGAGTTTCAAGACCGGATTTTCAAAGAATTTTTCACAAAATTTCTGACAATCTGACAATCACACAAGAAATTTTTCAGAAATGTTACATCAAGATTGAGTAATAATTCATGATCCAAAAATAATAGTTTAGTTAAAATCACTTGAACAAATGTAAATCATGAGATACAAAGAATCAATCACAATAATTAATAATTTCAGATCTGAGAGGTGTGTGAGATTCAAAATATCAGAAATTTCAAATGATCTCAAACAAACAAAAATCTAAACCAGATGATCATGAATAATAGTGAATATCAAGATGTAAGAAATGATTCAAGACAGATCAAAAATATCTAAGCCAATATGAAAATCAATGAGATTACCACGACTGAGAAGTAGCAGTGTGCTATAATGAATGTAATATTTCAAGCTTTTCTAAAATAAATTAGTGAAAACTCAAAATAGTAGTGATGTGTAAATTTCATTAAACTTTCAGATTTTCAAAAATTTAGAATTCAAATTAACAGTGTTCAAGATATGACAAGAATACATCAACACTGTTATGAATTCAGAAATCATAAAATAAAATTCAAAACAATTGTAAATATTTACAAAAATAAATTCAAGATATGGAAAAGATTAAAACATTAGATCTTTATTCAATTGAAAATTTTCCAGAAAATCAAAGGTTCTGCAATTGGAGGTTAAGACAACACAAAGAAGAAAAATATAGCAGTGAAATCAAAAACAAAAACCTAAAGTGGGTAGAAGAAGGAATAAACAAAGAAAATACAACAGTGAATATTTACAAAGTTGAGTCTAGTGATCATATCAGATTTCGGTTTAAGCAAATGAATCTCTAACTCAATCGATCGAGTGGGCTAAGAAACTCTGAGTGATACAGAAATATGGAATAGCTTGAATTCAAATTCCTTTTGGTAAAGCAGTTCCTCATCCTCCTCTGGTACCTAACAATTCATAGGATCGAGTGGTCTAACAATCCATCAGAATTTACCAAAGTTCCTTTAGGGACCCAAATCTATTTGAATTTATATGAATTCACTTTATTTCTTTTTGGGGTCCATTTGGATTAGATAGACTGTTATCAAACAATTTCCCATCACGTTTGTGATTCAAAAAACTTTTGAAATTTCCGGAGTTCAACTTTTCAAAACTATCCATCTTGAAGCAACTTAAGGGATTTTTAAAACCATTTGAATTGACATTTTCAAAAACATTATTTTTCCCGAAGCCAATACCATATTTATTTCCAATAGAAACTTGATTTTGCAACAAAATATTCAATGATTTTTCCCCATTAGAAAATTTATCCAAAGTTGATTTTAATCATTGAATTTTGGATTTAAGATCACTGTTTTCTTTTATAAAAGCAGAACATCGATTATTAGTGATCTTTCTTTCAATATCTTTTTGTTTCAAAACCAAATTTTCAGATTCAAGTAATTTGATTTTGGCTTGGGACTCAAAGATCTCAGATTCAAATCATTTTTGTTTTTCAGACTCAAATTTCTTAGATTTTCCAATCTCGTTTTCAAGTTCTTTCAAAATCAGATCCGTTTTCAACAAATTTTGTTTTTCAGCAAATTCATATTCGGAATTTTTGGTAGTCTTAAAATTTTCAGATTCCTTTTGTAAAAAGTTGTTTGTACTTTCAAGCTCAATCTTGTTCTCTTTTAAAATCATAATTTCATTTTCAAGCTTTTGAATATTTTTATTTTGATGAACAAGATTGTTTTCCAAAACCAAACAACTTTTACAATTAGAGTTTGAAGATTTCTTGACCTTCTCAAGTTTTGATTCCAAAATATTATTTTTGCTGATCAACTAAAGCTTTTCAGATATCAGAATTTTATTTATAGATTTTAGATTCTCAACAGATTCAGTTAAACCATTTAAATGATGAATTAAATCTTTATAAGAAAGATCTCCTATTGAGTCTTCATCTGAATTTCCATCTATATAACCTGTTAAGCACAAATCTGAAGCTAAGTTGACTTTCTGGGCTTTTGAGCAATTGTTATTATTTCCATACAGCGCGTTGAGAGTCTGCCAGATTTCCCGCGTAGTTAAACAATGGGAAATAAGGCTATATTGTACATCATTAATATAAGAATATTAAATATGACTAGCGCGTAAATTAAATTTAATATCAACCCTATTTATAATATCATACCCATTTATAATACTATTCCAACATTTAATATCAACTGATTTTAAATAGGATTTCATTTCTGATTTCCAATTAAAAAAATCTGTACCATTAAAAATAGATGGAATATGACTGGATTAACTCTCTATAGACTGACAACTAGGGATCACCATTAGTCTAGAGTTAAAAAAAATACCTGCTCTGATACCACTTGTTGGATCTAGATTAACCCTAGAGGGGGTGAATAGGGTTTATTACAGTTTTGAAGTGTTATTAAAATAAATCACAACACACATAAACGACAGGGAAATAAATGCAGTAAGTAACACACAGATATATCCAGCTTCGACGGACTCTTCCTACTGCTACATTCACTAAGGTTTCTATTAGGTGTTAATAACAGATCCCACTTACAGACCCTGTAAACTTGCACTCCATGCTCCTGTACTAACCCTATGCTCAAAACCCTAGACTGATCTAATCCCCTAGATCAAATTTCCCCTACTTTTACAGACTCTAGTAAACTGTCTAGTTTTACAGACAAAACTAGGAAACCGCCTAGATTTTACAGACTCTAGAACTGTTTGGATGGTTTATAGATCAATTTAAAAATGATACAAATTCAAATTAAACAAGAAACCCAAGGAGTTTAAAATAAAAAAGGTCATCCCCTTTTAACACTCAAAATATCTTGGTCAACCATTTGTAGAAATGGTGCACCCCTATTTCATTTTATTTTCCCGTTCTCTCTTTTGCTCTGGGAAACAAAAATGGCAGCCATCCTTCTTGAAACTAGGTTTTTCATAAACCTCCAAATCGCGATGCTTGATTGATGAATCTGATGCTCGAGTCTTTGTGGCTATGCGATTCTTCGATTTGGGATACGGTGTAGAATACAGATGGTCGAAACCCTAATTTGAATTGTGAGTTTTCTGATTTAAATCTTTTCTTGAAATTGTGATGCTTGTGGTTTCGATCTACGTTTTCCAGTGATGTATGTGGTGTTTTAAATAAGGATTTTTGAAAACCATATAATATTCTGATTTCAATAAACATTCGATCTGAATTTTCGGTTTCCTCTTTTGACATACCCAAATTGAATTTGATTCCTTGGCTCTAATAACTTTCCTGTTTTGTTATGATGAACTTTCCTGAAACGTTTGTGGCCCCTTGAACTTTGATTGAGTCATATGTGAAAATGCTTGATAAATCAGGTCATGTATATAGTCTTCAATGAATCTCTGAATTAATGGAAATTTCTGAAAACTGCCCCTTGAAAAATTCTTGCAAGTAATCCCCTGATTAATGCCTGATACTCTGGTTTGTAAAAAGAAAATAAATCTTTCCAAATATGTTTTCATTTATATACCTGATTTATGGGCAGATTCTACACATGCTTGCAAAAAATATCATTCTGATATTCAGTGATTTCTAAAATATAAAAACTTGCCAAACATGTAACGTGCTTGAAACTTATGCATAATTGCTGTGAAATGATTTAAAGGACCTGGAAATATACAATGGCCCCTTGCAATTGATTTTCTGTCCTTTAATAGATTTGGCAGTTACTGGAAATTTTATTTTCTATCACCTTTTAAAAGTTGCCCAAAAAAACTTATTGATTGGTTTTGAATCTGGAAAGCTTGTCTTGTCTTGGTTGATCCATTTGTATATGTAACACCCCGTATTTTCTAGTTAACATTAAAGTTACGAATTAAAGAATATTTAATTTTAAATGTGAGAATTAAGGGAAATGGGTTACGCCATTGCGTTCGTCTCGGAATTCTGCTTGGGATAGAGTCCAACTTTGCGTGAATTGGACTCCGTATGAAGGAGTTATGGTCTTCAGAAGTTTTAGTAGTTTAAATAAACAGTTCAGAAATTCCAAATCAGAAGCAGAAGCGGGCTGGGCGAGAAATTTCCCGCCCAGGGCCAGGTTGACTAGAAGGTCGACCAGGGGGTCGACCTCCCCCCCATACAGGTCGACCAGGGGGTCGACCTACCCCCCCCCCCTCGGGAAGATCTGAAAACTGATGTGTTCTGACTCCCTGCTGAGTCATTAGGGCTAATTTGGCTGTTCTATCTTGTCTGGATGGTCTTGATCTCTTCTGGGTTGATCTGACGACTCTAAATTAATCAAATTCTATATAAGCAACCTAAATCTAAACCCTAATCCACACAAAAATATTCCTAGAGCCGTCATGCCATCAGTAGTGAACTTAGAATAGCCGTCATCTCTTCCAACTCAAAGACAAGATAGAAGCTACATCAAAAATAAAATAAAATCTAATTCAACTAAGAGAATTCAATGATCTACATCAAAGGAGAGCAATTCAGTTTCAGAATACAGATCCCAGAACTCAAGAATTCCTTTTTGTTTGTAAGTGTAGTTACCTTTCAGATGTGAATAAATTAAAGACATGATTTGTAATAAATTGTAAAATAGAATTTGAACCAAGTTGTATGTGATGCTAATTCATGCCTATTCTATCATGTTTGCCTATGAACTATTGTGGTTTATCATGTTAAATTTACGATCATGTTGTATGTAATTTGATAATAAAACTACCATTGTTAAAGGCTTGGCGATGAACCTATGTGTTGTATGTTGAATGGGCGATGACATGTCATGTTGTATAATTTAGTGATGACATCTATATGTTGTATGTCAATTTGGGAATTTTGCCATGTTTATGCAAGTTAGGTGATGCTATCATGTTGTGAATACATGCAAGTTTATAGGTTAGAAACATGATTATGTAAACCTATATGTTTAGGTCTACACTTTATATGTTAGATCCATATGCCTTTATGTTAGATCTATGTTAGCATGATTCAACCCTTATGCAGGTTCACCACTACATGTCTAATTAAGTTTTGGTAGTGCCATGTAAAACTATTATTTTATGATTCATGTTGCATAGATCTAGTTTGCAAGTTCTTAATTAAAAGTACATTATGCCAAGTTCATGTGACACATCTGTAGTGAGATCCATATTTTGTATGATGTTGGAATGTTGCAAGTTCCTCCTTTCCCCTTTTAGTTTATAAGTTAGGCTAAAATGTCGAGCCTAACATTCTATGAAACTTTGCGAACGTACAACGGGGGTAACGTTGGGGGAAAACATGAAACTACATGTAGTTGACATATTTGGCTCATAACCATGTAAATGGTATAATTTACATACCAAAAATTATGAATTTGAATTAAGAGGAAAGTGGGCCATGACAATAAATTGTTGACAAATTTACATATAAGCATAAAAGGATAAATATATAAATTTAGAAAAGACGAGTATGCCTAACCTGAGGTTAGACTGAGTTGTGGTGTAAAACTGCCCGGAACTGACCGGCACATCTAGTGACCACAACAATACTTGTCTAATGTGGGTGGTTAGTGCATTGAGCCCAAAAAGGTACCGAGGTTAGACTGAGTTATGGTGTAAAACTGCCCGGAACTGACCGGCACATCCAGTGACCACAATAATACATGTCTAATGTGAGTGGTTGGTGCTTTAATAAAACTAAGTCTAGATTGGTAGGGTTAAATCAATTAAGGAAACACTTAACCAATTCAACATGTTAACTAAACTGATGGGTGAGGTTAGGTTAATTTGGACACTTAACTAATTTAACATGTCAGCTGGGAAACCCTAGTAACGGGGACCCATTTCAGCAGTAAGCCACATAGATGTATCATTGAACCCTGAACTAGGCAGGGTGGGGCACGATTACTGGGCTGAATTGTAAGCGGTCAAAACGTCGGCGGGTGGTGCGTCAGTGTAGGTTCCGACGGAGTACGGCGTGCACATACTCCTAAGTGGAAAAAGCAAGCACTGGGCATCAATAGTCATTCACTGTGAATCTTGAATCGTGTCAGGTTACCACCATAGGATTGGATACACCTCGTGGTGCGACCAGCATAGGTATCTACAATCAAGCGGGGGCCGAATGACACACGTGATAAATGCATGCGAGTAGGAGCCGATCGATATAAAGGGATCATTTCACAATGAACACGCGGTGCTAGTTGGACAAGTATAAGTAGGTGCAGAGAATTAGACATGGGTGCGATGTATGTTCGGTTCATCCTGCCTTATATAGCTTTATGTTAGGTTGCTGTTTTGGTACTGTTCTATTTTCATTTTATTCTTATCATGACCTTTTCCTTATTCACACACTGAAAAGTCACTGGACTTACTCAGACTTATGTCTGACCCATTTTTCTCTCATTTTCTTTTCTTCCGTTTTCCCCCCACCCCTCAGGTAGCCAGGGAGGGAATAGCTCAGTTTAACTTGGACCGTTCATGTTTCCAAGCTTGAAGACTGTGTGATGTACGACTTGGAATCTCCTATCTTTGGCTATGGCTTTGGACACACTAGCCTTGGGTATTTATGCTGTTTTATTTATGTTTTATGCCACTTTATGTTTTAATCAAGACAGAGATTATGATGTAATGTTTTGGAAGTTATTTTGAGACAATTTGCTGTAATGACTTTTGTATTGAACCATGTATGAAATAAATGTTTGTTTTCCACTGCTTATATTTCTGTTTTGTAACTTTTTTGTGTCTTTTACCTATAATGCTCCACCAAAGTTAAGGCATTCCCTTTGTGAGTGACCTTAACGGAGGTGGGGTGTTTTACTTGGTATCAGAGAAAAGGTTTACTAGATCAGATAAAAGTTTTTGAAAACTATTTTCAAAAAGAAGTATAAAGAAGCATTTTCAAGAAAAAGTGTTATTTTACTTTAAAAGGGATAATCCCCCAAAGCCATATGCACTATATTTCTATCCTTTGTATTGAATCTTTCCTTTTTCGTTTTAGCATGTCTGGGAATCTTAACCTTCCAAAGGGTGTATCGATACCTGACTGGTTCAGGAGGTACCTAGAGGCTAGGGCCAACGATGCAGGCCCAGTAGATATTCCTCCTCCCCCAGCTGCAGCAGTTCCTCCTTCTCCTCCTCCTCATGCTAATGCTTTCTCAAAGATTTGTAGAGACTTTAGAGCCATGGGTGGAAAGAATTTCAATGGAACTGAATCATTCGTGGAAGCAAGAAACTGGCTCAAAGAAACCGAGGATCTATTCGTTATCTTCGAGGTGGATGATAGGCAGAAGATACAGTTGGCGATATGGTTGCTTAAAGACGAAGCTTCCTATTGGTGGGAGGTTATTAACACTGAAAGATGAATTGAAACTTGGATGGATTTCAGAATGAGGTTTGAAATGAAATCCCTCTCACAAGCTGAATGAAGTCTACAGGTGGAAAAGTTCCTATCTCTTAAGCAAGGAAGTATGATGGTCAAAGAATACGCCAACCAATTCAACCAGCTAGCCAGATTCCGATTGGATTTAGTGAACACTCCTCATAAGAAGGCTCTCCATTTTGTTAAGGGATTGAATGAGGCATTACACAGCCTAGCTATGACCCACGTACCCATGGAGGCGACTTATGAGAGATTGGTGGACATGGCACTCTTAACGAGGAAGACAAGGTCCAGAAAGAGGAAAAGGTGAAGGTGCTTCAAGACAAGAAAGTAGAGGGGTCATATAATAAGAAAGCAGATTCAAAGAAAGGCGGGAAGAACAACAAACCCCATGAAAAGAGGAAGTGTAACTTTTGTGGCATTCCTGGACATCTGTTCAAAGACTGCAGGAAGAAGAAGAGGAAGATGGGTGGTTGTTTCCATTATGGTGAGACATGACACATGGCTAAGGACTGCCCAAGTAAGCAAGGGCAGGGACAGAGAGCTGGATCCACTTCTGGAGGGCAGGTTCACGCTCTCATAGCACCCCCGCAAGAACGAGGTAGAAATATTTCTATCGAAAGTTTATTCTATCTTTTTGATCATCCTGTTTGTACACTCTTTGATTCTGGTGCATCACACTCATTTATATCTACTGTTTTAGTTGAATCTCTGCACTTAGAGACCAGTTTAATAGCGGATCCCTTGGTTGTTTCAAATCCAATTGGGGGCTCGACTTATTTGTCAATGATTTATTTGGATTTGGAAATCTCTATACTAAGTGTTGGGTTTAAATGTAATGCCTATGTTTTGGGCTTCACGGGCTATGGGTTGATTCTAGGCATGGATTGGCTATCCAGTAATGGTGCCATCCTCGATTGTGAAAGAAAGACTCGCCTTGGTAACACTCTCGAAATCTCTTGTAATCCCTTGAACTCTTTTATGCTTAGCTATCTAGAATCTCTTGATGCGTCTATTGAGAATTTGCAGTCTGTTAGAGTAGTCCGTGAATACTCGGATGTGTTTGAAGAGGTTAAAGGCTTACCTCCAAAGAGGGAGATTGTAACACCCCGAAAATTCTATAACTGTGAAATTCATGAATTAAAGTATAATCAAATTCAAATCAAAGAACTAAGGGAAACGGGATACGCCATTGCGTTCGTCTCGGAAAAATACGCGAAATAGAGTCCGAGTTTTCGAAAAACGGAGTCCGTATGAAGAAGATATGGCCTTCGGAAGTTTTGAATTAAATTTAAAATTCAAACAGAATAAAATAATAATTAAAAATCGGGCCCAGTGGGCCAGGGCGGATAAACACCCGCCTAGGCCACCCAGGTCGACTGGGCTGTCGACCTGGGCTACCCATGTCGACAGGGCTGTCGACAGCCCTGTCGACAGGGGTGTCGACCTGGTCGAGCCCAGTCAACCTGGCTGGCCAGGTCTGTGTTTGGTCGAATTTCTGTGGTCTGCTTTGTCATTAGGGCTAGGTGGCGGGTTCTAATTGGTCTCTCTATCTAATGAATGGCTATGATCAATCCAAGCAACATCAAGGGTCCTAATCAATTCCTAACCTCTATATAAACAACCCTAGACTAAACCCTAATCTATTCATTCAAATTAAGAACATAGCCGCCATGTTGCTGAGGAACGACTAAGAGTAGCCGCCAACTAGAGAGAGAATTAGGAAGAGAGTTCTAAAGCCTAAAGCAATTCAAGCAACCTAAAGCCAATCAATTCAACAAAGGAATCATATCTCTTAGTTAGAGAATTCGCCGCAACCATTGTAAGTAGAGTATTACTTTGGTATGAATAAACAATTGTGTTGATGTGTATGCTTGAATTGTGGCAGTAAAAGTAATTCATACTTATGCGTTCTTATCAATTTGTATACGTTTGGATATTCTTGAATTATTTTATAAAGAACTACATGCGGTAGTTCTATGCAAGTAAACGTTTGGAATATTTCGCAAATTATGTAATCTATGTTGAAGCTACATGTATGTAGTTGATTGAAATTCATGCAAGTTTGGGGCTTTGTTATTATGTCGTCATGATGTATGTTTGGTGCATAAATCATTTTGCAAGTAATTGAAACAAGTTTGGTTATTATAGTTCATATGAAACTAGGTTGGAATTTTGACACCATAATCCATGTATTAAGTCATGCTTTTGCAAACTTATGAATATGGCTAGGCTATGTGGCATAATTGAAATCCATGATTAAGTCGATCTTGTTTACAAGAATTATATGATGACATATGTGAGACATGGCTAGGTTAGACTCAAAAATCCCTTTTTGCAAGTTTTAAAGCAAACACCATGTTTAGGAATATTTATGCATAAGTATATTTATACCATCGTTATGTGATTAGACTTAAACCATGATTAAGTTGAACTATGCTTTTGTAACAAAGTATCCCCTTTGTAAACATGTAGAAACCTTAAGAACATGACTTGTTTATGTTTATGCCATGAACAAATTTAACTTTACTTATGCCATGCTTATGTTTGACATTATGCCGTGTTTATGCTAAAAGTATTTATGACATGCTTATGTTTGACATTATGCCTAAATAAGAATATAGGTTCATGTTGTAGTTAAACCTATGCAAGTTCACATGCTTTGATTCATGTCACCTATGTTACCACTATGCAAGTACACCAATTTCTATTTTGTATTTCCAACGTCGTATTGCAAGTTCATGCGCTCACCTTCCCCTCTTTGTGTATACGCCATAAGCCTCCCCTTTTCGCATGGCTAAATTGGGCTTTAAAAGGCTAAGCCCAATATATATATAAACGGACGTGTAAAACGGGGGAAAACAACGTTGGGTTAAAATTAATTAATGAATGAAAATATGAAATAGAAGGGCCCAAATTCAAGTATGGGTTGGGCCCATGATTGGTGTAACCTTTACACCATTAACTTAATAATGGGCCGCAAATATTTACATATGAGAAATAAAGAAGAATGACAAGATATGTAAATGTAGAACATACGATGTGTTTAACCCGAGGTTGGATTGAGTTGTGATGTAAACCTGCCCGGAACCGCCCGGCTGTCCAGTAGTCACAACAATACCTATCCAATGTGGGAGGTTAAACATGGAGCCCAGCAAGGACCCGAGGTTAGACTGAGTTGTGGCGTAAGACTGCCCGGAACCAACCGGCAACAGGCAGCCACAACAATACCTGTCTAATGTGAGAGGTCAGGGCCTTAATAAGACAATTAAGGCTGAGTCAGGATTGTTAGGATTAAGTGAACTAAAGACTTAATAAAAATGGAACATGCTAAACTAAACGGACTGGTGGGGGTTAGGTAGGAAACACTTAACCAACTTAGCATGTTGGCTAGAGATAGACAACCTAGTAACGGGGGGACCCTTTTCAGCAGTAACCCTAAAAGGTGTATCAGGATACCCTGAAACTAGGCAGGGTGGGGCACGATTACTGGGCTTATTGTAAGAGGTCAAAGCGACGGCGGTGGTGTAGCAGTGTAGGTTCTAACGGTGTGCGGGCGTGCACGCACTCCGGCGCAGAAAAATAAAGCACTGGGCACCAGTAGCATACCTGTGCATTCTAAGGTTGTGTCGGGCCGCTGCCATGGGACTTGATACACCCCATGGTGGGACCAGCATAGGTAACTACAGACATCGGGGGCCGTAAGACACATGTAACTATGCGAGTAGGAGCCGATCATCATAGAATGGATCACATCACCCTGATTTTGGGGTGCAAATTGGAAACTAGTTTATATGGGTTCAGAGATTAACATGGGGTACGATAGTACATTCGACCCTAGATAACTTAACCAAGTTTATTGTGCTTGCCCACTTCTTGTTTATACTTATCATACCCAGTTCTTTATTCATAGACAAAATAGTACTAGACTTACTCAGGCTTTATGTCTGACTCTATTTTTCTTTCGTCTTCTTTCTTCCGTTCCCCCCCCCCAGGTCCTCAGGGAGGGAACACAGCAGCTTGATCAGCCTTGACATCCAGCTTGAAGTAGAGAAATGTATTGCTTGGACTTTCCTGTTTTGAACTATGGCTTTGGACAATCCACTATGGGGCTTTTGCAGTTCATCTATGTTTTATTTATGCTTCTTTAAAAATAATGTACTCAAGACAGATTATGAAAGTGTTATGTTATGTTTTTGGAAAGGATGTTGTTGTAACACGTATTTGACTTTATGAAATAAAGTTTGTTGTTCTTCCGCTGTTTACAAATATGTGTTCTTATATCTATCTTGTATATCTGTGACTTGTACTTATAAACCTCCACCAAAATTAGGGCATTCCCTTTGAGAGTGACCCTAACGGAGGTGGGGTATTTGACTTGGTATCAGAGCATAGGTTTACCAGATAAGATAAAAAGTTTTGAAAAATTATTTTCAAAAAGGAAATTTAAAGAAGCATTTTTAAAAGAAAAATATTATTTTATTTTAAAAAAAAAAGGCAAAGTCCACTCCCCAAAGCCATAGGTACTATCTCTTATCCTTCGTTTTGAATCTATCCTTTTTGTTTCAGCATGTCCCAAGAACTTAACTTGCCGGAAGGGGTACCAATACCTGGTTGGTTTAGACGGTTCTTAGAAGCAAGGGCCACTCAGCCAGGTCCTACCATTCCTCCTCCCCCAGCGGAAGGAAATCATCCAGCTGCATCGGCACCTTTTCCTCCACCTCCTCCTCGGGGAAACACTTTTGCTAAGATATGTAAAGATTTTAAAGCTATGGGAGGAAGGGATTTCTGTAACACCCCAAATTTCAATTAACACTAATGGTTAGAAATTAAAGTATAATTAATCTTAGATGTGGGAATTAGGGGAAACGGGCTGCGTCATTGCGTTCGTCTCGGAAAAATACGCGAAATAGAGTCCGAGTTTTCGAGAATCGGAGTCCGTATGGCCCGGTTATGGCCCAAAGAAGTTTTAGGAAATTTAAAATTTAAATTTCAGATTTGGGCTGGGCCAGGCGGGGTCAGGCGGGAAGCTTCCCGCCCAGCCCATGTCGACAGGGCTGTCGACAGGCCTGTCGACAGGGGTGTCGACATGCCTGTCGACTTGCCTGTCGACAGGGCCCAGGCGCCCAGTGAACCTGGGTGCACCAGGTTGCACCAGGTTGGGTTTCAGGCTGGCTAGGAGGGCTGGTTCTAGAGATTTCCTAAATCTAAGGGTCCTAATCTAATCTAGGGTTAATCTAAGGGCCTAAAACACTTTCTAATCCTATAAATAAGACCCTAACCCTACCCTAATCCATTCATAATTAAACCTAGTAACTAAACTATGGCAAAATGCTAGCTCTCATGGCCTCCACTAATTTTATGAAGAGGGTTGCATGCTAATCACTCTCAAATCAACCTCTAATCTCTTCTTAGCATCTTAATCTTCTTTATTTGGTGTGCAAAGTTGCTAGTTGTGAGTTTCTATCACTTTGATGATCTTTTGGTAAACTAATTAGATGAGATATGATGAGATTTATGGTTTTGTATGTGGGTTAATGAGCTTTGAATCATATGATATGATGTTAGCATTAATCTTATGTTTATGCATGTTGAGTATGTATGTTTATGAATGTTGAGTATGCAAGTTTATGCAAGTTTAATATGATGTATGTTATGTTTACATGATGCTAAATATGCAAGTTGTGGGCTATGTAATCATATGCATGTTATGCAAGTTCATGGTGATATGCTATGCAAGTTACATGTATGTTAATATGCAAGATATGCTATGCAAGTTACATGTTTGTCAATATGCAAGTTACATGTATGTAAATATGCAAGTTACATGTTTGTTAATATGCAAGTTACATGTTTGTTAATATGCAAGTTCATGATGACACATATGCAAGTTACATGTATGTAAATATGCAAGTTACATGTTTGTTAATATGCAAGTTACATGTTTGTTAATATGCAAGTTCATGATGACACATTATGCGCAAGTTACATGTTTGTTAATATGCAAGTTTGTTATGCAAGTGAATATGTAAGTTATGTGACATATTATATGCAAGTTATGTGACATGTTATGCAAGTGCATGTGCAAGTTATGTGTTTGTTAATATGCAAGATGGCACCTTTGGAACATGTTCATTCATATGCAAGTTGACACCTTTTATATGTGTCATATCATGAGAACGAAATTACGTGGGAACGATGGGGTAATTAAATGCATAAGTTAATAAGATAGTGTGAAATTAATATAATTATGCATAACATAAAATAAAGGAACATAGTATGGGAATTTGCCTATTAAGTTAGGTGTACCCATACTATGTGTTGGGAATTTACCTATTGAGTTAGGTCTACCCCATGGGAATTTACCTATTGAGTTAGGTCTACCCATGTTATGAAAAGTTTGACATTAATTAGGGATAATTAATATGGGGGTGATTAATTAGGTGTAATTAATCGACTAAGACACGAGGTTAGACTCTGTTATGACGTAAGACTGCCCGGATTCTACCGGCTTAACCAGGCGGTCATAACAGTCAGTCTAATGTGGGAGGTCTTTACGGGAGATCACGGTCTTAATTAATTAAGAAACACTTAACCATTATAGCATGTAGTGGGACATGAGGGGTTAAGTGGGTGCCTTGGGTGGCATGTGGAATCTTAAGTGGGTTGCCTTGGGTGGCAATAGAAAATACGATTAGAATACTTAACCAAGAGAAACATGTAATTAAACATGATTAAAGGGTTAAGTGGGATACACTAGATATTTGACAAGCTTAAGTGGGTAGCTTGTGGGGGCCCATTTCAACCAATATCCCAAACGTATCTTTGTGGGCTCGACCCATGTCGAGTGACGGGACACGCATATTGGGCTTGATTATAAGAGGCCAAAACGGGTTAGCGGTGGCAACGCAAGTCCAACGGGCTTCATATGCGTGAGTGGGCCCCGGGCTGGTAGATAAGTCGTTGTTGCATCGTGTAGATATAAGCC
Organism: Allium sativum; assembly: GCA_030737875.1. Taxonomy (NCBI): domain Eukaryota; kingdom Viridiplantae; phylum Streptophyta; class Magnoliopsida; order Asparagales; family Amaryllidaceae; genus Allium; species Allium sativum. Next base: position 253,730,203 of record CM060927.1, on the reverse strand, counting down.
GTGCACCGTTAATTATATCGGGTTGCCACGTTGGGGGAATGGTACACCCCATGGTGGGGCCAGCACGGGTATCTACGTTAGGGAGCCGATCGAAATGGGGAGTAGTGTGTACACCTAGTGGATTGTAGGGCCCCGTGGCGCCTACTTGGTCACATAGGGGTACGCAAGTACTATTAAGTTAATTTTATAAGCCATGGGTGGGATCAACCTTTAAGTTAGGAACGACTGGTGTGGTGCAGTTTAGTAATTTACCTTAGGAAGGGTAGATGCGTCTTTATCCTTTATCTTAGTTTAGTTGATTGCTTAGGGTAGCTATTCATCCCTATATGTTACCGTATATCAATTCATGTCTTCTCTGGTTACTTTAACGATTGTATTGTTAAAGTTATAGGACTCACTCAGACTTATGTCTGACCCCGTTGTTTTTATCTTTTTCCCATCCCTCAGGTCCTGTGGTGGATCCTGGCAGTAGTGGAGCTTGATCGGATTGCGGTTCCAGTCTTTAGGAGCTTGGATAGATGTAAAGCTCCAGTTATCCAGTTATCTTTTCTTTTGTTTTGGCTATTGTATGAGAGTGGGATTATGTACTTTGATGGATATTGTACTTGACTTTTATTATGGGTTTATGATGTAACCAGACATGTTTTACTTCCGCTGTTATGAGATGATGTTTTAAAAATTCCAAGTACTATTTATATCTGTCTTGTTGTAATTTTTCTGTTCTATATTCACTAAAATACTCCACCGATGTTATGGCATTCCCATTGTGAGTGATCATAGCGGGAGTGGGGTGTTACACGTGGTATCAGAGCTTAAGGTTACCAGAGCAGAAAAAAAAAAAAATTTTAGAAAAAAACTATTTTCTAAGAGTATTTTCGAAGAAAGTATTTTCAAAAGCATGTCTTCTAAGAGAAAAAGTTTTTGAAAAAGAAAAGCATAATCCCCAATAGCCATATCTTTATCTTTCGGAATCTCCTTTTTGAATCTTTCCTCTTTCGTTTCAGCATGGCTGAAGATCTTAACATCCCGGAGGGTTTAGTTATACCACTATGGTATAGGAGGTTGCAAGAGGCTAGGGCCGCGGCTGCGGGTCCAGCTAATGCTACTACACCAGAGACAACCGCTCCTCCTCCTCAGCCTAGAGTGGATAATTTTGCTAAGGTTTGCAAGGAGTTCAAGGCTATAGGAGGAAAACCTTTTCTAGGTTCAGAGACTTTCGTAGAGGCTAGAGATTGGCTTAAGGAAGTGGAAGAGTTGCTAGATATCTTTGAAGTGGAAGAGGGAAAGAAAGTCAAGTTGGCGGCTTGGTTAATGAAGGGAGAGGCCTCATTCTGGTGGGAGGTCACTAATGGAGAACGCCCTGTTGACTCTTGGGCGGATTTCAAGCAAAGGTTTGGGGCTAAGTTTCTCTCAAGGGCGGAAGAGAATCTGTTTATGGAGAAGTTCTTGAATTTGAAGCAAGGGAATCTCACGGTGAAAGAATATGTCAACAAATTCAATCAATTAGCAAGGTTTGGCATAGAGTTGGTGAATACACCGGAGAAGAAGGCTTTGAGGTTCGTTAAAGGCTTGAACGAACCATTGCAAGGAATAGCTATGACTCACATTCCTATGGGGGCCACCTTTGAGAAGCTTGTCTACATGGCACTTATGCATGAGGATGATAAGAATTCTAAGGCACCAGAGAAAAAGGGGGATCAGAAGAAACCGCAACAACAACAAGGCAAGGGTGGAAAAGGCAATGGTGACAAGAAGAAGACAAAGAAGAAGTGCTTCAATTGTGGGACACCAGGGCACCTCAGTAAGGATTGTCGCAAAAAGAAGAAGACCGGTTGCTTTCATTGTGGTGAAACAGGGCATCTTGTGAAAAACTGCCCAAAGAAGGGACAGAAGACGGGGTCTACCTCAGGAGGTCAGGTGCAAGCTCTTATAGCACCACCTCAGTCAGGGGGGCAAGTTCAGGCTCTCTCAGTTCCACCGATTCAGCAGAGAGGTAGAACTATTTCCGTTGAAAGTCTGGTTTTTCTGTGTGATCATCCAGTTCGTACTTTGTTTGACTCTGGCGCATCGCATTCTTTTATCTCATCATCGTTAGTTGAGTCACTGCACTTAGACACCAGTCTAGTTGATGATCCCTTGGTTGTTTCAAACCCAATTGGGGGCTCTATATATCTGTCCATGATATGTTTGGGTTTGAAGATTTCTATACTTAGCGTTAAGTTTAGATGTGATGCTTTTGTATTGGGCTTCACGGGCTATGGGTTGATTTTGGGCATGGACTGGTTATCCAGTAATGGTGCCGTTCTTGATTGTGAAAGGAGAGTTGTCAGGCTTATGACCCGCTTGGGTAATACTCTCGAGATCTCTTGTAATCCAATGGAATCTGTTTTGCTAAGTTATCTTGAATCGCTCGATGCTTCGGTCGAGAGTTTGCGTTCTGTCAAAGTGGTCCGGGAATATCCGGATGTGTTTGAAGAAGTGAAGGGTTTGCCTCCGAAGCGGGAGATAGATTTCCGAATTTATTTGGTGGATAATGCCAAACCAGTGTCTTTGCCAGTGCGCCACATGGCTCCTCGTGAGAGAAGAGAACTTCATAAGCAAGTAGGGGAGTTGCTTGAGAAGGGGTTCATAAGGCGAAGTATATCGGAGTGGGGAGCTCCAGTAGTGTTTGCCACGAAGGCAGATGGGTCCCTCAGACTTTGTGTGGATTATAGAGAACTTAATAAGCTCACGAAGAAGAATAGACACCCACTACCAAGGATAGATGATCTTTTTGATCAGTTGGTTGGCGCCTCAGTATTTTCGCAGATGGACTTAGCTACAGGGTTTCATCAGTTGAGGGTGGCGGAGGACAGTATAGAGAAGACTGCTTTCCGGACTCCGGATGGTTTTTATGAGTGGCTTGTGATGCCATTTGGGTTGACGAACGCCCCTGCATATTTCGTTGATTTAATGAGTAGGGTGTTCAGGGAGTTCCTTAATAAATTCGTGGTGGTCTTTGTGGATGATATCCTAGTATTCTCTAAGAGTGAAGAAGAGCATGCCTTACATCTCAAGGAAGTGTTGGAGACTCTTCGAGCACATAGTCTTAAAGCTAAATTCTCTAAATGTCATTTTTGGAGAAGAGAAGTGCGATTCTTAGGGCATGTGGTCTCTAAGGAAGGGATAGCTGTGGATCCCGCAAAGATAGTATCTATCCAGGATTGGAAAGTTCCTAGAAATGCTACCGAAGTAAGAAGTTTCTTGGGGTTGGCAGGATATTATAGGAAGTTCATCAAAGACTTCGCGAAGATATCAGCCCCATTAACCCGCTTGACGAAGAAGAATCTGGTTTTCTTATGGGACGTAGATTGTGATGATGCTTTCCGACGATTAAAGAGAGCTTTGACCACCGCTCCAGTTTTAGTGCTCCCAGATGGGAGTAAGCCGTTTGTTGTTTATACCGATGCTTGTGGGACAGGATTAGGCGCAGTCTTGATGCAGGAGGGAAGGGTAATAGCCTATGGAGGGAGACAATTGAGGGCACATGAGAAAAATTACCCTACCCATGATCTAGAGCTGGCCGCTATTGTTTTTGCGCTTAAGATTTGGCGCCATTATCTTCTTGGTGAGAGATTCGAGTTGTTCACTGACCATAAATCATTGAAGTACTTATTCTCTCAGAAGGATTTAAATTTAAGACAGCAAAGGTGGATGGAGTTCTTAGCATCCTATGATTTTGAGATAGCGTATACCCCTGGCAAGGGTAACGTGGTGGCAGACGCCTTGAGTAGAAAAAGGCTATCTTTGAGTCCATTGTTCGTGGAACGGCGAAGCTTGGAGTTTCTTTCTTTGTTTGACTTCAGACCTTCTATTGATTTTGTACCTGGTTTGTTGGCATCCTTGGAAGTTAGACCTACCCTTTTGGGACGGATTGGCGAGGCTCAGCGAGACGACCCACAGTTGGTTGAGTTGGTAGAGAAGCTTATAAGGGGGGAGTCGTCCAGCCATTTGGGTAGATACACCATAGATGATAAAGGATGGTTGCATAGAGACGGTAGACTTTGTGTACCGCAAGATGAGGGTTTGAAGAAGGCTATTTTGGATGATGCACATCGTTCAAGAATGACTATTCATCCCGGTGGAGACAAAATGTACCAAGACATGAAGAGAGTTTTCTTCTGGGCCGGTATGAAGAAAGATGTGGCTGAATACGTGGCTAGATGCTTAGTATGCCAACAAGTTAAAGCGGAGCAAAGGAAACCCGGTGGGTTGCTACACCCATTGGAAGTTCCACAATGGAAGTGGGATAGTGTCTCGATGGATTTCGTCGATGGGTTACCGAGATCGAGGAAGGGCAATACGGGAATTTGGGTGGTGGTAGACAGACTTACCAAGAGTGCCCATTTTATACCCGTGAAGAGTAAGAGGACCGCTCCATGGCTTGCTTCAGTCTATGTTAGAGAGATTGTTAGATTGCATGGCGTACCATCCAGCATTGTGAGTGATCGAGATCCTATCTTCACTAGTGAGTTTTGGAGAAGTTTGCAAGAGGCGGTAGGGACTCAGTTGTGTTTGAGCACCGCATATCATCCTCAGACAGACGGCCAGACCGAGAGGGTGAACCGTATCTTAGAAGATCTCTTGAGGCTTTGTATCTTAGATTTTGGAGGTACATGGGAAGAACATCTTCCTTTGGTAGAGTTCGCATATAATAACAGCTTTCAGTCCAGTATTGGCATGGCACCTTTCGAAGCTCTTTATGGAAGGCCTTGTCGATCTCCTACATGTTGGTGGGAATCTACAGATAAGATCTTGCTTGGGCCAGATATGGTTAGAGAAACTTCAGAGAAGATTGATTTAATTCGTAGAAGGATGAAGGCAGCGCAAGATAGACAGAAGTCTTATGCGGATCGGAGAAGGACGGATCTTGAGTTTGAGGTTGGGGATATGGTTTTTGTCAAAGTATCTCCATTGAGAAATGTTGTTCGATTTGGGTCCGTTGGGAAGTTAGCACCGAGGTTTGTTGGACCATTTCCTATTAAGGAAAGGATTGGACGGATGGCATATAGGGTGGAGTTGCCCGACAGACTTAGTGGTGTTCACGATGTATTCCATGTATCACATTTGAGGAAATGCTTACATGAGACCGCAGAGGTGGTAGAGCCGAGCTTGCTTAGAGATGTAGAGGTAGAGCGTGATGCGACGATTCGACGAGCTCCTACTCGCATCCTTGGGTCAGAAACTAGGAAGTTGAGGAATAGGGAAGTTCAGCTAGTGAAAGTGCAATGGGGAGATGACGAAAGCAATGCTACTTGGGAGACGGAAGCGAAGATGCGTTCTTTGTATCCATCTCTTTTTGAGAGTATGTCTTTTAACTTCTCCTTTATCGCTTGTCTAGCACTTATCTTATCTTTAGTATATCCTCTCGCTAGTACCTATGACCTTTAGATAGGGTAAAGCCTATGGTTGAAACATGTGTTTGAAACATGTTATGGTTGATGGATGCATGTGGATGCAATTGATTGCTAGTGGTTGCTCGTGGATGCATATACACACACATTAGGCACTAGATCGGCTCAGACACTTCATGTTGCATATTGCATAAATGGATGTGGTAGATAAAATTCATGGATGTATCATGGCTGTGTTATCATATGGATGATGCATTTTTGTGTATGGTTGTGCACGCATGTAGAAATTTGTATGTGTCAATAGGGTTTCGCATACATATTGGATGCATGGCACTATCATGGTTTGCATTAAGGAGGTCGACTGAATCAGTAGACCGCCTGATTTTGCATTAGTATACGGACATATACACACACTTTCTGCATATGTTCATACATCATTAGAAGTTTCTAAGGACAATGGTTGCTTGTGGTTGATGGTTTAGTAGATGGTTGTTTGGTTGGTAGGATACGTTCTTCTTAACTTAGAGATTTCGAGGGCGAAATCCTTTAAGTAGGGGAGAATGTAACACCCCAAATTTCAATTAACACTAATGGTTAGAAATTAAAGTATAATTAATCTTAGATGTGGGAATTAGGGGAAACGGGCTGCGTCATTGCGTTCGTCTCGGAAAAATACGCGAAATAGAGTCCGAGTTTTCGAGAATCGGAGTCCGTATGGCCCGGTTATGGCCCAAAGAAGTTTTAGGAAATTTAAAATTTAAATTTCAGATTTGGGCTGGGCCAGGCGGGGTCAGGCGGGAAGCTTCCCGCCCAGCCCATGTCGACAGGGCTGTCGACAGGCCTGTCGACAGGGGTGTCGACATGCCTGTCGACTTGCCTGTCGACAGGGCCCAGGCGCCCAGTGAACCTGGGTGCACCAGGTTGCACCAGGTTGGGTTTCAGGCTGGCTAGGAGGGCTGGTTCTAGAGATTTCCTAAATCTAAGGGTCCTAATCTAATCTAGGGTTAATCTAAGGGCCTAAAACACTTTCTAATCCTATAAATAAGACCCTAACCCTACCCTAATCCATTCATAATTAAACCTAGTAACTAAACTATGGCAAAATGCTAGCTCTCATGGCCTCCACTAATTTTATGAAGAGGGTTGCATGCTAATCACTCTCAAATCAACCTCTAATCTCTTCTTAGCATCTTAATCTTCTTTATTTGGTGTGCAAAGTTGCTAGTTGTGAGTTTCTATCACTTTGATGATCTTTTGGTAAACTAATTAGATGAGATATGATGAGATTTATGGTTTTGTATGTGGGTTAATGAGCTTTGAATCATATGATATGATGTTAGCATTAATCTTATGTTTATGCATGTTGAGTATGTATGTTTATGAATGTTGAGTATGCAAGTTTATGCAAGTTTAATATGATGTATGTTATGTTTACATGATGCTAAATATGCAAGTTGTGGGCTATGTAATCATATGCATGTTATGCAAGTTCATGGTGATATGCTATGCAAGTTACATGTATGTTAATATGCAAGATATGCTATGCAAGTTACATGTTTGTCAATATGCAAGTTACATGTATGTAAATATGCAAGTTACATGTTTGTTAATATGCAAGTTACATGTTTGTTAATATGCAAGTTCATGATGACACATATGCAAGTTACATGTATGTAAATATGCAAGTTACATGTTTGTTAATATGCAAGTTACATGTTTGTTAATATGCAAGTTCATGATGACACATTATGCGCAAGTTACATGTTTGTTAATATGCAAGTTTGTTATGCAAGTGAATATGTAAGTTATGTGACATATTATATGCAAGTTATGTGACATGTTATGCAAGTGCATGTGCAAGTTATGTGTTTGTTAATATGCAAGATGGCACCTTTGGAACATGTTCATTCATATGCAAGTTGACACCTTTTATATGTGTTATATCATGAGAACGAAATTACGTGGGAACGATGGGGTAATTAAATGCATAAGTTAATAAGATAGTGTGAAATTAATATAATTATGCATAACATAAAATAAAGGAACATAGTATGGGAATTTGCCTATTAAGTTAGGTGTACCCATACTATGTGTTGGGAATTTACCTATTGAGTTAGGTCTACCCCATGGGAATTTACCTATTGAGTTAGGTCTACCCATGTTATGAAAAGTTTGACATTAATTAGGGATAATTAATATGGGGGTGATTAATTAGGTGTAATTAATCGACTAAGACACGAGGTTAGACTCTGTTATGACGTAAGACTGCCCGGATTCTACCGGCTTAACCAGGCGGTCATAACAGTCAGTCTAATGTGGGAGGTCTTTACGGGAGATCACGGTCTTAATTAATTAAGAAACACTTAACCATTATAGCATGTAGTGGGACATGAGGGGTTAAGTGGGTGCCTTGGGTGGCATGTGGAATCTTAAGTGGGTTGCCTTGGGTGGCAATAGAAAATACGATTAGAATACTTAACCAAGAGAAACATGTAATTAAACATGATTAAAGGGTTAAGTGGGATACACTAGATATTTGACAAGCTTAAGTGGGTAGCTTGTGGGGGCCCATTTCAACCAATATCCCAAACGTATCTTTGTGGGCTCGACCCATGTCGAGTGACGGGACACGCATATTGGGCTTGATTATAAGAGGCCAAAACGGGTTAGCGGTGGCAACGCAAGTCCAACGGGCTTCATATGCGTGAGTGGGCCCCGAGCTGGTAGATAAGTCGTTGTTGCATCGTGTAGATATAAGCCGTGCACCGTTAATTATATCGGGTTGCCACGTTGGGGGAATGGTACACCCCATGGTGGGGCCAGCACGGGTATCTACGTTAGGGAGCCGATCGAAATGGGGAGTAGTGTGTACACCTAGTGGATTGTAGGGCCCCGTGGCGCCTACTTGGTCACATAGGGGTACGCAAGTACTATTAAGTTAATTTTATAAGCCATGGGTGGGATCAACCTTTAAGTTAGGAACGACTGGTGTGGTGCAGTTTAGTAATTTACCTTAGGAAGGGTAGATGCGTCTTTATCCTTTTCTTAGTTTAGTTGATTGCTTAGGGTAGCTATTCATCCCTATATGTTACCGTATATCAATTCATGTCTTCTCTGGTTACTTTAACGATTGTATTGTTAAAGTTATAGGACTCACTCAGACTTATGTCTGACCCCGTTGTTTTTATCTTTTTCCCAACCCTCAGGTCCTGTGGTGGATCCTGGCAGTAGTGGAGCTTGATCGGATTGCGGTTCCAGTCTTTAGGAGCTTGGATAGATGTAAAGCTCCAGTTATCCAGTTATCTTTTCTTTTGTTTTGGCTATTGTATGAGAGTGGGATTATGTACTTTGATGGATATTGTACTTGACTTTTATTATGGGTTTATGATGTAACCAGACATGTTTTACTTCCGCTGTTATGAGATGATGTTTTAAAAATTCCAAGTACTATTTATATCTGTCTTGTTGTAATTTTTCTGTTCTATATTCACTAAAATACTCCACCGATGTTATGGCATTCCCATTGTGAGTGATCATAGCGGGAGTGGGGTGTTACAATTTCCATGGAACTGAGTCCTTCGTAGCAGCTAGGAATTGGCTGAAAGAAACGGAGGACCTATTCATCATCTTTGAGGTAGAGGATAGACAAAAAGTACAGTTGGCAATGTGGCTATTGAAGGGCGAGGCTTCCTACTGGTGGGAAGTCACTAATGCTGAAAGACTAGTGGAGACATGGGAGGACTTTAGGGCAAGGTTTGAGACCAAATTTCTCTCAGATGCGGAAAGAAGTTTGCAGTTAGAAAAATTCTTATTTCTTAAGCAAGGGGACAAGACAGTCAGAGAGTATGTGAATCAGTTCGATGAGCTGGCTAGGTTTGGGCTTGACCTAGTCAACACCCCGCACAAGAAGGCTCTCCGTTTCGTCAAGGGGTTGAATGAGCCATTACACAGTTTGGCCATGACCCATATACCCATGGGAGCCACGTATGAAAGATTGGTGCAAATGGCATTACTGAATGAAGAGGATAAGGGCAAGAAGGAGACAAAGGCGGAAAGCTCTCAAGGGAAGAAAGAGGGTTTGCAGCCTAAGAAGACGGACTTTAAGAAAGGCGGGAAAGGCAACAAAGAGAAGAGGAAGTGCAATTTCTGTGGCAAAGTGGGGCACTTAGTAAAGGACTGCCGGAAAAAGAAGGCCAAGGAGAATGGTGGGTGCTTTTCTTGCGGTGAGACGGGCCATAGGGCTAAGGACTGCCCAAAGAAACGAGGACAGGGGCAGAGGGCTGGATCCACCCCAGGGGCACAGGTTCATGTGCTAGAAGCGCCACCTCTGCAACAGCGAGGTATAATACTTCTGTAGAAAGTATAGTTTATCTTTATGATCACCCCGTTCGCACTTTATTTGATTCTGGCGCATCACACTCCTTTATCTCGTCTGCTTTAGTAGAATCTCTGCACCTAAAAACTAGTATGGTAGAGGACCCCTTAATTGTTTCAAACCCAATTGGGGGCCCAGCTCATTTGTCTATGATCTGTTTGGAATTGAAAATTTCTATCCTAAGCGTAGAATTTCAATGTAGTGCCTTTGTTTTCGGCTTTTCGGGGTATGGTTTGATTTTGGGCATGGATTGGCTATCCAGTAATGGGGCCATCCTTGATTGTGAGAAAAGGGTTGTTAGGCTCCTAACCCAGCTCGGTAATACTTTGGAAATTTCTTGTAATCCCTCGTATGCGGTTATGCTTAGTTATCTTGAATCACTAGATGCCTCTGTTGAAAATTTGCATTAAGTTAGAGTGGTCCGGGAATATCCGGATGTCTTCGAAGAGGTGAAGGGCTTGCCTCCGAAGCGGGAAATAGACTTCCGCATATATCTTGTAGATAATGCAAAGCCCGTTGCGTTGCCCATTAGACATATGGCTCCACGAGAAAGGAAAGAGCTCAGTAAACAGATTAAAGAGCTTCTAGAAAAGGGGTTCATTAGGAGGAGCATTTCAGAATGGGGCGCTCCGGTGGTGTTCGCTACAAAGGCGGATGGTTCACTCCGTCTATGTGTTGACTATAGGGAGCTCAACAAGCTAACGAAAAAGAATAGGCATCCTCTCCCTAGAATTGACGATTTATTTGACCAGCTTGTAGGAGCGTCTGTTTTCTTCCAACTCGATTTAGCAACCGGTTTTCATCAGCTAAGGGTGGCTGAGGATAACATCGATAAAACGGCTTTCAGAACCCCAGACGGTTTCTTTGAATGGCTTGTCATGCCTTTCGGCTTGACAAATGCACCTGCTTACCTCGTGGACCTGATGAGTAGGGTATTTAGAGATTTCCTCAACAAATTCGTAGTGGTCTTCGTAGATGATATCCTTATCTTCTCAAAGAGTGAAGAGGAACATGCTCAGCATTTAATGGCAATCATGGAAACTTTGCGAGTCCATCAACTAAAAGCCAAATTCTCCAAATGCCACTTTTGGAGGGAAGAGGTGAGGTTCCTTGGGCACATAGTATCCAAACAAGGGTTAGCGGTGGACCCTGCTAAGGTAGTGGCGGTACAAGATTGGAAGACACCAAGGAATGCAACTGAGGTCCGAAGCTTTCTAGGACTAGCAGGTTTCTATCGAAAATTTATAAGGGATTTTGCGAAAATCTCAGCTCCGCTCACGAAATTGACTAAGAAGAATCTAGTGTTCAATTGGGATTTGGATTGCGAGTTTGCTTTCCAACGACTGAAAAGGGCTCTCACAACAGCCCCAGTTTTGACGCTGCCGGATGGGAGCAAGATGTTCACTGTTTATACGGATGCATGTGGGATAGGGCTAGGCGCCGTCTTAATGCAAGAAGGGAGGGTAGTAGCTTATGGCGGGAGGCAGTTGAAGGTGCACGAAAAGAACTATCCAACCCACGATCTTGAGTTAGCCGCCATCGTCTTTGCACTCAAGTCTTGGCGACACTATCTCCTAGGTGAGAAGTTCGAACTTTACACTGACCATAAATCGTTGAAATATCTTTTCTCGCAGAAAGATCTTAACTTGAGGCAACAAAGGTGGATGGAGTTTCTTGCCTCGTACGATTTCGAAATCTCCTATACTCCGGGCAAAGGCAACGTAGTGGCAGACGCGTTGAGCCGAAAGAAATTGACCCTAAGCCCGTTGTTTGTTGAAAGACAAAGCCTAGAGTTTATAGCCAGCTTCGACTTTAGGCCCTCCTCCGATTTCGTACCGGGCTTGCTAGCATCTCTCGAAGTGCGCCCAACTTTAGTGGATTCGGTAGGGAAAGCATAACGCGAAGACCCTCAGCTTGTGGAAATAATCGATAGGCTAATTAGGGGTGAGACTTCAAGTCACCTCAACAGATACTCCATCGACGATAAGGGTTTACTAAGACGAGACGGAAGACTATGCGTCCCACAGACAAAAGATTTAATAAAGAAGGTTCTCGAGGAAGCACATCACTCCAAGATGACGATACACCCAGGCGGAGATAAAATGTACAAAGATATAAAAAGGACTTTCTTCTGGAACGGCATGAAAAAGGACGTGGCAGAATTCGTTTCTAAGTGTATGGTGTGCCAACAGGTTAAAGCGGAACAGAAAAAGCCTGGTGGACTACTACATCCTCTGGAGGTCCCGCAGTGGAAGTGGGATAGCATCTCAATGGACTTCATCGATGGGCTGCCTAGGTCTAGGAGAGGCAACACTAGCATTTGGGTAATAGTGGATAGGCTTACTAAAAGCGCCCACTTTTTACCTGTCAAAAGTAAAAGAACTGCCTCATCCCTAGCATCACTTTACCTCAAGGAAATCGTTCGACTTCATGGGATACCATCTAGCATTGTTAGTGACCGAGACCCCATCTTCACTAGTGAGTTTTGGCGGAGTCTGCAAGAAGCAGTAGGAACGCAGTTATGCTTGAGCACAGCCTATCATCCCCAAACCGACGGCCAAACAGAGAGAATGAACAGAGTTTTGGAAGACCTTTTAAGGCTATGCGTCCTCGACTTCGGAGGGACATGGGAAGACCACCTTCCTTTGGTGGAATTTGCCTACAACAACAGCTATCAAGCAACCATAGGAATGGCGCCCTTCGAAGCTTTATATGGAAGACCGTGCCGATCGCCCACTTGTTGGTGGGAGTCCACGGATAAGCTCATACTTGGACCAGACATGATCCGAGAGACTTCAGAGAAAGTGGACTTAATACGAAGAAGGATGAAGACGGCCCAAGACAGACAAAAGTCCTACGCCGACAAGAGGAGAACCGACCTTGAATTTGAAGTTGGAGACAGAGTTTTTCTCAAGGTATCACCACTAAGGAACGTTGTTCGTTTTGAAACCACCGGAAAACTAGCACCAAGGTTCGTAGGGCCATTCCCTATTATCGAGAAAATTGGGAAAATGGCCTATAGATTAGAGCTACCCGAGAAGTTGGCTGGAGTCCACAACGTTTTTCACGTTTCACATCTCCGAAAATGTCTACATGAGTCAACTGAAGTGGTAGAGCCAAATATCCTCGAAGAGGCCGAAGTGGAACGCGAAGCAACCATAAGAAGAGTTCCAACCCGCATCTTAGGAACGGAAGTGAAGAAGCTACGCAACCGTGAAGTCAAGCTCGTCAAAGTTCAGTGGAGCGACGCCGAGGGAGATGCGACTTGGGAAACAGAAGCTAGAATCCGCACTGCCTACCCTTTTCTGTTCGAGGGTACATCCTTGATCTTTCTTTTTCCTTAAGTTGCGCTTTTATCTATCTTTTTAGGTATATTTCCTCGACCTTATCCTTTAGGTAGAAACTCTTTGGATGGAAACATGTAATTGAAACATGTTATGGATGATGGTTGCAAGTGGTTGCAAGTGATTGCTAGTGGTTGCTCGTGGTTGCATATACACACACAATCTAGGTTTTAGATCGGCTCAGTCACTTCATATTGCATATGCATATATGTTTGCATTCGTATATGGTTGAACTTTAATGTGTTGTCATGTGGATGTTGCATTTGTATTGAATGATTGTGCACTCATGTAGAATCAAGAATAGGGAAAATTTGCATACATAATGGATTCATGGCACTTACATAATTCGCATTAAGGAGGTCAACTGAATCAGTAGACCGCCTGATTTTGCATTAGATAAGTACATATACACACACACTTCGCATATGATCATGAAGCATTAGAAGTCTTTTAAGGACAATGGATGCTCGTGTTTGATGGATGAGTAGATGGATGATTGGATGTTAGGATATGCATTCTTCCTAACTTGAAGATTTCGGGGACGAAATCCTTTTAAGTGAGGGAGAATGTAACACCCCGAAAATTCTATAACTGTGAAATTCATGAATTAAAGTATAATCAAATTCAAATCAAAGAACTAAGGGAAACGGGATACGCCATTGCGTTCGTCTCGGAAAAATACGCGAAATAGAGTCCGAGTTTTCGAAAAACGGAGTCCGTATGAAGAAGATATGGCCTTCGGAAGTTTTGAATTAAATTTAAAATTCAAACAGAATAAAATAATAATTAAAAATCGGGCCCAGTGGGCCAGGGCGGATAAACACCCGCCTAGGCCACCCAGGTCGACTGGGCTGTCGACCTGGGCTACCCATGTCGACAGGGCTGTCGACAGCCCTGTCGACAGGGGTGTCGACCTGGTCGAGCCCAGTCAACCTGGCTGGCCAGGTCTGTGTTTGGTCGAATTTCTGTGGTCTGCTTTGTCATTAGGGCTAGGTGGCGGGTTCTAATTGGTCTCTCTATCTAATGAATGGCTATGATCAATCCAAGCAACATCAAGGGTCCTAATCAATTCCTAACCTCTATATAAACAACCCTAGACTAAACCCTAATCTATTCATTCAAATTAAGAACATAGCCGCCATGTTGCTGAGGAACGACTAAGAGTAGCCGCCAACTAGAGAGAGAATTAGGAAGAGAGTTCTAAAGCCTAAAGCAATTCAAGCAACCTAAAGCCAATCAATTCAACAAAGGAATCATATCTCTTAGTTAGAGAATTCGCCGCAACCATTGTAAGTAGAGTATTACTTTGGTATGAATAAACAATTGTGTTGATGTGTATGCTTGAATTGTGGCAGTAAAAGTAATTCATACTTATGCGTTCTTATCAATTTGTATACGTTTGGATATTCTTGAATTATGTTATAAAGAACTACATGCGGTAGTTCTATGCAAGTAAACGTTTGGAATATTTCGCAAATTATGTAATCTATGTTGAAGCTACATGTATGTAGTTGATTGAAATTCATGCAAGTTTGGGGCTTTGTTATTATGTCGTCATGATGTATGTTTGGTGCATAAATCATTTTGCAAGTAATTGAAACAAGTTTGGTTATTATAGTTCATATGAAACTAGGTTGGAATTTTGACACCATAATCCATGTATTAAGTCATGCTTTTGCAAACTTATGAATATGGCTAGGCTATGTGGCATAATTGAAATCCATGATTAAGTCGATCTTGTTTACAAGAATTATATGATGACATATGTGAGACATGGCTAGGTTAGACTCAAAAATCCCTTTTTGCAAGTTTTAAAGCAAACACCATGTTTAGGAATATTTATGCATAAGTATATTTATACCATCGTTATGTGATTAGACTTAAACCATGATTAAGTTGAACTATGCTTTTGTAACAAAGTATCCCCTTTGTAAACATGTAGAAACCTTAAGAACATGACTTGTTTATGTTTATGCCATGAACAAATTTAACTTTACTTATGCCATGCTTATGTTTGACATTATGTCGTGTTTATGCTAAAAGTATTTATGACATGCTTATGTTTGACATTATGCCTAAATAAGAATATAGGTTCATGTTGTAGTTAAACCTATGCAAGTTCACATGCTTTGATTCATGTCACCTATGTTACCACTATGCAAGTACACCAATTTCTATTTTGTATTTCCAACGTCGTATTGCAAGTTCATGCGCTCACCTTCCCCTCTTTGTGTATACGCCATAAGCCTCCCCTTTTCGCATGGCTAAATTGGGCTTTAAAAGGCTAAGCCCAATATATATATAAACGGACGTGTAAAACGGGGGAAAACAACGTTGGGTTAAAATTAATTAATGAATGAAAATATGAAATAGAAGGGCCCAAATTCAAGTATGGGTTGGGCCCATGATTGGTGTAACCTTTACACCATTAACTTAATAATGGGCCGCAAATATTTACATATGAGAAATAAAGAAGAATGACAAGATATGTAAATGTAGAACATACGATGTGTTTAACCCGAGGTTGGATTGAGTTGTGATGTAAACCTGCCCGGAACCGCCCGGCTGTCCAGTAGTCACAACAATACCTATCCAATGTGGGGGGTTAAACATGGAGCCCAGCAAGGTCCCGAGGTTAGACTGAGTTGTGGCGTAAGACTGCCCGGAACCAACCGGCAACAGGCAGCCACAACAATACCTGTCTAATGTGAGAGGTCAGGGCCTTAATAAGACAATTAAGGCTGAGTCAGGATTGTTAGGATTAAGTGAACTAAAGACTTAATAAAAATGGAACATGCTAAACTAAACGGACTGGTGGGGGTTAGGTAGGAAACACTTAACCAACTTAGCATGTTGGCTAGAGATAGAAAACCTAGTAACGGGGGGACCCTTTTCAGCAGTAACCCTAAAAGGTGTATCAGGATACCCTGAAACTAGGCAGGGTGGGGCACGATTACTGGGCTTATTGTAAGAGGTCAAAGCGACGGCGGTGGTGTAGCAGTGTAGGTTCTAACGGTGTGCGGGCGTGCACGCACTCCGGCGCAGAAAAATAAAGCACTGGGCACCAGTAGCATACCTGTGCATTCTAAGGTTGTGTCGGGCCGCTGCCATGGGACTTGATACACCCCATGGTGGGACCAGCATAGGTAACTACAGACATCGGAGGCCGTAAGACACATGTAACTATGCGAGTAGGAGCCGATCATCATAGAATGGATCACATCACCCTGATTTTGGGGTGCAAATTGGAAACTAGTTTATATGGGTTCAGAGATTAACATGGGGTATGATAGTACATTCGACCCTAGATAACTTAACCAAGTTTATTGTGCTTGCCCACTTCTTGTTTATACTTATCATACCCAGTTCTTTATTCATAGACAAAATAGTACTAGACTTACTCAGGCTTTATGTCTGACTCTATTTTTCTTTCGTCTTCTTTCTTCCGTTTCCCCCCCCCCCCCCAGGTCCTCAGGGAGGGAACACAGCAGCTTGATCAGCCTTGACATCCAGCTTGAAGTAGAGAAATGTATTGCTTGGACTTTCCTGTTTTGAACTATGGCTTTGGACAATCCACTATGGGGCTTTTGCAGTTCATCTATGTTTTATTTATGCTTCTTTAAAAATAATGTACTCAAGACAGATTATGAAAGTGTTATGTTATGTTTTTGGAAAGGATGTTGTTGTAACACGTATTTGACTTTATGAAATAAAGTTTGTTGTTCTTCCGCTGTTTACAAATATGTGTTCTTATATCTGTCTTGTATATCTGTGACTTGTACTTATAAACCTCCACCAAAATTAGGGCATTCCCTTTGAGAGTGACCCTAACGGAGGTGGGGTGTTTCAGAGATAGACTTCCGCATATATCTCGTTGATAATGCAAAACCCGTTTCTTCACCCGTTAGGCACATGGCTCCAAGGGAGCGGAAAGAGCCCAGCAAGCAAGTTAAAGAGCTGCTAGAAAAGGGGTTTAGAAGGCAGAGTATTTCTGAATGGGTGCTCCAGTAGTGTTCGCAACTAAAGCGGACGGTTTGCTTCGCCTATGCGTTGATTATAGGGAGCTAAACAAGCTGACTAAGAAGAATAGGCACCCACTCCAAAGAATAGATGATTTGTTCGATCAGCTTGTACGTGCATCGATTTTCTTCCAACTAGATCTGGCCACCGAGTTCCATCAGCTAAGAGTGGCTGAAGACAGCATTGATAAGACCGCGTACAGAACCCCGGATGGTTTCTTCCAATGACTTGTCATGCCTTTCGGCTTGACAAACGCACCCGCTTACTTCGTTGATTTGATGAGCAGGGTGTTCAGAGAATTCCTTAATAAGTTAGTGGTGGTCTTCGTAGATGATATTTTGATTTTCTCGAAGAGTGAAGAAGAGCATGCTCAACATTTAAGGGAAGTCATGGATACTCTTTGTGTACATCAGTTGAAAGCCAAATTCTCCAAATACCATTTCTAGAGAGAAGAAGTGAGGTATCTTGGATATGTGGTGTCCAAAGAAGGGTTAGTTGTGGACCCTGCAAAAGTAGTTGCGGTGCAAGATTGGAAGGTTCCACGGAATGCAACCGAAGTCCGAAGCTTTCTCGGGCTAGCAGGCTTTTACCGAAAATTCATCAAAGACTTTACAAAAACCTCAGCTCCACTTACAAGGTTGATGAAGAAGAACCTGACTTTCAATTGGGATTTGGACTGCAATATTGCTTTCCAACGATTAAAGAGGGCTCTTACAACAGCCCCCGTTCTGACATTGCCGGATGGGAGCAAGATGTTTACCGTATACACGGACGCCTGTGGTACGGGACTAGGTGATGTTCTGATGCAAGAAGGGAAGGTAGTAGCTTATGGAGGCAGACAGTTGAAAGTATATGAGAAAAACTGCCCAACCCACAACCTAGAGTTGGCTGCCATCGTCTTTGCGCTTAAGTCTTAGCGCCACTATCTCCTAGGTGAGAAATTTGAATTGTATACTGACCATAAATCGTTGAAGTACCTTTTCTCATAGAAAGATCTCAACTTGAGGCAGCAAAGATGGATGGAGTTTCTTGCCTCATATGATTTTGAGATTTCTTATACCCCTGGGAAGGGAAATGTAGTAGCAGACGCTTTGAGTAGAAAGAAGCTGACGCTAAGCCCTCTCTTTGTAGAAAGACAAAGCTTGGAGTACATAGCCAACTTTGATTTTAGACCCTCTGTCGATCATGTGACTGGTTTGTTAGCATCGCTAGAGGTGCGACCTACTCTTTTGGACTCAATAGGAACCACACAACGTGAAGACCCTCAGCTAGTTGATGTGATAGATAAGCTGATTAAGGGTGAGACTTCTAGTCACCTCAATAGATACTCCATCGATGACAAGGGATGGTTGAGGCGGGATGGAAGACTATGCGTCCCACAAGCAAGGGATTTGGTGAAGAAAGTTCTTGAAGAAGCACATCATTCCAAGTTGACTATACACCCCGGTGGAGAAAAAATGTACAAAGACATCAACAGGGTTTTCTTTTGGAATGGCATGAAGAGGGATGTAGCTAAATTCGTTTCTAAGTGCATGATATGCCAACAAGTCAAGGCAGAGCAGAAGAAGCCTGGTGGTTTACTTCATCCTCTAGAGGTCCCATGGTGGAAATGGGATAACATCTCGATGGACTTTATTGATGGGATGCCTAGGTCAAGAAGAGGCAATACCAGTATTTGGGTAATAGTGGACAGGATCAGAAAAAGCGCTCACTTCATACCTGTTAAGAGTAGAAGGACCGCCTCATCCCTAGCATCCATATATATTAAAGAGATAGTTCGACTCCATGGGATACCCTCCAGCATAGTGAGTGACCGAGATCCTATCTTTATGAGCAAGTTTTGGAGGAGCTTGCAAGAAGCTGTAGGCACACAATTATACTTAAGCACGGTCTATTACCCCAAACCGATGGTAAGACGGAAAGAGTGAACAAAGTATTAGAAGACATCTTGAGACTATGCATTCTTTACTTTAGAGGTACATGGGAGGATCATCTACCTTTGGTGGAATTCGCTTACAACAATAGCTACCAAGCCACCATAGGCATGACACCTTTCAAAGCTTTATATTGAAGACCATGTCTATCACCAACTTGTTGGTGGGAGCCTACGGACAAGCTCGTGCTTGGACCGGACATGATTAGAGAAACTTCAAAGAAAGTGGACTTGATATGGAAAAGAATGAAGACTGCCCAAGATAGACAGAAGTCCTACGCAGACAAAGTAAGGACCGACCTTGAGTTTGAGGTTGGAGACAAGGTATTTCTTAAAGTATCTCCTTTGAGGAACGTCGTTCGCTTTGGATCCGCAGGGAAGTTAGCACCAAGATTTGTAGGGCCGTTTCCTATCATCGAGAAGATTGGGAAGATGGCTTATAGAGTAGAGGTGCCAGAAAGATTGGCTGGAGTTCATATTGCCTTCCATGTTTCTCACCTACGGAGGTTTGCTTACATGAGTGCGGAAGTGGTGGAATCAAGCATATTAGAGGAAATAGAAGTAGAACGAGAAGCGACTGTGAGAAGGGTTCCAACTCATATCTTGGGTATAGAGATCAAAAAGCTACGCAACCGCGAAGTCAAACTTGTTAAAGTGCAATGAAGTGATGTTGAGGAAGATGTGACTTGGGAGACTGAGGCCAAGATACGCACAGCCTACCCTTTTCTTTTTGAGGGTACATCTTTGATCTCTTTTTCCTTAAGTTTGTTCATGCTCGTATCTATCTTTTTAGTATTTTCCTCAGTGTTGTTTTCGATCCTTAGGTAGAAAACAATGGATGTAAACATGTATTTGAAACATGTTATGATTGATGGTTGCAAGTGATTGCACGTGGATGCATATACACACACATTAGGTATTAGGTCGGCTCAGTCACTTTCATATTGCATATGCATATATGTACTTGTATATGATTGAAACTTGATGTGTTATCATGTGGACGTTGCATTTGTATGAATGATTGTGCACTCATGTAGAAAGGTATGATTAGGGATGATTGCATACATAATGGACTCATGGCACCGACATGAATTGCATTAAGGAGGTCAACTGAATCAGTAGACTGCCTGATTTTGCATTAGATAAGGACATGTACACACACAATGCATATGATCATGAAGCATTAGAAGTCTTTTAAGCAAAATGGATGTCTGTGTCTTATGGTTGGGTAGATGGACGATTGGATGGTAGGATATACGTTCTTCTCGACTTGAAGATTTCAGGGGCGAAATCCTTAAAGGAGGGGAGAATGTAACACCCCGTATTTTCTGTTAACATTAAAGTTACGAATTGAAGAATATTTAATTTTAAATGTGAGAATTAAGGGAAACGGCTTATGCCATTGCGTTCGTCTCGGAATTCTTCTTGGGATAGAGTCCGAGTTTGCGTGAGTTGGACTTAGTATAAAGGAGTTATGTTCTTCAGATGTTTCAGTAGTTTAAATAAATAGTTCAGAAATTCAAAATTAGAAGCAGAAGCGGGCTGGGCGGGAAATTTCACGACCAGGGGGTCGACCTCCTCCCTGTACAAGTCGACCTACCCCCCCTCGGGCAGATCTAAAAACTGATGTGTTCTGACTCCCTGCTGAGTCACTAGGGCTAATTTGACTGTTCTATCTTGTCTGGATGGTCTTAATCGCTTCTGGGTTGACCTGACGACTCTAAATTAATCAAACTTCTATATAAGCAACCTAAATCTAAACCCTAAGCCACACAAAAATATTCCTAGAGCCGTCATGCCGTCAGTAGTGAACCTAGAATAGCCGTCATCTCTTCCAACTCAAAGGCTAGATAGAAGCTACATCAGAAATCAAATCTAATCTAATTCAACTAAGATAATTCAACGATCTACATCAAAGGCGCGCAATTCAGTTTTAGAATACAGATCCCATAACTCAAGAATTCCTTTTTGTTAGTGAGTGTAGTTACCTTTCAGATGTGAATAAATTAAAGACATGATTTGTAATGAATTGTAAAATAGAATTTGAACCAAGTTGTATGCGATGCTGATTCATGTCTATTCTATCATGTTTGCCTATGAACTATTGTGGTTTATCATGTTAAATTTGCGATTATATTGTATGTAATTTGATAATAAAACTACCATTGTTAAAGGCATGGCGATGAACCTATGTGTTGTATGTTGTTGATGACATGTCATGTTGTATAATTTAGTGATGACATCTATATGTTGTATGTCAATTTGGGAATTTTGCCATGTCTATGCAAGTTAGGTGATGCTATCATGTTGTGAATACATGCAAGTTTATAGGTTAGAAACATGATTATGTAAACCTATATGTTTAGATCTACACTTTATATGTTAGATCCATATGCCTCTATGTTAGATCTATGTTAGCATGATTTAACCCTTATGCAAGTTCACCACTACACGTCTAATTAAGTTTTGGTAGTGCCATGTAAACTATTATTTTATGATTCATGTGGCATAGATCTAGTTTGCAAGTTCTTAATTAAAAGTATATTATGCCAAGTTCATGTGACACATCTGTAGTGGGATCCATATTTTGTATGATATTGGAATGTTGCAAGTTCCTCTTTTCCCCTTTTAGTTTATAAGTTAGGCTAAAATGTCGAGCCTAACATTCTATGAAACTTTGTGAA
The DNA here is from genome assembly GCA_030737875.1 of Allium sativum. Taxonomy (NCBI): domain Eukaryota; kingdom Viridiplantae; phylum Streptophyta; class Magnoliopsida; order Asparagales; family Amaryllidaceae; genus Allium; species Allium sativum. The sequence continues at coordinate 253,708,454 of CM060927.1, read as the reverse complement.
CGTACAACGGGGGTAACGTTGGGGGAAAACATGAAACTACATGTAATTGACATATTTGGCTCATAACCATGTAAATGGTATGGCATTGAAATGGTATAATTTACATACCAAAAATTATGAATTTGAATTAAGAGGAAAGTGGGCTATGACAATAAATTGTTGACAAATTTACATACAAGCATAAAAGGATAAATATGTAAATTTAGAAAAGACGAATATGCCTAACCCGAGGTTAGATTGAGTTGTGGTAAAACTGCCCGGAACCGACCGACACATCCAGTGACCACAAAAATACCTGTCTAATGTGGGTGGTAAGTGCACTGAGCCCAAAAAGGACCCGAGGTTAGACTGAGTTATGGTGTAAAACTGCCCGGAACTGACCGGCACATCCAGTGACCACAACAATACCTGTCTAATGTGAGTGGTTGGTGCTTTAATAAAACTAAGTCTAGATTGGTAGGGTTAAATCAATTAAGGAAACACTTAACCAATTCAACATGTTAACTAAAATGATGGGTGAGGTTAGGTTAATTTGGACACTTAACTAATTTAACATGTTAGCTGGGAAACCCTAGTAACGGGGACCCATTTCAGCAGTAAGCCACATAGATGTATCATTGAACCCTGAACTAGGCAGGGTGGGGCACGATTACTGGGCTGAATTGTAAGCGGTCAAAACGTCGGCGGGTGGTGCGTCAGTGTAGGTTCCGACGGAGTATGGGCGTGCACGTACTCCGGAGTGGAAAAAGCAGGCACTGGGCATCAGTAGTCATACACTGTGCATCTTGAATCGTGTCGGGTTGCCACCATAGGATTTGGTACACCCCGTGGTGGGACCAGCACAGGTATCTACAATCAAGCGGGGGCCGAATGACATACGTGATAAATGCATGCGAGTAGGAGCTGATCGATATAAGGGGATCATTTCACCATGAACACGTAGTGCTAGTTGGACAAGTATAAGTAGGTGTAGAGAATTAGACATGGGTGCGATGTATGTTCGATTTATCCTGCCTTATATAGCTTTATGTTAGTTTGTTGTTCTGATACTGTCCTATTTTCAGTTTATTCTTATCATGAACTTTTCCTTATTCACACACTGAAAAGTCACTGGACTTACTCAGACTTATGTCTGACCAATTTTTCTCTCATCGTCTTTTCTTCCGTTCCTCCCTTAGGTAGCCAGGGAGGGAATAGCTCAGCTTAACTTGGATCGTTCATCTTTCCAAGCTTGAAGATTCTGTGATGTACGGCTTGGGATCTCCTATCTTTGGCTATGGCTTTGGACACCCTAGACTTGGGGATTTATGCAGTTTTATTTATGTTTTATGCTTCTTAATGTTTTAATCAAGACAGAGATTATGATGTAATGTTTTGGAAGTTATTTTGAGACAATTTGCTGTAATGACTTTTGTATTGAACCACGTATGAAATAAATGTTTGTTTTCCACTTCTTATATTTCTGTCTTGTAAATTTTCTGTGTCTTTTACCTATAATGCTCCACTAAAGTTAAGGCATTCCCTTTGTGAGTGACCTTAATGGAGGTGGGGAGTGACCTTAACGGAGGTGGGGTGTTTCAGTACACCATCGAGATTTTGCATCATTTATATTGAGCTTATCCACTGTGGGTTGTTCTTCTAGCTTGCATTTGAAAACATGACTTCATTGCTTGTGCACTTGAACACATGCTGCCTGATTTGAAAACTGCTGTACAGACATAACTTCTCCTCCATGTTACTTATGTATATAAGTCATGCACCATTCATGTAACAACCCTTTCTTGCTGTATGCAACATTCACATATACACGTCCATCTAGTTATGCTTGTGAGTTCAATCGTGTGCTGTATTGTTCCATTTTGTATATGTGCATCACTTTGAACATGTTGTGTGACCTATGTATTCTCATTTGCATCTTGCTGTGTGCATACTTGAATGCTATCCATACTGAATTGCTTATCCATGCATAAGTGATGTGGTCTTTGCTTTGGTGTCTGGCCATTGTTATTTCTGTCTCATGTTTGTGACCTATGTTAACTACTTGATCATGGCCATAAAATGCCTTTCGATATTGATTGTTCTAAAATTTGGCTCGAGCTTTATTTGATATGCAATACACTGTGTACATCCCCTGAATCTTTAGATTTGAAAGCTTTGATTAAAACAGAACCAGATATAAAGGATTGCTTTAGGACAATTTTTTTTCTTAAACTTGTGTTTGTCTTGACATGTGAACTTTCCCATCCACTTGCATCTGACCATTGGTTCATGCTCACTTCAATACATTGACTTATTGACCTTAGCTATGTTATTTGACACACCTTATGCTACTGTACATGCTAGCCCTGAACTTGAGAGTTTTCTAAACAGTTTGTACCATCCATGAATTGTATATCACACTGCTACTATGATGTATTGCTCAACCAATTGATTGTGTTCATGCTCCAATTCACTGCCATGTATGTGCTCTACTTTGTAATGTGCCCAGCCACTTTTGTGTTGAGCTGCCTCGACCACTTTGATTATTGTTCCACTGAGTCGAGATGGTCAACGTGGCTATTCCTCAGTTGCACACCGGATTGGCGAGGCAGTGCACACGTGTATATATATACACATGTGTATATGCAGCCATCCAGAATGGATTTCCTATCCCTGCATTGTATATACATATTGTTTGCCTGTGGTATTTACAGTGCACATATCACAAGCTGCCTCGACGCAGTCGGATGGATAATAAATCAAATCGAGTCAGAAAATGATGAGAAACACACCGAAATTCTAAGGTAAATAAAATTTTAAAATAAAAATTATGTCCGCTAAAATTTAGAATATTATTTATTTTCCAGATACTGTGTGTGCTTTTGTATGTGACAGGTATAAAGACTGGACTGACTGAAAGTTGTGAAGACAGAAGATTGAAGACAAGAACAGCGAAAAGTATACAAATGTATATCTGTTATGAATGTAAATGAAAATGTACATGAGTGTTGGAGAGAACTGTAGTGAAGAGCTGATGTACAGAAAATAGAAAGATGTATTGATAATTGTAATAAACAAATTTGATTGAAATAAAGTATTATTTTATTGTGTTCAAATGAATTTGTCTATGATATTCAGTTTTTATACACAAGTACAATACCATGTGAATGTAAATAAAATGTGATGTATTATAGAGATTAAACAAATAGTGGAGTTATAAAATTTGTACTGATTGAATGTTGGACTAAAATATTCTATTTAAATAAAATACAGTGTGAATATTTGAATTTCTCTGTAGTCGTATTTTATTTAAATATAAATATTATATTCCTATCTGTGAGGTAGTGCAATAACAAACACATTTGTAATAATATATATTTGGTTGTTATCACTAAACAAAAATCATATAATTGTGTATACAACAACGTTATATACAACAATAGACCATTGATCGTGACTAATCCAGTTGGGGGTTCATCCAGTTTATGCATGTTGTGTCGTGGTCTGGTATTGTCGAGTCATGGTTGCTCTTTTGTGTGTGATTGCTTTGTTCTTAACTTCGTTGGGTTTGGGATCAACTTAGTCATGGATTGGCTCAAGAGGTATGCAGAAATGGTGAATTGCGAGAAGTTAGAGGTGAGAGTTAGGGATGTGGAAGGGCAAAAGGTGTTGATAAAGTGTAAGCACGAAGAGGGTGTCTTCGTTAGTTATTTATATTCGCTTGTGATTTCACAAGAAGACTTGCCATTTTTCATGATCGCTAATGAGTATGTAGATGTCTTTGACGAGGTCAAAGGGTTGCCGCTGCATCGTGAGATTGAGTTTAGGATCGATTTAGTCGAGGGCGCTAGACCAATTGTTATGCATCTTAGGCGGATGGCGCCTAAGGAACAACGAGAGTTGGAGGTGCAAGTTCGAGACCCTCTTAGGAAGGGATTCATTCAGTGAAGTGTTTCAGAATGAGGTGCACCAACCGTGTTTGCAATCAAGGAAGATGGCTCGTTACGGTTGTGTATCAATTTTTGTGAGCTGAACAAGGTAACTAAGAAGAACCAGTATCCCTTGCCAAGGATTGATGACTTGTTCGATCAGTCTCACGAAGCCAAATTGTTTTCTCAGATGGATTTGGCAACGAAATTTGACCAATTGAGGGTGGCTAAGGATAGTGTGCCAAAGACTGCTTTTAGGACACCATTCGGTTACTTCGAGTGGTTGATGATGCAATTCGGTTTGACTAACGCTCCAGCGTATTTCGTGGATCTTATGAATAGAGTGTTCAGAGATCAGTTGAACAAGTTTGTTCTTGTGTTCGTAGATGATATTCTGGTTTACTCCAAAAATGAGGAAAAACACAAGATGCACTTGAGAGTTGTGTTAGAGATCTTGCGAAAGCTTCAGCTGAAGGCCAAGTTCACAAAGTGTCACTTCTGGAAGGATGAAGTGAGGTTCTTAGGTCATGTTGTTTCTGAAAAGGGGATAGCAGTTGGCCCCGCTAAAGTGACAGCAATCCAGGACTGGGATAGACCTAATAATGTGACGGATGTTCAGAGTTTCCTTGTGTTGGCAGGATATTACCGACGGTTTATCAAGGATTTCTCCAAGATAGCTGCACTGTTGACAGGATTAACGATAAACACCAAGTGTTCACATGGGATGCGAAGGGTGAACAAGCGTTCGAAATCCTGAAGGAGAGATTGACGAGTGCACCTATGTTGACCATTCCAAGTGGGAACGCAGAGATGGTGGTGTATACCGATACATGTGGTACTGGGCTTAGAGCAGTACTGATGCAGAAGGATAAAGTTGTGGCTTACGCGAGCCGACAACTAAAGTCGCTTGAGAAGAACTATCTAAATTATGACTTGGAGTTGGGAGCGATTGTGTTTGCTCTGAAGATGTGGAGACATTACCTATTGGGAGTTCGGTTCGAGTTGTTTATGGACCACAAGTCATTGAAGTATCTTTTCTCCCAAAAGGATTTGAATCTTTGGCAGCAACAATGGTTAGAGTTTCTGGCATCATATGATTTTGGGATAGCCTATACTCCTGGCAAAGGCAACGCAGTTGCAGATGCGTTGAGTCGAAGACACGCTAGTTTGGGGCGATGTTTTTAGAATGGAAGAGCCTCGAGTTTTAGGCAAGGTTTGATTTCAGGCCAAGGTGTGAGTTGGAACCTGAAATGTTGGCAAGCTTATCGATAAGACCTACTCTCATCAAAAGGATTGGTGAGAGCCAAAAGCGGGATGCAAAGATTGTCGAGTATATCCAGCGACTAGAACCAGAAGATATAGAGCTTGAAGTCGATCGAGAAGGTTGGTGTAACGACCCGGGGATTTTGCAACCTTGGATATCAACTTAAACTCAATGTCGACTATTCAAGCATCGGAAATACCGGATAGTCCATGAAAGAAAATAAAGGGTGAGAAAAGATAAGATCGAAACTTAGAATAGAAGAAGAAGAAGAACACACAATATCAGAGTAAACACGAATCTCACAGTGGAACGAACAATATATAATAAATACATAACTTTGAAATAAAATCAGTATATGTATACAGTAACGTTATCAAAGTATAACACATACAACACAACGGAAATAAACAATAGCTATATAGTCCTGAAGCCTCCTGCTCCAAGCTCTCCAAGTATGTCTGTAAAATCCCGACTACTTGACTGCCTGTAAAAAATTGAGAAACCAAGAGTCTAGGGAAAACAAAAAAAAATAAAACTCTGGGTCAGTCATGGCACTGGTGTGAGTAAAAAAAATTAAAACAGTTTGGGAAATTAAACGATATCCCATAAGTCCACGCCGTATAACGGAACGGGTTTTTCCCTTATGAGAATCCAAATCAATTTGATTTAACATTCAAATCATTTTGAAAGAAACAATGACCTTTTATATCAAAACTCTTTTGATATTATAGTAGTGTCTATCAACCACAATATAATAATCATCTTGCAGAACGCTTTCATCTCACGTTCAACATATATAGTATACAATCAAAACCACGAGCACTTACTGGGTAATGGATTTCCATCTATGACAAGGTATGGAACCACCTTCCGATAGTGTACCTATAAAGAGGAATACACTGGGTTCAACAAGAACATCTTGCAACCCGGCCACACATGACCGACCACTCATTTCGCTTGAGTGTACCTGAATGTATATCACCAACGGTTGGGATCAACAACCGTTTCCCGAATGGGACAGCATCGAATAGATTAAAGAATGAAATGAATATCTCTAGATAGGTGATAATACACCCTACTTGGCAGCCAACCACTTAGCCATGCTGCTTGTCCGATTATTTTCATTTCCCGGTTGTGAGGCTAGATGCCACACTTATCTCTAACAGATCACACAATTATTCACTTTAAATGTCACATCGTCATGCCCGCCAAATTACAAATTGATTTCCCCAAAAATACAACGGGTATACAGCTAAGAGAAACGAGTTCCTCCGCCACCAAACGTATATACGTTTGAAGAGATCAACTTTTGTGATCCATTAAATATACTCTATCAGACATTCTTCCATACAGGTTGTCCTGGGACTGGACAAACCAAAGGCACTATTCTGTAAATCCATCTTACGAAATTTCTACCTAGGATTTGACAGAATGACCCTTGCACAAACTCCGTCTTCAATTATCTTCATCATATTTGATCGCAACGCTAACGCCCATATAGAGTGGTTTTCAGATAATGAATCTGATCTCGGTCTCTCTGTATTGACGATGGAAAAATGGTCAAAAACTTTGATAGTCGGTGAGTTAACTATCAAAGAAAAACACGTGTGCAAACAACGATATTATTTTCAGATGGAAATTTTATCGATCAATCATCATTTATCTCTTAAATTAATTTATCATTAATTTATTTGTTTACCCATTTCCTATTTCCATATATATACAGAAATTCTTATTTTCTAAATTTAGAAAACATTTCTGATTCTTATTTGGAAAACATTTCCAAAACTCCTTCATTGGATTTAAACAGATGTTTAAATAAAACATCGTTATGCCAACTCAAAACATTACACTGATTAACTAATTTCACTTTAACCAACCTTCACTATCGAATCTTAACCATTTCTTAGTTAAAAACGAAGGCAATCAAATTAGGGTATAACTACCTCTCAGACCTTAACTGAACAACGTTTCTAACTTCGAAATAGACAAGTTTCACCTTTTAAACCTTTAACAAACTTCCTTACGTAACTCTCTTTCGAATAAATCTCTATTCGATAACTCTTTCCTTCGAATAAACTATATTCGATAATCTCTCTTCGATTAACTCTATTCTATTAACTCTATTTGATTAAAACTCTATTGGATTAACTCTATTTGATTAAAACTCTATTGGATTAACTCTATTTGATTAACTCTAATCGATTAACTCTATTGGATTAACTCTTATTCAATTAACTCCCATCAATTAACTCCTTTCGAATAAACTATATTCGATTAACTCCTTTCGAATAAACTATATTCGATTTACTCCTTTCAATTAACTCTAACTCGATTAACTCTAATCGATTAATTCTAATTTGATTAACTCTGTTCGAATAACTAATATTCGACTAACTCTTGTTCGATTAACTCTATTCGATTAACTCTAATTTGATTAACTCTAATCAATTAACTCCACTCGATTAACTCCTTTCAATTAACTCTAACTCGATTAACTCAACTCGATTAATTCTAATTCGATTAACTCTAATCGATTAACTCTAACTCGATTAACTCAACTCGATTAACTCCACTCGATTAACTCCTTTCAATTAACTCTAACTCAATTAACTCTAATCGATTAATTCTAATTCGATTAACTCTAATCGATTAACTTTAACTCGATTAACTCAACTCGATTAACTCCATTAAGTTTGACTTCGTATTTCAAATAGTATCCCATTTCCAAATTCTATTTATAATTCTATTTATAGAATTTTTCATACGAAATCTCCTTTTTATTTCAAACACTTTAATCTCGTTTAAAATTTCCTTTTATAACTTTATTTATTTCATAAATAAATATTTCCTTTTATAACTCTATTTACTTTTCTAAATAAATATTTCCTTTTATATTTCTATTTATTTAACAAATAAATATTCTTTTTCAATTCTATTTGTAAATGTTATACAAATATTCCCTTTTCAAATCTATTTGTAAATGTTTTACAAATATCTCCTTTTCAAATCTATTTGTAAATGTTTTACAAATATTTCCTTTTCTATTTTTTCTATTTATTTAACAAATAAATATTCCTTTTCAATCTATTTATTTTCTAAATAAATATTTTCTTTTTATAAAATCTTTTGATTTTATAAATATTTCTTTTTCAATATAACATTTGAAAATTTCCTTTTTAACATTCCAGTACTCCTTTGGGCATTTAAAATACCAAATAACAATGACCAGTATCATTCTAACACACATCATCAACAACAGATTATATATCACATCATATATCACCATATATGAAAAATAGTAAAATAATTGTTGAGGAATCCAGTTGGATTCTTCCGACTGTTTCCCTGCATCCACTAATGTTACACAATACAATTAACATCAATTTCATTTCACTATGAAATATTCTGCTAAACAGAATCAATTTATATATATATACATTTATTTATATATATATATATATAACTAGATGTATAATTTCAACCAATTACTTAGCAGTTCAACCAAACAGTCAATACACAGTAATCAATCATCATTTATCAGTTCTAAATATACGTTATAAAAATATGAGCTGATAGAGTTGGTGAGTTTTACTCACTTTGGACTATCATCGTTAAATAACGATAATTGTCGCTTGATTCAGACGGGCAATTTATTTTGCTATAAATTGTAACGGGCTCCAATCCGCTTCCAGTCAGTTCCATTGGGTAGTGTCCGTCCATAGGATCCTAACGGATCTTGTTTTGCTGAATTCTGATATCGTATGCTCATGTTATAATAATTACAAGTTAATACAATTTTAAATTAAATAAACTTTAAATTCCCTTTAAAAATCTTTGGGCTTAACCTCATTTCAGCGGCCCATCACCGAATTCAAATCCCACCCGCTCCTTCAACATGTCTTTTCCAAAACACAGATCGCTCCTCCGTGTATTTGCCATTGCCGCTCCTTCCTTCGATCTTCCACCTTTCTCCACTATTTCTAAATCAAACAACACCATCGAACTACCCTTCGTTTTCTCCTTACATCCATCATCACTTTAACATACTCGACACCCCCTTCCACACCATGGCCTCGACGCACTGCAGCACAAGGTGCAAACCAAAATATCCCAGAATTTCCCAAACAAACACAAACGAGATGCGATGTGATCCCCTAAACCCAAAAATACAGCTCAATCCATGAATCGAAGCTTGAAACTCTTGAAATCGAGAACCCTAACATTCGTTGTTCACAAACCCTTAGATTTAAATGATGTCGAGCATTATACAAACCACACTGCATTGAAGAGCAGTTCATTCCGAGTCTAAAAATATATAGTTAGTGATTTATAAATTTTTATCCAATTTGTTTGGATTTTTATTAGATCGGATTTCCCACGTAAACAAGAACTGAAGACGGTGGAAATAAGTTTGACCAGAGAAATGAAGTTAGGTTTAGAAAGGAGGAAGTTAACTTGAATTTATAGTGTTTAGGATATAGATATATTTTTGAATATTATAATAAATTATAATCAACTGCTATTTTTATTTGTCCTTTAAAATTCCTGTAATCACACATGACATCCAAAAATCACGAAACTGGAAATGCTGCCACAGTTCGACATTACGGACCCAACGAAGCTGGTTTCATCGAATTCCGACTTCGTATGCTCACACAGAGTATTTTTAACCGTCAAAATACTACCTGTTTTTCACTTTAAAAATCCATACGACCACACACTGACCCCAAAAATCACGAAACTTGGAATCTAACAATAATTTGATATTATGGATCCACCAAAATTAGTTTCGTCGAAAATGGAGGTCATTTGCAAAAACCGGTTATTTTTAAAGCTCTAAATATCCCATTTAATTATATATACATATTTAAAAATGGGAAAGTATAAAGAGACACAAAATTAAACACACAAAATCTGAGCCATTAGATCTTCCCCTGAATTACACCTCACATATAAAGACAAACAATTCTTATGGTCCAGATTTTGTTTACGCACTTTTGTGTCTAATTTTGTGTCCCTATAGCCGCTCCCTTAAAAAATAATTAAATTAAATATAATTAAATTTATATTATCGTACATATTCACACTAGAATATCATACAACTCCAATTGGATTTATATCTTGATATTCCAATCCCGATTGAATCGATATTCAATTTATATCAAAAAATCCATTTAAAATATAAATAATTCATTATAAATTATAAAAGAATTCTATAGCGACTATTTTAAAATTTGATTTGGACATAAATCAAAATCTACCCAATGAAATCCTGATTTTTCTCTTTCATTAGAAAAATATACTTCACCAGCTCCTAACGTTTCTTGTTTCACAGAAATCCGGCTTAAAACGGACCTTGTATATTTAGTTGAAGTTCAAATCACCAAATTACGAACTGCCACGCCATTTCGAGCTCGATTATAATTATAATATAATTTATAAGTTCAACCCTCGTTAATTAAATATATTCGTTATTGTAATTCAATTTTAAACTGAATTATATACTTTGAATTGTCCAATTCACACAATATTGCCATTTCTGTTAATTCTGATTATTTCAGAATTAAATATACTATTCTATTATTTATATTAATTAAATAATCCATATAATTTAATTTAACGACCATTTAAATTCTCTGAATCACTATTTAAATAATTAAATTAATTAATTATTATCCGAAAAAAATATGGGTCGTTACAGTTGGCTTCGAAAATAAGGGCGATTAGTTGTTCCTGATATAGATGGATTGAGAGATGAGTTTATGAGAGAATGTTATGACTCGATGTTGACAATTCATCTCAGTGGTAATAAGATGTATCAGGACATGAAGCGAGTACACTACTGGGAGGATGAAGAGAGATATTGGAAAGTTCATTTCCAAGTGTATGAACTGTCAGTTGGTGAAAGCTGAATAGAAGAAGCCGAGTGGTTTACTTCAGCCATTATAAGTTCCTACATGGAAGTGGGAGCAAGTATCGATGGACTACGTAGAACGAGGGCAGGAAATGAAGGGATCTGGGTCATCGTGGATCGCTTGACCAAAAGTGCAAGATTCATTCCTGTCAAGTCGACAAGGACGGCGTCAAATTGGCTGAACTTTATGTGAAACAGATAGTTATATTCCATGGTATCTCAACGAGTATAGCGAGTGATCGAGATCCGTTGTTCACTAGCAAATTTTGGAAAAGTTTGCAAGAAGCTTTGGGAACCGAGTTGTGCTTGAGTACGACATATCATCCCTAAACTGATGGTCAGACCGAGAGAGTCAATCGAGTTTTGAAAGATCTCCTAAGAGCTTGTGTGTTGGATTTTGTGGGATCATGGGAGGACCATCTACATCTAGTTGAGTTTGCTTATAATAATAGCTACCAGCCGAGTATTAGGATGACACCATATGAGGAGTTGTATGGGAGGCCGTGCAATTCTCTAGCTTGTTGGTTAGAAACTGGAGATAAGTCGATACTTGGGCCTGAGATGATTAGAGAGACCTCGGATTGTATCGAGATCATTCGACAACGGATGAAAGCAGCCCATGATCGTCAGAAGAGTTTTGCAGATAAACATCGAAAAGATTTTGAATTCGACGTAGGTGATATGGTTTTTGTGAAGATTTCGCCATTAAAGCATGTGGTGCGATTCGGAAATAAAGGGAAGCTAGCTCCAAGTTTTGTTGGGCCATTTCCGATAGTCGAGCGAATAGGAAAGCTCACGTATAGATTGGAGTTGCCTGAGAAGATGTTGAGTGTGCATAAGGATTTCCATGTCGTTTCTACGGAAGTTCGTGCATGACTCGAATGTGGTGGTATCTCCAGAGCAGTATGAAGACTTGGAGGTAGAGACCGCAGTGGTGAAACCTCGTAAGCCGCTTCGTGTTGTGGGGAATGATACAAAACAACTTAGGAGGAAGACGGTTAAGCTGGTCAAGAAACAATGGAGTGAAGATGGTGACGATTGTACGTGGGAGACTGGAGAGAGCATGAGAGCGGCTCATCCAGAACTCTTTATCGGAAGGACCCTTTGATATCGTATCGTCGTTACATCGTTGTATCTTGTTGATTGTTTGATGGAACTCTACGTGATAGGATAAGGCTAAAGATGCATGGCTTGATGGTTGCTAGTTTGGATGATAGAATTGGCTTCTCATGAATGATAGGCATATAGAATTGTTGTGATTGCTTGTGTTCTCTTGGAATTTCGGGGGCGAAATTCTTAGGAGGAAAAATGTATCAGGCCGCATTTTACGTATCGGAAGATCGTAAAATATTTTTATTTTATTCGCTGAGGGTTGGATCATTCTCATCTTTTAGTATGTTGCTTATGGGGATGTGGGACATGTCCATAAATTTTACCAGTTTTGTTTGTGACCATTTTGCCCCTGTCAGTCTTGTACAGGGAATAACTTTTGACTCAGGTTGAATCAGAGGGTGAGACCTATGCCATTAGAAAGGAATTGATGATTGCGTTTATGTAGAGTGGTTATATTAAAGATTTGGCTCAGCGGTTTGGGAGGAATCGTTGTTTTAAGGTTTTTCAGTTAGTTGTCCAGGTTTTGGGAGCCTAATGGGCTGATTTGGGAGAAGCCCATTAGGTGGTTGGTGGAAGCTATAAATAGAAGGTAAGGGATATGGGAAATGTTTTTAGTTTTCCATTCTCTCATTGGAGGCCTTGTGCTCCTCCTTCCTCTAACACCTTTCCACCAATAAAAATCATAATCCAAGGAGGGAAATCATAGATCTACACCATTGGAAGCTAGATCTATATCACTTGAGGCAAGGATTCATCGGATCTAAGTGTTTGGTGCGAGGTTTTTGTTGTCTGAATTCTTATTTCATCAATTTTAGCTTGTTTTGGAGAATCGGTGAGTGATTTATATCTCTCACGTGGATTCGATAAAGTGTGTGAGTGTTTGATCATGTTTTTCATCCATCTCAAATGTTTTACCATAGATCTCATTTAGTAAGTTTAATTCTATGATTCTATGTTATTTCTATGCTATTCCATATGATTATGCAAGTTAGATCCATAGTTTCGTTCATATTTGCATTTATGGTGATTTTGGTATGTTTCACATAATTATTGATGAAATTGCCAAATTGGTGATGTTATTGGTTTCATAACATGTTTGTGGTTGTATTTGGTGAATTGGTTGAGTCAGATTCGTCAATTGTATTGATTGGTGGAGTTTTGGTCGAAATTGGAGTTGAATTGGAGTGGTGCAGGTTTTGGGTCGTGCGTAGGGGAGGTCGGTCGTGCACGACTCAAATGTGACGGATCTGGGATGGATCTCGCATGGATGGATCATGCATAGATGACTCGCGCATGGTCCAGATCTGCGCTGGATTAGTGACGGAATGGATCGGTCAGTGACGGGACGGATCGGTCAGTGACGGATTGGTGATGGGTTGGTGAGTGACAGATTTGCAAGGGGTCGGTCGACCGCGAAGAGGTCGTTCAGTGGCGGATCTATGACGGGTCGGTCAGTGACGGATTTGTGATGGTCGGTCGATCATGAAGAGGTCAGTCAGTGACGGATTTGTGACGGGTCGGTCAATGACGGATTTATGAGGAATCTATGATGGCTTGCGCATGGATAGATCGCCCATGGATGGATCGTGCATGAATGTATCAACTTAGATATGTGACGGAATGGATTGGCTTAGGTCAGTGACAGATGAATCAGTGATGGATCAGTGACGGATTGATGCAGAATTGAACCAGGGGATATGATAGCATTTCAGCAGCGCTTCAAACACTACAGTGGATGGCTTAAGTGTTGTGGCCTATTTCCTTAGCCTGTGTGTACGAATGCTATGGATTGTTAGGACCTTATGATTGATGTTTACTTTGGTCTGAGAGTGATTATTACTTCGAGACGAATTCAGTGGGAATGTCGAAGTGATGTAGTGTGATCGTTGTCAAATGTTGTAGAATGAGGGTGATTACAACTCAAAAGTGTCCTGAGTTGGTGAACAATCGTGATTGATAATGACTAGGGATGCGAAGGTCGAGGAATTACCGTTTATCGCAGGATCTAGCCGGCTCAGAGTAAGCGTTACGCGATTTCGTTGTATGGTCAAGTACCCTGGATTTTGTTGTATGGCCCAAACACATTTCGTCGTATGGTATGTCGGGTTTAGCTAGAACCGGGGTTTCGTTGTATGGCCCTTAACAGTTGATGGCAAGCTGTTTAGCTAGTCATGCGATAAACGGTGGTTTCAAAGCAAGGTTGTTGGTGATAGCCAAAGTCAGTCATGGATGTTTGGGTGCATATTGTGACTATGTTTGAATTGATATTGCTATATGTGAATGGTTGTTCTGATTATCATGGCTGAGTTGTTATTCCTATGGATGTATGGATCATAAATGCTATCACTATCATGTAGTAGGGAAGGTAGGTGTAAGTTCTTCCCCGGAGTTGGGTAAATTAGTTTGTTTATTTACCCATTCTCATATACTTTATTGATGAAGTTTGTTAGCTGTTTTATCGCTCACTATGACTATTGTCTGACTCAAGGTTTTATGTCTCCTCTTATTACCTGGGCTGTTCATCCGATTGTTGGATGGGCTGACTAAGTAGCAGGTGACAGGTGATAGCTTAGTGAGGACGGTGTTGATGTTCGGAGGCGAGCAGGAGGCTAGCGTACTATCTTTACTACTATCTAGTATTTGTTTCCACTGTTTGCTATTTCTATGAGTGTTGTAGTGAGGCAAATTGTGCAAACACTATTATTGTTATCCACATGTATGGGAAATACTTTCTAGTTGTCATAAAAGTTTAGTGTTTTCTGCTTCACTATCACTACCTGTTGTATATATTCTATTATATTTTATTCTCGCGCTGTGAGTTTACAACAGGTCCTACTTAAATACTTTATCATGATGATCGACCATAGCTACCTGCACACCCTACAACGCATTATTTTTCTTGTATAATGCGGGGGCTGTGGGCGGTCGTCACTGCCCGAAGCCTATCTTTATTTCCACGGCCCAAAGCACTTCAGCGCACTGCCACTTCTTTTCTTCTGCATCTCCTATCCCATTCTAAAACAAAAGCTACTTCAGGTTTCTCCCCATCTCTTCAGTCGAACAAAACAAAAACCGGCTATTCCTACATGCTACTACGCGCGAGACTCTTTCACCGTGCACCCTTCTTTTTCACGCGATTCTTGTTCTTGATCACCATGGGTCCGTAACCTCCCTATACCATTTCCATCGCACCGCTCACCATTTTCATTGCACCATCTGAGCCGACACTTATTCGCCCGCTCTCCCTCCTACTGCCTCATGCGCATCGCCGGCCTTCACGAGACCAGCCTGACCTCTTCTTGAAACCCCTCCTCGAAATCCGTCACCCCACTACCTGCTCATCCTCTAGATCTGTTTCCACTTCGCGTTTACTGTAAAAACCCACGAACAAAAGTGGGGTACGAGGCTGGAGAGTGGTTTACATGCGATCTTAAATTTATATGTATACTTTGATTTAAAGCTTTAGTGTGCATTGGTTTCTCTCTCAAGCTTATGGTTTTAATTAAATGGTGGCAACTATTTTTGTTCTATGAAAAATAAAACAATGGGGAAGAGTTGTTGTATATATACACACAAATTGGAGAAGATAAGACCGACGTCATTTCCCACGTTCGTAGCCATCTGTATGGAGGAGTAGAGGTGCAATGTTGCTTCCTTTTGTTCTTTTTAGCAGATGATTGGGCTGTTTCAGCATGAAAAGAAATACCAATATGGGCTCGAATAGAGGAAGAAATACAGTGTAGGGTAGCTGAGATCTATGACTTGTGTTTTTGTTTACAGCAGATTAGAAGGGGTAGGTTGCAGCTGTTTCCTGGGTTCCGAGAAAGTGTAGCACGTTGGAAAAGTTATAGGGTAGGTTCAGAATAGGGTTCCGTATGTTTTTCTCTTCAGTTTCATTAATTAAAATTGAACATGACAAGGCCATGTGTTTTCATTTTGATGGGAATTTACAGTATGTGTACTTAAGCTAAAGAAATTAGACATGAGGTACCTCGGCTCGTTTAAAAAGAAAGAAGAGACGGGGTAATGTTTTCATTTCCGATTGAAGAGAGAGCGTGGATAGGAAGACTGCTGTGTTTTTATATTGGTTGCTTAAGTGTTAAGTTATATATATATATATAATTTGTTTGGTCCATGGTTAATAATTTCATACTGCTATTTTACGTTACCGTTAAATATACACACTGCCAAACAACAACCCCAAACTCAACGAAAATAAATATGCTTTTACATCTTGACGTTGCGGTCCCAGCAAAATTCATCTCATTGAAAGCAGACTCCGTTTGAACGACAACACTATTTTAAATTCTAATATATTTATCGGCTCACATTTAAATTGAACATGCCGACAAAACTACTCTGATTGGCTCCAAACTCTAAATCTAGCAATAATTAACCGTACATATTTCAATAAAATTTGCTTTATCAAAAACGGAGATCGTTTGAAAAACAACTATTTTTAAGACTTATATAATATCGATAAATAAATAAATAAATTCTGAAACCATTTAATATAAAAAAAAATATTTTCGGCGAATATATCCAAACAAACTAATATATAGCTAATCAATATGGAATTATAACTCAACATTGATGTTTTCAAGTTAAATGACATCTAAACTATATAAAATTCCTTTTATATATATATTAATTTAACATTATCGTTTATTAGCGAATCCATAGCGACTATTTTAAAGTTTGATTTAGCCATAACTTACAATTTATAATATGAAATCTAGATTTTTCTCTTTTAAGAAACTATAATCAAATAGATTCGACCGATTCTTGTTTCAAAGAATTTTGACTTAAAATGGATTCTTTTTATTCAATTGAAGTTCAAATCTCAATATTACGAACAACCGCGACGTTACGAGTTCGTTTTAAATAAAATATAAATTTAAACGTTTATACTTCGTTTAATAATAAATTCCATATATAATTCCAATTATATTGTCAATATAATATATAAAACATATTTAAATATTCTAATTTAAATAACCAAAAACCTAGGACATTACATTCTTCCTCCCTTAAAAGAATTTCATCCTCGACATTTCTAAGTTAAGAATAATGCTCTGAACCCAATTATTTTAAAATAATTGATATTTAAATATTATCAAAATATTTATAAGTTTAAACATTTTTGAAAAAAATTCGCCGACGCCTTTTCTGTACGAATTGATCAGCACTACTACAAATTCCACTCCGGGCATCACATCGATCAAAAGAAAATAAAACCAAGTGGTTACCCAACTCAGGGGTATAAAATCAATCATCTAATCAATAATATAAAGGTTTACCTATTTGTCGAAAAACCAATACTCTAATCGCAAAGCAAAACAATTATCAGTTCTTCCTCCTTCTAACCTGCACTTAAATCAATATAATGCAAATAATAATTACAAGGTAAAACCATTTCAGTTTTATTTCATATTGATTCTATTCAAATTCATTAAACTAGAATTCATCTCTTTAGTTTTTAATTCATTCAGCTTCTTAAGAATTTTGTATCAATCAAATCAATATCAAATAAACAAATTTAATTCACTCGTTTATTTTCTTAACCAATTTAATTCTCAATTCATATTCAATCAACTAATTGATTTTCTAATTAGTTTTTTTCATTTTAAAATTCATTTTAATTCCAATCAAATCAATCCAACAACCAATATGTCAATAATTTAAGAAAATTATTTCTTTTATATACAAAATATAAATTTTGGTAAAATTATTTCATTTACCCTCTTTACAAAACAATACTGTGTCAATTACCACTTCAGTATAATTTTCTGACACTTGAAGTGTATCAAATAACACAATACATAACATTTTTATATAAAATCCACAAGTATGCACTCTCACATATATACACTCAAACTCAATTTAGGGTATTACCTACCCCATCTCTATCGAGTTACGCCACAGAGCCAAGGTTATTACTAAACTAATAGCTCTGATACCACTTGTAACAACCCACTTTTTCCATATAGTTTAAGCCAACATCTAACAACCATGTCAACTCAAATTGCACAGAAAAGAAGATAATTAGGAGAAAAAAGTTAGAGAATGAGAAAAGAAAGAAATATTAGAATAGAAGAAGAAGAACCAACACAACACAGAGTCTTACATCGCAGCGAAACAAACTATAATATAAAGTTAATTTTTTATTGAGAGCTTGGAAAATACTTACAATCATCAGAGAATAAAAAAAACCTCTTGACAGTTATAATAATCTGTTCTCATATACAACACACAACGAAATAAATGCTAATACATATCATACATCTGAGCACCTCCAGCTTGTCTTTGGACTTCACAGCATCCGATAATCTGAACCTGTAAAACCCGGTCTAAGCCGAGCATTTCAAACGCCGAATCAGTCTGGTAAACCAGAGTGAGAAACCAACTAAGTTTATAAGCAACATCCAAATTTTTTTTTTTTAAAGTCAAAACATTTTCTTTCGAAAGAAGAGGTTAATTGTAATACCAATCCACATATAAACATAGATGGTTTTTACCTTACATTAACACAAAACATTTTGAGCTCATATATCTATTCTAATATTATAATAATGCCTAAATACAAATAAATAGCAATCTAATGGAATGCTTGCATCTCACTCTCCACATACATAGTTTACAATCAAAACCGCAGGCGCCTATTGGAGAATGGATTTCCGACTAGGAAAAGGTATGGGACCACCTTTCGACCGTGTATCTCTAGAGAGATATACACCGGTTTCAAAAAGAACATTTTGCAACCCAGGCTAAACATGACCGGCCGTTCATTTCTCTTGAATGTTCCAAATATATTGTCACCTTACGGTTGCTAGCAACATAACCATTCCCAGGAGATGCAGAAGCGAAAAAGAAGAACAAATATGAATATTTCTAGATGGTGACAATACAACCTAATGGGAGCGACCCCCATAGCCATGCGACCTACCCGATTTTATACAATTTCCCGGTTGAGAAGGCTTGAGGTTTAACTCTTCTTTTTAGAACATCTGGTCATCCTTCACTTGAATGTCACATCATAAGATCCTCCAAATATCACTAACTGACGTCCACAAAAATACTCTAGTCATTAAGCTAAAAGAAGGTGACTTCTCCGCCAATGACAGAAATACATTTGAAGCAATCAAGTATGTGATCCCTTTGGAAATACTCTGTCAGACATTCATCCATATAAGTTGTCCTGGGACTGGACAAATCGAAGGCACCCTCCTACTACATCCTAGGAATCACTCTATAGATCAGTATCAAGAAGTCCTTGCAATCCATAGATTCCAACCATGGCAAAACTACAGTTTATCTCTGGTTGCAAGTCAGAGATTAATAGTAGTTCTTCCATTTTATGAAGATCTACGGTCTTCAATGCTCCATCTCGATCATCTTATGATATCTTCGATGTTCACGTATTTATTGGTTGGAATAGTTTTCGAATATAAGTTTGATCCTGGTCTTTCCGTACCAACAATCGTATAGGCCAGATTTTGATAATTGGTTATCTAACTATCAAAATAAACAACCATTCAATCATGAAAATAAAACGAGTTCACTGGTTCAGCACTTAGCATCACTTCATTTTATATTTTCATTCGTTAATCAAAACTTTTAAATTTCCCAATATTTGTAACAATGCTTTTTGTATCTTATTCAGAGATAAGACTGTACTCAAAATCATCTCATTCAACTTAAACCTTTTTAAGTTACACTATATAATACCATTCATTGAAATTTTAATTTTAATTTCCTTAACTACTATCGTTTCTAAACTAATATCATTCTTGGATAATCATAAGTCGTCCAAGTTGGGGTATTTTATTTACCTCTCAGACCTTGAGTCAATAACATTCTTATCTTCAGAATAGATAGAAGTTTATCAAAAAATCTTATTCCAGTGATTATTCCATATATCCCATTTAATATCCGATTTAAAACATCGTTTTATTACTGTACTCTCTGTCATTGAAATCCAATTTCAAATCTTAAAGGGTTTGCTTGATTTAAGTATTAGATAAACTATTATTTAAATCCTTCTCTATTAGTTTAACAATCTTTTAAAAACATTTTATACAAATCCTAATTATAAATAGTGTTAGACAAAAATTGGTTCTAACACCCAAACTAGCTATGATTTCAATGAAATAGAATTAAAAAGCAACGAAGAACACACGATTTATAGTGGTTCGGCGTTAACGAGCCTACGTCCACTTTCTATTCTTTTTATTGATGATTTGAATGCAAATACAGCAATGATTCTCACTCAACTTCACAATTACAATGCATAAACTCACTCAAATCTCTCCAAAATAGACTTTAAGAGATGACTTTGATCTGAATGTAGTTATGAAATTCGGCTATGGAGGAAGTTAGAACTGAGAATTTGCCAAAAGACCCTTTTAAATGCTTCCAAATGGTGTATTTATTGGTGAAAAATCTCTTCGAAGTGGCTCCGGTTTGGAATTGCGTGGCACCCATCCCATAAGAGTCGGGTTCGGGGGCTTCCAGATGGTAACAACGCATCGATTTGGTGGGAGATAGTAGGAGAAATAGTCAAGCTTGGTCCGAATCTTCAGGGAACGTGTGTAGCAACGGTCACAGGCTCAGAGAAAGGGGTTCGGATCGGCTGCCTCCGATCAGATGAGGCCACTTGCTTTATGATATTGCCCCTCCGATCCAATCTGAAGAGGCCACTTGCTTTATGATGTTGCTGACGTACTTCTCTGATCCGAACCGATATGGTATCTGCGTCCTTGATCTCTACTTACTTCCTGCGCCATCTTCCTCCTATCTGAACCGATTGGTGGCTTTCTCGTTGTTTGCTCTTTGTGTAGCCTAGTTCACAAAGTAGGCTAACATTTTGCCCCCTCGAAGTACACTCCCATCTGAGATAAAGCGTGCTTCGAAGCAGTTTACGAAACATCCTTTGAATTAGAACCATTGAATGATCACTTCCATTTACTTATAGTGTCGCTTCATAAAGTCGTGGCTTTTGCTGCTTATATATCCACGATCCATATGAATTACTGTCTTCATTTTCAAACAATTTTTGAGAGCTCCTTTTAATGTCTAGTGATTCTTTCAGGTGAACCTTTTCTTTACTTTTCCTCAAATTCACCCTATGTGGAAAATCTGTGTACATGGCCCCTTTCGGTTCGGATTCCGATCCGAATGGATTTCCTCCAGTAGCACACGCGGATGGGCCCTCCAGTATTGCTTCACCATGGACTAACTGGCCATAGTTCCTTTATGGGCTTAACTCTCGGTCCGAACGGGGTGAAGTAGGCTGAGAATACGAGTGATCACCTTAACTTTATATAAATCCTCTTCTCGTCTTCTTCTTCCTCTTCTTCTTCTTTTACTTCCGTCCAACAGATTTTGCATCAAAAACTCAAAAATTTCAAAAGCTTCGAAACTCTCTCATTCTTCCTTAAATTAAACAACTAGGTAGGTTTAAAATCTCGAATCACTTTGCTGTAATCGATATCAATTTAGATTTGTGGTAAAATTAGGCGATTTGAGCGTGGTGTTTGTTTAATCCCGACGCCGCCGCCTTCTCTCTCCTTGCCTTCGTCGTTGGTGGTTTTTTCATCACCTCGAGGCACTGGGAGAGGGGATTAGGAACTCAATGGATAATTAAGCACGTAAGTGCTTTGTTTTAATTGGGGTTTGTGAGATTGAGTTAGGTTCGGTATTGATTAGGCGAGGTGGAAAATGAAGGAGATGAAGGAGAGGAGAGGGACTGAGATCAGTTTGGGTGAAGAAATGTTGGAATGAAGGAAAGGGAAAAATGTTTGCAAGACCGGATCGGGTCGGAGCAGAAAAAGGAAAAAAGGAAAACAAAACCTACCTAACCGGATTGGATGGTGTTTACAAGACCGAATCGGGTCGGAGCAGAAAAAGGAAAAAAAAAAAAGGAAAACAAAACCTACCTGATCGGATCAGATCGGAATAAGAGACAAAGAGAAGAAGGATTATTCAAGCTGATCCGATCCAAAAGCCTACATCTGAGCCAATCCGGCTCTACTCACTGGGTGTGAACATTTACTTCAGAGTGAAACACGACTTTGCCCTCCGATCCGATCCCAATGCACATGCCCGAACCGAACCGAAACAGTCCAACTCAATGCACGAGAACTTATCCAACTATCTTAATCAACGCTTGACATAACCTTCAACTTGATGAACAGTTAGGATAGCGCCTTACGAACATAACAAACATCAAGAACTATTCTGAAACATTATTATTTCTCTGAATCTTCATATCACGCTCTCATGTGTTTACTTTGCATCTTTGTTACACGTTGCACACACTTTAGTTCACATACGCACATGGGGGACACGGGCAACTTTACTCTAACCCTTGCTATTGCTTCTTCAATAGTCTAGTGATCATGGCCGAAAGACGTTCATCTAGGTTAGCAAAGAAGATGGAAGTTGCGGGAACTTCCGAGAAAGTTACTATTGATGACATATCTTCTTCTTCAGACCCTGAGTGGGACGATGAGGGCCCAGATTACGAAGTAGGAACACATAACAATGAAACGCCTTCCGATAGCAAAGCCTCTTTGGGCGATGAAGAGGAAGGAGGGATAGGAGATAATCGAGCTCCTGATGAGTTTGAGTCTGCCATTATCTTGGAGTCACCCATAGACTCTGTTGAATCAACGATTGATGACGACAGACTTGTTCGCATATGTTTAAAGCACGGGATACTGAAAAGGGATACCCTGGTGCCTTCGAAAACTGACCGTCCTCACAATCCCCCAGGAGGATTTATGGCAATTACCCGATTAATGTGTATGGTTGGGGCTATCCCACCATTTCTGCCTTTTGTTGTCGACTTTCTGAGACAGATGCAGATTGCCCCCATGTAGTTACATCCCAACTCCTATGCTTACTTATATACCTTATATATAGCATATAGAGAGATTTTACGTACAGAGCTCACTTTCGACGACGTCCACTTTTTATATAATTTCAAGCATCGGACTCGGGAAACTCCTTCCTTCTCTTACTTCGAATCAGTCCCAAAAAGGAAAATTATTTCAGCTCCATTTAGCAGCAAGGCCGGCGATTCCAAGCTAGAATGGTTTTATATAAGGCAACAACCGGGGTGCGCCAGGAGATGGACAAAATCAAGTAAGGCATTGATTTTCTAGATCTCAATTTTGAATGTTCACGCCAACACATTAATCCGCTTTCTTTTTTTGTTTGCAGTTGATAATCCAAAACAAATATCAGATCAATTGTAGTTTAATCGGATGCATCAACTTCTTAATGGCGACCAAAAATTTCTTACCATCGATGAAGTTATTAAGGATGAATACCTCCATCATCACAGGCTATTGTCCATTACCCATAGCATAGGTCATAGGTCGGGTCCATATGTATACATTCCCCTAGTGGACATAATTCCTGAAACGGGGAGGGCTCGAAAAGTCCAACAATACCTCTTCGGACTTCACCTTCTCCATCTTCAACTCAAGACGATGTGCTGGCCAACATAGCCGAAAAGCGCCGAGAAGGGTACATCGTCCCTGGGGATGCTATTTCTCCTAAGAAATCATTGTCTCCTAAAGAAATGCCAATAGACGCTTCCCTAGGAGATGTCCCTACTATCGATGACCCAACATTTCAGGGCTTAGGAGATCTCCCCTACCTAAAACTGTCTATACTTCCAGAGGATTTTGGCACAAATCCTTCAGTTTTTACTTCTTCAGAGGAGACTACTCCCGTTAAGGCCAAAGAGCCCACTCGCGCTGGCTTGGCTTCAGACTCGGGTTTGTCGGGGGGAACACCACTTAGGATGCACTTAACACAATAGCACCACACTTCACAGCACTTACTTCTCATGAGAATACTGATTCTGAATTCCACTTACATTGTTGCGCAGGTACATTGTCTCGCCCTTACTATGACGTCAGGAAAATACGTCGCAGCATGACTAGACCCCCTTCCGATGTCGAGCATGATCACCGTGAAAGCTGGGTAGAGAGGACAGAAGGCCTTATGATTCTTATCAGTCGCGCACCTCGCGTTCTCGCTTCCCCGTCCGGTCGGATCCAGACCAATATAAAAGCTACCAGAGTCCTCGAGGAGAAGACACATCACAGCCCAAAGACCGAACTTCTCCTCAAGACAAACACAGTCGGGAGAGGAGCCCGCCGAAGGATACCGACTCACGAGGCAAACTTAACGTTTTTGATAAGCGGCCTAGAAAGGGTGATGCAGCCATCGTGCCCACTAAACATAAGGATACTGAGCTAACATACTGCGAACCTCCACCATTAGATGCTGAATCTAAAGTTAAGCGGGCATATCTGGAGAAGCAGTTCCCCGACCACTATTTTGAAAATATGACTTTCTTACCCACTCTCGAGCCTATTTCCTCGAGGTGGGCAGACGAGACCATAGCAAAGATTGACGCGGTCGAAAAACAATATTCGGAGATGTTCAAGTATTCACGTAACCTCTCCAGAATCATTCGAACTTTAATTACGGATATTAATTCAATGAAAAAGACTGCAGACGCTGACGCAAAAGCCTTGAAAAATTTGGAGAAGGACCTCAAGGACACACAGGCCCAACTTGTTATCGCTCAACGAGACGCCGCCAAATTTAAGCAGCAATTTGAAGAGTTACAGAAGCGTTATCATGACTTGCTAGAATCTCATAGCCAAGAGCGCTTGGAGTTGAAAAAGCAAGCAGAAGATGCTAAGTCAGATAACGCCAAAATGCAACTTGCTTACAATACTCTTGAGCAAGAAAAGGTCGAGTTAGCGAGAAAGAATGTTGAATTGGAGAAGCGAAACGCTGACTTGGCTTCCAAGTTGATGGAGGCCGAGAATAGGGCTGCCCTAGCGGAGGGTAATATGGAAAATGTTATTAAGTCCGCCGAAGAGACCCGCTAGCAGCTGTCAGAGGCTCATCTTGAAGTGCACGGTTTCGGCGAATTACTGATTGAATTATTCACGCGTATAATTCGTCGCCGAAACATCTCTTGGATTGAAGATTATCCAACTACCTTGGTTCACGTATGGAGTCAAATTATTGAATGGGAGAAAGAGGAACTCAAGGTAGATTCCATCGATGAAGATAAACTCATGGAAAAATATCTGAGAGATGATGAGCTGGCACGTCTGGCCGAAGGGCGTCGCCTCATCACCGCTGCTACGGAGGAGGAGAAGCGGATGGCCAAACAAAAGAACATCCCTAGGGCTAGTTCTTCTTCTACTACTGCCGAAACTTCTGAAGTCGAGGGATATGACCTCGAAAACACGGAGATCACTCAGGCATCTCTCTTATCTCCCATACCCGAGACGGCGTCAGAGACGGCAGTCACTCTAGCTGAGAAATCATCAGAAGGTATTTCTACCTTTTCACCCCAATTCGTCAGGCTGTCTCCACTTTTCATCACATAGTTAGGCAATCGATGGAGGATCCTTTATTTTCTCCTGAGTTGATAACCGTTGCTTCTCATTCTGTAGGTGTTGAACCGACCGAGAAGACTGACGTGTCTCAAAGAACCACCACCAGAACAAAATCCGTGGAAAAGGTTCAAGGAGAAAAGGATAAGGCTGCCACTGTAGAGTCAGGAGGGGGAGATGAACTGTCTAAGGACGATGTTTCTCATGATGAAGAGATGATAGATGCCTTGAAAGACGATGGCGGTAGCAAGGGGCATGAGGAAGACCCCAATGTGGCTATAATTGGGGATTCAAAAAGCGCTGATGACATCACTTTAGCTGAAATGAAAGCCAAACAAGACAAACGTATGCAGCTAAAAGTTGAAGACCTGAACCCTGAAAGCCTTAAGCCTCTTGCAGTGGTAGATCCTGGATCAAGGTTAGTCGTTAAGCTTTCAACTAGGTCTATTACAGAAGAGCTTGCTAAAAAGTCTTCTCTTGATTCCAATGTTCCAACTCCTGGGAAGAAATCATCTGATTCTAGCACTTCGGTTGCAGGGAAGAAAAATCCAAAGCGCATTCTGACTGATGCTGAAAAAGAGGCTAAGGATGCTCAGAAGGCTGCCAAAAAATCCAAGTCCGCTCCAAAGCCCAAATGATGAAGTGCTTTGTTTTATTTTGGCATTTAATTGGTTCACAATTGTTGCAGCGAGTGCGGCCCTCGCATCTTCTTTTTTGCTTGTTTTCCTTGTACAAACTCACATATTTGTAAATAAAAATAGTTTATTTCTTGCAATTTCTAATAATCGTTAGTTCAGCACTTAAGTGAAAATACAAAAGTATGTCATATTAAAGTTATATAATGAAGTCATTGTTGAGGGGAATATGTATGCACATATACGCCCCCAGTTAATCTTGGATAACCGAGCCAGAATCATTCAAGATTGATTAAATTAAAAAATCCTAATGCCCCCGATTCTCTGACGGGGCCAGATTCCTTTTGTCGTTGATGCCTATTCTTTCTAGCATCTTTATACTCTCCTGTCTCATAACCAGGTTAGAGTTTCGTTGAGGCGGTCTCTCATCTGGGTGCACCTTCACGCCTCAGCGGACGTCGTCTTCCCGTCCTTTATACTCTCTCTCAATTCTTGAGAGTTAGAGTTAAGAATGTCGTCTTCCCATTCTTCTGTGTTTTATCGTACAGACAGTCATTTTATTTACTCATGCACATGGGTCATCCTCAACTTTCCAAATTTGATTTAACATTTCGTGTTTCACAGTCATGATAGAATAATTGTTGAAGGTATAAATAATGCAGGAAAGTAAATGACACACGATATTTTTATAGTGGTTCAGCTAAGTCGTAGCCTACATCCACTTTATAATCCTTTGTTCACATAAACAGACTTTTTAAGGCAAGTCGTGTCTTTTTACATAGCTTATAAAAACAAAAGAAATGACATTTCGTATTCAACTCAGATATCGTCGTAAGTGCTGAGCGTTCCAAGCTCTGGGAATCTCCTCACCGTCCACGGTCGTTAACTTGAATGCTCCTGTACCAAGCTTCCGTTGGATGGTGTATGGCCCTTCCCATTTTGGACCCAATTGGGTCGAAGGCGGGAAGACCTGTTTCAATACTAGGTCTCCTGGTTCAAAGGTTTTGAGGCGAACCTTCCGGTCATAATAGCATGCCACTTGATGTCGATGTCTCGAGGCACGCAAGTCGGCTTCATCTCATTTTTCTTCAATCATATCAAGAGATTCGAGGAGGAGTGCTTTATTTGTCATCGGATCAAAGTACACAACTCGATGAGAAGGGACTTCCAATTCTACTAGGATCACTGCATCTGACCCAAAGGAAAGTGAATAAGGAGTATGGCTGGTAGCCGTCTTAAAGGTCGTCCTGCAGGCCCATAAAGCTAATGGCAATTCATCTACCCATCTAGCTTTGACCTGCTCCAACCGCTTCTTTAGAATTGATATAATGACTTTATTTACGGCTTCAACCTGGCCATTTGACTGCGGGTAAGATACTGCTGTGTATCGTTTATCAATCTTATATTTCTGGCAGAAGTTTTTGAATTCGATGCTATCAAATTGCGTCCCATTATCGGTTATGATGGTCTTCGGAATCCCAAATTGACAAATAATGTTTCTGACCACAAAACTGATAACCTTCCTCGCCGTGGTGGTTGTTAGAGGTTCAGCTTCCACCCATTTTGTGAAGTAGTCCACGGCAACGATCGCGTACATAGCTCCTCCTCTGGCAATAAGCAGCACTCCAATAATGTCAATTCCCCACATTGCAAACGGCCATGGACCTACCATTGATTTGAGCTGAGTCGGAGGCGCTCTGGGAACTTTGGCATACCTTTGACATCTATCGTAGCGTCGTGAATAATCAGCCGCGTCTTTATTCACGGTAGGCTAGAAATATCTGTACCGTAATACTTTCTTTGCTAGGGTTTGGTCCCCAGTGTGATCTCCACACTCACCTTCATGCACCTCTTGCAGTACACGTTTGAAGTCGTCGTATGCGATACACTGTAACAGGGGCATTGAAAACCCTTGACGATAAAGGACGTCGTCCTATAAAACGTATCTTGCAGCCTTGCGTCTTACAGCTCGTCTTTCGCTCTTTTTTAACGGGAGGGTTCCATTCTTGAGAAAATTCTTAATCGATGTCATCCAGGATTCTCTTTCTAGTTCAACTTCCAAGGCTAGCTTTACTTCCATTAGGTCAAAACTCGGTGATTCCAACACCTCTATCGGAACTATTTCGGTTTCTTTAGGGTCATCAGAACTTGCTAGCTTCGCCAGTCGATCTGCTTTCTGATTTTCTGCTCTTGGAATGTGTGTTATGCTATAATGCTCCAATTATTCCAACAACTCCTTTACCTTCTTGAGACAAGTGATGAGTCGAGGTCCTTTAGTAGCAAATTCTTCCCGAACTTGACATACAACTATCTTGGAATTGCAATATATATCTAATGTCTTCACTCCCGAATCTTTGGCGAGTTTCAGCCTAGCAATCAGGGCTTCATACTCGGAATCATTGTTAATAGCAGCAAACTCTAACCGTAATGCATAGTAGATAGATCGTCCTTCAGGAGTTATCAAAACAACTCCGACGCCGGACTTTCTATCATTCTTGGCTTCGTCCGTATATAATTTCCACGAACTAAGCTCTAACTCTCGATCCAAAGAAACTACCTTGTCACCCACCGTTTCCTCTTCAGGGATTGTAAATTCAGCTATAAAGTCAGCCAAGGCCTTCCCCCTTATTGATCTTCGCGGCTGAAAGTTAAAATAAAACCGACGCAGCTCAATATTCCATTTAAGTAACCGCCCCGATGCTTCAGGTTTCTGCAACACTTATCTTAAAGGTTGGTCAGTATACACAACTATTGGGTGTGCCTGAAAATAATGGCGGAGTTTGCGGGAAGCAATCAAGACGCTATAAGCAAGCTTTTCTATCTTCGGATAGTTACGTTCTGCAGCAGCTAGTTTTTTTGCATACGTAATACACAAGTTTCTGAACTTTATCCTCTTCAGGTACCAATGCTGCGCTGACGGCGTGAGATGATATCGCCGAGTAGACGAACAAATCCTCTGGTTCCATAGGCTTTGATAATATTGGAGGCTTTTCTAAGAAATCCAATAGATTCTGGGACGCCTCCACGCAGTCGGGAGTCCACTCAAAATTTCGCTTTCCCCGTTTTATGAGATCGAAGAAAGGTACACACTTGTCTATTGCTTTGGAGATGAACCTGCCCAATGCCGCAACCTTCCCAGCTAAGCTTTGAACATCTTTGATCTTCCGTGGCTCCTCTATATTCCGAATTGTTGCTATTGGGTCTGGATTGATTTCAATTCCTTTGGAACTCACGATAAACCCAAGGAACTTGCTTGATGCCACTCCAAAAGAACACTTCAAGGGATTCAACTTCATCCCATACCTTGCCGAACATTTCTGCTAAGTCCTTCGAGTGATCGGGAGATTGTTTGGATTTCATGAGCATATCATCTACGTAAACTTCCATGGTTTTCCCAATTTTATTGTAAAACATGCGGTTGACCATGCGATGATACGTGGCTCCCGCATTTTTAAACCCAAATGGCATTACCACGTAACAATACAACCCCAAGTCTGTGATAAAGCTTGTATGCTCTTGATCTGGTATGTGCATGGGAATTTGATTGTACCCGAAATAAGCGTCCATAAAGGATAAAAGTTCATGCCCGGCAGTTGAATCTACTAGTTGATCAATTCTGGGGAGAGGAAAGCTATCCTTCGGGCAAGCCTTGTTCAAATCAAAAAAGTCAATACACGTCCCCCGCTTCCCATTTGACTTTTTGACCAGGACAGGATTCGATATCCAGTCGGGATATTTCGAATCCTTAATGAATCCATTACCTTTTAATTTCTCTACTTCTTCTTTCAAAGCTGCTGACTGCTCTGGGTCCATCATCCATCTCTTCTACTTGAATGGTGGGTGCTTTGGATTAATACACAAAGAGTGGCTCATGATGGTAGGCGAAATCCCACACATGTCAGCGTGAGTCCAGGCAAACACATCCAGATTTGCCTTTAAAAAATCAGCTAATTCCCTCGCTCTAACTGGATCCAGTTGCAAGCCGATATTTAGTACTTTTGTTGGATCCGTTTCATCAATAGGTATATCTATTGTTATTTCGTTGGGAGTTGCCTTCTTGTCCCCGGGTTCTCTATCCTCTCTAGGGTCTATATCCTCGAGGCCGTCTGAGGGCGACTCTCTTGGGGAAGGACCCCTTAATTGCTATGCTTAGGCCTCCTTTGGAGGGGTGGAATCATCCTTAGCATCTATATTCAACCCCTTCATTAACATCTTTAACTCTGCCACGTAACAGGCTCGTCTCGTAGCTTGGTCGCCCCTCATCTTCCCAACTCCTGAGTCAGTCAGGAATTTAAGCAGCAAGCACCAAGGCGCAATACATGCCCTAAATTTGGCTAGGACCGGTCAGCCTAGGAAGGCATTGTAAGGTGACTCCAAATCCACAACTACAAACGGCAGGATCCTTACTCTCTGGCGATCTCCCTGCCTTAGTGTGACCGGTAATTCCACAAAACCCATCGGAGCTGTAGATGCCCCGTTAAAGCCACGTATCCATCCTTGACATGGCTTTAAGTCTTTT
The DNA here is from genome assembly GCA_030737875.1 of Allium sativum. Taxonomy (NCBI): domain Eukaryota; kingdom Viridiplantae; phylum Streptophyta; class Magnoliopsida; order Asparagales; family Amaryllidaceae; genus Allium; species Allium sativum. The sequence continues at coordinate 253,677,662 of CM060927.1, read as the reverse complement.
GCTTCAAGCCTCATTTGTTTGAAAGCTTTCTTGAAGAGGATATTGACCGAGCTTCCGTTGTCCACTAACACCTTGTGGACTAAAGCAGGGCCAATTGCCATGGTAATCACTAGTGGAACGTCGGTTGGAGATTGAACTCCAGAATCATCTCTATTGCGGAACACGACATCATCTGACAATGTTTTTTGTTGTTTTATTGGAGTGACGTCTTCAAGGCTACTGCATTCTCCTACTTCAAAATTCTTGGCAGCATTAACGTACTGGTCCATTGCTTTAAAACTACGACCAACTAAGTGAGTTCCGCCTATAATAGAGTTAACGACGATCCTCTTACCTTTTTGTTGAGATGTGGGTTTTGAAGCAGGCTGGTCTTGGTTCGGGGCTTGTCCCCCTTGCCCCCTGTCCCTTGGGGCGGCCTTGTACTCATCCAACTTCCCTTCTCGCAGCAATTTTTCGATGATATCCCTCAAATGACGACACTCATTAGTGGAATGACCATGTGTACCATGAAATAAGCAAAACTTTCCTGTTGCATTCTCTTTCTCAGTAGAATCTCTGGGTGGTGTTTTCTTGTACTGCAATATGCTATATGTATCTAAATAAATGTTCTCCAACGTATCATTTAACGGTGTGTAATTTTCAAAAGTCTGGAATCTGGGTCTTTTGTTAGAGCTATTCCCTTGGTTTCTGTTCCTTCTATTGCCGTTCCCATTTCTGTTGCTATTACCACCACACTGGTCACCAACATTTACTTCCACCTCCCCTGAACTGTCACCAGATTGTTTTACAGCAATGTTACTCTAGACACCCTCCTTCGAGGCCCCTTCGGACTTTCTCTTTCGATTTGCCTTAGCTTCTTCTCGCCTTAAGTGGACATTAGCCTTTTCATAGAACAATTCTCTAGTATGAGGTGGTTTTCCAGCCAAGTAATCCTTGAACTCTATGTCAGGATCTACCCCTTTTATCAAGGCCATCATGATAGTGGGCTCATGGTGATCACTAACTTCGGTGACGGCCAAGTTGAAGCGATCCAGATATGACTTCAAAGATTCTCCTGGGGCCTGTTTAATTCGTGACAATTCTATGACTGTCTTGGACTTTTGGGCATGGAGTCGAAACTGATTCATGAAACGCTCACTCAACTCTGTGAAATTTGATACCGACCGAGGAGGAAGTCGGGTGAACCACATCAATGCTACATCTTCAAGATAGATTGGAAAAGCTTTGCATTTTACGGCGTCCGGAGCTGCTGCCGCATTCATGAACCATGTGTATCTCATCAGATACTGCCCTAGGTCTGTTCTTCTTGAATATCGATCCATCTGAGGCAAGTTGAATCGCCGGGGGAACTGTAAATTCAGTATGTCATCTGTGAAGGGGGTACCAATCTTCATTAGTATAGTTCCGGCTTTCGGACATGATCTTGCGCACCATTGCCCATACATAGGCACTTGTTAATGTTTGCACAGGCTCTCTCGATCTGATGTTCGGATTACCCCTGGGTTCCTGATCAGGGGATAACCTCTTGTTTCTGGCAGCAGCTGCTCTACTTTGCTCTTTGTGAACCCGGTCGATCTCAGGAGGTATAGGTTGGAGAAGTTGTTGCTGCGTGGGGTTGGTAATATTAGGATCTCTGGGTAAGACGTAGGATCCGCGCATGGGTAACAACATAAGCTGTTGTAGGCTCGGGTCATCAGGGCCCAATGCACGAGCAGCGTCCTCTCGGGAGCCCAAAGATCCAAAAGTCAATTGATCAAGGTTCTGATGTCGTTCAAGCGGCCTCCTTACGCGAGGGCATTCTTCCTCCGAAGAAGATGAATCATCTGTAGTAAGATAGCGTGTTGGGGAAGGAGACTTCTGCCTCCGGAGCTCCTGTAGTTCTCTACTCATAGTAATCATGTTTTCCTGCATGTGAAGGTTGTCACGCCTTTGGGCTTCCAATGCTTCTTTAGTGCTCTGAAGCACGTCAAGAAAACATGAAAAGTCTCCCTGAGTAATGGGTGCAGATGGATCAGGCTGAACATTAGTCATCGTGGATGGAATCGGAGCGTTGGTGGGAGCTCGAGTAGAAGTTCCAGCTTCATTCTAGTTCGGATTGGATCGGTTCACAGCAGCCTGGTCGGGGCGGTTCGAATGGAGGGAGTGAGATCCTTCAACCTCACTAGACCGGATCAGATCGGTGCCTTCCACCCTGTTCGGATCAGCGCCCCCATCCGGTTCGAATCCTCCTGGTCGGAGCGGTCTGCTCCAGAGCTTTGAGCGCGTGACCTTGTTAACAAAATAGCTTGTTGATCTTCTCTGGAATCATTTCCCCTAGCGCCTTGCACTTCTTTTCCTTTGGTCTTAGCCATAACACTTGATTCTTCGACGGTTAGTCAACAAGTACTGAAAGATGTCAGAGACGAGGGATTAACTTCTTTGAACTCGAAGGTCCAAATAGTAGAATGATAACCCCGAAAAGACTGAGAATTCGAAGGTTTCTCTGTGAAAGCAACAAAAATGTTAGATCGAAATTGGTTCTAACACCCAAACTAGCTATGATTTCAATGAAACAGAATTAAAAAGCAACGAAGAACACACGGTTTATAGTGGTTCAGTGTTAACGATCCTACGTCCACAGTGGTTCGGTGTTAACGAGCCTACGTCCACTTTCTATTCTTTTTATTGATGATTTGAATGCAAATACAGCAATGATTCTCACTCAACTTCACAATTACAATGCATAAACTCACTCAAATCTCTCCAAAATAGACTTTAAGAGATGACTTTGATCTGAATGTAGTTATGAAATTCGGCCATGGAGGAAGTTAGAACTGAGAATTTGCCAAAAGATCCTTTCAAATGCCTCCAGATGGTGTATTTATAGGTGAAAAATCTCTTCGAAGTGGCTCCAATTCGGAATTGTGTGGCACCCATCCCATAAGAGTCGAGTTCGGAGGATTCCAGATGGTGACAACGCATCGATTTGGTGGGAGATCGTGGGAGAAATAGTCAATCTTGGTCCGAGTCTTCAGGGAACGTGTGTAGCAACGGTCACAGGCTCAGAGAAAGGGGTTCAGATCGGTTGCCTCCGATCCGATCCGATGAGGCCACTTGCTTTATGATGTTGCTGACGTACCCCTCTGATCCGATCCGATGAGGCCAATTGCTTTATGATGTTGTTGATGTACTTCTCTGATCCGAACCGATATGGTATCTGCGTCCTTGATCTCTACTTACTTCTTGCGCTATCTTCCTCCGATCCGAACCGATTGGTGGCTTTCTCGCTATTTGCTCTTTGTGTAGCCTAGTTCACAAAGTAGGCTAACAAATAGAAAACCTTATAAACTTCTGGTAAGTTTATTTCAAATCCCTTTGGATATATCTCGATATGACCTCATTACTTATTTAATATTGCGAATTAAGATCGCATCTCAATAACTCAACTCGCCTCGCTACTTTAAATCAAACCTTGGTTTTCGTTTCGAATTCCATTTCATACCTTCCTTGGTTCCTAGTCGTAAATCTGTAAGGAATTGATTCTCTGAATATCAACCCGGAAGGCTGAAACCAACATCAGATCAATACTCAGAAAATCATTTAACTCAACCAAAAAGTTTCAATTTCTCAATTTTCATATCTTTGGTTTTTATTCCATTCATAAACTGTTTCTAATAACTCATTCCAATCATATCTTTAATAAAAACGTGGGTTTTATTACAACTCTGTCCAACTTGGATTTTATAAATCCAATTAATAAATTTCAGTAAGAATTCAATTAAATATTAAATCTAACATAACTTATATTACTATTAATAAAATTTTCTTTTAAACTTTATTTAAATATAAATAGACCTTATATTTTCATAACCCTCCATTAATACATCATAAATCCAAAGATTTACCACTTTGATTATTATAAAATAAATAATAATCAAATATCAACATTTATTAAAAATGGTATACTTCACTATTAACTATTTCCATTAATTTAATACTCAATTTCATTTAACTCAGTTGACTCGATCAACTCACACATGATTAATTTGTTAACCAAATTCCAATTCATATTTCCACTTAAATTAATAAAAAATATAATCAATTTAAATAAATCAAAATTACCTTGATAATTATTAAGTAAATAATAATCACTTTCAATATAATTCCAATTGTTTTCTAAAAACTTAATAGCATAAAAATTTTCATTATAAAACCATTCAATAATTTACCTTAAAACGTAAATAATAACTAATAAACCTTTTATTTCCCTTTTTATAAAGTTCTTTTTAAAATAATATATTTCAAAATCCATCCTTGGTTATAAATAAAATTTATAACTTCATTTTTATCGGCTTACCTGACTGTAAATCAATTCTTATAAAACAGTGTATATTTGTGTCATCTGCTATTAACTCCTCAACCAATATTACCCATTGGTTAATAACAAATATTGTTTAATTTACATTCAATAATCAATAATCAAGTCAATAATCCAAATCAGATTGGTTTAACAGTTCATATAATGATAATATGAAAATAAACGATAAATTTAAGGAATCCAATAGGATCCTGCCAACCTGTTTTTCCCTGAATTCAAATAGGTTGACTCAAATAAAACAATCCTTTCAATACGATAATTTATAATAACATGAATAATAAATTCAACTGATAACAGTCAACTAATAATAATAATTCAAGCATCCAATTTAATACTTTTATATTATTATAATCGTAACCAACAAGGTAAGTTACCTCGATTGGAAATAGTCATTAAAAATAACAATTAGGTCAGGTTAAATTAAACTAACGTTTAATTTAATTCAGTAATATTAAAAATATTCAGCATATATGCAACAATCATCCAATCATCAACCATTAACAAACGTTGCACACAAAACAAAAACCCTACTTATATAAAATACAAGTGGAATAAACCGAGTGAGTTAAACTCACCTTGGGTTTCCATCGTTGTCAGAATAGTCTGTTTTAATTAAATTAAACTAGCGTATAATTTAATTAAAAATGCTAGCTTCTTTTCAACTCTGTGCAATCCAGTTTCATGGTATCATGCTCATCGATGCTGTTTCAACACTCCGTGTTTGGTCCGATTGTGTTTATGAACCGTTGGACATATTATAGTATACGATTTTATTTAAACGAATATTTTGTTTTTCCTTAACTGAGGATGAACCGTTGGACATATTATGTGTATGAACCATTGGACATATTGTATAGTTTTTCATCATCAAAACCGAGGATCTAACATTAGGCACCTAAAAATAATGATTAGGCATTTTAGAATTTAAGTCACGTATGGTTATTTCATATGCCATGGTAAAATAGATTAGGTAAGTTAAACTTTAATTAGGCATGCTAAAACTAAGGCCACATTTTAATTAAGTTCTTGGAGTAATCTATTTCACCTGCGCTGTCCCTTTTGGGTCTTCCTCCCTATTAACGCCTTTACGCCGCATTATTCCATTATTTTTTATTTTCTTTTCTTTTTTCTTTTAATTTAATAAGGCCCGAAGCCTATCTTTATTTCCATGGCCTAAATCACTTCATCACACCGCCACTTTTTTTCTTCTGCATCTCCTACCCCATTCTAAAACAAAAGCTGATGCAGCTTTCTCCCCATCTCTTCATTCGAACAAAACAAAAACCGGCTACTCTTCCATGCTACAACGCGCGAGAGTCTTTAACCGTGCACCCATATTTTTCACGCGATTGTTGTTCCTGATCACCATAGGTCCGTGACCTCTCCATACCATTTCCATCACACCGCTCACCATTTCCATCGCGCCATCTACGTCACCCGACACTTCTCCGCCCGCTCTCTCTCCTTCTGCTGCCTCACACGCGTCGCCGGCATTCATGAGACCCGCCCGACCTCTTCTTGCAACCCCTCCTGAAATCCATCACCCCACTACCTGCTCATCCTCCAGATCTATTTCCACTTCTCGTTTACTGTAAAAACCGATGAACAAAAACTGGGTACAAGGCTGGAGAGTGGTTTGCATGCGATCTTAAATTTATAAGAATACATTGATTTAAAGCTTTAGTGTGCGTTGGTTCCCTCTCAAGCTTACGGTTTTAATTACACGGTGGCAACTATTTTTGTTCTTTGGAAAATAAAACAATGGAGAAGATACGTTGTATATACACACACGAATTGGAGAAGATAAGGCTGAAGTCATTTCATACATTCATAACCATCTGTATAGAGGAGTAGAGGTGTAGCGTTGCTTCCTTTTGTTCTTTTCAGCAGATGAGTGGGATGTTTCAGCGTGGAAAGAAATATCAATATGGGATCGAATAGAGGAAGAAATACAGTGTATGGTAGCTGAGATCCATGACTTGTGTTTTTGTTTACAGCAGATTAGAAGGGGCAGGTAGCATCTGTTACCAAGGTTCCGAGAAAGTGTAGCATGTTGGAAAAATTATAGGGTAGGTTCAGAATAGGGTTCCGTAAGTTTTTCACCTCTTCGGTTTCATTAATTCAAATTGAACATGACAAGGTAGTATGTCTTCATTTTGATGGGAATTTACACTATATGTACTTAAGCTAAGGAAATTAGACATGGGGTACCTAGCCTCGTTTGAAAAGAAAGAAGAGACGGGGTAGTGTTTCCATTTCTAGTTGAAGAGAGAACATGGATAGGAAGACTTCTGTGTTTTTATATTGGTTGCTTAAGTGTTGAGTTATATATTATTTGTTTGGTCCACGGTTAATAAATTCATACTGCTGTTTTATGTTACCATTAAGTATATGCACCACCAAACAACAACCCCAAACTCAACGAAAATAAATACACTGTTACGTCTTGACATTGTGGTCCTAGCAAAATTAATTTCATTGAAAGCAGACTCCTTTTGAACAACAACACTATTTTAAATTCTAATATTTTTATCGGTTCACATTTAAATTGAACGTACCGACAAAATAACTCTGATTGGCTCCGAACTGGAAATCTAGCAATAATTAACCATACGTATTAAAATTTGTTTCGTCAAAAACGGAGATCATTTGAAAAACGACTATTTCTAAGGCTTATATAATATCGATAAAATATTAAATAAATTCCAAAACCATTTAATATAATAAAAATAATTTATTATCGGCGAATATATCCAAACGAAATAATATATAGCTCCAAATAGAAATCAATATGGAGTTATAACTCAACATTGACATTTTCAAGTTAAACGATATCTAAACTATATAAAATTCCTTTTATATATATTAAATAAACATTATTGTTTATTAGCGAATCCATAACGACTTTTTTAAAATTTGATTTAGCCATAAATTACAATTTATAATATGAAATCCAGATTTTTCTCTTTCATTATGAAACTATAATCAAATAGATTCGAACGATTCTTGTTTCAAAGAATTTCGACTTAAAAATGGATTCTATATATTCAGTTGAAGTTCAATCCTAAATATTACGAACTACCATGAAGTTTCAAGTTCGTTTTAAATTAAATATAAATTTAAACATTTAAACGTTGTTTAACAATAAATTCCTTATATAATTCCAATTATATTATCAATATAATATATAAAAAAGATTTAAATATTCATACTTAAATAACTAAAATTCTGGGACGTTATAAGAAACTTATTCATAGAAGCAAAATCTAAAAAACCGCAACCCTTCACCTATACAAATGAACACTAAGAGTTCAAGGGGAAAACAAAAGCTTCAGGTCAATCAACAGTCTAGTGTGAACAATAATTTATCTACCCGATTCAATTAGATATCTATCGAGACAATGTCGCTTAGCGGAACCTGTTTCCCCTCGCTGGTATCCACCATAACCTAACCATCCTTGTGACCCTACATCTACAATGGTTGAACAAAATAAAAGATGTGCAACAAAATGTGGATCACCCCCAAACCACCCCCGTAGTTTTACCCTTCAAATGACTATAAATACCTACCTCTATATGCCAGGAAACACCATATATATGTGTACGCTTTGATATAGCTATAACTTTCGATTAATCAGCACATGTTGGGGACACCATACATGCACCATAGTTTTATCCGTAGGATGACTAAGAACCTATCAACACATGCTCGGGAACACCATATGTATGCCATCGACATAAGTTGGGTAACATCATGTAGATGTTCAAACTTTATTTATCAACATATGCGAGGATTACCAAGAACACTTAAATCTACCCGATTTACCCTTTCCATTGGTACCCCCAATGTGTTCGAACAAGTGTGAAAGCATAATGTTGTTCTCCACCAAGTTTAAGTTATAATTTGGATTTCGACAAGTAAGTTTTTGTATTTAAAGTGATGGAAGGGTTCCCTATCGAAAGCATCATGCATATATAGTGGACTAAAAAAATCCTTCAACCTAAATCCCCCTTTCAACTCCTTCCCCGGGTGTCGAAAGAAACATGGTAAAACCGTATGAAAACAATGTGCAAGCAAAAAATCAATGCAAGCAAATTATCCTAAGTAAACACTCAATAATCAATTGTTTAAATAGTTAAGGCTTGCTTTCAAAACACCCCTTTTGGTTCTACCGAAAAGTATAGAGGCGGTATCTCCTTTAAAAATCATAATTCAAAAAGCAATCCCCTTCGTTCTACCGAAGGCAAGTGAGATGACAACATCTCTTACTTGTTAAAGTTATAACATGCCATTTCAATCCCCTCGATAAGCATTGAGGTAGTGGCCTCAGATTTATATTCAAGACAAAGGAAAAAAACTCCTTGTCTTTATAAATCAAGGTTCCTAAAATAAACCCTTCAACATAGTCGAAAGGTAAGGAGGTAGAAGCCTCTTATTCAAAATAAGGTTCCGAAATATGATCCTTCTGATATAGCTGGAACGTTCAAAGGCGATAGCCTCTATGCTTCTTTTAAAACCAAGTAAAAGGAAAACATTCCATTTTGGCTCAACCAAAGGGTATTGAGGCGGAAGCCTCGAAGCCTTTAAAATAATAATGGCAACTACCCTTATATTATACTTTCGACAATAGTCTCATCCTCCAACCACAACGCTCGAAGCCCATGTGTGAAGGACATAGGCCTGGTTGGATATGACACTTCAAAAACATATAGCCAGTGACCTAAGACACGAAGGAAAGGTGGACGCCGAAGCCTCATACGCAACGACGAAAACCAGAATACTTCATATGCCAGCATTACAATTACAAGCATCCGAAGCTTATTGTAGAAGAGGAATGTGCTTCCGACCGTTCCAAAGGGTGCAAATGATAGTTTCCAAATAAGGGTGATGAAATTAACTGTAAATACAGAGAAAACTGTTTATTTCTTTTTTATAGATGTACTTTTCACCATCTCCAATACAATTCCTAAAGTCGTATTGGTTTACACAAATGGGTACTGATCCCAAACAGACTTTTCCGATAGGCTATGATTTCTGAAAATAAAAAGTATTAATTAATAAAATTAATTCCTTAATTAACGTTATTTTCACCCTTATCTAGCCAACTTAAAAAATTCATATCAATTAATCTATGTGTAGGGAAAATTAAGTTCACATATTTTAGAATACATCCTTTTTTTTGAAAGGAAAATGAAAGTTTTTATTCACTACTTCAAGAGTAACATCCAAAGAATACAAATAAAGCTTAATACAGACTCTTGACATTTTCTAGCCTTAGACTACCAAAACAGAAACTATATTACAACTGAAAGAATCCCTTAATGTGCAGCAAACCACCAAAGAGGCAGCATTGCTAAGAATACTCTAGCCACCAGACGAAAAATGACTTAAACAAATTAAAATATCTAAAGCATCCGCACCATGCTAAGAATAAAAAATACCGCTTATTTAAATTGAAGAGACCCAAGCATATAAGTGGGATTGTTTCTGGTATGTCTTCCAAATTTCCTTGAATTAGTTGCTGGCATAACGTCTTTTGTTCTATAATCTAACCCATCATTCAAATCATCATCATCAGACTGTTGCTTTTTCTTGCTTCCCTTTTGCTTATCACTCATTGATGATGACATAAATGGTAAGGCAGTAGATGGTCTAACATTGGGTGGTGGAGGAAGAATAAAGTGAGAAGGAGGTGCCAGGTAAGAGTATGGTGATGCTGATGACATAGCAGTATAAGATGTACTGGCCGCACTAACAAAAGAAGGAGCAGACATTGTAGCATTTAGGACAGAAGAGAAAGATTTGCTCAAGGAAGAAGGCGATGAAGAAATGGACGCTCCCAAATCAGCAGCAGCTATATGTGTATTAATCAATCCTTCTTCATTATCACAAAATAAATTTCCAAGGAATGTATCATTCAAATCAATACCAGTCGTATTCAAACAATCTTGGTTTCCAATTGTAACCCCTTTTCCATTTATAGAAGCTCCATGAATTCGGCCTGAAGATGTATTAATTAAAATGTCCTAATGTGAAGATCCATCATTCTCAGCTTCCGTAATAATCTGAGTTGCCTGTTCTGCAAAAACTATATCATCCCCATTGGTCTTATCAGTGTTTTCAATAGCTAAAGCTTCAAATGGATTCATATCTGCCTTCTTACCCTCCTTAGAAGCAACATCTTCTTTATTGTTATTCGCCCCTTTTCTTTTCCAATATTTCTTTGCTTTTGAATTCACTGTTGTCCGGTTACTTTGATTTGCGTTAGAAAAAACATTATTGTAGTTCTGATCTATAGGAGCATGATTCCTAACATGTGTGACAACCTGTTACTGCACATCATTATCCTTCATCCTTGGGATTGTGTTCACATTTATTAGCGTCATGGCCGAAAACTTTGCAAAATGTACAAATCCGAGGTCTCCAATCATAAGTTAACTTAACAAAAGGACAATTATCAACTTGGCCGTCAACCTCTATTTTATCAGGTAATTCAAATTCTGCTGAAATTTCAGTCAAAGCTTTAGCGTATCAAAATCTTTGAAATTTTTCAATATTGTTATCAAAGCATATAAGCTTCCCAACATGACAAATAAGCCAGTTAATCCCAACGAGTGTCCAAAGTATGTTTGAAATTCTATAGAAATGAACCCACACCAGCATTTTCCTAATTTGTGCTTGGGAATTTCCAATAGAAGGATCCCAGCGTGTAATTATAAACATTCGACCTCTAATAAAAATCAGATCAGATTTAAGTATTTTCTCCCTATCCATTTCATTTGAAAATTCGAAATAAAAATGTATACCATCAGATTTTATATCATCCTCGCCATCCAATTTCCAATATCGGTTCAGAAAAGTAACAACAAAAGTATAAGACAGAGTACCATCTAGGAAGAAGCCAACGAGGTGAATGCTCCAGTACTTCATGCCTTCATCCCTTACCAGATCTGGCGGTTTTTTTGGTTTGCCATCCCTCTCAATATCAAAATGTATTGGCTTGAATACCCCTGCATTTCGAGGAAGTGAACTAAAAAGTGACGCATAGTCAAACTTGGTGAAAGAGGGATAGGAATAATTCGAGGAATTCAGATTGGCATTTAGATTAATCGCAAATTCACCCTGATTAGGGTTAAGAGGCGAATCACTAGAATAATTGGAAGTACCCAGTTCTGGATTGGATAAGGTCGATCCCAAATTTAAATCGGAGAGGTTAACATATGATGGACTAACACGAGGAGGTGGTGGATCAAGGGGAATGGGTGGAGAAGAGTGTGAAGGGAGAGGTGGGAAAGCGGCTTTGGAACAGGAGGAAGAGGGTGATGAGAAGTTAGATCATGCAGCCTCCATGGATCACTAAGGGTGATGAGAACTAAAAAATTCAAAAGTGTTTTTTTTCTAAGCAGACGATTTTTTTAAATATATCCTTCTTTATCATTCCTATAAATATAAAGTCCAAAATTATTAATTAAACCCCTTAGTTAATTTTTCTTGTAATTAGCAAGTAACTGGACTTAGAAAATTCGTACATGCTTAGAAAATTACAAAATTAAAAAACATCTCCCAAAATGTATTACAAACATCATGTTAAAGTTTCAAATCAGTTGGAGACATTTAACTATAGGTTTTACCAAAACCCAACCAAAACACACGCAAATCAAGCATTTAAGTCATTCAAATTTTGTTTTAACAAAAAAAGTCCACATCATCATAACAACACATAAAAACAACCATGTCAACCTAAAAAATCCAAATCAAACCATATTAACCGAAAATAACATGGGTAAGAGTCATTATTTACCTTTGTTAGTGTTGAGATGCTGAGATTTATTGTAGAACATGAAGCTTTAATCTTACTAAGTTTTTCTTAAGTCTTCTCTTTTTCTTGAGATCTTTAATTATCCGCTTCTTATTTTTCTTTTAGGGTTTATGAGAATGAAAATAATGTGGGTAAGATATACGAAAAGATCTTATGAAGTCAAGTGTTCCCACTTATGTTTGACTCATTTTACCAAGTTCTTAAGGTCAACACATTACTTATTTATATGTACAAATCTCAGTTTAACAATGTAATCACATTATGCTTATCTAATTTATCCAATTACATATCCCGAATAATGTCTTCCATATATGAGATGTTACACGATTGCAAAACATGTTCAATTGATAACTAATATACTCAAGTTGCTCTTCGTTAGATAGCACCTCCATCATATCCAAGATTGGGGGGAAAAAATTCTTCGTGGTATCACATCCTAAATGTGAGCAATAACAGACATAAGAGAAACGCAACTCGTCGTCGTCTCAACAGAAGGGTCTGTATGTACAAAGATTGCGGTCTGTTTGAACTCGCATGTCGGTTGAAGGATGAGCATATGAGATGAGCAGTTACGCTATTGTTAGAGTTTGTGCCCTAAAGGCAATCCATTTGGTGTGATTAATAACACTATTGATGTAATTGTTTTATTTGAAATGAAAATATTCTGTCATGTTATATCTACTGCGTAATATAAATATTAACTTAATAGAAGTCCTTAGAATATTAATACGGATTTATATAGTTCGAGTAAGCGACTTAAACATAAGATTATACAATATATATTAAGTATTATAATTCTTAAATGTCCCTAGTCAAGTTTTATTGTTTACATAGGACAACAATAAAACATTGAGACTAGTATGTTCGTTGACTGATGATAATATCTCATTGATCATTAATATATGTGATATTAATGTTAATACATAAATATGTATCGAAGAATAGCGTATTGGGCTGACCCACCATAAAAAACTACATGTAATATAATTAACAGTATCATAAGTTATTCTCATAATGACAGTGATGTAATGATCCTCAGACCTAAAAACCATTATAATTTTATTCGAGGATATTTGTGTTTTGATATCATCAAAAACTACTTTTAAACGCGTAGACGATAAAGATGATTATTGGATACATCTCGAATCAGTTGAAAATTATGAATGATCTAGATGAAATTTAATGCTACGATATAAGTAGAGATATCCATGGGCCTCTTGATTGAATGAGACTATGAAATGCATGGTCGTGCTCAAATATTGATTTGATTTATATAGTCTACTCATCAATAAGATAAAAGGATTAAATTATAACTTAGCTAGAAGTGACATATTGGTAGATGCCAATCACTGTTTCTGATTTTCAATGTGATTTAAAATCATTGCCAATGTTGTAATAACCTATAGGGTCACACACTAAGAACGTAACAAAGGGTAAGCCATTCATTGGATAAATTAAATTTCAATCGGTTGATATTTTGTTTGAAGTTGAAATGGTATACTTGTTATTTCCTAAGTTTATGGTACACATCTATTATTATAAGGGTAATCGTTACTTTAAATTATATAGACACGGCAACCATAAAATGTCAATAAGATAAAAAAGAAATAGAAACCCTAAAAATGGCGGCTAATAATGCTCCTTTTCTTCTTCTTCGATTCGATCGAAGAAGAATGCGTTCTCGTGGATACCAATGGAAAGCCAGCGCTTTGTTGAGCTAATTGATACGAATTATAGTTGTCTTCTTCATCAAATTCGTGGATCTGGAAACCGCAGGTATGAAACCCTAATCAATTTCGTTTTAATTTACTATTCTTGCAATTGAATATCCTCGCTTTAAACTGTTAAAACACTAAGATTGGGTGTCGATTCGATCGAATTAAATCCTTCAGCTATCACTAGTAAACCAATCTCCATGCAAAATGTACTGGTGGAGGTGAAAGTCTAAGGTGGAGCTACTGGTAACTTATACTGGCTAGTGCAATTTCCTATGCAACCACCAAACATCTCATCTAGCTCTATAAATTTCAACGGAGCATTTTCTTCTATTTCTGGTGTCTTAATGGAGCATCATTCAACCGTTCGTTAAATTCGCCGAATAAATCATTTTGAATATCTCATCACTCTCTAGAACCGCGAACAATCGGCTCCAATCTGTTTCAAGATGTTACAGGTTGTCTCGTTTATTTTCCAATTGTGTCTTAATCCAACTGTGACTAAATTTTTCGTTGAAATCCACGGTTACAGTTGATAAAAATGAACTTGTGCTTCCTCTAATGATCAGGTGATTGGTGCATACATTGATAAATATTTTGGGTAAAGTGAGGATAACGAGCAGGATAGCGCGTTTTGTAGCGTTAGAAAAAAATTGAATCATTCGACGCTTCGAATGCTAACAGTTCGTTTGTCAATCAATGGAAAAATTGGAGAAACAGTAACAGTCCATTTTTCCCTTCCTGAGGGCACCTTAGTGTCTAAATCTGTATATAAGATCTACTATGTACACACCACTTCATGCATCAAGATTTTTGCAAGCACTACTTCTAAACTGATATAGTGGTATTTTAAAGTCGTCGCTTTCGTTGTGTACATATTCTAAAGTGTTTAAATCCACTACTTGTTATAGATGTGATAAAGTAGAAATTGCACAAATAAAATGGCTATTTTTGTAGTGTCATATTAGCACGCTACTTCTAAAGATAGTTAGAGTTCTACGTCAGTACATGTATATCTATTGATATCTTATAATCACTACTTTATAGCTGTTCAATATGCATATACCTTTCTGTAGATATTTTTTCATTAATATTTTTGAAATGATACAATAAACATGCACTAAGTAAAATTAAACATCATTCCTGGAGTGTTTACTTCAGGATCTTTGTTTATGCAAACATGTTCTAACTTGGTAAGATACCATAATTCAATATATCAATTTTTACATAGGAAGCTGCAGAACCGAAGAAATGGAAAGAATCTTGCAGTGCACGAAGTCAAAGTAGAGTTGATATACTCAATATCATCTTTATTAATAATTATATTGGAAGCGCAAACTTATGATCAGACCGTAAACTTCCAAAAATGCTCTTAATGTATAGTTATTTAAACAATTGAAAAAGTAGCAATCAAATGAAAGAGCATTACTTTTTATAAATAGTGGCATTGCTTAAAATTAGAATCTAATATATTTCTTTTACAGGTTCAAAATGTTTTTTCACATATATTACCAAACTTAATATCACTTAGATCCTACAACTAAGCTACCTATATATTTAATGAATAAAAATAAAAATTCAAACTAATAAAAAAATTTGTTGCAACTTCAAAATTAAAATCCACATCAACTATAAATGTCCAAATGAAAAAAACATAGCTAAATATTTATGAAAATCTTTTCTTTTAAATATGTAAAATACATATTTTCTCTTTTAAAAAAAGAAGCAAGTACTATCATCATGTTCGAAGCGCATGTTTTAACTGTTACGTTATATAAACAATTTGTAAAAATTTTAATCCATGCGTGAAGCGTGTGGCGTAACACTCTATTGTAATGGTCATCATCGTTACATTGGTCTTTTTTAAAACAAAAAAAAGTCTGTCCTAATTTCTTTACTTTTTGCTTTTTCCCTTTTTTCTTTGTTTCTGTTTTCTGTTTTTGTGCATTGGGGGACTGGTGGTAGCGATTTGATCAAGGTAAACAACTTACACAACAAATATTTAAAATAAAAAAAGAAGGGGATAAAACGGATATTTGAAACCTGTGTGGCATGTTTGAATGATTAGTTAATTCAGAAGAAGTGGCTAGTAAACAACAGGTGAATATCTCAACTACAAATCAACTATACCAGTGGAGGAAAAGAATTGAAAATGTAAGAACAAACAAGAAAAGCAGGAGAAATGTTCTGCTGCTGTTGTTTCTTTTTATCGCTTGCCTAAGTTCCTTGTTTCCCAGCTCCACGTTCTTTGTAGCTTCGACCGCCTGAAAAGAACAAGCATGATTAACAGATGAATGACTTATTATCAAGTAGAAATCGATAAGACAATGGGTATACAGTTGTGTTGTTTCAGCATACAATCTCTTTGAATAAGAAAATACCTTGAATTACTTGATCTTTACTTGGAAGTTGGATAGCATTGCACCAATATAAATACTATCCCAACAAATATTCATCTATTAACATCAAATTCCAATGGTTGTCACGCAAAAATGCATCATTGAAATATAATCGTTATCAGAATGCTCACGGTTGTCTTTGTACGAACTGACGATAGTGAGTATATATATAATCTGTACGCACATGAATTATAGTTGGAGACACGGTGGTTCTAGTAGAAAAGCCTTACTTTCATGGTTTTAGCTGTAAAAATACATATTTTCAGGAAACCAGGAAAATGGCAACCTTGGTATTATTTGGGACACATCACTATTTTCTAAACTAATTTATTTTACATCCATCCCTTTTAGAAACTATTTTCTACATCCATTTTTTTCAATAATAATAATAATAATAATAATAAACAAATAAATCATTTTTACTTCTCTCGATTGCCGCTGTGATGTGTGTTACGACCGTTATGAGTTATGGACATTTACCCTAAGAGCGCACGGTATGATTAATGGATTATCACAAATACCTCCATGAATTTCACTCTTTTTTTTAAGGAATGTAACTCATAAAAGAAAATGAGAAAGAACCCAAGACTAAATTATTATAAGTGAATATTAGGCATAGGTCCTTAGAATTTAACTACTGAGTAATTGCATAAGATCATGCAATTATTTGGTGAATAACTACAGACATTTATGCAAATATATCAAATTATTGCATAAAAGTCTGTAATTCTTCTTTAAGGTGAATGGTTGCAGAAATTTCCGCAATTTTTTCAAAAAAATGCAGATATTTCCACAACTTTTTAGGTGAATAATTGCAGAAAATTTGGCAATTTTTTGTTATAACTGCATAAATATCTGCAACTATTCATTGAATAATTGCATGAACTTATACAACTATTAGTTAACTGAATTCTAAAGGACCTAATTTACGTACCTCTTTCAACAAGGATGTTCTGGATATTTTGAAACTTAATTGGAACCTTAGTCAAACTATTCCTTTTTATAATCATAGGGGTGTATGCCAAAAGTTTCCAAATATAAGACACCAACTAAGGAAAAATAATGGTAAGAACAAACTCATTGTCTCTCTTGTCTTACAGAAGCATAAAACAAAAAGTGGGGAAAAAGTTTTTCCATTTTTATGTAACTCTTGAGTTGTCTTCTTAAATAAACCTTATCTTCCAACTGATCAACTAAAGAGTGCAAATAATGATGAACAAAACATCTATAAGATAGCTAAGTTTCACGAGAGGAAGACGAGAGAATTCAACCAAATTAAATGCATCAAGGATGAGAATAATATGCATTCGGTAAAGTACGATGAAGTAAAAAAACAGATGGAAAGTATTTTGAAAGATTATTCAACGAAGAAGGTGACAACAATAAGATCAAGCCGAATGACTCTTTTGATGAAACCAACAGACACTCTGTTTAGAAAATTCAAGAGTCCAAGGTGAAGGAGACATTAAAACGGATGTAAGTGATATACACGTAAATGTGTATTTTTATCCGCATATTTATCTTATTTTATCTTTTAAATAATTGATATTGTGTATTTATAGCTGTGTTTTCAGATTATTGACAAGAATCATGGTTTAGAGCATTTGATGAATAAAGCATAAAGAATTTGCTGAAAAAGAGTGAAGTTAAAATTACTAAATCTTGAAGAGTTTAAAGCTTGAAGAACGGTTGCAAATAAAGTTCAGTTAGGTAGATTTGGCTCACTAAAGACTCATATTGTGTTCACATTGGCTCAATTGCAACCATTTCACTCATGTAGCGTTCACGTTAGCTCCTTTGCAAGGCTTCTCATTCATACACTGCACGTGTTCACACTGGCTCACTTACAAGGCCTCTTACTCTACAATCCCGTTCACACTAGCTTATGTGTTATTTGGGCTAAATCTTTAGTCCCACATTGTGGAATTTGCCAAGTAGTCTTTGTCATATCAGCTATAAACACCTTGTATCTCATTCATGTAAAGAGACATTGGGTTTTATTCTGTAATCTTTCTCTTGGAATAAAACTCTTCTTCCTCTGTTCTATTTAGTTTTAGTTTTATTTATGTTCATGTTATTTAATTTCTGTTTTTTCTCTTCTTTAGCTATGTCTAGCTAATCCCCTTTGATTAGGGGGTGATGACGCTAATAGATATGATTCAACATGAATCACATAGCTAATAGATGAGGACTTTATGTATGTAGATCTAGATTTTAATCAAGGGTTAGATCTGAACCTTCATATTCTGTGTCGTTTAAGAGCAATGCTCCTTCACAGGGTATATTCGTGTTTGATCTAACAATTATCAGATTTAGATCTAATTGTGAATCTGTCCTGATAGTCTATGGTTGTTTAAGAGCTCAGCTCCTGCATAGGCTATGCTTGTTGCTATTTACTTATCGTTGATTCATGTGTGTGACAGAAACATGAATTAGATCTATATTTATTTATTGGCTATTGATGAGTGTGAATCTAATCTATGTCATTATCCCCTAATTCTTTCTCTTATCAGATAAATCTCTTTTTTTATTTTATTGCTTTTATTTTCTGTGTTTTCAATCAATCAAAATTCTGGAATAACTTGATTGGATTTATTAACTAAAATATTTTTGGTCCCAGAGTTCGACACCCTCTACAACAATCCTTGTTGTTTAGGAAAACCGAACGGATTTTACAGTTGTTTACAATTGTATAATTTGTTCGTCAACAAATTTTGGCGCCGTTGCCGGGAATTCGTGGCACACTGATAACCCCTGTCCGAACCTGGCCCAGACCTGTATTCATACAATCTGAAATTGTTAATTTTAACAATTTTTCTAAAGCTTCTTTATAACCATAAGTTTTGCAACTGATTTTTCGACGAAAAACTCTCTTCTTCTAGTACATGCGCGCTTGCCCCATGAACAACCAAAATTACAATTCTTTTCAAAATTCAAATGATTTTGGTTTCAATTCAAATCAGAATGAATTTCAAGCTGAAAACTTTTCGAATAATTTCCACCATTCTCATCAGATGATTGTACCCGAATATGAAAATTGTCATTCTAGGATTAATGAGAATTTATCTGAGATAAGTCGACTATTAGCGCAAATGGATAAGAAAAATGCTGAATTTCAAAACAATTTCAACATGGGTTTCAACGAAAATTTTAAAAACCAAAATGATTTTTGTAACACGAGTGGAGGTAGAATTTTGGTTATCGAATATGAAAATGTGTTGCGAACACGCTAAATTTTTGGCGATGTTGGTGGTGGAAATTAAATAAGGAACAACTTCTAAGAGATGAGGTGGATGAATTTTTAAGGTCAACCAGTGAGGAACACGTAGAAACGATGAATGTAAAAAACAACATTTTGAAATCTAATGTGTCTATCAATTTTCTTGAAGAAAGCCTGAGTGAAATTGATCAAATAATGCATGAAATTTGGATTTGTCGTGAGGAAATCAAGGAATGGGCGCGAACTTTAGATGAAAAAGATTCTGAAAATAAAGATATCGAAAACATGCGTATCATTGAACAACTGTCTCAATACACCATTGAATTTTGGCAAAATCTAGAAAATCAGTTACGCGAGGGAATTGATGATGTTGATGACTTTGAGGATTCCATGAAACTTGGCTTGACTTACATCGAAGAACTGGCTCAAAGAATGGACAGTAGCGAACAAGTTTCTTATCGGATTGTTTATCAAATTTCTCTTCTTCAAACTGAAGTTACAAACTTGTTCAACAACTATAAATCTCAATCTAGCAACAAACAAGTTTCTGCCAACGTTTCTTTTGAACCAAATAGTCAGCCATTAACTTCATCACAACAGTACATAACGATTATTGATGATTCTGACGATATGACTGTTGATGAAAATGAAAATTTTGAAAAATCTCTGATGCAAAACTCTGATTTCTGCGAAACTGAAATTCAAACTCAAACTGATGCTTCTGCTGAAAATTCAACTCTTACTGAAATCGAAAATTTTCAACTAACAACTTTTGAAATTGATGAAAATCTTAATGAAGTTGTTGAAATCTCTGTAATTAATTTGAATTTAAATTCCCTTGAAAACAAAGACGTCAATCTTCAATTTGATCTTCCTCTCTCAAATTCTGAAAATTTTGAAAATTTAACAACTTTAGATTGTCAACTTGAACGAAATGACGAAGTTAGTAACAACTGTTTGAGTGAGGACAACATTGATGAGCGAGAACTTCTTGAATTAATTGACGATAATGTTGTTGGGTCTAAAACTGAAAATGAAAAATTTGAAAACTTTGAAATTCTTGTGGTTGAAAACAACGAAACTGCTGACTGTGATCTCAAGCACAATAATGATTTTTTTGAAACCGTTGAAACTCCTTGCGACTTGATCGTTTCAACTGAACCTCACTATGATCACTTGTTTTTCAATGATAAATTTATCCAGTATATGAACTCTTTCTTGAATGACACTATTTTTGAGAAAACACGATTTCGAAATTCACTGAAAATTCATTTGTTTGGATTTAACTTTAGGCTTACGAATGAACCTTTAGTCAACAACATTTCAAATGCCAAAGCAAAACTGAACAATATTTCTCAGAACAAGTGTGGGGGTGAGAATGCTGCACACGTCTCTCAGTTTATACATCATCTGAACAAATCAAACTTTGTTTCTGAAACTTTTACTGAACCCCAGCTCGATGACCTTTCTTTAGTTGCTACAGAAATTCAATTCGATTTTAGGATCAGTTGTAAGCTCAAAACTTTAAAATTAGCAACTCAAACTTTTGAAAAAACGAATTTTGTTTTTCCAAATCTAACACGTAATACAAAATCCTTTATGATTTGGTTTTCTATGCTGAAGCTGTGTCTCATAATCTTAATAAGGCTGATCCATTGGTCCATTGTGGACCGGTACATCTATTCGATGACTGCGTATTTTCTGCACACACACCTGGTAAGCCGTGCTGACCCTCTTATTTTATTTCTCTTTCACTAAGATATGTCTGATTAACGACTGTGAGGGCACAGTCACACTCAAGTGTGGGGGGGGGGGGGATTTACATTACATCAGCAATCAAATTTTATAAAGTAGGTCATTCATTGAACAAGGATTAACTTAAATTCATAAATAACACCTTGGTTCTTGTTTGATAAGTTGAATTGTTGGGTGATGGGAATGAACATTATTTATTCACTGAATTGTAATGTGTCTTTTTAAGATGCTAGCTTGAGACTGTGCAGACGTTAGTCGTGATCTGGAGTAAGTGTGTCAACCCTCGTTATACATGTTAGAACATGCAAGTAAAAATAATCAAAAAAAAAGAAATAAAAAATAATTTTGCACCTCCGTTTGTTGGATTTTCTGAGTTCGTTTTCATGCATAATATTTTCTTTTCCACTCAAATTTTCAAAATCGTAAGTCCTAAAATCCACTTGGCCCAATTAAGGAGAAATGACTCATTGTAGCGTTCTTCTTCGATACCCCACATTATTCAAACCCAAGTTTTAGTCGAATTACATCCATGTTTCGACAAGTTTTTCTTATATTGGTATACTTAAGAACCTTGTACTGATTTATTTTTAAAGGTTCAGAAACGTCACTTTTTATACCAATATTACACTACCCACTCCGTACTTGTTTTAAGGTAGGATAACCATATACCACATCTTATTTTATATGGGTTATCTATCTTACGAAACTTTGTTTATCATTCCTTTAAGCTTTTTATATAACATCAATCTAGACTTGTGTGTTGAATTAGGGTTATAGAAATAGAGTAACTAGGGCACAAAACTTTCCTTTCATGAAGTATTGGTTTAGTAGAGGAGGAATCAAATGAAATAATGTATGGCATCCATCTCCATTCATCATTCAGCATGCAAAAAAAAAAAAAAAAAAAAAAAAAAAAAAAAAATGAAATAAAGAGAGAGTCTCTCTGAATAAAATAGTCTTCATCATTCTTGACTATGGAGCATCCATTTCCATTCCATCCACATCCATTATACAGTACTTGGAAGTGAGGATTGTAGTAGAAGAGATGAAAGGAAACAAAAATGTTCATATGTGCTTTAGTATTACTTTATCTTTTGTAGCCTGAAGTTCAACCAATACACTTGCCCTCTTATCTAGAATTTTTTAGAACTCACAAAATTTTCCTTCATCTATGCATAACTCATATCCAATACATTACAGTTACATTGGTGCAAAATTATTCAAAAAAAAAAACAGAATAAAGAAATGATTGGGTGCACATTGTCGATGTGTAGAACTTTGGTTGACACCCTGCTCTTAACCTTCAAGACAATTACAGTGTTATCAAGGAATTACGATTTAGCTTGAAAATTTGTATTCATTTTTGCACTAATTATGGGATGGACAATTTGGGGCTAAACCGTTATTATTGAAGTTAGGTGAAATCCTTGGAATATAAAAGACCTTAAATATATTGTTTGATTAATCCGCGTACATAAGACGCTTTGGATTTTGTTGGTAGTATCCGCTGAAAACCCTCACGAGACAACACTCGTCCTACTGGGGACACCCAGAGTTTTAACGGCTTGTTGCATACGCTAAATGCAATCGTGTTTCCTACGAAAGTGTGACATATCTTAGTTTAGTTTATTCGAGGACGAATAAAAAGATAAGTGTGGGGGTATTTGATATACACGTAAATGTGTATATTTTATCCGCATATTTATCTTAATTTATCTTTTAAATAATTGATATTGTGTATTTATAGCTGTGTTTTCAGATTATTGACAAGAATCATGGTTTAGAGCATTTGATGAATAAAGCATAAAGAATTTGTTGAAAAAGAGTGAAGTTAAAATTACTAAAGCTTGAAGAGTTTAAAGCTTGAAGAACGGTTGCAAATAAAGTTCAGTTGGGTAGATTTGGCTCACTAAAGACTCATATTGTGTTCACATTGGCTCAATTGCAGACCATTTCACTCATGTAGCGTTCACGTTAGCTCCTTTGCAAGGCTTCTCATTCATGCACTGCACGTGTTCACACTGGCTCACTTACAAGGCCTCTTACTCTACAACCCCGTTCACACTAGCTTATGTGTTATTTGGGCTAATTCTTTAGTCCCACATTGTGGAATTTGCCAAGTAGTCTTTGTCATATCAGCTATAAATACCTTGTCTCTCATTCATGTAAAGAGACATTGGGTTTTATTCTGTAATCTTTCTCTTGGAATAGAGCTCTTCTTCCTCTGTTCTATTTAGTTTTAGTTTTATTTATATTCATGTTATTTAATTTCTGTTTTTCCTCTTCTTTAGCTATGTCTAGCTAATCCCCTTTGATTAGGGGGTGATGACGCTAATAGATATGATTCAACATGAATCACATAGCTAATAGATGAGGACTTTATATATGTAGATCTAGATTTGAATCAAGGGTTAGATCTGAACCTTCATATTCTGTGTCGTTTAAGAGCAATGCTCCTTCACAGGGTATATTCGTGTTCGATCTAACAATTATCAGATTTAGATCTAATTTTAGGTTTTTAGAAATTAATTTGTGAATCTGTCCTGATAGTATATGGTTGTTTAAGAGCTCAGCTCCTGCATAGGCTATGCTTGTTGCTATTTACTTATTTGTTTCTAAGAATCTAATTATCGTTGATTCATGTGTGTGACAGAAACATGAATTAGATCTATATTTATTTATTGGCTATTGATGAGTGTGAATCTAATCTATGTCATTATCCCATAATTCTTTCTCTTATTAGATAAATCTCTTTTTTTATTTAATTGCTGTTATTTTCTGTGTTTTCAATCAATCAAAATTCTGGAATAACTTGATTGGATTTATTAACTAAAATATTTTTGGACCCAGAGTTCGACACCCTCTACAACAATCCTTGTTGTTTAGGAAAACCGAACGGATTTTACAGTTGTTTACAATTGTATAATTTGTTCGTAAACAGTAAGCAAAATTTGAGGCCTCATGACATCATCATTGAGTTGTCGAGATACAGAAATAATCTGGTTAAGTAAGTTGTTCATTAATATTTTGAAATCAATCACGATGCCATATGAATGGAAGAGAAGCACATTAGTTTCGATCTTATAAAATAAAAGAGATATTCGAAGTTGCACAAACTATAAAAGAACTCAATGTAGCTTAAGGAGAAAGTCACTGAATTAAGAAGAATGACAAGCATTTAAAAAAAAAAAACAATTTGATTTCATGCCTGCAAGATTAATTGACCACAAAGGTGGTTTTCCTAATAAGACAACTTATGGAGATATTTAAAAAGGAAAAGAAGAATATACACATAGTATTTATCAATTCGGGAAAAGCACATGACAAAGTATCGAGAAAGGTTATGTGATAGCCTTCGGAAAAGAAGAGAGTCCAAATAAAGTACATTACTCGTATCAAGAATATGTACAATGTTGTGACTTGTTATGACTAATGTTAGTGCATGCGATGGTGAAACCAACGATTTTCCATTAACATAGGATTGCACCAAATGTTATCTTTAAGCACTTATATTTTTACCTTAGTGATGGATGAGATTGCGAAGGATATACAAAATGAGATTCCTTGTTGTATGCTCTTTGTTGATGATGTTGTGCTATAATAGAAGTTGATAGACAACTAGAGCTGTGGAGGCTAAAATCAAAGGGTTTCATGCTTAGCCAAATCAAAACAGATTATATGAAGTGCGAGTTCAACGTGTCAAATTAGACAATGAAACTTTGACCAGACAAATAGCGCCAAGAGGAAATCATTTCGATATTTATGATCAATGTTGCAATATGTTTGTGAGATTGATGAAAACATTACTTTATTTTAATTTTAGCTTTATTTCTGTCTTCACCTATGAATCTATTATATTTATTGTTACTTTCGGTTGGTTATTATTTTAGGTTCCATCTCTAACTGGCCCCAGCTTGTTTGGGAATGATGGCTTGATTGTTGTTACTCTAAGTGATCGTTTTGAACTTTTAGAAACTTGTTCATATATATGGATACAAAAACATAGAACAAGATGGAATAAAATCTCCGACCTAATCAAACCAGTGCATGTAAATTAAACATGTCATTTCTGAGCACAAAAATGTAATGATATCAACGACATTTTGAAAAGAAAAAACTGATGTACAACATTGTTTTACGACTCAAAAGAAATCTATGCAATCTAAGGTATGGAAAATGATGAGAGGCTGATTGTTCAGTTTATCACCGAGGTGAAAACCATGTAAGCAGCAATATAAAAAGTAGGGTCGGATGTCTCATGGTTATCAGTACTAAGTATCCTGGACTAAAAACTATGTACATGACACCATAAAACATGGAAGTTAGGTGTTTCAAGGTTGTTTGGACTAAGCACCGAAAGGGTGAAGATCAAATATGTCAGTTTGATAGAGCATGACCAACAATGTGGCTTGTTTAGTTCACTCTTTCTCATACTTTTAACTGGCTGAACGAGCTCTGCAAGCAGATAGGTATAAACCAGCCATGAACCAGTTCACCCTCTCAGATAATTTTATTAAACAAACCGCAACTTATACTGTATTATATACTATTTTATGTTTAAAAGTTTACAACGGCAAACTCTTTGTCGTTATAAACATAAAACGGCAAAAACTTTGTCGTTATAAACTTATAACGGCTAAATATTCGCCGTTTTACCAACCAGCCCCAAATTTGGTCCAAACTAGCCACGAGAAAGTAAACAAGCCATACCTGGTTTCTCCATAGCTTGTTTAGTAACTGAACAAGCCATTGTTGGTTGTGCTCTTAGTCCAGATTGAGCATTATTGTAAGAATCACGGCACCTCGAAAACCAAATGCATTTACGAATGTATGACAGTATGCTACATGTTTTGGACCAACACAAAGAGATCTGTTGTAACAACCCGAAAATCTGGGCCAGTTTAAAATTTTTATTTTGGCAATTTTAGCGAATTTTGAATATTTAAAATGAATTATTTTAAATAATATCGACGAGAAAATTTATTTTGAATATATTTAGAACGTATATATTATATACGTCGTCGTTAGAATATAAATAATTATATATAATTATAAAAGGAATTGAAAATGGCGCGGTAGTTCGATAATTCGATTTCAAACTTCAATTGAACATACCGGGTGCAAAACAATCCGGATTTTAGTGAAACCAAAAACATTAGGATCTAATTGTGAATATCTTTCCAACGAATTCGAAAAATCGAAATTTGATAGCGGGAATCAAAAGATATGTCCAGTTGAAATTTCTGAATAGTCGCTATGGAATTCAGGCCCTTAAAAATGGACATTTTGCAAACGACCTCGGATTTCGACGAAACCAGTTTTGTTGGGTCCGTGGTGTCAAGTTATTGCTAGGTTCCAAATTTCATAATTTTTCGAATCAATATGTGAGCGTGGCAAAGCAAAACGCGTTTGACCAGTTTCAGTTGATTTTAATCGACTGGAAATTGGCCATTTTTCGAACGGTCTCAGAATTCGATGAAATTAGTTTTGTTAGGACCGTATCGTCAATAAGAAGTTAGAAAATATTTTTCTGGAATTTTTCGGGTTCGTATGCGGCTCCAGTAAATTGAAATGTGCGTTCAAAATCAATATATATATATATTTATATTTTGATTTTGATGGAAACTGATCGAAACGGTCGAATTGGCTTGCGAAACATATTCCATTGTGTTCGGAATGGGGGTGAAACGCTATGGACGGCAGGCGGTGGGCCTCATTTCGAGGTCGAAATAAAAAGTCAACTTAAATGGATAATAAAATAATAAATAAAAATTATAACCCCCCCCCCCCCCCCGTTTTTAAATCTATCCTCTCTTCTCCTTTTTATTCACTTTACAGAGAAAAAAAAAACGAAAAAAACCCGAATCCCCCAATCAATCAAACCCGTTACCCTTCCTCCCCTTCGACTTCCGCCGCCGCCGCCCCGTTCAGACCCACCGCGCCAGACTCCGACCGCCCCCTCTCTAGCCCCCGACGCCCTCTTCCCTTCCTCCTTTTCTACCACCGAGCCACCCAAACCCTAGAACCCAAAATCCGCCGCACCTCCAGCCTTAGCCACCGCCGCTAGAGGTCGAGCCCCCCACCCCCTTGCGAGCCACCGCGAGCAGCAGGCTTCCCCCCCCCCCCCTTCGACAGCGCAGTGAACGACGGTGAGTTTGTTTGATTTTTGCTTAGGTTAAAAATTGATTTTTTTTTTTACTTAGGTTAAAAACTGATTTTTTTAACTTGAATGAAGATTAGATTTGTATTGTATAAAGGTTAGATTTTTAATTAAATAAAGAGAGGGTTTAGTGAGGTAAAAATATGATTTTTACTTCGAGAAAAATATAATTTCTATATTTTTAAAGAATTAAAAATATGATTTTTATATTTTTAAAGTATTAAAAATATAATCTTTACTATATAGAAGGCGTAAAAATATGATTTTTGTTTATGTAGAGAATTAAAAATATAATTTTTTACATGATAGTAATATTAAAAATATCATCTTTGTTTATGTAGCAAAATAAAAATCTGATTTTTATTTTATATACGTTGAAATAAAATATGATTTTTATAATGACATATTTGAAAAGGAGAAATCTTTCTTTTTGAAAAGGCGGAAACTTTATATAGAGAATAGCGTGATAAAATAGAATTTTTATCCATATAGCGAAGTAAAAATTCGATTTTTATATATTGAATAGCGAAGTAAAATTTCGATTTTTATATATTGAATAGCAAAGTAAAAATGTGATTTTTATATAGGTAGTGAATACGGGCAACGAAATAGACAAAAGAAAAGCAGGGTGAAGATTTCCTACCCATGAAGAATTGCGTCATTCAGTTTAGCGAAAGTGTGAGAATTTCTCACTCTTCAATTTCTTTTTCTAGTTATATATATATATACTAGGATGCAGACGGTGCTTAGTAGCATCCGACACAATCGTCCACAGACCATGGACTTGTTTGTTTGGTTGCATAGATTAGTTAGATGATCTGATTTGAATTTGGTTGTTTGGTGATTTTGATTGATGTGTGAATGGCGTGGGCCTTCACTAGACCGGGGATAAGGCTAGGCCTTGTCCCGTTTCTAGTATCGTGCCGTTATGCCGCCGAAATTTTCTAAAATATGTTAGAAAAATAAAAATATCATTTTATTTAAAGAATGAACTGAATAGAAATTCATATGTTGGAATAAAATATTTTATCGTTAAAAATATAATTTTTAACGTGAATGTGAATAAATAAATATTCATTTACAAACCGGACGGTTTGTTTATGTACACCTATTTGAATGACATTGATTGGGACGATAAATTTTACACATCGCTCAACTGCACAACTAAAATCTGTGTTTGATGGTTTAAAACCCCACACGGGTGTTGGGATGAAATTTGAAGTTCACTCATCCTGATTGATTAAATATGTCGATTGATTGATTGATAGGCTGTTATAAGCGTTAAATATCTATATTTGATGCTTATACAGTGTAGTGCACTTTGGTTGATGGTTGATTATTTTTCAATGCTATTATATGCGTGTGATGTATGGAAATCCATATAATTAATTTTATATGGTGATTGATTGGGCCTCATTCCAATTTAGAGAATATAGAATATTATAAAATAAAGGTTCATGTGTTGACTTTACTCATCCGTTGAGATTAGTCATGTGTTGAACGAAATATTTTAATAATAAAATTTACATCTTTATCAATATTATAAAATAAAGGTTCATGTGTTGACTGTACTCATCCGTTGAGATTAGTCATGTGTTGAACGAAATATTTTAATAATAAAATTTACATCTTTATCAATATAAAATAAAGGTTCATGTGTTGACTGTACTCATCCGTTGAGATTAGTCATGTGTTGAACGAAATATTTTAATAATAAAATTTACATCTTTATCAATATTATAAAATAAAGGTTCATGTGTTGACTGTACTCATCCGTTGAGATTAGTCATGTGTTGAACGAAATATTTTAATAATAAAATTTACATCTTTATCAATATTATAAAATAAAGGTTCATGTGTTGACAGTACTCATCCGTTGAGATTAGTCATGTGTTGAACGAAATATTTTAATAATAAAATTTACATCTTTATCAATATAAAATAAAGGTTCATGTGTTGACTGTACTCATCCGTTGAGATTAGTCATGTGTTGAACAAAATATTTTAATAATAAAATTTACATCTTTATCAATATAAAATAAAGGTTCATGTGTTGACTGTACTCATCCGTTGAGATTAGTCATGTGTTGAACGAAATATTTTAATAATAAAATTTACATCTTTATCAATATAAAATAAAGGTTCATGTGTTGACAATACTCATCCGTTGAGATTAGTCATGTGTTGAACGAAATATTTTAATAATAGAAATATTTGAAATAGAAATATTTGAAAAGGAAATATTTGAAAAAGAAATATTTGAAATAGAATATTTGAAAATAGAAATATATGAAGCCGTGTTGATTAGATTGACGCCATTTTGACGTGAACGATATTTATATCGATTTTATTCATTTTAAAATGAATATCGAAAAGTAATTTTGAAAACGATTTCGAAATGAAATGAATTGAAAACGATTTCGAAATGAAATGAATTGAAAACGATTTCGAAATTAAATGAATTGAAAACGATTTCGAAATGAAATGAATTGAAAACGATTTCGAAATGAAATGAATTGAAAACGATTTCGAAATGAATTGAATATAAAATGAATTTGAATCGATTAGAAAACCAATTTGAATTGAATCGAATAGAAAACCAATTTGAATTGAATCGAATAGAAAACGACTTTGAAATTAAATTGAATTGAATTGAAAACTAATTCAAATTGAATTGAAAGCGAATTGAAATGAATTCAAATTGAATTGAAATTTGAATTGAATAGAAATGAATTTTAAAAACGAATTTATAAAGAAGAATTCAATTTTGCTTTGAATTGAAATGGAAGTTGAAATTGTTTTTGAAACGAATTTAAAACTATTTATATAATTCATTTTAAATAGAAATCGACGAAATATATATTATATATATTATATATATAATATAATGGCCTGAATAGAATGCGCCGTGCCGCGGCAGTTCGTGAATTTCGACCATTTATTTCAAACGGATATTACGGGAGATCCGACCGTCGGATTCTCCTAAAACCGGAACCGTTGGGTTCGTATCGAAAAGAGCTTTCTAACGAATATTAGAAATTCAAAATCTAACGGTTGGATTTGGAGATACGTCCAAATCAAATTCGAAAAAAGGTCGCTGTAAGTGCAGTTCGACGGCCATTGATGGAAATCGACTGTACGGGCCTTGATAAAATTATTAAAAATATCAATAATTTGTGTAAAATCATTAGAAATGATTTGGGAAAAATTTGGGATGAAAAACTCCATATTTGAAAAGATAAAAATAGATTTTTATCGAAATGAACTAGTTTGAACTAAATTTAAAACCCGATTTGTTTTTAAATAAATAAATTAGATTTAAAAAGGGGTTTTAAATAATCGGAATTCCTAATATATTTGAATTAAATTAAATCAGAATTGATTCAGGGGTTTATCGTGAACTGTGTTTTAAATAACACTAGTTCTTCAACCCGATAATAAATAGAATGTGATTTGGGTTTGTCGTGAACTGTGTTTTAAATAACACCTAGTTCTTTAACCCAGTAAAAGGAGTTTTAATGAATCTGCAATTAGATTGAAATGGGGAATTGATAATTTAAATTATCAACTTTATAAAATGAGCGAGAACGGAGTATCACCAGTTTTGCTCCAAAGCGATAGTTAAATCTTTAATTAGATTTTAACGTGAAATGGTAATTAATTTTACCGATAACACCGTGGTGTTAAATATGGAGTATTACCAGTTTTGCCTCATGGGATGAATAGGTTGGGATTGGGAAATAAAATAAATAATTACTTCGGTGTGATTCGCTAATCTCGACTAGTTTGGAAAACCATAATTTGGTTTGAAATGACATCCAAAGGAAGATCAAAGGATAAATTTTAAAGAATTTATCTTGGATAAAATTAATGGGAACCTTTCCCTAAGAATTGAAATTTAGAAACTAGCTGTAGGTTAGCTAAGAAGAATGGTTTCCTAGGTATTGATCTGATGTTGGTTTCGGCCTTCGGGGTTAATATTTGGGAAATTGTTCTCTTGTTGATTTACGGTTAGTAGCTACTGAATTGGAATGAGGCGTATGTTGTATTTGTGTAACATTCGTTTTAATATACGCGGGTTGTTCGGGAAGGCCGGGTTTATACCCATTCTGAATAACCGATTCGACGATATGTCGAAGATGAAGACGGTGGTTAAAGACCGGAAGTCTTCACATCGTTCGGATAATTACTGACGATCCTGATTGGGCTGTACACCCAAGAGGATGGAAATAGTTGGTGGTCGTCCAGACGTACTTGGAGATGGATGGATATGCGAGGAAAGTGCCTCCGGTTTCGTTCAGACCCAGAATGGACTTGTAAATGGATGGTGTGTCTGACATTGTATTCCTTTATATTGTATTTGTTGATCTCTGCTAAATATATATCTGTTTGGCGGCGGAGAATTTATTCTCTTACTTAACGCCCTTCTCTGAGACATATGAGCTCAGAGGTTATATATTGGCAGAAATCAGTGGTACGATATGGATTGATAGTGTGGCATGCTGAGATGCAGTGATCCAGACTTTTTTTGAAAAGCAAAGTTTGGTGGTTGATGATCAAAGCGCAGCTGATATAGCATGGCTTTGTGTATAGCGTTGATCCGCGAGCCTCACACCCCAGTATGGTGGTAAACTGATGGTTTGATCAGTATGCTTTTTCGTGGATGGGCACCTTAGTGGTGTCGTGGATTCGGTCGACCGAGATGAGCCTAGTGCTCAGGGATATATAGAGTAAGCGGTGTTTTCTCTCGCTGGGACGTAAGCCGCGGTGGTACTCTGGTCCCAAATGTGCGGATGCAGACGGTGTTCTCTTGTTGGGACGTAAGCCGTGGTGAATTGCATTATGCGATCGATCTTTCGAATCAGGAGCCACCATGATGGAAATCCAATTTCCAATACGTGTATTTCGGTTTTATTTGTAGAGCCTAGTATGGCGACATAGTGGGATGGGGCACTTATGTCGTCTATGATTGATACTTATGATTTGAAGATATTTTATACAATATGCACTTATAATAGTATCAAATGATTTGTTTTAAACGTATCAAGCATTCTTGGCTATTATAAGGTAAAAACCCTATCCTCCGGCTTGCGTTGCATTGTGTGATGGGACCTGGGTCTTATAATAGCTTCATTTTTCTTTATTTAGCATTGCGCTGTTGTTTTATGCACTGGTGTTCTTGGGAGGAAACCCGTTCCGTGTTATACGGCGTGGT
Organism: Allium sativum; assembly: GCA_030737875.1. Classification (NCBI taxonomy): domain Eukaryota; kingdom Viridiplantae; phylum Streptophyta; class Magnoliopsida; order Asparagales; family Amaryllidaceae; genus Allium; species Allium sativum. The sequence continues at coordinate 253,645,021 of CM060927.1, read as the reverse complement.
CCCTTGATTTACCTAACTTTAAAAATAAAGATTAATAACTGTTTTTAGTTCTCACACCAGTCACATGACTGACCTGGAGTTTATTGTTTTAACCTAAACTCTGGGTGCCCCTATTTTCGACACGGGCAGCTAGTAGTTTTGGTTTTGCAGATTTATATTCACAGGATCCTGGTTTTCAGCTAGAGTGATATCCGGAAAGCTTTGTATCCGTATATCTCTTCTAGTTGTGTATTGTATTATTTTCCGCTGCGATGTATTTAAATGTAATTTAAATCTCTGATATTTCTTTGTAATATTCATTTATACTCTGTATATTCTTGTAATCTGGTGCATTGTTGTAATATACAATGAAATGTTCTTTTATATGCGTTCTGTCGTGGCTTGTTCTCGAACTATCCGACGCTTTCCTTTACGGGGAAGTTACGGGTTTTCACATCTGTGTGCCTCGTTGTCTAATCATGGCCTTTGTAGTTTGACAAACACCAAAAAACTTTCAGGAAAATAAGAAATTGTGAGAAATTTGACTAAGTGAGGCAAAGAAAGGTTGGCAGTCGTGTGATTGATCAACGGAAACATTGAAGGGGTTTTCTGCGATTGAAAATATTTGCATTTTCTTGGCTCACGAAGAATTGAACAAAAAATTTAGGGCTCCGAACAAGGAATTAGGGCTCCATTTGGAAGTCAGGACAGAGGGAACTAAATATTCATGACTGTAATTACATACTTTAAGAAGGCCATTTGATATCATGGATTCAATATTATTTGGACCCACTTATGAATAGAACCATGATTTAGATAATAAATTTGGTAATAATTGATTTTTGGACCCACTTATGAATAGAACCATGATTTAGATTATAAATCTGGTAATAATTGATTGATTAATAGACAGACTTAATTTACGGACAAAATTTCAAAATAGGCTAGTTTTTGAAACTAATGGCACAAATAGGCTAGTTTCAAAACTATTTGCAAATATAGGCTAGTTTTGACCAGATCAACGATGAGCTGGTCAATTTTTTTTTATAAAAAAATACGAGGAGCACTTGCCAAGTGTTCTAGTATACATTTACACTGGTGCACTAGCCAAGTGAGCCAGTACAATTTACACTAGCGCACTTGCCAAGTTAGCCAATACAAATTTACACTGGCGCACTTGCCAAGTGCGGCAATGTATATTTAATCATTTATGATAGTTAGTAATTGCAAATATTATTTGCTATATATTTATTTGTGATTATCATTATTATTTATTAGTTAGTAACTATAATTATATAGTATTCATTAACTATAATTTTTTAATTCGTAATTAGTAATTATTAATATAAATATTATTTATTATTACTAATTATAAATTATATTATGTATTTAATATTAATTTCGAAGAACAATCAACAATTAGTTAGTTAATGATAATAATTTAATAGCATTTAAAAATTAATTATTAAATATTAAGTATCAAATATTGATTATTAATAGTTATATTTAGTGGCATTTATTAATTTTAAAAAAACCAATATTAGATATTAATTACTACATTTTCGTTATTTTTTTAAAGTAATTATGTAATGGTAATTATTAACTATAAAAAATTAATTGCTAAATGGTAAATATTAAATATTAGTCTTAATTGCTAAGTATCAGTTATTAACTATTACTTCTTAATTATTCAATAGTAAATGTTAATTATCGAATAATCGATATTATTTATTAAATATTATTTACCAATTGTCAATAATTAACAATAGTTAATTATTATACATAAACTATTATTTGTTATTAATTTTAATTATTAACTGCTAATTTGTAATTACTAACTATCATAAATGATTACATATACACTGGAGCACTTGATAAGTGCGCCAATGTAAATTTGCACTGGCTCACTTGCCAAGTGCGCCAGTGTAAACTTGTACTGGCTAACATGGCAAGTGCGTTAGTGTAAATTTATACTAGCGCACTTAGCAAGTGCGCCCCATATTTTTTTCAAAAAAAAGTTGGTTAGCTGATCGCTGAGCTGGCCAAAACTAGCCTATATTTGCAAATAGGAAACTAGCCTATTTGTGCCATTAGTTTCAAAAACTAGCATATTTTGAAAATTTGTCCTTAATTTACTAGTTGAATTATGAATTGGGTTCCAAAAATTAGGTTTAAAATCAACCTGTTTATAAGAACAAATCTATCAATGTAATCTGAAGAATATTGTACAAATTTATACCAAACATTGAATACTTAATAATGCATTTACATATATAAAGTAATGAAATTTGTAAACCAGAATCAAAGAGGAATTTCTCAAATTTTTACACAATAGATATATCAGGAATTCTCAATGATCAAACCGAAATCAAAAGGAACTTTGCATCTAAACACAAGGGTTCACAACTAGTGGGGTGAAAGCAATAATCTAGCTAATTCAGTAATTTGCTGTGTATTTGTGATGTGGTTCATGATAGAGATCATAATTTACGTGTAAATTGGAGCAAATCCACATCGCTAAATCTTTCCTAGAAAAATAAATACAACTTTTAATTGAGATATTTGTAATTTATGGAAGCAAGTCTGTCGAAGATGATTTAACTTCCTTTCAGGAATTACAATTTAGGGGTATTTAGTTTAAAGGACAAGTTTCAAGAAAAAAAAATAGATCAAATTAAGGACAACTAAGTTTCATAATTAAATTAATGACAAAGGCCAAATTTTATTATGCAACATAAAATTCACTTTAAATCTCATTATTAACGAATTAATTTAGAAAATAAAAAACAACCCTAAAAAATGAAAGAAAAAAAATATGATTTTGAAATTATTATAGTCAATTTATGTTATTATAAACATATAAAAATAATCAGTTTGGAAAGCTAAATGAATATAGCTTTATAACTTAAAAATATAGCTTTATAATGTATCATCCAAATACATAATTAAGTCATTTTGAAGCTAATCTCATTTACACCATAAAAAAGCTATACCGTAAATAAAGAAGCTATATGCATTTAGCTTTCCATCCAGAATTTTCAGATATTGCTTGTTCTTCCATATTTACAACAAAAAAGCATTTCATAATTATTTTTTAGTCTTATAATCACAAAAAAATATTTTTATATTAATTTTTGTTATTTGTGAAATGCCAACATATGTCCTTAGTTTAAAATATTTGGACTTTTCCCAATTAAAACATGAAAGTAGTCCTTAATTTACATAGCAAAAGTCGTTTGTCCTTTGATCTATTTTTTTTCTAAAATGTGTCCTTGAAACAAATATACACTACAATTTAAATTGGCTAAATTGGTATTAATTCTATACTGCTTCAAAAGTTTCATACAAAGTGAAACAACTATGTGGCCTGAACCAGCCAAATACCCTTGAATCACATGACCTTAACTTTATATTTGACTGATTTTGTTGAAAGATAATTCAACCGGCCACATCTTCAGATTTCATTATTTACGTTGTTGATTACCCCATCTATAAGAGGATCATTCAACCATATCTTTCAATCTACTCGACAGAGTTCGATGAACCCAAGATTTGTTAAAAGATTGTCAACTAATCACAACTTTCATTTGCATCATCTATAACAGTGTCCGACCATTTCCCTCAATTTACTGATCAAACTGAACAATGTTTCCCCTTCTTGCTGACTCAACAGGTGAAGATGGTAATGATGGTGATGACGATTGTGTTGATGAACAGAATGATAACACGATTACTTCTGAGGGCAATAAAATATAGAGAGGAAGCCATCTCACTAGTGTGGCCTAGATAAAAAAGAAAACAATATTTTTTAAATATAAGTTGTAGCTGACTTTAGATTGTTTGGCTTATTTATAGTGTCAACCTATCATTCTATGCTTTTTAATTTTAGTTTCAAATTAGTCTTTATTAATAAAGACTTCTCATGCTAAACATGTACTTCCACTATTTTTTTATTGTATCTCTTATCACGTGTCATATCTAATTAAGCAGCTCTATTAGAATAATACAATGCGGCTATTACATTACTTCTGTTATTCATTGTGTACATGATGCGTTGGCTTATCTATTAATGGACCAACGTGTATAGTCTCTGGGTTGGTCTAAAAGCCCATGTACAAACTATATATCCCTAGGTACTCTCATTTACAATTCATTCAATAATAATACAAATTACAATTCTATTGTTAATACTTTGATATGGTATCAGAGCGCCTAATTGCTTAATAGCAAATCTGATCTATACCAACTTTCAGATTTCTTCAGCGATTCAACTTGAGGGATAGATTTAAGATCAATCATCATCATTAAGTCTGTGTTGTCCTCACATAGCTGATCAGAGATCATCTGCACCAGTTGCAACAGTCACCTTCAGCCTCATAGTTTTTCATCACTGATATGCAGTCCTAGATCATCAAATACAAGGATAAATCCTTGTATTCAAGTGATCTGGTTTCACAACATCTTTCTTGGAGCAGTTCTTGACTGCATTTCACCGCTGTGTCATCCTTGATCATCGGATACAAGAATAAATTCTTGTATCTAGATATCACAAGTGGTTCCTGAAATAGTTCTTGACTGTTTTTCACCGTTGTTTCCCTCATATCATGGCTGGAACACCAACGTCGCCATCATCTGTGTCAAAAACAGGCCAGTCGTCAGTTGACCTGACACAAGACTCAACCAAATCTATAATTAAACCGCAAAGCCAACTTATCTCGATACAACTTGATGAATCAAATTTCTTGCTCTGGAAACTGCAGATTGAAATAGCAGCCAAAGGGTATGGGCTCTGTAACAACCCCGATTTTCAGAACCAATTAAAATTTTTTATTTTAGCTATTTTAATGGATTTTGGATATTTAAAATGATTTATTTTAAATAATAGCGACGAAAAATTTATTTAAATTGAAGTTAGAGCATATAAATTTATTTTAATTATAAAACGAACTCGAAATGACGCGGTAGTTTGAAAATTCAATTCTAAATTTCAATTTAATATACAGAATTCAATATAAGTTAGAATTGGACGAAACAAGAACTATTTGAATCCGATTAATCATATCTTCCTAACGAATATAGGAAACTGAGATTTCACTTTATAAATTAAAAGTTATGTCTAATTTAAAATTTAAAATAGTCGCTATGGAATATATATATATATATATATATATATATTAATATAGTATATAGCCCTTAAAAATAGCCATTTTGCAAACGACATCCGTTTTAGACGAAACCACATTTGTTGGATCCAGAATGTCGAATTATTGCTAGATTCTAATTTTCATAACTTTTGGAATTAATATGTGAGCGTGGCAAAAGAAAACGTGTTTTGTCAATTTCAGTTGAATTAGATCGACCAGAAAATGACCATTTTTCAAACGGTCTCCAAATTCGATGAAATTAGTTTTGTTAGGACCATATCATCAAAACATAGCTAGATTTATTTTTCTGGAATTTTTGGAGTTAGCATGTGGCCTGGGTAAATTAAAATGTACCTTTGAATTCAATATATATTGATTTATATTTTAATTTTATAAAAACTAATCGAAACAGTCGAATTGGCTTACGAAACATATCCCATTATGTCCAGAATGAGGGTATTTGGCTAGGGGCGACAATGTTTGGGTTGATTTGGAATTCAGAATGTTAATCATGAAATTTGTGAATTAAAAATAATAAAAATATATATAAATATATTGGTCAAAGGTCAAAGAAACCCTAATTCTTTCATTACGGGGTCAATTGTCTTGAGCCGCCTTCTTCCATGAATGAACGGGTAAAACCTTAAATTTTTCCTCCTAAATTTTTGAAGAAATCATTGATCAATCCAAGAAATTCCTCAAACGAAAATCAAAGAGCTATGTAAGCTCTTCCAATTGACATGACATTGATTATTTCTAGCGTGATAATTCATGAGATTTTCGAGCTCAAGCTCGTCATGTTCGGGTTTCATTTTCAAATGGTGGGGACCTTCTTGAGGGCGACGATCAATTAGGGTGGCGTGCTTCTTTTGCCGATCGTGGATCGACGTTAGGTTGATCATTGGGTGCTACAACGCGGTGATAGTTGAAGGGAATGGTTCGAATGGCTACAGGTTGAAGAACGATGAAGATGAGTTACGGAATTAAATTAGAGATTAATTATTATTAAATTGTTCAATAATGTGATTAACGCAAATATGCTCATATCTTTGTCGTACGATATCAGAAATTCGCAAATTCTGTTGCGTTGGAATCACAAAAATGAGAGCTTCGCAATGGAACTGACTAGAATGGAAACGGAGTTAGTTGGGATTTTTGACTGAATTGACGAACAATTTAATTCAGTTAGAAACAATCTTCAATTAAAAATGGCGCAGTGGAACCCAATGTGAGAACTTCTCACTAAAATTCTGGTACAGTTATTTATTTTATAACTGCATATATGAACTGATAGTATTGATTTTCATCAGTTTTTAATTATCACAAATGTTGTAAGGTGCCTGTTAGCTCACCTCCCTCGTCCACAGACCATGGACGATTTATTTAATTGTATTGTGTTGTGATTGTGATGTGAAATGGAGAATATATATATATATATGCGTTGTATAAAAAAACAATATATATGAAATGTGAATAAAATATATATATGAAATGTGAATATAATATATATATATATATATATATATATATGAAACGTGAATAATATATATATGAAATGTGAATAATATATAGTGTGAATAGAATATATATATATGCGATGTGGAAAATATATATGCGATATATAAAATGGTCATATATCAAAATAATTTATTGTTCGCTAAAAATATTATTTTTAGCTTATATAGGTGATGAATAAAATTGTCATGTAATGGGAAAATTATTGGATTGTTAAAATTATAATTTTTAACATATATATGCATTGTATAAATTGGCATGATATGGAATATTCAATTTTGATTTAAAATTGAAAATGAAGTTGAAATCGTTTTAAAACGAATTTATAAAATAAATTTTAAATGGGAATCGATGATATATTATATTATATATATATACATATATATATATATACATACATACATATATATATATATATAATGGCCTGAATAGAACGCGTCGCGCAACGACCGTTCGCGAATTTCGACCATTAGATTCAAATTGGCCTAACGGGAGATTCGACCGTCGGATTCTCTAAAACCAGAACCGTTGGGTTAGTATCAAAAATATCTTTCCAATGAATATAAGAGATTTAAATTTGAATGGTTGGATTTTAAATTATGTCCAAATCAATTTCAAAAAAGTCGCTATGGATGCAGTTCAGTGGCCGTTATTGGAAACCTTCTGTATGGGCCTTAATAAAATTATTAAAAATATGGAAAAATTGTGTAAAATCATAATAAATGATTTGGAAAGATTTTGGATGAAAAATTCCAGTTTTGAAAAGATAAAAGTATATTTTTATCGAAATGAGGTAGTTATTAACTAAAATAGTAATCCAATGTTTATAAATAAATAAATTGGATTGAAAATGGTTTTAATATAACCAGAATTTTCCAACGTATGAATTGGAATGGATTTGAATGGAAATAATCTTTGGAATATTTCGATATTGGATTCCGTGATTATACGGATATTGTTGAGGAATTTGGAAGATATATATATATATCGTTATTCCCAATATGATATTTGTTGGTTTCAGAATTTGATATTGAATATAAGCCGGTATTATTTCTATTCAGAGCCTTGTATTTATTATCAAATTTGGATTTTGGTTTTGTCGTGAATGGTGTCTTTATTAACACTGTTCTTAGACCCAGTTGAGAAAAGAATAAATCTTTTAATCAAGATTTAGAAAAGTTTGCCAATTAATTAATATTTTATTGGAATTGAGTTAGAATTGGATTGTGGGTTTATAGTGAACAATGTTTTAAATAATATTAGTTCTTTAACCCAATTAGCATTAAAGATATGATTTGGAATTTATAAATCTTTATTCTAAGATTTAATGGAAAATTTCCAAAGCAAAGTTTTCCAATTTAAAAATATTGAACTGGAATTGAATGGGTAATAATCGGGATGAGCTTCTGTAAAGGAAGACTGTTACTATATATGGAATTTAAAAGGCTTTGCCGTTATTCCATTTATATTGTTAGTACGATACAGAAATTTATATTGATTATATATTGTTATGATTTCTGTGAAGATTCCATAGTTAATGGAAGATGATTTTGGGTTTATCATGAACTGTGTTTTAAACGACATTGATTCTTTAACCCAGTTAAAAGCTGAATTAATATCCAGAAAGTTGAGTAATCATTGAATAATGATTTTTGAAGATTAAAACTAAGAAGAGTTTTAATAAATTTTAGATTAGATTTGAATGATTGAATGGTGATTAAATTTACAAAAACATGAGATGTGGTATATACTAAATGTACTTGGTTGTTGATATTGATTGTGATTGATTGATTGTTTGGATTGTGCTCGACCAATTTATGAGCAAATATGCTTTTACATTTAGCATTGGGTTGGATAGAAATATTTGTATGCTAACATCTTGTGAAACACTTCACGATTTGACTATGAGATGTTTAGCGATGTGTTGAGTTCATTTCAAATTTAATGAATGATTTTGAAATAATATTTTTCTTAAGTGAAAAGAAATGTATTCCCGATTTTGGACCGGGAATGTATTATGAAATTGTTTTATAAAACAGAAAGGATATTGAGGGCTAAACCTGATGTTGTCGAAATGATTTCAAAATGTATTATGTGTTTGACATTGTAGTTCATCACATAACCGATTAGTTGCTATTGATGATATATCTGTTTGGTGGCGGATAATTTATTCTCTTGCTTAACACCCTTCTTTGAGACGTTCGAGCTCAAAGATAATGTGATTAATAGTGACTGATCATATGTGTGAATTGCTAATGTAAAATACTTTGTTTTGGAAAGTACTTATGATTATTATGTTGTGAAATGATTTTCCCTACTTCGGAAAATAAAGTAATTTACTATGTTGCTAAAGATTCAGATAACCCATGTGACTAAAATATGGGTGTTATAGCCTTAAATGGCTTTGGGCGGTGTATGTTTCCATGCGTGGGAGGTGCATCGTTAGTGTAGCCTGCTCCATCGTGGGAGGTGCACATATATATCGAGTTGCCTAGGTGTGTACCCTTTGGGTTATTGATGGGAGAAACCTCCCGATATTTGGTTGCATACTTGTTTCTATGCATTGTGATGGTTTGGAATTCATATTTCCAAATGATTTGGTTTGAGATCCCGAAGTGAAATCTACTTTGATATAAAAGCTAGATATGTATTTCAAATGATTTGAAATGAGAAATCGGGAAATAAAGTCCAAAGGAATAATTTTTGTAAAGTGAATTGGATTTGGAAAATCTAAGTTTGGTGATTAATATAAATGGGTAAATAGGAAAATTGCATGTTGATTGATGCATTGTAGATCCATATGTCTATTATTGGTTATTGTTTATGCACCGGTATTCATGGGGGTAAACCCATTCCGTGAAATGCGGCGTGGTCCCATGATTTACCATATTTTAAAGTAAAGATTTAATAACTGTTTTTGAGTTCTTACACCAGTCTCATGACTGACACGGAGTTTATTGTTTCTACCTAAACTCTGGGTGCCCATATTTTCCACACGGACACCTAGTAGTTTTGGTTTTGCAGATATTATATTCACATGATCCTGGATTTACAGCTGGAACTATACTCGGAAAGCTCTGTATCCGTGTATTTCTTTCAGTTGTGTTATGTATTATTTTTCCGTTGCATTGTAATTTTAAATCTCTGATATTTTCCAATGTGTAATATTTATTCATACTCTGTTATATCCTTGTACTCTGATGTAAATTGTTTGTAATAAGCAATGAAATGTTCTATTGTTTGTGTTTTGATTTGTCGTGTTCTCAACTCAATCCGGGCTTTCCCGTAAGGGCGAGTTTGGGTCGTTTTAGTTGGTATCGGAGCTTTGGTTTACAGAGCTCGAGAACAAGACACATTAGAACCGAACGAAAGAATTCATCAGAGATTGGATTAGTAATATCCAATAAGAGGTAGGGTTAGTAATGCCCCAGAATGAGTTGAGAGTCATGTATTTATAAGCAATGTCTTTGTGATTATGTATATAATCCGAACTTAGAAAATACGATTTTTTAGTACATATAAAAAATTATATATGTTTGAAAAGCTAATCAACTAATTGATTGCTGATTGTGATGTGTGATTATTAGTTAAACTAATTAAAATATTGGAATGATCAAACCAATATATGAATGGAAGGTAAAATTAAGCCAAATTGAATCAAATATTGAACTGAGTTGAAAATTTATTTGTAATTGTATATGTGTACACGTATATACAATGGACAGATTATTGCGTGGAAGCTAAGAAGAGGAATAAAATTGTATGCCCTACAAATAGGTACATGTTTACTGTATTTCTTAGGTTTGATGATTATATGAGCCGATCGGCTAGCCGCTTGGCTTTTTCTTTTTCTTTTGGATTGATGAGGGCCCTGTGAGGCAGGCTTCGGTTTTAAATATCAACCCGTACAAAGGAGGTTATGGCAAAAAAATTCAAAAATTTAGGGTGTTAGCCAAATTTTTAAGAAATTAGAAAATTCTTTGAAACTGAAAAGTTGAAGAATGAAAGCCAGAATGAAAGTTGAGTTGGTTAGTTAAACAACTTTCAGCTCCATTCCTTTTCGATGACGAAAAGATTTTAAGTGGGGGAGATCGTAACAACCCAAATTTTCAGAACCAATTAAAAAATTTTGTTTTAGCAATTATAATGGATTTTGGATATTTAAAATGATTTATTTTAAATAATAACAACGAAAAATTTATTTAAATTGAAATTAGAGCGTATAAATTTATTTTAATTATAAACGAACTCGGAATGGCGTGATAGTTTGAAAATTCGATTTTAAATTTCAATTTAATATACAGAATTCAATATAAGTCAGAATTGGACGAAACAAGAAATATTTGAATCTGATTAATCATATCTTTCTAAGAATGTAGCAAGCTGAGATTTCACTTTGTAAATTAAAAGTTATGTCCTGTTTAAGATTTAAAATAGCCGCTATAGAATTTTTATATATATATTAATATAATATATGACCCTTAAAAATAGCCATTTTGCAAACGACCTCCGTTTTTGACGAAACTACTTTTGTTGGATCTGGAATGTCGAATTATTGCTAGATTCCAATTTTCATAATTTTTGGAATTAATATGTGAGTGTGGCAAAAGAAAACGTGTTTTGTCAATTTTAGTTGAATTGGATCGACCAGAAAATGACCATTTTTCAAACAGTCTCCAAATTCGATGAAATTAGTTTTGTTAGGACCGTATCGTCAAAACATAGCTAGATTTATTTTTCTGGAATTTTTGGAGTTAGTATGTGGCCCCGGTAAATTAAAATGTACATTTGAATTCAATATATATTGATTTATATTTTAATTTTGATAAAAACTAATTGAAACATCGAATTGGCTTACCAAACATATCCCATTGTGTGTGGAATAGGGGTATTTGGCTGGAGGCGACAGTCGTTAGGGTTGATCTGGAATTCGGAATGTTAAACATGAAATTTGTGAATTAAACATAATATAAAAATATATAAATATATTGGTCAAAGGTCAAAGAAACCTTAATTCTTTCATTACAGGGTCAATTGTCTTGAGCCGCCGTCTTCCACGAATGAACAGGTAAAACCTTCCTCCAAATTTTTTGAAGAAATCATTGATCAATTCAAGAAATTCCTCAAATGAAAATCAAAGAGCTATGTAAGCTCTTCCAATTGATACAACATTGATTATTTCTAGCGTGATAATTCATGAGATTTTCGAGCTCAAGCCCATTGTGTTCGGGTTCCATTTTCAGACGGTGGGGACCTTCGAGTTCCACAACATTGAGGGCGACAATCAACTAGGGTGGCCCGCTTCTTTTGCCGGTCGAGGATCGGTGTCAAGTTGATCATTGGCTGGTGCGATGCAGTGATAGTTGAAGGAAATGGTTCGAATAGCTACAGGTTAAAGAACGATGAAGACGAGTTAAGGAATTAAATTAGAGATTAATTAATATTAAATTATTCAATAATGTGATTAACGCAAATATGCTCATATCTTTGTCGTACGATATTTGAAATTCGCAAATTCAGTTGTGTTGGAATCACAAAAATGAGAGCTTCCTAATGGAACTGACCAGAACGGGAACAAAACTAGTTGGGATTTTTGACTGAATTGAACGAATAGTTTAATTTAGTTAAAAAAATCTTCAACTAAAAATGGCGCAGTGGAACCCAATGTGAGAACTTCTCACTAAAATTATTGTACAGTTATTTATTTTATAACTGCATATATAAACTGCTAGCATTGATTTTTATCAGTTTTTAATTATCACAAATGTTGTACGGTGCCTGTTAGCTCACCTCCCTCGTCCACAGACCATGGACGATTTATTTGATTGTATTGTGTTGTGATTGTGATGTGAAATGGAGTAAATATATATATATATATATGTATGTATGTATGCGTTGTATAATAAAATAATTTATATGATATATGAATAATATATATGAAATGTGAATAATATATATGAAATGTGAATATAATATATATATATATATGAAATGTTATTAATATATATATGAAATGTGAATAATATATATATATATATGCGATGTGAAAAATATATATGCGATATATAAAATGGTTATATCTTGAAATAAATATTTATTCGCTAAAAATATTATTTTTAGCTTATATAGGCGACGAATGAAATTGTCATGTAATGGGAAAATTATTGGATTGTTAAAAATATAATTTTTAACATATATATGCACTGTATAAAAATGCATGATATGGAATATTCAATTTAGATTTAAAATTGAAAATGAAGTTGAAATCATTTAAAAATGAATTTATAAACGATTTATAAAATATGTTTTAAATGGAAGTCGACGATATACTATATATTATATATATAATGGCCTGAATAGAACGCGCCGCGCAGCGACCGTTCGCGTATTTTGACCATTAGCTTCAAATTGACGTAACGGGAGATCCGACCGTCGGATTCTCCTAAAAACAGATCCGCTGGGTTCATATCGAAAAGAGCTTTCCAATGAATATAAGAGATTTAAATTTGAATGGCTGGATTTTAAATTATGTCCAAATAAATTCCCGAGAAGGTCGCATGGATGCAGTTCGGTGGCCGTTATTGGAAATCGACTGTACGGGCCTTAATAAAATTATTAAAATATGGAAAAATTGTGTAAAATCATAATAAATGTTTTTGAAAGATTTTGGAAAAAAAATTCCAGTTTTGAAAAGATAAAAGTATATTTTTATCGAAATGAGGTAGTTATTAACTAAAATAGTAATGCAATGTTTATAAATAAATAAATTAGATTGAAAATGGTTTTAATATAACCAGAATTTTCCAACGTATGAATTAGAATGGATTTGAATGGAAATAATCTTTGGAATATTTCGATATTGGATTCCGTGATTATACGGATATTGTTGAGGAATTTGGAAGATATATATATATATATATATATCGTTATTCCCAATACGATATTTGTTGGTTTCAGAATTTGATATTGAATACAAGCCGATATTATTTCTATTCAGAGCCTTGTATTTAATATCAAATTTGGACTTTGGGTTTGTCGTGAATGGTGCCTTTATTAACACTGTTCTTAAACCCATTTCAGAAAAGAATAAATCTTTTAATCAAGATTTATAAAAGTTTGCCAATTAATTAATATTTAATTGGAATTGAATTAGAATTGGATTTTCGGGTTTATAGCGAACAATGTTTTAAATAACATTAGTTCTTTAACCCAATTAGTAGTAAAGATATGATTTGAAATTTATAAATCTTTATTCTAAGAATTAATGGAAAATTTCCAAAGCAAAGTTTTCTAATTTAAAAATATTGAACTGGAATTGAATGGAATTCGATTTGGTAATAATCGAGATGAGCTTCTGTAAAGGAAGATTGTTACTATATGTGGAATTTAAAAGGCTTTGCCGTTATTCCATTTATATCGATTATATACTGTTATGATTTCCGTGAAGATTTCATAGTTAATGGAAGATGATTTTGGGTTTATCATGAACTTGTTTTAAACAACATTGATTCTTTAACCCAGTAAAAGGCAGGATTAATTTCTAGAAAGTTGAATAATCATTAAATAATGATTTTTGAAGATTAAAACAAAGAAGAGTTTTAATAAATATTTAATTATATTTGAATGAATGAATGGTGATTTAATTTATCAAAACATAAGATGTGGTATAAACCAAATATACTTGGTTGTTGATATTGATTGTGATTGATTGATTGTTTGGATTGTGCTCGGCCAGTTTATAAGCAAATATTCTTTTACATTTAGCATTGTGTTAGGTACTAACATCTTGTGAAACACTTCACGATTTGACTATGAGATGTTTAGCGATGTGTTGAGTTCATTTCAGATTTAATGAATGATTTTGAAATGATATTTTTCTTAAGTGAAAAGAAATTTATTCCTGATTTTGGACAGGGAATGTTTTATAAAAATGTTTTATAAAACAGAAAGGATTTCGAGGGATAAACCCGATGTTGTCGAAATGATTTCGAAATGTATTATGTGTTTGACATTGTAGTTCATCACATAACCGATTAGTTGCTATTGATGATATATCTGTTTGGCGGCGGAGAATTTATTCTCTTTGTAATGACCCGGGTTTTCAATCAACTAATTTTAAATATTTAATCTCGTTTTAATTATTGTGTAGGCAATATAAATGAAATGTTATATTGAGTTATCGATTTAATATCGAAATACGATTTAATGTAGAATAAATCGAATTATTGTAATACAGAAATAATTGAATTCGAAATTCTATACTGAATCAAGACGATTCAGAGATGATCAATATAAATCTTATTTGAGTATAAACGATAATAAGGATAATTTAATAATAAAGAATTAATTATTTGAATTTAATTTATATCAGTTTAAATTAATATCTTCTGCAGATGATCGAATAAGGCTTTTAAACTTGTCCCAGTGGGTTCAGAATGGTGGTTTAACCCTAGGAAGGGCTGTTGTTGGGTTCAGAAAGGAGTTTAGAATCATATGATATTTTAATTAAAGGATATTGGTTTGAATTAAAATATAATATAATAAAAAAAGAAAATTCTTTCTTTTCTTTTGAGGACATAAACAAAACAACGATGGCTTCTCTATCTCCACATAAAAAACAATGAGGCGTGTATTCTCTACCTCCACAAATCCGTGGCCATGCTGTTCAATCCTTATACCGCACCCCTCCCTTTATAAATCACGATTTCCTTCTTTTTACCCACTCGTTCAAAACAAATCGAGGTTTCCAAATCAAATTAAGTGATTAAATCCTCACTATGGTGTGCCCAAAATCGAACGCGATGTGGTTAGGAAAGGTCGACGTTAGAACTAGCGACAGTAACGACTTCAGATTTTTGGGGTTTTGGCTTGTCGATGCTCGCAAGTTGAAAAGAGGTAGGCAGTGGTTCATGGCGACGCAAGGATGGGGAACTCCGAAGTTGAGATGGAGGTAACTGGGGCTACGACGGTCGAAGAGTGGCAAGAAGGAGTAAGGAGGATGAGCTCTGGGGATCGCGATGGGCAAATACTGGTCAGAATTGGGGGTGTTCGAGTGTTGTTAACAAGGTTAGGTGGAGGTCGCGATCCTATTCTGGAGTTCAGAAATTTGTACGAAGGGGTTCGACCGTGGTTTGTAAGGAGCAGCGATTTGGGGATTTGATTTGGGAAGTTGAAGGCCAAATGTTGCGATGGTTACTTCAGGAGAAAAGAGTGCATCACTGTTAAATTGGGTTGCTACAGTTTTCGGTGATGATGTGATTTGGGCTTGATGATGGCAATCGGGTATGGCGTGGGACTGTAATTGGTTGGGTAGCCTTTTTGTGAGGATCGGTGAAGGACTAGGAGCAAGTAGATCTGAGTAATTTGAAGATACAGTAGAAATCTTGGCAATGATAACTGGAAGAGAAGGCAGCAGTGTCAGTATATTTTTTCAGGGCTGCATGAGTTAGGGAAGAAGGGTATTACATGAATAAGGTAATTATTTAATCATAGTTATTAAGTTAATTTTAATTAAATCTTAAGTCATGTGTAAAACTTGTAACATTAATACATGTTACATACATGATCAGGAACACCCAAGTCGAATTGTTTTGAAATCATACAGACAAATGCTACAATATAAAGCTGGAATGGAAATTATTCGCGCTAGTAGAAATTTCTATTAAAATTAAACAACGTTTAATTGAAATGATCATGGCAGTGACAACTGCAATCACGATGAGTAAATCTCACTCACCTGTTATTTAGAATCATTTTTATTCGGTAAAAATAATTGTTGTTTCTTGTTTGAATGCTTTCTGCTTGATTTAAATATATTAGTTATTTAGGGTTGACTATATTATATATATATATATATATATATATATAGGGTTGATGGTTGGATTGTTCCCGCAGTTTCATTTGCGGATGCCCGTAGTTTCATAGTGGATGATTTCCCTATGCGCCCCACAAATATATATTAGTAGATGACCTTCATACCGCGATGTCCTGCCTCGAAGCAGGATGGGTATTATTTATGTTGACTAATATATTTGGATGCAGGAAAATAGGTTAGAGGGATCCAACTGGATCCCTCAAAAATATATTATCTGTTTGTTTGTTTGCATATATACTGTCATATATGATATGTTAGAAAACCTGAAATAAATAATTGGTTGTTTGGTGTTTAAATACCACTGGGCCTAAATATTGATATTTAAAAATATCTCGAAAAGGAATTTAGAGATTTAAAAGGGAAATTTTATTTTTCTAAAAATAGAATCTAAGTTTGGAATGGACTTGAAAATATTAACTTGTTTTAAAGAATAAAAAAACAAGTAGTTCATTTATAAACGAAGTTTATAAATAAAGTGAAATGAATTACCATTGGATAATTTAGAAAATAGGAATACAAGTGTGACTTTGGGAAGGGAAATATATTTTTTCCAAAGAAGAAATATTTTAGTGAAAATTAGGCTCACATCCTTAAAAATAAACTTAATTAGGCTCACATCCTCCCCATTAGAAAAATATAAATTTCATCCCTATTTTCAAACATCGGCTCTTTTTTTTTTACAGAACTGCCCCTTTCACTTAATTAACGTCGTGGTTTATGTAATACGAAACACGTAGTAGGGTTTTATTTTTTTCCAGAATCATATAATTCTGATTCATTGCGGCGCGACATCGTTCTCAATTTTTCCATTTCATCAATCTAAAGTTTACGGCGCTCGTGAATCTTTTGGTGATTTATTTAGATCCATCCTTGATTTATACACTGAATGTTTATTCTTCGAGGTAAAATATACTTTTTTAAATTTTTTTATTTTGTACAGGTATCATTTTTTGCTTGATCTTTTTTAACTGCTTAAACTGATCTTCTTTAATTTTATAGACTTGTCGATTAACAATATTGTATTTAGTTTTAATGTTATTATAGATCGTACAGGTTTATTTGTTTAGTTTGGCAATACATTTGTTCTTATATTCAGAATATGTGTATATAAATATGCATAATTTGGTAATATTTGCATAAAAATATGCAACTATTGTTATAACTGGTGTATCGGGCTTTGCATATATTCACCAGTTTTAAATCTCTACTTCGTATAATAGTTTTCCTGATGATAATTGTGTATTGGTGTTGTTGATGTTTGGTAATGATAGATGTGGATAAGGATGTTTAATAGCTGCTATCGGAAAAAATGGAATTGAAGTTTGTTGTGTTACATTTTATTTTTCACGTATAAAGTTATTTATTGTGTTTTTAATCATACATGTATGTTATTTTTCTGAGTATCTACATGTGTTCATGAATTTAATCTGAACAGTATAATATTCTTTTGTATATATGCTTTTAATTATGCGTATTTTGGTTTATATAGCATGCAATAATGCAGAAATTTAAAACAAATGCTTACAATTGATCGGAATTTTGAATTAAATGCATAATGGTATGCATTTAATCTGGATATATACATGCATACTTGAATGCAATTATTATACCTGTACAGATTGTTTTCATCTGTTATAGTTCTATGCATTTATTTATGCAAATTTTAATTGAATTTGAATGCATGTGTGCAAATTTGATTAAATATTAAAAAATAAAAAACAAATGTATGTATGAATATGATTTTATTGCAAATTTGCGCTGTAGTATATTAATTATTTGTTCCACTTTTACTTATTTTTTGTACTATTTGTTTATGTAGTTTATTTCATTCTTTTAATATTTTTTATTTATTTATTTCATAGGTTTTTTCCATGTAGCAATTGCTATTGTGTCCGGAGAAGATGAAGACAATTGGATTTAGTTTTGTCATCAGCTCAAAAATTTCTGAAAGATGATCGTAGAAGATGACGTGTTCTTCAGAAGACTATTACATGTTTATTTTTTGTAATTTTTTTTAACAAATTTATACTGTATAGTGTTGTGAGCATTTACGTTTTGGTTTAAATTTAGCTCTGTATTTTAATGTTAAATTATGTGATTTTTATAGTTATTTCTTTAGCCTTATATATATGCAATTATTCAGCATAGTTGCATACATGTATGCAATTAGGTAGAATATTTGTATCATCTTTTCCTGCTATTTTACATTGATGCGTAAATGTATGAAACAGTTCGTGGTAGTTACATATAGGTATGAAAGTATGTTTATAACTGGCTAATTTATATGAGTATTCTCAAATGTTGCATACAAGCATGCAATTATTCTTATTAAGTGCATGCAAGTATTCAAATATTCAACGTGTATGCATATTTTCTTTTATCATTGAATATTTGTTCCCTTTGTTTAATATGAATTTTTTTAACCTGCATATTTTCCAGTTTAAAATTTCATATAAAAAAAGAAAGATGACATCGACTATTGGAATGATTCTGCAAATACTTGCACTTATGTAAGCAATTATATGGAAAAAATGCATAAATGTATGCAAGTATTCAAATTATGCTCAGAATACAAAAAATTAAAGCATTCCCATTTACGTTTACAACTAATAATAATATTTTCATATAATTATGACATTAACTTGATTATTTAGACAATACAAATATGCATAACATCTAACGATACTTGAATTTAAGCATGCTAGTATTATGAACAACTGAATATAGGAAAGCAGCAATTCATAATTTCATTTAAGATCAAAAGAATTTGTTTAGGTACATAAATTTCATCCGTAATTCAGCAATGGAACTACATAGTCATGTCGTAGTAATTCAGTATTTTAAGTTATCAATTTATCGACCAAATCGATACATGATTTCAAGCTTTCTCCTGCTAGCTTTCAACTGCATCATTTTCTTTTACATTAGGTCTCTGCAAAACAAGGAAAACAGTTTTAAATAACCATATTTAAATGCATACAAGTATGAAACAAATATTGGATATTGCGCATTTGTATGAAACAGTTATTACTACATCAACAAAATCATTCAACAATCATTATATAAGTGCACACTTGCATTGTTAAATTTTGGATTTACCGCACAGAATTTATAAACATATTTGTTGAATTCAGAGATTTGTTGACAAATCAACCAATAATTCCATAACTATGCTCAACATTTGTTATTAGATGCATATAATTTTGTAACAAACATGAGCTAAATCTATATTTGTATGCAATACATCTGAATAGCTGCATATAATCATGCAGATATCTTCTGATAGTTGCACATTTGCGTGCGACATTTCCTATCAAATTAATATACTGACGAATCACGCAATAAATGCACACTTGTACTCATTATTTTTGAAAATTTGCATGGAGGAATGCCATATTTTTGTTTAAATTCATTAATTTATGCAAGTAAAATGCCTAAATTTTTAAATATACGCATCTATGATTAACATTATATCCATATAACCAACTATTTTTAATATGTGATTATATGTTTTTATACGTAACAAATATATGCATACATCTACGAAAATAATGTAAATACATGCATATTTCCATTCGGAATTTCATTATATACTCATTTATGTAAATCAAATAATTTTGCAACATTCACAATAAAAATCACATCATCAACAAACATTTCTGGCTAAAAACATTCAACCATGTTACTATTTTTGCATATATCATAAAAAAGTCTTTTAACAATCTTTAAAATCTTAAAACAAACGATAGTACGAGAAAAATTTGCAACCTAAAACATTTTTTCAAACAAATTTGCATGAATAATTATATGTAATCATATAATCATGCAACAATTCCAAGTTAATCTATATTTTAACTTGAAATATGACAATATTAGAAGTTAAATGACAGAAAAATAAAATTTTTACCTTCGTTCTCCCTATGTGGATAATATTTTCTAATCAAATCAGCAAATATTTTGTGCGTCTTCATTTGATCGAGATTGAAAAAAATCAAAATCGGTTGAAAGTTTTTAATTTTACTCTTCCATCGGCTGACCTAATTATGCGGCGTGAAAATTGAAACCAAAACGTGTTGAATGAAGACTTTTAGGGTTCAAAAGGGTATAATCAGAATTCTTACAGTGGAAATTCAAAAACAGGGATGTTTTCTATATTCTTTTTATCAGTGGGTTTTTATTTATTTTGAAACTTAATAGGGACCTATAAAAAACGCACCCAATATTTTATTTCAAAGCGAGACTTGTTTAATAATGGTGTTTGTAAATAGAAAGTTAAAAATTTATCATTTGGATAATTTAAACATTTAAATTTAAGAGTGAATTTAAAGTGAGAACTTAGAATCGGTTTAAATAATAAACGATTAACTTTATTCCGATTTTCCGAATATAAATGAAGTTGAATAAATCCTTAGGATTTATGTTTAAATTCGACTATGTCGGATTTATAAAAATAGATTTTTCCCAAACGAGATATTTAAATTTAGTTTAAATGGAGACTGAGATAAGGCATGAAAATAGATCTATATTTATATAGGTAAGTTATAAGAAATAGAATATTTCGAGATAACAATATGGTTCAAAATAGATTTTGAAATGGAAAACTTGTTTTAACTTTATAAAACAAGGAAGTTAAATTATAAATGATGTTTTATAATTTAGTGAGATAAATTATCGTTAGATAATTTACAGATTTAAATTCGAATATGAATTTAAAGGGTGAATTGGGAAGCGATTGGAAATAGACCATTAGATTTTTTTATTCCGGAAATCGGAATATAAAACGGGTTAAGTTAAATCAAAGGATTTATAATTAGAACTCGATTATATCGAACTTTATAAATAATTTACAAAGGAATTGGAATATAGTATAAAAGATACAGTTATAAATGAAATTATAACTGAGTAGTGAAATAATCGACAAGTAAGAAATATCAGAAATGTTAAGTTGAATTGAAAACTAGATTTGAATATATTTATATATATTCGAACAAGATTGAAATATAAAGTATAAACGACGTTTAACCGTTTATATTTATATATAAAATTAAAACGAACTCGCCGCAGCGCGATAGTTCGTAAATTGGCATTTCGAACTTCAATTGAGTTTATAGAACTCGATTGAAATCGGAATCCCTTGAAACAAGAATCGTCAGGACCAGTTGAATAATAGTTTTCTAATGAAAGAGAAAAATCTGGATTTCATCGTATAGATTTTAAGTTATGTCAAAATCAAATTTTCAGAAAAGCAGCGCCATAATCGTTATATAAATTATAACGGTTCAGTAAACAAAAGGGTTTTAAGGAAATAAAAATCCGGGTGTTCATTAGAAAACTCTAGAGTTGAGTTATAAAATATATATGAACTTAAGTGAAGTAAATGAAATGATTTTTGAAACAATAATCATATCTTTGATTATTGAATAGAATTAACTAAGTAGAAGAGAAATTAGTTAATCAAAGTTGAATCGAAATAATACCTTGGAAAGTGAATTGGAATTGGAATTGTAAATGTATATTCGAAATCGAATATCGAACTTGAATTGAAAAATAGAATTCAATTAGAGTATAACAAGTTAAAATATATTTGAACATGTCATGTTCAAAGTGAAATTGGCAAAAGAGTTAATTAACAAACTGATTTATGAATTAAGTTAAAACGATTGAATCAAGTTGACTTTGAATAAGTAAATTTAACTTGTGACTTCATATTCGAATCGAATATGAAACCTGAGTTGGAAAATGGAATTCAATTAGTTTATGAGTAAGTTGAAATATATTTGAAACATGTTATATTCAAATATACAAGTGAAATAGGCAAAGAGTTAATTCACGAATTAATTAACGAGTTGAGTTAAAACGAGTCTATTAAGTTGAAATGAATTAGAAATGTATGGATATCCATGAGACAGATATGGAATGAAGTTAATGAATATATATATATATATAAAGAATGCCCGACAAAAGGTATGTATTTAAATCACATATGGGTTTTTATGCGCCGTATCGGCTAGCCGCTTGGCTTTTTCTTTTTTTCTTTTTAAATGGAGAGGCCTGTGTGGCAGTTTGGGGATTTTCCCGATGCTCCCGGTACAAAGGAGGTTATGGCGAATTTTTCCGAGAATTTAATGAGTTAGAATATTTTTAGGATAATTTGATAGTTAGAAATCAACGTATCGATATATATAGAATTCGATAAGGAAATGAACTTGAAAATAGGATATTTTAAACAAAAAAGAAATCGATAATCTAGAAATAGAAAGAGAAGCATATACGTGTTTTAAAAATGGAGAATTGGTTTTTACATGATGTATATTATTAGAGGTAAGTGGTCTTGCCCGTTTTGAAGCTAAGGATTTTTTCAGTCAAGGTCTGAGAAGTAGTTATACCCCAACTTGATTGATTTCATTTCTAACCGATAAATAACAAGATCCAGTCTCGAAGAGGAATGTTTGAATAAGAGTTATTGAATGAAGTGTTTTGGGTTGTCGTAACGATGTTTTGCACAACATTCGTTTTTACTAAGGAAGTGAATTTGTGGAAATACGATTATAAATATTTCCTAAGTCTAAAAATGAATGGTCGTGAAAGAGATAAGTAATTGGAATATTTTCCAATTATAAAAATAATATATTTTCTAAGTATTGAAAATAAAAGAAGGCAATATATGGAAATGTTTTCCAAATAGCGAAAAGGGCCAAGATGATTGTTGAAAATATTTGGTTAACAAATATTGATAATGAAATGAAGTAGTGATTTAATTAATGAATGAAATATTAATTAAGGGCCCAGTGATTGTTTGATGCTTTGGATTGATGTTTGTTTTTCTTCAATAGTTAAATAACCGACTATCGAAGTGTTTGCCAATATCGTTGTCAATATGGAGAGACCGGTTGGATTCTTATCCAAAGAGCCACTCCATATTGGCATAAGCGTTGCGAATCAGATATGCCAAAGAAAATTGAAAACGGAGTAAAGTGCAAGGGCTGTTGTATAAGTCCTAGGTAGAGATTGCCTAGGATGGATGTACGGAATAGTGCCTTTGGTTTCGTTCAGTCCCAGAACAAACGTATATGGACGAATGTCTGATAGAATATTTCCAATGATCATATATGTTGGACTATACAAAAATATATGGTGGCAACGGATTTATTCCCTTAGCATAATATCCAAAATATTTGTGCAAACCCAAATAATGATTAACAATCTGATACTGTGGCATTCAAAGTGATTGTGTTATCAATGAATGGAAAGTAATCGTAGCCTCTGGCCTCAACAACAGGGAAATGAAAAAAATTGGGCAGGCAGCATGGCTATGTGGGTAGCTTCCATTAGGGTGTATCATCACCTATCTAGAGATTCATTTAATTCCTTATTCTATTCGATGTTGTCCCATTTGGGAAACGATTGTTGATCCCAACTGTTGGTGATATACATTCGATACACTCAAGCGAAATGAGTGGTCGGTCATGTATGGCTGAGTTGCAAGATGTTCTTATTGAACTTGGTGTATTCTCCTCTAGAGATACACCAGCGACAGGTGGTTCCATACCTTGTCATAGTTGGAAATTCATTACCCAATAAGTGCTTGCGGTTTTGATTGTATATTATATATGTGGAACATGAGATGCAAACGTTCCACTAGATTGTTATTTATTTGATTTAGACACTATCATAATATCAAAAGAGTTTTGAGATAAAAATTATCATTCCTTTCAAAAGGATTTTTTAATGTTAAATCAAGTGTTTGGATTCTCATAAGGGAAAAACCCGTTCCATGTTATACGGCGTGGTCTTATGAGATATCATTTAGTTTCTGAAACTGTTTTAAATTGTTTACTCATACCAGTCCTATGACTGACCCGGAGTTTATTTTGTTTTGTTTTACCTAAACTCTTAGGTGCCTAATTTTGTACGGGCAGTCAAGTAGTTCAGGGTTTTACAGATTTACCTGAAGGAGCTTGGAGCAGGAGGCTTCAGTGTTAGTTATATAGAGTTTTGTTCCGCTGTGTTGTAAGTGCTGTACTCTGATAATGATATGTGTATACAGTACAACTTTTGTATTTCAAAAGTTAGGATCTATTATATTTTGTTCCATTGCGATGTGAGATTCTGTATTGTTATTTATGTTCTTCTTCTACCTTTTTCTTCTAAAAAAATGATTCGTATTTTCATGATATTTGGGTTGGACGTATGATGTATATAGTCAACTCTGATATTATGGAATAGTCGGGCCGTTACACTCTTGCTTAACACCCTTCTTTGAGACGTTCGAGCTCAAAGGTTATGTGATTAATAGTTACTGATCATATGTGTGAATTGCTAATGTAAAGTACTATATTTTGGAAAGTACTTGTGATTATTATGTTCTGAAATGATTTTCCCTACTTCGAGATATAAAATGATTTAATATGTGGCTAAAGATTCGGGTAACCCATGTGACTCAAAGTATGGGTGTTATAGCCTTAAATGACTTTGGGTGGTGTATGCTTCCATGCATAGGAGGTGCATCGTCAGTTTAGCCTGCTCCATCGTGGGAGGTGCACATATATATCGAGTTGCTTAGGTGCATGCCCTTTGCCTTGTTGATGGGAGAAACCTACCGATATGTGGTTGCATACTTGTTTGTATGCATTGTGATGATTTGGAATTCATATTTCCAAATGATTTGGTTTGAGATCCCAAAGTGAAATCTACTTTGATATAAAAGCTAGATATGAATTTCAAATGATTTGAAATGAGAAATCGGGAAATAAAGTACAAAGGAATAATTTCTGTAAAGTGAATTGGATTTGGAAAATCTAAGTGTGGTGATTAATCTAAATGGGTAGATTGGAAAATTGCATGTTGATTGATGCATTGTAGATCCGTATGTCTATTATTGGTTATTGTTTATGCACTGGTATTCATGGGGGTAAACCCGTTCCGTGACATGCGGCGTGGTCTCGTGATTTACCATATTTTAAAGTAAAGATTTAATAACTGTCTTTGAGTTCTCACACCAGTCTCATGACTGACACAGAGTTTATTGTTTATACCTAAACTCTGGGTGCCCATATTTTCCACACGGGCAGCTAGTAGTTTTGGTTTTGCAGATATTATATTCACAGGATCCTGGATTTACAGCTGGAACTATATTCGGAAAGCTCTGTATTCGTGTATTTCTTTCAGTTGTGTTATGTATTATTTTTCCGCTGCATTGTAATTTTAAATCTCTAGTATTTTCCAATGTGTAATATTTATTCATAGTCTGTTATATCCTTGTACTCTGATGTAAACTGTTTGTAATAAGCAATGAAATGTTTTGTCGTTTGTGTTTTGATTTGTCTTGTTCTCAACTCAATCCAGGTTTTCCCGTAAGGGTGAGTTTGGGTCGTTTTAGGCTCGAAGAGCACCTATATGGGATAAAGACACTTCCTGGAAAATACATAAGAGATGCAGAGGATAAATTGGTGCTAAATTCAGAATTCACCACTTACCAGAGACAAGATAATTTGATCAATTCTTGGATCTTGTCATCAGTGGGCGCAAATTTTCTGCCACAACTGATAAGTTGCAACTCCTCACATGAAGTTTGGTCTACATTACAAAGAATCTTCACTTCTCTATCCTCTACAAGGGTCCTACATTACAAAAGACAACTCCAAAACATCAAGAAAGAGAACTCGACTATGAATGACTATCTCATGAAAATAAAGAACCTGTGTGATCAATCAGCCTGCACTGGTCAAAAGATCATAGAAAATGAACAAGTTTTTTATATAGTAAGTGGTCTTGATGATGAATACAAGGCCGTTGTCGCATTCATAACATCAATAGAACCAACTTTCTCATTACATAGTGTTCATTCAATGCTGCTAAGTCATGAAGGGAGAATTCAACAGAAAAAAGATGCGAACACTGAAATCAACTTGACCACTAGCATATTCAAGAATCAAGAATAAGGAAACAACTCAAAAAATCAATCAAATACACACCAGAGAGGTGGACAACCCGGTAGAGGAAGAGGAAGATCTGGTAGAGGAAATAACAGCAGAACAAAATGTCAGATATGTGATAAAGTTGGGCATATGGCAAACAGATGCTATTTCAGGTTTAATAACAACTTCAACGCCGGCCAAAATGCCAACAACAATCAAAATAATCCTGCAGTAAACTTGGTTAGCAACCCAGGTGACAATAAAACTTCTCAAGAAAATGGAAATGAGATTGCTAGTATTTCAGATGTACAGGATGATGCATAGTACCCTGATTCTGGCGCCACAAATCATGTGACCAACAGTCTAAGCAATCTAAATCTTGGCAACAGAGAGTATAGAGATAAACAATCTCTATCCATGGGTGATGACAACACTGCCTATATCACACACACTGGTTACACTAGCATTAAGGGAACTAGACAAATATTCCTAAACAATCTGTTGCGGGTGCCAAATATAAGAAAAATTCTTATACGTGTATCACAGTGTGCTAGAGATAATAATGTCTCATTCGAATTATATCCAGATCATTGCTTGGTTAGAGACCTTTTAACCAAGAGCATCATTTTGCAGGGTAATGAACAAAATGGGCATTACAAATTTGATGTTGACTCAAGAAATAGTTCTGACTCTAAACAAGCTAATGGATGTAATATGAAAAAACTAAAAAATGATGAAAACTGTAAGACATTTGATATATGGCATTGTAAGCTAGGTCACCCTAGCATGAAAATTATCAAATAGATTCTGAATAATAGAAATATTGCAGTCAGTATTCCTAAACACTATTTTTGCTCATACTGTCAACTAGGTAAAAGTTACAAACTGATGGTTCAAAATTCTGAAACATCCTATAATAAGCCACTTGAACTAGTTACAGTGGATCTATGGGGTCCAGCTCCAGTGAACACTGATTACAAATATAACTATTATATATCATTTATGGATGCATACTCTAGACATGTTTGGATTTACTTTATGAAATCAAAGTCGGAGACTTACAGTGCAGTTAAGTTCATCACTAATGCTGAAAATAAGTTAAAGAACAAAGTTAAAGTGATTCAATTAGAGGGAGGTAAGGAATTTCTGCCCTTAAAGGAATTTTATATTAAAAGGGCATTACTGATAGACTAACATGCCCTCATACCTCTGAGCAAAATGGTCTCATAGAAAGGAAGCATAAACACATAGTTGAGACTGGCTTAACACTACTGGCACAAGCATCATTTTTACTTAAGTTTTGGCCTGATGCTTTTGCTATAGCAGTGCATCTCATAAACAGATTACCAACAAAAGTGCTTGATTTTAAAAGTCCTATGGAAGTACTTAATAACATCAAGCCAAAATATAATGAATTAAAGGTTTTTGGGTGTTTATGCTTCCCTTATATAAGACCCTACAATTCACTCAAACTTGATTTCAGGTCAACTCCATGTATTTTCCTTGGTTATGCTCCTAACTATAAAGGTTATAAATGTCTAGGCAATAATGGAAGAATTTATATATCTAGACATGTTACCTTTAATGAAAGAATATTTCCTTTTAGCAAGGAAGAGTACAAAACAACCAAGAAAGTATATAATCCAAAGGTATCCATTCCTATTATACCTGACTTTCATGAAGAAATCATTCCAGTTTATAAACAGAACAGCATGCAGCCAAATCAAGTGACTACTGATGACTTATGCTCTCAACATACACCAATCAGACATGGTACTGCTCAAGGGTCAAATGAAGCATCTGAAAGCTCCAACAAAGGCTCTCAAAAGAGTGTTAGTGATAATAATCAAGATGACACATCCCATGAGAGTGATTATAACAAAGAAGACACTACTGCACAAGTTTAGAACATGCATCATATGACAACCAGGGGCAAAAGTGGCATTTTCAAACCCAAAGTGTTTCACATTGAAGAATCTTTTGATGAGCCATCCACTTATCATCAAGAAAAGCTAAATGATAAGTGGATGGATGCCATGCAAGAAGAGTACAATGCACTAATAAGAAATAAAACTTGGACACTTGTCCTATGTCCTAAAAATAAAAACATCATAGGATGCAAGTGGACATTTAGAATCAAAAGAAACTCTGATGGCTCAATATCAAAGTATAAGGCAAGACTAGTGGCTAAAAGATATAAACAAAAGTATGGAATTAATTTCAAAGAAACTTTTTCACCTGTTGTGAAACCCACCACTATAAGAATAATATTAACTATTGCCTTGCACAAGAATTGGGTCATCAAACAACTAGATGTCAATAATGCTTTTTTAAATGGTGTGTTGCATGAGGAAGTTTATATGGATCAGCCTGAAGGCTTTAGAATACCAGAAAAAGAAAAATTCATTTGCAAGCTCAGCAAAGCAATCTATGGTCTCAAACAGGCTCCACTAGTTTGGTTTGACAAGCTCAAATCAACTCTGTCAAAACTTGGCTACAATCCCACAAAGGCTGACAACTCCCTATTTACTAAATTTTTCAACAACCCTATTACCTACATACTGGTTTATGTTGATGATTTTCTAATCACAAGTGTAACACCCCGTATTTCTGTTAACACTAAAGTTGCTAATACAAAAATAAATGTGTAAAGGGGAGATGTATCTAATGTGCATACAAGAATAATAATAAATGTGTAAAGGGGAGATGTATCTAATGTGCATACAAAAATAATAATAAATGTGTAAAGGGGAGATGTATCTAATGCGTACGTATTTATATGGATTGACAAAAAAAAGTAAATGTACATTAAGAAAGAAATGGTGAACATAATTGGCTTCTCTTTACAACGGATGGCTCTGGTTAACTCTAGCTTCATCGATGGCTCATATTAACTTGCAACTCTATAAAAAGACCCTAGGTCTCAAACTAAAAATTCACAAAAAAAATAAGAATTGGAGCCACCATGCTGTCTGCTGAGATATAAAGGGAGCCTTCACTTGAAAGAGACGAACAACATAGCAAATACAAACTAAAAGATTAAAAAGCAACAACAAATTAAAATCAAAGCAACGTCTTCCCAAAGGAAAGCTTTGCAAAATCAGAATTTCAGAACTCAGAAAACAAGACCGTCTACGATTGTAAGTTTAGCTACATTTTTAGAATGCGAATTAATATGAATATCATGTGTTGCGATGAAATGATAATAGTACGATACTCGTTATGTTATTAATATACGTTTGTGATTTGATTCTTTTATCATGTTGAATTGAGAATTATTAAGTATGATGTTTATTATGTTTTATAATATTAATCTATGCCAGTGACTTGATTCTATTATCATGTTAAATTTGGGATTATTGGATAAGATTATTTGTATAAGCATGGACTTGGATTGTAACATCTTATGAGAATTGTGTAGTTTATGTAGTGAAGTTATGCGACCAATTGTCAAATCTATATGTTCATGTTTATGCAAAACTTATGCCATGTTCACACTTATCATATGTTGGGATTAATTTGCCAGTATGTTTAAATCTATGTTACTAATTAACACATGTGTATGCTGCTTAGCCTATGTTGCTAACTCACATATACGTATGTTGATTTGCCTATGTTGCAAATTAACATATGTATATGGATTAGTTCATATTGCTAATTCTCATGTATGTTGTTAATATGGCCTATGTTGAAAAACACATATATGTTGAGTTAGCCTATAAGTGCAAGTTCATACCTATGACATTATAATGTTTATGTTAGTCTTTTTGCAAGTTTGTACCTATGACATTATAATGTTCATGTTAGTTATTTAGCAAGTTCACCCCTAAAATGTTCATGTTAGTTATTTTGCAAGTTCACCCCTAAAATGTTCGTGTTAGTTATTTTGCAAGTACACCCTATTATGTTCATACTGATTATGCCATCAATACCAAAGTTATACCCTTGTCATGTTTATGCTAATTTATGCCAATTTGCGTATATTAAATTAGGCTAAGTTTTTAGCCTAATACTTTACACCAAAAATCATGCGAACGTAAATTAGGCTGAGATGGTTAGCCTAATATTGGACGGGGTAACGTTGGGTAAAAATGATAATTTTTGGAAAACTTGCCATAAATTGGTCATTAATCACATAAGTGATTTATGGCATTAAAAGGCATTAATTACCTTAATTAATGAGATTAATTGGAAATGAATGTGACAGTAATTTGAATATTTTCTAATTTACATATTGGTCATTAATCACATAAGTGATTTATGGCATAAAAAGGCATTAATTACCTTAATTAATGAGATTAATTGGAAATGAATGTGACAGTAATTTGAATTTGAATAATTTACATAATTAAAATGTAAATTAGAAAATATGAACGCGCTTAACCCGAAGTTGGATTGAGTTGTAACGTAAACATGAACGGACCCGCCCGGCTGTCCAGTTGTCACAACAATAGCTATCCAATGTGAGAGGTTAAGGCATGGGGCCCAATAAAGACCCGAGATTAAACTGAGTTGTGGCGTAAGACTGCCCGGACCCAATCGGCATACAGGCAGCCACAACAATATCTGTCTAATCTGAGAGGTTAGTGCTCTAATAAGACAATTAGAGCTGAGTTAGGACTGATAGGGTTAAGTCAATTTAATAAATACTTAACCAAATTAAACATGTTAAATAATTTGGATGGGTGGGGGTTAAGTTCATTCGGACACTTAACCACTTAACATGTTTGACTAGAAAACCTAGTAACGGGGACCCGTTTCAGTAGTTACCCAATTAGGTATCATGGTACCCTGAACTAGGCAGGGTGGAGCACGATTACTGGGCTGATTGTAAGCGGTCAAAAGTGATGGCGGTTGGTGCACAGTGTAGGTTCTAACAGAGTGCGGGCGTGCACACACTCTGGAGTAGACAAGTCAGGGCACTGGAGCGTCAGTAGTACACCCTATGCATGCTAGAATTGTGTCGGGGCCACCACCATGGGACTTGATACACCCCATGGTGGTACCAGCATAGGTATCTACCATATAGGGTCGTAGGACACATATGAATATACGAGTAGGAGCCGATCTTTTAAAGAAAGAGAAAGGGATCACTTCACCCCAATCACGGGGTGCCTGTTGGTATAAGAATTAGTAGGTGCAGAGATAGAGATTTAAAATAGGGTGCGAAGGGATGTTCGTTTTAGGACACCTTATCTAGTTCTAGGATAGTCTATTATCCTGATATCGTCCTGTTCTCACTTTATGCAAGTCATGATCTTTTTATTATTAACATTCTAGGAATATAGCTAGACTTACCAGACTTATGTCTGACCCATTTTCCTTTCGTCTTCTTTTCTTCCGTCCCCCCTCCAGGTCCACAGGGAGGAAACACCGCAGCTTAGTCAGTTTTTCATCCAGCTTGAAGAGAGAGAATGTATTGCTTGGATTTCTTTCATTTGGACCATGGTTTTGGATATCATTTATGGGGATTATGCAGCTTTATTTATGTTTCATGCTTCTTTAACCTTTAAAATCAAGACAGTATTATGGTTGTAATAATTGGAACTTTGTTTTGAGACAATGTTGGAAATGTTCTGTATAAACACGTATTTATGATAATAAAAATCTGTTGGTTTTTCTGCTGCTTATTTATATGTGTTTATATCTGTCTTGTGTTTTATCTGTGTCTTTTACTTATAAACCTCCACCAAAATTAAGGCATTCCCTTTGTGAGTGACCTTAACGGAGATGGGGTGTTTCACTTGATATTAGAGCATAGGTTTACCAGACCAGATAAAAAGTTTTTGAAACTATATTCAAATTAAAATTTAAAGAAGCATTTTTCAAGAAAATGAATTGTTTTATAGTTTTAGAAAGGCGTAATCCCCAAAGCCATGTGAATTATCTATCCTTTGTTTTGAATCTTCCCTTTTTCGTTTCAGCATGTCGGGAGAATTTAACCTTTCAGGAGGTGTGACTGTACCTGGTTGGTTTATAAGGTACTTGGAAGCTAGGGCCAATGAGGTGGGCCCAGCGAACCTTCCTCCCCCAGCTGCAGCAATACCTCCTCCTCCTCCTCCCCCAGTTGCTGAAATTACCCCTCCTCCTCCTCCTCCGAGAGGAAATGCTTTTGCCAAGACTTTTAGAGATTTTAAAGCTATGGGTGGGAAATACTTTCATGGTACCAAGTCCTTCATAGCAGCCACGAACTGGTTGAAAGAGACCAAAGATCTTTTCGTTATCTTCGAGGTAGAAGACAAGCAGAAGGTAAGACTGGCAGTGTGGTTGCTCAAAGGAGAGGCTTCCTACTGGTAGGAAGTAACCAATGCAGAAAGACCAGTAGAAACGTGGGAAGATTTCAGATTTAGATTTGAGCTAAAGTTCCTTTCAGAAGCTGAGAGTCTTCAAACGGAGAGGTTCCTATCCCTTAAGCAAGGGAGTATGACCGTCAAAGAGTACGTCAACCAGTTTGATCAGCTGGCTAGGTTCGGACTGGACCTAGTCAACACCCAACACAAGAAGGCTCTCAGCTTTGTCAAGGGACTGAATGAGCCGCTTCATAGCCTGGCCATGACCCATATACCTATGGGAGCTACATATGAAAGGCTGGTACAGATGGCGTTACTACATGAGGAGGATAAAGGCAAGAAAGAGACAAAGGCGGAAGGGTTTCAGGGAAAGAATGAAGCTTTACAGCCTAAGA
Source organism: Allium sativum (assembly GCA_030737875.1). Taxonomy (NCBI): domain Eukaryota; kingdom Viridiplantae; phylum Streptophyta; class Magnoliopsida; order Asparagales; family Amaryllidaceae; genus Allium; species Allium sativum. The sequence goes on along the minus strand of CM060927.1, from coordinate 253,611,907 downwards.
AAACAGACTTTAAGAAGGGCGGGAAAAACAACAAAGCGCGCGAAACAAGAAAGTGTAATTTCTGTGGTGTGGTTGGACATGTGGAGAAAGACTGCAGGAAGAAGAAGGCAAAGATGAATGGTGGTTGCTTTCATTGTGGAGAAACAGGACACATAGCTAAGGACTGCCCTAAGAGGCGAGGGCAGGCGCAGAAAGCTGCATCCACTTCGGGTGGACAAGTTCATGCACTGGAGGCACTTCCTCTGCAACAGTGAGGTAGAAATACTTCTGTAGAAAGTGTAGTTTATCTTTATGATCACCCAGTTCGCACTTTATTTGATTCTGGTGCATCACACTCCTTTATTTCATCTGCTTTAGTAGAATCTCTGCACCTAGAAACTAGTATGGTAGAGGATCCCTTGGTTGTCTCCAATCCAATTGGAGGCCCAGCTTATTTGTCAATGATTTGTATGAATTTGAAAATCTCTATTCTAAGTGTAGAATTTAGATGTAGTACCTTTGTTTTGGGCTACTCGGGGTATGGATTGATTTTGGGCATGGACTGGCTATCCAGTAATGGTGCCATCCTTGATTGTGAGAAAAGAGTGGTTAGGATTTTAACCCAACTCGGTAACACTCTGGAAATTACTTGTAATCCCTCGAATGTGGTTATGCTTAGTTATCTTGAATCGCTTGACGCTTCTGTTGAAAATTTGCAGTCAGTTAAGGTGGTCCGAGAATATTCAGACGTCTTTGATGAGGTGAAGGGCTTACCTCCGAAACGGGAAATAGACTTTCGCATCTATCTTGTTGACAATGCGAAGCCCGTTGCTTTGGCTGTTAGGCACATGGCTCCTAGGGAAAGGAAAGAGCTCAGTAAGCAGATTAAAGAGCTTTTAGAAAAGGGATTCATTAGGCAGAGCATTTCAGAATGAGGCGCTCCAGTGGTGCTCGCTACAACGGCGGATGGTTCACTCGGTCTATATAGGGAGCTAAACAAGCTGACTAAAAAGAATAGGCACACACTCCCCAGAATTGACGATTTGTTTGACCAGCTTGTAGGAGCGTCAGTTTTCTCCCAACTTGATTTGGCGATCGGATTTCATTAGCTAAGGGTAGCTGATGATAGTATCGATAAGACAGCTTTCAGAACCCCAGACGGATTCTTTGAGTGGCTTGTCATGCCTTTTGGCTTGACAAACGCACCCGCTTACTTCGTGGACCTAATGAGTAGGGTGTTCAGAGATTTCCTCAATAAATTCGTGGTGGTCTTCGTAGACGATATTTTGATCTTCTCAAAAAATGAGGAAGAGTATGCTTAGCACCTAAAGGCAATCATGGAGACTCTTAGAACACATCAGTTAAAAGCTAAATTCTCCAAGTGCCACTTTTGGAGAGAAGAAGCGAGATTTCTTAGGCATATCGTGTCCAAAGAGGGGTTAGCTGTAGACCCCGCAAAAGTAGTAGCGGTGCAAGATTGGAAGGCACCAAGGAATGCAACCGAGGTCCGAAGCTTCCTCGAGCTTGCAGGCTTTTACCGGAAGTTCATCAGAGATTTTGCAAAAATCTCAGCTCCTCTTACAAGGCTAACAAAGAAGAATCTAGTTTTCTCTTGGGATTTGGATTGCGAGTTTGCTTTCCAACGCTTAAAAATGGCTCTTACAACAGCCCCAGTTCTGATCTTGCTGGATGGAAGCAAAATGTTTACAGTATACACGGATGCATGCGGGTCAGGACTAGGTGCTGCCCTAATGCAAGAAGGAAGGGTAGTAGCTTATGGCGGAAGACAGTTGAAAGTTCATGAAAGGAACTACCCAACCCATGACCTTGAGTTGGCCGACATCGTCTTTGCGCTTAAGTCTTGGCGCCACTATCTCCTAGGTGAGAAATTTGAACTGTATACTGACCATAAATCTTTGAAGTATCTCTTCTTGCAGAAAGACCTTAACTTAAGGCAACAAAGGTGGATGGAGTTTCTTGCCTCGTATGATTTCGAGATTTCCTACACTCCTGGCAAGGGCAACGTAGTCGCAGATGCCTTGAGTAGAAAGAAGCTAATGTTGAGCCTGCTATTTGTTGAAAGGCGAAGCCTAGAGTTTATAGCCAGTTTTGACTTTATGCCCTCCTCTGATTTTTTACTCGGTTTGTTAGCATCGCTAGAAGTGCGGCCCACTCTCTAAGACTCAATAGGGACCGCACAACGAGAAGACCCTCAGCTTGTAAAAGTGGTTGATAAGCTCGTTAGGGGTGAGACTTCTAGTCACCTCGATAGATACACCATCGACGACAAAGGGTGGTTAAGACGGGATGGAATACTATGCGTCCCACAGGCAAAGGAGTTGGTGAAGAAAGTTCTTAAGGAGGCACATCATTCCAAGATGACAATACATCCAGGCGGGGACAAAATGTACAAGGACTTAAAGAGAGTTTTCTTTTGGAGTGGCATGAAGAAGGACGTGGCAGATTTTGTTTCTAAGTGCATGATTCGCAAACAAGTCAAGGCGGAGCAGAAGAAGCCTGGCGGTCTGCTCCATCCTCTAGAGGTCCCACAGTGGAAGTGGGATAGCATTTCAATGGACTTCATTGATGGGCTGCCTAGGTCTAGAAGAGGCAACACTAGCATTTGGGTAATAGTGGATAGGCTTACTAAAAGCGCCCACTTTTTACCTGCAAAGAGTAGAAGGACTACCTCGTCTCTAGCATCTCTTTATCTTAAGGAGATAGTTCGACTCCATGGAATATGTAACACCCCAGGTCCATTAATGTCACTCACAAAGGGAATGCATTAACTTCCATCGAGGTTATAAGTGAATATAGAACAGAAAAATTACAACAAGACAGATAATAAGTAGTACTTGGAAATCTAAAACTTCATTTTATTGCAGCGGAAATTAAACATGTTTGTTACATCATAAAACCATAGATCATAACCAAGTACAATATCCATCTTCATAAAAACAAAATACATAATCCCGTTACATAAAGAGCCATTAAAAAGATAACAAGCTGGACTTTACTACAACGGTCTAAGCTTTCCAAAGAGAGATGAGCAATCCAATCAAACTCCACTAGAACTGGGCCCAACCTGAGGACCTGGAGGGGGAAATAGGATAGAAATGGAGGGAGTCAGACATAAAGTCTGGCGAGTATGATAATTCTAACAATACTATTATCAAAATAACTAGACTAAGGCATAAGCTGGAAGACAAGTAAATGTCTATGAACTCTTAGGAAGATAAAGATAGCGTTTAAGATAACGTTAAAGATAACGGTAAAGGCATACCTAATTACTAACGAATGATTGATACACTGCACCGCACATTACTACACTGCACCGCACATTACTACATTGCACCGCACATTACTACACTGCACCGCACCAGTCACCCTAAAGGTTGATCCCGCATGCTTCACACAGAAACTATATAAATAGCCTTGCGTACCCCTAGCTGACTACATAGGTGCCGTCTGCCCCTATCTCCACTAGGTGTACCCCACTACCCTCTTAGAAATTTTATAAGTAACTTCGTGTACTCCTAGCTGACTACATAGGTGTCGCCTGCCCCTATCTCCACTAGGTGTACCCCACTACCCACTTTCGATCGGCTCCCTAATCGTAGATACCCGTGCTGGCCCCACAGTGGGGGGTATCACTCCCCTAAAGTGGCAACCCGATACAACTGAGAATGCATGGCTTATACCTACACGATGCAACAACGTCTTACCTACCAGCCCGGGTCCACACATGCATATGAAACCCGTTGGACTTGCATTGCCACCGCTCCCCGTTTTGGCCTCTTACAGTCGAACCCGGCATGCGTGTCCCGTTCTCGACTTGGGTCGAGCCCACAAAGATACGTTTGGGATACTAGTCGAAATGGGCCCCCACAAGCTACCCACCTAAGCTTGTCACTAGTATATCCCACTTAACCCTCTTAATCATGTTCATTTACATGTGTGTTTGGTTAAGTCTTACTAATCGTATTTCACATGCCACTAAGGGCACCTCCTAGATTCCTCATGCCACCCAAGGCACCTACTTAACCCCCATGTCCCACCTTACATGTTTATCTGGTTAAGTATTTCTTAATTCATTCAGGCCATAACCTCATAAAGACCTCTCACATTAGACTGGCATTTATGGCAGCTGGATTTGCCGGATGGGTCCGGGCAGTCTTACACCATAAAGGAGTCTAACCTCGTGTCTTTACAACCGTTATGCTTTAGTTTAGGCCTAGGACCTCTCACATTGGGCTGACATTTGTGACCACTGGATTTGCCGGGCGGGTCCGGGCAGGTTTACGTCACAAACGAGTCCAACCTCGTGTCCTAAGCATTGATTAACACTTAAAATCTTTTACCCCAGTTTTAATAATTCCCTATTCAAATTATTAATTAAGTCAACTTTTAATGATGTCCATAATTGACTCAATTATGGCCATCCACTTATGGCATGCAAAATCATATCAATTGCACCCCAACTTTTTAATATTAAATCCTTAATATTACCCCTACCCCACGTTTATACGTTCGCTTATTCAATGCATAATATAGGCTAGACTTGTATAGTCTAACACCTAGCACAAAGATAAATTATCACAACATATAGACAATTAAAATAAATCTAATCATAATAGGGGTGAAACTTGCATAAACTACACATGTTAAGGATCAAAAGGTGTCAACTTGTTAAATGTCTCAATTTATATGATATGATCATATCCCAAATCTATACATAAACTTGCATATGGGGCTTTTAGGCAACATAATGATGGTGTGAACTAGCATAGGATATCACATATGTCATAGCATAGTTCTAGATGTCATAATAGATGTCATGGCATATGTTCATAACTTTTCTAATCAATTTAACTTGCATATATGACTTGTCATATAGATCAACATAGCCCAAACATGATGATTTAATTAATATGAACTAACTAGCATAGATGGCTTTCTAACATGTATGATTCATCACAACTTAGCATAGAAACTTTCAACATACATAGCATGATTTACAACATACAGTATATCATCACCACATAGCATAGGATTAATAACATACATGATAGCATATGACAATTCACATCATCTACTCACAATCCATTCATGACTTAACCTAATTAAAATGATAATAATCTTGTTAAGACTATCATACTCACAATTATAGAAGAAAGAGAGTCGAATTAGCGCTCTTTTTGATGAAGAATCGCTGCTAGGGTTGGGTAGTTCTGATTTGGTTGCTGTCCTTTATCTTTAATTTGATGGCGGCTGCTCTAGGTCTCAAAATATCAGCATGACGGCCATGGTCTTTGTTTATTTTCTGATTTAGGTTTGTGTATAGGGGTCTTTTTATAGAGTTATAAATTAATTTAAGCCGTCGGATGTTCTTAGGGTTAATCAAAACCATTTAATTATGATAGGGTGATGAGTCAGCCCTAATGACTCAGCAAGGAGTCAGAATGGACTCAACAACATGGGTCAGTCTGAACCAGAAAGCTGTGCAGGCTCCAGCCTCGGCCTGGGCGCACTTGGCAGGTGCGCCAGTGTAAATATGTACTGGCACACTTCCCAAGTGCGCCAGTGCATTTTTTTCTTTGTCACCAAACTTCGTTCGTCCATAACTCTTTCATCCGGTACTCGTTTCCTGCAAACTCGGACTCTATCTCCACTAGAATTCCAAGACGAACACAATGGCGCAACCCGTTTCCCACAATTCTCATGTCTAAGATTAGTTATTCTTTAATTTGTAAATATTAATATTAACAGAATTACGGGGTGTTACATTCTCCCCTCCTTAAAGGATTTTGTCTCGAAATCTTCAAGTTAAGAAGAATGTATATCCTAACATCCAAACAACCATCTACTCAACCATCAAACACAGGCATCCATTGTCCTTATAGGCTTCTAATGCTTTCATGTTTAAATGCACAGTGTGTGTATATGTCCCTTATCTAATGCAAAATCAGGCTGTCCACTGATTCAGTTGACCTCCTTAATGCAAACCATGATAGTGCCATGTGTCCATTATGCATGCAAAAGTTCCCTAATGCTACATATTATTTCTACATGCGTGCACAACCATTCACCAAAATGCGGTATCCGTATGATAGAAAAACCATTATACATCGATTTTACTAAATACAACCATTTATATGCAATATGCAGTATGAAGCGAGTGAGCCGATCTAGTGCCTAACAGTGTGTGTATATGCGTCCACGAGCAACCACTAGCAAACACTTGCATCCACTATGCATTCATCATACATAACATGTCTCAAACACATGTTTCAACCATAGGATTATCCTATCTAAAGGTCAAGAATACTAACGAGAGGATACGCTAAAGGTAAGATAAGCACAAGATAAGAGATAAAGGAGAAATTAAAAGACATACCCTCGAAAAGAAAAGGGTATCGTGAACGCATTTTCTCTTCTGTCTCCCAAGTAGCATTGCTCTCATCATCTCCCCATTGTACTTTGACCAGTCTGACCTCTCGATTTCTCAGCTTCTTAATCTCTGACCCAAGAATGCGCGTAGGAGCTCGTCGAATTGTCGCATCACGCTCTATCTCCACCTCTCTAAGCAAGTTTGGCTCTACCACTTCCGCGGTCTCGTGCAAGCACTTCCTCAAATGTGATACATGGAATACGTCGTGTACACCACTAAGTCTCTCGGGCAACTCCACTCTATACGCCATTTGCCCAATCTTCTCCTTAATAGGAAACGGTCGTACGAACCTTGGTGCTAATTTCCCAACGGACCCAAAGCGAACAACATTTCGTAATGGAGACACTTTGACAAAGTCCATGTCCCCAACCTCAAATTCAAGATCCGTCCTTCTCTTATCCGCATATGATTTCTGCCTATCTTGCGCTGCTTTCATCCTCCTTCGAATCAAGTCGACCTTCTCCGAAGTCTCTCTAATCATATCGGGCCCAAGTAAGATCTTGTCCGTAGACTCCCACCAACATGTAGGCGAACGACACGGCCGTCCATAAAGAGCTTCGAATGGTGCCATACCAATGCTGGACTGAAAGCTGTTATTATATGCGAACTCCACCAATGGAAGATGCTCTTCCCACGTACCCCCAAAGTCTAGGATACATAGCCTCAAAAGATCCTCTAGAATGCAATTCACCCTCTCGATCTGGCCGTCCGTCTGAGGATGATATGCGGTGCTCAAACATAACTGAGTCCTTACCGCCTCTTGTAAGCTTCTCCAAAATTTGCTAGTGAAAATAGGATCGCGGTCGCTCACTATGCTAGAAGGAACACCGTGCAAACGAACTATTTCTCGGACGTATACAGAAGCTAACCGTGGAGCAGTCCTCTTACTCTTCACGGGAATGAAATGGGTGCTCTTAGTAAGTCTATCTACTATAACCCAAATCCCTGTATTACCTTTTCTGGATCTCGGTAATCCGTCAATAAAGTCCATCGAGACGCTTTCCCACTTCCATAGTGGAACCTCCAATGGGTGAAGTAACCCACCGGGTTTCTTTTGCTCCGCTCTTACGTGTTGGCACACCAAGCATCTAGTGACATACTCGGCTACGTCCCTCTTCATACCGGCTCAAAAGAAAACTCGCTTCATGTCTTTGTACATCTTATCCCCGCCGGGATGAATGGTCATCTTCGAACGTTGTGCATCGTCAAGAATAATCTTCCTTAGGTCATCGTCTTTAGGTACACAAAGTCTACCGTCCCTACGTAACCAACCCTTATCATCTAGCGTATACCTACGGAGATGGTTTGATGACTTCCCTCCTTTGAGCTTTTCTACTAACTCAACCAACTGCGGGTCGTCTCGCTGTGCCTCGCCAATCTGTCCCAAAAACGTAGGTCTGACCTCCAAGGATGCTAGCAAACCGGGTACAAAGTCAACGGAAGGTCTAAAGTCAAACATCGAAATAAATTCTAAGCTTCGCCGCTCCATAAACAAAGGACTTAAGGATAACCTTTTTCTACTTAAGGCATCCGCCACCACGTTACCCTTGCCATGGGTATATGCTATCTCGAAGTCGTAGGATGCTAAGAACTCCATCCACCTTAACATATCTCCCTTCCCTAGAGACCACATGCCCTAAATTCCTCACTTCCTTCCTCCAAAAATGGTATCTTGGGGAACTTAGCTTTAAGCTAATGCACTTGTAGGGTCCCTAAGCTTTCCCTAAGACATAGGGCATGCTCTTCTCTGCTTCTAGAGAAAACCAGGATATTATCCCATGTAAAATCGTCACAACTATCCATCTCTCACGCAGACCATCCTAGTCGAATTCGACATCCCCCAAGTGCAAGCCCCAAAGGCCTAAACCAATATCAGACAAACACCCAAGGGATACCTCCTTCAAATTCAGACGACCTACGTGAGATGATACTAGTAAGATGGTCAATCAATTGAGCACTTGACTGACTCTGGCCATCCCTGCCAGTCTTGCTCCAAAACTACCGCTGATTACATAACGGGCTTTGCTTAATCTATTAAGCACATACGAAAACTTATTCCGCGCCTATGGGTAAACCCTGCGCTTTATCAACGACGTCTCCATACTCACGGGCCACACAAACAGGTTCCTAATCATCGTTAGATGCGTCAGAAGATTCTAGGCAGCTAAGCATCACTGGTCCCCTAGGGTCGCAAGAAATATGAGGGTTTTTCTACAACGAATCAATAGTCTAACTACCCTCCTTTCACAGTCTAGGATGGCACCCCGCTTGGCTAGCCAATCCACACCTAGAATCAAACTACAGCCCGTGAAACCAAGGACAAAGGCGTTGCATTCAAACTCAACGCCCAAGATAAACACTCTCAAATCCCGACAAATCATAGAAAGATGAGCCGAACCACCAATAGGATTTGAGACTACTAAGGGATCAGTAACAATACTAGTATCTAGGTGCAGTGTTTCAACTAATGATGTAGAGATAAACGAATGCGATGCGCCCGAATCGAATAAGGTACGGACAGGATGATCAAACAGAAAAACTAAGCTTTCAACAGAAATGGTTCTACCTCATTCTTGCAGCGGTGGGACTGTGAGAGCCTGAACTTTCCCCCTTGCCTGCCCTGGTGCCAGAAGAGCCTGCACCTGTCCTCCCGAGGTAGCTCCTGCCCTCTGCCCCTTCCTTGGGCAGTCCTTCACTAAATGTCCCGCATCGCCACAATGAAAACAGCTAGTCTTCTTTTTCTTTCGGCAGTACTTGCTGAGATGGCCTGGTGTCCCACAGTTAAAGCATTTCTTCTTCCCCTTAGCATTGTTGCCTTTGCCACCCTTATTTTGATCCCCTTTCTTCTAGGGTGCCTTATCAACTTTAGCGCTTTTCTCCTCGTGCATGAGTGCCATGTCTACTAGCTTCACAAAGGTGGCCCCCATAGGGATGTGGATCATAGCCAACCCTTGCAACGGTTCATTCAATCCATTAACGAACCTCAGATCCTTCTTCTCTGGCGTATTCACTAAGTCTAAGCCAAACCTTGCTAACTGATTAAATTTGTTGACATATTCTTTCACTGATGAGCTTCCTTACTTCAATGTCAAGAACCTTTCCATATATAGATTTTCTTCCGCCCTCGAGAGAAACTTCGCCTCGAACCTACGTTTAAAATCCGCCCAAGAGTCAACAGGACGCTCCCCATTGGTGACATCCCACCAAAACGAGGCCTCTCCCTTCATTAGCCAAGCTGCTAATCTAACTCTCCTCCCTTCTTTCACTTCAAAGATTTCTAGCAATTCTTCCACCTCCTTAAGCCAATCTCTAGCTTCCACAAACGTTTCTGACCCTTGGAAGGGTTTTCCACCCATAGCTTTAAATTCCTTATACGTCTTTGCAAAAGTATCTACGCGAGGAGGAGGAGGAGGAATGGGTGCAACTGGTGGTGGAGGAACATTGGCCGGACCTGCGGCGGCCCTAGCCTCTAATAGCCTCCTATACCATCCTGGTATCGTCACACCGTCAGGTAGGTTAAGATTTTCAGCCATGCTGAAACGAAAAAGGAAAGATTCAAAATGGAAAATTCGAAAGATAAAGATATATGGCTATTTGGGGATTATGTTTTTCATAAAAACTTCCTCTTTAAATTTCTCATTAAAACATGTTTTTGAAAACATTTCTTCCAAAAACAACTATTTTTCTAAAGTATTTTTATCTGTTCTGGTAACCTTATGCTCTGATACCACGTGTAACATCTCACGTCCATTAATGTCACTCACAAAGGGAATGCATTAACTTCCATGGAGATTATAAGTGAATATAGAACAGAAAAAATAAAACAAGAAAAATAATAAGTAGTACTTGGAAATCTAAAACTTCATTTTATTGCAGCGGAAATTAAACATGTTTGTTACATCATAAAACCATAGATCATAACCAAGTACAATATCCATCTTCATAAAAACAAAATACATAATCCCATTACATAAATAGTCATTAAAAAGATAACAAGCTGGACTTTACTTCAAGGGTCCAAGCTTTCCAATGAGAGATGAGCAATCCAATCAAACTCCACTAGAACTGGGCCTAACCTGAGGACCTGGAGGGGGAAAATAGGATAGAATAGGAGGGGGTCAGACATAAGGTCTGGCGAGTATGATAATTCTAACAATACTATTATCAAAATAACTAGACTAAGGCATAAGCTGGAAGACAAGTAAATGTCTATGAACTCTTAGGAAGATAAAGATAGCGTTTAAGATAACGTTAAAGATAACGGTAAAGGCATACCTAATTACTAACGAATGATTGCTACACTGCACCGCACATTACTACACTGCACTGCACATTACTACACTGCACCGCACCAGTCACCCTAAAGGTTGATCCCGCATGCTTCACACAGAAACTATATAAATAGCTTTGCATACCCCTAGCTGACTACATAGGTGTCGTCTACCCCTATCTCCACTAGGTGTACCCCACTACCCTCTTAGAAATTTTATAAGTAACTTCGTGTACTCCTAGCTGACTACATAGGTGTCGTCTGCCCCTATCTCCACTAGGTGTACCCCACTACCCACTTTCGATCGGCTCCCTACTCGTAGATACTCGTGCTGGCCCCACAGTGGGGTGTATCACTCCCCTAAAGTGGCAACCCGATACAACTGAGAATGCACGGCTTATACCTACACGATGCAACAACGCCTTACCTACCAGCCCGGGTCCACACATGCATATGAAACCCGTTGGACTTGCGTTGCCACCGCTCCCTGTTTTGGCCTCTTACAGTCGAACCCAACATGCGTGTCCCGTTCTCGACTTGGGTCGAGCCCACAAAGATACGTTTGGGGTACTAGTCGAAATGGGCCCCCACAAGCTACCCACCTAAGCTTGTCACTAGTATATCCCACTTAACCCTCTTAGTCATGTTCATTTACATGTGTGTTTGGTTAAGTCTTACTAATCGTATTTCACATGCCACTAAGGGCACCCCCTAGATTCCTCATGCCACCCAAGGCACCTACTTAACCCCCATGTCCCACCTTACATGTTTATCTGGTTAAGTATTTCTTAATTCATTCAGGCCATAACCTCATAAAGACCTCTCACATTAGACTGGCATTTATGGCAGCTGGATTTGCCGGACGGGTCCGGGCAGTCTTACACCGTAAAGGAGTCTAACCTCATGTCTTTACAACTGTTATGCTTTAGTTTAGGCCTAGGACCTCTCACATTGGGCTGACATTTGTGACCACTGGATTTGCCGGGCGGGTCCGGGCAGGTTTACGTCACAAACGAGTCCAACCTCGTGTCCTAAGCATTGATTAACACTTAAAATCTTTTACCCCCAGTTTTAATAATTCCTTATTCAATTTATTAATTAAGTCAACTTTTAATGATGTCCATGATTGACTCAATTATGGCCATCCACTTATGGCATGCAAAATCATATCAATTGCACCCCAACTTTTTAATATTAAATCCTTAATATTACCCCTACCCCACGTTTATACGTTCGCTTATTCAACGCATAATATAGGCTAGACTTGTATAGTCTAACACCTAGCACAAAGATAAATTATCACAACATATAGACAATTAAAATAAATCTAATCATAATAGGGGTGAAACTTGCATAAACTACACATGTTAAGGATCAAAAGGTGTCAACTTGTTAAATGTCTCAATTTATATGATGTGATCATAGCCCAAATCTATACATAAACTTGCATATGGGGTTTTTAGGCAACATAATGATGGTGTGAACTAGCATAGGATATCACATATGTCATAGCATAGTTCTAGATGTCATAATAGATGTCATGGCATATGTTCATAACTTTTCTAATCAATTTAACTTGCATATGTGACTTGTCATATAGATCAACATAGCCCAAACATGATGATTTAATTAATATGAACTAACTAGCATAGATGGATTTCTAACATGTATGATTCATCACAACTTAGCATAGAAACTTTCAACATACATAGCATGATTTACAACATACAGTATATCATCACCACATAGCATAGGATTAATAACATACATGATAGCATATGACAATTCACATCATCTACTCACAATCCATTCATGACTTAACCTAATTAAAATGATAATAATCTTGTTAAGACTATCATACTCACAATTATAGAAGAAAGAGAGTCGAATTAGCGCTCTTTTTGATGAAGAATCGCTGCTAGGGTTGGGTAGTTCTGATTTGGTTGCTGTCCTTTATCTTTAATTTGATGGCGGCTGCTCTAGGTCTCAAAATATCAGCATGACGGCCATGGTCTTTGTTTATTTTCTGATTTAGGTTTGTGTATAGGGGTCTTTTTATAGAGTTATAAATTAATTTAAGCCGTCGGATGTTCTTAGGGTTAATCAAAACCATTTAATTATGATAGGGTGATGAGTCAGCCCTAATGACTCAGTAAGGAGTCATACTGGACTCAACAACACAGGTCAGCCTGAACCAGAAAGCTGTGCAGGCTCTAGCCTCGGCCTGGGCGCGCTTGGCAGGTGCGCCAGTGTAAATATGTACTGGCGCACTTCCCAAGTGCGCCAGTGCATTTTTTTCTTTGCCACCAAACTTCGTTCGTCCATAACTCTTTCATCCGGTACTCGTTTCCCGCAAACTCGGACTCTATCTCCACTAGAATTCCGAGACGGACACAATGGCGCTACCTTCCAGTAAATATTAATTTGTAAATATTAATATTAACAGAATTACGGGGTGTTACATAATACCTTCCAGCATTATTAGCGACAGATATCCTATCTTCACAAGCGAGTTTTAGCGGAGTCTGCAAGAAGCTGTAGGCACACAGTTATGTTTGAGCACGGCCTATCACCCCCAAACCGATGGTCAGACGGAAAGGGTGAATAGGATTTTGGAAGACCTTTTGAGACTTTGCGTCCTTGACTTTGGAGGGACTTGGGAGGGCCATCTTCCTTTGGTGGAATTTGCCTACAACAACAGCTACCAAGCCACCATCGGAATGGTGCCCTTCGAAGCTTTATATGGAAGACTGAGCCGATCGCCCACTTGTTGGTGGGAGTCTACTGACAATCTCATACTTGGACCAGATATGATCCGAGAGACTTCAGAGAAAGTAGACTTAATACGGATAAGAATGAAGACAGCCCAAGACAGACAAAAATCCTACGCAGACAAGAGAAGGACCGACCTTGAATTTGAGGTTGGGGACAGGGTTTTCCTTAAGGTATCTCCATTAAGGAACGTCGTTTGCTTTGGATCCACAGGGAAGCTAGCACCAAGATTTGTAGGGTTGTTTCCTATCATCGAGAAAATTGGGAAGATGGCCTACAGGTTAGAGTTACCCGAGAGACTGGCCGGAGTTCACAACGTCTTTCATGTTTTTCACCTCCGGAAGCATCTACATGAGTCAGCGGAAGTGGTAGAGCCAAACATCCTAGAAGAAGCTGAAGTAGAACGCGAAGCAACTGTGAGGGAAGTTCCAACTCGCATATTAGGAACTGAAGTGAAAAAGCTACGCAACCGCGAAGTCAAACTCGTCAAAGTTCAGTGGAGCGACACCGAGGAAGATGCGACCTGGGAAACTGAGGATAGAATACGCGCAGCCTACCCTTTTCTTTTTGAGGGTACATTTTTGATCTCTCTTTTTCCTTAAAGTCATGTTAGTATCTATCTTTTTAGGTATATCTCCCTGACCTTACCCTTTTATCCTTAGGTGGAAACCCCTTTAGATGTAAACATGTAATTGAAACATGTTATGGATGATGGTTGCAAGTGGTTGCAAATGTTTGCTAGTGGTTGCTCGTGGATGCATATACATACACAATCTAGGGTTTTAGATCGGCTCAGTCACTTCATATTGCATATGCATATATGTGTTTATGTTTGTATATGGTTGAAGCATAATATGTTGTCATATGGATGTTGCATTTGTTTGAATGATTGCGCACTCATGTAGAATTATGAATAGGAAAAAGTTTGCATACATAATGGATTCATGACACTTACATAATTTGCATTAAGGAGGTCAACTAAATCAGTAGACCGCCTGATTTTTGCATTAGATAAGGACCTGTACACACACGATGCATATGATCATGAAGCATTAGAAGTCTTTTAAGGACAATAGACGCTCGTGTTTGATGATTGAGTAGATGGACATTTGGATGGTAGGATATATGTTCTCCTAGACTTGGAGATTTCGGGGATGAAATCCTTTAAGGAGGGGAAAATGTAACACCCTATATTTATGTTAACACTAAAGTTGCTAATACAAAAATAAATGTGTAAAGGGGAGATGTATCTAATGTGCATACAAGAATAATAATAAATGTGTAAAGGGGAGATGTATCTAATGTGCATACAAAAATAATAATAAATGTGTAAAGGGGAGATGTATCTAATGCGTACGTATTTATATGGATTGACAAATAATAGTAAATGTACATTAAGAAAGAAATGGTGAATATAATTGGCTTCTCTTTACAACGGACGGCTCTGGTTAACCCTAGCTTCATCAATGGCTCAAATTAACTTGCAACTCTATAAAAAGACCCTAGGTCTCAAACTAAAAATTCACAAAAAAAAAAGAATTGGAGCCACCATGCTGTCTGCTGAGAACTAGAGGGAGCCTCCACTTGAAAGAGACGAACAACATAGCGAATACAAACTAAAAGATTAAAAAGCAACAACAAATTAGAATCAAAGCAACGTCTTCCCAAAGGAAAGCTTTGCAAATTCAGAATTTCAGAACTCAGAAAACAAGACCGTCTACGATTGTAAGTTTAGCTACATTTTTAGAATGCGAATTAATATGAACATCATGTGTTGCGATGAAATGATAATAGTATGATACTTGTTATGTTATTAATATACGTTTGTGATTTGATTCTATTATCATGTTGAATTGAGAATTATTAATTATGATGTTTATTATGTTTTATAATATTAATCTATGCCAGTGACTTGATTCTATTATGATGTTAAATTTGGGATTATTGGATTAGATTATTTGTATAAGCATGGACTTGGATTGTAACATCTTATGAGAATTGTGTAGTTTATCACGCAAGTTTATGTAGTGAAGTTATGCGACCAATTGTCAAATCTATATGTTCATGTTTATGCAAAACTTATGCCATGTTCACACTTATTATATGTTGGGATTAATTTGCCAGTATGTTTAAATCTATGTTACTAATTAACACATGTATATGTGATTAGCCTATGTTGCTAACTCACATATACGTATGTTGATTTGCCTATGTTGCAAATTAACATATGTATATGGATTAGTTCATATTGCTAATTCTCATGTATGTTGTTAATATGGCCTATGTTAAAAAACACATATATGTTGAGTTAGCCTATAAGTGCAAGTTCATACCTATGACATTATAATGTTTACGTTAGTCTTTTTGCAAGTTTGTACCTATGACATTATAATGTTCATGTTAGATATTTAGCAAGTTCACCCCTAAAATGTTCATGTTAGTTATTTTGCAAGTTCACCCTAAAATGTTCATGTTAGTTATTTTGCAAGTACACCCTATTATGTTCATATTGATTATGCCATCAATACCAAAGTTATACCCTTGTCATATTTATGCTAATTTATGCCAATTTGCGTACATTAAATTAGGCTAAGTTTTTAGCCTAATACTTTACACCAAAAATCATGCGAATGTAAATTAGGCTGAGATGGTTAGCCTAATATTGGACGGGGTAACGTTGGGTAAAAATGATAAGTTTAGGAAAACTTGCCATAAATTGGTCATTAATCACATAAGTGATTTATGGCATAAAATGGCATTAATTACCTTAATTAATGAGATTAATTGGAAATGAATGTGACAGTAATTTGAATATTTTCTAATTTACATATTGATCATTAATCACATAAGTGATTTATGGCATAAAAAGGCATTAATTACCTTAATTAGTGAGATTAATTGGAAATGAAGTGACAGTAATTTGAATTTGAATAATTTACATAATTAAAATGTAAATTAGAAAATTCGAACGCGCTTAACCCGAGGTTGGATTGAGTTGTGACGTAAACCTGCCAGGACCCGCCCGGCTATCCAGTTGTCACAACAATAGCTATCCAATGTGAGCGGTTAAGGCATGGGGCCCAATAAAGACCCGAGGTTAAACTGAGTTGTGGCGTAAGACTGCCCGGACCCAACCGGTATACAGGCAGCCACAACAATATTTGTCTAATCTGAGAGGTTAGTGCTCTAATAAGACAATTAGAGCTGAGTTAGGACTGATAGGGTTAAGTCAATTTAATAAATACTTAACCAAATTCAACATGTTAAATAATTTGGATGGGTGGGGGTTAGGTTCATTCAGACACTTAACCACTTAACATGTTTGACTAGAAAACCTAGTAACGGGGACCTGTTTCAGCAGTAACCCAATTAGGTATCATGGTACCCTGAACTAGGCAGGGTGGGGCACGATTACTGGGCTGATTGTAAGCGGTCAAAAGCGAAGGAGGTTGGTGCATAGTGTGGGTTCTAACAGAGTGCGGGCATGCACACACTCTGGAGCAGACAAGTCAGGGCACTGGAGCATCAGTAGTACACCCTATGCATGCTAGAATTGTGTCGGGGCCGCCACCATGGGACTTGATACACCCCATGGTGGGACCAGCATAGGTATCTACCTTATAGGGCCGTAGGACACATGTGTACGAGTAGGAGACGATCTTTTAAAGAAAGAGAAAGGGATCACTTCACCCCAATCATGTGGTGCCTGTTGGTATAAGAATTAGTAGGTGCAGAGATAGAGATTTAAAATAGGGTGCGAAGGGATGTTCGTTTTAGAACACCTTATCTAGTTCTAGGATAGTCTATTATCCTGATATCGTCCTGTTCTCACTTTATGCAAGTCATGATCTTTTTATTATTAACATTCTACGAATATGGCTAGACTTACCAGACTTATGTCTGACCCATTTTCTTTTCGTCTTCTTTTATTCCCCCCCCCCCCGGTCCACAGGGAGGAAACACCGCAGCTTAGTCAGTTTTTCATCCAGCTTGAAGAGAGAGAACGTATTGCTTGGATTTCTTTCATTTGGACCATGGCTTTGGATATCATTTATGGGGATTATGCAGCTTTATTTATGTTTCATGCTTCTTTAACCTTTAAAAGCAAGACAGTATTATGGTTGTAATAATTGGACGTTTGTTTTGAGACAATGTTGGAAATGTTCCGTATACACACGTATTTATGATAATAAAAGTCTGTTGGTTTTTCCGCTGCTTATTTATATGTGTTTATATTTGTCTTGTGTTTTATCTGCCTTGTGTTTTATCTGTGTCTTTTACTTATAAACCTCCAACAAAATTAAGGCATTCCCTTTGTGAGTGACCTTAACGGAGGTGGGGTGTTTCAACAAGTAACAGTATTGGGGAAATTCAGAATGTTACTAGACAACTAGATAAGGAATTCTCAATCATGGATTTAGAAGACTTGTCATACTTCCTTGGGATTGAAGCTATCAGAAATCATAACAATGAGCTACAACTAAATCAAAGGAAATACATCAGGGAAATTCTTTCAAGAGCCAATATGGACAAGGCAAACCCACTACCAACTCCTATGGTCAACAATATCAAATCAGCAAATACAAAGGAGAACCAATTGGTAATGAAAGGCAATACAGGAGTATAATGGGATTTCTGCAATATGTTACTATTACAAGGCCAGACATCACATTTTAACATGAACAAAGCCAGTCAATACATGCACAGACCACTGAGTGATCATTGGGTTGTTGTAAAAAGAATTCTAAGGTATCTAAAGGGAACCATTGGTCTATGAGCATGAAGTGCAGCAAAACCCTAAACCTAACAGGCTATGCAGACTCAGATCGGGAAAATGAAAAAGATGATAGAAAGTCAACTTCTAACTATTGCATATTTCTTGGCAAAAGTCCTATATCATGGTGTGCAAAAAAACAATCAACTGTATCTAGGTCAAGTACAGAAGCAGAGTACAGGTGCATAGCAAGTACAACAGCAAAACTAATGTGGATTCAATCTCTACTAAGTGAACTAAAAATTGAAACCAGTGGGAAAACTACAATTTTTTGTGATAATTTAAGCGTTACAACAATCACTACAAATCCAGTTCTACATTCAAGGACAAAGCATATGGAACTTGACATTTACTTTGTGCGAGAACAAGTTATGAAGGGAAAAATCATAATCAACCACATACCTTCCACTTACCAAGTTGCAGACATCCGGACAAAGCCACTATCGAAGATGAACTTCATAAAGCACAGGGAAAATTTAAGCATCTGCAAATCTGTGCTCGGATATGGCTCTATCAGCAACAAGGAAGAATCAAAGTCAACTCTGAACTCCAAGGACTGCAAAAGCTTAGATCTCCTGCAAAATCAAAAGGAAAAAGTAATCATCAACTCAATCGTACCAAGTAAAGCCGAAAATAGATGAAATCAGATTCAAGCCAACTATGAAGACACAGATGTTTCATCAAAGAAGGAAACCAAAGTCGATCCCTTTGGAAATGTCAAGGAGCTTGGAAAATTTTGAGGATATTGCTTCATCTAGCCGCCATTTTTTAGTGTTTAGCAAACCCTAGCCAAGCCATTGGGTTTGAGGAGGCATATTAGAATAATACAATGCGGCTATTACGTTACTTCTGTTATTCATTGTGTATATGATGCGTTGGCTTATCTATTAGTGGACCAACATGTATAATCTCTGGGCTGGTCTAAAAGCCCATGTACAAACTATATATATCCCTATGTACTCTCATTTACAATTCATTAAATAATAATACAAATTACAATTCTCTTGTTAATACTTTGATAAGCTCTAATTCTGAATCATTTGAAAATTTTAATTACCACCTAAGCATGACTAAGCTATGTTTGGACTCTAACTAGACCCTACTAGCATCTTCAAAACCTAAACTTTTGTTCCACCTTGAATGGTACAGGGTCCAATCATCACAACCGCTTATATGGAACTAATTCCGACTTGAAATAAAACCTAATGTTCACAACTTCCCTTTACTATACAAATGTGAGTGTGTGCGAACACATGCAAGCCATATTTTGCGGCTGCACTTTGAATTAAGAAAATATAGTTTCATGAATTTATAAAAGCTATGTTTATACGATCTTCAACATGATTCTCCAAGAATACTTAATAAGCAATCATGTTTTGATATAGCCACTTAACATTTGAAAACCATTCAGTCTTCATGTGCAATTATTTTAAAAGATGAATACTTTTTAAAGATCTTCTGGACTCATTCAATCAAAATCAAAAATCATTAGCCATTGTCTATTAGCGGTGTGAATGCAAAATTCTCAAATACTATACAGTTATTTGTCTAGAAATTTAGAAGTATACACTTGTAGTACCGTAAGATAGCCACATTTGATCTTTATATTACCAAAACTAAATGTAAAAAATGCTTTAGTTATTTGATTATGCTGTAAATGTGGTTCAAATACACTTCAAAATTAATGCAATGAAGTATGTTTGTTTACTCCTTATAGATAGAATTTGACTAGTAACCTTAACGATGTTTTTGATTTCTCTGTGGATTATCGTGTTTTGAATTAACATTATTTGTCTATGACACATGATGCTTAAAGGAACAAAACATTTATGGATGCTTGATGCACAACACGTGGAATTAGTCATGATATTTTGAAATATAATCTCGGTTGTGAAAGCTCTAAACACCAGCCTTGGGGTTTTTAGGTAGCTAGGTATCGCCGATGCTTGAGGTGGTGGAAAAGCGCTTGAGGTGCTGAAGTGCCTGAATCCCAAAGCGCTAAAAATAGCGCACTTATTTCGAAATGGTTTGCAATGAGGAAAAAATAGGACTTGGGCCCATTATTGAACTCAATTTTGGGCATTTGAAAAAGAAAAAATGATCAAATTAGGGAATTCATATCAACATCAATATCGAGCTAAGGCAAAAAAAGTCAGCTATCAAACTCAACCTTCGACCCTTTCAACTGTTGTCATGCCAAATTGAATTTGCTCAACTGTCGTTGCCACCAAACTCGAGCTACCGCCAGCCGGCTTCATCTCCTCGACCTGCTCATTTGTACTAGCTATTTTTCTCTTTGAAGAGTGTCAACTCAGTCTGAGGTTAATATATTATACAAAAAAAACATTCAGGACTTGTTTTAGTTTTTAGTTTACATTATTATCAAAAATCTTATGATTTAAATGACGTTTCGGATTGGATCTCTTCAAGTTCTGATTCGATTTACATATTTTGATCCAAACACATTTAAAATCGCATTTGGGAAAAATCATTCAATGCATACTTATGCATCCAACATGTTTATTATTCACAATTTTAATTCTAGTGTATATTAAGAAAAACGAAAATGAAACGTGAGAAAATATGGATTTCAAAGATTTTTACACAAAGTTCAAACATCATAATCAATCTTAAAATGCCTACAAACTTTAAACTATGGACCTTTTGTGTTGTGGAGAAATTTTATTTAAGACCGCTCAAATTAAAGACCCCCAGATCAGCGGAAGACGAGATCGTGGTAAGCGTGCAGAAACAACTAATCAATATCAGAGACAATCTCAACTCAATCACAAGCACCACACAAGAGAAATAAAAGGGCAATAACGACAAGTAAATCACACAGCGATTTATAGTGGTTCCACTAACAATTTGTTAGTGTGCGTCTACCTGAGAGAGAAAGCCTTTTATTACTAATGAAGAGTACAAGAGATTGATTACAATGGTCACTCAATTCATTTAAGAATTATATTTTGTGGAGATAAAGAGTTGAAGAAATTAGATTTAGGTTAAGATCCCTATATCTTGATTTGAGAGATAAAATGAATGAATACCAATTACTCTCCGCTTTAGGATCCTTTTATAAGACCAATTACTTCATACCCAAGTTTTATATATATGGAAAAAGATCTTATCAATTATGCCACCTAATAAGGGAAAGCAATATCTATCCAAATCCCATTAATTAGGGAATGCAATATCTACCCAAAACCCATTAATTTGGGAATGCAATATCTACCCAAATCCCATTAACTTCGGAATGCAATATCTACCCATATCCCATTAATTAGGGAAAGTAATATCTTCTTTTTCTTCTCCTAAGAAAATTTTCCTTTCATTTAATCTGATTTAGCATCACCAAATTTAACACTCCACCTTGATGCAAAATCACCTATCTCCAACTCCATGAAATAGTGGTATCCATACCACCACTTGTAACCAGTTGCTCTAACTATCACCATATCTACATTCACCAAGCTTGGATGCTTTCCTAATGAGTTCCGACAAAGCCACCCATTATTGCACTCCATCAACGAGTTCAAACAAAGTCCCCACTAGCTAATAAAGTATTGAAAACACCCAACTCTAAAACTTGTCTCACCAAAAGACAAAGATACCAAGAAGATAGAACTTCAACACTCACCGATAATCTTTTTCATCCATGGCCAAGCTTCTCTCTCAACTGTGCCACCCCATGGCACCTAGCACCCCTCCAAGCGAATTAAGTTCGAGCAATGCTCTAACTTCCCATTTGGTAGTGCCTTAGTGAACATATCCGCTGCATTATCGTTTATGTGCACTTTCCGAAGGTATACTTGCTTGTCTTCATCTATGACTACTAGAAATGACTCCCTCACTTCAATATGCTTGGTCTGTGAGCTAAATGCCAAATTCTCCGCCAAATGAATAGCACTTTGGCTATCACATTTAACATCAACACTGTCATGTTCAAAGCCCAAGTCAAACAACATTCGCTTCAAGTATAGTGCTTGCTTTGATGTCTCCACCGCAACTATCAACTTCACCTCCGTAGTGGATAAAGCAACTATGGTCTGCAATCTTGATCTCCAACTTATGGTTGTACCACCAAGAGTGAAGACATATCCAGAAGTTGATTTTCTCCGATCCCTATCACCAGCATAGTGCAGATCACAGTAACCAACCAACATGCAATTCTTCTTCTTGCTACCCCAAAAAAAAGATAATGAGATGCAAAACATTTCAAGTATCTCAAGATAGGCTTCACTGCTTCCCAACGCAATTTTCCCAGATTAGTCATGAACCGACTAACCACCCCGACGACACTTGCAATATCGGGCCTTGTACACACCATGGAATACATCAAAATACCAACCACACTATCATATGGCACTTTTGCCATATAAGCCTTGTCCTTCTCCTCGATAGGTGGTCCCTTACTCGAAAGCTTTACATGCAAAGGTAAAGGTGTATTCAACGCCTTTGCATTCTCCATGCTAAACCAGCAAAGCACTTTTCTAATATATTCCTTTTGAGTTAATTTCAACTCAAAAAGTTTTCGATCCCTTTCAGTCTCCATCCCCAAGATCTTTGCTTCTTCAAGGCCTTTCATCTCGAATTCCGCTTTTAATTTCAATTTCAACTTGTTGATTTCAGCATTGTCCTTAGAAGCAATGAGCATATCATCAACATACAAGAGTAAATACACCCAACAATCATTATTCAACTTTTTGAAATAAATACAAGCATCCTTGATGCTTCTTTCAAAACCATTTTCAAGCATAAAATGATCAAATCTCTTGTACCACTGCCTAGGTCATTGCTTCAAACCATATAGTGATTTCTTCAACTTGCAAACCAACTTTGACTTACCATCTACAACAAACCCTTCTGGTTGCTCCATGTAAATATATTCATCCAAGTCACCAGGCAGGAAGGCGGTTTTCACATCAAGTTGCTCCAACTCCAAGTCCTGAAAAGCAACTATGGCAAGTAATATCCGGATAGAAGTATGTCTCACAACTAGTGCGAAGATCTCATCATACTTCTTTCCCTTCCTCTATGCAAACCCTTAGCATAGCCTAGCTTTGTATCTTCCATCATCTTTCACCTTATATATCCATTTGCACCTAATAGCACAGTTTCCTTTAGGAAGTGGAACCAACTCCCAAGTCTAGTTCTTCATCAATGATTGCATCTCTTCCTCCATGGCACAAATCCATTTCGAGCTATCACTCGAACTCATGACGTCATCAAGGTCCATCGGCTCATCTTGGACTACATGAAGAGCATAGTCCAAAGTCTCACAAAAGCTAAGATAGCTCCAATCACAATCTTTCGGGTGGCCTTATAGCACGACGACCAACCTGAGTAGCAATATTATCACCCGGTCTTCCTTCAGCTCCACCTTGAGCTGAAACTTCTCAAGAATCATGCACATCACCAACACTGCTAGAGAAACTTTGTGGACTATGTGATGTAACATCAACCACTACCTCTTCACATGCATCTCCAACAACTCTACTCTCTATGGGCCTGAAAGTGGGAATAACCTCCTTCTCCTTCAATTCACCATGAACTAAATCTGGAACATCTGATGAGCCCTCGTTCTCCATGAACATAGTCGACTGATCAAAAGTAACATGACGAGAAACCATAGCCTTCTTATCATTCCCCGAATCATGCCCATAACCGGGACTGCCAAATACGCGAAGATAGCTCAAGTCAATGCTCTTTCCCTTCCACACTTCCTCCGGAATTTTGTGAACAATAACCGAGCGTGGAATTCGATTAATAATATGCACTGTGGTTGATAAAGGTTCAGCCCAAAATCCATTAGACAAAACCGGTGTCATTCTCATGCATCGAGCTTTCTCCAGTAGAGTTCGGTTCATTCTCTCCGCTGCTCCATTAGATTGTGGATCCCCAGGTGTAGTAAAATGCCTTCGAATACCATGAAACTTGCAAAATTTCAAAAAATATCCGGAAACATACTCCCCGCCATTGTCGGACCTAAGAACCTTCAAAGACTTTCCACTCTCATTTTCAATAAGAGCCTTCATTCCTTGAACTTTGCAAATGCCTCCGACTTGGCCTTCATTACATACACCCAAACCTTCCGAGAAAAATCATCAATGGAAGAAATATAATATCTTGCTCCTCCCAAGGAAGCTACTGGTCCCAAAACATCCATGTGCACATACTCAAGAATATCCTACGAATCATGTTTTCCTTCACCGAATGGGATTCTAGTTTGCTTCCCCATGACACATTCCTCGCAAAACTCCAACTTGTTGAAACACTCACCATCAGTCATCTCCCTTCGACGAAGAACATCTAAACTCTTCTCTGAGACATGACCCAACCTTAAATGCCACAATCATGTCGCATCTAAGCCACGGGAACTATCAACACAAACACAAGTTTCGCCATCCACAGTCACACCTTGAAGCAAATAAATTCCATGAGTTCTAGCATCCTTCATAACCAAAAGCTCCCCCTTAGAAACTCTTAAGCTATCACTCTCAATAGTGATCTGGCATCCTAAAGAATCTAGTTGTCCCAAAGAGATAAGTGACTTTCGTAGTCCCGGAACATAGCGCACATTAGTGAGAGTAAGAATCACTCCATCAAACATCCGAATTTCCATGGATCCAATGCCCTTCGACTTGCAAACTACACTATTTCCCATAATAATTGAATTTCCTTTCCGATTAATATAAGAAGAAAAACAATTTATTTTAGGCATCATGTGATATGAAGCCCCCGAATCAAGCACCATTCGCTGCCCGAAACATCTGATGTTACAGCCGACAAAACATCTATGCCTCCCTCACCAACATCTCTCTCCATCGCAACTGATGAAGATGCTACTTCCTTCTTTCCCTTATCTGGACATTCATTCTTCCAATGGCCAGGGTCTTTACATATAAAGCACTTGCCATTTCTTTTCTTTGACTTTCCTCTCCAACCGGGCTTCCTAGACTTACAACGCCCTCGATTTCCCTTCTCAAACTTCTCTTTTTCCACAAACAAACCGTGACCATTGCCTGCACCACTACTTCCATCACTCAACTCCTTCATCTGATCTCGCAACTCCTCACTAAGAAGACCCATCTTGACATCATCAAGTGTCAGTATATCTGACTAACATAGAAATGTGTTTATTTTATGCTCTTATATCTTATCTTTTGTATATAAATAAATATTACTTGGGTATTATTTTTGTCACTTTTACAGATATGCCGACTTAACCACATACAGTAAGAAAATATAAAAATAGAGATCAAATTGTTGTATATTTACATATAAAGACTTGCTGACGAAGGTCTCACATTCAGTTGCTTTTTGGACAAGAAAATAATTGGTAGAAAGACTATGCATATCACAAATCAATGCAAAATTACCAAGAAAGCAAGAATAAAAGAAGAAAGGCCCAATTTCAATAGAATTAACTAAGGCCCATTTGTGATTATATTAGGGTTAGGTTGGTTATCTATCCTATAAATAACCTTGTAATCTTATTGTAAAGATCATCTTATAATCAATAAAGTTTTCTTGTTTTTCTCTTTTCTGCATTTTATTTTCCTAACAACTAGTGTGTGGCCCATGCTACGCATACGGGCAGTCGTATAATATGAAAGTGTTGACGTTAAGGATATCCTGTAATATATAGTTTGTAGTTTTCAATAATAAAATATTGTGGATATTATTTAATTCTATAGGTATTTTATTTTGAAGTAAAATGTTGCATGATACTTATTCTCTGCATGATACTTCGTAACTCAAATAATCAAATAACTTCTGACCAAAAGATTTAGTGTAGGTACATCAATATAAATAACATGCTTGGTAATTTCTTTCCCTTTCGATATTATATGCATCAGAACAACATATTCACGTCATTAATAAATATGAAATTTCAAACTGCCTTCTTTCCAAAAGTAATAAATGCAAGCGGTAAAGAGTAATAAAACATGGAGATTTATCATGAATAGATCATACAATATTTGTTACTTTTGAATTACATTATTACGTGCTATGTAGATTGAAACAGTTGAAGTATGTAGTAACTCGGTCTACATAATATGAAAAATCTTTGTAACCAATAAAATGTGACTAAAGATTCTATTTGAGTAAAAGTCTGCTTGGTATAGCAAATTGCTTACTAATAGCAGGACACTCCAGGTTATTATTTCCATTATCATCTCTTGCAACTCTATAAATAACCTGCTTGCTTTCCTCATTGACTCCACACGTTGTTTTCCCAATAAACCTCTTCACACTTAAAAATTATATATATATTTTTGGATTAACCAGAACTTGCCTATTCTCAATTTTCTCCACCATTCTGTCCACACTTTTGGTATATGCTACTATGAATAAAGTAATTCTTTGACCTTTGGCATTTATTATGACGGTGTGATTACAAACATGGATGAATAAATATATTCTACTTACCCAAAAATAGTTTTCTGTAATCGCATGTCCAGTGGCCGAAGAAGTAGATGTGCTTGCACCTTTCGCAACATGGATAAATATATTATGAGGTATTGGTATGTAGAATAGCCAATATGAGATCCCCAAAGTTGGCCTGGAAGAAAATTGCATTAGAAATTTTTAGTTATTTTAGTTTATTGTAAAAAAAATACTGTTATAGAAGTTGTTCTCCTATGTTAAATTTGGTAACAGTTATCAATGAGATAAAAATCACGTGATTTCTTAGATGCTTACTGCAGCCTTTGAAAATATAACATGCATACAAATCAAATAAAAAAAAGCAAATATCAAGTAGGCAAGATTAGCTGAGTATGACGTAAAAATAATTTTGAATACCATACACAATTGAGTCGACACGATAGCGTATACTGAGTAGAACACGTATGTATGAGAAGCTGAATAGTCCATATTGTAAAATACATAGGAACGAAGGTCTCAACTTGATACAGCACCAAAAATACATAATAAGAACAGGAAAAAAAGATTATTTGGGTTCACATCTAATAAACAACTGTAATTTTATTACGATGCAGACCACAATGAGTAAGCTACGAAGCTTAAAATAACACGCCGATGCCATATAGAATGTAAAATAGTGATGTGGTATTCAAACATGATTTTTCATCACTGATAGTACTCCAAGGATATACATGAACCTGAATGTTAAAAACCCGAAAAAGATATCGTAATCTTTAAAAAAAAACATAAAGCAGTTTGTAGGATACAAATAGGTTTCTTCCAATAACCCAAACCAGTTCAAAACTGTATAAATTAAAATTTACCATCTTAAATTTTAATTAAACAAATAAGTAAAAAAACCACATTGCATACATACCTAGAAGAGGCTGACAGTTAAAAATGTTATAGATTGGGCCACTGAAATCAACAAAAGACTACAAGTCTTTTTTTTTTCCTTCCTCGCATGTGTCTTTACTCTAGTGCACCACAGGTTGAGTATGGAGAGGATGTTGAAATTGGTGATACACAAATCACAATTTTGGGCAATAAATAATCTTACATATTTTGTGGAGAGATTTATTGTTAGATTTTATGGAGAGATTTGGTGTTAGATTTGATGAAGAGATTTGGTGCTAGATTTGATGAAGAGATTTGGTGCTAGATTTTATGGAGAGATATTGGTTGCTATATTTGTGGACATTTATTGCAAGAATATTTGGTGCTTAACCAAATAGTTTTATAACATATATAAAGATATTTTGGGAGCCAAGTTTTCTTGGGCATGAAGCAATTCTCACTATAAAAAGGGCTAGCTAACCTCTTCAATAGGTGGTGGAAAAATTTGCCATTGTTCTTCATTATTTTTCTCCTCAAATTGTTTAGCCATTAGATATTCTCTACTTATTTCTCAATAAGGTTATTGGTTCAAGTTGTAATTGTTTATAACGATAGTTGAGATCGATTGTAAACAATTTTTATTAGTGAATGAATAAAGAGGGTGGTTGGATGGAATATCGTCTTCTCATATTTCCGATATTTTTGTGGTGGTGTTTATTTTTTCAATCACATTCATCTTCAAGTGATTGGGTGATAAGATCCTATTTTTCTTGGCATTTTGTCAAACTTCCGCTGCGCACAAAACCCCAACAGTTTGGTATCGGAGCTCAGATCATCGCATAGCTTGGAGTGTTTGTTGGATTGAAAAAGAAAAAAAATTGATTTTTGTTTAAAAAAGTTTTTTATTTTTATTTAAAAAAAATTGATTTTTTTTTATGTCGGGGATGATGACGTTTTCGAAGATGGCTATTTTCAATGGGAAGAATTGGGGTATATGGAAGCCGAAGATGGAGGACATTCTATATCTCAATGATTTGCATGATCCCATTGATGGACATGAGGAGAAGCCCTCGAATATGGATGAGGGAAAGTGGAAGAAAATGAACAAAAAAGACGATTGCGTTAATTCGCCAATATTTGGATGATTATGTGTTCCACCATGTGGCTAGTTGTGAATCCGCGAAGGCGTCGTGGGACAAATTAGTATCTCTGTATGAGTCGAGGAGTGCTACAAGTAAGGCTTTTCTGGTTCGAAAATTGGTGCAACTTTGATGGGATGAGGAGAAGTCTGTTGTAGAGCATTTGAACGAGTTTCAGGATGTCATCAATCAATTGGCAAGTATGAAGGTCAATTTTGATGATGAGTTGCAAACTCTTTTGTTGATGAGTTCTCTTTTGGAAAGTTGGGAGACTTTGGTTGTTTCATTGAGTAATTCCAATGCTAATGGAATTATCTCTTTAGAAATGGTTCGAAGCAGTCTTTTGAACGAGGAGCTAAGGAGAAAGGGGTCGGAGTTGAAATCGGTTCAAACGGAGGTGATGGTTGCAAGGGACTTAGGGAAAGATACAAGAAGGAAGAAGAAAGGGGCTAATGGTAAATGTGCTTGTTATTATTGTGGTAAGGAAGGTCACAAGCGCAATGATTGCTATTCATATATACGAGATATGAAGAAGAAGAAGGCGCAAGGTGATAATAATAATGATTTGACACAAGCAGGTTTTGTTGAAGGTACCGAAAGCGATTCTTCATGTGATGTCCTATTTAGTGTTGTGGAGCCTTGGAAGATGGATTCGGGAGCCAGTTTTCACATATGCCATGATGTGAAAAGTTTTTCTTCATATGAGAAGAGTGTTGGCATGATAAAGACGGCCAATGGAGTAGAGCTACCAATTTGTGGAGATGGAGCTGTTAGGTTTCGGATGCATGATGGAGTGGTCAGAGAAGTGGTCGGTGTGAGGCACATACCTACTTGTTTGCATAACCTCATATCTCTCGGTCAGTTAGATCGCCGCGATTGCACTTATGAGACTCGAGGTGGAGTTTTGAGAGTGAAGAAGGGTGGTCGTGTGATGATGCGAGGAGTTATGGAGGAGGGAAACCTATATAGTTTGGTCGGTTCGGTGGTCAATAATGAAAGGCGGGTGACGGTTGAAGAACCTAGTCCACAGCAAGGTGGAGAGGTTAATATGGTCACTGCTGATGGTCCTAAGGTGGAGGATCATGGTATCGACAAGGGTCTAGATGTTGATGTTGCTCGAGGGATCCCGGAGATGAAGAGATCATGTCAAGCGGAAGACGGATGTCGAGTTGTGAAATCCACAAAGATGAGATGGATGTCTTTGTGGTATTACAAATGCTTTTGAAGATCGCTAGTGGCTTGGTGCACGGATAAGGGAGGTGCATCATTAGTGGGCGATGGTGGAGGTTTGTAATGGTATTAATTGAGAAAGAAAGGTTGAAAGTGAGAACTAAGGGGCTATTGTTTGAGTGGAGGGGATGTTGTGATTTGGTATCAAGGTGGAGTGTTGAAATTGGTGATATGCAAATCACAATTTTGAGCAACAAATAATCTTACATATTTTGTGGAGAGATTTGTTGTTAGATTTTATGGAGAGATTTGGTGCTAGATTTGATGAAGAGATTTGGTGCTAGATTTGATAAATAAATTTGGTGCTAGATTTTATGGAGAGATATTGGTTGCCATATTTGTGGACATTTATTGCAAGGATATTTGGTGCTTAACCAAATAGTTTTATAACATATATGAAGATATTTTGGGAGCCAAGTTTTCTTGGGCATGAAGCCAGGTTTTTCTTGGACATGAAGCAATTCTCACTATAAAAAGGGCTAGCTAACCTCTTCGTTAGGTGGTGGAAAAAATTGTCGTTGTTCTTCATTATCTTTCTCTTCAAATTGTTTAGCCATTAGATATTCTCTACCTATTTCTCAGTAAGGTTATTGGTTCAAGTTGTAATTGTTTATAACGACAGTTGAGATCGATTGTAAACAATTTTTATTGGTGAATCAATAAAGAGGGTGGTTGGGTGGAATATCATGTGCTCATATTTCCGATATTTTTGTGGTGTTGTTTATTTTTTCAATCACATTCATCTTAAAGTGATTGGGTGTTAAAGATCCTATTTTTCTTGGCGTTTTGTCAAACTTCCGCTGCGCACAAAAATCATAACAGAGGAACCACTAATTGAGTAGATGTACAGTAGATTCAGTTGGCTAACATATGCTATTGAAACTTGAACTTGGTGGATGTCATCCTGGAACATGTCGGTCTAATTTGTTTACTAAGAAAAAAAAAATACGCTCTATAGTATTTTATAAAATTCTTTAAAGTAACAATATACATGCTAAATGAGAAGGATGTTTGAGATTCTTCCTCAAGTTCAAATACTTTGATGGTAATTAAAAAAACAACATTTTATCTTACTGCACATGGCATAGCTGTCTTGTAACCAAACTTAAAAATAAGGACTTGAAGTTAAATCAAGTACATACTAAAAATTAGGTCTCCTCAAAGTACTTAATATCTATATGTTTCTAACAAAAATTATATAGACCCACCTTATCATACTGTAAAACAGTCATAGTGGTAGTGACAACTAATTGCTTTATTTTTAATAGTTTTTAATTTGTAACCACCATATGTGAACATGTGATATTTCTGCAGCTTAGAAACAGATAACATATTGACAACAATATTTCAAAGTTACCTATATTTACCACTTATCACTACATGCCATGTTAAATCGTTTTGTTTATATGTTGACCATAATCCTATTTAAAATAAATGTTAGAACCTCAATTTAAGGTTTTGTTTGGAATATTTGCAAATCTTTTACATTTGTGTGGTTTTAATAGTCAAGTATTGCAGAATATTCCATAAGAAGAAACAAAAAGTTAGTAAAAAAAACATAATGCAAAATAATGGTACCCACTGCGATTTTAATTAATTACTAAAAATTTGAAATTTGCTGGATTAGATGGTTATAGACAGATTTTGGTTTTTTTTTACGTACTTGAGCCTGTTTTTGTAAAATATAACACTAATGGACCTGTTTCAAAAATAATAACACAAATAGACCCGTTTTGGTCTACTGTGCTTCTGAAGGCGAGTTTTGAAAACTCGCCTTCATAAAAATACGAAGGTGGGTTTCCAAAACTCGCCTTCAGTGCAAACCTGAACTCAATACTTTGAACATGCATACACAAATCTTACAAACAAGAACTCAATACTTTCCAGTTCAATACTTCAAACATGAACTGCAAACCTGAACTCAATACTTCACTTCAGGAACATCTCTCATTAAGACAGCTAATTGTCACCACTTCCATTTGATAAAACGAGTGAATGTAATTACATTCCAAACTTTGAACATGCATACACAACCAAACATAGAAAAATAATACACAAACACTACATATTTGGTACCTAGATCGAACAAGAAAAGGTTACATCGCATGATCGAACAAAACAAAACAAGGTTTATAAGAAATCTAGATCGAACAAAAGAAGAAAACACTACTATCTATTTCACCTTGGTCGCGTGACTAGTGGTGTGGAAGTTGAAGACGAACCACTACCGCTGCTGCTCCTAGTGCGTCGTGCACTACTGGTACGTGGTAATGTAGGTGCAGGTTGAGATGGACCATGCACAAATTCTTCGTGCGCTGCTGGAGGTGGAGGAGAACCAGCAGGAGGAGAAGCAGAACCTGCAGGAGGAGGAGGTGGAGGAGATGACGGTTTCGGTCGATCTAGCTTGTTCCTGCATAGAATCACGTTTAAAATCTTCTGTATGTTCGTGCACATCGCCATTCCCTCGTCGTCAGTCTGTCTCTCTTTTAGCTTTTCTACCTCCTCCCACGCACAATTAATACCAGCAACCTGCAAATTTAAAAGAATATTAGATAGAGTGAACTAATAAAACTGATTGTATTTATTAGTACACAAATCAACTTACCACGTTCCTCTCTAGTGGTGCTCTAGGAACATACGGTGCTAACGCAGTATCTACTCTGGCATTAAGGACATAGCGTCGTGTAATGTTCCAATACCACCTCATGTACTTCGCCGTGGATATGGGGGGCTTCCTCTCGAACTGAATATAGTCATCGCAGGAATTCCAGATAGCATGATGCATGTGAAAGTCCTGCGCACTGTAGCCCTCAATATAAGGCGGTGCATCATCCGGTATATGCTGCGTCATGCCGAACTGCCTCATAACCCTATCGGGAAGGTGCCAAGCGGTGAAGCTGTAGGCTATCATAGGTACTCTCGCCGTCTAGAGGTACCTATGAGCTCTGCACACGGCTGGTAGCGTGGCAAGTAGCTCCTGAGAGTACGGATACCATGTAACCTTTTCGTCCGTAATGACATCCAACTCATTGCGGTAAAAAGCCAGCTCTCGTCTCGGTGTATGTCGCGTATCCTTTTTTCCAACCCACCTGTTACACGATAATAAAAGGTACATATATTGGAAATGGTATGTGTTGTGTTTAATACAAAAAACCTTCAAATAAGTATACCTAGCTCCAAGCGGCATCGATGCGTCGATGGGATCAGGAATCACTACTAATCTTCCGACAGGAAGATAAGTCCAGGACCAAAGCTAAGTACACAAGAATATACTATTAATACAAGAGAATGATGCATATCACATTGTATAACAGTAAATTATAGAAATTCGGTTCATACCTGAAGTAGTGTCAGGCAACCGGCAACACAGTTATATTGTTGCAGCGCGGACTTAGACAGTTCCTTATATGCATAGGCCAACACTGCACTACCCCACGAATATGTATCGCACTGCCCGATATCAGCTAAAAAAGGTAGCCATCTCAAATCTATGCGGGTCTTGGCATGGTCGACCATTATTCTGCAGAAAATAATATGTAGCAAAATGCAACGAGCCCGTTGCTCAACCTCTATCTAGGTGGCATCTGCAGAAATATCACCCGCCAACTGATTACAGTACCATCTAATATTAACCATGTGGTCACCCCTTACTTGATTAGATGGTGGATCCAGCCCTAGTAGGTCGTGACTTAGCTGCATATAATCATGTACCGCACCATCGAACGCAACAGCATTGCCGCCAATAGGCAGTCCTAGTAAAACCGCAACATATGCCAATGTGATAGTCATCTCACCGAATGTTAGGTGAAACGTGGATGTCTCAGGCCTCCACCTATCCGTAAAGCACCACAAGGCTATGATCTAGCTGCATGTAACCTAAGCGAAAAATATGTAGGAATCCAGCCCTCTGTATCTCTAAAAGTACGCGAGTATCCTCGGACGTCACTTTCGAAAGTGACGACGAGTGGTCTATGACATAATCAGCATTGACACTCTGCAAATTTAACAGATAACAAAAATTGAGGTTTGATGTCTAAAAAACTGAAGATCAAAATATGAAAATATTAACAAATTGCTACCTGCGTCCGAGTAGCATTCGATGTCCTGTGTTGCGGCTGCAAATATAACACGCTCGGATCTACTGGTCCGGACTTCATCTCCACATACTCTGCATGACCCAATTCAATAATGTCAACAATATACGAACCAAAACCCCCAAATCGTAAATGCGAACAATGTACACAAAATTGAACATGTATGACCTAATTTCAATGTTGTGTACACAAAATCGAACATGTATGACACCCATAACCAACCATAAAATTGAACATGTATAACCAACCAACCAAAATTGAAAATTAGGGTTTAGAATCTTACCGATTTCGTGTTGTACGCCGGATGTGCTAGCCATTGTTATGTTTTACGAATGGATTGGATGAAAAATGGACGAAAATGGAGTTGATTTTTTTTTTTCCGCAGCTGGATAAGAAGAGAGAAAGAGTAAAGTGAAAAAGGAAATGGGGAAGGTGGTCTTGGGTTGTGGTTTTTTTGAACCTAACAGGTCTATATGTGTAATTACTTTTGAAACATGTCCATTAGTGTTATATTATACAAAAACAAGTCCAAGTACGTAAAAAGTCCTTTATTGTTTTAAATAACATGAATAATATTTTATGTAGTCAAAGCACTCTTCAAGACAGACAGACTTTGCTATAACTTAAAGATAAAAATGATTTATGGACATGATTGTGAAATACAAAACCAAAAACAAAAAACTGAAGTTGAACTAATAAAACATCGATCTATTTTATAATGCAGTTATAAGGGCTTATGAAATCTTATAAGCAATCATGAATATGATCTAAGTCTCAAAACTATTTCTTCATATATATATATATATATATATATATATATATATATATATATATATATATATATATATATATATATATATATATATATATATATCAAATACATAAAAAAGAATGAACTTGGTAAAAGCAATACACCGATAATATATTAGCATTTCCAGTAGTTCAATAGTTATAAATTCACTCAAATATTAATATATTACTACACTTACCCTATATATTTGCGCATCAACAATATGTGTGCCATTAATTCAGATGTAAAAAAGTAAGAATATGGAGAACCTTTTTAGCATAATTATTGAAAAGTTGGGTGCATGTTTTGTGGTGCAAAAAAAAAAAAAAAAAAAAAAAAAAAAAAAAAAAAAAAAAAAAAGAGAATATAATAATCCAAAGGCATATAGTAATACAAAGGCATGGTGTACACAATACAGATAAATGGTAGGTGGGAAAAAAAATTGGATTAACTATTGTAGACATTGTCAGAACATCTCTTATGTCATATTCCATTTTTTGCAAAAGGTTAAATTTAGAAGGAAAAAAAAAATTGTCTAAAATGCCGTACCATAAATTTTACGTCTAACACCTAAAAAGGCTACTGTATTGTTGAAATACCAAGAAGGTCCGCGTTTGGCAGTTTCATATAATGCATTTAGGCTTGTTAACAACATAATAAATGAAAAGCATTACAGATTTTACATGTCCAACTTATAATTATTCGCTGAGACGCTTGAAAATTAAATGCATGAAACAACATATCTTCTAAATCAAGTAACAGAAGAAGAAAAGTTAATACAGTTGTAAGTTACTAATATAGACTTCAAAGTTTTAATTTATATGTTTCATATCCCCTATAACATTCACTGTTATTACCTAGTAAAATCAAGTCTGATAAAAATTGCACCAACTTCTTACTATTTCTCTTTCTGGATTCAATTTTGGATCAGTAATACCTTCAAGAGTACAGATATTTATAAAATAAAAAAAAACAAAAATTGGAAAAAAAAATATTAAGGATACAAATTATAAATATAAAAAGAATTACGCCTTTAAAATTTTGGTAAACTTGGAAGTTCAAAATCCAAAAAAAAAAAAAAAAAAAAAAAAAAAAAAAAAAAAGGAAAAGAAAAGAAAGAACAGAACAATGATGTAGAAAGGGATTCACACAATCACAGATGTCAGGTTTGGGTGCTAAGCAACATAATTATATGTACATAAATTTAAAACTTAACTTATGTATATACGGATTCAGGGTTTAAAATAAATTTTGATAAGATTACATTTGGATTTACTGAAAGTTCATAAAAGTGAAGAGGAACATCGATAATGACTATAATACTTTGGTTTATTTTATTTTTAATTGAGATTTTAGCTTAATTGTAAAGAATAAAAGTTACACAGTTGAGTGTCTTATAATATGCAAGTTATGTAAAAGCAACGTCAAACTGACAGTAATTCAGTGACTGATTACAAAAGATATATATGTATATATATATATATATATATATATATATATATATATATATATATATATATATATAGTATGTGTGTATATATATGTATATATATGAGTTGCACAGCTGAGTGTCTTATAATATGCAAGTTATGTAAAAGCAACGTCAAAATGACAGTAATTCAGTGACTGATTACAAAAGATATATATATATATATATGTATATATATGTATGTATGTATGTATATGTATGTATGTATGTATGTATGTATATGTATGTATGTACGTATGTATATGTATGTATATGTGCGCACCTCCTCATAGCAAATTCACTTCAGTAGTTCAGCCGGCATCCCCATTATGTATCTATATGTATGTATATGTGCGCACCTCCTCATAGCAAATTCACTTCAGTAGTTCAGCCGGCATCCCCATTAGGCGCTTACACTCATTTTGTGTGAATTCAGGTCTTATCATACTGTTCAGCATCTCAAGGCTAGTAACATGGTTTAGCCTTCACAATTCAGCTACGGTGATAATTCATCACATCTTCCCAGTTGACAACGTTAGTACATCATTTCTGCATTGTAACAAATAGTCAGCATGGTACTCTAAACAGCCTGCCCACTTTGATTTAATTTCTACCCTTGTAGCATTGTTTCGATGCACCGTACTGCTTATGGGCCAAAACCAGGGTATAAAATAATAAGTTTATATGTTTTATAGCCATATGACGTCATAAGATGTTCAAAAATGGTATGCACTACGAAGAACAATAGATGATGACTGCTCATCTTTTTTCTTAGTATGTATGATAAAATATATATGAAAAATAAAATCAAAGTGATTGCAGTAATGCTATATCTTTAAATTGCGTCTTTTTAGCCATGGCTCACTATGTGCAACTCTACATTGCAAATCAAGGAACATAAAATTGTTTTAATTATGCTTCAACGTGACAAATACAAAATGTTGTTTAACATTAAAATATGCATAAATATCTATGTTGATCCTCCTTGAGATTTTCCTTTTTAAATAGAAGTCCTTGGTTTCAAATTGAAATAAAGCTGGCATACAATATTCTATTTACTATTTGCAATATTTGACTAACTCGAGCTTTCTTAAAGATTCAGAAATACACAGTTTGTAAGAATAACGAAGAATATATTATTGAACTTAAAATTCAACATTAAAATAGATCTACATAACCTAAAAATGGATAGTTAGCGGAAAAGATGTATGATAGCTCCATACAATAACTTATGGTAATTAACTTGAATATATATAAGAAAATATGTGATATTTGAACTTTAGGAAAAATCAGCAAATGTAAGAAAACGTACAATATAAATCTAATTGGCTTAAAGACATGATATTCATTTCGTTTAAAAATGTAGGAAGTTGAAAGAAAAGTGTACTTCAATGTTCATACTTTCCTTATTCACTAGAGGTTAAACATTTTATCCTATTTGGCCAGATAATAGTGTATTCAATTTACACTAAATAGTTCAAGGATCATAACAATTGTCATCTTCGAAAAACAATAAGCACCTTAAAAAAAAGGCAGCATGCATCACCTAATATTTTAAACCTTAAAAAGGCAAGATGTGGAATCGTTTAGTAGACAGTATAACACGCGTTAGGATTCATTTGCGGGAGTTGCATTATACATTAGCTGCTGTTGAATTTCTTTCCTGATATTCCTTCATCAACTATTTGTCATGGAAGTTCTCAGAACACTGGCAAAGTGAATGTAAGCTCTTTTCATTTAATGGTATCGAAGTTTTGGAAAGTTCATGCATTGCTAAGAGAGTATGTACTTAAGCCCTAGATAAAAGCAAATAACCAACTGTATAAAACTAACAGTCTCGGAGAAAAATACGATTGATCAAAAACAATATAGTTTGGTGAATAAAAGACATGTGTCAGCGTACAAATGATCTGGTTCCTTCTTTCCTATTTAAGTAATGGATGTTTGCCCAACTTTTTTAAGGTCGATCAATTGACAGAATAATCTTTCATCTACATCCATTCAGTGTTTGACATAATTAAATTGGAAAATTTAACAGAAAAAGGAAATAAAAGCACAATGCAAGCTCATAAGAGTAATCAGTGGTAGGGATTTCAGTGCCCATGCTTTTAACTTCCTTCTTACTTGCATGATGCATATACATTATCGAAACCGCAGCCACTGTTTACTCTTATCTTTTCGTTTTTTCTTACAATTTAGTTTCTTTATTTTACAATTTTGTTCCACTGCCTTTTCTTTTAACTTCTTTCTTACTTGAATGGTGCAAAAATAGTGAAACCACAACTGTTGATTACTTTTATGAGCCTACATTATCCTGTCCTTTTTCAAAATTTATTCCTGCCAAATGCCAATCAGATGAGGAGGAAAGATTTCGTTGTTATTCTTACATCAATGGCTTGGAACTATGAATAAAAATGTTAATGAAATTTATGGAGCTAGTGATGTATAACATGAATAGTCAAAAGAAAATAATTATACATTTACAATGAAAAAAATGCTAGCTAGGGCGATGTTATAAACAGGTATAGGATCCCCAATTATTAGGAATACCACTGTTAATAGCAGAAATTTCCCATTTTGGACAATATGCAATCTTTTGGGTCAGACAGTCCCTCCTCCTAGTATGACAGTAGGCAGTAAATGATGAATTATCCCCAATCTTTGTTGCAAGTACTTGCATTTGACCAGTTGAAACACTTTTACTTATTGACCACCTAAAAATCATTTGATATCTATTATGGACAGCTTAAACCGTACAAAAAACATGCATCATTATGTAAGTCCAATTATATGTTGCAATAACAAATGTCCCATGCAAATAAACTTCGGTTATCAAATCTGAAGACATAAAAAACATACAAATTATTTTCAGGTGCACTACAAGTAAGTCTCATCAATTAGCAGTTGCTGTAAGGATAGAGAAACATCAACGGCGTAAAAAGTAGGTAGTGGGTGCATGACATAATAAGTAGGACATTGTAAAACACATTAAAAAAGGAGTAACGAAAAAATCAGTGTATGTTGATTAAACGGTGAAGCAAAGTAGAAGAGGGAGGGGTTTACCTCGTTCGGTGCCCTACCAAAGCTGATAACAGCAGCAAATGGTGCAAAGGGTATACGTATAGAATCGGTCCGCAACGAAAGGTTTAAGGAGGGCAGACGAATTGCGGTCCAAAAGTACCTATTATAACAAATTCAATCAGCGCATGTAGTGGATGGGGAAAAGGAGATTGTCAACGAACGAATTGGTTGAGCAGTAGGTGGTAACCGAGAAAGGAGATCGTAAACAGGGATAATAAGGACGGATTAGGACTGATTACAGCAGTACGTCGTTTGAACAACGAAGGGCGAGATGCCTGGTGTGGAGGAAAGGAGGAGGAGATAGGGTAGGGAAATGAACCGACCATTGAATTGCATAATTTGATAAGCGCTGAGAATGAAAAAGGCATAACTTAAAAAATGGACAGATGTCAGCATCAAAACGTTTTGGTTTCTGCTTTCCACTATAAGTAATAGATTAGTGTTTTCTACACAATTAGATTTC
The DNA here is from genome assembly GCA_030737875.1 of Allium sativum. NCBI lineage: Eukaryota > Viridiplantae > Streptophyta > Magnoliopsida > Asparagales > Amaryllidaceae > Allium > Allium sativum. The sequence goes on along the minus strand of CM060927.1, from coordinate 253,572,126 downwards.
TTAGATCGCTATTTGTATTTTGCACTTATTTTCATTAGTGATTAATCGTCTGATTAGATTCAGCGGAAATCCTAATTTTATTTTCTGTTTGTTATTTAATTTCTGCTTTTTAATTGCTTTCCTAGGTTAAATTGGATTTGATTATATTCAGATCTGATTCATATTTTTATTTGCTTTTCAATTGAAAATTGTGATTTGATCGTCGGTTCAATTAGATTTGTTCTGAATCAAATTACAGTTTCAATTTTTACTGTTTTTCAACCCAACCTCCAAGTTTTATCTAACTCGCCCAAGAAATATATAAATAATAAAATTTAAAATTCCACCCTGTGCTTGATCTGCATATTACATGATCTGTGCGCTTGCAGTTATTATTACAAAATTCGCGCTTTTCTAGTTCTTAGAAAGTATTGATTAAGTTTTTGGCGCCGTTGCCGGGAGATAACAAATAATTTTATTATTTATTTATTTTTCGATTCGTGTTAGTTTTTATTCTATTTTTTTTGTTTATTTTCTTTATATATATATATATATATATATATATATATATATATATATATATATATATATATATATATATATATATATATCTTAATTAGTTTCTTATTTTTCCTTAGTTTTGCTTATTTCATATATATAGAAAAAAAATCTTGAGTGGTTGATTTGGTATTACAACTTGATACTACAATCATCTAAACAAGAGAAAAAAATCTTGTTATCTTCTCTTTTATTTCTTTCTTCTTTTCAATTTCTTTTCCAAATTTTTCTTACAGTTACTTTCCTTTCTTCCTTTCCAAGTCTCTTTCTTTTCTAGAAAAAAAAAAAGTTGCTATTTTTTCTTCAATTTCTTTCTACTTTCAAACCTTTCCAATTCATTATTTTTTTTCCCTGTTTACAATCCCTTTCCACTTTTCTGAAAAAAAATAAAAAAATCCTTTACATTTATTATTCTTCCTTTTACAAATCTCATCACTCAAAACCCTGACCACAGATACATCTTTCGAACATATTCATCAACCACCATCTTTTCACAAGCCCTCCACCAATTTCTACCCAGATAACCAGCGTGATTTCCAATCAAATACCGCCACACTTCATCATCTTACCACTCACTGTTCGTCCACCGAAGCCAGTCGTCTGCAACGTCACAACTTCATCAAACCATCCACAACTTGCCACGCCTGCACCTTAAGCCCTGTCCAAACAAACCACAGCGCAACTACCATCTCCATACCACCAAATAGCCAAGTGCAATACCACCACAACACTCATCTTACCATCCCCCAACCACTGACAACGATTGTCAAGACACTCCCAAATTCTTCAACCTTCACCTCTAAACAAATATCCGAACTATCACAGCATAAACCCACCCCTTCCCTACCAACGTCCCCTCAAACACAACTTCTGAACTCCGTTTCGAACCATCCTCGGTCCCGTCGTTTCTAACTCGAACACCAATTGGAACATCTCAGAATCATAAAGCAGTTCGAAAACCCAAAATCTGAATTCAATTCAAATACCCTTCTCCACCGTACCCAATCGCACCCAAGATTGCATAACTGCAATTGGAAAATCGCAATAGCAAAACCCTAGCCCGCCCTCAATCAATTCGAAACCCTACACCGACCAGTTCACATTTCAACCCAAAACCTGCTCTAAAAATTAAAGGGAAGTTTGCAACCATCAACGTAAACCCAATTTGTTTTTGGTTCGAAGAAAAGAAAAAGAGAGAGAGAAGAAGAGCCGAGAATCAAAGTAAAGGAATTGATTACGTGATTGTTTCCTGGAATAAAAAAGGGGGTTTGTTTTATTTTGGGTGAGACTTTGCCTGGGTTGTGTTTTTCCTTGTTTTTACTGAGTACGTGAGTCCTTAGCGGGGCGTCAGTTTTAATCTGACCAAAAAAAATTAAAAAATTGGTGCTTGAGTTCTTTTTTTCTAAGCTTGCAAAATCCTTTGTCTTGGGTTGACTGGGTGAGTCTAGGGTAGTTTTTCTTTCTAGTTTGTTTTAGTTCTGATTTCCTTTTTTTTTTTTTTTTTTTAAGCTTATTTTGAGTTGAGTAGTTTGTTTCGTTTTTTTACTCTTGGTGAGTGTTTAGGTTTTTGGTTTACATTTTTTTTAGTTTAATTTATTATTTTTTTGTCCTAGTTAGTTTTTTTATTCTTGTTTTTGTTTATTTCTTTTAATTTCAAAAATAAAAATTTGAAATCTCAAATCAAACTAAACGGAAAAGTGATAAAGTTCAAGAAAAATCAGGGATTCAGGAGTCGAGCAACCAAACAGTAAATTTCAACTACTCTGAACGGACAGGTATACCCCGCAATAAATTTTCTAAACTCTACAAATGCTCTGCAACAAAGAAAAAATATATATAGAAATTTGTTGTAAAATTTTTTGCAGGGGCAGCGGCTTGCTTGTAAAATTTTAATTTCTGCGGTTATTATTATCTGATTGTTGTGTTTGGATGATATTTACATTATTGTTGTCATCGTTCTCATCGTTTTTTTCCAACAATAAAACCTGATTTGATTTTCAAAGTATTTAACTAGTAGAGTGTATTTTATGAAATTGATTGTCTCAACGGTTTGATCGTGAATATATACAGTTCAATTTATTGAACTTCTAGCAAAAGAAGTTGCATACTACCCGTAAAACATTGGTCGTATCCCTTAGTATTTATACTATAAGTGAACGGCCATAAGACCCTCTTCCCCAGTTCCCCCTTTAAACCGAGATTATCAATTAATAAGAAATATTTGAGTATGTTATTTATTTTGTAATAAAAGCTACTTATGTTAGTCTTGATTAGGTTTTCTGCATTTGATAACCATGAATGAAAGCCACTATGATTCGCTTACTTCAATAGACATGTCTACTATATCTTTTGAAAAACTTTTTGAAGATGAACTTGAACTTTTAAATAACGAGGATGAATATATGAAACGTCTCAAACATTATCGTAATTCCATATCATAAGAAGAAATTGTGGTTAAACACTCAAAATTATGGGATTATGGTAATCTTCATCTGAATGGTAAGAATCATTGTCATGAAATTTTTTGCATGAGAAAGATTTCTATTTCAGAATTCACTGACATGTCTATTGTACCTCAAAAATCAGATACGAAATCTTCATACATCATTTTCGACAGAGGCAAGTGTGGAGGGAAAAAGAAATCTCATTTTACACATAAAACTCACCATCATTATAGATTTCATTTTGTATATAACTGGTATTCACATATAGTGGTTAAACTTCATTCATTTTACAGATAATCTTGTAACTCATTCACCTTTGGGTACGATCTTTCAAAATTAGGAAACATTCATAGTGTGGACACAGTTCAGATCTAGTGTGAGAGGGGGGTCTGCATTGCATTCATTGTTTTTATTTTTCTTTAATTTTTCTTCTTTTCATCTTCGTGCATTTAGATAGGACCGTCATACATTTTAGATCGTAGTAACATACCATTAAAAAATTTGGCAAACACGACTCATTTTAGATTGATACAACAAAATAAGTTAACGATTTTTAATCAGTTGATAGTATTTTTTCTTTCAACTAAGATCGAATAAGAAATATAATGAAAAGTTGAATTTTGAGGGATAATAGTGTAACCGGTACATAGGGAGATTCTTAGGTGAGGGCCATGAAGTTTATTCTAAATTGTAATCTTTGTTTAATAAGTGAAGGACTTAAAATAGTTATATTGTCTTTTAGAATCTTTAAAACAAAGCTGTGTTAAGCTGAATTCGCGTAACTCTCTTGTTCCTATATTTTCAATAATAATAATAGTAATCCAAGGGTATCCAACATTGCTTGTAAATCTAGCATTGGTGTGCAAACCCACCAAGCTCTATCCGACATGTTGTGGCAAAGTCAACGTCGGTATATCTTGGACTCATTTTATGAGATTGGACATCTAAGAATTACCGACGTGTTGTTGACAAAGTCAGCGTCGGTCTGCACAATTCGCCAAGCTCTTTCCCAACTCTCCGTTAGTCTGCGAGGCAGTGCATGGGTGGTATAGCTTGGTCTTTAAGTTAGGTGTATGTAATTAATCGCAAATTTCAATTTTTATAGAGATAGAGAATAAGCAATGATGCCCAAACACTTCTTGACCTTATTGATTTGACTAGCCATACACAAGGAAATTAGAATAGCACTTTACAAATTGTTACAAGTAAACTAAGAATTTATTTCATAGCTGTACTATGTTATCAACCGAATCAACTGGTCAAACTAGAGTTTAAAAACACTTGAATTATATTGAAAATTTGTGACAAGTTGAGGTTTTTAAAATAAAATAAACTGATTAGAAATTGTTAACTTAACTTGTTGTACCACTTTCCTGAAATAAGTCATGTTTTCATTTTTGTTTTCAATTGCATAAGTCCTCTACATTCATGTAGTTACATTAGAGCCATAGCATACTGCATTCAGATTTTGTGGGTAGTATCCGCTGAAAACCCTCACGAGACACCACTCGTTCTACTAAGGACACTTAGAGGTTTAACGGCTTGTTGCATACGCTCAATGCAATCGTGTTTCCTATGAAAGTGTGACCTATCTAGTTAGTTTTTAATTTTTGTTTTACTCGAGGACGAGTAAAAAGATAAGTGTAGGGGTATTTGATTAACATAAAAATGTGTTTATTTTATGCCCTTATATCTTAACTTTTGTATATAAATCAATATTCCTTGGGTATCGTTTTGTCACTTTTACAGATATGCCGACTTAACCACATGCAGTCAGAAAATATAAAAATAGAGATCAAATTGCTGTATATTTACATATGAAGACTTGCTGACGAAAATCTCACATTCCGTTGCTTTTTGGACAAGAAAATAATTGATAAAAAGGCAAAGCATATCACAAATCAATGCAAAATTACCAGGAAAGGAAGAATAAAAGAAGAAAGGCCCAATTTCAATAGAATTAACTTAGGCCCATTTGTGATTGTATTAGGGTTAGGTTGGCTATCTATCCTATAAATACCCTTGTAATCTCGTTGTAAAGATCATCCTGGAATCATTAAATTTTCTTATTTTTCTCTTTTCTGCATTTTTATTTTCTTAACAATTAGTGTTGTCTACACAATTAGATTTGGTAAAGCGCTATTTGTATTTTGCACTTATTGTCATTAGTGATTGACCGTATGATTAGATTCAGCGGTAATCCTAATTTTATTTTCTATTTGTTATTTAGTTTCTGCTTTTTAATTGCTTTCCTAGGTTAAATTGGATTTGATTAGATTCAGATCTGATTTATAGTTTTATTTTCTTTTCAATTGAAAATTGTGATTTGATCGTCGGTTCAATTAGATTTGTTCGGAATTAAATTACAGTTTCAATTTTTATTGTTTTTCAACCCAACCTCCTAGTTTTGTCTAACTCGCCCAAGAAATATATAAATAATAAAATTTAAAATTCCTCCCTGTGTTCGACCTTCATATTACACGATCTGTGCGCTTGCAGTTATTATTACAAAATTCACGCTTTTCTAGTTCTTAGAAAGCGTCGATCAATATCCCGGCCATATATCAAACTATTTAAGAACCTAGTATAGCGCTCAGGCAACGAGCATGACAATATCATCGCCTTCTTCTCGTCCTCAATCTTCAATTCTACCGCCTTCATCTTCATTAGCAAATCATCAAACACATTTACGTGCGCCTTTAGCGAAGTTCTTTCCTTTATCTTGCAGGAAAGGAAAGTCCCCAACAACATAAGTCGATTTGTAAGTGACTTCTTCATATACAACTCCTCCAACTTCTTCCAAACACCTTCAGCAGTCGTCTCACCACTAATTTCGTAAATAACATTCTCCCCCATGGCAAGTTGAAGTGTAGTGAATGCCCAATCTTCCATTTCTTCTCTCTCTACATCTGAGATGTCTATTGGAAATAAATGTGTATCAAACACTACCCGATGTACCCGATTCCGCCTAATAACCGCTTTCATCTTCCATTGCCATTTTTCAAAATCATTATCGCCATTCCACTTGTCAATAACCAATTGTGATCCAGAAGCTGCGTATGAACCATGTACATAGGAGCTACACCACTTGAACCAACCGTTGAGGTACTATTTGAATCTGATTCTGGCATTTTTACAACTATCTACCAACACCAATTCTCTGATACCAAATGTTGTGGATAAATTTTGATTCAAGACCGCTCAAATCAAAGACCCCCAAATCGGAAGACGAGATCGTGGTAAATGTGCAAAACAACCAATCAATATCAAAGACAATCTCAACTCAATCCAATCACAAGAACCACACAAGAGAAATAAAGGGGCAATAATGAAAATAAAATCATACAGGGATTTATAGTGGTTCCACTAACAATTTGTTAGTGTACGTCCACTTTAGAGAGAAAGCCTTTTATTAATACCAATGAAGAGTACAAGAGATTGATTACAATGGTCACTCAATTCACTCAAGAATTTTATTTTGTGGAGATAAAGAGTTGAAGAAATTAGATTTAGGTTAGAGATCCCTAAATCTTGATTTAAAAGATAAAATGAATGAATACTTTTTACGCTCCCCTTTAGTCTCCTTTTATAAGACCAATTACTTCATACCCAAGTTTTATATATGTGGCAAAAGATCTTATCAATTATGCCACCTAATGAGGGAAAGCAATTTCAACCCAAATCCCATTAATTATGGAATGCAATATCTACCCAAATCCTATTAATTTGGAAATGCAATATCTACCCAAATGCCATTAATTTGGGAATGCAATATCTACCAAAATCCCATTAATTAGCGAAAGTAATATCTTCTCTTTCTTCCCTTAAAATAATTTTCCTTCCATTTAATCTGATTTAGCAACACCAAATTTTACATTTTGAATCTATGATTTATGATTTGAATCACATTTTAAAATTCGAACATTAGGATTTACGATAGAATGCCATTTTGATAACACTGTTATTTGGTTTACTTTAAATTTCAAAACTTATCAAATATAATATGATTTGGATAAAGAAAAAATCTTTTGAATGGTTGATTAAAAATTTAAAACCCAACTAATTTTAATATTTAAACATTATAGTATACAGATTATGTTTGAACTAATTGTCTAAATTGTTAAATTAATTTTGTTCATTTAAAGTGATTTGAAGTACAATTGTATAGCCTATTAATTGAACCACTTTATACAGTTACATTTTTGGAAATAGTAAATTAAAACTCGATATCTTAATAAAACACCCAAACTTAGAGATAAATAAATTATATTCTTTTTTGAAAAATAATTAAATTAATATTTTCCTTTCCACCTTTTTTTAATCAATATGATATATATATATATATATATATGCATTTTTTGAGTTTAAAATTCAATTTTAGTAGCACTTCTCCAGTGCAGGTTTTTCTTCTTCAAGAAGACAGAAAGGCGATGCTCAAGGCATCCAAAAAATGCTTGGTAGTGGGCTATGGCTTTCGACTTTTTGCCTTGACAACTTCGAATATTATGTATCTATTAAAAATGACTAAGATCAACGAACCTCTCTATTTAGTCCTTCTTGATATCAACCACATGTTTATGTTTAAAGATCTGGTCCATATAACAGGAGAGAGAAAAACATTCAAATAGACACTTGTCGCCGATATCGGGGGTTACGAATGATGTTAAAAAATACTTTTTTATTCACTACAAAATAGTAAACCAAAAATTGTACAATTTATATTGTTTTTTTTTTTTTTGAGGGGGGCGGGGGGTGCATGGCATGCTTGGGCAACATATCCATATGACTCTAATCTTCATGTCCGTTAACTTTTTTGATGCACATACCATAGGCATCTCACACTCATATTACTATTTCACACATTTTGTTCAGATGCTTATATTTCAGTAGCTTTTCATGGAAGCATCAAAGTGACAAATCGTTGTCATCACTAATTTACATATTTTACTCCCTCCAGTTCATAATGTAAGGCATTTTAGAAATTTGCACGGGAATTAAGGGAAAAATCAATTGACGCTTTGGTCCATGCTTAAATTAAGCAGGTCCCACAAATTAAGCTCTCTTTTTATCTGCAATCTAATTATCATTCCTATTTTCATGCATAAAAACTTGTGAAGCAACCATTTAGTCTCAATCATTTATTATGATTCATGGACATAATAGAAATAACAAGCTTAAACGTCTTATATTTTGAACTAAATCAAATAACCTAAAATGTCTTATGTTATGAATCGGAGGGAGTATTATCTTTCCAATGGTAGATGTCACATGTGTAAAAATCAAAGTCTTAAAGATTCAATAATGTGTAGTATATACATTGTATTAATCACTGCCTTCTTCATTAAAATATATATTTACAATTAAACTGACTTGATACCATATTATGTCATCTCTCTGAACTAAATATATTACAAAGTCCCTTAAACTAGAACTCATTACTTAAAGGAAGCTAAAACCTTAAAGGCCTTTATTGCACTTATCAGGTTTGAAAACATTTCAGACTAGGTCACTACAACAAAAATACCAAATTACAACTTTAATTTTACAACGGTGGAAAATGCACAGTTGTAATAAATGTTTTTTACAACAGTTAGTTCACTAAAGTTGCAATAAACATATTTCTAACAACTTTTTTATTATGACTGTTGTAATAAATGCCTATTACAACTTTTCACTATTACTGTTGTAATAAGTGACAGTTTTAACAATTAACATTTTATAATTAGTAATTAGTATAATAATAATAATTAATTAATAATATTAATAATTTCTATTAAATAATTTTTAATAATTAATAATAATAACTAGTATATTAAATAATAAGTTATCAGTATAGTTAAATAATTAATAATAGGTTATCAGTTTGTGAATAGGTCATGCCTTTGAAAATAATCCTAGTAGATGCCTTTTACAACATTTCTTTTCTAACAGTTGTAATAGACGATAATATTCAACAGTTTTTATTTCTTATCAGTTGCAATAATTTTTTATATAAAATTAGATTTTGTAAAATATTCAATATTTCACGTAATAATAGAAATTTTAATTAATATTCTAAACTAATAGTAAACAATATTTATTAATTAATATATTTAATAATTATATTCGGTGTTTAATATTTAAAAATGTAAAATTTTGGAACTTCATAAAATTAATTTGAAAATATTCATAAAATTTAGAAATTAAATTTTATATTTTCAATAGAATTAAATAAACTTAACTGTTTGATTAAATATTTAATATTTTTGAAAATTCATAAAAGGAATCAAATTTTAGAAATATAATTTAGTAACTACATTGCAGCATATTTTGGCTCGTAACTAAGTTTTGGCTCTAGAGCGAAATATTTGGCTCCAAAATGAAATATTGGGCGCTAAGTAGCGAAAGTTTTGCACAACCCAATATTTTAATCATTAGCTCCACGAACAAATTTCAAAGCTAATTCCCATCTCATCCTCTCCATGCTATTAAAATCTCCTCTTTCTAACCCTAATCTCAAATCCGTATTGGCTGCAGAAAAATCGCTCCTCCTCATCCAAATTATCGCGATTTCATCAAAGAGTCGGTACCTGCGCCAAAATCGCTTATCCTATTTTACAAACCGAAGTCGCTAAATTCGCTTCTCCTTTTCAAACCGAAATCGCTTCACCTATTTTACCTAGACTGGCAGCGAATCAAATCAATGAACACACCGTATTTGTAGATCGAAGGCAGCACGAATGGTTCCACCGAGGTCAAAGTCGACGACGAGCTGTGTAAGTTTTAGGTTTCGGGTATTTTGCTGTCAAGTTTTGTCTAATTGGGTTTGGCTTTGATTTAGTGTAGTTCGATGATGTGAATCCTTTATGAGTGTTCATGAAAACGTTTGGTTTGGATAAATATGTTTATGTTGCTCTTTATAGTGCTTAGCTTTGGTAGTTTGAGGTTATGAAGGGCTTTTTCAATTTAAATGATGGGTTTATGAGTGTTTATGTCTGCTACACATGATCTTGATTTGTTTGCAAAGTATGTTCTGTTAATTCACTCTTTCTTATACATAAATGATGGCAACAGCTATTGCTTCCCTTACCACCTTGTATTTGCACCCACTTCTGCTTTGCCGTTGACTCCTAGTATTGGTTGGGATGGTAATGTTTTAATCATGTCTTGATGTCATTACTACTTTTTCAACTTTGCATGTATGATTCAGTGATCGAGTATCATTGTTTTTGTACCTTGTATGGAATTTGATGTTGCACTCAAACTGTTTGTTTATATCACCCATCCTAAATGAGGTACTAACCTTTCTTTTCCAAGCATTTTGTTCTAATATAAGTTCTTAGCCATAGGATTTGCCAAATCTAAAGACTAATTATTGTTTATATTGTATTGTTACATTTATAATGTTTGGTATGTATGTAGTAAATAAACAAATGTATGACATCATATTAATAGTGCTTGAAATCAATTAGTGTTGCTGGAGTGCTTTTTAAATGCATATACCATTTACCTAAGCATCAAACTCAACGTAGAAATATATTAAGCAGATCATGCACTGGCATTCAAATAGTTTCTAAGTTATAAATCTGAAAAGCAACAAAAGAATAACGATCAAGTTTAGACAAGTAGCTTAGATAATAAAGATTATTTAAAATACCAGTAAGAGGTTTCCGCATTCAACTTTCTTATTAGTCTTCAAATAGAAAATGGAATTGTCTGATAAGCATTGTATGTTATATCTAATGGATATTGTACTATTATATTTTAATGAAGTGTTAGTTATAATCTATAACATAAAATATTTGTAGACTGTGATTAGCTATTAATTTGCTTGCTTACCTGCATTTGATTCCCCTGAAGTTCCATATTGTGCTGTATCAGTATTTGTGCTCTGTGGAGGCTATCTTTTATTTTAAGGCATTAGACATGTAAGATTCAGTACTTGGGATTTTAGTCTTATCTGAATTAGCCATTGATTTTGAGTCAATATTTGTTTACGACATTGTTAAGTTTAATTTTAGTTTATAACTTTGTAGAACACCTTACTGACTTATCAATATATGTTTATTATGCAGTTTTCAGTTTTGTCATGAATATCTTGAGCACATTGCCTTTTATCAGTAGTGAAGGAAACATCAATTTTAAAGTCTACTTTTTCACAGCAGGGGTATCTATATCTATTTTTAGTGAATATTTGGCGGACATCTGAAAATCAAATTGGATGCAAGGCGGCTACCTGTGCAACAACAATTGTAAGGCGGGTCCAGGTCCCTATAAACGGTTACATAGTAAAATATAATTTTTCTTTTTTGTAGACTGAAAGAGTAGAATACTGAATATTGTTTGTAATACGAAATGTTGTCTAAAATTTATTGTTTGTAATACTGAATATTTGAGTATTTTAATAAATAAATTTGCAAATAACTGTAATATCTGATTTGCTTATGGAGTATTCCTATATTTAGTGTTTTGTTCTTTTTGGTTGCAAAAGATGTTTATTTTTTTAAAAACCCAATGTCAATCACAACGGTGCATAATAGCTGTAGTAGATTTTATTACAAGGGTGCATAACTGTTGTAATAAAATTTATTACAACGGTGGAAAAAAGTTGTAAAATATACATATTACAACGGTGTTGCAACAGTGCAAAAAAGTTGTAAAAGATATTAGTCTATTACAACTTCTTAATACACGACAACTTGCCCACCGTTGTAAAATGTATATTACAACGGTGTTCCACCGTTGTAATAGGGTCATTTTGTTGTATTGGGTCAAACCTGAAACACTATTATTATAACACCTAACTCATACTGAATAAATTGAGAAGAAATTATAAGAAAATAAATAAATTGCGCAAGTCATACTTAAATTTATTTTTGATAATTAAAAAAAACATAGTTTGATCTTCCCAACTGACAAAAGCACTCAATTTAAAGTTATGTCCATAGAAAAGATTTAGAGAATAATTTGAGTTCCTGTAATTCGAAGATCATAACTATATATTTATACAAAAATGTAACATTTCCAATTCGCTCATTCAGAAATTTTCAATTCACTATCCACACTTTATTTACACGACTAATTATATACCCTTAAACCTTAACTTTGTTTCATATATTGAACATATTGATTTAGGCTTATTTAAAAGATAAGGTAATATGTTTAGCTTTACATGCATAGCCCTAGATATTAAAAAATTCTTAAGTACTACATATCCTATTTTGGTCTTGTCTGTGTGATGTGAAACTTAATAATTAAAGTTAAAGACCAAAGTACATTTATCGCAATTAAAACTAATGAACTAGCTCATAAATTTTTTACTTTGTTGAATGCAGTTAAAACGACATGAAATGGATTCAACTTGCAATCAAGTTATTACAATTCTTAGAGCGTATTCAAGTATTCACCTCTGTAAAATATAGTTAAAAATAAGGAATTAGAAAAAATATTACAATTTTTTTTAACATGGCTGAAAATTTATATACATGGACCTGTGGATACAGTTAAAGTTTTCACTGCATAATCAGTGTTCTTAACAGCGCACGACGCAAAAAGCGCAAATCCTCTCTGAAGCCTTAGCGCACGGCGCGGTAATGGAGCGCGCCTTTTTAATTTACTGCACATGTTTATTTTTTAATAAATTTACTATTTTAACAAAAAATCTTTAAAAAAAAAATCAGTATTTTCTGCTAAAACATATGCAACAAAGGTTTTCATGCATTTTACAAAAAAACATAAAGCATAAAATTTCAAATACAATAGTTTTCAAATCTAAAATAATAATACACACTACTGATAAACTAGAAATTTGAATCTTATCCAGCAATTATGTGTTCCAAATCAATGTTTGTATCATCTAATTCATAAGCTTTAGCATCTTCATCATTCATATCATTTAGATTTGTTTTTTCTTCGTGAATATGTAAAGGAGTTGAGCATGTGCTAAAAACCTCTCGAAATGAATGTTCTTCTACTTGGATATCTAGCGTATAATCTTTTATACACTAATACATTATATACCGCGAACAATATTAAAATGAATCTAAACTATGTTAAATAATAAAGCATATGTCAGTTCTAAATGTCGGCATGCTAAGGTCCGTCAATTACATAATTGTAAGGTTATTAACTCACTGATTATAATCTAACATGAAATAATAATGATGTAATTATATTTTCATATAATTGAAAGAAAGAAAAAATTAACAATGTTATTCACATTTCATGTCATTATGATAATAGTAGTAGTGATGGTGGTTGTACGGATAGTAAGAGTATTTGTAATAGTAGTTACTGCATTTTGAAATGCCAAAAAAAAAATCAATAAAATTAAAAAAGGCGCATCATTTTGCCTCATGCGCCGTTTATGCGCCACATGCCATTTGCCGCGCCTTTCCGTTTGCGCCGTACCGCAAGCAAAAATGGCGCAAACGCTGCGTCGCATTATGTGCCAAGGCGCACCTTTCACAACTATATGCATAATTGGTATGTATTTGAACTAAAAACTATCAAATTATTAATTACAATTTCAAAATGAGTAAAAAATAATAAATTGATTCTTTAAATGAAGTTAAAATCATGGTTGTTATGGCGGTAAGTCAAGTCGATAGAAGTTCAGCTAGCCGACTGGTCGTAGAGTAGTCGTAGTCTAATCGACAAATATATTGTTGCCACTGCTATTTCATCAGCAGTGCACTATTGCTCTGTTGTTGCTACTAAACAAAAAAAAATAAACAAATGATACATATAATTTAATAGAGTGCAAATTGCAAAGAAAATAAAAATCAAATTGAAGTTTCAAGTATCGATACTTCGAATTATTCCATACTTCTTCATGTATTGATCGATTTAGGGTTTCGATACATTGAATTTTTTTTGTTTGATACTTCTTCAAGTATCAATTTTTTTTCTATTCAATATCTCATCAAGTATCGATATATTTAGAGTTCAAAACTTTTTTTTTTCTAAACCTGGGACAAGTACAAACCAGTCGACCCCTACATAGATCTAGTCGATTAGTTGACAGATTTCACTCCAATCTCCCGAAATTCTTATAAATAGTAAGTCGTTGTTTCAATTCGGTGGCTTGATCACGACTAGTCACTCGCCGTGACAACAATGGTTAAAGTCATTACTTCATCACATTGACGCATTAATAAATAGCAATTTATCACTTTAATACTATTAACAATTAACACTAACTTTAATACAATTAACAATTAACACTACACCATGTTCATATGATTAAAATTATTATTTCACCACTTTAAAGCTTTCAAAAAATTACTTTGCCATTCTAATGCAGTTGAAATATTACTTTGTTACTTTTAATGCAATTAAAGCTTCAATGTGCATTTAAAATTATTGCTTCATTACTTTTATGTTGTTGAAATTAATGCTTCGTCGCTTTAATGCAGTTAGAATATAACTTCATTATTTTAATGCTATCAAATTATTAATCCGCTTTAATGCAATTAAACAAGCATTATAAAAAGTATGATATTTATGATTTAATAGTGAAATCAAATCTTAAATGGATTTATTTAATTGGTTTAAAAATAAAAAAATTATTTCAATATTGGAAATAAATGGATTTATTCTATTAGGAAAACAAATGAAACTATATACCTTTGTTTCCATGTTTTCAACTTCCTATGTTTTATTTCTAACAATTTTGTTCTACACTCGTTTTGTTTTGAACAACGTCTTTGAGAATAATAATTTTTTCTTAATAAACGATGATTATTATTAACTGATTTCTTAGCTTTTAATATTCTGAAACAATAAATTGGTATTCTATCATATACATTTTATTGTTGTTCAAATTAAAAGGGTCAAAAGTCACCCTAAAACTATATATATGTACTATATCTTTATAATACTTCCTATAGTCAAATATTTCGTAGAAATTAAAATCATGGCATCATGAAATTATTTATAGTGATGGTATCTATACAGATTGAGTGGGACAATCCAACATCCTTTTATACCGAGTATAAAAAAGCTTCTTTCAAATCCTTTACTGAGAGTCTGTGCTGTTAAAGCGCTTAGCGTTTCTATAGCGGTAGAGGTGTAAAAAGATGTAGCGGGGATAAAGGGGGAAATAACGGGATTATAGCGAATGTGCAAAAATGTTAATTAGATGTAAAACTATGTAATTAAAATTAATTAATTATCATTCTTGCATCATTTATGTTGAAGAAATGAATAATAATTAATAGTATATAACAAAATCAAAGAATATCAAAGTTATGCTTGCTAGATTCGAGGATTACTATAGATTTCTATCTTATACAAGTCATATATGACTTAAAATTAGCTCTTTACAATAACTTTTTTTATTTATTTTAAAGCAGAACCAGTCAAATCATCGTCTATATACTAATATTGCTAAAGCGGGTGCTAAATAGCGTTAATTTAGCGGGTGCAATGGAAAATAGTGGGGATTAAAGCGGAGGTATTGTTCATCAGCGCTAAATTGAAATAGCATAGCGGCTGGAGAGCGGTACGGGCTATAGCGGGGATTTTGCGGGGCTTTAACTGCGTAGTTGAGAACTGAACAAGCATTCTTTTATTGATTTTAAGAATGGGCACATCATTACCAAAAAATAGCATGTTGTTTACTTAGAGCACTCCTAACAGAGTGAGGAAGGGTGGAAATGGGGATGAATTGGGCTTGCTCGCGCTACAACAGTGTTGTGACGAGGGCGGGGAGGAAATTAAAATGGGGGGCAATCGCCATTTCGAATTTGAAGTGGCGACAGCTATACTATTTTATGAAAACCGTATATAGGTTAAACGGTTTTCATATAAAACCGTTTAACGTATAGACGGTTTTATGAAAATCGTCTAACCTATATTCAGTTTTCATAAAACCCCTTAAGTTTAATACAGTTTTATGAAAACCGTATAAAACATGGATGTTTTTTTTTCAAATCAATTTTTTGAGGTTTTTTCTAATATATTTAAATTAGTTTGTAAAGAAAAGCACAAATACTTTTTAAGGAATTAAAACTTGCCTATTCTCAAGTTTTAAATTTGGTTTTTTATTGTTTTGATTATGTTTGTGTATCAAACAATTACCGTAAATTTTTATTTACCTTTTAGATATAGTTTTAAATATGTATACATATTTGAAAGCATTGTAAATTAACTTTGAATCTCATATATGCATCAGAAAATATATAAATTTCTTAAAACTAGTTAATTTTTTTGATAACCCACAAAATATTACAGCCAACGTAGAAAAATAAAATTAGGAAACAACAAGCTAGAAATAACAATATAGAAACGACAACATTACAACCAACATAGGAAACTAAAACTAGGATACAACAAGCTAGAAATAACAACATAGGTGTTAACGATATTTTTCGTCACCACCGGAGACAGGTCTATGGAAATGACCATGGAAAAAAGCGTCAGGTGGCTAAGGGCCTAACGGCTTGAGCAGGAATATACTGATGATCCCACCACATCACAAAATTAACACAAGAGTATATTGTAAAGTAGTGTTAGACCAAAAAATGGTCCTAACACCCAATTGATAATGTTTTGTAGAGAATAATGAGGAATCATGAACAAAAAGCAAGAAAAATCAATCAACACACGGAATTTATAGTGGTTCGGCGTTAACAAGCCTACATCCATTTCATAACTTCTCAATTCATTCAGAAATTATAAATACAATGAGTATTGACGCTCAAGCACTCAATTACAATGAATAATACTCTTCGAATTCATTGATTTTATTAAAGAGGATGAAGGTTCTTCGTTGGTAGCCATGGCCGAAATAGATAGAGCTTCCTTGAGGCTAAAAAGTCCCCTCAAATGGCCATGTTGTGGTGTATTTATAGCTGTAGAGAAGCTCTGGGCGGTTCCGGTTCGAATGGGCCACGTGGCGTGACCGGAGGAGATCTCAGAAGTAGTGGAGAATGTGGAAAAGTGGTTACCAGGTCGTGCTTTGCCAAGTGGAGTCCGATCCGCAATTGTAGGAGTCAGTTATGCCAAGAGAAGAGGTCAAACTCCGTGTGCAGAAGCAGGTCCAGTCGGATCGGATCCGAACCGAACCGGTTGTTCGAGCAGAATGCCTGCACGCACTTCTGTGCAGAATACTTCAGGCGGTTCGGGTAGAGGGTACTCCGATCCGATCCGGGGAGGGGGATCCGATCCGATCCGAAAGGAGGGATCCGATCTGATCCGAATGGGGGATCTGATCCGGTGACATTTACATGAATAATTCAAGTTTTGCAGCTTTCTATCACTCCACTCAAGTGATCGCCAATCAATGTAAGCTCGTACCCATGTCCCTGGCTTTGGACAGTCTGGTCACAAAGCAGGCTAACATTTTGCCCCCCAAAGTACATCTTGTTGCAAATAAGATGTGCTTTGAATAAGTCGAGATGAATCTTTTTGGATCTTTTTCTGTATAAATGGCTTGTCATATGCCGCATTGCTTCCGTTGATGCTTATCGGGCCAAATTTCATGGCTAGAGTGGTCAAGATGATCAAGTAATCGTTTAGACCTCGTCGAATCAAGAGGTAGAATTCCTTCATCATAGGTCATGCGGTATGTTTGGCTCCCGTGTGAGATCGTACATGTAAAAGTTGATGCCAAACGACGCCATCTTCCTAAACAAGTCAAGTGCATTACTAAGTTAAGATTTCTTTAATGTATAAGTCAATGTATACAATAGCCGTCCAAGTCATAGTATGGTGTCAGAATCTTCGTATCTTGAGCTAGCATCTGGACCGTTCGGATATCGCGCATCAGAGTCGGCATATGAATTTGTCATTTTTGCTTGGATTTGGACTACCTCGATATCAGGATATTAATCTAGGACTCCATGATTGGATCTAATCGTAATAATAGTGCATCCGAAAGCCATGATCACTTCAGATTGTTTTATAGTCCTGTGATCACATACGAGTCAGTACGAGATGTTGTTGAAAACATGCAAGCCAAAAGCTGGTAGGATTATCACAATTGTAAGGCAACAGAGGAGTTCATCATACTCTCCATTTGATGCAGTTGCAGATCAAGTCTTTGAATTCTTGCTTGATCCGTAATTTCGCTCACTTGGATGGTCGGGATGAATCACGTCATATTCTAAAGATATAATGTATATGTTCTGAATCATGCATTGAGTCAGGGTCATGTTTAAAGTCAATCTATCGGTTGAAGTTGATGTTCCTAGCATTAGTGGAGGACGAGCGATGTCAGTGCTTATGCCCCCGAGCATTGTTGGGGGTTATGATAGGTCAATCGGACATCCAATCTTTTAGCCTTTATACTTTTTTCTGCCGCATCGGGTTAAATATGTAGGTTCAACAATCTTAGTCACCCTGTGTCATTATGTGCACATTCCCAAGTCATCAAGGGTTGGAGTTGTATATGCGAATGGTCGAATCACATTCGCGTTGGGGTCAACCCATCTGTTTAGCCAGAAAGCAGTGATCGCCTTATTGAGTATATCAGCAAACTTAGATACTCTCCTCGCATCAGCTGCAGAGTTGAGTAAGCTCGTCAATCTTGCAAGCGAGCAAACGTCGTTAGTGAGTTATTCGAGCTCCTTCGTTCACGCTTTGGCATAATCCGAAATAGCCACCATAGTCTTGTTGAGACTATCTCCCATGCTTGGTTCCATTAAGCTTGACAATCAAGAACGCGGGCCCGATTAATGACATTGGTCATTTCCAGAATTATAAATTCCTGTTAGTCTTTCCTGGGGCTTTTCTTTTTCCGTTATTATTTCAAGAGTCAGATGGTGCTCCATTCTGTCGTGAAGACATTGAGATCATCCATTTCAACATTAGCACACTCTTATTGCACGAATCTGTCTGTCTCAGGATAGGATTTTCCAATGTTTCTAGGAGAATCTCATGGTAAAGAGATACCGAGATTTGTTTCAGAGGTGAATCCGCCAAGTCCTCTTGGTGGGTCTCGATGCAAAGAGATTTTGAAGTTTGAGATATCCAGAATACCGGATACTACAACAATCAACGCTATATATGGTCCAGGTCGATTTACCGATGCCATTGCGGCGGTGATTCTTTCAAGGAATGCATGCAGGGTCTCGCCTGATCTCTGTTGAAGCATCAATTAATGTTGCCAATTTGGCCCTCGTCTTTGAGAAGTTGTCGCTAATTACCTAATTTAGCGCTAGTGCCCCCGGTATGAAGTCTTAAATTGGGTGGAAGCCGGTTTCTGGCTTCTTGGTTGCGCATATGTAATAGCAGTCAATCAGGCTTCTGTTTTTAAATTCTGGATGGTGATCCGCTACTTGGATGTATGCAGGTTGTTCTTGAGGAGCCATTCTTCTGCTTGTAGTCTGGGTTATTGTGAAGCTCAGATAATCGTAAATGTGCCAAAAGCTGGCAGATAGTCAGATGATGATGTTCGAAGCTCTTATCTTGTACTCCCCATCCATGGGGATTTTACTAAACGGTGGTCATCAAATCCACGTATTCTCTGAATTCATACTCCCTCATCGAGCTGTGAGTTAGAGTTTGATAGGAAATGATTTATTCGTGTCCAGCTCATGTTAGTCCTTGGTCTCCCATCCAAGCTTTGAGGTTCGGAGTCGGATGGCAATGAAGTTAGACTATAGCTTTCTCGAATGCTCTCGTCTTCCCCTTACATGGGGAGCCTCATGTTGAGATTGAGCTGGATTTTAAACATTCCTCCGAATTGGAGCAAAGGTTGGTCGGGCTTCGTTTAATTTTTCGGTGGCTCTTGCATATCCATCGTTTTCATCCAAAATGTTACAGTCAGAAGTTGCATGCTACAAATGCCTGGGAGGAGGTTGGTTGCATCTTGTTTCATTAAAGACGACTATGCCAACTTGTCCTAGGGTCCCATATGATCTGGACCATGGAGCAGGGAGTGTTTGAGCCAAGTTCATTGTCGCTTGAATTTCCATGGTGCTCGCTCCAGCGAGTAAGCCGTAGTTACTCGGCCTTCCATCTATCCAAGTAAAAAAGTTATCCATCATTTTCTGTCGTTTCCAGAGAAGTTTGTCTCACTGAGCTATCTGAGTTCTCAAATCTGCGAGGGTACCATCTATTTCATATCTAGCTTGACATGCTGAGGGGTCATTGCAAGAAGAAATTTGCTGACTTCCTTCGTTCCAAGCGCCTTCTGCGCCAATATCCTCAGCAAGGAAGAAATTTCTATCTTCCTTCTTCTTAGCCTTTGAGTTTGAGTGTCAGGCAATTTGCCTCCTCGCAAGTTAGAGGTCAAAGTAATGGCGTCCTCCTTTATATGGGGTCTTTCAACCGGGAATTCGGTCTGGACTAACAAATGGACGTTCATTCTGCATCCATTTCGTGGCTCTCAAGCAGCAATGTGGCCCCAGTCCAGGGGTAATGGCGAAAGGTCGGTAGTTGTATCACCTCCCATTCAAATTTAGACATGGATGCATGGAAAAGAGACATTGCTTTATAAGCTTATGTGCTCGAATTATCCAAGTGCTCGAGTTATCACGTTTTCCATTCAACGTATTTGCGAGGTAGCACTCGTCGTTGTACTTGGGCTATGGCCAGTCACACATGGGTGTGTATGTTGATTTGATATATCACTCTTAGGACCTCCTTTCGGTGATTGCATTGAGTCGTGTGGGAAGCTTGGCATTAGAAGTCGACGTCATTCCTTCAAACACGACCTCTTTGTTGTTGTACGCGAGTATCCCTTGTGTCTTTGCTTTGTATCTGTACATAATCTTGCAATTCGAAAAAGAATAGTCAGCTTAGTCTTGCAAGCTACTAAGTCAATCTTTAAGTCACAAGCAATTGTAGCTCGAAATGAAAACATGTTGAGTGCTAATCTATCTAGCATAGAATTATTAAATGTCAAAGTGTCAGGTGTCGTATTTTGGAGGTATAGTGTCTGTAGCCTCCATTTAACTTTGAAACACGGGTCGCGTCCGAAGCGTGTTTGAAGTTAATTCAGAAATCTTTGTTCGTGCCCCCAGCGTTGATGGGAACCGGATTAAGTCATTCGGATGTCCGATCCGTAAGTCCTTTATAATCATGTCCTCAGTCGGAGGGCAATGAAGATTGCATGCACGTCGCAGCATTGTCCTTTATACTCTCTCCCAAGTTGTGAGAGTTAGAGTTATGGGTTTAGTGGTCTTAAGTCATGGTGCACCATTCACACTAACCCAACAGATTTATACTCTCTCTCAAGTCGTGAGAGTTAGAGTTATGGACGTCGCGGTTCGTCCTTTATACTCTCCCAAAGTCAGTTTGGGTTAGAGTTGTGGATCGAGTGGTCTTAAATCTTGGCGCGCCTGTCACACTCGTCCTAAGTTTATACTCATATCCAAGCTCTGAGGATTAGAGTTAGTCGGGCAAACAGTCGGGTCACATTTGCCTTGGCATCATCCCTTTGCTCCCATGTCAAGGGCAAAGGTTGCCATCGGGGATGATCGGTTCTCACCCCTATTGAGTTTATACTCCTCCCTTCCGAAGCATGGGTAAGAGTTAGATACGTCGTTAGAGAGCGGTCGAGTCATACTCATCCTCGTCTTAACATATTTCTTTTGCCCCCACTTCGAAGGTAAAAATTATCTCGTTCATGGTATTGTACCCGTCACTGTTGCACTCTTCCCATCAGATCAAGGGATAGAGTCATCGATCTACCGAGTGATTATGTCACACTCGAATACATTTCTATGTCTTGCGTGGCGAATCAATGGATAGATGATGAGGAGGCCTCATTAGTATGTCCATATATGGATAACACAGGTCGAACTCGTGTGCATTTACTCTCTTGCCCCCACGTCAAGGGCAAAAAGTCGGTGAATGAATGGTCGAACTTCTTTTGCTTTAGAATGTTGTCGTTAGGCCAATAGTAAGCGGGTGAAGGGTCGAATCACGTTCGCCAAAGCTTTACATTCCTCCGATCAAACTATGGCAGGAGTTGTCGGTACCAAACCTTGGGTACTCTGAAATGCAATGATCGATGCACAATTATCTTGAGATCTGCCACGTGTGAGCCAAGGAGTGGATGGTCACCTCGGATCCATCTTAAGGTATATAACTTCTCTTAGGCGAAGGACGTGGTTCTGTAAACGAGCAGTTCAATCGGGCTCGTTACGACAATGCTCCATAATTCTTCTTGTGGGTGCTCAATGTTTGATCAGTACCAGATTCGGGGTACCTACATCATCCACATATAAATTCATCTGAGTTAGTTACATCAATAACTCATAAAGCATGGAAATATAAGAGTCATTGTTAAAAAGTAATCCTGTTAAAGGAATGAATATCATTCTGTGCGAAGATGGCATTGCACGCTCTTTGTAGGTCCATTTTTCCTCACTACATCTCTGTCAGGGGATGGCTGTCAAAATCTTTAGCTGGAGATGAATGTCTTTTCAAACCATTGTGCGGTGGCGGTCCTAAGAATGAACAGACCTTGATTGAGGACTTGGAGTGACAAAGGCAACTAGGTAAATACTATAAGCGAATGACGAGGTCGCATCTTATTTGAATCGCCTTCTTGCCCCCATGCAAAGGGCAAGGATTGAGTATAAGGGAGTCATGGCTACTAGGGGGATAGTCATATCTCATCCATCCGCAGATATGCCTTTAGTCCCACGTTGGGAATAAGATCTAATGCACAGATAATCAATTAGCATCCAGGTTTAAGTGCTCTAAACCTTTAATTTGCCACCTTCATTGAGTAGCATCTCCTAATTAGCTAAATAGCAGGCTCTTCCAGTAACATGGTCGCCATGGACCATTCCCATTCCATCTTTCATTAGGAATTTTAGCAATAGATACCAGGGTGCAATGTAAGCTCTAATCGCCGCTAGAGCTGGTCAGTTTAGACCTTAGTCAGATAAACTTGACTACAATAGCATGGCTTCCAAGGCTTGAAGTAATGTTCACGTTTTCTATCACAATTTATGTATGAAGTCGAGAGCTAACAGTCGATTCATATTTGTTTTGATCTCGAACTCTCATCTCTTGACAAAGGTCATATGGTGACTGGTGAGCAATCAAGTTGCTATCATCCGAGCAAAGATTCATATGTCCAATCATGGCCTGCAGGGGTTCAGCTGTTACCTATCGCTGGGCACCAAAGTATGTTGACCTAACCCTTATTCGATGGAAATCAGTCTTCCTCAATGCGATTGACAGCAAATAGCCATTGCAAAGGTTAGCTAAGTTCTTCGGGAGGTGAGACGCATGACATTTTATTCATCACATCATACAATTGAAGTGTAGCTTTGGGATGTTGGGATCCTTAGCTGCTTTCTGGTATCCCACTATTGACAATCATGGTCACTAAGATCATATGAATCATCTTTGAAGTAGTGTTCGAACTGTTCTATATAACTGTCATTCGATGCTCCGCCGATTGGACAGATTTAAGTCATATAAATGGGATGGTCACTACTCATTAGGGAACAACATCAGTTGCATTGCTGAAATCTACACTATCGGAGTTCCAAAAGATGAGGCTACTATTAGACAATCATTATCTCGTATACTGTCGTTGATAGCAAGCTGAATCTGACTGACAGCTCCTCCCATTGAATGGCATCGGCAAATAGAGGCTATGGCTTCTGGAGGAATCCTAGTCGTTGCCATTTGGTTGTCATATTCTTTGACTATCCACCTTATCTTCATTAACAAACTTTGATGACTACTGTTGGTCAAAATATACGTCGAGCCGAAGGCGAGGCCGTCAGCGGGTCCGGGCGCAGCGCCGGCGGGGGTCCGGGGCGCCGCCGTTTTTTTCGATTTTGGAAGATGGAGCCTTTTCTGAAATGATCTTAAAAATGTATTTTTTTTCCAAAAATAGCTGTTTCGGGTCGGATCGGATCATGCCTTCAAATTTGCGGTTCGAAGATTGTCTTCAGGTCGGGTCGGATCGGACTAGTTCCTCCGAGCCGGATCGGAGACGTCATTAGCTAGTCGGTTCGGTATATATGAAAGAGACGGTTCGGATCTCCTCCTATTCGGATCGGTCTTCCCTACCCTGCATCTCCACTTTCCTGCGGTTCGGGTCGTGGCACCCTCTTCGGTTCGGTTCGGAGATGCATCATTGGGTCGGTTCGGGCCTTCCCATGCAGCTCGGATCGGGGATATGCCTTCGGGTTGGTTCGGGTATGTTATCGAATCGGATCGGATCGGGTATGTCATCAGCATGCAGCCGGTTCGGATCTCCCCCTCTGGTTCGGATCAGACGTTCTTTTTCAGGTTGGGTAAGACCCGATCCGACCCCCTGTGGGAGATTGGACTGCGCCTCATCTACATCTGATCCAAGGGCTTCAACTGCATCTGATCTGGTCTCTTTGCCTGCATCCGATCCGATCTCTTCGTCTGCATCTGATCCAAAAGCTTTGCTGGACTCTGTTTTCGATCTTCAGCGATTGCTTCTACATGGCATGGTGGCGACTTCATTTCTGTTAATCTCCACAATTGCAAAGTAAATAGAATTCGTAGGATTTCCTCACCGGACTTGGCAATCCAATAAGTAGATTGGAGAATCCTTAAGCGCTGAGAATCTTCATTTCTCAGTGAAAGCACCAAAATGTTAGACCAAAAAATGGTCCTAACACCCAATTGATAATGTTTTGTAGAGAATAATGAGGAATCATGAACAAAAAGCAAGAAAAATCAATCAACACACGGAATTTATAGTGGTTCGGCGTTAACAAGCCTACATCAACTTCATAGCTTCTCAATTCATTCAGAAATTATAAATACAATGAGTATTGACGCTCAAGCACTCAATTACAATGAATAATACTCTCCGAATTCATTGATTTTATTAAAGAGGATGAAGGTTCTTCGTTGGTAGCCATGGCCGAAATAGATAGAGCTTCCTTGAGGCCAAAAAGTCCCCTCAAATGGCCATGTTGTGGTGTATTTATAGCTGTAGAGAAGCTTTGGGCGGTTCCGGTTCGGATGGCCACGTGGCGTGACCGAAGGAGATCTCAGAAGTAGTGGAGAACGTGGAAAAGTGGTTCCGTGTGTTGATTGATTTTTCTTGCTTTTTGTTCATGATTCCTCATTATTCTCTACAAAACATTATCAATTGGGTGTTAGGACCATTTTTTGGTCTAACAAGTAGCATAGCATGCGGAAAAAGTAAAGACACACAATTTTATAGTGGTTTAGTTCCTTGGGAACCTACGTCCACTTTAAGAGCTTTTATGATTTTATTCATGGAGGAGGTTACATGAGAAATCCGAAAATTGATTTATGAACTTGGGATTTTACTTTCTAGAGCAAGAGAAGAAGATTGTCGAATTCCATCCTATTTGATGTTACCCCTGGGGTCTTATTTATAAGAGGCTTGAGGACCCTGCCGCTGTTGAGCTATTAGGCATATAAGAGCTTTGTCGGCCGCCTTTTTCTTTGGTTTTGGACGTTTGGCTCTCGGTTGCTTTTGCGGTACTGGTCATGGCCTTCGAAGTAGGGCTTCCGTTGCTCGCCACTTCTTTTGAGGTGGGCATGAATTTGTTGATACGATGCCTTTCGGAAGGTATTTGGATTTCTTGATGGCCGCTTTCAATTGTATTCCCTCGGAGGTTAACTCCCGGCCATTTTGCGGATACTCAGAGAAGCTCTCTTTTCTGATTTTCCCTGTCCTATCGCGTAGGTACTAAGGGGCTAATGCCGACACACCCTCTCGCCCTTCTAGGTTCCTGTTATCGGGATTCTCTCCTCTCTTTCTTAGTTTGCTGACTCAGACCCTTCCCCTTTCGTTACAAGGTATCCCTAACGGATATGCTCTGCCGGATAGGCTGTGTCGGAAATTTATAGGCTTCGAATTCTCTTCCTTTAAGGAGGCTGGGTCTGCTTGGCTCTTAGATCATCCTTTCGTACTCATATTAACTAAATACCCTTTTCAACACTAGCTGGTAGCGAGGACGTGTTTCGGTTGATATTTCCCTTTGGAACTTTTCTCCCTATCGTTGCCTCTTCTTATCCCTTGGTCCTGCTTTCTAAAAGACCATATGGTGCTTATAGTTACCCGATACCCCTTCGATGTTATTCTATTTCATTGTCAATTTGTTGGTAGTAACATTTGCCTCCCTAGTGAAGGGGTATTTTTGACTTTTCAAGTCAAATTCCCTGTCCTTTTCGCGTCATCCTTCGATCTCCTTCGACTGAAGTCTTAATTGGCTTTTCTTCACGCGATTCGCATTAGTTTTGAATAAGGAAACCCTGATTGTTTTTACCTTCTTCCGCTCCTTCTCTTTTTTTTCAAACAAAAAGGGATAGTGAGGCTCAACAAAATTTGGTGCTGCATTTAAATACATACATCAATCAGAGCAAGGTAATTCTTCTATTACAGTTCACAAACAAACATACACACAAATGGGGCCCACACAGGAGCCGATACTTTTCATGCAAAATGAGGAAAACACTTACCAAACCCAAACTACATCAGCCATATGTTGCGTGTTCTGCTGCCAAAGCGGTCATGCATTAATTGGTTGAACTCACAACGATCAAATTCCCCCAGAAGATGACCAAGGCTCGAGCCTTCCCTAGCACTGCCTCTTGATAGTTATGCACTAAAGGGGCCAACCACCTCCTTGCCTTTGCTAGTTTTTCCAGCGGAACTCTCCTCGATGTTGCCATCAAAACTAACATTTTCCAGTACATGTCGAAAACGTCACCCCTCTCTTCACCATCTTCAGGATTGAAAGCCTCCTCCTTGCCTTCGCTTGACTTCTCCTCTTCATCTTCATTGAAATTTGAAAGAATCATAAAAGGATTTGAAGAAGACACTCCACCAATGCTAAAATCATCAACAAATTTCGTCTTTCTCCTCGGCTTCCATACCCTTAGGAACCCATTCCTGTCTTTTCTAAACACCACATTCTTGAAACCAGCGGGTTCAATAGGATCATTGGGATTTCCAGAAAATTTACTAACTTCAATTTCATGATAATAAGTCCAGGTAAAGATCCTTATTAGTGACGGAACGTATACCGGAGAGGGAACTTCTATTTCTACCTTAAGATATGTGAAATTGGCCACAACCCAAGCGTCTTATTGTATTCTTAAGACCTTTCCAACTTTTGCCAGTATGATCTTCACCATCTTGAAATTACGGAATATGATGGGGAGATTCTTTAAGGCAACCCAAAGGAACACCTCCTGTTTTAGTCTTATCGAGCCATAACTGAGACTCCATGCCCGAATGTGCAGGGTACCCCTGTCGCGTGTAATGGAGTAGAAATCCCCCATAAAGAAATTTCTCGAAAATTTAACAACGAAAACA
The DNA here is from genome assembly GCA_030737875.1 of Allium sativum. Taxonomy (NCBI): domain Eukaryota; kingdom Viridiplantae; phylum Streptophyta; class Magnoliopsida; order Asparagales; family Amaryllidaceae; genus Allium; species Allium sativum. The sequence continues at coordinate 253,544,910 of CM060927.1, read as the reverse complement.
TTCCCAAACTTCTTAATGTTCCACTCCCACGAAGACAAATATTTGAACTCCCATTTCAAAGCTCGCTCAATACTGTTGTTTGATAATTGACCGGAGAAGATTGAGATGACCGCCCATGAACTAAAGCGCTGTAAATCCCCATCGAGGACAGATGGCGTTATGTCGATCTCGTTTCTAGTTTCCATGCTCTTCCTACTCAAAGGGGACTGTGTTTGATTGTTGAAATCCTTTATGCCTCCGTCTTTATATTTGAAATAAATGATCGGGACTCTGAAGCCTTTGATCCAATGGTTGGAATCCCTGCATCGTAAGTATGTATTATATATGTATATTTTTACGTGATATAACCATGCTTAGAGTTTTAGAATATAAAGAGGCCTTTGGAGCAAATAATTTGCCTCGATCTTAAGGACGAAGTTCTTTAACTAATAAAATTTTCTTTACTAAGGGTACGTTTTGCGGATTATTGTGAGATGTCATTAACTCTAAGTGCGGTTATTTGCACCTAGATGTGTTGGACATGAAATGTTTTCATCGTTTACCATTGTTATGTGTACTATAACAATTATTTGACAAATGGGCGCAAGGAAATGACAAAAACCTGAGTAGAACGATCGTCCCTGAGCAAGTTAGCAGCCCATAGGCTTACACCCAACAATGTAAAGAGCATGCATCCTACTCATACACTGGTTGGTTCATCTGTCTCTGCTTAACTACGGGCGTTGGAAATGATCCAGACTCCGGCACCAACGGAAGGTCGGGGCATCCTTCGACTTTGGGATGAACCCAGATTCGGGCAATTAATAGAAGACCGGCACCTCCTTCGGCATTAAATAGAAGATCCGAACTAAACCCAGATTCGGGTATTAAATAGATAGAAGACCGGAACCCCTTCCAGTATTAAATAGAAATCAGAAGACTGGAACCACTTCCGGTATTAGTATGTAGAAGACCGGAACTTCCTCCGGTATTAAATAGAAGTCCCGAAACAAACCAAAATTCGGGTATTAAATAGATAGAAGATTGGAACCCCTTCCAGTATTTAAAAAAAAAAACAAAAGACCGGAACCTCTTCCTGTATTAGTATGTAGAGGACCAGAACTTCCTCCGATATTAAATAGAAGTCCTGAACCAAACCCAGATTCGTATATTAAATAAAAGTCGATGTCTATTTCGGTTTCGTTCGTTTGAGTGTAGATTGTGTGTGTTTTTTAGCGCTCTCTGCAAGCTTTCTTCAAGCTTTCGTTTCCTGTAAGTTGTCGTTTTCTTCAAGCTTTCGTTTTCTTCAAGCTTTCGCTTTCTTTAAGCTTTCGCTCCCTTCCGCGGGATGATATTTGAGCAGAGGCTGTACGTACTCCCCTTTGGAGCATTGGTTAGAATGTACCCATGTAGGGCATTGGTTAGAACGTACCCATGAGGGCATTGGTTAGAACGTACCCATGAGGGCATTGGTTCGAACGTACCCATATAGGGCATTGGTTAGAACGTATTCAAGAAGGGCATTTGTTAGAATGTACCCAAGAAGGGCATTGGTTAGAACGTACTCAAGAGCATTGGTTGGGTGAGCATACGACTCGTTTAGCGTAGAGCATACGACTCGCGTCGTGATGAGCATATAGTCGCGTGGTATAAAAATGCTAGGAGCGGAACTGTGGTTCCTTGGATGGACAAAGCACTAATTGCCATCTAAGGTGTTGTGAAAAGTGTATCCACACAAAGCTTTGCAAGCCGGCGAGACCAATCAAATGTCTCATGGTTGCTTAGCTTGAGCATCTTGGTTTATGAAATGCAAAATTATCACTAGACACAAAACAAAATTATTGTGCCAGAATTTACAGCGTCGAGGAATCTTCAGAGGAGTCCCTCGACGTTGGAACGCCTTCCAGTGCAAATCGTGATTAATAACACATCATACAAAGCAAAACAACATAGTCACTCAATCAATCGTCCATGACACCTTGTAGAAAAATCTCCTACTCGTCTTAGACTCAAAGATTTAGCTACTCTATGGGCTACCTTAAACTCCTTGTTCACTTAAGGAACGAAGATTGGGTATGAAGGACGATCATCTAGACTGGGGTCTTAAGCTAACCTTAACACTATAGAAGCCTGAAACAGGCGCATAACCCTTAGTTCAACTATCTAGGTACAAACCACACAATGCACACACAAGCAAGCATCCATAAATTGGCAATTGTGGTGGCGGCAATTACCCGGTCCAGAAGGGTGCCACTTAGGGGCTTACTTAGCACCTAGCATCCCTTCTGAAACATGGGACATGAACGCGTCACATGTCCCATTGTTTGACAAATGCGACAATTACGGGTCCTGGGATCATTACTAGAGTAGCGGTCCTTTGACCTGTAATTGTAACTATTCTCCTGGGTGGAGCCGAAGGTTTTGAGTCCGGAAGGTTCCTTCCCACCTCTGGGATCAAGACCTTTAGCATAAGAGCTGGCAAACCTTGTTTTATGAGGCATGGGTGTAGGAGAGGCCCTAAATGCTGGGTCATCTGACGTGAGGTTGAGTGGTTGCTGAGTTGACTTCATTTCGCCATTTGTATCTTCCTCTACATGTTGCTCCTGGATGAGTCTTTGTACCACACCTTCCAACATCTCACATCTGTTGGTTTGATGTCCATTTTTCCTGTGATATTCACAATACTCCCCTCCCTTGAATGGTTCTGGATGGTTCTTCGATTTGAAAGGCACGGAGAACTTGTTTTTCCTCTTCATCGCTGCATATATGTGCGAAATAGGTTTGCTTAAGGTCACAGTATCAGCGCTCGGTCCCTCTTCCTTTGGGTTCTTTTGATCTTCATGAAATCTAAGCCTCCCACCCCAAAGATTCTGATGAGTATGAAGCTTCTTGTCTTCTCTGTAACAACAAGACTCCCTTTCTAACGATATAACTCTTCCATGCGGGTGAAGGTGTTTGCACGATGGTAAAATTCTGGTAAATCTTTACATCCTCGTATGTATAATTCTTACCAAAAAGGAGTTCCTTCAATCAGTCCCGAATGAATGGTGACAAGCTTATCGCAACTACTCATGCTCTCTGCTTTCGAAGCTTCAGCGTTGAATTGCTTTATGTAGTCGACTATAGATTCTTATGGCCCTTGTTTTATGCTTATAACGGTTGAGTAATCCACCACTAGGTTCTTGCAGCTACAAAACTGTATAGAGAAATCATGGGAGAATTACTCCCACGAATGGATTTCTTCCTCCTGATATCGACGATGCCATTTGGCAGCTGTTTCTCGCGGTGTCAAAGGAAACATTCGGCTTCGAATCATCTCTGAAGCATCGTGGAAATCCATGTAACGTTCAAATGCAGCAAGATGTTCTTCAGGGTCTGTAGCTCCATCATATATAAATCGCGGTGCCCTTATGATGGACGGAGTTTTAGTGGTACTCCCCCTTCCGCCCTCTTGTGATGACGGACTTTTGTCTATTCTTGTATCAGCTGCTTTACTTGACACTTGATTGCTCCCTGGTGAAACTGGATTGCTCCGCATGTCTGCTAGAGGTTCGATGTGGCTGTCAAATTCTTGAGGTGCCACTATTCTTGATTCTGCTTCATAAGGCGTCATGCCTGAGGTCAACCGGGCTAAGTCTGCCTCAATAAGTCTCCTGGTAGTATCAATTTATGTTGCCAAAAGTAATATTTCCGGCTCGTCGCTTACCCTTTTTGACATTAGGGATGGAGATCGCTTCATTTCTGATTTAGCTGAGTTAGTTTGGGACTGGATGGGGGTCTAGCTATGTTGTTTGATTCGGAGGGTATCCTTGCCTTAAACTCTGCTTGATAGGTTTCCACCTCGAAAGCTCTCTGTAACAACCCTGAATTTTGGGGCTAATTTAAAATTTATTTTAAGTTATTTAAAATAATTTATTTAAATAATAACGGAAAAAAAATTGTCGTTTTGTGATTATACATTGGATGAAAACAAATAAATGTTCTTTATTTTTATATTAGGATATATAAAAAAATGTGAACATGTTAATTATACTTTTATATGATAATTAGACTGCATAGAAAATGTAAACAAATAGAAATATCCTTTCATATGTCATTAGTATTCATAGAAGAATGTGAATATATAAAATTTATTTTTTATATGTCATTCATTTTAGCACAAATTTTGGTCAATTATGTTAGGAGTTAAAATATGTCATTTATGTAATTGTGAACATACATTAGAAAAGAGAAGAAAAGGATTACATTAGGAAAGATTGTATTTTTCATGTAATTACGGTAAGAGAGAAAATATTACTTTTCTTTTACAATGTAATAAAAGATAAAGGTTACCTTTTGCAATGTAATTAAAGGCGAAATGAAAGATTTCATTTTGCAAAAGAAAATGAAAGATTTCAAAAGAAAGGAAAGGATTACATTTTCATAAATGTAATATAAGGAAAGAAAGGATTACATTTATTTGTAATATAATATAAGGATGGAAAAATTTATATTTTTATTGTAATATGAAATATTAGAAAAGTGAAGACAATAAATATTATATTTTTGTTGTAATATAAAACATTAGAAAGTAGGAAGACAATGGAAATTTCATTTGTATGTAAAATGTGACACTGGATAAGAAATTACATTTTTTCTTTAATGTAATCAACAAAAGTTAATAGGATTTTAAATCTTAGCAAGTCAAAACATAAGAATGATTTTTCTAGTAAGTAGTTTGGACTAGATTGTAAATAAATTGAAATTAACAAATTTTGTAAAGGAGTAAATATAGAAATTTAGAAATAATCATACACGTAATAAGTACGTTAAAAATATATATATTGATACTATATCTATCCAAAAACACAAGTAATCAATGCTAGTTATTATTAATATTAGATAAACGTTAAATGTAGTTTTGAATTTGAAACGTTCTCCGACACTTATGCATATTAATTAACGTCACTTATAATAAAAGGAAAATTTACAATTGTAATCGTTGGTGTTAATGGGAAATAAATGTGGAAATAAATGGTAATGAAGCCAGAAAGGTTGTAATTAGTACAAATGAGAATTAAATATTGTAACTCTAAATTAGGGGAAATTAATATAACAAATATATACATATATATGCACACACATAATAAAGAACTAAAATAAATGACAGTGTAATAAGTGGAAATTACAATAAATTGGAGCAATGAAATCATATTCCTTTATTATATAATTAATATTTGTTAATCGTAATCACGTTTGGGCTGATTTGATCTGTTAGTGGTATGTTTGTTAAATTGTTGAAATTAACAATTATGTTAATTAGAGGACTGTTAAATTAAATATATATCATGTTTGTTGTGAAATAGATGTGAACATATATTTCATGTTTGAAATAAAGTTAGCATCTTTATTCTGCTAGGTGAGATTAGAAATTTGCGAATACATAAAATTATCTTTTTATGTTAACATAAACATGTCATATAAATTGTCAAAACTTGGTTAGTGAATAGAAGAAACATTATTTTAGGAATGTTAAATATGATAAAACAAAGATCACATTTTTGTTAAGAGAATATATGTTAAAACAAAAATCACATTTTTGTTAAGATTTGTGTTAAAACAAATAATCACTTTTGTCAAATAAGATTTTTGTTAAATTTAAAAAAAAAAAAATCATTTTTTTATGCATAGAAATTGTTAACATGTAGAATAATAAAAACATAGAATATTCTTTTATGTGTTATTAGAACGTTTTTAGCGTTATTTTGTTTTCAACTAAGAAGAATATATTTTAGCGTCAAATTGTTTACGCTAAGAAGAACCTATTGTAATGTGAATTTGTTTCAATGAAAAGATTAAATTTTTGATTTTATTAGATTACATGAAAAGGCTATAATGGAAAGTTGAATTTTGTTTGTATTTGTAATACGATAAAAAGATTAAAAGTTACATTTTAAATGTTAACTGGAGTTATTTAGGGAACTCAGGTTTTTGTGTAAAAACTGACATAATTTTTTTTTATAAATATAGTGGCCATCTAAACCTAATCTATCTCTCCTCATTTTTGATAACCGCCACTTCAAAAAAAAAAAAAAAAAAAAAAATTCGATGGCCCCATCGCTTCTTTCTTCTTCTTCTTCTTCTTTCTCCCAATTCATTCAATAATTCCAAGCAATTTCAACGGCAAAAATGTAGCCAACAACGAGATGGACAAACTCAACAATTATAATGGAGAATCGTGTTATGTGGATGAAGAATTTGTGGCGCAAAGAAGCTTATGGGTTCAACGGGTTTTCACATTTCAGAAGAGAAGACGATGGAATTCAGAAAGACAACGGCCTTAATTCTAATTGGGAAATGTAATTAAAGTCTTAATTATTTTATTTTTTTATATTGTAATTAAGTGTGTGAACAATTATAACTTGTTCATACAATTTCAGAATCAAGAAATTTCAGTTGCGTTGGAATGAGAAAAACGAGATCTACGCGGTGGAATTGACTAGAGATGAAACCGAGCAAGGTGAGAATTCTATTTTAAAATAAAATTATTTATTTATTTCACTGCAAATTGTATATTCGCCTTGTATATAATTTATGTTAATGTTATATATATTTATTCGGTGCTGGTTGTTGTATGAATGCGATGGATGATTGAATTAATTTGTATGTCTCTTGTTTGTTAGAACAAGATAGTTGTAAAGAATTGCACCATGCTTGTTAAATTTAGATTAACGATAAAATTTCACTTTTATCGTTAACATGAAATTATTTGTCAAATTTAGGTTGATGATAGAATTTCACTTTTAAGGTTATCACAAATCCATGTGTTGTCAAATGAAAAAGAAAGATAAAAATATACATTTTATTGAATGTAAAAGAAGGACAAAAACATTAATTTTGTCAAATATAAAAGAATGATAAAAAAAATAGGCATTAGAGATAAAAGGACATTTTTATTCGAAAATGTAAATTAAAAATAAAAGGATTATTTGTTAAGAAATGTAGATAAGAATAACAATGAACATATTAGTAACGTCATGTAATTTAGTAAAAATGAACGCATTTTTAGCGTTATGTAAATTTAGTAAAAATGAACGCATTTTTAGCGTTATGTAAATTTAGTAAAAATAAATGCATTTTTAGCGTTATGTAATTTAGTAAAAATGAACGCATTGTTAGCGCTATGTAAATTTAGTAAAAATGAACGCATTTTTAGCGTTATGTAAATTTAGTAAAAATGAACGCATTTTTAGCGTTATGTAAATTTAGTAAAAATGAACGCAATTTTAGCATCATGTAAATTTAGTAAAAATGAACGCATTTTCAGCATCATGTCAATTTGGAGAGAACAGACATCATTCTGGTTAGTGAATAAAAAGACTTCATTTAGTTGATAGTGAAAATTGACAATTTACACCGTCATTTAGTTGAATTAGAAGGAGAACATTTATTTCAGTTCCATGAAGAAAATAAAAAACATTCCATATCATTTTCGTTTGTTAAATAGAAAGACATCATTTTGTTTGTTAAAAAGAAGAATGACATTTATATCACCTTATTTAGTTAGAATATAAAAATGACATTTTACATCGTCATTTAGTTAGAGAATGAAAAAATAGACATTGGTTATGTTGTCAATTAGTTAGGAATGAAAAGTAGACATTGTTTACATTATCAATTTGCTAGAAATAAAATGGACATTATTACATTGTTGCTAGAAAAGAAATGACACAAAGTTATTCACTTTTGTGTAAATAGAACGACACACAAAATTATCCTTTTTGCTTGCATTGAAAATGAACACACCCAAATTATTCATTTTTGTGTAATTGACTGATAACACACAAATTATACATTTTTCTTCGATTAAATGAACACACCAATTATACACTTTTGTGTAATAAACTGAACAAACCAACTTATACATTTCTTGTGTAAATAAAATGAACAATTTAGCGATAAAACTTTATTTACATTTTCTATGTAAATAGGATGAACACATTGATAGTGAGAACTTTTATTTATATTTTGTAGGTAAATAATATGAATGTATTTATAGCGACGACCTTTATTTACACTTTCTTATGTAAATAGGAAGAATAGCTTAGCAAGGACATTTATGTACATTTTCTTTTGTAGGGGAGAAATAAAGAGTTACATTTATTTACATGTAGTGTAAATAAATAGGAAATATAAAAAGGTTACATCTTTCTTAGTGTAAATAAGAATTAAGAAAAGCTATTTTTTATGTAAATTAGGTTAGATCAAAGAAAGAAATGTTATATTTTTAATGTAAGAAGAAAAGTTTACATTTTAATGTAAATAAGAATTAAATAAAAATTTCATTTTATGGGATTAAGTCGTTTTCCATGTAAATAAGAGATTTTGAAATGTGAAACATTTTAAAATAATATTTTTAGTAGAACAATTATAATGATTAATTATAATTGTACTTGGACACGAGGTTAGGTCACATTTGTGGTGGAAGTCTGCCCGGACCCGACCGGCATATCCAGCAGCCACAAATGTTGGGCCTAATGTGAGAGGTCCAAGTGTGCAAATACGAATTGGGCCAAGACACGAGGTTAAGCCCAACTTGTGGGAGAAGTCTACCCGGAACCGACCGGCCTATCCAGCATCCACAAGTTGTAGGCCTAATGTGGGAGGTCTGGCCCATATTAAAATATAAATGGATAAATTAGAAATTGTCGTTGTTTTCACACCGTCATGTGTTAATAATGAAATAAATATTTTCACCTCCAAGTTTGCTATAAAAGAAAGTTACATTTTTAATGTAATAAGATAAGGATTATAAAAGTTTTACATTTGTCTTAATGTAAATAAGAATTAGAAAAGTTACATTTTTCATAATGTAAATAAAAGGAAAATAGGAAGTAACATTTTTATATGTAATTGGTGCAATATAGAAACCGACATTTTTCAATGTAAATAAGGATGAAATAGAATTTTTTTTTTCTATATGCAAATAAAAAGGATTGACATTTTTCAATGTAATCAAAGGAAACAAAAGAATGATTAGGAATTTATATTTTCCAATGTAAGTAGAATATGAAATAAAAGTTACATTTTCAATATAATAATATATTGAAGTATAAGTTTACATTTCTCAATGTAAATAAAATAGGAATAGAAATTTACATTTTTCAATGTAAATAATAATATTAGAAATTTACATTTCTAAGGAATGGATTTTCATTAGAAAAATAATAAAACCAAATATACATTTGGTGTAAATTGAAAAATGGAAGAGTAAAATATACATTGTTATGTTTAGGATGTGTATGTAAAGCAAAAAAAACGATAGATCGTTATAAATTATTAACGACGATATGAAATGGTTTTCAAATTTATATATGCGAGAGTTATTTGGAAAGTCCAAGTTTACCCTCATTCCAAATAATGATACGATGTTTGAAGAATTAAAGACGACGATGGAAGACCGACGATCTTCACATCGAATGGGTAACTAGTGTTGAGGCCCTTGATTGATTTTCTCCCAAGACGGGGCTAAAATGGTGGTTATCCAGACGTAGTGCTGATTTGTACGGATTTGGCTTTCGCTCGGACCCAGAGCATAAGCTTATAAATGGAATGTGTGTCTGACATCGTACTCCTTTATATATTGTACTTATTGATTTTCTGCTGAATGTATGAATGCTTGGTGGCGGAGAATTTATTCTCTTGCTTAACACCATTTCATATATTTCGGCAAAGGATTGGTAGTGTGATATGGAGTGACGATGTAGCATGCTAAGATGCATATGATCAAGGCTTTTTTGAAAAGCAGGCCTTGTGGGATGATCAAAGCATAGCCTGTTTAGGCATAGCTTTGTGTATATCGTGACTTCGCGAGCCTCACACCCCGGTATGAGTCAAAAACGGGATTAGGACTACAGGGAGTGCACACGTTTCTTTCTAGCTAGGAGTGATATCGGTGCTTAAACTGGCTGACATTTTACTTATGTGGATGATGGATTTTGAGGCGCCTCGGATTTTTATAGACCGTTAGTGGTCATACTATAGGTCCAAAGGGACCTGGAAGCGTGTGTTCAGGCATAACCAATCCACTGCCGATAGGCGGGGACCGACCCTGAAGATCCAAGGGTTCACTACGTGGAATCCTGAGGCATTTGCTAGAGTGTATCGAATCGGAGAGGAGCTTGCCCCTAGCCTTGACTCATGATGGAAATCCAATTTCCAATACGACCTTGCGGTTTTGATTGTAGAAATAGTATGGCGACATAGTAGGATGGGGTACTATGCTGTCTAGGATTGACACATTTATATTTGAAATGTTTTTATTAAAACATATACACACTAATACTAAATCCGTTTTATCGTATCAAGCATTTTTGACCATTATAAGGTAAAACCCTATCCTCCGGTTTGCGTTGCATTGTGTGATGGGACTTGGGTCTTATGATGGTTTCATTTTTCTAAAAAGCATTGCGTTGTTTTAACGATTTACTTTAATTTATGCACCGACAATCCATTGGAGTAAACCCGTTCCGCGTTAGCGGCGTGGTCCTTGGATTTGCCTTATTACTATTAGTTAAATTATTTAAGAATTCTCACACCAGTCCCATGACTAACCTGTTGTTTGTTTCCACCTTTACAAACTCGGGTGCCCTCTTTCCACACGGGCAGTCGAGTAGTTTGTCTATAGGTTCTTACCTTGAGCAAGATTCTGAATTGAAGTCTAAAGCTGTGTCCAGAGCATAGTTGTCTTCCGCTGCCTTAGTTATTTTATTTCTGCTGCAACGTATTAAAATACTGTAAAATTACCTTCCGCTGTAATTATTAGTCAATGTACTCTGATATTCTGTAATCTGATGTAACATTTATTATTGATGTTATAAAAGTCTGCTGTTGTTGTTCTAATGTATTGTATTCCTAAAGTTAAATTATTCATGGATTTCCAACCTTTGGGTCAGACTTGTGTGGTTTATGGTCGATCCAAAGAGCGAGAAAGCGGCGGGTCTTTACACTCTTTGAGTCGAATTTTCTCCTACGGACCTCCAAGTTACATTAAGTTGCAAAGTCAGATATAGCACTTCCAATTCATCGTTCTCCTCGTTTATCGGAATCGGGGACCACTTTGCTCTTAGATTCGTAGAGTTGGCATTCGATAGTATGCTACTTTCTGCATCTGAGGATAAGTGGGAACCCCGCTCCACGTTTTCCTACCGTAATCCATTCTAAACAGTTTCAGGGGACATCCTGGCAGTTCCTCAATCAACCGATTCTTCAGTTAGCCATATACGGGTTGGAAACTCCTCACAAGGGCCCTCCTTGCTTGGTTCCATTTCTTCAAATCTAGTCAAATCCGGGATGGTACAGCCCAGGTAGATATGTGTGGCTGTTAACCACAAGGTCGGAGGTTCAGGCCCTCCTTCTAGCACCAAAATGTTAACGATATTTTTCGTCAGCACCGGAGATAGGTCGATGGAAATGACCGTTGTAAAAGCGTCAGGTAGCTAAGGGCCTAACGGCTTGAGCAGGAATATTCTGATAATCCTGCCGCATCACAAAATTTACACAAGAGTATATTGTAAAGTAGCATAACATGCGGAAAAAGTAAAGACACACAATTTTATAGTGGTTTAGTTCCTTGGGAACCTACTTCCACTTTAAGAGATTTTCTGATTTTATTCATGGAGGAGGTTACATGAGAAATCCCAAAATTGATTTATGAACTTGGGATTTTACTTTCTAGAGCAAAAGAAGAAGATTGTCGAATTCCATCCTATTTGGTGTTACCCCTGGAGTCCTATTTATAGGAGGCTTAAGGACCCTTCCGCTGTTGGGCTATTGGGCCTATAAGAGCTTTGTCGGCCGCCTTTTTCTTTGGTTTCAGAAGTCTGTCTCCCGGTTGCTTTTGCGGTACTGGTCATGGCCTTCGAAGTAGTGCTTCCGTTGCTCACAACTTCTTTTCAGGTGGGCATGAATTTGTTGATACGGCGCCTTTTGGAAGGTATTTGGATTTCTTAATGCCTGCTTTCGATTGTATGTCCTCGGAGGTTAACTCCTGAGCATTCTGCGGATACTCCGAGAAGATCTCTTTTCCGATGTTTCCCTGTCCTGTCGTGTAGGTGCTAAGGGGCTAATGCCGGCACACCCTCTCTCCCTTCTAGGTTCCTGTTATCAGGATTCTCTCCTTTCTCTTTCTTAGTTTACTGACTCAGACCCTTCCCCTTTCGTTACAATGTATTCCTAACGGATATGCTCTGCCGGATAGGCTATGTCAGAAATTTATGGGCTTCGAATTCTCTTCCCTTAAGGAGGTGGGTTCTGCGCGGTTCTTAGATCATCCTTTCGTACTCATATTCATTAGATACCCTTTTCACCACTAGCTGGTAGGGAGGATGTGTTTCAGTTGATATTTCCCTCCAAAACTTTTCTCCCTATCATTGCCTTTTCTTAGCCCTTGGTCCTACTTTCTAAAAGACCATTGGGTTCTAATGGTTACTTAATACCCCTTCACTGTTATTATGTTTCATTGTCAATTTTTTGGTAGTTACAATAGAATTCGTCTACATCTCAAAAATTTCTTCTTCTTCCTGATATCATTTCTTTTGAGCCCTCAAAATACTATGCTTTTTTGCTACAGCATACTCAAGGGCATCTCCAATCAAATGAGATACATCTCTTGCTAGATCCTCCTCCTCTTTTTCTTCCTTCAAACGTCTTTCACGACTTTCTTTATAATTAGTTCTTTTGTTGAGAGCTTTAGTTCTATCGGCATCTTGCTATAGTTGCATCTTCATGATCTTCAGCTGCTTATCTTTCCGCATGTCACTGTCTTCTTTTTTGGAGGCAGATGTAAGTGATATATCACTCAACAACGAAGTTAGTCTATCAGTAGACGCTGCCAATCCGTTCTTCCTTATTTCTCAACAATGCTCTCTTGCTTGATTTTATACCTTCTGGAATTGTTTCAACCACACCATATAGCATTCTCGAATTAGCCGTCACAGAACTGTTGTTATTCCCATCTCCGTCTTTAGCCATAGGACATTCAAATGAATTCCCAGGGATGAATCCATCGAAAGTCTAGAAGCTACATTTCTCAAGTTAGAACCTTTGGTGTCTCCAAGGTCTACAACATCTGTTTCGCATAGATTGGCCCAATGTGGACACAATGAAAGAATTTCCAATGCTTCATGAGCAATGAATTCACTGTTACAAGTGTCATGATAGATCGTATCGTAATCCTCCTTTAAATCTCTAAAGGTTTGACCGCTTCTAAGCAAATCCCCCCTTAGTGCTTTTATCCATTTGTACTTGGTATGCATAGTGTTCAGATTATACCATGTAGTCTTTGTGTTTTCAAACGATCTTCTTGTTACACATTCAGAATCTCCATTGTACAGATCATTAACCCGGAGGTAGAAAAATTTACCATTGGAACAACCTTTTAGAACGACAGACGTATTTACCCATGCATTGGACCCATACTCCTTAATTACGCAGACAAAGTACGCAACTAGACTTGATCATTAAAGGAAGCCATTCATTGCTTTGCACTGTAGTGTCAAATCAACTGTTGAAACGCGGGTAAATTTAATTATCCTGATGAATAAAGTTGTTCAATCAAATCAACTTTAATGATTCCCTTGAAGGGTGTGATATACTTTAATGGTATAAATGTGCATGTTGTTTATATCACTTGGTTGTTGCGCCTAAATTGTCAGGACTATTATAACAAAGCTATTTAGATTACTTTAACGGTTCCCTTGGAGGGCATGATATGCTTTATTGGTATAAGTGCACATGCTGTTTATATTACTTGGTTGTTGTGCATAATTGTCAGGACTATTAATGACAAAGCTATTTATATTACCTTAACGATTCCTTTGGAGGGTGTGATATGCATTATTTGGTTGTTTTGTCTAAGCTGTACCTTTATGACTATATAATCCTTCGAAAATTTTGTTTGATTTCACATTTCAAAATGGCTAACGAAAACTGGACTGCTTCGGATTACGTCGTTTTGATAAAGGCTTACATTGAAGTAGATATACTACATATGGAAGAAAAAGTAGTTCAAGATTTTTAGGCAACCCTCAATGAAAAATACAACAATCATAATTATGTAGAATACTGAGGACCAACTTAGCCACCAGAAGTGAATTCTACTTATTTATCACTGATTGTGTGAATTACCGCAACGTAATTGGTGAGGTAAAAAAGGATGATGTTTTTCGACTGAAATGGTCAAAGTACGACACACTCTATCATTTCAAGCACCGATCAAACTTCGTCGGCCATGAAGCGTATGGGTTATGGTACAATCATATTATATAGTTTGAGTAGTATATCATTATATTATGTGCCGTATTCAATAGGTATTTGTTGGTTTATGTATTTGGAAAATTGGAATGTATCCGTAGAGTTTAATTTAAATTCATTGCTATATAAAGAGTATACTGTCCCAAGCGCTAACGGGACTAGTCTATGAACATTGATCAGTCATGCTTACATGTACATTGGACTACGCGCTGACAATATTAGTCAGTATAATGCTGGCAATAAATAAAGTTGGCTTTCAATTGATATCAACCAATTATAGTAGTCATTATCTTGTTAAAAAAATTGGAAGGAGTTCAAAATTTTGGGTCGTCTTCTAGTTAGTTGTGAATATTGGCTACAACAAAAAATAGAAATGAGATATATTTAAAGTGAAGAACACAATACAATCATCGAGTACTACAATGTTACAATAGTTCAACAAATGCATAGACTACATCTACGCATTCCCTTCCAGATGCCATAAATGTTCAACCAAGCCATCTTGTAGATTAGTATGTATCTCCCAAGATCTAATTTTACGCAGACGGCATAGAAGTACCTCTAGAGTCGCTGGATTTCAATCAACAACAACTGTTGCGGTGTTATCTGGATCATATCCAAAATAAGATGGAAATATTCCTCTTTCTTCTTCAGTGATCATGTTACGCATTATAATACAAGCACGCATAATGTTTCTCAGAACCTGTGGCTTAAACAATTTAACAAGGCTTTTAACAATGGAAAACCTTGCTTGCAAAACCCTAAAAGCACGTTCTACGTATTTTCTCGCTACCTCTTGCCTTTTAGCATAGTATTTTTTTCTGTGTCAGGAACCGAAATACTTTTGATGAGAGTACCCCAAGAAGGGTAGATGCCATCTGCTAAATAGTACCCATTGTCATACGTATTTCCTGAAATATTAAAATCACATGCAGGTGTTTTTCCATGTGTAAGGTTCTTAAACTAATATGATTGGTAAAGTACATTAATATCGTTCATTGAACCAGGACATCCGAAAAATGCATGCCAAAACCATAGATCATGCGAAGCAACATCTTCAAGTATCATTGTCTCTTTAGAGTAATGTCCAATAAACTGACTGTGCCATGCTATGGGGCAAATTTTCCATTCCCAATGCATACAGTCTAGACTGCCTAACATGCCGGGAAATCCTCTTTTGGCTCCTAACTTTTTCAATTTGTTGAAATCGCTTTGCGATGGAGCACATAGATACTCCTCACCATACAATTCAATGATGGCTACACATAACCTTTCAAGACTTAAGGTAATAGTACTCTTACCCATTCGGACAACTTCAGCACACGCATTTTGAGCTATCTTATATGCTATAACACATAAAGTGCCTATAATTTTTTTTGGTATAGTGAAAATCCTAAAGTTCCAGCACTATTACGTTTCTGAAAATAATAATTATCGTGTTCAATAACTCCATTGTAAAATGCGCATAAACATATTCATGCTCATACGAAAACGACGTCGAAAGTCGTCAGGACCATACGTACTAGGGTGTTGAAATAATCTTTAAGTAATCTTCAAGTACCCCCTCGATGACCCCGCATCTTCCGTCCACTGCCTCCTCGAGTACCGCTAGATGATCCTTCCATTAAAAATGGGCGAATCTTTAATTGTTGAATGGTAACAGCTTGCATCTTAAGTTCTAACTCATCGCTATTAGTCGTGCTATCCGAAGATATATGAAGATAATTTGTACATACCAACACTTCATCGCCTTCGTCAGAATCGGAGTTGGTATCCTCAGGACCATTTTGGCTCAAGTAATTTGAATCATCACTTTGCACATCTGCTTCGTAAGCAGCATCGTCGCTATAAACATTATGAGATATTTTTGTATTGTGAATCTAAGAATGCACAATATATCAGGTTTATAGCTTCTTCAATCCGAAGCTGCAATGGCTATAAGTATATTCTATGTCTTTATATTCGCCAATGGCTATAAATTTAAACTATGTTTTAATATTCAGCAACGACCATAAATTTGAACTGTATAATAAAATTCAGCAACGGCTATAAATTTTAACTATATTTTAATATTCGGCAACAGTTATAAGTTTAAACTATATTTTAATATTCAAGTATATTTATATATGTTATATTTTTATATTTCAAAACGGCTATATGTATATAACATATAATTTTATATCCAATAACGACCATATTTTTAGAACGTATTTTTTAATCCTCCAACGCTATAAATAAATTAATTCAAATTTAAATTTCATTAAAACATCTCGACAATTTTAATGATATTTTTTTAAATGCTTGGAAAATTATGGTTAACAGATGGGGAAAGGAAAAATAATTAACAAAACGGTTTTCTAAAAAACCTTTCGGCGCTAAGCGGTTTCCAAAAACCGTTTAACCCCTAAACAGTTTTCAGAAAACCGTTTAAGGTTCACTTAAAAAAAATAACGAGCATCCCCCCACCCATTGATGGAATGGTGGGAGGAATTATTGTAGCGACCCGAACTTCCCGGCCGGCCTAAACCTAAGAAGAAGGCGGATCGCTTTGAGAACACGACGAATCTGAATACAAACATGAGAACATTTCATTGCTATTACAACAATTAGCATCAGAGTACAAGATATCAGAGTATGAAATAAATAATATACAATGGAAATACAATATCAGAGATTTAAATTAAATTTAAATACATAAACATAATGTGCAGTGGAAAACATCAACTACCACAACTGAAAAAGATACACGAATACAAAGATTTTCGAATATAACTCCTGCTGTAATCCAGGATCCTGAGGAAATAAATATATGCAAAACCAAAATTACTAGCTGCCTATGTGGAAAATATAGGCATGCAGAGTATAGGTATAAACAATAAACTCCATGTCAGTCATGGGACTGGTGTGAGAACTCAAAACAAGTATTAAAATTTTACTTTAAAATAGGGTACATCACGGGACTATGCCGTATGTCATGGAACAGGTTCACTCCCATGAATAGGCTAAAATAAAACAATTTATAAACAATGCAATGCTTTTTGAAAAATGAAGCGATTATAAGACTCAGGTTCCATCACACAATGCAAACACAAACTAGAGGATTGAGTTTTACCTTATAACAGCCAAATATGCTTGATATGCTTTAAAACAATTTATTTTAATATTACTATTAGTGCGTAGCGTATAAAACAACTTCTAGTATAAATGTATCAATCATAGATGGCATAGTACCCCATCCTACTATGTCGCCTTATAGGTTTACCACCAAATCCAAAAAATCGCGTATTGGAAATTGGATTTCCATCTATGAGCCGAGACAAGGTATCTTCCTCATCGGTTTCGGATTACCTCTAGCAAGATGCCCAGGATCACACCTATGGAAACCCTTGGTTAGCATCAGGGTCGGTCCAGACCTAACGTTTGTGGATTGGTTATTCCTAAACAATATGTTTCCCAGTCCTATCGGACCTATCACTCGAGCTTTTTAGTCGACTCTATATCCGAGGCACCTCGGAATCCATCATCCACATAGGTACAAAAAAGTTTGGGCTCTATACCATGACACCACTTCTAGCTAGAAAGAAACATATGTCCTCTCTGAGGTCGTCATCCCCTTTTTGACTCATACCGAGGTGTGAGGCTCGCGAATTAACACTATACACAAAGATATGCTACTTAAAGTTGTGCTTTGATCATCATCCACTATGCCCTTCTTTTCAACAAAAGTCTTGATCATTTGCATCTCTACATGCCACATTGTCAATTCATGCCATACAACTGATATCTATCAATATATAATCTCTAAGCTTATACGTTTCAGAGAAGGGTGTTAAGCAAGAGAACAAATTCTCCGCCATCAAACAGATACATATTTAATAGAAATCAATCAATACATAATGAAATACAATGTCAGACATAATCCATTCACAAGTTCATTCTGGGTCTGAACGAAACCAGAGGCACCTTATTCCTCATTCCATATGTCCAATACAAGAGAGGGGTCCTCGCATATCCGATCGATCTCCAAGTACGTCTGGACGATCACCACTTATTACCTCGTCTTAGGTGTACAGCCCAATCAAGACATCGGTAATCATCCATATGATGTGATGATCTCCGGTCTTCAACCACCTTCTTCATATCTTCAACTTTTAATCGTCGTAACAGTTATTTAGAATGGGTTATACTCGATCTTTCCGAATAACTCGTGTATCTTATAATCAAGTGCTATAAAAACACATCATACGCCCCATTTCAATCAAGAGTATTCTTTTATTCAAACATTCTAGGAAATCATTTCAATAGATTTATAAAATCTTTTCTCGACTTAAACCAAATTAAGGTTTATCAACCTAGTCGGGATTAACGAGCCTTACCGAAGTAATCATTCTTTTTATTATCCTAATCCCAACCTATTGTCCTATGGAGCAAAATTGGTAGTACTCCATATTTAAAACCCATTGTTTTATCGGTAAAATTAATTACCATTTCCCATTTCAAATCTAATTAAAGAATTAACTATCGCAAGGAGTAAAACTGGTGATACTCCATTCTCGAACATTTCATAAATTTGGTAAATTTAATCGCCTAATTTACATTTCAATCTAATTAAAGATTCATTAGAACATTCTTTAATTTTCATCTCAAAAATCATTACTTAATGATTATTCATCTTTTGGAAATCTATCTTGTTTTCTCCTTGGGTTAAAGAACAAATGTCGTTTAAAACACATTACACGATAAACCCAAGATCATCTTCCTTCAAAACGGAATCTTCACGGAAATTAGATCAAAGTCGTAATCAGTATGAATTTCCATATCGGACTAATACTATAAATGGAATAATGGCAAAGCCTTTTAAATTCCATAAATAGTAATGGTCTTCCTTCACGGAAGCTCCTCTTGATTGTCACTAAATCGAACTTCATTTAATTCCAATTTAACTTCTTAAATTGTAGAACTTCACTTTGGAAATTCCATTTAGTCTTAATTAAAAGATTTATAAATTCCAAATCATAACTTCACTGTTAATTGGGTTTATGAACAAATGTTGTTTAAAACATCGTTCATAATGAACCCAAAATCAACTACCATTTAATTCCAGTTTTATTTGTTAATTGGAAATCTTCATTAAATCTCAGTTAAAAGATTTATTCTTTTCTCAACTGGGTTTAAGAAGAGTGTTACTAAAGACACCATTCACGACAACCCAAAATCCCATTTGATATTAATTATAAGGCTTCGAATAGAAATCATGTCGACTCATATTCAATATCAAACTCTAAAACTAACAGGTATCGTATTGGGAATAACGATATCTATATCTTCCAAATTCGTCAACGATATCCGTATAATCACAGAATCCAATATTGAAATATTCCGAAGATTATTTCCAATTAATTCCCTTCCAATTCATACGTTGGAAAATTCTTGTTGTATTAAAACCATTGTTCTAAATTATATATAATATACATATATATTCATCTTTGAAAACTCGTTTAAGTCATTTATCTCCAAAATTGCACATTTCACTGTTCAGTCAATTTTAATATTTTCGTGCCCATCCAAAATCGGACATCAAAACCAAACTTCACCATTTAACTGGATACTATATTAAAATATTCGTTTAGTTCCGTATTGAAATGAGATTCAACCATCTATCGTATAATTTTAGTTATATGGATTTCATACATTGCATGTATTCAATAATAGTAATAAACAACTATTAACATTCAATTCACATCCAGAGTGCAATTTGCAACTGCATAAGCATTAAACAATTAAATAACGCTTATAACAGCATGTCAATCAATTGGTTTACATATAACTAAACACAAGGAAGATGCGTGAAGTTATTATCATCCCCTAGAACCATGTGGGGTTTTCAATCAACATCAAATGACATTATTTGAAAACTTGGGCAATGTGTAAAATTATCATCCCAATACCCATGTGGGGTTTAAATCACAATCCATGTGAATTTATCTACAGTTTAATAATAATAGCATTAAAATGGTAAACATCCATCAATCATCAAACAAATATTGCAATCGCAGGCATTAAACATAAACTCAGTTATAAAAATAAATAACAGTATAAATAGTTTAAGTGAGAGAGTTCTCACAATTGGTTTCCACTCCGTCTGTCTTTAATTGACGATTCTAGTGTCACTAAATAACGATGATCATTTAATTTTTTACATCAGACGTTTTTCTCCACCAAAAATTTCTGTCAGCTCCAAATCACTCCAAATTAGTTTCGTTGCAAAGCTCTCATCGATAGGGCTCCAACGCATCTTATTTCGCTGACTTCTGATATCGTATGAAAAAGTTATGATCGTTTAAAATAAATTAATTATTTCATCCCTTCTATTTCCCTGTTCGGTTATTTACATTAGATATTTTCCTCCATCAAAAATTATCATGAGCTCCGAACCATTCCGAATTAGTTTCATTGCAAAGCTTTCGTCGATACGATTCCAACATATCTTGTTTCATTGAATTCCGAGTTCATATGAAAAGGATATGCTCGTTTAAAAATTAAAAAAAAATCTCTGTTCGGCCATTAATGGCCTTGGGAATGCCTTCTGCTCGGCCATTAATGGCCGAACGGCTGTTAAACCCCCAAATTTTTTACATTTTTGCCTAGTAAACATTTCTGAAATGATATTGTCCAATGCCCAAAGGCATATGATGTTTTATACGTGCAAATGAGGCTTTTATAACTCGAAGCAGCTCATAACACCAAACTCACATGCACAAACATTCATACAAGAGAATTGCAATGATTTTTGATTATAAATTCCAAAATGGGAAAAATTTCTAACTAAATCTATCAAATGCGATTCAAGCGACTTGTGAAGACGTAGAACTTTGTCGGGGCGACAACGGAGCTTCACAATATTATCAAATCAACTTGTAGCTTATGAATTAGATTTTGTGGACAATTCTAATCAAAATTTACAATTTAATGGAACTTGAATATATGAAACCGACTAAGTTTCACTAGCTTATCCAATTAACTAGTATATGTAAACTCAAATGAACTCTAAATCACACTTTTACAAGCTGGCTTGTGGCATAAATGTGGGTTCATGAATAACTCACAAATCTCTCACCTTTGATCTTAACATGGAAGAAGGAGGTGCATAACCAAGCTAGAACACTCTGTCTTCCAATATAGCACATAAAACTTCAACCTACACATGAATACACAAATTTTCCTATGAATTAGTTTAGGAAATCTCAAAAATAAAAGAGGAATTGAGTTGGAGAAGATGGAGATGAAGATAGAGGAGCTTACCTAAGCTTCTACACTTGTTTTCCACAAGAATTGTGCTTGGAATCAAGAACAATAGCTTAGGAATTTTAATTTCCCTTTCCATTCAAACATTTCTATTTTTGTCTTGAAGAGAGGAAGAGAATGAGGGAGGGTGGGCTGAGTTGAGGTTACATGAGTGGGCTAGGTTAGCTCAACCAAGACCCAACCCAAGTGTCAAAATTCCGAAGTTCGGAGTATATAGAAATTTATAATTTTCGAACACCTAAACGAAATTTTGAACCCAATGGAAGTGGTTACGTTGAAAAAGAAGGTCGTTTGCAAAATTACAATTTTTAAGTACTATATATATATATATTCCATAGCGACTATTCTAAATTTTCATTTAGACATAACTTACAATTTATAAAGTGAAATCTCACTTTCATACATTCGTTAGAAAATAACAATTCAGAATATTCCAATGTTTCTTATTTCATCAAAATCTGACTTATATTGAATTCTATATATTCATTTAAAGTTTAAAATCGAATTTTCAAACTACCGCGCCATTTCAAACTCGTTTTAATTAAATTTTAAATTTATACGTTCTAACTTCGATTTAAATAAAAGTTTTAAATCGTTTTTTCTCAAAATAATTCATGTAACACCCCGTATTCTAACAACACTAAAGGAGGATAAATTAAATAATAATTAATTTAATATTCGGAATTAAGAGAAATAGACTATGCCATTGCGTCCGTCTCGAAATTCTGGTCAAGATAGACATTTGGTTTGCATAAAACGGACAATGTATGAAGAAGTTATGAGGATTTTAAGTTTGTATACATAGAAGAAATACATATATACATATGAGTCAGAACCCTATCCAAAACCATTCAAAATTGAAAAATAATAATAAGGCGGTAGTTTTTCCGCTCTAAGTGGTCGACCCCCCTAGAGGGGTGTCGACACCGGGGTCAACCCCCTTAAGGGTGTCGACACCAGGTTCGACCCCCATACAGGGGTGTTGACACCCCTAGGGCTGACGTGGCAGTCAGTTTCAGAGGGCTGGCAGTTATAAATACGTGGTCATTTCTCTTGTTTTCTTCATTGAGAATCCATAGGGGCTGAACTCTGCCGGTGACCGAACTAGGATCCGTTATCTTCTACAACTATCAATTTTGCAAATCAAACTTAGAGATTCAAGCATAGATCCAACCTCTGCTATTTTCTACCTTCTCTTTTAATCTAAACACTGTGAGTTAGTTACTTTTAGATTTAAATGATTAAAAGTAATTTGTTACATGACTGTGATTTGGATATATACATGCCTATGACTGAATCATATTGGATCTATCATAATTTGTGAACCTATAATATTCTTGGATTCTAGACCTTACTATGCTAGATCTTTTTTATAGATCTAATTCTTTGTGGTTAATTCATTACGTCACATATGTGGATCTTACCCCTTTTTCTAAGTTTGTGGTTAATTTGGAATTATCATTATTTGGGTAGTTAAACCTTTGTTTAGATCTAGATCATCATGTTGTGATTAATTGTGATCTATCATTATTGGACATATGAATTCTTAATTGGATCTATTCATCCTAAGTATGTTAGATCTAGTTTTATCATTATCCTTTTCACTAGATATATTTTTATGTCCACCTTATTATTATGCTAATTACATGTCTATGCCAGTATATATGTTTATGTAACTGTTGTTAGAATGGTCACAATTGTCATTTTTCCCATCACCTTCCCTTTCCTATTGTTGTGGCTAGGCTACATTCTAGCCTAGGCATGCTGCCAAAATTATGTGAATATGTTAGTTAGGGAACGGGGGAAAATATTGGAATTGACATAACTTGAATAACTTGAATATGGGTTTGGACATATAATCCACTGTGAATGTAATTGGGTAAATGGGTATTAACACCTATAAAGGCATAGGTTTAAGTAATTGGATAAGAATGAAATGTTTAAGATTACAATTAAAAATAGTAATTTCACTTATGACACGAAGTTAGGTTGCATTAGTAGTGGAAGTCTGCACGGACCGTACCGGCATATCCAGCAGCCGCTAATGTTGAACCTAATGAGTGGTCTAAGTGCGCAAATACGAGATGGGCTATGACACGAGGTTATGCCCCACTTGTGGAAGAAGTTTTCCCGGACCCGACCGACATTTCTTGCATCCACAAGTTGTAGGCCTAATGTGGGAGGTCTAGCCCATTATAGACCATAAATGGACATGGTAATGAATTTGACTACTTAACCTAATCTAATCCATAGGGATTGTATGATTATAAACTAATGTTAGGATTGAGTAAAAACTGGTTGGACAGTGGGTGGGTTAAGTTAAGTATATCTGAGATGGGTGGGTAATATCTAAATATAGGCCCATGAAACTTAACCAATTGGGGGTTGTAATTAAAGACACCTAGTGGTATACATAACTGATGGAAATGATAAATATATGTAATTAAAGACACCTAGTGGTATACATAATCAAATGGAAAACCTAGTGGGGGATACAAGGCAAAGGGGAGAGCTTGTACCATATTGTGTGGGACCTTTTTCATACAGTAACCCGGAGTAGGTATCAAACATGTACTCCGAACTAGGTTGGAGAAGGGGCACACTTACTGGACTGATTGTAAGAGATCCAAACGCGGAGTTCGGTATGGGCGGCACAAACTGACCGGGCCATGTGCGTGCATGAGCCGAGCAGAGGGGGATAAGACGACCGTGACACCTATAGATATGGGGCTATGCATATCAGCGGAGGTTTGCCACTTTAGGATGTGATACATCCTACAATGGGGCCGACACAGAGTATCTACGTGGGTTAGGGAGCCGATCGATTAGGGTAGTAGCTAGGATACATTTGGACGTATACCTAAGTCTACCACCTTATAGTGGAAGGGATCATCTCATTCTGGTTATACTAGTAATAGTGCAGAGTAATCATTAGGGAAGCGTATACACCTTATCCTGTCTACCTTGTCACACTTGCCTTTTATGTAGAAATATCTCTTATCCACTTTATATTCCTATCATGCTACTTTTATTTATTTACTTGCTAAAAGTAACTAGACTCGCCAGACTTTATGTCTGACCCTTTTTGTTTCCTCTTCTTTCTTCCATTTCCGCCCCAAAGGTTCTCAGGGCGGGAATACTCAGGCTTAGTCAGGACTCAGTTATCATCTTGCTAGGGGCTGCTTTCGAAGTATGGCTCAAGTTCGTATCCCTACTATGGCTTAGCTCTTTTTCTTGGGGAATTATGTTATGCTTTTTATATTTATGTAGTCTAATAGTACAGGACAAAAGTTATATTATTGTAATGGTTTATTGACTTATGGTATTTTAGACCACGATGTTATGATTTATGTTTGAAATAAAAATTCATATTTATACGGCTATTTTATTTATATTTGTCTTGTAATTATTCTATGTCTGTTTACTTATAACGCTTCACGAAACTTGATGCATTCCCTTAGTGAGTGGCATTAACGGACGTGGGGTGTCACACTTTGTATTAAAGCTGAAGGTTATCAGATTAGATAAAAGTATTTGAGATTGTTTTCAAAATGGGTTTTGAAAGAAAGCATTTTCAAAAAGAAAAGTCTGTTTTGAAAATATTCCCCCAAAGCCATATGTAATATCCTTCGGTCCTTTGTCTAAATCTCTTCCTTTTTCTTTTCAGCATGTCTGGGGAACCAAACATTCCAGAGGGCGTTACGATACCCGGATGGCTCCGTCGGTATCTAGAGGCCACGGCGCCTGCCGGTGGTCAAACTGACGTTCCTCCCCCAGCTGCACCCGTCATTCCTCCTCCTCCTCCTCCAAGAGCAGATAATTTCGCTAAGATCTGCAAAGACTTCCGTGTTATGGGAGGAAAGCCATTCCATGGGAATGAGACATTCGTAGAAGCGCGGAATTGGCTCAAGGAGACCGAGGACTTGTTCGTAATCTTTGAAGTAGAGGATAGAAGAAAGATTCAGTCAGATGCTTGGCTACTGAAAGACGAAGCCTCATTCTGGTCGGAAGTTACCCAAGCTGGACATCCGGTGGAAACATGGGATGATTTTAGACAAAGATTTGAAATGAAATTTCTTTCCCAAGCCGAGAAAAGCATGCAGATGGAGAGGTTCTTGGCACTCAAACAAGGGAATATGGCTGTTAAGGAATATGTGAACAAATTCAACCAGCTAGCAAGGTTCGGGTTGGAACTGGTGGATACTCCGCATAAGAAGGCATTGCGGTTTGCCAAAGGGCTAAATGAGCCCCTTCATGGGTTAGCCTTGTTTCATATTCCAATGGGAGCCACTTTTGAAAAGCTTGTCGATATGGCCCTAATACATAAGGAAGATAAGGGAGAAAAGAAGGAAGTAAAGGCCGAGGAAACATCGCAAAATAAGAAGGTGTGGCCCAAGAAGGAACAACAGCAACAACAACAAAAGAAAGGAAGAAAGAATGACAAGGCCAAGGATAAAAGGAAATGTCACAGTTGTGGGAAAGAAGGTCACTTGGTCAAATACTGTAAGAGAAGGAAGAACACTTGCTTCAATCGTGGGGAGGTCGAACAATTTGCTAGGGAGTGCATAAAGAAACATGGATCACAGGGACAAGGTCAAAGGGCAGGAACTTCTGCAGGGCAGGTGCATGCTCTCGCGATAGGTGCTCTTGATAGAAGTAGAAAAATTTCTGTGGAAGGTTTAATTTCTCTTTCAAACCATCCTATTAGAACACTTTTTGATTCTGGCACTTCACATTCATTTATATCTACTTCTGTGGTTGAATCTCTGGACTTAATTACTAATATGGTAGTGGATCTCGTAGTTGTCTCAAACCCCATTGGTGGTTCGTTTCATTTATCTATGATTTGTCGGGGTTTGAGGATATCTATGTTAGGCGTCAAGTTTGAGTGCGACGCATATGTGCTCAGGTTTATAGGCTATGGGTTGATTCTAGGAATGGACTGGCTTACCACGTATGGCGCTACTCTGGATTGTGAGAGGAGGGTCGTTAGGCTTCTGACTTGTCATGGGAGGAACCTCGAGATTTCTTGTGACCCACAAGGGTCGGTTATGCTTAGTTTCCTAGAGTCTCTTGATGCATCTATTGATGATCTGTAATATGTTCCAGTAGTCCGAGATTATTTTGATGTTTTTGATGAGGTACAGGGCATACCTCCGAGCCGCGAGATCGATTTTCATATATATATATATATATATATATATCTATCTGGTGGAAAATGCAAAGCGAATTGCGTTACCAGCACGCCATATGGCTCCGAGGGAAAGGAGGGATTTGAGTAAGCAAGTAGGGGAGCTGCTTGAGAAAGGGTTTATCAGACGAAGCATATCCGCATGGGGTGCTCTGGTTGTATTCGCAACTAAGGCGGATGGTTCGCTTCGTTTGTGTGTTGACTATAGGGAGTTGGATAAACTCACCAAGAAGAGTAGGCACCCGCTCCCGAGGATTGATGATTTATTTGATCAGCTTGTTGGTGTCTTGGTATTTTCTCAGTTGGACTTAGCCACGGTTCAAGCGTTAATAAAAAATCAAGTAAATGCACCAATTCCTCTTTCATTTCTTGATTTAGTAATTATTTGGAGTTCATATTCTGCATTGCTGCCAATAATACTAGCATACCATGTTTTTTATATTCTGCATTGCTACTTTGCTGCCAAGAACACTAGCATACCATGTTTTTTTTATATTATTGATTCATATGAAGTATGTGATAGAGTCCCTATGTGCTAGTATCTATAGATAGAGTATGAAATAGAATGATCCAATAAGAAACAAGACAACAATTGTGATGTAGAAATTTGCCAAAAGTAACAGATCAAAAGGGCTACATGCACCACAAAATGAAGCATGCAAATCTGAATAGAAAAAAACTTGCTGATGACTTAAATAGCAAACAAATAAAATCAATAGTA
Organism: Allium sativum; assembly: GCA_030737875.1. Lineage (NCBI taxonomy): Eukaryota > Viridiplantae > Streptophyta > Magnoliopsida > Asparagales > Amaryllidaceae > Allium > Allium sativum. The sequence goes on along the minus strand of CM060927.1, from coordinate 253,517,422 downwards.
GATAGCAATAGTCACCATCCAAATTATTGTTATGACGTGAAAAGTATAAAAATGCTAAGTTCCAAAATTACAATCCATGTTTCTTTGTAACATTCCATAAACATAGTAACGTACATTCTACACATGATAACAGTTTGGGATAGAATTTAGGTGCTGCTTGTATTATTCCAAATAACATACTCTTGCTTATTATAAATACTTGATGGCACATCGGAACTATGTGAATCGATAACCACAGGTTAATAAACCCAGCTCTAAAATCATTTTGTTAATTTTTTGTTTGTTTCCAAGGTTAATATGGTTATTATCAACACAAATGAAATCCTTAATCATAATCCGCATTTGGTTAAGAAGCAAATTTTACCTTAAGCAACTCAAATTGGGGGTCAAGGAATAATTTCGGATGCATTCTTAATCATAGTCTGCAAGCAATAAAATCATGTCACACCTATTTTTCTGTGTACCTCCACTATGTCAAAATATAATATTGTTGGAAAATAATTTTACCATAAGCAATTCAAATTAGACATGTCAACGGATACTTCAGATGAAAACAATGCCAATCTGCAATTACATCGAAATCATTTTTGGAAATCAGATATTTTCAATCATAGATAACATTAGATATTTATCTTGTCCATTGTTGATCAATAGATACTAGTTCATGAATCAATAATATAAAAATTTGCCAGACAAACAAGTATGAAGTAGAATCTTCTTTCATGTTAGGTTGTCTGCCTTTAGGCGTTCTTATTGGATCATTCTAACCCTATAGAATATAATGTATGTTGCGTTATCTATCAATACATATTAAATTACACTTGGCATCCCCTTATGAAAGAGTATAAAGCTCAAATTTTTTTTTTTTTTGGTAAATTAAATTGCCATTTATAGAGATCCACCAAAGAAAAACTGTAGACGGCGACCATGATTAAAAATTATTATTTGTTTTAATATAGTTATCAACTATCTTCAGATTTGCTATTGGGTATTGATGTAATTAACATAAAAGGTTACTAATGTTGTTGCAATATTATTGGTTTGACAGAGTAAGGAAAGTTGCGGAGAAGCAAGCACACATCAAAAGGTAAAAATAAATTATAGGGAAATTTTATTTGTATCCACTATTCCTATTAGTTAATCCACCCTAAATTGTAGGATTTCTACCTATTTTTATGGTGGTTATAATTATTTAAAATTGATTAGTTAATCCACAATATATATTTCTTCTTTTACACTGTTTCAGAACGTCTTTATTTGGTGTCTCAACATTTGCATCCAACTGTGCTTTATTGTATTGCACTAACAGAACAAGCTATGTCCAAAAACAAAAATAACAAGCCAAAATGGAAGCTATATCTACATCCTTACCTGCTTCTTTTGAGCTGTCAGCTTGCCTATTACTTCATATGGAGCATTGGTGATAGACTCTAGCACCTATGATTTTAATTTCAATTAGGATTATTGTGTAAAAATAGAGCATGCATCTTATTAAATGGCGTAAAATGATTTTAATTATAAAATCAATTTATGTAATCTAATAACATAGTACATACTAGTATATATAATTCAACATATACATCAGTATGAATTCCATAACCACTATATTTTGCTTTTGGTCAGTCGCAGGGCAATCAGAATAAGATGCATCACACATGTGATTTATTGGACTGGTGCGGGACAGATGAAATTGTTGCAGAAGGAAGAGTTCTATCGACTGATCCAAAGGAGGTTGTTTAGTTAATCCCTTTTGGGTCAGATGCCATGAAAATTATTGTTGACATTTTGAGGAGACCAGATGTTTTTTTATGGAGGCCCTCATTTCCTTTGACACGCAGTGGAGAAGTTGAAGGCGAGACAATAGCATGGCCGGCTAGCAGAGTTGTTTTGCACAACATAAACCATACTGAGAAAGGAGACCATGGGGAAAAATTTAAATTATTTTGCAATAAATATTTATCCTGAATACATAAAAATTTGTCTTGTTAATTTTTTTTCTTAGAGTAAAACTAGCAGCATAAATCATAAGTGCAAGTTGTGTGATTGGCGTGGAACCGAAGAAATAATTGCTGAAGGACGACTGCACTCGGGTAATTCAATAGAAATTGTGAACGATCTTCCTCTTGGACCGTCTGCAATGGCGGTTTGGATAGAAAATAAAAAAAATGAGCATGCTTATTTATGGAGACCGACCAACGGTTTGGCACGAGTTGGGGAAGCTATTGGTATGAAAGTGGCATGGCCCGAATCGAGGGTAGTTGTTGAGGAGGTTAATATTGTGTCATCTTCTACGCATACGATTAATACCGCTACTGTTGGAAAGGTTAACTTACTTATAATTAATTAATTCTTTTGACTTACCAGTATTTTATCATATGATAAAATTGTTCTTTCTTAATTGATAGAGTGCAAATTTAATAGTAAATAACAAGTGCAAGTTGATTGATTTGGATTAAAGGGGAGAAATTGTAGCTGAAGGACGTGTCGATTCAATCGATCCAAGAACATTGGTTCATTTTGTTCCTCTAGGGATAAATGCAGTTAAAGTTTTGGTTGATGCGGTAAATGCTCCAAACGCACGTCTATGGAGACCAACATCCGATTTACAAAACATTGAAGATGTCATCGGCACTGCAATTGCTTGGCCTGCTGAGAAAGTTTTACCAGATGCAAGTTCCGGTAACTGCAACTTAACATTAATATTTTGATAAGAAAAACGTTTGCTCATATTTTCCTGATAAATGTTGAGATGCATATTTGGTTATGCTTTATTTTAGCTGAAAGAAAATATTAGACGATAGGTATACTAATTTGCTTGCTAATACGGACTGTTAGAACCTGGTTTCCGAACCAAGTATAAATTTTGCTAAACTATTTTTGATTTATCTTCATTTTTCTGCTCATTAACTTCAGCCTCACCGATCTGTACATCAACACTCTGATCATTGGTGCCTCAATCAACTTGAACGTGCATTACCCTTTTATTTTGTTGGGTCAAATAATGCTGATTTGCAAGTATACAAATCCAAAGAGAACTAAATATCTGTGTTATGAAATTATGAGTACAAAAAAAGCTTTAATGAGGCTGACCTTAATATGTATATATATACAATGCAAGATATATTTGCTGACAAGAAATAGACTAATCAATTGAAATTCTCATGGCTATTGTTGAATACATACACAAAATTACATCATAATCTGGAACTCGTTTTCATAGTAAAAAAAAAGAGAAGTGGCGTACTTTGATCATTGTGTGATAGCTGGCTTACACTAATGATTTGTCCAAATACAAAATTTTGAAATATAAATTTATTGAATAAACATGTATCATATTAGTTTTATAAGCTATATCAGTATGCTCTAATTCTATGGTCAGAAACTGTGATGGGGTACATGTGTCATGAAGTGTGACTGTAATATCCATATTGGTTTTCTTAACCCTATACGTATTATTATTTTTAAAAATATTTCCATGTCATGGTATTCATAAACTAATCATGAATTCAAATACAAATAATGAGAAAAATATAATGCTAAATTCGACATTAAATATATATTTTTAAATTAAAGTAGCTGGAACACAATATCCTTTTTTTAAGGGTTAGAAATATATTTCATTGCACAGATTTTGGTTACGTTGTACTGGTACCAAAGTACTAAGACGCATGGCAAGAAAAGCAGTTTTTTAAGAAACTGAAATGGCATGCCTTTCTGACTAAAGAAGTATTTCTTCCAGTCCTATTTTGATTGGATTTCCAAGACCTTAGCTTCACATTTCTTCTGCCCTTGCATGGGTAGACACTTGCACCAAATTTACCCCTCCGTTGTTTGCATTGAAACAAAAGTTTTCATGAAGTTGCATGAAGCCTAAAAGGACATCCATCTATACGAGTATACTAGAAGGGGTCTAGCTAGTGTTATTAACGAGGAAACTAATTGGAAAACAAATTATATCCCTATGAAATTAGAATAAATGGGATGAATCCAGGAGGGTAGTTGAGTTATTAATCAACCTTGACACACACTGCAGGTCAATTGTAAACTGAACTATCGGAAAAGTGGGGTTGCTGCTAGTTTATGGTAATTAGATTTAATTATCCTAGAGCAATACATGTTATGGTATTTGCGCCAGATAAGATTGACATTACTGATGCTATAAAAGAAACCCATATGTAGTTGGCAGTTATTCAAACTGATTTTTATGCAACAGCTATAATCTGAGCTGGGGTCATGGAACATCTGAAGATATATATGACAATGTCCAGATACCTGAAACTGATGTTAATAACATTAATCTAAATTATTGTTTGAATCCAAGCTAATGTAGGTGCTTCTATATCCTGCTGCATTTACTACTGGGAAGCATTTCTTGATTATTTGGCCAATGTAGGCCACATCTGCAAAGTTACAGCAGAGACAACCTGTTTGAAACCTAATTACCTAGGGTCCTAAACTGGCACATTAGCTGCCAGCTTGGAAAATGTAATGGCGTGCACGTTCTCTTTATATGAAAAAAAAATTACTTGAGCTGCTTAAAATTACATCAGTAAAAGATAGCCATAGCCAGTCTTGCATTATATCCACTAATCTAATATTGAACTAGTTACCCTTGTTGGACCCATAGCCAGTCTTGGTGGTGTCTCTTTATTATCCTGTTACTCTTTAAGTAAAACAATTAAACTAATTTTGATTCAGCGATGAAAATTCATTAATATGTGCATTATTGCTTTTTACAGACTTGCATGATTCTACCAAAGGAAGAAGTAGCCACGGCTAAATCTCATTGTAAAATGTAGATTCTTTTTATGGCGTGTTTTAAATGCCATAAAAAGTCTTTTATGTTGTAGTTTTAATTACTTAAAACTACCTAGGAGTGACATTATATGAAATAAAAATTTCATATATTATTAGAAACTAGAGGTAATCATTTTAACCAATATTGCATGCGTACAGATCAAATATTAAAAAAATATGAAAAAGATTAAAAAAATATTAATACAATGACTCTAATTATTGAACATGCCATTATCGATGAAATGTTCGTTCTGTTTTGAACTACATCCATAACAGATACATGTGAAGTTCTATGAATGTAGTTGAAAAGAACCGATTTGAATCACCTAGAAAATATACATATTTATATCACATAGTTAAAAATTTCATGCAAACAACGTTAAATGCAGTTGAAAACTGCAAAAAAATGTGAAGAAGGCTACATCCAGTCTGAAAACTTCTTTCGTATGCGTGTTTAGAAATACAATATAGAAACGTTAAAAGTGAAGGTGATATTGGCAATTACATTTAATGCAATTGTGTCCAGCAATCTTATATAACTACGTCCATATTTATATCTTATATAAATGTTGCATTCACTCAAAAATATGTGAAGTTGTTATATTTTGAACTACGTCCATAGTAGACACATTTATATAACTTAGAAATGCATTTTTACATAACTATGACAGTTGAAATGTATGCATTAAAAAAATGATAATAAAACAATTCTATATATTCATGCAAACAACGTTAAATGCAGTTGAACACCGCAAAGTGAAAATTTCAAATAATTTTTTTAATGAAGTTCCAACAAGAAGAGATGGATCTAGACAACCTGATAAAATTTAGCAAACGTACACAAATTAAACAGATCCAAGCAGATCTACATGGAGCTAGGCAACCTGGGATCAAATGTTTTGTCTAGATCAAATGTTTTTTTTTACTAAAAGTGAAGGTGATATTGGCAATTGTCCAATGGGATCATTAGCAAGTAGAAACTTCAGAAAAATGACAAGAAGTTCGGTATTAAGTGGTTGGATCTGATCAGTCTGTTCAGATAGTAGTATCAATATACATCTCAGTAGCCAGTTGAAAAAAATCATGGAACTGGGACATCACTATAGCTAAAACTCTGAGAAACCGTTCGACTTGCACAGTAAACATTCCAGCTTTCTTTGTTGCATTATCAAGAAGCTTTTCATTTATTCCAATGATTTTATATCTTGAACGCCATCTTGATAAACCTCTAAGCTCACCAACCCAAAAGCCAATAATCTCCGAAGCTGGCTAAAAATGTTCATGTACAATAAGGCGAATCTCACTTTTTACATCTTTCTCTGTTCTATGATCCCTAAAGCATGACGAGAAAATAAATTGAACTGCTGTAGGAAATCAGAGTAAAGTTATGTAATTTCTTACAGTAGGAAGATTATATTGAATGAAACTGTAAAATGAATTGAACTATATTGATACAGAGTACAACGGTGTTATAGCTTATATAGCTGAAATAAGGTATTGGGCTAAACAAAAGCCCATAGGCTAGTATATTACATAATAGTAGTGGGCCGAAGTTCATTTCGTATAAGAGAGAATTATATCTGGTATAATCTCTAATACCCCGCCTCAAAATGAACTAGGGTTTTCATCCAGAGAAATCTACGCCGCCGCTAGAAACTTTGAGTTCTCTCCTCAGTCTTTCAAAATTAGGTCTCGTTAAAGCCTTTGTTAGGATATCTGCCTTCTGGTAGAATCCTGGAATATGTCTAATTTCCAGTTTACTAACTTCAGTTTTCTCTCTGACGAAGTGAAGATCAATTTCAATGTGCTTTGTTCTCGAGTGTCGAATGGGATTAACAGAGAGTGAAACGGTGCTCTTATTGTCACACCAGAGCATCGGCGTCTTCGAGAATCGAAACTCTAATTCCTTGATTAGGGCCTCTACCCAAACAATCTCAGCTGTCGCCGAAGCTATTGCCCTGTACTCCGCTTCAGTACTGGATCGAGATACTGTTGGTTGGTTCTTCGTGCACCAGGAAATTGGACTGGGTCCCATAAACAGGCAGTAGCCTGAAGTCGATCGCCGGTCATCCGGGTCATTGGCCCAGTCAACATCACTATAAGCATTCAAATTAATATCTTTACCTTTCTGTATGGTGATTCCATAGTATTGGGTTCCTTGTAAATATCGTAGAATTCGCTTGACTGCCATCCAATGTTTGCTAAGTGGATTAGCCATGAACCGACACACTTTATTAACGCTGTAACAAAATCTCTGGTCTCGTTATAGTTAAGTATTGTAGAGAACCTACAATGCTACGATATTGCTTGCAATTATCCATGGCTTCACCATCATGTTTTGACAGTCTTAGGTTGCTTGTCATAGGGGTTGTGATAGCCTTAGCTCTGCCATGTTTGCTCTCATTAGAATATCTGTTGCATATTTCTTTTGTGAAAGAAATACCTCTGAATCTAATTTTCTCTGTACATGTATGCCTAGAAAGTAAGTTACTTCGCCCATGTCTTTGATGGAAAAAGCTTGATTTAGTTGAGTCACAACCTTGTCAATTCCTGATTTGTCATTTCCTGTCATCAAAATATCATCTACATACACTAGACTATATGTAGTACTCTGGTTGGTGATTTTGGTGTATAGTTAGCTATCTGAAATAGTTGCCTTGTAACCCAGCCTTGTGAGTGTGTTTTTCAATCTCATGTACCAAGCTCTAGAGGCTTGTTTCAAACCATAAATTGCCTTGTGAAGTTTGCATACAAGATTTTCTTTATCTTTGCATATGTAACCCATTGGCTGCTTCATGTATACATCCTCATTTAGATCACCATTCAGGAATGCATTGCATACATCCAATTGTCTTATATTCCAACCATTATTGAGTGCAATAGTTAGGATTATTTTGATGGTGGTAAGTTTGGCCACTGGTGAAAATGTTTCGTTAAAATCAAACCCATATTGTTGAGAAAATCCCCTTGCTACAAGCCTAGCCTTGTGTTTGCATATATTTCCATCAGCATCCTTCTTTAGCTTGTAAGTCCATTTACATCCCACAATATTTTTATATTTAGGTTGCTCAACTAAACTCCATGTTTTATTTTTAACTAAGGCCTTGTATTCTTCGTCCATTGCATCACACCACTCTTTATGCTTTGCTGCTTGATCATAAGTAACTGGCTCAATCATTTGTTTGATGTCGTTTCTGTCCTTGCTAGTAGCATTGTAGATCTTAGGTTTGAAAATGCCACTTTTAGCTCTAGTAATCATGTGGTTTCTTGCTTGTGGTTGTGGTTCCTCACTGTCGCTGCTGCTGACATCAGTTGTAGTATTATCATCCTCATGACTTTCTTGACTGTTCATGCCATCATTTTGGGGTAGATCATCATCTGTCGTGTGGTCACTCGAACTGTATTCAGACCTAGTGCTGGATGCAGTTGGAGTGGCTAATGTGAGTTTGGATGCTTCATCTTTATTTGTGTGTGTTGTCCATTCATGCAGTGTTGGCACATTCCCTATCACCACCTTTGATTGATCCTTAACTTGTTTATTTGTGTCTCCCTTTTCTGCAAAAGGAAAGACACACTCATTAAACACAACATGTCGAGAAATTATAACCTTACCCTTATCATCCATACACTTGTAACCTTTTTGATTGTTGCCATAACCAATGAAGGTACATTTACTTGACCTCAAAGATAATTTATGATTATTATATGGTCTGAGGCATGGAAAACATAAGCATCCAAATGTTCTCATGAGATTATAATCAGGTTTCTTATCATGTAACATCTCATGAGGACATTTGAATTGCAAAACCCTTATAGGCATTTTGTTTATTAAGTATACTGCAGTTTCAAATGCCTCACTCCAGTATTTCAATGGCATGGATGCTTTTGATAGTAAAGTTAGGCCAGTTTCAGTTATATGCATGTGTTTTCTTTCTACTATGCCATTTTTTTCAGATGTGTTGGGGCAAGTGGTTCTGTGAATGATCCCTTTGCTGTTGAAATATCCTTTTAAAGGGAAAAACTCACTCCCCCCATCTGTTTGTATGATTTTTATGTTACATTTCATCTGTCTCTCTATAAAATTAATGAACTGTAGCATAGCATCATGTGTGTCTGACTTGACCTTTAGAAAGAAAATCCATGTGTATCTAGTATATGCATCTACAATAGATAAATAATACCTGTGGCCTTGTCTTGAGGATAGTGGTGCAGGACCCCATAGGTCTGTTGTTATCAATTCTAGGGGTTTTCTGTAAACAGTCTTTGATCTGCTGAAAGGTAATTTATGGCTTTTGCCTATTTGGCAATGTGTGCAAGTGCCAGAATCAGGTATATGATTATAAGCAATTTTATTATCATTTAGAATTCTTGTCACAACGTCATAACTAGGATGGCCAAGCTTGCAATGCCAAATGCCGAGATCACTATTAACACTATTGTTTCTAGAATTATCAGAATTAATCAAATCATTGACATTGTCATTACTAGCAATATTACAATTGAGTACATTAGAATCAGTCACATTATCAATATCAGAAAACTGAATACTAGCATTACAACACCAATTACTATTGTCATGATCCAATTTAGAATGCATATTGCAGAACCTGTATAATCCATTGTCCAGTTTACCCTGTAGTAATATATTTTTGTTTAGAGAGTCTCTAACAAGGCAGTAACTAGGGTGAAACTCAAAATATACCTTGTTATCATTTGTGAATCGACACACACTGATTAGGTTCTTCTTGACATTAGGAACTCTAAGTAAATTATTGAGAAAGAGTTTTTTCTTCCCCTTAACAAAACCTGTTCCAGTGTGTGATATATTCATAGTTTCACCATTGCATGTATGAATAACTTGTGTACCTGAGTAGTTTTTGTTGCCAAGATTTAAGTTCTGCAAATTGTTAGTAATATGATTGGTTGCCCCAGAGTCTGGGAACCAGTCTTCACTGTTGATATCCTCAATTTTGCTTAAATCATCAGTATTGCTTGCATTAGTTGAAGTTTCTCCACTGGACCTGATCTGATTTTCCTGTGCCAAGTTTACATTGGCATTTCTTTGATTAAATTAAGTTTGTTGAGCATTGTTTACATCAGTATTGAATCTGAAGTAACATCTATTTGCTGCATGTCCAGGTTTATCACATATTTGGCATTTGATTCTTGGAGCATTGCTGGATCTGCCTCTCCTTCTACGTCTCTGGTTTGCATTTCCTCTCTGTCCCTGGTTGTTACCTCTGCCAAATCCAGGTATGCTTCTTGATTGGTTGGGGTTTCTTGAAGTTGAGGCAAGATTTATGCTAAAGTCATTTTGGGTAGCTTTTCTTTGCTTTACTCTGCCTTCATGTGCCAATAAGGCAGAATAAACTGATTGCAAATCTGGTAAAACTGATTAGGTAGCAATAAACGTAACAAGAGACTCGTATTCCTCATCTAACCCATTCGTTAAAGTAAGAATCTGTTCACTGTCTGAAATTTGGTGCCCCACAGTCTTGAGTTTATCACATAGGGTTTTAACTTTAGAGATGTATTCTCTCATAGACGTGTCACCTTTTCTTGAATTCTGAAATTCTCTTCTATAATGCATGATTCTTGCCGCTGACTGAGAATTGAAAATTTGTTGTATTGTGGTCCATATCTCATGTGAAGTAGTGCATCCTATAACTTGAGACACTAAGTTTGCGTTAATAGATGATAACAACCAAGATGACAGTAGACTGTCTTGTTTTTGGTGATGAGTATATGCTGGGTTACTAATCATCTATCCATCTTTGTTGATGGTCATTGCAGGTGGCACATATTTGGTTCCATTGACATAATCTTGAAGGTCATACCCTTTCAAGGCTGTTTCAATTTGGAACTTCCACAGAAGAAAATTCTCTTCATCGAGAGGGATTGTGATAACTTGGCTCTTCGGTTTGACAAGAGTCAGAGGGGGAGCAGGAGGTTCATCACTGCCTATTCCAGAATTTGTCGTTGATTGATCGTTGCTGGATCCAGTCATGGCGATAGGATGGCGCACAAAGTATATGACGAGGCTACTTGCTCGAAAGAGTGGTAGTCAATACAGAAAACATGGGTAAACAGGGGTGCAGAGGTGGTTCTTGCGTTCCTTTGAATGCAAGAATTAGTACTCTCGCATCAAGAAGTCAGATGATGAGATCAAGAATCTCTGATAACCAGAAAAAGATTGTTGTAGCCGCTGAGAACAAAGATTCCGGCTTGGCACGCACAATCTCGATAAGAACAGACGTTGTACTGTGATTAGAGAGGGGTGGCTCTCCGATGATGATTATAAAAACTGAGGAGACCCAAAAACCACTTCTTCCTTTGATCAACAGAAAAGTGTTCTAGTATATGCCGTTGGGCAATCTATGGCTCTGATACCATGTAAGAAATCAGAGTAAAATTATGTAGTTTCTTACAGTAGGAAGATTATATTGAATGAAACTGTAAAATGAATTGAACTATATTGATACAGAGTACAATGGTGCTATAGCTTATATAGCTGAAATAAGGTATTGGGCTAAACAAAAGCCCATAGGTTAGTATATTACATAACAGTAGTGGGCCGACGTTCATTTTGTAAACAGGTCAGTATTTATACATATATGGCCATTGAAACATAATAAATAAAAAAAATTTGAAATGTACAAAAAAAAAAAAAAAAGAATTTTTCATTAGCACACCCTAAGTAATGCCTATACAACTGGGAGGATATCGTATAACAAAATGTACAGAACCATATTTTCTCACTTTTTACTCAGAACATCCGCAATGAGAGGATATCATATGATCATACTCAAACATGTGTACTCAGTTTACAGCTTAAGGTCATTGTGAACTCAGTTCAACAAAACTGGATGAATTCGGCTATGAAGAAACCGAGTAAACTAAAATTAAAAAACTGAGTAAAGATCAGATATGAAATAAAATATAATTTTTAACTCAGGTGATGAAGTCATACACTCTTACTAGCATGCAAATAATCAAATAGAGTCAAACAACGAGGGAACAACGGTATGAGACAATGAAATGCAACCAGGACAAGGCCACATGAGGTACCATTTGAATTTAAAGCTTCTTAAGCTAAAAATCAAAACACCCAAAGACAAGTAGCACCTTCCATCAAGGAACTGTAATTTTTGATCTAAAATATCTTGTTTTAATAAGAAATACGAAAGTTGATTGACTCGAATTTCGTATATGGAACCCGTACGATTGTGATGTAATGCTTTCATGATTTCATGTTAAAGTTTAAGTTAACCATAGATATTTACAGGTTACAAAATTGGAGTCTACTAATTCTAACATACCCAACTGCTCAGTTCTTGCCTACCTTGATACCTCAAGATTTGAAATATGAGTCATATTACTTGGACCACCATATACCATTGCAGAACATACACATTCTAGTCCTGTCCTGACTGAAAAATTTTCATACCTTTGCTTATTCCATCATTAATTTCAAGTTGTTATACATGTTTTGTGCGTTTGAAAAAATTATTGTATTTGGAATCAGAATAAACACAAATATTCTTATATCTATTTCTTAGGCCACACAAGATTTCATCCACCAACATTAAATGCATTGAGTAGTTTCAGAAGTACTGAATCACTTTGATCTCTCGTTCAATATATTTTCTAGTGCATATCAATTGTAGCTTAACTTCTGTTTTTCCAGAACACATGTAGCCCATAAGAATCAATTCATACAGTGATAAGTTTTTTGAATATATTATCCAAATCACACTTGTAAATCCAACATCAAAGGAAATGCTACAAAGAATACCTAGAAATGCTACATAAATGCTAGCACTTCCTGTGTATTTGCTAGGAGCAGAGTTAGCCAGGATGTTGAAAAGATTACTGGATTTGGAATTAGAATAAACACAAAAAATGATCGAAAGCTTCATGTTGCAAAACCAATGCCAATGGCATTGGAATCCTATCAAATAACATTGGAACACGAGCGTTCAAATCCATCATCCTATTGTACCATTGAAATTAATTTAAAAGATTATAACTATTTAGAAAGAAAAACAATATAGTGGATGAAACTAATAATTTAGCGAATTGATTCAAAACCCATCAATTTCTGATTTAATTAAAAATTCACCTCAATCCGATTTGAGGAGAAAGACGAGGATTTAAATGGTTGAAGCAGCAAACATACTGAGAGAGAAACACGCAGAGAGGCTTAGAAATAGGAAGAATATGAAAAAGATAGTGGGAAGAAAAGTCTACGCGGAAGATGAAGAAAAAAGTCTTGTCTGGCTTCAGACGGGCAGAAAGTTTTTGAAGGCTCATCGATTTAAGAAACCGACAAAGTCGGTTTGATCATGCACTCGTGTAACAATGAATATTTAAGATGCTTCTTGCCTTTCAACCCAGAGCCCTATATCCTAATCCGAGAATTGCAGGATACTTCAGCCAACATTCTTGAAACTTCATACTTACGGTTGCATACTCCATACAGTAAAATTCTACATCATTTATATATTATAAGATAAAATAGGCTTGTTTTTAAAACTAATAACGGATTTAGGTTAGTTTTGAAAATATTTGCAAAAATAGATCTGTTTTGACCATTTTAACATTGAAGTGGCCGGTGTTTTAAAAAACATACACGGGATGCACTTGTAAAGTGCGCCCTTAAAAAAATATAAGGGCGCACTTGGTAAGTGCGCCCTTGTAAATATACAAGGGCACACTTCACAAGTGCGCCCTTGTATTTTTCCATGGGTGCGCCATGCAGTTGGGGGGGGGGGGGAGGGGGGCCTGTGTTTACGTCAAGCGTCTGTCAAGTGCACTTCACAATTCACAGCATATATTTTTTCATAAATCTATTAAGTCGATGATTGAAAGAACAACAAGGCCAAACTAATCTTGCTACACAAAAGAAGCCTTTAAGTTAAACATTCAGCTAGCTAGCTTTTAATTTATTTTAATTTTAACTTTAATTTCAATTTTTTCAAAAAAGGAAGAAATGGAAATTTACGTGGGGTTCATTTAGAGAAGCGGGTAAAGATTACACTAGATCACTATTTATTTTGTGGACGTGGCTCTTATGTACATGAACAAGGATTTGCTTTGTAGATTGGTCTATGTAACTTTCAAGGCTATATGGAAAAGAAATCGCATTTGTTCAAATTTCCAAAAAGGATTCATAAAATGCACATGCAAGATGTTAAACTGGTGAAATGTACAAGACAATCACACCTCAAAAGCCATGACATAATTCCAGTGTACCCCAATATAGCTGAGAACATAAATTATCAGAGCTGACATTTTTATGCTAAGTATAAGCACAAACTCACATTCTCACGCAATCCTTGGAATTCAGGACAATTAATTATTGCAAGTGCTGGAGCAAGATAAATAAAAGACGGCCTCTATATTAGGGTAATCTTGTACCAAAAAATGTATGTAGTAATATATTGGCGCACCTACAAGGCTCGCCCATGGAAAAATACAAGGGCACACTTCGCACTTATGATGTGCTCCCTTGTATATGTGCAAAGGCGCACTTGGCAAGTGCGCTTTGTATTTTTATAAGGGAGTACTTCACAAGTGCGCCCCATGTATTTTTTTTAAATATTGGTCACCTCAGTGCTGAGGTGGCTAAAACAAGTTTATTTCTGTAAATAGTTTCAAAACTAGTCTAAATTTGCTATTAGTTTTAAAAACAAACATATTTTGAAAATTTGTCTATATTCTATTAATTTGAACTATTAAGGCTATTAAAGTGGAATTGTAAACACTTTAAGAAAATATAAGCAATTACATGTTCAATCTATCTCCTCCTTTTTCCTTTCCACAATAGGTAATTTTATGCATTTGCAAGCAGCATGGTAAGTGCTCCGCCTACATCATACTTCCTATCAATTTTCAACGATAATAAACTCTTAGCAACTGCAACTCATAAAAAGGGCACACTCATAAACACACAACATTTTTCAAACTTCAACATCATTAAACCCTATGCAAAAAATAGTGTCAAGGACAAAATTATGAGTTTTTTCAACTGTTTAACGGTCTGCTGAAATTTTATTCTAAAGGACAAAGCATCGGATTTTATGTATCAGTTTAATAGTGTGCATGGTATTAGAATTTAAGTATCAATTTTTAAGTATTAGTTTTACAGTGCGTATGGTATCAGAATTTAAGTATCAGTTTTACGGTGTGCATGGTATTAGTTTTACAGTGTATTGTTCTTGAAAATAAATTTTTGATAGGTTGTCATTGAGCTTAAAAAAATTATGAAATTTGTCCTTCACAATAAAATCCCCTTAAATATGAAATATACACTTTCTACTGAATACGAACTCTTATTCTTTCGGACTTAAATTTTCTAGTGCGGAAAACTGTGCTATGTTACATACAAGAAAACATATGTAATCAATAAAAACAAACTCAACTACTAATTGGTTAGTATTTGTTTACAATGAAACTACAAAGTACTATAGTTCCCCAAGTTTGGAACAAAAGTTTTAATAACAACGGTAAAAATGTGGAAGAATCTTTTTTTTTTCCAGCCAACTACAAATAAAATTTGTCCAGGACATTCACAATTGTCTTTAAGAAGATTATACTTGTTGCCATGATATGGATAAGTAAGATAGTTAGTAGAATATCAGAGGTACAAGCATTGTAAAAGAACAAAAAAGGGTCTTAGTTGCACTAAAAAATTACCTCATTACTTTTCTGTCGAATTCAAATTGATCTTGGACATGTGCAAGCAATAGTTGTAGTACTGATTTTACATACAATATAAATTGATCCTCCAACCAACTAAAAGAGACAATGCCAATGTGACCTTACTAACAACTTCATTAGCTTGCATTGCCTTCATGAATCCTAAGTCCAAACTAGGATTGATACATTTTAAAAAGAATCCAATTAGACGGATATACAAATAAAATCTTAACAATGAACACCGTAATTGCAACTTATAACTTAGTTACCATCAATTAATCTGAAGCTGAATGCCAGTCACTAATTTGATACTTCTAGCCATTTCAAGTCCAGTTTCCACTGAAATCTAAGCCTTTATATTAGAATGAATCAATAGTCAAATGGTTTGGCACTTCCCTTCTAGAGAAGATGAAGCAATATGATTTTAAACCAAAGCTTTTGAACTTTGTTTATCCTTCATAGTAATAATATCTCGGGGTTTGCAATGATAACTTGGTATATTTACTATATAATCATTAAATAAAATGTCTATGATTAACAAATTGCCTAGCCCGGGAAATGGTCGAAGCCATACCCAATCAAAAAAGTACATTATCCAACAGCATCTCAAGTAGTTGTCGCAAAACCTGGCATGTTGAACCTTTGGCTTTTCTAGAGATGACAGATCATAATGAAAGCGCAATTTTTGTTTTTCTTTTAAACGAGTATGATTTGCAATCTTTTTCCCTAGAACGCAATGTGTTTTTAAGATCACTTCCGGACCTAGGGCTTTTATTAGTTAATCTCAGTAAAGTCCCCGGATGCCATATTTTTTGAAACAAGATCCCCGACAACAATACATAGTCTCATTTTTATTTTTTTGAAATTTGATTCATTTTACAGAAGAAATCAAAATTAAGACTGAACTAAATAATAAAAAAAGCAAAGCGAAATCTATATAGAATGAAATGTACCGTGTTAACATCCAGATTCTTATTGTTGTATATATATAGAAGGTTGAGACTCTGCTTTATGATTTATTAATTATATACAATATAGATCTAATTGGATATAATTAACTTGTAAGAGGTCCAAAAGAAATAACGAATTAGCCATCACAAACAATATCACAATAATATTGAGGAAAAAAAAGGTGGTCGAGTCAACAAAGAAATTAGAGTGAAAATATTTTAATAGGCCTTTAAATAGCCAACCACACCACCCCTAGGTAGTTGCTTATTTTTGGCTTGTTCATTTTCAGACCACAATGGCACTGCTTTCACCGGTACCTCATAAATCACCTCATTGAGAAAATAATTGACATTAATGTGGATACCTGATACTGCACCTCAGCTGGAGTCAACATGAAACATATGCATCAACTCGCTATGGGGAGAATTATATCTTAAATTTAGTAGCAGTTGATTCTAAAGCTAATAAAACTAAAGTACTTTAATGGTTAACAAGTGACTTATAAACTGATGCAGATGATTCAAAGAGTAGATAGAAAGCTTGTTAAGACCTTCAACTACAATCGTGTAAAAGAATGGATCTTTTCACATGCTAATCCAAAGTAATTTGATTTGGGGGGAATGGGGTAGGAGTGGGGGAGGGATGTGGGGTAGGGAAATTTCTCCACCCAGGGACCAAGTAATTTGCTGTGACCTTATGGTGATTAAATCAGATGTTATGTGTGTAGAAAAATGGAAGTGAATGTGAGTTTTTTGCAGCATTTCTTTTCATCTATTGGCAAGACCATTAGGAAGTTGAACTGAAAACCTGAATAAAGCCACATAAACAACAAATATGAATTTGAATCATTTGTTAGTGCTTGAAAGTACTAGATAAATTAGTGTTTTATCATATGTAAACATGATATTAACATCATATGTTGGGAAACAATGGCTGAGTCGCGGACCAGGTCGCTCTCTTGAAGACGATTCGGCGATCTGGTCGATGGTGCAAAACCAGTTCGTACTTCCGCCGTCGTCTCTAGGATAAAACAGTCTCTCTAAAATGAATAACCGATTTGCTTTGCACGAACAAATCAGTGCAGATTTGCACTTTCGAATTTAACTACTCGAAGATTTCTGGAAGAATAATTTTTTAATTGCGGAGGAAGAAAAAAAAACAATTTTTTTCTGTATGTGTCAATCTCGTCTACAACTGATGATAATATATAGACAGGATCAGCACTGAATGAAAATACTGGTCAGTGGAGGAAAATAGGATCTGCGAAATACTTGGTCAACAGTTTACCGCTTCATGGGAAAGTCGGCTCAGAAAAAATATCTCGTTTTAAAATTCAGTTCAAAAAAACAATTTTTTTCTGGTTCAAAAATATAAGTGTCTACACCACATAGCCAAGGCCCAAGCCCAATCTCGAACCGAACCGAGCGGGCCCGGCAGGGTCGAGTCGGTCGGTCGCGCGCACGTGTGTGGTGGTCATGATGCATGGTCTCCCTCCTCACAACAAAGCATGCATTGGGAGCCCAAGGCCCCAACAAGATTTCTTAGAAACAAGTATAAATACTTGCATCTTTCTTATAATCCCATGATGCGGGACTATTCACATATAGGAGCCATCATACACTTATTTCTATATTTTAAATAATTCATATAAATTTCCAACAATCCCCCACTTGAATTTTTTAAAATATTATCGAGCAGTTTCTAAAAACATAAGACTGTGCATAAACAAAGGTGTCATCCGACTTGAACCTTTGCATAGTAAGTAAGATTCAGTTTTTACTAGAGTGACACGTAGTCTTGAACTCTATTTCTGACATCAAACCACACACAACCTTTTCTATAGTGCAATCAAATAAGTCCGTGCGTTTAAGGCCATGCACGTCTATCCCAGTTTAGTGAACGCTCTAGAAGTTCTGCCCAAAACTCCATAGGAAACGGCCACATTTCCACATTCACACTGGTGAGTCTATCAAGAGTACTCCTGAAGGTAGGTACTCCACTCCAAATAGAGTATAGATCTCATTAAGAGTTTCTATTAACTCATCCTCTAATCACTTCAGGAATACATGCTTCTTAGTTTATTAAATAGCATGTTCTACTTCTATCACTACACAACTTGTTTTTACCCATTGAACCTATTTCTTGGGATCTCCAGTCATTTAGGTCGGGTTACCATTGTGCGTGATTCCACAATCTCAGGGCAATAGTCCCATTCTTTTAGAATTATTAAGGACTTTCTTTCTGGTCAGTCCTTTCATCAAAGGATCTGCCAAATTATCATCACTTCATATGTGATGTCCTCTAACAATACTGTGCATACAACTGTCATTTCTTACCGTTGTATTATCGGTTCTGTTTTTCTTTCAATAGTCGCCAAATCTTTCATCACTATATATGTGATGTTCTTTTACAGTATTGTGCTTACGACGTCGTTTTCTACCGTTGTTATAACGGTTCTATTCTTTTTGTAATAGCCGCAGAACTATCACAATCGATTACACCACTGATGTCTATCTTTCCCGTATAGGGATCTCAACTAGCAGATTTCTTTAGTTCTCTGCTTCTTCACTAGCTGTGGCTAGTGCTCTTATCTCAGTCACTATAGTATACTGAGTCAAGATATTCTGTTTCTTAGATTTCCAAGAAACAGTTCTTCCAGCAATGCTAAATATATAGCCACTGGTCGCAATAGAATTATCAAATAAAATATTCCAGTCAGCATCGGAATATCCTTCAAGTATAGCTTGAATTTTTTTTCATAATGTAATCCAAGGTTCATGGTTCGTTTAAGGTATCTCATGACCCTTTCAATAGCATGTCAGTGCTCTATACTTGGTCTACTGGTAAATCTGCATAATAATCCCACGACATAGTCAATGTCGGGTCTAGTACATTCAGTGGCATACCGAAGGCTGCCAATGATGCTCGCAAAATCAGACTGTCTTACACCTTCATCAGTGTTCTTAAATAACTTTACACTGAGACCATATGGTGTATATGCAGGTTTACAGTCAAAATAATTGTATTTCTTTAGAGTATTCTCATTTTAATGAGATTGATCCAAAGAAAATCCCCTTTTTACCCAGTAATCTTAATACCAAGGATTATACTAACCTCACCTAGATCTTTCATATCAAAAATTGGCATTTAATAAGGATTTGACTGAGTTTATGGCATGAATGTTTGACCCAAAGATGAGTAGGTCATCTACATAAAGGCATATAATAGTGCAAATGTCATTCTCAGATTTGTAATAAATGCATTTGTCACTTTCATTAACTTTAAAACCATGTGAAATGATTAAAGTTATCAATTTTTTTATGTCATTGTTAATGTGCTTGTTTTAAACCATATAATGGTTTATCTAATTTGCATAGTTTATGTTCTTGACTATGTACTACGAATCCTTCAGGCTGATCCATATGAATTTCTTCTTCTAATTCATTGTTCAAAAATGCGGTTTTAACATCCATTTGGTGTATTAATAAATTGTGAATGAAAGCAAGTGAGATTAATACCCGGATGGATGTTATTCTAGTTATAGGTGAAAAAGTGTCGAAGAAATCTATATTTTCTTTTTCTCTAAAACCTTTAGCTACTAGTCGTGCTTTGTATTTATCAATAGTACCATCAGGCTCTAGCTTTCTTTTTAAGTACTCATTTACAGCCTATAGATTTACAACCAGAGGGTAAATATGTCAAATGCCAAGTCTTATTGGATTTCAAAGAATCCATCTCATTATGTATAACCTCTCGCCAAAATCGGCATCTATAGAAGATAAGGCCTCTTGGAGGTTCAAGGGATCCTCCTCTATAGTAAAAGCACAAAAATATGAACCAAAATCTTTTACTTCTTCTAGGTTCAACTTCAGAACTTTTATTAAGTTCTGTTCTAATAGGCATACTTGATGTGCCCCCACTATTCCTTAATTTAAAAAAAAAATTTGTTTCATAAAAATTGGCATCATTTGATTCAAATTATATTATGTGTATTTATGTCATAAATTCTGTATGCTTTGCTATTAACAGCAAAGCTTATAAATACACATTCGTATGATTTACTTGCCAATTTTATTCTTTTAGGGTCTGGAATGCGAACATATGCTAAGTAACACCAAGTTCTAAAGTATGACATATTGGATTTATATTTCTCTAAAATTTCATAAGACGAAATTTTATTCTTAGATTTGGGGATTTTATTCAGAACATAACATACAGTCTATAAAATATCCCCCCACTAATGCTTTGCTGCACCAAAATTTAATAAAAATGACAATTATTAATTCGGTAAAGATCTTGATTTTCTTTCAACTTTACCGTTCATTTCAAGTGTATAAGCTGCAGTTCTATTATGTACAAAATCATGTCATTTACAAAAAATCAAAATAAACTGGATTCATATTCTGTTTCTCTATCACTATAAATCCTCTTAATTTTCTATTTGCTTGATTTCAATTTTTAATGTTTCAAACATATCAAATGCAGCACATCTTTAAGAATCAATGTCTTTCCAATCATATGCTTTATTTTCATATTACCGGTCTCTACAGCTTAAGTGGTGCGAAGATCTCACAACACACTTTCTGATCGTCAGCAACCATGTATATTGTGAATATATCACGATCATAGCAAACATGGCGAAAAACACCAATGTCTACCCACCAACCCTCTGATCCACCAATAAGGTGAATCTCAGTAATTATAACCATTAGAGGCTCATCAGTCAGGTTTGCCTACGGTGCATGGCTTAGCCTGTTCAAATACATTCGTGTCATATGATCTGTTTTTTTTTTTTATAGTTGTAACATAGAAACAACTGTCCAGAATCATTCTTTTGGGTTGCTTGTTGCTGTCATTTATGGTTTCCTTGCGGATTCCATTCTGTTATTTACTGGCCGGTTATAGATGCTTACTATTTTGAATGTCAATATGTTTGAAAAAATTATATTTTTCTTATAGAAAAATATATCCAATCTCATAGACTAACATAGGTTATTCACATGTATGCAACAAAAATGTTTTATATTCTATCTTTTCATTTGTATGCATATAAACTATGTCAATTTATTTGATGCAAAAAACCTATTCATCCAATTAATGTCTATTCTTAATGACATTATCAAATAACATACACATTCTATTAATGTCAAATTTTTAGTGACATTTCCCAATATTATATGTGTTCTATTAATGTTAATTTTAATGACATTTCCATATAATCATATGCATTTCACTAATGCCAAAATTTTAATGACATTTTCCAAATAAATATGCACTTAATTATTGTCAATTTATAATAAAGACATTTTCAAAAGTTTGCATTCGAATTGTGCCTACACATCACAGACCTACTAAGTTCTTAATACGCATAAACTAGATTCACCAGTTTGACTTATATTAAGCTTAGATCGCTTGCTCTTCAAGCTTTGAGGTATAACATTTTTAGGTCATTCAAAGTTCCAAATTTTACACATATAAGCTATCAGTGATTATTTCAAAAAATTCTACTGCTAACAAATTCAGTAAAAGCGACCTCAACCTCATCAATATATATACTATAGCCACTATTCGGCATATCTGGCTTGGAAGAAATAAGCAAGCATTCAAAAAATACGCATGTTACTGTGAGGTCTGAGGTTCTATGCACAAAAATTGATATCCTATTTCTGTGAGATTAGAATCAATAATCAAAAGAAAAATGCTTATCTTTGCGTTTGTTATAGAGCCATCCTTTGCCTCATTTTTTTCAATCGACTCATTGCCTTTGGATCTACCTGCGTGCAATCAAGGTTGCGCAAGATCTGATTTGATCTGCCATTAATCCATCGATTTATGGCAAGTTTGGAATTGTCCTTTGGAATCAATTGATTGTGAAAGAGGGGACGGTTCATCTAGGGTTGCATAAGCCATTGCTTCGAATCGTCTTCAAATTGTTGGGAAACAATGGCTGAGTCGCGGATCAGGTCGCTCTCTTGAAGACGATTCGGCGATCTGGTCAGTGGTGCAAAACCAGTTCGTACTTCCGCCGCCGCCTCTAGGATAAAACAGCCTCTCTAAAATGAATAACCGATTTGCTTTGCACGAACAAATCAGTGCAGATTTGCACTTTCGAATTTAACTGCTCGAAGATTTCTGAAAGAATAATTTTTTAATTGCGGAGGAAGAAAAAAAACAGGTTTTTTCTGTATGTGTCAATCTCGTCTACAACTGATGATAATATATAGACAGGATCAGGACTGAACGAAAATACTGGTCAGTGGAGGAAAATAGGATCTGCGAAATACTTGGTCAACAGTTTACCGCTTCATGGGAAAGTCGGCTCAGAAAAAATCTCTCGTTTTAAAATTCAGTTCGAAAAAACAATTTTTTTCTGGTTCAAAAATATAAGTGTCTACACCACATAGCCAAGGCTCAAGCCCAATCTCGAACCGAGACGGGCCGGGTCGAGTCGGTCCGTCGGTCGCGCGCGCGTGTGTGGTGGTCATGATGCATGGTCTCCCTCCTCACAACAAAGCATGCATTGGGAGCCCAAGGCCCCAACAAGATTTCTTAGAAACAAGTATAAATACTTACATCTTTCTTATAATCTCATGATGCGGGACTATTCACATATAGGAGCCATCATACACTTATTTCTATATTTTAAATAATTCATATAAATTTCCAACATCATAGAGAGGAAACGAGTGCTAATGTATGTGTGCATGTGCATGGACGTGTATGTGTACGTACACACATGCATATAGTACATGCATGCATACATATGACATTTCTTCTTTCAAGTAATTCTTCTCGTCTTCACTCTTTATTTTCTAACCTTAACCTTTCAGGTAATAAATAGCCTTATCACTACAAGGAGCGGCTGAAACTGCAACGGGGGAGGGCGACGGCTTGCGACGGCTAAAAAAGTGGCCGTCGCAAGCCGTTGCACGGGACGAGATAATTAACTGCTACTCTTTCTTTCCCAAATCAGTTCTGCAACGGAAAAAAAAAACCTCTTCTTGGCCGTCGCTCCCCCTTGCTCCGATTTCAGCCACTCCAATCCTCTCAAATCGTGCCGGTATGTCTTCTAAACTCTATTTCATGTTTAATTAGGGTTATTTAGAGTTATTTAGGGTTAATTTGTATGTTTAAATTGGGTTGTAAATTCAGTGTCTATGGACATGAAATTGGTTGTCTTGTGAGATGCATATGATGTTGCTTTTGTTATACATTGATTTGGGAATAAGTGGAATTGATTAGGAGGTTGAAATCATTGATTATCACATATGTACTTTGATTTAGGAGCATGAAAACGACGATTATCATGTATGTAAACGTGATTGGTTTGCTGTAGTAACTTGATTATGATTATCACATATTTATAACGTAACACCTTAAATTTGAATTGAAATTAAATAATTAACTTGAAAGCTTAGTTTGTATTTCAAAAATTGAAACTAATTTATTAAAATTAACTTCATAATTTATACATTAAACTAAAATTAACTAAAACTAATTTATACTTCATAATTTTCACTGTCATGTTATTTTACAAATTGAAATTAGGCAAAAATATTATATAAACGCTATGTAGTTAACGCGCGAGCGTAGACGGAAAAAGGCGCAAGGCGCAACTAAAGGGCTTTTTTGAAGTTTAAGGCGCACCTATTAACAAAGCGCAAAAAAGCCCAAAGCACATAAAGCGCGCTTTTTTCATTTGAATTGTTTTTTTGATTTAAACTTAGGTTAGTGATGATCCAGAGAAGCATATAAAGGATTTTTACGGCATCTTAGCGCAAGTTGTAGAGTTGACATATTATGTTCAGCCCGTAGAGAAAATTTATCTATTCAAATGCAACTAGTTTAGCACTGTTCCTGGTTCTGGAATTAACGTGCACAAAGATTATAAGCTAATCGAAATAAGGCATACGTCGCATTACTATAAATATGATCCTTTTGTGTTAGCTAAGCAAGCATTACAAGTCTATTTTGCTCCATATCCGTCCTTAAAAAAAGATAAAGCAGATTGGTGGGCTGTTTTTAAAACAAAGGCAAGATTTACATTTGATGGAAATAATATTCCAGACGAAGTGGCATATCAAGAGGATCTAGATCCAAATACCGAAATAATAATAGCTGATGACATTGATGTAGGGCCGTTGAATGATGAAGCGAATGTATTAGTAGATGCATTTGTAAGTACTGAAGAAAATGATATAGAGTATGAGACTGAGTCTGAATCCGAACAAGATGAAGACTGATGTTATAAGTACTTATGTTATGTATTATTATGAGCTATGTATTATGTTATGTACTATTCTGAGCTATGTAATTAATAATGATGTTGATTGTTCTTAGCTAGGAATTTACTTATGTTATTTACTATTCTGATTTATGTAATGATAATGTTGACTATGTATGTTATGCAATATTGTTCTTCTCGTTTACGAATTATGTAATGAGAGCGATGATTGATGTTAATAATTCAAGTTATTTTGTATGCACATTATACGATTGCAACAGATATGTTGGATGATAGACAGCGACGACGATCGAGGAGTACATCTCAGCCTACTCCTTCACCATCTCCGCATACTCCTTCACCATCTCAGCATACTCCTTCGCCAGGAGCAGGTCCGAGCAGCTTTGTTCCAGATCAGCGTACTCCTGTGCAGATTGTTCCCAAAAGTGCCGGGTAAATGTCAATTTAATTTTATTTCAATTTGGATTATTCAAAATATATGATCAAATTTTTATATCAACATCTACGCAGAGGATTACAGTTTCAGCCAACACAGTTCGTATTAGATATATCGAGGAATTCTTACATAAGCAGGATGCCGGGGGCTTGGCCGCATTAAGATTCTATTCCACCCCATATTAAGAATGCCATTCTGGCTGATGTACTTGTAAGTAAGTTTTTAAACGAGTGTTGAAAATTGATATACTGTAAATAATTGAAAATAAATCTAATATGCAGGCCGTTGTCCGTGTTGAGGAGCATGACATGAACACTTTTTTGGATATTTGGAATACGAAGATGCGTAAAAATTATCGGGAGACAATTTCAAGGGCGAAGACAGGTGGGAAAAAGACTTCGTGGATGAGTGATGATGTTTGGGCAGCATTTCAACAGTACTGGCAGATGGAAAAAGCTAAAGTAAGATATAATGAAAATATTTACATTTATATTGATTGCAGTATTTTACATAATCGTGTATCAAATGTAATAGGAAGTAGCATCCAGAAATAAAGCGAACAGAGAAAAGAATCCTGGTCTACACTGTGGTGGCTCTAAATCATTTCAAGATCATAGGAGAGAATTGGTAAAAATTTTAAATATTTGTAGCTTATGTTCACGTTAAAATTTAGTGTATATCATTTATTCATATTTTCAATAATTTTATTACTGTACGTTTACTCAGCATGCAAAGATCGGAAGAGAGCCTTCGATGGCAGAGGTATTCAGACGTACACATGCGGTGGAGCATACCGACGAGGAAGGAAATGTTACGTATGAATGGGCGGATTCGAAGAGTGCGGGTGTAATGGTAAATATGCTTATCCGTATGAATTAAAATGTTTCATATTCGTTCATATCACAATATATAAGTAAATTTTACAACATTGGTGTTAAAATTATATTGGTATGTAGGACAGATACTACACAGAGTCTACTAGAGTGTTGCAGGCTAGTGGACAAGAGGAGCTTACAATCGCGCAGTCTGATCGTATATGGGACTCTATCATAAAGCCGCCTTCTCGTAACAGGCGATATGGATACGGTAATCAGGAGGTAAGACTTAAATTACAAACTTAATAATTTACAACGATGTGATGCCATAAATATATAAATTGTGGGTATTAATTAGTGCATTTTATATTAATGTTTTGAATTGGAAACATAACGCGTTTTATTTTACAATCAGGAGCTAATAAATTTAATGTGAACTTAATTATTTCGCAGGCTACTCAGAGTGCTTTTAGGAGGTCGATGGAGGAGGAGACTATTGCTCGGATGCAGGAGCAGATGAACGAAATGATGGACTGGCGAAAAACCCAGATGCAACATGACGTAGATGAGCGCATTGCAGCTTACCTTCAAGAGTATGGGTTTATGCCTGGGCAGGGAGGAGATGCTACAAGTGAAGGAGGCGAAGACGACGACGACGACGAGGCGGCGGAAGATTAGTTTGGATGACATATACTTTGGTTTGCTTAGGTATGTACATATACTTTGCTTTCATGACGATATGGTTATTTTGACGATGTTATGGTGTGTTTTGGTGACGTTATGGTGTGTTTTCATGACGATATGGTATGTTTTGATGTGTATGACGACGATATATGGCGATGGATATATTGTTTTGGATGTTATGTGATGATATTTTATGATGGTGGTTTTAATTTTGGTTTCTTTTTCATTTGGTTTGAGTTGGTGACGAATTGATGGGATAATAGTGGTCTGATAGTGGCCAATGTGATGGTATTGAATTGGTTTGTGGTTGTGTGGCTTGAAGGAATGGAACTGCTGTTTGCAGTGCAAATTTTTTTTTCAGAATTGCGACGGCTTGCGACGCCAATTTGGTTGGTAAGTTGCGACGGATTGCGACGGCCACATTGTAACGCTTAACAACGGTTTGCGACGGCTTGGCGGTAAAATCAACTACTTGCCACGTAAGCAATTTACCGTTGCCAGCCGTCGCTAAAATGGCAACGGAGCCGTCGCTCAAGCCGTTGCAATTTTGGCATCGCGACGACTAAAATTGCGACGGCACTTTGCGACGGCTTGCGACGGCCGCCAACGCTTATTAGCCGTCGCAATTCCCTGTGCGTTTTGTAGTGTATCTGTTTCCAGAAAATATACTGTATTTCAGTATAAACTTAAGCTGAAGTATAATATAACGTATTTCGGTAATACCTTGCACAATAACTTCGTGTACACTGGCTCTGGCTCCACAACACAATTCTCCGACAAAATAGGTTTCCTGTATGTCATAGAATAAAAGAAGAGCTTGGCAACCAAAGGTAACATTTCAAGTTTATTGGCGTGTTATTGACCAGATTGCTAGTTGAGCAAGGCCGTTCGGTCATAAACAACTGACTGAAGCTCATCGTGTGATGTGGAAATTAATGTTATACTAATGGTTGTTGTTTCGAAAAATTAAGGCAACGTTGTTTGCCAAAGGAAAGGCACCTATTACTCAACAGCTGCCAGGAGAACCAGATCCAGACTACTCTCACTACTCGAGGAAAGTAAGGCAATGGGAAGGACTGTCAGTGTGTTAGGGGGAAAGAAAAAATCAGAAGGCTTTGGTGTTGTGTATGACATCAATGGAGAAATTTCATCCCATATGAATACAAAATATGTACTTGTGTTGTGATAATGATTACCAAAAGAATCCACAACTAAATAATGGAATACAGGGAGTAAAGCTGTTGAATTTAAACCCATATTGGATGCATTGCCAAATTAAGAGCAGTAAGTGAATTATTTTAACAGTTATTCTCGTGTATAAATTACTTGACTGAGATCATATTAATGGGGGAGCTACGCTCGTGATAACCATCGTTATTACCGTTAATTGTAACCGTTGTTTACGGTTATAAATATTTCCTCCACTATCTATGACGGTTAACCATCAAATTTTCAACTTCAAAGAATTCTGTACACATATTTTTAGTTATATGCATTATCAACCATAAAATCTTATAATACGATCATGCATGTGCATGCTATTACTTCATGAAGACATATTATTAGTGTATATGCTACTCCTTCAGCTTATATTACTAAAGTTTGTATTTTAAATTTAAATATTATTATACAAAATAATCATGTATAGTTGGTATGTTTAAACTAAGTTATCCAATTCCTCAACCGCCACAGTAACTATAATAGTAACGGATGGTAACTGCATAGACGGTTGTTGAAAAATGTTTTGAAAAAAGATAAATTATTAAGTAAAATGATTGTGTAAGAATATCTCATATATGTGAATCGTCTCACATCATGGGATTATATGAAAGAATCAAGTATTTATACTTGATTCTTACCAGCTGGTTGGAGCCTTGGCGCTCTCATATGTGTGTTTTGTTGTGAGGAGGAAGATCATGCTTGAGCACCACGCACGGGCATAAGATCGACCGGCTCGACTAACCCGGGCTTAGCTTGAGCTCGGCTTGGCTAGACGATGTGGTGTACACACTTATATTTTTAAATGAAAATAGTTTACCATTTATGCTGTTATTTTTTCATTACACGGTAAAACTAAGACCAATTCTTTCAGACTGGATCCGACTTTCGTCCCACTAACAAAATAACGTGTTCAGTTTTGTATTTCGTCTATTTGAGCAATATTGTTTTTTAGTGCAAATCCGAGTTGACTCGTTTGTGCAAGCAAATTGATATTGACGAGAGGCTGTTTTATCTTAGAGGTGGCGGCGAAAGATACGAACTGCTTTACACATCCGAGCAGATAGCCGGAACATTTTCAAGAGAGTGACATTGTCCTCAACTCAACCATTGTTTTCCAACAATTTGAAGACGATCTCTGAAAATAATGACTTCGACTGCAAATATTGACAACGTTGCGCCTTCATCCGTGTTCTAGATCCCACTTGTGACAGGTGCCCTTTCAGATTCGAAGGGTTGCACTTCAAACATTGACATCAAAAGATGGAATTTTTTCTATCTATGAGAAAGATTGTAGGCGTGCTGACCTCTGACAAGCCACAACTGCCTGTGAAACCCAACGAAGCTGATGCAGATCAGATGACTTCCTGTACAAAAAAAATCAAAACAACTGCAGACTTGGATAGAGCGAGACTATCTGTGCAAAAACTTCTATCTCAACGGACTCAGCGATGATCTATATGACTACTACAAATCCGACGAATCAGCAAAAATAATCTAGAAGGCGCTGAATAAGAAATACGACATAGAGGAGGAAAAAGCGAAGGAATATGTTGTAAGCCGCTACTTCAAATTCCATATGACAGATAACACGTCAGTAGAGATGCAGTCGCATGATCTTCAGAAAATAGCTCATGAGATCATCTCCGAAGGTGTGATTTTAGATGAATAGTTTCAGATTGCTATTATTATTGACAAACTTCTCCCAGATTGATTTTTTTTAAAGAATGTATTGAGACATAAGACCAAGGATCCTTAGATAGCATAATCACTCGTCTCCGTATTGAGGAGGAGGCTCGCAAGCAGAACTAGAAAGAGGAAGTGTTGGATGTCACCAACAACAGCACTAAAAAGATCCGTTGTTCTGAAACCAAATCAGAAGTCATTTAAGAATCAGAACCGCTGCAACAAACAGAATTGAAACCCGCAAGAGAACAAAAAAGCACAACAACGACCAATCCAAAAGAGTGATCCTAAATAGTTGTTTTTTGTGTCAGAAGGCCACATGGCACGCAAATGTCAAAACAAGGCAGGCTCTGCACCGCATGCAAACCTAATCGAGGAGCTTTTTATGGCTACAATTACTGAGATTCACCTTATTGGTGGATCAAAGGGTTGGTGGATAGATATTGGTGCTTCCTGCCATGTCTGCTATGATCGTGATATGTTCACTACATACACGGTTGCTGATAATCAGAAAGTGTTGGGAGATTCTCACACCACTAAAGTTGCTGGGATTGGAAATGTGGAAATCAACTTTACCTCTAGAAAGACAATTCTCTTAAAATATGTGATGCATACTCCAAAGATAAGAAATAATATGGTTTTTGGATTTCTTTTTATTAAAGTTGGCTCTTTACTCAAGTTATAGGGGCTAATTTGTATATCTTAACTTATGAAGGAATGTTTGTGGGAAAGTGTTATACATGTGAGGGAATACTTAAATTGAATGTTGAATCTAATAAAATGACCAGTTCTGCTTATATGGTGTGTGATTTTAATATTTGGCACTGTAAATTATGTCATTTTAATAAACGTATAATTCATAACATGAACACCTTAGACCTAATTCCTATGATGTTAGAAACTGGTTTTGATAAATGTGAATTCTATACTCAAGCCAAAATCAAAAAGAAAACACAAATCTGTTGACAGAATATCTGAACCCTTAAACTTAATTCTGTCTGACACATGTGAACTTGATGGCACATTGACTAGACATGTACATTTTTATTTTATCACTTTTATTGATGACTGTTCTGGTTTCACTTATTTATATGTTATGAAAAATAAAAGTGATGCATTTCACATGTCTAAAACATTAAAAACTGAAATTGAGAATCAATCCAATAAGAAAATTAAGATACTTTATAGTGATAGAGGAACAAAATATGAGTCTAGTCCAATTCTGGATTTCTATAAACTACATAGTATAACACATGAGAGAACTGCACCTTATTCATCTGAAATGAATGGTAAAGCTGAAAGAAAAAATAGGATCGTTACCGAATTGATTGTAGCCATTTTATTAAATTTGGGTGCAGCAAAACATTGGTGTAGGGATATATTATTAACTAAATGTTATGTATTAAACAGTGCTTAAATTAAAAAGTAAAATTTCACCTTTTGAAATTTTGAAAAATTACAAACTCAATGTGTCATATTTTAGTACTTGGATATGTTTGGCCTATGTTTGTATTGCAGACCCTAAGAGAATAAAATTGCAAGAAGCATATGAACGTGTATTTATTGACTATGCTATTAATAGCAAAACATACAGATTTATGGCCTAAATACACATAACATAATTGAATCAAATGATGTTGATTTTAATGAATCAAAACTCTTTTTAAATTAAGGAATAGTGAGGGGTATATCAAGTAACAATATGCCTATTAGAACATAACTTAATGAATATTCTGAAAATGAACTTAGAAGAAGTAAAAGATCAAGAACCGCAAAAGATTTTGGTTCAAATTTTTGTGCTTTTACTATAGAGGAGGATCCTTTAAACTTCCAAGATGTCTTATCTTCCTTAGATGTCATTTTTGGCAAGAGATTATAAATGATGAGATTGATTATTGAAATCTAACAAGACTTGGCACTTACTAGATTTAACACCTGGTTGTAAATCTATATGTTGTAAATGAGTGCCTAAAAGGAAATTAAAACTTAATGAAATAGTTGATAAATATAAAGCACGTTACTAGCTAAATATTTTAAAAAAAGAGAAAATGTAGTGGTTTTTTTTTTTTACCTTTTTCATTTGTAACAAGAATTACATACATTCGAGTATTAATTTCACATTAATCTATTCATAATATAATAATACATCGAATGGATATTAAAACTGCTTTTTTAAATGGCGAACTAGAAGAGGAAATTTATATGGATCAACCTGAAGGATTTGTAGTCCCTGGTCAAGAATATAAAGTTTGCAAATTAGATAAATCATTATATGGTTTAAAACAAACCCCTAAGAAATGACATGAAAATTTTGATATTTTAATAATCTCACATGGTTTTAAAGTTAATGAAAGTGACAAATGTATTTATTATAAATTCGAGAATGACATTTGTACTATCATATGTCGATATGCGGATGACCTACTTGTTTTTGTGTCAAACATACATGCCATAAACGCTGTTAGATCTTTGTTAAGTGCCAATTTTGACATGAAAAATCATTGTGAGGCGAGTGTAATCCTTGGTATTAAGATTACTAGGTCTGAAAAGATTTTCTTTTTGAAACATTCTCATTATATTGAGAAGATCCTAAAAAATGCAATTACTTTGACTGTAAGCCTGCATGTACACCATATGATCACAATGTAAAGCTATTTAAAAACACTGGTGAAGGTATATAACAGTCAATTATGCAAGGATCATTAGCAGCCTTCGCTATGTCACTGATTATACTAGACCTGATATTACCTATGTCGTGAGGTTATTGTGCAAGTTTACCAATAGACCTAGACACCTAGTATAGAGCATTGGCATGCTGTTGAGAGGGCCATGAGATACCTAAACTGAACTATGAACCTTGGAATACATTATGAAAATTCCAGCTGTTATTGAACGTTATTCCGATGCAGACTGTAATACTTTATCTGATTATTTAAAAGCGATCAGTGGCTATATATTTAGCATTGCTAGAAGAGCAGTTTCTTGGAAATCCAAAAGAAAAACTATTCTGGCTCTTTCCACTATGAAGTCTAAAATGATAGCACTAGTTATAGCTAGTGATGAAGCATATTACTTAAAAAAATCTGCTAGCTAAGATTCCCTTATGAGAAAAACTGATACATGCTATGTTGATCCGTTGCGGTAGTACCGCGGCTAGTATTATAGAACCGTTATTATAACCATAAGAGATGACAGATACATCATAGGCAAGGAAGCAGAGGTGCGGCTTATGGGTGACGTACTGCGTATCGAGTGCGGCTGGGGTGTAGGGGTGTGGCAAGATGTGCGTACGAGTGCGCCATGTGGCATGTCTCCCCGTATTTAGGCTCGGGGGATGCGGGAAGGGTGTAGATTTGTGGTGCATTGGTGGCGTGAAAGGTAAATTTCAGATTGGAATAGTCTTACCTATGCCTATGCTGAATACAGGATAATATGATTAGCATATTTTCATATGAAAACTTAAGACAAATTATGCTATTAGGACAAATATATAATAGTATATATATTTTAGCATGTGAAACAAATTTAAGACTACTGTTATGCTATAAGCATTTGAAAACTTAACAACATAATAACATAATTTGTATAACAGCATAATTCAGAATGACATATGCTTATAGGTAAGAGTATAAGCATAATACAAGATGACATATAACAGCATAATAGCAAAAATTTTCCTAATAGATTTTATCACATATATATATATATATATATATATATATATATATATATATATATATATATATATATTAGAAAGTAAAATAGATGGATTGCTGACGTGGAACACCTAATTTTATTACAAATCTAACGTGGTAGATTTATGCAGCTTCTCGAAAATATTGAAAAACACCAACATTCTTTTCATTTTTCATTCCCACCGCGTAAGGCACCGCCCTCAAATTAAATAAATGGAAAAAAAAAAAAAAAAAAAAAAAAAAAAAACTGCCATCTCGATTTGCGCATGCGGTTGTCTTCCCCTTCCCCAAATCCAACCCACCGAAATTCTCATGTCCAAAGTTGATAATTAACAACCGTATCTGCATTCTACTGCTTACCCGGTTGCCAATTGCAATCCTACTTGCGTACGCTGGTGATTTCCTCCTCTCTTTCAATACATCTTCCTCTAACAAAATTAAGTTATTTTTTTGTTCAGTTGGTCAGGAGTTTAGAATTGAATCCCTGGTACGTACACTGGTGATTTTCTCCTCCTCTAATTCAGTAAGTCTTCTTCCAAAAAAAATAATTTATAGTTTTCTTCTGTTGGTCAAGAGTGTAAAATGGAATCCCTGGTTCGTCCTCGATATTCCACCTTATTTTATCAAGTACGACATGTTATATGTTAAAGTCTTCATTACCATTTCGAACGTTGGATTGGAGCATCTAATTTTGGCTTACTTACAGTTAAGGGTTGGTCCGACTCATGTCTAGTATCATGATCACATGATCCTTCTTCTGTTAATTTCATTTCGTTCACACTTCTGACAAAGTTTTTGTTTCAACAATTTTTGAATGATATGTTTATTTCTATGCCAAGTTAAATAACAATTTTGATTATTATAAATACAATTCTATTATACATTTATTACACGAGTGTAGAACGTTTGTTTACTGGTTTGTAATAACTTTTAGGGATGTACGCCTTAAAAAGTTGTCGCCCTAAATGTATTCAATCATTATTAGCTAGAAGGGAAGTTCAGCTATTTGAAAAAATATTCATATTATAAGCATAGTAACAAACAAGTTTAACTTAGATTTTTTCCTTCATCTCCGGAAGCTGACGATGGAAATTAAGTTGTCATTAACATCAGTCTATAACCTTTCACATGACATGTTATATAAGTCGATGACGTGAGAGTAAAACATATACATATATATATATATATATATATATATATATATATATATATATATATATATATATATATATGTAGGTATGTATGTATTAAGTAGAAATGTAATAACAAATTTGTGTACACTAAATTTACTATATTCCTAAAGGTTTAAAACGTATTTTTTTTAACAGGATGGTGAAGAACCATGCTTGCACCAGTATTAAGAATAAAAAGATATTTGCAATAAGGAAGTTTGAAATTTCTAGATGCACCATCAATCTTTGCATGTTCTAATATAAATTATCTTTAAGGAATATGTTTGCATTATCTCTTAGTCACTGCATTTTATCCTTCAGTGTAATGGAATTGCAACGTCAGAACTATTTAATAGGGTAAGGTAGACCATGCTGGTGACATTTGACATCATGGCATTATTAGTTGAATACACAGTATGATCATTTTAAACATTGTTTTCTTTTACTATAATGGCGGAGTTGCATCCACGACTAGAAGAAGCGTTGTCTGCATATAGAAGAGTTCCAGAAAATATGATTTGTATAATGTGTTGCACAAATATAACCTACTTTCTGGAACCCTTCTTCTTAGCAGATGCAGCCACTACTGCATGTAGCCGTGGATGGGAAATCATCATTATTTGAAATAACCAATGTCTGTAATCACACAACTGTGTACTAAACTTAAAATGCCACGACATCAAATATCATCAGCATGATCGATATTACCTTATCAGAGAGTCCAGACCTACCAAAACTATGATTTATGCACGAAGTAGTGCAATAATCATATTTGTGATATTGACATCTTTATATCAGCCTTTTTGGAATTGCATCATATACATGACTGATGCTAACCGATGTTTATTTCATTCATGTTTGAGATGACCTATTTAGGCTACTTAGTTCAGCCTGCATAACACAATATGGGGTAATTTTAAAACTTCCCTAATGGTTCCATCGAATACATGAAAATGTATAATCCTTTTTTTCAAGGACTGACACTTGCTGTATGAATATTGGTGTATGATTGAATAAGTTATGGATAAATTTTTGCAGTAACTATTGTAGGCAAACATGCTTTTTTTTTTTTTTTTTTTTTTCTAAAATGATATTTCACTGTCAGCCTGACACTATAACTGCTGTAAATATTTTTTTGGCTCAATATGAATGCCTAATTTGTTTCGACACTGATGTCATTTTGTTGCAATTAATAGGATTTCATGTTGCCGGTCTTGTACCATATTGCCTGATCTTTGTTTGTAATTTACTTGTTGTCTGGTATGTTTTAACTTAACAGTATTTCTACTTATTGTAAAGAATAAAATCATAGGCTTCGAATCGATGAAGTGGAAGCAAATATACATGTAGGCGGGTCGTATAAAGCATTTTTACTGCATTGATTGTGTTTATTGCATAACTCATCATTTGCAAAATAACGTGGATGTAGGAATGTCACCATCTTTTTTCTTTGGATCTATTACCTATAATAGAAATTACAATTTTTTAGATACTGACGTGGGAATGTTTATCACTGTTTAGATCCAACGTGGCATAATTTTTCGGCTCTTCGCTTCTCATTACCACAGAGTCCAAGATAAAAAAGAACAACGAGTTCCAAAAAGAATCATTACCTCGAATATCGCCATAACTTCATCCTCCAATTTTTCCGGATTTCCCAAACCTAACTGGTGCGTGCGGTTTAAGAAATAGCAATGTCGATTCCAGCTGATTTCAATGTCTTTAACGCTGATTGTCTACTCTTCCCTCCACTCCGTCGTCGGTAGCAGGTTTTATCCATCGCTCCACCCCACGGTATGTCAGTCGTCAACATCGTCAATTTGTTCTTATCCTATCATCCAAAGGTATTGATGCACACAGTTCGTCTTGGTCAGAAGTTGTCGAACCACAACGGCGAGTGTTAACATATGCTCTAATTCCTTGTACGATTCCTGATAAGTTACCTTTTGGCTAAGGTTTACATTGACTACACCAGTCTTTACTCCCTAATAATTTGTGATGCTTCTATTTGTTGTATAAGTACCAATTAATTATTTGAATTAAATAATCCATCCATAAGAATGCGAAGCTTCAACTTTTCGCTATACAAAATGACTACTTACATATTCGACGAAGATCCAGTATTAGCTAATTAACTACATTTAATGCTTAACGTAAAATAATTTTGCTCACTACGTGAATACTCCAGTTTTACCGACTGGTATTATGTCAGCATAGAAAATAGTAATTATGGTCTCATTACACCATTTCCACAACAAATGTTTAGATTGATTGTTTGACGGTTTTTTGATTATTTTTTGTTCTTACTTATCTCCACTGGATATTATGATCTTCTCGGTATGACATATGCAGCTTGCTGAAAATTCGATAACTGAATATAATTTACGTTAAATATCGAAGAGTGAAACAAATTGGATATATCTTTTAATCATTAAGGGCTAGCTAAAGAGACCAAAGTTGAAGAGGATGGAAAGCTTATTGATATCCAAAGAAGATGAAAATAGAAAAACAAACTTGTTGACGTGGATAGTCCAAAATCGATCCTCCTCCTCATTTACGCACTCCCTGCGCTTTTCTTTCATTTCTTCCAAAAGGAAAAAACGGTCCCTACCCCAGATTAACTTGGCTCTTCTCCTATTTTTATTTTTTCCCTACTGCCCCAATTCCACACTCATCCGCTTGATTTCTACTCGACAACCTTATCTTGAGCTTTTAATTTAATTTCTTCCCACTTCGGTTTCAGTTTCATTCCCCCTTTCAACATCAATTTCATTCCCACAACATTACCCCAATTCACTTTTAATTTCATTCTCAAATTATTTTCCAATCTGTTTTTCAGATTCATTCCCAAATTATACATGCCATCCTTGACTGTTATTATTTTACATTAGCGTCATAATCTTTTTAATAGTGTCCCTGAATTGTTTGTTTATTTCAGACCCCCTTCAAGTGAACAAGTAAGCCCATTTTGCACATGCTGCCAGACTCCTTTTCCAAACGAATGCATGTTGAAAATTTTTGCAGCTTAGATTTTATCTTCTATTCAATATGTTCACAAATTAATTATATAATACAACAAGTTATTTATTTGAACAATTTGTTGAAGAAGTTCATAGGACAAGTGTAACAGTCAAACGAGGGTACACCAACGAGAAAGGGTGGTAGAAGAGGAATATTGATATTTGAACATAAGTTATTGCATTTATTTACCCTTTTTCATCATATTACTTACTGCCAATATCAAAAAAATTACGCACCATCGGCTCTGCAAGATGTTATAGAGTACAATATGTCAGTAAGTGTTTATTATTTTTTTACTACCTTTTTGTTTGTCTTTTTTATGCTAAATATATGTATATTATTTTTTTCATGGATGATCAGTTAAACATATTGGTCATTGGTGTAATATTTCTATGAACACATAATCATCCATTTCTAAGTTACTGTGGCCATAAAGTGAAACCTTGCATTCCTGTTTTCCTACTTACTTTCGTCTTCATGTAAGTTCGTGAACAGGTTGGATAATTTCTTAATCATGGTAAAGGATTTGATATGCACCATGTTTATAATCGATAATGGAAGTACCAAATTATTGAATCAACAGTTTTACATTGTCGGTACCACATGGTGTAGATGCACATAATCAACAAGTTTATGTTGTCAGTCCCACATGGTGTAGACGTCATAAATCCTATTTGTTAATGTTGTCGAATATGTGCAGTATGGCTTGAATGGAATACGGGGTGGAACTGAAAACAGTACAATGATAAATGATTTATAACACGATCAAATGCTAAAATAATGTTGCAAATTGTAAGTGAGCACCATCGACGGAATTGTAGTTTGTTTAACTAGATATAGCGACGAAAATTTTGTTACTAGGAAATAAAAAAACCTTTAAGGGATTTTCATTTTGGAAAATTAGTAATTATAGGATATATATTCAATATTTTTTTAATTTATATTTTTGAACTTCAAGTTAGCCTTCAGTTAAATCTTTACTGGTGAAGCCTAACAATATTGAATATGAGAGATTAACCGAAAAGCAGGATTTCATTTTCATTATGTCGTAGTCCATAATAAGAAGTCATGTTCATATCGATTATGATAGCTATGAATGTTTAACCATAAGTCATGTCTGAAACAATATTACTCGTTCAGTTGATATATATATTTGACTGAAGATCCAATTTGTGAAAATTATAAAAAGAATAATAAACTTCTGCAGTTACAGATATTCTAATACAAGTGTTCAATCCACCATGCTTGAATTTGTTATTTGAATAATATTTTCCTATGCAATTTTATTCTTTCAACCTAAGTTCAGATAATATTCATTACTCAATGGATCACTACAAAAGGCAGCTTAAATAGCGACGGGGTGGGGCAACGGTTAGCGACGGCTAAAAAAGCGGCCGTCGCTTGCCGTCACAAACCGTTGCTCGATTTGCAGAATAATAACTGCCGAACCATCCTCTTCCTCATTATATTTTTTCCCCAAAATCAATCCTAAACCCTACCCGTCGCCATTTCTTGCTGCTCCGATTCCAAGCCTCCAATTTCATTTTCAAGGTATTGATTTCATTCTTCTATGCCTTCTAACTCTAGTTTATGCTTAATTAGGGTTAATTAGAGGGTTTGGTTGCTAATTTATATGAGTTTGCAAAATTGAATGTTTATGGATATTAAATTGGTTGTCTCGAGGGATGTTTATGATAACGGTTGTGTTGTGAGTTGATTTGGGGATAAGTGTAATTGATTAGGAGGGTAAAATCGATGAATATTACATATGTAATTGATTTAGGAAGTTGAAAACAATGATTATCACGTGTTTAATTAGACATACGATGATTGTGTTGTATGTAGAATGTGTGGTATGATGATTTGAAAATGAATGGAATTAATGTAATTGTTTAATGGTAGTAAATTGATTATTATTCAAATGGTGCAACGATGTCCCTACCCTACATGCATGCACTGTTATGTCCCCATCGGATGCAAGAATGGTCGGTCCAAAAGAATGCACTTGCAATTGAAAAAAAATTGTTTTGTTACTATAATATTTAGTAATCAAATGTTGATTAAAAATGTTAATTCAAAATAGTTCTTAATTTAGGTTTAGATCGGTAAGAATCTTGTTAAATGTGATGAAAATCATATTACTCAACTCTTTGAATTTTTTATGAATTGAAATAATTAACTTGAAAGCTTAGTTTATCTTTCAAAAATTTAAACTAACTAAAATTAATTTTATAATTTATACATTAAACTAAAATGAATCAAAACTTACTAAAACTAATTGTCATGTTACTTTACAAATTGAAATTATGAAAACTTATTATGTAGACGTCATATAGTCAAGGCGCGCACATAGGCGCAAAAAGGCGTAAGGCGCAAGTACGGGTCTTTTTTGAAGTTTAAGGCGCATCTTTTACTGAAGCGCTAAAAAAGCGCAAAAAGGTCCAAAGCGCAAAAGGCGTGCTTTTTCATTTGATGTGTGTGTTTCTTGTTTTAAACTTAGGTTGAATGTGTTTTGACTAATTATGTGAACCCCTTAGATAAATTTAGCCCCGTCCGACAAGTGTTGTATATGATCGTTATATAGATATTCGTTTTTCCATAAAACGGAAATCTATATTCATCTGATACAATATTCGTTGGATTTGTCCTTGTATTGGACAAGTTACAAATATAATAACGTAACCATATTTTATAAATCATTTCAGTTTAAACGGTTAACAAAATTTCGATGGCACTTCTTTTTTTTTCCCTGTGTACACGCATTTGTGTATGATACAGGGACCAAAGGGAAGTGCTGCCGAAATTTTGTTGAACCGTTTAACCTGAAAGGATTTATAAAATATGCTTACGTTATTATATTTGTAATGGGAAGTAGGTAGACCTGCCGTCAAAGTAGAAAGAAATAAACAAAAAAAACTGAAAACATGAAGTAGTTGTAAATGAAATTGTACAAGATTTCAATTAATACAAAGTGTTTGATCGAATTTTCTAACATTTTTGTTGCAAATCAGGAAAATGTTCGATTATTTTTGTGATCGTAGTTGGATGTATCAACCGCGTACCGGTAAGAAAGGGTCGATAAAGGAACATTTTTGTAACGGTGTCCAAGAATTTATTAGATTCGCTAAATCTAATAATCGGAGTAACCTAGACATTCGATGTCCGTGTAGTAAGTGCAAACATTTGAGGTATTGGAAGCCAGATGTAGTAGAAGTACATTTTTTTTCTCTCATTACTTCAGTGAAGATGTGAACTTGTCTTTCATATCTGTTCCTCGTAATGAAGAAGCCGTTGAACATGAGTCTTCTCAGACAATGTTATCTATTTTTAGACAACACGGAAGACCAGCTGGAAAATGTGTAGAAATATGGTTAAGCGATGAAGACTACAAAGTGGCACACACATATGTTCTGTTAAATTGTGTGGAAGTTGCACCATTTGTCAGGTTATATAAAATTCATGTTCAATTCAATTATATATACATCTATATTTATTTGTCTATATTAATAGAAAAGGAACATAACACATATTTGCAGTATATACGAATCACAACATCCATCTGGTGATCTCAGCAAA
Source organism: Allium sativum (assembly GCA_030737875.1). Lineage (NCBI taxonomy): Eukaryota > Viridiplantae > Streptophyta > Magnoliopsida > Asparagales > Amaryllidaceae > Allium > Allium sativum. Next base: position 253,476,425 of record CM060927.1, on the reverse strand, counting down.
GAATTTGCTGTATGGTTTTCAGACTATGTTCATGATCCCAAAAACTGTGTTGTTAACGAAGGATTACGACATCTTGCTATTGGACCAAAAAAAAATGTCAAGACTTATCCAATATACTTTGTCAATGGATTTAAATTCAACACCAATGATTACGGAGCTGAAAAATTAACGTATAATAGCGGTGTATTTGTCAAAGGTAGTGATGATCCAGAGGAGCATATAAAAGATTTTTATGGCGTCTTAACGCAAGTTGTAGAGTTGACTTATTATGTTCGTCCCTTAGAGCAAATTTATCTATTCAAATGCAACTGGTTTAGCAATGTTCCTGGTTCTGGAGTTAACGTGCACAAAGATTACAAGCTAATAGAGATAAGGCATACATCACGTTACTATAAGTATGATCCTTTCGTGTTAGCCAAGCAAGCACTACAAGTGTATTTTGCTCCGTATCCATCCTTAAAAAAAGATAAAGCAGATTGGTGGGCAGTTTTTAAAACAAAGGCAAGATTTACATTTGATGGAAATAATATTCTAGACGAAGCAGCGTATCAAGCGGATCTTGAGCCGAATACTGAAATTAGAATAGTTGATGACATTGATGTCGGGTCGTTGAATGATGAAGCGAATGTGTTAGTAGATGCATTTGAAAGCAATGAAGAAAATGATATAGAGTATGAGACTGAGTCTGCATCCGAAGATGATGAAGACTGATGTTATTTATTTATGTACAATTATGAGCTATGTTATGTTATGTTATGTACAATTATGAGCTATGTATCATGTTGTGTACTCTTGTGAGCTATGTAATAACAATGTTAATGTTGTGTACTCTTCTGAGCTATGTAATGATAATGATGACTGATGTTAATAATTCAAGTTATTTTGTATGCATTATATGATTGTAACAGATATGTCAGATAGACGCCGCTCGAGGAGTTCATCTCAGCCGACTCCTTCACCATCTCCTGCGCCAGGTGTAGGTCCTAGCAGCTCTGAGCCAGATCTGCGGCAATGTGCAGAGGTTGTTCCGAAGAGTGCTGGGTAAGTATCTAATTTATTTCAGTTTAAATTAGTTAAAAATATATGCTTTATCTATGTAAACATGTACGCAGCACCGGGTTTGAAATCGAGCCAGTGGAATTCATTTTAAAAGTGTCGAAGAAGTCGTACACGAGTAGGATGTCTGGGACTTGGCCTCATTGGGATAGTATCCCACCCCACATCAAGAACGTCATTCTAGCCGATGTGCTACTAAGTATTTATTTATTTTATTATTAGAAATTCATATATACTATAAATAATTCAAAATAAATTTAATTTGCAGGCGGCTGTTCGTGTAGAGGAGCGGGACATGCAGGTTTTTTTGACACACTGGAATATCAAAATGCGAAAGAATTACCGAGAAACAATTTCCAGGGCGAAGACATCAGGGAAGAAGCCTAAATGGATGGCTGACGATGTTTGGGCTGGATTTCTAGCATATTGGGATACTGAAGCAGCGAAATTAAGATATAATGAAAATAATCACATTTATGTTGATTGCATTCTTTTATTTAATAATGTATCAAATTTAATAGGAAGTAGCACAAAGGAATAAAGAAAATAGAGCTAAGAATCCTGGCTTACATCGCGGTGGCTCAAAATCATTCCAGCAGCATAGGAGAGAATTGGTATAAATTTGAAATAGTTTTTAGCATATGTTCACGTAAAAATTGAGTGCATATCATTCATTTTTATTTTTAGTAATTTTATTACTGTATATATACTCAGATGGCAAGGTATAGAAGGGAGCCTACGATGGCAGAGGTTTTCAGGCATACTCATGCGGTGGAGCATACTGATGACGAAGGGAACGTGACATATGATTGGGTGGATGACAAGGCTGCGGGCGTAATGGTAAATATACTTATTAATAATTAAAATATTTCATATTCGTTCATATCACATTATATTATTAAATTATATGACTATTGTAGGAGAGATATGATGCAGAGGCAGCTAGAGTGACGCAGTCCAGTGGACGAGATGAGCTTACGGTTGCAGAGTGCGATCGTATTTAGGATGCTATTATTAAGCCGCCTACTCGTAATAGGCGATACGGCTTCGGCAATCAGGAGGTACCTTTTTTAATTTAAGTTTACATTTAAAATGTATTCAATTAACATGCATTCTTTTACCTTCTTTTTATATTAACATGTTAAACTGACATTATAAATATATAAGCTTCAAATTGACATGTGTATTGATCTTCAAAGTCCATGTATATATTACAAGTCCATTTATAAATGTGAAATTGAACTATTTCGCAGGCTATTGATTTTCAGCGAGGATATAGGAAGTCCGTGGAGCAGGAGACTATAGCTCAGTTGAAGGAGCAACTGGAAGAGATGAACGATTGGAGAAGAAGCCAGCTGGCTCAGGAGATAGACGAGCGCATTGCACGCTATTATGATGAGCATGGATCGATGCCAGACGAGGACGATGGCGGGGATGCTACAAGCGAAGAAGAAGAAGACGACGAGTAGTTTGTTTGTTCTTGTGCTTGGGTATGTATATACACTTACTTTTTTATTTGCTTTATGTACGTACGATGATATTTGATGACGGTAGTGTGTAGTTTGATGTATTTTGATGTTTTGTGATGATGGGACGATGATATACGGTGATGATATTGTTTTTTGGATGTATGACGATGGTATGTTATGGTATTGTGATGAATTTAGTAATGTTTTGGATATATTGATGGATTTGGAATGATATTGATGGATTTGGAATGATATTGATGGATTGGTAGTGGATTGGGTTTGATGTGGAGGTTTGTTGGAAAGGTATTGCTGTGTAGTGCAGAAAAAATGCTCTAGATTTGCGACGGCTAGTAACGGGTAGCGACGGAATTTTGGTCATTACTTTGCGATGGCTTGCGACGGAAAGCGTCGGCTAACAACAAAGAAGAGCGACGGATAGCGACGGCGTTTTGGACAAAAATGGCCATGGCTTTTGCAACGGCTTCGCGGCAAAAAAAAACCACCTGACTTCTGATGATGCCACGTGGCAAGTATCCGTTGCAAGCCGTTGCTAATCGAGCGACGGAGTCGTCGCTTTTTCCGTCACTTTTTCCTCTCGCGACGACATTTATGGCGACGGCTTGCGACGGGTAGCGACGGCCGCCAACGCCTATTTGCCGTCGCTATTCACTGTTCCTTTTGTAGTGGATTTTGTATGACATATACTTGAAAATAAAACATACGGGACAAAATAATTATGTTATTTTCTTTATCCATTTGGTTCACTGTTTGGTATATGTACATGTCGCTTCACTGATTTATTTTTATCAATTGTATAACTCTACTTGAAATTTGGGTTGTCTTTGATGTATATTAATTAATTACTATTTTGGATCACTTTATATCGAAACCATTAGAACTATTCAAGAGAATAAAAAACTTGGACAAGGTTTTTCTCATGGAATTAATGTTGCCATTAACAACTATGATTCTGATTATTTTTACAACACCCAACCATAATTTCCTCATGGATTTTTTTTCCCTTGTATATATATACAAGTTATATATGACTTGAAGTTGTAAAATATTTCACCTCAGTGGTACTCTACTGAATATCTCCTAGTAGAGGTTGGATTCATGTCTTTTATGGTTTAAAATATATATGTTTGACAATGTGGATCACTTGATGTCATTAACAGTAAATGACAATTCCATAGGTGTTTTACCTATTGGTAAAATTATATGAATTTCATCATTTATGAGGTATTCAAGAATATGAGTTACCTTATATCATTTCAGTAAATGATTAACTAAGTCATTTTTAAGTATAATCTTGTGAAAATGGAATCCAGTATAAATTGAGTAATAATGCCATTACATGTCAGCTCTACTTTTTCATCCTCATCTTTCCAACATTCAAAACCACTGCAATATTGATGACCCAGTAAATTAAGTGCGCTGAAATTCTCTATGCATATTGCATTCGTTGTGTCCTTTAAGGTAATTTCTCCTGCCCTATTTTTGGTTTGCATGTAAATATTTAGTTCAGTGTATAACTATGATTAAATAAATTGTTATCCATAATAATTTACGAAATGTGTTTTAGGTTACATACGAAACCATAAACATACATGGTCATAATCCCTTAATCTCCTAAAATAAACAAATTCATATAATATAATCTAAGTAAAACATAGTAAAACGAAATTGCTAAACTATGATGTGTTAGGAATTTGTATATAATTATGGGGACACAATTAGAATTAACTAGAAAGATAGCCACATGAGATTTTGTTTAGTATTACTAAGGTATGTTGGTATAATGTGATAGAGAATGTACTTATGCCTACAGATGCACGTTTTAATTAATTTTTAACATTCAATTCAAGGTTTTCACACAAAAATTTGTGTGGAGTTTATTTAGAAGAAATACAAGCGATGAGTTTGAAAATCAACAACATCATTTACTATGATGAAATTGTTGAAATCAGAGTGTAGTGCCATAGCTATAACAATTACAATACCAAAATAATATGTGCCTCAGCATTGATATGTGAATGTTTTTTGCACTTTGAATCTATAACCTTTGTTAACTAGATTTCGTGACTACTAATCATTATCCGATATCATGCCAGACTTCACATCTTACATATTTGACTGTAATATTGATAGACTTCTACTAAAATAAGATTTGCATGGCAGTTTTATTGTATATTTTGCCATGGTTTAAACTCTGTCAACTATTTACACTTATACATGATTTAGTCTCCATAGTTTCTTGTGTATTGGTTGTTCAAAATCTTGGTTTCTGGTTTTGACTGCCATATTATAGGTTTTGTAGTATCTTCATATTTAATTTCACTTTTATTATCCTCATATTTAATTCCACTTTTTGGGGGAGTGGATTGCAGCATTATGTTGTTTACATTTATTTTATTTAGATACCATTGAATTATCATGTGTATAACTAGAATGCAATTCAATTTAAGATACATAAATGGGACTATAGATTAATAGTGAAAATATAATAGGATTGGAATTGCCTAAAAAATATCTCCTATGTAAGTGTATGCGAACCCTTCTAATACTTTTGAAGCTTGACGAACATATTCTGTAGTTTTGAACATTGTAAAAAAGGTAACAAACAGTAACACGATTACAGTGATTTAGAGACGTTAGGAAGTATGGAGATTCAACTTTCTGCTGGTAGCTAGAAGGCACCAATTCATTGGAGATTAATAATGATCGCATAATTAGTAAGTCTATGATCAAGAAAAAGAAGAAAAAAAATTGTTTTCAAGTTCTGTTTGTGGTATTGATCCATGCATCCTATACTTCATCATACCATTATTGTTGTTGCATATATAATCTCTGATTAACTCAATGATTTTCTTGGATTCAATATTTTATTTTTTTCATGAAACTTCTGCCTTCTTTCAATCTTCAGCGTACTAATTTAATTTGTTTCTGCATAGGAGTATGCCATCATAGTACAAAATAATGATCTTCAGTTGCCTAATTAGTAATTGCTACACTTCTATTTTTCAGTTTTATTTCTAAGAATTTATAATAGGACATTGATTGGCTTTTTTATGAAGATAGAAATCACATGTATGTAACCATTATATGCGAATGGTTTCTTTCCCAATTCAATGAGATAATACTTGTAGCCACAAAAGTCAATGCGTACCCAATATTCAGTTAAATTTGCAACCCCATAGATAAAAAGTTATTACACCAATGTAATATTTAATATACTGTCGATTGTTATTCAATAACATAGCATATTCCTTGATTGAAAAGGTTAAAGTAGCAATCAGTTAGCTTTAGTGTTCTATCTAATGCAGTTACATTTTTAGCTATAAACTTTGGAATTTAATTGAATTACTCAACTGCTTATAATGTTTGATACGATGACTGTCATCCTTTTTTATCTTGAGAAGCTGCTACTGTTATCTTTATTTAATTAATAAAGTTAATCCCCTGAGCAAATCCCTTCAGTTGAGTCTCATATTCCAAATTTTTCTTAAATGCATATGAATTTGCAGCTTAACTTCTTACTTGCAAACCCTACTTAAATTTTGTTTTTGAAGTCCTATATGCATATGCTCAATCAAGGCATAAACGTTCTACACCACACTTGTAACACCCCACGTCCATTAATGTCACTCACAAAGGGAATGCATTAACTTCTATGGAGCATTGTAATTGTGTATAGAACAGAAACTTAACAACAAGACAAATATAAACAATACTTAGAAATTTAAAACTTTATTCATTGCAGCAGTAAACACATATGTTTGATTACATCATCAAAAACCAGAGTCAAAGTACATAATATCCATTTTGACTAAATCAAAGTACATAAATTGAAAGAAATAACCCCAGTACAAAATAGCCATAAATAAGAGAGGCTGAACTTTACTTCAGCGATCCAAGCAACTTCTAAAAGCAGAGATACAACTGTCCAAAATCAAGCTCCACTGGTGCTAGTTCCAACCTGAGCACCTTGGGGGTGGGGGGGGGGGGGGGGGGAGGAAGAAAAGAGGAGGAAACAAAGGGGGTCAGACATAAAGTCTGGCGAATGCGATAACTTTAACAATACAATTACCAAAATAACTAGGCTAAGGCATAAGTTGGAAAATAGGGAAATGACTGTGAACAATTGGGTATAACAAAACAAGGAAATAAGATGAACAAAGATAACATTAAAGCACACCTAAACCACTATAAGATGATTACTACACTGCACCACCACTACTATACTGCACCACCACTAGTTACCCTAAGGTTGATCCCGCTTACAGAACTTAATAATGATAATGGTAGTTTCGTGCACCCCTAGTTGCCTTCATAGGTGCCGCTTGCCCCTATCTCCACTAGGTGTACCCACTACCACCATGCGATCGGCTCCCTAACTCGTAGATACCCGTGCTAGGGTGTATCACTCCCCAAAGTGGCAACCCGATACCACCAATAATGCACAGCTTATACCTACACGATGCAACAACGTCTTACCGACCAGTCCGGGTCCACACACGCATATGAACCCGTTGGACTTGTGTTGCTACCGCTAACCCCGTTTGGCCTCTTATAGTCAAGCCCAGTATGTGTGTCCCGTCCTCGACTTGGGTTGAGCCCACAAAGATACGTATGGATTACTGGTTGAAACGGGCCCCCATTACTTGACACAAGCTATTCACCTAAGCTTGGTCCCCTCTAATACATCCCACTTAACCCTCTTCTTATTCATGTTCACTTACATGTTTCAATTTTGGTTAAGTGTTTCTAATCGTATTTCAAATGCCACCAAAGGCACCCACTAGATTCCACATGTCACCCAAGGCACCCACTTAACCCCCTCATGTCCCACTACATGTTTATCTGGTTAAGTGTTTCTTAATTCATTAAGACCGTAACCTCATAAAGACCTCCCACATTAGACTGTCATTTGTGGCAGCTGAATTTGCCGGGCGGGTCCGGGCAGTCTTACACCACAAAAGAGCCTAACCTCGTGTCTTTACAACTATTACGCATTTAATTTATGCCTAAGACCTCCCACATTAGACTGGCATTTGTGGCAGCTGGATTTGCCGGGCGGGTCCGGGCAATCTTACACCACAAAAGAGCCTAACCTTGTGTCTTATACGATTAATTCCACCTAATTAATTATTCCCCAATTTGAATTAATTTCCCTATTCAAATAATCAATCAATTCCAAATTTAACGATGTCCATAATTGACTCAATTATGTACATCTATTTATGGTATGCAAAATCATACCAATTTCATCACAAATTTATTTTATGCCATTTAAGGCATTTATGCCAATTCTTAATATTAAATCTTTTATACTATCCCCTTTACCCCACGTTGTACGTTCGTTCGTTTAGCGTAAAATATACGTTACTCGAAAAGTCTAACTCATGGAATAAAGAGAAAACATCACAACATACATATAGATAAAACTAGATCTAAACATAAGGGGTGAACTTGCATGTGTGAATGATGTTCTACATCTAAAACTTGCATATGCCAAAGTTACAACTTGCATGAAACTACATATGTCATAAATCCAATTCTAAAGGTGTGAACTTGTTTAGGTAATAGTCACAAACTTGCATAAATCATGTATGTCATGGATCTACATCTAAAGGTGTAAACTTGAATAGGCAATAACACAAATTTGCATAACATGATTCATATTCCAAACTCATATATTTATATAAACTTGCATATGTGATTTATGCAACATAACAATGGTGTAAACTTACATCTAAACATGTAAACTAGCATGTAGAATTTATCATAGAACTCACACATGACATAGCCTAACTTTAGATCTAAAATAGATGTCATGAAACATGTAAGGTTATACATAACTTTCACTAACTTGCATATGGTCCACATCTAAATCAACACCTAAACTTGCATACATACATATGATTTATCATATGAATCAACATAACCAAACTAGCATATAAACAACATGATGATTTGATTATACATAAGCCAATCATAGAATTACAATACAGATGATAGCATCATAACTTTTCAACATAGACGATAACATCACAACATAACATCATAGCATTTACAACATATATGATAACATCACAATTTTACAACATAATTATAACATGCGGTCAATAATTCACATCATATCCATGTAATCCACATCATAACTTAGTCCAATTGAATTGCTAATTATTTTATTATAGAAATTGAGCTCACAACTCAAAGAAGGTCTTGAGTTCTGAATTCTGAGTTCTGAAGTTGTATTAGCTTTCCTTTGAAGAAGATTCGTTGTTAGAGTTGAAAAGGATTGAATTTGATTTGCTTTCTTCCACTCTAATTGGCGGCGGCTATTCTAAGCTGGAAGGTGACGGCATGGAGGCCATGAGTCTAATTTTATTTTGATTTTAAGGTTTGAGTCTATAGGTGTTTTTATAGAGTTTAGGATTAGTTTAAGCCGTTCGATCAACCCAGAATTAATCCCAGCCAATTAGAGCAGATCAGAAACCCTAATGAGTCAGCACACAGTCATTAACAGTCACTAATCAAATCTGGCCCGGGGGGAGGGGGTGGGGGGTTCGACCCCCAGGCCCTATGGTCGACCTGGTCAGGGTAGGTCGACCCTCAGGTCGGCACTATGGTCGACCTGGCCCTGGCGAGAATTTTTCCACCTAGCCTGTTTGACTCTGAAATTTGAATTTTTCGAAATCTGTTTTGAATTTTCTGAAACTTCCGATGGCCATAACTTCTTCATACGAAGTCCAATTCACGCAAACTCGGATTCTATCTCAACCATAATTCCGAGACGAACACAATGGCGCAACCCATTTCCCTTAATTCTTACATCTGAGATTAGTTATTCTTTAATTTGATACTATAGTGTTAACAGAAATATGGGGTGTTACATTCTCCCCTCCTTAAAGGATTTCGCCCCCGAAATCTCTAAGTTAAGGAGAATGCATATCCTAACATCCAATCAACCATCTACTCAATCATCAAACACAGGCATCCATTGTCCTTATAAAATTCCTAATGCTGTATGAACATATGCAAGAAGTGTGTGTATATGTTCTCTATCTAATGCAAAATCAGGCGGTCTACTAATTCAGTTGACCTCCTTAATGCAAACCATGATAGTGCCATGCGTCCATTATGTATGCGAAAGAATCCTATTGATACATATTATTTCTACATGTGTGCACAACCATTCACCAAAATGCAACATCCACATGATAACACAACCATTATAGATCCATTAACTTAAATATGCAAACACATTTATATGCAATATGAAGTGACTGAGCCGATCTAGTGCCTAAAGTGTGTGTATATGCATCCACGAGCAACCACTAACAAACACTTGCATCCACATGCATCCATCATACATAACATGTCTCAAACACATGTTTCAACCATAGGATTACCCTATTTAAAGGTCAAAGATACCAGCGAGAGGGCATACTAAAGATAAGTACAAGCTAAGCGGTAAAGGAGAAATTAAAAGACATACCCTCAAAAAGAAAAGGGTACAATGAACGCATCTTCTCTTCTATCTCCCAAGTAGCGTTGCTCTCATCATCTCCCCATTGCACTTTGACTAGCTTGACCTCTCGATTCCTCAACTTCTTAACCTCTGACCCAAGAATGCACGAAGGAGCTCGTCGAATCGTCGCATCACGCTCTATCTCCACCTCTCTAAGCAAGCTCGGCTCTACCACTTCCGCGGTCTCGTGCAAGCACTTCCTCAAATGTGATACATGGAATACATCGTGTACACCACTAAGTCTCTCGGGCAACTCCACTCTATGCGCCATCTGTCCAATCCTCTCCTTAATAAGAAACGACCCTACGAACCTTGGTGCTAACTTCCCAACGGACCCAAAGAGAACCACATTCCGTAATGGAGACACCTTGACAAAGACCATGTCCCCAATATCAAACTCAAGACCTGTCCTCCTCTTATCAGCATAAGATTTCTGCTTATCTTGCGCCGTCTTCATCATTCTTCGAATCAAATCGATCTTTTCCTAAATCTCTCTAATCATATCGGGTCCAAGCAAGATCTTATCTGTAGATTCCCACCAACATGTAGGCGAACGACACGGCCGTCCATAAAGAGCTTCGAATGGTGCCATGTCAGTGCTAGACTGAAAGCTATTATTATATGCGAACTCCACCAATGGACGATGTTCCTCCCACGTACCTCCGAAGTCTAAGACACATAACCTCAATAGGTCCTCTAGAATACGATTCACCCTCTCGGTCTAGCCGTCCGTCTGAGGATGATATGCGGTGCTCAAACATAACCGAGTCCCTACCGCATCTTGCAAGCTTTTCCAAAATTCGCTAGTAAAGATAGGATCGCGGTCGCTCACTATGCTAGAAGGAACACCATGCAAACAAACTATCTCTCGAATGTAGACAGAGGCTAACCATGGAGCAGTCCTCTTACTCTTCACGGAAATGAAATGGGCGCTCTTAGTAAGTCTGTCTACCACGACCCAAATTCCCGTATTACCCTTCCTCGATCTCAGTAACCCATCAATAAAGTCCATCGAGACACTTTCCGATTTCCATTGTGGAACCTCCAATGGGTGAAGCAACCCACCGGGCTTCTTTTGCTCTGCTTTTACTTGTTGGCACACCAAGCATCTAGCAACAAATTCGGCCACATCCCTCTTCATATCGGCCCAAAAGTAAACTCGTCTCATGTCCATGTACATCTTGTCTCCGCCTGGATGGATGGTCATCTTCGAACGATGTGCATCATCAAGAATGGTCATCCTCAAATTCTCATCCCGTGGTACACAAAGTCTACCATCCCTACGTAACCAACCCTTTTCATCTAGGGTATACCTACGGAGATGGCCCGATGACTCCCCCCTTTTGAGCTTCTCTACTAACTCAATCAACTGTGGGTCATCTCGTTGTGCCTCACCAATTCGTCCCAAAAGCGTAGGTCTGACCCCTAAGGATGCTAGCAAACCGGGTACAAAGTCAATGGAAGGTCTAAAGTCAAACGTAGAGATGAACTCTAAGCTTCGCCGCTCAACAAACAACGGACTCAAGGACAACCTTTTCCTACTTAAGGCGTCTGCCACCACGTTACCCTTGCTAGGGGTTTATGCTATTTCGAAGTCGTAGGATGCTAAGAATTCCATCCACCTTTGCTGCCTCAAGTTCAAGTCCTTCTGAGAGAACAAGTATTTTAGCGATTTGGGGTCACTGAACAATTCGAATTTCTCGCCAAGAAGATAATGGCGCCAAGACTTGAGCGTGAAAACAATAGCGGCCAACCTAGGTCATGCGTAGGGTAATTTTTCTCATGCACTCTCAACTGTCTTCCTCCATAGGCTATTACCCTTCCCTCTTGCATTTAGACTGCGTCTAGTCCTGTCCCACAAGCATCGGTATAAACGGTAAATGGCTTACTCGCATCTGGCAACACTAAGATTGGGGCTGTGGTCAAAGCTTTCTTTAAACGTTGGATCGCATCATCACAATCTACGTCCCACGTGAAAACTAGGTTCTTCTTCATCAAGCGTGTTAATGGGGTTGATATTTTTGCGAAGTCTTTGATAAACTTCCTATAGTAGCCAGCCAACCCTAAGAAACTCCTCACCTCGGTAGCACTTTTATGAACCTTCCAATCTTGGATGGCCACTACCTTTGCGGGATCCACAGCTATCCCTTCTTTGGAAACGACGTGCCCTAAGAATCGCACTTCCTTCCTCCAAAAGTGACATTTTGAAAATTTAGCTTTGAGGCTATGCGCTCGAAGAGTCTCCAACACTTCCCTAAGATGTAGGGCATGCTCTTCCTCGTTTTTAGAAAAGATCAAGATGTCGTCCACAAAGACTACCACGAATTTATTAAGGTACTCCCTAAACACCCTACTCATCAAGTCAACAAAGTATGCGGGAGCATTTTTCAAACCGAAGGGCATCACAAGCCACTCGAAGAAACCATCTGGAATCCTAAAGGCAGTCTTGTCTATGCTATCCTCAGCCACTCTCAACTGATGGAAACCCGTGACTAAGTCCAACTGCGAAAACACTAAGGCTCCAACTAACTGATTGAAGAGATCGTCAATCCTCGGCAGTGGGTGTCTATTCTTCTTAGTAAGCTTATTAAGTTCTCTATAGTCCACACAAAGTCTAAGGGACCCATCTACCTTCGTGGAAAATACTACTGGAGCACCCCCACTCCGATATACTATGTCTGATGAACCCCTTCTCAAGCAATTCTTTCACTTGCTTACTGAGTTCTCTTCTCTCTCTTGGAGCCATGTGGCGCACTAGCAATGCAACTGGCTTTGCATTATCTACTAGATATATTCAAAAGTCTATCTCACGTTTTGGGGGTAAACCCCTCACCTCATCAAAGACATCAACATATTCACGGACTATACGAACAGAATGTAAATCATCATCGGATGCGTCAAGGGATTCTAGGTAGCTAAGCATTACTGGACCTCTAGGGTCACAAGAAATATCAAGGGTCTTTCCACAATGAGTCAACAATCTAACTACCCTTCTTTCACAATCTAGGATGGCCCCGTATCTAGTTAGCCAATCCATACCTAGAATCAAGCCGTAGCCCATGAAGCCAAGAACAAAGGCGTTGCATTCAAACTCAACGCCCAAGGTAAACACTCTCAAATCCCGACAAATCATAGAAAGATGAGCCGAACCACCAATAGAATTTGAGACTACTAAGGGATCCGTAACTAGACTAGTATCTAGGTGCAGTGTTTCAACTAATGATGTAGAGATAAACGAATGTGATGCGCCAGAATCGAATAAAGTACGGACAGGATGATCAAACAGAAAAACTAAACTTTCAACGGAAATTGCTCTACCTCGTTCTTGTAGCGATGGGACCACGAGAGCCTGAACTTGCCCCCTTGCATGCCCTGGTGCCATGAGAGCCTGCACCTGTCCTTCGGAGGTAGACCATGCCCTCTGTCCTTTCTTTGGGCAGTCCTTAATCAGATGTTCCGCTTCGCCACAGTGGAAACAACCGGTCTTATTTTTCTTCCTACAATATTTGCTTAGATGGCCTGGTGTCCCACAGTTAAAGCATCTCTTCTTTCCCTTGCCATTATTGCCTTTACCACCTTTCTTATTCTGTTGTTGTTGTTGCGGTTTCTTTTGATCCCCTTTCTTCTCGGGTGCTTTATTAGCATTGGCGCCCTTCTCCTCTTCATACATAAGCGCCATGTCAACTAGTCTCTCAAAAGTAGCCCCCATGGGGATATGGGTCATAGCTAACCCATGAAGCGGCTCGTTCAAACCCTTAACAAATCTCAGGGCCTTCTTTTCTGGAGTATTCACCAAGTCCAAGCCAAATCTTGCCAACTGGTTGAACTTGTTGACGTATTCTTTCACCAATAGATTCCCTTGCTTCAATGCCAAAAATCTTTCCATATATAAATTTTCTTCAGCCCGTGAGTGAAACTTCGCCTCAAACCTTCGCCTAAAATCTGGCCATGTATCGACTGGACGTTCTCCATTAGTGACCTCCCACCAAAATGAGGCCACATCCTTCATCAACCAAGCAGCCAATTGGACCTTCTTACAGTCGTCCAAGTCGAAAATGCCAAACAGGTCCTCCACTTCTGTCAACTAATTTCTTGCTTCAATGAACGTTTCAGTCCCAATAAAAGATTTTCCACCCATCGAATGAAAGTCCTTACATATCTTGGAGAAAGTATCTCCACGCGGAGGAATGACTGGAGCTGGGGGAGGAGGAGGAGGAACGTTGGCTGGACCCGCGGTAGTGGCCCTAGCCTCGAGATATTGACGAAACCAACCGGGTACACGAACACCCTCTGGTATCTCAGATGCTCCAGACATGTTGAAACGAAAAGGAAAGATTCAATACAAAAGAACCGAAGGAAAGATATATAGCTCTTGGGGTTATGCTTTCTAAAATAAGCTTTTCTCTTGAAAATACTTTCCTTAAAACATACTTTTGAAGGTACTTCTTTATAAAAGTTGTTTTTCAACAACACTTTTCAAAATTCATATATGTTCCGGTAACCTTCAGCTCTGGTACCACGTGTAACACCCCACGTCCATTAATGTCACTCACAAAGGGAATGCATTAACTTCTATGGAGCATTTTAAGTGTGTATAGAACAGAAACTTAACAACAAGACAGATATAAACAGTACTTAGAAATTTAAAACTTTATTCATTGCAGTGGTAAACACATATGTTTGATTAAATCATCAAAAACCAGAGTCAAAGTACATAATATCCATCTTGACTAAATCAAAGTACATAAATTGAAAGACATAACCCCAGTACAAAATAGCCATAAATAAGAGATGCTGAACTTCACTTCAACGATCCAAGTAACTTCTAAAAGCAGAGATACAACTGTCCAAAATCAAGCTCCACTGGTGCTAGTTCCAACCTGAGCACCTTGGGGGGGAGGGGAGAGGGGAAGGAAGAAAAGAGGAGGAAACAAAGGGGGTCAGACATAAAGTCTAGCGAGTGCGATAACTTTAACAATACAATTACCAAAATAACTAGGCAAAGGCATATGTTGGAAAATAGGGAAATGACTGTGAACAATTGGGTATAACAAAACAAGGAAATAAGATGAACAAAGATAATGTTAAAGCGCACCTAAACCACTATAAGATAATTACTATATTGCACCACCACTACTATACTGCACCACCACTAGTTACCCTACGGTTGATCCCGCCTACAGAACTTAATAACGATAATGGTAGTTTCATGCACCCCTAGTTGCCTTCATAGGTGTCGCATTCCCCTATCTCCACTAGGTGTACCGACTACCCCCATGCGATCGGCTCCCTAACTCGTAGATACCCGTGCTAAGGTGTATCACTCCCCAAAGTGGCAACCCGCTACCACCAATAATGCACGGATTATACCTACACGATGCAACAACGTCTTACCTACCAGCCCGGGTCCATACACGCATATGAACCCGTTGGACTTGCGTTGCCACTGCTAACCCGGTTTGGCCTCTTACAGTCAAGCTCGGTATACGTGTCCCGTCCTCGACTTGGGTCGAGCCCACAAAGATACGTATGGGTTACTGATTGAAACGAGCCTCCATTACTTGACACAAGCTATCCACCTAAGCTTGGTCCCCTCTAGTACATCCCACTTAACCGTCTTCTTATTCATGTTCACTTACATGTTTCAATTTTGGTTAAGTGTTTCTAATCGTATTTCAAATGCCACCCAAGGCACCCACTAGATTCCACATTCCACCCAGGGCACCCACTTAACACCCTCATGTCTCACTACATGTTTATCTGGTTAAGTGTTTCTTAATTCATTAAGACCGTAACCTCATAAAGACCTCCCACATTAGACTGGCATTTGTGGCAGCTGGATTTGCCGGGCGGGTCCGGGCAGTCTTACACCACAAAAGAGCATAACCTCGTGTCTTTACAACCGTTACGCATTTAATTTATGCCTAAGACCTCCCACATTAGACTGACATTTGTAGCAGCTGGATTTTCCGGGCGGGTCCGGGCAGTCTTACACCACAAAAGAGCCTAACCTTGTGTCTTAGACGATTAATTACACCTAATTAATTATTCCCCAATTTGAATTAATTTCCCTATTCAAATTATCAATCAATTCCAAATTTAAAGATGTCCATAATTAGTGGTGAGACTACTTAACAAATTTAAAGATGTCCATATTTAGTCACTCATTGCGGTTGACTTAACAAATTCTGAAAGCAGTCTCTCTATTATATAGGTCGTTATGTAGTTACTTCGTTTGCTACCTAATATTTACTGTTAATATTGGTTAAATGCATTGTATTTTTTAATACACAGTAAACAAGTTTATTATAAGTTAACCTTTTATTTATCACTAATATTTAAACTTTATTTTAGATGCTACTATAGCGTAATATGTTGAAATATGCAATACTATATGTTAGATTGAAGAGGTAGAAGATAGCTTTGAGTCGGAGGTGACCGTTTGCAAATCGGAGCTCGTATGTAGGAGTTATGAGCTGAAAGGTGTTTGCTGTCGGTTGGGAACAGGGACAAACGTCTGTCATAGGGTGTGACAGACGTCTGACTGTAGGGAATTGGTTTCTCGAGAGCTCAGACAGATGTTTGACATATCCCTGGCAGACGTCTATGCTGAGTGCAAATGCCTAATTAATCTCTGGAAGATGACAAACGTCTATCAGGCGATGCGACAGACGTCTGATCGGGTTTTGGGCTATTTCGGGCTGAAAATTAGCAAACAGATTTGTGACTAATTCGGGGACAATTTGGGCAATTCGCCAACCTCTATATAAGCTATTTTCTGATGTGAATTAGGAGAGCTTGGAAACTTGATTTGGGATCAAGGGTTTATTCTCAAGGAAGAATTAGGGTTTATAACCTAATTCAAATTCTTCAATTCTATTCTCCTCAACTCTTTTCTATATTTAAATATAGTGATCATTGGATCAATCTCTTGTATTCCTTTCATCGTGGTAATAAAATACTCTCTTCAAAGTGGATGTACACTAACAAGATGTTAGTGGAACCACTATAAATCCTTGTGTGATTTATGTTTGCTACATTAGTCATTAGTTTCTTGCTTGTGATTGGGATTTGACTTGTTCGTGATTGGTTGATATTGGTTTTGTGACTAGAGTTATTGCTTTGGTTGTTTTTGCAAGTCTAACAACGATCTAGTCTTCCGCTAACGCTTTGTGGTTTAGATATCGGATTCGAGTGGTCTTGAATCGGATTAATCATAAAAGGTTACAACACTTGGTATTAGAGCAGTTTTGGTGCTTGTTAGGTGTTTGTGAGAATGCCGGAGACGGATAGTTGCTCGGTAAGTCCTTCAACTGGAAGTCCGAATAGTGTGGCGCCATATACGGGGTTCGTATGCGGTGTCGGGTTCTCAATTGGTTATTGACAAGTGGAATGGTGATAATGACTTTGACAAGTGGCAATGGAAAATGAAAGCGGTTCTTTGGCGAAATCGGGTGCACCGAGTAGTATTTGATACTCACTTATTGCCAAGTGATATCTCGGATGTTGAGAAAGAGGAGATAGAGGAATGGACTTACACTACTCTTTAACTTACTATGGAGGAGAATGTGATCCCCGTAATTAGTGGTGAGACCACCGCTAAAGGCATTTAGGACAAGTTGGAAGAACTTTATATGAAGAAGTCGCTGACTAATCGTTTGATCTTGTTGCATACGTTTTTCACCTTCAAGATGAAGAAGGGTAATACGCTTAAGGCACATTTGAATGCCTCTGATGACTTGCTCATGAAGATGTAGGTCGTTGATTTGAAGATTGAGGAAGAGCAAAAGGCGATGATATTATTGTGTTCGTTGCCGGATCGCTATACAGGTTTCTCAAATAGTTTGATCAATGGCTGGGATACCTTGACCCTAGATGATGTCAAGACGGGTCTTCTTAGTGAGGAGTTGAGAGATCAAATGAAGGAGATGAGTGAGGGTAGTAGTGGAGCTAGTAATGGTCGCGGGTTGCTTGTGGAGAAAGAAAAGAATGTGAAGAAAGGAAATCAGGGGCGTTCTAAATCAAGAAAACCCAGTGGAAGAGGTAAATCGAAAGAGAGAAATGACAAATGCTTTATTTGCAAGAAACCGGGACATTGAAAGAATGAATGTCCAAACAAAGATAAGAAGGAAGTAGCGTCTTCATCAGCGGCGGTGGAGAGTGGGATGGTGAAGTAGATGAGAATGTGTTGACGGCGGTAACAACGAGTGTTTCGGGTAACGAATAGGTTCTCGATTCGGGTGCATTGTATCATATGACACCAAATAGAGATTGTTTTTCTTCCTTTGAGGTCAAATAGGGAAATGCAATTGCTATGAGAAATGGTGCTATCTGCAAGTCAATGGGTAGTGGCTCCATGTAAATAAGGATGTTTGATGGTGTTGTTCGCACGCTCACCAATGTTCGCTATATTCCGGGACTTAGGAAGTCGCTTATATCTATGAGGCAATTGGATTCTCTAGGATGCAAGATCACTATCGAGAAGGATTGCTTGAGGGTTTCGAAGGGAGCGCTTTTGGTTATGAAGGGTTCTAGGACTCATGGTATATATTTGCTTTAAGGTGTGACCGTAGGAGGTGAGACTTGTGTGGGTGTTGATAGTTCTTGTGACTTGGATGCGACACGGTTGTGGCATTTGAGATTGGATCATGTCTCGAAGAGGAGTTTGGATATTCTTCGGAAGCGGGAGATGATTGAGGGTGAGAGTTTCAACAAACTAGAATTTTGCAAGGAATGTGTCATGGGGAAGCAAACAAGGGTATCATTCATTGAAGGCAAGCATGACTCAAAGGAGGTTCTTGAGTATGTTCATTCGGATGTTTTGGGACCGACACTAGTTGCTTCTTTGGGAGGAGCAAGGTATTATATCTCTTTCATTGATGATTTGTCTCGCAAGGTATGGGTGTATGTAATGCGGGCCAAGTCGGAGGCATTTGCTAAGTTCAAAGTGTGGAAGGCTCTTGTTGAGAATGAGAGTGGTAAGACTTTGAAGGTGTTAAGGACCGACAATGACGGCGAATATGTCTCGCGTGAATTCTTGGAGTATTGTAAGCATCACGGAATCCGGAGATATTTTACTACATCGGGAGATTCGCAATCTAATGGAGTAGCGGAGAGAATGAACCGGACTCTAATTGAGAAAGCTCGATGCTTGAGATTGACATCGGGTTTGTCTAAGGGATTTTGGGCCGAAGCTTTGTCAACTGCGATGCATATTGTGAATCGAATTCCGTGCTCGGCCATTGGTAACAAAATTTCGGAGGAAGTGTGGAAAGGGAAGAGTGTTGACTTGAGATATCTTCGTGTGCTTGCTAGCCCAATTTATGTGCATGATCCGGGGAATGATAAGCTTGAGCTAGGGCATTCAAGGGGATCTTGCTTGGTTTCACATATGGCGTGAAAGGCTATCGGATTTGGAATCCTGAAACGAAGAAGGTTGTTAATTCTCGTCATGTCACTTTTGACGAGTCGTCTTTATTCAAGGTGAATCAGAGCTCATCGGATGTTCCGGATTTGATTCATGGTGAATCAAAGGAGAAGGAAGTCATTCCCACATTCCGTCCAAGTGGTACTAGAGTTGAAGAAGCTCGTGGGGTTGAAGCGGTTGATGAAAGGGGTTTGGGTGATAGTATTGCTACTCGGGTTGGTCGACGTGCAATGAGGCCTCCCGAAAGATATGGTGATTGGAACTACCTTAGCTTTAGTTATCATTTAGACTATGCTCTTAATGTAGTCCAAGATGAGCCGATGGACCTTGATGACGTCATGGAGTCGAGAGAGAGCACGAAGAGGATTTGCTCCATGGAGGAAGAGATGCAATCGCTTATGAAGAACTGAACTTGGAAGTTGGTTCCACTTCCTCAAGGAAACCGTGCTATAGGGTGTAAATGAATTTACAAGGTAAAGGATGATGGAAGGTACAAAGCAAGGCTAGTGGCAAAGGGGTTCTCACAAAGGAAAGGAAAGGAGTATAACGAAATTTTTGCACCGGTGGTTCGTCATACATCTATCCGAGTTTTACTAGCAATAGTTGATATCCATGACTTGGAGTTGGAGCAACTCGAACATGAAAGTGTTGATGTTCAATGTGATAGCCAAAGTGCTATCCATTTGGCAGAGAATTTGGCGTTTAGCTCATGGACCAAGCATATTGAGGTAAGGGAGTAATTTCTTATTGCCATGGATGAGGGTAAGCAAGTATACCTTCGGAAAGTGCACACAAAGGATAATGCGGCTGATATGCTTACGAAAGCATTGCCGTATGGGAAGTTCGAGCATTGCTCGAGCTTAATTCGCTTGTTGAGTTGCTAAGTGCCATGGGGTAGCACGGGGTGGAGAGAGTGATTTTGTTTGTGGTGATGGAAAGGAATAGCGGTGAGAGATTGAAATCTATCTTCATGGTAAGTACACGTTACCCTCCCGAGTACATTGTCTTTTGGTGAGACGGTTTGTGGTTTGAATGTTTTCAACACTACATTGGCGGGTGGGGGCTTTGCATGAACTCGTTGGTGTAGTGCAATGGGCAGTGGCCATGCCGGAGCTCACTACGCCATAGATGGCCTACGGCAATCCCAAAGAAGTGACGCAGTAGGTGCCAAAAAATGTTGCTATAGGCCAAAAATGATCTGTGGCAACACTTTTTCGGGGTTGCCTTTTGCCGCGTTGCCTTAGAGTCAAAGGCAACACATTTGCAACCCAAAGGCTTCACTGATACAGGTGTTGCCACAGGTACCACTAAAACAAAAAAAATACCCTTTCACAACTGCCAAAAACAGTTGTAATATGTCTAGTACAGCTGGCAATATAATAAAGTCAACCTTTTTTACAACTGTTTCTAGCAGTTGTTAAAATTTATTTTGCAACTGCTAAAAGTAATTACACCTCAACTGCTATAAATCAAAGATTTCATAATGTTATAATAAATATTATTATAACACAGTATTTTATTCAAATAAATATTTTATTTTAATATTTCAAATGGTACAAATTTTTTGACTCCACATTGTACATTCACTCGTATATTACATAATCATTCATATTTACATACATTCCTCACTACATTGTCACTCGATTCACTCATATGTAGACTCACACATACAAACATAAGCAAGAAAAAAATACATGAAAATGATTATATAAACTACTACCTTTATTTTCCCTTCTGATGATTCGCTCGCAACCGCAAACCAACAAAACATGACCAATGGCTTTGAAAATTGAGGCACCTAGAAACATTACTTTGCTCTCAGCATTTAACTCTAGATTTCGCAATGAAAGCCAACTTCTTGGGGTTGTGCCACCAAATAAGCTTAAGAACTATTGCGCAGCCAGTCTTCTCTAGTATCAATTTTACTTGCAAACTTGTTCACAAAACTTCTCCAGTCATCATTGACTTCATTAATCGTATGCTCGGACTTGCTCCAAATAGATATTTTATATAATCTCTAGCCAGTCCGGTTAGTTCTGCACTGCTGATCAAGTAAACGCACTGCATGCACCAAGCACAAAACCATTTTCATGCGCGTTTTTGGAATGCACATGAGAACACCAATATTTAACATGAGAACACCAATCTGATCTGGTATGTCCCAATCCATGTTTCTGACAGTGTCTCAGGCCACCAATATTTAACAGAGAACAGAATCAGGAAAAAAACAAATTGTTAACTATACTGCTTACTTGTTAAGATTTGGAATGTAGCTTGCAACATCCAAGCAAAGCAAGCCATTAAGCCATGATTCAACAGGATCGCCAGGCACATATCTTATTGATTCATTCAATTCAATTTTCCTGAGATGCCGACCTGGTATATACAAGTGAAATAATCAAGTTATCCATAAACAGTGTACTTCTAATTTATGATTAATACCAAAGTTGTATGCAAAGCACTACCTTAACATTATCAAAGTTTTTCAAACATTTCACAATGCTTGCAAAATAACATGGATTGGTCGATTAATAGTGTCGGAAGTACTGAGTGTCTTATTTAACATGAAGGAACAGGGGACACATATTGGAAATCCAATACAGATTACACAAAAGATAACGGGTCCAACACTTGAAGCTTGTTAAGCAAGATAAATACATTGAATTACATGGATTGGGGTCCATCATGTACATTATATGCTTATGACTAAACAGAATTTTGGACTCCAAAATAAGGAAGAAGCAGGAAACACGGGTGAAGATATACCAGATTGATGTCCTTTTCCATTCTGAGTAGTTATTTGACTTTGTGACTGTAATTGATCAAGAAGCTTCAACGATAATGAATGTCCTGTGCCTTCGTAGCTTATAAGGGCAAAGTAAAGACTTCACAATAGGTAGTGGAATTGCAGCAGCCTCGTCGACGACTAGAAGCTCAACTTGAGAAAGCTTATCATAGTCACTTGGCTTTAAATACTGCGAATCAATGCGAAAGATACAAATTAAAGGAGAGAGTAATCTTCAAACCAAAGAGCAGAATAAGGTTGTAGATGAAAACGTTATGTTATACATACTCTCATTTGCACTACGCTGGATAATGAAAGATTATGATTTTGCCGATGGTACTGCACTGCACAACTGAGTTCAAGAGAAATAAGTAACAAATATACATAAAACAACAGTCGACTTATATTTGAAATTAAAATTAAGACTTCATAGTTCATACCAGTAGCATCTTCTCTATGTTTTCTTCTCCAAATAGACAGAAAACTCCAGTTGGCAACTAATAGATTTATAAACTTCCAAACCTCAATGTATCTTTCCTATAAAATAGTACACAACAGAAGTAGCATCGCTGTTCGGTAAGAAATCACATCGTTGTTCGGTAAGAAATCGTTGTTCGCTTGTACTTTTAAGAATGGATAGATTAAATAATCTACTCTAGACTTTGTTTCTTGGAGCCTTTTACCAAGGAATGGACGCGGTGTTCCTTCAGTGATAGTGCATGGAATCCTTTCTTCACCCGATGTTTACAGAGTATCAGTACGCAAATAAGAAAGTCTCCTTTGTAAAATTGCAAGAAAATTTGGAACTATTTCACAAAACTCGCTGAACTGAACCTGTGATTTTGCGCCTGTATTCTTTAGGCTTTGTGACCATATTAGTATCTTTAATTATCATGCAACCAACAGATTCACATGCAAAGATTAGCATCATCCAAAACTGTATATCATCCAAAACTAGAAAGAAGTAGTTAAAGTGAAAAATTCCATTAGTCTTGACAAACTAAAAGCAGAGAACACTTCTTCCTGTAAAAGAATGGCAAAGAAACTGCATATCATCCAAATCTGGCACGCTTAAGAACAACTGGAAACTGTTGGCACCGAATTCAAACAAGTTATAGCTGCCAAGCAAAAAATCCAAGTGCCAAATACATATTATACTCCATATAAACCCAAGCTACCGCAAACTTTTGGATGATACTATATAACAAGACTGCCTAACACCAAAACCTAATAAATTTGTAACCTCTGATTTATGGATCTGATATTCTTGATATTTTAGATCCCTTGGAGAGTATTGGGGAAAACTCAAACATAAAGGTGCCAGAAGCCATTGAAAAATTTAGGGTAATATCATGAAGAAGCCAACTACTTCACAAAAATTTCAAATCGTATAATACCCAAATACATTTATATATGGAATACTAAACTCAGCAAGTATCGAATCTAAATGAAAATCAACAATAGCATTACTTGCAAGTTGCTGGACAGCCAGTCAAGTCAGATCGTCGATTGCTACTAACATGAACAGGCGCGACTGTTGAAGAGGGCAAAACCCTAGATTTATCGAAGAGGGCAAACCTGAAATCAGCCCGCGACTTGAAATCAGCGTTTAATGTCCAGCACAAGCATCGTAAAGTCGCGATTTGTTGAAGGGAAAAACCCTAGATTTGGATTGGCCATTAAAGAGGAACCGACTATATTTTTTGTCTAAGTGAAAAAGAAATAACATACAACGGGAAAATGAAAACTTGGGGGGAAAAGGAGCTGAAGCGATGAAGAAAATCAGATTGACGTGGATTGCAACGTACACCGTTAGATCGTTTTCACGCGGATTGGTAACTTTTTTAATTTTTTTAATTTGAATATACATATAACTACTAGCAACACAGTGTTTATCTATGCTAACAACTTGAAGCGTGCGTTGCAGTAGACAAAAAATGGCATAGCAATGGCAACATTGTAACTAGCAACACCATGCATTTTCGTTGTGATAGGCCATCTATGGCGTAGTGGCTCATTGGGGAAACATTCAAGTTTGCTTGGTCGAAGGCAGAAGGAAATGCTTGGGTGCATTGGAGTTTGGAGTTGAGATGGTTATAGTATCGAGATGGAGTGTTGAAGTATGCGATACTATATGTTGGATTGAACAGGTCGAAGATAGCTTCGAGTCGGAGGTAATCGTCCGCAAATTGGAGCTCGTATGTAGGAGTTATGAGCTAGAAGGTGTTTGCTGTCAGCTGGGAACAGGGACGGACGTCTGTCATAGGGTGTGACAGACGTCTGACTGCAGGGAATTGGTTTCCCGAGAGTTCAGACAGACGTTTGACATATCATTGGCAGACATCTGTGCTGAGTGCAAATGCCCAATTAATTTCTGGAAGATGACAGATGTCTGTCAGGCGATGCGACAGACGTCTGATCGGGTTTTGGGCTATTTCGGGTTGAAAATTAGCAAGCAGATTTGTGACTAATTCGGGGGCAATTTGGGTAATTCGCCTACCTCTATATAAGCTATTTTCTTATGTGAATTAGGAGAATTTGGAAACTTGATTTGGGATCAAGGGTTTATTCTCAAGGGAGAATTAGGGTTTATAACCTAATTCAAATTCTTCAATTTTATTCTCCTCAAACTCTTTTCTATATTAAAATATAGTGATCATTAGATCAATCTCTTGTATTCCTTTCATCGTGGTAATAAAATACTCTCTTCAAAATGGATGTAAACTAACAAGATGTTAGTGGAACCACTATAAATCTTTGTGTGATTCATTTTTGCTACTCTAGTCATTAGTTTCTTGCTTGTGATTGGGATTTGACTTGTTCGTGATTGGTTGATATTGGTTTTGTGACTAAAGTTATTGCTTTGGTTGTTTTGCAAGTCTAACAACGATCTAGTCTTTCGCTAGCGCTTTGTGGTTTGGATACCGGATTCGAGTGGTCCTGAATCGGATTAATCACAAAAGGTTACAACATAATCATCTATTTCCTATTTTTGTTCAGCAATAAAACTCTTGGTTTGCTATTATGGTAAAGAATAGTTAAATATCAGTAGGGCATACTCATGCATGCCGCTTTCTCTAACCACATTTAAATACAAGCAAACAATGGTTTTCTATATGTCTAATTGCTAAAGTTAAACATTTTACACGTCGTTGAACCATTTTTCGTAAACTTACTTTCCTATAATTGTGTTTTTCTTCAAAATAAAAGTTCGAAAACTATCTATAGTTATTATTTTCTTCCAAAATAAGCTAAAATTACCATATAAGCATAAACTCCTGTTATTTGTACAATTTATGAAGGATACCTTATTATCAAATTGTGAATAACATGATTTTGCCTTTAAATCTTTTGCTGAATGATCAGATTCAATACTCAAAGTTACTGTATCATGTAAACCTACGAGTTAGTTTATTCTTAAAATTTTATTCTTCATGCCATCATTTATCTTCACAGCAGGTGGTTATTGGGTTTCTGCTTATGGTATTTTATTATGTCCATTATTTACCATCAGTATATCATCACACATATTAGCATAACAGTATCCCCTATTTAGCCCTTATAGTGTTATTTTATACCAATATTATAGTGGTATAATATTTAAGGCAACTGCCGAATATTTGGTCGTTCGCTCTTACCTTGCTATTCTTACTTCAGGTTGACATTGTGGGCTTGGAACACAACATTCACCTCTACAACCATATTTTGGTAAGCACAACTTTAGTTTTACAAACTTCACACCATACTAAATTTAAAAAAAATCATGTATTTGTATATCTGTTAACTTAGCTTTTTTGCAATGCACGGGCTATAAATGAAATTTTAAAGGCAACTTGCTTAGATCAAGGATTGGTCCTAAAATAGTTCAATTACCAGGGCTTTGAGTATACTTAGTGTTAATAATTATATTACAAATGTTGAATAGCACACATCTACTGTTAATTTTGTTGTCTACTTTACCATTGCTTAAGAATAATTTGCCAATGTCATATTACAAATGCCGTACATCTATAAATTTTCCGTCCTCTCCTAATTTTGGATTATAAGCATCTCTTATAGGGTTTGTACCATCTATATAGCACCTAAAATAAGTCAAGCCTGTCTTCATCTTCTTTGGATATGCATAAATTTTCCATCCTCTTCACCTTTGGTCTCTTTAGCTAGCTGTTAATTATTAAAAGATATATCCAATTTGTTTCACTCTTCGATATTTAATTGAAATTATAATCAACTATCGAATTTTCACCAAGCTGCATATGTCATATCAAATGTAATAAAACCAGAATCATCAATTTACGTGAACATTACTAATTTCAATGGTGACTTGGACATCTTGGTGGGACGTAGATCATTTTTATATCTCTAATTGTAGATTTTATTATAAATTATATAGTCTTCTGGCATATTTCACTTTCAGAAGGTAATTTTTGGATCTTATAATTTAGTTTAATGCTTATAGTTATCGGAACAGGTAAAACATTTTAACTGTGGTGATTCAGTTTTACAGTTTTTTGGCGCTCTTTCCTATGCTGTATATTTTAGCCAATTTCGGTGACAACAATGGTTCTCCTGGCCGTGGTCTTAATATTTTATTAATTTACTTATTATATCATAACTTTTGTATAATATCGTGTGCACGACAGCTACACTTTTCACTTTCAAAAACTGAATTTGTTGTCAGTTTGTTATTTTACAGCACTTTTTAGTTTTTTTAGGATAAGTTTACGATGTAACACAATTTCTGGATTTGGGTTGATGAACCGGGAGTCGGATAATTTAAATTTATGACTATACGAAGTTAAAAGCTGACAAGGAAGCTATTGGAAAACCAATAAATGAAATTGATGCATTATTTCTTTCTACCTTTCCAAAAAATTGAGTGCTGAAGTTGTAGCATGTTGGATGCTCTTCAGAGTGAGAGCAAATCTCCTGTCCCCAAACCCTTGTTCCCTCTATATCCAGCCAATCAAGACCACCTGATTTTCACCTTTTTGCAATTAAGTCCTCGGACTTAATTGCAAAAAGGTGGAAATCAAGGTGTCCTTATTGGCTGGGTATAGAAGGGACAGGGGATTTCGATCCCTTAATAGTGGATTCCTTTGTAACTGATAATTCATCGAATCTGTGTCATAATGATTAATAGGTATTAATTATGAGGATCCATATTTGAAACTTAGGTAGATAGAGTCATTTTTATGGAAGACCTATCCTATGTTTTTCAGGTTCCAATATACCTTTGCTTATTATATTATATTTTTCTTCTCGAGACTAATTGGTGATCTCAATTTCATAATGAAACAGGCTAATATGCATAAAATCTATGGCATTAGGTCATTAATATACCTACTAGGGAAGCTACTTATGCAATCGATGCTTCCTGAATGTATATCATTGATGACATCACATAAAAATGTTGATATTGGTTATAATATGCTATTTATGTAACCTTTACGGGTACTTGTGTGTTTCAAAAATTTGTAACCATGATTGATTTTTAAAACATGAAATGTCTGGACAGTGAACATTAATTTTCATCTCATCGTTCGACATATCGGAAAAGTCTGCCTAGAAATTGTATGTCTACTGTGGAACATTCAACTGTATACAGAATAATTCTTTGACTAATTTGTGTTTTATATTAACAATACAACAGCCAAAAAAACAATGATTAGCCTACAGAATAGAAATAACAGAAATCCAACTTCATGTTAAGTATCTATATAAGTAGGCCCTGTTTAGGGGAACCCTATAAAACAATTGTGTTGTCCCAGCCCCTGGGTCAGTAAAACATTATAAATGTTTGTTATTTTTTGATGAAACAGTAATCCTTGAATTGAGGTAGTATAATAAATATTTAATGCTATAAAATAAAATAGACTAAAAAGGGCCTGGCATTTGATGATAAACTTGCAATTTGTGTGATTTAAATACTATGCTTTCTAACTTCTGCTCATGCCATCTACATTGGTACAGAAACCTGACGAAGCTGAACAATGCCAACATGAAACTGTCAATAACATGGAACTGGGAAGCTTATCTCACCATGGCATAGTCACCGCGGTATTGTTCTCCCCTCTACTTATAACGGTAAGTCCCTACTTATTTTATTGTACCATACTAGCGTTTAATAAGATGCACAAAATTTTCAGTTTTGTACTACTCAGGTTGCCTCCACTCAGAAGCGAGGTAAAGAAAATATTCGTAGGAGATCAACTGAGAAGAAAGGAAAAAAATAGGATTTGAAGAGGCTACTCACTTCGCTACCCACCAGTTGCCGCCGTCATATGCACTATCGTCTGTATTTTTTCCAAGTCTTTTTTTTCTTTCCTGGTCCTACTGATTGGTTTCTGTACTTTCAGTGTAAGACCCAATTACATTTGGCTTATGTGATTTGTTTCTACTATACTGTCACTCACTGATTTTTCATCCAATAATTTCTTATTGCATCGCCGGTATGCGTTGCAAACCCTGTTCTTACCATCATGTCTATATTATCGGCCAGTTCAATCAAACAGTTGCATTCAACTATTTAATTCACTTGTTAGCACATTAATAAATTTTATGTGGCTCCTGCCGAGAATCAACTATATAAAGATGTACGCTCATCAGGACATTATTTATGTTCTTTTGCAACTAAGGCTGGAAATTGGATCTGCTTCTAAAGATATTTAAGGCTTTATTTTTATTTTGTGTTTATATTTTGTTGTACAAGTTTTTCATTATGTTTTGGGATCTAATACATAATTTAGCTGTACAGGTTAAGCTAATTAACTTAGGCCTTGAATCTGTTCTTTTTTAACAATCAAGGTAGGCTTATCTTGGTTGGGTCAACAATACTGGTGCCAAACATGCTGAAGCAATCCACCAACTGCAGTCTATAAGATATGCAACAACACAGCATGCAATACGAGTTTGTTGACACCACTTTATGCGGTGTCAACGTGACTCCACCACCTGATTGGTGGAAATCAGGTGGATCCATATAGGCCCCCCTGATTTCCACCAATGGAAGGCCGGAGTCATGGTGACACTACATAAAGTGATATCAACAAACTCGCTCTCCACAGCATGTTAGTGATAATTATTTTTCTCCTAACTATTTTAGTCTTAAACATGTAGTAAATTACTTAAGCGTTCAAACATAGCATATTTGTGATTGAATGGAAACTTTTAACATGAGGGGCATTGTTCATGGCAGTGTATTTGTCTAATATCAACTTGTGCCTTTGCCTAAGAAGGCTGTATCTAAACAATCAATTACTCCTAAATCACCAAAGAAGGAAGCAAAATCACATAGGAAGACTGCTGCAAAAACGAGGCTATTTAAGTGATTGTGTTGGAAGATGTTTAATTATGTGGTGTAAAACTTCTTAGTTTTTCTAATGAATATCCTAAGAAGATTTCGACAAAATCATAATGTTAATCGCGCTTTTGTATTTGGCTATATCTTTGTTTGGAACCATATTTTTCTATGTTGTGTTTGGTTTTAAAAAAGTAAAAATTGTTTATGTTACATGGTTAACATGTAGTTTTTACCATTTATTTTTTATTCTGAGATAAAGGGATAAACCAATAAATCATTGCATCTCTTGGAATCTCTGCATCATGAGGCGCTTTTGCTAATCAATTGTTACCAAAGGATCTGTGTCTTTTTGTTGTATGGAAAGGAAAAGAGGATCAAATGAGTTTAACCAGTGTGCACACGTATACTAATTCGATAATAGACTTTATATTTTCATTCAAACTCCAAATTATAATCCTTCAAGAAGAATTTATTATATAATGATTTGTTACATCAAACTGTCACCATTGCTACAGTATTGATATTGTAGATGAACAGGAAAAAAAATGATGCTTCAGGTCACAAAAATTACGTACTTTCTACTAGTTTTTTTGTTAATTCATTTCTAAGTTGATTATTCACGGCTTTAACGCAGGTGAGATATTCATCCTTTAATATCTTTTATTTTCATATTCTAAACAAATTATAAACTAATAATCTCCAAATTGCATGGCCTATATATATCAAAGGATTCATAGTTAACGGACTATAATGCCTAAATGATGGGTTATTGTCTTTGCATGCCTTGCTCATTACCTAACAGGTCATGTCTCCAAATTGCATGAACTTTCCACTATTTTAAAGACCGTTTACCCTTGAGAATTCAATATATGGATTGGAAAAGTAGGTTAATAAGAATTCATTACAAGGAAGAGTAAAAGAACAAGTGTAGTTCTTAATCGAACGGTTGAATATTATACTATGAAATAATGAAGTGTCTTCAATGAGGAGACAAAAATAGGTAACATAATACTAAGATTGTATTATATTCAAAAACGTGATACCATATCAAGATTTAAAGTATATTATTATTATGCACATAATATAGATACAAGAAGATGTGATATACAGTAATTGTAATTTTGTAAAATCACATGCGATCAAAGCACAACTAAGTTATATGTGATGAGTTTCTATTGGCTGTTGTACATATGTATAGGATTAAAATATTAATTGACCGATATCTGTTTTTGGTTTATAGATGGGGTATACATGTTTTGCAATTATTTGCTGTTGTGCACCAATTTTCCAAACGTACAACAACTATTGTACACTGATTTTACAGGTTATATTTCACTTAATCCTCCTCTCAAAGATACCTTAACCATTAATATATCATGCTTTGCAATTATAGCTTATAGATTCTTCTTAATTTACAAAATATCAAAATATATCTCAACTATTAATTTACCAACCATTTTTAAGTCTTTGGGAACAGAATATGACAAAAGAGTTTTGCTGTCTACTGGGAATGAGGTGTTGAAGGTTGTAGCTGCACAGTTTAATGCGAACTAATTGCTGACTGATAGGCCACACGTGTCAGCATTGGTGAAGGAGAGCCTGATCAAGAGGGCTGCAGATTTAAATATTGTCTTGGATGATGTTGCCATTACCCAGTTGAGCTATGATGCCGAATTTAGAATTGCAGTTGAGAAGAAGTAGGATGCATGGTATAAGGTGGAGAGGCCAAAGTTTTTGTTGATGATACAAGAGCAAGAGGGCAGAGCAGCAGTGATAAGGGCAGAAGGAAAGCGAGGCAACAAAGCTGATATCAGAAGCCACAGTCGCAGTTGATGCTGATATTCTGGATCTTAGGGAGGATTAAGGCTGCAAGCGAGATAGCCGCTACACTGGCCAGGTCACCCTACGTTCCATAATTACTTAGTGGTGGTAAAATCGGAAGTAACAACTAATTGTTCCTTGCTGTGAACTCTGGAGATATGAGAAGCTGAAGCTAATAAGGATTTCCTTTTTACGTATCTGCTTCTTCCGTGGTGTTAAACTTGCTTATTTTGTTGAAATAATTTAGGACCATAGAGAATGATATTATGCTTATATATGTTCCTTCATGTGGTTTCTTGCAGCTGTTATGCCGGATGCTTCTCCGTATAGATATTCATGTGCTTACATTGTATTTTTATATGCTAATTGATCTACAAAAAATAAAAAACCAATATTCTTTTCTCTTCATTACACAATATAAAAAACTATATACCATTTAGTCCACTAAGTTTCATATCACGGCTTGATATACTTTTTTAAGATGTTCCCTTAATTGACCCGAATGAAGCCACATAAGAATTTCCAGCTGAGCTTCTATGTAAGTTTACATAACCAACTAAAATTTCATATTTAACTGCACCATTAACATTAGGTGCACATGCACCACACACTACTTTTACGGTCCAACACAGCACCGATCGCCCCTCTAACCTACGACATATAACTACAAATTTCAATCAATTTCCAATTACATAACCAATGATCAAATACTAATTTACTTTATTGCAATTAACTAATTATGTCAATACCACATAACGTTTCCTTCCTTACACCACCAACTCAAATACACTTACATAACTAATACACATGTCAATTCATTTAATGTCTACCCGTACACACCAACAAGCACCACAACCCAACTCCAAGCTTCTTCTCCTTCACATTAACTCTTCCTTACCTGCTCGTGTGTGAAGCACGGGTTCCAAACTAGTGTATATATATATATATATATATATAAAATATTTTCATACATGTCGTATCCCCTCGCACCGGAATCCTCATATTATATTTGTCGAATCTATGTATCTCCGTACTACGCACCCGCACCCTCGCACCCATATCCTTGCTTCCTAGGTCATAAGCATAGTACTTTTAGAGTGGATCACATACGCAGTGATGAAAATTTAGTAGATCTTTTGATGAAAGGACTGTCCAAAGAGAAAGTCTTTAATACTTCTAAAAGAATAGGAGTGTTGCCCCTAAATTGTTGAGTCACGCACAATGGTAACCCGACCTAATGATTGGAGACCCAAAGAACTAGGTTCAATTGGTAAAAGCAAGTTGTGTTATGATAATAGTTGAACAAGCTATTTTTATATACTAAGAAGCTTGTATTATTGAAGTGATTAGATGACGAGTTAACAAAAATTCTTAACAAAATTTATACTCTATTTGGAGTGGAGTACCTACCTTCAGGAGTACTCTTGATAGACCCACCTATGTGAATGTGGAAATGTTGCCGTTTTCTATGGGGCTTTGGGCAAAATTTCTAGAGCATTCACTAAACTGGGATAGACGTGCTTGGTCATAAATGCACGGGCTTATTTGATCGCATTATAGAAAGGTTGTGTGTGGTCTGATGTCAGGAATAAACTTCAAGTCAGCATGTCACTTTAGTAATAACTGAATCTTATCCACTATGCAAAAGTTCAAGTCGGAAGACACCTTTGTTTATGCAAACTCTTGTGTTTTTTTGAAACTGCTTGAAAAATATTTATTTTTTAAATTCAAATGGGAGATTGTTAGAAAATATTTTGAAAAAAGATGAATTATTAAAAAATTGACTAAATGTTAGAATAGCTCGTATATGTGAATAGTCTCAAATCATGGGATTATACGAAAGAATCAAGTATTTATACTTGATTCTTACTAGCTAGTTAAGGCCTTGGGGCTTTCATATATGTGTTTTGTTGTGAGCTGGACCACCACACACACACGTGATAGACTAACCGAGTCGACCCGGGTCGTGCTCGAGCTTGGCTTGACTAGGCTAGGCGGTGTGGTGTACACACTTATATTTTTTGATGAAAACAATTTACCATTTTTTACCATTATTTTATCTTTACACCGTAAAACTAAGACCGATTCTTTCAGATCGGATCCGACTTTCCTCCCACTAACATAGTAACATGTTCAGTTTTGTATTCCATTTATATTTTCATAGATCTTAGGCGAGACAAAATCAGAACGACATTTTCTTTCTTCTTCTTAAAACAAAAAGGAGAGCAGTACAACTTTTTAGTGTAAGTCAGAGTTGATTCATTTGTGCAAGCAAATTAATATTGACGAGAGTCTGTTTTATCCTAGAGACGGCAATGAAAGGTGCGAACTGCTTTGCACCTCCGAGCAGAACGCCAGAACATCTTTAAAAGAGTGACTCATTAAGGTACCGTGAGTCATACGTTGATCGTGTCAACTTGAAAATGTCCTCCTCCTTCACATCGTTCATTATTTTATGATATCTCTTGCAATCTCCAGTGAACAAGGTGAATACACTTCTTGTTGCTTGTACACTTTGCCTTGCTCTACAATCTGAATGGTTGTTGTACGCTTCATTGAGAGTCACGCAAATATCTTGATCAATTTCTTCTTCCATGTAAAGTGTGTTTGCCTGAATGTAAGCTTTGACCAGTACAAGGAAATACGATGGTGTCCATATTTCATAGGTCATCTTGAAATATATAGCCAAGAAAATATATATGAGTTTTTATAGGCCTAAAAAAACTGAATACATGTATCATCTAACTCAATAAAGTTGTATATTTCTTTTGCACCAATAAAGGGAAGAATCGTTTCATAGTCACCGATAAAGCTGTGTCATGCATTCACAAAAACCGATAAAGCGGCCCACTACTTCACGTTAGTCGAAAAATGCTATGTCATGCATTCATAAAAACCGATAAAGAGCCCAACTAATTCACAATAATCGACGAAGTGAGAACTGTTTTCACGACAGTCGATAAAGCTGTAAAGACTTTCACAACAATCGACAAAGTGGACAACTATTTCTCGTCAGTCATAAAAGCTATTTCATGCCTTCACAACAATCGATAAAGTAAGAACTATTTTCATGATAATCTATAAAGCTTTGTCCAACTCTTACTACAACCGATAAAGTGGACAATTTTTGGGAAGTTGATAAGCCTAGGATAGACAATACAATTATAGCATAAGACTATTCAGTTTCTGAAATAATAATAAGCAACAAGAGTATTTATGTATATCGTGTATAGTATATGGATCATTCATCACTTACAAAAATCTATCTGCACTAAATAAAAAAACAACTTTTAATGGCAGACTCAAGCAACAACAATAATGCTGACTTATATGATGATAGTCTTACAAACTTTACAAGTTGGCTATCACAATCTGAAGCTTCGCAATCAAATCCAATGTAGTTTCTTACTCCACAACAAAGTCAATTCCTTAACCAATCCAATTTCGCACAACAGTTTGGTAACATGTACAACCCTATTCCTTCAAACCCGAGCATGTTTAGTTCGCAACCAACGCTTATTCCTGCTGAAACAACCAAAGAAACAAATCTAGTTTCAAACGAGAAAATTAGAGGGAAGGCCAAAAATGTATACAACAAACGAAAGCCTAGGGATTCTCAAACTGGATATTCTGTGGATGCAAGCTCACAAGGTGGCAAGACGTGGAACGCCCATGACTATAAGGTATTAGCCAATGCTTATGTAACAACATCTGTCGTTCCATCGGGTCAGTCCACTGGGAAAGTTCCTCTTCACTCGAGTAAACGAGCTATACAACGGGGATCCTGAATGCAACACCAAACGATCATTTGGTAGCACAAAGACGACATGGTATAATTTGAATACTATGTGTACCAAGTACAAAGGTATAATAGCACAAAGAGAAGACATATCGAGGAGTGGGCAAACACACAGAGACTTGACAGAAGATTACAATAAAATTTATCGTGATACATTTAATACTGAATTTATTGCTCATGAAGCTTTGTAGGTTCTTTCCTTAATTCCTCGATAGAAAACTCTATCCAAATCAATTGAGGTTGATTATTAAGAAACTGAAGCATCAAACTTGAGAAATGTAGCTTCAAGACTATGTATGGATTCATCTCCAGCCAATTCGGGCGGATCTCCGATATCGATAGATGGTGATGGAAATAATAGTACTCCACTGTCTCAAAATTCGAGAATGATGTACAGAGGAGTTGATAGTCGTCCTGAAGGAATAAAATCCAGTAAGCGTTCATTGTTGAAAAACAAGGAAGTAAGTGATTTGATTGTCCAAGGTGATAGGCTAACTTCACTACTTAGTGATTTTTCATTGGCATCCACATCAAGAAAAGATGAAAGAATGAAGCTAAAGGAGCAAAAATTAAGAGTCTTAGAATTACAAGTTCAACAGGATGCAGAAGGAACACAAGCTCTTCAAAAGAGAGCTGAATTAAAACTTCAACAGGATGCAGAAAGAACACTAGCTCTCTAAGAAAGAAATGAATTGAAAAGGGCATGTGAAAGACGTTTATGTGAAAAGGAAGATAACGAGTTCCTAGCGAGAGATGTTTCTCATCTTTCTAGAGAGGTTTTAGAGTTTGTTTTAGCCCAAAAACAAAGCATTATGAGAGCACGACATCAAAGGTATCAAGACGAAGAGGGAAGTTTTGGAATGTAGAAGAATTCATCGGGATCCTTTATGAAGTATTTGTTTCAAACTTTAATTTCCTAGGATGTTTTCAGTTTGCATGATTATGTATGTTTTCTAGTTTGTTTTAAATTTGGTTTGCAGGCTTGTTTTTATTTTCGAAGTCGATTCAGCATATTTTGTTTTTCCATTTTTACTTTATGTATACCTAAAGTAAACAACTTAACTGGTTTGTGGATGCCTAAATGATCAACTAAGCAAGTTTTGAACTAAATCCTACTAAAATACATGCCTAAATTAATAACAAAAAAATCAATTATTTAACCAATCGAGTTTAACATTTTTACTTTCTATTTGTAAACATATTTAATGTATTTAATTTCTACACAAATAATTATCAACTCTAACATATTTAATTTCTATATAATCTAACATAAGTAATTTCCATATAATTTAACATATTTCATTACCATAGAATTTATTGTATTTAATTTCTAGAGAATATAACATATTTAATTTCAAAAAAATCTAACGTATTTAATTTCCATATAATCTAACGTATTTAATTCCCATAGAAGTTAACATATTTGTTTTCCATAGAATTTAACATATTTAATTTCCATACTAGTCCACATACTTAATTTTCTTAGAAAAAATATTTAATTTCCTATTTATCAAATTTAACAAAATTAACTAAACCAATTATGAATTAAACAAAAATATAAAAACAAAAAATAAGTGACTACACACTCACGCATAAAACAATCAATGTAAAAAAATCAAAACAAAGATCCAAAATTTGTTAGAAGAAAAGGAAAAAAAGCTAAACGGTGAAACGATATCCCTTTTGGTTAAACGGCGAACTGAATACCGTTTATGCCTTAATCGACATTCAGTTCGCTGTTTAACCATCGATGCTTTAAAAAGTAAGTGGGGATAATCCCCGCTTTATCTTCGAACTTGCGCTTGAACTCATACTGCTGTAGCGCGAGTTCGAAGAAATCAGTGGGGATCGTCCCCATTTTCATGAGCATTCCCACTGTTGGGAATGCTCTTAGTGGTGTCAAAGAACTTCCAAAAAATCCAATACTCTCCGCATATATATCAAATATACAGAATATATCCATTATCTGAGAAGTGGATATTGATATCTGAAAATCCTTTCAAATACGAATATGGTTATAGTGGTATAATATCCAAAAAATATCTATTCGATTTATTGATGCGTGTATGTATGTGAACTCTTATATTGCACGTGAACTCTCCCCATGAATCTTTTATATTGCAATATAAAAGAGAGAATGAGTTGGGAAATGAATAGCTGAGACTCAAGGGGAGAGTTTATGTGTAATATAAGATACATATATATACATATATATATATATATATAATGTTTAATTTACTCCTAAGATTAAATTAATATACAGTTTCCTTAAAATAGTTTAAGTAGCCTCAACTATTGGATTATAAAAGAACATTGTATTTGTATTTTGTATCATGCAACATTTTAAATCACACACTCATTTTATTATGTGGTATGGTTATAATTAAAACATAGTTATGTATATGCTTCTATTATTATGTCTTTTTTTAGTATTAAGGTTGTACTTTCATATTTGGGACACTTTATCTCTTCAAATTTTTGTTGTATGAAATTTATATGATTGTTGCTCTACCTGTAATTTTTAATTAGATGCATTCATCATTTAAAAAAAATATTGTTCAAATTTGGATTGTGAGTAATGTATATGTAAATTTTTATTGTTTTACTTTTCAGATATTTTCATATAATTTTTGGGTATTTTCAAGTATTTTTTCGGATATTTTAGGATATCCGTATTAGCTAAGAGGGATATGGATAATTCCAAATATCCAAAGATATCCGTGGATATGGCAAATATTCTTAAACTGGTGTCATGTTTTTTTCGGATATTTTTGGATATCTGTATACACTAGGACGGATATGGATATTCCATATACCCAAAGATATCCATGGATACAGATACAAATATTCTTATACTAGTATCCGCGTATACGAATACATATTTTTATTTTCGGATACAGATATAGCATTATCTGTATCCGACTGCATCCATTTACAACCCTAACATGATCTATGTTAGGGATGAGAATAAAAGTGTTTTAAAGAATTTATAGAAATCTTAACAAATTAACAATTACACAAGCTACTATATGAATCACAGAACAAATATCACAACAGAAACAATCACAGATGCATATATAAACAAAAATAAAATGCAAAAAATGAAAGAACACACCGAATTTTTATACTGGTTCAGATTGCTCATACGTCCAGTCCCGTACAACGCTAGATTGCGCAGAGTTTTATTAATATCAGTATCAAATTACAATACCGTTGATTTCACTGCTACAAGGTTAACACCACTCCTTTCCTTGATTTATGGGCTACAAGGAACACATCCTCATGGTTTTTTTATTACCATCGCCCTAAAACTCTTGAGTAGCACTTCCAAATATAGAGTATTTGATAGAGATTGAAAATAGAAGAAGAATGATACAATTGGTATTGAAATCGGCAGAGTATAAATGTAGAATCTTAGAATTTTAAGAAGAATAATCGTGGCATGTTAAGTAGGGAAGAAGGAGATGATAAGTTATGAAAAAATTTGAAATCAATGCCTTTATATAGTGTTCCAAGAGACACAACCATTTCTGAAACGTTTTAAAATGAAAAGACACGACTTTAAAACTTAAATAAAATGTGACGGTTATATGTCAACATGTAGAAATGTGTAATCTTAAATCATTTTTAAAGTATTTAAACTAATATATATATATATATATATATATATATATTCTAGAAATTCTTGAAATAAAACTAGTTGTTTTAAATATATTTTTTCGAGTATGAAAACATAATAAAATATTATTTAAACATATGACTCAAAAACTATATATCTATGATATAAAACTACAAAATATAATTATAAAACTGTATAATATAAAACAATATAATATATATGAACATAAGAAACTTAGGAAATATATTTGAAATCTTAAGTTTAAAATCAAATTTGAAATAAATTTAGAAAGAGATAATTTGAAAATAGAATTTCAGTGTTATTCAGAATTTTACGTACTAACTAGACTCTATTACTCTGATAATCTTGAACTCTTGATATCTAGATACTCATGAGTCTTGATTCTCCTTTGAAATCTTGAATCTTTTAACTTTACAGTCTTTAATATCCATTTCCAGCATATAAATCATGTATATACATACATATATATATATATATATATATATATATATATATATTATAATCAATAATGATAATGATTGAAACAAGGTTGTTGTCATTAAAACATCATCAACATTCCATTCTCCAACAATCTCCCCGTTTTTTATGATGACAACCTTGGCTTATAAAATATTCATACATGATATTACCTATCAATCTGATTCTTAGATTACTCCCCCTTTCACTGTGAATTCCTTCAAACTCCCCCTTAGATTATGCCTAGCTAAACTATACGACCTATTTTTTATAATTTCTCCCCCTTTTTCATCAACAAAAGGTATATCTATCTACACTCCCCATAAATTAATGAATTATCCTAGCGAATAATTCTATGTATAAATCCCTATAATTTATTACAACACTAGTGTAATTCTACTAAGTAAACTTTAATAAGAGGATAATACAATCATAGTTCATTTCAAACCAATCAATCAATACATAGAATATTCATAAAGCAAATTATTAACAAGTTTTTAAAATTCAAAAAGCACAACACAAAGAAAACCAATCAAACAAGTTATTTAATCATACATTTCTTGGAACTTCCGCCCATCCATCTCCATCGAAGATTGGATCTGCTTTTAAAACTTCCCAGTCTTTGTTGTCTTTAGTGAGGGGTGCTCCAGTGATGTTATTATCTTCATCTCTGGAAAGAGAAGAGATCATCTAATGGATAACATCAAAGTGTTTTTCTTGTTGTTCAATCATTTTAATCTAACTTAATTCTAAATGACGTTGATTGCGAAGAATGATAGATAGGATATTCTTGGAAGAGTTGAGAGTCTCTTCAAGATTTTCACTTAGATTATGAATAGGAGTAGCCATTAATTTGATTATATAGAAAGAGAGTGATTAAGGAAGAAATAGAGAAGTAAAACTGAATTTTTCTGGGATAAAATGATATATATATATATATATATATATATATATATATATATAGTCAAGTATTTATTTAAAACTGAATTGACAGAAAGTAGTTTAAAAAAAATATCAAATTTGAATAATCTCAAATTTCGGACAATTGTATGTCGACATACACATTCTTGTATGTCGACATATGTAACACCCCACCTCCACTAGGATCACTCCTTAGAATGTACTAGCTTTGGAGGGGCGTTATTGTGAAGGTAAACATGCACAAAGATATCGCAAGACAGAATATATGAAAATAAATATAAGTAAAGCAGCGGTAGCAGATAAAAAAACCCATCATCATCATCTCATAAAACCAACATAGTCAAGTACATAGTATCAGAATATCATGATCCAAAATACAACATAAGTCTAGATACGTAGAAACAAAATACATGGTGAAACATCAGTACTAATCCCCAGAAAATAAAAGATAAGCCACAGCTAGCTCAGATCCATACATGAGCTATCCAACAAGCAAGCCAAAGATCCACTAAGCAGATGTAGCCCCTCCCTGAGAACCTGTGGGGGGGGGGGGGGGGAACGGAAGAAAAGAAGCGAAAGAAAACAGGTCAGTCAAAAAGACTGGTAAGCCCTACTACGATCAATCTATAAACTAATAAAGTTAACAGCATGATGGAAACTGAGATGAACATACTGGAAATAGATAAAGGTGACATCACATAGATGAGATTAAACTTTGCACCACCGTGTACTAGCAAACCCACAAAACAGATCTTGATCCCTTAGCCCAAACTTTGGCCCAATAACATGAAGTGACCTTAGTATAAGGTCCAGCCCAACGGTCTAGTCGATCGGCTCCCTATAAACCTAACACGTCCAGTGTTGGTGTCCATACGGCCCACATGGA
Source organism: Allium sativum (assembly GCA_030737875.1). Taxonomy (NCBI): domain Eukaryota; kingdom Viridiplantae; phylum Streptophyta; class Magnoliopsida; order Asparagales; family Amaryllidaceae; genus Allium; species Allium sativum. The sequence goes on along the minus strand of CM060927.1, from coordinate 253,435,325 downwards.
TGTAGTCAGACTACGCTGGGTCCACCTTTGGGTGTATCAAGCCCTCGGGTGTCAACCCCAGACACCTAAGCAATAATGCACAGTCTAAACCTACTGGTACCCGTGCCTCGAGTTTGTCCAATATCGGACTACGTGCACGTCCGTAGCTCGCCGGACCCGCACCGCTGTACCACTCAGCCGTCGCTTTGGTCGCTTACATCCGTCCAGTAATCGTGCCCCGTCCTAACCTAGCTGTAGGGTTGTGGTGATACCAAACTGGGATTACTGCTGGAACAGACCACGTTGCTAGGGTTTCTAAGAGGGTTAAGTGTGGTTTTAACCCCTCACTAATCATGGATTAAATTAGTTAAGTGTAACCACTTAACCCCATCTAATCCTCGCATCCCCATTATTGGTTAAGTATTAGTGGGCCATGACTTAACCCTAATCATGAGGCATTAATTAATTAACGCACCCAACCTCTCACATTAGACATCCGTGGTTACCTGGGAAGATTTACACCACGTCTAGGTCTAACCTCGGGTCTTATGGTGCAACATGACCAACTACCCACATTAGACCCCACGTTGTGGTTACCTGGGAAGATTTACACCACAACTAGGTCTAACCTCGAGTTGGCCATATCATGTTATCTAAGGTCATGTCCACTTTAAAACATATTTACAAGTTAACATATACTTGGGTAGACCTAACTTAATAGGTAAATTCCCAAGGGGTAGACCTAACTTAATAGGTAAATTCCCAATCTTTTAGTTTCATGTATTTTTAAGTTTACCCAAACCCTCCCAACGTCATTACCTCGCTTACATATTCGTCATAACGCATAAGGGTATAAAAGGTAACTTGGCATAACATACATGATGAACTTCACATATCATAATAAACATGCATACATGTTAAACTTGCAAATCATGTCATAGTGAACTCGCATAAACATGCATAGCTTATTAAATATGCATAACATGGTAAGGTGAACTTGCTTAAGCATGCATAACCCATTAAACTTGCATAACATGGTAAGGTGAACTTGCATAAACATGCATAACCCATAAAACATGTAGAACATGGCATAGTAAACTCGCATAAGCATGCATAACTTATGAAATATGTAAAACATGGCATAGTAAACTCGCATAAGCATGCATAACTTATGAAACATGTAAAACATGACATAGTGAATTCACATAAGCATGCATAACTTATGAAACATGTAAAACATGACATAGTGAATTCGCATAAGCATGCATAACTTATGAAACATGTAAAACATGGCATAGTGAGTTCGCATAAGCATGCATAATCAAATAAACTCACATAAATCTCAACTTTCAACACATGTTAACTTTAGAGTTTGTAAAGTGAAGGTAAGAGGGCTTACTAATATGAACAAGTCACAAATCCACCAAATAAGATGAAGAAGCCCTTTGAAAACCCAAAACAAAGCTTCAAATAAGAAAACCCTTTTGCAAAATCCTAAAAACACAAACTTAGCAAATCAAACTTGCAACTTAATGAAGTATGCAAGTTATTAAGCATTCATACAACATAGAAAAGGTTGTATGATCATCATATCTTCATAGGATTAAACTTTGAGGAAGGTGGAGGCTAGGGTTTTTAGGTGGAGGCCATTTGAGGATTCAATTTGACATAGTTTAGTTGCTAGATTGATTAATGGGGCTTTAGGGTAGGATTAGGGGTATATTTATAGAGAATTAGAGTGTTTTAAGCCCTAGGATTAACCCTAGGTTAGTTTTGGCCCGTCAGATCTTGGAATTCTCTAGAACCAAGCCACAAGACCCAGCCCAAATCAAAATGGTGCGCCAGGCAATATTGCCTGGCTACCCCGTGTCGACAGGGCTGTCGACAGGGCAGTCGACACACTGGGACCCCTGTCGACATGCCTGTCGACATGGGGGCCCTGGCGGGAATTTTCCCGCCTGACACCCATTTAGCCCTAATCCTTGTTTTTAATTTGAAATTTAAATCGGTTTTTAGCAGAATTTCTGAAAACTTCAATGGGCCTTAACCGGGTCATACGGACTCCGATTTTCGAAAACTCGGACTCTATTTCGCGTATTTTTCCGAGACGAACGCAATGGCATAGCCCGTTTCCCCTGATTCAGATTTTAGAATTTAATTCTGCCTCGATTTATGTTATAACAGTTTATTAAAAATACGGGTTGTTACATTCTCTCCTCCTTAAAGGATTTCGTCCCCGAAATCTTCAAGTTAGGAAGAACATATCCTACCATCCAACATCCATCTACTCAAAACATCATCCACGAGCAACCATTGTCCTTAAAAGATTCTAAATGCCGTATGAACATATGCAGAAGTGTGTGTATATGTACCTATCTAATGCAAAGATCAATGCAAAATATGTTAGTGAAATGTATCCATATGTATGCAAATCCCTAACATAATGTATAATATCTACATGCTTGCTCAATCATACATCCATATGCAACATCCATGTGATTGCATACAAATTTCGTCCAAGAATAAGCATAAACACTCATGCACATGCAATATAAAGAGTGTGTGAGCCGATCTAGTGCCTAATGTGTATCATGCATCCACGAGTAACCACTGACAAACACTTGCAACCACTTGCAACCATCAAACATAACATGTTTCAAACACATGTTTCATCCAAAGGGTTTCTACCTAAGGTTCTCAAGACAAGATTAGCACGACAACTAGATAAACATGGATAGCAAAGAGAAAGATATGATAAACAAAGAGATTGAGAGTGTACCCTCAAAAAGAATGGATAAAGCCCACACATCTTCTCCTCGGTTTCCCAAGTTGCGTCTTCTTCGGCTTCACCCCATTGAACTTTCACCAACCTGACCTCACGATTCCTTAGCTTCTTGGTCTCTGTCCCCAAGATACGAATCGGAGCTCTCCTTAAAGTTGCTTCTTTCTCTACTTCCACGTCTTCAAGAATGCTAGGTTCAACCACCTCAGCGGACTCATGTAGGCACTTTCGGAGATGCGAGACATGAAAGACATTATGCACTCCGGACAACTTTTCGGGCAATTGCACTTTATAAGCCATCTTCCCAATTTTCTCTATGATGGGGAAGGGTCCAACGAATCTCGGTGCTAACTTCCCAACAGCCCCAAACCGGACCACATTCCGTAAAGGAGAAACCTTTACGAAGACCTTGTCCCCAACCTCAAACTCCAATTCGGACCTTCGCCTGTCAGCATAGGATTTCTGCCGGTCTTGGGCCGCTTTCATCCGTCTTCTAATCAACTCGACCTTCTCGGATGTATCTCTAATCATGTCGGGTCCAAGTATAAGCTTATCCGTAGTCTCCCACCAACATGTAGGTGACTTGCACGGCCTCCCATATAAAGCTTCAAATGGTGCCATCCCTATGCTCGCCTGATAACTGTTGTTATATGCAAACTCAACAAGAGGAAGATGGTCTTCCCAAGCACCACCAAAATCCAGAATGCAAAGCCTCAATAAGTCCTCAAGTACCCTATTCACCCTTTCTGTTTGGCCGTCTGTTTGTGGGTGATAGGCCGTACTCAGGTTCAACCTTGTGCCCATAGCCTCCTGCAAACTGTTCCAGAACTGACTAGTAAAGATGGGGTCTCGGTCACTGACGGTGCTGGAAGGGACTCCATGTAGTCGTACTATCTCACGAAGATATACTGATGCTAGTCCAGATGCGGTCCTTTTGCTCTTCACCGGAATGAAATGAGCACTCTTCGTGAGCCTATCCACAATGACCCATATGCTCGTATTCCCCTTCCTGGACCTCGGAAGCCCATCAATAAAGTCCATAGAAATACTCTCCCACTTCCATAGCGGGACCTCTAGAGGATGCAATAGCCCACCGGGCTTCTTCGACTCAGCTTTTACTCTCTGACAAATAACACATCTCGAGACAAACTCGGCCACATCCTTCTTCATTCCAGGCCAGAAGAAAATGCGCTTCATATCTTTATACATCTTATCTCCACCCGGATGTATAGTCATCTTGGAGCGATGTGCTTCCTCAAGAACTTTCCTCACCAAGTCTTCTACCATCGGAACACAAAGCCTTCCGTCTCTCCTCAGCCAACCCTTATCGTCTATAGAATATCGAGCAAGGTGACTAGATGTCTCCCCTCGAATCAGCTTATCCATGATCTCCATTATCTGAGGGTCTTCCTTCTGCGAAGCCCCAACTTGATCCAGAAGGGTAGGCCTGAGCTCTAGAGATGCCAAAGAACCGGTCATCGTCTCAACTGTCAAGGAAAAATCAAAGGTTGCCAAGAACTCTAAATTCTTCATCTCAACAAATAGAGGACTTAGTGTCAACCTTTTTCTACTCAACGCATCTGCTACAACATTCCCCTTGCCAGGGGTATAGGATATCTCAAAATCATAAGACGCCAAAAAATCCATCCATCTCTGCTGCCTCAAGTTCAGATCCTTCTGCGAAAAGAGATACTTCAAAGACTTATGATCAGTATACAGCTCAAATCTCTCTCCCAGAAGGTAATGACGCCAAGCCTTGAGTGCATATACAATCGCTGCCAGCTCTAGATCATGGGTGGGATAATTCCTCTCATGCACCTTAAGTTGCCTCCCACCAAAACATATAACTCTGCCCTCTTGCATCAGAACGACGCCCAATCCCGTGCCACAAGCATCAGTGTACACGGTAAATATCTTACCACCATCGGGTAAAGCTAGAACGGGTGCGGAGGTAAGGGCTCTCTTGAGTCTCTGAAAAGCAAGCTCACAATCCATATCCCAAGCAAAAACTAAGTTCTTCTTCATCAACTTAGTAAGAGGAGCGGATATCTTCGCGAAGTCCTTGATGAACTTCCGGTAAAAACCGGCAAGACCCAGAAAGCTTCTCACCTCGGTTGCATTCCTTGGAGTCTTCCAATCCTGAACTGCAACCACCTTAGCGGGATCTACCGCTAAGCCTTGCTTGGATACGATATGCCCAAGGAATCTGACTTCCCTTCTCCAAAAATGGCACTTGGAGAACTTGGCCTTTAACTGATGCGCTCTGAGCGTGTCCATTACTTCCACAAGATGCCTCGCGTGCTCTTCTTCATCCTTGGAGAAAACCAGAATATCATCCACAAAGACCACGACAAACTTGTTCAAGAACTCCCGAAACACCCTACTCATCAAGTCCACGAAATACGCGGGTGCATTCGTCAAACCGAACGGCATAACGAGCCATTCAAAGAATCCGTCTGGAGTTCTGAATGCAGTCTTGTCTATGCTATCTTCAGCCACTCTGAGCTGATGAAAACCCGTAGCAAGATCAAGCTGAGAGAAAACAGAAGCACCAACCAGTTGGTCAAAGAGATCATCGATCCTTGGTAACGGGTGTCTGTTCTTCTTAGTCACCTTATTCAATTCTCTATAATCCACACAGAGCCGAAGAGAACCATCTGCCTTAGTTGCAAACACCACAGGCGCTCCCCATTCGGATATACTTCTTCTGATGAAGTTCTTCTCAAGCAATTCTTTCACTTGCTTGCTCAGCTCCCGTCTCTCACGCGGAGCCATATGCCGAACGGGCAAAGAAACAGGCTTAGCATTATCCACCAGATAGATGCGAAAATCAATCTCTCGTTTAGGGGGCAACCCCTTAACTTCTTCAAAAACATCTGGATAATCTCGGACCACTCTTACAGACTGAAGAGTTTCCTCTGGCGAGTCGAGAGATTCAAGATAGCACAACATGACGGGATCCTTTGGATTGCATGAAATCTCTAAGGTGTTGCCCAGGCGAGTCACAAGCCTTACAACCCTATGCTCACAATCCAGAATGGCTCCATATCTAGACAGCCAATCCATGCCCAAGATCAATCCGTATCCCCTGAAACCAAGAACATACGCACTACACAAGAACTCTACGCTAAGTATAGAGATCCTCAGATCCTCACATATCATAGATAGATGGGCTGAACCCCCAATGGGATTCGAAACACAAACGGGATCATCCACTAAGCTAGTACAAAGGTGCAAACTATCAACAAGGTCAGATGAAATAAAGCTATGTGATGCACCAGAATCGAACAAGGTACGAACTGGAAGATCGGAAACATAAACAAGGTTCTCAACAGAAACACTACCTCGCTCGGGAACTGAAGCGGCATTGAGAGCATGAACTTGCCCTCCTGAAGGTCCAGCACGCTGAGTCTGACCCTGCCCTTTCTTCTTCGGGCATTCCTTGCTAAAGTGCCCAGTCTCTCCATAAGAAAAGCATCCCCCACTAAGCTTCCTTTTCTTCTTCCTGCAATCCTTAGCAAAGTGCCCAGCTATGCCACAGTAATTGCACTTTCCCTTGCCTTTATTGTTGCCCTTCTTGTTCTTGTTCTGATTTCCTTGACTGCTTTGACCGCCTTGGTTGCCTTTTCCTTGAGAATCAGTCTTCTTTGCTTGAGCATCATCTGACTTGGCTTCTTTCTTTCCATCTCCCTGAAGCAGAGCCATATTGACCAAACTCTCAAAAGTAGCTCCATGCGGAATATGTGACATCGCCAAGCCCTGTAGCGGCTCATTCAATCCTCTAGCAAATCGAAGAGCCTTCTTCTCCGGGGTGTTTACCATATCCAAACCAAAACGGGCCAGCTGATTAAACTTGTTCACATACTCCTTGACAGACATATCACCTTGCTTTAATGCAATGAACTTCTCCATCTGTAAATTCGCCTCAGCCGAAGATAGAAACTTGGTCACAAATCTAGCCCTCAAATCGGCCCAAGTCTCAACGGGCCTCGTCCCATTGGTGACCTCCCACCAATAGGCCGCTTCATCCTTCAAAAGCCACACTGTCAATAAAATCTTCCTCTCGTCATCAATTCCAAAGATAGCAAACAGGTCCTCAGTGTCCTTCAGCCAATTCCTAGCTTCAACAAAAGACTCCGTGCCTAGGAAATTCTTGCCTCCCATTGCCTTGAAGTCTTTACAAACCTTCGTAAACTCAACCTGAGGATGCTGAGGGGGAGGAGGAGGAAGAGGAGCCTCAGCAACAGGAGGGGGAGGAACATTAACTGCTGGAGGAACCACCGGAGGAGGGATATTAGCAACGGGAGGAGGAATATTAACATTAGGGGGAGGATTCTCAACTACAGGAGGAGGAGTGGGAGTAGGGTTTGCGGGGCCGGCTGCCGCCCTAGCTTCTAGAAGCCTCCTATACCAGAGTGGTACGTTCACTCCATCTGGGATGACAAGATTCTCAGCCATACTGAAACGAAAGATAAGATAAGATCAGGTCAAGGGAACGAAGGATAACGCTAATGGCTTTTGGGGATTAGCCTTAAAATAATCTAGACTTTATTTTGGAAAATACTTAGTAGGTTTTTTGAAAATAGTTTTTCGAAGAGGGGTTTTTTTTTCAAAAATTTTGTTCAATCTTGTTAACCTTGTGCTCTGATACCAAATGTAACACCTCACCCCCACTAGGATCACTCCTTAGAATGTACTAGCTTTGGAGGGGCGTTATTGTGAAGGTAAACATGCACAAAGATATCGCAAGACAGAATATATGAAAATAAATATAAGTAAAGCAGCGGTAGCAGATAAAAAAACCCATCATCATCAACTCATAAAACCAACATAGTCAAGTACATAGTATCAAAATATCATGATCCAAAATACAACATAAGTCTAGATACGTAGAAACAAAATACATGGTGAAACATCAGTACTAATCCCCAGAAATAAAAGATAAGCCACAGCTAGCTCAGATCCATACATGAGCTATCCAACAAGCAAGCCAAAGATCCACTAAGCAGATGTAGCCCCTCCCTGAGAACCTGTGGGGGGGGGGGGAGGGAAGAAAAGAAGCGAAAGAAAACAGGTCAGTCAAAAAGACTGGTAAGCCCTACTACGATCAATCTATAAACTAATAAAGTTAACAGCATGATGGAAACTGAGATGAACATACTGGAAATAGATAAAGGTGACATCACATAGATGAGATTAAACTTTGCACCACCGTGTACTAGCAAACCCACAAAACAGATCTTGATCCCTTAGCCCAAACTTTGGCCCAATAACATGAAGTGACCTTAGTATAAGGTCCAGCCCAACGGTCTAGTCGATCGGCTCCCTATAAACCTAACACGTCCAGTGTTGGTGTCCATACGGCCCACATGGATGTAGTCAGACTGCGCTGGGTCCACCTTTGGGTGTATCAAGCCCTCGGGTGTCAACCCCAGACACCTAAGCAATAATGCACAGTCTAAACCTACTGGTACCCGTGCCTCGAGTTTGTCCAATATCGGACTACGTGCACGTTCGTAGCCCGCCGGACCCGCACCGCTGTACCACTCAGCCGTCGCTTTGGTCGCTTACATCCGTCCAGTAATCGTGCCCCGCCCTAACCTAGCTGTAGGGTTGTGGTGATACCAAACTGGGATTACTGCTGGAACAGACCACGTTGCTAGGGTTTCTAAGAGGGTTAAGTGTGGTTTTAACCCCTCACTAATCATGGATTAAATTAGTTAAGTGTAACCACTTAACCCCATCTAATCCTCGCATCCCCATTATTGGTTAAGTATTAGTGGGCCATGACTTAACCCTAATCATGAGGCATTAATTAATCAACGCACCCAACCTCTCACATTAGACATCCGTGGTTACCTGGGAAGATTTACACCACGTCTAGGTCTAACCTCGGGTCTTATGGTGCAACATGACCAACTACCCACATTAGACCCCACGTTGTGGTTACTTGGGAATATTTACACCACAACTAGGTCTAACCTCGAGTTGGCCATATCATGTTATCTAAGGTCATGTCCACTTTAAAACATATTTACAAGTTAACATATACTTGGGTAGACCTAACTTAATAGGTAAATTCCCAAGGGGTAGACCTAACTTAATAGGTAAATTCCCAATCTTTTAGTTTCATGTATTTTTAAGTTTACCCAAACCCTCCCAACGTCATTACCTCGCTTACATATTCGTCATAACGCATAAGGGTATAAAAGGTAACTTGGCATAACATACATGATGAACTTCACATATCATAATAAACATGCATACATGTTAAACTTGCAAATCATGTCATATTGAACTCGCATAAACATGCATAGCTTATTAAATATGCATAACATGGTAAGGTGAACTTGCTTAAGCATGCATAACCCATTAAACTTGCATAACATGGTAAGGTGAACTTGCATAAACATGCATAACCCATAAAACATGTAGAACATGGCATAGTAAACTCGCATAAGCATGCATAACTTATGAAATATGTAAAACATGGCATAGTAAACTCGCATAAGCATGCATAACTTATGAAACATGTAAAACATGACATAGTGAATTCACATAAGCATGCATAACTTATGAAACATGTAAAACATGACATAGTGAATTCGCATAAGCATGCATAACTTATGAAACATGTAAAACATGGCATAGTGAGTTCGCATAAGCATGCATAATCAAATAAACTCACATAAATCTCAACTTTCACCACATATTAACTTTAGAGTTTGTAAAGTGAAGGTAAGAGGGCTTACTAATATGAACAAGTCACAAATCCACCAAACAAGATGAAGAAGCCCTTTGAAAACCCAAAACAAAGCTTCAAATAAGAAAACCCTTTTGCAAAATCCCAAAAACACAAACTTAGCAAATCAAACTTGCAACTTAATGAAGTATGCAAGTTATTAAGCATTCATACAACATAGAAAAGGTTGTATGATCATCATATCTTCATAGGATTAAACTTTGAGGAAGGTGGAGGCTAGGGTTTTTAGGTGGAGGCCATTTGAGGATTCAATTTGACATAGTTTAGTTGCTAGATTGATTAATGGGGCTTTAGGGTAGGATTAGGGGTATATTTATAGAGAATTAGAGTGTTTTAAGCCCTAGGATTAACCCTAGGTTAGTTTTGGCCCGTCAGATCTCGGAATTCTCTAGAACCAAGCCACAAGACCCAGCCCAAATCAAAATGGTGCGCCAGGCAATATTGCCTGGCTACCCCGTGTCGACAGGGCTGTCGACAGGGCAATCGACACCCTGGGAACCCTGTCGACATGCCTGTCGACATGGGGGCCCTAGCGGGAATTTTCCCGCCTGACACCCATTTAGCCCTAATCCTTGTTTTTAATTTGAAATTTAAATCGGTTTTTAGCATATGAATTTCTGAAAACTTCAATGGGCCTTAACCGGGTCATACGGACTCCGATTTTCGAAAACTCGGACTCTATTTCGCGTATTTTTCCGAGACGAACGCAATGGCATAGCCCGTTTCCCCTAATTCAGATTTTAGAATTTAATTCTGCCTCGATTTATGTTATAACAGTTTATTAAAAATACGGGTTGTTACAACATACCCATGTATTTTCTGGTATTTACACAATTCTGAATTATTTCTTGTTATATTATATTAATTTATTTAATTCTAATTGTTTTCACAGATGTTTAAAGATTATTTTGACAGAAAATAATAACACTCATTACTACTATGAGATTACATTCAAACGATACATTGGATTTGAAATATGAAATACGAAAAGAAAATACAAGCTAGTATGATATGATAACATAAGCTAATAAACTTAGATTTCAGCGGATGAAGATGAGGAAAATGATATTCCAAGTTTTCTTCCAATTTTTTCGAAAAACTTGATCATTTTGGAATACATTTGGTTGAGAGTCTTCTTGATTTTTGGTTGGTTTGACTTGTTTTTGAATTGGATATGGCTCCTGTTGAAATAGGGAATTATATGATTTCAATTGAGGATTCAACTTCATTGATTTCCATTTGAACTCCTTCTTGTTCCATTCTAGCTTGCTTTTCGACATATGACTCATAAGGTTTGAAATTGAGTGGAATTCGCGTAAGGGATATATTTTCCAATTTAAAGAACTTTCAAGAAACAAATTCCTCTCTTCTGAAATCCACTCCAAAATATTTAAAGATTCAGGTAAGGTAAATTCCATGGTAAAGAGTGTTTTCTTTTATTGACATCTCCTTGGGTTTGAATTCACGTAAAATCACTTCGGCACAATTTATATCATAAAAGCCAAAGACGACAAAAAGAGCTTTTTGGATCTTGAGGGTAGGGTTATTAAAATTTCCAGAACGGAGAGTAAGAATGTGTTGAATAAGAAGGTTGACAATCCTAGCTTTTAGGCGGAAAAAGCGATTCTTGAATTCCATATGTTCATCGCTTTCAAAAATATGATGAAAATTTCCAAATCATGTTCATTAATTTCAAAATCTGAAAAATCCACACCCGTTCTCTTGCAGTTTAAATAGTTCCCAGAACAACACTATCCAAAATAATTTGAGTGCCTTTCACACTACTCCAAACTTGATTTTCATTTCCTTCGAAAAATCCACGATTTAAATTCGCATAATACATTTTGACAAGATTCGGGTAACATACTTCATCGTTATCCCGAGAATTAATCAAACTTAAAACTTAATTTTGATTGAAAAGAGTAGGAAGATTATAAGATGCAAAATCTTCAAAAATAGAAAATTTTCCCATATTGACTTTTCCATTCGTAGCATAGTCTATGTACGTTTGGATAGCCTTTGGATTGTTGTAGAGATGACCTTTGAGAGTTTTGGTTAATCTCATGGTCTTTGGAGTACTTGAGGAAGCCATTAGAGAATAGTTTTGAAGAGTATAGGACGAATAAAATAGTTTTGAATTTTGAATGAGAGGTGGAAAGAGTAGTATTGAATGGATGATTAAATAGAGATCAAAGGGACACATCTTTTCTGAATAGAAGGACACCTTTTCAGACCTTGAGAGTTGGTGAAAAAGTGGCGGGAAGTTTTAAAGTTTAAACATTTGAAATTCTAAATTTGAATTTCAAATTCTGGTGCATATGTCAACATGTATATTCATATATGTCGACATATATGCATTAGTTCAAAATTTAATTTAATTTTTGACCTTGTTATATTATTTTCATATTTTATATTCTCTATTTAGTTATTTCCTGAGATAATTTTTTAAACTTTGAAAATTAATTTTTTATTTATTATATTATTATTTATTATTTTACTATTATTTTGAATTTCAAATTTGAATTTTAGAATTCAAATTTCAAATTTGAATTTTAGAATTCAAATTTCAAAGCAAGCAAACAAGCATCCATTTAATCACTTCAATAAAAAATTATTAATTAAGGCGTACCTGGTTTTTAGTTCCATTTCTTCGATATTTTCTGATTATTGAATTATTGTGAAGCACATATTTGAATTTCTAGTTTCTAGCTCTTCGTCACTTGATGATGAATCTGAATCATCTAAAGTTGCTGCATATGCTCTTTTCTTTTTCTTTAAAGAATTGTCGTTTGTTTGTTGATTTGGTCTATTAGGATATGAACACGTCCTGATAGAAATTGTAGCATCTATCATTCTTAGTATTTTTTATATGCTCTGATACCAATTGTCAGGGATGAGAATCAAGAATTTTAAGGTAAAACTAACACTAAAGAGGGGGTGAATAGTGTTTTAAAGAATTTATAGAAATCTTAACCAATTAACAATTACACAAACTACTATATGAATAACAGAATTAATATCACAATAGAAACAATCACAGATGCAGACATAAACAAAAAAAAATGCAGAAAAGGAAAGAACGCCCCGGATTCTTATACTAGTTCTGATTGTTCTTACGTCTAGTCCCGCACAACGCTGGATTGCGCAGAGTTTTATTAATATCAGTATCCAATTACAACACCCTTGATGTCACGGCTACAAGGTTAACACTGCTCCTTTTCCCTTATTTACAGGCAACAAGGAACGCACCCTATCCATTTCCTTGATTTACGGGCTACAAGGAACACACCCTCACGGAGGATAGAGTTTTCCCTTATAATATCCAAACATGCTTGGTACGTTTTAAAACAAAATTCATTTTGATACAATTATAAGTGTATAGTATATAAAACAACTTCAAATATAAATGTATCAATCATAGACGACATAGTGCCCCATCCCACTATGTCGCCATACTAGGCTCTACAATTAAAACCGAAATTTCGTATTAGAAATTGGATTCCATCTATGAACCAAGGCAAGAGATCATCCTTACCTAATTCGAGACAATCTAGCCTACCATGTCTCAGGCTACATCCACAACTGCACCTAGGAGCGCCAGGGTCGGTCCTCTCTTACGTTTGAGGATTGGCAATTCCTAAGCAATGCGTTTCCCCACCCTATCGAGTGTAATGGTCAGTATGTCAACCATATCCTCCATCAGCCCGTAGTGACCGATATATCCGAGGTACCTCGCTTTCCAACATCCACATAAGTAAAAATGTCTGGGCTCCATACCACGACACTACTCCTAGCTAGAAAGAAACGCACGTCCTCCCTAAGCTCCTTCAACCCGTTTCTGGTTCACACCGGGGTGTGAGACTCACGAATTAATGCTATACACAAAGCTATGCTATATAAAGTCGTGCTTTGATCATCAACCACAAGACTCTGCTTTTCAACAGAAGCTTTGATCATTGCATCTTCGAATGCCACACTGAAAATTCACGCCATGCGACTGATGTCTATCGGTATATAACCTCTGAGCTCGCATGTCTCAGAGAACGGTGTTAAGCAAGAGAATAAATTCTCCGCCACCAAACAAATATATATTTAATAGAAATCAGTCAACACCGAACGAAATCCAATGTCAGACACACATCCATTTACAAGTCCGTTATGGGTTTGAATGAAACCGGAGGCACCTTATTCCTCATCCCATATGTCCAATATAAGAGAGAGGTCCTCGCATATCCGGTTGATCTCCAAGTACCTCTATACGATCACCACTTATTACCTCGTCTTGGGTGTACAACCTAATCAAGACATCAGTAATCATCCAAACAACGTGAAGACCTCCGGTCTTCAACCATCGTCTTCATCGTCGACTTATCGTCATATCAATTATTTAGAATGGGGTAAACCGGTCTTTCCAAATAACTCGCGTATCTTATAAACAAGTACTACAAAAACACAACATAAACCTCATTCCAACCAAGAATATTCTTTTATTCAAATATTCACTTTTTTTGGGGAATGGTTCCCATTAATTTTATCAAAGATAAATTCTTTAAATTTATTCTTTAATCTTCCATTGGATATCAATTCAAACCAAATTAAGGTTTATCCAAACTAGTCAGGATTAGCGAACCTTACCGAAGTAATCATTTATTATATTTCCCAATCCTAACCTATTCGCCCCATGGAGCAAAACTGGTAATACTCCATATCTAACACTATGGTGTTATCGGTGAAATTAGTAACCATTTCCCATTTAAATCTAATTAAAGGTTTAACTATCGCTTGGAGCAAATCTGGTGATATTCCATTCTCGATCCTTTCACAAATTTGATAATTTAAATTATCACATTCTCATTTCAATCTAGTTAAAGATTCATTAAAACTCCACTTAGTTTTAATCTTCCCAAAAATCAATATTAATGATTATTTAACTTTGGGAAATCCAACATGCCATATTGACAATCTACACCACCATTGATTTCTGCCGATATATAACCTTTAAGCTCGTACGTCTTAGAGAAGGGTGTTAAGCAATAGAATAAATTCTTCGCCACCAAACAGATATATATTTAGTAGAGATAAACAATACAGTTCGAAATATAATGGTAGGCATGTAATCCTGTCTTTAACTAGGTCAAAGAACCAATGTCATTTAAAACACAATTCACGATAAACCCAAAATCACATTCCATTAATTATGGAATCTTCACGGAAAATAGATCAATATATAATCGATATCAATTTCTGTATCTGACTAATAATATAAATGGAATAACAATAAAGCCTTTTAAATTCCATATATATATTAACAGTCTTCCTCCACAGAAGGTCACTTTGATTATTACAAAATCGAATTCCATTCCATTCCAATTTATTAAATTGGAAAACTTTACTTTGGAATATTTCCATTAAATCTTTATAAAAGATTTATAAATTCCAAATCACATTTCACTATTAATTGGGTTAAAGAACGAATGTCGTTAAAAACATAGTTCACAATAAACCCAATTCACATTCCATTTCATATCCAGTTAAATGTAGATTAATTGGTAATTATTCTCTAAATCTAAATTAAATTATTTATTCTTTTCACACGGTGTTTAAGAACAGTGTTATTTAAGACACCATTCACGACAAACCCAAGATCCAATTCTTTTATTCAATTCCAATTAAATACCAATTAATTGGAAAACTTCACTAAATCTTTGTTTAAAGATTTATTCTTTTCTCAACTGGGTTTAAGAACAGTGTTACTTAAGACATTATCCACGATAAACCCAAAATCCAATTCTTTTATTCAATTCCAATTAAATACCAATTAATTGGAAGACTTCACTAAATCTTAATTTAAAGATTTATTCTTTTCTCAACTGGGTTTAAGAACAGTGTTATTTAAGACACCGTTCACGACAAACCCAAAATCCAATTTAATATTAAATACAAGACTCTGAATAGAAATTATATCGGCTTATATTCAATATCAAATTCTGAAACTAACGGATATCGTATTGGGAATAACGATATCTGTATCTTATCTTCCAAATTCCCATAACAATATTCGTATAACCACGGAATCCAATATCGAAATGTTCCAAAGATTATTTCCATTCCAATCCATCCCAGTTATTCATTGGGAAATTCTGGTTATTTTAAAACCATTTCAAATCCAATTTATTTATTTAAAAATCTTGGATTATTATTTCTAATTAATAACTAGTTCATTTCGATAAAAAATATTTTTATCTTTACAAACATGGATTTTTTTATCCAAATTCATTCCAAATCATTTATTATGATTTACACAAAGTATTGATATTTTTAATAATTTTATCAAGCCCCGTACAGTCGGTTTCCAATAATGGCCACCGAACTGCATCCATAGCAACCTTTTCCAAATTTGATTTGAACATAATTCCAAATCCAACCGTTATATTTCAAATATCTTATATTTATCGGAAATCTCTTTTCGATACGAACCCAATGGTTCTGGTTGGTCGGATCTCCCGTAATGTCAATTCGAAGTCAATGGTCGAAATTTGCGAACGGTCGCGGCGCGGCGCGTTCTATTCAGGCCATTAAATATATATAATATATATTATATATATTTCATCGATTTCCATCTCAAACGTATTTTATAAATTTGTTTTAAATTCATTCAAAACGATTTCAACTTCATTTCAGTTTTAGATCAAAATTGAACATTCCATATCATTTGAAATATTAAAATGATATTGTTTTCAAAAAAATTATATTTTAAAATCTTTTCCCTTTTGATATTCATTATAAAAATGAATAATATCGATATAAATATCGTTCGCGTCAAAATGGCGCAAATCTAATCAACACGGCTTCACACATTTCAATATTTTTGTGTCCATCCAAAATCGGATATCAAAATCACATTTTAATCCTTTACTGAATATTATTTTAAAATATTCATTATTTTAAAATATTAGTTATTTTAAAATATTCTTTATTTCTGAATTGGAATCAGACACAACCAAATACAGTATAATGTTATTTATATGGTTTTCATGTAACACATGTACATAACAATAATGATACACAATCAATCATCATCCAGAGTGCAATTTACAACTGTATAGGCGTTAAAAGTAAATAATTAACGCTCATCACAGCCTGTCAACACATCGATTGACATAGCACTAATTATCGGGATAAGTGTATGTTAAATATCATCCCAATACCCGTGTGGGGTTTCAACCAACAAATACTGAATATTATTTGTGCATTTGGGCGATGTGTAAAATTTATCGCCCTAATCAATGTCAGGTAAATGGGTGTACATAAACAAATCATCTGATTTGTAAATGAATATTTATTTTTATTACAGGAGAATTTTATTCCGTTAATATATATGTTAAAATTATATTTTTAGTGATAAAATATTTTATTCAACACATGAATATTTTATACAGTTCATTCATTCAATACCCACAACGCAATCAATTCAATCCAAACAAACAATCATGGTTTGTACAATAAATGGTGTCGGGGGCTATTAAGCCGTGTCTGCATCCTAGTATATATTTCACTGTAAAATAATTGGAGTGAGAAAGAGTTCTCACATTGGGTTCCACTCCGTCATTATTTATTTCTGATTTCAGTACAGTTTGGATTTGAATTTGCCTGAAATTCTAATGTGCTCCGTTTCTGCTCTAGTCAGTTCCATTGCGTAATGTTCTTCGTTGCGATCGCAATGGACCTGTAATCGTCGAATTCCATTTACATATGAAGAAGTTATGAGATTACAAACTTTGAATTACATTAATATTTAATTAAATAAAGAAAGTAAGATAATTTTTCCTTGATTTTCTCTCTACCCGAAATTTTATTCTCCCTCCAATTCGAATACGAACTCTAAAAGCTTCACTCCATCACACGCCTGTGCACTTCACCACGGATGGTCGGAACACAATCGATGGCCGCCACCTGGAGCGCCACCTCGCCACCCCCATGAGCCAGCAATCCTGACCAACTCTCATGCCCTAGGAGCTCTAAAACTGAACCCAAAATCGACGGTTTTGAGGGATGATTTCACCCAAATTACTTCGTTATTTCCGATCTCTGCCATTAACAAGGTAGATTACACTGTCCTCTATAATACCCACTTTGGAATCACCTTGAATTGTTGGACGGATTGGTGAGAAATTGAGGAGGAAGTTGGGGATGATTTAGCCATCAATTAAGTGGAGGTGGCGCTGAACGTTTTCTGGGTGGGCTAGGGTTAGGAAATTTCCTTTTATATTTTTTTATTATTTGATTGAAGAATTAACCCAATATGATACCGAACTCTAATTCAAACCCAATGACTGTCGCCCCTAGCCAAATACTCCCATTCCAGACACAATGAGATATGTTTTGTAAGCCAATTCGGTTGTTTGGATAAGTTTTAATTAAAATTAAAATATAAATCAATATATATTGAATTTAAACATACATTTTAATTTATTGGGGCCACATACTGACTTCAAAAATTCCCGAAAAATAAATCTAGCTATGTTTTGATGATATGGTCCTAATAAAACTAATTTCGTCGAATTTGGATACCGTTTGAAAAATGGCCATTTTCTGGTCGATCCAATTCAACTGAAATTGACAAAACACGTTTTCTTTTGCCATGCTCACATATTAATTCCAAATATTATGAAAATTGGAATCTAGTAATAATTTGACATTCCGGATCCAACAAAAAGTGGTTTCGTCGAAAATGGAGATAATTTATTTTTTAAGGGCTATATATATAATAAAATATGTATAAATTCCATATCGACTATATCAAATTTTAAACTGGTCATAACTTTTAATTTATAAAGTAAAATCATAGTTTCTTACATTCGTTAGAAAGATATTATTAAACAGATTCAAATATTTCTGGTTGTACTGAAATCAGATTTATTTTGAATCCTGTACATTCATTTGAAATTTAAAATCGAATTTTCAAACTACCATGCCATTTCAGGCTCGTTTTATAATTAAAATAAATTTTTATGTTTTTAAATAATTTTTTACTCGTTATTATTTAAAATAAACCATTTTAAATTCTCAAAATCCATTAAAATAGTTAAGATAAAAAATTTAATGGTTTTGAAAATCCGGGTTGTTACAGATAAGTTTTGAAGAAAGTTTGAAATCAAGGCCTTTATATAGTGTTCCAAGAGACACAACTTTTTCTGAAACGTTTTAAAATAAAAAGACACAACTTTTAAATTCAAATAAAATGTGACGGTTATATGTCAACATGTAGAAATGTGTGTCGGCATACATGTTGTATTTTTAAATTTTAAATCATTTTAAAGTATTTAAACTAATATATATATATTCTGGAAATTCTTGAAATAAAACTAGTTGTTTAAAATATAAATATTGAAGTATAAAAACATAATAAAATATTATTTCAACATAGACTCAAAAACTACATATATCTATAATATAAAACTTTATAATATAGTTATAAAACTATATAATATATATAAACATAAGAAACTTAGGAAGTATATTTGGAATCATAAGTTTGAAATCAAATTTGAAATCAATTTAAAAAGAGATAATTTGAAAACAGAATTTGAGTGTTATTCAGAGTTTTACATATTAACCAGACTCTATTACTTTGATAATCTTGAACTCTTGATATCTTGATACTTATGAGTCTTGATTCTCCTTTGAAATCTTGAGTCTTTTAACTGTACAGTCTTCAATATCTATTACCTACATACAAATCCTGTGTGTGTACATATAATAATGATGATGATGATGATGATTGAAACAAGGTTGTTATCATCAAAAAATCAGCAAAATTCCATTCTCCAACAATCTGGGTGTGGTCTAATGTTAGAAATGCACCACAAGAAAAAGTCGCTACAACATCGATGCTTTAACATTAGTTTCTAGAACCACCGATGTTAAAGTAATTTTTAACATCGGTATTTTATTTATCGATGTTAAAAGTTTTTACAGACATCACTTATTAAAATAGCTGTTGTCTATTACTATGTTTTAAAAAACCCAAAATTTACATTCCCCCACTTAACCAAATATTATTTCCCTCATCCTTCCTTTGTTGTACAAAAGAAAACCCTTCCTCCTCATGTTGATTTCAAAAATCCCTTTCTCTATTTTATTTTAATGGCCACCGAAATCAAATCATCACCAATGACTGCCACGATCAAATCGCTTCACTCTTAACCTCTCCCATCGCACGACGTCGACCAATGGAGGCATGTGCCACCTTCTGCTATCGCGCAACTCCTCACGCTTTAGAAATTTCCATCGTTGCCTTTATCAAATCAAAGCTCTAGTAACTTGAAGCCACTAGCATCGAACCACAACCCCGTTCATCTACAATTCACCTAGGATAACACAAACAAATAAACGATTTTTCTCACGATTTCCTTTATTTAAGTAGATTTGACTTCAATTAAAAAATGAATACAATTGTGTATGCCTTGTTATGATTTCCTTAGAGTTTACTGGCCGTGAGTCTAGATGTTGCTTGCTGCCCTAATCTTGTTTTGCTATTGTCCACCGTCTTGAGTCCTGGCTGTTACATGTTGTTACTATGCCTTTGCTGTTTGTATGTTAGATATGTTATATTTCTACCTGTGGCCTTTGTGAATTAATGTGAGTTTAACCTCATGATTAACTTGTTTTCAAGTACTTTAACTTCGATAGAAACTAAATAAATAGCTAGTGGGTTTGATTCTCATGTTGGCTGCCGCATTTTGTGCTCTATTTACGTTTTGAAACTCTTGATCGTGTTAATACGTGGAGGTCAACATATATATATATATATATATATATCTGTGTGTGTGTTCTCATGTGTGATGTGTGTGAATATATATATGTTAACATATGTATACATGCAGATTTCATTGTTGAATGGCCTGAAATATTGAGTACATTTGATTATTTGGTATTGCTTTGTCCTTTCCTTTATCACTGGCCTTGCTATTGCATTTGAGTGGGCTGCCCTACGTACCCTATGTACTTGTGAACTGTTTACACCCAAAATGGTCTAAACACCCAACGTACTAAACTGTACTTCACCAATTTGGTAAGAAATAAATGGAACCATGTTTAATCAGCAATTAAAAATGAAAAATGCGAGAAAAGTAAAGTAGAGAAGAGATTTGGAGTGGTTCAGCCGTTAACTAGGCCTACGTCCACTATGAAGGTGATTTCCAATTTTATAATAGAGATTACAAAACACATCAATTCTCTCTTTTCATACATCTTTACATTCACTCAATATACCTTCATTTATATATTTCAATCTTGGAATTATACAAGAGGACGGTGAAATTTGAGGAGAAGAAGGATGGATGAATGATTGAGGAGGAGGATGCTTCTGTTTTCCTTGATCACAAGATTGTACTTGACGCCATGGCCGAATCAGTAGTCGAGGATAGAATTTAGCAGCACTTCCAGGTTTCAAAGATTGGATCCCCTTTATGTTGGCAGCCATAGTGTATTTATAGGTGAGCTTCTTCTGGGAAATGATCTGAAATCCATTTATGCAGGCTACGGACCGTTCATTCTATTAATTACAATCATGCCATTGTCCAGTTGTAGCCAGCTGTCCAGATCTGTATTTGGTTGTCATGCGCGAGTGACTTAGTGGAGCGAGCACCTTAAGTAGTTGAGTGGACCCACAGGTGCGGGCGTCCCTATGAGTACGAATGCTTTGGGAAACTTGGAAACTTTTATAAGAGCGGAACGCGGGACTGGACCTAGCTCTCCCTTGTTCCTTGCGTGACCGTTCTTCTTATTTCAAGGGCGCTCGTCCTTTTGCTGCCTTTATATGGCACCGTTTGTCCTTACGGCTATGTTATGAGGTCGCTTCCGCCTACGTTGAATGGACGATTTGCTTTGCTTCTGTGTTTGAGCGGCTTTCCCCCAATATGAAAGACCGACCTTTGCTTCCGCACCTGAATCACGATTCGTGTCTAACTTTGGTCGGAGACATAGTCACATAAGATGTTGCAAGCGCTCGTATTGCAACTCCATTTCAGGCTTGGTCTTTTGACGGGAAACAAGTGAGCGACTTTACAGGATATACGATCTCTATCCTTTTTTGGCTGCATTTCCCATTTCATATCGTGCCATCATCCTCGGTCGTACTGGTTGACTTGACTCATCCTGGGTTTGATATTTGGACGTTTAAGTGCCTCGGATAACATTGCGCACGATTGACCCAGATGATGTCTGTTATGTATCCTTTACTCAATGTGCGTGTGGATTTTTTAGGGATTAACACTTGCCCCTCGAAGTCCGTGATTTCTTTTAGTAAGGAATTACTGGCTTCGATATATTTGATCACACATTGTTTGGTAGATTTATCTTGACTTGTCGAGGGGTCGTTCATGCAAAAGGTTAAGATTGCTTCATTGTAGCTGGTTGGTATTGTCTTTTTCTGCAAGCGAGAGGCTTGGTGTATCCTTTTCGGTCATTGTACGAATAGTTGAATTTCGGGATGCCAGCTGGAACTTGATGAGACACTTTTTGGGCACTAAGCTGACGTGGCGAGAATTCTCTGGATGTATGCCTTTTAATCTTCCTTATTTACTTTTAGCCTGCTTCATTCTAATTTTATCTTTTTCGAGAAATTTTCCGGTCATAGCTGTGCTTTCTCGAGAGTTTAACCAGGTAATCTGTGTTTGACATTTCTACCTTGATTTCTCTTTAAAATGTTTTGGTTTTCTTATTCTATCATTTTACCTAGTTCTTGCAGCAACACCTATTTTTTCTTGAGCAATTTTCATTCGAATTCGAGATACCATAATATTTCTGGGTGATTTTTTCCTTTATTTTGTTTTGTTTGAATACTCATGCGTTTCCAAGTTAGGATGTTTCAATACGACCTGGCCGAGCCGTGTATAAATTCGGGATTTGGGCAACAGCCAGATTTGTGTGTAGCATAGATATCGTTTCTGTAATTATCTTTGGAGAATATGAATCATTCGGTGGTTTTATTTGAAACCATAATGCTTGGTATTTGTTCACAAATTGTTTGGCGAAACGCCCCCGGGTTTCTCCAGTTGAGATGTTTTTGCTTATGCCTGAGTCTTGCTAGGCTGTTTCCCTTTTTCATGGATGTTTTTTGAGTCCATACTGATCCCTTTTGAAATAAGTCGTCCAAGGATGGAATTTTTCATGTCTAGGAGGCTCAGGAAAAGGTCGACAAGGAGGGCTGGTAGCAAAAAGATGCCCCAAGGCAAGGGGATCTTGGGTACGACTGACACTCAAAGTCATTGTTTTCTGAATGAACTTCCTGTCTCAGATACTCAGACCGCTCTTGGTCGTATGGCTTCTTCGTCCATCACTTTGGATCCTGCAGCTGTGTCGGAGCCTCTTTCTGTTCCTAACCCTTGCCATCCTGAACTTGCCGAGGGCTTTGTGGCTCAATGTCCAGCTGGCTCGCGTTCCGGCATGTACATAGACCCATTTGACAGATGGATTATTGCAGGTAAGATGGACGCCATGAAGGATTACATATTGGCTGAGTTCAATCAATGGGAAGCACGCCCGCATTTGGTCGAAGGCCTTATCACCACTGTCAGGGATTTCATTATGGAGAAAATGGGTGCTTGGCATTCTCTTGTCGAAGATGTTCAGCAGTCAAATAAAGAGAATCTTGAACAACTTCATGCCATGGAAAAAGACAGATACAAACTTGTCGAGGCCCTTGAGTCTAGGGAGAGGATCATCTCTTACCTCATCTGAACACTGTGGCTTGCTAATGCTTTACCTTCTCTGTTATTTTGGTTTTGATTTTGAATGGTACTTTTAGTCTGGCTTGTGTATGCGGGAGCCAACCTCGCTTATTCTCGTACGCTTAGGTTTGTGACTTTTATGGTTTGTGCGATGGTTATGTTTTTACGTCGTTCATCGTTAATAACGCTAGCTTGCTTTAATTTTAGGACATCATATTTCTTCTTTTTCCCCTTCTTTGAGGGGTTTAGTTCTTATTATGCAACTCGCTTATTTTCACGTGGGTGCGTCGCACGCTGCACCTTTATTTTCTGATTTACTCATTCGGCTGAGCGCTTTATTAATCGTTTGGTTGCACCCGATTTCCTATCATTATTATTATTGAGATTTAGTTATCTTTTGAAGTTCATCTTATATCGAAGGTTATTACGCATTTGTATTATTAAAAACGCATTTGGAATCTTTTATTTTGTAGTATTCAACCCCGCACCTGACTGACTTGGTAATCCAAGCCCTTCGGAGGCTGGTTTTGAATATGTGCCCCCTGAGGAGGGCTTGGGTTAAAGATTTCGATCCATTCTAGGCCCTATTTGATTGTCTTAGTTATTCAAAAAGATTCTAGAATGGATACCCCCTTTCAGCTTGGATTTCTGATACCCCCTTTCGGCTAGGATTTCTGTTGTGCGCTGGTTATTCCAGCATGTTTAATCCTTCCCCATTTTTATGCTTCATCCCGAGGGCGGACACTAATTCATCTCATCGAGCCTTGACTCAAAAGGGACAAAATTTGTGTCCTTCACTTAACAAGGTGCCCCTCGTTTTTTTTTGGATTGGCAATTTTTCCGTTTTGGGACATGTCGGTTTTTCCGACTTTGCGCCTTGCCCTAGGAAACAAACACTGGTTCGCCTCATTCAGTTTTTTTTTTTCAAGTTGGAGAACCCATGCCCAGCACCTAAGAAGGTGTTTCTTTAGTGGGCTCAACGATTTTATCCGTGGGACTTTAACCATGGAACTTTAACCGTGGGACCTTTTTTTTAATTGCTTCCATTCCAGCATTGACTCCTACGAGGTGGACATCAACCCTTGCTACCGAATTTAACTCCGATTTTAAGGAATTGATGTCCTGTACCTGAGAGAGCGCCTCCTTAGGATTAGCAATTTTATCTGAGGGACAGATTTGGTAATATTCCTGTACTTTCAATGAGGTCTGGCGGCAGTCCTTTGAATGGGTGTTTGCTAAGCATTCAACATACTCCATAACGAGAGAGGTGCAACCTTTCGCCTTGTGATCTATCTTAGAATGTATTGTTCTTTTTGAGGTGATGTGTCTATTCCCCCCATTTGATCTTTCTTGATGTTCGTGATTCCCAAGCTGTTTTGTTTAATGTGTGTCCTGAGATCTTTTCGTCACAAGCCTGTTGTGTGTGTGCGGATTGCTTTTGCTATGCCTACATTCCAAGAGATTATTTTCCTTTTAGCGTGGACCAATAAGTATGTTACTCAGGTAAACACAATTAATTTCGATGCATGAAGTTTTTGCAAGTAAACCGTTACTTAACACGAATATAGTAAATAATAAAGCCTGGTAAAACAATCTTAATAACAAGATAAAACCAAGGGAGTGAATCAAAGTAATGAGAGCTCTAGTTTAATGCTCCATTATTGAGACATTAGTGACTGGTCCTCTCGATGAGCGTCCTCTTTGGATTGGTTTAAGCCCGTCTTCTTTTTAAGACGTGTTGCCCCTTGCTTGCAGGGAGTCGAGATAACTTTCATGATCTCTTACATACTGTTGCAAATGGTTTTTCCTGATTAACCCCTCGATCATTGACTTCAAGTGCCTACATTCATCAGTATCGTGTCCCGGCTGTTTGTGGAATTGATAGAATCTTCCTGACTTCATAGCGATATCTTTGACCTGTCTTTGTTTCAAAACCGGATATCTCTCAGTGTTTTTAGTTGCCATGAAGATATTTCCCACGGTATCGTTAAGGGGAGTGAACTCGGAGTTCTTGAAAAAGCATAGCTTCTTTTTTGCCCGACTATCTTCTCCTTCATTGCTCCTTTTTTGACTATCAAGGCTGCTTTGTGCATTTCCATTCTTCTCTGTCTGTGCATTTTTTCCTTCAATACTTGCATATTTTTGGGCTTTGTTGAGTAATTGTTCGAGCGTGCTTGGTTTCTTTTTCTTGATCCACCGCCCCAACTTGGTTTCTTTACATATGCCCCCCTTAAGAGCCATTAAGATCAGGCTGGGTTCGAGATTCTTGACTTTAGCTACCGCCAAATCAAAGCGAGTGAGAAAATCTTTGATGGGTTCTCCTGGTCTTTGTTGTAGTCCACTTATCCCCGTAGCATCCTGAGTTTTAAGTGCATAGGATTTGAACTGCTCATTGAATAGTTTAGCCAAGGTCACGAAGTTGTCTACGGACTGTGGTGGCAGCTTTGTGAATCATAGATAAGCCACTCCTTCGAGATAATTTGGGAGATATAAGCACTTCATTTCATCAGTGGCGCATGCCCCATTCATATACCAGTCATATTTACATAGGAATATATTAGGGTCGCTTGTCCCGTTATAGGATTGTAATGATGGAGGTTCAAATCTTTGTAGGTATACAGTTTTCTTAACCCTTTCTGTGAGCGGGGTTTTAGTTGGGAAGGATTCCCATTCTCTTCCATCATCCTTCTTCTTTAGGCTTTCCTTCACAGTTGCTCGCGTCAATCCAAAGATGTATTTCCATTCTTTGCTCAGATCCATGGATTGACTGCCTTCTTCATTATTGAACTTAGATCTAGATGCGTCTTCATGAACTGGGGTCAATGAATTTGGGCATCCTTTTGGAAGAGACATCCTTATTGTAGTGGGACCGTTTTCTCGTTCCGCGATTGTACCATCATAGTGATCGCGCACAGGTGCTTTGTCCCCTTCGTAGTTTGGACTGATGCGATGTGCAACTTTCTGGATGGAATCATGTTGTCTTGAGCTTGAAGCAGAGAACTCTGTTTCTAACTCGCAATTCGTTCGAGCTAGCGAGGAATAGGTGGCGCTTAGAGCGGCTTTTGCGGTGGCGGCTTGAATGGCGAGTATCGACTCGAGCTTCTTCATCATTGCATTGCTCGCAATAGTTATTTGAATCGTTAATCCTGTAATCGCCTCTTCCAATTCCTTCTTGGTTACAGTTTCTTTAATTTCAAACAACCCCTCTCCCCCGGAATCGTTGTCCGACAGCGTGATGATGTTGACGCAATTGTTGGGGTTGTTGACTTTGTCGTTAATTCTCCTCAGCGTGCTCATGACTTTAAGCATAGTGCCTCTCAAAAAATCTTATTAGATCTGAAATCGGGAAAGAAGCAAACACGGCCCCACGGTGGGCGCCAAAATTTTTACACCCAAAATGGTCTAAATACCCAAGGTAGTAAATTGTACTTCACCAATTTGGTAAGAAATAAATGGAACCGTGTCTAATAAACAATTAAAAATTAAAAATGTGAGAAAAGTAAAGTAAACATGAGATTTGGAGTGGTTCAGCCATTAACTAGGCCTACATCCACTATGAAGGTGATTTCCAATCTTATAATAGAGATTACAAAACACATCAATTCTCTCTTTTCATACATCTTTGCATTCACTCAATATACCCTCATTTATATATTTCAATCTTGGAATTATACAAGAGGATGGTGAAATTTGAGGAGAAGAAGGATGGATGAATGATTGAGGAGGAGGATGCTTCTGTTTTTCCTTGATCACAAGATTGTACTTGACGCCATGGCCGAATCAGTAGTTGAGGGTAGAATTTAGCAGCACTTCCAGGTTTCAAAGATTGGATCCCCTTTATGTTGGCAGCAATGGTGTATTTATAGGTGAGCTTCTTCTGGGAAATGATCTGAAATTCGTTTATGCAGGCTATGAACTATTCATTATATTAATTACAATCATGACATCGGCCAGTTATAGCCAGCTGTCCAGATCTGTATTTGGTTGTCATGCGCGAGTGACTTAGTGGAGCGAGCGCCTTAAGTAGTTGAGCGGATCCATAGGTGCGGGCGTTCCTGTGAGTACGAATGCTTTGTGAAACTTGGAAACTTTTATAAGAGTGGAACACGGGACTGGACCTGGCTCTCCCTTGTTTCTTGCGTGACCGTTCTTCTTATTTCAAGGGCGCTCCTCCTTTTGCTGCCTTTATATGGCGCCGTTTGTCCTTACGGCTATGTTATGAGGTCGCTTCTGCCTATATGAACGACCGACCTTAGCTTCCACACCTGAATCACGATTCGTGTCTAACTTTATTTGGAGACATAGTCACATTAGATGTTGCAAGCGCTCGTATTGCAGCTCCATTTCAGGCTTGGTCTTTTGACAGGAAACCAGTGAGTGACTTTATAGGATATACGATCTCTATCCTTTTTGGGCCGCATTTCCCATTTCACATCGTGCCATCATCCTCGGTCATACTGGTTGACTTGACTTGTCCTGGGTTTGATATTTGGCTGTTTAAGTGCCTCAGATAACATTGCGCACGATCGATCCTGATGATGTCTGTTCCGTATCCTTTACTCAACGTGCATGTGATTTTTTTACGGATTAACATGAACCCTTTGTGCCTGTGTCACTGCCGAATTGTTGCATAAATTTTGGATAAATGATTTGTAATGACCCGGCTTTTTTCTTGGTTTTCGCTTGTAATTAAACCAACTTAAACCGTTCACAAAGACGGTTTGTTAGGGGCACTTACACATTTGCACAAAATAAAAACAACTTTCCCATTATCATTAAAATAATATTACATCATAGTTACAAGAAGTACATCAGAGTACATCGGTTACACAGCGGAAAAGATACTAAACTCAGCGGAAGAATGCGAATGCTCCAAACATAATAGCTCCAGTTAAACCAGAATCCTGCTCCAACTAACTCCAAGGCTAAATCTACGAACCAAACTACAAGGCTGCCCATGTAAAAATTATGGGCACCCAGAGTTTAGGTGTGGAAACAAAAAACCCTAGGTCAGCATGGGACTAGTGTGAGAACTCAAAACAGTTGTCTTTAGGGTTTATTTTAAACTTAGGTAATTCACCGGACCACGCCGCCAATGCGGAATGGGTTTAGTCCATGTGAATACCAGTGCATAGAAATCCGCAATGACTTTTTGAAAAATGAAGCTATCATAAGCTCGTCCCACATCACACAATGCAAGCGCACTCCACATGGGCGAGTTTTGCCTTATGATAACCAAAAATGCCTTTATACGTGAAAATCCTCTTTTATTACCATATATAGTGTGAAAACCTTTTCGCAAATAAATGTATTAATCCTAGCCAGCATAATGCCCCATCCCATTATACTGACAATCCTGCCGGTAACCAACAGGCTATACAATCAAACCGTACGGGCTCGTAGTGGAGACTGGGTTTCGAACATGATGGTTCTTAGTACGAAATTTCATTCGTGGGCTCACAAACTTTCTTGCGCGCATCATCCCAGTACTCGCGGATAACGTCCAGACTCGGACTCCGTTATACTAACCACCATACATGAATAAGAATACCCAACAAATAGCGTCCCAGACTGGGGACTTCGCAGTAACCTTTCATCATCACATCCCAATGCATCGAACATTCGAAACAAACATAAAAATCTGACCACCAGTTTACCATCAATCCGGGGTGTGAGGTTCGTCGAGGTCACGATATACACAAAGCTACCCTTAAATAAGCCAGGCTTTGATCATCCATAGCGCATCACATAACTTAAGTATGCCACATTGTCCATTCACCACGCATCACTGATTTCTATCAATATATAACCTCTAAGCTTATACTTCGTAGAGAAGGGTGTTAAGCAAGAGAATAAATTCTCCGCCACCAAACAGATATATATTAATAAAGATCAGTGCTACGCAGTCAATTACAATGTCAGACACACAATCCATGCATGTCCGTTCTAGGTCTGAATGAAACAACAATCCGGAATTCCTTCACATACGTTTGGGCTTCTGGCCACTTAGCTGATATATAAAATCCATCTGCGAATAGGAGCCAGCCATTCGAGACATTCAGCAAGTTGCCCTTACGACACGAAGGGTCCCGGTCTTCAATGCCACCTCCAATGTCTTTAGTTGCTCCACAATGTCGTATTATTACTTGGAATGGTTTTCAGACATAATTCTGATCCTGGTCTTTCCAAATAATAAGCGCAATTAAAAACACAATCACGAAACACACAGACTTTCTACCAAATCTCCTTCCATTTTGGATTTCATTAAATTAAACTTCTTTAAATCTATTCAGATTATCTTTAACAAAATCCATATTTAACCCTTCTTCTTTAAAACACATCCCTTAAATCCAAGATAATCTAGCCCCAAAGCCTTAATTAATTTTCCATTTGATAACTCGTTTTCAAATATCCAGTTTACTTTGAAAACCCTTACCCCAAATTTCAACCCTAGTTTCCAATTAAATTGATTTTCCATCATTCCATTCTTTAATCTTGACAAAAAGATTATACTTTCTTTCCAATTCCTCACTTTTAATTTCCTCAAATCAAAGATCTGATTAAATCCTTAAATTACGATATGAATTTCCATAACTCAATCTCATTGGGTTTCAAGAATGATATAATTGAAGATATGATTCACGACAAAACCCAAATCAATTGATATTGAACATAAGTTGCACAGAAATTGTCTACTTATATTCGATATCAATTCTCATAATCAACGAATACTATAATTGGAATAACGATATAATAATTATCTTCCAAATTCCCCAAATAGTATACATTTACACTACAAAATTTCATATCAAATATCTGAAGATTATTTTATCCAACTTATCCCAGTCAACTTAGGAAACTCGTATCTTAATTAAAAGATTTATTCAACTCTTTGTCATTAGATCTGGATAAAAATACCATCAACTTATACTTAATATTGTTAGCCCACTTTGTGAACTAGGCAACACAAAGTCGAGATGTGAAACGTTGAAGAACTTAGAGAGCATCATAGCGGGTCGGATCGGAGAGATGTAGCGGATCGGATCGGAGAGACCCTGCTATTCGGATCGGAGGGCTACCTACTATCAGTCAGATCGGAACGGAACAGAGCAAAGTGGATAAAGATTTAGTTCTAGGTTAATCTGGGTCGGATCGGATACACCGATCCGAACCCCCTCTGCAGGCTCCTCCGAACTGAACCAGTAATCCACGTCATTTCCCCCCACAATCGCCTAAAGATGCAGAGCGGTTATGACTAGATTGTAGCCACGATAATCTCTGTTCTGATGCGCTGTCAACACTGGAGTCCATCCTAACCTGAGGACGATGTGATGGAGTACACGTGGCTCCGATCCAGATCGGGTTCTGACTAAACTTTCACCTATAAATACCTTGCTTGGAGACAGTTAAAGTGATCTTCTTTTTGGCACTTCGAGAGTTCAACCACTTTCACAAACCGAATTCCAGCACTCCCGAATAATCCAAATCGTCTTTCAACATTTGTTTTGAGACAATTGAGTGAATGTATGTGAGTTGTGAGTGAAATTGAATGAATATCTCATTGTAATTGCAACTCTATCATCGAGAATAGTGATTAACAAGTGGACGTAGGCTTTTCAACGCCGAACCACTATAAATTCTGTGTCTCCATTTTACTTTTGATCTTATTCTAGTCTGATTTTAGTCAATTTGGGTGTTAGAACCACTTTTTGGTCTAACATTTTGGTGCTTTCACTGAGAATCATCTGAATTCTCTGTTTTTCGGGATTATCGTTCTACTTTTTGGACCGTTGAGCTCAAAGAAGTTAATCCTAAAGTTTCGACGCTCTTGAATATTTGTTGATTGATTGTTGAAGAACTATGGCCAAAGGAAAAGGAAAAGAAGTTCAAACTAGTCGAGGGAACAGAGTTGGTGAAGATCAACAAAATGCGGTTGTGACGAGGTCTCGTGGACAGAGCTCGGTAGTGGAACGAACTGATGCAGGAAATCCAAACCGTACTCAAGGGGAGAGCTCCGATCCGATCCGGGTAGGAGAATCTGAAGCAGTGCACTCCCCCAACCTGAACCGACCCGAACAGGTTTCCCAGCTCCGACCCGAACCAGTCTCCCAGCTCCGACCCGACCTGATTGCAAATCTCCGAACCGATCCGACACTTGGTGATGTTGGAACCTCTACTCGAGCCCCTTCAAATGCTCCGACTCCAGCCACCAGGGTTAATGATCAGGTCAATCCATCCGCGCCTATTACTCAAGGAGATTACTTGCGCCTACTTGACATGCTTGAGAGTACTAGGGAGGCTATGAAAATCCACGAGCGCACCAATCTCATGATGCAAGAAAACATGAGACTCATGAGAAGGGAAATTAGCGAACTCCGTAGAAAGAGAACCCCATCCCCGGTTCGCCACACACCAATGGACCAGTCTTCTTCTTCCGAGGAAGAACGGCCCCGTGAAAGAAGGCCGCTCGAACGACCTCAGAATTTGGAGCAGCTGACGTTCGGATCTTTGGGTCCCGCGAGGATGTTGCACGAGTACTAGGGCCCAATGATCCAAGCTTGAGAGAGCCTATGTTGTTACCGATGCAGGGATCCCATGTATTACCTAGAGACCCTAATCTTACCAATCCCACTCAGGGGCAGATGCTTCAGCCCCTTCCTCCCGAGATCGACCGGGAGTGTAAGGAACGAAGCAGAGCAGAAGCAGCTCAAAGAAGAAGGGCCTCCCCCGAGCAAGAGCCCAGAAGAAACCCAAACGTCAGAAGAAGGGCATCTCCTGAACAAGAGCCCAGAAGGAACCCGGATACCAGGGCCAGGGAGCCTGAACGACCCCTGACTAATGCTGACGTATGGGCAATGGTACGCCAGATTATTTCCGAAAGTCGAAACTACACCAATGAAGATTATGGCATTGAGTGAAGCCATACTCCTTTCACTGATGACATCCTCAACTTTCAATTTCCCCGACGTTTTAACCTGCCGCAGATGGACAAGTACAATGGGAGAACCGATCCAGGACAGCATTTGATGCGATACTCGTGGCTCATGAATGCTGCTGCTGCCCCTGACGCAGTGAAGTGTAAAGCATTCCCGATCTACTTAGAAGATGTGGCGCTGCTATGGTTTACCCGACTTCCCCCTCGTTCGATATCGAATTATAGGGAATTGAGCGAACGTTTTATGAATCAGTTCCGACTCCATACCCGAAAGTCTAAAAGTGTTATTGAATTATCAAGAATTAAGCAGGCGCCAGGAGAGTCTTTGAGGTCATATCTCGACCGTTTCAACTTAGCTGTGACTGAAGTTAGTGACCCGCACGAGCCCGCCATCTTGATGGATTTGATGGAAGGAGTCGATCCTGACTCCGAGTTTGGAGATTACCTTTCTGGGAAGCCACCTCCCACGAGAGAGTTATTTTATGAAAAGGCCGATATTCAGTTGAGACGAGAGGAGGCCAGAGAAAACCGAAAGAGAAAGTCTGGAGCGGCTTCAAAAGAGAATGTTAAGAGTAATGTCGCCGTGAAGCAGTTTGGAGAAAGTTCCGGAAAAGTTGAGGTGAATGTGGGAAACAAGAGTGGAAACGACAATAATGGAAACGGGGGCAACAATAACAATCGTAATGCGAATGGTAACAGAAGAAATAGAAATAGGGGAAGTGATCCTAACAAAAGACCCCGGTTCCAGACTTATGAGAATTATACACCGTTGAATGACACTCTGGAGAACATTTACTTGGATACATACAATGTTTTGCAATATAAAAGACTGCCACCTCGCGACTCAATGGAGAAAGAAATGGCAACTGGAAAGTTTTGTTTGTTTCATGAAACTCATGGGCATTCAACCAATGAATGTCGACATTTGAGAGACGTGATTGAGAAGCTGCTGCGCGAAGGGAATCGAATGAATATAAGGTTGCCCCGAGAGACGGGGGCAAGGAGAACAGGCTCCAAAACAGATCCAATCTGCTCCCAAGCCTACAACACAACAGAAAGGCAAGGGAATTGTTATCAACTCCATAGTGGGTGGACCTCACCAAGCGATCCACAGTTTTAGAGCAATGGATCAATATGTAAATGTAGCTAAGCACGTAGATGTGGATGAATGTGATGATTTGGAAGATATCGCCCCCATAAAGCAACAGAAGACAATGTTTGACGATGTGGTATTCCGTAGCAGAGATAATACCGGGATCCAGTCACCCACCGACGATCCGTTGGTCATTACTACCACCATTGGGTCGGCATTGGTTCATAAGGTGTTAGTAGACAATGGAAGCTCTGTTAATATTTTATTTAAAAAGTCATTCGATCAGATGAAGCTTGAATCTGAAGATTTGAAGCCATGCGAAGGTTGGATCCAAGGCTTCAACGGAGCATCGACAGCTCCAATGGGGTACATAGAATTGCCCGTAAACTTAGGGCAAGGAGAGCGCCGAAGAGTACGGATGCTTCAGTTCGTAGTATTGGATGTAGATTCGCCTTATAATGCATTTTTGGGAAGGCCTGCCCTTGCTGAGTTCAGGGCTTGCATCGCCCCTTGGTGTTTGTTGCTTAAGTTCCCAACTGAAGCCAGAACTGGTGTAGTGAGAGGAGATCAAGTCTCCGGACGAGCCTGCTATGTTGCCGAATTAAAGATGTTGATGAAGGGACTTAACATCGAGAGTAAAGGTGCCTCGCCTCCTCCAAAGGAGGGCTCGGCGTAGCAATTAGAGGGATCGGCCCCGAAGGAGTTGCCCAAAGGAACGCCTGAAGACCTGGATCCCAGAAAAGACGAGGAACCAGAGACTAGAAATGCAACTCCTAATGAAGCGACAGTTGACATTCCCATTGATGAAGCTGATCCAACAAGAGTTTTGAAGATTGGATCCCAGTTGGATCCACGTCGGGCCAAAGAACTAACTGACTTCCTGAAGGCAAACTTGGACGTGTTTGCCTGGACCCATGCCGACATGTGTGGGATATCGCCATCCATCATTAGTCATTCACTAAATGTAAACCTGAAACACCCGCCTGTAAAGCAAAAGAGACGTATGCTGGGCCCAGAGAGGTCGGCCGCTCTGAAAGAAGAAGTGGAGAAGCTAAAACAGAACGGATTTATTAGAGATTTGACATATCCCGACTGGATATCGAATCCCGTCTTAGTAAAGAAGCCGAATGAAAAGTGGCGGACTTGCATTGATTTTTCATATTTGAACAAAGCTTGCCCGAAAGATAGTTTCCCACTCCCTAGAATTGACCAGCTTGTAGATTCGATAGCGGGACACGAACTTCTTTCTTTCATGGACGCATATTCCGGGTACAACCAAATTCCTATGCACGTGCCAGATCAAGAACACACGAGCTTCATTACAAATTTGGGGTTATACTGCTACGTGGTCATGCCGTTCGGATTGAAAAACGCTGGAGCCACTTATCAGCGCTTAGCGAACATGATGTTTTATAATCAAATAGGGAAAACTATGGAAGTTTATGTGGATGATATGCTTGTCAAATCGAAACAGTCCACCAGCCATACGCAGGACTTGGCAGAAATGTTCGATATCCTACGAAAGTATCGGATGAAGTTGAATCCTTTGAAATGTTCATTTGGAGTAGCGTCGGGAAATTTTCTAGGCTTCATTGTGAGCTCCCGAGGGATTGAAATCAATCCCAGCCAAATAGCAGCGATAAGAAACATTGAAGAACCGAGGAGGATTAAAGATGTCCAAAGTCTTGCAGGGAAAGTAGCCGCGTTGAGTAGGTTCATCTCCAAAGCCACGGACAAATGCGTCCCATTTTCTGATTTGATTAAAAGGGGAAAGAAGAACTTTGAGTGGAATCCGGACTGTGTTCAGGCCTTTCGAAATTTATTGGAATTGCTAGAAAAACCGCCGATTTTGTCAAAGCCAGTGGATCACGAAGAGTTATTTGTTTACTTGGCAGTTTCGGCTCACGCTGTTAGCACAGCCTTTCGAGAAGAAGACAAAGTGTAAAGGCCGGTATATTATGTAAGCAAGAAATTGGCAGCGGCAGAATGCAACTACCCAAAAATTGAGAAGCTCGCTTACAGCCTCCTAATCGCCTCCCGAAAACTTCGTCACTATTTCCAACCTCATCCAATAACCATATACACTGACCAACCTCTAAGGCAGGTGTTGCAGAGACCCGAAGCATCGGGACGATTGATCAAATGGAATATTGAATTAAGTCAGTTTGATTTAAATTTTCAGCTACGGAGGTCGATCAGGGGGCAGGCTTTGGCTGACTTTATAGCAGAATTCACAATCCTAGAGGAGGAAATAATCGATGACAAAGTGGTCAAGTCCGAAGATGAGTTAAAATTAGATCCCTGGAAGCTATACACTGACGGAGCCAAGAATGACCGAAGGTCCGGAGCTGGAATCGTCTTAGTCACTCCTGAAGGACGGTCGTTATATTACGCTCTACGATTAGAATTTTCGGCGACTAACAATGACTTTGAATATGAAGCCCTGATTGCCGGGTTAAAGCTTGCTAAAGACCTCGGAATAAAAACATTGGACATATTCTGCGACTCCAAAATTGTTGTTTGCCAAGTGCGAAAGGAGTTTGTGGCTCGGGGACCTCGACTTATCGCCTACCTGGGGAAAGTAGAAAAGCTGTTGAGCAACCTGGAACGGTACAACATAACGCACATCCCAAGAGCCGAGAACCGGAATGCAGACAGGCTGGCAAAGCTAGCTAGTTCCGACAACCCGGAAGAAACTGAAATAATTCCAATTGAAACGTTGGAATCGCCAAGCTTTGAGTCGATGGAAATTGAGTTCGCTTTCGAAGCAGAATCGGAAAAGGAGTCATGGATGACCCCAATTAAGAACTTCCTTAAGAATGGGACACTCCCATCAAAGAAGAGTGAGAGACGGGCTATAGTTCGCAAAGCTACCAGATACATTCTACAGGATGATACTCTTTATAGACAAGGATTTTCTATGCCCCTGTTACGATGTATAGCACACGACGACATCAAATGTGTACTAAGAGAAGTACATGAAGGTGAGTGTGGAGATCATACAGGAGGTCAGACTTTAGCGAAAAAGATATTGCGGTATGGATACTTCTGGCCTACAATTAATAAAGATGTGGCTGATTATTCACGACGCTGCGATAAGTGCCAGAGATTCGCCAAAATCCCCAGAGCACCATCGACCCAACTCAAATCAATGGTGAGTCCTTGGCCTTTTGCCACGTGGGGAATTGATATCATCGGAGTTCTACCAATTGCTAAAGGAGGAGCGAAATATGCAATAGTCACTGTGGACTATTTTACGAAGTGGGTGGAAGCTGAGCCTCTAACCAAGATCACGGCAAGAAAGGTGATAAGTTTTGTGGTTCGAAATATTATATGCCGATTCGGGATCCCAAGGACTATTATAACTGATAACGGAACCCAGTTTGATGGTGTTGAATTCAAAAATTTCTGCCAGAAGTATAAGATCGACAAACGGTACACTGCGGTTGCCTATCCGCAGTCGAACGGGCAAGTAGAAGCAATAAACAAAGGTATAAAATCCATCCTCAAGAAACGGTTAGAGCGCGTAAAGGCAAAATGGGTTGACGAATTGCCCTTAGCTTTGTGGGCATATCGAACAACATTTAAGACAGCTACTGGTCATACCCCTTTCTCTCTCTCTTTTGGTTCAGAAGCAGTAATTCCAGCAGAGCTTGAGGTTCCCTCCCACCGGGTGACGTATTATGACCCGATGACGAATCGGGCACTCTTACTCGAGTCTCTTGATGAAATCAAAGAAAAAAGGGACGAAGCAGATCTGCGCACGGCAAGACATCGACATCAGATGGCACGCTATTACGACAAAAAAATTCGCCTTAGGACTTTTGAACCAGGAGATTTGGTGCTAAAGAGAGTCTTTCCATCCCTTTCTCACCTCGGTCCAAAGTGGGAAGGACCCTTTGTCATCCAACGGAAACTTGAAACAGTAACCTTCAAGTTAACGACCGTTGATGGCGAAGAGGTGCCTAGAGCATGGAATGCCCAACACTTGATGCGATATTTGGATTAGAAATGTTGTACTCTTTGCTATTTTTCTTATGAACTCAGTAATAAGGCACGACTTGCCATAGGAAAGTCTGATGATATGAATAAAGAAATATAAAGTGGATGTAGGCTACGACTTAGCCGAACCATTATAAAAATATCGTGTGTCATTTACTTTCATGCATTATATATATACCTTCATCTACTATTCTGTTGCGATTATGGAATATAAGATGATTTAAAACCTGAAAGGTTGAGAACGGTTTATACGCAAGAAAAAGCACAACGACAACTTGTGCGATAAGACATAAAAGAATGGGAAGACGACATTCTTAACTCTAACTCTCGGGAATTGAGAGAGAGTATAAAGGATGGGAAGACGACGTCCTCTGAGGCGTGAAGGTGCACCCAGACAAGAGACCGCCTCAGTAAGAACTCTAACCTGAGTATAGGACAGGAGAGTATAAAAAATGCCAGAAAAAACGACAGGCATTGACGGTACAGAGAATGCATTCCCGTCGAAGAATCGGGGACATTCAGACTACTTGATTAAGTCTTGAATAGTTTTTTGAGATTGACTGGGGGCATATATGTACACACATATTTCCCCACCATAACTTCATTACACGGCTATAGTAAGACATGCATTCTTACATAAGTGCAAAACTAATGACTAACAGACATTGCAAAAAATGAATTACTTTTTATTTACAAATGAATGAATTTGTACAGGAAAACAGTCAAGAAGAAGGTGCAAGAGCCACCCTTATAGCAACAATTATTGGTCAACCAAACGCTAAAATAACGCAAGACAACCCACTATTTAGACTTCGAGGGAGGCTTGGACTTCTTGGCGGCTTTCTCCGCATCCTTCGCCTCTTTCTCGACCTCCGTCAAGATGCGCTTTGATTTTTTCTTTCTTGAAGCTGTGGTGCTAGAATCAGTTGACTTCTTCCCGGATGGCAGAGCGCTGGAATCAAGAGAAGACTTTTTAGCGAGTTCCTCTGTAATAGATCTAGTTGAAAGCTTAACAACTAACCTTGATCCCGCATCCACAACTACGAGGGGCTTGAGGCTTTCAGGGTCTAAATCTTCAGCTTTTAACTACAAGCGTCTATCTTGGTCAGCTTTCAGTGCAGCCAAAGTAACATCATCCGCGCTTTTCGACTCCCCGACTATTGCCACCTCCGGATCTTCCTCATGTCCTCCGTCGCCGCAATCATCCTTTAAGGCATCTATCATTTCGTCATCACGAGGAGTGTCAGCATTAGACGGTTCGCTCCCTTCTCCCAAATCTATGGGAGCAGCCTTGTCCTTTCCCCCTTTTTCCTTCTCCATAGGTTCCGCCCCAGAAGCGGTTCCCTGGGACACATATGTCTTTCCGGATGGCTCAATACCTACAGAGTGAGAAGCAATAGTTATCAACTCAGGAGAAAATAATGGGTTTTTCATCGATTGCTCAATCACGTGGCGAAAGGTAGAGATAGCCTTGACGAATTGAGGTGAAAATGTAAAGATACCTTCCGAAGACTTCTCGGCTGGGGTAACCATTGTCTCCGATGCCGTTTCGGGAATAGGGGATAACAGATTTGTTCGAGGGATCCCCGGGTTTTCAGGATCATATCCCTCTACTTTAGAAGTTGCGGGGGCAGTAGAAGAGGAACCAGCCTCGGGAATGTTCTTTTGCTTAGTCCTCCGTCTCTCTTCATCCATAGCAGCAGTAATGAGGCGGCGCCCTTCAGCTAGGCGTTCTGGCTCATCATCCCTTAAATATTTCTCCATCACCTTGTCCTCGTCAATGGAATCAACCTTGAGCTCCTCTTTTTCCCACTCAACGATCTGACTCCGTACTTGGACTAGAGTAGATGGATAATCTTCGATCCAAGAAATGTTCCGGCGACGGATGATATGCGCAAAGAATTCAATCATTAATTCGCCGAAGCCCTAAATCTCTCCCTCAGCCTCTGACAATTGTTTGCGGGCCTCCTCAGCGGATTTGATGGCACATTCGATGTTACCCTCCGCCAGGGCAGCTCTGTTCTCCGCCTCCATTAGCTTAGAAGCCAAGTCAGCATTTTTCTTTTCTAGTTCAGCATTCCTCCTTGCTAACTCGACATTTTTCCGTTCAAGGTCAGCGTAAGCAAGGCGTGTTTTAGCGGCATCTGACTTAGCATCTTCGGCTTGCTTTTTTAACTCAGAACGCTCTTGAGTATGAGATTCAAGCAAATCATGGTAACGTTTTTGCATATCTTCAAATTGTTGTTTGAAGCTAGTAGCATCCCTTTGAGCAACAGCAAGTTGGGCCTGTGTGTCCTCCAAATCTTTTCCTAGATTCTTTAAGGCCTTTGCATCGTCTTCAGCGGTTTTTTGCATCGAGTCAGCATTCGTAATTAAAGTACGGATGATTCTGGAAAGGTTGCGTGAATACTTGAACATTTCAGAATACTGTTTCTCGATCGCATCTATCTTTGCTTTGGCCTCATCTGCCCACCTGGAAGAAATAGGCTCAAGGGCAAGTAAAAAAGTCAAGTTCTCGAAGTAATGTTCGGGAAATTGCTCCTCCAGATACGCCCGCTTGACTGCAGTTTCAGCATCTAGTGGTGGAGGGGCAGGGATCGTCAGTTCAGTGTCCCTGTGCGTGGAGGATTCAATAGCCTCTTTATCTGTTCTAGGCCATTTAGCAGAGACCTTGCGTTTACTTTGCGACTCAGTATCTTTTGGCGGACTTCTCTCCCTGCTGCGCTTTTCTTGAGAAGAGGTGGAGTCTTTTGGTTGCGGCCTGTCCTCTTCCCGACGACCTTGGTAACCTTTATATCTCTCTGGGTCCGTCCGAACAGGAGAGCGAGAACGCGAGGTTCGAGAGCGATAGGGTTCATAAGGCCTTCTCTCCTCCCTACTGCGATCGTCGCGGCGATCATACTCAGTATCGTAAGGTGGATTAGACATACTGCGGCGGAGTTTCCTGATATCATAGTAAGATCGGGACATCGTGCCTGCACAATAAGACAAATGAAATTCAGAATCAATAGTTTCACAGAGAGAAAGATGCAATGAGTGGTAATGCTATTGTGTAAAGTGTGTCCTAAGTGGTGTTTTTCCCCCAACCAACCCGAGTCTGAAGCTAGACTAGTACGGGCAGGCTCTTTGGCCTTAGCAGGAGTGGTTTCTTCGGAAGAAGTGAAAACTAAAGGATTCTTCCTAAAATCCCCTGAAGTGTAAATGGTTTCAGGTAAGGGGAGATCCCCCAAACCCTGAAACAGTGGGTCATCAATGCTAGGGACATCTCCCTCAGAAGCATCAATCGGAGACTCTTGGGAAGACGTCGACCTTTCCGGAGAAATGGCAGCCTTGAGAACAGTGTACCCTTCGCGATGCTTTTCGGCCATGTTAGCCAATTCGTCATCTTGGGTAGAAGAAGGAGAGGGTGAAGCTTGAAGAGGTACTGTAGGAGCTCTCGAACTTTCGCCCGTTTCATGGATTACGTCCACGGGGGGAATATAAACATATGGAGCCATCCCGTGACCAATGCTACGAGTAACAGATAGCAACCCATGAAAATGAAGATATTCGTCCTTAAGGACTTCGTCAATAGTCAAAAACTTCTGATCGCCATTAAGGAGTTGGTGCATCCGGTCAAAGAATACTTGGTCTGATATTTGTTTTGGGTTATCGACTGCAAACAAAAAGAAAAACGAGTTAAGGCGGTGACTTGAATGTATAGAGTCGAGATTTAGAAAACCAGTGCTTTACTTGATTTCGTCCACCTCCTAGCACACCCTGCTTGTCGCTTCACATAAAACCATTCCAGCCTGGAATCTCCAGCTTTACTACTGAATGGCGCTGGAATTATTTTCCTCTTAGGGACAGACTCAAAGTAGCAGAAAGAAGGAGTCTCTCGAGTCTGATGCTTGAAGTTGTAGAAGAAATGAACGTCATCGAAAGTTAGCTCTAAGCCTAAGATCTCACGGTACGCAACATATAAGGTGTACAAGTAAGCATAAGAATTGGGGTGCAGCTGCATGGGGGCAATCCGCATTTGTCTTAGCAAATCGACGATGAAAGGAGAAAATGGAGGGATAGCACCGACCATGCACATCAACCGAGTAATTGCCATATACCCTTCTGGAGGGTTGTGGGGAAGGTCAGTTCTCAAAGGCACCAGGGTGTCCCTTTTTAGTATCCCGTATTTTAAACAAATTCGGATAAGTCTGTTGTTGTCGATCGTCGATTCAACAGAATCTTGGGGTGATTCCAATATGACAGCAGATTCAAACTCATTAGGAGCTCGGTCGTCACCAATCCCTCCTTCCTCTTCAAAACCTAGGGAAACTCCACCCTCCGAAGATACATTGTCGCTTTCGCGAGTTCCAACCTCGTAGTCTGAACCCTCATCATTCCATTCTGGATCCGAGGGAGAAGATATGTCCTCGAGAGTAACTTTGTTGGATGTCTCCGGGGCCTCCTTCTTCTTAGCAAGTCTAGAAGAGCGTCTGGGTCTCATGGTCACAAAACTATTGAAGAAGCAATAGCACAAGTTAGAGTAAATTAGCCCGTATCCCCCCGTGCAAGTGTGCAAACTAAAGTGTAAATAGTGTACGCGGAAAGTGTAAAGTTAATATTTGAAAGTGCGACGCAAAATTTTGGCAAAGTAATAAGGGTCAAGGCAGTTCTTAATGTCCAGTTATGTTCGCAAGGCACTATCCTAACTGTCCATTAAGTTGAAGATTATGCCAAGAGTTGATTGAGCCAGTTAAACGAGTTTTTATGCCTTAAGATGGATTGTCCTTCGGTTCGGTTCAGGCGCATTCATTGGGATCGGATCGGGGGCGTAGCCTTGCCTTGGGCTCGGATATCTCATTGAAGCTCAGAAATCAAAATCGGATCGGCTCGGAAGTAGGTTCCCCAAACGGTTCGGGTCGGATCACGTAGTCATGCCTCTCCTCCTTTATCTTACAGTCCGACCCGATCCGGTTAGGTGAGCTCCACCCCCCTTCTTTAACTACTTGCTCCGACCCGATCCGACCTTCTGGACTTCTTTTCTTTTTCCCTTTCTCTACTTGCCCCGACCCAATCCGACCTTCTGGACTTCTTTTCTTTTTCCCTTTCTCCACTTTCCATACTCCATCGCCCGAACCGATTCCCTATGATCTTCTTCCTCTTCTTTAGTCTTAAACCCAATATCATCTCCAGTGCCCTAGTCATGACCGAATGAACTACGACTTCCTCTTCCAATGACTCGAAGCAGCAACGAAGCCACCAACGACAACAACGAGGGAAAAAGATGCTATAGCGTGGGAATCGCATTCAGATCGGTCGAATTGACCGCGAATTTCGAGTAAAACCTATTATCATGAGGTCGATCAGGGATTTAGACCTACCAAGGTGGATGAGCTGAAGATTTGCACGAGAATGGTAAAGAGTTTCTTTTTCTCTTTTGAATTCTGGAGTCTCCGAGCAGAATTTGTAAAACGATAAAGTAAAAAGAAAGTTGGAGGAAGATGAAGGCTGAACTTATATAGAAAAAAAGGGTGACTATTCATCTCCCCGTTCGGACCGGCTCGAAGGCCCAGTAGCGTAGCCTGGCCCACTAGTCCAGTGTGCAATAGAAGAAGAAGGGGATCCATTCGGGTCGGAATCCGAACCGAACAGGATGTCATATCTCAGCTTGGCCTATGAATTAAATTAAAATTTAAAGAAGAGTATGAAAGCACGAGCAAAGTCAAAGGAAAGATTACCTAGAAGGCGATATGCAATGATAATCAAAGCATGCTCCGTTTCCAACAGGAGCATCCTTTGAGGGGGCAAAATGTTAGCCCACTTTGTGAACTGGGCAACACAAAGTCGAGATGTGAAACGTTGAAGAACTTAGAGAGCATCATAGCGGGTCGGATCGGAGAGATGTAGCGGATCGGATCGGAGAGACGCTGCTATTCGGATCGGAGGGCTACCTACTATCAGTCAGATCGGAGGGCTACCTACTATCAGTCAGATCGGAACGGAACAGAGCAAAGTGGATAAAGATTTAGTTCTAGGTTAATCCGGGTCGGATCGGATACCCCAATCCGAACCCCCTCTGCAGGCTCCTCCGAACCGAACCAGTAATCCACATCATTTCCCCCCACAATCACCTGAAGATGCGGAGCGGTTATGACTAGATCCTACCCACGATAGTCTCGCATCTAATGCGCTGTCAACACTGGAGTCCATCCGAACCCGAGGACGATGGGATGGAGGACACGTGGCTCCGATCCGGATCGGGTTCTGACTAAACTTTCACCTATCAATACCTTGCCTGGAGACAGTTAAAGGAATCTTCTTTTTGGCACTTCGAGAGTTCAACCACTTTCACAAACCGAATTCCAGCACTCCCGAATAATCCAAATCGTCTTTCAACATATGTTTTGAGACAATTGAGTGAATGTATGTGAGTTGTGAGTGAAATTGAGTGAATATCTCATTGTAATTGCAACTCTATCATCGAGAATAGTGATTAACAAGTGGACGTAGGCTTTTCAACGTCGAACCACTATAAATTCTGTGTCTCCATTTTACTTTTGATCTTATTCTAGTCTGATTTTAGTCAATTTGGGTGTTAGAACCACTTTTTGGTCTAACAAATATTAATCTCGATATCCAACTCACACTATAAGCGGAATAATGGTGAACTACCTTTTAAATTCCTCAAATAGTAAGAATCATCGTCTACCGGATTAATATCAAACATCCGAAGATTTATCTCCAACCATATCCAATTATTTAAAATTGAAAATCCATATTAATATCAACTTAAATTCCACATAAAATATTTCCAATACTTTTGACCCTTTGAAAACATTCCACAAATCATTTATAAAGGATTACTTGTAG
Organism: Allium sativum; assembly: GCA_030737875.1. Classification (NCBI taxonomy): domain Eukaryota; kingdom Viridiplantae; phylum Streptophyta; class Magnoliopsida; order Asparagales; family Amaryllidaceae; genus Allium; species Allium sativum. The sequence continues at coordinate 253,391,189 of CM060927.1, read as the reverse complement.
TTCAGAAAATAGTTTGCGGGTTAAAAACTTCAAAATAGATTGTTTTCGAAGAAAGCGTTACAATAGCGTTACAAAAGCGTTACAAAATATTTATCTTAATTACTTCGATCAAAACATCGCTTTTCTTAGTCAAAACTTAAACTTCACAATTCAAAACATTTTTTACATAATTTATAATAATTTTACCATTTTTTCCATATTTTTAGAAACATTAAAAATGGTTGTTTATGGTTATGGTCGATAACTTCTCTTGCAACGATCTTTTCAAAAATAGTTTTAAACATAACTTGAAAATTATAACTCGAATTTAAAATCTACTTTTACTCATTTAAATTCTCTTGTTAATATAAATCGATTGTTTTTCGTTTCTTGGAAATCCGTTTTAGATTGCAAAATTTATAAGCGTTTAAAGTTTGCATCTAAAATACGTAAATTGTCGTTATGCAACAAGCTCTATTTTGACCATAATAACCATTATTCTATGATAATTCAAAATATCGTAGAAAACCATTATATCCTTATATAACCGTTTTTAAAATCATTTAAATTTACTTTCCAGATTATTTTGTATCTAAAATTCAACTTTCGTAAATTCCAATTTATTTCTAAATTCAAATAACTTCAAATTAACCTTCCCATTCGTCGGATCAGTTAGGGATAGTCAGGGAGAGCAGGAAACTTTATTTCCAAACTCAAACCTAGATACTATCCTCTCTGTCATCGTAGAATGTTCTGGTATTTATTTATTCATTTGAAGGACTTTAACAATATATACGAATTCATACATATGGTCTTTTCCAATTATTAACCTTCAATTTCAATAATGATATTGCTTTTAATTATGAAGGAGATTTGTCGATCACTAATGTGATACCTTAATTGTTGTGTCATAGTGTGTGCAAAATAACATCAACAACTATTTAAACATCCATAGCAACCATCATCAACATGATTCAATAAATCATAATTGTGCATAAGCGTTATAACACTAACGCTTAATAGTGTGTGTTCTAAACTTTGCATCCATCATCCATCACAACAAATATCAATCATCATTAACTGTAACAACCCGTATTTTCAATAACCTGTATTGATGTAAATCGAGGCAGAATTTAATTCTAAAATCTGAATCAAGGGAAACGGGCTATGCCATTGCGTTCGTCTCGGAAAAATACGCGAAATAGAGTCCGAGTTTTTGAAAATCGGAGTCCGTATGACCCGATTAAGGCCCAACGAAGTTTTCAGAAAATTCCAAAGCAAAAACAGATTTCAAATTCAAGTTTGAATTTGGAAGTTTGGGCCAGTTTGGGCCAGGCGGGAAAATTCCCGCCAGAGCACCCAAGTCGACAGCCCTGTCGACTTGGGAGTCGACTTGGTTGGACCCAAGTCGACAGCCCTGTCGACTTGGCTGTCGACTTGGTCCAGCCGGGCAGTTCTGCCTGGTGCACCATTTTGAGATTGTGTTGAGCTTGGGGGCCAGATTCGGTTTTAAGGGCTGAGATGGCAACTAGGGTTTAATCCTATGGCCTAAAACACTTGCCTAATCTATAAATAAGGCCCTAACCTAACCCTAAATCATCATTATTCATTCTAGTAACTAAACTATGGCAAAATCAATCCTCTCATGGCCTCCACTCTCTTCATACAATTCCTAAATAAATTTCTAAGTGATTTTCCATGCATACAAGTGTTTTCAAACTTGTATGAGCATCATTAGCTTGCATTCAAGTCAAGTTTCTATATTTGCATCATAAAGAAAGAGTTTTGATCATTTTGGCTCAAGGGTTTTTAAGTTAGAGCTTGCATTTTGGGTCTATTTGATTGCATAAGGGCTTTGTCATATTTTTGAGTCTTCGTAAGCTTTGTAAGCCCTATTCTACTTTCATACTTAAACTCTAAAGTTAAATGTGTGATATGCAAGTTTATATGCAAGTTTACTATGCTATGATATGCAAGTTTATCATGTTGTGATATGCAAGTTTACTATGCTATGATATGCAAGTTTATCATGTTGTGATATGCAAGTTTATATGCAAGTTTACTATGCTATGATATGCAAGTTTATCATGTTGTGATATGCAAGTTTATCATGTTGTGATATGCAAGTTTATATGCAAGTTTGATATGCTATGATATGCAAGTTTATCATGTTGTGATATGCAAGTTTATATGCAAGTTTGTTATGCTATGATATGCAAGTTTATCATGTTGTGATATGCAAGTTTATATGCAAGTATGCCATGTTATGATATGAATGTTTATCATGTTATGTTATGCAAGTATGCCATGTCATGATATGCAAGTTTATCGTGTTATGTTATGCAAGTTTGATATGCAAGTTTGCCATATGATATGCAAGTTATGTTATGCAAGTTTGGGTTGAACATTTTGTTCATGCTATCATGTTATGCAAGCTTATCTTGGGTTTATGAACATAAAGCTTCAAGCTTTATGCCAAAGGTTGCATTTTGGCAACATGTAAGTTATCATATCTCTTATGATAATTTGCATGTGAGGCTAGATGCGAACTTATGTCCATTTCTACATGTCATTTAGCACCATGTATCACCAATAAGCCAAGTTTGGTTTTATGCATGCTTTTGAGGCCTAAAAATGTAATATTCAAGTATATGAACATATGTCCATTTCATAGGCCACCATGTTGAACTTGTGGCTTCAACACCTTTATGTCGTGATTAAGCCAAGTTCCCTCTTTCTATCTTTTATGCGCTATGGCGATATGTAAGCGATGGGATTGCGTTTGGGGTTGGGTAAACTTAAAAGACATAAAAACATAAGCTTGGGAATTTACCTATTAAGTTAGGTCTACCCTTTGGGAATTTACCTATTAAGTTAGGTCTACCCAAATGCTTGAAAACTTGTAACATGTTTTGGAAACATGATGGACATGACACTTAGAAAAGATAAGTGTGACCAACTCGAGGTTGGGTTGAGTTTGTAGCGTAAACCTACTCGGAACCGACCGGCTTAACTAGTTGCTACAAACAATAGGACCCAATGTGAGAAGTTGGCCATGTTGTACCTTGAACCCGAGGTTAGACCAAGTTGTGGTGTAAAGCTACCCGGACCCGCCCGGCTTAACTAGTAACCACAACAAGGTCTAATGTGAGAGGTTAAGGCGCATTAAATTAATTAATGCCTCGTGATTAGGGTTAAGTCATGGTTCACTTAATACTTAACCAATTTGGGCTTGGTAGATTAATCAGGGTTAAGTCGTGAATTCATCGTTACACTTAACCAAGTTAATCCATGATTAGCAAGAGGGTTAAACCGTACTTAACCCACTAGAAAATCCTAGCAATAGGGGCCCACTCTAGCAGTAATCCCAAGTTTGTATCATTAAGACCCTAGGGACTAGGCTAGGGAGGGGGCACGATTACTGGGCTGGAGGTAAACGACCAATAAACGACGGCAGGGTGGTACGCCGATGTAGTTCCGGACGGACTATGGTCGTGCACGTAGTCCGTATTTGGAGAATTCAAGCATGGGTACCAGTAGATCGAGACTGTGCACTCATGTTTATGGTGTCCAGGGGTTGGCACCCTAGGGCTTAATACACCCGAAGGGTGGACCCGGCACAGTTCGACTACAATTATGTTTGGGCCGTATTGACACCAACACGTGACGAGTTAGGCTTAGGGAGCCGATCGACTAGACCGTTTGGTTGGACCTCGTGTTAGGGTAACTTCATGTTATTGGACCTCGTGTTAGGGTCACTTCATGTTATTGGACCTCGTGTTAGGGTCACTTCATGTTATTGGACCTCGTGTTAGGGTCACTTCATGTTATTGGACCTCGTGTTAGGGTCACTTCATGTTATTGGACCTCGTGTTAGGGTCACTTCATGTTATTGGACCTCGTGTTAGGGTCACTTCATGTTATTGGGCCAAAGCTTGGGCCAAGGGATCAATACTTGTTTATTCAAGTCATGTTAGTTTGCTAGTACACCTGTGGTGCAAAAACCTTAATCCTGATTATGCGATGACACCTTTATCTACCTTGTTAGTTAATCATCATGCTAGTATGTTGTTATCCTTATGTTCATCCCTGCTTCTCATGCCAGTTAACTTTATCAGTTTACATTGATTGTAGTAGGGCTTACTCAGTCTTTTTGACTGACCTGTTTTCTTTCGCCTCTTTTCTTCCTTCCCCCCCCCCCCCCCCCAGGTTCTCAGGGAGGGAATATTGGAGCTTAGCTTGGATTTCTGATCGCTTGCTTGTGGGATTTTAGCTCATGTACGGTCTTGACATGAAGCTAGCTATGGTTATCATTTATTTGGGGATAGTACTTATGTATTTCAGTTTTTCAGCAATGTTGTTTTATCTAGACTTGTGTATTTGGAAAGTTGACATTATGTTGTACCAGACTTGTTTTGAAATGGTTTGAAATCTTCCGCTGTTTTATCTATGTTATTTACTCTGTTTACATATATACATATGTTCTTGTTCTGCCTTGATATATCATTATGCATGTTTACCTGATTCAAACGCCCCTCCAAAGTCAGAGTGCTTGCAAGAGACACCCTGGCGGAGGTGGGGTGTTACATTTGGTATCAGAGCATATGGTTTACGAGAAGGAACAAAAAGGTTTTTAAAACTTTTTGGGAAACTATTTTCAAAACCAAGTATAAAGTATTTTCCAAAGAAAAGTCTAGTTTATTTTAAAGGTTATTCCCCAAAAAGCCATTAGCAAAATTCCTTCGTGTTTCTCCATTCTGAATCTGTCTTTTTCTTCGTTTTCAGTATGGCCAATAACTTTGCCATTCCGGAGGGAGTACACGTACCTGTTTGGTATAGGAGACTTTTGGAGGCTAGGGCGACCGAAGCCGGCCCCGCAGATGTTCCTCCACCTCCTCCGGTAGTTAATGTTCCTCCTCCTCCTGTCGCTGAGGTTCCTCTTCCTCCTTCCCCTCAGCATCCTCAAACTGACTTCACAAAGATTTGCCAAGATTTTAAGGCGATGGGTTGCAAGAATTTCTTTGGAACCGAGACTTACGTAGAGGCAAGGAATTGGTTGAAAGAAACCGAAGATCTTTTTGCCTTCTTTGATATAGGTGACCGTAGGAAGGTTTTATTAGCAGTGTGGTTGCTAAAGGAAGAAGCTGCACGTTGGTGGGTGGTCACCACCGCTACTAGGCCAATTGAGACTTGGGATGACTTTCGAGGAAAGATTGGACTAAGGTTCCTATCACTGAAGCAAGGGGACATGACTATTAGGGAATACATAGATAAGTTTAATCAGCTGGCTCGGGTCGGTTTGGACTTGGTTAACACAGCTCAGAAGAAGGCCCTATACTTTGCTCTAGGATTAAACGAGCCATTACATGGTCTAGCCATGTCTCATATACCCTTGGGGGCAACTTTTGAGAGTTTGGTGAATATGGCCCTACTCAATGAGGAGAATAGGAGTGACAAGAAGGAGGAGAAGTCTAAAGATAAGAAGGAAAAGAAGTGCTTTACTTGTGGAAGCTCGACTCATCTAAACAAGGATTGCAGAAAAAGGAAGGGCACTTGCTTTAACTGTGGAAAAATAGGGCACTTCACTAGGGATTGCCCGAAGAAGCAAGGGCAAGGCCAGGGTCAGACTCAGCGTGTTGGACCTTCGGGAGGGCAAGTTCATGCTCTCAATGCCGCTCCAGTTCCCGATCGAGGTAGTGTTTCTATTAAAAGCCCTGTTTACATTTCTGATTTTCCTGTTCGTACTTTGTTTGATTCTGGCGCATCGCATAGTTTATTTCATCTGGTTTAGTTGAAGGTTTGCACCTAAGTACTAGTCTAGTTAATGATCCCGTGTGTGTTTAAAATCCAATTGGGGGTTCCGCCCATTTGTCTATAATCTACGTGGATTTGAAAATCTCTATCTTGAGTATAGAATTCTCGTGTGATGCTTATATTCTCGGTTTCATGGTGTATGGGTTGATTTTGGGCATGGATTGGTTGTCCAGTTTTGGAGCCATCCTTGATTTTTGAGCATAGGGTTGTGAGGCTCATGACTCGCCTCGGTAATACCCTAAAAATTTCTAGTAACCCTATGAGTCCCGTCATGTTGTGTTATCTTGAATCCCTCAACTCGTCTATCGATAGTTTGTAATCGGTGAGGGTGGTCCGAGAATATCCTGATATCTTGGGGGAAGTGAAGGGGGTTACCCCTAAATGAGAGATAGATTTCCGCATTTATCTGGTTGATAATGCCAAGATAGTTTCGTGGCCGGTAAGGCACATGGCCCCGCAAGATGAGAGTTAAGAAAGCAAGTCAAGGAGTTGCTTGAGAAGAACTTCATTAGACGAAGTATATTTGAATGGGGAGCGCCTGTGGTATTTGCTACCAAGGCAGATGGTTCTCTCCGACTTTGTGTTGATTATCGTGAGTTAAACAAAGAGAATAGGCAACCATTGCCAAGGATCGATGATTTGTTTGATCGGCTTGTAGGAACATCAGTTTCCTCTTGATCTTGCTACTGGATTCCATCAGCTCAGAGTAGCTGAGGATAATATATACAAGACTGCGTTCAGAACTCCAGATGGATTCTTAGAATGGCTGGTCATGCCATTCGCACCCACCTACTTCCTGGACTTGATGAGTAGGGTGTTCAGGGAGTTCTTGAACAAGTTTGTCGTGGTCTTCGTAGATGATATTCTGATCTTCTCTAAGGATGAGGAAGAGCACGCAAGGCATCTCGTGGAGGTGATGGATACGCTTAGAGCGCATCAGTTGAAGGCCAAGTTCTCCAAGTGTCACTTTTAGAGAAGGGAAGTTAGATTCCTTGGGCATATAGTATCTAAGCAAGGCTTAGCGGTGGATCCCGCTAAGGAAGTTGCAGTTCAGGATTGGAAGACTCCAAGGAATGCAACTGAAGTAAGAAGTTCTCTCAGTTTAATTAGTTAGTTAGCATCCCTTGAGCTTAGACCTACCCTTCTGGATCAAGTAGGGACTTCGCAGAAAGAAGACCCGCAGTTAGTCGAGATCATGGACAAGTTGATTCGAGGTGAGATGGTAAGTCACCTCTCTATAGATGATAAGGGATGGCTAAGACGCGATGAGAGAAAGAAGGTTCTTGAAGATGCACATCACCCGAGGAGGTGGCCGAGTTTGTCCCAAGGTACATGTTGTGCCAATAGGTTAAAGGCCGAGTCATAAAAGCCCGGTGGGCTATTACATCCATTGGAGGTCCCCGCAATGGAAGTAGTAAAACGTCATGAAGGATTTCGTGAATGGACTGCCTAGGTCAAGGAAAGAGAATACGAGCATGTGGGTCATAGTAGGTAGACTCACGAAGAGCGCTCATTTCACTCCGGTAAAGAGCGAAAGGACTGCATCATAGCTAGCGACAGTTTACTTTCAAGAAATAAAGCAGTTGCACGGGGTTCCCTAAAGTATAGTGAGTAACCATGACTTAATCTTCACTAGCCAGTTTTGGGATAGTCTGCGGGAAGTCATGGGCAAGCAACTGAATCTAAGCACGGCCTATCATTCGCAGGCGGAAGGTTCATTGGCAACGTGGATTGGTATTTTCGAGAAAAGTTCTGCTGCGTGGAATACTTTATAGTAAGTAAACGAGATCCAGGATTCACTAGTGAATTTTGGAGAGCTTGCATGAAACCATGAGGTCATAGTTATGTTTAAGCCAAGAATGATAGAAGAGTAAGTGAAAGAGGAAGACGAGAGGCGACAATGAAATGGGTTCCAACTCATATTGGGAAATAAGAGTTAAGAAGCTAAGAAATCATGAAGTAAAAGACGGTCAAAGCACCGTGGAGTTAAACTCAAGGAAACGTGACTTAGAAGACTGAAGGCTAGATACGCGCATCATATCTCTTTTTAAGAGCATATCCTTGGTCCTTGTTTTCCTGTGGAACTTACTCGCATGTTATCTTTTTACGTATATCCTCTCGGTCCCATTCTCGGTCCTATTTCTGTCGGGAGGTATGACTTATTGTCTAGTAATACATGTCAGGGTTTGAAGGGGTCCGTTAGGTTGGCTAAACCTTTTGGGCTTTTATAGAATGTGGATTGGGTTAGGAAGGGATTTCTTGTAATCCAAAAGGGGTATATCCTGCTTATCTTCCCGATCTCTTTATAGCATATCTTTTGCTATCCATGTTTGTCTTGATTATCTAGTATATCGTGTTAATCTTGTCATGAGAACCTTAGGTAGAAACCCTTTGGATGAAAACATGTGTTTGAAACATGTTATGCTTGATGGTTGCAAGTGGTTGCAAGTGTTTGCAAGTGGTTACTCGTGGATGCATTATACACGTTAGGCACTAGATCGGCTCACACACTCCTCATATTGCATATGCATGAGTGTTTAGCTTATTCATGGATGAAAATTTTTGTGTTATCACATGGATGTTGCATATGGATGTATGTTATGTGCACACATATAGATGTTATACATTATGTTAGGAATTGCATACATATGGATTCATTTCACTAACATAATTTGCATTGATGATATTTGCATTAGATAAGGACATATACACACACCTTTGCATATGTTCATACAACATTTAGAATCTTGTAAGGACAATGATTGCTCGTGGATGATGTTTTGAGTAGATGGATGATTGGATGGTAGGATACGTTCTTCCTAACTTGAAGATTTCGGGGACGAAATCCTTTAAGGAGGGGAGAATGTAACAACCCGTATTTTCAATAACCTGTATTGATGTAAATCGAGGCAGAATTTAATTCTAAAATCTGAATCAAGGGAAACGGGCTATGCCATTGCGTTCGTCTCGGAAAAATACGCGAAATAGAGTCCGAGTTTTCGAAAATCGGAGTCCGTATGACCCGATTAAGGCCCAACGAAGTTTTCAGAAAATTCCAAAGCAAAAACAGATTTCAAATTCAAGTTTGTGTTGGATCTAGATTAACCCTAGAGGGGGGGGTGAATAGGGTTTATCACAGTTTTTAACTGAATTAAAAAAAAACGACGAGATATATAATAATAAACAGACCACAGAATATATCAAAAAAGAAATGCAGAAGATAAATCACACAAGGATATACCCAGCTTCGGCAAAACCCTGCCTACTGCTGCATTTCTAAGGTTTCTACTAGGTGATAGAACAGTTCTTGCATACAAGACCATGTACACTCGCAAACCCTGCTCCTATTCTAACCCTACGCTCAAAACCCTAGACTGACCGATATCCACTCAATCAGATTCCCCTGTTTACGACCCTGTAATTTTTTACTCAGATTTACAGACTCTGAAACTGTCAGTCAACACACTGACTGATATCCTAGACTCTACAGCTCTAGACTCTGTTTGAACGGTTTTACAATTCAAAACAAAAACAAAACAAAAAGAAAAACAAAATTAAAATAAAAACCCTAGGAGTTAAATTATAGAAGAGGAGTTTAAATTAAGAAGGGGTCATCCCCTTTACACTCCAATATTAGTTTGGCCGGCCATTTTGTTAATTGGTCCACTCCTTTTCCTTTTAGCCCGGTCTCTTTGCTTCTGAGAATTGAAAATGGCGGCGGCTTCTCAAACTAGAGTTTTCTCCAATCCCAAATCTCGATCGTTATCTTCTGGAATCAAATCTCTGATGCTTTGAGTCTGTGGATGCTCTTGAATGTATTCTCGTGACCGATTTGGGATGAGGGTGATCGAAACTCTTAGAAGATTTGTGAGTTTTTCTGATTTAGATCTTTATCCATTTTTGCTTTGGAATTCTTGAATTGATTTGTGTGGGTTTCGATTTCAATTGCTTGGGTTTACCTGCAATTTGCCAGTGATGAAATGCGTGTACATATAGGGTTAGAAATAGAAAACCCTAAATCACTGATTTCATATATGACCCGATCTGATTTCGCTGCTTTCCTCGATTGAAATTCTCGGCTTTGATTGAAAGAGAAATTTGCGTGATTTTGCCCTCTGATTTTCCCCGGCTTTGAAAATAATTTGCGTGGCTTTTAATTTCTGTGAATTCCTTGATGACTTTAGACGTGTTCTTGTCCCATGAGTGAACTTGAAAAAATGCTGAGAAGAAATTATGCTTCGAATTGATCTCTTTTATTGTGGCATTCCAAATATGTTGGTGAATTTCTTTCTCAGTTTTGAAATAAATGAATTTCTATAACTGTGTTATTCAAAACTGGAAACTATATCTTCTCCCTTGCGTGATTGCTGAAATCGACTGGGTCTCTGATGCTATTAAAACTGAATTGATTTCTTTCCACAAAAAATTGATTGAGTTTTTCAAAAAAAAGAAACTTTCCCAAATCTGGAAATACTTCACAAGGTTTGCCAACTATGATTTCCTGTGATTACCTGATTTGTTGCATTGTTCGAATCTTTTGATTTTTGGAATAATTTAAATCCTTTCCCAATTATTACTATGCTTAGAAACTGGAAATAATTTAAAGGTTTGAAAACCTGATTTCCTGGAAAGATTTAAACATGCTTGCCACATTGTTGAGCTGTGTTGAAACGTATTTTGCATTGCTTGTGACTGTATTGTGCACTGGCTCGACCTTTACGTATATGACCACCTTAAATGCTATTGTGCATGTCCATGTATGGCTGCACATATTATATGACCCTTTTGCATATTTGAACTTCATCAACATTGAATGTTTGCTTGTCTGTTTGCATCCCATACTTCTTTTATGCTTTGTTTGACAACTGCATGTATTCTTCACCATATATGCTGAAATGAAAGCTGCAATTGCTTGTTTTTGCATTGTGCTTAACTCTTCAACATTGCTGCTGAACTTATGGCTTGAAATTCTTGGATTTGCAATCTTGCTCTGACTTTCATGGTAGCTAAGCTAAATCACTTTGACACTGCAACCATTGCATGTTGATAATGCTGCATCTATGTAATTGTTGTTACCACATGAAACATGCATTCACCATGCTTTTACCATTTCTGACTAATCTTCCACACTCCTGCTATGTTGATCTGCTCAATCTAGAGCTGACCCCCCATGTCTTGAGTCTCCTTGACTGCTTGACCCTTGCATCTGGCTTTGTACATGATTGTAATGCGCCATTTGTATATGCTGAAATCTGCTTTGATTATGGGAGAAGTTGCTGAGTTTCCTTGTACCACTTGATCATGTGCCTGAACCATGTTGATACATGCTCGACCACTTTGTGCACACTTGCACACTTGTTTACTTGCACACAATTATGCATGTACATGCTCCATTGTGTTTGACCTGCCTTAATCACTCTTCATATATTTGCTATTCATGTTGAAGTTGTCACACTGTTGTATGATGATGCTTCCATCATTTTTGCTGTAGACACTTTTACACCACATGCTCGACTTGCTTATGAACTTGAACATGCCGTGAATTTGCTCTCTTGTGCTGAATCATATATACGTGCTTCTTGACTTTGATTACCACTGATATGTTACGGTGCTTGGCCATTGATGTTGAGCATCATCACATTGGACCCATGACTTTGTACATATGAATATGCTGTGTTGACATTTGTTGTTTTGATCTTGATTGACTTGCTCATTTGACTTTTTGTATTTTTGGCTCCATGTCTATGTTGCACTGTCCCTTGGTTGTGCACTGAGTCGAGCAGGTCCACGTGGCTACTCCTCAGCTGCACACTGATTGGCGAGGCAGTGCACACGTGTATTTATACACGTGTGTATATGCAGCCATCAGTCAGAAAAAAAATCAGATCGAGTCAGAAAAATGATGAGAAACACACCGAATTCTGAGGCAAATAAAATTTTAAAAATAAAATTTAAATCTGCATGTGTTCAGTTTTTATTTCTATTGCAGTGTACTGTGTGTGTGTTTCTGTGAATGACAGGTATGAAGATGATGACTGGATTGACTGAAAGCTGGGAAGTCTGAAGACTGAAGACAGAAGACTAAGAGGCAGTGTCAGTGAATGTAAAAGTGTCTGTATATGACAAAGTCTGTAAATGAGTCTGTGAATGTATAAGAATGTAATGAATATCAGTGAATATCAAAGAAATGTATAAACAGTGGAGTTTATAAATTTGTACTGTTTTGATAATGAAATAAAATATTATATTTAAATAAAATACTTTGTAAATATTTAAATTTCTGTACAGTCGTATTTTATTCAAATATAAATATTATATTCTAGTCTGTGATGTATAATAACAGTACAATATCAAACACATTAAAATAATATTTATTTGGTTGTTATCATCAAACAAAAAATCATATAATTGTGTATACAACACCGTTATATATAACAATCTCCCCCTTTTGATGATGACAAACAAATAAAAGATTTTGTATACAATAGATGTGTTTGACAGTGAATATTGAACTCCCCCTATTTATAGCTCCCCCTATAACAGACAACTCCCCCTATAACTGTGCATGAGAGCAATGTATGAATAATAATAAATTTTCAAAATTAAAAATATTTATAAAATATTCACTCATAAATCAAAATCTAATCCATTCCCCCCCTTTTGTTATCATCAAAAGGATACAGATTTAAAATACAGATGAAAATTGACTAAAAATATAATTTCAGCTTAAGAGGAAGAACAATCATCATAAATTTCAATCAGTCAAACAAAATATCATAATATTCTAAGAACAGGTGGCATATTTCACATTGTAGAGAATGACGGATATACGATGAATTTTATATGAAATGGAGAGAGTTTTAAAACCAATTCATTTCCAATTATTTTCAAAAGGATTTTAAGAAATTGAGGCACAAAACAGTGATGGATTTTGACTATAATTATAAATTCAACTTAAGTGACAAAATCAGATAGTCTCTAATCCCAGTAGCTATCAATCAACAAAACATAATACTTCATAAGGTATTAACACATTTCACAGATTAGAGAGATGGATAGATAGGCTGGTTTTTACACACCAAGGAGAATTTCAATTTTTTTTTTAGTTTTTTTTAGTTTTTTTTTTTGGCACAATTTTATTTATTTATTTAAGAGCACACTGACCACGCATAACCAGAGCTTGGATTTTTAAATGAGGTCAGTCGCAGCTTAAATTATAAGTTGTCTCTTAACCATGCATGACCAGAGCTTGGATTTTTAAATGAGGTTAGAGACACACTTATATATTTATTATATATATTTATCATTTCAGCTTTTAAAAAGAAAAACTCCTTGGTATAAAACCAATATATGGATGATAGAAAATGTGGTAGGTACAGAAATGTACTGTGAAATAAATTTCTAAATTAATTATATTATGAAATATGACCAACTGTACCGGGATTATTGAAAATTTTCAAATATCACTAATTCTGAATATAACCACAATTCCATCACAAATATTTTCACTGTTTATTTAAAAAGATTTTAAGAAAAATTAAACTCTCCACATTTATATAAAATCATAACGGATGGCAGAAGGATGATAAGTAATGAAGATGGCCGTGAAATAATTGCCAGTTCAAAGATATTATAATAAATATTCAACCATCATGAAAATCTAAATAAAATTCTCCTCTTGTTGTGAAATATACTGCAGTCACAATTCATCACAATTTCTAAATCTGGTTATAATTTTGATGAATTATAAATACAGTTTAATTTGGATATTGATTTCAATTTCTGAAAGAATAATCAATAAATAATTTTAAAATTGAAAATCAATTACAAGAGGAATTGAAGGTGATTTATATAAGGAAAAAAATTATGTAAGGTGTCTATACAATGTGAAAAATCAAAACAGATGGATGCAAAAGCTGATACCAAATGGTGTCTCTATTTACGAGGAATTTAATTATACCCTGATGGACTATCATGGACATCTCAGACCAAAGAAATTTGAACACAAACTTAGCTAGACAAAATTAGTACATTTATTTAAAAAAAAATGTGTGGATCTACACAAGGTGAAAATTTGAATCTCAGTACAGATGGATGAAACAAATATAAGCACTTCTGATACCACTTGTTATCTCGCTCTCGAGGATTTTAATCACCCCGGTGGCTAACAATGGTACCTCAGTCAACAGAAAAGACTTAATTACAAAGCAAGCAACTCAAGCACAAAAAATTCATTTATCAGAGCACGATAAACCTTTGATACCAAATCAAGTAATCCTCAAAAAAAAATTCTTATAATCAGAGCAGCATGATTCCAAAACAAACATTTTTCAAAAAACAGTATCAGAGCAGCACAGAAAATATCAATATCACAACAGACTTGTCAGACGATGTTTCTGAAGGTCACAAAGACGATATATTCCATGATCCATGATTATATAACTTAGTTTATTTTAAATCATTTGAAGAAATGTGAATATATCAAGATTTAATGAATCAATCACACAATATTACATTTCAGATTCAAGATATGTGTGTGATTCAATAAATCAATAATTTCAAAAGATTTTAAACAAACATATATAACCATGTAATGGTAGGGAATTTTAAGACCATATTTTCAAAGAAATTTTCACAAGTATTTCTGACAAACCCAAAAAAAATCAGATCATTTACATCAGATTTAATAAATATTCATGATCCAAAATAATTTATTTGAAATCACTTGAATCAATGTCAAGTTTTGAAATATAATGAATCAGTCACACAAGGTTGATAATTTCAAATTTAGGAGGTGTGTGATTATTCAAAATATTAATAATTTCAGATGATTTCAAACAAACAAATTCTAACCATGATGATCACGAATAACAATGATTTTCAAGCTGTATCACTGAGATTCTAGACAATTTAAAATTTCCAAGCCAATCTGAAAAAAAATGAAAATATCACAACTGATAAATAATAGAGTGCTGTAATGAGTGTAATATCTCAAGCTTTTCTAAAAATGAATTAGAAGAATCTCAAAACAGCAACGATGTGTGAATTTCCATTAAACTTTCAGATCTTCAAAAATTTAGAATTCAAATTAACAGTTTTCAAGATATGACAAGAATACATCAACACTGTTATGAATTCAGAAATCAGAAAAATAAACCTCGAAACAATTGCAGATATTTACAAGATTTAATATTCAGAATATGAGAATGATTAACACACGATGATTTTATACAAATAAAGCATATTTCCAGAAAGATCATGAATTCTGCAACTGGAAGTTTAAGAAGTACAAAAAAAGGAAGAATATGACAGTGTCAAATCAAAAACAAAAAAAAGGAGATAGAGGAAGGAATAAAAAAAAACAGACAATAAAAACAAACGAAGAGAATATATAAAGATGAGTTTAGAGATCATACCAGAATCCAATGTAAAGCAGAAACTCTAACTCAACAGATCTTGGCCTAAGGAACTGTAAATGACACAGGATTATAGACAATCTTGATTTCAAATTTCTTTTCAGCACAGCAGTTCCTCAGCCTTCACTGGTACCTAGCAGTTGAGTGAATTAAGTGGTCTAACAAAATTTGTAAAACCACTCTGAAATATGTTTACCACTTTTGGTACCCAAACCTGTTTGTATAACAAACCATCAGAATTAACCTTTGTACCCTTAGGGACCCAAATCTGTTTGAACTTGACGAAGTTTGTTTTATTTCCTTTTTGGATCCAAGATTGTTTAGATGGATTATTATAAAACAAGTTTTCATCACGTTTATGATTCAACAAACCTCCAAGATTATCAAAGTTTGAATTTTCAAGTTGATTCTTTCCAAAGCAGTTTGAAGAATTTTTCAAATTATTTGAATTCAGTTTTTCAAAAACATTATTCTTTCCAAAGCCAAGACCATATTTGTTTTTAGAAGAAAATTGATTTTTCAACAACATATTCAAAGATTTTTCACCATTAGAAAAAAATTTCAAAGTTGTTTCAAGTTGTTGAATTTTAAATATAAGATCACCATTTTCTTTTGTTAAATCTGAACAACGACTTTTAGTGATCTTATTCCTTTCATAATCCATTTTCAAAAACAAGTTTTCATCTTTAAGAAATTTAATTTTGGCTTGGGATTCCGAGATTTCAAATTCAAATCGTTTTTTTTTTTTCAGACTCAAAATTCCTGGACTTTTCAATCTCATTTTCAAGTTCTTTCAAAATCAAATTACTTTTCACCAAATTTTCATTTTCAGCAATTTCAAGTTTGGAATTTATGTCAGTCTTAAAAACTTCAAATTCCTTTTGTAGAAGATTGTTCAAATTTGATAACTCAATCTTGTTCTCTTTTAAGATCAGAATTTCATTTTCAAATTTTTGAATATTTTTATTGAGACGAACAAGATTGATTTTCAATTTCAAACAATTTTTACAATCAGAATTTGAAAGGTTTTTAAAATATTCAAGTTGTGATTCCAAATTATCAATTTTGCTGGTCAACTCAGAGTTCTTAGATTTCAAAGACTTGTTTTTAGATTTGAGTTTATCAACAGATTTAGTCAAATCAACGCACATATAAACTAAATCTTTATATGAGAAATTTTCTGTTTCAGCATCTGTTGATTCTCCATCATCTGATTCATCTGAATTTTCATTTGCAAATCCTGTTAAGCAGAACTCTGAATCTGATTTGACTTTATCGGGTTTTGAGCTGTGGTTGTCAGATTTTCCATACTTCGTATTGAGAGTATCCCAGATTTCCTGTGCAGATAAACAATGATAGATAAGATTAAACTGTTCAGTATTAAGATAATCAAATATGATTTTCATAGCACGAGTATTGAAATTAATATCTACACTATCAAACCCATTGATAATAACATCCCAACATTTAATATTAACAGATTTTAAATAAAATTCCATTTTGGATTTCCAGTTAAAAAATCTGTTCCATCAAAAACATTTGGAGATGAACTGGACTGACTCTCTATCGGTTGACAACTACGATGACCCATGACTCTAGAGTTAGTGAAATAACCTGCTCTGATACCACTTGTTGGATCTAGATTAACCCTAGAGGGGGGGGGGGTGAATAGGGTTTATCATAGTTTTTAACTGAATTAAAAAAAAACGATGAGATATATAATAATAAACAGACGACAGAATATATCAAAACAGAAATGCAGAAGATAAATCACACAAGGATATACCCAGCTTCGGCAAAACCCTGCCTACTGCTGCATTTCTAAGGTTTCTACTAGGTGATAGAACAGTTCCCGCATACAAGACCATGTACACTCGCAAACCCTGCTCCTATTCTAACCCTACGCTCAAAACCCTAGACTGACCGATATCCACTCAATCAGATTCCCCTGTTTACGACCCTGTAATTTTTTACTCAGATTTACAGACTCTGAAACTGTCAGTCAACACACTGACTGATATCCTAGACTCTACAGCTCTAGACTCTGTTTGAACGGTTTTACAATTCAAAACAAAAACAAAACAAAAAGAAAAACAAAATTAAAATAAAAACCCTAGGAGTTAAATTATAGAAGAGGAGTTTAAATTAAGAAGGGGTCATCCCCTTTACACTCCAATATTAGTTTGGCCGGCCATTTTGTTAATTGGTCCACTCCTTTTCCTTTTAGCCCGGTCTCTTTGCTTCTGAGAATTAAAAATGGTGGCGGCTTCTCAAACTAGGGTTTTCTCCAATCCCAAATCTCGATCGTTATCTTCTGGAATCAAATCTCTGATGCTTTGAGTCTGTGGATGCTCTTGAATGTATTCTCGTGACCGATTTGGGATGAGGGTGATCGAAACTCTTAGAAGATTTGTGAGTTTTTCTGATTTAGATCTTTATCCATTTTTGCTTTGGAATTCTTGAATTGATTTGTGTGGGTTTCGATTTCAATTGCTTGGGTTTACCTGCAATTTGCCAGTGATGAAATGCGTGTACATATAGGGTTAGAAATAGAAAACCCTAAATCACTGATTTCATATATGACCCGATCTGATTTCGCTGCTTTCCTCGATTGAAATTCTCGGCTTTGATTGAAAGAGAAATTTGCGTGATTTTTCCCTCTGATTTTCCCCGGCTTTGAAAATGATTTGCGTGGCTTTTAATTTCTGTGAATTCCTTGATGACTTTAGACGTGTTCTTGTCCCATGAGTGAACTTGAAAAAATGCTGAGAAGAAATTATGCTGCGAATTGATCTCTTTTATTGTGGCATTCCAAATATGTTGGTGAATTTCTTTCTCAGTTTTGAAATAAATGAATTTCTATAAATGTGTTATTCAAAACTGGAAACTATATCTTCTCCCTTGCGTGATTGCTGAAATCGACTGGGTCTCTGATGCTATTAAAACTGAATTGATTTCTTTCCACAAAAAATTGATTGAGTTTTTCAAAAAAAAGAAACTTTCCCAAATCTGGAAATACTTCACAAGGTTTGCCAACTATGATTTCCTGTGATTACCTGATTTGTTGCATTGTTCGAATCTTTTGATTTTTGGAATAATTTAAATCCTTTCCCAATTATTACTATGCTTAGAAACTGGAAATAATTTAAAGGTTTGAAAACCTGATTTCCTGGAAAGATTTAAACATGCTTGCCACATTGTTGAGCTGTGTTGAAACGTATTTTGCATTGCTTGTGACTGTATTGTGCACTGGCTCGACCTTTACGTATATGACCACCTTAAATGCTATTGTGCATGTCCATGTATGGCTGCACATATTATATGACCCTTTTGCATATTTGAACTTCATCAACATTGAATGTTTGCTTGTCTGTTTGCATCCCATACTTCTTTTATGCTTTGTTTGACAACTGCATGTATTCTTCACCATATATGCTGAAATGAAAGCTGCAATTGCTTGTTTTTGCATTGTGCTTAACTCTTCAACATTGCTGCTGAACTTATGGCTTGAAATTCTTGGATTTGCAATCTTGCTCTGACTTTCATGGTAGCTAAGCTAAATCACTTTGACACTGCAACCATTGCATGTTGATAATGCTGCATCTATGTAATTGTTGTTACCACATGAAACATGCATTCACATTGCTTTTACCATTTCTGACTAATCTTCCACACTCCTGCTATGTTGATCTGCTCAATCTAGAGATGATCCCCCATGTCTTGAGTCTCCTTGACTGCTTGACCCTTGCATCTGGCTTTGTACATGATTGTAATGCGCCATTTGTATATGCTGAAATCTGCTTTGATTATGGGAGAAGTTGCTGAGTTTCCTTGTACCACTTGATCATGTGCCTGAACCATGTTGATACATGCTCGACCACTTTGTGCACACTTGCACACTTGTTTACTTGCACACAATTATGCATGTACATGCTCCATTGTGTTTGACCTGCCTTAATCACTCTTCATATATTTGCTATTCATGTTGAAGTTGTCACACTGTTGTATGATGATGCTTCCATCATTTTTGCTGTAGACACTTTTACACCACATGCTCGACTTGCTTATGAACTTGAACATGCCGTGAATTTGCTCTCTTGTGCTGAATCATATATACGTGCTTCTTGACTTTGATTACCACTGATATGTTACGGTGCTTGGCCATTGATGTTGAGCATCATCACATTGGACCCATGACTTTGTACATATGAATATGCTGTGTTGACATTTGTTGTTTTGATCTTGATTGACTTGCTCATTTGACTTTTTGTATTTTTGGCTCCATGTCTATGTTGCACTGTCCCTTGGTTGTGCACTGAGTCGAGCAGGTCCACGTGGCTACTCCTCAGCTGCACACTGATTGGCAAGGCAGTGCACACGTGTATTTATACACGTGTGTATATGCAGCCATCAGTCAGAAAAAAAATCAGATCGAGTCAGAAAAATGATGAGAAACACACCGAATTCTGAGGCAAATAAAATTTTAAAAATAAAATTTAAATCTGCATGTGTTCAATTTTTATTTCTATTGCAGTGTACTGTGTGTGTGTTTCTGTGAATGACAGGTATGAAGATGATGACTGGATTGACTGAAAGCTGGGAAGTCTGAAGACTGAAGACAGAAGACTAAGAGGCAGTGTCAGTGAATGTAAAAGTGTCTGTATATGACAAAGTCTGTAAATGAGTCTGTGAATGTATAAGAATGTAATGAATATCAGTGAATATCAACGAAATGTATAAACAGTGGAGTTTATAAATTTGTACTGTTTTGATAATGAAATAAAATATTATATTTAAATAAAATACTGTGTAAATATTTAAATTTCTGTACAGTCGTATTTTATTCAAATATAAATATTATATTCTAGTCTGTGATGTATAATAACAGTACAATATCAAACACATTAAAATAATATTTATTTGGTTGTTATCATCAAACAAAAAATCATATAATTGTGTATACAACACCGTTATATACAACAGTTTGAATTTGGAAGTTTGGGCCAGTTTGGGCCAGGCGGGAAAATTCCCGCCAGAGCACCCAAGTCGACAGCCCTGTCGACTTGGGAGTCGACTTGGTTGGACCCAAGTCGACAGCCCTGTCGACTTGGCTTTCGACTTGGTCCAGCCGGGCAGTTCTGCCTAGTGCACCATTTTGAGATTGTGTTGAGCTTGGGGGCCAGATTCGGTTTTAAGGGCCGAGATGGCAACTAGGGTTTAATCCTATGGCCTAAAACACTTGCCTAATCTATAAATAAGGCCCTAACCTAACCCTAAATCATCATTATTCATTCTAGTAACTAAACTATGGCAAAATCAATCCTCTCATGGCCTCCACTCTCTTCATACAATTCCTAAATAAATTTCTAAGTGATTTTCCATGCATACAAGTGTTTTCAAACTTAAATGAGCATCATTAGCTTGCATTCAAGTCAAGTTTCTATATTTGCATCATAAAGAAAGAGTTTTGATCATTTTGGCTCAAGGGTTTTTATGTTAGAGCTTGCATTTTGGGTCTATTTGATTGCATAAGGGCTTTGTCATATTTTTGAGTCTTCATAAGCTTTGTAAGCCCTATTCTACTTTCATACTTAAACTCTAAAGTTAAATGTGTGATATGCAAGTTTATATGCAAGTTTACTATGCTATGATATGCAAGTTTATCATGTTGTGATATGCAAGTTTATATGCAAGTTTACTATGCTATGATATGCAAGTTTATCATGTTGTGATATGCAAGTTTATATGCAAGTTTACTATGCTATGATATGCAAATTTATCATGTTGTGATATGCAAGTTTATATGCAAGTTTGATATGCTATGATATGCAAGTTTATCATGTTGTGATATGCAAGTTTATATGCAAGTTTGCTATGCTATGATATGCAAGTTTATCATGTTGTGATATGCAAGTTTATATGCAAGTATGCCATGTTATGATATGCAAGTTTATCATGTTATGTTATGCAAGTATGCCATGTCATGATATGCAAGTTTATCGTGTTATGTTATGCAAGTTTGATATGCAAGTTTGTCATATGATATGCAAGTTATGTTATGCAAGTTTGGGTTGAACATTTAGTTCATGCTATCATGTTATGCAAGCTTATCTTGGGTTTATGAACATAAAGCTTCAAGCTTTATGCGAAAGGTTGCATTTTGGCAACATGTAAGTTATCATATCTCTTATGATAATTTGCATGTAAGGCTAGATGCGAACTTATGGCCATTTCTACATTGTCATTTAGCACCATGTATCACCAATATGCCAAGTTTGGTTTTATGCATGCTTTTGAGGCCTAAAAATGTAATATGCAAGTATATGAACATATGTCCATTTCATAGGCCACCATGTTGAACTTGTGGCTTCAACACCTTTATGTCGTGATTATGCCAAGTTCCCTCTTTCTATCCTTTATGCGCTATGGCGATATGTAAGCGATGGGATTGCGTTTGGGGTTGGGTAAACTTAAAAGACATAAAAACATAAGCTTGGGAATTTACCTATTATGTTAGGTCTACCCTTTGGGAATTTACCTATTAAGTTAGGTCTACCCAAATGCTTGAAAACTTGTAACATGTTTTGGAAACATTATGGACATGACACTTAGAAAAGATAAGTGTGACCAACTCGAGGTTGGGTTGAGTTTGTAGCGTAAACCTACCTGGAACCGACCGGCTTAACTAGTTGCTACAAACAATAGGACCCAATGTGAGAAGTTGGCCATGTTGTACCTTGAACCCGAGGTTAGACCAAGTTGTGGTGTAAAGCTACCCGGACCCGCCCGGCTTAACTAGTAACCACAACAAGGTCTAATGTGAGAGGTTAAGGCGCATTAAATTAATTAATGCCTCGTGATTAGGGTTAAGTCATGGTCCACTTAATACTTAACCAATTTGGGCTTGGTAGATTAATCAGGGTTAAGTCGTGAACTCATCGTTACACTTAACCAAGTTAATCCATGATTAGCAAGAGGGTTAAACCGTACTTAACCCACTAGAAAATCCTAGCAATGGGGGCCCACTCCAGCAGTAATCCCAAGTTTATATCATTAAGACCCTAGGGACTAGGCTAGGGAGGGGGCACGATTACTGTGCTGGAGGTAAGCGACCAATAAACGACGGCAGGGTGGTACGCCGATGTAGTTCCGGACGGACTATGGTCGTGCACGTAGTACGTATTTGGAGAAGTCAAGCATGGGTACCAGTAGATCGAGACTGTGCACTCATGTTTATGGTGTCCAGGGGTTGGCACCCTAGGGCTTGATACACCCAAAGGGTGGACCCGGCACAGTTCGACTACAATTATGTTTGGGCCATATTGACACTAACACGTGACGAGTTAGGCTTAGGGAGCCGATCGACTAGACCGTTTGGTTGGACCTCGTGTTAGGGTCACTTCATGTTATTGGACCTCGTGTTAGGGTCACTTCATGTTATTGGACCTCGTGTTAGGGTCACTTCATGTTATTGGACCTCGTGTTAGGGTCACTTCATGTTATTGGACCTCGTGTTAGGGTCACTTCATGTTATTGGGCCAAAGCTTGGGTCAAGGGATCAATACTTGTTTATTCAAGTCATGTTAGTTTGCTAGTACACTTGTGGTGCAAAAACCTTAATCCTGATTATGCGATGACACCTTTATCTACCTTGTTAGTTAATCATCATGCTAGTATGTTGTTATCCTTATGTTCATCCCTGCTTCTCATTCCAGTTAACTTTATCAGTTTACATTGATTGTAGTAGGGCTTACTCAGTCTTTTTGACTGACCTGTTTTCTTTCGCCTCTTTTCTTCCGTTTCCCCCCCAGGTTCTCAGGGAGGGAATATTGGAGCTTAGCTTGGATTTCTGATCGCTTGCTTGTGAGATTTTAGCTCATGTACGGTCTTGACATGAAGCTAGCTATGGTTATCACTTATTTGGGGATAGTACTTATGTATTTTAGTTTTTCAGCAATGTTGTTTTATCTAGACTTGTGTGTTTGGAAAGTTGACATTATGTTGTACCAGACTTGTTTTGAAATGGTTTGAAATCTTCCGCTGTTTTATCTATGTTATTTACTCTGTTTACATATGTACATATGTTCTTGTTCTGCCTTGATATATCATTATGCATGTTTACCTGATTCAAACGCCCCCTCCAAAGTCAGAGTGCTTGCAAAAGACACCCTGGCGGAGGTGGGGTGTTACATTAACCAATAATAATTCATCACTATATTTAAATTAGTCTAGCTACTAATTAAATATATAAACCGTGGTTAAAGAGTTATCACCTAACAGCTTTCCAAATCTTCACGGTAGGCGAGCCTAGCTAAGCGAACCGTCGGATGGTATTTCAACGCAACGTCTTCTTCACCATAATATGTATAATATAATATACACTAATCTCTCTTTATATTATAAGAGAAGGAGAAGAATGACGAACTTTGTCAAGGTGGTGGCGGAAAAGAGGAAGACTTATGCCATGGAAACCATGGCCATAGGCTTTAAAAAGAAGGTGGAAAGGAGGAAATGGAAATGGAATGGTAAAAAATGGAGAAAGAGCCTCCTTATATAGGAAAGGAGGAGTAAGGAGTTCAAGACACATAAGGGGGTAAGTGTCAATCATGCATGAAAGGGAGCATGCATAAAGACATGTGCCTTAACACTTGTCTTAAGAAGAAAAAAGAACTTTTGGTAGCACTTTCTTTTAAATATTATGAAAACTAAAGGCAACACCTAATTCTAACGCTACTAATTCATGTTATGGTTTGACAAATCTGATCGAACGACAAATAGTATCAATAAATCCAAACTCATTAATAATCATTCTCATTTATAATTCAAGTATAATATATCATATAAATTATCAAAATTATTAAATACTCTTAACCATATATATTTGTATCAAATTCAAATTCAAATTCAAATTAAGTAATAAAAATTCCAATTTTAAATTGGTTAAAAATTCTGGATCGTTACATTCACCCCCCCCCCCTTTAAAACTTTTCATCCTCGAAATGGAAAGGGAATCATAACTACTTATTCGACAAATTCAAGATTAAAATTCTTTATACCAAAGCTCCATGTTCTCACATATATTAATAGATAACCATATCTACATGTCCTCTTACGATAACCTCCAGTTACCTATTATATTCGATTCATCGTTTACTGGGCCAATTACTTATACTCAACCATTTACTGCTTTTAAAAAAATTCAGACTTATAAATTATGCTCTTAGATCTTATCTTACAAATTCAAAGGTTATGAAACTTATTTCTTTTCAGTTTTCAAAATTTACTATCATTCGTTACACGAAAAACTTGATCATCTCCGAACTCAGCTTGTTTAAACGTTTCAGTTTAGGTAATTTCTTCTTACTATTCCCGCTTGTCAAAATCCTTTAATCAAATTGTGAAACTTAATTCACAAAGTATTTATGCTTACTTAAATAGTTCCTTTTGTTGCCACAATATACTTTAGAACTTATCTACTTGTCCAAAATCATCGATAATTCCAATCTTCCTATCTATACCCTTAATTAAATTCAATAACTTTTTCATTAGAATAGGATCTATTTGGATAATGATAGAATATATTAAAAAGATTTATAAAAGAAGTTATATTTTTTATATATATAATTAACATCATATACATACATTTATTCATTCATCCGGCTTTTCAGAGATAATTCCCTAGGGGTTAAAGAGCTTGCTCTGATTACATAATTCTTGCCTTCCTTCTTCTTCATTTATGACGGCGGGTGGTGTTGCTTTAGCTGGTCTTTCCCCCTTCTTTAACTGACAAACCTGGACTACATGCCCTACTTTTCTGCATCGGTAACACTTCTTTTCTTTTGTTAGGTTCATGGGTTTCTTCTTTGTTTTAGGACATTTACGTATAAAATGTCCTTTCTTCTTGCATTTGAAACAAATTATGTCTTCTCAAATGGTTTTCTTTTGTATTCTTTCTGGGGATAAAACAGCAAAATGTCCTTCTTGATTACATCTATGACAATAGATACCATTGAATTTCCACAATCTAAGGCTTTCTTCCTTTTCTTTTCGATATGAGCTTTCCTTTCTTGTTTTAGGGTCATCCACCATTCAGTACCTGATAAACCAAACTCCATCTTTGTTCCTATAAGGAAATTTTGTTGAAAAATCCAGCTTACCCTCCACTTAATTTACTGGGTTATCCCTTACCAACGAGTTTACCTGGTATATTCTTACAACCCAATAAAATTTTCACTTATCTATTTAAGTTCGCACCAATTTACCTATCAATTTCAAACACTTATCTAAATGGGTTTGAGTATATATTGATGTTTTAATCGGAATCATATAATCATCCCACTTTCGAAACTCGAAAATACGTACTGATGCTGCTGCAGTCATCAACAGAATCATCTTCAAGTGACTTGAGTGTGATTTTATATCAATCTAGTATACACAAGACTTTGTATACACGTTAACTAGGCGTATATTCAAAATCTTCTTATACTCGATAGTTCAACCTCAACATCGAATATAATACTCAAATTCTAAATTTTAATTTCTAACCATATTGATTAGTTACCTTAACAAATTTGACCCAAGTTTATCGATATTTCGAAATCCCCAATAGTGGAATTAAATCCAAAAGGCATTTGTACTCGGATTGTTTTCCTGATCAGTGGAAGGGGCTTAATTACCATGCCATAAGAAGTATTTTATGTATAATTATAATCACAAAATGTAAACTTAAACTTGATCATTTGATTAAGTATCCAGATTATAATTAACCATATATTTCCAAAATATATTTGTTTCTTAAATCAAAACTTTTCAAAACTCATTTCATATTTTAAAATACGCTCTCTCAAATATAATACTCCAAAATCTCATTCAAGGGCATTACTAACCCTATCTCTAATGCGATATATAACTTTGATGAGTCTTTCCATTTGTTCAAATGTGTCGTACCCCATTGCTTTGTATAAACCAAAGCTCTGATATCACTATGTAACGAAACGGCTTTTTGCTCGGTTTTCACCGGTAATTAAACCAACTTAAACCGTTCACAAGGAGGGATTGTTATGGGCACTTACACATTTGCACAAAAATAAAAACAACTTTCCCATTAACATTAAAATAATATTACATCAGAGTTACAAGAGGTACATCAGAGTACATCGGTTACACAGCAGAAAAGATACTAAACTCAGTGGAAGAATGCGAATGCTCTAAACATAATAGCTCCAGTTAAACTGGAATTCTGCTCCAACTAACTCCAAGGCTAAATCTGTGAACCAATCTACTAGGCTGCCCATGTAAAAATTATGGGCACCCAGAGTTTAGGTGTGGGAACAATAAACTCCAGGTTAGTCATTGGACTGGTATGAGAACTCAAAACAGTTGTCTTTAGGGTTTATTTTAAAGTTAGGTAATTCACCGGACCACGCCGCCAATGCGGAACGGGTTTACTCCATGTGAATACTAGTGCATAGAAATCCGCAATGACTTTTTGAAAAAATGAAGCTATCATAAGCTCGTCCTACATCACACAATGCAAGCGCACACCAAATGGGCGAGTTTTGCCTTATGATAACCAAAAATACCTTCATACGTGAAAATCCTCTTTTACTACTATATATAGTGTGAAAAACATTTTCGCAAATAAATGTATTAATCCTAGCCAGCATAATGCCCCATCCCATTATACTGACAATCCTGCCGGTAACCAGCAAGCTCTACAATCAAAACTGTAGGGGCTCATAGTGGAGATTGGGTTTCGAACATGATGGATCCTGTTACGAAAGATCATTCGTGGGCTCACAAACTTTCTTGCGCGCATCATACCAGTACTTGCGGATAACGTCAAGACTTGGACTCCGTTATACTAACCCACCATATATGAATCAGAGTACCCAACAAATAGCGTTCCAGACTGGGGACTTCGCAGTACCATTTCATCATCACATCCTGGTGCACAGAACATACCAAATGAACATAAAAATCTGACCACTAGATTACCATCAATCCGAGGTGTGAGGTTCGTCGAGGTCACGATATACACAAAGCTACGCTTAAATAAGGCATGCTTTGATCATCCATAGCTCGTCACATAACTTAAGTATGCCACATTGTCCATTCACCGCGCATCACTAATTTCTACCAATATATAACCTCTAAGCTCATACATCATAGAGAAGGGTGTTAAGCAAGAGAATAAATTCTCCTCCACCAAGCAAATATATATTAATAAATATCAGTGCTACGCAGTCAATTATAATGTCAGACACACAATCCATATATGTCCATTCTAGGTCTGAACGAAACAACAATCCGGAATTCCTCCACATACGTTTGGGCTTCTTGCTACTTAGCTGATATATAAAATCCATCCGCGAATGGGAGCCATCCATTCGAGACATTCAGCAAGTCGCCCTTATGACACGAAGGGTCCGGGTCTTCAATGCCGCATCCAATGTCTTCAATTGCTCCACAATGTCATATTATTACTTGGAATGGTTTTCAGACATAATTCCGATCCTGGTCTTTCCAAATAATAAGCGTAATTAAAAACACAATAACGGAACACACAGGCTTTCTACCAAATCTCCTTCCATTTTGGATTTCGTTAAATTAAACTTCTTTAAATCTATTCAAATTATCTTTAACAAAATCCATATTTAACCTTTCTTCTTTAAAACACATCCCTTAAATCCAAGATAATCTAGCCCCAAAGCCTTAATTAATTTTCCATTTGATACCTCGTTATCAAAAATCCAATTTCCCATGAAAACCCTTACCCCACACTTCAACCTTAGTTTCCAATTAAATTGATTTTCCATCATTCCATTCTTTAATCTTAACTAAAAGATTATACTTTCTTTCCAATTTCTTACTTTTAGTTACCTCAAATCAAAGATCTGATTAAATCCTCAAACTACGATATGAATTTCCATAACTCAATCTCATTGGGTTTCAAAAATGATATTATTGAAGATATGATTCACGACAAAGCCCAAATCAATTGATATTCAACATAAGTTACACAGAAATTGTATCTACTTATATTCGATATTAATTCTCATAATCAACGAATACTATAAGTGGAATAACAATATAATAATATCTTCTGAATTCCTCAAATAGTATACATTTACACCACAGAATTTCATATCAAATATCTGAAGATTATTTCTATCCAACTTATCCCAGTCAACTTAGGAAACTCATATCTTAATTAAAAGATTTATTCAACACTTTGAAATTACATCTGGATAGAAATACCATCAACTTATACTTAATATTAATCTCGATATCCAGCTCACACTATAAGCGGGATAATGATGAACTACCTTCTAAATTCCTCAAATAGTAAGAATCATCGTCTACCAGATTAATATCAAACATCCGAAGATTTATCTCCAACCATATCCAATTATTTAAAACTGAAAACCCATATTAATATCAATTTAAATTCCATATATAATATTTCCAATACTTTTGAACCTTTGAAAACATTCCACAAATCATTAAAAAATGATTACTTGTAGTTCGGAAAATAGTTTGCGGGTTAAAAACCACAAAATAGATTGTTTTCGAAGAAAGCATTACAATAGTGTTTTCAAAAGCATTACAAAATAGTTATCTTAATTACTTTGATCAAAACATCGCTTTTCTTAGTCAACACTTAAACTTTACAACACAAAACATTTTTTACATAATTTATAATAATTTTACCATTTTTTCCATATTTTTAGAAACATTAAAAATGGCTGTTTATGGTTATGGTCGATAACTTCACTTACAACGATCTTTTCAAAAATGGTTTTAAACATAACTTGAAAATTATAACTCGAATTTAAAATTTGCTTTCACTCATTGAAAAGCTCTTGTTAATAAAATCAATTGTTTTTCGTTTCTTGGAAATCCGATTTAGATTGCAAAAGTTATAAGCGTTTAAAGTTTGCATCTAAAATACGTAAATTGTCGTTATGCAAGAAGCTCTATTTTGACCATAGTAACCATTACTCTATGATACTTCAAAATATCTTAGAAAACCATTATATCCTTATATAACCCTTTTTAAAATCATTTAAATTTACTTTCCAAATTCTTTTGGATCTAAAATTCAACTTTCATAAATTCCAATTTATTTCTAAATTCAAATAACTTCAAAATAACCTTCCCATTCGTCGGATCAGTTAGGGATAGCCAGGGAGAGCAGGAAATTTTATTTCCAAACCCAAACCTAGACAATATCCTCTCTGTTATCCTAGAATGTTCTGGTATTTATTTACTCATTTAAAGGACTTTAACAGTATATATGAATTCATACATATGGTCTTTTCCAATTATTAACCTTCAATTTCAATAATGATATTGCTTTTAATTATGAAGGAGATTTGTCGATCACCAATGTGATACCATAATTGTTGTGTCATAGTGTGTGCAAAACAACATCAACAACCATTTAAACATCCATAGCAACTATCATCAACATGACTCAATAAATCATAATTGTGCACACATGTTATAACACTAACGCTTAATAGTGTGTGTTCTAAACTTCGCATCCATCATCCATATCAATCATCATTAACCAATAATAATTCATCACTATATTTAAATTAGTCTAGCTACTAATTAAATATATAAACCGTGGTTAAAAAGTTCTCACCTAACAGCTTTCCAAATCTTCTCAGTAGGCGAGCCTAGCTAAGCGAACCGTCGGACAGTATTTTAGCACACGTATTCTTCACCAAAATATATATAATATACACTAATCTCTCTTTATATAATAAAAGGAGGAGAAAAATGACGAACTTTGGCAAGGTGGTGGTGGAAAAGAGGAAGACTTATGCCATGGAAACCATGACCATAAGCTTTAAGAAGAAGGTGGAAAGGAGGAAATGGAAATGGAATGGTAAAAAATAGATAAAGAGCCTCCTTATATAGGAAAGGAGGAGTAAGGAGGTAAAGACACATAAGGGGGCAAGTGGCAATCATGTATGAAAGGGAGCATGCATAAAGACACGTGTCTTTACACTTGTCTTAAGAGGAAAAAAGAACTTTTGGTAGCACTTTCTTTTAAATGTTATGAAAACTAAAGGCAACACTTTATTCTAACGCTACTAATTCGTGTTATGGTTTGACAAATCCGATCGAACAACAAATAGTATCAGTAAATCCAAACTCATTAATAATCATTCTCATAAATAATTCAAGTAAAATCTATCATATAAATTATCAAAATTATTAAATACTCTTAACCATATATATTTATATCAAATTCAAATTTAAATTCAAATTAAGTAATAAAAATTCCAATTTTAAATTGGTTATAAATTCTGGATTGTTACATGATTGTTGTGCATAGCCCGTGCTTGCTGCATTTGTATAAGTTTTATCTTGAAAATGGAAAATATACATATGCATATTTATATGTGTACATATGTGCAATGAGCACCTCTATGTACCTAGTCCCTCTTGGCACTGATATTTGACATGATTTCACCCTTTTACTTTCGAAACACCTGTTATTCTAACTCATTATTTGCTTAAAATCTTCATTCATATATGTTGACCCCCTTGCACACATATTATGCTTGCTTTGCGCTGAAACTCAGTATAGATGTTCCCGTTACTGGATTTGCTTGCATCATGGCATGGCCTGCACATTTGTTATCCATGTAGACTTGAATCCATTTTCTTGAACAATAGTGTGGATCCATGCACTCATTGACCTCTGAAATCTGAAATATACCTATTTTTACTTTGTTGCAGTAGAAACTATGGGTTTATCTTGTGGTAACCTGAACCTGCTTGTTGTTTTGATTGTGCCATTTTATCACTTGTAGAGTTGGCAAAATTTTGAATTTTGACTGGCTACAAGACCTGAATGGTTAGCTGCTACATTTAATCATATCACTGATAAGAATTTATTTTCTCTTGCTATAGTCGTCATTACCATTAAACTCTAATCATGCATAAAAATAGAAACCACACTTATTTGTTACTATCAGTTTACTTTGTCACTATTCGTTCATTTACATGGTGAGTGTTGTACTTGTCCACTTTTGTTGTATATATGTGTATATACATACTCATGTATGTGTACACATGTATTTTATGGTGTTGTATTTAAAGTTAAGAGGTAGACTCCCTCTTCAAAGTAGTTAAACAAGCATTAACATAGAGGCAAGTTGTACTTTATTATTTATTTAAATACTTCTAAATAGAGCAGCAATTGAAACACCCCACCTCCATTAAGGTCACTCACAAAGGGAATGCCTTAACTTTGGTGGAGGTTTATAAGTAAAAGCCACAGATGAACTCAAGACAGATATAAATACACATATTTTAAACAGCGGAAACCAAACAAACTTTTATTTCATCAATACGTGTATCAAACAAAGATTTCCATAATTGTCTCAAAATACTTTCAACATTACAACCTCATAACTGCCTTGATTATTAAAGAAGCATGAAAACATAAATAAAGTGACAAATATCCCCATAGTGATATCTAAAGCCGTTATCCGAGCAAGAAAGATCCAATATATCTACGTTCTTGGTGCTTGTAAAGAGCCTGACTGAGTTGAGATGTTTCCTCCCTGTGGACCTGAGGGGGGGGGGATGAAAGAAAAGAAGACGGAAAGAAAACAGGGTCAAACATAAAGCCTGAGTAAATCTAGTAACTCTTCAATATGTGAATAAGAAAAGGGTATGATGGATGTAAACTAAAAATAGGAAAGTGTCACAAGCTAAGGAAGTGTCGAATGTACTATCACACCCATACTATATCTCTGCACCTATTTGAATTCATTCTAACTGGCACCCCATGGTGAGGGTGAAGTGATCCCCATTCTTATTAAAGATCGGCTCCTACTCGCGTTAACATGTGTCATACGGCCCCCAAGAATCGTAGATACCTATGCTGGTCCCACCATGGGGTGTATCAAGACCCATGGTGGCGGCCTCGACACAAAACTAGAAGACATAGGTTATACTACAGGTGTCTCCAGTGCCCTGGTTGTCTGCTCCGGAGTGTGTTCACGCCCGCACCCCGTTAGACCTGCACTGTGCACCCACCGCCGTCGTTTGACCGCTTACAATCATCCCAGTAATCGTGCCCCACCCTGCCTAGTTTCAGGGTACCGTTGATACCTAATTTTGGGTTACTGCCGAAACGGGTCCTTTGTTACCAGGATTTTCTAGTCAAACATGTTAAGTGGTTAAGTGTCCGTATTTACCTAACCCCACCCATCAATTCTTGTTAACATGTTGAATTTGGTTAAGTGCTATAGTTGACTTAACCCTACCATCTGTCCTTAGCCTCTTAGGAGCACCAGACCACTCACATTAGACAGGTATTGCTACGATTACTGGATGTGTCGGTCGGTTTCGGGCAGGTTTACACCGTAGCTCAGTCTAACCTCGGGTCCTTATTGGGCTCAATACTTAACCACCCACATTGGATAGGTATTGTTGTGACTACTGGACAGCCGGGCGGGTCCGGGCAGGTTTACATCACAACTCAATCCAACCTCGGGTTAAGCATATCGTGTTTTCTAAATTTACATATTTTATTACCTTTCAACTATATGTAAATGTCATATCTTTTATTTTTGGGTATTTCAATTCATACCGCTTATGTGTCATAACCATTAGCATGTGCCAAACATGCCAACATATATTTTCATATTTTACACCCAACGTTATTACCCCCGTTTGTTCGCAACGTTATAACATGTGTTGGGCTTGTCACAATTCAGCCCAACTTTATAAACGTGAGGAAAAGGGGAAATCAAGAACATGTAATACATAAAGGTGTGTGGCGCATAAACTTGCAATTTGGCGATTCAACTAACATATAACATGGGTCATGTGAACTTGCATTCGAATCAAAGTATGACTAAGTAGGTGACATATGAAATGGCATAGTTTGGGCAAATACAAACTTGTGTTTAAACATGTTAACTTAGCATAATATCGACCACAAAACTAGCATGTTATATATTCATCAAAATGTACAATTTTTACATCTAATCATATAGCCTATTTCTACATGAACTTGCATAGTCTATGAAACCCAAACGATGTTTGACATAGAACCAATTATATTTTGCAAATGAACTTGAACTTGCATAGTTTATGAAACATAGATCCAATTATACTTGCAAACATAGATCTAATTATACATGCCGATAAACATAAGAATGATATCATAGGTTTTGGGTCATGTAGGCATAGAAGGTCTATAACATGTTTACATAAATTCTAATTTAGACTAAGGGAATATACAAAGTCCATGCCATCGACATATACCAAAAAAATGGATCAATTTCTAGTTTTTGCCACAAGCTTGCAAGTGCCATTGTTTTTCATATACAATTGTTCAATAGGCTTGCATCAATTAATTTATGCCACAAACATCAATACACAAGTCATGATAGAACCATCACAATACACAAAGATTATAACAACATGATTCCATTTTCATTTATATCGAATCACATCACAGTTTTTATTCATATTTTGAAAGGTCACTATACTTACAACATGTGATGAATTCTTGTTTTCTGATTTCTGTTATTCTGATTTGGAGATGCTCTCCTTTAGGTAGCAAAGTTGCGTTGAATGATTTGATTAAGCTTTGATCTTCTTTTAATTTGATTCGTCTCTTAGGCTTGTTGGCTTGTCTCTAGGCTTTCTAATTAACGACCATTCCTTGTTCCTCTCCAGCAGCATGACGGCTTTTGTATTCTATTATTTGTGTGAATTTAGGGTTAGACTTGAGTTGTATTTATAGAATTTTAAATTGTTTTGAGCCGTCGATGAAGCTAGGGTGAATCTAGATCATCCATCTCAAGAGAGGCCAATAAGAAAGAGACATGTAAGCCCTAGTGACTCAGCCAAGCATCAGAATTCGACCAGACCCTGACCAGCCCAGCCAGGGCCTGACCAGCAGGTCTTTCTGACCTGGGAGCACTTGGCAGGGGCGCCAGGCCAAAATTCTACTGGCGCACTTCCCAAGTGCGCCAGTTCAACTTTGTTCTGGCGCATTTCACAAGTGCGCCAGTGCATTCTGACCCGTTTTCCGGTTTTTCTGCCCAACTTCGTTCGTCCATATCTTCTTCATACGATATCCGTTTTACGCAAACTTGAACTCTATCTCAAGCAGAATTTCGAGACGAACGCAATGGCATAACCCATTTCCCTTGATTTCATCATTTATAATTAATTATACTTTAATTCGTGAAGCTTAACGTTATAGAATCCACGGGGTGTTACATTCTCCCCCACTTAAAAGGATTTCGTCCCTGAAATCTTCAAGTTAGGAAGAATGTATATCCTACCATCCAACAGTCCATCTACTCAACCAACAAAAACAGGCATCCACTATCCTTAAAAGACTTCTAATGCTTCATGATCATATGCATAGTGTGTGTACATGTCCTTATCTAATGCAGAAATCAGGCGGTCTACTGATTCAGTTGACCTCCTTAATGTGAATCATGTAAGTGTCATGAATCCATTATGTATGCCAATTTTTCCCTACTCATAATTCTACATGAGTGCACAACTATTCATACAAATGCGACGACCATATGACATCATATCAAGTTTTCAACCATATACAAATAAGAATACATATATGTATATGCAGTATGAAGTGATTGAGCCGATCTAAGACCTAGGTTGTGTGTGTATATTCATCCACGAGCAACCACTAGCAACCGCTTGTAACCACTTGCAGCCATCAACCATAACATGTTTCAAATACATGTTTACATCCAAAGGGGTTTCTACCTAAGAATAAAGGATAATATCGAGGAGATATACCTAAAAAGATAGATACAAGCACAACTTAAGAAAAAGAGAGGTCAAAGATGTACCCTCAAAAAGAAGAGGGTAGGCAGCGTGTATTTTGTCCTCAGTTTCCCAAGTCGCGTCTTCCTCGGCGTCGCTCCACTGAACTTTAACGAGTTTGACTTCGCGGTTGCGTAGCTTTTTCACTTCAGTTCCTATGATGCGGGTTGGAACTCTCCTCACAGTTGCTTCGCGTTCCACTTCGGCTTCTTCTAGAATGCTTGGCTCCACCACTTCCGCTGATTCATGTAGACATTTCCGGAGATGAGAAACGTGAAAGACGTTGTGAATTCCAGCCAATCTTTCAGGCAGATCTACTCTATAAGCCATTTTCCCATTCTTCTCGATGATAGGGAACGGTCCTACAAATCTTGGTGCTAGCTTTCCTGCGGATCCAAAGCGAACGACGTTCCTTAAAGGGGATACCTTAAGGGAAACCTTGTCCCCAACCTCAAACTCAAGGTCGGTCCTTCTTTTGTCGGCGTAGGATTTTTGTCTGTCTTGGGCTGTCTTCATTCTCCTACGTATCAAGTCCACTTTCTCTGAAGTTTCTCGAATCATGTCTGGACCAAGTATAAGCTTATCTGTAGACTCCCACCAACAAGTTGGTGATTTGCACGGTCTTCCATACAAGGCTTCGAAGGGTGCCATGCCGATGGTAGCTTGATAGCTGTTGTTGTAGGCAAATTCCACTAAAGGAAGCTGATCCTCCCACGTCCCACCAAAGTCAAGAACGCAAAGTCTTAAAAGATCCTCTAAAACTCTATTCACCCTTTCCGTCTGGCCATCTGTTTGGGGGTGTGTAACAACCCGAATTTTTAATAACAGGTTAAAACAAGAAATCAGGGAAGAATTAAATCGTAAGTTAAGAATCAATGGGAACGGGTTATGCCATTGCGTTCGTCTCGAAATTCTGCTTGAAAACGAGACCGAAATTTCATAAATCGGAGTCCGTATGACCAAGATATGGCCCATAGAAGATTTCAGAAAAATCAGAATTCAGCCCGAAATTCAAATCCAGCCAGAAATAGATTGGGCGGGAAATTTTCCTGCCCTACCCCAGGTCGACAGGGGGGTCGACTGGGGAGTCGACCTGCACCCTCCCCCCCAGGTCGACTGTGGAGTCGACCTGGGTGTCGACCTGGGGGTCAACCCCCCCTGGTCGGACCCTACTGGTTCGGTGTACCAGTTTGCTCCTTTGGTCTGTTTACTTAGCCTATGATGGGATTTGATGGTTCAAATCTAAATTAGGGTTAATCCTATGGCCTAAACTAGTCCCTACACCTATAAAAACACCCTAATACCTAGCCTAAACCATCACAAATCATCCTAACAACTAAATTCTGCCAAAATGCTCCCTAATCATGGCCTCCATCTTCATCTTGAGAGCTTCTAAGGCAAAAAGGAGCAAGCTTTCTTCTTTCTATCAAAGGAGCTACTTATTCTCAAGGCTATTTGTGTTGCTACATCATTCCTAGAGCTTCTACAACGTCTCTATCTTGTTCTAGTTCTCATAGCCACGCTTTGTAATCCCCACTCTACTCTTAGATTTAAACTATGAAGTTAATATGATCATGTAGCAAGTTGAAATGGGACTTTTGGTATAATATTTGTCTTGGGGCTATATTTGTATGCATAGATCCATTTATGAATCTTTTGATCTATGATTGTGGCACTATCATGAACCTAGTATCATTTACCTTGACTTTTGGGTAGAAAGCTATGAGCTTTATTTGGTGGTTATGCATAATGCAACATAGAACTTGGTAGTTATGCATAATGCAACATAGAACTTGGTAGTTATGCATAATGCAACATAGAACCTCTCATAACCTTGATGTTAACTTGCATATGATGTTGAACTACATGCTACCCACAAGTTTATCACTCTATATCAACTATTATCATGTTTCACCTTTGCCTATGATGTTGGACTACATGCTAGTTTATTTGCTAACTTTGATGTCATGCATGTTTTGAGGCCAATAACCCTATATGCTAGTTGTGATGAACGCCTTTGCCTCAAATATCATCTTGTTTAACTTATGACCACCTCTACCACCTTATGCCCCTCTTGGTCATATTTTTATGTTCCTTGATTCACTTGTGTTGATGCGAATTTACATGCGATGGGGATACGTTATGGGTAGTTAGGCAAACTTGAAATGACATGAAAAACATGACTTGAAATGTGACATGAAACTTTATTATGCTTGAAACTTGAATATGGTCATGACATGTAGAAAATCATAAAGTGGCCAATTCGAGGTTGGGTTGAGTTTGTAGCGTAAACCTGCCCGGAACCGCCCGGCAAATCCAGTGGCTACAAACAATAGGACCCAATGTGAGAAGTTGGTCACATCGCGCTTGAAACCCGAGGTTAGACTAGGTTGTGGTGTAAAGCTGCCCAGACCCGCCCGGCATATCCAGTAACCACAAAAAAGTCTAACGTGAGAGGTTGGGTGCATTAAATTAATTAATGCCACATGTTAGGGTTAAGTCATGAGCCACTTGGATACACTTAACCAACTTGAAACATAATTGGATAGGGTTAACCACACTTAACCCATTAGAAACCCTAGTTACGTGGTCCTTTTCAGCAGTAACCCTCTTGGATGTATCACGATACCCTAGGGACTAGGCTAGGGTGGGGCACAATTACCGGGCTGATTGTTTTTAAACTTCTACCGCTGCTTTACTTATTTATTTATCTTTGTTCTGTCTTGTGATATCTCTGTGCATGTTTACCTAGACAACACCCCTCCAAAGCTAGTGCCAGCACTCGTGAGTGTGGCCCTGGCAGAGGTGGGGTGTTACATTTGGTATCAGAGCATGAGGTTTTACTAGACCGGACAAAAGTTTTAAAAAAACCCTTTTGAAAAACTATTTTCAAAACCAATTAAGTATTTTTCCAAGAAAAGTCTAGTTTATTTTAAAAAGGCTATTCCCCAAAAGCCATTAGCACTATCCCTTGTTTCCTCGTTCTAAATCTATCTTTTCCTTTTTTAGCATGGACGATCTTAATCTTCCCGAGGGAGTACCCATACCTGGATGGTTCCGTGAAGGTACTTGGAAGCTAGGGCCAACGTTGCGGGCCCATCAAACACTCCCACTCCTCCTCCCGTACCTGAGGTTCCTCCTCCTCCTCAGCGTCCACAAGCGGATTTCGCAAAGATTTGCAAGGACTTTAAGGCGATGGGTGGCATGAATTTTGTTGGGACAGAGACTTATGTTGAGGCAAGAAACTGGTTAAAGGAAACTGAAGATCTTTTTGCTATCTTTGAAGTAGAAGACCATAGGAAAGTTCTGTTGGCAGTATGGCTATTAGAAGAGGAAGCTGCTTATTGGTGGGAGGTCACCAACGCTACTAGACCTATAGAGACTTGGGCCGACTTTAGGATGAGGTTTGGGCTTAAGTTTCTATCATCTGCTGAGGAGAATCTGCAAATGGAGAAGTTTATTTCTTTGAAGCAAGGGGGACATGATCGTGAGGGAGTATGTGAATAAGTTTAACTAGCTTGCTCGATTCGGTTTAGATATGGTTAACACACCTCAGAAGAAGGCTCTACGCTTTGCTCGAGGGTTGAATGAGTCATTACAAGGTTTGGCCATGTCTCATATACCCATGGGGGCCACTTTTAAGAGCTTAGTGGATATGGCCTTGCTGCAAGGAGATGATAAGAATGGCAAGAAAGAAGTTAAGCTTAATGAGACTCAAGCTAAGAAGGCGGACTCCAAGTGGGGAGGCAACCAGAGCAATCAGAACAACAAGAATAACAAGAACAACAAGGGTAACAAGGCCAACAACAACAAGGCAAAGGACACAAGAAAGTGCAACTTCTGTGGGATCACCGGACACATAGCCAAAGATTGTAGGAAGAAGAAGAGGAAGTTGGGAGAATGCTTTCATTGCGGAGAGGCTGGACACTTCAGTAAGGATTGCCCAAAGAAGCAAGGACAGGGGCAAGGACAAACTCAGCGAGCAGGACCTTCTGGAGGGCAGGTGCATGCTCTCAACACTACTCCAGCTCCGGACCGAGGTAGTATTTCTGTAGAAAGCCTTGTTTACATTTCTGGTTTTCCTGTTCGAACTTTATTTGATTCTGGCGCATCGCATACCTTTATCTCTTCTGACATTGTTGAAAGTTTGCACCTAAGTACTAGTCTAGTTGAGGATCCCGTTAGTGTTTCAAATCCAATTGGGGGTTCCACCCATCTATCTATGATTTGTATGGATGTGAGGATTTCTATCTTGACCGTAGAATTCACATGTAATGCTTATGTTCTCGGGTTCATGGGATACAGGTTGATTTTGGGCATGGATTAGTTGTTCAGTTATGGAGCCATTCTCGATTGTGAGCATAAGGTAGTGAGGCTTATGACTCGCCTTGGCAATACCCTAGAGATTTCTTGTAACCCTCTGGATCCCGTCATGTTATGTTATCTTGAATCCCTCGACTCGTCTATTGACAATCTTCAATCTGTGAGGGTGGTCCGAGAATATCCTGATGTTTTTGATGAGGTGAAGGGGTTACCCCCTAAACGCGAGATAGACTTCCATATTTATCTTGTTGATAATACCAAGCCAGTTTCATTGCCTGTTAGGCATATGGCCCCGCGAGAAAGAAGAGAGCTTAGCAAGCAAATCAAGGAGTTGCTTGAGAAAAATTTCATTAGGCGAAGCATTTCTGAATGGGGTGCTCCTGTGGTATTCGCTACTAAGGCGGATGGTTCGCTTCGTCTATGTGTTGATTATCGTGAGTTAAACAAGCTGACAAAGAAGAATAGGCACCCGTTACTGAGGATTGGTGATCTCTTTGACCAGCTTGTAGGTGCTTCTGTTTTCTCTCAGCTCGATCTAGCCACCGGATTCCATCAGCTTAGAGTGGCTGAGGATAGTATTGACAAGACTGCGTTTAGGACTCCAGATGGATTTTTTGAATGGCTTGTCATGCCGTTCGGTTTGACTAATGCACCTGCATACTTCGTTGATTTGATGAGTAGGGTGTTTAGGGAGTTCCTTAACAAGTTTGTAGTTGTCTTCGTGGATGATATTCTGATCTTCTCTAAGGACGAGGAAGAGCATGCTATACATCTCAAGGAGGTTATGGATACGCTTAGAGCTCATCAATTAAAAGCCAAGTTCTCCAAATGCCATTTCTGGAGAAGTGAAGTTCGGTTCCTTGGGCATATAATTTCTAAGCAAGGCATAGCTGTGGATCCCGCTAAAGTAGTGGCGGTACAAGATTGGAAAGTTCCGAAGAATGCAACTGAAGTGAGAAGCTTTCTCGGTCTGGCAGGATTTTATAGGAAGTTCATTAAGGACTTCGCTAAGATTTCAGCCCCTCTCACTAAGTTAACGAAGAAGAACTTAGCCTTTGCGTGGGACTTAGAGTGTGAGCTTTCTTTTCAAAGGCTCAAGAAATCCCTTACCACAGCTCCAGTTCTAGCATTACCCGATGGAGGGAAGATGTTTACCATGTACACCGATGCATGTGGCTCGGGATTAGGTGCTGTCCTGATGCAAGAGGGGAGAGTGATATGCTTTGGGGGTAAGCAACTCAAAGTTCATGAGAAGAACTATCCCACTCATGATTTGGAATTGGCGGCGATCGTCTTTGCACTCAAATCTTGGCGCCATTATCTTCTAGGTGAAAGGTTTGAGGTATATACTGATCACAAGTCGCTCAAGTACCTCTTCTCGCAGAAAGATCTGAATCTGAGGTAGCAGAGGTGGATGGAATTCTTGGCATCATATGACTTCGATATAGCTTATACCCCTGGCAAGGGTAATGTTGTGGCGGATGCGCTAAGCAGAAGAAGGTTGACTTTGAGTCCCTTGTTTGTTGAGATGAAGAGCCTAGAGTTTTTGGCAACCTTTGATTTTACACCTGCTGTTGAGTCGATGACTGGTTCGTTAGCATCCCTTGAGCTTAGACCTACACTTCTTGATCAAGTTGGGGCTTCATAGAGGGAAGACCCGTAGATAGTCGAGGTCATGGACAAGTTGATTTGTGGTGAGACCTCAAGTCACCTCGCTAGATATACTATTGATGACAAGGGATGGCTAAGGCGTGATGGAAGAATATGTGTCCCACAAGTGGGAGACTTAGTCAATAAAGTTCTTGAGGAGGCGCATCACTCGAGGATGACCATACATCCCGGAGGGGATAAGATGTACCGGGACATGAAGCGCATTTTTTTTTGGGATGGGATGAAAAAGGATGTTGCAGAGTTTGTTTCTAGATGCATTGTTTGCCAACAAGTAAAGGCCAAGTCGAAGAAGCCCGGTGGCTACTGCATCCATTGGAGGTCCCGCTATGGAAGTGGGAAAGTATCTCTATGGATTTTGTGGATGGATTGCCGAGATCAAGGAAGGGGAATACTAGCATATGGGTCTTAGTGGATAGACTCACGAAGAGTGCCCACTTCATTCCAGTGAAGAGCAAGAGGACTGCATCATGGCTAGCATCTATTTATCTTCGAGAGATAGTGCGATTGCATGGAGTTCCTTCTAGCATAGTGAGTGATCGTGACCCAATCTTTACTAGCCAATTTTGGAGTAGTTTGCAAGAAGCGATGGGTACGCAATTGAATCTAAGTACAGCCTATCACCCACAGACGGATGGCCAGACCGAAAGGGTGAATAGGGTACTAGAAGATCTGTTGAGGCTATGCATTCTTGACTTTGGTGGCACTTGGGAAGACCACCTTCCTCTCATAGAGTTTGCTTATAATAACAACTACCAAGCAAGCATAGGGATGGCACCATTTGAAGCTTTGTATGGGAGGTCGTGCAAGTCACCAACATGTTGGTGGGAGACGACGGATAAGCTTATATTTGGGCCCGACATGATAAGGGACACATCTGAGAAGGTTAAGTTGATTCGAAGGCGGATGAAAGCAGCCCAAGACAGACAAAAATCTTATGCAGACAAGCGAAGGGCAGACTTAGAGTTTGAAGTTGAAGATATGGTGTTTGTGAAGGTTTCTCCCTTGCGAAATGTGGTTCGTTTTGGAGCAGTTGGAAAGCTAGCACCAAGGTTTGTAGGACCCTTACCTATCATCGAGAGGATTGGGCAAATGGCTTATAGAGTGGAATTGCCCGAATAGCTGGCTGGAGTGCACAATGTTTTCCATGTCTCGCATCTATGAAAATGCCTACATGAATCAGCCGAAGTAGTTGAACCTAGTATTTTTAAAGACATGGAGGTAGAGAAAGATGCAACCCTGAGGCGAGCTCCGATTCGTATCTTGGGAACGGAGATCAAGAAGCTGAGGAATCGAGAAGTCAAGTTAGTAAAGTTTCAGTGGAGTGAAGCCGATGAAGATGCAACTTGGGAAACCGAGGAGAAGATGCATGGGCTTTATCCATTTCTTTTTGAGGGTACATTCTCGATCTCTTTTCCTAGTTAGCATATCTTTCTTTTACTATCCATGTTTATCTTGTTATCTCGTTAATCTTGTCATGAGAACCTTAGGTAGAAACCCTTTGGATGAAACATGTATTTGAAACATGTTATGCTTGATGGTTGCAAATGGCTGCAAGTGTTTGCAAGTGGTTACTCATGGATGCATGATACACGTTAGGCACTAAGATCGGCTCACACACTTTCATATTGCATATGCATGAGTGTTTATGCTTATTCATGGATGAAACTTGTTATGCTATCATGTGGATGTTGCATATGGATGAATGTTATGTGCACTCATGTAGAGATTATAAATTATATTAGGAATTTGCATACATTTGGACTCATTGCACTAACATATTCTGCATTAAGGAGGTTTACTGAGTCAGTAACCGCCTGATTTTTGCATTAGATAGGTGCATATACACACACTTTTGCATATATTCATATAGCATTAGAAATCTTTTAAGGACAATGATTACTTATGGATGATGTTTGAGTAGATGGATGATGGATGGTAGGATACGTTCTTCCTAACTTGGAGATTTCTGGGACGAAATCCTTTAAGGTGGGGAGAATGTAACAACCCGAATTTATAATAACAGGTTAAAACAAGAAATCAGGGCAGAATTAAATCATAAGTTAAGAATCAATGGGAACAGGTTACGCCATTGCGTTTGTCTCGAAATTCTACTTGAAAATGAGTCCGAAATTTCGTAAATCGGAGTCCGTATGACCAAGATATGGCCCATAGAAGATTTCAGAAAAATCAGAATTCAGCCCGAAATTCAAATCCAGCCAGAAATAGATTGGGCGGGAAATTTTCCCGCCCTACCCCAGGTCGATAGGGGGGTCGACTGGGGAGTCGACCTGCACCCCTCCCCCCCAGGTCGATTGGGGAGTCGACCTGAGTGTCGACCTGGGTGTCGACCCCCCTGGTCGGACCCTGCTGGTCAGGTGCACCAGTTTTCTCCTTTGGTCTGGTTACTTAGCCTGTGACAGGATTTGATGGTTCAGATCTAAATTAGGGTTAATCCTATAGCCTAAACTAGTCCCTACACCTATAAAAACACCCTAATACCTAGCCTAAACCATCACAAATCATCTTAACAACTAAATTTTGCCAAAATGCTCCCTAATCATGGCCTCCATCTTCATCTTGAGAGCTTCTAAGGCAAAAAAGGAGCAAGCTTTCTTCTTTCTATCAAAGGAGCTACTTATTCTCAAGGCTATTTGTGTTGCTACATCATTCCTAGAGCTTCTATAACGTCTCTATCTTGTTCTATTTGGTTCTAGTTCTCATAGCCACGCTTTGTAAGCCTCACTCTACTCTTAGATTTAAACTATGAAGTTAATATGATCATGTAGCAAGTTGAAATGGGACTTTTGGTATAATATTTGTCTTGGGGCTATATTTGTATGCATAGATCCATTTATGACTCTTTTGATCTATGATTGTGGCACTATCATGAACCTAGTATCATTTACCTTGACTTTTGGGTAGAAAGCTATGAGCTTTATTTGGTGGTTATGCATAATGCAACATAGAACTTGGTAGTTATGCATAATGCAACATAGAACTTGGTAGTTATGCATAATGCAACATAGAACCTCTCATAACCTTGATGTTAACTTGCATATGATGTTGAACTACATGCTACCCACAAGTTTATCACTCTATGTCAACTATTATCATGTTTCACCTTTGCCTATGATGTTGGACTACATGCTAGTTTATTTGCTAAGTTTGATGTCATGCATGTTTTGAGGCCAATAACCCTATATGCTAGTTGTGATGAACACCTTTGCCTCAAATATCATCATGTTTAACTTATGACCACCTTTACCACCTTATGCCCCTCTTGGTCATATTTTTATGTTCCTTGATTCACTTGTGTTGATGCGAATTTACATGCGATGGGGATACGTTATGGGTAGTTAGGCAAACTTGAATTGACATGAAAAACATGACTTGAAATGTGACATGAAACTTTATTATGCTTGAAACT
The DNA here is from genome assembly GCA_030737875.1 of Allium sativum. Classification (NCBI taxonomy): domain Eukaryota; kingdom Viridiplantae; phylum Streptophyta; class Magnoliopsida; order Asparagales; family Amaryllidaceae; genus Allium; species Allium sativum. The sequence goes on along the minus strand of CM060927.1, from coordinate 253,346,711 downwards.
TGAATATGGTCATGACATGTAGAAAATCATAAAGTGGCCAATTCGAGGTTGGGATGAGTTTGTAGCGTAAACCTGCCCGGAACCGCCCGGCAAATCCAGTGGCTACAAACAATAGGACCCAATGTGAGAAGTTGGTCACATCGCGCTTGAAACCCGAGGTTAGACTAGGTTGTGGTGTAAAGCTGCCCAGACCCGCCCGGCATATCCAGTAACCACAAAAAAGTCTAACGTGAGAGGTTGGGTGCATTAAATTAATTAATGCCACATGTTAGGGTTAAGTCATGAGCCACTTGGATACACTTAACCAACTTGAAACATGATTGGATAGGGTTAACCACACTTAACCCATTAGAAACCCTAGTTACGTGGTCCTTTTCAGCAGTAACCCTCTTGGATGTATCACGATACCCTAGGGACTAGGCTAGGGTGGGGCACAATTACTGGGCTGATTGTAAGCGACCAGAACGACGGATGAGTTGGTGCGCCGGTGTAGGTTCAGGCGGACTATGGTCGTGCACATAGTCCGGAGTTGAAAAAGCAGGCACGGGCACCAGTAGTTTCAGACTGTGCGTGCTTGATTCGTGTCAGTGGTTGGCACCTTAGGACGTGATACACCCTAAGGTGGACCTAGCACAGTTGACTACATTTCGTGATTAGGTCGTATGACACCGACACTCGACGAGTTAGGCTTATAGGGAGCCGATCGACTAGACCGTGTAGTTGGACCTTGATTTGGGTCATCTCATGATATTGGACCAAGAGATCATTTCTTGTTTATACTTGACATGGGACAGGATACTAGTACTTTTGGTGCAAAACTAAACCTTGTATATGCGATGCCACACTTGATCTACCTTGTTATCTATTTATCATGCCAGTTTGTTACCATCTTTATGTTTCATCTCAGGTTCTCATGTTTAGTTAACTTTATTAGTTTTTATACTAATAGTAGGTAGGACTTACTAGTCTTTATGACTGACCCTTTTTCTTTCGCCTCTTTCCTTCCGTTCCCCCCCAGGTTCTCAGGGAGGGAACACTAGTGCTTAGCTTGGACACTTGGCTTGCTTTCTTGACAGCTCATGTACGGTTTGGACTTGAGCTTGCTATGGCTTCACCACATCTATCTTGGGGATAGTTTACTTTATATTATTTTCAGTTTATGTTTTCTAGACTTGTGGTAGTTGGAAATGATGACTAAGTACTTTGATGTAAGTTGACTATTTGCTTTTGAAATGATGGTTTTTAAACTTCTACCGCTGCTTTACTTATTTATTTATTTATTTATTTATTTTGATGCACTTATTTATTTATCTATGTTCTGTCTTGTGATATCTCTGTGCATGTTTACCTAGACAACACCCCTCCAAAGCTAGTGCCAGCACTCGTGAGTGTGGCCCTGGCGGAGGTGGGGTGTTACAGGGTGATAGGTCGTGCTCAAACATAGCTGTGTGCCTACAGCTTCTTGCAGACTCCGCCAAAACTCACTTGTGAAAATAGGGTCTCGGTCACTAACAATGCTGGAGGGTATCCCATGGAGTCGAACTATTTCCCTGAGATAAAGAGATGCTAGAAATGAGGTAGTCCTTCTACTCTTGATAGGTATAAAGTGGGCGCTTTTAGTAAGCCTATCCACTATTACCCAAATGCTAGTTTTGCCTCTTCTCGACCTAGGCAGTCCATCAATGAAGTCCATTGAAATGCTATCCCACTTCCACTGTGGGACCTCTAGAGGGTGAAGTACTCCTCCAGGCTTCTTTTGTTCCGCCTTGACCCGTTGGCAGGTCATGCACTTAGAAACAAAATCTGCCACATCTTGCTTCATGCCGCTCCAAAAGAAAGTCCTTTTTATATCCTTGTACATCATATCACCGCCAGGGTATATAGTCATCTTGGAATGATGCGCTTCCTCGAGAACCTTCTTTGTCAACTCCCTTGCTTGTGGGACACATAATCTTCCATCTTGTCTCAGCAAACCCTTATCATCGATGGCGTTTCTACTGAGGTGACTAGAAGGCTCGCCCCTAATAAGTTTATCAATCACATCCACAAGCTGAGGGTCTTCACGTTGGGCAGCCCCTATTGAGTCTAAGAGAGTACGGCGTACTTCGAGAGATGCTAACAAACCCGGTACAAAATCCGAGGAGGGCCTAAAGTTAAAACTGGCTATATACTCCAAGTTTTGCCTTTCCACAAAGAGAGGGCTTAGGGTCAGTTTCTTTCGGCTCAACGCATCTGCTACCACGTTGCCTTTTCCGGGAGTATAGGAAATTTCAAAATCATACGAGGCAAGAAACTCCATCCATCTTTGCTGCCTCAAGTTAAGATCCTTCTGGGAGAAGAGATATTTCAACGATTTATGGTCAGTGTATAATTCAAACTTCTCACCTAGGAGATAATGGTGCCAAGACTTAAGTGCAAAGACGATGGCGGCTAACTCAAGATCGTGGGTTGGGTAGTTCTTTTCATGAAGCTTCAATTGTCTTCCGCCATAAGCTACTACCCTTCCTTCTTGCATTAGAACAACGCTTAGTCCCGTTCCACATGCATCCGTGTACACTGTGAACATTTTGCTTCCGTCAGGCAGAGTTAGAACTGGGGCTGTTGTGAGAGCCCTTTTTAATCGTTGGAAAGCAAACTCGCAGTCCAAATCCCAAGTGAACGCCAGATTCTTCTTTGTTAGCCTTGTGAGTGGGGCTGAGATTTTCGCGAAATCCCTAATAAACTTTCGATAAAAACCAGCTAGCCCAAGAAAGCTTCGAACTTCGGTTGCATTTCTTGGTGTCTTCCAATCTTGTACTGCCACCACTTTCGCGGGATCCACAGCCAACCCTTCTTTGGACAATATATGCCCAAGAAACCTTACTTCTTTTCTCCAGAAGTGACACTTGGAGAATTTGGCTTTTAATTGATGTGCACGGAGAGTTTCCATGATTTCTTTCAGATGCTGAGCATGTTCTTCCTCACTCTTTGAGAAGATTAAGATATCACCTACGAAGACAACCACAGATTTGTTGAGGAATTCTCTGAACACCCTGCTCATTAGGTCTACGAAATAAGCGGGTGCGTTGGTCAAGCCAAAAGGCATGACAAGCCACTCGAAGAAACCGTCTGGGGTTCTGAATGTTGTCTTATCAATGCTGTCTTCAGCTACTCTTAGCTGATGGAACCCAGTTGCCAGATCAAGTTGGGAGAAGACCATCGCACCTACAAGCTGATCGAACAAATCGTCGATTCGGAGAAGAGGGTGCCTATTTTTCTTGGTCAATTTGTTTAACTCCCTATAGTCGACGCAAAGGCGAAGCGAACCGTCTGCTTTGGTTGCGAACACCACTGAAGCACCCCATTCTGAAATGCTCCGTCTAATGAACCCCTTTTTGAGAAGTTCTTTAACCTGCTTACTGAGCTCCTTTCTCTCCCTTGGAGCCATGTGTCTGACAGGTAAAGCTACAGGCTTTGCGTTATCCACAAGATATATGCGGAAGTCTATTTCCCGCCTCGGAGGTAAGCCTTTCACTTCCTCAAAGACATCCGGATATTCCCGGACTACTCTAACTGATTGCAAATTCTCATCAGAAGCATCAAGCGACTCTAGATAACTAAGCATAACAACATTCAAGGGATTACAAGAAATTTCTAGAGAGTTACCAAGCCGAGTCAAGAGCCTAACTACTCTTTTCTCACAGTCAAGAATGGCACTATTACTGGATAACCAGTACATGCCTAAGATCAAACCATATCCCGAGAAGCCCAAAACAAAGGCATTACAACTAAACTCAACGCTGAGAATAGAGATTTTCAAACCCAAACAAACCATTGACAAGTAAGTGGAGCCCCCAATTGGATTTGAAACTACTAAGGGATCTTCTACCATACTAGTGTCTAGATGCAGAGATTCTACTAAGGCAGATAAAATAAAAGAGTGTGATGCGCCAGAGTCAAAAATTGTACGAACTGGATGATCATAAAGATAGACTACACATTCTAGAGAAATATTACTACCTCGTTCCTGCTGAGGTGCCACTAGCGCATGAACCTGACCCCCTGAAGTGGATCCGGCTTTCTGTCCCTGCCCTTTCTTCTTTGGGCAGTCCTTAGCTTGGTGTCCAGTTTCTCCACAATGGAAGCAACCACCCATCTTCGCCTTCCTTTTCCGGCAGTCTTTTGATATATGGCCCACAATGCCATAGAAATTGCACCTTCTCTTCTCACGGGGCTTATTGTTCTTCCCTCCTTTCTTGAAGTCTGTTTTCTTTTCTTGTAGACCTTCTTTCTTCTCTTCCCCCTTAGTTTCTTTCTTGCTGTGGTCTTCCTCGTGTAGCAACGCCATGTCCACCAGGCTTTCATAAGTCGCACCCGTGGATACATGGGTCATGGCAAGGCTGTGTAGAGGCTCATTCAAACCCTTGACGAAGTGAAGTGCCTTCTTGTGTTGGGTGTTTACTAAGTCTAGCCCAAATCTGGCCAGCTGATTAAACTGATTAACATATTCCTTGATCGTCATGCTTCCCTGTTTCAGAGTTAGAAACTTTTCCATTTGCAGGCTTCTTACGGCTTGGGAGAGGAATTTCATCTCAAACCTTGTCCTGAAGTCCTCTCATGTTTCCACCGCCCTCTGAGCATTAGTAACTTCCCACCAATAGGAAGCTTCATCCTTAAGTAACCACACCGCAAGTTATATCTTTTGCCTGTCATCCACTCCAAAGATGACAAACAAATCCTCAGTCTCCTTTAACCAGTTTCTTGCTCCAACAAAAGATTCTGTCCCATAAAAGTCTTTTCCACCTATAGCCTTGAAGTCTCTACATGTTTTTGCGAAGGCATTTCCAAGAGGAAGCGGAGGAGGAGGAGGAACCGCGGCCACTGGAGGAGGGAAGTCTGCTGGGCCCGCGCCATTGGCCCTTGCTTCTAAGTACCTCCTAAACCAGCCGGGAATCGACACTCCTTCCGGAAGGTTAAGGTCTCCAGACATGCTGAAACAGAAAGGAAAGATTCAAAACGAAGGATAGATAGGGCACATGGCTTTGTGGGGTTTTGTCTTTTTATAAATATAACACCTTTTTTTCTAAAAAAAAAAAGCTTCTTTAAACTTTCTTTTTGAAAACAATTTTCAAAAACTTTTATCTTGTCTGGTAAACCTATGCTCTGATACCAAGTGAAACACCCCACCTCCATTAAGGTCACTCACAAAGGGAATGCCTTAACTTTGGTGGAGGTTTATAAGTAAAAGCCATAGATGAACTCAAGACAGATATAAACACATATATTTTAAACAGCGGAAACCAAACAAATTTTTATTTCATCAATACGTGTATCAAACAAAGATTTCCATAATTGTCTCAAAATACTTTCAACATTACAACCTCATAACTGCCTTGATTATTAAAGAAGCATGAAAACATAAATAAAGTGACAAAAATCCCCATAGTGATATCCAAAGCCGTTATCCGAGCAAGAAAGTTCCAAATCATATATCTACGTTCTTGGTGCTTGTAAAGAGCCTGACTGAGTTGAGTTGTTTCCTCCCTGTGGACCTTGCGGGGGGGGGGGGGGGACGAAAGGAAAGAAGACGGAAAGAAAATAGGGTCAGACATAAAGCCTGAGTAAATCTAGTAACTCTTCAATATGTGAATAAGAAAAGGGCATGATGGATGTAAACTAAAAATAGGAAAGTGTCACAAGCTAAGGAAGTGTCGAATGTACTATCACACCCATACTATATCTCTGCACCTATTTGAATTCATTCTAACTGGCACCCCATGGTGAGGGTGAAGTGATCCCCATTCTTATTGAAGATCGGCTCCTACTCGCGTTAACATGTGTCATACGGCCCCCAAGAATTGTAGATACCTATGCTGGTCCCACCATAGGGTGTATCAAGACCCATGGTGGCGGCCCCGACACAAAACTAGAAGACATAGGTTATACTACAGGTGTCCCCAGTGCCCTGGTTGTCTGCTCCGGAGTTTGTGCACGCCCGCACCCCGTTAGACCTGCACTGTGCACCCACCGCCGTCGTTTGACCGCTTACAATCAGCCTAGTAATCGTGCCCCACCCTGCCTAGTTTCAGGGTACCGTTGATACCTAACTTTGGGTAACTGCTGAAACGGGTCCCTCGTTACCAGGATTTTCTTGTCAAACATGTTAAGTGGTTAAGTGTCCGTATTTACCTAACCCCACCCATCAATTCTTGTTAACATGTTGAATTTGGTTAAGTGTTATAGTTGACTTAACCCTACCATCTGTCCTTAGCCTCTTAGGAGCACCAGACCACTCACATTAGACAGGTATTGCTACGGTTACTGGATGTGCCGGTCGGTTCCGGGCAGGTTAACACTGTAGCTCAGTCTAACCTCGGGTCCTTATTGGGCTCAATGCTTGACCACCCACATTGGATAGGTATTGTTGTGACTACTGGACAGCCGGGCGGGTCCGGGCAGGTTTACATCACAACTCAATCCAACCTCGGGTTAAGCATATCGTGTTTTCTAAATTTACATATTTTATTACCTTTCAACTATATGTAAATGTCATATCTTTTATTTTTGGGTATTTCAATTCATACCGCTTATGTGTCATAACCATTGGCATGTGCCAAACATGCCAACATATATTTTCATATTTTACACCCAACGTTATTACCCCCGTTTGTTCGCAACGTTATAACATGTGTTGGGCTTGTCACAATTCAGCCCAACTTTATAAACATGAGGAAAAGGGGAAATCAAGAACATGTAATACATAAAGGTGTGTGGCGCATGAACTTGTAATTTGGCGATTCAACTAACATATAACATGGGTCATGTGAACTTGCATTCGAATCAAAGTATGACTAAGTAGGTGACATATGAAATGGCATAGTTTGGGCAAATACAAACTTGTATTTAAACATGTTAACTTGGCATAATATCAACCACAAAACTAGCATGTTATATATTCATCAAAATGTACAATTTTTACATCTAATCATATAGCCTATTTCAACATGAACTTGCATAGTCTATGAAACCCAAACGATGTTTGACATAGAAACAATTATATTTTGCAAATGAACTTGAACTTGCGTAGTTTATGAAACATAGATCCAATTATACTTGCAAACATAGATCTAATTATACCTGCCGATTAACATAAGAATGATATCATAGGTTTTGGGTCATGTAGGCATAGAAGGTCTATAACATGTTTACATAAATTCTAATGTAGACTAAGGGAATATACATAGTCCATGACATCGACATATACAAAAAAAAGGATCAATTTCTAGTTTTTGCCACAAGCTTGCAAGTGCCATTGTTTTTCATATACAATTGTTCAATAGGCTTGCATCAATTAATTTATGCCACAAACATCAATACACAAGTCATGATAGAACCATCACAATACACAAAGATTATAACAACACGATTCTATTTTCATTTACATCGAATCACATCACAGTTTTTATTCATATTTTGAAAGGTCACTATACTTACAACATGTGATGAATTCTTGTTTTCTGATTTCTGTTATTCTGATTTGGAGATGCTCTCCTTTGGGTAGAAAAGTTGCGTTGAATGATTTAATTAAGTTTTGATCTTCTTTTAATTTGATTCGTCTCTTAGGCTTGTTGGCTTGTCTCTAGGCTTTCTAATTGATGGCCATTCCTAGTTCCTCTCCAGCAGCATGACGGCTTTTGTATTCTATTATTTGTGTGAATTTAGGGTTAGACTTGAGTAGTATTTATAAAATTTTAAATTGTTTTGAGCCGTCGATGAAGCTAGGGTGAATCCAGACCATCCATCTCAAGAGAGGCCAATAAGAAAGAGACATGTAAGCCCTAGTGACTCAGCCAAGCATCAGAATTCGACCAGACCCTGACCAGGCCAGCCAGGGCCTGACCAGCAGGTCTTTCTGACCTGGGCGCACTTGGCAGGTGCGCCAGGCCAAAATTGTACTGGCGCACTTCCCAAGTGCGCCAGTTCAACTTTGTTCTGGCGCACTTCACAAGTGCGCCAGTGCATTCTGACCCGTTTTCCGGTTTTTCTGCCCAACTTCGTTCGTCCATATCTTCTTCATATGATATTCGTTTTACGCAAACTTGAACTCTATCTCAAGCAGAATTTCGAGACGAACGCAATGGCGTAACCCATTTTCCTTGATTTCATCATTTATAATTAATTATACTTTAATTCGTGAAGCTTAACGTTATAGAATCCACGAGGTGTTACAGCAGTCATAACTTTAGATTTTATTTAATACATTTAGATTTAACATACCTAGGAATATGCTAAATTTCACTTTTCTTTGCTTCCTAACTTTAGTTGCGGCCAAACCTTGATTTAAATGCGATACTGTAAAATAAGTGCTTTTTTGAAATTGCTACCCCACACTAACTCACGTATCCGTGCTGTGCAAAACTTACATGTAGAACCTTACATATAAATATGGTAGTTCTTTTATGTTATATAAACATACTTTGTGTGCTTGGGATGATTTATAAACATGGATTATAGTGACCATTGTTACATTATTGTAATGGCCAGTAATTGCTTGTTAGACACCATGTTTATCCAATATTGATCACTAGTTGTTGTATAAACATGACTCACTCTCCCATGTAATTTATATATAAATGTAGCACCCTATCTGGTATTGGACTTATAAGTTTGCATTGGAACTTGTATGTTACATTTGCGAATTAAGACTGGGTATTATCTTGCCTCGATCTGCAGCTTCTATTCGACTGAAATACAAACTATTTTATTCTAGTATTTTATTAACGTTGATTTACATGAATAAAGTGAATCCTGACTAGAGTGTTTTATGTTTGACATGAAACGCTCAGGTCAAACTGAGTGTTGTAGGTTAGGTTTTGCAATTGACGAAGTTAGAGATTCGTGAAGACGTGCGCTTAGGTTTTGTGTGACAGGTAATGAAGACTGGACAACTGAATACAAGGTAAAAGACAGAGTCAAGGGTATATGTTTGTGTGTGTGTGAGAGAGAGTGTTTATAATGCGATGCAAAATGTATGAACTGAATGTGTGTGTACAAATTGTTGAAACTGAAATGTATACTATTCATGTAATAGATATTTGTTCGAATAAGATATTTATTTGTTATTCATATTCTTGTTTAAATATTTATTTGAAATAGATAGACTGTATGCTCAACGGTTATGTTTAAACAGACTGATGTAATAAGGATCCTATCGCATCAGACATCCATCAAAGTGATGTAATAGACCATCTATTACATCAGTTAGTTAAAAGAAACCGATGTAAAAGATGGTCTATTATATTAATTTTTGGTAAGAAACCTAATATGAAAGATGGTGTAATAAATCGGTTAAAAACCGATGTAAAAGATCCTGGCCTTTCTCTACACTCGCCAAGACATCGGTCGTAAAATGCTCAGACACTGGCAAAAATTTGATGTTGCAGCCACATTTTCTAGTAGTAATGGAGCTAAAACACTATAGCCATCGACTTTCTTATAGAATCCAAACCGAAAGATGAGAGGATTGTCCAAAAATAATTTTGCTGGTCCATACAAATTTAGCCATACGGTCTATATTTTCTAACACTTACTAAAATAATAAATCAAAAATGAATAGGATGGACATCAACTGTCTCATGTTTCCTTGGGCCGAACAAATGTCTTATGGTTAAAAGAAGCGTGCCAAATATAACCATACGATCATTTTTTTTAATTTGAACTTTTCAAACTTCAAATTTGAATTTTTAACTATGTATTTTCATGCTTTGAACTTGTCAATTTTCAACCGATTTTATAAACAAGAAATTTGAAAAACAAACCATTGAAATTTTAGAAGTTCGATAAAAAAAAAAATCAGAATTTGAATTTTAGAAACTATATATCATACAATTTTCAATTTAGTTTTTCTCCAAACTTCAAAATTAGATTTCCTAATTTTCAAATTTTATAGATTTAAATCTCTAAGTCCAACAAATGAAATTTTGAAATTTGAATTTTTTAAGTTATAGATTTTTTTCTTCCATATTTTCAAAATTGGAATTTTCAAAATTTGAATTGTTAAATTTCAGTGTTTAAACTATTAGATTTTAAAACCTACTTAATTAAAAAAATGGTTTCTATAATTTGAATAATCAAATTTTTAATTTTTAATTTTGAATCAAAAAGTTAGTGTTTCTAAATTTTCAAATTAAAATTTTGTTTGCAAATACCAATATTTTTAGTTTCAAAAATATAAACTTTTGAATTATTGAAATCTTCTATTTCAAAATCAGAATTTCTTTTAATTTTGATTTCACTCTTCTATTATTTTCTATTCAAAATCCAAAGTTTAATATTTCAATTTAGACCTTTTCATTTTTGACGTTGAAGGCAAAATCTACCATTTCAACTTTTTAAAAGTTAAAATACCTTGTAGTTAAGCAAAAGCACTTTTATTTTCCTCGCAAGGTGGGTCTCAATCCTTTACGAACCATAGAAGATTGACATGGAGGTCAACTCAATGTGTTTTTAGTGTTAATGTTAATATAACTGTTTCTAAGAAAAAATTAATGCAGTTTTCATATGTGGACTTAGTTATGCTTTGAATTTCGAACATCCCCTGTATTTACGTGGCTAAACTCAAATACTGAAAAGCACAGAAGTCTGGGAGAAAGAATTTAGAGGGTGAAAAGAAGAAAGAAATAAGGTTTAGAATGGAAGAAAGAAGAAAACAACGATAACATAATCAAAGTAGATATACAATCTCATAACGGAATGAGGGAATATAAGATAAAAGACTCTTTCACATAAAAGAGTAATATATATATATATATATATATATATATTCCCATACATATATACAAATGTATATAATCAGTGTACAACAACAAAAATCAGTCTGGATAGTTATAATAACATGTCCTCATAAATGCAGATACATACAACATGTAGCACAACGAAAATATAACATCAACCATCATAGCACATCAGAAAAATAGATAATACAACAAATATGAGAATACGTCTTGGCTCGAGCTCCTTCTTGAATCTCCAAGCAAATCCACTCGGTTTGACCCAAGTATTAAGGAAAAAATGCTATCAGTTTGGAAAACCAAAGCAAGAAAATTTACATCAGAAACAACTTTCTTAATTTTAGAAAATCTTTTGAAAGAATAGAACTCTCGTAAAACACGACTATACATAAACATGGCACATGTTTTTACCATATGATAACCAAATCGTTTATATCAAATCAAGTGATATTATTACATTGTCTATCTTGGGATAAGACCCAATTGATAAATCAAGTCAAAGAGCGAAGTTGTTACCATTATTAAATTATACACCCCTAATGGGGATCTACAACACAAATTGTTGGTTCGTATTGGAAAATGGATTTCATATGATGGCAGGTAAGTTATCAATGTTAGTTATCAATGTTAGAAGGTCGTTTGGATCTGTTCAAAGAAGATCGTAGGCTGCGGTCTGTAAAGTTTTGTAGAGGAGCTGTTTAGCATGCTGATTTGGTTTGAAGAGGGATTTTGCTTTGGAGTCTTTTGTTTCTGTTGTGGAGAGATAATCTTTTCTCTTGTGTTGTTGTTTTTGGGTACGGAGTGTCTAGTCTTGGCTCGTGTTTTTATTTTTATTTTTATTTTCAAGACTGGTAGTCATTTTCTATAACCTCTATTTTACTTATATATATAAATATATATATGTGTGCTCTCTTCTTTTCAGAAGATCGCACATTTTGCTTTCAAAAAAAATATGATGGCAGGTAAGGGACTACCTTCAGTGCAGTACACCTCTAGAGGGATGTAATCGAGGACTCCTAACTCTCATGCACATGGCAAGACTGGCCCAGTTATACAGAATCAAAGGTGGTGCACTGATCGAATCACTACACCAAAATCATCATTTAGCAACGGCTTTGAGCCGTTGCAAATGTGTTTAGCAACGGCTTTTAGCCGTTGCTAATTCCTGGGTTGCAAACGTTTAGCAACAGACCAATGCCGTTGCAAATTTTGATTTTTGCAACGACTTTGAGCCGTTGCTAAATGTTAATTTGCAACGGCTAGTACCTGTTGCAAATGTACATTTAGCAACGGCTTTGGTCCGTTGCTACATAAACTTCGAATACGAAATGGTTTATTTCAGCAACGGCTTGGACCTGTTGCTGTTTTTATTTAGCCACGGTTTCTGACCGTTGCTAAATTGAAATTTTCCCAAAAAAATATTTTTTTTTCGTCCTCTTCCAGCATTCCATATACAGTAGAAATCATTGCATGTTCAATAATAATACCACAACAGTTGATAATATTATGATATTTTCAGTACATTCAACATAAACAAACTACATACTACAAACCACATACGTACCTTCATAAAGTACAAATACTACAAACCACATACCTTCATAAAGTACAAAAACACTGCAGTTTAATATTTTCTGCACCACAGTTTAATAGACAAACAAAAGCACGGTAAAACATGAAGTCTGAAAAAAACATCCTGCACCATAGTTTAATAGTTCCTGGACAGAAAAACGTAACAAAAATATATTAATCATAGAAGTAGCTGTTGAATTACAAAATAATGGAAATGAAACTATGCAATGCAATGTTAAATCTAAGTCTAACAGTTTATCATTCCAAAACTTGTCATTGTGTAATTATTTCCAAACCTGCATGTAAATATTTCTAAACCTGCCGAAATCAAGATCCAGTGAACCTATATGTAACTGGGTTAGCATTCATTATTTATTGGTCCTAACTGAGAACGACACTTGGAGTTTCTGTGAACTTCTACAAGGGCATAATTAACCAAACGTTGTATTCTTAAACTTTTTATCCCAGCATTTTCTTAACCAAGCTAAACTTTGGTTTAAATGTAAAATATGCTAAGACATAGGGATGACAACCTTAAGTGTACTAAATGCAGCATTACGTTTCTATGAAATAGCCCGTAAATAAATAACATGTAGAATTGAGCTATGCATAATCAATTAAGTTCAAGTATCAAATCACATCCATTAAGTTCAAGTAGTCTGTCAACTTAATTTAAAATTCTAAGTTCTATTTTGATGTTTTGACAGTTCTTCTCTTTACATGTTTCACTGCACAAATAAAATTCTACAAACTGATTAATTTTTATTAACTCTAATATTATTCACATATTCTAATTTTCTAGTATAATGTCATAAAATGGACCGGCGCCTTTCTCTATTCCTTAATTGTCTTTAAAATGCAAAGAAACAAATTGTCTTTGTACGCATTACTTTTAGAGCTTGCATATATTCACTAGGATCTAACTAATGAACATATTTATCTATTTATGCACCGTGCTAAATATTTACGATTGTGCAAAAAAAATACCCAGTTCTATTTTGATGTTCTAACAGGATACATGAAGTTATTGTGAAAATAGGACATGAATACTCAATCACTTCATTTTAAGACAATTCCTACAAGGTAACCTATGGGTTTCCAAAATATTAGGGTTCACTTTCATATGTTCGAACCATTTTCCAAGTATACCGTTTTGAATGTCCAATGCATTTCAAATGTTAACAAAACCCAAAATTAAAACTACAAATGAAACAAGGCTAATTGATCTAACTGTCCTATATCAAGATATAACTGCATATATAACATGGTAGTCTTGCAGAAGACTTGATGGCAACATCTTAAAGGTTGTGTACGATAAACGCAAACACCATGAATTTCAAGGGCTAAATGAAATGCAGAAAAATTAACAAAACGAACTAACTTACGGTTGTCATGCCATACCTTTGAGAGCAAACGGAGCATCCATCATCTTACCGCAAACCTAAAATTACAATACAAACTACTATATTTCAATAAAAATAATAATCGGATGTAAAAATAATATATTTCATTAAAATTACAATACAAAGTACTATATTCATGGAACAAGGAGACACATGTTCAGCATTCTCTGCATATGTAAAATAAATGAAATGGTTGGTCCATCAAGCAACATGATCCATTTATCATTAGTTTGTTTCACATATACATTCAACTTTTCTTGAAAAATCTAGCAATTATCCTATTTGTAAATTTTTGTAACATGGATTCAATATTCTGCGCAGAACAAGAGAAACATACCATCCCCAAAAAGACCAGTCTGGAAACACAATATCAACGGGTTGAATCATCTTTACAATACCGAAAAAGAGGAGGAAGCGGGTTGTTCATATTCGTGCCATTGGATGTCTTATTCATACCGATATTTGCATAATCTGAAGGTCTAACAACCGGCAAGTCTCCGCAATTGAACATCATGTCGAAGTCCTTAATTTTTCCTGGATACTTATTCAGAAGCTGTAGAATGCACCAAAGGGTAAAAATGTCTCTGGTCTGAAAAACATCATGGTACTTGTTTAAGTAAGGTTTTCCATTGATTACAACTAATCTGAAAGCAGCGCGCTTTTTGGCATTCTCTACAGCTTCTTTCGGAACTCCAGACAAGTTCCAAGGGCGAAGATTTTCGCGGATGTAACGGAAGTATGAGGGACAGGTTAGGGGTGGAGGTTGGTCAATTGTAGAAGGTGGGATGGTCGTTTTTAGAAAATCAGCGACAAAGTTGGTCCAACAATATTTTTTGGTTTTTTGTTAGCCTTTTGATGCGACATATTCAAATTGCAGTGAGGTGACTTCAAATCAAACCATTGAAAGGAATATGTAATGAGCATCAAAATCACATAATGGAAGACTTAGTCGTTTATTATTGTATATACATGAAATGTTCATTAATTGAAACTAAAACAACAAATGAATGACCATGATTTATCTTTTATTCAAATTTCAATCAGTGTATATCTTAACCGTATAGTGCAAAAGTGGATATAATGCATCTGGCAATTCAGGCTGTTAAGCCTCGTCTCTAAGTTACAGGAACCTTTCCTTGGATTATACTGCTTTGCGCTAATAGCGGCCCCTTAAATTTTTAATAAATAGTAGTTCACGCTTTAAACAGTACTAGATTGTAACAAATAGTTTGTAACATTGATCATTTTCATGGTTTTACTCATTAACTGCTAGCCTAAAATTACTACACTGATACAAGAGAATTCTCTTTTCTGCATTTGCTACTCTCTCTCTCTCTCTCTCACACACACACACACACACACACTTACATAAAGAGGCTTAAAAGTGAAAGGAAGTGAAATAGAGCATATGAGAACAAAGTAGAAACAAAGAGAATTGTTTCACTGGCGGCTTTATATGGCAAAAAAACAAGAGACATGAAATTTTGAAGTAAGCGGGTATGATTACCTTGGTATCTTTCAATAGACTCACATTATAAGTAGTTTCTTTTATAGATTAAGCCTGAGCATAAACTTCAACAGAGCATCCACTGGATTTAAGGAGGCAAATAACTTGATATGCTACATGCTAGCAACCTATTTACAAGACTAAACTGAAATTAAAATGAAATATGAATGTAATGTTTCATTATGCTGATTATATTCTGAAAGATATTTGTATGCATGTGTGGTTTGTGCATGAGGTTGGTTCCATAACACCCCTCAGTTTTAGCTTTCCTTTAGGCTTTAGCACCCTGTTTGTGATATTTAATTAAAATTTATGGCTAAACGTAAGGATGTAGAAGGGGATAAAGGAAAATAGAGTGTCAGTGACCCTTCCCTCATACATACATAGTACATACATACACGGGCACACGTGTTTTTTGCATAATATAAAATGGAATCTGCATTGCAAGAATATGCATACCCCAACTTGTGTTTTCTCTCTACTTTAAAAAATATCTTATCAATAACGAATTTGGGGTATAACAGTTGAACATTTATATGTCATATAGAAACATTCCCCTGCCATTTGTCACATATTTTATTTCAAACTGAAGGTTACAGAATTAAAGATTGTACATCAGACTTAATTGTACTAACTGCAATTAAAATAATTAAGTTAAACTGAGAGACACGGATTGAAGGTTTAAAAAAAGTCAATCCTTTACGAAATCAACATGTCTTACCTAGTCTTAGTTTGAAGGGAAAGAAAAAGTTCGAGTAGAAGATGGGCACATTGATTATTACCAAAACTGTAAATATTCAATGCAAAGGATTTTCAGTCGATAAAAAGTGAAAAGAAAACATATGTTCAAATCTATGAATATTCAATGCAGTTTTCTACAAAGGCATATTGCAAAAAAAAAATCATAGTTTTTCTGCAAATTAAAAAATAGATCTATTTTTTTTATTTCATAAAGATTATAGCTCAAAATCTTTGCAGATTTCTACTTTCAGCCGTTGAAAACAAAAAACGAAATTTTGCTAATATAATTACAACAATAATATACAAAGGTTGATTGAGATGAAGTTTAAAAGTAAGTGGAGGATCCTTATTTCCACTATCCTTTGAGCAGAGCTAAAAGGTGTTTAAGAAAGACTATAATGATAATGAAAAAAGGGGAAAAATAAAATATAATTGTAGTAATGGAAGTACCTTATTATATTGAATCTTAGTCATATCAAGAAGAGTCTGGTAGACCAGGATATCTAATCCGTAGGCTTTGCAAAAGTCCCTCTGCAAAGTAATCTCAGTTCGCTAAGAACAAAATGGACAAATATTCCGAGTAATACAGTATGCAAACTGAATAGTTCGGACATAAATGAAGATTCGATTTACATAAACTTCAGTTATGTGTGTTTTAAAGTGAGAGTGGCAGCTTGTTAACTAAAACCAATAGGGAAATTGTTGAAAACAATGGCTGAGTCACGTACGTCGTCGCTTTCTTGAAGACGATTCGGCGATCTGGCCGGTGGTGCAAAACCAGTTCGTACTTCCGCCGCCGCCTCTAGGATAAAACAGCCTCTCTCTGATTAATAACCGATCTGCTTTGCACAAACAAATCAGTGCAGATTTGCACTTTCTGTTTTTACTGCTCGAAAATTTCTTAAGGTTATTTTAATGGCGGAGAAAGAGAATGCAGAATTTTTTCTGTTGTAGATCTCGTCTAATCTAATGATAATATATAGACGGGGATCAGGGTATTCGAAAAATCTGGTCAGTGGAGAAAAATCGGATCTGCGAAAATACTTGGTCAAAGTTTTACCGCGTCATATAAAAATCGGTTCAGAAATTATTTTCCTGATTTAAAAAACTGGTTTGAAAATAGCAGTGTTTTCTGGACCAAAAATATAAGTGTCTACACCACATAGCCAGGGCCCAAAGCCCAAAGCCCGAGCCCGAACCGAACCGAACCGAGCCGAGCCGAGCCGGGCCGGGTCGGGTCGAGTCGAGTCGGTCGGTCGGGCGCGCGTGTGTGTGGTGGTCATGATGCATGGGCTCCCTCCTCACAACAAAGCATGCATTGGGAGCCCAAGGCCCCATCAAAGCTTCTTAGAAACAAGTATATAAGCTTGCCTCTTCCATATAATCCCATGATGTGGGACTATTCACAAATAGGAGCCATCATACACTTATTTCATGTTTTAAATAATTCACAATATTTCCAACAATCCCCCACTTGAATTTTTTAAAATATTATCGAGCAGTTTCTAAACACATAAGACTGTGCATAAACAAAGGTGTCATCCGACTTGAACCTTTGCGTAGTGAATAAGATTCAGTTTTTACTAGAGTGACACGTAGTCTTGAACTCTATTCCTGACATCAAACCACACACAATCTTTTCCATAGTGCAATCAAATAAGCCCGTGCATTTATGGCCATACACGTCTATCCCAGTTTAGTGAACGCTCTAGAAGTTCTGCCCAAAACTCCATAGGAAACGGCCTCATTTCCACATTCACATAGGTGAGTCTATCAAGAGTACTCCTGAAGGTAGGTACTCCACTCCAAATAGAGTATAGATCTCATTAAGAGTTTCTATTAACTCATCCTCTATCACTTCAGGAATACATGCTTCTTAGTTTATTATATAGCATGTTCAACGTCTATCACTACACAACTTGTTATTACCCATTGAACCTATTTCTTGGGATCTCCAGTCATTTAGGTCGGGTTACCATTGTGCGTGAGTCAACAATCTAAGGGCAATAGTCCCATTCTTTTAGAAGAATTATGGACTTTCTCTCTTGACAGTCCTTTCGTCAAAGGATCTGCCAAATTTTCTTCACTACGTACGTAATCTACTCTAACGGTACCTGTAGAAAGTAGCTCTCTAACCGTGCTGTGCTTACGACGTATTTGTCGTCTCTTACCGTTATAATAACGGTTCTGAACTTTTGCAATAGCCGCGGTACTATCACAATGTATCAACACAGCCGGTATCGGTTTTTCCCATAAGGGAATCTCAGCTAGCAGATTTCTCAAATATTCTGCTTCTTCACTAGCTGTGGCTAGTGCTATCATCTCAGACTCCATAGTGGACTGAGCCAAAATAGTCTGTTTCTTGGATTTCCAAGAAACAGCTCCTCCAGCGATGCTAAATATATAGCCACTGGTCGCTTTAGAATCATCAGATAAAGTATTCCAGTCTGCATCTGAATATCCTTCAAGTACAGCTGGAAACTTTTCATAATGTAATCCAAGGTTAATTGTTCGTTTAAGGTATCTCATGACCCTTTCAATAGCATGCCAGTGCTCTATACTAGGTCTACTGGTAAACCTGCACAATAATCCCACGACATAGGCAATGTCGGGTCTAGTACAATCAGTGGCATACCGAAGGCTGCCAATGATGCTCGCATAATCAGACTGTCTTACACCTTCACCAGTGTTCTTAAATAACTTTACACTTGGATCGTATGGTGTACATGCGGGTTTACAGTCAAAGTAATTATATTTCTTTAGTATCTTCTCAATGTAATGAGACTGATCCAAAGAAATTCCCTTTTCTGACCTAGTAATTTTAATACCGAGGATTACACTCGCTTCACCTAGATCTTTCATATCAAAATTGGCACATAATAAGGATTTGACTGAATTTATGGCATGAATGTTTGACCCAAAGATGAGTAGGTCATCTACATAAAGGCATATAATAGTGCAAATGTCATTCTCATATTTGTAATAAATGCATTTGTCACTTTCATTAACTTTAAAATCATTTGAAATGATTAAGTTATCAAATTTTTCATGCCATTGTTTAGGTGCTTGTTTTAAACCATATAATGATTTATCTAACTTGCATACTTTATGTTCTTGACCATGTACTACAAATCCTTCAGGCTGGTCCATATAAATTTCTTCGTCTAATTCACCGTTCAAAAAGGCAGTTTTAACATCCATTTGGTGTATTAGTAAGTTATGAATGGAAGCAAGTGAGATCAATACCCGAATGGATGTTATTCTAGTTACAGGTGAAAAAGTGTCAAAGAAATCTATATTTTCTTTTTGTCTAAAACCTTTAGCTACTAGTTGTGCTTTGTATTTATCTATAGTACCATCAGGTTTTAGTTTCTTTTTAAGCACCCATTTACAGCCTATAGATTTACAACCAGGGGGTAAATCTGCCAAATGCCAAGTCTTATTGGATTCCAGAGAATCCATCTCATCATTTATAGCCTCTCGCCAAAAATCGGCATCTAAAGAAGATAAGGCTTCTTGGAGGTTTAATGGATCCTCCTCTATAGTAAAAGCACAAAAATCCGAGCCAAAGTTTTTCTCGGTTCTTGCTCTTTTACTTCTTCTAGGTTCAGCTTCAGAACTTTTATCAAGTTCTGTTCTTATAGGCGTACTTGATGTGCCCCCACTATTCCTTAATTTAAAAGGAAATTTAGTTTCATAAAAATCGGCATCATTTGATTCAATTATATTATGTGCATTTAAGTCATAAAATCTGTATGCTTTGCTATTAATAGCATAGCCTATAAATGCACATTCATATGCTCTACTTGCCAATTTTATTCTCTTAGGGTCTGGAATGCGAACATATGCTAAACAACCCCAAGTTCTAAAGTATGAGACATTGGGCTTATGATTCTTTAAAATTTCATAAGGTGAAATTTTATTCTTAGATTTAGGGATTCTGTTCAGAACATAGCATACAGTCAATAAAATATCCCCCCACCAATGTTTTGCTGCACCAGAATTTAGTAGGATGGCCACTACTAATTCGGTAAAAGTCCTATTTTTTCTTTCAGCTTTACCGTTCATTTCAGGTGAATAGGGTGCAGTTCTCTCATGTACAATACCATGTAATTTATAGAAGTCCAGAATTGAATTAGATTCATATTCTGTTCCTCTATCACTACGAAGTCTCTTAATCTTTCTATTTACTTGATTCTCAATTTCAGTTTTGAATGTTTTAAACATTTCAAAGGCATCACTTTTATGTTTCATAAGATATACATATGTGAAATCAGAACAATCATCGATAAAAGTGATAAAATAACGATGTCCATGTCTAGTCAAAGTACCATCAAGTTCACATATGTCAGAATGAATCAAGTCTAAGGGTTCAGATTCTCTATTAACAGACTTGTGAGGTTTCTTAGTGATTTTTGCTTGTGTACAGAATTCACATTTATCAGATTCAGATTCTGCTATCTTAGGTATCATATCTAGAGTGCTCATGTTATTAATTATTCGTTTATTAACATGACATAATCTAGAATGCCAAATATTAAAATCACACAACATATAAGCAGAATTATTCACTTTATTCAATTCAACATTTAATTTGAACATTCCCTCACAAGCATAACCCTTTCCTACAAAGTTTCCCTTATACACTATAGTATACAAGTCAGCACCAATAAATTGAGTGAACCCTGCCTTATTGAGAAGATAGCCAGAAACCAGATTCTTCCTCATCTCTGGAGTATGCATAACATCTTTGAGGATTACAGTCTTTCCGGAGGTAAACTTGATCTCCACGTTTCCAACCCCAGCAACTTTAGTGGTGTGGGAATCTCCCAGCAACACTTTCTGATCATCAGCAGCCGTGTATGTGGAGAACATAACACGATCATAACAGACATGGCGCGAAGCACCAGTGTCTATCCACCAGCCATCTGATCCACCAACAAGGTGAATCTCAGAAATCATAGCCATAAGTGGCTCATCCTCAGTCAAGTTAGCCTGTGGTACAGAGCAAGGCTTGTTCCGACACTTTCGTGCCATATGACCTGGTTTGCCACAGTTGTAACATAGAAACAACTGTCCAGAGTCATTCTTTTGGGCTGGTTTTTGCTGTCCTTTTGGGTTTCCCTGCGGATTCCTATTGTTGCGTCTGTTCTGATTCTTAAAAGATTTCTGATTTGGTTTCAGAACTGCGGGCTTGGTCTTTTTAGTGTTGTTGTTTGAAACAAACAACACTTCCTCTTTCTGGTCCTGTTTGCGTGCTGCCTCCTCAATGCGAAGGCGAGTAATCAAACTCTCTAAGGAGAATTCCTTAGTCTTATGGCACAAGAAATTCTTAAAGTCTTTCCAACCTGGGGGAAGTTTGTCAATAATAACAGCAACTTGAAACTGTTCATCTAAAACCATACCTTCGGAGATGATCTCATGAGCTATTTTCTGCAGCTCATGAGACTGCATCTCTACTGATCTATCGTCTGTCATCTGATACTTCAGATAGCGGCTCACAGCATACTTCTTCGCCCCTGCCTCCTCTGTATCGTATTTCTTCTGCAGTGCTTCCCAGATCTGCTTCGCTGTCTTGTCTTCTGAATTGTAGTAATCATACAAATCATCGCTCAATCCGTTCAGAATAAAATTTTTGCACAAATAATCCTGTTCTGTCCAGCTTTGCAACTGTTTCGATTGTTCGTTCCAGGATGTCATCTGCGCTGCGTCAGTTCCGTCAGGCTTGTCTGGCAACTGCGGTTTCTCGGTGGTAAGAGCAGCAGCCACCTTCCTCATCGTCAGATAGAACTCCATCTTTTGACGCCAGCGTTTGAAGTGCAGACCTTCGAAACGAAATGGAGCAGCAGTCACCAATGGGATCTGGAATGCAGAAGCAGGAGCAGCAGCATCATCTACAGTTGTTGTTGAAGCCATTGTTTCTGAACGTCTTCAAATTGTTGAAAACAATGGCTGAGTCACGTACGTCGTCGCTTTCTTGAAGACGATTCGGCGATCTGGCCGGTGGTGCAAAACCAGTTCGTACTTCCGCCGCCGCCTCTAGGATAAAACAGCCTCTCTCTGATTAATAACCGATCTGCTTTGCACAAACAAATCAGTGCAGATTTGCACTTTCTGTTTTTACTGCTCGAAAATTTCTTAAGGTTATTTTAATGGCGGAGAAAGAGAATGCAGAATTTTTTCTGTTGTAGATCTCGTCTAATCTAATGATAATATATAGACGGGGATCAGGGTATTCGAAAAATCTGGTCAGTGGAGAAAAATCGGATCTGCGAAAATACTTGGTCAAAGTTTTACCGCGTCATATAAAAATCGGTTCAGAAATTATTTTCCTGATTTAAAAAACTGGTTTGAAAATAGCAGTGTTTTCTGGACCAAAAATATAAGTGTCTACACCACATAGCCAGGGCCCAAAGCCCAAAGCCCGAGCCCGAACCGAACCGAGCCGAGCCGAGCCGGGCCGGGTCGGGTCGAGTCGGTCGGTCGGGCGCGCGCGTGTGTGGTGGTCATGATGCATGGGCTCCCTCCTCACAACAAAGCATGCATTGGGAGCCCAAGGCCCCATCAAAGCTTCTTAGAAACAAGTATATAAGCTTGCCTCTTCCATATAATCCCATGATGTGGGACTATTCACAAATAGGAGCCATCATACACTTATTTCATGTTTTAAATAATTCACAATATTTCCAACAGAAATTCATATGATACTTGAAAGAGCCAGTTCTTCCTATCTGCAAAAAGATAAAAGGAGCAGCAAAGTTAACAAAAAATACAACCAATGGATTGGGCTACAAATAAATGAGCTAACACACGGATGCAGTGCACAGACAACTTCAACTATAAGAGACTCCATGAAGTATAAATTGGGTAATTTAGGAATGATTATCTGGAATATTTTGGTTACATTTATTAACTAATAAAGTGGAGACTAGAGACTTTCCAAAGTGAAAATCTATAAGTCCTGCTTTTATGTATGCTGTGTGCACACTCTCTAAAATGGTTCATGTGCCAATCTGACGTTTGATGTTAGGGATTCGCATGATTTCTTAAAAAAATCTAACCCAATCACTGTCAGCTTCAGTACCGGGAACTAACACACTAACCTCGCTTGATTTAGCAGTGGTTATAGAGACCATCAATGAATCTTTGCTCAAATATAACTGACAGCCACTTGTATTGTCAATTGATATTGTTGGTGCGGAACCCTGCAGTGATTAGCAGAACTAAAATGAATATATATAAAGCATGAGATTTTTATAATGGTATAAAACATCAATACATATTTAACATAGTTAATTTTATAAACTTAATTAAGTTTTCTAAAAGACGGTTAACTTTGTTGGGTATATAGGAATGTACACTAGCAGTAATTAACAAAGATTTCATTATTTTAACACTTGAGATTAGTGAGGGAGATACACGTCCTCGTATCATATTCCTCTGTTCTAGTGTGCAATTCATCAATGTATGTAGACTTCTACAAAATAGTTCTTTCTACTTTATAATAAAGATTTTTTTTTTAAATTCTATGTTTTGGTTGGGTAGGCACATAAACATAGGGAAATATCATGGGTTTTATGGGCTTTAAACTGAAAAAATGATGGACGACCTGCGAACCATTAACTGGAACTCGTGAAATGCAGAGACGAGTCTCAAATACTACACCCTTACATGAAACAAGGGCATTTGGTAGCAAGTGATTGATAACCGTACAGATTGGTTAGTTTTTCAAACCCAACAACTGACCTCATGTGTCATTTTACAATATCAACCAATTATATTTGAATTTCAATTCAAAATAAGGTAAAAATGTTGCAGCAACTGAATTAAGCTTTTGCCTCAATTAGCAATACTCATTGTTGACTTATGCATGGTTTTATAGGTATTTAGTATGCGTAGGTTTGATAAACTATTGGATATACTGCTGCATATGCAAAATCATTATAGAAAATCGTTATGGGTCTATTCGTATACTTACTCCCGTTTTATATCAGTAACTAATATAAGTATATGCAAAAATGATTTTAAAACATCAAATATAGGTAGATATGTATGACATATGATTTTAGAGGACCACATTAAGTGGATTGAAAATTGAAGCTTTACCATGCTTTAATGGAATGTATGAAGAGTTTGTGAAACGTATTCACTTACATCAAAATCTAATCTAACAATGTCTTACCCTATGTACAAAATTAAACATTTCCTCTAAAATCATTTCATACAGAAATATATTCATTTGTTTCCAATTATGTGCAAAGTAAGTCGAACGTCATATGAAAATGAGATCTTAACCCATCATCACTAGCAAAACAATATCCATCACATCTGATTTTCATGTCTTTCACCGTAAATTCTTCTTTGCACTTAAAAGATTCCTACCACAGTATTTTTAAGTACTGATCTTATAGATTTTTTTTATTTTTTCCAATCTTTTTTTTCCAAAAAGAAGCATCTCTATAAGGCCTTGCCTATAACACTAATTAGCACAAATCTCACAAATACCAAAAAAGAAGTTAATGACATAAGCCAGATGTTCTTCTTCACGAAGGATTCGCTCCTTTTCCAAGTGCTTTTTATATACCACTTCAATCAATGGTTTTCCTCCTCTTTTCTATTCTCAACAATCCATTGTTTTTGCAAGCTTTTTTGCTTTGTTTCCTTTTCTTGACGCTCTCACCTGAGCATGGGGTTTAATATTTTATTGTCAACAAATGTGAATTTAAAATGCAATGTTGACTTTCTACAGAACTTAATGAAAAGGGGCACAGAATTGACCTAAGATAATTACGTTAAGCCCAAGAAAGTTCATATATAGCAGTGTGTATGAAAAAACTTTCGGCACAATCTTCTTAGCAACTGCATATGCAATGAGTTAATCATAGATTGCATTTTATGCAATGAGCAACGTGCCCTTTATAACTCTGATGAGATTGAGAATAGCCAACTTCATATGCAATGAGTTAATCATAGATTGCATTTTGTCCTACGCAAGAAAAAAAAATTCTTTCTTTAATGTACACATGGACTTTCATTTTGCAATTGCTGCAAGAAACAACTTGTGAAACTGCACTTCATGAAAACTTCTTCTCGCATGTCATCTCATGTGACTGTTTTCTTCCCAGCCCAGAACATGTATGTCAGTGAACAGTCTAATTGATAGCATAAGATAACAATTGTTAAATTAATAGAGAAACAAAATTTACCAATCAAACTAGTAACATGAAAGGCTCAACTCCTATATTTATTCATGCAACACAAGAACTTTTTCCAATAGATGAGACGATAAAGGTAAAGTCTCAGCAATTTCTTCATTATTTACTGTAGCATCGATTAACACATAAAAATACAGTAGCTAATAAAGAGGAGTTGTATCCCAATTGACTCGTTGAAAATCAGGAAGGCATAAACGGAAGAACAGTTCCATACCTTCAGTTGATCGAGATTAGGGTCTTCGATAGAAATTGGATCTGGAATGAATTGAATTGAAACCACAGTCGCCCTTAGGGTCTGGAATGAATCGGATTGAAACTGGATCTGGAATGAATCGAGATTAGGATCTTCCATAGTCGCTCTTAGGGTTTTTGCTTTTGTTTTGGGATGGTGTTTAATCAGAATGAGATAGCGTACTGGTTTGGGGAGGGGGGTAGGGAATAGCTATTAGTTTTAAAATGGATTAAGGTCGTTGCGGAATATAAGAGGTAGGTAACCAAAGATCTAAACAGCTTTGCAACGTCCTAAAGCCTTGCAAATTAGCAACGGCTCAGAGCCGTTGCAAATCTTCCGCATCAGGGGGTTGCGAAATTGCTAATATGGTGTAGTGAATATGTCATCACCTCGGTCTCCTGGACTACCCGAACACGTTCAGCACCATCATACTTGAAATACAGAGAGTATAACATCTAGAAGGGTGATGAACACATCCTAGTGGACGAGGACAACATAACCTCACGACGTTCCCATTTTCACCATTTACCAGGTGATGAGGCCAAATGTAGCGTATATCTCTCATACATAACACATACCATCTTTGAATGTTGCATTGTCATTCCTTCGATCACTAGTTGATATCCACAAAGCTACAACCCCCGAGAGAGTGTTAAGATAATAGAAGTTGCCTTCTCCATCGTCAAATAGTAGCACGTTTGTCGAAATCAATGTACATGATCTGAGAAACACAATCTTAGGCATTCATCCATACAAGTTGTTTGAGAATAGGACAAACTAAAGGTAGTCTTTTTCTATCGGACGTCACCCATAGGATTAATAACAAGAAGTGCATCATGCATACCTCTAAAATGAAGGGAACACCGCTAAAAGTATAGTATTTAACCCTAGGTTCTAACCAAGACATCAACAAGCAATCATTTCCATCTTGTAGACCCACGCTTTTATATCATAGTCATAAGGATAGTCACAGTCATCAGGACACCTGCATATAAGTTTCGAATGCCAAGTATATTCGAAGTGGTTTCAGATCTATTCCAATCATGGTTCCTCGAACCAACACATGATAATAAAGAGGGAATTTAGGTGATAAGCAGCATAAGCCTTTTTTTATTAAATCATTTCATCAAATCTTACAAACCGATTCCATATACTTATCTCATCTGATTAAGCATATTCACAAATCTCTTCATTTTATTCTTGGAAATCATATTCGTGCATTTATCTCAATAGAATAAGCATATTCACAAATCATATATTTCATACTTCGAAAACATATATATACTTAACTCAAAGGTAGAAATGTAGTCATAGATGATAGGTGGTTCAAAAACAGTGTCATGGAATACATCGTTTCCTATAAACCCAAAAAAATTGGTGTTGAGTTCAAATGAAATGTAAAGTGATAAAAATGATCATACCCAATGCCAATCTCCTAATTCCACCTATACTACTCATCAAGCAATGGTAATAACACCTTCCAAGTTCATATGAATAATATGGGTTTCGTATTTGGAATTAATTACAGGTCAAATATGAATATTGAATATTCTATTTTAAAAATTGTTTAGTCTTTGAAACTTAAGTATTCATTTTAAATCTTATAAAATCTTATTTGATCATAAGTCAAATCACTTAGAATTTATCTTATAAAATCATTTGAGCGTTATTATTTAAATTTCTAAACATTATAAATCTCTATTATAAGTTTTAAAACATTTACGAGACGTTTCATAAGTTCTTAAGTTAATTAAATTTTTTATTCAAAAACAAGTATAAAACATTTATTGAAGCTTTTTCATTAATAAAACTTCATTTAATAACTTGGTAAAACTTTTATCATGAAATTTGGTTAAGTTTAAGCACTTTGAAATTAAATATAAAACATCATTTATTAAATCTTCATTTATAACTTCATAAAAGATAATCTTAAAACTTATTTGAGTTACAACACTTGAAAATGTTATTTATAGAAGTTGATTATAAAACATGAATTCATTATAAAATCATTTACAAAATCCTTTTTTGAAACTTGGTTATATAATCTTCATTTATACGTGAAACTTTTTTTTATAAATCTATATGAAATCAAATCATAAAACTTGCTTTATTATAAAACAATCTATAACTTCAAAACTTGGTAAATTTACGTCAAAAAGCCCTATTCAAAATGTTGAATTTAGACCATCTGCCACATTAGCTTAATCAATACTATTTATTGATTAATAACATAGCAATATTGATTTTAGTTCGACAATCAACATCCAAATCAGGTTTTAGTGATGCTTAGGTTAGACAACTCATAGGTATATACTATGAAAGTGAATAACATCCTAAACATTAAGGAATCCTACTAGATCTCTCCAACCTATCCCCTTGCATCATAACTCATATATCAGCACATATATGCATAATAATTAAGTAAAATAATCTAATTCATATAAGATGAATTTTCCTCTTGAAGAGGTTAGTACAAAGGTCTTCAACTCTACAGGTGGGAATAAATAACTAACCCTAACTAACTGAATAAGTAGTAAATCATCTAATCATCCAATCACACAAATAAATATGTAAATAAAAAATCAATATTGTTATGTGGAACAATAATACATAAAAAATTGTGAGTTTTAATTCACGAATATAAAAAAAGTGTATGGGAGTAAGCTCATTGTCCAATCCTAACCCAAATCAACCATTTTGCATTGTTGAATGCTTAAAATCGAAGGCATTTAATTTTAACTAAAAATCTAACAAGCTCCAAATCAGACCAATCCAACTCGTATGTGTAGGTTGCGCCCGAATCCGACATCGTATGAATAAATGCACATGTTGTAATAATCGAATGAATGAAAATAATTAATATATTTATGAACAGTGCCATTAATGCTTTTAATTACCTTGATTAAGGTAATTAATCTTTGTTTAAATCCTCCTCCGCCAATTTGTAAAAATGAAATCGGCTCCCCTCTTCAAATCGCATGTCGAATCCACGCTGTGCAGACAAAGCACTAACCAGTTCTATAGTGGCGGATGTGCAAAAAGGTGTAGCTGGGATAAAGCGGAAAAATAGCGGGGATATAGTGGAAGCACAAAAAGGTTCATCAGATGTAAGACCAAATATCTGAAAATTCATTAATCATCTTCCTCACATTATATGTGTACAAGAAACTAATATTATTTGATCTTATATAACAAAATCAAAGAATATCATAGTTATGCATGCTAAATTTGATGAGTATAATTGATTGTTATCATATATTAGGCACTTATGCCTTAAATTTTGCCCTTTACGTTAAATTTATTGATTTTTTTCATAAAGAGAACTAGTCAAACCATGCTCCATATATTAATACTACCTAAATCGGACGCTAAAAAGCTTTGATTTAGCGGATGTAGCGGAAAATAGCAGGGCAAGAAGTGAATCTACTATTCATCAGCGGTAAATTGAAATAGCGTTGCGGTTGAAGAGCGCTATAGGCTATAACAGGGATTTTGTGGGGCTTTAGCAGGAATTTAACTGCATAACATCCACATGGGACCACCGGACGCTCGATCGACCAACATGTCACCCTGCCCATCCCATGAGCCACCCACTTCCTGCAAGCTCCGACCTCACGACCCCTCGTTTCGTGTTGAATTTCCAATTGAACGAAAAACATTCAACCTTCCCAACTACAGCGTCTGACCATAAAACTCCACCCACCACCACAGTTCGAATGATCTAGCCTTCACCCTCATTTTCTCTTCAGTGACCATCAACCCAAAGTAGATTGTGGCGGTAGCTACCAGCAAAAATAGGAAACACACCCATTCTCAGTGTTGGCCAAATTTCGGCCAATTCCGATGTCCGATTGACGAATGGCCAACATGGATGTGTTCGTATCGTAGATATGGAAAACTTTTATATTGAGAGATTTAGCTAAGTGTGGATGGATTGAATCGAAGAATTTTGGCCATTGATTTGTAAAGTGTCGACTAAGTTTAGAATGAAGAAATTGATTTCTATTTATAGCCTTCTCCAAAAACAATATTACCAAGCCCGAAAAGTTCCAAACTTAAAACGAGGCGTTCTCACTGTCATCCATGGTTAATAACCCACATTTCGAATGAATGGAATTATTTTTAAGAGCTAATTTGATCATAAGCAGAATTTAGCTTTTGAAATCATATTATAATATAATAATTGTTTATCCATACTCATTTATGTCGCGCATGACCAAACAACAACTCTAATCGATACGAACTTTGAAATCTTACAATAACTAACTATTTTGGATCCAATAAAATTGGGTTCGTCGAATTCTAGGATGATTTGCAAAATGATTATTTTCACTTGTTAGCGAAGTCAAGTAAATATAATTCGATTTCCAAACACTCAAATTTATTGATAATAATTTCTTATCATCGTTTTAATTTAAATAAAACT
Source organism: Allium sativum (assembly GCA_030737875.1). Lineage (NCBI taxonomy): Eukaryota > Viridiplantae > Streptophyta > Magnoliopsida > Asparagales > Amaryllidaceae > Allium > Allium sativum. Next base: position 253,316,846 of record CM060927.1, on the reverse strand, counting down.
AAAATTAAACTTCAAATCAATTTAATTTGATATTAAATTTCAAAATTCAAAATTTCAAGTTCATTCAAATATACAAATTCTTATATAAATCTAATTGAAATCGTTAAATTTCAGATTCATTCATTTTATTATTTATTCTTTAAATATTCATGTTTCAAAATTCTGGGTTGTTACATTCTCCTCTTCTTAAAAGGGTTTGGTCCTTGAAATCACAGCCAAGAAGAGTGACCCAAACTATAAAATTTTAGTTCAAAAATATTTCAAAATTCTGTTAATTTTTTCTAACATGTGAAATTTTGAAAATTCTCGGCAGTGCCTCGTATGCGCGATTTGATTTGAAAAAATAAATCAAAATATCAATATAAGCTCATTTTTAAAACCTTTTATATCTGGGGCAACAACAAACAATATATATTATATATTTATACTTGTAACATACACACTCATTAAGCTTACACATGTTCCATTTGTTGAGAAAACAATCTTTACCAGTGAAACCAAAAGCCACAAGCAAGCTTTTGCTTCTATATACCTATATATACCTACATAACCCAAAAGAGAGTTAAGCAAAATACATGTAACATAATAATTACTAACATATGCATAAACAACATAGAAATCATAGCAATAGTGTAGCACCCTGCTTTTAAATAATAAAATTATCAAAATAATTACAGGAGTAATGTGCGTTCGAAATTCAAAAACAAATGCTTGTAATAAAAAGAATTAAATCAAGAAAGGGAAATTAATTAACATTAAATTGCAATGTTCACTTAATTGGCAATATGCGTCACTAATGATATTAAAAGAAAAATAAATGGAAATAATGCCAAAGCTGAAAGCAAAGAATTAATTCTAGAAAGACACACGTATGTGAGCAGACATATATATTTACTTCGCATATAAATAGATAGACATAAACTTTAAAAGTAACACACATTTGAATTTGAAAATAAACGTGCATCACAAATGGAATTAAATCACGTAATAAAGGGGAATTTAATGACCTTAGTCAAGTAACATTCTAATTCAAAATGTGTATGCACGTTTAATTCTAGAAATCATACACGTTTGAAATTAAAATTAAACACGTGTTTAAAACGAAAAAAAATTAATGCACACATAATAAAATAGGAAATAAATACCATGTTAAAAGTAACGTATGAAATCTTATGTATACGTACGTAAATAAATTTTTAAGTATATGTGCATATTAATTACACATTTGAATTTGAAATTTGAATATATGTTAAAATCAGAAAATAATACAATAAAATATATAAATAAACAAAAACAGTTCATAAATAATTATGTAATAAAACAAAACGAGCAAAAAAAATCATGCAAAAAACGACGACCCAATGATTTAATTTAAATCGCATGTGTCAACCCATATTTCGGCTGGGTCGACCCACGTGTTGACCCAAAAGCCTAAGCATGGGTCAACCCATGTTGGCCTGGAATGTTTTCTTATATACGTGATTTCTTGACCACGTTTGATTTGAATGGAGGGATTGACATTAATATAAATTCGACAAACATATCTGGACATCTATAAACAAATCTATAGGGCCTTGCTTTTGAACTCATATTTTTGAGAGGGCGCCGGAACTTTGTCATTGCTTTTCTCCTCCAAATTCTTCAAAAATAAGATATATTAGCTTTAGGAATTTTGTTCAAAATTTGGAGGCAAAAGCAATGGATTCAAGGCTTAGATGTCCAAACTTCCCGCTTAAATAGATTCATAGATTCAAACTAAAAGGAGAATGATAAATAAACTAAGATCGGAATCAGATCCATACCTTAGAACGCACGTTTGGTGAGTGGATTTAAATTATATTTTTATATAATGGTATATGATACCTTTTGATTCTTGTTAAATTTTGGTAATTTAGAATGGTTTAATTATGGTAATTTAGTCCCTATGTGATGTGAGTATAATTCTATTCTAATTCAATTTTTACTGTAAATCCCTGTTGGAATGATATAAGAAAATTCATGTACAATAAACCTGTAATTTGAATTGTAAATTAGAGAATTTCTATTTTTTGTCAAGGCTATGTTTTAAATTTTGAATTACGTAAATGTCAAAATAGATTGGAATGGAAAAAAGGGGCATTAGTCTAATTGTATTCAAACTTACAAGAAATATGTCATATTTGGGGAAAAAAGGAAGAATCAGAAATTTGCATATATCTACAAAATTGAGAAGGTTTGAATAGCCTAGGCTGATTAGTTACGAAAAAGGAGTATATTTTTGTAGTTTGGTTTGTAAAAAAAAAGGGAAAAACATAACTGCAAGCATAAAAATAAATAAATGCATGGATTAGTAAAAAATAAGAATTTATCCGTATTGCACACTTTCCAATAAAAAGAATATCTTGCAATTATGGGTTTCTATTACTGCAATTACCTTAACTATGAAAATAGATTATTGTGAGATTTCAATAGCCAATCAAATAAGAACATGCCTAACTTTATAAGGAATAATTTACAAAGACTAAAAGAAAAAGGGTAACATAACTAAAAGATGCTATGAAAATAAAAGGAATGAGAAATCAACTTAAATACTTGGTAACTGGAAAGGGTAATCTATTATAATAATTGTACGGGCATATAAATAAATCATAATAAGACAAGTTGAACATATTGGCAATAATATTATGATAATCATGTAGACAAGAAGGATAAATCATAATAGACAGTTTTAATATATTTGTAAACGAGATTACAGTACACAGACTATAATTAAAAGAAAAAAATGTAACAATTCAAATCTTAGCAGGCCCGAATTTTTCATAAAATGCTAAAATCTAAGTCAACCGAAACCCGAGTCGGTTTGTCTGGTATCTTGCAGAAAGGACAAGATAAAGTATCAGAGCTTGCGATAAAAATATATAACAACGGAATCAATAAAATATAATAGTGAGTGACCCTAATAATGACGCTATCTAACAAGTGTCTCTAAGCTGTATAATCTCCGTCAACTGTCTAACCTGTGGGTTTGTTATGAGAAGGGGGTCAGAACAAAAGTTCTGGTGAATGGACAAATCATACTTTCTACAAATAATACTACATATGTCATTTTATCATTAATTTTTATTTGTTAAGTTATTCGAGTTTATTTTACAATATACTTTCAATTCTTCCATATAAATCATACCCATATACTCCCTAGTAGATTGACGTAATAAATCATATATATAGCTACATGTTCAATAAACCGAGGTATCACCCATAGTATCCTCCTTGAGTGGTCCCCATCATCGTATGATGAAAATTACTGGACCTCCGTCTCCACGCTACAAAGGTGTACGATGCTATGCTATGAAGGCATACCAAGTCTCCAACGTTACGTTATAAAAGCGTACTAGATTATGCTGCGAAAGCGAATAAGCCTCTACCGATGTGCCCTAAGGGTGCCCAAATATCTGAGTTCCTCACGGAACTTAGTCAAGGGTTTTCCATATCTATCAAGAATGGCTTCGTTAGGCCTAATATAATGGCTTTGTTAGGCCCACAATGTAGAAACAAAAATTGGTCTGCCACTTTCGGTGACTCTTCTAGGCCCCGTCCAGCCACCCCCTAAATAATGGAAGACCGTTCAAATAAACTAAGTGACCGACTCTAATAAACAATCTAAACAAACATGTTGTCCCTCATCCCAGTCAGTCTTTAGGCAGCCCACAACGTTAGATGCAACAAAGGCATATTCATCGAATGGTACTGTTGGCGCGTAAAATTGGCGTCACACCCAAAGATTCTCGAGTTAATGAGAATAAAGTTTCGTGTATGGAAAGTAATGTACGGAAAGTAGAAACACAAGATTTATTGGGGTTCGGTTCGGGTTTAACCTACGTCCACTTTAAAGGCATCATCGGTTTTATCTACTATTAAATGATAAGTGATGGACCGTTATTACAAAGGGATACAATGATTAATTAAATTCTATTAATCCTTGTTCTTGAGAGTCTTCGTTGTCCGGAAGTTCAGAGCTTGAACAAAGAGGGATTCTCTTTTTCCTCAAGCCCCAAGATGCTTTAATGGTGACCAAGGTCCTTCTCAAGATGTCAAATCAAGCAAATGCCAACCCCTTTCAAGTGTGAGGTCAAGGGGTATTTATAGGTAGTGGAGTAAGTGGAAGTAGGTGAGAAAGGGGACCATAGACCAGAATTAGTACCGCAAAATTCTACATAGTTCATTTTGTATCCGGGAGGATACAAATTTCATATCCGGGTGTTGCGAAATTCCTATCCCGAGGAATGCGAAATTTTGCATCAGGGGGATACGAAATCTCACGTTTAGGGGATATAAAATTTGTATCCCAACGGATGCGAAATTTCGCATCCGAGGGATACAAAGTTTCATATCTAGGGGATATGAAATTCATCTCCTGAGGGATGTAGAATTTTGCATTTGGAAGATCAAAATTCGTACTTAAGGGATTTGAAATTTGTATCCTGAGGGATACAAAATTTTTATCCTGTAGTATACAAAACGAGATGAGCTCGTGCATATGGGGGGATGCGAAAATGCCCAAGTAGGAGTCTTTTTGGAGGGTATTGAGGTCTGTACTTGCACAAATCCCTTCGGGCCTGAATCCTAAGTATTTTGGCGACACCTTGGGCTATTATGCCATGCAATGGGCCAAGTCATGTGGGCCTGTATTGATTTTGGGAACTGGGCCAAAATGTCGGTTAACACTATTCCGCAAAGTACATCTTGTCTTAACATGATGTGCTTTGAGTTGAGTTAAGAATTTCTGAAACGTGGAAAGATCTCCAAGTCATGTCAAGTGTTTGGTCACGACCTTTCCATTGAACACGTTAAGAATTCTGATTTCTCGGACTGGGAATAATATCTGGTAGCCTTAGCAAATATCTAATTCCTATCGACTCTAGAAATTAAACGTTAGTTGTCGACTCCCAATTACGTCAGAATGTAAATGGGTCATTGTTAACACAGTGTCACTTATGTACTCACATGTTTTCACGCGTTTTTGTACGATAGGATCGAAATTTGTAATGGAACACAATCAGTAAGTATGTTTTTGGCTTACGATTGTGCGGGTTGGTTTCATAAAATGATATCGAATCATGAATCCGATCACTTGGCATACACTCTTGGGTCATTTAAACTCGTGAGTGTATGATTGGTTAGCCGGTCGAATTGGGCTCGATGTTCGTAATTCCAAAAGCGTGTGCACATAGCCATAGCCAGAGTTTCGAGTTAGGAATTCTCAAAAGTTGGGAATTCCCTTCTCTCTTTTTCTTCTTTTTTCTAAAAAAATATGCATCTATCCCTTGATGGATACGAAACTCGAATCCCGAAGGGATACAAAATCGTATCTGTATTCTGTAGGGATACGAAATAGTATCTTGAAGCCAAGGGGATATGAAAAATCATATCCTAAAGGTATACAAAATCGTATCCCGAAGGGATACAAAATTACATTCAAAGGGGATACGAAAAATCATATCCCTGTGGGACACGAAAAATTGTGTCCCTGTGGGACACGAAATCGTATCCCGAAGGGATGTAAATTTTGCATCCTTCCTAACTGCACCCCTTCATATAAATGCTTCGATACGAATCTCCTCTCGTTTCACTTTGCATAAAATCACATCCTAAGGACTTATAGCAATTTTCCCTGAAACCAACGCATCGAAAACCATGCACCCCGCTTTGAATCAAACTCAGGTGGGTTCGAATCTTATGTACGATTCAATTTTTGTGCTTTTGGCATGGGTTTCAGGCAGTTTCATAGCATTTGGTGCACGAGATCATTGTTCAAGAACTAGCCATGGCATCCCGAGGAGACGATGGGCTCATGAGAACGAAATCCTTGGTATACGAACTCCGATTTTGTATCCTCAGGATTTTGTATCCGCAAGGCGATTTGATGAGGGAGAGATCCAAATAAGATATGAAAGAAGGTGATAGCGGCAGTGGAGAGGATTCGAAGTCTAGACTTCATACTTCGAAGAGGGATGCGAAATTGTAATTTCGTATCTGCCCCGAGGAGTCTAAATTGAAGTTGATATCTCGTATCCTGAGTCTGAAGTAGGGATACGAAATTCAGATTTCGCATCCCAAAGAGAGAACACGAAATCAAGGCTTCATATCCCTAAGGGACACAAAATCATGATTTCGATTCCGACCTAGGAGTCGAAATTCTCTAAGCTCTGCGATAAGAAATTTGTACCCTTGGGACTTAGAAAATCCTTGTCCCGGGGGGATACAAAATGAAGGGTAGCACTGGGATGCAAAATTCCTTGAGGCACGTGGGATATGTATTTGCCCGGGTTTAGGGATGCGAATTCGCCTATTTTTGGGGATGTAAAATTTCGTATCCCTGGTACTTAAGCAATTTTTGACCCTTAGGGGGGTTTGATTCATACCCGATTTCTCCATCAAGACATGCCTAAGGAAAATTTATCTCCTAAGTGATTCGTCATCGGACTTGCATCGTTTTCGTGTTGTTAAGTGATTGAATTAGACTCGGATTCAAGTGCGTTGACCAATAATGCCTTCACACTCGAACTAGAACCGATAAGTTAGACCTGTACATAGGATTAGAGCATAAACATGAACTATGGACATGTGAATGAACTACCGATCCGTGGACCTGATTCTCGATCTCAATTATGACGTAATCATGATTTGATGCGAATTCGACGATATCGGTTAACGAAGACGATGGTTTTAGTTTAAGGGGCTAGTATTGTTGATGTGTTCCAAGTTCTTGTTATTATAATTGCATCAGCACCTCACAACACTGCACGTTACATGCTAGTTTACACCAATACAGGAGGAACAAGTTTTTCAGCGTAGTATCTAATGCGACTATCTTACAAGTATAGTTTGCAACGGCATCATGAACTTCTTGGAGACCAAAGTCCTGGAAGCTAAAACTGCGGAACTCCTACCATCCCCGAATGGGTCATCCCACAATTCCAATCCAGGGGCAATGAGCTTGAGATCTCATAATCCTCCACCCCTTTCAACGTGTAAGACCATCTATTGCACCCGACCAGAGTGGGTAGTAAGAAGGACCGCAACAGTCAGACGAGCGCATGTTCGAGTCCATAATACCAAAAGGGGATGGAGATGCAGAAGGAGGCCCCAAGAGAGAAGAGAAAGTGGATATCATGCAGGAGGACACTCCTGAGGCACCAGACATGACGGTGGATGTCGCTATAGTCGATAATCTATTGGATTCGGTTCCTTCGTGGATGGATGAAGCTGCGTTGAGGCGCGTTTGTAAGAAGTGTGACATATCCTGGGACAACATTCGCATCCTCGAGGAAGGGGTGTAACACCCCACGTCCATTAATGTCACTCACAAATGGAATGCATTAACTTCTATGGAGCGTTTTAAGTGAGTATAGAACAGAAACTTAACAACAAGACAGATATAAACAGTACTTGAAAAATTAAAAACTTTATTTCATTGCAGTGGAAAATACATATGTTTGATTACATCATCAAAACCAGAGCCAAGTACATAATATCCATCTTGACTAAATCAAAGTACATAAATTGAAAGACATAATCCCTAATACAAAATAGCCATAAATAAAAGAGAGGCTGAACTTTACTTCAGCGATCCAAGCAATCTTCTAGAAGCAAGAAGCACAGCTGCCCAAAATCAAGCTCCACGGGTGCTAGTTCCAACCTGAGCACCTGGGGGGGAAGAAAGAAAAGAGGAGGAAACAAAGGGGGTTAGACATAAAGTCTGGCGAGTGCGATAACTTTAACAATATAATTACCAAAGTAACTAGGCTAAGGCATAAGTTGGAAAATCAGGAAACGACCATGAACCATTGAGTATGGCAGAGTAAACAAGATGAACAACGATATCGTTAAAGCGCACCTAAACCACTATAAGATAATTACTAAACTACACCAACACTATAAGATAATTGCTATACTGCACCACCACTAGTCACCCTAAGGTTGATCCCGCCTACAGAACTTAATAATGATATTGGTAGTTTCACGCACCCCTAACTGCCTTCATAGGTGCCGCCTGCCCCTATCTCCACTAGGTGTACCCACTACCCCCAAGCGATCGGCTCCCTAACTCGTAGATACCTGTTTGGCCCCACAGTGACGTGTATCACTCCCCAAAGTGGCAACCCGATACCACAAATAATGCATGGCTTATACCTACACAATGCAACGTCTTACCTACCAGCCCGGGTCCGCACAGGCATACGAACTGTTGGACTTGCGTTGCCACCGCTAACCCGATTTGGCCTCTTACAGTCAAGCCCAGTATGCGTGTCCCATCCTCGACTTGGGTCGAGCCCAAAAACATACGTATGGGTTACTGGTTGAAATGGGCCCCCATTACTTGACACAAGCTATCCACCTAAGCTTGGTCCCCTCTAGTACATCCCACTCAACACACTTCTTATTCATGTTTCAATTACATGTTTCATTTTTGGTTAAGTGTTTCTAATCGTATTTCAAATGCCTCCCAAGGCACCCACTAGATTCCACATGCCACTTAAGGCACCCACTTAACCCCCTCATGCCCCACTACATGTTTATCTGGTTACGTGTTTCTTAATTCATTAAGACCATAACATCATAAAGACCTCTCATATTAGACTGGCATTTGTGGCATCTGGATTTGTCGGGCGGGTCCGGGCAGTCTTACACCACAAAAGAGCCTAACCTCGTGTCTTTGTAATTGTTACGTATTTAATTTATGCCTAAGACCTCCTACATTTGACTGGCATTTGTGGCAGCTGGATTTGTCAGGCGGGTCCGGGCAGTCTTACACCACAAAAGAGCCTAACCTCGTGTCATAGACGATCAATTACTCCAAATTAATCATTCCCCAATTTGAATTACTTTCCCTATTCAAATTATCAATTAATTCTAAATTTAACTATAGCCATAATTGACTCAATTATGTCCATCTATTTATGGTATGTAAAATCATACCAATTTTCATCACAATTTATTTTATGCCTTTTAAGGCATTTATGCCAATTCTTAATATTAAATCATTTAATATTATCCCCTTACCCCATGTTGTATGTTTGTTCGTTTAACGTAAAATATACGTTAGACTTGAATAGTCTAACTCATGGAATAAAGAGAAAACATCACAACATACATATAACTAAAACTAGATCTAAACATAAGGGTGAACTTGCATGTGTGAATGATGTTCTACATCTAAAACTTGCAAGGCCAAAGTTTCAATTTGCATAAAACTACATACTTTCATAAAACTACATATGTCATAGACCCAAATCCAAAGGTGTAAACTTGTTGAGATAATGGTCACAAACTTGCATAAATCATGTATGTCATTGATCTACATCTAAAGGTGTAAACTTGCATAGGCAATAACCATGAACTAGCATAACATGATTCATGTTCAAACACATGTATTCATATAAACTTGCATATGTGATTTATGCAACATAACAATGGTATAAACTTACATCTAAACATGTAAACTAGCATGTAGAATTTGGCATATAACTCACACATGGCATAGCCTAACTTTAGATCTAAAATAGACGTCATGAAGCATTTAAGGTTATACGTATAATTTCCCCCAACTTGCATATGATTCATGTCTTAATAAAAATCTAAACTTGCATACATACTTATGATTTATCATATGAATCAACATACCCAAACTAGCATATGAACAACATGGTGATTCGATTATACATTAGCATCATAGAATTTACAACATAAACATCACAATTTTACTACATGAATAATTCACATCATATCCAAATAATCCACATCATAACTCAATCCAATTAATTTGCTAATTATTTTATTAAAATTATCGAACTCACAATTCATAGAAGCTCTTGAATTCTGAATTCTGAGTTCTGAAGTTGTAATAGCTTTCCTTTGAAGAAGATTCGTTGTTTAAGTTGAAAAGAATTGAATTAGATTAGCTTCCTTCCTCTCTAATTGGTGGCGGCTATGCTGAGTTGCTAGGTGACGGCATGGAGGCCATGAATCTAATTTTGTCTTGATTTTAGGGTTTGAGTCTAGAGGTGTTTTTATAGAGTTTAGGATTAGTTTAAGCCGTCTGATCAACCCAGAACTAATCGCAGCCAATCAGAGCATATCAGAAACCCTAATGAGTCAGCATATAGTCATCAACAGGTCATTAAACAAATCTGCCCAGGGGGGGGGGGGGGGGGGGCAGGTCGACCCCCAGGTCGACCCTATGGTCGACCTGGTCAGGGAAGGTCGACCGCCAGGTCGACCCTATGGTCGACCTGGACCTAGTGGGAATTTTCCCGCCTAGCCCGTCTGACTCCGAAATTTGGATTCTCTGAAATCTGTTTTGAATTTTCTGAAACTTCTGATGGCCATAACTTCTTCATACGAAGTCCAATTCACGCAAACTCGGACTCTATCTCAACCAAAACTCCGAGACGAACACAATGGCGCAACCCGTTTCCCTTAATTCTCATGTCTGAGATTAGTTATTCTTTATTTTGTGAACATTAATGTTAACAGAAATACGGGGTGTTACATTCTCCCATCCTTAAAGGATTTCGCCCCCGAAATCTCCAAGTTAAGGAGAATGCATATCCTACCATCCAAACAACCATCTACTCAACCATCAAACACAGGCATCCATTGTCCTTAAAAAATTCTAATGATGTATGAACATATGCAAGAAGTGTGTGTATATGTTCCTTATGTAATGCGAAATCAGGCGGTCTACTGATTCAGTTGACCTCCTTATGCAAACCATGATAGTGTCATGCGTCCATTATGTATGCGAAAGAACCCTATCGATACATATTATTTCTACATGTGTGCACAACCATTCACCAAAATGCAACATCCATATGATGGTACAACCATTATACAACCATTAACTTAATATGCACACACATTTATATGCAATATGCAATATGAAGTGACTGAGCCGATCTATTGCCTAAAGTGTGTGTATATGCATCCACGAGCGACCACTAGCAAACACTTGCATCCACATGCATCCATCATACATAACACGTCTCAAACACATGTTTCAACCATAGGACTACCCTATTTAAAGGTCAAAGATACTAGCGAGAGGACACACTAAAGATAAGATAAGTACAAGCTAAGCGATAAAGGAGAAATTAAAAGACATACCCTCGAAAAGAAAAGGGTATAATGAACGCATCTTCTCTTCCGTCTCCCAAGTAGTGTTGCTCTCATCATCTCCCCATTGCACTTTGACTAGCTTGACCTCTTGATTCCTTAACTTCTTAATCTCCGACCCAAGAATGCACGTAGGAGCTCGTCGAATCGTCGCATCACGCTCTATCTCCACCTCTCTAAGCAAGCTTGGCTTTACCACTTCCGCGGTCTCTTACAAGCATTTCCTCAAATGTGATACATGGAATACATCGTGTACGCCACTAAGTCTCTTGGGCAACTCCACTCTATACGCCATCTGCCTAATCTTCTCCTTAATAGGAAACGACCCTACGAACCTTGGTGCTAACTTCCCAACGGACCTAAAGCGAACAACATTCCGTAATGGAGACACCTTGACAAAGACCATGTCCCCAATATCAAACTCAAGATCTGACCTCCTCTTGTCCGCATAAAATTTTTGCCTATCTTGCGTCGTCTTCATCCTCCTTCGAATCAAATCGATATTTTCTGAAGTCTCTCTAATCATATCGGGCCCAAGTAAGATCTTAGCTGTAGACTCCCACCAACATGTAGGCGAACGACACGGCCGTCCATAAAGAGCCTCGAACGGTGCCATGCCATTGCTAGACTGAAAGCTGTTATTATATGCGAACTCCACCAATGAAAGATGTTCCTCCCATGTACCTTCGAAATCTAAGACACACAACCTCAATAGGTCCTCAAGAATACGATTCACCCTCTCGATCTGGCCGTCCGTCTGAGGATGATATGCGGTGCTCAAACATAACTGAGTCCCTACCGCCTCTTGCAAGCTTTACCAAAATTCGCTAGTAAAGATAGGATCGCGGTCGCTCACTATGCTAAAAGGAACACCGTGCAAATGAACTGTTTCTCAAATGTATACGGAGGCTAACCATGGAGCAGTCCTCTTACTCTTCACGGGAATGAAATGGGCGCTCTTAGTAAATCTGTCTACCACGACCCAAATCCCAGTGTTACCCTTCCTCGATCTCGGTAATCCGTCAACAAAGTCCATGGAGACGCTTTCCGACTTCCATTGTGGGAACTCCAATGGGTGAAGCAATCCACCGGGCTTTTTTTGCTCTGCTTTTACTTGTTGGCACACCAAGCATCTCGCGACAAACTCAGCCATGTCCCTCTTCATACCGGCCCAAAAGTAAACTCGTCTTACATCTTGTCCCCGCCGGGATGGATGGTCATCTTCGAGCGATGTGCATCATCAAGAATGGTCTTCCTTATGTCCTCGTCTTTTGGTACACAAAGTCTACCGTCCCTACGTAACCAACCCTTATCATCTAGGGTATACCTATGGAGATGGCTCGATGACTCCCCTCCTTTGAGCTTCTCTACTAACTCAACCAACTTTGGGTCATCTCGCCGTGCCTCGCCAATCCGCCCCAAAAGCGTAGGTCTAACCTCCAAGGATGCTAGCAAACCGGGTACAAAGTCAATGGAAGGTTCAAAATCAAACGTAGAGATGAACTCTAAGCTTCGCCACTCAACAAACAACGGACAAGGACAACCTTTTTCTACTTAAGGCATCCGCCACCATGTTACCCTTGCCAGGGGTATATCCTATCTCAAAGTCGTAGGATGCTAAGAATTCCATCCACCTTTGTTGCCTTTAGTTCAAGTCCTTCTAAGAGAATAAGTATTTTAGCGATTTGTGGCCAATGAACAATTCGAATTTTTCGCCAAGAAGATAATGACGCCAAGACTTAAGCGTGAAAACAATAGCGGCCAACTCTAGGTCATGTGTAGGGTAATTTCTCTCATGCACTCTCAACTGCCTTCCACCATAGGCTATTGCCCTTCCCTCTTGCATTAAGACTGCGCCTAGTCCTATCCCATAAGCATCGGTATAAACGGTAAATGGCTTACTCCCATCTGGCAACACTAAGACCGGGGCTGTGGTCAAAGCTCTCTTTAGACGTTGGAGCACATCATCATAATCTACGTCCCATGTGAAAACTAGGTTCTTCTTCGTCAAGCATGTTAATGGAGCTGACATTTTTGCGAAGTCCTTGATAAACTTCCTATAGTAGCCAGCCAACCCTAAGAAACTCCTCACCTCGGTAGCATTTTTAGGGACCTTCCAATCTTGGATGGCCACTACCTTTGCGGAATCCACGGCTATCCCTTCTTTGGAAATCACGTGCCTTAAGAATCGCACTTCCTCCCTCCAAAAGTGACATTTAGAAAATTTATCTTTAAGGCTATGCGCTCGGAGAGTCTCCAACACTTCCCTAAGATGTAAGGCATGCTCTTCCTTGTTCTTAGAAAAGATCAAGATGTCGTCCACAAAGACTACCACGAATTTATTAAGGTACTCCCTAAACACCCTACTCATCAAGTCAACAAAGTATGTGGGGGCGTTTGTCAAATCGAAGGGCATCACAAGCCACTCGAAGAAACCGTCCGGAGTCCTGAAGGCAGTCTTGTCTATGCTATCCTCAGCCACTCTCAACTGATGGAAACTAGTGGCTAAGTCCAACTGCGAAAACACTCAGGCGCCAACTAATTGATTGAAGAGATCGCCAATCCTCGGCAGTGGGTGTCTATTCTTCTTAGTAAGCTTATTAAGTTCTGTATAGTCCACACAAAGTCTAAGGGACCCATCTGCCTTCGTGGAAAATACTATTGGTGCACCCCGCTCCGATATACTACGTCTGATGAACCCCTTCTCAAGCAACTCCTTCACTTGCTTACTGAGTTCTCTTCTCTCTTTTGGAGCCATGTGGCGCACTGGTAATGCAACTAGCTTTGCATTATCTACTAGATATATTCGAAAGTCTATCTCACGTTTTGGTGGTAAATCCCTCACCTCATCGAAAACATCAACATATTCAAGGACTATGGGAACATAATGTAAGTCATCATCGGATGCGTCAAGGGATTCTAGGTAACTAAGCATTACTGGACCTCTAGGGTCACAAGAAATATCAAGGGTCTTTCCACAACGAGTCAACAATCTAACTACCTTTCTTTCACAATCTAGGATGGCCCCATATCTAGTTAGCCAATCCATACCTAGAATTAAACCATAGCCCATGAAGCCAAGAACAAAGGCGTTGCATTCAAACTCAACGCCCACAATAAACACTCTTAAATCCCGACAAATCATAGAAAGATGAGCCGAACCACCAATAGGATTTGAGACTACTAAGGGATCCATAACTAGACTAGTATCTAGGTGCAGTGTTTCAACTAATGATGTTGATATAAACGAATGTGATGCGCCAGAATCGAACAAAGTACAGACAGGATGATCAAACAGAAAAACTAAACTTTCAACGGAAATTGCTTTACCTCGTTCTTGCAGTGGTGGGACCACGAGAGCCTGAACTTGTCTCCTTGCCTGCCGTGGTGCCATGAGAGCCTGCACCTATCCTCCTGAGGTAGGCCCTGCCCTCTGCCTTTTCCTTGGGCAGTCCTTAATAAGATGTCCCGCCTCGCCATAGTGGAAACAACCAGTCTTCTTTTTCTTCCTACAATCTTTGCTTAGATTGCCGGGTGTCCCACAGTTAAAGCATGTTTTCTTTCCCTTAGGATTGTTGCCTTTGCCACCTTTCTTGTTCTGTTGTTGCTGTTGCGGCTTCTTTTGATCCCCTTTCTTCTCGGGTGCCTTATCCATGCCTCCACTATACTTTCTCCATTTGTGACCTCCGACCAACAAGAAACTTCGTCCTTCATCAACCAAGCAGCTAGTCGAACCTTCCTCCCTCCGTCTATCTCAAAGATACCGACAAGTCCTCCACTTCCTTGAGCCAACTTCTAGCCCCGACAGACGTCTAAGTCCCATGAAGCGATTTTCCGCCCTTCGCACGGAAGTCCTCATATATCTTAGGAAATAAAAAGCATCTATACGCGGAGGAAGAAATTCAAAAAGGGAGAGAGGAAGAGATTCAAAATGGAGAATCAAAAGAATGATATATGGCTCTTGGGGATTATGTTTTTCAAAAATAAGCTTTTCTCTTGAAAATTCTTTCCTTAGAACATACTTTTGAAGGTACTTCTTTATAAAAATTGTTTTTCAAAAACACTTTTCAAAATTCATATCTGTTATGGTAACCTTCAGCTCTGATACCGCGTGTAACACCCCACGTCCATTAATGTCACTCACAAAGGGAATGCATTAACTTCTATGGAGCGTTTTAAGTGAGTATAGAACAGAAACTTAACAACAAGACATATATAAACAGTACTTGAAAAATTAAAAACTTTATTTCATTGCAGCGGAAAATACATATGTTTGATTACATCATCAAAACCAGAGCCAAGTACATAATATCCATCTTGACTAAATCAAAGTATATAAATTGAAAGACATAATCCCCAATACAAAATAGCCATAAATAAAAGAGAGGCTGAAATTTACTTCAGCGATCCAAGCAATCTTCTAGAAGCAAGAAGCACAGCTGCCCAAAATCAAGCTCCACTGGTGCTAGTTCCAACCTGAGCACCTGGGGGGGGGGGGGGAAGGAAGAAAAGAGGAGGAAACAAAGGGGGTCAGACATAAAGTCTGGCGAGTGCGATAACTTTAACAATATAATTACCAAAGTAACTAGGCTAAGGCATAAGTTGGAAAATCAGGAAACGACCATGAACCATTGAGTATGGCAGAGTAAACAAGATGAACAACGATATCGTTAAAGCGCACCTAAACCACTATAAGATAATTACTAAACTACACCAACACTATAAGATAATTGCTATACTGCACCACCGCTAGTCACCCTAAGGTTGATCCCGCCTACAGAACTTAATAATGATATTGGTAGTTTCATGCACCCCTAGCTGCCTTCATAGGTGCCGCCTGCCACTATCTCCACTAGGTGTACCCACTACCCCCAAGCGATCAGCTCCATAACTCGTAGATACCCGTGTTGGCCCCACAGTGGGGTGTATCACTCCCCAAAGTGGCAACCCGATACCACAAATAATGGACGGCTTATACCTACATGATGCAACAACGTATTACCTACCAGCCCGGGTCCACACACGCATATGAACCCATTGGACTTGCTTGCCACCGCTAACCTGGTTTGGCCTCTTACAGTCAAGCCCAGTATGCGTGTCCCGTCCTCGACTTGGGTCGAGCCCACAAAGATACGTAAGGGTTACTGGTTGAAACGGGCCCCCTTACTTGACACAAGCTATCCACCTAAGCTTGGTCCCCTCTAGTACATCCCACTTAACCCACTTCTTATTCATGTTTCAATTACATGTTTCATTTTTGGTTAACTGTTTCTAATCATATTTCAAATGCCACCCAAGGCACCCACTAGATTCCACATGCCACCCAAGGAACCCACTTAACCCCATCATGTCCCACTATATGTTTATCTGTTTAAGTGTTTCTTAATTCATTAAGACTGTAATCTCATAAAGACCTCTCACATTAGACTGGCATTTGTGGAAGCTGGATTTGCCGGGCAGGTCCGGGCAGTCTTACACCACAAAAGAGCCTAACCTCGTGTCTTTACAATTGTTACGTATTTAATTTATGCCTAAGACCTCCCGCATTAGACTGGCATTTGCGACAGCTGGATTTGCCGGGCGGGTCCGGGAAGTCTTACACAACAAAAGAGCCTAACCTCGTGTCTTAGACAATTAATTACTCATAATTAATCATTCCCTAATTTGAATTACTTTCCCTATTCAAATTATCAATTAATTCCAAATTTAACTATGGCCATAATTGACTCAATTATGTCCATCTATTTATGGTATGTAAAATCATACCAATTTTCATCATAATTTATTTTACGCCTTTTAAGGCATTTATGCCAATCCTTAATATTAAATCTTTTAATATTATCCCCTTACCCCACGTTGTACGTTTATTCGTTTAGCGTAAAATGTACGTCAGACTCGAATAGTCTAACTCATGGAATAAAGAGAAAACATCACAACATACATATAACTAAAACTGGATCTAAACATAAGGGTGAACTTGCATGTGTGAATGATGTTCTACATCTAAAAGTTGCATAGGCCGAAGTTACAATTTGCATAAAACTACATACTTGCATAAAACTACATATGTCATAGACCCAAATCCAAAGGTATAAACTTGTTGAGATAATGGTCACAAACTTGCATAAATCATGTATGTCATAGATCTACATCTAAAGGTGCAAACTTGCATAGGCAATAACCATAAACTTGCATAACATGATTCATATTCAAACACATGTATTCATATGAACTTGCATATGTGATTTATGCAACATAACAATGGTATAAACTTACCTCTAAACATGTAAACTAGAATGTAGAATTTGGCATATAACTCACACATGTCATAGCCTAACTTTAGATCTAAAATAGATGTCATGAAGCATATAAGGTTATACATACAATTTTCCCCAACTTGCATATGATTCATGTCTTAATAAAAATCTAAACTTGCATACATACTTATGATGTATCATATGAATCAACATACCCAAACTAGCATTTGAACAACATGGTGATTCGATTATACATAAGCCAATCATAAAATTACAACATAGATGATCACAACTTTACAAGATAGCATCATAGAATTTACAACATAAACATCACAATTTTACTACATGAATAATTCACATCATATCCAAATAATCCACATCATAACTCAATCCAATTAATTTGCTAATTATTTTATTAAAATTATCGAACTCACAATCCAGAGAAGGTCTTGAATTCTGAATTCTAAGTTTTGAAGTTGTAATAGCTTTCCTTTGAAGAAGATTCGTTGTTTAAGTTGAAAAGAATTGAATTAGATTAGCTTTCTTCCTCTCTAATTGGTGGCGGCTATGCTGAGTTGCTAGGTGACGGCATGGAGGCCATGAATCTAATTTTGTTTTGATTTTAGGGTTTGAGTCTAGAGGTGTTTTTATAGAGTTTAGGATTAGTTTAAGCCGTCCGATCAACCCAGAATTAATCCCAGCCAATAAGAGCATATCAGAAACCCTAATGAGTCAGCATCTAGTCATCAATAGGTCATAAAACAAATCTGCCGGGGGGGGGGGGGGGAGGGGCAGGTCGACCCTATGGTCGACCTGGTCAGGGAAGGTCGACCTGACACTGGCGGGAATTTTCCCGCCTAGCCTGTCTGACTTCGAAATTTGAATTTTCTGAAATCTGTTTTGAATTTTCTGAAACTTCCGATGGCCATAACTTCTTCATACGAAGTCCAATTCACGCAAATTCGGACTCTATCTCAACCAGAATTCCGAGACAAACACAATGGCGCAACTCGTTTCCCTTAATTCTCACCTCTGAGATTAGTTATTCTTTAATTTTTGAACATTAGTGTTGACAGAAATACGGGGTGTAACAAGGGGATAAGGCACACGTGTCTTCGGAAGGGCATACTGCCCGAAACATGCATATATGCATTGCCGGATGTGTGCCCCCATCCTAGGAGTCTGTTTGGGATATGTTGTGCTACTTTCGCTTTGCGCCAACGCAGTTCCATCCGAACGTGTATGCCTTCCTACTCACTACATGTATCTTGTTCTCGGAACACCTGCACATAGTATCAATCGAAGAGGACATTCGTTTTCTTTTTCAAATGAAAAGAAGATTTGTCGCCGTGGCTTCTCTTGTCTACTTGGAGGTGGAAGCCAATACCTGAATCATCCTGGGATCATGGAATAGGCTCAACGATTTTAACTATGATTGTAGCTATTTTCGGTGTCCCCCAGGTTTCATATGGCGATGGTTGACCGGAAGTAAATGCTTCATTTTTGTTTTGGGTTCATAGTTAATCGAGTCGTAAGCTCGAGATTAACTTAATATTCATGTGACAAATATACCCTCGAGTCCCCAAGGCAAGGTGTATCACGAGCGACTTGAAGCGCTGTGGGCTATTCCAACTGAATCCCGCACTGCCCAAAACATATTGATCGATCGTCTACTTCACCAAGCGGGCCTACTTCTTGAAGGTTGTTCAATAGGCTATTTGGGTGGTGTTGGAGAAGGAGAAGGGGCATAAGATGAGGGAGGAAACAATTATCTGGGTCCACAAGTAAGAGTGCCCCCTATCGTTCCCTAGTGACATAAGACCGTAGGAGCTCAAGGGGAATCTAGTGGACGCGGTGACAGTGATGATGAGATGATTACCGGAGGAGAGGGTCTGATGACCACCCTTGTCCCAGGTTGATTTCCCTATTTTCCACCTCTAGGGCCACCGCATCGCGGAAAACAGAGGGCTAGTTTAAAGATTTGTACAAAGTCCTGATTAAACTAACAATGTCTTGGCCGAGTGGTACAAGTATTGGAAGCCTTGCGCGAAATGTTGGGGAGGTCACCCTTTCAAGTAGGCTAAAATCTGGTCTGTGGTGGGAACATTTAGGACACACACTCATAGACATTGTATGACAAAACATTTATTTGTGTGCGTGGAATGTTCGAGTTTAAATATAAATCTGCTCTGTGCCAGTGCAATGGTTAGAGAAAGTGATAAATACCAAGGTTGAGGGTATGGAAGTCACTGACCATAAAAGATCAGGGCTGTGAGTAGTTTCGGGAGGAGTACAAAATTGTTTTTACAGCCCAATGTTCTAATGACAGCAGCGGTAACCGGTGCCATAGAGTCTGACCCCGACACGTGAATTCTTCGTTACCCCCTGTTCACCAATCGGGGGCAGATATCAGGCAAGAAATTGTAAGCACAAGGCAACATGTGTCAATGATACCTCCTTATGCACCACCTGCAAAGCCTGTGACCAAATTTGTAAGTAAGAAGATAGCGCCCGAAGGGTCGGGTCATAGGAAGAAAACAGCAACAAAGCGGGGTCCAGCATTGCCTGATATGTCGGAGGTTGCATAGCTCATTAACGATGAGAAAAAAGAGAAACTCTAGAAGTCATTCCCTAGCTTCTACTTCAATAAGCTGGTGTGGCTACCGAACATTCATCAGACTCGATGGAAGTGGACAATGATGTGTACAACAAGGTGTAGGATGTTTACTTTCAATTTAGGGCAACGTATAAGTACACAAGGAAGTTCTCCTAAATGATTTTTAAAAAGAATGTAGCACTCCAAAATCTATAGCTAGTGGTTGAAGCTGAGAGATGGATCCTCAAGAATCGAGAGGATGAATTGAGTAAGATAATGTTTCATCTCGCATCTATTTTCGCATATTCAAGTAACACGTTTGTGTGCTAACTCTCTGTTGCTGAAATAGAGGATGTAGAAAGGGAGCTCAAGAAAGTCAAAGCTAAGGCAAAAGACGCCCGGGAATCATATAAAGACACGTTGACCTTAGTTTCCTCCCAGAATACCGCGCTTGAATAAGGCAATAAATCTATGTCCTAAGATAACAAGCGGCTGGTGTAAGAGAACAAGGGGTGCATCAGCTCTAAGAGAGCAACGCACCTCTGACCCAGGAGAATGAAAAGCAACGAGCAGAAAATGAGATAGCACAATGCCTCATTAAAGAACGAAGAGATGAGGAAGCTTCTAGATTCAAGCAATGCCGAGCTCGAATGTGCGAGGAAAGAAAAACAAAGAGTTGAAGACCTGAACAAAGAAGTGTTGGGTCAGGTAGATAGCATAAAAGATGAGCACCAGGTAGAAGTGGAGATGCTTGAGACTGAAATTGCGGAGAAAGAGGAGAGAGTGTTGGCATCGTTAGAGCTGTCAATGTGGGGTTTGTATGTCAAGGCACTTTGACTCCCCGGAATCTCATGTATCGAAGACTATCCCCAAATTCTGGCTCAGACCCAGGACAAACTGGTGGAGCATGAGGCCAGGAAGCGGTAGGTGGCCTCAGTTGATGAGTTTGAGCTAATTTTTGAGTACTTGAATGAGGAAGAGTGTCGTGTGTTGGCTGAAGGAATGGCATTATTAAGAGAGGATTCTGAGGCGAAGAGGGTGGCACAACTTACTGCCACCAAAGGGAAAGCAGTAACTATTGAGAGCAAGATAGTTGCTCATGTATCTAAATTAGGCAGCTCTTAGCACCAGCAGTTGTCTCACTCATCTCTACAAGTGGTCTGTTAGTCCCAACCCCCATAGTTAAAGAGTATGATCCCAATTATTTGGGTTTGGGACACAGAGCTCCCTTTAGCCAATACTCAAGAGCACTATGCCTGGGTTTGGTATGGAAACTCAAGGGGAGCAGGTGGGAGAGGGATCCAGTCACATGGACACGTCTTCGGATATGGAGTTTGGAGAGTTCAAAATGGACGATCTCTTCCCATAGTTGAAAGGAAAACCTAAGGAGGGGTGACTGGACCAATGGAACTGGACGAGAAAACCATTCATGAGTTAGTTGAAAAGAGAAAAGCTCGGCAGCTTGCCAAGTCAAAGGAACATGAGGAGAAGATGAAAGTTGATGAGGCATCCCTTCAAATAGCTCAGGGGAGGCAAGCTGCGAAAAAGACTTAAGCCAAGTTGCAGGACGCGGTAAAAAAAGCCAATGATGAGGCCGCCAAGAAAAGGGCTGATGATGATTTTAAGAGGCTGAAGGCAGAGGAGCAAACGAAACTAAAGACAAGGCGCGAAGTCCAAAAAAAGCTGATAGGTAGGCCAAGAGGAAGGCCGACGGGGATGCTAAGAAGGACAAGGAAACTGAGAAAGAGAAGGACACCTCGGCGGTGTTGGCACCATCTAGCGAGGTCACACCTAAGCCCCTAAAAATGATTGGACCACTGGAAACAGAGACCACCGACATCTCAAGTGGTGACAATGAGGAGGGATTCTTGATGAAGTACCGAAGACGCCTCCTCTGATAAAGGGAATAAGGTAAGTGGAGGAAGAAGATCTAGAAAGAAGAAGTCGCAGGATGACGATGAGCTGTCCACAGCCGAATCCAAGAAGAGGAAGAGGGGCTTCATGTCGAAGTGATTGTTATAGGTAACTTTTTGGTTATGTAGGCCGATAGAATACACGGGTATGACCCTTTCTTTTGGATGTCTGATGTGGTTTTCATGTACATCACGTCACTAAAAAAAATTTCGTTGTAGTTTGTTTTGTGAATGATAGTTAGTTAACTTTGCTTACATCACATGTTATTCTAAGTGTTTGAATTTTCATCTATGCTTTCCAGTTTTTATGCTTGCATAGATGTACTCATCGTTGCACTTAAACGAAATGTAGTTTGTGGCCTCGCTCTTGGCATACCCAAGTCGTGTGAATTCCAAGTGTGATGATCCCATTCTCGATATCTACTTTCGGTTGTTGATCTCAAGTCACTTGGAATATAAGTGAGTGAGCTTCGTTCTCATGATTTCCTTTCAGACATTAGTCTTGAGTTGTCAGGAGTCGTGAATAGATGTCGTTGTTTCACCCTTTATACTCTCCTGCCGTTTCGTTTGGGTTAGAGTTTAAGGGCATCGTTGGTTCTCCAATTTTATACTCGGACCCGAGTTATCTAGAACAGAGTTAGCCAAGCAAGCGGTCGACATGACACTTACTTTACTTGTGGGTTTCCCCTAAGTCCGAAGACTAAAGGATGGAGTTGGTTACTCAAGTTTGATGAGCGTCACGAGTTATTTATACTTGACCTTGTCGTTGGTTCGAGACTCGAATTGACTTGTGAAGGGCGGAACACATCACATGGTATTGAGTCTTGGTAATGTATGCAGTTCGATAATTATCACAACTCGAACATACTATGCAGAAAGTAAATAAACCAAGAATATGGTTGCCCTAATTTTCTTTACTGGTAACTTTTGGCAGTAATGCCTTTTCTTTGCAATGCCTTGAACTTTGAAAAAAACATTGGTGAAAGTATAAAATCTGTATAGTAAACTATGTAAAATAGCGGAGAAGATGTTCCATGTTGTAACAACCCGTATTTTTATAACATGTTAAAACCATAAATCAAGGCAGAATTAATTTTTAAAATAAGAATCAAGAGAAACGGGTTACTTCGTTGCATTCGTCTCGGAATTCTGCTTGAAATAGAGTCCGAGTTTGCATAAAACGGATACCGTACGAAGAAGATATGGACGAACGAAGTTAGGCAGAAAAACCAGAAACGGGCCAGAATGCACTGGCGCACTTGGGAAGTGCGCTAGAAAAAATTGCACTGGCGCACTTGGGAAGTGCGCCTATGCAATTTTGCACTAGCGCACTTGGCAGGTGCGCCCAGGACGAGCAGAAACCTGCTTGGTCAGGCCCTGGCTGGCCTGTTCGGGTTCTGGTCGAATTTCTGAGCTCTGGTGTGTCATTAGGGCTGACTTGTCATTTTCTGATTGGCTTTTCTTGAGATGGATGGCCTTGATTTCTTCTAGCTTCATCGACGGCTCTAATTAGTTTGAAACCCTATATAAACAGCCTCCTAGCCTCATTCTCTTTACACCATTCTTCTCTAACCTTATGCTGCTCAAACTCTTGATGATCATGGCTTCTTCTTCTTCCTCTAAAATAAATTTATCAATTAAATTAAAACGCGAAGATTATTTCTTGAAGATTATGGCCAAGAATTTCTTATTGGTGATTTGCTTCTATAATCAAAGCAAAGATTCAACGATTCAACAATTCAACGACTATTTTCTAGACTTGACTTCTGCATCTAAATTTCTTAGACCACGATCTGTAAGTTCCAGTTACTTTTAGATAAAAACTATAAATCTAATATAGGCATGTTAAATTGGAATTAATTTATGTATCTATTCTTGTTTTCTTCTCGGATCTTGACTATTAGGAATATTCTCTACGACGTTGAAACTATTGTTAATGGCATAAGACTATGAATACGCCTATGACTGTGAACATAAGACTACGCCTATGACTGTGAACATAAGACTATGCCTATGCCTATGACTTTGAACATAAGACTATGCCTATGCCTATTGACTGTGAATATAAGACTATTGCCTATAACTATGACAAGGACAATTGTGGCTAATCACCTATGAGGTTATTGCCTAGGATTATGACTATGAAATTTGATCTAAGCTTGACTTTCTATTCAGAATTATTTTCTTTATTCTTGATTTTGGGATTTTTTTTATTTAAGTTAGATCTATCAATGTTCTCGAACCTAGATTATCATTCAAACATTTTCATGTTCATAATGTTATCAGAGCTATATGCCTGCGATGTTTTAATCAATTTATTCAGTTATGTCATGCCTTGGAAATAAATGGATAATAGGACAATGTTTATTATGTTATATGTGGAATTGAATGATATTGATCTATGCCTGTGGTTATATTTTATTATCATGTTGAATTGGGAGTTAATGAATAAGTCTATTCATATGTATATGAACTTGAAGTATAACCCGTTGTGACAAGTAGTGTAGTTTATCACGTTATGCAAGTTTTAGGTTGTAAAATCATATCACATATGTGACCAAATGTTAGATCTACATGTTTATGTGTATATGTTAAACCTATGTCATATTTCAAGTTCACACTTATTCATATGTTCGTGATTGATTTGCAAGTTCACATATATGTAAGTTGATTTAGTCTATGTTGCAAATTCACATATATGTATGATGGTTTAGTCTACGTTGCAAGTTCACACCTATGATATTCATGTTGATTATTTTGCAAGTACACACCTATGATGTTCATATTGTCTATGCCAAAAAGATGCCAAGTTTACCCCTATGTCGTGTTTATGTTAATGAATCTCTTTATGCCAATTTTGCATACATTAAATTAGGCTAAGTTTTAGCCTAATATTATATCCCAAAAATCATGCGAACGGAAAATTAGGCTAAGATTGTTAGCCTAATATTTATACGGGGTAACGTTGGGAAAAATTGGTAATTATAGGAAACTTGGTATGAAACTGGCCATGAAACTTGACATGAATCTTGAAACATGAACATTGTTATAACTTGAATCTGGATGTGGGCATGAAACTTGCCTTGAAAACTTGACACGAACTCGACATGAAAACTTGAACATGGACATGACACTAGAATGAACTTGAAAATGGCCAACTCGAGGTTGGGGAGAGTTTGCAGTGTAAATCTGCCCGGAACCGTCCGATAAATCCAGTGACTGCAAACAATAGGATCCAATGTGAGTAGTTGGTCATATCGCGCTTGTAACCCGAGGTTAGACTGAGTTGTGGTGTAAATCTGCCCGGAACCGCCCGGCATATCCAGTGACCACAACAATAGGTCTAATGTGAGAGGTTGGGGTGCATTAATGAATTAATGCCACATGATAGGGTTAAGTCATGAACATGAAAGACAACACTTAACCAACTGGAGACATGATTGGTAGGGTTAGGTCATGAACTTGAACAACAACACCTAACCAACTTGACACATGAATTGTAGGACTAAGTCACGAACTTCAATGACAACACTTATCCAATTTGACATTCTAGACTTATAAGGGTTAAGTCTCGAATTTAAATGACAACACTTAACCTACTGGACAGAAACCCTAGTTACGCAGTCCATTTCAGCAGTAACCCACTAGATGTATCAGGGTACCCTGGAACTAGGCAGGGTGGGGCACGATTACTGGAGTAACAACCCGTAAAATCTGGGCCAGTTTAAAATTTTTATTTTGGCCATTTTAGCGAATTTAGATTATTTAAAATGAATTATTTTAAATAATATCGACGTGAAATTTATTTTGAATATAATTCGAACGTATATATTATATACGTCGTCGTTAGAATATATAATAATTATATATAATTATAAAAGGAATAGAAAATGGCGCGGTAGTTCGAAAATTCGATTTCTAATTTCAAATGAATATACAGAATTCAATATAAGTCAGAATTGAACGAAACAAGAAATATTTGAATCTGTATAACTATATCTTTGTAACGAAGTTAACAAACTGTGATTTCATCTTAGAAATGATAAGATATGTCCAGTTTAAAATTAGAAATAGTCGCTGTGGAATTTATATATATTTTTATATATATAAGGCCCTTAAAAATGGACATTTTGCAAATGACCTCGGATTTCGACGAAACCAGTTTTGTTGGGTCCGTGATGTAAAGTTATTGCTAGGTTTCAAATTTCATATTTTTTCGAATCAATATGTGAGCGTGGCAAAGGAAAACGCGTTTGACCAGTTTCAGTTGATTTTAATCGACTGGAAATTGGCCATTTTTCTAACGGTCTCAGAATTCGACGAAACTAGTTTTGTTAGGACCGTATCGTCAATACGAAGCTAGAAAATATTTTTCTGGAATTTTTCTAGTTAGTATGTGACCCCGGTAATTTGAAATGTACGTTTAAAATTCAATATAGTGATTTAAATGTAAATTTAACGGAAACTGATTAAAACAGTCGAATCAGCTTGCGATACATATCCCATTGTGTTCGGAATGGGGGTATTACGTTAGGGATGACAGTCGTTGGACCCAGTTCGGTGTTCGTATGTAAAAGTCAACTTTTAATAATAATAAAATAATAATATAAATAAATAAAAAAAAAACCTTTTCTCCCTTAAACCCTCTGGCCCCCTCCCCCGTTTAGTTTCAGATTCAATAGTATAAAAAAAAAAAGAAAAAAAAAAACCCCTAGTTCGCGACGCCCGCCGGCCCCCCCCCCTGAAGCGCCGCCGCCCATCACCGCCCCCTCCCTCGTACAACGAGCCCCACCGAAGCCCCCCCCAGATCGAACGAGCCCCATCGAAGCCCCCCCAGATCGCACGAGCCCCACCGAAGCCCCCCCTAGTTCGCGACGCCCGCCGACCCCCCCCCCCCCCCTGAAGTGCTGCCGACGCCTTCTTTCCCCCCCCTCTTCGCAGAGCTGTAAGTGATTTTATTTTTTTTTTCTTTCTTTTATTTTTAAATTCAGTATACTGATGATTTTTAAATAAATAGAAAACTGATTTTAACATAAATAGAAAACTGATTTTAACATATTTAGAAAACTAATTTTAACATATTTAGAAAACTAATTTTAACATATTTAGAAAACTGATTTTGTCATAATTTAAAAACTAATTTTATTTTGAGTTATAAAAGATGTGATTTTTGAGATATAAAAGATTTGACTTTTTTTTCTGATTAGAGAATAAAGATAGGATTTTTTATCTAAGAAAAAGTTCATATTTTTGTTTAGAAAAAGATCGTAGTTTTGATTTAGGAAAAAATTAGATTTTTGATTTAGAAAAGATTAGATTGTTATTTCTATAAAGACTAGATTTTTATTCAATTAAAAATAGAATTTTTATATATTAAACTTCGATAGAAAAAATTCGATTTTTATATATTGAACTTTGAAATAAAAATTCGATTTTTATATATTGAACTTTGAAATAAAAATTCGATTTTTATATATTGAACTTTGAAGAAAAAATTCGATTTTTATATATTGAACTTTGAAATAAAAATTCGATTTTTATATATTGAACTTTGAAATAAAAATTCGATTTTTATATATTGAACTTTGAAATAAAAATTCGATTTTTATATATTGAACTTTGAAATAAAAATTCGATTTTTATATATTGAACTTTGAAATAAAAATTCGATTTTTATAAAGGTGAAATCTTTAAATTAGAAAAGGCGAAATATTTGAAAAGGCGAGATCTTTATATAGAAAATAGCGAAGTAAAAATATGATTTTTATAAATATTGAATAGAAGTAAAAAAAATTCATTTTTTATATATATAGTGACTACGGGCAACGAAGATGACGAAGATGCGATAGCAATGAAGATTTCTATCAATGAAGTGCCGTGGAGCTAGGATAGCAATCGGTGAGAATTTCTCACCTTTCAAATTTATTTTCTAGTTATATATATACACTAGGATGCAGACGGTGCTTAGTAGCACCCGACACAATCGTCCACAGACCATGGACTTGTTTGTTTGGCTGTTTGGTTATTGATTGCGATATTGGTTTGAATGTGGTTTGTGGTGTGAAAAATCGAATCGATAAATTGGTTAGGATTAGACGTGCGCCGTTATAAGGCGAAGGAGTAAGGCTAGGTTAGACTCTTACTCCAAATTTTGTGGTTTGCATAATGAAATTGATTTGATTGATGTGTGAATGGCGTGGGCCTTCACTAGACCGGGGATAAGGCTAGGCCTCGTCCCGTTTCTAGTATCGTGCCGTTATGCCGCCGAAATTTTCTAAAATATGTTAGAAAAATAAAAATATCATTTTATCGAATGAAATGAATTGAATAGAAATTCATATGTTGAAATAAAATGTTTTATCGTTAAAAATATAATTTTTAACGTGAAAGTGAATAAATAAATATTTATAAACAAATCGGCCGATTTGTTTATATACACTGATTTGACGGATATTGATTGGGACGATATATTTTACACATCGCCCAACTGCACGAATAAAATATTTGTTTGATTGTTTGAAACCCCACACGGGTGTTGGGATGAAACTTGAAGTTCACTCATCCTGATTGATTAAATATGTCGATCGATTGATTGACAAGCTGCTATAAGCGTTAAATGTCTATATTTGATGCTTATACAGTGTAGTGCACTTTGGTTGATGGTTGATTATTCATCGTTGTTGATATATACATGTGTTGTAGAAAATCCATATAATTAACATTATATGGTAATTGATTGGGCCTCATTCCAGTTTCAAAAAAAGAAATATTTGAAATAGAAATATTTGAAATAGAAATATTTGAAATAGAATATTTGAATATTGAAATATGTGAAGCCGTGAGGATTAGATTGACGCCATTTTGACGTGAACGATATTTATATCGATTTTATTCATTTTAAAATGAATATTGAAAAACAATTTCGAAATCGAATATTTTGAAATGAAATGAATTGAAAACGATTTCGAAATGAATTGAATTGAAAACGATTTCGAAATGAATTGAATTGAAAACGATTTCGAAATGAAATGAATTGAAAACGATTTCGAAATGAATTGAATTGAAAACGATTTCGAAATGAAATGAATTGAAAACGATTTCGAAATGAATTGAATTGAAAACGATTTTGAAATGAAATGAATTGAAAACGATTTCGAAATGAATTGAATTGAAAACGATTTCGAAATGAATTGAATTGAAAACGATTTCGAAATGAAATGAATTGAAAACGATTTCGAAATGAATTGAATTGAAAACGATTTCGAAATGAATTGAATTGAAAACGATTTCGAAATGAATTGAATTGAAAACGATTTCGAAATGAATTGAATTGAAAACGATTTCGAAATGAATTGAATTGAAAACGATTTCGAAATGAATTGAATTGAAAACGAATTCAAATTGAATTGAAAGCGAATTGAAATGAATTCAAATTGAATTGAAATTTGAATTGAATTGAAATGAATTTTAAAACGAATTTATAAGGAAGAATTCAATTTTGATTTGAATTGAAATGGAAGTTGAAGTTGCTTTTGAAACGAATTTAAAACTATTTATAAAATTCGTTTTAAATAGAATCGACGAAATATATATTATATATATTATATATATAATATAATGGCCTGAATAGAACGCGCCGCGCCGCGGCAGTTCGTAAATTTCGACCATTTATTTCAAACGGACATTACGGGAGATCCGACCGTCGGATTCTCCTAAAACCGGAACCGTTGGGTTCGTATCGAAAAGAGCTTTCTAACGAATGTTAGAAATTTGAAATCTAACGGTTGGATTTGGAGTTACGTCCAAATCAAATTCGAAAAAGGTCGCTGTAAGTGCAGTTCGATGGCCATTGATGGAAATCGACTGTACGGGCCTTGATAAAATTATTAAAAATAGTAATAATTTGTGTAAAATCATAAGAAATGATTTAGAAAAGATTGGGATGAAAAACTCCATATTTGAAAAGATAAAAATAGATTTTTATCGAATTGAACTAGTTTTGAACTAGAATTATAATTCTATTTATTTTTAAATAAATAAATTGAATTTGAAAAGGGTTTTGAAAATAACCAAAATTTCCAATGATTGCATTGGAGTGGATTTGAATCGAAATTGTCTTCGGGATATTTCGATGTTGGAATTTGTGCTTATACGGATGTTGTTACGGAAATTTGAAAGATATATATTTATATCGTTATTTCCAATACGACATTTGTTAATCGTAGAATTTGATATTGAATATAAGCCGATATATTTTCTATTCAGAGCCTTATATTGAATATCAAATGTGATTTGGGTTTGTCGTGAATGGTGTCTTCACTAACACTGTTCTTGAACCCAGTTGAGAAAAGATTAAATCTTTTTATTTAGATTTAATGAAGTGTACCAATTAAATAATATTTAATTGGAATTGAATTGATATTGATTTTTGGGTTTATCGTGAACAGTGTTTTAAATAACACTTGTTCTTTAACCCGATAATTAATGAATGTGATTTGGGTTTGTCGTGAATGGTGTCTTCACTAACACTGTTCTTGAACCCAGTTGAGAAAAGATTAAATCTTTTTTATTTAGATTTAATGAAGTGTACCAATTAAATAATATTTAATTGGAATTGAATTGATATTGATTTTTGGGTTTATCGTGAACAGTGTTTTAAATAACACTTGTTCTTTAACCCGATAATTAATGAATGTGATTTGGGTTTGTCGTGAATGGTGTCTTCACTAACACTGTTCTTGAACCCAGTTGAGAAAAGATTAAATCTTTCTATTTAGATTTAATGAAGTGTACCAATTAAATAATATTTAATTGGAATTGAATGGATATTGATTTTTGGGTTTATCGTGAACAGTGTTTTAAATAACACTTGTTCTTTAACCCGATAATTAATGGGATGTGACTTTGGGTTTATCGTGAGCCGTGTTTTAAATGACACTGATTCTTTAACCCAGTCACAGATTAAAACTAAGTGGAGTTTTAATGAATCTTTAATTAGATTGAAAAGATCGAGAATGGAGTATCACCAGTTTTGCTCCTGGCGATAGTTAAATCTTTAATTAGATTTGAACGTGAAATTTAGAAACTAACTGTCGGTTAGCCAAGCAGAATGGTTTTCTGGATATTGATCTGATGTTGGTTTCGGCCTTCGGGGTTAATATTTGGGGAATTATTCTCTTGATTAATTTACGGTTAGTGACTAATGAATTGGAATGAGGCGTATGTTGTGTTTGTGTAACACTTATTTAAAATATACGCGAGTTATTCGGAAAGACCGGGTTTATCCCATTCTGAATAACTGATACGACGATAAGTCGAAGATGAAGACGATGGTCGAAGACCGGAGGTCTTCACGTCGTTTGGGTGATAACTGATGATCTTGATTGGGCTGTACACCCAAGAAGATGGAAACAGTTAGTGATCGTCCAGACGTACTTGGAGATCGATGGATATGCGGGGTACTAGGTGCTCCCGGTTTCGTTCAGACCCAGAACGGACTTGTAAATGGACTGTGTGTCTGACATCGGATTTCATTCTGTGTGACTGATATCGGTTGCATAGGATGGTTTGCCTGTGTGGCATGCTAAGATGCAAATGATCAAGGCTTCTGTTGAAAAGCAAAGTCTTGTGGTGATGATCAAAGCACGGCCTTTGTGGCGTAGCTTTGTGTAACGTTTACCTCGCGTGTTTCGCACCCGGTATGAACCAAAAACGGGAGACGGACCTCAGGGAGGACTTGCGTTTCTTTCTAGCTAGAAGTGGCGTCAGTGGTTTTACACGCCCTGACGAGTTTGACTTATGTGGTTGTTGCTGTTGCGAGGCGCCTCGGTTATATCGGTTTCGGCCGAATGCATTCTGGTCGGCTGACGGACCAGACTTACGCCCCAAAGGGCGGAGAGACGTATTGTTCAGGCATAATAATCCACATCGGTGGACCGGCCCTGACGATCTAAAGGGTTGATGCGTTCTGATCCTGAGACATGGGCTAGATTGTCTCGAATCGGTTGAGGACTATCTTTTGCCTAGGTTCATAGACGGAAATCCAATTTCCAAATACGTGACTTTGCGGTTTTATTTGTAAACCTATATATGGTGACATAGTGGGATGGGGCGCTCATGCCGCCTATGATTGATACTTATGATTTGAAGTTGTTTTATGCACTATGCACTTATTATAGTATCAAATGATTTGTTTTAAAACGTATCAAGCATTCTTTGGCTGTTATAAGGGAAAACCCTATCCTCGACTGCGTTGCATTGTGTGATGGGACCTGGGTCTTATAACAGCTTCATTTTTCTTTATTTAGCATTGCGCTGTTTGTTTTATGCACTGGTATTCTTGGGAGGAAACCCGTTCCGTGTTATACGGCGTGGTCCCTTGATTTACCTGACTTTAAAAATAAAGATTAATAACTGTTTTAGTTCTCACACCAGTCCCATGACTGACCTGGAGTTTATTGTTTTAACCTAAACTCTGGGTGCCCCTATTTTGACACGGGCAGCTAGTAGTTTTGGTTTTGCAGATTTATATTCACAGGATCCTGGTTTACAGCTGGAACGATATCCGGAAAGCTTTGTATCCGTATATCTCTTCTAGTTGTGTATTGTATTATTTTCCGCTGCTATGTATTTAAATGTAATTTAAATCTCTGATATTTCTGTGTAATATTCATTTTTACTCTGTATATTCTTGTAATCTGATGCATTGTTGTAATATACAATGAAATGTTCTTCTGTATGCGTTCTGTTGTGGCTTGTTCTCGAACTATCCGTCGCTTTCCTTTACGGGGAAGTTACGGGTCTTCACAGTTGGTATCAGAGCTTTGGTTTACAAAGCTCAGAGAACAAGACACATTAGAACCATACGAAAGAATTCATCAGATATTGGATTAGCAATATCCAATGGAATGACTCGTTAGAGATAGGATCAGTAGTATCCTAGAACGAGTGTGAAGAGTATATTTTTGAAAATGAAAACAAATTTTGTTTTGAAAATTTAAATCAATTATTCGTATTTGATTATTTATATTGATGTGGACAATTCAGTATATAAAGAATTTGCATATACGCCTTGCAAACGTATATTCGAAGTTTTAATATACTGGATAGATATAGAGTCACATTCTAGACACCCGGAGATAATTCTGATGATGTGGCCACATCATCAGTATTTATATTCGTGTTTCGAAGGTGTGATATTTATATATTTCCATTAGACTGGTGTGAGAACCAAAGATTATATAGTTAGAACACATTGTTGTGAATTGGCATCAAAAACATGATTTTTGTATATGTATCAAAATTATGAATTTGAAACATTAATCCACTAATTGATTGATGTTTGTGTTGTTTGTTTAATTGTTTGATAATTTTGAACCATTATGCCTAACTGAATCAAATATTGACTTGTATTGAAAATTGGTTGCATTTGCTTGCATATACATGTATATCATTGAACAGGTCATAGCAAGGAGGCTAGAGCCAGAGAATAAAATTTTTTTGCCCGACAAATAGGTACATGTTTATTACATAATTTCCTGTTTTGTTTGGGTGATGATGATTTTGTGAGCCTATTGGCTAGCCGCTTGGCTTTTTCTTTTTCTTTTTGAGATCTGAAGGACCGGGGAAGCTATTTGAAATTCCCCGATGCTCCCATTGCAGGGGAGGTTATGGCGAAATTTTTCGAAAATTTAGGGTGTTAGCCAAATTTTTGAAGTTTTGAAAATTCTCAGAAACTGAAAAGTTAGAGAATGGAAGCCAGATCGAACGTAGAGCTGAATAATCAAACCACTTTCGACTTTGTTCCTTTTCGGGGACGAAAAGTTTTAAGTGGGGGAGATTGTAACAACCCGTAAAATCTGGGCCAGTTTAAAATTTTTATTTTGGCCATTTTAGCGAATTTAGATTATTTAAAATGAATTATTTTAAATAATATCGACGTGAAATTTATTTTGAATATAATTCGAACGTATATATTATATACGTCGTCGTTAGAATATATAATAATTATATATAATTATAAAAGGAATAGAAAATGGCGCGGTAGTTCGAAAATTCGATTTCTAATTTCAAATGAATATACAGAATTCAATATAAGTCAGAATTGAACGAAACAAGAAATATTTGAATCTGTATAACTATATCTTTGTAACGAAGTTAACAAACTGTGATTTCATCTTAGAAATGATAAGATATGTCCAGTTTAAAATTAGAAATAGTCGCTGTGGAATTTATATATATTTTTATATATATAAGGCCCTTAAAAATGGACATTTTGCAAATGACCTCGGATTTCGACGAAACCAGTTTTGTTGGGTCCGTGATGTAAAGTTATTGCTAGGTTTCAAATTTCATATTTTTTCGAATCAATATGTGAGCGTGGCAAAGGAAAACGCGTTTGACCAGTTTCAGTTGATTTTAATCGACTGGAAATTGGCCATTTTTCTAACGGTCTCAGAATTCGACGAAACTAGTTTTGTTAGGACCGTATCGTCAATACGAAGCTAGAAAATATTTTTCTGGAATTTTTCTAGTTAGTATGTGACCCCGGTAATTTGAAATGTACGTTTAAAATTCAATATAGTGATTTAAATGTAAATTTAACGGAAACTGATTCAAACAGTCGAATCAGCTTGCGATACATATCCCATTGTGTTCGGAATGGGGGTATTACGTTAGGGATGACAGTCGTTGGACCCAGTTCGGTGTTCGTATGTAAAAGTCAACTTTTAATAATAATAAAATAATAATATAAATAAATAAAAAAAAACCTTTTCTCCCTTAAACCCTCTGGCCCCCTCCCCCGTTTAGTTTCAGATTCAATAGTATAAAAAAAAAAGAAAAAAAAAAACCCCTAGTTCGCGACGCCCGCCGGCCCCCCCCCCCTGAAGCGCCGCCGCCCATCACCGCCCCCTCCCTCGTACAACGAGCCCCACCGAAGCCCCCCCCCAGATCGAACGAGCCCCATCGAAGCCCCCCCAGATCGCACGAGCCCCACCGAAGCCCCCCCTAGTTCGCGACGCCCGCCGACCCCCCCCCCCCTGAAGTGCTGCCGACGCCTTCTTTCCCCCCCCCCCCCCCTCTTCGCAGAGCTGTAAGTGATTTTTTTTTTTTTTTCTTTCTTTTATTTTTAAATTCAGTATACTGATGATTTTTAAATAAATAGAAAACTGATTTTAACATAAATAGAAAACTGATTTTAACATATTTAGAAAACTAATTTTAACATATTTAGAAAACTAATTTTAACATATTTAGAAAACTGATTTTGTCATAATTTAAAAACTAATTTTATTTTGAGTTATAAAAGATGTGATTTTTGAGATATAAAAGATTTGACTTTTTTTTCTGATTAGAGAATAAAGATAGGATTTTTTATCTAAGAAAAAGTTCATATTTTTGTTTAGAAAAAGATCGTAGTTTTGATTTAGGAAAAAATTAGATTTTTGATTTAGAAAAGATTAGATTGTTATTTCTATAAAGACTAGATTTTTATTCAATTAAAAATAGAATTTTTATATATTGAACTTCGATAGAAAAAATTCGATTTTTATATATTGAACTTTGAAATAAAAATTCGATTTTTATATATTGAACTTTGAAATAAAAATTCGATTTTTATATATTGAACTTTGAAGAAAAAATTCGATTTTTATATATTGAACTTTGAAATAAAAATTCGATTTTTATATATTGAACTTTGAAATAAAAATTCGATTTTTATATATTGAACTTTGAAATAAAAATTCGATTTTTATATATTGAACTTTGAAATAAAAATTCGATTTTTATATATTGAACTTTGAAATAAAAATTCGATTTTTATATATTGAACTTTGAAATAAAAATTCGATTTTTATAAAGGTGAAATCTTTAAATTAGAAAAGGCGAAATATTTGAAAAGGCGAGATCTTTATATAGAAAATAGCGAAGTAAAAATATGATTTTTATAAATATTGAATAGAAGTAAAAAAAATTCAATTTTTATATATATAGTGACTACGGGCAACGAAGATGACGAAGATGCGATAGCAATGAAGATTTCTATCAATGAAGTGCCGTGGAGCTAGGATAGCAATCGGTGAGAATTTCTCACCTTTCAAATTTATTTTCTAGTTATATATATACACTAGGATGCAGACGGTGCTTAGTAGCACCCGACACAATCGTCCACAGACCATGGACTTGTTTGTTTGGCTGTTTGGTTATTGATTGCGATATTGGTTTGAATGTGGTTTGTGGTGTGAAAAATCGAATCGATAAATTGGTTAGGATTAGACGTGCGCCGTTATAAGGCGAAGGAGTAAGGCTAGGTTAGACTCTTACTCCAAATTTTGTGGTTTGCATAATGAAATTGATTTGATTGATGTGTGAATGGCGTGGGCCTTCACTAGACCGGGGATAAGGCTAGGCCTCGTCCCGTTTCTAGTATCGTGCCGTTATGCCGCCGAAATTTTCTAAAATATGTTAGAAAAATAAAAATATCATTTTATCGAATGAAATGAATTGAATAGAAATTCATATGTTGAAATAAAATGTTTTATCGTTAAAAATATAATTTTTAACGTGAAAGT
This sequence comes from Allium sativum, assembly GCA_030737875.1. Taxonomy (NCBI): domain Eukaryota; kingdom Viridiplantae; phylum Streptophyta; class Magnoliopsida; order Asparagales; family Amaryllidaceae; genus Allium; species Allium sativum. Next base: position 253,280,353 of record CM060927.1, on the reverse strand, counting down.
GAATAAATAAATATTTATAAACAAATCGGCCGATTTGTTTATATACACTGATTTGACGGATATTGATTGGGACGATATATTTTACACATCGCCCAACTGCACGAATAAAATATTTGTTTGATTGTTTGAAACCCCACACGGGTGTTGGGATGAAACTTGAAGTTCACTCATCCTGATTGATTAAATATGTCGATCGATTGATTGACAAGCTGCTATAAGCGTTAAATGTCTATATTTGATGCTTATACAGTGTAGTGCACTTTGGTTGATGGTTGATTATTCATCGTTGTTGATATATACATGTGTTGTAGAAAATCCATATAATTAACATTATATGGTAATTGATTGGGCCTCATTCCAGTTTCAAAAAAAGAAATATTTGAAATAGAAATATTTGAAATAGAAATATTTGAAATAGAATATTTGAATATTGAAATATGTGAAGCCGTGAGGATTAGATTGACGCCATTTTGACGTGAACGATATTTATATCGATTTTATTCATTTTAAAATGAATATTGAAAAACAATTTCGAAATCGAATATTTTGAAATGAAATGAATTGAAAACGATTTCGAAATGAATTGAATTGAAAACGATTTCGAAATGAATTGAATTGAAAACGATTTCGAAATGAAATGAATTGAAAACGATTTCGAAATGAATTGAATTGAAAACGATTTCGAAATGAAATGAATTGAAAACGATTTCGAAATGAATTGAATTGAAAACGATTTCGAAATGAATTGAATTGAAAACGATTTCGAAATGAATTGAATTGAAAACGATTTCGAAATGAATTGAATTAAAAACGATTTCGAAATGAATTGAATTGAAAACGATTTCGAAATGAATTGAATTGAAAACGATTTCGAAATGAATTGAATTGAAAACGATTTCGAAATGAATTGAATTGAAAACGATTTCGAAATGAATTGAATTGAAAACGATTTCGAAATGAATTGAATTGAAAACGATTTCGAAATGAATTGAATTGAAAACGAATTCAAATTGAATTGAAAGCGAATTGAAATGAATTCAAATTGAATTGAAATTTGAATTGAATTGAAATGAATTTTAAAACGAATTTATAAGGAAGAATTCAATTTTGATTTGAATTGAAATGGAAGTTGAAGTTGCTTTTGAAACGAATTTAAAACTATTTATAAAATTCGTTTTAAATAGAATCGACGAAATATATATTATATATATTATATATATAATATAATGGCCTGAATAGAACGCGCCGCGCCGCGGCAGTTCGTAAATTTCGACCATTTATTTCAAACGGACATTACGGGAGATCCGACCGTCGGATTCTCCTAAAACCGGAACCGTTGGGTTCGTATCGAAAAGAGCTTTCTAACGAATGTTAGAAATTTGAAATCTAACGGTTGGATTTGGAGTTACGTCCAAATCAAATTCGAAAAAGGTCGCTGTAAGTGCAGTTCGATGGCCATTGATGGAAATCGACTGTACGGGCCTTGATAAAATTATTAAAAATAGTAATAATTTGTGTAAAATCATAAGAAATGATTTAGAAAAGATTGGGATGAAAAACTCCATATTTGAAAAGATAAAAATAGATTTTTATCGAATTGAACTAGTTTTGAACTAGAATTATAATTCTATTTATTTTTAAATAAATAAATTGAATTTGAAAAGGGTTTTGAAAATAACCAAAATTTCCAATGATTGCATTGGAGTGGATTTGAATCGAAATTGTCTTCGGGATATTTCGATGTTGGAATTTGTGCTTATACGGATGTTGTTACGGAAATTTGAAAGATATATATTTATATCGTTATTTCCAATACGACATTTGTTAATCGTAGAATTTGATATTGAATATAAGCCGATATATTTTCTATTCAGAGCCTTATATTGAATATCAAATGTGATTTGGGTTTGTCGTGAATGGTGTCTTCACTAACACTGTTCTTGAACCCAGTTGAGAAAAGATTAAATCTTTTTATTTAGATTTAATGAAGTGTACCAATTAAATAATATTTAATTGGAATTGAATTGATATTGATTTTTGGGTTTATCGTGAACAGTGTTTTAAATAACACTTGTTCTTTAACCCGATAATTAATGAATGTGATTTGGGTTTGTCGTGAATGGTGTCTTCACTAACACTGTTCTTGAACCCAGTTGAGAAAAGATTAAATCTTTTTTATTTAGATTTAATGAAGTGTACCAATTAAATAATATTTAATTGGAATTGAATTGATATTGATTTTTGGGTTTATCGTGAACAGTGTTTTAAATAACACTTGTTCTTTAACCCGATAATTAATGAATGTGATTTGGGTTTGTCGTGAATGGTGTCTTCACTAACACTGTTCTTGAACCCAGTTGAGAAAAGATTAAATCTTTCTATTTAGATTTAATGAAGTGTACCAATTAAATAATATTTAATTGGAATTGAATGGATATTGATTTTTGGGTTTATCGTGAACAGTGTTTTAAATAACACTTGTTCTTTAACCCGATAATTAATGGGATGTGACTTTGGGTTTATCGTGAGCCGTGTTTTAATTGACACTGATTCTTTAACCCAGTCACAGATTAAAACTAAGTGGAGTTTTAATGAATCTTTAATTAGATTGAAAAGATCGAGAATGGAGTATCACCAGTTTTGCTCCTGGCGATAGTTAAATCTTTAATTAGATTTGAACGTGAAATTTAGAAACTAACTGTCGGTTAGCCAAGCAGAATGGTTTTCTGGATATTGATCTGATGTTGGTTTCGGCCTTCGGGGTTAATATTTGGGGAATTATTCTCTTGATTAATTTACGGTTAGTGACTAATGAATTGGAATGAGGCGTATGTTGTGTTTGTGTAACACTTATTTAAAATATACGCGAGTTATTCGGAAAGACCGGGTTTATCCCATTCTGAATAACTGATACGACGATAAGTCGAAGATGAAGACGATGGTCGAAGACCGGAGGTCTTCACGTCGTTTGGGTGATAACTGATGATCTTGATTGGGCTGTACACCCAAGAAGATGGAAACAGTTAGTGATCGTCCAGACGTACTTGGAGATCGATGGATATGCGGGGTACTAGGTGCTCCCGGTTTCGTTCAGACCCAGAACGGACTTGTAAATGGACTGTGTGTCTGACATCGGATTTCATTCTGTGTGACTGATATCGGTTGCATAGGATGGTTTGCCTGTGTGGCATGCTAAGATGCAAATGATCAAGGCTTCTGTTGAAAAGCAAAGTCTTGTGGTGATGATCAAAGCACGGCCTTTGTGGCGTAGCTTTGTGTAACGTTTACCTCGCGTGTTTCGCACCCGGTATGAACCAAAAACGGGAGACGGACCTCAGGGAGGACTTGCGTTTCTTTCTAGCTAGAAGTGGCGTCAGTGGTTTTACACGCCCTGACGAGTTTGACTTATGTGGTTGTTGCTGTTGCGAGGCGCCTCGGTTATATCGGTTTCGGCCGAATGCATTCTGGTCGGCTGACGGACCAGACTTACGCCCCAAAGGGCGGAGAGACGTATTGTTCAGGCATAATAATCCACATCGGTGGACCGGCCCTGACGATCTAAAGGGTTGATGCGTTCTGATCCTGAGACATGGGCTAGATTGTCTCGAATCGGTTGAGGACTATCTTTTGCCTCGGTTCATAGACGGAAATCCAATTTCCAAATACGTGACTTTGCGGTTTTATTTGTAAACCTATATATGGTGACATAGTGGGATGGGGCGCTCATGCCGCCTATGATTGATACTTATGATTTGAAGTTGTTTTATGCACTATGCACTTATTATAGTATCAAATGATTTGTTTTAAAACGTATCAAGCATTCTTTGGCTGTTATAAGGGAAAACCCTATCCTCGACTGCGTTGCATTGTGTGATGGGACCTGGGTCTTATAACAGCTTCATTTTTCTTTATTTAGCATTGCGCTGTTTGTTTTATGCACTGGTATTCTTGGGAGGAAACCCGTTCCGTGTTATACGGCGTGGTCCCTTGATTTACCTGACTTTAAAAATAAAGATTAATAACTGTTTTAGTTCTCACACCAGTCCCATGACTGACCTGGAGTTTATTGTTTTAACCTAAACTCTGGGTGCCCCTATTTTGACACGGGCAGCTAGTAGTTTTGGTTTTGCAGATTTATATTCACAGGATCCTGGTTTACAGCTGGAACGATATCCGGAAAGCTTTGTATCCGTATATCTCTTCTAGTTGTGTATTGTATTATTTTCCGCTGCTATGTATTTAAATGTAATTTAAATCTCTGATATTTCTGTGTAATATTCATTTTTACTCTGTATATTCTTGTAATCTGATGCATTGTTGTAATATACAATGAAATGTTCTTCTGTATGCGTTCTGTTGTGGCTTGTTCTCGAACTATCCGTCGCTTTCCTTTACGGGGAAGTTACGGGTCTTCACAACTGGGCTGATTGTAAGCGACCAGAACGACGGCTGTGTTGGTGCGCCAGTGTAGGTTCAGGCGGGCTATGGTCGTGCACGTGGTCCGGAGTTGAAAAAGCAGGCATTGGGCATCAGTAGGTTTATCTGTGCATGCTTGATTCGTGTCGGTGGTTGGCACCATAGGGCTTGATACACCCTATGGTGGACCTAGCACAGGTGACTACATTCGTGATAGGGCCGTATGACACAGACACACGATGAGCTATAACTTGTAGGGAGCCGATCGACTAGTGGATCGTTTCGTTGGACCTAGAAATGGGTCATTTCATGATATTGAGCCAAGGGATTATTTCATGATTTATATAAGGCATGGGTTTGGGATTCTAGTACAGTTGATGCAGTGAACCTTGAATATGTGATGCTATACTTGATTTATACTTGATTTATCATGTTATCTTAGTCTACCTTGCCCATCTTGACAGCATCCTTATGTTTACTTTCAGTTTATACATGTCATGTTAGCTTTATCTGTTTTTATGCTGAAAGTCACTTGGACTTACCAGTCTTTAAGACTGACCCATTTTCTTTCGCCACTTTTTCTTCCGTTTCCCCCCAGGTTCTGAGGGAGGAAACTCTAGCACTTAGCTTGGATTTCGCTTGCTTTTGATTCAGCTCATGTACGGTTTGATCTTGGGCTATGCTATGGCTGCATTTTCTGCTATCTTTGGGGAAATAAGCTACTTTTGATGTTTTAAGTTTATGCTTCTTTGTTTATGCAAGACAGAATTTGTTGTAATGGAAAATAATGACTTTGGCTATTTGGTACTTTGAATGAAAAAGGCTTTGACTATTTTGAAAGTAATGAAATTTATCTTTTGATTCTTCCGCTGTTTTATTTATGTTCTGTCTTGTAATATTTCTGTATTTTTTTACCTCGATAACGCTCCTCCAATACTAGTGCATTCCCTTTGTGAGTGACCCTAGTGGAGGTGGGGTGTTACATTTGGTATCAGAGCAGAAGGTTACCAGACTGGGCAAAAGTTTTTAAAAGACCTTCTGAAACTATTTTCAAAAACCGTTTACAAAGAAGCATTTTTCAAGAAAATTCTTGTTTTATTTAAAGGCTATTCCCCAAAAGCCATTAGCACTATCCTTTGTTTCCTTGTTTGAATCTCTTTTCCTTTCTTTTCTCCATCTGTAGTCGTAGTAGTGTTTACCTACGACTAATCTTCTTTCTAGCTTCGTAGAGGGTTTTCCGTACGATGGAGATAGTTTCCGTGGGACTTGTTAACATTTTACATAGGAAAGGTATGAGTGATATGTTAAGGAAGATGAGTCTCAGAACGAGAAGAAAGACTTCTAGAAGGGAAGCGAGAACAATGACAACAATAATAACAAGTCATGTGATAAGAGGAAGTGCAACTTATGTGGTATAGTTGGGCATATAGTCTAGGATTGTAGAAAGAAGAAGATAAAGATGGGAGCATGCTTTCAGTTTGGTGATATTGGACGTATCAGCAAGAACTGCACCAAGAAGCAAGGGCAAGGCCCGCAGGCAGGACCATCTGGGGGTACATCTTTAACTTCTTCCCCTAGATGCTTTGTTTTATCTTGCTTATCTTCTCAATCCTATCTTGAGAACCTTAGGTAGAACCCTTTTGGATGTAAACATGTGGTTGAAACATGTTATGGTTGATGTTTGCAAATGGTTGCAAGTGGTCGCAAGTGGTTTCTCGTGGTTACATAACACACATTAGGCACTAGATCGGCTCAGACACATTTTCATATTGCATATGCATGAGTGTTTATATTTGTTTATGGATGAAATTGAATGCGTTATCATGTGGATGTTGCATATGGATGGATGTTTGTGCACACATATAGTGTTTATGTGACTAGGACTATTTCCATACATGTTGGATTCATGACATTAAACATATTTTGCATTAAGAAGATCAATCAGGCCTGATCATTTGCATTAGATAAGGAACATATACAGACACTTTCTGTATATGTTCATATAGCATTAGAAATCTTTTGAGGACAGTGGTTGCTTGTGGATGATGGTTGAGTAGATGGTTGATTGGATGATAGAATGCATTCTTCCTAACTTGAAGATTTCGGGGACGAAATCCTTTAAGGAGGGGAGAATGTAACAACCCATATTTTTATAACATGTTAAAACCATAAATCAAGGCAGAATTAGTTTTTAAAATAAGAATCAAGAGAAACGGGTTACGCCATTGCGTTCGTCTCGGAATTCTGCCTGAAATAGAGTCAGAGTTTGCGTAAAACGGATATCGTACGAAGAAGATATGGACGAACGAAGTTAGGAAGAAAAACCTGAAACGGGCCAGAATGCACTGGCGCACTGGGGAAGTGCGCCAGAACAAAATTGCACTGGCGCACTTGGGAAGTGCGACCATGCAATTTGGCATTGGCGCACTTGGCAGGTGCGCCCAGGACGAGTAGAAACCTGCTTGGTCAGGCCCTGGCTAGCCTGGTCGGGTTCTGGTCGAATTTCTGAGCTCTGGTGTGTCACTAGGGCTGACTTGTCATTTTCTGATTGGCTTTTATTGAGATGGATGGCCTTGATTTCTTCTAGCTTCATTGACGGCTCTAATTAGTTTGAAACCCTATATAAACAGCCTCCTAGCCTCATTCTCTTTACACCATTTTTCTCTAACCTTATGTTGCTCAAACTCTTGATGATCATGGCTTCTTCTTCTTCCTCTTAAATAAATTAAATCAACTAAATTAAAACGTGAAGATTATTTCTTGAAGACTACGGCTAGGAATTTCTTATTGGTGATTTGCTTCTACAATCAAAGCAAAGATTCAGCGATTCAACGACTAATTTCAAGACTTGACTTCTGCGTCTAAATTTCTTAGACCACGATCTGTAAGTTCCAGTTACTTTTAGATAAAAACTATAAATCGAATATGGGCATGTTAAATTGGAATTGATTTATGTATCTATTCTTGTTTTCTTCTCAGATCTTGACTATTGGGAATATTCTCTACGACGTTGAAACTATTGTTAATGGCATAAGACTATGACTACGCCTATGACTGTGAATATAAGACTACGCCTATGACTATGAACATAAGACTATGCCTATGACTGTGAACATAAGACTATACCTATGACTGTGAATATAAGACTATTGCCTATAACTATGACAAGGACAATTGTGACGAGGTTATTCCTAGGATTATGACTCTGAAATTTGATCTAAGCTCGACTTTCTATTCAGACCTATTTTCTTTATTCTTGATTTTGGGATTTTTCTATTTAAGTTAGATCTATCAATGTTCTCGAACCTAGATTATCATTCAAACATTTTCATGTTCATAATGTTATCAGAGCTATATGCCTGCGATGTTCTAATCAATTTATTCAGTTATGTCATGCCTTGTAAATAAATGGATAATAGGACAATGTTCATTATGTTATATGTGGAATTGAATGATATTTATCTATGCATGAGGTTATATTTTATTATCATGTTGAATTGGGAGTTAATGAATAAGTCTATTCATATGTATATGAACTTGAAGTATAACTCGTTGTGACAAGTTGTGTAGTTTATCACGTTATGCAAGTTTTAGGTTGTAAAATCATATCACATATGTGACCAAATGTTAGATCTACATGTTTATGTGTATATGTTAAACCTATGTCATATTTCAAGTTCACACTTATTCATATGTTCATGATTGATTTGCAAGTTCACATATACGTAAGTTGACTTAGTCTATGTTGCAAATTCACATATATGTATGATGGTTTAGTCTACGTTGCAAGTTCACACCTATGATATTCATGTTGATTATTTTGCAAGTACACACCTATGATGTTCATATTGACTATGCCAAAAAGATGCCAAGTTTACCCCTATGTCATGTTTATGTTAATGAATCTCTTTATGCCAATTTTGCGTACATTAAATTAGGCTAAGTTTTAGCCTAATATATATGCCAAAAATCATGCGAACGGAAAATTAGGCTAAGATTGTTAGCCTAATATTTAGGCGGGGTAACGTTGGGAAAAATTGGTAATTATAGGAAACTTGGTATGAAACTCGCCATGAAACTTGACATGTATCTTGAAACATGAACATTGTTATAACTTGAATCTGGATGTGGGAATGAAACTTGCCTTGAAAACTTGACACGAACTCGACATGAAAACTTGAACATGGACATGACACTAGAATGAACTTGAAAATGGCCAACTTGAGGTTGGGGAGAGTTTGCAGTGTAAATCTGCCCGGAACCGCCCGGCAAATCCAGTGATTGAAAACAATAGGATCCATTGTGAGTAGTTGGTCATATCGCGCTTGAAACCCGAGGTTAGACTAAGTTGTGGTGTAAATCTGCCCGGAACCGCCCGGCATATCCAGTGACCACAACAATAGGTCTAATGTGAGAGGTTGGGGTGCATTAATGAATTAATCCCACATGATAGGGTTAAGTCATGAACATGAAAGACAACACTTAACCAACTTGAGACATGATTGGTAGGGTTAGGTCATGAACTTGAACGACAACACCTAACCAACTTGACATGTGAATTGTATGGCTAAGTCACGAACTTAAATGACAACACTTAGCCAATTTGACATGCTAGACTGATAAGGGTTAAGTCTCGAATTTAAATGACAAAACTTAGCCTACTGGATGGAAACCCTAGTTACGCGGTCCATTTCAGCAGTAACCCACTAGATGTATCATAGTACCCTAGAACTAGGCAGGGTGGGGCACGATTACTGGGCTAATTGTAAGCGACCAGAACGACGGCTGTGTTGGTGCGCCAGTGTAGATTCCGGCGGGCTATGGTCCTGCACGTGGTCCGGAGTTGAAAAAGCAGGCATTGGGCATCAGTAGGTTTATCTGTGAATGCTTGATTCGTGTCGGTGGTTGGCACCATAGGGCTTGATACACCCTATGGTGGACCTAGCACAGGTGACTACATTCGTGATAGGGCCATATGACACAGACACACGACGAGCTAGAACTTGTAGGGAGCCAATCGACTAGTGGATCGTTTCGTTGGACCTAGAAATGGGTCATTTCATGATATTGGACCAAGGGATTATTTCATGATTTATAATAGGCATGGGTTTAGGATTCTAGTACAGTTGATGTAGCGAACCTTGAATATGTGATGCTATACTTGATTTATACTTGATTTATCATGTTATCTTAGTCTACCTTGCCCATCTTCACACCATCCTTATGTTTACTTTCAGTTTATACATGCCATGTTACCTTTATCTGTTTTTATGCTGAAATTCACTTGGACTTACCAGTCTTTATGACTGACCCGTTTTCTTTCGCCTCTTTTTCTTCTGTCCCCCCCCCCCCCCCAGGTTCTCAGGGAGGATACTCTAGCACTTAGCTTGGATTTCGCTTGCTTTTGATTCAGCTTATGTACGGTTTGATCTTGGGCTATGCTATGGCTGCATTTTCTGCTATCTTTGGGGAATTAAGCTACTGTTGATTTTTTTAAGTTTATGCTTCTTTGTTAATGCAAGACAGAATTTGTTGTAATGGAAAATAATGACTTTGGCTATTTGGTAATTTGAATGAAAAAGGCTTTGACTATTTTGAAAGTAATGAAATTTATCTTTTGATTCTTCCGCAGTTTTATTTATGTTCTGTCTTGTAATATTTCTGTATTTGTTTACCTCGATAACGCTCCTCCAAAACTAGTGCATTCCCTTTGTGAGTGACCCTAGTGGAGGTGGGGTGTTACACCTATTCTTGGTAGTTTGGTGCCATCGATGGTCATTAGCTTGAAGGTGCCATCTCCAAGCCCCCGTTTTATGGCGTATAAACCTTCACAGCGAGGACGAGAACCAGTCAGTGTGGGAAGTATCCGCTTTAGGACAAGGTCGTCGATGTAAAAGTGCTTTGGACGGACTTTGGAGTTGAAGTACTGGGAGACCCATTAGCGGTATGCAACTGCTCTGAGTCTCAATTCATCTCTTTTCCCTTTGAGTAAGTCGAGTGATTCCAGTAGGAGATATTGGTTAGGCTTCAGATCATGATATGTGACTCGATGAGATTGGAGCTCAAGCTCAATGCAAATGGGGGTGGTCGTTCACTAACTTGTGGGTAGTCCGGTAAGCCCAAAGGGCTAGGGGGAGTTCTTCTACCCATTTGCCTCTGGCCTTCTCCAAACGCTTCTTGATGATTGACTTAATGAATTTATTAACAACCTCGACTTATCTATTAGCTTGAGGATGAGCTACTGCCGAGAATTTTTTTCTATATGATCCCGACGGTAGAAGGCTTTTACTCATAACTCTCGAAATGGTCTCGTTATCAGAAATGATAGTCTTGGGAACTCCAAAAATAGTTAATGTTGTGCACGACGAAGTTGATCCCTTTTTTAGTAGTGATTGTAGTGAGGGGTTGGGTTCGACCCATTTGGTAAAGTAATGAACTGCGACGATAGCGTATCAAGCACTGCCTTTTGCCATCGAACGAGTTTTGATGATATCGATTCCCCACATCGCAAATGGCTATGGGCTGATCATCTACATAAGTTTAGTAAGCGGGGCTCTTGGAATTTTGGAAGATCTTTGGCATTTATCACACCTGCGGGTGTAGTCTACCGCATCCCGCTCAAGCGTTGGCCAGAAATAGTTGTATCAGAGAATCTTCTTTGCTAGAGTCTACCTCCTAGTGTGATCACCGCAGAAGCCTTCGTGCACATCCAATAGTACACGATCAACTTCATTGTAGGCTACATACTGAATTAATAGAACGGGGAATCCTCTTCGGTAGAGCACTTCGTCTTGGATGATATAGCGTAACGATTTGAGGGTGAGTGCTTGTTTCCCATTTCAAATATTTTGGAGGATCCCGTGCTGCAAGTAGTCCTTGATCGGAGTTATCCAAGACTCAGGCACGGCTCGTCCTTTGTCGTTGATATCGAATCAATATGCATCTAATCAATACTCGGAGAGTCAAGCACTTCGACGGGGATGAGTTCTAAGTGTTGTGCATCCCCAAAACTTGGTAGTTTGGCCAATGAATCAGCCGTCTCATCTTATTCACGAGGGATGTGAGTGATGATATAGTGGTCGAAGTTGGTAAGCAGTTCGTGAACCCGAGCAAGGTAGGGAGAAAGTCATGTCCCCTTGGATTGATATTCGCCCTGCACATGACGTACGATAAGTTGTGAATCATAATATATTTGGATAACCTTAATGTTGAGTTCGACTGCAATTTTGAGTCCAATAATCAAGTCTTCGTATTCTGCATCATTTTTGGTTGCAAGGAAATTGAGCTTCAAAGCATAACAAATCGAGCGTTTCTCAGGAGTAAGTAGTATAACTTTAGCGCCAGAACATTGATTGTTAGATGAACCATCCACATATGGTTCCCACTGAATTTTGGGAGGCTCATTATCTTCTGGAGGAGGATCTTCAAGAATAGTGAAATCTGCGATGAAATCTTCCAGGAATTTTCTAAGGATGCTTGATGGGGAACAAAGGTAAGCTCAAATTGACTTAGCACAATGTTCCATTTCAAAAGTCTCCCAGACACCTCAGGTCGTTGCAGGGCCTATCATAGCGACTAGTCAGTGTGGACTCTGATTGTGTGAGATGGAAATACATCCGAAGCTTCTGGGAAGAGATCAACAGGCAGTAAGCAATTTTCTCAAGCTTCACATAATTCTTTTTTGTGCTTATCAATCTCTTGTTGATGTAGTAAACTAGCCGTTAGACATGATCTTCTTCGCGCACTAGCGCCGAGCTAATTGCTTGCATAGAAACATCCAAGTAGATGAATAAGTCTTCGTGGTCCATGGGTTTTGATAGGATAGGTTGTTGCCCTAAGTGATTCAGGAGGTCCTGTAATGCGACAATGCACTCTGGCGTCCAAGGAAAGTTGTGCTTCCCTTTTCTGAGCAAGTCGAAGAAGGGAATGCATTTATCAGTTGCTTTGGATATGAATTGACTTAGGGCGGCCACTTTCCTGTTTAAGCTTTGAACGTCCTTGATGCTCTGACGAGCTTGAATATCCCGGATAGCTTGGATTTTTTGAAATTGCCTCGATTCCTCTGCAGTTTCATGCATATTTACGGAGTACGTCGAACATATCCACGAGGTCATTAACATGGTTACTCGACACTCTCTTTTTCATGAGCACATCAACCATGTAGACCTCCATGGATCTTCCAATTTGGTCCTTGAACATTCGGTTGATTAGTCGTTGATAGGTAGCTCCAACATTCTTGAGATTGAAGGGCGTAACAACATAGCAATAGAGTCCAAGATTGATGATGTATGAAGTGTGCTCCCGATATGGAATTTACACTAGAATTTGATTGTAGCCTGAGTATGCATCTATGAAGGATAGAAGCCGGTAGTCTTCATTTCAATCCATGAGTTGGTTGATCTTTAGGAGTGAGAAGCTGTCCTCTGGGAAAGTTTTATTCAAGTCTAAGCAGTCGGCACACGTTCAGCACTTCCCATTTGACTCTTTGATTAAACCAGGTTGGAAACCCATTTTGTGTAGAGGGCGTCGCTGATAAATCCATTCTAAAACAGCCTGTCTACCTCTGCTTTGAGTGCCACCGATCTTTTTATTCCCAAGATTATGCACTTTTGTTTGTTTGGAAGATGCTTTGGGCCGATACTGAGCATATGGAAGGAGATTCCTGGGTCGATGCCACACATATTGGGATGGGTCAAAGCGAATACATCGAGGTTGGCCCATAAGAAGTCCATGAGCTCTTCCTTTATTACTGGGTGGAGCTATGATCTAATCTTCAATACCTTGGTTGGGTCGGCATTGTTGATTGGAACATCGACAATTGGCTCCACGGGGTAGACATTTTAGAGTCAGGCTCTTCGTCTTCCCCTAGATCAAGGTCGTTGGAAAGACGACAGTAGCATCTGAGCCAGGACCCAGACTCCAGTGGCTATTATGCACTGGCGGTTTTGGCGCAATGGATCGGTACTACACTTTTTCCCTTCACATTATTAACGGCGTCTTTCCTTTTGGCAAGATAATAGGCTCTCATGGTGGCTTGGTCTCCCTTGACGGCACTCTCAGTTAGAAACATCATGAGAAAGGACCATGGTGCCATGCCGACTTGAAATTATACAAGAAAATGATGTCCTAGAAGGATGTTGGAGGGAGAAGTAACATCGATGACCATGAAGGTAAGGATCTAGATCTGTTGCGATCCCCTTCTCCGAGTTTGACCAGAAGTTCTACCAAACCCATTGGCCTGTTGGAGGAGCAGTTGAAGCCAAGGACAGTTGCATGGCAAGGCTTTAAGTCTTCGACCTCAACTTTCATTTGTCCTTAGGCAGACTTGAAGATGACATTGACAGAGCTCCCTTAATCTACGAGGATTCTTCGGACGTAGGCATGTCCTACCTATAAAGAAATGACGAGAGAATCTATGGTTGGAATCTCGATTCAGGCAGCATCTCTCTCGCGGAAAACTATGTCATTACGCATAGTTTTCTGGAGCTTTTCCGTGACAGATCATCCTGAGCGAAGCATGCTACCAAGTCAGCATGCTTGATAGAGTTGGTGTATTCCTCCGTACATAGGGGGCTTTCATTTATAGGTAAGGTCCGTCACAAATGGTGTTAATCACGATACCCCCGTGAGGAGGTCTGGGATTGGACGACCCTAGGGCCACTTGAGCAGAAGGAAGTGCAACGTTGAAGGGCCCGCGGCTACTTCTTGGGAAGCAATATTTGCCAGAATTCTTCTCTCATTCAGTAGACTCCCTAGTGTTCGGCTTTTGTATTGGAATGTACTGCAGGTCTCTAAATAGATTGTCTCTAACTCGGAGTTGAGTGGAGTGTGAACCTTATAGGTTGGATAAAGATCATGCTTCTTCATATCTCCAGGTGGTTGATTGTTGCCGCCGTCTGGTTATTGTTTTTGTTAGGCTTAAACGTGGATATTCCTTTACCCTTGTCGGAAGATTCCCAGACTCGTTTTCCCTTGATGCTGTCCTGAACGATGCTCGGGTATGGATTGCGAGGATGGCCTGTCTGAGATACCCCGTTTCTACATTCTTCTTCTTGACATAGAAACTGATTGACCTTGTCATATAAAGCCTCCAAAGTCTTCGGTTTCTTCCTGTCAATTGAAGCTACAAAATTTGTGTTGGGTAGAATGCCCTTAGCAAGCTGAACCAAGATGGTGTGTGGCTCTGGATCTTTGAATTTTTCTAGGGAGTTGTTGAATCATTGGAGGTAACTCTTAAGAGTTTCCCCCGCGCCCTATAGAGGTTAGAATGAATTAGTGTGTCCTACGGCCTCGAGACATGCATCCTAAATCGCTTCACTAGATCGAAAGCAAGCTGAGTGAAAGTAGAGAAGGATCCAGCTGGTAATCAGGAGAACCAGAGGAGAGAGGCGCCTTCAAGGAATACTGGGAAGCACTTGCATTTTACAACATCGGTGGCTTGAATTGAGTCCATATGCCACTCGTAATGGTTCAAGAAGTTACAAGGATCAATCTTCCCTGAGTATGCTAGTGATGACTGCCCATAACTCCTGCACTTAACAAAGGAAATAATGCGCTGAAAGATGTGCCAGGAAGCTATGGACGATCATCAAAGTAAGATAAACACAACTGGAACCTGTCGTATAACTCATAGCGCAAGGATAAAATATAATAAAACATATACAATAGGCAATAATAGTGAAGCAACATTGAGAAAAATTTAAACTTTTCATATCATCGTGAATTATCCATACAACATAGGAATACCATAAGAGTCTGTACAAAATGCCTCACTACAAGTCACTCAGAGAATACATCGAACAACGAAAAATAGCAAAATATGAATAGTAGAAACTAATACGTAAGCCCCCTGCTCGTCATCGATCTGTAGCATCATCCACTAGGATCTACTACCTGTGACCTGCTACTCACTCTACCTATCCACAGTAGGATGAACAACCTAAGGTAATAAGAGGAAACATAAAACCTTGAGTCAGACAACAGTCTTAATGAGCGATAGTGATAGCCTTTAGAAATAATCAGATAGAAACAAAGAAGAACCCATACTGTCTTCCCCACATCCGACAATAAGAACATTTACAAATAATCAGATAGAAACAAATAGTACATTCATGGCAATCAGTTATCAAGTGCAGACCATCCTTATCGATATGGACATTCCCCAAGCACCAGCCCCGAAGGCCTAAACCAACATCAGACAAGCACCCAAGAAATATCTCCTTCGACGTCGAATAATCTACACAAGACGATACAAGTAAAACAATCATCACCTATTACTCTGACTATCACCGCAATCCTGCCTTGAAACCATTGTTAATCGTACGACCGGTTACGACATGCCATTTGTCAAGGGATCATGGTAACCCCGGTTCTAGCAAAAACTCCATACGCCATCGTGACTTGTATCTCTAGGCCCATTGTGACCGCCTAGGGTATTCGACCATCCAACTGGTCTTTTAGCCGTCCTTATTATACCCCTGCTTTGAGTCCGCTAGAACCTATGACAACGATAACTCCTCGGCCTCCATAACTCTAGTCGTTAGCACTAACGACTATCCATAAGCTCAAAATACACTTGAGAAACCATTATCCACGAGCTCAAAACACACTTGAGTCGCCTGCACGTTCGTTGCATTGCGACGATCAACGAACACTTCACAACACTTCGAATATTCCACCTTGAATTCACTACAAAGCCACAACCATTATCGAGCCGAAAACATACATCATTTGGTCTATATTCGATTCATAGCGTTTCAACCTTTCTGCTATGAAAAGATACAACAACGTTTCATTCCTCCGTCCACAACATTTTAAAAACGCTGCTGATCCACTATGGGTCAGTCTTGCCTGACCCACAAGTTTCCCAATCCATCAAAAGCACGCTGATCCACAAGTTGCCCGATCCACTATGGATCGGTCTTGCCCGATCCATCATTTGCCATGGCCAACCCATCCTTAACCACAATGCTTTAAATCTCTACCGATCCATCCAAGAAAGTATGACCGATCCATCAGGTTTGGCATGTCCGATCCATCAAATTCCCATGTGCGT
Organism: Allium sativum; assembly: GCA_030737875.1. Lineage (NCBI taxonomy): Eukaryota > Viridiplantae > Streptophyta > Magnoliopsida > Asparagales > Amaryllidaceae > Allium > Allium sativum. The sequence continues at coordinate 253,263,882 of CM060927.1, read as the reverse complement.
CGATACATCATTTCTTTTCCGATCCACTCAAAAAACATGACTGATCCATTGCTCTTTCAAGCGCTACCGATCCATGCTACCTTGTTTTTTCCCGATCCATCAACTTTTCACCATGATCGATACATGCCACATTTGACGTGCTCGATCCACTATGTTGAGCTCCGTATGATCCATAATTTCAATGCCCGATCCGTCCATTTGATGATGCTCGACCCATCAAGATTTCAATGCCCGATCCGTCCATTTGAACCAAGCCCGATCCTGCCACATAAAACATGCCAATCCATCATTGTACTCCGTAAAGATTTTCTCGATTCACCATTTCCTTGCAAACAAGCCATAATTCATCTCTATGCAATTCATATGCACGATAGAACTTAACTCGATCATCACACAATCAATTCCTAACATTTATTCTAAAACACCATCAAGCAATCACCAATAATTAATTACAACAAATAAAACTCATCAAATCGCAATTAATCAAGAATGGAATCCATCTAGCGGATCTAACTTGCATAACACATGAATTAGCACAGAAATTTACCGATTTTAGTTGTTAGATTAGATCCTATGTGATTCAATTTGAAAACATACCTACCAGATGTGGATCTAGGTGAAAACAACTTGAAATAATGAAATTAAGATCAAACAACCCATATACTCGATTGAATCCATGCGAGAGATGCTTATCACTCACCAAATCTTCAAATTAGCTTGAAATCAAATAATCTCTAATCCAGATAGCGAAGAACAATCTTCAAATCTCTCAATTTGATGCGAACTAGTCTCTCTTGATGTAGATCTTCAATCTTCCATTGTATATTTAAGAATTAATGGAGGAGAGATGTATTTGATTGGAGTAGGGAGAATCTAAAACGCCAACCAAATAAGAAATGAAGAAAGTAACCCTTTCTCCATGCCTTTACCCCTTATTTATAGCCAAACCATCAGCTCAGTAATGGGCCTCACTAATCAGCCCACTAATGACTAAATAGTCTATCAAGAAATTGTGTAGCACTAAAACAACGACTCCTACCAAACCGCTGAACCAAATCTTTAATGTGGTTAGTCTACAGAATTGAAAACATCATGTCATTTCCCATTAATTCGATCTCAGCACTTGATTCGATCCTAGTCAAAAATTTGTGCCATGTACAAAACTAACAGGGGAAAAATAGTCACAAATAGAATTGATAAAAATTATGGACTTGTCTCACATCCCCATAACCAACATATTAAAATATGAGAATGATCTAAACCTCAGGGAATTTAATTAAAATATTTTACGATCTTCCGATATGTAAAATGCGGGTAGATACATACCCCCCCCCCCCCCACCCCCAGAATTTCTCCCCCGAAATGCCAAAAAAAAATACGCAACCAAAACAACTCTGCATGCCTATGATCCATAAGCAGTCAGTTTACCATCCAAACTAGCATCCATCAAGTCATGCATCCATATCTTTAACCTAGCATGCAGAATTCTAACGAATAGTACAAGTTACAATGGTGTAAGGTGACACGACATTAATAGATCATACGGACGAAGAGTTCTAGATGGATCGTCTTCTTACTCTCTTCCGTCTCCCACGTACAATCGTCGTCATCCTCACTGCATTGCACCTTGACTAGCTTAATCGCCTTCCTCCTAAGCTATTTCCTCTCATTCCCCATAGCGCGAAGTGACTTATGAGGTATTGTAACTATGGTCTCGACTTCTAGGTCTTCGTACTGTTCTGGAGATACCACCACATTCGAATCATGCATACACTTCCATAGAAGCGACAAATGGAAAACATTGTTTACACTCGACATCTTTTTGGGTAAATCCAATTTATACGTGAGCTTTCCAATTGCTCGACTATCGAAAACGATCCAACAAACCTTGGAGCTAACTTTCCTTTGCTTCTGAACCGAATAACATGCTTTAACGGCGGAATCTTCACGAAAACCATATCGCCAACGTCCAAATCTTTTTGACGCTTATCCGTGTAACTCTTCTGACAGTCTTGACCTTCCTTCATTCGTTGCCGAATGATCTCGATACAATCTGATGTCACTCGGATCATCTCTGGCCCAAGTATTAACTTATCTCGAGTTTCTAACCAACATGCCAGAGAATTACACGGTCTGCCATACAACGTCTCTTATGGTGCCATCCCGATGCTCGACTGGTATCTGTTGTTATACGAAAACTCAGCAACATGTAGATGGTCTTCCCAATGTCCTCTGAAGTCCATTACACAAGCTCTAAGGAGATCTTCCAAAACTCGGTTAACCCTCTCAGTTTGACCATCAGTTTGGGGATGATAAGCCATACTCAAATACAACTCGGTTCCCAAAGTCTCTTGCAGACTCTTCCAAAATCCACTGGTGAACAATGGATCTCGATCACTCACTATTCTCTTCAAGATACCATGGAATTGAACTATCCATTTAATATAAAGATCATCCAACTTCGATGATGTCCTGGTTGGTTTGACAGGAATAATTCTTGCACTTTTGGTCAAGATCTCCACTTTGACACAAATTCCTTCATTTCCTTCTATGGTTCTAGGTAGTCCATGGATAAAATCCATTGATATCTGCTCTTACTTCCATGTAGGAACTTCCAATAGTTGAAAGCAATCCACTCGGCTTCTTATGTTCATCTTTCACCAAATGACAGTTCATGCACTTGGAAATAAAATTTTGAGCATCCCTCTTCATCCCTTCCTAGTAGTAAGCTAGCTTCATGTCCTGATACATATTGTTTCCACTAGGATGAATCGTCAACCTTGAGTGATGACATTCCCTCAGAACCTCGTCTCTCAATCCATCAATATCATGAACAACCAGTCGTCCTTGTTTCCGAAGCCAACCTTCTCGATCAACCTTGAACTCTTTATCCTCTGGTTCCAACTTATGGATAATCTCAATAAGCTTTGCATCATGCTTCTGGATCTCGCCGATCCTTTCGATGAAAGTAGGTCTTGTCGTTAAGCTTCTGAACATTTCACTCACACTATGGTTTGAAATCAAATCCTGCCAAGTACTCGAGGTGTTTCCATTCTAAAAACATCACTCCTAAACTTATGTGTCTTCGACTCAACGCATTGGCCACTGCGTTTCCTTTATGAGGAATATATGCTATACCGAAATCATACGTTGCCAGAAACTCTAACCGCCGTTGCTGCCGAAGATTCAAATCCTTTTGGTTTGTGATCTGTAAACAACTCGAACCGAACTCCCAACAGGTAATGTCTCTACATCTTCAGAGTAAACACGATCGTTGCCAACTCCAAATCATGAGTTGGATAATTCCATTCATGTGGCTTTAGTTGTCGACTTTGTAGGACACAACTCTATCCTTCTGCATTAGTACTGCTCCAAGTCCAGTACCACATGCATCGATGTATACCATCATCTCCTCATTCCCACTTGGAATGGTCAAGATAGGAGCACTCGTCAGTCTCTCCTTTAGGATTCCAAAAGATTGCTCATTCTTCGCATCCCATGTGAACATTTGATTCTTCTTCATCTATCCTATTAACGGTGCATCTATCTTGGAGAAATCCTTTATAAAACGACGATAATATCCCACCAACCCAAGGAAACTTCGAACATCCACTGCATTCTTAGGTCTATCCCGGTCCTTGATTGCTGCCACCTTAGCGGGGTCAACCGCTATCCCGTTTCCAGAAACAACATGGCCTAAGAACCTCACTTCACTCTTCCAGAAGTGACACTTCGAAAACTTTGCTCTTAGCTGATGCTTTCACAAGATTTCCAAAATAGCTCGCAAGTACGTCTCATGCTCTTCCTCATTCGGGGATTAAACCAGAATACCGTCCACGAACAGAAGCATGAACTTGTCCAATTGATCTCTGAACACCCTATTCATAAGATCCATGAAATACGTTGGCACATTAGTCAACCCGAATGGCATCACCAACTATTCGAAGAAACCGGATGGTGTCCTAAAAGTTGTCTTTGGCACACTATCTTTCGCCACTCTCAACTGATGAAATCCTATTTCCAAATCCATTTGAGAAAACACCTTGGCCTTGTGAAGCTAGTCGAACAAGTCATCTATCCTCAGCAACAAATACTTGTTCTTCTTGGTCACCTTGTTCAGCTCACGATAATCCATACACAATCTCAACAATGCATCAGCCTTGGTTACAAACACAGCTGGTGCACCCCATTCGGACACACTTCTCTGAATGAATCCTTTTCTGAAAAAGTCACGTACTTGCACCTTTAACTCTCGCTATTCCTTTGGTGCCTTCCGCCTAAGAGGCATGAGGATAGGTCTAGTACCTTCGACCAAATCGATTCTGAACTTAATCTCGCGATGTGGCGGCAACCCTTTGACCTCATCAAAGACATCATCAAACTCACTAGCGATCAACATTGATGACAAGTCCTCCCGGGGAATCACTAGCGAATATAAATAGCTTACGAAGACAACATCTTTCGGATTACATTGAAATATAACCATTCGCCCTTCCACATTCCTAACTATCACCTCCAACTTCTCGCAATCTACTTTAGCTGCATACCTCTTGAGCCAGTCCATACCCCAAATAATCCCAAACCCGGCATAGCTCAAAACAAAGAAATCACACACAAAGGAGCAACCATGACTTGACAACACTAGGCCACGACAAATCAAGCACAAACTGGACGAACGCACAACTAAATTAGTCACAATGAATGGTCTATCACAAATCTCGGATTCAAAATCCAAGCGACAAACAAGCTCATTGCAAATGAAAGAATGTGGTGCTCCAGTATCAAACAACACATGAACTGAAATATCTATAACGAAAAGAATACCTTGAACGACGAAACTCTTCCTTTTCTCCTCCGCCGTAAGAGCTCTTAAAGAGGATGGTACAACCTCCAAAGCATACGCCTTCACAATCTGCTTACTTTTAGCTGGTTCTATACAATCCTTCTTGATATGTCCAAGCTTGTTGCAGTTGTGACACTTCCTTTCGACTTTCGGATTCTTACAATCCTTGGAAAAATGTCCTTTCTGATGGTAGTTGTAGCAAGTCACTTCGCCTTTCTACTTCTTCTGAACATCTTTTCCTTACTGTTGCTGATGCCTCCTTTTCTTGTTATTACCACCCTGTTGTGGCTTCTATTCCTCCGTAGCTGCAACAACAGGCTCTTCCTTAGGAAATAAACTTTCATGCCTCAATGCCTTATTGATGATCTTCTCATAAGTATCATCCAAGTGATCAACCAGCTGATTACCAAGGTATTTGTCCAAGCCCATGACAAATTTCTCGTTCTTTGGTAAGGAATCTCGATATACGAACGTGCATACTTGGACAAGGCTTCAAAACCCAAAACATGCTCTAGCGCTGGTCGATCATTCTACTTAAGCTCAACGAACCTCTTCAACAGAATCTGGACGGTAGAGACGAACTTTGTCTCGGACTTTACTTGGAACTGATCCCACGTGATCTCATCTTCTGGGGTCTCTAGAGTGACAGAGTTCAACCAATCCATAGCTCTGCCCTATAAATGTCTTGATGCAAGCTTCCTCTTTGTTGCATCGTCAATGCCCAAGTCTCTGAAAATCCGAATGGTAGTATCAAGCCACCCTCAAATCTCTTTAATCGGCTCTGTCGCTTTGAATGACTTCCCTCTTAGAGTAGTACAGTCTTTCCGTAGCTTCGTGAAGTCCACAGCCCTAGGCACTTGCACTTGAACCCCTACATCTACCGCGACTGTCTCCTGAGTGGGTACCTTCCTCATAATCGCTGTCATTATGGCCTCAAACATTGTTGGGTAATCTGGTATGCTGCCATCTCCCCCTACAGGAACATTCTCCTCCCTCGCAGTGTGTCTCGATGTTCGACGACTCATTCTAAGTCCGAGAAATAGAATGATTAGTCCACACATGAGAATAACTGCAAACAGAGTTCAAGTGCTACTATACTATACACTAATATATAGTATACATCCATCAGAAATCTACAATTAAGTCTATTATACGTTACTAGTCTTCGAACTTTGGCTAAAATCGATTAACCAGAGCTCAGATACCAAATGTGACGACCGCTTGTTGTATATGTTCGAACCTAACAAGGGAAATAATGCGTTGAAAGTCGTGTCAGATAGCTATGGATGATCATCAAAGTAAGATAAACGCAAGAGAAACCTGTCTATAACTCATAGCACAAGGATAAATATAACAGAACATATACAACAACCAATAATAATGAAGCATAATTGAGCAGAATCTTAAACTTTTCATATCATCATGAAGTATCCATACAAAATAGCAATACCATAAGAGTCTGTACAAAATGCCTCACTACAAGTCACTCAGAGAATACATCAAACAGCGGAAAACAACAGAATATAAATAGTAGAAACTGATAAGTAAGCCTCCTGCTCGTCATCGATCTGCAGCATAGTCCACTAGGACTTGCTACCTGTGACCTGCTACTCACTCTTCCCGTCCACAATAGGATGAACAATCCAAGGTAACAAGAGGAAACATAAAACCTTGAGTCAGACAATAGTCTTAATGAGCGACAGTGATAACCTTTTCAAATAATCAAATGGAAATAGAGAAGAACTCAATCTATCTTTCCCACACCCGACAGTGATAGCCTTTAATCAGATAGAAACAAATAATACATTCATGTCAATTAGTTATCAAGTGTAGACCATCCTAATTGATATGGACATTCCCCAAGCACAAGCTCCGAAGGTCTAAACCAACATCAGACAAGCACCCAAGAGATATCTCTTTCGACGTTGAATAATCTTCACAAGACACACAATTCCATATATGCTAATTAGGCTATGTTTTTAGCTGTATCTAAAGCAATTAGGCACGGTAACAAGCCGTATCAAAAAATGGCACGTTAAATTATTAGATAAGGCTATAAACCGTATCTCACTAGAAATAACATACGGCTCTTAGCTGTATCTAAAGTGTAATCAGACACGGTCTTTGACCATATCTAACTATATGTGTGTGAACACATATATATACATGTGTATATATATCATATATGTATATATATATATATATAAACATAAACTGTAGCACATATTTTTCATAACACGGAGCATATATACCACAATTTATACGCAGGAATAACACAATATATATATACACACACACACTCAAAGCATTACAAGTTTTGTCATAACATGAACACAATGTACATACAAAAATGCACAATAAAAGGAAACTGTCAAAGATTTTCATCACATTACGAACTAACAAAAAAAAGGTAAAAACATATCAGCCTGATAAGACTCCAGTCGAGGACGGGAAGATTGAGCGTGATAGCTAGCCTGAGTTCAAGTTTCATTTGGCAGCAAAACTGAATCGTGATATATAACCTACAGCCTGAGTTCCAGCAGCACAAAAGCACCAAAATCTCCAACAGGATTGCCTATATAATAAAAGAAAAAAGTTACAAATACTTCACTGGACATGAGATTGACATTGTAACTCACTGTAACTGAGATGCAAACATGAATACAAAGATAAATATATGTCGATTAGTGTGTTTGTGTACACTGGTAGTCGATCATTGTAAGGGGTTTGGATCGACCAGTCAATCAGTGTGTTTGTGTAATTTCACTGGACTCCAATGACAGTGACAGGCATATCATTTCGATCGGTTTGTTTGTGTAATTTCACGGTAGTCGATCAGTGTGTTTGTGTACAAATACTTCATTTGGCACCAATAACAAACCAGTCGAATCGACTAGTCGACTATTTTCTACCCATGCGCCCTAAATTCATACAAAAAGCAAGTTGAGACTTCATGTCGATGGTTTGATCTTGATTAGTAGACTAGTCGACGACTAGTCGCGACTGGTCGAGCGCCGTATTGATAACAGTGAAGGGCATATCGTGTCTTTGTATTCGTGTGTGCATATTAGTCAATTATATCTATCTTAACAAGTTTATGATGCTAATGACATGATTTCATGAACTTGCATAGACGACCTAAAAACATACCAGCATCTCACATGCTTTGTGGTTTAACGTGATGTGACGACCGTATTCTACATATCGGAGGATCGTAGAATATTTATTTCATTTCATACGAAGTCATATGGTCATGTAACTTTGTGAAATGACTATTGGGGTCATTTCCCACATTCACGATTTTTGTTGGATTTTAAAATGACCATTTTACCCTTGGCGAATCTTGTGTTGCCTATAACTTTTGACTGGTAAGGAGGTTTTACCTAAAACCACTCCCATTGGGTTCATATGATGGTTTCTCATTCGGTAGAGTGGTCACATTAATCAAACGGACTTACCGTTTGGGAGATATGGTTGAAATAAGGTTTGAAGATGGAAACACAGCCTAATTGGCCTTAATAGGGTGATTAGCAGCTAGACCCATAACCCATTTCGGGAATAGGGTTATGGAAGGGTCGAAAGGAGTTAGAGAATCATCTCCTTTCATTTTTCTAGCCGCCAAAAACATTTCTCTAACCCTAATCATGGCTTCCATCTTCCAAATCTCTCTCTAATCACTTTCTAATCACTAATTGATCAAATCAAGCCAAATTAGCACCAAATTCAAGATAGAGCTGCTGCACTACATTGGAATCCGAGCCAAATCAGTAAAAGTTTCAGATCTAATATTTATTTTTGGCTAAGGTGAGTGACTAGCATGTTTATTTACTAATTATGGCTAATTAGGGGTGATTAGTGATAATTAGCGAAATTATGCACCTAAAAATTCTAGAAAAATATGCATAAATTCTAGAATCATATTTTATGTCACATATACAAATTTGAGTTGATTTGGATTAAGTTTGCTAATCTCGGAATTTAGGGGATTAGGGGGGAAAATCATGGATTTGGGTTTGTTTGATCTAAAATAGCCTATGTGATTGATGTTTTACTCTTTTTGATTGAACCTATATGTTGTTACTATTATTTGAGATGTTTCATGATTGTTCAGTAAATTTATAATAGTTGAAAACGCCGTCGTATGACGAGAATAGATGATACAAGCTTGGTGGAAAAAAGCCAATATTCCGGCTCGGATCGGATGGGAAACCGAACCAAACAAAAATAGCCAAACCAAACTGGAACTTGAGCACAAGGAAGCATGGCAAGAAGGAAGGCCATCTAAATAGAATTGGAGTTCGGATCGGACCGAAGCTTGGCAGGGGATCGTATCGGATCAACTGGAGTACAAGACGACCGAACTGAACCCAGACACGAGGACTGAACCAAACCCAGACAAGAGAACCGAACCGAACCAAGGACCCTGAACCGAACCGAAGTGAGGATCCAATGATGATTCGAGTCGAACTGAGGTGACGAACCAAACCGAACCGGATGTGTGATACTACTTCTATGCGATGACTCTTCTGAAGACCAACTCCAATTCAACCAAAACCTGAGATGCAAAGGAAGTCCAAATGGAAAGTTATCGCTCATGATCCATATGGGAACCAACGAGTTAACTTCAAGAGTTTGGTTTTGTTGCGGGATGTGTGCAAAGGAGTCATCGATATCTATAACTTTGGCTCACCATTGAGAGAGGGGTGCACGTAGACGAACTAGAGTCAAGGATGTGTGGACTGGTTGGCCCATAACCTAGAGCCAAGGCTGTGTGCACTGGGTAGGGTTATTGACAATAGACCAGGGCAGTGTGGTCATAGCAATAATTGTACGGAATTGGAATCCGTCATGGCCCCAATAGATTGGGTGATTAAAGCGGTGGATATCGTATGCTTTACGCACCGAGTGAGTGATATGAGGATTATTGCTATGTTTGATGTTCGCTATCACCATGACACACACACTTCCATTTTACACTCTATGTTAGTGTTACATCAGAGTATTGTACATCTTGTTGTACTAACTCTTTGGTTGCAGGTCCAGGTCAGATATGATTATTTATACCTGTTATGGGTTTATTTAGTGATGTAGATTTTCTACCGCTCACATCAGACTTCCGTCTGACCCGGAGTTTTATGTCTCTTCTTATTACTCTGGGTGCTCCTAAACGAGAAGACTAGAGGCAGGTTAGGTGGTTATGCACGAGTATCTTTCCCGAGACGAGCAGGAGGCTTCCACGTACTATATATATATTCTCCATGTGTTGTTGTTGGTCACTACTTCGGGCATTAGTATTGTACCTCTTCTTGTTCCTTTAGAGACAGTATTTTAAAGTTGTAATAATTGGATATGAAGCTGTATTTTGGTTTCCTCTACTCTGATGGAGTAGTTTTCAACTTATGTATTGTCTCGCCTATTTTATATCAAGTAATGTTATTATTATATTTTATTCCATGCGTTGTGAGTGATACTACAGGTTCTTCGATAATTATTGTTTCAACCCTTTTGACGATCGTCCCGTACTAGTCGGGCATTGGCACAGCGTATTTTGGGGAAAATGTCTGATGGTATGGGGCGGCCGTCACACTTGGTATCAGAGCCTAGGTTGCAAAGTTTAACCTAGGGGACGACATCAGGAAGAGATAGTATACGTACATGAGAGCGCGTATTTGTGATATTTTGGTTTTCAAAAGCTATATATATGTACTATTAATATATCTAAGGATGAAGTCGCACTGCACTGGCACCACTAAGGAGAAAGCTAATCGTTTTGTCTTTACAGGTTGAATGATGAGCCGAAATATGAGAAGCACGGTGAGGAACCCTGCATCGGGAGTTGAAGAGGGAGCGGGTTCAGGAACCAACAATGGGAATGTCCTTGATATAAGGATGATGTTTACTACCTTCATGCGAGAGATGCTTAGTGATGCTCAGGGAGTAGTTCATAATGTTGCTAACAGTGGTGGTACAGTAGTGCAGGCGCCTAGAGTCAATTTCGGCAAGCTTAACAAGGATTATACTAGTCTTGGTGGGAAGCAGTTTCATGGAATGGAATTGGCTACGGAGGTTTAGGATTGACTTGATAGTTGTGAGCGCAACTTCGAGGATTTGGGGATCGATGATGCAGTGAAGAGAAAGCTAGCATCACATCAGATTCAAGGACGTGCAATGAATTGGTGGAATGCTATTAAAGCGGCTACTCCCGAAGATCAAGTTACTTGGAATCAGTTTAAGACTTGTTTCAGTGATAAGTTTATTCCAGCTGCTCAGAAATCAGAATTTTTCTAGAAATTTTTGGATCTTAAGCAGAATGGTAGGGCAGTCTATACATTGCTGAATTTGATACCTTATCGAAATATGGATCTCTTATCGATACTGCCAAGAAGAAAAATGGGAAGTTCATAACTAGCCTATATGGGTACTTTTGGCAAAGACTTATAAAGCATATCAATGAGACATTCAAATCTATTGTGGGAAAGGCATCAAGATCAGAGATCCTTTACCCTAAGATAAAGAATGAGGTCGCTTTTACATCTGCAAATGAGCCGAAACCGCGGGCAAGCAGTGAAGGAAATAAGAATTCCCAAAATAAAAGAAAACAGAACCAAACCAAGGATGGCCAGAAAAAGAAGAATAAGAAAGATATCGAGTGCTTTAGCTGTGCAAGAAGGGTCACTGTGCCAGAGATTGTCGAGCAAAGCCAGGGGAAAGGAAGTGCTCCAACTATGGCCAAGTGGGACATCTTAAGAATGAATGTCGCAACCCCCTAGGGAGAAGAAGATCATGAAAGAATATGTTATCAACGTTATTCCTTCTTCGTCGAATGCCCCAACTGCGGTGGAGAAGGGAAAGGGTGTCGTTATTCAAGGTATATTTTCTATTTATGATGTTCCTATTCGAGTATTGTTCGATACTAGGGCTTCCCATTCATTCATGTCTGGTGACCTGGTAGATAGGTTGGAATTGGAACCAAAGATTATCGATAGACCTTTAATTGTGAGAACCCGAGCGGTGGTTCGACTAGCCTTTGTATGATTTGTGGTAATTTGGTCTTATCGAGTCATGTATGTATATTTTCTTGTGATTGCTTTGTTTTGGGCTTTACTAGGTATGGCATTATTTTGGGAGTCCATTGGCTTCAAAGGTTTGGGGTGGTGGTAGACTATGAGGGGTCTTCGGTGACCATTAGAGTGGATGATGGGAAGAGGATGGTACTGGGTTGCCTACCTAGTGATGGGGTGATGGCTAGTTTTATAAATTCCCTCGATATCCCGCGTGATGAGTTATCGAATGTACTTATTATTGGGGAGTATTCAGACACCTTTGAGGGAATGACCGGACTTTCACCACACTGAGAGATTGAGTTTCAGATTGATTTAGTGAAAGATGCCAAACCTATAGTGAAGCCACTTCATCGTATGGCGCCAAGGGAGCAGCGAGAGCTCGAAGTACAAGTAGGCGATCTTTTGAAGAAGGGATTTATCCGAAGAAGTGTTTCCGAGTGGGGAGCACCAGTTGTATTTGCTACCAAGGCCGATTGTTCCCTTCACTTATGTGTGGACTACCGCGAGTTGAACAAGGTGACTAGGAAAAATAAGTATCATCTTCCATGGATAGATGGTATGTTTGATCAACTAAATTGAGCAAGAGTGTTCTCCCAGTTGGATCTCGTGACAAGATTTCGTCAGCTCTGAGTAGTAGCTGAGAGTATACCTAAAACGACATTTCAGACACCGTCTGGATTCTGTTGGTGGTTGGTCATGCCATTCAGGTTGACCAATGCACCCGCATATTTTGTGGATCTTATGAATAGGGTCTTCAGGGATCAATTAAATAAGTTTGTTCTTGTGTTCATGGATGACATCTTAATTTACTCGAGGACAGAGGAAGAACACAAGGAACATTTGAGGACAGTGATGAGGGTGTTGAGCAAACACCAATTAAAACCGAAATTCTAAAAATGTTACTTTTAGAGGAGGGAAGTGAGGTTCTTGGGCCATGTTGTTTCAGGAAATGGTATTGCGGTGACCCTGCGAAGGTGGCTACGGTGCAAGATTGGTATACGCCTAAGAATGCAACGGACATGAGAAGTTTCTTAGGGTTAGCTGGATATTATCGTAAGTTTATCCAAGACTTATCCAAGATAGCGACGCCGTTAACTCAATTGAACAAGAAGAATCAAGCTTTTGTTTGGGATGAAAGATATGAGAATTCTTTTAAGAGCCTAAAGGAGAAGTTAACGTGCACGACAGTGTTAGTCATTCCTAAAGGGAACGAAGAGATGACGGTCTACACAGATGCCTGTGCTACCGGGCTAGGGTTGTACTGATGCAAGGAGGTAAGGTAGTAGCTTATGCTAGTCGACAACTAAAACCACATGAGAAAAGATATCCTACCCATGATTTGGAATTGGCAGCGATCGTGTTCGCTTTGAAGATGTGAAGACACTACCTTTTGGGAGAAAGATTCGAGCTGTTTACCGATCATAAGTCATTAAAGTATCTTTTCTCTCATAAGGATTTTAATCTTTATCAGTAGAGATGGTTAGAGTTCTTAGCTTCATATGATTTCAATATCGCATACATACCTGGAAAGGGCAACGCGGTAGCCAATGCATTGAGTAGGAGACATGCCAGTTTGGGGGCTATGTTTCTGGAGTGGAAGCAACTAGAGTACATCGCAAGATATGAATTCAGGCCTAAATGTGAATTAGATTCAGAGATGTTAGGAAGTTTGATGATAAGACCGACTTCGATTGAGAGAATCGGTTCTAGTCAAAGGGATGATCCTAACCTATTGGAATTTATCTCCAATGTAGAGATGGGTATCGATGGTAAGGAAATGAACAAGTATAGACTTGATCGAGAAGGATGACTTTGAAAGAATGAGAGACCGGTTGTATCCAATGTTAATGGATTGAGAGATGAAGTGCTTAGAGAGTGTCATCACTCGAAACTGACTATACATCCCGGTGGTAACAAAATGTATTGAGACATGAAGCAGACCTACTACTGGGAAGGGATGAAGAGGGATGTTGGGAAGTTTATATCCAAGTGCATGAACTGCCAGTTAGTTAAAGCCGAGCAAAAGAAGCCTAGTGGTTTATTACAACCGTTGGAAATTTCTGAATGGATATAGGAATAAGTCTCAATGGATTTCATCGATGGTTTACCAAGGACTAGATTGTATCAAGATAGATTGGATCAAGATAGCATTTGGGCGATTGTGGATCGATTAACCAAGAGTGCAACGTTTATACTGGTCAAGTCGAATAGAACGATAGCTAAGTTAGTGGAACTGTATATAAAGTGGATAGTAAGATTTCATGAAGTACCTAAAGGTATTGTGAGTGACCGAGATCCGTTATTTACTAGTGGGTTTTGGAAGAGCTTACAAGAGGATTTAAGGCCAGAATTACATCATAGTACCGCATACCATCCTCAAACCGACGGTCAAACGGAGAGGGTGAATCGTGTATTAGAGAATCTCTTGAGAGCTTTTATATTGGATTTTGAGGGGTCATGGGATGACCATTTTCATCTAGTTGAGTTTGCATATAATAATAGTTATCAGCCCAGTATTGGTATGGCTCTATTTAAAGGTTTGTACGGAAGACCGTGCAACTCACCATCATGTTGGTTGGAAACCGATGAGAAATTTGTGCTTGGGCCGGATGTAAGAAGAGAAACTTAAGATAAGATCAAGGTTATTCAACAGCGAATGAAGGCTGCCCAAGATAGGAAGAAGAGTCATGCTGATAAAAGACGAAGAGATTTGAAATTCTCCATTGGCGACTTAGTATTCATCAAGATTTCTCTGTTGAAGAGTGTGATTCGATTTGGTAGGAGGGGAAAATTAGCACCAAGGTTTGTTGGTCCATTTCCAGTTCTCGAAAAGAATTTAACGTATAAAGTTGGATTACCTGACAAGATGGCGGGAGTGCACAACGTATTTCATGTTTCTCAGTTAAGGAATTTCGTGCACGATTCTGATATGACTATTTCACCAGATCTTTTGGAAGATATCGAGATAGAACCCGAGGCAGTTGGAAACCGCAGATCGGTTCGTATTGTCAGACACGATACGAAGCAACTTCGGAGGAAGACGGTGAAACTGGTTAAGGTCCGGTGCGGTGATAATCAGAATGACTGTACTTGGGAAACCGAGGAGAGCATAAGCAAGTCATATCCAAAGCTCTTTACCTAGAAAGATTTTAATCGCGATACAGTTACTCCCTTGATAGTACCCTGCATGCTAGGATAGGCTTGTTGTGTTATTATGTATGTTTGATTGTTTGTAAATGGATGATAGGCATGCGGGACACCATTGTGTGTTTTCCTGGTTAAGGAATTTCAGCGATGAAACTTCTTAAGGGGGAGAGTGTAACGAACCGTATTCTAGGTATTGGAGGATCGTAGAATATTTATTTCATTTTTATATGAAGTCATATGGTAGTGTAACTTTGGGAAACGACTATTGGGGTCATTTCCCACATTCACGATTTTTGCCGGATTTTAAAATGACCATTTTACCCTGAAGAATCTTGTTTCTCCTATAACTTTTGATCGCTAATAAGTTTTTACCTGAAACCACTTCTATTGGATTCAGACGATGGTTTCTCATTCCGTAGAGTGGTCACATTAATCAAACGGACTTACCGTTTGGGAGATATGGCTAAAATAAGATTTGAAGATGGAAAAACGGCATAATTGGGTTTAATAGGGTGATTAGCAGCTAGGCCCATAACCCATTTTTGTATTAGGGTTATGGGGGGCTGAAAAGAGTTGGAGAATCATCTCCTTTCATTTTTCAAGCCGCCACAAACATTTCTCTAACCCTAATCATGGCTTCCATCTTCCAAATCTCTCTCTAATCACTTTCTAATCAATAATTGATCAAATCAAGCCGAGTTAGCACCAAATTCAAGATAGAGCTACTGCACCACATTGGAATCTGATCTAAATCAGTAAAATTTTCAGATCTAACATTTATTTTTTGCTAACGTGAGTGATTAGCATGTTTATTTACTAATTATGACTAATTAGGGATGAGCGAAATTATACACCTAAAAATTCTGAAAAAATATGCATAAATTCTAGAATCATATTTTATGTCACATATATAAATTTTGGGTTGATTTGAATTAAGTTCGCTAATCCCGGAATTTAGGGGATTACAGGAAAAATCATGGATTTAGGTATGTTTGATCTAAAATAGTATATGTGATTGATGTTTTGGACTTTTTGATTGAACCTATATGTTGTTACTGTTGTTGGGATGTTTCATGATTGCTTAGTAATGTTAGAACGATTGAAAACGCCGTCGTATGGAGAGAATAGACGATACAGGCTTGTTGGAAAAAGGCTAGTATTCAGGTTCAGATCGGATGGGAAACTGAACCGAATGGAAATAGACAAACCGAACTGGAGCTTGAGCACAAGAAAGCATGGCAAGAAGGAAGTCCATACGAATAGAGTTGGAGTTGGGATCGGATCGAAGCTTGGCATGGGATCAGATCGAGTCAACTAGAGGAAAAGAGGACCAAACCAAACCCGGACAGGAGGACCGAACCGAACCCAGATAAGAGGAACGAACCGAACCAAGGACCCCGAAGTGAACCGAAGTGAGAACCCAGGGCTTTGTTGTGGGACATGTGCAAAGGAGTCATCGATATCTATAACTTTGGCTCACCATTGAGAGAGAGGGAGCATGTAGACAAACCAGAGCCAGGGATGTGTGGACTGGTTGTCCCATAACCTAGAACCAGGGCTGTGTGGACTGGGTAGGGTTATTGACTATAGACCTGGGCAATGTGGTCATAGCAATAATTGTACGGAGTTGGACTCCGTCATGGCCCCAATAGATTGGGTGATCAAAGTGGTGGATATCGTATGCTTTATGCACCGAGTGAGTGATGTGAGAATGATTGTTATGTTTGATGTTTGTTATCACCATGACGCACACAATTCCATCTTACACTCTATGTTAGTGTTACCTTTGAGTATTATACATCTTGTTGTGCTAACTCTTTGGTTGAAGGTCCAGGCCAGGTATGATTATTTATACTTGTTATGGCTTTATTTAGGGATATAGATTTGCTACCGCTCACACCAGACTTTCGTCTGACCCGGATTTTATGTCTCTTTTTATTACTCTGGGTGCTCCTAAACGAGAAGAATAGAGGCAGGTTAGGTGGTTATGCACGAGTAGCTGTCCTAAGACGAGCACGAGGCTTCCACGTACTATATATATTCTCCATGTGTTATTATTGGTCCCTACTTTGGGCATTAGTAGTGTACCTCTTTTATTTCCTTTATTTTAAAGTTGTAATAATTGGATATGAAGTTGTATTTTGGTTTCCGCTACTCTGATGGATATGGTTTAGTTTTCAGCTTATGTACTATCCCGCATGTTTTATATCAAGTTATGTTATTATTGAATTTTATTCCATGCACTGTGAGATATACTACAGGTTTTTCGGTAATTATTGCTTCAACCCTTTTGATGATCGTCCCATACTAGTCGGGTATTGGCACAACGCATTTCGGGGAAAATGTCTGATGGTACGGGGCGACCGTTACACGTGACCACCAACATCGTATATAGGAGATTGACATTGTACACATGAATACAGAGAAACTAAAATAGCATTCGGTTCGAAAATGAGTTTTCTACTTTAAGCTCCATCTATGTGTTTGTGTAGTCAATCAGTATATGTCTCAAAAACGAATGAATACACATTGTAATTAAGTTGGTTTTGCTATAACCATAGGCTTTTAAATGAAATTGTATGTACATAGGAGTGGAAAATTGATAGTCATTAAAAATGCAAACCCAAAAGAAGAATCACCTAAATTGTAGTCCATCTGCAACACTGGTAGTTTGTACCCTAGCATGAAGAACATCCTCCTACACACACAGAAAGAAACAAATAAACCAAAAGAATATTCAAGATGTGCACACAACATGTCCATTCAATTCTTATGTAAGATACCATGTAGAGATAAGTGTAAAATAATATATACCTTCTCTAACATCTAAAGATATCGAATCATCATCTTTAGATGACACACATACTCGACTTTCTGATTAAGAATTTACTAGGCGACCCACCAGGTGGATGCATATTAGCTCACGCGCAGGGTCAGTAATCCATGCTTATTAGCTTTATCCAAATGTCGATTTCCCCTTCACTTAACCTTTGGAAAAAGCTGCTTTCACTTGCAATTTTCAGTTTCTTTGAAGCAGACTGTGTAGTGCAACTTACCCTACAGTCTCTGCTACATACTAGGGGAAAGTTGCTAGCAAAAGCAGCTTTTTACTACGGTTAAGCATCTGACATTTGGATAAACCTAATAAGCATGGATACTCGACCCTGCGTGTGAGCTAAAATGCATCCACCTAGTGGATCGCCTATTAAAATATTAATCAGAAAGTCTAGTAATCATCTATCTATCAAAATTTTCAACAAACCCGTTAAAATATTTTCAGTACACTTATTTTCTCTCAAAACAGAGTAAACTTGTTATAAGACAACCCAATTTAAATTTCAAGCATAAGGCAAACAAATAGTCAAAGGACGATGAAATCATGGTTAAATATTGAACTATAATTATCCATTTGCTTAGTTTCTGCCATGTTTCAGATTCAACGTGGCAAGCGATCTAAATAACATATCATCAAATGGCTATTGCAAATAGAATCAGGTTATGGACAATTGACATTAAACATCTTAACATTAGTAAAGGTTACTGCATCCTTATGACTGACTTATTGTTATTTCTTTGTTTCATGGATATACCGCAATCTAAAATTATACCATACATGTTTCCAATAGCAATTCAAATGTTTTTTACATTATCACAAAACATGATTCAAATTTGTTTTCTCTGATTCCAGGGTATAACCACAGATCCATCCCTTACACAAAGTAGCAATCAACTAACACACTTACACAAACCAATTCAATTGAAACAGCTAAAACACTAATACAAAGTAGCAATCAACTATCACACAAAGATTTCAATTTGTTTCCTACTATCATGCACTCATGCCACAATTCAATTGAAACACATACCTGCTGTCGAAAGAGGGCTAGGGAGACCAAGGGTTGTTGCATTTCTGTTGAAGGAGAGTGTTGTTCGTCTCTGTCGAAGGAGGAGATTCCAGAGAAAGGTGGAGGCGTGATTTGGTGACCAAAACCCTAATTTGGGTTTTTGGTCACCATTAAAGTAAAACAATGGGAAAAGGGAGTGGACAAAATTTTTATTCTGGGTGCCTAATGTGATGCAAAATATGATACAAATTCGATTTAGCCCAAAGTCGTATCAAATTAACTGATCCAGGGTTTCGTTAATGGACAGTTAGATTTAAAGCGTTTGGGGTGGTGCAGATCGCAAAATGTAGTTTGATACGGATCTGAGAACCATTGAGTATGATACGTCTATAACCCATATTTTATCTCTGCATCCTTGTATGCCAAATTGGTCGTTGTGGTGTAGTGACGATACAAGCAAAACAATCATCACCCATGACTCTAACTATCACCGCCAATCCTACCTTGAAACCATCATTAATCATACAACAGGCAACGACATGCCATTTGTCAAGGGCTAATGGTAATCCCAGTTCTAGCAAAAATTCCATACGCCATCGTGAATCATATCTCTAGGCCCATCGTGACTACCCAGGATATTCAACCATTCACCAGTCTTTTAGGCTTCCCTATTATACCCCTGCTTTGAGTCCGCTAGAATCTACGACAATGATAATTCCTCGGCCTCCAAATCTCTAGTCGTCATCACCGACGACTATCCATAAGCTCAAAATACACTTGAGAAACCATTAAGACACATTTGAGTCGTCTGCATGTTTGTTGCATTATGACGATCAACAAATACTTCACAACAATTCGAATATTCCACTTTGAATTCACTTCGAAGCCACAACCATTATCGAGCCAAAAAACATACATCATTTGGTCGACATTCGATTCATAGCGTTTTAACCTTTTTGCTATGAAAACATACAACAGCGTTTCATTCCTCCATCCACAGCGTTTTAAAAACGTTGCTGATCCACTATGCATCGGTCTTGCCTGATCCATCATTTTACATGACCGACCCATCCTCAACTACAGTGCTTTAAAGCGCTACCGATCCATCCAAGAAAGTATGACTGATCCATCGAGTTTGACATGCCCGATCCATCAAATTCCCATGTGTGTCGATCCATCATTTCTTGCCTGATCCACTCCAGAAAACATGACCGATCCATTGCGCTTTCAAGCGCTGCCGATGCATGCTACCTTGTTTTTGCCCGATCTATCAACTTTTCACCATGACTGATCCATGCCACGTTTGAAGTGCCTGATCCAGCATGTTGAGCTCTGCTCAATCCATGATTTCGATGATGCCCGATCCATCAAGATTTCAATGCCCGATCCATCCACTTGAACCAAGCCCGATCCATTAACATAAAACATATCGATCAATAATTGAACTCCATAAAGCTTTGCCTGATTCACCATTTCTTGGCCATGATCTGTCTCTATGCAACTCATACGCATGATTATGTCTTAACTCGATCATCACACTATCAATTCCAAACATTTATTCAAAAATACAATCATGAAATCATCAATAATCCTTGACAACAAATAAAAATCATTAAATCACGATTAAACAAGAATGGAATCCATCGAACGGATCTAACTTGCATAACACAAGAATTTTACCAATTTAAGTTGCTAAATTAGATCCTATTGTGATTCAATTTGAAAACATACTTACTACAATGTAGATCTAGGTGAAAACAACTTGAAATGAAGAAAATAAGATCAAACAACCCATATACTCGATTAAATCCGTGCGAGAGATGCTTACACTCACTAAATCTTCAAATTAGCTTGAAAACAACTAATCTTTAATCCGAACAGCGAAGAACGATCTTCAAATCTCTCAATTTGATGCAATCAACTCCCTTTTGATGTAGATCTAGCGTTCCTTGATGTAGATCTTCAATCTTTTATCGTAGATATAAGAATTAAGGGAGGAGAGATGTATTTATTTTGAGTAACGAAAATCTCAAACCCCAACCAAATAAGAAATGAAGAAACTAACCCTTTCTCCTTGCCTCTACCCCCTGTTTATAGCCAAACCATCAGCCCACTAATGGGCCTCACTAATCAGCCCATTAATGGCTAATTAGTATGTCCAGAAATTGTGTAGCACTAAATTAGCAATTCCTCCCAAACCGCTGAACCAAATCTTTAATGTGGCCACTCTTAGAAACATCGTTTCCTTTCCAGTGAAATCGATCTCATCACCTGATTCGATCCCGGTCAAAAATTATGCCTTGTACAAAACTGACAGGGGAAAAATGGTCACAAATAAAATTGATAAAAATTATGGACATGTCTAACATCCATAAAACCAACATATCAAAATATGAGAATGATCCGACCCTCGGGGAATTAAATAAAAATATTTTACTATCTTACGATACGTAAAATGCGGGTCGTTTCAAAGCCGTTAGTGGGAGAATATTGAATAGTCGAGGCTATTCGACATTGTTGATATCCCCGGTGAAGGGGTTATGACTCATATTGGTTTCCCAAACGTTGGTGGCATCCCTCGCGTTTCTCTCACGATCCTTCAGACCATGCCGGTGAGAACCAACCGCTGAGCCTCAGCCGGATTCCAGCGGTCGTGTTCCAACTCGGGAATTTGGGGTCGTGGGAGCCTTTTTGGATGAACATCGGCATCATCTTCAACTAAGTCGTCAACCCTGATTGCTTAATTCTATTGAGGTTAATTGGGAGAAATCCGAGATCGATTGGCTGTTGAACGTGTAGGTGCCAAGTTTTGAGCGAGGATAGGCAGGTTCTGTGGTGGAAGGGGTTGGGTACTAGTTCCTAGTTAATTGTTAGGACTCAACCGAGAATGGTCGTGTTGACTAGGGGTGAGTGTTCATCAGTTCGGTTGATTTGGAGTCAAAAAACCTCAAACCGAATTAAAACCGAAAATTTTCCAAACCGAACCGGACCGAATTAATTTCGGTTAATTCGGTCGGTAACCGATTTAACCGAACCTAAAGGATGACTTATAATTCAAATGATGGATTTACTCAAAGTAAAACATATATTTATGTTTGGAGAAATTTTATATAGTAAATTGCGTGTTTACGATACGATTAGATCTATTTGCAACAAATGCCTTTGAATTATATAACTAAAATAATTATTTAATGTACTAAATTATCGTAAAATTAGATAATAAATGAAAAGTTCAGTTAATTCGGTTAAATCGATAATCAAAAAATTATATTTTACAAACTGAACTCAAACCGATTTAGTTTTGAAATCGAAATGAACCGACCAAAATGAACTGGTTTGGTTGGTTAATTCGGTTTGAACTGAATATTGCTCACCCCTAGCATTGATGTGTTCCCTCACTGAAAGTGACGGTAGTTTCGTTACCATTGTCATTGCCATTGATCCTCCTCCTTTGGCTACGATTTTCGTGATGAGCGTCAGAAAAAGAGATTTCCGAGATGTTCTCCTGAGGGCGAGAGTATCTATTAATCTCGAGGCGAGCGGCGTCACGTTATGCATTTTCTTGAAGTCGTCACATCAACTCAAGATTCCTCATCAGTTGGTCTTTAAGTTAACTTGTCCTCTCTTCCAACTTCTTATTGAGTTGGAAGAATTTCTTGGGTAATTGGAGCTTCAGGGTTGAATGAGGTAGTGATTTCCATGTCGACCAAATTTTCCAAAGGTTGGGACCGAGGAGAAGTTTCTATGCCAGCTGCAGTGGAATTTCTATCCACAGAGGCTTCCCTATTCTAACCATTGTAAGCTAACATAGAATGTATGTCTAAGAGACCTAAGTAGCGCTTCTAGTTTGAGATGAAAGTCAGTCGGAAAGAGGTAAGTCTCGAGGCTTCGAGTTCTCTCAATGAAAGCACCAAAGTGTTAATGCGTAGAATTGGTGTCACATCCAAAGATTACCGAGTTAATGAGAATAACATTTCACGTATGGAAAGTAATGTGTGGAAAGTAGAAACACAAGATTTATAGTGGTTTGGTACGGGTAGAACTTACGTTCACTTTGAAGGCTTCATCGATTTAATTTACTATTGAAGGATTATAGTGATGGACATCATCATTACAAAGGGATACAATTATTAATTAAATTCTATTAATCCTTGTTCTTGAGGGTCTTAACTGTACAAAAGTTCAAAGCTTGAAGAAAGAGGGATCCCTTTCTTCCTCAAGCTCCAAGAGGCATTAATGGTGTCCAAGGTCCTTCTCAAGATGTCAAATCAAGCAAACACCAACCCCTTTCATGTTTGAGGTAAAAGGTTATTTATAGGTAGTGGAGTAGGTGGGAGTAGGTGGGAGTAGGTGAGAAAGGGAAACCACAGGCCAGTATTCTTTTCCCGAAATGTTGCATAGCTCATTTCGTATCCGGGAGGATACGAATTTTGTATCCAAGGGTTACGAAATTTGTATCTCGAGGGATGCGAAATCTCGAAACCAAGGGATACGAAATTCATATCCCGAGGGATGCGGAATTTTGCATCTGAGGGAAATGAAGTTTCGTATCCAGGGGATACAAAATTTGTATCCCAAGGGATACGGAATTCTGCATACGGAGGATACGAAGTTTCGTATCTCGGGGATACAAAATTTGTATCCCATGGGATACGAAATTCATACCAGAGGGATACGAAATGTGATGAGCTCGCGCATATAAGGGGATGTGAAAATGTCCAAATGAGAGTCTTTTTGAGGAGTTGTGAGGCCTGCACCTACGCGATTCCCTTCGTGCCTGAATCCTGAGTATCTTTGTGACGCCTCAGGCTATTGTGCCACATGATGGACAGAGTCGTGTGGGCCTGTATTGCTTTTGGGAACTAGGCCAAAATGTCAGTTAACAGGTACCCTACAGACCGTGACTCTATCAGTACAACATTGGGCCTACCATAGAGGGCCATCATGAAGTATCCTCATCTCTCGAAGAAGTTCCTCACTTCCTTCTAGCCCTATCAAATAAGTTTGACGTGCTCCCACCATGTTTTCTGACACCTTCGATGATTTTCCCTGTTAGGATCTTCATCCTTACGGAATGGATCAAACACATGTCGTTATTTTATTAGACCTCGTATCTAATTTACCATTATGCGTTTCACTTACTTTCTTTTCATTGATTTATAATATTCATCAAATTATTTAACCTAAATATTATTTCTTCATTAATCAACTTTATCATTTACCACAAAATTTTAGTTTTAAGCTCGAAACTTAACATCTTTAAGTCAATATGTTCATATTAAGGCTTAACTGTCATTTCAACCAATTTCTGTCAATTTCATATTTGAAAATAAACTATGTTTGTTTATTATGATTACTCAATTATCATATTTGTGCAAATATGGGTTACAGTTTGATTTTCTATCATATTCTATTTCTTCTGTTTTCCTAATTATAACCTTTATGTTATAATCTTTCTTACAGATTATTGCCATTGAACTGTGATTATTATCTTCCAATTATAAGTTTACAGTAAGCCTTTTTCTCTACATAACATCTTTTGGTTATGTTAACTTTTCTTTCTCTACCTTTATAGTTTATCCTTTTAGAAAGTTAGGCCTATTCCTAATTGATTGGTTACCAAAACTATATAAAATCTATTTCCATAGTTTCAAGCAATTACTATAATAATAACACATTCCTTTTTTTCGTTATTTTTGGGTTATCAAATTAGTGTGCAATATGGTCAATTCCATATTTTGCACCAGTCTATGTCTTTTCCTATTTCATGTTTGTAATCATGTTTCCTGTTTTATTTTTCTTATTTACCAAATTATGCAAATACATTCCCTTTTTTCCTAATCAATCAATCTAGGCTATTCCTAACCTTTCAGGCTTATTGGTAAATGTGGATTTCTATTTTCTTCTTTTATTTTCCTTAAATTTGTCATATTTTTTATAACTTGAAAATAATTAGGATTTATACTATTTTTTCCAATTTAATATTTACCTAAAAATTTGAATTACAGTTCTCAAATTAAATATAGAAATTCGCAGATGTATAACCCAGTTACATGTTTACGGCACATGGAATTTCTTACGTATTTTCAATTGGATTTAGCACAATAATTTTTGATAAGAGTAGATCCATATCCAAATTGTTCAAAAAATAAATTATCATAATTCAATTTCACAAGATATTCAGAAATCAAACGATATAATATACCATTATCGGGAAATATAATTTAAATCTACTCACTTGATTTCTCTACAATTCCTGAATCTGATTCAGATCTGTCACCCATGGTCTCCCTAATTGAATCTATCACTATAATTACAACGGATTTACAAATTTGATTCTAAAAGAATGAAAAGAATAATAATATATTTAGATTCAAGGAATTTACCTCATACTGACGAGAAATCTAGGTACCTATAGCCTAAATCTACAACTTTCATCTCCTAATCCTAAATCAGAAATCCTAAAACTAACATATATTTATTTTCTGATGAATTTGGAGGAGAAAGGAAAAGGGAGAGCTTTGGCGTCCTCTTAGAAAATATGAGTTGGAGGCTAGGCCCAACTGGTTTATTTATAGATGCCCAGAAGTACATCGTCCTTACGATTCAAAATAAATAATCTGAGCCATCAACGAAACAAAATTATCCCAAATATGACCCGAATGGGTCGAACCATGCTTCAGGTAGGTCAATTTCTTGGTCGACCCATCTCTGAAGTGTGATGACATCTGGGTTGACCTAACTTAGGCATGGGTTGACTCATATATACGATTTTAAATCGTATATTGGGTCGTTTTCTATGTGATTAATGTTATGTTTAAACATTATTATTATTAACGTTTATATTTCTTAACTATTTTCATATTATTTCCAATTTAGATGCACATTCAAATTCGAACATGTAAATAAATGTGCGCATTAATTTTTCTTTCGACTTCAAATTCTTGTGTGTTTATTTCCTTTAATCTTGTAAATGTTATTTTTTTAACGTTTATTTCTATTCCCGATTTTATTAGATCTTCTACCTTTTTAACACGCATTTTATTCCCATTTTAAATGCGCACCATTAATATGCACATAACCAAATCAAATTGAAACACAGCTTAGTTAGCGTCATTTAAACTTCCTTTTGTTTCATGGTTTTATATCATTTATGACGCACATATATTTTGCGCCTTACTATTGTAATTTTTATGACTAAATATATTTATATAAATATTTGTGAGCGTTCACATTCTAGAATTTATTATTTATTTCAAATATTTGACGTTATTTCCAATGTTTCCATTTTAATGTCATTTATGTCATGCACTGTCAATTAAAAGAAAAGTTGCTATATTAATATTAATTACTTTCCCTTCTTTAATTTAATTATTTCTATCACACACATTATAACACCCAATTATATTAAAGGACATTATTAACAATAAACTAAAGGATACTTAATTAAATATCGGGAACTAAGTAAAACGGGTTGTACCATTGCGTTCATCTCGGAATTTTGTTTAATATAAACTCGGGGTTTGCGTATAAAGGATATCGTATGAGGAAGATATAAAGATTAGAAGTTAATATACATGTAAGAAGGATATATGTAGATATAAACCAAAAAAATCACAATAAATCAAAAAGTGAAGTTGGAAGAAGAAGGCGACAGGGTAGGAAGAAGACCCGTTAAGGGTCGACCCACACTTGGTCTGGGTCGACCCAAGGTCAAGTAGGTTGACCCAACCTCGATCTGGCAAAATGCATTTCTCTGGTTCTGGACTATTTTGTTGACCAGGTTCAACATTTTACTGTGCGGTTGGATTTTAAAACAGAGATCTGACGGTTAAGGATTGTTTTGTAAACTCTATATAAAGGCATGCGCTCCTATCAAATCAATTACACTTCTTCATACTTCTTCCTCAAACTCTTGTTCTAAAAATATAAAATGGAGAAGGGGAGATGCTGCAAAAAC
The DNA here is from genome assembly GCA_030737875.1 of Allium sativum. Classification (NCBI taxonomy): domain Eukaryota; kingdom Viridiplantae; phylum Streptophyta; class Magnoliopsida; order Asparagales; family Amaryllidaceae; genus Allium; species Allium sativum. The sequence continues at coordinate 253,237,023 of CM060927.1, read as the reverse complement.
TTGGACTGAATCATTATAATTCTTATCTGACTAATACAAGTTTCCCTTCTACAACATCGGCGTATTATTCTCTATTCTTTAAATTCAATCTCTGTGATTACATGTTGCTTTTAGATATAAAAATTTAACGGTAATCCTGACATGCTAATAAACCTTGATCTGAGCCTATGCCTGATAAGAGGTTGTTTCATATCTAAACAGTTTTGCTATATTTACATGTATTTTTCTATACACCTATTCTGTTGTTCAGTTTTTATTATATGCCTATTTCTATTATTATATCCCTATTTCTGAAAATGTATGCCTATTTCTGTTCTTCTCCCTCTCTTATTCCCTTTTTATTTTATAAGCCTAGGCTACCTTCGAGCCTAGGCCAATCTCGCTGAAACATGTGCACGAACGAAATTTGGATGACTTGGGAATGATAATTTGGGGGCATATCTTATACTGTGAAATATGACTGAATTTTAGGGGCATGTCTTATACTGTGAAATATGACTGAAATTTAGGGGCATATCTTATATTGTGAAATATGACTAGAATTTGGGGGCATATCTTGTGCTTTGAATTATCACTGGACAATTGGGAGCATATAAATTTGTAGGCTTAATTCGGGGGCATATCTTGTACTATGAATTATGACTGGAAATCCGAGGGCATATAAATCCGTAGGCTTAAATAAAGGATTAAGCAGAACATGTAAATAAAACTGTAAGTAACCTGGGGAACCTGTTCAACCTGTTGGGGTTGTATGAACCTGTTAACTTGTTTAGTCTGTTGGGGTTATATAAACCTGTTAGCCTATAATACTTAACCTGTTTAATCTATTGGGATTATATGAAACTGTTAACTTGTTTAACCTGTTGGGGTTATATGAACCTGTCAACTTGTTTAATTTGTTGGGGTTATATGAACCTATTAACCTGTAATACTTAACCTATTTAATCTGTTGTGGTTATATAAACATGTTAATCTGTAAGACTTAACCTGTTAAATCTGTAGGGGTTAAGTTAACCTGTTAAACCTGTGGAGTTAAGTAAACATGTTAAATCTGTAGAGTTAAGAAAACCTGCTAAATATTTGGAGTTAAGTAAATCTGTTAAATCTGTGTGGTTAAGTAAACCCGTTGAATCTGTGGGGTTAAGTAAATCTGTTAAATCTATGGGAGCTATATGAACCTGATAACCTGTAAGACTTAACCCGTTTAATCCGTTGGGGTTATGCGAACCTGTAAATCTGTAAGGCATAACCTGTCAAAAATCCTAATTAGTTAGGGAAACAAGCCTAAGGGTTTGGCTTATGTCATCTATTGTGTGGGGCCCATATCAGTTAGTAACTCATTTTGGTATCAAACAGGGACCTCGCACTAGGTGGGGGTCAGGGCACACTTACTGAACTGATTATAAGAGGTTCATCTGGTAAGGGGGTGTTTGATGGTGCGTTCCAACGGAGTCATGTGCGTGCATGCATCCGGCTTGCCTGCGAAAATAAGCAGCTGTAGCTCCAGTAAATAGGTTTGTGTCCTACTCTAGGTTGCCACTTTAGGGAGTAATACACCCTACCGTAGGGCTGACACAAGGTATTTGCACAGTTAGGGAGCCATCATTAGGGTAGTAATTAGCGTACATCTAGTCATGTCTGTTTTCTGTTTAGGTACCTATTATTTCTATTTGGGGGTAACACCCATTATTTCTATTGAGATACATGTTATTTCTGTTTGGGGTAAATCCCGTTACTAGAGTACACTTAGAACTACAATTATGTTTCTGTTGGGATAATTTTATTTCTGTTAAGTATTTAGGGGACACCAAATCCTATCACATATATTTTATACTAGTATTGGTGTAGAGAAAAGTAAGCGAGAAGCATGGCTTGGTCCATATTATCCTGTTTTTTTTTTTGTTATCCTGTTCGTCCTATTTATACCTATTATATGATATTGTATCTCTCATCCAGTTTTATTTGCCTGTCATGATACTTTTACTTTTTTATATGCTAAAAGTCACTGGACTAGCCAGACTTTATGTCTGACCCTTTTTGTTTCCCTTTCTCTCTTTCCTTTCCCCCAGGTTCTTAGGGTGGGAACGCCCAGTCGTGATTAGGAGACTCTCTGTTTATGCTTGGATCTGGATCTGCTATGATGTATCGCTATGATTACTTGTCTACTTTGATATGGCTATTATTGGGGATTATGATTTTACATTTATATACTCTGATGGTTTTAAGCGCAAGACAGATGTTTTGGTTTGATGTATTTGGTTTCAGTATTTTAGGCCGGTGTTGTAACTGGTTTTGAGACTATGATGTTTTTCTGCTAAATAATGAAGTTTTAAATTTTCGGTACTACTTTTACATTTGTCTTGTGAGATTCAGTTTCTGTTTACCAATAACGCTTCACAAAACTTAATGCATTTTAATTAAGTGACATTAACGGACGTGGGGTGTCACATTTGGTATCAAAGCTGAAGGTTACAAGATTAGATAAAGATTTTGAAAAATGTTTTCAAAAATAAAGTATTTTCAAAGAAAAGTCTATTTTTGAAAAACATATTCCCCACGAAAAGCCATATAAAATATCTTTCTAATTCTCTATTTGAGTCCCTTTTTTCCTTTTCTTTCCAGCATGTTTGAGGAACCAAATCTTCCCAAAGGGTGTTCCCATTGCGGCATGGTTCTGTAGGCATGTTAAAACTATGGCACATGCCGAAGGGCAAGGAAGTGCCTAGCCTCCATCTGTAGCAGCAGTAGTTTTACAGGCGGCTAATTTTCTCTCTAGCTTTGTAAGGATTTTATGCGATGGAAGCGACCTTCGAGAGACTTGTTAACATGTTGCACGAGGTTGGTAAAGAGGAGAATAAGAGAGTTAAGACCGATGAGGCATAAAACAAGAAAGTGTGACCGAAGAAAGAAATGCAAATGAAGGGTGGGAACAATGTTAAGGCTCAAGGCAAGAAGAAATGTCATGGTTATGGGAACTTGGGTCATTTATTGCAGAAAAAGGAAGAATGCTTGTTTCAACTATGGTGAAGTCGGACACTATACTAAGGAGTGCCGAAGAAGCAAGGACAGGGGCAAAGGATAGGATCTTCTGGAGGGTAGGTGCATGCTCTCGAGGCCAGTGGACCGGACAGAGGTAGGAAAGTTTATGTAGAAGGTTTGATTTCTCTTTCCGATCATCCAGTTAGGACTCTTTTTGATTCGATCGCTTCTCACTCTTTTATATCTGATTTTATGGTTGAGTCTCTACGCCTTAGTACTAGTATCATTTCTGAATCCGTTATTGTCTTAAACCCCATTAGGGGCACGACTCATCTGTCTATGATATGTCGAGGTTTGAGGATATCTGTGTTGGGCTTCGAGTTTGATTGCGATGCGTATGTGTTAGGTTTTATGGGCTATGGTCTGATTTTAGGGATGGATTGGCTAGCCACGTATGGTGCCATCCTAGACTGTGAGAGAAGGGTCGTTAGACTTTTGACTTGCCGAGGAAGGACTCTCGAGATGTCCTGTGACCCAAAGGGGTCTGTCATAATTTGTTACCTAGAATCGCTTGATGCTTCTATCGATGATTTGTAATATGTACTCGTAGTCTATATATGAGTATTTAGATGTTTTTGATGAGGTTTGGGGTTTGCCTCCGAGGTGTGAGATTGATTTCCGGATATACTTGGTGGATAATGCGAATCCAGTCGCATTGCTTGTGCGCCACATGGCTCCTAGGAAGAGGAAGGAGCTTAGCAAGCAAGTAAGGAAGCTACTTGAGGAGGGGTTTATTAGGCGAAGTATATCAGAATGAGGTGTTGCAGTCGTCTTCGCTACCAAGTTGTACAGTTAAAGCGCTTAGCCGTTCTATAGCGGCGGAGGTGCAAAAAGGTGTTATGGGGTTAAAGCAGGGAAATAACGGGATATAGTGGAGGTGCAAAAAGGTTCAATAGATGTAAAACCAAATATTTGAAAATTAATTAAACATATTTCTCACATTATATGTGTACAAGAAATTAATATTAATTAATCTTATATAACAAAATCATGGAATACCATACTTGTGCATGCTAAATTTGATGAGTGTAATTGATTATTACAATACTTTTGGATTATGCCTTAAATTTTGTCCTTTACGTTAACTTTACTGAATTTTTTGAAAAGAGAACTAGTCAAATCAAGCGATATACATTAATATTGCAAAAGCGGACGCTAAAAAACCTTGATTTAGCGGATGCAGCGGAAGAAAGCGGGGCTAGAAGCTGATATATTGTTCATCAGCGCTAATTTAAAATAGCGTAGCGGTTGAAGAGCGTTATGGGCTATAGCTGGGATATTGCGGGGATTTAGCGGGGCTTTAAATGCATAGCTACCAAGGCAAACGGTTCACTTCATCTATGTGTGGATTACAGAAAGTTGAATAAGCTCACCAAGAAGAATAGGCACCCACTCCCGAGGATTGACGATTTGTTTGACCAGCTTGTTGGCGCATCTGTTTTCTCATAGTTGGATCTGGCCACGGGATTTCATCAGTTAAGAGTAGTTAAGGATAATATAGACAAGACCGCTTTCAGAACTCCAGATGGCTTCTTTGAGTGGCTAGTCATGCCTTTTGGGTTGACGAATGCAACTGCATATTTTGTGGATCTGATGAACAGGGTGTTTAGGGAGTTTATGAATAAGTTCGTGGTAGTTTTTGTGGATGACATCTTGATTTTCTCGAAGAGCGAGGAAGAGCATGCCCTACATTTAGTAGAGGTTTTGAGGACTCTTAGAGTACACCAGCTTAAGGCGAAATTCTCCAAGTGTTACTTTTGGAGAAAGGAGGTAAGATTTCTAGGTCATGTGGTCTCCAAGGATGGGATAGCGGTGTATCCCACGGAAGTAGTTGCAGTTCAAGATTGGATGGTTCCAAAAAATGCAATGGAGCTGAGGAGTCTTCTTGGGTTGGCGGGCTATTATAGGAAGTTTATCAAGGACTACGTTAAGATACCATCATCACTCACCAGACTGATGAAGAAGAATTTGACCTTTTCTTGGAGTATTGACTATGAGGATGCTTTCCAGCGATTGCAGAGGGCTCTGACAACAACCCCAGTTTTGACTTTGCCTAATGAGAACAAGGTGTTCATAGTGTACATTAATGCTTGTGGTACAAGGCTTGGTGCCATCTTGATGCAAGAGGGAAGGATAGTATGCTACGATAGAAGACAACTGAGAGTTTACGAGAGGAACTACCTTACCCATGATTTGGAATTGCCTGCTATAGTGTTCTCACTTAAGACTTGGCGACATTATCTACTTGGAGAGAGGTTCGAGTTATACACGGATCATAATTCGCTCAAGTATTTTTTCTCGTAGAAGGATTTCAATTTGTGACAGCAAAGATGGATGTAGTTCCTAGCGTCCTATGACTTTGAGATTGCCTATACCTCTGGCAAGGGTGATATAGTGGTGGACGCGTTGATTAGGAAGAGGATGACCTTGAGTCCTCTATTCATAGAAGGGAGGTGCTTGGAGTATATATCGACATTCGATTTTAGGCCATATATGGATCTTACAACTGGTCTGTTGGCATCTTTAGAGGTGCAACCTACTCTTATGAATCGGATAAGGATCTTCGTAGCGAAAGGGCCCACAAATAGCAGACATCTTGGGTAGGCTCAGTAGAAGGTGAGATTACCAAAGAGATTAGCAGGAGTCCATAATGTTTTTCATGTTTCCCATTTGCGGAAATGTCTTCATGATACAACAGAGATGGTTGAGCCGAGCATGCTTGAGGAAGTAGAGGTAGAAATGGGGAAACAGTTAGATGAGTTCCAACCCGTATACTTGGATCAGAGGTTAAGAAACTACACATCAGAGAGGTTAAGTTGACGAAAGTGCAATAGGGAGAAGACCGCGATGATGAAACTTAGGAGATTGAAGACAAGGTTCGCGCTTCGTATCCCTTTCTTTTCAAGGGCGTGTTCTTAACTTCTTTTTCCAAGCTTTTATTCATACTTGCTTCTATCATTTTAGTATATCCTATCGATCGAATCTTCGACCTTTAAGTAGAAAACCAATGGATGTAAACATGTGTTTGAGACATGTTAAATTTGATGGATGCAAGTGTTTGCTATTGGTTGCTCGTGGATGCATATACACACACTAGACACTAGATCAGCTCAAAGCACTCTCATACCGCATATGGATGTGTGTGAATTTTTCTATTTAATGGATGGAAGTGGATGTATCATCATATGGATGCTGCATTTGGATGGATGATTGCGCACACATATAGCATTTACATGATATACTAGGACTATTTGCATACATCTTGGATTCATGACACTAACTTATATTGCATTAAGGAGGTCGACTAAGTCAGTAGACCGCCTGATTTTCGCATTAGCATACGGACATATACACACACCTTTTGCATATGTTCATATAAGCATTAGGAATTCTTAAGGAGAATGGATGCCTGTGAATGATGGATGGGTATATGATTGTAGGTGGATGTAATAAACATTCTTCTTAACTTAGAGATTTCAGAGATGAAATCCTTTAAGTAGGGGAAAATGTAGTACCCTGTAATTTTAAAGGACATTATTAACAATAAACTAAAGTATACTTAGTTAAATATTGGGAATTAAGTAATTGCATTTGCCTCGGAATTCTGGTTAAGATATACTCCGAGTTTGCATAAAACAGACATCGTATGAGGAAGATATAAAGGTTAGAAGTTTGCATACGTATAAGAAGGATATATGTAAATATAAACCAAAACAATTCAAAATAAATCAAAAAATGAAGCGGGAAGACGAAGGCGACAAGGCGGGAAGTAGACCCGTTAAGGGTCGACCCACGCCTAATCTGGGTCGACCTATGGGTCGACCCAAGGTTAGGTGGGTCGACCCATGGGTCGATCCAGGTGGGGATGGGTTGACCCAACCTCGATCTGGCGAAATGCATTTCTCTGGTTATAGACTATTTTGTTGACCAAGTACATTATTTTACTGTGCGGTTGGATTTAAAAACAGAGATCTGACGGTTAAGGATTGTCTTATAAACTCTATATAAATGCATGCACTCCTATCAAATCAATTACACTTCTTCATACTTCTTCCTCAAACTCTTGTTCTAAAAATATAAAATGGAGATGGGGAGATGCTACCGAAACTTGGATTGAATCAAGACAATTCTTAATTGACTAATACAAGATTCCCTTCTACAACATCAACATATTATTCTCTGTTCTTTAAATCCAATCTCTGTGAGTTCATGTTACTTTTAGATATAAAAATTTAACAATAATCTTGACCTGTTAATAACCTGGATCTGAGCTTATGCCTGTTAAGAAACTAATTCATATCTAAACAGTTCTGCCATATTTACATGTATTTTTCTATATACCTGTCCTGTTGTTCAGTTGCTATCATATGCCTATTTCTGTTATTATATGCCCATTTCTGTTATTGTATGCCTATTTTTGTTCTTCTCCCTCTCCTTTTCCCTTTTTGTTTATAAGCCTAGGCTACCTTCGAGCCTAGGCCAATCTGGCTGAAACATGCGTAAGAACGAAACTGGGATAATTTAGGAATGATAATTTAGGGGCATATCTTATACTGTGAAATACGACTGAAATTTGGAGGCATATCTTATACTGTGAAATATGACTAAAATTTGAGGGCATATCTTATATTGTGAAATATGACTGAAATTTAGGGGCATATCTTGTACTATGAATTATGATTGGAAATTTGGGGGAATATAAATATGTAGGCTTAATTTGCGGCCATATCTTGTACTGTGAATTATGACTAGAAATTTGAAGGCATATAAATCTGTAGGCTTAATTCAAGGATTAAGCGGAACAAGTAAATAAAACTGTAAGTAACACGAGGAATCTGTTTAATCTGTTGGGGTTGTATGAACCTATTAACTTGTTTAATATGTTAGGGTTATATAAACCTATTAGCCTGTAATAATTAACCTGTTTAATCTATTAGGGTTACATGAACCTGTTAACTTGCCTAATCTGTTAGGGTTATATGAACATGTCAACTTGTTTAATTTGTTGGGGTTATATGAACCTGTTAACCTATAATACTTAACCTATTTAATATGTTGGGGATATAAACCTGTTAATCTATAAAACTAAACCTGTTAAATCTGTGGGGGTTAAGTAAACCTGCTAAATCTGTGGAGTTAAGTAAACATGTTAAATCTGTGGAGTTAAGTAAATCTGTTAAATCTATAGGGTTAAGTAAACCCATTGAGTCTGTGGGGTTAAGTAAATCTGTTAAATCTATAGGGGCTATACGAACCTGATAACTTGTAAGACTTAACTTGTTTAATATGTTGGGGTTATGCAAACCTGTAAATCCGTAAGGCATGACCTGTCAAAAATCCTAGTTAGTTGGGGACACAGGCCTAGGGGTTTGGCTTATGTCATCTGTTGTGCGGGGCCATATCAGTTTGTAACCCATTCTGGTATCAAACGTGGACCCCGCACTAGGTAGGGGTCAGGGCACGCTTATTGAACTTATTGTAAGAGGTTCATCTGGGAGGGGGTGTTTGATGGCGCATTCCAACGGAGTCATGTGTGTGCTTGGATCCCGCACATGGCTCTGGCTTGCCTGCGAAAATAAGCCATTGTAGCACTAGTAAATAGGTATGTGTCCTTCTGTAGGTTGCCACTTTAGGGAGTAATACACCCTATTATGGGGCCGACACAGGGTATTTACACAGTTAGGGAGTCGATCGCTGGGGGCAGTAATTAGGGTACATCTAGTCCTGTCTGTTTTTTGTTTAGGTACCCGTTATTTCTGTATGGGGTAACACCCGTTATTTCTATTGAGGTACCTATTATTTCTGTTTGGGGTAAAGCTCGTTACTAGAGTACACCTAGAACTACCATTATGTTTCTGTTGGGATCATTCTGTTTCTGTTAAGTAATTAGGGGATACCTAATCCTGTCACATATCTGTTATACTAGTATTGGTGCAGAGAAAAGTAACCGAGAAGCATAGCTTGGTCCATATTATCCTATTTTATTCTGCTTATCCTGTTCATTCTGTTTATACCTGTTATATGATACTGTATCACTCATCCAGTTTTATCTGACTGTCATGATACTTTTACTTCTTTATATGCTTAAAGTAACTATACATGCCAGACTTTATGTCTGACCCTTTTTGTTTCTCTTTCTCTCTTTCCTTCCCCCCAGGTTCTCAGGGTGGGAACGCTCAATCGTGATTAGGACTCTCTCTCGTTTCTACTTGGATCTGGACCCGCTATGATGTATCGCTATGATTACTTGTCTACTTTGATATGACTATTATTGGGGATTATGATTTTACATTTCTGTACTCTGATGGTTTTAGCGCAAGATAGATGTTTTGGTTTAATGTATTTGGTTTCAGTATTTTAACCTGGTTTTGTAACTGGTTTTGAGACTACGATGTTTTTCTGCTAAATAATGAAGTTTCAAATTTCCGCTGCTATTTTTATATCCGTCTTGTAAGATTTTGTTCCTGTTTACCAATAACGCTTCATGAAACTTAATGCATTCTGGTTAAGAGTGACATTAACGGACGTGGAGTGTCACACACATGTTTTCCTATTTTATTAAATGGTTAAGTTTGTAAACATGTTAACGTTAATAATTTTCTGTTACTGTCAAATACAAATGCACATTGTTTATACAATTAATGTGCGCATATATTTCCTGATTACTTTATAACGTACCATTTATTAACTTCCATTCTTTTTATTTAATTCTATATTTACGTAATGGCAAATTTCTATTTATTGCTCATTTTATAACATGTGTTTGTTTTCGAATTTCAAATGCATATTATTAATATAACTATTTTGATATTTTTTTAATTAAAATGCGGGGTGTTACAGAAATGAAGACTTATTATAAATAAACTTAAAAGTATAAATTAAGTTTAATAAGCAAAATTTTATGGTTATGATTCTATGGTAAAGGAACCTGAAAGTTTTAATTAGAAGTGAAATGAAATAAGAAGGATTCTTATGAATAAACTTAAAAATGGGAATTATAAAAGTTTTAACTAAAAATGAACTAAAATAAGAAGGGCTTCTTATGAATAAACTTAAAAGTGGGAATTAGCCTTTATAAGCGAAATCATATGGTGGCCTTACGATTAGACAATATTTTATGGTGGCTTTGTGATTAGGCAATTCTATGGTTATTAAATGGTTCAATGGTAACTAATAAAGTTGATTAACAAATAATGAATATTCCTATTACATGGATTAAAGAATATTGTAAATCAACAATAAGAATAATAAGTGAAACACATAACAGTAAATTAGATATATGGTCTAATAAAATAGCGATATGCGCTTGGCACAGTCCGAAGGGATGAAGAGCCCAACAAGGAAAATCATCATAGATGTTCGAAGGCATGGTGGAAGCATGTCCAAATTATTATTCTACGAGACTAGAAGGAAGCGGGAGACTTCTACGGGACGTATTACGAGTCCTACGATAATTTCGATGGTTTGGAAGCTGAAATTGACCCAAGAGTGTATTGATTTCTCGTTCCGAGTAGGAACGAGGTGGAGATAGTACTCATTTGGTTGCGTGGATGGTTCAAATGCGGTTTGCTTCCGAATGGAAGGTTGTTGTGTTCTAATCAATAACCAAAACTACAAAAGAAAGAGTATTAGACTCCCGATTCGGAATTGATAGCGATAGAGCTCGCTTTTGAAGATTAGAGGCACTATTTATTAGCAAAGGAATTAGATCTATTAAGGGTGTTGTATCACTGGAGTTTCTCTTCTCCATGAGAGATTTTTACCTTCATTAGTAGCGACAGTTAGAAGCACTGGCCTCATACAACTTTGAAGTTTCCTATAAGTACGTATAGGAAATGTAGTGGGTTGTGTGTGTCGAGTTGGAATTGCGCCAATTCGAAAGCGACGTCTCAATTCTGAGTGTTGCTCGTACTTGTTACTGGTCATGAGCCTATAACTCGATGTGAAGTAGAGCGGACCCGGGTGGAGTGGAAGGAGTGTTGTTGTTCCCGACATCATTAGAAGAGTTGGTTGCACATTCATTTTTCAGTTGAATGTGACATCATCTTTCTATAGCTGAATGTGATAAATCGAATAGGTTTTTATAACTATTTGAGATTCCCGGATGGATGTGAGAATAATCGTCAATGGTTTCCATCGATGGATTGCCATAGAGTTGGGAATATTACGGTAACACTCAAGTTATACCCTATTCTTTGATGAGGGATGATATACAAGTATTCCTTAATCCTGGAATGACAACCAAGTTGTCGAGTCATATATGGATTACACCTTATATTGAATGTCTCATATTAATTAGATCGGTATCTTGTATGTTAGGGTAGGCATAGATGTTATTTTTATGATTGATATTGTTTTTCATGCATGTTTGACATGATTAATGCATATATGGTTGTTAGGCATGCAGGATAATTATATTGTTGTGTCATTTATTTATTTAAGATAAATTCCATATATAGCTTGACATGCTTATGTCAGATAAATTCTATTTATTTAACATATTTATTTCCTTTGTTACTATTTCTACTATCGTGTCTATTCCTCTCTGTTGAGTACATACCCAGGTACATAGAAGCAAGATTTTATTTGTTTGGATGCTAATTCGCTTTTATTTGTTCTAAATGCAAAACATGCTTGGAAAGAGGTATGTAGTAGATGTAGAGTTGTGATTTTTTTCCATTTGGCGCATTTTGGTGATTTTATTCCCCATGTATGGGTAGCTGCTTTTGGGGTTTTATTTTGTTCTATTGTGATGGGATTTGTATAACAAGTTGTGGTTTTTTGGATCGAGTCGCGAAAAGGAGGTGCTACCGAAATTTTCCATGATTTTTTTTTTCAAATTTGAAAAAAAATCAATATGCGATGCTAAGTTGAATTTTCTTTCAATTTGTGAGTTGTCACTTTCATTTTCCATTATGCGTCTTTTGAAAGATAAATGTACAACTTAGGTGCTTGTCTTAGTTACATCAATCCTGGATTTGATTGTGGTTGTCCTTAGGAATGAGAATTCAGGCTCCACGCCAATTTGGAGTCTATATCTTTGTTGTGATCGCTTTGAATGATTGTTTTTGAGAGCGTTAAGCTATGGTTTATCATATGTCGCCACTTACTCGAGAGTGTTCGGTTGATTATTCAGTTTTTGAGGATATATAGACGAAATCCTTCAACAATGGGAGAATGTGATGACCCATATTTTTGCGATTAGATAGTTATTCTGATATTAATCGGTAATAAATTAAGTGACGAATCCAATGGTGATTTTTCACAAATGATCGAAGATAGACTCGAGACAGTTCCGTTGAGTCCGGATTATTTGTTAAGTGGACAAAAATATTTGGATCGTAATATTTCGAATCAGGATCATTCGGTGGTCAAAACGATATCATAATAATGCGTAAACAATCGTTCTGGGATCACATTATTGGGTTATGATGAAACTCGTATTTTTGAAATCGTTGTAGTGAGTTATTACACATCATTAATTTTTGTAGCGATCGGATGTCATGTTTGGTCGTACGTAAATAAAACGCTTGTTAATTTCTATAAGAAACATTAATTATATAATTTGGGTTTTAAAGGATAACTTTTGTATACGATCGAATTTGGTATCGACATTAGTTCCATTATTTTCAGAAGGCCTTTGTACATAAATGACGATAGGCGACACGTCACGATTGAGGATTGCTGGTTTTTGGGTCATTTGAGAATAAATTAATAAAATATTGGATAACTAAGTCCACATGCTATAGCATTAGACCCACAAGTCATTTCCTTTTCTCCTAAAAATCACTCTGGTGGGTTGCAGTTGCATTTATTTCCATGGCCGTTTTATTCTCCTTCTTAAAAAAATTATTCCCATCAAAATACTCCAAAAATCGTGATTCGAAGCTTATTGAGATCATAAGAAGGAGTTCTACCTTCTGCAAAAATTTCAGTGCGTATGGTGATGATGACCAGCACAGGGTCTCAACCTGCGGTTAGGGTTTTTCTTTGATTAGCGTTAGGAGAAATGGAAGATGGTGTTGGATTGAGGATCGAGTGGTGCACCATGACCTTGACATGAGTTTCGTAGGGTCCGGCGTGCATTTGGAGGGTGCGACATAGGGAGGTCGTGACGGGTTTTCTACAGGTGCTGGAGAATGCAGACTGCAGTGGGTCATCAGGGTTTGATTTCCAGGATCAGGCAAGTCGAGTTTTCGAAGATGAGTGCAACGACACTGACAGAATTTGACATCGTCACTTCGTGTTTCGTGGCATTGGGTTGGAGTGCACGGCAAAAGCGGGTTGTTACGTGTATGTTCTTCTACATGGAACGATGAATTAGGAAAGAAAGATAATGGGTGGTTAATTAATCTATTTGTTAATTAAGTTAATTAATTATCGATTTAAAATGTGAAACTTATATCATTCACAACTTTTGCGTACAAGGTAGGATTTGTATGTCGTTTCTTCTGTTAGAATCGTATTGATGAGATCTGTGCTTTAGAATTGGTTTGGTTAATATGGTTGAGATGAGTGATATTGTCTGTCATTGAATTGCGTTTATTCGTATAGTATAAATTTGATGTTTAAACTGATTACTAATTATAAAACGCACTTGCTAGGATATTTGAACCTAGTAAATAATTAATAAAAATATTAATAAGTGATTTAAGTAGTTTTAACCAAAATCATCACATTTTATTTAGTTTCGCTGTATTATGCGCGTTGTTTACCCGTTTACGTGCTATTGCGCGCCGTTTTGACCATCTTGCTAGAGTTCAGCTATGTGGACATTTATTACATTTTGACTGCTATACATATGTCCTATTTAATTTATTAATGTTGTTATGGATGTTTTTATGCTAGTTTAAGAATTTTATGACTACTGGTTATAGGTTGAATTATTTGCTTAGTTTAGCTTAAAACATCATTTGTACGTGATCTAGTATTAGGAGATCTCGTTTGTTATGGTTTGGGGTGCTTATCGATCAAATGCACACGTCGGTGTATACTGATTAAGCGCATAAGGATGATAGAATCGATTAGATGAGATAAATTCTCAAAGGAGATTAGAGCGCGTTAATGGATTCGACGATGCAGCCGTACTAGAGCACAGCGATGGACTTGGCGGTGAGCTGGTTTTGCGACGAATGTCGTACGTTTTCCTTAGATGTGTATTTAAAAAAAAATTGGTTAAACAGGTGATTCAAGTAGTCGTTATCGATAATTATGAAGTAATCAATATCGATTACTATTGCAATTGGCTATTTTGGTTAATCTGACATCGACCACATTGCGATTCCGAGGAGAAGGATGTGATGATTCATTTGACGATGGTTTCGACATGATGGCTCTTCGATCATGGCTACTTCGTGATGCAACGATGTGGTGCTTCGATGCAGTAGTTCGTCATCCAACGATGGTGATTCTATTTTGGGAAGCGGTCACTACGACGATGGATGACCATGTTTCAAAATGCAAAGTAATGACCACGATCGAGCGGATACTACTATAAAGGGATGGGGATAATCGATTGAGCTTGACGACAAGTTGGTCATCTATATTTAGTCTTAACCAAGAAAACTCTAAGTTGGGGGTCATCAGAGTAGTTCCGAGAACAGACTCTGCTGTGGGTGACGTGTGCAAAGGGATTATCGATACGTCCGATTTTAGCAGTTACTCAAAAAGAAAGGGTAGCCGGTGTAGTGTCCATTTGGTACCACATCGGCTTCCTTATCTTCATGTTAGAAGATTTATGGCATTCGCTTGGACCAAGTTGGGCCTAATCTTGGGGTATACAAGTCAGTACAACCTATGTCATGGCCGATTGAGTGGCATAAATTCGAATATCATGGAAACCGAACGTTATCATATATCCAACGTACCGAGTGAGTGAATATGAGAATGAAAGATGGATGCTATGCTTGCTTAATCATTTATCATCTTAGGGACATCATGTGATATGGATATCATTAATTTGAATATCCAAACACCCCTAGTATTCTAATGTACGATACACTTATTATCATTTACATAGAGTAGCATATATTTTATATGCGCTAACTCTGTGGATGCAATGGCAGGACAAGTGTGATTCACCATACCCTCTATGACATATATACTATTATGACTTTTACAATACTTTAATATTTGTTTATCGCTCAGACCAGATTGTTGCCTGACCCAAAGTTTAATTTCCCTCCTATCACCTTGGGTACTCATCGACGATGCTAATGTGCAGTCCAGGTGTTAGATATGAGTATTATTCGGAGCTGCATAGGTGGATTAACAAGAGGCGACGTTTTACATATTTATAGTGGGAGGCGACGTTTTATATATTTATACTCGTATCCTTATTGTTTATTCCGCTGCATGACACTGCGGAGTCTTGACAGTGTTATGTATTATTATTAGAGACAACATATTAGTATGGTTTATTTATCTCTAGTATAAACTCTATTATTGTTCTGCATGACTGTATGAGCCGATACACTCTAATTATATGGTTTATGTAGTTACTATTGTCTCGTCTGTTTTATATTTGTGATCTTTACTACTATATGTTATCTGATGCGCTGTGAGATACATGACATATTCTCAGATTGTGTTTTATGTTATCTTCTTTCTCTTCTATATCATCTTCTTTCTCTTATCTTCTATTTCTTTCTTTTCTTTCCCATTTCTCCTCATTTCTACTGTTTCTTTCTCCTGATAACGGCTTTACTTCGATCAGGTGTTTGGACATTGCGTTATTTTCTACAATTTCATTCTCCTGACAACCGCTTTACATCGATCAGATGCTTGGACAGTGCGTTATTGAGTTATATAATCACCGGTTGTGTATAGAGGGTCGTCACAGCCTCTAATAATCGCAAGCTTTCACCTACACATCTGGCTTAGACTCGCTTTCCAGAAGTTGGATCTCTTCTAGTTTTTATCCAGAATTTTGATTTAGAGGAAGAACTATGTTTGAGAAAATAATGGTTTTTATACTTTAGCAATGCTTCGCTCTACAAAGAAAAAAAAAACAGAATTTTAGCCATTCATCTTGACCATTTATTTATAGACAAGCTCCACCAATGGCAACCGCTAGATCTCGCACCCTAGAAAGATTTCAACCAAAACCGTTATACTCGTTATTTTATTGTACATAATAGACTGTTATTTATATATTGGACCGTTGTATCAAATAATAATCTACAATTCTATGCTTTTAGTGTTGACGTATTCTAACAATCATGTATTGATATTCGTTTGTCAGTTGCTTCCACTAGTGCAACCTCTTATATATTGCTATTCTATTTTTGTACATATATATTCTACATATTATAAGCTGGCATTCTATTGTTAGATCTTATAGATGTCTTGATTTAGTGTTTTGTTCCAATTTACCTTGACAATCTGACACATAGTACTTGAAAGTAAGGCGGTGTTGTAAGATATCGACTTTTACGTATTATGAAGGGCAAGCCGTTACATATTTTCATCCCACGGTTTTATATCTTGCATGTTTCCCAACCATTTACAGTCTGTGTCAAAAACCAAGTAAGAATTAACTTTTACACTGCAGAAACTGTGTTATACCCCCAAATCTATCACTCAACCGAACACTTACCTGTACGTTGTTGTAGACTATGTGATGGTTGGATCCATATTTAAACCAAGGTTCGAAAACCCGGTTTCCGGTTCCGTTCCGGTCACGTAGAAAATGTAAAAATCCGGTTCCGTTCCGAAAATTCCGGTAATTCCGGTCTATTTCCGGTTTGTCAATTCCGGTACGTTTTTTTAATAATTACACAGATAAATATGCAAACACTAATTGTTAGATTACTCAGATTACATAGAGGATACAATAGATACAACATAAAAGTTTAATACCAAAAGCTATTTCTCTGAGCATCGAATAAATTTTGTTCGTCGTTATTTTCATTGTGTGCCAGATTGTAATATGATGGAAAAGCATATTGTTGCAATTGGTCCGAACTTAAGAACGTCGTCATCATATTATCAAAAGGTGAGGGTTCATCTTGGCTACTTGATGGTCCAGCAGCATACTGTTGATTTACATCGGAAAGCGAATAACTTCCCGTATAGTCTGATGTAGAATATCTGTAACTGGGAACATTGGTAGAAGCATATCTACCATCATAGTTGCGTTGATCTTCGTATTCAACGTCTAAATCTTTATCTCTTCGTCCACCATAGTCATCTGCATCTCTTCTAGGATAATTCTGGAAATATCTTTGGGAATCGTCTAAAGCAGTACCAGCGCCGTAGCCACTAGAGCCAATACCATCGCCACCATTATTGCCTGAATCATCATTTGATGAACTATCATTTCCAACATTCTGTGTAGATCCATCTTCATCGTCTGACCAAGGATTATCATTTTCATCATCAAGTAGCGGATTCTCAACTTCTCTAGTCCATTCTGCAAGTGGATCCTCCTCATGAAAGATGTAATCTAGGTCAATAAGCTGATCAGTTGTTTGTTGTCGTTTAACATGTCGCATTCTCAATCTCATATTATAATGCACGAATACAAGTTTCTCTAATTTTTCCATTTTAATTCTATTTCTTAACTTCGTGTGAATCATCGCAAATGTAGTCCAGTTTCTTTCACAATTTGAAGAAGAAACAGTCTGGCTAAGAATACGCATAGCTATGCGCGTTAAATTTGGAGTAGATTCCATGCCAATTATTGACCACCACATAGCAGGAAGACATGACTTAACTGCATGTTTCGCACTTGCGGAACCAAATATACCAAGCTTCATTCTGTATATTTCCGCCTATACAACATTCATTAATAAATGAGGTTATCTTTTATGCTATCTATTTTAAGAAGTATCACAAGTAATTTAATAAATTATCAATTACCTCTTTTAAAATTTTAATTCGCATATCAATATCAGGTACCATTCTTTCAAGAACACGTTTCCATCCATTTAGAACCTCATTGTTGTTTACCGCATTGCCTTTATATTGTATATGAGGATTGAGAAAATAGCCTAAAACAGTTGGATAGGTCAAAGAAATATTTGTATGATATATGTAATAGATTTAAAAAATTACCTGCTGCGTGAATCGGTCGATGCAATTGCCTTTCCCATCTTTTATCAATTATACTCCACCACTTTTGATACTGCTTTGTACCAACATTTTTCTTAATTGACTCCTTCGCTCGATCCATTGCTTCATATAAATAGCCCATCTCTGCTTTATCATCATTATCCACCATTCTTAAAACTTTGACTAGTGGACTAAATACAAGAATAACAGCAGAAGCATTGGCCCAAAATATGTCACTGTGAATCAAATTATATCAAGAATTGCTGTTTTTTTATCTTTAGGACCAAGTTTAGGAATCTTTGTGCTCCACTCTTTCGAAGAAATCATTCTTCTCAAATTCTCTTTTTGTGTGTATATAGAATCTAATGCAATAAAGTGTGTAGCGAACCTGGTTACTGCTGGCCGAATCAATTCTTTATTATTGGTTTCTCTTCTCATTATGCTAAGTAACCAACCGTGATTGTATATGAATCCTGTTATTGATTGGCAATTTGAGATAATAGCTTTTACCTCGATTTCTTTTGAAATATCCTCCAGGATCAAATCGATGCAATGTGCTGCACATGGTGTCCAATATAGTTTACTTCTTGTTTCCATTAATAGTTGGCCAGCTGCTTTGTAATTTGCCCCGTTGTCAGTTACTATTTGCACAACTCTATCTTCTCCAACAATAGTGACAATATTATCCATCAAACTGCAAATATACTCAGCACTTTGAAATTCATCAGTGGCATCTATAGATTTTAAAAAGACCGTTCCTTGGGTAGAATACACAAGAAAATTTATGATCTTTCTTCTATTTTGTGTACTCCAACCGTCACACATCAATGTACAACCATACTCATCCCAAAAGTTGGAGTAAGTTTGGATATATTGTTTCATTTCATCGCATTCAGAATCTAAATATGTGTTTGATAATTCATGCGCCGTGGGTCCTTTAATTCCAGGACCAGCTTCTTGAATGGCTTGTATCATAGTCTCATAATATGGACTATTAGCAACATTGTGGGGGATATGATTAAAGTAAAAAAAATTTGATATTGCCCGACCTATGTGTTTTTTGGCATCTTTAATGCTTTTTATTGCAGTTCTAATAGAAGGTTGAGTTCTACCTCCTCGTTTTTGCACATAGGGATCAATCCTTCCAGTTGCTCGTGTTGCTAAATCGTCATCTATTCTGATTGATTTAGAACGATCAATGCGCTTTAGTCCGCTTGATCGTATACCTGTTCCACTAGATCCTACACCTGATCGTTGTGCCTGTTCATTTATATAACTTTCTTTACTTTTTTGAAAGGCGCGTCGAACCTGTATATCTTCTTCACTGTCGGTATCTTGATTTTGTTGTTCAGGCATGCTCATTAGCTCTTCTTGCACGCGTTGTTTTTCAAGCTTTTCTTGATTTCGCTCATTTTTCTTTTTATGTAGATGTTCCCGTAAGAGTGTCCTGACTTCTCTAGGAACAGCCGGACATACTGCTACATCGCCTGTTTGTCCGGCTAAATGTTCTTTCATCCGTGTGATGCCGCCACCAGAAATTACTTTGTGACAATAGTTACATTTGTTTTTCTTTTTTTCACCAATAACTGCTGTGCAGTAATTCCAAACAATATCACGATTTGCCATATTCAACAACCTAAATAATAAAACAGAATGAAAAGACATTTAATTACTTATTCACTGAATAATATCTCAAGGCATTAAATAAAAGGCCATAAATGAATACTGGTAGCATAATTCTCACACATAATATAAGGCACTAAATTAACGGGACATAATATTCACTAGTAAGATATCTCATTTATAAGGCATTAAATAAAAGGCCATAAATGAATTAGTTCAAGACAGTGGGCCAGCCGAAGCATACTGCATTCACATTTACATACTGCATCGTTTACTAACCCGACCCTTAACATATTGTTCAACCCAAAACATACTGCATTCACATTTACATACCCGACCCTTATCCCAAATATATCATCATCGTTTACTAACCAGCCGACATCCTAAACCTAATTCTTGAATCACGAAAAGGCGAAAAAAAAAAAAAAGGAGGAACCTGTTCGCTCGTCGAGAAGCAGAAGGAAATGGGGCAGACGCAGATCGAGGCAATCCGAAGCTAAACCGATGAGAGAAAAACGGTGCAGAGGAAGATCGAGGCAAATATTCCCAATCTGAACCGGTGAGAGACGGAGCAGTCGATGCTTTGAATATCAATACAAAATAAGATATGTATTTAGATTGAGCTTCCTGTTCTTTTATAGGGGATGTAAAATTTGATTTTTGTCACATGAATTTATATTGCTTTTGTAATTTCTGCCGTAATTGGTGTAATTGATGGGTTGATGCAAAATAAAGCTTGTTTTCTTGTTTGATTCCTTCTTTTCTCTGTACAGTTCGAATCTTATTTACTGTCTTTTGATTTTTTTTTTTTTTTTTCTCTTCTGTATAGAGAAAACCGGAACCGGTTTTTTAGGTGAATTCCGGTCCGGTCCACGCCGGAACCGGGCCGAGATGGCCGGAAATCCGGCGTGCCGGCCGGAATTTAATACCTTGATTTAAACATGACTTGTTCCAAGTAATGAATCAATACACCCAGAGCACCAATACTCCTGATTTAATCAAATCACCACTTGGCAGCTTCTTATTTTTGGCTTCTTCACTCTTTCACTTTCAGGCCTCAACGACACTGCTTTCACCGGTGCCTCATAAATCACCTCATTGAGAGAATACTCGATATAACAGCGGATACCTGATACTGCTCCTCAGCTGGAGTCTACATGAAACAGATGCATCAAATTCAACTCGCTATGAGGAGAATTCCATCTTAAATTTAGCAACGTTTGATTCTAAAGCTACTGAAACTAAACTATTTTTACCTGTGACTTACTAATTGATGCAGATGATCCAAACAGTAGACAGAAAGCTTGTTTAGTCCTTCGACTACAATCTTGTAAAAGGACGGTTCTTTTCACATGCCAATCCCAAGGAATTCAAATTTTGTGAAAAGAAAATTCTTCTCCACCCAGAGACCAAGTAGTTTGATGTGACCTTGTGATGGTCAAATCGGATGCTACATGTATAGAGAAATGGAAATAAAATGTGATTTTTGCAGCATTTCTTTGCACTTATTGGCAAGGCTATCAACAAGTTGAACTGAAAACCTGAATACAGCTAAGAAACAAAGCAGACTTTTTTTTACTGATGATATGAACTAGAACAAATCATTTGTTAGTGCCTGAAAGCACTAGATAAATTTATATTTGATCATACGTAAACATGATGTTTAACATCAAAAGCAGAGGAACCAAGAATAACTTAATGTATTATATGCTTCCTAAAATTATAATGTATTTCAGTATAAATTAAAGTTGAAGTATAACTTAATGTGTTTCAATGATACCTTTTTTTAACCACGATAACTTCGTGCACACACCAAGAATCATCACTGCCTCTTACAATCTATAGGCTGTAAGTCAAATTTTAAAAGCACATACACTGGCTCTGCAACGCATTTCTCTGACAAAATAGGTTTCCTACAAGTCATAGAATACGAGGAGCTTAGCAGCCAAAGGCAGCATTTCAAGTTTATCAGTGTGTTATTGACCAGATTACTAGTTGAGCAAGGCCATCATGTGATGTTGGAATTAATGTTTATACTGATGGTTGTAGTTTCAAAAAATTAAGGCAACGTTGTTTACTAGAGGAAAGGCACCTACTACTCAACGGCAGCCAGGAGAATCAGATCCAGACTACTCTCCCTTCTCGAGGAAAGTAAGACAATGCGAAGGACTGTGGGTATTTTTTTTTTTTTTGGGGGGGGGGGGGGGGGGGGAGAGGGGGATCAAGAGGCTATGATGTTGTGTACGACGCCGATGGTGAAATTTCATCCTATATGAATACAAAATATGTACTTGTGCTATGATAATATGTACCAAAAAAATTCCAAAACTAAAACACGGCAGGTAGGGATTAAAGCTAAAACACATACTAGATGCACTGCCACAATTAGAGCAGCAAGAGAATTATTCTAACGGTTATTCTCGTGTATAGATTACTTGATTGAGATCATATTAGTAATGGTACTACCGTTGTGAATACAGTCGTTACTACTGCCAATTATAACCATAACCGTTTTATACGGTTTTTTTTTTTTTTTTTTTTTCCGCTAATCCAGGCCACCATACCCCCGGATAAATTTATTTAGAATGGGAAAGCGCATGGTAGGAATCGAACTATCGACCTTTTACCAGGAAGTTAGGCCTCCTTTCCACTGCGCCGCACCCGCGGACCGTTTTATACGGTTATAAATTGTTACCTCCACTGTCTATGATGGTTAACCATCATATTTTCAATTATACGGATTATTGACGATAAACTCACATAGCTCAAACAGCTTTTTAAACAATTTATTTGCTTATGAAGCGATTATGCATGTGCATGCTATTACTTCATGAAGACACATATTATTAGCGTACAGGTTATTCCTTTAATTTAAAATACTAAAATTAATACTCATGCGTGAATCTATGTTAGTCCTACAGGGAGCAGCTGACCCTCTCAGACAATGATTTCCTGACTGTATTTCGTATCTTATTAGAGAAATTATGCACTAGGTAGCAGCTTTTGTTTAACGTTATACATAACCTTCAGCCTCCTCTTAAATCTTGACCCTCCTTAAATGAATGGCTGGATCTGCCTCTCTTTGTATTTTAATGTTAAATATTATACAAAACAGGCTAGTACGTTTAAACGCGGTATCCAATTTCAACTGTTCTAGTAATTGTTGTCATAACAGATGGTAACCGCATAAACAGTTGATACAATTAAGTGGTTGACGGTTCAACCATAACAGCATCATATTAGTTATCATAAATGCAAATCCAGCTGGAATCTATCTTAAAATAGCCCTACCACCTCCTTGAGAGGTAAAATTCTACATAAAATTTAAGACTTGCTAATTCCATAGGTATTAAACTAAAATATTTGGCCTGTGGTTGACTTATAGAAGACAGATGTAGTTGATCCAAGGAGTAGACACTAAGGAAAGCTTGAGACAAAAGGGTTGTCGAGTCAAGAGTAAATTTCACTTCTATAAGACAAGCATACATCTATAGTTCCTCGAACTACAATCCTGAAGAAAACGGTTCTTTCACAGAATGAAAACTGGCCGTCCAATTTCAATCCCGATGAAATTCAGACCACTTAACTTGGACATGCTATGGGTTGCTACATGTATTGTAACGACCCAGAAAATCTGAACCAAATTAAAATTTTTAAATTGGCTAAAATAATGGATTTTAAATATTTAAAATAAATATTTTAAATAATGGCAATGAAAAGTGAGTTTGAATCGACAATTGAAAACGAATATAATTAATTCTAATTATAAACAAGGCTTGAAAAGGCGCTGCAGTTTCAAAAATTGAATTCAAACTTTGTCGGACTGTACCGGGTGCAAAACAAAACGGATTTTAGTGAAACCAAAAATATTTAAATCTGTTAGTGAATGCCTTTCTAACAAATCTAAAAAATCGAATTTTCATAGCGGAAAGCAAAAGTTATGACCGAATGAATTTTCAGAAGGGTCGCTATGGAATTTATATAGCCCGGGAAATTGGCCATTTTGCATACGACCTCGGAATTCGATGAAACCACTTTTGTTGGATCCGAGATGGGAAGTTATTGCTAGGTTTCAAATTTCATAATTTTTGAAGCTAATATGTGAGCGTGGCAGAAGAAAACGTGTGTTGGCCAATTACAGTTAAATTGGATCGACCAAAAATGGACCGTTTTGCAAACAGTCTCAGAATTCGACGAAAGTAGTTTTGTTGTGACCGTATCGTCAAAACATAGCTAGATTTATTTTTCTGGAATTTTTCGAATCAGTTTGTGGCCCTGGCAAATTGAAATGTACGTTCAAATCGAATATTGAATGTCATATATTTTAAATTTGAAGGAAAACTGACTGAAACAGTCGAATGGGCCTACGAAACATATCGCATTGTGTTCGGAATGGGGGTAAAACGCTAGGGACGGCAGTCTTTGGGTTTGATTTCGAGTTCGTCTAAGAAAACCCCAATTTTTGAATTTAATATAACATTGGCCAATAGAATTTTTTATTTCATTAATTTAAAAATATAAAAAAAAACCAAAAAAACCCGTAAACCCTTATTTTGACGGCGGAAAGCCTTCTTCCGTTCTTCCCTCGATTCCTCTCTGATCGTTCCTCTAAACCCATCGATCCATTTGGTGATTTTGAAGATCGTCCTTCGACCTTCGAATCAAGACCAGAATCGGCCGATATCGTTGCGTGGATCTCGAGATATCCTGCTCGAAAGTCGAGCTACTTCGAGGCCAGCGCCGCCGCCGATCTGCCACCGCATCAGACGCCACCACCGCAGATAGGAGCGCCGCGCCTAACTCTTCATCGTAGTGCAGCCCGATCATCACCTCGTGCTACGAATCCAAAGATAAATCCAACCTTAGTTTCGAACCCGTGGACTGAGGTACGGGTTTATCTATTTTAAACTGATTTTCACACTATAAAGCGTTGCAAACTTTGTAAAAATCATATCTTTTTGCTGTGTTAACGAAATTCAGTGAAACAAGAGACAGTGGACTCGTGTGGACGTCTTCTACATTTTAGAAGAGACCGCATATTTTTCTGAGCCTTCTGCTATTTTTGGTGGAGTGGAACCCAATGTGAGATTTCTAATTTATAAACGATATGGAAAAACGACGATGTATAAATTATATAGTCGATGTATGAGTTATATAAGCGTTGTACACCTCATGTATAAGCGTTGTATAAGTTGTACGTTCGATGTATAAGTTGTATATGCGTTGTAAAAATTATATATGTGTTGAAATAAAAGTAAATTGCTATATATAAATATATATATATATATATATATATATATATATACGCCCCTCGTCCACAAACGATGGACGATATTTATTGATTGTGGTTGGTGTGAAAATTGATTGATAGGGAATGGTTGTTTGGGATTGTTTGGTGTTGATATTGATTGATTGTGGTTGAAAAATACTCGTTTGTGGTTGAGAAATATTTGGTTGAAACCACATAGGATTAGTTTGTGGAAATGAAATAAATATATACATGCCGTCTGCGTGCGAACTAGATGCATGATCCCCATTGTCAAAAAGCGCGAGGTTTTAAGGTAGAGCGAGGAGCCGTACTAGGGACGGTCCCGGTTTTAACTACCCTGCCGTTATGCTGCCGAAATTTTGAATAATATTCATGTATTTGAATTATTTTCATTTGCCGAAATGATATTTATTCATTGAATAGAAAACCTTCATGTGTTGAATCGATATTCATTCGTTGATTAGAAATTCATGCGTTTAATGGTATTCGCGTTTCAAATATAAAAATCACATTTTTATCTATATATAGAAACTATAGAAAACCTTCATGTGTTGAATCGATATTCATTCGTTGATTAGAAATTCATGTGTTGAATGGTATTCACGTTACAAATATAAAAATCACATTTTTATCTATATATAGAAACTATAGAAAACCTTCATGTGTTGAATCGATATTCATTCATTGATTAGAAATTCATGTGTTGAATGGTATTCATATTTTGAAATAAATTGTTTGATAATAAAAATCACCTTTTATCGACTATGTAAAATAATCTCGTTTTAAAAGAAATTGTTTTATAATAAAAATCCTATTTTTATCACCTATATAAACTATATAAAATAATAGTGTTTTGAAATGAATTGTTTTACAATAAAAATCACATTTTTGTTATATACATGAATTGTTGAAATGTGAAGTGTTAAAAATAGCCACTCGCTCAAATAAATATATATGAGTTGAAATATTCATCAATTAGCTAATGATATGATTTTTGCCTATACATGTAACATTAGGATGAATGGTGTTTTTTAAACCAAATGGAATCAAATATGAAGTTGAATGGAAAATGATAAGTGATAAGAACTGTATATATGTACATGCATATTTATTGAAAAGGTTATAGCAAAGGAGCTAGAGAAGAGGAATAAAATTTTGTACCCGACAAATAGGTACACATTTACTGTTTTGTTTGGGTGATGATTTTATGAGCCTGTTGGCTAGCTGCTTGGCTTTTTCTTTTTCTTTTCGACATGAGACGCCCGTATGGCTATTTGGGAATTTTCCCAGCCCCTCCCATACAAAGGAGGTTATGGCTAAATTTTTCCAAAATATAAAGGCGTTAGTGAAATATTTGAAGTGAAAACGATATTGAAATTGTTGAATGAACTATATTTATATAAATATATAAATATAAATAAAATTAAAACCAAACGTGGCCGCGCAGTTCGTGTTTTGAAACCGTGATTTCAAACAACTAGTGCGGGAAATCCGACCATCAGATTTTCCTGAAATCGCAACCGTTGGGTCCGCTTTGGACAAAACTTTCCAACGGCACCAAAATTGTAAAAATCCAACGGTTGGATTGTCTGGAATGTTTAATTCAAATCTGAAGGAAAACAGCGCCAGAATCGATTATATATATATATATATAATTATATTTAATCGAATAACGACGCTGCAGTTCGTATTTTGAAATTGAAACTTCAAACGATTGTACCGGGAGATCCGACCGTCGGATTTTCCCGAAACTGGAACCGTTGGATTCGTTTTGAAATGACCTTTCTAATGATGTAAATTTTGTAAAGATCCAACGGTTAGATCTTCAGATATGTTTAATTCAAATCTGAAGAAAAACAGCGCCACGGTTGTGGTATGGCCCGAAGCGTCGTTTTGAATAAATTGGCTATTTTAAAATAAATAAAAATAGCGATACATCGTTATAAAATATCATAAACGATATAGAATGGAAATAAACTAAATTTGTTCGATTTATGTGGTATTTGATGATTGATTGTGTTTGGTGTGAAAATTACATTAAAGAACAAAATTGGTGTTGTCGAATGATTTAACCATTGAAATAAATTGATTTGAAATTCTAAATATACGTGAATTATTTAAAAAGGCCGAGTTAATTCTCATTTCAAATAATTGACCGACGATTGAAAGTCGAAGATGAAGACGGTGGTCGAAGACCGGAGATCTTCACCTCGTTTGGATGGTAACCGAGGTCCTGATTGGGAGGCATCCCAAAATATGGATAATGAGTGGTGATCATCCAGACGTACGTGGTGATCGATGGGTTTGCGAGGTATATAGTGCCTCCGGTTTCGTTCAGACCCAGAACGGACTTGTAAATGGACTGTGTGTCCGACATTGGATTTTATTCTGTGTTGATTGATCTCTATTAAATATACATCTGTTTGGCGGCGGAGAATTTAATCTTTCGCTTAACGCCCTTCTCTGAAACGCACGAGCTCAGAGGTTGTATATCGATGGACATCAGTCGCATGGCATAAATTGCCTGTGTGGCATGCTAAGATGCAGTGATCAGGGCTTCTGTTGAAAAGCAAAGTCTTGTGGTGATGATCAAAGCACCGCCTGTGTGGCGTGGCTTTGTGTATAACGTGAATTCGCGAGCCTCACACCCCGGTATGAACCAGAAACGGGAGCAGGACCTCAGGGGGGACGTGCGTTTTCTTTCTAGCTAGGGTGGTGTCAGTGACCTACCAGCCCTGACATTTATATACTTTTCACCTGTGTGGTTGTTGCTGTTGCGAGGCGCCTCGGTTTGATCGGACGATCCGGGTCCGATGGAGTCATTCGTTGGCTCATTTACACCACAAAGGGTGGAGAAACGCATTGTTCAGGCATTATAATCCACTTCGTGTGGACCGGACCTGACGATCCAGGGTATGGTCGCGGCTGTACCTGAGACACGGGCTAGAGCGTCTCGAATTCTGTAAGGACTATCCTTTGCCTTGGTTCATGACGGAAATCCAATTTCCAAATACGTGACTGTGCGGTTTTGATTGTATATATATATATATATATATATGGCGACATGATATATGGTACCCATGTCGTCTATGATTGATAGTTATGATTTGAAATTGTTTTCAAAACATATAAACACTAGCAATAATATCAAATGCCTTTGTTTTATTCGTATCAAGCATATTTTGGCCGTTATAAGGTAAAAACTCTATCCTCCGGTTTGCGTTGCATTGTGTGATGGGAACTGAGTCTTATAACGGCTTCATTTTTATAAAAAGCATAGCGATGTTTAAAAGAAAGATTTGTTTTAAAGCACTGGCAATCCAATGGAGTAAACTCGTTCCACGAAAGTGGCATGGTCCTGTGATTAGCCATATTATATATGTGTTGAGTAGACTTCTCATACCAGTCCCATGACTGACTCGTAGTTTGTTTCACTTTCAAACTCGGGTGCCCCTTTTTCTACACGGGCAGCCTTGTATTTAGGTTTAGCTGGTTCTTTCTTTGGATAGCTGGAGCTGAAGATGGATTCTATCATTTATCTATTTTATGCTGTTCAGCTCCTATTGTACATATTATGTTTGTTTTCCGCTGTAGACATTTATGTATAGCTGAACTGTATTTTTACTAAGTATGATCCTGTACACTGTGTAACTCTGATGATTACTTTTATCCAGTATATTCTATTGTTCATTATCTGGTGTATTTATTTTAATTCTTTTCTGCTATTATCTGTTTCTGTGTTATATTCCAAGGATTACCCTTGCCGCCGTCAGTACGGGGTTTGGGGTCGTCACAACGTGGTATCAAAGCGAGGTTAAGCTTAGTTCTGGAATATAACATTTGAACGAACTCGTCAGAAATAGAACCAGTAGTGTTCTAGGACGGGTAACTCTATACAGATAGGATCAACAATATCCTAGTATGAGTAAAGCAGAATGAAATTACACCTCGATAGACACATTTACATTTGAAGTATATGTTTCTATATTTTAAAATATTTTTTCTGTGACCTGACACTTGATCTGCCATTTGCAGAGGTACTAGAAAAATGAGTGTTAAAAACAGGAGAAATGCAGAACCCGATCTAGAGGCTCTATTTAAGAGATATCGAAATCTGGGTGAAGCAGAATTCTCGGGCAATGAATCTATTATTCAAACTCAAGCTTGGGTGAGCTTTGCAGAAAGAATATTTGAGCGTTTCCAGCTGAGAGACAACCAGAAAAGATTAGTAGCATCTTGGGCGCTCAATGGAGAAGCTTTAATATGGTGGGAAACAATCATAAAAGATAATCCAGAAGGTGATATCACCTGGGATAGATTCAAAGAGATTTTCCTAGGAAGATTTACTCCTCCCGAAGCAACCGAGCGATTATGTGATGAATTTTCTTATTTGATACAAGGTGATATGACCATTCCAGAATATCATAAGAAATTCAACGAACTTGCTCACTTTGCTCCTCATCTAATTCAAGATCCAAAGAGGAAAAATCTTAGATTTATTCATGGCCTGCAAAGGAGATATCAGAATAGTGTGCTGAGGAATGTGAAGCTTCCTTTTTCAGAAATGATTTATATGGCTTATCAGTATGAAGATCTCCATAATAAAGGCATGTTGCGCGACGAAGAGGAAGTCTGTTCTAGCGACAAAGAAGAGTCGGAAACTGATATTCCTGAAGTCAGTACGAGGTCTGAGGTCAATAAGAAGCCCAGTGCCAAGAGGAAAAGGGCCAGATCTGGGAAAGAACCCGTAACGACCAGCGTATGCAGTAACTGCCATCAAAAGGGGCATTTGTCGATAAACTGCGGACCCTTGAAGAAGCGAATAAAAGCTGGGCTTCAATCCAAGAAGAATTTTCAAGGGAAGAAAAGGTGTAATCAATGTCATCGGTTTGGTCATGTAAAACAAGAGTGCCGGCTGTTAAAAACGACCAAAGAAGCTCAGGTAAATGAAGTAGCAGAAACCTCTGTGCCCTCAGCTAGTCCAGAAAGGGCCGATGTTTTAGAAGGCACGCTTACTATCAAAAACATTCCAGTCAAAGTACTGTTTGACATATGCGCGTCACGAAGTTTCATTGCCAAAGATGCAGCTAAGAAACTGGATTTGAAGTTGAAAAAGCTCAGGGAACCAATGACTATCCAGAATCCGGTTGGGGGTTCCATTGATCTCAGTTGGGTTTGTGGAGTGTCGGTTTCTTTCTCTCGTTATCGGTTTCCTACCATCGCGGTCGTCATGAATTTTAAAGAGTTTGATCTTATCTTGGGATTAGACTGGTTGACCAAATATGAAACTGAAGTTAAATGCGCCGACAGAGTCGTAAAGGCGAAGATTAAATCAGGTGATTATATAACCATTCCTTGTGAAGGTCAGAAATCTAATAGAAAAGACTTCTGGGCAGCTCTCGATGTTTCTCCAGCCCAAATAGAAAATATCCCTGAAATCACAGAGAATATTCCCGACCTAGTGAAATATATTCCTGTCGTCAAGAACTATGCGGATGTGTTCGAAGAAGTTGTTCGTTTACCTCCGCAAAGAGAAATAGATTTCAAGATTGCTTTGATTCCGAATGCAAGGCCGGTAGTTCACGCTATTCGAAGAATGTCCTTGAAAGAGAAGGAGGAATTAGACAATCAAACACGACAGCTCGTATGGAAGGGTCTGATCAGGCCTAGTTTCTCCGATTGGGGAGCAGCAGTGGTTTTTGTCCCAAAATCTGACGGTACTCTACGTCTATGTGTGGATTATCGTGATCTGAACAAGCAGACCATAAAGAACAAATATCCATTGCTGCGAATAGATGATTTGTTAGATAGATTAAATGGCGCACAAATATTTTCACGAATGGACCTAGCTACAGGTTTCCATCAGCTTCGAATTGCCGAAGAGTGTGTTCCAATGACAGCATTCAGAGGTCCCGACCTATTCTATGAGTGGTAAATAATGCCGTTCGGCTTATGTAACGCTCCAGCCTATTTCGTCGATCTAATGAACAGAGTATTCAGAGGAGTATTGAATAAATTTGTTCTGGTTTTCGTCGATGATATTCTAATCTTCTCTAAATCCAAGGCCGAACATGAAAAACATTTGGAACAAGTGTTAGAAATCTCAGAAGGAATGTATTGAAAGCAAAATTTTCCAAATGTATCTTCTGGCAAGATGAAGTAAAATTTCTAGGCCACGTCGTATCGAAAGAAGAAATTGCTGTGGATCCAAGCAAAATCACAGCTATTCAGAATTGGAAACAGCCTAGCACCCCCACTGAAGTCCGCAGTTTTCTCGGATTGGCTAGCTATTACTGGAAGTTCGTTAAAAACTTTTCAAAGATATCTAGTCATTTAACGAAGCTTACGAAGAAGCACTCTAAGTTCAAATGGACTCTAGAAAGTGAGGAGGCTTTCGAAGAGCTGAAGTTAAGACTAACGACAGCTCCAGTGTTAACCATCATCGATGGCAACCAAGATTTAAAAGTCTGGACTGATGCTTCTAGAGAAGGCCTTGGCGCAGTGTTAATGCAAAGGGGTCAAGTGATTGCTTATGCTAGCCGTCAACTGAAGCCGCACGAGAAATACTATGTCACTCATGATCTTGAGTTATTGGCTATAGTATTCGCTTTGAAAATCTGGAGACACTATCTTCTGGGCAAGAGATTTGAACTGTTTACAGATCACCACTCGTTAAAGTATCTATTCACATAGAAGGACTTGAATCTGAGGCAGCAACGTTGGCTGGAGTTTCTAGCAGCATATGACTTTGAAATTATATATACTCCAGGGAAAGCCAATGTCGTGGCCGATGCGTTAAGCCGAAAGAATGAGATGATCGCCAGTTTTATTATCATGACTTCATTGCTAGATAAAATATCTGCTCTTCAGGAGGATGATCACTTCATTCAGAAGATCCGAGAGATAATTCAACAAGGCGAGCCCTCGAGTTTTCAAGTGGATAATGATGGAATTCTAAGGCTCAAAGGTCGAATCTGTGTCCCTAACATTTCTGAGCTTCGAAAGGAAGTACTGGATGAATGCCACAAGTCAAAACTCAGTATCCACCCAGGAGTAAGCAAAATGTATAATGACATCAAACGCACTTTCTGGTGGAAGTCGATGAAGAGGGACATTTCTTTATATGTTAGCCGATGCCCTACTTGCCAACTAGTCAAGAGCGACCAACAAAAATTGGCTGGATTATTACAACCGCTAGAAGTTCCAGGTTGGAAGTGGGAACATATTTCAATGGATTTCATGGATGGTCTGCCCAGAACCAGAAAAGGGAATGATAGTATTTGGGTGATCGTAGATCGCTTCACGAAGACCGCCCATTTCATACATGTCAGATCAAACAGAACTGCTCAGAGTCTGGCGCAGATATAATTCAGGGAAATAGTTAGACTACATGGAGTGCCACTCAGTATAGTCAGTGAATGAGATACAATATTTACTAGCAAATTCTGGGAAGCATTTCAAGTCGAGCTGGGAACGAAGTTGAACTTAAGCACCGCTTATCATCCTCAGACAGACGGTCAGACTGAGAGGGTGAATCGTATTTTAGAAGATCTATTGCGGGCTTGTGTTATAGATTTCGGTGGATCATGGGAAGACCATCTGCATTTGGCTGAATTCTCATATAACAACAGCTACCAGGCGAGTCTGACAATGTCGCCATTCGAAGCATTGTATGGTAGACCGTGCCGATCTCCTGCTTGTTGGGTCGAGCCCGGAAATAGACTTGTGTTGGGTCCTGATATGATTCGAGAAGCTGCCGACAAAGTCGATTTTATTAAGAAGCGATTACTCGCCGCTCAAAGCCGACAAAAGAGCTATGCCGATAGAAGAAGAAGAGATATATCCTTTGTTGTTGGCGACTATGTATATTTGAAAGTATCGCCGATGAGAGGAGTTATCCGGTTCGGTAAAACTGGAAAGTTGGCACCCAAATTCATTGGTCCGTTTCCTATTCTGGAACGGATCGGAACTCTCGCTTATAGGGTCAAATTGCCTGATTGGTTGCCTGGAGTTCATGATGTAATTCACATATCTCAACTTCGAAAACACGTTCATGATCCATACTTGATCGTGGAAGAAGCAGCTCAACAGGACATAGAAATCACTCCAGAATTAGCTGTCAGAAGAGAGCCGCTAAAGATTATCGGTAAAGAAACCAAGGAGCTGAGGAACAAGAAGGTTCACTTAGTCAAAGTGCAATGGAGTGGAGATCCGCGAGATTGTACTTGGGAAACCGAGGAGAGCATTCAGAAAGCCTATCCCAGATGCCGAGTAGATATCTCTGATTGACTCCGGTGCAAGGTACATTTACCCTACTTTGCATTACCATTTAATTCTCTACTCTGTTCTTATTTTCTTTCCATGGATGTGCACTTTTAAATTCTATAGTCTGAATGATTTTAAAAGAGCATAGAAGTTGATCGGTATATTTTTGAGAAGTTAAAACAATTTGATTGTTGGTTGTGTTGTGTGATTGTAGATTTATCAAACCACTTTCGACTTTGTTCCTTTTCGGGGACGAAAAGTTTTAAGTGGGGTAGATTGTAACGACCCAGAAAATCTGAACCAATTTAAAAATTTTAAATTGGCTAAAATAATGGATTTTAAATATTTTAAATAAATATTTTAAATATTTAAAATAAATATTTTAAATAATGGCAATGAAAAGTGAGTTTGAATCGACAATTGAAAACGAATATAATTAATTCTAATTATAAACAAGGCTTGAAAAGGCGTTGCGGTTTCAAAAATTGAATTCAAACTTTTTCGGACTGTACCGGGTGCAAAACAAAACGGATTTTAGTGAAACCAAAAATATTTAAATCTGTTAGTGAATACCTTTCTAACGAATCTGAAAAATCGAATTTTCATAGCGGAAAGCAAAAGTTATGGCCGAATGAATTTTCAGAAGGGTCGCTATGGAATTTATATAGCCCGGGAAATTGGCCATTTTGCATACGACCTCGAAATTCGACGAAACCACTTTTGTTGGATCCGGGATGTGAAGTTATTGCTAGGTTTCAAATTTCATAATTTTTGAAGCTAATATGTGAGCGTGGCAGAAGAAAACGTGTGTTGGCCAATTACAGTTAAATTGGATCAACCAAAAATGGACCTTTTTGCAAATAGTCTCAGAATTCGACGAAACTAGTTTTGTTGGGACCGTATCGTCAAAACATAGCTGGATTTATTTTTCTGGAATTTTTCGAATCAGTTTGTGGCCCTGACAAATTGAAATGTACGTTCAAATCGAATATTGAATGTCATATATTTTAAATTTGAAGGAAAACTGACTGAAACAGTCAAATGGGCCTACGAAACATATCGCATTGTGTTCGGAATGGGGGTAAAACGCTAGGGACGGTAGTCGTTGGGTTTGATTTCGAGTTCGTCTAAGAAAACCCCAATTTTTGAATTTAATATAACATCGGCCAATAGAATTTTTTTATTTCATTAATTTAAAAATATAAAAAAACCAAAAAAAACCCGTAAACCCTTATTTTGACGGCGGAAAGCCTTCTTCCATTCTTCCCTCGATTCCTTTCTGATCGTTCCTCTAAACCCATCGATCCTTTCGGTGATTTTGAAGATCGTCCTTCGACCTTCGAATCAAGACCGAAATCGACCGATATCGTTGTGTGGATCTCGAGATATCCCGCTCGAAAGTCGAGCTATTTCGAGGCCAGCGCCGCCGCCGATCTGCCACCGCATCAGACGCCACCACCGCCGATAGGAGCGCCGCGCCTAGCTCTTCATCGCAGTGCAGCCCGATCATCACCTCGTGCTACGAATCCAAAGATAAATCCGACCCTAGTTTCGAACCCGTGGACTGAGGTACGGGTTTATCTATTTTAAACTGATTTTCACACTATAAAGCGTTGCAAACTTTGTAAAAATCATATTTTTTTGCTGTGTTAACGAAATTCAGTGAAACAAGAGACAGTGGACTCATGTGGACGTCTTCTACATTTTAGAAGAGACCGCATATTTTTCTGAGCCTTCTGCTATTTTTGGTGGAGTGGAACCCAATGTGAGATTTCTAATTTATAAACGATATGGAAAAATGACGATGTATAAATTATATAGTCGATGTATGAGTTATATAAGCGTTGTACACCTCATGTATAAGCGTTGTATAAGTTGTACGTTCGATGTATAAGTTGTACATGCGTTGTAAAAATTATATATGTGTTGAAATAAAAGTGAATTGCTATATATATATATATATATATATACGCCCCTCGTCCACAAACCATGGACGATATTTATTGATTGTGGTTGGTGTGAAAATTGATTGATAGTGAATGGTTGTTTGGGATTGTTTGGTGTTGATATTGATTGATTGTGGTTGAAAAATACCCATTTGTAGTTGAGAAATATTTGGTTGAAACCACATAGGATTAGTTTGTGGAAATGAAATAAATATATACATGCCGCCTGCGTGCGAACTAGATGCATGATCCCCATTGTCAAAAACCGCGAGGTTTTAAGGTAGAGCGAGGAGCCGTACTAGGGACGGTCCCGGTTGCCGTTATGCTGCCGAAATTTTGAATAATATTCATGTGTTTGAATCATTTTCATTTGCCGAAACGATATTTATTCATTGAATAGAAAACCTTCATGTGTTGAATCGATATTCATTCGTTGATTAGAAATTCATGTGTTGAATGGTATTCGCGTTTCAAATATAAAAATCACATTTTTATCTATATATAGAAACTATAGAAAACCTTCATGTGTTGAATCGATATTCATTCGTTGATTAGAAATTCATGTGTTGAATGGTATTCGCGTTTCAAATATAAAAATCACATTTTTATCTATATATAGAAACTATAGAAAACCTTCATGTGTTGAATCGATATTCATTTGTTGATTAGAAATTCATGTGTTGAATGGTATTCATATTTTGAAATAAATTGTTTGATAATAAAAATCACCTTTTATCGACTATGTAAAATAATCTCGTTTTAAAAGAAATTATTTTATAATAAAAATCCTATTTTTATCACCTATATAAACTATATAAAATAATAGTGTTTTGAAATGAATTGTTTTACAATAAAAATCACATTTTTGTTATATACACGAATTGTTGAAATGTGAAGTGTTAAAAATAGCTACTTGTTCAAATAAATATATATGAGTTGAAATATTCATTAATTAGCTAATGATATGATTTTTGCCTATACATGTAACATTAGGATGAATGGTGTTTTTTAAACCAAATGGAATCAAATATGAAGTTGAATGGAAAATGATAAGTGATAAGAACTGTATATATGTACATGCATATTTATTGAACAGGTTATAGCAAAGGGGCTAGAGAAGAGGAATAAAATTTTGTACCCGACAAATAGGTACTGTTTTGTTTAGGTGATGATTTTATGAGCTTGTTGGCTAGCCGCTTGGCTTTTTCTTTTTCTTTTCGACATGAGACGCCCGTGTGGCTATTTGGGAATTTTCCCAGCCCCTCCCATACAAAGGAGGTTATTGCGAAATTTTTCCAAAATTTAAAGGCGTTAGTGGAATATTTGAAGTGAAAACGATATTGAAATTATCGAATGAACTATATTTATATAAATATAAATAAAATTAAAACCAAACGTGGTCGCGCAGTTCGTGTTTTGAAACCGTGATTTCAAACAACTAGTGCGGGAAATCCGACCATCAGATTTTCGTGAAATCGCAACCGTTGGGTCCGCTTTGGACAAATCTTTCCAACGACACCAACTTTGTAAAAATCCAACGGTTGGATTGTCTAGAATGTTTAATTCAAATCTAAAGGAAAACAACGCCAGAATCGATTATATTTATATATATATATATATAAATATAATTATATTTAATAGAATAACGACGCTGCAGTTCGTATTTTGAAATTGAAACTTCAAACGATTGTACCGGGAGATCCGCCCGTCGGATTTTCCCGAAACTGGAACCGTTGGATTCGTTTTGAAATGACCTTTCTAATGATGTAAATTTTGTAAAGATCCAAAGGTTAGATCTTCAGATATGTTTAATTCAAATCTGAAGAAAAACAGCGCCACGGCCGTGTTATGGCCCGAAGCGTCGTTTTGAATAAATTGGCTATTTTAAAATAAATAAAAATAGCGATACATCGTTATAAAATATCATAAACGATATGGAATGGAAATAAACTGAATTTGTTCGATTTATGTGGTATTTGATGATTGATTGTGTTTGGTGTGAAAATTACATTAAAGAACAAAATTGGTGTTGTTGAATGATTTAACCGTTGAAATAAATTGATTTGAAATTCTAAATATACGTGAATTATTTGAAAAGGCCGAGTTAA
Source organism: Allium sativum (assembly GCA_030737875.1). Classification (NCBI taxonomy): domain Eukaryota; kingdom Viridiplantae; phylum Streptophyta; class Magnoliopsida; order Asparagales; family Amaryllidaceae; genus Allium; species Allium sativum. The sequence goes on along the minus strand of CM060927.1, from coordinate 253,199,719 downwards.
TTCTCATTTCAAATAATTGACCGACGATTGAAAGTCGAAGATGAAGACGGTGGTCGAAGACCGGAGATCTTCACCTCGTTTGGATGGTAACCGAGGTCCTGATTGGGAGGCATCCCGAAATATGGATAATGAGTGGTGATCGTCCAGACGTACATGGTGATCGATGGGTTTGCGAGGTATATAGTGCCTCCGGTTTCGTTCAGACCCATAACGGACTTGTAAATGGACTGTGTGTCCGACATTGGATTTTATTCTGTGTTGATTGATCTCTATTAAATATACTTTTGTTTGGCGGCGGAGAATTTATTCTTTCGCTTAACGCCCTTCTCTGAAACGCACGAGCTCAGAGGTTGTATATCGATGGACATCAGTCGTATGGCATGAATTGCCTGTGTGGCATGCTAAGATGCAGTGATCAGGGCTTCTGTTGAAAAGCAAAGTCTTGTGGTGATGATCAAAGCACCGCCTGTGTGGCGTGGCTTTGTGTATAACGTGAATTCGCGAGCCTCACACCCCGGTATGAACCAGAAACGGGAGCAGGACCTCAGGGGGGACGTGCGTTTTCTTTCTAGCTAGGGTGGTGTCAGTGACCTACCAGCCCTGACATTTATATACTTTTCACCTGTGTGGTTGTAGCTGTTGCGAGGCGCCTCGGTTTGATCGGACGATCCGAGTCCGATGGAGTCATTCGTTGGCTCATTTAAACCCCAAAGGGTGGAGAAACGCATTGTTCAGGCATTATAATCCACTTCGTGTGGACCGGCCCTGACGATCCAGGGTATGGTCGCGGCTGTACCTGAGACACGGGCTAGAGCGTCTCGAATTCGGTAAGGACTATCTTTTGCCTTGGTTCATGACGGAAATCCAATTTCCAAATACGTGACTGTGCGGTTTTGATTGTATATATATATGTGGCGACATGATATATGGTACCCATGCCATCTATGATTGATAGTTATGATTTGAAATTGTTTTCAAAACATATAAACACTAGCAATAATATCAAATGCCTTTGTTTTATTCGTATCAAGCATATTTTGGCCGTTATAAGGTAAAAACTCTATCCTCCGGTTTGCGTTGCATTGTGTGATGGGAACTGAGTCTTATAACGGCTTCATTTTTATAAAAAGCATAGCGATGTTTAAAAGAAAGATTTGTTTTAAAGCACTGGCAATCCAATGGAGTAAACCCGTTCCACGAAAGTGGCGTGGTCCTGTGATTAGCCATATTATATATGTGTTGAGTAGACTTCTCATACCAGTCCCATGACTGACTCGTAGTTTGTTTCACTTTCAAACTCGGGTGCCCCTTTTTCTACACAGGCAGCCTTGTATTCAGGTTTAGCTGGTTCTTTCTCTGGATAGCTGGAGCTGAAGATGGATTCTATCATTTATCTATTTTATGCTGTTCAGCTCCTATTGTACATATTATGTTTGTTTTCTGCTGTAGACATTTATGTATAGCTGAACTGTATTTTTACTAAGTATGATCCTGTATACTGTGTAACTCTGATGATTACTTTTATCCAGTATATTCTATTGTTCATTATCTGGTGTATTTATTTTAATTCTGTTCTGCTATTATCTGTTTCTGTGTTATATTTCAAGGATTACCCTTGTCGCCGTCAGTACGGGGTTTGGGGTCGTCACATGTATGTGGTGGTGTTGTTATTATTAGAAGTGTGCGTATATGTATATACATGAACACAATTGGTGATTAATGACACATGAAATCTCCACCTTTGGATGCTTCCATGATTTCCACCTTTTATGTAACAAAAAAATGATCCAACAATCGAAATTCATATGACTTTCATAATTCTGACAGCTTTCGGAAGCATAATGTATATTTGAAATAATCTTAAGTAATTAAATAAATAAAAATCTGCATACTAAACAAATAAACAAAAGTGGTTTCTGGAATTAAACCAACTAACAACAATAAATAACATATATGCTCAAGCTATGAAATCGTAGATCCACTTTCTGGACATGCAAAATTATAACTACTATTGTAAGAGCATCTCCAATGTAATGGACATGTAATGTCTATTTTAATCTATGTGTCAACAATGTCAAATCAATGTAACTAAACAACACTTTAAAAGAAGAAAGAATTCTCTAATGCAAAATGTTGTTTAAACAATAATTTGACACCTCTAACCAATCAAGTTGTGAAAAATAATACATTTATTTCAATTTTTTATGTTTAGTTAATTATTATTAGTTTCATGTTGTCAAATACAATGTCCACAACTAGACATTGTCATTAACAATGTCTTTTATATTGTGTGCCACAAGAGATTAACATTTTGTTTCACATTAGCATTGAAGATAAAATTTCATTTAAAATTGTCAAATGCTTATGTGTAATGCATTCAATTTGACAATCACATTAGCATTGAAGATGCTCTAAGCATGAAGTACCTCAGGTGCTCAATCTTGAAAAGTTATCACATACTTCTCCAAGAAATCATTGTTGCTAATTTTAAAATGCTCTACAGAATTCTAATTCTTAACCAGTTGCTTCTTCACTAGCATATCCATTATAAGACACCTCAGCATAATCCTCTTCTCCAAACTCAAAGAAAAAAGCATTGGGTATTGTGCCAAATAAGATGGCTCATGCTGCCTTTTATTAACAAAAAAATCCACTACCCGTTTAATCTTTTTTCTGATCTAAACATGCACCATGGGTATCTAACGAATGCAGAGGCAATATTTTCAACGGACCATCCAAGTCTCTTATACAAACTCACTTTTTCCTCCCATTTCGAGGGACTTATTGAAGAAATGACAGAAAGTCCTCTGCAGAACAAAGTAGTACATGGATCAAATCCCTTAGAAGTGACTAATTGTACCATCTTCTCAAACTTCGTTGGTGAGTAAAGTAGCAACCGCGGATACTGCTTGGAATAATTTAAAATATTGGTATGGGGAACGCCATGACATGCCAATGTTCTAACATTAGGGAAGAAATTGTTTTCTAATTTGGTCCGCAATAAAGCCGAGCAGTAAAAAAGAGCACAGATTAAATGTTTCTTGGCTTTGTAGAAGGATTTAAGTAGTGCTATGTTTGGCTTTATTCGGTTTTCTAAGCTGCTTTCCAGTACACAGGAATTGGCGGACAAGAACTTTGCAAGCTGAGCATTAGAAAAACCAATATCCAGTAAGAAATCCAACTTTGGTTTTACAACACTTGTAGAATGAAATGAGGGCTATTTGAGAGTTTCGCCCTTAATTTTGCAATTTGGGGATCTGTGAAATCATAAGATTGGAGAAGTTTGATCACCGAACCAATTGTATCATCTTTTGTGATCGGTGATGGCTTTCTTATGACTGCATTCTCGTGAATTTTCGAGATTGACGAGTATTTTATGAACCGGCCGTCAGCTTTTCCAATTACTAGGGTTGAAGTTGGATTTCTTACAATAGTCCTGGCAAGTAGAAGAGCAAACATCGTGCAACTGAACGAAGATGGAAATGTAAGTGGTTAGTGGAAGTGATACCTACAGTTGAATGGTTCTTGTTACCACCGTTAGTCGATGTACTGAAAGCATGGAGGAAAAATCTGACATTTGGGGCTTTGGGGTTTTGAAAAATGACTAAGCTGATCGGTGCTCCGGGCACAGAGGCGGATCCACACTGAATATGGAATAGGGACTGTCCTTCCGCATACTTGGAGAAGAAAAATAGTTCAACGTCGAAGTCTGTATGCGGAAGCAGAAAACACAGAGAGAATACTACGGAAAGAAGAGGACAAATGGAAGTACTCTAATGTTAGAAATAGACCCACATTCCTCCAGCTATGGACTTTGCTATAGGGTCGAGCCCGAAAGACTAGCGGATTGTCAAAGTTTAAGTTTGCCGATCCATACAAATCAACCATACATTCGTTTTATAACATTCAATAAAACCTGTATAATCGTACAACAATGGAAAAATTAACCGTTAAATTGTGTAATTAAAAAAAACAATCATTTAAATTCTTATTTAATTTAAGGTTATGCAATTTTGAAAAAGCAATTATTTGAATTTTTAGCTAATTTAAGTTACACAAGGAAAAATAATGCTGAGGCGAAGTTATTTGTATTACTAAAAGGTATCATTAAAGGGACATTAATTTTGAAGAAAAAAAAGTAACCTTTTAAGAGCATTTCGTTTAAAGATAAAAAAGTTACAATGACTCCATCGACGGTAGAACGCTATCTAAAAATTAAATAAAACTTGGTAGCATCTGATTGAAAATTAAAGAAAAATACAACGATGATTCACCGAAAAGCACTTTTGATGTTGTTTAACTGAAAAACAATCAAAAAATCGATGAAGTTACTCAAATATAAATGACATTTTCAGTTTACTTATTTTTTTGCTAAAAATTAGTATATCTCTTAGAAAATTTTACAAAAATGGAAAAAATGACCATCGTTTGTAAAAAAACGAAGTTCTATGACTAAACGCCTACTAAAAACGAAATATCCAGTTATTACAAAAATCATATTGTAGAGATGTTTCTATTGAAGTAATGAAGTAATTAATCGATATCATCACAGCCGTTAATTATTTATCTGCATCAGATTTATTTCCTTTATTTGTTACATGGCTATATGTATTGGGCTTGGGCTTCTAGTTATCATATTTTAGGAAAATATCGAACTAGCCGTTGTATCACAAACTACACACACACACACACGGGGCCAATGTATCAAATGATTGTATCCATCCATTACAATAATTTCTCAATAAAATTTATGTACAACATCTTCTAATTTGGTATCAGAGCTCCAACGCTGAAAGACTTATCTACAATCAAAAGAGTCGGTTTTTATTTTTCGGGTTGTCTCCTCAGAATTTATTTTCATCACCGGGGATACATCAAAAGGACATCCAACACCTCTTTCGATGGTTTTTTGGATCATCATCCGGATATTAGCCACACCTGGTTGCACCGTGTCAACTGCCTGCTACATACCCAAATTCACCCTGCTTTCGGCGAAGTTGACTGCGGTTACAATATCAACTTCGTCATGCCAAGCACATAGGCAGTTACAAAGTTAATGCTGACGTGTCAGGCATGTTCAACTTATGTATTTGCTCTTTCTTTCCATTGCTTGTCATCTTTTCCTCTTTAAGAACAGGATGCAGTCATCAGCGACCTATCCAAGTATTCAAGTTTATTTTTGATCCGCTGTTTAACTATTTTTGCTGCTTTCACCAGGCTGCAGTCTGAAACTGCCTCGCCATAGCCAATGATAATGAAACAACCTCAGCTTTATCAGGCATGTAACACCGCGCATTTTATGACAATAAAATATGTAATAGTGCATATATATATATATATATGCATAGACATAAATATTTAAAAGAAAAATAAAATAATGTTTAAAATATTAATGCAATAATAATGCATATGGTAGAGGAAGAAATTAATGTGTAAATACATGCGATAATTTAAAAAGAAAGATTATGCATTAAAAATAAAAGAAAACTTTGAGGAGCTTCCAGAATCTGGTCACGAGATTAGCGTCTTTGCGTTCGTGGCGATTATTTGGTCAATTTAGACCTATGCATTGCTGAAAACTTATTCAAGATGAAAGAGATACCTTTAAATGAAGTATTGTAACAAAACATGAAAAGAAGGTAAAAGAAAAGGAACAATAATCACCAATGTTCTAAGCATTGTTAACAAAAGCCTAAGTAGCCCAATTGGTTAGAACATGTGGCTTTCAAGTGAGAGGTGCAAGGTTTCATCCCCGTCGGCGCCATATTTTTACTTAACGACTAAAATAACACATGTTCTGAAGAGAAAATATGTATAAAGGCACATATAAGGAAAAGTTATACATATAAGGAAGTATAAAAATATATGTGTATACGTATATGAAAATATATGCGTATATATGTGCAAATATATATATATATATATATATATATATATATATATATATATACACACACACATAGAGAAGGAATTCGAAATAACGCTGCAATCAAAGAAATATGAATAGAATTAAATAACGGTATAATACCATTTGAATTTTGAAAGCGAAATAAAAGTTGTGCGTGTATATATATATATATATACGTGTAAAATGGGCATTTGAAATTTTGTATACATATAAGGAGATTATACGTAAATATAATATTTAAATAAACTCCAAACATTCAAACGTTTAAAATAAAGTAAACAAATAAACATATTATTTTCCAATATGAGAAGAGTGCAAAATATATTATAATTCATAGAGCGTACTTTGAAAAACTCTACTATGACGGATCCGCTTACAAAAAGATTATCACTCAAGATCTTTCATGAGCATGTAGCTCAATTGGTGTAACTTTTATGTAAGGATATTTTGGTTAAGGGCGAGTTAGTATTCAGATATGCTTCTGTTTGTTCTCAATTAAATCTATATGTATTTCATACTTAGATCTAGGATTTTATAACTGGTTAATGATAATGTATATTGAAATCCTATCAATTTGGAAGACCAAACCCAAGTTATCTTCTCGGCAATAATCAACTTTGGATTCTGATACGCTTCTATTTGTTCTCAATTAAGCTTTTGTTAGTTCCCAATTAAATCAATTTGGAAGGCCAAACCTTCTTTTGGCACGTTACCAAAAAAAGGTTCGTTCTTTGTAGGTAGTTTGGTCAAAAGTAGTTTTTGGAATTAGACCAACTAACAATAATCAAGAACATATATGCTCAAGCTATGAAATCAGAGATCCACTTTCTAGACATGCACAATTATAACTACTATTGTAAGCATGAAGTACCTCAGGTGCTCGATCTTGAAAAGTAACCACATACTTCTCCAAGAAATCATTGTTGCTTATCTTGAAATGCTCTACAGAATTCTTATTCTTAACCAGTTGCTTCTTCACTGGTATATCCATAATAAGACACATCGGCATAATCCTCTTCTCCAAACTCAAAGAAAAAAGCACTGGGTATTTTGCCAAATAAGATGGCTCATGCTGCCTTTTATTACAAAAAAATCCATTACCCGTTTAATCTTTTTTCTGATCTAAACATGCACCATGGGTATCTAACGAATGCAGAGGCAATATTTTCATCGGACCATCCAAGTCTCTTATATAAACTCACTTTTTCCTCCCATTTCGAGGGACTTATTGAAGAAATGAAAGAAAGTCCTCTGCAGAACAAAGTAGTACATGGATCAAATCCCTTAGAAGTGACTAATTGTACCATCTTCTCAAACTTCGTTGGTGAGTAAAGTAGCAACCGAGGATACTGAAGGTAATAATTTAAAATATTGGTATGGGTAATGCCATGACATGCCAATATTCTAACATTAGGGAAGAAATTATTTTCTAATTTGATCTGCAATAAAGACGAGCAGTAAAAAAGAGCACGGATTAAATGTTTCTCGGCTTTGTAGAAGGATTTAAGTAGTGCTATGTTTGGCTTTATTCGGTTTTCTAAGCTGCTTTCCAGTACACCGGAATTGGCGGACAAGAACTTTGCAAGCTGAGCATTAGAAAAATCAATATCGAGTAAGAAATCCAACTTTGGTTTTACTACATTTGTAGAATGAAATGAGGGGCTATTGGAGAGTTTGGCCCTTAATTTTGCAATTTGGGGATCTGTGAAATCATAAGATTGGAGAAGTTTGATCACTGAACCAATGGTACCATCTTTTGTGATCGATGATGGCTTTCTTATGACTGCATTCTCGTGAATTTTCGAGATTGACGGGTATTTTATGAACCAGCCGTCAGCTGTTCCAATTATTAGGGTTGAAGTTGGATTTCTTACAATAGTCCTGGTATGTAGAAGAGCAAACATCGTGCAATTGAACGAAGATGGAAATGTAAGTGGTTAGTGGAGGCGATACCTACAGTTGAAAGGTTCTTGTTACCACCGTTAGTCGATGTACTGAGAGCATGGAGGAAAAATCTGACATTTGAGGCTTTAGGGTTTTGAAAAATGACTAAGCTGATTGGTGCTCCGGGCGCAGAGGCGGATCTACACTGAATATAGTGTTTGACTGAAAAACAATCAAAAAATCGATGAAGTTACTCAAATATAAATGACATTTTCAGTTTACTTATTTTTTTTGCTATAAATTAGTATATCTCTTAGAAAATTTTACAAAAAAAAATGACCATCGTTTGTATAAAAACGAAGTTCTATGACTATAGTATACGCCTACTAAAAACGAAATATCCAATTATTACAAAAATCATATAGTAGATATGATTTTAATGAACTAATGAAGCAATTAATCGATATCATCACAGCGTTAATTATTTATCTGCATTAGATGTATTTCCTTCATTTGTTACATGGGCTATATGTATTGGGCTTAGGCCTCTAGTTATCATATTTTCGGGAAAATATTGAATTGGCCGTTGTATCACAAACTATATATATACACGACTACTGTATCAAATGATTGTACCATCGATTATAATAATTCCTCAATATTTTTTTTTACTACATCTTCTAATTTGGTATTGAGCTTTAATACCGAAAGGCTTATCTACGATCAAAAGAGTTAGTTTTTTTAGGGCTGTCTCCTCAGATTTTATTTTCATCACCGGAGATACATCGAAGGGATCGAAGGGACATCCAATGCCTCTTTCGATGGTTTTTTGGATCATCATCCAGATATTAGCCACGCTTAGTTGTGCCGCGTCAACTGGCTGCTACAAACCTAAATTCATCCTGCTTTCGGTGAAGTTCACTGCGGCTACAACATCAACTTCGTCGTGCCAATCACATAGGTAGCTACGAAGTTAATGCTGATGTGCCAGGCATATTCTCTGTATTTTTTCTTTCTTTCCATTGCTCTTCAACTTTCCCTCTTTAAGAATAGGCTGCACTCATCAGCTCCAAACATATCCAAGTGTTCGAGTCTATTTCTGATCCGCTGTTTAACTATTTTTGCTGCTTTCACCAGGCTGCAGTCTGAAACTGCCTCGCCATAGCCAATGATAATGAAACAACTTCAGCTTTATCAGGCATGTAACACCCCGCATTTTATGACAATAAAATATGTAATAGTGCATATACATATATACATATGCATAGACATAAATATTTAAAAGAAAAATAATATAATGTTTAAAATATTAATGCATATGGTAGAGAAGAAATTAATGTGTAAATACATGCGATAATTTAAAAAGAAACATTATGCATTAAAAATAAAATTTTGAGGAGCTTCTAGAATTTGGTCACGAGATTAGCGTCATTACGTTCATGGTGATTTTCTGGTCAATTTAGATCTATGCATTGCAGAAAACTGATTTAAGATGAAAGAGATACCTTTAAATGAAGTATTGTAACAAAACATGAAAAGAAGGTAAAAGAAAAAGAACAATGACCACCATTGTCCTAAGCTTTGTTAACAAAAGCCTAAGTAGCCCAGTTGGTTAGAACATGTTTCTTTCAAGTGGGAGGTGCAAGGTTTGATCCCCGCCGGCGCCATACTTTTACTTTAAAGGAACGACTAAAATAACACATGTTTTAAAGAGAAAATATGTATAAATGCACATATAAGGAAAATTATACATATAAGGAAGTATAAAAATATATGTATATGAAAATATATGCGTATATATATATATGCAAATATATATACGCACAATGAAGGAATTCGAAATTACGCTGCAATCAAAGAAATATGGTAAGAATTAAATAACGGTATAACACCATTTGAATTTTGAAAGCAAAATAAAAATTGTGCGTATATCACACACACACGTGTAAAATGGGCATTTGAAATTTTGTATACATATATGGAGATTATATGTAAATATAATATTTAAATAAATTCCCGAATTTCAAACGTTTAAAATAAAGTAAACAAATAAACATCTACCCAAAAACCGCAAGCGGGACCCAGGGGGTCGACCCTGGGGTCGACACCAACATAGGGTGCTGACCTTAAGGTCGACACACACATATGGGAGTCGACCCCGAGGTCGACCCACCCCTGATTCGGGAAGATTCGTTGGTGAATCTGGACTGTTTTCTTAGCCCTGTTCGTTGCTGACTCAGCACTGCGTGTATGATAAGATCTTGAACACCTATAAATAGGCTAGCAGAGCTTTGCCTAAATCTCACGTTCTCTGAGAGGCATCATGTTGTTTCAAAACCAAGTTTTCTGATTCAAGTAATTTGATTTTGGCTTGGGACTCGATTTCAAATTCAAAATATTTTCGATTTTTAGATTCAAATTTCTTAAATTTTTCAATCTCGTTTTCAAGTTCTTTTAAAATCAAATCACTTTTAAACAAAATTTTCTTTTTCAACAATTTCAAATTCGGAATTTTTAGTAGTCTTAAAATTTTCAAATTCCTTTTGTAAAAAGTTGTTTGTACTTTCAAGCTCAATCTTATTTTCTTTTAAAATCACAATTTCATTTTCAAGCCTTTGAATATTTTTATTTTGATGAACAAGATTATTTTCCAAAACCAAACAACTTTTACAACTAGAGTTTGATGATTTCTTGACCTTCTTAAGTTTTGATTCCAAAATATTGTTTTTGCTAATCAACTCAAGTTTTTCATATTTTAGAATTTTATTTTAGATTCTCAAAAGATTCAGCTAAACCATTTAAAAGGTGAACTAAGTATTTATAAGAAAAATCTCATGTTGAGTCTCCAACTGAATTTCTATCTGTACTACCTGTTAAGCACAATTCTGAAACTAAGTTGATTTTTTGGGGTTTTGAGTGGTTATCTTCTTTTCCATACAACGTGTTGAGAGTTGTCCAGATTTCCTGCGCGGTCAAACAATGAGAGATAATGCTATATTGTACATCATTAATATAAGAATATAAAATATGAATAAAATGAGAATTAAATCCAATATCGTTCCTATTAAACATATCATACCCATCTATAATGATATTCCAACATTTAATATCAATAGATTTTAAATAGAATTCCATCTCTGATTTCCAATTTAAAAAAATATACCATTGAAAATAGTTGGAATATGACTGTACCGACTCTTAGAGGGTTGACAACAAGGATGACCCACGACTTTAGAGTTAACAGAAAATACCTGCTCTGATACCACTTGTTGGACTTAGATTAACCCTATAGGGGGTGAATAGGGTTTATTGGATTTTAGCGAGTTATTAAATATTAATCGCAGCACAGATAAAAGAAGATTAATTAAATGAAGAAAGTAAATAATACACATAGATACCCAGCTTCGGCAAACCTTGCCTACTACTGCATTCCAAAGGTTTCTACTAGGTTTTATTAACAGATCCCGCTTACAAACCCTGTAAACTCGCAACCCCTCGCTCCTGTCCTAACCCTACGCTCAAAACCTTAGACTGATCTATATCCCTTAGATCAGATTTCCACGGATTACAAACTCGTAACTCGTAAACCATAGTTTTTACAGACTCTAGAAATTGCCTATATTTTACAGACTCTAAAAAACTGATCGACAATTTCAAAAGTAAAAAAAAACAAAAAAAATATACATATACAACACTTAAAACCCTGGATTTAAAAGGAAGAGTCATCCCTTAATCAATTAAAACTTGGCCTGCCTCTTTGCAATTTGTTAATCCCGTTCTCTTTTACTCTTGGAATTAAAATGGCGGCCTTTCAAATTGGGGATTAGGTTTTAGCTCTCTCCCCAAATCGATGATGTTTGTTCAATAAAAATTAGATTCTCTAATGCTCGATTCTTCGATGGCTTCTCTATCTTGCTCGATCGATTTGGGATCGGATTCGTCATCGTCAATTTTGCGATCGAAACTCTCTAGAGAAAATTATGAGTGATTTTGAATTTTCTGATCTACTTTGATTGATTCTGGTTTTGATGCTTCATGCCTAGGATGAATATGATGTTTAAATAGGGTTCGAAAAACCTTTGATTACTCTGATTTCCTCGATATGATTTGATTTGAATTTGTGTTGCTTTCCCCTTTTGGTTTCCTCGATTGAATTGAATTCCTTAGCTTCGAATGTTGCGTGAATCTTATGATGAACCAAGACATGATTTTGGTCTTCTAGAAAAATTAATTGGCCCCTTTTAATTCGATTTTCTATCCCTTAAGAAATTTGGCAATTCTGGAAATTTTTATTTGCTATCCCCTTTAAAATGTTGCCAAAAAAAAACTTATTGATTTGTTTTAAATCTAGATTGTAAACTTGCCAAAGATGGATTCTTTGATTTCATTAAACAGATGCCAAATAATCTTGAAATTGTTCTTACCAAATTTGGTTGGTTTCTGGAAAACCTTGAATGCACAATTCTTGTATGCTCTGTCATCTTGCCAGTATGTTGCCATCTTGAAATCTGCTTAATTTAGTACATGCAGAAAAAAAAATCTTGACAAAAATGATGAATGACTAATGCCAAAATTGTTTTTGCATGCCAATTTTAATGCTTGCCATATTTTTACCTTTTGATGTAAAACAGACCTGTTTCCACTGCATTTAAATGTGTATTGAACTTTAAACTGGCTTCACTAATAAAATTATGTGCACATATACGTGCAGCTACCTTGTGCATATTGATAAGCTTGAACCATTGTGTTCTGATTTGTCGAGTAGAACTTCAACTTGACTTGCATTGTGCATATAACCACTTTGAACTGTCTTGACCTTGGTGCTTGGCCCTTTTGTGTAAACTGCCTTCATCTTGGTCATGAACTTTAACTTATTTGACTTTGATTCATCTCCTCTGTATACAGTATCGTACCATGTATATATATTGGCAACTGAAATTTAACCATGTATTTGTTCCACTTATGCTGATTTGAACATTGTCTAGCACTCTGGTCTTTGTTCCTTGCATGTGAATGTTTAAGCTAACCTAATCTATTTGAACTTACGTTGCTGAGTTTGTATGTTTGCTTTCATATCCTTGCATGCATGCTTGTACACTTGTTTCACCATAACCATGTTGCACCGTCTTGAAAGTAAGCCATATATGTTGCACCATTTATAAAATTTGATCCATATTTGAAACACTTTCAACTTGGACAAATGAGTTTCTACATGAACTGTAATCATAAACTGTTGCTTGTGGCTGTGTGAACTTGAACCATGCTTATTCGAGCATATGTTGTTGTGGCCTTATGTTGCACCATTTTCTTGGACTTGTAGTTCCTGCTCCATATCATTATTGCTTGGTTTTTGACTTGTTACCATAAATGCTTGACTGTATTGCTTTGTGCATGGCTCGACCATATTCAGCTGCATATTTCCTTGTTCTAGACTATCCCACGCCTGCTTGGCCTTGACTTGAAAACTTATGTAACAACCCGAAAATCTGGGCCAGTTTAAAAATTTTATTTTGGCAATTTTAGCGAATTTCAAACATTTAAAATGAATTATTTTAAATAATATCGACAAGAAATTTATTTTGAATAGAATTCAACGTATATATTATATACGTCGTCGTTAGAATATAATAATTATTTATAATTATAAATAGAATTGAAAATGGCGCGGTAGTTCGATAATTCGATTTCAAACTTCAATTGAATGTACCGGGTGCAAAAAAAACCGGATTTTAGTGAAACCAAAAACATTAGGATCTAATTGGGAATATCTTTCCAACGAATCCGAAAAATTGAAATTTCATACCGGGAATCAAAAGATATGTCCAGTTGAAAATTCTGAATAGTCGCTATGGAATTCAGGCCCTTAAAAATGGGAATTTTGCAAACGACCTCGAATTTCGACGAAACAACTTTTGTTGGATCCGGGATGTCAAATTATTGCTAGGTTTCAAATTTCATAATTTTTCGAATCAATATGTGAGCGTGGCAAAGGAAAACGCATTTGACCAGTTTCAGTTGATTTTAGTCGACTGGAAAATGGCCATTTTTCCAACGGTCTCAGAATTCGATGAAACTAGTTTTGTTAGGACCGTATCGTCAATACGAAGCTAGAAAATATTTTTCTGGAATTTTTCTAGTTAGTATGTGACCCCGGTAAATTGAAATGCGCGTTCAAATTCAATATATAGAGTTATATGTTGATTTTGGGGAAACTGATCGAAATGGTTGAATCAGCTTACGGTACATATCCCATTGTGTTCGGAATAAGGGTAAAACACTAGGGACGACAGGCGGTGGGCCTCGTTTAGAGGTCGTATGTAAAAGTCAACTTTTTGAAATTAAAATAATAATAAAAAAAAACCTCTCTTCCTTTTAACTTCTGCCCCACCCTTCCCCCCGTTTCTTCAAATCAAAAATCAGAAATAAAAAAAAAAGAGAAAGGAAGAGGACGGACGGAGCCGCCCTCCCTCCCTCGCGATCGACGCCGCCTCCCCTTCATATGCCGCGCCGCCACCTTCTTCTTCTTCTTCTTTCCCCTCCCTCTCCTCTACGGTTCGATGCTCCAATTAACCCCTCGTCGCCTCCCCCTCAAATCCGAACAGAGCCGGCACCCAAACCCTAACCGCAGCCACCACCCGCCGTTCAACCCCCTGGCGCGCCACCCGAGAGCACCCCCCTCCTCTTTCGATTTTGAGCACAGTAAGTTCGTTTTTTATTTTATATTTAAATTAAAATACGTTGTTTCATTTTCTGATTTTTATATAACTGAAAATCAATTGGTTATTTTCAGATTTTATATAAATAACATAGGAAAGTTGATATTTTTATTATAGGAAAGTTAATATTTTTATTATAGGAAAGTTAATATTTTTATATAGGAAAGTTGATATTTTTATTATAGGAAAGTTTGAAATTTTAAAACAAAGAAAGTTCGATTTTTAGATCTATGAATAATGAATAAAAATTAGATTTTTATAGATGAAAGGTTTTGATTTTTATATGTAAAGGATACAATTTTTAAATATGAAAAGATCGTATTTTTAAATATGAAATTAAAGTAGAAATACGATTTTTATCATCTTGAAGGCGAATATAAAAGATCGATTTTTAATAATATAGAAAGGTTAAAAATATAATTTTTATCGCATGTAAAGGTTGAAAATATAATTTTCATATTATATAGATAATAAAAATGTGATCTTTATATGGTATGATATAAAAAGACGATATTTTTATAGGTAGAAAGGCGAAATCTTCATATAGAGAATAGCAGTGTAAAAATAGAATTTTTATCTATATAGTAGTAAAGTAAAATTTTGATTTTTATATATTGAATAGTGAAGTAAAAATTCGATTTTTATATATTGAATAGCGAAGTGAAAATTCGATTTTTATATATTGAATAGCGAAGTAAAAATTTGATTTTTATATACATAGCAACAATATAAAAATGTGATTTTTATATATGTAGTGGCTACGGGCAACGAAAGTGACAAAAGGCGAGAACGACGAAGACTTCTACATATGAAGAGTCGTTATATTGGATTAGCTAGTCGGTGAGAACTTCTCACTCAAAATTTCTTTTTCTAGTTATATATATATACTAGGATGCAGACGGTGCTTAGCAGCACCCGACACCCGTCATCCACAGTCCATGGATGACTTGTTTGTTTAATTGATGTGTTGTGAAATTTGTTTGTGTTGTTGATATGAAATCGATAATAAAGTGTGGATGTGTTGAAATAAATTAATTATCGTTAAAAATATAATTTTTAACGTGAATGTGAATAAATAAATATTTATAAACAAATCGACCGATTTGTTTATATACACTGATTTGACTGATATTGATTGGGTCGATAAATTTTACACATCGCCCAACTGCACAAATAAAAATCTGTGTTTGTTGATTTGAAACCCCACACGGGTGTTGGGATGATATTTGAGTACACTAATCCCAATTATTTAGTTGTATGTCGATCGATTGGTCGACAGGCTGTGTAAGCGTTGATTATTTATATTTGATGCTTATGCAGTTGTGTGGTGCACCTTGGATGATGGTTGATTGTTGATCGTTGCTATTATATACATGTGTTATATGGTGATTGATTGTGCCTCATTCCAATTGGGAAAATAATGAATATTATAAAAGAAAATTCATGTGTTGAATATAAAAATAGTCATGTGTTGACGATGTTCATGAGTTGAAACTATTGACGTGTTGAGTGAAATATTTTATACAATAAAATTTACATCCTTATCATATTTAAAATTAGAACTACTTCCCAGTAGGAGTCTAATTAAAAATCAAACGATAGATACCATGATTTTATAAAATATTTTACATAACAAAAATAGTCATGTGTTGAAAGAAATATAGATTCATGTGTTGAATAGAATATATATTCATTTGTTGAATAGAATAAAGAAGTTTTTGAAAAATATAAAGCCGTGTGGATTAGAGATGCGTTAATTTGACGCGAACGATATTTATATCGATTTTATTCGCTTTATAATGAATATTGAAAAGTGATTTCAAAATTTAATATTTTGAAATGAAATTCAAATTAAATTAGATTAAAATTCAAATTGAAATTTTATTGAATCAATTTGAAATGAATTCAAATCGAATAGAAAATGAATTCGATTCGAATTGAATAGAAAGTGAATTTTAATTCAAATTAAATAGAAATGAATTCAAATTGAATTAAATTGAATTAAAAACGAATTGAAATCGTTTTGAATGAAATTTAAAACGAACTGAAATTGAATTGAAATCAATTTGAAATGAATTCGAATTGAATTAAATAGAAGGTAAATTCAAATTGAATTGAAACGAATTAGAATTTGAATTGAATTGAAACGAATTTGAATTCGAATTAAATAAAATTGAAATGAATTCGAATTGAATTGAAATCAAATCGATCTGAAATTGAATGTAGCGTTGAAATGGTTTTGAAAACGAATTTAAAACGATTTATAAAATACGTTTTAAAAAGGAAATCGACGAAATATATATAATATATATTATATATATAATGGCCTGAATAGAACGCGCCGCGCCGCGGCAGTTCGTGAATTTCGACCATTGACTTCGAATTGACGTTGCGGGAGATCCGACCGTCGGATTCTCCTAAAACCGGAACCGTTGGGTTCGTATTGAAAAGAGCTTTCCAATGAATATTCGAAATTTGAAATCTAACGGTTGGATTTGGAATTATGTCCAAATCAAATTTGGAAAAGGTCGTTGTAAGTGCAGTTCGATGGCCGTTGATGGAAATCGACTGTACAGGCCTTGATAAAATTATTAAAAATATTGATAATTTGTGTAAAATCATAATATGTGAATTGGAAAGAACTGGGATGAAAAACTCCATATTTGAAAAGATAAAAATAGATTTTTATCGAAATGAACTAGTTTTGAACTAGAATTAAAATCAATTTATTTTTGAAATAAATAAATTGAATTTGAAGGTGATTTTAAAAATAATCAATATTCCAATACGTGGATTGGACTAGAGTTGAATCAAAATTATCTCCGGAATATTTTGATGTTGGATTTCGTGACTATACAGATATTGTTATGGGAATTTGAAAGATATATTTTATATCGTTATTTCCAATACGATATATGTTGGTTTCAGAATTTGATATTGAATATAAGCCGATATATTTTCTATTCAGAGCCTTGTATTTAATATCAAATATGATTTGGGGTTGTCGTGAATCATGTTTTAGATGACATTGGTTCTTTAACCCAGTCAAAGGCAGGATATTGATTTTTGAAAAGATTGAAACTAAGTGGAGTTTTAATGAATCTTTAATTAGATTAAAAAGTGAATTGATAATTTAAATTATCAAATCTGAAAGGTGATCGAGAATGGAGTACCACCAGTTTTGCTCCAAAGCGATAGTTAAATCTTTAATTAGTTTCGAACGTGAAATAGTAATTAATTTTACCGCTAACACCCAGGTGTTAGATATGGAGTATTACTAGTTTTGCTCCATGGGATATATAGGTTGGGACTGGGAAATAAAATAAATAATTACTTCGGTGTGGTTCGCTAGTCCCGACTAGTTAGAAATGATATCCAAAGGAAGATTAAAGAATAAATTTAGAAGAATTTATCTTGGATAAAATTAATGGGAACCTTTCCCTAAGAATGTGATTTTGTGAATAAAAGAATATTCTGAATTGGAATGAGACGTTCGTTGTGTTTGTGTAACATTTGTTTATTATATACGTGGTGTAACACCCCGTGTATTCTATAACAGTGAAATTCATAAATTAAAGCATAACTAATTTCAAATCAAAGAATTAAGGGAAACGGGATACGCCATTGTGTTCGTCTCGGAAAAATACGCGAAATAGAGTCCAGGTTTTCGAAAAACGGAGTCCGTATGAAGAAGATATGGCCTCCGGAAGTTTCAGAATTCAGGTTAAAATTCAAACAGACGAAAACAGCTCAGAAAAACAAGTTTAAAATTCAAAATCGGGCCCAATTGGCCAGGGCGGGGAAATTCTCGCCTAAGGCACCCAGGTCGACTTGGCAGTCGACCTGGGCTAGCCAGGTCGATAGGGCTGTCGACCTGGGCAACTCTTGTCGACTGCCAAGTCGACATGGTGTCGACTGGGCTGTCGACCTGGCCCCAGAGCCAGGTCGAACCCAGCCCACCCTGGCTGGCCTGGTCTGTGTTTGGTCGATTTTCTGAGCCTTTCCTTGTCACTAGGGCTAGGTGTCAGCTCCTGGTTGGTCTCTCCTTCAAACGAACGGCTATCATTGAACCAAGCTTCATCGACGGTCTAAATCAACTCACAAACTCTATAAAAAGGACCTAAGACTAACCCTAATTCACACAAACTAAAATGGAGCTGAGACCGTCATGTTGCTGAGGAGAGACTAAAGATAGCCGTCGGAAATTGAGAGGCAATTAGGAGAATAAACAAAAGCTTAAAGCAACGTCAAATCAATCAAAACAACTCCTACAACAAAGGATAGCATCTCCAAATTCAGAATTCAGATTTCTGAATTGAAGATTCGTCATATGCTGTAAGTAGAGTGCTATTCCGATATGAATTAAATAATTGTGTTGATTTGTGTAATGTAAGAAATGGAATTGTGGCAATAATAATCTATATTTGTATGTTGCTTTGATGCAAAACGATTTGGGAATATTATGGTATACGATTGGATATTTGCAAGTACGCGATTTGCGTTGGAAACAAAATGGAATTGTGGCGATAATGGCTTATATTTGCATGTTATTTTGATTCTAACGATTTGGCAATGCTATGGTTTGATTCATACAAGTATGTGGCTTATGTTGACAACCACATGTTGTGGAATTTTGATTGGGACTTATGCAAACATATGATTCATATTGAAAACTACATGTTTGTGGTAGTTATTTACAACACCCGTTTGATAATTGCAAGCATATGTTTCATGTTGAAAGTAACAACTATATGTTGTAGTAATTTATTTAAGATTCATGCAAGTATATGATTCATGTTAACAACTAAATGTTGTAATAATTTATTTAAGATTCATGCAAGTATATGATTCATGTTAACAACTATATGTTATGATATTTTAATTGGAATTCATGCAAGTCCATGATCTATTGTTATGACAACATAATGTAAAATTCTATGGTCATCTTTAGTGTAATTTGATTCACCTAAGTATTATGATTCATATGAAGTTATGTTGGAATTGGCATCCTAGTTCAAGTATAAAAATCATATTTTTGTGATAGTGACAAAAGCATGCATCTTTGTAAATTTGTATTAATTTTATGAACATGACTAAACTATGTTCGTTATTATGCCCAATTGAAAAAAACATGTTTTTAGGCTCATGTTGTTATCATAAGTTACATTAGAATTACATTAGAATTACATTCCTCTTGCAAGTTTACATAGATAAAATAAAAACCATGATGTAAGTTTAGATATGTTTATGCTATAATTCTATGAATAGAATGAAAACCATGATTCATATAAGAATTAGGTTGGGATAATTCTAGTTGAACCATACTTTTGTATCAGTAACAAAAGTAATCACCTTTTTGTTAACATGTAGTGATTTTATGAACATGATTAGTTTATATTATGCCTAAATAAAAATATAGTCAAGACCATGTGCCAATAATAAGGATATCTAATTTAGTTAGATTCTTAATTTCAAGTTTACATGGTTAGTTGAACCTATAATTCATGTTTAAGTATTGTTTATGCCATAATCATATGAATAGAATAATTCATGTTTAAGTATTGTTTATGCCATAATCATATGAATAGAATAATTCATGTTTAAGTATTGTTTATGCCATAATCATATGAATAGAATAATTCATGTTTAAGTATTGTTTATGCCATAATCATATGAATAAGATAATTCATGCTTAGGTATTGTTTATGCCATACTCATATGAATAGATAATTCATGTTTAGGTACTGTTTATGCCATAATCATATGAATAGAACGATTAATGTTTAAGTATTATTTATGCCATGATTATATGAATAGAACGATTCATGTTTAAGTATTGTCTATACCATAATTATATGAATAGAATGATTCATGTTTAAGTATTGTTTATGCTATGATTATATGGATAAAATGATTCATGTTATGCCATGATTATATGATGTTACAATTGCAAGTTCACATGTGCCTATTTTATGTTAATTGAATCGTTCGTTGCAAGTTCATGCGTTCACACCTCCCTTTTCATGTTACCTTATAAACACCATGTTATAGCCTCCCCTTTTTCATATGGCTAAATTGGGTTTAAGTATTAAACCCAACACACCTTACATTGGAACGAACGTATAAAATGGGGGTAATGACGTTTGGGCTAAAATACAGAACATATGTGTTGGCATGTTTAACGCACGCCAATAACTTTGAAAAAACAATTAAGTGGCATAAATAAATTTAACCAATAAAGATGAATTTGAATAATGGGCCGCAAATATTTACATATAAAAAGAAAAGAGACAAAATATGTAAATGAAGAAAAATACGATGTGTTTAACCCGAGGTTGGATTGAGTTGTGATGTAAACCTGCCCGGAACCGCCCGGCTGTCCAGTAGTCACAACAATACCTATCCAATGTGGGTGGTTAAACACGGAGCCCAATAAGGACCCGAGGTTAGACTGAGTTGTGGCGTAAGACTGCCCGGACCCAACCGGCAACAGGCAGCCACAACAATACTGTCTAATGTGAGAGGTCAAGGCTTTAATAAGACAATTAAGGCTGAGTCAGGATTGATAGGATTAAGTAAATTATATTAATACTTAATCAAAATGGAACATGCTAAACTAAACAGACTGATTGGGGGGTTCGGTTTATAAAACACTTAACCAACTTAGCATGTTGGCTAGAAATAGAAAACCTAGTAGCGGAGGACCCTTTTCGCAGTAACCCTACAAGGTATCATGATACCCTGAAACTAGGCAGGGTGGGGCACGATTACTGGGCTGATTATAAGAGGTCAAATCGACGGCGGTGTTGCAGTAGTGTAGGTTCTAACGGGGTGCGGGCGTGCACACACTCCGGCGCAGAAAAATAAGGCACTGGGCACCAGTAGCATACCTGTGCATTCTAGGATTGTGTCGGGCCGCCACCATGGGACTTGATACACCCCATGGTGGGACCAGCATAGGTAACTACAACATCGGGGCCGTAAGACACATGTAACTATGCGAGTAGGAGCCGATCAGCATAAAATGGATCACTTCACCCTGATTATGGGGTGCCAGTTGGGAACTAGTTTATATGGGTTCAGAGATTAAAATGGGGTACGATAGTATATTCGACCCTAGACAACTTAACTAAGTTTATGGTGCTTTCCCCATTTCTAGTTTATACTTATCATACCCAGTTCTTTATTCATAGACTGAATAGTCCTAGACTTACTCAGGCTTTATGTCTGACTCTACTTTTCTTTCGCCTTCTTTTCTTCCGTTCCCCCCCCAAGGTCCACAGGGAGGGAATACCGCAGCTTGACCAGCCTTCATATCCAGCTTGAAGAGAAAGAATCTATTGCTTGGATCTTTTCGTTTTGGACTATGGCTTTGGACAACAACTATGGGACTTTTGCAGTTTATTTATGTTTTCTTCATGCTTCTTTAAATAATGTAATCAAGACAGTTATGAAGATGTTATGTTTTTGGAAGTATTGTAAGACAATTATGGTATGGTTAGTGTAACACGTATTTTAATGAAATAAAAGTTGTTGTTTTCCGCTGTTCACAAATATGTGTTCTTATATCTGCCTTGTATATCTGTGACTTATACTTATAAACCTCCACCAAAATTAGGGCATTCCCTTTGAGAGTGACCCTAACGGAGGTGGGGTGTTTCACTTGGTATCAGAGCATAGGTTTACCAGATAAGATAAAAAGTTTTGAAAAATTATTTTCAAAAAGGAAATTTAAAGAAGCATTTTTTTAAAAAAGATATAATATTATTTATTTTAAAAAGGCAAAGTCCCCCAAAGCCATAGGTACTGTCTTCTATCCTTCGTTTTGAATCTATCCTTTCTGTTTCAGCATGTCTGGAGACCTTACTCTCCAGCTACTGACGCTTTCACTCCTCCTCCTCCACGTGAACCAGCAAGCGGAAGAGTCCCAGAGTAGGAAGACGAATAATAGTCAACCAAGAAAGGATCGTAACAGTAATAATAAGAAACGGGAAAAAAGGAAATGCAATTTTTGTGGTACGGAAGGGCACATAGCCAAGGATTGTAGAAAGAGGAAAAGAAAGCTAGGAGAATGTTTTCATTGTGGGGAGACTGGACACATCAGCAAAGACTGCCCTGTTAAGACAGACTTTGAGAAGGGCGGGAAAGACAACAAGTCCCGAGAGAAGAGGGAGTGTAAATTCTATGACAAAGTGGGGCACTTAGTAAAAGATTGCCGGAAAAAGAAGGCCAAGATGAATGGTGGGTGCTTTTCTTGCGGTGAGACAGGCCACATGGCTAAGGACTGCCCAAAGAAACGAGGTATAAATACTTCTGTAGAAAGTGTAGTTTATCTTTATGATCACCCCGTTCGCACTTTATTTGATTCCGGCGCATCACACTCCTTTATCTCGTCTGCTTTAGTAGAATCTCTGCACCTAAAAACTAGTATGGTAGAGGACCCCTTAATTGTTTCAAAACCAATTGGGGGCCCAGCTCATTTGTCTATGATCTGTTTAGGATTGAAAATTTCTATTCTAAGCGTAGAATTTCAATGTAGTGCCTTTGTTTTGGGCTTTTCGGGATATGGTTTGATTTTGGGCACGGATTGGCTATCCAGTAATGGGGCCATCCTTGATTGTGAGAAAAGGGTTGTCAGGCTCCTAACCCAGCTCGGTAACATTTTGGAAATTTCTTGTAATCTCTCGTATGCGGTTATGCTTAGTTATCTTGAATCGCTAGATGCCTCTGTTGAAAGTTTGCAATCGATTAGAGTGGTCCGGGAATATCCGGATGTCTTCGAAGAGGTGAAGGGCTTGCCTCCGAAGCGGGAGATAGACTTCCGTATACATCTTGTAGATAATGCAAAGCCCGTTGCGTCGCCCGTTAGACACATGGCTCCACGGGAAAGGAAAGAGCTCAGTAAACAAATTAAAGAGCTTCTAGAGAAGGGGTTCATTAGGAGGAGCATTTCAGAATGGGGCGCTCCAGTAGTGTTCGCCACTAAGGCAGAAGGTTCATTTCTCTTATGCATGAGTTGTGGAGAATCACCTTAGTAAGTACATTTGGCAACATGGTTGGCATTTATTTCCAAGAGATAGTTCTCCTACGTGGAATACCTGATAGTAAGTGGACAGGATCCAAGATTCACTAGTGAATTTTGGAGAGCTTGCATGAAACCATGAGTATGCCGTCATGCTTGAGCCAAGTATACTAGAAGGAGAATAAGTGAAAGTGGAACGAGAGGCAACAGTGAAATAGGTTCCAACTCATATTTTGGAAACAAGAATTAAGAAGCTACGAAATTGTGAAGTTAAAGACGGACAAAGCATAATGGAGTTAAGCTCAAGAAATGTGACCTAGAAGATTGAAGACTAGATTCGTGCATCATATCTCTTCTTAAGAGTATATCCTTGATCCTTCTCTTCCTGTAGAGCTTACTTGCATGCTATCTTTTGTGTATATCCTCTCGGTCCCATTCTCAATCCAATTTCTGTTGCAAACCCCATAGGGAGTATGACTCATCTGTTAGTAACACATGTTGGGGCTCGAGGGTGTTCATTGGTTTGACTAAAGTTTTTGGGTTTTATAGGATACGGATTGGTCTTAGGAAGGGACTCCCTTGTGACCTAAAAGGAGTCCATCATGCTTAGTTTCCTAGAATCATATATGGTGGTTGGGTTGAGTAATTCTTTGGGTGTCAGTCTGATGTTGATTTCGGTCTTCGGGGCTGATGCTTAGAGAGTTCTTCTCCTAATCAATATATATGTGGCATAAATTTCCAGTTTTGACATTGCCTAATGGGCACAAAGTTTTTTTTACTTGCTTCTATCATTCGACTATACCTTTAGGTAGGACCATTTCCTATCATTAAGAAAATTGGGAAAATGGCCTATAGATTAGAGCTACCCGGAAAATTGGCCGGAGTTCACAACGTTCTTCATGTTTCACATCTCCGAAAATGTCTACATGAGTCTGCTGAAGTGGTAGAGCCAAATATCCTAGAAGAAGCTGAAGTGGAACGCGAAGCAACCGTGAGGAAAGTTCCAACCCGCATATTAGGAACAGAAGTGAAGAAGCTACACAACCGCGAAGTCAAGCTCGTCAAAGTTCAGTGGAGCGACGCCGAAGAAGATGCAACTTGGGAAACTGAAGCTAGAATACGCGCAGCCTACCCTTTTCTTTTCGAGGGTACTTCTTTGATCTTTCCTTTTTCCTTAAGTTGCGCTTTTATCTATCTTTTTAGGTATATCTCCTCGACCCTATCTTTTAGGTAGAAACTCTTTGGATGAAAACATGTAGTTGAAACATGTTATGGATGATGGTTGCAAGTGGTTGCAAGTGATTGCTAGTGGTTGCTCGTGGTTGCATATACACACACAATCTAGGTTTTAGATCGGCTCAGTCACTTCATATTGCATATGCATATATGTTTGCATTCGTATATGGTTGAACTTTAATGTGTTATCATATGGATGTTGCATTTGTATAAATGATTGTGCACTTATGTAGAATCATGAATAGGAAAATTTGCATACATAATGGATTCATGGCACTTACATAATTCGCATTAAGGAGGTCAACTGAATCAGTAGACCGCCTGATTTTGCATTAGATAAGTACATGTACACACACACTTTGCATATGATCATGAAGCATTAGAAGTCTTTTAAGGACAATGGATGCTCGTGTTTGATGGATGAGTAGATGGATGTTTGGATGTTAGGATGTACATTCTTCCTGAACTTGAAGATTTCGGGGACGAAATCCTTTTAAGTGGGGGAGAATGTAACACCCCATGTATTCTATAACAGTGAAATTAATAAATTAAAGCATAACTAATTTCAAATCAAAGAATTAAGGGAAACGGTATACGCCATTGTGTTCGTCTCGGAAAAATACGCGAAATAGAGTCCGAGTTTTCGAAAAACGGAGTCCGTATGAAGAAGATATGGCCTCCGGAAGTTTCAGAATTCAGGTTAAAATTCAAACAGACGAAAACAGCTCAGAAAAACAAGTTTAAAATTCAAAATCGGGCCCAATTGGCCAGGGCGGGGAAATTCCCGCCTAAGGCACCCAGGTCGACTTGGCAGTCGACCTGGGCTAGCCAGGTCGACAGGGCTGTCGACCTGGGCAACCCGTGTCGACTGCCAAGTCGACACGGTGTCGACTGGGCTGTCGACCTGGCCCCAGAGCCAGGTCGAACCCAGCCCACCCTGGCTGGCCTGGTCTGTGTTTGGTCGATTTTCTGAGCCTTGCCTTGTCACTAGGGCTAGGTGTCAGCTCCTGGTTGGTCTCTCCTTCAAACGAACGGCTATCATTGAACCAAGATTCATCGACGGTCTAAATCAACTCACAAGCTCTATAAAAAGGACCTAAGACTAACCCTAATTCACACAAACTAAAATGGAGCTGAGACCGTCATGTTGCTGAGGAGAGACTAAAGATAGCCGTCGGAAATTGAGAGGCAATTAGGAGAATAAACAAAAGCTTAAAGCAACGTCAAATCAATCAAAACAACGCCTACAACAAAGGATAGCATCTCGAAATTCAGAATTCAGATTTCTGAATTGAAGATTCGTCATACGCTGTAAGTAGAGTGCTATTCCGATATGAATTAAATAATCGTGTTGATTTGTGTAATGTAAGAAATGGAATTGTGGCAATAATAATCTATATTTGTATGTTGCTTTGATGCAAAACGATTTGGGAATATAATGGTATACGATTGGATATTTGCAAGTACGCGATTTGCGTTGGAAACGAAATGGAATTGTGGCGATAATGGCTTATATTTGCATGTTATTTTGATTCTAACGATTTGGCAATGCTATGGTTTGATTCATACAAGTATGTGGCTTATGTTGACAACCACATGTTGTGGAATTTTGATTGGGACTTATGCAAACATATGATTCATATTGAAAACTACATGTTTGTGGTAGTTATTTACAACACCCATTTGATAATTGCAAGCATATGATTCATGTTGAAAGTAACAACTATATGTTGTAGTAATTTATTTAAGATTCATGCAAGTATATGATTCATGTTAACAACTAAATGTTGTAATAATTTATTTAAGATTCATGCAAGTATATGATTCATGTTAACAACTATATGTTATGATATTTTAATTGGAATTCATGCAAGTCCATGATCTATTGTTATGACAACATGATGTAAAATTCTATGGTCATCTTTAGTGTAATTTGATTCACCTAAGTATTATGATTCATATGAAGTTATGTTGGAATTGGCATCCTAGTTCAAGTATAAAAATCATATTTTTGTGATAGTGACAAAAGCACGCATCTTTGTAAATTTGTATTAATTTTATGAACATGACTAAACTATGTTCGTTATTATGCCCAATTGAAAAAAACATGTTTTTAGGCTCATGTTGTTATCATAAGTTACATTAGAATTACATTCCTCTTGCAAGTTTACATAGATAAAATAAAAACCATGATGTAAGTTTAGATATGTTTATGCTATAATTCTATGAATAGAATGAAAACCATGATTCATATAAGAATTAGGTTGGGATAATTCTAGTTGAACCATACTTTTGTATCAGTAACAAAAGTAAGCACCTTTTTGTTAACATGTAGTGATTTTATGAACATGATTAGTTTATATTATGCCTAAATAATAATATAGTCAAGACCATGTGCCAATAATAAGGATATCTAATTTAGTTAGATTCTTAATTTCAAGTTTACATGGTTAGTTGAACCTATAATTCATGTTTAAGTATTGTTTATGCCATAATCATATGAATAGAATACTTCATGTTTAAGTATTGTTTATGCCATAATCATATGAATAGAATAATTCATGTTTAAGTATTGTTTATGCCATAATCATATGAATGAGATAATTCATGCTTAGGTATTGTTTATGCCATACTCATATGAATAGATAATTCATGTTTAGGTATTGTTTATGCCATATTCATATGAATAGAACGATTAATGTTTAAGTATTATTTATGCCATGATTATATGAATAGAACGATTCATGTTTAAGTATTGTCTATACCATAATTATATGAATAGAATGATTCATGTTTAAGTATTGTTTATGCTATGATTATATGGATAAAATGATTCATGTTATGCCATGATTATATGATGTTACAATTGCAAGTTCACATGTGCCTATTTTATGTTAATTGAATCGTTCGTTGCAAGTTCATGCGTTCACACCTCCCTTTTAATGTTACCTTATAAACACCATGTTATAGCCTCCCCTTTTTCATATGGCTAAATTGGGTTTAAGTATTAAACCCAACACACCTTACATTGGAACGAACGTATAAAATGGGGGTAATGACGTTTGGGCTAAAATACAGAACATATGTGTTGGCATGTTTAACGCACGCCAATAACTTTGAAAAAGCAATTAAGTGGCATAAATAAATTTAACCAATAAAGATGAATTTGAATAATGGGCCGCAAATATTTACATATAAAAAGAAAAGAGACAAAATATGTAAATGAAGAAAAATACGATGTGTTTAACCCGAGGTTGGATTGAGTTGTGATGTAAACCTGCCCGGAACCGCCCGGCTATCCAGTAGTCACAACAATACCTATCCAATGTGGGTGGTTAAACACGGAGCCCAATAAGGACCCGAGGTTAGACTGAGTTGTGGCGTAAGACTGCCCGGACCCAACCGGCAACAGGCAGCCACAACAATACCTGTCTAATGTGAAAGGTCAAGGCTTTAATAAGACAATTAAGGCTGAGTCAGGATTGATAGGATTAAGTATGTTATATTAATACTTAATCAAAATGGAACATGCTAAACTAAACAGACTGATTGGGGGGTTAGGTTTATAAAACACTTAACCAACTTAGCATGTTGGCTAGAAATAGAAAACCTAGTAGCGGAGGACCCTTTTCGCAGTAACCCTACAAGGTATCATGATACCCTGAAACTAGGCAGGGTGGGGCACGATTACTGGGCTGATTGTAAGAGGTCAAATCGACGGCGGTGTTGCAGCAGTGTAGGTTCTAACGGGGTGCGGGCGTGCACACACTCCGGCGCAGAAAAATAAGGCACTGGGCACCAGTAGCATACCTGTGCATTCTAGGATTGTGTCGGGCCGCCACCATGGGACTTGATACACCCCATGGTGGGACCAGCATAGGTAACTACAACATCGGGGGCCGTAAGACACATGTAACTATGCGAGTAGGAGCCGATCATCATAAAATGGATCACTTCACCCTGATTATGGGGTGCCAGTTGGGAACTAGTTTATATGGGTTCAGAGATTAAAATGGGGTACGATAGTATATTCGACCCTAGACAACTTAACTAAGTTTATGGTGCTTTCCCCATTTCTAGTTTATACTTATCATACCCAGTTCTTTATTCATAGACTGAATAGTCCTAGACTTACTCAGGCTTTATGTCTGACTCTACTTTTCTTTCGCCTTCTTTTCTTTCGTTCCCCCCCAGGTCCATAGGGAGGGAATACCGCAGCTTGACCAGCCTTCATATCCAACTTGAAGAGAAAGAATGTATTGCTTGGATCTTTTCGTTTTGGACTATGGCTTTGGACAGCAACTATGGGACTTTTGCAGTTTATTTATGTTTTCTTTATGCTTCTTTAAATAATGTAATCAAGACAGTTATGAAGATGTTATGTTTTTGGAAGTATTGTAAGACAATTATGGTATGGTTGGTGTAACACGTATTTTAATGAAATAAAAGTTGTTGTTTTCCGCTGTTCACAAATATGTGTTCTTATATCTGTCTTGTATATTTGTGACTTATACTTATAAACCTCCACCAAAATTAGGGCATTACCTTTGAGAGTGACCCTAACGGAGGTGGGGTGTTTCACGTGGGTTATTCAGAAAGGCCCGGATCATACCCATTCTGAATAACCGATTCGACGAGATGTCGAAGATGAAGACGGCGGTTGAAGACCGGAAGTCTTCACATCGTTTGGTGATTACTGGTGATCTTGATTGGGCTGTACACCCAAGATGAGGGAAACAGTGGGTGATCGTCCAGACGTACTTTGAGATGGATGGATATGCGAGGAAAGTGCCTCCGGTTTCGTTCTGACCCAGAACGAACTTGTAAATGGATTGTGTGTCTGACATTGGATTTTATTCTGTGTTGATTGATCTCTATTAAATATACATCTGTTTGGCGGCGGAGAATTTATTCTCTTGCTTAACGCCCTTCTCTGAGACATACGAGCTCAGAGGTTGTATATCGGTGGACATCAGTCGCATGGAGTGGATTGCCAGTGTGCACGCGTAAGTAGCAATTTATCAAGGCTTCTGTTGAAAAGCAAAGTTTTGTGGTTGATGATCAAAGCACGGCCTGTGTGGCGTAGCTTTGTGTATAACGTGAATTCGCGAGCCTCACACCTCGGTATGAGTCAAAAACGGGATAGTGACTGCAGGGAGAGCACGACGTTTCTTTCTAGCTAGGGTGGTGTCAGTGACCTACCAGCCCTGACATTTATATACTTTTCACCTGTGTGGTTGTTGGAATGCGAGGCGCCTCAGATATAGGTCTGTAAGGACCGGGAAACGTGTGTTCAGGAATTGCCAATCCTCAAAAGTAAGAGAGGACCGGCCCTGAAGATCCAAGGATCATAGTGGGGTCCTGGGACATTTGCTAGAGTGTCTCGAATCGGAGAGGATCTTGCCCCTTGCCTCGACTCATGACAGAAATCCAATTTCCAATACGTGATATTGCAGTTTTAATTGTAGAACTAGTATGGCGACATGATAGATGGTACCCATGCCGCCTATGATTGATATTTATGATTGAAATGTTTTGACACTTTACACTTATAATAGTATCAAATGATTTGTTTTAGGCATTCCAAGCATGTTTCGCTATTATAAGGGAAAACCCTATCCTCCGGCTTGCGTTGCATTGTGTGATGGGACCTGGGTCTTATAATAGCTTCATTTTTCCAAAGAGCATTGCGCTGTTTTGTTATATGCACTGGTATTCTTGGGAGGAAACCCGTTGTGTGTTATACGGCGTGGTCCCTTGAATTACTATCTTTTAAAGTAAAGTTTTAAACAACTATTTTAGTTCTCACACCAGTCACATGACTGAACTGGAGTTTATTGTTTTAACCTAAACCCTGGGTGCCCCTATTTTCCACACGGGCAGCTAGTAGTTTTGGTTTTGCATATTTATATTCACAGGGTCCTGATCTACAGCTGGAACGATGCTCGGAAAGCTCTGTATCCGTGCATTATTTCTAGTTATGCTTTTGTATTATTTTCCGCTACGATGTGTTTAAATGTAATTTAAATCTCTGATATCTGTCGAATGTAATTTATTCATTTATACTCTGTATATTCTGGTATCTGATGGAATTGTTGTAATAACAATGAAATGTTCTTCTGTTTGCGTTCTGATTTGTCCTGTTCTCAAATGATCAGGGGTTTTCGAACAGTCTTAGTCGGTTTAACGATCGATTCGGATCGAGCGAAATTCCTTGCCGTTACAGTTTGGTATCAGAGCTTTTGTTTACAGAGCTCGAGAACAAGACACGTTAGAACCATACAAAAGAATTCATCAAATATTGGATTAGTAATATCCAATTAGAATGACTCGTTAGAGATGGGATCAGTAGTATCCTAGAACGAGTGTGAAGAGTATAATTTTCAAATGAAAACAATTTTCTTTTGAAAATTTAATTCGTTTTATACGTATTTGATTATTTATTTATTTTGATTTTGGACAATCGAGTATATAAAGATTTCGCGTATACGCGTCATGAACGTATATTCGAAGTTTTAATATACTGGATAGATATAGAGTCACATTCTAGACATCCGGGGATGATTCTGATGATGGTGCATCATCATCAGTATTCATATTCGAGTTTCGAAGGTGTGATTTCTATATATTTCCATTAGATCGGTGTGAGAACCAAAACTAATATAGCTAGAATACATTGTTGTGAATTGGCATCAAAAACATGATTTTTGTATATATATCAAAATTATGAATTTGAAATTCTAATTCACTAATTGATTGATGTTTGTGTTGTTTGTTTATTTGTTTGCTAATTTTTCGCCATTTAGCCTAATTGAATCACATATTGAATTGTATTGAAAATTGGTCGCATTTGCTTGCATATACATGTATATCATTGAACAGGTCATAGCAAAGAGGCTAGAGCAGAGAATAAAATTTGTTTGCCCGACAAATAGGTACATATTTACCATTATTTACTGTTTTGTTTGGGTGATGATGATTTTATGAGCCTATTGGCTAGCCACTTGGCTTTTTCTTTTTCTTTTTGAGTTCGGAAGGCCTATATGGAAATTTCGGGATTTTCCCGTGGCTCCCGATGCAGGGGAGGTTATGGCGAAATTTTTCGAAAATTTAGGGTGTTAGCCAAATTTTTGAAGAATTTGAAAATGCTCAGAAACTGAAAAGTTGGAGAATGAAAGCCAGATCGAACGTAGAGTTGATTGATCAAATCACTTTCGACTTTGTTCCTTTTCGGGGACGAAAAGTTTTAGGTGGGGGAGATTGAAACAACCCAAAAATCTGGGCCAATTTAAAATTTTTATTTTGGCAATTTTAGCGAATTTTGAACATTTAAAATGAATTATTTTAAATAATATCAACAAGAAATTTATTTTGAATAGAATTCGACGTATATATTATATACGTCGTCGTTAGAATATAATAATTATTTATAATTATAAATAGAATTGAAAATGGCGCGGTAGTTCGATAATTCGATTTCAAACTTCAATTGAATGTACTGGGTGCAAAACAAACCGGATTTTAGTGAAACCAAAAACATTAGGATCTAATTGGAAATATCTTTCCAACGAATCCGAAAAATTGAAATTTCATAGCGGGAATCAAAAGATATGTCCAGTTGAAAATTCTGAATAATCGCTATGGAATTCAGGCCCTTAAAAATGGGAATTTTGCAAACGATCTCGGATTTCGACGAAACCACTTTTGTTGGATCCGGGATGTCAAATTATTGATAGGTTTCAAATTTCATAATTTTTCGAATCAATATGTGAGCATGGCAAAGGAAAACGCGTTTGACCAGTTTCAGTTGATTTTAGTCGACTGGAAAATGGCCATTTTTCCAACGATCTCAGAATTCGACGAAACTAGTTTTGTTAGGACCGTATCGTCAATACGAAGCTAGAAAATATTTTTCTGGAATTTTTCTAGTTAGTATGTGACCCCGGTAAATTGAAATGCGCGTTCAAATTCAATATATAGAGTTATATGTTGATTTGGGGGGAAACTGATCGAAATGGTCGAATCAGCTTTCGGTACATATCCCATTGTGTTCGAAATAGGGGTAAAACACTAGGGACGACAGGCGGTGAGCCTTGTTTAGAGGTCGTATGTAAAGTCAACTTTTTGTAATTAAAATAATAATAAAAAAATTTAAAGCCTCTCTTCCTTTTAACTTCTGCCCCCCCCCCCCCGTTTCTTCAAATCAAAAATCAGAAATAAAAAAAAAGAGAAAGGAAGAGGACGGACGGAGCCGCCCTCCCTCCCTCGCGATCGACGCCGCCTCCCCTTCATCTGCCGCGCCGCCACCTTCTTCTTCTTCTTCTTCTTTCCCTTCCCTCTCCTCTACGGTTCGACGCTCCAATTAACCCCTCGTCGCCTCCCCCTCAAATCCGAACGGAGCCGCCACCCAAACCCTAACCGCAACCATCACCCGCCGTTCAACCCCCTGGCGCGCCACCCGAGAGCACCCCCCTCCTCTTCCGATTTTGAGGACAGTAAGTTCGTTTTTTATTTTATATTTAAATTAAAATACGTTCTTTCATTTTCTGATTTTTATATAACTGAAAATCAATTGGTTATTTTCAGATTTTATATAAATAACATAGGAAAGTTGATATTTTTATTATAGGAAAGTTAATATTTTTATTATAGGAAAGTTAATATTTTTATATAGGAAAGTTGATATTTTTATTATAGGAAAGTTTGAAATTTTAAAACAAAGAAAGTTCGATTTTTAGATCTATGAATAACGAATAAAAATTAGATTTTTATAGATGAAAGGTTTTGAGTTTTATATGTAAGAGGATACAATTTTTAAATATGAAAAGATCGTATTTTTAAATATGAAATTAAAGTAGAAATACGATTTTTATCATCTTGAAGGCGAATACAAAAGATCGATTTTTAATAATATATAAAGGTTAAAAATATAATTTTTATCGCATGTAAAGGTTGAAAATATAATTTTCATGTTATATAGATAATAAAGATGTGATCTTTATATGGTAGGATATAAAAAGACGATATTTTTATAGGTAGAAAGGCGAAATCTTTATACAGAGAATAGCAGTGTAAAAATAGAATTTTTATCTATATAGTAGTAAAGTAAAAATTTGATTTTTATATATTGAATAGCAAAGTAAAAATTCGATTTTTATATATTGAATAGCGAAGTGAAAATTCGATTTTTATATATTGAATAGAGAAGTAAAAATTTGATTTTTATATACATAGCAACAATATAAAAATGTGATTTTTATATATGTAGTGGCTACGGGCAACGAAAGTGACAAAAGGCGAGAACGACGAAGACTTCTACATATGAAGAGTCGTGATATTGGATTAGCTAGTCGGTGAGAACTTCACACTCAAAATTTCTTTTTCTAGTTATATATATATATATATATACTAGGATGCAGACGGTGCTTAGCAGCACCCGACACCCGTCATCCACAGACCATGGATGGTTTGTTTGTTTAATTGATGTGTTGTGAAATTTGTTTGTGTTGTTGATGTGAAATCGATAATAAAGTGTGGATGTGTTGAAATAAATTAATTATTGTTAAAAATATAATTTTTAATGTGAATGTGAATAAATAAATATTTATAAACAAATCGGCCGATTTGTTTATATACACTGATTTGACTGATATTGATTGGGTCGATAAATTTTACACATCGCCCAACTGCACAAATAAAAATCTGTGTTTGTTGATTTAAAACCCCACACAGTTGTTGGA
Source organism: Allium sativum (assembly GCA_030737875.1). Lineage (NCBI taxonomy): Eukaryota > Viridiplantae > Streptophyta > Magnoliopsida > Asparagales > Amaryllidaceae > Allium > Allium sativum. The sequence goes on along the minus strand of CM060927.1, from coordinate 253,165,213 downwards.
ATGATATTTGAGTACACTAATCCCAATTATTTAATTGTATGTCGATCGATTGGTCGACAGGCTGTGTAAGCGTTGATTATTTATATTTGATGTTTATGCAGTTATGTGGTGCACCTTGGATGATGGTTGATTGTTGATCGTTGCTATTATATACATGTGTTATATGGTGATTGATTGGGCCTCATTCCAATTGGGAAAATAATGAATATTATAAAAGAAAATTCATGTGTTGAATATAAAAATAGTCATGTGTTGACGATGTTCATGAGTTGAAACTATTGACGTGTTGAGTGAAATATTTTATACAATAAAATTTACATCTTTATCATATTTAAAATTAGAACTACTTCCCAGTAGGAGTCTAATTAAAAATCAAATGATAGATACCATGATTTTATAAAATATTTTACATAACAAAAATAGTCGTGTGTTGAAAGAAATATAGATTCATGTGTTGAATAGAATATATATTCATTTGTTGAATAGAATAAAGAAGTTTTTGAAAAATATAAAGCCGTGTGGATTAGAGATGCGTTATATTGACGCGAACGATATTTATATCGATTTTATTCGCTTTACAATGAATATTGAAAAGTGATTTCAAAATTTAATATTTTGAAATGAAATTCAAATTAAATTAGATTAAAATTCAAATTGAAATTTTATTGAATCAATTTGAAATGAATTCGAATCGAATAGAAAATGAATTCGATTCGAATTGAATAGAAAGTGAATTTTAATTCGAATTAAATAAAAATGAATTCAAATTGAATTAAATTGAAATTGAATTAAAAACGAATTGAAATCGTTTTGAATGAAATTTAAAACGAACTGAAATTGAATTGAAATCAATTTGAAGTGAATTCGAATTGAATTAAATTGAAGGTAAATTCAAATTGAATTGAATTGAAACGAATTAGAATTAAATTGAAACGAATTTGAATTTGAATTAAATAAAATTGAAATGAATTCGAATTGAATTGAAATCAAATCGATCTGAAATTAAATGTAGCGTTGAAATGGTTTTCAAAACGAATTTAAAACGATTTATAAAATACGTTTTAAAAAGGAAATCGACGAAATACATATGATATATATATTATATATATAATGGCCCGAATAGAACGCGCCGCGCCGCGGTAGTTCGTGAATTTCGACCATTGACTTCGAATTGATATTGCGGGAGATCCGACCGTCGGATTCTCCTAAAACCGGAACCGTTGGGTTCGTATCGAAAAGAGCTTTCCAATGAATATTAGAAATTTGAAATCTAACGGTTGGATTTGGAATTATGTCCAAATCAAATTTGGAAAAGGTCGCTGTAAGTGCAATTCGATGGCCGTTGATGGAAATCGACTGTACGGGCCTTGATAAAATTATTAAAAATATTGATAATTTGTGTAAAATCATAATATGTGAATTGGAAAGAACTGGGATGAAAAACTCCATATTTGAAAAGATAAAAATAGATTTTTATCGAAATGAACAAGTTTTGAACTAGAATTAAAATCAATTTATTTTTGAAATAAATAAATTGAATTTGAAGGTGATTTTAAAAATAATCAATATTCCCAATACGTGGATTGGACTGGAGTTGAATCGAAATTATCTTCGGAATATTTCGATGTTGGATTTCGTGACTATACAGATATTGTTATGGGAATTTGAAAGATATATTTTATATCGTTATTTCCAATACGATATATGTTGGTTTCAGAATTTGATATTGAATATAAGCCGATATATTTTCTATTCAGAGCCTTGTATTTAATATCAAATATGATTTGGGTTTGTCATGAATCGTGTTTTAGATGACATTGGTTCTTTAACCCAGTTAAAGGCAGGATATTGATTTTTGAAAAGATTGAAACTATGTGAAGTTTTAATGAATCTTTAATTAGATTAAAAAGTGAATTGATAATTTAAATTATCAAATCTGAAAGGTGATCGAGAATGGAGTACCACCAGTTTTGCTCCAAAGTGATAGTTAAATCTTTAATTAGATTCGAACGTGAAATAGTAATTAATTTTACCACTAACACCCTGGTGTTATATATAGAGTATTACCAGTTTTGCTCCATGGGATATATAGGTTGGGACTGGGAAATAAAATAAATAATTACTTCGGTGTGGTTCGTTAATCCCGACTAGTTAGAAATGATATCCAAAGGAAGATTAAAGAATAAATTTAGAAGAATTTATCTTGGATAAAATTAATGGGAACCTTTCCCTAAGAATGTGATTTTGTGAATAAAAGAATATTCTGAATTGGAATGAGACGTTCGTTGTGTTTGTGTAACATTTGTTTATTATATACGTGGGTTATTCAGAAAGGTCGGGTTCATACCCATTCTGAATAACCGATTCGACGAGATGTCGAAGATGAAGACGGCGGTTGAAGACCGGAAGTCTTCACATCGTTTGGGTGATTACTGATGGTCTTGATTGGGCTGTACACCCAAGATGAGGGAAACAGTCGGTGATCGTCCAGACGTACTTTGAAATGGATGGATATGCGAGGAAAGTACCTCCGGTTTCGTTCAGACCCAGAACGAACTTGTAAATGGATTGTGTGTCTGACATTGGATTTTATTCTGTGTTGATTGATCTCTATTAAATATACATCTGTTTGGCGGCAGAGAATTTATTCTCTTGCTTAACGCCCTTCTCTGAGACATACGAGCTCAGAGGTTGTATATCGATGGACATCAGTCGCATGGAGTGAATTGCCAGTGTGGCACGCGTAAGTAGCAATTGATCAAGGCTTCTGTTGAAAAGCAAAGTCTTGTGGTTGATGATCAAAGCACGGCCTGTGTGGCGTAGCTTTGTGTATAACGTGAATTCGCTAGCCTCACACCTCGGTATGAGTTAAAAACGGGATAGTGACTGCAGGGAGAGCACAACGTTTCTTTCTAGCAAGGGTGGTGTCAGTGACCTACCAGCCCTGACATTTATATACTTTTCACCTGTGTGGTTGTTGGAATGCGAGGCGCCTTGGATATAGGTCTGTAAGGACCGGGAAACGTGTGTTCAGGAATTGCCAATCCTCAAAAGTAAGAGAGGACCGGCCCTGAAGATCCAAGGATCATAGTGGGGTCCTGGGACATTTGCTAGAGTGTCTCGAATCGGAGAGGAGCTTGCTCCTTGCCTCGACTCATGACGGAAATCCAATTTCCAATACGTGATATTGCGGTTTTAATTGTAGAACTAGTATAGGGACATGATAGATGGTACCCATGCCGCCTATGATTGATATTTATGATTGAAATTGTTTTGACACTATACACTTATAATAGTATCAAATGATTTGTTTTAGGCGTACCAAGCATGTTTGGCTATTATAAGGGAAAACCCTATCCTCCGGCTTGCGTTGCATTGTGTGATGGGACCTGGGTCTTATAATAGCTTCATTTTTCCAAAGAGCATTGCGCTGTTTTGTTATATGCACTGGTATTCTTGGGAGGAAACCCGTTCCGTGTTATACGGCGTGGTCCCTTGAATTACTATATTTTAAAGTAAAGTTTTAAACAGCTGTTTTAGTTCTCACACCAGTCACATGACTGACCTGGAGTTTATTGTTTTAACCTAAACTCTGGGTGCCCCTATTTTCCACACGGGCAACTAGTAGTTTTGGTTTTGCAGATTTATATTCACAGGGTTCTGATCTACAGCTGGAACGATGCTCGGAAAGCTCTGTATCCGTGCATTATTTCTAGTTGTGCTTTTGTATTATTTTCCGCTGCGATGTGTTTAAATGTAATTTAAATCTCTGATATTTGTCAAATGTAATTTATTCATTTATACTCTGTATATTCTTGTATCTGATGGAATTGTTTTAATAACAATGAAATGTTCTTCTGTTTGCGTTCTGATTTGTCCTGTTCTCAAACGATCAGGGGTTTTCGAACGGTCTTAGTCGGTTTAACGATCGATTCGGATCAAGCGAAATTCCTTGCCGTTACAACTTATCACACTGATTTGTTGTTTTATGTTTGCTCTGCCTTGTGGATTTCGAGTTGTATACATATATGTAAATATACACATACGTGTGTGTATATATGTATGTGTGTGTGTGTGTATATGTGGCTATTCGAATGAATATTTGTCAGCAGACCACTGCACTGTGTTAGGGCAGTTCAGAATCAGCTAATTTTGATGTTGGTTCTGATCTGCAAACCAGTGTAGTATGTTGAGGCTGATCAGTGAGTATTAGAGAAACTGTCTACTTTGTGGTATTTACAGTGTATCGATGTGAATATCAGAAGCTGTCTAGACACAGATGAATGGATATATAAATCAGATCAAGTCATGAAATATGGTAGAAACACACCAAAATTCTGAGGCAAATAAATTATTAAAATAAATAATTATATGCTTAAATAAAAAATATTTCTGTTCCAGATACTGTGTGTGTTTCTGTATATGACAGGTGTGGATGACTGGACTGACTGAAAGCTGTGAAGACAAAAGAAAGAAAACTGTGTTATGTGTGTCAATGAATGTGTGAGTGAAACTGTATAACTGAGTGATAGAGTGTTGTAGTGAGGAACATTGTATAAAAATGAATGTGAAAAGAGTTGTACAAATAGTGGAGTTAAAAGATTTTTATTGTTGAGTTGTTGAAATAAAATATTATATTCAAATAAAATACTGTTTGAGAATTTGAATTTGTGTACAGTCATATTCTATTTAAATACAAATATTATATTCCTATCAGTGATGTGTTATAACAGTACAATAGCAAACACATCTATAATAATATATATTTTGTTGTTATCGTCAAACAAAAATCATATAATTGTTATATACAACTGTGGTGTCATGAGGCACGATAGGAGCACACCTCCATCTAATTATTCTGCTTACTACTTCCGAGGGACTGGGTGGAAGCACGCTACTTCCGAGGGATGTGGTAGGGTACTCGAAGGTGGTCCTCTGTTGCGGTGCACGTATTTGCAGAGGGTAGGTTTGCGCAATACCACAAGGTGAGTATACCTTGCCTGCAACGTAGGTTGCAGTCAGAAGGCTGTGACGGTGGGGTGATTCGATGGTTCGCCTCTTGAGAGGCGGGTCAGGGCCAAATTAAGGATAGTAATCATCGGGTACCTTTATCGACTGTCAGTGTGATGAAGAAAGACTAGAGCGAAAACCAAGACGCCATTAACTTTTCACTATAGAGGCACGGTGGTTGAGGGATAGGGCAACTGGATTCTTTTAGATTGTTTGTTAGGGGCACGTCACTTTGCTCTTGATGTAGTCCTTCATTAGTTGAGGGAGGGACCGAGTGAGACCATAGCCACCATGAAATGTAGACATATATCTGTATTGCAGGACTTTTGGATGGACCTATACAGATATGGAAAAAGGCTCCCAACCGAGTTCCGTGTACTAGACATAGCCCTGTTACGGGACATGGTGTAATGTAGACAACTCGTGCGAGATAGAGGCTTGCCAGTCTGGGTGGTGTATCGAAAGAGAGTACGTTTGACGAGATGCGCGTGTGAGGGTCTAGATATATGCATGCCGGTCTGGGTAGTGTATTGTAGGTATTAGGGCATTATTCCGTGACGAGACCAAATTGGTTGATCCGTATGTTATTCAGACGCAGGATGGATAACTTGGCACCGTTACAAGGAGATCTGTACTTCGCTCTGGCATAGGATAAGGGATTGCGTACGCTTCCATGGTGTGACGACGGAGACCGTGCGAGAAGGGTACTACAGGAAGTACCTTGATATTGGGAGTAGCTACACATATACTATATTAGGTTAATCTATTGAGAGGTAGATGTGTACGACGTGTGTGTAAGCCTTGAGTGCTATTAACCCAAACAACCTAATAAATAAGAAAACATGATTGAATGGTATATGAAGGTTTATATAGAATGTGTAGTTTAAGTCTAGTCATCGGAACTTGTGTTCTGACCCCGTCCTCATAACACACGTGCAAGTTAGGTGTGTGGCAGAGAAGTTATAGCTTTGGATACTGGCTAGGCAATATTAATACCTTGGTAAGGCTATATTTGATTATATTATGATTTATTCCTTTCCGCCGTGAGATGTTTTATAAGCTCTGATATATATATATATATATATATATATATCTTTTCTGCAGGATACCAGACAAACCAACATGAGCTTCAATGGATTGGAATTTTGAAAAAAATTCGGTCTATCGGAATTCGAGTTGTTACAATATCATGATGGTCTTCAGTAGCATTACTCTCCCTTCTAACTCGAGTTGGCATGCTAGAATGGTCATGTTGGTTCGAAGGGTTATCATCTCCAGCTCTTTGTTTGAGGAGAGGTTGCATAAGACGGGTCTGCTGTACGATGCTGGGTTGTAATGGAAATGGCATCGTTCTCGGTTCTGGTCGACCCGGCTGGTATCGGTTGGTCTAGAGAGTTGAGTTTGTCCCTGGAGTGGAGGCAAAACGATCAAATGACCTGGATCTTACTCGCGGGCCTCCTGAGAGTTTGCAGCTACAGCTGCGTTGGTAGCTGGAACTAACATTCCTGGCAGTGATCGATCGGAAGTGGAGTCGGGCCAGGAGGAAGCAAAGGTATGGTCAGATCTGTGGCCGTAGACCTAAGATCAGTTGTTACCTCTACTTCGCCCGATGGAGGAAATGATACTGCAATGTGAGGTTGAGTCTTCATCTGACCGAGGGGTTATTCATCAACTGTTGTTGATGTTTGAGAAGTTCACCCTGAGTTGTCATCTGATTTCCGAACTCCAGCATGATCTTATCCATGTCGTCCCTAATAATGTATCGGGACGCATCTTCATGGGAGGAAGCCTCATGGCTCGCCTCCGTTGCTGTTATTCATGCTGCCTCGGCAGGTAAAAGATGAGAAGATGAAGCACCCTTCTTCCGCTTTATGGTCATCTCGAGCTCGGGAATTGTTGGATGTGATTGAAGGTCGGTAGCATGCCTCCCCTTCCTGGCACGCAAAAATGTTGACTTCAAAAGTTGGTCTAGTGATAATTAACCCCACAACGTGTGTTGAACACACAAGAAACAGAAACAAAGTTTGGAAAACAAGTAAAAAAAGGAAACACACACAAAGTTTTTATAGTGGTTCGGCAAAGTTGGTGCCTACGTCCACTTTATATATATATATATATATATATATATATATATATATATATATATATATATATCTTTTGATTACAAATACAAGTGGTTTCCTTTTTGAAGAAAGTAGAGAGAAAGAGAATATTGTTTAGAATTGGCTATTTTGGGAGTTAGCCATGAGTGGTCTCAGAGAATTCTTTCAGCCTCTAAAAGTTCTTTTCAACTTTAAGGAAGAATGTATTTATAGGCAGAAATGTGGGTCGCGTTTGGAGGAGACGTGGCATGCTACTTTTTCGGGGCTGGACACGTTGAGCTTGATTGGTGGAAAGAAAAGGTAGGCGATAGGACCCAGTAATACTGCTAAGTAATAGTATCTTCGAGAATGATGGCTTGTGTGGCACTTTAGCTGTGGTGTATCAAGAGTTGTGCTTTGGCTGGATGTCTTGACCGCCTTTATTTCCTTGAGAATCGGGCTTTTTGAGAATGACTCATCTGGATATTTCTTTGTGGATCTAATCAATCCTATTTTTAAGGAGTTGATGACTCGGTCGACTAGACGAATGATAAATCCGGGATACGTCTTGGGCGGAGTTTTATCTGGGCTATCTAGAATAGTAGGCCGATCGTTGGGATCGATCGAGCTTGATTGGTGAGCCTTCTGATGTTGGGCTTTGATATGTTGAGCCGCGACAGCTTTGGCCAAAAATTTGGCCAACAGGTATTTTTAAACCCTGAAGTGTATAACACCTCGGTTATCGAAACTGAAACATTCAAATTCGAACAAGCAATAAAGTCAGAAAAATGGAAGGAGGCAATGAACATTGAATATGAGGCTCTAATGAAAAACAATACTTAGAGTCTGGTGACACCACCAAAGCACAAGAATATTATCGGATGTAGATGGACATACAAGATAAAAAGAAAAGAGGATGGATCTATCAACAAATACAAAGCTAGATTGGTCGCTAAGGGTTATGCACAACATTTTGGATTCAATTTCAATGAAACTTTCTCTCCAGTCATAAAACCTACAACTATTAGAATTATATTAACCATTTCCATAAGTAAAGGATGGAACATTAGGTAGCTAGATGTCAACAACGCTTTCTTGAATGGGGAATCGACTGAAGAGGTATACATGCAACAGCCCAAAGGATACAACTACGGGAACAAAGTATGCAAGCTAAATAAGGCAATATATGGTTTAAAACAAGCTTCAAGGGCTTGGTATGAGAAACTCAAGCTAACTTTGTCCAACACAAATTTCACACAAGCAAAATCAGATAACTCGTTATACATGAAGAAAAGCACATATGGAACTGTTTTTATTTTGGTATATGTTAACGACATGTTGATGATAGGAGATAATAGCCAAGAAATAGATAGTATTATACAAAAGCTAGATGAAAACTTTGCAATAAAAGACTTGGGGGAACTGAAATTTTTCCTTGGAATACAATCCATTAAGAAAAGTGACAGGGAATTAATTTTATCTAAAAAAAATTATGTTTTAGAAATATTGCAAATGGAAAAAATGCATCAGGCAAATCAATTACTGACACCAATTACTAGCAACCTAAGTCTTTATAAACATAAAGGTGAAGCAATCAACAATGCCAAACAATATAGAAGCATAATAAGAGCACTTCAATATGCAACAATTACACGACCAGATATATGATATAAGATATAGTGTTAACAAATTTAGCTAATACATGCAAAATCCCCTATCAGTACATTGGACAACACTAAAGAGAGTACTACGATACTTATAGGGCACAAAGCATCATGACATAGTATTAAAATCGGAAAAGGAACTCAACTTACAGTGCTTTAGTGATGCAGACTAGGCTAACGACATTAATGACCAAAATCAGAAGTAGGATACTATGTTTATCTAGGCTCCAATATCGTATCTTGGCGTATAAAGAAGCAGCAGACCAATTCCAGATCCAACATGAAGGCGGAGTATCGAGCACTGGAAAAGTGCGACGGTAGAAGTTACTTGGATAGAATCGTTGATGGAGGAGCTAGGGTTTGCCCTAAAGCGAAAGCCTGTCATCTGGTGTGATAATAAGAGCAGGATTTCCCTATCTGTTAACCCAGTTCAACATTCGAGGATGAAACATTTACAAATCGACCTCCATTTCGTCAGAAACAAAACACAAGCAGGCAGACTAGCAATTTTCCACGTCCCCGCATATTACCAAAGAGCTGATGCACTTACAAATGTACCATCGACAAAGAATTTCACAAGATTAAGGGAGGAACTCAGAGTTGTTGATGGAGGCAGAAATACAAATGGAAATGGGAAATCCTAGGTCGGTTTGAGAGAGAGTAATAAAGCAATGAAGCAACTGATCGATATCATCATATCCATTGATTATTTATCCGCATCAGATTTATTTCCTTCATTTTTTACATGGGCTATATGTATTGGGTTGGTCCTCTAGTTATCATATTTTAGGAAAATATCTAACTAGTCATAGTATCACAAACTATATATATAAACGACTATTGTATCAAACGATTATATCCATCCATTACAATAATTTCTCATTAAAATTTCTTTACTGCATCTTCTAATTGATTCAAAGGTTAAGTGTTGAAAAAATAAATAAGAAATAGCTTATGCATTGATCAAGTTTAGATATTACCATAATTTAACATTCACTCATATTATAAACTTTCAACTTCAAAATGTTATGTTTCAAATCAAAAAAGTTAGCATCTTTCATCTCTTGTGTAGAAAAGGTATAAAGGAAAAGTTAGGTAAACATAATAAATGTAAAGAAAACTTTAAACATTCTTAGCTAGCAATTGTATTTACTAGGAAACATTACTCATAAACAATAATGAGAACTATATTCAACTAAAAAAAATACCATATTTGCGAAGATAGAAAGAAAGATTAATTTTTTTTTTTTTTTGAAACACCATGATGCAATGAATAGACCATACCTGAAAATTGAAACTAGAAAGAACTATGTAAACAATTGCATTGTAAGAGCTGAAACAGAAACAAAATGATGCAGGAGAATTATTATTATATATAAGATAAGATAAGATATACGGTAAGATAGTATCTGCAAAGAATTCAACAGCTACCAAAATAGATAGTACCTGCAAGAAATTCCAAGTCGGTGGCTAGGTTCAAGTTTACATACTCTATTCGAAGGAGCATCAAACACGAAAGCATTGTAAACTTTAACAGTCAGAAACAAATTAAAATACAAAACTTTATTCAACATCAATTTATCTTCTTTCTAGTCTTCAACAAAAAAGAAGATTAAAAAAGTAAAAAATCCATGTTAAACAAGCTGAAATACAAAAAAGTTGAAGAATTTGTTGACCAAAAAGGCACTAACACATGTTCAGTTCTAGTAATTCATATTCGTGGTTCTTTAATATTTTTCTTTATCAGTTGAAATAAAGCTACTTTTAACCATTGAACTTTAAAACATATTATCATTGTATAAACATATTTCTAATATTATATGTAACAGAAAATCCAAAGTCGCAAGTTGAAGCTTGGAGTTAATTTTCATAAACCTCCTAGTTTTAATCTAGGTATATGCCATGAGCTAAGAACATATATTTACTTAGAGATGTTAAATGAGCTTATTATTCCCTAAACATGTGTCACATTTAGCAATATGCCTCCCTTTTTAATGTTTATTTCATCGTACTTTTTCTTGACGTGACTTCTACTTGTTAAAATTAAATCCTTTTCTACAAATAAATTAAAAATTATTAACTTCATGCTAGACATATTTTTTTTACAGATAAATATGATATCAAATAAATTGAAAAAAGAAAACGTAGACATTTTGGTTATACAACTATATTTATAGGTAAGGACATATTGTTATATCATTTGGTGTTGTAAATTTTCAAATGGTTTTAGGGTTTGGGTTTGTTTTTTGAAGAGGGAAGAAAGAAAGGAAGAAGGAGGGTATGGGGAATAGTCCAACATCATGAAAATCGATGTAGTTAAAGGGCTCAGCGGATCCAATGCAGTGGAGGTACAAAAAGTTGTAGCGAGGATAGATTGAGGAAATAGAAAGATGTAGCGGATGAGTCTATAATAGCATATAACACTCTTATTTAATGCTTTTACAAATATACAAATGATAAATAAATGGAAAATTAACATTTAACTTAACTATAATAAGTGCATTCTTAATTTTAAATAAAAGCATAATCAAATATATGTAAATAAATGTAAACTTTTGTTTAGCTTGATTATATTTAATGGAATAATGTAGTATTTTGTATTCTGAAAAATATATGTTGAAAGATTATATTTAAAAGCTAATTTTATAAACTTTATAATGTATAAGTGTCATTTTTAAATTCATTTCTTTTATAAAAGATATAGCAGAAATAGCGGAATATAGCCGAAAATAATCGGATATGACAAGAATATCGGAATGTAGCGGGGCTTATAGTGGAGATGCTATTTTAGAGGCTATTTAAAAATAGCATAGTGGTAGAAATCTGCTACATGATATAGCAGGGAAATTGCGAGGTAATAGCGGGGCATAAACTGCACAAATGGAAATAGAAAAAAAATTCTAAGTACCTAATTGACTTTGTGACAAAAGGTGTTGGAGTCTTAGGGCACCAAAATGTTTATTTTGTTATGAGGAGAGAGGTCACGTATCACTACCACATGCCTGCGCCGCCGCTGTCTGTCCGAACGAACTAAACTGGGCCAGTTCGGGTTCAGGAATTTTGAAACGTTTGGCGCTACGATTTAATTTGCAACACTTTAATAACGTTGCAAACGAAGGGATGCGACCGTTCCAGACCATCGTGACGCATGGCCAACTGTAGCTTCCTTCGCTGCCTATATGAGCAATTCTAGATAACTGTTTCAATCGTTCTGAAACTCGAAATACTGCTTCTTCCTGGCCCCAAATTTGCAACGCCTTACTACTGTTTCAAACAGCGCTGCTTTGTAACACCTCTGCTGTGTTTCAAATCAGAATAGTTGCAAATCTGTCTCTTCTTCTTTCTCTTCATTCTCATCTTCAATTGCATCATCGTATATTAAATTCTAGAGTGTTCTTGGTCGGATCAAAGTCGTACAAACTTTAAATCCGATCATGTTGTTCCAAGGCTTCATTGAATCTTGGAAGTGATAGTTCGATAATCTGATTGTACCTGGTGGGTTGAAATGTTATCTGAAAGAACTATTCTATAGATCCTTGAATTTGAAGTACAATAATCATCTTCCTTCACTAGTTTCGAACCACAAAATCCCCAATAAATTTTTCAAACAATAATCTTCAACCATGAAAGGTTCGAGCACACTACAGGTTATAATCAGTAATCGATTCATTTGGAGCCTTTTAACAGCGGCAATTTTACTCGTTCGCAAAAGACGATGAAGTACTTTTTATCATTGTCAAATTATTCTACATCTTGGAAGATGAATTGGAAGCGATACTAGAGGAAACTGGTAAGGATGATGCCGCTCTAAAGGAGAAATATGCAAAGCACAAAGAGGACGATTTTCTGTGTAGAGGGAACATTCTGAATGCATTGTCTACTCCAGTCTACCACGCTCATAGAACCTTGGAAATTGCAAAGGCGTTCTGGACTGCATTAGAGAGCAAGTATCGCATATTCGAGGTAAGTAATAAAAAGTTTCTTATTTATAATTTTATGAATTTCAAAATGGTCGCCAACAAGTCCATAGTTGGACAAGTAAGTGAAGTCTTAGTGTTGGTGAATTAACTTAAAGGTATCGGTATAGATCTCCCTGAATCTTTTGTTGTTAGAATTATTATTTCGAGAATTCCAAATTCTTGGAATGATTATAAGTAAAAAGTGAAACATGCAGAAACATATTAAAGATCTAAGAGAGACTGACGTAATTCTAGGAATTAAAATCACTAGGAAAGAGGGGGATTTATTAACTCAGTCTCATCAAATTAAGAAGTTCCTAATGAAGTATGGTCATCATAATGACAAATCAGCAGCAACTCCTTTATATCCAAGTATCAAATTAGAAAAAAACACTGGGCGTACCATTTTTTAATTAGAATATTCCAGTTTTAGAGTCTTATGTATGTTATGCATTGCATTAGACCAGACATCGCACATGCTATAAGTGTATTGTGTTGATTTACGAGTAATCCTGGTCTCGAACACTAAAAGTTATTTCCAGAGTTTTAGTTTATTTGAAAGGAACCGTTACCTGTGGTTTATCTTTTAAAGGATATCCTGCTATAATAAAAGGATATAGTGATGCAACCTGGAATAGAATCCAAATCCAAGTCTATGACTGGATGGGTATTTACATTAGGAGGCGTTGTTATGTCTTGGGCTTCCAAGAGGCCGACCAGTATATCTGACTCAACACTATTGTCAGAATTAATTGCATTAGCAGATGCTTGTAAACAAGTGGAATAGCTTAGGAATTTATTAATGGATCCCATTATGGAAGAATCCATCTCCAGCAGTCTTGATTAACCGTGACAATCAAGCAATGATATATAATGTCTCTAATAAGACATATAATGGGAAGTCTAGACATGTGAGTCTTAGACATCAGATGATGAGACAGTTACTCAAAATTGGAGTTATAACTGTTGACTATATAGAAACAAAGAAAAATTTGGTTGACCCACTCACAAAAGGTCTTCCAAAGGCAATGGTTTCCATAAAGCCAAAAGAAATTTGACTAAGGTCTGTGAATAAAGATTGATCACCCTTAACAGAAACCCAACTTATGTCTTGAAAAGGATAGACAAAGTTCAATGGATACCAATAAGTTAAGAGAATGGTAATGGAAGACTAAGTCGATAATCTCATAATATTTAGTGTTGGGTTCTGCAAGAACAAAAAATAGATAAATATCCTTAATAAGTCTGAAATCTTAAAAGTTGTATCGTAGAACTACCTTAAGGGACTTACCTATATGAGTATGAAAATCGGGTCGTTTCCTAGGAAAGTATGACCGCTTTCTAAAGTAGACTCATGAACCAAGATTAAAAGCACATGGCCATTAGTGTGATGAGCAATAGAACACTCTAACTAGGGAAATCAACTTATGCGATATTGTCCCTGTTTTATCGGTAAGGGATACTTGGTTCAAGATTCGTTCATCATAGAATCTCAACAAAGCTTTGAATGTTTCACACAAAGCAAAGGTTCAAATCCAAAATATACCTTTTATTTATGCGTTGTTTGCGCAATGATGCAAAATTTTGATCTTAGTACTTCATTGGTTTGATCCCATTTGGATATGTAGGAAGTCACACTATTGATTCAGCCATCCAATTTACTGATTTATTTTATTATGAAAACTAGGGGAGATTGTTGTAAATTTTCAAACGGTTTTGGAGTTTGGGATTGTTTGCTAAAGAGAAAAAAAGAAAGAAGAAGGGTGTGGGGATTAGTCCCACATCATGACATTAGAAAAAAAAAATAAGTACTTAAGTGGCTTTGTGACAAAGGTGTTGGGACATTGGAGCCTTGGGCCCCCCCAAAAGTTTACTTTGTTGTGAGGAGGAGGGTCATGCATCAATACCACACATGCACGTGTCGCCACCGTCCGACCGAACCGGGCCAGGTACAGGTTCAAATTTGTATTCGGGTCCAACAATATTTTTTTGGATCAAGTTTGTATACAGTAATGGGTCGGGCCTTTTACAAACAAAAAAACTTAAATGAGGCAGGCATTTTGAAATGTTTCAAAACGTTACAAATTAAAAGGTGCGATGGTTTCATTTGCAATGCTTTTAGAACATTGCAAACGAAGGGGAATAACGTTTCAACTTCAAATGAAAGGACATGGCCGTTCCAAATGATCGCGAGGCCTAGCAAATCGTCGATTCCTTTACTACCTATAAAATCCACGCTAGAAGTTTGAATCATTCTAAAACTCGAAATACTTCTTCTTCCTCGCTTTAGACTTGCAACGCCTTACTACTGTTTCAAATAGCGCTGGTTTGTAATGCCTCTGCGGTGTTTCAAATCATAATTATTGCAAATCAATCTCTTTGTCTTCCTCTTAATTCTCTTCTTCGATTGCATCATCAAATATTAAATTTTAGAGCATTCTTGGTCATATCAAAGTCATACAAAATTTGAATCTGATTACGCTGTCCCAAATCTCCATTGAATCTCAAAAGTCGATAGTTCGTGTAACACCCTGGATTTTTGAATAATCGAATTAACTAAATTAAAGAATAAATGTTCAGCATTGTTCTAAGGTTTGTAAGCAAAAGACGTAGTAGCTCATTTGGTTGGAACATGTGACTTGTATACAAGAAGTACAGAGTTCGATCCCCGCCAACGCCATATTTTTGTTTTAGGGGAATGGCTAAAAAGCGGCTTAGTGTGAACGCGGTTCAAAAAGTAGTTTAGTGTGAAAATGGTTAATTAGGAAGATAGAAATATATATATATATATATATAAAATAAAATTCAACCTAAAATTTAAGAAAAAAATTCAAAACAGCGGAAGTGGGAAGGCAAAACACCAAACCGACCTATTTTATGGGTCGACCTGAGACCCGCTGGGTTGACCCCAGGGTCGACTCAGGAGGTTTGGAATTGGTCCCATCAGCCCTAAATGGTCTATGACGAAATTTTATGTTTTAGGGCTTAGGTGGCGATTTATGGTTGGTCTGTTGACATCATTTCTTGGTTTCTAAGGCCTAGATGGATCCTAGAGTGATCCGATGGCTTAAATTAATTCAAAGCTCTATAAAAAAACCTATAGACTCAAACCCTAAATCAGAATTAAAACTAAGACTATGGTCGTCATGCTGTCGTCTTGAACCTTAAAGTAGCCGCCACCAATTAGAGAGGAAGAACAACAAATCAAATCAGTTCTATTCAACCCTAACAACGAATCTTCTTCAAAAAAAAGTTAATTCAACTTCAGAAACCAGAATTCAGAACTCAAGACCGCCTTTGAGTTGTGAGTTCGATAGTTTTAACAAAATAATTAGTAATTTAATTTGATTAAGTTATGATGCGGATTGTATGGATGTGATGTGAATTACTGATCGTATGTTGTAATTATGTTGTAGAGTTGTGTTGAAATCTCTATGACGTTATGTTATGATGCTTTCATTTACGATGCAAAGTTATGATGCTATCACCCATGTTGTAATTCTATGATTAGCCTATGTCTAGTTGAATCATCATGTTGTACATATGCTAAGTTTGGTTATGTTGATTCATATGATAAATCATATGTATGCAAGTTTAGATTTTTACGTAAACAAGAATCATATACAAGTCGGGTAAAATTATATGTGACCTTACATGGTTATGACATCCAGTTTATGTGAAAATTTGATTAAAAGTTAGGCTATGACATGTGTGAGTTATATGCTAAATTCTACATGATATTTTACATGTTAGATGCAAGTTTACACCATTGTTATGATGCATAAATCACATATGCAAGTTTATATAAATATATGAGTTTGGGATATGAATCATGTTATGCAAGTTTAGGGTTATTGCCTATGCAAGCACCATTAGATGTAGATCTATGACATACATGATTTATGCAAGTTCACACCTTTAGATTTGGATCCATGACATATGTTGTTTATGCAAGTTGTAACTTTGTCCTATGCAAGTTTTACATGTAGAACATCATTCACATATGCAAGTTCATCCCTATGTTTAGATCCATATTTTCATTATGTGTACATTGTGATGTTTTCTCTTTATTCCATGAGTTAGACTATTCGAGTCTAACGTATATTTTACGTTAAACGAGCAAACGTACAACGTGGGGTAAAGGGGATAATATTAAAAAGATTTAATTGGCATAAATGCCTTAAAAGGCATAAAATATAATTGTGGTGAAAATTGGTATGATTTTGCATACCATAAATGGATGGACATAATTGAGTCAATTATGGACATCGTTAAATTTGGAATTGATTGATAATTTGAATAGGGAAAGTAATTCAAATTTGGGGAATGATTAATTAGGAGAAATTAATCGTCTAAGACACGAGGTTAGGCTCTTTTGTGGTGTAAGACTGCCCGTACCCGCCCAACAAATCCAGCTACCACAAATGCCAGTCTAATGTGAGAGGTCTTAGGCATAAATTAAATACGTAACAATTGTAAAGACACGAGGTTAGGCTCTTTTGGGGTGTAAGACTGCCCAGACCCGCCCGGCAAATCCAACTGCCATAAATGCCAGTATAATGTGAGAGGTCTTTTTGAGGTTACGGTCTTAATGAATTAAGAAACACTTAACCAGATAAACATGTAGTGGAGATGAGGGGGTTAAGTGGGTGCATTGGGTGGCATGTGGAATCTATTGGGTGCCTTGGGTGGCATTTGGAAATACGATTAGAAACACTTAACCAAAATCGAAACGTGTAATACATGAATAAGAAGTGGGTTAAGTGGGATGTACTAGAGGGGAGCAAGCTTAGGTGGATAGCTTGTGTCAAGTAATGGGGGCCCGTTTCAACCAGTAACCCATACGTATCTTTGTGGGCTTGACCCAAGTCGAGGACGGGACACGCATACTGGGCTTGAGTGTAAGAGGCCAAACCGGGTTAGCGGTGGCAACGCAAGTCCAACGGGTTCATATGCGTGTGTGGACCCGGGACGGTAGGTAAGACGTTGTTGCATCGTGCAGGTATAAGTCGTGCATTGTTAGTTGTATCGGGTTGCCCCTTTGGGGAGTGATACGCCCCACTGTGGGGCCAGCACGGGTATCTACGAGTTAGGGAGCCGATCGAATGGGGAAGGTAGTGGGTACGACCAGTGGAGATAGGAGCAGGCGGCACCTATGACATCAGCTAGGAGTACAGCTACCATATTATGAATATTGTAATTAGAATGGGGAGGGTAGTGGGTACCACTAGTGGAGATAGGAGCAGGCGGAAACTACCATTATTATTATCATTTATGTTCAATAGGCAGGATCAACCTTAGGGTGACTAGTGGTGGTGCAGTATACTAGTGGTGGTGCAGTATAGCAATTATCCTGTAGTGATGGTGTAGTTTAGTAGTTATCTTACAGTGGGTTAGGTGCACTTTAAAGATATCGTCATTCATCTTGTTTCCTTGTTTACTCTGCCATATTCAATGGTTCATGCTCATTTCCTTATTTTCCAACTTATGCCTTAGCCTAGTTACTTTGTTAATTATATTGTTAAAATTATCGCACTTGCCAGACTTTATGTATGACCCCCTTTGTTTCCTCCTCTTTCCTTCCTTCCTCCCCCCCCCCCTAGGGGCTCAGGTTGGAACTAGCACTAGTGGAGCTTGATCTTGGACTGCTTTTAGAAGATTGCTTGGATCGCTGAAGTAAAGTTCAGCTTCTCTTTTATTTATGGCTATTTTGATGTTGGGGATTACGTCTTTCAATTTATGTACTTTTGGTAGTCAAGATGGATATTATGTACTTTGACTCTGGTTTTTGATGATGTAAGCAAACATATGTGTTTTCCGCTGCAATGAAATAAAGTTTTAAATCTTTGAGTACTATTTATACCTATCTTGTTGTTAAGTTTCTGTTCTATACTTACTTAAAACGCTCCATAGAAGTTAATGCATTCCCTTTGTGAGTGACATTAATGGACGTGGGGTATTACACGTGGTATCAGAGCTGAAGGTTACCAGAACATATAAGATATTCTGAAAAACTATTTTTCAAAAGCATTTTTATAAAGAATACTTTCAAAAAAATATGTTTGTAGAAGAGTATTTTTGAAAGAAAGGTTTATTTTAAGAACATAGTCCCCAAGAGCCATATATCCTTTCTTCGATTCTCCGTTTTGAATCTCTTCCTCTTTCTCTTTTTGAGTTTCCCTCCCCCCCTCCGCGTATAGATGCTTTTTCTAAGATAAATAAGGACTTCCGTACGAAGGACGGAAAACCACTTCAAGGGACTTAGACGTTTGTCGGGCTAGAAGTTAGTCCAAGGAAGTGGAGGGCTTGTTAGTACCTTTAAGATAGACGTTGGGAGGATGGTTCAAATAGCTGTTTGGTTAACAAAGGACGAAACCTCATCTTGGTGGGACGTCACGAATGGAGAATGTGAAAAAGAAGGCTAGTTGTTTTGAAGAAATAGGACATCTTAGGATTGTCCAAAGAGACAAGGACAAAGTACAGGATCTTTTGGAGGGTAGTTGTATTCCCTCACGGCTGGTATACCTGATGGGGGTAGGACCGTCTAGGTTGAAATTCAGTTTTCTTTATCATCCTATTTGAACTTTGTTTGATTCTGGCGCTTCATACTCGTTAGTATCTTCTTCGTTAGTTGAAACACTGCACCTAAATACTAGTCTAGTTAAGGATCCCATCCTAGTCTCAAATCTTGTTGGTGGTTCGGCTCATCCTTCAATGGTTTGTCGGAATTTGAGAGTGTCTATCTTGGGCGTTGGATTTGAATGCAATGCCATCGTCCTTGGTTTCACAGGCTATAGTTTGATTCTAGGGGTGGATTGGCTAGCCAGGCGGGGTGCCATCCTAGATTGTGAAAGGAGGGTAGTTAGACTATTGATTTGTTATGGAAAGACCCACATATTTCTTGTGACCCTAGGGGTTCAGTGATGCTTAGCTGCCCAGAAT
This sequence comes from Allium sativum, assembly GCA_030737875.1. Taxonomy (NCBI): domain Eukaryota; kingdom Viridiplantae; phylum Streptophyta; class Magnoliopsida; order Asparagales; family Amaryllidaceae; genus Allium; species Allium sativum. The sequence goes on along the minus strand of CM060927.1, from coordinate 253,145,557 downwards.
CTTCTAACGCATCCAACGATGATTGGGAGTCTGTTTGTGCGGTCCGTGAGTATCGAGACGTCTTTGATAAAGTGTGGGGTTTACCCAGAGGCGCGAAATAAGTTTTTGTATGTGCTTAATAGATTAAGCAAAGCCAGTTATGTGATCAGCGGTGGTTTTGGAGCAAGACTGGCAAGGACAGCCAGAGTCGGTCAAGTGCTCAACTGGTTGGCCGTCTTACTAGTATCATCTCACGTAGGTCGTCTGAATTCGAAGGAGGTATCCCTTGGGTGTTTGTCTAATATTGGTTTAGGCCTTTGGGGCTTGCACTTGGGGGATGTCGAGTTTGACTAGGATGGTCTGTGTGAGAGATGGATAGTTGTGACGATTTTGCATGGGATAATATCCTGGTTTTCTCTAGAAGCAGAGAAGAGCATGCCCTACATCTTAGGGAAAGCTTAGGGACCCTACAAGCGCACTAGCTTAAAGCTAAGTTCTCCAAAATACCATTTTTGGAGGAAAGAAGTGAGGATTTTAGGGCATGTGGTCTCTAGGGAAGGGTGATATGTTATGGTGGAAGACAGTCGAAAGTTCATGAGAAGAATTACCCTACCCATGACTCAGGATTGGCTGCCATAGTTTTTGCGCTCAAGTCTTGGCGTCATTATTTGCTTGGTGAGAAGTTTGAGTTGCTTGCAGACCATAAGTCGCTAAAGTACTTGTTCTCTCAGAAAGATCTAAACCTGAGGCAACAAAGGTGGAAGGAGTTCTTGGCGTCCTACGATTTCGAGATAGCATGTACCCCTGACAAGGGTAATGTTGTGGCGGATGCCTTAAGTAGGAAAAAGTTGACATTGAGTCCATTGTTTGTCGAGCGACGTAGCTTAGAGTTTATCTCTACCTTTGACTTTAGACCATCCATTGATGTTGTACCCAGTTTGCTAGCGTCCTTGAGGTCAGACCAATGCTTTTAGGACGGGTTGGAGAGGCACAGCGTGATGACCCACAGTTGATGGAGTTAGTAGAGAAGCTCATAAGAGGGGAGTCATCAAGCCACCTAAGTAGGTATACCCTAGATGATAAGGGTTGGTTGCGTAGGGACGATAGAATTTGTATATCACGGGATGAGAGCTTGAGGATGGCTATTCTTGATGATGCACATCGTTCGAAGATGACCATTCATCCCGGCGGGGACAAGATGTACAAAGACATGAAGCGAGTTTTCTTTTGGGCCAGTATGAAGAGGGATATGGCCAAGTATGTCGCTAGATGCTTGGTGTGCCAACAAGTAAAAGAGGAGCAAAAGAAACCCGGCGGGTTGCTTCACCCATTGGAGGTTCCACAATGGAAGTGGGATAGTATCTCGATGGTTTTTGTCGATGGATTGCCGAGATCGAGGAAGGGTAATACGGGAATTTGGGTTGTGGTAGACAGACTTACTAAAGAGCGCCCATTTCATTCCCGTGAAGAGTAAGAGGACTGCTCCATGGTTAGCTTCCGTATACATTCGAGAGGTAGTCCGTCTGCACGGTGTTCCTTCTAGCATAGTGAGCGATCGAGATCCTATCTTTACTAGCGAGTTTTGGAAGAGCTTACAAGAGGCGGTAGGGACTCAGTTATGTTTGAGCACCGCATATCATCCTCAGACGGACGGCCAGATCGAGAGGGTGAATCGTATTCTAGAGGACCTTTTGAGGCTATGTGTCTTAGACTTTGGAGGTACATGGGAGGAACATCTTCCATTGGTGGATTTCGCATATAATAACAGCTTTCAGTCTAGCATTGGCATGGCACCATTCGAGGCTCTTTATGGACGGCCGTGTCGTTCGCCTACATGTTGGTGGGAGTCTACAGATAAGATCTTACTTGGGCCCGATATGATTAGAGGGACTTTGGAAAAGATCAATTTGATTCGAAGGAGGATGAAGACGGCGCAAGATAGGTAGAAATCTTATGCGGACAAGAGGAGGATAGATCTTGAGTTTGATATTGGGGACATGGTCTTTATCAAGGTGTCTCCATTACGGAACGTCGTTCGCTTTGCGTCCGTTGGGAAGTTAGCACCAAGGTTCGTAGGGCTGTTTCCTATTAAGGAGAGGATTGGGCAGATGGCGTATAGAGTGGAGTTGCCCGAGAGACTTAGTGGCGTACACGATGTATTCCATGTGTCACATTCGACAAAGTGCTTGCACGAGACCGTGGAAGTGGTAGAGCCGAGCTTGCTTAGAGAGGTGGAGATAGAGCGTGATGCGAAGATTCAGCGAGCTCCTACGTGCATTCTTGGGTTGGAGGTTAAGAAGTTGAGGAATCGAGAGGTCAAGCTAGTCAAAGTGCAACGGGGAGATGATGAGAGCAACGCTAGTTGGGAGACGGAAGAGAAGATGCATTCATTATACCCTTTTCTTTTCGAGGGTATGTCTTTTAGTTTCTCCTTTATCGCTTACCTTATACTTATCTTATCTTTAGTATGTCCTCTCCTTAGTACCTTTTACCTTTAGATAGGGTAGTCCTATGATTGAAACATGTGTTTGAGACATGTTATGTATGACGGATGCATGTGGATGCAAGTGTTTGCTAGTGGTTGCTCGTGCATGCATATACACACACTTTAGGCACTAGATCGGCTCAGTCACTTCATATTGCATATTGCATATAAATGTGTGGGCATATTTAAGCTAATGGATGTATAATGGTTGTGCTATCATATGGATGTTGCATTTTGGTGAATGGTTGTGCACACATGTAGAAATAAGATGTATCGATAGGGTTCTTTCGCATACATAATGGACGCATGGTACTATCATGGTTTACATTAAGGAGGTCAACTGAATCAGTAGACCGCCTGATTTTGCATTAGATAAGGAACATATAAACGCACTTTTTGCATATGTTCATACAGCATTAGAAATTCTATAAGGACAATGGATGCCTGTGTTTGATGGTTGAGTAGATGGTTGTTTGGATGTTAGGATATGCATTCTTCTTAACTTGGAGATTTCGGGGGCGAAATCCTTTAAGGAGGGGAGAATGTAACACCCCAAGTTTTTGAATAATCGAATTAACTAAATTAAAGAACAAATGTTTAGCATTGTTCTAAGGTTTGTAAGCAAAATACTTAGTAGCTCATTTGGTTGGAACATGTGACTTGCATACAAGAGGTACAGAGTTCGATCCCCGCCAACGTCATATTTATGTTTTAGGGGAATGGCTAAAAAGCGGCTTAGTGTGAACGCGGTTCAAAAAGTAGTTTAGTGTGAAAATGGTTAATTAGGAAGATAGAAAAAAAATATATATATATAGATATATATATATAAATAAAATAAAATAAAATAAAATTCAACCTAAAATTTAAGAAAAAAATTCAAAACAGCGGAAGCGGGAAGGCAAAGCACCAAACCGACCTATTTTATGGGTCGACCCAGCGGGACCCGAGCCCCGCTGGGTCGACCCCAGGGTCGAGTCAGGAGGTTTGGAATTGGTCCCATCGGCCCTAAATGGTCTATGACGAAATTTTATGTTTTAGGGCTTAGGTGGCGATTTCTGGTGGGTCTGTTGACATCATTTCCTGGTTTCTAAGGCCTAGATGGATCCTAGAGTGATCCGACGGCTTAAATTAATTCAAAGCTCTATAAAAAGACCCACAGACTCAAACCCTAAATCAGAATTAAAACTAAAACAATGGCCGTCATGCTGTCGTCTTGAACCTTAGAGTAGCCGCCACCAATTAGAGAGGAAGAACAACAAATCAAATCAGTTCTATTCAACCCTAACAACGAATCTTCTTCAAAGGAAAGCTAATTCAACTTCAGAAATCAGAATTCAGAACTCAAGACCGCCTTTGAGTTGTGAGTTCGATAGTTTTAATAAAATAACTAGTAATTTATTGGATTAAGTTATGATGCGGATTGTATGGATGTGATGTGAATTATTGATCGTATGTTGTAATTATGTTGTAGAATTGTGTTGAAATCCCTATGACGTTATGTTATGATGCTATCATTTACGATGCAAAGTTATGATGCTATCACCCATGTTGGAATTCTATGATTAGCCTATGTCTAGTTGAATCATCATGTTGTACATATGCTAAGTTTGGTTATGTTGATTCATATGTTAAATCATATGTATGCAAGTTTAGATTTTTTATGTAAACATGAATCATATACAAGTTGGGTAAAATTATATGTGACCTTACATGGTTATGACATCCAGTTTATGTGAAAATTTGATTAAAAGTTAGGCTATGACAGGTGTGAGTTATATGCTAAATTCTACATGATATTTTACATGTTAGATGCAAGTTTACAACATTGTTATTATGCATAAATCACATATGCAAGTTTATATAAATATATGAGTTTGGGATATGAATCATTTTATGCAAGTTTAGGGTTATTGCCTATGCAAGTTTACACCATTAGATGTAGATCTGTGACATACATGATTTATGCAAGTTCACACCTTTAGATTTGGATCCATGACATATGTTGTTTATGCAAGTTGTAACTTTGGCCTATGCAAGTTTTAGATGTAGAACATCATTCACATATGCAAGTTCATCCCTATGTTTAGATCTATGTTTTCATTATGTGTACATTGTGATGTTTTCTCTTTATTCCATGTGTTAGACTATTCGAGTCTAACATATATTTTACGTTAAATGAACAAACATACAACATGGGGTAAAGGGGATAATATTAAAAAGATTTAATCGGCATAAATGCCTTAAAAGGCATAAAATATAATTGTCGTGAAAATTGGTACGATTTTGCATACCATCAACGAATGGACATAATTGAGTCAATTATGGACATCGTTAAATTTGGAATTGATTGATAATTTGAATAGGGAAAGTAATTCAAATTTGGGGAATGATTAATTAGGGGAAATTAATCGTCTAAAACACGAGGTTAGGCTCTTTTGTGGTGTAAGACTGCCCGGACCCGCCCGGCAAATCCAGCTGCCACAAATGTCAGTCTATTGTGGGAGGTCTTAGGCATAAATTAAATACGTAACAATTGTAAAGACACGAGGTTAGGCTCTTTTGTGGTGTAAGACTGCACGGACCTGCCCGGCAAATCTAGTTGCTACAAATGCCAGTCTAATGTGAGAGGTCTTTATGAGGTTACGGTCTTAATGAATTAAGAAACACTTAACCAGATAAACATATAGTGGACATGAGGGGGTTAAGTGGGTGTCTTGGGTGGCATGTGGAATCTAGTGGGTGCCTTGGGTGGCATTTGGAAATACGATTAGAAACACTTAACCAAAATTGAAGCATGTAAGTGAACATGAATAAGAAGTGGGTTAAGTGGGATGTACTAGAGGGGACCAAGCTTAGGTGGATAGCTTGTGTCAAGTAATTGGGGGTCGTTTCAACCAGTATCCCATACATATCTTTGTGGGCTCGACCCAAGTCAAGGACGGGACACGCATACTGGGCTTGACTGTAAGAGGCCAAACCGGGTTAACGGTGGCAACGCAAGTCCAACGGGTTCATAAGCATGTGTGGACCCGGGCTGGTAGGTAAGACGTTGTTGCATCGTGTAGGTATCAGCCGTGCACTGTTGGTTGTATCGGGTTGCCACTTTGGGGAGTGATACACCCCACTGTGGGGCCAGCACGGGTATCTACGAGTTAGGGAGCCGATCCAATGGGGAGGGTAGTGGGTGCGACTAGTGGAGATAGGAGTAGGCGGCACATATGACAACAGCTAGGAGTACAACTACCATATTATGAATATTGTAATTAGAATGGGGAGGGTAGTGGGTACCACTAGTGGAGATAGGAGCAAGCGGCACCTATGACAGCAGCTAGGGGTACACGAAACTACCATTATTATTATCATTTATGTTCAGTAGACAGGATCAACCTTAGGGTGACTAGTGGTGGTGCAGTATAGCAATTATCCTATAGTGTTGGTGTAGTTTAGTAATTATCTTACAGTGGGTTAGGTTCGCTTTAACGATATCGTCGTTCATCTTGTTTCCTTATTTACTCTTCCATATTCAATGGTTCATGGTCATTTCCTTATTTTCCAACTTATGCCTTAGCCTAGTTACTTTGTTAATTATATTGTTAAAATTATCGCACTCGCCAGACTTTATGTCTGACCCCTTTTGTTTCCTCCTCTTTCCTTCCTCCCCCCCCCCCCCCCTACAGGTGCTCAGGATGGAACTAGCACTAGTGGAGCTTGATCTTGGACTACTTTTAGAAGATTACTTTGATCGTTGAAGTAAAGTTCTGCTTCTCTTTTATTTATGGCTATTTTGATGTTGGGGATTATGTCTTTCAATTTATGTACTTTTGGTAGTCAAGATGGATATTATGTACTTTGACTCTGGTTTTTGATGATGTAAGCAAATATATGTGTTTTCCGCTGCAATGAAATAAAGTTTTAAATCTTTGAGTACTTTTTATATCTGTCTTGTTGTTAAGTTTCTGTTCTATACTTACTTAAAACACTCCATAGAATTTAATGCATTCCCTTTGTGAGTGACATTAATGGACGTGGGGTGTTACAGTTTGATAACCAGTTTGTACCTGTTGGGTTGAACTACTGTCTGAAAGAATCTATTCTACAGGTTCTTGAAGTCTGAAGTATGACAATCATCTTCCTCCAACAGTCTCGAACCGCAAAATCCCCAACACTTGGTCCTAGAAACTAGCAGGCCCTAGCACAGTCGGTTGTTGTTCATTGAACAATTCTCTTCCCGATGCTCAATGTTCAACCGTCGAGCGCGCTGGGGACCGATATCCCCTAGCTATCAACGTCATGCATACAACAACACACTATATTTACTCATGTTTTATTAAATAACCATTTTTTCATCATTTCCAAATTTTATAGAACTCTTATAGTAAAATATGAAAAGTGGATCTGCTCCACTATTGACAACAAACCAACCAAACCTCTAAGTTCTTAGTACATGTCAGATTAGTAAACCCGAATAGAAATCATATATTCTAAAATCAAAAGAAGCATCACCTGCAGTTAAATGGTGGCAACTCAAGATAATCCCTCTTGTTAAATTCTCAAATAAAAAATATAAGTCTCCTTCATTTCTCTACAAAAATCAAAAATCTATCATCATACATGGCATACCATCTTATTCATTGCCCCTTAACCAAAATCCAAATTTTTAGAAAAGCAATTAAAACTTTTATTCACGACTATAATAATTACATTATAACATCCATAACATGATAGCATTGAAGAAAAGAACTAAGATCTATACATGACAAAAAAGAAAAACCTCAATGCTAACACAACAAAACCAAAAGAGTTCCAGTACAAACAATGGCCATAGCAAATCATTCTAGAAACCAGAAATAGCAAAAATGTTGAACATGCATAATTCTTTCTCACTTCATCATCAAAACTTTATCCAATACCTATCTTCTTGGTGATTGACTTGAGTATTACATTAAACAAAGCATCCGAACTCATCTCTATTGAAGTGAATACTCTACGATTCCTCTCTAACCAAACCTCCAATAGAAAAATCTTCAAAATCTTTAACAACAACAAACCTTCCTTTGATTTCCATCTGGTTGCTTTAAACAAGTTAAACCATTCTTCTCTACTAATGGTTGATGGCTGATGAAGTCTACCAAAATTCAGAATTCTCCTCCAAACTTGATACACAAATTTGCATTCAAAAAACAAATGAGTGTTGCTCTCAAACTCATCATGACAGAATACACAAATATCATCTGGAACAACTCCTAACTTGTACAGCTTATCTTTGGTTTGCAAAGCATTAGCCATTACTTTCCATAGATGAAAATTTTGTTTAGCATTGCTCATCAAATTCCATACTCTCTTATACCAAGGAAAACATAACCTTTCACAACATAAAAGAGTATATACTGAACCGATAGTGTGAGGCTTTCCCATCCAAGAAATACTAGTACTATTATGATTAAAATTGCCAGAAATTTCATACCAGAGTTTCCTCAGAACTGCAGAGCTGCTATGGGGTAAAGATATCTCACCATCATGCAAATAATCATCAATTTTGGCTGAATCAGGAATACCACAATTTCTTCTCAAACTATACTCTACCACATTATGCAATATTAAACCTCTGGAAGACCATGGTGAGTGCCAGAATGAATCAAACTGTTGTGAGGAAAAGCATTGAATATAAGGAAGAAATACACTTCTGAGCTTGAGAATCTGCCTCCAACTCCAACTACTAAAACTAGGTATTTGCATTGTCCAAAAGTTTTTCTTCCCAATCAAATTATTCTTTACATATTTATCCACAAACAATCATCATCAGAAAAAATCTTATCAATGTAAAATGAGATAGCTGCTTTGTTCAAAAGAAACAAGTTAGTGATACCCAAACCTCCACTCTTTTTATCAACACAGAGTTTTGAGAATGCTATAGGTACCATCTTTCTAACAAAGGGGTCACCATGCTAGAGAAATTTATTTATTGCACTAACCACCATATTAATGAGCTTTAAAGGGAGTATGTAATGTCTGGAATAATATGTGGTCATAAAAGTGATTATTGATTGTATAACGGTGAGTCTACCAGCTTGGGAGAGTTGACATGAAGGCCACTGTTTCATTTTCGCAATAATTTTCTCAAATAGAGGCATACAACATTCCTTGGTAATTCAACCAGTAAAAAGAGGTAAGCCCAAATATTTTGAATTGGCTGGCAAAACATTCAGCCCAGATACTTTAACTAGATCATCCACTGCAGATTGGTTTAGGCCAGCAATTTTAATGTGTGACTTCTTCAAATTAATTTCTAAACCAGTCATTTCATAAAAAGATTTAAGAATTGACATCAAGCAAAGGATATTAGACAGAACAGGCTGGGTAAAAACAACAAGGTCATCAGCAAAACAGAGATGAGTGATTTGATGATTTTTACATCTAGGATGTAGTTGTAAATTACCCAACTCAACTTGCTTGATGATCAACGAATTCAACAACTCCATAACACAGATGAACAAATAAGATGAAATTGGGTCATCTTGTCTAACACCTCGTTTACTATTAAAGAACCCATGCATAACACCATTCCTAGAAATAGAAAATTTAGGAGTAGAGATACAGGTGTATATCCATGCAAGAAACAGTTTAGGAAAATTCATTCTTGATAAAATAGCAACAAATGAGGACCAGGAGACACTATCAATGGCTTCTTTGATGTCCAGTTTTATCATGCATCGAGGAGAGATGTTTTTTCTGTCATAACCATGTAGAAGCTCTTGGGCAATTAACACATTATCACTAATAGATCTACCAGGAACAAAAGCTGATTGATTGGGAGAAATTATAGTGGGTAACACAGCTTGCATTATGTTGGCTAACACTTTGGAAATAATCTTATAAAATACACTACAACATGAAATAGGCCTGGAGTCCGATACATGTGCTGGATTTTCAACTTTAGGGACAAGGGCAATGTAAGTGGCAGTTAAAGAATTTGGCAGACTATTGGAAAACAAAAAATATTTAACTGCATCATAAACATCGTTACCAATAACAGCCCAACACTTTAGAAGAAAATTGGCATTAAATTCATCTGGTCCACCTGAACTAGTTGGATCCATACCCTGAATAGCCAACTTGATTTCATCATTATTTACTGGTTTAATAAGCTCCAATGATTGCTGATGTGAGATGAAAGGCAGCACAATATGGAATAAAGGATCAATATCGCTAATGTGAAGAATTTCAGGAGCAAGAATAGTCCTAAAATAATTAACAAAAGCAACATCAATATCGATATGATTAGTAAGCAGATTACCATCAGCATCATGAATAATATGAACAGCTTCCTTTAATTTATTCAATTTAAGGCAGTTGTGAAAATATTTGGAGTTCCTGTCAGCATCCACTTCTCTACGAGCATAAGATCTCTATTTATTTGATTGAAATTCAGTATCTAAGATGAATTTAAGCATGTCTTGTAGTTCAGTCTCCAAAATCAGAAGCTGAGAGTTAATAGGATCAGTAGCCAACATGCTTTGCACATTCAAAAGATCAGATCTAACAACAGAAGAATGCTTCATCACATCACTAAAATTATGCTTAGACCAAGCCTTGAGATGAAACTTAAGAAGCATAAGCTTGAAAAGAAGTTTATCTAAAGGATTTCTACCAGAATTAAGGCTCCAAACCCGTAAAAGAATATTGGAAATGTCTTTATGAGATAACCAAAAGTTAAAAAATTTAAAAGAAGACTTCCCTTTAATGATGGCATCAGATCCTCCCCAGTATAAAAATAAAGGACAATAATCAGAAATTGTTGGAGGGAGAACAAGATAAGAAGAAAAAGGACATATTGCTAGAAAAGAGGAATTTACAAAAATATGGTCTAGTTTGCACAGTGTGGGATTACCAGTGTGGCTCTTGTTAGACCAAGTGAAAGAAGGACCAATAAAGTTGAGAGGAGACAGCTTAGATTTGATAATAGCTTGATTGAGTGGACCAATATCATTGATAGAAAGAGTACACCCACCAACCTTTTGAGCAGAGGAATACATGCAATTGAAATCCCCCCAATATCCAAGGATCATCCAATGAATTGATATTATGAAGATTGCTGAGGAAAGAGAGTCTTAAGGCTAAAGCATTTTGAGCATAGACAGAGGTTTGCAAAAAAAAGGAGTTAGAGGGAAGATATACACATTTGTAATGAATGTATTGATAAGAAGATGAAAGCTTTGTAAGATTAAAAACTTGAGGATTCCAAAAAGTCAAAAGTCTACCAAAACTTGCATTAACGAGGTTATTATCAGATTTCCATTTAGGAGCAATAAAAGCTGCAGCTTTAGCAGTTGAAATCAAATCCAATTTAGTCTCAGACAGACATAATAATTGAATGTTCTTATTATGCAAGAAAAATTTAACCTCACTTTGCTTAGAAGGAAGATTTAACCCTCTAATATTCCAGAAACATATATTGTGAATCATTTTCTGGATTGAGGAGATTTTATTGAGAGGGCAGAAGACTGCCTAGTTTTCCTCTTAGCAAGTGATTTTTGATTGCAAGTGGTTGTACTTAATCCTGGTTGAAATCAATTCCATCATCCACATCATCATTAGAAAATGAAACCGCCTTCTTCTGCTTGCCTTTCTTAGATTTCAAGGCAGTCTTAGAAGCAGATGCAACAAAATCACTGATCTTGGCCTTAGGAGGAATAGATGTGAAATCTTTCTCAATCATGCTAGAAGAAGATAACTTTATAAAAAAATGGTCTAATCAAAACCAAGACACAAGCAACAAAAATGGCAGCATACTGGTTCTTTAAGTGAGCAGTAAGTAGTTAGCAGTAGCTGAACTTTCCTTTATCTTTATCATTTCATAATATCGTTAGTCATATACATTTTTTTTAGTAGGATGGATGTGTAGCGTGAGACTACACAGCCGATGTTAGTCATATACATTAGAGCGAAAAGGCTATGCATGAACTGCTACTAATTTAGCTTCTACTCTCAATTCTACACAGTATGATCCCTCTAATAGTAATGTGCTCATATATTTAATTTTATAGAAGATATCAGCATGGAATCATGCAAATAGAAATAAAAATCATTTTTTGCACCATAGTGGGTCTAAATCCTTCCAACAACATCGAAGGAAAGTTATAAAGTCATATATTGCATTTATAATTAGTTCGAACATTATTTAATCATATTAATAACATTGTTCAATTGTATATATTTAGATTTAGAATTTACTTGGACCCTATGTATGGCTGATGTCTTTACTCACACAAATGCCGCCGAGAAGACAAATGATGATGGCAGTATCCTGTATACTTGGATAGATGCTAAGTCCCAAGCAGTGATGGTAAGCGTGCTTAAATTTTTCTACTTCACATTTGATAAAACTGTGTAGTTAAAACGCTTAGCGGTTCTATAGCGGCGGATGTGCAAAAAGATGTAGCGGAATACAACGAGGAAATAGCGGGGATATAGCGGAGGTGCAAAAAATGTTCATTAGATATAAAACCAAATATTTGAAAATTAATTAATCATATTTCTCACATTATATATATGCAGAAAACTAATATTGATCAATCTTACATAAAAAACCATGGAATATCACAGTTATGCATGCTAAATTTGATGAGTGTAATTGATTATTACCATATGTTAGACATTTATGTCTTAAATTTAGTCCTTTACGCTAATTTTATTAGATTTTTAAAATGAAAACTAGTCAAATCAAGCTCCATATATTAATATTGCTAAAGTGTACGCAAAAAAGCCTTGATTTAGTGGACGCAGCGGAAAATAGCCGGGTAAAAAGCGGAAGTACTATTCATCAACGCTGAATTGAAATAGCATACCAATTGAAGAGCGTTATAGGCAATAGCAGGGATATTGCGGGGTTTAGCAAGGCTTTAAATGAATAGTGATAAAATTTAAACTGAATATTTACTATGTTAATCTATTGTTCTTCAATGAGTGATAGATATGAGGTGGAGATCGCTTATCCAAAGGCCGTGAGTTGAACTTAGACGAGTGTAACCACATTTGGAAAGTTATCATTGACCCACCTACAGGCGTTATGGTTTTGAAAATCTAAAGGTACATTATTTCATTAAGTAATACATAAATTATAACTTCCAATAAACTAAATTATAGAAGATGATGGCCTAACATCCAACAGGAGATCTCATTGTAGATGACCAAATTTCATAATTGACCGAAGAGCGAGTTTACGGTGCTACTTGGTGAACGGACTACGGCATGCTTACTAGAGCACTAGAGGATTTATGAGGAGAATGAGTTGGGAGAGGATGATGAGGAGTGAGTATGGATTATTTTTCATTGTTTTGTTTTAAAAATATTGGCATTTGTTATTGGATTGGATATTTTATGTGTCAGTTATGTATCGTGCTTTAGTAGACATGAGTTGTTGTAGATATAGTTGATGGAGTATTGGTTTAATTTGATGAAAAAATTATATAACTATTGATTTTATGGTGTATTTTATATTATGTGTGGTATGTATGAGATACCCCAAGAATGTAGTGTTATTGGATATGAAACTGAATTTATACATGTTGTCGGTGAAGTGGACATAAACATAATGATTGTTGTAAAATTCAAGAAATAAAAAAGGCTGAAATGCAGAAAATATATTTCAAATTCGCAACGACTTATTATTTCAAATAGGTAATGGCTGAGAATGGTTGGCGACAGTTAGCGACGGCTAACGACAACCTATTTTTCCAGGCTTGTGTTGGTTAGCAATGGTCAACGACACCCCTTTAAGCTCCTAGAACATACCATGTGTCAGAATTTTCACCATTAACCGTTGCTAATATGATGATAAAACCGTCACAGGATGCGATGCCATCTTTTAGTGTCAGGTGAAATGGCGAAATTTTTTAGCATCAACTAACGACTCTCAATGGCTAAAATTCATCACTCTCAACTATATTTTAGTGTCAGGTGAAATGATGATAATTTTTAGTGTCGACTACCGACAATCGTTAATGGCTAAAAACCGTCTCTTTCAGTAGTCTTTTTCTTTGAATGAATTTTTTTACAAGATGCTAGAAATAGGTTTTTGTTTCCGATGAAACCTATGGGTTTATCAGTGTGAAATATCCATCTTATTTGGTATTTTTAGATTGTGTAAATACAAATTAAAAGTATCAGCTTGTATATATGGGACTGTACAAGAAGTAAAATGTAAACCAAGGATTATTCATCGTGAATAACAAAAACGAGAGCACATGGCAAACCGTTTTTCTTAGCTCTTGTATTGCCAAACCTTTCTACAAGTGAATTTGATTAAATGATTTATTAACTCTATGTTTTATATATTAGCAACAAAATTTTCAATCAAACAAAATAAACGGAATTGCCCTCCCAATCAAGCTTTGTAAATTGCATCCTAGAATTATTTTCAATCTTTTTATTTTTTATACAATTAGAATCCGCACTAAATGGCCACCACATCTAAGGAAAAACTTGTTATTATATATATATATAAGGAAAAACTTGTTATATATATATTTAGAAGCGTTCTGGGACACCCCTGTTTTGCAGCACCCCTTTATCACCTCTTCGCTACCATGAGCTACACTAATCCAGAACCACTCTGATTTTATAGATGTTCAATCCACATATATATTATTACCTATCCAAAATTTGAGCCCATTCTGACATTCGTAGAATAATATACTTGATGTTTAAATTTAACAGTTCGAATTAGTGTCTAAACAATGAAAAATTAAGTTAACATATTGGAAATGTTACGAGTGCCGGAATAAGCACAATTTTGGATAGATGATAATATTTATGTGGATTGAGCATCTATAAAGTTTTATTGGATTTAAATTGGTGTAGCTCACGGTAGGGTAGGGGTGATGCAAAACAAGGGTTCCCCAGAACGCTCCTCGCTCTCACCCCCCCCCCCCCCCATGCACACGCACAGAGGCACGCTCCAGAACACCTATATTTAATAGCACCTCTTTTTCCCTCCATTTTATGCCACTCATTTATAATTTAATAAGTTATGAATGAAAGAGAGTTAGTGGAAAGAGAGAGAAATGAGAATGCATGGTGGAAATCGAAAAAGCTATAGAAGTGCTACAATGTTCGAGATGCACTTGATTTATATATATGGTGATACCTAATTATTAGACCTCTATAATTTACAAAGGAATTATCTTCCTTCATTTATGGGTATTCTGGAAAATAAGATGAATGATAAAAACTTGAGATACTTATGCGATTCTCTTGGTGATGATTGGTTACATATTACAAACAATAATTTCTCTAATAAAGTTAGAGTCCTTGAGATATGGAGCAAAAGTATTTGGCAATGTAATAGTATTGATGTTGATGATCAACATTTGACTGTTAAACTAACTAACATTGGGAGTTTAATCATATTTGTTTCAGTGGTTTATGCTAGTAACTCAGTAAATGAAAGAACCAAATTGTGGGATAAAATTAAATTGTTAGCATTAAACATGAATTAACCATGGATTGTGATGGGTGATTTCAATGCAATTTTAAGACCGAAGGAAAAAATACGGGGTAATACTGTCAGAGTGGCCCAATTAGCTGAATTCAATAATTGCATCGTTGCATCTGGATTAGTTGAGCCTGTCCATTGTGCCCAGCAATTCACATGGAGAAGTGGTGAGGGTATAGAAAGATTTCTTGTAAGCTTGATAAAGTACTTATCAACTTTGATTGTATTAACAAATTCACTGATTTAAAAGTTAATGTCCTCCCTTCTTCGACAAGTGAACATAGCCCAATTCATATAAATATGGTTATGAGAGATGATATCACCAAAGGTAAACCATTCAGACATGCAAATCATTGGAAATTGGTTAATGGCTACAATGATGTAATTGACTTTGTTCAGCTCAACAACAATGCAGATATTCACATGTACTCGTTTCTTCAATTGCTTAAAACCACAAAAGCTGAATTAAAAAAATGGAACATGATGAAGGTGAAAGAAAATAATTGTATCAATAATTGAATTGGCTGATGTGTTGCAGTTGATTGACAGTGGTGATACCAGTGATGATGCTTGGAATCTTTACCATAGGTGTCAATCTGATCTTAAAGATGTGCTAAGAATTAAAGCAGTGGAGTTAAAGCAGAAAGTGTAAGAGAAGTGGATTTCAGAAGGAGATGAACGCAATAAGTTTTTTTATACTAAGACGTCTGTTAGATGTAACAATAATTATAACTTTCAAATGCTTGATCAGGATGGTAATAATTTGGTGGACTTGGTAAACTTTGAAGCTGAAGTTATTTTCTACTTCGGCGATATCTACAATGGTGAATGTGCAGTTAACTTACCCATGGTGACTCTTAGAAAATTGTTGAATGCCAAAGGCAGAAGAATGTTGTGCAAGCAAGTCACCGAAGAGGAGATTTTGCTAGCTATCTGATCCATACATATTGACTCCTCCCCCGGGCCAGATGGGCTTGGGTCCAGCTTCTATTTGACCCACTGGAATTACCTAAAAATTGTTTACTTTCAGCGATACAAGAAGCTTTTCATTCACATAAGATCATCAAAGAAATAAATCATACTTTCTTATGTTTGATACTGAAAATTGAAAAACCTACCAAAATTGATGATTACAGACCTATTACATATTATAATGTTCTTTACGAAATCTTGAGCAAAGTTATTTGTAATAGAATGAAAGCGGTGCTACCAAATTTGATCGCTGAGTGTCAAAGTGCTTTTATAAAAGGTAGAAACATTTCTAAAGATTCTTTATTGGCACGTGAACTGGTTAGAAATTTTAACAAGAAAGGTGCTGATAAATTTTGTTTGGAAATGGACCTTCACAAAGCATATGATAAAATTAATCGTCATTTCATCATTCACATGTTAAAAGCCATGGGAATTTCAAAGAAAATCACTAGACTAATTTCTGAGTGCATTTAATCTCCTACCTTTTCTATTCTTATTAATGGAGTTCCAAAAGGATTCATTACCAACAACCGGGGTATTAGACAAGAGGATCCTCTCTCCCTCATCTGTTTGCAATTGCAATGGAATATTTTTCTCTTCAGATGGAATTAGAAGAGTTTGATAAAGAGGTTCAACCAATTCACTATTTTAAACCTTCTAATAGCCATCTGTTGAACGCTGATGACCTGATAATTTGTGTCAAGTCAAATGTTAAAGTTTCTCTTCAGATAAAAGAATTATTCCTTAACTTAGAAAATTTTATGGGCCTTAAAATGAATGAACTGAGATCTAAGTGCTACTTCAACAAGTTTTGTAAGAACAAGAATGTTGTTCTTGATATTCTGGGAGTGATAGATAGCGAATTACCTGTGAAGTATCTTGGTGTTCCCTTATCCTCAAACAAAATTACTGATAGAGAATGTGCGGAGCTTATTTCTAAGATTAGAGATAAATTACAAGGTTAGAACTCTAGATTACTTTCTTTTGCTAGTAGAATTGAGCTCGTCCATAGTGTTATTCAGCCTAAAGTCAATTTCTGGCTACAACATTTCAGATTCCTGATTCATCGATTAGAAAATTGAAAGTGTGTGCGGGGATTTCATTTGGAAAGGAAGAATGCATAAAATCAAATATGATGACTTATGTAAACCAAAAGATGAAGGTGATGTTGGTTTGAGAAGAATTTGAAATATGAGGGATTCTTTCACTCTCAAACAAACATGGAAAATCATTAATAATCAAGGTTTATGGGCTAGATGGATGCATAGAAGATATATCAGAGATAATTTTTGGTCTATGCCTATGGACTACAATGCCTCAGCAACATGGAAAGCCATCCTCAGAATTAGAAACAAATTGGCTGATAACTGTGAACGTGAAATAGCCAGTGGTAATGACACTGATTTATGGAGAGACCCTTGGATAAAAGGAAAACCACTGATTGACAAATTGGGTTGGGACACTTTTTCTGCTTATGGTTACCCTATTTATGAAGTTAATCACATTATCAGTGGTGGTGAGTGGAGATGTGACAGACTTCCTTATGCTGATGCATATAAGAGGGACATCAAATTTATGCCTATCTTTACTGACAGAGAATTTGATAAGTGGAAATGGTCATCTAGTAATGACTTTTTCATTAAAGATGCCTGGAATGCATGTTGAAATGTTGATGCCAAAGTTGATTGGAGAGGTGTGGATTGGGACAGATTGATTCCCCTTAAATTTCACAAACTATCTACATAGCATTATTATTTCGTTTGCCAACAGGAGATCGATTGCAAAAATGGGGAATTATTCCTAATAACATATGTCCCTTATCTGATAAAGGTGAAGAAAATCCTCAATATCTTTTCTTTCGGTGTGAATTCTCAGCAGAGATTATTAACAGCATACAACTAAAATTCAGAATCAGAGACCGTACCAATAACTTGCAAAATATAATAAATTACATGGTTCAGAATTGGACGAGTGAAGATGCAGAAATAAAAGAATATGGCTTAGCATGATATCTGCATTTTGGTGGTCATGGAAAGAGAGAAATAGAAGGATATTTCTCAACAAAAGAATATCAGTATGCGAGATTAGCAAATTAAACGACGCACAAGTTAACCTAATTCTCAAATTTTAGGGAAGTAGACTTAAGTCAGAAGTGGTAGCACCACCGTTTGGAAGCGGAGCTAAGATGGTAGTATACATGCAACAACTACAGAGGTCCAAAATGACATTAGCTCCATTTCTTTGAACTTAAAATATTCTATTGATTATTATGAATGGTCAGATGGTGGGCATTTTTCTTTTCACAATGCCTGGAACAAAGCAAGAAATAAACTACTTGAACAGAAATTCATGAATGTCATTTGCATAGTAAATATGTGAAGAGAATAGCTTTCATTTCTTTTTTAGCTGTGCATGACAAGTTGAATACAAAGGCTAGATTGAGATTTGGTATAGTTAAAGATGACAAATGTTTGGTATGTAATGATGGGGAAGAATCAGTGTTTCACTTGTTATTTTTATGTGAGTGTTCTTTTTATTTTTTGTGGTTCAATATTTTAGTTAAAATGGGCATTAGTGTTTTGGATGTTGGATCAATAGAAGAAGAAGCTATCAGACTTATAAGCAAATTCAAGGAGAAAGATCAATGCTTGGACTTGGCTTGTGCAGCTTTTACATCTACGATATACTTTGTTTGGCAAGAGAGAAATGTGAGACTTCATAATCAAAGAAAGGAGCCAAGGAATTAAAGCTGAAGATGATTGAGAAGGAGATGCAGTACACTGTGAAGAACAATGGAAGTAAGACGAAGTGGATGCAGTGGAAGTTGGACTTTCTGAAAGTTTAGGGTACGGATCTTTTTTATACTGGTCAACTTTGTGTAATTTTCTTTCTTTATGTTGTGATGGTATAGTTTTAGTGTGCAGAGAGTGGAGAGGTTGTTTTAGTTTATATGAACTGTAACACCCCGAAATTTTAACAACACTAAAGAGGACAAATTAAAGAACAATTAATTTAATATTCAGAATCAGGGGAAAACGGACTGCACCATTGCGTCCATCTCGAAATTCTGGTCAAGATAGACACTTGGTTTGCATAAAATGGACACTGTATGAAGAAGTTAGGATGGTTTGAAGTTTGTATAAGCACAAGAGAATTATATATATACAAATGAATTAAAATATATAAAAAAATAAAAAAAATTAAAATAGCGAATCGGGAGGGGGAATACCCGCCATTTTGGGGGTCGAACCAAGACCCGTTGGGTCGATCCAGGTTTTTTAGGGGTCAACCCCGGGGTCGACACCTTAAGGGGGGGTCAACCCCCTAGGCAGATCTGGGCAGATTCGATTTTCTGAACATGGACTCTCGTTGCTTCTAGGCTATAAAAAGGACCATAAACCTAGGTTTTATTCATATGAAGAATAATGGTGACGATGGGGCTCTGCTGCAATGAAAATTAAATAGCCTATTCTTCTCTAAAATCAATTCAAAGAAGATTATACATATTCAAAGATTGCTACAACAAAATCAACGTGTCCTTCTCAGTTATTTGGATCCATTTTCTTAGATTTATTCACTATGAGTTTATGTTATTTTTAGATCTAAATATTTAATTGGCAATCTTGATAAGTATATAAAATTGGATCTTGAATCATCACCTAAATCAGTTCTATTATGACATATTCACCAGATCTGTTCTTTTATGTTTATATCACCACCATGCCAAATCTTGTCATAATATGCTTATTCAGTTTTATGCCTGTTTCTGTCTATTGATTCGTTATTATGCCTACTTTTGACTCTCTTCTCTCCCTCTTTTCCCTTTTTATTTTTATATAGCCAGGCTACCTTCGAGCCTTGGCCTAACGCTGAAATATGCGAACGTGCGAAATTGGGAATCATTGGGAAAAACATGAATTTGGGCATAACTTGTATTGAAATATATTGGGGCATAAATTGGAACATATGTGAATATTGAATTGGGGCATAAATTGGAACATATGTGAATATTGAATTGGGGCATAAATAGGAACATGGGTGAATATTGAATTGGGGCATAAATTGGAACATGGGTGAATATTGAATTGGGGCATAAATTGGAACATATGTGATTATTGAATTGGGGCATAAATTGGAACATATGTAAATATTGAAATTGGGTATAAATTGTACATTGATTTATGACTTAGGAAAAAGGGCATATTAGGCATAATGATATGCAAATTAAAAAGGGGCATAGGAAAACCTCTAATTGAAATAAGATAATTGCTAATATGAATATACCTAAAAATTTGGAATGGTAATAATGCTTAGACACGAGGTTAGATTGCGCTTATGGTATAAGTCTTCCCGGAGGCGTCGGCATATCCAGCAACCACAAGTTGCTAATCTAATGTGAGGGGACTAATGCGAAACGGAACCACGACATCTGGTTAAGTCTAAACTTGTGGTTTAAGTCTTCCTGGAGCTGCCCAGCATATCCAGCATCCATAAGTGATTGACTTAATATGAGAGGTCTGGTGTGTTAACATGTATAAATGAAAAGATAATGACAACATGTAAAATTGAAATACTTAACCGGTTTGAATGTGAAAAGGGTAATATATGAACCCAACAAATGGAATAAAGGGTTAAGTAAATTTATATGAATGGATGGGGTTAGGTAAATATGAAATCTGTGGGGTTAAGTAAACCTGTTAAATTTGTGGGGTTAAGTAAACCTGTTAAGTTTCTGTGGGGTAAAGTAAACCTGTTAAATATGTGGGGTTAAGTAAACCTCTTAAATCTGTGGGGTTAAGTAAACCTGTTAAGTTTATGTGGGGTTAAGTAAACCTGTTAAATTTGTGGGGTTAAGTAAGCCTGTTAAATCTGTGGGGTTAAGTAAATCTGTTAAGTTTCTATTGGGTTAAGTAAACCTGTTAAATTTGTGGGGTGAAGTAAACCTTTTAAGTTTGTTGGGTTAAGTAAACATGTTAAATTCGTGGGGTTATACGAACATGTTAATCTAAAAGACTTAACCTGTTACATCTGTTGGGGTCATAGGGACCCGTTAACTTGTAAGCTTAACCCATAAATCTGTAGGGGGTTATGTGTAACACCCTGTGTTTTCTGTTAACATTAAACTAACGAATTGAGGAATAATTAATTTTAAAGATGAGAATTAAGGGAAACGGGTTACGCCATTGTGTTCGTCTCGGAATTCTGGTTGAGACAGAGTCCGAGTTTGCGTAAATTGGACTTTGTATGAAGAAGTTATGGTTGTCGAAAGTTTCCAGAAATTCAAATTTAAATTCAAAAACGAATTCAGACTCAGAACCGGGCAGGGCGTGAAATCCCCCCCCCCCCCAAGGCCAGGTCGACCAGGGGGTCGACCTTAGTGTCGACCTACCCTATAGGTCGACCTGGGGGTCGACCTACCCCTCGGGCAGATTTGAATTAAGCCCAATTCTGAGCTGCTGCTAAGTCATTAGGGCTGAATTGGCTTTTTGGATGGTTTAGGTTGCTTCTAGGTTGATCGGATGGCCTAAATTAATTCTAATCTCTATATAAACACATGTAGACTCAAACCCTAAACCTAATAAAAATTAGAACCATGGCCGTCATGCTATCACCCCGCAACCTAGAGTAGCCGCCACCAACTAGGAGTAAAGAAAAGCTAATTAACTCAATTCACCTCAAGTCTATAACAACAACAACGAATTTGTCTACTTCAAAGGCGTTCTAATTCAACTACATAACACAGATCCCAAAACTCAAGACCTTCTTTGAGTTTTGAGCTTGATTTCTTTAATAAGACAAATAATAAGTTAATTAGGTTGAGTTATAATTTGGGTTATATGGCTAAGTTTTGTGAATCATTGGAAAAAAAAAAGTGATATTTTGTGAATATATGCCAGTTGTTCATAATGATAGTTTTTATTGTGGATCCCTTTGTATATGCCCAATCACCTATGTTTAACTTGATTCATGTTTGACATCATTTTATATGCAAGTTTGGGTGTAGATTATATGATAGTTTCTATGTGAATTGTACACAAGTTTACATGTGAACCAAGTAAAATGACTATATGCAAGTTTAGGTAGAAATTGGATTCACATATATACAAGTTTACACCTTTAGGTTTAGATCTATGACATATATAGTTTTATGCAAGTTTGTGACTATGGCCTATGCAAGTTTGGGTGAAAACTATATTCATGTATGCAAGTTCACACTTTTAGGTCTATGTTTAGATTCATGACAATACAAAGTTTATGCAAGTTATGTTGTAATCCTTATTTGCAAGTTAAATCCATTCAGTGTGTTATGCAAATTTGCGATGTTTCTTCCCTTTTATGTGCTAGAGTAATTGCTAGTCTAATATATATATATATATATATATATATATGTCATGATAAGCGAAAAAACAACATGGGGATGATGGGGGTAATATTGAATATACACATATTGAGAATTGGCATTTAATGGCCTTAAAAGGCATACAATTAATTTGAGGCAATAGTTGGTGTAATACCTGAAATAAATGGACATAATTTAGTTGAAAATTACGGACATAAGTATATTTGGAATTTATTTACAAATTTAAATAGGGATATTAATCCACTTTGGGGTTAAATAAAGATGTGTAATAATGAACCGCTTAAGACATGATGTTAGACTCTTTTGTGGTGTAAGACTTCCCGGACCCGCCCGGCAAATCCGGCGGCCACAAATGTCAGTCTAATGTGAGAGGTCAAAGGCACGAATTAAATGCGTAACAATTGTAAAGACACGAGGTTAGGCTCGTTTGTGATGTAAGACTGCCCGGACCCGCCCGGCAAATCCAGCAGCCCCAAATGCCAGTCTTGATAGACTCTTTTGTGGTGTAAGACTGTCCGGACCCACCCAGCAAATCCGACGGCCACAAATTTCAGTCTAATGTGAGAGGTCAAAGGCACGAATTAAATGCGTAACAATTGTAAAGACACGAGTTTAGGCTCGTTTGTGGTGTAAGACTTCCCAGACCCGCTCGGCAAATCCAGTAGCCCCAAATGCTAGTCTAATATGGGAGGTCTTTACAAGATTATGGTTCTAATGAATTAAGTAACACTTAACCAAATAAACATGTGGTAGTTCATGGAGGGGGTTAAGTAGGAGCCTTGGGTGGCATGTGGAATTAAGGGGGTGCCTTGGGTGGCATGTGAAATACGATTAAATGCACTTAACCAAGATTGAAACATGTAAGAAGACATGAATAAGAATAGGGTTAAGTGGGGAAACCTTAGTGGGGACCAAGCATAGGTGGAAGGCTTGTGTCAAGCATGGGGGCTCTTTTCAAACCAATAACCCATTAAGTATCTTTGTGAGCTCGACCCAAGTCGAGGACGGGACACGCTTACTGGATTTGATTGTAAGAGGTCAAAACGGGTTAGCTGTGGCAACGCAAGTCCAACGGGGTCATGTGCATGTGTAGGTCCGGGCTGATAGGTAAGAGTTGTTGCATCGTGTAGGTATAAGCCGTGCATATTTAGTAGTATTGGGTTCTTACTTTGGGGAATGATACACCCCACTGTGGGACCAGCACGGGTATCTACGAGTTAGGAAGCTGATTGCATGGGGGTAGTGGGTACACCTAGTGGAGATAGGGTCAGGCGGCACTTATGTAGACAGCTAGGGGTACATGAAACTACTATTATGATTACTAAGTTTAGTAGGTGGGTATCAACTTTTAGGGTGTTTTGTATGGTGCAATGTAGTAATCATTTTATAGTGATTAGGTGCGCCTTTAACGTTATCTTTGTTCATCTTATTTCCTTTGTTTTCTTTGTCATGCCCATTGGTTCACAGTCATTTCCTTATTTACCAGCTTATGTCTTATACTAGTTACTTTAACGATTATATTGTTGAAGTTATTGCACTCGCCAGACTTTATGTCTGACCCACTTTGTTTCCACCTCTTTTCTTCCTCCCCCCCCCCCCCACCGCCAGGTGCTTAGGGTGGGACTAGTACTAGTGGAGGTTGATTTGGACAGCTTTATCTCTTTCTTTTGGAAGTTGCTTGGATTGCTGAAGTAAAGTTTAGCCTTTCTTATTTGTGGTTATATTATGTTGGGTTTATGTCTTTTATGTTATGTACTCAGAACTTATTTGTCAAGATGGCTAATAAGTTTATTTGGTTTTATAGTTGGTTTTTGATGTGATGTAACCAAACTATTCCTCCGTTGCAATAAATGTTGTTTTTACTTTCCAAGTACCAATATATTTATCTGTCTTGTTTACTTTTCTGTTCTATACACAATAAACGCTCCACCAAAATTAAGGCATTCCCTTTGTGAGTGACCTTAATGGAGATGGGGTGTCACACGTGGTACCAGAGCTGAAGGTTACCAGAACAGATAAGATATTTTGAAAAACTATTTTTCACAAAGCATTTTCATAAAGGATCCCTTCAAAAATACGTTTTAAGGAGAGTATTTTCAAGAGAAAAGTTTATCTTAAAAACATAACCCCCAAGAGCCATATGTCTTTCTTTCGAATTCTCCGTTTGAATCTCTTCATTTTCTTTTCAGCATGTCTGGAATTCCCAAGATACCCGAGGGGATACCAATACCAGGATAGTTTTGAAGGTATCTGGAAGCTAGGGCCAATGTCGCAGGCCCAGCAAATCATCCTCCTCTCGGTGTTGATACTTTCGCAAAGATATGCAAGGACTTTCCGGCATTGGGCGAAAAACCTTTTCATGGATCGGAGACGTTTGTTGAAGCTCGAAACTGGCTAAAGGAGGTGGAAGAATTGTTTGGAATCTTTGAGGTAGAAGATGGAAGAAAGGTCCAATTAGCTGCCTGGTTAATGAAGGATGAGGCCTCGTTTTGGTGGGAGGTCACTAATGGAGAGCGTCCAGTTGATACATAACCGAATTTCAGGCGTAGGTTTGAGGCAAAGTTTCTCTCACGGGCCGAAGAGAATCTATACATGGAAAGGTTTTTGGCATTGAGGCAGGGAAATCTATCAGTGAAAGAGTACGTCAACAAGTTCAACCAGTTGGCGAAATTTGGCTTGGACTTGGTGAATACACCCGAAAAGAAGACCCTGAGATTTGTTAAGGGTTTGAACGAGCCGCTACATGGGTTAGCTATGACCCACATCCTAATGGGGGCCACCTTTGAGAGATTGGTTGACATGGCGCTTATGCATGAAGAGGAGAGAGGCGCCAATGCTAATAAGGCACCTGAGAAGAAAGCGCATCAAAAGAAACCACAACAGCAACAACAGAACAAGAAGGGTGGTAAAGACAACAATGGCAAGGGAAAGAAAAGATGCTTTAACTATGGGACCCCGGGCCATCTGAGCAAAGACTGTAGGAAGAAGAAGAAGACTGGTTGTTTCCATTGTGGCAAGGCAGGACATCTGATTAAGGACTGCCCAAAGAAAGGGCAGAGGGCATGGCCTACCTCTGGAGGGCAGATTCCGGCTCTCATGACACCAGGGCAGGCAATGGGGCAAGTCCAGACTCTCGTGGCCCAACGGCTGCAAGAGCGATTTCCGTTGAAAGTTTAGTTTATCTTTTTTATCATTCTATTCGCGCACTCTTTGATTTTGGTGCATCGCACTCTTTTATATCTACTGCTTTAGTTGAGTCACTACACCTAAACACCAGTATAGTAGAGGATCCCTTAGTTGTTTCAAATCCAATTGGGGGCTCAGCCTGTTTGTCAATGATTTGTTTGGATTTGGAAATTTCTATACTTAGCGTTGGGTTTAGGTGTGATGCTTATGTTTTGGGCTTCACGGGCTATGGGTTAATTCTGGGCATGGATTGGTTATCCAGTAATGGAGCCGTCCTAGATTGTGAAAAGAGAGAGGTTAGGCTTATGACTCGCTTGGGCAACACTCTCGAAATCTCTTGTAACCCCATGAATTCTGTTATGCTAAGTTATCTAGAATCTCTTGATGCGTCTATTGAGAATTTGCATTCTGTTAGAGTGGTCGGCGAATACTCGGATGTCTTTGAGGAAGTAGAGGGCTTGCCTCCAAAGCAGGAGATAGACTTCCTCATATACCTAGTTGATAACACAAAACCCGTTGCTTTACCCGCTAGACACATGGCTCCAAGGGAGAGAAAGGAGCATAGCAAGCAAGTTAAGGAGCTACTAGAAAAAGGGTTTATAAGGCGGAGTATTTCTGAATGGGGTGCTCCGGTGGTGTTCGCAACCAAAGCGGACTGTTCACTTCGCTTATGCGTTGATTATAGGGAGTTAAACAAGCTGACTAAGAAGAATAGGCACCCAGTGCCAAGAATAGACGATTTGTTCGATCAGCTAGTTGGTGCAACAGTTTTCTCCCAATTAGATCTGGCTACCGGATTTCATCAGCTAAGAGTGGCTGAAGATAGCATTGATAAGACCGCATTTAGAACCCCGGAAGGTTTCTTCGAATGGCTTGTCATGCCTTTCGGCTTGACAAACGCACCTGCTTATTTCGTCGATTTGATGAATAGAGTGTTTCGGGAATTTCTCAATAAATTTGTGGTGGTCTTCGTAGATGATATTCTGATTTTCTCGAAGAATGAGGAAGAGCATGCTTTACATTTAAGGGAAGTCATGGATACTCTCCGTGCACATCAGTTAAAAGCAAAATTCTCCAAGTGTCACTTCTGGAGAGAAGAAGTAAGATTTCTTGGGCATGTGGTGTCCAAAGAAGTGTTAGCTATGGACCCCGCAAAAGTAGTTGCAGTCCAAGATTGGAAGGTTCCAAAAAATGCAACCGAAGTCCGAAGTTTTCTTGGACTAGCAGGCTTTTATCGCAAGTTCATTAAATACTTTGCGAAAATCTCAGCTCCACTTACAAGATTAACGAAGAAGAACCTGACTCTCACTTGGGATTTGGATTGTGAAGTCGCTTTCCAACGGTTGAAGAGGGCTCTGACAACAGCCCCAGTTTTGATATTACTAGATGGGAAAAAGATGTTTACGGTATACATAGATGCATGTGGTACAGGACTAGGCGCTGTTTTGATGCAAGAGGGGAAGGTAGTAGCTTATGGTGGAAGGCAGTTGAAAGTGCATGAGAAGAACTACCCAACCCACAATCTAGAGTTAGCAGCTATCGTTTTTGCGCTTAAGTCTTGGCGCCACTATCTCTTAGGTGAGAAATTTGAATTGTATACTGACCATAAATCATTGAAGTGCCTTTTCTCGTAGAAAGACCTCAATCTAAGGCAGCAAAGATGGATGGAGTTTCTCGCCTCATACGACTTTGAGATCTCCTATACTCCTAGCAAGGGCAATGTAGTAACAGACGCCTTAAGTAGAAAGAAGCTGACCTTAAGTCCTCTCTTTGTAGAAAGGAAAAGTTTGGAGTACATAGAAAATTTTGATTTTAGACCCTCTATTGATTATGTGACTGGCTTGATGGCAATGCTAGAGGTACGGCCTACTTTGTTGACTCAATAGGAACCGCGCAACGTGAAGACCCTCAGCTAGTTGATGTGATAGATAAGATGATTAGGGGAGAGACTTCTAGTCACCTCAATAGATACTCCATCGATGATAAGGGTTGGTTGAGACGGGATGGAAGACTATGCGTCCCACAAGCAAGAGATTTGGTGAAGATGGTTCTGGAAGAAGCACACCATTCCAAGACGACCATACACCCTGGTGGAGACAAGATGTATTAAGATATCTAAAGATTTTTCTTTTGGAATGGCATGAAGAGGGATGTAGCTGAATTTGTTTCGAAATACATGATATGCCAGCAAGTCAAGGCGGAGCAGATGAAGCCGCTTCATCCTCTAGAAGTTCCGCAATGGAAATGGGAAAGCATCTCGATGGACTTTGTTGATGGGTTGCCTAGGTCAAGAAGGGGCAATACCGGTATTTGGGTAGTTGTGGACAGGTTCACGAATAGCACTCATTTTATACTTGTCAAGAGTTGGAGGACCGCCTCGTCTTTAGCCTCCATTTATCTTAAGGAGATAGTTTGACTCCATGGGATACCCTCTAGCATAGTGTGTGATTGAGACCATATCTTTACAAGCGAGTTCTAGAGGAGTTTGCAAGAGGATGTAGGCACACAGCTATGTTTAAGCACAACCTATCACCCTCAAACTGATGGTCAGACAGAAAGGGTGAACAGAGTACTGGAAGATCTTTTGAGACTGTGCATTCTTGACTTTGGAGGATCTTGGGAGGAACATCTCCCTTTGGTGGAATTCGCTTATAACAATAGCTACCAAGCCACTATAGGCATGGCACCCTTCGAAGCTTTATATGGAAGGCCATGTTGATCACCAACTTGTTGGTGGGAGTCCACAGATAAACTTATACTTGGGCCAGACATGATTAGAGAGACTTCAGAGAAAGTGGACTTGATACGAAGGAGAATGAAGACTGCCCAAGATAGACAGAAATCCTACGCAGACAAGAGAAGGACTGACCTTGAGTTTGAGGTTAGGGATAAGGTGTTCCTTAAAGTATCTCCTTTGAGGAATGTCATCCGCTTTGGGTCCATAGGAAAGTTGGCACCACGATTCGTAGGACCATTTCCTATCATCGAAAGGATTGGGACGATGGCCTACAGAGTAGAGCTGCCTGAAAGACTGGCTGGAGTTCATAATGTTGTTCATGTCTCTCAGCTACAAAATTGCTTACATGAGTCGGCAGAAGTTGTGGAGCCAAGCATACTAGAGGAAGTCGAAGTGGAACGAGAAGCGACTGTGAGGAGAGTTCCAACTCGTATCATGGGGATGGAAGTCAAAAAACTACGCAACCGTAAAGTTAAGCTTGTCAAAATTCAATGGAGCGACGCCGAGGAAGACGCAACTTAGGATACTGAGGCCAAAATATGTGCAGCCTACCCTTTTCTTTTTAAGGGTACATCTTTGATCTCTTTTTCCTTAATTTATTCAAGCTTGTATCTACCTTTTTGGTGTATCTCCTCGGTCATATTCTTTATCCTTAGGTAGAGACCAATGGATGTAAACATGTATTTGAAACATGTTATGATTGATAGATGCTAGTGGATGCAAGTGTTTGCTAGTGGTTGCTCGTGGATGCATATACACAAACATTAGGCACTAGATCGGCTCAATCACTTCCGTACTGCATATGAATGTGTGCTTATTTAGGTTAATGGATGTATAATGGTTGTGTTATCATATGGATGCTGCATTCAGATGAATGGTTGTGCACACATGTAGAAATAACATGTATCATTAGGGATCTTTTTCATACATAATGGACGCATGGCACTATCATAATTTGCATTAAGGAGGTCAACTAAATCAGTAGACCGCCTGATTTTGCATTAGATACGGACATGTACACACACTGTGCATATAAAAATGAAAGCATTAGAAGTCTTTTAAGGACAATGGATCCCTGTGTTTGATGGTTGAGTAGATGGACGATTGGATGGTAGGATACGTATTCTTCGTAACTTGAAGATTTCAGGGTCGAAATCCTTTAAGGAGGGGAGAATGTAACACCCCGTGTTTTCTGTAACCATTAAACTAACGAATTGAGGAATAATTAATTTTAAAGGTGAGAATCAAGGGAAACGGGTTACGCCATTGTGTTCGTCTCAGAATTATGGTTGAGATAGAGTCTGAGTTTTTGTAAATTGGACTTCGTATGAAGAAGTTATGGCTGTTGGAAGTTTCCAGAAATTCAAATTTAAATTCAAAAACGAATTCAGACACAGAACCGGGCAGGGCGGGAAATTTCCCGCCCCAGGCCAGGTCGACCAGGGGGTCGACCTTAGTGTTGACCTACCCTATAGGTCGACCTGGGAGTCGACCTAGGGGTCGACCTGGGGGTCGACCTACCCCGTCAGGAAAATTTGAATTAAGCCCAATTCTGAGCTGCTACTGAGTCATTAGGGCTGAGTTGGCTTTTTGGATGGTTCAGGTTGCTTCTAGGTTGATCGGATAGCCTAAATTAATTCTAATCTCTATATAAACACATGTAGACTCAAACCCTAAACCTAATAAAAATTAAAACCATGGTCGTCATGCTATCACCCCGCAAACTAGAGTAGCCACCACCAACTAGGAGCAAAGAAAAGCTAATCGACTCAATTCAACTCAATTCTAAAACAAAAACAACGAATTTGTCTACTTCAAAGGCGTGCTAATTCAACTACAGAACACAGATCCCAAAACTCAAGACCTTCTTTGAGTTGTGAGTTTGATTTCTTTAATAAGATAATTAATAAGTTAATTAGGTAGAGTTATAATTTCAGTTATATGGCTATGTTTTGTGAATCATTGGAAAAAAGTGATATTTTGTGAATATATGCTAGTTGTTCATAATGATAGTTTTTGTTGTGGATCCCTTTGTATATGTCCAATCACCTATGTTCAACTTGATTCATGTTTGACATCATTTTATATGCAAGTTTGGATGTAGATTATATGCTAGTTTCTATGTGAATTGTACACAAGTTTACATGTAAACCAAGTAAAATGACTATATGCAAGTTTAGGTAGAAATTGGATTCACATATAAGCAAGTTTACACCTTTAGGTTTAGATCTATGACATACATAGTTTTATGCAAGTTTGTGACTATGGCCTATGCAAGTTTGGGTGAAAACTATATTCATATATGCAAGTTCACACCTTTAGGTCTATGTTTAGATTCATGACAATACAAAGTTTATGCAAGTTATGTTGTAATCCTTATTTGCAAGTTAGATCCATTCAGTGTGTTATGCAAATTTGCGATGTTTCTTCCCTTTTATGTGTTAGACTAATTGATAGTCATATATATATATATATATATATATATATATATATATATATATATGTCATGATAAGCGAACGAACCACGTAGGGACGATAGGGGTAATATTGAATATACACATATTGAGAATTGGCATGTAATAGCCTTAAAAGGCATACAATTAATTTGAGGCAATAATTGGTATAATACCTGAAATAAATGGACATAATTTAGGTGAAAATTATGGACATAAATATATTTATAATTTATTTACAAATTTAAATAGGGATATTAATCCACTTTGGGGTTAAATAAAGATGTGTAATAATGAACCGCCTAAGACACGAGGTTAGACTCTTTTGTGGTGTAAGACTGCCCGGACCCGCCCGGAAAATCCAGCGCCCACAAATGTCAGTCTAATGTGAGAGGTCAAAGGCACGAATTAAATGTGTAACAATTGTAAAGACACGAGGTTAGGCTCGTTTGTGGTGTAAGACTTCCCGGACCCGCCCTGCAAATCCAGCAGCCCCAAATGTCGGTCTAATGTGGGAGGTCTTTACAAGATTACGGTTCTAATGAATTAAGTAACACTTAACCAAATAAACATGTGGTGGGACACGGAGGGGGTTAAGTGGGAGCCTTGGGTGGCATGTGGAATTTAGGGGGTGCCTTGGGTGGCATGTGAAATTCGATTAGATGAACTTAACCATGATTGAAACATGTAAGAAGACGTAAATAAGAATGGGGTTAAGTGGGGAAACCTTAGTGGGGACCAAGCATAGGTAACAGGCTTGTGTCAAGCGTGAGGGCCCTTTTCAAACTAGTAACACATTAAGTAACTTTGTGTGCTCGACCCAAGTCGAAGACGGGACACGCTTGCTGGATTTGATTATCAGAGGTCAAACGGGTTAGCGGTGGCAACGCAAGTCCAACGAGGTCATGCGCGTGTGTGGGCCCGGGCTGGCTGGTAAGACGTTGTTGCATCGTGTAGGTATAAGCCATGCATCTTAAGTGGGATCAGGTTGTCACTTTGGGGAATGATACACCAAACTGTGGGACCAGCACGTGTATCTACGAGTTAGGAAGCCGATCGCATGGGGGTAGTGGGTACACCTAGTGGAGATAGGGACAGGCGGCACCTATGTGGACAGCTAAGGGTACACGAAACTACTATTATGATTACTAAGTTTAGTAGGTGGGGATCAACTTTTAGGGTGTTTGGTGTGGTGCAATGTAGTAATCATCTTGTAGTGATTAGGTGCACCTTTAACGTTATCTTTGTTCATCTTATTTCCATTGTTTGCTCTGTCATGCCCATTGGTTCACAGTTATTTCCTTATCTACCAGCTTATGCCTTATCCTAGTTACTTTAATGATTATATTGTTAAAGTTATTGCACTCGCCAGACTTTATGTCTGACCCTATTTGTCTCCACCTCTTTTCTTCCTCCCCCCAGGTGCTTAGGGTGGGACTAGTACGAGTGGAGCTTGATTTGGACAACTTTATCTCTTTCTTTTGGAAGTTGCTTGGATTGCTGAAGTAAAGTTCAACCTATCTTATTTATGACTATTTTATGTTGGGGTTATGTCTTTTATTTTGTGTACTCAGAACTTATTTGTCAAGATGGGTAATAAGTGTATTTGGTTTTGAAGTTGGTTTTTGATGTGATGTAACCAAACTATTCCTCCGTTGCAAAAAAAGTTTTTTTTTACTTTCCAAGTACCAATATATTTATCTGTCTTGTTTACTTTTTTGTTCTATACACAATAAACGCTCCACCAAAATTAAGGCATTCCCTTTGTGAGTGGCCTTAATGGAGATGGGGTGTCACATTATGCGAATTTGTTAAGTCTATTAGGTATAACTTGTCAAAATCCAAGTTAATCGGGCACACAAGATCTGTGGGGGTTTGCTTGTGTCATCTGTTGGGTAGGACCCGTATTATTCAGTAACCCATTCTGGTATTAAAAGGGGGACCCGCACTAGGTACGGGTCATAGACGCTTATTGAACTGATTGTAAGAGGTTCATTTGGGAGGAGGTGTGTACTGGTGCGTTCCAACGAACTCATGTGCGTGCATGAGTATGGCCTGCTTCTGGGAAAATAAGCCGCTGTAGTACCAGTAAATAGGTCTGTGTCCTTCTGTAAGTTGCCACTTTAGGAAGTAATACACCCTACTGTGGGGCCGACATAGGGTATTTATAGAATAGGGAGCCGATCGATTGAGGGGTAGTAATTAGGGTACATCTAGTCCTGTCTGTTTCTGTGGGGTACCTGTATTTCTGTTGGGTTTAACACCCGTTATTTCTATTTAGGTATCGGTTAATTCCGTTTGGAGTAAAACCCGCTACTAGAGTACATCTAAAATTACCATTATGTTTCTGTTGGAATCATCCTGTTTTTGTTGAGTAATTAGAGAGTACGTAATCCTATTACATATCTGTTATACTAATATTGGTGCAGAGAAAAGTATTAGAGAAGTGTAACCTATTCTGTTCTGTTCATTCTGCTTATCTTGCTTAGTTTGTTATACCTTTCTTATTACTGTTATCTATCTCTCCAGTTTATATGCCTGTCATGATACTTTTATTTATTTACTTGCTAAAAGTAACTGGGCTCGCCAGACTTTTTGTCTAATCCTTTTTGTTTCCTCTTCTTTCTTCCGTTTCCCCTCCCCTCTCAGGTTCGTAGGGTGGGAATTCCCAGGCTTAGTCAGGACTCGGGTATCATCTTGCTTGGAGCAGCTTTTGAAGTATTGCTCAGTTTCTATCTTTTTCTACTATGTCTTTGTCTCTTTTGGGGAATTATGCTTTTTATGTATTTTCTATACTCTAATGGTACAAGACAGAAGTTTTATATTATTGTAATGGGTTTTATGTAGTCTCAGACTTATGGTATTTTGGACCACGAAGTTATGATTTATGTTTGAAATAAAAATTTAAATTCCGCTGTTGCTTTTATATTTGTCTTGTAACATTTCTGTTCATGTTTACCTACAACGCTTCATGAAACTTAATGCATTCCCTTAGTGAGTGATATTAACAAACGTGGGGTGTCACACTTGGTATCAGAGCCGAAGGTTACTAGATCGAATAAAAGATTTTGAAAATTGTTTCAAAATTGTTTTAAAAGTAAGTATTTTCAAAAGAAAGGTCTATTTTGAGAAACATATTCCCCAAAGCCATATGTAATATCTTTCGATTCTCTGTTTGAATCCTTTTTCCTTTTCTTTTCAGCATGGCTGGGGAACCTAATATTCCTGAGGGTGTCATGATACCCGACTGGTTCCGTAGGTGTCTTGAGGCTACGGCGCCTGCTGAGGGCCAAGGAAACGTTCCTCCCCCAGCTGCACCTGTTGTTCCACCTCCTCCGCGTGCTGAAGATTTCTCTAAGATATGTAAAGACTTCCGCTCTATGGGCGGAAAGCCATTCAATGGAACTGAGACTTTCGTGGAGGCATGGAATTGGCTTAAAGAAACGGAGGATTTATTTGGAATTTTCGAAGTGGAAGATCGCAGGAAGATTCAGCTAGCCGCTTGGCTGTTGAAAGATGAGGCTTCATTATGGTGGGAAGTGACGCAAGCGGGGCGTCCAGTGGATACTTTGGATGATTTCCAACAGAGATTCGAAATGTAGTTTCTTTCTCAAGCCGAGAAAAGCATGCAAATAGTGATGTTTCTGGCACTCAAGCAAGGATGCATGACCAACAAAGAGTATGTTAACAAGTTCAACCAACTAGCAAGGTTTGGGTTAGAGCTAGTGGATACCGCACATAAGAAAGCTTTACGGTTTGCTAAAGGACTGAATGAACCCTCTCCATGGGTTAGCTATGTCCTATATTCCTATGGGAGCAACTTTTGAAAGGCTTATTGATATGGCATTGATGCATGAGGAAGATAAAGCTGAAAAGAAAGAAGCTAAGGTTGAGGAAACACAAAACAAGAAAGTGTGGCCTAAGAAAGAACAACAACAAGAGGGCGGAAAGAACAACAAAGCTCAAGGCAAAAAGAAATGTCGAACGTTGGTCATTTGGTCAAAGACTGTAGAAAAAAGAAGAATGCATGCTTCAACCGTGGTGAAGTTGGACATTGTACCAGGGAGTGCCCGAAGAAGCAAGGGCAGGGCCAAAGGGCTGGATCCTCTGGACGGCAAGTGCATGCTCTCGTGACTGATGTACCGGACAAAGGTGTGAAAGTTTCTATTGAAGGTTTGATTTCTCTTTCCGATCATCTAGTTAGGACGCTTTTTGATTTTGGTGCTTCTCACTTTTTTATTTCTGATTCGGTAGTTGAGTCTCTGCACCTTAATATCGGTATAGTTTTGGATCCCGTTGTTGGCTCAAACCCTATTGGTGATATGGCTCATCTGTTTATGACTTTTCGGGGTTTGAGGATATTTGTTTTGGGGTGTCGAGTTTGAGCATGACGCGTATGTACTGGGTTTTATGGGATACCGTTTTACTCTAGGGATGGGTTGGCTAGCCAGGTATGGTGCCATTTTAGATTATTAGAGGAGGGTTATTAAATTTCTGACTTGCTGTGGGAGGACTTTCGAGATTTCTAGTGACCCAAGAGGGTCTAGCATCCTTAGTTTCCTAGAGTCACTTGATGCATCTATCGATGATCTACGATCTGTACCAGTAGTCTGTGAGTATTCTGATGTTTTGAGGAGGTCTGGGGCTTGCCTCTGAGACTCGAGATTGATTTCTGTATATACTCGATGGACAATACAAAGCCAGTTGCATTGCCTGTGCGCCACATTGCTCCAAGAGAAAGGAGGAAGCTTAGTAAGCAAGTAGGGGAGCTAACGAGAAAGGATTAGGCGAAGCATATCTGAAAGGGGTGCTCCAGTAATATTTTCCACTAAGGCGTGCAACTCGCTTCGCATATGTGTGGATATTCATGATGTTTTTCCTCATTTCTTATTTATGGAGCTATCTGCACGAAACAACAGAGGTAATTGAGCCGAACATACTTGAGGAAGCAGAGGTAGAAAGGAGGCGACAATTAGACGTGTTCCTACCCATATACTTGGAACAGAGGTTTCTTAACTGCGCAATAGAGAGGTTAAGTCAATAAAAGTGCAATGGAGAGAAGACAACGAGGATTCAACTTGAGAGACTGAAGACAAGGATCGCGCTTCATACCCTTTCCTTTATGGGACTATGTTCTTAACTTCTTCTTTCAAGCTTTTATTCGTACTTGCTTCTGTCATTCGTGTGTATCCTATCGATTGAATCTTCGACCTTTAAATAGAAATCCCATGGTTGTAAACATGTGTTTGAGATATGTTATGTTTGATGGATGCAAGTGGATGCAAGTGTTTGCTAGTGGTTGCTTGTGGATGCATATACACACACATTAGGCACTAGATCGGCTCAGTCACTCTCATACTGCATATGGATGTGTGTGCATTTTTCTTCTTTTTATGGATGAAAATGGATGTATCGTCATATGGATGTTGCATTTGGATGGATGATTATGCACACATATAGAACTTAAAAGCTATAATAGGATTATTTGCATACATGTTGGATTCAAGACACTATACATTGCATTAAGGAGGTCGACTGAATCAGTAGACCGTCTGATCTTCGCATTAGTATTGGGACATATACGAACACCTTTGCTTATGTTCATATAAGAATTAAGAAATCTTTTAAGGACAATGGATCCCTATGATTGGTGGATGAGTAGAAGGATGTGGATGTTAGGACATACATTCTTCTTAACTTGGAGATTTCGGGGATGAAATCCTTTGAGTAGGGGAGAAAGTAACACCCCAAAATTTAACAACACTAAAGAGGACAAATTAAAAAATAATTAATTTATTATTCAGAATCAGGGGAAAAGGGACCTTACCATTGCGTCTGTCTCGAAATTCTGCTCAAGATAGACACTTGGTTTGCGTAAAACAGACACCGTATAAAGAAGTTATGAAGGTTTGAAGTTTGAATATGCACAAGAGAATTATATGTATACAAACAAATTAAAATGTATAAAAAAATTCAAAACAGCGAACCGGGAGGGGGAATACCCGAACCGCCCCATTTTGGGGGTCGATGCGAGACCCACTGGATCGAGTGTTTGGGGGTCGACCCCGGGGTCGACACCTTAAGGGGCGGAGGGGTCGACCACCCTAGGCAGATCTGGGCAGATTCGATTTTCTGAACGTAGACTCTTTTCTTGACCTAGTTCGTTGCTTCTAGGCTATAAAAAGGACCCTAAACCTAGGTTTTATTCATCTGAAAAATAATGGTGACGGCGGGGCTCTGCTGCAATGAAAATTAAATAGCCTATTCTTCTTCAAAATCAATTCGAAGAAGATTATACATATTCAAAGATTGCTACAACAAAATCAACGTGTCCTTCTCAGTTATTTGGATCCATTTTCTTAGATCTATTCACTGTGAGTTTATGTTATTTTTAGATCTAAATATTTAATTGGCAAACTTGACATGTATATAAAATTGGATCTTGAATCATCGCCTAAATCATTTCTATTATGACATATTCACCAGATCTGTTCTTATATGTTTATATCGCCACCACGCCAAATCTTGTCATAATATGCTTATTCAGTTTTTATGCTTGTTTCTGTCAGTTAATTATTGATTCGTTATTATGCCTACTTTTGACTCTCTTCTCTCCATCTTTTCCCTTTTTATTTTTATATAGCCATGCTACCTTCGAGCCTTGGCCTAACACTGAAATATTCGAACGTGCGAAATTGGGAATCATTGGGAAAAACATGAATTTGGGCATAACTTGTATTGAAATATGTGAATATTGAATTGGGACATAAATTGGAACATATGTGAATATTGAATTGAGGCATAAATTGGAACATATGTGAATATTGAATCGGGGCATAAATTGGAAACATAGGTGAATATTAAATTGGGGCATAAATTGGAACATATGTGAGTATTGAATTGGGGCATAAATTGGAACATATGTGAATATTGAAATTGGGGATAAATTGTATATTGATTTATGACTTAGGAAAAAGGGCATATTAGGCATAATGATATGTGAATTGAAAAGGGGCATGGGAAAACCTATAATTGAAATAGGATAATTGCTAATATGAATATGCCTAAAAATTTGATACGGTAATAACGCTTAGACACGAGGTTAGATTGCGCTTGTGGTATAAGTCTTCCGGAGCCGCCCGGTATATCCAGCAACCACAAGTGGCTAATCTAATGTGAGGGGTCTAATGCAAAATGACACCACGACACGAGGTTAAGTCTAAACTTGTGGTTTAAGTCTGCCTGGAGCCGCCCAGCATATCCAGCAGCCATAAGTAATAGACTTAATGTGAGAGGTCTGGTGTGTTAACATGTATAAACGAAAAGATAATGACAATAAGTTAAACTGAAATACTTAACGAGTTTGAATGTGAAATGGGGTAATATATGAACCCAACAAATGGAATAAAGAGTTAAGTAAATTTATACGAATGGATGGGGTTAAGTAAATATGAAATCTGTGGAGTTAAGTAAATCTTTTAAATTTGTAGGGTTATGTAAACCTGTTAAGTTTCTATGGGATTAAGTAAACCTGTTAAATCTGTGGGGTTAAGTAAACCTGTTAAATTTGTGATGTTAAGTAAACCTGTAAAATCTGTAGGGTTAAGTAAACCTGTTAAGTTTCTGTGGGGTTAAGTAAACCTGTTAAATCTGTGGGGTTAAGTAAACCTGTTAAATACGTGGGGTTAAGTAAACCTATTAAGTTTCTATGGGGTTAAGTAAACCTATTAAATTTGTGGGGTTAAGTAAACCTGTTAAGTTTGTAAGGTTAAATAAACCTGTTAAATCCGTGGGCGTTATACGAACTTGTTAATCTAAAAGACTTGGCCTGTCACATCTGTTAGGGTTATAGGGACCCGTTAACTTGTAAAGTTTAATCCGTAAATCTGTAGGGGGTTATGCGAATCTGTTAAGTCTATTAGGCATTACCTGTCAAAATCCTAGTTAATTGGGTACAAAAGACCTGTGGGGGTTCGCTTATGTCATCTGTTGTGTAGGACCCATATTAGTCAGTAACTCATTCTGTATTAAAAAGGGGACCTCGCACTAGGTGTCAAGGCACGCTTATTGAATTGATTGTAAGAGGTTCATTTGGAAGTATGTGTGTACTGGCGCGTTCTAACAAACTCATGTGTGTGCATAAGTATGGCCCGCTTCTGGGAATATAAGCTGCTGTAGCACCAATAAATAAGTCTGTGTCCTTCTGTAGGTTGCCACTTTGGAAGTAATACACCCTATTATGGGGCTGACACAAGGTATTTACGGAATAGGGAGCTGATCGATTGGGGGGTAGTATTTTGGGTACATCTAGTCCTGTCTGTTTTTGTGGGGTACCTGTATTTCCGTTGGGTTTAACACCCGTTATTTTTGTTTAGGTACCAGTTAATTCTATTTGGGGGTAAAACCCGTTACTAAATACACCTAAAACTACCATTTTGTTTTTGTTGGGATCATCCTGTTTCTATTGAGTAATTAGAGAGTATGTAATCTTGTTACATATTTGTTATACTTGTATTGGTGCAGAGAAAAGTATTAGAGAAGTGTAACCTATTTTGTTCTGTTCATTCTGCTTATCTTGCTCAGTCTGTTATGCCTGTCTTATTATTGTTATCTATCTCTCCGGTTTATATGCCTGTCATGATACTTTTATTTATTTACTTGCTAAAAGTAACTGGGCTCGCCAGACTTTTTGTCTAACCCTTTTTATTTCCTCTTCTTTATTCTGTTCCCCCTGGTTTGTAGGGTGGGAATTCCCCGGCTTAGTCAGGACTCGGTTATCATCTTGCTTGGAGTAGCTTTTGAAGTATTGCTCAGTTTCTATCTTTGCTACTATGGCTTTGTCTCTTTTGGGGAATTATGCTTTTTATGTATTTTTTGTACTCTGATGGTACAAGACAGAAGTTTTTATATTATTGTAATGGGTTTTATGTAGTCTCAGACTTTTGGTATTTTGGACCACGATGTTATGATTTATGTTTGAAATAAAAATTTAAATTCCGCAGTTGCTTTTATATCTGTCTTGCAACATTTATGTTTCGGTTTACCTACAACGCTTCGCGAAACTTAATGCATTCCCTTGGTGAGTGACATTAACGGATGTGGGGTGTCACACGAACTTTGTATTGTCAATTTAAGGAGTATATATGTGCTCTTTTTCCTTAATGTCACACCTATTTAGGTTAGGGGGCTTAAGGTTTTGATGAGGCATATATACAAAGTATATGATTTGGTATTTGCAATAAAGTGTACCAGTTTTCAATATATATATATATATGTGTGTGTGTGTGTGAGAGAGAGAGAGAGAGAGAGGGGGGGTTGGCAGGAGGTAGGGCGAAACGGGAAACAAACTTTCGTTGAGATCTTTAGACAACCCCCAAGAGCCTCTCAACGCCCAAGTCGGCCAAGCCCTAGTTCATGGGTCGAAGCTTCAGACTCCAAATTTCAGATCTCAGGAGAACTACAATACTTTCCACTGCTCCAAACTGGTGATGTAAAGTATCAGGTCATCGATGAAACTGACTATGCGGAATCAAATAAAATTTGGGAAAACTCAATCTTTGTGTACATGGCAGGTAAAAGGCCTTATTTTGTATATTTCAATGCCTACATTAAACGTATGTGGAAGTTCAAAGGGGCATGGGACGTTTTACCAAGGGAAAACAGGTTCTTTCTAATTAAATTTCAAATGAAGGAAGACTATGAAAGGGTTTTAAAAGGAGGGCCATGGTTCATGGACAGCAAAATTATTTTCATGCATAAATGGAAAGCTGATTTCAGTTTTGAAAAGCTATGCCAATTACTTACCCAATTTGGGTGAAGTTCCCAAATCTGAATCTTGCCTTGTGGACCATAAGATGTATTACTACGTTAGCCAGCGTCACTGGAAAGCCTCTAGAAATTGATGAAAATACAAATCTAGTGAAGAAAATCAGTTATGCTAAAGGCCTTATCGAAATTAACGCTGATTCAGAACTCCTCAGATTCATCAAAGCATACGATAAAACAATAACACATACGACCAACCAGTTGAATATGAGTTTGTCCCACCCAAATGCACGACTTGCAAATGTTTTGGGCATTCAGTTACATACTGTACAACAAAACAACATGAGGAAATATGGTTAGGAAAACAAAAACAACTAAATCGTCCACATCCAAAAACCCAGCTTCGCCAAAAAGTGTTGTACATACTGAAGCTGGTGATGCCTACAGTAAGCCCTATTCAAGTGCCTCCCCCGCCAAACGTGGAGGGCTCTGGATCATCTGAAGCATATCATAGAGATCCAGATCAAAGCCTGGAACAGGCTCAGGCAGTGGTGGTTGACTCATGTCCAGATGATCAGAATGTGGAGTCCAATGCAGCAGAGGTGGAGGATAAGGAACCAAGTTCGCTGGATGAAATTCAGAATCTAGAAATCCAAATTGATGAGTCTGATGAGGAAAACAACGAGTAAACAGACATTAGTAACTTCACAGAGGTTAATGAAAATTATGAAGCTTAATTCAAACGTAAAGGCAAGAAAGCAAGACCCTCAATGGCATTAGTTGGCACTGCTCCAGTTACTAAGAGCCATGCAACTAAGTCATAATGTCGATTCTCTGTTGGAATGTAAGGGGTTTGAACAATGACACTCGTTAGTTAGACCTCTATAACTTTAGGGGCAAGTATACGCCGACTATCGTTGCAGTTTTAGAAAATAAATCTACTCAAGAAAAATTAGAGTATTTTAAATATAGAATGGGAGATTCATGGGACACCACTGACAAATTAAGATCTTCCCAAAGAGGTCGTATTGCTATCTTTTGGGACATTGCATCATGGAAATGTGACACAATTAATAGTGATAACCAACAAGTAACGATTTGTGCCAAAAATACTGGTGGTTTGGAGCCTATCATTTCTTTTATCTATGCAAGTAACCTAGCATCTGAAAGCAACTTTATGGCCGAATAATCCCTTTTTTATTTTGCAATGGCGACCACCAAATACCCAAATTAGGGTTTTGGTACTCAACCGACTTCCTTTGTCAATAATCGATCCACCGCAGTCCATGAGTTATCATCATCTCGCGATGCCTTCAGCTGGCCGGCGAAGCCTCAGTCCACCGCTGTCCATCCTTCTCGTCGCCTCTGGAGGTGAGTACTAGATCACCGTTAAATTTAAATATGAATTGGGTTTAATTTGAATTCGAATTGGGTTTAAATTAGGTTTAATATACTGCTATTGTGTTTAAATTGGGTATTATCCCCAGTATTATAGTGCAGCAGTGTAATTGCTATCATTTACTTGTGTTGTATTTGTCTACCTTGAATTCAGACACTTTTACTTGTGATGCCCTGCTCATTTGTGTGTATTATTGCACCATGTACACTAATCCTTATAACTGATCTGAAGTGCGTGTGTATGATTTGATTTGAGAACTAGAGCATACTAGTTCTG
This sequence comes from Allium sativum, assembly GCA_030737875.1. Taxonomy (NCBI): domain Eukaryota; kingdom Viridiplantae; phylum Streptophyta; class Magnoliopsida; order Asparagales; family Amaryllidaceae; genus Allium; species Allium sativum. The sequence goes on along the minus strand of CM060927.1, from coordinate 253,103,451 downwards.
TTGACTGAGCTGCATGTATCTGGTAATTGATATTACGAAATTTGTGTGATTGAGTAGAAATGCCGGTGATGGATGCATGAATGAAAATAGAATGGCATTTATAGGTTGAGATTTAGTCAATTTGTTTGGTGTGTCATGTGTGTCACATTGCATGTGAGTAAAGGCGTAAAACTGCTTTTCCATTTATGACTTGCTGCAATGAACCAAGTTGCTTTGTGCTCATGTAACAAATCATTTTTGTTAGTCAACTTACGTGCAAAAATAGAAGCTGACTATTAATATAACATGTGTGCAGCATGCCGCCTTCGTCATTTGGATGAAGCTAATAAGCATGGATTTGAATGTATTGATCTAAACTTCAGGTAATATCTCGTTTTTTCCATGAAAATTTATGTGTTATGGTATAGATACATGAAAATTTATATGCAAAAATACTTCGTTTGATATCTATAACATTTCTGGCGAGATCAGTTTGGCCATAAAATTTTGCAAGTGCACGTTTTGTTGCTGCAAACATGGCCTGAGTCCATTTTTGAGTGTCCATAACTTTTTCATATTAAGTCGGAATTCATTACTAGATCAGGTCAAAACTAGAGTAGGAGTCCATGTTTGAAGCTCTGATACCATTTTGTAACGCCCCACCCAGAGATACACCCTAATAAAAAGCATTACTAGGTTACGCTGTCTATTAGACGGAGAATAGGGTTGGTTAAGGGCGACCACTCGTAGAACTTGCTAATGCAAATTAAAATACCCAGCTTAAATTCCGTGCTTAAGCTGTAAACGCATGCCCCGCTTAGCTTCATTTCCATTTAAACGACCGGGTTAAATGCCCTGCTTAAATGCCTCTCTTTCGTTACACGCAGAGAAAACCGAAGTAAAAACGAAGGTGATTTATGTATCCTTTCTTTGATTCAATTGGCAAGGCTATTAGGGAGCAGACATTTCAGTTTTTATTTTGGCCGACAAACATTCAGAAACGGAGCAGACATTTCAATTGATTATATGAATTCGAACAAATCATTCATTGGTGCCTGAGAGCAACTGACAAATGTAATATTTTATTGTATATGTAAATATGATGTTTAACATCAAATGCAGAGGAGAAACCAACTGCGTGCTAACACGCACACGCATCGCATTTTTAGTGAATACAAAGCTTTTTAGAATACATGGTCTAGAGATGCAGCAGATATATATTTCATGTACTTTTTCCCCATTAATAGCTCATTAATAAATGTCTAGTATTGCCAGTTAAATACAGCACTAGCCTTTTCTTCTCATGTTACACAAACCTTTTTCAAGTTAGATAGACCAACTGGAAAAATATGACAACATATGCTCAAACTATGAAGTCTGACATTCATTTTCCAAACAGTCAAAACTACAAATGCTACTGTAAGCATTTAATACCTCAGGTGCCTGATCTTGATAAGCTGTAACATACTTCTCCAAGAAATCCTTGTTGCTTAGCATAAAATGTTCTGCAGAAATATTAGTGTTAACCAGTTTCTTCTTCACAAGTATATCCATAACAAGACACCTTGGCATGATCCTCTTCTCCAAACTCAAAGAAAAAAGCACTGGATATTCTGCCAAATAAGATGGCTCATGCTGCCTTTTATTAACAAAAAAATTCATTACCTGTTGAATCTTCTTTTCTGATGCAAGCATGCACCACGGATATCGAAGGAATGCAGAGGCAAAATTTTCATCAGACCATCCAAATCTCTTATACAAGCTCACTTTTTTCTTCCATGTCGACGGACTTGTTGAAGAAATGACATAAAGTCCTTTGCAAAACAAAATGGTACATGGATCAAACCCCTTAGAAGCGACTAATTGTACCATCTTCTCAAACTTTTTGGCCGGCTGAAGTAGCATCCTTGGAAATTTGATAGAAAACTTTGAAATATTTTTATTAGGAACTCCATGATATGTCAATGTTCTAATATTAGGGAAGAAATTGGTTTCTAATTTGCTCTGCAGCAAAGGGGAACTGGAAATAAGAGCACGGACTAATTGTTCTCTAGTTTTGTAGAAGGATTTAAATAGTGTTATGTTTGGCCTCATTCGGTTTTCTAAGCTCGTTTCCAATACATGGGGATTGACAGACACGAACCTTCCAAGCTGAGCGTTTGAAAAACCAAGGTCCAGGAAGAAATCGAACTTAGATTTCAAGACAGTTGTCAGATTATATGAGGGGTCCTTTGCGAATTTCGCCATTAATTTTGCGATTTGGGGGTCTGTGAAATCATAGGATTTGAGAAGTTTGGTCACTGCTGTGATAGTATCGTCTTCTATGGCTGACGATGACCATTTTCTGATTCCATTTTCATGAGTTTGAGAGACTGACAAGTACTTTATGAACTGATATTGAGTTTTTCCGATTACTGGATTTGAAATTGGAATTTTAACAATAACTCTACTAAGTAGAAAAGCAAACATTGTGCAACTGAAGGAAGATGGAAAGGTAAGTTGGAGGTGAGACTTACAGTTGTAGGGTTTTTGCTTCCACCATTAGACGACGTAGAGTGAAGGCTTGGAGAAGGACCCGACGCTTTGGGCTTTTAGGGTTTGAGGGTGACAATATATTATGAACCGCCTGTAACAGCATTTCCAACAAATTTGGGTGCATTATTTTCCGGTAATTCACACTACGGAAATCCCGGACTTTGGGTTTCGCCAACAGATTTCCACTCACACATTTGTTCAACAAACATTCGGAAGCGCAAACGAATAGATTATTTCATTATTCGTTCATTTATAAAATTATTTATGATGCTTTTAATCTTCTTTATATATGTTTACGTTGAAATGGCACATAAACGGTAAAAATTGATAGACGAACTGATCGTTCTACGACAGATGTAAATATTGGACCAGCACATACTCCCATGCATTCTACGTTGATCACAGACGTTGTATGTTCTTTGCACGACTTTCCCGCCACTATTTTGCATCGCTTTAATGCAACTGTAGCGACGCCCCATGTATGAGTTAGAATCTTTGTTATTTGATGCACATCTTAACAGTATACAAATGTTATTTGTTTATGTAGTTTAACATTGATAAATTTTACATTTAGGTTCATAACATAGCTATGTGTGGTAGTTAGTATAAGTGTATGTCGGAGTATTGTGATACTTTACCAGAGCTCATTTTGTCTAAATTACATGTGTCGCCTTTCAGTGACTTTCCTGTCTTACCTAGATTTGCACACGTAGACCGCAACATTGTAGAGGCTTTCTGTGAGAGAAGGTGATGTACTACTCGTACATTTCATTTTTCTCATTTTGAGTTAGGATTGACTTTCTTATTTTTTTATATGCTCACCGACATAGAGGTTGGTCGATCGGACTGCATGCTTGTTCCATTTGATAGTTCATTTAATGAGTTTGAATCGCATTGTATTCTATTCAGATTATAAGGCTGTTGAGGAGATGAACAACATAGTTATCTGTGCATTCCTATTATATCTTTTTGGGTCTACCTTTTCTAGTAACAATAAAGGTATTGTTAACACCAAAATTTGCACCAGTCAAAAATAAAGAAGCAGAAGACCCGAAACAAGAAAAAGAGTTTCGGGTAGCGAAACCGGAACCATGTATAGAAAGAGCCTTGAAGGAGGCTAAGGCAATACCGAGAGTAAAGTCTGAGAGTTGTGGAACCGACACTAAGAGTAGTGAGTTAATACCGATAGCAAAGAGGCTCGGGTAGAAGCCGAGCATCAGCGTCAAGTATTGCTAGGGAAAGCCCGAGAGCCCAAAGCTCGATACCAAAGCACAAGGGTATCGGTCCGACACTAACAGTAGAAAATCAGAAGTAGCGTGAAAAACATGAGCAAAGCATGATGTTGACACCATCCGTAAATATATGAAGACCACCGCTGAAAAATATTTCATGTTTACATTTTAGGAATTAAAATATTACTTTAGCTAAGTGAACCATAGGATTTACTACAAATATTATTACAATATTATAGTGAGATTTTGCATGTATAGTAGTTCTTTCATACTTTCATACTGCATGTTAATCAGTACCTTGGCTAAGGTTAATTTATTCATAGTGTGTGGCAAACATTTCCTTCGGTTATTTATTTTTATTAGTTTGAATGACAAACTGTGGTGATATGTATAAACTTATTTCTCTTGATATCAGAACATCTATGAAGTCTACAACACACGATCCATATATTTAATAATCTGTTTTTACCATGAGTTAATAATTTGCAGGCAACACTAGCTCATAGATTACGTGCATTAACTATATGATTGCATCCTTCTGATTATGAATCAATCACACGAATATAAATTTATGAAAATGATATGGATTCAGTTTTATAATGCTTAACAAACTCATCAACCAACACATGTGTGTTAGCAATCTCATATGTAAGTTTGCATCACAATAGCTCAAAGTTGAGTAATACTTCCTTTTTACTCTCAGTTTATGTTTATAATATTCTGAACCATTAACATTTTGCAGTCTTCACTAATCGTAATTTTTGAAATATGATTACTAATTTGGCTAAAGTGGAATATGGAATTTTTTCCTGCCCGTTTGTGCCACACCATTGAAGCTATCATAATACTTGCAAGGTCTATGAATATTCCATTTGATTCACGCAAGGGTTTACAAGGTATGAACTCTTACGAGCTTGAATTCAAACATATTTGGCCACAACTTGGATTTTGTTGATTAGTTGCTGAGTGTTACCAGACATTGGGAAATATAGCAACAGCCGGAGTAGATTGTTCAGATCGAACACATCATTTAAAAAATAGAAGTTCTGTATATTATTTCAACTTTTTAAAATTTTGTTTTTGAGATTCAATGTAATATTGTTATCTGATGGAAATTTGTAGTTTTGAATTATTTTATGTTTATTTGCTGCCAGTTTATTATTATGTCATGAACTAATTTTAAATAACTTAACTGTTGATTTGTCTTATGCCACGTGGTTATATAATTTTCAGACATCCTAATTAAGTTCTTTCTATTCCTTCAACGTACGTTGAGGAATTTTAGGGTGAGATTTATAAGATATAGAATGTTCCAGTTGTATTAATTAACAATTATGTATGTTGTGGCCACATGCTACTTATTAAATAAGCTTGTACAATATTATAAAATTATAGGTCCGAATGTTTAATTATTGAAATTCCACCTTTCATTTTAATTACATTGTGTTGAGCCTATGCAAGAATTGATGTTTTAATTACATTGTGTTGAGCCCGTGCAAGAATTAATGGTGGGGGGATATTGAACCAAAATTAGAATGCAATATACAAAGTCGATTCATGTTAGATTAAAAGATAAACAAATTTCCAATTAACTTACTTGTACATAATTTTCTTTTTAGGTTTGGCTCTTCAAATACGGTAATGGACAAAAAATCTCCCTTAAACCAAAATCGAAAGAAAATAGGAAGCAATAAAGAGAGTGTATTAGGAAATAATTTTAGTCTGTATGCATATTGTAAGTATTATGATTGAGCATCAAATTGATTGTTTATGTGGTTTAAGTATTTATCGTACTACATGCGAAGCTTACTTGCAGGTCGATGAGTATATCACATCAACATGGTTATTTTTGGACTTTTCAAGGAATTAAGTGCAAGACTCCCAGTTTCAGCTATATCTTCATTCATACTGCAAAACAACACAACAACAATTAACATGGCAGTCATTTCAAATGATTTTATGACACCGATTTAATTGTAGGCCCCGTCAATACTTACTGCTGCTACAACAACCTCAGAATGGATAAACTTGATTTACCATGTAAAGCATAGAACATGCTTTGAAAGGGTATAATGCACACAATAACGATATTCAATAACAATATTCAATATGACCTGACCATATATCAGCTTACGTTACAAACTGATTTAATGGTATTATCTACCATGTTTGGAGATACAGATGCACAAATATGAAATTGGAGCAAAAAAAATTGAAATAAGAGAAAACATGCCACAAAGCATCTGCGCAATTACGTTAAAATGGTAACGAACCCTACAGTTTAAAAATGATTAATAATTCACTTTTTTTAAATGTTTATCCTTGCATTTCAACATGAAACCATACGCACAAATTTCATTGGAGGTGTGTATGTTACCAATGACGATTTAATGTCTTAAGATTGCATAAGCTCGATAGCGAACCATTCTGTACCTATCCAAATATGTAGCCACCGGATTTCAATAATTGGTACATTCAACTCTCCATTTTAATTAACAATAGAGTTATCACTTGGTCGAAAAACTAATGGGAAGCTACTATTTATCATTTGCACCATTCCATTTATATATATTTTACCATCTATATTCATGAGAGAATATTAAACTTGGAAAACCTAACAAATAATATAGCATTGCCTCATTTCCTATCTATTGTATACAACTACTATTTATCATTTGTACCATTCCATTGATTACTATCTTTTACCATCTGTCTTTTACTATCTTTTGCCATCTATATTATGAGACGTAATTTCAACATTGGGTTTTTAAAATATATTATATGCTTAAATGATCACATGTAATACCAGGTGGAAAAATACGGTTGAGCACGAGGATGTTAAAATAGATAAAATGTAACCATCAAAATAAATAAATACATAGCATTACTACATCAGTATAACATACATAACGTTATATCGCCAATCCATTTTTTTCTGCACCACGAACCCAATAATTCTGGGAAAACAAAAAAATTCAACTTTATGTTGAACCTGTCATCGTTGGGAATATAGATGTAAGCATGTATGCCTTGTGTTATTTCACTTGATGACTACTTTATTTTTTCACTAATTATCCAATTTATCCTCATGGACATGGAGTTCTGGAAAGCATTTAACTTCTGCTATTTAATACTTAAACCTAACCATTATGAAAACTCATGTATACACTGTATTATTTCACCACTTATTTTAGGACCATGCTCACGGTCAACCAATTACCATACATTTATGTTATTCATGACTTTTTTAACTTAAATGTAAGCATGGCATTAAAATTATTTTCTTTTGACCCACGACAACTTTTGTAATTATTCCAGGCTACTCTTGATGTTTTGGGAAGATATCACATAAACGATGTAATAAAAATCTCATGAGAGTGTTTCGAGTGCATTTTACCAAAGCTGCATCTTAGTGATGCATATTATATTCTAGCCACTTCTGTTGTTTCAATATTCATAAATGCTTATGACTCAATATTTGCTGGCCAGGTTGTAATTGTTGATTTTATTTTATTTTGCACCTTAGATACTTTTATATATTAAGTTTCAGGTATTCAAATTGTAATATATTTTTAGTTATCACTGTATGCCTAGAACTGTGCCCTGTATTGGTTCTTTTTAGCATTTCACATACTCTTGCATATTTATTATAGGACGGTGATGATGCATGATGTTACACTTTTTTTTCCATAATCGATTATTTTTTTGCAAAGTCTGCATAATTTAAAGGTTAGTTTATTAATATGGAGTGAAATATAATCCTAGTGACACAAAGATGACACAACGTATGACTCTACATGAACTTTTGATCAATGAAAATTATTGCTATGAAAGTTTTAGATTTAATGGTATGTTTTTTTTTTTTTTTTTTTGGTTTATCACCACCTAATGATATTTAACCAACCTGGTTAGAATTAGTAGTGGATGAAATTAAGTCACTCCTCTTTGTTGCAGCTTTGTTTTATACCTAAATGTTATATATTTCAACTGTTGTGCATTTGCACAGTTCACTTTATTCACTCAACTGCTCTGCAATGACTAAAAGTACAAGAAGCCATCGTTAATATACCAACTTTGGTAGTTTGTGAATAAACAGTAAGCATAGTTTGATTGGAGCTTCAGGTATTAGGCGATGTTTCTAAACCAAGAAATCTTACCAGTAAAGAAAATGATGCGTTCACTTCGTTTTAGACTTTGTAGTGTTGCATTGTTGCTCCATGTTTATTATTATTGCCATCTATAAATCAATTGCAAATAATTATTTCATGTTTTTTCCAGTTACTACTATATTTTGCCAAACCCGTGTGCGAAGCACAGGTTCACACTAGTGAATAATTCAAAATCGTAGTATATATATACCATAGCATGCCTGAACTTAGAAAGAATCTTATTTTTAATAGGTTATTCTATTTAATAAATTAAGATTTCTGTCCACAAATATATGAACGATCATGGAGCAAGATTATTCACTGTATTATGAAACATATTGATCACTTAATTTTATATTCATGTGGTTATCATGAGACATCTATACAATTAATCAAGAAAACAAATACACTAACATTATAGATGTTTGATTAATGGTTATATTATGGGATATATTGATGGCTTAAGTTAGTTTACGTTTATGTTAATTAGCTTGCTTTGCACACTTAGGAAGCTACTGATATGGTCTTTTCTTGAAATTAATCCAATATTATAAGGAAATCCGGGATTAGCTGCTCTTGTTCACTTCTTGAGTGAATGTTAAATTATAAAATATAGCTTTTGGTAACTGGTTCTTTGTATGGGTATTGATAAAAAGATGTTTGCTTTGTGATTTTAGCTTATCTATTTGGAATGGTTGATTTGAAAGGTGGCTAAAAGAAGGAGATGGGTTGTTGCATTATTTGTTGTGGACAAACCTGAATCTCTCATTTAGGGTTCATACGTAATGCATTTTTATTCATATACGACAACTTACATGGTTGCTTCTTTCTTGGTGAATCATATTCAAGTTCAAGACCATGTTCTGTTTTTTCATTATCTTTTCCAAAACTGTAATTTTGTTAATATAATTGCAATGTAGGAAGACATGATACATCTTTATGGGAATTGACTTTGTTTTGTTGAGCTTAAATTTAAAACTTCATCATTTGTGTTAAATAACCTTTTGTTTACCTTAAAATGCTTGGCAATTGTTTTTCGTCACTCATATTAGAAATGCATAGACATGACATCAGATTTTAATAGCCATTGGGCAACATCATTGCTATTACTTTTTTCCTTATATATTTACAGCTTACAGTGATTTTGTGATTCTGTCTACACATTAATCCCTATCGTTATTTGAGACTCACATGCCCTATGTCTTAGTGCAATTAAATCATAACTTTGGCTATTTGAGTTCACAAAAGTATTAAAACACTACTATCTTCAGCTAAGAGCAATGTACGTTTTTTTGAACTTGCACTTGAGTTGAAGTTGGAAATGAAGATCAGTTGTAACTGATATAGCAATGGACACTAAGTGAAATTGAAACAATCCATGTTGAAATAAAATGAATATAAATGAACGTGAGAAAAACAAATAAATGTTGACATTGAATTTGAATGATTGGATAAATGAATTTTAATGGTCGAATAAATGATGAACAGTAGTTAGTAAACTATAATAGGCAATAATAAAACAATTTAACGTCAGACAACTCCACATCCATCCACTCATTAAATATTCAAAGGTAAAATATTCTAAATTGACTTACAAGCAACTCCATCCGTAAAGTATGAACAAAGGGTTGAAAATATATATTTCATGGGCTTTGAAATTTCTAAGTCAGTTACCTAGAAATGTAAATTTATAGAGGAATCATAAAGATTGATTTAAACAAGGTAATGCATGAATAGAAATACCTTATTCATCACATTCATCCATATAATAAGGTTAATATGATCACATAATTCATTATCAATCTTAACACTAATCATTCTTTCCTAACGGCAGTTGCAACATCAGAAAGTAGTAACTCATTGCATACTGTTTGCTAACTATCATCCTAACTCCATTTAAATCCACATTTAGATCATATCAAATCTGAAATCCAATTAGATTTGAAATTAAAAACTGTTTCACTTTCTGGTACATAATCTCAAGCAAAATGTTTGGCTATTAAATATTTCAGGCGTCTTTGTAATTTAACCAAGTATGATTCATTGTGCTTCATTTTTATATGTGAATTGGCTATATTATTTTATTACTAACTCATTAGTTGCTGCTTCCATTTTCAATTTCGTTTTCGGTAGCCTATTGTATATTTAGTACTATTAGTGATGTTTTAACTATTAAATATCTTGCTTTTTTTCAAAAAAAAATGATTTTTTTTTTGTAATTTGTGCAAGTGGAAAATAGGTTGAAGGACAAACTTAGCAAATTTTCTGGTGAAAAGTATGCAAAGTTTGGAATTTAGGGAGAATGCACATTTTAGTGTAAAAGGGGAAATGATAGTGGGCCCTTTGAATTCGACTTTTGCACTAAAATTTGTCCTTCTCTCTAAATTCCAAACTTTGAATACTTTTCAAAAAAAAATGGTAAGTTTGTCCTTTAAAAGAAAAATCCTCTTTATAAAATATATAAAATAACATATCCTCTAAGTTTTTGAAACTTGCATAACCATTTTAAAAGAAAAATCCTCTTTATACAATATATAAAATAACATATCCTCTAATTTTTTTGAAACTCGCATAACCAGTAAATTTATACTTGGAAATAATCAACATTTATTACACTAAAAAACTACGTATAAAATATTTAAAAACCTACATGTATTTATAAAAAAGATATTTGCTTGAAAATAAATTGGACTTCGATTTGAAAATTTTCATACCACATCATGTAGGTTTACTATAATTAGTCCACATATGGTTGAATTAATGCATATATATTATGATTAGATGCAAGCCCACCTGGACGTGTCTATATACTCGTAATGAATTAAGACAATAAGAAAAGAGCAAAGACAAATATTTTCATGCAACTACGGCAACTGGATCAGGCCCAGCCTTATGGGTAACCTGCCGCCTAGGGAGGGTGCATGGCGAAGATCACTGCTTTATTGAAAATAAAAGATCCATAATACCAAGCCGACATAACACTATGTAAGCTCAATTAAATGAACTTATATACTTTACTTGTCCTAAAGTAATTGTCATTCTCTCTTGATCGATAGAAGGAAATTTTCACTATGAAAGTCTAAACTTACATTGTTACCTTTTTATTTTGCTTAGTTTTCAAATTATTATCTGAAGAGATAACATGACTAATAACTACTAGGTAAAAACTAATACATATGGGATGTTTCACTATATGTAACAGAAAGAAATACCTTAAGTCCTAATATAATGTAGTAATTTATAATGAAATAATTAATAACTCCTTATGACTGATTCCTTATTAGCCGCCATCTTTCATCCTAGCTAAATTAAGCGCCTCGTTTCTTAAAATAATATTCAAAGACTTGTGATGCAAATTTACCCACAAGTCTATAATCATCTAATTCAGTCAGACCGTGGAGCTTATCAGCTGTTGGCATTGATATCAAAAATTTAGGATACGGTTTGTGATACGTCCGACGTGTTGGACGCGTCGCAAATAGTAACGATCCATTTTGGACACTTTCTAACGGCCCCATCAACGACTATTTTTCCAACCGCTTCAAATACCCCTCCTTCCATTTCTTCTTCCTCACCAACAACTCTCTTCACTCACTCTTCTCACTCTACAGCTCCAATGTCCATCCGACAATCAAAGCATCATTGGTCCAGCAAGACAACTAGGTTTTTGCTGCAACGTGTCATTACTGCATACGACAGAATGCAGTAACAACTAAAAGGGGATTCATAAAGCTATAGCGGAAAGCTATAATGCTACAGCAGTGGAAATCAATGGACGAAGAACAAAAGATTTTCTAGAAATGATCGACGATAACAAAGTTCGACGTAAACACAATAGTCTTAGAAGAGAATGTTTAAAATAAAAAAAAAAATTGAAAAACAAAACTGGAGCTGATTATGATTTTGTTCTACAGACTGTTTCAGGCTTGGTGGAATGGTTATATGATCGTTTAAAGATACTTAGTTTTGTTGTTTAAAAAACCAGTTAGTAATAACTATTTTTCTAATGGAAATTTGGTCCGAGTATTATGAAATATAAAAGGACACTGCTTGACCATTTGGATTTACAACAACTATTTTAAAGAACAAACGCAATTGAAAATACGACGCATATGCCACCAGCTTCTACGACCGCTTTTACTCAAGAAAAGCAACCACAACAGTGTACTCCTTTTGCGCCTGGACCATATGCAAATCCATGGGTTTTTTATGAATTTCAAAGTCAGCTAAATGTTATAGAAGAATAAGGGCAAAGTATGCCAAATTTGAATTCAGCATCAAATCATTCTTTGTATCAAGAACCGCAGACCCAAACTCCTGTTCGAGAAATTCCCCTGCAGCAAAATCGAAACATTGTTTCATATTCAAGTCGACGTGGAGTTTTCAGAAAATATCATGGTGAAATCGATGAGAAGATGGCTAATATAGCCGATTACGTCCACACTCGAAAAGTGAAAAGTCTCATACAACTATGGAAAGTCTGAACATAAACAGTGTACGGTCAACATGAAATTCTTTAAGCTACGCAGATTTGATAGCACGTGTTAAACGTTTGAGTGAAGAAGCTGGATTTATTTCCAGTGAAGCTTTACACATTTACACTGACCAACAACACAGATTTATTCAACATCCTAAACGATGACGACGCAATATCATGGTTGTCGCATGAGGCGCACCTTGAACGTGTTTCTGTTAACTACAAAGCTTATCCAATCAATCAAGGAGGTGATAGCAAATGACATCTACAACTATTTCAGTTTCTGTTGTATTTCTGCATTTGTGTTTTAATGATATTGTTGTAGTTTATACAGTTCTCGTTTAACATACTCACTCAAATTAATAATCACAAATTAAAATGATTCACTTAAATGGTCCTCTTAAATAGTCCGCTTAAAGCAGCAAACGCATTCACCAGTCTGCTAAAATGATCCGTTTAAATGGTCCGCTATGATTCTCCGCTTCTGCATACTGACGCACCCTTAGCATTTAAACCATTGTTTAAATTTTTTGATTCAATCAATGCTAATATGATTGATATGCTCAGTCTCAAATTTATGTTTTTTTAAACAAAATAAAAGTGGAATGAGGGAGAAAAATGAGTTTTCGGTTTAGATATAGAAGTTCAAATATTAAAAGGAAAAGTCTATTTAGACGCAAAATGGTGACACAAGTTTGGACACAAGCAATCTCAACCACTTGATTTCCTCCTGAATTCCACCTTCCACATAAAGATAAACAAATCATACCGTCCAGATTTTATGTCTTTAATTCTATGTTTAATTTTGTGTCCCAATAACCGCTTCCATATTAAAATCATTTAAATTGTGCACAAAACTTTAAAACATGGATTTTCTGAATCCACAATTATTAGTGGTTTAAATTCAGTTTTGATTTAATACTGAACCTTACGATTTTAGGATTTAAATTCCATTTTGGAAACCTGGGTGGTTGACATGTACTTGTTTAGGCACATCTCTGTTTTTTAGGCAAATGAAGCAAATACTTAGGGCCTCATCTTTGTGGGACAATACATGCATAGAATAATAAATAATTTTGAAAGTAAAAGGCTTTACTTACACCTTCCAAACTGATCTTTAATAATAATTGCAAAACCTTTAATATCATACTTCTTTGGTGTTAGTCTGAACTATCAAAAATTCCTTTCATATTATTGAATCTTAAAATCACTAAGATTTCACAACTATGTTTTTTCTATAAATTCAAAATGCTTCTCTACAAATATTATCAAATTTTAATCTTTAATAATAGTTGTACTACCTATGTCAATGCTTTTTTTTTTTAATGTTAGTTTGAACTATAAAAAATATCAGTTATATTATCAATTCTTAATACCATTAAAATATAATGTAACAACTATATTTTCTTCACAAATTCAAAATGTCTTTCTGTAAACATTATAAAACCTTAATGGTCTAATAAATAAATTTGTATTTAAAATCTCACACTATAAATTTTAAAATATCTTAATATCACTTAAAAATAAAAATAGTATCTAACAAATAAACTTTCTATACAAATTTGTTCTTTATTAATTAATGCTATAAATAAAAATTCAAAGTAAAAACTAACTACACATAATTTTCATGTAAAAATGTGCAGGTCATTCTTTTATTGAATGCATTAAATATATACAATTCAAATAATTATACTTCTATACTTCTGTGTAAACTTCAATTTGTTCTTTGATAGATGCGGACAGTTCTGAAAATACTACAACATTCACTAATTCTCCAACTAACAAACTAAAAAATGGGATGAATATATCAAAATAAAAGCTTTACAATGAACACAATGAATGTAAGTTATAACTTAATTACCATCAATTATCAGAAGCTGATAGACAAATCACTGTATTTCGTACTTCTTCCAATTTGAAGTCCAATTCCGACTAAAACCGTGTGAGGTTCATAAGATATCATGGATTAGTCAGCACAAACAATATCATAGTAACCACGTAATTAAAGAAAAGGCGAACAAAGTTATCATTCTAAAGAAAATTGCTAAAAGAACAAAACATGGCTACTATGCCTGAAGCTCAAGCTGCAAAATATGATATTCCAATATATCAGATTTCATCCTCGTCTTCTACATGATCTTAAAAAAGAGCCAATTACAGCAAAAATACAAAATAAATATTCATATTAAAAAGTTAAGGAAATAGTGTGAAAATATTTTAATAGGTTTCCCTAAAAAAGCCAACCTAACCATCACTTGGAAGTTGATTATTATTGGCTTCTTCACTATTCACTTTCAGAACTCAATGGCACAGTCTTCACCCAGCACTTCGAAATTTTTTACAGTCATATAAAAATAACTTCAATGAGAAAATAGTCAACATAACTGCAGATATTCATATTGCTCCTCAGCTGAAGTCTACATGAAACCCACTGTGAGGAGATTTATACATGAAATTCAGCAACCGCTCGATTCTAAATCTGTTAAAACTGAACTTATACATGAATTATAATAGACCGATGCAGATGATCCAAACAGTAAGACAGAAAGCTGAAGACAGACAGCATGTTCGGTTCAAGAGGAATAAATTTCACTTTTGTAAGACCTGTTGGCCTCTTAAACTGCGAACGCATACCCTGTTTAACTTCATTTTCGTTTAAATGACCCTGCTTAAATGTCTCTTTCGTTACCGCAAAGACAACCGAAATAAAAAAGGGTGATTTATGTATCATTTCTTTGCATCAATTGGCAAGGCTATTAGAGAGCTGAACTAAGAACCAGAATACAGCTAAGTTGACTTCCGCACTTACTCAGTTTTTACTTTGGCTGACAAACATTCAGAAACGGAGCAGACATTTCCATTGATTATATGAATTCGAACAAATCTTTCATTGGTGCACGAGAGCAATTGACAAATGTAATAATTTATCATATATGTAAATACGAATGTTTAACATCAAATGCAGAGGAGAAACCAACTGAATGCTAACACGCACGCGCATCGCGTTTTTAGTGAATGCAAAGCTTTTTAGAATACATGGTCTAGAGATGCAGCAGATATATATTTCATGTACTTTTTCCCCATTAATAGCTCATTAATAAATGTCTAGTATTGCCAGTTAAATACAGCACTAGCCTTTTCTTTTCATGTTACACAAACCTTTTTCAAGTTAGATAGACCAACTGGAAAAATATGACAACATATGCTCAAACTATGAAGTCTGACATTCATTTTCCAAACAGTCAAAACTACAAATGCTACTGTAAGCATTTAATACCTCAGGTGCCTGATCTTGATAAGCTGTAACATACTTCTCCAAGAAATCCTTGTTGCTTAGCTTAAAATGTTCTGCAGAAATATTAGTGTTAACCAGTTTCTTCTTCACAAGTATATCCATAACAAGACACCTTGGCATGATCCTCTTCTCCAAACTCAAAGAAAAAAGCACTGGATATTCTGCCAAATAAGATGGCTCATGCTGCCTTTTATTAACAAAAAAATTCATTACCTGTTGAATCTTCTTTTCTGATGCAAGCATGCACCACGGATATCGAAGGAATGCAGAGGCAAAATTTTCATCAGACCATCCAAATCTCTTATACAAGCTCACTTTTTTCTTCCATGTCGACGGACTTGTTGAAGAAATGACATAAAGTCCTTTGCAAAACAAAATGGTACATGGATCAAACCCCTTAGAAGCGACTAATTGTACCATCTTCTCAAACTTTTTTGCCGGCTGAAGTAGCATCCTTGGAAATTTGATAGAAAACTTTGAAATATTTTTATTAGGAACTCCATGATATGTCAATGTTCTAATATTAGGGAAGAAATTGGTTTCTAATTTGCTCTGCAGCAAAGGGGAACTGGAAATAAGAGCACGGACTAATTGTTCTCTAGTTTTGTAGAAGGATTTAAATAGTGTTATGTTTGGCTTCATTCGGTTTTCTAAGCTCGTTTCCAATACATGGGGATTGACAGACACGAACCTTCCAAGCTGAGCATTTGAAAAACCAAGGTCCAGGAAGAAATCGAACTTAGATTTCAAGACAGTTGTCAGATTATATGAGGGGTCCTTTGCGAATTTCGCCATTAATTTTGCGATTTGGGGGTCTGCGAAATCATAAGATTTGAGAAGTTTGGTCACTGCTGTGATAGTATCGTCTTCTATGGCTGACGATGACCATTTTCTGATTCCATTTTCATGAGTTTGAGAGACTGACAAGTACTTTATGAACTGATATTGAGTTTTTCCGATTACTGGATTTGAAATTGGAATTTTAACAATAACTCTACTAAGTAGAAAAGCAAACATTGTGCAACTGAAGGAAGATGGAAAGGTAAGTTGGAGGTGAGACTTACAGTTGTAGGGTTTTTGCTTCCACCATTAGACGACGTAGAGTGAAGGCTTGGAGAAAGGACCCGACGCTTTGGGCCTTTAGGGTTTGAGGGTGACAATATATTATGAACCGCCTGTAACAGCATTTCCAACAAAGTTGGGTGCATTATCTCCCGTAATTCACACTACGGAAATCCCGGACTTTGGGTTTTGCCAACAGATTTCCACTCACACATTTGTTCAACAAACATTCGGAAGCGCAAACGAATAGATTATTTCATTATTCGTTCATTTATAAAATTATTTATGATGCTTTTAATCTTCTTTATATATGTTTACGTTGAAATGGCACATAAACGGTAAAAATTGATAGACGAACTGATCGTTATACGACAGATGTAAATATTGGACCAGCACATACTCCCATGCATTCTACGTTGATCACAGACGTTGCATGTTCTTTGCACGACTTTCCCGCCACTATTTTGCATCGCTTTAATCCAACTGTAGCGACGCCACATGTATGAGTTAGAATCTTTGTTATTTGATGCACATCTTAACAGTATACAAATGTTATTTGTTTATGTAGTTTAACATTGATAAATTTTACATTTAGGTTCATAACATAGCTATGTGTGGTAGTTAGTATAAGTGTATGTCGGAGTATTGTGATACTTTACTAGAGCTCAGTTTGTCTAAATTACATGTGTCGCCTTTCAGTGACTTTCCTGTCTTACCTAGATTTGCACACGTAGACCGCAACATTGTAGAGGCTTTCAGTGAGAGAAGGTGATGTACTACTCATACATTTCATTTTTCTCATTTTGAGTTAGGATTGACTTTCTTATATTTTTTATATGCTCACCGACATAGAGGTTGGTCGATCGGACTGCATGCTTGTTCTATTTGATAATTCATTTAAGGAGTTTGAATCGCATTGTATTCTATTCAGATTATAAGGTTGTTGAGGAGATGAACAATATAGTTATCTGTGCATTCCTATTATATCTTTTTGGGTCTACTTTTTCTAGTAACAATAAAGGTACTGTTAACACCAAAATTTGCACCAGTCAAAAATAAAGAAGCAGAAGACCCGAAATAAGAAAAAGAGTTTCGGGTAGCGAAACCGGAACCATGTATAGAAAGAGCCTTGAAGGAGGCTAAGGCAATACCGAGAGCAAAGTCTGAGAGCTGTGGAACCGACACTAAGAGTAGAGAGTTAATACCGATAGCAAAGAGGTTCGGGTTGAAGCCGAGCATCAGCGTCAAGTATTGCTAGGGAAAGCCCGAGAGCCCAAAGCTCGATACCAAAGCACAAGGGTATCGGTCCGATACTAACAGTAGAAATTCAGAAGCAGCGTGAAAGACATGAGCAAAGCATGATGTCGACACCAGCATATAGTGGACTATTAGCTTGGTAACGACACCGAAAGTAGGAAAGCAAGGACGTGAAATCGATACCCTTATAATAAAATTTTCTTAAGGGAGCAATCATAGTAATTATTCTAGAAGAGCAAGAAAAGAGGAAGATAAATACGCAAAGTCAACACCAACGTGTGTTAAACAATTAACTTAGCTCGGTATCGGTAGCGGAACATGAAGGCAAGTCTACAAAGATGTCACCCAAGGTTCCGACACCGAAAGAGAAAAGAAGGTCAAAGCACACCGAGGCAATGGAAATATGGGATCATGAGAATTGACACCATCTACCTGAGTTGAGAACACGAAACCGAAACCAGATTCATCAGAGAAGTAAATGGTTGAAAGCAAGCATAACAAAGCAAAGGAACCGCTATCGGAGCCCCTAGTTTCGGTACCGATACTTACAAGCGAAAGCAGCATCCATCGATACAGATATTGTGAGCAAAACAAACAAAACTATATAATTTTGCTGTATAATATTCTTCCGCTGCAATAGTAAATCATTTCAGACCTTTTTTCCAATCAAAAGTTTAAAATGGTTGGTACAAGAAAAATTGAATAAAGATCTTTTGTACAAATCCTTTAAAAAGAAAGACCATTGTTAATGACACATCAAATTTGAATAAGGAGGATTCGAGTGTAATTCGACAATATTTTACCACATTTATCCATGGAATTCAATGGGAATGTGACTGAATTTAAGTCCGAAATTTGACAAAGGGCCGTCGAAAATGAAAAAAAAAACCCAAACATAGATACATATTGACTTTATTTATTTATTTTTGATGTGCCTCCTTATCCATTTTTGGTTTGTCATAAACATCATTGAAAAGAAAAAAGGGAAAAAAGCTAGATGAAGCTTGTTAATTACTTCAATGCAAATCGTGTTGTCGCTTCTATTGAGAAAAGTATTCATTGTAATTAGACTGTAATTAAAATATAACGAATTTTATGAAATTAAGATTAAAAATATACAAATAAGGTTCACAATTGAAAACAAATTTACATAAATGTAATTTAAATATTTTCAAAATCAAGGTTGGGTATAAAAGAGGGTGTATATATATATATACATATACATGTACATATACATATACATATATATATATATATATATATATATATATATATATATTGAAAATGGGTAAACCGCCTTATTAAAAACCTGAACTAGAACTCAGCGTGAGAACCAGACAGGAAAATAGAGTGCGGTGTTTATTGACAATGCATCAATAAAAGGTACAAAATAGTACACACTGGCTAGCAATACACATACACATCTGCTGCCTACCCAAATATAAAAGAGTGTAACACCGGTATAACTCACCCAACCCAAAAACATAAGCACAGAAGCATACACGTGCCAATTTCTAAAGTAGACAAAACAAAAGCCACGGAAACTTTCCCAAAATAAAAGGAAAAATAATGGCTTCAAAACCCTAAAAGCACTCGCCTTAAATCCATCTTCAACCCGTGTCAAGGAGATTTACTCCCCATCTTTCCCCAATTTCGATGTCTGCGCAGGCTAGTGTCTTCATCCGCCTCGATTTCTGTAGCAGATACCTGATTTCTATTTCTATAAAATCCCATCTATGATATTTGTCCATTGTTGATTGCTATGAGTTCTAAGATTTCTCTCATTCCATATGTGGTAGACGGTGGTAGTGATAGCACTGCAGGCGGCTTCTTGGCCAAACGAGGTTGTGGTGAAGCTGTTCTTCAGCATCAACAGTTCATCATCCAACCTCAACGTGCTCGAATTTGTCGGAGGAAGTCCAAACTTAAGACGACATTTAACCCAGAGATACGCCAAGTAATGCCAGTTGAAAAATAGGTGATCTCTTGTCTCCATTTCTTCGTCACATAAACACACATATGATTAATGTCGTAGCCCCAATTTACCATATGATCCTTAGTACTTAGACGATTTAAGATAGCTTTATACAAACACAGTGACATTTTTGGAGTACTAGTATAGTGCCAAACAAATTTGCACCAATCGGGTTCGCTGTCATGATTTCTGGAGATGTCCCATGCTAAGTAAAAGTTGAAACCATTTTTATTATTATTCCAAGTCCAGTAACCAAATTCCTCGTTATTTTGAACCTTAACTTCATTAATTTGGATAGACAGTTGTCTAGCAGCGGGTAAACAATTAGGATCAAGCACCCCATCTTGTAATATATGATTAACAGTGAGATTATCTCCCCTAAAGAGACTTAATTAGTCCCAACCAAGTAGTTTAACCATTATACAATTATTAAGCCAAGGGTCGAACCAAAGCATTGTGTCCCGTCCATTGACAATACACTGATTAGTACATTGCATCCTCTTTTGCCTGTGTTTAAAAATAATTTTCCAAGTACCCGAGCTGTTGTTATGAATATCCATTACCCAGAAAAGTTTGCCATTACAATATCTGTTCATCATCCATTTTTTCCATAAATTATTACCGTTGATAAAATGCTAGAGAAGTTTTAGGGCTGCTGCAGTTTTTATATCTTTGAAATTTCGTAATCCTACCCACCTTCAGGTTTAGGAGTACATAATTTATCCCACGCAATCTTGTGACTTTTCCCTACCTAAATGAAATTTTCACATAGCTTTTTAATTTTGCCTATCGTTGCCTCTGGCAATTGGTATGTCAACATCCTATACATAACTATGGGAGTAATAACAGTCCTAATCAATTTAATTTTCCTGCCATCGAAAGAAATCTGCAGTCCCAACTGTTCATTTTACATCTAATTTGTCAAACAATTCACCACAGTCTAAAAAATGGAGATAATTATTAGAGAGGGAGACTCCTAAGTATTTTACCAGCAGCCTACCTTCACTCATATTAAGAACCTGTAGCAGTTGATTATTATTGATTACACCTTTGCTGAAGTAAACCTTTGATTTTAAATTGTTTATTTTAAGGCCAGCAATCTCCTTCAGTTGATTTAACACATAGTTGATCATCTTTACCCCATCTATCTTGGCTTTTGCAAAAAACATTAAATCATCTACATAGATTAGCTGAGTGATAATTGGCTCTTGTTTATGAATAGGCTGAACAAACTTAGCGTCCGCAGCCTTAAACATTAATATCAAGAGAAATTCCATAAAAATGAAAAAAAGATACGGGGATATAGGGTCTCCCTGCCCGAGACCTCTGTTACTATGTAAGAAACCTTTTGGGCTGCCTTGAACCAAGATAGAAAAAGTAGGAGCGGAAATACAGGTTTTAATAATACACACAATCTTTATCGGAAAACCCTCTTCTAAGCATATGCTATATGAAATTTCTGTTTACCATATCATACGCTTTCTGGAGGTTAATTTTAATGAAAACTCTACAATTGCCTTTGATGTTGAATTGTCTTATTTGTTCATGTGCTGACATGATATTCTCTGCAATGTATCTTCTCGGAATAAGGGTCGTTTCATTATTAGATATCAAATGTTTGAGGTATGGTTTTATTCTATTAGACAACACTTTAGAGATAATTTTATAAATGACATTGCAACATGTTATGGGTCTATAGTCTGATATAGCATTAGGTTTATCACTTTTAGGAATAAGAGTTAAAAAAGTGTGATTGATTCCCTTGGCAAGCTTACCAGTGCAGAAAACCTCTTGAATCATCTCTAACATACTCAATTTAAGATCCTCCCAATGAAACTTATAGAATTTAGCTGTAAAACCATCGGTCCCAGGACTTTTATCATCTAGAATGGAAAAAACAACACTATGGGTCTCCTCCATTTATCTTGGCTCAAACAAGTGCCTTTTTCCCCTATCATTAACGACAGTAATACAATTAATATCGGGAAAGGAATTAATCATGGGATCATCATAATTAAAAATTCCAGTAAAATAAAGAACAACCTCCCTTTCAATTGCGTCTGCATCATGCACTAGTTCACCATGCCTCCTGATGAGAATACTCCAATTATTTATATGTTTCCTTAGAGACATTTTGGCATGAAAAAATTTCGCATGAATCCTCTTCGGTAAGCCAACTAATTTTAGCTTTTTTGCTTAGCATTACTATCATCAATAGCGCATTGATCCTTCCATTTATTATAAGCATCTCTAAGATTCTCAAACTTATATCATCAGTAGGATTTTCATCAATTTCACCAAGAGCATTTTTGTAATTTTCCTCCAGAATTTTGAGTTTATCTCCATTTATTAGGCTCAGATAATTCCAACCTTTAATGTAGAATTTGCAGGTCTTCAAAAAAATTAGGAACTTGTAAATCTTTGAACCTTCCATGTATGTCTGCATCATATAATTTGCTGCATGGTAAAAAGTGTCTGTATATCCCTCTTTATTTGTCCACGAATTTAAAAATCTGAAAGGCACATTTTAAACCACATTATTTTTTCCTAAAGCTGATATATATAGGAATATGGTCGCTAATAGGTTTTGCTACCCCAAAAGCATTAATTTCTAGAAAAATTTCAATAAAGTGATGATTGCATAAAACATTATCTATTTTAGTAGCAACATCTTTCTTTCTCCAAGTGTACTTAAATCCAGCCATCGGAATATCAATCAGACCAGCATTTGAAATGCATTCAATAAGGCCAGTAATATGTCTAAACGGAACTACAGATCCCCCTTTTTTGTTACTTGGAGATAATATGTTGTTGAAATCACCAAGTACCATCTAAGGGATGTCTAAATTAATAGATTCTTTAACCAAGTCTATCCATAATTTCTCCTTGTCAAAAAGGAAATAACTAGCATATATATATATATATATATATATATATATGTAATTCTACAAGAAAACCCTCATGTGTTATCAACAATAATAGAAATGTGCTGATATGACATAGCTACGACGTTAGTTTTCCAAATATTTTTGTCCCAAGCCACGAGAATTCTTCCCTTACTCCTTGTGCAGTTATTATCCACCATATGCCAATTACCTTGAAACTTATTTTTTAAATTTCTAATCATGGTATTATTCAACTTATTCTCCAAAAGGCCAATTAAAGATAGCCTGAATTTGTTAAGGAACTTAATCACTTAATATTGCTTATTAGTATTATTAAGTCCCCTAACATTCCACGCTACGATGCTCATTTGAAGAATGCTACAGTGGAACGGTTTTCACATGTAAATGGCTTGAATTTTTTATGGTTTTATTACTCATAAATATCAGATACAAATATTTAACTATTTGTGAAAAAATAAATATGAAGAAGTACATGGCCAGTGGCGGATCCATTGTGTGTTAAGTGGGGGGATAGGACCCCACTGAACTTTTCTGATTTGTATTGAAATAAGGAACATCTGGAAAGGTTTCTAAGGTAAATTCACTCTATGTTTACAGAAGGACCCCACTGAAAAGTTGTCCTGGATTCGCTACTGTATATGGCACTACATTGATGTTGATGGTGGTGAGAACGGTTGCAACATTTGAAAGCGGACGAGGTGTTGAGTTAGAAGTCATAGAGTCTGGTAGTAGCCGAGTCATCGAATTTGTAGTGGTTACTTCGGATTGTGGGGGTAAGCGAGACCAAGGAGTTCGGTATTGAAAGGAGGATTACGTAGCATCCAGTAGAAAACCACGCAATGGGGTTATTAATGGTGGGTATTTCAGAGATACTAAGAGTTTGTCAATTGATGAAAATTTGAAGTTATTTGGTATTTTTGGAGTGGATTGATTGAAATTATAAGTATCTTATTGTAAATATGGAATCACGCAAGAAATAAAAGGTAAACAAAGGATAATTTATTCGGAATAACAAAAACAAGAGTAAATTGTTTTTTAATCTCCTGGGAGTTTTATGTTTTCTCTCTACTGGCAAAAACATTCGTAAGAGCAGATTTGATTAATTGATCAATCAATTCTCTATTTCATATATTCAACAACAAACTTTTTAGTCAAAATTAATAAAGAAAACTACCCTACCAATCAAAGTTCGTAAAATACACCCTAGAATTATTTTCACTGGTTGTAATTTTTGTTTGGACAAGGAATCTACACTGATTAACCACTATGTCATCATACATATACATATCCTTAATAATGATAATATACTTTGTTTTGATTATTTTCTTTTCCGTAACCCACCACATAACATTTTTCGGTAGTTTGCCATAAACTTTCTTTATATCTATAAGTACCATGTGTAGATTCTTTTTTTGCTCTGTAAAAATCTCTGTAGGTTGTCTTATCAAGAAAACGACTTCTGTGGTTGACCTCCTAGGACATGAAACCAAATTAATTTTTTGAAACATTTTTTATCCTTCTTAAACAATGTTTAAATAATCTCTCGCAAAGAATAATTGTATTACTTATAAGCTTAGTTCTTCCATAGTTTGTGCAACTTTGAATATCACCTTTATTCTTGAAGATTGAAACTAAAATATTTCTCTTCTACTCATCTAGCATCTTGTTTAATTTAAAGATATTATGAAGCAATTTATTAGTCAGGATATTCTTGTATCTCCAAGTCATCTCTACACCTCAACGAGATGTCATCAAACCTCCAACGACTTGTCTGCCTTTATTCATTTTAGGGTCTCCCTACTCTTGAATTCTTCGTCTATTGGAATCATCGAAAGAGTCTTCTGGCTTGATTCTATTACTACCAAAAGCATCATAAAAAATCTCCTAAAATGTCCACATTTAGTAGCAGTATATGCAGAAAAAAAACAAAATAAAAAATTTGATGGCAATATATGTTGAATTTCAATGTTTTCATGATTTACACAAATTATATAATTAGTATTATTCACTAATTAATTCAAATTTAAAAACAAGTATTTCAGATTACTTAGTCAATTTGACAATCTAACGCTTTCTATTGGCATTTGGAAAATAGGAAATTGACATATATTTTAGTTATAAAAAGTAACACGTCATAGTTAAAAAAAAATTGGTAGACGAACCTATGGCTCCCATAGAAAGGCAAAACACAAAGATAATTTCACTGATGATCTAGCAATCCAAATAGTTCACTTTCAACCGCATGGGTCAATGCATCAATTGAACTCGTATAATAGTCAAAAGCGTTATATAATATACAATCAGTAAAATGGAAATGGGCTATAGTACTGTATAATAATAGTCTACATAAACTAATTTAAGCTTCTAGGTCCTACTCTCTTGATTTCATAATCCAAACAAAAAAAGCATATCTTTACTACTAATAATGAAAACTCTTTCCACAAAATTACTAGACGTCGTTTTGAACTTCCAAAATGCCCTTAACCCTTCAAGTAATTCATCAGTCGCCCAAAACTTTCGATCTACCTACCGCTGTCTCTATTTTCCACAAAAGACCATCCCCCTTCCGCATCTTCATATTCCCATATTTGAAATCTGCCAACATACAAAGTCGCTATTTTTTGCAAAAATTGCAGTAATTTCTTTATACTGCCTCGAAACCGGATGAGACTTCGACCGATAGATTCCCACCTAAATTGCGAACAGTATGAAATACTCAGACGTTTTGCCCTGTGATCGAACACTGTAGATCTCCAAGGTAACTACCAGTTGTACTTAGAAAATAACACGTTGTATTCTCATATTTGAACTCTATCTACATACGAAGTCGCTATTTTTTTTGTAAAAAATGTAGTAATTTCTTCATATTGTCTCAGAACTGGACGAGACTTTAACCAGTAGACTCTCACCTAAATTACGGACAATATAGAATACTTGAATGTTTCGTCATGTGAACAAACATTGTAGGTCTCCAAGGTGACTAACAGTTGTAGTTAGAAAATAACAGGCTATATTCTCTTATTTGAATTCTACCTACATTCAAAGTCCCCATTTTTTTTGTGAAAACAACAGTAATTTCTTTATATTACCTCGGAACTGGATTGAGACTTTGACCGATGGTTCTCAACTAAATTAAGGACAGTATAAAAGCAAACACTATAGATCTCCAAGGTGATTAACGTTTATATTTAAAAAATAACAAATTAATTTACCAGTTGCCCAAAAATTTCGATCTTCCTTCCGCTGTCTCCGATTTCCACAAAAGACCATACCGCTTCCGCCTTCTCCATATTCCCATACTTGAAATTTGCATACATATGAAGTCGCTATTTTTTAAAAAAAAACATTGCATTAATTTCTTCATACTGCCTCGGAATCAGATGAGACTTTGACTGATAGATTCCACCTAAATTAAAGATAGTGTGAAATACTCCGACGATTTGCGCTATGCTCGAAATCATTATAGTTCTCCAACGTGACTACCTGTTGTACTCGGAAAATAGCTGACTATATTCCCATATTTGAACTCTGCCAATATATGAATTCGCTATTATTTTGTAAAAACTGCAATATTTTCTTCATACTGCCTCGGAACTCTCACCTAAATTACAGACAGTATGGAATAATCTAATATTTGGTCCTGTGAACGAACACTGTAGGTCTCTAAGGTGACTAACAGTTGTACTTAGAAAATAACATGCTATATTTGCATATTTGAACTCTGCCTACACATAAAGTCGCTATTTATTTTTTGTGAAAACTGCAGTAATTTCTTTATATTACCTTGGAACCGAATGAAATTTCGACCAATAGGCTCTCAACTAAATTACAGACAGTATGGAACACTCGGGTATTTCGTCCTATGAACTAACACTATAACTCTCCAAGGTTTTTAACGTTTACACTCAAAAAATAACAAATTAATTCACCAATCGACCTAAAACTTCAATCTACCTTTTGCTATCTCCATTTTCCACAAAAGATCGTCCCGCTTCTACCATCTCCATATTCCTATATTTGAAATCGGCCAATATACTAAGTTGCTAATTTTTTGTAAAAATTACTGTAATTTATTCATATTGCCCCGGAACCGGATGAGACTTTGACCGATAGATTCCCACCTAAATTACAGACAGTATGAAATACTCGGATGTTTTACCTTGTGATCATACACTGTAGTTCTCCAAGGTGACTACCAGTTATACTTAGAAAATAACATGCTATGTTCTCATATTTGAACACTGCTTACATACGAAGTTGCTATGTTTTTATAAAAACTGCAGTAATTTCTTCATACTGCCTGAGAACCGGAAGTGACTTTAACTGGTATACTCTAACCTAAATTACGGACAGTATGGTATAATTTAATGTTTCGTCATGTGAACTAACATTGTCGGTCTCCAAGGTGACTAACAGTTGTACTTAGAAAATAACAGGCTTTATTCGCATATATTTGAACTACCTACATACAAAGTCGTTATTTTTATGTGAAAACTACATTAATTTTTTTATATTACCTTGGAACCGAATGAGACTTCGCCCGATAGGCTCTCAACTAAATTACAGACAATATGGAACACTCGGGTATTTTGTCCTATGAATGAACACTACAGCTCTCCAAGGTAATTAACGCTTATACTTGGAGAATAACAAACTAATTCGCTAATCGCCCAAAATTTTCGATCTATCTTCTGTTGTCTCCATTTTCCATAAAAGACCATCCCGCTTCCGTCGTCTCCATATTCGCATATTTTAAATCGGCCTACGTACAAGTCGCTATTTTTTTGTAAAAATTACAGTAATTTCTTCATACTGCCCCAGAACCGGATGAGATTTCGACTGATAGGTTCCCACCTAGACCATAGACAGTGTGAAATACTCGGACATTTTTCCCTGTGATCGAACACTATAGTTCTTCAAGGGGACTACTAGTTGTACTTAGAAAACAACACGCTATATTCCCAAATTTGAACTCTACTTACATACGAAGTCGTTATTTTTTTTTGTAAAAACTGCAGCAATTC
The DNA here is from genome assembly GCA_030737875.1 of Allium sativum. Lineage (NCBI taxonomy): Eukaryota > Viridiplantae > Streptophyta > Magnoliopsida > Asparagales > Amaryllidaceae > Allium > Allium sativum. The sequence goes on along the minus strand of CM060927.1, from coordinate 253,075,561 downwards.
TTCATGTTGTCTCGGAACTAGATAAAACTTCAACCGGACTCTCACCTAAATTATGGATAGTATGGAATACTCGAATGTTTCATCTTGTAAACAAACACTGTAGGTCTCTAAGGCGACTAACAGTTGTACTTAGAAAATAGCAGGCTATATTCACATATTTGAACTCTGCCTACATACAAGGTCGCTATTTTTTTTTTGAGAACTGCAATAATTTCTTTATATTACCTCAGAATCGTATGAGACTTAGACCGGTATGCTCTCAACTAAATTACGAACAATATGGAACACTCGGGTATTTCATCCTATGAACGAACACTATAGATCTTGTAACACCCCACACTTTTCTACGCCAAAATTTCGAAAAAAATCAAAACTTAAACACTACCAAGCATGGAGCGTGTATATTTGGTACCTACAATAAATGAGCATGAGCATAATCAGAGTACATGTAACAACCCGAATTCCGACATACCGAATTTTTTTCAAAATTCTAATCTATTGAAACTCGTGTTGGTTTTGTCTAACATCCTGCAGAAAAGACAGAGATATAAGATATATCAGAGCTCAGAAACCATCTCACAGCAGAATGGATAAAATAAAATATAATAAAAATATAGCCTTATCCAGACAATAATACTGGTTAACCAGTATCCAAAGCAATAATATCTCTACCACACATCTAATCCGCGAGCATGTTATAATGAGGGGGTCAGAACACAAATTTTGGCGACTGGATTTAAACTACACATTTTGGATAACCCTACATATACCATTCAGTAACATTTTCTTATTCATTAGGCTACTTAGGTTAATAGCACTCAAGGCTTTCTCACATGTCGTACCCATATACTTCCCATTGAATTAACCTAATACATTATATATATAGCTACTCCCAACATTAAGGTATACCCCACGGATCTACTCGCATGGTATCCGCCGTAACGCCACAAAAATATACGCAGTCCTTCATACTACGCCGGAACGATGTACGGATCTCTGTAGAACAATGCTATGTTCCGCATAGAACCGTCATCGTCATGCTACGCAAACATACATACTGCCACCTTCGACTGAATCAGATTCCATCACAAAGAAATGCCCTAGAGTCTACAATACACCACCTGGAGAACACATGCATGTATCTGGACTTTCTCACGTACGTATCGTCAATCATACTCGATGCCATAACCTTTACGATACACCATTCGAAAACGGTATGCATGTATCCACACATATTATCTATTGTGCACCGAGATCCGTAATAGGGTTGTATCAGAAACATGAAACTCGATTGGGATCTTTTTCAGATATATGTATACACAGAAGCTATGGTTTGCATTTTCATGGTAGCTATGGTCCTAGCAGACCCCTTCCTCAACTAGTGAAAGACAAACAGAATTGAGAGCTGGTGACGTGGCCCAAAAAACAACAAACAACATACTAATTGGCCTGTACTGCTACCAAAGCCTTGATAGTGAAAGGTCGATGGTCCATAGGTTTAGCTCCCCGTCTTTCCGCATCACGCATCACGCTGACTGTTGATGATTGGTACTCGACGACTACTATCAAACAGATGGTTAGATCTGCCAATGGCAAACAAAAAAAATGGTCGTAACCCACGTAGTCACAAGGCAACAAGATCGTTGAATCACCTAAGCCACCCAACAGCCTACTGACTATCCCTTACCATGGCATCAAGGTATACCCATCAGGTAGTAACACGCAGACCGAATCTCTGCAAGCACAGCCTAGTGCTGCCACCGTACAGAGGACTACTAGGAGTACCGTCCACGTCCCAGGAAGCCACGTGCTTCCCCTTCCAGTCCTTCGACGCCAACAGAATATCAACAAAACAATAGGCAAATCAGGAAGAATAATCGGATTGACGTGCGCTCCCCTCTTGTCTCATGACACCATGACGATCTATCCCATTTAGTTATTCACCTTCAGACATACGAATTGGTCAAAGCGCCTCAGGATGATGTGTTATTAGGCCTTATGTCTAAAAAAAATTTAATTACGTGCCTGATCTACCTCATTAGATTTCCAGTTAACTTGGTTATTTCCATTCATATTGACTTCTTATTCAAGTTACGAAGCTCCTTTTGCTTATTAATTTCAGTTATATAACTTAACCCATTTAAGTTCATTAATAAGCCTTTAACATGTTATTCTTATCAGCAGATTTTAGATTCTCAAGTTTACAGATTACTTAATTTATAATTAAGCACAACTTATTGCATCACATAAGTTATCTCATTCCCTCTATCGTTAATTATAGCCAAAGTTATAATTTGCACTTGTCCCTAGGACAAGCTTACCAATTATCTCTCCTTGTCCCTTTTAAGGTTTATTCATAATAGGTTAGTATCATTCCTCGTTCATTCCAGTTCTTTTACTGTTGTAACTTTCCTTCATTTCCATTAATTACAATCAATGACATTTATTTCTATCCTGTTATATACATATATTCATATATATATATATATGCAACAGACCTCTCACATTAAGCCGACCACTTGTGGATGCTGGATTTGTCGGGCGGTTCCAGGCAGATTTCTACCACAAGTTGGACTTAACCTCGTGTTTTAGCACTGTGATATGTAAAATTACGCTCTTGACCCCTCACATTAACTTAACCACTTGTGGATGCTGGATTTGTCGGGCGTTTCCAGGCAGACTTCTACCACAAGTTGAATTTAAACTCGTGTCCAAGTGCGGTTACAATTTTCTTTTTTCTGTAAATTTAGGTATATTCATTCTTCTAAATTTCACTATAATTCTTATTTACAATCTTTTGGCATAATTTAAAATATTCTTAACAAATGTTCATTGTAAATTTCATAATTACAGTGTTCACAAAAATTCCCAATTCAGACAGGTGACTAATGGAAATAGGTTTTTGTATAACCCAACAGGTTAAGTATTACAGGTTAACAGGTTCATATAATCCCAATAGATTAAACAGATTTACTTAACCCCACAAATTTAACAGGTTTACTTACAGTTTCATTAACTAGTTTCACTTAATCTATAATTAAGCCAATCGATTTACATGTTCGTACAACCCCAAATTTCCAATCATATTCCGTGGTACTTAATTTCAACATACTTCAGAAGGATTACAGTTTAGCAGAGTAATCATTTCAGCATATTAAAACATTTCAACATATTTATTGTACATATTAACGTGGAATGCCAAACGATAAATATACCATTAGTAAAAAGGCATAACTTAAATCCACTCACCTAATAGCTTTCCAATTCATGAATCTGGTCCAAGCCTAACATTCCACGGCTCCCCTAACTGAATCTAGAATCTAAATAATCGTGGATTCATAATTCTCAAACTAAAAGAAAAGGGAAGAAATAAGAGAAATTTAAATCGATTAGATCCAAGAATTTACCTCACTTCGATTAGAGTTCTGAACACCCATTTGCAGATATACATTCTTTTCCTCCGGATCTTAAATCAGAATTTCCTCAAACTAATTATTCTATTTTCTGAAGAGAATTGAGGAAGAAGAAGAATGGCAGAGCTTAGGCAGCCTCTCAGAAAATATGAGGTTTAGTTAAGCGCTACTAGCCTATTTATATGTATTCTTGCACACGCAACGCTGAGTCAACAACGAATTGGTCTGAAAAATAGTATAGATTCGTCAAATGAATCTGCCCAGATCTGGGGTGGGTCGACCTTAGGGTCGACACACCCTTGCTTGGGTCGTCCCCCTAAGGAGTGTAGGTGGACCTCTAATCGGAAATTTCCCCCCGTGTTGTCTCGTTTTGCTTCTGGAATATTTTATTATTATTATTAAGTTTATATATATGAACCTTATGTGTATACAAACTTCTGATGCCCATAATTCCTTCGTACGTTATCCATTTTACGCAAACCAGGGATCTATCTGAACCAGAATTCCGAGACGAACGCAACGGTGATGCTGGTTCCACTTAATTCTGAATATTTTAGTTAAGTTATTCTCATTTTATTATCTTCAAGTATGGTTATAGTGTATTAGATTTTGGGGTGTTACATTCTCCCACCCTTAGGAAATTTCGTCCCCGAAATTTGTTAAGGGTAAAATTAAATAATCGCCCGCATATATACATCCATCATGCATGCGTCCAGTTTTTGCAAACATATGTGCACTTGTGTAGAGTGTAGTACATGTGTGCCTAAGCTGTACCTCCTATATGAATGCAAACTTTTCTTGAAAATCTCTTTGAAGACATGATGTATACATCCTAAATATACCGGCAATTTCTATATGAATGCAATATTTGAAAATCAAAATACTTTTTCATCCAAATTTTCCCACACTCTTATAGAGCAAGAGCGTAGTTCATTGTAATGGCGCGTTTTGTAAGGTATAATAATTAAGTTATTTAATTATTTAAATAACGAATATATTAAATAAACGATAGTTGAACGTATAATTATAATATAATTAAAATCGAGCGCGTAACGACGCGGCAGTTCGCCTTTTGGCGATTTGAACTTCAACTGAGTATACAGGGTTCGTTTTAAATCGGATCTCTGTGAAACAAGAAACATGTGGAGCTGGTGGAGTATATCTTTCTAGTGGAAGAGAAATATCGGGATTTCGTCGTGTAGATTTTGAGATACGTCCAAATCAAATTTCAGAAAAGTCGCTGTGGAATTCCTTTATAATTCGTAACGCTTTATTTACGTTACAAATGGATTTTTCAATATAAATTGAATATCGATTCAACCAAGACTTGGAATATCAAGTATATAATTTTTCTGGAGCTGTATGGTATACCACTGTGAATACAGACGATAATAATTAATTTTAATTAATTAATTTAATAATATTTAAATATATTTACATATTTAAATAGGCTATTCAAAGCGTTAAAAATAGCCAGTTTTGCAAACGAAGTCGGAATTCGACAAAACCAGTTTTATTGGATCCGTAATGTTGAATAGTTGTTAGATTCCAAGTTTCGTGATTTTTGAAGTCAGTATGTGGCCGTACGGATTTTTAGAGTGAAAAACAGTCGATAAATTGACCTTTAAAAATACGCTGTGTGAGCATACGGAGTCGGAATTCGATGAAACCAGTTTCGTTGGGACTATAATGTCGAGCTCTACCTACATGTCCAGTTTGGTGATTTTTAGATATCGTATGTAACCGCAGGGATTTTTAAAAGATAGAGAAGAGCATAAAATTGATAAAATAAAATAGAAAATCAAATTAAAAATATTCTCCCTATTTTTCTAAGGTCCAAGACAGGCCACACGACCTTCCTTCTCAACCACAGATGCTACCAACCAAATCTCAAGTATAATACCCTCAAACATTCCTAAACCCTAATTTCAGTTTTTCCTCAGTCAAAAAAATGCGCCTCCACTGCTGAGAAGTTAAACACAAGAAATCCTCTTTCAAAGATTTTTAGAAAATCATACAATACCTTATAAATCATGAAATACTTATATTTGAGACCTGGATTCAATTCTCTTCACCCTCGTATGACTTTCACTGAGTTCGACGAGAGTTTTCGACGCTGTCATTCCTACAGCGTGCGACTAGGGTTCGAGCAATCTCGGATTTCAAGCATCAATTCAAGAAAGGGAGTACGAATTTGGATTCAGGAAGCAAAGCAGAACTTGTTCGAAGGATTTGGGGGTTTTCAGTTGAAAGAGGTGTCGCAACTTTTCTTTACTGTTCGAGGATGAGGTCGACGACGGATTTTGTGGGAGGGGTTCGAAGTCGTTGAAGGTGGGATGGTTGCGAAGAGGACGTGAAGGGGAACGAGGTGGTGAGCTTGGTTTTTGATTTCGTTAAGGAAGGGAAGGTGCGATTTGGATCAAAGAAGTGGGAATGGTGCTGTGTAAAGGAGCAGGTCACGGCCAAGAGGATTGAGGAAGAAAGGGGTATGTTTGGACGGGTTCTAAAATGATGGGAGTGGGCCGTGTTTCATTGGGTAAAGCCCAATTCCTTTTTAATTAAATAGTTTAAGTTTAAATTAATTTAAAAATGTACTCGAACTTGTAACTTAAATATCTTGAACATACGACATCAGATTCGCGAACCGTGAGTTGCGTTGGGATCGTGGGGACGAACACTACGCACTGGAACTGACCGCGAGTAAATTGGAGTCCGTCACAATTTACAGCAAAATAAATTGTCTGAATCAAGGGATGGTTATCGTCGTTGACGATGATCGTCCAAATGTGAGTAAATCTCACAAACTCTAAACAGTTTTATTTTCACGTTGTATTCTTAGAACTGTTAAAATATTGTCTGTTTGACTGTGTGTTGATTGTTTGCTTGAACTACTAGTCAGTTAGTAGAGATTTTATATATATATTTACGTATATATATATATATATATATATATATATAAACCGTCAAATAGTTATATATTGATTCTGTTTATCAAAATATTATACTGGTGTTGTTTAACATCTGTGGATGCAGGGAAACAGGTTGGAGGAATCCAACTGGATTCCTCAACAGTTATTTTTACTGTGATTTATGTATTGTGATATATAAATGTGATGTATATAATCTGTTTTGATTACGTGTGGTTGGACGATAGTCATCGTTGTTAGGTGATGTGTTAAAAACCATAAGAAATACCAGAGTGTGATAAAAGGATTAAACAAAGTAATTGGTTAGGTTAACCAAAGCAAAGTTAGTCGAGTTAAACAAAGTAATTGGTTAGGTTAACCAAAGCAAGTTAGTCGAGTTAAACAAAGTAATTTGTTAGATTAACCAAAGCAAGTTAGTCAAGTTAATCAAAGTAATTGGTTAAGTTAACCAAAGTAAATTAGTTAAGATAAACTAAGCGGTTAATCGAAGTGAATTAGTTAAGTTAAACTAATTGGTAAATCAAAGTGAATTAGTTGCGTCAAACTAAGTGAATTAGTGAAGTTAAACTAATTGGTAAATCAAAGTGAATTAGTTGCGTCAAACTAAGTGAATTAGTCAAGTTAAGCTAATTGGTAAATCAAAGTGAATTAGTTGCGTCAAACTAAGTGACTTAGTTAAGTTAAACTAATATGTAAATCAAAGTGAATTAGTTGTGTCAAACTAAGTGAATTAGTCAAGTTAAACTAATTGGTTAATCGAAGTAAATTAGTTGGGTTAATCAAAGTGAATTAGCTGAGTTAAACTAAGTAAATCGGTTAGAGTTAATCAAAGTGAATTAACTAAGTTAAACTAAGTGGATTAGTTCAGTTAATCGAGACATGTAAATCAAGTTAGGTTAAACCATTTAAGTTGACCAGTTAAAGTTGACCAGTTAAAGTTGACCAGTTAAAGTTTACCAGTTAAAGATAAACAGTTAGAGTTGACCAGTTAAAGTTGACCAGTTAAAGTTGACCAGTTAAAGTTGATCAGTTAGAGTTACTCAGTTAGAGTTGACCAGTTAGAGTTGACCAGTTAGAGTTATCCAAGTGGAGTTAATCGAGTAGAGTTGCCGAATATCACTTATTCGAAGTAGAGTTATCGAATATAGTGTATTCGAGGGAAGAGTAATCGAATATAGTTTATTCGAGTGGAGAAATCAAATGTTATTCATTTGAAAAGAGTTACCGAATATTATTTATTCGAAGAGTAGTTATCGAATATTGGCTATTCGAAGTTAGTTAATCCAAAGGAGTTATTCGAAGTTAGTTAATCCAAAGGAGTTATTCGAAGTTAGTTAATCCAAAGGAGTATTCGAAGTTAGTTAATCCAAAGGAGTTATTCGAATATTAGTTATTCGAAGGTAAGTTATTCGAATAGAGTTAAACACGTAAGAGTTAATTGAATATTAGTTATTCAATTTGAGTTAATCGAATTTAGTTATTCGAGAAGAGTTAAATCGAAATTAGTTATTCGAATAGAGTTAAACACGTAAGAGTTAATTGAATATTAGTTATTCAATTTGAGTTAATCGAATTTAGTTATTCGAGAAGAGTTAAATCGAAATTAGTTATTCGAAGGAGTTAATCAATTAAGTTATTCGAATTAGTTATTCGAAGGAGTAAATCAAATTTAGTTAATCGATTAGAGTTGAGTTAACCGATTTGGGTTAAGTTAAGTTATCGAGTTAAGTAATCGAGTTAAGATTTATCGAGTTAAGTAATCGAGTTAAGAAATCGAGTTGAGATAATCGAGTTAAGAAAATCAAGTTGAGTTAATCGAATAAGTTATTCGATAAGAGTAAATCCATTTAAGTTAAATCGGATGTTAGTTATTCGATAAGAATTGACACATTTAAGAAAATCGAATATTGGTTATTCGATAAGAGTTAATGAAATAGAGCCAACCTAGAAGAGTTATTCGAATATTAGTTATTCGATAGAAGTTAATCGAAATAGAGTTTATCGAATATAAGTTATTAAAAAGGGAGAGTTAATCGAATAGAGATTTCTCGAGAGAGAGTTATACGTCGAATTCGATTATAGCGAATTCAGGAAAGTACTATTTACTTTCCAGGGTTTAAATCAAGATTTAGTTATTGATTTAGAAATTAGGTGTCTGTCAAATTATTCGAGTTAGGAAATAAATTTATAATTTAGGTTAGATATTTTAGGGGTTGGTATTATAACGTTATAGTTATAATCAAACGTTGTCATATAAGAAGTGGATTCGTAACCTGAATCCGAGAATTTGCGTAAACAGATGATTGTAAAAAGTGAGTGATGAGCTTCATCTATTTCACAGTAAAGGACGTTGTTCAATTAAGGTCTGCGAGGTAATTATACCCAACTTGATTGACTTCAGAATTGACAAAGGAATAGTTGTGGTTCGGTAGAAAAGGTTGATTTGAAATATAGTTAAGTAATAAGCGATTAATGGATTAAGCGTAACGATGTTTTATACAACGTTCATTGGAAATCCGTAAATGAGTTTTGGAAACGTTTTCCAAATGTAGTCAGATATGTTTTCTAAACATAGAAAATGAAATGTTTTCATGATAAGAATTTAAGAAATAGAGTTAAGCAAATTCAGAAACTAACTGGAGAGGGTAAGTTTGAACGGTTTTCTAAGTGACGATCTGATGTTGGTTTCGACCTTCCGGATTGATACTTAGAGAATTGTTCTCATACTAGTTACAGTTAGGGACTGATAGTTGCGAAATAATAGTGATATGAAAATAAGCTATGGAAATGTTTTCCAATGATTAATAACATATATTTTCTAAATATATGAAATAAGGAAATATGAACATATGATGATTGATCGATCGAATTTCCATTTGGAAATAAGATCGTTGTTTGTACACCGACATGTTTTCATTTGATAGTTGAATCACAGACTATCAAAGTTTTTACCATTTTAACGTTGTTAATATGGAGAGACCGGTTGAATTATTATCCAAAGAACCACTCTGTATTGGCATAAGCGTTGCGAGCAATATCTGCCAAAGATAAATTGAAGACGGAGTAAAGTGCAAGGGCTGTTGTATAAGTCTTAGATAACAGTGACTAAGATGGATATACTGAATAGTGCCTTCGGTTTGTCCAGTCCCAGGACAACGTATATGGAAGGTCTAACAGAGTATATCCAATGGATCGCGTAAGTTGATCTGTTCAAACGTATTCACGTTTGGTGGCGGAGGAATTCGTTCCTCTTAGCTATATACCCGTGTTATTTTTGGATAAGTCAATTTGTGATTTGGCGGGTATGACGATGTGGCATTCAAAGTGAATGGTGATCAGATGTTCTGAAGATAGACGTAGCTTCTAGCCTCACACCAGGAAGTAACAAAAGTTGGGCTAGGCAGCATGGCTAGTTGGGTCATCCCCAAGCAGGGTGTATTGTCACCGATCTAGAGAATATTCATATTTATACTTCTTTTTGATTCTGTATCTTTGGATGACGGTTTGATGGCCTACAACCGTGGTGGCAATATATTCGCGACACTCAAGCTAAATGAGTGAGCGGTCATGTGTGGCCGGGTTGCAAGACGTTCTCGTTGAACCCTGAGTGTATCACCTCTAGAGTACACTATTCAGAAGGTGCTCCCATACCTTGTCTGTTGGAATCCATTCTCCGATAAGCGCCCTGCGGTTTATGATTTTATACTATGTATGTAGAACGTGAGATGCAAGCGTTTCTGCTAGATTGATACCTACTTGTACTTAGACATTATTATAATATCACAATGATATTGCTTGTCAAAGTTGTTTAGATACTCATAAGGAAAAACCCGTTCCGTATTCACGGCGTGGTCTTATGAGATATCATATACCTGTTCAATTGTTTTAAACTGTTTTACTCATACCAGTCCCATGACTGACCTGGAGTTTACTTTGTTGTTTTCCCTAAACTCTTGGGTGCCTAAATTTGTACGGGCAGTCAAGTAGTCGGGATTTACAGATATACTTGGAGAGCTTGGAGCAGGAGACTTCAAGATTCTATAGCTATAGTTATTTCCGCTGTGTTGTAAGTGTTGTACTCTGATAAGTGCTATTGTATATATATAATGATTTACTTCAAAGTTATGTTATATATTATATGTTATTCGTTCCGCTATGAGATTCGTGTTACTCTGATGATTCTGATGTTCTTCTTCTTCTTCTATTCTATTAGTTCTATCTTTTCTTTCTCACCTTCTAAATTCTTTCACTAACGTCTCGGAATTTTCGACTCTCGAGGAGTCGAAAATTTCCAGCCGTTACAGTTGGTATCAGAGCTTAAGTTAAGAATTACTTGGCTCTGTGGCGTGAATCGGTAGAGATAGGGTTATTAATACCCTAGATTGAGTTTTAGTGTATATATACGAGTGCGTATTTGTATTTGATATAAAAATGGTTTTATATTGTGGAGATTCATTGGTTGAGTTGTTTATGAGTTCTGGTCGATCAGTTTGATCCACTGTATCGGTAGGAGTTAATAAACACTCGAATACGATGGGTCGTCACGATATGTTTTGAAAGAGGGTAAGTGAATTTAACTTTACCCAAAGTATATTTTGATATAGATATATATATATATATATATCAAAATTATAATATATTGGATATATTGGTTGTTATTATAATCGAGTAAGATTATAAATTAAATGGTTATATATATAACCAATAAGAATTCCTATAAGTAAAATACGTGGAATCAGTTGAATTAAAATCTGAAATTAAATCAGAATTGGAATTAAAATAAGGAAATTTTAAGTTCCTGGGAGATTTTGAAAATGTTTTTCAATTTGAAATAAATATAGTATCTAACTCACCTGGATGACTAGAAAATAATTCCGAGGATGGATCGATACATCGTCGGTGTGGTTTTCGAGTTTCTAAGTGGCGGATTACTACCAAGGGTTTTGTTTTCAAATGGTGTTGAGAAAACAAGTTGTTTAAAAATTCAAAGGTTTTGAATTAGGGATTAGGATTTGAAATTGATTTGAAATAAACCCAGGAATTTTGAATTCTGGAATTAAAAATTTAACGTATGAAGTTAAATGGATTAAAATTTTGAAGGTGGGTAAATAAATTTGAATTAAGCTTCGACAAGGTTAAATATAATATAGGATTATATTGGAATGATGTCGAGTAAGTTGATTGATGATATAAGGATTGGAATCAAGAATTTGTACTTAAGTTGGAAATGGAATCTGACTTGAGTTTAAGCAAATGATTGGGTTTGAGGATGAAAACTGATTGGAGATTGGTTGAGATAACATTGGTATATGTTGGGTTGATAACAGGTGAAAGTGATAAGGTTAATATGCCCGACAAAAAGGTACAAGTTTATATTTGATATAAGCATGAGATTTATGAGCCGATTTGGCAAGCCGCTTGGCTGTTTGATTTTCTTTTGGGTTGAAGAAGGCCCAGAGAGGCGAGTTGGAGTTTGAGTTATTGACCAGTACAAAGGAGGTGCTGGCGAAATTTTTCGAAAATTCCAGGCGTTAGAACATTCTCATGATTTATGGAAATTCAGTTAGCCAGAATGAATTAATAATTTAATTGAAAATTTAATGATTCAGTTGAAACTGGAGTTGAGAAGTAAACTAAAAGATATTTGAATCTAGTTAGTAAAGTTGATAGCATTTTCCTAGCTTAGCAATTTCGAGGACGAAATTATTTTAAGGGGGGAAGTCTGTAATGGCGCGTTTTGTAAGGTATAATAATTAAGTTATTTAATTATTTAAATAACGAATATATTAAATAAACGATAGTTGAACGTATAATTATAATATAATTAAAATCGAGCGCGTAACGACGCGGCAGTTCGCCTTTTGGCGATTTGAACTTCAACTGAGTATAGAGGGTTCGTTTTAAATCGGATCTCTGTGAAACAAGAAACATGTGGAGCTGGTGGAGTATATCTTTCTAGTGGAAGAGAAATATCGGGATTTCGTCGTGTAGATTTTGAGATACGTCCAAATCAAATTTCAGAAAAGTCGCTGTGGAATTCCTTTATAATTCGTAACGCTTTATTTACGTTACAAATGGATTTTTCAATATAAATTGAATATCGATTCAACCAAGACTTGGAATATCAAGTATATAATTTTTCTGGAGCTGTATGGTATACCACTGTGAATACAGACGATAATAATTAATTTTAATTAATTAATTTAATAATATTTAAATATATTTACATATTTAAATAGGCTATTCAAAGCGTTAAAAATAGCCAGTTTTGCAAACGAAGTCGGAATTCGACAAAACCAGTTTTGTTGGATCCGTAATGTTGAATAGTTGTTAGATTCCAAGTTTCGTGATTTTTGAAGTCAGTATGTGGCCGTACGGATTTTTAGAGTGAAAAACAGTCGATAAATTGACCTTTAAAAATACGCTGTGTGAGCATACGGAGTCGGAATTCGACGAAACCGGTTTCGTTGGGACTATAATGTCGAGCTCTACCTACATGTCCAATTTGGTGATTTTTAGATATCGTATGTAACCGCAGGGATTTTTAAAAGACAGAGAAGAGCATAAAATTGATAAAATAAAAAAGAAAATCAAATTAAAAATATTCTCCCTATTTTTCTAAGGTCCAAGACAGGCCACACAACCTTCCTTCTCAACCACAGATGCTACCAACCAAATCTCAAGTATAATACCCTCAAACATTCCTAAACCCTAATTTCAGTTTTTCCTCAGTCAAAAAAATGCGCCTCCACTGCTGAGAAGTTAAACACAAGAAATCCTCTTTCAAAGATTTTTAGAAAATCATACAATACCTTATAAATCATGAATTACTTATATTTGAGACCTGGATTCAATTCTCTTCACCCTCGTATGACTTTCACTGAGTTCGACGAGAGTTTTCGACGCTGTCATTCCTACAGCGTGCGACTAGGGTTCGAGCAATCTCGGATTTCAAGCATCAATTCAGGAAAGGGAGTACGAATTTGGATTCAGGAAGCAAAGCAGAACTTGTTCGAAGGATTTGGGGGTTTTCAGTTGAAAGAGGTGTCGCAACTTTTCTTTACTGTTCGAGGATGAGGTCGACGACGGATTTTGTGGGATGGGTTCGAAGTCGTTGAAGGTGGGATGGTTGCGAAGAGGACGTGAAGGGGAATGAGGTGGTGAGCTTGGTTTTTGATTTCGTTAAGGAAGGGAAGGTGCGATTTGGATCAAAGAAGTGGGAATGGTGTTGTGTAAAGGAGCAGGTCACGGCCAAGAGGATTGAGGAAGAAAGGGATATGTTTGGGCGGGTTCTAAAATGATGGGAGTGGGCCGTGTTTCATTGGGTAAAGCCCAATTCCTTTTTAATTAAATAGTTTAAGTTTAAATTAATTTAAAAATGTACTCGAACTTGTAACTTAAATATCTTGAACATACGACATCAGATTCGCGAACCGTGAGTTGCGTTGGGATCGTGGGGACGAACACTACGCACTGGAACTGACCGCGAGTCAATTGGAGTCCGTCACAATTTACAGCAAAATAAATTGTCTGAATCAAGCGATGGTTATCGTCGTTGACGATGATCGTCCAAATGTGAGTAAATCTCACAAACTCTAAACAGTTTTATTTTCACGTTGTATTCTTAGAACTGTTAAAATATTGTCTGTTTGACTGTGTGTTTATTGTTTGCTTGAACTGCTAGTCAGTTAGTAGAGATTTTATATATATATATTTACGTATGTATATATATATAAACCGTCAAATAGTTATATGTTGATTCTGTTTATCAAAATATTATACTGGTGTTGTTTAACATCTGTGGATGCAGGGAAACAGGTTGGAGGAATCCAACTGGATTCCTCAACAGTTATTTTTACTGTGATTTATGTATTGTGATATATAAATGTGATGTATATAATCTGTTGTGATTACGTGTGGTTGGACGATAGTCATCGTTGTTAGGTGATGTGTTAAAAACCATAAGAAATACCAGAGTGTGATAAAAGGATTAAACAAAGTAATTGGTTAGGTTAACCAAAGCAAAGTTAGTCGAGTTAAACAAAGTAATTGGTTAGGTTAACCAAAGCAAGTTAGTCGAGTTAAACAAAGTAATTTGTTAGATTAACCAAAGCAAGTTAGTCGAGTTAATCAAAGTAATTGGTTAAGTTAACCAAAGTAAATTAGTTAAGATAAACTAAGCGGTTAATCGAAGTGAATTAGTTAAGTTAAACTAATTGGTAAATCAAAGTGAATTAGTTGCGTCAAACTAAGTGAATTAGTTAAGTTAAACTAATTGGTAAATCAAAGTGAATTAGTTGCGTTAAACTAAGTGAATTAGTCAAGTTAAGCTAATTGGTAAATCAAAGTGAATTAGTTGCGTCAAACTAAGTGACTTAGTTAAGTTAAACTAATTTGTAAATCAAAGTGAATTAGTTGTGTCAAACTAAGTGAATTAGTCAAGTTAAACTAATTGGTTAATCGAAGTAAATTAGTTGGGTTAATCAAAGTGAATTAGCTGAGTTAAACTAAGTAAATCGGTTAGAGTTAATCAAAGTGAATTAACTAAGTTAAACTAAGTGGATTAGTTTAGTTAATCGAGACAAGTAAATCAAGTTAGGTTAAACCATTTAAGTTGACCAGTTAAAGTTGACCAGTTAAAGTTGACTAGTTAAAGTTGACCAGTTAAAGTTTACCAGTTAAAGATAAACAGTTAGAGTTGACCAGTTAAAGTTGACCAGTTAAAGTTGACCAGTTAAAGTTGACCAGTTAAAGTTGACCAGTTAAAGTTGATCAGTTAGAGTTACTCAGTTAGAGTTGACCAGTTAGAGTTGACCAGTTAGAGTTATCCAAGTGGAGTTAATCGAGTATAGTTGCCGAATATCACTTATTCGAAGTAGAGTTATCGAATATAGTGTATTCGAGGGAAGAGTAATCGAATATAGTTTATTCGAGTGGAGAAATCAAATGTTATTCATTTGAAAAGAGTTACCGAATATTATTTATTCGAAGAGTAGTTATCGAATATTGGCTATTCGAAGTTAGTTAATCCAAAGGAGTTATTCGAAGTTAGTTAATCCAAAGGAGTTATTCGAAGTTAGTTAATCCAAAGGAGTATTCGAAGTTAGTTAATCCAAAGGAGTTATTCGAATATTAGTTATTCGAAGGTAAGTTATTCGAATTAATTATTCGAATAGAGTTAAACACGTAAGAGTTAATTGAATATTAGTTATTCAATTTGAGTTAATCGAATTTAGTTATTCGAGAAGAGTTAAATCGAAATTAGTTATTCGAATAGAGTTAAACACGTAAGAGTTAATTGAATATTAGTTATTCAATTTGAGTTAATCGAATTTAGTTATTCGAGAAGAGTTAAATCGAAATTAGTTATTCAAAGGAGTTAATCAATTAAGTTATTCGAATTAGTTATTCGAAGGAGTAAATCAAATTTAGTTAATCGATTAGAGTTGAGTTAACCGATTTGGGTTAAGTTAAGTTATCGAGTAAAGTAATCGAGTTAAGATTTATTGAGTTAAGTAATCGAGTTAAGAAATCGAGTTGAGATATTCGAGTTAAGAAAATCAAGTTGAGTTAATCGAATAAGTTATTCGATAAGAGTAAATCCATTTAAGTTAAATCGGATGTTAGTTATTCGATAAGAATTGACACATTTAAGAAAATCGAATATTGGTTATTCAATAAGAGTTAATGAAATAGAGCCAACCTAGAAGAGTTATTCGAATATTAGTTATTCGATAGAAGTTAATCGAAATAGAGTTTATCGAATATAAGTTATTAAAAAGGGAGAGTTAATCGAATAGAGATTTCTCGAGAGACAGTTATACGTCGAATTCGATTATAGCGAATTCAGGAAAGTACTATTTACTTTCCAGGGTTTAAATCAAGATTTAGTTATTGATTTAGAAATTAGGTGTCTGTCAAATTATTCGAGTTAGGAAATAAATTTATAATTTAGGTTAGATATTTTAGGGGTTGGTATTATAACGTTATAGTTATAATCAAACGTTGTCATATAAGAAGTGGATTCGTAACCTGAATCCGAGAATTTGCATAAACAGATGATTGTAAAAAGTGAGTGATGAGCTTCATCTATTTCACAGTAAAGGACGTTGTTCAATTAAGGTCTGCGAGGTAATTATACCCCAACTTGATTGACTTCAGAATTGACAAAGGAATAGTTGTGGTTCGGTAGAAAAGGTTGATTTGAAATATAGTTAAGTAATAAGCGATTAATGGATTAAGCGTAACGATGTTTTATACAACGTTCATTGGAAATCCATAAATGAGTTTTGGAAACGTTTTCCAAATATAGTCAGATATGTTTTCTAAACATAGAAAATGAAATGTTTTCATGATAAGAATTTAAGAAATAGAGTTAAGCAAATTCAGAAACTAACTGGAGAGGGTAAGTTTGAACGGTTTTCTAAGTGACGATCTGATGTTGGTTTCGACCTTCCGGATTGATACTTAGAGAATTGTTCTCATACTAGTTACAGTTAGGGACTGATAGTTGCGAAATAATAGTGATATGAAAATAAGCTATGGAAATGTTTTCCAATGATTAATAACATATATTTTCTAAATATATGAAATAAGGAAATATGAACATATGATGATTGATCGATCGAATTTCCATTTGGAAATAAGATCGTTGTTTGTACACCGACATGTTTTCATTTGATAGTTGAATCACAGACTATCAAAGTTTTTACCATTTTAACGTTGTTAATATGGAGAGACCGGTTGAATTATTATCCAAAGAACCACTCTGTATTGGCATAAGCGTTGCGAGCAATATCTGCCAAAGATAAATTGAAGACGGAGTAAAGTGCAAGGGCTGTTGTATAAGTCTTAGATAACAGTGACTAAGATGGATATACTGAATAGTGCCTTCGGTTTGTCCAGTCCCAGGACAACGTATATGGAAGGTCTGACAGAGTATATCCAATGGATCGCGTAAGTTGATCTGTTCAAACGTATTCACGTTTGGTGGCAGAGGAATTCGTTCCTCTTAGCTATATACCCGTGTTATTTTTGGATAAGTCAATTTGTGATTTGGCGGGTATGACGATGTGGCATTCAAAGTGAATGGTGATCAGATGTTCTGAAGATAGACGTAGCTTCTAGCCTCACACCAGGAAGTAACAAAAGTTGGGCTAGGCAGCATGGCTAGTTGGGTCATCCCCAAGCAGGGTGTATTATCACCAATCTAGAGAATATTCATATTTATACTTCTTTTTGATTCTGTATCTTCAGATGACGGTTTGATGGCCTACAACCGTGGTGGCAATATATTCGCGACACTCAAGCTAAATAAGTGAGCGGTCATGTGTGGCCGGGTTGCAAGACGTTCTTGTTGAACCCTGAGTGTATCACCTCTAGAGTACACTATTCAGAAGGTGCTCCCATACCTTGTCTGTTGGAATCCATTCTCCGATAAGCGCCCTGCGGACTATGTATGTAGAACGTGAGATGCAAGCGTTTCTGCTAGATTGATACCTATTTGTACTTAGACATTATTATAATATCACAATGATATTGCTTGTCAAAGTTGTTTAGATACTCATAAGGAAAAACCCGTTTCCGTATTCACGGCGTGGTCTTATGAGATATCATATACCTGTTCAATTGTTTTAAACTGTTTTACTCATACCAGTCCCATGACTGACCCGGAGTTTACTTTGTTGTTTTCCCTAAACTCTTGGGTGCCTAAATTTGTACGGGCAGTCAAGTAGTCGGGATTTACAGATATACTTGGAGAGCTTGGAGCAGGAGACTTCAAGATTCTATAGCTATAGTTATTTCCGTTGTGTTGTAAGTGTTGTACTCTGATAAGTGCTATTGTATATATATAACGATTTACTTCAAAGTTATGTTATATATTATATGTTATTCGTTCCGCTGTGAGATTCGTGTTACTCTGATGATTCTGATGTTCTTCTTCTTCTTCTATTCTATTAGTTCTATCTTTTCTTTCTCACCTTCTAAATTCTTTCACTAACGTCTCGGAATTTTCGACTCTCGAGGAGTCGAAAATTTCCAGCCGTTACATTCATCCACATTTTGCGTCTAAAACCCTACCATAAAACTTTATTTTTCGAATTCAGAAAAATCTAATTTTCTAAATTCGATTTCTTATGTTACAAAAAGGTGGAAATGGAAAACTTCACATCTTCCATGTTTCTTTTATGTACCTTTTTCCAACTGTACTTGGATTTTATGAAACTATTGTATAAAGATTCCCTATTTTCCTATCCAAGAACAACCCACATAAGAAAACTTTCTTATTTACCGATTTTCTTTTTCAACTTATCTTGAAAAATTTATTCTTATTCACCTTTTCTTAGAATTTTTCATCTTTCTTTAACCGTCATGTTTGTTGCTTTACTCAATTTATTGTTTCATTTTTTGGTTATGCCATTACTCTTTTCTTAGCTTATTTAGTTTAATCCTCTGATCTAAGTTTAGTTTCAAATAAGCCTTCTAGTCCTTCAACTAAAACAGGAAAACTGACGCTCTACACAGCTACTACTAAGGGCCAAGTATCTTAGGACTATGTCCACTTTGGACAGAAAAGTTCAAACATTGGGATCATTGATAGGTTTAGGTGTTACCCTAACTACCCAACAAGAATAAAATAACAGAACGATCCCAGCAGAAATGTAATAACGGGTTTTACCCCTAACAGGAAAATTAGCAACAAGATCTAAATACTTACTTTCCCTTTACTATCTAGTAGTCACCACTAGTCCTGGCTATGTACTAACAGTCATTTCCGAGCATTACCCTATTCTTTTCAATGCTTATGCATTCAACAGAAACTTACCATTATTCCAAGATAATTCTCGCTATCTATTTCATAGCCTCAAAACTTTTCCCGTCTTCCCTAGGCACTAATCCTTACCTACTCCACACTTTTTAAAACACGGTTTAGCCTTTTCATTTCACTTTTCTTCCTAAGGTTAAAAATATCAAAATTTTATTTTCCTTGCCAAAACTTACTTTTGCCAAACCATAAAACATGTCATTTTAAAAAAATGTAAATCGTTTTTTTTTTCAGATCGCAAAACTAAAGTAGATAAGGACAACTATCTCTCAGTTAGGTTTACAACTTGTTCTTGCCTATAAGGCCGGTTCAGTTGCTTACTACAAGGTGCAAACATCTACTCTACTCTTAATTTCTACAACTTATTTTGTCCACCCAACAAAATTTTCTTATTAAAATTTTTATTAAAAATGATTTCCAAAAGAATAGATATTTCAAAACTCTCTTTACTGAAAATTCTAGTTTTCAACAAAGTTCCACATCAAAATGCAACATTTTCTATGTTTTGCTTTTTGATCCTTTCATACTATATAACTTTAAAACTAGCGAGTTATACATGCTCTATAATATGCACATTTTACTGAGAGTATTTATTTTAGACAAAATTTTCACAAGAAATCACTATTTCTAAAATATACCCCATTTTACTTTAAAAATCAATATGTATTATTAAGATCAAAACTTGAAAACACCATAAATCATCTTCCAAAAGCTTTTACTATTTCAAGTTCTCAAAAGTTAAAAATGGGGTTAGACTCAAAGTGGGTTTCCAAATTACCTAGGCTTCCCTAGACACTCCCACAAAGTCATTTCTCTCAACCATATATATTCCTAATCCATTTTTCTCCTTTTAATCTTTTCCAATTTATAAGGTTTTACTGCCAAACCCACTAACCTGGAATACTAACACATGGGATTCACATTTCTTCCATACAAAGTATATGGTACACTTCTCACCCAAGTTACCTATGGGTCTTAGATTTCTGTATTCGTTCCTTTGATGTACAAAACAGATATCCCAATTCTCACCATATTACGCTCTTTCTATTTAGTGGGTTCTTTTATGGATCAAGGTATATTATATATATTTATATTTTAAAATTACAAATACATTCACTTACTATCTATATAGGAATCCTAAACCTAGACTTTGAAACCAGATATAACAACCTGAATTCCGACAAACCAATTTTTTTTCAAAATTCTAATCTATCGAAACTCGTGTTTATTTGTTTGGCATCCTGTAGAAAAGACAGAGATATAAAATATATCAGAGCTCAGAATACATCTTACAACGGAATGGATAAAATATAATATAATCAAAATATAGACTTACCCAGATAATAATGCTACCTGATCAGTATCCAAAGCTATCATATCTCTGCCATACATCTAACCTTCGAGCATTTTATGAGAAGGGGGTCAGAACACAAGTTCCGGTGACTTGATTTAAATTACACATTTTGGATAACCCTGAATGTAACACCCGGTAATTCTAAGAACACAATAATGATAACTAAGGAATTATTAATTCAATATTTGTAATTAAGTAAAACGGACTGTGCCATTACGTTCGTCTCAGAATTCTGGTCAGGATAGACGCCAAGTTTGCATAAAACGGACATTGTAACACCCCACCTCCGCTAGGGTCACTCACAAAGGGAATGCACTAGCTTTGGTGGAGCATTATCTAGGTAAACGTACACAGAAATATTACAAGACAGGACATAAATAAAGCAGCGGTAGAAATTAAAAACCAAATTTCATTGCTTTAAAATCTAGAAAGGTCTAAAGCCTTTTACATCAAAATGCCATTAAATCCATTGCATCGAAATCTATCTTGCAATAGTAAAGAAGCATAAAACCATAGTCATAAATTATTCCCCAAGTTAAACAGTAAAGCAGCCATTGCCAAGAAAGGTCCAAGCCACATATGATGATCCTGAAGCAGAAAGAAGTCCAAACTAAGTAGTAATGTTTCCTCCCTGAGAACCTGGGGGGGGGGGGGGACGGAAGACAAAAAGGCGAAAGAAAACGGGTTAGTCATAAAGACTGGTAAGTCCTAGTGACTTTCAGCATAGAAACAAGTAAAGATAACATGACATGTATAAACTGAAAGTAAACACAAGGATGATGACAAGATAGGCAAGTTAAACTAAGATAACAAGATAACCTATGCTAACCAGATAAACTACGTATAGCATCGCATGTTTAACATTCTCTGCACCAATACTAGTCTACAGAATTAGGTGTTATCCTAATGTATAAACAGAAACGGGAACGGAAACAGGGTGATCTTTACATAAATAGTAATGGGCTTTTACCTCCCTAACAGAAACAAAAACAGAAATGGGCCTTTACCACCTGTACTAGTAACACAACCCGCATCATGTATTAACTATGAAATGATCCCTTTCCCAATATCATGAAATGACCCATTACTTGGTCCCACAAAACATCGATCGGCTCCCTATAAGTTCTAGCTCGTCATGTGTCTGTGTCATACGGCGCTATCACAAATGTAGTTACCTGTGCTAGGTCCACCATAGGGTGTATCAAGCCCTAGGGTGCCAACCACCGACATGAATCAAGCACGCACAGTGTAAACCTACTGGTGCCCAATGCCTGCTTTTCCAACTCCGGACTACGTGCATGACTATAGTCCGCCTGAAACTACAATGGCGCACCAACTCAGCCGTCGTTCTGGTCGCTTGCAATCAGCTCAGTAATCATGCCCTACCCTGCCTAATTGCAGGGTACCATGATAAATCTATTGGGTTACTGCTGAAAAGGACCGCGTAACTAGGGTTTCCGTCCAGCAGGTTAAGTGCTGTCATTTAAATTCGAGACTTAACCCCATCAGTCTAGCATGTCAAGTTGGTTAAGTGTGGTCATTCAAGTTCGAGACTTAACCCATCTACGTGTCATGTCAAATTGGCTAAGTGTTGTCGTTCAAGTTCATGACTTAGCCCTACGAATCATTTGTCAAGTTGGTTAAGTATGTTCAAGCGGTTCATGGCTTAACCCTGCCAAATCATCGTGTCAAATTGGTTAAGTATATTCAAGTGGTTCATGACTTAACCCTACCAAATCATCGTGTCAAATTGGTTAAGTATATTCAAGCGGTTCATGACTTAACCCTACCAAATCATCGTGTCAAATTGGTTAAGTATATTCAAGCGGTTCATGAATTAACCCTATCATGTGGCATTAATTCATTAATGCACCCCAACTTCTCACATAAGACCTGTTGTTGTGGTCACTGGATATGCCGAGCGATTCCGGGAAGAGTTACATCACAACTCAGTCTGATCTCGGGTTTTCAAGTGCGATATGACCAACTACCCACATTGAATCCTATTGTTTGCAGTAACTGGATTTGCCGGGCGGTTCTGGGCAGAATTACACTGCAAACTCGACCTAACCTCGAGTTGGCCATTTTCATGTTCATTCTAGTGTCATGTCCATATTCAAATTTTATATCAAGTTCGTGACAAGTTTTCAAGGCAAGATTCATGCC
Source organism: Allium sativum (assembly GCA_030737875.1). Taxonomy (NCBI): domain Eukaryota; kingdom Viridiplantae; phylum Streptophyta; class Magnoliopsida; order Asparagales; family Amaryllidaceae; genus Allium; species Allium sativum. Next base: position 253,052,875 of record CM060927.1, on the reverse strand, counting down.
CACATCCAGATTCAAGTTATAACAATGTTCATGTTTCAAGTTTTGCCTTTTATCAAGTTCATAATTCATGTTCATAACCAATTCATGTTTTTCCTAATCTACCCAAATTGTATTCCCATCGCACGTAAACGTGAATCGATCCATACTACAAATAAATCCAAACCTCAGAAATAAGGGAATAACATCAAAACTATGATAGGCAAAAGGGACGAGCATAAAGTGATAAAAGGGGTTACAAGACTAGCATGACATAACTTGAGATAATTGGTTACAACGTCACTGGCATATAGGAATTCAAATCTAGCAAGTAGTCATGGTAAACGCTGACATAAAAGAATAGGCATGCAAAAGCAAGCCAAATACAAGGATAATGGATCCAATGGTTTTGGTGTACATAATAGCGAATAAACTAAGCAAGTCACACCCTAGGTATACGATCCAACAAAATGCCAATTGGGTGTACAACATGGTTTTCAACTATAGTGTTATGGGCATGAACAGTCAATTATAATAGTCTTAGGCAATTAACCCCAGTAGTCATAGGTAGAAACCTCATAGTTATGAAACATAAGAGACTAATCACAATAGTCATGGATAATTATCCAAAATAGTCCTAGGCAAATAGTCATAGGCAATTAACGGTAATAGTTTCAAAGTCATAGTCATAGATAATAGCCTTATGTTCATAATCATAGGTAATAATTCTCGTATTCAAGAGTCATACGTGATTAGCCACAATTTTCCTCGTCATAGTCATAGGCAATAGTCTTATGTTCACCGTCATAGGCATAGTCTTATGTTCACAGTCATAGGCATAGTCTTATGTTCTCAGTCATAGGCATAGTCTTATGTTCTCAGTTATAGTCCTTGGCCATTAACAATAGTTTCAACATCATAGGCATGTTAAGGTTATAGACATGAAAGAGTTTGATTTACGACATGAATAGGCCCAAAGCAACATTCACGAAAGTCAAGATCCAAGATGAACAAGAATAGATATGAATAAATTACCATACATAGTTCCAATTCCAATTTACAACATGGATATCAAGTTTACAGCGTTTATCTAAAAGTAACTTGAACTTATAGGTTATGGTCTAAGGAAGATGTAGAAGTTAAGTCTAGAAATTTGTCGTTGAATTGCTGAATCATTGAATCTTGATTGTAGAAGAAAATCCCCAATTCCTAGACGTAGTCTTCAAGAAATAATCTTCACGTTTTTAATTTTATTTATCTTAATTTAGAGGAAGAAGAAGAAGCCATGATCATCAAGAGTTTGAGCAGCATAAGGTTAGAGAAGAATGGTGTAAAGAGAATGAGGCTAGGAGGCTGTTTAAACAGGATTGGGCAGACGAATCTGGTCACGAAATGAGTCTAAATACATCAGAATGCATCTGGTTCAAAAAGTGGGTTTCGGGAGGCAGGTCGACCCCTAGGTCGACACTATGGTCAACATGGTCTCTGGGAGGTCGACACTATAGTCGACCCCAGGTCGACCTGTGTAACACCCCACCTCCGCCAGGGTCACTCGCAAAGGAATGCACTAGCTTTGGAGGGGCATTATTGGTAAACATGCATAATGATATAGCAAGGCAGGACATGACATATATATATATGTAAATAAACAGAGTAAGTAAATAAAACAGCGGAAGATTTATAAACCATTCAAAACACAAGTCTGGTACATCAAAATGTCAATTTCCCAAAATTACAAGTCTAGATAAAAACATCATCTGATAAGCTGAAAATACATAAGCACTATCCCCAAATGAGAGCGATAAACCATAGCGTGCTCAAGTCCAAAGCATACATGAGCTATCCAAGGAAGCGGCTAAAATCCAAGCTAGGCTCTAGTATTCCCTCCCTGAGAACCTGGGGGGGGGGGGGAAACGGAAGAAAAGAGGCGAAACAAAACGGGTCAGTCAAAAAGACTGAGTAAGCCCTGCTACGATCAGTCTATAAACTAATAAAGTTAACATCATGATGGAAACTGAGATGATCATAGATAACAACATACTGGCATGATAAAGTAACTATAAGTTAGATAGAGGTGTCATCGCATAAACAGGGTTAAGTTTTGCACCACGGTGTACTAGCAAACCAACATAACAGGTATTGATCCCTCAGCCCAAACTTGGCCCAATAACATGAAGTGACCTTAATGTAAGGTCCAACCCAACGGTCTAGTCGATCGGCTCCCTATAAGCCTAACACGTCAAGTGTTGATGTCCATACGGCCCACATATGGATGTAGTCTGACTGTGCTGGGTCCACCTTCGGGTGTATCAAGCCCTCGGGTGTCAACCCCGGACACTTAAGCAGTAATGCACAGCCCAGACCTACTGGTACACGTGCCTCGAGTTTGTCCCACACCGGACTACGTGCACGTCCGTAGCCCGCCTGGACCCGCATCGCTGTACCACTCGGCCTCCTCTTTGGTCGCTTACATCCGTCCAGTAATCGTGCCCCGCCCTAGCCTAGTCTCTAGGGTTGTGATGATACCAAACTGGGATTACTGCCGGAACAGACCCGCTGCTAGGGTTTCCTAAGAGGGTTAAGTGTGATTTAACCCTTCACTAATCCTGGATTAAACTGGTTAAGTGTGGCTTAACCTCATTTCAATCCCTCTAACTCCCAAATGGATTAAACTAGTTAAGTGTAACCAACGGTTCACAACTTAACCACATTCCAATCCCTCGAATCCCCAAATTGGTTAAGTATTAGTGGACCCTGACTTAACCCTAATCATGAGGCATTAATTAATTTAATGCACCTTAACCTCTCACATTAGACCTTGTTGCGGTTACTAGTTAAGCCGGGCGGGTCCGGGTAGCTTTACACCACAACTTGGTCTAACCTCGGGTCTTGGCACCCCATGACCAACTTCTCACATTGGGTCCTATTGTTTGTAGCCACTAGTTAAGCCGGTCGGTTCCAGGTAGAATTACGCTACAAACTCAACCCAACCTCGAGTTGGCCACACTTATGTTTTCTAAGTGTCATGTCCACTTCATTTCAAAACATAATCACAAGTCAAACAATTACTTGGGTAGACCTAACTTAATAGGTAAATTCCCAAGGGGTAGACCTAACTTAATAGGTAAATTCCCAATCTTATATTTTCATGTATTTTAAGTTTACCCAAAACCCCCAACGTCATTCTATCGCTTACATATTCGTAATAACGCATAAAGGATAGGAAGAGGGAACTTGGCACAACATACATGACAAACTTGCACAACAATCATGCATAACATGTTAGGCTTGCACAACTTAGCATAGTGAACTTGCATTTTACCATAATCATGCATAACTTGTCAAACATGCACAACTTGTCATTTTAAACTTGCATAAGCATGCACAACTTGTCAAACATGCACAACTTGTCATTTTAAACTTGCATAAACATGCACAACTTGTCAAACATGCACAACTTGTCATTTTAAACTTGCATAAACATGCACAACTTGTCAAACATGCACAACTTGTCATTTTAAACTTGCATAAACATGCATAACTTATCAAGCATGCACAACTTGTCATTTTAAACTTGCATAAACATGCACAACTTATTAAACATGCATAACATGGCATAATGAACATGCATAACTCATTTAACTTGCAAATCATGGCTTAGCGAACATGCATAAACATGCATAACTCATTTAACTTGCAAATCATGGCTTAGTGAACTTGCATAAACATGCATAACTCATTTAACTTGCAAATCATGGCTTAGTGAACATGCATAAACATACATAACTAAATAAACTTGCAAAGATCCCAACTTTCATCACATATTAACTTTAGAGTTTCCAAAATGAAGGTAAGAGGGCTTACAATGCTTATGCGGACTCAAATGAGTATAACAAATGCAAGAAACCCCTTATGCAACTAATTAAAAACCCCAAATGCAAGCAAACTTGATCAAGACTCCTCCTTTATAATGCCAATAGAAAAACAAGCCTTTAATGCAAGCTAAGGAGGATCATACAAGCCTAGATATGCTTGTATGCATGGAAAATCACTTAGGAATTAATTTAGGAATTGTATGAAGAGGGTGGAGGCCATGAGAGTTTTGATTTTGCCATAGTTTAGTTACTAGGATGAATAATGAATGATTTAGGGTAGGTTAGGGTCTTATTTATAGATTAGGCTAGTGATTTGGACCATAGGATTAACCCTAGATTCAATTAGGTCCATCAGATCCCGGAACTCTCTAGAAACAAGCCACAAGACCAACCCTAATCAGAAATGGTGCACCAGGCTAAGCAGCCCGTGCACCCCCTATCGACAGGGCTGTCGACAGGGCAGTCGACATGCCTTGACCCCTGTCGACAGGCCTGTCGACATGGGGTCCTGGGCGGGAATTTTTCCCGCCTGCCCAGTTTGCCCTAACCCCTGTTTTAAATTTAAAATTTAAATCTGTTTTTACTTAAGAATTTTCTGCAAACTTCAATGGGCTTTAACTGGGTCATACGGACTCCGATTTTCGAAAACTCGGACTCTATTTCGCGTATTTTTCCGAGATGAACGCAATGGCATAGCCCGTTTCCCTTGATTCACATTTTATAATTAAATTCTGCCTCAATTTATGTTATAACGGGTTATTGAAAATACGGGTTGTTACATTCTCCCCTCCTTAAAGGATTTCGTCCCCGAAATCTTCAAGTTAGGAAGAACGTATCCTACCATCTTATCATCCATCTACTCAAAGCATCATCCACGAGCAATCATTGTCCTTACAAGATTCTAAATGCTGGATGAACATATGCAGAGGTGTGTGTATATGTACTTATCTAATGCAAATATCATCAATGCAAATTATGTTAGTGAAATGAATCCATATGTATGCAATTCCTAACATAATGTATATCATCTATATGTGTGCACATAACATACACCCATATGCAACCTCCATGTGATAACACACAATCTTCATCCATGAATAAGCATAAACACTCATGCACATGCAATATGAGGAGTGTGCGAGCCGATCTAGTGCCTAATCGTGTATAATGCATCCACGAGCAACCACTTGCAAACACTTGCAACCATTTGCAACCATCAAACATAACATGCTTCAAACACATGTTTCAACCAAAGGGTTTCTACCTAAGGTTCTCATGACAAGATAAACACGATAAACTAGATGAACATGGGCAGAGAAATATGCTAAAAAGAGATCTTAGCAAGATAGACTCCTTTTTGGATTACAAGAAATCCATTCAAACTCCGACATATAGTACTAACCGATGAGTCTCAACCCCCTTATGGAGTTTACAACGGAAATAAGATCGAAAATGGGACCGAGAGGATGTATACAAAAGATAACTTGCAAGCAAGCTCTACAGGAAAAACAAGGATCAAGGATGCACTCTTAAAAAGAGATATGATGCGCGTGTCTAGTCTTCACTCTTCTTAGTCTTGAGCTTAACTCCACTGTGCTTTGATCGTCTTTTACTTCATGATTTCCTGGCTTCCTAACTCCTATTTCCCAAATTCGGGTTGGAACTCGTCGCCTCTCGTCTGTCTTTTCCACTTATTCCCCTTTCTGCATACTTGGGTTAAACATAACTGTAACCTCATGATCTCATGCAAGCTCTCCAAAATCCACTAGGGAATCCTGGATCTCGTCTACTTACTATAAAGTATTCCACGCAGCAGAACTTTTCTTGAAAATACCAATCCACGTTGCCAATTGCCCCCTACAAACGTGATTTTCTATAACTCAGGCTTAATCGAAATGAACCATCCGCCTATAGGCCATACCTAGATTCAGTTGCCTACCCATGGCTTGTAGGCTCTTTCAAAACTGGCCAACTTCTTGAGGGTAAACCGTTACTAACCATGACGCAGTCCTCTCGCTCTTCACCGGACTGAAATGAGCACCCTTTGTGAGTCTACCTATTATGACCCTCATACCCGTATCCCCTTTCTTTGATCTAGGTAGTCCATCCACATAATCTATCGAGATGTTTTCACACTTCCCTTGCGGAACTTCCAATGGAGGTAATGGCCCACTGGGCTTCTATGACTTGGCCTCAACCTGGTGGCACAACATGTATCCTGAAACCAACTCGGCCACCTCCTCGAGTGATGCGCATCTTCAAGAACCTTCTTTACCAAGTCTTTCACTCGAGGAACACATAATCTCTTGTCGCGCCTTAGTCATCCTTTATAATATATCTAGCGAGGTGACCTAACATCTCGCCTCGAGTCGACTGGTCCATGTTCTTGACCAACTGCGGGTCTTCTTCCCGTGAAACTCCCTTCTTGATCCAGAAGAGTAAGTCTAAGCTCAGGTAATGCTAACTAACTAGCCAAACGGAGGAAGCTTCTTACTTCAATTGCCCTCCTCAGAGTTTTCCGGTCTTAAACCGCACCCACTTTAGCGGAACCCACCACTAAGCCTTTCTTAGGAACTATGTGCCCAAGAAATCCAATTTCTTTCCTCCAAAGTGACATTTGGAGAACTTGACCTTCAACTGGTGGCTCTAAACGTATCCATCTCCTCCTTGAGATGTATAGCATGCTCTTCCTCGTTCTTTTGAGGAGATCAAGATATCGTCTATGACGACCATGACAAACTTGTTCAAGGACTCCCTAAACACCCTACCCACCAAGTTTACGTAATATGCGGGTGCATTAGTCAAACCAAATAGCATGATTAGCCATTCCAAAATCCATCTAGAGTCCTAAACGCAGTCTTGTCAATTCCATCCTCAGCCATCCTAAGCTGATGGAATCCGGTAGCTAGATCAAAAGAAAACAGATGCTCCTACAAGCTGATCAAACAAATCATTGATCCTTGGTAACGGTTATCTATTTTTCTCACGAAAATCAACACATAAGCGAAGCAAACCGTCCACATCAGTAGCGAATACTTCTGGAGCACCCTACTCGAAAATGCTTCGTCTCAGGAAGTTCTTCTCAAGCAACTCCTTGACTTGCTTTCTTAACCCTCCTCTCGTGAGGTCATGTGCCTAACCGGCCACGAAACTGGCTTGGTATTACCAACCAGATAATGCGGAAATCTATCCCACGTCTAGGGATAACCCCTTTACCTTCCCCAAGATATCAGGATATTCTCGGACCACCCTCACCGATTTCAAACTATCGATAGACGAGTTGAGGGATTCAAGATAACATAACATGACGGGACCCCTAGGGTTGCTAGAAATTTCTAAGGGTACTGCTGAGGCGAGTCATGAGCCTCACAACCCCCTATACAAAAACCCAGAATGGCTCCAAAACAGGACAACCATTCCATGCCCAAAACCAACCCATATTCCCCGAAACCGAGAATATATACATCCCACGAGAATTCTATGCGCAAGATAGAAATTTTCAAATCCACTCAGACCACAGACAGGCGGGCAGAACCCCCAATCGGATTTGAAGCACATACGGGATCATCAACCAGACTAGTACTTAGGTGCAAACTTTCAACTAGATCAGATGAAATAAAACTATGCGATGTGCCAGAACCAAACAAAGTACGAATCAGGGAAAGTCAGAAAATGTAAACAAGATTTCCACAGAAACACTACCTCTATCATAAGCTGGAAGAACGGTGCTTAGGGGATGAACTCGCCCTCCAGATAGTCCTGCACACTGAGTCTGGCCTTGCCCTTGTTTCCTCGGGCAATCCTTGCTGAGATGTCCAAACTCACCACAAATGAAGCATTCGCCCCGCTTTCTCTTTTCCTTCTTCCTACATTCCCTGGCTATATGTCCAACTTTACCACAGAAATTGCATTTCCTATTCCCTCTTGGCTTGTTCTTGCGGTTGTTGTTATTCTTGCCCCGTTTCCCGGAATTTACTCTCTTGTCTTGAGACTCATTCGCCTTGACCTCTTTCTTGTCATTGTTATCTTCTTCTTGAAGTAGGGCCAAATTCACCAAATTCTCGAAAGTCGCCCCCAAGGGTATATGAGACATGGCCAAACCATGTAATGGCTCGTTTAATCCTAGAGCAAAGTGTAGGGCCTTCTTCTGAGCTGTATTAACCAAGTCTAAATCGACACGAGCCAGTTGATTAAACTTATCTATGTATTCCCTAATAGTCATGTCCCCTTGCTTCAGTGATAAGAATCTCAGTCCAAACCTTCCTCTAAAGTCATCCCAAGTCTCGATTGGCCTGGTTGCGGTGGTGACTACCCACCAACGTGCAGCTTCTTCCTTTAGCAACCATACTGCTAATAAAACTTTCCTGCGGTCACCTATATCAAAGGAGGCTAAAAGATCTTCGGTCTCTTTCAACCAATTCCTTGCTTCTGCAAAATTCTCTGTTCCATTAAATTTTTTGCCACCCATCATCTTAAAGTTCTTGCAAGTTTCCGCAAAATCCGCTTGTGGAGGCTGAGGGGGAAGAGGAACATCAGCTACGGGAGGAGGAGGAGGAACAGCGGCCTCGACTGGGAAAACAACATTAGGGACACCCGGGACCGGTGCCGTGACTTCCAAGTACCGACGAAACCAATCGGGTATCGTTACTCCTTCGGGCAAGATGAGATTATCAGACAAGCTGGAAACGAAAAGAAAAGAGTTCAAACGAGGAGTCAAAGGATAGTGCTAATGGCTTTTGGGGAATAGCCTTTTAAAACAACTAGACTTTTCTTTGGAAAATACTTTATACTTGGTTTTGAAAATAGTTTTTCTTTTCAAAAGTTTTAAAAACCTTTTTATCCCTTCTCGTAAACCATATGCTCTGATACCAAATGTAACACCCCACCTCCGCCAGGGTCACTCGCAAAGGAATGCACTAGCTTTGGAAGGGCATTATTGGTAAACATGCATAATGATATAGCAAGGCAGGACATGACATATATATATATATATGTAAATAAACAGAGTAAGTAAATAAAACAGCGGAAGATTTATAAACCATTCAAAACACAAGTTTGGTACATCAAAATGTCAATTTCCCAAAATTACAAGTCTAGATAAAAACATCATCTGATAAGCTGAAAATACATAAGCACTATCCCCAAATGAGAGCGATAAACCATAGCGTGCTCAAGTCCAAAGCATACATGAGCTATCCAAGGAAGCGGCTAAAATCCAAGCTAGGCTCTAGTATTCCCTCCCTGAGAACCTGGGGGGGGGGGAACGGAAGAAAAGAGGCGAAACAAAACGGGTCAGTCAAAAAGACTGAGTAAGCCCTGCTACGATCAGTCTATAAACTAATAAAGTTAACATCATGATGGAAACTGAGATGATAGATAACAACATACTGGCATGATAAAGTAACTATAAGTTAGATAGAGGTGTCATCGCATAAACAGGGTTAAGTTTTGCACCACGGTGTACTAGCAAACCAACATAACAGGTATTGATCCCTCAGCCCAAACTTGGCCCAATAACATGAAGTGACCTTAATGTAAGGTCCAACCCAACGGTCTAGTCGATCGGCTCCCTATAAGCCTAACACGTCAAGTGTTGATGTCCATACGACCCACATATGGATGTAGTCTGACTGTGCTGGGTCCACCTTCGGGTGTATCAAGCCCTCGGGTGTCAACCCCGGACACTTAAGCAATAATGCACAGCCCAGACCTACTGGTACACGTGCCTCGAGTTTGTCCCACACCGGACTACGTGCACGTCCGTAGCCCGCCTGGACCCGCATCGCTGTACCACTCGGCCTCCTCTTTGGTCGCTTACATCCGTCCAGTAATCGTGCCCCGCCCTAGCCTAGTCTCTAGGGTTGTGATGATACCAAACTGGGATTACTGCCGGAACAGACCCGCTGCTAGGGTTTCCTAAGAGGGTTAAGTGTGATTTAACCCTTCACTAATCCTGGATTAAACTGGTTAAGTGTGGCTTAACCTCATTTCAATCCCTCTAACTCCCAAATGGATTAAACTAGTTAAGTGTAACCAACGGTTCACAACTTAACCACATTCCAATCCCTCGAATCCCCAAATTGGTTAAGTATTAGTGGACCCTGACTTAACCCTAATCATGAGGCATTAATTAATTTAATGCACCTTAACCTCTCACATTAGACCTTGTTGCGGTTACTAGTTAAGCCGGGCGGGTCCGGGTAGCTTTACACCACAACTTGGTCTAACCTCGGGTCTTGGCACCCCATGACCAACTTCTCACATTGGGTCCTATTGTTTGTAGCCACTAGTTAAGCCGGTCGGTTCCAGGTAGAATTACGCTACAAACTCAACCCAACCTCGAGTTGGCCACACTTATGTTTTCTAAGTGTCATGTCCACTTCATTTCAAAACATAATCACAAGTCAAACAATTACTTGGGTAGACCTAACTTAATAGGTAAATTCCCAAGGGGTAGACCTAACTTAATAGGTAAATTCCCAATCTTATATTTTCATGTATTTTAAGTTTACCCAAAACCCCCAACGTCATTCTATCGCTTACATATTCGTAATAACGCATAAAGGATAGGAAGAGGGAACTTGGCACAACATACATGACAAACTTGCACAACAATCATGCATAACATGTTAGGCTTGCACAACTTAGCATAGTGAACTTGCATTTTACCATAATCATGCATAACTTGTCAAACATGCACAACTTGTCATTTTAAACTTGCATAAGCATGCACAACTTGTCAAACATGCACAACTTGTCATTTTAAACTTGCATAAACATGCACAACTTGTCAAACATGCACAACTTGTCATTTTAAACTTGCATAAACATGCACAACTTGTCAAACATGCACAACTTGTCATTTTAAACTTGCATAAACATGCATAACTTATCAAGCATGCACAACTTGTCATTTTAAACTTGCATAAACATGCACAACTTATTAAACATGCATAACATGGCATAATGAACATGCATAACTCATTTAACTTGCAAATCATGGCTTAGCGAACATGCATAAACATGCATAACTCATTTAACTTGCAAATCATGGCTTAGTGAACTTGCATAAACATGCATAACTCATTTAACTTGCAAATCATGGCTTAGTGAACATGCATAAACATACATAACTAAATAAACTTGCAAAGATCCCAACTTTCATCACATATTAACTTTAGAGTTTCCAAAATGAAGGTAAGAGGGCTTACAATGCTTATGCGGACTCAAATGAGTATAACAAATGCAAGAAACCCCTTATGCAACTAATTAAAACCCCCAAATGCAAGCAAACTTGATCAAGACTCCTCCTTTATAATGCCAATAGAAAAACAAGCCTTTAATGCAAGCTAAGGAGGATCATACAAGCCTAGATATGCTTGTATGCATGGAAAATCACTTAGGAATTAATTTAGGAATTGTATGAAGAGGGTGGAGGCCATGAGAGTTTTGATTTTGCCATAGTTTAGTTACTAGGATGAATAATGAATGATTTAGGGTAGGTTAGGGTCTTATTTATAGATTAGGCTAGTGATTTGGACCATAGGATTAACCCTAGATTCAATTAGGTCCATCAGATCCCGGAACTCTCTAGAAACAAGCCACAAGACCAACCCTAATCAGAAATGGTGCACCAGGCTAAGCAGCCCGTGCACCCCCTGTCGACAGGGCTGTCGACAGGGCAGTCGACATGCCTAGACCCCTGTCGACAGGCCTGTCGACATGGGGTCCTGGGCGGGAATTTTTCCCGCCTGCCCAGTTTGCCCTAACCCCTGTTTTAAATTTAAAATTTAAATCTGTTTTTACTTAAGAATTTTCTGCAAACTTCAATGGGCTTTAACTGGGTCATACGGACTCCGATTTTCGAAAACTCGGACTCTATTTCGCGTATTTTTCCGAGACGAACGCAATGACATAGCCCGTTTCCCTTGATTCACATTTTATAATTAAATTCTGCCTCAATTTATGTTATAACGGGTTATTGAAAATACGGGTTGTTACAACCTGTTCCATGGGCGGGAATTTTCCCGCCCAGCCTGTTCTGGGGTTTGAATTCGAATTTCGATTTCGAATTTCGAGCTGTTTTTTATTCTGAAAATTCCTGAAACTTCGGAGGGTTATATCTCCCTCGTACGGACTCTGATTCTCGCAAACTCGGACTCGTTTCCAAGCAGAATTTCGAGACGAACGCAATGGCGCAACCCGTATCCCTTGATACTTATTTTAAAATTTAATTCTGCCTTGATTTATTGTTATAACATGTTATTAACATTCGGGTTGTTACATTCTCCCCTCCTTAAAGGATTCCGTCCCTGAAATATTCAAGTTAAGAAGAATGCATCTTATCATCCAGCCAACCATCTACTCAACCATCATCCACAAGCAATCATTTTCCTTAAAAGATTCCTAATGTTGTATGTACATATGCGGAAAGTGTGTGTATATGTATTTATTTAATGCAAAAGATCAGGCGGTTACTGATTCTATAAACCTCCTTAATGCAAAGTATGCTAGTGCGATGAGTCCAACATGTATGCAAATTCCTATTACATCTCACAATTTATACATGAGTGCTCAAACATTCATTTATATGCAACATCCAAATGATAACATATCAAGCTTCCATCCATGTACAAGTATAAACATTCATGCATATGTAATATGTGATGTCACTGAGCCGATCTAGTGCCTAATATGTGTTCATGCATCCACGAGCAACAACTAGCGACCACTTGCAACCATTTGCAATCATCAACCATAACATGTCTCAAACACATGTTTACATCCATTAGTTCCTACCTAAAGCTATGATAGAAGCAAGTAAAGAAAAACTTTGTACCCATTAGGCAATGTCAAAACTGGAAATCTTCCTCACATGTATACTGATTAGGAGAATAACTCCCATAAACACCAGCCCCGAAGACCGAAATCAACATCAGGCTGACACCCAGAGAGTTACTCAACCCAACCAATATATGTGATTCTAGGAAACTAAGCATAATAAATTCCTTTTAAGTCACAAGAAATCCCTTCCTAAAACCAACCCATATCCTATAAAGCCCAAAAGTTTAGTCAACCCAACGAACACCCTCTAGCCCCAACATATATTACTAACAGATGAGTCATACTCCCTATGGGGTTTGTAACAGAAATAGGATTGAGTAATAGGACCGAGAGGATATACATAAGAGATAGCATGCAAGTAAGCTCTACAGGAAAACAGGGATGAAGGATATACTCTTAAAAAGAGATATGATGCGTGTATCTAGTCTTCAATCTTCTAAGTCGCATTCCCTTGAGATTAACTCCATTGTTCTTTAACTGTCTTTAACTTCATAATTTCGTAGCTTCTTAATTCTTGTTTCCAAAATTTGAGTTGGAACTCATTTCACTGTTGCCTTTCGTCCCATTTTCACTTATCCTCCTTCTAGTGTACTCAGCTCAAACATAACTGCTTACTCATGGTTTCATGCAAGCTCTCCAAAATTCACTATAAGGTATTCCACGCAGAATAACTATCTCTTGAAAATAAACAGATGTCAGCCATGTTTCCAAATTTACTTACTAAGGTGATTTCCTATAACTCATGCATAAGCGAAATGAACCATCCGCCTTAGTGGCGAACACTACTCGAGCGGATCAACAAATGTATCAAGAGATTCCAGGTAACTAAGCATGACAGAATCCTAAGGGTTACACTAGACTTCGAGGGCATTACCGAGGCAAGTCAAGAGTCTAACTACCCTCTTTTCATACTCGAGAATGGTACCATTTCTAGATAACCACCCCATCCCTAGAATCAACCCATGGACCAAAAACATAAGCATTTCTTCCAAACTCAACGCTTAGCATAGACATTCTCAAATCCAAACAAGTCATGAATAAATGAGCCGACTCCCCAATAGGATTTGAGAAAAAAAATGGGATCCTCTACTACGCTAGTACTAAGGTGCAGAGACTCAACTATCGAAGCAGAATTAAAAGGATGCGATGAACAAAAACAAAGTTGTAACGGGGTGATAGAAAAGAAAAGCTAAACCTTTAACAGAAACTTTACCACCTCACTTAGGTATGCTAGTAATGAGATCATATAATTGCCCTCTCGACGATCTTGTCCTTTGCCCTTGTCCTTATCCTATAACACTTAACTACATGTCCCTTTTTACCATACTAACGATACTCTTTCTTGTCATGGGTTTTATTATTCTTTCACTTTGGCTTCTTCCTTTTCACCTTTTCCTCCATCGTGGATTAAGCTATGTCAACAAGCTTCTTATCCTTAGGTTTATGTCCTTTTATCCTCGTTCTTACTATCCTTGTATAGCTTGTTGAAAAGTTTCTCGAAATCTACTTCCATCGCACGATAACCCTACAAAGCTTAAAACAAGATTAGTCGCAAGTAAAACTACTGCGGCTACAGATGGAGGTTGGACACTACTTTGTCCTCCGACATGTGTTGCATGCCTACAAACTATGGTGAAAAAGAAAGAGAGAAGAGACTCAAGGAGAGAATCAAAAGATAGTGCATATGGCTTTGGGGAATATGCCTTTTAAAAAAATAAAACTTTCTTGAAAATTGCTTCTTTGTAAACGTTTTGAAAATAATTTCAGAAGGTTTTTAAAAGCTTTTGCCCAGTCTGGTAACCTTCTGCTCTGATACCAAATGTAACACCCCACCTCCGCTACGGTCACTCACAAAGGGAATGCACTAGCTTTGGTGGAGCATTATCTAGGTAAACATACACAGAAATATTACAAGACAGAACATAAATAAAACAGCGGTAAAAATTAAAAACCAAATTTCATTGCTTTAAAATCTAGAAAGGTCTAAAGCCTTTTACATCAAAATGCCATTAAATCCATTACATCGAAATCTGTCTTGCAATAGTAAAGAAGCATAAAACCATAGTCATAAATCATTCCCCAAGTAAAACAGTAAAGCAGCCATAGCCAAGAAAGGTCCAAGCCATATATAATGATCTTGAAGCAGAAAGAAGTCCAAACTAAGTAGTAGTGTTTCCTCCCTGAGAACCTAGGGGGGGAGACGGAAGAAAAAGAGGTGAAAGAAAACGGGTCAGTCATAAAGACTGGCAAGTCCTAGTGACTTTCAGCATAGAAACAAGTAAAGATAACATGACACGTATAAACTGAAAGTAAACATAAGGATGATGACAAGATAGGAAAGTTAAACTATGATAACAAGATAAACTATGCTAACCATATAAACTACGTATAGCATCGCATGTTTAACATTCTCTACACCAATACTAGTCTACAGAATTAGGTGTTATCCTAATGTCTAAACAGAAACGGGAACGGAAACAGGGTGATCTTTACATAAATAGTAATGGGCTTTTACCTCCCTAACAGAAACAGAAATGGGCCTTTACCACCTGTACTAGTAACCCAACCTGCGTCATGTATTAATTATGAAATGATCCTTTGCCCAATATCATGAAATGACCCATTACTTGGTCCCATAAACGATCTATTAATCGGTCGGCTCCCTACAAGTTCTAGCTCGTCATGTGTCTATGTCATACAGCCCTATCACGAATGTAGTTACCTGTGCTAGGTCCACCATAGGGTGTATCAAGCCCTAGGGTGCCAACCACCGACACGAATCAAGCATGCACAGTGTAAACCTACTGGTGCCCAATGCCTACTTTTTCAACTCTGGACTACGTGCATGACCATAGTCCGCCTGAACCTACAATGGCGCACCAACTCAGCCGTCGTTCTGGTCACTTACAATCAGCTAAGTAATCGTGCCCCACCCTGCCTAGTTCCAGGGTACCATGATACATCTAGTGGGTTACTGCTGAAAAGGACCGCGTAACTAGGGTTTCCGTCCAGCAGGTTAAGTGTTGTCATTTAAATTCGAGACTTAACCCCATCAGTCTAGCATGTCAAGTTGGTTAAGTGTGGTCATTCAAGTTCGTGACTTAACCCATCTACGTGTCATGTCAATTGGCTAAGTGTTGTCATTCAAGTTCATGACTTAGCCCTACGAATCATGTGTCAAGTTGGTTAAGTATGTTTAAGCTGTTCATGGCTTAACCCTACCAAATCATCGTGTCAAATTGGTTAACTATATTCAAGCGGGTCATGACTTAACCCTACCAAATCATCGTGTCAAATTGGTTAAGTATATTCAAGCAGTTCATGACTTAACCCTACCAAATCATCGTGTCAAATTGGTTAAGTATATTCAAGCGGTTCATGACTTAACCCTACCAAATCATCGTGTCAAATTGGTTAAGTATATTCAAGCGGTTCATGAATTAACCCTATCATGTGGCATTAATTCATTAATGCACCTCAACCTCTCACATCAGACCTGTTGTTGTGGTCACTGGATATGCTGGGCGGTTCCGGGCAGAATTACGCCACAACTCAGTCTGACCTCGGGTTTTCAAGTGCGATATGACCAACTACCCACATTGGATCCTATTGTTTGCAGTAACTGGATTTGCCGGGAGGTTCCGGGCAGAATTACGCTGCAAACTCAACCCAACCTCGAGTTGGCCATTTTCATATTCATTCTAGTGTCATGTCCATGTTCAAATTTTATATCAAGTTCGTGACAAGTTTTCAAGGCAAGATTCATGCCCACATCCAGACTCAAGTTATAACAATGTTCATGTTTCAAGTTTTGCCTTTTATCAAGTTCATAATTCATGTTCATAACCAATTCATGTTTTTCCTAATCTACCCAAATCGTATTCCCATCGCACGTAAATGTGAATCGATCCATACTACAAATAAATCCAAACCTCAGAAATAAGGGAATAACATCAAAACTATGATAGGCAAAAGGGATGAGCATAAAGCGATAAAAGGGGTTATAAGATTAGCATGACATAACTTGAGATAATTGGTTACAACATCACTGGCATATAGGAATTCAAATCTAGCAAGATAAGGCGATAGTCATGGTAAATGCTGACATAAAAGAATAGGCATGCAAAAGCAAGCCAAATATAAGGATAATGGAACCAATGGTTTTGGTGTACATAATAGCGAATAAACTAAGCAAGTCACACACTAGGTATACGATCCAAAAAAATGCCAATTGGGTGTACAACATGGTTTTCAACTATAGTGTTATGGGCATGAACAATCAACTATAATAGTCTTAGGCAATTAACCCCAGTAGTTATAGGTAGAAACCTCATAGTTATGAAACATAAGCGACTAATCACAATAGTCTTGAATAATTATCCAAAATAGTCCTAGGCAAATAGTCATAGGCAATTAACGGTAATAGTTTCAAAGTCATGGTCATAGATAATAGCCTTATGTTCATAATCATAGGTAATAATTCTCATAGTCAAGAGCCATAGGTGATTAGCCACAATTGTCCTCGTCATAGTCATAGGAAATAGTCTTATGTTCACCGTTATAGGCATAGGCATAGTCTTATGTTCACAGTCATAGGCATAGTCTTATGTTCTCAGTCATAGGCATAGTCTTATGTTCTCAGTCATAGTCCTTGGCCATTAACAATAGTTTCAACGTCATATGCATGTTATGGTTATAGACATGAAAGTGTTGTATATAACGGTGTTATATACACAATTATATGATTTCTGTTTGATGATAACAACCAAATATATTTTTATGTGTTTGGTACTGTACTGTTATATATATACATCACAGCAATGAATATAATATTTAAATAAAATACGACTGTACAGAAATTCAAATATTAACACAGTATTTTATTTAAATAGAATATTTTATTTCAATATTCAAACAGTACAACTATTTGTAACTCCACTATTTATACATTCACAGAATATTTGTACTTGTATAAACAGAATAAAATAGACAAGTTCGTTTGACAACAATAAAATGATATTTTATTTCAATCAAACTTGTTTATTACAGACATCAGTACATTTCATATATACACAAATCCTCACTGCAACACTCATACATTCATTCAGTTTACATTTCATATATATCCATTTTCACTTGTATATACAGACTCATACATTCATTGACACCACACACTGTCTTCTTATCTTCAGCTTGTCAGTCCTGTCATCACAGTCAGTCCAGTCATCCCAGCTTACCTGTCACACATGAAACACACACACACAGTACACTGCAATAGAAATAAAACAGAATACATGCAAATTTAAATTTTATTTTTAAAATTTTTATTTGCCTCAGATTTCTGGTGTGTTTCTCATCATTTTTCATGACTTGATCTGAATTATAAAACCATCAATCTGTGTCTAGACAGCTTGTGATATTCACAGTGATACACTGTAAATACCACAAGGCAAACAACATATATATTTCAATGCAGGGACAGGGACAACTCGTCTGATGGCTGCATGTACACACGTGTATACACGTGTGCACTGCCTCGCCAATTCAGCATGCAACTGAGGAGTAGCCACGTGGACCTTCTCAACTCAGTGCATATTTGAAAAGCAACAAAGTCAACACAAACAAACATGATCAAAACCTCAAAGAAAGCAATCAATTTCAAAGTGTCAAAGCATGGAGTCGAGCCAAGCAAGCTAGAGTGCAAAAGTGGTCGAGCTTGCATGAATCAACTCAAACCAGCCCAAGCAAGAAACAAAATCAGTGAAGAACTCAAATTCAATGGTGAATGAGCAATAACAGTTCAAAGCAGTCGAGTATATGAATGATACAGCATAGTGAAAACACTAACAAGGCAGTTCAAGTCAGACTGCAATATATATATGAATTTCAGCATGGCCGAGTTCAAGCATGAGGGATGTGGCATAAGCAAGCACAGCAAGTACAGTGGATGATTCAAGCAAGAATGCTCAAATCTGCGCAAGCATGGTCATGGTACAGCACATGCTCGAGCAATGATCAATGCAAGTACGACAAAACATGGACAAAGTCAAACCAGCATGCACAAATGTGCAAATCAAGTATTCAAGACCACAATATTTTTCAGTAACAATGCAAGTCAATGATCAAAGAATGGATAGAGTATGCATGCAATATACATGCAGCTTCAACAATGAATAAAAGTCAAGTATGGTGATGCAAAGGTCGCAATACATGGTGGAAGAGCACATGCCAGTAAACACAGAAATGCAGAGCAGTAGGGAGTAGACAAGGAGGGAAGACAATCATGGTAATTCAGTTTTCACTCATCACAAGTGCAAGTCAGATTCAAAATGATGGTGCAGCCTAGTTGGCAAGACAGCATGGACTAGTGAAAATGCACAAGCCGAGACAGAAATCACAACATATATACTTGGCAAGTTTTGCAATCACTCGGCTAAACAAATTCCAGAATGGTGTTCAAATGAGCAGAAAAATGTTTTTCTTTTAAGATTAAAATCTTTCATATCTTCCCAAAAATAGTGTTCAAATTCAAATGCACAAAGTCTGCATTCATTCAGCAAAAACTGGGAAAGAGATTAGTTTGGAATTGACCAAATTTTCAAATGGGAGAAAACTGTTCAATGAATCCCCTGAAAAGGAATGTATCAAAGAATTCATTTCTGGCAAGAAATACAAATGGAAAATGGGGGCAAACCGATTTGAATTACAGTCAACATTGTTTAGGCAAATTTAAAACCGATTTAAGCTTGG
Source organism: Allium sativum (assembly GCA_030737875.1). Classification (NCBI taxonomy): domain Eukaryota; kingdom Viridiplantae; phylum Streptophyta; class Magnoliopsida; order Asparagales; family Amaryllidaceae; genus Allium; species Allium sativum. The sequence goes on along the minus strand of CM060927.1, from coordinate 253,033,430 downwards.
CAACAAACAAATAAATTTCCAGATTTATATAAATTGATTCAGCAATTTCTTTTTAAAAGAATCCCAATCAGTGTTGAGTCAATCAATATATTTTTTTAAGGCAGGAATCATGCAAGTTTTTCAAAACTGGTGGACTCAATTCATGGCAACAAAAGGGAGGCATGCTAATTGAAAATTCCAGATTTGTCATCAAGCATACATGATTTTTTTTGGACAGAAATCTCGGATTATATATGTGGCAAGTTTTCTACGATTCACGTTTTTAATCCTTTCCAAGAATGTACAGGAAATTCAAAAATCATCAGATGTTATCAAAGCCGTGGACATGCCTAAATTCATCAAGCAATTCAGTCAAGAGGCAAAAGAGGAATAATATGCAAAATCAGTATTTGATTTGAGGAAATCAAGCCGAGGTGATTAAATCACAAAGGGAAAACACGCACAAAATCAGGAGCAAATCATTTACGGTGAAATCAGAGTTCTAGGGTTTTCTAAATCCCTATTTAATCACCATTTTCATCATTGGCAATGTGATTGAATCCACACGCAACAGTCAAGAAATCGAAAACCCACAAAATCAATTCAAGAAATTCAAAGCAAGAATTTTCAGATAACTTACTTTCTATTCTCAAGTGTTTCAATCGTCTGAAAGGCCCAAATCATCGAGCAAGGAACAAGGAGAATCAAAGCAACCAGAGAACGTCATTCAATCAAGCATCGAAATCGATTTGGGGGTTTATTTCTGAAACCCTAGAACAATTCCTGGCCGCCATTTTTTATTCTCAGAAGATAAGGAGGCATCGACGAGAAGCCGATCATCAGAGAACAAATCTTTTCAACGAATACGAGTTCGATTTGGGGCTAAATCTCAGAAACCCTAGCTCTGAATTTCCTTTCAAAGCCGCCATTTTTTCAGACTCAAAGAGATCGGGTTTACAAATGAAAAGGGAATGGGCCGGCCAAATTTTTCATTGACAAAGCCTAGTGTGAAAAAAGGGATGACCCCTTTAAATTAATCTCCTTAGGCTTTTTTCTTTGTTATTTTAAATTGTATTGTTTTTATTTTTGCATTTTGAATTTCTTTTGTAAACAAACGAATCAGTGTCTAGATCTGTTAAGTCTAGGATATCAGTCAAGGTGTTGACTGCCAGTTTCAGTGTCTGTAAAATCTGGAATTACGAGTTACAGGGTTTGTAATTCGGGAAATCTGATCTAGGGGATTGGATCAGTCTAGGGATTTGAGCGTAGGGTTAGAATAGGAGCGAGGGGTTCGCGAGTGTACATGGTCTTGTATGCGGGAACTGTTCTATCACCTAGTAGAAACCTTAGAAATGCAGCAGTAGGCAGGTTTTTGCCGAAGCTGGGTACATCTGTGTGTGATTTATTTTCTGCATTTCAGTTTCTGCTATTTTCTGTGATCAGTTTATTATTATATATCTCGTTAAGTTTTTAATTCAGTTAAAAACTGTGAAAAACCCTATTCACCCCCCCTCTAGGGTTATTCTAGATCCAACAAGTGGTATCAGAGCAAGGTTTTCTTTAACTCTAGAGAAATGGTGAATCCTAGTTGTCAGTCCATAGAGAGTCAGTCCAATCATATTCCATCTATTTTCAATGGTACAGATTTTTTAAATTGGAAATCAGAAATGAAATCTTATTTAAAATCTGTTGATATGAAATGTTGGAATAGTATTAAAAATGGGTATGATATTGTAAGTAGAGTTGATATTGAATTTAATTTACATGCTACTCATATTTTATATTCGTATATTGATGATATTCAATATAGCCTTATTTCTCATTGTTTGACTGCGCAGGAAATCTGGCAGACTCTCAACGCGCTATATGGAAAAATTGACAAATGCTCAAAATCCCAGAAAGATAACTCGGCTTCAGAGTTGTGCCTGACAGGTTGTACAGATGGAAATCCAAATGGAGACTCAACAGGAAATATTTCTTTGATTCACCGTTTAAATGGTTTAACTGAATCTGTTGAGAAGTTAAAATCTAAAAATAAACTTCTGAAATCTGAGAAGCTTGAGTTGATCTGCAAAAATAATGTTTTGGAATCAAAACTCAAAAACATTAAGAATTCTTCAAATTCTAATTGCAAAAATTGTTTAAAATTGAAAACCAATCTTGTTCATCTCAATAAAAATATTCAAAAGTTTGAAAAGGAAATTCTGATCTTAAAAGAAAATAAGATTGAGTTATCAATTTTGAACAATCTTCTACAAAAGGAATTTGAAATTTTTAAGACTGATATATATTCCAAATTTGAAATTGCTGAAAATGAAAATTTGGAGAAAAGTGGTTTGATTTTAAAAGAACTTGAAAATGAGATTGAAAAATCCAAGAAGTTTGAGTCGGAAAAGCAAAAACAATTTGAACTTGAAATTTCTGAATCCCAAGCCAAAACTAGATCGTTAGAAAATGAGAATTTGGTTTTGAAACAGACCAATGCTGAACAGATGATTGCTATAAATAATTGCTCAAATTTATTAAAAGAAAATAGCGATCTGAAATCCAAAATTCAACGATTAGATTCAACATTGGATAAATTTTCTAATGGGGAAAAATCGTTGAATATGCTATTACAAAACCAAGTTTATCGTGGAAATAAATCTGGACTTGGATTCGGGAAAAATGATGTTTTTAGAAATCAAAATTCTTGTGACTTTAAAAATCCCTCAAATCACTTTAGAAATGTTTGTTTTGAAAATTTTAACTCTGAAAACTTCAAAGGATTTGTAAATCACAATCGAAATGAGGATTTGTTTTATAACAAACCATTTAAACCTTCTTGGATCTCAAATGAAAATAAAACGGGTTTTGTTAAATTCAAATCGATTTGGGTTCCTAAGGGTACAAAAGTTAATTCTAATGGTTTGTTGTATAAGCGAGTCTGGGTACCAAAACAAATGAATACAACTGTGAGTGGTTTTACTAATTTTGTTCGACCACTTGATCATCTCAATCATTAGGTACCAAAGGAGGCTGAGGAACAACTGTGCTGAAAAGAGAAACGGATTCAAACTGCTTCATATCACAGAATCATTCACAGTTCCTTAGCCACATCTGTTGAGTTAGAGATTCTGCTTTACATTGGATTCTGGTATGATCTCTAAACTCACCTTTGTATATTCTCTTTGTTTGTTTTTTATTTTTCTGTGTTTATTCCTTCCTCTATCCCCTTCTGTTTTTTTATTTGACACTGCCATATTCTTCTTTGTCTGTACTTCTTAAACTTCCAGTTACAGAATTAATGATTTTCTGGAAATTTGTCCTACTTGTATAAAATCATCATGTGTTAATCATTTCCATATCCTGAGTTTGAACTTGTATATATCTGCAATTGTTTTGAAGTTTATTTTCTGATTGTTGAATTCATAACAGTGTTGATGCATTCATATCATATCTTGAACACTGTTAACTAGAATTCTAAATTTTTGAAGATCTGAATATTTAATGAAATGTCACACACCTTTGTTGTTCTGAGTTTATTCTAATTCATTTTAGAAAAGCTCAAAATATTATACTCATTACAACACTCTGTTATTTATCAGTTGTGATAATTTCATTGATTTTCAGATTGGCTTGTATCAGTGATACATCTTGGAATTCATCTTTATTCATGATCATTATATTGAAATATGTTTGTTTGAAATCATCTGAAATTCTAGATATTTTGAATATCACACACCTCTTATTTTTGAAATTGTCAATCTCGTGTGACTGATTCATTATATCCCAAAACTTTACATTGATTCATGTGATTTCAAATAAATTATCCCGATCATGAATATTTTCAAATTTGATGTAAATGACCTGAAATTTCTCTTGGGCTTGTCGAAAATAGTTTTGAGAAATTCTTGAAAATGTTCTTTTTGAAAATGGTCTTTGAAAATCATTGTTATTTCATGATTATTTGATTTGAATATATGTTTGTTTAAAATCATTTGAAATTATTGATTTATTGGATCTCACACATATCTTGAATCTGAAATATAACCTGGTGTGATTGATTCATTAAATCCTAATGCTTTCACATTTCTTCAAATGATTTAAAATAGAGTATATTTGCAAATCTTGGATCATGAACCACCTTATGTGACCAACATCTTGACAAGTCTGTTGTGATACTGATTTCTCTGTGCTGCTCTGATACTGTTTTTGAAAAATGTTTGTTTTGGAATCATGCTGCTCTGATTATAAGAAATTGATTTGTAAATATATTTTTTGGACTGCTTGATTTGGTATCAAAGATTTATCGTGTTCTGATAAATGAAATCTGTGTGCTTGAGTTGCTTGCTTTGTAATTAAGTCTTTTCTGTTGACTGAGGTACCATTGTTTGTCACCGGGGTGTCATTAAAATCCTTGAGAAAGTGAGAACATTTGGTTTCAGAAGCGCCTTATATTTGTCACATCCATCTGTTCTGATTTTTCACTTTGTAGAGACACCATGTGGTATCAGTTTAAAAGTGCTGCATATTTTTTGCTGTATATATGTATTTTTCCCTCTTGTCATGCATAGATCAGGATATTACTCTTGTAATTGATTTTCAATTTTAAAATCATTTATTGATTATTCATTCAGAAATTGAAATCAATATCCAAATTGAACTGCATTTAGAATTCATCAAAATTATTATCAGATTTTGAAATTGTGATGAATTGTGACTACAATATATTTCACAACAAGAGGAAATTTTATCTGGATTTTCATGATGGTTGAATATTTATTATAATATCTTTGAACTGGCAATTATTTCGCGACCATCCTCATTATCTATCATCATTCTGCCATCCATGAAATTTTTTTTTTGGAGAGTTTATTTCTTTTTAAATCATATTGAATAAACAGTGAAAATATTTGTGATGGAATTGTGGTTATATTATTATTCAGAATTAGTGATAATTGAAAATTTTCAATAATCCCGGTACAGTTAGTCATATTTCATAATAAAATTAATTTAGAAATTTATTTCACAGTCCATTTCTGTACCTACCACATTTTCTATCATCCATATATTGGTTTTATACAAAGGAGTGTTTTCTTTTTAAAAGGTGAAATGATAAATATATATAATAAATATATAAGTGTGTCTCTAACCTCATTTAAAAATCCAAGCTCTGGTCATGCATGGTTAAGAGACAACTTATAATTTAAGCTGCGACTGACCTCATTTAAAAATCCAAGCTCTGGTTATGCATGGTCAGTGTGCTCTTAAATAATTAAATAAATAAATAAAAATGTGCTAAAAACTGAAATAAAATTGAAATTCTCCTTGTGTGTAAAAATCAACCTATCAATCCATCTCTCTAATCTGTGAAATGTGTTGAAAATATTATGACGTATTATGATTTGTTGATTAATAGATATTGAGATTTGAGATTATTCGATTTTCTCACTTAAATTGAATTTTTAATTATAATCCAAACCCATCACCGTTTTTGGTGCTTTAATCTTATAAAATTCTTTTGAAAATATTTGGAAATTTTTTTCTCTCCGTTTTATATAAAATTCATCGTAAATCTGTCATTCTCTAAAATGTGAAATATGCCACCTGTTCTTAGTTTATCATGATTTTTGTTTGACTGATTGAATTTTATGATGATCGTTCTTCCTCTTAAGCTGAAATTATATTCTTAGTCAATTTTCATCTGTATTTTAAAATCTGTATCCTTTTGATGATAACAAAAGGGGGAGAATGGATTAGATTTTGACTTATGAGTGAATATTTTATAAATATTTTTAATTTTGAAAATTTAATTATTCATACATTTCACTCATGCATAGTTATAGGGGAAGTTTCTGTTGTAGGGGGAGCATTTAAATAGGGGGAGTTCAAATATCCACGAACAAACACATTGATTATATTCAAAATCTTTTATTTGTTTGTCATCATCAAAAGGGGGAGATTGTTGTATATAACGGTGTTGTATACACAATTATATGATTTCTGTTTGATGATAACAACCAAATATATTTTTATGTGTTTGGTACTGTACTGTTATATATATACATCACAGCAATGAATATAATATTTAAATAAAATACGACTGTACAGAAATTCAAATATTAACACAGTATTTTATTTAAATAGAATATTTTATTTCAATATTCAAACAGTACAACTATTTGTAACTCCACTATTTATACATTCACAGAATATTTGTACTTGTATAAACAGAATAAAATAGACAAGTTCGTTTGACAACAATAAAATGATATTTTATTTCAATCAAACTTGTTTATTACAGACATCAGTACATTTCATATATACACAGCTCCTCACTGCAACACTCATACATTCATTCAGTTTACATTTCATATATATCCATTTTCACTTGTATATACAGACTCATACATTCATTGACACCACACACTGTCTTCTTATCTTCAGCTTGTCAGTCCTGTCATCACAGTCAGTCCAGTCATCCCAGCTTACCTGTCACACATGAAACACACACACACAGTACACTGCAATAGAAATAAAACAGAATACATGCAAATTTAAATTTTATTTTTAAAAATTTTATTTGCCTCAGATTTCTGGTGTGTTTCTCATCATTTTTCATGACTTGATCTGAATTATAAAACCATCAATCTGTGTCTAGACAGCTTGTGATATTCACAGTGATACACTGTAAATACCACAAGGCAGACAACATATATATTTCAATGCAGGGATAGGGACAACTCGTCTGATGGCTGCATGTACACACGTGTATACACGTGTGCACTGCCTCGCCAATTCAGCATGCAACTGAGGAGTAGCCACGTGGACCTTCTCAACTCAGTGCATATTTGAAAAGCAACAAAGTCAACACAAACAAACATGATCAAAACCTCAAAGAAAGCAATCAATTTCAAAGTGTCAAAGCATGGAGTCGAGCCAAGCAAGCTAGAGTGCAAAAGTGGTCGAGCTTGCATGAATCAACTCAAACCAGCCCAAGCAAGAAACAAAATCAGTGAAGAACTCAAATTCAATGGTGAATGAGCAATAACAGTTCAAAGCAGTCGAGTATATGAATGATACAGCATAGTGAAAACACTAACAAGGCAGTTCAAGTCAGACTGCAATATATATATGAATTTCAGCATGGTCGAGTTCAAGCATGAGGGATGTGGCATAAGCAAGCACAGCAAGTATAGTGGATGATTCAAGCAAGAATGCTCAAATCTGCGCAAGCATGGTCATGGTACAGCACATGCTCGAGCAATGATCAATGCAAGTACGACAAAACATGGACAAAGTCAAACCAGCATGCACAAATGTGCAAATCAAGTATTCAAGACCACAATATTTTTCAGTAACAATGCAAGTCAATGATCAAAGAATGGATAGAGTATGCATGCAATATACATGCAGCTTCAACAATGAATAAAAGTCAAGTATGGTGATGCAAAGGTCGCAATACATGGTGGAAGAGCACATGCCAGTAAACACAGAAATGCAGAGCAGTAGGGAGTAGACAAGGAGGGAAGACAATCATGGTAATTCAGTTTTCACTCATCACAAGTGCAAGTCAGATTCAAAATGATGGTGCAGCCTAGTTGGCAAGACAGCATGGACTAGTGAAAATGCACAAGCCGAGACAGAAATCACAACATATATACTTGGCAAGTTTTGCAATCACTCGGCTAAACAAATTCCAGAATGGTGTTCAAATGAGCAGAAAAATGTTTTTCTTTTAAGATTAAAATCTTTCATATCTTCCCAAAAATAGTGTTCAAATTCAAATGCACAAAGTCTGCATTCATTCAGCAAAAACTGGGAAAGAGATTAGTTTGGAATTGACCAAATTTTCAAATGGGAGAAAACTGTTCAATGAATCCCCTAAAAAGGAATGTATCAAAGAATTCATTTCTGGCAAGAAATACAAATGGAAAATGGGGGCAAACCGATTTGAATTACAGTCAACATTGTTTAGGAAAATTTAAAACCGATTTAAGCTTGGCAACAAACAAATAAATTTCCAGATTTATATAAATTGATTCAGCAATTTCTTTTTAAAAGAATCCCAATCAGTGTTGAGTCAATCAATATATTTTTTTAAGGCAGGAATCATGTAAGTTTTTCAAAACTGGTGGACTCAATTCATGGCAACAAAAGGGAGGCATGCTAATTGAAAATTCCAGATTTGTCATCAAGCATACATGATTTTTTTTGGACAGAAATCTCGGATTATATATGTGGCAAGTTTTCTACGATTCACGTTTTTAATCCTTTCCAAGAATGTACAGGAAATTCAAAAATCATCAGATGTTATCAAAGCCGTGGACATGCCTAAATTCATCAAGCAATTCAGTCAAGAGGCAAAAGAGGAATAATATGCAAAATCAGTATTTGATTTGAGGAAATCAAGCCGAGGTGATTAAATCACAAAGGGAAAACACGCACAAAATCAGGAGCAAATCATTTACGGTGAAATCAGAGTTCTAGGGTTTTCTAAATCCCTATTTAATCACCATTTTCATCATTGGCAATGTGATTGAATCCACACGCAACAGTCAAGAAATCGAAAACCCACAAAATCAATTCAAGAAATTCAAAGCAAGAATTTTCAGATAACTTACTTTCTATTCTCAAGTGTTTCAATCGTCTGAAAGGCCCAAATCATCGAGCAAGGAACAAGGAGAATCAAAGCAACCAGAGAACGTCATTCAATCAAGCACCGAAATCGATTTGGGGGTTTATTTCTGAAACCCTAGAACAATTCTTGGCCGCCATTTTTTATTCTCAGAAGATAAGGAGGCATCGACGAGAAGCCGATCATCAGAGAACAAATCTTTTCAACGAATACGAGTTCGATTTGGGGCTAAATCTCAGAAACCCTAGCTCTGAATTTCCTTTCAAAGCCGCCATTTTTTCAGACTCAAAGAGATCGGGTTTACAAATGAAAAGGGAATGGGCTGGCCAAATTTTTCATTGACAAAGCCTAGTGTGAAAAAAGGGATGACCCCTTTAAATTAATCTCCTTAGGCTTTTTTCTTTGTTATTTTAAATTGTATTGTTTTTATTTTTGCATTTTGAATTTCTTTTGTAAACAAACGAATCAGTGTCTAGATCTGTTAAGTCTAGGATATCAGTCAAGGTGTTGACTGCCAGTTTCAGTGTCTGTAAAATCTGGAATTACGAGTTACAGGGTTTGTAATTCGGGAAATCTGATCTAAAGGATTGGATCAGTCTAGGGATTTGAGCGTAGGGTTAGAATAGGAGCGAGGGGTTCGCGAGTGTACATGGTCTTGTATGCGGGAACTGTTCTATCACCTAGTAGAAACCTTAGAAATGCAGCAGTAGGCAGGTTTTTGCCGAAGCTGGGTACATCTGTGTGTGATTTATTTTCTGCATTTCAGTTTCTGCTATTTTCTGTGATCAGTTTATTATTATATATCTCGTTAAGTTTTTAATTCAGTTAAAAACTGTGAAAAACCCTATTCACCCCCCCTCTAGGGTTATTCTAGATCCAACAGAAAGAGTTTGATTTACGACATGAATAGGCCCAAAGCAATACTCACGAAAGTCAAGATCCAAAATGAACAAGAATAGATATGAATAAATTACCATACATAGTTCCAATTCCAATTTACAACATGGATATTAAGTTTACAGCTTTTATCTAAAAGTAACTTGAACTTACAGGTCGTGGTCTAAGGAAGATGTAGAAGTTAAATCTAGAAATTTGTCGTTGAATTGCTGAATCGTTGAATCTTGATTGTAGAAGAAAATCCCCAATTCCTAGCCGTAGTCTTCAAGAAATAATCTTCACGTTTTTAATTTAATTTATCTTAATTTAGAGGAAGAAGAAGAAGCCATGATCATCAAGAGATTGAGCAGCATAAGGTTAGAGAAGAATGGTGTAAAGAGAATGAGGCTAGGAGGCTGTTTAAATAGGATTAGGCAGACGAATATGGTCACGAAACGAGTCTAAATACATCAGAATGCATCTGGTTCAAAAAGTGGGTTTCGGGAGGTAGGTCGACCCCCAGGTCGACACTATGGTCGACCTGGTCCCTGGGAGGTCGACACTATGGTCGACCCCCAGGTCGACCTAGTCCATGGGCGGGAATTTTCCCACCCATCCTGTTCTGGGGTTTGAATTCGAATTCGAATTTTGAGCTGTTTTTGATTCTGAAAATTCCTGAAACTTCGGAGGGTCATATCTCCCTCATACGGACTCCGATTCTCGCAAACTCGGACTCATTTCCAAGCAGAATTTTGAGATGAACGCAATGGCGCAACCCGTTTCCCTTGATTCTTATTTTAAAATTTAATTCTGCCTTGATTTATGGTTATTACATGTTATTAAAATTCGGGTTGTTATGGACATCGTATGAGAAAGTTATTAAGGTTAGAAGTTTGTATACGCATAAGAGAAATATATATAAATAAACCAAAATCAGAATTCAAAATAATTCAAAAATCAGAAGTGGGAAATAGAAGGGGAAATCGGCCTTTTAAGGGTCGACCCCGTCCTAAGAGTGTCGACTCATGGGTCGACCCCCACACAGGGGTGTCGACACCCATGTCGACCCCCCCCCCCCAGATCTGGCTAAAATTCAGTTTCTGAACGTGGACTCCTTTCTTGACTATATTCGTTGATCTTAGGCTATAAATAGGACCTCATTCTCATTGTTTTTATTCACCAAAAGTAATGGAGACAACGAGGTGCTTCCCCAACTCAGTTTGATCTAGCCTATTCTTCTTCAACAACAAGTTATATGTATTCAAGGATCTATGCTACAATATCGACAATCAATCTTCTGTTCTTTAGATCCAATCACACTGAGTTCATGTTATTTTTAGATGTAAACACCTAAAATGTAATCTTGACATGTTTATAAGTTTGGATCTAAGCCTATGCCTGTTAGAAATCTAAATCACAACAAATCTACCATTTTTTGTATACCTAATTTACTTCTTAGATCTCATATGCCTATCCATGATGTCCCTATTCTGTTAGTTTGCCTAATCATGCCACTTTATGCCTATTATGTTAGTTTGCTTGATTATGTCATCATATGCCAGTTTTATTTACGATGCCTATTCTTGTTCTCTTTTATTCCTTTTTCCATTTTTGTTTTTATAGCCAGGCTACCTTCGAGCCTAGGCCTATTGCTGAAATACGCGAATGGACGAATTTGGAAACGATTAGGAATGATTAATTTGGGGCATAATTCATATTGTAAACATAATTGGGAAATTTGGGCATAATTTATACTTTGAGCCAAAACTTGAGATTTGGGGGCATAATCTATATCTTGATCTAAACCTTAAACTGAGGCATAACTTGTATCGTAGATCGGATCGGGATTTGGGGCATAATAAACATGAAAATTGGTTAGTAATGAAAATGCCTTGATTTGCAGTAATTAGAAACTGTAACTGCGCTTAGACATGAGGTTAGATTACACTTATGGTAGAAGTCTTCCCGGAACCGCCCAACAAATCCAACGTCCACAAGTGGTAAATCTAATGTGAGGGGTCTAAGTGCAGAGATGTACATGTAACAGTGCTAAGACATGAGGTTAAGTCCGACTTGTGGAAGAAGTCTGCCCGGACCTAACCGGCATATCCAGCATCCACAAGTGGCAGACTTGATATGGGAGGTCTAGTGCATTATAACCATAAATGAATGAATGGTGATAAACTTGTAATACTTAACCTGTTTGAATCCATAAGGATTACGCAAACCTGTTAACTTGAGTAGGGGTTAAGTAGACTTGCTTGAATCAGTGTGAGGGTTAAGTTAATCTTGTAAAATATGTGGGGACGGGTTATACAGATAAACCCGATAAACTTAACCTATTGGGATTACGCAATCTTGTTTACTTGGAAGGCATAACCTATTGAAATCCTATTAGTGGGGATACAGCCTAGGGGGAAGCTTGTATCATCTGGTGATCAAACGGGGAATCCCGAACTAGGTCGGGGTCAGGGCACGCTTACTGAGCTGATTATAAGAGGTTACTTGGGTGAGGGTGTTGACGGTGCGTCCCATCGGGGTCATGTGTGTGCATGGGTCCGCTTGCTCGAGAAAATAAGACATTGTGACATCAGTAGATATGGTTGTGCACATCTTGTAAACAAAGGGTTGCCGCTTTAGGAAGCGATACATCCTACTGTAGGGCCAGCACAGGGTATCTACGAGTTAGGGAGCCGATCGATTGGGGTTAGCAATTAGGGTACATCTAGTCTTGCTTGTTTAGGAGCCCGTTCTTGTCATTTGGCATTAACACCTGTCATTTCTGTTGGGCTACCTGATATTGTATGGGGTAAAACCTCTCACTAGAAGTACACCTACGTCTACCATCTTGTACTTGTTGGTATCATTTTGTTCATGTCATACTAGTATTGGTGCAGAGAAAAGTATTAGAGAAGCGCAATGCATGCTCTATTCTATTTATCATGTTTACCTTGTTATGTCTGCCTTATGACACTGTTATCTCTCTACAACTTATACGCATGTCAAGATGCTTTTACTTATTCATATGCTAAAAGTAACTGGAATCGCCATACTTTATGTCTGACCCATTTTGTCTCCTCTTCTTTCTCTTCCGTTTCCCCCCGGTTCTCAGGGTGGGAATACTAAAGCTTGATCAGGATTCTTCTTTCCTTCTGCTTGGAGCTGCTTAGATGTATTGTTCGATTTCGTATCTGCTCTACTATGGCTATATTTTGGGGATTATGCTCTTTTATGTATTATTGTACCTCTGATGACAATTTGTGTACAAGGCGGAAGTTTTATGTTTTCAGTATTCCAGACTTATCATGTAATTGGGTTTCAGCCACGAAGCTTTTCTATTCAATAAATTTTTGATTCTGCTGTTATTTTATATTTGTCTTGTAATGTTTCTGTTTCTGTTTACCTATAACGCTTCACGAAACTTAATGCATTCTGATGAATAGTGACATTAACGGACAAGGGGTGTCACACTACATATAACGTTCAGTTACATTTTCTTATTCATTAGGTTACTTAGATTAACAACACTCAAGGTTTACTCACATGTCATACCCATATACTTCCTAGTGGATTAACATAATACAGTATATATGTAGCTACCCCCACAGAAATATACGTAGTCCCTCATCCTACGCTGGAATGACGTACAAATCTCTGTATAACAGTCCTACGTTCCGTATAAAACCGCCATTACCATGCTACATAAGCATACGGACTGCCACCTTCGGCCGAACCAGATTCCATCATAGAGAAATGCCCTAGAGTCTACGATACACCACCCAGAGCAGACATGCATGTATCTAGACTTTCTCACGTACATATCGTCAATCGTACTCGATGTCATAACCTTTACGATACACCATCCGGAAACGGTATGCATGTATCCGCACGTATTATCTACTGTGCACCGAGTTCCGTAACAGGGTTGTATCAGAAACACAGAAATCAGTTGGAAGCTTTTTCAGATATCTATATACACAGATGCTATGGTCTACATTTTCATGGTGGATATGGTCCCACCAGACCCCTACCTCAACTAGTGAAAGACAAACAGAATTGGGAGCTAGTGATGTGGTCCAGAAAAACAACAAACAACATGCTAATTGGCATATCCCGCAACCAAAGCCTTGATAGTGAAGGTCGATGATCTATAGGTTTAGCTCCTCGTCTTTCTGCATCATGCATCACACTGACACTACACCATATCAGCCAATTTGGCACACCAGGATGCGGGCGTAAAATTGAGCTATAAGCCGTATCAAATTTGACAGTGCTCAAATCTGTATCAAACTAAGTTTTGTGATCCTCACCACCCCAAACACCCTTAATCTGACCGTCCATCAACGAAGTCCCGGATTAGTTCATTTAATGCGGCTTTGGACCGTATGAAATTCGTATCAAATTCCCCCCCTGTACATAGGCCCGATTGAGTTTTGCCTTATCAAAACTTTCGGCCGAATAATCCCTCTTTTTATTTTGCTGTAACGACACGCATTTCGCCTGACCTTAATCGATCGCAAAATCGACCAAGACCATTCAAAATCCGCATACGTTAACTTTGGGAATACAATACTTTAGAACAAAAATAGCAGACTTTTATAAACGTTAAAATAATGTTACATCAGAGTACAGAATATCAGAGTGCATCGAATAAATTTACAGCGGAAGATAAATTACAATAAATTATTGTACAATATGGTGCAGCGGAAATAAAATAACTAAGGCAGCGGAAGGCAACTACTCTCTGGACACAGCTTTAAGCTTCAATCCAGCATCCTGCTCGAGATAAGAACCTGTAGACAAACTACTCGACTGCCCGTGTGAAGAAGAGGGCACCCGAGTTTGTAAAGGTGGAAACAAACAACGGGTCAGTCATGGGACTGGTGTGAGAATTCTTAACTAATTTCACTAATAACAATGAGGCAAATCCAAGAACCACGCTGCTAACGCGGAACGGGTTTACTCCAATGGATTGTCGTGCATAAATTAAAGTAAATCGTTAAACAACGCAATGCTTTTTGGAAAACGAAACCATCGTAAGACCCAAGTCCCATCACACAATGCAGCGCAAACCGGAGGATAGGGTTTTACCTTATAATGGTTAAAAATGCTTGATACGATAAAAACAGATTTTGATATTATTATTAGTGTGTATATGTTTTCAAAAACAGTTCAATCATAATGTATCAATCCTAGGACACATAGATACCATAATACTATGCTTCCATACTAGTAATACAAACAAATCCGCATGAGGTCGTATTGGAAATTGGGTTTCCATCATGAGCCAAGGCTAGGGAGGAGCTCCTTACCGATTCGAGACACTCTAGCTAATGCCTCAGGATCTCCCATAGTGAACCCTTGGATAGCTGCAGGGTCGGTCCACACATACAGCTTCGTGGATTAGTTATTCCTGAACACACGTTTCCCAGCCCTATAGGACCTATCATCCGAGGCGCCTCATTCCATCATCCACATAAGTAAAATGCCGGGCCGTGTTAAAGCCCAAACACCACTTCTAGCTAGAAAGAAACATGCTGCTGTCCCTACGTTCCCTTCTCCCGTTTTAGACTCCGCCGGTGTGTGAGGCTCACGAAGTCACGCTATACACAAAGTTATGCCTAAACCGGCTATGCTTTGATCATCCCACAAGGCCTGCTTTTCAACAAAGTCTTGATCATTGCATCTTGGTATGCCACACTGTCAATCCATATCATACTATTAATCTTTGCCAAAATATACAAAAGGGTGTTAAGCAAGAGAATAAATTCTCCGCCACCAAGCATTCATACATTCAGCAGAAAATCAATAAGTACAATATATAAAGGAGTACGATGTCAGACACACATTCCATTTATAAGCTTATGCTCTAGGTCTGAGCGAATGCCAAATCAGTACAAATCAACACTACGTCCGGACAACTACAATCTTAGCCCCGTCTTGGGAGCAAATCAATCAAGGGCCTCAACGCTAGTTACCCATTCGATGTGAAGATCGTCGGTCTTTAATCGCCGTCTTCAATTCTTCAAACGTCGTATCATTATTTGGAATGAGAGTAAACTCGGACTTCCCAAATAACTCTCGCATATATAAATTTGAAAACCATTTCATATCGTTGTTAATAATTTATAACGATCTATCGCTATTTTTACTTTACATACACATCCTAAACATAACAATGTATATTTTACTCTTCCATTTTTCAATTTACACCAAATGTATATTTGGTTTCCTTATTTTTCTAATGAAAATCCATTCCTTAGAAATGTAAATTTCTAATCTTATTATTTACATTGAAAAATGTAAATTTCTATTCCTAATTTATTTACATTGAGAAATGTAAACTTATACTTTAATATATTATTATATTGAAAATGTAACCTTTATTTCATATTCTATTTACGTTGGAAAATATAAATTCCTAATCATTCTTTTGTTTACATTGAAAAATGTAAACTCTTTATTTGCATATAAAAATATAATTTCTATTTCATCCTTATTTACATTGAAAAATGTAGGTTTCTATATTACACCAATTACATATAAAAATGTAACTTCCTAATTTTCTTTTATTTACATTAAGAAAAATGTAACTTTTCTAATATTTACATTGAGAAAAATGTAATTTTTTTATAATCCTTATCTTATTTTATTAAAAATGTAACTTTCTTTTATAACAAACTTGGAGGTGAAAATATTCATTTCATTATTAACACATAACGGTGTGAAAATAACGTCCATTTCTAAGTTATCCATTTATATTTTAATATGGGTCAGACCTCTCACATTAGGCCTACAACTTGTGGATGCTGGATAGGCCGGTCGGTTCCGGGCAGACTTCTCCCACAAGTTGGGCTTAACCTCGTGTCTTGGCCCAATTTGTATTTGCGCACTTGGACCGCTCACATTAGGTCCAACATTTGTGGCTACTGGATATGCCGGTCGGGTCCGGGCAGACTTCCACCACAAATGTGACCTAACCTCGTGTCCAAGTACAATTTTAATTAAACATTATAATTGTTCTACTAAAAATATTATTTTAAAATGTTTCACATTTCAAAATATCTTGATTTTGGAATATTATATATTTCCAAAATAACTCGATTTAAGATACTATAACTTACCCTTTTCAAATCTTAATAAAACTTGGTACTTTCTCAATTTCTATACTTACATATAAAAAAATGTGATTTTGATACATGTCAAATCTACTTTTTTAATTACATTAGAGAACATAAATAAAAGATCGTTTATTTTTTTAAGTTATATTTATGTTAAGGGACAAAATTAAAAAGACATCATTTTTATGTTAACTGAATTACTGTTCGCGTTCAAAATTGGCTGAAAATTCAACTGTCTCCGTTTCAGGTCTGGTCAGCGTCATCGCGAAGATCTTGGTATCACGATCGTGGCGCACCTGAAATCGTTCGATTTCGAATCCGTACGAGCAAGATATGATTAAAACAAGATCTGAAAATTTTGGATTAAATTAATTAAAAAAATAAGGTTTGAAAAAGTCAACCTCTCTCCTTCTTTCTCTTCTACGTTCAAAGGCCGCGCATTTGCTATTTGTGAAACCCATAAGCTTCAAATTTAGGTCTCTAATTATCTTAGAATTGGTGAAGCTAGAAGTTGATCGGAAGGTGGCAAATCGAAGAGGGGAGGGAGGACTATGTGCAACTAGGGAGGTGGAGGGGGCGATGGGGCCTAGGGGGGCGTTTTGGGCTATCTGGCCATGGGTTAGCGGGTGATTCCCTCGAAATTCGTGCACTTTTGGTTGATCATAACCGTATGGATCTGTAGATCTCTCCAAGAGCTTCGATTTGGTATATAATATGTTGAATTTCATTGAATGGATTGTGAGATATTGAGGAAGGAAGTTTCGGCCATTCTAGGCCATGGAAAATGTAAGTGGCGGCTGGAGCATTTTGGAGGAAGAGAGATTAGTGAATATTTATATTATTTTATTAATTAATTAGCCCGTTAAGGCCCGATTTGGCCTGAACTCAGAATTAGACCCAACGACTGTCGTTCTTACCCATTAACCCCTGATCCGGACTCATCTGGACATGTCCCGCAGGCCCAAACGATCAACTTAACCCAGTTTTCTTTAATTTAAAATATTTACTTTTATTTTTAATTCAACCGTACAAATAAATTTACCGGGGCCACAAATTAACTTCAAAAATTCCCGAAAAATATATTTAGCTATGTTTTGACGCTGCGGACCTAGGAAAATTAATTTCGTTCAATTCGGAGCCCGTTTGAAAAAGGACTATTTTCAAGTCGATTAAAATTGATTGAAATTGACAAAACTGAAATCTTTTTGCCACGGCTACAATTTAATTCTAAAAATTATGAAAAATTAAACTTAACTATATTTTGACATTCCGAATCCAACAAAAGAGGTTTCGTCGAAAATAGAGGTCGTTTGATAAATGGCTATTTTCAAGGCGTATATATTTAATACTAAAGATAATTTTTTATACCAATAATTTCCGAAACTCGAAATATATAAGTGTTTACTGTTTTTCAACGTAGAAACATCATTCTAAACTCAATGGAAGTTGTTTCGAGTTCAAATTCCTTTGTATGCAAAAAGTAGTGTTTTGTCCTTTGTAAATTTCATGGTGACCTTTCTAAATTTTAAACTGGGCATAACTTTTGATTCCCGCTATGAAATTTCGATTTTTTGGATTCGTTGGAAATATATTTTTAAATAGATTCTAATATTTTTGGTTTCACTGAAATCCGTTAAATTTTGCATCCTATATGTTCAGTCAAAGTTTAAGTTTGACTTTTCAAACTACCGCGTTATTTCTAATTCCTTTTATAACTAAAATTAAATTATTCATTCTAACTTCGATTTAACTCAATTTTCAATCATTATTATTTTAAATAAATTATTTTAAATATCAAAAACTCATTAATATTAGTTAATATAAATTTTAAATTTACCCCCAAAATTCGGAATTGTTACAGTCTCCCCCACTTAAGAACTTTTCGTCCTCGAAAAGGAACGATGCTAAAGTTTTTTAAGTATCCTATCTCATCTTTCATTCTTTAATTCGTTTCTATAATTTTATTAGTTGAACTAATAATTACACTACACAACCATCAATCAATTAGTTGATTAACTTTTAAAATGTATAACTTTTGTATATTCAAAAGTCATATTTTCTAAAATAGATTATAATTACAAATACGTATATTATAAGCTTGCTACTCTCAACTTGTCCTAGGGCATTGCTAACCCCATCTCTAATGAGTTTTTTCATTCTAGGATACTGCTGATCCTATCTCTAATGAGTATTCTTATTGGATATTACTAATCCAATCTTTGATGAGTCTGTTCAGTTCTAACGAGTTGTATCCCCAAGATTTGAGCTAACCAAAGCTTTGATACCAACTGTAACGACACGCATTTCGCCCGACCTTAATCGATCGCAAAATCGACCAAGACCGTTCTAAATCCGTATACGTTAAATTTGGGAATACAATACATTAGAACAAAAACAACAGACTTTTATAAACATTAAAATAATGTTACATGAGAGTACAGAATATCAGAGTGCATCTAATAAAATTACAGCGGAAGATAAATTACAATAAATTATGGTACAATACGGTGCAGCGGAAATAAAATAACTAAGGCAGCGGAAGGCAACTACTCTCTGGACACAGCTTTAAGCTTCAATCCAGCATCCTGCTCGAGATAAGAACCTGTAGACAAACTACTCGACTGCCCGTGTGAAGAAGAGGGCACCCGAGTTTGTAAAGGTGGAAACAAACAACGGGTCAGTCATGGGACTGGTGTGAGAATTCTTAACTAATTTCACTAATAACAATGAGACAAATCCAAGGACCACGCCGCTAACGCGAAACGGGTTTACTCCAATGGATTGTCGTGCATAAATTAAAGTAAATCATTAAACAACGCAATGCTTTTTGGAAAAATGAAACCATCATAAGACCCAAGTCCCATCACATAATGCAACGCAAACCAGAGGATAGGGTTTTACCTTATAATGGTTAAAAATGCTTGATACGATAAAAACGGATTTTGATATTATTATTAGTGTGTATATGCTTTCAAAAACAGTTCAATCATAATGTATCAATCCTAGGACACATAGATACCATAATACTATGCTTCCATACTAGTAATACAAACAAATCTGCATGAGGTCGTATTGGAAATTGGGTTTCCATCATGAGCCAAGGCTAGGGAGGAGCTCCTTACCGATTCGAGACACTCTAGCTAATGCCTCAGGATCCCCAGCAGTGAACCCTTGGATAGCTGCAGCGCCGGTCCACACATACAGCTTCGTGGATTAGTTATTCCTGAACACACGTTTCCCGACCCTATAGGACCTATCATCCGAGGCGCCTCATTCCATCATCCACATAAGTAAAATGTCGGGTCGTGTTAAAGCCCAAACACCACTTCTAGCTAGAAAGAAACGTGCTGCTCTCCCTGCGTTCCCTTCTCCCGTTTTAGAATCCGCCGGTGTGTGAGGCTCACAAAGTCACGCTATACACAAAGCTATGCCTAAACAGGCTATGCTTTGATCATCCCACAAGGCCTGCTTTTCAACAAAGCCTTGATCATTGCATCTTGGTATGCCACACTGTCAATCCATATCATACTATTAATCTTTGCCAAAATATACAAAAGGGTGTTAAGCAAGAGAATAAATTCTCCGCCACCAAGCATTCATATATTCAGCAGAAAATCAATAAGCACAATATATAAAGGAGTACGATGTCAGACACACATTCCTTTTATAAGCTTATGCTCTGGGTCTGAGCGAAAACCATATCCGTACAAATCAACACTACATCCGGACAACTACCATCTTAGCCCCGTCTTTGGAGCAAATCAATCAAGGGCCTCAACGCTAGTTACCCATTCGATGTGAAGATCGTCGGTCTTCAATCGCCGTCTTCAATTCTTCAAACGTATCATTATTTGGAGTGAGAGTAAACTCGGACTTCCCAAATAACTCTCGCATATATAAATTTGAAAACCATTTCATATCGTTGTTAATAATTTATAACGATCTATCGCTATTTTTACTTTACATACACATCCTAAACATAACAATGTATATTTTACTCTTCCATTTTTCAATTTACACCAAATGTATATTTGGTTTCATTATTTTTCTAATGAAAATCCATTCCTTAGAAATGTAAATTTCTAATCTTATTATTTACATTGAAAAATGTAAATTTCTATTCCTATTTTATTTACATTGAGAAATATAAACTTATACTTCAATATATTATTATATTGAAAATGTAACCTTTATTTTGTTGATACTAATATTTCTTGTTTGATGATAACAAATAGATTTTTGTTACTGGAGTGTTTGATTGTGGAATATCTAGTATTATTGGAAAATAAAATAACACAGAATTTACACAGAATATAGAAAAATCAAATAAATTTTATTTCCAATAATATTATTTATTTTACAATTCATTTACACACAAGACTTTACAAATCACTTTACAAGTAATTTCAGTACATACAATTTTTTTTTACAAGCACTTCATTTTTTTTTCTTCTCATTTCTAGCTGGATTATTCTTGTTGAGAACACCTTAGCTGTCCAAAGCATCATCCTGTAACCTGTCACAAAAGAAAGAAAAATACACAGTACACTGGAACTAAAACAAATATTTTTGACAAAAATGATTCTCTGTGTGATTGATTCATTTTGTCTCAGCTTTCTGTGTGTTTTTCTCATCATATTTCAGACTTGAACAGCCACATCAAAACCATACTGGTTTGCTGATCAGAACCAACTGATTCTGACCAGCCTCAACTCAGTACAGTTTGACTGCTATTTTTTTTTACTTTTTTTTTTCAGAATCAAACAAGTGATGAGCAAAGTATTAAGCAAAACAAGGTGAATTGTCTAAATCAAGACAGGTTCAAAAGAAGTCAACCAGCAAATAACTTTCAAAGTCAACATGGAGTCAAAAAAAAAAAAATTCACCAAAGTCAAAATGGCCGAGCACAGCTCAACAGCAAAATGGTGAAACTACATGCAAGCAGCTCAGGTGTCGAGCCATTCAAGATAAAGTCAACTCAGTTTTCAAATGGCTCGAGCAAATACACAAGTGTGGCAGCATGTACGAACATGGAGAGTAATGTACAACTATTCAATGATCAGAATTAAGAAAGCAGCATATAGGTGAACTTGGTGTGGACAAGTATTCAGGTGCAAGCATGGTCTTTACAAAATGAATACAGCATGGTGCCAAGGTGGGGGTGCAACACAAACTACATGTGAGGCAAGCTTTCAAAACAGCTCAACATGGTCAAGACAATCATGTGGAATAGTAAAACAGCAAAAAGGTTTGGCATGCACGGACCAACAATGTTCATATCAGCATCTCAGAGGATATATGGTGTAGCAGTGCATCGGGGTGTTCAAACAGGGGTGCATTTTTCATGTTCAGGTTATAGCAGTAAAGCAAAAGAAACAAGCATGGAGCAAAGAAACATGGCAACATGGATTTAAGCTTGTGTGCACAATTAAATTCAGGCGGTGCAAGTATCATAAATGAATACAATTTGATGTGTCTATGGTGAAAGACAGAGGATATATGCACAGGCTATATAAATGGTAGAATAGCAAGGTGCAAGGATTTTTTTTAAATGGTTTGCTCAATTAACAGACTCAATAAACTTTGACAAGTGTATTGAAAGGCCATAAATACAGTTTCATTGTTGTCCAGAAATATATTTTTTGGCATCAGAAATTTACATACAGGTGCATGAACTAAAAATAAGTCGAACACAATATCACAGGGCACTGCAAATCAAGAGTGTTATTTGTAGAAAATCATACATGGCAAGAAGAATCACAATTTCTTTTTGGCAAAAATCCAATTCAGCTTAAATTCATTTCCAGAAAAGCAAAGGAACAAAATTAGCAAGGAGTTTCCAGAAATGTTTCAATCAGAAATTCAAGGCAACAATTTATTCAAGGAATTCAATCAAGAAAATCAAAAGAGGAAACACACAATTATCAGACAAGTCATCGGGACTAATCCACGTCTGGATACAAAGCCAATATTCAAACAAGTTTTTCAAATTACAAGAAATCAATTCCTTCCAGAAATGCTCAACATTTTTTATGGGCCAAGAATTTTTTTTTTCCAGAAATTAAGTCTGCATTTATTCGTGAAAAGGGGAAAATTTTCAAATACCAGAAGTTCTGTTCTTTTGTGTCATGAATTCAACATCAGGAATCTACGGCATGTTTTCTCAATCTAGAGGGGCACAATTTAAGTCACAGCAAGGTCAAAGAATTTAATCAAGACAGAAATCCATTCAAGAAAATTTTAAAAGGGGAAACCACAAAAAAATCAAATTCGAATATTCCCAAATCAAATCGGGCAAGCCTTCAATGGAAATCAGAGTACAAGGGTTTCTGAATCCCTATATAAACACACGAATTCATCATCGACTTCAGATATTCACACACAAAAAGAAATCCGAAACCCTAAATTGCAAAAATTGATAAAACTTACTCAGATTGACCGCAAGGACGAAGGAGATACCCTGGAGAAGCAAAATAAGCTTCCAAAGAACCATTACACACAGCATCGATATTGATTTAGGGAAAAATCACTGAAACCCTAATCGTAGCCGCCATTTTTATTTCAGAGAATAAGATCGGGCTAAAGAAAATACAAGGGAGCACCGCAAAATAAAGTGGCCCGACCACTTTTGGCTTGTGCAAAGAAAAAGGGGATGACCCCCATTTTAACCCCTTCTTTATTTCCTTTAAGTTTTTTTTTAAATTCTTTTTGTTCTTGTTTATTGTAAAACTAGAGAGCACAGAGTTTTGAAGTGTAATCTGAAAAATCTAGTCTAGGGTATACAGACTAGTCTAGGATTTTGAGCTTAGGGATAAACAGGAGCAGGAGTTGCAAGTTTACATAGGATTGTAAGCGGGATCTGTTTGTATCTCCTAGTAAAAATCTTAGAAAGGCAGCAGTAGGCACAGTTTGCCGAAGCTGGGTATATCCGCGTGTGATTTTATTTTTACTGCATTACTTTATTACCTTTTTTTTGTTAAAAACCCTATTCACCCCCCCTCTAGGGTTATTATCGATCCTACAATTGGTATCAGAGCAGGTGTTTGAACCCTAGAATCATGACTTCAATAAACAATGCTTTTTCTGAAGGTCAATCTATTGCTAGACCACCCATGTTCAATGGTAGTGATTACGCGTATTGGAAAGCTAGGATGAAAATATATCTAGTGTCTGTTGATTATGATGTCTGGGATATCATTGAAACTGGATATACACCTCCGACTGAAACTGTTAATGGTATTGTAACATCTAAACCAAAAAGTAGGTGGGATGCAAATGATAAGAAATTATACTCTATAGATTCTAAAGCTATGAATGCTCTGATTTGTGCTCTTGATAAAACAGAATATAACAGAATTTCTCATTGTAATACAGCCCAGGAAATTTGGCATACTCTGGAAGTTACACACGAAGGAACTTCTCAGGTTAAAGAATCCCGTCTTGCCATGTTCAGTAATGAATATGAAAACTTCAACATGCAGAAGGATGAGAGCATCAAGGACATGTATGGACGCTTCTCCGTACAAGTCTACAATGCCAGAGCCCTTGGGAAGGTCTATACAGAAGTGGAGCTTGTGAGGAAGATTCTGCGTGTTCTGCCCATGAACTTTGAAGCAAAAGTCACAGCCATTCAAGAATCCAAAGATCTGAGCAAGCTGAGCATGGAAGAGCTTATCGGGAATCTGATGACATACGAAATGGAGCTGAAAGCAAGAGAAGATCGCAACAACTCAGATCTGAAAAAGAAGTCAATAGCCTTGTCCAACACCGTCACCAGCGATAGTGAAGATCCTATTGAACAGCTCGCCATGGCAGTCAGACAACTCACGAAGTGGAGAAAATTCAAACCTCGAAGAAATAAACCAAAGACCAACAATTCAGAAGATGAACCACTCTGCTACAACTGTCAAAAGCCTGGACACATAAAACCAAATTGTCCACTCCTCCAAAGAAACAAGAAGAAAAAGAAAGCTTTTGCTGTAACTTGGGATGACGAGGAAGGAGAAGAAGATTCAGACAGCAGTGAGGAGGAAAGCAATTTGTGCTTCATGGCAAAATCAGATCTAGAAGATACTGACGAGGAAACCACTGAGGTATACAGTTATGACGATCTAGTTTTAATGTGTAAACATCTTTCTGAAATTATTGACACGTTAGAATCAGACGCAGAGAAACTGAAAGCAGAAAACTTCAACCTTGTTCATAATAATAAGAAGTTGGAATCTGAGATTAAAAATGCTTCAAAAACCAATAATCTAGATTGTGAAATGTGTAAAGATGTGAATCTAGAAATTTTAACACTCAAGAGCACCATTGAGAATCTTGAAAAAGAAAACTTGACTCTAAAAGTTGAAGATGACACTAAAAGAAAGAACTACATTAAACGATGCACTTCACTTGTGAATGAGAACACAATCTTAAAAACAAGAGTCCAAGATTTGGAAGTCACATTGAACAAATTCTCAATCGGTCAAACATCTTTTAAAATGTTACTTGGAAACCAGTTGGTTGGAAATAATAGAAAAGGACTTGGTTTTGGGAAGATACAAGAAATAACTGGAAGTGACAATGCTAAAGGTAAAGGTATTTTTCCCAAATGTGTAAAATGTGGGGTGATTGGTCACAGTCATGAAAATTGCAAGATTAGTAGTAAAATTCAGAAGTTCAAAAAGGTATGGGTTCCTAAACACTTGGCACATAATTATCACAAAGATTGGAACACAAATAAGAAGAAAAACCAAAGTTGGATTCCAAAAGAATCTTATGACTATCATTCTTCTACTACTGATAAGATTAGGCCTAGAAGTTTCTCTAGGTCATCTCCTTCTCTGTTTGTATAGGTATGTTGGCGGGCTAAGGAGCAACAAAAATGGTACTTGGATTCAGGTTGCTCAAGACATATGACAGGTGATAAAAGACTGTTCCTTAGCCTGGAAAAACATAAAGGTGGGAATGTGACGTTAGGTGACAACAGCAAATGTAAAATTATTGGTAAAGGAAAAGTAGGTAACAGTATCTTTGCCTTAACTGATGTTTTATATGTTGATAATCTCTTTCACAATCTTATCTCCATCAGTCAGCTTTGTGATAAAGGAATGAATGTTGTGTTTGATAGTAATAGTTGCAAAATCATTGAGATCTCCTCTGGAAAGGTTGTGTTTACAGGGAAAAGAAAAGGGAATGTCTATACTCTCTCATTCGATGATGTAACAGTATCTAGGTGTTTGGTAGCAACAGAAGAGGAGGCAATCTTATGGCACAGAAGATTGGCACATGCAAGTATGGGTCTTCTTGAAAGACTAAAAGCAAATGAACTTGTCAGGGGTTTACCACATCAAAATTTCAAAAATAACAAAGTATGTAAAGCTTGTACTATGGGAAAACTTAGTCGTTCATCTTTCCGTCCAAAAAATGTTGTTAGCACTTCACGAGTGCTTGAATTGATTCATATGGACTTGTTTGGACCTACTGATACTGCTAGTTTAAATGGTAAACGTTATTGTTATGTATTGGTTGATGATTACTCTAGGTTTACATGGGTTTACTTTCTAGCCAAAAAGTCTGAAGTTTTTGATTATTTTTTAAAGTTTTCAAAACTTGTCCAAAATGAAAAAGGGGTTTCAATTAAAACTTTAAGAAGTGATCATGGAGGTGAATTTGAAAACTTAGACTTTGAAAATCTTTGTGAAGAAAATGGTTTCAAACATGAATTTTCCGCTCCTCGAACACCTCAACAGAATGGGGTGGTTGAAAGGAAAAATCGTACATTACAAGAAATGGCTAGATCTATGTTATGTGAATATCAATTGCCTCAAACTTTCTGGGCTGAGGCAGTTAATACTTCGTGCTATGTAATGAACAGAGTAATGATTAGACCAATACTTAATAAAACATCATATGAACTGTGGTCTAACAAGAAGCCTAACATCTCATATTTTAGAGTGTTTGGATGTCCTTGTTATATTTTGAACACAGGTGAACAGCTTGGGAAATTTGAGTCAAAAACGGTTGATGGAATCTTCATGGGTTATTCATCAAGAAGTAAGGCTTACAGAATCTTCAATAAACAGTCAAGAACAATCGTGGAAACCGTCAACGTGAAGTTCAATGAATCAGATACGGATACGATACCTGAAGATGATAAAGATGATGCTGGTGCACAAGAAATTGAACAAGAAAACAATGATGTTGAGACAAACAATGAAAAAGCCACTGAAGCAGCAACAGATATCGAAAGACTAAAATTCAAGCCAAGTCATCCTCCAGATTTGGTAATTGGAAGTCCAACTGCTGGTGTTCGTACACGATCCTCTCTCAATAGGGAAGTTTGTACCCTTTGTATTCATAATGCCTTTGTATCTGAAATAGAACCAAGTTCTTATGATGTTGCTCTTAATGATGAATTTTGGTTGTTAGCTATGCAGGAGGAACTTAACCAGTTTGAGAGAAACAGAGTCTGGAACTTGGTACCCAGACCAAAAGACTACCCAGTTGTAGGAACAAAATGGGTATTCAAAAATAAGCTTGACGAATCTGGAAACGTAACAAGAAACAAAGCTAGATTGGTCGCTAAGGGATACAATCAAATCGAAGGTGTTGACTTTGATGAAACTTTTGCCCCAGTTGCTAGGCTTGAAGCAATCAGAATTTTGTTAAGTTTTGCGTGCTTTAAGGGGTTCAAATTAAAACAAATGGATGTGAAGAGTGCTTTTCTGAATGGAGAACTAAAAGAAGAAGTGTATGTTGAACAACCCCCTGGTTTTGAGAATCACGATTATCCAAACCATGTATACAAACTGGAAAAAGCATTGTATGGCCTTAAGCAAGCTCCTCGAGCTTGGTATGACTGTCTGTGTACATATCTCTTGGAAAATGGTTTTAAAAAGGGAAGTGCTGACACAACCTTGTTTTTATCTCATGATGGTGATGATTTTTTAATTGTCCAAATTTATGTTGATGATATCATATACGGAGCTACTAATGATGTCTTGTGTGAAAAATTTGAAAAAGTTATGCAGGGCAAATTTGAGATGAGTTTGGTTGGAGAGCTGAAATTCTTCCTTGGTTTCCAAATCAAACAAAGTAGCAAAGGGATTTTTATCTCTCAAACGAAGTACGTGATGGAGTTGCTAAAGAGATTTGGAGTTCAAGATGCAAAGCCAATGAAAACACCGATGAGTCCAACAACCAAACTTGACAAAGATGAAAAAGGTGTTGCTGTGGATCAAAAGAAATATCGCGGTATTATCGGTTCACTTCTTTATCTTTCTGCTTCTAGACCCGATATTATGTTTTCTGTTTGTTTGTGTGCTCGATTTCAATCAAATCCTAAAGAATCTCATCTAAAAGCCACAAAACGAATTCTAAGATATTTGTTACACACACCAAATTTGGGCTTATGGTATCCTTCTTGTGATAACTTTAATTTAGTTGGGTTTACTGATGCTGATTATGCTGGTTCACTCACTGATAGAAAAAGTACTAGTGGAACGTGTTTCATGCTAGGTCATTCACTTGTGTCATGGTCAAGTAGAAAACAAAACTGTGTTGCTTTATCCACCACTGAGGCTGAATATATTGCTTTAGGGAGTTGTTGTGCACAGATTTTATGGATGATGCAGACTTTATCTGATTTTGGACTTTGTTATAAACGAGTTCCTTTAAAATGTGACAGTAAGAGTGCAATTGACTTATCAAATAATCCAGTACATCACTCACGCACAAAACACATTGATGTAAGACACCACTTTCTTAGAGATCATATTGCTTGTGAAGATATTCGTATAGAATTTATTCCAACCGAATCTCAACTCGCTGATATTTTTACAAAACCCCTTCCTGAAGACAGATTTTGCAGATTACGTTTGGATTTGGGAATTATAGAAATAAATTAATCCTTTAGCATTTTTGGATAAATTTTCTCTTAAGATGTTCTGTTGGCAATTATCTTTCTGACAAATAATCCATGCTTCAAATCATCAAGAAAAGACCAGTTTGTTTTTGGACATTTATGATAAATTTGTGACTGTGTAAGTTTTCAGAATATGAGATGTTTGAAAATTTGTAGCTCTGATACGATCAAATATGCTTTATAATATGAGTAATTAAAGAACTTTTTGTTCACTTTCATCTTCTGTCTCTATCACCCTTCTATCAATCATTATTATTTTATATATATCAAAGGGATTTAAAAAAAAAAAAAAAAAAAAAGGGTATTTCTCTAATCTCATTTAAAAATCCAAGCTCTGGTCATGCATGGTTATGAGAATACTTTTTTTTTTATGCCACCACTGATTCCATTTAAAAATCCAAGATCTGGTTATGCGTGGTCAGTATAGTATTGAATTTTTTTTTTCATGTTGCAGCTAATTCCATTTAAAAATCCAAGCTATGGTCATGCGTGGTTAGTTTGCTATTGAAATATCCCTGATATATATTAAATATTTCATCATTCCATCTTCTGTCTTGTGAAATGTGTTCTTCTTTTACAGATTATTCTAATCTTTTTGTTTGATTATTTCGGAGTGTTTGAATCTGATAATGTCAAATGGCTTGATTACTATTTACAGTCCATACTCTTTAAAATGTCCAGAATTGTTATTCTTTTGATGATTACAAAGGGGGAGAAGAAGTTAAGATTTTGTGTTGTTTACAGACGTCTATAGATTTTATTTTGCCATTAATGCTAAGTGTTTAATTTTTTTTTGTCATTTTCAAATTCTTTACTCATGTCTGTTTACAACTGATAGGGGGAGCTCAAACGTAGGGGGAGCCCTTGCTCAAACACATCTCGTTATTCACAAAAATCTTAAGTCTGTTTGTCATCATCAAAAGGGGGAGTTTGTTGATACTAATATTTCTTGTTTGATGATAACAAATAGATTTTTGTTACTGGAGTGTTTGATTGTGGAATATCTAGTATTATTGGAAAATAAAATAACACAGAATTTACACAGAATATAGAAAAATCAAATAAATTTTATTTCCAATAATATTATTTATTTTACAATTCATTTACACACAAGACTTTACAAATCACTTTACAAGTAATTTCAGTACATACAATTTTTTTTTACAAGCACTTCATTTTTTTTTCTTCTCATTTCTAGCTGGATTATTCTTGTTGAGAACACCTTAGCTGTCCAAAGCATCATCCTGTAACCTGTCACAAAAGAAAGAAAAATACACAGTACACTGGAACTAAAACAAATATTTTTGACAAAAATGATTCTCTGTGTGATTGATTCATTTTGTCTCAGCTTTCTGTGTGTTTTTCTCATCATATTTCAGACTTGAACAGCCACATCAAAACCATACTGGTTTGCTGATCAGAACCAACTGATTCTGACCAGCCTCAACTCAGTACAGTTTGACTGCTATTTTTTTTTACTTTTTTTTTCAGAATCAAACAAGTGATGAGCAAAGTATTAAGCAAAACAAGGTGAATTGTCTAAATCAAGACAGGTTCAAAAGAAGTCAACCAGCAAATAACTTTCAAAGTCAACATGGAGTCAAAAAAAAAAAAATTCACCAAAGTCAAAATGGCCGAGCACAGCTCAACAGCAAAATGGTGAAACTACATGCAAGCAGCTCAGGTGTCGAGCCATTCAAGATAAAGTCAACTCAGTTTTCAAATGGCTCGAGCAAATACACAAGTGTGGCAGCATGTACGAACATGGAGAGTAATGTACAACTATTCAATGATCAGAATTAAGAAAGCAGCATATAGGTGAACTTGGTGTGGACAAGTATTCAGGTGCAAGCATGGTCTTTACAAAATGAATACAGCATGGTGCCAAGGTGGGGGTGCAACACAAACTACATGTGAGGCAAGCTTTCAAAACAGCTCAACATGGTCAAGACAATCATGTGGAATAGTAAAACAGCAAAAAGGTTTGGCATGCACGGACCAACAATGTTCATATCAGCATCTCAGAGGATATATGGTGTAGCAGTGCATCGGGGTGTTCAAACAGGGGTGCATTTTTCATGTTCAGGTTATAGCAGTAAAGCAAAAGAAACAAGCATGGAGCAAAGAAACATGGCAACATGGATTTAAGCTTGTGTGCACAATTAAATTCAGGCGGTGCAAGTATCATAAATGAATACAATTTGATGTGTCTATGGTGAAAGACAGAGGATATATGCACAGGCTATATAAATGGTAGAATAGCAAGGTGCAAGGATTTTTTTTAAATGGTTTGCTCAATTAACAGACTCAATAAACTTTGACAAGTGTATTGAAAGGCCATAAATACAGTTTCATTGTTGTCCAGAAATATATTTTTTGGCATCAGAAATTTACATACAGGTGCATGAACTAAAAATAAGTCGAACACAATATCACAGGGCACTGCAAATCAAGAGTGTTATTTGTAGAAAATCATACATGGCAAGAAGAATCACAATTTCTTTTTGGCAAAAATCCAATTCAGCTTAAATTCATTTCCAGAAAAGCAAAGGAACAAAATTAGCAAGGAGTTTCCAGAAATGTTTCAATCAGAAATTCAAGGCAACAATTTATTCAAGGAATTCAATCAAGAAAATCAAAAGAGGAAACACACAATTATCAGACAAGTCATCGGGACTAATCCACGTCTGGATACAAAGCCAATATTCAAACAAGTTTTTCAAATTACAAGAAATCAATTCCTTCCAGAAATGCTCAACATTTTTTATGGGCCAAGAATTTTTTTTTCCAGAAATTAAGTCTGCATTTATTCGTGAAAAGGGGAAAATTTTCAAATACCAGAAGTTCTGTTCTTTTGTGTCATGAATTCAACATCAGGAATCTACGGCATGTTTTCTCAATCTAGAGGGGCACAATTTAAGTCACAGCAAGGTCAAAGAATTTAATCAAGACAGAAATCCATTCAAGAAAATTTTAAAAGGGGAAACCACAAAAAAATCAAATTCGAATATTCCCAAATCAAATCGGGCAAGCCTTCAATGGAAATCAGAGTACAAGGGTTTCTGAATCCCTATATAAACACACGAATTCATCATCGACTTCAGATATTCACACACAAAAAGAAATCCGAAACCCTAAATTGCAAAAATTGATAAAACTTACTCAGATTGACCGCAAGGACGAAGGAGATACCCTGGAGAAGCAAAATAAGCTTCCAAAGAACCATTACACACAGCATCGATATTGATTTAGGGAAAAATCACTGAAACCCTAATCGTAGCCGCCATTTTTATTTCAGAGAATAAGATCGGGCTAAAGAAAATACAAGGGAGCACCGCAAAATAAAGTGGCCCGACCACTTTTGGCTTGTGCAAAGAAAAAGGGGATGACCCCCATTTTAACCCCTTCTTTATTTCCTTTAAGTTTTTTTTTAAATTCTTTTTGTTCTTGTTTATTGTAAAACTAGAGAGCACAGAGTTTTGAAGTGTAATCTGAAAAATCTAGTCTAGGGTATACAGACTAGTCTAGGATTTTGAGCTTAGGGATAAACAGGAGCAGGAGTTGCAAGTTTACATAGGATTGTAAGCGGGATCTGTTTGTATCTCCTAGTAAAAATCTTAGAAAGGCAGCAGTAGGCACAGTTTGCCGAAGCTGGGTATATCCGCGTGTGATTTTATTTTTACTGCATTACTTTATTACCTTTTTTTTGTTAAAAACCCTATTCACCCCCCCTCTAGGGTTATTATCGATCCTACATATTTCATATTCTATTTACTTTGGAAAATATAAATTCCTAATCATTCTTTTGTTTACATTGAAAAATGTGAACTCTTTTATTTGCATATAAAAATATAATTTCTATTTCATCCTTATTTACATTGAAAAATGTAGGTTTCTATATTACACCAATTACATATAAAAATGTAACTTCCTATTTTTCTTTTATTTACATTAAGAAAAATGTAAAACTTTTATAATCCTTATCTTATTTTATTAAAAATGTGACTTTCTTTTATAACAAACTTGGAGATGAAAATATTCATTTCATTATTAACACAGAACGGTGTGAAAATAACGTCCATTTCTAAGTTATCCATTTATATTTTAATATGGGCCAGACCTCTCACATTAGGCCTACAACTTGTGGATGCTGGATAGGCCGGTCGGTTCCGGGCAGACTTCTCCCACAAGTTGGGCTTAACCTCGTATCTTGGCCCAATTTTTATTTGCGCACTTGGACCTCTCACATTACGCCCAACATTTGTGGCTACTGGATATGCCGGTCGGGTCCGGGCGGACTTCCACCACAAATGTGACCTAACCTCGTGTCCAAGTATAATTTTAATTAAACATTATAATTGTTCTACTAAAAATATTATTTTAAAATGTTTCACATTTCAAAATATCTTGATTTTGGAATATTCTATATTTTCAAAATAACTTGATTTCAGACACTATAACTTACTCTTTCAAATGTTAATAAAACTTGGTACTTTCTCAATTTATATACTTACACATCAAAAATGTGATTTTGATACATGTCAAATCTACTTTTTTAATTACATTAGAGAACATAAATAAAAGATCGTTTATTTTTTTTAAGTTATATTTGTGTTAAGGGACACAATTAAAAAGACATTCATTTTTATGTTAACACAATTCCATCCTGATTTGAATATTTTAGTGAATTCCCTTTTTAATCTGACATAAATATTCTTTCAAATTTTTATCAAAAATGTTCTTGCTAATTTCACATAAATGTTCTTCAAATTTATAACATAAATGTTCTTGCTAATTTCACATAAATGATCCTTCAAATTTTTAACATAAATGTTCTTTCAAATTTAACATAAATGTTCTTTCTAATTTTTAACATAAATGTTCTTGCTAATTTCACATAAATGTTCCTTCAAATTTAACATAAATGTTCTTTCTAATCTAACATAAATAATGGTTTTAACTACTATAACTTTTATACAAAATGAATTTTTTTAATGGCATGATTCTAATAAAACAATATATTTCATTAACATGACATGATTCTAATTAACGGGCATTTTCATAATCTAACTAAAATGACAATTTATATTATCTCTAACATAAGTGACCATTTTTATTCTAATGTGGCATTTTAACCAAAATGATAATTTCTATCCTAATGTAACATTTTAACATAATATGATAATTTCTATTCTAATGTGCCATTTTAACCAAAATGACAATTTCTAATATAATGACATTTCCATTTTAACATAACATTATTAATAAAATGTCCTTCATATACTAAATAACCATTTTAAACAAAAGTGACATGTTTATCTAGTTTAACACTTCTAATATAAGTGAATTTTTTAACCAATTCTAACACTTCTTACATAAGTGACATTCTTTTATCGCATATAACATGTTATAAATAAAATGATATTTTTATTATGCTAACCTCTTATACATAAAAATGGTATTTTTATAATGTATTAACATTGTGGGCTAACATAAGAAAATGACACATTTTAATAATAAGCATGTATTAACATTTTTAAGTAACATATCTACATAGCATGTTATATAACTCTAATGACGAAAATAATAGATAATTTTATCTACAAAACATGTTATATAATTCTAATGACAAAATAAAAGATAATTTTTGTCTACAAAACATGTTATATAATTCTAATGACAAAATAAAAGATAATTTTTGTCTACAAAACATGTTATATAATTCTAATGACAAAATAAAAGATAATTTTTATTCGTATACCATTTCAATGTATAACATGACATAAAAATGCCTATTTTTGATTTGTTTACGAATTCTCATGTATAAACATGATATAAAAATGTTTATTCTTATTTGTATACAATCCTAAACTTCAACATGATAAGTAAAGAGAAATATATTTATTTGCATACCAATTTCCATGTTTAACATAACAAATAAAAAGTGAAATTTTATTTTGACAGTTATGATTAACAAAAATGTGAATTTTTGTTTCCAACCAATTTATTTTGACAACAACAAATTTGATTTCAACTAATTTATTTTGATAAAAATAACAAATTTGTTAT
The DNA here is from genome assembly GCA_030737875.1 of Allium sativum. Taxonomy (NCBI): domain Eukaryota; kingdom Viridiplantae; phylum Streptophyta; class Magnoliopsida; order Asparagales; family Amaryllidaceae; genus Allium; species Allium sativum. The sequence goes on along the minus strand of CM060927.1, from coordinate 252,998,854 downwards.
TTTAACAAAATGACAATTCTTTTATTCAGCGACAAAAATGATCTATATGTGTTTACAAATTTTATTATAACACCATATCATCAAATTAACAGATCTATACACACATCAATCATAGAATCAAATCACATCTCATAACAAACAGAATTTTACAGCAAACTGGTGATAACACAATCAAAAGCAATTTAACTAATATATTTATTTTAAATCAAGAGATCTCACATATACAGATTTCTTATCTAAGAAAGATAATTAAGTTTAATTTAATTAAACTAAATTCAGAATATCTCACCTCGCTTTTAACAGAATTACTGTTCGCATTCAAAATTGGCTGAAAATTCAACTGTCTCCGTTTCAGGTCTGGTCAGCGTCATCGCGAAGATCTCGGTCTCACGATCGTGGCGCACCTGAAATCGTTCGATTTTAAATCCATACGAGCAAGATATGATTAAAACAAGATCTGAAAATTTTGGATTAAAACAAAATCCGACTTCCTTTGTCAATAATCGATCCACCGCAGTCCATGAGTTATCATCATCTCATGATGCCTTCAACTGACCGGCGAAGCCTCATTCCACCGCTTTCCATCCTTCTTGTCGCTTCTAGAGGTGAGTACTAGATCACCGTTAAATTTAAATATGAATTGGGTTTAATTTTGGTTTAATTTAAATTCTAATTCGGTTTAAATTAGGTTTAATATGCTGCTATTTTGTTTAGATTGGGTATTATCCCCAGTATTATAGTGCGGCAGTGTATTTGTTATCATTTACTTGTGCTGTATTTATTTACCTTGAGTTCAGACACTTTTGATTGTGCTTCCCTGCTCATTTGTGTGTATTATTGCACCATGTACGCTGATCCTTATAACTGATCTGAAGTGCATGTGTATGATTTGATTTGAGATACTAGTTCTGTTGACTGAGCTGCATGTATCTGGTAATTGATATTGGGAAATTTATGTGATTGAGTAAAAAAGCCGGTGATGGATGCATGAATGAAAATAGAATGGCATTTATAGGTTGAGATTTAGTCAATTTGTTTGGTGTGTCATGTGTGTCACACTGCGTGTGAGTAAAGGCATAAAACTGCTTTTCCATTTATGACTTGCTGCATTGGACCAAGTTGCTTTGTGCTCATGTAAAAAAATCATTTTTGTTAGTCAACTTACGTGCAAAAATAGAAGCTGACTATTAATATAACATGTGTGTGCAGCATGCAGCCTCCGTCATTTGGATGAAGCTAATAAGCATGGATGTGAGTTTGTTGATCTAAACTTCAGGTAGTACCTCGCTTTTTCTATGAAAATTTATGTGTTATGGTATAGATACACGAAAATTTATGTGCAAAAATACTTCATTTGATATCTATAACCTTTGCGGCGAGATCAGTTCGGCCACAAGATTTTGCAAGTGCAAGTTTTGTTGCTGCAAACATGGCCTAAGTCCATTTTTTGAGTGTCCATAACTCTTTCATATCAAGTCGGAATTCATTAATACTTTTAGCCTCAAATTCGTAACCAGAAGTGATTTTAGATCAGGTCAAAACTAGAGTATGAGTCCATGATTGAAGCTCTGAATAGGGCTGGTTAAGGGCGAATAGGGCTGGTTAAGGGCGACCACTCGTAGAACTTGCTAATGCAATGTTATATCTACATTGCAACCAAGTGACAATAATGAGAATTATAATAATGTGGACATATCCTCTATATTGCTCTTTAATTAGGCTATAACAACTATCTTTAATCGAGACTAGTCTCGACTGAACAATTAAAAATGTTGTAGACTTGCAATATTCAGCTACTAATGAAACTAATAATGTGGACATATATCATATCCTAAACTATGCGGTTTGCACTTTTTTATAGGTCTTTGTAGTGTGCATGCTATATGCTATCCAAGCTAACTTATTACCAGGCCTTAGATAGAATAGTGTGTTGATCTTCCTGAAGGGTTCCTTCATGTCTTGGATGGAATGCAATGTTTTGGTGGATGTTCATCTTGAAGGAAGCATTGATTCAACAAGCTCACGACGCCGGTTCGGGTATTTATCACAGCTTATTGTAATGTAATGAAACATTGTGTACTTATTTATTGTAATGTAATCAAATAGCATGTATCATTATATATTGTAATGTAATGAAATATTTCATACAAATGTTCCGTTTAATGTTACAATTGTGAACTAGTGTATCCTATGCTATATATGTTTTGTGTTACAAATAATGTGCTGCAGTTTCTGCTTATATATATATATATATATATATATATCTGTGTGTGTGTGCGTATAAGATACGGTTTTTAGCCGTATCTACATACACTTTAGATATGGCTAATAGCCGTATGTTAATCCATTGAGATACGGGTTGAAGCCGTATCTAATAATTTAACACGCCACTTTTTGATACGAGTATTTACCTTGCCCAACAGCTTTAGATACTGCTAAAAACACAGCCTAATCAACATATATGGTGTAGTGTGATAGTAGATGGCTGGTACCCAACGACTACTATCAAATAGATAGTTAGACCCGCCAAATGCAAACAGACAAAATGGTCATCACCCGACTAGTCACAAGGAAACAGGATCGTCGAATCACTTAAGGCACCCTATAGCCTTATGACTTCCCCTTATCATGGCGGTCAAGGTATACTCACCCGGTAGTAATGCGCAGACCCAACCTCTGCAAGCACAGCCTAGTGCTGCCACCGAACAGAGGACTATCAGAGTAGCCTCCACGTCCCAGGAAGTCACGTGCTTCTCCTTCCAGTCCTTCGAAGCCAGCAGAATATCAGTAGAACAATAGGCAGAACAGGCAGATAATCAAATGGACGTGCGCTCCCCTCTTATCTCAGGACACCACGATGATCTACCACGTTGGGTTATTCACTTTCAGACGTACGAACTAGTCCAAGCGCCTCAGGTGATATGTTATTAGACCCTATGTTTAAACATTTAATTACGCGCTTGCTCTACTTTATTAGATTTCCAATTAAATTGGTTATTTCCATTCATATTGACTTCTTATTCAAGCTACCAAGATCCTTTTTCTTATTAATTTCAGTTATACGACTCAACCCATTTAAGTTCATTAATAAGCCTTTAACATGTTATTCTTATCAGCAGATTTCAGATTCTTAGGATTACAGATTACTTAATTTATAATTAAGTACAACTTACTTCATTACGTAAGTTATCTCATTCCCTCTATCGTTTATTATAACCTATGTTATAATTTTCACTTGTCCCGTGGACAAGCCTACCTACTATCTCCTCTTGTCCACTTTCAGGTTTATTCAAAATAGGTAATTATCATTACCCGTTCATTCCAGTTCTTTTACTGTTGTAACTTTCCTTCATTTCCATTAATTATAATCAATTCCATTTATTTCTATCCTGTTATATAATAATATTCATACATATATATATATATATATTTATGTACCAGACCTCTCACATTAAGCCGACCACTTGTGGATGTTGGATTTGCCGGGCGATTTCGGGCAGACTTCTACCACAAGTTGGACTTAACCTTGTGTCTTAGCACCATTATATGTATATTTACAATCTTTAGGCACAATAATATTCTTAACAAATGTTCATTGTAAATTTCATAACTACATTGTTCACAGAAATTCCCAATTCAAACAGGTGATTAATGGAAATATGTTTTTTGTATAACCAAACAGATTAAACAGGTCAAATATTATAGGTTAACGGGTTCAAATAACCCCAATAGATTATACAAATTTACTTATCCCCACAGATTTAACAGGTTTACTTACAGCTTGATTAACATGTTCCGCTTAATCTTGAATTAAGCCAACAGATTTACATGTTCATACAACCCCAAGTTTCTAGTCATATTCCATAGTACTTAATTTCAACATCAGCAGGTTTACAGTTTAGCAGATTAATCATTTTAGCAGATTAAAACATTTCAGCATATTTATTATACATATTAAAGGGGAATGCCAAACGATAAATATACCATTACAAAAAAGGCTACTCACCTAATAGCTCTCCAATTCATGAATCTGGTATAGGCATAGCATTCCATGGCTCCCATAACTGAATCTAGAAACTAAATAACGATGGATTCACAATTCTCAAACTAAAAGAAATGGGAAGAAAGAAGAGAAATTTAAATTGACCAGATCCAAAAATTTACCTCACTCCGATTAGAGTTCTGAACACCCATTTGCAGATATACATTCTTTTCCTCCGGATCTTTCTTAGACTAATTATTCTGTTTTTCTGAAGAGATTTGAGGAGGAAGAAGAATGGCAAAGCTTAGGTAGCCTCTCATAAAATATGAGATTTAGGTTAGGATCTGCTAGCCTATTTATAGGTGTTCTTGCACATGGTTCTTGCATATGAAGCGTTGAGTCAGCCACGAATATAGTCTGAAAAACAGTACAGATTCGTCAAATGAATCTTCCCAGATCTAGGGTGGGTCGACCCCCCACGGATGGGTCGACCTTAGGGTCGCCACACCTTTGCCTGGGTTGACCAATGGGTCGACTCCCTGAGGGGTGTGGGTAGACCACTAACAGACCATTTTCCCGTGCGTTGTCTCGTTTTGCTTCTGGAATATTTTATTATTATTATTATTATTATTATTATTATGTTTATATATATGAACCTTATGTGTGTACAAACTTCTAATGCCCATAACTCCTTCATATGTTATCTGTTTTATGCAAACTTGAGGTCTATTTGAACCAGAATTCTGAGACGAACGCAATGGTGATGTCGGTTCCACTTAATTCTGAATATTTAATTAAGTTATTTGCATTTTATTATCTTTACGTATGGTTACAGTGTATTAAATTTTGGGGTGTTACATTCTCTCACCCTTAGGAAATTTCGTCCTCGAAATTTGATAAGGGTAAAATTAAATAATCCCCCGCGTAATTTACATCCATCATATGTGCATCTAATATTTGCAAACATCTGTGCACTTGTGTAGAGTGTAGTACAACATAGTAATACATGTTTGCCTAAGTGGTACCTCCTATATGAATGCAAACTTTTCTTGAAAATCTCTTTGAAGACATGATGCACACATCCTAAATATACTGGCAATTTCTATATGAATGCAATATTAGAAAATCAAAATACTTTTTCCTCTTACAGAGAAAGAGCGTAGTTCATCCAATTTTTGCATCCAAAACCCTACCAAGCAACTTTTTCTTTCGAATTTCGGAAAAATCTAATTTTCTAAATTTGATTTCTTATGTTACAAAAAGGTGGAAAACGAAAAACTTCACAATCTTTGTAACAACCCATATTTTCAATAACCTGTTATAACATAAATCGAGGAAGAATTCAATTTATAAATCTGAATCAAGGGAAACGGGCTATGCCATTGCGTTCGTCTCGGAAAAATACGCGAAATAGAGTCCGTGTTTTCGAAAATCGGAGTCCGTATGACCCGATTAAGGCCCAACGAAGTTTTCAGAAAAAATAAAAGTAAAAACAGATTTCAAATTCAAGTTTGAATTTGGAAATTAGGTCAGATTGGGCCAGGCGGGAAAATTCCCGCCAGAGCACCCAAGTCGACAGCCCTGTCGACTTGGGAGTCGACTTGGTTGGACCCAAGTCGACAGCCCTGTCGACTTGGCTCAGCCGGGCAGTTTTGCCTGGTGCACCATTTTGGGGTTTTGGTTAGGTTTTGGGGCCAGATTCGGTTTTAAGGGCTGAGATTGGAATTAGGGTTTAATCCTAAGGTTGAAACTAATCCTAATCTCTATAAATAAGCCCCTAACCTAACCCTAAATCATCATTATTCATTCATGCAACTAAACTATGGCAAAATCATTCCTCTCATGGCCTCCACTCTCTTCATAAAATTCCTAAATAAATTTCTATGAGAGATTTTCCATGCATACAAGTGTTTTCAAGCTTGTATGAGCATCATTAGCTTGCATTCAAGTCAAGTTTCCATATTTACATCATAAAGCAAGGGTTTTGATCATTTTTGCTCAAGGGTTTTTTTATTGGAGCTTGCATTTTGGGTTTATTTGATTGCATAAGGGCTTTGTCTCAATCTAGATATTTTTGTGTGTCTTCATAAGCATTGTAAGCCCTTTTCTACTTTCATATTTAAACTCTAAAGTTAAATGAATGATGCAAGTTTGGTTGATCATTATGATATGCAAGTTTGCCATGATATGCAAGTTTATTATGTCATGTTATGCAAGTTTGAGATGTTATGATATGCAAGTTTATCATGTTATGTTATGCAAGTTTGCCATGTTATGATATGCGAGTTTATCATGTTATGTTATGCAAGTTTGCCATGTTATGATATGCAAGTTTATCATGTTATGTTATGCAAGTTTGATATGCAAGTTTGTCATATGATATGCAAGTTATGTTATGCAAGTTTGGGTTGATGATTTTGTTCATGTTATCATGTTATGCAAGCTTATCTTGGGTTTATGAGCTTAAAGCTTCAAGCTTTATGCTAAAGGTTGCATTTTGGCAACATGTAAGTTATCATATCTCTTATGATAACTTGCATGTGAGGCTAAATGCGAACTTATGGCCATTTCTACATGTCATTTATCACCATGTATCACCAATATGCTAAGTTTGGTTTTATGCATGCTTTTGAGGCCTAAAAATGTAATATGCAAGTATATGAACATATGTACATTTCATATGCCACCATGTTAAACTTGTGGCTTCAACACCTTTATGTCATGATTATGCCAAGTTCCCTCTTTCTATCCTTTATGCGCTATTGCGATATGTAAGCGATGGGATTGCGTTTGGGGTTGGGTAAACTTAAAAGACATAAAAACATAAGATTGGGAATTTACCTATTAAGTTAGGTCTACCCATTGGGAATTTACCTATTAAGTTAGGTCTACCCAAATTCTTGAAAACTTGTAACATGTTTTGGAAACATGATGGACATGACACTTAGAAAATATAAGTGTGACCAACTCGAGGTTGGGTTGAGTTTGTAGCGTAAACCTACCCGGAACCGACCGGCTTAACTAGTTGCTACAAACAATAGGACCCAATGTGAGAAGTTGGTCATGTTGTACCTTGAACCCGAGGTTAGACCAAGTTATGGTATAAAGCTACCCGGAACCGACCGGCTTAACTAGTAACCGCAACGAAGTCTAATGTGAGAGGTTAAGGCACGTTAATTAATTAATGCCTCATGATTAGGGTTAAGTCATGGTCCACTTAATACTTAACCAATTTGGGATTGGTAGATTAATCAGGGTTAAGTCGTGAACTCATCGTTACACTTAACCAAGTTAATCCATGATTAGCAAAAGGGTTAAACCGTACTTAACCCACTAGAAAATCCTAGCAATGGGGGTCCACTCCAGCAGTAATCCCAAGTTTGTATCATTAAGACCCTAGGGACTAGGCTAGGGTGGGGGCACGATTACTGGACTTGAGGTAAGTGACCAAAAACGACGGCAGATTGGTACGCCGGTGTAGTTCCGGGCGGACTATGGTCGTGCATATAGTCCGAAGCCGGGGAAAACATGCACGGGTACCAGTAGATCGAGACTGTGCACATATGTTTATGGTGTCCAGGGGTTGACACCCTAGGGCTTGATACACCCGACGGGAGACCCGGCACAGTCTGACTACAATTATGTTTGGGCCGTATTGACACCAACACGTGACGAGTTAGGCTTATAGGGAGCCGATCGACTAGACCGTTTGGTTGGACCGCGTATTAAGGTCACTTCATGTTATTGGGCCAAAGCTTGGGCCAAGGGATCAATACTTGTTTATTCAAGTCATGTTAGTTTACTAGTACACCTGTGGTGCAAAACCTTAAACCTGATTATGCGATGACACCTTTATCTACCTTGTTGGTTAATCATCATGCTAGTATGTTGTTATCCTTATGTTCATCCCTGCTTCTCATGTCAGTTAACTTTATCAGTTTACATTGATTGTAGTAGGGCTTACTCAGTCTTTTTGACTGACCTGTTTTTCTTTCGCCTCTTTTCTTCCGTTCCCCCCCCCCCCCCCCCCCAGGTTCTCAGGGTGGGAATATTGGAGCTTAGCTTGGATTTCTGATCACTTGCTTGTGGGATTTTAGCTCATGTACGGTCTTGACATGAAGCTAAATATGGTTATCACTTATTTTGGGGATAGTACTTATGTATTTCAGTTTTTCAGTGATGTTGTTTTTATCTAGACTTGTGTATTTGGAAAGTTGACATTATGTTGTACCAGACTTGTTTTGAAATAGTTTGAAATCTTCCGCTGTTTTACTTATCTTATTTACTCTGTTTACATATATACATATGTTCTTGTTCTGCCTTGATATATCATTATGCATGTTTACCTGATTCAAACGCCCCTCCAAAGTCAGAGTGCTTGCAAGAGCCACCCTGGCGGAGGTGGGGTGTTACATTTGGTATCAGAGCATAAGGTTTACGAGAAGGAACAAAAAGGTTTTTAAAACTTTTGGAAAACTATTTTCAAAACCAAGTATAAAGTATTTTCCAAAGAAAAGTCTAGTTTATTTTAAAGGCTATTCCCCAAAAAGCCATTAGCAAAATTCCTTCGTTTTTCTCCATTCTGAATCTGTCTTTTTCTTCGTTTTCAGTATGGCCGATAACTTTGCTATTCCGGAGGGAGTACACGTACCTGTTTGGTATAGGAGACTTTTGGAGGCTAGGGCGACCGAAGCCGGCCCCGCAGATGTTCCTCCTCCTCCTCCGGTAGTTAATGTTCCTCCTCCTCCTGTCGCTGATGTTCCTCCTCCTCCTGTCGCTGAGGTTCCTCTTCCTCCTCCCCCCCCCAGCATCCTCAAGCTGACTTCGCAAAGACTTGTAAAGATTTCAAAGCAATGGGTGGCAAGAATTTCTTTGGAACCGAGACTTATGTAGAGGCAAGGAATTGGTTGAAAGAAACCGAAGATCTTTTTGCCTTCTTTGATATAGATGACCGTAGGAAGGTTTTATTAGCAGTGTGGTTGCTAAAGGAAGAAGCTGCACGTTGGTGGGTGGTCACCACCGCTACTAGGCCAATTGAGACTTGGGATGACTTTCGGGGAAAGTTTGGACTAAGGTTCCTATCACTGAAGCAAGGGGACATGACTATTAGGGAATACATAGATAAGTTTAATCAACTGGCTCGGGTCGGTTTAGACTTGGTTAACACAGCTCAGAAGAAGGCCCTGTACCTTGCTCTAGGATTAAACGAGCCATTACATGGTTTAGCCATGACTCATATACCCTTGGCGGAAACTTTCGAGAGCTTGGTGAATATGGCCCTACTCAATGAAGAGAATAGGAGTGACAAGAAGGAGATCAAGATGAATGATACTCAAGCCAAGAAGACTGATTCCCAGTGGAAAGGAAATCAGGGTAATCCAAGCGGTCAGAGCAGTCAAGGCAATAAAAACAAGAGTCACGGCAACAAGGGGAACAACAACAAGGGCAATAACGACAAGAGGAAGTGCCATTATTGCGGTTCAGTTGGGCATCTTATTAAGGATTGTAAGAAGAGGAAAAGGAAGAGTGGTGAATGCTATCGTTGTGGTGAGTTTGGACATTTCAGCAAAGATTGCCCGAGGAAGCAAGGGCAAGGTCAGACTCAGTGTGCAAGACCGTATGAAGGGCGAGTTCACCCCCTCAACATCGTCCTTCCAGCTCTTGATCGAGGTAGTGTTTCTGTTAAAAGTCTTGTTTACATTTCTGATTTTCCTGGTTGTACTTTGTTTGATTTTGGTGCATCGCATAGTTTATTTCATCTGATCTAGTTGAAAGTTTGCACCTAAGTACTAGTCTAGTTAATGATCCCGTGTGTGTTTCAAATCCAATTGGGGTTTCCGCCCATTTGTCTATTATCTACGTGGATTTGAAAATCTCTATCTTTAGTGTAGAGTTCTCGTGTGATGCTTATATTCTCGGTTTCATGGGGTATGAGTTGATTTTGGGCATGGATGGGTTGTCCAGTTTTGGAGCCATCCTTGATTTTTGAGCATAGGGTTGTGAGGCTCATGACTCGCCTCGGTAATACCTTAAAATTTTCTAGTAACCCTATGGGTCCCGTCATGTTGTGTTATCTTGAATCCCTCAACTCGTCTATCGATAGTTTGTAATCGGTGAGGGTGGTCCGAGAATATCCTGATATCTTGGGGTGAAGTGAAGGGGGTTACCCCTAAACGAGAGATAGATTTCCGCATTTATCTGGTTGATAATGCCAAGATAGTTTCGTGGCCGGTTTGGCACACGGCCCCGCAAGATGAGAATTAAGAAAGCAAGTCAAGGAGTTGCTTGAGAAGAACTTCATTAGACGAAGTATATCTGAATGGGGAGCGCCTGTAGTATTTACTACCAAGGCAGATGGTTCTCTTCGGCTTTGTGTTGATTATCGTGAGTTAAACAAAGAGAATAGACAACCATTGCCAAGGATCGATGATTTGTTTGATCAGCTTGTAGGAACATCTGTTTTCTCTTGGTCTTGCTACTGGATTCCATCAGCTCAGAGTAGCTGAGGATAGTATAGACAAAACTGCGTTAAGAACTCCAGATGGATTCTTAGAATGGCTGGTCATGCCATTCGGTTTGACTAATGCACCCGCCTACTTCGTGGACTTGATGAATAGGGTGCCTAGGGAGTTCCTGAACAAGTTTGTGGTAATCTTTGTAGAAGATATCCTGACTTTCTTAAAGAACGAGGAAGAACATGCTAGACATCTCAAGGAGGTGATGGATACGCTTAGAACGCATCAGTTGAAAGCCAAGTCCTCCAAATGTCATTTTGGAGAAAAAGGAGTTAGATTTCTTGGGCACATAGTTTCTAAGCAAGGCTTAGTGGTGGATCCTGCTAAAATGGTCGCGGTTCAAAACCGAAAAGCTCCGACGAGGACAATTAAAGTTAGAAGTTCTCTCAGTTTAATTAGTTAGTTAGCGTCCCTTAGGCTTAGACCTACCCTTCTGGATCAAGTAGGGACTTCACAGAAAGAAGACCCGCAGTTAGTCGAGATCATGGACAAGTTGATTCGAGGCGAGATGATAAGTCACCTCGCTATAGATGACAAGGGATGGCTAAGACGCGATGAGAGAAAGAAGGTTCTTAAAGATGCACATCACCTGAGGAGGTGGCCGAGTTTGTCCCAAGGTGCATGTTGTGCCAACAGGTTAAAGGCCGAGTCATAGAAGCCCGGTGGGCTATTACATCCATTGGAGGTCCCCGCAATGGAAGAGGGAAAAGCGTCACGAAGGATTTCGTGGATGGACTGCCTAGATTAAGAAAGGGAATAAGAGCATGTGGGTCATAGTAGGTAGACTCACGAAGAGTGCTCATTTCACTCCGGTAAAGAGCGAAAGGACTGCATCATAACTAGCGACAGTTTACTTTCAAGAAATAAAGCGGTTGCACGAGGTTCCCTAAAGTATAGTTAGTAACCATGACTCAATTTTCACTAGCCAGTTTTGGGATAGTCTACGGGAAGTCATGGGCAAGCACGGAATCTAAGTACGGCTTATCACCCACAGACGGACGGTCAAACCGAAAGGGTGAATAGGGTACTCGAGGATCTGTTGAGGCTTTGTATTCTGGATTTTGGTGGTACTTGGGAAGACCATCTTCCTCTTATTGAGTTTGCATATAATAACAGTTATCAGGCAAGCATAGGGATGGCACCATTTGAAGCTTTATATGGGAGGTCGTGCAAGTCGCCTACATGTTGGTGGGAGACTACAGATGAGCTTATACTTGGGCCTGATATGATCAGAGATACATCCGAGAAGGTCGAGTTGATTCGGAGACGGATGAAAGCGGCCCAAGACCGACAGAAATCCTATGCTGATAAGCGAAGAACTGATTTGGAGTTTGATGTTGGGGATATGGTTTTCGTGAAGGTTTCTCCTTTGCGGAATGTGGTCCGATTTGGAGCCGTTGGGAAGTTAGCACCGAGGTTTGTTGGACCATTCCCTGTTATAGAGAGGATCGGGCAGATGGCTTATAGAGTGGAGTTGCCCGAGAAGCTTGTCGGAGTACACGATGTTTTTCATGTCTCGCATCTCCGGAAGTGTTTACATGAATCAGCAGAGGTTGTTGAGCCAAGTGTTCTGAAAGATGTGGAAGTGGAGAAAGAGGCTACCTTGAGGAGAGCTCCGATTCGTATCTTGGGGACGGAGACCAAGAAGCTAAGGAATCGAGAGGTCAAGTTGGTGAAGGTTCAATGGGGTGAAGCCGAAGAAGACGCAACTTGGGAAACCGAGGAGAAGATGCGTGGGCTTTATCCATTCCTTTTTGAGGGTACACTCTCAATCTCTTTTCTTTGTTAGCATATCTTTCTCTTTGCTATCCATGTTTATCTAGTTTATCGTGTTAATCTTGTCATGAGAACCTTAGGTAGAAACCCTTTGGATGAAACATGTGTTTGAAACATGTTATGCTTGATGTTTGCATGTGGTTGCAAGTGTTTGCAAGTGGTTACTCGTGGATGCATTATACACATTAGGCACTAGATCGGCTCACACACTCCTCATATTGCATATGCATGAGTGTTTACGCTTATTCATGGATGAAAATTTTTGTGTTATCACATGGATGTTGCATATGTATGTATGTTATGTGCACACATGTAGATGTTATATATTATGTTAGGAATTGCATACATATGGATTCATTTCACTAACATAATTTGCATTGATGATATTTGCATTAGATAAGTACATATACACACACCTTTGCATATGTTCATGCAAGAATCTTGTAAGGACAATGATTGCTCGTGGATGATGTTTTGAGTAGATGGATGTTGGATGGTAGGATACGTTCTTCCTAACTTGAAGATTTCGGGGACGAAATCCTTTAAGGAGGGGAGAATGTAACAACCCGTATTTTCAATAACCTGTTATAACATAAATCGAGGCAGAATTCAATTTATAAATCTGAATCAAGGGAAACGGGCTATGCCATTGCGTTCGTCTCGGAAAAATACGCGAAATAGAGTCCGAGTTTTCGAAAATCGGAGTCCGTATGACCCGATTAAGGCCCAACGAAGTTTTCAGAAAAATTCAAAGTAAAAACAGATTTCAAATTCAAGTTTGAATTTGGAAATTAGGTCAGATTGGGCCAGGCGGGAAAATTCCCGCCAGAGCACCCAAGTCGACAGCCCTGTCGACTTGGGAGTCGACTTGGTTGGACCCAAGTCGACAGCCCTGTCGACTTGGCTGTCGACTTGGCTCAGCCGGGCAGTTTTGCCTGGTGCACCATTTTGGGGTTTTGGTTAGGTTTTGGGGCCAGATTCGGTTTTAAGGGCTGAGATTGGAATTAGGGTTTAATCCTAAGGTTGAAACTAATCCTAATCTCTATAAATAAGCCCCTAACCTAACCCTAAATCATCATTATTCATTCATGCAACTAAACTATGGCAAAATCATTCCTCTCATGGCCTCCACTCTCTTCATAAAATTCCTAAATAAATTTCTATGAGAGATTTTCCATGCATACAAGTGTTTTCAAGCTTGTATGAGCATCATTAGCTTGCATTCAAGTCAAGTTTCCATATTTACATCGTAAAGCAAGGGTTTTGATCATTTTTGCTCAAGGGTTTTTCTATTGGAGCTTGCATTTTGGGTTTATTTGATTGCATAAGGGCTTTGTCTCAATCTAGATATTTTTGTGTGTCTTCATAAGCATTGTAAGCCCTTTTCTACTTTCATATTTAAACTCTAAAGTTAAATGAATGATGCAAGTTTGGTTGATCATTATGATATGCAAGTTTGCCATGATATGCAAGTTTATTATGTCATGTTATGCAAGTTTGAGATGTTATGATATGCAAGTTTATCATGTTATGTTATGCAAGTTTGCCATGTTATGATATGCGAGTTTATCATGTTATGTTATGCAAGTTTGCCATGTTATGATATGCAAGTTTATCATGTTATGTTATGCAAGTTTGATATGCAAGTTTGTCATATGATATGCAAGTTATGTTATGCAAGTTTGGGTTGATGATTTTGTTCATGTTATCATGTTATGCAAGCTTATCTTGGGTTTATGAGCTTAAAGCTTCAAGCTTTATGCTAAAGGTTGCATTTTGGCAACATGTAAGTTATCATATCTCTTATGATAACTTGCATGTGAGGCTAAATGCGAACTTATGGCCATTTCTACATGTCATTTATCACCATGTATCACCAATATGCTAAGTTTGGTTTTATGCATGCTTTTGAGGCCTAAAAATGTAATATGCAAGTATATGAACATATGTACATTTCATATGCCACCATGTTAAACTTGTGGCTTCAACACCTTTATGTCATGATTATGCCAAGTTCCCTCTTTCTATCCTTTATGCGCTATTGCGATATGTAAGCGATGGGATTGCGTTTGGGGTTGGGTAAACTTAAAAGACATAAAAACATAAGATTGGGAATTTACCTATTAAGTTAGGTCTACCCATTGGGAATTTACCTATTAAGTTAGGTCTACCCAAATTCTTGAAAACTTGTAACATGTTTTGGAAACATGATGGACATGACACTTAGAAAATATAAGTGTGACCAACTCGAGGTTGGGTTGAGTTTGTAGCGTAAACCTACCCGGAACCGACCGGCTTAACTAGTTGCTACAAACAATAGGACCCAATGTGAGAAGTTGGTCATGTTGTACCTTGAACCCGAGGTTAGACCAAGTTATGGTATAAAGCTACCCGGAACCGACCGGCTTAACTAGTAACCGCAACGAAGTCTAATGTGAGAGGTTAAGGCACGTTAATTAATTAATGCCTCATGATTAGGGTTAAGTCATGGTCCACTTAATACTTAACCAATTTGGGATTGGTAGATTAATCAGGGTTAAGTCGTGAACTCATCGTTACACTTAACCAAGTTAATCCATGATTAGCAAAAGGGTTAAACCGTACTTAACCCACTAGAAAATCCTAGCAATGGGGGTCCACTCCAGCAGTAATCCCAAGTTTGTATCATTAAGACCCTAGGGACTAGGCTTGGATGGGGGCACGATTACTGGACTTGAGGTAAGTGACCAAAAACGACGGCAGATTGGTACGCCGGTGTAGTTCCGGGCGGACTATGGTCGTGCATATAGTCCGAAGCCGGGGAAAACATGCACGGGTACCAGTAGATCGAGACTGTGCACATATGTTTATGGTGTCCAGGGGTTGACACCCTAGGGCTTGATACACCCGACGGGAGACCCGGCACAGTCTGACTACAATTATGTTTGGGCCGTATTGACACCAACACGTGACGAGTTAGGCTTATAGGGAGCCGATCGACTAGACCGTTTGGTTGGACCGCGTATTAAGGTCACTTCATGTTATTGGGCCAAAGCTTGGGCCAAGGGATCAATACTTGTTTATTCAAGTCATGTTAGTTTACTAGTACACCTGTGGTGCAAAACCTTAAACCTGATTATGCGATGACACCTTTATCTACCTTGTTGGTTAATCATCATGCTAGTATGTTGTTATCCTTATGTTCATCCCTGCTTCTCATGTCAGTTAACTTTATCAGTTTACATTGATTGTAGTAGGCCTTACTCAGTCTTTTTGACTGACCTGTTTTTCTTTCGCCTCTTTTCTTCCGTTCCCCCCCCCCCCCCAGGTTCTCAGGGTGGGAATATTGGAGCTTAGCTTGGATTTCTGATCACTTGCTTGTGGGATTTTAGCTCATGTACGGTCTTGACATGAAGCTAGCTATGGTTATCACTTATTTTGGGGATAGTACTTATGTATTTCAGTTTTTCAGTGATGTTGTTTTTATCTAGACTTGTGTATTTGGAAAGTTGACATTATGTTGTACCAGACTTGTTTTGAAATAGTTTGAAATCTTCCGCTGTTTTACTTATCTTATTTACTCTGTTTACATATATACATATGTTCTTGTTCTGCCTTGATATATCATTATGCATGTTTACCTGATTCAAACGCCCCTCCAAAGTCAGAGTGCTTGCAAGAGCCACCCTGGCGGCGGTGGGGTGTTACAATCTTCCATTTTTCTTTTATGTACCTTTTCCAACTGTACTTGGATTTTATGAAACTATTATATAAAGATTCCCTATTTTTCTATCCAAGAACATTGCACATAAGAAAACTTTCTTTGTCACCGATTTTCTTTTTCAATTTATCTTGGAAAAATTTATTCTTATTCACCTTTTCTTAGAATTTTCCATCTTTCTTTAAATGTCATGTTTGTTGCTTTACTGAATTTGTTGTTGTCTTTTGTGTTATGTCATTATGCTTTTCTTAGCTTATTTAACTTGATCCTCTGATCTAAGTTTAGTTTCAAAAAAGCCTTCTAGTCCTTCAACTAAAACAGGAAAACTGACGCTCTACAAAGCTACTACTTAGGGCCAAGTATCTTAGGACCTTGTCCCCCTTAGACAGAAAATTTCAAACCATGGGATCATTGACAGGTTTAGTTGTTACCCTAACTACCCAACAGGAACAAAATAACAGAACGATCCCAAAACAAATGTAATAACGAGTTTTACCCCTAACAGGAAAATTAACAACTGGATCTAAACATTTACTTGCCCTTTACTATCTAGTAGTAACTACTAATCCTGGCTATGTACTAGCAGTCATTTCCGAGCAACACCATAAGCTTTTCAATGCTTAAACAATTAACGGAAACTTGCCATTATTCCAAGATAATTCTCGCTATCTGTTTCATGGCCTCAAAACTTTTCGTGTCTTCCCTAGGCACTAATCCTTACCTACTCCATACTATTTAAAACATGGTTTGGCCTTTTCATTTCACTTTTCTTCCAAAAATTAAAAATATCAAAATTTTATTTTCCTATCCAAAACCTACTTTTGCCAAACCATAAAACATGTCATTTTATATAAATGTAAATCATTTTTTTCAAACCACAAAACTAGAGTAGATAAGGACAACTATCTTTCAATCAGGTTTACAATTTGTTCTTGCCTATAAGGTCGGTTCAGTTGCTTACTCCAAGGTGCAAACATCTACTCTATTCTTAATTTCTATAACTTATTTTGTCCACCCAACAAAATTTTCTTGTTAAAACAATTATCAAAAATGATTGTCAAAAGAATAGAGATTTCAAAACTTTCTTTACTTAAAATTCTAGTTTCAACAAAATGCAACATTTTCTATGTTTTGCTTTTTCATCCTTTCATACTATATAACTTGAAAACTAGCGAGTTATACATGCTCTATAATATGCACATTTTACTGAGAGAATTTATTTTAGACAAAATTTTCACAAGAAAACGCTGCTTCCGAAATATACCCCATTTTACTTCAAAAGTCAATATGTACTTTTAAGATCAAAACTTGAAAACACCATAAACATATTCCAAAAGCTTTTACTATTTCAAGTTCTCAAAAGTTAAAAATGGAGTTATACTCAAAGCGGGTTTCCAACTTACCTAGGCTTCCCTAGACACTCCCACAAAGTCATTTCTCAGAACTATATATATTCCTAATCCATTTTTCTCCTTTTAACCTTTTCCAATTTATTAGGTTTTACTGCCAAACCCACTAACCTAGAATACTAACACATGGGATTCACCATTCTTCCATACAAAGTATATTGTACACTACTCACCCGAATTACCTAAGGGTCTCATATTTCCGTATTCGTTCCTTTAGTGTACAAAATCGATATTCCAATTCTAACCATATTATGCTCTTTCTATTTAGTGGGTTCCTTTATAGATCTAGGTATATGTATAACATATTTATATTTTAAAAATACAAATGCATTCACTCACTATCTATACAGGAATGCTAGGCCTAGGCTCTGATACCAGATGTAACAACCCGAATTCCGACAAACCAATTTTTTTTCAAAATTCTAATCTATCAAAACTTGTGTTAGTATGTTTGGCATCCTTCAGAAAAGACAGTTATATAAAATATATCAGAGCTCAGATAACATCTTACAGCGGAATGGATAAAATATAATATAATCAAAATATAGCCTTACCCAAACAATAATACTGCCTAACCAATATCCAAAGCTATCATATCTCTGCCACATATCTAACATGCGAGCATGTTATGAGGAGGAGGTCAGAACACAAGCTCTGGTGACTTGATTTAAACTACACATTTTGGATAAGCCTATATATACTGTTCGGTTACATTTTCTTATTCATTAGGTTACTTAGGTTAACAACACGCAAGGTTTACTCACATGTCGTAACCGTATACTTCCTAGTGGATTAACCTAATACAGTATATATGTAGCTACCCCCAACATGAAGGTACAACGCATGGTCTCCTCCGTAACACCACAGAAATATATGCAGTCCCTCATCCTATAATGGAACGACGTACATATCTCTATATAAAAATGCTATGTTCCGCATAGAACCACCATCGCCATGCTAAGTAAGCGTATGGACTACCACCTTCGATCGAATTAGATTCCATCATAGAGAAATGCCCTAGAGTCTACGATACACCACCCAGAGAAGACACGTATGTATCAAGAATTTCTCACATACGTATCGTCAATCATACTCGATGTTGTAACCTTTACTATACACCATCCGGAAATGTTATGCATGAATCTGCACGTATTAACTACTGTGTACCATGTTCCGTAACAGGGTTGTATCAGAAACACGGAACTCGGTCGGAAGCTTTTTCAGATATTTGAATACACAAATGTTATGGTCTGCATTTTCACGGTGGTTATGGTCCCACCAGACCCCTCCCTCAACCAGTGAAAGACAAACAGAATTGAGAGCTAGCGACGTAGCCCAAAAAAACAACAAACAACATACTAATTCTCATGTCCCGCAACCAAAGCCTTGACAGTGAAAGGTTGATGGTCTGTAGTTTAGCTCCCCGTCTTTCCGCATCATGCATCATGCTGACTGTTGATGGCTAGTACCAGACGACTGTCAAATAGATAGTTAGACCCGCCAAAAGCAATTAGATAAAATAGTAGTAATCCGCCTAGTCACAAGGATATAGGATCATCGAATCACCTAAGCCACCCTACAGCCTTCTGACTAACCCCTATCGTGGCAGTCAAGGTAAACTCACCCGGTAGTAACGCGCAAACCCAACCTTTGCAAGCACAGCCTAGTGCTGCCACCATACAGAAGACTACCAAAAGTACTCTCCACGTCCCAGGAATGCGCATGTTTCCCCTTCCAATCCTTCAGAGCCAGCAGAATATCTGTAGAACAACATGCATAACAGGTAAAATAATCAGATGTACGTGCGCTCCCCTCTTGTCTCATGACACCACGATGATCTACCTCGTTGGGTTATTCACCTTCAGACATACGGACTGCCCAAGCGCCTCGGGTTGATGTGTCATTAGACCCTATGTTTTAACATTTAATTACGCGCTTGCTTTACCTCATCAGATTTCCAGTTAACGTGGTTATTTCCATTCAAATTGACTTCTTATTCATGTTACCAAGCTCCTTTTTCTTGTTAATTTAAGTTATATAACTTAACCCATTTAAGTTCATTAATAAGTCTTTAACATGTTATTCTTATCAGCAGATTTTAGATTCTTAGGATTACAGATTACTTAATTTATAATTAAGTACAACTTACTACATTACATAAGTTATCTCATTCCCTCTATCGTTTATTATAACCTAAGTTATAATTTCCACTTGTCCCGAGGACAAGCCTACCTATTATCTCCCTTTGTCCCCTTTCAGGTTTACTCAAAATAGGTTATTATCATTCCCCGTTCATTCCAATTCTTTTACTATTGTAACTTTCCTTCATTTCCATTAATTACAATCAATTCCATTTATTTCTATCTTGTTATATTCACACACAAACACACATATATATATATATATATATATATATATATATATATGCACCAGAACTCTCACATTAAGCCGACCACTTGTGGATGTTGGATTTGTCGGATGGTTCCGGGCAGACTTTTACCACAAGTTGGACTTAACCTCGTGTCTTATCACCATTATATGTATATTTACGTACTAGATGCCTCACATTAAATTAACCACTTGTGGATGCTGGATTTGTCGGGCGGTTCCGGGCAGACTTCTACCACAAGTTGAATTTAACCTCGTGGCTAAGTGTGGTTACAGTTTTCTATTTTCTGTAAATTTAAGCATATTCATTCTTTAAAATTTTACTGTAATTCTTTTTTACAATCTTTTGGCACAATAATATTCTTAACAAATGTTCATTGTAAATTTCATAATTGCAGTGTTCACAGAAATTCCTAATTCAGACAGGTGATTAATGGTAATAGTTTTTTGTATAACCCAACAGATTAAACAGGTCAAGTATTACTGGTTAACAGGTCCATATAACCCCAACAGATTTACTTAACCCCACCGATTTAATAGGTTTACTTACTGTTTCATTAACATGTTCCACTTAATCTTGAATTAAGCCTACAAATTTACATGTTCATACAACCCTAAATTTCCAATCTTATTCTACAGTACTTAATTTCAACAGATTTCAATAGGTATACAGTTCAGTAGATTAAAATATTTCAACAGATTTATTGTACATATTAACGGGGAATGCCAATCGATATATATACCATTATAAAAAAGGCGTAGCTTAAATCCACTCACCTAATTGCTTTCCAATTCATGAATCTGGTCCAGTCCTAGCATTCCATGGCTCCCCTAACTGAATCTTGAACCTAAATAACCATGGATTCACTATTCTCAAATTAAATGTAAAGTCCTATATTTTTACGGTATAATAATTTATTTATTTAATTATTTGAATAGTGATTTAGAGATTTAAATGGTTGCTTAATTAAATAATATTGAATATTTAATTAATATAAATAACTAAATAATATATTTTATTTCCGAAATAGTTGGAAATAGTAGAATTCACAATATTGTGTGAATTGGATTATTTATAAGATGTAATTCAATTTATAATTGAATTATAATAACGAATCTATTTAATAAACAACATTAGAACGTATAAATTTTATTATAATTATAATCGTGCTCGAAATGGCATGGCAGTTCGTAATTTAATGATTCGAACTTTAAACGAATATACGGAATCCGCTTTAAGTCGGATTTCTGTGAAACAAGAAACGTTCGGAGTTGGTGAAATATGTTTTTCTTATGGAAGAGAAAAATTGACATTTCGTCATGTAGATTGTGAGTTATATCCAAATCAAATTTTCGAAAAGTTGCTATGGAATTCCTTTATAATTTATAATGATTTATTTATATTGTAAATGGATTTTCAGTATAAATTGAATATTGATTTAATATGGATTTGAAATGTCGAGTTATAACTTCAGATAGGAATATTTTGGAGCTGTATTATATTCTATGTGAATATATATGATAATATTAATTTATTAATATTAAATTTAATTATTTTTAAATATATTAATATTTAAATGGGTTTACTTAGAGCTTTAAAAATAATCGCTTTTGCAAATTTTCGATGAAACTAATTTTGTTGGATTTGGAATATTAAATTATTGCTAAATTTCAATTTTCGTGAATTTTGGAGTCCGTATGTGGCCGCACGGGATTTTTAGGTGAAAACAGTCAATTATTTTACTTTAAAAATACGTTGTGTGAGCAAACGAAGTCAGAATTTGATGAAACCAGTTTCGTTGGGTTCGTAATGCCGAACTGTAGTTGTATGTCCATTTTCGTCGAATCTGGTTATCGTATGTGATCATACGCATTTTTAATGATAGATACAAATAGCTGGTGATTAAAAATAAATAAAAAATTTGAATAAAAAATTATTAAAATTTCTCTATATATACCATAACTTTCCTAAATCTAAAATCGTTTTTTCTCTAGTCAACAGGCTGTAGCCGCCGAGTCTATTTACTGAGAAACATTTCGTGAGTTTAAAAAAAATCAAGATTAATTCAAATCAAATCCTATAAATCCTCTAATGTATATATTTGCAATCATTAAGGGCTCCTCTTCATTTCAATGTGAATATTAGGGGGTTGAGCAAGAATTTTTTTTGTGTAGCATTTACACAGGCAAGGTGTTTTCCCAGTTAGGGTTCAGATGCTTGGAGTTTTGAAGCATCATTTCGAGTTTCAAAGCTTGTAGTAGGGTTTGTAGGATCGAATAGAACTTGGTTGCAAATTTTTGTGGATTCTGTACAAATCAGGGTCACGATTTTTACTGTGTTGGAGAGCAATAAGCTGGAGATCGCATTTCATTTAAGAGGCGCGAGTTCTATGATTTTGTGATGGAACTAAAGAGATCGGGAAGGAGAGTGCAACAGTGGGTTTTGTTTGAGTTTTCGTTGAAGAAAGGATGAGCGGTGGAGTTTTAAAATGTTAGTAATGGCCATGTTTTTGCGTCGTGATATATACTAGAGGAAGTTATTAACAGGAGAGAAGAAGAAGCGGGCGGGCTAGGGAATTTTGAATGGGCCGTTGTGATTTATTGGGGTAAAGCCCACTAAACGTTTTATTTAAATATAAATTAGTTTATTAACTTATAAACACATTATAACATTTATACGTTATCAGTTTTATGAACGATCAGATCCGTTGGGATCGTATGGATGACGACTACACAATGGAATTGATTCGGAGTGAATTGGAACTCGTTACAATTTATAGCGAAATAAATTGTCTGATCTGAATCAATGACAATTACCGTTATTTAACGATAACTATCCAATGTGAGTAAATCTCACTAACTCTGCTCAGTTCATATTTTTATGACGCATTTTTAGAATTGACAAATGATTGTTGATTGCAGTGTGTTGATTATTTGGACAAACAGTTAATTAATTGGTTGAAATTATAGTTCTAGTTATATATATCTATCATTAATCAAATATTGATTCTGTTTATCAGAAAATTTCATATTGAAATGAAATTGATGTTAATTATGTTGTTTAACATATGTTGATGCAAGGAAACAGGTTGGAGGGATCCAACTGGATTCCTCAATATTTATAATACTGTTTTTTTTAATATATTGTGATATATAATTTGTTGTTGATTATGTGTGTTTGGATGATATTGATCATGGTTATATGGAATTTTAAATGCCATAAGAAATACTGGAATGTAAAAAGGGAAATTTCGAAGTGTATATTGAAATAAAAACATTTATATAAATCAAAGGATTTTATAAAAAGGAATTTGTGAAGTGGATATTGAATTTTAGAATGCTATAAAATCAAGAGGATTTTATAAAAGGAGATATTTGAAAATTAAATAAGAAACTTCTGTATAAAGTTAACGATAATTATATGGAAGTTTAAAAGACCAATTTTAGTTAAAATACTTAATGGAAAAATAAGAAGTAAATAAAGAACCTTATCGAATGAATAGGATAATATTAAAGGAAATATTTCAGAAATAAATAGGATGTTATAAAAGGAAATATTTCTGAAATAAATAGGATATTATGAAAGGAAATATTTCGGAAATAAATAGGATATTATAAAAGGAAATATTTCGGAAATAAATAGGATATTATAAAAGGAAATATTTCGGAAATAAATAGGATTATAAAAGAAAATCGGCGATCGCGAGATATAAAAGAACTATGAGATGATGAATTTAAAGTAGTTTGTAAATAGAAATCTGTTTTAACAGATAAATTGAGAAGATTTATCTATAAATAATGTTTTATAAATTAAATAAAATATTTATCATTTGATAAATGAAATATATAAGTCTGAACTTATATAAAGAAGTAGAAATTGGTTTTAACACCGATATTTTTTAGAATGTGAACTCGGCATTTATTAAGGGAATTATAAATGAGATTTAAGTGTTAAAAATAAAAAGGAAATTTTGTATGAATAATTCAATAAATAAAAGTATAAATAGAATTAGGGAATGGGATATTATTGTAAAATGCGAAATCAAACTGAATTAGTTATATAAAGGAAATATTATTCACATTCAATGTGAATAATGAATTTAGTAAATATTTTGCAAATGAAAACATTTATAAACGAAATTAGGTTTTGAAATAGAAATTCAAATAGAAATGAAATTTCGAATGGGCTAGAAATAAATAACTTGTTTAATAATAAAAACAAGTAGTGTGATTTATAAACAATGTTTACAAATAAATTAAAAATAATTATCAGTGGATAATTTGGATTGCAAATTCAGCAGTGAATATAAAATGGGAAATTGGGAGTTGTTTTAAAGAGGAAAGAGTGGAATTTATTTCGATGTTCGAAATATGAATAGAATTCAAATAAAATCCATAAAGATTTGTAATTAGAATTCAACTAGGCCAGATGTTATAAAATAATTTATTTGAATAAATTATATATTGAATAAATCGGGATTTGACAAAATAATTAGCATTCGACTGGAAACCGACATTTTATATTCGAATATAAGTTATTCAAAGAGAGTTAATCGAATATACGTTATTCGAAGAGAGTTAATCGAATATAGGTTATTCGAAGAGAGTTAATCAAATATAGGTTATTTGAAAGAGAGTTATCGAATAAGGACTATTCGAAAGAGAGTTATACGTTGAAATTCAATTATATCGAATTCGGGGAAAGTACTATTTACTTTCCGATTTTTAATCAAGATTTATTTATTTACCTATTTTATTTATTTATTCAAATTAATAAATAAAAGTTATATTTAAGTTATTATATCTCAGAAGCATGGGATTCTAACACTATTGTTATAATCAAATGATTTCTATAAAAGAAATGGATTCGTAAATTGAATCCGAGAGTTACGTAAGAGAAGTTTGTTAAAGATTGGAAAGGTGAACTTTGTCTATTTTGAGGTTAATAATATCGTTCAGTTAAGGTCTGAGAGGTAGTTATACCCCAACTTGATTGACTTCATTTTTAACTAAGGAATGGTTAAGGTTCGATAGTGAAGGTTGGTTGTTAAGTAAATTTAGTTAATAAGTGTTAATGGTTTGAGTTGGTATAGCGATGTTTTATTTAAACATCTATTTTTAATCCAATGAAGGAGTTTTGGAAATGTTTCCGAATAAGATCAGAAATGTTGTCTAATATAGAAAATAAGAAATGGGGTTAAGGAAAATTGAAACTGAGTGGAGATTAGTTAAGTTGAATGATTTCCTGAGTATCGATCTGATATTGGTTTCGGCCTTCGGGATTAATATTCAGGGAATTGTTCTCTTACTAGTTTACAGTTAGAGACTGATGGATATGGGGAGATAGCGATACGTGAAAAAGAAATGGAAATGTTTTCCAAAGTTAATAACATATATTTTCTACATTTAGAAAATAAGAATTTCACGAATATATGGAAATAGGGAATGAATAAATTAACGATAAATTAATTTTAAAGGGAAAAATGTTGATTTATGATTGATCGATAAAATTTTCATTTGGAAATAAGATCGTTTTATGTATGGATGTTTTCCTTTGATAGTTAAATAATCGACTACCAAAGTTTAGACCGTTTTCCGTCGTCAATACGGAGAGATCGGGATCAGATTTATTATCTGAAAACCACTCTGTATCGTCACTAGCGTTGCGAATCAAATATGATGAAGATAATTAAAGACGAAGTTATGCAAGGGCTGTTCTGGCGATCCTTGGTAGAAATTTCCTAAGATGGATTTAAAGAATAGTGCCTTCGGTTTGTCCAGTCCTAGGACAACCTATATGGAAGAATATCTGACAGAGTATATTTGATAGATCGCCTAAGTTGATCTCTTCAAACGTATTTACGTTTGGTGGCGTAGGAATTCGTTTCTCTTAGCTGTATACCCGTGATATTTTTAGAGAAATCAATTTGTGATTTGGCGGTATGACGATGTGGAATTCAAAGTAATAAAAGTGTGATCTGTACGTTATGGTCTCTAGCCTCACAACTAGGAAATGGTATAAAATCGGGTAGGTCGCATGGCTAAGTGGTTAGCTGCCAATTAGGGTGTATTGTCACCTGATCTAGAGGAATTCCATTTACTTCTATAATCTATTTCGATGTTGTCCCTTTCGGAAAACGGTTGTTGATCCCAACCGTTGGTGATAATACATTCGGTACATTAAAGAGAAATGAGTGACCGGTCATGTTTAGCCTGAGTTGCAAGATGTTCTTGTTAAACCCAGTGTATTCCTCTCTAGAGATACACTGTCGGAAGGTGGTCCTATACCTTGCCAGTTGGAATCCATTACCCAATAAGCACCCATGGTTTTTAATTATATATTATGTATGTGGAACGTGAGATGAAAGCGTTATGCTAAGGATTATTTAGTTTTAGTTGATAGACACTATTACAATATCAAATTATGTTTTGATATAAAGATTATCGTTTCTTTCAAAAGGATTTTGAAAGTCAAATCAAGTGTTTTGGATTCTCATAAGGGAAAAACCCGTTCCATGTTATACGGCGTGGTCTTATGAGATATCGTTTATTTTCTTAAACTGTTTTAAATTGTTTACTCATACCAGTCCTATGACTGACCCGGAGTTTATTTTGTTTTGTTTTCCCTAACCTCTTGGGTGCCCAAATTTGTATGGGCGGTCAAGTAGTTGGGATTTTACAGATATACTGAGAGCTTGGAGCAGGAGGCTTCAGGATTTCATAGCAATTGTTTATTTCCGCTGTGTTGTAAGTGTTGTACTTTGATAATGATATGTATATTCAAGTACAGATTTGTATTTCAAAGTTTATGTTATATAGTATAATTTATTCGTTCCGCTGTCAAGTTCGTGTTACTCTGATTCTTTCGTTGTTTCTCTCCTTCTTTTATTCTAATTTTATATCTTATCTATTCTCACCTTCTAATTTCTTACTATTGACATTCCGGTATTTTCGAGTCTTGAATAATCGACATGGTATTGTATGTTAATTTTTTAAGTCGAAAATCTTCGGGTCGTTACAGTGGTATCAGAGCTGAAGGTTAAGTGATTACCTTGGCTCTGTGGCGTTACTCAGTTGAGATGGGGTTAGCAATATCCTAGATTGAGTTTGAGTGTATATATATGAGAGCGCATATTTGTTATTGAATATAAAATGATTTTATACTATGGAGATTTATTGGTTGAGTGGCTTATGAATTCTGGTCGATCAGTTTGATCCAATGTATCGGTAAGGGTTTCTAAACACTTGAATATGGTGAACCGACACGGTATGTTTTGAAAGGAGGGTAAATGAAATAATTTTACCCAAATTATATTTTGATATAAAAGAATGTTTAATATTGGTATTATTACAGAATATTGGATGTGTTAGTTGTCATTATAATCGAGTAAGATTATAAATTAAATGGTTATGTAAATAACTAGTTAGAATTCATATAAGTGTAGTATATGGAATCAGATAGATTAACTCTGAAATTAAAATCGGAATTGGAATTAAAATTCCTAAAAGTTGGAGAAGTGTTTGTAAATGGATTTGAATTAAATATATGAGAATTTTAAAATCCTGGGAGATTTTAAATTGTTTTACGAGCATTGTGAATGGTATTTTGAAATAGATTTCAAAATGTAAATGTTAAAATATGAGTTTTGAAAAATGATATAGTATTGAACTCACTTCGGTCGCTGGAAAATAATTCCGATGATGATCGCGTTGCATCATCGATGTTCATTTTCGAGTTTCTAAGTGGCGGATTACTACCAAAGATACTATTTTGAATTTGTTTTGGGAAAACAAGTTGCGTTGAATTCCGAAGAGGAATATTTGGTTTTAGAAAAGCAAAGCTGTTTAAAATTCCCAGGAAGAGACTATTTGAATTAAAAACAAATTAAAATAGAAATTTGTGAAAGCAAGTGGGAGTTGAAATTAAAGCCAGTAAAGTGAATAATATGATATCGAGTAAATTGGATTTCGGAATATAATTGGGCTTAAGTGAGTAATTGATTGAGTTTTGTAATAGAAGAAGATTTGAGTTGTGAGATGAAGATACTGATTTGGGAAATTACATAGTTAATGGAATGTGGGGATGAAACTTAAGTTGGGCGAGTAATTGGATTATGAGTTTGGAATTAAGAATGAAACTTGAGTTTGAAATGGTATTTGGCTTGTTTAAGCGAATAGCTGTGTTGAGGATAAATTGATCGGAGTTTGATTGGAATGATATTGGTATATGCTGAATTGGCAGCAGATGTAAAGGATATAATGATATGCCCAACAAAAAGGTACGTTTATTTTTATATGAGTTTGGTGATTTATGAGCCTATTTGGCAAGCCGCTTGGCTGTTTTATTTTCTTTTGGGTTGGAGAAGGCCAACAAAGGCAAGTTGTAGTTGTACCGATTGAGCCGTACAAATGAGGTGCTGGCAAAATTTTCCTAAAATTTAGAGTGTTAGAAAATTTTCAGAATTTTTGAAAATTTTCGTTGTTAAGAATAAATTAATAATTTAATTGGAATAAATTGATTCAGTGAAACTGAAGTTAAAAAATAAACAAATAATTTTTACCCAGTTAACAGGGTTTGTTTTCTATCTAAGCAATTTCGAGGACGAAATTATTTTAAAGGGGAAAGAATGTAACGTCCCGTATTTTTACAGTATAATATTTAATTTATTTAATTATTTAAATAGTGATTTAGAGATTTAAATGGTTGTTTAACTAAATAATATTGAATATCTAATTAATATAAATAATTAAATAATATATTTAATTTCCGAAATAGTCGGAAATAGTAGAATTCACAATATTGTGTGAATTGGATTATTTATAAGATATAATTCAGTTTAGAATTGAATTATAATAACGAATCTATTTAATAAAAAGCATTAGAATGTGTAAATTTTATTATAATTCTAATCGAGCTCGAAATGTCGTGGTAATTCGTAATTTGGCGATTCGAACTTTAAACGAATATACAGAATCCGTTTTAAGTCGGATTTCTGTGAAACAAGAAACGCTCGGAGTTGGTGAAATATATCTTTCTAATGGAAGAGAAAAATCAAGATTTCATCGTGTAGATTGTGAGTTATGTCTAAATCAAATTTTCGAAAAGTTGCTATGGAATTCCTTTATAATTTATAACGATTTATTTATATTATAAATGGATTTTCAATATAAATTGAATATTGATTTAATCTGGATTTGAAATGTCGAGTTATAATTTCAGATAGGAATATTTTGGAGCTGTAGTATATTATATGTGAATATATACGATAATATTAATTTATTAATATTAAATTTTATTATTTTTAAATATATTAATATTTAAATGGGTTTATTTAGAGCTTTAGAAATAGCCGCTTTTGCAAATGAGCTCCGTTTTCGATGAAACTAATTTTGTTGGATCCAGAATATTAAATTATTGCTAGATTTCAATTTTCGTGATTTTTGGAGTCTGTATGTGGCCATACAGTATTTTTATGTGAAAAACAGTCAATTATTTGACTTTAAAAATACGTTGTTTGTGCAAACGAAATCAGAATTCGACGAAACCAGTTTCGTTGGGTCCGTAATGCCGAACTGTAGCTGTATATCCATTTTGTCGAATTTGGGTATCGTATGTGATTATACGTATTTTTAATGATAGATACAAATAACGGGTGATTAAAAATAAATATAAAATTCAGATAAAAATTTATTAAAATTTCTCTATAAATACCATAACTTTAATAAACCTAAAATCATTTTTTTTTGGTCAACAAGCTGTAGCCGCCGAGTCTTTTTGTTAAAAAACATTTCGTGAGTTTAAAAAAAATCAAGAGTAATTCAAATCAAATCCTATAAATCCTCTAATATATATATTTGCAATCGTTAAAGGCTCATGTTCATTTTGATATGAATATTACGGGGTTGAGCAAGAATTTTTTCGCGCAATATTTACACAGGAAAGGTGTTTTTCCAGTTAAGGTTCGGATGCTTGGAGTTTTAAAGCATCATTTCGAGTTTCAAAGCTTGTAATTGGGTTTGTATGTTCGAATAGAACTTGGTTGCAAATTTTTGTGGATTCTCGTACAAATCAGTGTCGCAATTTTTACTGTGTTGGAGTGGAAGAAGTTGGAGATCACATTTCATTTAAGAGGCTCGAGTTCTATGATTTTGTGATGGAACTGAAGAGATTGGGAAGAAGAGTGCAACAATGGGTTTTGTTTGAGTTTTCGTTATAATGGATGAGCGATGGAGGTTTAAAACGTTGGTAATGGCCATGTTTTTGCGTCGTGATATATACTGAAGGAAGTTATTAATGGGAGAGAAGAAGCAATGGGCTGGCCAGGGAATTTTGAATGGGCCATTGTGATTTATTGGGGTAAAACCCACTAAACCTTTTATTTATTTTAATTTAAATATAAATTAGTATATAAACTTATAAACGCAATATATCGTTCATACATTATCAGTTTTACGAACGGTCAGATCCGTTGGGATCGTATGGACAACGACTACACATTGGAACTGATTCGAAGTGAATTGGAGCTCGTTACAATTTATAGCAAAATAAATTGCCTGATCTGAATCAACGACAATTACCGTTATTTAACGATAACTGTCCAATGTAAGTAAATCTCAATTAACTCTGCTCAGTTTATATTTTTATAACGTATTTTTAAAATTGATAAATTGTGACAACCCGCCCCGCACCAACCGACATTTACTCCAAAAGTGCGTTGTACACATGTCCAGTTAGCACGGAACGGTCGTCAGAAGGAAGGAAAGAAGACAAAGAATCAACAAGGAACCTGTAGAATGTCTCACAGCGCATGGAATAAAATATAATCACAATATATACTTGACATAAAACAGGTGAGACGGTGCATAAGCTGAAAACAAACTATCATAGCAGCGGAAAATCCAAATACAGCTTATGTTCCACATCATCATTATTACAACTTTTCAAACTGTCTCTAAAGGTAAAAGCAAGATAAGGAAGGTACACTACTAATGCCCAAGTAGTGACCACCAACGACACAGGGAGAATATTCTATATATATCATACGTGGAAGCCTCCTGCTCGCCTCCGAATCAGCTACTCGTGCATCACCAGCTAACCTGTCTCTAGTCTGCTCGTGAGAGCACCCAGAGTAATAAGAAGAGACATAAAACTCTGGGTCAGACAAAAAGTTTGGTATGAGCGACAAGCAACAAAACAAAACAATAACAGGTATAATCCAATCATACCTGAACCTGGACCTGCAACCAAAGAGTTAGCACTACATACTATACAATACTCTAGGGTGCCACTAAACAGATGGTGTAAAGAATACGGGGGTGGGGTTATGCATGTCTTAATGATGGCAAACAAATCAAACATAACAACCATCCTCACATCTCTCACTCAGTGCGTAAAGCATATGATATCCACTACCTTGGTCACCTATCCATTGGGCCATGACGGAATCCAATCCCGTACAACTATCACTACAAGCCCACTATCCGCCTCTCAGTGGTGAACCAAAGTTATGAATACCGACAACACCTTTGCACACGTCCCGCAGCAAAGCCCAACTCATGAAGTCGACTCGTTGGTTCCCAACTGGATCCTGAGCTCTAACTTCCATTTGGACTACCTTTGCATCTCGGGTTATTGGTCATCATCGGATCGGTTCGGATCTCTTCCTAGCCCTCGGTTCGGTTCGACCTTCAGTTGTAGTCATCAACACGGTTCGTGAATTAACACTCTTTACTGGATCGGATCAGGTACCTCGAGCTCCTTCATAGTGCATCGGTTCGGATCGGTCGTCTTCACCTCCTGGCGGATCGGGTCGGGTCCCTCAAGCTTCTCCATGGTGCATCGGTTCGGGTCGGAATAGCTTCATGCCCACGAGGGCGGATCGGGTCGGGTATGAGCAGCTCTCGTGGAAGGTGGTTCGGATCGGTCTCCTTCCTCCGATCCGATCCGGATCGGCAAAAAATCCTACAACTTCTTCCAGCGACTGTTTACGCCATTAAGCAGCGTTTTCGACCAATCTAACACATCTAGACAATCATAAATCATATCATACAGTCATAACAACATGTACAATCAATCATAAACAGCAAAACAACAATCATAGCATGTAAAATGGATCAAATATACTCAAAACCCATATTTTCCCCTTAAATATGTTCAACAACAACTAATGATAGGATTAGTAAACTTAACCAAATTATCCAAATTTTCTAACATAGGTCTAAAACAATATTTTAGAATTTTTGAATATTTTTCCAGATTTTTATGACGTATAATTTTGCTAATTATCACAAATCACCCCTTAATCCCCTAAATTCCGGGATTAGCAAAATTAGTCCAAATTAACCCAAATTCATATCAGAGGCATAAAATAATATTCTGGAATTTTACAAATTTTCCTAGATTTTTCTGAGTTACAATTTCGCTAATCTTCGCTAATTACCCTAATTAGCCGTAATTAGTGAAAAACAATGCAAATCACTCACCTTAGCCACAAATAAAACCTCAAAAGTGAAATAAATCTCTGTTTGGCGCTGTTCCCAATGTAACACAGCAGCTCTAACTTTTCCTTGGTGCTTTCTCTCCTCAATTTGATGTAGCTAAGCCTAATCTTCAATTAGAAAGTGGTTTAGAGGTGTTTTGAAGAGGTTTAGAAAGTGGAGGCCATGGCTAGGTTAAGAGGAATGAATAGTGACGGCTGAAAAATGAGAAAAAGGTATTCTCCAAACCCTAACAACCCTTTTAAACTCCTAATCCCGAAACTCCCCTTTGGGCCTAGCTGTTAATCACCCGGTTAAGCCCAATTAAGCTGTTTTTCACTATCTGAAACTTGTTTCAGCCATATCTCGCAAACGGTGAGTCCGTTTGGCTAATGTGACCACTCTACGGAATTGTAAACCATCATCCGGATCCAATGGAAGTAGTTTCAAGTCAAAATTCCTTTTCAGTCAAAAGTTATGGCTGAAACAAGATTAGCTAAGGGCAAAACGGTCATTTAAAAATCGGCAAAAATCATGAACATTGGAAATGACCCCAATGGTCATTTCCGAAAGCCACATGACCATACGACTTCATATAAGAAAGAAATAAATATTCTACGATCCTCCGATGCGTAGAATGCGGGTTGTTACATTCTCCCCTCCTTAAGAAATTTCGCCCCCGAAATTCACTAAACAAAACACACAAAGGGTCCCGCATGCCTATAAGCCATAAAACAAAAATCAAACATGCAAAACAAGTCTATCCTAGCATGCGGAATAACTAAATTGCAAAGTAAATCTTACCAGGCAAAGAGCTTTGGATACGACTTTCTTATGTCATTCTCTACTTCCCAAGTACAGTCGTTGTCTCGCCATCGATTCCCATCTCTACCCTAGAGATAATTTCCAATAGGTTGGGATTGTCCCTCTGACTGGAATCGATCCACTTAATCTAGATCGATCTAATCGTCAAGCTTATTAGCGTTTCTGAATCCAATTCACATTTAAGTCTGAAGTCATATCCCATTATATACTCTAGCTGCTTCCATTCCAGAAAAATAGCCTCTAAACTGGCATGTCTCCTACCCAAATGTATCAGCTATCGCACCTAGTCCGGTACTGTGGCATTTGTCTACTATCGTCTTCTTAGGTAATCCAACCCTATACGTCAAATTTTCAACTACATTCCAAATGTCCTTTCAAGTCCAACTTGAGTCCTTCCTACATTCGTACTGCACGTCCAACGTACATTCACCTCCTAGAGGCAAACTAGACCCATCCAATGAACCTATGTACTCCACTTATACTCGTACTGCACGTCCAATGTACATTCACCTTCTAAAGGTGAACTAGACTCATCCAATGAATCTAGGTACTCTACCTTCGAGTCCAAGTCTAACTTGAAGCTCCTATATCCGCTGAATCTCCAAGGTCAACGGACGCTCCACAATGCCCAACATACTTCAAGTCTAACGTAAAGTATCTTACGCCCGTCATATCACCATGATCAACAAACTTATACTATTTCCATTTAACAGGATCCTACAGGTGATACTCAAGAGAAGAAAGGTAGGAGCAAACACAACAACCATAGCATCCATCAAACAAATCCTATCTATCACCTGCTAAAGCCATGAATACGTCGATACATGTATGTCTGGTCCAACCAACATCAATAACTAATGGAAACTCTTCCTCCAAACGGACTACCGTACGTTCAACATACGTTTACCCTCCAATGATAACTAGATCACGTCCAACGGATCCAAGGTAAGTGGGCGTCCCCAGATACCCCTGCTTTTAGTCCGCCTGAAACACTTGAGTCCCACCCAAGTCTATCCATTATCTTGCTGCCCTCTCGAGTCCAACTCGAGCCAATCCAATTCCTTGCAGCCTTCTCGAGTCCAACTCGAGTCAGTCTATTACCCATAAACTCAGACCCAGTCTTGAGTATCCATTACCTACAGACCCTAGTCCAATGTGAGTCGTCTCCCTATTCGTTGCATCTCCAAGATCAACGAACACCCATTTTCTTTTACGAGTTCAAGTCCAACTTGAATCGTCCTAATCTTCGTTGCTTCTTCCATGATCGACGAATACATCATATTTCTTCAAAAAGAACATCAACATAAAGTCGTAAACAATCCATTACTTTGCACCTTTCTCGTGTCCCACTCGAGTCATCTCATAATCCTATCGAGTCTAACTCGGGGCAGCCCATACCACTGAATAGTCTTATCCTGTCACAGCTGCCCATTACTCCTAGAGTAAACCAAGATATCATCCAATGAAAAATCGCAACAACTATTTATCTCTTGCGTGAACCATCCTAATCGAACTCGACATTCCCCAAGCACAAGCCCCAAAGGCCTAAACCAATATCAGACAAGCACCTAAGGAACATCTCCTCCGAATTCGGACAATCCATGTGAGGTGATACTAGCAAAACATCCAAACACTCAAGCATCCATAACTAACTCTGGCTATCCTTGCCAATCTCGCTTGAGACTATCGTCGATCGCATGGCCAAGTCCTGACCAAACTGATGTACATCCAATGTACATTCGCTTCTCTAACTCCCGTTATCATCTTCATCATAAGGTAGGCGATCCAATACCACCTTTCGTCCATCATCCATTATAATGGTCGTCAAAGACTCTTCACAAACTACTATCACTCTATACCTTTGAGGTCAATCGACTCCTAAAAGTCAAGCTAGACCTAGTAAAGCTCAATATAAAGCAATCACAACAAACATACATCCATGAATCGATAAGACCAAATTACGACAAATCCTACAAAGGCTAGTCAAACCACCTATCGGGTTTGTCACTACTAAAGGTCTATCGACTAACTCGGGTTTGTCAAACAAAACTCGATCAAAAACATCTTAAATAGGAAGCATACCTCAAATAACGACACCTTTTTCCTTCTACGCCGCAATTGGGGCATTCGACGAAGAAGGAACGGCGTTGATAGCATATGCTTTCACGATCTGCTTCTCCCTAGGAGGTTGTGGACATTCATTATTGTGATGTCCCGCTTGGCCACAATTAAAGCACTTCCTTTCCCCAGGCTTTTCCCGACAATCTCTGGCATAGTGGCCCTTCTTACCACAGCTAAAGCACTCGCCATCTTTCTTATTTTTCTTATTCTGGCCATCTATGGTTTGGTCTTATTTCCTCTTATTCTGGGAATTATTCTTGCCTCCACCGCCTGCTTGCGGCTTTGGCTCCTCTGCAGATGCAATAGCAACCTCAGTCTTTGGCTTAGGGTAAAGACTCTCTGACCTTAATGCTTTCCCCACAATCGATTCAAACGTCTCATCGATGTGGTTAATAAGCTTTTCCCCCAAGTATCCATCCAAACCAGTAATGAACTTCTCATTCTTCTTCTCAGGAGTATCGATAAGAGATAACTCATACTTCGACAAGGTGTCAAACTCAGCAATATAGTCCGAGACTGCCCTAAAGCTCCAAGAACTTCCTAAACAATTCCGACTTCTGAGAAGCTGGGATAAACTTGTCGCTAAAGCGAGCCTTAAACTGATCCCAATTAACCTGATCCTCTGGAGTGGCTGTCTTAATAGCATTCCACCAATTCATCGCTCGTCCTTGCAGCTGACGAGACGCTAGCCTTCTCTTCATCACATCCTCGATACCCAAGTTGTCGAAGATACGATCATAGCTATCCAACCAATCCTGAACATTCGTGGCCGACTCCGTTCCGTGGAACGGCTTCCCACCAAGACTAGTATAATTCTTATTCAGCTTGGTGAAATCGGCCCTAGGCCCCTGCACTACTGGACCACCACCATTACCAACATTGGGAGCTTCCCCTTGCACATTCCTAAGCATTTCTCTCATGAGGTCAGTAAACATCGCCCTCATGTCAGCAGCATTCCCATTATTGGCTCCTCTGCCAGCACCTCTTGCGTATCGGCACATCGTTCAATTTGTAAAGAGAAAACGATTAACCATCTCCATAGTGGTGCTAGTGCAGTGCAAGTTCATCCTTAGCTATACTAATAGTATATATATATATAACTTTTGAAAACCAAAGTAATCACAAATACGCACTCTCATATATGTACTATCTCTCCCTAGTGTCTTTCCCTAGGTTAACTACGCAACCTAGAGCTCTGATACCAAATGTGACAACCCGCCCCGCACCAACCGACATTTACTCCAAAAGTGCGTTGTACACATGTCCAGTTAGCACGGAACGGTCGTCAGAAGGAAGGAAAGAAGACAAAGAATCAACAAGGAACCTGTATAATGTCTCACAGCGCGTGGAATAAAATATAATCACAACATATACTTGACATAAAACATGTGAGACAGTGCATAAGCTGAAAACAAACTATCATAGCAGCAGAAAATCCAAATACAGCTTATGTTCCACATCATCATTATTACAACTTTTCAAATTGTCTCTAAAGGTAAAATCTAGATAAGGAAGGTACACAACTAATGCCCAAGTAGTGACCACCAACGACACAGGGAGAATATTCTATATATATCATACGTGGAAGCCTCCTGCTCACCTCCGGATCAGCTACTCGTGCATTACCAACTAACCTGTCTCTAGTCTGCTCGTGAGAGCACCCAGAGTAATAAGAAGAGACATAAAACTCTGGGTCAGACAAAAAGTTTGGTATGAGCGATAAGCAACAAAACAGAACAATAACAGGTATAATCCAATCATACCTGAACCTGGACCTGCAACCAAAGAGTTAGCACTACATACTGTACAATACTCTAGGGTGCCACTAAACAGATGGTGTAAAGAATACGGGGGTGGGGTTGTGCATGTCATAATGATGGAAAACAAATCAAACATAGCAACCATCCTCACATCTCTCACTCAGTGCGTAAAGCATACGATATCCGCTACCTTGGTCACCTATCCATTGGGCCATGACGGAATCCAATCCCGTACAACTATCACTACAAGCCCACTATTCGCCTCTCAGTTGTGAACCAAATTTATGAATACTGACAACCCCTTTGCACACGTCCCGCAGCAAAGCCCAACCATGAAGTCGACTCGTTGGTTCCCAACTGGATCCTGAGCTCTAACTTCCATTTGGACTACCGTTGCATCTCGGGTTATTGGTCATCATCAGATCGGTTCGGATCTCTTCCTAGCCATCGGTTCAGTTCGACCTTCAGTTCCTAGTCATCAACACGGTTCGTGAATTAACACTCTTCACTGGATCGGATCGGGTACCTCGAGCTCCTTCATAGTGCATCGGTTCGGATCGGTCTTCTTCACCTCCTAGCGGATCGGGTCGGGTCTCTCAAGCTTCTCCATGGTGCATCAGTTCGGGTCAGAGTAGCTTCACGCCCACGAGGGCGGATCGGGTCGGGTGTGAGCAGCTCTCGTGGAAGGTGGTTCGGATCGGTCTCCTTCCTCCGATCCGATCCGGATCGGCCAAAAATCCTACAACTTCTTCCAGCGGCTATTTACCCCATTCAGCGGCGTTTTCGACCAATCTAACACTTCTAGACAATCACAAATCATATCATACAGTCATAGCAACATGTACAATCAATCTTAAATAGCAAAACTACAATCATAGCATGTAAAATGGATCAAACATACCCAAAACCCATATTTTCCCCTTAAACGTGTTCAACAACAACTAATGATAGGATTAGTAAAACTTAACCAAATTAGCCAAATTTTCTAATATTTGTCTAAAACAATATTTTAGAATTTTTGAATATTTTTCCAGATTTTTATGACGCATAATTTCGCTAATTATCACTAATCAACCCTTAATCCCCTAAATTTCGGGATTAGCAAAATTAGTCCAAATTAACCCAAATTCATATCAGAGGCCCTAAATAATATTATGGAATTTTACAAAATTTTCTAGATTTTTCTGAGTTATAATTTCGCTAATCTTCACTAATTACCCTAATTAGTCATAATTAGTGAAAAATAATGCAAATCACTCACCTTAGCCACAAATAAAACCTCAAAACTGAAATAAATCTCTGTTTGACGTTGTTCCCAATGTAACACAGTAGCTCTAACTTTGCCTTGGTGCTTTCTCTCCTCAATTTGATGTAGCTAAGCCTAATCTTCAATTAGAAAGTGGTTTAGAGGTGTTTTGAAGAGGTTTAGAAAGTGGAGGCCATAGCTAGGTTAAGAGGAATGAATAGTGACGACTGAAAAATGGGAAAAAGGTGTTCTCCAAACCCTAACAGCCCTTTTAAACTCCTAATCCTGAAACTCCCCTTTGGGCCTAGCTGTTAATCACCCGATTAAGCCCAATTAAGCTGTTTTTCACTATTTGAAAATTGTTTCAGCCATATCTCACAAACGGTGAGTCCGTTTGGCTAATGTGACCACTCTACGGAATTGGAAACCATCATTTGGATCCAATGGAAGTGGTTTAAGGTCAAAATTCCTTTCCAGTCAAAAGTTATGGCCGAAACAAGATCAGCTAGGGGCAAACGGTCATTTAAAAATCGGCAAAAATCATGAACATGGGAAATGACCCCAATGGTCGTTTCCCAAAGCCACATGACCATACAACTTCATATAAGAAAGAAATAAATATTCTACGATCCTCCGATGCGTAGAATGCGGGTTGTTACATAAATGATGGTTGATTGCTGTGTATTGATTGTATGGACGAACCGTTAATTAATTGGTTGAAATTATAGTTCTATTTATATATATCTATCGTTAATCTAATATTAATTCTGTTTATCAGAAAATTTCATATTGAAATAAAATTGATGTTAATTATGTTGTTTAACATCTGCGGATGCAGGGAAACAGGTTGGAGGGATCCAACTGGATTTCTCAATATTTATAAAACTGTTTTTTTATATATTGTGATATATGATGTGATATATAATATGTTGTTGATTATGTGTGTTTGGATGATATTGATCATGGTTATATGGAATTTTAAATACCATAAGAAATGCTGGAATGTAAAAAAGGGAAATTTCAAAGTGTATATTGAAATAAAAGTGTTTATATTAAATCAAAAGATTTTATAAAAAGAAATTTGTGAAGTGGATATTGAATTTTAGAATTTTATAAAATCAAATGGATTTTATAAAAGGGGGTATTTGAAAATTAAATAAGAAACTTCTATATAAAGTTAACAACATTTATATGGTAGTTTAAAAGACCGATTTTGGTCAAAATACATAATGGAAATAATAAGAAGTAAATAAAGAACCTTATGGAATAAATAGGATATTATAAAAGGAAATATTTCGAAAATAAATAGGATATTAGAAAAGGAAATATTTCGGAAATAAATGGGATATTATAAAAGGAAATATTTCAAAAATAAATAGGATACTACAGAAGGAAATATTTCGGAAATAAATAGGATTATAAAAGAAAATTGGCGAGATATTAAAGAACTATGAGATGATGGATTTAAAGTAGATTGTAAATAGAAATCTGTTTTAACAGATAAATTGAGAAGATTTATTATAAATAATGTTTTATAAATTAAATAGAATATTTATCATTTGATAAATGGAATATATAAGTCTGAACTTATACGGAGAAGTAGAAATCGGTTTTAACACTGATATTTTTTAGAATGTAAACTCAACATTTTTAAAGGGAATTATAAATGAGATTTAAGTGTTAGAAATGAAAAGGAGATTTCGTATGAATAATTCAATAAATAAAAGTATAAATAGAATTTGGTAATGGGATATTATTGTAAAATGCAAAATCAAACTGAATTAGTTATATAAAGGAAATATTATTCACATTCACTGTGAATAATGGATTTAAGTAAATATTTTGCAAATGAAAACATTTATAAACGAAATTAGGTTTTGAAATAGGAATTCAAATAGAAATGAAATTTCGAATGGGCTAGAAATAAATAACTTGTTTAATAATAAAAACAAGTAGTGTGATCTATAAACAATGTTTATAAATAAATTAAAAATAATTATCAGTGGATAATTTGGATTGTAAATTCAGCAGTGAATATAAAATGGGAAATTGGGAGTTGTTTTAAAGAGGAAAGAATGGAATTTATTTCGATGTTTGAAATATGAATAGAATTCAAATAAAATCCTCAAAGATTTGTAATTAGAATTCGACTAGGTAAGATGTTATAAGATAATTTATTTGAAGAAATTATATATTGAATAAATCGGGATTTGGCAAAATAATTAGCATTCGACTAGAAACCGATATTTTATACTCGAATATAAGTTATTCGAATAGAGTAAATCGAATATAAGTTATTCGAAGATAGTTAATCGAATATAAGTTATTTGAAGAGAGTTAATCGAATATAGGTTATTCGAAGAGAGTTAATCGGATATAGATTATTCGAAGAGAGTTAATCGAATATAGGTTATTCAAAAGAGAGTTATCGAATAAGGACTATTCGAAAGAGAGTTATATATTGAAATTTGATTATATCAAATTCGGGGAAAGTACTATTTACTTTTCAATTTTTAATCAAGATTTATTTGTTTATCAATTTTGTTTATTTATCCAAATTAATAAATAAAAGTTATATTTAAGTTATTATATCTCAGA
This sequence comes from Allium sativum, assembly GCA_030737875.1. Lineage (NCBI taxonomy): Eukaryota > Viridiplantae > Streptophyta > Magnoliopsida > Asparagales > Amaryllidaceae > Allium > Allium sativum. The sequence goes on along the minus strand of CM060927.1, from coordinate 252,958,057 downwards.
AGCATGGGAATCTAACACTATTGTTATAATTAAATGTTCTGTTAAAGAAATGGATTCATAAATTGGATCCGAGAGTTACGTAAGAGACGTTTGTTAAATATTGGAAAGGTAAACTTTGTCTATTTCGAGGTTAATAATGTCGTTCAGTTAAGGTCTGAAAGGTAGTTATACCCCAACTTGATTGACTTCATTTTTAACTAAGGAATGGTTAAGGTTCGATAGTGAAGGTTTGTTGTTAAGTAAATTTAGTTAATAACGAGTTGGCATAGCGATGTTTTATTTAAACATCTATTTTTAATCCAATGAAGGAGTTTTGGAAACGTTTCCGAATAAGATCAGAAATGTTGTCTAATATAGAAAATAAGAAATGGGGTTAAGGAAAATTGAAACTGACTGAAGATTAGTTCAGTTGAATGATTTCCTGAGTATCGATCTGATGTTGGTTTCGGCCTTCGAGGTTAATATTCAGGGAATTGTTCTCTTACTAGTTTACAGTTAGAGACTGATGGATATGAGAAGATAGTGGTACGTGAATAAGAAATGGAAATGTTTTCCAATGTTAATAACGTATATTTTCTACATTTAGAAAATAAGAATTTCACGAATATATGGAAATGGGGAAATGAATAAATTAATGATAAATTAATTTAAAAGGGAAAAATGTTGATTTATGATTGATCGATAAATTTTTCATTTGGAAATAAGATCGTTGTATGTATGGATGTTTTCCTTTGATAGTTAAATAACCGACTATCAAAGTTTAGACTGTTTTCCGTCCTTAGTACGGAGAGACCGGGATCAAATTTATTATATGAAAACCACTCTGTACCGGTACTAGCGTTGCGAATCAAATATGATGAAGATAATTGAAGATGGTGTTATGCAAGAGCAGTTCTGGCGATCCTAGGTAGAAATTGCCTAAGATGGATTTAAAGAACAGTGCCTTCGGTTTGTCCAGTCCTAGGACAACCTATATGGAAGAATGTCTGATAGAGTATATTTAATAGATCGCGTAAGTTGATCTCTTCAAACGTATTTATGTTTGGTGGCGGAGGAATTTTTTCACTTAGCTGTATACCCATGATATTTTTGGAGAAATCAATTTGTGATTTGGCAGGTATGACGATGTGGCATTCAGGGTAATAAAGGTGTGATATGTACGTTATGGCCTCTAGCCTCACAACCAGAAAATGGTATAAAATCAGGTAGGTCGCACGGCTAAGTTGTTTGCTGCTAATTAGGGTGTATTGTCACCTGATCTAAAGAAATTCCATTTACTTCTATAATCTATTTCAATGCTGTCCCTTTCGGGAAACGGTTGTTGATCCCAACCGTTGGTGATAATACATTCGGTACTTTAAAGGCCCGTAAATCCGTACCCTTTGAGCTGACGTATTACAACCCACGTCCAACCCAAATCGCACGAAATTACGAATCTATAATGGAAAGAAAATAGAGGGTGAGAGAAGAAAGAAATAAATATTAGAATAGGAGAATAAGAAGATCAGAATCTCACAGCGGAACGAACAAAATATAATATCTCAAAATACTTTATACGGAGAATTATATATATTTATAATTACAACATCAGAGTATACATTCAGATCAATGCAACACACATCGGAAATAAACTAGTACCAGTAAATATATGGAATACGTCTCGACTTCAACTCCTCCTATGGAACTCCAAGCAATACCTAACTTGATAATATACTCGGTCTGACCCGAGCACATTTGAAAAAAAGAAAAATTCACCCGTATCAGTCTGAAATACTTTCAGTGATAAATTCATACAGCAACCAACTTGTTTAATTTTGAAATCCTTTTGAAATGAAAGGATAATAGTGAGACCAGTCCACACATAAACACGGACGGTTTTTACCTTACTATAACCCAAACCATTTTGAAATCAATATCTTATTCTGATATTATAATAGTGTCTAAATACAAGTAAATAGAACCTAGCAGAACGCTTACATCTCACGCTCCACATATATAGTATACAATAAAAACCGCAGGTGCTTATTGGGGATTGGATTCCGACTATGACAAGGTATGAGACCACCTGCCGATAGTGTATTCTAGAGGCGAATACACTGGGTTCAACAAGAACGTCTTGCAACCCGGCCCACACATGACCAACCACTCATTTCTCTTGAGTGTATCGAATATATTGTCACCCCATGGCTGCGTAGCTACCGTTTTTCCCGGGAGATACAGAACTGAAAAGAAGTAACAAATATGAATATTCTCTAAATGGTGATAATACACCCTAATGGGTGCGACCCACATAGCCATGCTGACTTCCCAATTTTTTTCATTTCCCAGTTGTGATGCTTGAGGTTATAATCGACTTTTGGAACATCTGGCCACCATTCGCATCGTCCATACAAGTCATCCAGGAACGGGATGAACCGAAGGTACTCTCCTACTGCATCCAATAAAGGAATCACCCCATGGATCAACAGCGAGAAGCCCTGGCACTCGTAGATTCCAACCACGACAGAATCACAGTATATCTCTAAGGATTAGCCCGAGATTGTAAGTAATTCATGAAGATCTGCGGTCTTCACTTGCTCCATCTTGATCAGCGTCTTCGACGTATTCGTATTTATTGGTCGGAATGGTTTTCGAATATAAATTCGATCCCGGTCTTTCCGTGCCAATAACGTCGGGTCAGATTTTGATAGTTGGTTATTTGACTATCAAAATAAACAACCATAAACATAAAACAGATCCATTGGTTTATACACAGCATCACTTGGCCATTTAGATTTCCATTTCATTAATCAAATCTTTCAATCTCTCAACACTTTCATTCAATATCTTTACTAGTCCCTAACCGTAAATCAGTCAAGAAAATAATCTCTAAATATCAACCCCGAAGGCCGAAACCAACATCAGATCAATATTCAGAAAATCATTTAACTCAACCGGTCTCCAGTCAGATTCCAATTCTTACACTTCATATCTTCGGCTTTTGTTTCATTTACTGGTCATATTCAAAGTTTACAACTTTAAATAATTCGTTCAATAATTGAAATCATTTACCTTATAACTTGGTTTCAATAACTCCTTCGAATTCCTGGACTTTGTCCAATTATATATGTTTATGTATATAAAATTTCAAATAATCATTTTAATTAAACTTTTATTTCAAAACATAAGTCATATTATTATAAATATCAAATCGCTTAAATACTCATTAAACTATAAACGGTGCTTTAACTTTATAGACCTTCCTAAATACATTTTTAATTCCAGTATTACCACTGCGATTACTTATAGATACTAATCAAATAAAATGTTTACTTTACTTTCTATTATTCCCATTAAACTTACAAATCAATTTCAGTTAACACATTGACTTGGCCAACTCAAACCTGATTAATTCGTTAGTCGATTCCAATTGGTCTTTTCATTAACAACAAAATTTATTTCAACCATCCCATTTACCTTGATTCTTCTTAAATAACTTATTCTTAATTCCAGCATAATTCCATTTTTAATTGTTCTCTAAAACAATTAGTCATTACGTTAGCTTCTAGCCATTTGCTTATCGATCTTATTAATATAAGATTCATCTTGATAAAATCCTCTGATAATCACTTATAATCTCAGTTAAATAAATATTTAATTCCTTTATAAAGTCTATTTAAAATAATATATTTTTAAAATGGATCTTCGGTTATAAAATAAATTTTATAACTTCATTTCTATCAATTTACCTGATGGTAAATAAATCTTTATAAAACAGTGTATATTCGGCCATCTGCTATAATTTCCTTAACCAATACTATATATTGATTAAACAATATCCAACAGCGAACAGGTTAAAAGTCAATGGGGTTTTGATCAGTCCATATAATATGAAATAAACAACATACTGAATATTTGAGGAATCCGGTTTGATTCCTCCTATCTGTTCTTCCCTGCATCACAGAGCAGCATATGATTTTAATTTGAATATATTAACTGATGATAATATAATTCAACCATAGGCATTCAAGTCATCAAATCAACCAATTATCAATGATTCAATCTAATTATATGAATTTAGCACATCCTAGTATTTTAGAAATGTGTGAGAATTAACTCACCAATTTTTCGGTTGACGATCGTCGTGTTGTTTCCTCTAATTTTAAACAGGCGGAATTCCAGCTACTTCTGAATCACATTGCTCTCGCCAAACAGCGTAGTATTTTCCATATCGATTCCAATATCTCTAATTCCGCTGAATTATGTGACCGTACTGACGCATTACGATCATTGCAAGTTTTTAATTAGTCTTAATTGCATATAAATTAAATAATAACCACCCATTACCTTTATAATTATTCCACGTCATCTACACTTATAATTCAATGCGCTTCCTCTTTACTGATAATGTCTGTCCCTCACTACGTTGCCCAAACATATACGTCGTCCCCATCGTCTTCCTTTCTTCATATTATACCCACCATGCAGGCGGTTGACGAACTAGCCCAGGAATGCAACTTTTCCCCTTAATCCTTTCAGCCTTTTCATTCTTTTTTTTTTACTTTTTCTTTTTCCCTTTTTTTTGGCCTGGCCCATATAAAAATCCTCAGCCCACTTCGTTAATATGATAACCGCTCCTGCCTCCTTATACCTACGGGACCGCAAGCACAGGACTCATATTTCCCAAACATTAAACACCTGAAACCCCCCTATCCCAATCTCCCTCCCATCTTTTCCTTACTGTCTTGCCTTCCATGCTCTCTTCTTTCCACGTCTTGCACCATGCACAGCCATTTCCGTGACCTTCCATTAGTTTGCTTTCGTTCTTCATTCTCCAGAACTCAAAATTGTCCTCCCCATAACGTCAACTACCAGCCACACCTCCGTCCAGCTAGAGACTGCGCACCACTCCCCTTCTGACTCGCCTTGACCGGCCAGAACCACCCTCCGACCATCACCATGTCACCGTCATTCACTGCATCATACTCCTTCCACTTTCTTCGCTTTGTTTCTTACTTTTCTTGTACAAACCGCCTCGCCCGCTACTTTCTTCTTCATCGTAAAACAACTCCTATTTTAAACCCAACATACTACTCTTCGTTTCACAGTATAGCCCCTACTGTGCCAAGTTTAACACTTCACCATCTACCCATAATCACGCCATTCCTGTCTTTATTGCAGACTTTCGGATAGAAAAGAGGAAGTGTCGAAGAACTTGCGGTTTCAATTTTTGTAACGAAGAAAGAAACAAATGAAAACAGTATACTAGTTTGAATGAAGAAATAATTTGGAGGAGCCATGCTGGTTTTTCAAAGAGAATAGAAGCCTCGTTACATATATATAGAGGTGAATAGTTTGGGATAGAAACGCTGTCGCTTCCTTACGTACAGACAAGGCATATGGTACTGTTCAGCATAGCTGTGTATATAGCCACTCACTGAATATTTGATTTGTTTCCACCAAGTCAAAAATATAATTTATGTCAGATTACATGTGCAGGATCATAATCTAAGATATGTAAATATTTGATAGGATTCTTAGTCCATTCCAATCGAAAGATTTGAGCGTGAACAGAAGGAAAAGAAAAAAACATGCTTTGAGATCAGTGTATCATGAGCAGCCGAAATTCTTGACTTGGTTAAGATTTTCTACTGAAATGTGATGATCTGGCCGTGATAGATTCTGACTTTTCCATGTGCTAAGATGGTCTTTATTCTGAACCAAGATTACATATGTCGATACTCCTAGAGATTTTCCTTCATATTTTGCAAAGATAGTATATCATGTGTAGATTTTTCTGCTGTATTTGCTGATATTATTGAGATGATACGCCCATACTTTTCGTTTGTAGGTTTTCACGTGTTGAGCCCAGATTTCCTTGTGTGAGGTTTGATTCTATATCTATTTAGTGAAGATTGTAATTTTCATTAACTTACTGTTGAAAGTGCTGCAAATTTCTAGAGAATTCTAAAGAATGTTGAAGATGCAACAAATTTCTAGAGAATTCTAAAGTATGAAGATAATATAAATTTCTAGAATTCTCAAGAGATTAACAAATTGCTTTATGTATTATTAAAAGTATTTCTTGTTTTATCTAGAGTGTTGTATCTAGAATATTCTAATAATAAATAATTAGTTTGATGTGCCTATAAATATGAGAAGAGGCACATTATATCCATGTGCTACAACAAGTACTACAACTATGTACTAAAGCTTGTACCAAAAACTTCAAGAAATAAAATTCTTCCATTACAAAACCTTTTCTCCATTTTCAACTATTTCAACTATTCAACTATTTTCCACTACAACAACTACTAACAAGTGGTATCAAAGCTACAACTACTAACACTTACTGTATGAAATCCGAATTGGTAAAGCTATTTTGCTAATCTATATGCTGCGCTAGGATCTTATCTTGGGATTTGCTAAAGTTTTAGGCACCATATAATTATATTTGCAAACAATTTCACCTAAAACTGTTTAGAAGTTCTAAACAGATAAATTCTACAGCACAATCTAAGAGTTTGTACGAGATTTTGCCATGTACTTCAAAGATGTAAACTAACAATATTTTTGTTTTATAGCATCTGTTAAGGAGGCCAACTACGTTTATACCACGCTGACTGTGATGGAGACAAAACATAGGCTGATGTGCCCATACGCATTGCGAGTTGCAGATGTTTCATATCCAAGGATTCTGTGATGTTTGCTAGTATGATGTAAAGATTTATAAAATATGTTCTAAGATTTTAAGGCTTAGAGCTATGGTGGCAAGGAATAAGGATTGACCACTATAAAATAAATTTTGATTTGATTTCTATGATGGAGACTAAGGATTTTTAGTTTAAAGTGAACGTACCCCGTCATATAAGACTCAGTCCCCATACGACTTGCTATCGACAAAAATAAATATACTGTCGCATTCAGCAGTGTGCCACGATTCCAAATATATAATAATATCGGTAGGTTAACTTATATTGTGATACCTCAAAATGTTGATATATGGTGCAAAATACTCCAAATAAAAAGTGGTATATTTTTCAAATTAAAAATTACAGTAAAATTCTAAAAATTAAATTATTACTACGTCTCAAAGATCTTCTGTAAATTCGAAACCAATATTTAATTATAATTAAATAATCGTTACGGTTTATAATCAATTTTACAACGACTATTTCAGAATTTGATTTGGCGTAAAATGAAATCTACAACACGAAAACTCTATTTTTCTCTTCCATTAGAAAAATATCATCAAATAGATCCAGACGCTTCTTGTTTCACCGAAATCCGACTTAAAACGAATTCTGTATAATCAATTGAAGTTCAAATTCAATTTTACGAATTACCGCGCTGTTTTAAGTTCGTTTTATAATTTAAATATAATTATAAACGCTCAGTTGTCGTTTCATTAACGAATTAAATATTGAATTCCATAATAGTTCAAATAAAATATTCAAAATAAAATTTAAATATTCGAATCAAATAGCTGAAAAATCCAGGTCGTTACAGGTACACTCAAGCGAAATCAGTAACTGGTCATGTTTAGCCTAGGTTGCAAGATGTTCTTTTTGAACCCGTTGTATTCCTCTCTAGAGAAACACTGTCGGAAGGTGGTCCCATACCTTTCCAGTTGGAATCCATTACCCAATAAGCACCCACGGTTTTTAATTATATATTATGTATGTGGAACGTGAGATGAAAGCGTTCTGCTAATGATTATTTAGTTGTAGTTGATAAACACTATTATAATATCAAATTATGTTTTGATATAAATATTATCGTTTCTTTCAAAAGAATTTTGAAAGTCAAATCAAGTGTTTTGGATTCTCGTAAGGGAAAAACCCGTTCCGTGTTATACGGTATGGTCTTATGAGATATCGTTTATTTTCTCAAACTGTTTTTAATTGTTTACTCATACCAGTCCCATGACTGACCCAGAGTTTATTTTGTTTTGTTTTCCCTAAACTCTTGGGTGCCCAAATTTGTACGGGCAGTCAAGTAGTCGGGATTTTACAGATATACTGAGAACTTGGAGCAGGAGGCTTCAGGATTTTGTAGCAATTGTTTATTTCCGCTGTATTGTAAGTGTTGTACTTTGATAATGATATGTATATTCAAGTACAGATTTGTATTTCAAAGTTTATGTTATATAGTATATTTTATTCATTCTTTCGTGTTACTCTGATTCTGTTGTTGTTCCTCTCCTTCTTCTGTTCTAATTTTCTATTTTGTCTATTCTCACCCTCTAATTTCTTTCTATTGATGTTCCGGTATTTTCGATTCTTGAATAGTCAACATGGTGTTATGTGTCGATTTTCTAAGTCGAAAATCTTCGGATCGTTACACTGAAAGAAAAGGGAAGAAAGAAAAGAAATTTAAATTTACCAGATCCAAGATTTTACCTCACTTCGATTAGAGTTTTGAACACCCATTTGCAGATATGCATTCTTTTCCTCTGGATCTTGAATTAGAATTTCCTTAGACTAATTATTCTATTTTTCTGAAGAGATTTGAGGAGGAAGAAGAATGGCAGAGCTTAGGAACCTCGTAGAAAATATGAGATTTTGGCTAGGCTCTGCTAGCCTATTCATAGGTTTTCTTACACACGCAACGCTGCGTCAACAACGAATAAGGTCTGAAAAATAGTCCAGATTCGTCAAATGAATCGGCCTAGATCTATGGTGGGTCGACCCCTAGGTCAACCCCCCCAGGTGGGTAGACACACCTTTGCCGGGGCAGACCCATGGGTCGACCTCCTGAGGGGTGTGGGTCGACAACTAACGGGCTATTTTCCCATGAGTTATCTCGTTTTGCTTCTGGAATATTGTATTATTAATATGTTTATATATATGAACCTTATGTGTATACAATATTCTAATGCCCATAACTCCATCATACGTTATCCGTTTTATGCAAACTTGGGGTCTATCTGAACAAGAATTCCGAGATGAACTCAATGGTGGTGCCGGTTCCACTTAATTTTGAATATATAATTAAGTTATTCCCATTTTATTATCTTCAAGTATGGTTATAGTGTATTAAATTTTGGGGTTTTACAGTACGATAAAAGAAAATTACAGCGGAAATAAAATAGGATAACTAGTATTAACTCAAGTAACTACCTTTTTCGAAGTAAGTCACTTTGCCAATACCGAGCATAAGAGAGAACGAGAACCGAAAACAAAACTTAAACATCTGTGAGAACTCGACTTTTTCTAGGAAACCCGGGAGGTTGTAATGAGGAGGGGGTCAGAACAACAAATTGTGGTGACTTAGAAATGTATAACGCAGACTATAATACACAAATATATGCCGTTTGGTTCAACCCAAGATGTATGCCTAACAAGGTTAGTAATTCTAACCTAGCCTTGTAAATGTTTACGCACGACCCTACTACTCTTCCAAAAGTAGTATTTCCCAAGTATAATACCTAAATAGGGCGTTTACACATATTTTTGTGAAGCCTATATCCCAGAGCTCGGCTGGTTACTATATCGAGATTTGACCCCTAGTTACAGAGTTTCTATATTTATATACTTTCATTCGTTTATCCTTCATCATTTATTGCCTCGCTATCAATATAGATAGGGTGGATTCTTCCTGATCGCTTAAGACCCTAGGAGGACCGATCGGTCACCTATTATTTCTCGATACTTTACTTAATTTTAACATGAACTAGAATGAACTAGATACGGGCCCTACTTGTTAAAGCTTCCGTCGCTCATGCTTATACCCTTGCCCCGCATAAGGTGAGAGATGGTATTTTATCGTTCATTATACCTCTAGCTAATCTTATTAGATAACCTCCTTGGTCGCTTATTACTTCCCGTAGGATAAGTATTCATATCTAATGTTTTAGTTTCCAGGTTTGGGTAGGCCCACACACACTTGTCATTTAAGACCCTAAACTGAAAGACCTATTCCCAGGTGGACTTTTCAACCCTAGTCACTAAGCCGCTTAGGACCCTGGAAGCGGTCTATAAGCGAAGGTTATTAGTTCATACCCTTTTAGCCTTTAATACCTTTCCCTATTTGAGGTAAGGTGGACTACTTTATTAAGTCATTCCCGTTTATTCCCTCTACACGGAAATGTTATACGTACACAATTCATTTTCATCACGAGTTCGTATGGTTGATAATATTTTGCATTATTAACCTACTAAGTCCAGATATCTTTTATATTACAAGTTCTGTTTTCATTAACATAAATAAGGAAGGTTATATCCCCTTTTTCCCTAGGATATTTATTTGATTTCTTCCCTAATTTGGACTTAGTATTTAAACGACAATCATAAATTTCTTTATGACAACCATTTCCTTCTGTTTCTATATTATTGCCCTTCATGACCATAACCGTCATATTTTCCTAAGACAACTATTTATCAGTCCTAAGTTATCTATTTGTTGTACCCCAAATGAAAATTTATATTCTTATTCATTTATTTATTCATTGGTTGACTGTTATATATATATATATATACATGTATGTATGTATGTATGTATGTATGTATGTATGTATGTATGTATATTTACGTACCAGGCCCCACACATTAAGTTGACAATTGTGGATGTTGGATTTGTCGGTCGGTTCCAGGCAGACTTCTACCACAAGTTAAACTTAACCTCGTGCCTTGATACGATTATATTTATGCATTAGACCCCTCACATTAACCTGACTACCAATGATTGCTAGATTTGCCGGTCGATTCCGGGCAGGCTTATACCAGAATTTGAGCCTAACCTCGTGTCTAAATGCAATTATGATTCAAATTCCCTAATTTGGGGTTTACAACATTTATCCTAATTATATTAGGAATTGTAACCATTTCCCTATCACGTTTACATTTCCCCAATCAATATTGGTTACAATGGTTATTTATTGATTTGTGGTTCTATTTGTGGTATATTGATTGCTACAAATGGTCGCCACAAATATATTAATTCAATATGGATTACATTTTCATATAATTCCATAATTGAACCATATCCAAGCGTTCAACATTTCATACATTATATATTTTACCGTTTTACGCTGATTTGGACGGATAATATATATATATATATATATATATATATATATATATATATATATATCTTATATTTAGGTTTTCGTGCAGTCAACGTAGTTATTATTTTTATAAGTGATTTGGTTTAATCAACAACCGAACATTCCTTTTTATATCCAATCTTTCAAAAAGGTTCAAATCTTACAAAAAGACTTTTAGCCGTAATCATTGTGAATTGTGCCTAATTAATGAAATTGGCCTATTTCATAATCACAAGAAATATATGTAAATATTAAATTTGGAATAATTGATGCAAATTATGCATATATATATATATATATATATATATATATATACGTAGATTTGCACCACTTTTCCCTTTTTGATCTTTTTATCTCACTTCTTATGATTTCAAAAATAATGCCTTTTTATGCAAAAGGAAAAAAAGACACATTTACAACAATTAAGCAAAAACCTAACAATATTGAATACGAACAGACATATTTGTTTAAACATTACAATCACATAATTTACCCATTTCATCTTTTTACTCAAATTCACATATTTTATTTTTCAACACTGAACTAAAGATCTGAAATGTAACTACATCAAATTGGTGTTTAATGGGACTTATTTTTAAATCCACGGTGTTATGCAACATATACAACATATTTCATGGCATAACTGTAGAAACATATGTGAACAAGTTTAAGAATCCTACAATTTGCATTGTATATCGCCACAACTTATAATTCACAAATCCTAACCATGTTTATAATCAGATCTGATGGTTGCCAATAAATTCACAATATTTAAAAAAACGTATTTGATAGGTAATAGGCATAGATCTATTCAAACGAAATAGATAAGTTATTACAACCGTATTCATAAATTTTCCACTCACCTTATAACCTCCAAATCCAAAGTTTGAACGTTTTTTGGCCTACAATCCCCAAATTCTTATAAAAATACAATTTAGCTGGAAATGAGAAAATTCCAGACCTGCAGAAATGTAAGAAAACAGGAAGAGAGGGGAGAATTTAATTTGGAGCATCAATTTGCATTCGTTTCCAATAGATCTGCTTATCCTCTCAATTTTATATGAATTGGATTTGATTTATTATGTATGAATATATTTTTATTTTAGAAATTAGGTTTGGAGAAGGAGGAAAATGGAGGAGCTCCACTGCCTTTGCAGATTTATGTGAAAAAGAATGAGGCCTTACCCTTTATAGAGGTAGAAATGGTTTTGGACCGTTGGATTAGTTTTAAGTTATACCCGTCCATCCGTTTTAATAATATAATAAACCAAACCCAGAAGACCTTGCCGTCACTGGGCGATCTAACACCCAGTAAGTTGACCATGGCGGTCGATCGCCAGTCGACCCCAATGGTCGATCGCTTAGGCCTCAGATTTCCCAAGTCGGATTGGTTAATTAAGGTAAATTATAATTATATATTCTGATTTATTTATTTTTTGTCCATTTTCGTATTTTGTCCGCAACTTTTTCATACGGACTCCGTTCGCAAAACTCCAAACATGAAAGTTGACCAGAATTCCGAGACGAACGCATCGGTTAAGGTTTCGTGGCCAAGTTACATCAGCTGCAGAAATTCCTATTTTTGAAATTCTTATAATTAATTTATTTCGCCAAAACTTCGAGTTGTTACATTCTTTCTTCCTTAAAAGGAATTTTGTCCCGACATTCTGATGCCTATACTCTTATTCTACACAACCAATTGTGAGCATCCACTTTGTAGCCAGGTGTATATGTGCATGGTGTACATAATGCAACTCAACTATAAAATACGGATGTAAGATGATTCTAATCGGATCCTCCTACATGTTTGCATTTAAAATTTTGAATTTTTTTGAAAACATTATGAAAAACATCCTAAATATACTAGCAGTTCTACATAAACGCAAATTTTGGAAACTCCTTTTCATCCGTTACCCACACACAATTACGAATAAAAGTGTGAAGTAACCAAATTTTAGATGCAAACCCTACCAACCAAAATGACATGCAATCTAATCGTTTCCTATTTAATTTCTCCTAAACCGAAAAAAGGAATTAAAGCGAAGAATTCTAACATTTCGTCCGCTACAAATATTTCATTTCTCGCCCTATAGTGGAATTTTCACCTCAGTTACCCAAAATACTACAAAAATTTCCATTTGTAGACCGTAAACGAGGCTTGAAAAAAGCTCTAAAACGTAAAATAAGTTAATTAATAGCTCGCGTGCATCGTTGAGAAGGTATGGAAAAAACGTTTCCAAAGCTAAAACAGCTTTTTCCTTGCTTTTCCTTGCTTTTCCTTGTTGTCGTTAACGTTTTTATTGTATCGTCGGTCCTATTGCACCGCTAAAACGCGCACGCAAAGCGTCCAAAAATCTTCCTTACGCTATTCATGTGACCAAAAATCGAAATTTTTCACAAAAATAAATTTCCGCTTAAAAACTTATCATGTCTATTTTGAAAATTTCATTTCCAAACAGTTTCACTTTCCCATGAAAATAAGAAAATGATAAAAGGTCTTTTTTTTAAACAGCGTTTTCCAAAAACTTCAAAAATGCATTTTGCAGAAATTTAAACGATTCAAGTCATATGTCGACGAAGAAGGAAGTTAGTTACGCTAAAAATGCGAAAACTGAAATCACACACAAAAAGACCAAAATAAATTTTAGGTTTGAGAAGGAAAGGTGATTTATTTATTTATATACCCTTGACGTAGAACCATTCCTTGACTAAAATTTATCCAACACAAAATTTTCTTCTTTCCAGCTCTAGGACAAGTCACTACACTAGAGAAGCCCTTTCGTAGCGTTGAAAAAACGCTACTATAGCTTTTCTAACGTTTCGATAAACACTGCGACACGACATGCAACTAAAAGTCCAAAAGTTTTAGTTGTGTTATAGTAACGCTACCAAAAATGAACAAATTGTAGCGTTTTTGAAACCCTACAAAAAGCTTTTTTGGTAGCGTCTTAAAAATGCAACCAAAATGATATTTACACCCTTCTTTTTTTAGTTTTCTGTAGCTCTTTTGAAATGCTACTAAAGCTTATTGATTGATGTATAGCATGTTTTAATCGCCGCTATTTTCTATTAATGACTTGCATCATTCCAACATTCATTTGAATATAATTGTCATATTAAAACCAATAATCAATCACATGATTATCATTTTCAAACCAACATTGATAATCAACTTATTCAAATAATTAAAAAAAACATTATGAACATAATAAAGTATAATATCCATAATCATTTCAATAATGACATTTCGACAAAATAAGTGAATCCACGTACCACAACCGTTTACAAACAAGCGTATACAACATGTACGAACAAAATATTATAATACATAATAGTTAAAGCCTTGTTCATAGCTTAAGTACTGACAGTTCTTTGATTATGTTGTTCTTCACTCCGGAAATGCTAATTACTTATACACTAGTATAACAGTCAATAGTTAGAATTATATACAAGTCCTGATAATTTACATATAAGTATAATTTACTATATACCAGTTTCAAATGGGCATAGTTTCATAGTATGTTAATTTTCATATAAACAGTTTCATATATACAGATCTGTTTTGTTTTCATATCAAACTTTGAATACATGTTAGATCCATTTTCAGAAGTTTCAAATGCACATATTATGATTTACCAGTAAAGACTAGAGATAAGTGTGGTTCACATATCACGCATGAGCAAAAAATTGTCACATGTTAACTTTTGTTCAAGCATTTGCATTATTAATTAATTTATTATCCTATGATAAAACTATTCCATACAAAGATAGTAAATGCATTGACTACGTTCATAATCATAGTTAACTGTAACACAAAATCAAGCCAACAATGAAAAACGCTAAACTATCCTGGTAGATGATAACTACACATAAACAACAACACTATCAAACTGAAATTAGAAAATATGTAGGACATACCTCACTAAGGCAACATAAAAAATTTGGTGAATATACAAAGATACCTGATTATGAGTAACAAGTCCTATAATTTTGTTACCAGTCTTGGAAGACGAAGGGAAAGGTGGAAACTTAATTATAACCCCCTAAATTTATGATGTTTTCACCCCTCTCCCCCGCCATACACACACACATATGTGTGTGTGTGTGTGTATATATACATATACATGTATATATATATATATATATGTGTGTGTGTGTACATGTGTATGTATATATGTGTGTGTACATGTGTATGGATGTACTGGTAGAAAATAAAAGATTAGTAAAAATAATAGTTGATCAACATAATTCTTTTAATCGAAATTCTTAGGACATGTAGCTGGAACGATTTGAAATAACGTTCTTATAGTAGAAACTTTTTATTGGTTTACAAATTATGACACATAAATAATATGAGTATCAATGTGTAGAAATATGGATCCTTATTCGCAGGACAGAAACATACCAATAATAAAATATATGTTTTACCTAATGTAAATTTGAGCTTTGAATCAACCCGATCCATGAATAAAAGTTTTCTGTTATTTGCAATGTTCGCGTCATTAACATTCCCATTAATGTTTAATAATGCACAATTTTGTACCATACATATGCAACAAAAGTAAAGCAAATTAGTACCAAGAAAAACAAAGGGATGACATAATATTGCAAAAAATTGAAGCATGGTAGAAGAGATACTATTTGGAATATGGTGAAGCAAAACAATGAGTAATAAGCAAGTAGAACTGCTCCCATGAAATTGAAAATGGTATTGCGCACAAATAATAATAGACCCATTGCGTAAGCAATCCCCACAACACAGACCAAAGGCCTCCATGTTAAGAGATTGCATAGTCATCCGTTCCAAATGCTTGAGGAGATTGACATTCTGGATGAAGAGTGGCTGTCTATCGGTATCCATGCAACAGTTCGTGTTATACCATGGCTTGAACTTCTGTCCATTATAGATATTCATCATATATTCGTTTTCAACATCGTATGTAAACATGAAACAAATTACCAGAAACATTCTTTTTCGTCTTAGAGGCGCGTTCGCCGTATCTTCGTTTTCAACATAGAATGTAACATAAAACAAATCACCAGAGATAATCTTTTCATCTTAAACATTCTAATCCAACCTCAAACTTATAGATTCAGACCATGCACTTTTGCCATGCATCCTAATCCACCTAAGACTATATATATGAAAGTTGCTCCTCTTTATTGAGGCAGCACCAACCATGACCCTAACACTAGTTTCAGCTCAAACCGCATTGGCATCCAAAATGTACATAACAAATAGGACATGCATACCATTGTTCATTGTCCAAAAAAGAGTAAGAAGAAAAGAGTACAGAATCCAATAAGCCAACCATTGTTCATTGTCTAATTCTGATGGACTCTCAGTGGCCATAGCACATGCATACCTGAAATCGGTATGAAATTTCAACGACTCCTTCAAATAAACGAATCAAATCAAACCTATCTAGGAATTTACTTGTTAGAACACACATACAGAGGCTACAGCAACATTCTCGGAAGGCCTAATTGCATGGAAATAAATTGGAAATCAGTTATAATATCACTTGCAAATTACTGGAAAAAGATGCAAGTACAAGTTTAGGTGGTGAGTGATGTAAGAGAGTAAAATTTGAAACTGACCCATAATAAAGCCCAAGAACTTCCCTTTTTCCAATGCACGCTTCCATGCTACTGTCCACTGCTATATATTGTTGTAACTTTGCTGAAGTCAACTTTCGAGCTTAGTTTTGAAAGGAGAGTGTCGAGTGCTTCAATCCACATTAGAGTGGGAGAAACTATTCATCCATTTTTGAGGTGTCTCTCCACTTTCCATCTTCCGTTTTATAGTGTAGGAGTTGGGAGTCAAAATGTATGGTCTCCGATGCGATTATCCTCAGGTTTGCATCTAGCTCTGTAGCCTTTAGCGATCTGTTGACAATAGAAATTGTGAAATGAAACATTTCGATAGTGAAAAATTAAGATTATTATAAAAAAAATTGAGGGAAAAGTATTCAAGAGTGTTCATTATGTAAACTATTTTCATTTCAGGTACATGCTGTAAATTCATTATACTTTTAAGCTATATTCTAGCAAAAAAAAAAGTGAATTACTCGTAAATCAAGGTTCAGTATTTGATGGTATTTTCCAATGAAGCCAAGACCTAAATTTTCTCTACAAATACCAAACAAGATCAATCAAATAAAACCCAAATCCCTAATTTTATTCAGTGTAACAGAACCTAGACATAACAACAATCAAAGATTGAAAAACAGATTTGTATACTTGTCGAGTTGAGATATCAAATCCAAGAAAAAGGGAATTCTGATGAAAAGAATAAGTCATTGTTGAATTATCTACTGAACTTATTGAACTACATATCAAAACTAATATATTTTATAAACAAAATGCGAGAGAAGGAAGAAGATGATGATTTTGGGTTAAAATCTATTTGATATTTTCTTTCTTAAAAGGATTTTTTATCTGCAATTGAAATTTGAAAAAGACAAGACGGTGATATTTTCCAACCCAAACTAAAAGGGCGGAAAATGAATCGTGCGAACCGGTAGCATGTGAGTTTTTGGCTTTTGACGGAATTAATTTCGATAACTTTGATAAAATAACACTGAACAAAACACTTGCCAGGTTTTGTATAATAGCCTAACTAAATATTTAATCCATGCAACTCCTCTACCAAGTTGACAGCCAAGTATACTCTAATTAGACATTACAATATCGTTGGAAACACTTAACGGTTTAACTCCAGGCTTCCGAAATATACATATATGGTCATGACAAATAAGTCCTCGACTTGATATCCATCTAAATGTGGTGCAAACAACCCAAGAAGCAAGAATACGAAGCAGACAAGCAAAAGACAGTGCAACCAGCAAGTGGCAAAGCTGGTCCAGGAACTGAAATTGTTTCAGGTTGCCCCCACTAGTCCATCGGTGTATCACCACCGATCGACTGGTGTTGACTATTTCGTGGAACCAGTCTATTTTGACTACAATTTAAAATAATGGGATGCATACTAGTTATCAGTTCAAAAACGTAACACATCGTGCCATTGGACAACTGTAATAAACATAGGACTTGGTTAAAACACATCGTGCCATTGGACATCGTGTCACTAAGACTACAATTTCAAATATATGTATGTGTATGTGTGTGTGTAAAACTGGAAAAAGGATGACTTGGTTAAAAATGATAAACAAATTATAGATTCGGAACAGCTCTACTATATATTGGATGTTTTCCAGACAAAACAGTCAAGTGTTTATTAATTTACAATTTTAAAGATAATTATGGGTTAATACTCAAGGCATTATTTATTAATTTACAAAGAGTTCTTATAGATTCAATAAACTTCCTCACATCCAAGAAGGCATACTTTACCCATTGCGTAATTAAGTTGCTAATCAATTAGTTAGGGTAAATTAGTCCTATATTATATACGTGTATAGTCCACTAAGCAAACAAAAAATTCGGATTGTGTTGCAGGTCAGTTTCAAACCCGAACCCGACACATGAGGCTGGCAAAGCAAGTCTCTGCAATTGATTATTAACCCAAGCCCGTTGGTTTTCTAAAAACTGTCGTCTCAAAACGTCGTACTCGAATCTCAGCCTTTAGTTATCGGATGGTGCCATGAGACAGCGGCTGGTCATCAACCCGACCTGGTTCAGTAGGTCGTTGCTGAAAGCTTTTAATTTGCTATTTTGACGTCGTAAATCTTCCAAGTGGCGCGGCTTGAGCATGCGGGAGCGCCGTGCGGATTCACAATTGGATATCACGCGTTGGACGCAGCGCTGCTTGGATGTAGATATGGGTTATTCGGGTTCTGTGTTGGATCCAAACTCTAAGGGTTGTATAGTTGGGAATTTGAAAATTTATTCATAATGACAGAAAACCGACTTGTAATCATACTTGTAAACTTGTTATCTTATAAAAGGGTTTTTGCACTTTGAAAAGTTATTTAGAATTAAATATGTTTTTTGACCTATGACATGGTTTTCAAACTCACATGGTCAAACATCAATGGATAAAGAGATATATTTTAGAAACTAATAAAGTTGGTCATGTGTTTGTGTATATTCACATGTAAGCTGAGGAGCACAATAATCTTGTGTTCAAATATTCCATTCTCATGTGTCTCCTCTTTAATCGCAATCGCTAATCAATTAAGACATAGGGAAATTGAGATGAAAATAAGCATTATCATGCGGGAAATGAAAAAGGAAATGATGAAAGTATCAAGTTTTTATGCCTTGTCGATCATCAAATCTGATAAATAATGTACCAACAACCAATTCTAATATAACTTCAGAATTATTCTCGCTTAGATTCAAAATCTAATTTCTTATTTGTACATTCCAACGTTCCTTTCTATTAGTATTTTTCGACTACCTGAAAGTCAATGGTTATTAATAAAAAGTTTCTAGGCTAACATAATTTATAGCCGTTAAGACGAATCCCAAAATAACTTGTAAGTTCTTTTTTTTAAGAACAAGGCTATCCTTTCCTTGATGAATCAAAACCAATATATAAAGTAAATGCTGAAACTAGAGCTAAACACACTATAACAAAATATATAACCGCCCCAAGCAAGCTTGGACTACTAACGCAAAAACAAGCATGGTAACCAAAGCAGCACAAAATGATATAGCACTAGTCCAAAGATCGCAACAGCAAAGCGAATCGGGTAAAAAAGTCTGCTATCCAAGTAATTCCCTTGAATCTATAAACTGCCTGCTGTCCAAATATGTAAGTGCTTAACTTCGAGGAATCTCACAACACATGACCAACATTATTATAAATCTCTTAAGTTAATATGTAAAAAAGTATATACACAAACACATGACCAACTTTATTAGTTTCTAAAATATTATCTCTTTATCCTTTGATGTTTGACCATGTGAGTTTGAAACCATGTCATAGGTTAAATATTTCATACTAATGAAAAATAAGTCTCATATTTTAACAAGATGATCATAAATAAATGCCAAAGAAGCTGTTATACACATTTTGTCCGAACAGCGCACCTTGATCTTATTTTAGCAAAATAAGAAATCTTTATATGCACAAACATGTAAGGCAAACGGAACAGATCTCAACATCAAAATAAATGCCATTGTATGAGTGTCGTGGGTTCATGAAACTGAAGGACGAAAATATTCTCATAACAGCATTAATGTAATACTAAACATGGAGACCAATGTCTAAATTAATGAAAAATTGGTTCGAGCACAGCTGGATTTTGTTGTTCCAAATGCAACTTCGCACTGTGCAAACTCAGCATTGGGCCTAGTTGCATTTGAAACAAAACTGTTAATGTCTTTAGTAAATAAAACTGAATTAACCAAAACTTAAATATCTTTAGCAAATAAAACTCAAAATAATCTTCTTCCTTCAAGGAGGAATAACATAGAAAAGACATCAATACCGAACACATTTCTAATTACATACTAAAATCATAAAAAAAGGTTTTGTCTACATTTATTTCTACAATAAACAAAATCATGGTTTCCATATTAAAACAATCAGCAGATGGTGTACAACGTAAGCTTCTTATAAATAGTCTACTAGTTGGCAAGTGTGTTTCCAAACATGGTTCGACATACTAGCATCTAATACTTTTCCAAATTACTTGTAATTTATATAGGTTGGCTAGGTAATTTTTATGGTAGTAACAAAATAAGATATGATTATAGTCCATTCAAATAACACGTCCAAGCCATGCTCGGGTCACAAAACGGGGCTAAATGAGAAACATAAGTTTCTAAATGTTACTTACATCGCAAAGAGGTCACGACAATGTCATCGCATGGGTTGAAAGGTTTCTAAAATGTGTGTGAACATTCCTAAACAATAATTTTAAGAATAAATAACTGAATGGTACAAAATATACTTTAAAATATGATCATCACTTCCTTTATAATTAGTAGAGATAATTTTCAGATGTTTATCATAAGACAATTCACTACAAATTATATTGTAAACCATTCGAAGAAGATGGTTACTCTTTGGTTAAAAGAAACAAAAAGGTATAACAGTAAATCATTTACCGCAATCTCTTTTCGTGTATCTCCTAATGCAACGGAATAGGTTATTTACTTCATTAATTATGCGTATTCCATAATTGACTCAAAAATCGAGAATAGTTGATAGGAAAGAAAATAAAATTGGGAAAATTAGAAATTTCATTCAATTTAATTTTTATTCGAAAAGAAAGCACAACTTAATCTAGAAATCAGCAAAAACTCAAGTTATCAAAGTAAAAGGACAGGGAATCATGTATACCTTTATGAGATATTTTGTCGTTTAGGGCTCAGCAACATCGAGA
Organism: Allium sativum; assembly: GCA_030737875.1. Classification (NCBI taxonomy): domain Eukaryota; kingdom Viridiplantae; phylum Streptophyta; class Magnoliopsida; order Asparagales; family Amaryllidaceae; genus Allium; species Allium sativum. Next base: position 252,936,730 of record CM060927.1, on the reverse strand, counting down.
GATCCAGAACCTGAAGAATCTTGAATGACGTAAATCTTCGTAATTAAGTTTGATATCCGAATGAATGGACTCGAGAGGGAGAACTGTTATTGTTTCGTTCTGAGAGAAATTAATTTAGGGGGCTTGCATGTTTATCCTGAAGATGAGCTAATGGAAAGGGTGAAATGGAAAAGCGAGGGGTTGGCAAAATTCACTGAAAATGTTGGCGGGATAGCTGCAACAGCATTCACGTTTTTTATATTTATATCCTTTACGTTAATGGTTACAATCAATTATCAAACGCCGCCATAAATTACAATAGATTACAGATTTTCTTGTTGTGAGTGCTAGTAAATAAATGAGATTTCATTCTAATAATCGTGTGTGAATGACAATTTTTTTTTTCAACATAGAAGTCTCATTACTAAAGTCGTGGGAATTTTCATTACTAGCCGTTACAAACACAACACTACCTCAAATAAAAAGAATAATGCTGGAAAGGGAAACACGCGATACAAGATATAACATGAACAAGGCATGTTCTAACAACAACCACAACAACTAACACTACCCAATATAGACTGGCCCACCTCTGCGGCTAGAGCCTGATCCATTATCACGTCCGCCCCAGGAGCGTAGTATAGCAGAAATGTAACCAATCTCACGCGCATGTCAGGGCTGCACGTCACAAACTGCTCAGAGCTCTCGTGACCATGCCGCTGGGGTTGCTAAGGCCGTTGAGCTGGAGCGGGTGGTGCGAGGGTAGGAGAATCGGACAGTTGAATATCCATCTTCCGGAGAGTGACACAACAAATGGCGGTCGGCGTCTTCTTCACTGGCGTCTCCCTAGAAAGTCTCACCGGGAAGTGTTGGAAGACACATGTGAGACGATGGCTATAGGGAAAATGGCTCCGCGGGGTGCCGACGAAGGGTACATGAAGATGGATCATAAGCACGTGCATCTAATTGACGGCTATGACGCCAAGTATAGCATAGGTGGCGCGGCGAACAGAAGGATAAATCTGCTTCAAGCTTCTCGTCTTCGGGATGATGTTGTGTTGTATGATGCACACAACTATGCGGGTGATAGGTCGCACATTGGCGGTGGTCCAGGCTCCGGACTCTCCAACAAAGATATGCTGAAGAATCTGAGGGTACTCCATCTCAATAGCATCAAGCTCGGCGTCGGCTGCCGAGATACCCAAAATCAGAGCCAAGTCAGCATCAGTGAACTCGATATGGGTGCCCATGACCTCAGATTTGATGACACACGAATCGTCATCAACGTCAGCCTCCATCTGAGCATCGAACAGACGGACGCAACGCAGATACAAGCCGCACTCAAAAGTGTCGAAGCACGGGATCGGTGCTAGGCCTGCGGCAACAAAAAGCACCTCCAAACCAAATGCGGCGAAGTCAGCGAACTTCACCGGTCGACCAATCTGAAACTCATAACTGGTTGTGGCTAAGTACTACTTAAATCTTCGCCTCATCGCGATCTAACCAAGCGGCTTCCTGAGGCGTGAGACCGGAGTGTTGGTTGCGAGGGGCCATGGAGGAATCGGTGAAACGGACAAGAGAAATTGCAAATCCGAAGTATAATCAGGTAGGGATCTGCAAGAGAAGGATTTTTGTGGGGGCGAAACGGAGCGGGGGTTGCTCGGATTTGAGATTAGGAAGGAGGAGAATTTTGGGTTTTTGGTGGAATCGGGGTTGGGGAGGAATAGTCAGCTGAACGATGTATATATACATCATTCAGTAGATTCGGGTCGGGTCCAGGCATGTCGAATTGGGGGGGGGGGGGGGCGGTCTGAATCTCGGCCCAACAGCCCGTTTAAATTATATATAAATTTTAAAATTTCTATTACGTCGAAACAACTTCTACTCCCAACTGAATTCTTTTATCGACTTCCACCTCTCGTCGAGTCGAGAAATTTAATTTTACAACGCTTTTTCCCTGCCTTCTAAAAGATTTGCGACCACCGAAACGAACGAACTTAAAACAAGAAATCAGCTAGAAACCCGAAATAAAATTTCAAAACGGATTTCTCCCCATACTAGCTGACATAAACTAAACGATTCAAATTCAAATACCCCAAAATAAGATTGAAGGATTTTCTTAGCCCTTTCGAAGAAAAATTTGAATTTTTTTCCAAAAAAATGGAATTTATTATAAACTAACGGTATCATATTTAGAAATCCCTTATATTATTATTATTTATATTCCAGATTTATATTTCAAATTGGAAAAACCTTTTCGTGTTCAAAGATATTGGAGCTTAAAAATAATCAAGATTAATTTTAATAACTTTAATAAATTATCCGATATATACAGGAAGAGGGATACTAAAAATCACAAGGAATGGATATTTATTATTCTTGAGTTTTAGTGGTATATTCCTTGTAATTTCTAACTCCTTTCTTCCTACCAATCGGATTACATTTATTAAAACTACCAAATGGCCCTATAAATTTGGAAACACGAATAGATTAAAATTTAAAAACCATATCTTTACAAACTGTTTTCCCGAAAAATCCAAAACCGTTGAAATCTATTTTTATTCTTCAAATAGTTTGAAAAATAAAATTTCCCTGAATACAAGGCCAAGAACTCAATTGAATATTTCAGCAAAGGTAGATTTGGAATTTTAACGTAGTAACAAATGGATACACCTCGTAATTATACTTCTAAAATGGATGCGACATATTAACATGGGATTTCTCCCGTTTTGGATCGAGTAATGGTCTTAGCCGAAACTACCAACGAAACCAAACCAGGAATTATGACTATCTCGGTTATAGCTAGATTTTCATATTATTCTAGTTCCAAGCTTGAATCAACAGAATCCACCATATGTCGGGCTTATGCTCTTCACGACGAGATTGCCAACGTACTGTGGGTAAGACAGAATTGACTAGGAACCCGAACTCAACCTAATTCAATTCTTAGTTGCTCAAAGCCCATTTTATATATTTGGCCCACGACTAAATTATTATCGAAATTAAAGTCGAGTAAGAAAAACGATAAAACAGGAAAGAAAATCGAATTACGTTCTCTTACGAGTCATAATTTAACTAATTTCTCTGATCGTTTAGCCTAAGCTCTGATACCAAATGTAACACCCCACACTTTTCTGTGCCCAAATTTCGATAAAAATCGAAACTTAAACACTTCCAAGCATGCAGCGTGCATATCTGGTACCTGCAATAAGTGAGCATGAACATAGTCATGGTATGATAAAAGAAAACTCACAGCGGAAACAGAATAAGATAACTAGTATTAACTCAAGTAACTACCTTTTTCAAAATAAGTCACTTTGCCAATACCTAGCATAACAGAGAACGAGAACTGTAACACCACACACTTTAATTCTCTACGCCCAAATTTCGACAGAAGCTGAAACTCAAAAACATCCAAACATGGAGCATGTAATCTGGTACCTACAATAAATGAGCACGAACATAATCAGAGTACGATAAAAGAAAACTCACAGCGGAAACAAGATAGGATAAACTAGTATTAACTCAAGTAACAACATTTTCCAAAGTAAGTCACTTTGCTAATACCGAGCATGAGAGAGAACGAGAACCGAAAACCAAACTTAAGCACCTATGAGAACCCAACCTTCTCTAAGAAACATGGGAAATTGTAACGAGGAGGGGGGTCAGAACAACCTCGGTCTGGTACCAAATGTAACACCCCAAACTTTTCTGCGCCTAAATTTCGACTTTTGTCGAAATTTGGGTGTAGAAAAGTGTGGGGTGTTACAAAAACCGAAAACCAAACTTAAAAACATCTATGAGAACCCGATCTTCTATAAGTAACCTGGGAGGTAGTAATGAGGATGGCGGTCAAAACAACAAGTTCTGGTGACTAAGAAATGTACAACACAGACTATAATTTACAGATATATCCCGTTTGGTTCAACACAAGATGTACGCCTAACAAGGTTAGTAATTCTAACCTAACCTTGTAAATGTTTACTCACGACCCTACTACTCTTCTAAAAGTAGTATTTCCTAAGTATAATACCTAGATAGGACGTTTACACATATTTTTGCGAAGCCTATATACCAGAGCTTGGCTGGTTACTATATCGAGATTTGACCCCTAGTTATGGAGTTTCTATATTTATATACTTTCATTCATTTATCCTTCATCATTTATTGCCTCGCTATCAATGACAGATAGGGTGGATTCTTCCTGATCGCTTAAGACCCTAGGCGGACCGATCGATCACTTATTATTTATCGATACTTTACTTAACGTTAACGTGAATTAGATGACACTAGCTACGGGCCCTAATGGTTAAGGCTTCCGTCATTCACGCATGTACCATTGCCTCACATAAGATGAGAGATGGTATTTTATCGTTCGTTATACCTCTAGCTAACCTTATTTAGATAACCTCTTTAGTCGCTTATTACTTCCCGTAGGATAGGTAGTCATATCTGACGTTTTAGTTTCCGGCTTTGGGTAGGCCCACACACTTGCCATTTAAGACCCCTCAACTAAAATACCTATTCCCAGGTAGACTCTTCAACCCTGGTCGCTTAGCCGCTTAGGACCCAGGAAGTGGACTATAAGCGAAGGATATTACTTCATACCCTTTTAGCCTTTAATACCTTTCCATGTTTGAGGTAAGGTGGACTGCATTTTAAGTCATTCCCATTTATTCCCTCTACATAGAAATGCTATACGTACACGATTCATTTTCGTCACGGGTTCATATAGTTAGTAATATTTTACATTATTAACCTACCACAACACCAAAATGACCAATTTGAAATAGTGATAAAATGTTGCTAAAAATTTTAGAAACATTTTTTAGGTGTTGCAGATTAGTATGTTGCAGATTTTTGAAACACCTATATTATGTTTCAAATTGACGAACTGAAACACTTAGTAGGTGATTCAGTTTGATAATCTGCAACACATGACTAGTGTTTCAAGTTGATAATCTGCAACACTCGATGAGTGTTTCAGTTTGATAATTTGCAACACTCGTTGAGTGTTTCAAGCTCATAATCTGCAACACTCGATGAGTGTTTCAGTTTGATTATCTGCAACACTCGATGAGTGTTTCAAGTTAAAAATCTACAAAACTCGAAGTTAAAATCCACAAAACTCGAAGTGTTTCAACCATAAATATACAACTGATACTTTCTGTCACATAAATACGAATACTAATTATCAATACTGGCTAATTTTCAATAACCATAAATTTGCAACAAAGACGTAATCTAGTAAAATCTTAGATGTCAAAACAGCAAATTATTCAATCTCAAGACATATGAATACCACAAATTCAACGCATGTTAATACAACAAATAATGGCGACGCATATAATTTTAACAGAGAAGCTGAATCAATTTTGAATAGAAAAGAGACTAGTCGAGTTCAAGCTAAGCTGGTCAATATTAATACACAACAAAGAGTCACACATAAAGTGATGTCTACTATTAAAAAATGGTCTAATACAAATCGAATAAGTTCAAGCACTTTAAAAATACGTGTAGATAAATTGAATTGAAATTCTAATCAAATGATTCTCTGCACCTACAAGTCAAGCAAATAATAAAAAGTTAGAAAAGGGTTTTCTTTGATTGTGCAATGCAAATAGGAGAAGAGCGGTTGTTTCTAACCACAGCTAATCATTACAGTATTCAACGGTAGTTTGATGAATTTTTCTTCCACTAATCATTATTTTTAACCACTGTTGTTTTGAACATTTTGCAAATCCGATTTTAATTATTCCACTGTTCCCGATATATGCCGTTATTTCCACTGTAAGCCCAGATTTTAGATTCTTAAATTAGGACCAAACAATTGTAACCTCAAACAAAATAAAAGCAAAATGCTGAGAAGAGTTCATGGATTATAACCAAAACTCAACAAGTCAAACACAACAGACTACATAGCATTTATGCCTCAAGAAACCAAATAGTTTTGAATATATGATAGTTTTGTAAATTCATATGCTGCTATAGCAAGGCCGTCCTTGGTCCCAAGATTCTCAACCAAACTTCAGTATTCAAACTATAATCATATGAAATGTAACCACCTATAGCGCTCAAAACAATGTTACAACAATCTCTGAAAACTAATACTGAATATTTCAAACGTAATGGCGCATCTTTTAACCTATAAGTGAAGAATAATTGTGTGAAGAATAACTGTTCCCTACAGCAATCTCTGACAACTAATACTCAATAAACCTAAGAGGATATTCTGACAATATGATGAAATAGTAAGGATCCTAACCATTTCCAAGAGTTGTTACTGCAATAAAACCAAGCAAATAAGGGTAAATATACCCTGAACCATTCCTGAGGATATATTGAAACGGTAATTATCAATAACAATTTTCAACAGAAATACTACAATTAATTTGTGGTTGAAAATTCCGAACTTGGTACTTGTGCTTTATCCTCATCTTAACTACTACGCTCACAACTATATGATAACCAATGAAGCTTGGTCTATGTACAGTGTAATCAATTGTATTTCTGTAAGCATTGGTAGCAACGAAGTAGGAACAAAACAGTATTAATATAAATCTACCTTTACTTTGTAAATTAAGTTGGTTGCTTATCCCCATGTCAAGTTTTATAGTGAACGTATGTCGGCAATACTTAGTCAGTTGGTCGTGACTGTAAAAAAACAGACATTATGTTATGAGTTCGTTAACAGTAAATATGACTGACATGGATACTGACGGTTTGAGACACTAAAACAAGAGTACTTTTATGGAGACATGGTTTGCTGTAGGAGGTGTAGCAAGTATGGTGATGTGATGTGGTTGCAAGAGTTCAGGTTGACAAAGTGATGTGCAAAAATAGAGATGAAACAAATGTAAGAAAGTAAATAGTGATGTGCAGTTTTACTTAATTATTTTCCAAAAAGAAACAATGGTAATACTAAGCAAAAATACCTTGGACGTCAACTCTTTAGTGTCAGCCTGAACTATATTAGCAGCAGATTGTGCAGCTGATGATGCAGCAAAAGATAATCGACCAAGTCCCTGCCAAAATAAAAAAATGTAATTAATGCAGAATATAGTTCAATAAATACAGAATCATATTAACGCAATATTTCCATTGTAATACCATATTTAATATGAAAGTCTTGACACAAAACAATAAATATGTTGGTTAGTATTGTGCAGAACAATAAATCATAGAGCAAATAATACAGAATTATATATTGCAGCAGGAAACCGGGCATGTCTGCCTTAATCAACATTCAAAAAATTCAAAATGCATCGTTAGGGGTTAATAGTTTAAATTTGGTTAGTAAGATAACAGATTATCAAAACCCTGAAATACACATGAATAAAGGTCACACACACAAACACATACACGGTGCACATGCATCTTCACATCCCATTTGCCATACACCAACCTGGAAACATGAAGAATATCTTATATGAAAATAAATATGAAAGGATTTGTTAGAGCGTCATCTTCTGTGTAGTTTAAAACCTTCAAACCAAATTAAAAAACATGATAGTTCTTGACTGATCAACAATAAAAAAAACGGGTTTTTATAAGATTACCTGAGAAATAACAGAGAGCACGTTACATTGGGAACACCATTGACATTTATCAGGCAGCCAAGGAGTTGGTAGGTATGAAAAATTAATGCACAAACCATAGAACCGTTCAATGTGCAAATTATATCACAAAAGAACGTAAATAACAATCATTGATTGCCATGCAGTAAATACTTTTAGAAAGAACCCAAGTTACAAACGAATTAAGAATGATTCACTTACTGTGGTTCATTAACACTGAGGAATAGATCTGTCTGCTTTTATGATCCAGAAAGTAAAAGCTCCCAAAATGGTGTGAATTTCTAACCAAAATGCAAATAGGCACTAAACAGATGTTTATCTCGATTTTTTAATCTTAAAAGTCACTGATCATATCATATATCCTCTTGTCAACCTTTGACTCAACTTTGGAATTCATTGTTACCAATACTTAACTGGACTGTTACATAAATCAAAATGTATATTTCTTAACCAGAATAAACAAGCTATGAACCAAAAATCCAAAAGCCAAAAATCTAGATGAAATTATAATTAAACTACATTATGAAGCTTTGGGAAAATTAGAATTGGCTTATGGCCCTAATAGTTACTATTCTTGTGAAATATGAGGTTAGTAACTAATGCTTTGCAACTTGCATTATGAATTGACACCAAATGATAATACTCAAGTCTTGACCACGTTGAATTAATATATATAACCAGTAGTAAACGTATTTCACCTTTATTACCTATATTGGAATCATTATGTTCAGTACATGTTTCACAACCAATTTTCTGTTCAAAATTTGAGTTATATCATTCATTCTACTTCTCTACTACATCTAAAAATTTTGTCTTTTGTGTACTTTTCCCTCTATATATGATTTTAGTCACTTTCATCCTAAACTGATAATGCCACAACCATCATACGTCTTATAACACATGCTAACATCTTCTCTCTTGTGTATTGCATGACCCACACTCTATTTTATGTATGAAAAATAGAATGCAAACATGTTTGGTGTTTTGCAGCTTTAAACACGAAATGTGAACAAAAATAGGATATTGTATACTTATATCTATACAAAGGACTCACATGCCAAGTTGAACTCTGGTCCAAGTTATACACATGCGCATGCCTTTACATGCAACGGAATATGAAGGATCCAGACACAATTTACAAAGCCCTTATTGTTAAATTTACAAAGCCTTTACATGTTGCCATATAATTGCTTAATGAAATTTAACAATAAGGCCTTTGTAAATTGTATATATATATATATATATATATATATATATATATATATATATATATATATATATATATATATATACGAGCGTCACGGCACGCGCTCCGCGCGTGGTGACGAAAGTTTCTCACTTTCTCCATTTACCAAGCACAACACTTCCATATACTCTCTTCAGAATATCATTAGCGTTCAAAGACCTGCATACATCACCATTATTCAGTTCATTTCTCATATTTGTTTAAGTTAAAACAAAACAGTAACATTCAAGTTAATTTACTGAAGGTTGGTACCATTAGCCATTGAAGAACTTTTTATGTATTCTAACTTCATCGCGCCTAATAGTGATGTTGGCTTGTTGCACACGTAACTGAATGTAAAGAATTCACATACGTGAGTTCTATAATGTTGTGACTTGCGAGTGACTAATGCATATGCATGTATTAAATATAACAATGGTAACATTTAGAAATTATATTGCAAAAGAAAAAGAAAAACATATCTCATACCTTATTGCCTCAGAATGTAGCAGCTGAATAAGCTTTTAGTGAATGATAAAATATAATGAAGTAACAATTGATAAGGGACATGCGTATTTATGCTGATGCTTGGGAAATATCTAGAAAGAAAAGGTATTTTGACCCAAGCGCATTTGATTTGTTCTCAAACCTACATGCAAGCCTAAGACATAGTACACGTTTGAAATTGAAATAAATTGTGTGTTAAAAATGGTAGAAAATTTAATTAAAATGAGTATAGAAACAAACGTAAAAAAATAATGTTAATAGAATTATTAATGTGCACATTGATTATGCATTTAAAATTTGAACGTGCGTCAAAAAACAAAAAGAATAAATAGAAAAGATTTAAAAAAGAAAAGAAATGAATACGGAGAGGATAATTTCAGTATACTAAAAAAAAAAGATAATAAAACAAAATTAATGAGAATAATATCAAAATTTTGAAGGTTGACGTAAACATGCATGTGGATAAATTTAAAATGTAAATGTATAGATATAAGTTAGAGAAATAATGTGCATCATAAATGGTATGAATTCACGAAATAAAAGGGAGTTTGATGTTGCTAATTAAGAAACGTTCTATTTTAAATTTGATATGCGCATATTGATGGTACACGTTTGAAATTGAAATAAATGATGCGTTAAAAATGGAAGAAGATTTAATTAAAATGAGTATAGAAACAAACATAAAAAGTAACGTTAATAGAATTATTAATGTGCACACTGATTATGCATTTAAAATTTGAACGCGCGTCAAAAAACAGAAAGAATAAATGGAAAAGATTTTTTTAAAAAGAAATGAATATGGAGAGGATAATTTTAGTATACTAAAAAAGGAAAATAATAAAACAGAATTAATGAGAATAATATCAAAATTTTGAAGGTTGACGCAAACATACATGTAGGTAAATTTAAAATGAAAATGTGTAGATATAAATTAAAGAAATAACGTGCATCATAAATGGTATGAATTCATGAAATAAAAGGGAGTTTGATGATGCTAATTAAGCAACGTTCTATTTTAAATTAGATGTCATTCATCAGTTCGAATTTTCCAAATATTTTAAGGGGCATTTTCGGTAGTTTGCATGTACACCAAAAAAGTGTGACACCAAACATATTCCAACTATTATTAAAGATATATATATATATATATATATATATATATATATATATATATATATATACTTACACAGTACAGAAGACCCTTATAGATTCAAGAAATCATCAGACAAAGGATGTTAAGAAATCTACAACAACTATGTGGATTTATTAACAATTCGGAAGCAAAGAATACTCTTGAATCATGGTGAATCATGTCACCGAAATTACCACACCAACCAATATAAGACTTATGCACTCGAGAAGAACTTGGCAGTTAAAATAGTCGCCCAGAACAGAGAACGCTCCAAATTTACTTGTCCATCAGTGCACCGTTCATGATATTTCCTGGAGCTTCATAGGCTCTAGGAACTCATGGTCATATTCACTGCCACAGCCGTCTTACCTCGACGATCATTTATTAATGTATTTAAATAAAAATGGTATTAAAAGTTACCAAATTTTGCAAACAGGAACTGAAGCAGAAATTCCGAAATACCCAAAACGGAATTAGAATTTCAAAAATTAATGATGACCAAAATTGAAACGGAAACGGAAACCCAAACTTCAAACTCATATATTCATCCTTTTTGTGTGATAACATGCATGGCATAGGCATATATTATTAAATTGGCTTATAACAAAAAAGAAAAAGGAACAAATATCCGAACTTGATTTTCGGAAACGGTACCCAATTTAAACTTGATTTTTTGATGAAGTAACAAAGAATATATCTTGAGGATTTTTTATTTCTTTGACTTCTTTTTTAAAATCTTGCTATGTAGAGATCTCTGTAAAAAAGTATAACAAATTGCTCTTCAAACTTATATTTCTCACCTTACAGCAATTTCATGCTGACACTATGATTTCAATATACGAGCAAGCTGCCAAACATTAATAGATATAATTACAAGAAGATTCAGACGAGTTTATTGAACAGGGGAAGTTATTCTCAGTTAAACTGCTGTTCATGTACTTCCATACAATCATGCTACCAGTCAAGATTCACATATTCACCAATGAGGATGTAGCAACATATATTAGCAACCGTGGTTTGTCAAGCTTTTAGAGTACAAACAAAATAGCTATCATATAAATTACATCATGTTTCTAAATATGTATGTTCTTGGAGTGAAACATATAGACTAACCTCGCATCAAATGTTGTCTCAAGCCTCAATCTCCTTCAGCGACCTCTATTGCACACTTGCATAATGTACTTGCACAGTAAATCCAGCCAAACAGCAAAGCATTGTCGTTTACTATTATAGTATTATGCATTTGTAAATATGAATAAGCATGGACAAAATCTGTAACATAATTCTCAAACTCGCCATCAAAAAATTTGAATCACACTAAAGTATGTCAGTATACACTAAAGTGCAGTGATGATTGTGGTTATAGGGTTATTATCTTATATATTCATATTTACCACAGAAAGCTTCTCTTCCTTTTGAAGCAGACAACTGAATCATTAAGGATTAATACCACAAAACTAGATCCTGCTTGCTTCTTAATCCCCTTTTCCTTCATAACATCTCTAATCCGCATTGCCTCAGTCCACTTATCAGCAGCAATGTATATATTAGACATCAAAAACTGACAACCTGCAATCTTTTGCAATTAAGTTCAAGAAACTCCTACCTTACTCTTTCTGCTACCTCCAAATTTCTATGTATTCGACATGCGCCAAGCACGGCTCGTAAAATGACATCATCTGCTTCCATTGGTTTATTCTTCACAATCTCCACTGCTTCCTCCAACATCCCGGCTATCCCTAACAAATCAACCATGCACCCGACATCAAAAATCATGATTGTATAGAAGATTTTAAAAATATTCATTATGACCAAGTAATAAAAAAGAAAATAGAAAAATCAAGTTTAAATTGGCTTGATGTGACTGTCATAATAGGCATGACATATATTGTTATATTGACCTAGATCCCCAGAAATTTTCTAGCAGCCATGTACCCCACAGATTGGAACCCAATAACTCAGCTAGAATCCAATAAATTATTAACCGTTGAACTTCAACTTTCAACATAAACAAATATACACTGAACGGAATCGCCTACCCTCACTATTGAACAGAATCGCCACCTCAATTCACCAATCAGTCCACAACTATCAAACCTGCTTCCATCTCCAAATTGAAATTCCTGAACAACATACCTAAAATCGAAGATTGTGATTTCGATTTTATTTGGTGAAAGCCGAATATTTGGGTGAACTAACTGGATTTGGATTTGGATTTTGGTTTTCTGATTTTGGGATTTTGCGAATTAAACAAAGAGATTACGACGGATTTTCACCAATTACTGAAATACCAAAGCAAAATTTGCATACAATTTATAGATCGGAGACTACAGAAACGAACCCTTAGCATACAGATTATATAGTCGAGCAGAGACTAGCTGACGAGTGCTGGAATGGGAGATCTGAGGAAATCGCAAGAAGAAGGGCTTTGGGGAAAAGAAAATGAATGCGGCCTAATTTTAGTTCTTTTCGAAACAAGGGCCGAGCGAAGGGAACGGTACTTGGGCCGAGAAAGGAACGGAGTTTTACAGAGAAGTTTGGAAAGAAATTCACTTTTTTGGAGGCAAGATTATATACTTTAAAGTAATCAAAAAAATAATGGAAACACTTTAGTACATTCAGAAAACACTATATAACTGTTTCAAGCCTAGAAACTGAAAAGGAGGGTTTCAAATAAAAAATATCATATGTTTCAAATTTGTTTATTTGGTGTAGTGTACTAAGTCCAATTATATTTTATATTACAAGTTTTGTTTTCATTAACGTAAATAAGGAAGGTTATATCCCCATTTTCCCTAGGATATTTATTTGATTTCTTCCCTAATTTGGACTTAGTATTTAAACGATATTCATAAATTCCCTTATGATATCCATTTCCTTCTATTTTTATATTACAACTATATTTTGGTAGATTACTTGTAAACCCCAATTGTCAGTTGTCAATTCCCTCATGACCATAACAGTCATATTATCCTAAGGCAACTATTTATCAGTCCCAAGTAATTTATTTGATTTACCCCAACTTACAATTTCTATTTCTATTCATTCATTCATTTATTTATTGGCTTACTGTTATATATACATATATATATATATATATATATGTGTGTGTGTGTGTGTGTGTGTGTGTGTGTGTGTGTGTGTGTGTGTGTGTGTATACATACGTACTAGACCCCTCATATTGAATTGACAACTTGTGGATGTTGTATTTGCCGATCGGTTCCGGGCAGACTTCTACCACAAGTTAAACTTAGCCTCGTGCCTTGATACGATTATATTTATGCATTAGACCCCTCATATTAAGTCGACTACCTGTGGTTGCTGGATTTGCCGGTCGATTCCGGGCAGGCTTATACCACAAGTTGAGCCTAACCTCGTGTCTAAATGCGGTTATGATTCAAATTCCCTAAATTGGGGTTTACAACATTTATTCTAATTATATTAGAAATTGTAACCATTTCCCTAAATTGGTTACAGTGGTTATTTATTGATTTGCGGTTCTATTTATGACAATTAATTATATTGATTGCTACAAATGGTTACCACAAATATATTAATGCAATATGGATTACATTTACATATAATTCCATAATTGAACCTTGTCCAAACATTCAACATTCCATACATTATATATTTTACCGTTTTACGCTGATTTGGACGAATAATATGTATATATTATATTTGTGTTTTCATGCGATCAACGTAGTTATTATTTTTATTTTTATTACTATAACTTAAATGATTTGGTTTAATCAACAACCAAACATTCCTTTTCATATCCAATCTTGCAAAAAGGTTCAAATCTTACAAAATGGCTTTTCGCCGTACTCATTGTAAATCGTGCCTAACTAATGAAATTGGCCTATTTCAAAATCACAAGAAATATACGTAAATATTAAATTTGGAATAGTTGATACAAATTACGCACAAATATATATATATATACACACACACACACACACACACACTTATATGTACATTTGCACCACTTTTCCTTTCTTGATCTTTTTATCTAACTTCTTGTGATTTCAAAAATAATATCATTTTATGCAAAAGGAGGAAAATAACACATTTACAACAATTAAGCAAAAACCCAACAAGATTGAATACGAATAGACATATTTGCTTAAACATTACAATCACATAATTTACCCATTTCATTTTTTTTACTCAAATTCACATATTTTATTTTTCAACACAGAACTAAAAATCAGGAACGTAACTACATCTAATTGGTGTTTAATGAGACTGATTTCCAGGTCCACGGTGCTACGCAACATATACATGTTTCATGGCATAACTGCAGGAACATATGTAAACAAGTTTAAGAATCCTACAATTTACATTGTATGTAGCCACAACTTATAATTCACAAATTCTAGCCATGTTTATAATCAGATCTGACGGTTGCCAATAAATTCACAATATTTAAATGAACAGACCTGATAGCGAATATGCATAAAAACATAGATCTAATTCGAACAAAGTAGATAAGTTATTATAACTGTATTCGTAATTTTCCACTCACCTTATAGCCTCCAAATCAAAAGTTTGAACCCTTTTTGGCCTACAATCCCCAAATTATTATAAATCTATAATTTATTTAGAGAGGGAAAAATTCCAGATCTGTAGAAATGTAAGAAAATAGGAAGAGAGGGGAAGATCTGATTTGGAGCGTCAACTTGCATTATTTTCCATTAGATCTGTTTATCCACTCAATTTCATATGAATTGGATTTGATTTGTTATGTTGAATATATTTTTATTTTAGAAATTAGGTTTGGAGGAGGAAAATGGAAGAGTTCCACTGCCTCTGCAGATTTATGTGAAAAAAAATGAGGCCTTACCCCTTTATTTATAGGGGTAGAAATGGCCTACGACCGTTGGATTTTAAGTTATATTCGTCCATCTGTTTTAATAATATAATAAACTAAACCCTAAAGACCTAGCCGTCATCGGAAGATCTGACGCCCAGTAGATCGACCGTGGCGGTCGACCTCCTGGGCCTCAGATTGCCCAGGTCGGCTTGGTCAATTAAGGTAAATTATAATTATAAATTCTGATTTATTTATTTTCCGTCCATTTTTGTATTTCGTCCGTAACTTTTTCATACGGACTCCGTTCGCGAAACTCCAAAAATGAAAGTTGACCAGAATTCCGAGATGAACGCATCGGTTAAGGTTTTGTGGCCAAATTCCGTCGTTTGCAGAAATTCCTATTTTTGAAATTCTAATAATTAGTTTATATCGCCAAAATTCCGGGTTGTTACAACTCTTCAAGGTGATCAACGTTTATATTTAAAAAATAACAAACTAATTCTAATAATTGATAATTGTAACAATATAGTCTCTTACTTTCTTCATTATCAAAGATTCTCATGTTTCCCTCTGCACAAATACGATTAATCGAAGTTCTCAGTGCGACATAAGCGATATCTTGCATGGCGTTTTCATTCTAAAAGGTTATTTAAGCTCTTGACTTTCCTCTAAAAGATCTACAGTAACTGGATGAATAATTCTCATTCTCGGTCGGCAAAATGAGATGGCGTATTTTTGTAGTTACAACGGAAAAACAACTGTTCATAAGTTTCATTTTTTATGCAACACAGTGAACACCAAATATCATGTTGGAAAAAGAGTTTGCTATTTTGAAAATCATCAGTGTTATAGTTGTTACTGTTGTGATACAAACATTATACTACAACCAGAATTGCATTGAGGTGCTCATACTTATTCAACTTTAGTATTAGCAGACGGTATTATTCGGTTTCACCGCTATGGTTTAATGAATTACATTTTTTAATGATTTAATAATTTTTATGTCATGTGTAGCATGAATAATTCAAAATTGTAGTATATATACCATACCAAATCTAGACTTTGAAAGAATCTTATTTTTAATAGGTTATTCTACTTAATAAATTAAGATTTCAGTCCACAGATATATGAGCGATTATGGAGCATGATTATTGACTGTAATATGAGACATATCGATGACTTAAGTTTATATTCATGTGGTTATCATGAAACATTTATACCACTAATCAAGAAAACAAATACATTAACATTATGGATGTTTGATTAATGGTTATATTATGGGATATATTGATGGCTTAAGTTAGTTTACATTTATGTTAATTAGCTTGATTTGCATACTTAGTAAGCTACTGATATAGTGATATGGTCTTTTCTTGAAATTAATCCAAGATTATGAAGAAATTTGGCATTAGCTGCTCTTATTCACTTCTTCAGATTATAAAATATAGCTTTTGGTAACTGAATCTCTATATGGGCATTGATAAAACGATGTTTGCTTTATAATTTTTAACTTATCTATTTGGAATGGTTGATTTGAAAGGTGGCTAAAATAAGGAGATGTGTTGTATTATTTTTTGTGGATAAGCCTGAATCTCTCATTTAGGGTTCACACAAAATGCATTTTTATTTATATATCTCTCATTTAGGGTTCACACGAAATGCATTTTTATTCATATACGACAGCTTACATTGTTGCTTTTTTCATGGTGAATCATCTACACATGTTATTAAACACGAAACGCGCACCGAAGCGCCAAGGCCCTTTGGAGCACAAGCGCAACGCGCAAACGCGAAGCGCGCGCTTCATTAAAGCAAAGATTTTAGATACACACACTGCACATGCAAACATTATGAACTAATAGAAAATAACAGATTCATGTAAACATTATGAACTAATAGAAAATAACACATATACAAATCAAATTTTCACTACATCAATCAAAAAGACCGTAAATATTAAAGAATATAAAATGTGATATTAGAAATGCATGGCGGTTGTTATGTTTATACAAACTAATTTAATACAGATGAACAAAATTAAAGAAACTCGAGGAGTTATGCTGCAAAAAACAATAGCTATGTCCTTATATAGACAGAAAGAAAACTTGTACATAACTTGTATATACATGTGTATATAGTATACACACAAGATAAATAGTAGTAATGAAGAACCCCATTAAAAAAGGTAATACGAAGTACCAAATATAATTTGTATATACGTGCACATGTAATATATATATATATATATATATATATATATATATATATAACACACACATATATATATATATACACACACATACATATATTATGAACACAAACTTATACAGTACTAAAGAACTCATGTCAATACCGAAGAAACTCAATGAGACAAATTGACAAGGACATAACAGACTACATGTGCCGCTAAAGAACGCATTTTAGTACTGAAAAAATCCACTGAGACTAATTGATAAGCACATAGCAGACAAATTAAAAGAATAAAAAAGAAAATTGATGAAGATAGACGTTACAGATGAAATATATCAAAAAAAAAAAAAAGATTAAAGAAGAAGAGAGATTTATTTGGTTGTTGTATAAGTTGAAGCCGTTGTAAGAAGAAGATCTCATTTGAAGCGACTGATAATTGAAACAGGTATGAGTTAAAGTCATAATTAGTGAAAACATGATTATTTTAGACAATCAAACCTGATTAAAGCTTGTCAATTACACTTACTCTTTTTTTTTTCCCCATATTTTCGCACATCTTCAACTGAGCACGCATACTTTACGCATTATTGCGCGTTGCGCATAGCACATAAGCAAGAAAAGCGCGCGCATAGTTCAAGTCGCATAGCATACCTTAAGCGATGCGCTTCAGGTGCGCATCATTGCGCGTTTCGCGAATGCGCGCTTTTAATAACACTGTTCAAGACCATGTTCTTTTTTTTTTTTCATTATATTTTCCAAAACTGTAATTTTGTTAATGTCATTGCAATGTAAGAAGAAATGATACATTTTTATGGAAATTGACTTTGTTTGGTTGAGCTTAAATTTAACACTTCATCATTTGTGTTAAATAACTTTATGTTTACCTTAAACAACTTGGCAATTATCTTCCGTCACTCATATTAGAAATGCAAAAGAGACGACATCAGATTTTAATGGTCATGGGGCAACATCATTGCTATTACTTTTTTCCTTACATATTTACAGCTTACAGTGATTTTATGATTCTGCCTACACATTAATCTCTATCGTTACTTGAGACTCACATGTCTTATATCTTAGTGCAATTAAATTATAATTTTGACTATTTGAGTTCACAAAAAGTATTAAAACACTACTATCTTCAGCTAAAAGCAATGTACGCTTTTTTGAACTTGCACTTGAGTTGAGTAGGAAATGAAGATTAATTGTAACTGATATAGTAATGGACGCTAAGTGAAATTAAAACAATCTATGTTGAAATAAAATGAATATAAATGAACGTGAGAAAAACAAACAAATGTTCACCTTGAATATGAACGATTGGATAAAAGAATTTCAATGGTTGAATAAATGATGAACAATATTTAATAAACTATATAATGAGCAATAATAAAACAATTTAACATCAAACAACTCCACATTCATCCATTCATTAAATATTCTATGGTAAAATATTCTGAATTGACTTACGAGCAACTCTATCTGTAAAGTATGAACCAATAGTTGAAAATATATATTTCATGGGCTTATCTCTGTGTCAATTACCAGAAATGTAAACCTATAGAGAAATCATAAAAATTGATAAAACTAGGTAATGCATAAATATAAATACCTTATTCATCATATTCATCCATATAATAAGGTTGATATGATCACATAATTCATTATCAATTCTTAACACTAATCATTTTTCTCTAATGACAGTTGCAACATAATCGTTGTTCTCTAATGGCACTTGCAACATCTATATAATAACGTTAGTTTGAACTATCAAAAATACCAGTTATATTATCAATTCTTAATACCATTAAAAATATAATGTAACAACTATATTTTCTTTACAAGCTCAAAATGTCTTTCTACAAACATTATAAAACCTTAGTGATCTAATAAATAAATTTGTATTTAAAATTTCACATTATAAATATTAAATATCTTAATATCACTTTAAAATAAAAATAGTATCTAACAAATAAACATTCTGTACAAATTTGTTCTTTATTAATTAATGCTATAAATAAAAATTCAAAGTGACAACTAACTACACATAATTTTCATGTAAAAATGTGCAGGTCATTCTTTTATTGAATGCATTAAATATATACAAGTCAAATAATTATACTTCTATACTTATCTGTAAACTTCAATTTGTTCTTTGATAGATGCGGACAATTCTGAAAATACTACAACATTCACTAATATTCTCCGACTAACAAACTAAAAAATGGGACCGCTAGTGAAATCTTGCCAGCAACCTTATTGGCTTGCATAAACTTCTTAAATCCCAAGTCCTAACTAAGATCGTACCTAAAAAACGAACCCAGTGAAATGAATATCAAAATAAAAGCTTTACAATGAACACAATGAATGTAAGTTATAACTTAATTACTATCATTTACCAGAAGCTGATAGACAAATCACTGTATTTGGTGATTCTTCCAAT
Organism: Allium sativum; assembly: GCA_030737875.1. Classification (NCBI taxonomy): domain Eukaryota; kingdom Viridiplantae; phylum Streptophyta; class Magnoliopsida; order Asparagales; family Amaryllidaceae; genus Allium; species Allium sativum. The sequence continues at coordinate 252,916,861 of CM060927.1, read as the reverse complement.
TTGAACTCCAATTCCGGCTCAAACAATATCATAGTAACCACGTAATTAAAGAAAAAGACGAACATAGTTATCATACTAAAGAAAATTGCTAAAAGAACAAAACATGGCTGTCATGCTTGAAGCTTAATTAGTCTTAACTTCTACCTGATCTTAAAAAAGAGTCAATTAGAGCAAAAATGTAAACTAGATATTCATATTAAAAAGTTAAAAGAAGGAAAGAGTGAAAATATTTTAATAGGTTTCTCTGAAAAAAGCCAACCAAACCATCACTTAGAAGTTGATTATTGTTGGCTTCTTCACTATTCACTTTCAGACCTCAATGACACTGTCTTCACCTAGCAATTGGAATTTTTTTACAGTCAGTTATTGTATAAAAATAACATCAATGAGAAAATAGTCAACATAACTGCAGATATTCATATTGCTCCTCAGCTGTAGTCTACATGAAACAGATGCGCCAACCCACTGTGAGGAGATTTATACAAGAATTTCAGCAACCGCTCGATTCTCAAACTGTTAAAATTGAACTTATACATGATTTATAATAGACCGATGCAGATGATCCAAACAGTAGACAGAAATCTGAAGACAGACAGCATGTTAAGTTCAAGAGGAGTAAATTTCACTTCTGTAAGACTGGTTGGCGCCTTAAACTGCAAACCGGTAGGAAAGTGGTTCTTTTAAATTCCCCCACGAACAACAAAGCAGTTCAATTCCAATCCCTTATTCAGGAATTCAGACTAGCTCAACTTGGACATGTTAGTATGTTAGTAGACGTACGCGTTGTTGTTGTTGTTGTGTAATTCAGGAGCATTTTTCATTTTTGGAAAACTACTCACAGAAACCCATCCTTTTTGGCCCGCATGGCAGAAATCAATATTTAGCACGACGGCTATTCCAAGCAATGTCAGCACAATTTTTTTTTTTTTTTTTTTTTAAAAAAAAAAAAGTTGTGCTGACATTGTATCAAAGAGCACCAATGTAATTATTATTATTTTTCATTTAAAGGCACAACAGCATATTGTGAAGCAACATCAGTAAGATGTCACCTTTCCATATATAAGACCAAATGTACAAGTTTTATGAAATAGTTCTGAAAGTAGTTTAGACATGCAACTTGCTTCACAAAACAGTTTTCACTAGTAAAAATCTGAAAATAATGTTACTTTAGATGGATCAGCTAAGGTTGTGCCAAGGTAAGACCTTGTTAAAATAAAACTTGTTTAAACTAAATGTATACTGTAGAGTCAAATGATATTTTAAATGTTCCTACAGATGAGTGGGTGAACCAATCCCTGTTCGCTGCATTGGAAAGGAATTCTACTTTGGGAAAAAATAAAGTATTTCCACCAAGAGACTTAACTTTTTTCTTTCTCTTTGTGACCCTATGATGGTTAAATCATGTATTATGTATACATAAAGCGAAGGTACCGTTTGGGAGGGCAAAGTGCCCAATTTCGTTTTTGAATGCGTCAGTGGCGTCCAAATATGAAACAGGGCATTTTATCTTGGAAAGTAGGAGCAAATTGAACCGCTGCCGCCTGACGTCAACGGATACATTTTTTTTTCCCCAACAATTCAGGCCACCCCTCCTTCCTCCCACTATCACAAACCCAACAACCATCCACTAATCCACCCTTTTTTTAAATTTTCCAGCACAGTCTTTAAGGTAAAATTTTCCACTATTATCCTTGGTTTTTAGTTCTCTATATCATATGTTTTTCCCATTTTTTTACATGGTTTCGATTTATTTTTTCTTTTCAGTGTTATGATGCACTTATCCGATTCCGTTTCTGCTGCTTCTATTCTACTGTTATGCCTATTCTATTATGTCTAATATTACCGATGTTCACCAGTGGAAGATTATGAAAATATTTCACAAAGATCTCGTAGTGTTAGATATGATATAGGTGCTTCCTGATCTTGATCTAATTGGATAGCTTAGTTGTTTGTTGAGGAGGTTGTTGTACCTAGTAGTAGTATATCTGTAGTTTGTTTTGTTTGTTGGAAATTATTTGTTCAGTTTGTTTTGTAGTGCATTTGATTCGCTAGTATTCGAGTAACGAATGTGTTATTGTGATTGAACTGAATATCGAATTTACTCCGATGCATTTTATTTGCATTGTTAAACACATATTATATTATTAAACAAATAATTAATTAACTACAAATCAATTAAATTAAAATCGCAAATTATAATACGCAGCTTAAATGTCGCGCTTAAGCCCGCAAACACATACCCCGTTTAACCTCATCTCCATTTAAATGACCTGTTTAAACGCCCTGCTTAAATGTCTCTTTCGTTACACGCAAAGACAACCGCCGCAAAAAGGCAATTCATGTATCGTTTCTTTTCATCAATTGGTAAGGTTATTAGGGATCTGAATACAGCTAAGCTGACTTACGCACTTATTCAGTTTTGACTTTGGCCGAAAAACATTCAGAAACGGACCAGACATTTCCATTGATTATATGAATTGGAACAACTCAATCATTGGTGCCTGAGAGCAATTGACAAATACAATATTTTATCATCTAGAAAGCATAGGCACGGGTGCGCGGTATGAGGATACGGAAATTCGGCAAATTAAAAAATATGAGGATTCAGGTACGGAAAGATACGACAAATATTAAAAATATTATATTATATATATAAATTGGTCAGTGCCTCAAATTAAAAAAAAAAAAAAAAAAAAAGATGTGCCAGTTAAAAAAAATGTTCAAATCTTTAAATTCGTTCAAATCTTCAAAGTAGGGCTATGGTAACATAATACGTTCAAATCTTTAAACCGTTCAAAAAAGACGTTCATCCATACGCATGGATGCCTCATTTAAAAAAAAAAGGTCAATATATATATATATATATATATATATATATATATCATTGTTATCACGTCGACGACTAGTCGACGACAAGTCGACCAGTCGCTTGATCGAGTTCGACGACGGTCGACTTTTTCAAATTGACGATATTGTGCTCAAACCGGCCCAAAACCCTAGATCGACATCGATAAAACCCGACATCGACATCGATAACAGACGAATCACGAGATCGATGACATCGAAGGAAAAAACCTTAATTGCAACAAAAATCCAAAATCAAATCAAATCAAACACCAACTAAATCAAAAACAGAAGAAATCAAAAACCGAAGAAGGAAAAAAAAATTAGATAAACAGAAAAGCAGGCGAAATAGACTGACCTTGCTGTTTGAAAGGTAATAGAACATTTTTTTTTTTTGGGTTGAAGTGCTGCAGTATGAACTATAGTTGACTAGTCAAAGTTCAATTGAAATACGTTGTGTTGCAGATGACAGCTGCATAAATAAAATTTTCTGTTTTATATAGTATAAACAGATGTGAACATCTTGAAACTAGTTCTGCCATTTGCTGTCATTTATGAGAGAGTTTTTCATGTTATTTAATTGGGTAGATTGTTAGGTAGTGGTTGGCTGGTGTAAATAAGGCAGATATATAAATATGTACATCTGTGTGCCACAGGATACGTTAAAAAATAATAATACTAAAATCTACAATTTACAATTTAAATCCCGATTCGATTCAGAATACTAACTTTATGATTTACGATTTAAATCCCAAATTGACAACCTTGGGTATTATTATGTTGTGACTAGGATCTATTATGGATATTTGTTGATTTTGAACCTATTATTATGTTATCTTTGTTGAATTTGAACTTATTATAAATTTATAATTATATCTAATTATATTATATATTTAAGTCTAATAAATATATGTATATAAAAGACTTGTCGACTAGTCACGACTAGTCAGCCGATTTGTCGACTAGTCTTCTAGACGGTAGTGGCTCGACTTGGCGTCGTGATAACCTTGATATATATATATATATATATATATATATATATAAAGATGCGTCAAATTAGGGCTCGTGGCGATTAGGGAGGATCAATGAAGAAACCGCTCAACATAAAAAAAAGTGTCAAATTAGGGAGGATCGACGACGAAGAGCGACGACAACCAGCGATGAACGAATTGAAGATTTGAACTATGGAGTTATGGTTCGTGGCGCAAAAGATTTGAATGACGAAGAAGAGAATCGGTCGTGTTAATCGATCTAGGTAAGGATCGAAACTGATTAAAAAAATTACCTATTTGTCCTTGCCGCACCCTTTTCCCCGCACCTAACCGCACCCATTCCTTGAAATTCGGGGACACGCCTCGTGGCGCACCCCGTACGCACCCAAACGTATGGGTGCGCAATTCTTCTCTACCCTAGCCGCACCCCTGCTTTATAGTTTATCATATATGTAAATACGATGTTTAACATCAAAACCAGAGGAGAAACCAACTGAGTGTTAATACGCACACGCATCGAATTTTAGTGAATGCTAAGCTTTTTAGAATACATGATCTTGAGATGCAGCAGATATTTCATGTACTTTTTCCACATTAAAAGCTCATTAATAAATGTTCAGTAATGCAAGTTAAATACAGCACCAGCCTTTTCTTTTCATGTTATACACACCTTTTTCAAGTTAGATAGACCAACTGGAAAAAAGTGAGAACATATGCTCAAACTATGAAGTCTGACATTCATTTTCCAAACAGTCAAAAGCATAAATGCTACTGTAAGCATTTAGTACCTCAGGTGCCTGATCTTGATAAGCTGTAACGTATTTCTCCAAGAAATCCTTGTTGCTTATCTTGAAATGCTTCGTAGAAATATTATTCTTAACCAATTGCTTCTTCACAAGTATATCCATAACACGACACCTTGGTATGATCCTCTTCTCCAAACTCAAACAAAAAAGCACTGGGTATTCTGCCAAATAAGATGGTTCATACTGCCTTTGATTAAGAAAAAAAATCCATTACCCGTTCAATCTTCTTTTCTGATGCAAGCATGCACCATGGATATCTAACGAAGGCAGAGGCAACATCTTCATCAGACCATCCAAATTTCTTATACAGACTCACTTTTCCCTCCCATGTAGACAGACTTGTTCCAGAAACGACATAAAGTCCTTTGCAAAATAAATCACTACATGGATCAAACCCCTTAGAAGCGACTAATTGTACAATCTTATCCATCTTTTTTGCCGGCAAAAGTAGCACTCTTGGATGCAGGATGGAAAGTTTTAAAATATTATCGTGAGGTACACCATGATCCGTCAATGTTCTAATATTAGGGAAGAAATTGGTTTCTAATTTGCTCTGCAGTAAAGGGGAGCTGGAAATAAGAGCACGGACTAGTTGTTCTCTAGTTTTGTAGAAGGATTTAAGTAGTGCTATGTTTGGCTTTATTCGATTTTCTAAACTCGTTTCCAACACTAGGGGATTGACGGACACGAACTTTGCAAGCTGAGCGTTTGAAAAACCAAGGTCGAGGAAGAAATCCAACCTACTTTTCGTGATACTCGTCGGATTGTATGAGAGGTAATTTGGAAGTTTCGCCGTTACTTTTGCGATTTGGGGGTCTGTGAAATCATAAGATTTGAGAAGTTTGGCCACCGCTGTGATAGTGTCGTCTTCTTTGGCCGATGATGACCATTTTCTGACACCATTTCCATGAGTCTGGGAGATTGACGAGTATTTTATGAACTGATTTTGAGCTATTCCGATCATTCGGTTTGAAATTGTATTTTTAACAAAAATCCTACTAAGTAGAAGAGCAAACATTGTGCAACTAAAGGAAGATGGAAAGGTAAGTTCGAAGTAAGACTTACAGTCGTAGGGTTTTTGATTCCACTATCAGACGTACGGCGAGGGCTTGGAGAGAGAACCCGACGTTTTTTTTGGGTTTTTAGGGTTTGCGGGTAACATTATATTAACCGCTTATGCTAACGCATGGGTGAAGAAGAACCATGACTAATTACGATACTCGTGATACTCGTCGGATTGTATGAGAGGTAATTTGGAAGTTTCGCCGTTACTTTTGCGATTTGGGGGTCTGTGAAATCATAAGATTTGAGAAGTTTGGCCACCGCTGTGATAGTGTCGTCTTCTTTGGCTGATGATGACCATTTTCTGACACCATTTCCATGAGTCTGGGAGATTGACGAGTATTTTATGAACTGATTTTGAGCTATTCCGATCATTCGGTTTGAAATTGTATTTTTAACAAAAATCCTACTAAGTAGAAGAGCAAACATTGTGCAACTAAAGGAAGATGGAAAGGTAAGTTCGAAGTAAGACTTACAGTCGTAGGGTTTTTGATTCCACTATCAGACGTACGGCGAGGGCTTGGAGAGAGAACCCGACGGTTTTTTTGGGTTTTTAGGGTTTGCGGGTAACATTATATTAACCGCTTATGCTAACGCATGGGTGAAGAAGAACCATGACTAATTACGATACTCGTGATACTCGTCGGATTGTATGAGAGGTAATTTGGAAGTTTCGCCGTTACTTTTGCGATTTGGGGGTCTGTGAAATCATAAGATTTGAGAAGTTTGGCCACCGCTGTGATAGTGTCGTCTTCTTTGGCTGATGATGACCATTTTCTGACACCATTTCCATGAGTCTGGGAGATTGACGAGTATTTTATGAACTGATTTTGAGCTATTCCGATCATTCGGTTTGAAATTGTATTTTTAACAAAAATCCTACTAAGTAGAAGAGCAAACATTGTGCAACTAAAGGAAGATGGAAAGGTAAGTTCGAAGTAAGACTTACAGTCGTAGGGTTTTTGATTCCACTATCAGACGTACGGCGAGGGCTTGGAGAGAGAACCCGACGGTTTTTTTGGGTTTTTAGGGTTCGCGGGTAACATTATATAAACCGCTTATGCTAACGCATGGGTGAAGAAGAACCATGACTAATTACGATTGTTTGTACTTTGTAGTTGGACTCATCCCCTGATAAGGCTGGCGTGCCGCTTTGGTTCAAAAAAGAGACTTTCGTATTTTATTTTCATGATTGCTAAATGCAAATCATGTTTACTGAATGCACACTTGTATATTTACCGTTATATCATTTGCATGATTTGCATTTATAATGTAATGACAATGTGAAAACTATTAAGTTACACAGAAAACTATGTTACATAGATATTACAGGAAAATATTGTGAAGGACAAAAATATTGGGTTTTTTGTCCATAAGAACAGTCCATCTTTTTTTTTCTCCAGGACAATATATAAGTTTTTCTCACATCATCGCGCGCACAATTACTTCTGAAATTATCATACCCTAATTTCGCTCCTTCTATCGTGCAAAATCGATTTGCAAATTTCTGTGCGCATTTGAAAATCCAAGTGCGATTTTCTCCGTCGTGATTGCAAAATCGATTTTCCTTTGCGTGATTTTCTCATTCGTGATTTTTTTGTCAGATGCGATTTTCTCATTCGTGATTTTCTCGGTCGTGATTGCAAAATCGGTTGAGCATTACTTGTCAGGTGTGATTTTCTCATTCGTGATTTTTTTTTTTTGCTTTTCTTGTTCTGAAATTCCTTTGCGCGATCTTCTTTAATTTTTTTTTTTATGTGATCGATTCTCTTTAGGTTTTCTCCTATTGATTTGAATTGGTTGATTAATGTATTTGATTTGCAGCAGCACTAGGTTATATGTTTTACACTGAGTAATTTTTTTTCTTTAGACTGTGTTCATATATGTATCAAACTGTCCTCATTTAGGATGTTTTCATTTAGATTACATTATTGTAATGTGTTATGCTATGTGCTTAACGGATTTAGTATCAGTTTTATTCTGTCAAATAGCATAAGTTGGAGTAACTCTATATTGCAATCTCTTGAGGCATGTGGTATTGGTGATATATTCATAAATATTATGTTTATATCTGGGTATCAGTTTTATGTCATTGGTGGTATCAATTTGTTCTCTGTTGTTAAGTGTACAGCAATACAGTATCAGTTTTATGTCATTGGTGGTATCAGTTTGTTCTCTGTTGCTAAGTGTACAGCAATACAGTATCAGTTTTTTGTCATTGGTGGTATCAGTTTGTTCTCTGTTGTTAAGTGTACAGCAATACAGTATCGGTTTTGAATTAAAATTTGTATCAATTATATAATAATTTGCTGACTGCTTTTTTTTTTCTTTTTCAGTGGTGATGATAGTCTCTTGGTTTTGTTTTTGTTCAACAATCTTACATTTAGTACTCGGTTGACCGTTAATTGTTCATTATATGATTTGAAGAATGAATTATGCCATCATTGGTCTCAACTTACTCCTGATTCAATTGAGATTAGTTATTTGCTTGAGAACAAAATAATATATGTTGATACTAATTCCGATCTTCAAAGTACAATTTGCTTTCAACTACATAAAAAGAGTGCTTTCTTTTCTTTCACTATTAAGCGGAAGGATTGTCAGCTCCAAAATATTGATATTTGTTCTCATTCAACTGCATCTGAAGTTTCGTCTAATGCATCTTTGTGTTCTACTATTGTTGTACATGGAAAAAATTACTTAAAAGACATGATGAAGAGAGGATCTAATCTTTCCATTTCTGATTTTAAAGGGTTCTGTTTTGGGGGTGCTAATGACTTTAGGGGATTATTGATGGCATATCAAATTCAGACAAGGTATGAACTACTTTTTTTAAAGAATAGTTCTTCTAGGATAACAGTTGTTTGCTCTTCTTTGTCGTCTACTGGATGTCAATTTAAAGTTCATGCTACTTGTGATTCCGAACAACTTAATAGGTTTTTCATACGGAATTTAGTTAGTAAGCATTCTTGTGGTGGTGGACTTAAAAATTTGAGCAATCCGCCTATTTCTAGCTCGTTTATTAAATCATTGGTTATAGATGAAATTCGTGATCGTCCAAGCAAGAAGCCTAAGGAGATCATAGATGATTTTCGTAGAGAATATAATATTGAGTTGAATTATGCAGTTGCTTATTCTGCAAAAAAACTTGCTTTGACTGAAATGTATGGTAATGATGTTATGTCTTATGATGACTTGAGATGGTATTTGGAGGCACTACAAAATCATAACCCATGTAGTTATGTTGATTTAGAGGTTAATGCCAGTACTAACCAGTTTGAGAGAGTGTTTATTGCCCTTTCTGCATGTATACGTGGGTTTAAGTATTGCCGAGCCATGATTTTTTTGGATGCTACTCACTTAAAAGGACGACCAGGTGTATTGATGGGAGCTACTGCAAAGAATGGTAATCAAGGTATTTTTTTTTATGTTGTCAAGTTTTTTTTTTTATTCTTACATATTGGTGTTAGGTGACATGTAGTATCAGCTTATGTTAAGTCTTATTTTTAATTGTTTTTATATATCAGTTTTAGAAGCCTGGTAGTATCGGTTTCTTTAAGTATTAGTTAATGTTTATTTTTCCAGTTAGTTGGTATCACTTTTCATAGTATGATAGTATCAGTTTTTATGATGTCTTGTTAAAAATTAATTTTCCAATTTTTAGGTATGAGTTTTATGTGCCTGGTAGTATCAGTTTTCTAAACTTTTATTTAATAATTATTTTCTCCAGTTTCCTGGTATCAGTTTTCATAGCCTGGTAGTATCTGTTTTTATGATTCTTGTAAGAAATTTAATTTCCAGTTTTCTGGTATCAGTTTTATGTGCCTGGTAGTATCAGTTATTTTTTACATGTAATTTGATTGTCTATTTAACTGTTATTTAATTTGCAGGCTTTTCCCCCTTAGCTATGGGTGTAGTCTCCATTGAAAATGTGGATAATTGGAGATGATTTTTAAGTCACTTGTAGAAAATGCTTGAAGAAACTCGTGATTTGGTTTTTATTTCAGATCGTCATCAAGGGTTAGTTTTGGGTATTCGTGAAGTTTTCCCTAATGCATTTCATAGTTTTTGTTATCTTCATATGGAACAAAACTTGCTTTCAGCTGTTAAGTCAAAGAATACAAATGTTTCGATTGTTGAGTTGTTTAAGTTGTGTTCTCGAGCTTCAAATTTAAATGAATTTGAAGCTGCACATTCTAAATTTTTGGATGTTGGAGGTACTGCAGCTATGAACATTTTAAAGGATAAACCGTTTGATAAGTGGACTGATTTGTTTTTTAAGGGTAAACGATATGGAGAGTATAGTTCAAATGTAGCTGAAAGTTTTAATAGTTGGATTATAGAGGAAAGAGCGTTGCCAATTACTTCATGCTTAGATGGAATTAGGATTAAAATTATGGAACAAATGGCCAAAAGGAGAGAGAGGAGTGTCATTTGTGGACTACCATTCTTTGTCCATCTATGGAGCATAGGTTAAAAGGGTTGATTGATGAAGGGTTTGGTTGGGTTGTTTATAAATCTTCGGAATTCATATTTGAAGTCAAGTCTCCATCTTCGCATCATGTTGATCTTCAAAATCGAAGTTGTACTTGCAATCAATGGAAAGTTACCAGATTTCCTTGTGTTCATGCTATCAAGTGCGTTACTAGATCTAAACTTCGGGTATACGATTTTTCTGAACACTATTTCACCGTAGACGCTTATCGATCTTCTTATGCTAATCTAGTGAATCCAATTCCTAACTATGATAAGCCCATCGTTGATCCTTGCAATGAAGATTTCATTAAGCCTCCTAAAGACAAACGTGGTGCTGGTAGACCTTCTACCAAACGAAAAGGTGGATTCGCATTTTTCCAGAATAAACAAAATCAGTGTGGTGTGTGTAAGCAATATGGCCACAACAAGCGCAACTGCCAAGCTTCGAAGAATTGATACTTTCTTACAATTGTGTTACAGATTTTACAGTTTTTTCCCTTCACTTTATGCATTAAAATTTGGAAATGTAATAAATTTGATATTAGTTGTGAGTAATCATTGAATTTTTGGTTTACTTTCATGTTTTAGTTGATGCCTTTTTTTATATGTATGTATGTATGTTCTGTGTCTATTTTATGTTGCTTGTTTTGTAGATATCAATTATTGATGATATTAGTATCCTTCAATGTTGTAATATACAGTTTCTGGTATCAGTTTTGAAGCATAATGGTATCAGTTTTGGTACTGTGATTATGTTTAAACAAATGTGGTATCAGACTTTCAAGCTAACTGATATCAGTTTTGGTCGTGAGATTTGTTTATGTGAATATGGTATATTTTTGTCAAATTACCTAGTATCAGTTTTGAACGAAATCTAGTATCATTTTTTGACTGTGACTTTATTTACATGATTAAGGCGTCCTTTTGATATAAAAATAGGTTGTTATATGAATTTTAAAGCCATAGTTACTTGATTAGGTTTTTCTATAAGATATATTTTATGTGCGATAGGTATGTACTTGGTTTAAGAATTCCTATGAGGTATGGTTGTGTTCCCAATCATGGGCTATTATATGTTGTAATAGCATAGTCAATGTATTACTTTTGGAAGCACATTAATAATATAGTGTCAGCTTTCTTTCTGAAATTATGTATACATTAACATGGTATTAAATTATGTATACATTAATATGGTATCAGATTTCTTTCTGAAACTTTTTATACATTAATATGGTATGATCGAGCCCATAATCGAGCCCATGACCGGACAGTTGACCGAGCATGTGATCATGCACATGATTGTGAACATAACCAAGCCCTTGACGGAGCCCATAACTGAGTCCATGATCGGACACTTGATCGAACCCATGACCTGGTACATTACCGAGCACCTGAATGAGGACATGATTGAGCACGTGACAGAGCACATGACCAAGCCCATGACCAAGCCCATGACTTTGCCATAACAAAGCATATAACTGGACACATAACCAAGCACATGATCGAGCACATGACCAAGTGCATGGTTGAGCATATAACAAATCACATGGTGGTATAAGTTATGGTATAGTTAGTAGTTTTCTAGTATCAGTTGCATTCATGCTGGTATCAGTTTGGGATTATTATATTTAACATCAGTAGGGTATCTGTTTTGAACCAAATCTGGTATCAGTTTTTCATCTTTTATCATGTTTTGTTCAAATTATATTATTTAGGTATCAGTTTTGTGTTAATGTTGGTATCAGTTTTTTTTTTAAAATATGTATGTCAGTTTGGAAAAAAATGAGATATCGGTTTCATAGATACAACCATAAAACAGTTCACAACACATGATTCAATGCATTTTGACAGCATAAAACTCATTAGTAACATGGCAGCAATTTCAAACTAAAATCATATCATCATATAAAAAAAATACCCACAAGAAATGTTGAACATTTACAACATTTGACATCCATTACAATAGCTAAAAACAAGTAGTTTTGAAACAAATATCGTCATATGTACATTTCTAACAACCAACCAATTTCAACTACCAACTATAATCATTTTTCCTCCTAAGAAAGATTAGACATAAAGTTTGCTAAATCCCAACAATAGCCACTGTTTGCCAAAATTTCATACACTAGCTACGCTCTACATTTCAGCATGTTCTTCGGGTCAACCTTTAGAGGAATTTCTTTTCTGTTCATTGATATTATGAAAATCATAACATATAGCGCACAATCAAGCCTGTACAAAGGAAATCATGTCGTTAGTTGTATAAATACTCATTCATTCTGGGTATTAAAATTAATATATGGTAAATTACGTGTCATAGCCTTGTTGTGCGCACTTTTCTTGAACCATTTCAGATGTGCTGAGCTGCTTATTTGTAACATTATGTTTTTGCCATAACCGCGGCAGTAATTCCTCAACTACAGCTCTTTGTAAAATATATAGCAGGTTATATGTTAGTGACATAACTGCAGCAGTAGTTTCAAACATATACAAGTAGTGACTTCGTACCAATATTAGTGCAGCTTTCAAACTTGCATTAGTGTTCGTGGTTGATCTTCTAGGCCGATTGGAGTCGAAATGTGCCCACTGCATATTTGCATATGTTAAAGTCACTAGCGTCCAGTGACTTTCACAATGCAATGGAAAGTAAATAACCTCCGTGAACTCGTCTTTCACAACCTTTTCTAAAATGGGAAGAGCTATTGCCTTTATAAGTGATTCGATTTTGTCAGCCAGTGCTTTCTATTCATAAAAAATATTGTTTGTTATTTACTAATTTAAGAAATAATGTTGCACAAAAGTGACTTGAAATTTTACTTACTGTTCCCATCGTTGGCATTGCGTAATTGTTTACCGTTAAAGCACTGTATCTTGTAAACCAGTCGATAATCTGTAATACACATACATATGTATATAAGAAGTCGTATGATATTGTGAAATACATATGATACTATCAGGCTATGAAAACTGATATCAAGATACTGGTAAAATAATTTTTAAATAGAAATAAAAACAAACTGATACTATCAGCCTATGAAATCTGATATCACAATACTGGAAAAATAATTTTTAACGGGTAATCAAAAAAACTGATACTACCAGTCTATGAAATCTGATATGTTAAAACCGATACAGGTTTAGTCCTTGTTAAAACTGATATAGATTTATGTCTGTGAGTGTACACATAAATGTGCATCATTTCAACATAAACACGTGCACAATCAAACATGCACACAATGCACGTACAAGAAGATCAGTATCAAAAACAGAGATGCTCACTAGCTAAAATTTACTAAAAATAATTTTTAACTAGAAATTAAAAAAACTGATACTACCAGGCTATTAAAACAGATACCAAGAAACTGCAAAATAAAATTTACTATAACTCAAAAAAAATGATACTGGCAGGCATTGAAAATAGATACTAACAAGCATATATATGGTACCTGTCCATCCGTGAAGCTCCCTTCCGGAACATTAACAAGCATACGTTTCGTTATGACACAACCACATAAAATTGTGTCATCATTTATCATAACATCCCTGTTATGTAGAAATGAAAATTATAGTTAAGTTTTGAACAAATCTCTAGTAATATCGATAGAAAAATGTGTACTTACAAATTTCTTGCTTTTGCAACAGAGAATTTTTCTTTAACCAAGGCTTGTTGTTTTTTATTTAGATATTTAACACTGTCGCAATGTGACAAATTCAATTCTGCCCATGATGCTTCCAAAATAGCTAGTGGCTTTTCAATTCTAATTGATTCTTGCTCTACATTTTTCTCCGTTTTCTCACTTTGTTTTTCTTCATGCTGCTGCTCTTGCTTTTTTTCTTTTTTTGATTCTTCTGTAGGCTGATCTTCCCTATTTTTTCCTGCTTCAATACTTGTTTTTTTTTCTTTTTTTCTTTTTTTGAAATTGTAGGATAGTCAAATGAATCTCTTCTTATTGTCTTCTTCCTTTCCCTCTTTTTTATTCTGTCTACATATGAAGGCGATTCGTCTTCTGATGGCATTTTTTTCCCTTCTTGCTCGGCTGATTTTCTTTCTTCTTGTATTTCCTTAATAATTTGTGTGATACCAAAGTCGAAGTTGAGCGGACTGACTTCAACCGATACATTTTTTCTGATTTCTGAGCTTTGTTCAGCTGGAATTGTTTTTTCTGCAGTTTCAAATTTTTCATTTTGTTCACATTTCTCTTTCTCGACTTGAATATTGCATTGATTTTCATTCTCAACATTCTCATTGTCGTTTTTTCCTTCTTCTTTGTCATTATGTTGAGAATGTGAATCACTTTTAGTCTCTTCCGAATCAGATTCCGGAAGTTCCGTTTGTTCAAAATCTATATTTCTTCCTTGCAACTGTTGTTCCAAACTAACAACCTTTTTTTCTGCTTCTCTTCTCAAAAATATTTCATTTGTCAAATCTTTTTTCAGTTTCTTGTTTTGAGCTTCAATTTTGTTAATGTGAATTTTCAACACTCTCATAGTCACATCATCCTCAAAAGAATCCATTTTTGTTTGCTGTTCTCGACATTTTTTTTTTTTTTGCTGGACGTTCTTTTGCTCCCTTTGATTTAGAAGAAATTTCATCTGCTGTTTCCAATTTTTTCAATTCATGTGGATGTATGTCTAAAATTTCATGAACCTAAAAATTTAAATTTGTTTTGATAATATCAGTTTTGATAATAAGAATGTTAAAGTTCTAATACCACTCGACACTTCAGAATGAAACCGAGAATGTGAAAAATTAAATTTCAGTTAACAAAAAGAAAAACAGATACTACCATCCTAATAAAACTGATACAATGCTACTGGAAAAATAAATATACTGGAAAAATTGATACCACCAAGCTAGTAAAATTGATACCACCAGGCTAGTAATATTGATACCACCAGGCTAGTAAAATTGATACCACCAGGCTAGCACTCAAAAAAACTGATACCACCAGGCTAATAAAATTGATATTAATATACTGGGAAAAATAAATTTTAAGCAGAACTAAAAAAAACTGATACTACCAGTCTCCTATAACTGATACCAAGAAAATGCAAAATTAAATTTTAACTAAAACTCAAGAAAACTGATACTACCAGCCTAGAAAAACTGATATTACATAAAGACTTGACAATTTTATTTAAACAAGAAATCATAAGAAATGATACTACCATAATCCTAAAACTGATACAACTAAAATTAAATAACATATACCTCTCCTTCATTGATGTCATTCAGGAACTTTTGGGTAACATATTCCTTCAAGGCTCGTAGATCCCATCTAGCAAATCTTGGGTATATCTCGCTAGCTGAGCATCGTGGCTTTATTATCTTCATTTTTTCACATATGCAATACTTCGTAAAAAAAACAAAATTTTTTTAATAAAAGTTGTGCTAAATTCACAAATGTTAGAAAAAATCAAATAAAAAACAAATAAATTACCAGTGGAAGCATTGCACATCCAGACATATTCCTTGGATTATGAATGAAATTTTTAACAAATTTATGGAAATTCTTTTCAATGGTCAATGGCCAAGAAACTGTTTTCATTTTTTCCAAATCACACAAGTACTGCAGAAGTCCCCATCTCAATTTCTATTGATTATTGGGGAAGAAAAAAGTAACTACAATGTCCATGATAAGAAGAGTAGGCAAGTCTTCCATCTTGTACTCATCCTCTTTATCTATTACTTTCTTTATTCTAGCTTCAATCAAAGGTCTTGTGATATATGCCGATGATCCAAAATTCCGTAAAGCATAATTTTTACAAGCTAATGGAATTGTTTTGCTAGTCATCATTTTGGGAGGCTCTATATTATTTCCAAGCATCGGCAACCCAAAAAGTAAGCTAATATCTTTGGCCGTTACTGTCATTTTTTCTTTGCCAAAGATAAAAGCTCCTTCTTCCACTGAATAACACTTGTAAATCGCATCCAAATTTTCCGTATATTTCTTACATTCCTTCAAATTTATTTTTCCTTCATAGAAAACATTGAAAAGGTTGAAGAATGGTGATCTTTTCAGTAGTTCTAGTTGTTTTTTGCTTAATGCTTTTTTCTCCTTCACAAGCTTTATGATTTTATAAGAAGGTTGCAACCCACATCTATACGCAGATTCAGTTTTTTCTTTTGTGGTTGTTCTATCTTTTGTTTCTCGTGGCCGAGGATTAGCAAAATCATCGTCCTAATGTAAAATAGAAACATTATTGAAAACTGATAAATTACTATTTAGATAACAAAATGACACAATATTCATGTAAATAGAAATTCAGTAATAATACTGATACCATTTTGGATTCAGAACTGATAACAAAATGCATTCAAAAATTGTACCATTAATCTCAATATCAAAACTGATACCAGTTAACTGGAAGAACTGATACCACATTCACATAAACAAAATTTTATTAGCATAACTGATACCAGTTAACTGGAAGAACTAATACCACATTCACATAAACAAAATTTTATTAGCATAACTGATACTAGTGTGCTTCCATAACAGATACCAGTTTCATGCAAACAAAATTTTATTATCAACACTGATACTAGTGTGCTTTTAAGACTGATACCATGATAAAGTATATTACAACATTTAAGATATAAATCATACGAACACAATATTCAAAGCTTAGTTTTATACAAATTACAACACAGATTCAGTTTTTAACATTCGTAACTACCAGCTTTCATACAATATTTCATAATGAATTACATACTATTAAAAAATTTAATATAATATTTCAAAATAAAAGCTCACTGGCATCAGTTTTTATACTACAAAATAAAAGCTCACTGGCTAAGTGTTATCATTTATGATACTACAATTCTGATTTTTTTTAATTGTAGTATCAGTTTTCCAAATTATGTAGTATCAGTTTGATGCTGAAGGTAATGTACCAATTTTCAAAGCATTCTGGTATCAGATTTTTAAAAACAATGTGGTATCATTTTTAAAAACAAATCTAACTATAAGTTTTTATGGTATATTATTACCGAATTTTCTTCTCCACTTTTAGCCTCTTCAACCTTCTTTCTAGTACTCCTCTGATCTTTCTTAGTATTTTTTCCATCGTTCCTTTTTTTGCTCCTTCTTTCTCTCTTTTGAAGTATTTCTTCTTTCATCTATTGTAGGGTTTCATCATCTTGAGGTTCTTGTGCAGTAGAAACTTCTACTGTTTCTCTAGGCTTTCCAGACGTGTTTTGTTGACCTTCCACTTCCTGATTCCCCTGTCCTTCTTGCTCGACTATAATTTTTTCGATTTCTAGGGTTTTGGCTTCTGCCTTCTGTTGATCACATCATACTTCGGTTTGATTTTTTTCAAATTCAACTTGTGTCGATTTTGTTTGTGCTTCTTCAACAATCAGATTCCCAAGGTTTTCGGCAGACATTTTTTTTTACTTTTTCGAGAATACGAATGATCAATTTTTCTAAAATAAAACGGATTGAAAATGAAATACGAGAGTGTTTTCTAAGTGAACAGACGGAAGTGTTTTTTGGCTGAACGATTAAATGGGCCAGGCTTTTGTCCTTCAAATTAATTATTTAACGGCCTGTCCTTTTGGATAAAAAATTTAAACTTTTTGTCCTTCTCAATTTTTTTCCCTAGATATTATTGTAGGACAATGGAGTAATCTTTGCAAACTGCATTGAGTAATTTGATTTACATTTAGCAACACCCTTTATTTTTTAAGCTTATTTTTCTCTTTCAGGAATGAGAAAGTCTATCTAAACACAATTTTTTAACATAATCGGTGATATAATTGATCTCTGTCATTGGATCACCAACTGAATCTCATTCTCCTTCCACGTAAAGACAAAAATATGCAACGGTCGAGACTTCGTGTTTCCATTTTTGTTTCTATGTTTGTGTCTAATTTTGTGTATAAGAGAGAGATTTCAAATAAAAAAGTCACTGGTTAATGGCTACTTCATGAAACAAAACGAAGTATTTCTGCTAAGTTTTTTAAAAAGACATTTATTATGTTTTAGTTAGCTTTCAATTTTCATATGAATATTAGAAGCAAAATAAGGAATTTCTAGGAAACTTTAAATGATTCGTCAGCAAGTCTATGACAGAAAACGTTAAAAATAAAGGATTTGCTATTAACAGTTTTGATATAGGTATACTTTTGAGTGAATTGTTTTTCACTCTTCCAAATTTTCTTCTAAATTTTTCAGGTTATAAAAATAAATGTTTGTTAGGAGATGGATGTTGACAACATATTGTAAGTGGAAAATATGATGAAATTTGATAACAACATGGTGTTTAAAGACCGACCGTTGTTACACGATGAAGAATCTTATATTATTGAAAAAAAGAAGATAATATTACATATAACTCTGTAACGAATGAGATATATAATGACCAATAATTTTAACAATTAAATATTTAGATATTTTATATAAATATTAATCGTTAATTAATTATCGAACCCAAAATGTGACTTTCCACATACGATCGATTCATGACTCGAGACCACTGCCACTGAGTTCGAATTGTTTGTTACGTAAAGCAAGCATAAAAAGATCACTATATTTCAAGATCTAACATTTAAAAATAAAATTTGTCTCGATATTCGTGAAAATTGTCGATTCAGAGCATGTCCTCGAATTACAAAGAAACGTGTACCACGGAAATTGTTATGATGAGATGATACACGCTGACGAGTTTCTTAGAGGTAGTATGTACCATTTGATCGTAGGGCTCAAAGCGCACATTGAATCTGATTGCGAAATAGAACGTTTAGGAAAGGATTAGGCACCATAGACGATGGAAATGGACTTCAAGACATATCCCATTACATTTTCAAGATCTTTTTACATTATGCTGGCTTGTCCGTATGTCTTGTTTGGAGCTTTTGTCAATTCAACCATTTTTCGACTATACACTACTAGTATTTGCACACACTTCGAGAACATTATGACCCTAGTCCTAAGCAGCCACGTAGCCGATGGTCAAAATTTTTTGAACTTTATCCCTAAATATCGATCAATCAATTTATCGAAACGTTACGACTTTAAAAGGAAAATAGTAGATATCGACAAGAGCTTCAAAATGTGGGGTTGTATCGTGTTGGAAGTGCATGAATTCGTCGAGAATCGACGAAGATGTTGGCAGCATAGGCTGGATTTAGAGAGGGGAGGACATGGCCAAAGGAGGTGTTATCGTGGGGAAAGGTGAAGGTGGTCGAGGGTTGTTCGATCGTGAAGTCTGAAAATTGTTGGGTGGTCGGAGTGGCATGGGCAAGCTTGGGAAGGTTCATGTGATAGATTTCTTCAGTCCTTCCTATGTATACGGATCTGAACATGAAGAGATGAGGGAGGGCGTGATGTGGCGCTGAAGTGGCGATGCGTGGTTGGCTGGTAAGGTTTTGTGTATAATTTATTCTCTGTTCACTTTCAAACTTCTAACCAGCATAACTTTTGTGTATAAGATCCGTTTTGGATGGATATTCTGCTTTGAAATTGCAATGGAGTGACCTATGTTTTGGTGCTCGTTTGGACTAATTTGGATAGAATAAGTGATATTGTCTCTCACGGAATAACGATCGTTGGTATAACACAAAATTGATGTTTCAAAGTAATTTCTAATATTGAAACGGGACTCCTAAGATAGTTGAACTAGCTCTTGATAAATAAAAGAATTAAAAAATGTTATTAGTTTAACCATCGAATATTACATTTGCTCTATTTTGACACTATCACTAAATTTTGGTTGTTTTGATACTAAAACTATTACAGTCACCTTAGTTAAGTTCTACTTGTTTTATATTTGTTATTATGGATGTTTATATGCTAGTTTAGATAATTATATGATTGTTGGTTGCATGGTTGATTGTTTTCTTAAATTAAATAAAAACACTGTTCATAGACGCCATAGTATCAAGGAAAATTTTAATTTGCTAGAATTTAGTGTATTTCAATCAAATACACACAATGATGACTTTAAGAATGTGTTAGTTTAATTGAAATGACGCGCTCAGGTGCTACCTTCTGGCCCGCCAGTCCACCGGCCACCCCCAAAATCCTCCCCCATTCGCCAGGACGAGACATGTGTTGGAGAAATTTTAAAAGAGAAGAAGGAAATCGCAAAGGGAAACTTGAATTGTCCCACATCATGGAATATAAGTATGTCTGCCAATACTTATATGGCTTTCTCATGAGCATGTTGGGGCGTTGGGGTTCTCACATGTGTGCTTTGTTGTGAGGGGAGAGGTCATGCAAGACCACATGCGCGCCGCCCGTCCGACCGAACCGGACCTGGTTGGGTTTTGGGTCAAATAAAAATATATTTGGAATGAAATAAACAGAAGCGGGCCAAGCCCGTTAACGATCCAAAAGCAGTCAGCCCATAAACGAATTCAAATAAGGTGGGTCAATCTAAAATCAAACAGACGCGAGATTTTTAACGTTGGAAACGAACACCCGCAAAAATCAAATTCGTAACGCTTCAGAACCATTGCAAATGAATAGACATGTCCATTCATTTAAATTTGCAATGCTTCTGAACCGTTGCAAACGAAGGGATGTGACTGTTTGGATTCAAACAGCCATAACCGTTGGAAAACGGTTGCACCCCTTGATAACCTACAAATAGGTTTCCCCAAAATTCATTTCAATACACTCGAAAATCTATCTTTTTCTTCTCCTTCCTCTGTTTTTTCTGCCATTAAAATAACTCGAGACTCTGCCAAATTCTTGAGTGAATTATACAAGTTATAGTTCTGCAGGCTATAACTCTTACATCTTGTCACTGCAGCGATCAACTCCAAGATAGTGAATCGCCGTGTCTGTGCAAACACGTCGATTAAAGATATTCAATATCTGCTCCGTTGTATCTTCGAACAGATTTGTCATTACTCATGCATAGAATTAAGAGGGCAAATATTGTTTTAGGATAGTGATCACCACATCATGCCTCAGAGATTTGTGTATAAAGAGATCCAGTGACTACGCTTTGATGGTGTCAATTTCCTACGCTGGCAGAAGAAGATGCATTTCTTATTGGCGGGTATAAAATTTGTTTATGTATTGACTACGCCAAAACCAGTGGAGACAGAAGATGAAACCGTTGCACAGACACGAGATCGGATCAAATGGGAACACGATGATTACATTTGCATAGGCCATATCTATAATGCGATGACGGACACACTTTTTGATATGTACTACAACAAGCCAAATGCGAAGGATGTTTGGGATGCATTGGAGGCGAAGTATATGATGGAAGACGAAAAGAAAATGGAGTCAGACATAAAGCCTGAGTAAATCTAGTAACTCTTCAGTATGTGAATAGGAAAAAGGGCATGATAGATATAAACTGAAAACAGGAAAGTATCACAAGTTAAGGAAGTGTAGTTTAGAATCGAATGTACTATCGCACCCATACTATATCTCTGCACCTACTTGAGCTTATTCTAACTGGCACCCCATGCTGAGGGTGAAGTTATCCCCATTTTCTAAAGATCGGCTCCTACTCGCATAAACATATGTGTCATACGACCCCCAAGAACTGTAGATACCTATGCTGGTCCCACCGTGGGGTGTATCAAGACCCATGGTGGCGGCCCCGACACAAACCTTAGAATACATAGGTTATACTACTAGTGCCCCATTGCCCTGTTTGTCTGCTCCGGAGTGTGTGCACGCCCGTACCCCGTTAGAACCTACACTGTGCACCCACCGCCGTCGTTTTGACCGCTTACAATGAGCCCAGTAATCGTGCCCCACCCTGCCTAGTTTCAGGGTACCATGATACCTAACTTGGGTTACTGCTGAAACGGGTCCCTCGTTACTAGGGTTTTCTAGTCAAACATGTTAAGTGGTTAAGTGTCTGTATTTACCTAACCTCACCCATCAATTCTTGTTAACATGTTGAATTTGGTTAAGTGTTTTTAGTTGACTTAACCCTACCATATGTCCTTAGCCTCTTAAAGCACCTGACCACTCACATTAGACAGATATTGCTACGGTTACTGGATGTGCCGGTCGGTTCCGGGCAGGTTTACACCGTAGCTCAGTCTAACCTCGGGTCCTTATTGGGCTCAATGCTTAACCACCCACATTGGATAGGTATTGTTGTGACTACTGGACAGCCGGGCGGGTCCGGGCAGGTTTACGTCACAACTCAATCCAACCTCGGGTTAAGCATACCATGTTTTCAAAATTTATATATTTTATCACTCCTCAATTTTATATGTAAATGTCATGTCCTTTATTCTTGGGTATAACAATTCATACCGCTTAAATGTCATTGTCGTTGGCATGTGCCAATCATGACAACATATATTTTTCAAGTTTTACACCCAACGTTATTACCCCCGTTTGTACGTTCGCAACATTATAACAAATGTTGGGCTCGACACAATTCAGCCCAACTTTTTAAACGTGAGAAAAAGGGGAAATCAAGAACATGTAATATTTCACAATACAAAAAGGTGTGTGGCGCATGAACTTTCAATTTAGCGATTCAACTAACATAAATTATGGGTCATGTGAACTTGCATTCAAATCAGAGTATAACTAAGTAGGTATTATATAAAATGGCATAGTTTAGGCTTATACAAGCTTGGGTTTAAACATGTTTAACTTGGCATAATGTCAACAACAAAACTAACATGTTGTATAATCACCAAAATGTCCAATTTTAACAACTAATCATATAGCCTATTTCAACATGAAACTTGCATAGTTTATGTAACCCAAACGATACTTAACATAGATCCAATTATACTTGCAAATAAACATAAGAATGTGTTCATAGGTTTTGGGTCATGTAGGCATAAAAGGTCTCAAATCTAGAACATGTTTACATAAGCTTTAACTTAGACTTAGGGAACGTATATAGTCCATGCCAATCGACATAAACATAAAGGGATCAAATTCTAGTTTTTGCCATAAACTTGCAAGTGCCATTATTTTCATATGCAATTGTCCAATAGGCTTGCATCAATCAATTTAGGCCACAAATATCAATACACAAGTCATAATAGAATCATTACAATACACAGAATTTATATCATTATCGTACAATAACACAATTCAATTTTCATTTACATCGAATCACGTCACAGTTTTATTCATATTCTGAAAGGTCACTATACTTACAACGAATGCAGAATCTTGAATTCTGGATTCTGAATTCTGAAATTGAGGTGCGTTCCTTAGGGTAAATTAACGTTGCGTTGATTAATTTGATTAAGCTTTAGTCTTCTTCTTAATTTGATTCGTCTCTAAGCTCCTCTGTCTTAATGGCTACGCTCAATTCCTTCCTACAGCATGACGACTCCAATCTTATTTTTTGTGTGAATTTTAGTTGAGACTTAGGGTGTATATATATATATATTTAAATTGTTTTGAGCCGTCAGATGAAGACAGGAGGAATCTAGACCATACAAAGTTCAAAGAGTCAATCAAGAGGTGACATGTCAGCCCTAATGACACACCGAGCCACAGAAATTCGAGCCAGAGCCAGACCCAGCCAGCCAGGTCGACCAGGTAGGTCGACTGGCAGGTCGACACCCAGGTCGACACTATGGTCGACCTGGGGTGACCAGGTCGACACCATGGTCGACCCTATGGTCGACCTGGTCCCTGAGCCGGAATTTTCCCTCCCAGCCCAGTTTGAACCTGTTTTTCGAAATTTTGAATTTGAAACCGAGCTGTTTGAATTTTAAATTTTATTCTGAAACTTCCGAAGGTCATAACTCCTTCATACGGAGTCCGATTCACGCAAACTCGGACTCTATCTCAAGCAGAATTCCAAGACGAACGCAATGGCGTAACCCATTTCCCTTAGTTCTTTCATTTAGAATTAATTACACTTTAATTTGTGAAGCTTAATGTTATAGAATTCACGGGGTGTTACAATAACTGACATAGGGCTATGTAATTAAAGGCACCTAAGGATATACATAGTTAGTGGAAAACCTAGTGGGGACACAAGACAAAGGAGAGAGCTTGTATCATATTATGTGGGACCCATTTCAATCAGTAACACGGAGTTGGTATCAAGTAAGGAACTCCGTACTAGGCGGAGAAGGGGCACGCTTACTGATTGATTGTAAGAGATCCAAACAAGACAGATGGTGTGGGCGGCGCAAACAGACCAGGGACATATGCGTGCATGGGCCGGGCAGAAGGGGCTAAGACGACTGTGACACCAGTAGATATGGTTGTTCACATTATAGGTTGTCACCTTAGGGAAGTGATACCCCCTACTGTGGGGCCAGCAAAGGATATCTACAGAGTAGGGAGCCGATCGATTAGGGTAGTGGTTAGGGTATACTCGGATGTATGCCCTAAGTCTACCAACTTATAGTGGAAGAGATCATCTCATTTTAAATTATACTAGTGATAGTGCAAAGTAGTCATTAGTGAAGCATGTATATACCTTACCTTATCTGCCTTGTCACACCTGCCATTTGTATAGTGATCTCTTTTATCCACTTTATGCCTGTCATGATTACCTTTATTTATTTACTAGCTAAAAGTAACTAGACTCGCCAGACTTATGTCCGACCTAGTTTGTTTTGCCTTCTTTCTTCCGTTCCCCCTCCCCCCTCCCCAGGTTCACAGGGAGGAAACACCTAGGCTTAGTCAGGATTCAGATATCATTTTGCTAGGAGCTATTGCTGAAGTATGGCTTAATTTCTTGTCTCTATTATGGCTTACTCTTTTTATTGGGGAATAATGCTTTCTTTTAATTCCTATATACTCTGGTTATGCAAGACAGAAGTATTTTTTTGTAATGGTTTTATGACTTATGGTATTGTAAACCACGGGATTATGATTTATGTCTGAAATAAAAATTTTGAAATTTCCACTGCTATCTTATTTATATCTGTCTTGTGATTATTCTGTGTTTGTTTACCTACAACGCTTCACGAAACTTAATGCATTCCCTTAGTGAGTGACATTAACGGACGTGGGGTGTTTCACTTGGTATCAGAGCTGAAGGTTACCAGATTAGATAAAAGTTTTGAAAAATATTTTTCAAAAAGGTTTTAAAAGAAAGCATTTTCAAAAGAAAAGCCTGTTTTGAAAAACATATTACCCAAAGCCATATGTAATATCTCTCGATTCTCCGCTTGATTTCTTTTTCCTTTTTTTTTGTCTGTGGAACCGATTCTTCTCGAAAGGCGTCCCCATTCCGGCATGATGTCGTAGGAATGTTTAGCACATGTCGAAAGGCAATGAAGTGCCTAACCTCCATTAGTAGCAGCAGTGATTTCACCTACGGTTAATTTTCTCGAGCTTCGTAAGGATTTCTGTGCGATGGAGGCAACTTTCGAAAGACTTGTTAGCTTGTTACACAAACGTGGGTAAAAAGGAGTATAAGGAAGTTAGGGCTGAGGAGCACAGCCCAAGGATAAGAAAAAGGTATGGCCCAAGAAAGGACAGCAACAACAACAGAAGAAGGGCGGAAAAAAATGACAAGGCTAAGGATAATGGGAAGTGCCATAGTTGTGGGCGAGAGGGTCACTTGGCCAAGGACTGCAGGAAAAGGAAGAATGCTTGCTTCGTTAGTGGAGAGATTGGATACTATTATGGGGGAGTGCCCAAGGAGCAAGGGCAATATCAAAGGAAAGTAACCTCTGGAGGGCAAGCGAATGCTCTTGTGGCTAGTCAACTAGATAGAGGTAGGAAAGTTTCCATGGAAGGTTTTGATTTCTCTTTCCAATCAACCGGTTAGAACTCTTTTCGATTTTGGCGCATTCGCATTCGTTCATATCTAATTATGTAGTTGAATCTCTGCACTTAACTACTAGTATGGTAGTGGATCTCGTTGTTGTCTCAAACCCCATTGGTGGTTCGGCTCATTTATCCGTGATTTGTTGGGGTTTGAGAATATCTGTGTTAGGCGTTGAGTTTGAGTGCGACGCACATCTTGTTTCATGGACTAGGGGTTGATTCTTGGGATGGGTTGGCTTACCACATATGGTTCCATTCTGGGCAGTGAGAGGAGGGCCGTTAAGATTCTAACTTGTTGTGGGGGGACCCTCGAAATTTCTTGTGACCCACAAGGGTCTGTCATGCTTAGTTTCCTAGAGTCTCCTGAGGCATCTATCGATGATCTACGATCGGCACCAGTAGTCCATGAGTATCCTGATGTCTTAGACGAGGCTTGGGGATTACTCCCAAGGCGTGAGATTGATTTCCGTATATACCTGGTGGACAATGCAAAGCCAGTTGCATTACCTGTGCGCCATATGGCTCCTAAACAAAAAGAGGGAACTTGATAAGCAAGTGGCGGGACTACTTGAAAAAAGGTTTGATAGGTGAATCATATCAGGATGGAAAACCTATTGAAGACAGTCCTTGAGGAAGCCCATCATTCCAAGATGACTATTCATCCAAGTGGCGATAAAATGTATAGAGTTCGAGGTAGTGGGGCCAAACTTGCGAAAGGAAGTGAAAATAAAGAAGGAAGCAATGATCGGATGAGTTCCGACTTGCATACTTGGATCGGAGGTTAAGAAGCTACGCGAACGAGAAGTCAAGGTGGTGAAGGTCCAGTGGGGAAACAATCAAGAAGATGCAACTTGGGAGACTGAAGACAAGGTTTTTACGCTTTGTACCCTTTCCTTTTCAAGGGAGTGTTCTTAACATCTCTTCCAAAAGCTTTTATTCGCATTTGCTTCTATCATCTGAGTATATCCTATCAATCGAATCTTCGACCTTTAGGTAGGAAATCCCATGATTGTAAACATGTTTTTGAGGCATGTTATGTTTGATGGATGCAAGTGTTTGCTAGTGGTTGCATGTTGACGCATATACACACACATTAGGCACTAAGATCGGCTCAATCACTCTCATACTGCATATGGATGTGTGTGCATTTTCTTTTCTTTTATGGATGGAAATGGATGAACTAGCATATGGATGTTGCATTTGGACGAATGAGTGTGCACGCATGTAAAGCTTATATGTTATAATAGGTTTATTTGCATACATATTAGATTCATGGCACTAACATACATTGCATTAAGGAGGTCAACTGAATCAGTAAACCGCCTGATTTTTGCATTAGATAAGGAACATACAAACACACTTTTGTATATGTTCATATATCATTAGAAACCTTTTAAGGACAATGGATGCTTGTGGATGATGATTGAGTAGATGGATGATTGGATGGAAGGATACATTCTTCTTAACTTGAAGATTTCGGGGACGAAATATTTTAAGGAGTGGAGAATGTAACACCCTGTAATTTTAAAGCATGACATAAGGGATAACTTAAGAATACTTAATTATTAAAACAAGAAGTAGGTGAAACGAGTTATGCCATTGAATTCGTCTCGGAATTCTGCTTGAGATAGAGTCCGAGTTTGCGTAGAACGAATACCGTATGAAGGATATATGGACGAACGAAGTTAGGCGGAAAAACCGGAAACAGGCCAAAATGCACTGGCGCACTTATGAAGTGCGCCAGTACAAAAATGCACTGGCGCACTTGCCAAGTGCGCCTATACCGAGGGCAGTCCAGCATAGAATTCTAGAGTGCTCTGTAATGACGTGTCTCCTTCTTATTGGTTGGATGACCTGTCTTCGAGCTGTGTGGTTCTAATGATCCTCCTAGTTAATCTAAAGGCTCTAACTAATCCTATACATCTATATAATAACATCTAACCTAAGCTAAATTCATTCATGAGCCTATATGTTGCTGCATCCTAAACTAACCTGGCCTCCACCATAACAAATCAAATTCAAGCTAGAAGATAAAAATCAAAGTCTACATCAAGGGTTAAGCTTAACAAATTCACAAATCAGATCCCAGAATTCAAGATCAGCTCTTTTTATGTGAGTGCTAATCACTTTTAGGTTTAAATAGATAAATGTGAATTGTGGTAGACTATGAATTGGGTATATGCTGTAAATCATGAACATTTGCAAGCATACTATGTCATTTTCCCAAGATCTAATATATGGACATTCTACTATGTTTCCTATGTGAATCTTGAATTACAATTATATTGTGGTACATGTGAACTTGTTAATACAGATCTAACTTGCTAGATCTGATTGTGGCTATTCGATATGACGTTTATATGAACATTGATTTGTAACCATGTTAGGATGATAGTACATCCATTAATTTGACATTACTTGGATCTAGATTTTGGTGTTAATCACCTTTCACTTGTTATATTATGATACCTTGGTATATGTGGTAAACTTGACATGTGAATCTAAACTTGTTATTATGCCACCCTGTCTATGCTAGATTTAGGTAATTGGACACCTAATATTGAATCTAGATCTCATTATGCTTTCCTAAACACAAGTTATTAATTTTATGTCCACTTTATTATGATAATTATCACATGTCCATTCACTTAGTTACTATGCCAGTTATGTTAATATTTATGCCAAAACATGTTGAACTGTCACCCTTATCATGTTCCCTTTTTATTGTTATGACGAGGCTACTTTATAGTCTCGATGACGCCAAAATACGTGTGAATACGTTAGTTAGGAATGAGGATAAAGGGAATTTGTAAGTGGCATAGTTTATATAATATTTATATGAAATGAGCATATATTCAAATGGGGAAACATAGAATTAATTATCTATAATGACATAGGTAAATTTGAGTAAAGATGAACTAATTACCTATAATGACATAGGTAAATTTGGATAAAGATAGAATGTTTAGTAATTAAAATTAATAATTTTAATTGTACTTATGACACGAGATTAGGTTACATTAGTGGCGGAAGTCTGTCCGGACCCGACCGGCATATCCAGCAGCCACTAATGTTGAACCCAATAGGAGGTCTAAGTACGCAAATACGAATCGGGTTAAGACACAAGGTTAGGCCTAACTGTGGAATAAGACTGCCCGGACCCGACCGACATATCCAGCATCCGCACGTTGTAGGCCTAATGTGGGAGGTCTAGCCCATTATAACCATAGTTGGACATGGTAAAGAAATGGACTACTTAACCTAATTTAATATGAATATGGACTAAAGTTAGGGTTAAGTAAAATTGGTTGAATAAAAGGAGAGGGTTAAGTAAATCATGGGTAGGTGGGTAATATTAGTATATATAGGCCCATAAACTTAACCGTTAAATAAACATGCTTGAATCAGTGGGAGGGTTAAGTAAATCTTGGGTTGGTGGGTAATGTTAGTATATATATAGGCCCACAAACTTAATATGATAAGGTTATGTAATTAAAGACACCCAGTGGTATACATAACCGAGGGAAATAGTAAAGTTATGTAATTAAAGACACCTTTTAGGGTAAGCATAACTTATAGAAATGGTAGGGTTATGTATTAAAGACACCTATAGGTAAGCATAACCGGTAGAAAGATTGAGGGTTATGTATTAAAGGCACCTATTGTAATAACCCGGAAATTCTGAGTTAATTTAAATTTAAATTTTGGCAATTTTGATGAAGTTTGAATATTTAAAATGAATTATTTTAAATAATATAGACGAGAAATTTATTTTCAATAGAATTAGAATGTATATATTTATATATATCGTCGCTAGAATATAAATATTTATTTTAATTATGAAAGGAATTGAAAATGGCGCGGTAGTTCGAAAATTCGATTTCAAAATTCAAATGAGTGTACCGGGTGCAAAATAAACAGGATTTTAGTGAAACCAAAAATATTAGAATCTAATTGAGAATATCTTTCCAACGAATCCGAAAAATCGAAATTTCATAGCAGGGATAAAAAGTTATGTCCAGTTGAAAATTCAGAATAGTCGCTATGGAATTCTGGCCCTTAAAAATGGGAATTTTGCAAACGACCTCGGTTTTCGACGAAACCACTTTTTTTGGATCCGTGATGTCAACTTATTGCTAGGTTTCAAAATTCGTAATTTTTCGAATCAATGTGTGAGCGTGGCAAAGGAAAACGCGTTTGACCAGTTTTAGTTGATTTTAATCGACTGGAAAATGGCCATTTTTCAAACGGTCTCAGAATTTGACGAAATTAGTTTTGTTATGACCGTTTCGTCAATACGAAGCTAGAAAATATTTTTTGGGAATTTTTCTAGTTAGTGTGTGGCCCCGGTAAATTGAAATGCACGTTCGAATTCAATATATAGAGTTATATGTGGATTTTGACGAAAGCTGATCGAAACGATCGAATCAGCTTACGATACATATCCCATTGTGTTCGGAATGGGGGTAATTAGCTATGAACGACAGTCGGTGGGTTTGATTTCGAGGTCGAAATAAAAAGTTGCTTTTTGAAATTAAATAATTAAATTAAAAAATATATATAATAATTGTAACGTCCCAGATTTTTCGGCTATTAAATTCGAATATTTAAATTTGTTTATATTATATTTGAAAATATAATGGATTTTTAATCGAATTTATTTATTTAAATGGAGTTTGAATATATATATTTATATATTATTAAAACTGGAATTTTAATGTCAAGTGTGAATTCTATACGGTTTGATGTTGAAAATGTCGTTTAATAAATACAGCGATATTTATTTGATTATTTTATTTTCGTTAACCTAGCCGTCTAAATTTAGTTTATATTTTAACAAATATTAAATTAGATTTATAAAGAAACACTTGAATATATATCACCATGAATGCGGATAAGCCACGGAATAAAATACCATATAAGACTTATGCGTCAATTCAATATTACTTCATGTATCAGTGATGATTGATACTATATAATAGCGTGTATAGGTGATACATATAAATTTATGATCCAGTGCATTATATTATTGTTTTGTGAAACTTTAAAATATAAACTATCACGGTTGTACCGGTGATCGACATCCAAAACTATGGCATTTAACTGCCCATGCAATGATCCAAAACATCATGAACAGAACTACATATATAAAATACAAGTTTAAATCTGTTCATAACAACAAATACAATATAGAGCGATAATAACATATGTAAATAACTAGAGTTTCCCTTACTGTTTATCAAATTACCAGTCTATTCAAATTATACATGTGCCGATGTGCAACTGTAATATTTAGTTCCAACATATTGATATTGTCTAAAAGGATCATATCTGCAGATTGATAAATTATGACTATAAGGGTTGACAAACCCGAGAAACAAGAATACAAACAGAAAAATATATGTATATCTCATACATACAAACAGTATACACACATTTATATATACAATGAACTTTATAACAACAGGTCTTGACGAGAACAAAACAAAACTAAAAGGATTCATTATCTAATGTCAGAGGGCCTTTGTTGCTTTTGAGAATCAGTGAATCCCCCTCGATCAACTTTGATCTGTGAAAAAGAAGAAAAAGGAAAGAAAACAGAAAACCTGTTAGTAAAAATAAAATAAAATATAAAATCATGAACAGTTAAAGAAGGGGACAGGGCATAGCTGAATTGAAACAAGATGTATGCAACATATTCGTACATCATCTAAGTGAATGAACAACTAAGAACAAATACATCTATGAAGATAGATACATCATATCCTATGTATCTCAATGAACAACTAGGGGGTTGGAGCAGCTAAGAAAGTGACGATCACCTAACAAGACATGACAATACATAGCTGTATTGGAAAAGAAGAAAAATAGATGTATATATAGTCATACATCAATTTTACAGGTCAATGAACAGCTAAGAAAAGGAGAAAATAAAGTGAAATGTATGTATGAAAAAAAAAAAACCAAAATCTTGAACCAGGATCATTTCATCAGAAAATGAGATCGAAATCTTTACAGGAAAGAACAGCACATGAAGGACTGACATGATATTTATCAAATCTTCGTCGAACAGTAAACTCACATGTGCAAACAGTAAATTTCTGATATGAATTTCACTGTTTACTTATAAAGGGAAATCAAATCAAATATACAGGTTCAAAATCTCTGAATAAATCGACATTTGCATAGCCTAGCCTAACCTAACACAACAATATATATTCACAATCGAATTCATATCAGAACCGTACAACAACAGGAAAATCTATGTTTCAGTTCGAATCTCTGATTTAAATTGACCAGACATAGCCTGTACAAGATCCATCAAAACCAATTTCGAACAGATCAAAATATATACCAAAAATTCGAGCAAAAATCTAAGTACAGATTCGGAATTGGATGGAAATAACAAGTCGTAGCCTTTGATGGACAGGGATCCTATCTAGTTCAAAACCGCAACTATATATACGCAACCACTCAACATGATTTCATCCATCCGGAACAAACCAACACAAAATCAAAACAAAAGTATTACAACAACTAAAAATAAAGGTAAAAGAAAACTTAGCTCCTGTTGAAGCATTAAGAAAGAGGTGAGGATCTGAACGTCGCATGAGGAAGGCTCGCTGATTGTCTGAGCTCTGGTGGAGTAGGCTCGCTCGCGGTGGTTGACGGCGGAAGTGTTGCGGCGCCGTGTAGCTCGGAGTTGCCAGAGGATCAGAAAGGGATTAGGGTTTGATTTTTGGGCTTAGGGTTTGATTTGGGAAAACATTTTGTGGAGGCGGCTAATGAAATGAAGGGGATCGGTGGATATAGGGTTTAAAAGGGACGGGTTGAGATGGTTGGGCCGATAATGTAAAGGTAAAGCCCATTTTTAAATTCAAATGAAAATATAAGTTTTTAGTTTAATTAATTTATAAATTTGTTTACGCGATTTCTCACTCATACGATCTCGGATTCAGGCGCGGTCAGTTGCGTTGGGACCGTGGAGACGAATACTTCGAGGTGGAGCAGACCCAGTCCGGATCTGAAGTGACTGGAATTTCTATTCGAATTAAACGTCAGTTTAATTCGACTAAAACCAGACTGTTATCGACAAATCAAAACCTAGGTGAGTTAAACTCACTCAGCTCTTCCCATTTATATTTTATATAAATTGGCTTTTTATTTTGCGTGTTCTGATTGCTAGTGGTTGATTGTTTGCTAGTTAGATATTTATTGTTGATTCAATAAATGAAATTAAACGGTCGTTTAATTTCAGTAGAACACCAATCGTTATGAATTGACCCAAATAAAGAAATTTCCCTTGATTGGTCACGTTTATAAATGTGTTTGAAATTGTTTGAATGGTTTGAGTTGGTTGTTAATCGATTGATGATCGTTATAGAAATTATCAGTCGAATAAAAAGAAATGGTTGATTATTATTGATGGTTGAACCTTATTTCAACATTTGTTATGATGATAACCAATGGGTAGTGTGGTTGGGTAATTGGCATCACTGGGCTTATAAATCAATCGATTTATAAAATATGGTTTTATCGGCAGTGGATCGATGATATTTGAGTTATAAATATATTTTATAATGAAAATAGATTTTTGAAAGTTATTGCCTGGAAAGGTTATTTAAAAGGGGAAATAAATATTTAATTATTTATTTATTTAAAGTTTATATAGAAATTATGAAATGGTTTTATAAAACAAATTTCTTGCGTTAAAACAAATGAGCAGAAGATACCTAGCGGTTAAGTGTTTGATTAATCATGAGCGATTAAATAAATTTATTTAAATTAATTATCTTTTAATTAATTTAAAGAAAAGGGTCAAATAGAGTTGGTTAGAAGAATAACCATGTTTTGTGTCGACCATTTAAACTTTATTAGACCTTAAATTAGTGAAATGATTTAATAAATGGTTAGTTAATCTTAGTAAGGGTTTGAAAAGGGAATTTATTATTCCTTCTAGTAAATAAAGGAGTTAATCGATTTGAATGATAAATGTTAAATGAGTTGGTATGGTAAGGAAATACCTTTAAGTGATCAAGCTTGAAATGAAGTGGTCGAGTGATTGGAAAGAGGCTAGGATGAGTTTTATTATTGAACTCAAGTTTATAATGAAGCAAATAAGAGGTTTAAACGAATTTATAACTTAAGTGAAGAGTTTTACTTAACGTTGAGTTAGGGGAGGTGAAATAGGGTTTATATTAAATTTGTAAACAAGGTTTAGAAATGAATATGAGTTTAAACGTTGTTTTTAAATTGGAAACACTTAATAATGATATTAAGTTGAATCAATGGATTTAAAAAGGGGTGTTCCGAAAGAAAGGGAAATTGGTAAAAAGGAGTTTAAAGGTGAGTTTGGTAAGCAAGAATTGGAAATAGAAATTGAATATAAAAATGTAGATACTTAAATTACAACTCGTATTTACCTGAAGGTAAGAACGTTGTTGATCAAGGTCTGAGAGGTAATTAAAATACCCCAACTTGAACGACTACGGGATTACCCAAGGGTGGTTCGAGTTGGTAATGTCAAGAATGGTTGATAAGATTTCAAAAGTAAAGGAAATCATATGAGATTATATTTTCCTAGTAACGGAGTTAAAAGAAGATTGTGTGATAATTTTTAAAAGCCAAGTGATGCTGAGTACCAGACCAGTGAATCTATTTTTGTGATTTTATGGATGTTTACTTGATAGTTAAATAACCGACTATCAAGTCTGACCCTTACGATTGTTGGTATGGAAAGACCGGGATCGAATGTATATTCGAAAACCATTCCAACCAACAGATACGAAAGTATAGAAGATGTCAAGCGACGATCAAGATGGAGCATGTGAAGACCATAGATTTTCATAAAGCGGAAGAACCACTTACAATCTCTGATTCGACCCGGAAATATACTGGGGTTCTGTTGTGGTTGAAACTGTGGATGGCAAGGACGATTGCTACTGATCCATAGGGTGATTCCTATATTGGATGCAGTAGGAGAGTACCTTCGGTTCATCCTGTTCCTGGATGACTTGTATGGACGGATGTCTGACAGAGTATTTCCTAAAGGAATTACATGCGTTGATTTCTCCAAACGTACCATAGTTGATGGCGGAGAAATGGTTGTTCTCTAGCCAAATAAACTAGAGTATTTTTGTGGACGTCAATCAGTGTGATCTGACGGATCTGACGATGTGGCATTCAAAGTGTATGACGACCAGATGTTCAAAGGTAAATTCTGACCTCAAGCCTCATCAACCGGGAGATGACAAAAATCGGGCAGGCAGCATGGCTATGTGGGTCGCTCCCATTAGGGTGTATAATCACCTATCTAGAGAAATTCCTTTTGTTTCTTAATCTATCGATTCTGCCCATTCGGGAACGGTGGTTTGAGTCCAACCGTTGGTGATATACATTCGATACACTCAAGCGAAATGAGTGGTCGGTCATGTGAGGGCCGGGTTGCAAGATGTTCTTGTTGAACCCTGTGTATTCGCCTCTAGAGATACACGTGCGGGAGGTGGTCCCATACCTTGTCAAGGTCGGAATCCAATTTCCAATAAGTGCCTACGGTTTTGTTTGTATATATATACGTGGAGCGTGAGATGCAAGCGTTCCACTAGATTGATATTTACTTGTATTTAGACACTATGATAATATCAGAAAAGATATTGATTTCGAACACTGTTTTGGGTTATCGTAAGGTAAAAACTGTCCGTGTTTATGTGTGGATCGGTCTTACGATTATCTTTTTCTTTCGAAAGGATTTTAACTTTAAAATCAAGATGTGTGATACCTTAATGCTGTGCGAGTTTTTCTCACTCTGGTCCACCAGACTGACCCGGTGTTTTGTAAATGCTCGGGTTAGACCGAGGTGTACAGGTTCAGGTTATCAGGTACTGAGAAGTCCAGAGAGTCATCAGGTACTGAGAAGTCCAGAGACAAGCTGAAGATGTTCAGACGAATGATATTCCGCTGTGTGTATGAGGACAGATTATTATAACTGTCCAGATGTATGTTGTACGCTGATCTTGTAAGTATTTTCAAAGCTCTCAATAAAGATTTATTTCTGTATTATATTTTGTTCCGCTGCGATGTGAGACTCTGTGTTGTGGTGTTTTTTCTTCTTCTTCTATTCTAATATTTCTTTCTTTCTTATCTCACCCTCTAAATTCTTTCTAACAACGTCCAGTGTTTCCGGCGCTTGGAGGATCGGCATAGGATACGATAAGGGTATTTATGTCGATTTTCGAGCCCGAAAACCCCTGGGTTGTTACAGTGGTATCAGAGCTATTGGTTGAGTAGTAACCTTGGCTCTGTGGCACAACTCAATAGAGATGGGGTTAGTAACACCCTAGATTGAGTTTGAGTATATATATATATATATATGAGAGCGTATTTGTAAAATTTTATATAAAAATGTTTTGTATTGTGTTATTTGACTGGTTCAAGTGTTGAGAAGCATTGAGCTAGTGAATGGATACAATATTGGGGTATAAAGAGGGTAAATGAAATAATTTTACCCAACATATATTTTATATAAAAAAAGGAATTATTTTTCTATATTATAGTAATGTGGGTTGTTTGTTTGTTTGTTCTGATTGATTTAATTTGAAATCAAATTTGAAATATGGAATAAAGTTGAGCCGATTAGAAAATCAATTCGTCAACTGAATCAGATGTGAAAATGAAACTGAACCTGGTTAAGTAAAATCAATTTGAGGATGAATTCAAATAAGTTGGTATTTAAAAATTTAATGGATAAGTAAGTTGGGATTCAAATAAAATGAATTGCCACTTGGATTTAAAATTTTCTTTTCAAAGAAGTTGAGGCCCAAAGTGGCAGTGTATTCGTACCAATCAAGCCATGTAGGAGAAGTACTGGCAGAATTTTAGAAAATTTTTAGAATTCAAATTTCTTTTGGATTTAATTCAACAGTAATGATTTTAAAAAAAAAATATGATTCGAAACATTCTTCTTACCTTACAATTTCGAGGACGAAATTATTCTAAGGGGGGAAGAATGTAACGTCCCAAATTTTTCGGCCATTAAATTCGAATATTTAAATTTGTTTATATTATATTTGAAAATATAATGGATTTTTAATCGAATTTATTTATTTAAATGGAGTTTGAATATATATATTTATATATTATTAAAACTAGAATTTTAATGTCAAGTGTGAATTCTATACGGTTTGATGTTGAAAATGTCGTTTAATAAATACAGCGATATTTA
This sequence comes from Allium sativum, assembly GCA_030737875.1. NCBI lineage: Eukaryota > Viridiplantae > Streptophyta > Magnoliopsida > Asparagales > Amaryllidaceae > Allium > Allium sativum. The sequence continues at coordinate 252,879,765 of CM060927.1, read as the reverse complement.
TTTGATTATTTTATTTTCGTTAACCTAGCCGTCTAAATTTAGTTTATATTTTAACAAATATTAAATTAGATTTATAAAGAAACACTTGAATATATATCACCATGAATGCGGATAAACCACGGAATAAAATACCATATAAGACTTATGCGTCAATTCAATATTACTTCATGTATCAGTGATGATTGATACTATATAATAGCGTGTATAGGTGATACATATAAATTTATGATCCAGTGCATTATATTATTGTTTTGTGAAACTTTAAAATATAAACTATCACGGTTGTACCGGTGATCGACATCCAAAACTATGGCATTTAACTGCCCATGCAATGATCCAAAACATCATGAACAGAACTACATATATAAAATACAAGTTTAAATCTGTTCATAACAACAAATACAATATAGAGCGATAATAACATATGTAAATAACTAGAGTTTCCCTTACTGTTTATCAAATTACCAGTCTATTCAAATTATACATGTGCCGATGTGCAACTGTAATATTTAGTTCCAACATATTGATATTGTCTAAAAGGATCATATCTGCAGATTGATAAATTATGACTATAAGGGTTGACAAACCCGAGAAACAAGAATACAAACAGAAAAATATATGTATATCTCATACATACAAACAGTATACACACATTTATATATACAATGAACTTTATAACAATAGGTCTTGACGAGAACAAAACAAAACTAAAAGGATTCATTATCTAATGTCAGAGGGCCTTTGTTGCTTTTGAGAATCAGTGAATCCCCCTCGATCAACTTTGATCTGTGAAAAAGAAGAAAAAGGAAAGAAAACAGAAAACTTGTTAGTAAAAATAAAATATAAAATCATGAACAGTTAAAGAAGGGGACAGGGCATAGCTGAATTGAAACAAGATGTATGCAACATATTCGTACATCATCTAAGTGAATGAACAACTAAGAACAAATACATCTATGAAGATAGATACATCATATCCTATGTATCTCAATGAACAACTAGGGGGTTGGAGCAGCTAAGAAAGTGACGATCACCTAACAAGACATGACAATACATAGCTGTATTGGAAAAGAAGAAAAATAGATGTATATATAGTCATACATCAATTTTACAGGTCAATGAACAGCTAAGAAAAGGAGAAAATAAAGTGAAATGTATGTATGAAAAAAAAAAAACCAAAATCTTGAACCAGGATCATTTCATCAGAAAATGAGATCGAAATCTTTACAGGAAAGAACAGCACATGAAGGACTGACATGATATTTATCAAATCTTCGTCGAACAGTAAACTCACATGTGCAAACAGTAAATTTCTGATATGAATTTCACTGTTTACTTATAAAGGGAAATCAAATCAAATATACAGGTTCAAAATCTCTGAATAAATCGACATTTGCATAGCCTAGCCTAACCTAACACAACAATATATATTCACAATCGAATTCATATCAGAACCGTACAACAACAGGAAAATCTATGTTTTAGTTCGAATCTCTGATTTAAATTGACCAGACATAGCCTGTACAAGATCCATCAAAACCAATTTCGAACAGATCAAAATATATACCAAAAATTCGAGCAAAAATCTAAGTACAGATTCGGAATTGGATGGAAATAACAAGTCGTAGCCTTTGATGGACAGGGATCCTATCTAGTTCAAAATCGCAACTATATATACGCAACCACTCAACATGATTTCATCCATCCGGAACAAACCAACACAAAATCAAAACAAAAGTATTACAGCAACTAAAAATAAAGGTAAAAGAAAACTTAGCTCCTGTTGAAGCATTAAGAAAGAGGTGAGGATCTGAACGTTGCATGAGGAAGGCTCGCTGATTGTCTGAGCTCTGGTGGAGGAGGCTCGCTCGCGGTGGTTGACGGTGGAAGTGTTGCGGCGCCGTATAGCTCGGAGTTGCCAGAGGATCAGAAAGGGATTAGGGTTTGATTTTTGGGCTTAGGGTTTGATTTGGGAAAACATTTTGTGGAGGCGGCTAATGAAATGAAGGGGATCGGTGGATATAGGGTTTAAAAGGGACGGGTTGAGATGGTTGGGCCGATAATGTAAAGGTAAAGCCCATTTTTAAATTCAAATGAAAATATAAGTTTTTAGTTTAATTAATTTATAAATTTGTTTACGCGATTTCTCACTCATACGATCTCGGATTCAGGCGCGGTCAGTTGCGTTGGGACCGTGGAGACGAATATTTCGAGGTGGAGCAGACCCAGTTCGGATCTGAAGTGACTGGAATTTCTATTCGAATTAAACGTCAGTTTAATTCGACTAAAACCAGACTGTTATCGACAAATCAAAACCTAGGTGAGTTAAACTCACTCAGCTCTTCCCATTTATATTTTATATAAATTGGGTTTTTATTTTGCGTGTTCTGATTGCTAGTGGTTGATTGTTTGCTAGTTAGATATTTATTGTTGATTCAATAAATGAAATTAAACGGTTGTTTAATTTCAGTAGAACACCAATCGTTATGAATTGACCCAAATAAAGAAATTTCCCTTGATTGGTCACGTTTATAAATGTGTTTGAAATTGTTTGAATGGTTTGAGTTGGTTGTTAATCGATTGATGATCGTTATAGAAATTATCAGTCGAATAAAAAGAAATGGTTGATTATTATTGATGGTTGAACCTTATTTCAACATTTGTTATGATGATAACCAATGGGTAGTGTGGTTGGGTAATTGGCATCACTGGGCTTATAAATCAATCGATTTATAAAATATGGTTTTATCGGCAGTGGATCGATGATATTTGAGTTATAAATATATTTTATAATGAAAATAGATTTTTGAAAGTTATTGCCTGGAAAGGTTATTTAAAAGGGGAAATAAATATTTAATTAATTATTTATTTAAAGTTTATATAGAAATTATGAAATGGTTTTATAAAACAAATTTCTTGCGTTAAAAAAAATGAGCAGAAGATACCTAGCGGTTAAGTGTTTGATTAATCGTGAGCGATTAAATAAATTTATTTAAATTAATTATCTTTTAATTAATTTAAAGAAAAGGGTCAAATAGAGTTGGTTAGAAGAATAACCATGTTTTGTGTCGACCATTTAAACTTGATTAGACCTTAAATTAGTGAAATGATTTAATAAATGGTTAGTTAATCTTAGTAAGGATTTGAAAAGGGAATTTATTATTTCTTCTAGTAAATAAAGGAGTTAATCGATTTGAATGATAAATGTTAAATGAGTTGGTATGGTAAGGAAATACCTTTAAGTGATCAAGCTTGAAATGAAGTGGTCGAGTGATTGGAAAGAGGCTAGGATGAGTTTTATTATTGAACTCAAGTTTATAATGAAGCAAATAAGAGGTTTAAACGAATTTATAACTTAAGTGAAGAGTTTTACTTAACGTTGAGTTAGGGGAGGTGAAATAGGGTTTATATTAAATTTGTAAACAAGGTTTAGAAATGAATATGAGTTTAAACGTTGTTTTTAAATTGGAAACACTTAATAATGATATTAAGTTGAATCAATGGATTTAAAAAGGGGTATTTCGAAAGAAAGGGAAATTGGTAAAAAGGAGTTTAAAGGTGAGTTTGGTAAGCGAGAATTGGAAATAGAAATTGAATATAAAAATGTCGATACTTAAATTACAACTCGTATTTACCTGAAGGTAAGAACGTTGTTGATCAAGGTCCGAGAGGTAATTAAAATACCCCAACTTGAACGACTACGGGATTACCCAAGGGTGGTTCGAGTTGGTAATGTCAAGAATGGTTGATAAGATTTCAAAAGTAAAGGAAATCATATGAGATTATATTTTCCTAGTAACGGAGTTAAAAGAAGATTGTGTGATAATTTTTAAAAGCCAAGTGATGCTGAGTACCAGACCAGTGAATCTATTTTTGTGATTTTATGGATGTTTACTTGATAGTTAAATAACCGACTATCAAGTCTGACCCTTACGATTGTTGGTATGGAAATACCGGGATCGAATGTATATTCGAAAACCATTCCAACCAACAGATACGAAAGTATAGAAGATGTCAAGCGACGATCAAGATGGAGCATGTGAAGACCATAGATTTTCATAAAGCGGAAGAACCACTTACAATCTCTGATTCGACCCGGAGATATACTGGGGTTCTGTTGTGGTTGAAACTGTGGATGGCAAGGACGATCGCTACTGATCCATAGGGTGATTCCTATATTGGATGAAGTAGGAGAGTACCTTCGGTTCATCCTGTTCCTGGATGACTTGTATGGACGGATGTCTGACAGAGTATTTCCTAAAGGAATTACATGCGTTGATTTCTCCAAACGTACCATAGTTGATGGCGGAGAAATGGTTGTTCTCTAGCCAAATAAACTAGAGTATTTTTGTGGACGTCAATCAGTGTGATCTGACGGATCTGACGATGTGGCATTCAAAGTGTATGACGACCAGATGTTCAAAGGTAAATTCTGACCTCAAGCCTCATCAACCGGGAGATGACAAAAATCGGGCAGGCAGCATGGCTATGTGGGTCGCTCCCATTAGGGTGTATAATCACCTATCTAGAGAAATTCCTTTTGTTTCTTAATCTATCGATTCTGCCCATTCGGGAACGGTGGTTTGAGTCCAACCGTTGGTGATATACATTCGATACACTCAAGCGAAATGAGTGGTCGGTCATGTGAGGGCCGGGTTGCAAGATGTTCTTGTTGAACCCTGTGTATTCTCCTCTAGAGATACACGTGCGGGAGGTGGTCCCATACCTTGTCAAGGTCGGAATCCAATTTCCAATAAGTGCCTACGGTTTTGTTTGTATATATATACGTGGAGCGTGAGATGCAAGCGTTCCACTAGATTGATATTTACTTGTATTTAGACACTATGATAATATCAGAAAAGATATTGATTTCGAAAACTGTTTTGGGTTATCGTAAGGTAAAAACTGTCCGTGTTTATGTGTGGATCGGTCTTACGATTATCCTTTTCTTTCGAAAGGATTTTAACTTTAAAATCAAGATGTGTGATACCTTAATGTTGTGCGAGTTTTTCTCACTCTGGTCCACCAGACTGACCCGGTGTTTTGTAAATGCTCGGGTTAGACCGAGGTGTACAGGTTCAGGTTATCAGGTACTGAGAAGTCCAGAGAGTCATCAGGTACTGAGAAGTCCAGAGACAAGCTGAAGATGTTCAGACGAATGATATTCCGCTGTGTGTATGAGGACAGATTATTATAACTGTCCAGATGTATGTTGTACGCTGATCTTGTAAGTATTTTCAAAGCTCTCAATAAAGATTTATTTCTGTATTATATTTTGTTCCGCTGCGATGTGAGACTCTGTGTTGTGGTGTTTTTTCTTCTTCTTCTATTCTAATATTTCTTTCTTTCTTATCTCACCCTCTAAATTCTTTCTAACAACGTCCAGTGTTTCCGGCGCTTGGAGGATCGGCATAGGATACGATAAGGGTATTTATGTCGATTTTCGAGCCCGAAAACCCCTGGGTTGTTACAATAATCTCTCTCTCTCTCCCCTTATTCCCTCTCAGCCCCTCACCCCCCCCCCCCGACTTCATTTTCAACCGAAATAAAAAAAAGTGGAAGGGGGGATTGCGATCTCGCCCCCCTTCCCCGTCGGTTCGCCGCCGCCCAATGCGGGGCCACCGAACCCCCCCTTTTCCTCCCGATCTTCTCCCACCACCTTTAAACCGCCTCGCCGCGCAAGAGAGACCCCACCGCCGAGCTCCACCCACGCCGCACCACCCCACCATCGTCTGACCGGCTTCCTACTGCCATGTTCCCCTCCGACGACCTCTACAACACCTCCTCCTCCGAAAACAGTAAGCTTTCCCTTTTTAGTTTATTTTAATTCAGTTTTAATTTATAAAAATACATAGAAATGATTAGATTCTTCGTTAGGGAAAATGATGATCGTTGTTAAGATAAAGATTAGATTTTTATATCATGAAAAATATTATTTTTACCTTATGAACGAAGTGATTTTTATACGAATGTTATGCATTGAAATGACGAGGTTTTTAATGATAAAAAGGTTGAATTTTTATAAAGTAGAAAGCTTTGAATTTTCATATGAAGTAAAAATAGAATTTTTATCTATATAGTAGCGGTGTAAAAATAGAATTTTTATCTATATAGTAGCGGTGTAAAAATAGAATTTTTATCTATATAATAGCAGTATAAAAATAGAATTTTTATATACATAGCAACAATATAAAAATGTGATTTTTATATATGTAGTGGCTACGGACAGTGAAATGGACAAAAGGCGAGCACGACGAAGATTTCTACATAAGAAGAGTCGTGGCGTTTGGTTTAGCTGGTTAGTGAGAACTTCTCACTTTAAATCTTGTTTTCTAGTTAAAATATATACTAGGATGCAGACGGTGCTTAGCAGCACCCAACACCCGTCGTCCACAGACCATGGATGGCTTGTATGTTTATTGTTTGTTGTAGTGAAAATTGATTGTGTGATGTGAGAAGAAATAAAATATTTATATAGTTAAAAATATTTTATCGTTAAAAATATAATTTTTAACGGGTATGTAAATAAATAAATATTTATAAACAAATCGAACGATTTGTTTATATACACTGATTTGACTGATATTGATTGGGACGATAAATTTTACACATCGCCCAACTGCACAAATGATATTCAGTGTTTGTGGATTGAAACCCCACACAGGTGTTGGGATGATATTTGGCGTACACTAATCCCAATTATTTAATAGTATGTTGATCGATTGGTCGACAGACTGTGTAAGCGTTAATTATTTATATTTAATGTTTATGCAGTTGTGTGGTGCACTTTAGATGATGGTTGATTATTTATCGTTGCTATTATATACATGTGTTGTATGGAAACCATATAATTAACATTATATGGTAATTGATTGGGCCTCATTCCAATTAGGAAAATAAAGAATAGAATAAAATATATATTCATGTGTTGAATAATATAATAGTCTTGTGTTGACAGTGCACATGTGTTGAGAATATTCATGTGTTGAGTAAAATATTTTAAACAATAAAATTTACATCTTTATCATATTTAAGATTAGAAACTAACTGGAAACTAAATAAGATGAGTGGTTTCCTGGGTATTGATCTGATGTTGGTTTCGGCCTTCGGGGTTAATACTTGGGGAATCATTCTCTTACTACTTTACGGTTGGAGTCTGATTAAAAATCAAAAGATAGATACCATAATTTTATAAAATATATTAAATAATAGAAATAGTCATGTGTTGACGATGCTCATGTGTTGGAAAAAATATAGATTCATGTGTTGAATAGGATAAATATTCATTTGTTGAATAGAATAACGAAGTTATTGAAATATATAAAGCCGTGTTGATTAGAGATGCGCCATTTTGACGCGAACGATATTTATATCGATTATATTCGTTTCTATAATGATTATAGAAAAGGAAGTGATTTCAAAATGTAACGTCTTGAAAATATTATCATTTGTATATCGATGATGTGGAATATTCAATTTTGATTCGAAATTGAATATGAAGTTGAAATCGTTTCGAAAACAAATTATAAAATATGTTTTAAAAGGAAATCGACGAAATATATAATATATATATATATATATATATTATATAAAATGGCCTGAATAGAACGCGCCGCGCTGCGGCAGTTCGTGAATTTCGACCATTGACTTCGAATGAACATTACGGGAGATCCGACCGTCAGATTCTACTAAAACCGGAACCGTTGGGTTCATATAGAAAAGAGCTTTCCAATGAATATTAGAAATTTGAAATCTAACGGTTGAATTTGGAATTATGTCCAAATCAGATTTGGAAAAGGTCGCTGTAAGTGCAGTTCGATGGCCGTTGATGGAAATCGACTGTACGGGCCTTGATAAAATTATTAAAAATATCCATAATTTGTGTAAAATCATAAGAAATGATTTGTGAAGAATTGGGATGAAAATTTCCAAATTTGAAAAGATAAAAATATATTTTTATCGAAATGAACTAGTTTATAACTAAAAATAAAAATCCAATTATTTTTAAATAAATAAAATGAATTGAAAGTGATTTTAAAAATAATCAGAATTTCCAATTTGTGAATTGGGAGGGATTTGAATCGAAATTATCTTTGGAATATTTTGATGTTGGGTTTCGTGATTACACAGATATTGTTATAGGAATTTGAAAGATATATTATATCGTTATTTCCAATACGATATTTGTTGGTCGTAGAATTTGATATTGAATATAAGCCGATATATTTTCTATTCAGAGCCTTGTATTTAATATCAAATGTGATTTAGGTTTGTCGTGAATGGTGTCTTCATTAACACTGTTCTTAAACCCAGTTGAGAAAAAGATTAAATCTTTCTATTTAGAATTAATGAAGTGCACCAATTAAATAATATTAATTGGAATTGAATTTAAAAAGTGATTTGGGTTTATCGTGAGCGGGGTTTTGAATAACACCTGTTCTTTAACCCGATTAACAATAGAATGTGATTTTGGGTTTATCGTGAATCGTGTTTTGAGATGACATTGGTTCTTTAACCCAGTTAAAGACAGGATATTGATTTTTGAGAAGAATAAAACTAAGTGGAGTTTTAATGAATCTTTAATTAGATTGAAATGTGAATTGATAATTTAAATTATCAAATCCGAAAAGTGATCGAGAATGGAGTATCACCAGTTTTGCTCCAAGCGATAATTAAATCTTTAATTAGATTTGAACGTGAAATGGTAACTAATTTTACCGATAACACCGTGGAGTTAGATATGGAGTATTACCAGTTTTGCTCCATGGGACGAATAGGTTGGGATTGGGAAATAAAATAAATAATTACTTCGGTGTGATTCGGCTAGTTTGAAAAACCATAATATGGTTTGAAATGATATCCAAAGGAAGATTAAAGAATAAATTTAGAAGAATTTATCTTTGATAAAATTAATGGGAACCTTTCCCTAAGAGTGTGAAAATTTGAATAAAAGAATATTCTGAATTGGAATGAGGCGTATGTTGTGTTTGTGTAACATTTGTTTATTATATACGCGGGTTATTCGGAAAGGCCGGGTTTATACCCATTCTGAATAACCGATTCGACGATACGTCGAAGATCAAGACGGTGGTTGAAGACCGGAAGTCTTCACATCGTTTGGGTGATTATTGATGATCTTGATTGGGCTGTACACCCAAGATGAGGGAATCAGTTGGTGATCATCCAGACGTACTTGGAGATCGATGGATATGCGAGGAATGTGCCTCCGGTTTCGTTCAGACCCAGAACGAACTTGTAAATGGACTGTGTGTCTGATATTGGATTTTATTCTGTGTTGATTGATCTCTGTTAAATATACATTTGTTTAGCGGCGGAGAATTCATTCTCTTGCTTAACGCCCTTCTCTGAGACGTACGAGCTCAGAGGTTGTATATCGATGGACATCAGTCGCATGGAGTGAATTGCCTATGTGGCATGCCTAAGTGGCAAATGATCAAGGCTTCTGTTGAAAAGCAAAGTCTTGTGGTTGATGATCAAAGCACAGCCTGTGTGGCATAGCTTTGTGTATAGCGTGAATTCGCGAGCCTCACACCTCGGTATGAGTCAAAAAGGTATACAGACCATTGGGAGAACACGACGTTTCTTTCTAGCTAATGGTGGTGTTAGTGCTTAAACTGGCTGATATTTATATACTTTTCGCCTGTGTGGTTGTTGGAATGCGAGGCGCCTCAGATATAGGTCTGAATGGACCGGGAAACGTGTGTTCAGGAATAACTAATCCTCAAAAGTAACAGAGGACCGGCCCAACCGATTCCAAGGATCGTTGTGTGTGGTCCTGAGACATTTTCTAGAGTGTCTCGAACGGAGAGGAGTTTTCCCCTTGCCTCGACTCATGATGGAATCCAATTTCCAATATGTGATAATTCGGTTTTATTTGTAGAACCTAGTATGGTGACATAATAGATGGTAGCTATGCCGCCTATGATTGATACTTATGATTGAAATTGTTTTGAAACTATACACTTATAGTAATATCAAAATAATGTGTTTTAAACGTATCAAGCATGCTTTGGCTATTATAAGGTAAAAACCCTATCCTCCGGCTTGCGTTGCATTGTGTGATGGGACCTGGGTCTTATAATAGCTTTATTTTTCTTTATTTAGCATTGCGTTGTTTGTTTTATGCACTGATATTCTTGGGAGGAAACCCGTTCCGTGTTATACGACGTGGTCCCTTGATTTACCTAACTTTAAAAGTAAAGATTAATAACTGCTTTAGTTCTCACACCAGTCACATGACTGACCTGGAGTTTATTGTTTTAACCTAAACTCTGGGTGCCCCTATTTTCCACACGGGCAGCTAGTAGTTTTGGTTTTACAGATTTATATTCACGGGATCCTGATTTACAGCTAGAACGATACTCGGAAAGCTCTGTATCCATGTATTACTTCTAGTTGTGTTTTGTATTGTTTATCCGCTGCAATGTAATTTATTGTAATCTCTGATATTTATCGAATGTGTAATATTTATTCATACTCTGTATATTCTTGTATTGTGATGGAATTGTTGTAATATACAATGAAATGTTTTTCTGTTTGCGTCCCGATGTGGCTTGTTCTCAACGCAATTCGTGCTTTCCTTCACGGGGAAGTTCGGGTCGTGTCAGTTTGGTATCAGAGCTTTGGTTTACAGAGCTCGAGAACAAGACACATTAGAACCAAACGAAAGAATTCATCAGAAATTGGATTAGTAATATCCAATTAGAATGACTCGTTAGAGATAGGATCAGTAGTTTCCTAAAACAAGTGTGAAGAGTATATTTTAAAATAAAACCAAATTGTTTTGAAGATTTAAACCTTATTCAACGTATTTGAATATTTTATTTGTATTGAATTTGGACAATCGAGTATATAAAGATTTCGCGTATACGCGTCATGAACGTATATTCGAAGTTTTAATATACTGGATGGATATAGAATCACATTCTAGACACCCGGGGATGATTCTAATGATGGTGCATCATCATCAGTATTCATATTCGAGTTTCGAAGGTGTGATATCTATATACTTCCATTAGACTGGTGTGAGAACCAAAACTTACATAGAATTATTGTTGTGATTTGCATCAGAAACATGATTTTCTGTATATATATATATATATCAAATTATGAATTTGAAATGATAATCAACAAATTGATTGATGATTGTGTTGTTTGTTGATTTGTTTGAAATTTTGGATCATTTGGCCTAATTGAACCGAATATTGAACTATATGGAAAATGATTACAAATGCATGCATATACATGTACTTACATTGAACAGGTCATAGCAAGGAGGCTAGAGCAGAAGAATAAAATTGTTTGCCCTACAAATAGGTACATGTTTACAAATTTCTTGGGTTTGGATGATTTTATGAGCCGATTGACTAGCCGCTTGGCTTTTTCTTTTTCTTTTGGATTGAAGAAGGCCATGGGAGGCTATATGAAATGTCCCGAAGTCCCCGGTGCAGGGGAGGTTATGGCGAAATTTTTCGAAAATTTAGGGTGTTAGCCAAATTTTTGAAAATTTTGAAAAGTTCTTAGAAACTGAAAAGTTGAAGAACTTAAGCCGTAAAGAAAATAAGGGAAGTTGAGTTGATTAGTAAAACAACTTACGACTTCGTTCCTTTTCGGGGACGAAAAGTTTTAAGTGGGGAGGTTGTAATAACCCGGAAATTCTGAGCCAATTTAAAATTTTTATTTTGGCAATTTTGATGAAGTTTGAATATTTAAAATGATATTTTAAATAATATCGACGAGAAATTTATTTTCAATAGAATTAGAATGTATATATTTATATATATCGTCGCTAGAATATAAATATTTATTTTAATTATAAAGGAATTGAAAATGGCGCGGTAGTTCGAAAATTCGATTTCAAAATTCAAATGAGTGTACCGGGTGCAAAAAAAAACCGGATTTTAGTGAAACCAAAAATATTAGAATCTAATTGAGGATATCTTTCCAACGAATCCGAAAAATCGAAATTTCATAGAAGGGATAAAAAGTTATGTCCAGTTGAAAATTCAGAATAGTCGCTATGGAATTCTGGCCCTTAAAAATGGGAATTTTGCAAACGACCTCGGTTTTCGACGAAACCACTTTTGTTGGATCCGTGATGTCAAGTTATTGCTAGGTTTCAAAATTCGTAACTTTTCAAATCAATGTGTGAGCGTGGCAAAGGAAAACGCGTTTGACCAGTTTTAGTGGATTTTAATTGACTGGAAAATGGCCATTTTTCAAATGGTCTCAGAATTCGACGAAATTAGCTTTGTTAGGACCGTATCATCAATATGAAGCTAGAAAAGATTTTTCGGGAATTTTTCTGGTTAGTGTGTGGCCCCGGTAAATTGAAATGCACATTCGAATTCAATATATAGAGTTATATGTGGATTTTGACGAAAGCTGATAGAAACGATCGAATCAGCTTACGATACATATCCAATTGTGTTCAGAATGGGGGTAGTTAGCTATGAACGACAGTCGGTGGGTTCGATTTCGAGGTCGAAATAAAAGGTTGCTTTTTGAAATTAAATAATTAAATATAAAAAATATAATAATCTCTCTCTCCCCTTATTCCCTCTCAGCACCCCCCCCCCCCGATTTCATTTTCAACCGAAATAAAAAAAATGGAAGGGGGGGATCGCGATCTCGCCCCCCCCCCTCCGGTTCGCCGCCGCCGCCGCCCAAGGCGGGGCCACAGAATCCCCCTCCCCTCTTCTCCTCCCGATCTTCTCCCACCACCTTTAAACCATCGTGCCACGCCAGAGAGACCCCACCGTCGAGCTCCACCCACGCCGCACCACCCCCACCATCGTCTGACCGCCTTCCTGCTGCCATGTTCCCCTCCGACGACCTTTACAACACCTCCTCCTCCGAAAACAGTAAGCTTTCCCTTTTTAGTTTATTTTAATTCAATTTTAATTTATAAAAATACATAGAAATGATTAGATTCTTCGTTAGGGAAAATGATGATTTTTGTTAAGATAAAGATTAGATTTTTATGTCATGAAAAATATTATTTTTACCTTATGAACGAAGTGATTTTTATATGAATGTTATGCATTGAAAAGACGAGGTTTTTAACGATAAAAAGGTTGAATTTTTATAAAGTAGAAAGCTTTGAATTTTCATATGAAGTAAAAATAGAATTTTTATCTATATAGTAGCGGTGTAAAAATAGAATTTTTATCTATATAATAGCGGTGTAAAAATAGAATTTTTATCTATATAGTAGCGGTGTAAAAATAGAATTTTTATCTATATAATAGCAGTATAAAAATAGAATTTTTATATACATAGCAACAATATAAAAATGTGATTTTTATATATGTAGTGGCTACGGACAGTGAAATGGACAAAAGGCGAGCACGACGAAGATTTATACATAATAAGAGTCGTGGCGTTTGGTTTAGCTAGGTGAGAACTTCTCACTTTAAATCTTGTTTTCTAGTTAAAATATATACTAGGATGCAGACGGTGCTTAGTAGCACCCGACACCCGTCGTCCACAGACCATGGATGACTTGTATGTTTGATTGTTTGTTGTGGTGAAAATTGATTGTGTGATGTGAGATGAAATAAAATATTTATATTGTTAAAAATATTTTATCGTTAAAAATATAATTTTTAACGGGTATGTGAATAAATAAATATTCATAAACAAATCGAACGATTTGTTTATATACACTGATTTGACTAATATTGATTGGGACGATAAATTTTACACATCGCCCAACTGCACAAATGATATTTAGTGTTTGTGGATTGAAACCCCACACGGGTGTTGGGATGATATTTGGCGTACACTAATTTCAATTATTTAATAGTATGTCGATCGATTGGTCGACAGATTGTGTAAATGTTAATTATTTATATTTAATGCTTATGCAGTTGTGTGGTGCACTTTAGATGATGGTTGATTATTTATCGTTGTTATTATATACATGTGTTGTATGGAAACCATATAATTAACATTATATGGTAATTGATTGGGCCTCATTCCAATTAGGAAAATAAAGAATAGAATAAAATATATATTCATGTGTTGAATAATATAATAGTTATGTGTTGACAGTGCCCGCGTGTTGAGAATATTCATGTGTTGAGTAAAATATTTTAAACAATAAAATTTACATCTTTATCATATTTAAGATTATAAACTAAGTGGAAACTAAATAAGATGAGTGGTTTCCTGGGTATTGATCTGATGTTGGTTTCGGCCTTCGGGGTTAATACTTGGGAAATCATTCTCTTACTACTTTACGGTTGGAGTCTGATTAAAAATCAAACGATAGATACCATAATTTTATAAAAATATATTAAATAATAGAAATAGTCATGTGTTGACGATGCTCATGTGTTGAGAATATTCATGTGTTGAAAAAATATAGATTCATGTGTTGAATAGGATAAATATTCATTTGTTGAATTGAACAACAAAGTTATTGAAATATTTAAAGCTGTGTTGATTAGAGATGCGCATTTTGACGCAAACGATATTTATATCGATTATATTCGTTTCTACAATGATTATAGAAAAGGAAGTGATTTCAAAATATAACGTCTTGAAAATATTATCATTTGTGTATCGATGATGTGGAATATTCAATTTTGATTCGAAATTGAATATAAAGTTGAAATCGTTTCGAAAACGAATTTAAAACGATTTACAAAAAACGTTTTAAAAGGAAATCGACGAAATATAATATATATATATTTATATATATATTATATATATAATGGCCTGAATAGAACGCATCGCGCTGCGGCAGTTCGTGAATTTTGTCCATTGACTTCGAATGAACATTACGGGAGATCCGACCATCGGATTCTCCTAAAACCGGAACCGTTGGGTTCGTATCGAAAAGAGCTTTCCAATGAATATTAGAAATTTGAAATCTAACAGTTGGATTTGGTATTATGTCCAAATCAAATTTGGAAAAGGTCGCTGTAAGTGCAGTTCGATGTCCGTTGATGGAAATCGACTGTACGGGCCTTGATAAAATTATTAAAAATATCCATAAGTTGTGTAAAATCATAAGAAATGATTTGTGAAGAATTGGGATGAAAATTTCCAAATTTGAAAAGATAAAAATATATCGTAATGAACTAGTTTATAACTAGAAATAAAAATCCAATTATTTTTAAATAAATAAAATGGATTGAAAGTGATTTTAAAAATAATCAGAATTTCCAATTTGTGAAGTGGGAGAGATTTGAATCGAAATTATCTTTGGAATATTTCGATGCTGGGTTTCGTGATTATACAGATATTGTTATGGGAATTTGAAAGATATATTATATCGTTATTTCCAATACGATATTTGTTGGTCGTAGAATTTGATATTGAATATAAGCCGATATATTTTCTATTTAGAGCCTTGTATTTAATATCAAATGTGATTTAGGTTTGTTGTGAATGTTGTCTTCATTAACACTGTTCTTAAACCCAGTTGAGAAAAAGATTAAATCTTTCTATTTAGATTTAATGAAGTGCACCAATTAAATAATATTAATTGGAATTGAATTTAAAATGTGATTTGGGTTTATCGTGAGTGGGGTTTTGAATAACACCTGTTCTTTAACCCGATTAACAATAGAATATGATTTTGGATTTATCGTGAATCGTGTTTTGAGATGACATTGGTTCTTTAACCCAGTTAAGGACGGGATATTGATTTTTGAGAAGAATAAAACTAAGTGGAGTTTTAATGAATCTTTAATTAGATTGAAATGTGAATTGATAATTTAAATTATCAAATCCAAAAAGTGATCGAGAATGGAGTATCACCAGTTTTGCTCCAACCGATAATTAAATCTTTAATTAGATTTGAACGTGAAATGGTAACTAATTTTACCGATAACACCGTGGTGTTAGATATGGAGTATTACCAGTTTTGCTCCATGGGATGAATAGGTTGGGATTGGGAAATAAAATAAATAATTACTTCGGTGTGATTCGCTAATCCCGGCTAGTTTGAAAAACCATAATATGGTTTGAAATGATATCCAAAGGAAGATTAAAGAATAAATTTAGAAGAATTTATCTTTGATAAAATTAATGGGAACCTTTCCCTAAGAGTGTGAAAATTTGAATAAAAGAATATTCTGAATTGGAATGAGGCATATGTTGTGTTTGTGTAACATTTGTTTATTATATACGCGGGTTATTCGGAAAGGCCGGGTTTATACCCATTCTGAATAACCGATTCGACGATACGTCGAAGATCAAGACGGTGGTTGAAGATCGGAAGTCTTCACATCGTTTGGGTGATTACTGATGATCTTGATTGGGCTATACACCCAAGATGAGGGAATCAGTTGGTGATCGTCCAGACGTACTTGGAGATCGATGGATATGCGAGGAAAGTGCCTCCGGTTTCGTTCAGACCCAGAACGAACTTGTAAATGGACTGTGTGCCTGACATTGGATTTTATTCTGTGTTGATTGATCTCTATTAAATATACATCTGTTTGGCGGCGGAGAATTTATTCTCTTGCTTAACGCCCTTCTCTGAGACGTACGAGCTCATAGGTTGTATATCGATGGACATCAGTCGCATGGAGTGAATTGCCTGTGTGGCACGCCAAAGTGGCAAATGATCAAGGCTTCTGTTGAAAAGCAAAGTCTTGTGGTTAATGATCAAAGCACAGCCTGTGTGGCATAGCTTTGTGTATAGCGTGAATTCGCGAGCCTCACACCTCGGTATGAGTCAAAAACGGGATATGGACTGTTGGGAGAACACGACGTTTCTTTCTAGCTAGTGGTGGTGTTAGTGCTTAAACTGGCTGACATTTATACACTTTTCACCTGTGTGGTTGTTGGAATGCGAGGCGCCTCGGATATCGGTCTGAAAGGACCGAGAAGCAAGTGTTCAGGAATAATTAATCCTCAAAAGTAAGAGAGGACCGGCCCAACCGATTCCAAGGATCGTTGTGTGTGGCCTGATACATTTGCTAGAGTGTCTCGAACGGAAAGGAGCTTGCCACTTGCCTCGATTCATGATGGAATCCAATTTCCAATACGTGATAATTCGGTTTTATTTGTAGAACCTAGTATGGCGACATGGTAGATGGCAGCTATGCCGCCTATGATTGATACTTATGATTGAAATTGTTTTGAAACTATACACTTATAGTAATATCAAAATAATGTGTTTTAAACGTAACAAGCATGCTTTGGCTATTATAAGGTAAAAGCCCTGTCCTCCGTCTTGCGTTGCATTGTGTGATGGGACCTGGGTCTTATAATAGCTTCATTTTTCTTTATTTAGCATTGCGCTGTTTATTTTATGCACTGGTATTCTTGGGAGGAAACTCGTTCCATGTTATACGGCGTGGTCCCTTGATTTACCTAACTTTAAAAATAAAGATTAATAACTGCTTTAGTTCTCACACCAGTCACATGACTGACCTGGAGTTTATTGTTTTAACCTAAACTCTGGGTGCCCCTATTTTCCACACGGACAGCTAGTAGTTTTGGTTTTGCAGATTTTTATTCACAGGATCCTGATTTACAGCTGGAACGATACTCAGAAAGCTATGTATCCGTGTATTACTTCTAGTTGTGTTTTGTATTGTTTTTCCGCTGCAATGTAATTTATTTTAATCTCTGATATTTATCGAATGTGTAATATTTATTCATACCCTGTATATTCTTGAATTCTGATGGAATTGTTGTAATAAACAATGAAATGTTCTTCTGTTTGTGTCGCGATGTGGCTTGTTCTCAACGCAATTCGTTCTTTCCTTCACGGGGAAGTTCGGTTCGTGTCACCTATAGGTAAGCATAACTGACATAGGGCTATGTAATTAAAGACACCTAAGGGTATACATGGTCAATGGAAAACCTAGTGGGGATACAAGACAAAGGGGAGAGCTTGTATCATATTGTGTGGGACCCATTTCAATCAGTAACCTGGAGTTGGTATCAAGTAAGGACCTCCGTACTAGGCGGAGAAGGGGCACGCTTATTGATTGATTGTAAGAGATCCAAACGAGACGGATGGTGTGGGCGGCGCAAACCGCCCGGGGACATGTGCGTGCATGGGGCTGGGAAAAGGGGCTAAGACAACCGTGACACCAGTAGATATGGTTGTGCACATTATAGGTTGCCACCTTAGGGAAGTGATACCCCCTACTGGGGGGCCAGCACAGGATATCTACAGAGTAGGGAGCCGATCGATTAGGGTAGTGGTTAGGGTATACTCGGACGTATGCCCTAAGTCTACCAACTTATAGTGGAAGGGATCATCTCATTTTAAATTATACTAGTGATAGTGCAGAGTAGTCATTAGTAAAGCATGTATATATGTAATGACCCGCATTCTACGCATCGGAGGATCGTATAATATTTATTTCCTTCTTATATGAAGTTGTATGGTCATGTAACTTTGGGAAACATCCATTAGAGTCATTTCCCATGTTCATGATTTTTTGTTGATTTTTAAATGACCATTTTGCCCCTAGTTGGTACTGTTTTGGCCATAACTTTTGATTGGAAAGGAATTTTGACCTGAAACCACTTCCATCGGATTCGTTTGATGGTTTGCCTTTCCGTAGAGTGGTCATAATAGCCAAACGGACTTACCGTTTGGGAGATATGGCTGAAATAAGGTTTGGAAGGTGATAAACTACTTAACCGGGCCAAATCGGGTGATTAGTGAGTAGGCCCATAACCCATTTCGGGACTAGGGTTATGGGGAGGCTGAAATGAGATAGAGGATCATTCCATTTCAGTTTTCTAGCCTCCACTTATCACCAAGGAACCCTAAAAATGGCCTCCAACCTCTAAATCACCTCTAAATCACCTTTTGGTCAAGGATTTGGCTTAGCAACCCCTAATCAAGGAAGATCTACACCAAATCAACATTGGAGCTGCTGTTTAGCATTAAGATTCACATCAAATCAGAGATTTATTTCAGATCTTAGTTTATTTGTGGCTAAGGTGAGTGATTTGCATAGTTTTACACTAATTATGGTTAGTTAAGGGTAATTAGTGTTAACTAGCGAATTTAAGCATGATAAAATTCGGGAAAAATGTTCATAAATTCTTAAATGATGTTTTAGACCTCTGATATGAATTTGGGTTAATTTGGTTAAGTTTTGCTAATCGTATCATTAGTTTCACCTAAATATGCTTAAGGGGAAATATGGGATTTTGGGTATGTTTGATCCATTTATATCTATCATATTGATGTTTTGATGTTTGTGGTTGATTATGCATGTTGCTATGACTGTATGAAATGCTTTGTGATTAGTTAGAATAGTTGGAATGGTCGAA
The DNA here is from genome assembly GCA_030737875.1 of Allium sativum. Taxonomy (NCBI): domain Eukaryota; kingdom Viridiplantae; phylum Streptophyta; class Magnoliopsida; order Asparagales; family Amaryllidaceae; genus Allium; species Allium sativum. The sequence continues at coordinate 252,860,481 of CM060927.1, read as the reverse complement.
AACGCCGTCGAGCGGCGTAAACAACTCGCTGGACAAGGTGCAGGGATTCAGATCGGATAGGGGATTGAGGGCCGATCAGATCGCCCTATGGGATCGTGGGACATCACCACGAGTCGAGTCATCTCCTCCGAACCGAACCATCTGCGCAAGGCCCATGAGCACCAACCGCGAACTGCTACCCGATCTGATCCACTTGTGCTTCGCATCACGATCCGACTAGAGGAAAGCAGCATCCACGAACCGATGCACTACGAGACGCCGATCCGAACCGGGGGAGCCACGAGCTGGAGGAGCGCGATCCGACCCGTATGGGGTATTCCGATCCGAACCGAGGAGAGGAGCACGATCCGAAGCAAAGAGAAAGAGGACCGTGATGACGATCCGAACCGTGGCAAGCTGGAGACCCGACCCGATCCAGTGAAGAAGGAGCATTCTGATCCGAACTGAACCGATGAAGACTGATAACCCGAGATGCAAAGGTAGTCCAAATGAAGGGTATTGACTCAGGATCTAGATAGGAACCAATGAGTGGACTTCATGAGTTGGACTTTGCTGCGGGACGTGTGCTAAGGAGTTGTCGACGTTCATAAATTCGATTCACCACTGAAAGGAATGATGGGCTATTTATTAGTGCAGTAGGGTCATTACGACCTGAGGGGCAAGGTGATGGTAGCAAGACTACGTTATCAGTGCAGTGGGGTCATTATGACCTGAGGGGCAAGGTGATGCGTAGTAAGACTATGAGCCAGTGCAGTGGGGTTCTTGTGACTCCATGGGGAAGAGTGGACATAGTAAGGATTAGTAAGGCTATGAGCCAGTGCAGTGGGGTCATTTTGACTCCATGGGGAAAAGTGGACATAACAAAGGATTTGCGGCTGCGTTATCAGTGCAGTGAAGACATTTATGACTTCATGGGGCAAAGTGATCGTAGCAAGGTATGTTGGGTGATCGAAGTGGTGAATATCGTATGCTTTACGCACTGAGTGAGAGATGTGAGGATGGATGCTATGTTTGATTGTTTGCCATCATTATGACATGCACACCTCCCCCACCTCCGTATCTTTACACCGTTTGATATGGTACCTTAGAGTGTTGTACAGTATGTAGTGCTAACTCTTTGGTTGCAGGTCCAGGTTCAGGTATGTTTTAGTCTACCGGTTATTGTTCATTTTAGATGCTTATCGCTCATACCAGGCTTTATGTCTGACCCAGAGTTTTATGTCTCCTCTTATTACTCTGGGTGCTCACACGAGCAGACTAGAGACAGGTCAGCTGGTGATGCGCGAGTAGTTGATTCGGAGGCGGGCAGTAGGCTTCCACGTATGATATATATACACATTCTCCCTGTGTCGTTGGTGGTCGCTACTTGGGCATTAGTAGTGTACCTCCTTTATCTTACTTTTGCTTTGAGACAGTTTGAAAGTTGTAATAAGCTGTATTTTGGATTTCCGCTGCTATGATGTTTAGTTCTGATTTTCAGCTTATGCACTGTCTCTCCTATTTTATGTCAAGTATGTTATTATTATATTTTATTCTATGCGCTGTGAGACATTCTACAGGTTCTTTGTATATTCATTTACTTCTTCCCTTTCCTTCTCACGACCCGTTCCGTGCTAACTGGGCATGTGTACAGCGCACTTTTGGAGTAAATGTCGGTTGGTGCGGGGCGGGCCATCACACTTAGTATCAGAGCTCTAGGTTGCGTAGTTAACCTAGGGAAAGACACCAGGGAGAGATAGTACGTATATGAGAGCGCGTATTTGTGATTACTTTGGTTTTCAAAACTATGTATATATATACTATTAGTAGTATAAGAATGAAGTCGCACTGCACTAGCACCACTATGGGGTCGTTAATCGTTTCCCTTTTTCAGATTGACGATGAGCCGAGACACGAGGGGTGTTGGTAGAGGGACCAACCATGGAAATGCCGCTGACATGAGGGCAATGTTTACTAACCTTATGAGAGACATGCTTAGAGAAGTGCAAGGGGCAGTTCCCAATCCCGGAGTTGGTGTTGGCCCAGTAGTGCAGGCGCCTAGGGTCGATTTCGCCAAGTTGTGCAAAGATTACACTAATCTTGGTGGGAAGCCGTTCCACGGGACGGAGTCGGCCATAGATGTTCAAGATTGGGTGGATAGCTGTGACCGTATCTTTGATGACTTGGGTCTTGAGGATGCGATGAAGAGAAGGCTAGCGTCTCGTCAGCTGCAAGGGTGAGCGATGAATTGGTGGAATGCCATAAGAACAGCTACTCCAGAGGACCAGGTTACTTGGGATCAGTTCAAGGCTCGCTTTAGCGAGAAGTTTATTCCAGCTGCCCAGAAGTCAGTGTTGTTTAAGAGGTTCTTGGAACTCAAGCAGAACGGAAGGGAAGTTTCTGATTATATCGCTGAGTTCGACACTTTGTCGAAGTATGGACTGTCTCTTATCGATACTCCTGAGAAGAAGAATGAGAAGTTCATTACTGGTTTGGATGGATACTTGGGGGAAAGGCTTATCAACCACATCGATGAAACTTTTGAATCAATCGTGGGGAAAGCTTTGAGATCAGAGAGTCTTTACCCTAAGTCAAAGACTGAGGCTGCATCTGCAGAAGGGCCAAAGCCGCAAGCAGGCGGTGGAGGCAAGAATAACTCTCAGAATAAGAGGAAGCAGGACCAATCTAAGGGTGGCCAGAAAAAGAGCAAGAAGGATGTTGAGTGCTTCAGCTGTGGTAAGAAGGGCCATTATGCTAAAGAATGTCGGGCCAAGCCAGCGGAAAGGAAGTGCTACAACTGTGGTCAAGTGGGACATCATAAGGATAAGTGTCTGCAACCTCTTAAGGAGAAGCAGATTGTGAAAGCATATGCTATTGATGCTGTTCCTTCTTCGTTGAATGCCCGAACTGCGGCGGAGAAAGGAAAGAATGTTGTTATTCAAGGTATGCTTTCTATTTATGATGTACTAGTTCGAGTTTTGTTTGATACTGGGGCTTCCCGTTCCTTCATATCTAGTGACCTGGTAGATAGGTTGGGACTGGAACCCGAGATAGTCGATAGACCATTGATTGTGACGAACCCGATTGGTGGTTCGACTAGCCTTAGTATGATTTACAGGAATTTGGTCTTATCGAGTCATGGATGTATGTTTGTATGTGATTGCTTTGTTTTGGGCTTTACTGGGTATGGCATTATATTGGGAGTCGATTTGCTCCAAAGATACGGGGTGGTGGTGGACTGTGAGGGCTTTTTGGTGACAGTGAGGGCGGATGATGGGCGGAGGGCAGTGTTTGGTAGTCTACCTAGTGATGGGGTTATGGCTAGTTTTGTAAATTCTCTCGACATCCCGCAGGATGAGTTGTCAGATGTGCCCGTGGTTGGCCAGTATACGGACGTCTTCGAGGAGGTGACCGGGCTTCCACCACACCGAGAGATTGAGTTCCGTATTGATTTAGTGAAAGATGCCAGACCTATAGTGATGCCACTTCGTCGTATGGCACCAAGGGAGCAGCGAGAGCTCGGGGTGCATGTCAGCAATCTTTTGAAGAAGGGATTTATTAGAAGGAGTGTCTCCGAGTGGGAGCACCGGTTGTGTTTGCCACTAAGGCAGATGGTTCCCTTCGGTTGTGTGTGGACTATCACGAGTTGAATAAGGTGACGAGGAAGAATAAGTATCCCCTACCACGGATAGATGATTTGTTTGATCAACTGGAAGGAGCAAGTGTGTTCTCCCAGTTGGACCTCGCGACAGGATTTCATCAGCTTCGAGTAGCAGATGAGAGTGTTCCAAAAACGGCATTTACGACGCCGTCTGGATTTTATGAGTGGTTGGTCATGCCATTTGGGTTGACCAATGCACCGGCCTATTTTGTGGATCTTATGAATCGAGTATTCAGAGATCAGTTGAATAAGTTTGTTCTTGTGTTCGTGGATGATATCCTTGTTTATTCAAGGACAGAGGAGGAACACAAGGGACACTTGAGGATAGTGATGGAGGTGTTGAGGAAACACCAATTGAAAGAGAAATTCTCTAAGTGTCATTTTTGGAGAAGGGAAGTAAGATTCTTGGGTCATATTGTTTCAGAGAGTGGTATTGCCGTGGACCCTGCGAAGGTGGCTACGGTACAGGATTGGCCTATACCCAAGAATGCAATAGATGTAAGAAGTTTCTTGGGATTAGCTGGATATTATCCTAAGTTTATACAGGACTTCTCCAAGATAGCAACACCGTTGACTCAGTTGACTAAGAAGAATCAGTCCTTCGTCTGGGACGGAGTGTGTGAGGATGCCTTCAAGAGTCTAAAAGAGAAGTTGACGTGTGCGCCAGTGTTAGTCATTCCTAAAGGGAATGAAGAGATGACGGTATACACGGATGCTTGTGGTACCGGACTAGGTGCAGTGTTGATGCAAGGAGGTAGGGTTGTAGCTTATGATAGTCGACAGTTAAAGCTGCATGAGAAGAAGTATCCTACCCATGATTTGGAATTAGCAGCGACTGTGTTTGCGCTGAAGATGTGGAGACACTATCTCTTGGGAGAAAGATTTGAGTTGTTTACCGATCATAAATCGTTAAAGTATCTCTTCTCTCAGAAAGATCTGAATCTCCGTCAGCAGAGATGGTTAGAGTTCTTGGCTTCGTATGATTTTGATATCGCATACACACCTGGGAAGGGTAATGCGGTAGCCGATGCCTTGAGTAGGAGACATGCCAGCTTAGGGGCAATGTTTCTTGAGTGGAAGCAACTGGAGTATATCGCGGGGTTTGATTTCAGACCAAAGTGCGAATTGGACCCAGTTATGCTAGCTAGTTTGACGATCAGACCTACTTTGATAGAGCAGATTGGTTCCAGCCAGAGGGACGATCCTAACCTATTGGAAATCATCTCCAAGTTAGAGATGGGTATCGATGAGGAGATGAATGTATATGGGCTTGATCGAGATGGATGGCTTCGAAAGAATGGAAGACTAGTTGTGCCCAACGTGAATGGTTTGAGAGATGAAGTGCTTAGAGAATGTCATCACTCAAAACTAACCATATATCCTAGTGGTAATAAGATGTATCGAGACATGAGACAGACTTACTACTGGGAAGGGATGAAAAGAGACGTTGGGAAGTTTATATCCAAATGCATGAATTGCCAGCTAGTTAAAGCCGAGCAAAAGAAGCCTAGTGGGTTATTGCAACCATTAGAAATTCCCGAATGGAAATGGGAGCAGGTCTCAATGGATTTCATCGATGGCTTACCAAGGACTAGATCGGGATACGATAGCATTTGGGTAATTGTGGATCGATTGACTAAAAGTGCAAGATTTATACCAGTCAAATCGACCAGAACGGCAGCCAAGTTGGCAGAATTGTATATGAAGTGGGTAGTGAGATTTCATGGAGTACCCAAAAGCATTGTGAGTGACCGAGACCCGTTGTTCACTAGTGGGTTTTGGAAAAGCTTACAAGAGGCTCTAGGGTCAGGATTACATCTCAGTACCGCATATCATCCTCAGACCGACAGTCAGACGGAGAGAGTGAATCGTATATTGGAAGATCTCTTGAGAGCTTGTATATTGGACTTTGGTGGATCATGGGATGACCATTTGCATCTAGTAGAGTTTGCATATAATAATAGCTACCAATCTAGTATCGGTATGGCTCCATATGAAGCTTTGTACGGAAGACCGTGCAACTAACCATCATGTTGGATAGAGATTGGCGAGAAGTTTGTGCTTGGACCAGATGTGGTGAGGGAAACTTCAGATAAGATTAAGATCATTCAGCAACGAATGAAAGCTGCCCAAGACAGGCAGAAGAGTTATGCTGATAAGAGGAGAAGAGACTTGAAATTCTCCGTTGGTGACTTGGTGTTCGTCAAGATTTCTCCGATAAAGAGCGTGATTCGATTTGGCAGGAGAGGCAAGTTGGCACCAAGATTTGCTGGCTCATTCCTTGTTCTTGAACTAGTCGGGAATTTGGCTTATAAAGTTGGCTTACCAGAGAAAATGGCGGGAGTTCACAATGTGTTTCATGTTTCCCAACTAAGGAAGTTCGTTCACGACTCAGATATGACTATTTCACCTGATCAGTTAGAGGACTTCGAAGTAGAACCCGAGGCGGTTGGGAGCCGCATGCCGATTCGTATTGTGGGGCACGATACGAAGCAACTTCGAAGGAAGGCGGTGAAGCTAGTCAAGGTTCAGTGGGGCGAGGAAGAGGATGATTGTACTTGGGAGGCAGAGGAGAGCATTAGGAAGGCATATCCAGAACTCTTTGCCTGATAAGATTTACTTTGTGATTTAGTTACTCCGCATGCTAGGATAGACTTATTTTGCTTGTTTGCATGTTTGATTGTTGTTTTATGATTGATAGGCATGCGGGACCTTTGTGTGTGTTTTGATTAGGAAATTTCGGGGGCGAAATTTCTTAAGGGGGGAAGAGTGTAATGAACCGCATTCTACGCATCGGAGGATCGTAGAATATTTATTTCCTTCTTATATGAAGTCATATGATCATGTAACTTTGGGAAACATCCATTAGAGTCATTTCCCATGTTTATGATTTTTGTTGATTTTTAAATGACCATTTTGCCCCTAGTTGATACTGTTTTGGCCATAACTTTTGATTGGAAAGGAATTTTGACCTAAAACTACTTCCATTGGATTCGTTTGATGGTTTACCTTTCCGTAGAGTGGTCATAACAGCCAAACGGACTTACCGTTTGGGAGATATGGCTGAAATAAGGTTTGGAAGGTGAAAAACTGCTTAACCGGGCCAAATCGGGTGATTAGTGAGTAGGCCCATAACCCATTTCGGGATTAGGGTTATGGGGAGGCTGAAATGAGATAGAGGATCATTCCATTTCAGTTTTCTAGCCTCCACTTATCACCAAGGAACCCTAAAAATGGTCTCCAACCTCTAAATCACCTCCAAATCACCTTTTGGTCAAGGGTTTGGCTTAGCAACCCCTAATCAAGGAAGATCTACACCAAATCAACAATGGAGCTGCTGTTTAGCATTGAGATTCACATCAAATCAGAGATTTATTTCAGATCTTAGTTTATTTGTGGCTAAGGTGAGTGATTTGCATAGTTTTACACTAATTATGGCTAGTTAAGGGTAATTAGTGTTAATTAGCGAATTTAAGCATGATAAAATTCGGGAAAAATGTTCATAAATTCTTAAATGATGTTTTAGACCTCTGATATGAATTTGGGTTAATTTGGTTAAGTTTTGCTAATCGTATCATTAGTTTCACCTAAATATGCTTAAGGGGAAATATGGGATTTTGGGTATGTTTGATCCATTTCTATCTATCATATTGATGTTTTGATGTTTGGGGTTGATTATGCGTGTTGCTATGACTGTATGAAATGCTTTGTGATTAGTTAGAATAGTTGGAATGGTCGAAAACGCCGTCGAGGGGCGTAAACAACTCGCTGGACAAGGTGCAGGGATTCGGATCGGATAGGGGATTGAGGGCCGATCGGATCGCCCTATGGGATCGTGGGACATCACCACGAGTCGAGTCATCTCCTCCGAACCGAACCATCTGCACAAGGCCCACGAGCACCAACCGCGAACTGCTACCAGATCTGATCCACTTGTGCTACGCATCATGATCCGACTAGAGGAAAGCAGCATCCACGAACCGATGCACTACGAGACGCCGATCCGAACCCAGTGGAGCCACGAGCTGGAGGAGCGCGATCCGACCCGTATGGGGTATTCCGATCCGAACCGAGGAGAGGAGCACGATCCGAAGCAAAGAGAAAGAGGATCGCGATGACGATCCGAACCGTGGCAAGCTGGAGACCCGACCCAATCCAGTGAAGAAGGAGCATTCTGATCCGAACCGAACCGATGAAGACTGATAACCCGAGATGCAAAGGTAGTCCAAATGAAGGGTATTGACTCAGGATCCAGATAGGAACCAATGAGTGGACTTCATGAGTTGGACTTTGCTGCGGGACGTGTGTTAAGGAGTTGTCGACGTTCATAACTTCGATTCACCACTGAAAGGAATGATGGGCTACTTATCAGTGCAGTAGGGTCATTACGACCTGAGGGGCAAGGTGATGGTAGCAAGACTACGTTATCAGTGCAGTAGGGTCATTATGACCTGAGGGGCAAGGTGATGCGTAGTAAGACTATGAGCCAGTGCAGTGGGGTTCTTGTGACTCCATGGGGAAGAGTGGACATAGTAAGGATTAGTAAGGCTATGAGCCAGTGCAGTGGGGTCCTTGTGACTCCATGGGGCAAAGTGGACATAGCAAAGGATTTGTGGCTACGTTATCAGTGCAGTGAAGACATTTATGACTTCATGGGGGCAAAGTGATCGTAGCAAGGTATGTTGGGTGATCGAAGTGGTGAATATCGTATGCTTTACGCACTGAGTGAGAGATGTGAGGATGGATGCTATGTTTGATTGTTTGTCATCATTATGACATGCACACCTCCCCCACCTCCGTATCTTTACACCGATTGATATGGTACCTTAGAGTGTTGTACAGTATGTAGTGCTAACTCTTTGGTTGCAGGTCTAGGTTCAGGTTTGTTTTAGTCTACCTGTTATTATTCATTTTAGATGCTTATCGCTCATACCAGGCTTTATGTCTGACCCAGAGTTTTATGTCTCCTCTTATTACTCTGGGTGCTCAGACGAGCAGATTAGAGACAGGTCAGCTGGTGATGCGCGAGTAGCTGATTCGGAGGCGGGCAGGAGGCTTCCACGTATGATATATATACACATTCTCCCTGTGTCGTTGGTGGTCGCTACTTGGGCATTAGTAGTGTACCTCCTTTATCTTACTTTTGCTTTGAGACAGTTTGAAAGTTGTAATAAGCTGTATTTTGGATTTCCGCTGCTATGATGTTTAGTTCTGATTTCCAGCTTATGCACTGTCTCTCCTGTTTTATGTCAAGTATGTTATTATTATATTTTATTCTATGCGCTGTGAGACATTCTACAGGTTCTTTGTATATTCATTTACTTCTTCCCTTTCCTTCTCACGACCCGTTCCGTGCTAACTGAACATGTGTACAGCGCACTTTTGGAGTAAATGTCAGTTGGCGCGGGGCGGGCCGTCACAATATACCTTACCCTATCTGCCTTGTCACACCTGCCATTTGTATAGTGATCTCTCTTATCCACTTTATGCCTGTCGTGATTACCTTTATTTATTTACTGGCTAAAAGTAACTAGACTCACCATACTTATGCCTGGCCTAGTTTGCTTCGCCTTCTTTCTTCTGTCCCCCCCCCCAGGTTCACAGGGAGGAAACACCCAGGCTTAGTCAGGATTCAAATATCATTTTGCTAGGAGCTATTACTGAAGTATGGCTCAAGTTCTTGTCTCTACTATGGATTACTCTTTTTATTGGGGAATAATGTTTTCTTTTAATTCCTACGTACTCTATTATGCAAGACAGAATTATTTTGTTGTATTGGTTTTATGACTTATGGTATTGTAAACCACGGGACTATGATTTATGTCTAAAATAAAAAATTTGAAATTTCCGCTGCTATCTTATTTATATCTGTCTTGTAATTATTCTGTGTCTGTTTACCTACAACGCTTCACGAAACTTAATGCATTCCCTTAGTGAGGGACATTAACGGACGTGGGGTGTTTCAGGGCAAGTGGGCCTCCCATCAAGATATTGTCCAATGCACGTCTTCTTTTTCACCATTGCCAGTAATAATTTTAGTGAGAAGTTCAAGACATTTTCTGAAACCAAAACTAATAGTTTTGTCAAGTACAAACTAGAACTTGACTATGGTTTCTCCAAGTTATCATCGAAGAATCACATAAGCACTTGTTCTAAACTTTACCAAAGCTTTAATATTTCTGCAGTATTGTGCGTATAATCAACAGCTAAAAATGTAAGTAACTTACCAGCTTTAGAGGAGGGACATGTTCTAGAATCGATAGCATTAGCATTTCATTCCATACGGAGTTTAAATTGCTTTTGATTACTCTTGTTTTCATGGACTGAAATACAAAATAGCAACTGAATTTTAATATTTTATTTTTGTAAATAAAAAAGAACATGGTTTCATTAGTTATATTTACCTGATGTCCTAATGTGAGAATGACATAAGGATCACTATGATGAGATCTCGGACCACTTGGTTTTTGCCTCTTATAACATTGACTTTAAAAAGTCCTACAAACTCAACCATGCTACTCTATATCAAATTAATGAAATATATAAAACTAAAGAGAGTGTCAAGAGAACAGGAAATATACCTCTTTCTACATGATACTCTGTTGCTCATTCTCTTTTTTTCTCCAGCTATTCCGGAATGCACTTCGTATACCTGAATAGTGCTTATCAAACTATTTTGTATGTTGCTTGTCAAATTTACTAGAGCTGGACACGTTATTCTGCATTTAGGACGCAGATAAAGGTGGAACTTGCATGTTTGAGTTTACAAACAGTTGAAGTTCATACTTTCTCCTGATCATTTGCAAGTAAGAAGAAGAAATTACAACCAAGCTCAAACTTTTTTGTCAAGTTAATATCAATAGCATACCTAATGAAATCGGAACGCTCCTCAGTGGAAAACTTGGGTTTTAGCATTTTTTATATTTTCAAGAAGACGAGCTTTGTATATCAAATTCACAGCTGCATTGCCCCCACTATCAATCAATGAATCAACTTGCTTGTCCGCCCACTCATCTAATTTGACAGACAAGACCTACAAAAACAGAAAGCAACACATCATAATTCCGGCTAAAGGCAATTATATGTATTAGAGTAAAGAGATCTACATTTGTATTTCTGGCTGTATTAAAGCATGCACCACAATCTCCGTTGATTAGTCAGGCAACCAATATTTGTGCTTTTTCTAATAAATAGAGAACAAGAAAGAGATAGAAAGCACTACGACTTTTCTAAAGCCAGATGAAGCGAAATCAATGCAAAGTGGCTGCTGAAATAGCTTGACGTATATATTTCAGCTGAAAATAAAAGGAAAAAGCACTCAACATCTAAACCGACGAGTATAGGAACACTGAATACATAAATCTTCTCAGTTTGTATACCTAAAGTAAAAGAAAAACCAACCAAGCCTAGAAGCAAAATAAACCTTACCTCGCTCTCTGTTGCCCTGCTTCTCTTCCCCAGCCAATCATTCTCCATGACCAAGACCAGCATCTCGGACTCCACAACCTCCAACAAACACCGTTGTAGCTCGATCTTCCTCGAAGAATCCTCATGCACTTTCCGAAAGGCCTCCATCTCCACCATAAGAAAGTTCCTCTTGGCTATACTGAAAACAAACACGGTGGAGATATCACCATAAGAAAGTTCCGAAAGACCACAACCGACTCACCATGATCTAAAACGAAGCAGGACGACTCAGATATGTCAGACATGGTGGAGACCGAAAATCAGTTAGTTTTTTTTAATGAGCCGGCGAATGAAGTTATCGATATTTAGGGTTTCTCTTTGGATTTGGGTCTCGTGAGTTTAGTTGGGTCTCGTGACAATTTCAGAACAAATTAAAAGCGGGCTGTGGAGGGAAACGGAAAATTCAGATCGTATTAAAAGCAATACGGGTCTGCGGAGGGAAATGAAAATTGACCACGTTTTTAGAATGAAAAAGAGTGTACTTATGCTTATAATCCATTTTACTACTTATGCTTATAAACAGTTAAGAAATTAAAAATATGATGATATAAATAGTTTTATGCAAATAATAATCATTTATAGACAAAACGGTGAGACCAGAGACTTTCTAATTAACATAGTGTTACATCAAGGTTCGGCTTTTAGCCCCTATATTTTTGCATTAGTGATGGATGAAATCACAAAAGATATACAAAGGGAGATTCCTTGGTGTATGCTCTTTGGCGATGATGTTGTGCTGATTGATGAAAGTAGAATAGGGGTTAATCGACAACTGGAGTTGTGGAGGGAGACCTTGGAATCAAAGGTTTTCAGGCTTACCAGAACTAAAACATAGTATATGAAGTGTGAGTTTAGCAGTGTCAGGTCAGATGACGGAGAGGTTACCCTGGTCGGTAGAGTGGTACCCAAGAAGGAATCGTTTCGATACTTAGGATCTATGTTGCAGTTTGATGGGGAGATTGATAAGGATGTTAGTTTTAGAATTCAAGCAGGATGGGTGAAATGGAGACTAGCATCTGGCATTCTCTGTGATAGGAAGATTCCTCGGAAGCTTAAAGGAAAGTTCTATAGGATAGCAATCAGGCCTGCAATTTTATATGGTGTAGAATGTTGGCCTACTAAGTGGCAACATGTCCAGAAGATAAGCGTAGCAGAGATGCAGATGCTGTGCTGGAGCCATGGGCATACCAGATGAGATCGGATTAGAAATGAGGATATTCGCGAAAAACTTGGAGTTGCACCTATTGAAGAGAAATTAGTCCAATACCGCTTGAGATGGTTTGGACATATCCAACGTAGACCATACGATGCACCTGTGCGCGTTGGAATTATAGGCCGTGCCGAAGGCCCAAAGAGAGGTAGAGGTCGACCTAAAATGACATGGGAGGAGATAATAAAGAGAGATTTAAGTAACTGGAGTTTATCTGAAGAGCTGGTAGTTGATAGGAGTGCATGGAAGTTGGCAATCCATGTACCAGAACCTTAGGGTTTTTTTTTTTAAAAAAATCTGTTTAATTATATTAGACTTTATTTCACGTTTATTGAACCTTTTTACTTTTTATTACTATTTTAGATTTTATTTCACTTTTATTGAACCTTTTTACTTATTATTATTTAAAAAGAAACCCTTTATCAGACGACTTTTTATCTGTTTGGTTATTTTAAACCCTTTATATATATTATTATCATCATTATTTATTTTATTTTATTTTAATTTTGGGTTCTATATCTAGCCAACCCCTACTTGTTTGGGATATATGGCTTTGTTGTTGTTGTTGTTTTAATTAGTACATCATTAATTATTACTTATTAAAAAATTATTGTAAATTATTAATTACTAGTACTTAAAAGTGAATTATTCATAAATTATTTATTAATATTTATTTATTTACATATTATTGATTATAAATTATTATTTATTACTTGTTGATTGATTGTTAATTATTAAATAGAATTATTTCATATTTTAAATTAATTTTAATTCTTTATATTTAATAGTAGTTATTAGTGATTATATATTAATAATTAAACAGATTTTAAAAAAAACTAAGGTTCTGGTACATGGATTGCCAACTTCCATGCACTCATATCCACTACCAGCTCTTCAGATATACTCCAGTTACTTAAATCTCTTTTTATTATCTCCTCCCATGTCATTTTAGGTCGACCTCTACCCCTCTTCGGGCCTTCGGCGCGGCCTATAATTCCAACTTGCACAGGTGCATCGTATGGTCTACGTTGGATATGTCCAAACCATCTCAAGCGGGGTTGGACTAACTTCTCTTCAATATGTGCAACTCCAAGTTTCCTGAATATCCTCATTTCTAATCCAATCTTGTCTGGTTTGCCCACAGATCCAGCGCAGCATCCGCATCTCTGTTACACTTATCTTCTTGACGTGTTGCCTCTTAGTAGGCCAACATTCTGCGCCATACAACATTGCAGGCCTGATTGCTGTCCTGTAGAACTTTTCTTTAGGCTTCTGAGGAATCTTCCTATCACAGAGAATGCCAGATGTTAATAGCCATTTCATCCATCCTGCTTGAATCCTAAAACCAACATCCTTATCAATCTCCCCATCAAACTGCAACATAGATCCTAAGTATCGAAACGATTCCTTCTTGGGTACTACTCTAGCGGCCAGGGTGGCCTCTCCGTCATCTGATCTGACATCGCTAAACGCACACTTCATGTACTCTATTTTAGTTCTGCTAAGCCTGAAACCCTTTGATTCCAAGGTCTCCCTCCACAACTCCAGTTGTCGATTAACCCCTATTCTACTTTCATCAATCAACACAACATTATCGGCAAAGAGCATACACCAAGGAATTTCCCTCTGTATATATTTTCTGATTTCATCCATCACTAATGCAAATATATAGGGGCTCAAAGCCGAACCTTGATGTAACCCTATGTTAATTGAAAAGTCTCGGGTCTCACCATCGCATGCCCTGACACTAGTCACAACCCCCTCGTACATATCCTTAATAAGGGTAATATACTTTGATGGCATTCTCTTCCTTTCTAGCGCCCACCACATAACCCTCCTCGGCACTCTGTCATAAGCTTTCTCCATGTCAATAAAAACCATGTGGAGATCTTTCTTCTGCTCCCTGTATCTCTCCATGAGTTGCCTAACCAAGAAAATCGCCTCAGTGGTTGACCTTCCAGGCATAAAACCAAATTGATTCCTAGAGACACTTGTCAACCTCCTCAGACGCTGCTCGCAAACTCTCTCCCAAAGCTTCACTGTATGACTCATAAGCTTAATTCCTCTATAGTTTATGCAACTTTGAATATCTCCTTTATTCTTGAAGATTGGAACTAAAATGCTTCTCCTCCACTCATTTGGCATTTTGTTTGATTTGAAAATATTATTAAACAACTTAGTTAGCCATGTTATCCCTGCATCTCCAAAGCATCTCCATACCTCAATAGGAATGTCATCGGGCCCTACCGACTTGCCTGATTTCATCCGTTTCAACGCCCCCTTTACCTCAACTTCTTGAAATCTCCGCACAAAATGTCTATTGGTGTTGTCGACAAAGTCTTCCAAATCGATCGAAGAGCTATCACTATATTCGTTGAAAAGCTTATTAAAGTATTCTCTCCACCTATTCTTTATCTCATCGTCCTTCACCAAAAGTTTATCATTCTCGTCCTTAATGCATTTAACCTGATTGAAGTCCCTTGTCCTCCTCTCGCGTAGCCTAGCTATTATGTAAACGTCTTTTTCACCCTCCTTTGTACTTAGCCTTTGATGCAAATCTTCGTACACTCATCCTCTTACTTCACTCACTACTCTCTCTGCAGTCTTCTTTGCCACTTTGTACCTATGCATGTTCTCTTCGCTTCTATGATGGTGCATGCATTTGTAGCATTCCTTCTTCTCTTTGATAGCCTTTTGCACCTCGTCATCCCACCACCACGAATCCTTGGGTTCTCGCTTGCTTCCTCTTGTTATCCCAAATACCTCAGTAGCGACTCTCCGAATGCAAGTTGCCATTCGCATTCCACATGACATTTGCTTCTCCTTCTACATTTCGAGCTCCTTCTCCTATCACTTTATCTTTAAACACCCGTGAAGCATCTCCTTTGAGTTTCCACCATTTCGTCCTGCTAATCTTCACTCTCTTATCCTTCATCACCCGAAACCGAAACGCACATACCAAGAGCTGGTGTTGTCAGACGACACATTCTCCAGTTATGACCTTCCAATCAACACAATCTCATTTACTGTCTCTTCTAGTTAGGACAAAGTCAATCTAGCTAGGCTGTTAGCCACTACTGAAGGTGACCAGATGTGATTGCCTCTTTCTAAAGAAGGTATTAGCAATCATAAGATCAAAAGAGAGAGCGAAATTTAAAATATCTTCACCCTCATGGTTCCTACTACAAAAGCCAAAACCACCATGCACTCGCTCAAAACCCCCGCTAGATGAGCAAATATAGCCATTGAAGTCTCCTCCTATAAAAAGTTTCTCGTGAATATGCACATTTCTAACCATGACATCCAAGTCTTCCTAGAATTTCCTCTTGGCTTCTTTGCTCAGACCTACCTGTGGGGCATATGCACTAATGACATTCAAAACCGCCTCATCAACTACTAGCTTAACTAGGATGATCCTATCACCTCGTCTTCTGACGTCGACCACTTTGTTCTGAAGGTTCTTGTCAATCAATATGCCTACCTCGTTCTTATTACGTACTTCTCCCGTGTACCACAATTTGAAGCCAGTGTTCTCCACCTCCTTCGCCTTCTGACCCACCCATTTAGTCTCTTGAACGCACATGATGTTAACCCATCTCCTAATCATAGTATCCACTATCTCTCTTAATTTTCCTGTTAAGGACCCTACATTCCAACTATCTAACCGAACCCTACTATGATCAACTAGCTTCCTTGCCCCTCGCATCCGCCAAGAAAAATGCGAGGACCCTTGCTCATTTATTCACATTAATTATTTAAAATTTAATTTTACTTATCAATTACTTATTAAAAACATAAAGTAAAATTTTTAAGAAGAATACACATACCAGTCCCTTGCAAATCACTTGAAATCCTGCTGCAAAATAGCTTCAAAAAATACACAATGGTAAAATGCCTCAAACTACAAAGGAATTCAAGGACGAAATAATGATGACGTTAAACCTTTGCAATCTGCTATGGTTTAGCGACGGAAATCAGAACTCGACGGTAATATTTCAAAACAAGTTAAAATAAAAAATCATGGAAAATATCCCTTACAGATTCCACGAAAATCTGTCGCTAATTTATGACGGAATTTTCCACTGCTAAAAATCTGCCGCTATTTGCGGTTTTTCTTGTAGTGTTCTGAAAATGTTTAATCTAGTCGATTGTAAACCTATGTCTACTCCATTTGATCCAAATATGCAGTTATACACTAATACCAGAAGAGCTATAGAGCAATTGGAATATGCTAGAGTTATTTGAAGTTTGATGTATGCAATGACAAGCGCACGACCAGATATTGCCTATTCTATTGGCAAAATGAGTAGATATACTAGTAACCCTAGTCATATCCATTGGAATGCAATACATAGAATTTTAAAGTATCTAAAAGGTGCCATAAATTATGGTATACATTACAACGGTTATCCAAGTGTAATAAAAGGATACACAGATGATGGTTGGAACACTGGAAGTGAAGATAATAAATCAACTAGTGGATGGATATTCACTCTTGGTGGGGGAGAAATATCCTGGGCCACAAAGAAACAAACATGTATTGCTGATTCAACCATGGCTGCTAAGTTTATAGCACTGGCTTCTGGTGGCAAAGAAGCAGAATGGTTAAGGAATCTATTATTAGAAATTCATGTGTGGCCAAAACCTATGCCACCAATATCTGTGCATTGTGATAGTCAATCTACATTATCACAAGCATACAACCAAGTTTATAATGGTAAATCTAGACATATTGGTCTAAGGCACAGTTGGGTTAGGCAAATGCTCACTGAAGGGGTAATTACCATAGATTTTGTGAGTTCTAGCCAGAATTTGGCAGATCCATTTACTAAAGGACTTACAAGGAACTTAGTGATAAAAACATCACAGGGAATGGGTTTAAAGCCTATACAATACAATCGCCGATGAAAGAAACTCAACTCAACATAATAAAAAAATTTGTTATCTTGAGTTCAAAGAGAAAAAGTACTTCATATGTTTGCGATTGGAAGCACTATAATATTTAGTCTGAAAAACTAAGTATTATCATACATTCCAAGGAAAAGTGCTTGGTACTTATAATGACAAAGAGAGGATGTTCTGCTTAGAATTTAATAAGTTTATAACAGATATACTGTTGAGGTGTATGTTATAAGGCACTTTCGATAAACTTACGTATATGAATGCAACGAAGGTGGTGCCGCCTTCTGCGAGATTTTGGCTTGATCTCTAAGGGCATTTCATGAAAGAAGATAAAGACCCAAGGCCAATCCACGGGTCGGGCAAACTACTATCTGGAAAATATGAAAATAAGTGTGTGATAATCACATCCGGTAAATCATATAGGATCGATGGTTCAATGCTTGGTAAACCACTCCAACTTGATATACTTTGATAGGTTTTCACTACGTATAGATTCAAGTCTGTAAGACATCTATACTTATGCACAAATTTTCCTGCATATAAATGGCAAGAGGAATTTATTTAAAATTTGGTGGAGGATTGTTGGAGAAAATTTAAAATAAAAGAGAAGAAGGAAAGCACAAAGGGAAACTCGATTTGTCCCACATCATGGAATATAAGTATGTTTGCCAATACTTATATGGCTTTCTCATGAGCCTGTTGGGGGCTTGGGGCTTCCACATGTGTTCTTTCTTGTGAGAGGAGAGGTCATTCAAGACCACATGCGCGCCGCTCGTCTGACCGAACCGAACCGGGTCGGGTACGGGTTTCGGGTTTGGGTCAAATAAGAAATATTTTTGGACCGGAATAAACAGTAGCGGGCCAAGCCTGTTAACGATCCGAAAGCAGTCATCCCATAAACGAATTCAAATAAGGCGGGCCAATTTAAAATCAAACAAAGGATTTTTAACGTTGGAAATGAACGCGCGCAAAAATCAAATTCATAACGCTTCAGAACCGTTGCAAATGAATAGACATGTCTATTCATTTAAATTTGAAACGCTTCTGAACCGTTGCAAACCAAGGGATGTGACTGTTTGGATTCAAACAGCATAATTGTTGGAAAACGATTGCACCCCTTGATAACCTATAAATAGGTTGCCCCAAAGTTCATTTAAATACACTCAAAAATCTATCTTCTTCTTCTTCTTCTTCCTCTGTTTTTCTACCATTAAAATAACTCGAGACTCTGCCAAATTCTTGAGTGAATTATACGAGTTATAGTTCTACAGGCTATAACTCTTACATCTTTTCACTACAGCGATCAACTCCAAGATAGTGATTCGTCGTGTCTGCGCAAACATGCCGATTAAAGATATCCGATATCTGCTCCGTTGTATCTTCGAACAGATTTGCCATTACTCGTGCACAAAATTAAGAGGGCAAATACTATTTTAGGATAGCGATCACCACATCGTGCCTCGGAGATTTGTGTATAAAGAGATCCACCGACGAATTCGACATCCAATAACATGAACGGAAAAAGTTCATGTGACAAAATCACATCACACATGCGAACGTTCATGTAACTCATGACCCATCTTAATTTGGTATGTCATTAAGAATTCTCTAAAGTCATTTCCTCCTCCAAAACGAAAACCAATAAAATCTGAAATTATTAATGTAGAAACTCTTTTCATCAAGTCTTTCAAGTAACTTTTCATATGCACGACAATGTTTGCACTCAAAGATATAGTAGAAGATGAATGCATTGAAACATTAGTTGAAAGTGAAGAAGAACCATCATTGATGTTTTCCAATTGAAAATCCGTCAACTTAACATCAAAACAAAAAAAAAAAGCACTTTCCTTGTGTGGTTGAAAACAAACAATACTTTGAAGATCAGAATCGGTGTCAACAATTATAGTTTTGTTCTTAAGCACATAACTAGTCTCAATCGACATAGGAGTGAGCTGAGACCAATTCCGACAAATTTCATTTCACAAATCATAAATTGAGCAATCAACGGACAACCGAGTGCTAAAAAAGGAATCATTGAAGGCAACTACAATAAGAAGACTGTTTTCACCACTGCAAGAAAAATATAATTCAAAAAATTCAATTAGTAAAGCAAACAACTCAAAACTGATACCTACATGACACTTTCTGATACCCATAGGCATAAAACTGATACATACATATATATGATACCTATAAACTTCTATAATCTTTTAAAGAAAAACTAATACAAAAACTATTTACATCATAGTTTGATAGATTAAAATAAAAAAAGTTCGACTGAGTCAAAGAGTTGATTCAACTGTATAACTACAAAATTAATACAAGAACAAAAACATAAGAACAAAAACATAACAAAGTTAATACAGTAAAACTAATACCTAAAAAAATAAAAAACTGATACCTAAATACTTCTACAATGTTTAACAAAATACAAAAACTATTTACATCACAGTTTGATTGATTACAGCAAAAAAAAGTTCGATTGAAACACAGAGTGCAACAATACAACTACACAATAAATACAACATCAAAAACACAAAAAATGTATATAAAACAGACTTAGTTAAACAAAATCGATACCTAAAAAATATATAATTAATACTCAACTACTGAATAAACGTACATTAAAATGAACCTGCTTGTAGAACCAACAGAAGTCATTAATCACCGATAGATCTGGAAAAAACGTAATCGCAATAAGTAACATTAAATTAAAACGATTATGACAAGAAAAGAAATTCAATCGATGCGAACAGAGGAAAAAATAACCTAATATTGAAGAAGATTTTGCAGACCAATATGTGCGAGATCGATTTTGCAATCTGAAATGCGCAATCAATACAGATGTTTGAAGAGGATTGTTAAAGATTAAAATATGCACGAAAACAAAATCACGATGGAGATCTAGAGCGAGATCGAGATATGGAAGAGCGAATTGAGGAAGAAGATGGAAACCGCGCGCGAGAAATACGATTTTATAAAATAATCAGTATAATGTCATTCAGTTAAATTTTTAATGGGTTGTCCTTATGGCTAAAAAAGCCTTAATTTTTGTCCTAATGAATATTTTCCTATTTAAATAATTACAAAGATCTGACGAACCTTCACTCTTTCAATCTGAACCCATGAAGGATGCAATCCGACCTATGTCTGAGAAGGTGCAACTATGAATTTTTGTTTTTAGAGCGAGCTTGATTTTACCCAATATTACAAAAATGATTAATTTTCTTTGTATTGCTATTTATGTAATAATACATTTTTACTTTTATAGCTATTACTAATTATTGTACCGTTTACTGATTTTTGATAGTAAAGTCCATTATTTGTTATTTATTATGTGCCGTTAGGTGGGACAAAGAGATATAAAGACTGGACAACTACGAAACAAAAGTTTACAGATAAGGTGACTATTTCCCAACTTAAAATTAACAATATAACAATTTTTTATTTTAATTTTGATAAAATAGGCCTGATTTCTAGGTACTTAGCATGTTAAAATATTATCCTTTTTACATTGATTATTTATTTATTTATTATTCCATCTGTGATGAAATTGCACACAACTATCACTAAGCCTACAGTATAACTTGACATTGTTATGACAAACAAGATTGCTAAGCTTTCAAAATTTTGAGCACATACAACCTTTCCCAATAATGGCGGACTCCCTCCGCTTCTCCTACCCTTTCCCAGCTAAATATCGTGCCGCGTTCCACTACCGTCCTCCTATCCTTCCTTCCCCTCCTCCGCCTCATCGTTCTCCCCCTCCTTCGGTCCATCGTCCTCCTTCTTTCAGCCGCTCTCGCCCTGCTCCGCCTCATCGTCCTCCCTCCCCTTCATTTCATCGTCCTCCTTCTTTCTTCCGCTCTCGCCCTCTGTTCCCATCACGTCTTCCTCGCCATTCTCCATATCAACCTCACTTTTCTCGCTCATCTTTTCGAAAACCTTCTCTTTCCTCCTCACACCGTCCCCTTGCCTCATCTTGTCATGTTAATCATCCGGTTTCTCCTCCCGCTTCAAAATTCTCGTCGCGCCAAAATTTAAGTCATCCATCATCTCAAGGTTTTACCTGTAACAATCGTTTTGACGCTCTGAAAAATCTTTTAGATGATAGGCCAAAAAAATCCTATGCGGAGGTAGCTTCATCTCCTCCGTTGGATCCACCTGATCGCACGACTGCGAAAAAATCATCAATTTTACCTGCTTTCTCTTCAATTCAGAATATGGTCAATTTTCTGAAGAGCGAACGTCGTTGTATTCATTGTGCAGATAGAGGCCACGTGGCAAGTGCCTGCAGGAATTCCAAAATTTGTTTTTTTTGCTCAGGCTACGGCCATTTATGTACACGTTGCCCTAAAAAAAGAATGCAAAGAGGCACCTCAAAACATGTGCGTAAAGGCGTCCATTGGAATGATGCACCTTCTGTTGCGTGGGTCCCTCGTACATCATCTCAATCTGATCGAACCCAGAAAAGACCACATCGTTCCAGCTGTCGACAATCCACGCCCCCTCCAACTCCTATTCCCTCCCCATCCATCTCTCCCACACTATGCACTGAAAATATGAATCACTTTGTAATGGAAGACTCATCAAACTACATCATTGGTACCGTGATTTCTGGTGGTTGGAGTATCACATCGCTCCACTTCATCCTATCTAATGCCTTCAATTATCACGAATGGCCCATGTGGATATATAGAAACAACTCCTTCATCGTCTCTTGCCCAAACGAATGGATCAAAAACCAAGTCTTGTTCTGGAAACTCTTTGCGAAGCCTGGAGGATCTATATACTTTGAGCCTTGGTCTGAAGCTGAATGGGAACCGGAAGCGGTGTTAGAGTGCGAATCATGGGCAAAGGTGGTGGGTTTTCCAGAATTTCTAAGGTACAATTCTGCTGCAGTTAAAAATATTCTTAGTCCTTTGGGAAAAGTTGTAGCTTTAGATGACTGTGAATGGGCTCACTTCGACCACAGAAACTTATTTATCAAAATTCAATTTTTTGAGGGGATTGACCTGAATACTTTTCTTGTGGTTAACATCAATAAAAAGAAACATCTCATAAAAGTCCAACGTTGCATCCATGAACACCCAGGAGTTAAACCCGAATCCTTACTTATTGGTAATACTGAAGAGCTTATGATTCCCTGCATGCATGATAACTTTGAAGATTCTGTTGAAATCGCACCAAATGATATGTCTGCTATGGCCATACCTGATGTGGATCACGAAGTAGATCAAGCCCCTCATCAGAACATGAATCACCTTTTCAACACTGATATGCTCTTTCAAAATATCCCTATGCCCTTTCCGTTCTCTATCCCCCTCCCAATTGCCCCTCTCCAAATTGATGATCCTATATCAATTGCCCCTCCTAACGTTATCCCTCAAGACAATCAGTCGCCACCTCAACCTATCCTCCCTCTCCAGTAAATCCTCCCAGCTGATGCTACCCATAATGACCCAGTTTCTTTCGCCGGTCATTGTCAGACGTAGTGCAAGGATCAAGAATAGAGTGGATCATCCTGAAGGCTCGGGTAGCTTATTTACTCCTGTTGTTTTTTCTTCTGCTAATAAAAGTCTATGTAGAAAAATGTCACGTTGCATGGGTGTTAACTTACGTGAATCACACTATATTTCCATGCATGATTTGGAACTTGAGCGTATTAATGGTGCCAAATGAAAATCGTTTCATGGAATGTTAGGGGCTTGGGCAACCCCTCAAAATGCCATGCAATTAGTTTGGTTTTACTCCCTTTAAAAATTGACATTCTTTTCCTCCAAGAAACTAAACTTGATGACCCTTCCCCAAACTTCTTTAGATCAGTGGGGGGCTCCTTCCTATCTGGTTGGACTTTTGTTAAGGCAATTGACACACGTGGAGGTTTAATTACAGCTTGGAATGAATCAATTTGGTCCTTATGTTGGTCTATTCAAAATAAATCAGCACTTCATGTTGCACTACGTCATATCCCCTCAAACCAAATCTACTTCTTCTCTAATATTTATGGTCCTCAAGATGTATCTGATAGATCCCTTCTCTGGTCGGATTGTTGC
The DNA here is from genome assembly GCA_030737875.1 of Allium sativum. Taxonomy (NCBI): domain Eukaryota; kingdom Viridiplantae; phylum Streptophyta; class Magnoliopsida; order Asparagales; family Amaryllidaceae; genus Allium; species Allium sativum. The sequence goes on along the minus strand of CM060927.1, from coordinate 252,837,206 downwards.
TCTCTTGCATCCCAATTCTTGGGCCCTTGGGTGATTGGTGGAGATTTCAACACTACAAGATTTGTTTTTGATAGAAACTCAGGCAATCTATCCCAGGACTCTGATGACTTCAATTCTTTCATTTTTGACTACTCCTTGATTGATCCACCGATAAGTAACCGCTCCTTCACTTGGTCAAACCATAGATCACCGCCATCGTTGGCTAAACTTGACCGCTTTCTATATAATGGCGCTTGGGATGAGCTTTTCCCTTTGACTGTTGTGTACAGTTTGGCTTCAGTTATATCAGATCATTGCCCCATTCTGCTAAATTCTGATATTTCTGCATGCATCAATCGCCCCTTTAGATTTGAAAGGTTGTGGCTACTCGAACCCTCGTTTGATGACTTTATTCATTCAATTTGGTCTCAAAACTTAAATGTAGCATCAGCATCTCAAAGGATTGTCCTAAAATTGAGAACCCTTAGAAAAATTATTAAACCATGGGCTAAAAACATATGGGGTTCTATCCGTTCCCGCATCTCCTCTATTCAAAATGAAATTATTGACATCAATATTTCAGAAGAACAGCGCCCTCTTCTTGAAGCTGAGCATGATAATTTACGTGATTTAGAAGACGAGTTGGATAGACTGATGAAACAAGAAGAAATTGGTTGGAAGCAAAGATCCAAAGCCAAATGGTTGGAGGAAGGAGATAGGAATACATCATATTTTCACCGAATGGCTAATGGCAGACGGAGATCAACATTCATATCGGAAATAATTAAAGATGGCCTCTCTTTTTCTGATCAAAATGTCATCCTATCTCTTTTTTCTGATTTCTTCCGATCCCAGCTTGGTCGTTCACATTCAAATTCACCTGATGTTGAATGGCATCTCCTTTATCCAAACCCTGCGCCTATTCACATTGATCATCCTTTCTCTGAATCAGAAATTTGGGCTGCATTGAAGGATATGTCGGATGATAAGGCCCCTGGTCCTGATGGGTTCGGCCCAGTTTTCTTTAAGCATTTTTGGGCCTTGGTCAAATTTGATATAATTGACATGTGCAACGAATTTTATAATGATCCTACTTCAATTGCCAGACTAAACTATGCCAACATTATCCTCATTCCTAAGCATTCGGGGGCCAACACTTTATCTTCTTTCCGCCCTATTAGCCTGCTAAACACTACTTTTAAAATCATCACAAAGGTGTTAGCTAATCGTCTTCAATCTGTTATTGCCACACTTGTTGGACCAGAACAATCTGCTTTCATTTTGGGGAGGAACATTCACGACTGTATCGCTGCAACTCAGGAAATAATCTCCTTCTGTCATCATTCATCTACCCCTGGTGTTTTACTAAAGCTGGATTTTTCCAAAGCATTTGACTCAGTAAGTTGGCCCTTTATCATGGATGTTTTTAAACACAGGGGTTTTTCAGATAAATGGTGTTCATGGATTGATAATATACTTAACTCAAGCTGCTCATACGTTTCAGTAAATGGTGCTTCTGGAAACCTTTTCAAACCTAAATGTGGGCTTAGACAAGGCGACCCTCTTTCCCCTTTGATTTTTGTGCTTGTTGCTGATGTGTTTAATCAAATGGTTAATCAAGCTTCTTCACATGGTTACTTGGATGGTATCTCTCTCCCAAATACTCCCCTATGCATCAACAATTTACAATTTGCAGATGATACTATTATTTTCTCTTCCCCTAATCCTTTCCATATCCAGTGCCTCAAAATCCTGTTATATGTATTCGAGTTGATATCTGGTCTTTCCATTAATTTTAATAAAAGTGTTATTTACATGCTTGGTAAGTCTGATCATCTTGGTGACTTGATTTCTTCAACTCTCAACTGCAAAGTAGCAAAATTCCCAATGACCGACCTTGGTTTACCTCTCAGACCCTCTAAGCTTCACAAAAATGATTGGTTTCCCCTTATCAATAAGATTGAAACTAGATTAGCATCTTGGAAAGCAAATTCATTATCATCTATGGGCCGTTTAACTCTAGTTAAATCTGTGCTTTCCACTATCCCTATACATTGGATGTCTTTTCACAAACTCCCCAAGTGGGTAATTTGTAAGATTGATTCAATTCGAAGTTCATTTCTTTGGAATGGTCATAACATCAAGAAATTAATTAACTAGAGGACGGTATGCCTACACTCTGATCAAGGGGGGCTTGGTGTTCTTGACCTTCACCATTTTAATATTGCTTTACTGGCCAAATGGGTTTGGAGACTCCTAAGCACTGGGAATTTCATTTGGAAAAATTGGATTTTAGCTCGCTACTTTTCTTCTGACCCCCATCTTGTTTTGCATCATCGTCCTTCCTCTAGAATCTCTCCCTTCTTGCATGGGATTCTATCTTGTCTTCCTCGTATTAAATTTCTGTTTCATGTCTCTTTGGGGGGTGGTTCATCCTGTTTATTCTGGCACGATATTTGGCTTGGTCAGTTACCTCTCTCTCTTTCCTTTTCTTCACTCTTTTCTCTTCAGTCTAACCCTTCGCTTTCTGTTGCTGATGCTTTTAATGATGATTATGTAAGCTTAGTTCCAGGATCGCTTTTTGATAGGAGTATTCTTTTGCAGTTGCTTAATATCTTTGCTCTCATTAGCAACACTCAGCTAAATAACTTGGATGATCATTTTGTTTGGGTTCTCTCTCCATCTAGAGGTTTTTCTGTTTCCTCATGTTACAAATACCTGAATTTTTCGGGTAGATTGTTTAAATTCTCAAGACTATGGAAATGCAAGCTGGCTCCAAGAATTCTCTTCTTCCAATGGTGTTTGATTCACGAAAAGGTCAATACAAGGGAGAAGCTCTTCAAATGCAACGTGGTTCCTGACCCCAGCTGCCCTTTCTGTAATTCTCATGCTGAATCCATTCATCATCTCTTCTTTTCCTGCGACTATTCCTTCTCAATCTGGACTGCAGCGAGTTCCCATTTAATTGGTTTCATCCCCATCATTTCTTCTTTTTTTGACCATTGGGAATCTGATCCTTGTCCATCTCTTGATATCTTACTGGCTGCTTATAGTTGGTGTATATGGAAAGAAAGAAATGCACGAATTTTTAATAACAAGGCTAATTCGATCATGTCTATCTGTCATCGTATCATTCATATTTATTCATCCTCATCAGGTTCTGGAGACAATCATGCTGCTATATTCAGGTTTGCTCTGCCGGCGGCCTCTTCTCCAGCTACTTCGGTTGATAGCAATGATACAGAGTCTAGTATGGAACTCATGTGATGACTGATGATGCCTCTTAACTTCTCAGCATAGTACTTGTATAATTATGATGGTTAGCAGTTTGATCTGAACGCTTTTGTAGTTGTACCCGTAATATTCTCTATGTGTGTTGTATGATGTATCTTAAACTTTGTGATGGTTGTATTTTGGACCACCAACTGGGTTTGTCAGTTGGATATATACTATTATCTATTAATTAACCGGCTGTGTAGCCCCGCGCTACATATCCGTTTGCTCTAAAAAAAAATTTGAGCACATGTAGAGAGTATGTTGCTCTCCAGGTATTTTATTTCAATGCTATTGATTTTGGAGAATAATTCTAATACTATCTTATGTTGTGTATCAAGCTCAAGTGCTTAATGTTGCATAAAATAATTCGAACTCAGCTTAAGTGCTTCATGTTGCATAAAATCATATAGTCAAAAGCTAAGTAAAACACATGTGCTCATCACAGGCAAGTCAATGCTGGAAGGAGGAGCAACTGAAACTGCCTTGACACAAATATAGCAACTCAAGATAATCAAGTACATCAAGCAAAAGTAAAACATACAAAAATAGCACTTCGATATGGGAATGAAACTCAAACTGAACAGACAAATTGAAGACACAAGGACAGAAGTCAAAAGGCAAACACAACACCAAAATGGCCATTTTGAAATGGTAATAAAATGTTGCTAAAATTTGTAGAAACACTTTTTAGGGGTTACAGATTAGTATGTTGCAGATTTTCAAAACACTTAGCAGGTGTTTCAGTCTGATAATCTGCAACACTCAGTGAGTGTTTCAAGTTGACAATCTGCAACAGCAGATGAGTGTTTCAGTTTGATAATCTGCAACACTCGGCAAGTGTTTCACTTTGATAATCTACAGCACTCTACGAGTGTTTCAGTTCGATAATCTGCAACACTCGACAAGTGTTTTAGATCGATAATTTGCAACACGCGATGAGTGTTTCAAGTTCAGAATCTGCAACACTCAATGAGTGAATTTCAACCATAAACAAGCAATTGATATTTTTAATAACCATAACCTGTAACCATAACCATAGATTTGTGACAAGATGTAATATAGTCAAATCTTAGTTTTCAAAACAGCAAATTAATCAATCTCAAGACAATACGAATACCACAGATTCAATGCATGTGGATACAACAAATAAGGTGATGCATATAGCATACAGACAACAAAGAGTTACCAAATAATGTCTGCTATTAAAAAAGAGCCTAATGCTAATCTACTAAGTTCAAGCACTTTGAAAAGACATAAAGATATAGTCAACGATTCAATAGATAATCAAGTGCCTCTGGGCTCTGGACACGTGATAGTAATCAAATGATAATTTCCATACCTGCAAGTCAAGCAAATAATAAAAAGTTAGAACGACAATAAACACAAACTGTCAATGTAATTAGGATCATGCTAGTAGGGAGAGTACCCTCAGAACATACTACAGAGCACGAAACTGAACGAGGTCCAGACCAATATTTCAAGGCACACAGACCATACTACAGAGCACGAAACTGAACGAGGCCCAGACCAACATTTCAAGGCACACAGACTCCATAACATTGCAAACTCAAATGACAACCCACCATTACTAGTACTAATGACCAGTGAACGGAGTGAAGAGCAAACACAGTAAGCAGACCCAAGAATTGGGAAACCGCTGTGCAGGCCAACGTTGAAGAGAAGAACAAGGATAAAGCAGAATTGCATTTGGAACCACACACAGATCCACGAACACTACTGAACCAGCCAAAAGAATTAAAAAACAGCACCAAAAGTCTAAAGACATAGAGCGATCCATGCAAGGACTATACAGTTGTTCCATAGCAAACCCAACAGTGGAAAGTTGGCAGACACCAAGAAAAACACTTCCTAGACCATAACTCAGGGAGAAGTCTTGGAACTGCTTTTTATAAGTACTTAACAAAGTTGCTGCCAACGTCAACAAGTATGCAGTTTCATTAAACTTATATATATGCTTTAGCTATCTACAATATGACCAACAATAAAACATTTAGTTGGATCCTATAGTGTCAAATATTCTCTTATGTTGCTTAAATTGCTAAACATCAAAGTTTTGAGCACTTGGACATTGTTAAACATCAAAGTCCTGTAGTGCCAAATATTTACATCAAAACCAAACAAGCCCTGTAAGCCAACACGCATTGTAAACCAAACATAATTTACCTATTTATAAAATTCAAATTAGATAAAAGAAATTTGTAGGAATGGTATTCTCAGAATAGATGGAAAAAAAAATCAACTTTGGTATGGAAGAAAATTCAAATTTAGAAAAGGTAAATCAATCACGCCCTAAAATCTTACCTGTTACATTATCAAGAAATACCGTAATCAGCACCTAGTAATAGTTCAAACTTACAAGTGAGTGTAATATGTTTATTATGATTAGCTAACTATACAGGTGAGTTTCACAACTAGGGATGAGGTCACTGTCACCAGGATTAAATTTTTGACTAATGTAAGTACAAGTTTGAACCATGAACTGCATGGCATCGTAACAAATCAGAAATATAAAGGTAATGTATTGTTGAATATTAAGTTGAGAAATATTATGATGTGTAAAATTTAATCAATTTATTAATCTTAAACAAAGCAATAACAATACCGATTAATCTCACCATGCGCTCTACGGCACTCGGCAATAAACTTTTATCTTTTCTCATATATGTTTCAATCCAAACTTGAGCTCGTGTAACTGGGATAGTTGGATCATCTTGATTTTCAATCTGCATAAAAAAATAACATTAGTTAGGCATACAACTAAATTCAAATTAAACGTTAAGCATTTGCAAATACATAAGGCAGCAAAATCAGATTTGAATTAAATCTGTATATTGCAGTGTAATCTTATTGAATGCAGTCTACAGAGGTCCAGATTCACGTCACAACATATAATCAAGACCCAAAACATGGATGAGTTAGCAGCTTCTTCTGATAATGCTTTCCAAACATTTACTCTTTCACTAGTATCATTTTTAGCACATACAATCAAGTCACAACATATACTATATATTTATAGGTTAAGGCATTTAGATATAGAAGATGTTGAAAGGTGATTGCTTTGTCGGAATAAAAGGACATGCTAACTTGTTAAAAAATAAATGTATGTATATGGTGCTCGCACACTCTCCTTTTTTTTGTGTAATTAATATGTCAACTTGGTAAGTTTGTATCACTTGATACTGACCGTACTTGTTAAAATTTATATAACTACAAGATGATTCTTTTAGCACACAAGTGGTTGCGGTATTCTACGCTCTGTTTATGACTTTATGTAGTTGTTTTGTTCTAAACAAGTTGATTGTATTTTATCACCTATTTGGCCGAAACATGAACCAATAATGGAGACGAGTTTGACAGTTGCAAGCCAACATGACTGCAAAACGTTGCTTGTTTTCATATATATGTCTGCAAGCCAACATGCATATTTTGACATATATTACATGACTGTATATATGTCTTGCAAGACTCTCAAGTTGATTGTATAAGAAATATGCATATATATGCACAATGATGTGTACATGACTGCCATCCAAATGAACATCAAATAAATTTGCAAACTATGTACTCCAAGTGACTTATAAAAAGCCTGAATTACTAAGGCTTATTATTTAATGTATATTTTTTATAGTGGTTTTCTACACACATATTAAATTAAAATTCAGACAAAGAGTAAAACCCTCTGACTTTAACTGTATACGTACGCATGGAAAAGTTAGACATACCATTTTATCCTCCACCATTGCAGCACTATTGCGACCTCCTGTATGCCCACAAACAGTTTTATTCTTGTTCAAGCTATTAGTCTTTCTTATTTTCTTTTGATTCTCGTCATTCTCGTTAAAACAAAATTCTTGGCTTTTTATAAGTCAGACACTTTGAATAACTCGGCTATCAATTTTCAAGCTAGAGTGTACCATAAAATGCATAATGGTCAATAATGAAAACTTTAAATAAAGCACAGAAACTTCTTGATTGCTCATCAGATAATGAAAACGTGGAGTTACCTGCAAAACCAATGCAAAACAGCCCATTTCTAAAATATCTGAACAAGTCAATAATGAAAACTTGGAGTTATGGCTGAACCCCCTGTTTTTTCCTAAAAAATCAATAGTCCATTTCTAAAATATATTTTGTGTGGTTGAGCCATCCTCAGAACATAAATAGCAGTACTTGTTTTGTGCTTTAAGAAATAAATAGTTGGATATAACCCAAGTTCAAATCATTAAAGAATAAATTATCTAAGCATTCCCAAGCTTGGAAGTAATTATGTCCTTTTAAGCTACTTATGGTTCTTTGCAATTGGAGGAAAAGGCGCACGAATTATATTTTGTAACATTTTTATGAGACACATTTGTTTATAATATAAATATGAAATGGTCTATGGGCATATGAAAGCATCAGTACTCATTGTTTTTAAGTGGGATGTTGGCTGCTTCCTATGGTGAAAAAAAAGACAGATTTGAATACAAAATATTTACATTTGAAAGTCATTTATTGTTAGACCAAAAAGTGGTTCTAACACCCAAACTGACTAAAAGCAGAATGAAATAAGATCAAAAGTAAAATGGAGACACAGAATTTATAGTGGTTCGGCGTTAAAGAGCCTACGTCCACTTGTCAATCACTATTCTCGATGATAGAGTTGCAATTACAATGAGATATTCACTCAATTTCACTCACAACTCACATACATTCACTCAATTGTTTCAAAACAAATGTTGAAAAAAAGATTTGGATTATCCGGGAGTGCTGGAATTCGGTTTATGAAAGTGGTTGAACTCTCAAAGTGCCAAAAAGAAGATCCCTTTCATTGTCTCCAGACAGGGTATTTATAGGTGAAAATTTGCTCAGAACCCGATCCGGATCGGAGACACGTGTCTTCCATCCCATCATCCTCGGGTTCGGATGGATTTTAGTGTTGACAACGCATCAGAGCAGTGGACGTTGTGGGCAGGAACTGGTCATAACCGCCCCGAATAACCAGGCGATCATGGGGGAGAGTGATGTGGAATATGGGTTCGGATCGGAGGAGCATACAGGAGGGGTTCGGATCGGGACATCCGATCCGACCCGAATTATGCTGAAACTAAACTCTTATCCATTTCTTTCTGCTCCATCCCTACCTGGTAGTAGCTCGCCGATTTGATTGATGATAACTCTCCGATCCGACTGGCGATAGCTCTCCGATCCGACTGGCGATAGCTCTCCGATCCGACCGGTGATAGCTCTCCGATCCGACCGGTGATAGCTCTCCGACCCGAATAGCAGTGTCTCTTTGATCCGATCCGCTATGATGCTTTCTAAGTTCTTCAACGTTTCACATCTCGACTTTGTGTTGCCCAGTTCACAAAGTGGGCTAACATTTATATATGCCATATGTGCATAGTATCCAATTTAGATAATTCACTGAGTTGCATGCAACTTCTAGTTAATCATTTAGAATGGACGGAATTTCGATTCACCGGATAGTTCAAGGGCATACAACTGTGTATGTGAAGAATATATGCACTGTTGTATATGTACAGTTTATAACGTTTGTTCACAGGGTAGTTTATTATAGACCATTATGCATTCTTGATGGTAAACAGTTAACAGCACAGAAACTTCTTGATTGCTTTCATGAGAATCTAACTTATAGGTATATATTAGACAGCTCACTGCTGATCTATTACTTCATCAAAGATCCTAAGATCTGTATGCTTTTTCCGTGCAAATATTTTGAGTTAAACGATCATTTTTGTCAACTGTGAAGTTGTTATTCCTATTTTCAGCATCTTATCAAAGAAGATACAAAAGACGATATCACTGCATACTGAAAATCAAAGAAGAACAAAGAAGTGGACAACAACGAGGTTAGTATCTGTATAATTAGAGAAGACGAAATATGCGTACCAGCTTGTTAATTTGAAGATATAATTTGATGTGGTATTTCAGGGAGGCATAGAGGAAGGAGCAGCAGCAGCACAGGTGTTGGAGGCTTTATATCAGATCAGATTAACACTTCTGCTGTGTCTCCTGTAAAAGGTAAGCAAGTGTTAACTAATAATGCAAGTAGTATTGAGATTGATACAGGTTTAAGTATGTGTTTCTGACTCCCAATTACATGGTAACTCAATATGAATCAGTCATCATGCTCGTCACTCTTTAGTTACTAAGTCACTCTTTAGTTACTAAACCGAAACTGCTTTGCTCTATCTTTAGTAAAATCACTATAATCACTTTAGTAGCATACATATGTATATACATCGATTTATAAAACAAATAAATTCAATTCTATATGTCACTTTTATTCGCTTCCACACAAATAATTAATGACGCAACAAACCAAATTGTTGTAACATATATTACAGTAAACATGGGTTCACCACACAGCGGCCATGCAGCTGGTGCTAGCATTACTCATAAGCAGATATAGGGCTTGGTGTTTGATAGACAAAAGCAAGGAATTGCTTAAGGCAGCGGTTGTAAACGCAGGGCCGCTCTATGTGCACAAGGTGACCTGCTTTCTTTATTCCTTGCGGTGCAGCTTTCTCTCTTAATTGCCTGCACCATGCATATATACATGTATTATATTCACAATGAAACCTACTTTCAACAAACAATATCAATTTTAATTGCAATGCTCAGTCAAATATGCATAATACAAGTAACAACTTACTCTAACATGTTCTGCGCCAGCTCCAAGTTGAATATATATATTATCATTCTCACCCCAGAGCAATAGTACCCTCTGCAAATATTTATTGCATATATCAACCTCAAAAAATCAATCTGTATGCAGCAGTTTTTATTTTGAGTTAATTAATTTAAGTTAAATAATCTGTATATATTATATAATAAAAAGGACCTGCTCCAAAATGGGAACTTGGGCATCTTTATTGCTAATGACCAGCCCCTCCAGTAGTTCGGCTCTTTCCTTTCTATTGTTGAACATCACCTGCAAGCAAATAAATCATCAATCACATATTATTAATAAAACTAAAACAATATTCATGATCAACTAGTGAGGTAGCAAATAAACTTTTGTATGTATCTATCACCTGGAGGTAGTCTTTGTAAATGCAGTTGGGAAACCAAAGTTTCTTATATGCAGCAACCGACAACAAAGCTTTAAGTCCTTTTACAGATTCAGGCAATAACAATTGAGAAGATGAAGAAAATCCAAGCCTTTCGAGGCAAGAATCGCTGATGGAGTCGGTCATGGCTACCACAGAACCTGATACAATCAGTGATTGGATCATGTCTGTTCTTGATTCTGCCATTTTGAATGCAACCATCCCTCCATAACTAAATAACCAAAAATAACTCCCAATTCTATGGTTATTCAGTAACAATCAGTTTGTAACATCTTGGTGCTTCAAATAGTTATGATTAATACAACGTCCAGTATTTAAAGAATGTTATGTCATTTAGTCTTAATCAATTAATATATATTCTTTCACAAAACATCTTGACACAGAATATTTTAAACAATAAACTATTTTCAGCGTGTTAAATTTTTCATGACTACAACCATTTGTAATCATAACCACTTGACATATTATCTAAGATTTTTCTGTTTATACATACTTTAAATTAATTGCTTAGTTAATTATGTCACAATATACCAAAGTATATTATAGAAACTAAACACGTTTACCACATAAAAGTTGCAGCAGCTAGATTTAGGTGATAATTTCCTCAAAAACATACTCATAACTGTATCATGACCTAATATTAATGTTGAAGCCTTAGTTTATATTATAGATTGCAAAATTATCAAGATAAGACTGAATATTTGCCTTGGAGTCATATAACATTTATATGTTTTATCTTGGTGTAAAGTTAAAAGTTGCCACTAGATGGATGAACTATAAGGATCAACAAACATAAGGACTATACTCACACATATGTAGGGTGAACATCAGTCTAGAAATGGCTAGGATATATATTGCTTTTTTTCACTGCAATTGTCAAGAGCTGTTTGTATGGTATTATTCTATATTATTTCAAGTTATGTACGCTCCTATTTATTTCAAAGCTTTACGGAATTACGGTGATATTGACTTTATGCGACCCAAAAGTCAAGAAAGGATCGATATGAACCCTTCTCTACTTTGGATGGTAAATCCCATTGATAGGTCAAGTATTATAGGATGCTACATTTTGATATAGAGCTAAGGTTCAAAATAATGTAGAGCTAACATCTGAAATAACTAATGGGAAAATGACCAGAAATGGTTTGCCCGATAGGTAAATACAGCTGCAGAAGTTTACTTTGCTAAGCAGTGTCAGACGTTAACTATAATTGTCATGTCTTTTGGTTGTGGTTACCTCTAGTTTGCAGCGACTCCCTAGATCTCCTAAAACTAGAAGTTTAATTCAAGTTTTGTTAGTAAAAAAAACATTTTGTATATGAATCAACATTTATTACATCCTCATGCCAAAGCAACTCACCACAATTGATACATCCACTAGTTGGTTTGTTGAAATTGTACGGTGTGAGCATTCTACCGATAAATATTTAATTCACTTCGTGTTAGCATGTAAAGTTTGACTACATTTATTAGCATGGTGATCTCAGCTCCACTTAAGCATTAATGTCAAATATACTTACTGTGAGATAAACATAACTGAGTTGTGGAATAATCAAACAACGGTAATTAGATTGTAGACATATACGTGGCAGACTGTGCTTTATATGTTGAGAGAAGCATGTATAGAGTATTACCATTGTTTAACACACATTAGCATTTAGAGGATGAAATTATAAAATCATAAACACTCACACATCCAGAATCAAACTTCGCAGCTATTTGATGCTTCAATAATGATGTCTGCTTTAAAAATTAATTTGCAAACTACAAAATGCTTCAATGATAATGTTATCACCTACTCCATCGCTTCTTGCAGTTGCTAATCCTCTTCAATGAATCCAAATTGGGAAGGATCCACTCGTCAGATCTTAGATTTCGAAACTTACATGTATAAAAACAAATCAAACCGGACGAAAGGGAATCAATTCGCAAATTCAACACGACAAAGGGATGCCATCAGCAAAAGGAGGTAAAGAATTAAACATGCATCAATTTACAAGACATACTTCAGAGTTTGATTTTGAAGCGGCTGAGGGCCGGAATGGGGATCTGGAAAAAATCGCACGAAGAAGGTTTAAGTGAAAAGAAAAAGAGAGTGGCCTAATCTTTCGTTTCCTACAAACATGGGCCGAAAGAGTAGGGAACGAAACTTCGATTGTTAGCAGGAACATTTTAATGACGGGCCAAGAGTTAATATGTTAATATTAAATTATATATTTAAATATAACAAATTAATGGAAACACTTTGGTAGATATAGAAATACCAAATAACCATTTCAAGCTTAGAAACTAAATATAAGGGTTTCAAGTAATATTATATGCTTCAAATTTGCTTATTTGGTGTAGTGAAAGCATATACACTCAACAGACAAATTTAAGACACAATGGCAAAAGGCAAAACATATACAGGTTCGAAATACACACCAGATATGAGAAAAAATAGTGGAGAAAAACACGCACTCACAGTATAGTGGTGCAACAACTCAGAGCATCAAAGAAACTAGGTTAATCAAGTCTAAGGTTAGAACACAATGCAGCGGTGTGCACAAACATACACACAAAATCAGCAAAATGTGCGCCCTCATACATGTCACATGTATAAGGAGAACCAGTAAAACACATGCAAAATATGTAGAAGTGCAAATACATGGAGCAGCAGTATGTTCGAAATGTAGTGTAGAGACTATAAACATATGAAGCACAGGTTTTCATGGGATAGCAATAACAAGATAAATGCAAGGCTATAAATTCAAATGTCATGAATCCAAGATGTAGCCGGAAACTAATTCTAATAATTTTATGTTGTGTATCATTCTTATGTTCTGGAGAATAATTCAAATACTCTTTATGTTCTGGAGAATAATTCAAATACTCTTCAGGTAGAGAGTAGTCCCCATTTTCCACCCTTAGTTTTGTACATACAACTTGAATTTTAAGTTTTGTACAATATATTGAATAATGCATGCATCGGACTGTTATATCATGATTGATATTGAGTTCAATCGCCGAAGTTGAAGTTGACATATAATCTTAAATTTGTATTTGGATCTGGTCATTACAGTTGAGTCAAAATAAATTGAATTATTGATTGTCTTATTCAAATTTCATAATTTATAGATCGAAACATATTAATATGTCCAACTGAGCTAAGATGGCCAAGTTGTTTCGACTAAAATTTAAGGATGGTATACAAATGTACAATTTACAATATGTTTAGTTTTGGCTTCATAATTCAAAATGCCATCCCTCATGTTTAATCTACGGAAGTATATTTTATATTTTGATTATGACCCTGGCAGAACCAACAACAATGAACTTTTAAACCTACTTAGATTAAAAATAATCTACATATATAGTATTATATTGTTTTCCTGTGCAGAGCATGTCATGGAAACAATACAACTATTCAATATGTTTTTTCTAACTACTGAGGTTTGGAATAAAATATACAGACACCGTGTGGAGTATTACATTGTTCTTCCAATGCATATGTTGCAACATAAAAGTACTCAAATCATCTTTCGACTACATCAACTAGAGTGTGTTATCCTTTATCTTACAAGATCAAATGAAAATTTAAAACTATATACTCACCTCAAGGTCATCGTACAAAATCTCATTTACCATTTGAATAAATTATATTCATTTTGTGTTGAGAATAATGATTCAAATACAAGATATAGCATAGGCGAAAATAGAGAGAGAAAGAGGGAGAAGAACTGTTAAAATCAACTCTCATACGTGAAAATCGAAGAGGTGTTGTAGTCCAAAGAAAAACTTTACAAAGGGAGTTTTTTAAAATTAATTCATCCTGCGCGCCGTACTCGTTATAGCAAATAAATAAATAAATAACCAAAAATCAATTGCTTCACTTAAATTATCGAAAAATGCATAATAAACTTATATTTTTTTTATCATTAATAGTACAAAGTTACATTTTGAAAAAAGAAACTACATGTGCAATGCACGTGTTACACAATAGTTGTTCTTTTTGATAGAAGCAGACAATTCTAAAAGTACTACAACATTCACCGTTTCTCCAACCAACAAACTAAAAAAGGCACCGCTGGTGTAATCTTGCTAACACCTCATTGGCTTGCATCAACTTCTTAAATCCCAAGTCCTAACTAAGAGCGTACTTAAAAAAGAACCCAGTGAGACGAATATCAGAATAAAAACTTTACAATGAACGCAATGAATGCAAGTTATAACTTAATTACCATCAATTATCAGAAGCTGATAGACAAATCACCTGTATTTGGTACTTCCAATTTGAACTTATGATGCACTCATCCGATTCCGCTTATGCTGCTTCTATTTTACTGTTATACTTATTCTATCATGTCTACTGTTACCGACGTTCACAGGTGGACGATCATGAAGATATTTCACAACGATCTCGAATTCTCGGATATGATACAGGTGTTTTCTGTTCTTGATCTGATTGGATACCTTACTTATTTGAAAAGGATGTTTCGCGGTACTTAGTAATAGTATATTATTTGTTTGTTTTGTCTGTTGTGTGTTATTTGTTCAGTTTATTTAGTAGTTCATTTGATTCGCTAATATTTGAGTAACAAATGTGTTATTATGATTAACAAACGTGTTATTGTGATTGAATTAAATATCGAATTTACTATGTTGTGTTTTATTTGCAATTATTAAACGCATATTACACAACTAAAGAAATAATTAATTAACCACAAATCAATTAAGTTAAAATCACAAATTAAAATACCCAGCTTAAATATCACGTTTAAGCTGTGAACACATGACCTGCTTAAATTCATCTCCATTTAAATGACCCGTTTAAATGCCCTGCTTAAATGTCACTCTTACGTTACACGCAGAGACAACCAGAGTAAAAAAGGTGATTTATACATCATTTCAATTGGCAAGGCTATTAGGGAGCTGGATTGGGAACCTGAATACAGCTAAGTTGACTTAGGCACTTCTTCAGTTTTTACTTTGGCCGACAAACATTCAGAACGGAGCAGACATTTCAATTGATTATATGAATTCGAACAAATCATCCATTGGTGCTTGAGAGCAATTGACAAATATAATATTTTATCATATATGTAAATACAATGTTTAAAATCAAATGCAGAGGAGAAACCAACTAAGTGCTAACATGCACATGCATCGCATTTTTAGTGAATGCTAAGCTTTTTAGAATTCGTGGTCTAGAGATGCAGCAGATATTTCATGTACTTTTTCCTCATTAGAAGCTCATTAATAAAATAAATGTTTAGTATTGCAAGCTAAATACAGCACTAGCCTTTTCTTTTCATGTTATACACACCTTTTTCAAATTAGATAAACCAACTGGAAAAAAGTGAGAACATATGCTCAAACTATGAAGTCTGACATTCATTTCCCAAACAGTCAGAACTATAAATGCTACTGTAAGCATTTAATACCTCAGGTGCCTGATCTTGATAAGCTGTAACGTACTTCTCCAAGAAATCCTTGTTGCTTACCTTAAAATGCTTTGTAGAAATATTAGTTTTAACCAATTTCTTCTTCACAAGTATATCCATAACAAGACACCTCGGTATGATCCTCTTCTCCAAACTCAAACAAAAAAGCACTGGGTATTCTGCCAAATAAGATGGTTCATACTGCCTTTCATTAACAAAAAAATCCATTACCCGTTCAATCTTCTTTTCTGATGCAAGCATGCACCACGGATATCTAAGGAATGCAGAGGCAAAATTTTCATCAGACCATCCAAATCTCTTATACAGGCTCACTTTTTTCTTCCATGTCGATGGACTTGTTGAAGAAATGACAAAAAGTCCTTTGCAAAACAATTGCTTCTTCACTAGTATATCCATAACAAGACACCTCGGCATGATCCTCTTCTCCAAACTCAAACAAAAAAGCACTGGGTATTCTGCCAAATAAGATGGTTTATACTGCCTTTCATTAACAAAAAAAATCATTACCCGTTCAATCTTCTTTTCTGATGCAAGCATGCACCATGGATATCTAACGAATGCAGAGGCAACATCTTCATCAGACCATCCAAATTTCTTATACAGACTCACTTTTCCCTCCCATGTAGACGGACTTGTTCCAGAAACGACATAAAGTCCTTTGCAAAATAAATCACTACATGGATCAAATCCCTTAGAAGCGACTAATTGTACCATCTTATCAATCTTTTTTGCCGGCAAAAGTAGCACTCTTGGATGCAGGATGGAAAGTTTTAAAATATTGTCATGAGGAACACCATGATACGTCAATGTTCTAATATTAGGGAAGAAATTGGTTTCTAATTTGCTCTGCAGTAAAGAGGAGATGGAAATAAGAGCACTGGTTAATTGTTCTCTATTTTTGTAGAAGGATTCAAGTAGTGCTATGTTTGGCTTTATTCGATTTTCTAAACTCGTTTCCAACACTAAGGGATTGACGGACACGAACTTTGCAAGCTGAGCGTTTGACAAACCAAGGTCGAGGACGAAATCCAACCTACTTTTCATGATACTCGTCGGATTGTAATTTGGAAGTTTCGCCGTTACTTTTGCGATTTGGGGGTCTGTGAAATCATAAGATTTGAGAAGTTTGGCCACCGCTGTGATAGTGTCGTCTTCTTTGGCCGATGATGACCATTTTCTGACACCATTTCCATGAGTCTGGGAGATTGACGAGTATTTTATGAACTGATTTTGAGCTATTCCGATCATTCGGTTTGAAATTGTATTTTTAACAAAAATCCTACTAAGTAGAAGAGCAAACATTGTGCAACTAAAGGAAGATGGAAAGGTAAGTTCGAAGTAAGACTTACAGTCGTAGGGTTTTTGATTCCACTATCAGACGTACGGCGAGGGCTTGGAGAGAGAACCCGACGGTTTTTTTGGGTTTTTAGGGTTTGCGGGTAACATTATATTAACCGCTTATGCTAACGCATGGGTGAAGAAGAACCATGACTAATTACGATACTCGTGATACTCGTCGGATTGTATGAGAGGTAATTTGGAAGTTTCGCCGTTACTTTTGCGATTTGGGGGTCTGTGAAATCATAAGATTTGAGAAGTTTGGCCACCGCTGTGATAGTGTCGTCTTCTTTGGCTGATGATGACCATTTTCTGACACCATTTCCATGAGTCTGGGAGATTGACGAGTATTTTATGAACTGATTTTGAGCTATTCCGATCATTCGGTTTGAAATTGTATTTTTAACAAAAATCCTACTAAGTAGAAGAGCAAACATTGTGCAACTAAAGGAAGATGGAAAGGTAAGTTCGAAGTAAGACTTACAGTCGTAGGGTTTTTGATTCCACTATCAGACGTACGGTGAGGGCGTGCAGAGAGAAACCGACATTTTTTTGGGTTTTTTAGGTTTTGCGGGTGACAATACATAAACCGCTGGTACTAACGAACGGGTGAAAGAAGAAACATCACCAAGGGGAAGCGTTATTTGGAAGAGACACTTGAAGAGTAATTTTTCCGAACGAAGAATGTATTTTTTTACGAAAAGGACATTTTGGAAGGGTTTAATGTTTTTACATTTTGTGTTTATTGTAGGTTTATTGAATTAGATACAAATTGGAAAATACGAATTGCAGAATTTAAATTTCATAAAAAACTACCACAATTGCGGAATGCAGAAAAAACTACCACAATACATAAAAAACTACATCGATCTATTCCTCAGCTTCTGAACATAATAAAGAACACAACACCTAAGCTCTTCCGGTTTGTAAATCAGAAGTAAAAAAGGGTTGACGTCCCTTCTGTTATCTAACGCTGACAGAATAACCCCCACCTCCCACTCGAGATAATCATCACCATCTTGACGTACTGCCATGCACAAAGCAAGAAGCTCATTTATGTCCCTGGAATGAGGATTTAAGCTATAGTTTTCAGATTGTTTATGGAATGTGATAGTGAAAAGGTAGTGAATTGGAGTGAATATATAGGGGAAGGAGAAACGAGTCGGTTGTTCTGGAAATTTCGTCGCGTCGGACGCGAAAGCTACCTTTTCAACCGTTCGTCTTGAAGGGGCAAAAGTGTGGGTCCCACTGTGGACGCGTTAGACGCAGACGCGAACTTTAACTGCCTAGTTCATAAATCAAACGCTACCTAAGAGTCCGTTTGATTTTGAACGGGAATGGGCTTTTGGAAGGGGCATTTGAAGGGGAATTGTTGGGAACGGGGAATGTGTTCTTTTTACGAAAGGGACATTTTGGAAGGGGCAGAGTTATTATTTTATTGTTTTTGTATATATTATTTTTAATTGTTTGTGTTTGTTGTTGAACAGAATAATAGAACGCAGAATACAACGTGCAGAATTCAAATTGTAAAAATAAAAATACATAATTGCAGAATACAAATTGCAGAATTTAAAATGCAAATATAAAATACATAATACAACGAAACTTCTTAATGCATTCCCGCGGCAACTAGTTCGTTTCGTATATTGTTTCGTACTATCGCCATGGTGGTTGTTGTCCTGGTTCTTTGAACGGGTTCTCAATCTCTGTTTCTACGATTTGATATACTGTAATATTCTTCGAGATATTCGTTTGGCACTAAATCAGGGTCGTCATCATACGACATAAAATCTGGATCACCAGCATTGTATTTTCTGATGTAGTTGTAAATAGCCGTTGTTGCAGTAACAATTTGTACTTGAACATGATATGGATACGTCTGCATGTTACGTAAGATGGCAAATTTTTTTCCTTTCAGATACCAAATGTTCTTTCAATAGCCATACGCAAACTAGAGTGATAGTAGTTGAAAATTTCATTTTCTGACTTCGGTTCATTTCATGTGTCATTAAAGTCTGGTATATGATACCTCACGGATCGGTAAGGAGTTATATATCCTTCTATTAGTGGATATCATGCATCCACTAAATAATACTGTCCAGCTGGAGGATGAGGGAAATTAAGATCCGGATTATTTATAGCTTCCCGAAATACTTTGGCGTCGTGCGCAGTTCCTTCTCATCCCGCTCTTACAAACGTAAAAGTTAAATCAAACGCACAAACAACCATAATATTTTGTGTAGCACATCATTTCCGCCCTACAAAACGTTGCATATCTTCTTGACCCACGTGAGCCATCACATATGTCTCATCAATAGCCCCAATACAGTTTTTAAAGAAAGGATAATATCGGGGTGAAGAACGAATTTGTTTTGGGATTCGGTTAAAATGGGAATCGGCACTGCCAATAAGAGAACTGAATCCAAAACTTTATGAAAAATAACATTATTCGTACCATTTGATCGTTGAAACCACTCAGCAACCTGCCTTGTAGGGAGGGCCAATGCAATAGTATATAGGAATACAACCACCTTTTATTTGACCGTTATGTGCATTGAGCACTCCAACCCGTGATTTTCTAACCGTTCACACAAGGATCTGAAACATAATCGCTTCATTCGAAAATTGCTATGACAACGATCTGCGTGTCCTGCTAGTATTTTATGAACCCAAGCGAGGCCGGAACTTAAGGAATTGTGTATTCTTCTCCTTTCTGGTGTTTGATTAGCCATAGTTTCTTGAATATCTACCACATCTTGCAAATCTTCAATATCAGATTCGTCACTGTCTGCCATTATTGGTTGAAGAACTAGAGGAAAATGGACAAACAGTATGTTGATGTAGTGTTGATATGGGTGGAATATATATAGGGAGAGGAAAAAGGAAAGGGGTAGAGTCGCGTCGGACGCGTCTGACGCATCCGACGCAAAAGCTAACTTTTCAGCCGTTCAGTTGGAAGGGGCAAATGCGTTGGTCCCACTGTTGACGCGTCCGATGCGTCTGACGCGTCCGACGCAGACGCTAAGTTCAACTGCCCAGTTGGAAAATCAAACGCTACCTAAGTATGACTTTAATTGGACTGAGCCCATTACCTTATTTTTAAAGGCTGGCACTCCCCCTTGGGCTAAGATGAGCAAAATGAGGAAGTTTTAGGGAATTTTAAATGATTTTGTCACTCTATGATATAAAATGTTAAAATTAAAGATGTTGGTGCTGACAGTTTTTAGTATGTATATTTTAAAGTGGATTGTTTTTCAATCTTCCAATTTTTTCTTTTAAATTTTTTTAGTCTGTGAAAATAAATGTTTGTTAGGAGATGGTTGTTGACAACATGATGCAAGTGGAATATATGACAAAACTTGATAACATCATGGTGTTTGAAGATCAAGTGGTGTTACATGATGAAGAATCTTGTATTATTGAAAACAAAGAAGTTAATATTACACATAACTCTGTAACGGATGAGATACGTAATGATCAATAATTTAACAGTTAGATAAAAAGATATTTTATTTATTTATTAAATTATTAAAATATTTAACTATAGCTTCCTCCTCATGCCCAACCCTTCTCGAGCCCAACAATCTCTGTCCCCCATCGCTAGTGAAACCTTACACCTGTCCCTTTGTAACGACCCGCATTCTACGCATCATATGATCGTAGAATATTTATTTCATCGTCATAGAGAGTCGTATGGTCATGTAACTTTGGGAGATGACTATTGGGGTCATTTCCCATGTTCATGATTTTTCCCGATTTTTAAATGATTGTTTTGCCCCTAACTGATCTTGTTTTGACCATAACTTTTGACTGAAAAGGAATTTTCACCTAAAACCACTTCCGTTGGATTCGGATGATGGTTTACCTTTCCGTAGAGTGGTCACATTAGCCAAACGGGCTCACCGTTTGGGAGATATGGCTGAAACAAGTTTCAGATGGTGAAAAACAGCTTAATTGGCCTTAACCGGGTGGTTAACAGCTAGGCCCAAAGGGGAATTTCGGGATTAGGAGTTTAAAAGGGTTGTTAGGGTTTGAAGAATACCTTTTTCTCATTTTTCAGCCGTCACTATTCATTCCTCTTAACCTAGCCATGGCCTCCAACATCTAAAACGTCCCCAAACCACTTTCTAATTGAAGATTAGCCTAATCAACATCAAATTAAGGAGGAATAGCACCAAAGCAAGGTTAGAACTGCTGTGTTGCATTGGGAACAGTGCTGAACAGAGAATCATTTCAGATTTGGTATTTTATTTGTGGCCAAGGTGAGTGATTTGCATGGTTTTGCACTAATTACAGTTAATTAAGGGTAATTAGTGAAGATTAACGAAATTAGACATGATAAAATTTTGGAAAAATATTTATAAATTCGAAAATAATGTTTTAGGCCTCTGTTAGAAAATTTGGTTAAGTTTTGTTAATCCTATCATTAATTATGCCTAAACATGCTTAAGGGGAAAATATGGGTTTTTGGCTATGTTTGATCCATTTTACATGCTATGGTTGTTGTTTTGGTGTTTATGATTGATTGTACATATTGTTATGACTGTATGGTATGATTTATGATTGTCTAAAAGTATTAGATTGGTCAAAAACGTCGTCGAATGGCGTAAACAGCTTGCTGGACAAAGTGCAGGAAACTGTGCAAGACCGGATCGGATGCGGGAAGCTCGACCCGACCCGATGGAGGCAGTACGACCCGACCTGGCATGGTTGCACGACCTGAACCGAAGCGCCTCGACAAGCTGGTGATCCAGGAACCTATCTCTGATCCGAACCGATGTCACTCACGAACTACTTCAGTAGCTAAGGAACCAATGGCCAAGGAGGATCACGAACCGATGCTTGGGCCACGACCTGAAGTCCTCCGATCCGAACCGCCTTCCACGTGAGCTGCTTGCACCATCCGATTCAGAAGCTCCGACCCGATCCGATGGGTGAACACGATCTGAACCCAATGGATCGCCCCCACCGAACCGAACCACTTCGGAAGCTATGAACAGATGCCTCTACGAACAGGAGTGTACCACAAACCACCCTGGGAAGCGTATAGCCGAACCGAACCGAAGGCAAGGAAGAAGACCGATCTGAAGGAGACCAAAACCTGAGATGCAAAGGTAGTCCAGATGAGAAGTAGAACTCAGGATCCAAATGGGAACCAATGAGTCGACTTCATGAGTTGGGCTTTGCTGCGGGACGTGTGCTAAGGAGTTGTCGATGTCTATAACTTTGGATCACTATGTATGGGAGGTATGTGGACTGATTCAGAGCCACAGTGGCCTAGATATGACTAGTGGGCTATAAACCAATGAAGTGGGGTCATTTGAAAGGGTTTGATCATGATCCCATGGGATAAGCTTGGTGGTAGCAGTAGTTGTACAAGTTGAACTCTGTCATTACCTCGATGGGTCTAGTGATCAAAGTGGTGGATATCATATGCTTTTCGCACTGAGTGAGAGATGTGAGGATGGTTGCTATGTTTGATTTGTTTGTCATCACTATGACATGCACACCCCCTCCCCCGTTATCTTTACACCATCTGTTTAGTGGCACCTTAGAGTATTGTACGGTATGTAGTGCTAACTCTTTGGTTGTAGGTCCAGGTTCAAGTATGGTTTAGTATACATGTTATTGTTCTGTTTTGCTGCTTAATGCTCATACCAGACTTTTTGTCTAACCCAGAGTTTTATGTCTCTTCTTATTACTCTGGGTGCTCTCACGAGCAGACTAGTGACAGGTTAGGTGGTATGCGCGAGTAGTTGTACCGGAGATGAGCAGGAGGCTTCCACGTATGATATATATATATAGATACTCTCCCTATGTTGTTGCGGTCACTACTTTGGGCATTAGTGGTGTACCTTTCTTTCTTTTGTTTAGAGACAGTAATTTGGAAAGTTGTAATAAGCTGTATTTGGATTTCCGCTACTCTGATGATGTTAGTTTTGATTATCAGCTTATGCACTGTCTTGCCTGTTTTATGTCAAGTTTATTATAATTATATTTTGTTCCATGCACTGTGAGACATTCTACAGGTTTTCGATTAATTCATTCTCTTCTTTCCTTTCTTTGGCGACCGTTCTGTGCTAGTCGGGCATGTGTAAAGTGCACTTTCGGAGGAAATGCCGGCTGGGGCGGGGCGGGCCGTCACACTTGGTATCAGAGCTCTAGGTTGCGTAGTTAACTTAGGGAAAGACACCAGGGAGAGATAATACGTATACGAGAGCGTGTATTTGTGATTATTTTGGTTTTAAAAAGCTATATATATATATATATATTATTAGTATAGATAAGGATGAAGTCGTATTGCACTGACACCACAAAGAGGATGGTTAATCGTTTTCTCTGTGCAGATTAAACGATGAGCCGATGCGCAAGGGGTACTGGTAGAGGAGCCAATAATGGGAATGCTGCCGAGATGAGGACGATGTTTACTGACCTCATGAGAGAGATGCTTAGAGATGTTCAGAGGGCAGCTCCCAATGCTGGTTATGGTGGTGGTCCAATAGTGCAGGCGCCTAGGGCCGATTTTCGCCAAGCTGAATAAGGATCATACTAGTCTTGGTGGGAAGCCGTTCCATGGAACAGAATCGGCTACGGATGTTCAGGATTGGTTGGATAGCTGCGAGCGTATCTTCGAAGACTTGGGTATCAAGGATGCGATGAAGAGAAGGCTAATATCCCGTCAGCTGCAAGGGCGGGCAATGAATTGGTGGAATGTTATAAAGGCAGCTACTCCCGAGGATCAGATTACTTGGGATCAGTTTAAGGCTCACTTTAGCGATAAGTTCATTCCGGCTGCTCAGAAATCAGTGCTGTTTAAGAAGTTCTTGGAGCTTAAGCAAAATGGCAGAGCTGTCTCGGAGTATATTGCCGAATTCGACACTTTGTCGAAATATGGGTTATCCCTAATAGATACTGCCGAGAAGAAGAACGAGAAGTTCATAACTGGTTTGGATGGATACTTGGGGGAAAGGCTTATTAACCACATCGATGAGACGTTTGAATCGACTGTGGGGAAAGCTTTAAGATCGGAAAGTCTTTACCCTAAGTCGAAGACTGAGGTCGCATCTGTAGAGGAGCCAAAACCGCAAGCAAGCGGTGGAGGCAAGAGTGGTTCTAAGAATAAGAGGATGCAGAACCAGAATAAGGATAGCCAGGAGAAGAAGAAAGATGTTGAGTGTTTTAGTTGTGACAAGAAGGGCCACTATGCTAGTAATTGTTGAGCAAAACCAGCAGACAGGAAGTGCTTCAACTGTGGCCAAGTGGGACATCACAAGGACAAGTGTCCGCAACCCCCTAAAGAAAAGCAGGTGGTGAAAGCATATGCCCTTAATGTTATTCCTTCTTCGTCGAATGCCCCAACCGCGGTGGAGAAGGGAAAGAATATCGTTATTCAAGGTATGCTTTCTGTTTATGATGTTTCTGTTCGAGTATTGTTTGATACCGGAGCTTCCAGTTCTTTCATATCTAGTGGCCTGGTAGATAGGTTGGGATTGGAGCCCGAGATTGTCGATAGACCTTTAGTAATGATGAACCCGATTGGTGGTTCAATTAATCTTAGCATGATTTGTTGTAATGTGGTCTTATCAAGTCATGGATGCATGTTTGTTTGTGATTGCTTTGTTTTGGGCTTTACTGGGTTTGGCATTATTTTGGGAGTCGATTGGCTCCATAGATACGGGGTGGTGGTAGACTATGAGGGCTTTTTGATGACAGCTAGAGCGGATGATGGGCAGAGGGTAGTGTTTGATGGTCTACCTAGTGATGGTGTAATGGCTAGTTTTCTAAATTCCCTCGACATCCCGCATGGTGAGTTGTCAGGTTTGCCCGTGGTTGGCCAGTATCCGGACGTCTTCAAAGAAGTGACCGGGCTTCCACCACACCGAGAGATTGAGCTCCGTATTGATTTAGTGAAAGATGCCAGACCTATAGTGATGCCACTTCGTCGTATGGCACCAAGGGAGCAACAAGAGCTCAGGGTGCAAGTCAACGATCTTTTGAAGAAGGGATTTATCAGAAGGAGTGTTTCTAAATAGGGAGCACCAGTTGTGTTTGATACCAAGGCCGATGGTTCCCTTCAATTGTGTGTAGACTACCGCGAGTTGAATAAGGTGACGAGGAAGAACAAGTATCCTCTACCGTGAATAGATGACTTGTTTGATCAGTTGAGTGGCACGAGAGTATTCTCTCAGTTGGATCTCGTGACAGGTTTTCATCAGCTTAGAGTGGAAGCTGAGAGTATAGCTAAAACGGCGTTTTGGACGCCGTCTGGATTTTATGAGTGGTTGGTCATGCCATTCGGGTTAACCAATGCCCCAACATATTTTGTGGATCTTATGAATAGGGTATTCAGAGATCAGTTGAATAAGTTTGTTCTTGTGTTCGTGGATGATATTTTGGTTTATTCAAGGACAGAGGAAGGACAGAGGAAGAACACAAGGAACATTTAAGAATAGTGATGGAGGTGTTGAGAAGACACCAATTGAAAGAAAAGTTTTCTAAGTGTCACTTCTGGAGGAGGGAAGTGAGATTCTTGGGACATGTTGTTTCAGAGAATGGTATTGTCGTGGACCCTGCGAAGGTGGCTACGGTACAAGATTGGTCTACGCCCAAGAATGCAACAGACATAAGAAGTTTCTTGGGATTAGCTGGATATTATCGTAAGTTTATCCAAGACTTTTCCAAGATAGCAGCACCGTTGACTCAGTTGACCAAGAAGAATCAAGCTTTCGTCTGGGGCGAAAAGTTCAAGAATGCATTCAAGAGTCTAAAGGAAAAGTTGACATGTGTACCAGTGTTAGTCATTCCTAAGGGGAATGAAGAGATGACAGTATATACGGATGCATGTGGTACCGGACTAGGTGTTGTATTGATGCAAGGAGGTAGGGTTGTAGCTTATGCAAGTCGGCAATTGAAACCGCGCGAGAAAAGATACCCTACCCATGACTTGGAATTAGCAGCGATCGTGTTCGCATTGAAGATGTGGAGACATTATCTTTTGGGAGAAAGATTCGAATTGTTTACCGATCATAAATCATTAAAGTATCTTTTCTCTAAAAAAGATCTAAATCTCCGACAACAAAGATGGTTAGAATTCTTGGCTTCCTACGATTTCGATATCGCATACACACCAGGAAAGGGCAATGCGGTAGCTGACGCCTTGTGTAGGAGACATGACAGTTTAGGGGCTATGTTTCTAGAAAGGAAGCAACTGGAGTACATCGATGGGTATGATTTTAGACCAAAGTGAGAATTGGATCCAGAAATGTTAGCAAGTTTGACTATCAGACCCACTTTGATTGAGCGGATTGGTTCCAGTCAGAGGGACGATCCTAACCTATTGGGAATCATCTCAAAGTTAGAGATGGGAATCGACGGAGAGATGAACAAGTATGGGCTTGATCGAGATGGATGGCTTAGAAAGAATGCAAGACTAGTTGTACCCAATGTCAATGGATTGAGAGATGAAGTGCTTAGGGAATGTCATCGGTCAAAACTGACTATACATCCCGGTGGTAACAAGATGTATCGAGACATGAAGCACACCTACTACTGGGAAGGGATGAAGAGAGTCGTTGGTAAGTTTATGTCCAAATGCATGAACTGCCAGCTAGTTAAAGCCGAGCAAAAGAAGCCTGGTGGCTTGTTGCAACCATTAGAGATTCCAGAATGGAAATGGGAACGAGTCTCAATGGATTTTATTGATGGGTTACCAAGAACTAGGTCGGGCCATGATAGCATTTGGGTGATTGTGGACCGATTGACTAAGAGTGCAAGGTTTATACCCGTCAAATCAAACAGGACAACAGCTAAGTTAGCTGAACTATATGTAAAGTGGGTAGTGAGATTTCATGGAATACCCAAAAGTATTGTGAGTGCCCGAGATCCGTTGTTCACTAGTGGATTTTGGAAAAGCTTACAAGAGGCGTTAGGATCGGAATTACATCTCAGTACCGCATACCATCCTCAAACCGACGGACAGACAAAGAGGGTGAATCGAGTATTAGAGGATCTCTTGAGAGCTTGCATATTAGACTTTGGTGGATCATGGGATGACCATTTGCATCTAGTAGAGTTTGCATATAATAATAGTTATCAATCCAGTATTGGTATGACTCCATTTGAAGCTTTGTACGGAAGACCGTGCAACTCACCATCCTGTTGGTTAGAGACCGATGAGAAATATGTGCTTGGACCAGAAGTAATAAGAGAAACATCAGACAAGATTAAGGTTATCCAACTGCGAATGAAGGCTGCCCAGGATAGGCAGAAGAGTTATGCCGATAAGAGGAGAAGAGATTTAAAGTTCTCTATTGGCGACTTGGTGTTTGTCAAGATATCTCCATTGAAGAGCGTGATACGATTTGGCAGGAGAGGCAAGTTAGCACCAAGATTCGTTGGTCCATTCCCAGTTCTAGAGCAAATTGGTAATTGGCATATAAAGTTGAATTACCAGAGAAGATGGCAGGAGTTCATAACGTGTTTCATGTTTCTCAGTTAAGGAAATTCGTGCACGTCCCCGATGCGACTGTTTCACCTGATCAGTTGGATGATATCGAGGTTGAACCCGAGGCGGTTGGGAACCGCAGGCCTATGCGTATTATTAGGGATGATACGAAACAACTTTGAAGGAAAGCGGTGAAATTAGTCAAAGTTCAATGGGGCGAGAATGAAAATGATTGTACTTGGGAGACAGAGGAGAGCATTAGGAAGACGTATCTAGAACTCTTCGCCTGGTAAGATTACAGTATCAATTTAGTCTTTCCGCATGCTAGGATAGGTTTGTTTTGTTTGTTTTGCATGATTGATTGTTGTATATGGCTGGTAGGCATGCAGGATCCTTTGTATGTTTTAGGTTAAGTAATTTCGGGGACGAAATTTCTTAAGCGGGGGAGAGTGTAACGACCCACATTCTACGCATCATAGGATCGTAGAATATTTATTTCATCGTCATAGAGAGTCGTATGGTTATGTGACTTTGTGAGATGACTATTGGGGTCATTTCCCATGTTCATGATTTTTCCCGATTTTTAAATGACCATTTTGCCCCAAGTTGATCTTGTTTTGACCATAACTTTTGACTGAAAAGGAATTTTGATTTGAAACCACTTCCATTGGATCCGGATGATGGTTTACCTTTTCGTAGAGTGGTCACACTAGCCAAACGGGCTCACCGTTTGGGAGATATGGCTGAAACAAGTTTCAGATGGTGAAAAACAACTTAATTGGGCTTAACCGGGTGATTAACAGCTAGTCCCAAAGGGGAATTTCGGGATTAGGAGTTTAAAAGAGCTGTTAGGGTTTGGAGAATACATTTTTCTCATTTTTCAGCTGTCACTATTCATTCCTCTTAACCTAGCCATGGCCTCTAACATCTAAAACATCCCCAAACCACTATCTAATTAAAGATTAGCCTAATCAACATCAAATTAAGGAGGAACAGCACCAAAGCAAGGTTAGAACTGTTGTGTTGCATTGGGAACAGCGCCAAATAGAGAATCATTTTAGATTTGGTATTTTATTTGTGGCCAAGGTGAGTGATTTGCATGGTTTTGCACTAATTGCAGTTAATTAAGGGTAATTAGTGAAGATTAACGAAATTAGACATGATAAAATCTTGGAAAAATATTTATAAATTCGAAAATAATGTTTTAGGCCTTTGTTAGAAAATTTGGTTAAGTTTTGTTAATCCTATCATTAATTATGCCTAAACATGCTTAAGGGGAAAATATGGATTTTTGGCTATGTTTGATCCATTTTACATGCTATGGTTGTTGTTTTGGAGTTTATGATTGATTGTACATGTTGCTATGACTGTATGGTATGATTTGTGAATGTCTAGACGTATTAGATTGGTCGAAAACGCCGTCGAATGGCGTAAACAGCTTGCTGGACAAAGTGCAGGAAACTGTGCAGGACCGGATCGGATGGGGGAAGCTCGACCCGACCCGATGGAGGGAGTACGACCCGACCTGGCATGGTTGCACGACCCGAAACGAAGCGCCTCAACAAGCTGGTGATCTAGGAACCTATCTCCGATCCGAACCGATGCCACTCACGAACTGCTTCAGGAGCTAAGGAACCAATGGCCAAGGAGGATCACGAACCGATGCTTGGGCCATGACCTGAAGTCCTCCGATCCGAAACGCCTTCCACGTGAGTTGCTTGCACCAGCCGATTCAGAAGCTCCGACCCGATCCGATGGGTGAACACAATCCGAACCCAATGGATCACCCCCACCGAACCGAACCACTTCGGAAGCTACGAACTGATGCCTCCACGAACAGGAGTGTACCACAAACCAACCTGGGAAGCGTATAACCGAACCGAACCGAAGGCAAGGAAGAAGACCGATCCGGAGGAGACCAAAACCCGAGATGCAAAGGTAGTCCAAATGAGAAGCAGAACTCAGGATCCAGATGGAAACCAACGAGTCGACTTCATGAGTTGGGCTTTGCTGCGGGACGTGTGCTAAGGGGTTGCCGATGTCTATAACTTTGGATCACTATGTATGGGAGGTACGTGGACAGATTCAGGGCCATAATGGCCTAGATACGACTAGTGGGCTATAAACTAATGAAGTGGGGTCATTCGAAAGGATTTGGTCATGATCCCATGGGATAAGCTTGGTGGTAGCAGTAGTTGTACAAGTCGAACTCCATCATTACCTCGATGGGTCTAGTGATCAAAGTGGTGGATATCGTATGCTTTACGCACTGAGTGAGAGATGTGAGGATGCTTGCTATGTTTGATTTGTTTGCCATCACTATGACATGCACACCCCCTCCCCCGTTATCTTTACACCATCTGTTTAGTGGCACCTTAGAGTATTGTACGGTATGTAGTGCTAACTCTTTGGTTGTAGGTCCAGGTTCAGGTATGGTTTAGTATACCTGTTATTGTTCTTTTTTGCTGCTTCTCGCTCATACCAGACTTTTTGTCTGACCCAGAGTTTTATGTCTCTTCTTATTACTCTGGGTGCTCTCACGAGCAGACTAGAGATAGGTTAGGTGGTATGCGCGAGTAGCTGTACCGGAGACGAGCAGGAGGCTTCCACGTATGATACATATATATAGATATTCTCTCTGTGTTGCTGCGGTCACTACTTTGGGCATTAGTGGTGTTCCTTTCTTTCTTTTGTTTAGAGATAGTAATTTGGAAAGTTGTTATAAGTTGTATTTGGATTTCCACTACTCTGATGATGATGATGATGTTGATGTTGGTTTTGATTATCAGCTTATGCACTATCTCACCTGTTTTATGTCAAGTTTATTATTATTATATTTTTTCCATGTGCTGTGAGACATTCTACAGGTTTTCGATTAATTCATTCTCTTCTTTCCTTTCTTTGGCGACCGTTCTGTGCTAGTCGGGCATGTGTACAACGCACTTTCGGAGGAAATGCCGGCTGGTGCGGGGCGGGCCGTCACGCCCTTCCTACATCGAACCTGCCACCCTTCCCCATTCCACCTTCTACTGACCCCCCTATGCCCGCTTCCTCGCTTGCTTCCCCATCCGACCTATTCTTTCCATCATTGAAATGGTCTTCAGTTTTTGCAGTGAAGTCTAGGAATGCGGGAGATTTTTCTCCTCCATCAATTACCCAGAAATTCGATGGGAATAGACTTGTCCCGAATGAAGAAAATTTTCAAGTCAACGTTGTTGAATGGAAGGAGTACCTAGTAGGCTTTTTTCTGGATGCGCCTTAGTCGTACACCATAGTTGTTAACCACCTTAAACGCATCTGGAAACCAAGCGGATCCATCAAAATTAAATCTAATGGTAATGTATTCTTCTTTCTACTTTTTGGTAGTGAAGACAAAAATAGGGTATTGGAGGCTAAGCCGGTTATTATCATAAACAAATTGTTTATTATGAGAAAGTGGGATGTTACTTTAGGTAATACTGGCAATGTAATTAGGCATGTACCTGTGTGGATAAAGCTGATGAATGTACCTTTGTATACTTGGTCTAAACTAGGTATAGGTTAGCTTGCTAGTCGAGTGGAAAATTTTCTTTGTATGGATGGTTACACTGAAAGTCTGGAGAGGTCTTCAGTTTGCTAGATGTATGGTGCAGATCTCTCTAGACGATGATTTACCATATGTTTTTCCCATTTTATTATTTAATGGAACAAAGCATTTTGTCAAGGTCAATTACCTTTGGAAATTGGTCTGTTGTACCCTTTGCAAAGTCTTTGAACATGTAAATGATAGGTTCACTGGTAGCATCAAAGTAGTGGATGCTGGAAAAAGGCAGATAAAAATATTGCTAAGTAGTTTAATAAGGTTAATGAGGAGGTTGTAGTTGAAAAGGATGTGAACTTGGTTAAACCTATTACTGCTGATGCTCCTAAAGATAAGCAATATTGGAAGAAGATTGTTAAGAATAAGAAGGTCAGGCTTAGTTCAAATGGAAGTGACAGTAAAGGTATAGAGGAAGAAGTGTTTACTATCAAGCATGTTAGTTATACTGGTGATGACAACAAAAAACTGGCTTTTGTTTGTGTTAGGGAAGCTAAAGATAAGGCAGTGGTTGTTAATATTAGCTAGTCATGTTGGCGGCTTAGGCACGTTCCATAGTTTTAATGCTCTTGAAACCCTTCAGGAAGGCAGTGTAACACAGGATTGCAGAATTGATATTGAAGAAGGAGAGTTATACATGAGTGTAATGTAATAGGGTTTAGTGACTGATGGTACCCCGTACTAACATTGCTAAGACTAGTAAAAAAAGTGTTAGAGATAAAGAAGGAGATAAGTAAGAAGTGGTTTCTGTTGATAACAATACTCAGTCTTTAAAAAGGAATAAAAAGGTTGGTGTTACCCCCAACAGATTTGAGAGAAAAAAGTGATCATCAGTATGTACATATGGACAACTTTTTCAAGAAAAATTTAGATGAGATTAAGCAATTTGAAGAAGCAATGAACACTAGTGCACTTGAAATGGAGGTTCAAGTTATTGTTTCCCCTACTTAAGCTGCAACTACCACACGAACAAGCTCATTTTAGTGCAAGCCTTGTTTCTTGAACAAAGCTAGCCCCCTCTTAAACTTGTCAAATCCAATGTAATATCTATTTCTTTGAGCACATGCCTAGCTGAAGCTATAGTCTTGAAAATGAAGCTTCCACGTCCACCTCTTCAAAGAAAAAAGGCAAGCCAAAACAGGATTGTCCTTATGCTCACATAATGCCACCTGCTGCATACAAGTCGCCTTCACCCAACATTGCAGTTGCACAAGTTTCTACTTCTAGTTTCTGCTATCCAAAGAGCTACATAATCCTATTACTAGAAGTAGGAAGGTTGAGCTTCTGAAGAGTCTACAATTCAGAAATAATTAGCATGCTTGGTGCTGTGATGAGTCATCTTATGGCTCTTAAGGATCTAATATGTATTGCCTTCTAAAGTATTTTATTGCATGTTATTTGTTATGGCTTGTTGCTATGTATTGGTTAGGTGGTATTCACACATATAATGTTGGACATTTTGTCTCAACCTCTCTCCCTACGTGGAGATTTCTTTTGGTTGTAGTAGATATACATGATGTATATCTGCTGGTTTATTTTTATTTATTATTTTGATTTAATAAAAGTGTAACGGAGCACTATAAAAACCGGTCAACCTTACCAAAAAATATATTCTATTTAAATATTAATCGTTAATTAATTAGCAATCTCAAAATGAGACTTTCCATATATGATCGATTCATGACTCGAGACTACTTCCACTGAGTTCGGGTGGTTTGTTAAGTAAAGAAACATATAAAGATCGTTATATTTCGAGATTAGATATTTAAAGATCAAAATAGCAATACAACAAATATGTTTTTTTACAACATTTAAAAAATGCCATAAAAGGTATTAATTGTGTTTTTACATACGCTGTGTATCAACATGCAATTAAAAGTTGGCACCATACTATGTCAGTAATAAAACACTGTGAAAAATATTGTCTAATGGTGTTTTATGCTGTTAATACATTTCATGGCGTTTAAGTTTATTTGTTTATAGATTTATCTTTTGTTGTGATATCTATCGACAGCATTTATGAATTGTTGTAAGTATTTGTATGCCAATATTTGAAAAAACTATTTATGGCGTTTTAAAAACGCCGTTGAAAAATTACCATGAAAATTTTCAATAGCATTTTATAAACACCATAAAAAGTCTAAAATCAATCTCAGTATTTTTATGGCTATTTAAAATCAACATATTAGATCGACACCACATTTCATAATCAATGCATCATATTAATAACACA
The DNA here is from genome assembly GCA_030737875.1 of Allium sativum. Taxonomy (NCBI): domain Eukaryota; kingdom Viridiplantae; phylum Streptophyta; class Magnoliopsida; order Asparagales; family Amaryllidaceae; genus Allium; species Allium sativum. Next base: position 252,803,818 of record CM060927.1, on the reverse strand, counting down.
TTTTATATTAATCGCATAATTCATAACTAACAAGTACAATTATATAATCAAAATATGCAATATTCTTACGTCAAACATACATAATACATCATAATATTTTATAAAATAGTAGTGAGACATCAAACATACGCATACACAAAGTAGTAGCGACCAAAAATAGTAGATCATACATTCTTACAAACCAAAATATAGTCTTAATTAACAGCAAGAATAACTTCAACCCATAACTAATCGCAACAATGTTTTCCATCGGCATCGTCTATCTACCTGTAAAGCAAAAACAAAACAAAATCACTATTGTTAGTACATTCTGAATATGTGACGACCCTGGATTTTCATACTAATCAATTATGTTATTTAAGGAAGAAAACTACCTTAGAAATAAATATGTATAATTAATAGGTAATGATAGTGTTACCGAAAAATTAGGATATAGTGAAAATCCACTTTATATTTTCATGGGGTTACAGGGTGTAAACTTTGATACAATTAACAAATTATTGGATTTTAGTTCACATGCACTGTGCTAAAGTCTTGATCAACATTGCAGGCTACTGAAATCTACTAACATATTTGGATCCCATGAGCTGATCATAGCTAGCAAAGAATTTTTAGCTAACACAGGTGTCATACTAGTTAATCTAATGAATTGGTGATGAACCTTACATTGGGTAATATTTTTTGGGTTTAATTTACTATTTTTTTTGAATATTTTAGTTAATTGAATATCAAATCACATAAACTCATACGTTACTAAAATAATAGAATATATTTAATTAAACATTGATTTTTTTGAATTGATAAACAAGTATATTACATTAAACTACGAATCTAATTAGCTTTATCATCATAAAAAAAATGAAATTTCTTCATAATCTATAATACATAACAAACTGGTGTTGTTTCATAATTTTTCATAACAAACTGGCTAAATTTCGTTGTACATAATATATAAATGCTTATCTGGATATACATAATCATGCAACTCCTTTTTCATAATAAACTGGTGTTGCTTCATAATTTTTCAAAATAGTTGTGAATTTGACACTGACAAAGTGAAAGCATACCTTCATGGGAACACTAATACTTATATTAATGTGTTAGATGTCTCATATACCTACTAATTATTTTGTACTCTTTAGTACATTGGTTCAATATGCAATTTTGATTCAAAGGGTTGATTGGTTATTGTCCTTTGTTTCATGTGCATGTATAAGAACTGAGAATTTTTGATGTGAATTCTATTTCCCATTTTGATGCAGATGCACTCATGATATGGTTTTTTAATTCACATTTTTTCTTTGAAAAAAAGACCTTGACTACATTTGTATGCCTTCGAGTCTTGGTAGAAACTGATTGAATTGAAGAAAGAACTGAAAGTTATCATACACAAATACATCCATCTATTGGCATGTCAGAGAAATAATGGTTGGGAATCTGGCATCTACAACTACTGTAGCAAACCTAACGTATCATCCACAACTATAACCGTGGATGTCCCACATTTGTGAACTCTTTTTTGGCCTTCTTTTTAGTTATCGTTCATAACCATTTGTCAACACTGTGTGTGTTAGTATCTTTAAAAGGCAGCTTAATGCATATCAATAATCTACATACTTTTTTTAAGAATGATGATTCTATTAACAAATTTCTAATCTAAGTGCTCTTTTTACCATGTAAGATTTAGGATAGTTGTTTACAAAATCAGTGTGGAATATGATTATCATTGGTTCTGAAATAGAACGATGTACATAAGATGTTGACGGTGTGGTTATGGACAAGCAAAACAGGGGCTTTACGTAACGCCCAGTGATGCAATGGTTGGAGATAACTGAATGATGAGCATCAAAGGGATAAATGTATCAGATTGGAAGAGATGATAAAGGACTGTAGCCATAAAGCTTGAGCAGGAATAACGAAAGACTGGTTAAGAATTGGAGCAACAACACGAACAAACTGATCATAAACTGCCAGCGTATCCTTAAAAAAAATCCAGCTATTGCTATAAGGAAACAACTACTTAGTATCCATGTAAAGATGCATGGACTAGAGAATGGATTTGCAGATATTGTACATGAATAAGCAAGTGCGCAGTCATCTAAATATAAACTATGCTTTAGTGTACAAACCGGTATAGTTGCTATTTACTTTGTTGTTGATTAATTTGCATAGCAAAAAGCCATGATATATATGTCTACTTTTGGGATAATAACAACTGTAAATATGATCTAATATATAAATGTTGTGTCATTTGTTCCTGTTTTGTGTTCAACAATATTTTTTTGATAGTAAGCATGTGCAGTATAATCATACTTTGTAAGCGTAAGTGGTATAATACTTGATATACAAAATTGACCATATTAACTTGCACTTAACTACTGAAACATGTTTTCTGGAATAACAACCTTAGTTTTCCAGCTAACAAATAAAAAATTCATTTCATGAAATAGTTCTTTTGATTTGTTCTAAGTATAAACGGGGAATGCTCATGTTGGTTCACTTGAAAGTATATTGGTCCAACATATCATATTTTTTATAGTTCGAACATGAAGTAATGGAAGGTAAAATCTGTGAGAATGGATAAATCCTATGTCATGGAATTTACTGACGCATAATCCAAGTCTTACGTTCAGCGCAAGAAAGGCCAAAAGCATGAATAAAGAAATTCAAGTCTGCAATTGTTTGTAAATGTCCTGTTTTCAAATAAAACGCTATGATCAATTATGCGCAAGATATTAATGCAATGACTGGGGCAGTTTCAACTGTGGAAAATAAAGAGTAACTCTATGATCCACTAGTCTACCCAATGTGAAGTTGCTAGCGCATGACTGATTTATTTCAATGGCAGATTGCTCGCTATGCCCAAAGATTGTCTGCCTTATCATGTCAGAATTACAAGTTCAAGCAATTTAGAAACTGTTTGGAGGTATGATTTGACAAATGGAAAACCTTCAGGTACTTTTAGATTTCTAGACAAATGGAAAACCTAGGAAATTTCAATTAGCATGGTTACTTAAGTATTTCTTCTTTTGTGTATCTAAGTAAAAAATTAATGCAAAGAGTGAATACATTGATTATAACATAAGATGCACAAATTGTAAAATCTCAAGCAACAAATTTCGTATACAGTTGCATCTTGACATCTAATATTATGCTTTGCAGCAAGGTACATTGGTATACATGGTCCCAGATGGACTACCGGATCTATTAACTTATGTAAAGAAAAAAATATGATGTTCTTAGGCACTATGTCACAGAAAATGGTTTGTATTTCAAATGCAGGGGAATCCAAAGGATTTTGCTTAACAAAAATTATAGCATATATCATGTTATCAATAAATAAATAAATTCATTATGATATACATAAGAAGTAAAAAAAAGAAGAGAAAAAAAACCTTCTCACATTGAAATTTTGCAGGAACGATGCAGCTTGATTACAACGATAACAAGTTATCATTAGAAAATGCAATCTCCGACCAAGATAGGGTTAATTACATGGCTACAAACAACAGCTCCTTAGGCTTAATGAAATGTATGCTTTGTTCGGGAGATTTGTCTTGGGAACTAATCCATAGAATTATTTTTAACAAGACGAATACATCATTGGTATGATCCTTAGGTTAATAATAAGTCTTTGGTCATTTGTTGGGCTGGCACGGAGTAAATCCCAGTTCTGAAACAAATTTGATGGTAAGTTGTATAATGCGGGAAGGTACTATTCATTCTAATTTTCTTCCAACAATTTGTGAAGTGAGTATTGCTCTCAATTCTACTGAATTAGATGTCGATGGTCCAACTGATTACTGGACTATCGCGGGTTGTAAACATCGACCTAATTCATTTGATTTATCCTATCTTTAATGTTTATAATTGTTGAAGTACAAATATCGACCTAACTCATTTGATTTATCACTAATGATGTCACTTCCTTATTTACTTCAGCCTTTAAGTACTATAGATTTCTAGACAAATCAAAAACCTAGGAAATTTCAATTAGCATGGTTTCTTAAGTATTTTTTCTGTATATCTAAGTAAAAAATTAACGCAAAGAGTGAATACATTGATTATAACATAAATGCACAAATTGTAAAATCTCAAGCAACAAATTTGTATACAGATGCATCTTGACATCTAATATTAAGGCACTAAAAAATAGAATTATTGATCTATTAACTGTAGCTACCAACAACAATTATAAAGAGCTAAAGTCAAGCACATCCGGCAGATAATTCGCTTGAAAGTTGAATAACATAAAGCAATCCAAATAGATTTAAGAAAACAGAAATTTTAAAGACGGAAATTAAGGGAGTTACCTTAAAATTTGAGCAAATAAAAAATTCCCTTCTTGTAGAATCACCTTCACCGTTTTTATCTATCAAAGGCAATGTCAAAAATTTAGGGACGAGGTCTGGTAATGAATTTTTGAGTGGAGGCGATCGACGAGGGCAACAGAGCCAATTATAGAACGGACGAAGGCAACGAAAACTGACACGTTGGATATGGTGACGGTGGATAAAGAAAATTTGGGGGAAAATTTTGAAATGGATGAAATAATTAGGCAACGTTGTTTCATGGGATTTAGGAAATGAAGGGAAATGAAAAAACTTAGCACCTTATTTATTAACAGCGTTGAAGATGCCAACTCAGTTTATTTTAAGCGAAACATAAAACATTTACGGCCACTCAATTAAAAACGTCGTAAGCCAATGCCAAGAAAGGTGATCTTTGTTTTAGCGTAGCCCCGATATGCGTGAGAATTGTAGATTTAAGGCGTATTTTCGAATTACAAAGAAACATGTACCACCAAAACTGTAATAATGAGGTGATGCATGTAGAAGAGCTTCCTAGAGATAGGATGTACCATTTGATTGCAGGGATCAAAAAGCACGTTGATTCCGATTATGAAATAGAACTTTCTGAAAAGGTTTAGGCAACACAGATGATGGAGATGAACTTTAGGACATATCCCATTACATTCATAAGACCTTTTTACATTATGTTGGCCCGTCGGTATGTCTCATTTAGAATTCGTATCAATTCAGCCATTTTTGGACTATCCACTATAAGTATTGGCACAAACTTCGAGAAAATTTATTATTTTATTCTTAAAAAAGCCCTAACCTTAATCCTAAGCCTCTACGTAGCCGATGCCTATAAATTTTCGAACTTTGTTCACATATATCTTTCAATCTTTTTATTGAAACATTGCGACTTTAAATGGAAAATTGTATATATCGACAAGATCTTCAAAATGTGATGTCGGATCATGACGTCGAAAATCGATGAAGATGTTGGCATCGTTGGCTGAGTTTGGGGGGCGGAGGACTTGGTTATACGAGGTGTTATCGTGGGCGAAGGTAAAGGTGGTCAAGGGTTGTACGGTCGTGAAGTTTGAACATTGGTCGGATGGTCGGAGTGGCACACACAAACTTGGGAAGGTTTGTGTGATAGATTTCTTTAGTCATTCCTGTGCATGCGGATCTGAACATGAGGAGATGAGGGAGGTCGTGATGTGGCGCTGAAGTGGCGATGCATGGTTGGCTGGTGAGGTTTTTTTTAATTTTATTCACCGTTCAATTTCAAACTTCTAATTAGCAAAGCTGTTGCATACGAGGTCCGTTTTGGATGCGGTATCCCGCTTTGAACTCGTAAAGGAGAGCCCTATGTTTTGGTGTTGGTTTGGACAGATTTGGCTAAAATAAGTGATATTGTCTCTCATGGGATAACAATTGTTTGTATAAGTAATTTATATTATTGAAGTAGGATTTTTAAGATGTTTGAATTAGCTCTTAATAAATTAAAAAATTAAAAACATATTATTAGTTTTAACATGGAATATTACATTTGTGCTATTTTGACACTATCGCTAAATTTAGACTATTTTGACACTAAAACTATACCAATCACCTTAGATAAGTTCTACTTGTTTTATGTTTGCTATTATGGATGTTTGTATGCTAGTTTAGATAATTATATGATTGTTGGTTGCGTGGTTGATTGCCTGCTTAACTTAAGTAACAACATTGTTCGTGGACACCATAGTATTAAGGAAAATCTCAGTTGCTAAAGTTTAGTGTATTTCAATCAATTGCACATCACAACAACTTAAGAATGTGATATAGTTTAATTGAAATGACCTACTCAGAAGCCTGCCTTTCGGAATGCCGCTCCATCAACGACTCCTTCCAACTCCTCCTCATTCGCCAGAACAGAGACTTGCGTTCATGTGACAAAATCACCACCCACGTGCGACCATAGGTGATTGGACCACCATGGATTTGAAGAGCAACCTCCCTTCCACCTTTTCCCTTCAGACACCCGGCTTAATAACCACCTAGCGCGCGTTATGAGGTAAAGAACAAAACGAGCATCCACTTGGTTTTGGTCAAATTCTATCTACCTCCGATCGATAAACGACCAAATTGAATGAGTTCGTGTTGTCAATAAGAAAAACTTTCATATTAGGAGTTTTAGCTAATTGTGGACAGACTGAAAAGTGGGGTTTCAACCATTAATTTTGGAGTGGAACCTAGGTTTTGCAAATAAGGAGATTACTTCAATTTATAGCCTCCTTCAAAATAATGTTCATCGAGTCCGAAAAGTTAATTTGAAACGAGACGTTCTAACTGTCATTCATAGCTAATAATCCATATTCCAAACGAAATGGAACTATTTTTGAAAGCTAATTTAATTGTATTAAAAATCTGGCTTTGATATAATATAATAATATTGTAATTTACATCATTTATCGATATGTGTTTATATCGCACAGGGTCGCATGACAACTCCAATCGACACAAAATTTGGAATCTAACAATAATAAACCATTTTGGATCGATAAAACATGCTTCGTCAAACTGCAAGATCGTTTGAAAAAGTATATTTTCACATGTTAAAGAAATCGAGTAAATATCAATCGATTTCTAAATATTCAAATCGATCGATAATAATTTCTTGTTATCGCTCTAATTCAATTATAATTATTATTGAACCTCAAATCAATTTAATTTCATATTAAATTTCAATATTAAGAATTCAAGTTCATTCTATATTCAAATCGTCTTATAAATTTAACTCAAGTCATCAAATTCATTCACTTTAATATTTAAATTATTTAAATATTCAACGTTCAAAATTCCAGGTTGTTTCGTTATCCCCCTTAAAAGGATTTCATCCTCGAAATCGCAATCAAGAAGAATCCCCCAAACCATAAAAAATTCTTCAAAAATATTTCAAAATCTCATTAATTTTTTTAACTCTTGAAATTGTAAAAAAAATTCGACAGCACTTTCTTTGTACGGTTAGGTCCGAAAAAAAACCACATTATTAATATATGACACTATACACCTCAACTCAATGATAAGGCTTTCAAAACCATGGGGAGACAATATATATATGACTCACGTGCAATATGTAATCTGAAATATGTACCATTTGTCGGGCAAACAAATGTTTATCGATGAAACCAAAAGCTATAAGCAAATAGTAAGCATTTGCTTCATATACCCGTATATACTTACATAACCCAAAACGGAGTTATGTAAAAACAGACAGGTAACATAATAATTACGACATGTGTATAAAAAAAGTGAATAATCCAAATAAGATGTAATTGGCAATAATGATGCAAATATGAAATCAACACAAATTGATATATGTCATATGCAAACATCAACAAACACATATCAATATAATAAAGTGCCTTCATTCTTAGTAATCATAACTTATTATTAATTCAGGTTCAAAATTTCATCATCGCACAAGGATGATAAACAATCCATCAAGCGTTACAATTTGCTTAGCAGCCTCAAGTTATTATTTAACCAAATAAATGCTACCTCAAACAAATCATAGGTCCAAATCCAAAATTCACGACAATATAATATACCCGATAGGTATATTTATTCATGGAAATCCATAATTCAATATTCTAACATTACTTCCATCTTAAATTAAATTTAGTTTGATTTATAAACTACCAAGCTGCAATTTTTCAAAAAAAAATATTTTAAAATTTTTGGGTTTCAAGATCAAATCGGTAAACCTATCAATTGAATTCTAAACGATTTAAAATGAAATATCTATGCAAAATAATAGTGAATCGAAATTAAATTCATACCTTCCTTTTTGGATCCGCGAATCAGAAGAAACTGGTGGTGATGAATCAAACCACAAGCACGTCAATCGCCACACCTATAGAGGTATACACTGTAACGTATATCTTCATCAATCGAATCGAAGAAGAAAGGAAAGGTGTTAGTAGCCACCGCCATGATTGTCTAGGGTTTTTGGAATTAGGGGTATTCGGGTTCATAATTATCTAATCTGATCGGATGAATATATATTTTATATTGGGTTATCCGTTTATTTTTAAAGGGGAGAAGAATATAAATTCTCCTTTAAAATTGAACATTAACCATAAATATATGAACCACCCGAATACTAATTCCAACTTTAAATAAAATATCAACTAACGTTCTATTGTGTGACCCTATAGGTTATTATAACACTGGCAATGATTGGCATCTAGTAATACATCATTGCTACCAAAGTTTTAATAAGATCAACAATTCGATACAACCTTTTTGTGTCCTGTGTCTAATGTAATGTAATCCTTTTAACCAATATATCCAAGAATAAACTTGAGACATGGAACATATCACCCTCTTTATAATTTAATCCTTTTCTTGATCGATGAGTAGACTATTTAAAATAAATCAATATTTGAGCATGGTCATGCATTTCGTAGTCTCACTCAATCAAAAGGCCTATGGATATCACTACAAATATATGTTGTAGGGTTAAATTCCATCTAGATCATTCATAATTTTCATTCGATTCGAGATATATCTGATAATCACCGCTATCATCTACTTGATTAAAAGTAACTTTAGATGATATCAAAACACAAATATCCTCGAATAAAATTATAATGATTTCAGGTTTGAGGACCATTACATCACTATAACTATGAGAATAACTTATGACACTGTTAATTATATTCCATGTAGTTTTCTTATGGTGGGTCAGCCCAATATGCTATTCTCCGAAACGTGTTTATGTCTTAACATTAATATTACGTATATTAATGATCAATGAGATGTGATCATCAGTCAATCGATATACTAGTCTCAGTGTTTTATTGTTGTCCTATATAAACAATAAAACTTGATTAGGGACATTTAAGGATTATAATACTTAATATATTATATAATCTCATGTTCAAGTCTTACTCAAACTATATAATTCAGTATTATTATTCTAAGAAGTTCTATTATGTTAATATTTATATTACACAGTAAACATAACATAACAGAATATTTTATTCAAAATAAAACAATAACATTAACAATGTTATTAATCACATCAAATGGATTGCCTCTAGCGCAAAACTCTAACAATCTCCCACTTGCGCTAGAGTCAATCATTCATGTATCGTATACTCATGAAACTAGTGTGACCATTAAACTTCTGCTGCAACAGAATTTAATTCACTAGGTCTACAACATTACAACCTTTTGCAACTTTGTAGATATGCTTATTTCCTCTGTGAACAATTTCATATAAGAAATTATATTTCTTAAATATATGTTTGGATCGATAATAAGATTAAGGTTTTAGGCCTGAGCAATAGCCACATTGTTATCATAATGTAAATCATTGGATCAACAATGAATTAAGTTCAATTATGAACTTCTTAACCCAAACATTTTCTTTCTCAACTTAAAGTTGAAGAGTTAATAGGAAACTTGATGTAATATGAAGCCAACCTACAGGCTAGAAAGAAAGAAAACTATGAAAACAAAAATATAGCTTTTCAAGCAAACAACGAAGACTCGGACTTGGATGGAGATGAAACTGTATTATTGCCAAAAACTACAAAAAAATCAAGAAATTTAGAAGGATGGCCAAGTTTTAAAAAATGAAAAATCAAGCATCGCAAATCAAACATTCATCAAATGCTATAAGTGCGTCGAATTTGGTCATATGAATAAGGATCGTTCAAAGCTCAATAATGAGAAGAAGAAAAACAAACATGAGAAGTTCACAAAAAAGGAAACCCTATTTGGGATGATTTAGATTTTTCCTCATCAGATAGTGAAAGTGATATTGAACAAGCTAATAAATGCGTCAAGGCAGACAGGGGTGAGGTATGTCCCAAACTTACTTATAATGAAATTTTAGAACTTAGCATGGACTCAGATGATAAATACATAAAAATTAAAAAGTTGAATAAATAATATATATTTAAGACGAATAGAATGGAACTTGAAATAGGGTTGTTAAAAGATGAGAAATTATTTTAGAGAAAGAGTTAGAAAATGTCCAAGAAAAATGCAAAAAACTACCTTTAGAAAATGATTCATTATCAAAAGAATTAGGAAAAGTTAAACTAGAAAATAATAATATTTTTAATAAAAATGTAACCTTAGAAAGTAATCTAAAAGCTTCGCATTTTGGAATTTCAGAGCTTAATAATTAGTTAGAAAATATTACTTGAAATGTTTCAAAATTTAATAAAGGCAAACAAAATTTAGAAAACCAAATCAAAAATTCTAAACCTTCTGATAATAGGAATGGACTAAGTTTTAAGAAAAAATGCAAACACAAAAAATATAGTTTTCTGTATAAAAAGATCAAAAAGACACAATAGAAAGGTTTTGAAACATAAGTAAATAAAATATGGTTTCTTAAATCTAATAATAAGCTTATTTCCAAAAAAACATGGTGAAAACTTCTTAACAAAAGTTGTTCATAACACAAATTATACTTTTAAAGACCCCAAACTCCTTTGGGTATGGTTGCCTTCGTCACCTAACATTTAAGACCCTAACGGAGGAAATTGGTACCAACTAAATCATTTTATCTTGCATGTACCCAAAAGAAAACAAAAAAGGAGGTGGATATTAGATAATGGTTGCTCCAAGCACATGATGGGAAATGAAAGAATGTTATCCAACATAATATACATGAATGGTAGGAAAATAACTTTTGGTGATAATTCGAAAGGATACGTCATTGACATTGGAGAAGTCATCACCATTCGTATATCTAATCTCATATTATTTTTAATGTTTTACTTGTTAAAAATTAAAAGCATAATCTCTTAAGTACTGGTCAGTTGTGTGATAAAGGATTTCGAATTAATTTTGAAAAAGACAAATGCAACATTTTTGATAATCATAAAATGTTAGTTTCCAAAGGATTTAGAAGTAGAAACACATATATTTAAACATGAATGCTAAACAAAGTTCTGATTTATGCTTGACCATAAAACACGATGATCCACGGTTATGGCATAAACATTTTTATTACATTTATTTTAAGCACATCAATAAATTAGCTAAAAATGAACTAGTAATAGGATTGCCAAAAATTAACTATAAAGTCAATAATCTTTATGATGCACGTCAAATTGGAAAATTAAAGAAAAAAATCTTTTACATCTAAGATATAATATTTCTACAAAACAACCATTAGATTTGTTACATCTAGACTTATTCGGTCCTACACAAATCCGATTAATAAATCACAATAAGTATGTTTTTGTAATTGTTGACGAATACATGGTCATTTTTTTTTTAAATATAAAAGTAATACATTTTGGAATGTTCAAAATTTTTGCCAAAATAATTAAAAATCTAATGGATTTAAAAATTAAGGATATTTGTAGTGATCATGGTGACATATTCGAAAATGAATTCTTTACTAATTTTTGTAATAAGAAATGAATAAATCATAATTCTTCATTTCCACAAACAACACAACAAAATGGGGTCATTAGAAGGGAAAATCGAACATTACAAGTGTTTGCTCGTATGTTATTAAATAGTAGTAGATTACCTAAGCATTTTTGGGCCAAAGCTATAGTAACAACATGCTATGTATTAAACAGGGTAACACAATGTCCAATGAATAAAAATACTTGAGATAAATTGTTTTACAAAAAGAAAACCAAAATATCATATTTTAGAACTTTTGGATCAAAATGTTTTATCTTAAACATAAAAATAATTTAGGAAAATTTGATCCAAAAGCTGATGAATGTATATTTATTGGTTATTCGGATCGAATTAAAACTTACAGAATTTTTAATAAACGAACCAACACTATAGAAGAAAGTTTACGTGATTCATTTGATGATAATTTTTTTACTAACAAACTTAATGGTGAAGAAGAAACTGAAGTACAACATAATGAAAACAACATAATTTCAAATTATAATAATGAATCATCTAATACGTTAAGATCATCACCTCGTATTTTAAAAGATCATCTTTTAGATAACATTATCGGCGATTTAAATATAAGAGTATTTACCAGACGTCAATTAAATCATATGAGTCACTTCACATTTATTTCAATATTAGAATCAAAGAATCATGAAAAAGCAGCAAATCATGATGATTCATGGATATAGCAATGCAAGAAGAATTCAATCAATTTGAAAGAAATGAAGTTTGAAAACTTATTCCTCAACCCATATAACAATCTATAATTGGAACAAAATGAGTTTATAAAAATAAAGCAGATCAAAATGGAAATATCATTCAGAATAAAGCAAGATAGTAGCTCAAGGATATAATCAAGAAGAAAGGATTGATTACGAAGAAACGTTTGCTCTTGTAGCTCGTCTTGAGGCAATTCGTACATTACTTGCTTTTGCATGTCATCTTAATATAATTTTTTTTCAAATGGATGTCAAAAGTGTTTTATAAACGGTTTCATAAAATAACAAGTATATGTTGAACAACCTGCTTTATTTATACACGATTTTTTTTGGAAACATGTATATAAATTAAAGAAAGCATTATATGGCTTAAAACAAGCACCTCGTGCTTGCTATGATAGATTAAAATCTCATTTAATTAACTCTAGTTTCGAAATTGATAAAGTTGATACTACCAGTAACGACCCAACTTTCGAACACATCGGAAGTCGTGCCATTAATAAGAATAAGAATAGATAGAAGATAAAATCATAGAAAAACATCAGAATCTCACAGCGGAATTTTTACAAAAATAATACTTCATAATATTACACAGCAGTACATATTACATCAGAGCATCATAGGTCTAGTGATACAAGCCATTCATAGTACATCCTTAATTATACATATCATTAACGACTAACTTGCAGACTTATAATTATACAGTAGATAAGATAAGTAGACTGGCACACAGAAAGTCTCCATCCAGCTTCTCAAGTTTTATCCAATCCTGATTCACTTGTCTATTCATAACAAGCGTTATGAATACCCAAGAGTTTAAGGGAAAACACAGAAAATAAACTCCGGGTCAGTCAGAGGACTGGTATGAGTAAACAATTTTAAAAACAGATCAAAGAAATAAAAATATCTCATAAGACCACGCCGCGAATACGGAACGGGTTTTTACCTTATGAGGTCAAAACACTTTGTATACTTTAAACCAGATATTATGATAGTGTCTATTTGGTTTTCACAAATAATTTAGAATCTAGAAGAATGCTTGCATCTCACATCCTCCTATGTAGTATACAAATAAAAAAGAACCGCATGGCACTTATGGAAATTGGGTTTCCAACCATGACCGGGTATGGGACCACCTCCCGATAATATATCTCTAGAGGCAAATACACTTGGGTTCACAAGAACGTCTTGTAACCCGGCGCACACATAACCGACCACTCATTTCTCTTGAGTATATCGAGTGTATATCACCAATGGTTATGTACGAAAACCATTTCCCGAATGGGCAGAATCGATAGAGTAAGAAACAAAAGGAATTTATCTAGATAGGTGATGCTATACCCAAATGGGAGCGACCCATATAGCCATGCTGCCTGCCCGATTTTTGTCATTTCCTGGGTGTGAGGCTTGAGGCTAGACTTACCCTTTTTATCATCACTGTTAATTTTCTTTGAATGCCGCATCGTCAAAACTTCCCAATCACCAATTGCCTTCCTCAAAAATATATTATAGGTATAAAGCGAGAGAAACAAATTCCTCTACCACCATATAAATACATTAGAAAAGATCAACGTTCGTGATCAGTTAGAATTACTTTGTCAGACATTCGTCCATACAAGTTGTCCTGGGTTTGGACAAACTGAAGGCACTATTCGAGAATAGTCCTTGTATATTGTCGTCTTCAATTTAAAATCTCTGATGCGCGACGTATAATAAATCAAAGTGAAATATTCATTTCGGCCTATTTGAAATGATTTACGAATATTCCCTTTTTAAATTATTTATCTAAACACGATCAAAATAAAATTTACAGTTCTTATTTCATAAAATACAGAACTATACATGACCGGTTGCTTTGTATTAGAAACTTTAGTTTGCAACAAACAATTTTTGTTGACTTAAAATGTAAATATTTTTATTAGAAAATTATTTCCAATTTTTAATTATAAACAAAATTTATAATTTAATTTACAGTTTCTGCACTTTATTTTCAATTGTCGACAAAATTGTGCTCGATCCTGATTCACTTCTTCCATTTACTAATTTAATAACAATTCTATTTTTTTAAATATTTATTTTCTCTTTTTATTTAAACCATTATTTAAAAAAAATAGTTTAAATTTAAAATTTATTTAAATCCTTGTTTAAAAGCAAAAAACACCAAAGTACCACTTTTCAGTGAAGTACCAGGTTGAAATCATCAGCGTGTGCTCACGATATCTGGCCGGTTCCTCATGGTTTGCAAAGTACCACTTTGATTTGGCAATAGTACTAGTTGATCAAAGTACCACATCCTGGACCATGTGATTTCTACTCCGATCACATCCCAGCTCCCATGATCCCACGAATTACCACCTCCCCCTGGAAGTACCACATTTGGTTTTGACAAAGTGCCAGGCTGTTGAAGTACCACCTCCAGACCTCAACGTTTCCTTGCCCGATCACACCAAAACCTCGTGCGCCTATCAGTACCAGGTGGTAGTACCACCTGGTAGTGCCAACCATGAAGAAACCACGGGTGATATCTTGAAAATACCGTGTGCCAGCCTCCTTCTTCTTCTTTCCTCTCCTTCCATGGCCGTGCACATGCACAACCAACCCAGCTACTATCGACCATTGCTGATCATCCACCCCAACCACGTCGCTCCCCCTGATTACGTTGCCACATTCCGATCATCCTCTCCTGGCCGCTACAGTGTTTTGGTCGTGCCCCCTTTTTTTCTAGAAAACCACCGTCCAAGAAAAACCTCAACACTCCTCCCCTCGACCATGCGCCACTGCCACCTCTTGGCCACGTCACTACACCACCCAGACGCCGCCATCCCCCCTGGACCGCACCCCTCTAGTGTCCCCATCCCTGAGCAGTTCTGGCATAAAGAAACCGAACCCAAAACCCAGTTTAAACCCTATCTTCCCTTTGTTTTCAAAATCCATTTATAAGACAAATTAATTTGTATTTTTCCCATCATCCACGAACCTAGCTGAAGCATCTCCCCTAACTGCACTGTCCCTGATCGCCTGGATGATCGGGAATTGCCTTGGTTCCCAATTCTGATCATCTAAGGATTCCTCATGTTTTAATTCGTTAAAAATCTAGATTTTCTTTTTAAAAATCATCATTTTGTTCTCTTGTTATGTTTATGTAATCAAAAACAGTTTTTAAACCATCTAAAATTCCACTTTGATTTTGTGAAACAGAGAGCTTCCTGTTGCTTACTACTTCTAGTTAACAGTAAGATTTTGGCAAAGTTTGTTTCATTTTGAACACTTATATGACTATATGAAGGTTTTAAAAATGGTATGGCATCACACTCTTACTTCCCTAACATAAGATTATTGATCTATTTAGATCTGTAGAGATTCAAACAAAATGATAGGGTCTGGTAACACTATCAGGTAATACCCCTTTTTGTACTTAAGTTTTAATTTAACAACCAATGATTCCTCCATCATATCAAACAAGCAAACCATACATGACATATTACTTGAACAAGGACACCAAAGAATCCAAGTTTAAATCATAGTTCAAACAACAACTGCAGGAAATTTAAGACAGAAAATTTAAAAATAGGTTTACTCGCCTTGAATGCTTAAAACCCTTAGCTTTCTTGCTGCAATCTCTTGAATGGTTTTTTGTGTTTGTGTGAGGGAGATGTGTGTATGGTCAGGCCTTTATATAGTGGTAGGAAAATGATAAAATATTGGTGCATTAATTGCTGATTTGAAAACAGAAAACAACCTTTAATTTGACAAATGATTGACAATATTAAAAACTGTTTTTCTTTCTCAAAATCCATGCATTTTCTCTACATTCACATGGCTTTCTCAGCCTATATACCTCCTGAAAGCCCCTGCGGCATGTACTAAACTTTCCCCATTGGTCTTTAAGGAAACATCACATTTAATGTTCCCTGTACCACCATGTTTTCTTAAATCTTTTTCCTTAGTTTTTACACTACCATTAATGCTCAGAGTATATTGAGCTTTCAAAACACATTTCTCACATGACATTTGTGATTTAACAAGAATTTATTTAAAATGCTAACTTGCCTTCCAAGGTGAAAGAAAAATCTGAAAGTTTTTGCACCAAAAATCAATGGCATGTGATCAAAATATGCATAGAAAATCTTTAGAAATCTATGGTTTAGAGATTTATCTAGTGTAGGCAAGATTCATGTTATATATGCAAGATTTTAGCAAATCTATTATGCACATGTTCTTTGACGAAGTAGCCATGGTTTTGAAAAATGAAAAGGAAATGCATTTTTAGAAAATCTTAAGTAGGAAAAGAGAAAGATTTAAAAACTGAAAATACTCTAATCTAAAATGATTTTTCCACGTGCCAATATTTACCTAAAGATCCTAGTTGCTAGCAAAATCCATAGTGTAGATGAGATCATGATTTTTGCAAGAGGATTTGACAACTCTTGTTTTTGATTTAATGCATATATAAATACAAATATTCCCCTTGCATTTTGTTTTGAGAACGTAAAGAGTGTTTAATCATGTTTTAATCCAAGAGGGTTTTAGTTTTAAAGTAAAGAGTTTTTGCCAAAAATAAGGGTTTAAACCCTTTTGAAAAAAATGAACAAGGTGTTTGTAAAAATGTGGCATTTCAAACTTTTGCTATGTATAAGTCTTACTCTTTATATATGTATAAAATGAATTTAAACAAACGCTATCAAATATATATGTTATCATACATACATAAGAGAAAAATGCAAACTTAACCCATTGACATGTTTAAAATATTTTAAAGTCTTGATTTTTAAATCATGTTTGTAAATACATACTCACGCTCAATTAATATTTGTGTTAGCGATCGATGTAAAAACCGAGTCATTACAATCTACCCCTCTTATAAAAATTTCGTCCTCGAAATTTGTAAATAGAAGATAAGAAAAAGATAATATATATATCATATAATCCGTCAAACTGACCACAGCAAAATACAAGTACTATACTCGACTAGTATCGAGTTATAGACTACCATAATATACATATCTGCCACAACACTAGTACTACTATATATACAATACCATCCCAGTCCATCTATCCTACTCAGAGCTGCTATTAATCTCTATGATATCCTCGTCATCGGAAATGATGATCATCTCCTCGTCATCTGGGATGATAATCACATCCTCATCATCTGGAATAACGATCACATCCTCACTGTCTGATATATCAATCACCTCAAATACCTCCTCGCTCTCCTCAGGAACATCATCATCTGAAAGCTCTATGACCTCAATGGGAGAAGGTGGGTATAACATCATATCAGGGTAGGTATAATTCATAGGTATATCGTGATCCATAGGTATCCCTATATTCCCTCCATTTTCCAGAAACTGTGCCATCTCCTGAGCGAGCTGTTCCCATAGGACAGCTAACTGCCCATCCATAGGTGCTGGTGGGGTCACAACCCATGGCTCGTACTGTGGCTGAGCAAGTGGAATGTCCTCCTCAGGCTGTGGCTGAGAAAGTGGAATGTCCTCCTCAGGCTATCCCTCTGGATCCTCCTCAGGCTCCTCCTCAGGATCCTTCTCAGGCTCCTCCTCAGGATCCTCCTCGGGCTCCTCCTCATCATCCATATCATCATTATCATCCCTGTCTCCGTCGTCTCCACTGCTACTGTCATCACCATCTCCATCATCCCCTCCCTCGCCAACATAGTACTCATCCTGGTCGTCATCTCCCTCATAATCCGGCTCCTGAAGAAAGTCCCTACTGTCCTCCTCAATGGAAGACTCCCCGTGGTAGATACCTGACTCCTCTGTATCTACATATCATCTCGTCCCCTCATCATCCTGAGTGCCTACAAGCTCATGAATACTGATGCCGGTGTGCAATCTCAATCTATGTAATGGGTTCAGTCTCTTCCTTGTGGTTCTCTTAAAGACAGGTGTCATCTGGAAAAGAAACAAGGAACAAATTTCAGTACAAGTGATAGTAAACTGAAAGAGTTCATAAGTCCTACGAATGCTGAGTCCTCATAACATCCATAATCCATAGAGATGAAAACCCAAAATTCCATTTCCAGATAAAAGATAACATCCATACAAGCTATACAATACCATCATACATAGGATACATCCAAATCAAACATAGGATAGCTAACACCTAATTCACAACAAAATCCGGATAGAACTTCTTGATGTGCTTCTCCGTTTCCCAAGTACAGTCATACGGATTCTCACTCCACTGTATCTTGAGTAGCTTCACGACCTTATTCCGAAGTCGCTTTCCTTCTTTATCCACCACATAGACTGGATATCTAACCACAGTCAAGTTCGGTTGAATTTCAAGATCCTCCTGAACCGATGGTTCCAAGATTAAAGACGGGTCGTGAACACATTTGCGAAGATGAGACACATCAAAAACATTGTGAATTCTTGCCATTCTTTCTGGTAATTCCACTCTATAAGCAAGAGATACAACCTTCTCAAGAACACGGAAAGGTCCCACATATCGTGGAGCTAACTTCCCTGTCTTACCAAATCTGATTGTTCCCTTGATCGGTGAAATCTTGACAAACACAAAATCTCCAACAGAAAAATTCAGATCCCTTCGTCTTTTGTCTGCATAGCTTTTTGTCGATCCTGGGCCTCCTTCATTCGCCTTTTAACTAACTCCACCTTCTCATTTGCTTCTCGAATCATATCTGGTCAGAGAACAAGTTTATTTCCTGACTGCACCCAACAAGTAGGTGATCTGCACGGTCTACCATAGAGAGCTTCATATGGTGTCATGCCTATACTTACTTGGTAGCTATGGTTGTAGGAGAATTCAACTAGATGTAGATGATCCTCCCACGATTCTCCAAAGTCAAGAATACACGCCCTTAACAGGTCTTCCAATATCATGTTTACTCTTTCTGTCTAGCCGTCTGTTTGGGGATGATAAGCAGTACTTAAATTCATCTTGGTCCCTAATGTGTTTAGAGTGCTTCCCAGAATTTACTAGTGAAAATGGGATCTCTATCACTTATAATACTCACTGGGACTCCATGTAATCGTACAATCTACCTTATAAAAATCTCGGCTAACGAAGCTGCGGTCCGAGTTGGTTTTACCGGAATAAAACGTGCACTCTTCGTCAGTCGATCTACTATCACCCAAACTCCCTCATATCCCTTCCTGGTCTTGGGTAAACCATCGATGAAATCCATTGATATCATTTCCCACTTCCAGTTAGGAATCTCCAAAGGTTTCAGTAATCCTGCTGCTTTCTGGTTATCACCCTTTATTTGCTGACAGCATAAACACTGATTTACATAAGCCAGAATATCTCTCTTTATCCCAGGCCACCAAAATACTCGCCTCATATCTCTATACATCTTGTGTACTTTTGGATGAATACTCAGCTTTGATTTATGACATTCTTCCAAAACTTCTTGCCTTAACCCGTCAACATTAGGAACACACAGTCTTCCATTTATTCTGAGAATACCTTGGCCATCCACTTCAAAATCTGACTCCCTGCCTCTTATAACTCCTTGAATCAACTTCTCCATATTTTCATCTCTCCCTTGATTTTCCATTATTCTTCCTTGAAGTGCTGGAGTAGCTTCTAGAAGAGATAAGATTGCATTTCTGCTTAGAGCGTCTGCTACGACATTTGCTTTCCCTGGCGTATAGATAATATCCAGATCATACGATGCAAGGAATTCCAACCATCTCTGTTGCCTCAGGTTGAGATCTTTTTGAGAAAACAGATATTTGAGTGGTTTGTGATCTGTGAAAATCTCCCTCCTAACAGGTAGTGCCTCCACATTTTTAATGCAAAAACCACCGCCAATAACTTTAGATCGTGTGTAGCGTAATTCTTCTCATGGATCTTTAATTGTCTACTAGCATACGCAACCACACGTCCATTTTGCATTAGTCCTGCACCAAGTCCAACTCCACAAGCATCAGTATAAACCTCAAATTTACTTTTTCCATCGGGAACAACAAGAACTGGTGCTTCTGTCAATTTCTTCTTTAACTCCTTGAATGATTTTTCACATTTCGGAGTCCATATAAATTTCTCACCCTTCTTTGTCAACATAGTTAGATGAGAAGAAATATTAGAATAATCTTGGATAAACCTCCTGTAATATCCTGCTAATCCCAAGAAACTACGGACCTCCGTTGGTGTTCTGGGCTGCTTCCATTGTTGCACCGCTTCAACTTTGATTGGGTCCACAGAAATACCATCTCCATTCACAATATACCCCAAGAATCTAACTTCAGATTGCCAGAAATGACATTTAGAAAACTTCGCTTTTAATACATTTGTCCTTAGAGTCTCCAATACCACTTTAAGCTGATATCGGTGCTCTTCTTCTGTCTTTGAAAAGATTAAAATATCGTCGATAAAAACCAGGACGAACTTGTACAGAATCTTTCTAAAGAGACAATTCATCAAATCCACAAAATACGCAGGTGCGTTAGTTAATCCGAATGGCATAACTAACCATTCATAAAAGAAATCCAGGCCTCTGAAAGCGGTTAAAGGAATGCTATCTTTGGCGATTCTTAACCGATGGAATCTTGTAGTAAGATCCATTAGAGAAAATACCGTAGCTTCATTCAACTGATCAAAGAGATCGCCAATTCGCGGCAAAGGATACTTATTCTTGATGGTCACTTTATTTAACTCTTTATAGTCAACACATAATCTTAGTGATCCATCAGACTTAACCACAAAAACTACTG
Source organism: Allium sativum (assembly GCA_030737875.1). Classification (NCBI taxonomy): domain Eukaryota; kingdom Viridiplantae; phylum Streptophyta; class Magnoliopsida; order Asparagales; family Amaryllidaceae; genus Allium; species Allium sativum. Next base: position 252,782,665 of record CM060927.1, on the reverse strand, counting down.
CTGAACCCCAGCTTGAAAAACTTGGCCTGATCAATCCTCTAGCCAACAAATCTTGAGTTTGCTTTTCGAGTTCCATGACTTCCTTTGGCGCCATTCGTCTTTTGGTTGAACTATCGGTCTGGCTCCTGGAATTAGATCGATGCAGAACTCTATCTCTCGATATGGGGGTAAACTCTTAACTTCTTCAAATACGTCAGAGAAATCTCTGACTACTTCTAACATCTCCAAATTCTCTTGCGGTGCCTCCAAAGCATATAAGAAACTACACATATGAATACCGGGTTTTCCACACGGTATCCTAGCTTTGCTCCCAATGTTGGTTATCAAAGTTATGATTTCTTTGTCGCATTTAATCTTAGCTTGGAATTTACTCAACCAGTCTATCCCAAGTATAAAATTAAATCCTTTGAAATCCAAAACGTAGAAATGGAAAAGAAAGGAATGCGAAAGATACGAGAGTGCCACATTATCGCAATACATTTTTAATTCAGTTTTCCCGCCAATAGGATTAGATACGCAAATTGGATTCGGGGAAATTTTTGGAATACATCGGAATTTTCCTACCATGCCAGAAGAAATGAAACTATTTGAGGCACCGGTGTCAAATAAAACATGAACATCAATGCCATTTAAATCAAAAGTACCTTCGAGAACTCCCTTGCCTTTCACATCTTGGGAAGTTGATGGTTCACTTTTGATAGCATATACCTTTGGTTGTTGTGCCCTTTTCATGAGTGGACAGTCTTTAACCAAGTGCCCAGGCTGATGGCAGTTGAAACATAGAGTCTTCATGACCATTGCATTTCCAGGGCCTTGCTGTTGTTTCTGCTGCTGTTGCTGAGGTTGTTGCTGCTGCTGGTTTTGCTGTGGCTTCTTCGCTGCTGGTTTGGTGCAGAACTTGGCAATATGTCTCTTTTGCAGGCAATTGTAGCATTTGGTATCCTTGAATCTCTCCTTGGCTTTTTTCCCCATCTTAGGTACTCCCTTGTTGTTGTTCCAGTTCGAATTGAATTTCCTTTTATTTGGATTCTCACCACTAGGTCCTCCCGTCTGTGCTGCTTTTGCAACTGGCTTCTTTCCCTACAGTGCCTCATAACGAACTGCCATATCAACTAGATCAACAAATGGAATCTTGAGATGCCCAATCATTTGAATTGCAGGCTATCCTTCAATCCTTCTATGAACATTTCATTTTTCTTGAGTGGAGTGTTGATCAGTTCTGGCCCAAAATAGGAAAGTGCATTGAATTTGTTTTCATATTCGGATATTTTCATGTTCCCTTGTTTGAGATCGATGAAATCCCGATACATCCTAGTTTTTCCAGCAGCAGGCAGAAATTGCGCTTCAAATGCTTCTTTGAATTTGTCCCAAGTAAAATCTTCTTCAGGAACATTCGCAGTTTGAGCGTCCCACCAGATTGCAGCAGCTTCTTGAAGTTGCCACGAAGCTAAGAGACGTTTCTGCTCATCATTCAATTTCAATCCTTTGAAAATCCTCTCACAGGACTTCAACCATGCTTGAACCTCACTAAAAGACTCAGTCCCTTTGAATACCTTCCCTCCCAGAGTGGTATACTCCTTACAGATAGTTGCAAAGTTTTTGTCCTGTTGGACTAGCGTAACTTCCTCCACAGTTTCTACTCGATCTTGAGAGGTAGTATTACGCCCATTGGTAGTGGTAGTTCCACTAGCTCGACCTCTTCGTGCACGGGTACTCATACTTAATTACCTGAATATGACAGGTCGATAATCAAGACTTGATCGGATATAACTATCTTGGGTATATCATCCAAGTTGATTTAAATTTATTTTAAATTTTTATAAAATATGCTCTCTCACATTCACCCAAAGCCTAGGTAATCAGTAACCTGGCTCTGATACCAACTGTAACGACCCGACTTTTGAACACATCGGAAGTCGTGCCATTAATAAGAATAAGAATAGATAGAAGATAAAATCACATAAAAACATCAGAATCTCACAGCGGAATTTTTACAAAAATAATACTTCATAATATTACACAGCAGTACATATTACATCAAAGCATCATAGGTCTAGTGGTACAAGCCATTCGTAGTACATCCTTAATTATACATATCATTAACGACTAACTTGCAGACTTATAATTATACAGTAGATAAGATAAGTAGACCAGCACACAGAAAGTCTCCATCCAGCTTCTCAAGTTTTATCCAATCCTGATTCACTTGTCTATTCATAATGTTATGAATACCCAAGAGTTTAAGGGAAAACACAGAAAATAAACTTCGGGTCAGTCAGGGGACTGGCATAAGTAAACAGTTTTAAAAACAGATCAAAGAAACAAAAATATCTCATAAGACCATGCCGTGAATACGGAACGGAGTTTTACCTTATGAGGTCAAAACACTTTGTATACTTTAAACCAGATATTATCATAGTGTCTATTTGGTTTTCACAAATAATTTAGAATCTATAAGAATGCTTGCATCTCACATCCTCCTATGTAGTATACAAATAAAAAAAACCTCTTGGCACTTATGGAAATTGGGTTTCCAACCATGACCATGTATGGGACCACCTCCCGATGATGTATCTCTAGAGGCAAATACACCTGGGTTCACAAAAACGTCTTGTAACCCGGCCCACACATAACCGACCACTCATTTCTCTTGAGTATATCGAGTGTATATCACCAATGGTTATGTATGGCAACCATTTCCCGAATGGGCAGAATCGATAGAGTAAGAAACAAAAGGAATTTCTCTAGATATGTGATGCTATACCCTAATGGGAGCGACCCACGTAGCCATGCTGCCTGCCTGATTTTTGTCATTTCCTGGGTGTGAGGCTTGAAGCTAGACTTACCCTTTTTATCATCACTATTAATTTTTTTTGAATGCCACATCGTCAAAACTTCCCAATCACCAATTGACTTCCTCAAAAATATATTATAGGCATAAAGCGAGAGAAACGAATTCCTCTACCACCATATAAATACATTTGAAAAGATCAACGTTCGTGATCAGTTAGAATTACTTTGTCAGATATTCGTCCATACAAGTTGTCCTGGGTTTGGACAAACTGAAGGCACTATTCGAGAATAGTCCTTGTATATCGTCGTCTTTAATTTAAAATCTTTGACGCGCGGCGTATAATCAAATCAAAGTGAAATATCCATTTCGGCATCTTTGAAATGATTTACGAATATTCCATTTTTAAATTATTTATCTAAACACGATCAAAATATAATTTACAATACTTATTTCATAAAATACAGAACTATACATGACCGGTTGCTTTGTATTAGAAACTTTAGTTTGCAACAGACAATTTTTGTTGACTTAAACTGTAAATATTTTTATTAGAAAATTATTTCCAATTTTTAATTATAAACAAAATTTATAATTTAATTTATAGTTTCTGCACTTTAGTTTCAATTGTCGACAAAATTGTGCTCGATCCTGATTCACTTCTTCCATTTGCTAATTTAATAACAATTCTATTTTTTTAATATTTATTTTCTCTTTTTATTTAAACCATTATTCAAAAAAAAAAAAACTTAGTCTAAATTTAAAATATTTAAATCCTTGTTTAAAAGCTAAAAACACCAGAGTACCACTTTTCAGTGAAGTACCAGGTTGAAATCATCAGCGTGTGCTCATGAAATCTGGTCGGTTCCTCATGGTTTGCAAAGTACAACTTTGATTTGGCCATAGTACCAGTTGATCAAAGTACCACATCCTAGACCATGTGATTTCTGCTCCGATCACACCCCAGCTCCCATGATCCCACGAAGTACCACCTCCCCTGGTAGTAACATATTTGGTTTTGACAAAGTGCCAGGCTGCTGAAGTACCACCTCCAGACCTCTACATTTCCTTGCCCGATCACACCAAAACCTCGTGCGCCCATTAGTTCCAGGTGGTAGTACCACATGGTAGTGCCAACCATGAAGAAACCACGAGTGATCTATTGAAAATCCCGTGTGCCAGCCTCCTTCTTCTTCTTTCCTCTCCTTCCATGGTCGTGCACGTGCACAACCAACCCAGCCACTATCGACCATTGCTGATCAGGGAGGTCGTGCACGTGCACAACCAACCCAGCCACTATCGACCATTGCTGATCATCCACCCCAACCACGTCGCTCCCCTGATCACGTTGCCACCTTCCGATCATCCTCTCCTGGCCGCTACGGTGTTTTGGTCGTGCCCCCTTTTTTCCAGAAAACCACCGTCCAAGAAAAACCTCAACACTCATCCCCTCGACATGCGCCACTGCCACCTCCTGGCCACGTCACCACACCACCCAGACGCCGCCATCCCCCCTGGACCGCACCCCTCTAGTGTCCCCATCCCTGAGAAGTTCTGGCGTGAAGAAACTGAACCCAAAACCCATTTTAAACCCTATCTTCCCTTTGTTTTCAAAATCTATTTATTAGAAAAATTAATTTGTATTTTTCCCATCATCCCTGAGCCTAGCTGAAGCATCTCCCCCAACCGCACTGTCCCTGATCGCCTGGATGATCGGTAATTGCCGCAGTTCCCAATTCTGATCATCTAAGGATTCCTCATGTTTTAAGTCATTAAAAATCTAGTTTTTCTTTTTTAAAAATCATCATTTTGTTCTCTTATTATGTTTATGTAATCAAAAAGAGTTTTTAAACCATTTGATATTCCACTTTGATTTTGTGTAACAGAGAGCTTCCTGTTTTTTACTACTTCCAGTTAACAGTAAAGATTTTGGCAAAGTTTGTTTCATTTTGAACACTTATATGACTATGTGAAGGTTTTAAAAATGGTATGGCATCACACTCTTACTTCCCTAACATAGGATTACTGATATATTTAGATTTGTAGAGATTAACAAAATGACAGGGTCTGGTAACACTATCAGGTAATACCCCTTTTTGTACTTAAGTTTTAATTTAACAACCAATGATTCCTCCATCATATCAAACAATCAGACCATACATGACATATTACTTGAACAAGGACACTAAAGAATCCAAGTTTAAATCATAGTTCAAACAACAACTGCAGGAAATTTAAGACAGAAAATTTAAAAGCAGGTTTACTCACCTTGAATGCTTAAAACCATTAGCTTTCTTGCTGAAATCTCTTGAATGGTTTTTTGTGTTTGTGTGAGGGAGATGTGTGTATGGTCAGGCCTTTATATAGTGGTAGGAAAATGATAAAATACTGGTGCATTAATTGCTGATTTGAAAACAGAAAACAGCCTTTAGTTTGACAAATGATTGACAATATTAAAAACTGTTTTTCTTTCTAAAAATCCATGCATATTCTCTACATTCACATGGCTTTCTCAGCTTATATACCTCCTAAAAAACCCCTGCGTCCTGTACTAAACTTTCCCCATTGGTCTTCAAGGAAACATCACATGTAATGTTCCCTGTACCACCATGTTTTCTTAAATCTTTTTCCTTAGTTTTTACACAAATATGGTGATCATTCTTGTACCATAAATGCTCAGAGTATATTGAGCTTTCAAAACACATTTCTCACATGACATTTGTGGTTTAACAAGAATTTATTTAAAATGCTAACTTGCCTTCCAAGATGAAAGAAAAATCTGAAAGTTTTTGTACCAAAAATCAATGGCATGTGATGAAAATATGCATAGAAAATCTTTAGAAATCTATGGTTTAGAGATTTATCTAGTGTAGGCAAGATTCATGTTATATATGCAAGATTTTAGCAAATCTATTATGCACACATTCTTTGACAAAGTAGCCATGGTTTTGAAAAATGAAAAGGAAATGCATTTTCAGAAAATCTTAAGTAGGAAAAGAGAAAGATTTAGAAACTGAAAATACTCTAATCTAAAATGATTTTGCCATGTGCCAACATTTACCTAAAGATCCTAGTTGCTAGCAAAATCCATAGTGTAGATGAGATCATGATTTTTTGCAAGAGGATTTGACAACTCTTGTTTTTGATTTAATGCATATGTAAATACAAATATTCCCCTTGCATTTTGTTTTGAGAACATAAAGAGTGTTTAATCATGTTTTAATCCAAGAGGGTTTTAGTTTTAAAGTAAAGAGTTTTTGCCAAAAATGAGGGTTTAAACCCTTTTGAAAAAAATGAACAAGGTGTTTGTAAAAATGTGGCATTTCAAACTTTTGCTATGTATAAGTGTTACTCTTTATATATGTATAAAATGAATTTAAACAAACGCTATCAAATATATATGCTATCATACATACATAAGAGAAAAATGCAAACTTAACCCATTGACATGTTTAAAATATTTTAAAGTCTTGATTTTTAAATCGTTTTTGTAAATACGTACTCACGCTCAATTAATATTTGTGTTAGCGATCGATGTAAAAACCGGGTCATTACACTACCCTTTTCATTGAAAGAGTTCAAAATGATATTTTAATTATTCAAATATATGTAGATGACATAATTTTTGGATCAACTAATGAGAACTTATGTAATGACTTTTCAAATATTATGAAAAGTGAATTAGAAATGTCTTATATGGGTGAATTAAATTTCTTTTTGAGACTACAAATTAAAAAATGGTACTTTTAGAAACCAAGAAAAATATCGCCCTGGCTTACTAAAATGTTTTATAATGGAGAAGACATCCGGAAAACCTATGCCAATAAGTATAAGCGTTCACTTACCTAGATAAAGATGAAAATGGAAAAGGTTTTGATCAATAATTATATCATAGTATCATATGTTCCTTATTATATTTAACCACAAGCAGACCTGATATTATGACAAGTGTATATTTGTGTGCAAGATTTCAAGCATATCAGTAAAACTTATTTTGAGACACTTAACCAATACCAGAGATAACGGTCTTTTCTATCATAAAGGAAGCTCTTTTGAACTCGTATCATATAGTGATGCTGATTTCGGAGCTTGCAAATTAGATAGAAAAAGAACAAGAGACACTTGTTATTTCATTGGTCAATCTCTTGTATCATGGTTTTGTAAAAAGAAAATTTTGTTTTCTCTTTAAACATGTGAAGCATAATACATATCTGTTGTTTTGGCATGTGCACACTGAAAGATTTTGGAAAACACATAATAAATTCTCTTATATATTATGATAATACGAGTGCAGTCATTTTATCAAAAAAATCCGGTAAATCACTCTCAAACAAAACACCTTGATATTAGACACCATTTTCTTTAAGACAATGTTAAAAAAGGAAATATGACATTAGAATTTGTTGCTACCGAAAAACAAATAGTAGATATCTTTACAAAACCATTATGTGAAACTTCCTTTATTAAACTAAGAAGAGAACTAGGATATGTTCGTTGTCTAAGTTATAAAATAAAATGAACAAAATAAAATAAAGAAACCAACAACTATGTCAGCACTTCAACTCTAGACCTTCCAATTGTTAGTCATATGTTTTTTCCATTTGGGCTATAAATATTTTTTGTCTACTTCAAACATTGCAATCAAGCCTTATACACTAACTAATCATTTTAGTTTTCTTATCTTTCCTGCAATTTTTTATCCACTCAGACAGTTAAAAATTCAAAATAAAACTAATAACATTAAAACCAAATTTATACATAGTAAAACATTACTATGTGTTAGCCTGCTTTGTGACCAGGCTACCCAAAGCCAGGAATTTGAGTATGAACTTACATTGATTGATGATCACTTAGATAGAGTGATAGAAGGTTGGAAAACTTGAATTGTACATGCAAATGTCACTGGACCGGATCCCCCTTTCGGATCGGATCGGTTCCCTCCTTTCGGATTGGATCAGATCGGATCCCCATCTCCGGATCGGATCAGATTGGGATAGCTCGGATCGGTTCGGATGGAATAGCTTGGGTCGGATCGGATGGGTGCAAAACATCGGCTCGGATCGGATCTAAGCCTCCTAACCGAACTGCCTGAAACAAGCAACTTCCATTCATTGGAGACCTATTCTTGTGCCTATTTACCCAGACCGATTGACACTTGTAAGCCCACGAATGAAGCCACGCTCCCCACTTTCTCCATCATTTTTGAAGTCCTCCATGATGTTGTCACGTGGCCACACATCCCAACCGATTTTACACCTATAAATAAGCATACAGTGCATCATTTGGAGGGGGTTCTGACACTTAATTCATGAATGGCCGCTATGGCCGAATTTCTCAATCAACAACCACCTTCTTCTCCAATAAAAATCAATGAATTCGGAGAGAATAATTCATTGTATTCGAGTGATTGTGTGAATGTATTCATTGTAATTGTAATTCTGGAATGAAATGTGAAACTATGAAGTGGATGTAGGCTAGTTAATGCCGAACCACTATAAATCTCGTGTCTCTGCCTGATTTTTTATGTTTTAGATTATTCTTCGCAAATAATATTCAATTGGGTGTTAGGACCATTTTTTGGTCTAACATTTTGGTGCTTTCACTGAGAAATGAAGACTCTCAGCGTTTAAGAATTCTCCATTCTACTTATTGGATCGCCGAGTCCGATGAGGAAATCCTACGAATTCTATTGACTTTGAAAATTGTGGGAATCACCAAAAGTGAAGTTACCACCGTGCCATGTAGAAGCAATTGCTGAAGATCGAAAATAGAGTCCAGAAAAGCTTTTGGATCGGATGCAGACGAAGAGACCGGGTCGGTTGCAGATGAAGAGACCGGGTCGGATGCAGAAGAAGCCCTTGGATTGGATGTAGATAAAGCACAGGCCAATATCCTTGAGGGAGTCGGATCGGGTCCTACCTAACCTGGAAAAGAACCTCCGATCCGAACCAGATGGGGAGATCTGAACCGACCACCTGCTGATGACGTACCTCCGATCCGATCCGATCCGATGACATATTCGATCCGATCCGATGACAAACTCGAGTCGCGATCTGATGACACCTCCGAACCTCTACTTGAAGGCAAATTCCGATTCGACCCGGTACAGCTGTTTTTGGGATAAAATACATTTTTCGGATCATTTCAGAAAAGGCTGTGGGGCCCTGGACTGTGGGACCCCAACGAAATGGATTTTTCGGATAAAATACATTTTTCGGATCATTTTCGGATAAAATACATTTTTGGGATAAAATACATTTTTCGGATCATTTTTCGGTACAGTTGTTTTTGGGATAAAATTCATTTTTCGGATCATTTCAGAAAGCGTTGTGCCCGGACCCGCTGACGGCCTCGCCTTCGGCTCGGAGCATGGCTCGCCTTCGGCTCGACATATATATTTTAGCCAACACTAGTCGTCAAAGCTTATCAATGAAGATTAGATGGATAGTCAAAGAATATAACAATGAAATGGCAACGACTGGGATTCTTCCCATAGCCATGACGCTTATTTACGTCAGTAAGCCAATTTGAGGAGCTATCGATCAGATTCAGCTTGTTATCAAGGACAGTATATAAGACAATGATTGTCTCACAGCAACTCCCTCTTCCTTAGTTCTGATGGTGTATAGATTTCACTGATGCAACCGATGTTGCTCGCTAACGAGTAGTGACCATCTTATTTATGCGACTTAAACTTGTCCAATCGGCGGGGAATCGAATGACGGTTATATGGAACAGTCCGAGCACTACTCCGAAGATGATTTATATGATTTTAGTGACCATGATTGTCAATAATGGGATACTAGAAAGCTGCTAAGGATCCCAACATCCCAAAGCTACACTTCAATCGTATAATGTGATGAATGAAATATGTCCTGAGGTTCACCTCCCAAAGAACTTGGCTAACCTTTGCAATGGCTATTTGATGTCAACCACACCGAGGAAGACTGATTTCCATCGAATAAGGGTTAGGTCAACATACTTTGGAGCCCAGAGTTAGGTACTAGTTGAACCACCGCATGCCATGATTGGACCTATGGATCCTTTCCCGGATTATAGCAACTTGACTGCTCACTAGCCACCATACGACCTTGGTCAAATGATGAGAGCTCGAGATTAAAGCAAATATGAATCAACCATTAGCTCTCTGCTTCTTATTTCCATTGTGACATAACGCATGAATATTACTTAAAGTCTCGCAAGCTACGCTACCATACTCAAGTTTATCTGATCAAGGTCTAGACCGACCAGCTCCAGCAAAATTCAAAGCTTACATTGCACCCTAATGTCTACTGCCCAATCCCCAAAACATTAGCCGAATCCATCGCTGAATTTACCATTCCCAAAGAGGATGTGTTAGATGAAGAAGATGGCCCTTCAAAACGAAAAATGAATACAAGCACCCATTACTGTATACCAACAGTGCAATGAATGATCGATGACCTGGCGTTGGAGATGTATTGATTCGAAGGAAATTCCAGATGAAGGGACTATAATTCGTAGCTTACCTAGAACGTGTAGAAGAGCTGTTGGATGAATTGGAACGTTACAGCATATCTTACGTCCTACGAACGGAAAATAAAAAGGTCAATAATCCGGCTAAGTTAGACAGCTCCGACAACTCGGAAGAGAGTCATAGACGACCCCATGATGAACTTCCTGTAGCATGGAATGCATTTAGCAAGGAGAAGTGAAAGGCGTGCCATCGCTCTTTATGCCTCGAGATATGACATGCAAGGCCACAATGCTTATTTCCCTTGGAAGGTTGTCCCAAGACAGGCACCAACGAGCCTCATTGCTGAATTCACCGCCCTAAATGACTGGACAAAATCACTAATCAGTCTCCCACTAGATGGGAGATGAACGCGAATGAAACTTTTGACAAACGACGTTTTGGAGTTAGAAAGTGGAAATTTACAATTTCACTCCCTTCATCGAGGATTAGTCAAGTAACTCATCTCCCAGACATTGGGTGCAACCGGAGATTCGAACGTCGATTCCTCATGATTACATCGTTTAATTCAAAACTAATACATAATAGGCTTGCATAATAGACTACCTCAACCTTGCCAGAAAATTGACGAGTTAAAAGTTTAGAGCACTTAAGCCTGGATGTTGATTGATTATCTGTCCATTAGATCTTATTCCCGACATGGGATTGAAGGCATATATGCGGATGGATGAGATATAACTATCCCCCTAGCATCCATATCCTATTTCTTGGCATGGAAAGCACAAAAACTTCTATGAGCATGGATCCATTTTTCTCCTACCAATTACTGTCCTAGCACCAAAGTGATGATATGATACCATTAACAATACATACATGACTCCCTGACATTCAACCCTTGCCCTTAGCATGGGGGAAAAAGGCGATTCAGAGGAGACACAACCTCGTCATTCACTTATAGTATTTACCTAATTGCCTTTGTCGCCCTAAGACCACAATCAAGCCATCCCCTGGCAGAGATTGGGCGAGGCAAAATGGACCTGCAGATAGCATGCAATGCCATTTTCACACAAAATCATATTCATTCCTTTAACAGGACCACTCTTTAACCATGACACTTACATTTGCATCCTTTATGAGCTACTAATAGTTATGGAGCAATACCATGACGAGCTTGACTGAACAGCTCGTTTACAAAGCCACGCCTCCGCCTGAAAGAAGTTGTATAGCTCAAGGCGGATCTGAGATGACCATCCACTCCTTGGCTCATACGTGGTAGACATAAAGATAATTATGCATTGACTTTTGCATTTCAAAGTTGGAATCCGATTTTAGATAGATGCAATTCGACCGTCTACATGGCTCAGTCCTATGCACGACGCCACCAGATTACATGAATCCGAATAAAGGAGGCAGCACTACCCCTTGATATGCTTACTTTTCAATTATGCGATCTACCTTTACATGCTTCCTGAATTATTGACATAACTAACTCGTGCGACATGATTGATGCAGGTACCTGAAGTTTGGTGCGAATTAATCCTCCCATTGATTGAATGGAGGAACGCAAAGACTCGGCAAATGTGGCCCGACCACTTTCCCGATAATGTACATCCACCAGAGTGAAGTGGGAAGTATGGATTAAAATCGAGTTCGAGAACGACACTCGAGCCGGCAGAATCCCACTCTTGGAATTAGAGTGCAGAAGGAAAGCCGGGGCGAATGACATGACCGTTCGCCTGATTAACTCTAACTCTCATGATTCGAGAGAGAGTATAAAGGACGGGAAGACGACGTCCCCAAGGCGTGATGGTGCACCACGATTAAAAGACTGCCTTGATTCCACTCTACCCTGGGCATTCGATGGGTGAGTATAAAGGCGCTAGGGACTGAGCGCTGCAAATGAACTCCTACCCCACTGAAGAATTGGGGGGCAGAATGAAAGCTGAGTTCGAACTCTACCTTGGGCATACGACATGAGAGTAAAAAGGCATTACGATTAAATGCCACGGAAGGGCTCCTACCCTGCTGCAGGATCGGTGGCAAGAATGAAAGTTGAGCCTGAACCCCTCATTCCCGGATATGGGGGGGGGGGCGATGCACTATCGATCCTAATCAATCTCAAACGAGCCCTGGCCAGGCACTTTATTCACTATTGATTGGGGCTTACACACACATCACACCCCTACGATGGTTGTGATATGATATGCTATTTATTTGCAGGGATACCAAATTGAAACCCTTATCAGATTTGTGATGTGATTTATTGCTTATTACTCAGTGTAGTAATGCCCGGACTACAAATATATTCGATTGAAATGTATAACAAACTTGCAAACGTATGATATTGCAGGAATACCACTTTGTTTGCTGATTGCAGGTTTACAAAGGATAACTGGTCAAGAACGCGAGGCCCACACTTGCAACAACAGCAGGCTAGTAGAAAACAAATAAAGAGCCACATCCAGAAGGCTGATGTTGATTCCTAATGATAATCATCCTACGTAACTCGAGGCGGCAATCCAAAAGTGGCCTTGAGAGTGAATTATTCAATGACATGTCATGAGACTTAATACTCGTGGCTCGAAAGGACCCGGCGAAGCCCTGGGATTCTTGAATTTCTACCCGACCTTAATTAGTGATCGTCGATTTTCCGGTCTTAATACGATCTGACACAGTCATGGCATTCAGGATTTCTATGGATTAAAGATTTCCCTGACTATCAAGAATACGCCTCCCTTCGTCTATATTTGAAAAGGACGTGATCTAACCACCACCTGTCTTATGCCATTACCCCTGGATTGGAGGCCGCTTGAGGACCACTGAACGGATGCAGAGTGAACGTCCATTTGCTAGTCTCGACCGATTTCTCGATTGAAACACCTCGGATGAGGGGGCATGCTATTACTTTGACTTCGAGCTTGTAAGGAAGCGAATTGCTTAATACTCCGACTCAAGTGATAAGAAGAAAGAAGACGGAAATTTCTCCATTCGAGGATGTTGGTGCAGAAGGCACTAGGAACGAAGAAAGCCAGTAGATTTCTTCTTGCGATGATCCCTCAGCTTGTCAGACTAGACATGAAATGGATGGTGCCATTGCTGAATTGAGAACCCAGATGCTCGGCAAGATGAACTTTTCCAGAAACGACGGAAAATGATGGATAACTTTTTTAATTGGATAGATGGAAGGCCGAGAAACTAACATTTACTCGCAGGAGTGAGCACCATGGGAATTCAAGCAACAACGAACTTGGCTCGAACACTCCCTGCTTCGTAGTTCATATCGCACGAGACCCTACGACAAGTTGACAACATCAACTTGGATGGAACAAGGGGAAATCAAACTCTTCTTAGACATATGCAGCATGTAACTTCTAAAGTAACATTCTAGATGAAAACGACGGCAACGCAAGAGCCACTAGAAACTTAAACGGAGTCCGACCAACCTCTGCTCTAATTCGGATGAATGTTTCAAATCCAACTCAAATTCAACATAAAGTTCCCCATTTATTAATGTAGGGGGCAAACAAGATCATTTGAGACAGCTATAATCTGACTTTATCGCCACCCGACTCCGAACCTCAGAGATTGGATGGGAGACCAAAGACTAACATGACCTAGACACGAACAAATCATTTTTTATCAAATTACAACTCATAGCTTGATGAGGGAGTATAAATTCAGAGAATATGTGGATTAGATGATTACCATTTAGTAAAATCCCTGTGGATGGGGAGTACGAGATATGAGCTTCGAGCAACATAATTTGACTATCCGCCAACTTTAGGCACATTTACTATTATCGGAGTTCCCCAAGATCCCAGACTATAACCAGAAGAATGGATCCTCAAGAACAACCAGCATACATCCGAGTAACGGATCGCCATCTAGAATCAAAAGACAGAAGCCTAATTGACGACTATTACATATGCGGAATCAAGAAACGAGAGACCAACTTCCATCCACTTCAAGAGTTCATGCTGGGGGCACCAGCGCTAAATTGGGCAATTGGCAACGACTCCGCAAAAACAAAGGCCAGATTGCCAATGTTATTTAATGCTTCATCAAAGGCGGCACATCTCAAATGCAGCTCAAAGATCCATGCCTATCGACCCAAGAGTGTCATGTTACTCACTTCAATCAAACAAAGGTTTGGCGAGACTATGCATTCGTTCCTCAAAAAATTCGATGCCGCGGTGGCATTGGTAGATCAACCTGGACCATCTATGGTGTTGATAGCAGCAGTATCCGATATTCTGGGCAACTCAGACTTCAAAGTCTCTCTGCAACGAGGCCCACCAAGTTGCCTTGGCGGATTCACCTCTAGAGTAAACATTAATACCTTTATGCCATGAGATTTTCCCAGAAACGTTGACAAATTCTATCCTGAGACAGAAAAATTCCTGCAAAAAGAGGACATCTATATTGAAATGGATGTTCTCAATGTTTTCATGACAAAGAATGAAGCATCATCTGACTCCTGAAACGATCAAGAAAAAAGAAAAGCCCTCGAAAATACTGATAGGAATGCATGATTCCAAAAAGAAACAATTTCATTAATCGATCCAGCAATCCTGATTGTCGAGCTTAATGGAACCAAGCAGGAGGGATAGACTTAACAATACTATGACGGCTATTTCGGATAATTCCAAAGCATGAACGAAGGAGCCCGAATAACTCCCTAACAACGTTCCCTCGCTTTCATGATTGACGAGCTTCTCAACTCCATGGCTGATGCAAGTAGAGTATCTAAGTTCATTGTCGCTCAATGTGGCAATTCTCACTTTCTGACTAAAGAGATGGAATGACATCGGCGTGAATGTTATTCGACCATTCATGTATACAACTCTAACGCTTGACAACATAAGAAAGAAGTACGGAACGACACAATCAACCAAGATTGTTAAACCTGCAACTCTAACCCGATGTGAAGAAAGAAAGTTTAAAGGCTAGAAGACTGGATATTCGATTGACCTAGTCCAATCCCCAATGATGCTGGGGGCATAAGCACTGACTTCACTCATCGTATACTGAGATTGGGAGCATGAGCTTCAACTGACAGACTAGCTTTGAACATGATCCTGATTTTGTGCATAATTTAGAACATATACACTATATCTCTGGAATATGACATGATTCGTCTCGACCATCCAAGTGAGCCAACTAACGGATCAAACAAGAATCCAAAGACTCGACCCGCAATTGCATCAAATGGAGAGTGTAATAAACTCCTCTAATTCCTTAGGATTGTGATGATCATACCAACCATTGGCTTGCACGTTTTCAGCAACATCTCATGCTGACTCGTATGTGATCACGGGATTATAAAATGATCCAAAGTGATAATGGCTTTCGGATACCTTATTGTTGCGATTCGATGCGATCGGGGAGCTCTAGATTAATATCCAGATATCGAGATAGTCCAAATCTAAGCACAAATGACAGGTCCATATGCCAATCCTGAAGCACTATATCCCAATTAGCCAGATGCTAGCTGAAGGCCCGAAGATTCTGATACTACCCTATGACTTGGATGACTACTTCACACATTGACTTATGCATAAAAGAAAGCCTGACTTAGTAATACACTTGACTTGCGTAGGAAGACAACGTCATTTGGCATTAACTTGTGCATGTATGATCTCATACGGAAGCCAACGATCCTATTTGACTTATGATGAAGGAATTCAACCTCTTGATTCGAAGAGATCTAGACGATTAATTGATCAACTTGACCACCCTAGCCATGGAATTTGGCCTGGTAAACATCAACGGAACTAGTGCGATATATGACAATCCATTTATACAGGAAAAAATCCATATGATGGGACTAATCAATAGGACACAACAATCTGGTAAAGCCTCCTCAATGGTGGATAATGTTTCAAAAAGATTCAGATTTACTTATTCAAAGCACATCTCATCTACGACAAGATGTACTTTGGGGGGCAAAATGTTAGCCTGCTTTGTGACCAGGCTACCCAAAGCCAGGAATTTGAGTATGAACTTACATTGATTGATGATCACTTAGATGGAGTGATAGAAGGTTGGAAAACTTGAATTGTACATGCAAATGTCACTGGATCGGATCCCCCTTTCGGATCGGATCGGATCCCTCCTTTCGGATTGGATCGGATCGGATCCCCCTCTCCGGATCAGATCGGATTGGGATAGCTCGGATCGGTTCGGATGGAATAGCTCGGGTCGGATCGGATGGGTGCAACAACATCGGTTCAGATCGGATCTAAGCCTCTTAACCGAACTGCCTGAAACACGCAACTTTCCTTCATTGGAGACTTATTCTTGTGCCTATTTACGCGGACCGATTGACACTTGTTAGCCCACGAATGAAGCCACGCTCCCCACTTTCTCCATCATTTTTGAAGTCCTCCATGATGTTGTCACGTGGTCACACATCCCAACCGATTTTACACCTATAAATAAACATACAGTGCATCATTTGAAGGGGGTTCTGACACTTAATTCATGAATGGCCGCCATGGCCGAATTTCTCAATCAACAACCACCTTCTTCTCCAGTAAAAATCAATGAATTCGGAGAGAACAATTCATTGTATTCGAGTGATTGAGTGAATGTATTCATTGTAATTGTAATTCTGGAATGAAATGAGAAACTACGAAGTGGATGTAGGCTAGTTAATGCCGAACCACTATAAATCTCGTGTCTCTGCCTGATTTTTTATGTTTTAGATTATTATTCTTCGCAAATCATATTCAATTGGGTGTTAGGACCATTTTTTGGTCTAACACTATGTATATACCATAATGAATCTTAAATTATCTTCTTACTAAAAAGAAATAATTTTGCAATGTCTTCTCACGAAATCACTTCCTCATATAACTCTACCTCACCTTCCTCCAACTCAACATCCACCTCTCCAACTACACCAATTTCCTCTCCTAAGAATCGATGGGGCCCCTCACCTCTGCCTATATGACTTAAAAAGGAAAATTTTCCTAGTAACCATGACTCTAATCATAAAAAGTTAGATGAAATATCAAAAAGAGATGATGAATTTGCAAAGAGAAACGTACTACAAATAGAAAGGGTAGAGCACGCACCTGCGTTTTCCTAAAAAAAAGTCTTTTTATAATTTGTGGGCATTCACCAACAAAAAATTGTATCCATAAAAAGTCACCACGCTTCAAAGAATCAACCACACCTTGCGATGTTACTCCTCGAAATCTCTGGCAAGAAGGAACGTCTCATCAAAGTCCTAAACATCAAGAATGGTCACCATTAAAACTATTCACTCAAGATCCAAAAGAAGAACCGAAATCATAGGACAAACAACTCACTCACTCCAGCGACTTCTCTGCGAAAAACTAGTATTTATATAACATTATTTTACTGATAATCTTATGAAATAAGAATATTTTTAATATATATTGTGCATTATGCATTCTAAATCATGAAATAAATATAATATATATCATGCACAAGTATCAGACGTTTGACATCATAGCACAAATGTCTGTCTATAGCATCTAGAATTTAAACGATTTATTTTGTTTTAGCATAGACGTCTGTTAGATAATTAGACGTCTTTTAGTATACTCAGACGTTTGTCCAAAATTAAAATCTTTTACTCCACTCAGCATAGACATCTATTTCTCCATACCAAACGTCTATTGACACTCTTGGGAAATTCATTTTCAAGCCAACAAACGTCTTATCATCTCCTAATACACCCTATTTACCCTAGGTTGACTTCATTTTTTCACTTTTAACTTTTACAGTCGGTAACTCCTTCTTCAAGCCCTGAATCTCCAAATCAATTTCAAAACCAATTTCCACTCCATGGCTTCAAAACGACCTGTTACCAAGTGCAAGAAGACATCAAAACCATCAGGATCCTTTCAACATGCAAAAAGAATGGCTACACATGATAAAATTAACAACTGGATACTAGAACAAGATGGACAAGATCGATTGAAGAACCTAGAAAAGAAATACGATATGATATTGATGATTTGTCACCAATGCTGAAATTGAGGATTTAATTGATTATAATTCAAACAATGGAGATATATATCCACTAACCATATTTTTTTTCATTAATCTATGCTCACTTTATGTTTGGAACACATCCGACCCCGAAAATTGGATGTGGTCGAGTGTTTACATCCCAAATTGTCAAGTTTAATGTTGAAATCCTCGACCAAATACTATGATGTTCTTATTCCCGAACAAGGCTGCAAGACATTCTGGATACATGCCTTGAACTAAGAGATCTTATAACCCATCTTATTTGGGAAAATGAAATACCAAAAATGACACCCCTTTAATTTCGTCCTCAAGCAAGGTTACTAAATAGAATCCTTGTTAATACTGTGTTCCTGAGACTTGGCAATCATGAACAAGTGTACAACCATGACCATAAAGCCATATACCATTTTCGATTTCATAAAAGTTAATTGGGCTCAATACATCTTTGACCGAATCAAAAGCTTATGGTCACCAGCTAAGCGAATGATTCCCTATGCAACGTATATTACATGCATTCTCTAAGCACTAGAAATCACTTTATATTTTTCAAAATATGAAGAAGCTAAAGTTAAAGAGAGCAGAATCCGTTTTACATAACTAATGCATCTTTCTGAATCACTACCACGAATTATACCTTTCGCCGACGCGAACAACCACAACCAACTCAACCTCAGCAAAAACAACAACATAGACAACAACAACGATCTACCCTAAGATCAACAACTCCTATCGAGCCTTTAGAACTTATAAGATATTATTCCAACCCATAAATATAAGACCTTGAAATGCAGTTGAAGCGGGAGAAGGTGTTCACGACGTTGCACTTCAAAACCAATGAATCCTTTCTCTAAATAAAAAGGACATGGGTAAAAAGGTATCACGTTTAGAACGATCTTTCTTAACACGTATGACTAAAGTTGGGAAAACTTTATACAAAGTCGTCTCCACCTTAGGAGATATAATAAGAAAGGTGTGTGGTCGTTCATCTTCTAGATCTTCATCTCATTCTCCTACACCACCTCCAACAACGCATGGACATCAATCAGGTCCAAGCACAACTTCAACACACTTGGAAGAGCATGCATCCGAAAAAGAATCAATGGATCCTACGTTGGTTCAATAGGAGGAAGAACAGGAAGACAATTCACGGCCTCCGGAAGATGCCCCTCACTATGTTCATTATCAGGCTTTTCATGGTTTGTCAATTAAAGAAAATGAAGAATACCCTGACCACTCTTAGTAAACAGACTATGGCAACCAAGCTTTAAATTTATGAGGGTACTTCACAAATCCTTATGCCATCTTTTCCAAACAATGAATTTTATGTCCCTAACATTAATTTCATACACTATTAAGGCTTTCTACGTAATATTATGTCTGTAATAACTTCGTAACATTAGCGACTTTTATGGTTTATG
The DNA here is from genome assembly GCA_030737875.1 of Allium sativum. Classification (NCBI taxonomy): domain Eukaryota; kingdom Viridiplantae; phylum Streptophyta; class Magnoliopsida; order Asparagales; family Amaryllidaceae; genus Allium; species Allium sativum. The sequence continues at coordinate 252,762,996 of CM060927.1, read as the reverse complement.
TTAATGTGGTTTGGATTGTTACTTTCTATATCATATATGTGTGTGTGTGTGTGTGTGTGTGTGTGTATGTTTATTGATAATGTAAAAAGAGGAGATAATAGAAAGGGGATCATTAACTCAAAGGAAGCATTTACATAACATTGATTGTATAATTGTCATCATAAAAAAGAGGGAGAATGTTAGAACCTTCGTTTTGTGCTTTTAATGGCAACAACTATGCAATCACTATACAACATATGTATATCATCTATATATGGAGCTTATCTACGTATGCAGAAATATATTCATAATCAAAGATTTGAAGATATATACAAGATCAATAGTGTTAGTAATGAGTATAGAGTCATAGAAGGCAATTTGTACAATCTCCTTGAATGGTATCCATATAGCTATAATAGGTTTATAAGCAAAGAAGCCGAGGAAAACAAATATGCAAGTGCCAGACGTCTGACACCCAAGTCAAAGGTCAGTCACTGGGCTCTAGAAAAATTCCAGAGTACCAGCATAGATGTCTGACTTTCAAGTCAGACATCTGAGCTGAATCAAGAAAAATTTCATAGTACCTGGATAGACGTCTGAGTTGAAAGCCAGACGTCTGTGCTGAGTAACGAGCAATATTTTCAATCAGTTTTCTTCTTTAATCTCAAAGGTTGCTTCCTCTGTACAAACATATCTCTTCTTCAATCTATGATGCAACTTTTGGATGAAAAGTTTTGGTCTAAAAAGTCATTTCTCTTCAACAAAACTTTTCAATTCCTATAAATATACTTCAACAAAAGAATTTTAATGATGTAACATCCCGAGATTTTGCGACAATTTAATATATTAAATTTAAAGTGATTTTGGGCAATATTGGTTTAAATATTAAAATTTAATGATTTGTGTCGTGAATTTTTAAGATATAAACTTAATTTGACTTGTTAAATAATGAATTCCAATGGCTATATATGATAATGACTTCTGTTTGATAATTTAATTATATAAAAATTTGAATTTAACATTGGATTAAAAAATTATAATGGATTAACTAATTTTGGAATTTCATATATGTTGAAAATTTTAATTTATTGAATATGGTAATAATATACATTCATTGTTTGTACAATGAATGTCGACTAGTAATAAATCTCATTATCTACATGTATTGAAAATATAAATTATAAATTGGTTTATATTGTAAAATTTTGAGGATTGAAATTGCTATTGAAATAATTGGATTTAATTAAGTCAACAAATTTATAATTAAACTTTAAATATTGAAATTGAATGTTTTAATCATTTGAATTAAATTGAGTCAATGAATTTGTAATTAAAAGTTTAATGATTTAGTTTCTGAAATTTTTTTGTTGAAAACTTAATTGAATGGTTTAAGTATTGAAATTCAATCTATTATGACAATTGTGACTTGTATTGATTCCAAATAAATTTGTGATTTGTTTATATTGATTGACCGTAAAAGTTGGAATTTAATATTAATGTATTTTAATGAAATTGATTAGTGTAATTAATAATTGAAATAAAATTTGAATTTGTAAATAATGAAATTTGAATTCACGATAAATGACTGTTGATTTAAAAGTTTATATGAATTTTATTTTGATTTGAATAGAATTTATAAACCTTTGAATTTAATTTAAAGGTGAATAAATGAAATTAAATATTTTAATATATTAATGAACTAGTTAAAATAGTCATTTTGCAAATGATCTCGAAATTCAATGAAATTAATTTTATTGGATCTGAAATTGTAAATTATTGTATGATCTAAAATTTCGTAACAGTCAGAGTTATCATTTGATCGTAAGAATTTCAAACGTATAGAAATTTGTGAGTATAATTTAATTAAATAATCGAGTTTCAGAAGAAACTGCTAGAGGCTTTGGAATTGGGCTTTAAAACCTATTCCATTGCATTCAAAAGGTGTCAAAACCTATTATTAGGATGTAAGCAGGCCTGATTTGGACTCAGGTCCCTTTTTGGCTTTATAACGCACAAAACGATAAATATATTATTAATTTAATTGAAACCCTAATTATATTTTCTAAGCAGTCGCCAGTTTATTTCAAAGGCCACGAAGCTTGGAGTCTTCCACGATTAATATCTTTCAATCCGATCGATGAAATTAAAAAAATTCAAAAGCAAAATTGAAACACTCGATGAGATCTACACATCTATACGGTTGATTGTGGATTTTGGTTTCTCAATTCGCCAGAGTATGTATATAACGTCGGCATGTTTTAGTGGGTTTTGCGAGCGATTTAGACCATCGAGTTGGGCAACATTTGGGTCAGAGATGGAGTCGAGGGAGGCGCACGTCATAGAGGATTCCGATCATGGTTCGGTCGAAGATTGGGGTTGCATGATTTGTTGATCTCGAACGAAAGTGGGTAACGGGTTTTATCAAGCAAAATTCGCAATGGAGAAGGGAGAAAGGGACTGCCAACGTAGTGTGGTGTGAGTGGCAAGGATTGTTTTGATTTTATTTTATATAGTTTAAATTCCAAATGTTTAAATGTGAATAATTTTTTCATACAAATTCAGTTTTACGCACGGTTGGATCCATTGGACTCATATCGAAATTCCGGACATCATGGAGTTGTCGCGGACTGACTCGGAGACTATTGATTTTTTGGGCCTATAATTGAATTTCATATGCGTTTGAAACCAAAGGTGAGTGATTAAACCCACTCACACCTAAATAAAATATTTGATTGTTAGTTAAATTAAACTTATGTTATGATATGATTGTATTGTATGTTGTTTGTCTGTTTAGATTTATTATTTATGTTAAATCTGCATAGACTGTATAATTCAATTTAAATGTTAATATAAATTGTACAGACTGATGACTAGTAAACTAATATTACATTGAACTGTTTAGATGTATTGATTTTGATGGATGCCTTGGATTTGTATATTTAATATATTGATATGTAATTCATCTTGTTATCAACATTGTTAATATATGCTTATTGGTTTTGTTGATTAATCCCAACCATTACCCTAGATGTTACGGGCATCAAATAAACTCGGAATTAATCATTGAAGTGGATTAAGAACGAAGTTGAAATGATAAATACCTATGACCTTGATTTGGGTTGAAATGATATATATTCTTTACCAAAATACTAAAATTAAATTTTAAGTATTATTTGACCATAGGATAGAAAATTATATACGGACACCGATTGGTTGATTAAATTTTGTTTAAACTTTGAATTTTGAAATATTGTTTTAAAAGCAGTATAAATGAGATTTTATGAATTGGTTTCCTTCAAATTTAATCCTTAAAATTTTGGAATTTAAAGTTAAATGTTTTTTTTGTAAATCGAAGCTAAATATTTGTAATTTAGCATGAATTGAACATATTGCAATTGAATTGTTTATAATATAAACAATTTTCCATCTCTAAAATTTACTTTAAATTAACCTTATTTAAAGTAATATTTGATTTGTGAACTCTGGATTTGCTATAAACTGAAATGATTCCAAATGAAAATTTTACATTAAAACTTTAAAATTTTACATCAGATTTTCTGAACTTAATTGAATAAAAGGGTTGAATCGAATTGAAATACTAAAATTGAGTTATATTGATTTGAAATTGGAACATGACTGCAATTTATTCGGAAGGAACAATACCAATTCCAATTATAATATTTAAACCATTTTATAAGCTATTTTACTAAATATTTATTTTATTTATAATTTATACTATTTAACATATATTTATGTTGTACTATCTTTATAAACTATTTTTTTCTTATATATATTTACTATTCAGATAAACTATTTTAATAACCAATTATCTATTTTACAACTACTTTATATTTTACTATATATATGTGTGTATTTTACAAAATTTTGATAAATACTATTTTATTTTTAAACTTTTATTATATAACTATTTATTTTGAATATTATATATATATCTAAATTTCTTTTTACATACTTCTCTACTATTTTAAATATTCAAATTATTTGGAATTTGGATTGTTTCAAGACTCTAAGTTTGGTTTTTAAGTGAAGATTTTAATACGAATAATATTCTAGCTTGAAAAATGAAATGATTTTATGAAAATATGATATTTTGATATTAAGTATGAACCTCTTTGAAATAAAAAGAACTGACCGGTGCGAAAAATGTAAATGTTTGGTTGTTAAAGAGACCGGGATCGGATATTGCCATATTCTCTGCCAATACCGAAAACCACTTTAACAACTGTGTACGTGTTGGAGAATCCAGAATGAAGTATGTTGGTTTGACGAACGCTACTCGAATGAAGTAAGAGAACGATGATGGATGTCCTTGACCTTCGGGTCATAATTAAAATGACTAAAACATGTACTATACCGTGATTAAGTGAGGTTGCACCTCCTATCGAACGCACTTATTCGAACTATATCTATCGCTTTGTGATTTGATTGGTGGCCACTCTTAATTATGAGAGTGTTGTTCGAGGTGAGCGGTAGTTGCTGCTATGCATTACCACCGGTCTGGGTATGCATCGGTAGAATCCTACCGTGAGTATTTCTCCTGTACCTTGTCATATTATCCCGATCAAGCCCCAACGATTTTGATTTGTACCATACCTATGGATTGCCCTCTGATGGCCACTAGTTTACGGTGGATTTTACGGTATCTGTATAGACTATGGTATTATAAACGATGTAAGAATAAAAATGTAATCTCTTACGCTATTTTATTATTTTATATTTAATCATAGATACTATTATTATAGCGTATTGTATTATATAGTATCTAGTTTGATGGATCCTTAGGAGATGGAAATTCCCGTAACATCTCTTAAGTTATTGCACTTATATTAATACATGGTTTTGATTTGACTGATATGAGAATATTTTAGTTCTGATCCGAGTATTTTTGTTTTTCCATTTGTGCTCGGGTCAGCCTGAGTTTTCAGTTATTGAAGACAACATGTTGAAGATGGAGCTCAACAGACGTATTTACTATTATTTCGCTACAAATATTGGTATGTTTATGATAGTTAACTCTGATAATTGTTGTAAAATACAATCAAATGTATGTTTTAACAGCTTCATGAACTGTTATTTATTTATTATATTTTGTTCCTTCCGTTGCGAGATTCTATGATTGTTTTCTTCTTTCTTCTTTTTCTTATATTAATCCCAATAATTATATGTATCTTTGGATTTGTTTAAGTCGACATTTGAGGATCATTGTCGATTTGAACGGTCAGAAATGCAGGTCATTACAATTGAACTTTTCTTTCTGAATCTCTTTTATCTATACATTCTAGTCTCTGTTATCCTTCGATCTATAAAAGGCATTCAAATAGCGTACTACTTAGCTCTTCTATAAATCAAGAACTTCAGTTCATATACTACTCCAAGGACATTACAGGAGGGTTTGTACTATTTAGTCAAAATCAATGATGTAAAGAACACATTCTTATCAAAACAAACTATTATTTTGTAAGCCTATTTCTCCGGGTGAAGAGGGTTGTTTCATTAGTTAGAAAGCCGAAAGGAAGCTTTGGAACTGGACGTAGAACGAGAGGTTTGAACCAGGATAAAACTTTAGTGTGGTCGCTCTTTACCTTATTTATCTTTTTATATTGTTCCTTATTAGATATTCTTAGCTACACTTGCTTAACTAGATACACATGATCCACATAAGTACGTTTAGTGGGTTCCCTAATGATAAGTAAAGTTATAGTCAATTACAATTTGGTTTCTAGGGTATTTCAAAAAGATAAGCTCAAGCTTCCCCTATTAGGTCTTAAAGATACGATCTGCTTCAAACATAAATGAGCTAGAGCAGAATTTATATCTATTTGTTCTTTCCACTTTTAGTTGCCTTGCATATCCTTTCGCAATATGGTCGCAGCTATGAGGAACACACACACACACACACACACATATATATATGTATATGTATGTATGTATGTATGTATTTGAGGAGCGTTCAATGACATCCCAAACAGTGCAACACTTCAAATGCACTCTGATTTCCACCACAAGTTCTCTCTCTCTCTCTCTCTCTCTCTCTCTTTCCACTAATGGGAATTTGTGGTGGAAATCATGAGGCATTTGAGGTGATACACTGTTTGGGGTGTCATTGAACGCTTCTCTCTCTCTCTCTCTTTATATATATATATATATATATATATATATATATATATATATATATATATGTTTATATGATCATAGAGTCCCCCTGAATTTCAGTCCCCCATTTGCACCTGAACCACAGCCACTCATTTATATTAAAGAATGTGAGTGGGAAGAGAGAGAATGAGTCGAAGGAGAGAGAGTGTGAAATACTTGGTTGTGCTTGAGGGGTTTTTGGGGTGCTGAGCACCCCAAATAGTGCAGCACCCCTATATAGGGAAACTCTATTTAGACACAAAATGAGGACGCAAAATTGCACACAATAAATCTCAACCACTGAATCATCACATGAATTCCACTCTCCACATAAAGACAAACAAATCCAACGATGGAGGCTATGTGTTTAATTTTGTGTCTAAATAGCCGGCCTATATATATATATATATATATATATATATATATATATATATATATATATATATATATGTGTGTGTGTGTGTGTGTGTATGTGTGTGTGTGGGCGCGCGCGCGCTCGAGTGCTCGTGTGTGTGTGACTATTTAAACATAAATATTTGACACAAGTAAGGAGATACAAAATCTCAATTACTATTTGATCGATTTGTCTTTATGTGAGGGACGGAAATCAAGAGGCAATCCAATTGTTGGAAATTTGTGTTTCCCATTTGTGTCAACAGGTATATTGGAAAACCTTTTTCCAAATAAGAAACATGTCTCTCATATATATAGTACTTTTTGATGATCGAGTAACATACACTGATACTAAATGTAGCAACCCATGCCGGCACGGACATAAATTTTCATTTGGAAAAGACACATCGAAATTTAGAACCACTCAAAGATAAGTTGTCGGCAAAATAGTATCATAGGACGATAAACTTAGATTTTTTTTTTTTTTTTTTTTTTTTTTTGACAACCGATACATTATTTCGAAAACAATGATATACTTCATTTATGCACCTCGCTTAAAATCTTGTATCCCCTTACAGGGGAAAAAAACACATAAAATCCATATATTAACAATACAAACAAAGTCGGACAGTAAAATCATATACATCATGTACATGGCATCTAGAAAAGAAACAATGTTGCAGTAACAAAACAGATAGGTATATGAAGGTATCTTACCTTGAGGTCTTCCTTTTGAATAATCTGTTTACACAGTCAACATAAACACATTGACATCCAATCTATCTGCTAACACCCCCAATACAGAGAGAGTATATGAAGTACACAAACACCATTTAACAATATCTACCTAGGAAGGAGAAGCCTCGTTCTTGTTCAAAACCGACCACAAAACCTGCCTAGAAATATAACTGTCAAGCTCTCTTGATACTTGAGTCAACTTCAAGTCGAAACTACCCCTGTGTTGCTGCTGGTTCAGTGATGGAGAACTTGAAGTTCTCCTCCTTGGACTCGAAAACTTTTCTCCATATGACACCATTTGATTCATTAAAGGGCCCATTTTTGTCTCTACTGGCAAAGGTTTCAGTGCACTGACCATCGTATTATCCGAATCCTGCTTCTTCATTTTCTCTCTAGCTCTATCTGCAGCCATTATTGCTTTTTCTTTGCTCATCCTCAAAAGCTTCATTGGGTCGATTCTGATTTCATGCTTCTTGTCTGAGTTGGTTGGGGTTGAATCTTCCACTATGGTTACGGATAGCCTTCTACTACTCTATCAGTCACAATGTTTCGTAAATGATGAAAATGACTTATAATTACATAATTCTTGAGTAACTTCGTGTTTGATACAACTACTTATAAGTAATACTTACGTTGCAAATAAAGACATGGGATCAACTAATTTAAAGTAGCTTAAACTGCTTAAAAGTTACTTATCAGGATTCTTTGTATGTTTTGTCAACCACTTATGAGATAAAATAAGTTGATAATATATTACCCTGATTTTGACTCATTTACCCAAACAATTTTACATTTCTATCATTTTAGAAGTCATTTCTCTAGTTATATAATAAGCTGTTCTCAAACAGACTCAAAGTCATAAGCAGAAAAACAGTTGTTTATTTACTACTCATACATGAGTACTTAAAAGTTACAACCTAAAACCATTTTAGGTAGCTTTTTTCTTTCGAGAGAAAGCAATTCCCAAGCAGCTATTTCTTTAACCTTTTCACTGAAAAATTGTGTGTGCATGTATGTATGCTGTGATTACCTTATTTATACTCTTGGCTCTTCCGAAGAATCGGGAGATAAAGTTGGGCTTTTTGGGAGAGTCAATATCACTATCATCATCAGATAAAATATCGATGTCACTATCACTGTCGCTGTTATCATCGGAGTCATCAAAAGGATCTATCAATTGGTTTTCTTCTCTCATTGCTAATATATAATCATATGTTCTCATTCCCTACATGTAAGTTATAATAGTCAGCAAATTTATAGAAACGAAAATATTTGTAGACGTTAGTAACCTTTCTAATGAGAACCACATGAAAAAAGAAAAGCTGTCCTAGCGCAGCACCGCTATATAATGTGAATAGCGCTAGAAATGCCTGCAAGAATATCACAACAAAAATTTTAAGTATCTACATTTCAACACATAGAAGTATCAGATTTTTCTTGTAAGATACGGAAATATACCGAAATTGCAGGAATAACTCCTTTAGGCATTTCGACATGAAGTTTCTTTAACAATTCCTTTGACATTCCATCACTGTTTGCAAAGCACCGTATAAAGATGGCTAACGCAGTGCCACATTCAATTGCAAGCTACAAAATGAAAAGCATATTATGTCAAAATCAAGTATATTATGGACTAACATTTGATAAAGTCTGTAAAAATATTACTGACCATTAGCAGTACAAAAACCATTAGAAGGATGAAGGTGGTATAGTTCTTTCTTCCAATGCAATTGTTTAGCCACTGCAGGTAATACTAAACAATTAACTAAACTTAAAAGCACGTAAAAATTTAATGAGTTCTCAAAAGATATACCCTGCAATGATGATCGAACCCATCTACACATCGATTACAAGTTCTGCAATGCTTGCTGCGCAGTTTAACCTGAAAATTTTCGGTTCTTAAAAATAACATAAACTATTAAATATCAAAATATATTTCAACTTTTAAGGAAAGTTCATATATATCATACTGACCTCACAATCACAAAGAGCGCAAAATGTAGTTTCCTCGTCTTTCATATATGGTGAAACTGCATCGTCCATTACGATGAGAGGAAAAGGAAGAAGAGGTTCGTGCTGTACACTAGAATTCCATGGCTCCATGTATTTTTTCTTAATACAACCTTTGAGTAGTTTATGCTCCATTTTTCTGAAAAACTGCTTCACAATCTGATAGATGATGAGCTTGTATTTCAGCTTAGGTCGGCCTTTAGATTTTGTGGCTCCATACTTCTTTAAGCTTGTTTTATCAGATGGATCGATCCATGTACATCTAATGTATAAAACCAGGACTGAAAATGCTGTAAAAGAAAAGACTGATAGTACTGTGTTCTCCACAATTCGGTTTCCAAGAAATGGTCCGAGGAATATGTAGAAGGAAATGATCATGAAAGCAAACACCACTGTTCCTACAATCTGAGTAATGTACATGGTAAAATTTAAGTACTATTAGTCATTGACATGCAACAAAACTAACTAGCTAAAAGTGCATAATATTTTTGATACATGAATATACCAACTAGTTAAGATCTGTATAGTATTTTTGATACATGAATAGACAAAGTAGCTATAGTTAAGATGTGTTAAGTGAATTACATTGCTTTTGATGTCTATAACGTCTTTTGATACATACGGTTTGCGTCCCTTTGGTGCAAGACTTAGCATGCGTTTTATTAATCTTTTTTTCTAGTACAAGAATTTTCTTTTATTTTCAAAACCATGGCGCTTCAGATCAATGGTTAACTGTGCACGAACCGTAGTTGGATTTGGCTGTTAAAACACCGATACAAACTACTTAAGATGTGCATAAGTCAACAGCAAAGCTTGATGTCTATAATGCTTGCGACACACAAAATGCATTTGTTTGATCACTCTGTCAGTGGTAGGAGAATCCCTTTTTATTCAACAAATAGAATATTAACTGGATTCAGAAAAGTTCATGAATCTCAAACAATGTGGATACAGAACTCATCATAAGCAACAATCTGCAAATGCAAGAAAACTAACCACTGTTTAAGAATTTTTACCGAACAATGATAGATTTCAGAGTCTTGTATACATTAGAGGTTCTTGGGCCAATTTGCAAAAATGGGAAAATGACCCAAAGTACCAAGTATGAATATGTCCCTAAATTACTCGTTCGTTTTTCCATTTTAAATTTGTTTTTATAATAAAATTCTTATCAGGCATCTTTGATGGGATCTCGATCTCAAAATTATACTCGACGTTCCCACTTAAACTGAGAATAAAAGTAGTTCCAGGTGAGAAAACTGGAACATGGAGTACGGTAAAAATATAAAGGGAACTTCAATGCGCAGTAGTAGGTCTAAATCGAAATAAATGAATAAAGGGTAGCAATCAAGAACCTGCAATGGATGAAGAGGGAGCTGCCATCCATGGCGCCTCATTCTCTTGGTTTTAGAAATAAAGAAGTCAATTTGAAGCTTCGTTCTTTGAGAGTGCTTCAATTTACTTTCCTATTTTTTCCAAACCTTCTGTTTTTATTTCTGTGTTTTAGTATAATTTTTCAGAATTGATGATATCTAGTTGTTTTGTGCAGATGAGTCCTGTTTTCAGGTCACTTCCAACGGTAATGTATTTTCAAATGTTAAGCACGAGGTTCCCACCAGGAAACGGGGAGGTGACCTCTTTGAGCAAAACAAACCAAGATCCGATTGGTTTTCTCCCAAGTTAAATTATAATAATTTATAATTGGTTTATGCAATAACTTTGTTTTAATGGATATTTATTTTCCAGATGAAGTTGTTTTCTTCCTTAGTTGAACAGATAATCAATCTCCATTATTTACATTAGTGACAACCGCCATGTTTTAACTAGATATTTTTAAATTAATAACATACACCGTCATTCATAAATGATAAAAATTAATTATGTAGTAATGCTTTTTCGGAATGTGAGAACAAATAATATAACAAATAACAAAAATTTCTTATGGAATTATCGTCAAATCCATCCATTGTGTGTTTTGATTAGGGCTGTTATGCTAGCGGTAAATTTACCATTACTAGTCGATCGGTAACCATTTTTGATTAAAATTGGTATATCAGTTAAAACGGTATGGTAACGGTAAATTATCGTTAATATTTATTCAATACCAGCTGTAATGGTAATTTTATCAATTAATTCAAAACATAAGTATGCTCGTCTGATATGCTTTAGTACATGCATTTAGAACCAAATAAATGATTATATTTAGTTCAATAATTAGGTGAAATAATTCCAGGTAAACTTATTTTCTTTCTCATTTATGTTTTTATAAACAAACACTGTATGTAATATAGTAAAGATCTGTTTATCCATTAAAAACCATGCACCAATTGACGGGTCGAACATGTGTCAAAGTTATGGGTCGAACATCCAAACATGACTCGAACGAGCGCAAGGGTCGAACGAAATAACGGCATCGTAAGACCAAATATTCATGAGACTCGGACATCATAAGGCTCGAGCATCTAAGACTCGAACACTCAGGATCGAACACTTATGGCCGAACAGCTTTAGGATTCAAACACCTATAGGGTCGAACATGATAACACACTTAGGGTCGGTCGGACATGTTACTCAGCGTCGGTTAGACATGTCCCTTAGGGTCGGTCGAACATGGCTTGAATGTCAGGGTCGGTCGAACATGATCTTGAGCAAACAGTTGTTAACAGCTGGCAATGACACTTCTGCAAATACTTGTATGTTCGACCCATAGCCTGCATATGCACATTTTAGCTCACCACTTCACTCCAACTTCTCCTATAAATAGGCCAAGGCTTCCATGCTTTTAGGGATCGATTTTTACCACCCCGAAGGGCTGCCGAATTGCATTCTCTCTTGATTCAAGAGATTCTAACACCATCTATCATCTCAAAGTGAAGATCAAGCATTGAGTTCATCATAAAATCACCAAAAATGGTCAAGCATCTTAGAGATTGAAGATTCTCCGTCATTTCTCCTTACATTTAGTAAGATCCATCTTACTCTTCGCTGATTTGTATTGATTTGAGTGAAGTTTTTGTGTAATGGAAAATATGAATGTACTATTGAGTGATTCCAAGCTTGTAACTCTTGAATTGCTAATGGAAATCTTCACCGAAGTGGGCGTAGATCTTCCCTAAGATCGAACCACTATAAAAACGTTGTGCCTTTTACTTTTTATTGTGATTGTGGCCTCTTTCCTTACTGATTGGTGAAGTGCCTTTGTGGCATCTTTGGTGTTTAAGCAAATTTCGGTTTAAACATTTGGCGCCCACCATGGGCCGCATTCGCTCTTCCTTCCCTCACATTCTCTCACAAGGTTGAAGGCCTTGCATTGAGGTTCTAAGCCTACTTTTACCGTCGATCCTACAAGACAACATCCTAAGCCAATCGACGAACTTTTTGTCAAATTCAAGTCCTTGTTCGAAATCATGGGTAGACCATCGAAGAAGATTGCTAGTAAAACTGTCGAAGAGATCGACAACGCCACTAAAAACGAAACTACTCCGCTCACCAACCAATTCGAAGTTGGGGAAACTACTAAAGCCGGAACGGCTGTAACGAGAAGATAGTTGGATGAAGTTGTTGCAGGTTTAACAAACCAAATGAACATTGCAAACAATGCCATAATAAAGAAGCTTGAGTCTATGTTTGTCATGCAAGCCGCTACGGTAAAAGTTACCATGAATGCTGCTCGTGCTAAATCTGCTCAAATAAATCATACGGAAAATGCGGGTTCTTCCTCCTCAAATCCAAATCGAGGAAATTATGTCCAAAAGGTTGCAAATCCTAACGATCCTCAACATATAGAAGCCAAACTACATATGAGTAACCACTCCGATAATGCAACCTCTCGACAAGCGCTTGGAACCACCAAAGGGGTACCTTCCCAAGCGGGTGGCCTAGGGCCCCGGAATCCAAACCATGACTGTTAGCTTAGGTAAACATCCGGCAAGGATGATGGCATCCGCCCCGTGGACCAGCACAACGAAGAGGAACGCATATCGGAAATGGTCAGCAAAATCATGGAAAAAAGCTCAAGAAAGCAAGACGATGAGAAGGAGTGGGGGTTCGCTACTACCAAAACCCCACTCACAGAGAGGATCAAGATGGCTCCATACCCAAATAAGTTCAAACCTCCGACGGTGCAAGCTTATAATAGGACCAGTGATCCCAACGTGTTCTTGTTCAAATATGATCAATATATGGATCGAGCACGCGCCACAGACAAGTTAAAATGCATATACTTTCCAACTTATCTTGAAGGGGTGGCCTCACTTTGGTTCACAAAGCTACCACCCAAGTCCGTAGATGACCTTGCTACCTTGGCCAAGCTATTCAGTGAGCAGTTCAGACTCCAAGCTACAAAGAGGTGGGACGTCATGGAGTTAAACGAGCTTGGTTAAAGGCCAGGAGAGCCCATCAGAGCTTTTCTCACTCGCTTCAACACTGCCGCAGCTGAGGTTGGTAATTACGAGCTTCGTTTGACTTTAATGGCTTTAAAGAAAGCCATAAACAAAAATACCAAGCTTGGATGGTGGATTAAGAAGAAGAAGCCAAGCACACTTGAGGAACCGTTTGACAAAGTTGAGGAATATATAGGTGTGGATGAGGATCCAACCTATGCCATGGATGTTCCGGAAAGCAGCACACAACCCGAAAAGAAAAATAATGATGCAGAAAGTGGTCAAAAGAATCCAGGTGGTCAGAAAAGGGGCAATGAAGGAAAAGGTAATCAAGCCAACAAGAAATTCCGCTTCTTTAAGAATTTAGAATTGACTCCGTTGAACGACACCATAGAAAATATCTTAATGGCAACAAAAGATAGTGAAGAATATCCAACACCGAAGCAAGCAAAGGTCAGTGATGTCGCGATGAAATCAAGAAGGTTCTGCCGGTTTCATAACCAACCGGCCCACAATACAAATGAGTGTAGACATTTGAAATACCTTATTGAGGAATTGATAAGGAAGAACAGACTTCAGCAATACACAAAGAACCCGCAGAACACTCAGACCGCTAAAGGACTAGGGACATATGTGGGACAGCCTAGGCAAAATGAAAACGCTCCGGTTGATGTCATTCCAAGACTAATCATCAATACCATTTCAGGTGGGCCTCATCCAGCCGGAAGAAGCTAGGGGGACATTGTGAAGTACACTAATGAGATGAAGAGCCTTCCCAAAGAAGTAGAACTCATGATCATGAACGAAGCCTTTCCGGCAAAGATGTCAAAGCCTCCATGGGATGATATTGTGTTTAAAGAAAGAGATTCAGATGGATTGCTAACACCAACATTAGATCCAATGGTTATTACCATCGGTTTGGGTCCGTCCATAGTCAGAAGAGTCTTGGTTGACAATGGGGCCTCCGTCAATGTTTTTCATTAATGCATTCAATAGGATGAACCTTTCCATAGGTAACGTGAAGGCTTGCCAAAATAAGATCCACGGATTCACGGGGTAACCCACTCAACCAATTGGCATCATCAACTTGCTCGTCAAATTCGGAGAAGGGGAAAAGAGGGTTGCCATAAAATAAGATTTCGTCATAGTCGATGAGCTTTCAGCATATAATGCCTTCCTTGGAAGACCAACCCTTGCAGCCTTTAGGATAAAATGGCACTGTGGTGCTTAACAATGAAATTCCCTACCGAAAACAGAATTGGCGTAATTAAAGGGGACCAACAAGCAGCAAGAGAATGTTATATGGCGGAACTTGTTAAAGCTAGGAAGAATGAAGTGAAGAAGGATGTGGAGCCTTCGCTCAGCATTCATCCCCTCCCCTTATAGCAATTAGGGCGGGGCCCTCACACTGGCGAGCACAGCAGAGCTCAGAAGGAGATTGATCCAAGAAAACCAGTATAAGGGAAGATAGAGCACCACCAGCTAAAGCCACAATCTCCATCCCAGTGCATGATAAAGACCCCGACCGAGTCTTGAAAATAGGTTCTCGGCTAGGCCTAAAGTTGAAGAGAGATTTAATCTTGTTTCTAAAGGCAAATTTTGATGTTTTCGCTTGGACACATTCCGATATGTGCGGAATATCACCTGATGTAATTGTGCATAAGTTGAATATTAATCCCGGTTTAACTCCTGTAAAACAAAAAAGGCAAATCCAAGGACTTGAAAGATCTGTAGCATTAAAAGAAGAAGTAGACAGGTTATTCAAGAACAACTTTATACGTGAATCTACATATCCCGATTGGGTTTCCAATCCGGTTCTTGTTAAAAAGTCCAACGGCAAGTGGAGAGTGTGCATAGACTATTCAGACCTCAACAAGGCATGTCCCAAAGACAGCTTCCCGTTACCTAGAATTGATCAACTTGTTGATACGATGGTGGGGCATGAGCTATTATCTTTTATGGATGCATACTCTGGGTAGAATCAGATTATGATGCATAAGCCAGACGAAGAGAACACAAGTTTCATAACAGATAGAGGCTTGTATTGCTATAAAGTAATGTCATTTGGACTAAAAAATTAGGTGCGACATACCAGTGTCTTGTGAATTCCATGTTCAAATCCCAAATCGGAAACACAATGGAAGTTTACATGGATGATGTGCTGGTAAAGTCAAAGAAAGCTGAGGACCATCTTGAAAACTTGGCTGAAATGTTTCATATCCTCAGAAAGTATGGAATGAAGCTGAATCTGCTTAAGTTCTCATTTAGAGCTGTGTCAGGAAAGTTTCTTGGATTCATGGTCAATGCCAGAGGCATAGAAGCGAATCCTTCTCAGGCCACGGCCTTACGGGAAATGCGTGCTCTGAGGAAAAAGAAAGAGCTTCAAAGCCTGAATGGGAAAGTAGTTGCACTTAACCGATTCATTTCTAAAGCAACAGATTGGTGCATTCCACTCTTCCATGCTTTGAAGAAAGGAAAGAAAGATTTCCAATGGACGACTGAATGCCAAATAGCCTTCAAAGAATTAATCGAGCACATGGAGTCACCACCGATGCTCTATAAACCCAAAGATGGAGAGGGACTGTTCCTATATTTGTCCATCTCGTCACATGCCTTAAGTGTCGCGCTTGTTCCGGAGGATGCCAAGGTCCAATGGTCAGTCTATTACATCAGTAAGAGACTCGCTGGGGAAGAACTAAACTATTTGAAGTTGGAAAAACTTGTGTATTGTCTTCTCATCACTATACCTCATATTCCTGCCTATCTTACCAAAGTTTTAGAACTTCTCAACGACCTTGACTACTACACTATACCTCACATTCCCAGGGAGGAAAATTCAAAAGCAGATTCTCTCGCGAAGTATGCCAGTTCCTCAGATGTAGAGTTGCTGGGATTGATTACCGTTGAAGTCATTTCAACCCCTGCCATTGAAGAAGCAAATGTTGATTGGATTATGGAGACTGTTGAAGAACCTGTGTCTTGGATGACCCAATCAAGGAGTATATCCTCAATGGAACACTTCCAGAGGAGCCAAAAAAGCGAAAAAAGATATTGCGCAAAGCTACATTATATCTTATCCAAGATGGAAGGTTAAATAGGCGAGGGTTCTCCATGCCACTACTACGATGTGTAACCAAAGAGGAGTCCATAGCACTTTTGGCAGAATTACATGAGGGAGAATGCGGAGGTCACACAGGCAGTCAAACATTGGCCAAGAAAATTTTGCGATATGGCTACTTTTGGCCCGATGTGAACCTGGATGCAATGACTTATGCTAAGAAGTGTGACAGGTGTCAAAGATTTGCGGAGATTCCAAGAGCACCTCCTATAGAATTGACTCAGATGGTTAGTCTGTGGCCATTCGCGCTCTAGGGCATAGATTTAATTGGAGCATTGCCTACAGCTAAGTCGAATATGAAATATGCAATCGTGGCAGTGGACTACTTCACTAAATGGGCCGAAGCTGAACCGTTAGCAACTATTACTTCAAAAAAAGGTGATCAACATTGTTTTAAAGAATATTATCTGCTGATTTGGGGAACCTCAGAAAATAATCACCGACAACGGAACTCAATTCGAGAGCAGTGAATTCCTAGATTTCTGTGCTAAATACAAGATTAAGAACTTCCTCAAAAAAATACAAGATTAAGAAGAGTTTTGCAGCCATTGCTCATCCGCAGGCCAACGGGCAAGTCAAAGCAAGCAACAAAATTTTGAAGTCAACCATCAAGAAGCGTCTTGAAAAAGCTAAAGGTGGTTGGATAGACGAGCTTACTATTGCACTATAGGCATATTATACAATTCATGCAACTGGACACACTCCATTCTCACTCGCATTTGCATCCAAGGCTATGATACCGATGGAGCTAGAAGTTCCAACTCACCGAAGAATCCACTTCAACCAAGAGGAGAATGAGAAACTGCAGCTCGAAGCACTTGATTTGCTTGAAGAAAAAAGAAAAGAAGCAGAACTCAGAATTGTGGCACATCAGAGAAGGATTGCCCGTCAATTTAATGCTAAAGTAAAACGGAGAACCTTACAAGTTGGGGACCTTGTTTTAAAAAGAATCATGACAGGAACTGGAGTATTTGGACCCAACTGGGAAGAACCGTATATGATAAGCCAAAAATTCTCATATGGCACATTCGAATTGAAAACGAGGATGGGATCCAGCTTCCAAAAGCTTGGAATAGCTTACACCTTCGCCACTAGTTCATTTAATAGTTCTTTCATTTTGCAAATTGTAAACATCATGCATTGTAAATACCATGCAACATTGTTATAAGTTTTGTACATACTAATGAAAGAAGCTACTTTACTTGCCTAAATCGTACATTTACAAATTCTTGTTTACAAGTTGCTTAAATTCGATTTTGATTGCAGGTCCCCAAAAGATCATCGACGCATCTATGACCTAATAAAGTCTGGAGACCATTACAACACATCCCAATTGGGATAGCTCAAATGCCCATTGCTCAATGCTTAAAACATCATTCGCAACAAATACAAAGGTGTGGGGCACAACATTGTAAATAAGGAACACCAAGAATTGAACGGTCAAATGATGCGGCGTTCAGATTACAAATGAAGTTATGAATTTCACCAAAGGGGCACCTTCTTAATTGCAAGGTCCAGGACCCGAATTCTAACAAATCGTGGTAAAACCCGATGAATGAACTAGCGTCCACCCCGTGAAACAATACAACTCTAAACCAAAGACCTCCCCGAGGAGCACTCAGTTAATCGTCAGTGCCATCGTTACATGGCCTGATTGCAACACATGCTGGGCCTTTGAACCAAAGACCTCCCCGAGGGGCACCTAGTCGATTGCCGGTGCCATTGATACATAGCCCGACTACAGCAAACACTGGGCTTTTAAACCAAAGACATCCCCGAAGGGCACCAGGTCGATCGTTAGTGCAATTAATACATGACCTGATTACGACAAACCTAAGAATTCAAAAGACCTCTTCGGGGGCATCCGACCATAAGCTGAATCTCTCAAATTTGGTAAATGACGGACCCAAAGGCCATTTCCAAAGGCGCCCTACAAATTCTACAAGTGGCTGAATCATTCAACCACAACGAATAACGGGTTTACAAAGGACCTCTATGAAGGCACAAAAACCAAGACCTCTCCGGGGCACCTGTTCAAATCTGATCCCCAAGGGGCTTGGATTTCCGGGCTAGCGAGAAACATGATTGAATATACTTAAATATAAGACCTCTCAAGCTGGGGCATAAAAACAAAAATTCATCCTCACAAAAAGGTATGAGTTGGATTGACTAGACTGGAAACCTTTGATCATGATCATGCCAAGGAAATTTAAAACGGCAAATACACTTGACCAAAAAATCCCAAATGAAGTCAATCACCATATGTCATGCTCAACCTTTAAAGTTTGAGACAAATTTTGGTATGGGGGCATTGCCACCGCACTAAAGAGATTTAATAATGCTCACTTAAATATACCACAAACTTGTTGTAATCTTACATTAAAAGTTTAACGTTTACAAGGATTATTTTAACCAACAAAGTTGAATTCCTTGAAATGACCAAGGCAAACTTGAGAGCTTTAATACAGTGACAAGCACAAAAGTTGTTAGTCACGGGAAATGGGTCTTAAGTATTGCCCATGTCAGAATTAAGGAAATTTAACAGAATTGGTCAAGAAAATCCAGTTAGTAATGATCCGTGGCTACGACTGAAAAACCAATTTGCAAAAATGTGCCCCGAGCTTATTACAATATCCAACATTGCAATGACTTGTAATAAGATTTGTGTTGTGAGCATAAAAAGAAAACAGGTGCGGAATGCAAAACAAGAAAGTATGACAAAGCTAAAGCAAAGAGCTTAAAGTACAACAAGCAAAACACAGTTTCTTTACAGCAACACAAAACCAGATCATAGAGTCACAAGTCTAGAGCAAAAGTATCAGACATAAAAGTGTGTAAAGTAACAAGCATAAGAGCAGTAGGCGAGGACCGGCACTCGCATATACAACCGGTCTGAATACGGTAATCAGAAATTGAAGTGAAGTCATGAATACTATTGTTTCTTGCCACCTGACCTCGGAGTAGGCTTAATGGAAGGAGGAGTAGCACTAGCTGGCTGTTTCCCTGGCCCACTAGGACTCTCCTGAGATGACAAAGTGATAACTTTCTTCTTAGCTGTATGCTTTTTCCCTCTACGTCCCAAAGTTGATGAGGCTTTGGATTTGTGCTTCTACGGGCCCTCAATCTCCTTGTCTAGAGTCTCACCAGTATGCTCAGAGTCCTCCCCACTTGGAATGTGATCCTCATCATCACCTAAAATAGAAATTGCTAGAATCCGAGTATCCTAAGAACTCAGGGTGTTGAAAGCAAGAAGGGATGGATCACCCGGAGGAGAAGTAGAAACTGGGGCAAGAGGAACTGACATCAAGGTTGAATCAGTTATGAAGTCTTCACCCGTCATTGTCTTTCCTATAGCAGGGGAAGGTGATGATGAGATTAGGCCTAAAGCAAATAAACAAGGAGCATGAAATGAAGATGTATCAGGTGATGGGCATATAAAGTCTAAGTATAGCAAAGATTCGATGATTTCAAGTTAGCCTACAGCTATAAGACTGGCTTGAAGATTTCTATGTTCTTCAACCTCGAATCTATTGGCATAAGTATCGTCGTCAACATCATCATCCTTGTTCTGCTCTTCTGCTAAGTTTTGTTCGACATTGTGTTCCTCGAATGCTATATTTTTTGAAGCAGCAGGAGGACTCGCTGGGATTCATGAACTAGAAGCCTCAACATCGGCAGGAAGAATAGGGGCATCGACATTTGTTGCATTCTGAGCTTGGCCTCCAGAGGGTCCGGCCTTGTTACCTAATAGTGCCCGCTTTTCCCTTAGTATAATCTTTCCTTTTACCAAAGCTTCACGGTATTACTCATCTAAAAGCTCCTCTATAAGATCCTCTTCACCACGATCACCTCCGTCAATCCTGAGCACTTCTTCCCAAACAAGAGCTAGGAGAAGTCTTTTCCCAAATAATACAAGCTGCCATGGCCCATAACGCTGTAAACATAAAACTTGAACAGGGTATCCTCAGTCTTCGCCTTGACTTTTCTATAGGCATCTACGGCTTGGGTTTTATCCTCCTCAAGGAATTTAATATTGGTAGTTAGTGCTTTGAGGGATAAACTTTGAGTGGAAATCTTGTGTTGAAGATACATATTTTCTTGTTTTAAAGTAGCAGAAGCGCTTCTTTCTTCAGCCAATTGGGACTCTGTAAGTTGTTGAGCAGTTTGAGCTTCTTGAACTTGTTTTATAAGCGCATCTTCCTTCTGTTTGGAAACATCGAGTTCTTCCTTAAGCTTAGCAATTTCAGCCTTCGAATCCTTCGTGGAGCATTGAGACTTAAGCACGTGGATTAAAGTAGCCTTGTCATTTTCCAACATTTCAATTTGGTCAAGGTGAGCTGTGTTAAGTCTTTGATGGTCATGAGCAAATGTGTATCACCCACCAGGCTGTTTTTCGACACGCTCGCTCAGTTTATCTAGTTTGACCTCATCTTGACTCCTAGCAACATCGTATTGAGTGAGCATGCTGCTTTTGGTACCAGCTATTTCCTCAAGAAGATCCCGCTTGTCGTTGGGATGTAAATCCACATCAAAATACATTCCTCTTAAATCCCAGCCTTTGAAGCACTTAGCGAGCATTAGGCTGGTTTGCCTTATCTTGTAACGAGGCCTATCCATGATTATTTGAAGATCGGAAGAAGTAGGAGCGACTGGTGGGGAAACCAAAGGTATGTCATCGCCAGTGTTTTGAATATCTAGCATTGAGAAGTCCGTCAGTGGAAGTTTGTCGGATTTGTGACGCTTCCCGTAATCACCTTTACCCATATCGCTTCCCTCTCTCTTCTTCTCGGTCTTTCTCTTTTGTTGTTCTAGTTCTTTCAACCTCTCGGCCTCAAGCCTATCAAAATGATCATGTCTCCACTTCCTTTGCTGCTCGGTTTCAATAAGATCGCTAATTCGGTGAGACTGAAAAGCGAGTTGTGAACGTTGTGAATGCTTAGAATGTTGGGAAGACCGAGGTTTAATGAAGTTTTTGGGATCGAATTGTTGGGCATCCTGTTCAAAAATATTCACAAGGGAGCGTCTCATTTCTAAACCCGAGAAAGGGAAAGAGGAAAATTTCAGTACTCAAGTTAGAAAGTACCAAGGAAAAATAGGAAAACCCTATGTAAAGTAATGAGATCGTAAGACGTAAGTAAAAAAAAGGGGAATTTGCTTATGAAATGTCTAATAACAAACCAATCGGAGGAGGATCGTTTAAGAAAAATCCTATGTCCTCAAGAGTTTTTCCAGTCTTAGTCTTCGTTATTGAAACTGTTGGCTTTGAGGTTAAAGTATCACTCGGAATAAGATATTTAACTAAGCTGAGATCACCAAGATTTCTGAATGTCTCCAACATACCGTCTCCTTGACTGCCTTGGATAACAGGATTTTCGTCACGGTTCTCAGTGTTTAATCTATTCTCAGAAACTATCCTATCTCACCCGGGCTGCTCATTCTCCTCCATAAAATCTGAAACAATTTTGGAAGCAAATTCGTATACATCAACCTGCCTAGTTTCTTCCATAGGATCCGAGACAGTGTTCTCCTTCTCAGTTTGATCAGGCAAAGCCAAAGGACTTCTATCCTCATTTTGTTTGGATGCCTCCACTTCAATAAAAATTAATTTGGATTTGGGGGGAGTTTTGCTACTTCCCGTAGGATCAGAGCATTTCCTCTTTCGGGCCTTCTTGGCTGGAGCTTTACTGGAAGTGTATTTTTTATCTGTCGGATCCATCCCTAGTGATCTTGAAGGAGGAAGCATGTTGCATCTACGAAGAAACTGCTCTGTAAGAAAGAATTTCCTACTCCTTTCATTCTTAGGAACAGTCGTTAAGGCATTAAAAAGATCTTGATCAAAAGGATTATCCTTCTCAGTAGGAATCACTATAATATAATTACAACATTCAATAGTGGATTAAGAAGGCAAGAAATAAAGTGCTGTAAGGAAAGTATATTCACCTCCTTCCATCCAAAATCCATTGAAGTTTGAGGGGCATTTGACAAAGAAGTATTGGTTAGGGAATCCTCGAGCACTCACAACCAGATCAATGATAATCTTAGAACTCCGACTCTCAACAAAGATGATTGAGGGACGATCCTTCTTCCTTCTTTGAAAAGAATAAAAGGAGAAAATATCTTAAAATGTAGGTGCACGCTCTTTGACCCTCATAAACAGTACATAAAGACCAATTAAGGAAAAGTAACCATTTGGGAGTAGCTAATATGGGGGCAATGGCCAAGCTCTTAAGAATTGACTCTATGTAAGGATTAAAGGGAGGAATCACCCCGCTCATCAGCGTATATCGACTTACTGCAACGTATCCGGTAGGAGGAACATCGGCAAACTCATCTTTTCTGGGGAATCTGGCTTCTTCTTTTTCTGAAATCCCGTATTCTTTACAAATTTGTTGGAATGTATTAAAGGAAAGTTCTATTTGTGTTTTTCAAGAGCTATAGGGAATATGGTTAAGGTTTAGGAAAGGTTTGACTAACACTTGCCCCAGATGTGTTACAAAAACTTACCCAGAACTTCCGGCTTCATCAAGCATGGCTTCTTCTTTGGGATTCTGGCGTAACTGTTGTTAGGTTAACAATTTCTACATGAACGACTATGTTTTTAAAATGAATTAAAAGCACAGAAAGGTAGCCTAATAACTAACAAAAAGAACTAATCAGGTGGTGAAATCGAGCTCGACCCCAAGTGCTTCAAACATATGCAAACCCAGATTGAATTACGCTTTTGATCGAATCTGAGCTAGGACAAGCGTGCCCGACCCACAAGGATTGGGCATGTTCAAATTGAAGTTAAGATCGAGCACTATCAGATCCAAGGACATGCTTGTCCCAAAGCAAGGTCGGACATGCTCGACCCAAAGCAGGGTCGAACATGCTCGACCCAAAGCAGGGCCGAGCATGCTCGAGCCAGAGTAGGGTCAAGCATGTTCGAACCTAAATGGGGTCGAGCATGCTCGAACGCAAACTGGGTCGAACATGACCCATTCTACCATGCTCGACCCAAAGCAGGGTCGTACATGCTCGACCTAAAGCAAGGTCGAACATGCTCGACCCAAGCCAGGACCGGTCATGCTTGAGCCAGAGTAGGGTCAAGAATGTTCGAACCAAAATAGGGTCGAGCATGCTCGAACCCAAACTGGGTCGAACATGACCCATTCTGCCAGGGTCGAACATGCTCAAATCTGAGTCGAGTCGAGTATGGAAACGTCGATTCGAGCAGAGCCATCAAAAAATGCATAGAGTTGTGTTATGGCTAGATCAACATGAACAAGTTATAGCTAAAGATTAACATCAAGTTTTCATACACCATTAATCCAAGTGTTTTTCGAGGTTTACAATGGCGGCTGAAAATTAAAAAGCTGCAAATTGTATTAAAAAGTGCAATGTGCCAAGCTCATTTAAACGCGTGAACTGTTAAACTTAAAGAAGTTTACACATTAGCCAAATGTTATAAAAAACAAGGGATTTGTTAGTGAATGGTTGCCCCTGTTCACATTTAAAGGATGGAAAGTTTTTAGCTCTACAAGAAAATTTTCTAACATTATAAATAGATATCAAATTCATTCTTTTGATTTCAGCTCCTGCTCTCTAATTTCAAATCTCTAAAATTCTTTGTGAAATCAAAAGCTTTAGAAACAATTTTATATTTTCTAAAATTTTCGCATTTAATTCACAACCATCAAATGATATTATTTGCAGGGATATTATCTTGACAAAATATAAGTAAACATACTT
The DNA here is from genome assembly GCA_030737875.1 of Allium sativum. Lineage (NCBI taxonomy): Eukaryota > Viridiplantae > Streptophyta > Magnoliopsida > Asparagales > Amaryllidaceae > Allium > Allium sativum. The sequence continues at coordinate 252,738,492 of CM060927.1, read as the reverse complement.
CTTCAGATTAAGAGAGGGCTTTATACTACTAGAATGTTGAAAGGGAGCTTCGAGATTAGATGTGAGATAAGAGATCAGAGATTGTGTAAAAACTCTAGCATGGTTGCCCTTATCTTACTTTTACTTACTTGTTTTCATTTATATCATCTTCATATACTAGTTAAAAATTATAATGTTATTTAACCATTATCGATCCATAATCTACTTCATTAGTATTATAGCGGATTTTTACAAAAACATGAAACAATTTAAAAATATAATATATAAATATGAGTAATAACCTTTTTCAAGAGGGGTAATGCATTGCATGCCCTTTATTGTTCACTAAATTTATTTCTGTCTTTTGGGCACAAGAGAATATAGATGGAAGCAAGTGGACTTGAGATTTGACAAACTAGTTATAATAAGCACATAGCACTAATAGTGTAACGGCCCGCAAATCTGTACTATCTGAGTCGACTAATAACACCACACGTCCAACCCAAATTGCACAGAAATACGAATCATTATTAGAAAGAAGTTAGAGGATGAGGAATAGAAAGAAAGAAATATTAGAATAGAATAAAATACGAAGATCACAAACTCACAGCGGAATGAATAAAATATATTAAATAACATAACCTTTGAAATACAAATATGTTTTGAATACACATACCATTATCAGAGCACAATAGTTATCCCTGGAACAGTTATAAACACATGTTTCCAGATACAACATAGTACACAACGGAAATATGATAGTCTATAGCTAACTGGTGAAGCCTCCTACTTCCAGCTCTTCCAAGTGAATCTGTAAAATTCCGACTACTTGACTGCCCGTACAAATTTGGGCACCCAAGAGTTTAGGGAAAACAAACAAAATAAACTCTGGGTCAGTCATGGGACTGGTGTGAGTAAACTCCGACCATTTGTTTAACTTTCAAAATCCTTTCGAAAGAAAGGATAATAGTAAGACCAGCCCACACATAAACATGGATGGCTTTTTCCTTACTATAACCCAAAACCACTTTGATACGAAAATCCAGTGATATTATAATAGTGTCTAAATCAAATAAATAACTATCTAGTGGAACGCTTGCATCTCACACTCCATATATAATATTAAATCAAAAACCGCAGGGCGCTTATTGGAGATTGGATTTCCAACATGACAAGGTATGGAACCACCTTCCGATCAGTGTACTCTAGAGGAGATACACTGGGGTTCAACAGGAACATCTTGCAACCCGGCACACACATGATCGACCACTCATTTCGCTTGAGTGTATCGAATGTATATCACGAACGGTTGGGATCATCAATCGTTTCCCGAATGGGACAACATCGAATAGAACAAGGAATTAAATGAATCTCTAGATAGGTGATAATACACCCTAATGGGAGCGACCCACATAGCCATGCTGCCTGCCCGATTTTTGTCATTTCCCGGTTGTTGAGGCCTGAGGCTACAATTACTTTCTATTCATTGATATCACAATCCCTTTGAATGCCACATTGTCAGATCCGTTAATCACTAGTTGATTTACACAAATATATTCTGAATATTATGCTAAGGGAATAAATCCGTTGCCACCATATATATTTATACATACCAACATATGCGATCATTGGATATACTCTGTCAGACATTCGTCCATTTACATTCATTCTGGGATTGAACGAAACCGAAGGCATAATTTCCATTAATAAAAAAAAGTCCTTGCACTTTACTCCATCTTAGATTATCTTCATATAATCTGATTTGCAATGCTACTGTCAATATGGAGTGGTTATCGGATAATAATCCAACCGGTCTCTCCATATTGTCAAGGATATTGGCAAACACTTCGATAGTCGGTTATTTAACTATCGAAGAAAACAATTCATCCATAATATCAATCAATCACTGGGCCTGTTAATTAATATTTCATTAATTAATTCACTTCTTCATTTCTCTATCAATATTTGTTAACCAAATATTTTCAGTGATCTTGTTTGACTCTTACGCTATTTGAAAAAAACATTTCTCTATATCACCTTCTTTTATTTTCTATACTTAGAAAATATATTCTATTTGCAATTGAAAACAATTTCAATCACTTATCACTTTCCCGACTACTTTAATTATACTTAGGAAATACTTACTTTTATATTTCCAAAATTCCATCACTTGGGTTAAAACGAATGCTGTGTAAAACATCGTTACAACAACCCAAAATATTTTATTCAACTAACTATTTTTCAAACACTTCTCTTCGAGATTGGATCTTGCTATTTATCAATTAAAAATGAAATCGATCAAGTTGAGGTATAACTACCTCTCAGATCTTGACTGAAAACATCCTAAACTTCAAAACTAACAAAACCACTTATTTCGAATAATCAACATTATAAAAACCAATTTTCATTTTAAACCCGTAACGTTTCTTTCTTCTAATTCTACCGGGTTTAATTATAGACTTCCCTTTTTGTTTATAATATTCTATATTTAAGTTTGTTTCCTTATCGAATTCTATATATATCGATACATTGATTTTCAGTTATCAAAATTTCTTAAAAATATTTTAATTCCTTAAATTTACGGAAAATTTCACCATAACCTCCTTTGTACCGGGAGAATCGGGAAAGTCCCCAAACCGCTACACATGCCTCTCCAATCAAAAAGAAAAGGAAAAAGCCAAGCGGCTTGTCGATACGGCGCATAAAACCTCATATGGAATTTAAACATGTACCTTTTTGTCGGGCACTTATATTATAATCTTCATACACTTCATTCCATACCTGTCTAACACATATTCACCTGTTTCCTATTTATCCCAACTAAATCCAGTCATTTCTATCTCAAGTCGCTAATTTATTCTTTTAATTAGCTCTTTTGCCAACTCTCTTTAGTTTGAACATATCATGTTCAAATATATTTTATTTCTCTTATAATCACGTCGAGTTTCATTTCTAACTATATTCGATTTCAAAAATATATATACACAACTTATTTACCTTCCAAAGTTCAATTTCGATTCAAAATTTTCATTAACTAATTAATCTCCAAATTAGTTAATTTTATTAGATAGTTAAAAATCTGATTTTTGTTTCAAAAATCAATTCATTACTCCACTTGAGTTCAAATATATTTATAACTCAAGTCTGGATTTTTCCAATGCAAACTTGGATTTTATTAACTTAAAATCCTTTTATTTATTTAACTAAATCATTATGGTTTTATAGTGGTTCTGGCACTGTTTTTTTTGAAAATTTGATTTTTGACATAACTCAAAATCTTTTCGACGAAACCTAGATTTTTCTTCTCCATTAGAAAACTATTATCAAATCGGTCCTGACGTTTCTTGTTTCAAAGAATTCCGACTTCAATTGAGTTCTGTATACTCAATTGAAGTTTGAAACGCCAATTTACGAACTACAACGCTGCGGCGAGTTTGTTTTAATTATATTTATATATATAAACGTTTGAACTTCGTTTATATATAAATTCTAACTCCATTCTAATATATTTTTAATATATATATCAAATCAGTTTCCCAATCCAACCTAATATTTTTTATTATCCCTATCCGTTGATTACTTCATAACTCAGTTATAAATTTATTTATAACTTAAATTCCTATATCTAATTCTGATTTATTTAGAAATAAATTAATTTATGAAATTCGATATAATCGAATTCCAATTATAAACTCATTGGATTTTTCTAATGCAAATTCAACTTATATTTCAAAATAAAATCAATCGTTCTATTTTAAAACACTTTCAATTCATTTTTAAATTCATATTTGAATTTAAACTGCTATATTATCAAATGATAATTTATTTCACTATATTTATAAACATTGTTTATAAATAAAAAATTTCGTTTCACAAAATTGAACAAGCTTCCCTTTCAATTATCTATTTGAAAATCCAATTTCTTTTATATTTCGAATTCCAAAATAAAACCCATTGTTCTCCTTTTCGAGATGATTTCAAATTCTATTTTTCAAATTCACACCAGAATTTAATATTTTAAATTATCTCTTGATAATTAATTATCTATTTATAAACACTGTTTATAGATTTCTTGTTTTATATATTTAAAACAAGTTCCATTTCGAAATCTATTTTAAACAAAAATCTTATTTTGGAAATTTCTATTTATAATAACTTATATATATATATAACACTCAATTTATTTTCATATTCAATTTAACTTCTATTTAAATATATTTGAATTAATCGAATTCAAACCACAAATCCTTACGGATTTATTTTAGTTCAATCTATATTCTGAACAACAGAATAAATTCCATCGTTTATTCCTTTAAAATGATTTCCCCATTTTTATTTTAAATTCACATTTGAATTTAAATATTCAAATTATCAAATGATAATTTTTCCCACTACATTTATAAACTTCGTTTATAAATTCAATTCAATTCTCTGATTATTCAATGACAATCATTCTATTTTATTTATAAACACCATTTATACATTCACTTCAATTTCTTGTATTATTTAATTTATTCACATCGTTTATAAATTCAATAATTGTTTTATTTATTTTCAAAACAAGTAAATATCTTTAGACCATTCTAAATTCAAATTCTATTTTAGAAAATAGAATTTTCCTTTTAAATTTCAAAATCTCTTTCACGATATTTTTATAAATTAACATTAAGACCCAGTGATATTTCAAACAATCAAAACAGCCAATTACAATTGATAGGTTTTCTAACACATCATATATGACAGTATATGTGCAAACAAACAAACAAACAGATAATATATTTTTGAGGAATCCAGTTGGATCCCTCCAACCTGTTTTGCTGCATCCAAATATATTAGTCAACATAAATAATACCCATCCTGCTTCGAGGCAGGACATCGCGGTATGAAGGTCATCCACTAATATATATTTGTGGGGCGTATAGGGAAATCATCCGCTAATGGTACCGCGGGCATCCGCTAATGAGACTGCGGGAACAATCCAATCATCAACCCAATATATATATATATATATATATATATATATATATATATATATATATATATATATAATAGTCAACCCTAAATAACTAATATATTTAAATCAACCGGAAAGCATTCAAACAAGCAACAACAATTATTTTTAACGACATAAAAATAATTCTAAATAGAAGGTGAGTGAGATTTAGTCACCAGGATTTTTTTATTATCGGCTATCCGGTAAATTCCATATTGTTGCGTCAATGAATCGACTCGAACGAATTCCTTATGTACCTCTGATTCAGTATTTTTATTTATCGATTAACGATTATAAATAAACTTACTAAAATAAATAAACGATTTTTTTCTATGTATATCAAACTTCTTAAAAATCGTATACCTTGTTGCTCTTGCTAATTTCTTAACCAATTTCGCTATATCTCATCTAATAGCACCAACTTATTTGCTCCTTCATCGCTCACGACTACACTTTCTTCCTACCACTCTAACTCCTTTACAACTCCATTTATCACCCATCCTTTTTCTGTCAACTATCCACAGTTCAACACATGCCGCTACTACCTCTATCCTCCTTATTCACGAACTCAGCATCATACATAAACTGCTGAATCCCAAAACCATATCAGCAGCGCCTTTCTTCAAAAACAAGGGACCAAAACTTCCCTTTTGAAGACCAAAGCCATCCCTGCTATTCACGAATACTCCACCCAGTTAATCACCCTCAGTCCTTCCTAATTCAGTAGCCCAAAAACAGCATCGACCTCCCCCTTTCACCTTACTTTCGAACCAAGCATCCTCCACTATATCACAATACTTCCATCATCATTTAATTGATTATTGCACTGGTTCAGGAACTTCCGGCGACCTCCCCCTTGAAATCGCGACACTTCCTCCGCAACGCACCACCTCCTCCGCAACGCACCACAATCCATGACATCGAACAACCTCAGAATCGACAGTTGAACAAAAATCGCGAGCGCGCCCAACCCTAGCCTCGCGTTGGAAATAATCGAGTACCCCAACTTCGCTAACTTCGATGACTTAGGCGCGCTGTTTCGTTTTGGTGCTTCAGAGGATCTCGCAATTAAACACACGTCGAACCCCTAAACAATGATCGTGATTTGATTTTTGTTGAGGATTTCGGTATTTGCCAATGAAAGAGAGTAGAGGGAAGAACTGATTTTTACCCTTTGATTTTCTTATCTGCAGGTAGAAAATAATAGAAGAGAATGAGGAGTATGGTATCGCGATTTATAGGCAACGAAGGGGACAAGTTTTTAATATGTGGTCGGCCCAAGTACATGACAATATATTTTTAAAGGAATTTAAAAGATTTTGATTTTGATTTTAAAAATGATTTAATTTAATTTGACTTGATATAAAGAGAATTTTATTTCTTTTAAACAGATTCTGATTTGATCTTCGATCCAATTTTGATCTTATCCATTAAAATATCTCGGGGTTCACACATGAACCGCTATTTTAACGTAACCACTGTCGTTTAAATGTTATAACGCAAATTCTGAACTGAACAATATATTATTCTGAAATTAAATTTTACCCTATATGTCATTTTAAATTCAGAATCAATCAATTCGCTGGTAATAAAATATTTTTATTATCGTTTATATTCAAATACAATTAATATTGATCATCTGAATTGTTTCGATTCAGTTTTTAACTTCGGTTTCAATTATTTACGGTTTATGATAATTCGATATACACAAATTAAATTATATTTGATTATAAATCGATAAATTGTATATAAATATCCATTTACGTTATCAATTCAATATTCAAAACCATATTAAATATTTAAAATAACTGTTTGAAAAATCCGGGTCGTTACATTCTTCCCCCTTAAAAGAATTTCGTCCCTGAAATTTGCTAAGGTAGAAAAGTGCTTCAAACCCACTAACTTTTCAAAACTCATTCTGAAACTCAATATTTTATATTTCCACAAATTTTAGTTCAGCCAAAACTTTTGGTTCTCGTTTATATTACACATCATCTATACCCCATTCATTTATTCTAAATGATTTATCATCAATTCGTATTCCATTCATATGTATTTATATCCATTCATATTGATTCTGGTCAATTTATTCACTTCAATTTATTTAACTTGCTTAAGTGAAATTTAAATTCCAAAAGTCAAATTCCTGGGTTTTTATTTCAAATCCTTTCGAAACCACATAAATATATAAACATATATTTATAATCATTTCAAATTCAAAACATTTGAATTTTCCAAAACAACTTGTTTTCTTTAAAACAAATTTCCACCAAAACTTTTCTAAGGTAGCAGTTCATCACTCAGAAACTCGAAAATGAACACTGATGATGTCGCGACCATCATCAGAATTATTTCCCAGCCACTGAAGTGAGTTCAGTGCTTTATCGCTTTCAAAATCCATTCAAAACGATTTTTATTTTAAAAATCATCCCAAAAGAAAGCTATATTATTTTAATATACTTTAGAAAATATTTATCCAAACTTCCCTGGATTTAAATTCCAAATTCTGGTTTGAATTCAATTTTAATTCATTTCATTTGTATATATCATTCATATACAAGTTATATTTGGTTTTAGATAACCATTCCAATTTTATAATCTCATTTGATTACAATGATATCAATCAATACATCCATATAATGTAATAATTTCAGAAAATTATTCTTTCTATATCAAAATAGAATTTTGAGTAAAATTATTTCATTTACCCACTTTATAACAATACTTTGTCAAATTTCTTTGTTCAAGCGTTTAGAAATTCCTATCGACTTCGTGGTGTCCCACGATTTGATCAGAATTCATAATCCACTCAACAGACTAGCAAATACAATATAAAACAATTTTCATATCAATTTACAAATACGCACTCTCGTATATATACACTCAACTCATTCTAGGGTATTGCTGACCCTATCTCTATTGAGCACAACCCCACCAAAGCCTAGGTATTCGCTCAACCTAAGCTCTGGTACCAACTGTAACAGCCAGCAAATCTGTACTATCTGAGTCAACTAATAACACCACACGTCCAACCCAAATTGCACAGAAATACGAATCATTATTATAAAGAAGTAAGAGGATGAGGAATAGAAAGGAAGAAATATTAGAATAGAAGAAAAAACGAAGATCACAAACTCACAGCGGAACGAATAAAATATATTAAATAACATAACCTTTGAAATACAAATATGTTTTGAATACACATACCATTATCAGAGCACAACAGTTATCCCTGGAACAGTTATAAACACATGTTTCCAGATACAACATAGTACACAGCGGAAATATGATAGTCTATAGCTAACTGGTAAAGCCTCCTGCTTCCAGCTCTTCCAAGTGAATTTGTAAAATCCCGACTACTTGACTGCCCGTACAAATTTGGGCACCCAAGAGTTTAGGGGAAACAAACAAAATAAACACAGCGTCAGTCATGGGACTGGTGTGAGTAAACTCTGACCATTTGTTTAACTTTCAAAATCCTTTCGAAAGAAATGATAATAGTAAGACCAACCCACACATAAACATGGACGGTTTTTACCTTACTATAACCCAAAACCACTTTGATACAAAAATCCAGTGATATTATAATAGTGTCTAAATCAAATAAATAACAATCTAGTGGAACGCTTGCATCTCACGCTCCATATATAATATTAAATCAAAAACCGCAGGGCGCTTATTGGAGATTGGATTTCCAACATGACAAGGTATGGAACCACCTTCCAATCAGTGTACTCTAGAGGAGATACACTGGGGTTCAACAGGAACATCTTGCAACCCGGCCCACACATGACCGACCACTCATTTCGCTTGAGTGTATCGAATGTATATCACCAACGGTTGGGATCAGCAACCGTTTCCCGAATGGGATAGCATCGAATAGAATAAGGAATTAAATGAATCTCTAGATAGGTGATAATACACCCTAATGGGAGCGACCCACATAGCCATGCTGCCAGCCCGATTTTTGTCATTTCCCAGTTGTTGAGGCCTAAGGCTACGATTACTTTCTATTCATTGATAGCACAATCACTTTGAATGCCACATTGTCAGATCCGTTAATCACTAGTTGATTTACACAAATATATTCTGGATATTATGCTAAGGGAATAAATCCGTTGCCACCATATATATTTATACATGCCAACATATGCGATCATTGGAAATACTCTGTCAAACATTCATCCATTTACGTTCATTCTGGGATTGAACGAAACCGAAGACACAATTTCCATTAATAAAAAAAAGTCCTTGCACTTTACTCCATCTTTGATTATCTTCATATAATCTGATTCGCAACGCTACTGTCAATATGGAGTGGTTCTCGAATAATAATCCAACCGGTCTCTCCATATTGTCAACGATATTGGCAAACACTTCGACAGTTGGTTATTTAACTATCGAAGAAAACAACAAACATTCATCCATAATATCAATCAATCACTAGGCCTGTTAATTAATATTTCATTAATTAATTCACTTCTTCATTTCTCTATCAATATTTGTTAAACAAATATTTTCAGTGATCTTGTTTGACTCTTATGCTATTTTAAAAAACATTTCCCTATATCACCTTCTTTTATTTTCTATACTTAGAAAATATATTCTATTTGCAATTGAAAACAATTTCAATCACTTATCACTTTCCCAACTACTTTAATTAAACTCAGGAAATATTTACTTTTATATTTCCAAAATTCCATCACTTGGGTTAAAACGAATGTTGTGTAAAACATCATACAACAATCCAAAATATTTTATTCAACTAACTATTATTCAAACACTTCTCTTCGAGATTGGATCTTGCTATTTATCAATTAAAAATGAAATCGATCAAGTTGGGGTATAACTACCTCTCAGACCTAGACTGAAAACATCCTTAAGTTCAAAACGGACAAAACCACTTATCTCGAATAATCAAGATTATAAAAACCAATTTTTCATTTTAAACCCATAACATTTCTTTCTTCTAATTCTACCAGGTTTAATTATAGATTTCCCTTTTTGTTTATAATATTCTATATTTAAATTTGTTTACTTATCGAATTCTATATATATCGATACATTGATTTTCAGTTATAAAAATTTCTTAAAAATATTCTAACTCCTTAAATTTCCGGAAAATTTCGCCATAACCTCCTTTGCTACCATGATCATTTGAACAGCGAAGGGGCTGAGGTGGTCTATTCTCGACAGGACTATCAACAACTCGCGCTCTGGGAGTCGTTGCTAGATTGTTCAAGTTGTGGTTTGAGGGTCCTTCACCAAGTGTCTCTTCCTCCCGTGATGGCAAGGTTCCAAATCGGAGTTGTTCTATGTTTTCAGCCCACTCATACGGTCGCCGCGGAGGTCTTTGTGATTCCTCCGATGAAGAAGAGTACTCTGGGGTGAGCGGACGGACTGGAGGAGGCGTTCTTTGCCTTACAAGATCATCCAGACGTCTATCCATAACAGTCAAATTCTGTCGCAGCATGGAGCTTTCCTGCCTTTGAGCAGCTATTTCGTCAAACAGCCTATCCCACATTTCAACGAAGCGAGAGAGATCTCCTTCAGTAACTAGAGCAGAGGGGTCATACTGATCATCAACATTTTCCCTTATGCGCAGAGAGCTTGAGCCAGGTCGAACAGAGGGACCAGGACGGGAAGAGCGAGCCATAGGCTCCTTTCCAGGTCGAGTTGTAATCCGGTCATCACTTCGGATCGTGGTGGATCGGTGTCGGTGGCTCGCAGCACCCTCCTGGGATCGGATCGTGGTAACATTAGGAGGGAGATTCGTGGTGTTATCGTGGGACCGGGTGACGACCCCTTCAACTGTTCGGTTCGCGTCGCCCTCCACGGTTCGGTTCGCCATCTCCGTTCCGCGATCCGATGGTCCTTCGTTGACCTGTTCATGCATGCTCTCTTTAATTGCTTCATTCGCAGCCTCATTCGCCTGTGAAGCTCGTACTTCCTTAGACTTCTTTCCAGCCATGATATCAAGTATCGTTGAAATCTTCAAAAGTTCTAACAGTAAGGTTTCGGGACTGTTTTCTTCGGACTTGAATATCCAAACAACGGAGAAACAATCCAATATCCTGAGTTCAATTCTCAGTGAAAGCAACAAAATGTTAGATCAAAATTTGGACCTAACACCCAAATCGTTATAATATGCAGAGAATTATATGTAGAGAATAGAGAAAAATGAAGAAACACACAGGATTTATAGTGGTTCGGCGTTAACGAGCCTACGTCCACTTTATATATTATTGATTATACTTTGAATGCTAGTACAATCAACAGTTTCACTCAATCTCCCTCTTACAATTGTGATTTCTCTCAATAATCTCGAGGTATAATTGATAAGAAATAGTGGTATGACAACAATGGTGGAATCAACACTCAAAACTGCCAAAAGATCCACAAAAATGCCAATCTCTGGGCTATTTATAGCTGATTCTGTCAGGCGGATCGCGGTCACACGTGGCGTAGATCCCGAGAATATCGGATCGGATTGTGGTTTGATGAAGAGTTAGTCAAATTAACCGTTGTGGACAGGTGTCTCGTGATCCGTCATACGCGGATCGAGGTAGACTTGGTCAGCAGCTTCGCCACGCCTTCGGGGATCGGATCGGTTCGTGATGGCAAAGGGGGGATCGGGTCGCGACCCGCTTCAGCGATCCGATGGTGCGATCCGAATGGGGGCGATCCGCACGGACTATCCGATCTTCTGTGAACTTGAGGAGCGAAATCTCATACTTTCTTCTTGTGTGTGAACCTTGGTGGCTTGGTCAAAAATCTAGCCAACATTTTGCCCCCTCGAAGTATGTTTTATCGAGGATGGAACATGCTTCGAAATTGCAAAGATATCTTTTCATAAAACGGTGCAAGCCAATGGTCGCATCTGTCTGAAATGTCGTGTTGCTTCAGAAAGTTGTGTCCCTTTGATTTGTATAAACATCGGACAAATCTTCAATTATTTCTCTGCTTATCGGATAATTTCTATTTCTGAAAAAAAATTATCTCGAATTTTTCCTTTCTATTCGTCGTCTGATGGTTCGGCTTGCACCATTTCATCACGATCCGGGGGGTGAGTCCTTTGTCACGGTCCAGTGATGCGAGATGCTCGTCTCGTTCCGACTTTCGTGTAGGCTTTAAGTAAGGTGGGTCAACCTCTGTCACGAGACGATCCGTGGGTCGAAGCGGGCTTCTAAGCGTTATGGGCTTTCGTTCACAGCCATCCTATTTCGTCGGTTCGAATAAGACAAGAACTGGAATTTTAACGGTCGCCTCCTGATCTATATAAATCGAACCCACCTCCTCCCTTCCTTCTTCTTTCGCCGCCAATCCTCTGAAACAAAACCCTAGCCCTTTTAATTTTCCAATTGCCCAATTGTTTTTCGTCATTTTCTGAAAGGTAATCAAGCTAGTGATGTACTCTTACACCCATATTTCCTATTTTTCTTGAGTTATTTGTTGATTTGAGGAGGGAGACGACGGAATTTCGCGATGTTCGTGGTTCTGGAAGATGGCAGGACGACATGGCTGATGGGTTTAATCACTTGCGTTCATCGAGGGAGAAGGAAAAGTAAGGAAGGAGAAGAGGAAGGGAAGGAAAGAGAGGTTTAGGTCGGATCGTGGCGAAGGAGGGGAAGCGGATCAGATCGTGGTGGTGAGGTACTGGTTCGGGTCGTGGAGACGCTGGTGTGGAGCTGATATTTAAGTCAAACGACGGGTCAAATCACTGCAAAACTGTAATTCATAGGAGGAGGGAACGGATCGTGAGTAGTCTTTGCGATCCGCTCCAGTTTCGCGACCCGAGGTTGTTCCACTATCTGGCAGCTTCGTTGCGAGTCCATGTTTACCTCACGATCCGACTATGCACCGCGACCCGATCCCTTCTAGGTGATTCGAGTGATGTAATATACTTGTTAAATAAACATTGCAACTCAAACCTGATATATCGATGGACAGTTAGGTTAGAGCCTTTGAGACGAACTTTCTGGACTGAACAAGGGCATAACCTATCAGCGAACAATTGACCAATATCTCGATGATTTTGTTGACCTTCGTACTTTTCTTTAATGCACGCACAAGCACACACTGGCACTTGCACACATGGGGGTAAGGGTAATTAAATTCTTATTTCTCATGTTTACTCGCCTAAACAGTAATGTCGGATAACCGTTCTCCTTCAAGATCTGATACAGAGATGGATCCCGAGGTGTATGTGCACCACAACCCCGAGGTTCTTCCAATTAATCCAGAGGGTGAGGATTCTGGATGTGAATATGAGGCAGAAACGGAATCGGATCCGTCCGAGAGTACCTCGCTTGATGAGGAGTCCAAAGTAGACGACCGAGCTCCCGACGAGATTCCTGGTGCAATAGAAATAGAGAAATTCACTAACTCTTTAGCTTCCAAACTTGATGACATAAAGCTTCAGAGAATTTGCTTGAGACACGGGATCCTCTGGGATGATGTGAGGACACCTGGTAGCGAAGATAGACCTCAACTGGCTCCGGAGGGGTACATGACAATTAGCCGACTCATGTGCTGGGTAGGCGCTATTCCTTCGTTTCCTCCAATCGTCATTGAGACCCTAAAACGATTGGGTATTGCTCCAATGCAGCTTCATCCCAATGCCGACGCAGCCCTATACACTCTATACATCGCATATGCGGAAATCCTCCAAACTGAGCTCACGTTTAAAGATTTGAAATTTTATTACCTTTTCAAGCATCGCTCCACGGCAGCCCCAAAATTTTCTTTCTTCGAATCGGTAGCAAATAGGAAGGTCTTGTCTGACGGGTACAACAACATTGGGGATCCCAAGGCCGATTGGTTCTATATAAAGAGACAGGCCGGGTGTTCAAGAAGATGGCTTAAATCAAGTAAATATTCAACCTTTGAATAAATAACCTATTTAAGAAATCGAAGCATTAACATGCTTCTTTTCCCCATGCAGATAACACCTTTCCAAAGACGGAAGGCTCGGTGTACAGTAATCGACTATCCCTTCTTCTGAAAAGCAAATCCGACTTCCTAAAGATCAAGAAATGTATTACTGACGAGAATCTTCACAAGCACCGCCTTCTGGATATAAGGTTTGGACTTGGTGCGGGTGGCAAACCTTACAAATATGTGCCCCCGACCGAGGGAGAAGGAACGTCACAGGCCGCAGAAACAACTAAATTTCGTAAGAGTCCTTCGCCGATAATTATCCAGGACGACGAAGACCTAAATGTATATAAAGGAGATGAGGCCCGTGCTGACGAGTCTAAGGAAATCCTAGTCTCTCCGGGGGGTTTCCCCTCAAGGGCCTCTCTACCGGTTGAACCTGCTGCTCCCGATGATTTAACAGAGGAGCAGTTATTTAAAGAACTGAGCAAGATTCCTTTACCTGATGATGTATATACACAGGAAGACTTTGAAGGGGAGCCACTTTTCCCTATTTCTGAGGAAACAACTGTTCCAGTTGGAGAACGAGAGACTACCCAGATGAGCCTGACTTCGGGCCCTGGTCTGTTAGGGGGAATTATATGGGATGCACAAATCACATGCACTGTCTGACCCCAAACTTTTATACCAATAGCATTCAAGGTTTTAATATGTACTGGTTTCTTTTGCAGGAAAGATGTCTCGCAAACGATCTTATTCCTATCGCTCTCTTCGTGAAGGCACACCTAGTCTTCATCCAAATCCTGAGCGTGCTCGTAGCAGCAACCGAGGGGGAGACAGTCATTGGTCCCGGGATTCTCACAAGCCTACTTCTTCACAGTCTAGATCTCCATCAAAACAAACCTCTGGAAAGCCTCCCAGTCATCCGGTGCCACCTACAGGGGGAAAACAACTTCCCAAAGACTTAACTCCTCCAAAGAGCGCACCATCTCACAGTAGATCATCCAAAAAGCACCACGAGCCTAAGGATAAAAACAAGGATTCTGAGAAGGAGAAAACTGACATTGTCCCTTCCAGCCAACAAAGTTTGAGTGCCCCCGGGGCACGAGACTATATCCATGGTCCTGAGACTCAGGCTAAGTTGGAAAAATTACGAGAACAATTCCCCGATATCTTCTTCGAAAGGATGGTGTTCGTTCCAACTCTGGAACCAGTCCCTAGGAATTGGGATACTGAAGTCATCGGACACATTCGCCATGTAGCCAAGCAGTTTGAGGCGACGAAGAAACATGCTGTCAATCTTTCAGACGTCATCCGAACGCTTGAGATGGAAGCGCATAGGTCCAAAGTGAAGATAGATAACAATGAAAGAGCCAGGGTAAAAATGGAAAAGGACTTGGAAGATGCACAATCTTTGCTTGCCTTGGCTCAACGAGATGCTAAAAATTACAAAGCAGAGCTGGAGGAGGCCAGGAAACGTTTTCATAATGAGCTCGATTCTAACAGCAAAGAGCGAGCGTCATTGAAGAAAGAGGTGGAAGATCTCAGGATGGCCAACACCGAACTGAAAACAGCACAGGATCATTTCGAGGCCGAAAAAGTTGCTTGGGAGAAAGAAAAGGCAAGCTTGAAAGATAGCTTAGCTTTGGCCGAAAAAGAGAGGGCGATTCTGAATGATCAACTTGCGCGTGCAGAGAAGCGCGCTATTCTTGCTGAAAATAATGTGGAAAGTGCCATTGAAATGGCTACTGTTTCTAATGAAAAGCTCCTCGAGAGAGAGAAGGATATCGAAGGATTTGAAGAAATGCTGTTCGACTTCCTTGGCCAGGTCATCAAGACCCGTATCATCTCCTGGATCCCAGACTACCATGTCACTCTAGCCAACATATGGGATGCAATCGTCCAGAGCGAGAAACAGTGATTAGGAGTTGATGAGATTGATGAAAATGAGTTGATGTGGACCATTCTTAGGAATAATGAACCTGAGGATTTAGAGAAAGGCAGACGCCTACTCCAAGAAGAAATTGATAAAGAGAAAACTCAGGCGAAGGGCAAAGATAAAATGGAAGAAGGCCCGAGCTCAGCTGCAGAGCCCAAGGCCTCCGAAATTGAGGAATACAATCCAGACTATCCATTGATTCCTCTGGGTTCAACTCCTCCAGCTGTCGGGGGTTCTGCTGCTAGCTTAGATGGAGGATCGGCGGAAGGTATCTCTATATTTTCTCCGCAACTTGCCAAAGCAATTGTCACTTGTCGTCGTCTTGTCGGACAATCAACTGAGCAAACTGCATTCTCTCCCAAAATAACATTTGTTTCTCATGATACAGGTGGCGGGCCAGTTGATAAGGATGCTGAAAAGAAGGCAAAGGCAGAGAAGATTGACATCCTGCCAAGTGTTGGTGCTGATGTCCCCCCAGATGCTGAACCCATCGAGGCTTTAAGAGACATGGACGGGCGCCACGACGGCGATGAAGATGAAGTCGCCATTACCAAAGAAAGCAGAGGTGATGATGAGGAAACCTTGGCTGAACAATAGGCCGAAGAGGAGGAGCAGTTGCTCCTTATGAAAGGGGGACAGGATCCAGTATATGTGCCCCCTATTTCCGAGATCGACCCCAAAACTGGGTTGGTCGTAAGATTTTCCTCCCGATCAATAACTTCACAACTAGCCTCTCAATCCTCTAGTTCTTCGCCGGAGCCTCTTGTTGATAAGAGGAAGAGGAAAAAAGGTGATCGTTCGGATGTTGATAAGGAGGAGTCGGGGAAGCAGAAAAAGAGCAAGAAGCCTACATAGCCCCTTCCCCCCAGCATAAGTAGGATGCATATATCGGTTCATATTTTGTCCTTAGGATTTTTAGGCTTTCCACTGGCCATGCAATGTAATTGTGAGAATGGCGCTCACTTTTGTTTAGGTTCCTCTTTATCTTGTAGGTTTGCAGTTTATGAATGAAAGTTTATTTCTTTTGCGTCATCGTGTACCTGCAGTCAATAAACTCTTCATATTTAGTCAGAAGTCATTTGGCTATAACCAGGCTAAAATTATGCTACAAATTATTCAAGTTGCAGAAAACAGTTTAAAAATTTCTGTACTGCATCAAGGTACACATATATACTTATATATACTGCATCAAGGTACACGTATATATACGTTGCCCCCTATTTCTGAATACGGGGGACTTGGATTTCTTTTAGTGGGGTAATAGTCCTTGCGGCGCCAAATCTCTGGTACCTTTATACTCTCCCAATCCATTAACGGGTTAGAGTTCGAACTCGTATCATGATCTGCTCACTGATCCTTCAGCGGGGCAGAAATTCTGGGGGCGCTGAGTCTCTAGCACCCTTCTCAGTGCTTAATCACAGGCGCTTTTATACTCTCCTGGCGGTCGCCCAGGTTAGAGTTCGAACTCAGCTGTTCAGTCGCTCCCCGATCCTTCAGCAGGGTAAGAGTTCTTTCTCAGCACTCAATCATGGACGCTTTTATACTCTCCTGGCGGTCGCCCAGGTTAGAGTTCGAACCCAGCTGTTCAGTCGCTCCCCGATCCTTTAGCGGGGTAAGAGTTCTTTCTCAGCGCTCAATCATGGACGCTTTTATACTCTCCCGGCGGTCGCCCAGGTTAGAGTTCTGTCAATGATGTGATTCACTCTATTGTACCTTCAAAGTTCTAGCTGTGGATTGCTCTCCATTCTGATGGAAGGCACCTGGAGTCACATGTTCCTGTGATTGCCGCATAGTTTACAGCAAATTTCATAAAGATAGAAAAGCGGATAAATAATAGTGCAATAAAGGTAAACGACACACGGTATTTTTATAGTGGTTCGGTCAAATCATGACCTACGTCCACTTTATAATCTTTTGCTCAAAAAAATTGGACTATTCTAGGCAAGTCGTGCCTTTTACATGGTCCTAAGAAACAAAAGAATAAATCCGACATCTTTATGTCAGATAAGGCCGCAAATGTTGGGCATTCCACACTCTGGGGATTTCTTCTCCATCCACTGTAGCTAGCTTGAAGGTTTCATTATCAAGCCTTCGTAGAATGGAGTACGGTCCTTCCCACTTCGCACCCATATGAGTCGGGGGCGGAAAGACACGCTTCAGAACCAAGTCTCCGGGTTCAAAGGTTCGTGCTCGAACCTTTTTGTTGTAGTATCGAGCGACCTGTTGCTTGTGTCTCAAGGCACGCAAGTCTGCTTCATCCCTCTTCTCTTCTATTGAATCTAGGGATTCAAGGAGCAACTCGTTATTAGTCATCGGATCGTAATAAGTAACTCGGTGAGATGGTACTTTTAGCTCAACCGGGATGACTGCCTCTGCTCCAAAAGCAAGGGAGAATGGGGTATGGCCTGTTGCCGATTTATATGTCGTCCTGTAGGCCCATAATGCCAAGGGTAACTCATCGACCCACATAGCTTTGGCCCGCTTCAATCTTCTCTTTAGAATGGACTTGATCACTTTATTCGCCGCTTCAACCTGTCTGTTCAACTGCGGATATGCCACAGAGGTGTACTGTTTCTCGATGTGGTATTTCTGGCAGAAGTTCCTGAATTCGCTGCTGTCAAATTAGGTTCCATTGTCAGTTACGACGATCTTCGGAATCCCGAACCGGCAAATAATGTTCCTAACAACGAAATTGATCACTCGCTTGGTTGTAATTGCAGTCAACGGTTCAGCCTGAACCCATTTGGTGAAGTAGTCTACAGCTACAATGGCGAACTTTGCTCCGCCTTTTACTATAGGGAGGATTCCAATGATATCAATTCCCCACATAGCGAAAGGCCACGGACTTGTCATTGTTTTTAATTGACCAGGAGGTGCCCTGGGAATCCTTGAAAATTTTTGGCAAGTATCACAACGTCGCGCGTACTTTGTCGCGTCTTTGTTTATGGTAGGCCAGAAATAACCATACCGCAACACCTTTTTTGCCAGAGTTTGTCCTCCAGTGTGATCGCCACATTCACCTTCGTGCACTTCCTGTAGTACACGTTTGCTGTCATCATGGGCTATACACCGAAGGAGAGGCATCGAAAATCCCTGTCTATACAGGACTCCGCCTTGCAGAACATATCGGGAAGCTTTACGAATTACTTTACGCCTCTCGCTCTTCTTGGTCGGAAGCGTTCCATTCATCAGGAAATTCTTTAGAGGGGTCATCCATGACTCCCTTTCCGACTTAGTTTCTAGTACCGGATCAATTTCCATCTGATCTATACTAGGGAACCGAAGCACTTCAACTGGGGCTAGCCCGATCTCTTCAGGATCGTCGGAACTAGCCATCTTGGCTAATTTATCTGCATGTTGGTTCTCTGACCACGGAATATGAGAGATACTGTAGTGATCAAAACCTATCAGCAACTCCTTTACTTTCTCCAAATACGAAATCAATCTTGGGCTCTTAGCTTGGAACTTTCCAGTGACCTGATTTACAACCAACTTGGAATCACAAAATATGTCCATCTTTGTGATCTCTAACTCCTTTGCGATCTTTAGCCCAGCTACCAGGGCTTCATATTCAGTGTCGTTGTTGGTGGCATGAAATTCCAATCGGATAGCATAGGATATCGGTCGCTTTTCGGGAATTTCAAGCACCACTCCGGCACCGGATCGTTTATCATTCCTTGCACCATCAATATACAATTTCCATGCACTAGGATCGAGAAGTAACTTTGGTGGGTCAGCCTCTTCGTTTACCATGTCGTCCTCCGAGACAGTAAATTCTGCTATGAAATCTGCCAGGACTTGCCCCCGTATCGATCGTCGGTGCTGAAAATTCAAATCAAATTGACTCGGTTCAATGTTCCACTTGAGCAGCCTTCCAGAAGCTTCTGGTCTCTGTAGAACTTGCTTGAGCGGATGATCAGTGTACACGGTGATGGGATGAGCTTGGAAATAATGTCGAAGCTTTCTAGATGCAATTAACAAACTGTATGCCAGCTTTTTTATCCTTGGATAATTCCTCTCAGCTGCCGTCAATTTCTTGCTCACGTAGTACACTGGCCTTTGAACCTTGTCTTCCTCTCTCACTAACGCTGAGCTGATCGCGTGGGACGACACTGCTAAGTAAACGTATAAATCCTCGTGATCCACCGGCTTAGACAGTATCGGGGGTCTCTCCAGATGATTCAGCAGGCTCTGAAATGCTTCAATGCAATCAGGAGTCCACTTAAAATTGCGTTTTCCTCGCTTTATCAATTCAAAGAACGGAATGCATTTGTCTGTCGCTCTAGAGATGAATCTGCATAATGCTGCTACTTTCCCCGCAAGGCTCTGCACATCTTTGATTTGTCTAGGCTCCTGGATGTCTCTGATTGCTGCAATCTGGTCTGGATTAATTTCAATCCCGCGCGAGCTGACAATGAATCCCAAGAATTTCCCGGATGCAACCCCAAATGAGCATTTCGTTGGGTTGAGTTTCATCCCATACTTTCGAAGAATACCAAACATCTCTGCCAAGTTTGTAGTGTGAATGGACGATTGTCTGGACTTAACCAACATGTCGTCAACGTACACCTCCATCGTTTTCCCAATCTGGTTATAGAACATTCTGTTCACTAACCGTTGATATGTAGTGCCTGCGTTCTTCAAACCAAAAGGCATTACCACGTAGCAGTATAATCCCAGATCAGTAATGAAGCTAGTGTGTTCTTGATCTGGAACATGCATAGGAATCTAGTTATATCCTGAATAAGCATCCATGAAAGAGAGAAGCTCATGACCTGCCGTTGAATCTACCAACTGATCAATTCTGGGTAACGGAAAGCTATCTTTTGGGCAGGCTTTATTCAAATCCGAAAAATCAATACACGTACGCGACTTCCCATTGGCCTTCTTTACCAAAAATGGATTTGAAATCCAATCTGGGTAGGTTGAGTCTCTGATGAATCCGTTACTTCTTAACTTTTCAACTTCTTCTTTCAAGGATGCGGACCTCTCTGGGCCCAGCATTCGCCTTTTTTGTTTTACAGGGGGATGATTTGGGTTAATGCTCAATGAATGGCTCATGATTGATGGAAATATCCCACACATGTCCGCGTGGGTCCAAGCAAATACATCCAAGTTACCTTTCAGGAAATCCGTCAGTTCTTTAGCTCGAACTAGATCCAATTGAGATCCAATCTTCAAGACCTTCTCTGGGTCGCTATCATCGATTGGTACATCCATAGTCGTTTCGTTGGGAGCCGCCATTCTGCCCCCAGTCTCTTCGTCCTCTCTGGGATCTATATCCTCGGGCAGTTCTCTGGGCGACTCACCTATAGTCATTCTCTTTAATTGCTATGACGTCTCCTCCCTTGTGGGGGAAGAAGCGTCTTTAGTCTCTATATCTTTTCCTTTACGGAGTAGCTTTAGCTCTGCAATGTAACATGCACGTGCAGCAACCTGATCTCCTCTGACTATGCCAACACCAGCTTTCGTAGGAAACTTCAATAACAAGCACCAGGGGGCTATACAAGCTCTAAACTTTGCAAGGGTCGGTCGGCCCAAGAAGGCATTATAAGGCGATTCAATATCCAAAACCACGAAAGGAAGCATTCTCACTCTCTGGCGTTCTCCTTCCCCAAGTGTTACCGGCAGCTCTACATATCCTATTGGAGCAGTTGAAGCCCCGTTAAATCCACGGATCCATCCTTCACATGGCTTTAAATCTTTCAATTCAAGGTTCATTAGATCGAACGTCTTTTTGAATAGAATGTTGACTGAACTCCCATTGTCCACTAAAACTTTATGGACAGTGGCCGGGCCAATAGGAACTGTGATTACAAATGGATCTTCGGTCGGAACGTGGACTCCAATACTCTCTCGGTTGCGAAAAATGACATCATCTGACATCATCTTTTGTTGTTTTACCGGGACATTGTCCTCAGGGTTGCTACACTCTCCTGCCTCAAGATGATGCTTTGCTGCGTTTACGTACTGGTCCATCGCCTTGAAACTATGCCCGGCTAGGTAAACCCTCCGATTATGGTATTGATAACAAGATCCTTTCCTTTTTGCTGGACAGTTGGCCTGGCAGTAGGTTGATTCTCGTTTTGGTTCGGGGTCTGAATAGCTTGCCTCCTGTCTCTAGGAGTCACCCGGTACTCATCCAACTTCCCTTCTCGGAGCAACCTCTCAACTACGTCTCTCAGATGACAGCATTCATTTGTAGAGTGGCCGTGAGTCTGATGGAAGAGACAAAACTTCCCCGTCTCACGTTCTTTCTCCGTCGAATCTCTTGGAGATGGCCTTTTATGTTGGAGAACGTTGTACGAGTCGACGAATATATTCTCCAAATTATCATTTATTGGCGTATAACTTTCGAAAGACCTGGGACGGGTCCTTCTCTGGGAATTGTTCCCCCGATTTCTCTTCCGATTATTGCCATTACTGTTGTTACCATTGTTTCCTGACGGGAGGCCGCCTCCCTAGCTTCGGTTCCCAATGTTGACTTCAACCTTTCCCGAGCTGTCTCCGGTTTGCTTGATGGCGACATTACTTTGGATTTCCTTTTTATTTGCCATTTTCATCTTCCAGTTAGCATATACCTCCTCCTGACGTAAGCGTACGTTTGCTTTCTCGTAAAACAATTCTCTAGTATGAGGTGGTTTGCCGGCCAGGTATCTCCCAAATTCAGTATCTTTATCTACCCCATCAATTAGGGCTGCCACAACAGTCGGCTCATGGGGATCCTTGACTTCGGTGGCGGCTAGGTTGAAACGATCCAGATACACCCTCAAGCTCTCACCTGGTCGTTGTTTGACAAGGAACATGTCAATCACACTTTTCGACCTTTGTGCATAAATGCGGAACTGTTCTACGAACTTTTCACTCAATTCCCTGAAACAGGAAATTGATCTTGCTGGTAAGTGAGTAAACCATAATAACGCTACATCCTCTAGGAATATATGGAATGCTTTGCACTTTACAGCGTCGGAAGCTGCGGCGGCGGTCATTGACCAAGAATATCTCATTAGATGTTGGATTGGATCAGATCTACCCGCGCAACGGTTCATCTGAGGCATGTTGAAGTGCCTCGGGAATGTTACATCTAGAATGTCGTCGGTGAAAGGGGTGTGGCTGCGATCAATTCCCCAATCCTCGTTCCTTTGTCCGCGGCTATCTGCCAGGATTTGTCTAACCACTGGCCCAAGATTTGCAGTGGTTACTATAGGCTCGGGATCAGCACTTCCCGCTCTGCGGGGGTCTCCAACCTCTCTTCTGGGAATAGCCATGAAATCTGGAGCTCGGATAGGGCTTCGTTGCCCCCTGCTACCATGATCATTTGTACAGCGAAGGGGCTGAGGTGGTCTATTCTCGACAGGACTATCAACAACTCGCGCTTTGGGAGTCGTTGCTAGATTGTTCAAGTTGCGGTTTGAGGGTCCTTCACCAAGTGTCTCTTCCTCCCGTGATGGCAAGGTTCCAAATCGGAGCTGTTCTATGTTTTCAACCCGCTCATACGGTCGCCGCAGAGGTCTTGGAGATTCCTCCGATGAAGAAGAGTACTCTTGGGTGAGCGGACGGACTGGAGGAGGCATTCTTTGCCTTACAAGATCATCCAGACGTCTATCCATAGCAGTCAAATTCTGTCGTAGCATGGAGCTTTCCTGCCTTTGAGCAGCTATTTCGTCAAACAACCTATCCCACATTTCAACGAAGCGAGAGAGATCTCCTTCAGTAACTGGAGCATAGGGATCATACCGATCATCAACATTTTCCCTTATGCGCAGAGAGCTAGAGCCAGGTCGAACAGAGGGACCAGGACGGGAAGAGCGAGCCATAGGCTCCTTTCTAGGTCGAGTTGTAATCCGGTCATCACTTCGGATCGTGGTGGATCGGTGTTGGTGGCTCGCAGCGCCCTCCTGGGATCGGATCGTGGTAACATTAGGAGGGGGATTCGTGGTGTTATCGTGGGACCGGGTGATGACCCCTTCAACTGTTCGGTTCGCGTCGCCCTCCACGGTTCGGTTCGCCATCTCCGTTCCACGATCCGATGGTCCTTCGTTGACCTGTTCATGCACGCTCTCTTCAATTGCTTCATTCGCTGCCTCATTCGCCTGTGAAGCTCGTACTTCCTTAGACTTCTTTCCAGCCATGATATCAGGTATCGTTGAAATCTTCAAAAGTCTGAACAGTGAGGTTTCGGGACTGTTTTCTTCGGACTTGAATATCCAAACAACGGAGAAACAATCCAATATCCTGAGTTCAATTCTCAGTGAAAGCACCAAAATGTTAGATCAAAATTTGGACCTAACACCCAAATTATTATAATATGCAGAGAATTATATGTAGAGAATAGAGAAAAATGAAGAAACACACAGGATTTATAGTGGTTCGGCGTTAACGAGCCTACGTCCACTTTATATATTATTGATTATACTTTGAATGCTAGTACAATCAACAGTTTCACTCAATCTCCCTCTTACAATTGTGATTTCTCTCAATAATCTCGAGGTATAATTGATAAGAAATAGTGGTATGACAGCAATGGTGGAATCAACACTCAAGACTGCCAAAAGATCCTCAAAAATGCCAATCTCTGGGCTATTTATAGTTGCTTCTGTCAGGCGGATCGCGGTCACACGTGGCGCAGATCCCGAGAATATCGGATCGGATCGTGGCTTGATGAAGAGTTAGTCAAATTAGCCGTTGTGGACAGGTGTCTTGTGATCCGTCATACGCGGATCGAGGTAGACTTGGTCAGCAGCTTCGCCACGCCTTCGGGGATCGGATCGGTTCGTGATGGCAAAGGGGGGATCGGGTCGTGACCCGCTTCAGCGATCCGATGGTGCGATCCGAATGGGGCCGATCCGCATGGACTATCTGATTTTCTGTGAACTTGAGGGGCGAAATCTCATACTTTCTTCTTGTGTGTGAACCTTGGTGGCTTAGTCAAAAAGCTAGCCAACAAGCGCTGTTTTTCTGAAAATTTGATTTTTGACATAACTCAAAATCTATTCGACGAAACCTAGGTTTTTCTTCTCTATTAGAAAACTATTATCAAATCGGTCCTGACGTTTCTTGTTTCAAAGAATTCTGAGTTCAATTGAGTTCTGTATTCTCAATTGAAGTTTGAAACGGCAATTTACGAACTGCATCGCTGCGGCGAGTTCGTTTTAATTATATTTATATATATATAAACGTTTGAACTTCTTTTATAATAAATTCTAACTCCATTCTAATATATTTTTAATATATATATATATATATATATCAAATCAGTTTCCCAGTCCAACCTAATATTTTCGATTATCCCTATCCATCGATTACTTCATAACTCAGTTATAAATTTATTTATAACTTAAATTCCTATATCTAATTCTGATTTATTTAAAAATAAATAAATTTATGAAATTCGATATAATCGAATTCCAATTGTAATCTCGTTGGATTTTTCTAATGAAAATTCAACTTATATTTCGAAATAAAACCAATCGTTCTATTTTAAAACACTTTCCAATTTATTTTTAAATTCATATTTGAATTTAAACTGCTACATTATCAAATGAAATTTAAGTATTCGAAACCAAAATGAATAAAATCCTATGTTTTTTTTTGTAAAGGGTTTTGAAATGAAATTTGAAAAGTAAATTTATATGACTTTATGAATCTCTTGGAAATTATTATCTTATGTATAATTGTTGGAAATCTTATTTCAAGGATATTTCGAAATGATTTGAAATTTGTGTGATACTTGTTGACGGAAAATCGAATTAATCAAATTTTGATTTCCAATTATTGAAAGACAAGTTATTTGGATATGATGAATAAGTTTATAAGATTGATTTATAAACAATGAAATTTCGATGACTGGAAATCCCGATGCTTAAAGTGTTTTGAAAAAACGACAATACTATGATTGAAAGTGTTTGTAAATTTTTGTTGTAAAATGATTTACAAGATCGGGATATGAAATGATTTGTTATTAAGATTTGAGTAACCTATGACTAAAGAAAGGTATGACGTGGGTTGTAAGCCTTTGATGATGGTCAGCTCTAGGGGTTCGGAGAGACATCATTTATTGATATTAATGTGTGCGTAGGTCGTGCGTAGTGGCTTTGTCATTAGGAGAAACCTCTCGACTTGGGACACAAATATTGTTATGTCATTTTATCACGAAATTTTTGAATTTTTTTAAAGCGATTTTGTTTTGAAATCTCGAACCAAGGATTCAATATGAAAGGAAAATATGGTATTTCAATAATTTGAAATGAAATAGGATTTGAGGGTCGAAGAAATCATTTTAAGTTTTCAAAATTTTGTAAATACATAATTTTGAAGTAAGGCGTACTATGAAATTCCTTATTTGATTTTCAGACCATTTCTCAATATAAAGATTTTTTAAAGTTTTGATATAGAAAATTTTGACAAATTTGATTGTATATAAATTATTTTGATCTTTCCAAAGAAATTATTTCCAATATAATGAATTAACTTCAAGTTTAAGTTTGTATAAATAAAGGTTTTGATATAGAAAGTTTTGCAAATTTAATTATATGGGAAATTTTGTGTTTAAATTCCTATGATCTATTTGATAAATTTTCAAGCTCACTAGAAATTGTAAGTATTTGATTTCAATAAATTTTATAAGTAAGATTTATTTTACTTAAGTATAATCTTTACATCCTCTCATTTTCGAGAATGAAAAGCTTTATGTGGGGGAGATTGTAATGGCCTAGAAAATTTTGACGTTTAAAAAATAAATTAAATTAAGATTCAACATAAAATAAACATTTATATTTAGAATTTGGATTTTTTATTTATTTTAAACGTAGTTTGAATATACTTTTAAATGAAAATACTTTTCGTAAATTTAAATACGAATGTTGGGAAAAAAACAAATGCTATTAATATTTTAGTTGATCTGAATTTATATCAATATCTTGAATTTAAACTATGAAAATAAAATTTTTGAATAAAGAGAAATGCCATTTATTTTATTTAATCTTTTGACGGATTTTGCAAGATAATTCCATTTACAACAATTTGATCATTTGACAAATTATTGAAATTTAAACGCTAGCATGTATTTCGTTCACCGCTTAATAAGTCATTGAGATTTAAACGAACAACGTTGTTTCCATTTTTATCAATCGTGTTCTTCCTATTTTTGCCTAACATTTTGTAACTACTTCCCTTGTTCAGCCCAATGTTTACTTCAAACCATATCTGAGAATTATACTAAAAAAATTAGTTATTGAAAATATTTTCAACTTGTCTTTGCCTCTCCGTAAATTTTAACACATGTCCTTCTATATTTGAATTTATTTACATGTTGTTTCCTTCTGTCACTGGTTCACTTCGTTTGAATTATATTAAGCAATGTACCCATCTTTCTTTCGTTCATAGTAGAAAATAATTTTCTCTTTCCCAATGTTTTATTGCTTCAGCCGAATACTTCCTCCTTCAACAAATCAAATTCGATTTCTCTAAATTAATTCACCACTAGAAATGGCTCCATTATTCCTCCCTCCGCCATCCACTGTCACCACCGCTACACCCTCGCGTCTTTCTAGTGCGTTCCACCGAGCTTGGTCCCTTCACCATCACTCTAAT
Organism: Allium sativum; assembly: GCA_030737875.1. NCBI lineage: Eukaryota > Viridiplantae > Streptophyta > Magnoliopsida > Asparagales > Amaryllidaceae > Allium > Allium sativum. The sequence goes on along the minus strand of CM060927.1, from coordinate 252,711,112 downwards.
TTCGCAAGCCTCCGTCCTCTGGTTGTTCGCCTTTGACCAAGTCTTTTCTCTCTCTCTCTCCGACGAACGAGGCAACTCGAACCCCACCATGACTGGATCGGAAACCCGGCGGCTAGAGCACCGCGTTGCCACCCACGAGAGCACCAATACCTGCTTGTCTCTTGCACCTCCTTCAACCGTTTTAAGGTAAGTATAACCTCACGATCTAACTTGTTTCAAGAATGATAACTTCTATAGGAACTAGAATTTGGCTGATTCGTGGTTGACTGTGATTTGGTGACCTCGTTGCCCATTGTATTGCGCTTGCTGCTTTGTTCCCTTGCCATGTTTGATGCTGCATCTTTTAATTGTTTGCATGTTCTTATGCTTGGTAGTTTGGCTTGATTTAAATGCTATACATGCTTTATTCTCTACAGGATTACAGTTTGCATGCTTATAAATATTATATGTATGCTGTCAATCATTGTGCAAACCACACTTTGGTTTTTGACCTTCATTTTACTCATGCATCATCTTGTGTGTGTTTTTGGCTTGAAGCAGTCTGCATGCCAGTTTTGAGACCAGTGTAGAGTTTATATCGTCCAGTATGTTCTGGTTGTTTTGCTCCTGCATTCATATTTGGTCTTAGAATTTTTTGAAGTCTGTGTAGATACTGAATAGGAGCACTTGCTAATTAGCTCTCAATTATATATCACTTGGTGTTTAAAATTAGAACCATATTATTAAAATTATACCTACACTTGCCTGCCTCATGAAATTGGGATATATGCTTGCTTGGTATATGTTTGCCTTGCTTTTGTGCCTTTGGTTAGGCTGTTTGCACTCAGCTTGACTTGTAATTCTGAAACAATGCCATACACGCACCTGTAAGCTTCGAGCATCTGCCCCTTTAAAGTACCATGTAGGACTTGTAGACTGCAATGTGAATACTCGCTCCCATATGTATTATAGTGCCATGAAAATTTCATTAAGAACAGGAATTGGAGACATACTCATATTAATCCTTTTGATATGCATATATGTATATCCGTATGCTCAGGTGAGATATGTCTAGAAAAGGAAGTACCATCTCCTTCATGCATTTTGTTGACCTGCAACCAGTTTACCTTACCATAACATATAATAATTGGCACATGGATTTGTCACTTTTCTATGCCATGTTGAAAGCCTTGCTACAAGCTAGATTGATGTTTCGTACCTTGTTTTATACTTGGGGTACATTAGTTTCCGTACCTTTTGCTCTAACTTATGAGTTGAGATGCATCTATCCGTCTGTGCCAATTTAATGCCTGTTATACCTTTATGTTGACTATGATCATGAAATAAATATCTTGAACTTGAAAAGTTAGGATTAGCTATTCTATTTTAGTATTTTACTCGAAGTCGACTTACTTGAAATAAGTTTAATCCTTACTCAAGTGTTTTACGTTTTGCATGGAACACTCGGGTCAGACCCCAAGTGTTACATATGCCTTCTACGTTCGAAACGATAGTAGGTTGTTGTGGACTTACTGCTACATATGGCATTGATTTGTGAGCTTTTGTCATGGTTGTGTGTTCCCCTGTCTGGTATGAGATTGCAGTATTTTCCTAATGAAAATTGCTTGTTTCTCCGTAGTTTTACCATAAAGTTTCTTATTTTGTGCGATTAGCATATCCTTTCTCACCGTATGAAACACATAATTTAAATTGCATGCGGTTAGCACCGTTTGCTTCTGTACGTAGTATTAAGATATCCAATTTGAGTTTCGTATGCATGGTAACGCCTTCCACCCGGTATGGAGGCAAATAATTTGAATTTTGTGCACCTGGAATGATCTTCCCTGTAGGATGGGACAAATGGTTTGAACTTTGAGTGCTGAACATGTCCTTCTCCATTGTATTGGGGCAGACGAGTTGAAATTTGACTGAGAAATCAGGTCATGTAAAGACAACCCTAAAAGCATGCATACATGGAATTTTTCGGCTAGTTCCAACCGTCTAACATTCGTAAGTCCAGTGTGTTATGTTTGAGTAGTACTTATAATCATAGAGATTTATTATACTGGCGTAAGTCCTTTAATATCCTCAAAAGTTCATTATGTTAAAAGATTAACTTAAAGGTTTCTTTATATTGGTAGATCATCTAATATCCCTAACAGTTCATTGTGTTAAACGATCAACATAAACATTTCCTTATACTGATGGCGGAGATCGTTTAATATTTATGCTAGTTCATTATGCTAAAAGATTAATATAATGACTTCTTTATACTAGTGTAGGGTGTTTAATATTCCTGTCAGCTCGTCGTTGCGTAATATTTTTATAATTGACACAATATTTTTTTACTAGTTTTAGGTGTTTTATATCGCCATGTCCATTTATTGTATTATTATTTCTTTTTTTAATAATTATAATATTTATTTCGAAGAGGCATAGATTACATTAATCAAGGGCTGAGGTGCTCTAAATTGTTCTTATAATCGTGTTGTCGTCAGATCTAGAAAGTTTGTATGCTCCATCATCTAGCACTTTTTCTATAACCAATGGTCCTTCCCAGTTTCGGCCCAGAGTGCCATTTTGTTATATCCTTGATATTGACTATAACCTTTTGTAACAGCAAACCTCATTTGTTAAAAGCCTTTTCCTCAAGTCTAATGTAGGTTTGAGGAATATGGATCTTAAGCCTAAATTATTACATACTATAAATGGTAAAGAGTATATTTTAAATCTCTAACACTAACCTATGAATTTAACATTGTCTAATCAAATTGTAAATAGAAAGAAGTAAGTAATAAAACAAAATGGAGTAAAGTAAATAACACCCAAACTTTTATACTGGTTCAAATTAATCCAACATCCTATCTTGTACTCCACTATGTTGAATTTTAATATAACCTCTTTCTGTTCACGGATGACCAAAACACCTTTACAATCTTTATTTTGCAGGCTACAAGTTATACCCTCTTGATTTATGGGTTACAACAACATCTCCTACTTTTACAAACGGAACATACAATGGCAAATAGTCATATCTTCAATATGGACTCTGTTGATTCAGCATGATGATTCTATAGAAATCCAATGAGAATATATATTTGAATTCTTTGAGGAACATAATGAAATCAAATAGAGTATGGTATGAATTATGTATAAAATCTTTGCTATTATGTTTGCAAATCAGCAAAAAAATGGAGTGAAATAGTATCAATTTGCAAAGATAATGATAAATGATCAACAAAGTTTTCTTAGAAAATAATGGAAGAGAAAAAGTATGAAAAGAAGCAGTAATTGTTTGGAAAATTCTTTTTCCAGAGACTTTATTTAGGTGTTAAAATACGTATCTTTTGGTGAAGAGGTGACAAGAAAGTCCCATGGCTTGAATTTTAGAAAACCAACCAATGAACGGTATGTCAACATATTTAAAGCTATATGTCGAATACAAGCTATTTAAGAGAGAAATATACCTCTTACTTGTGAATTTTGGTGATCAACTGAGGTCAATAATTGATATTTTTCAAGTATAATTGCCACGGGATCTTTAACAAGAGATTCTTATATTCAACTAGCTACTCATCACTTCAGTCACCTTTGTTCTCTTAGAGTTCTTCTTCGGTAGGTTTTGTTCTTCCACTACTGTGATTAACTTCTGTAAGACATTTGAATTCTTATTTCTGTAAATGTTTGCATTATATGTCTGAAATAACTACTCAACTTGGAAATATGTTAGTAGTACTATTTATATGGTTGTTATTATCAAAATAAGTACCTACAGTATTAACAAACTCTTCCTTTTTGATGATGATAATCATATAGATGAATAATATTTTTACATCTGATTCCCCATATACACGCTCCCCCCTACAATTTTGCCAAGCATATTTATACAATTTTCCCTCTTTGCCATCAACAATTAGGGTGAAAAATAACTAATAAGCACAACTAGAGAATATGTATAATGTTTATTTATAGAGATAAATGTATATACACGTGGAAATCACGAGAGGAGTTAAAACCAATATAAAGTGTGAAATAAATTATTTAAAATATAGAAGTATTAAAGTTATCGACTTTTTTGCTATGAATAATGACTCTTTTGAATTATATCCAACTCACTATCTTTGTGTGCAATCTTGCTTGGTACTTACTTTTTGGTACTTGAAAATATAAAATACATGCATTGCTACCCTATTTTGTTTTGGGAAGCAAAACCCATAAAGAATTCAAATGTCATTTTAAAATACGATCATTGGATAAATAATCTTTATTAACTAGATTATCAATATATTTCTCTTTATCATTATTCTTTAACCTTTTAGGAATCCATAAGTTAAATCTTACAAAGCGTTTTGAACTTTAATTTCTAAGATTAGGTTTGAAGTTGGTACCCTCAACAAACACTGTACTTAAGTATTACTCTTCGTTGATTTAGGTCAAGATATGTAACCATGTCCATGTCTAATATAGTAAGTTTAGATGCAAATAATAATTTTTTTAGATTATCCTTTTGTAATAGCCCACTTGGAACGAGCCTAAATCCCGACTAGAAAAGGCGCATCAAAACTTAGAGACGACCTAAATATCTAGTTGGTCACCATAAGAAATAAACTAAACAGAGCCATACTATAATGAAATAAGATCTCATTGAGGAATAGATAAAATATAATAATGAAATCAATGTACCATATCATTGAACATCATAATGTCAAAATACATGATAGTGATAGTGTCACAAAAACTAAACCAAGATACATCATCATCGTCATAATAACCGAAATAAAATCAGATACTAGTAAAATAAGATAGTAATCACTATCGCAAATCCCATCATTATATAGAGAAAGGTGGACCTACATACTACTTGATATATAATAAAGGTGGGTCCTAAGGCTATAGTTTGAACTTATATGGATAAAACCATTAGAAGAGGGACAAGTCGAACCACTTAATACCACAAGAAGCGAATCAATCACTTAATACCTTCTCGAGGCAGGCTTATCCACATGTCAAATGGTCCATCACAACTTACATTAACCCACTTTGTGCTGATAGCCGAGCTATTTGGGAAGACATATACTACAAGGAGGAGTTAATCATGTGTCCTTATGTCACTAAATATTAGTTAAAGGTCATTAACTCACACACAAGTTTACTAGTGGGGACATTTAGCTCGAAACTCCTAAATAAATGTGGCAAATACATATTTAAGATACATAGACTATGCTATATAATAAATATAAATAAATATGCAATAAATGGATCATTTGAAAGAAAATGCACTAATCGATGAAATGTCAACCTGCACATAAGACAAAAGATTCACAAGTCATATTTCCTACAATTCACATCATGGCATATAAAATCTCATTTAACGTTCACTGATTTAGTTGGGTAATAATAGTAACATATCCATATATAGACATGTAATTCGTGGTTTTAGATTACATCAGTAAACAAATGGGGTAAGAATAAACCCAACTTTATATACTCAATTTAGTCCAATTTAATTTCTTTTCATTTTAGGTGGATTTTGATGAAAGCGGGGATTTTGGTTCCATGAAGGTTATAGTATACAAATTTGATATTTTATAAGTAAAATAGTGATTTTACTATATGTGATTTATTGTATCTAAATGCACTAAATTCATGTAAAGCTAAATTTTAAATGAGAAGGGGAAGAAAATAAAACAGAGTATTATCTAGATTTAAATGAGAAATAAGGACAAAATCCCCTTTTTCATGTACATCTGTAATCGAAAACCAAATTAACAAACACAGATTGACACTTCTATCAAATTAGAGATTTGAGGGGGTTTTGTGTTTGATTTTCCTAATCCCCAAATCTCTTAGGCATATCTTATCCAAATTTCATAATAAGTAAGATATAGAAGCAAAGGTAAACATAAAGATCCAACTCAAAGCCCAATAACAAAAAAGCCATGTTAATTCCTAGTTTTTGGATTGTTGTCATGCAAATTTTTCGAGTTCTTCTCCCTTTAAGATTTAGTATGTATAGGAATTAACAAAGAATTGTGTACATATGTAGATGCTAGATCTAAAATTTCTAAACCAAAATAAATTAGAAAGAGGAACAGAGAAGGAAGAAACTAACCTATTCTAAGAACTAGATCTAAACAAAGACAAAGGAGGAGAAGAATAAAGGAAGATAGCCTCAGGTAATGTGAGTTGAGAGTATCGGCTTAGGGCTCTATTTATTGATGCTAAACTATGTATGAACCATCATATTGAAAATATAAAATGTGAACCATCCATGACATTAAACCATAATAAAACATAACCGAAAACCTAGCCGCCACCTTCTCTTGACCTCACAAAGTAGTCAACCTTCCCCCTATGAGGAGGTCGACCTGGTGGTCAACCCCTACAAAGGAGGTGCATTTGATGCCTTCCTATTCTAGGCATGGTTTTTTTTAATCTCCCATGTCTTTGTTTTAATGTTAATAAATAGCAATTAATTCATTCTTATCTTTTGTAACATATCCCCTTCTTATATATACACACACAAAACTTTTGAATTCGATATGGAATATTCTTTCATGCCAATTTTATTTATTCCTAACCCATACTTATCCAGTTTAAATTCCAATTCAAATCTGCATATTTTTATATTCAGAACTTGTTTTATTCATATTTTTTCAATAAATAAAATATGAAAATAGATCAGAATCTTGTCACAAACGTAATGATGATACTTTCACACCAAATTCCTATGTATTAAATATCCATTTTTTTAGCTTATTATTATTAGTATTAAAAGTGTTATTATTTTAGTTCTCAATATCTAATTAGGATGTATTTTACAGGGTGCTATATTTTTCTCCCCTTAAAAGAGATTTTATCCCCAAATCTTTTCGAAGGGGCAAAAAACACAACTCTCCCTAACAAACATGTTACACAACCAAGTTATTTATTTGTACATCCATAAACAACCAAATTTAACGTGATTATGTACTACAGACATACCAAGTTGAGATCAGTCTTAACGTGGAGGTAAAATCGGTGATGTAGTATGTATGCAACACATCTTATTATGCATATAATTTCTATATGAGTGCACGATGCATTAGTGTTGCATACAATTCCTATCATCCAATTAGCAATTACAATGCATCTAAATAAAACTTTTGAGGAAATAATTACCCATGGAAAGCTCGGGATGAGTCTCCTTCATCCTTTCCTCCATTTTCATGTACTGTCCGCAGGATTACCTCTCCATTATACTCAGACCAGATTAATGATCTTATTGAAAAGTCCTCTAGTTTTGTGCTTCACAACGGGAGACTCTAGACTCTGATTTTAAGCTTACTAAGTTCCCAGTCTGATCTGTCTCAAGTCTGATGGCAGAAACATGAAGGCGCTTCCTACATTGGAAAACATGGAAAACAGTGTGAACCCTCACTAATTTCATGGGGAGCTCCACATGATAAACCAGTTTCTCAATCCTTTCTAAGATCTTGAACGGACCAATAAATCTAGGATCTAAGTTTTCGGCTTTTCAAAACCTAACGGTTTTTCGAAGTGGAGAAACTTTCACAAAGAGCAAATAATCAATGCTAAATTCAAGTACTTTTCTAACTTCTATCAGCATATGATATTTTTGGTCTCGGGCAACCTTCATTCCTTGTCTGGTTAGAAGAATTTTCTTTATGAAATCACAAATAAGATCTAGTCCGAGTAAGATATTATCGATAGTTTCACACTAATAACTCAACGATTTGCATGGTCGCCTATGGAGTGCTTCATAAAGGACCGTAGCAATTGTCGCTTGGAAACTATCATTGTACAAAAACTTGACAAAAGAAAATGTTTCTCCCATGATCCTCCAAAGTTGATAATGCGGCCCTCAGTAACATTTCGAGAACTCGGTTGACTCTCTCGATCTATTCATCGGTCTGGGGATGGTGGGTGGTGTTCAAATTAAATAATGTTCCCAAATCTATCTATTGACTCCTCCGAAACTCACTTGTAAACAGAGGGTCTCAGTCACTAACTGTATTTAAAGGTACTCTATGTATGACTTGTATTGTTCTTCAAATTTCACATGCACAACTATAAATAGATATTCGATTAAATTTATTTCTTTCTACGGAGAAAAATAAAATGTTCATGACCATTGAGTTTCTAATGCTTCTCTTTTTTGGTCTAGCTTCCATTTTGAATATTTGGTTTGGGGCTCTATGTGCTAAATTTAGGTAATGTTCCAAATATTGTAAAAATTAGATTGCAAATAATGTTTCATCCTACATGCCCAATATGCGTAAGTACTCCCAACGAATAGTGAGGGCTTGGTAGTAGATTGCCTTTCTATAAAGGTGTTGTTAGTGTCACTATCCTTTTGTACTTATCAAAAAATAAGTAACAAAATTTTAAAACCAGTGTTCTGATAACAAATGTTGGCTTGTGGAATACAAATCTTAATACTAAATTAACCCTACAGGAATGCAGTGTATATTCCAAATCTATTACACTAACTTATGGACTTATCACTATATCTTTCTAAATTGCAAATAGTAAGAAGTAAACAACAAGGTGAAATGCAGTAAAATAAATAGTACCAGGATTTTCATATTGTTTAGACGGATCAATCTAGCATCCAGTCCTACACTCCACTATTAAAAATTTCACTATAATTGATTACTTTTCATAGATGGCAAGAAACACGATTATAATCTGGATTTTACGGGCTGCAAAGTACACCTTTTGGATTTAAAGGCTAAAAGAACCATCCTCTTTATTTCATAGGCTTCAAGAACATCTTCTTCATTTCAAAATAACAACATATTTATGGCAAGTAGTTATATCTTCAATATGGACTCATACAGATTTGATGATCTAGCGGACCTCCAATGCCATTATATATTTGAAGTCTTTAAGGAATAGGATGAAATCAGAGAGCGTATATGTTATGGATTCAAGTACAAGCCCTATATATGATATCATTTGGTTTGCAAATCAGTTAAGAATTAGAGTGAAATAGTATCAATTTGCAGAGGTAATGAAAAAGAATTCAATGGAGTTTTCTTAGAAAATAATGGAACACAAAGACTATGATAAAAGTGGCAATTGATTGGAAAATTTGTTTTCCAAAGGCTTATTTAGGTGCTAATGATACAAGTCTTTAGGTGAAGATGTAGCGGAAAATCCCTTGATTTCAAATTTTAAAAAAAAACTCACCAATGGAAATAATTATATCATACTCAAAGTTATATGTCTATATATAAGCTATTTCGAAGAGAAATAGCAACACAATTAAGTGCTGCAAATTTCAGGTTTCAGATATACCTCTTACTTGTGATTTGGTTGCAGTCAATGGTTAATAATCTTTAAGTATAATTGCCATATGATCTTTAACAAGAAATGTTAAGGTTCAATCAACCTCTTATCGTTTCGGTCATATTTGTCCTTCAATCGGTTTTGTTCTTCCACTACTCCATTTAACCTTCATACATAAGTCATTTGCTTCCACTAGATCCTTGTTTATCACCTTCTCTGAATAACTTAGAGATACATTAATAAAAATATTTATATTGTTGTTTTCATCAAAATTGGTATCTAAAGTATTAACATCCAATGTAACAACACTTTACATTCTCATTTGATATACTACGGACATTATTACTGCTGCGTCCATCCTTTGCTACATGAGATCATGGGATGTCTCTTTCCATTTTTTGGTTTTTTCAGTCATCTAAGATACTCTTTCATGTGACGATATCTTCACTTCAAGTGGTAGCATTGCCATACTTCCGTAAGTCAGTGAGAATGGGTTATGAATGGTCGGGGATCGGGTTCAAGTTCTATACGCACACGATATCAGAGATCACTCTTACATCTGTCTTCTCTTTTCCTTTTTTGGTATATTTTTTAATTGTTTCTTCATTACCTTGTTTGCAGCCTTGACTTGCCCGTTAGCTTAGGGATGGCCAAAGTGGAAAAGCTTTTGATGATATTGTTCTATTCACATAGGTTTACAAATTTGTTGCTTCTGGACTGAGTCCCACTATTAGATGTTATCTATTATGGGATTTCGAATTTTGCTATTACATTATAATGATGAAAGCGACTATTTTTTCCCATGATGGTTGTTAGACTTCTACCTCTACTCACTTGGTGAAATAGTCGATTGCCACTATTACATATGTTTTCCCTTTTTTAGAGGTATGGGAGTGCCTTTTAGGTATATGCCCTAAATATCAAAAGTCAAGGGCTTACTAATGGAACAAGCTCATGTGATGATCATTTGGAGTATATGAAAACCATTGACATCTCTTGCACTCCCTCAAAAAATCTTTTATGTTGAAAGCTACAAAAGCCACATCTCAGTATTTTCTAGATAATTTATCTCCTTCTAGATGGTTACTACAATGGCCTTCATGGATTTTCTAATTATTCGTTCCCCAACTTATTCAGTACCACTTAGAAAATAGGGTGTAGAGTATCCCCTATTTTATAATGTTCCATCAAAAAATGAATTGTACAGGGCATGGTCTCTTATTTTGCAAGCGAGTCCCGGTCTAGGTGAATTTCCCTTCTTTCAGGTGTTGTTTGATTGGAGCCACCTAATTCTCCTCTTTGAATTGAATCTTAGGGTCAATTGAGGACCATCCCTAATTTGTTCATCTTGCATGGCTTCGTATTTGCTGACATTATTGGTTTCCTTGAAGCTATGTTGCACTATTGCATACAACTTTTGCACCCTGGGGTAATGAGGACATATAAATTATTGCCTCTGCTTGTTAGACACTCCGTCCACATATATATTTGCCAATATTGTGAAATTATTACCTCTCCTTTTGGATAAGTATTATATAGAAGTGTGCATTCCATAATGAAATCTACTAGGGTTTTCCCTTTGATTGCTTTCCTAGATAATAACTAATGTCATATTGTCTAAGCTTCATCACCCACTTTTATTTTCCTTGATATTTCTAGCATTTGCAATATTTTTCAAAGCATCTTGTCAGTGATAAATTTGATTGGTTATGCTCCAAAATATTATTGAAGTTTCTAATCCTAAAGAGTAGATTGTATGTTGGCTTTTCTATTACTAAATAGTTAAAATTTGTTCCTGAAAACTATTTTCTATTGAAATAAATAGACTAGTGGATTCCTTCATCTCCCCTATAACTGAAGCACAAACATCATTATCAATTACTATTAAGTATATGTACAAATCCTCGATTTTCCTTCAACATATTATGGTGTTAACAAGACGATCTTTCAAATTCTGGATTGCTGCTCTGTGTTCTTTATTCCATTCAAAGTGTTGCCCCTTCTTGACTTGGTCGAAGAATGGTGTGCATTTGTTTGTTACCTTAGATATGAATCTGCTTAAGACTGGTACTCTACCATTCAGAATATCAGACCTTATGGATTTTTTTGAATTTCCATTCCTCTTATAGCCTGATTTGTCTGGTTCTGCCTCGATAACTCACGTTCTTACTATGTATCCCAAGAACTCCCCTGAATGAATATCGAAAGTATAATTCTATGGGGTTTGGCTTCAAATTATACTATCTTAGGACTTTTGAAGGTTTTCTTCTGATCTTTGACATGGCTTGATGCTGCTTCGAAATTTACTAGCATGTCATCTATATATACCTTTATGTTTTTCTGATCTGCCTAAAGGACATTGAGTTGACCAATCTTTGATAAGCTGCATAAGCATTCTTATGCCCAAAGGGCGTGACTCTGTAATAATATAACCCTTTATCTATATTGAAATCGGTTTTCTCCCAGTTAGGCTCAGATATAGAAGTTTGATTATATCTTAAATAGGCATCCAAGAATGATAGTAGCTCATGAAACTTGTGACTTCCGTTAACTAGTCAATTTTAGGTAAGGGAAAATTGTACGTTGGAAATTATTTATTAATGTTTGTGAAATCAATTTAGGTCCTCCACATCTCGTTTTTCTTTTTAATAGAAATTGAATTAGCAACCCACTTTGGGTTGTATGCTTCTCTAATGAATCCATTTTCCTTTAGATTCTTAACTTCGCATTGAGGGCATTGTACATATCCTAATCTAACATTCTTCCTGACTAGATAAGCATTTGGATCGATCTTAAGCACATGGTGGATGATTGCTGGGGGTCTATTCCAATAATATTAGAGTGGGTCCAGGAAAATACATCTATTGATTCCTTGAGGAAGTTTATTAAATTAGTTCATTGAAATCATACAAAATTTAGAGGTTAGATATTGGATTATAGCAGAAAGTTACCACGTGAGTTGCATCAGATTTGGAGCTATGGAGTAGACTTAGTGCTGATTCGTTATTATAAGTCGGGTCATTGTCAATGTTGAGTCATTTTCAAAGACTTCAGTACGTTGTAACTGATCGTATGGTTGGAAAGATCATGCTTAGTAGAAGGTGCTCCATAGTATTGGGTTGACACATATGCTAAGTGGTGAAGGATAGTGAGATATCTTCAATAGATTGAACCATAGTGCATGAAAGAGAAGACCAAAAGGCTAAAAGGAATCAGTCAACGTCTTAGGAAATGAGCAATACTACACCAGAGGTTAGGAGAGGATCAGAGTGGAATTGTCTAAGTAAATGAGTAATATCTAACTCATAGCTTGAGATGGTACCAGCATATCAAGAAGTGTCCGATTCAGGTGCGACTCATAGGGGCGAAGCTTAGGTTATTGAGAGTCATGCTGGACGTGGTGGCTCGTTAATAGCTTCTCAAAGTTATACCATGATGAAGTTTTGACTCTTCGTCCAAGATATCAGATATGGAGTAGCATAGAAGGAGTTGGAAATGCAACACATGATGGAATGAGGTTTTAGGATAATGGATTGGGTTAAGTGTTAGAACTCATGCCCTAGATGGAGTTATGGAAAGATTCCAAACACTATGAGTTCCAAAGAATAATTGATATCTCAAAGTGTTCTAGTTGTGACTCACGACAAGGATACTACATATGGGATGCTTATGGACTAGTAGTGATGATCATGTACCCTGGTGCACTATGACTATGGGTTTAATGCTTGATTTTGGATCTTATAAGGAACATACTAGGCTTTATATCTTATTGTGATATTCGTGATCGTGCTCCTATTTCCAATTCTCCTATATTATTATAAAGCATAGAGCTCGTCCTAGCTTATTGGATCGTATTGCTGAGGCATAACAGCAAGATCCAAACCTTGTGCATCTTATTTAGCTTTGTAAATTTGAAACTCCTGATGATGTGGTAAGGGATTTCATTGTTGATACTCATTGTTACATTCGTAAGAACAATCGTTAGATCATGCTTAGTGTCTCTGGTCTTATGGGGGCATTCTTGATAAGTGTTACCATTCTAGGTATACTATTGATCCCATAGTAGGAAGATGTATGTCGATACGAGACTCTTGTATCATTAGGAAGTCATGAAGGATGATGTGGCAAGTTGAGTAATTGCATGACCTATCAACTCATTAAGGCTAAGAACCAACGTCTTATTGTCTTCTTTAGCTTCTTGAGGTCCCGTTATGGAAATGGGATCAAGTTTCTAAGGACTTTATCGATGATTTGCTTAATCAAGATTGCGCCATAATAGTATTTAGGCTATTATGGATCGTTTGACTAAATTCGCGCATTTCATTCATATTAAGTCTAATATGACAACATCCCTTCTATGTAATCATATATTAATAAGATTGTGAGACTTCATGGTGATCCAAACTAGATTAACTTTGATAAATATCCACTTTTCACCAGTAATTTCTAGTAGAGTCTTCAAAAGTCTTTGGCTACAAAGCTTATCTTCAGCACTGTATATCATCGGCGATCTGACGGATAGACGGAGTGGGTGAATCACATTCATGAGGACCTTCTTCGTGCATGTATACTTGATTTCAGTGGTAATTGGGAAGACCACCTACCTCTTGTCGAGTTCACATACAATAACATCTTTTAGCCAAGTATTGGTATGACCCTTTGTAACACCCCACATTCTTTAATGTCACCCATACGAGAATTTCATTAAGAAAGTATGGAGCATTGTGGGTATAAAGACATAAAACATCACAAGGACTAAGATTTCACAAGACATAAAATTATAAATTTACCGCAGAAGAAGAAACTTTTATTTTATAAAATACAAAACCATCTTTAACCAAATAGTTTCAAAATGTCATGTCTCATAATCACAGTCAAAAACAACATCAAAGTAAAATAACACTATCCCCCAAATATAGTAAAAATGATACAACCTAACTTTGGAAAGAGAACAAGAAGTAATCCTTCTTGTAGAATCCATCACGACAAAGCTAAAAAGGAAACCTAAACTATATATTTTCTCCATGTAAGCCTGGGGGAAAGAAAAGAGAAAGGAAGAAAGGAAAAGGGTCAGAAATAAAGCCCGGTGAGTTGCCGTAATTACTAGCCCGACTACTATGTTAAGTAAAATAAATAGTGGTTCTTGTGTCATAGAAAGGTAAGTGTTTGTATATATCTAAAACAATAACTAATATGAACTGACAATAAGGACTGGCTATTCTTATAAAAATACAATGATGATAACAATAATAATAGTAATCAAATCAGGCAGATTGACTAGTTTGCATTTTTACAGATTTAGACAGAAACAAGTAATTATGAAGGATTTTTCTTAATGCTACCCATTGATTGGCTCCCTAATAGACATGATTAGTTATGCCAGCCATGGTACTCAGGGATATCAGTCCCAAATCCATCAACTTAAAAGACACAGCCCTTTCCGTCGGTGTTATAGCGTCTTATCTTCCCCTATCGGATCCATGCACGCTCATGGCCCCGTCAGAACATGCCCGTACGTACTTCACAATTTTAACCTTTTACAATCATCCATCAGTAAAGCGTGTGTTAATCTCTGCCTAGTGCGAGACTCGTTTGATAACATGAGGGCACTGATTGATATGAGTTCCAAACAGCAGATTGACAAAAGCCACCCCTAGGTTTGGTCCCGCAAGTTAACTAGGATTTTAAGAGTCCCCCAAATGTTCAAGTTCATTAATAAGCTTATTATAACCAAAAACAAACAACAAATTGACAAAAGTCACCCCTAGGCTTAACCCCTAGGATATTTTAAGAGTCCCCACATATTTTACCTATAGATTGGACATCTTAGCTTATTAATCAGACGTGTTTAACTTAGCAGTTTAAGTTCATTAATTAGCTTAATATAACCTTATGTTATATTTCGAGGCTGTAAATAACATTTCTTATTAAATGTAAGTCTTTACACAACCCTTCCCAAAATCAAACAGGCACCTGATCAGATGTTTACAGATTGCAGTAACATGTTTTACTTGATATACATCTGATTCTCATGGTTTTCCCATGACATGTTTACTTAATATTAAATTAAGTATATTTTATTATGATTCACAGGTTTTTCTATTTTCATGTTAATGCACAATTAAGTACCATGAATTCCAATTAACATGTTTTTCCGATATAGATTACTTAATGTCATATTTAGTACAATTAACGTGTTTTCCGTATTAGCATCAAACTAACATGCTTTCCAAATTAACGTCAAATGTGCATGTCTTCCATTTCAATGTCAATTGAACATAACTGACAAATTAACATGTTTTCCCAAATAAATGTCAATTGAACATATCTTCCAATTTAATGTCAAACCAACATGTTTACAATTGAATGCCAAATAACATGTTTTCCAATTATCAGTGTCAAATTAACATGTTTACAAATTAATGTCAAATAACATGCTTTCGAAATGAACATAAATGTTTAATTAACATATTTTTTTTTTCAAATCAACATCAAATGAACATAAAAGTCTAATTAACATGTTTACAAATCCGTGTCAATTAACATGTTTTCCAATATCAATGCAAAATTAACATGTTTACCCCAATAAATTAACATTAACATGTTTTTCCTAATCAAATGTCAAATGAGCATAAATGACAAATTACATATTTTCTAAATTGACATGTACATATAAATTAATGTCAATTAACATGAATGACAAATTACCGTGTTTCTCAAATTAACCTATTCTCCTAATTAATGTCAATTAACATGTTTCTCAAATTAACATAAACATATATGCAGATTAATGTCAATTACATGTTTTCCAATAAATGTCATGTTATCATATTTACAAATGAATGCCAAATACATGTTTTTCAATCAACTCCATATTAACATGTTTACAATCAATGTCAAATAACATTTTTACCTATTACATGTCTACTTAATATATTAATAAGTTCAACCTATTCATGTTTGCACATTCTTCCTTTATATTAATCCCTATTTACAGCCCATAGTTCACAAATTATAATATGCCCAATCCCCTTTTTTATTGTTATTTCATATTATTCCAATTATATTCAATTCAAATGGTAAAGCATAATAAGGCTGTAAATAAACAACGATAGAAAAGGGATAAGGAAGAAGAATGTAGATATGAACAAATAATAACCACAAAAGGAGTAGGTAATTGATAGTATTTAAAATGAACAATAACATGTAAAAGATTAAACTAATAAACACTGATACTATCATATCCAATATATTTTACGATCAAAATCCTTTTTATTTAGGTTGCTAATCATTACAACAACTATTGTATATATTTTAACTTTAACTTAGAAGAAATATGAAAATCACAGTAATACTCACATAAAATTGTTGTAGATCCATAAAAGGCCTTTGAAATAGTTGTAGAGGAAGAATTATCCTTTTACTTTATATTTTGGCAACACCCTAGCCCTTCTCTTATTTTATTTCAGAACATAGCTTTGTGAAGTAAGAAGATGAATAAATGTTTGTATAGGAAAATAGTGAGGGTTGCTTGTCTATATATAGGTGTGCTAGGATATATAAACCATAGGATCTTAGGTTTGAAAATCAAACCTTAGAATACACATCACGCTGAGTCAGCAAAATGAACCTTACCAGGAAATCTGTCTAGGTTCAGGCTCCTGGGTCGACACTAGTGTCGACCCATAGGCCGACACAGCGGTCGACCCATGTAAGGTCGGGTCACGCTATTACCATTGCATTTATTCTGAATTATATATTTAATAATTTTAATTTAATTCAAAACTTCTTTTGATCATAACTTGTTCATATTTAGTTCGATTTACGCAAACTAAATGTCTATCTGAATTAGAATTTCGTAACGGACGCAAAAAAATCTATTTTACTCAATTCTCAATTTTTTTCTGACTAATATTTATTTTATCAATTTATTCCTTATTTAATTAATTTGCTAATTGATTGTTTTTCATTAAAAATTTGGGTTGTTACATTCTCCCCTACTTAAAGTATTTCGTCTCTGAAATCTCAAAGGTTAGAAGAATGTTATGAATGCTAACACCCATCTACTCATCCCTCATCCATTGGCGTCCATTGTCCTTAAAATTTCTAATGCTTTGTATAAACATATGCAAAGGTGTCATGTATATGTCCCTAAGCTAATGCGAAAATCAAGCAGTCTACTGATTAAGTTGACCTCCTTAATACAGTTCATGTTTGTGCCATGCATCCAATATGTATGTGAAAGAATCCTAATGATACATATAAAATCCTATATGTGTGCAACAACCATTCACCAAGTGCAACATCCAAGTGATGATTCAACCATTTTTTTCATCCATTGTGAAAATAAATTAAAATGTGCACGCATCCATATGCAATATGTAAGTATTTGAGCCGATCCCTAATCTAGTGCCTAGTGTGTGTATATTAATCCACTGCATCCACTAGAAAACACTTACATCCACTTGCAACCATCAAACATAGCATGTCTCAAACACATGTTTCAACCATATCCTATCATATATAAGCTCATGTAACGACCTGCCTTTTTTGATCGTTCCAAGTTGGTGATTAAACCAACTCAGAACGTTCAAAGTGACAGATAGTTATTTAGCTTACCGAGTTTAACAGAATAAATCACACAGAATCACATAACAGAAAAATAACAGTATATCTCACATCGGAATTTTATACACAAAATCAGAGTTTACAAAATAGAATGCAGCGGAAAATAAAATAAAATATGTACATGAACCTTTTAAAAATTTAAGTTTACAGCTTTAGTCAGGCCATACGCGCGCATACGTGTCTTCACGTTCCTCTCCAGTTTTGCGAGCTGAATATCTTTAAATTTGGAACACCTAGGACCTGACCCAAGTGTCCCATGCAAAAACACAAAACACCCGAGTTAGGAATAAACTTATTTCAAGTTAGCAAACTTCGGTAAACAACTAAATAAATTGGTTTAATCCTAACAAATTTACTTAAATAGTTCGAATATAATAAATCATTGGATTGCCGAAATAAAATATCACGGTCATAACAGAACAATGCAGGGTACAGGTATGGTTCCAAGGAAGTAGCTAACACATGCAAGACACGATATTGCACTACTTCGCATGGTATTAACAATGGAAAGAGGCATGAGCTGTTTCAAAAAGGATGGCACAACTCGTGAAATCTGACAGTCAAGAATGAGAGGGTATAACAGCTTAAGTCATGCACATGTACAAGTAATTCCCATTGAAAGCTATGAAAAATTCAAATGGCGCGAAAGATATAGATGTTTATATTTATACATATAATAGTTATGTTTTGTTTCCACTAAAGGATTCTAAGTTTACAAGACATTTTATTTAAATCTGTTACAACGTGAGTTGAACAGTACATTACAGTAACCTGGGAGCATTAGAACTTGACTAGACAGAAAGAAAATGACCTTCCCACAAATTAGGATACCCTTCTAAAGTTTAATACACTAAATAAAATATAAGTGGACCAATTGTATGTTATTATGTAATCATACTATACCTAAAAGAAATGCTCATCCCTTATTCAAAGTCATACAGCCAATGCAAACATGCATAAAATGAAATGGGAAAAACATTAGTAATATTTATATATGGTCCATCTCGCAGAATCATGCCAAAATTTCTAAACACGTATGTATAAAAGGGTAGAAAGGCCAGGTCAATATGTAGATTAAAGGACGCATTATTAATTTATGTAAACAATCAGTATGACTTACTTTTCTAAGTTTAGTTTAGGGTATTTTCTCAGTCGACCAAACTGAGAAGTGCAATCATGACACGAATCTTAAACATGCAAAGTGGTTCCCTTTTAGGTGCCCTTTATGTTTTTTTTTTCTTTTTACTACCTGACATAAAGTCAGTAACAAATTTCACATGAAGAAAAAAAAATATTTCTTTAAATCTTCCGAATATAAAATCTTTTTCTCAAATAAGCAATAGTTTACAGTCGGTATAAAGCAACCAATTTTACATGCAAGGGAAAAAGATGAATACACCAACTAAGAAGGTGCAATGCTGGGTGATGTTTAAATGTTTGGACACATCTCAAATATATTTTTCGGATCCAAAACCATAGGATGGAGCAATAGTAGCCAAACATATTCGCATGCAAGCAAAGCAAACAACAACTAACCCAAATAACAGGAAAACCATCGCAAAGCAAGTACTAAACCAATTATATTAAATGGAACCGGAGTGGCGAACATGAAATACGTTTAGTCGTAAGAAAACTTACAACTTGTCGATGATAGTTGCTTGTGAACGGAGCGGTAAAGGCGGCGCCTTTCTGAGAGGCTGAACGGTGGCGACGCGGTGCTTGCAGTCTCGGTGGCTTCGAACAACGGTAGCAGCTCAGAACTGGAGATGCAACAACGGTCTTCACGGTGGAGATGCTGGCATTGGATCTTGCTGGCTTCGGGTGGTTCACGTGCAGTGCAAGTTTGGGGTCTTGCGCGAGGTCATCGGTGAAAAGGGGCGGAGGCACGGATCTGCGGTGGAAAGAGAAAGCGGGTTCAGGGATGTCGTGCGAGGATCGCAGAAGACCGGATGCTGGTGAAAGGAGTCGGCTTGCGGCGGATTTGCGGTGGAGGAGGCGATCTTGGGTTCGGATCTGAAGGGCGGTTGGTCATTTTCTTATGAAAGTGGAGAAATTTGATGAAGAGCAATGGTGGCCATGAATTCTCTGGGAAGAGGAATGGAGGGATGTAGTTGCTCTCTAATTTCTTTTTATATGTATATTTATAAATGGGGATAAACATCCAAGAAGAAAAGTGGAGAGTAGAGGGAACGGTTCAAAGAAGATGAGGGAATCGAGATGTGTGAACAGTTCCAATAGAAGAAAATGCGAAGTTCAAACTCCAAGTAACCTTACAATTTATATAATTTATATGGCTCTTCATTTTTTTCTGTTTATACGTGAAGAAATTTGAACGTATTGGTGGGATAAGTGAAAAAAACGTTTTTCACATTGCAAAAGTAGCCAACCTATGTTTGTACATTAAGAGAAAACACATGCATTTATAAGGTCTAAGAATCCATGCTGCACTTGCATGGATGCATACACACGCACAACTTTTCCATGCATTCTTCTCCCTTTTTTTAAAAAACAAATCTGGCACACAGCCTAAAGCTTAGTTGGAAGGTGGAAGGAAACAACTCATGCATGAAAATATATGGACGTAACATGCATATGTTATGACAAAATGTGTCCATTTTGGGAAAAAAAAGAAAATTGGGTGATCTAGAAAAATAAAAATACGGGTTTTGCAGACCCAAAATATCTGGAAAAATATGAGGAATACGAATATGGACACTTCAAACTCAAATGACCATGTTTCAAAAATGAACTGCGCAAGCATCTTCACAATTTCAGCGCGAACTGGGTATCGAAACTGACAAACAAATATATTGCAGAAATCAGCACGATGAGACGGACACAACGACATATAATTTACAGTGTCAGGATGCTCCGTTCAAAAAGGCATTATGGACCCCTTTTAATGAAAAATGCAAATGAAAAATTGAGGTCAAAACGTCCGATTTTCACGAAACAGATTTCACCGTTGGATTACTGACAACGAATAGAATATTTTTCATGTTTGTCCGAACTGGATTCGGAGAGATTACAAAATCGTTAAAATTTGAACTGATATGCGCAGCTTTGCACTGAAAATTGCACGATCGACAAACATTCAAATTTTCAAATGAAATTAATTTCTACGCTATGTCTGGTTAGACGCATCTCAAAAATATTTTTTTCGAATTTTTATTTTTATATTACATTTTCATTTTTATTTGGGATATATCGGTTGACGCTACCGCAAATAATCGTCAAAAACTGAGTTCTAAACTAATAAAATAAAATAAAAATTTTAATTAAATAATTAAATAAAAATACATTTAAAATTCCGGGTTGTTACATTCTCCCCCACTCAAACCTTTTCATCCCCGAAAAGGAATGAGGCAGAGAAATAGTAATTAAATAATTAATATATTTAAAACAATAGTTCAAATTTATCTTTATATCCATATATACTTTGAAAATTATATATTTTTAAATCAATGTGAAAATATTTTCTAACATTTCAAAATAAATTTCAGTATTCACTCGACGTCTCGATTGGCAATATATATCTATCCCACTTTCGAAACCCGAAAATAGATACCAATAATGTTGCGCAGTCATCAACAGAATCATTTTCAAGCGAATAGAGTGTGACTCTATATCTATCTAATACATATAGGATTTAGCATATACGTTGATCAGACGTATACCCAAATCACTAGGTATTCGATAGGCCAATTTTAACGTCAGGTAAATACTCAAAACATCTTTCTATATTTAAACAGAATATATATCAAAATTTTCAATATTATACAAAGGAAATATTATAATACCTTTCAAAAATACTTATTACAAATCAACTTTTAATAATTATGAACTCGCTAGAAGACTTATACTCTCCTTCTGCTTCTTCTCTTGTTATGGATAAGGAATAGTTACAGAATTCGAGTTAAAAGCTGAATGAGCGAAAGAACCTAATCAAAGAGGGTCTATGAAGGAAGAAGGATTCAAACAGAAGGAAAATTTCAGATAAAGATTTCAATATTAAACAGAATTTTATATCCGAAAATATTTTTTTTAAAAAAAAACATTTAAAAATTCTTTCTTAGTTTATTATGTTGAGGTTATATAAATTTAATTGCAGGTTATTGATTTGTATTTAACGTTTGAAAATACTTGATAACTCGAAGTTTAACAAGTTTACTGTCGTTCTTACAAACATTAAGCATATGCTGGCCAGGCGTATGACCAAAATCTCTAAGTACTAAATATCCTTGTTTCAACTCCTAGTGAAAATACTTAAAACATTTAAAATAGATATGGAAAATTACTTTCCCCCATGGATCGTGGTTACTCGGCGGTTGCGCTACTATCCCAGTAGAATCGCTTGTAACCGTAGATATCACACCCCTCGAATTTGGCCATGGTTATTGCCATAGATCGCTGTTACGCGGCGGTTACGTCACTATCCCAGTGAAATCGCTTGTAACTGTAGGCATCGCACCCCCGAATTACGCTATGGCGTCTAGATCGCAGTTACGCGGCGGTTACGCGGCGGTTACGCCACTATCCCAGTGGAATCGCTTGTAACTGTAGGCATCTCGCCCCCCAAATTACGCTAGAACAGGTAAGTAATAATGATAATCAACGTGATCTCACCGAGTGAGATTCCAATATCGATGGATACTCCAATCGACGGAGCACCAACGTAGCTACGATTTTCGATTTTCGATGGACACTCTCGACGAGCGCCAACACAATCCCTCTCTCAGGAATTGCGATTTCGATGGAAGGTACTTCCCATATCTTTATTTTGAAAACATATATATTATATATATAGTACTTCATTTCATGCTTCACGCATATCGTACTTATATAAATATCAATTTACATAAGATTTCATTTTCAACATCATGTTTTCAAATATATCATTCTTATATAATTTCATTATATAAGGTTTCATTTTAAATTAATTAATTTTCAAATCAATAGCCTTCGAATTAATCATCATTTCTTATATAAATCTTCCATATATATAAGGTTCGAAAACTTCATATCAAATATTCAATATCAAAGTTTCTTGAAATTTCATTTCAATACCAATTCCGTTTTGATTTGATAATAAATTTGAATATTTAATGTCATTCCAAATCTAGTTCACAAAAGGTTGGATCATTCAAATAGATGAAAATACATATTTTCAATTCAATAATTGGAAATAATGAGTTCAATCGTTTCTTATCAAAACATCTCAATATGTACAATTACACCATCCTAATATATAGGATTATCATTCGGCCAACTCGAGAATCAATTTCGGATTGTCTTTAAATCATTCAAAATATACATATATGTGTATATCAAATCATACTTCATAAATCAAACTTCATTGAATAAACGTGTATCAAAGCTACCAAAGTGGTCTCCATTCATATATTTCCTTTTCGAAAACATTTCATTAAATCACTTCAAACTTTTTATTCGAAAATACTTGTATATACTACTATAGTACTTTTTTTTTCAAAACTTTAGAAATCAATCTCAAAGTATTCCGAAACAAAATCCTCAAGGTATAGTCAAACGACATCCTTAATTATAACCAAATCATTTTATTCCACAACTTATCATTATTTGGAATACACTTCTATTTAATTTTTATGGTTCAACATTCTTCAATTTACTCATTCATTCATGATGAATTATAAATTAACATTTCCTGAATTTCAACAACCATTTGTTCTTTCAAGTATTTTCCAAATACTTGATTCAAATTAAATTAGTGAATAAATATATTTTTATTGCTTCACTTAACTTACATTATTCTTACATTGCTCGATAAACCACGACAACTCGAAGATGGATTTTGAATGGGTTCAAAATTCAAGTCTAGGAAGGCCTTAACAAAGAAAGCTATCGAAGAGAACAGATTCAACGAATGGGATTTCGAACGGATTTTAAATTTCAAAATACTTCACGTTTCAAAATAATTTATAATTTCAAAATGCTTTATTTTTCAAAATACGCTCTCTCTAGAGTAATCCCGGTGATAATTCCACTCATTCTAGGGTATTGCTACCCTATCTCTAATGAGTTTTAAACCCGATAAGCTAAGCTTTGTATAAACCAAAGCTCTGATACCAACTGTAACGACCTGCCTTTTTTGATCGCTCCAAGTCGGTGATTAAACCAACTCAGAACGTTCAAAGTGACAGATAGTTATTTAGCTTACCGAGTTTAACAGAATAAATCACACAGAATCACATAACACAAAAATAACAGTATATCTCACATCGGAATTTTATACACAAAACCAGAGTTTACAAAATAGAATGCAGCGGAAAATAAAATAAAATATGTACATGAACCTTTTAAAAATTTAAGTTTACAGCTTTAGTCAGGCCATACGCGCGCATACGTGTCTTCACGTTCCTCTCCAGTTTTGCGGGCTGAATATCTTTAAATCTGGAACACTTAGGACCCGACCCGAGTGTCCCATGCAAAAACACAAAACACCTGAGTCAGGATTAAACTTATTTCAAGTTAGCAAACTTCGGTAAACACTAAATAAATTGGTTTAATCATAACAAATTTACTTAAATAGTTCGAATATAATAAATCAATGGATTGCCGAAATAAAATATCATGGTCATAACAAAACAATGCAGGGTACGGGTATGGTTCCAAGGAAGTAGCTAACACATGCAAGACACGATATTGCACTACTTCGCATGGTATTAACAATGGAAAGAGGCATGAGATGTTTCAAAAAGGATGGCACAACTCGTGAAATCTGACAGTCAAGAATGAGAGGGTATAACAGCTTAAGTCATGAACATGTACAAGTAATTCCCATTGAAAGCTATGAAAAATTCAAATGGCGCGAAAGATATAGATGTTTATATTTATACATATAATAGTTATGTTTTGTTTCCACTAAAGGATTCTAAGTTTACAAGACATTTTATTTAAATCTGTTACAACGTGAGTTGAACAGTACATTACAGTAACCTGGGAGCATTAGAACTTGACTAAACAGAAAGAAAATGACCTTCCCACAAATTAGGATACCCTTCTAAAGTTTAATACACTGAATAAAATATAAGTGGACCAATTGTATGTTATTATGTAATCATACTATACCTAAAAGAAATGCTCATCCCTTATTCAAAGTCATACAGCCAATGCAAACATGCATAAAATGAAATGGGAAAAACATTAGTAATATTTATATATGGTCCATCTCGCAGAATCATGCCAAAATTTCTAAACACGTATGTATAAAAGGGTAGAAAGGCCAGGTCAATATGTAGATTAAAGGACGCATTATTCATTTATGTAAACAATCAGTATGACTTACTTTTCTAAGTTTAGTTTAGGGTATTTTCTCAGTCGACCAAACTGAGAAGTGCAGTCATGACACAAATCTTAAACATGCAAAGTGGTTCCCTTTTAGGTACCCTTTATGTTTTATTTTCTTTTTACTACCTGACTTAAAGTCAGTAACCAATTTCACATGAAGAAAAAAAATATTTCTTTAAATCTTCCGAATATAAAATCTTTTTCTCAGATAAGCAATAGTTTACAGTCGGTATAAAGCAACCCATTTTACATGCAAGGGAAAAAGATGAATACACCAACTAAGAAGGTGCAATGCTGGGTGATGTTTAAATGTTTGGACACATCTCAAATATATTTTTCGGATCCAAAACCATAGGATGGAGCAATAGTAGCCAAACATATTCGCATGCAAGCAAAGCAAACAACAACTAACCCAAATAACAGGAAAACCATCGCAAAGCAAGTACTAAACCAATTATATTAAATGGAACCGGAGTGGCGAACATGAAATACATTTAATCGTAAGAAAACTTACAAATTGTCGATGATAGTTGCTTATGAACGGAGCGGTAAAGGCGGCGCCTTTCTGAGAGGCTGAACGGTGGCGATGTGGTTCTTGCAGTCTCGGTGGCTTCGAACAACGGTAGCAGCCCAGAACTGGAGATTCAACAACGGTCTTCACAATGGAGATGCTGGCATTGGATCTTGCTGGCTTCGGGTGGTTCACGTGCAGTGCAAGTTTGGGGTCTTGCGCGAGGTCATCGGTGAAAAGGGGCGGAGGCACGGATCTGCGGTGGAAAGAGAAAGCGGGTTCGGGGATGTCGTGCGAGGATCGCAGAAGACCGGATGCTGGTGAAAGGAGGCGGCTTGCGGCGGATTTGCGGTGGAGGAGGCGATCTTGGGTTCGGATCTGAAGGGCGGTTGGTCATTTTCTTATGACAGTGGAGAAATTTGATGAAGAGCAATGGTGGCCATGAATTCTCTGGGAAGAGGAACGGAGGGATGTAGTTGCTCTCTAATTTCTTTTTATATGTATATTTATAAATGGGGATAAACATCCAAGAAGAAAAGTGGAGAGTAGAGGGAACGGTTCAAAGAAGATGAGAGAATCGAGACGTGTGAATAGTTCCAATAAAAGAAAATGCGAAGTTCAAACTCCAAGTAACCTTACAATTTATATAATTTATATGGCTCTTCATTTTTTTCTGTTTATACGTGAAGAAATTTGAACGTATTGGTGGGATAAGTGAAAAACAGTTTTTCACATTGCAAAAGTAGCCAACCTGCGTTTGTACATTAAGAGAAAACACATGCATTTATAAGGTCTAAGAATCCATGCTGCACTTGCATGGATGCATACACACGCACAACTTTTCCATGCATTCTTCTCCCTTTTTTTAAAAAAAAAATCTGGCACACAGCCTAAAGCTTAGTTGGAAGGTTGAAGGAAACAACTCATGCATGAAAATATATGGACGTAACATGCATATGTTATGACAAAATGTGTCCATTTTGGGGAAAAAAGAAAATTGGGTGATCTAGAAAAATAAAAATATGGGTTTTGCAGACCCAAAATATCAAGAAAAATATGAGGAATACGAATATGGACACTTCAAACTCAAATGACCATGTTTCAAAAATGAACTGCGCAAGCATCTTCACAATTTCAGCGCGAACTGGGTACCGAAACTGACAAACAAATATATTGCAGAAATCAGCACGATGAGACGGACACAACGACATATAATTTGCAGTGTCAGGATGCTCCGTTCACAAAGGCATTATGGACCCCTTTTAATGAAAAATGCGAACAAAAAATTGAGGTCAAAACGTCCGATTTTCACGAAACGGATTTCACCGTTGGATTACTGACAACGAATAGAATATTTTTCATGTTTGTCCGAACTGGATTCGGTGAGATTACAAAATCGTTAAAATTTGAACTGATATGCGCAGCTTTGCACTGAAAATTGCACGATCGACAAACATTCAAATTTTCAAATGAAATTAATTTCTACGCTATGTCTGGTTAGACGCATCTCAAATATATTGTTTTCGAATTTTTATTTTTATATTACATTTTCATTTTTATTTGGGATATATCGGTTGACGCTACAGCAAATAATTGTCAAAAACTGAGTTCTAAACTAATAAAATAAAATAAAAATTTAAATTAAATAATTAAATAAAAATAGATTTAAAATTCCGGGTTGTTACAGCTCAGGTCCTAAGATCTACACTTCCCAAGGATATAGTAAAAGGAACTCCCTAATACAAGGAAGAAGTTACTAATAGAATATCAAATAGGAAATACTTGTCAAAAGAATACGGGTAAGAAACTTGAATCCCTCGGTGAAGTTCTTTTAGATCACTTATCTTAGTTACCTCAGAGAGAAATTCTCAAGTGAACTAATTCAAAAGCTTACCTTTGTCTTACAAGTAAGGTCACACTTTTCCTCCTTACTCATCTTGTTCCAAAATACAAATTTCATATCAAAATAAATTAGCCTTTCAAAAACTCCTGTTTCTTAAAACTTTATACGTATGCATTTTAGACTTAAAGTGGTTCCACAAATTTCCATAAAATACCTCCTTGTTACATTCATGTCTAGGAACACAATTATCTCAAAAATCCTTTTACTTGGCTTTTTTCGAAAACTTTTTCGTTACAACTGAAGTCCAATTACTTCTGTAACGACCCGCAAATCCGTGCTATCTGAGTTGACTAAATACAACACACGTCCAACCCAAATAACACAGAAATACGACTCATTATTAGAAAGAAGTTAGAGGATGAGAAATAGAAAGAAAGAAATATTAGAATAGAAGAAAACAAATATCACGAACTCACAGCGGAACGAATAAAATATATTATATAACATAAGCTTCGAAATACTAATCTGTTTTGTACATATATACATACCATCATCAGAGTACACATAACATTTGATCCAGCGGAAGTAACTCTAAATAACTAACGTTGAAGCCTCCTGCTTCAAGCTCCTCCAAGTGTATCTGTAAAAGCCTGAAACACTTGACTGCCCGTACAAATTTGGGCACCCAAGAGTTTAGGAAAAACAAAACAATATAAACTCTGGGTCAGTCATGGGACTGGTGTGAGTAAACTCCAACCACTTGTTTAACTTTAAAAATCCTTTCAAAAGAAAAGATAATAGTAAGACCAGCCCACATATAAACATGGACGGTTTTTACCTTACTATAACCCAAATCACTTTGATACGAAAATCCAGTGATATTATAATAATGTCTACATCAAGTAAATAACCAAATAGCAGAACGCTTGCATCTCACGCTCCACATATATAGTATAAAATCAAAAACCGCATGGCGCTTATTGGAGATTGGATTTCCAACATGACAAGGTATGGAACCACCTTCCGACTGTGTATCTCTAGAGAGGAATACACTGGGTTCAACAAGAACATCTTGCAACCCGGCCCACACATGACCGACCACTCATTTCGCTTGAGTGTATCGAATGTATATCACCAACGGTTGGACTCAAACCACCGTTTCCCGAATGGGCAGAATCGATAGATTTAGAAACAAAAGGAATTTCTCTAGATAGGTGATTATACACCCTAATGGGTGCGACCCACATAGCCATGCTGCCTGCCCGATTTTTGTCCTTTCCCGGTTGTTGAGGCCTGAGGCTACGCATACTTACCATCCATTGATAGCACAATCACTTTGAATGCCACATTGTCAGATCCGTTAATCACTAGTTGAGTTTGCACAAATATTCTGGATATTATGCTAAGGGATAAATCCGTTGCCACCATATACATTCATACAGACCAACCCATTTGATCATTGGAAATACTCTGTCAGACATTCGTCCATATACGTTCGTTCTGGGATTGAACGAAACCGAAGGCACTATTTCTATTACTAGAAAAGCCCTTGCACTCTACTCCGTCTTCAATATATTCAGCATACTTGGTTCGCAACGCTTATGCCGATACGGAGTGGTTCTTCGGATAATAATCCAACCGGTCTCTCCATATTGACAACGATGGTCAAAAACTTCGATAGTCTGTGATTTAACTATCGAATAAAAACAAGTGTTCATCCAACATATCAAACAAATCACTGGGCTCTTTAATTAATATTTCATTAATTAAACCACTTCTCTATTTTCTCTATCAATATTTGTTAACCAAATATTTCAATAACCATATTGGCCCTTTTCGCTATTTTTGATTTCGTTTCCTTATCGAATTCTATATATATCGATATATAGATTTCTAATTGTCAAATTTCTTAAAAATATTCTAACTCCTTAAATTCCCGGAAAAATTTCGCCATAACCTCCCCTGTATCGGGAGCATCGGGAAATTTCAAATAGCTTCCCGGTATCTTCCTCAATCAAAAAGAAAAAGAAGAAGCCAAGCGGCTTGCCGATACGGCGCATGAAATCTCATATATGAATTAAACATGTACCTTTTTGTCGAGCACATAAATTTAAATCCTCATATATTCCATCCCATATCTGTTTAACACCTGTTCACCTGTTTTCAGTTCAATTCAACTCAATCCATTCGTTTGAATTAAATTTTGAATCGTTTGAATTCAGTTTCCCTCAATTATTCTTTAATTAGCCCTTTTTGCATATTTTACTTCTTTGTTTGAACATAACATGTTCGAACAAAATGTTTAACTTGCTCATGACCAAATTAAATTTCAAAATTTCAATTCCAGTTCTCTTTTCTATTTCGAATATAAATTTCAAATCGAATTAACTCATTCAAACCCCAATATCCATTCGAAATCTCCTTAACTAATTTCTATTCGAATTAGTTAATTCCATTCAATAAATCAAAATCTGGTTTCTGTTTCAAAAATCATATTCATTTACACAACTTGAATTCGCATATATTTTATAACTCAACTCTGAAATTTTCTAAATAGAAACTTCGGATTTTATTTGCTTAAAATCCTTTTATAAAACGAAATAAACCGTTATGGTTTTTAAATAGTTCTGGCGCTGTTTTTCTGAAAATTTGATTTTGACATAACTCAAAATCTATACGACGAAATCCAGATTTTTCTTCTTCATTAGAAAACTATTATCAAATCGGTCCTGACGTTTCTTGTTTCAAAGAATTTCGACTTCAATCGAGTTCTATATATTCAATTGAAGTTCGAATCGCTATTTTTCGAACTGCAGCGCTGCGGCGAGTTCGTTTTAATTATATTTATATATATAAACTTTTAAACTTCTAAACTTCTTTAAAATGAATTCAACTCCATTTAACTCTATTTGAATTCCTTGATTCAAATTCAAATCTCACCTTTATTTGAATTCTAAATTCAAA
Organism: Allium sativum; assembly: GCA_030737875.1. Taxonomy (NCBI): domain Eukaryota; kingdom Viridiplantae; phylum Streptophyta; class Magnoliopsida; order Asparagales; family Amaryllidaceae; genus Allium; species Allium sativum. The sequence goes on along the minus strand of CM060927.1, from coordinate 252,680,567 downwards.
TTCCAATTTCTTTTCTATTTGATATTCAAATTCAATATTTGAATTTTCTATTTCAATTCCATATTCAAATTCTATGTTCGAATTCATTTGAATTCTTTTATTCAACTCTATATTTAAATTCCATTGGAACTTCTATATTCCAATTTCTATATTTGAATTCTATTGGAATTCAAATATTCAAACTCCTTTTAAATTCTATATTCAAAATTCCATAGTTAAACCCCATTTGAATTTCATATTCAAATCCCATAGATCAAATCCTATTTGAATTCAATTTGAATCTCTTATATTCAAATTTCATTTTCCATTTCCCTTTTGAATTCTAATATTCAAATTCGTTTCCAGCCCCATTTGAATTCTAATATTCAAACTCATTATTAACACCATTTGAATTTCTTCACTCAAATCCATTTGAATTCTCTTGAATTCAAATTCCATTTCAAAACCATTTGGATTTCCTATTTTGAAATCCTATTTCAATCCTACTTTGAAATCCTACTTTCAAAGTTTATTTCAAATTCTATTTTGAAATCTCATATTCAAATTTCTACTTGAATTTCTATATTCAACTTCATGTTCAAATTCAATACTTGAATTTCTATTTCAAATCTCTATTCAAATTTCATATTTAAATTCCATTCAAATCTCTATTCGAATTTCACATTTGAATTCTTCCTTGAAATACTATATTTCAAATTCTATTCAATTCCTCTTTGAAATTCTATATTTCAAATTCTATTTTAAATTCTCTTTTGAAAATTCTATTTTGAAATTATATTTGGAAATTCTATTTCAAATTCTCTATATTCAAACACCATTTGAAAGTTCTATATTCGAATCCACCTTGGATTTTCTATTTGAATTCTAAATTCAAATTTTCTATTTCCTTTTCTTTTTGAATTCCAATTTCCATTTCCTTTTCTTTTGGAATTCAAATTTCCATTTCCTTTCCTATTATTCAAATTCTATATTTAAATTTCCTTTTTGAATCATATTTTCAAAACACTTGTATTCCTATTTCTGAATTATCAAATGATAATTCTTTTCACTTCATTTATAACTTCGTTATAAAAGAACTATTTATAAACTTTGTTTATAAAGGAACTACTTGTTTTATTTTTCAAAAACAAGGTTATATTTTTATTCCCATTAAAAATTCAAATTCTATTTAAAAATAGAATTTCCCCTTTTTAAATCTCAAATATTCTTCCACGATATTTTTAAATATCATTGCTTAAGCCCAGTGATAAAACACACAAAGCAACCAACTATTTATTTTTCTAACACATCATATATAACAATATATATGCAAACAAATAAACAAACAGATAATATATTTTTGAGGAATCCAGTTGGATTCCTCCAACCTGTTTTTCCTGCATCCACAGATGTTAGCACATAAATAATACCCATTCTGCTTCGTGGCAGAATATCGCGGTATAGAAGGTCATCCACTAATCATAGCGTGGGGCGTATAGGGTAATCATCCGCTATGAAATCGCGGGCATCCGCTAATGAGACTGCGGGAATCCAACCAATCAATCAACCCAATATATATGTATATATTCTAAATAACTAATATATATATATAAAGCAACCAGAAAATATTCACACAAGCAACAAACAATTATTTTTAATGGAATAAAAATAATTTTAAAGGTGAGTGAGATTTACTCACCGTGAATTGGCAGTTGTTGAATATCCTGTATATTTCCATATTTCCCAGCTATGCATTTATTCGAACTATCTCAATTGAATTCATCTCACCTATGATAATCAATTTAAATCTATTGATTAAACATTTATTTATTTAAATTAACTATTTAAACGAATAAATAACTTTCCTATATTTTTCCTTCTTTTAAATGGTTATTAACTGAAATTTTACTTAACAAATAAAATTAACTTACATATCTTTAAACACAAATATGTGTATATGTTATGACTACTGGAATAAATTTTAAATTATTATATTCTTACCATTTTGATTTTTTTTTTTTTGAGCATTGCCATGAATCTAACTAATTCATAAATAATTTCATTTTAAGTAGATTGCCAATTGTATAAATTAATTTCAGTATTATCTAAAAATAAATAAATGAATTACCTTAATCCATAGGGTCTTGGCTCTACAGCAAAACAAAATTCGAAATCCCCTCAGTCTCGTGAACGAGGCCAACTCCGAACTTCCCAGCATCGATTCTTGAAACCTCAACCTCGGCAATCCTTGAAGAACCCATCGAACTTCCTTAGTTTGAACCCCTCATCAACTCTGCCATCATCAGTATTGAACACAGTGGTACCCCTTCGAACGCGCAACCAAAGTTCAGCTCGCCTCCCTTGAAATCGTGGTGTGCTTCATTCCTCCAATCGCAACCCCTCCCTGGTCCGAACTCAAAACGATTCGCACCCTTCACCCACTCGCATACCACCACGAAGCACAGAACCCTAGGCGTCGCTGAATGAAGAAGCGCGACTGGAAGGATGATCGGATTCAGACTGAATGGTATGAGCATGAAGCTTGAGCGCAGACGAATTAATTGAATCAAGAATTTATTGTTTTAATCGGGTATTTGATTTTCTAAAAAATTTCAACTTGATTATAAAAAGGGAGAAACGGTTTCTGGTTTGAGGAACGAAGGGGATTTTGGCTTGAAATCAAAGGGGTCAGCCTATTATATAGAATGCGAAGGGTAAACAAGACGTACAGCTTCATTAACTTGTTGTTTCTTTGATACCGAACAAGAAAGACATGTTTTACAGCTCGAGGAGAAATAGTCTGCGATGTAAATGAAGATAGGTCGGCTGAAATGAAAGTATAGGCTTTGAAAATAAATTGATTTTTTTTTTATATATAACTAAAATATCTTGCGGTCCTTTTATTCAAAATCCCAAACTGCTATCTAGTCGCAACGACTGATGTTAACAACATTATACGATATTCTAAACTCAACGGGAGCGGTTCTAAAATTTAATTCGTTCGTATATATGGAATAACCATATTAAATTAATATAACAGAATTAAAATTCATAAATCACTATTATCGTTGTTTATATTCAAATAGAATATGTATTGATCATCTGAACTATTACGATTCAGTTTTATCTTCGAATTGAAATATTTTTGTTCTCGTATTCCGATGATTAACAAAATAAATCATATTTTGATTACTGAATCGATTACTCAATATAAAATAACATGTATATTATTAACTCACTAATTTCGACGATATTAATGATTTAAAATAGACTGCTCAAAAATCCGGGTCGTTATATTCTTTCCCCCTTAAAATAATTTCGTCCTCGAAATTGCTAAGGTAGGAAAAATGGTACAAATCTATTACTTTTCAACATCTCACTTATGTTGAAACTCAACTCCTCATATTTAGTTTCAACCAAAACTTTTGGTTTCCATTCATATGCATTATAGTTCATATTCACTTCAATTTATTTCAAATTGATTCTAGTCAATTTAATTCGCCCTGAACCATTTAACTTACTTCAGTTAAATTTTAATTCCAGAATCCAAATCCCAGGGTTAACATTTCAAATCCTTTTTGAAATCCCATAAATATACACATATATTTATTTTCATTTCCAATTCAAAACATTTGAATATTCAAACCAATTTGGTTTCTTTCAAACAAATTTCCATCAAAACTTTCTAAGGTAGCAATCCATCACTTAGAAACTCGAAAATGAACACTGATGATGTTGCAATCATCATCAGAATTATCTTCCAGTCACTGAAGTGAGTTCAGTGCTTTATTATTTCAAAATCCATGATTTTCTTTCAAATCCTTTAAAACAAATCTATATTATTTTAATATACTTTAGGAAATATTTTTCAACTTCCCAGGATTTTGAATTCTAAATTCTGGTTTGAATTAAATTCTAATTCATCTCATTTGTATATTTAATTCCTATACAAATTCTATTTGGTTATAAGTAACCATTCTAATTTTATAATCTCGTTTGATTATAATCCTAACAATCAACACATCCATATATTATAATAATTCCAGAAAATTATTCTTTCTATATCAAAATAGAAATTTTGGGTTAAATTATTTCATTTACCCACTTTAAAACAATATTATGTCGATTCTTCTGTCCAAGTGTTTACAAACTCCTATCGACGTCGTGGCGTCCCACGATTCGACCAGAATTCATAAACTACTCAACAGACAAGCCAACACAATATAAAACAACTTTTATATCAATTAACAAATACGCTCTCTCGTATATACACTCAACTCATTCTAGGGTACTACTGACCCTATCTCTAATGAGCACATGCCACACAAGCCTAGGTGTTCGCTCAACCTAAGCTCCGATACCACCTGTAACGACCCGCAAATCCGTGCTATCTGAGTTGACTAAATACAACACACGTCCAACCCAAATAACACAGAAATACGACTCATTATTAGAAAGAAGTTAGAGGATGAGAAATAGAAAGAAAGAAATATTAGAATAGAAGAAAACAAATATCACGAACTCACAGCGGAACGAATAAAATATATTATATAACATAAGCTTCGAAATACAAATCTGTTTTGTACATATATACATACCATCATCAGAGTACACATAACATTTGATCCAGCGGAAGTAACTCTAAATAACTAACGTTGAAGCCTCCTGCTTCAAGCTCCTCCAAGTGTATCTGTAAAAGCCTGAAACACTTGACTGCCCGTACAAATTTGGGCACCCAAGAGTTTAGGAAAAACAAAACAATATAAACTCTGGGTCAGTCATGGGACTGGTGTGAGTAAACTCCAACCACTTGTTTAACTTTAAAAATCCTTTCAAAAGAAAAGATAATAGTAAGACCAGCCCACACATAAACATGGACGGTTTTTACCTTACTATAACCCAAATCACTTTGATACGAAAATCCAGTGATATTATAATAATGTCTACATCAAGTAAATAACCAAATAGCAGAACGCTTGCATCTCACGCTCCACATATATAGTATAAAATCAAAAACCGCATGGCGCTTATTGGAGATTGGATTTCCAACATGACAAGGTATGGAACCACCTTCCGACTGTGTATCTCTAGAGAGGAATACACTGGGTTCAACAAGAACATCTTGCAACCCGGCCCACACATGACCGACCACTCATTTCGCTTGAGTGTATCGAATGTATATCACCAACGGTTGGACTCAAACCACCGTTTCCCGAATGGGCTGAATCGATAGATTTAGAAACAAAAGGAATTTCTCTAGATAGGTGATTATACACCCTAATGGGTGCGACCCACATAGCCATGCTGCCTGCCCGATTTTTGTCCTTTCCCGGTTGTTGAGGCCTGAGGCTACGCATACTTACCATCCATTGATAGCACAATCACTTTGAATGCCACATTGTCAGATCCGTTAATCACTAGTTGAGTTTGCACAAATATTCTGGATATTATGCTAAGGGATAAATCCGTTGCCACCATTTACATTCATACAGACCAACCCATTTGATCATTGGAAATACTCTGTCAGACATTCGTCCATATACGTTCGTTCTGGGACTGAACGAAACCGAAGGCACTATTTCTATTACTAGAAAAGCCCTTGCACTCTACTCCGTCTTCAATATATTCAGCATACTTGGTTCGCAACGCTTATGCTGATACGGAGTGGTTCTTCGGATAATAATCCAGCCGGTCTCTCCATATTGACAACGATGGTCAAAAACTTCGATAGTCTGTGATTTAACTATCGAATAAAAACAAGTGTTCATCCAACATATCAAACAAATCACTGGGCTCTTTAATTAATATTTCATTAATTAAACCACTTCTCTATTTTCTCTATCAATATTTGTTAACCAAATATTTCAATAACCATATTGGCCCTTTTCGCTATTTTTGATTTCGTTTCCTTATCGAATTCTATATATATCGATATATAGATTTCTAATTGTCAAATTTCTTAAAAATATTCTAACTCCTTAAATTCCCGGAAAAATTTCGCCATAACCTCCCCTGTATCGGGAGCATCGGGAAATTTCAAATAGCTTCCCGGTATCTTCCTCAATCAAAAAGAAAAAGAAGAAGCCAAGCGGCTTGCCGATACGGCGCATGAAATCTCATATATGAATTAAACATGTACCTTTTTGTCGAGCACATAAATTTAAATCCTCATATATTCCATCCCATATCTGTTTAACACCTGTTCACCTGTTTTCAGTTCAATTCAACTCAATCCATTCGTTTGAATTAAATTTTGAATCGTTTGAATTCAGTTTCCCTCAATTATTCTTTAATTAGCCCTTTTTGCATATTTTACTTCTTTGTTTGAACATAACATGTTCGAACAAAATGTTTAACTTGCTCACGACCAAATTAAATTTCAAAATTTCAATTCCAGTTCTCTTTTCTATTTCGAATATAAATTTCAAATCGAATTAACTCATTCAAACCCCAATATCCATTCGAAATCTCCTTAACTAATTTCTATTCGAATTAGTTAATTCCATTCAATAAATCAAAATCTGGTTTCTGTTTCAAAAATCATATTCATTTACACAACTTGAATTCGCATATATTTTATAACTCAACTCTGAAATTTTCTAAATAGAAACTTCGGATTTTATTTGCTTAAAATCCTTTTATAAAACGAAATAAACCGTTATGGTTTTTAAATAGTTCTGGCGCTGTTTTTCTGAAAATTTGATTTTGACATAACTCAAAATCTATACGACGAAATCCAGATTTTTCTTCTTCATTAGAAAACTATTATCAAATCGGTCCTGACGTTTCTTGTTTCAAAGAATTTCGACTTCAATCGAGTTCTATATATTCAATTGAAGTTCGAATCGCTATTTTTCGAACTGCAGCGCTGCGGCGAGTTCGTTTTAATTATATTTATATATATAAACTTTTAAACTTCTAAACTTCTTTAAAATGAATTCAACTCCATTTAACTCTATTTGAATTCCTTGATTCAAATTCAAATCTCACCTTTATTTGAATTCTAAATTCAAATTCCAATTTCTTTTCTATTTGATATTCAAATTCAATATTTGAATTTTCTATTTCAATTCCATATTCAAATTCTATGTTCGAATTCATTTGAATTCTTTTATTCAACTCTATATTTAAATTCCATTGGAACTTCTATATTCCAATTTCTATATTTGAATTCTATTGGAATTCAAATATTCAAACTCCTTTTAAATTCTATATTCAAAATTCCATAGTTAAACCCCATTTGAATTTCATATTCAAATCCCATAGATCAAATCCTATTTGAATTCAATTTGAATCTCTTATATTCAAATTTCATTTTCCATTTCCCTTTTGAATTCTAATATTCAAATTCGTTTCCAGCCCCATTTGAATTCTAATATTCAAACTCATTATTAACACCATTTGAATTTCTTCACTCAAATCCATTTGAATTCTCTTGAATTCAAATTCCATTTCAAAACCATTTGGATTTCCTATTTTGAAATCCTATTTCAATCCTACTTTGAAATCCTACTTTCAAAGTTTATTTCAAATTCTATTTTGAAATCTCATATTCAAATTTCTACTTGAATTTCTATATTCAACTTCATGTTCAAATTCAATACTTGAATTTCTATTTCAAATCTCTATTCAAATTTCATATTTAAATTCCATTCAAATCTCTATTCGAATTTCACATTTGAATTCTTCCTTGAAATACTATATTTCAAATTCTATTCAATTCCTCTTTGAAATTCTATATTTCAAATTCTATTTTAAATTCTCTTTTGAAAATTCTATTTTGAAATTCTATTTGGAAATTCTATTTCAAATTCTCTATATTCAAACACCATTTGAAAGTTCTATATTCGAATCCACCTTGGATTTTCTATTTGAATTCTAAATTCAAATTTTCTATTTCCTTTTCTTTTTGAATTCCAATTTCCATTTCCTTTTCTTTTGGAATTCAAATTTCCATTTCCTTTCCTATTATTCAAATTCTATATTTAAATTTCCTTTTTGAATCATATTTTCAAAACACTTGTATTCCTATTTCTGAATTATCAAATGATAATTCTTTTCACTTCATTTATAACTTCGTTATAAAAGAACTATTTATAAACTTTGTTTATAAAGGAACTACTTGTTTTATTTTTCAAAAACAAGGTTATTTTTTATTCCCATTAAAAATTCAAATTCTATTTAAAAATAGAATTTCCCCTTTTTAAATCTCAAATATTCTTCCACGATATTTTTAAATATCATTGCTTAAGCCCAGTGATAAAACACACAAAGCAACCAACTATTTATTTTTCTAACACATCATATATAACAATATATATGCAAACAAATAAACAAACAGATAATATATTTTTGAGGAATCCAGTTGGATTCCTCCAACCTGTTTTTCCTGCATCCACAGATGTTAGCACATAAATAATACCCATTCTGCTTCGTGGCAGAATATCGCGGTATAGAAGGTCATCCACTAATCATAGCGTGGGGCGTATAGGGTAATCATCCGCTATGAAATCGCGGGCATCCGCTAATGAGACTGCGGGAATCCAACCAATCAATCAACCCAATATATATGTATATATTCTAAATAACTAATTTATATATATATAAAGCAACCAGAAAATATTCACACAAGCAACAAACAATTATTTTTAATGGAATAAAAATAATTTTAAAGGTGAGTGAGATTTACTCACCGTGAATTGGCAGTTGTTGAATATCCTGTATATTTCCATATTTCCCAGCTATGCATTTATTCGAACTATCTCAATTGAATTCATCTCACCTATGATAATCAATTTAAATCTATTGATTAAACATTTATTTATTTAAATTAACTATTTAAACGAATAAATAACTTTCCTATATTTTTCCTTCTTTTAAATGGTTATTAACTGAAATTTTACTTAACAAATAAAATTAACTTACATATCTTTAAACACAAATATGTGTATATGTTATGACTACTGGAATAAATTTTAAATTATTATATTCTTACCATTTTGATTTTTTTTTTTTTTGAGCATTGCCATGAATCTAACTAATTCATAAATAATTTCATTTTAAGTAGATTGCCAATTGTATAAATTAATTTCAGTATTATCTAAAAATAAATAAATGAATTACCTTAATCCATAGGGTCTTGGCTCTACAGCAAAACAAAATTCGAAATCCCCTCAGTCTCGTGAACGAGGCCAACTCCGAACTTCCCAGCATCGATTCTTGAAACCTCAACCTCGGCAATCCTTGAAGAACCCATCGAACTTCCTTAGTTTGAACCCCTCATCAACTCTGCCATCATCAGTATTGAACACAGTGGTACCCCTTCGAACGCGCAACCAAAGTTCAGCTCGCCTCCCTTGAAATCGTGGTGTGCTTCATTCCTCCAATCGCAACCCCTCCCTGGTCCGAACTCAAAACGATTCGCACCCTTCACCCACTCGCATACCACCACGAAGCACAGAACCCTAGGCGTCGCTGAATGAAGAAGCGCGACTGGAAGGATGATCGGATTCAGACTGAATGGTATGAGCATGAAGCTTGAGTGCAGACGAATTAATTGAATCAAGAATTTATTGTTTTAATCGGGTATTTGATTTTCTAAAAAATTTCAACTTGATTATAAAAAGGGAGAAACGGTTTCTGGTTTGAGGAACGAAGGGGATTTTGGCTTGAAATCAAAGGGGTCAGCCTATTATATAGAATGCGAAGGGTGAACAAGACGTACAGCTTCATTAACTTGTTGTTTCTTTGATACCGAACAAGAAAGACATGTTTTACAGCTCGAGGAGAAATAGTCTGCGATGTAAATGAAGATAGGTCGGCTGAAATGAAAGTATAGGCTTTGAAAATAAATTGATTTTTTTTTTATATATATAACTAAAATATCTTGCGGTCCTTTTATTCGAAATCCCAAACTGCTATCTAGTCGCAACGACTGATGTTAACAACATTATACGATATTCTAAACTCAACGGGAGCGGTTCTAAAATTTAATTCGTTCGTATATATGGAATAACCATATTAAATTAATATAACAGAATTAAAATTCATAAATCACTATTATCGTTGTTTATATTCAAATAGAATATGTATTGATCATCTGAACTATTACGATTCAGTTTTATCTTCGAATTGAAATATTTTTGTTCTCGTATTCCGATGATTAACAAAATAAATCATATTTTGATTACTGAATCGATTACTCAATATAAAATAACATGTATATTATTAACTCACTAATTTCGACGATATTAATTATTTAAAATAGACTGCTCAAAAATCCGGGTCGTTACAACTTCCTTAAAATACAGCGGAAAGATCCAACAAAAGAGTCATGGTATTCTTTTCAAAAGAAAGGGTTTATGGAGTAAAATATTTCAATCCAGCTAATCCTTCACAGGTCAACACTCGAGTTTGAGTACCCCTAAGAAAACCCACTTTCCTTCCAATATCTGAGGCGACTTATTATATTGATAGCTTGCCTAAGCTTCCAACCCATCCATTGAGGATATATTCCCATAGCTAGGAAAGATTCCAGCAAAAACCAGGAAACTCAATTCTTGCTTACACCATATGTTTTATCCAAAAATGCTACAAATTTACCATTGTTACAAGTACATATTTTAAAACTAATCTCTCTCCTAGAGATAATATTTCAATCACTTACTATTTGGAACCTAATCCATACCTGAAACTACTACTGGGCCTAAGTGAAAAACAGTCGCTGGTGCTATCATCACACCCTTAGGGATTTACTATATCTGTAAAGGACCGCTCTAGTAAGCCTACAATGCAGAAGTTATACAAGACTCAACTCATTATGGCTATTGCCCCATGCAACCACCCCAACCAATATATCAATGGAAAAGGGATAAAATATTGCTAAACAAAATAGAAAAACTAGCAAGAACTAAAGATTGATAATATTCTTTCTTCCAGAAATCCTTGCCTTGTACCATTTCTCTATTAATGTACAATTTATTACTACTTATATGTTCTCTATAATCCTTTTGTCATTAGTATACTCATGTTGACCTTTTCCATGCCATCCTTAATTTCACCTTTTAAAAAGTTCCCTAATTGATTGGTTATCGAAAATGTATAAAAACCTATTTTCATTGTATAAAACAATTTATTTTATAGAAATCAGTAATTGCGAGATATTTATTTTGATTATCTTTAAGGTGTCAGATAGTGCGCAATATGGTAGAATTCCTATTTTGCACCCATTCATTCATTCTTGCAATGACGTTTTCTATTTTAATTTCAAACCCAACTATGGAAATACACCAATTTTTCTTAACCAGTCAATCTAGGTTATTCTTTAACTTCCAAACTATCCTTTTTATCACTAAACAAATAAGGCAGTTTCATCCATGATTAACCCTTTTAATATCTTTCAAAAATAGGTTTCTTTCTAACATCGACCTTTCCCAACTACGAAGCTAAACAGGTTTGCCAATTAATCAAATTTCTACCTATAAAGTAAAGCTTAGATAAAATGCCTTATAACTCAACTAAAAAGATAAAGATTTAGAAAGAGTCAAAGGAAGGTTGTAACCGACTATAAGGACATTTTATTTTCAAAAGTAACTTTCGATTTCTGAGAAATGTGTTTTCTTTTTGAAAATTTTCTTTTAAAACAAAACTTTAGTGATCTTAGTAGCCTTAGGCTCTAATACCAAATGTAACACCCCATGCTCCTCAATGTCATCCATATGGGGATTTCATTAAGAATGTACGGAGGGTTGTAGGTATAAAGGCATAAAACATCACAAAGACTAAGATTTCACAAGACATAAAATTATAAATTTACAGCGGAAGAAAAAACTTTCATTTTATAAAATACAAAACCATCTTAAACCAAATAGTATCAAAATGCCACGCTGTCAAAAACAACATCAAAGTAAAATAGTATTATCCCCTAAATATAGTCAAAAAGATACAACCTAACATTAGAACGAGAACAGAAAGTAATCCGTCTTGTAGAAATCCATAATGATAAAGCTAACAAAGAAATCTGAACAATATGATTTTTCCCTGTAAGCATGGGGAAAGAAAGGAGAAAGGAAGAAAGGAAAAGGGCCAGACATAAAGCCTGGTGAGTTGATGTGATTACCAGCCCGACTACTAAGTTAAGTACAACAGATAAATTTTGGATCCAGTGTTATAAAAGGGTAGGTGTTTGTACATATCTAAAGATGAACAATAACATATATGAACTGGCTATTCTTATAAAAAGACAATGGTGACAACAACAATAATAGTAATCAGAGTAGGCAGATGTGTTGGAGAATGGAGTTTTGATGACAACAACCTTATTTCAATATCAATTGATTATAAAATATATACTAACATCTCTATGTAGAATATATATATACACACACATATATGCAGCAGTAGTATACATAAAATAATACTGAAGACTATACAGTTTCAGAGATTCAGAATTCAGAGAAGATTAAAGACTCATGGGTAATCAAGATATCAATAGTTCAAGATAAATATAGTAATAGAGTCTAGTTTATATGTAAGACTCTGAATAGCACTCCAGGTTCAAATTCAAATTATGATTTTCAAATTTAAAATTCTATGTTCAAAATTCAAATTCCAAATTTAATTAGTTTTTCTATCTTACCTTCGATTTTAAACTTAAGTTTCAAAGCTTATATAGTTATATACTTCTATAATTTTATATTTTTATAGTTTTAAACATTATAATTTTATAAGTATGTTTATATAATTTATATTCATGATTTCATATGATTTTCTAGTTTATAATACTCATTTATATCATTATGTTTTAATTCAAGAGTTTCCAGAAATATATACATTGTAAAATACTTGAAAAATTTTCAAAATTCAAATTTTCAAAACATATATGTCGACATACATAGGAGCATATGTCGACATACGACTGTCATATTTTCAGTTTTGAAAGGAAGTGTCTTTTCACTACTTGTAACATTCCAGAAGTGTTGCAACCTTTCAAATCTTATAAACAGTGATTGATTTCTAATTTTTTTTAACTATTCTTCTTCTCCATCTTCATCCCTTTTCATTCCTCCAATATTATTTCATATTTTTTTTATGATTTCTACACTTCTACTCTACAGATTTCCATTCTAAATACATAAAACTTCTTCTCTTCTCATTCTTACTCATTACTCTATGAATTGAAGTGCTATTGATGAGTTACACGGCTGTTGTAATCATTTGGGATTGTTTGGTATACGGTGTGTTCCTCCGTGAAATCAAGGAAAAGAAATGGTGTGAACCTTGTAGCCATGAAATCAAGGGAGGTAAAATCGGTGTTAACCTTGTAACCGTGAAATCAAGGGGATTGTATTTTGATTTTGATCTAGTAATAAAACTTTGCGCAATCCAGCGTTGCATGGAACCGAAAGAAGGAGCAATCTGAACTAGTATATAACCCAGTGTGTTCTTTCCTTTTCTTCATTTTATTTTTGTTTATTTCTGTGTTCATGTTTTATTCTGTTTCTGTGATCATCTCTGTGGTGTGTGATTCATATAGTAGATTATATAAGTTTTAGATTTTCTAAAATTACTTGAAAACACTATTCACCCCGCCGCCCTCTAGTGTTAGTTTTGCCTTAAAATCTGCATTCTGCATTCCCTAACAATTGGTAACAGAGAAAGGTTTTTTTAAAAAGTTCATAATATGGTTTTTGAAAATATTAAATGGCAAATTCTAAAATAATTTATAACACTTGTTTAAAGTCATAATCTGATTTTTGAAAGTTGATCTTTAAAATTTATTTATTTTTTAAAAAAAATTGAATTTTTTTATATATGGATATGTTACAAAACCATCATGATATTATTGTTTAAAATTGTAGTTAGTTATTTTGAAAAGGTATTTGATTATTTGAAAAGTTGTTTTGTTTTACAAGAGAAGAGTAATGACGGTTGGTGAAAAGACACCAAGAAGAAATTGATATATATATATAATGTAAATCAACAAATAAATGGGTACTAGATCAATTGACAACTTTGGATTTTCATTTACGACTTAAGTTCATATTGTACTTCTCTAAATTTTCTTCGTAATGCCACTGAATTCATGTGAATCCGTCAAGAATTGACCAAGTAATGATCAAATGAAGTTTTGGTGAATAAAGAGAGAAGGAAACCAAAACTGCCGACGATTATCATCAAAATGCATCCACAGGTTAGAATATTTTGTCCTAAATCCTTTTTCAGATTGTATTTCTTGTTCTTGCGGTCGTTTTAATTGGTAGGTAATCGAATTATTATCAAAGTTGAGTGAAATATGACTATTTGAAGTTAGTTACGCAAACTAAAAATTGAGTATGCGGTTTCTTGCATCTCTCCTACTATTTCAACTTTCTGCACCCTAATACCATCCAAATTCATCCCCAAACTGTTACTAGATCATAGCCCTAGAACTCCTATTCGGTTTGCCGCTAGTTTCATCCAATTCCGTTAAGAAATAAAGAAGTTATGGCTCTTGCAAGATTGATTGAAAATGGAAAATTGGGAAGAAGAAGAGAAAAAATTGTGAAGAGACTTGACTTTTGGGCCTTTATACAGTAGTTAAAATGTCCATTCATTCAAAATTTTGGCGCTAAGTTGGTTAAACTACTAAATCATCAATATATATATCATACGATCTTCAAATTCAACAAATGAATATACTATGCTGATCAGAAAAACGAGCTCGTCGCAATAGAGAAGATCTTATCATCAAATTCTGAAAGATGTGAATGTATGGCTCATGACAATGGATGAACAACAAAATGGAGGATTGCAAAAAGAGGTAAGCTTTACAATATTCTCATAATCATCATTACATTTAGGAATACGCATCTATGCACATAGTTAGGAATAGAAATCTATACATTTTATAATTTTAGATATTTTGGAACATATGTCAACACACTACAGTAAACATACCAATATACCAATCTAATTAAAATCTCTTGTTATTTTAAATTTCACTATTCTTTAACTAGTATTGAAAATTTGAAAGGACATCTTTTCAAATATGAAAATGTTTGTTCAAACTCTAAGTATCAATTTTATTTATCGTCTTATGTTTTATATATTTTTTTTCAATATATATATATTGAGATGATTTAAATCAATAAAATTAATAGATATATGCTTGAAATAATTTAAATTTTTGAATATAAATTTATAGATCTTTTATATAGTTAAACATGCATAGTCTAACTTATATATATATATATATATATATATATATGTTTCACATATAAATACGTAAAGATTTGGATAAAATTATAAAGTGAATACTAATTTTGATTATCTTATTTTATTAGACTTATAGAACTTATATATTTAAACGTTGGTATATAAAATAAATTTCTATAGTTTACTCTGTTTTAACAGAGTTTATCAAAAATTAATTTTGTTATAATTATAGATTTTATATTATAATAACTTTCTAATTTAAGTTTTAAAATTTTAATGTTACCTTAAAAAAATTCTAATAAAAGATCAATGTATATCTCGCAATACATTAATTTTATTAGTTTTTATATATACAAATATGAATATATGTTTACATCAAAGTAGTTTACTTCATATGATAAAATTTTATTTTTCTTTAAAATGATCTTTAATACTTACTATATTTTTTTTGTAAAAGAAGCACCTTACTAAGATTATTTAGCTTCATATTTCTCATAGAATTAAACTCTTAATCTCTTTCATTAGTATGATTAACCTAAGTCTAGAAATTAATATTACCTTTGTTTGATTGAAATAATTTATAATATATGTAGTACTTTCAATATCTTTTACCAAAATAGATATCTTCACCAAATCATTCTGCATGTTATCTTTAGACATCTTATCTCATACACCATTATTATAAATTACAGTACATCTCAAATTAAAATCATTCACATTACAAATTGCAGTTCATTCAATATATCACTTTATATAGCTTTGCATATGACATACTGGATTATAATCAATACACTGCACACTCTAGATTACATGTTAACTTTAACGTCACACATAACAAATATATTTTATGAGGAGTTGCTATCTTAGAAATATATAAGACTATTAATACATAACATATTTACTTAGACTGGATTAACTTGATTGATTTGTTTGATTTGGTTGACTAGTTTGAATTGTTTGACTTAATTGACTTGTCTAATTTGTTTGACATAAATAACTTGATTGACTTGTTTGACATGGTTGAATTTCATTCATGGTATATTAGAAATATAATTGTGCATTTTTGGTTGATAGGAGTTTTATAAGTTTTTAGGATAAATAGAAGTTACAAGAAATGTTTGACTGTATGTTTGAATTTAGTTGAATTGATATTTTGTGACAACAAAACTTGAATTGGTTGATTGTTTAGATTAAATTGCCATTACTTAACTTATATTAATTTAACTTATATCATAATTTTAAGATATCTTATCAGAGTTATTCCTTAGTCTAAATTAAAGTTTTATTATAGTTTTAAGGGAATTAGAGTTTAGGATAGGTTTAGTCTTGTATTAGAGTAAGGGGGAGTTTTAGAGTTTTTAAGGATTAGTTGAAGGTTCAGGAAATGTTTTTGAATAGACATGTATTTTTGCTTTGGTTGATTTAATTGTTTAGATTGATTGTTTGAATTGCTTATTTGTATTGATTTGCTTGTTTGAACTGATTATAAATATTGATGGGATTGCTTAGTTTATTATCCTTCTAGTTTATTAGACTAGTATTGTCATAATTTTAGGTGGAGTTATAATATTTTAAAATCATAGATTGAGAGGGAAATATAAGGTTATTCATTCGGGCATTGTTATTAACACTCCAAATATTGTTAAGGGGAGGCCAATTTTTTATTTTTTCAAAAATTGTTAAGGGGAGTACCAATGAGGAAAGTAGTCCCTTAAAAAATAAAGGTAAATTTACCTTATTACCTATTTAGCCCCTTAACAAATAAAGGTAATTTTACCTTAACAAATATTGGAAGGGCCATAGTATTTTTTTTAATTCGCATATATCGATTTATTTTTTAAATCCTAAAATATAACCGTTTTTGGAGGAATAGGATCGAACTATTTTTTTTGTTGACATGAATATGCCGTATTTTATAACTACGAAGGCAAAACACCGAAATGATTATTAATTTTGAATATATCACTATCAAATACATACACAATTGATTACGTGCTGCATTCAGTGCAGTGGTGACGAACTGCTCATTTTAATTCGGTTTCCCTTGTCGTATAAGTTTTTTTTAAATCTAATTTGAAGGGGAAATCAGGGAATATTGAGTAATGTGAAATAATATGTTTGTGTAGCTCCTTAACAATTTTTCAAAGAGTGGAGTGTTTTTAAAAAATGACCACTCCTTAACAATAGTTGGAGTGTCAATAAAAACACCCATTTATTCCATGGAGTATAATATAGTCATTAGGACCATTTATAGCGTGGATTAGGGGGAGTCATATATATTGAGTACTTTAGTGTAGAATTAAATATTTTAATCATAGAATATATAGATATATATAGGATTTAGAGGGAGTATTTTTAGAATTTCTTTTTGAAAATTCCAAGGGGGGAGAAATTATAAAATAAAGACTTAGTTTAAGTAGAGTATATAGGATTCATATTAACGGGGGAGTATTAGAAGGATCAACATCAACAGGTATGAATATTTTATAAACTAAGGTTTTCACCATCAAAAAGGGGAAGATTGTTGGGGAATGGAGTTTTGATGACAACAACCTTATTTCAGTATCAATCGATTATAAAATATATACTAACATCTCTATCTAGAATATATATATACACACACAAATATGCAGGAGTTGTATACAGGAAATAATACTGAAGACTGTACAGTTTTAGAGAATCAAAAGATTCAGAATTCAGAGAAGATTCAAGACTCATGAGTAATCAAGAAATCAAGAGTTCAAGATAAATATAGTAATAGAGTCTAGTTTATAAGTAAGACTCTGAATAGCACTCCAGGTTCAAATTCAAATCCCGTTTTCCAAATTCTGATTTTCAATTTTCAAATTTCAAATTTTATTTTCAAAATTCAAATTCCAATTTTAATTAGTTTTCCTATCTTACCTTTGATTTTAAACTTAAGTTTCAACGCTTATTAGTTTTTATATATTTATATAGTTATATACTTTTATAATTTTATATTTATATAGTTTTAAACTTTATAATTTTATAAATATGTTTATATGATTTATATTCATGATTTCATATGATTTTCTACTTTATAATACTCATTTATATCATTATGTTTTAATGCAAGAATTTACAAAATTATATATATTGTAAAACACTTGAAAAAATTCAAAATTCAAAATTTTAAAACATATATGTCGACATACATATGAGCATATGTCGACATACAACCGTCATACTTTCAGTTTAGAAAGGAAGCGTCTTTTCACTATTTGTAACGTTCCAGAAGCATTGCAACCTTTCAAATCTTATATATAGGGTTTGATTTCGAATTTTTTAACTATTCTTCTTCTCTATCTTCATCCCTTTACATTCCTCCATTATTATTACATATTTTTATGATTTTTACACTTCTACTCTGTCGATTTCTATTCTAAATACATAAAACTTCTTTTGTTCTCACTCTCTACTCATTACTCTCTGAATTGAAGTGTTATTGAAGAGTTATAGGGCTGTTGTAATCATTTGGGATTGTTTGAGAAACATTGTGTTCCTTATAGCAATGAAATCAAGGAAAGGAAACAGTGTGAACCTTGTAGCCGTGAAACCAAGGGTGATTGAATCGGTGTTAACCCTGTAGCCGTGAAATCAAGGAAAGGAAACAGTGTGAACCTTATAGGATTTTACTTAGATTTTGATTTACTAATTAAACTCTGCGCAATCCAGCGTTGCATGGGACTGGACGCAGGACAATCCGAACCAGTATAAAATCCGATGTGTTCTTTCCTTTTCTGCATTTTATTTTAGTTTATTTATATGTTTGTGTTTGATTCTGTGTCTGTGATCATCTCTATGGTGTGTGATTCATATAATAGATCAAATAAGTTTTAGATTTTCTTAAATTCCTTGAAAACACTATTCAGCCCCCTCTAGTGTTAGTTTTGCCTTAAGATCCGTATTCTGCATTCCCTAACAAGATGTGTAGTTTTGCACTTCTACAAATTCAGACAGAAACAAGTAATTAAGAAGGATTTTTCCTAATGCTACCCATTGATTAGCTCCCTAACAGACACGAATAGCCTATGCCAGCGATGGTATTTAGGGATATCTGTCTAAAATCCATCAACTTAAAAGACATAGGCCTGTCCGCCGGTGTTATAGCGTCTTATCTTCCTAATAGGATCCATGCACACTCATAACTCCGTCGGAACGCGCCCTACCCACCTCCAGAATTTGAACATCTTACAATCATCCATCAGTAAAGCGTGCCCTAGTCTCTACCTAGTATGAGACTCATTTGATAACAAGAGGGTACTGATTGATATGAGTTCCAACAGAAAAACAAATAGAAGATTGACGCAAGCCACCCCTAGACTTGGTTCCGCAAGTTAACTTGGATTTTAAGAGTCCCCAAGATAATTTAACAGCAAACATGGATCTCTTAGCTTATTAATCGGATAGGTTTAACTTAGCAGGTTTAAGTAAATTAACAAACATAATATAACTATAAACAAACAATAGATTAACACAAACCACCCCTAGGCTTGGCACCCAGGTTATTTTAAGAGTCCCCGCATATTTTACCAGCAGAATGAACATTTTAGCTTATTAATCAGACAGGTTTAACTTAGCAGGTTTAAGTTCATTAATAAGTTTAATATAACTCTATGTTATATTTCAGGGTTGTAATTAACATTTCTTATTAAATGTAAGTCTTTACACAACCCTTCCCAAATCAGACAGGCACCTGCTCAGATGTTACAGATTACAGTAACAAGTTTACTTAATATACATTTGATTCTCATATTTTCCCATGACATATTTCCTTAATATTCAACTAAGTATCACTTATTCTGATTCACACATTTTCCATTTGCATGTTAATCCCCAATTGAGTACCATTAATTCAAATTAACATGTTTTTCCAGTATAGATTACTTAATGTCATATTAAGTACAATTCACGTGTTTTCCGTATTAACATCAAATTAACATGCTTTCCAAATTAACCTCAAATGAACAAGTCTTCATTTCAATGTCAGTTCAACATAAATCACAAATTAACAAGTTTTCCTAAATAAATGTCAATTGAACATATCTTCCAATTTAATGTCAAACAAACATGTTTACAAATTAATGTCAAATAACATGTTTTCCAATTATCTGTGTCAAATTAACATGTTTATAAATTAATGTCAAGTAACATGTTTTCCAAATGAACATAAATTTACAATTAACATGTTTTCCCCAAATCAACATCAAATGAACATAAAAGTCTAATTAATATGTTTACAAATCCATGTCAATTAACATGTTTTCAAATATCAATGCCAATTTAACATGTTTACCCCCAATAAATTAACATTAACATGTGTTTCCTAATCAAATGTCAAATGAGCATAAATGACAAATTACATGTTTTCTAAATTAACATGAACATATAAATTAATGTCAATTAACATGAATGACAAATTATCATATTGCTCAAATTAACATACTCTCACTAATTAATGTAAATTAACATGTTTCTCAAATTAACATAAAGATATATACAGATTAAGGTTAATCACATGTTTTCCAATAAATTCCATATTAACATATTTACAAATTAATGTTAAATACATGTTTTCCAATCATTTGCATATTAACATGTTTACAATCAATGTCAAATAACATGTTTATCTATGACATGTCTACTTAATATATTATTAAGTTCAACCTATTCATGTTTATACATTTTTCCTTTATATTAATCCCTGTTTACAGTCCATAATTCACAAATTATAATCTGCTCAATTCCCTTTTTTAATCTTATTTCATATTATTCCAATTCTACGCAACTCAAACGGTAAAGGCATAATAAGACTTAAATAAACAATGACAGAAAGGGGATAAGGAAGAAGAATGTACATATAAACAAATAATAACCGCAAAAGGTGTATGTAATTGACAGTAATTAAAATGAGTAATAACATGTAAAAGATTAAACTTATAAACATTAATACTTTCGGATCCAATATATTTCACTATCAAAATCCTTTTTGTTTAGGTTGCTAATCACTACAACAACTATTGTATCTATTTTAACTTTAACTTAGAAGAAATCTGAAAATCACAATAATACTCACATAAAATTGTTGTAGATCCAGAAAATGCCTTTGGAATAGTTGTAGAGTTAGAATTATCCTTTCAATCTATATTTTGATAGCACCCTAACTCTTTTCTTATTTTATTTCAGAACATAGCTTTGTGGAGAAAAAAGATGAAGAAATGTTTGTGTAAGAAAATATTAAGGGTTTCTAATTTATATATAGGTGTGGTAGGTTAATATAAACCATAGGATACTAGGTTTTAAAATCCAACTGTATAATTCACATCACGCTGAGTCAACAAACGAACCTTACTGGGAAATCTATCCAGGTTCAGGCTTGTAGCTTGGTCGAAGGTGGGTCGACCCACCTCGTACCTAGGTCGTCACTAGTGTCGACCGATGGGTCAAAACAGGGGTCGACCCGTGTAAGGTCGGGTCGCCCTATTACCGTTGCATTTATTCTGAATTATTTATTCAATTAATTTTGGATAATTCAAACTTCTTTTGATCATAACTTATTCATACTTTGTCCAATTTATGCAAACTAAAAGTCTATCTGAATCTCGCAACAGGCGCAATGAAAAAAAACTATTTTTCTCAATTCTCAAATTTTTTGATTAATATTTATTTTATCAATTTATTCCTCAATTAATTAATTCACTAACTAATTATTGTTCGTTAAAAATTGGGGTTGTTATACTCTTTTCAAAGCCTTGTATGGAAGGCCACGTTGATCACCATCTTGGTTGTTGGAGTCTAGGGAGAAGCCGATTTTAGGCCTTGACTCTATTCGTGAAGCTTTAGAAAAGATCGATCTTATTTATAGCAGAACGAAAGAGGCCAGTGCAAACAGAAATCTTATGCGGACAAGCGTAGAAAGCTTTTAGAGTTCTTCATTGGAGATCTTGTGTACATTTGTGTATCTCCATTGAAGGGGGTGATTTGTTTCAGTCACACTGGGTAGTTGGCTCCTAGATATATGGGACCATTTCCTATCACTAAATGTATTGATCATGTTGCATATCAAGTAGCACTTCCAGCTTAATTTTCTGATATTTATGACATGTTTCATGTATCTCAGCTTTGGAAATGTCTTTGAGATTCAGATTCTACTGTTAATTCTCGTATTTTAATGGAGCTTGAGTGTAATAACCCGAAAATCTGGGCCAGTTTAAAATTTTTATTTTGGCAATTTTGGCGGATTTTGATATTTAAAATAGATTATTTTAAATAATATCGACGAGAAATTTGTTTTGAATATAATTCGACGTATATATTTATACGCGTCGTCGTTAGAATATAAATATTTATATATAATTATAAATAGAATTGAAAATGGCGCGGTAGTTCGATAATTCGATTTCAAACTTCAATTGAATGTACCGGGTGCAGAACAATCCGGATTTTAGTGAAACCAAAAATGATAGGATCTAATTGATAATATCTTTCCAACGAATCCGACCAATCAAGATTTCATAGCGTGAATCAAAAGATATGTCCAGTTGAAAATTCTGAATAGTCGCTATGGAATTCAGGCCCTTAAAAATAGGAATTTTGCAAATGACCTCGGATTTGGACGAAACCACTTTTGTTGGATCCGCAGTGTCAAATTATTGCTAGATTCCAAATTTCATAATTTTTCGAATCAATATGTGAGCGTGGCAAAGGAAAACGCGTTTGACCGGTTTTAGTTGATTTTAATCGACTGGAAATTGACCATTTTTCAAACGGTCTCAGAATTCGACGAAACTAGTTTTGTTAGGACCGTATCGTCAATACGAAGCTAGAAAATATTTTTCTGGAATTTTTAAAGTTAATATGTGACCCCGGTAATTTGAAATGTACGTTTAAAATTCAATATAGTGATTTAAATGTAAACTCAACGGAAACTGATTGTAACGATCGAATCAGCTTACGATGCATATCCCATTGTGTTCGGAATGGGGGTAAAACGCTATAGACGACAGGCGGTGGGCCTCGTTTCGAGGTCGTATGTGAAGGTCAACTTTTTGAAAATAAAATAATTAAATTAATTAAAAATTAAAAACCCCCTTCCTCCTTTCCTTATGCTCTGCCCCCCCCCCCCCCCCCCGATATTTTCGATTCAGAAAAACTAAAAAAAAAAAAAAAGGAAAAGGCGATCGCTCCACCAGGGAGGCCGCCGCCCAGCCTCCTGGCGCCGCCGCGCCGAGCGCAGTTCTCCCCTCCCCCTCCGCCTTCTTCCCCCGCAACCTCGCTCCTCCTCCTTTCTGAAACCGACGCGCCTGAGACCCTCGAAACCGCACCCCTTTCCAACCACCCTCCTCCGCTGTTCAACCACCGCGCCACCCGACATCAGGCGCCACCTGACCACCCCGCGCCGCCTGACCGCCCCCCCCCCTCTGTAAGTTTTTTTAATTAATTTATTTTATTTTTATTTTATATAAATAGAGGATTTTGAAACTGATTTTTTTTAGGATTTAAAAACTGATTTTATTTTTTAGATTTTAAATAGAAAAAGATTTAAACTTTAAAATAGAAAAGACGGAATTTTTATTGAGTAGAAGAAGTAAAAATATGATTTTTATATTTTTAAAGTATTAAAAATATAATCTTTATGGGATAGAGAATATAAAAATATCATCTTTGTATATGTAGCGAAATAAAAATCTGATTTTTATTTTATATACGTTGAGATAAAGTGGTAATTTTTATAATGATGAAATCTATATTTTTATAAAGAAGAAAACTTTATTTTTATAAAGGAGAAAACTTTATTTTTATAAAGGAGAAAACTTTATTTTTATAAATGCGAAAACTTTATTTTTATAAAGGCGAAAACCTCATATTAGAAAAGGCGAGATCTTTATATAGAAAATAGAGAAGTAAAAATATAATTTTTATATATTGAATAGCATAGTAAAAATTCGATTTTTAAATATATGAAGTGATTATAAAAATATGATTTTTAAATTGAAAGTGAATAAATAAAAATGTGATTTTTATTTTAAAGACATCGAAATATAAAAATGTGTGATTTCTATATGTAGTGACTTCGGGCAACGAAAGTGACAAAAGGCGAGAACGACAAGATTTTCTACATAAGAAGAGTCGTGGGGTTTGGTTTAGCTAGTCGGTGAGAATTTCTCACCTTTCAATTTCTTTTTTTAGTTATCTATATATACTAGGATGCAGACGGTGCTTAGTAGCACCCGACACAATCGTCCACAAACCATGGACTTGTTTGTTTGGTTGCATAGATTAGTTAGATGATTAGATTTGAAATTTGAGTTGTTTGGTGAAATGAAATTGATTTGATTGATGTGTGAATGGCGTGGGCCTTCACTAGACCGGGGATAAGGCTAGGCCTTGTCCTGTTTCTAGTATCGTGCCGTTATGCCGCCGAAATTTTCTAAAATAAGTTAGAAAAATAAAAATATCATTTTATTTAAAGAATGAACTGAATAGAAATTCATATGTTAAGATAAAATGTTTTATCGTTAAAAATATAATTTTTAACGTGAAATGAATAAAATAAAATATTCATTTACAAACCGGACGGTTTGTTTATGTACACCTATTTGAAGGACATTGATTGGGACGATAAATTTCACACATCGCCCAACTGCACGAATAAAATCTGTGTTTGATTGTTTGAAACCCCACACGGGTATTGGGATGAAATATGAAGTTCACTCATCCTGATTGATTAAATATGTCGATCGATTGATCGACAGGCTGTTATAAGCGTTAGATATCTATATTTGATGCTTATACAGTGCAGTGCACTTTGGTTGATGGTTGATTATTTTTCAATGCTATTATATACATGTGTTGAACGAAATATTTTAATAATAAAATTTACATCTTTATCAATATAAAATAAAGGTTCATGTGTTGACTGTACTCATTCTTTGAGATTAGTCATGTGTTGAACGAAATATTTTAATAATAAAATTTACATCTTTATCAATATAAAATAAAGGTTCATGTGTTGACTGTACTCATTCATTGAGATTAGTCATGTGTTCAACGAAATATTTTAATAATAAAATTTACATCTTTATCAATATAAAATAAAGGTTCATGTGTTGACTGTACTCATTCGTGAGATTAGTCATGTGTTGAACGAAATATTTTTATAATAAAATTTACATCTTTATCAATATAAAATAAAGGTTCATGTGTTGACTGTACTCATCCGTTGAGATTAGTCATGTGTTGAACGAAATAATTTAACAAAAATAGTCACACGTGGACGGTACTCATTCATTGAGATTAGTCGTGTGTTGACAAATAGAAATATCTGAAATAGAATATTTGAAAATAGAAATATATGAAGCCGTGTTGATTAGATTGACGCCATTTTGACGTGAACGATATTTATATCAATTTTATTTCGAAATGAATTGAATATATAACGATTTCGAAATAGATTGAATTGAAAACGATTTCGAAATAGATTGAATTGAAAACGATTTCGAAATAAATTGAATTGAAAACGATTTCGAAATAGATTGAATTGAAAACGATTTCGAAATAGATTGAATTGATAACGATTTCGAAATAGATTGAATTGAAAACGATTTCGAAATAGATTGAATTGAAAACGATTTCGAAATAGATTGAATTGATAACGATTTCGAAATAGATTGAATTGAAAACGATTTCGAAATAGATTGAATTGAAAACGATTTCGAAATAGATTGAATTGAAAACGATTTCGAAATAGATTGAATTGAAAACGATTTCGAAATAGATTGAATTGAAAACGATTTCGAAATAGATTGAATTGAAAACGATTTCGAAATGAATCGAAAACGATTTCGAAATAGATTGAATTGAAAACGATTTCGAAATGAATTGAATATATAACGAATTTGATTTGAATAGAAAACGAATTTGGTTTCAATTGAATATATAATGAATTTGAATCGAATAGAAAACCACTTTGAAATTTTAATTGAATAAAAATGAATTTTAAAACGAATTGATAAGGAAAGATTAAATTTTGATTTGAATTGAGATGGAAGTGGAAATGTTTTTTAAACGAATTCAAAACTATTTATATAATTCGTTTTAAATATTAATCGACGAAATATATATTATATATATTATATATATAATATAATGGCCTGAATAGAACGCGCCGCGCCGCGGCAGTTCGTGAATTTCGACCATTTATTTCAAACGGACATTACGGGAGATTCGACCGTCGGATTCTCCTAAAACCAGAACCGTTGGGTTCGTATCGAAAAGAGCTTTCTAATGAATATTAGAAATTCAAAATCTAACGGTTAGATTTGGAGATACGTCCAAATCAAATTTGAAAAAGGTCGCTATAAGTGCAGTTCGATGGCCGTTGATGGAAATCGACTGTACGGACCTTGATAAAATTATTAAAAATAGTAATAACTTGTGTAAAATCATAAGAAATGATTTGGGAAAAATTGGGGTGAAAAACTCCATATTTGAAAAGATAAAAATGGATTTTTATCGAAATGAACTAGTTTTGAACTAAATTTAAAACCCGATTATTTTTAAATAAATAAATTAGATTTAAAAAGGGGTTTTAAATAATCGGAATTTCTAATATATTTGATGGAATTTGAAATGGGTTTATCGTGAACAGTGTTTTAAATAACACTAGTCTTTAACCCGATAACAAATAGAATGTGATTTGGGTTTGTCGTGAACTGTGTTTTAAATAACACCTAGTTCTTTAACCCAGTAAAAGGAGTTCTAACGAATCTGCAATTAGATTGAAATGTGAATCTATAATCTAAATTATCAAATTTAGAAATGAGCGGGAATGGAGTATTACCAGTTTTGCTCCAAAGCGATAGTTAAATCTTTAATTAGATTTGAACGTGAAATGGTAATTAATTTTACCGATAACACCACGGTGTTAGATATGGAGTATTACCAGTTT
Source organism: Allium sativum (assembly GCA_030737875.1). Classification (NCBI taxonomy): domain Eukaryota; kingdom Viridiplantae; phylum Streptophyta; class Magnoliopsida; order Asparagales; family Amaryllidaceae; genus Allium; species Allium sativum. The sequence goes on along the minus strand of CM060927.1, from coordinate 252,653,422 downwards.
TGCTTCATGGGATGAATAGGTTGGGATTGGGAAATAAAATAAATAATTACTTCATTACGGTTCGCTAATCTCGGCTAGTTGGAAAAACCATAATTTGGTTTTAAATGACATCCAAAGGAAGATTACAGGATAAATTTTAAAGAATTTATCTTGGATAAAATTAATGGGAACCTTTCCCTAAGAATGTGGAATTTAGAAACTAGTTGTAGGTTGGCTAAGAAGAATGGTTTCCTGGGTATTGATCTGATGTTGGTTTCGGCCTTCGGGGTTAATGTTTGGGAAATTGTTCTCTTGCTAATTTGCGATTAGTGACTAATGAATTGGAATGAGGCATATGTTGTGTTTGTGTAACATTTGTTTTAATATACGCGGGTTATTCGGAAAGGCCGGGTTTATACCCATTCTGAATAACCGATTCGACGATATGTCGAAGATGAAGACGGTGGTCGAAGACTGGAAGTCTTCATATCGTTTGGGTAATTACTGACGATCCTGATTGGGCTGTACACCCAAGAGGATGGAAATAGTTGGTGGTCGTCCAGACGTACTTGGAGATGGATGGATATGCGAGGAAAGTGCCTCCGGTTTCGTTCAGCCCCAGAACGAACTTGAAAATGGATTGTGTGTCTGACACTGGATTTTATTCTGTGTTGATTGATTTCTATTAAATATACATCTGTTTGGCGGCGGAGAATTTATTCTTTTGCTTAACGCCCTTCTCTGAGACGTACGAGCTCAGAGGTTGTATATCGATGGACATCAGTCGCATGGCATGAATTGCCTGTGTGGCACGCTAAGATGCAATGATCAAGGCTTCTGTTGAAAAGCAAAGTCTTGTGGTTGATGATCAAAGCACGCCTACGTGGCAGCTTTGTGTATAACATGAATTCGCGAGCCTCACACCTCGGTATGAGTCAAAAACGGGATACGGACTGCAGGGAGAGCACGACGTTTCTTTCTAGCTTTGGTGGTGTCAGTGACTTACCAGCCCTGACATTTATATATTTTTCACCTTTGTGGTTGTTGGATGAGGCGCCTCGATTATAGGTCTGTAAGGACCGGGAAACGTGTGTTCAGGCATAATTAATCCTCTAACGTAAGTGAGGACCGGCCCTGAAGATCCAGGGGTTACCCAGTGTGCGTAACCCTGAGGCATTTGCTAGAGTGTCTCGAACGCGGAGAGGAGCTTGCCCCTTGCCTCGACTCATGACGGAAATCCAATTTCCAATACGAGATATTTCGACTTTATTTGTAGAGCCTAGTATGGCGACATAGTAGCATGGGATACTATGCCGTCTATGATTTATATTTATGATTGAAATTGTTTTGACACTATACACTTATTATAGTATCAAATGATTTGTTTTAAACGTACCAAGCATGTTTGGCTGTTATAAGGTAAAACCCTATCCTCCGGTTTGCGTTGCATTGTGTGATGGGACCTGGGTCTTATAATAGCTTCATTTTCTAAAAAGCATTGCGTTATTTATTCTATGCACTGATATTCTTGGGAGGAAACCCATTCCGTGTTATACGGCGTGGTCCCTTGAATTACTCTCTTTTAAAGTAAAGTTTAAATAACTGTTTTAGTTCTCACACCAGTCACATGACTGACCTGGAGTTTATTGTTTTAACCTAAACTCTGGGTGCCCCTATTTTCCGCACGGGCAGCTAGTAGTTTTGGTTTTGCAGATTTATATTCACAGGATCCTGGTTTACAGCTGGAATGATATCCGGAAAGCTCTGTATCCGTATATCACCTTCAGTTGTGCTTTATATTATTTTCCGCTGCTATGTAATTTATTGTAATCTCTGATATTTATCAAATGTAATTTATTCATTCATACTCTGTATATTCTTGTATTCTGATGGAATTGTTGTAATAACAATGAAATGTTCTTCTGTTTGTGTTCTGATTTGTCCTGTTCTCAACGATCAGGGATTTCGAACGGTCTAGATCGGTTTAACAACTGATTCGGATTGAGCGAAATTCCCGGCCGTCACATTTGGTATCAGAGCTTTGGTTTACAGAGCTCGAGAACAAGACACATTAGAACCATACGAAAGAATTCATCAGATATTGGATTAGCAATATCCAATTAGGATGACTCGTTAGAGATAGGATCAGTAGTATCCTAGAACGAGTGTGAAGAGTATATTTTTCAAAAGAAAACAATTTTGTTTTGAAAATTTAAACCATTTTAAACGTATTTGATTATTTATTTATTTTGAATATGGGCAATCCAATATATAAAGATTTCGCGTATACGCGTCATGAACGTATATTCGAAGTTTTAATATACTGGATAGATATAGAATCACATTCTAGATATCCGGGGATGATTCTGATGATGATGCATCATCATCAGTATTCATATTCGAGTTTCGAAGGTGTGATTTCTATATATTTCCATTAGACTGGTGTGAGAACCAAAACTTATATAGCTAGAACACATTGTTGTGAATTGGCATCAAAAACAAGATTTTTAGTATATATATCAATTTATGAATTAGAAACTCTAATTTACTAATTGATTGATGTTTGTGTTGGTTGTTTATTTGTTTGCTAATTTTTTTTACCATTTAGCCTAATTGAATCAAATATTGAACTGTATCGAAAATTGGTCGCATTTGCTTGCATATACATATACTTACATTGAACAGGTCATAGCAAGGAGGCTAGAGCCGAAGAATAAAATTTGTTTGCCCGACAAATAGGTACATGTTTACTACATAATTTCCTGTTTTGTTTGGGTGATGATGATTTTGTGAGCCTATTGGCTAGCCGCTTGGCTTTTTCTTTTTCATTTTGAGATCTGAAGGACCGGGGAAGCTATTTGAAATTCCCCGATGCTCCCGGTGCAGGGGAGGTTATGGCGAAATTTTTCGAAAATTTAGGGTGTTAGCCAAATTTTTGAAGAATTTGAAAATTCTCAGAAACTAAAAAGTTGGAGAATGGAAGCCAGATCGAACGTAGAGCTTATTGATCAAACCACTTTCGACTTTGTTCCTTTTCGGGGACGAAAAGTTTTAAGTGGGGGAGATTGTAATAACCCGAAAATCTGGGCCAGTTTAAAATTTTTATTTTGGCAATTTTGGCGGATTTTGATATTTAAAATAGATTATTTCAAAAAATATCGACGAGAAATTTGTTTTGAATATAATTCGACGTATATATTTATACGCGTCGTCGTTAGAATATAAATATTTATATATAATTATAAATAGAATTGAAAATGGCGCGGTAGTTCGATAATTCGATTTCAAACTTCAATTGAATGTACCGGGTGCAGAACAATCCGGATTTTAGTGAAACCAAAAATGATAGGATCTAATTGATAATATCTTTCCAACGAATCCGACCAATCAAGATTTCATAGCGTGAATCAAAAGATATGTCCAGTTGAAAATTCTGAATAGTCGCTATGGAATTCAGGCCCTTAAAAATAGGAATTTTGCAAATGACCTCGGATTTGGACGAAACCACTTTTTTTGGATCCGCAGTGTCAAATTATTGCTAGATTCCAAATTTCATAATTTTTCGAATCAATATGTGAGCGTGGCAAAGGAAAACGCATTTGACCGGTTTCAGTTGATTTTAATCGACTGGAAATTGACCATTTTTCAAACGGTCTCAGAATTCGACGAAACTAGTTTTGTTAGGACCGTATCGTCAATACGAAGCTAGAAAATATTTTTCTGGAATTTTTAAAGTTAATATGTGACCCCGGTAATTTGAAATGTACGTTTAAAATTCAATATAGTGATTTAAATGTAAACTCAACGGAAACTGATTGTAACGATCGAATCAGCTTACGATGCATATCCCATTGTGTTCGGAATGGGGGTAAAACGCTATAGACGACAGGCGGTGGGCCTCGTTTCGAGGTCGTATGTGAAGGTCAACTTTTTGAAAATAAAATAATTAAATTAATTAAAAATTAAAAACCCCCTTCCTCCTTTCCTTATGCTCTGCCCCCCCCCCCCCGATATTTTCGATTCAGAAAAACTAAAAAAAAAAAGGAAAAGGCGATCGCTCCACCAGGGAGGCCGCCGCCCAGCCTCCTGGCGCCGCCGCGCCGAGCGCAGTTCTCCCCTCCCCCTCCGCCTTCTTCCCCCGCAACCTCGCTCCTCCTCCTTTCTGAAACCGACGCGCCTGAGACCCTCGAAACCGCACCCCTTTCCAACCACCCTCCTCCGCTGTTCAACCACCGCGCCACCCGACATCAGGCGCCACCTGACCACCCCGCGCCGCCTGACCGCCCCCCCCCCTCTGTAAGTTTTTTTAATTAATTTATTTTATTTTTATTTTATATAAATAGAGGATTTTGAAACTGATTTTTTTTAGGATTTAAAAACTGATTTTATTTTTTAGATTTTAAATAGAAAAAGATTTAAACTTTAAAATAGAAAAGACGGAATTTTTATTGAGTAGAAGAAGTAAAAATATGATTTTTATATTTTTAAAGTATTAAAAATATAATCTTTATGGGATAGAGAATATAAAAATATCATCTTTGTATATGTAGCGAAATAAAAATCTGATTTTTATTTTATATACGTTGAGATAAAGTGGTAATTTTTATAATGATGAAATCTATATTTTTATAAAGAAGAAAACTTTATTTTTATAAAGGAGAAAACTTTATTTTTATAAAGGAGAAAACTTTATTTTTATAAATGCGAAAACTTTATTTTTATAAAGGCGAAAACCTCATATTAGAAAAGGCGAGATCTTTATATAGAAAATAGAGAAGTAAAAATATAATTTTTATATATTGAATAGCATAGTAAAAATTCGATTTTTAAATATATGAAGTGATTATAAAAATATGATTTTTAAATTGAAAGTGAATAAATAAAAATGTGATTTTTATTTTAAAGACATCGAAATATAAAAATGTGTGATTTCTATATGTAGTGACTTCGGGCAACGAAAGTGACAAAAGGCGAGAACGACAAGATTTTCTACATAAGAAGAGTCGTGGGGTTTGGTTTAGCTAGTCGGTGAGAATTTCTCACCTTTCAATTTCTTTTTTTAGTTATCTATATATACTAGGATGCAGACGGTGCTTAGTAGCACCCGACACAATCGTCCACAAACCATGGACTTGTTTGTTTGGTTGCATAGATTAGTTAGATGATTAGATTTGAAATTTGAGTTGTTTGGTGAAATGAAATTGATTTGATTGATGTGTGAATGGCGTGGGCCTTCACTAGACCGGGGATAAGGCTAGGCCTTGTCCTGTTTCTAGTATCGTGCCGTTATGCCGCCGAAATTTTCTAAAATAAGTTAGAAAAATAAAAATATCATTTTATTTAAAGAATGAACTGAATAGAAATTCATATGTTAAGATAAAATGTTTTATCGTTAAAAATATAATTTTTAACGTGAAATGAATAAAATAAAATATTCATTTACAAACCGGACGGTTTGTTTATGTACACCTATTTGAAGGACATTGATTGGGACGATAAATTTCACACATCGCCCAACTGCACGAATAAAATCTGTGTTTGATTGTTTGAAACCCCACACGGGTATTGGGATGAAATATGAAGTTCACTCATCCTGATTGATTAAATATGTCGATCGATTGATCGACAGGCTGTTATAAGCGTTAGATATCTATATTTGATGCTTATACAGTGCAGTGCACTTTGGTTGATGGTTGATTATTTTTCAATGCTATTATATACATGTGTTGAACGAAATATTTTAATAATAAAATTTACATCTTTATCAATATAAAATAAAGGTTCATGTGTTGACTGTACTCATTCTTTGAGATTAGTCATGTGTTGAACGAAATATTTTAATAATAAAATTTACATCTTTATCAATATAAAATAAAGGTTCATGTGTTGACTGTACTCATTCATTGAGATTAGTCATGTGTTCAACGAAATATTTTAATAATAAAATTTACATCTTTATCAATATAAAATAAAGGTTCATGTGTTGACTGTACTCATTCGTGAGATTAGTCATGTGTTGAACGAAATATTTTTATAATAAAATTTACATCTTTATCAATATAAAATAAAGGTTCATGTGTTGACTGTACTCATCCGTTGAGATTAGTCATGTGTTGAACGAAATAATTTAACAAAAATAGTCACACGTGGACGGTACTCATTCATTGAGATTAGTCGTGTGTTGACAAATAGAAATATCTGAAATAGAATATTTGAAAATAGAAATATATGAAGCCGTGTTGATTAGATTGACGCCATTTTGACGTGAACGATATTTATATCAATTTTATTTCGAAATGAATTGAATATATAACGATTTCGAAATAGATTGAATTGAAAACGATTTCGAAATAGATTGAATTGAAAACGATTTCGAAATAAATTGAATTGAAAACGATTTCGAAATAGATTGAATTGAAAACGATTTCGAAATAGATTGAATTGATAACGATTTCGAAATAGATTGAATTGAAAACGATTTCGAAATAGATTGAATTGAAAACGATTTCGAAATAGATTGAATTGATAACGATTTCGAAATAGATTGAATTGAAAACGATTTCGAAATAGATTGAATTGAAAACGATTTCGAAATAGATTGAATTGAAAACGATTTCGAAATAGATTGAATTGAAAACGATTTCGAAATAGATTGAATTGAAAACGATTTCGAAATAGATTGAATTGAAAACGATTTCGAAATGAATCGAAAACGATTTCGAAATAGATTGAATTGAAAACGATTTCGAAATGAATTGAATATATAACGAATTTGATTTGAATAGAAAACGAATTTGGTTTCAATTGAATATATAATGAATTTGAATCGAATAGAAAACCACTTTGAAATTTTAATTGAATAAAAATGAATTTTAAAACGAATTGATAAGGAAAGATTAAATTTTGATTTGAATTGAGATGGAAGTGGAAATGTTTTTTAAACGAATTCAAAACTATTTATATAATTCGTTTTAAATATTAATCGACGAAATATATATTATATATATTATATATATAATATAATGGCCTGAATAGAACGCGTCGCGCCGCGGCAGTTCGTGAATTTCGACCATTTATTTCAAACGGACATTACGGGAGATCCGACCGTCGGATTCTCCTAAAACCAGAACCGTTGGGTTCGTATCGAAAAGAGCTTTCTATTGAATATTAGAAATTCAAAATCTAACGGTTAGATTTGGAGATACGTCCAAATCAAATTTGAAAAAGGTCGCTATAAGTGCAGTTCGATGGCCGTTGATGGAAATCGACTGTACGGACCTTGATAAAATTATTAAAAATAGTAATAACTTGTGTAAAATCATAAGAAATGATTTGGGAAAAATTGGGGTGAAAAACTCCATATTTGAAAAGATAAAAATGGATTTTTATCGAAATGAACTAGTTTTGAACTAAATTTAAAACCCGATTATTTTTAAATAAATAAATTAGATTTAAAAAGGGGTTTTAAATAATCGGAATTTCTAATATATTTGATGGAATTTGAAATGGGTTTATCGTGAACAGTGTTTTAAATAACACTAGTCTTTAACCCGATAACAAATAGAATGTGATTTGGGTTTGTCGTGAACTGTGTTTTAAATAACACCTAGTTCTTTAACCCAGTAAAAGGAGTTCTAACGAATCTGCAATTAGATTGAAATGTGAATCTATAATCTAAATTATCAAATTTAGAAATGAGCGGGAATGGAGTATTACCAGTTTTGCTCCAAAGCGATAGTTAAATCTTTAATTAGATTTGAACGTGAAATGGTAATTAATTTTACCGATAACACCACGGTGTTAGATATGGAGTATTACCAGTTTTGCTTCATGGGATGAATAGGTTGGGATTGGGAAATAAAATAAATAATTACTTCGTTACGGTTCGCTAATCTCGGCTAGTTGGAAAAACCATAATTTGGTTTTAAATGACATCCAAAGGAAGATTACAGGATAAATTTTAAAGAATTTATCTTGGATAAAATTAATGGGAACCTTTCCCTAAGAATGTGGAATTTAGAAACTAGTTGTAGGTTGGCTAAGAAGAATGGTTTCCTGGGTATTGATCTGATGTTGGTTTCGGCCTTCGGGGTTAATGTTTGGGAAATTGTTCTCTTGCTAATTTGCGGTTAGTGACTAATGAATTGGAATGAGGCGTATGTTGTGTTTGTGTAACATTTGTTTTAATATACGCGGGTTATTCGGAAAGGCCGGGTTTATACCCATTCTGAATAACCGATTCGACGATATGTCGAAGATGAAGACGGTGGTCGAAGACTGGAAGTCTTCACATCGTTTGGGTAATTACTGACGATCCTGATTGGGCTGTACACCCAAGAGGATGGAAATAGTTGGTGGTCGTCCAGACGTACTTGGAGATGGATGGATATGCGAGGAAAGTGCCTCCGGTTTCGTTCAGCTCCAGAACGAACTTGAAAATGGATTGTGTGTCTGACACTGGATTTTATTCTGTGTTGATTGATTTCTATTAAATATACATCTGTTTGGCGGCGGAGAATTTATTCTTTTGCTTAACGCCCTTCTCTGAGACGTACGAGCTCAGAGGTTGTATGTCGATGGACATCAGTCGTATGGCATGAATTGCCTGTGTGGCACGCTAAGATGCAATGATCAAGGCTTCTGTTGAAAAGCAAAGTCTTGTGGTTGATGATCAAAGCACGCCTACGTGGCAGCTTTGTGTATAACGTGAATTCGCGAGCCTCACACCTCGGTATGAGTTAAAAAGGGATACGGACTGCAGGGAGAGCACGACGTTCCTTTCTAGCTTTGGTGGTGTCAGTGACTTACCAGCCCTGACATTTATATATTTTTCACCTTTGTGGTTGTTGGATGAGGCGCCTCGATTATAGGTCTGTAAGGACTGGGAAACGTGTGTTCAGGCATAATTAATCCTCTAACGTAAGTGAGGACCGGCCCTGAAGATCCAGGGGTTACCCAGTGTGCGTAACCCTGAGGCATTTGCTAGAGTGTCTCGAACGCGGAGAGGAGCTTGCCCCTTGCCTCGACTCATGACGGAAATCCAATTTCCAATACGAGATATTTCGGCTTTATTTGTAGAGCCTAGTATGGCGACATAGTAGCATGGGATACTATGCCGTCTATGATTTATATTTATGATTGAAATTGTTTTGACACTATACACTTATTATAGTATCAAATGATTTGTTTTAAACGTACCAAGCATGTTTGGCTGTTATAAGGTAAAACCCTATCCTCCGGTTTGCGTTGCATTGTGTGATGGGACCTGGGTCTTATAATAGCTTCATTTTCTAAAAAGCATTGCGTTATTTATTCTATGCACTGATATTCTTGGGAGGAAACCCGTTCCGTGTTATACGGCGTGGTCCCTTGAATTACTCTCTTTTAAAGTAAAGTTTAAATAACTGTTTTAGTTCTCACACCAGTCACATGACTGACCTGGAGTTTATTGTTTTAACCTAAACTCTGGGTGCCCCTATTTTCCGCACGGGCAGCTAGTAGTTTTGGTTTTGCAGATTTATATTCACAGGATCCTGGTTTACAGCTGGAATGATATCCGGAAAGCTCTGTATCCGTATATCACCTTCAGTTGTGCTTTATATTATTTTCCGCTGCTATGTAATTTATTGTAATCTCTGATATTTATCAAATGTAATTTATTCATTCATACTCTGTATATTCTTGTATTCTGATGGAATTGTTGTAATAACAATGAAATGTTCTTCTGTTTGTGTTCTGATTTGTCCTGTTCTCAACGATCAGGGATTTCGAACGGTCTAGATCGGTTTAACGACTGATTCGGATTGAGCGAAATTCCCGGCCGTCACATTGAGATATCACCCAACATATCTATTGTGCAACACCTAGTTCAAGTACTTTCTTCAGAGGTTAAACGTCTTCAGAATAAGGATGTGCTGATCTTGAAGATTCAATGCTATGCTAATCCTAGTGATTATACTTGAACAAACAGAGAATTCATCGAGCAATCTTATCCCTATTTTCTATCTTTCGATGTTGAGGTTGACAATTTTCATTTAAGCCTATCTATTTTCGTTTTCTAAATGATATAAAAAGTGTTGAATACAACTCTTCTCTAAGAAACTACGAGGGCGACATTTTTTAAGAGGGAGTCTTTAACAACCCCGGTCGAGTGATTACCTGTATAAGAAAATTATAATGGTGTTCACAACGTAGTTTTTAGAAGATAACTCATAAAATCCTTTAGGTTGAACAATCTTAGGGTTTTGGAGTAAAAAATAAGATTAGGGTAAATATGATGAATTAAATAAAATAAAATAATAAATAGATTCAATTCAATATTAATTTATCAAATAAATTTAAATATGGAAAAAATTAGACAAAAAATTTTGTAATGTGAATTTTTGGCAAAAATGTGTGTTAAAGGATTTTTGTGCGCCTAAATTCAGTAATTTGTAAATTATTATTAAAACATGATTTTTATTGTAAAAGTGTATTTCTAAATTTAATTGAGTTGCAAATGATAATATAAAATATGAAACATTGATTAAAAAACAATATTTGAGTGTTATAAAATTTCTAATATGGTTAAGTAGTTATTTGGCTAAGATAATGTATTTTGTTTAAATTTATTTTTTAACAATGCAAGCTTTAAACAAGAGAAATGTAAAATAAGTATTTTAACTAAAAATATAATTTTTAATATGTTTTTTGTTAAAAATAATGTTTAAATTATTTCAAAAGATTGTATACATGCTTGTTACGATTCTTATAAGTTAAAACAATGCCAAAATGCGATTAAATTATATTAAAATGGTATAGAAGTGTATAAAACATGTGTTAATAAGTGTTAATTATAGCTTTAAGCCTAGTTAAGCCGAAAGCATGACTTTGTTAAACTTAATTTGGTCCTAACCAGGCCCAATACCCAAATTAGTTACCAGAAAGAAAAGGCTGGAAAAGGGAAAGGAGAAATACGTAAAACATTTCATCTTCTTCCTCCTAAAAGTAATCTGGAGAAAGAAGATTAGAATCCTTCTCCCCAATTCTCAAACCCAAGCTATAATTCAAATAATATTAAGGAAAAACTTATGGATCCTATTTCTAACAAGCAATTTACTTAAAATAAAGGATCTATCTATCTAAATTCTTAAATTTAAGAAGGCTGTTCACTGTAAATTTCATTTTTGGTTTGCATGTCTCTATTTTGAACTTTTACAGATAATTATGACCAGGCTTAGAGCTTTTCAATCTTCTTGCCAAATCATTGATAAATTCGCTGCTAATAATCAAAGTTTAGTTCAAATTTGCTCTTCTTTCTTAATTATCATTGCATGTTAAGAAATATGTTTTTTCTGTATGGATTTGGTTTATTATTAACAAAAACTTATGTTGGTCTTGTATCTTCATCAATTCATGCCAGAATTTTTTTAATCTTATAACACCTAGCATTTTTAATTAAATAAAATTTTGAAAAGATTTCAAAAATTGGTCACAGAAGTAACGTCTTTGCATTCGTGGCGATTTTCTGATCAATGTGGACCTATGGTTTACAGGAAACGAATTTAAGATGAAAAAATATCTTTAAATGAGATATCATAACAAATGTGAAAATAAGGCATAAGAAGAAAACTAAAAAGAACAATGACCACCATTGTTTTTAGTCTTGTTAACAATAGCCTATGTAGTCCAGTTGGTAGGAGCATGTGTCTCCCAAGTGAATGGTGCAAGTTCGAGTCCCGTTAACGCCATTTTTTAATTTTAGAGGGAAGGCTAAAATAATATATATTCTAAGAGGAAAATATGTATAAATGCACATATAAGAAAATATCTGTACTTTATGGTTCTTTAGCAGACCTATATAAATATGGAAAAGCTCCCGAGCGATTTCCATGCATTCAGATGTAGCCCTATTATAGAACTTGGGGTACAATAGACAATACATATGTAACGACCCAAGGATTTTCAACCCCGAAAATTGATATAAAACACAACGTCGACTATTCAATTATTAGAAACACCGGATAGTTATTAGAAAAAATTCGAGGGTGAGATAAAAAAGAAAGAAATATTAGAATAGAAGAAGAACCAACATAACATAGAGTCTCACATCGCAGTGTAACAAAATATAATATAGAAATAAAACTTTGTTGAGAGCTTTAAAATAAAACTTACAATCATCTGTCCTCATATACAACACACAGCGCAACACACACTAAACATATATCATACGTCTGAACTCCTCCAACACATCTTCTGAAATCCATAGCATTTCAACCTGAACCTGTACAACCTGGTCTAACCCGAGCATTACAAACGCCGGATCAGTCTGGTGAACCAGAGTGAGAAAACTCATTAAGTTTAAAGGTATCACATAACTTTATTTTTAAAGTCAAAATCTTTTCGAAATAAAAGGATAATCGTAAGACAAAATACACACATAAATACGGATGGGTTTTACCTTACGATAACCCAAAGCATTTTTGAAATCATATCTTTTCTGATATTATAATAATGTCTAAATACAAATAAATAACAATCTAGTCGAACGCTTGGATCTCACGCTCTACATACATAGTATACAATCAAAACCGCGAGCGCTTATTGGAGAATGGATTTCCATGGAAAGGTATGGGCAACCACCTTTCCGACAGTGTATCTCTAGAGAGGAATACGCCGAGTTCAACTAGAACATCTTGCAACCTAGGCTAAACATGACCAGCCATTCACTTTGCTTGAATGTTTCGAATATATTGTCACCTATGGTTGCTAGCAACATAACTGTTCCCGGGAGATACATAAGCGAAATGCAGTAACAAATATGAATATTCTCTAGATGGTGACAATACACCCTAATGAAAGAGCCCACATAGCCATGCGACCTACCCAATTTTTACCATTTCCCGGTTGGTGAGGCTTGAGGTCATAAATACGTTTAGAACATTTGGCTATCATTCACTCTGAATGCCACATCTTCAAATCCACTAGATATCACTAATTGACGTACAGAAAAATACTCTAGTTGTTAAGATAAGAGAAGTGCCCCTCTCCGCCACCAACCATGGTACATTTAAAGAAATCAACGTACGTAATCCCTTTGGAAATACTCATTCAGACATTCTTCCATACAAGTCATCCAGGAACAGGATGAACCGAAGGTACCCTCCTACCAGATCCTAGGTATCACCCTATAGATCAGTAGTGAGTAGTCCTTGTAATTTAGACACGATAGAACCCTAGTATATCTCCGCGTCGACTCAGAGATTTTAAGAGGTCCTTCCATTTATGAAGATCTAGGGTCTTCATTTGCTCCATCTCTATAAATATCTGATATCTTCTTTGTTTTCGTATTTGCTGGTCGGAATGGTATTCAAATATAAATTCGATCCCGGTCTTTCCATACCAACAATCGTACTGGCCAGATTTGATAGTCGGTTATTTAACTATCAAACAAACAACCATATAATCATAAAATAGACATAGATTTACCGGTTCAGTACTCAGCATCAGTTGGCTTCTTTAAACAAAAATATTCATTTAATAAACTTCAAAATCTTTTAATAATTTGAATATAGCTTTTCACTTCATATTTTAATATAAAAGTGTCCTCAAGACAATCTTGGACTGTGCCTCTCTTCGTTTGTACTTGCGACTTACATTTTAGTGAAGGAAAGGTCTGGGTTTATTTTTATTTTCTTTGTATGGGTTAGATTGTGTTGAGAGAAAGGGAGGTATCAATAAATAATAAAAGAAGAGGGTAAACAGAGCACTGTTCCGGTTTAGGCAAGAAGAAATGACAAGAGGATATATTTTTATAGAGAAGAACAAGAGGATAGAATCAACGTCTATCATAGTACAACATAGCTAGCATTGTAGCTGAAGACTAGGATGGTTTGGAGTACGTATTTTCTTTTCATATATGTAGGGTTAAGCTGTACTTCGTCTGTTCGTTAATTGCTTAATCGTTAAGCTACACAAATATTTTTCTTTTACGCTGCAGCTTTTTAGACCATAGGTAGGTGTACCCCATTCCTTTGAAGTTAAGGTTTCATTTTATTTTCATTTCATATGGTGCTAAATTTAACTGCTAACCATTGTTTACCAAGTATATATGGTAAGTTGTTAATTAATTGTCATAATTTGAGAACATAATATTGATATTCCTACTTCCACTAATATATAATATATCGAACAATTGCTCGTGTGCGAAGCACTGGCCTCATCATAAGGTAGGCAGCGCATTGATTTTAATATTCTATTTTGTATAATTATAATATTTCATGTTAAAAGATATTCAAATTATATGAAAATCCTTTTATATTATATAAAATAAACATTATCGTTTATTAACGAACTCCATAACGACTATTTCAAGATTTGAATTGGACATAACTAACAATCTACAACACGAAATCTCCAATTTTCTCTTTCATTAGAAAAATATAATCAAATAGATCCAAACATTTCGTGTTACACCGAATTCCGACTTATATCTGATTTTATATATTCAATTGAAGTTCAAAACTCAATATTACGAACTACCGCGCCATTTCAAGCTCGATTTATAAATATATATAAACTAAACGTTTAAACTTCATTATATAAACAAATTATATATTTTAAATCCATTTAAAATTCCATATCCATATTTAAAATAACAAAATAAATTAAATATATGACTACCAAAAATACGGGACATTACAACGTACATGTGAGGATCCAGATACATGCATGCCGCACCGAGTGGTGTATCATAGACACTAGGGCATTACTTCATGTCGAGACTTGATTCAACCAAGGAGATTGAATATGTCAGTTTGTAGGCTTATGTAGCATAGCGATAGAAGTTCTATGCGGAACATGGCATAGTTTTATGGAGATACGTACATCGCTCCGGCATTGGAAGAGAGTTACAGATGTTTCTGTGGCGTGATGGTGGAGACCGTGCGAGGAGGGTACCATGGGAAGTACCTTGATATTGGGGTAGCTATATATATATATTATATCAGGTTAATCCGCTGGGAGGTAGATGAGTACGATGTGTGTGTAAAGCCTTGAGTGTTATTAAACCATGTGTAATTTAAGTCCAATCACCAGAACTTGTGTTCTGATCCCCTCCTCATAATACACTCGCAGGTTAGGCATTTGGCAGAGATATGACAGCTTTCGATACTTGCTTCGCAGTATTATTATTTTGGTAAAGCTATATTTGATTACATTATATTTTATTCCATTCCATTGTGAGATGTTTTCTGAGCTCTGATACGTTTATTATCTCTGTCTTTTCTGCAGGATATTAGACAAGCCAACCCGAGTTTCGATAAAATGGGATTTTTGAAAAAAAATCGATCTATCGAAATTCAGATTGTTACATTTGGTACCGGAGCTTAGCTTCAGGATTCCTGTATAGATAGTGAGTGAACATATTTGTTTTTTTAAATATATATATAATATATTTACACCTAGATCCATAAAGGAACCCACTAAATAGGAAGAGCACTTTATGCAAAGAGTGGGGATATAAGTTATACACTAAAGTAATGATTATGGAAATATGAGACCCTTGGGTAGTTTGTGTGAAAAATGTACGATGTGTTTGGTATTGGAGAAAGATGTATCCCATATGTTAGTGCTTTGGATTACTGGATTTGATAGTTGAGCCTTATAGATTTCGAAAAAAGTAAGGCGAAAAATGGATAAGGAATATATATTTGAGAGAAATGACTGTGGGAGTATCTAGAAAAGTCTAGGTAAGTTGGAAACCCACTTTGAGTCTAGCCCCATTGCTAACGTTTGAGAACTTGAATTTATGAAAAATTTTGAGTAACAGTTTATGGTGTTTTCAAGTTTTAAAGTTAAAAAGTTATAATTTTGAAATATGTACGAGCCAAATTGTGTAGAAACAAATTTTGAAACGAAAAGAGGTATTTTCAAAAATAAATAAATATGTAAGTGACATATTTGAAGAAGTACATATTGGATTTTGGAGAAAATGTGAATAAAATGGGGTATATTTAGAGATAGTGATTTCTTGTGAATTTTTGGCTAAAATGAATTCTTTCAGAAAAAGATGCACAATATAGAGCATGTATAGCTCGCTAATTTATAAGTTATAAAGTATAAAAGGATTAAAAAGCAAAGCATAGAAAAGATTGCACTTTTTTTAAAAACTAAAATTTTCGGTAAAGAAAATTTTGAAGTTCTCTATTCTTTTGACAACAATTTTTGATAATTGTTTTGACCTAAAATTTTGTTGGGTGGACAAAATAAGTTGTAAAAGTTAAGAGTAGAGTAGATGTTTGCACCTAGATGTAAGTTATTGAACTGACATTATAAACATGAATGGCTGTGAAACTGATATAGAATTAGTTGTCCTTATATACTCCAGTTTTTAGTGATTTGAAAAAAAAAAAGTTTTGCATTTTTTTGGGATGACATATTTTTATTGTTTAACAAAGGAAAGTTTTAATGTGGAAAAATAAAGTTTCGATACTTTTAATTTTTGGAAGAAATATGAAATGCAGAATCCAAATCGCGTTTTTAAAATCATGGAGTATGTAAGGATTAGTACCTAGGGAAGGCAGGAAATATTTTTGAGTCTATGAAGTAAATAGCAAGGAGTATTTTGAAATAATACTAAGTTCCCGTAAAATGTGCAAGCATTATAGAGCCTAGGTAGTTGCTTGGAAAAGACTGTTAGTACATAGCAAGGACTAATGGTGACTACTAGATGGTAAAGGGTAAGAAAGTGTTTAGGTACTTTGGTTTGGACTTTTCATTGCCAGAGGAGACATGGTCCTAGGATTCTTAGCCCTTAGTAGTAGCTGTGTAGAGTGCTTGCTTTCCTGTTTTGGTTGAAGAATTAGAAGTCTTATTTGAAGACTAAATTTAGATCAATGGATTAAGTTAAATAAGCTAAGAAAAGAGTAATGACATAACTAAAAAGGAAACAACAAATCCAGTAAAGCAATAAACGTGGCAGTTAAGAAAAAGTGGAAAATTTAAAAAAAAATTGGGTTTTCCTAAGTAAGTTGAAAAAGAAAGTTTATAACAGAGAAAATATTCTTATGTCGACTGTGCTTGGATAGGAAGATAGGAAATCTTTGTATAATATTTGCATAAAATCTAAGTAAAGAAGGAAAAAGGTACATAAAAGAAAAACGGAAAATGTCAACTTTTCTGTTTTCCATTTCTTTTGTAACATAAGAAACCAAATTTAGAAAATTAGATTTTATTGAAATTCGAAAATTTAAAGTTGGTTGATATGGTTTTGGATGCAAACATTGAATGCTACGCTCTTTCCTTGAAAGAGTGTAGGAAAATTTGGATGAAAAAGTATTTTGATTTTCAAAATATTGCATTCATGTAGAAATTGCCAGTATATTTAGATGTGTGCATCATGTTTCCAAAATATTTTCAAATAAATTTTGCATTCATATTGGAGGTACCACTTAGACATACATTACATTCTTGTATTATTATGTTGTATTACATTTTGCACAAGTGCACAAATGGTTGCAAAAGTTGGATGAACACATGATGGTTGTAAATTAATGCGACAAATTACTTAATTTTACCCTTACCAAATTATGGAGACGAAATTTCTAAGGGTGGGAGAATGCACCACCCTGCATGTTTAATTAAATAAAATTTTGAAAAGCTTTCAAAAATTGGTCACGGAATTAACGTCATTGCGTCTGTGCAGTTTTCTGATCAATTTAGACATATAGTTTGTAGGAAACAGATTTAAGATGAAAATGATATCTTTAAATGAAATATTACAACAAACGTGAAAAGAAGGTATAAGAAGAAAACTAAAAAGAATCATGACCACCATTGTTTTTAGTCTTGTTAACAAAAGCTTATGTAGTCCAGTTGGTAGGAGCATGTGTCTCCCAAGTGAGCAGCGCAAGTTAGAGTCCCGCTAGCGCCATATTTTTATTTTAGAGGGAAGGCTAAAATAATACATATTTTAAGAGGAAAATATGTATAAATATACATATAAGGAAAATCATACATAAAAAAATAAGTACAAAATTATATGTATACATGCAAATGTAAAAATATGTGTATGTGTGAGCAAAAATATATACATATGAAAGAGAAATCGAAAGTAAACATGCAATCAATTAAAATAGGTAAGCATTTAATGACGGCATGACGTCGTTTGAATTTTGAAAAAGAAACAAAGGTTGTGCGTATATATATAATCACAAATTCAAATGTTGAAATAAAAAGGTGCAAGATAAAAGCATAAAGAAGTTAATGCATAATAAATGAATAATGGGCCAGAAATCAGCTGCCTTTGAAATAAGAGTGCATAAAAAGGACTAAAACAAAGCATCATTAATTGCATTGATTAACGGACAAGGAATGGAAAGATTATATGCGTATATACACGCATAAATTCAAAATTCAAACTTAAAGATAAGTTATAACTAGAATATTATAATTCAGTTGTGTATATTAAGTAAAGAAATGAACGTCATTAATCAACATTAAAACCAGAAAGAAGATCTGTTTTGTGTGACGTGGATTTATAACATCAACGGTTCAGATTTTAGTTGATTAAATCCGACGGTCTCCAAACTTTCTTGTATACCTATAAATAGACTAGCAAGGCCTAACTTTAATCTTATATTTCTGTCATGATGCCTAGACTCTGCCATTCACTTCTTCCTCCAAATATTTTCAGAAAAATAAAATATTAGTTTTAGGAAATTCTGATTCATGATTTGAAGATAAGAGATATATATCTACAACATATGTGTCTAAAATTCTGATCAACATGAGGTAAGTTCTAGAATCTGGTTTATTTAGATTTCTCTTCCTTTTTTCCTCTTCTTTTAGTATCAGATTTGTAAATCCATAGTTGTTTAATATTAGAATCAGTTAGGGAGGCCATGTAACAACAAATCTGGATTAGATTCATGGATTGGAAAGTTGTTAGGTGAGTGGGTTAAATAATACCTTTTTAAATAACGGTATATCTATCATTTGCATTCCCCACTATATTTAATATGTTGAACAATTGATAATTGTTGAAATTGACTATTAAACTTGTTTAGAATATGTTGAAATTGTTACTGTTGTATAAAACCAATTTCCAAACACTGAAATTG
The DNA here is from genome assembly GCA_030737875.1 of Allium sativum. NCBI lineage: Eukaryota > Viridiplantae > Streptophyta > Magnoliopsida > Asparagales > Amaryllidaceae > Allium > Allium sativum. The sequence continues at coordinate 252,634,343 of CM060927.1, read as the reverse complement.
TGGAACTTGAACTAACCATAAGTAAATTCTTGAGAATTGAGTTGCCTAATTGGCAAAGAATATTTACAGTAATTATGAACAGCGTATGGAATAGGAAATTAATATCTAACGTAGAAATAAAAAGGGAAAAATTGATAGTGGACTGAGTTAGCTGGATTTGGGGAAAACGATATATTTCTGTAACGACAAATTACTGAGGACTAGTTGTAAAAAAAGGAGAAGAAAAAGCGATTCATGTGAAATAGGTATTTTTTTACCGTATTGCAAACTAATCGAATAAAGTGCATGTATATATCCACATTTAAAATAAAGAAAATGGCTTGCAAATACGGATCTAAGTCGGTGTGCGTTATGGAAATAAATTTTTATGTCTTTCTACAAATCAAACTAACGAGGTGCATTAAAGGTTTTCCTAAAATAAAGGAAATCTACATGACAGGAATTAAAGAAGATATTTCATAATTACATGGAAAATTTACAGTAATTTTGAAATTATAAATAACTGCACTAAGACACGAGGTTAAGTTCAACTTGTGGCAGAAGTCTACCCGAAACCACCCGGCAAATCCAGCATCCACAAGTGGTCAGCTTAATGTGAGAGGTCTGGTGCATAAAGATACATATATGAATATATGTATGTAACGAAAAATAAATAAATGGAATTAATTGTAATGAATGGATGTTACAAAAGTAAAAGTTTTGTTAATGTTAAAGAACCAAGGAAAATGTGATAAACGGAGAATGTAACCAATTATAATTAATTACATTAATGAGAATGCAATATAATAGGTAGGCTTGTCCTAGGGACAAGTCAAAATTATGTCATGGGTTATGATAAATAAAAAAAGGGAACTTATTAATAAGCCATAGTTAAGAGTACTAAGTTAATAAGTAAAACAACAATAGATTGTGATGACAGTGTAAGGGTTATGATCAAATAAGGAAGAATGAGGTAAACTTATGGAATGAAATAAGTTGTACTTAATTTTATATATATATATATATATATATATATATATATATAAAGTAACATGTTAACAGAAAACATGTGGATTGAGATAAGATATACTTAATTATACATTAAGTAGAACATGTTATTGTAACTTATGAACATAAAATTGGACAATGAATGACATTGTAATAATGTAAAAAGATTGTAGATTACTTTCGTTAAATACAATCTAGGGAATAACATGTTATTGGCTTATTAATGGACTTAAATGGGTTAAGTATATCACTGAATTAATAAGCAAGAGGGGTCCATTCCTTAGAGATATAAGGGGCTCAGAGAAAATCTGGTAAGTTGAAAGAAAAGATAAAAAGTGGATAATCAAGTTAATTGACAATCTGATAAGATAAGACAAGCGCACGATTAAAAGATTAGACATAGGATCTAATAACACGCTAGTGTAATGTGCTTGGACCAGTTCGCACGTACGAAGGTGAAGAACCCAACAGGGTAGATCATAGAGGTGTCTGGAGGCATGGGAGGAGCACGTCCATCTGATTCTTCTGCTTGATTTTCTGCTTGTTGACTCTGCGAGACAGCAAGGAAGCATGCGGCTTCCGAGGGACATGGTAAGGTACTCCGTGGGGGTCCTTTATTGCGGTGCATGCTCAGGCTGTACTCGTAGAGGTTGGGTCTGCGTGTTACCACCCGGTGAGTATACCTTGACTGCAATGTAGTTGACAGTCAGAAGACTGTGGCGGTTTGACATTGGGTGATTCGACGATTTGCCTACAAATAGGATGGTCAGGACCAAATTAAGGATAGTAATCGTCGGGTACCTGTCATCGGTAGTCATTGTGACGTGGAAAGACTTGAGCTAAATCTACAGTTCATCGATCTTTCACTATCAAGACTTTGGTTTTGGGACACGTCAATTTGGATGTAGATTGTTTACTAGGGGCACGTCACTCAGCTCTTGATGTAGTCTTTCACTAGCTGAGGGAGGGGTCGAGGTGGGACCAGAGCCACCATAGAAATGTAAACCGTAGTTTAGATATCTGTACTTTAGGCCTCTTTAGCTTACCTATACAAATATGGAAAAGTTCCTAATTGAGTTCTATGCATTCAGATGTAGCCCTATTACGGAACTTTGGGTACAGTAGACAGTACGTATATGTGTGGATCCGGATACATGCACACCGCACTGGGTGGTGTACGGTAGATACTAGGGCATTTACTCAGTGTCGAGACTAGATTTGACCATGGAGATTGGATATGGCAGTCTGTACGCTTACACAGCATAGCGATAGTGAATGTGCGGAACGTGCCATAGTTTTATGTAGATAAGTACATCATTCTAGCATAGGATGTAACAACCCGGAAAATACGAGCCAATTAAAATTTTTTAAATTGGTTATTTTAAAGGAATTTAAACAATTGAAATATCATATTTCAAAAAAATAGTGAATTAGAAATAATGTGGTAGTTTGAAAATTTGAATTCCTACTTTGACTGACTGCACCGGGTGCAAAATATAACGGATTTTAGTGAAACCAAAAATATTTAAATCTGTTTATGAATATCTTTCCAACAAATCTAAAAAATCAAAGTTTCATAGCAGGAATCAAAAGTTATGGCCAAATGAATGTTCAGAAAGGTCGCTATAGAGAATATATAGCCCTTGAAAATAGACATTTTGCAAACGACCTCGGAATTCGACGAAACCACTTTTGTTGGATCCGGGATGTCAAACTAATGCTAGGTTTCAAATTTCGTAATTTTTGAAGCTAGTATGTGAGCGTGGCAAAAGAAAATGTGTTTGGTCAATTTCTGTTAAATTGGATCGACCACAAAATGGCCATTTTTGAAACGATCTCAGAATTCGACGAAACTAGTTTTGTTGGGACCGCAGCGTCAAAACATAGCTAGATTTATTTTTCTGGAATTTTTCGAATCAGTTTGTGGCCCTGGTAAATTGAAATGTACGTTCAAATTGAATATAAAATGTTTTATACATTAATTTGAAAAATAACTGACTGTAACAGTCGAATTGGCCTATGAAACATATCCCATTGTGTCCGGGATGGGGGTATTTAGCTAGGGGCGACAGTCGTTGGGTTTGAATTGGTGTCCGTGTGGAGAAACGCTATTTTAAAATTTAATAAAACTTTCGACCAATCAAACTTCTCCATTCATAAATATAAAAAAAATCTCAGATAACCCCCGCCCCCCCTAGACGAACGACGCACGTCGCTCCTCACTTCCCAGGCGATTTCCGATCGCCACAGCCCACGCCCGACCTCGCCACCACCCAGACTCGACAGCGCCGCCTCCCCTCTTCAAATCCGACCAACCCTTGACCCCCCTCGTCGCCCCATCGACGAAAATGACTCTTTCAAAGTCGGCGACTTCCCAGCGCCGCCACCGCCAGATCCGACCACCGATCCCGATGAAACCCCCCTGCGCCTGAAGCCCTTTCCACCCCCTTCGACGTCATACAATCTGATCGGGACGAAGTGCTACAGATTTCATGAATTTTCAAAACATTGTTTTGAATAACTTTGAATGGTATCGGCTTTAGTTATTTTAAATAGAAATTAACGCTTTTAAGTGTTACCAACTTTGAAAAATCATATCTTTGTCATGTGTTGACGAAATTCGATGAAACAGAAAACATCGTGACCGCAATGAGGCTCTCTACGACCTAGAAGAGACCGCGGATATTTCTGAGCTATCTACGATTTTTAGCACCTCGAAAACCAATGTGAGATTTCTATCTGAAATGTGAATGGAAATGTCATGTATAAATTATATAAGCGAAATATAAATTATACACATTTCGTATACCTCATGTACATGCGTTGTGTAAGCTATATGAGCGAAATATGAATTATACATGCATTGTTTAAATGATATGTGTGTTGAAATGCAAGTGAAATATAGATATAATATATATATATATATATATATATATACATACTCCCCTCGTCCACAAACCATGGACGATATTTATTGCTTGTGATTGGCGTGAAAATACGTGGTATGACGAATGGTTGAAAATAATTGTTCGTGGTTGATATTGTTTGATTGTGGTTGAAAAATACCCATTGGTGATTGAAACGAATTTGAAATAATTGTGGAAATGAAAATAAAACATGCCGCCTGCATGCGAAATAGATGCATGAAATCCCCATTATCAAAAACCGCGAGGTTTTAAGGTAGAGCGAGGAGCCGTACTCGGGACGGTGCCGGTTTTAACTACCCTGCCGTTATGCTGCCGAAATTTTGAATAATATTCATGTGTTAGAATTATTTTCACATGTTGAAATTGTTTTCATGTGTTGAAACCAAAGTCATGTGTTGAAACTATATCCATGTGTGGAAAATGCTCATGTGTTGAGAAGTCATGTGATGAAAATTAAATTCATGTGTTGAATGAATAAAGTGTTTAAACAATAAAAATCACATTTTTATAATATATATGAAGTATGTAAAATATTCGCTTTATAAATAAATTGTTTCAACAATAAAAATTTCATCTTTCTTATATGAACAAACTATATAAAATATCCACGTGTGGAAATGCTCATGTGTTGAGAAGTGCGTGTGTTGAAAAGGTTCATGTGTTGAATAAAATCGAACAATAAAATTACATTTTTATTAAAATTATGAAGTGTTAAAAACACTCATGTGTTGAATAAATATTTTAGATGATAAAAATACCATTTTGATCATATATGTGATTTGCTAAAAATATACGAGTGTTGAAATAAATATTTGTGTGCTATGAATATTATTTTTAACATGTAAAGGAACTAAATGAAATAGTCATGTGTTGAGATATATTTTAGTTCGCCAAAAATATCATTTTTGAAAAGTGAAGTGTTAAAAATAACCACTTGTTCAAATAAATATGCATGAGTTGAAATATTCATTAATTAGCTAATGATATGATTTTTGCTTGTGTATGCAACATTGGAATGAATGGTGACTTTAAACCAAATTGAATCAAATATGAAGTTGAATGGAAAATGATTTTATGAGCCTATTGGTTAGCCGCTTGGCTTTTTCTTTTTCTTTTTGAGATGAGACGCCCGTGTGACTATTTGGGTATTTTCCCAACCCCTCCCGTACAAAGGAGGTTAAGACGAAATTTTCCAAAATTTAAAGGCGTTAGTGAAATATTTGAAGTGAAAACGATATTGAAATCGTCGAATGAACTATATTTTTATATATATATATATATATATATATATATAAATATAAATAAAATTAAAACGAATCATGGCCGTGCAGTTCGTGTTTTGAAACCGTGATTTCAAACGACTAGTGCGGGAAATCCGACCATCAGATTTTCCCGAAACCGCAACCGCTGGGTTCGCTTTGGAAATATCTTTCCAACGACACCAACTTTGTAAAGATCCGACGGTTGGATTCTCTAGAATGTTTAATTCAAATCTGAAGAAAAATAGCGCCAGAATCGATTATATTTATATATAAATATAAATATAATTAAATTAAATCGAATAACGACGCTGCAGTTCATATTTTGAAATCGTAACTTCTAACGACTAGTATGGGAAATCCGGCCGTCGGATTTTCCCAAAACTGAAACCGTTGGAATCGTTTTGAAAGGATCTTTCTAATGAAATAAAATTTGTGAAGATCCAACGGTTAGATTTTCTGATATGTGTAAAACAAATTTAGTGAAAAACAGCGCCAGTGCCTCGACACGACCTGAAACGTCGTTTAATTAAAAATGGCGATATATCGTTATATAATATTATAAATGATATAGAATGGAAATAAACCGATTTTGCTGGGTTTGCTTGATTGTGATGGTTGAATGTATTTAACATGAAAATTATATTAAAGAACTGAAATGTGAATGTTGAGTAATTTAACCATGTGAAGAATCGATTTAAAAATCTAAATATACGTGGATTATTTGAAAAAGCCAAGTTAATTTTCATTTCAAATAATCGATCGACGGTGAGAAGTCGAAGAGATGAAGACGGTTCAAGACCGACGATCTTCACATTGGATGGATGGGCACTATTGATGCTCGTGATTGGAGTAGCTACCTTGAAGGAGCTGAAGTAGTAGCCGTCCGGACGTATTGTTGATTGTGCGGATATGCGAGGAATATGGTGCCTCCGGCTTCGTTCAAACCCAGAACGAACTTTTAAATGGACTGTGTATCTGACATTGGATTTTGTTTTGTGCTGATTGATCTCTGTTAAATATATATCTGTTTGGCGGTGGAGAATTTATTCTCTTGCTTAACGCCCTTCTCCGAGACGTACGAGCTCAAAGGTTATATATCGATAGAAATCAGTCGCATGGAGTGGATTGCCTGTGTGGCACGCCTAAGTGGCATATGATCAAGGCTTCTGTTGCAAAGCAAAGTCTTGTGGTTGATGATCAAATCATGGTCTGTGTGACGTAGCTTTGTGTATAACGTGGATTCGCGAGCCTCACACCCCGGTATGAGTCAAAAACGGGAGAAGGACCCAAGAAGTGCACGACGTTTCTTTCTAGCGATGGTGGTGTCAATGACCTACCAGCCCTGACATTTATATCTACTTTTCACCTGTGTGGTTGTTGGAATGCGAGTCGCCTCGATTATAGGTCTGTAAGGATCGGTAAACGTGTTTTCAGGAATAATTAATCCTCAAACGTAAGAGAGGACCGACCTTGGAGGATCCAGGGATTGCTGTGTGCGGTCCTGGGACATTTGCTAGAGTGTTTCGAATGGAGAGGAGCTTGCCCCTTGCCTCGACTCATGATGGAATCCAATTTCCGATACGTAATTGCAGATGTGATTGTATTACTAGTATGGAGACATAGTGGTATGGGTCATTTATGCCGTCTATGATTGATATTTATGATTGAAATCGCTTTTGAAACATATATGCACTAGTAATAATATCAAACACTTTTGTTTTATACGTATGAAGCATTTTTTGTCCATTATAAGGTAAAACTCTATCCTCCGGCTTGCGTTGCATTGTGTGATGGGACCTGAGTCTTATAATGGCTTCATTTTTATAAAAAGCATTGCGATAATTTAATCATTTACTTTATTTCATGCACTAGCACTCATTGGAGTAAACCCGTTCCGCGAAAGTGGCGTGGTCCTTTGATTTGCCTTATTATTGTTGTTTAATAAGTTGGGTAGATTTCTCATACCAGTCCCATGACTGACTCGTAGTTTGTTTCACCTTGTAAACTCGGGTGCCCTCATTTTCACACGGGCAGCCTAGTTACAGGTAGCTGACATATTTTGGCTTGGCACCGCAGTAGAGGTGCATTTTTGGACTCATGGCAAGGCTTGACTACATTGTGATGACCGTGACTTTTCCTCCATTATTGTATATGTATTATGATTCCGCCACAGGCGATGTAGATTGATTATGTATTGTTATGCACTAAGTTGTATCCTGCACTGTGCTCTCAGATGTGGTGATATATATATATATATATATATATATATATATATATATATGATTCCGCTGTCATATTTGTGTAAATTATTCTATTTCTTGTTTATGCTATTATCTGTACTCTGCTTATGATGATTAATGTGTTATATTCCAATGATTATCCTTAACACCGTGGTACGGGGTTTTGCGATCGTCACACCTGGTATCAGAGCTTTGGTTAACCTTAGTTCTAAAATTTAACACATTAAACACTTCGTCAGAATAGAATCAATAGTATTCTAAGGCGAGTAGCTCATTAGAGATAGGACTAGTAATGTCCTATAATGAGCTAAGAAGAATGGAAAAAACAATTTGATAAGTACATCGTTGTCTTTCCTTAAGTTCTTCTGCTTTACCATACAATAAAATTATCGTTTTATGTAGGCTGACTCTTTTCTTGCTTATACAGAACTTGAACAATGGCTACCCGAGCAGCCGCTGGTAGAGGAGGCCGAGCAAGCCGTGGCAGAGGACGAGAAGTCCCAACTGAAGATGGTCCGTTAATGCAACCCCCGGCCGCTCAACCATTCGAGCTTGACTGCGTGGAAAAAAGGTACAAGAACCTAGGAAGCAAAACCTTCTCTGGAACGGGCACTGTAATTGAGGCCCTGGCATGGCTGAAAACATGCGAGAAGATACTAGGAGGCCTATGGCTAGGTGATCAAGACAAAGCTTTCATGGGTGCTTGGCTTCTACAAGAGGAAGCTGAACTATGGTGGGAAGCTCTTACCGCAACAAACAGAAATGCTGGTAGGACATGGGACGAATTCAAAGAATTATTAAAAGAGAAGTATGTCCCAGAGCAGGCCCTTGAGCGCATGCACGACGAATTCGCAAACCTCCAGTAGGGGGATCTCTCGGCGCAAGACTATTTGAACAAGTTTACACAATTATCCCGCTATGCTCCTGAGCTCATCGCCACCGCAAAGTCCAAGAACAAGAGGTTCATCCTCGGGCTGAAGCGAAAGTACCAAGACAGGGCAATGACCCACATCAAGCTGGCGTTTAATGAATTAGTGGAGATGGCATGCAACTATGAGGACTCGGATCAAAGGTACCTGGATCAGGATCATGATAAAAGCCAGGCGGGGAATAAGCGTAAGCCTGCTACAAACCAGCCAGAATCAAGCAATGCGGCGTCCTCGAATCAGCAGACTAGCAGGCCGCCAAAGGGAAGTTGCTACAATTGTGGCAAGGTGGGGCACTACTCAAATGTTTGCACAGCCCCGAAAAGGCAGAAAACCGACTCTCAAGGTTCAAGCCAGGGCTTTCAGAACCCTCGCTCATGCTTTAACTACCGCAGGACAGGTCATCTTTTCAAATACTGTCCTTTGCTTAAGAAGGCCGAGGTTGCTCACGTATATGACGGGACGAACCCGCCGGCTGCTTCCGATGGAGCAGGTAAACCTGATGTTTTGGGAGGTACCCTTATAATTAAAAATATTCCTGTTTTTGTATTTTTTGACACTGGTCCATCACGTAGTTTCATTTCTAGTTACACTGTTAGTAAGTTAAAATTAAAAGTAAGGAGGCTTAAGGAACCAATTAGAGTTCAAAATCCGATAGGAGGCTCTCTTGTCCTCAATTCATATTGCAGAGTGCCTATCTCCTGTTCCTTCTACAAGTTTCCCATCAATTTAATCGTCATGAATTTTTCTGAATTCGACATTATTCTCGGGTTAGAATGGTTAACGAAATATAAGGCAGAAGTTAGATGTGCCGAAAGAATCGTTAAAATTGAAACGAAGCTAGGACATATACTTATACCCTGTCATGGCTCGGATGCAAATAGAAAAGAATTTTGGTCTGCGTTAGAAGTTATCCCACTTCCTTAGAAAAGATTCCTATTGTTAGAAACTATGCGGATGTGTTTGAAGAAGTCGAAAACTTACCTCCGCAAAGAGAAATAGAATTCAAAATTGATCTAATTCCCAATGCCAGACCAGTAGTACATCCAATTCGTAGAATGACTCCAAAGGAAAAAGAAGAATTAGGCGATCAAACTCGTCAACTGCTATGGAAGGGTCTGATCAGACCTAGCTTTTCTAGTTGGGGTGCAGCTGTAGTGTTTGTCTCAAAGTCAGACGGTACTCTTCGATTGTGTGTTGATTACCGAGACCTCAACAAACAGACGCTCAAAAACAAATACCCATTACCCCGCATCGATGATCTGCTAGACCAATTAAATGGGGCGAGAGTATTGTCCCGAATGGACCTAGCTACGGGTTTTCATCAATTGAGAATTGCAGAAGAGTGTGTTCCTTTGACAGCTTTCAGAGATCCAGACATATTTTATGAATGGTTAGTAATGCCGTTCGGCCTATGAAATGCTCTAGCATACTTCGTCGATCTAATGAATAGGGTGTTCAGGGGAGTTCTAAATAAATTTGTCCTCGTATTCATCGATGATATTTTAATATACTCCAAATCAAAACCTGAGCATGAAAAACACTTAGAAAAAGTATTGGAGATTCTGAAAAAGAACGTCTTCAAAGCCAAATTCTCTAAATGTGTCTTCTGGCAAGAAAAAGTGAAGTTCCTTGGCCACGTCGTGTCAAAGGAAGGGATTTCTGTAGATCCGAGCAAAATTACAGCAGTTCAAGACTGGAAACAGCCTACTACACCCACAGAGGTCAGAAGTTTTATGGGATCGGCTAGTTATTATCGAAAGTTCGTTAAGGATTTTTCAAAGATATCCGGTCCGTTAACAAAGCTTACGAAGAAGCACGAGAAATTCAAGTGGACTTCCGACTGTGAGGAAGCTTTCCAGGAATTGAAATCGAAACTGACAACTGCTCCAGTTTTAACCATTATCGATGGCAATCAGGATTTGACGTTTTGTACATATGCTTCTATTAGAGGTCAATGCAAAGAGGCCAAGTAGTCGCTTATGCAAGCCGCCAGCTAAAACCGCATGAGAAGAATTATGTAACTCATGATCTTGAGTTGTTAACAATCGCTTTTGCTCTGAAAATCTGGAGGCATTACTTATTGGGTGAGAAATTCGAACTGTATACAGATCATCAATCATTGAAGTATTTATTCACCCAGAAAGATCTGAACTTGAGGCAGCAGCGTTGGCTAGAATTTCTTGCAGCATACAAGCTAGATATCCTGTATATGCCGGGAAAGGCTAATGTTGTAGTTGATGCACTCAGTAGAAAGAACGAAATCATCGCCAGTTTTATCGTTACGTCTTCATTAAATGACAAGATCTCTGTTCTTCAGAAAAACGACAATTTTGTTAAAGAGATGACTAAAAGGATTCAAAGGGGCGAAGGCTCCGGTTTCCATGTGGATAGTGAGGGACTTCTGAGATTGAATGGAAGAATTTGTGTTCCCGACATCCCTGAGCTCAAAAGAGAGGTGCTCGATGAATGCCATAAATCCAAGCTTAGCATTCATCCTGGAGTAAGTAAAATGTACACCGATATCAAACGCACTTTTTGGTGGAAGGCGATGAAGAGGGACATTTCTTTATATGTTAGCAGATGCCCTACTTGTCAATTAGTCAAGAGCGATCAACAAAAGCTAGCCGGATTGTTGCAACCGTTGGAAGTCCCAGGTTGGAAATGGGAATAGATTTCCATGGATTTCATAGATGATATGCCTCGAACCAAGAAAGGTAATGACAGTATTTGGGTGATCGTAGATCGCTTCACGAAGACTGCCCATTTCATACCTGTCAGATCCAATAGAACCGCTTAAAGTCTAGCACATATATATTTCAAAAAATTGTTAAGCTGCATGGAATTCCCATCAGCATAGTCAGTGATAGAGACCCAATATTTGCTAGCAAATTCTGGGAGGCATTCCAGACAGAATTAGGAACAAAACTGAACATGAGCACCGCTTATCACCCTCAGACAGATGGCCAAACTGAGCGAGTGAACAGAATTCTAGAAGATTTACTACGGGCTTGTATTATTGATTTTGGTGGGTCGTGGGAAGATCACTTGCATTTGGCAGAATTCTCATATAACAGTAGCTATCAAGCAAGTTTGGGAATGTCGCCATTTGAAGCATTATATGGCAGACCGTGCAGATCTCCAGCATGTTAGGTAGAACCTGGCAACAGACTTGTGTTGCGACCCGATATGATTAGAGAAGCATCTGATAAAGTCGATTTCATCAAGAAGCGATTGAAAACCGCACAAAGCCGACAGAAAAGTTATGCAGATTCTAGAAGAAGAGATTTGACATTTGCTATTGGTGATCATGTTTATTTGAAAGTTTCTCCGATGAGAGGAGTGATCTGATTCGGCAAAACTAGGAAGTTAGCACCAAGGTTTATTGGTCCCTTTCCTATACTAGAACGAATTGGAACTCTTGCTTATAAGGTTCAATTACCAGATTGGTTGCCTGGAGTGCATGATGTATTTCACGTATCTCAACTTAGAAGACATGTGCATGATCCAGACCTTGTTGTAGAAGAAGCAGCGCAACAGGACTTGGAAATCACTCCAGAATTAGCAGTCAGAAGAGAGCCATTAAAAATTGTGGGCAAAGAAACTAAAGAGCTAAGGAGCAAGAAGGTTCATTTAGTTAAAGTGCAGTGGAGTAGTGATCCTATGGACTGTACTTGGGAGACTGAGGAAGGCATTAAGCAAGCTTACCCCAAATGCAGAGTGGACATCTCTGACTAACTCTGGTGCAAGGTACCTTCACAATACTTTTCATTCACATTTTTGTTTCCTACTTTACTGTTGTTTCCTTTTCGGGGACGAAAAGTTTTAAGTGGGGGAGATTGTAACAAACCGGAAAATACGTGCCAATTTAAAATTTTTAATTTGGTTATTTCAAAGGAATTTAAACAATTGAAATAGAATATTTCAATAAAATAGTGAATTAGAAATAGTGTTGCAGTTTGAAAATTTGAATTCCAACTTTGACTGACTGCACCGGGTGCAAAATATAACGGATTTTAGTGAAACCAAAAATATTTAAATCTATATATGAATATCTTTCCAACGAATCTGAAAAATCGAAGTTTCATAGTGGAAATCAAAAGTTATGCCAAATGAATGTTCAGAAAGGTCGCTATAGAGAATATATAGCCCTTGAAAATAGACATTTTGCAAATGATCTCGGAATTCGACGAAACCACCTTTGTTGGATCCGGGATGTCAAACTATTGCTAGGTTTCAAATTTCATAATTTTTGAAGCTAGTATATGAGCGTGGCAAAAGAAAATGTGTTTGGTCAATTTCTGTTAAATTGGATTGGCCAGAAAATGGCCATTTTTCAAACGATCTCAGAATTCGACGAAACTAGTTTTGTTGGGACCGTAGCGTCAAAACATAGCTAGATTTATTTTTCTGGAATTTTTCGAATCAGTTTGTGGCCCTAGGAAATTGAAATGTACGTTCAAATTAAATACAAAATGTTTTATACTTTAATTTGAAAAATAACTGACTGTAACAGTCAAATTGGCCTACGAAACATATCCCACTGTGTCCGGGATGGGGGTATTTAGCTAGGGGCGACAATCGTTGGGTTTGAATTGGTGTCCGTGTGGAGAAACGCTACTTTAAAATTTAATAAAACCTTCGACCAATCAAACTTCTCCATTCATAAATAAATAAATAAATCTCTGAAAACCCCCGCCCCCTAGACGAACGACGCACGTTGCTCCTCACTTCCCAGGCGATTTCTGATCGCCACAGCCCACGCCCGACCTCGCCACCACCCAGACTCGACAGCGCCGCCTCCCCTCTTCAAATCCGACCAACCCTTGACCCCCCTTGTCGCCCCATCGACGAGAACGATGCCTTCAAAGTCGGCGACTTCCCAGCACCGCCACCGCCAGATCCGACCACCGATCCCGACGAAACCGCCCTGCGTCTGAAGCCCTTTCCACCCCCTTTGACATCATACAACCTGATCGGGACGAAGTGCTACGGATTTCACGAATTTTCAAAACCTAGTTTTGAATAACTTTGAAAGGTATCGGCTTTAGTTATTTTTAATAGAAATTAACGCTTTTAAGTGTCACCAACTTTGAAAAATCATATCTTTGTCGTGTGTTGACGAAATTCGATGAAACAGGAAACATCGTGACCGCAAGGAGGCTCTCTACCACCTAGAAGAGACCGCGGATTTTTCTGAGCTATCTACGATTTTTTTAGCACCTCGAAAACCAATGTGAGATTTCTAACTGAAATGTGAATGGAAATGTCATGTATAAATTATATAAGCGAAATATAAATTATACACATGTCGTATACCTCATGTACATGCGTTGTGTAAGCTATATGAGCAAAATATGAATTATACATGCATTGTTTAAATTATATGTGTGTTGAAATGCAAGTGAAATATAGAAATAATATATATATATATATATATATACACACACGCACACTCCCCTCGTCCACAAACCATAGACGATATTTATTGCTTGTGATTGGCGTGAAAATATGTGGTATGACGAATGATTGAAAATAATTGTTTGTGGTTGATATTGTTGGGTTGTGGTTGAAAAATACCCATTGGTGATTGAAACGAATTTGAAATAATTGTGGAAATGAAAATAAAACATGCCGCCTACGTGCGAATTAGATGCATGAAATCCCCATTGTCAAATATCGCGAGGTTTTAAGGTAGAGCGAGGAGCCATACTCGGGACGGTGCCGGTTTTAACTACCCTGCCGTTATGCTGCCGAAATTTTGAATAATATTCATGTGTTAAAATTATTTTCATATGTTGAAATTATTTTCATGTGTTGAAACCAAAGTCATGTGTTGAAACTATATCCATGTGTGGAAAATGCTCATGTGTTGAGAAGTCATGTGTTGAAAATTAAATTCATGTGTTGAATGAATAAAGTGTTTAAACAATAAAAATCACATTTTTATAATATATACGAAGTATGTAAAATATTCGCGTTATAAATAAATTGTTTCAATAATAAAAATTTCATCTTTCTTATATGAAAAAACTATATAAAATATCCATGTGTGGAAATGCTCATGTGTTGAGAAGTGCGTGTGTTGAAAAGGTTCATGTGTTGAATAAAAAGATCAAATAATAAAATTACATTTTTATTGAAATTATGAAGTGTTAAAAACATTCATGTGTTGAATAAATATTTTAGATGATAAAAATACCATTTTTATCATATATGTGATCTACTAAAAATATACGAGTGTTGAAATAAATATTTGTGTGCTATGAATATTACTTTTAACATGTAAAGGTACTAAATGAAATAGTCATGTGTTGAAATATATTTTAGTTCACCAAAAATATCATTTTTGAAATGTGAAGTGTTAAAAATAACCACTTGTTCAAATAAATATGCATGAGTTGAAATATTCATTAATTAGCTAATGATATGATTTTTGCTTGTGTATGCAACATTGGAATGAATGGTGAATTTAAACCAAATTGAATCAAATATGAAGTTGAATGGAAAATGATAAGTGATAAGAATTGCACATACGTACATGCATATTTATTGAACAGGTTATAGCAAAGAGGCTAGAGAAGAGGAATAAAATTGTGTGCCCGACTAATAGGTACATGTTTACGGTTTTGCTTGGGTGATGATTTTATGAGCCTATTGGCTTTTTCTTTTTGAGATGAGACGCCCGTGTGACTATTTGGGAATTTTCCTAGCCCCTCCCGTACAAAGGAGGTTATAGGGAAATTTTCCAAAATTTAAAGGCGTTAGTGAAATATTTGAAGTGAAAACGATATTGAAATCGTCGAATGAACTATATATATATATATATATATATATATATATAAATTAAAACGAATCATGGCCGTGCAGTTCGTGTTTTGAAACCATGATTTCAAACGACTAGTGCGGGAAATCCAACCATTGGATTTTCCCGAAACCGCAACCGTTGGGTTTGCTTTGGAAATATCTTTCCAACGGCACCAACTTTGTAAAGATCCGACGGTTGGATTCTCTGGAATGTTTAATTCAAATATGAAGAAAAACAGCGCCAGAATCGATTATATTTATATATAAATATAAATATAATTAAATTAAATCGAATAACGACGTTGCAGTTCGTATTTTGAAATCGTAACTTCAAACGACTAGTGTGGGAAATCCGACCATCGAATTTTTCCCAAAACTCAAACCATTGGATTCGTTTTGAAAGGATCTTTCTAATGAAATAAAATTTGTGAAGATCCAACGGTTAGATTTTCAGATATGTGTAAAACAAATTTAGTGAAAAACAGCGTCAGTGCCTCGGCACGACCTGAAATGTCGTTTAATTAAAAATGGCGATATATCGTTATAAAATATTATATACGATATAGAATGGAAATAAACCGATTTTGCTGGGTTTGCTTGATATGTGATGGTTGAATGTATTTAACAAGAAAATTATATTAAAGAACTGAAATGTGAATGTTGAGTAATTTAACCATGTGAAGAATCGATTTGAAAATCTAAATATACGTGGATTATTTGAAAAGGCCGAGTTAATTCTCATTTCAAATAATCGATCGACGGTGAGAAGTCGAAGAGATGAAGACGGTTCAAGACCGACGATCTTCACATTGGATGGATGGGCACTACAGATGCTCGTGATTGGAGTAGCTACCTTGAAGTAGCTGAAGTAGTAGCCGTCCGGACGTATTGTTGATTGTGCGGATATGCGAGGAATATGGTGCCTCTGGCTTCGTTCAAACCCAGAACGAACTTGTAAATGGACTGTGTGTCTGACATTGGATTTTGTTCTATGCTGATTGATCTCTGTTCAATATATATCTGTTTGGCGGCGGAGAATTTATTCTCTTGCTTAACGTCCTTCTCTGAGACGTACGAGCTCAGAGGTTATATATCGATAGAAATCAGTCGCATGGAGTAGATTGCCTGTGTGGCATGCCTAAGTGGCATATGATCGAGGCTTCTGTTGCAAAGCAAAGTCTTGAGGTTGATGATCAAAGCATGGTCTGTGTGACATAGCTTTGTGTATAACGTGGATTCGCGAGCCTCACACCCCGGTATGAGTCAAAAACGGGAGAAGGACCCAAGGAGCGCACGACGTTTCTTTCTAGCTATGGTGGTGTCAGTGATCTACCAGCCCTGACATTTATATCTACTTTTCACCTATGTGGTTGTTGGAATGCGAGGCGCCTCGATTATAGGTCTGTAAGGACTGGGAAACGCGTGTTCAGGAATAATTAATCCTCAAACGTAAGAGAGGACCGGCCTTGGAGGATCCAGGGATTGCTGTGTGCTGTCCTGGGACATTTTCTAGAGTGTCTCGAACGGAGAGGATATTTCCCCTTGCCTCGGCTCATGATGGAATCCAATTTCCGATACGTAATTGCAGACGTGATTGTATTACTAGTATGGCGACATAGTGGTATGGGTCATTTATGCCGTCTATGATTGATATTTATGATTGAAATCGCTTTTGAAACATATATGCACTAGTAATAATATCAAACACTTTTGTTTTATACGTATGAAGCATTTTTGGCCATTGTAAGGTAAAACTCTATCCTCCAGCTTGCGTTGCATTATGTGACCTGAGTCTTATAATGGCTTCATTTTTATAAAAAGCATTGCGATGATTTAATCATTTACTTTATTTCATGCACTAGCACTCATTGGAGTAAACCCGTTCCGCGAAAGTGGCGTGGTCCTTTCATTTGCCTTATCATTGTTGTTTAATAAGTTGGGTAGATTTCTCATACCAGTCCCATGACCGACTCATAGTTTGTTTCACCTTGCAAACTCGGGTGCCCTCATTTTCACACCAGCAGCCTAGTTACAGGTAGCTGACATATTTTGGCTTGGCACCGCAGTAGAGGTGCACTTTTGGACTCATGGCGACGCTTGACTACATTGTGATGACCGTGACTTTTCCGCCATTATTGTATATGTATTATGATTCCGCCACAGGCGATGTAGACTGATTATGTATTGTTATGCACTAAGTTGTATCCTGTACTGTGCTCTCTGATGTGGTGATATATATATATATATATATATATATGATTCCGCTATCATATTTGTGTAAATTATTCTATTTCTTGTTTATGCTATTATCTGTACTCTTCTTATGATGATTAATGTGTTATATTCCAATGATTATCCTTAACACCATGGTACAGGGTTTTGCGATCGTCACAACATGAGAGTTACAGACACTTCCATTGCATAACGGTGGAGACCGTGCGAGGAGGGTACCATGGAAATTACCTTAGTATTGGGGGTAGCTACAAATATACTATATTAGATTAATCCACTGGGAGGTAGATGGGTATGATGTGTGTGTAATGTCTGGAGTGTTATTAACCCAAAATAACCTAATAAACAAGAAAATGTAATTGAACGGTATATGTAGGATTATTTCAAAATGTGTAATTTAAGTCCATTTGCCAGAACTTGTGTTCTTACCCCCTCCTCATAACATACCCGCAGGTTATATAGGCTATTGGCAAAGATATGATAACTTTGGATACTGGTTAGGAATTATTTTTACTTTGGTAAGGCTATATTTTATTACATTATATTTCATTCCATTCCACTGTGAGATGTTTTCTGAGCTCTGATACATTTATTATCTCTGCCTTTTCTACAGGATACCAGACAAGCCTACTAGAATTTTGATAGACTGGGATTCTTTGGGGAAAAAAATCGGTATGTCGAAATTCGGATTATTACTAATCTTTTTCCGGATCGTAGCATGTGTGTTGCTCTAATTTATAGTTGAAATTCATATCCTGAATTCATACACTAAATTCATTTCGAACTAAGCTAAAATAAGCTTGGAGTTTGATACGAGGAAGAAAATTTCCTATAAATTTCATGACCAATAGGTCGACCTGCACTCCCATAGGGTCGACCCTAAGATCAAATCAGGCATAATATTAGGTCATCTTGGCCTATAGTGAAATGTTGTCGGGTCTAGCCTTCTGTGCCTGTATGTTTTGCTAACTTCTTCTTTTGATTTCTAGCGACTCTTAGATTGTTTTGCTACATCATTTTTTGTAGTAGTCCAATAGTCTATTTGTGTAACTATGATGTACATATTCTTTTGTTTGAAACTTCACACACACACACACACACACACACACACACACACACACATATATATATATATATATATATATATATATGTATGTATGTATGTATGTATGTATGCATGTATATGTGTGTTTGTGTGTTTCATAAAACTACTTACTCATGTATCACTATGTATTGTACTTATGATATATCTGTATACGCATATGTTTGTTGTTCTGTGATCTATATCGTATGATGTTGCTATATTTTGTTCTAAATAGATCCTTAGCCATAGTATTTTTGTGTAATGCTTGAGTTGAGTATGTCGATCCACTTAAGGTAAGAATAAAATTGAGCACCAAATCGACGTACTCAATATTTATTTAATACAAGACCCACAGATGGTCGCTCCTAACCAGTTCTATTCTGTGCACTAGTATTATCAAGTAATATTCTTGTTAGTATTGGTCTCGGGGTGGAACGTTACATGTAGTACATGCAACTTCAAAATAAGTGGAAAAAAATCCTCCTGAAACTCACCCATATTAAAGCAAAAACCAACTAAGGGAAATAAATACTTCTAAAACAAAGACAAACAAGACAACACAAAAACATATAAACAAAATTAAATACTGTAAGACATAAGTTTTCGAAAGCACTCTGCTTGCATCCTACCACATTCATAATAATCTTTTGCAACCCCTCTATAATTCCATCAATTAACTTTTCCCTTTCGAAAAATTTATTGGCCAAATCAAGACATATGCCATATCAATCAATTAGCTTAAACTACCCTTTAAGTAGAGGATACTCCAACTATTAAGCATTCATCTATTTTTAAAGTAATAAGATTGCTGATCTAAAAGTTAACCATCAAACCAACAAGCGAGATAAGCTCACTAATTTAGACTTGGTTTAGCTGTTAATACTAATTACCCTTCGACTTAGAAAGTAAAATAGTGATATCTTACTTAGCTCAGTTCTAGTCTAAAGTGGTGATATTTTTTCATTGAACATATGTCTGTTGCATTCAATCCAGATATGCAAAACAATAATTATTATCATGCATCTATTAAATTCTTATGTGGTTTATCTTTTCCATCAATACTTGGTAAATCGTTTATAACATTAGCCATTTGATATGCTGCAAATGGCTTATTACAAATAGTTGCTTTATTCTATTTCACGCATTCTTCGAGCAATTGCATTCAAGGAATAAATGAACTCTTGATTCCTTTGAATGATCACACATAACATATGTATGAGATATTGAACTATCCCACATGTGGTTCTGTCTGATGCTTTCGGTTTAATTAAAATTGCAAATTAAGTGCAAATGAATTTTTTTGGAACATGGGTGCCATTCCAGATGTGACAATTCCACTGAAAAACTGGTGATTCAATTTTAAGTCTACTACTGTCCCATGCTAACTTTATAAAGAATTTACAATTATTTATATGCAGCTAACACCCCTAGTCTTCGTCGCTATCCATGTCTATGGTTTGATGTTTTCTATGGCCTTAAATATATTGAGGGTTAAGGTAGAAACATCTCTGTTGCTGCCTGTTACATTGTACACTGTTGGTAATAAAATTGAGAATATAAGGGAAGGACTTTTTTATTATCTTGTCACAAAACAATTGAACCTTACATACTTATAGTGCATGAATAGACAACACCCAAACCAATGGACATGACTTTTAATTCAAAGGACATATGACCCTTCAATATTCTAGATACATGATTCCAATGCAAATATTAATTATTACACACATTACTAACATTCCCCCCTTAATGTGTTGTTCTTGAACTCCAAGAGCTTCTCTAAATTTCTGAAAATTTTCTCTAGGTAGAGCTTGGTAGAGATTTTGTGAAAATATCAGCAACTTGATTATTTGTTTTGCAAAAATTCAGCTGCACCTCTTCATTTTCAATTGCTTCTCGAATGAAAATGATGCTTGATGGATATATGCTTTGTTCTTCCATGATGGACTAGATTCTTAGCCATAGCAATGGCTGATTTGTTGTCACAATGGATAGTTACAGCTTCTTATTGCTCACCAAAGTCATTTAGAATTTTCTTCAGCCATATTGCGTGTTGGGTAGCTAGGCCAACTGAAATATATTCAGCTTCTGCAGAAGATTGAGCAACTGTTTGTTGAGAAAATGCTCAAGTGAAAACACATATCCAGAAGTGCTTTTCATCTCATCTATACTTCCTTCCCAGTCATTATATCAAAACCCTAATAAAATAGTTTCAACATTATTTTCATATTTGTTCCCATAGTCTAAAGTGCCTTGGATATATCTCAGCGCCCTTTTTGCTGCACCTAGATGGATATGCCTTGGATCATTCATGAACCGAGAAAGTAGGCTGGTTGCAAACATGATATCAGGTCTTGTATTAGTGAGGTAAAATAAATTACCAACTAGGCTTCTATAGTAACTAGCATCAACCTTCCTTCCCCCGTCTTCTTTTTTCAGTTTTTCATTCACAACTAATGGTGTATCAACTGGATTACACCCAAACATCCCAAACTTTCTCAATATTTTCTCCGCATATTTCTTTTGACAAATAAAAACTCCACCCACATCTTGAGAAATTTCTATTCCAAGGAAAAAATGCAGCAAGCCCAAATTGTTCATTTCATATTTCTTCATCATTTCTTTTCTAAAATCTTCAGTCAACTTTAAATTGTTTCCGGTATAAATTAAATCATCTACATAAAGTGCAATAATTAGAATACCATCCATACCTTACGGTTTGACATACAAAGTAGGCTCATTCTTGCTCTTCTCAAAGCCTTTCTCCATGAAGTAATAGTCAATATTCCTATATTATGCTCATGGTGCTTGTTTTAGCCCATAAAGCGCTTTCTTTAGTTTGTAAACTTTTCCTTCTTGTCCTTTAATCTCAAATCCTTGAGGCTGCTCCATGTAAACCTCTTATTTCAATTCTCCATTCAAGAATGCTGATTTTACATCTAGCTGATATAACTTCCATCCTTTTTGGGCTGCAAGTGATATTAAAGCTCTAATGGTGTCAAGACGAGCTATAGGAGCGAATGTCTCTTCGTAGTCAATATCGGGCTGTTGAGAATAGCCCTTTGCAACAAATCTCGCTTTGTTCTTTTGAATTGAACCATCTGGATTATGCTTCACTTTGTAGATCCATTTTACTCCAATGGTTTCTTTGTCTTTTGGCTTATCAAACAACATCCATGTCTTGTTCCTTTCAAGTGCAGCCATCTCTTGTTACATTGCCTTCCTCCAAGCATCTTCCTTAACCGCTTCTTCAAAATTTTCTGATTTCATAGCGCAATAGTTGCATGTAGCAAAAATATCATCCAAACTCCTCATTTCTATTGGGGTTGAGCATGGAAATGATGAATTGTGGCTTGCTGAAGATGAAGTGCTGGATGAAGAACTTGGTGTAGCTGAATCACATTGGTTATTTGCAAGTGAAGTTGGATTTTGTTCTAAAATTACGGCTGGAACTATTTTATCCTCCATTTTCTCCTTTTGCCAATTCCAAGACATTTTTTCATTAAATAAAACATCTCTACTATTGATGACTTTCTTAGTCTTCAAGTTGTAAAGTCTGTAGCCCTTTCTCAAACAACATTGATTTAGCCATCTCCATTACGGTTTGATTCTTCCTTTCATATACACCGTTTTGCTGAGGTGTATACCTAAAGGTTAGTTTCCTCTCCACACCTTCTTCTTCACAAAATTTATCAAAATCATAGGAGTTATACTCCTTTCCTCTGTCACTTCTCAAAACTTTTATGGACCTGCCACTTTGTTTCTCAACAAAAGCTTTAACTTCTTAAATATAGCAAACACTTCAGATTTTTGTCTCATAAAATAAACCCATGTCATGCGAGTTAAATCATCAATGAATAAAATAAAGTACCTGTTTTGAGCATGAGATAAAGCGCTTGTAGGACCGCATACATCCGTGTGTACTAATTCTAACACTTCTTTGGCCCTTATTGATCCTTCCTTTGGAAACGGTATCCGATGATGTTTGCCAAGTACATATCCTTCACATACTCCATGTTATTTTTTTTTAAAGGCAGCCCGTACACCATCCTTTTTTGAGAAAGCAATGTGAGACTATTGTAGTTTAAGTGCCCAAGTCTCTTATGCCATAAACAAGTGTCGTCTTCTTTTTTTTCCATGAAGCATTTGTTTTTCTCATAATTGAGACGGAGGGGAAAGCTTTTGTTTTTCTTCATTTTAATTATGGCAACAACTCTTCCTTTTGAGTCAAAGATTTTACATTCCTGATTCTCAAATTGAAGAGAATAAACATGTTCTAAAAGTTGTCAATTGCTCAATAAATTCTCATCCAATTTAGGAACATAAAAGGTATCATGAATAACCTTACCTCCCTGCTTTGTTGCAACTCCAATGCTACCTTTGCCTTCAACATTAACATACTCTCCATTGCCAAGTTTATCTTTTGAACCAAATGAAGGATCTATGTCAATGAATGCATTTTTATCTCCCGTCATATGATTGCTACATCCGCTGTCCATGTACCTTATATTCTTCGGTTGCCTTTTGGCAAGCAAAGAACAAGCTCCCTTCCATATTTTCTGCTTCGGCATATGATATGTGTTGTGGCTTACCAAAGTGACAGCCTTTTGAATGTGCCCGAACTTTTTGCAATTATGACATTGTGGCTTACCTTTGTTCCAGCAATCTTTTTCTTCATGAGAGTTCTTTTTGCAAATTTCACACCATTTATTTGATCCTTCATCACTTCCTCTTCCGCCATAGGTGCCTCGACCTCTTCCGCATGAATTTCTTCCTCTTCCTTTTTTTTCCAAATCTGCCACCTCTTGAAGACTCGCCGTTATTTTGCTTTATTGTTTTGTCATTGTTTGATTGAGTGGTGAGTTTGGACTGAAATGCGTTTTCAACAGTCTTTTCTATACGGCCTGACAACCTTTGCTCGTAGGATCTAAGTGAACCCATCAATCCTTGAACGATCATGTTTGACAAATCTTTGGTTTCTTCTATAACACCAACATAGGATCAAAATTTTCAGTTAAGCTTATCAAAATTTTATCAACAATTCTACGATCATCAATTATATCTCCATGAGACGTCATTTGATTCACTAATTCGGACAGCCTATTAAAATACTCATCCAAGCTTTCATTTTCTTTCATTTTTTCATTTCCAAAATCTCTCTTTAGAGATTGAAGTTTTACTGTTCTCACCTTTGAATCCCCTTCAAACTCTTGTTGCAAGATTTCCCATGCTTCCTTGGCTGGTTTTGCTCTCATAATTCTTGGGAATATGGTGTTTAACACTCTTTGGATCATTCGAAGAACTCCAGCATCTGTGATTTTTTTCTTTTTTAATACTTCAGTTTGGGCTGCTCTAGGTTCTGCCATAGCCATTGAGTCTTCTTACCCCTTGTTTGATGACTTCTAAGACATCCAATGAGGTGAACAAGGTCTCCATTTTTACTTCCCAGAAATCATAATTTTATCCTTCAAATAAAGGAACTTGGATATTGCTGTAAGTGGAGTTGATGCTTGCTGAAGTAATGCTTGGAGAAGCCACTACTTTGCACTTTGTTTTTATTATTATTATTTCAAGGATCTAGAATCTGATACCATTTGTTGGTAATAAAATTGAGAATATGAGGGGAAGACTTTTTAATTATCTTGTCACAAAACAATAGAGCCTTACATACTTATAGTGCATGAATAGACAACACCCAAACCAATGGACATGACTTTAATCAAAGGACATATGACTCTTCAATATTCTAGATACATGATTCCAATGCAAATATTAATTATTACACACATTACTAACATACACACAGTGCAACCATGGTTTACTATACCACACTTTACTATACCTTCCAGTAGCTATGTATCTGTTTATGAGACCTCTACTGCTTTCTTTATCTCTTAGAACTAAAAATAGAAGAATTTTGATCATGTTTGCAATCCAACTTTTTTTTTTGTTTAAACAGTGCCCAATCCTTATTATTCATTCGGCCCATAAATTGTTATTCTTCAAAAATTTCCAACGTGGTTTAATAGAGAAGCATGATGCATGTCTTGTATTTGCCTTAGCTCCAGGACTTCCTCATGTTTTGGTTTCATACATCGTCCTAGATGATTTTATGTTGTTTGCTAGCCGATAAAAAAATTGCCCATATAAAATCAAATTTCTTTATACTACCAAAAGAATTTGGCAAATTTTGAGCTAGTAAGAAATCATAGAATATATAAATGGCTTGATTAATTCCAATCTTCCGTTTATAGTTAACAACTCACCTTATCGACCATTTAATTTCATTTTAACTTTGTCGAGAAAGTCTGTAATAATCTGAGACTTTAAGCAAGAACTACTCAGATGAATTCCCTAATATACAAATGGAAAATTTCATTTTGAATTGATAACATTTATGATATAACCTATTTTCCATGGGCACCTTTGTTGGAAAAAGTTTTGATTTTTGAAATAAGCTGAATTATAATATATTATCTCTAGAATATCAAATAACATAAGTGGGTCAGAGTGCAAACCTCTCATGTAAAGACAAACAAATTCAATGATGCACAATTTGTGTATTTTATTTTGTATCATGAATTTGTCTTAAATAGCAGCTCCGTAAAACACACACACACACACACACACACACACACACACACACACACATATATATATATATATATATGTGTGTGTGTGTGTGTGTGTGTGTGTGTGTGTGTGTGTGTGTGTGTGTGTGTAAGCGTTTAATGACACCCGACCCCTTAAATTTTCACCACATATACCGTTTCTCTCTCCCTGCACTCATTCTCTCACCCCTTACTAACTTAAACTAACATAAGTGTTTGATTTCTATAGGGGGCCTTTAGGGGTGCTCACTGTTTGGGGTGTCATTGAACGCTCCTTCTATATATATATATATATATCCCTCTTTCTCTTAGAGAGGGACTGGTCCTCCTCCAACAGGTGATGATGGTAGTGGCCCATCACAGGAAATAGCGCATCCGGTGATCTGGTTGCAGTCCAAAGCCAATGGAGGGTGAATATGAAATTTCAAAATTAAATTTTATTTATGTATAGTTTATTATATATGGCAGTCATTTCAATAATCAAACCGGATCCTAGAATATATATATATATATATATATATATATATATATATATATATATATATATATATATATATATGGCAAGCGTTTGGTTGCACCCCAAAAATGGAGCACACCACCTCTCATTTATATTAAAGAATGTGAGTGGAAGGTGAGAGAATGAGTAGAAGGTGAGAGAAAGGAAATGTGTAGTGGAAAAGTGGTAGGCTATTGGGATGCTCTACTGTTTGAGGTGTCATTCAACATGCCTCTATATATATATATATATATATATATATATATATATATATATATATATATATGGGAAATCTTCCAAGCGTGAGTGCCCTCTTTTCTTTACCTTTTCTGAAGTTTTGCAATCGTTTTACTCCATCAACCTTCAACGAGATTCTTCGTTGATAACACTTTTGATTTCCATCTGTTTTTTTCATAATTAATTTCAGATCTGAAAAACCCTTCGTTATCTGATTTCCTACTATCGCTCTACTTCAAAAACCTTCAACGATATTATTTTCGTTGATAATACGTTCGATTTTCCATTTGTTTATCACAACTAAATTCAAATCTGAGTTTTTTACAAACGTCAATGATCAATCGGGTCCCTAATTTCAGATCTAAGTATCGCTGTGCTAACTGCAGTCACTACATATCTGACGCGAACCTGTTCAAAATCAGGGGATCAAGTCATTGGGGGAGCTGGGATCTGGCATTGCCGACGAAAGTGTTGAATCACTTCCGGTTTCTCATAACCAATCTGCCTGTTCTCTAACTTATTCGTGATTTTGGTATGTAAGTGTTACTGATTTTAGACGATTGCATTAGATTTGGGTTATATGCTAGGGTCCGGTTTGATTATTGAAATGGGTTTGTCCGTACTTTGAAGAAGGATAGAGATATCGACTCCGGTAATAATCTTCTATAGTTGATTTTCTTCAGTCGGATTTTAAAAATAATTATTCTGGTTTAAGTGAAGCAGTAAGCATTTTCAAGCATTTTACCTAAACCGTTAACGTCTCCAACTATGTTACACTGTTGAATTGGTAGCTTTACAGAATAGAATATTAGATATACGTTTGGGAATATAATCTTTCTACGTTTTGTGTTGGGCAAGTTTGTTGGTCAAAATGAAATAATTATGAGAATTTGTTCATTTCTTTAGTATTCCTCATCCCAAATGGTTTAATGGTTCATCATGTATGTGGATCTGTAGCTATTAGTTGTATTTGGAAATTGTTTAAGTGAACTAGAATTGCTTATGGTGTTTAAACGGGAGTTGTTCTCCTCCTATGACATTAGTTCTCCTTCAGTTATCCATGAATGGGCTGGTATATGGATCTTATGCATAATATATGTATTTCTGGAAGCTGCCAGTTTGTTAAGTGAAAAAGTAAGCATATGTGTTGCTGGTATTCTAAAGGAACTGCTAGTTCATTAACGTTGGAGATGGGGAATTCTTCTTCATGTTACCAGGATATGGGTCTTTTGCTAACAAAACAAGAAATTGTAGTCTGATGTGTTATTCATTTTTATCCAGATATCCGCAATTATTTGTTACTTGGATTATCTGTGCTATCAAGTCGATCCAGATACTAAGATTGATTCACAGTATTGTGTATCATCAACCAGAATTAGTGTTTGGATTAGAATTTTGTGATCTAGGTGTTGTTGCTTAATGACTGGTCTTTTATATGCTATATATGAAAGCATATGAACCCTTTTATGTTTTCTTATGGAGTATGTAGTTGACCAGTTCTGAAGAAATTTAATTAGTGGAAGTTTCTGGATGAAACAGTGTGCAAGTGAATTGCTTAAGACATGGAAAGGTGTTGTTTATTTCTAATTGAAGTATAATCGTTGTTTCTTGGATCGTATCTTATATAAGAGAAGATTGGTTTATGGCACTTTGGGCTCGTGAGTTTTGCGGTTTGCACGCTAGTGGGATGGCGACCTCATCATGGGTACTTTTAGGTTTAGATTTATATTCAAAAGTTACTTGTATTTTTCAGTATTTTCTTTTACTTATAATATGTAATGGTTAGTATGCTAACCTCTTTCTTGTACGGTTTTTTAGTTAATAATAAAGTGAACCAATTATATATATATATATATATATATATATATATATATATATATATATATATATATATATATATATATATATATATATATATATAAGAGAGAGAGAGCGAGCGTTCAATAGCACATCAAATAGTACCAACATCCCTTTGGCTCCTCTTTTTTTTGCCACACATCTGATTTCTCTCTTCCTCCACTACCTTATTCTAATATAAATGAAAGGTGGAAATAGGGGGCTAAATGGGTTCTTCATTTTTGTGGATGTTATATTGAACACACACATATATGTATATTTATTTTTAAGAACAAACTGGGTACTATAATTACAACAAAAAGAGAGTACAAGAAAGAAAAGCTTAGCCAAAAATTACAACATATAACTAACAAATACTATGCAAACAAGGTTATATCCAGGCTTTTCACAGTCAAAACAAGAAAACAACAAGACAAGCAAAAACTAGAAGAAGAACCAACCAAAAGACTAGCATGCCATGCACACGAATAAACTAACATCAGACGCTCCAAATCTCAGAGACTTCAGCAAGAGGCACTGACAAGAGCTTCAAACACCAACCATCCAGAACAGCAAACAAGGCTCCAAACAGAATCAACACTACACAATCATCCACAAAACCATCTCCACGGTTAGAGAAACAAAATGAACCCTAAAGATGAAGAACAACATCCAAAAAACTAGAGCTGTCAAAACCAAAACAATCCATAAATAACAGCAAATCCCAAGGCCAAGCAAATAAGAGAAACATGAACCATAAAGCCAACACACAAGGAAAAATAAGCTTACTTCTTAGATATTGCTCCACTTAAAACCCCACCCGGGGTACTGCTATCATTTTTGTCTTCTTCATTTTCGGTTTAGTTTGAAATTGAGAAATTAATTTGATCCATTCTGGATTTGTCTCCACCAAAGGTTCTTCAGTCATAATTTTGCTGATTTTTTTGAATTTACTGGACTTACGTTTCGATTTTCTACTTTTAAAACTGCTGCAAGAGCTATCAGATTCATCTAATAAAATATCTTTATTTCTTGCATCTTCAGTAATCATCAACCCACTATAATCTTCATCATCTAGCATTCCGTCATCTTCTTTACTTAAATCAAACTTACCAGTTTCAGTGGAACCAGTCAAATCTTTCTCTTTCTTTTCCTACATAGAAACTTTAACTTCTATAGGAGCATTCAGAGGTTTGAAAGACTCAACTCTATCCTCAATTAAATCCTTATTAACATTAGCAAATTTATTCATTTCAGTTAATCCAAAACTCTTCGACTGTTTTCTGAAATTCATTTCCTTTTCAGTAGATATACTTTGGGGAATAATATGTATATCAGCATCTTCAATTGCAAACTCTTTACCACCATTCTCAGTGGATATCTTGTTATTTATTAATTTGCTCTCATCATCACTTTCTACAACATATATGCTCTGACTTTCGTTGTTTAAATCGATATCCATATCATTCCCTAAATGAGAATTGACTTTAGGAGCCCATATCTTAATAGACTTGCATGCTTCATTCGAGTGTCCAAAGATCTTGCAGATGGTGCATATAGGTGGTACCCATTCGTATACCACATTTGGCCATAGTTTTTTTTGGCAAGGTCGACCGGTTTTTATAGTGTTCTGTAACACTTTTTTATTAAAGCAAGAAAAAGGATACATAAGAGACAGGTGATATACAGCAGATATATCAACTAAGGCTTCCACGAATGGAAGACAACAAATTTCACTACTAAATAACTTGCATTTTGACATTTTAACATTGGCATAGACAAGAATCTGACATCACCAATTTCACCAAGTTACATTACCAAGATAGGCAGTTAACCATTTTCTTGGAGATTCCGCATCATCTCTTTCTTCCTACTCCGAGTAATCGGGGTTATTGATCTTGGTTTTTCATTTGAGCTTATAGGCCCAGCACCAGAGATGATATCCGGTGGTCGTTCCTTGTAGGCTGGGGGGCTTTGAGATGTGCATATGGGTTTTTAATTTCGGGCACCGGAGATGTTTGGCCTTTGGAGTTGGCGCTATCCTTCATGTGCATCACTAGATCAACAACTCCTACGAGTCTGGCTTTGTCCAACTGTTCAAGCGAGTTCCTCAATTTGAAGTCTTCAAAATCCGTCACTGCCTTCTTTGCTGCATAATACTGCTTAGTGTTAAATCCTTTGGAAGCTAGCTCGGTTTGAAGTCTTTCATTTATTTCCTGCATGTTATCAGTGATCGTTTTCATAAGAGCCACATTTTCTTTCTCTTTTGCATAACATTCCACTGTCTCCAATTCCTGGTCCTGAGTTGCCATGCAACCTTTTCCAGCTTGAGAGTTTACAGGGAACGCTGCATCCAGACTTTCCTTAACCATATTAGTGCTTACTTCTTTTAATATGCGTTTACCATTTCCTTCAATCTCATTGGTGACACTAGGAGCTACTCCATACACAACCTCCATACCAACATCATTTCCTTGGTCTCCCATGCAAGCACTAATTGCTTGAATATTACCAGTTTCTTCAGAACTGTCAAGTCCTTCATCCACTAAGTTCATTCGAGCACAAACATGGGTATTCGCACATGTCTGCTGAGCTTGCACTGTCCTGCCTTCATCATCTTTCTGACTTATCTCCCCTTCTTTTAAAACCATGCCTTGCTGCATTTCGTTAGTGCCATATTGCATTACATTTCCATTTTCATTCGACTGTCCAATAAGACTTGCTATTGGTATGCCAGACAGTACACTAACAGGTCCTACATTGGAGTTATGAATGTCAATGGGTGGTTCAGTAAAGTTGAAATTGTCTTCAAAATTTTCCACATCTTCTACTATAGGTTCAGCATTAGTTTCTTCGTCCAATGGCTTAACGGGTTTTTTTCCTTTGCTTAAAAGTGTTTACCTTCTTCCATGCTTGCTTCCTCTTATAGAAATTGAATCTAGATTGCCTCCTGTCTTGAAAACTTGAGATATTTCTCTGCACAATTTGTATAACCCCTGTTTTATCACTATTTGCTCCTTTGTGTTCTACCTTATCATTCGTTGATGCTGCTACGTCACAGTTGCTAGCCAAATGTCCAAACACTTTACATTTAGCACAAATAGCCGTCTTCCAAGGGTATTCCACTTTCACAACATGTTCCGTTCCATCAGGGAGAAGGACTGAAAACTCATCAGGTAATTCCATGTTCGGTGTTACTTCGACCACACATTTAGCAAATACAAGCCTATCGATTCTCTCCGTGTTCTCACCCATACACGAGAACTTTCCAATCCTAGTTGCAAACCAACAAATTCCGATTTGAGTCCATCCAAGAGAGGGAACATTATACATCTTTAACCAGACCGGCACAGATCTAATACAAGCACTGTTATTACCGATGCTAGTGTCCCATTCCTTTACAATGAAAATTTTGTTCCAAATTATAATAGGGTTTGATGCTAAAATCTTGTCACGATCCTCATCTAAAGAAAAATGGAAGAAGAACAGGGATCCATTAGATTTTACCTTCACTGCTCCCTTAGGATTCCAATGTTTCTTTAACTACGTAATAACTGTGGTGTAGGAGAGAGCTTCATCCAATGAAGAAGCCCATAAGATTCCTTTCCCAAACTTGATTTGCAGCGGATAGGATGTCCTCCGTGGGCACAAGCATGTGACCAGAGAACTGAAGCTTGATAGATGGAGGCTCGAATTTTCCTGCGTTCCTTGGCTTGGTCGCAAAAAGGTTTGTCCATTTCTTGAGCATAGGAGGCACCAGAGGGGTTGCGGTAGAAGCTGAAGGAAGCTTGGTAGGGGGTGGGTCAAGGGGAGGAGGGATAAGGATCGGTGGCTGATTTGGAGAAGGGATCTGAAGCGAAGAGGCTGGCGATTTGGGAATTTTGCGATTTGGGGATCTGAGGATGGCGGCCATGATTGAAGCGATTTGGGGATATTTATTTGATTTTGCCATAGTTTTTCATTAAAAGCTTTGATAAGAACTTTATCTGGAAACTTAAAATCCAAGCTTACTTCGACCAATACTCTAGCAAAGGAGATTCTATCTATACTCTCTGTAACATTATCAAGTTTTAATGGATTGCCTAATATGGACGCTATCCTATTTATCGCCTCAATGGACCAAAAATCCATATCCAAGTCAGGCAACTTAATCCAAATTAGAATACTATGAAGGGATTCTCTAGTCAATTTTAAACCTGGTTGCCATTTCCTCATAACTATCAATCTTTTATTGTAAAAATGAGGCCCAGATTCTAAAATCCTATTACAATCATCATGGTCATCACATTTTAGAATGAAGAAACCATTTTCTGTAGAGAATAACCTATTGTTACCTTTAATACCCCAGTTCCGATCTATATAATTCTTAAGAAAACTGTAATAAGTTATATTACCAAAAACATAGAAAGCAATAGAATTTATCCATTTTTTCCATGCTTTATAGATCAAGTCTTCACTAATAACCCTGATTTTAAGGTCATCCTCAACATCTAGTTCATAAAATTTTAATTGAATAGATTCTGATTATTCTTACCCTCCGTGACAACATCGATCCATGCCTTTGATTGCTTCAGGATGATTTTGTTAGCGGAATCTTGATCTTTCAGCAATAGATCTGGAAAATCCAATTCGGAGCTAAGATCTAGAGAAAAACAACCGTCTCAATTTGATGGTCCCGTGCTTTGCATGTCGAAGATTTGGAGGAATTTTAGAACGATGATCTGAATATGAAATCCTTGCGAACTTTATTTGTGATTTAAATAAATTTGATGTGTGTATGTGTATATATATATAATATGGCAAGCGTTCAGTGACACCTCAAACAGTGTTAGTATCCCCTTGGCCCTTTGTTTTCCATAACACAACCATTTTTTCTCTCCCTCCACTAACTCTATCTCTCTCTCCATTGCCTTATTCTAACATAAATAAGAGCCTACAAAATGGATGCAAATGGGGTGCTACATAATTTGGACGCCATAGAGCGTGTACATGTGTGTGTGTAGGAGTGGCTATTTGGATAAAGATATTTGATAAAAATCAGGGGAAAAAAATCTCAACAGTTAGATCAATTTGTCTTTCTGTGAGGGGTGAAAATCAGGGGACAGTCCAATGTTTGAGAATTTGTGCACCCTAACTTATTTCAAAATTTTGTGTTTAAGTTGACTTTCCCTATATATATATATATATATATATATATATATATATATATATATATATATATATATATGAGAAATTTGTAATCTATAAAATTGTATCAGAATTTCTCTTTTA
This sequence comes from Allium sativum, assembly GCA_030737875.1. Classification (NCBI taxonomy): domain Eukaryota; kingdom Viridiplantae; phylum Streptophyta; class Magnoliopsida; order Asparagales; family Amaryllidaceae; genus Allium; species Allium sativum. Next base: position 252,601,427 of record CM060927.1, on the reverse strand, counting down.
CAAAACTCTTGTATTCAAACCATTTCATTTTCAATAAAACATTCAACATTGTTTTTTCAATTTGAAAGTATTAAAATCATAATATGGTATCGAGCAGAGAAGCTTAATGACACTCATTAGAGAAATTTCATCATTTGAGTGTTTCCTCTCAACCGAGAACAATCTCATCACTTGAGAGTTAATTTAACAGCTGAATTCAAGTGTGATGCCTGAAAAAAAACTTTCAGACTGCATAAAGAATTCAATTATTGAATCTAATACAGAAAATAAATTCTGGAAAAATAAGTTTAGATCACCAAGAAAATAATTCAAGAAAGTGTCATACCAGAAAAATTCATCAAAATAAACTCATCACCTGAAAATTTTCTAGTTGCATACCTAACCTGAATTGTGCTCTGTCATCCACTCTGAATTCATTTCTAGCAGCATGTCCTTCTACTGATCAAGACTCATCGATTTTTGTTGAAATCATGGGTTATGGCATATAATAAACTGCTTTAGATAGTCATCAGAAACACCTCAGTTGATCAACTAGTTAAGACTATGGTAAGTCGACAAATTCAATATATCATAGTCAAACTGTAACAACCCGTATTTTACGTATCGGAAGATTGTAAAATATTTTTATTTTATTCCCTGAGGGTTGGATCATTCTCATCTTTTAATATGTTGCTTATGGGGATGTGAGACATGCCCATGATTTTTACCAAATTTTTTGTGACCATTTTGCCTATGTTATTCTTGTACAGGGCATAACTTTTGACTCGGGTAGAATCAAAAGGTGAGACCTGTGCCACTGGAAAGGAATTGATGATTTCCTTTCCGTAGAGTGGTTACATTAAAGATTTGGCTCAGTGATTTGGGAGAAATCGTTGTTTTAAGGTTTTTTCAGTTGGTTGTCCAGGTTTTGGAGTCTAATGGGCTGATTTAGCGAAGGCTCATTAGTGGGCTGATGGAAGGGTATAAATAGGGGATGAGGGATATGGGAAATAGTTTAGTTTCTCATTCTCCCATTTGGTGTCTTGTGCTCTTCCTTCCTCTAGCACCTTTCCACCATTAAAAATTCAAATCTAAGGAGGGAAATCATAGATCTACACCATTGGAGGCAAGATCTACATCAAATGGGGCAAGGATTCATCGGATCAAGAAGATTGGTGCGAAGTGCTTGCTGTCCGAATTCTTAATTCTATCATTTTGGCTTGTTTTGGAGAATCGATGAGTGGTTTACATCTCTCACATGGATTCAATGAAGTGTATGAGTGTTTGATCATGTTTTTCATCACATTTAGGTTTTTTTTCCATAGATCTATGCCAAGTTTAGTCCATTTTCATATGAAACACTCTATGATCTTATTTAGTAAGTTTAGATTGATGACTCTATGTTATTCCATATAATTACGCAAGTTAGATCTTCAGTTTTTTTTTCATATGTCCATGTGTTGTGGTTTTTGGAGTAATTTGCATGATTTGGTGAAAACTATTGCTTTCATGTCGTTAGTGTATTCATACCGTGTTTTTGATCATATTTGATGGATTAGACAAGTTGGTTTTGTCAAATCTATCGTTTGGCGAAGATTTGGTGGAAATTGGTTCTGTTTTGGAGAAGTGCAGATTTTGGGTCGCACGCAGGGGGGTTCGGTTGCGCACCATGGAAGATTTCTTGAGAAACAAGTCATTGCTATAGTGAACGATTGCTATAGTGTCGGTCGTTCGCGTGCTATAGTGATCAGTCGCTCTGTTGCTACAGCGTTTTGGAGTTGCTACAGTGACGGTCTTTCGCGTGCTACAGTGATTGGTCGCTCTGTTGCTACAGTGTTTTTGGAGTTGCTACAGTGACGGTCGTTCGCATGTTGCAGTGATCGATCGCTCTATTGCTACAGTGTTTTGGAAGTTTCTACAGTGATCGGTCACGTACTACAACGATTGGTAGCGATCATTTATGCTAGTGTTTGGGTGATACAGTTATCGGTCGCACTCGAGCTACAATGATCGATCGTTCGCTACGGTGATTGGATGCTGCAGTGATCGTTCATTCCTGCTACAGTGTTTGGATGTTATAGTAATTGCTGCAGTGATTGCTACACTATTTGCTAAAGTGTTTGCTACAGTGATTGCTGGAAGTGAGGTGAAGTGTTCGTTGTTCGACATATACAACGAATGCAGAAACAACTCAAGGATGTATTGAGTTCGTGTGAATTGATTGCTCTAAAGTGTAATGAGCAAATAAATAGTCGTAATTGATTACGACTAGAGATGAGAAGGCCGAGGAAGTTCAGTTGTTGTTGGTTCTAGCGGATTCAAAGCAGGGGTACAATGGAAGACCAATTGTAGGTCGAGTGCCCCGGGTGTCATGTATGGCCTAGACACGTGTTGAGGATAGCGTGTACCACATGCTGTGTATAGCGTGTGGGTTTTGCTTGAACCGGGACGTCGTGTGTGGTCCTTGACAATTGTGGCAAGTTGTTAGCTAGTCATACGATAACGAGGGTTCCAAAGCAAGGTTGGCGGTGATAGCCAGAGTCAGTCATGGATGTTTGAATGCTTGTTGTACTAATGGTTGAGTTGCTATTGCTATGTATGAATGTTTGCTCTGGTTGTCATGACTGAATTGTTATTACTCTCGATATTTTGGATCGTAAAGGCTATCATTGTCAGGTGTGGGGAAGGCAATTGTGAGTTCTTCGCTGGAGCTGGATATATTAGTTTGTTTATTTTCCCATTCTCATATACTTATGTTAGTTGTTTTACCGCTCAAGACTGTTGTTTGACTCAAGGTTTTATGTTTCCTCTTATTACCTTGGGCTGTTCATCTGGTTGTTTGGATGGGCAGACTAGGTGGCAAGTGACAGGTGATTGGTGAGGTTGTTGTTCGGTGACGAGCATGACGCTGACATACTAATTTACTACTCTCTAATACTAGTATTTTTCCGTTGTTTGCTATTTCCCTGAGTATTGTAGTGAGGCAAATTGTATAAGCACTATCCTTATTATCCATGTGTATAAGAATTACTTTCTAATTGTCATGAAGGTTTAGTGTTTTCTGCTTCACTATCACTACCTGTTGTATATGTTCTATTATATTTTGTCCTTCCGCTATGAGTTTACGACAGGTTCCGCTTATATATCATACCTTGATGATCGTCCATAGCTGCCTGACACACCCTTCAGAGCATTATTTCTCTTGTATAGTGCGGGGGTTGTGGGCGGTCGTCACATTTGGTATCAAAGCTTTGGTTAATGATTTTAGCCAAAGTTCTAAGACGTAATCACGTATGAGAGACGTACTTGTAGATTTCAGTTGAATGCTTACTATATATATTAGCATATATAGTAGTAGCGGTTGTATTCTTTAGCAGTTTATCTTGGAAGTGGCTAATTATTCTAAACTGCAGATTTAAAATGAATAGACGACCATCAAGACACGCTGCTAGGGGAGCTAATATTGGAGGGGGAAATGGTGGTGAACCAGACTACCCAACCATGTTCAAGGCCATGGCGGCAGCGATCATGAATAGGGTTCCCGCTCCAGTGGCGGCTACGGTTGATGTTGGAGTTCCAGTGCCTAAAGCTGTAGAATTTGCAAAGCTATGCAAAGACTTTTCTTCATTGGGAGAAAAACAATTCAAGGACACCGAACTTGTTGAATAAATCCAGAGGTGGATGGATACTTGTGTTTGAATCTTCAAGGACTTGGGTATTGATGATGCAACAAGGAGGAAACTTGCATTAAGGCAGTTAGTGGGCAGAGCAATGGACTAGTGGAACTCTGTCACACTTGAGACCCCTGAAGAGGATATTTCATGGGAGTTGTTCCAAGCTAAGTTTGAAGCGAAGTTTATCTCTATAGTGCAAAAGTCTATTCTATTTAAGAGATTCGTGGAGCTTAAGCAGAATGGTCGCCTAGTTCTTGACTATATTTCTGACTTCGAGGCTTTGTCGAAGTATGCTCGTTCATATGTGGATACTCCTTATCAAAAGAACGAGAAGTTTGTCTTGGGATTGGATGAATATCTTGGGGATCAGCTTGTGGATCACCTCGATGATAGCTTTGAGAAGATCGTCGAGAAGGCTTTGAAGCATGAAAGTATGTTCCCTAAGAAGATGTCTGTTGTTGCACCTAAGGAGGAACAGAAGCAACAGCAGGGTGGTAACAATAAGAGAAGGAAGCAACAACAACAGAAAGGAAAAGATGGCCAAAAGAAGCAGAAGGGAGAAGTGACTTTCTTCAATTGTTGGCAGAAGGGCCATTTTGCTAGTGAATGCAAGAATCCTAAAGCTGAGAAGAAGTGCTTCAAGTGTGGGAAGCCAGGACATGAGAAGAAAGATTGTCCAGAATCAGCCAAAGGGGAGCAAGTGGTTAAGGCTTATGCTTTGGAGGCAGTGCCATCATCTTCGAAGGCTCCTACTGTAGACGAGAAGGGAAAAGGTGTCATGGTGCAAGGTACTCTTTCTTTTCATGGTGTTTTAGTTCGAGTTTTGTTTGATATTGGAGCATCGCATTCATTCATTTGCAATGAGCTTGTGTGTCACTTTGGTTTGGAATTCGAGACATGTAATAGACCATTGATCGTGACTAATCCAGTTGGGGGTTCGTCCAGTTTGTGCATGTTGTGCCATGGTCTAGTGTTGTCAAGTCATGGTTGCTCTTTTGTGTGTGATTGCTTTGTTCTTAACTTCGTTGGGTTTGGGATCATCGTGGGCATGGATTGGCTCAAGAGGTATGCATCAAGGGTGAATTGCGAGAATCTAGAGGTGAGGGTCGGGTATGTGGAAGGGCGAAAGGTGTTGATAAAGTGTAAGCGCGAAGATGATGTCTTCGTTATCTATCTATATTCTCTTGTGATTCCACAAGAAGACATGTCTTCTATGATGATCGCTAGGGAGTACGAGGATGTCTTTCACCAGGTCAAAGTGTTGTCGCTGCATTGTGAGATCAAGTTTAGGATTGATTTGGTCGAGGGAGTTAGACCAATCGTTATGCCCCTTAGGCGGATGGCGCCTAAGGAACAACAAGAGTTGGAGGTGCAAGTTCGAGACCTTTTTAGGAAGGGATTCATTCGGAGAAGTGTTTCTGAATGGGGTACACCAGTCATGTTTGCAACCAAGGCAGATTGCTCATTAAGATTGTGTATGGACTATCATGAGCTGAATAAGGTGACTAAAAAGAATAAGTATCCGTTGCCAAGGATTGATGACTTGTTCGATCAGCTTCATAAAGCCAAAGTGTTTTCTCAGATGGATCTGGCAATGGGATTTCACCAGTTGAGGGTGTAAGTATAGTGTGCCAAAGACTGCTTTTAAGGCACCATATGGATTCTTTGAGTGGTTGGTGATGCCATTCGGGTTGACTAACGCACCTGCATATTTTGTGGATCTTATGAATAGAGTGTTGAGAGATTTGTTGAATAAGTTTGTTCATGTGTTCATGGATGATATTCTGGTCTACTCCAGGAATGAGTAAGAACACAAGACGCACTTGAGAGTTGTGTTAGAGATCTTGCGAAAGCATCAGCTGAAAGCTAAGTTCTCAAAGTATCACTTCTAGAAGGATGAAGTGAGATTCTTAAGCCATGTAGTTTCTAGAAAAGGGATAGCGGTTGACCCCGCTAAAGTGGTAGCGATCCAGGATTGGGATCGACCTAAGAATGTGACGGATGTTCAGAGTTTCCTTGGGTTAGCAGGATATTACCGACGGTATCAAGGATTTCTCCAAGATAGCTGCACTGTTGACAGAATTAACGAAGAGGAACCATGTGTTCACATGGGATGCGAAGTGTGAACAAGTGTTCGAAATCCTAAAGGAGAGATTGACGAGTGCACCTGTGTTGACCATTCCAAGTGGGAATGAAGAGATGGTGGTATACACCGATGCATGTGGTACTGGACTTGGAGCGGTGCTAATGCAGAAGGATAAGGTTGTGGCCTACGCGAGTCGATAGCTGAAGCCGCATGGATGAAATTACCCAACTCATTTTTTAGAGTTGGCGGCGATTGTGTTTGCTCTGAAGATGTGGAGACATTACCTATTCGGAGTTTGATTCGAATTGTTCATGGATCATAAGTCGTTGAAGTATCTTTTCTCCCAATAGGATTTGAATCTTCGGCAGCAAAGATGCTAGAGTTTCTGGCATCATATGATTTTGGTATAGCCTATACTCCAGGAAAAGGTAACGCAGTTGTAGATGCATTGAGTCGAAGACACGCAAGTTTGAAAGCGATGTTTTCATAATGGAAGAGCTTTGAGCATTTGGCAAGGTTTGAGTTCAGGCCAAAGTGTGAGTTGGAACCTGAAATGTTGGCAAGCTTGTCGATAAGACCTACTCTTATCAAAAGGATTGGCAAGAGCCAAAAGCGAGATGCAAAGCTTGTCGAGTTTATCCAGCGACTAGAACCAGAAGATAAAGAGTTCGAGGTCGATCGAGAAGGTTGGCTTCGAAAGAAAGGACGACCAGTTGTTCCTGGTATCGACAGATTGAGAGATAATATTCTGAGAGAATGTAATCACTCGAAGTTGACAATTCATCACAGTGGTAATAAGATGTATCAGGACATGAAGCGAGCCTACTACTAGGAGGGGATGGAGCGAGATATTGGAAAGTTCATTTCCAAATGCATGAACTGCCATTTGGTGAAAGCTGAGCAGAAGAAGCCGAGTGGTTTTCTTCAGCCATTGGAAATTCCTACATGGAAGTGGGAGTAATATCGATGGATTTTATCGATGGACAACCTAGAACTAGGGCAGGAAATGAAGGAATTTGGGTCACTGTGGATTGCTTGACCAAAAGTGCGAGATTTATTCCTGTTAAGTCGACTAGGACGTCATCAAAATTGGCAGATCTTTTTATGAAATGGATAGTTCGATTCCATGGTGTCACAAAGAGTATAGTGAGTGATCAAGATCGTTATTCACTAGCGAATTTTGGAAAAGTTTGCAAGAAGCTTTAGGAACCGAGTTGTGCTTGAGTACGACACATCATCCCCAAACTTATGGTTAGACCGAGAGAGTCAATCGAGTTTTGGAAGATCTCCTAAGAGCTTGTGTGTTGGACTTTGGGGGATCATGGGAGGACCATATACATCTAGTTGAGTTTGCATATAATAATAGCTACCAGTCGAGCATTGGGATGACACCATGAGGCGTTGTATGGGAGGCTGTGTAATTCTCCAGCTTGTTGGTTGGAAACTAGGGATAAGTTGATACTTGGGCCTGAGATGGTAAGAGAGACCTCGGATTGTATCGAGATCGTTTGACAACGAATGAAGGCAGCCCAAGACCGTCAGAAGAGCTATGCTGATAGGCATCTAAAAGATTTGGAATTCGACGTTGGTGACATGGTTTTCGTGAAGATTCCACCGTTGAAGCATGTGATTCGATTTGGGAGTAAAGGAAAGTAGGCTCCTAGGTTTGTTGGACCGTTTCCGATAGTCGATCGAACTAGAAAGCTCGCATATCGATTGGAGTTACCCGAGAAGATGTCGAGTGTGCATAATGTGTTCCACGTATCGTTTCTACGAAAGTTTGTGCATGATTCGAATGTAGTGGTATCTCCAGAGCAGTATGAAGACCTAGAAGTAGAAACCATAGTTGCGAAACCTTGTAAGCCACTTCGTGTTGTGGGAAATGACACGAAACAGCATAGAAGGAAGATGGTTGAGCTAGTCAAGGTACAATGGAGTGAAGATGGCGACGATTGTACGTGGGAGACGGAAGAGGGCATGAAGGCGACTCATCCAGAACTCTTCATCGATAGGACCCTATGATATCGTATCATCGTTGAATTGTTGTATCTTGTTGTTGTGTGTGATAGAATTTCGCGTGCTACGATAGGCTATGGATGCATGGCTAGATGGTTGCTAGTTTGGATGATAGAATTGGCTTCTCATGGATGATAGGCATGCAGAATTGTTGTGGTTGCTTGTGTTTACTTGGAATTTCGGGGGAGAAATTCTTAAGGGGGAGAATGTAACAGCCCGCATTTTATGTATCGGAATATCGTAAAATATTTTAATTTTATTCCCTGAGGGTTGGATCATTCTCATCTTTTAATATGTTGCTTATGGGGATGTGAGACATGTCCATGATTTTTGTCAATTTTGTTTGTGATAATTTTGCCTCTGTCAGTCTTGTACAGGGCATAACTTTTGACTTAGGTTGAATCATAGGGTGAGACCTATACCATTGGAAAGCAATTGATGATTCTCTTTCCGTAGAGTGGTTACATTAAAGATTTGACTCAGCGGTTTGGGAGAAATCGCTGTTTTAAGGTTTTTCAGTTGGCTGTCCAGGTTTTGGAGTCTAATGGGCTGATTTAGGGAAGGCTCATTAGTGGGCTGATAGAAGGGTACAAATAGGGGGTGAGGGATATGGGAAATAGTTTAGTTTCTCATTCTCCTATTTGGAGCCTTGTGCTTCTCCTTCCTCTAACACCTTTTCACCATTAAAAATTCAAATATAAGGAGGGAAATCATAGATCTACACCATTGGAGGTTAAATCTAGATCGATTGGGGGCAAGGATTCACCGGATCAAGGAGATTGGTGCGAAGTGCTTACTGTCTGGATTCTTAATTATATCATTTTAGCTTATTTTGGAGAATCGGTGAGTGTTTTATATCTCTCACATGGATTCAATGAAGTGTATGAAGGTTTGATCATGTTTTTCATCATATTTAGGTGTTTTTCCATAGATCTATGCCATGTTTAGTCCATTTTCATATAGATCACCCTATGATCTCATTTAGTAAGTTTAGATTGATGACTCAAAGTTATTCCATATGATTACGCAAGTTAGATCTTTAATATTTTTCATATGTCCATGTGTTGTGGTTTTTGGAGTAATTTGCATGATTTGGTGAAAACCATTGTTTTCATGTTGTTAGTGTATTCATACCGTGTTTTTGATCATATTTGATGGATTAGATAAGTTGGTTTCATCGAATCTATCGTTTGGCAAAGCTTTGGTGGAATTCGGGGCTGTTTTGGAGAAGTGCAGGTTTAAGGTCGCGCGTAAGGGGGTTTGGTCGCGCACTATGGAAGATTTCTTAAGAAACAAGTCGTTGCTATAGTGATCGATTGCTACAGTTTCGGTCGTTCATGTGCTACAGTGATTGGTTGCTCTGTTGCTACAGTGTTTTGTACTTGCTACAGTGACAGTCGTTCGCATGCTACAGTGATCAGCCACTCTGTTGCTACATTATTTTGGAGTTTCTACAGTGACGGTCGTTCGCGTGCTACAGCGGTCGGTCGCTCTATTGCTATAGTGTTTTGGAAGTTGCTACAATGATCAGTTGGCGATCGTTTATGCTACAGTGTTTGGGTGCTATAGTGATCGGTTGCATTCGTGCTACAGTGATCGATCGTTCGATACAGTGATTGGATGCTGCAGTGATTGTTCGTTCCTGCTACAGTGTTTGGATGCTACAGTATTTGCCACAGTGATTGCTGCACTATTTGCTATAGTGTTTGCTACAATGATTGCTGGAAGTGAGGTGAAGTGTTCGTTGTTCGACATATGCAACGAATGCAGAAACAACTCAAGGATGTATTGAGTTCGTGTGAATTGATTGCTCTAAAGTGTTATGAGCAAATAAATAGTCATTATTGATAATGACTAGAGATGAGAAGGCCGAGGAAGTTCAGTTGTTGTAGGTTCTAGCTGATTCAAAGCAGGGGTACAATTGAAGATCAATTGTAGGTCGAGTTCCCTGGGGTCATGTATGGCCTAGACACGTGTTGAGGATAGCGTGTACCACGTGTTGTGTATAACGTGTGGGTTTTGCTAGAACCGGGGCGTCATGTGTGGTCCTTGACAATTGATGGCAAGTTGTTAGCTAGTCATACGATAACGAGGGTTCCAAAGCAAGGTTGGCGGTGATAGCCAGAGTCAGTCATGGATGTTTGAATGCTTATTGTACTAATGACTGAGTTGTTATTGCTATGTATGAATGGTTGCTCTATTTGCCATGACTGAATTGTTATTACTCCGGATGTTTTGGATCGTAAAGGTTATCACTGTCAGGTGTGCGGAAGGAAATTGTGAGTTCTTCTTTGGAGCTAGGTAGATTAGTTCATTTATTTACCCATTCTCATATACTTCGTTGATTAAGTATGTTAGTTGTTTTACCGCTCACTAAGACTGTTGTCTGACTCACGTTTCCTCTTATTACCTTGGGTTGTTCATCCGGTTGTTTGGATGGGTAGACTAGGTGGCAGGTGACAGGTGATTGGCGAGGTTGTTGTTCAGTGACAAGCAGGAGGCTGGCGTACTATTTTACTACTATCAGTACCTTTGTTTTTTGGTTGTTTGCTATTTCTCTGAGTATTGTAGTGAGGCAAATTGTACAAACACTATCATTATTATCCATGTGTATGGGAATTACTTTCTAGTTGTCATGAAAGTTTAGTGTTTTTTGCTTCACTATCACTACCTATTGTATATGTTCTATTATATTTTGTCCTTCCGCTATGAGTTTACGACAGGTTCCGCTTATATATCATACCTTGATGATCGTCCATAACTGGCTGGCACACCCTTCAGCACATTATTTCTCTTGTATTGTGCGGGGGTTGTGGGCGGTCGTCACAAAAACTAGAAGAAAACAACAACTTTTTGTAGAAATTTCAAGTAGAATCTGCCATTCAAGGATATAGCCATGAAGGCTTCATCTATGACACCTTATCCGTCCCACTAAGATATGTAACTGATTAAGAAAAAATGTTGTCAGTAATGAAGATTATATGAAATATCACTGGCAAGACAGGTTGATAAGTACATTGCTCCTCTCATCTATAAACCCCAATCTAATACCATAATTCATTGGATGTAAATCATCTTCTGAAATATGGACAAGTATGGAAAAGAACTTCAACTCACAATTTGTTGTCAAAATTATGCCCACAAGAAGACAACTACAAAACTCAAGAAAGGACAGTAGTAGTATGAGGAAATACCTATAAAATAAAGGCATTATGTGACCAACCTGAGGCAATAGGTTATAAAAAGCCGGAATTAGAACAAGTATTAACTGTAATCAATGGTCTAAATAATGATTATGAGGCTGTTATTTCCATAGTCTCATCATAAAATTTCGCACCACCAATGAAAGAAGTTCACTCGATCCACTTATCTTATAAAGCAAGAAAGGTAAGTAAAAGACCATAAGAATTAGTTTTGTCAATACACTATGCAAGAAGTGACAAAAACAAAGAAAAAGATCAAACAAATCAACATAAAGGGGTGGGCATAGCAATAGATCAAGAGGCAAAGGAAATGACAGTATTATGAAAAAGTGTTAAGTATGTGAAAAAGTCGGGCATATTGCATTCAAATTTTACTTTAGATTCAACTAGAACTATACATCAAATTAAAATGTTAATTATCAAAGAGGCAATAACCCAAATGTGAACACAACTCAAGTTCAACATGATCAAAGTGACAACAAAAGAAGCCTTAGTCAAAATGAATAACTAAAGTTGATCATATTAATTGTTACATAACCGGCAATCTTAACAACTTAAATCTTGGAACCAAAGAGTACAGAGGTAAACAATTAGTGTTCATGGGAAATGGTAAGTCAATCAACTTCACAAATATTGGTAATGGTTATGTAGGAGTAACCAGACATATACTCTTAAATAACTTTTCAAGAGTGTTTGAGATTAAAAAGAATCCATTAATAGTGCCTCAATTTACTCAAGATAATCATGTCTATTTTGAATTCCATCCTAAACATGGCCTAGTCAAAGATATACTCAATAAAAATATTTTTTTTATTGCAGGGTAAAGAAATGAAGGGATTATACAGGTATAATTAGACTAACTAAAACAAAAATGATAAAAGAGAAATATCTTGTAATTTCAATGAGGATAAGCTTAAAAGAAAGAAGAGTTGACTTATGGAACAATAAATTTTGTCATACTGGTGCAAGCATTGTAAAACATTTTTTTTTTGAAAATAACATTGTTATTGATAATGTTTCTTTTCCATATATACATGCACTTATTATCAAATGGGAAAAAGCCATAAGTTACATTTTCTGACTCTTCCACTAGTACGCAAAACCATAAGAAATGGTAGCAACTGACCTATGGGTTCCTGCCCTAGTTCACACTGATTTTGGGTATAAGTACTACATAACTTTTGTTGACGCATGCGCTAGATACTCATGGATATATATTTTTAAAGTCAAAATCTAACACACACCACAACTGTGATACATTTCATAACCCTTGTAGAAAAAATACTGGTTTACCAGTTAAATCAATCAGTCTGATGGTGGACCAGAGTATAAATCACTAAGGGAATACTTTCAAAAGAGAGGGATATCACATAAAACTATATATCCATACACTTTAGAAATAATGGACTTGTAGAAAGAAAGTGTGGACACATAGTTGGAACTGGCTTAACATTATTAGCTCACGCAAAAATGCCACTGAAATTTTTGCCTGACTCGATAAACATTGTGGTTTATCTCATAAATAGATTACAACAAAAGCACTAAAAAGAGTTAGTCCATATGAAAAACTATTTAGTGCTAAGCCAGATTAAAACTTTCTCAAAACCTTTGGATGTTTGTGTTATTCGTATCATAGACCATGTAACAGACACAAACTAGAATTCAGGTCTAACCACATATTTTCATAGCGTATCACCAAATCAAAAAGGGTATAAATGCTTAAATGAAAATGGAAGAGGAAGCATTTCAATTTTCCTTTCATGCTCCTCTTCTAATGTCGGCCCCTCTTTTTTTTTGTTGGCGATTTCGTCCGTCCAACCATAATCACCTGCTTTCGCAGCGCTTCTGACTACCTCATCCCTCACGAAACTCCCCTCGTCTCTCTTTTACCCTATTCCCAAAAAGAAGTGATTCAAAGAGATTCCTTTGTCCTTGGATCAATTGTCTATTGTTGGCTCTCGGACTAGATTCGGTCGACGTTTTGCGACTAACGATGTTGTGCCTCCGCTGACGAACACGCTGCCTGCTACTAAGTCTTTTATCTTGGATCTGATTGAGTCGACTACTTCGATTCCTGCGGCAACCTTAGTTCATACGGTCGTCTTAGGTCATAATTGGCTTTCTCCTCTTAATACGAAATTAAGCTCACGATGGGTCGATACTTCAGTGGTTCTGGCTTCTAATGGTTTTTCAGTAACTGAAAGTGTTCAGTTGGAAATTGTATTCTGCACGAATCCAGTGCTGGGTTGATTGATAGTATGATTGACCCTGTTTGTAATACCAAGGTTTCAAATGTTGATGCAAGAAAATCAGGTGTAAATAATTCTGGAGTCGATGTTATTAATAGTGCAAGTGATGAAGTTGTGCTTTGCACTGAATCCCACAGCTATAGCACTGGTGTGAATATTGTGGGTGGGTTGAGTCCGTCTGCAGTGCCATTTACCGTAGTTCTGAGTGATAGTAGCGCTCCTTCCTTTGTTTCACTTTTCAAGAATAATCCGTTGAATGTCGGGTTCTATGAGCCATAAGAGTTTGATATGATTAGTAAGGATGGTGTAAGGGAACCACCATTTGTAGTTAGTACTGCTGGAGCAGACTTTGGAATGAATTATTTAGTAGATTTATTTTTGGATTCTAACCTATCATATTCCATGGTGAAAGAGAAATGTAGTGGTTCCTGACAATTAATAGGTGGTTTTCTGTGTATTTTGACAGGTCCATATGCTTCTTCAAACTCTCTAGACTTGATAAGCGACTTATAATTCTTAGTTCGAATCCAATTTTTATTTATGGTAAGCCCGTTATTTTCCATATTGGAGTCCAATTATCAATCATGCTAGAGATCACGTATTATCGATACCAATTTGGACCTATTTCTCTCAGATCCCCTCTGTTTTGCTATCCTTGACTGACTTGAATTGGTTAGCTAACAATATTGGGAAATTGAAATGCTTTGATAATACCATTGTTACTGAGGAAAAGCTTTTTTATGCTAAGGTTCTTATCAAAATTTCACCTTTTAAACTTTTGTCGGACAAGATCAAAGTTAGGATTGCGGATGGATTTGTTGCTGTTGTGGTGGTTTGTTACGGTTGGAAACTAGAAATTTGTTTGTCATTTCAGTCTTTTGGTTATATTGTTGCTTCATGTTCTGTAACCTCTGGTGGACTTTCTTTGGCTTCTTAGTTTTAAATCTTGCAGTGATACAACAGAAAATGAAGATGATAATGTTTTTATTATTTCGGCATTGTTTCTTATTCGGATCTTTGAATACATGGTTGAATACAGAATACATAGGTATGGACTTGTATTTATAACATCAGATAGAGAACAAAGGAAAATAGGTATATGAAATAAGGGTAAAGAAATCATCTCGATATATGGAAAGAAATCATCTCGATATATGGAAAGAAATCATCCTGATATGCGGCAGGTCACTTGGATATATTCAACAAGATATTTATCTATTATTTCTTACTCTCCCTCAAACCTAATTACAAAAATTAGGGTTGCAACTGACATCGTAATGAATCGTTGAATGAAAGCAATTTCCACCAGATTTGAGCTCAAGATGCCAAGCTAACAATAACTTTAGGTGAGAAAGAGGAAACAGGGCTTCTTTTCTGGAAGATAGGCAAGACCAGAGGATTTCAAGTTCAATTTCTCCTCTTCCACATTCAGTTCATGTTTGAACTTGGTAAAGCCTTATTTTGAAAGCAACTTTGTGAGTATATCCGTCTTTTGGTGTGTAGATGGTATGTATCTGTTTCTCATTTTTTCTTTGATGACTTGTTCTCCGAGAAAGTACAAATCAAGCTCGATGTGTTTAGTTTTGGAGTGTAGAATTGGATTGGCTGTGAGGGCAATCATACTTACATTATTACACCATATGCTAGCTTTCTTTTGGGTTTTCATTTGTAGTTCATTTAATAGTGATTGTACACATAAAATTTCTGCTGCATGACTTGCCATACTTCTAAACTCAGCTTCTATACTCGAACGAGATACTGTATTATGTTTCTTTGCACACCACGATACTGGATTTTTCTCTAGGAAAATACAATATCCTGATGTTTACTTTCGATCATCATGGTCGGTTCCCCAGTCAACATCAGCATATGCATTGATATTTAGTGAGTTGTTTGTCTTAATTATCAGTCCTTGATTGATAGTTCCTCTTAGATATCGAAGTATCCTTTTTACTGCTTTCCAGTAATCATCTATAGGACACTACATGTATTGACTCATTTTATTAACACTGTAAGAGATGTCTGGTCTTGAAATTGCAACATATTGCAGGGATCCCACTACGCTTCTATAATATCTTGGGTTTTTGAAATGCTTTCCCTTTGTGTTTAGACAACTGTGCATTGGTTACCATAGGTGTTGGAAGAGAATTAGCTTTCTCTAATTTTGCTCTTGATAGTATCTCATGAATGTACTTTCTTTAGCTGAGTTGTATTTCAGTGTCATTTGCTCTTTTTACTTCAATGCCTAGAATGTAATTCAACTCTCCAAGATCCTTTATAGAGAACTCAATGTTCAAAAGTTGAGTAATTCCTTTGATTTCTGCTTCACTACTGCCAGTTATAATGAAATCATTAACATGGATTAAAATATATGTGATGGAACTGTTAAAGAAATTTATAAATACAGGGTTGTCTGATTTTGTTGACTGATAGCCACGCTTTACAAGAGTGGACTTTAATTTGTCAAATCACACTCTGGGTGCCTGCTTTAATCCATAAATTGATTTGTTGAGTTTTCACATCAATGTCTCTTGTCCTTTGCTAACAAACCCTTATGATTGTTCCATAAAAGCTTCCTCCTGCAAAACACCATTTAAAAAAGTATTATTAACATCTAAATGTCTAATGGTCTAATTCTTATACAAGACTATGGTTAAAATTGTTCAAATTGAGGTTGGTTTCACGGCAAGTGAAAAGGTTTCTGTAAAATAAAATCCACACTGTTCTGAATACCCCTTCGCTACAAGCCTAGCCTTATATTTAGATATTGATCCATCTACATTTTTTTGAGTTTATAAACCCATTTGCTCCCTATGATATTTTTATCATTGGGCATTTCAACCAAAGTCCAAGCGTTATTTCTGGTGAGGGAATTGAACTCCTCTTGCAATGCTTCCTTCCATTTTGCATTTTGAGCTGCTTCCTGATACGACATGGGCTTGGCTAAATTCATAATTGCATTGACCACTTTGGGTTTATATATGCCACACTTGGCCCTTATCATCATTGGATGTTGATTTACATCGCTTCTGTGTGACAGCACCTGTCCTGAGTGTGCATCATTTGCTGGTCGAATCTCTGATGTGTGATTTTGACTTTGAATTTCTTGTTCTTATGTGTGGTCATTTTCTTCACAATTGTAAATGGTTTGAGGAGCCTCTCCTTGACTTATGTCTTCCCTTGTGGTACTGTATAGAGTGAGATTATCAGTGCAATATGGTTCATGTTGTACTGGTCGAATTATTACTTCATCATCTTGCATATAAGTCTTGTATTGTCTTGCATTCTTCACCTTGTTTGTTGTCTTAATTCTGATGTACTATATGGGAAAACATCTCCATTGAATACTACATGCCTGGAAACATAGACTTTTCCTTTGCTGCCTATGCACTTTTATCCCTTTTTATTACTAGATACCCCAAAAATGTACATGAAGTAGACGTGTAATAAGTTTTTTGTGTGTTGTATGGTTTTATCCAAGGAAAATACACTATCACCCAAATACCTTTAAATCATTAGAGTCTGGTCTAACCCTTTTTAGCACTTCCTGTAGACACTTTAAATTAAGCACCTTTGTCAGCATTATGTTAATTAAGTGTACAGCAGTGTTAAATGTCTATGGCCAAAATTTTAATGGAATAGAGGCCTTAGCAAGAAGGGTTAGACCAGTCTCAACGATGTGTTTGTATTTACATTCAATAAAACCATTTTGCTTTAAGGTATATGAACACGTTATTCTGTGTGCAATTCCCTTCTTAGAAAAAATATTCAAATCTACCATCTGTTTGGACCATTTTTACCTGACTGCCTATTTGATTTTCAACATTTGTGATGAATTGTATTGTGACATTACTAACATCTGCTTTAGATTTCAGAATACATATCCAAATGAATCTAGAGTATACATCAACAAATGAGATATAGTTTCTATACCCATAATATTAATGTGACGGCCCGTCCCGTACCAACCAACATTTACTCCAAAAGTGCGCTGTACACATGTCCAGTTAGAAGGGGCGGTCGTCAGAAGGAAAGGAAGAAGACGAAGAATCAATAAGGAACCTGTAGAATGTCTCACAGCGCATAGAACAAAATATAATAACAACTTACTTGACATAAAACAGGTGAGACAGTGCATAAGCTGAAACAAACTATCATAGCAACGGAAAATCCAAAGTACAGCTTATGATCCAAAACCAACATTATTACAACTTTTAAAAACTGTCTCTAAAAGCTAACAAGAAAGGTACACTACTAATGCCCAAAGTAGTGACCAGCAACGACACAGGGAGAATATCTATATATATCATACGTGGAAGCCTCCTGCTCGCCTCCAAATCCGCTACTCACGCATCACCAGCTAACCTGTCTCTAGTCTGCTCGTGAGAGCACCCAGAGTAATAAGAAGAGACATAAAACTCTGGGTCAGACAAAAAGTCTGGTATGAGCGATACGCAGCTAAACAAAACAATAACAGGTATACTAAACCATACCTGAACCTGGACCTGCAACCAAAGAGTTAGCACTACATACTGTACAACACTCTAAGGTGCACTGAATAAATGGTGTAAAGATAACGGGGGTAGAGTGCGCATGTCATAGTGATGGAAAACAGTCAAGCATAGCAACCATCCTCACATCTCTCACTCAGTGCGTAAAGCATACGATATCCACCACTTCGATCACCCAATACTTTGCTATGATCACTCTGCCCCATGAAGTCACAACGACTTCACTGCACTGATCCATAGCCACTAATCCTTCGCTATGTCCACTTTTCCCCATGGAGTCATAACGGCTCCACTGCATTGGCTCATAGCCTTGCTAATCCTTTACTATGTCCACTCTGCCCCATGGAGTCACAACGGCTCCACTGCACTGGCTCATAGTCTTGCTACGATCACTTTGCCCCTGAGTCACGATGACCCTACTGCACTGATACGTAGCCCATCATTCCTTTTCAGTGGTGAATCGAAGTTATGAATGTCGACAACTCCTTAGCACACGTCCCACAGCAAAGCCCAACCATGAAGTGAACTCCTTGGTTTCCAACTGGATCCTGAGCTCTAACTTCCATTTGGACTACCTTTGCATTTCGGGTTATTGGTCATCACCGGATCGGTTCAGATCCTCAGTACTTCTTCTCTGTCGGTTCGGATCGGCCTCCTTCCAAGTTCTCCGGGTCGGGTCGTGGCCTTCAAGTCCCTTCGTAGCACATTGATTCGGTTCGGGTGCTCTCTGGCGAGTCGGGTCGGTGTACCCTTGCTCCATCGGTTCAGATCGGGTTCCTGGTCTTCGATCTGATCCACTTCCCCTTCCTCTTCCGTTCTGATCCCCTTCTCTTCCCTTCAGTCGATCCGATTCCCCCTTCTTTAGCTCGATCCGATCCTAGTTCAACCATTGTGGCCTTCCTTTTTGCCATACTTTCCCTTGTGCCAAGCCTCGGTTCAGTTCGGTGATCCCTTTCCCAGGCCACTATCCGATCCGAGCCCATCCTTCCGATCCAATCCGAAAGCCTGCACCATTTTCTGCAACTTTTTCCAGCGAGTGTTTACGCCATTCGACGGCATTTTCGACCATTCTATCTATTCTAATCAATCACAAAGCATACCACAAAGTCATAGCAACAAATAGAAGTGACCTCAAACACCAAAACATCAATATGATAGGTTAAAATGGATCAAACATAGCCAAAACCCCATATTTTCCCTTAAACATGTTCAAGCATAATTAATGATAGGATTAGCAAAACTTAACCAAATTAACCCAAGTTCATATCAGTGGTCTAAAACATCATTTAAAAATTTATAAATATTTTTCCAGAATTTTATCATGTTTAAATTCGCTAATTAACACTAATTACCCTTAATTAACCATAATTAGTGAGGAACTATGCAAATCACTCACCTTAGCCACAAATAAACCTTAAATCTGAAATAAATCTCTGTTTGGGCGCGAATAACAATACAAATCAGCAGCTCTAATCTTGATTTGGCGAAGATCTCCCTTGATTTGATGTTGCTAAGCTTAATCCTTGATTAGAAAGTGATTTGGAGGTGATTTAGAGGTTGGAGGCCATTTTTAGGGTTTCTAAGTAGTAAGTGGAGGCTAGAAAACTGAAATGGAATGAAACCCTAACTCTTTTCTGCCTCCCCATAACCCTAATCCCGAAATGGGTTATGGGCCCATTCACTAATCACCCTATTTGGCCCGGTTAAGCAGTTTTTCACCATCCAAACCTTATTTCAGCCATATCTCCCAAAGGATAAGTCCGTTTGCCTATTATGACCACTCTACGGAAAGGTAAACCATCAAACGAATCTAATGGTAGTGGTTTCAGGTCAAAATTCCTTTCCAATCAAAAGTTATGACCGAAACAAGATCAGTTAGGGCAAAACGATCATTTTAAAAATCGGTAAAAATCATGAACATGGGAAATGACCCCAATGGTCGTTTCCCAAAGCCACATGACCATACAACTTCATATAAGAAAGAAATAAGTATTTTACGATCCTCTGATACGTAGAATGCGGGTTGTTACATTCTCCCCCCTTAAGAAATTTCACCCCCGAAATTCCCTAACCAAAACACACAAAGGGTCCGGCATGCCTATCAACCATAAAACAACAGTCAAACATGCAAAACAAGCCTATCCTAGCATGCGGAATAACTAAATTGCAAAGTAAATCTTACCGGACAAAGAGTTCTGGATACGTCTTCCTAATACTCTCCTCTGCCTCCCAAGTACAGTCATTCTCGTTCTCGCCCCACTGAACCTTGACTAGCTTCACCACCTTCCTTCGAAGTTGCTTCGTATCGTGCTCGACAATACGAATCGGCTTGCGGTTCCCAACCACATCGGGTTCCACTTCGAAGTCCTCTAACTCATCAGGTGAAATAGTCATATTTGGGTCGTGCAAGAACTTCCTTAGCTGGGGAACATGAAATACGTTGTGAACTCCCGCCATCTTCTCTGGTAATTCAATTCTATATGACAAATTCCCAACTTGTTCGAGAACTAGGAATAGGCCAACAAATCTTGGTGCCAACTTGCCTCTCCTGCCAAATCGTATCACGCTCTTCAACGGAGAAACCTTGACAAACACCAAGTCACCAACGAAGAATTTTAAGTCTCTTCTCCTCTTATCAGCATAACTCTTCTGCCTATCCTGGGAAGCCTTCGTCCGTTGTTGGATGATCTTAAACTTATCTGAAGATTCCCTCATCACATCTGGTCCAAGCACAAACTTCTCGCCGGTCTCTATCCAACATGATGGTGAGTTGCACGGTCTTCCGTACAAAGCTTCATATGGAGCCATACCGATACTGGATTGGTAGCTATTATTATATGCAAACTCTACTAGATGCAAATGGTCATCCCATGATCCACCAAAATCTAATATACAAGCTCTCAAGAGATCTTCCAACATAAGATTCACCCTCTCTGTCTGACCATCAGTTTGAGGATGATACGCGGTACTGAGATATAATTCCGACCCTAGAGCCTCTTGTAAGCTCTTCCAAAACCCACTAGTAAACAACAGGTCTCGGTCACTCACAATGCTTTTAGGTACTCCATGAAATCTCACTACCCACTTCATATACAATTCTGCTAACTTAGTTGCCGTTCTGGTTGATTTGACTGGTATAAATCTTGCACTCTTAGTCAATCGATCCACAATTACCCAAATGCTATCATGTCCCGATCTAGTCCTTGGTAAACCATCTATGAAATCCATCGAGACTTGCTCCCATTTCCATTCGGGAATTTCTAATGGTTGCAACAAACCACCAGGCTTCTTTTGCTCGGCTTTAACTA
Organism: Allium sativum; assembly: GCA_030737875.1. Taxonomy (NCBI): domain Eukaryota; kingdom Viridiplantae; phylum Streptophyta; class Magnoliopsida; order Asparagales; family Amaryllidaceae; genus Allium; species Allium sativum. The sequence continues at coordinate 252,580,401 of CM060927.1, read as the reverse complement.
GCTGGCATTTCATGCACTTGGATATAAACTTCCCAACGTCTCTTTTCATCCCTTCCCAGTAGTAAGTCTGCTTCATGTCTCGATACATCTTGTCACCACCGGGGTGTATAGTCAGTTTTGAGTGATGACATTCCCTAAGCACTTCATCTCTCAACCCATTCACATTGAGTACAACTACTCTTCCATTCTTTCGAAGCCATCCTTCTCGATCAAGCCCATACAAACTCATCTCCTCACCGTCGATATTCATCTCTAACTTGGAGATGATTTCCAATAGGTTAGGATCGTCCCTTTGACTGGAACCAATCCGCTCAATCAAGGTGGGTTTGATCGTCAAACTAGCTAATATCCCTGGATCCAATTCGCACTTTGGTCTGAAATCGTACCCTGCGATATACTCCAGTTGCCTCCATTCAAGAAACATATCCCCTTAACTGGCATGTCTCCTACTTAAGACATCGGCTACCGCATTGCCTTTCCCAGGTGTATATGCGATATCAAAATCATACGAAGCCAAGAACTCTAACCATCTTTGCTGTCGGAGATTTAGATCCTTTTGAGAGAAGAGATACTTTAATGATTTATGATTGGTAAACAACTCAAATCTTTCTCCCAAGAGGTAATGTCTCCACATATTCAACGTGAACACGATCGCTGCCAGTTCCAAATCATGGGTAGGATACTTTTTCTCATGCGGCTTTAGTTGCTGACTAGCATAAGCTACAACCCTACCTCCTTGCATCAATACAGCACCTAGTTCGGTACCACAAGCATCCGTGTATACCATCATCTCTTCATTCCCTTTAGGAATGACTAACACTGGCGCACACGTCAACTTTTCTTTTAGAATCTTGAAGGCATTCTCACACACTCCGTCCCAGACAAAGGCTTGATTCTTCTTAGTCAATTGAGTCAACGGTGCTGCTATCTTGTAGAAGTCCTGGATAAACTTACGATAATATCCAGCTAACCCCAAGAAGCTTCTTACGTCTGTTGCATTCTTGGGCGTAGACCAATCCTGTACCGTAGCCACCTTCGCAGGGTCCACGGCAATACCATTCTATGAAACAACATGGCCCAAGAATCTCACTTCCCTCCTCTAGAAGTGACACTTAGAAAATTTTGCTTTTAATTGGTGTTTTCTCAAAACCTCCATCATTATCCTCAAATGTCCCTTGTGTTCTTCCTATGTCCTCGAGTAAACAAGGATGTCGTCTATGAACACAAGAACAAACTTATTCAACTGATCTCTGAATACTCGATTCATAAGATCCACGAAGTATGCTGGAGCATTGGTCAACCCAAATGGCATGAAACCACTCATAGAATCCAGACGGCGTCCTACATGCCATTTTCGGAACACTATCAGCCGCTACTCGGAGCTAATGAAATCCTGTCGCAAGATCCAACTGGGAGAACACTCTTGCTCCTTCCAGCTGATCAAACAAATCATCTATCCGCGGTAGAGGATATTATTCTTCCTCGTCACCTTATTCAACTCGCGATAGTCCACACACAAACGAAGGGAACCATCTGGCTTAGTGGCAAACACAACTATTGCTCCCCACTCGGAGACACTTCTTCTAATAAACCCCTTCTTCAAAAGATCGCCTACTTGCAGCCCGAGCTCTCGCTGCTCCCTTGGTGCCATACGATGAAGTGGCATCACTATAGGTCTGGCATCTTTCACTAAATCAATACGGAACTCAATCTCTCGGTGTGGTGGAAGCCCGGTCACCTCCTCGAAGACGTCCGGATACTGTCTAACCACGGACACATCTGACAACTCATCATGCGGGATGTCGAGAGAATTTATAAAACTAGCCATTACCCCATCACTAGGTAGACTACCAAACACTACCCTCCTCCCATCATCCGCCCTAACTATCACCAAAAAGCCCTCACAGTCTACCACCACCCCGTATCTTTGGAGCCAATCGACCCCCAATATAATGCCATACCCAGTAAAGCCTAAAACAAAGCAATCACAAACTCATGACTCGATAAGACCAAATTTCGGAAAATCATAGTAAGGTTAGTCGAACCACCAATCAGGTTCATCACAACCAATGGTCTATCGACTATCTCGGGTTCCAGTCCCAAACTATCTACCAGGTCACTAGATATGAAGGAACGGGAAGCCCCAGTATCAAACAAAACCCGAACAGGTGCATCATGAATAGAAAGCATACCTTGAATGACGACATTCTTTCCTTTCTCTGCCGCTGTTGGGGCTTTCGACGAAGAAGGAATAGCACCGATAGCATATGCTTTCACAATCTGCTTCTCCTTAAGAGGTTGTGGACATTTATCCTTATGATGTCCCACTTGGCCACAGCTGTAGCACTTCTTATCCGCTGGCTTGGCCCAACACTCTTTGGCATAATGGTCCTTCTTACCACAGCTGAAGCACTCAACATCTTTCTTGCTCTTTTTCTGGCCATCCTTAGTTTGGTTCTGCTTCCTCTTGTTCTGAGTGTTATTCTTGCCTCCACCGCCTACTTGCAACTTCAGCTCTTCTGTAGATGCAACCTCAGTCTTTTACTTAGGGTAAATACTCTCTGATCTCAAAGCTTTCCCCACAATCGATTCAAAAGTCTCATCGATGTGGTTGATAAGCCTTTCCCCCAAGTATCCATCCAAACCAGTAATGAACTTCTCATTCTTCTTCTCAGGAGTATCGATAAGAGATAATCCATACTTCGACAAAGTGTCGAACTCAGCAATATAGTCCGAGACTGTCCTACCATTCTGCTTAAGCTCCAAGAACTTCCTAAACAATTCAGACTTTTGAGCAGCTGGGATAAACTTGTCGCTAAAGTGAGTCTTAAACTAATCCCAAGTAACCTGATCCTCTGGAGTGGCTGTCTTAATAGCATTCCACCAACTCATCGCTCGCCCTTGCAGCTGACGAGACGCTAGCCTTCTCTTCATCGCATCCTCGATACCCAAGTCGTCGAAGATACGATCACAGCTATCCAACCAATCCTGAACATCCGTGGCCGACTCCATTCCGTGGAACGGCTTCCCACCAAGGCTAGTGTAATTCTTGCACAGCTTGGCGAAATCGACCCTAGGCGCCTGCACTATTGGACCACCACCATTACCGGCATTGGGAGCTGCCTCTTGCACGTCCCTAAGCGTGTCTCTCATGAGGTCAGTAAACATCGCCCTCATGTCAGCAGCATTCCCATTATTGGCTCCTCTACCAGCACCTCTTGCGTATCGGCTCATCGTTCAATTTGTAAAGAGAAAATGATTAGCCATCTCCATAGTGGTGCTAGTGCAGTGCGACTTCATCCTTAGCCATGCTAATAGTATATATATATATAGCTTTTGAAAACCAAAATAATCACAAATACACACTCTTATATAAGTACTATCTTTCCCTAGGTTAACCACACAACCTAGAGCTCTAATACCAAATGTGACGGCCCGCCCCGTACCAACCGACATTTACTCCAAAAGTGCGATGTACACATGTCCAGTTAGCACGGGACAGTCGTCAGAAGGAAAGGAAGAAGACGAAGAATCAACAAGGAACCTGTAGAATGTCTCACAGTGCATATAATAAAATATAATAACAACATACTTGACATAAAACAGGTGAGACAGTGCATAAGCTGAAACAAACTATCATAGCAGCGGAAAATCCAAAGTACAGCTTATAATCCAAAACCAACATTATTACAACTTTTAAAAATTGTCTCTAAAAGCTAACAAGAAAGGTACACTACTAATGCCCAAAGTAGTGACCAGCAATGACACAGGGATAATATCTATATATATCATACGTGGAAGCCTCCTGCTCGCCTCCGAATCCGCTACTCGTGCATCACCAGCTAACCTGTCTCTAGTCTGCTCGTGAGAGCACCCAGAGTAATAAGAAGAGACATAAAACTCTGGGTCAGACAAAAAGTCTGGTATGAGCGATAAGCAGCTAAACAGAACAAAAACAGGTATACTAAACCATACCTGAACCTGGACCTGCAACCAAAGAGTTAGCACTACATACTGTACAACACTCTAAGGTGCACTGAACAAATGGTGTAAAGATAACAAGGGTGGGGTGTGCATGTCATAGTGATGGCAAACAGTTAAGCATAGAATCCATCCTCACATCTCTCACTCAGTGCGTAAAGCATACGATATCCATCACTTCGATCACCTAATACTTTGCTATGTTCACTCTGCCCCATGAAGTCACAACGACTTCATTGCACTGATCTATAGCCACTAATCCTTCGCTATGTCCACTTTGCCCCATGGAGTCATAACGGCTCCACTACATTGGCTCATAGCCTTGCTAATCCTTTACTATGTCCACTCCGCCCCATGGAGTCACAACGGCTCCACTGCACTGGCTCATAGTCTTGCTACGATCACTTTTCCCCTCGAGTCACGATGACCCTACTGCACTGATATGTAGCCCATCATTTGTTTTCAGTGGTGAATCGATATTATGAATGTCGACAACTCCTTAGCACACGTCCTGCAGTAAAGCCCAACCATGAAGTGAACTCCTTGGTTCCCAACTGGATCCTGAGCTCTAACTTCTATTTGGACTACCTTTGCATCTCGGGTTATTGGTCATCACCGGATTGGTTTGGATCCTCAGTACTTCTTCTCTGTCGGTTCAGATCGTCCTCCTTCCAAGTGCTCCAGGTCGGGTCGTGGCCTTCAAGTCCCTTCGTAGTACATTGATTCGTCTCGGGTGCTCTCTGGCGGGTCGGGTCGGTGTACCCTTGCTCCATCGGTTCGGATCGGGTTCCTGGTCTCCGATCTGATCCACTTCCCCTTCCTCTTCCATTCCGATCCCCTTCTCTTCCCTTCAGTCGATCCAATCCCCCCTTCTTTAGCTTGATCCGATCCCAGTTCAACCATTGTGGCCTTCCTTTTTGCCATACTTTCCCTTGTGCCAAGCCTCTATTCGGTTCAGTGATCCCTTGCCCAGTCCACTATCCGATCCGAGCCCATCCTTTTGATCCGATCCGAAAGCCTGCACCATTTTCTGCAACTTTTTCCAGCGAGTGTTTACGCCATTCGACGGCGTTTTCGACCATTCTATCTATTCTAATCAATCACAAAGCATACCACAAAGTCATAACAACAAATAGAAGTGACCTAAAACACCAAAACATCAATATGATAGGTTAAAATGGATCAAACATAACCAAAACCCCATATTTTCCCTTAAACATGTTCAAGCATAATTAATGATAGGATTAGCAAAACTTAACCAAATTAACCCAAGTTCATATCATAGGTCTAAAACATCATTTAAGAATTTATAAATATTTTTTCCAGAATTTTATCATGTTTAAATTCGCTAATTAACACTAATTACCCTTAATTAACCATAATTAGTGAGGAACTATGCAAATCACTCACCTTAGCCACAAATAAACCTTAGATCTGAAATAAATCTCTATTTGGGCACGAATAACAATGCAAATCAACAGCTCTAATCTTTATTTGTTGAAGATCTCCCTTCATTTGATGTTGCTAAGCTTAATCCTTGATTAGAAAGTGATTTGGAGGTGATTTAGAGGTTGGAGGCCATTTTTAGGGTTTCTAAGAAGTAGGTGGAGGCTAGAAAACTGAAATGGAATGAAACCCTAACTCTTTTCAGCCTCCCATAACCCTAATCCCGAAATGGGATATGGGCCTATTCACTAATCACCCTATTTGGCCCGGTTAAGCAGTTTTTCACCTTCCAAACCTTATTTCAGCCATATCTCCCAAACGGTAAGTCTGTTTGGCTATTATGACCACTCTACGGAAAGGTAAACCATCAAACAAATCTAATGGAAATGGTTTCAGGTCAAAATTCTATTCCAATCAAAAGTTATGGCCAAAACAAGATCAGCTAGGGGCAAAATGGTCATTTTAAAAATCGGTAGAAATCATGAACATGGGAAATGACCCCAATGGTTGTTTCCCAAAGCCACATGACCATACGACTTCATATAAGAAAGAAATAAATATTCTATGATCCTCCGATACGTAGAATGCGGGTTGTTACAATTAAGTTATGGGTGTTGGACCCCAAACTTCAATGGCGATTAATTCGAGTGGTGAGTTGTGTGTAGTTTCAGTATCTTGAAATGCAAGTTTACGGCTTTTCCCATTTGAAAAAATTTGCACACATATTTAGTTGGGAAATTATCAGTAGAAACATTATTGTCATTACAAACAATTTTTTCACACTAGTATGTCCCAGTCTATTATGCCAATGACTAAAATTTTTGCTGCTACCAGAAATACTATAAATGTTCAAAATACGATTTCTTTTGTTAAACTCAGATTATCTGGCTTTTGCAAAGTGAAATCTATATAGCCCATTACATTCTTTACCCTGCAAAATGACATCTTGAGTTAGTATATCTTTGTTAAGCATACATTTGGGTAGAACTCAAAAAATACATTATTAACTTTGGCAAATTGAGAAACACTTATTAGATTTCTCTTAATAGCTGGTACCCTTAGTAGGTTTTTAAGATAAAACTGTTTGGTTCCATTTATGCTTGCATTTCTAGTATGTGTGATATGAACATCTTTACCATCATGAACAAGTAAGTTTTGCGTACCTTTATACTCTTTGTTCCCAAGATTCAAGTTGCTCAAGTTGTCTGTCACATGACTTGTTGCCTCTGAGTCAGGATACCAACACTCATCATCTACATCTTCAAGCGTTTCTGTAGTAGTATTTTGTGCCTCTGTTTGTCCCTGATTATCCTTTTGAATGCTGACGTTGTTGAAGTTTGTACTTGTATTGTTTTGATTTGGCACATAGTTGGCATTAAACCTAAAGTAGAACTTATTGGCACTATTTCCATACTTTTCACATATCTGACAACATATTCAGTTATTGTTGTTGAATCTGCCTCCCCTTCCTCTTGACCTTTTTCTTAGACCACCTCTTTGGTTGTTGTAAAACTGTTGCCTTGGCACATAATTTATTTCCTGTTGCTTGCCTTTGAAATTAGTGGTATAGTTCATAGAAAGTTCTGGGTTGACAGCGCATTTTTGTTCAAATTTTCCTTCATGTGCTAAGAGCGTGGAATATACATACTAGAGGGTTGGGGTAGGCTCAACAGATGAAATAATTGCTACCACAACTTCATAGTTGTCATCAAGGCCATTGATAATTGAAAGAACTTGTTCTGACTCACTTACTTTGTGTTCAGTAGATGCAAGTTGATCACAAATACCTTTAATCTCGAGTAGATACTCGTTCATTGACATGTTATTTTTTCTCATGCTTTGTATTTGTCTTCTAAAGTGCAGAATTCTTGCGTTAGACTGTGATGTGAAGTTTTTCTCCACAGTTTCCCAAACATTGTGAGCTGTCTTGCATCCAATAATCTATGGAAGCAAGGCAGGACTGATCAACGACAATATCCACTAGCAAATCAGGTTGTCTTGTCGTTGATCGATGGTATAACCTTGATTTAATATCAAGTTTTCATTACCGTCCTTAATGAACTTTGTTGGAATTTGCTTTGTTCCAAGCACATAATATTCAAAGCTATATCCAGTAATAGCGGTTTCAATTTGTAATTTCATAGCAGGTAATTTGAATCATCCAGTTGCACAGAAATCAAGTTGGTCTGAGGCTTGATGATGGCTTTGATCAGATCAAGGGTTGACTCTTCTAAATGAGAGATCCTTGATGCGGAGTTTGGAGAAAGGGTTTCATCACCCATCTTGATACAAATGAGTGGGAAAACAAGGACTGAGAGAAAAAACCCGAAAGGCAAACAGGGAAAGCAGATCTGGTGGGATGCTACGAAGCACAACAACTCTGATACCAAGTTTGAAATCTTGTGGTGATGAAACAGAAAATGAAGATGATAATGTTTTTATTATTTCGCATTGTGACATATTCATATCTTTGAATACATTGTTGAATACAGAATACATAGGTATGGACTTGTATTTATAACATCAGATAGAGAACAAACGAAAATAGGAATGTAAGGGAAAATAGGAATGTAAGGGGAAATGGGAATGTGAAATAACGGTAAAGAAATAATCCTGATATGCGGAAAGAAATCATCCTAATATGCGGTAGGTCATTTGGATATATTCAACAAGATATTTATCTATTATTTCTTATTCCCTTTACCACTCGTTGACATACTACCATTTCCTAAACCCCATCTGTTAAGTGGGTGCCAAAGATTTCTCCCGACGTGATTATCCCCACGCTGCCTCTTAATCCTATGGAGGTTGATGAATCTATTTCGAAAACAGATCTTAAAATTTTACAGAGAAAAATGTAATTTATAATCTGAAAGAGAAACTTAATTAAATTTTGTTGCAAAAAGAAATTATGGGAAACAAAGGTCTAGAGTCAACTGGATGGACGGTGAAGATAAAAATACTAAACTGTTTCATAAAGTTTCTAATGCTAGAAAAAATGTAACACCATCAATTCTATTTTTGTTAACAACGTTGAAATCTCCAATCAGGTTGATCTTAACAATGAATCTATAGAGGTATTTTTGGTAAATCTAATTATCATAAAGTGAAGGCTAACTGGAGCTTATTGTGTAATGATAGTAGTTTTGTTGATTTAAGTGGTTTGGATAGCCTTTTTACTGAATTTGAGATTTTATAAGCTATTAAAGATATGCCTTCGGACAAAGCCTCTGTTCCTCATGGTTTTCCTATTTTGTTTTATATCACATTTTGGGATGTTTTAAAAGATGAATTAATTTCTCTTTTTGATGAATTTCTTAATAGTAGTATACAACTGGGTAGATTTAACTCTGCTGATGTTGTTTTAATTCATAAGAAAATTGGGGCTAATCTTTTAAAAGATTTTAGACCTATCTCTTTATTAAATTGTTCCATTGAAATTATTTCCAAAGTCTTATCTAATAGATTAAGTTCCAAAATGAAAGATTTAATTGACAATTCTCAAACTACTTTTATTAAACGTAGGAATATCACTGATAGTGTTGCTGCTGTTCAGGAATATATTAATTACTGTTGTAAGAGTAATGTGACTTGTGTTGTTCTTAAGCTTGATTTTGCAAAAGCTTTTAACTTCATTTATTGGTATTTTCTTAAGAACCTTTTATTGGCTAGAGGTTTAAGTAATATATGGATTGGGTGGATATGGTCTCTTTTGAAGTCTAGTAGTTCTAATATTCTTGTTAATGGTATTCCTGGGAGGAAAATTCAGTCTAAATATGGTCTAAGGCAAGAAGATCCATTATCTCCTTTTTCTTTTTAATCTAGCCGTTGATGTTTTTTCTAGAATGATTAAGCTTGCTACTAGGAATGGTGTGCTAGAATCTGTTATTAGAGACATTACTAATTTTGACATTTCTATTTTGAAATTTGCTGATGATACTTTGATTTTCTCTTCTCGTTTGCCTAAATCTATAATTTCTCTCAAATTTATTCCATACAATCTTGAGTTGCTTTCTAGTTTAAAAATTAATTTTGATAAGAGTTCAGCTTTAGTTCTTAATTACTATCATAATTGTGAAAAATTAGTGTATAACATATTAATTGCAATTCAATGAAATTTTCTATTGAGTACTTAGGTTTTCTCATTAGGCCTCAGAAATTAAAACATGATGATTGGAACACTACTATTGATAAGATTAGTAATAAATTGTCTATTTGGAATAGTAGATTTCTTTCGAGAGCCGGTAGAGCAGTTTTGATTAACTCTGTGTTATCGCCTTTAACCATTTATTGGATGTCTTTTTACCCTTTTTCCCAATTGGGTCATTAAGAAAATTGATATTATTAGAAGGAACTTTCTCTGGTGTGGTGATAGCTCTTTCTCCCGTTCCAAATGTTTAGTTCATTAGAATATTGTTCGTAAACCTAAAAGTGAGGGTGGTTTAGGTATTTTAAATTTATACAATCTTAATATTTCCTTATTATGTAAATGGTTGTGGAAATTTAATTATTGTAATGCAAATTTTCTACAGAAAGAATTAATTTCTAATCAATGGTATAATGGTAATTTTAATCTAGGTCTTGGCACTTTCAATAATCATATTAATGTTTCTCATTTTTGGAAATCTATTATTCATAATTTTGAGATATATAAGTTAGGTATTAACTATATCGTACATTCTGGTAATAATGTTTCGTTTTGGGATGATTGTTGGAATTCTGTCATTCCCTTAAAAATTGGTTTTAAAGAATTATACGATATTTGTAATTTTAAAAAGGCTTTGGTTTTGACATTCACAATTAAAATCAGGCTTTTCCTTTGGAATTTTAGTTTCAACCGTACTCTAGTTGGTCTTACTCTTAAACAGTTTGCTTTACTTTGTACTAAACTTGTATAAGTTTGATAATGAGAAAGATGCTTACCATTGGTGTTGGGATAATAGTGGTTCTTTTTCTTCTAAATCTCTCTATAATATTCTTTGCTTTTCTGGAGTTAAAAATAAAGTTTTTGATTATCTATGGAAAACCAATGATTCCCCCTAAAACCAAATTATATATGTGGCTCATTTTACATAATAAACTTAATACTACTGAATTACTTAAGTTGAAAAATACATCTATTAATAAAGATTGTTATTTTTTGTTATAATCAAGTAGAAGATATTGCTTATTTATATTTTGGTTGTTCTACTACTAAGTTTATTTTATTCAGCATTCTTAACCTTTTCAATTTTCCCTTTAACTTTGATCACTTTGCTTGTGATTTCTATTAGCATTTTTACAAGTTTCTTTTTAATGTTAATAACAGGTATTTATGTGATACTATTTTTTAAATTACTTGTTGGTATATTTGGTTTAAGAGGAATCAATATGATTTCCATATTCGTATTACAATATGATTTACAGAATCTCTTTTTTCTGTTTTAATTGGAGTTAAATCCTTCATATAGACTTAACAAATTTTCTGATTTTAAAATTTTTCTTGCATTCACTAGATCTCATATTTTTATTTTTAAATCTAACTGTTTATTTGTTACCAATGCTTTATCTATGTATGTTTTTGCCAATTAGTTTATTTCATTATCCCCTGTTTTTTTCTTTTCTTGCTACATATGTATATCTGTTGCTGTTTGTGATATCTGGTATAGTGTTTTTCTATTCCTATCTGTGTTGTTTGCATTGTTTTATTCTGACTGCTTTTTGTCTTTTGTTCTTCTTATGTTGCTCTTTTTTTTTCTTTTGTTCTTTTATTATTCATATTCTGCAAGCTTCTTTTTTGCAGCAACATGTCTAGGGTAGTTTTATTTTCCTTTATTGGACTCTAGTCTTTAGGTCACTATATTTCAGTTTTGTTGTATATTTCTTTTCTTTGGACTCTAGTTCTTAGGCTTGGTTTTTTTTTCATTGTAGGGGATGGGTTTTTCTAGTTGTCAGGCTTGTTGACATCTCTCATTTTAGTGTGGATATAAAATTACATGAGTGCTCTCCTTTTGTGAGGAACACTCGTTTCTCTCAAAAAATAAAATAAACATAAGCTTAGTTAGAGAATTACAATGCACTCATTTCTCTCAAAAAAATATATAAGCTTAGTTAGAGAATTATAATGCACTTATACCAACATCCACTTTGCTTGCTAGTCCCAACTCCTCTCTCAGCCATCAACATCTAGCATATTCAAACACATATTTATATGTGACAAACGTATTCTCATGCGAAAAAATAACTCCATCATATCACCTTCAACTTGTATAGATATTTCCTCCAACTTCATCCCCCTCCCTCACCAACCAGTAACTTCAACTATAGATAGTTGTTACCAGCATCTAGGGCCGTCAATTTCCAAGACGACCCGAAACACGACTCGTAACCCGCACGGAAAAAACCTGACCCGACCCATTTATAAACGTGTCAATTTTGGGTCAACCCGCTCTGATCCGTTTAATAAACGGGTGAGTTTCGGGTAGACCCGTGAACCCATTTTTGACCTGCCATGACCTGTTTAATATAAATATATTGTTATTCATCATATGGCATATGCAATTTTGCATACACTAACCGGGCTGAGTCTGCTAGACTTAGTGCTGTTACTTTTATTTTCTTTTGTATATGCGATTATTAAGTTGATTTCTAGGAATACCGCTAGAGCTGATGTGATTAAAACGTACGAATGGGAAATGTAGATTTGAATGCTCATGTATTTTATCTTATGTTTATATTTTGCTAAATGCATTTCTAAAATGCAGATTGTTTTTAAGAATAAAGACAAGTAAATGGGTTTATGTTGTCATGGGTCAAACCGTTTAACTCGATTCGACCCGTTTAAATAAACGGGTTACACAGGTCCAGTCGGTTCAACCCGTTTATAAATAGGTTGGGTTCGTGTTGAGAAAATATGACCCGTTTAATAAACGGCACAACACCATGATGCCATTATTGCCACACCAAAATACGGAAGAATTGCCACGGTCTAAAGCCGTGGCAATTTTGGAATGGCTATGGGCCGTGGCAAAATGGATTGGCATGGTTTCTGGCCATGGTAATTTTGGAATGGGTTTAGACCGTTCTAATATTAGCAAAAAAATTCAGGGGTGCCATGTATCCTATGTCGCAGTAATTTCACGCCTTCCCTACTAATACAAAAAAGTGAATAAGCCCCTGTCCTTTCAATTCACCAATTTCATACTAAAAAAAATCATGGTTGCTTTGTAACAACCCAGAAAATCAGAACCAATTTAAATTTTTTATTGAAAATATCTTTCCTACGAATATTAGAATCTTTTTGAAAATATCTTTCCTACGAATCTGAAAAATTGAAATTTCATAACGGGAATAAAAAGTTATGTCCAGTTGAAAATTTAGAATAGTCACCATGGAAATATAGCCCGTAAAAATAGCTGTTTTGTAAACGACCTCCGTTTTCAACCAAACCACTGTTTTTGGATCTGAAATGTCAAATTATTGCTAGATTCCAATTTTCATAATTTTTGGAATCAATATGTGAGCGTGGTGAATTTAAACGTGTTTGATCAGTTTAGTTTGGATTTAAACGACTGGAAAATGACCGTTTTTCAAACGGACTCCAAATTCAACGAAATTAGTTTTGTTAGGACCGTATCGTCAAAACATAGCCAGATTTAATTTTCTGGAATTTTTGGAGTTAGTATGTGGTCTCGATAAATTAAAATGTACGTCAAAATCAACTTTGAAAGTTATATTAAATTATGTTTTAATTTGAACGGAAACTGATCGGAATAGTCGAACTGGCTTACGGGACATATCCTAGTTTGTCCGGAACGGGGGTATTTGGCTGGAGGCGATAGTCGTTGGGTTCGAATTGCGGTTCGGATGGAATAGTACCTTTTTGGAAATAATGAAATAATATATATATATTTATATTTATATATTCCACCTCCTCTCTTACTTTTGAAGTCAACGGTCAAAAGAATAAAAAAAACCCGATTTCCTTCTTTCCTTTAACCCGTCACCCAATGCCCTAGCCGCCTCCGCTGCTGTCATGGCCCTCCCTTTAGCCGCCACCTGTCAGGCGCAGACCACCAGACCACCCCAACTCCGATCCGCCACCATCCCTCCCTCTCTCCCCTTAAAACCCGAAAACCCAACCCGCTAACACTCCCAAACCCATAAAATCGCTGCCGCTAGTCAAAGTGGGCCAAACCCCGACCCTCCACCGCCTCCCTACTGCCTGCACACCCCACGCCACTTCCTCCCTTTACCCCATCTCGCGTCGATTCCCTTTTCGACTGAAAACCCTCTCCCCAGCGACGCCACAGCCCTACCGCCATCTGCCCCCATTCCCGATTCAAAATGCAAGTTCTTATTTTAATTATTATATTTTCTTTTTAGGTAATTAATTTAGTAATTAAAACATTGTTTTAAAGTCTGATTTTGAATATAATAGCAGTGTTTTAGAATGTAATTTATATTTATAAATATATAAATAGATTAGAATTATAAAAACATGATTTTTATATGAAGAAAGGTTAGATTTTTATATGAAAAAAGATTCGATTTTTTAAAATAAAAAGATTAGATTTTTGAAAATAAAAATATTAAATTTTAAATAATAAAAGAAAAGACATTTCATAATATACAAAAAAATATGGTTTTTATAAAAATGTTTTTGGTATAAAAATGTAATCTTTATATATTTATTAGTGATGTAAAAATGTGATTTTTATTTATATATGAACAACATAAAAATATGATTTTTATATAGGAAGTAGCGGTATAAAAATATGATTTTTATACGAATGGTATGAATATAAAAATATGATTTTTATACTATAAACATCGTTATGAAAATTATATTTTTTATACAGGAAGTAGCGGTATAAAAATATGATTTTTATACGAATGGTATGAATATAAAAATATGATTTTTATGCTATAAACATCAATATAAAAATATGATTTTTTATATAGCAAACTGAATTGTAAAAATATGAATTTTATTATATATGAAGCGATAAAATTAATGGGATTTTTAAAAATATAAGCATCGATGGAAAAATATGATTTTAGTAGATAAAAATATATAAACATCATATTGAGAATGTGATTTTCAATATGAACAGCGTGGAAAAGACTGCGTTGAATTTCTGGAAAATCCCAGCTAATCAGAAATATAATGACGGAGTGGGTCCCAAAGGTGAGAACTTCTCACTTTAATTTTATTTTCTAGTTAAAATATATGCTAGGATGCAGACGGTGCTTAACAGCACCTGACACCCGTCATCCATAGACCATGGACGACTTGTTTGATTTGATTGTGTTGTGGATATTGATTGTGATTGTGATGTGGAATGGAAAATAAACTATTCATGTGTTAAATAAAGTGTTAAAACAATAAAAATATCATTTTTATTGTATAAATGAATGAAATAAAATATTTACTTAAATAAAATAAATATTCATTTACAAATCGGACGATTTGTTTATGTACACCCATTTATTTGATATTGATTGGGACGGTATATTTTACACATCGCCCAACTACATAAATAAAATATGGGTTTGTTAATTCCCCACACGGGTATTGGGATGAAATTTGACGTACACTAATACCAATTGTTTAGTTGTATGTCAATCGGTTGGTTGACGACTATTGTAAGCGTTAAATATTTATATTTAATGCTTATGCAGTGTAGAATGCACTCTGGATGATGGTTGATTATTTATCATTGTTGTTCTATATATGTGTTGTATGAAATCCACATAAATAACATTATATGGTAATTGACTGTGTCTGATTCCAGTTTAGAATTAACGAATATTTTAACATAATATTCAGCGAATATTGAAATGTAAAGCCGTGTTAAGTAGTTAAACGTCATTTTAACACGAACGGGAATTTTGTCGATTTTATTCAATTTATAATGAATATCGAAAAGCGATTTCAAAATTTGATATTTTGAAAATATTATCATTTTAATATTAAAATGATATGGAATATTCAAATTTGATTTGAAATTTGACATGAAATCGAAATCATTTTAAAATGAATTTAAAACGAATTTGTTAAGGAATATTCAAATTTGATTTGAAATTTGAAATGAAATTGAAATCGTTTTAAAGTGAATTTAAAATAAATTTGTTAAGGAATATTAAAATTTGATTTGAAATGAAATTGAAATCATTTTAAAATGAATTTGAAACGAATTTTTTAAGGAATAATCCAATTCGATTTGAAATTTGTAATGAGATTGAAATCGTTTTAAAATGAATTTAAAACGAATTTGTTAAGGAATATTCAAATTTGATTTGAAATTTGAAATGAAATTGAAATCATTTTAAAATGAATTTAAAACGAATTTATTAAGGAATATTTAATTTTGGTTTAAAATTGAAAATGAAGTTGAAATCATTTTAAAACGAATTTATAAACGATTTATAAAATATGTTTTAAATGGAAATCGACGAAATATATATTATATATATAATATAATGGCTTGAATAGAATGCGCCGCGCCGCGGCCGTTCGTGAATTTCGACTATTGACTTCGAATTGATATTATGGGAGATCCGACCTTCGGATTCTCCTAAATCCGGAAGCGTTAGGTTCGTGTCGAAAAGATCTTTCCAATGAATACAAGAGATTTGAAATCTAACGGTTGGATTTGGAATTATGTCCAAATCAAAATTGGAAAAGGTCGTTGTAAGTGCAGTTCGATGACCGTTTATGGAAATTGGCTGTACGGGCTTTGATAAAATTACTAGAAATATCAATAATTTGTCTAAAATCATAATAAATGATTTAGGTAGAATTTAGGTGAAAGATTCCACAATTATAAAGATAAAAATATATTTTTATCGAAATGAACTAGTTATTAACTATATTTGAAATCCAATAATATTTAAATTAAATAAATTGGATTTGTGAACGGTTTTAATATAACCAAAATTTCCAATAAACGAATTGGAATGGATTTGAATCGAAATCATCTTTGGAATATTTCGATATTGGATTATGTGATTTTACAGATATTGTTATGGAAATTTGGAAGATATATTTTATATCGTTCTCTCCAATATGGTATTTATTGGTTTCAGAATTTGATATTGAATATAAGCCGATATAATTTTTATTCAAAACCTTGTAATGGTGTCTTCATTAACGCTGTTCCTAAACCCTGTATGAAAAGAATAAATCTTTTAAATAAGATTATTGGAGTTTCCAGTTATATTTAGTAACCGGAATAAAATGGAATGTGAACTGGGTTTATTGTGAATTGTGTTTTTAACGACATTCGTTCTTTAACCGATTTACAATGAAATGTGATTAGGATTTTGTAAATCTTTTAATTAAGATTTAGGGAAATTTTCCAAAGTGAAGTTTTCCAATTTAATAAAATAAATTGGAATGGAATTCGATTTGGTAATAATCGAAGTGAACTTCTGTGGAGGAAGACTGTTACTATATATGGAATTTAAAAGGATTTGCCGTTATTCCATTTATATTATCAGTTGGATATGGAAGTTTATATCGATTATATATATTGATTTGGTTTCCGTGAAGGTTCCATTATTAATGGAATGTGATTTTGGGTTTATCGTGAGCTATGTTTTAAATGACATTAGTTCTTTAACCCAATTAAAGATAAGATTAATTTCTTAACTTTGAATAATCATTAAGCAATGATTTTTTGAGATTAAAACTAAATTAGAGTTTTAATGAATCTTTAATTAGATTGAAATGAGAATTGATAATTTAAATTATCAAATTTGGGAAATGATCGAGAATGGAGTATCACCAATTTTGCTCCAAGCGATAGTTAAATCTTTAATTAGATTTGAACATGAAATGGTAAATAATTTTATCGATAACACCATGGTGTTAGATATGGAGTATTACTTATTTTTCTCCATGGGATGAATAGGTTGGGATTGGGTAAAATAATAAAAGATTACTTTGGTAAGGTTTGCTAATCCCGACTAGTTTGGATAAACCTTAATTTGGTTTGAATTGATATCCAAAGGAAGATTAAAGAATAAATTTAAAGAATTTATCTTTGATAAAATTAATGGGAACCTTTCCCAAAGTATAAGAATATTTAAATAAAGGAATATTCTGGATTGGAATGAGGCGTATGATGTTTTTTATAGCACTTGTTTATTATATACGCGAGTTATTCAGGAAGACCGGGTTTATCCCATTCTGAATAACTGATTCGACGATATGTCAAGGATAAAGATGGTGGTTGAAGACTGGAGGTCTTCACATCGTTTGGATGATCACTGGTGTCTTGATTGGGCTGTACACACAAGACGAGGTAATAAGTGGTGATTGTCTAGACGTACTTAGAGATCGACCGGATATGCGAGGACCTCTCTCCTGTATTGGACATATGTGGCGAGGAATAAGGTGCCTCCGGTTTCGTTCAGACCTAGAACGAACTTGTAAATGGATGTGTGTCTGACATCGGATTTCATTCTGTGTGATCGATAGACGTCGGTTGCATAGCGTGAATTGCATGTGTGGCATGCTGAGATGCAAATGATCAAAGCTTCTGTTGAAAAGCAAAGTCTTGTGGTTGATGATCAAAGAATGGCTTTAATATAGCATAGCTTTGTGTATAGCGTTAATTCGCGAGCCTCACTCCCCGGTGTGAACCAGAAATGGGAGAGGACTTCAGGGGGGTATGCGTTTCCTTATAGATAGGAGTGGTGTCTGGGTTTTGCAAGCCCAGACGTTTTACTTGTGTGGATAATGGATAGCGAGGCGCCTTGGTTATATCGGTCACTACGGTGTCGATGGATGGTTTGGTCGATATATGACCAGTTTACGCCCCGTAGGGCGGGGAAACTCATTGTACAAGCATTTTAATCCACTCCGTGTGGACCGGCCCTGACGATCCAAGGTGCAGTTGCGGCTGTTCCTGAGACAGGGGCTAGGTTGTCTCGAAGCGGGAAGGACGATCCCTTGCCTTGGTTCACAAATGAAAATCCAAATTCTAATACGACATTTTACGGTTTTAGTTGTATACTATTGGCGACATAGCGGCATGGGACGCTAATGCCGTCCATGATTGATACATTTATATTTGAAGTTGTTTTCATACACTTTACACTATAATAGTATAAAAAATGATTTTTTTTAAACGTACCAAGCATGTTTGGCTATTATAAGGTAAATTTTATCCTTCGGCTTGCGTTTCATTGTGTGATGGGACCTGAGTCTTATAATAGCTTCATTTTTCCAAAAAGCATTGCACTGTTTTTTTATATGCACTGGTATTCTTGGGAGGAAACTCGTTCCTGTTATACGGCATGGTCCCTTGATATATCTGATTTTAAAGTAAAGTTTTAAATAACTGTTTTAGTTCTCACACCAGTCACATGACTGATCTGGAGTTTATTGTTTTAACCTAAACTCTAGGTGCCCCTATTTTCCACACAGGCAGCTAGTAGTTTTGGTTTTGCAGATTTATGTTCATAGGATCCTGGTTTACAGCTGGAATGATATTCGGAAAGCTCTTTATCCGTATATTCCTTTCAGTTGTGTTTTTGTATTCTTTTCCGCTGCATTGTAATATGTAAATCTCTGATATTTATCAAATGTATATTACTGATTCATACTCTGTATATTCTTGTACTTTGATGTAAATTGTTGTAATAAGCAATGAAATGTTCTTCTGTTTATGCTCTGATTTGTCGTGTTCTCAACTCAATCCGGGCTTTCCTTTATGGGGAAGTTTGGGTCGTGTCAGTTGGTATCAGAGCTTTGGTTTACAGAGCTCGAGAACAAGACACATTAGAACCAAACGAAAGAATTCATCAAAGATTGGGTTAGTAATATCCAATGAGAATGACTCGTTATAGATATGATCGGTAGTATCCTAGAATGAGTCTGAAGAATGTTATTTTAAAAAAATAAAAATGAAAACCAATTTTTTTGAAAATTTAATCTAATTATACATATTTGAGTATATTTTTTTTATTTTGGACAATCGAGTACATGAGATACATGAACGTATATTCGAAGTTTTAATATACAGGATAGATATAGAATCACACTCTAGATGCCCGGGAATAACTCTGGTGATGCCGCGGCATCGTCAGAATTTATTTTCGAGTATCGAAAGTGGGATTCCTATATATTTCCAATTGACTGGTGTGAGAACCAAAACTAGATTGGATTTATTGTTTGTGAATTAGCATCAAAAATATGATTTTTGACTATGTATTAAAGTTATGTGTTTGAAACGTTAACCAACTAATTGATTGATGATTGTGTTGTTTGATTACTTATTAAACCAACACGTGAATGTAAGGCAAATTTAGCCAAATTGAATATTGATTGGAACTGCATACATCTATACATGTATATAATGAACATGTCATAATAGGGAAACTAAGAAGAGGAATAAAATTGTATGCCTGACAAATAGGTACATGTTTACTAGTTTTCCTTTTCTTTTAATGATTTTATGAGCCTAAAGCTGACCGCTTGGCATTTTCTTTTTCTTTTGGATGGATGAGGGCCCTGCGTGGCTAGTTGAGGTTTTAAATGTATCCTCGTACAAAGAAGGTTATGGCAAAAAATTTCAAAAATTTAGGGTGTTAGCCAAATTTTTGAAGAATTGGAAAATACTTAAAAACTGAAAAGTTGAAGAATGAAAGCCAGAATGAAAGTTGAGTTGATTAGTTAAACAACTTTCAGCTCCGTTCCTTTCCGAGGACGAAAAGATTTTAAGTAGGGGAGATTGTAACAACCTGGAAAATCAGAACTAATTTAAAATTTTTATTTTGGCAATTTTAATGAATTTTGAATATTTAAAATGATTTATTTTAAATAATAAAGACTAAAAATTTATTTTTGATGAAGTTAGAACGTATATATTTATTTAAATCGAAATTAGAATACAAAAATTTATCTTAGTTATAAAAGGAACTGAAAATGGCGCGGTAGTTTGAAAATCTGATTTTAAATTTCAAATGAATGTACAAGATTCAAAATAAGCTGGATTTTGATAAAACCAAAAATATTAGAATCTATTTGAAAATATCTTTCCAATGAATCTGAAAAATTGAAATTTCATAGCGGGAATAAAAAGTTATGTCCAGTTGAAAATTCAGAATAGTCGCTATGGAAATATAGCCCGTAAAAATAGATGTTTTACAAACGGCCTCCGTTTTCGACGAAACCATTTTTGTTGGATCCGGAATCTCAAATTATTGCTAGATTCCAATTTTCATAATTTTTGAAATCAATATGTGAGCGTGGTGAATTTAAACGTGTTTGGTCATTTCAGTTTGAATTTAATCGACTGGAAAATGACTGTTTCTTAAACGGTCTCCAAATTCGATGAAATTAGTTTAGTTAGGACCATATCATCAAAACTTAGCCAGATTTATTTTTCTGGAATTTTTGGAGTCAGTATGTGGCCCCGGTAAATTAAAATGTATGTTAAAATCAACTTTGAACGTTATTTTAATTTATGTTTTAATTTTAACGGAAACTGATCGGAACAGTCGAATCAGATTACGGGACATATCTCATTATACCTGGCGCTGGTTGATCTCTATTAAATATATATCTGTTTGGCGGCGGGGAATTTATTCTCTTGCTTAATGCCCTTCTCTGAGACGTACGAGCTCAGAGGTTATATATCGATAGAAATCAGTCGCATAGCGTGAATTACCTGTATGGCACGCCTAAGTGGCAGATGATCAAGGCTTCTGTTGAAAAGCAAAGTCTTGTGGTTGATGATCAAAGCACAGCCTGTGTGGCATAGCTTTGTGTATAACGTAAATTCGCGAGCCTCACACCCCGGTATGAACCAGGAACGGGAGAGGACATCAGGGTGGGCATGCGTTCCTTTCTAGCTAGAGGTGGTGTCAGTGCACAAACTGGCTGACATATATATTATTTTCACCTGTGTGGTTGTTGCTGTTGTGAGGTGCCTCAGATATATCGGTGACTATGTGAAGCCGATGGAGTCATTCGTTGGCTCATTTACGCCCCAAAGGGCGGGGGAACGCAGTGTTCAGGCATTTTAATCCACATCGGTGGACCGGCCCTGACGATCCAAAGGCTTGACTGAGTACTTGCCTGAGGGGCGGGCTAGAGCATCTCGAATTCGGTAAGGACTATCTTTTGCCTTGGTTCATGACAGAAGTCCAATTTCCAAATACGTGGTTGTGCGGTTTTTGATTGTATACCTATGTATGGAGACATGATATATGGTACCCATGCCGTCTTTGATTGATACTTATGATTTGAAATTGTTTTTTTGAAACATATAAACACTAGTATATCAAATTCTTTTGTTTTATTCGTATCAAGCATATTTTGGCCATTATAAGGTAAAACTTTATCCTCCGGTTTGCGTTGCATTGTGTGATGAGAACTGAGTCTTATAATAGCTTCATTTTATAAAAGGCATTGCGATGTTTAAAAGATTTACTTGTTTTAAAGCACCGGCAATCCAATGGAGTAAACCGTTCCGCGAAAGTGGCGTGGTCCTGTGATTAGCCATATTATAAAATGTGTTAAGTAGATTTCTCATACCAGTCCCATGACTGACCTGTAGTTTGCTTTTCCCTTGCAAACTCGGGTGCCCCTCTTTCTACACAGGCAGCCTTGTATTCAGGTTTTAGCAGACTCTTTCTGGATAGCTGGAGCCGAAGATGGATTCTATCATTTATCTCTTTTTATGCTGTTCAGCTCCTATTGTACATATTATGTTTGTTTTCCGTTGTAGACATTTATGTATAGCTGAACTGTATTTGAACTAAGTATGATCCTGTACACTATGTAACTCTGATGATTACGTTTATTCAGTGTATTATTTGTACATTATCTGATGTATTTATTTATTTCTGTTCTGTTATTATCTGTTTATGTGTTATATTCCAAAGATTACCCTTGACACCGTCGTACGGGGTTTTGGGGTTGTTAGAGATAATAACAACCCTGAAAATACGAGCCAATTTAAAAATTTTAAATTGGATACTTTAAAGGAATTTAAACAATTGAAACAGAAAATTCAATAAAATAATGAATTAGAAATAGTGTGGCAGTTTGAAAATTTCAATTCAAACTTTGACTGATTGTACCGGGTGCAAAATATAAC
This sequence comes from Allium sativum, assembly GCA_030737875.1. Taxonomy (NCBI): domain Eukaryota; kingdom Viridiplantae; phylum Streptophyta; class Magnoliopsida; order Asparagales; family Amaryllidaceae; genus Allium; species Allium sativum. The sequence continues at coordinate 252,557,878 of CM060927.1, read as the reverse complement.
GGATTTTAGCGAAACCAAAAATATTTAAATCTTTTTATGAATATATTTCTAACGAATCTGAAAAATTCGAAGTTTCATAGAGGGAATCAAAAGTTATGGCCAAACGAATTTTCAGAAAGGTCGCTATAAAGAATATATAGCCCTTGAAAATAGACATTGTGCAAACGACCTCGGAATTCAACGAAACCACTTTTGTTGGATCGGGATGTCAAATTATTGCTAGGTTTCAAATTTCATAATTTTTGAAGCTAGTATGTGAGCGTGGCAAAAGAAAATTTGTTCGGTTAATTTTTGTTAAATTGGATCGACCAGAAAATAGCCATTTTTCAAACGACCTCAGAATTCGATGAAACTAGTTTTGTTGGAACCGTAGCGTCAAAACATAGCTAGATTTATTTTTCTGAAATTTTTCGAATCAGTTTGTGGCCCTGGCAAATTGAAATGCACGTTCAAAACAGAATTTGAATGTTTTATATTTTAATTTGAAGAATAACTGACTGTAACAGTTGAATTGACCTTCGAAACATATTCCATTGTGTCCAGGATGGGGGTATTTAGCTAGGGGCGACAGTCGTTGGGTTTGAATGGGTGTTCGTGTTAAGAAACACTATTTTAAAATTTAATAAAACCATCGACCAATAGGATTTCTCCATTCATAATTAAAATAAAATAAAAAATCTCAACCCCCCCACCCCCCGTAACCCGATCTCGACGGCGGAACACCTTTCGCCGCTTCCCAGGCGATTTCCGATCGCCAAAGGCCGAATCAGCCCCACCCCCAGTTGAACTTTTTGTAGTTCTCATCCCCCTCTTCAAATCCATATAAAGAACTCCACCTATCGTTGCTCCTACTTCGAGATTTCCCCCTCCAAAGCCCCGAACTTTCCGCCGTCGCCACGAACGCTGGGCCCCACCGAGTTGAACGCCACCGCTACACGCCTGAAGCCCCCTCGACCCTCTTCGATGTGGTACAAGCTGATTCCAATATCGTGCAACCATTTGTTCGATAAATCAAAACCTAGTTTTGAACAAACGTTGAAAGGTATCGGCTCTATTATATTTGAACTGAAAATAACACTTTTAAGTGTTGCAACTTTGAAAAATCATATCTTTAAGGTGTATTAACGAAATTTGATGAAACAGGAGACATCGTGACCGCAAGGACGCTCTCTACAATCTAGAAGAGACCGTGGATTTTTCTAAGCTAGCTACGATATTTAGCATCTCGAAAACCAATGTGAGATTACTAAACTGAAATATGAATTGAAATGTGATGTATAAATTATATAAGCGAAATATAAATTATATATGTGTCGTATACCACATGTACATGCGTTGTGTAAGTTATATGAGCGAAGTATGAATTATACATGCATTGTATAAATGATATGTGTGTTGGAATGAAAATAAAATATATTTACATACGAATATATATATATATATATATATATATATATATATATATATATATATATATATTGTAGCGACCCATATTCTACATATCATAGGATCGTAGAATATTTATTTCTTTCTCATGTGAGGTCATATGGTCATGTAACTTTGGGAAACATCTATTAGAGTCATTTCCCATGTTCATGATTTTTGTCGATTTTTAAATGACCATTTTGCCCCTAGTTGGTATTGTTTTAGCCTTAACTTTTGATTAGAAAGGAATTTTGACTTGAAACCACTTCCATTGGATTCGTTTGATGGTTTACCTTTCCGTAGAGTGGTCATAATAGCCAAACAGACTTACCGTTTGGGAGATATGGCTGAAATAAGGTTTGGAGGGTGAAAAACTGCTTAACCGGGCCAAATAGGGTGATTAGTGAGTAGGCCATAACCCATTTCGGGATTAGGGTTATGGGAAGGCTGAAATGAGATGGAGAATCATTCCATTTCAGTGTTCTAGCCTCCACTTATCAATAAGGAACCCTAAAAATGGCCTCCAACCTCTAAATCACCTCCAAATCGCCTTTTGGTCAAGGATTTGGCTTAGCAACCTCTAATCAAGGAAGATCTACACCAAATCAACATTGAAGCTGCTGTTTGGCATTGGGATTCATATCAAATCAGAGATTTATTTCAGATCTTAGTTTATTTGTGGCTAAGGTGAGTGATTTGCATAGTTTTACACTAATTATGGCTAGTTAAGGGTAATTAGTGTTAATTAGCGAATTTATACACTAATAAATTCGGGAAAAATATTCATAAATTCCTAAATGATATTTTAGACCTCTGATATGAATTTGGGTTAATTTGGTTAAGTTTTGTTAATCCTATCATTGGTTTCACCTAAACATGCTTAAGGGGAAAATATGGGGTTTTGGGTATGTTTGATCCATTTTAACCTATCATAATGATGTTTTGATTGATTATGCATGTTGCTATGACTGTATGAGATGCTTTGTGATTGATTTCAATAGTTAGAATGGTCGAAAACGTCGTCGAATAGCGTAAACACTTGCTGGAATAGTTTCAGAAAGCAGTGCAGGTTCCGGAATCGGATAAGGGGGGCTCGGATCGGATATGTTGAACTGGGCAAGGGATTCGATCGGATCGGAACCTGACACTTGAGAAAAATTGGCCAAAAGGAAGGCCATGCTAACTGAACTGGGATCGGATCGGATTAAGGAGGAAGGATCGGAGCGGATAAAGGAGGATGGATCGGATCGGAGCGTGAGAAGGATGAGGAAGCGGATCGGAGTGGAAGCGCGAACTGGAGGGGAGATGGCACCCGACCCGACCCGAAGTGAGAAACCCGACCCGACCCGAGGAGAACCACTCGACCCGAACCGTACCAGAAGAAGACCCGACCCGAATCGATGGAGGACACCCGACCCGAACCGATGGCTTGAGGAGGAACCCGACCCGACCCAGTATTGACCAATAGCCCGAAATGCAAAGGTAGTCCAATATGGGAAGTTAGAGCTCAGGATCAAGTTGGGAACCAATGAATTCACTTCATGATTGGGCTTTGCTGTGGGACATGTGCTAAGGAGTTGTCGACGTTCATAACTTCAATCCACCACTAAAAATGAATGATGGGCTACTTATCAGTGCAGTAGAGTCATTATGACTCGAGGGGCAAGGTGATGGTAGCAAGACTATGTTATTAGTGCAGTAGAGTCATTACGACTCGAGGGGCAAGGTGATGCATAGTAAGGCTATGAGCCAGCGCAGATGGGGTGAATAACTCCATGGGGCAAGTGGACATAGTAAAGGATTGGTAAGACTATGAGCCAGCGCAGATGGGGTGAATAACTCCATGGGGCAAGTGGACATAGTAAGGATTGGTAAGGCTATGAGCCAGCGCAGATGGGGTGAATAACTCCATGGGGCAAGTGGACATAGCGAAGGATTAGTGGCTACGTTATCAGTGCAGTGAAGCCATTTTATGACTTCATGGGGCAAAGTGATCGTAGCAGGGGTGGGTGATCGAAGTGGTGAATATCGTATGCTTTACGCACTGAGTGAGAGATGTGAGGATGGATGCTATGTTTGATTGTTTGCCATCACTATGACATGCACACCTCCCCCACCTCCGTATCTTTAGACCGTTTGATATGGCACCTTAGAGTGTTGTATAGTATGTAGTGCTAACTCTTTGGTTGCAGGTCCAGGTTCAGGTATGTTTTAGTCTACCTGTTATTGTTCACTTTAGATGCTTATCGCTCATACCAGGATTTATGTCTGACCCAGAGTTTTATGTCTCCTCTTATTACTCTGGGTGCTCACACGAGCAGACTAGAGACAGGTTAGCTGGTGATGCGCGAGTAGCTGATTCGGAGGCGGGAAGGAGGCTTCCACGTATGATATATATATATACACATTCTCCCTGTGTCGTTGGTGGTCGTTACTTGGGCATTAGTAGTGTACCTCCTTTATCTTGCTTTTGTTTTGAGATTGTTTGAAAAGTTGTAATAAGCTATATTTTGGATTTCCGCTGCTATGATGCTTAGTTCTGGTTTTTAGCTTATGCACTGTCTCTCCTGTTTTATGTCAAGTATGTTATTATTATATTTTGTTCTATGCGCTGAGAGACATTCTACAGGTTCTTTGTATGTTCATTTCCTTCTTCCCTTTCCTTCTGACGACCCGTTCCGTGCTAACTGGACATTTGTACAGCGCACCTTTGGAGTAAATGTCGGTTGGTGCGGGGCGGGCCGTCACACTTGGTATCAGAGCTCTAGGTTGCGTAGTTAACCTAGGGAAAGACACTAGGGAGAGATAGTACGTATATGAGAGCGCGTATTTGTGATTACTTTGGTTTTCAAAAGCTATATATATATACTATTGGTAGTATAAGAATGAAGTCGCACTGCACTAGCACCACTATGGGGTCGTTAATCGTTTCCCTTTTTCAGATTGACGATGAGCCGAGACACGAGGGGTGCTGGTAGAGGAACCAACTATGGGAATGCTGCTGACATGAGGGCGATGTTTACTGACCTCATGAGAGATATGCTTAGAGAAGTGCAAGGAGCAGCTCCCAATCCCGGAGTTGGTGCTGGCCCAGTAGTGCAGGCGCCTAGGGTCGATTTTGCCAAGCTGTGCAAGGATTACACCAATCTTGGTGGGAAGCCGTTCCACGGGACGGAGTCAGCCATAGATGTTCAGGACTGGATGGATAGCTGTGATCGTATCTTAGATGACTTGGGTCTTGAGGATGCGATGAAGAGAAGGCTAGCGTCTCGTCAGCTGCAAGGGCGAGCGATGAATTGGTGGAATTCCATTAGAACAGCTATTCCAGAGGATCATGTTACTTGGGTTCAGTTCAAGGCTCGCTTTAGCGAGAAGTTTATTCCAGCTGCCCAGAAGTCAGTGTTGTTCAAGAGGTTCTTGGAACTCAAGCAGAACGGGAGGGCAGTTTCTAACTATATTGCTGAGTTCGACACTTTGTCGAAGTATGGACTGTCTCTCATTGACACTCCTGAGAAGAAGAATGAGAAGTTCATTACTGGTTTGGATGGATACTTGGGGGAAAGGCTTATTAATCACATCGATGAGACTTTTGAATCGATCGCGGGGAAAGCTTTGAGATCAGAGAGTCTTTACCCTAAGTCAAAGACTGAGGCTGCATCTGCAAAAGGGCCAAAGCCGCAAGCAGGCGGTGGAGGCAAGAATAATTCTCAGAATAAGAGGAAGCAAGACCAATCTAAAGGTGGCCAGAAAAAGAGCAAGAAAGATGTCGAGTGCTTCAGCTGTGGAAAGAAAGGCCATTATGCTAAAGATTGTCGGGCTAAGCCAGCGGACAAGAAGTGCTTCAACTGTGGTCAAGTGGGACATTTCAAGGATAAGTGTCCGCAACCTCTTAAAGAGAAGAAGATTGTGAAAGCATATGCCATTGATGCTATTCCTTCTTCGTCAAATGCCCCAACTGTGGCGGAGAAAGGAAAGAATGTTGTTATTCAAGGTATGCTTTCTATTTATGATGTACCAGTTCGAGTTTTGTTTGATACTGGGGCTTCCTGTTCCTTCATATCTAGTGACCTGGTAGATAGGTTGGGACTGGAACCCGAGATAGTCGATAGACCATTGGTTGTGACGAACCCGATTGGTGGTTCGACTAGCCTTAGTATGATTTGCAGAGATTTGGTCTTATCGAGTCATGGATGTATGTTTGTTTGTGATTGCTTTGTTTTGGGCTTTACTGGGTATGGCATTATATTGGGAGTCGATTGGCTCCAGAGATACGGGGTGGTGGTAGACTGTGAGGGCTTTTTGGTGACAGTGAGGGCAGATGATGGGCGGAGTCTAGTGTTTGGTAGTCTACCTAATGATGGGGTTATGGCTAGTTTTGTAAATTCCCTCGACATCCCGCAGGATGAGTTGTCAGATGTGCCCGTGGTTGGCCAGTATCCGGACGTCTTTGAGGAGGTGACCGGACTTCCACCACACCGAGAGATTGAGTTCCGTATTGATTTAGTGAAAGATGCCAGAGCTATAGTGATGCCACTTCGTCGCATGGCACCAAGGGAGCAGCGAGAGCTCGTGGTGCAAGTCAGCAATCTTTTGAAGAAGGGATTTATTAGAAGGAGTGTCTCCGAGTGGGGAGCACCAGTTGTGTTTGCCACTAAGGCAGATGGTTCCCTTCGTTTGTGTGTGGACTATCGCGAGTTGAACAAGGTGACGAGGAAGAATAAGTATCCTCTACCGCGGATAGAAGATTTGTTTGATCAACTGGAAGGAGCAAGAGTGTTCTCCCAGTTGGACCTCGCGACAGGATTTCATCAGCTTCGGGTAGCAGATGAGAGTGTTCCGAAAACGGCATTTAGGACGCCGTCTGGATTTTATGAGTGGCTGGTCATGCCATTTGGATTGACCAATGCACCAGCCTATTTTGTGGATCTTATGAATCGAGTATTCAGAGATCAGTTGAATAAGTTTGTTCTTGTGTTCGTGGATGATATCCTTGTTTACTCAAGGACAGAGGAGGAACACAAGGGACACTTGAGGATAGTGATGGAGGTGTTGAGGAAACACCAATTGAAAGCGAAATTCTCTAAGTGCCATTTTTGGAGAAGGGAAGTGAGATTCTTGGGTCATGTTGTTTCCGAGAGTGGTATTGCCGTGGACCCTGCGAAGGTGGCTACGGTACAGGATTGGCCTACACCCAAGAATGCAACAGATGTGATAAGTTTCTTGGGATTAGCTGGATATTATCGTAAGTTTATCCAGGACTTCTCCAAGATAGCAACACCGTTGACTCAGTTGACTAAGAAGAATCAGTCCTTCGTCTGGGACGGAGTGTGTGAGGATGCCTTCAAGAGTCTAAAAGAGAAGTTGACGCGTGCACCAGTGTTAGTCATTCCTAAAGGGAATGAAGAGATGACGGTATACACGGATGCTTGTGGTACCGGAATGGGTGCTGTATTGATGCAAGGAGGTAGGGTTGTAGCTTATGCTAGTCGACAGCTAAAACCGTATGAGAAGAAGTATCCTACCCATGATTTGGAATTGGCAGCGATTGTATTTGCGCTGAAGATGTGGAGACACTATCTCTTAGGAGAAAGATTTGAGTTGTTCACCGATCATAAATCGTTAAAGTATCTTTTCTCTCAGAAAGATCTGAATCTCCGTCAACAGAGATGGTTAGAGTTCTTGGCTTCGTATGATTTTGATATCGCATACACACCTGGGAAAGGTAATGCGGTAGCCGATGCCTTGAGTAGGAGACATGCCAGTTTAGGGGCAATGTTTCTTGAATGGAAGCAACTGGAGTGTATCGCGGGGTTTGATTTCAGACCAAGGTGCGAATTGGATCCAGTCATGCTTAGCTAGTTTGACGATCAGACCCACTTTGATAGAGCGGATTGGTTCCAGCCAGAGGGACGATCCTAATCTATTGGAAATCATCTCCAAGTTAGAGATGGACATCGACGGTGAGGAGATTAATGTGTATGGGCTTGATCGAGATGGATGGCTTCAGAAGAATGGAAGACTAGTTGTACTTAACGTAAATGGTTTGAGAGATGAAGGGCTTAGAGAATGTCATCACTCAAAACTGACTATACATCCCGGTGGTAATAAGATGTATCGAGACATGAAGTAGACTTACTACTGGGAAGGGATGAAAAGGGACGTTGGGAACTTTATATCCAAATGCATGAATTGCCAGCTAGTTAAAGCCGAGCAGAAGAAGCCTAGTGGGTTGTTGCAACCATTAGAAGTTCCCGAATGGAAATGGGAGCAAGTCTCGATGGATTTCATCGATGGTTTACCAAGGACTAGATCGGGATATGATAGCATTTGGGTAATTGTGGATCGATTGACTAAAAGTGCAAGATTTATACCAGTCAAATCGACCAGAACGGCAGCCAAGTTGGCAAAATTGTATATGAAGTGGGTGGTGAGGTTTCATGGAGTACCCAAAAGCATTGTGAGTGACTGATACCCGTTGTTCACTAGTGGTTTTTGGAAGAGCTTACAAGAGGCTCTAGGGTCAGGATTACATCTCAGTACCGTATATCATCCTCAGACCGACGGTCAGACGGAGAGGGTGAATCGTATATTGGAAGATCTCTTGAGAGCTTGTATATTGGATTTTGGTGGATCATGGGATGTCCATTTGCATCTAGTAGAGTTTGCATATAATAATAGCTACCAATCCAGTATCGGTATGGCTCCATATGAAGCTTTGTACGGAAGACCGTGCAACTCACCATCATGTTGGATAGAGATTGGCGAGAAGTTTGTGCTTGGACCAGATGTGGTGAGGGAAACTTCCGATAAGATTAAGATCATTCAGCAACGAATGAAAGCTGCCCAAGATAGGCAGAAGAGTTATGCTGATAAGAGGAGAAGGGACTTGAAATTCTCCGTCGGTGACTTGGTGTTTGTTAAGATCTCTCCGTTAAAGAACGTGATTCGATTTGGCAGGAGAGGCAAGTTGGCACCAAGATTTGTTGGCCCATTCCCTGTTCTTGAATTAGTCGGGAATTTGGAATATAGAGTTAGCTTACCAGAGAAGATGGCGGGAGTTCACAATGTATTTCATGTTTCCCAACTAAGGAAGTTCGTTCACGACTCAGATATGACTATTTCACCTGATCAGTTAGAGGACTTCGAAGTAGAACCCGAGGCGGTTGGGAACCGCAAGCCGATTCGTATTGTGGGGCATGATACGAAGCAACTTCGAAGGAAGGCGGTGAAGCTAGTCAAAGTTCAGTGGGGGCGAGAACGAGAATGATTGTACTTGGGAGACAGAGGAGAGCATTAAGAAGGCATATCCAGAACTCTTTGCCTGGTAAGATTTACTTTGCGATTTAGTTATTCCGCATGCTAGGATAGACTTACTTTACTTGTTTTGCATGTTTGATGGTTGTTTTATAATTGATAGGCATGCGAGAACCTTTGTGTGTGTTTTGATTAGGAAATTTCGGGGGCAAAATTTCTTGGGGGGGGGGGGGGGGAGAGTGTAGCGACCCATATTCTACACATCATAGGATCGTAGAATATTTATTTCTTTCCCATGTGAGGTCATATGGTCATGTAACTTTGGGAAACATCTATTAGAGTCATTTCCCATGTTCATGATTTTTGTCGATTTTTAAATGTCCATTTTGCCCCTAGTTGGTACTGTTTTGGCCATAACTTTTGATTGGAAAAGTATTTTGACTTGAAACCACTTCCATTGGATTTGTTTGATGGTTTACCTTTCCGTAGAGTGGTCATAATAGCCAAACAGACTTACCGTTTGGGAGATATGGCTGAAATAAGGTTTGGAGGGTGAAAAACTGCTTAACCGGGCCAAATATGGTGATTAGTGAGTAGGCCCATAACCCATTTCGGGATTAGGGTTATGGGAAGGCTGAAATGAGATGGAGAATCATTCCATTTCAGTTTTATAGCCTCCACTTATCACCAAGGAACCCTAAAAATGGCCTCCAACCACTAAATCACCTACAAATCACCTTTTGGTCAAGGATTTGGCTTAGCAACCTCTAATCAAGGAAGATCTACACCAAATCAACATTGAAGCTACTGTTTGGCATTGGGATTCATATCAAATCAGAGATTTATTTCAGATCTTAGTTTATTTGTGGCTAAGGTGAGTGATTTGCATAGTTTTACACTAATTATGGCTAGTTAAGGGTAATTAGTGTTAATTAGCGAATTTATACACTAATAAATTCGGGAAAATGTTCATAAATTCCTAAATGATATTTTAGACCTTTGATATGAATTTGGGTTAATTTGGTTAAGTTTTGCTAATCCTATCATTGGTTTCACCTAAACATGCTTAAGGGGAAAATATGGGGTTTTGGGTATGTTTGATCCATTTTAACCTATCATATTGATGTTTTGATTGATTATGCACGTTGCTATGACTATATGAGATGCTTTGTGATTGATTTCAATAGTTAGAATGGTCGAAATCGTCGTCGAATGGCGTAAACACTTGTTGGAATAGTTTCAGAAAGTAGTGTAGGTTCTGGATCGGATCGGATAAGGGGGGCTCAGATCGGATATGTTGAACTGGGCAAGGGATTCGATCGGATCGGAACCTGACACTTGAGAAAAATTGGCAAAAGGAAGGCCATGCTAACTGAACTGGGATCGGATCGGATTAAGGAGGAGGGATCGGAGCGGATAAAGGAGGATGGATCGGATCGGAGCGTGAGAAGGATGAGGAAACGGATCGGAGTGGAAGCGCGAACTGGAGGGGAGATGACACCCAACCCGACCCGAAGTGAGACACCCGACCTGACCCGAGGAGAACTACTCGACCCGAACCGTACCAGAAGAAGACCCGACCCGAATCGATGGAGGACACCCGACCCGAACCGATGGCTTGAGGAGGAACCCGACCCGACCCAGTATTGACCAATAGCCCGAAATGCAAAGGTAGTCCAATATGGGAAGTTAGAGCTCAGGATCCAGTTGGGAACCAATGAATTCACTTCATGATTGGGCTTTGCTGCAGGACGTGTGCTAAGGAGTTGTTGACGTTCATAACTTCGATCCACCACTAAAAATGAATGATGGGCTACTTATCAGTGCAGTAGAGTCATTATGACTTGAGGGGCAAGGTGATGGTAGCAAGACTACGTTATCAGTGCAGTAGAGTCATTACGACTCGAGGGGCAAGGTGATGCGTAGTAAGGCTATGAGCCAGCGCAGATGGGGTGAATAACTCCATGGGATAAGTGGACATAGTAAAGGATTGGTAAGACTATGAGCCTGCGCAGATGGGGTGAATAACTCCATGGGGCAAGTGGACATAGTAAGGATTGGTAAGGCTATGAGCCAGCGCAGATGGGGTGAATAACTCCATGGGGCAAGTGGACATAGCGAAGGATTAGTGGCTACGTTATCAGTGCAGTGAAGCCATTTTATGACTTCATGGGGCAAAGTGATCGTAGCAGGGGCGGGTGATCGAAGTGGTGAATATCGTATGCTTTACGCACTGAGTGAGAGATGTGAGGATGGATGCTATGTTTGATTGTTTGCCATCACTATGACATGCACACCTCCCCCACCTCCGTATCTTTAGACCGTTTGATATGGCACCTTAGAGTGTTGTACAGTATGTAGTGCTAACTCTTTGGTTGCAGGTCCAGGTTCAGGTATGTTTTAGTCTACCTGTTATTGTTCACTTTAGATGCTTATCGCTCATACCAGGCTTTATGTCTGACCCATAGTTTTATGTCTCCTCTTGTTACTCTGGGTGCTCACACGAGCAGACTAGAGACAGGTTAGCTGGTGATGCGCGAGTAGCTGATTCGGAGGTGGGCAGGAGGCTTCCACGTATGATATATATATATATATATATACACACATTCTCCCTGTGTCGTTGGTGGTCGCTACTTGGGCATTAGTAGTGTACCTCCTTTATCTTGCTTTTGTTTTGAGACAATTTGAAAAGTTGTAATAAGCTATATTTTGGATTTCCGCTGCTATGATGCTTAGTTCTGGTTTTTAGCTTATGCACTGTCTCTCCTGTTTTATGTCAAGTATGTTATTATTATATTTTGTTCTATGCGTTGTGAGACATTTTACAGGTTCTTTGTATGTTCATTTCCTTCTTCCCTTTCCTTCTGACGACCCGTTCCGTGCTAACTGGACATGTGTACACCGCACCTCTGGAGTAAATGTCGGTTGGTGCGGGGCGGGCCGTCACATATATATACTCCCCTCGTTCACAAACCATGGACGATATTTATTGTTTGTGAATTGGTGTGAAAAATTTGGTGAATAATGCGAATGGTTGATAGAATTATTTGTGGTTGATATTATTTGGTTGTGGTTGAAAAATACCCATTTGTAATTGAAATAAATTATGGAAAAGAAAAATCATACTCGCCTGCGTGCGAATTAGATGTATGAAATCCCCATTGTCAAAAACCGCAAGGTTTTAAGGTATAGCGAGGAGCCGTACTCGGGACGGTGCCGGTTTTAACTACCCTGCCGTTATACTGCCGAAATTTCGAATAATATTCATGTGTTAAAATTATTTTCATATGTTGAAATTGCTTTCATGTGTTGAAACAAAAGTCATGTGTTGAAACCATATCCATGTGTGGAAATGCTCATGTGTTGAGAAGTTCATGTGTTAAAAAATAATTCATGTGTTGAATAAATAAATTGTTTTAACAATAAAAATCACATTTTTATTATATATATGAAGTATGAAAAATATTCGTATTTTAAATAAATTGTTTCAACTAATTTTTTTACATCTTTCTTATATGTACAAACCATATAAAATATATCCATGTGTGGAAATGCTTATGTGTTGAGAAGCTTATGTGTTGAGAAGTTCATGTGTTGAATAAAAAGATCGAACAATAAAAATTACATTTTTATTGAGAATATGAAGTGTTAAAAAAAATTCATGTGTTGAATAAATATTTTTGATGATAAAAATATCATTTTTATCATGTGTGTGAATTGCTAAAAATATACAAGGTTGAAATAAATATTTGTTTGCTATGAATATTATTTTTAACATGTATAGGAACTAAATAAAATAGTCATGTGTTGAAATATATTTTAGTTCGACAAAAATATCATTTTTAAGTGAAATGTGAAGTGTTAAAAATAACCATAAGCGGAGATAAACCTTTGTTCGCTAGAAATATAATTTTTAGCTTAGTTTTGCTCATATATATACATGTGTTGAACAGGAAATGGATTAGCTGTTGAGTAAAGAATTTATTTGCGTGCCCGACAAATAGGTAAACCTTAATGAGTTGGATGTGCAAATTTTATTATTATATCAACTCCTGTGAATGCCATTGGATGCGTTGTGCTAGTTGTTCTGTGTGTAATAATAAACATTGCCATAGGATAGTAACAATTAATTTTGAACTACACTACATGGCATACTTCTTGACGATAGGCATACTTCATCATATACCACATAAGCATTTGGAGCTTGTGTGACGAGGTTGAAGATTTACCATACGAGCGAGAGGCTTGTATGGCGATGACTATATATTACAGGTTGAACTGATGACTGATCTGGACTATATAAATTGTAACGGTAAATTGCAAGATTAATAAAAACCGCACATGGGTCTGGAGACGACAATAAACACGTCTCTCTGGTCATTAAGGCACAAAAACCATTTGTAGGGTAACGAGAAATTATTCTCTGGAGTTATAATCTATACACACTCCCCTGTGGACACCGGAATATATCACTATAAATATGTGTATGCTTATTAGGATTTATTGGGTACCTAATACGGCCCAATAAATTTCCAAACCCCTTCCCGTACAAAGGAGGTTATGGCGAATTTTTTTGAAATATAAAGGTGTTAGTGAAATATTTGAAGTGAAAACGATATTGAAATCGTCGAATGAATTATATTTATATATATAAATTAAATTAAAACGAATCGAGACCGTGCAGTTCGCGTTTTGAAATCGTAACTTCAAACGATTATACCGAAAGATCCGACCATCGGATTTTCACGAAACGGGAACTGTTGGATTCGCTTTGGGAATATCTTCCCAATGATATATACTTTGTTGAAATCCAACGGTTAGATTTTCAGATATGTGTAAAACAAATTTTGGAAAAAACAGCGCCAGTGCCTCGGCACGACCTGAAGCGTCGTTTAATTAAATAGGGCCGTTTTTAAATAAATTAAAATTGCGATATATCGTTATAAAATATTATAGGCGATATAGAGTGGAAATAAACCGATTCTGCTTGGTTTACTTGATATTTGATGGTTGAATGTGTTTGACATGAAAACTATACTAAAGAACTGAAATGTGAATGTCGAACGATTGAACCATGTGAAGAATTTATTTGAAAATCTAAATATACGCGGATTATTTGAAAAGGCTGAGTTGATTCTCATTTCAAATAATCGATCGACGGTTAGAAGTCGAAGAGATGAAGACGGTTCAAGACCGATGATCTTCACATTGGATGGATGGGCGCTACCGATGCTTGTGATTGAAGTAGCTACCTTGAAGGAGCTTAAGTGGTAGCCGTCCGGACGTGGTGTTTATTGTACGATATGCGAGGAATTTGGTGCCTCCGACTTCATTCAAACCCAGGACGAACTTGTAAATGGACTGTGTGTCTGTCATTGGATTTTGTTCTGTGCTGATTGATTTCTATTAAATATATATCTGTTTGGCGGCGGAGAATTTATTCTCTTGCTTAACGCCCTTCTCTGAGACGTACAAGCTCAGAGGTTATATATCGATAGAAATCAGTCGCATGGAGTGGATTGCCTGTGTGGCACGCCTAAGTGGCATATGATCAATGCTTCTGTTGCAAAGCAAAGTCTTGTGGTTGATCATTAAAGCATGGCCTGTGTGGCGTAGCTTTGTGTATAGCGTGGATTCGCGAGCCTCACACCTTGGTATGAGTCAAAAACGGAATACGGACCGCTGGGAGAACACGACGTTTCTTTTTAGCTGCGGGGGTGTCAGCGACTTACCAACCCTGACATTTATATATACTTTTCACCTGTGTGGTTGTTGGAATGCGAGGCGCCTCGATTATAGGTCTGCAAGGACCGGGAAACGTGTGTTCAGGAATTGTCAATCCTTAAAAGTAAGAGAGGACCGGCCCAGCCGATTCCAAGGACCGCTGTGTGCGATCCTGAGGCATTTGCTAGAGTGTCTCGAACGGAGAGGAGCTTGCCCCTTGCCTCGACTCATGATGGAATCCAATTTCCAATACGAAATTGCGGATGTGGTTGTATTACAAGTATGACGACATGATATATGGTACCCATGCCGTCTATGATTGATATTTATGATTGAATTTGCTTTTGAAACATATATGCACTAGTAATAATATCAAACACTTTTGTTTTATATGTATCAAGCATCTCTTGGCCATTATTAGGTGAAACTCTATCCTTCGGCTTGCGTTGCATTGTGTGATGGGACCTGAGTCTTATAATGGCTTCATTTTTATAAAAAGCATTGCAATGATTTAATAATTTACTTTATTTCATGCACTAGCACTCATTGGAGTAAACCCGTTCCGCGAAAGTAGCGTGGTCCTTTGATTTGCCTTATAATTGTGGTTTAATTAATTAAGTAGATTTCTCATACCAATCCCATGACTGACTCGTAGTTTATTTCACCTTGCAAACTCGGGTGCCCTTATTTTCACACGGGCAGCCTAGTTACAAGTGGTTGACGTATTTTGGCTTGGCATCGCAGCAGAGGTGACTTTTGGCTCATGGCGAGGCTTGACTACATGTTGATGACTATGATTTTTCCGCCATTATTGTATATGTATATGATTCCGCCACAGGCGATGTAGACTGATGTTTCGTTTATGTACTCTCTATATATGTGATTCCGCCATAGGCGATGTAGACTGATTATGTATTATTATGCACTAAGTTGTATCCTGCACTGTGCTCTCTGATGTGGTGATATATATATGATTCCGCTGTCATATTTGTGTAAATTATTCTATTTCTTGTTTATGCTATTATCTGTACTCTGCTAATGATGATTAATGTGTTATATTCCAATGATTATCCTTAACACCGTAGCACGGGGTTTTGAGATCGTCACAGGTGCTCTGATACCAACTCTAAGAACCCGTAACTTCCCCATGAAGGAAAAAACGAATTGCTTTGAGGACAAAACGAATCAGAACGCAAACAGAAGAACATTTCATTACTTATTACAACAATTCCATCAGAATACAAGAATATCATAGAGCATGAATAAATATTACGAAGAAAATATCAGAGAAAGAAAATTCATGTGTTGAATTGAAAATGAATTCATGTGTTGAATAGAAAATAAATTCATGTGTTGAATTGAAAATAAAATTCATGTGTTGAATAGAATAAAACATTCATGTTTGAATAAAAGCCGTGTTGATTAGATTGACGCCATTTTGACGTGAACGATATTTATATCGATTTGATTCATTTTTATAATGAATATAGAAAAGAAAGTGATTTCAAAATATAACGTTTTGAAAATATTACCATTTGTATATCGATGATGTGGAATATTCAATTTTGATTAGAAATTGAATATGAAGTTGAAATCGTTCTGAAAACGAATTTAAAACGATTTATAAAGTACGTTTTAAAAGGAAATCGATGAAATATAATATATATATATATATATATATATTATATAATGGCCTGAATAGAATGCACTGCGCCGCGACAGTTCGCGAATTTCGACCATTGACTTCGAGTGGACACTACGGGATATCCGACCGTCGGATTCTCTTAAAACTGGAACCGTTGGGTTCGTATCGAAAAGAGCTTCCTAATGAATATTAGAAATTTGAAATCTAACAGTTGGATTTTGAATTATGTCCAAATCAAATTTGGAAAAGGATGTTGTAAGTGCAGTTCGATGGCCGTTGATGGAAATCGACTGTACGGGCCTTGATAAAATTATTAAAAATATCAATAATTTGTGTAAAATCATAAGAAATGATTTGGGAAGAATTGGGATGAAAAGCACCATATTTGAAAAGATAAAAATAGATTTTTATCGAAATGAACTAGTTTTGAGCTAGTATTAAAATCAATTTATTTTTGAAATAAATAAATTGAATTTGAAATGGTTTTAAAAGTAACCAGGATTTCCAATAATTGTATTGGAATGGATTTGAATCGAAATTGTCTTTGGAATATTTCGATGTTGGATTTCGTGATTATACAGATATTGTTATGGAAATTTGAAAGATATATTTATATCGTTATTTCCAATACGATATTTGTTGGTCGTAGAATTTGATATTGAATATAAGCTGATATATTTTCTATTCAGAGCCTTATATTTAGTATCAAATGTGATTTGGGTTTGTCGTGAATGGTGTCTTCATTAACACTGTTATTATACCCATTTGAGAAAAATATTAAATCTTTTTATTTATAATTAATGAAGTATGCCAATTAAATGGTATTTAATTGGAATTGAATTGATTCTTTGGTTTATCGTGAACATTGTTTTAAATAACACTTGTTCTTTAACCCAATAATTAATGAATGAATGTGATTTTGGGTTTTCGTGAACCGTGTTTTAGATGACGATGGTTCTTTAACCCAGTTAAAGACAGGATATTGATTTCTGTGAAGATTAAAACTAAGTGGGGTTTTAATGAATCTTTAATTAGATTGAAAAGGTCAAGAATGGGGTATCACCAGTTTTGCTCAGGCGATAGTTAAATCTTTAATTAGATTTGAATGTGAAATGGTAATTGAATTTACCGATAACACTGTGGTGTTAGATATGAAGTATGACCAGCTTTACTTCATGGGATGAATAGGTTGGGGTTGGGAAATAATATAAATGATTACTTCGGTGTGGTTCGCTAATCCCGACTAGTTTGAATTGATATTCAAAAGAAGATTAGATAATAAATTTAACGAGTTTATCTTTGATAAAATTAATGGGAACATCTCCCAAAGTATAAGAATATTTGAATAAAAGAATATTCTGAATTGGAATGAGGCGTATGTTGTGTTTGTGTAACACTTATTTATTATATACGCGATTTATTCAGAAAGACCGGGTTTATCCCATTCTGAATAACTGATTCGACGTGGTGTCGAGGATGAAGATGGTGGTCGAAGACCGGAGGTCTTCACGTCGTTTGGGTGATTACTGATGATCTTGATTGGGCCGTACACCCAAGAGGAGGGAATCAGTTAGTGATCGTCCAAACGTACTTGGTGATCGATGGATATGCGGGGTACTAGGTGCCTCCGGTATCGTTCAGACCCAGAACGAACTTGTAAATGGACTGTGTGTTTGGCATTGGATTTTATTCTGTGTGATTGATTTCTATTAAGTATATATCTGTTTGGCGGCGGAGAATTTATTCTCTTGCTTAACGCCCGTCTATGAGACGTAAGAGCTCAGAGGATATATGTTGATGGATATCAAACGCATGGAGTGAATTGCCTGTGTGGCATGCCTAAGTGGCAATGTGATCAAGGCTTCTGTTGAAAAGCAGAGTCTTGTGGTGGATGATCAAAGCACGGCCTGTGTGGCATATCTTTGTGTAGCGTTGATTCGCGAGCTTCACACCCCGGTTGTGAACCAGAAACGGGAGAAGGACCTCAGGGAGGGCATGCGTTTCCTTCTAGCTAGAAGTGGCGTCAGTGGTTTTACACGCCCTGACGAGTTTGACTTATGTGGTTGTTGCTGTTGCGAGGCGCCTCGGATATATCGGTGACTGTGTGGAGCCGATGGAGTCATTTAGCTCATTGACACACCATAGGGTGGGGAAACGTAGTGTTCAGGCATTTTAATCCACATCGGTGAACCGGCACTGACGATCCAAAGGCTTGACTGAGTACTTGCCTGAGGGGCGGGCTAGAGCATCTAGAATCGGTAGAGGACGATCCCTGGCCTCGATTCATAGATGGAAATCCAATTTCCAAAAACGTGACTTTGCGGTTTTGATTGTAGAGCCTAGTATGGCGACATGATATATGGTATCCATGCGGTCTATGATTAATATTTATGACTGAATTGTTTTGAAACTATACACTTGTAGTAATATCAAAATAATGTGTTTTTAAACGTATCAAGCATCCATGGGCTATTATAAGGTAAAACCCTATCCTCCGGCTTGCCTGCATTGTGTGATGGGACATGGGTCTTATAATAGCTTCATTTTTCTTTATTTAGCATTGTGCTGTTTGTTTTGTGCACTGGTATTCTTGGGAGGAAACCCGTTCCGTGTTATATGGCGTGATCCCTTGATTTACCTCACTTTAAAAATAAAGATTAATAACTGTTTTAGTTCTCACACCAGTCACATGACTGACCTGGAATTTATTGTTTTAACCTAAACTCTGGGTGCCCTTATTTTCGACACGGGCAGCTAGTAATTGTGTTTTTGCAGATATATATTCATAGGATCCTGATTTACAGCTGGAACGATACTCGAAAAGCTTAGTATCCGTGTATTACTTCTAGTTGTGTTTTGTATTATTTCCCGTTGCGATGTATGTAAATGGAATTTATTGTATATTTATTCATACTCTGTATATTCTTTTATCCTGATGAAATTGTTGTGATAAGTAATGAAATGTTCTTCTGTTTGCGTTCTGATTCGTTTTGTCCTCAAAGCAATTCGTTCTTTCCTTTACGGAGAAGTTATGGGTTTTTAGAGTTGGTACTAACTCTAAGAACCAGTAACTTCTCCATGAAGGAAAGAACGAATTGCTTTGAGGACAAAATGAATCAGAACGCAAACAGAAGAACATTTCATTGCTTATTACAACAATTCAATCAGAATACAAGAATATTACAGAGCATGAATAAATATTACACAGAAAATATCAGAGATTTAAATTACATTTAAATACATTGCAGCGCAAAATAATACAAAGAAAAACTGAAGTAGATATACAGATACAAAGCTTTTCGGATATCATTCCAACTGTAAATCAGGATCCTGTGAATATAAATCTGCAAAACCAAAACTACTAGCTGTCCGTGCGGAAAATAGAGGCACCCAGATTTTAGGTTAAAACAATAAAATCCAGGCCAGTCATGTGACTGGTGTGAGAACTAAAACAGTTATTAATCTCTATTTTAAAGTTAGGTAAATCAAGGGACCACGCCGTATAACACGGAACGGGTTTCCTCCCAAGAATACCAGTGCATAAAACAACAGCGCAATGCTAAACAAAGAACAATGAAGCTATTATAAGACCCAGGTCCCATCACATAATGCAACACAAGCCGGAGGATAGGGTTTTACCTTATAATAGCCAAAGAATGCTTGATACGTTTAAAAACAGATTATTTTGATATTACTATAAGTGTATAGTGTCAAGACAATTTCAATCATAAATATCAATCATAGACGCTTGGGTACCATATATCATGTCGCCATACTAGGCTCTACAATCAAAACCGCAAAGTCACGTATTTGGAAATTGGATTTCCATCTATGAACCGAGGCCAGGGATCGTCCTCTACTGATTCGAGACGCTCCAGACCGCCCCTCAGGCAAGTACTCAGTCAAGCCTTTGGATCGTCAGGGCCAGTCCACCGATGTGGATTAAAATGCCTGAACACTACGTTTCCCCGCCCTATGGGGCGTCAATGAGCCAAATGACTCCATCGGCTCCACACAGTCTCCGATATATCTGAGGCGCCTCGCAACAACAACAACCACATAAGTCAAACTCGTCAGGGCGTGTAAAATCACTGACGCCACTTCTAACTAGAAGGAAACGCATGCCCTCCCTGAGGTCCTTCTCCCGTTTCTGGTTCACAACCGGGGTGTGAGGCTCGCGAATCAATGCTACACAAAGCTATGCCACACATGCCATGTTTTGATCATCCACCACAAGACTCTGCTTTTCAACAGAAGCCTTGATCACATTTCCACTTAGGCATGCCACACAGGCAATTCACTCCATGCGTTTGATATCCATCAATATATAACCTCTGAGCTCGTACGTCTCAGAGAAGGGCGTTAAGCAAGAGAATAAATTCTCCACCGCCAAACAGATATATATTTAATAGAAATCAATCACACAGAATAAAATCCAATGTCAGACACACAGTCCACTTACAAGTTCGTTCTGGGTCTGAACGAAACCGGAGGCACCCAGTACCCCGCATATCCATCGATCTCCAAGTACGTCTGGACGATCACTAACTGATTCCCTCCTCTTGGGTGTACGACCCAATCAAGATCATCAGTAATCACCCAAACGACATGAAGACCTCTGGTCTTCGACCACCGTCTTCATCCTCGACACCACGTCGAATCAGTTATTCAAAATGGGATAAACCCGGTCTTTCTGAATAACTCGCGTATATAATAAACAAGTGTTACACAAACATAACATACTCCTCATTCCAATTCAGAATATTATTTTATTCAAATATTCTTATACTTTGGGAAAGGTTCCCATTAATTTTATCAAAGATAAATTCTTTAAATTTATTCTTTAATCTTCTTTTGAATATCAATTCAAACTAGTCGGGATTAGCGAACCACACAGAAGTAATCATTTATTTTATTTCCCTAACCCAACCTATTCTTCCCATGAAGTAAAACTGGTCATACTTCATATCTAACACCACGATGTTATCTGTAAATTCAATTACCGTGCCACATTCAAATCTAATTAAAGATTTAACTATCGCTTGGAGCAAAACTGGTGATACCCCATTCTCGAACTTTTCAATCTAATTAAAGATTCATTAAAACCCCACTTAGTTTTAATCTTCACAGAAATCAATATCCTGTCTTTAACTGGGTTAAAGAACCAATGTCATCTAAAACACGGTTCACAAAAACCCAAAATCACATTCATTAATTATTGGGTTAAAGAAAAAGAGTTATTTTAAACAATGTTCACGATAAACCCAAGAATCAATTCCAATTAAATACCATTTAATTGGAATACTTAATTAAAACTAAATAAAAAGATTTAATCTTTTTCTCAACTGGGTTTAAGAACAGTGTTAATGAAGACACCATTCACGACAAACCCAAATCACATTTGATATTAAATAGAAGGCTCTGAATAGAAAATATATCGGCTTATATTCAATATCAAATTCTACGACCAACAAATATCGTATTGGAAATAACGATATAAATATATCTTTCAAATTTCCATAACAATATCTGTATAATCACGAAATCCAACATCGAAATATTCCAAAGACAATTTCGATTCAAATACATTCCAATTCAATTATTGGAAATCCTGGTTACTTTTAAAACCATTTCAAATTCAATTTATTTATTTCAAAAATAAATTAATTTTAATTCTAGTTCAAAACTAGTTCATTTCGATAAAAATCTATTTTTATCTTTTCAAATATGGATTTTTTCATCCCAATTCTTCCCAAATCATTTCTTATGATTTTACACAAATTATTGATATTTTTAATAATTTATCAAGGCCCGTACAATCGATTTCCATCAACGGCCATCGAACTGCACTTACAGCGACCTATTCCAAATTTGATTTGGACATAATTCCAAATCCAACCATTCGATTTCAAAGTCCAAATGAAATCCGGGGGGGGGGGCTGAGAGGGAATAAGGGGAGAGAGAGAGGTTATTATTTATTTTTGTGACAAACCCAAACCCCGTTAAGACGGTGCAAGGGTAATCTTTTGAATTAATATAACACATAAATAAATAACAGCAGAGCAGAAATAAATAAATACACCAGATAATGTACAATAGAATACACTGGATAAACATAATCATCAGAGTTACACAGTATACAATATCATACTTAGAACAAATACAGTTCAGCTATACATAAATGTCTACAGCAGAAAATAAACATATATGTACAATAGGAGCTGAACAGCATAAAAAGAGATAAATGATAGAATCCTTCTTCCGCTCCAGCTATCCAGAAAGAGCCTGCTAAAACCTGAATACAAGGCTGCCCGTGTAGAAATAGGGGCACCCGAGTTTGCAAGTGAAACAAACTACGAGTCAGTCATGGGACTGGTATGAGAATTCTACTTAACACATCTTACAATATGGCTAATCACAGGACCACGTCACTTTCGCAGAACGGGTTTACTCCATTGGATTGCCAGTGCTTTAAAACAAATAAATCTTTTAAACATCTCAATGCTTTTAATAAAAATAAAGCCATTATAAGACTCAGTTCCCATCACACAATGCAACACAAACTGGAGGATAGATTTTTACCTTATAATGGCCAAAATATGCTTGATACGAGCAAAACAAATCATTTGATATTATTGCTAGTGTTTATGTGTTTCAAAAACAATTTCAATCATAACTATTAATCATAGATGGCATTAATGCCCCATACCACTATGTCGCCATATATAGGTATACAATCAAAACTGCACGGTATTGTATTTGGAAGTTGGATTTCGGTCATGAACCAAGACAAAAGATAGTCCTTCCCGAATTCGAGACAATCTAGCCCATGTCTCAGGATTAGAGCTCGAGTGACCCTTGGATCTTCGGGGCCGATCCACCGATGTGGATTAAAATGCCTGAACACTGCATTTCCCCGCCCTATGGGGCGTAAATGAGCCCAATGACTCCATCGGTCCCAGATCAACCGATATATCCGAGGCGCCTCGCTATCCATCATCCACATAAGTAAAATGTCAGGCCGTGTAAAAACACCGACACAACTCCTAGCTAGAAGGAAACGCATGTCCTCCCTGCAGTCCTCTCTCGTTTCTGGTTCATACCGGGGTGTGAGGCTCGCGAATTCACGTTATACACAAAGCTATGCCACACAGGCCGTGCTTTGATCATCAACCACAAGACTTTGCTTTTCAACAGAAGCCTTGATCATCTGCCACTTAGGCATGCCACACAGGCAGTTCACTCCATGCGACTGATTTCCATCGATATATAACCTCTGAGCTCGTACGTCTCAGAGAAGGGCGTTAAGCAAGAGAATAAATTCTTCGCCGCCAAACAGATATATATTTAATAGAGATCAATCAGCACAGAACAAAATCCAATGTCAGACACACAGTCCATTTACAAGTTCGTCCTGGGTCTGAACGAAACCGGAGGCACTCAATACCTCGCATATCCGTTCAATCATCAGGTACGTCCGAACGGCTACTACTTCAGCCCCTTCAAGGTAGCTACTCCCATCATTAGCATCAGTAGCACCCCTCCATTCGAGTGAAGATCATCGGTCTTGCACTAGTCTTCATATCTTCGACTTTCACTCGGCGACCAATTAATTGAAATGAGAATCAACTCGGCCTTTTCAAATAATTCACGTATATTTAGAATTTCAAATCAGTTCATTTCAATGGTTAAATTATTCGATATCACTAATTCTATTCTTTAATGTAATTTTCACACCAAACATATTCAACCATCAAATATCACATAAACCAAGCAAATTCAGATTATTTCCATTCCATATCGTTTATAATATTTTATCACGATTTATCGCTATTTTTATTTATTTAAAAATAGCCAATTCATCCAAACGACGCTTCAGGCCATAACGCGGCCATGGCGCAGTTTTTCTTCAGATTTGATTTACACATATATGAAAATCTAACCGTTGGATCTTCACAAATTTTATATCATTAGAAATATCTTTTCAAAATGAATCCAACGGTTTCAGTTTTGGGAAAATCCGACGGTCGGATCTCCCACACTAATCGTTTGAAGTTACGATCTCAAAATACGAACTGCAGCGTCATTATTCGATTTAATTTAATTATATATATATAAATAATCGATTCTGGCGCTGTTTTTCTTCAGATTTTAATTAAACATTCCATACAATCCAACCGTTGGATCTTCACAAAGTTGGTGTCGTTGGAAAGATATTTCCAAAGCGAACCTAACGGTTGTGGTTTCGAGAAAATCCGATGGTCGGATCTCCCGCACTAATCGTTTGAAATCACGGTTTCAAAACACGAACTACAGCTTCATTATTCTCTATATTTTAATTATATTTATATAAATATATATAAATATAATTCTTTCTTCAATTTCAAAACCATATCCACTTTATATATTTGATAAAAATGATATTTTTATCATCAATAATATTTATTTAACACATCACCATTTTTAACACTTCACATTTCGCATAAAAATGATATTTTTAGCAAACACAAATATCTCTCAACGCATGACTATTTTATTTAGTTCATACACATGTCAAAAATAATATTCCTATCAAGAAAATATTTATTTCAACACTTGTGTATTTTTAGCGAGTCGTTCACATGATAAAAATACTATTTTTATCATCAAAAATATTTATTCAACAGATGAATATTTTTAACACTTCATATTCCCAATAAAAAGGTAGATTTTATTGTTTAATCTATATATTCAACACATAAACATTTTCGACTTCACACATACGATAAAAATATGATTTTTATCGTTCTAGTCCTTTATTCAACACATGAATATTTTCTATAGTTTATATATATAATAAAATTGTGATTTTTATTGCAAAACAATTTATTTCAAAACTCGATTATTTTATATAGTCTATACATAAGGTAAAAAGGTTACTTTTGGTGTTAAAACAATTTATTTAAAGTACTAATATTTTATATAGGCTATACATATAATAAAAATGTGATTTTTATCTTTAAAATAATTTATTCAACACATGAACTTCATTCAACACATGAATTTCTATTCAACACATGAATATAGTTTTAACACATGAAAATAATTCTAACACATGAATTTTATTGAAAATTTCGGCAGTATAACGGCAGGGTAGTTAAAACCGGCACCGTCCCTACTACGGCTCCTCGCTCTACCTTAAAACCTCGCGGTTTTTGATAATGGGGATTTTCAATATCTAGTTCGCACGCAGGCGAATTTTCCCATATACTAATCCTATTGGGATTTCAACCACAATCAATCATTTCAAATCAACCATTCATGGTATTCACCAAATTTCACATCAACCAATAATCAAACAATATCACAACCAATATATATCTTCCATGGTCTGTGGACGAGAAGAGTATATATATTCATATATAAATATATTTCAATTCACTTCAGTTCAAACCTAACGACTGTCGTAAATTTTAATTTCTCTCTGCGGAGGTAAGCTAACAACTTCTTTGAACACATCCACATAATTCTTGACAACTGGGATATTTTCAATGTCGACCAAAATATTCTCAGGAACGACAGGAACTGGTTCTAGTTGAGCAGGAGAAACATCTAAAGCTGTCCAGAAATCATTTCTATCAGAATTCGGGCCTTCACATGGAATGGTTATATAGCCAAGCTTTGTTCTGACTCTAACAATTCTTTCTGCACAGTTAAGCTCCGCTTCATATTTAGTTAACCAATCCAATCCCAAAATAAGATCAAACTCTATGAAATTCATGACGATCGAGATAGTAGGGAACCAATAACAGGAAAAAGAAACCGGCACCCCACAAACCCAACTAGACAATATAGCCAACATGACCTATGGGTTAACTCTAAGAATTCATCAAATCTGTTATTTAGTGAAACCAAAAATATTTAAATCTGTTAGTGAATATCTTTCTAACGAATCTGAAAAATCAAAGTTTCGTAGCGGGAAGCAAAAGTTATGGCCAAATGAATTTTCAGAAAGGTCGCTATAGAGTTTATATAGCCCGTGAAAGAAGCCATTTTGCAAACGACCTCAGAATTCGATGAAACCACTTTTATTGGATCCGGGATGTCAAATTATTACTAGGTTTCAAATTTCATAATTTTTGAAGTTAGCATGTGAGCGTGGCAAAAGAAAATGTGTTTGGTGAATTTCTGTTAAATTGGATCGACCAAAAAAGGGCCATTTTTCAAACGGTCTTAGAATTCGACGAAACTAGTTTTGTTGGGACCGTATCATCAAAACATAGCTAGATTTAATTTTCGGGAATTTTTAGAATTAGTATGTGGCCCCGGCAAATTGAAATGTACGTTCAAATTAAATATTAAATGTTTTATATTTTAATTTAAGGGAAAACTGACTGAAACAGTCGAATGGGCCTACGAAACATATCCCATTGTGTTTGGGATAGGGGTATTTAGCTAGAAACGATAGTCGTTGGGCTTGGATTAGAGTTCGTAAGAGATAAGGGGTATTTTAGGATTTTAAAAATATATAAATATAAAAAATCCCCTAAGCCAATCATAACTCGACACCCCGACCTTCTCTCTCCCCGATATACGAATCGCAACGGCGGAAAGGCTACAAACCTTCTCTCCTCGATATCTTCCAATCCACGCACCATTATCGAATGCCCCAGTTGAACTTTTTGAAGATCCCACCCTCCTCTTCAAATCCGTATAAGTGGCGCTCCTCCTCGTCGAGTCTATCTCGAGAATCGCGCCCAGGTAGTGGCGATGTTCAAGCCTCCGATTCTCCTCCACCGTAGGTTCGAGTTGGTCGCGCTTCCAGTGGGTGGTGCGCCTCTCCTAGCCCGTCAACGTGGCACAAGCCGATCGCGTTCAAGTGCTTCAGATTCAAAGAAAATCGACGACCTAGATTTGAACATTTCAAAGAGGTATACAGCTGAACTATTTTAAATTGTTTAATAGCACTTTAAAGTGCTACGGTTTTTGATTTCACTGTAAAATCATATCTTTTTGCTATGTTGACGAAATTCAGTGAAACAAGAGACAGTGGACTCGTGGGGACGCCTTCTACATTCTAGAAGAGACCGCATATTTTTCTGACCCTACTGCTATTTTTGGTGGAGTGGAACCCAATGTGAGATTTCTGAATTATAAACGATATGGAAAATGACGATGTATAAATTATATAGTCAATGTATGAGTTATATAAGCATTGTACACCTCATGTATAAGCTTTGTATAAGTTGTACGTTCGATATATAAGTTATATATGCGTTGTAAAAATCATATATATGTTGAAAAGGAAGTGAAATATACTTATATAATATATATATATACACACGCCCCTAGTCCACAAACCGTGGACGATATATATTGGTTGTGATTGGTGTGAAAAATTGGTTGATAGCAAATGGTTGATTAGAATTGTTTGTGGTTGGAATTGATTGATTGTGGTTGAAAAATACCCATTTGTGGTTGAGAATTATTTGGTTGAAAAAACATAGGATTAGTTTGTGGAAAAGAAAAATAAACATGCTCGTCTGCGTAAGAATTAGATGCATGAAATCCTCATTGTCAAAAGCTGCGAGGCTTTAAGGTAGAGCGAGGAGCCGTACTAGGGACGATCCCGGTTTTAACTACCCTGCCGTTATGCTGCCGAAATTTTTTGAAATATTTCTGTGTTTGATTTATATTCATGTGTTGAATAGAAATTCATGTTTTGAAATAAATTCATGTGTTGAATGGAGTTCGTGTATTGAATAAATTCTTTGAAAGATAAAAATAACATTTTTATCATATATATAGACTATATAAAATATTAGTGGTTTAAATAAATTGTTTTAACACCAAAAATAACATTTTTACCTTATATATAAAATAATCGTGTTTTGAAATAAATTGTTTTGCAATAAAAATCACATTTTTATTATATATATATATATAAATTATAGGAAATGTTCATGTGTCGAATGTTGAAATAAAATTGATGTGTTGAATAGAAATTCCTGTGTGGAAATAAAATAAATAGAAATTCATGTGTCGAATAGAAATTCCTGTGTGGAAATAAAATAAATAAAATTCATGTGTTGAAATAAATATCTGTTGGATAAAAATATCATTTTTATCAAATATGTGAAGTGAAAATGGTTTTGAAATCGAAGAATCGATTATATTTATTTTTATATATATATACACACAAATATAATTGAAATATATCGAATAATGAAGCTGCAGTTCATATTTTGAAACTGTGATTTCAAACGATTAGTGTGGGAGATCCGACCATCGGATTTTCCCGAAACCGAAACCGTTGGGTTCGCTTTGGAAATATCTTTCCAACGATACACACTTTGTGGAAATCCAATGGTTGGATTGTCTGTAATGGTTCATTCAAATCTGAAGAAAAATAGCGCCAGAATCGATTATATTTATATATAAATATAATTAAATTAAATCGAATAACGACGTTGCAGTTCGTATTTTGAAATCGAAACTTCAAACGAGTGTATCGAGAGATCCGACCGTCGGATTTTCCCAACACTGAAACCGTTGGATTAGTTTTGAAAAGATCTTTCTAATGATATAAAAATTTGTGAAGATCCAACGGTTAGATTTTCAGATATGTGTAAATCAAATCTGAAGAAAAACAGCACCACGGTCGCGTTATGGCCTAAAGCGTCGTTTGAATAAATTGGCTATTTTTTTAAATAAATAAATATTGCGATAAATCGTTATAAAATATTATAAACGATATGGAAGGGAAATAAACCGAATTTACCCGGTTTAGTGGATATTTGATGGTTGAATGTGTTTGGCGTGAGTTGTTGCCGAATAATTTAATCATTGAAATGAATTGATTTAAAATCTAAATATACGTGAATTATTTGGAAAGGCCGAGTTAAATCTCATTTCAAATAATTGATCGGCGATAAGAAGTCGATGAAGAAGACGGTGGTTAAAGACCGGAGATCTTCACCTCGGTTGGATGGTAACTGATGTCTTGATTGGGAGGCATCCCGAAATATAGATAATAAGTGGTGATCGTCCAGACGTGCTTGGAGATCGATGGGTATGCGAGGTATATAGTGCCTCCGGTTTCGTTCAGACCCAGAACGAACTTGCAAATGGACTGTGTGTCCAACATTGGATTTTGTTCTGTGCTGATTGATCTCTATTATATATATATATGTTTGGCGGTGTGGAATTTATTCTCTTGCTTAACGCCCTTCTCTGAGACGTACGAGCTCAGAGGTTATATATCGATAGAAATCAGTTGCATAGCGTGAATTGCCTGTATGGCACGCCTAAGTGGCAGATGATCAAGGCTTCTGTTAAAAAGCAAAGTCTTGTGGTTGATGATCAAAGCACGGTCTGTATGGCATAGCTTTGTGTATAATGTGAATTCGCGAGCCGCACACCCCGGTATGAACCAGAAACGGGAGAGGACATCAGGGAGGGCATGCGTTCCTTTCTAGCTAGAGGTGGTGTCAGTGCTTAAACTGGCTGACATATATATTATTTTCACCCGTGTGATTGTTTCTGTTAAGCGGCGCCTCGGATATATCGGTGACAATGTGAAGCCGATGGAGTCATTCGTTGGCTCATTTATACCCCAAAGGGCGGGGGAACGCAGTGTTCAGGCATTTTAATCCACATCGTTGGACCGGCCCTGACGATCCAAAGAGTTGACTGAGTACTTGCCTGAGGGGTGGGCAAGAGCGTCTCGAATTCGGTAAGGACTATCTTTTGCCTTGGTTCATGACGGAAATCCAATTTCCAAATACGTGACTGTGCGGTTTTTGATTGTATACATATGTATGGCGACATGATATATGGTACCCATGTCGTCTATGATTAATACTTATGATTTGAAATTGTTTTTTTGAAACATATAAACACTCGTAATAATATCAAATTCTTTTGTTTTTTTCGTATCAAGCATATTTGACCATTATAACGTAAAACTCTATTCTCCGGTTTGCGTTGCATTGTGTGATGGGAACTGAGTCTTACAATGGCTTCATTTTATAAAAGGCATTGCGATGTTTAAAAGATTTACTTGTTTTAAAGCACCGACAATCCAATGGAGTAAACCCATTCCGCGAAAGTGGCATGGTCCTGTGATTAGCCATATTATAAAATGTGTTAAGCAGATTTCCCATACCAGTCCCATGACTGACATGTAGTTTGCTTTTCCCTTGCAAACTCGGGTGCCCCTCTTTCTACACGTGCAGCCTTGTATTCAGGTTTTAGCAGGCTCTTTCTGGATTGCTGGAGCTGAAGATGGATTCTATCATTTACCTCTTTTTATGTTGTTCAGCTCCTATTGTACATAGTATGTTTATTTTCCGCTGTAGACATTTATGTATAGCTGAACTGTATTTGTACTAAGTATGATCCTGTATACTGTGTAACTTTGATGTTTACGTTTATCCAGTGCATTATTTGTACATTATCTGGTGTATTTATTTATTTCTGTTCTGTTATTATCTGCTTATGTGTTATATTCCAAAGATTATCCTTGACACCGTCGTACGGGGTTTTGGGGTCGTTACATCGTGGTATCAGAGAATATTCATGTGTTGAATTGAAAATAAATTCATGTATTGAATTGAAAATAAAATTCATGTGTTGAATTGAAAGAAAATTCATGTGTTGAATTGAAAATGAATTCATGTGTTGAATAGAAAATAAATTCATGTGTTAAATTGAAAATAAAATTCATGTGTTGAATAGAATAAACATTCTTGTGTTGAATAAAAGCCGTGTAGACTAGATTGACGCCATTTTGGCGTGAACGATATTTATATTGATTTGATTCATTTTTATAATGAATATAGAAAAGAAAGTGATTTCAAAATATAACGTTTTGAAAATACTACCATTTGTATATCGATGATGTGGAATATTCAATTTTGATTAGAAATTGAATATGAAGTTGAAATCGTTTTGAAAACGAATTTAAAACGATTTATAAAATACGTTTTAAAAGGAAATTGATGAAATATAATATATGTATATGTGTATATATATATATATATATATTATATAAAGGCCTGAATAGAATGCACCGCGCCGCGGTAGTTCGTGAATTTCGACCATTGACTACGAGTGGACATTACGGGAGATCGGACCGTCGGATTCTCCTAAAACCGGAACCGTTGGGTTCGTATCGAAAAGAGCTTCCTAACGAATATTAGAAATTTGAAATCTAATGGCTGGATTTGGAATTATGTCCAAATCAAATTTGGAAAAGGTCGCTGTAAGTGCAGTTCGATGGCCGTTGATGGAAATCGACTGTACGGGCCTTGATAAAATTATTAAAAATATCAATAATTTGTGTAAAATCATAAGAAATGATTTGGGAAGAATTGGGATGAAAAACTCCATATTTGAAAAGATAAAAATAGATTTTTATCGAAATGAACTAGTTTTGAACTAGAATTAAAATCAATTTATTTTTGAATAAATAAATTGAATTTGAAATGGTTTTAAAAGTAACCAGGATTTCCAATAATTGAATTGGAATGGATTTGAATCGAAATTGTCTTTGGAATATTTCGATGTTGGATTTCGTGATTATACAGATATTGTTATGGAAATTTGAAAGATATATTTATAACGTTATTTCCAATACGATATTTGTTGGTCATAGAATTTGATATTGGATATAAGCCGATATATTTTCTATTCAGAGCCTTGTATTTAATTTCAAATGTGATTTGGGTTTGTCGTAAATGGTTTCTTCATTAACACTGTTCTTAAACCCAGTTGGGAAAAAGATTAAATCTTTTTATTTAGATTTAATGAAGTATACCAATTAAATGGTATTTAATTGGAATTGAATTTGAATTGATTCTTGGGTTTATCGTGAACATTGTTTTAAATAACACTTGTTATTTAACCCAATAATTAATGAATGTGATTTTGGGTTTTTGTGAACCGTGTTTTAGATGACATTGGTTCTTTAACCCAGTTAAAGACAGGATATTGATTTCTGTGAAGATTAAAACTAAGTGGGGTTTTAATGAATCTTTAATTAGATTGAAAAGGCCGAGAATGGGGTATCACCAGTTTTGCTCCAGGCGATAGTTAAATCTTTAATTAGATTTGAACGTGAAATGGTAATTGAATTTAACGATAACACCGTGGTGTTAAATATGAAGTATGACCAGTTTTACTTCGTGGGATGAATAGGTTGGGATTGGGAAATAAAATAAATGATTACCTCGGTGTGGTTCGCTAATCCCGACTAGTTTGAATTGATATTCAAAAGAAGATTAAAGAATAAATTTAAAGAATTTATCTTTGATAAAATTAATGGGAACCTTTCCCAAAGTATAAAAATATTTGAATAAAAGAATATTCTGAATTGGAATGAGGCGTCTGTTGTGTTTGTGTAACATTTGTTTATTATATACGCGAGTTATTCTGAAAGACCGAGTTTATCCCATTTTGAATAACTGATTCGACGTGGTGTCGAGGATGAAGACGGTGGTCGGAGACCGGAGGTCTTCACGTCGTTTGGGTGATTACTGATGATCTTGATTGGGCCGTACACCCAAGAGGAGGGAATCAGTTAGTGATCATCCAGACTTACTTGGAGATCGATGGATATGCGGGGTACTAGGTGCCTTCGGTTTCGTTCAGACCCAGAACGAACTTGTAAATGGACTGTGTGTCTGACATTGGATTTTATTCTATGTGATTGATTTCTATTAAATATATATCTGTTTGGCGACGGAGAATTTACTTTTTTGCTTAACGCCCTTCTCTGAGACATACGTGCTCAGAGGTTTATATTCATGGTTATCAAATGCATGGAGTGAATTGCCTGTGTGGCATGCCTAAGTGGAAATGTGATCAAGGCTTCTGTTGAAAAGCAGAGTCTTGTGGTGGGTGATCAAAGCACGACCTGTGTGGCATAGCTTTGTGTAGCATTGATTCGCGAGCCTCACACCCCGGTTGTGAACCAAAAACAGGAGAAGGACCTTAGGGAGGGCATGCGTTTCCTTCTCGGTAGAAGTGGCGTCAGTGGTTTTACATGCCCTGACGAGTTTGACTTATGTGGTTGTTGTTGTTGCGAGGCGCCTCGGATATATCGGTGACTGTGTGGAGCCGATGGAGTCATTTGGCTCATTGACACCCCATAGGGTGGGGAAACGTAGTGTTCAGGCATTTTAACCCACATCGGTGGACCGGCCCTGACGATCCAAAGGCTTGACTGAGTACTTGCCTGAGGGGCGGGCTAGAGCGTCTCGAATCGGTAGAGGACGATCCCTGACCTCGGTTCATAGATGGAAATCCAATTTCCAAATACGTGACTTTGCAGTTTTGATTGTAGAGCCTAGTATGATAACATGATATATGGTACCCATGCCGTCTATGATTGATATTTATGATTGAAATTGTTTTGACACTATAAACTTATAGTAATATCAAAATAATCTGTCTTTAAACGTATCAAGCATTCTTTGGCAATTATAAGGTAAAATCCTATTCTCCGGCTTGTGTTGCATTGTGTGATGGGACCTGGGTCTTATAATAGCTTTATTGTTCTTTATTTAGCATTGCGCTGTTGTTTTATGCACTGGTATTCCCTGTTCCGTGTTATACGGTGTGGTCCCTTGATTTACCTAACTTTAAAATAAAGATTAATAACTGTTCTAGTTCTCACACCAGTCACATGACTGACCTGGAGTTTATTGTTTTAACCTAAACTCTAGGTGCCCCTATTTTTTGCACGGGCTGCTAGTAGTTTTGGTTTTGCAGATTTATATTCACAGGATCCTGATTTACAGCTAGAATGAGATCCGGAAATCTCTGTATCCGTATATCTCCTTCAGTTATGCTTTGTATTATTTTCCGTTGCGATGTATTTAAATGTAATTTAAATCTCTGATAGTTTCTGTGTAATATTTATTCATGCTCTGTAATATTCTTGTATTCTGATGGAATTGTTGTAATAAGCAATGAAATGTTCTTCTGTTTGCGTTCTGATTCGTTTTGTCCTCTAAGAACCCGTAACTTCCCCGTGAAGGAAAGAACGAATTACTTTGAGGACAAAACGAATCAGAACGCAAACAGAACAACATTTCATTGCTTATTACAACAATTCCATCAGAATACAAGAATATTACAGAGCATGAATAAATATTACACAGAAAATATCAAAGATTTAAATTACATTTAAATACATCACAGCGAAAAATAATACAAAGCACAACTAAAGGAGATATACGGATACAGAGCTTTCCGGATATCATTCCAGCTGTAAATCAGAATCCTGTGAATATAAATCTGCAAAACCGAAACTACTAACTGACCGTGCGGAAAATACGCACCCAGAGTTTAGGTTAAAACAATAAATTCCAGGTCAGTCATGTGACTGGTGTGAGAACTAAAACAGTTATTAATCTTTATTTTAAAGTTAGGTAAATCAAGGGACCACACCATATAACACGAAATGGGTTTCCTCCCAAGAATACCAGTGCATAAAACAGTAGCGCAATGCTAGATAAAGAACAATGAAGCTATTATATGACCTAGGTCCCATCACACAATGCAACACAAGCCGGAGGATAGGGTTTTACCTTATAATAGCCAAAGAATGCTTGATACGTTTAAAAACAGATTATTTTGATATTACTATAAGTGTATAGTATCAAAACAATTTCAACTATAAATATCAATCATAGACGACATGGGTACCATATAGCATGTCGCCATACTAGGCTCTACAATCAAAACCGCAAAGTCACGTATTTGGAAATTGGATTTCCATCAATGAACCGAGGCTAGGCATCGTCCTCTACCGATTCGAGACGCTCTAGCCCGCCCCTCGGGCAAATACTCAGTCAATCCTTTGGATCGTCAGGGCCGGTCCACCGATGTGGATTAAAATGCATGAACACTACGTTTCCCCACCCTATGGGGTGTCAATGAGCCAAATGATTCCATCGGCTCCACACAATCACCGATATATCCGAGGCGCCTCGCAACAGCAACAATCACATAAGTCAAACTCGTCAGGGCGTGTAAAACCACTGACGCCACTTCCAGCAAGAAGGAAACGCATGCCTTCCCCTAAGGTCCTTCTCCCGTTTCTGGTTCACAACATGGGTGTGAGGCTCGCGAATCAACGCTACATAAAGCTATGCCACACAGGCCGTGCTTTGATCATCCACCACAAGACTCTGCTTTTCAACAGAAGCCTTGATCACATTGCCACTTAGGCATGCCACACAGGCAATTCACTAAATGCGTTTGATATCCATCAATATATAACCTCTGAGCTCGTACGTCTCAGAGAAGGGCGTTAAGCAAGAGAATAAATTCTTCGCCGCCAAATAGATATAAATTTAATAGAAATCAATCACACAGAATAATATCCAATGTTAGACACACAGTCCATTTACAAGTTCGTTCTGGGTCTGAACGAAACCGGAGGCACCAAGTACCCCGCATATCCATCGATCTCCAAGTACGTTTGGACGATCACTAACTGATTCCCTCCTCTTGGGTGTACGGCCCAATCAAGATCATCAGTAATCACCCAAACGACGTGAAGACCTCCGGTCTTCGAACACCGTCTTCATCCTCGACACCACGTCGAATCAGTTATTCAGAATGGGATAAACCCGGTCTTTTTGAATAACTCGCGTATATAATAAACAAGTGTTACACAAACACAACATACGCCTCATTCCAATTCAGAATATTCTTATACTTTGGGAAAGGTTCCCATTAATTTTATCAAAGGTAAATTCTTTAAATTTATTTTTTAATATTCTTTTGAATATCAATTCAAACTGGTCGGGATTAGCGAACCACACCGAAGTAATCATTTATTTTATTTCCCAATCCCAACCTATTCGTCCCATGAAGTAAAACTGGTCATACTTCATATCTAACACCATGGTGTTATCGGTAAATTCAATTACCATTTCACGTTCAAATCTAATTAAAGATTTAACTATCGCCTAGAGCAAAACTGGTGATACCCCATTCTCGACCTTTCAATCTAATTAAAGATTCATTAAAACCCCACTTAGTTTTAATCTTCACAGAAATCAATATCCTGTCTTTAACTGGGTTAAAGAACCAATGTCATATAAAACATGGTTCACAAAAACCCAAAATCACATTCATTAATTATTGGGTTAAAGAACAAGTGTTATTTAAAACAATGCTCACGATTAACCCAAGAATCAGTTCAAATTCAATTCTAATTAAATACCATTTAATTGGTATACTTTATTAAATCTAAATAAAAAGATTTAATCTTTTTCTCAACTTGGTTTAAGAACAGTGTTAATGAAGAGACCATTCACGACAAACCCAAATCACATTTGATATTAATTACAAGGCTCTGAATAGAAAATATATCGGCTTATATTCAATATCAAATTCTACGACCCACAAATATCGTATTGGAAATAACGATATAATTATATCTTTCAAATTTCCATAACAATATCTGTATAATCACGAAATCCAACATCGAAATATTCCAAAGACAATTCCGATTCAAATCCATTCCAATTCAATTATTGGAAATACTGGTAACTTTTAAAACCATTTCAAATTCAATTTATTTATTTCAAAAATAAATTGATTTTAATTCTAGTTCAAAACTAGTTCATTTCGATAAAAATCTATTTTTATCTTTTCAAATATGGAGTTTTTCATCCCAATTCTTCTCAAATCATTTCTTATGATTTTACACAAATTATTGATATTTTTAATAATTTTATCAAGGCCCGTACAGTCGATTTCCATCAACGGCCATCGAACTGCACTTACAGCGACCTTTTCCAAATTTGATTTGGACATAATTCCAAATCCAGCCATTAGATTCCAAATTTCTAATATTCGTTAGGAAGCTCTTTTCGATACGAACCCAACGGTTCCGGTTTTAGGAGAATCCGATGGGCGGATCTCCCGTAATGTCCACTCGAAGTCAATAGTCGAAATTCGCGAACTGTCGCGGCGCGACGCGTTCTATTCAGGCCACTATATAATATATATATATATATATATATATATATATATATTTCGTCGATTTCCTTTTAAAACGTATTTTATAAATCGTTTTAAATTCGTTTTCAAAACTATTTCAACTTCATATTCAATTTCTAATCAAAATTGAATATTCCACATCATCGATATACAAATGGTAATATTTTCAAAACGTTATATTTTGAAATCACTTTCTTTTCTATATTCATTATAAAAATGAATCAAATCGATATAAATATCGTTCACGTCAAAATGGCGTCAATCTAATCAACACGGCTTTTATTCAACACATGAATGTTTATTCTATTCAACACATGAATTTATTTTCTATTCAACACATGAATTCATTTTCAATTCAACACATGAATTTTCTTTCAATTCAACACATGAATTTTATTTTCAATTCAATACATGAATTTATTTTCAATTCAACACATGAATTTTCTTTCAATTCAACACATGAATTTTCTTTTATAATATTCCTTATTTTCCAAATTGGAATGAGGCCCAATCAATTACCATATAATGTTAGTTATATGGATTTTCTACAACACATGTATATAACAGCAACGATAAATCATCAACCATCATCCAAAGTGCACCACACAACTACATAAGCATTAAAAATAAATAATTAACGCTTACACAGTCTGTCAACCTATCGATTGACATACAACTAAACAATCGGGATTAGTGTATGTCAAATATTATCCCAATACCCGTGTGGGTTTCAAAACAACAAACACAGATTTTATTTGTGCAGTTGGGCGATGTGTAAAATTTATCGTCCCAATCAATATCAGTCAAATCAGTGTATATAAACAAATCGTCCAATTTGTTTATAAATATTTATTTTATATACACGTTAAAAATTATATTTTTAACTATAAAATATTTTATTTCATTCCACATCACACAATAAAATTTCACAATACAGCAATCAAACAAACAAGTCATCCATGGTCTGTGGACGACGGGTATCGGGTGCTACTAAGCACCGTCTGCATCCTAGTATATATTTCAAACTAGAAAAAAACAAAATTTAAAGTGAGAAGTTCTCACCGACTAGCTAAACCAACGCCACGACTCTTCTTATGTAGAAATCTTCGCCGTGCTCGCCTTTTGTCACTTTCGTTGACCGTATCCACTACATATATAAAAATCACATTTTTATTATCTACTTCATATAAAAAATCATATTTTTATATATAAAATCATATTTTTATATCTCTACTACATATGTAAAAATCACTCCTTTACACCGCTACTTTCATGATAAAAATTATATTTTTATCTTGCTAGGAATATAATAAAAATTATATTTTTACCTCACTATATATATAATAAAAATCAGTTTTTTATTTCGCTACATATATAAAAATCATATTTTTATATTCTCTATCATATAAAATTTTTATCGTTATCAAATCGGGGAGGGGGGGCTGAGAGGGAATAAAGGGATAACGATCAGTAATTGATTGGGAATTAGTTATAAATTTCTAATTTTATTATATATATTTTTAAAGTCAGGTAAATCCAATGTCCGTTAAAAATAATTCATATATTTATTTTATATTGAATATATATCACTATAAATATGTGCATGCTTATTAGGATTTATTGGGTACCTAATACGGCCCAATAAATTTTCAAACCCCTCCCCGTACAAAGGAGGTTATGGCGAAATTTTTTGAAAATTTAGGTTGTTTGCCAAATTTTTGAAGAATTAGAAAATTCTCATAAACTGAAAAGTTGGAGAATGGAAGCCAGATTGAAAGTTGAGTTGGTTAATCAAACAACCTTCGACTTTGTTCCTTTTCGGGGACGAAAAGTTTTAAGTGGGGGAGATTGTAACAACCCGGAAAATCTGAGCCAATTTAAAATTTTTAATTTGGCTATTTTAGTGAATTTAAAATATTTAAAATAAATATTTTATATAATAACGACGGAAAGTAAGTTTGAATCAATGTTTGAAAATAAATATAATTAACTTTAATTATAAACAAGGCCTGAAATGGCGCGGTAGTTTCAAAATTTCAATTCAAACTTTGACGGACTGTACCGGGAGCAAAACAAAACGGATATATCGGTGACAATGTGAAGCCGATGAAGTCATTCGTTGGCTCAATTACGCCCCAAAGGGCGGGGGAACGTAGTGTTCAGGCATTTTAATCCACATCGGTGGACCGACCCTGACGATCCAAAGGCTTGACTGAGTACTTGCCTGAGGGGCGGGCTAGAGCGTCTCGAATTCGGTAAGGACTATCTTTTGCGTTGGTTCATGACGGAAATCCAATTTCCAAATACGTGACTGTGCGGTTTTTGATTGTATACCTATGTATGGCGACATGATATATGGTACCGTCTATGATTGATACTTATGATTTGAAATAGTTTTTTTGAAACATATAAACACTAGTAATAATATCAAATTATTTTGTTTTATTCGTATCAAGCATATTTTGGCCATTATAAGGTAAAACTCTGTCCTCTGGTTTGCGTTGCATTGTGTGATGGGAACTGAGTCTTATAATGGCTTCATTTTATAAAAGGCATTGCGATGTTTAAAAGATTTACTTGTTTTAAAGCACCGACAATCCAATGGAGTAAACCCGTTCCGCAAAAGTGGCGTGGTCCTGTGATTAGCCATATTATAAAATGTGTTAAGTAGATTTCTCATACCAGTCCCATGACTGACCTGTAGTTTGCTTTTCCCTTGCAAACTCGGGTGCCCCTCTTTCTACACGGGCAGCCTTGTATTCAGGTTTTAGCAGGCTCTTTCTGGATAGCTGAAGATGGATTCTATCATCTATCTCTTTTTATGCTGTTCAGCTCCTATTGTACATATTATGTTTGTTTTCCGCTGTAGACATTTATGTACAGCTGAACTATATTTGTACTAAGTATTATCCTGTATACTGTGTAACTCTGATGATTACGTTCATCCTGTGTATTATTTGTACATTATCTGGTGTATTTATTTATTTCTGTTCTGTTATTATCGGTTTATGTGTTATATTCCAAAGATTACCCTTGACACCGTCGTATAGGGTTTTGATGTACATTGAATTATAATGTTTTACTTATTTCGCCATAACTCTGATACCACTGTGACAACCCGTGACTTCCCCGGTAAGGAAAGCGCGGATTGATTTGAGAACAACACTCATCAGAACGCAAACAGAAGGACATTTCATTGTTTATTACAACAATTTCATCAAAACATAAGAATATACAGAGTATGAATAAATATACATTCGATAAATATCAGAGATTACAATAAATTACATTTACATACATCGCAGCGGAAAATAATACAAAACATAACTAGAAGTAATACACGGATACAGAGCTTTCCGAGTATCGTTCCAGCTGTAAATCCGGATCCTGTGAATATAAATCTGCAAAAACCAAACTACTAGCTGCCCATGTCGAAAATAAGGGCACCCAAAGTTTAGGTTGAAACAATAAACTCCATGTCAGTCATGTGACTGGTGTGAGAACTAAAACAGTTATTAATCTTTATTTTTAAAGTTAGGTAAATCAAGGGACCATGCCGTATAACACGGAACGGGTTTCCTCCCAAGAATACCAGTGCATAAAACAAACAGCACAATGCTAAATAAAGAAAAATGAAGCTATTATAAGAACCAGTCCCATTACACAATGCAACGCAAGCCGGATGATAGGGTATTACCTTATAATGGCCAAAGGATGCATGATACTTTTAAAAACACATTATTTTGATATTACTATAAGTGTATAGTTTCAAAACAATTCAATCATAAATATCAATCATAGACGGCATGGGTACCATATATCATGTCGCCATACTAGTTCTACAATTAAAACCGCAAAGTTGTATTGGAAATTGGATTCTATCATGAGTCGAGGCAAGAGGCAAGCTCCTCTCCGTTCGAGACACTCTAGCAAATGTCTCAGGACCACACACATCAATCCTTGGAATCGGTTGGGCCAGTCCTCTCTTACTTTTGAGGATTGGCAATTCCTGAACACACGTTTCCCGATCCAAATAGACCTATATCCGAGGCGCCTCGCATTCCAACAACCACACAGGTGAAAAGTATATAAATGTCAGCCTGTTTAAGCACTGACACCACCACCAGCTAGAAGGAAACGTCGTGTTCTCCCAACGGTCACTATCCCGTTTTTGACTCATACCGAGGTGTGAGGCTCGCGAATTCACGCTATACACAAAGCTGCGCCACACAGGCCGTGCTTTGATCATCAACCACAAGACTTTGCTTTTCAACAGAAGCCTTGATCATTTGCCAATTAGGCGTGCCACACGGGCAATTCATGCCATGCGACTGATGTCCAACGATATACAACCTCTGAGCTCGTACGTATCAGAGAAGGGCGTTAAGCAAGAGAATAAATTCTCCGCCACCAAACAGATGTATATTTAATAGAGATCAATCAGCACAGAATAAAATCCAATGTCAGACACACAGTCCATTTACAAGTTCGTTCTGGGTCTGAACGAAATCGGAGGCACTTTCCTCGCATATCCATCGATCTCCAAGTACGTCTGGACGATCACCAACTGATTCTCTCCTCTTGGGTGTACAGCCTAATAAAGATCATCAGTAATCACCTAAACGATGTGAAGACTTCCGGTCTTCAACCACCATCTTCATCTTCTACATACCGTCGAATTGGTTATTCATAATGGGTATAAACCCGGCCTTTCCGAATAACCCGCGTATATAATAAACAAATGTTATACAAATACAACATACGCCTCATTCCAATTCATAATATTCTTTTATTCAAATTTTCACACTCTTAGGGATAGGTTCCCATTAATTTTATCAAAGATAAATTGTTCTAAATTTATTATTTAATCTTCCTTTGGATATCATTTCAAACCGTATTATGGTTTTCCAAACTAGTCGGGATTAGCGAATCACACCGAAGTAATTATTAATTTTATTTCCCAATCCTAACATATTCATCCCATGGAGCAAAACTGGTAATACTCCATATCTAACACCACTGTGTTATCGATAAAATTAATTACCATTTCACGTTCAAATCTAATTAAATATTTTACTATCGCTTTGGAGCAAAACTGGTGATACTCCATCCTCGATCACTTTTCAGATTTGATAATTTAAATTATCAATTCACATTTCAATCTAATTAAAGATTCATTAAAACTCCACTTAGTTTTAATTTTCCCAAAAATCAATATCCTGTCTTTAACTGGGTTAAAGAATCAATGTCACCTAAAACACCGTTCATGATAAACCCAAAATCACATTCAAATTCAATTCCAATTAAATATTATTTAATTGGTACACTTCATTAAATCTAAATAGAAAGATTTAATCTTTTCTACACTGGGTCCAAGAACAGTGTTATTCAAGACACCATTCACGACGAACCCAAAATCCCATTTGATATTAAATACAACGCTCTGAATAGAAAATATATCGGCTTATATTCAATATCAAATTCTGGAACCAACAAATATCGTATTCGAAATAATGATATAAATATATCTTTCAAATTTCCACAACCATATCTGTATAATCACAAAATCCAACATCGAAATATTCCGAAGATAATTTCGATTCAAATCCATTCCAATTCGTATATTGGAAATTTTGATTATTTTTAAAACAATTTTCAAATTCAATTTATTTATTTCAAAAATAAATTGATTTTAATTCTAGTTCAAAACTAGTTCATTTCGATAAAAATCTATTTTTATCTTTTCAAACATGGAGTTTTTCATTCCAATTCTTCTCAAATCATTTTTTATAATTTTACACAAATTATTACTATTTTTAATAATTTTATCAAGGCCCGTACAGTCGATTTCCATCAACGGCCATCGAACTGCACTTACAGCGACCTTTTCCAAATTTGATTTGGACATAATTCCAAATCAAACCGTTAGATTTCAAATTTCTTATATTCATTGGAAAGCTCTTTTCGATACGAACCCAATGGTTCCAGTTTCAGGAGAATCCGAAGGTCGGATCTTCCGCACTGTCCATTCGAAGTCAATGGTCGAAATTCGCGAACTACCGCCGCTCGGCGCGTTCTATTCAGGCCATTATATATATAATATTTATATATATTATATATATTTCATCGATTTCCTTTTAAAACGTATTTTATAAATCATTTTAAATTTGTTTTCGAAACGATTTCAATTTCATATTCAATTTCGAATCGAAATTGAATATTCCACATCATCGATATACAAATGATAATATTTTCAAAACGTTATATTTTGAATCACTTCCTTTTCTATATTCTTTTAAAAACGAATATAATCGATATAAATATCGCTCACGTCAAAATGACGCATCTCTAATCAACACGACTTTATATATTTCAATAAATTCGTTATTCTATTCAACAAATGAATATTCATTCTATTCAACACATGAATCTATATTTCTCTTTCAACACATGAATATTCTCAACACATGAGCATTGTCAACACATGACTATTTATGTTATTTAATATATTTTATAAAATTATGGTATTTATCGTTTGATTTTTAATCAGACTCCAACCGTAAAGTAGTAAGAGAATGATTCCCTAAGTATTAACCCCGAAGGCCGAAACCAACATCAGATCAATACCCAGGAAACCACTCCTCTTATCTAGTTTCCAGTTAGTTTCTAATCTTAAATATGATAAAGATGTAAATTTTATTGTTAAAATATTTTACTCAACACATGAGCATCGTCAACACATGACTATTTATTCTATTCAACACATGAATCATTATTTTATAATATTCTTTATTTTCCCGATTGGAATGAGGCCCAATCAATTATCATGTAATGTTAATTATATGGTTTCCATACAACACATGTATATAAATAGCAACGATAAATAATCAACCATCATCCAAAGTGCACCACACAACTGCATAAGCAATAAATATAAATAATTAACGCTTGCACAGTCTGTCGACCAATCGATCGACATACAATTAAATAATTGGGATTAGTGTACGCCAAATATCATCCCAACACCCGTGTGGGGTTTCAATTCACAAACACTGAATATTATTT
Organism: Allium sativum; assembly: GCA_030737875.1. Classification (NCBI taxonomy): domain Eukaryota; kingdom Viridiplantae; phylum Streptophyta; class Magnoliopsida; order Asparagales; family Amaryllidaceae; genus Allium; species Allium sativum. Next base: position 252,513,762 of record CM060927.1, on the reverse strand, counting down.
GTGCAGTTGGACGACGTGTAAAATTTATCGTCCCAATCAATATCCTTCAAATAGGTGTACATAAACAAACCGTCTGGTTTGTAAATGAATATTTATCTATTCACATTCACGTTAAAAATTATATTTTTAACGATAATTAATTTATTTCAACACATGAATGTTTTATTATCCATTTCACATCAACTTCGCAAACAAACTTCACAACATATCAAACAAGCATAAAAGTCGTCCATGGTCTATGGACGACGGGTGTCGGGTCCTGCTAAGCACCATCTGCATCCTAGTATATAATTTTAACTAGAAAACAAGATTTAAAGTGAGAAGTTCTCACCGACTAGCTAAACCAAATGCCATGACTCTTCATATGTAGGAATCTTCGGCGTGCTCGCCTTTTGTCAATTTCACTGTCCGTAGCCACTACATATATAAAAATCACATTTTTATATTGTTGCTAGGTATATAAAAATCACATTTTTATAATCACTCTATATGGATAAAAATCACAATTTTACACCGCTACTATGTAGATAAAAATTCTACTTTTATACCGCTATTATATAGATAAAAATTCTATTTTTATACCGGTATTCATATAATAAAGATTATATTTTTCCCTCGCCATTATCTACATAAAAAATTATATTTTTATATCGCTCTTCTTCCTATATAAAAATCATATTTTTAAAACGCTCCTTCCTATAAAAATCACATTTTTATTTCATTATATATATAATAAAAATCAGATTTTTATTTCGCTACATCTATAAAAATTATATTTTTACTATCTATATAATATAAAAATCGTATTTTTAATACTTCTACTATATAAAGATCACATCTTTATTATTTCTACTATATAAAAATCTAACCATACTATGATTAAAAATCTAATCCTTTCATGGCTTAAAAATATAATCTTTACTTCGCTATTGTATGTTTAGAACTGAAATCCAATATTGAAATGTAATTGAATAATTAAAACTCACATTTTTTTTGGCACTTCGGGTGGTGGTAGAGGCTGTTGGCAGAGGTCTGAGGTGGTGGACTGCCGGAGGCGGTCAGGGGGAGGTGGTGACGCGGTGGCAGGCTCGGTGGAGGCGGGTTTTGGCGATTTGGGGGATTTCGTGTTTAGGGATGATGGGTTGGACGGAGAAAGAGGGGAGGGCGACGCCTGCAGGGGTGGAGGCGGAGGAAGGCCGGCGGTGACACGGCAGGAGGCGCGGTGGTCGGTTTAGAGGGGGGCGGCGCGATCGGTTTTTTTTTCTTTTTTTTTCCTTTTTCTGTTTAATCGATTGAATGAAGGGGGGGGAGGTTATAATATATATTATTTAATTATTTAATTATTTAATTATTTCAAAAAGGTACTTTTTATTCTGACCTCGAAACGAGACCCACCACCTGTCGTCCATAGCTAATTACCCCCATTCCGAACACAATGGGATAGATATCGTAAGCTGATTCAATCGTTTCGATCAGTTTTCGTCAAAATCAAAATATAACTCTATATATTGAATTTGATCGCATTTACCGGGGCCACATATGGTCCTAACAAAACTATTTTCATCGAATTCTGAGACCGTTTGAAAAATGGCTATTTCCCAGTCGATTAAAATCAATTGAAACTGTCAAAACACGTTTTCCTTTGCCACACTCACATATTGATTCGAAAAATTATGAATTTTGAAATCTGGCAATAACTTGACATCACGGATCCAACAAAAGTGGTTTCATTGAAAACCGAGGTCGTTTGCAAAATTTCCATTTTTAAGGGCTAGGATTCCATAGCGACTATTCCAAATTTTCAACTGGACATAACTTTTGATTCCCGCTATGAAATTTTGATTTTTCGGCTTCGTTGGAAAGATATTCTCAATTAGATTCTAATATTTTGGGTGTCGCTAAAATCCGGTTTATTTTGCACCCAGTATATTCATTTGTACTTTGAAATCGAATTTTCAAACTACCGCGCCATTTTCAATTCCTTTTATAATTAAAAATAAATATTTATATTCTAACGACGATCTATATAAATATATACGTTCGAATTCTATTCAAAATAAATTTCTCGTCATTAATATTTAAAATAATTCATTTTAATTAATCGAAATTCATCAAAATTACCAAAAAAAAAAAAAAATGGCTCAGATTTCCGGGTTATTACAATCTCCCCCACTTAAAACTTTTCCTCCCCGAAAAGGAACGGAGCTGAAAGTTGTTTAACTAATCAACTCAACTTCCATTATTTTCTTTACGGCTTAAGTTCTTCAACTTTTCAGTTTCTAAGAACCCAATAAATTTGTAAACATGTACCTATTTGTCGGGAAAACAATTTTATTCTTCTGCTCTAGCCTCCTTGCTATGACATGTTCAATAGATATACATGTATATGCATGCATTTGCAAATAATTTTAAATACAGTTCAATATTCAGTTCAATTAGGCTAAATGGTTCAAAATGATCAAACCAATAACCAAACAACTCAACTATCAATCAATTAGTGAATTAATGTTTCAAATTCATAATTTTGATATATATACAGAAAAACATGTTTTTGATGCCAAATCACAACAATAAACCCATCTAGTTTTGGTTCTCACATCAGTCTAATGGAAATATATAGATATCCCAGCTTTGAAACACAAACATAAATACTGATGATGTGGCCACATCACCAGAATTATCCCCGGGTGTCTAGAATGTGATTCTATATCTATCCTGTATATAAAAACTTCAAATATACGTTCATGACGCGTATATGCAAAATCTTTATATACTCGATTGTCCAAATCAATATAAAATAAAATATTCAAATATGTATACTCTGGTTTAAATTTTCAAAACAATATTGTTTTCATTTGAAAAATATACTCTTCACACTCGTTCTAGGATACTATTGATCCTATCTCTAACGAGTCATTCTCATTGGATAGTGCTAATCCAATTTCTGATGAATTCTTTCGTTTGGTTCTAATGTGTCTTGTTCTCGAGCTCTGTAAACCAAAGCTCCGATACCACTGTGGTATATTGAATTATAAAATCAATATAAATCAATCCGGTTTTGGGGTAGTCACGGCTTATACGGGTTCTACTGAGTCAGTTTTGGTGAAGTCACAGGTTGGATTGTGTATATTTTAAATTCAAAAGATTACCCTTGCACCGTCTTAACGGGGTTTAGGGTCGTCATAAACATTTTATTTTTATCATGATGAAGTAAAGTTTATATTTTTAAAATGATACCAACTCTAAGAACCCGTAACTTCCCCGTGAAGGAAAGAACGAATTGCTATGAGGACAAAACGAATCAGGACTCAAACAGAAGAACATTTCATTGCTTATTACAACAATTCCATCAGAATACAAAAATATTACAGAGCATGAATAAATATTACACAGAAAATAACAAAGATATAAATTACAATTAAATACATCGCAGCGGAAAATAATACAAAACACAAATGAAGGAGATATACGGATACAGAGCTTTCCGGATATCATTCCAGCTGTAAATCAGGATCCTGTGAATATAAATCTGCAAAACCAAAACTACTAGCTACCCGTGCGGAAAATAGGGGCACCCAGAGTTTAGGTTAAAACAATAAACTCCAGGTCAGTCATGGGACTGGTGTGAGAACTAAAACAGTTATTAATCTTTATTTTAAAGTTAGGTAAATCAAGGGACCATGTCGTATAACACGGAACGGGTTTCCTCCCAGGAATACCAGTGCATAAAACAACAGCGCAATGCTAAATAAAGAACAATGAAGCTATTATAAGACCCAGGTCCCATCACACAATGCAACACAAGCCGGAGGATAGGGTTTTACCTTATAATAGCCAAAGAATGCTTGATATGTTTAAAAACAGATTATTTTGATATTACTGTAAGTGTATAGTGTCAAAACAATTTCAATCATAAATATCAATCATAGACGGCACGGGTACCATATATCATGTCGTCATACTATGCTCTACAATCAAAACCCCAAAGTCATGTATTTGGAAATTAGATTTCCATCTATGAACCGAGGCCAGGGATCGTCCTCTACCGATTCGAGACGCTCTAGCCTGCCCCTCAGGCAAGTACTCAGTCAAACCTTTGGATCGTCAAGGCTGGTCCACCGATGTGGATTAAAATGCCTGAACACTACGTTTCCCCACCCTATGGGGTGTCAATGAGCCAAATGACTCCATCGGCTCCACACAGTCACCGATATATCCAAGCCGCCTCGCAACAGCAAAAACCACATAAGTCAAACTCATCAGGGCATGTAAAACCACTGACGCCACTTCTAGCTAGAAGGAAACGCATGCCCTCCCTGAGGTCCTTCTCCCATTTCTGGTTCACAACCAGGGTGTGAGGCTCGCAAATCAACGCTACACAAGGCTATGCCACACATGCCATGCTTTGATCATCCACCACAAGACTCTGCTTTTCAACAGAAGCCTTGATCACATTGCCACTTAGGCATGCCACACAGGCAATTCACCCCATGCGTTTGATATCCATCAATATATAACCTCTGAGCTCGTACGTCTCAGAGAAGGGTGTTAAGCAAGAGAATAAATTCTCTGCCGCCAAACAGATATATATTTAATAGAAATCAATCACATAGAATAAAATCCAATGTCAGACACACAGTCCATTTACAAGTTCGTTCTGGGTCTGATCGAAACCGGAGGCACCTAGTACCTCGAATATCCATCGATCTCCAAGTACGTCTGGACGATCACTAACTGATTCCCTCCTCTTGGGTGTACGGCCCAAACAAGATCATCGGTAATCACCAAAACGACGTGAAGACCTCCGGTCTTCGACCACCGTCTTCACCCTCGACACCACGTCGAATCAGTTATTCAGAATGGGATAAACCCGGTCTTTTTGAATAACTCGCGTATATAATAAACAAGTGTTACACAAACACAACATACGCCTCATTCCAATTCAGAATATTCTTTTATTCAAATATTCTTATACTTTGGGAAAGGTTCCCAATAATTTTATCAAAGATAAATTCTTTAAATTTATTCTTTATTCTTCTTTTGAATATCAATTCAAACTAGTCGGGATTAGCGACCACACCGAAGTAATCATTTATTTTATTTCCCAATACCAACCTATTCATCCTATGAAGTAAAACTGATCATACTTCATATCTAACACCACGGTGTTATCGGTAAATTCAATTACCATTTCACGTTCAAATCTAAAAAGAGATAAATGATAGAATCCATCTTCAGCTCCAGCTATCCAGAAAGAGCCTGCTAAAACCTGAATACAAGGCTGCCTGTGTCGAAATAGGGGCACCCGAGTTTGCAAGTAAAACAAACTACGAGTCAGTCATGGGACTGGTATGAGAAATCTACTTAACACATCTTACAATATGGCTAATCACAGGACCACGCCACTTTCGCGGAACGGATTTACTCCATTGGATTGCCAGTGCTTTAAAACAAATAAATCTTTTAAACATCGAAATGCTTTTTATAAAAATGAAGCCATTATAAGACTCAGTTCCCATCACACAATGAAACACAAACCGGAGGATAGAGTTTTACCTTATAATGGCCAAAATATGCTTGATACGAGCAAAACAAATCATTTGATATTATTGCTAGTGTTTATATGTTTCAAAAACAATTTCAGTCATAACTATCAATTATAGACGACATTAATGCCCCATACCACTATGTCGCCATATATAGGTATACAATCAAAAACGCACGGTATCGTATTTGGAAGTTGGATTTGCATAATGAACCAAGGCAAAAGATAGTCCTTCCCGAATTCGAGACAATCTAGCCCATGTCTCAGGATCAGAGCTCGAGTGACCCTTGGTTCTTCAGGGCCGGTCCACCGATGTGGATTAAAATGCCTGAACACTGCGTTTCCCCGCCCTATGGGGCGTAAATGAGCCCAATGACTCCATCGGTCCTAGATCGACCGATATATCCGAGGCGCCTCGCTATCCATCATCCACCTAAGTAAAATGTCAGGCCATGTAAAAACACCGACACAACTCCTAGCTAGAAGGAAACGCATGTCCTCCCTGCAGTCCTCACCCGTTTCTGGTTCATACCGGGGTGTGAGGCTCGCGAATTCACGTTATACACAAAGCTATGCCACACAGGCCGTGCTTTGATCATCAACCACAAGACTTTGCTTTTCAACAGAAGCCTTGATCATCTGCCACTTAGGCATGCCACACAGGCAATTCACTCCATGCGACTGATTTCCATCGATATATAACCTCTGAGCTCGTACGTCTCAGAGAAGGGCGTTAAGCAAGAGAATAAATTCTTCGCCGCCAAACAGATATATATTTAATACAGATCAATCAGCATAGAACAAAATCCAATGTCAGACACACAGTCCATTTACAAGTTCGTCCTGGGTCTGAACGAAACCGGAGGCACTTAATATCTTGCATATCCGTACAATCATCAGGTACGTCCGGACGGCTACTACTTCAGCCCCTTCAAGGTAGCTACTCCCATCATGAGCATCAGTAGCACCCCCTCCATTCGACGTGAAGATCATCAGTCTTGCATCGTCTTCATATCTTCGACTTTCACTCGTCGAACAATTATTTGAAATGAGAATCAACTCGGCCTTTTCAAATAATTCACGTATATTTAGAATTTCAAATCAATTCATTTCAATGGTTAAATTATTCGATATCACTAATTCTGTTCCTTAATGTAATTTTCACACCAAACACATTCAACCTCAAATATCACATAAACAGAGCAAATTCAGTTTATTTCCATTCCATATCGTTTATAATATTCTATCACGATTTATCGCTATTTTTATTTATTTAAAAATAGCCAATTCATCCAAATGACGCTTCAGGCCATAACGCGGCCGTGGCGATGTTTTTCTTCAGATTTGATTTACACATATCTAAAAATCTAACCGTCGGATTTTCCCAAAACTGAAACTGTTGCGTTGTAACGACCCCAAAACCCCGTGCGACGGTGTCAAGGGTAATCTTTTGGAATATAACACATAAGCAGATAATAACAGAATAGAAATAAATAAATACATCAGATAATGTACAAATAATACACTGGATAAACGTAATCATCAGAGTTACATAGTATACATGATCATACTTAGTACAAATACAGTTCAGCTATACATAAATGTCTACAACGGAAAACAAACATAATATGTACAATAGGAGCTGAACAGCATAAAAAGAGATAAATGATAGAATCCATCTTCAGCTCCAGCTATCCAGAAAGAGCCTGTTAAAACCTGAATACAAGGCTGCCCGTGTAGAAAGAGGGGCACCCGAGTTTGCAAGGGAAAAGCAAACTACAGGTCAATCATGGGACTGGTGTGAGAAATCTACTTAACACATTTTATAATATGGCTAATCACAGGACCACGCCACTTTCGCGGAACGGGTTTACTCCATTGGATTGCCGGTGCTTTAAAACAAGTAAATCTTTTAAACATCGCAATGCCTTTTATAAAATGAAGCCATTATAAGACTCAGTTCCCATCACACAATGCAGCGCAAACCGGAGGATAGAGTTTTACCTTATAAATGTCGTCTATGATTGATACGCTGTAGACATTTATGTATAGCTGAACTGTATTTGTACTAAGTATGATCCTGTATACTGTGTCACTCTGATGATTACGTTTATCCAGTGTATTATTTGTACATTATCTGGTGTATTTATTTATTTATGTTCTGTTATTATCTGTTTATGTGTTATATTCCAAAGATTACCCTTGACACCGTCGTACGAGGTTTTGGGGTCGTTACAACGTGGTATTAGAACATCTGTAAACAGTTCGAATTTCTCACCCAAAAGATAGTGCCTCCAGATTTTCAAAGCAAATACGATGGCCAACAACTCAAGATCATGACTGACGTAGTTTTTCTCATGCGGCTTCAGTTGACGGCTAGCATAAGCAACCACCTGATCTCTTTCCATTAATACTACACTAAGGCATTCTCTAGAGGCATCTGTCTAGACTTTCAAGTCTTGATTGCCACCGATTATTGTTAACACTGGAGTTGTTGTTAATCTTAACTTTAGCTTCTGAAAAGCCTCCTCACATTCGGGAGTCCAGTTGAATCTCGAATGTTTCTTGGTAAGCTTCGTTAAGGAACAAGATATATTCGAGAAATCTTTAACGAACTTCCGATAATAACTAGCTAATCCAAGAAAACTTCGAACTTCCGTCGGAGTACTAGGCTGCTTCCAATTTTGAATAGTGGTGATTTTACTAGGATCCACAACAATTCCCTCTTTTGATACGACGTGGCCAAGAAACTTTACTTCATATTGCCAGAATATACATTTGGAAAGTTTAGCTTTCAATACATTCTTTCTCAGAATTTCTAGAACTTGCTCCAAATGTTTTTCATGTTCGGCCTTTGACTTAGAGAAGATTAGAATATCATCAATAAAAACCAGAACAAACGTATTCAAGACTACTTTGAACACTCGATTCATCAAATCGACGAAGTAAGCTGGAGTATTACATAATCCGAACGGCATTACTAACCACTCATAGAATAAGTATGGACCTCTGAATGCTGTCATAGGAACACACTCTTCGGCAATACGAAGCTGATGGAAGCCTGTAGCTAGGTCCATCCTTGAGAATACTTGTGCACCGTTCAATCGATCCAGCAAATCATCAATTCGCGACAATGGACATTTGTTCTTCAATGTCGGTTTATTCAAGTCACGATAATCTACACATAGTCGAAGAGTACCGTCTGACTTTGGGACAAACACCACTGCTGCTACCCAATCAGAGAAACTAGGCCTGATCAGACCCTTCCATAATAGTTGTCGAGTTTGATTGTCTAGTTCGTCTTTCTCCTTTAGAGTCATCCACCGAATAGCGTGCACTACTGGCCTTGCATTCAGAATTAAAGTGATCTTGAAATCAATTTCTCTTTTCGAAGGTAAGCTAACAACCTCTTCGAACACATCTGCGTATTTCTTTACGACAGGAATATCTTTTATGAGGTCCGGAATATTCTCTGTGACTACAGGGATATTTTCTATTCGAGCAGGAGAAACATCAAGAGCTGACAAAAAGTCTTTCCTATCTGAATTCGGACCTTCACATGGTATGGTGATATAATCCCCTGATTTCGATAAAATATAACATATTAAAATGCCTGAACACTGCGTTAAAAATATAATTTTTATATGATAGATTAATTTTATTGAAATATATAAAGTCGTTATAAAATATTTGTGTTAAAAATATAATTGAAATATATAATAAAATAACGATATAAATATATATATATCTCAGTGGTGTCAGAGCTTTGGTTTACAGAGCTCGAGAACAAGACACATTAGAACCAAATGAAAGAATTCATCAGAAATTGGATTAGCACTATCCAATGAGAATGACTCGTTAGAGATAGGATCAGTAGTATCCTAGAACGAGTGTGAAGAGTATATTTTTCAAATGAAAACAATATTGTTTTGAAAATTTGAAACAGAGTATACGTATTTGAATATTTTATTTTATATTGATTTGGACAATCGAGTATATAAAGATTTTGCATATACGCGTCATGAACGTATATTCGAAGTTTTAATATACTGGATAGATATAGAATCACATTCTAGACACTCGGGGATAATTCTAGTGATGTGGCCACATCATCAGTATTTATGTTCGTGTTTCGAAGCATGGATATCTATATATTTCCATTAGACTGGCGTGAGAACCAAAACTAGATAGGTTTATTGTTGTGATTTGGCATTAAAAACATGATTTTCTGTATATATATATCAAAATTATGAATTTGAAACATTAATTCACTAATTGATTGATGGTTGTGTTGTTTGATTATTAGTTTGATAATTTTGAACCATTTAGCCTAATTGAACCGAATATTGAAGTGTATTGAAAATTATTTGCAAATGCATGCATATATATGTATATCTGTTGAACAGGTCATATCAAGGAGGCTAGAGCAGAAGAATAAAATTGTTTGCTCGACAAATAGGTACATGTTTACAAATTTATTGGGTTTGAATGATTTTATGAGCCGATTGGCTGGCCGCTTGGCCTTTTCTTTTTCTTTTGGACTGAAGAAGGCCATGGGAGGCTATATGAAATATCCCGAAGTCCCTGGTGCAAGGTAGGTTATGGCGAATTTTTTTGAAAATTTAGGGTGTTAGCCAAATTTTTGGAGAATTTGAAAAGTTCTTAGAAACTGAAAAGTTAAAGAACTTAAGCCGTAAAGAAAATAATGGAAGTTGAGTTGATTAGTTAAACAACTTTCAGCTTCGTTCCTTTTCGGGGATGAAAAGTTTTAAGTGGGGGAGATTGAAATAACCCGGAAATCTAAGCTAATTTTTTTTTGGGCAATTTTGATTAATTAAAATGAATTATTTTAAATATTAATGACGAGAAATTTATTTTGAATAGAATTCGAACGTATATATTTATATAGATCATCGTTAGAATATAAATATTTATTTTTAATTATAAAAGGAACTGAAAATGGCGTGGTAGTTTGAAAATTCGATTTCAAAGTTCAAATGAATGTACCAAGTGCAAAATAAACCGGATTTTAGCGAAACAAAAATATTAGAATCTAATTGAGAATATCTTTCCAACGAATCCGAAAAATCAAAATTTCATAGCGGGAATCAAAAGTTATGTCCAGTTGAAAATTTGGAATAGTCGCTATGGAATTCTGGCCCTTAAAAATGGAAATTTTGCAAACGACCTCGGTTTTCGAAGAAACTACTTTTGTTGGATCCGTGATGTCAAGTTATTGCTAGGTTTCAAATTCATAATTTTTCGAATTAATATGTGAGTGTGGCAAAGGAAAACGTGTTTTGACAGTTTCAGTTGATTTTAATCGACTGGGAAATTGCCATTTTTTCAAACGGTCTCAGAATTTGATGAAATTAGTTTTGTTAGGACCGTATCGTCAATACGAAGCTAGAAAATATTTTTCGGGAATTTTTAAAGTCCGTATGTGGCCCCGGTAAATGCGTTCAAATTCAATATATAGAATTATATTTTGATTTTGACGAAAACTGATTGAAACGATTGAATCAGCTTATGATACCTATCCCATTGTGTTCGGAATGGGGGTAATTAGCTATGGACGACAGGCGGTGGGTCTCGTTTCGAGGTCAGAATAAAAAGTACCTTTTTGAAATAATTAAATAATTAAATAATTAAATAATATATATTATAACCTCTCACCCCCTTCATTCAATCGATTAAACAGAAAAAGGAAAAAAAAGAAAAAAACCGATCGCGCCCCCTCTAAACCGACCAGCGCGCCTCCTGCCGTGCCACCGCCGGCCTTCCTCCGCCTCCACCCCCTCAGGCACCGCCTTCCCCTCCTCTTTCTCCGTCCAACCCATCATCCCCAAACCCGAAATCCCCCAAATCGCCAAAACCCGCCTCCACCGAGCCTGCCACCGCATCACCACCTCCCCCTGACCGCCTCCGACAGTCCACCACCTCAGACCTCCGCCAACAGCCTCTACCACCACCCGAAGTGCCAAAAAATGTGAGTTTTAATTACATTTCAATCTTGGATTTCAGTTTTAAACATACAATAGCGAAGTAAAGATTATATTTTTAAGCCATGAAAGGATTAGATTTTTAATCATAGTGTGGTTAGATTTTTATATAGTAGAAATAATAAAGATGTAATCTTTATTTAGTAGAAGTATTAAAAATATGATTTTTATATTATATAGATAGTAAAAATATAATTTTTATAGATGTAGAGAAATAAAAATGTGATTTTTATTATATATATGTTAAAATAAAAATGTGATTTTTATAGCGATGATATAAAAATTCGATCTTTATGTTAGAAGTAGATATAAAATATAATTCTTATATAGGAAGGAGCATTATAAAAATATGATTTTTATATAGGAAGAAGAGCGACATAAAAATATAATTTTTATGTAGAGAATGGCGAGGGAAAAATATAATCTTTATTATATGAATAGCGGTATAAAAATAGAATTTTTATCTATATAATAGCGGTATAAAAATAGAATTTTATCTACATAGTAGCGGTGTAAAAATGTGATTTTTATCCATATAGGGTGATTATAAAAATGTGATTTTTATATACATAACAACAATATAAAAATGTGATTTTTATATATGTAGTGGCTACGGACAGTGAAATTGACAAAAGGCGAGCACGCCGAAGATTCCTACATATGAAGAGTCGTGGCGTTTGGTTTAGCTAGTCGGTGAGAAATTCTCACTTAAAATCTTTTTTTGTAGTTAAAATTATATACTAGGATGCAGACGGTGCTTAGCATCACCCGACACCCATCGTCCACAGACCATGGACGACTTGTATGCTTGTTTGATGTGTTGTGAAGTTTGTTTGTGAAGTTGATGTGAAATGGATAATAAAACATTCATATGTTTGAATAAATTAATTATCATTAAAAATATATTTTTTAACGTGAATGTGAATAAATAAATATTCATTTACAAACCGGACAGTTTGTTTATGTACACCTATTTGAAGGATATTGATTGGGACGATAAATTTTACACGTCGCCCAACTGCACAAATAATATTCAGTGTTTGTGAATTGAAACCCCACATGGGTGTTGGGATGATATTTGGCATACATTAATCCCAATTATTTAATTTTATGTTGATCGATTGGTCGACAGACTGTGTAAGCGTTAATTATTTATATTTAATGCTTATGCAGTTGTGTGGTGCACTTTGGATGATGGTTGATTATTTATCGTTGCTATTTATATACATGTGCTGTATGGAAACCATATAATTAACATTATATGGTAATTGATTGGGCCTCATTCCAATCGGGAAAATAAAGAATGTTATAAAATAATGATTCATGTGTTGAATAGAATAATGAGTCATGTGTTGACGATGCTCATGTGTTGAGAGTATTCATGTGTTGAGTAAAATATTTTAACAATAAAATTTACATCTTTATCATATTTAAGATTAGAAACTAATTAGAAACTAGATAAGAGGAGTGGTTTCCTGGGTATTGATCTGATGTTGGTTTCGGCCTTCGGGGTTAATACTTAGGGAATCATTCTCTTACTACTTTACGGTTGGAGTCTGATTAAAAATCAAACGATAGATAACATAATTTTATAAAATATATTAAATAACACAAATAGTCATGTGTTGACGATGCTTATGTGTTGAGAATATTCATGTGTTGAAAGAGAAATATAGATTCATGTGTTGAATAGAATGAATATTCATTTGTTGAATAGAATAACGAATTTATTGAAATATATAAAGCCGTGTTGATTAGAGATGCGCCATTTTGACGTGAGCGACATTTATATCGATTTTATTCGTTTTTAAATTGAATATAGAAAAGGAAGTGACCTCAAAATATAATGTTTTGAAAATATTATCATTTGTATATCGATGATGTGGAATACTCAATTTCGACTCGAAATTGAATATGAAGTTGAAATCGTTTCGAAAACGAATTTAAAACGATTTATAAAATACATTTTAAAAGGAAATCGACGAAATATATATATATATATATATATATATATATAATAGCCTGAATAGAACGCGCCGCGGTAGTTCGCGAATTTCGACCATTGACTTCGAATGGACAGTACGGGAGATCTGACCATCGGATTCTCCTGAAACCGGAACCGTTGGGTTCTTATCGAAAAGAGCTTTCCAATGAATATTAGAAATTTTAAATCTAACGGTTGGATTTGGACTTATGTCCAAATCAGATTTGAAAAATGTCGATGTAAGTGCAGTTCGATGGCCGTTGATGGAAATCAATTGTACGGGCCTTGATAAAATTATTAAAAATAGTAATAATTTGTGTAAAATCATAAGAAATGATTTGGGAAGATTTAGGATGAAAAACTCCATGTTTGAAAAGATAAAAATAGATTTTTATTGAAATGAACTAGTTTTGAACTAGAATTAAAATCAATTTATTTTTGAAATAAATAAATTGAATTTGAAAGTGGTTTTAAAAACAATCAGAATTTCCAATATACGAATTGGAATAGATTTGAATCGAAATTATCTTCGGAATATTTCGATGTTGGATTTCGTGATTATACAGATATGGTTGTGGAAATTTGAAAGAAATATTTATATCGTTATTTCCAATACGATATTTGTTGGTTCCAGAATTTGATATTGAGTATAAGCCGATATATTTTCTATTCAGAGCCTTGTATTTAATATCAAATGGGATTTTGGGTTCGTCGTGAATGGTGTCTTGAATAACACTGTTCTTGGACCCAGTGTAGAAAAGATTAAATCTTTCTATTTAGATTTAATGAAGTGTACCAATTAAATAATATTTAATTGGAATTGAATTTGAATGTGATTTTGGGTTTATCGTGAACGGTGTTTTGGATGACATTGGTTCTTTATCCCAGTTAAAGACAGGATATTGATTTTTGGGAAAATTAAAACTAAGTGGAGTTTTAATGAATCTTTAATTAGATTGAAATGTGAATTGATAATTTAAATTATCAAATCTGAAAAGTGATCGAGGATGGAGTATCACCAGTTTTGCTCCAAAGCGATAGTAAAATCTTTAATTAGATTTGAAAGCGAAATGGTAATTAATTTTACCGATAACACAATGGTGTTAGATATGGAGTATTACCAGTTTTGCTCCATGGGATGAATAGGTTGGGATTGGGAAATAAAATAAATAATTACTTCGGTGTGATTCGCTAATCCCGACTAGTTTGGAAAACCATAATACGGTTTGAAATGATATCCAAAGGAAGATTAAAGAATAAATTTAGAAGAATTTATCTTTGATAAAATTAATGGGAACCTTTCCCTAAGAGTGTGAAAATTTGAATAAAAGAATATTCTGAATTGGAATGAGGCATATGTTGTGTTTGTGTAACATTTGTTTATTATATACGCGGGTTATTCGGAAAGGCCGGGTTTATACCCATTCTGAATACCGATTCGACGGTATGTCGAAGATGAAGACGGTGGTTGAAGACCGGAAGTCTTCACATCGTTTGGGTGATTACTGATGATCTTGATTGGACTGTACACCCAAGAGGAGAGAATCAGTTGGTGATCGTCCAGACGCACTTAGAGATCGATGGATATGCGAGGAAAGTGCCTCCGGTTTCGTTCAGACCCAGAACGAACTAGTAAATGGACTGTGTCTGACATTGGATTTTATTCTGTGTTGATTGATCTCTATTAAATATACATCTGTTTGGCAGTAGAGAATTTATTCTCTTGCTTAACGCCCTTCTCTGAGATGTACGAGCTCAGAGGTTGTATATCGATGGACATCAGTCGCATGACATGAATTGCTTGTGTGGCACGCCTAAGTAGCAAATGATCAAGGCTTCTGTTGAAAAGCAAAGTCTTGTGGTTGATGATCAAAGCACGGCCTGTGTGGCGCAGCTTTGTGTATTGCATGAATTCGCGAGCCTCACACCTCGGTATGAGTCAAAAATGGGATAGTGACCATTGGGAGAACACGCCGTTTCTTTCTAGCTAATGGTGGTGTCAGTGCTCAAACTGGCTGACATTTATATACTTTTCACCAGTGTGGTTGTTGGAATGCGAGGCGCCTCGGATATAGGTCTGTTAGGACTGGGAAAAATGTGTTCAGGAATTGCCAATCCTCAAAAGTAAGAGAGGACCAGCCCAATCGATTCCAAGGATTGCTGTGTGTGGTCCTGAGACATTTGCTAGAGTGTCTCGAACGGAGAGGAGCTTGCCCCTTGCCTCGACTCATGATGGAATCCAATTTCCAATACGACTTTGCGGTTTTAATTGTAGAACTAGTATGGCGACATGATATATGGTACCCATGCCGTCTATGATTGATATTTATGATTGAATTGTTTTGAAATTATGCACTTATAGTAATATCAAAATAATTTGTTTTTAAAAGTATCAAGCATCCTTTGGCTATTATAAGGTAAAACCCTATCCTCCGGCTTGCGTTGCATTGTGTGATGGGACCGGGGTCTTATAATAGCTTCATTTTTCTTTATTTAGCATTGAACTGTTTGTTTTATGCACTGGTATTCTTGGGAGGAAACCCATTCCGTGTTATACAGTGTGGTCCCTTGTTTACCTTACTTTAAAAACAAAAGATTAATAACTGTTTTAGTTCTCACACCAGTCACATGACTGACCTGGAGTTTATTGTTTTAACCTAAACTCTGGGTGCCCTTATTTTTGACACGGGCAGCTATTAGTTGGGTTTTTGCAGATTTATATTCGCAGGATCCTGAATTACAGCTGGAACGATACGCGGAAAGCTCTGTATCCGTGTATTACTTCTAGTTGTGTTTTGTATTATTTTCCGCTACGATGTATGTAAATGTAATTTATTGTAATTTCTGATATTTGTCGAATGTATATTTATTCATACTTTGTATATTCTTGTATTCTGATGAAATTGTTGTAATAAACAATGAAATGTTCTTCTGTTTGCGTTCTGATGAGTGTTTTTCTCAAATCAATCCGGGCTTTCCTTACCGGGGAAGTCACGGGTTATCACAGTGGTATCAGAGCTTTCTGATGTATTGAATAAATATATGAAATCTTTAAGTTTCTTTTGGTCAGTCATATTAGAACTATACAGATAATAACTACGTTAAAGATTAAATTCGTTAATGAATTTTCTTTTATAATTATATATATTTTATATAGTCAATCTTTAAGTTTCTTTTGGTCAGTCATATTTTATAGTCCGATTTGATTAATTAAATTATTCGAAAGATAGTTAATTTAATCAATAAGAGAATGGCTTCATTTTTATAAAAAGCATTGCGATGTTTAAAAGAATTATTTGTTTTAAAGCACTAGCAATAATACCAAATGATTTGTTTTGCTCGTATCAAGCATATTTTGGCTATTATAAGGTAAAACTCTATCCTCTGGTTTGTGTTGCATTGTGTGATGGGAAATGAGTCTTATAATGGCTTCATTTGTATAAAAAGCATTGCGATGTTGAAAAGATATATTTGTTTTAAAGCACTGGCAATCTAATGAAGTAATCTCGTTCCGCGAAAGTGGCGTGGTCCTGTGATTAGCCATATTGTAAGATGTTTTAAGTAGATTTTTCATACCAGTCCTATGACTGACTCGTAGTTTGTTTCACTTGCAAACTCGGGTGCCCGTGTAGAAATAGGGGCACCTGAGTTTGCAAGTGAAACAAACTATGAGTCAGTCATGGGACTGGTATGAGAAATCTACTTAACACACCTTACAATATGGCTCTTGTAACGACCCCAAAACCCCGTACGATGGTGTCAAGGGTAATCTTTGGAATATAACACATAAACAGATAATAACACAACAGAAATAAATACACTAGATAATGTACAAATAATACACTGGATAGACGTAATCATCAGAGTTACACAGTATACAGGATCATACTTAGTACAAATACAGTTCAGCTGTACATAAATGTCTACAGCGGAAAACAAACATAATATGTACAATAGGAGCTGAACAACATAAAAAGAGATAGATGATAGAATCCATCTTCAGCTCTAGCTATACAGAAAGAGCCTGCTAAAACCTGAATACAAGGCTTCCTGTGTAGAAAGAGGGGCACCCGAGTTTGCAAGGGAAAAGCAAACTGCAGGTCAGTCATGGGACTAGCATGAGAAATCTACATAACACATTTTATAATATGGCTAATCACAGGACCACGCCACTTTCGCGGAACGGATTTACTCCATTAGATTGTCGGTGCTTTAAAACAAGTTAATCTTTTAAACATCGCATTGCCTTTTATAAAATGAAGCCATTATAACTCAGTTCCCATCACACAATGCAATGCAAACCGAAGGATAGATTTTTACCTTATAATGGCCAAAATATGCTTGATACGAATAAAACAAAAGAATTTGATATTATTACTAGTGTATATATGTTTCAAAAAAACAATTTCAAATCATAAGTATCAATCATTGACGGCATGGGTACCATATATCATGTCGCCATACATAGGTATACAATCAAAAACTGCACAGTCACGTATTTGGAAATTGGATTTCCATCATGAACCAAGGCAAAAGATAGTCCTTACCGAATTCGTGACGCTCTAACCCGCCCCTCAGGCAAGTACTCAGTCAAGCCTTTGGATCATCAGGGCCGGTCCACCGATGTGGATTAAAATGCTTGAACACTGCGTTCCCCCGCCCTTTGGGCCGTAAATGAGCCAACGAATGACTCCATCGGCTTCACATAGTCACCGATATATCTGAGGCGCCTCGCAACAGCAACAACCACACAGTTGAAAATAATATATATGTCAGTCAGTTTAAGCACTGACACCACCTCTAGCTAGAAAGGAACGCATGCCCTCCCTGATGTCCTCTCCCATTTCTGGTTCATACCGAGGTGTGAGGCTGGCGAATTCACGTTATACACAAAGTTTTGCCACACAGGCCGTGCTTTGATCATCAACCACAAGACATTGCTTTTCAACAGAAGCCTTGATCATCTGCCACTTAGGCATGCCACACAGGCAATTCATGCTATGCGACTGATTTCTATCGATATGTAACCTCTGAGCTCGTACGTCTCAGAGAAGGGCGTTAAGCAAGAGAATAAATTCCCCGCCGCCAGACAGATATATATTTAATAGAGATCAATCGACACAGAACAAAATCCAATGTCGGACACACAGTCCATTTGCAAGTTCGTTCTGGGTCTGAACGAAACCAAAGGCACTATATACCTCGCAACCCATCAATCTCCAAGCACGTCTGGACGATCACCACTTATTATCTATATTTCGGGATGCCTCCCAATCAAGACATCAGTTACCATCCAACCGAGGTGAAGATCTCCGGTCTTTAACCACCGTCTTCATCATCGACTTCTTATCGCCGATCAATTATTTGAAATGAGATTTAACTGGGCCTTTTCAATTAATTCACGTATATTTAGAATTTAAATCAATTCATTTCAATGATTAAATTATTCGATAATAACACACGCCAAACACATTCAACCATCAAATATCCACTAAACCAGGTAAATTCGGTTTATTTCCCTTCCATATCGTTTATAATATTTTATAACGATTTATCGCTATTTTTATTTATTTAAAAAAAATAGCCAATTTATTCAAACGACGCTTCAGGCCATAACGCGGCCGTGGCGCTGTTTTTCATCAGATTTGATTTACACATATCTGAAAATCTAACCGTTGGATCTTCACAAATTTAATATCATTAGAAAGATCTTTTAAAAATGAATCCAACGGTTTCAGTTTTGGGAAAATTCGACGGTCGGATCTCCTGGTACACTCGTTTGAAGTTTCGATTTCAAAATACGAACTGCAGCGCCAGTAACGACCCCAAAACCCCATACGACGGTGTCAAGGGTAATCTTTGGAATATAACACATAAACAGATAATAACAGAACATAAATAAATAAATACACCAGATAATGTACAAATAATACACTGGATAAACGTAAACATCAGAGTTACACAGTATACAGGATCATACTTAGTACAAATACAGTTCAGCTATACATAAATGTCTACAGCGGAAAACAAACATAATATGTAAAATAGAGCTGAACAACATAAAAAGAGATAAATGATAGAATCCATCTTCAGCTCCAGCTATCCAGAAAGAGCCTGCTAAAACCTGAATACAAGGCTGCCCATGTAGAAAGAGGGGCATCCGAGTTTGCAAGGGAAAAGCAAACTACAGGTCAGTAATGGGGCTGGTATGAGAAATCTACTTAACACATTTTATAATATGGCTAATCACAGGACCGCGCCACTTCCGCGGAATGGGTTTACTCCATTGGATTGTCGGTGCTTTAAAACAAGTAAATCTTTTAAACATCGCAATGCCTTTTATAAAATGAAGCCATTATAAGACTCAGTTCCCATCACACAATGCAACGCAAACCGAAGGATAGAGTATTACCTTATAATGGCCAAAATATGCTTGATACGAATAAAAAAAAGAATTTGATATTATTACTAGTGTTTTTATGTTTCAAAAAAAAAACAATTTCAAATCATAAGTATCAATCATAGACGGCATGGGTACCATATATCATGTCTCCATACATAGGTATACAATCAAAAACAGCACAGTCACATATTTGGAAATTGGATTTCCATCATGAACTAAGGCAAAAGATAGTCCTTACCGAATTCGAGACGGTCTAGCCTGCCCCTTAGGCAACTACTCAGTTAAGCCTTTGGATCATCAGGACCGGTCCACCGATGTGGATTAAAATGCCTGAACACTGCGTTCCCCCGCCCTTTGGGGCGTAAATGAGCCAATGAATGACTCCATCGGCCTCACGTAGTCACCGATATATCTGAGGCGCCTCGCAATAGCAATAACCACACAGGTGAAAATAATATATATGTCAGCCAGTTTAAGCACTGACACCGCCTCTAGATAGAAAGGGACGCATGCCCTCCCTATTGTCCTCTCCCGTTTCTGGTTCATACCGGGGTGCGAGGCTCGCGAATTCACATTATACACAAAGCTATGCAACACAGGCCATGCTTTGATCATCAACCACAAGAATTTGCTTTTCAACAGAAGCCTTGATCATCTGCCACTTAGGCGTGCCACACAGGCAATTCACGCAATGCGACTGATTTCTATCGATATATAACCTCTGAGCTCGTACGTCTCAGAGAAGGGCATCAAGCAAGAGAATAAATTCCCCGCCGCCAAACAGATATATATTTAATAGAGATCAATAAGCACAGAACAAAATCCAATGTTGGACACATAGTCCATTTGCAAGTTCGTTCTGGGTCTGAACGAAACCGAAGGCACTATAAACCTCGCATACCCATCGATCTCCAAGCATGTCTGGACGATCACCACTTATTATCTATATTTCGGGATGCCTCCCAATTAAGACATCAGTTACCATCCAACCGAGGTGAAGATCTCCGGTCTTCAACCACCGTCTTCATCATCGACTTCTTATCCCGATCAATTATTTGAAATGAGATTTAACTCGGCCTTTTCAAATAATTCACGTATATTTAGAATTTAAATCAATTCATTTCAATGATTAAATTATTCGACAACAACTCACGCCAAACACATTCAACCATCAAGTATCCACTAAACCGGGTAAATTCGGTTTATTTCCCTTCCATATCGTTTATAATATTTTATAACGATTTATCGCTACTTTTATTTATTTAAAAAAATAGCCAATTTATTCAAACGACGCTTCAGGCCATAACGCGGCCGTGGCGCTGTTTTTCTTCAGATTTGATTTACACACATATGAAAATCTAACCGTTGGATCTTCATAAATTTTATATCATTAGAAAGATCTTTTCAAAACTAATCCAATGGTTTCAGTTTTGGGAAAATCCGACGGTCGGATCTCCTCGTACACTCATTTGAAGTTTCGATTTCAAAATACGAACTGCAGCGTCGTTATTCGATTTAATTTAATTATATTTATATTTATATATAAATATAATCGATTCTGGCGCTGTTTTTCTTCAGATTTGAATTAACCATTCCAGACAATCCAACCGTTGGATTTCCGCGAAGTGGGTATCGTTGGAAAGATATTTCCAAAGCGAACCCAACGGTTTCTATTTCGGGAAAATCCGATGGTCGATCTCCCACACTAATCGTTTGAAATCACGGTTTCAAAATATGAACTGCAGCTTCGTTATCTGATACATTTCAATTATATATATATATATATATATATAAATATAATCGATTCTTCTATTTCAAAACCATTTTCACTTCACATATTTGATGAAAACGATATTTTTATCCAACAGATATTTATTTCAACACATGAATTTTATTTATTTTATTTCCACACAGGAATTTCTATTCAACATATGAATTTCTATTCAACACATGAATTTCTATTTATTTTATTTCCACACAGGAATTTCTATTCAGCACATGAATTTTATTTCAAACACAGAAATATTTCAGAAAATTTCGGCAGCATAATGGCAGGGTAACCGGGACCGTCCCTAGTACGGCTCCTCGCTCTACCTTAAAGCCTCGCAGCTTTTGACAATGGGGATTTCATACATCTAATTCATACGCAGACGAGCATGTTTATTTTTCTTTTCCACGAACTAATCCTATGTGGTTTCAACCAAATAATTCTCAGCCACAAACGGGTATTTTTCAACCATAATCAATCAATTCCAACCACAAACAATTCTAATTAACCATTCGCTATCAACCAATTTTTCACACCAATCACAACCAATAAATATCGTCCATGGTTTGTAGACGAGGGGCATATATATATATATATATATATATATATATATATTATAAGAATATTTCACTTCCTTTTCAACATATATATAATTTTTACAACACATATATAACTTATACATCGAACATACAACTTATACAATACTTATACATGAGGTGTACAACGCTTATATAACTCATACATTGACTATATAGTTTATACATCGTCATTCTCATTTCATATATATATCGTTTTCACATAAACAGATAATAACAGAATTAAATTCGTTTTATTCGAATGATTAACCTTATTATAAGATATATATAATTATATTTCAAAATTAATATATGTGTACGATGATGTCAAGGGTAATCTTTGGAATATAACACATAAACAGATAATAACAGAACAGAAATAAATAAATACACCAGATAATATACAAATAATACACTAGATAAACATAATCATTAGAGTTACACAGTATACAGGATCATACTTAGTACAAATACAGTTCAGCTATACATAAATGTCTACAGCGGAAAACAAACATAATATGTACAATAGGAGATGAACAGCATAAAAAGAGATAAATGATAAAATCCATCTTCAGCTCCATCTATCCAGAAAGAGCCTGCTAAAACCTGAATACAAGGCTGCCCATGTAGAAAGAGGGACACCCGAGTTTGCAAGGGAAAAGCAAACTACAGGTCGGTCATGGGACTGGTATGAGAAATCTACTTAACACATTTTATAATATGGCTAATCACAGGACCACGCAACTTTCGCGGAACGGGTTTACTCCATTGGATTATCGGTGCATTAAAACAAGTAAATCTTTTAAACATCGCAATGCCTTTTATAAAATGAAGCCGTTATAAAACTCAGTTCCCATCGCACAATGCAACGCAAACCGGAGGATAGAGTTTTACCTTATAATGGCCAAAATATGCATGATACGAATAAAACAAAAGAATTTGATATTATTACTAGTGTTTATATGTTTCAAAAAAACAATTTCAAAACATAAATATCAATCATAGACGGCATGGGTACTATATATCATGTCGCCATAGATAGGTATACAATCAAAAACCGCACAGTCACGTACTTGGAAATTGGATTTCCATCAAACCAAGGCAAAAGATAGTCCTTACTGATTTCGAGACGCTCTAGCCCGCCCCTCAGGCAAGTACTCAGTCAAGCCTTTGGATCGTCAGGGCCAGTCCACCGATGTGGATTAAAATGCCTAAACACTGCGTTCCCCCGCCCTTTGGGGGGTAAATGAGCCAACGAATGACTCCATCGGCTTCACATTGTCATCGATATGTCCAAGGCGCCTCGCAACAGCTACAATCACATAGGTGAATATAATATATATGTCAGCCAGTTTAAGCACTGACACCACCTCTAGCTAGAAAGGAACGCATACCCTCCTTGATGTCCTCTCCCGTTTCTGGTTCATACCGGGGTGTGTGAGGCTTGCAAAATCACGTTATACACAAAGCTATACCACACAGGCCGTGCTTTGATCATCAACCACAAGACTTTGCTTTTCAATAGAAGCCTTGATCATCTGCCACTTAGGCGTGCCACACAGGCAATTCATGCTATGCGACTGATTTTTATCGATATGTAACCTCTAAGCTCGTACGTCTCAGAGAAGGGCGTTAAGCAAGAGAATAAATTCCCCGCCGCCACACAGATATATATTTAATAGAGATCAATCGGCACAGAACAAAATCCAATGTCGGACACATAGTCCATTTGCAAGTTCGTTCTGGGTCTGAACGAAACCAAAGGCACTATATACCTCGCATACCCATCAATCTCCAAGCACGTCTGGACGATCACCACTTATTATCTATATTTCGGGATGCCTCCCAATCAAGACATCAGTTACCATCCAACCGAGGTGGAGATCTCCGGTCTTCAACGTCCGTCTTCATCATCGATTTCTTAATGCCGATCATTTATTTGAAATGAGATTTAACTCGGCCTTTTCAAATAATTCACGTATATTTAGAATTTAAATCAATTCATTTCAATGATTAAATTGATCGACAACAAATCATACCAAACACATTCAACCATCAAATATCCACTAAACCGGGTAAATTCGGTTTATTTCCCTTCCATGTCGTTTATAATATTTTATTATGATTTATCGCTATTTTTATTTATTTAAAAAAATAGCCAATTTATTCAAACGACGCTTCAGGCCATAACGCGACCATGGCGCTGTTTTTCTTCAGATTTGATTTACACATATCTGAAAATCTAACCGTTGGATCTTCACAAATTTTATATCATTAGAAAGATCTTTTCAAAACGAATCCAACGGTTTCTGTTTTGGGAAAATCCGACAGTTGGATCTCCCGTACACTCGTTTGAAATTTCGATTTCAAATTACGAACTACAACGTCGTTATTCGATTTAATTTAATTATATTTATATATAAATATAACCGATTCTGGCGTTGTTTTTCTTTAGATTTGAATTAACCATTCTTGACAATCCAACCGTTGGATTTCCATAAAGTGGGTATCGTTGGAAAGATATTTCCAAAGCGAACCCAGTGGTTTCGGTTTCGGGAAAATCCGATGGTCGGATCTCCCACACTAATCGTTTGAAATCACGGTTTCAGAATATGAACTGCAGCTTCGTTATTCGATATATTTCAATTATATTTACATATATATATATAAGTATAATCAATTCTTCGATTTCAAAACCATTTTCACTTCACATATTTGATAAAAACGATATTTTTATCCAACAGATATTTAATTCAAGACATGAATTTTATTTATTTTATTTCCACATAGGAATTTCTATTCAACACATGAATTTCTATTTATTTTATTTCCACACAGGAATTTCTATTCAACACATGAATTTTATTTCAACATTCGACACATGTACATTTTCTATAGTTTATATATATATATATATATATATATATATAATAAAATTGTAATTTTTATTGCAAAATAATTTATTTCGAAACACGATTATTTTATATATTTTATATATAAGGTAAAATTGTTATTTTTGGTGTTAAAACAATTTATTTAAACCACTAATATTTTATATAGTCTATATATATGATAAAAATGTTATTTTTATCTTTCAAAGAATTTATTCAATACACGAACTCCATTCAACAATGAATTTATTTCAACACATGAATTTCTATTCAACACATGAATATAAATCAAACACAGAAATATTTCAGAAAATTTCGGTAGCATGACAGCAGGGTAGTTAAAACCGGGACTGTCCCTAGTATGGCTCCTCGCTCTACCTTAAAGCCTCGCAACTTTTGACAATGGGGATTTCATGCATCTAATTCGTACGCAGACGAGCATGTTTATTTTTCTTTTCCACAAACTAATTCTATGTGGTTTCAACCAAATAATTCTCAACTACAAACAGGTATTTTTCAACCACAATCAATCAATTCCAACCACAAACAATTCTAATCAACCATTCGCTATCAACCAATTTTTCACACCAATCACAACTAATAAATATCGTCCATGGTTTGTGGACGCGGGGCGTATATGTGTGTATATATATATTATATAAGAATATTTCGTTTCCTTTTCAACACATATATAATTTTTACAACGCATATATAACTTATACATCGAACGTACAACTTATACAACGCTTACACATGAGGTGTACAACGCTTATATAACTCATACATTGACTATATAATTTATACATCGTCGTTTTCATTTCATATATATATCGTTTTCACATAAACAGATAATAACATAATTAAATTCGTTTTATTCGAATGATTAACCTTATTACAACAATTTTGTTAAATATTGGAATAGTCGCTGTTGGTGATTATGTTTATTTCATACTGTGACAACTCATTGGACCACGCCATTTTGCAAACGACCTCAGAATTTATCCAGTGTATACGGATTATGTTTATTTATTTGATGTTATATAGTTTGTTAAAGATTACCCTTATCACGGGTCGTCACAGTGCTAATTCAAACAGATGTATGTTTAATAGAAATCAATCACACAGAATAAAATCCAATGTCAGACACACAGTCCATTTACAAGTTCGTTCTGGGTC
Organism: Allium sativum; assembly: GCA_030737875.1. Taxonomy (NCBI): domain Eukaryota; kingdom Viridiplantae; phylum Streptophyta; class Magnoliopsida; order Asparagales; family Amaryllidaceae; genus Allium; species Allium sativum. Next base: position 252,487,418 of record CM060927.1, on the reverse strand, counting down.
TGAACGAAACCGAAGGCACCTAGTACCCTGCATATCCATCGTTCTCAAAGTACGTCTGGACGATCAATAACTGATACCCACCTCTTGGGTGTATGGCCCAATCAAGATCATCAATAATCACTCAAACGACGTGAAGACCTCCGGTCTTCGACCACCGTCTTCATCCTCGACACCACGTCGAATCAGTTATTCAGAATGGGATAAACCCGGTCTTTCTGAATAACTCGCGTATATAATAAACAAGTGTTACACAAACACAACATGGGCCTCATTCCAATTTGGAAAATAAGGAATATTATAAAAGAAAATTCATGTGTTGAATTGAAAGAAAATTCATGTGCTGAATTGAAAATAAATTCATGTGTTGAATTGAAAATAAAATTCATGTGTTGAATTGAAAGAAAATTCATGTGTTGAATTGAAAATGAATTCATGTCTTGAATAGAAAATAAATTCATGTGTTGAATTGAAAATAAAATTCTTATGTTGAATAGAATGAACATTCATGTATTAAATAAAAGCCGTGTTGATTAGATTGACGCCATTTTGATGTGAACGATATTTATATCGATTTGATTCATTTTTATAATGAATATAGAAAAGAAAGTGATTTCAAAATATAATGTTTTGAAAATATTAACATTTGTATATCGATGATGTGGAATATTCAATTTTGATTAGAAATTGAATATGAAGTTGAAATCGTTTTAAAAACGAATTTGAAACGATTTATAAAATACGTTTTAAAAGGAAATCGATGAAATATAATATATATATATATATATATATATTATATAATGGCCTGAATAGAACGCGCCGCGCCGCGGTAGTTCGCGAATTTCGACCATTGACTTCGAGTGGACATTACGGGAGATCCGACCGTCGGATTCTCCTAAAACCGGAACCGTTGGATTCATATCGAAAAGAGCTTCCTAATGAATATTAGAAATTTGAAATCTAATAGTTGGATTTGGAATTATGTCCAAATCAAATTTGGAAAAGGTCGCTGTAAGTGTAGTTCGATGGCCGTTGATGGAAATCGACTGTACGGGCCTTGATAAAATTATTAAAAATACCAATAATTTGTGTAAAATCATAAGAAATGATTTGGGAAGAATTGGGATGAAAAACTCCATATTTGAAAAGATAAAAATAGATTATTATCGAAATGAACTAGTTTTGAACTAGAATTAAAATCAATTTATTTTTGAAATAAATAAATTGAATTTCAAATGGTTTTAAAATTAACCAGGATTTCCAATAATTGAATTGGAATGGATTTGAATCGAAATTGTCTTTGGAATATTTCGATGTTGGATTTCTTGATTATACAGATATTGTTATGGAAATTTGAATGATATATTTATATCGATATTTCCAATACGATATTTGATGGTCGTAGAATTTGATATTGAATATAAGCCGAAATATTTTCTATTCAGAGCCTTGTATTTAATATCAAATGTGATTTGGGTTTGTCGTGAATGGTGTCTTCATTAACACTGTTCTTAAACCCAGTTGAGAAAAAGATTAAATCTTTTTATTTAGATTTAATGAAGTATACCAATTAAATGGTATTTAATTGGAATTGAATTTGAATTGATTCTTGGGTTTATCGTGAACATTGTTTTAAATAACACTTTGTTCTTTAACCCAATAATTAACGAATGTGATTTTGGGTTTTTGTGAACCGTGTTTTAGATGACATTGGATCTTTAACCCAGTTAAAGATAGGATATTGATTTCTGTGAAGATTAAAACTAAGTGGGGTTTTAATGAATCTTTAATTAGATTGAAAAGGTTTAGAATTGGGTATCAACAGTTTTGCTTCAGGCGATAGTTAAATCTTTAATTAGATTTGAACGTGAAATGGTAATTGAATTTTCCGATAACACCGTGGTGTTAGATATGAAGTATGACCAGTTTTACTTCATGGGATGAATAGGTTGGGATTGGGAAATAAAATAAATGATTACTTCGGCTTGGATATATCGGTGACTGTGTGGAGCCGATGGAGTCATTTGGCTCATTGACACCCCATAGGGTGGGGAAACGTAGTGTTCAGGCATTCTAATCCACATCGGTGGAGCGGCCCTGACGATCCAAAGGCTTGACTGAGTACTTGCCTGAGGGGCGGGCTAGAGCGTCTCGAATCGGTAGAGGACGATCCCTGGCCTCGGTTCATAGATGGAAGTCCAATTTCCAAATACGTGACTTTGCGGTTTTGATTGTAGAGCCTAGTATGGCGACATGATATATGGTACCCATGCCGTCTATGATTGATATTTATGGTTGAAATTGTTTTGACACTATACACTTATAGTAATATCAAAATAATCTATTTTTAAACGTATCAAGCATTCTTTGGCTATTATAAGGCAAAACCCTATCCTCCGGCTTGTGTTGCATTGTGTGATGGGACCTGGGTCTTATAATAGCTTCACTATTCTTTATTTAACATTGCGCTGTAGTTTTATGCATTGGTATTCTTGGAAGGAAACCCGTTCCATGTTATACGGCGTGGTCCCTTGATTTACCTAACTTTAAAATAAAGATTAATAACTGTTTTAGTTCTCACACCAGTCACATGAGTGACCTGGAGTTTATTGTTTTAACCTAAACTCTGGGTGCCCCTATTTTCAGCACGGGCAGCTAGTAGTTTTGGTTTTGCAGATTTATATTCACAGGATCCTGATTTACAGCTGGAATGATATCCAGAAAGCTCTGTATCCGTATATCTCCTTCAGTTGTGCTTTGTATTCTTTTCCACTACGATGTATTTAAATGAAATTTAAATCTCTGATATTTTCTGTGTAATATTTATTCATGCTCTGTAATATTCTTGTATTCTGATGGAATTGTAGTAATAAGCAATGAAATGTTCTTCTGTTTGTGTTCTGATTCGTTTTGTCCTCAAAGCAATTCGTTCTTTCCTTCACGGGGAAGTTACGGGTTCTTAGAGTACTGTCCAAATTTAATATAAAATAAATAATCAAATACGAATAATTGATTTAAATTTTCAAAACCCCAAAACCCCGTACGACGGTGTCAAGGGTAATCTTTGGAATATAACACATAAACAGATAATAACAGAACAGAAATAAATAAATACACCAGATAATGTACAAATAATACACAGGATAAACGTAATCATCAGAGTTACACAGTATAAAGGATCATACTTAGTACAAATACAGTTCAACTATACATAAATGTCTACAGCGGAAAACAAACATAATATGTACAATAGGAGCTGAACAGCATAAAAAGAGATAAATGATCGAATCCATCTTCAGTTCCAGCTATCAAGAAAGAGCCTGCTAAAACCTGAATACAAGGCTGCCCGTGTAGAAAGAGGGGCACCCGAGTTTGCAAGGGAAAAGCAAACTACAGGTCAGTCATGGGACTGGTATGAGAAACCTACTTAACACATTTTATAATATGGCTAATCACAGGACCATGCCACATTCATGGAACGGGTTTACTCCATTGGATTGCCGGTGCTTTAAAACAAGTAAATCTTTTAAACATCGCAATGCCTTTTATAAAATGAAGCCATTATAAGACTCAGTTCCCATCACACAATGCAACGCAAACCGGAGGATAGAGTTTTACCTTATAATGGCTAAAATATGCTTGATACGAATAAAACAAAAGAATTTCATATTATTACTAGTGTTTATATGATTCAAAAAAACAATTTCAAATCATAAGTATCAATCATAGACGGCATGGGTACCATATATCATGTCGCCATACATAGGTATACAATCAAAAACCACACAGTCACGTATTTGGAAATTGGATTTCTGTCATGAACCAAGGCAAAAGATAGTCCTTACCGAATTCGAGACGCTCTAGCCTGCCCCTTAGGCAAGTACTCAGTCAAGCCTTTGGATCGTCAGGGTCGGTCCACCGATGTGGATTAAAATGCCTGAACACTGTGTTCCCTCGCCCTTTGGGGCGTAAATGAGCCAACGAATGACTCCATTGGCTTCACATAGTCACCGATATATCCGAGGCGCCTCGCAACCGCAACAACTACATAGGTGAAAATAATATATAAGTCAGCCAATTTAAGCACTAACACCACCTCTAGCTAGAAAGGAACGTGTGCCCTCCCTGATGTCCTCTCCCGTTTCTGGTTCATACCGGGGTGTGAGGCTCGTAAATTCACGTTATACACAAAACTATGCCACACAGGCCGTGCTTTGATCATCAACCAGAAGACTTTGCCTTTCAACAGAAGACTTGATCATCTGCCACTTAGGCGTGCCACACTGGCAATTCACACTATGTGACTGATTTCTATCGATATATAACCTCTGAGCTCGTACGTCTCAGAGAAGGGCGTTAAGCAAGAGAATAAATTCCCCGCCGCCAAACAGATATATATTTAATAGAGATCAATCAGCACAGAACAAAATCCAATGTCGGACACATAGTCCATTTGCAAGTTCGTTCTAGGTCTGAACGAAACCAGAGGCACTATATACCTCGCATACCCATCGGTCTCCAAGCACGTCTGGACGATCACCACTTATTATCTATATTTCGGGATGCCTCCCAATCAAGACATCAGTTACCATCCAACCGAGGTCAAGAACTCCGATCTTCAACCAACGTCATCTTCATCGACTTCTTATCATCGATCAATTATTTGAAATGAGATTTAACGCGGCCTTTTCAAATAATTCACGTATATTTAGAATTTAAATCAATTCATTTCAATGATTAAATTATTCGACAACAACTCACGCCAAACACATTCAACCATCAAATATCCACTAAACCGGGTAAATTCGGTTTATTTCCCTTCCATAGCATTTATAATATTTTATAACGATTTATCGCTATTTTTAATTATTTAAAAAAAATAGCCAATTTATTCAAACGACGCTTCAGACCATAACGCGGCCGTGGCGCTGTTTTTCTTCAGATTTGATTTACACATATCTGAAAATCTAACCGTTGGATCTTCACAAATTTTATATCATTAGAAAGATCTTTTCAAAACGAATCCAACGGTTTCAGTTTTGGGAAAATCCGACGGTCGGATCTCCCGGTACACTCGTTTGAAGTTTCGATTTCAAAATACGAACTGCAGCGTCGTTATTCGATTTGATTTAATTATATTTATATTTATATATAAATATAATCGATTCTGGCGCTGTTTTTCTTCAGATTTGAATTAACCATTCCAGACTATCCAACCGTTGGATTTCCACAAAGTGGGTATCGTTGGAAAGATATTTCCAAAGCGAACCCAACGGTTTCGGTTTCGGGAAAATCCGATGGTCAGATCTCCCACACTAATCGTTTGAAATCACGATTTCAAAGTATGAATTGCAGCTTCGTTATTCGATATATTTCAGTTATATATATATATATATAAATATAACCGGTTCTTCGATTTCAAAACCATTTTCACTTCACATATTTGATAAAACGATATTTTTATCCAACAGATATTTATTTCAACACATGAATTTTATTTATTTAATTTCCACACCGGAATTTCTATTCAACACATGAATTTCTAAATATTTTATTTCCACACTGGAATTTCTATTCAACACATGAATTTTATTTCAACATTCGACACATGAACATTTTCTATAGTTTATATATATATAATAAAAATGTGATTTTTATTGCAAAGCAATTTATTTCAAAAAACGATTATTTTATATATTTTATATATAAGGTAAAAAGGTTATTTTTGGTGTTAAAACAATTTATTTAAACCACTAATATTTTAGATAGTCTATATATATGATAAAAATGTTATTATTATCTTTCAAAGAATTTATTCAATACACGAACTCCATTCAACACATGAATTTATTTCAGCACATGAATTTCTATTCAACACATGAATATAAATTAAACAGAGAAATATTTCAGAAAATTTCGGCAACATAACGGCAGGGTAGTTAAAACCGGGACCGTCCCTAGTACGGCTCCTCGCTCTACCTTAAAGCCTCGCAGCTTTTGACAATGGAGATTTCATGCATCTAATTCGTACGCAGACGAGCATGTTTATTTTTCTTTTCCACAAACTAATCCTATGTGGTTTCAACCAAATAATTCTCAACCACAAACGGGTATTTTTCAACCACAATCAATCAATTCCAACCACAAACAATTCTAATCAACCATTCGCTATCAACTAATTTTTCACACCAATCACAACCAATAAATATCGTCCATGGTTTGTGGACGAGGGGCGTATATATATATACATTATATAAGTATATTTCACTTCCTTTTCAACACATATATAATTTTTACAACACATATATAACTTATGCATCGAACGTACAACTTATACAACGCTTAACATGAGGTGTACGATGCTTATATAACTCATACGTTGACTATATAATTTATACATTGTCGTTTTCCATATCGTTTATAATTCAGAAATCTCACATTGGGTTCCACTCCACCAAAAATAGTAGAAGGCTCAGAAAAATATGCGGTCTCTTCTAGAAAGTAGAAGGCGTCCACACGAGTCCACTGTCTCTTGTTTCACTGAATTTTGTCAACATAGCAAAAAGATATGATTTTTACATTGAAATCAAAAACCGTAGCGCTTTAAAGTGCTATTAAACAATTTAAAATAGTTCAGCCGTATACCTCTTTGAAATGTTCAAATCTAGGTCGTCGATTTTCTTTGAATCTGAAGCACTTGAACGCGATTGGCTTGTGCCACGTTGACGGGCTTGGAGAGGTGCACCACCCCCTGGAAGCGCGGCCAACTCGAACCTAAGGTGGAGGAGAATCGGCAGCTCGAACGTCGTAACTTCCTGGGCGCGATTCTCGAGATAGACTCGACGAGGAGGAGCGCCACTTATACGGATTTGAAGAGGAGGGTGGGATCTTCAAAAAGTTCAACTAGGGCATTCGATAATGGTGCGTGGATTGGTAGATATCGAGGAGGGAAGGTTTATAGCCTTTCCGTCATCGCGATTCGTATATAGGGGAGAGAGAAGGTCGGGGTGTCGAGTTATGATTGGCTGAGGGGATTTTTTTATATTTATATATTTTTAAAATCCAAAAATACCCATTATCTCTTACGAACTCCAATCCAAGCCCAATGACTGTCGTCCCTAGCTAAATACCCCCATCCCGAACACAATGGGATATGTTTCGTAAGCCCATTCGACTGTTTCAGTCAGTTTTCCCTCAAATTAAAATATAAAACATTCAATATTTAATTTGAACGTACATTTCAATTTGCCGGGGCCACATACTGATTCTAAAAATTTCCGAAAATTAAATCTAGCTATGTTTTGACAATATGGTCCTAACAAAACTAGTTTCGTCGAATTCTGAGACCGCTTGAAAAATGGCACTTTTCTGGTTGATCCAATTTAACAGAAATTCACCAAACACATTTTCTTTTACCACACTCACATACTAACTTCAAAAATTATGAAATTTTAAACCTAGTAATAATTTGACATCCCGGATCCAACAAAAGTGGTTTTGTCGAATTCTGAGGTCGTTTGCAAAATGGCTACTTTCATGGGCTATATAAACTCTATAGCGACCTTTCTGAAAATTCATTTGGCCATGACTTTTGCTTCCCGCTACGAAACTTTGATTTTTCAGATTCTTTAGAAAGATATTCACTAACAGATTTAAATATTTTTGGTTTCACTAAAGTCCGTTTTGTTTTGCTCTCGGTACATTCCGTCAAAGTTTGAATTGAAATTTTGAAACTACCGCGCCATTTCAGGCCTTGTTTACAATTAAAATTAATTATATTTGTTTTCAAACATTGATTCAAACTTACTTTTCGTCGTTATTATTTAAAATATTTATTTAAAATATTTTAAATTCACTAAAATAGTCAAATTAAAAATTTTAAATTGGCTCAGATTTTCCGGGTTGTTACAATCTCCCCCACTTAAAATTTTCGTCCCCGAAAAGGAACAAAGTCGAAGGTTGTTTGATTAACCAACTCAACTTTCAATCTGGCTTCCATTCTCCAACTTTTCAGTTTCTGAAAATTTTCTAATTTTTCAAAAATTTGGCTAACACCCTAAATTTTCGAAAAATTTCGCCATAACCTCCTTTGTACGGAAAGGGTTTGGAAATTTATTGGGTCGTATTAGGTACCCAATAAATCCTAATAAGCATGCACATATTTATAGTGATTTATTCCGGTGTCCACAAGGGAGTGTGTATAGATCATAACTCCAGAGAATAAATTCTCGTCACCCTATAAATGGTTTTTTGTGCCTTAATGACTAGAGAGACGTGTTTATTGTCATCTCCAGACCCGTGTGGGGTTTTTATTAATCTTGCAATTTACAGTTACATTTTATATGGTCTATATCAGTCATCAGTTCAACCTGTAATATATAGTCATTGCCATACAAGCCTCTCGCTCGTATGGTAAATTTTCAACCTCGTCACACAAGCCCCAAACGCTTATGTGGTATGTGATGAAGTATGCCTATCTTCAAGAAGTTTGCCATGTAGTGTAGTTCAAAATTAATTGTTACTGTCCTATGGCGACATTTACTATTACACACAGAACAACCAGCACTCCACATCCAATGAAATTCACAGGAGTTGATATAATAATAAAATTTCACATCCAACTCATTAAGGTTTACCTATTTGTTGGGCACGCAAATAAATTCTTTACTCAATAGCTAATCCTTTTACCTGTTCAAACATATATAATGCACACGTATATATTTCTACCTATTTTTTAACTCAGTTCAATACTTGATTTAATTGCATAGATTTACCCTTCATTCCTTGATTAAATTAACTATCATTCTAATAATTTAATTAATCATATCCACTATAACACAACACAAACAACAATCAATTTGTTTTTAACTTTTCAAAAATATACTAATTGATCCATATACTCTTTTAAAATAATCAGACTATATAATTAAAAGTTTACATCCATGAAAAGAAAATAACAACAAAGTAAAGAACAAAAAGGTAATGCAAAGTATGGTAAATGTACCTTGCACCAGAGTCAATCAGAGATATCCACCCTGCACTTAGGATAGGCTTTCTTAATGCTTTCCTCTATTTCTCAAGTACAATCTCGCGGATCTCCACTCCATTGCACTTTGACTAAGTGAACCTTCTTGTTCCTCAGCTCTTTGGTTGCTTTGCCAATAATCTTTAGCGGCTCTCTTCTCACAGCCAATTCTGGAGTAATTTCTATATCCTGTTGTGCGGCTTCTTCCACAACCAAGTCTGGATCATGAACATGCTTTCGAAGTTGAGATACGTGAAATACATCATGCACTCCAGGCAACCAATCAGGCAATTGAACTCTATAAGCGAGGGTTCCAATCCGTTAATGTATAGGGAATGGACCAATAAATCTGGGCGCCAACTTCCCAGTTTTGCCAAATCGAATCACTCCTCTCATCGGAGAAACCCTTAGATACACATAATCATCAACAAAAAGCCAAATCTCTTCTTATCGAATCAACATAGCTCTTCTGTCGGCTTTGAGCAGCGAGTAATCGTTTCTTAATGAAATCGACTTTGACTGTAGCTTCGTGAATCATATCTGGTCCCAATACAAGTCTATTACCAGGTTCAACCCAACAAGCAGGAGATTGGCACGGTCTACCATACAAGGCTTTGAATGGTGACATTATAAGGCTCGCTTGGTAGCTGTTGTTGTATGAGAACTCAGCCAAATATAAATGGTCTTCCCATGATCCACCAAAATCTAGAACACAAGCCCGCAATAAATCTTCTAGTATTTGATTCACCCTCTCAGTTTGACCATCTGTTTGAGGATGATAGGCGGTGCTTAGATTCAGCTTCGTTCCCAGTTCTACTTGAAATGCCTCCCAGAATTTGCTAGTAAATATTGGATCTCTATCACTAACTATACTGATCGGCACTCCATGTTGCCTAACAATTTCCTTGAAATATATCTGCGCCAGACTCTAAGCAATTCTGTTCGATCTGACAGGTATGAAATGGGTGGTCTTCGTGAAGCGATCTACGATCACCCAAATACTGTCATTTCCTTTCCTGGTTCTGAGCAAACCATCTATGAAGTCCATGGAAATATGTTCCCACTTCCAACCTGGAATGTTCAGCAGTTGCAACAATCCAGCCACTTTCTGTTGGTCGCTTTTGACTAGTTGGCAAGTAGAGCATCTGCTAACATATAAAGAAATGTCTCTCTTCATCGACCTCCATCAGAAAGTGCGTTTGATTTCATTATACATTTTGCTCACTCCTGGATGGATACTAAGTTATGACTTGTGGCATTCATCCAGCACTTCCTTTCGGAGCTCAAAAATGTTAGGAACACAAATTCGACCCTTTAGCCTTAGAATCCCTTGGTTATCAATTTGGAAACTCAAGTGTTCGCCTTTCTGTATTCTTTCTCTGATCCTCTGAATGAAGTGATTGTCCTTCTGAAGAGCATTTATATTATCCATCAATGAAGTCGTAATAATAAAACTGGCGATCATTACATTCTTTCTACTTAGCGCATCGGCCACAACATTGGCTTTCCCTGTAGTGTACAAAATCTCAAAATCATATGCTGCCAGAAATTCTAGCCAACATTGCTACCTCAGATTCAAGTCTTTCTAGGTGAACAGATACTTTAGCGACTGATGATCTATAAACAATTCGAATTTCTCACCCAAAAGATAGTGCCTCCAGATTTTCAAAGCAAATACGATGGCCAACAACTCAAGATCATGAGTTACGTAGTTTTTCTCATGCGGCTTTAGCTGATGGGTAGCATAAGCAACCACCTGACCTCTTTGCAATAATATTGCACCAAGGCCTTCTCTAGAGGCATCTGTCCAGACTTTCAAGTCTTGATTGCCATCGATTATTATTAACACTGGAGCTGTTGTTAATCTTAACTTTAGCTTCTGAAAAGCCTCCTCACATTCGGGAGTCCAGTTGAATCTCGAATGTTTCTTGGTAAGCTTTGTTAAGGAACTAGATATCTTCGAAAAATCTTTAACGAACTTCCGATAATAACTAGCTAATCCAAGAAAACTTCGAACTTCCGTCGGAGTACTAGGCTGCTTCCAATTTTGAATAGCGGTGATTTTACTTGGATCCATAGCAATTCCCTCTTTTGATACGACGTGGCCAAGAAACTTTACTTCATCTTGCCAGAATATACATTTGGAAAGTTTAGCTTTCAATACATTCTTTCTCACAATTTCTAGAACTTGCTCCAAATGTTTTTCATGTTCGGCCTTTGACTTAGAGAAGATTAGGATATCATCAATAAAAACCAGAACAAACTTATTCAAGACTCCTCTGAACACTCGATTCATCAAATCGACGAAGAAAGCTGGAGCGTTACATAAGACGAACGGCATTACTAACCACTCATAGAATAAGTCTGGACCTCTGAATGCTGTCAAAGGAACACACTCTTCGGCAATACGAAGCTGATGGAAGCCTGTAGCTAGGTCCATCCTTGAGAATACTTGTGCACCGTTCAATCGATCTAGCAAATCATCAATTCGCGGCAATGGATATTTGTTCTTCAATGTCTGTTTATTCAAATCACGTTAAATTCACATAGTCGAAGAGTACCGTCTGACTTTGGGACAAACACCACTGCTGCTCCCCAATCAGAGAAACTAGGCCTGATCAGACCCTTCCATACTAGCTATCGAGTTTGATTGTCTAGTTCATCTTTCTCCTTTAGAGTCATCCTCCAAATAGCGTGCACTACTGGCCTTGCATTCGGAATTAAAGCAATCTTGAAATCAATTTCTCTTTTCGGAGGTAAGCTAACAACCTCTTCGAACACATATGCATAATTCTTTACGACAGGAATATCTTTTATGAGGTCCGGAATATTCTCTGTGACTAAGGGATATTTTCTATTTGAGCAGGAGAAACATCAAGAGCTGACCAAAAGTCTTTTCTATCTGAATTCGGACCTTCCCATGGTATGGTGATATAATCACCAGATTTAATCTTTGCCTTAACAACTCTCTCGGTGTATTTAACCTCTACTTCATATTTGGTTAACCAATACAATCCCAAAATAAGATTGAATTCAGTAAAATTCATGACGATAGAGATGGTAGGGAACTTATAACAGGAAAAAGAGACAGGCACCCCACAAACCCAACTAAGATTGAGGGAACCCCCAACCGGATTATGGACAGTGATGGGTTCTTTGAGATTTTTCAATTTCAAATCCAACTTTTTAACTGCATTCTTTGCAATAAAGCTTCGTGACGTGCCTGTATCAAACAGTACTTTAATTGGAATGTTTTTGACAGTAAGTGTGCCTTCTAAAACATCAGACCTTCCCTGACTAGCCGAGGGTGCTGATGTTTTAGAAGGCATGCTTACTGTCAAAAATATATAAATATAAAAAATCCCCTCAACCAATCATAACTCGACACCCCGCCTTCTCTCTCCCCGATATACGAATCGTAACGGCGGAAAGGCTACAAACCTTCTCTCCTCGATATCTTCCAATCCACGCACCATTACCGAACGCCCCAGTTGAACTTTTTTAAGATCCCACCCTCCTCTTCAAATCCGTATAAGTGGCGCTCCTCCTCATCGAGTCTATCTCGAGAATCGCACCTAGGAAGTGGCGACGTTCAAGCCGCCGATTCTCCTCCACCGTAGGTTCGAGTTGGCCGCGCTTCCAGGGGGTGGTGCGCCTCTCCTAGCCCGTCAACGTGGCACAAGCCAATCGTGTTCAAGTGCTTCAGATTCAAAGAAAATCGAAGACCTATATTTGAACATTTCAAAGAGGTATACGGATGAACTATTTTAAATTGTTTAATAGCACTTTAAAGCGCTACGGTTTTTGATTTCACTGTAAAAATCATATCTTTTTGCTGTGTTGACGAAATTCAGTGAAACAAGAGACAGTGGACTCGTGTGGACGCCTTCTACATTCTAGAAGAGACTGCATATTTTTCTGAGCCTTCTGCTATTTTTGGTGGAGTGGAACCCAATGTGAGATTTCTGAATTATAAACGATATGGAAAACGGCGATGTATAAATTATATAGTCAATGTATGAGTTATATAAGCGTTGTACACATCATGTATAAGCGTTGTATAAGTTGTACGTTCGATGTATAAGTTATATATGCATTGTAAAAATTATATATGTGTTGAAAAGGAAGTGAAATATACTTATATATAATATATATATATATATATATATATACGCCCCTCGTCCACAAACCATGGACAATATTTATTGGTTGTGATTGGTGTGAAAATTTGGTTGATAGCAAATGGTTGATTAGAATTGTTTGTGGTTGGAATTGATTGATTGTGGTTGAAAAATACTCGTTTGTGGTTGAGAATTATTTGGTTGAAACCACATAGGATTAGTTTGTGGAAAAGAAAAATAAACATGCTCGTCTGCGTATGAATTAGATGCATGAAATCCCCATTGTCAAAAGCTGCGAGGCTTTAAGGTAAAGCGAGAAGCCGTACTAGGGACGGTCCCGGTTTTAACTACCCTGCCGTTATGCTGCCGAAATTTTCTGAAATATTTCTGTGTTTGATTTATATTCATGTGTTGAGTAGAAATTCATGTGTTGAAATAAATTCATGTATTGAATGGAGTTCGTGTATTGAAGAAATTCTTTGAAAGATAAAAATAACATTTTTATCATATATATAGACTATATAAAATATTAGTGGTTTAAATAAATTGTTTTAACCCCAAAAATAACATTTTTACCTTATATATAAAATAATCGTATTTTAAAATTAATTGTTTTGCAATAAAAATCACATTTTTATCATATATATATAAACTATAGAAAATGTTCATGTGTCGAATGTTGAAATAAAATTCATGTGTTGAATAGAAATTCCTTTGTGGAAATAAAATAAATAGAAATTCATGTGTTGAATGGAAATTCATGTGTTGAATAGAAATTCCTGTGTGGAAATAAAATAAATAAAATTCATATGTTGAAATAAATATTTGTTGGATAAAAATATCGTTTTTATCAAATATGTGAAGTGAAAATAGTTTTGAAATCGAAGAATCGATTATATTTATATATATACATAATTGAAATATATCGAAGAACGAAGCTGTAGTTCGTATTTTGAAACCGTGATTTCAAACGATTAGTGTGGGAGATCCGACCATCGGATTTTCCCGAAACCGAAACAGTTGGGTTCGCTTTAGAAATAACTTTACAACGATACCCACTTTGTGGAAATCCAATGGTTGGATTGTCTGGAACGGTTAATTCAAATCTGAAGAAAAACAGCGCTAGAATCGATTATATTTATATATAAATATAAATATAATTAAATTAAATCGAATAACGACGCTGCAGTTCGTATTTTGAATTAGAAACTTCAAACGAGTGTAACGGGAAATCTGACCGTCGGATTTTCCCAAAACTGAAACCGTTGGATTCATTTTGAAAAGATCTTTCTAATGATATAAAATTTGTGAAGATCCAACGGTTAGATTTTCAGATATGTGTAAATCAAATCTAAAGAATAACAGCGCCACGGCTGCGTTATGGCCTAAAGCGTCGTTTGAGTAAATTGGCTATTTTTTTTAAATAAATAAAAATTGCGATAAATCGTTGTAAAATATTATAAACGATATGGAAGGAAAATAAACCGAATTTACTCGGTTTAGTGTATATTTGATGGTTGAATGTGTTTGGCGTGAGTTGTTGTCGAATAATTTAATCATTGAAATGAATTGATTTAAATTCTAAATATACGTGAATTATTTGAAAAGGCCGAGTTAAATCTCATTTCAAATAATTGATCGGCGATAAGAAGTCGAGGATGAAGACGGTGGTTGAAGACCGGAGATCTTCACCTCGGTGGGATGGTAACTGATGTCCTTATTGGGAGGCATCCCGAAATATAGATAACAAGTGGTGAACGTCCAGACGTGCTTGGAGATCAATGGGTATGCGAGGTATATAGTGCCTCCGGTTTCGTTCAGACCCAGAACGAACTTGCAAATGGACTGTGTGTCGGACATTGGATTTTGTTCTGTGCTGATTGATCTCTATTAAATATATATCTGTTTGGCGGCGGGGAATTTATTCTCTTGCTTAACGCCCTTCTCTGAGACGTACGAGCTCAGTGTTTATATATCGATAAAAATCAGTCGCATAGTGTGAATTGCCTATGTGGCACACCTAAGTGGCAGATGATCAAGGTTTCTGTTGAAAAGCAAAGTCTTGTGGTTGATGATCAAAGCACGGCCTGTGTGGCATAGCTTTGTGTATAACATGAATTCGCGAGCCTCACACCCCCGTATAAACCAGAAACGGGAGAGGACACCAGGGAGGGCATGCGTTCCTTTCTAGCTAGAGGTGGTGTCATTGCTTAAACTAGCTGACATATATATTATTTTCACCTGTGTGGTTGTTGCTGTTGCAAGGCACCTCAGATATATCGGTGACTATGTGAAGCCGATGGAGTCATTCGTTGGCTCATTTACGCCCCAAAGGGCGGGGGAACGCAGTGTTCAGGCATTTTAATCCACATCGGTGGACCAGCCCTGACGATCGAAAGGCTTAACTGAGTACTTGCCTGAGAGGCGGGCTAGAGCGTCTCGAATTCGGTAAGGACTATCTTTTGCCTTGGTTCATGACGAAAATCCAATTTCCAAATACGTGACTGTGCGGTTTTTGATTGTATACCTATGTATGGCGACATGATAAATGGTACCCATGCCGTCTATGATTGATACTTATGATTTGAAATTGTTTTTTTGGAACATATAAACACTAGTAATAATATCAGATTCTTTTGTTTTATTCGTATCAAGCAAATTTCTGCCATTATAAGGTAAAACTTTATCCTCCGGTTTGCGTTGCATTGTGTTATGGGAACTGAGTCTTATAATGGTCTTGTGATTAGCCATATTTTAAAATGTGTTAAGTAGATTTCTCATACCAGTCCCATGACTGACCTGTAGTTTTCTTTGCCCTTGCAAACTCAGGTGCCCCTCTTTCTACACGGGCAGCCTTGTATTCAGCTTAGCTGGCTCTTTCTGGATAGCTGGAGCTAAAGATGGATTCTATCATTTATCTCTTTTTATGATGTTCAACTTCTATTGTACATATTATGTTTGTTTTCCGCTGTAGACATTTATGTATAGCTGAACTGTATTTGTACTAAGTATGATCATGTATACTGTGTAACTCTGATGATTACGTTTATCCAGTGTATTATTTGTACGTTATCTGGTGCATTTATTTATTTCCGTTCTGTTATTATCTATTTATGTGTCATATTCCAAAGATTACCCTTGACACCGTCGTACGGGGTTTTGGGGTCGTTACATGTTAACAACCCGGAAAATCTAAGCCAATTAAAATTTTTTAATTTGGCAATTTTAGTGAATTTAAAATATTTAAAATAAATATTTTAAATAATAACGATGAAAAGTAAGTTTGAATCAATGTTTGAAAACAAATATAATTAATTTTAATTATAAACAAGGCCTGAAATGGCGCGGTAGTTTCAAAATTTCAATTCAAATTTTGGCGGACTGTACCGGGAGCAAAACAAAATGGATTTTAGTGAAACCAAAAATATTTAAATCTGTTAGCGAATATCTTTATAACGAATCTGAAAAATTGAAGTTTCGTTGCGAAAAGCAAAAGTTATGGCCAAATGAATTTTCACAAAGGTCGCTATAGAGTTTATATAGCCCGTGAAAGTAGCCATTTTGCAAACGACCTTAGAATTCGACGAAACCACTTTTGTTGTATCCGGGATGTCAAATTATTGCTAGGTTTCAAATTTCATAAATTTTGAAGTTAGTGTGTGAGCATGGCAAAAGAAAATGTGTTTGGTTATATTTTGTTAAATTGGATCGACCAGAAAAGGGCCATTTTTCAAACGGTCGCAGAATTCGACGAAACTAGTTTTGTCAGGAATTTTTAGAATTAGTATGTGGCCCCGATATATTGAAATGAACGTTCAAATTAAATATTGAATGTTTTATATTTTAATTTGAGGGAAAACTGACTGAAACAGTCGAATGGGCCTACGAAACATATCCCATTGTGTTCGGGATGGGGGTATTTAGCTAGGGACGACAGTCGTTGGGATTGGATTGGAGTTCGTAAGAGATAAGGGGTATTTTAGGATTTTAAAAATATATAAATATAAAAAATCCCCTCAACCAATCATAACCCGACACCCCGCCTTCTCTCTCCCCGATATACGAATCGCGACGGCGGAAAGGCTACAAACCTTCTCTCCTCAATATCTTCCAATCCACGCACCATTACCGAACGCCCCAGTTGAACTTTTTTAAGATCCCACCCTCCTCTTCAAATCCGTATAAGTGGAGCTCCTCCTCATCGAGTCTATCTCGAGAATCGCACCCAGGAAGTGGCGACGTTCAAGCCGCCGATTCTCCTCCACCGTAGGTTCGAGTTGGCCGCGCTTCCAGGGGGTGGTGCGCCTCTCCTAGCCCGTCAACGTGGCACAAGCCAATCGCGTTCAAGTGCTTCAGATTCAAAGAAAATCGACGACCTATATTTGAACATTTCAAAGAGGTATACGGCTGAACTATTTTAAATTGTTTAATAGCACTTTAAAGCGCTACGGTTTTTGATTTCACTGTAAAAATCATATCTTTTTGCTATGTTGACGAAATTCAGTGAAACAAGAGACAGTGGACTCATGTGGACACCTTCTACATTCTAGAAGAGACCGCATATTTTTCTGAGCCTTCTGCTATTTTTGGTGGAGTGGAACCCAATGTGAGATTTCTGAATTATAAACGATATGGAAAACGACGATGTATAAATTATATAGTCAATGTATGAGTTATATAAGCATTGTACACCTCATGTATAAGCGTTGTATAAGTTGTACGTTCGATGTATAAGTTATATATGCATTGTAAAAATTATATATGTGTTGAAAAGGAAGTGAAATATATTTATATAATATATATATACATATATATATATATATATATATATATATATATATATATATATATTTACGCCCCTCATCTACAAACCATGGACGATATTTATTGGTTGTGATTGGTGTGAAAAATTGGTTGATAGCGAATGGTTGATTAGAATTTTTTGTGGTTGGAATTGATTGATTGTGGTTGAAAAATACCCGTTTGTGGTTGAGAATTATTTGGTTGAAACCAAATAGCATTAGTTTGTGGAAAAGAAAAATAAACATGCTTGTCTGCGTACGAATTAGATGCATGAAATCCCCATTGTCAAAAGCTGTGAGGCTTTAAGGTAGAGCGAGGAGACGTACTAGGGACGGCCCCGGTTTTAACCACCCTACCGTTATGCTGCCGAAATTTTCTGAAAGATTTCTGTGTTTGATTTATATTCATGTGTTGAATAGAAATTCATGTGTCGAAATAAATTCATGTGTTGAATGGAGTTCGTGTATTGAATAAATTCTTTGAAAGATAATAATAACATTTTTATCATATATATAGACTATATAAAATATTAGTGGTTTAAATAAATTGTTTTAACACCAAAAATAACATTTTTACCTTATATATAAAATATATAAAATAATCGTGTTTTGAAATAAATTGTTTTGCAATAAAAATCACATATATATATATAAAAACCATAAAAAATGTTCATGTGTCGAATATTGAAATAAAATTCATGTGTTGAATGGAAATTCATGCGTTGAATAGAAATTCCTGTGTGGAAATAAAATAAATAGAAATTCATGTGTCGAACAGAAATTCGCGTGTTGAATAGAAATTCCTATGTGGAAATAAAATAAATATAATTCATGTGTTGAAATAAATATCTGTTGGATAAAAATATCGTTTTTATCAAATATGTGAAGTGAAAATGGTTTTGAAATCGAAGAATCGATTATATTTATATATATATAAATATAATTGAAATATATCGAATAACGAAGCTGCAGTTCATATTTTGAAACTGTGATTTCAAACGATTAGTGTGGGAGATCCGACCATCGGATTTTCCCAAAACCGAAACAGTTGGGTTCGCTTTGGAAATAACTTTCCAACGATACCCACTTTGTGGAAATCCAATGGTTGGATTGTCTGGAACGGTTAATTCAAATCTGAAGAAAAACAGCGCCAGAATCGATTATATTTATATATAAATATAAATATAATTAAATTAAATCGAATAACGACGCTACAGTTCGTATTTTGAAATCGAAACTTCAAACGAGGGTACCGGGAGATCCGACCGTCGGATTTTCCCAAAACTGAAACCATTGGATTCATTTTGAAAAGATCTTTCTAATGATATAAAATTTGTGAAGATCCAACAGTTAGATTTTCAGATATGTGTAAATCAAATCTGAAGAAAAACAGCGCCACGGCTGCGTTATGGCCTAAAGCTTCGTTTGAATAAATTGGCTATTTTTTTAAAATAAATAAAAATAGCGATAAATCGTTATAAAATATTATAAATGATATGGAAGGGAAATAAACCGAATTTACCCGGTTTAGTAGATATTTGATGGTTGAATGTGTTTGGCGTGAGTTGTTGTCGAAAAATTTAATCATTGAAACGAATTGATTTAAATTCTAAATATACGTGAATTATTTGAAAAGGCCGAGTTAAATCTCATTTCAAATAATTGATCGGCGATAAGAAGTCGATGATGAAGACGGTGGTTGCAGACCGGAGATCTTCACCTCGGTTGGATGGTAACTGATGTCTTGATTGGGAGGCATCCCGAAATATAGATAATAAGTGGTGATCGTCCAAACGTGCTTGGAGATCGATGAGTATGCAAGGTATATAGTGCCTCCAGTTTCGTTCAGACCCAGAACGAACTTGCAAATGGACTATGTGTCCGACATTGGATTTTGTTCTTTGCTGATTGATCTCTATTAAATATATATCTGTTTGGCGGCGGGGAATTAATTCTCTTGCTTAACGCCCCTCTCTGAGACATACGAGCTCAGAGGTTATATATCGATAGAAATCAGTCGCATAGCGTGAATTGCCTGTGTGGCACGCCTAAGTGGCAGATGATCAAGGCTTCTGTTGAAAAGCAAAGTCTTGTGGTTAATGATCAAAGCACGCCCTGAGTGGCATAGTTTTGTGTATAACGTGAATTCACGAGCCTCACACCCAGGTATGAACCAGAAACGAGAGAGGACATCAGGGAGGGCATGCGTTCCTTTCTAGCTGGAGGTGGTGTCAGTGCTTAAACTGGATGACATATATATTATTTTCACATGTGTGGTTGTTGCTGTTGCGAGGCGCCTCGGATATATCGGTGACTATGTGAAGCCGATGGAGTCATTCGTTGGCTCATTTACGCCCCAAAGGGCGGGGGAACGCAGTGTTCAGGCATTTTAATCCACATCGGTGGAGCGGCCCTGACGATCCAAAGGCTTGACTGAGTACTTGCCTGAGGGGCAATCTAGAGCTTCTCGAATTCGGTAAGGACTATCTTTTGCCTTGGTTCATGACGGAAATCCAATTTCCAAATACATGACTGTGCGGTTTATAATTGTATACCTATGTATGGCGACATGATATATGGTACCCATGTCATCTATGATTGATACTTATGATTTGAAATTGTTTTTTTGAAACATATAAACAATAGTAATAATATCAAATTCTTTTTTATTATTCATATCAAGCATATTTTGGCGATGATAAGGTAAAACTCTATCCTCCGGTTTGCGTTGCATTGTGTGATGGGAACTGAGTCTTATAATGGCTTCATTTTATAAAAGGCATTGCGATGTTTAAAAGATTTACTTATTTTAAAGCACTGGCAATCCAATGGAGTAAACCCGTTCCGCGAAAGTGGCGTGGTCATGTGATTAGCTATATTATAGAATGTGTTAAGTAGATTTCTCATACCAGTCCCATGACTGACCTGTAGTTTGCTTTTCCCTTGCAAACTCGGGTTCCCCTCTTTCTACATGGGTAGCCTTGTATTCAGGTTTTAGCATTCTCTTTCTGGATAGCTGGAGCTGAAGATGGATTCTATCATTTATCTCTTTTTATGCTCCTATTGTACATATTATGTTTGTTTTCCGCTGTAGACATTTATGTATAGCTGAACTGTATTTGTACTAAGTATGGTCCTGTATACTGTGTAACTCTGATGATTACGTTTATCCAGTGTATTATTTGTACATTATATTGTGTATTTATTTATTTCTGTTCTGTTATTATTTGTTTATTTGTTATATTCCAAAGATTACCCTTGACACCGTCGTATGGGGTTTTGGGGTCATTACAACGTGGTATCAGAGCTTTGGTTAAGCTTAGTTCTGGAATATAACTTATTAACGAACTCATCAGAAATAGAACCAGTCGTGTTCTAGGATGAATAACTCATACAGATAGGATCAGTAATATCCTAGTATGAGTATAGCAGAATGAAATACACCTTGATAGACAAATTTACATTTAAGTATATGTTTCTATGCTTTACAACATCTTTTCTGTTGACCAGACACTTGATCTGCTATTTGCAGAAGTACTAGAAAATGAGTGTCTGAAACAGAAGAAGGAATATTGAACCAGATATTGAGGCTCTAGTAAAGAGGTATCGAAATCTGGGTGGATCACCATTCTTGAGCAAAGAATCCATTATGGAAACAAAAGCTTGGATTCGTTCTGCTGAGAAGATCTTTGAAAGTTTAAAGTTAAGAGATGACCAAAAAAGATTACCGGCGTCTTGGGCACTGAAAGAAGAAGCTTTGTTCTAGTGGGCTTCGATTATTAAGGATAATCCAGAAGGTGATATCACCTGGGATAGATTCAAAGAGGTTTTCAGTTAAAGAATTATTCCTCCAGAAGCAACTGAGCGGTTATGTGATGAATTTTGTTATCTGATACAAGGAGATATGAATATCCTAGAATATCATAAGAAACTCAAGGAACTTTCTCATTTTTCCCCTCATCTAATTCAAAATACGAAGAGGAAGAATTTGAGATTTATTAACGGGTTTCAAAGAAAGTACCAAAGTAAAGTAATGGGGCATGTGAAGCTTCCTTTCTCTGAAATGGTATGCATGGCTTACCAGTATAAGGATCTCGATAAGAAAGGTATGTTGCGCTACGAAGAGGAAGTCTATTCTAGTAATAAATGGGAATCTGAAACTGATAATCCTAAGGCCAGTACGATGTCTGAGGCCGGTTATAAGCCCAGAGCCAAGAGAAAAAGGGCAAGATATGGGAAAGAACCGGTAATGACTGCCACATGCTCAAGCTGCAATAGGCAAGGACATTTGGCGATAAGTTGTAATTCTTGGAACAAACGAAGGAAGGATGAATCTAAATCCAAGAAAACTCATAGTGAAAGGAAATGCCATAAGTGTCACCAAGCAGGTCATGTTGCAAGGGAGTGCCAGCTATTAAAGAAATCTGAAGCAGTACATGTGAATGAAGTGGCAGAAACTTCAGCACCCTCAGCTAGTCAGGGAAGCGCTGATGTTTTAGAAGGCACGCTTACTGTCAAAAACATTCCAATTAAAGTACTGTTTGATACAGGCACGTCACGAAGCTTTATTACAAAGAATGCAGTTAAAAAGTTGGATTTGAAATTGAAAAAGCTCAAAGAACCCATCACTGTCCATAATCCGGTTGGGGGTTCCCTCAGTCTTAGTTGGGTTTGTGGGGTGCCTGTCTCTTTTTCCTGTTATAAGTTCCCTACCATCTTTATCGTCATGAATTTTACTGAATTCGATCTTATTTTGGGATTGGATTGGTTAACCAAATATGAAGCAGAGGTTAAATGCGCCGAGAGAGTTGTTAAGGCAAAGATTAAATCAGGGGATTATATCACCATACCATGCGAAGGTCCGAATTCAGATAGAAAAGACTTTTGGTCATCTCTTAATGTTTCTCCTGCTCAAATAGAAAATATCCCTGTAGTCACATAGAATATTCCGGACCTTATAAAAGATATTCCTGTCGTAAAGAATTATGCAGATGTGTTCAAAGAGGTTGTTTGCTTACCTCCGAAAAGAGAAATTGATTTCAAGATCGCTTTAATTCCGAATGCAAGGCCAGTAGTGCACGCTATTCGGAGGATGACTCTAAAGGAGAAAGACGAACTAGACAATCAAACTGGACAGCTAGTATGGAAGGGTCTGATCAGGCCTAGTTTCTCTGATTGGGGAGCAGCAGTGGTGTTTGTCCCAAATTTAGACGGTACTCTTCGACTATGTGTAGATTATCGTGACTTGAATAAACAAACATTGAAGAAAAAATATCCATTGTCGCGAATTGATGATTTGCTGGATCGATTGAACGGTGCACAAGTATTCTCAAGGATGGACGTAGCTACAGGCTTCCATCAGCTTCGTATTGCCAAAGAGTGTGTTCCTATGACAGCATTCAGAGGTCCAGACTTATTCTATAAGTGGTTAGTAATGCCGTACGGCTTATGTAACGCTCTAGCCTACTTCGTCGATTTGATGAATCGAGTGTTCAGAGGAGTCTTGAATAAGTTTGTTCTGGTTTTTATTGATGATATCCTAATCTTCTTTAAGTCAAAGGCCGAACATGAAAAACATTTGGAGCAAGTTCTAGAAATTCTGAGAAAGAATGTATTGAAAGCTAAACTTTCCAAATGTATATTCTGGGAAGATGAAGTAAAGTTTCTTGGCCACGTCGTATCAAAAGTGGGAATTGCTGTGGATCCAAGTAAAATCACCGCTATTCAAAATTGGAAGCAGCCTAGTACTCCAACGGAAGTTCGAAGTTTTCTTGGATTAGCTAGTTATTATCGGAAGTTCGTTAAAGATTTTTCGAAGATATCTAGTTCCTTAACGAAGCTTACCAAGAAACATTCGAGATTCAACTGGACTCCCGAATGTGAGGAGGCTTTTCAGAAGCTAAAGTTAAGATTAACAACGGCTCCAGTGTTAACAATAATCGATGGAAATCAAGACTTGAAAGTCTGGACAGATGCCTCTAGAGAAGGCCTTGGTGCGGTATTAATGCAAAGAGGTCAGGTGGTTGCTTATGCTAGCCGTCAGCTGAAGCCGCATGAGAAAAACTACATCACTCATGATCTTGAGTTGTTGGTCATCGTATTTGCTTTGAAAATCTGGAGGCACTATCTTTTGGGTGAGAAATTCGAACTGTTTACGGATCATCAGTCGCTAAAGTATCTGTTCACCCAGAAAGACTTGAATCTTAGGCAGCAATGTTGGCTAGAATTTCTGGCAGCATACGATTTTGAGATTTTGTACACTCCAGGGAAAGCCAATGTTGTGGCCGATGCGCTAAGTAGAAAGAATGTAATGATCGCCAGTTTTATTATTACGACTTCATTGATGGATAAAATATATGCTCTTCAGAAGGACAATCACTTCATTGTTCTTTCTACACGGGCAGCCTTGTATTTAGGTTTTAGTAGGCTCTTTCTGGATAGCTGGAGCCGAAGATGGATTCGATCATTTATCTCTTTTTATGTTGTTCAGCTCCTATTGTACATATTATGTTTGTTTTCCGCTGTAGACATTTATGTATAGCTGAACTATATTTGTACTAAGTATGAACATGTATATTGTGTAACTCTGATGATTACGTTTAACCAGTGTATTATTTGTACATTATCGGGTGTATTTATTTATTTATGTTTTGTTATTATCTGTTTATGTGTTATATTCCAAAGATTACCCTTGACACCGTCGTACGGGGTTTTGAAAATTTAAATCAATTATTCGTATTTGATTATTTATTTTATATTGAATTTGGACAGTACTCTAAGTACCCGTAACTTCCCCATGAAGGAAAGAACGAATTGCTTTGAGGACAAAATGAATCAGAATGCAAATAGAAAAACATTTCATTGCTTATTACAACAATTCCATCAAAATACAAGAATATTACAGAGCATGAATAAATATTACACATAAAATATCAGAGATTTAAATTACATTTAAATACATCGCAACGGAAAATAATACAAAGCACAACTAAAGGAGATATACGGAGATAGAGCTTTCCGGATTTCATTCCAGCTGTAAATCAGGATCATGTGAATATAAATCTGCAAAACCAAAACTACTAGCTTCCCATGTAGAAAATAGGGGCACCCAGAGTTTAGGTTAAAACAATAAACTCCAGGTCAGTCATGTGACTGGTGTGAGAATAAAACAGTTATTAATCTTTATTTTAAAGTTAGGCAAATCAAGGGACCACGCCGTATAACATGGAACGAGTTTCCTTCCAAAAATACCAGTGCATAAATCAACAGCACAATGCTAAATAAAGAACAATGAAGCTATTATAAGACCCAGGTCCCATCACACAATGCAACACAAGACGGAGGATAGGGTTTAACCTTATAATAGCCAAAGAATGCTTGATACATTTATAAAAGATTATTTTGATATTACTATAAGTCTATAGTGTCAAAACAATTTCAATCATAAATATCAATCATAGACGGCATGGGTACCATATATCATGTCGCCATACTAGGCTCTACAATCAAAACCGCAAAGTCACGTATTTGGAAATTGGATTTCCATCTATGAACCGAGGTCAGGGATCGTCCTCTACAGATTCGAGACATTGTAGCCCGCTCCTCAGTCAAGCCTTTGGATCGTCAGGGCCGGTCCACCGATGTGGATTAAAATGCATGAACACTACGTTTCCCCACCCTATGGGGTGTCAATGAGCCAAATGACTCCATCGGCTCCACACAGTCACTGGTATATCCAAGGCTCCTCGCAACAGCAACAACCACATAAGTCAAACTCGTCAGGGCGTGTAAAACCACTGACGCCACTTCTAGCTAGAAGGAAACGCATGCCCTCCCTGAGGTCCTTCTCCCGTTTCTGGTTCACAACCGGGGTGTGAGGCTCGCGAATCAACGCTACACAAAGCTATGCCACATAGGCCGTTCTTTGATCATCCACCACAAGACTCTTCTTTTCAACAGAAGCCTTAATCACATTGCCACTTAGGAATCCCACACAGGCAATTCACTCCATGCGTTTGATATCCATCAATATACAACCTCTGAGCTTGTACGTCTCAGAGAAGGGCGTTAAGCAAGAGAATAAATTCTCTGCCGCCAAACAGATATATTTAATAGAAATCAATCACACAGAATAAAATCCAATGTCAGACACAGAGTCCATTTACAAGTTCGTTCTGGGTCTGAACGAAACCGGAGGCACCTAGTACCCCGCATATCCATCGATCTCCAAGTACGTCTGGACGATCACTAATTGATTTCCTTCTCTTGGGTGTACGGCCCAATCAAGATCATCAGTAATCACCCAAACGACGTGAAGACCTCCGGTCTTCGACCACCGTCTTCATCCTCGACACCACGTCGAATCAGTTATTCAAAATGGGATAAACCCGGTCTTTCTGAATAACTCACGTATATATAAACAAGTGTTACACAAACACAACATACGCCTCATTCCAATTCAGAATATTCTTTTATTCAAATATTCTTGTACTTTGGGAAATGTTCCCATTAATTTTATCAAAGATAAATTCTTTAAGTTTATTCTTTAATCTTCTTTTGAATATCAATTCAAACTAGTCGGGATTAGCGAACCACACCGAAGTAATCATTTATTTTATTTTCCAATCCCAACCTATTCATCCTATGAAGTAAAACTAGTCATACTTCATATCTAACACCACAGTGTTATCGGTAAATTCAATTACCATTTCATGTTCAAATCTAATTAAAGATTTAACTATCGCCTGGAGCAAAACTAGTGATACCCCATTCTCGACCTTTTCAATCTAATTAAAGATTCATTAAAACCCCACTTAGTTTTAATCTTCACAGAAATCAATATCTTGTCTTTAACTGGGTTAAAGAACCAATGTCATCTAAAACACGGTTCACAAAAACCCAAAATCACATTCATTAATTATTGGGTTAAAGAACAAGTGTTATTTAAAACAATGTTCACGATAAACCCAAGAATCAGTTCAAATTCAATTCTAATTAAATACCATTTAATTGGTATACTTCATTAAATCTAAATAAAAAGATTTAATCTTTTTCTCAACTGGGTTTAAGAACAGTGTTAATGAAGACACCATTCACGACAAACCCAAATCACATTTGATATTAAATACAAGGCTCTGAATAGAAAATATATCGGCTTATATTCAATATCAAATTCTACGACCAACAAATATCGTATTGGAAATAACGATATAAATATATCTTTCAAATTTCCATAACAATATATGTGTAATCACGAAATCCAACATCGAAATATTCCAAAGACAATTTCGATTCAAATCCATTCCAATTCAATTATTGGAAATCCTGGTTACTTTTAAAACCATTTCAAATTCAATTTATTTATTTCAAAAATAAATTGATTTTAATTCTAGTTCAAAACTAGTTCATTTCGATAAAAATCTATTTTTATCTTTTCAAATATGGAGTTTTTCATCCCAATTCTTCCCAAATCATTTCTTATGATTTTACATAAATTATTGATATTTTTAATAAATTTGTCAAGGCCCGTACAGTCGATTTCCATCAATGGCCATCGAACTGCACTTACAGCGACCTTTTTCAAATTTGATTTGGACATAATTCCAAATCAGCCGTTAGATTTCAAATTTCTAATATTCGTTAGGAAGCTCTTTTCGATACGAACCCAATGGTTCCGGTTTTAGGAGAATCCGACGGTCGGATCTCCCGTGATGTCCACTCGAAGTCAATGGTGGAAATTCGCGAACTGCCGCGGAGCGGCGCGTTCTATTCAGGCCATTATATAATATATATATTATATTTTGTCAATTTCCTTTTAAAACGTATTTTATAAATCGTTTTAAATTCGTTTTCAAAACGATTTCAACTTCATATTCAATTTCTAATCAAAATTGAATATTCCACATCATCGATATACAAGTGGTAATATTTTCAAAACGTTATATTTTGAAATCACTTTCTTTTCTATATTCATTATAAAAATGAATCAAATCGATATAAATATCGTTCACGTCAAAATGGCGTCAATCTAATCAACACGTTTTTATTCAACACATGAATTTTTATTCTATTCAACACATGAATTTTATTTTCAATTCAACACATGAATTTATTTTCTATTCAACTCATGAATTCATTTTCAATTCAACAAATGAATTTTCTTTCAATTCAACACATGAATTTTATTTTCAATTCAACACATGAATTTATTTTCAATTCAACACATGAATTTTCTTTCAATTCAACACATGAATTTTCTTTTATAATATTCCTTATTTTACAAATTGGAATGAGGCCCAATCAATTACCATATAATGTTAATTATATGGATTTTCTACAACACATGTATATAACAGCAACGATAAATCATCAACAATCATCCAGAGTGCACCACATAACTGCATGAGCATTAAATATAAATAATTAACGCTTACACAGTCTGTCAACCTATCGATTGACATACAACTAAACAATCGGGATTAGTGTACGTCAAATATCATCCCAATACCCGTGTGGGGTTTCAAAACAACAAACACAGATTTTATTTGTGCAGTTGGGCGATGTGTAAAATTTATCGTCCCAATCAATATCAGTCAAATCAGTGTATATAAACAAATCGTCCAATTTGTTTATAAATATTTATTTTATATACACGTTAAAAATTATATTTTTAACTATGAAATATTTTCCACTATAAAACATTTTATTTCATTCCACATCACACAATAAAATTTCACAACACAACAATCAAACAAACAAGTCATCCATGGTCTGTGGACGACGGGTGTCGGGTGCTGCTAAGCACCGTCTGCATCCTAGTATATATTTCAAACTAGAAAAAAGCAAGATTTAAAGTGAGAAGTTCTCACTGACCAGCTAAACCAACACCACGACTCTTCTTATGTTGAAATCTTCTCCGTGCTCGCCTTTTGTCACTTTCGTTGACCGTATCCACTACATATATAAAAATCACATTTTTATCATCTACTTTATACAAAAATCATATTTTTATATATAAAGATCATATTTTTATATCTCTACTACATATTTAAAAATCACTCCTTTACACCGCTACTTCCATGATAAAAAATATATTTTTATCTTGCTTTGGAGTATAATAAAAATTATATTTTTACCTCACTATATATATAATAAAAATCATATTTTTATTTCACTACATATATAAAAATCATATTTTTATATTCTCTATCATATAAAAATCTAATCGTTATCCTCACTTCTTTATGATAAAAATAAAGTTCATATTTTTATTTCACTTCTCATATGCATTTACAACGTGAAACGACCCAAACTTCCCCGTTGAAGGAAAGTAAGGATTGTTTGAGAACAACACACATCAGAACACAAAACATAAGAACATTTTATTGCTGATTACAACAATTACATCAGAGTACAAGAATATTCCAGAGTATGAATAAATAATACACATTGGAAATACAATATCAGAGATTTAAATTACATTTAGATAGCAGCGGAAAAATAATACAAATTTACAACCGAAAGGAATACACGGATACAGAGCTTTCCGAATATTGCTTCAGCTGTAGACCAGGATCCTGTAAATATGATATCTGCAAAACAAGCTACTCGACTGCCCGTGTGGAAAATATGGGCACCCGAGTTTGCCAGTGAAACAAACTACAGGTCAGTCATGGGACTGGTATGAGAAATCTTAACTAACCTATCTAATAATAAGGCTAATCACAGGACCACGCCGCTAACGCGGAACGGGTTTACTCCATTGGATTGCCAGTGCATAAAATAAAGTAAATCGTCAAATAGCGCAATGCTTTTTAGAAAAATGAAACCATTATAAGACCCAGGTCCCATCACACAATGTAACGCACGCCGGAGGATAGGGTTTTACCTTATAATGGTCAAAAGATGCTTGATACGATAAAACACGATACTAGAGTGTGTATATATATTTAAAACATTTCAAAGTAAATGTATCAATCCTAGACGGCATAGTACCCCATCCTACTATGTCGCCATATATAGGTATACAATCAAAACCGTGTGATGTCGTATTGGAAATTTGGGTTTCCATCTGAGTCAAGGCTAGGGAGGAGATCCTTACCGATTCGAGACACTCTAGCAATGCCCCAGGATTGGTACTCTGTCCAACCCTTGGATCCTGTAGGGCCGGTCCATACGTTAACGCTTAATGGATTGGCAATTCCTGAACACACGCTTCCCGGTCCTTTTGGACCTATAATACGGCCAGTGGCGACCGCATAAATCCGAGGCCTCGCAAAAATCCAACAACCACATAAGTAAATGTCTGGGCTCCATACCATAACACCACTTCTAGCTAGAAAGAAACGTGTGCACTCCCTGCGTTCCCTTCTCCCGTTTTAGACTCTACCGGGCTGTGAGGCTCGCGAAGTCACGATATACACAAAGCTATGCCTAAATAGACTGTGCTTTGATCATCAACCACAAGGCCTGCTTTTCAACAAAACCTTGATCATTTGCATCTTAGCATGCCACATTGTCAGACCCTACCATATTATTGATCATCTACCAATATATATATATATATATATATATATATATATATAACCTCTAAGCTCACACGTCTTAGAGAAGGGTGTTAAGTGAAGAATAAATTCTCCACCACCAAGCAGAAATATATAATCAGTAGCGTTCAACAAATACAGTAGAAAAGAATACAATGTCAGACACACAATCCATTTACAAGTCCGTTCTGGGTCTGAACGGAACAGGAGAAACCTGGGTGGTTCTCGTATATTCGGACAATTAACACATACGTCTAGACGACTACCACAGAAATCCCTTCAGGGTAGCTACTCCTATCGAGGACCTCAGTAGCAATACATCCATTGATGTGAAAACCGCCGGTCTTCAACACCGTCTTCATCTTCGACTCTTCATCGTCGTAATGATTATTCGGAATGGGTTAAACCGGTCTTTCCGAATAACTATCGTAATTTATAATTAAAAATCAAGTGCTATACAACATCCAACGCCTCATTCCATTTCAGAATATTCTTTTAAATAAAATATTCATATTGTTAGGGAAAGGTTCCCATAAATTTTATCAAAGATAAATTCCTTTAAAATATTCTTTAATCTTCATTTTAAAGATTTATTAAAATTGGGTTTTAATATCAAAATCATTATTAAATGATTATTCCAATTTAAGAAATAAATCTTATCTTTAATCGGGTTAAGAATCGATGTTATTTAAAACATTGTTCACGATAAACCCAAAATCATATTCCAATAAATATAGGATTTTCACAGAAATCAAGTCAATATATAATCGATATAAATTTATGTATCAGACCATTAATATAAATGGAATAACGGCAAAGCCTTTTAAATTCCATATGTAGTATCAGTCTTCTTTTACAGAATCTATCTCGAATATTATCGAATCCGATTCCCGCTTAATCCCAATTTAATATATATATTAAAATTGGAAAACTAGACTTTAGAAAATTCCTCTTTAAATCTTAATAAAAAGATTTATTAATTATAAATCACCTTTAAATGTTAATTTGAGTTAAAGAACAAAGGTCGTTTAAGAAACATAGTTCACAAAATCAATTTATTTAAGCAATTCCAAATAAATATTTTTAAAATGGAAAATTCTATTAAATCTTAATTTAATAATTTCATTCTAGTTAATAACAAGTTTATTACAAAAGGAATATCTTTTATCTTTTGTCCGTCCCAGAACGGACATAGACATCATCTTTTCATCTTTTGTTAAATATTCTTTAAAATATTCATTATAAAATATTCTTTGTATGAGAAGAATTTTCTATATAAAATATTCTTTATAAAACAGTATCCTTTATTTTAAAAGGTATTTGTACTATAATCTTCTTTATTCTAATATTCTTTATTTAAAAAGATATCCTTTATATAAAAAGATATTCTTTATTGGAATGCGACTCAACCAGTCACCATATAACTTTAGTTATATGGATTTCATACATTGAATGTATATATCAAGGAAAACAAATGATTATCAAACATCCATCCACATCCAGAGTGCAATATAAAACTGTGTGAGCATTAAAATGAAGTGATAACGCTCATCGCAGCCTGTCGATCTATCGATAGACATACAATTAAATATTGGGATTAGTGTATGTCAATTTTCATCCCAACACCCGTGTGGGGTTTCATCCAGTCAAACAAATAATAAATTATTTGTGCACTTGGGCGATGTGTGAAAATTATCGACCCAATCACATAAACAAGTCAGGCAACTTGTAAATGGAAGTGTAACATTTCGGTAACATAAAAGGTGAATTATTTGATGTATAATAATGATATCATTTATCAAAACAATGAATCTTCCTACTTATTCATTTGTATCAAAAAGTGAATTCTAATGTTAATTCACTTAAAATGAAATGTAATCTTTTTATATTACATAAACAAAATGATATTCTTTTATATTAAATAAAATGTAATATTTATATTACATTAAGAATGTAATTCTTTAATTTATTATTTTCATAACATCTAAAATGTAGATAAAATATACTCTGGTTTCATGTTTTATTTACAATAAAGAATGCAAATAAAGATGTATCTTTTGATTTCACATTTCATTTGTAATAAGAAATAAAAACATATCCTTTTATTTCATATTTTATTTACACCGAGGAAGGTAAATAAAAATAGTAACTTTCTATTTTTAGTTTCATTTGAAACAAGGATTGCAAATAAAAAGATGACTTTTAATTTTAATATTTTGTTTACATCTAAAGTTGTAAACAAAATGCTTCTTTTTACTATGGTGTTTATTGCCTCTAATTATGCAAATAAAAATATAATATTATAACTACCATGTTTATTTGCATCTAAATGTGCAAATAAAATAAAATATAATCTTTTATTTAATGTTTTGTTTGCAACCAAATTTCCAAGCAAAAATGTATATTTCTATTTCTAACTAAATCACAAAATAAAGATGTAATATTTGTTTACATCTAAAATTGTGAATAAAAAGGTAATTCTTAATTTAAAAGTAAAATGAAAGATTGAATTCATGTTTTATTCACATTGAAAGATGCAAATAAAAATGCAACTTTTAAAACAAAATTTTATTCATATCAAAATGCAAATCAAAAATGCAACTTTCATTTTGATGTTCTGTTTGCCTTTAGAGTTGCAAACCAAAAATGTAAACTTTAATTCAATGTCTTATTTGCAACAAGGAAAGCAAATAAATAAATATAACTTTTATTTTGATGTTATATTTGCATTGTGAAATGCAAATAAAAGAACAAATTCTATTTTTAATATATGTTTGTAACTGTAAATACAAATAAAAGGACAAGTTTTATTTTTAATGTATATTTACATTGGTAAATGCAAATAAAAGAATAAATTTTATTTCAAAGCATATTTGCATTGATAAAGGCAAATAAAAGAATAAATTTTATTTTCAATGTATGTTTGCATTAATGAATGCAAATAAAAGAATAAATTTTATTTTCAAAATATATTTGCACTTGTTAATACAAATAAAAGAATAAATTTTAATATATTTGCATTGGTGTATGCAAATATAAGAATAAATCTCAATTTAAATATATATATTTGCATTGGTGAATGCAAATAAAAGAGTAAATTTTATTAGCAATGAATATTTGCATTTGTGAATGCAAACAAAAGAATATATTATATTTTAATGTTCTTGTTTTTTTAAAAAAAATGTTACTTTCATTTCAAAAATCAAGTTTTGACAAAAATGATATTTTTAATTCCTCTAATCATATTTGACAAAATTGTTATTTTTACTTCTAGTTAAATAAATTTGACAAAACTTGATATGTTATTCACTAATCAATCTTTTGACAAAAATTTTCATTTTAAAACATGTCCTTATTACCACAATATTGATTTTGTCCAACCTAATCTGATTAACAAAATGTTAAAACCCCATTATCATCTAATTAACAAAAATGTTAATTTTGTCCAATATAATTTCAATAAACATTTTCAATGCAAAAATGTAGTTTTTAATTACCTTAGACATTTTCAATGCAAAAATGTATATATTTTTTTATTTACCATACAACATTTTAAATGCAAAATGTATAAATATATTTTTTCTTCTTTCCTAATCTAATTATGTTTTAAAACATAAAAGACACCTCATATTACTAATCATGTTTTTACACAAAATGATAATTTATTTTAATCTTTTATTTGAATCAAAACATGAAAAAAAATTGTTTTTATTTTTCACTTCAAATTTTGTGACATTCATGAATATAAAATATTTTATATCTATGTAGCAATATATGATTTTGTTGTATACATACAATTCCTAACAGACATTCATACACAATCAACATTGAAACAACAACATAAATTTCATATGGAATGAATATATATATATATATATATATATATTATACAATAAAATAAATAATTAAATTTAAATAGATATCTCACATTGGTTGTAAATTTGGATTTGCCTGAATTTCCTGATCTGCTCTATTTTGGTTTTGGTTGGTTCCATGTGGTAGATATCGTCGCTGCGAATTCAACGCATTTTGTTTCGACTGATTCTGTGTCCGTATGAAAGAGTTATTAGCTTTATAAGTTTAACGACATATTAGATAATTAATTTAATAATTATTTTCCTTAATAACCTTGATTACACTAATCAGGATTAAGGCCATCTTCTTCCCGCTCTTGTCTGAAGCTTCATCGCAACCTAGGGTTGCATCACTCACGCACTACAGAGCCCCGGATCCAGATCTGAGCACGCCACGCCATCCACCGTCGAGTCGCCGTCCATCCCCCAGAGAGCCGCCAAGTTCGAACCCCCCCTTCAGCACCAAAAACCGCTCCGACTTCATCCCCTGCCGGCCACGATTTTGGCTTAATCACTCAACAGAAATTCATCAATGCCGTACCAATTTCATGCTCTTGAAAATCTCTTGAACTTGGCTTTGAAATCACCTCCTAATTCGAATCTATTTAGGAGATTTTGATGGTTTAATTTCAGAGTTCGGTGACCATCAAAAATAATATACGGCGGCTGCTGTATTTCGATTTAGGGCTAGGGTATACAGAACGAAATACGTGTATTTATAGGGTTTTAATTTATTTATTTTTCCAATTTTATCTGTATGTTCCTATAACCTCCAAATCAAACGCAACGAGTGTCGCACCTAGCTAATAACCCCCGTCCCGGACACATTGGAACATGTTTCGTAACCCAGTTCGGCTGTTACCATATGTTTTTCTTTAAATTTAATTATAAATCATTAATTATTAAATTCAAACGTACATTTTAAATTACCGGGGCCACATACTACCTCAGAAAAATCCAGAAAAATTATTTTTAGCTTTGTTTTGACGATACGGTTCTAATGAGACTAATTTCGTTGAATTCTGAGACTGTTTGAAAAATGGCCCTTTTTAAGTCGTTTAAATTCATTTGAAATTAACAAAACACATTTTCTTTTGCTACGCTCACATATTAATTCGAAAAATTTTGAAAAATTAAACTTAGCAATAATTTGACATTCCGGATCCAACAAAAGTGGTTTCGTCGAAAACGGAGGTCGTTTGAAAATTGACTATTTTCAAGGGTTATAAATTTAATATTAAAAATACATTTTTAAACAAATAATTTCTGAAACTCGAAATATATAAGTGTTTATAATTTTTCAATGCAGAAACATCATTCCGGACTCAATGGAAGTGGTTTCGAGTCCAAATTCCTTCGTATGTGAAAAGTAGCCCTTTTGGGCCATATATATTATAATATATAAATTCTACAGCGACCTTTCTAAAAATTGAACTGGCCATAACTTTTGATTTTTAAAACGAAATTTCGATTTTTCAGATTCGTTAGAAAGATATTATTAAACAGATTTAAATATTTTTGGTTTCACCCAATTCTGATTTATTTTGAATCCTGTACATTCAGTCAAAGTTTAAATTCAAAATTTCAAACTACCGCGCCATTTCTAACTCCGTTTATAATTAAAATTAAATTTATTCGTCTCAACTTCGATTAAAATAAATTTTTAACCATTATTATTAAAATAAATTATTTTATATTTCCACAATTTCAATAAAATTTTCTAAAATAAATTTTTTAAATTGGTTCAGAATTTGCGGGTTGTTACACAACGCTTCTTTCTATATAAAAATTATATTTTTATATTTCTACTTCATATATAAAGATCGAATTTTTATTTCGACGCTATAAAAATCTTGTCTTTCTATTATAAAAATATCGAATTTCCTATATAAAAATATCTCCTTTACTACGATAAAAAAAGTATAATCTTTACTATGATAAAAATATAATCTTTACTATGATAAAAATGTAATCTTTACTATGATAAAAATATAATCTTTACTATAAGCTAAAAATCATATTTTAATTACTTCTATACTATAAAAATCATATTTTTATTTCGCTAACTTCATAATAAAATAAAAATCAAATCTTTTTGCATATAAAATTCTATTCTTTTTATTTTAGAAAAGTTATTCCTTTTCGTGTTAAAAATCCCAACCTTTCTTCTTTATAAAAATCCAACCTATTCAAATCAAATATCACTTCTTTATCATTTTAAAAATATAAAATTTACTTCATTTCAAATATAAAATTGTTCTATTTATAAATCTCATCTTTTAGCAAATTAAAAATCTACTCCTTACTTTCTAAATAAAAACAAAGCTTTTAAATAAATAAAAATCGAAGTTTTTAAAATAGAAATTAAAGAAAACTTACAGTATTTCTTTTTGGGGGTTCACCTCGCCGGAGAAGGGGTGTTGGAGGCTCGCAGTCGGGGTTGGGGTTCGCGAGGGCGGCACCGGAGTTCTTCGGGGCTGGAGCGTCCAGGGGGGGTTCTAGGGTTGCGGCGACGGTTTTTATTCAGAGGGGGGCGCGGTTTTTAGAAGAAGAGGATGAGGAGGAGGAGGAGAGAGAAGCGCGCGAGGGGAGAGAGGTGTGGTGGCCCCGCCCTGGGCGGCGGCGGCGTTGAACCGAGGGGGGAGGGGGGTGACGAGATCGCGATCCCCCCTTCCATTTTTTTTATTTCTGTTCAAAATGATATCGGGGGGGATGAGAGGGTATAAGGGGGGAGAGAGGGGTTATTTTTTACTATTATTATTTAATTTCAAAAAGCTCCTTTTTATTTCGACCTCGAAATCGAACCCACCGATTGTCGTTCATAGCTAATTACCCCCATTCCGAACACAATGGGATATGTATCGCAAGCTGATTCGATCGTTTCGGTCAGTTTTCGTCAAAATCAAAATATAAATCTATATATTGAATTTGAACGCACATTTTATTTTACCAAGGCCACATACTGACTAGAAAAATTCCCGAAAAATATTTTCTAGCTTCGTATTGACGATACGGTCCTAACAAAACTGATTTCGTCAAATTCTGAGGCTGTTTGAAAAATGTCCATTTTTCAGTCGATTAAAATTAACTAAAACTGGTCAAACGCGTTTTCCTTTGCCATGCTCACATATTGATTCAGAAAATTACGAATTTTGAAACCTAGCAATAACTTGATATCACGGATCCAACAAAAGTGGTTTCGTCGAAAACCGAGGTCGTTTGCACAATTTCCATTTTTAAGGGCCAGAATTCCATAGCGACTATTCTGAATTTTCAACTGGGCATATCTTTTTATTCCCGCTATGAAAATTCAATTTTTTGGATTTGTTGGAAAGATATTCTCAATTAGATTCAAATACTTTTGGTTTCACTAAAATCCGGTTTATTTAGAATCCTGCACATTCATTTGAACTTTGAAATCGAATTTTCGAATTACCGCGCCATTTTCAATTCTTTTTATAATTAAAAATAAATATTTATATTCTAACATCGAGCTATATAAATATATATGTTCTAATTCTGTTCAAAATAAATTTCTCGTCGTTATTATTTAAAATAATTCATTTTAAATAATCAAAATTCGCTAAAATTGCCAAAATAAAAATTCTAAATTGGCTTAGATTTCCGGGTTATTACAATCTCCCCCACTTAAAACTTTTCATCCCCGAAAAGGAACGAAGCCGAAAGTTGTTTAACTAATCTACTCAACTTTCATTATTTTCTTTACGGCTTAAGTTCTTCAACTTTTCAGTTTCCAAGAACTTTTCAAATTTTTCATAAATTTGGCTAACACCCTAAATTTTCGAAAAATTTCGCCATAACCTCCCCTGCACCGGGGACTTCGGGATATTTCAAATAGTCTCCCATGGCCCTAATCAATCCAAAAAGAAAAGGAAACAGCCAAGCGACTAGCTAATCGGCTCATAAAATCATCCAAACCCAATAAATTTGTAAACATGTACCTATTTGTCGGGCAAACAATTTTATTCTTCTGCTCTAGCCTCCTTGCTATGACCTGTTCAATGTATAGACATGTATATGCATGCAATTCCAAACAAATTTCAATACAATCCACTATTGGGTTCAATTTGGCTAAAGGTTCAACATTTAAATTAATCATACAATAATCAAACAACACAACCATCAATCAATTAGTTGATCATTGTTTCAAATTCATAATTTTGATACATATTAAAAAATCACATTTTTGATGCCAAATCACAACAATAAGCCCTATCTAGTTTTGGTTCTCACACCAGTTAATTGGAAATATATAGAAATCTCACTTTCGTCACTCGAAATTGAATACTGGTGATGGTATACTTCATCATCAGGAGCATGTCCGGGCGACTAGAGTGTGACTCTATATCCACCCAATATATTAAAACTTCGAATACATGTGGATCAGACGTATATGCAATATCTTTATATATTGGACAGTCCAAATTCAATATAAAATAAATAATCAAATATGAATAATTGATTTAAATTTTTAAAACAAAAGTTGTTTTCAATTTTATTTTCAAAATATCACTCTTTACATTCGTTCTAGGATACTACTGATCCCATCTCTAACGAGTCATTCTCATTAGATATTACTAATCCAACATCTGATGAATTCTTTCATTTGGTTCTAACGTGTCTTGTTCTCGAGCTTTGATACCACGTACGAATTCTTAGAGTAGATAATATTAAAGCTCTGATACCACGTTGTAACGACCCTAAAACCCCGTACGACGGTGTCAAGGGTAATCTTTCGAATATAACACATAAACAGATAATAACAGAACAGAAATAAAAAAATACACTAGATAATGTACAAATAATACAATGGATAAACGTAATCATCAGACTTACACAACATACAGGACCATGCTTAGTACAAATATAGTTCAGCTATACATAAATGTCTACAGCGGAAAACAAACATAATATGTACAATAGGAGATGAACAGCATAAAAACAGATAAATGATGGAATCCATCTACAGCTCCAGCTATCCAGAAAGAGCCTGCTAAAACCTGAATACAAGGATGCCCGTGTAGAAAGAGGGGCATCTGAGTTTGCAAGGGAAAAGCAAACTACAGGTCAGTCATGGGACTGGTATGAGAAATCTACTTAACACATTTTATAATATGGCTAATCACAGGACCAACCCACTTTCGCAGAACGGGTTTACTCCATTGGATTGTTGGTGCTTTAAAACAAGTAAATCTTTTAAACATCGCAATGGCTTTTATAAAATGAAGACATTATAAGACTCAGTTCCCATCACACAATGCAACGCAAACCGGAGGATAGAGTTTTACCTTATAATGGCCAAAATATGCTTGATACGAATAAAACAAAAGAATTTGATATTATTACTAGTGTTTATATGTTTTAAAAAAACAATTTCAAATCATAAGTATCAATCATAGACGACATGAGTACCATATATCTTGTCGCCATACATAGGTATACAATCAAAAACCACACAGTCACGTATTTTGAAATTGGATTTCCATCATGAACCATGGCAAAAGATAGTCCTTACCGAATTCGAGACGCTCTAGCACGCCCCTCAGGCAAGTACTCAGTCAAGCCTTTGGATCGTCAGGGTCGGTCCACCGATGTAGATTAAAATGCCTGAACACTACGTTCCCCCGCCCTTTGGGGCGTAAATGAGCCAACGAATGACTCCATCGGCTTCACACAGCCACCGATATATCCGAGGCGCCTCGCAATGGCAACAACCACACAGGTGAAAATAATATATATGTCATCCAGTTTAAGCACTGACACCACCTCTAGCTAGAAAGGAACGCATGCCCTCCCTGATGTCCTCTCCCGTTTCTGGTTCATACCGGGGTGTGAGGCTCGCGAATTCACGTTATACACAAAGCTATGCCACACAGGCCGTGCTTTGATCATCAACCACAAGACTTTGCTTTTCAACAGAAGCCTTGATCATCTGCCACTTAGGCGTGCCAAATAGGCAATTCACGTTATGCGACTGATTTCTATTGATATATAACC
Organism: Allium sativum; assembly: GCA_030737875.1. Classification (NCBI taxonomy): domain Eukaryota; kingdom Viridiplantae; phylum Streptophyta; class Magnoliopsida; order Asparagales; family Amaryllidaceae; genus Allium; species Allium sativum. The sequence goes on along the minus strand of CM060927.1, from coordinate 252,447,059 downwards.
TCTGAGCTCGTACGTCTCAGAGAAGGGCGTTAAGCAAGAGAATAAATTCCCCGCCGCCAAACAGATATATATATTTAATAGAGATCAATCAGCACATAACAAAATCCAATGTCGGACACACAGTCTAGGGTATGAACGAAACCGGAGGAACTTTATACCGCATACCCATCGATCTCCAAGCACGTCTGGACGATCACCACTTATTATCTATATTTCGGGATGCCTCCCAATCAAGACATCGGTTACCATCGAACCGAGGTGAAGATCTTCGGTATTCAAACACCGTCTTCATCATCGACTTCTTATCGCCGATCAATTATTTGAAATGAGATTTAACTCGGCCTTTTCAAATAATTCACGTATATTTAGAATTAAATCAATTCATTTCAATGATTAAATTATTCGACAACAACTCACGCCAAACACATTCAACCATCAAATATCCACTAAACCGGGTAAATTCGGTTTATTTCCCTTCCATATCGTTTATAATATTTTATAACGATTTATCGCTATTTTTATTTATTTAAAAAAATAACCAATTTATTCAAATGACGCTTCAGGCCATAACGCGGTCGTGGCTCTGTTTTTCTTCAGATTTGATTTACACATATCTGAAAATCTAATCGTTGGATCTTCACAAATTTTATATCATTAGAAAGATCTTTTCAAAACGAATCCAACGGTTTTAGTTTTGGGAAAATCCGACGGTCGGATCTCCCGGTACACTCTTTTGAAGTTTTGATTTCAAAATACGAAAAACAGCGCTAGAATCGATTATATTTATATATAAATACAAATATAATTAAATTAAATCAAATAACGATGCTGCAGTTCGTATTTCGAAATCGAAACTTCAAACGAGTGTACCGGGAATCCTACCATCGGATTTTCCCAAAACTGAAACCGTTGGATTCGTTTTGAAAAGATCTTTCTAATGATATAAAATTTGTGAAGATCCAACGGTTAGATTTTCAGATATGTGTAAATCAAATCTGAAGAAAAACAGCGCCACGACTGCATAATGGCCTGAAGCGTCGTTTAAATAAATTGGCTATTTTTTTAAATAAATGAAAATAGCGATAAATCATTATAAAAAATTATAAACGATATGTAAGGGAAATAAACTGAATTTACCCGGTTTAGTGGATATTTGATGGTTGAATGTGTTTGGCGTGAGTTGTTGTCAAATAATTTAATCATTGAAATGAATTGATTTAAATTCTAAATATATGTGAATTATTTGAAAAGGCCGAGTTAAATCTCATTTCAAATAATTGACCGGCGATAAGAAGTCAATGATGAAGATGGTGTTTGAATACCGAAGATCTTCACCTCGGTTGGATGGTAACTGGTGTCTTGATTGGGAGGCATCCCGAAATGCAGATAATAAGTGGTGATCATCCAAACGTGCTTGGAGATCGATGGGTATGTGAGGTATATAGTGCCTCCGGTTTTGTTCAGACCTAGAACGAACTTGCAAATGGACTGCATGTCCGACATTGGATTTTGTTTTGTGCTGATTGATCTCTATTAAATATATATCTGTTTGGCGGTGGGGGATTTATTCTCTTGCTTAACACCCTTCTCTAAGACATACGAGTTCAGAGGTTATATATCGATAGAAATCAGTGGTATAGCGTGAATTGCCTGTGTGGCACGCCTAAGTGGCAGATGATCAAGGCTTCTGTTGAAAAGCAAAGTCTTGTGGTTGATGATCAAAGCACGGCCTGTGTGGCATAGCTTTGTGTAAAACATGAATTCGCGAGCCTCACACCCCGGTATGAACCAGAAACGGGAGAGGACATCAGGGAGGGCATGCGTTCCTTTATAGCTAGAGGTGGTGTCAGTGCTTAAACTGGCTAACATATACATTATTTTCACCTGTGTGGTTGTTGCTGTTGCGAGGCGACTCAGATATATCGATGACTATGTGAAGCCGATGGAGTCATTCGTTGGCTCATTTACGCCCCCAAAGGGTGGGGGAACGCAGTGTTCAGGCATTTTAACCACATCGGTGGACCGGCCCTGACGATCCAAAGGCTTGACTGAGTACTCGCATGAGGCGTGGGCTAGAGCGTCTCGAATTCGGTAAGGACTATCTTTTGCCTTGGTTCATGACGGAAATCCAATTTCCAAATACGTAACTGTGCGGTTTTTGATTGTATACCTATGTATGGCGACATGATATATGGTACCCATGCCGTCTATGATTGATACTTATGATTTGAAATTGTTTTTTTGAAACATATAAACACTAGTAATAATATCAAATTCTTTTATTTTACTCGTATCAAGCATATTTTGGCCATTATAAGGTAAAACTCTATCCTCCGGTTTGCGTTGCATTGTGTGATGGGAACTGAGTCTTATAATGGCTTCATTTTATAAAAGGCATTACGATGTTTAAAAGATTTACTTGTTTTAAAGCACTGGCAATCCAATGGAGTAAACTCGTTCCGCGAAAGTGGCGTGGTCCTGTGATTAGCCATATTATAAAATGTGTTAAGTAGATTTCTCATACAAGTCCCATGACTGACCTGTAGTTTGCTTTTCCCTTGCAAACTCGGGTGCCCCTCTTTCTACACGGGCAGCCTTGTATTCAGGTTTTAGCAGGCTCTTTCTGGATAGCTGGAGCTGAAGATGGATTCTATCATTTATCTCTTTTTATGTTGTTCAGCTTCTATTGTACATATTATGTTTGTTTTCCGCTGTAGACATTTATGTATAGCTGAACTGTATTTGTACTAAGTATGATCCTGTATACTGTGTAACTCTGATGATTACGTTTATCCAGTGTATTATTTGTACATTATCTGGTGTATTTATTTATTTATTTATTTATTTATTTTTGTTCTGTTATTATCAGTTTATGTGTTATATTCCAAAGATTACCCTTGACACCGTCGTACGGGGTTTTGGGGTCGTTACATGTAACAACCCGGAAAATCTGAGCCAATTTAAATTTTTTAATTTAGCTATTTTTGTGAATTTAAAATATTTATAATAAATATTTTAAATAATAATGACGAAAAGTAAGTTCGAATCAATGTTTGAAAATAAATATAATTAATTTTAATTATAAACAAGGCCTTATATGGCGCGGTAGTTTCAAAATTTCAATTCAAACTTTGACGGACTATACCAGGAGCAAAACAAAACGGATTTTAGTGAAACCAAAAATATTTAAATCTATTAGTGAATATCTTTCTAATGAATCTGAAAAATCGAGGTTTCGCAGCGGAAGTGTGGTATCAGAGCAGAACGAATCCAATGTGACGATCTCAAAACCCCATGCTACAGTGTTAAGGATAATCATTGGAATATAAAACATTAATCATCATTAGCAGAGTACAGATAATAGCATAAACAAGAAATAGAATAATTTACACAAATATGACAGCGGAATCATATACATATATCACTCCATCAGAGAGCACAGTGCAGGATACAACTTAGTGCATAATAATACATAATCAGTCTACATCGCCTGTGGCAGAATCACATATATAGAGAGTACATAAACGAAACATCAGTCTACATCGCCTGTGGTGGAATCATATACATATACAATAATGGCGGAAAAATCATAGTCATCAACATGTGGTCAAGCCTCGCCATGAGCCAAAAGTGCACCTCTGCTGCGGTGCCAAGCCAAAATACGTCAGCCACCTGTAACTAGGTTGCTGTGTGAAAATAAGGGCACCCGAGTTTGCAAGGTGAAACAAACTCCGAGTCAGTCATGAGACTGGTATAAGAAATCTACTTAACTAATTAAACCACAATTATAAGAAAAATCAAAGGACCACACCACTTTCGCGGAACGGGTTTACTCCAATGAGTGCTAGTGCATGAAATAAAGTAAATTATTAAATCATCACAATGCTTTTTATAAAAATCAAGCCATTATAAGACTCAAGACCCATCACACAATGCAACACAAGCCGTAGGATAGAGTTTTACCTTATAATGGCCAAGAGATGCTTGATACATATAAAACAAAAGTGTTTGATATTATTACTAGTGCATATATGTTTCAAAAGCAAATTCAATCATAAATATCAATCATAAACGGCATGGGTACCATATATCATGTTGCCATACTAGTAATACAATCACATCCGCAATTTCGTATTGGAAATTGGATTCCATCATGAGTCGAGGCAAGGGGCAAGCTCCTCTCCGTTCGAGACACTCTAGCAAATGCCTCAGGATCGCACATAGCGGTCCTTGGAATACGCTGGGCCGGTCCTCTCTTAGTTTTGAGGATTGGCAACTCCTGAACACACGTTTCCCGGTCCTTGCAGACCTATAATCGAGGCGCCTCGCATTCCAACAACCACACAGGTGAAAAGTATATATAAATGTCAGGGATGGTAAGTCGCTGACACCACCGTAGCTAGAAAGAAACGTCGTGTTTTCCCAGCGGTCCATATCCCCTTTTTGACTCATACCGAGGTGTGAGGCTCGCGAATCCACGCTATACACAAAGCTATGCCACACAGGCCATGCTTTGATCATCAACCACAAGACTTTGCTTTGCAAAAGAAGCCTTGATCATATGCCACTTAGGCATGCCAAACAGGCAATCCACTCCATGCGACTGATTTATATCGATATATAACCTCTGAGCTCGTACGTCTCAGAGGAGAGAGTTAAGCAAGAGAATAAATTCTCCGCCGCCAAACATATATATATTTAATAGAGATCAATCAGCACAGAAAAAAATCCAATGTTAGACACACAGTCCATTTACAAGTTCGTCCTGGGTTTGAACGAAGCCGGAGGCACCAAATTCCTTGCATATCCGTACAATCAACATTACGTCCAGACGGCTACCACTTCAGCTCCTTCAAGGTAGCTACTCCTATCACGAGCATCAGTAGCGCGCATCCATCCAATGTGAAGATCGTTGGTCTTGAACCATCTTCATCTCTTCGACTTCTAACCGTCAATCGATTATTTGAAATGAGAATCAACTCGGCCTTTTCAAATAATCCACGTATATTTAGATTTTCAAATAAATTCTTCACATGGTTCAATCGTTCGACATTCACATTTCAGTTCTTTAGTATAGTTTTCATGTCAAACACATTCAACCATCAAATATCAATCAAACCAAGCAGAATCGGTTTATTTCCACTCTATATCGCCTATAATATTTTATAACGATATATCGCCATTTTTATTTATTTAAAAATGACCCTATTTAATTAAACGACGCTTCAGGTCGTGCCGAGGCACTGGCGGTGTTTTTCCCAAAATTTGTTTTACACATATCTGAATCTAACCGTTGGATTTCAACAAAGTTTATACCATTGGGAAGATATTCCCAAAGCGAACCCAACGGTTCCCGTTTCGTGAAAATCCGATGGTCGGATCTTTCAGTATAATCGTTTGAAGTTACGATTTCAAAACGCGAACTACACGGCCTTGATTCGTTTTAATTTAATTTATATTTATATTTATAAATATAATTCATTCGACGATTTCAATATCGTTTTCACTTCAAATATTTCACTAACACCTTTATATTTCGAAAAATTTCGCCATAACCTCCTTTGTACGGGAAGGGGTTTTGAAATTTATTGGGCCGTATTAGGTACCCAGTAAATCCTAATAAGCATACACATATTTATAGTGATATATTCCGGTGTCCACAGGGGAGTGTGTATAGATCATAACTCCAGAGAATAAATTCTCATCACCCTATAAATGATTTTTGTGCCTTAATGGCCAGAGAGATGTGTTTATTGTCATCTCCAGATCCATATGGGGTTTTTTATTAATCTTGCAATTTACCTTTACACTTTATATAGTCCAGATCAGTCATCACTTCAACCTGTAATATATAGTCATCGCCATACAAGCCTCTCGCTCGTATGGTAAATCTTCAACCTCGTCACACAAGCTCCAAATGCTTATGTGGTATATGATGAAGTATGCCTATCGTCAAGAAGTATGCCATGTAGTGTAGTTCAAAATTAATTGTTACTATCCTATGGTGAAGTTTATTATTACACACAGAACAACTAGCACTCCGCATCCAATGGCATTCACAGGAGTTGATATAATAATAAAATTTGCACATCCAACTCGTTAAGGTTTACCTATTTGTCGGGCACGCAAATAAATTCTTTACTCAACATCTAATCCATTTCCTGTTCAACACATGTATATATATATATATATGAGCAAAACTAAGCTAAAAATCATATTTCTAGCGAACAAAGGTTTATCTCCACTTATGGTTATTTTTAACACTTCACGTTTCACTTAAAAATGATATTTTCGTCGAACTAAAATATATTTCAACACATGATTATTTTATTTAGTTCCTATACATGTTAAAAATAATATTCATAGCAAACAAATATTTATTTCAACCTTGTATATTTTTAGCAATTCACACACATGATAAAAATGATATTTTTATCATCAAAAATATTTATTCAACACATGATTTTTTTTAACACTTCATATTCTCAATAAAAATTTATTTTTTATTGTTCGATCTTTTTATTTAACACATGAACTTCTCATCACATGAGCTTCTCAACACATGAGCATTTCCACACATGGATATATTTTATATGGTTTGTACATATAAGAAAGATGTAATTTTTTTAGTTGAAACAATTTATTTAAAATACGAATATTTTTCATACTTCATATATATAATAAAAATGTGATTTTTATTGTAAAAACAATTTATTTATTCGACACATGAATTATTTTTCAACACATGAACTTCTCAACATATGAGCATTTCCACACATGGATATAGTTTCAACACATGACTTTTGTTTCAACACATGAAAGCAATTTCAACATATGAAAATAATTCTAACACATGAATATTATTCAAAATTTCGGCAGCATAACGGCAGGGTAGTTAAAACCGGCACCGTCTCGAGTACGGCTCCTCGATCTACCTTAAAACCTCGTGGTTTTTGACAATGGGGATTTCATACATCTAATTCGCACGCAGGCGAGTATGATTTTTCTTTTCCACAATTTATTTCAATCACAAATGGGTATTTTTCAACCACAACCAAACAATATCAACCACAAACAATTCTATCAACCATTCGCATTATTCACCAAATTTTTCACACCAATTCACAAATAATAAATATCGTCCATGGTTTGCGGACGAGGGGAGTGTATATATATATATATATTCGTATATAAATATATTTTATTTCCATTCTAACACACATATCATTTATACAATGCATGTATAATTCATACTTCGCTCCTATAACTTACACAACGCATGTACATGAGGTATACGACACATGTATAATTTATATTTCGCTTATATAATTTGTACATCACATTTCAATTCATATTTCAGTTTAGAAATCTCACATTGGTTTTCGAGATGCTAAAAATCGTAGCTAGCTCAGAAAAATCCACGGTCTCTTCTAGATTGTAGAGAGCGTCCTTGCGGTCACGATGTCTCCCGTTTCATCAAATTTCGTTAACACACCTTAAAGATATGATTTTTCAAAGTTTGCAACACTTAAAAGTGTTATTTTCTGAAGCGACCCAAACTTCCCCGATCTCCGAAGAGAAGAGAAAGAACGAATTACTGTGAGGACAAGACAAATCAGAACGCAGACGGAAGAACATTTCATTGTATATTACAACAATTCCATCAGAATACAAGAATGTACAGAGTATGAATAAATGAAATACATTCGATAAATATCAGAGATTATAATACATTACATAGCAGCGGAAAATAATACAAAATACAACCGAAGAAGATACATGGATACAAAGCTTTCTGGATATCGTTCGAGCTGTAAACCAGGTTCCTGTGAATATAAATCTGCAAAACCAAAACTACTAGCTACCCATGTCAAAATAAGGGCACCCAGAGTTTAGGTTAAAACAATAAACTCCAGGTCAGTCATGGGACTGGTATGAGAACTAAAACAGTTAATCTTTATTTTTAAAGTTAGGTAAATCAAGGGACCACGCCGTATAACACAGAATGGGTTTCCTCCCAAGAATACCAGTGCATAAAACAAACAGCGCAATGCTAAATAAGGAAAAATGAAGCTATTATAAGACCCGATCCCATCACACAATGCAACGCAAGTCGGAGGATAGGGTTTTACCTTATAATAGCCAAGAATGCTTGATACGTTTAAAAACAAATCACTTATTATTACTATAAGTGTATAGTGTATAAAACAACTTCAAATCATAAGTATCAATCATAGACAGCATAAGCGCCCCATCCCATTATGTCGCCATATATAGGATTGCAACTAAAACCGAAACTTCACGTATTGGAAGTTGGATTTCCATCTGTGAACCGAGGCAAAAGATAGTCCTCTACCGATTCGAGACGCTCTAGTCCGCCCCTCAGGTCAGAGCTCGAGTGACCTTTGGATCGTCAGGTCCGGTCCACCGATGTGGATTAAAATGCCTGAACACTGCGTTTCCCCGCCCTTTGGGGCGTAGGTGAGCCAACTAAATGACTCCATCGGTTCGAGAACGGCCGATATATCTGAGGCGCCTCGCAACAACAACAACCACATAAGTCAAACTCGTCAGGACGTGTAAAACCACCGACGCCACTTCTAACTAGAAAGAAACGCATGTCCTCCCTGAGGTCCTTCTCCCGTTTTTGGTTCACACCGGGGTGTGAGTCTCGCGAATCCACGCTACACAAAGCTATGCCACACAGGCCGTGCTTTGGTCATCAACCACAAGACTTTGCTTTTCAACAGAAGACTTGATCATTTTCCACTTAGGCATGCCACACAGGCAATTCACTCCATGCGATGGATATCCATCAATATATAACCCCTGATCTCGTACGTCTCAGAGAAGGGCGCTAAGCAAGAGAATAAATTCTCCGCCGTCAAACAGATATATATTTAATAGAAATCAATCACACAGACTGAAATCCAATGTCAAACACACAGTCCATTTACAAGTCCGTTCTGGGTCTGAACGAAACCGGAGGCACCTAGTACCCCGCATATCCATCGATCTCCAAGTACGTCTGGACGACCACTAACTGATTCCCTCCTCTTGGGTGTACGGCCCAATCAAGATCATCAGTAATTATCCAAACGACGTGAAGACCTCCGGTCTTCAACCACCGTCTTCACCTTCGACTTATCGTCGTATCAGTTATTCAGAATGGGATAAACCCGGTCTTTCTGAATAACTCGCGTATATAATAAACAAGTGTTACACAAACACAACATACGCCTCATTCCAATTCATCAGTCACTAACCGTAAATTAACAAGAGAATAATTCCCCAAATATTAACCCCGAAGGCCGAAACCAACATCAGATCAATATCCAGAAAATCATCCGGCTTAGCTAGCTGACAATTAGTTTCTAAATTTCACATTCTTAGGGAAAGGTTCCCATTAATTTTATCAAAGATAAATTCTTTTAAATTTATTCTTTAATCTTCTTTTGAATATCAATTCAAACCAATCAGGATTAACGAAACTTACTGAAGTAATCATTTGTTTTAATTTCCCAACCCCAACCTATTCATCCCATGAAGTAAAACTGGTCATACTTCATATCTAACACCACGGTGTTATCGATAAATTCAATTACCATTTCACGTTCAAATCTAATTAAAGATTTAACAACCGTCTAGAGTAAAACTGGTGATACTCCATTCTCGATCTTTTCAATCTAATTAAAGATTCATTAAAACTCCACTTAGTTTTAATCTTTGACTAGGTTAAAGAATCAGTGTCATTTAAAACACGGTTCACGATAAACCCAAAACCACATCACATTTCAATCAGTCCCTAACCGTAAATTAGCAAGTGAGCAATTCCCTAAGTATTAACCCCGAAGGCCGAAACCAACATCAGATCAATACCCCAGAAACCATTCAACTTAACTAATCTCCAGTTAGTTTCTGATTTTCTTAACTCCTTTGGGTCTAAGAACAGTATTATTGAAGATACCGTTCACGACCACCCAAAATCACATTCCATTAATTATCGGGTTAAAGAACAAGTGTTATTTTAAAACACTGTTCACGATAAACCCAAAAATCAATATCAATTCAATTCCAATTAAATATTATTTAATTGGTACACCTCATTAAATCTAAATAAAAAGATTTAATCTTTTTCTCAACTGGGCTTAAGAACAGTGTTAATGAAGACACCATTCACGACAAACCCAAATCACATTTGATATTAAATACAAGGCTCTGAATAGAAAATATACCGGCTTATATTCAATATCAAATTCTACAACTAACAAATATCGTATTGGAAATAACGATATCTATATATCTTTCAAATTTCCATAATATCTGTATCATCATGAAATCCAACAACGAAATATTCCGAAGACAATTTCGATTCAAATCCCTTCCAATTCAATTATTGGAAATTCTAGTTATATTTCAAAACCATTTCAAATTCACTTCATTTATTTCAAAAATAAATGAATTAAAATTCTAGTTTAAAACTAGTTCATTTCGATAAAAATCTATTTTTATCTTTTCAAACATGGAGTTTTTCATCCCAATTCTTCCCAAATAATTTCTTATGATTTTACACAAATTATTACTATTTTTAATAATTTTATCAAGGCCCGTACAGTCGATTTCCATCAACGGCCATCGAACTGCACTTACAGTGACCTTTTCCAAATTTGATTTGGACATAATTCCAAATCCAACCGTTAGATTTCTAATTTCTTATATTCGTTAGAAAGCTCTTTTCGATTCGAACCCAACGGTTCCGGTTTTAGGAGAATCCGACGGTCGGATCTCCCGCAATATCCGTTCGAAGTCAATGGTCGAAATTCGCGAACTACCGCGACGCGACGCGTTCTATTCAGGCCATTATATTACATATATAATATATATATAATATATACTTCGTCGATTTCCTTTTTAAAACGTATTTTATAAATCGTTTTAAATTCGTTTTCGAAACGATTTCAACTTCCTTTTCAAATTCTAATCAAGATTGAATTTTTCAATATAAATTCGTTTTAATTTCATTTCAAATCGATTTCAATTCAATTTCAATTTCAATTCAATTCGAATTTCGATTCTATTCAATTTATTTCGAATTTCAATTCATTTCAATTTAATTCGAATTTCAAATCATTTCAATTTAATTCGAATTTCAAATCTATTTCAATATTCATTGAAAAATGAATAAAATCGATATAAATATCGTTCACGTCAAAATGGCGTCAATCTAATCAACACGGCTTCATATTTTTCTATTTTCAAATATTCTATTTCAAATATTTCTTTTCAAATATTTCTATTCAAAACTGGAATGAGGCCCAATCAATTACCATAGATTTTATTTCTATGGACTTCCATACAACGCATGTATACATCAACAACGACAAATAATCAACCATCATCCAAAGTGCATTCTACACTGTATAAGCATCAAATATAAATATTCAACGCTTATAACAGTCTGTCAATCAATCGATCGACATACAACTAATTATTGGGATTAGTGTATGTCATATATTATCCCAATACTCGTGTGGGGTTTCAATCAATCAAACACAAATTTTATTTGTGCAATTGGGCGATGTGTAAAATTTATCGTCCCAATCAATATCAGTCAAATGTGTGTATATAAACAAATCGTCCGATTCGTTTATATTAATTTATTTCCTTTCATATACACGTTATAAATTCTATTTTCAACTATAAAATATTTTAACTATACAAATATTTTATTTCATTTCACATCACAGCACACACTCAACTACACATCAAAATCAAACAAACAAGCATACAAGCCGTCCATGGTCTGTGGACAACGGGTGTCGGGTGCTACTAAACACCGTCTGCATCCTAGTATATATTTTAACTAGAAAAAGAAAATTTAAGGTGAGAAGTTCTCACAGAGGGATCCACTCCGCCGTGCCTTGCTTTTAAACTACTGAACCGTCTGGATTTGCCTGAAATTCTACTGCAGTCCTTTTCACGCTATTTATAATAAAAATTATATTTTTATCACTTCTTTTCAATAAATAAAAATCATATTTTTATTCCTACTTCATACATAAAGATCGAATTTTTATTTCATCGCTATAAAAATCACATTTTTATTTCAACCCTATATGGATAAAAATCACATTTTTACTACATCTACTTAAAAAATCGTATTTTTATATCGTTACCTCTATAAAGATCATATTTTTAATACTTCTACTTTATAAAAATTATGTTTTTATTCTTTCCATAGTATAAAAATCATATTTTCTTTTTCCTCTACATCATATGAAAATTATATTTTTAACTTCTACCTTATATAAAAATTTCGCCTTTTTCTATATAAAGATTTCGCCTTTGATTATATAAAAATCTCGCCTCTTCAAATTAAAAATATCGTCTTTTTCAAATTAAAAATCTCATCTTTCTACTTCTAAAAATCTTATATTTTACAAAGTAAAAAAAATCTAATCTTTGATTATATATAAAAAATCAGCTCTTTGTTTATATAAAAATCATATTATAAACTGAAAATAAAATAAATAAAAGGAACTGAGATTAAAACCGAATTTAAAAAAAATAAAATAAAATAAAGAAAAATCACCTTCGTTGGAGGGCTGTTGCACCATCGCCGGAGGGGGCCAGAGTGGAGGCCGTGGAGGCGGGAACCGGCGTAGGCGGCGGTATAAGGAGGGGTGCGGGGATTGAAGGCGGGGTGGAGGGAGACGGCTGCTCAGGGGGTTTAGGGCTTGGGGGAATCGCGGGTTTGGGGGTTCGAAGGGGGCATCGGAGGAGAGGAGATGGTCGGAGTTTCGAGGCGAGGTGGATGGAGCGGTGGCGCGCTTGGCGAAGGGGCGGGCGGCGATCGATTTGGGGGGGGGGGCTGAGGGTCAACGGGTTTTCGGGTTTCTTTTTTTTATAACTGAACGATGGAGAGATATAAAGAGGGCCATATATTTATATATTTATTTAATTCTTTATTTAACTCCCAAAAAGTAACTTTTTATTTCGACCTCGAAATCGAACCCACCGCCTGTCGTCCATAGCTAATTACCCCCATTCTGAACACAATGGGATATGTATCGTAAGCTGATTCGATCGTTTCGATCAGTTTTCGTCAAAGTCAACATATAACTCTATATATTGAATTTGAACGTGCATTTCAATCTACTGGGGTCTCATACTAACTCGAAAAATTCCAGAAAAATTATTTCTAGCTTCGTATTGACGATATGGTCCTAACAAAACTAGTTTCATCTAATTCTGAGACCGTTTGAAAAATAGCCATTTTCCAGTCGATTAAAATCAACTGAAACTGGTCCAATGCGTTTTCCTTTGCCACGCTCACATACTAATTCGAAAAATCATGAAATTTGAAACCTAGCAATAACTTGACATCACGGATCCAACAAAAGTGGTTTCGTCGAAATCCAAGGTCGTTTGCAAAATTTCCATTTTTAAGGGCCAGAATTCCATAGCGACTATTCTGAATTTTCATTTGGACATAACTTTTGATTCCCGCTATGAAATTTCAATTTCCCAGATCGTTGGAAAGATATTCACAAATAGATTTCATTATTTTTGGTTTCACTAAAATCCGGTTTATTTTGCACCCGGTACATTCATTTGAATTTTGAAATCGAATTATCGAACTACCACGCCATTTTCAATTCCTTTTATATTTTAAATATATATTTATATTCTAACGATGATCTATATAATATATACATTCGAATTCTGTTCAAAATAAATTTCTCATCATTTTTATTTAAGATATTCACTTTAAATATTCAAAATTCATTAAAATTGCCAAAATAAAAATTTTAAATTGGCCCAGATTTCTGGGATATTACATTTTCAGTTCAAATATAATAAAGCTGATACCTTTCAACGTTTGTTCAAAACTAGGTTTTGATTTATCGAACAAATGGTTGCACGATATTGGAATCAGCTTGTACCACGTCGAAGAGGGTCGAGGGGGCTTCAGGCGCGTGGCGGTGGCGTTCAAATCGGTGGGGCCCAGCGTTCGTGGCGGCGGCGGAAAGTTTAGGGCTTTGGGGGGGAATTCTCGAGGTAGGAGCAATGATAGGGGGAGTTCTTTATATGGATTTGAAGAGGGGGGGAGAACTACAAAAAGTTCAACTGGGGGTGGGGTTGATTCGGCCTGTGGCGATCGGAAATCGCTTGGGAAACGGCGAAAGGTGTTCCGCCGTCGAGATCGGGTTAGGGGGGTTTGAGATATTTTTTTATTTTAATTATGAATGGAGAAATCCTATTGGTCGATGGTTTTATTAAATTTTAAAATATTGTTTCTCAACGCGAACACCCATTCAAACCCAACGACTGTTGCCCCTAGTTAAATATCCCCGTCCCGGACACAATGGGATATGTTTCGTAGGCCAATTCGACTGTTACAGTCAGTTATTCTTCAAATTAAAATATAAAACATTCAAATTCTTTTTTGAACGTACATTTCAATTTGCCAGGGCCACAAACTGATTCGAAAAATTCCAGAAAAATAAATCTAGCTATGTTTTGACGCTACGGTCCCAACAAAACTAGTTTCGTCGAATTCTGAGGTCGTTTGAAAAATGGTCATTTTTTGGTCGATCCAATTTAACAGAAATTAACCAAACACATTTTCTTTTGCCACGCTCACATACTAGCTTCAAAAATTATGAAATTTGAAACCTAGAAATAATTTGACATTCCGGATCCAACAAAGTGGTTTCGTCGAATTCCGAGGTCGTTTGCACAATGTCTATTTTCAAGGGCTATATATTCTTTATAGCGACCTTTTTGAAAATTTGTTTGGCCATAACTTTTGATTCCCGCTATGAAACTTCGATTTTTCAGATTCGTTAGAAAGATATTCATAAACAGATTTAAATATTTTTGGTTTCGCTAAAATCTGTTATATTTTGCACCCGGTACAGTCAGTCAAAGTTTGAATTGAAATTTTCAAACTGCCACACTATTTCTAATTCATTATTTTATTGAAATATTCTACTTCAATTGTTTAAATTCCTTTAAAATATCCAATTTAAAATTTTTAAATTAGCTCGTATTTTTCGGGTTGTTACAATCTCCCCCACTTAAAACTTTTCTTCCCCGAAAAGGAAACAACAGTATAGTAGGAAACAAAAATGTAAATGCAAAGTATTATGAAGGTACCTTGCACGGAGTTAGTCAGAGAGGTCCACTTTGCATTTGGGGTAAGCTTTCTTAATGCTTTCCTCAGTCTCCCAAGTACAGTCTCTAGGATCACTACTCCACTGCACTTTAACTAAATGAACCTTCTTGCTCCTTTGCTCTATAGTTTCTTTGCCAACAATATTTAACGGCTCTCTCTTGAATGCTAATTCTGGAGTAATTTCCAAGTCTTGTTGCGCTGCTTCTTCTACAACAATATCCGGTTCATGCACATGTCTTCTAAGTTGAGATACGTGAAATACATTATGCACTCCAGGCAACCAATCAGGTAATTGAACCCTATAAGCAAGAGTTCCAATTCGTTCAAGTATAAGAAAGGGACCAATAAATCTGGGTGCTAACTTCCCAGTCTTACCGAATCGGATCACTCCTCTCATCGGAGAAACTTTCAAATAAACATAATCACCAACAGCGAATGCCAAATCTCTTCTTCTAGAATCTGCATAACTTTTCTGTCAGCTTTGCGCGGTTTTCAATCATTTCTTGATGAAATCGACTTTATCAGATGCTTCTCTAATCATATCGGGTCCCAACACAAGTTTGTTGCCAGGTTCTACCCAACATGCGGGAGATCTGCACGGTCTACCGTATAATGCTTCAAATGGCGACATTTTTAAACTTTCCTGATAGCTGTTGTTACATGAGAATTCTGCCAAATGCAAATGATCTTCCCATGACCCACCAAAATAAATAATACAAGCCCGCAGTAAATCTTCTAAAATTCTGTTCACTCGCTCAGTTTCTGTCTGAGGGTGATAAGCGGTGCTCATATTTAATTTCGTCCCTAATTCTGTCTGGAATGCCTCCCAGAATTTGCTAGCAAATATTGGGTCTCTATCACTGACTATGCTGATGGAAACTCCATGCAGCTTAACAATTTCTTTGAAATATATCTATGCTAGACTTTGAGCTGTTCTATTGGATCTGTCAGGTATGAAATGGGCGGTCTTCATGAAGCGATCTACGATCACCCAAATACTGTCATTACCTTTGTTGGTTCGGGGCAAACCATCTATGAAATCCATGGAAATTTGTTCCCACTTCCAACCTGGGACTTCCAACGGTTGCAACAATCCGGCCAGCTTTTGTTGGTCGCTCTTGACTAATTGACAAGTAGGGCACCTGCTAACATATAAAGAAATGTCCCTCTTCATCGCCTTCCACCAGAAAGTGCGTTTGATATCGTTGTACATTTTACTCACTCCAGGATGAATGCAAAGCTTGGATTTATGGCATTCATCGAGCACCTCTCTTTTGAGCTTAGGGATGTTGGGAACACAGATTCTCCCTTTCAATCTCAGAACTTCTCCTTTATCTACTTGAAAACTTGAGGGCTCGCCCTTCTATATTCTCCCTCTGATCCTTTGAATGAAGTGATCATTCTTCTGGAGAGCAAATATTTTATCAATCCAGGCGTAATTATAAGATTGGCAATGATTGCGGTTTTTCTACTAAGCGCATCAGCTACAACGTTAGCCTTTCCCGGCGTATACAGGATATCTAGATCATATGCTGCAAGAAATTCTAGCCAACGCTGCTGCCTCAAATTCATATCTTTCTGGGTGAACAAATACTTCAATGATTGATGATCTGTAAATAGTTCAAATTTCTCAGCCAACAAGTAATGCCTCTAGATTTTCAAAGCAAAAACGATGGCTAGCAACTCAAGATCATGGGTTACATAATTCTTCTCATGCGGTTTCAGCTGGCGGCTTGCATAGGCGACTACTTGGCCTCTTTGCATTAACACTGCACCCAGACCTCTAATAGAAGCATCAGTCCAAACCGTCAAATCCTGATTGCCTTCAATAATGGTTAACACTGGAGCAGTTGTCAATGTTGATTTCAATTCCTGGAAAGCTTCCTCACAATCGGAAGTCCACTTAAATTTCTCGTGCTTCTTTGTAAGCTTCGTTAATGGACCGGAAATCTTCGAAAAATCCTTAACGAATTTTCGATAATAACTAGCCAACCCCATAAAACTTCTGATCTCTGTGGGTGTAGTAGGTTGTTTCCAGTCTTGAATTGCTGTAATTTTGCTCGGATCTACAGAAATTCCTTCCTTTGACACGACATGGCCAAGGAACTTCACCTCTTCTTGCCAGAAGACACATTTAGAGAATTTGGCTTTGAAGACTTTCTTTCTCAGAATCCTCAATACTTGTTCTAAATGTTTTTCATGCTCAAGTTTTGATTTGGAGTAGATTAAAATATCATCGATGAATACGAGGACAAATTTATTCAGAACTCCCCTGAACACTCTATTCATTAGATCGATGAAGTATGCTGGAGCGTTCCATAGGCCGAACGACATTACTAACCATTCATAAAATATGTCTGGACCTCTGAAAGCTGTCAAAGGAACACACTCTTCGGCAATTCTCAGTTGATGGAAACCTGTAGCCAGGTCCATTCTGGAAAATATTCTCGCCCCATTTAATTGGTCTAACAGATCATCGATGCAGGGTAACGAGTATTTGTTTTTGAGCGTCTGTTTGTTGAGGTCTCGGTAATCAACACACAACCGGAGAGTACCATCCGACTTAGGGACAAACACTACAGTTGCACTCCAACTAGAAAAGCTAGGTCTGATCAGACCCTTCCATAGCAGTTGACGAGTTTGATCACTTAATTCTTCCTTTTCTTTGGGAGTCATTCTTCGAATTGGATGTACCACTGGTCTGGCGTTGGGAATTAGATCGATTCTGAATTCAATTTCTCTTTGCGGAGGTAAGTTTTCGACTTCTTCAAACACATCCACATAGTTTCTAACAATAGGAATCTTTTCTAAGGAAGTGTGGATAACTTCTAACGCAGACCAAAATTCCTTTCTATCTGGATTTGAACCATGGCATGGTACAGTAATATATCCAAGCTTCGTTTTAATGTTTACTATCATTTCCGCACAATTTACTTTGGCTTCATATTGCGTTAACCAATCTAGCCCGAGAATAGTATCGAATTCAAGAAAATCCATAATGACTAGGTCAACAGGAAATCGGTATCGAGAAAAAGAAGCAGGCACTTTACAATATGAATTAAGGATAATAGAACCCCCTATTGGATTATGAACCTTAACCGATTCTTTAAGCTTTCTTTGTTTTAACTTTAATTTGTTAACTGTGTTACTTGCAATAAAACTACGTGATGCACCCGTATCAAATAATACAGAAACAGGAATATTTTTAATTGTACGGGTACCTCCCAAAACATCGGGTTTTCCTGCTCCATCGGAAGCAGCCGGCGAGTTCGCCCCGTCGTACACATGAGCAACCTCGGCCTTCTTAAGCAAGGGAAAGTCTCTAACAAGATGTCATGTCCTGCGGTAGTTAAAGCATGAACGAGGGTTCTGAGAGCCCTGGCTTGAACCTTGAGAATCGGTCTTCTGTCGTTTCGGGGCTGTACAAACATTTGAGTAGTGCCCCACCTTGCCACAATTGTAGCAGTTTCCCTTCGACGGCCTGCTAGTCTGCTGATTTGTGGACGCCGCGTTGCTTGATTCTGGTTGGTTTGTAGAGGGCTTGAGTTTATTCCCTGCTTGGCTCTTAGCACGGTCCAGATCGAGGTTCCTTTGTTCCAGGACCTCATAATTGCATGCCATCTCCACTAATTCATTAAACTCCAGCTTGATGTGGGCCATTGCCCTGTCTTGGTACTTACGCTTTAGCCCGAGGATGAACCTCTTGTTCTTGGACTTAGCGGTCGCAATTAGCTCTGGAGCATAGCGGGATAACTGTGTAAACTTGTTCAGATAGTCTTGCACAGAGAGATCTCCTTGCTGGAGGTTTGCGAATTCGTCGTGCATGCGCTCAAGGGCTTGCTCTGGGACGTACTTAACTTTGAATAAATCCTTGAATTCATCCTATGTCCTACCAGCATTTCTGTTTCATGCGGTGAGAGCTTCCCACCACAATTCGGCTTCTTCTTGCAGAAGTCAGGCACCCATGAAAGCTTTGTATTGATCACCCAACCTCAGGCCTCCTAATATCTTCTCGCATGTTTTCAGCCATGCCAAGGCCTCAATCACAGTGCCCGTTCCAGAGAAGGTTTTGCCTCCTAGATTCTTGTACCTTTTAGCCACGCGGTCGATCTCGAATGGCTGAGCGGTCGGGGGTTGTATTAAGGGTCCATCTTCAGCTGGGACTTCTCGTTCTCTGCCATGGCCAGCTCGACCTCCTCTATCTGCGGCTGCTCAGGTAGCCATTGTTCAAGTTCTGTATAAGCAAGAAAAGAGTCAGCCTACAGAAACGATAATTTTATTGTATGGTAAAGCAGAAGAACTTAAGGAAAGACAACGATGTACTGATCAAATTATTTTTGCTATTCTGCTTAGCTCATTCTAGGACATTACTAGTCCTATCTCTAATGAGCCACTCGCCTTAGAATACTATTGATTTTATTCTGACGAAGTGTTTAATGTGTTAAATTCCAGAACTAAGGTTAACCAAAGCTCTGATACCACCTGTGACGATCTCAAAACCCCGTGCTACGGTGTTAAGGATAATCATTAAAATATAACACATTAATCATCATTAGCAGAGTACAGATAATAGCATAAACAAGAACTAGAATAATTTACACAAATATGATAGCGGAATCATATATATATCACCACATCAGAGAGCACAGTGCAGGATATAACTTAGTGCATAATAATACATAATCAGTCTACATCGCCTGTGGCGGAATCACATATATAGAGAGTACATAAACGAAACACTAGTCTACATCGCCTGTGGCGGAATGATATACATATACAATAATGGCGAAAAAATCATAGTCATCAACATGTAGTCAAGCCTCGCCATGAGCCAAAAGTGCACCTCTGTTGCGGTACCAAGCCAAAATACGTCAGCCACCTGTAACTAGGCGCCCGTGTGAAAATAAGGGCACCCGACTTTGCAAGGTGAAACAAACTACGAGTCAGTCATGGGACTGGTATGAGAAATCTACTTAACTAATTAAACCACAATTATAAGGCAAATCAAAGGACCACGCCACTTTCGCGGAACGGGTTTACTCCAATGAGTGCTAGTGCATGAAATAAATTAAATTATTAAATCATCGCAATGCTTTTTATAAAAATGAAGCCATTATAAGACTCAGGTCCCATCACACAATGCAACGCAAGCCGGGGTATAGAGTTTTATCTTATAATGGCCAAGAGATGCTTGATACGTATAAAACAAAAGTGTTTGATATTATTACTAGTGCATATATGTTTCAAAAGCAAATTCAATCATAAATATCAATCATAGACGGCATGTGTACCATATATCATGTCGCCATACTAGTAATACAATCACATCCGCAATTTCGTATTGGAAATTGGATTCCATCATGAGTCGAGGCAAGGGGCAAGCTCCTCTCCGTTCGAGACACTCTAGCAAATGCATCAGGATCGCACACAATGGTCCTTGGAATCGGCTGGGCCAGTCCTCTCTTACTTTTGAGGATTGGCAATTCTTGAACACACGTTTCCCGGTCCTTGCAGACCTATAATCGAGGCGCCTCGCATTCCAATAACCACACATGTGAAAAGTATATATAAATGTCAGGGCTGGTAAGTCGCTGACACCACCGTAGCTAGAAAGAAACGTCGTGTTCTCCCAGCGGTCCGTATCCCGTTTTTGACTCATACCGAGGTGTGAGGCTCGCGAATCCACGCTATACACAAAGCTACGCCACACAGGCCATGCTTTGATCATCAACCACAAAATTTTGCTTTGCAACAGAAGCCTTGATCATATGCCACTTAGGCATGCCACACAGGCAATCCACTCCATGCGACTGATTACTATCGATATATAACCTCTGAGCTCGTACGTCTCAGAGAAGGGCGTTAAGCAAGAGAATAAATTCTCCGCCGCCAAACAGATATATATTTAATAGATATCAATCAACACAGAACAAAATCCAATGTCAGACACACAGTCCATTTACAAGTTCATCCTGGGTTTGAACGAAGCCGGGGACACCAAATTCCTCGCATATCCGTACAATCAACATTACGTCCGGACGACTACCACTTCAGCTCCTACAAGGTAGCTACTCCAATCACGAGCATCAGTAGCGCTCATCCATCCAATGTGAAGATCGTCGGTCAACCGTCTTCATCTCTTCGACTTCTAACCGTCGATCGATTATTTGGAATGAGAATCAACTCGGCCTTTTCAAATAATCCACGTATATTTAGATTTTCAAATAAATTCTTCTCATGGTTCAATCGTTCGACATTCACATTTCAGTTCTTTAGTATAGTTTTCATGTCAAACACATTCAACCATCAAATATCAAGCAAACCAAGTAGAATCGGTTTATTTCCACTCTATATCGCCTATAATATTTTATAACGATATATCACCATTTTTAATTATTTGAAAGCGGCCCTATTTAATTAAACGACGCTTCAGGTCATGCCGAGGCACTGGCGGTGTTTTTCCCAAAATTTGTTTTACACATATCTGAAAAACTAACCATTGGATTTCAACAAAGTTTATATTATTGGGAAGATATTCCCAAAGCGAACCCAACGGTTCCTGTTTCATGAAAATCCGATGGTCGGATCTTTCGGTATAATCGTTTGAAGTTACGATTTCAAAACGCGAACTGCACGGCCTCGATTCATTTTAATTTAATTTATATTTATATATATATATATATAATTCATTCGACGATTTCAATATCGTTTTCACTTCAAATATTTCACTAACACCTTTATATTTCGAAAAATTTCGCCATAACCTCCTTTGTACGGGAAGGGATTTGGAAATTTATTGGACCGTATTAGGTACCCAATAAATCCTAATAAGCATACACATATTTATAGTGATATATTCCGGTGTCCACAGTGGAGTGTGTATAGATCATAACTCCAGAGAATAAATTCTCGTCACCCTATACATGGTTTTTGTGCCTTAATGACCAGAGGGACGTGTTTATTGTCATCTCCAGACCCATGTGGGGTTTTTATTAATCTTGCAATTTACCTTTACAATTTATATAGTCCAGATCAGTCATCACTTCAACCTGTAATATATAGTCATCGCCATACAAGCCTCTCGCTCGTATGGTAAATCTTCAACCTCGTCACACAAGCTCCAAATGCTTATGTGGTATATGATGAAGTATGTCTATCGTCAAGAAGTATGCCATGTAGTGTAGTTCAAAATTAATTGTTACTATCCTATGGCGATGTTTATTATTACACACAGAACAACAAACACTCTGCATCCAATGGCATTCACAGGAGTTGATATAATAATAAAATTTGCACATCCAACTCGTTAAGGTTTACCTATTTGTCGGGCACGCAAATAAATTCTTTACTCAACAGCTAATCCATTTCCTGTTCAACACATGTATATATATGTGCAAAACTAAGCTAAAAATTATATTTCTAGCGAACAAAGGTTTATCTCCACTTATGGTTATTTTTAACACTTCACATTTCACTTAAAAATGATATTTTTGTCGAACTAAAATATATTTCAACACATGACTATTTTATTTAGTTCCTATACATGTTAAAAATAATATTCATAGCAAACAAATATTTATTTCAACCTTGTATATTTTAGCAATTCACACATATGATAAAAATGATACATTTATCATCAAAAATATTTATTCAATACATGAATTTTTTTAACACTTCATATTCTCAATAAAAATGTAATTTTAATTGTTCGATCTTTTTATTCAACACATGAACTTCTCAACACATGAGCTTCTCAACACATGAGTATTTCCACACATGGATATATTTTATATGGTTTGTACATATAAGAAAGATGTAATTTTTTAGTTGAAACAATTTATTTAAAATACGAATATTTTTCATACTTCATATATATATTAAAAATGTTTTGTTAAAACAATTTATTTATTCAACACATGAATTATTTTTCAACACATGAACTTCTCAACCCATGAGCATTTCCACACATGGATATGGTTTCAACACATGACTTTTGTTTCAACACATGAAAGCAATTTCAACAGATGAAAATAATTCTAACACATGAATATTATTCAAAATTTCGGCAGCATAACGGCAGGGTAGTTAAAATCGGCACCGTCCCGAGTACGGCTCCTCGCTCTACCTTAAAACCTCACGGTTTTTGACAATGGGGATTTCATACATCTAATTCGCACGCAGGCGAGTATGATTTTTCTTTTCCATAATTTATTTCAATCACAAATGGGTATTTTTCAACCACAACCAAACAATATCAACCACAAACAATTCTATCAACCATTCGCATTATTCACCAAATTTTTCACACCAATTCACAAACAATAAATATCGTCCATGGTTTATTGACGAGGGGAGTATATATATATATATATATATATATATATATATATATATATATATATTCGTATATAAATATATTTTATTTCCATTCCAACACACATATCATTTATACAATGCATGTATAATTCATACTTCGCTCATATAACTTACACAACGCATGTAGATGAGGTATACGACACGTGTATAATTTTGTTTCGCTTATATAATTTATACATCACATTTCACTTCATATTTCAGCTTAGAAATCTCGCATTGGTTTTCGAGATGCAAAAAATCGTAGCTAGCTCAGAAAAATCCGCGGTCCCAGCTAAATTGTAGAGAGCGGCGAAAGGTGTTCCGCCGTCGAGATCGGGTTACGGGGGAGGGGGGTTTGAGATATTTTTTTTATTTTAATTATGAATGGAGAAATCCTATTGGTCGATGGTTTTATTAAATTTTAAAATAGTGTTTCTCAACACGAACACCCATTCAAACCCAACGACTGTCGCCCCTAGCTAAATACCCCCATCCCGGACACAATGGGATATGTTTCATAGGCCAATTCGACTGTTACAGTCAGTTATTCTTCAAATTAAAATATAAAACATTCAAATTCTGTTTTGAACGTACATTCCAATTTGTCAGGGCCACAAACTAATTCGAAAAATTCCAGAAAAATAAATCTAGCTATGTTTTAACGCTACGGTCTCAACAAAACTAGTTTCGTCGAATTCTGAGGTCGTTTGAAAAATGGCCATTTTCTGGTCGATCCAATTTAACAGAAATTAACCAAATACGTTTTCTTTTGCCACGCTCGCATACTAGCTTCAAAAATTATGAAATTTGAAACCTAGCAATAATTTGACATCCCGGATCCAACAAAAGTGGTTTCGTCGAATTCCGAGGTCGTTTGCACAAAGTCTATTTTCAGGGGCTATATATTCTTTATAGCGACCTTTCTGAAAATTCGTTTGGCCATAACCTTTGAATCCCGCTATGAAACTTCGATTTTTCAGATTCGTTAGAAAGTTATTCATAAACAGATTTAAATATTTTTGGTTTCGCTAAAATCCGTTATATTTTGCACCCGGTACAGTCAGTCAAAGTTTGAATTGAAATTTTCAAACTACCACACTATTTCTAATTCATTATTTTATTGAAATATTCTATTTCAATTGTTTAAATTCCTTTAAAATATCCAATTTAAAAATTTTAAATTGGCTCGTATTTTCCGGGTTGTTACAGTCCGGAATGGGGTTATTTGGCTAAGGGCGACAGTCGTTGGATTCGATTTAGGGTTCGGATGGAAAAGTACCTTTTTGGAAATAATTAAATATATATATTTATTTATTTATATATTCCACCCCCTCTTTTACTTTTGAAGTCAACGGTCAAAAGAATGAAAAATAAAAACCCGATTTCCCTCTTTCCTTCAGCCCGTCGCCCAATGCCCTAGCCGCCTCCGCCGCCGTCGTGGCCCTCCCCTCAGCCGCCACCTGTCAGGCGTAGACCGCCAGACCACCCCTACTCCGATCCGCCACCTTCCCTCCCTCTCTCCCCCTAAAACCCGAAAACCCAATTTGCTAACACCCCCAAACCCATTAAACCGCCGCCGCCGGTCAAAGTGGGCCAAACCCCGACCCTCCGCCGCCTCCCCACTGCCTGCAGACCCCACGCCACCTCCTCCCTTCACCCCACCTCGCGTCGATTCCCTCTTCGACTGAAAACCCTCTCTCCAGCTACTCCACAGCCCTGCCGCCATCTTCCCCCACTCCCGATTCAAAATGTGAGTTCTTATTTTAATTATTTTATTTTCTTTTTAGGTAATTAATTTTGTAATTAAAACATTGTTTTAAAGTCTGATTTTGAATATAATAGCAGTGTTTTAGAATGTAATTTATATTTATAAATATATAAATAGATTAAAATTATAAAAATATGATTTTAATATGAAGAAAGGTTAGATTTTTATATGGAAAAAGATTCGATTTTTTAGAATAAAAAGATTAGATTTTTTAAAATAAAAAGATTGGATTTTTAATAATAAAAGGAAAGACATTTCATAATATGAAAAAAATATGGTTTCTATAAAAATGGTTTTGGTATAAAAATGTAATCTTTATATATTTATTAGCGATGTAAAAATGTGATTTTTATTTATATATGAACAGTATAAAAAAATGATTTTTATATAGGAAGTAGCGGTACAAAAATATGATTTTTATACGAATGGTATGAATATAAGAATATGATTTTTATACTATAAACATCATTACAAAAATATGATTTTTATATAGGAAGTAGCGGTATAAAAATATTATTTTTATTCGAATGGTATGAAGATAAAAATATTATTTTTATATTATAAACATCGTTATAAAAATATGATTTGTATATAGAAAACTGAATTGTATAAATATGATTTTTATTATATATGAAGCGATAAAATTAATGGGATTTTTAAAAATATAAGCATCGATGGAAAAATATGATTTTCGTAGATAAAAATATATAAACATCATATTGAGAATGTGATTTTCAATATGAACAGCGTGGAAAAGACTCCGTTGAATTTCGGGAAAATCCCAGCTATTCAGAAATTCAGAAATAGAATGACGGAGTGGATCCCAAAGGTGAGAACTTCTCACTTTAATTTTATTTTCTTTTTAAAATATATACTAGGATGCAGATGGTGCTTAGCAGCACCCGACACCCGTCGTCCACAGACCATGGACGACTTGTTTGATTTGATTGTGTTGTGGATATTGTGATGTCGAATGGAATGGAATATAAAATATTCATGTGTTGAATAAAGTGTTAGAACAATAAAAATGTCATTTTTATTATATAAATGAATGAAATGAAATATTTACTGAAATAAAATAAATATTCATTTACAAATCGGACGATTTGTTTATGTACACCCATTTGATTGATACTGACTGGGGTATATTTTACACATCGCCCAACTGCACAAATAAAATCTGGGTTTGTTAATTGAAACCCCATACGGGTATTGGGATGATATTTGACGTACACTAATCCCAATTGTTTAGTTGTATGTCAATCGATTGGTTACAGACTGTTGTAAGCGTTAAATATTTATATTTAATGCATATGCAATGTAGAATGCACTCTGGATGATGGTCGATTATTTATCATTGTTGTTCTATATATGTGTTGTATGAAATCCATATAAATAGCATTATATGGTAATTAATTGTGTCTGATTCCATTTCAGAATTAATGAATATTTTAAAATAATATTCAGTGAATATTGAAATGTGAAGCCGTGTTAAGTAGTTAAACGCCATTTTAACACGAATGTGGAATTTTGTCGATTTTATTCATTTTATAATGAATATCGAAAAGTGATTTCAAAATTTGATATTTCGAAAATATTATCATTTTAATATTAAAATGACATGGAATATTCAAAATTGATTTGAAATTTAAAATGAAATTGAAATCGTTTTAAAATGAATTTAAAACGAATTTGTTAAGGAATATTCAAATTTGATTTGAAATTTGAAATGAAATTGAAATCGTTTTAAAATGAATTTGAAACGAATTTGTTAAGGAATATTCAATTTTGATTTGAAATTTGAAATGAAATTGAAATCGTTTTAAAATGAATTTAAAACGAATTTGTTAAGGAATATTCAAATTTGATTTGAAATTTGAAATGAAATTAAAATCATTTTAAAATGAATTTAAAAAGAATTTGTTAAGGAATATTCAAATTTGATTTGAAATTTGAAATGCATTTGAAATCGTTTTAAAATGAATTTAAAACGAATTTATTAAGGAATATTCAATTTTGGTTTAAAATTGAAAATGAAGTTGAAATCGTTTTAAAATGAATTTATAAATGATTTATAAAATACGTTTTAAATGGAAATCGACGAAATATATTGTAACGACCCGCATTCTACGCATCATAGGATCGTAGAATATTTATTTCTTTCACATACGAAGTCGTATGGTCATGTAACTTTGGGGGACAACTATTGGGGTCATTTCCCATGTTCATGATTTTTTCCGATTTTTAAATGACCATTTTACCCTTAGTTGGCACTGTTTTGGCCATAACTTTTGACTGGAAAGGAATTTTGACCTGAAACCACTTCCATTGGCTTCGGATGATGGTTTCTCTTTCCGTAGAGTGGTCACATTAGCCAAACGGACTCACCGTTTGGGAGATATGGCTGAAACAAGTTTCAGATGGTGGAAGACAGCTTAATTGGGCTTAACCGGGTGATTAGCAGCTAAGCCCAAAGGGGAATTTCGGGTTTAAGGGTATATAGGGGCTGATTAGGGTTAGAAAACATTTCTTTAGGCATTTTCCAGCCGCCACTTTCATTTCCCTTAACCTAGCCATGGCCTCCACTCTCTAAATCTCTCTAAAACACCTAAAATCACTTCCTAATCAAGGATTAAGGCTTAGAGGCATCAAATCAAGGAGGATTAGCACAAGGACTGAGGTAGGGCTGCTGTTATATATTGGAATTCGTGCAAATCAGAGGTTCACTTCAGATTTGGAAGTTTTATTGTGGCAAAGGTGAGTGATTTGCATAGTTTTTGCACTAATTACGGTAATTAAGGGTAATTAGTGAAGATTAGCGAATTTATACACTAATAAATTCTGGAAAAATGTTTAGAAATTCGGAAAAAATATTTTATGCCTCTGTTAGAAATTTGGTTCGATTTGATTAAGTTTTGTTAACCCTATGATTCGATTTACTTAAAAAATGCTTAAGGGAAAATTTGGGGTTTTGACCATGTTTGATCCACTTTACATGCTATGATTTTTGCTTTGGGCGTTTGTAGTCGATACTATATGTTGCTATGACTGTATGATATGTCTGGTGATTGTCTGGAAGTGTTAGTTTGGTCAAAAACGCCGCCGAATGGCGAAAAACAGTTGCTGGAACGAAGTGCAGGAAATACACCGGATCGGATCGCCCGTTATGCTATGCGAACCGACCCGATCACAGCTCCGATCGCCACGTACTGATGAACCACGAACCGATCCGCCTATGGATGGTGACCACGAACCGATCCACTTCTGAAGTTCACGATCCGATCCGATGGAAACTAGAGACCACGATCCAAATAGAAGGCACGAACTGAACTGGCTTTCCGACCCGATCCACTTCAGAAGCACGACCCGACCCAGTGGGAGTGCCTCGACCCGATCCGACCTGGTGAAGGCGATGCGATCCGCGAACCGATCCGAGGTGGAGCACGATCCGACGATGGCGACCCGACCTGGAGAGTATGCCACGATCCGAGCAGGGGGAGGAGGTTACTCACGATCCGACGGTGATGACCACGAACTGAATGAAGACCGATCCGGAAGTGAAGACTATAACCCGAGATGCAAAGGAAGTCCAAATGAGAAGTTAGAGCTCAAGATTCAGATGGGAATCAACGAGTTCGCTTCATGATTGGGCTTTGCTGCGGGACGCGTGCCAAGGAGTTATCGACGTCTATAGCTTTGAACCACTATGGTAGGAGGTACGAAGGCGGATTCAGGGCCATTATGGCATCGGTAGAACCAAGGGCTACAACGAAAGAAGTGGGTCATTGAAATGTTTGGTCATGACTCCATATGTTTAGCTTGGTCATAGCAGGGTTTCTACAAGTCGGGATTCGTCGTTGCCTCAGTTTGTCTAGTGTTTCAAAGTGGAAGATATCGTATGCTTTACGCACTGAGTGAGAGATGTGAGGATGGTTGCTATGGTTGATTTGGTTGCTATCATTATGACATGCACACCCCACCCCCATATTCTTACACTATTTATTATGGCACCTTAGGGTACTGTACGGTATGTGGTACTAACTCTTTGGTTGCAGGTCCAGGTTCAGGTATGGTTTAGTATACCTGTTACTACTCTGTTTAGATGCTTATCGCTCATACCAGGATTTATGTCTGACCCAGAGTTTTATGTCTCCTCTTATTACTCTGGGTGCTCACACGAGCAGACTAGAGACAGGTTAGCTGGTGATGCACGGGTAGATGATCCGGAGACGAGCAGGAGGCTTCCACGTAAAATATATATACCTAATATTCTCCCTGTATTGTTGAAGATCACTGCTTGGGCATTGGTGGTGTATCTTCTGCTTTAGCTTTCTTTTGTTTGGAGGCAGTAAATTGGGAAAGTTGTAATAAGCTGTATTTGAATTTCCGCTGCTCTGATGTTGATGTTGATTTTAGTTATCAGCTTATGCACTGTCTCACCTGTTTTATGTCAAATATGTTATTATTATATTTTATTCCATGCGCTGTGAGACATTCTACAGGTCCCTTGATTAGTTCATTCCCTTCCTTCCTTTCTTTGGCGACCGTCCCGTGCTAGTCGGGCATGTGTACAGCGCACTTTCGGAGGAAATGCAGGCTGGTGCGGGGCGGGCCGTCACACTTGGTATCAGAGCCAGGTTGCATAGTTAACCTAGGGAAGTTATCAGGGAGAGATATTATACGTATACGAGAGAGCGTATTTGTGATTACTTTGGTTTTCAAAAGCTATATATATACTATTACTAGTATAAGGATGAAGTCATACTGCGCTAGCACCACTATGGAGTCGTTAATCGTTTCCTTTTCCAGATTGACGATGAGCCGAGATACTAGAGGTGCTGGTAGAGGAGCCAATAATGGGAATGCTGCTGACATGAGGACGATGTTTACTGACCTCATGAGAGAGATGCTTAGAGATGTGCAGAGGGCAGCTCCCAATGGTGGAAATGGTGGTGGTCCAATAGTGCAGGCGCCGAGGGTCGACTTCGCCAAGCTAAACAAGGACTATACTAGCCTTGGTGGGAAGCCGTTCCACGGAACGGAGTCGGCCACGGATGTCCAGGATTGGTTGGATAGTTGCGAACGTATCTTCGAGGATTTGGGTATCGAGGATGCGATGAAGAGAAAGCTAGCGTCCCGTCAGCTGCAAGGGCGGGCAATGAATTGGTGGAATGCTATAAAAGCAGCTACTCCTGAAGATCAGATTACTTGGGAGCAGTTTAAAGCTCGCTTTAGCGAGAAGTTCATTCCAGCTGCTCAAAAGTCAGTGCTGTTTAAGAAATTCTTGGAGCTCAAGCAGAATGGCAGAGCTGTCTCGGAGTATATTGCTGAATTCGACACTTTGTCGAAGTACGGGTTATCTCTTATTGATACTGCCGAGAAGAAGAATGAGAAATTCATAACCGGTTTGGATCAGTACTTGGGGGAAAGGCTTATTAACCACATCGATGAGTCGTTTGAGTCGATTGTAGGGAAAGCATTGAGGTCAGAAAGTCTCTACCCTAAGCCGAAGACTGAGGTTGCATCTGCAGAAGAGCCAAAACCACAAGCAAGTGGTGGAGGCAAGGGTGGTTCCCAGAATAAGAGAAAGCAGAATCAGACTAAGGATGGCCAGAAGAAAAAGAACAAGCAAGATGTGGAGTGCTTCAGCTGTGGTAAGAAGGGACATTATGCTAGTAATTGTCGGGCCAAGCCAGCAGATAGGAAGTGCTTCAACTGTGGCCAAATGGGACATCACAAGGACAAGTGTCCACAGCCCCCTAAGGAAAAGCAAATGGTGAAAGCATATGCTCTTAATGCTATTCCTTCTTCGTCGAATGCCCCAACAGCGGCGGAGAAGGGAAAGAATGTCGTCATTCAAGGTATGCTTTCTGTTTATGATGTTCCTGTTAGAGTTTTGTTTGATACCGGAGCTTCCAGTTCTTTCATATCTAGTGACCTGGTAGATAGGTTGGGATTGGAGCCCGAGATTGTCGATAGACCTTTAGTAGTGACGAACCCGATTGGTGGTTCGACTAGCCTTAGCATGATTTGTCGTAATGTGGTCTTATCGAGTCATGGATGCATGTTTGTTTGTGATTGCTTTGTTTTGGGCTTCACTGGGTTTGGCATTATTTTGGGAGTAGATTGGCTCCAAAGATACGGGGTGGTGGTAGACTGTGAGGGCTTTTTGGTGACAGCTAGAGCGGATGATGGGCGGAGGATAGTGTTTGGTGGTCTACCCAGTGAGGGGGTATTGGCTAGTTTTCTAAACTCCCTCGACATTCCGCATAGTGAGTTGTCAGGTTTGCCCGTGGTTGGCCAGTATCCGGATGTTTTCGAAGAAGTGACCGGACTTCCACCACACCGAGAGATTGAGTTCCGTATTGATTTGGTAAAAGATGCCAGGCCTATAGTGATGCCACTCCGCCGTATGGCACCAAGGGAGCAGCGAGAGCTCGAGGTGCAAGTCAGCGATCTTTTGAAGAAGGGATTTATCAGAAGGAGTGTTTCTGAATGGGGAGCACCAGTTGTGTTTGCTACCAAGGCGGATGGTTCCCTTCGTTTGTGTGTAGACTACCGCGAGTTGAATAAAGTGACGAGGAAGAACAAGTATCCTCTACCGCGGATAGATGATTTGTTCGATCAGTTGAGTGGCGCGAGAGTATTTTCTCAGTTGGATCTCGCGACAGGTTTTCATCAGCTTAGAGTGGAAGCTGAGAGTATAGCTAAAACGGCATTTCGGACGCCGTTTGGGTTTTATGAGTGGTTGGTCATGCCATTCGGGCTGACCAATGCCCCTGCATATTTTGTGGATCTTATGAATAGGGTATTCAGAGATCAGTTGAATAAGTTTGTCCTTGTGTTCGTTGATGATATTTTGGTCTATTCGAGGACAGAGGAAGAACACAAGTAACATTTAAGAGTAGTGATGGAGGTGTTGAGAAAACACCAATTGAAAGCAAAGTTTTCTAAGTGTCACTTCTGAAAGAGGGAAGTGAGGTTCTTGGGCCATGTTGTATCAGAGAATGGTATTGCCGTAGACCCGGCAAAGGTGGCTACGGTACAGGATTGGCCTACGCCCAAGAATGCAACAGATGTAAGAAGTTTCTTGGGGTTAGCAGGATATTATCGTAAGTTTATCCAAGGTTTCTCCAAGATGGCAGCACCATTGACCCAGTTGACCAAGAAGAATCAAGCTTTTGTCTGGGATGAAAGGTGCAAGAATGCATTCAAAAGTTTAAAGGACAAGTTGACAAGCGCACCGGTGTTAGTCATTCCTAAGGGGGATGAAGAGATGACGGTATACACGGATGCCTGTGGTACCGGACTGGGTGCTGTATTGATGCAAGGCGGTAGGGTGGTGGCTTACGCAAGTCGGCAATTGAAACCGCACGAGAGAAGATACCCTACCCATGATTTAGAATTGGCAGCGATCGTGTTCGCGTTAAAAATGTGGAGACACTATCTCCTGGGAGAAAGATTTGAGTTGTTTACAGATCATAAGTCGTTAAAGTATCTCTTCTCTCAGAAAGATCTGAATCTCCGTCAGCAGAGATGGTTAGAGTTCTTAGCTTCCTATGATTTTGACATCGCATACACACCAGGAAAGGGCAATGCGGTGGCTGATGCATTGAGTAGAAAACATGCCAGCTTAGGGGCTATGTTCCTTGAATGGAAGCAACTGGAGTATATCGCGGGGTTTGATTTCAGACCAAAGTGCGAATTGGATCCAGAAATGTTAGCAAGTTTGACGATCAGACCCACTTTGATTGAGCGGATCGGCTCTAGTCAGAGGGACGATCCTAACCTATTGGAAATCATCTCCAAGTTAGAGATGGGTATCGATGAGGAGATGAACAAGTATGGGCTTGATCGAGATGGATGGCTTAGAAAGGATGGAAGACTAGTCGTACCCAATGTCAATGGATTAAGGGATGAAGTGCTTAGAGGATGTCATCACTCAAAACTGACTATACATCCCGGTGGTAATAAGATGTATCAAGACATGAGACAGACTTACTACTGGGAAGGGATGAAAAGAGACGTTGGGAAGTTTATATCCAAGTGCATGAATTGCCAGCTAGTCAAAGCCGAGCAAAAGAAGCCTAGTGGGTTGTTGCAACCATTAGAAATTCCCGAATGGAAATGGGAGCAAGTCTCGATGGATTTCATCGATGGTTTACCAAGGACTAGATCGGGACATGATAGCATTTGGGTAATTGTGGATCGGTTGACAAAGAGTGCAAGATTCATACCAGTCAAATCGACCAGAACGGCAGCTAAGTTAGCAGAATTATATATGAAGTGGGTAGTGAGATTTCATGGAGTACCCAAAAGCATTGTGAGCGACCGAGACCCGTTGTTCACTAGTGGGTTTTGGAAGAGCTTACAAGAGGCTCTAGGGTCAGAGTTACATCTCAGTACCGCATATCATCCTCAGACCGACGGTCAGACGGAGAGGGTGAACCGTATCTTGGAAGACCTCTTGAGAGCATGTATATTGGATTTTGGTGGATCATGGGATGACCATTTGCATCTAGTAGAGTTTGCATATAATAATAGCTACCAATCCAGTATCGGTATGGCTCCGTTTGAAGCTTTGTACGGAAGACCGTGCAACTCACCATCATGTTGGATAGAGACTGGCGAGAAGTTTATGCTTGGACCAGATGTGGTGAGGGAAACTTCAGATAAGATTAAGATCATTCAACAACGAATGAAGGCTGCCCAAGATAGGCAGAAGAGTTATGCTGATTAGAGGAGAAGAGACTTAAAATTCTCCGTTGGCGACTTGGTGTTTGTCAAAATTTCTCCGTTGAAGAGCGTAATTCGATTTGGCAGGAGAGGCAAGTTGGCACCAAGATTTGTTGGCCCATTCCCTGTTCTTGAACTAGTCGGGAATTTAGCATACAGAATTGACTTACCGGAGAAGATGGCGGGAGTTCACGACGTATTTCATGTTTCCCAATTAAGGAAGTTCGTTCACGACTCAGATATGACTATCTCACCTGATCAGTTAGAGGACTTCGAAGTAGAACCCGAGGCGGTTGGGAACCGCAAGCCGGCCCGTATTGTCGAGCACGACATGAAGCAACTTCGAAGGAAGGCGGTGAAGCTAGTCAAGGTACAGTGGAGCGAGGACGAGAATGATTGTACTTGGGAGACAGAGGAGAACATTAGGAAGACACACCCAGAACTCTTTGGCTGGTAAGATTTTGACTTCGATTTAGTTTTCCGCATGCTAGGATAGGCTTGTTCGCTTGTTTTGCATGATTGATTGTTGTATGTGGTTGTTAGGCATGTGGGATCCTTTGTATGTTTTGGGTTAAGGAATTTCGGGGGCGAAATTTCTTAAGGGGGGGAGAGTGTAACGACCCGCATTCTAGGCATCATAGGATCGTAGAATATTTATTTCTTTCACATACGAAGTCGTATGGTCATGTAACTTTGGGGGACGACTATTGGGGTCATTTCCCATGTTCATGATTTTTCCCGATTTTTAAATGACCATTTTACCCCTAGTTGGCACTGTTTTGGCCATAACTTTTGACTGGAAAAGAATTTTGACCTGAAACCACTTCCATTGGCTCCGGATGATGGTTTCTCTTTCCGTAGAGTGGTCACATTAGCCAAACGGACTCACCGTTTGGGAGATATGGCTGAAACAAGTTTCAGATGGTGGAAGACAGCTTAATTGGGCTTAACCGGGTGATTAGCAGCTAAGCCCAAAGGGGAATTTCGGGTTTAAGGGTATATAGGGGCTGATTAGGGTTAGAAAACATTTCTTTAGACATTTTCCAGCCGCCACTTTCATTTCCCTTAACCTAGCCATGGCCTTCACTCTCTAAATCTCTCTAAAACACCTAAAATCACTTCCTAATCAAGGATTAAGGCTTAGAGGCATCAAATCAAGGAGGATTAGCACAAGGACTGAGGTAGGGCTGCTGTTATATATTGGAATTCGTGCAAATCAGAGGTTCACTTCAGATTTGGAAGTTTTATTGTGGCAAAGGTGAGTGATTTGCATAGTTTTTGCACTAATTACGGTAATTAAGGGTAATTAGTGAAGATTAGCGAATTTATACACTAATAAATTCTGGAAAAATGTTTAGAAATTCGGAAAAAATATTTTATGCCTCTGTTAGAAATTTGGTTCGATTTGATTAAGTTTTGTTAACCCTATGATTCGATTTACTTAAAAAATGCTTAAGGGAAAATTTGGGGTTTTGACCATGTTTGATCCACTTTACATGCTATGATTTGTGCTTTGGGCATTTGTAGTCGATAATATATGTTGCTATGACTGTATGATATGTCTGGTGATTGTCTGGAAGTGTTAGTTTGGTCAAAAACGCCGCCGAATGGCGAAAAACAGTTGCTGGAACGAAGTGCAGGAAATACACCGGATCGGATCGCCCATTATGCTATGCGAACCGACCCGATCACAGCTCCGATCGCCACGTACTGATGAACCACGAACCGATCCGCCTATGGATGGTGACCACGAACCGATCCACTTCTGAAGTTCACGATCCGATCCGATGGAAACTAGAGACCACGATCCAAATAGAAGGCACGAACTGAACTGGCTTTCCGACCCGATCCACTTCAGAAGCACGACCCGAACCAGTGGGAGTGCCTCGACCCGATCCGACCTGGTGAAGGCGATGCGATCCGCGAACCGATCCGAGGTGGAGCACGATCCGACGATGGCGACCCGACCTGGAGAGTATGCCACGATCCGAGCAGGGGGAGGAGGTTACTCACGATCCGACGGTGATGACCACGAACTGAATGAAGACCGATCCGGAAGTGAAGACTATAACCCGAGATGCAAAGGAAGTCCAAATGAGAAGTTAGAGCTCAAGATTCAGATGGGAATCAACGAGTTCGCTTCATGATTGGGCTTTGCTGCGGGACGCGTGCCAAGGAGTTATCGACTTCTATAGCTTTGAACCACTATGGTAGGAGGTACGAAGGCGGATTCAGGGCCATTATGGCATCGGTAGAACCAAGGGCTACAACGAATGAAGTGGGTCATTGAAATGTTTGGTCATGACTCCATATGTTTAGCTTGGTCATAGCAGGGTTTCTACAAGTCGGGATTCGTCGTTGCCTCAGTTTGTCTAGTGTTTCAAAGTGGTAGATATCGTATACTTTACGCACTGAGTGAGAGATGTGAGGATGGTTGCTATGGTTGATTTGGTTGCTATCATTATGACATGCACACCCCACCCCCATATTCTTACACTATTTATTATGGCACCTTAGGGTACTATACGGTATGTGGTACTAACTCTTTGGTTGCAGGTCCAGGTTCAGGTATGGTTTAGTATACCTGTTACTACTCTGTTTAGATGCTTATCGCTCATACCAGGCTTTATGTCTGACCCAGAGTTTTATGTCTCCTCTTATTACTCTGGGTGCTCACACGAGCAGACTAGAGACAGGTTAGCTGGTGATGCACGGGTAGATGATCCGGAGACGAGCAGGAGGCTTCCACGTAAAATATATATACATAATATTCTCCCTGTATTGTTGAAGATCACTGCTTGGGCATTGGTGGTGTATCTTCTGCTTTAGCTTTCTTTTGTTTGGAGGCAGTAAATTGGGAAAGTTGTAATAAGCTGTATTTGAATTTCCGCTGCTCTGATGTTGATGTTGATTTTAGTTATCAGCTTATGCACTGTCTCACCTGTTTTATGTCAAGTATGTTATTATTATATTTTATTCCATGTGCTGTGAGACATTCTACAGGTCCCTTGATTAGTTCATTCCCTTCCTTCCTTTCTTTGGCGACCGTCCCGTGCTAGTCGGGCATGTGTACAGCGCACTTTCGGAGGAAATGCAGGCTGGTGCGGGGCGGGCCGTCACATATATATTATATATATAATATAATGGCCTGAATAGAACGCGCCGCGCCGCGGCATGGCCGTTCGCGAATTTCGACCATTGACTTTGAATTGATATTACAGGGGATCCGACTGTCGGATTCTCCTAAAACCGGAACCGTTGGGTTCGTATCAAAAAGATATTTCCAAGAATAAAAGAAATTTGAAATCTAACGCTTGGATTTAGGATTATGTCCAAATCAAAATTGGAAAAGGTCGCTGTACTGCGGTTCGATGACCGTTAATGGAAATCGACTGTACGAGCTTTGATAAAATTATTAGAAATATTAATAATTTGTTTAAAATCATAAAAAATGGTTTAGGTGGAATTTGGGTGGAAGATTCCACGGTTGTAAAGATTAAAATATATTTTTATCGAAATGAACTAGTTATTAACTATATTTGAAATCCAATAATTTTTAAATAAAATAAATTGGATTTGTGAACGGTTTTAATGTAACCAGAATTTCCAATATATGAATTGGAATGGATTTGAATAGAAATCATCTTTGGAATATTTCGATGTTGGATTCCGTGATTATAAGGATATTGTTATGGAAATTTGGAAGATATTTTTTATATCGTTATTTCCAATACGATATTTATTGGTTTCAGAATTTGATATTGAATATAAGCCGATATAATTTCTATTCAGAGCCTTGTGTTTAATATCAAATGGGATTTTAGGTTTGTCGTGAATGGTGTCTTCATTAACACTGTTCCTAAACCCTGTGTGAAAAGAATAAATCTTTTAAATAAGATTATTAGAGTTTCCAGTTATATTTAGTAACCGGAATAAAATGGAATGTGAATTGGGTTTATTGTGAACTGTGTTTTTAACGACATTCGTTCTTTAACCCGATTTACAGTGAAATGTGATTAGGAATTTATAAATCTTTTAATTAAGATTTAGGGAAATTTTCCAAAGTGAAGTTTTCCAATTTAATAAAATAAATTGGAATGGAATGGAATTCGATTTGGTAATAATCGAAGTGAACTTCTATGGAGGAATACTGTTACTATATATGGAATTGAAAAGGCTTTACCGGTATTCCATTTATATTATCGGTTGGATATGGAAGTTTATATCGATTATATATATTGATATGTTTTCCATGAAGAATCCATTGTTAATGGAATGTGATTTTGGGTTTATCATGAGCTGTGTTTTAAATAACATTAGTTTTTTTAACCCAGTTAAAGATTAGATTAATTTCTTAACTTTGAATAATCATTAAGCAATGATTTTTGGAGATTAAAACTGAATTAGAGTTTTAATAAATTTTTAATTTGATTGAAATGGGAATTAATAATTTAAATTATCAAATTTGGGAAATGATCGAGAATGGAGTATCACCAGTTTTGCTCCAAGCGATAGTTAAATCTTTAATTAGATTTGAACGTGAAATAGTAAATAATTTTACAGACAACACCGTGGTGTTAGATATGAAGTATTACCAGTTTTGCTCCATGGGATGAATAAGTTGGGATTGGGTAAAATAATAAAAGATTACTTCGGTAAGGTTCGCTAATCCCGACTAGTTTGGATAAACCTTAATTTGGTTTGAATTGATATCCAAACGAAGATTAAAGAATAAATTTAAAGAATTTATCTTTGATAAAATTAATGGGAACCTTTCCCAAAGTATAAGAATATTTGAATAAGGGAATATTCTGAATTGGAATGAGGCGTACAATGTGTTTTTATAGCACTTGTTTATTATGTACGCGAGTTATTCAGAAAGACCGGGTTTATCCCATTCTGAATAACTAATTCGACGATATGTCGAGGATGAAGACGGTGGTTGAAGACCGGAGGTCTTCACATCGTTTGGATGATTACTGATGTCTTGATTGGGCTGTACATCCAAGACGAGGTAATAAGTCCAGACGTACTTGGAGATCGATCGGATATGCGAGGACCTCTCTCCTGTATTGGACATATGGGACAAGGAATAAGGTGCCTCCGGTTTCGTTCAGACCCAGAACAAACTTGTAAATGGATGTGTGTCTGACATCGGATTTCATTCTGTGTGATCGATAGACATCGGTTGCATAGCGTGAATTGCCTGTGTGGCATGCTGAGATGCAAATGATCAAGGCTTCTGTTGAAAAGTAGAGTCTTGTGGTTGATGATCAAAGCACGGCTTTGATATAGCATAGTTTTGTGTATAGGTTTAATTTGCGAGCCTCACACCCCGGTGTGAACCAGAAACGGGAAAGGACTTCAGGGAGGCATGCGTTTTCTTCTAGCTAGGAGTGGTGTCGGAGTTTTGCAAGCCCAGACGTTTTACTTATGTGGATGATGGATAGCGAGGTGCCGGTTATATCGGTCACTACGGTACCGGTGGATGGTTTTGTCGATATATGACCAGTTTACGCCCCATAGGGCGGGGAAATGCATTGTTTAGGCATTTTAATCCACTCCGTGTGGACCGGCCCTGACGATCCAAGGTGCAATTGCGGCTGTTTCTGAGATATGGGCTAGATTGTCTCGAAGTGGGAAGGATGATCTCTTACCTTGGTTCACAGATGGAAATCCAAATTCCAATACGACATTTTACGGTTTTAGTTGTATACTATTGGCGACATAGCGGCATGGAACGCTAATGCCGTCTATGATTGATACATTTATATTTGAAGTTGTTTTCATACATTTTACACTATAATAGTATCAAAAATGATTTGTTTTAAATGTACCAAACATATTTGGCTATCATAAGGTAAAACTCTATCCTCCGGCTTGCGTTGCATTGTGTGATAGGACCTGAGTCTTATAATAGCTTCATTTTTCCAAAAAATATTGTGTTGTTTTGTTATATGCACTGGCATTCTTGGGAGGAAACCCGTTCCATGTTATATGGCGTGGTCCCTTGATATATTTGTTTAAAGTAAAGTTTTAAATAACTGTTTTAGTTCTCACACCAGTCACATGATTGGCCTGGAGTTTATTGTTTTAACTTAAAATCTGGATGCCCCTATTTTCCACACGGGTAGCTAGTGTTTTGGTTTTGCAGATTTATGTTCATAGGATTGTAGTTTACATCCAGAGTTTAAAGCTCTGTATTCGTATATTGCTTTATATTCGTTTCAGTTGTGTTTTTGTATTATTTTCGGCTTTATTGTAATTTTTAATTCTCTATATTTATCAAATGTCTTCTAGGTACGATTTCATACTCTGATGTTTATCAAATGGCTTCTAGGTACGATCTCATTCCAAACAATT
Source organism: Allium sativum (assembly GCA_030737875.1). Lineage (NCBI taxonomy): Eukaryota > Viridiplantae > Streptophyta > Magnoliopsida > Asparagales > Amaryllidaceae > Allium > Allium sativum. The sequence continues at coordinate 252,406,656 of CM060927.1, read as the reverse complement.
CACCGCTGCCTCAATTTAACCGATTTCTTCGTCCGGCTACTTCACGTTTTCCTGTCGATTCTCACTCAACTGATTTTTTCAGGTATACTAAAATCGAAACCCTAACTTTGTGGCGATTTTGTCTTTATTTATTTTGATTGAATTGGAACCATCCATTCTCAGATCTGCTCTTGATTTGCAACCTTAAATTCGTTTATTGTTTTGAATTAGAAATTTATGACTATTTTACATCATATATTTTGTTGAGGATTTTCATATGATGTCTAATTTATCTGGGTACTAATATACAGAGCCAGAACAAAATATGATATGTTCTGCACTTTTGATCTTTTATCATTTGTTTCGGTTCATACTTAATATACAACTACACTGCCTTTTTAAATTTGGGTACATATTCTTGAAGTTAAAAAACATGAAATAGCCTATATTTGTTAGGTGTAGATTTTAAAATAAGGAGGTTAAGAGGAAGAAGTTGAAGAAGAATCCACTGAAGAATTTAAATGTTCTTTTGAGGTTTAACCCCTATGCAACGACTGCAAGGTAGACTGACATTGCTTGCTGCTGAGCAAGGGCCTAAGAAGGAGAAGCTTAATAAGAAGAGGAGCAAGCTCACTAAGGTAATTTTTATTGTGTGTTTTGTCTGTTTGTTCAAACTTGGTAGTGCTGCGTGCAACGTTTTTAGCTGTAGGTATATATCAATTTTACAATGACATTGTCTTTATGCATTATAGTCAAACATAGTTTAGTTGAAAAAATCAGTGTTGTGCATGTGTATTAACTGATATTTCTTTTATTTACTTCTGGACTTTAATATCTTTTAAGGAAGAACTCGATGCCTCCATGTACTTGTTTCAAACATTGCACTGGACTGTACTTCGTCAATTTTCAGGCACTTTGACTTGACATCTTAATTAGTAGTGTCGCTGGAGATATAATTTTAAATGAACTTGGGAAAACTATTATGTGGAATAAGGGACATATCTTTGTGTGTCAAAACTTTTTTTCTTTTTACATTCCTTCTAGATGCTATTTTATATCTCTCTTTTCTTTTTATAATTCCTTTCCTAATGTATCTTTCATTTTCAAATTTAAGAGTGCCTACCAATGCGTGTATCGCATGTGGTTATGAGTTATTTTAAACAAAATTGTTACATTGAAGCATGTCAACATTAATAAGATTATCCAAATATATCTTGAATTACATACCTTTTTCTGGAAACAATGATATATTTATAAAAGGGATATCGAAAATCTAGAGCTTAATTTTTGTAATTATAAGGTATAGCCAAAATTTCCAAATACTAATGACTTGCAGCTAAGCTTAGGTTACGGCCTTAACTGGATTCAAGATGCTATTAGGTTACAGCTTACCTTGTAGTTAAGCTTATGTTACAGCTTTAACTGGATTCAAATATTTCGGTTGATGATGATCAGTTTTGTTACTTACAATAGAACTCGATTCTAATATAAACTTTGACATATCATTTGATTTATTCTACGATATAGATGTTAGGTGTTAGCTTTGACTGTACTGCATCCCTTGGTATAAATTTGTGCAGTATGTTCTTTAGTTTTTTTCGTGAAATTGAACAAGTATTGTAATACCGTAATTGTACTGTAAAAATAAATAAATTAACATAGCATTAATTGCATTTTTCTCTTTTTCAAATATGATTTTCTAGTTGAAAAGTTTAATCGTCTTTGTTATGTGTCTGTATATATAGTGTTTGCTTATACCAGTTTTACAGATTTTTCAAACGTTTGTGAGGCGCTGAAGCAATTTGCTTTCAGATACTTGTTTTTTTCTTTTATTTTTCCTTTTCCTCGCTAAATTTAGAGTTTGATTGCACTGCAACATGTTGTTTTGGATTAATTTATGAATTTTTTTGAAGCTTGTTTGTGATAGGATAACCATGTTTATAATTTATGATAGGGTACAAACGATTAAGGTATCGAAGTTTTTGGTTTGTGATAGATTGCCGAATATTATTCCTGCATGCTGTCAAAATTACTATCAAGTTTTGTGCTATCCGATTCAATGCACCTCATCACATACAAAATCATCCTTTTTAGCTCCATGTAAACCTCCACTGTATAAGACAATCACGAAAGTAACAGTTACAAACCGGCATGCCTTTCGTCCTTAAATGACAACCGATGATAAAACACTGTCAGTCATTGTTATTTGTTAAAATAGTTGGTAAAAGCTTGTTGTCAGCCAATGTTAACCTTTTCCACTGCTGTTCGAAAATAACAGTTTTACAGATCCTTCTTTGATTGGTAAACTGCATTTTAATTAGCCTTCCCATGTTATTAATTCTACTGATTGTTTGCTGAATGTTGATTATGTTCCAAGGCATTCTGATTACAATCTCATCGTTTTCTCAGAATAATGATTCTCTGAATGCAAAGAATCATGTTTTGTCAAATGAGAACTCTATTGTTGTTTCATCTTTTCCTCTTTCTATTATCATTGAGGTTCTCTTTCTTTATATTCTTGATTATATGATTGATTATGTTCTTTATGTGAGGAGGTGTTGGATCCGAAATATTTAAAGGCTAGTGGTGATCAGTTATGTTGAATAATGATTCTGATAGATTGCGAGACTGTATTCAGCCCCTGGTACTTATGAATCTCCTCTGTATTCAGCCCCTGGTACTTATCATAAAAAAGGGTATGTATACAAGTTACATATGTTTGTAATTACACTATTACATTTTGAGACTGCGATCTTGATTCAATATACAAATGTATAATAAGTGCTTCGGTAAATCGTTAGCGTACAGTTGTAGGACAGAAAGCTGCTACTATTGCGTGTATTATATTATAATAATACGTTAGCCGTGTCCATAGTCCATATGACGTATGCAAAGAAGACTGAAAGAAAATAGTTAACAGAAACAAAAAAAATGTTAGCTATAATTCGAAAACTATTTTATGACTCTTGAATTAGATTAAACTGAAACCATAAATTTTGAAGAAAGAATAATATTGTCTGTAAACATAATAAATCAAACTTAAGTCTTTATGAACTTGGATAGGATGAATTTGCTAAATGAAGGGGGAAACTAAATGATAAATCTGGTTTCTTATGGGTACAAATCTGTCTATAAATCTGAACTGTTGATGTTTTACTTCATTTTAGTTCACAGAAATCTAAAATAAGCATGACTCGGCAGCTTAAATTAGAGCCGGTTTTGATAAAAACAACTTCGTTCTGTCGAGATTAGGCGCAGCGGAAGCCAACTCAACACACACAACCAGTCTAGTGCAGAGAATTCACAAAGACAGCAAACATAAAAAAAGAACACACAGGTTTGAACGAGGTTCGGCAATAGCCTACATCCCCGGACAAAGAGAGAGTGATTTTATTACCTCATAATGGAGAATACACAAGAAAAAACCCACTTGTACAAAGCTTTCACAGCAAAACTCAGCTCACTCAAGAACTCAGATCTCGGGTTTTCTTTCATCTCTCTATTTTGTGTGGCGGCTCCTCTTTTTCACTCATAATCTGCAAACCCTCTCTGTTGTCTACACTTTAAACCCTCACAGCAAGATGCTTTATATAGCATGGCTGTAAAGAAGCTTTTACACGCAAGAGGCCCACACAACACTAAATAATATGGCACGTCTGCACCATACTTCACAATTCTCCACCTCGGATCACGCACAAAAGTATGAGACGGTCATACACAAAATACTCTGATTGCCACATATCCAGCTGCACTACCAAATTGGTTGCCTACGTACCCAAAGGATCAAGCTGCCGTAGTTCATCATAATGTCTCGTAAGCGAGACTTCACAGTGTTCCGAAGAACCTCCACCCCATCGGGGTATCATACATCAAACATACAAAACATTAATCAAGTCAAGACAATGCTTGAACTTGACACTAGGAACCACTTTAGTCAACATGTCTGCAGGATTCTCTTTTGTATCGATCTTCACCAAGAGAATATGACCCTCAGCTAATACTTCTCTGATGAAATGATAACGCACATCAATGTGCTTTGTTCGGGCATGATGAACTTGATTCTTTGCTAGGTGGATGGCACTCATACTATCACAATACACAGGAAGTTGATCTTGCACCACTCCCAAATCATCCAACAAGCCTTGTAGCCATATAGCTTCCTTGAAAGCTTCAGTCACTGCCATATACTCTGCCTCTGTAGTAGATAGAGCCACTATCGACTGCAGAATAGGCCTCCAACATATTGGACCTCCTGCCAAGGTAAACACATACCCTGTAGTAGAGCGTCTCTTATCCAAATCACCGGCATAATCTGAGTCTACATAACCAACACATAAACGACTGTTGTTCATATCCCTCACAAATTCTAAACCAGCATCAATAGTTCCCAAAAGATATCTCAAAATCCATTTGACAGCATTCCAATGCTCTTTTCCAGGAGCATGCATGTAACGACTGACCATACTCACAGCATGTGAAATATCAGGTCGTGTACATACCATCGCATACATAAGACTCTCAACAACATTAGCATAAGGCACATGTGCCATAAATTGAATCTCATCATCATAGGAAGGACACATAGTTGCATTCAATTTAAAATGAGCAGCAAGAGGAGTACTTACCGATTTGGTTTCTTTAGAAATGCCAAATTTCCTTAATACCTTCTTCAAATATGTCTTTTGAGATAAACACACTATCTCTCTGAATCTCCATGCCAAGAATCTTCTTCGCATCTCAAAGATCTTTCATTTCAAATTCAGCTGACAACTTACATTTCAGCTTCTCAATCTCAGACTTGCAAGTAGATGCAATCAACATATCATCTACATACAAAAGCAAATAAATGAAAGAACCATCACTCAGCTTCTTCAGATATACACAGTGATCATGGTGGCTTCTTATGTACGCTTGGCCTAACATAAAACGATCAAATCGTTTATACCACTGTCTCGGAGACTGTTTCAGTCCATACAACGATCTTTTCAACTTACACACCAGATCCTTCACCGGGAGATTTGAATCCACTTGGCTGAGTCATATAGATCTCCTCATCTAGATCTCCATGTAAGAACGCTGTTTTTACATCCATCTGAACCAGATTCAAGTCATACTGCGCTACCAAGACTAACAAAATACGAATAGAGGAGTGCTTCACAACTAGAGAGAATACTTCATTGTAGTCAATTCCCTCCTTCTGGGCATAGCCTTTCGCAACTAGCCTTGCCTTGTAGCGAATCTCATTTTCCTTCACTCCTTTCTTAGCATATACCCACTTACATCCAATTGCTTTCTTGCCCTTCGGGAGCTTGGCAAGAACCCAGGTGTCATTCTTGTGAAGAGATGTCATTTCTTCACCCATAACATCTTTCCATTCTTCACACTCAACACCATGAACAGCTTGTGTGTATGTCTCAGGAATGCCTTCATCAGTAACTGGTAAAGCATAAGTTACACAATCTCGAAACCAACCTGGTTTCTTGATATCCCTTTTCGGTCTGCTAGAAGCAATTGACTCTGGAACACTCCTCTCAGGCTCTGTTTCTATTTCTAATCCATCTTCGGAATCATCAGCACTGCCCCAGTCAACCGTAACTTCATCTGTTTCGATAACTGAATCCGTCGCCTCTTCAGAAGCAGGTCCCACTGGTACAGTTTCATCTGGGACTTGTGTAACAATATCAAACTTCACACGCTGCAGATTCTCACAATTACTGCTCTCATTTTCCACCTGATGAGACCCCTTAGGCTTTAGCATAGCAGCTTCATTAAACGTAACATCCCTGCTTATAATCATTTTCTTGGTAACTGGATTCCAGAGTTTGAACCCTTTGACTCCAGTCTTCATGCTAACAAATATTGCCTCAACAGCACGAACTCCAAGTTTATTGTCCTTCACATGATACCAAGCAGGACAACCAAATATATGAATCAATTCATAGTCATAAGCAGGCTTACCATACCAGAATTCCATTGGTGTTTTGCCTCCTAATGCAGATGAAGGCAACCGATTGATGAGAAAACATGCATAAGTAACAGCTTCAGCCCAGAATGCTTTGCCTAATCCAGAATTAGACAACATACATCGTACTCTCTCTAGCATTGTACGATTCATCCTTTCTGCAACTCCATTTTGCTGTGGTGTTTCTCTAACTGTGAAATGTCTCTTGATACCCTCATCTTGACATACTTTGTGAAATGGATCACTTGTGTACTATCCACCGTTGTCTGAATGAAGCACTTTGAGTTTTCTACCCGTTTGAGTTTCAACTGCTTTCTTCCATCTCACAAATATTTTCAGAACATCACTTTTCTGTCTCATGACATACACCCATACACGCCTAGATTAGTCATCAATAAAAGAGACAAACCAATGCTTACCTCCCAAAGAAGCATTTTTGGAAGGACCTCATACATCCGAATGAACATAATCTAGAACTCCACTAGATTTATGGATTCCCTTACCAAAGCGAGATCTTGTCTTCTTGCCTTTTACACAATGTTCACAGAAATCTAACTTACAGACAACAACCTCTTTCAACAGATTTTGCTTAATTAAAGCATTCAAAGATTTCTCATCTGGATGTGCAAGCCTCATGTGCCATAGCATTGCAGATTCCTTAACAGCAATTTCACTCTGCTCAGCTGTAGCTACATCCCAGTCACTGTTCTCCCATTTAAGTAGTACAAGTTGTGATGACGTGTACCTTTCATAACAACCATAGCTCCAGACATCACCTTCATAACTCCATTTTGGCCATCAAGTCTTAATCCCTTGGATTCAAGCATTCCTAAAGAAATCAGATTCTTTTTCATACTTGGCACACACCTCACATTTTTCAGTTCTCTAACCTTGCCATCATGCAGTTTCAGGCGAATACTACCAACGCCCACAATGCTACAAGAATTGTGATTTCCCATCAATACTTCGCCCTCAAACTTCATAAAATTTGAAAACCATTCTCTATTTGGAGTCACATGAAAGGTAGTGCCCGAATCAAGTATCCACTCATCATCTTTTGCCTTAGAGTTAGAATGTACCATGGTTAAAGAGAAATCTGACTCATTCCCTGTGTCTTTGCTGGACTGGACTACATTTGATACACTTTTGCCTTTCTTGTCCCGCTCCTTGACCTTAGGACAATCCTTAGCCCAATGGCCTTTTTCATGACACCAAGCACATTCATCCTTAGCCAAATGCCCTTTTGCTTTCGAGTATCCTTTACTCTTATTAGGATGTTGGCCAACATTTTTCTTATGGTCTGATTTTCTGCCTCTCACTACAAGAGCATCACCACCATCTTCTCTGGAGATATCATCTCTATCAATCTTTCGGAATTCTTCACTGCGTAATGACGTAGCGACTTCATCATAAATTAGCTTGTCTTTGCCATGAATTAGCGACTTAATCACGGGTTCATATTTCTCCGGAAGAGAATTCACTAAACACAAAGCTTTCTCTTCATCTGGAATGATCTCATCATAATTAAACAACTCGGTAAGGAGTTTGTTAAAGGAATCCAGATGCTCAGTCAGAGTTGCACCCTTCTTCATATTGAACCGATACAAATTTCTTTTTAGATGAATTCGGTTCGCCACATTCTTCACAAGATACTTCGCTTCAAGTTTTTCCCATAATTCTTTCGGCGATGTCTCATGTTGATAGTTCACTCTGATATCTGCTTCCAAGCAACCCCTGATCGTAGCCAAAGAAAGCCTTTGATTCTTCTCCCACTGTTTGTCTGACCATTCTTCTGATTTCTCTATTCGCAGACAAGCTTCCAAATCCAAATGCTCAAGAGCATCAGACACATCAGTTCTCCACAAACCGAAGTTATTGTTTCCATTAAATTTCTCTACATCTAACCTTGCTCTGTGATACACTATTTTTTCAGATTGACTAGATTCACTCATTTTCACAACACAAGCAACTTACACAAGAGAAACAACCACAAATGCAAACAACTGGCTTCACAGGAATTTCGTCGAACACCTTATGTGCACTAAACTGAACACACAAATCCAAAGATTGCAACCGCAAGCTCTAATACCAATTGTCGAGATTAGGCGCAGCGGAAGCCAACTCAACACACACAACCAGTCTAGTGCAGAGAATTCACAAAGACAGTAAACATAAAGAAAGAACACACAGATTTTAACGAGGTTCGGCAATAGCCTACGTCCCCGGGCAAAGAGAGAGTGATTTTATTACCTCACAATGGAGAGTACACAAGAAAAAACCCACTTGTACAAAGCTTTCACAACAAAACTCAGCTCACTCAAGAACTCAGATCTCAGGTTTTCTTCCAGCTCTCTGTTTTGTGTGGCGGCTCCTCTTTTTCACACATAATCTGCAAACCCTCTCTGTTGTCTACACTTTAAACCCTCACAGCAAGATGCTTTATATAGCATGGTTGTAAAGAAGCTTTTAGACTTTCATGATGTTTCCCACTTTGGCCCAGAGCAAAGCTGCAGTACCGGCCCTAGATGGGGGTTAACACGACACTATAAATGTTTAAAAAAATTAACACGACTCATATTTCTACCTGAATTTGATGCATGTTTTGGTAAATTAGACTGCCAACCGATTTTCTTTTCTTCTGTTTTTGAAATAATTTTGTGTATATGATTTGATAAAATGTTGAGCTATGTATGTCATCATGTCATGCTCAATAATGTCTGATATATTTTTTCTAAAATTTTATCTACCTTTGAGTGGAAGCTAAGACCCATCAGGTCCGATGATTATAGGAAAATAACAAACATATGTTAATACCCATAAACAAACAAATAACAACTATGAATTTTGTGCGTGACAATTCTCTTTGTTTCAATGCTTAAGATGTATATATGTTCAAATTTATAGAATAATAGTTCATATGTCAACTGTACGTATAAAAAAGTATAGCGATATATATAAATATTCCAATAAGACCGACAATTTATTCATATTTTCAGCAAAATTGGATTATGAATTGTAAAGGAAGAGCTAAGTACATCTGTTTCATATCAACAAGCATGTTAATTTCCCTCTCTGCGTTTTCTTGCCAGATTGGCAAACTAAAGAACAATTCAGGTAAGTGTTCTTTTCTTTTTTTTCCATCTGTGAGACTTCGTTTTTTCCTCTTTGTTTGTAAATCACATAAATTTGTTAGATGTTTGATTTATTGCCATGAAATCTTGGGCCAACCTTTTCTTTTGGATTTCGAAACACGAATATCGGATCCAATTTAAATTACTTCTATCTTGTTTCATACATCTCATCCCAAAGGCCGCGAGTTCAAATGCAATTTAAACATTGTCATTTTTTCGAATGTAATCATTCTTACAATCGATGTTGGAAAATGATGTTATATCCCCCTTTGAAACTCTTAATATATTTAGTCAGTGTAACTAATTTGTTGCAGCATAAAATTCTAGGTTCATCATTAGTTTTCCATCATGTTGAGCAACAGCGACGAAGACGAGCTGCTCCAAATGGCCTTGAAGGAGCAAGCAGAGCGTGATACAACGTATTCTAAATCCAAACTCGCAAAGCCAGTGGTCAACCTCATTCCACCACCGCCTCAGATGCTAAACAATAAACCTAACAATAACACTAGAAGATGGATGAGCAGAGATGACGATGAGGATTCAAAAGTGGAGATATTAAGCATTTCTTCCGGTGATGAGGATGATTCGTCAAGATAACTTCCTAAGGCAACCAGTAAAGCTGCTACTACCAATACTAATAATAGGGCAAGGAGGACTTCAAAGGACTATGGTGAGCATGATGATGAAGAACGGCCTAGGAAATTTTGAACACCACTAAAATCACTTATAACGGTCTTATTAATGGCTGCCCTCTGAAACTTCTTAATTTTTTCCCTCTTTCTGTTTTGCGACTGGATCTCTGTTTATTTCTCTGCTGCTCGCTCCCTACTTCTTTGCGTGCTCGAGTTCTCTGTCTGTTCTTCGATTTCAAGGCTTCGCTTTGCCTTTTTCAGGGATGCCATCTTGTCCCATTCCATCGAGTTCGTGGTGGAAGGGTCTTGCCTGAAGCCCTTTCTGTCTTTCGCGTTGCTCGCGGAAGCAATTTTAGAGGTGGCGGCTCCCCCTCTTTCGCTGATTTTGTCCAGTAGCACCACTTTCGAAGTTACCATATATTCTTTAGAAGCTTTCGTGGATCTGTCGAGTTGCAGATTCCTGTTAGTTGAGGGAAGCTTTGTGGAGCTTTCGCCGAAATACTCTGGCTCTCTGGCTTCTTGCCTTCCGCCTCGTCGAGCTGCAGGTGTTATGAGTGGTTCGGATGCTGAGATTGGCCCTAACCTTAGCCAAGAGAAGCGGGATTTCACCACCCGTTTTCTACCTCGGCTGAGCTTCAGGGGTCCTTCGTCTGCTATTGTTGTTCATGGATTTCTTGTTGGATCGCTGCTTTGTGGAGGGGTTTTTGGACCAGATTTCGGTCATGTGGTTGATGCTCTTGGATGTGATGGTGGAGAGTTGACCACTCCACCCCATACTGGTCTGATTTTCGGCTCTGCGGATGAAACAGTGTTGCCTGATTGTGCTCGTCGGTCTCCTATGTGGCCTAGTCATCGTTCTTCTCGGCTTCGCCCGAATGCCAAGGTAATTTCTGCTCCGGCTAAGGCCGGTTCCCCTTTATTTTGTGAGGCGGAGGCTCTGTGCTCTGCTGGTTGCCTTAAGACTCCTTCGGCTGTTGAGCTGAACAACGCTCTTTGTCCTCTCCTGCTCGCCGAGGCCGAGGCCAGCTCTGTTTCAGATCCCATCATCGTGGTGCAACATGAAGTCGAGGATTTCATCGCCTCAACTTCAGCTGCTAACGAAGCCGGAAGTCTTTTGCAATCCGCTCGTTGCTCGCTTTGTTCGGTGCAACCTTCTTTGGTCGATCCAGCGATGGAAGGATTTGTGGCCAGCCTCGGTTCTGGTTCGGAAGTTTCTGTCAGGTTGCTTTTCAATCAGGGTCTGCTCCATCCTTTCCTCTCAAGGTATGTATCTTTTAGCGTTGGTTTTGGTTTTCATGTTTCCTATTTGGGTGGTGGTGTGTTCTTTTCTATGAGCCATGTCACACTTGTGTGTGAGCTCCCCATCATTACTTCTTCTTTTTCGGAAGTTGTAAAGAAGGGTCATGGGTGTGTTGTTCTGAATGTGTGTGACCTCCTCTATTTCGTGTCTTTGGTCCCTTGCTTGAAGTGGGACTTTCTTTTGGTAATAATTGATTTTGGTTACTGTGGCTATTCCTTGATTGCTACTGGTTTGCCCTATTGGTTTTTTGCTTTTTGGTTTGGTCCTATATCCCTTGGGATTTGCTGGACTGTTTTCGGTCTTTCAGCTTTTGGGTCTGTCGGCTCCTTGTTTTGGGGAATTTGTTGGCTTCTCGGTTTTCTTTGTGCGCTGCTAGGTGTTTTCAAGCTTCTTATTCTGGCTCCGTTTGATAGGCTACCCCTTTGTGGCCTCTGTTGGTTCGGTTTCGCTCGGATTTTCGGTCCTGTTGTCATTGATGGGCTTTCGGTTTCCGAGGTGTTCGTCTTCTTGAGTCTTAGCAAGGCCTTTCTTGTATTGCCTGAGACTCGCTTCTTCTGGCCTTGGTTGTTGTGGCCGCATGTGGGCCATGTCTTGCGTCCCCCCAGTCTTGCATCTCCGTGGGATGGGTGGCCTCTCTACCGTAGGCGTATAGTGGTCACTTCCATGTTCCTCTATACGGTGTACCCGAGAGGTGGCCTCCCACGTCTGACCCTTTCTTCCGCTGGCTCCCATTGTTCTTTCCCGCGAACTTTACCAGTAGTGCGGGCCAGTCAATCTAATGACAGACCGGCTTTGGTAGAGTTCCTTCAGTGACTGGTGTTGTCTCCTTTGAGCAACCCTACATTTCCCTGTCCGTCCTCTGTGTCGCTACCCTTGGTTTCTCCGTCTTCGTCATGTCCGTCGTCCGTTGCTTCCTTCTCCATTCCCCTTCTTAGTAAGGACGAGATAGCGATCATTAATGATCGCCTATCACGTCTCACTAAGAATTCTTATCCGGTCGGGCTTGGCAGATCTGTCAGTGCTCCAGACAGAGATGCCCGTCTCTATCCTGTTCCTTCTGTTTCTGTCGAGCCTCCCGTTAGGCCGTCTGCTCGGGCCCCTCGTCGTAGGCAGCGGCTTGGCCCGCGCACCCCCCGCACCATCCGTACACGCTCTATAGCGGCGTCCGAGCAGATCGTCAGATCTACTCGCCACACTCTATATTTTGCCTGATCTGTGTGGTCTGGTGTCTTCGGCCGTCTTTGCTCTGTGGGTCTTCTTTTTTTTTTTTTGGTTTTTGATGGCGAAATTTCTCTTTTGGAACGTTAGAGGGATAGGGAATGATGTGTCGGTAGCTAGGCTTAAACGCATTATTCGTAAACACTCTATCTGTTTGGTAGCTCTTCTGGAACCACTAGTGGGACCGGACGCGATCTCCACTTTGGTCTTCTCTCTAGGCTTTGGTGGGGCCTTAGCTAATGTTTCCAACAAGATTTGGATCCTCTGGTCCAAAGATGTTGTCGTTCACCCTATTTTCGATTCGGTCCAACTACTATCTGTGGCTTGTTCGTTTCCCTCTCTTTCTTCGTCCTTCCTCTTTTCTGCGGTTTATGCGAAGTGCGATAGGATTGAGAGGCAAGCATTGTGGTCGGATGTTATTTCTTTGTCTGACTTGGGTTTTTCTGTTTCCGTGCTTGGTGGCGACTTTAATGTTGTCGCCAGTCAAGCAGAAAAGCGCGGGGGAAATGTCGTTAACCGTTTGGCGGTTGCGGATTTCAACGCTTTCATCGTTCAATCGGGTCTCTTAGAAGTCTCTTTTGTTGGGTCGTCTTTCACCTGGTGTAACAACCAAGAAGGCCCTAACCGGATTCTGTCTAGGCTATACAGAATCTTCGCTTCTGAGGGTTGGTTTAGCCTTCCTTTCTCGTTTTCTATCTCTCATCTGCATCGCACCTTTTCCGACCATGCCACTATGCTCCTTAGCTGCTCCCCCCGCTCCCAGTCCGGCCCGTCCTCCTTTAGGTTCCAAAGCATGTGGCGTTCTCACCATTCCTTCCTCAGTGTTGTTTCCGACTCCTGGTTATCTTCGGTGAGCGGTGCCCCCTGTGTTGCCTTCTCTCGTAAGCTAAAAAGGCTTAAGTCTTGTCTAAAGGCGTGGAATCTCCTAGTTTTCAAGAATATTTTCGACCGTGTCAGAGCAGCTGAAGAAATTCTTATCTTAGCGGAAGCGACTTTTGATGAGGAGCCTAATGCGGTCCATAAGGAGGCTTGGGCGTTGGCCCAGCTCGCTTTCTCCTCTGAACTTCGTATCGAACACGACCACCTTCGGCAGAAGGCTAGAATCAAGTGGATTGTGGATGGAGATAAGAACTCCAAGTTCTTTCACTCGACTATTCGTAAGAAGAATAGTCTTCTCTGCATCCGTCAGATTCGGCGCCCAGACCTTTCTTTCGCTTCCTCTCCTAGTGAAGTCAAAGATACAATTCTTTCCCACTTCCAATCCTTTCTCTCCTTTCCCTCGGTTTCGTCGCCTGACCCGTCCCTTCTAGCTTTCATTCCTAGATTGATCCTTCCGTCGGACAGTTCCGACCTAGCCGAACCCCCTAACTTGGAAGAAATACGTGCTTGCGTATTTGCTCTAAGCAAGGACAGTGCGAGTGGGCCAGATGGTTTCAACGGGTTTTTTTATAGGAGTGTGTGGCCTATCATTCAGGCGGACTTTTGTCTCGCCGTTCAGTCCTTTTTCTCTGGTGAAGATCTCCCATCTGGTTGGACTTCCACCAATTTAGTTCTCATACCAAAGAGTGATCATCCTTCCTCCTGTGCGGACTACAGACCGATCAGCTTGTGTAATTTCTCTAACAAGGTCATTTCTAAGATCCTAACCTCTAGACTAGCACCGTTTCTTGATCGCCTTATTTCTTCTTCGCAGGCTGGGTTCGTAAAAGGACGGCTTATCACTGATAACGTCCTTTTAGCCCAGGAGCTGATATCTCAGATCGACAAGAAGGTTCGAGGCTCGAATGTGGTCATTAAGCTAGACATGGCTAAGGCTTACGACCGCATGTCGTGGTTCTTCATCATCAAGGTTCTCAGGGCTTTTGGTTTCCTGGAAACCCTTATTGATTTGATCTGGAGGCTTATCTCCAACTGTTGGTTTTCCGTCCTCATTAATGGCTCGGCTACCGGTTATTTCAAGTCCGGTAGAGGTCTCGGCAGGGTGATCCCCTATCCCCTTCCCTTTTTGTCCTTGCTGCCGAGGCTTTTGTTCGTGGGCTCCACTCCCTTACGATAGCTGGACAAATCCACAGGTTCGGTATCCCGAGGGGTTGCCCTGTCATCTCTTCCTTATCTTTCGCTGACGACATCATCATTTTCACTAATGGTTCTCGTAGGTCTATCCGTAGTCTTCTTGATTTTATTAGACGGTACGAGAATTGTTCGGGGCAACTCGTGAACACCGCCAAAAGCTGTTTTGTGCCAGCTAAAGACCTTTCTTCGATAAGATCCTCCTGGATCGAATCCACCTCTGGCTTTAAGGCTACTTCCCTTCCGCTTCCTTATCTCGGTATAGTTCTATATCGAGGTAGGAAGCTCAATGCCATTTTCGATCCCTTAACTGACAAAGTTAGGAGTAAGATTATTAGTTGGAATGCTTCTCTCATCTCTCAGGCAGGTAGACTTGTTCTCATTAAGTCTATCCTTGACTCCATGGGTTCTCATATCTTTGCGGCTATGACACCCACTGCTGCCTTCTTCCGCTCCTTCCGTTCTTTGGCATCTTCCTTTTTCTGGGGCAATAAGGACAATGTTTCTCGCCATCACTGGATCTCTTGGAACGTCATTTGTCGTCCCAAACTTGAGGGTGGTCTTGGCCTCCGTAATCCAAAGGACATATGTGTGGCCTTTGCTTGCAAACTTTGGGCGAGGTTTGGAGCGAACAACTCCCTTTGGGCGACGTTTCTCCACGCCAAGTACCGTAGGCTTGCAACCACGAATTACAGCAGTATCCCGTCTTACGCTAGTGAGACATGGAAACGTATGCAATCCGTGAAGGCAATTACGGATGGCCATGGAGATGGTATCATTTGGGACGACAACCCTTTCTCTATCAAGGCTGCGTGGGAAACAGTGCGGACGCCTGGTACACGTCTTCGTGTTTTCAGCTTTATCTGGAATGTCCAAATTCCGCCAAAGGTTTCTCTGTTTATGTGGAAAACATTGCACGATGGTTTACCAATAGATGAGAACATTCAGCGTATCGGCATCCCGCTCATGTCCAGATGTAGGTGTTGCAACACTGGACGCTCTGAGTCCTCTTTTCACTTGCTTATCTTTGGTGCCTGTGCCAGAGCTGTCTGGAATTACTTCGGGAACCTGATGGGTTGCCGAGGTAATGCCATCTCATTGGAAGGTTTGCTAAGTTTCTGGTGGTCTGGGAACTCTAGTAAATCCCTTCGGTCTATTCTACTTCGTCTAATTCCTTGTCTTATCTGCTGGCACATCTGGTGCTCTAGGAATAAGGCAGTTTTTGACGAAGTGGCAATGGATCCTCCGTCGATTATCCGGAAAGTTAGGAACGATGTGTTCCTAACATTCCGGGGCCGTCCTTTCAGAGGTGTCTTAGGTGCCCGCTCTAGGAGATTGGCCATTACCTTTGATATTTTACCGTATTCGGCCAATCTGAGGGTTAGCATCGGTTGATTTTGGATTTTCTGTTTTTTTTTTTCTACACCCCCCCCCCCCCCCCCGTCTTATGATGTTTGTTAGTTGTGCAGAATTTTAGGTCAATGGTTGGGACTGCTAGGAGCGTAGGTCCTTCTGTCGTAGGATTCTGGAGCAGGTTCTGCTGGGGAACTGCTGGAGTTTTGGATGACGGGACGACTTATGGGTTCTGGGGCCCATCTTTTATGGGACCTTTGGAAGCTATCGGTTTTTGAGTTGCCAGAGTTTTATCGTTGACTATGGAGTGTTCTCACCCATGGCTTTTGGGCTTTCTTGGAGGCTTGTCCACTGCTCATGAGTTCTTCATCTTCGTCTATTGGAGAGTTGGTCTCATCGCAGTTCGTCGTATGCTGACGATCCTTCTGCCTCGTCAGACGATTTGATTGGAGCTGTCTTTCCTTGGTTTATTTCTTTTCACCTTTGTTCCTTTTGTTGTATAAAGGTTTTGTCTCTAGTTTGTGTGTGCACGGTTTCTGTTATTCAGAAATCGTTTTTGTGAGCCGTTGGAGAATGGCTTGATTCTCCCTTTTGGTATGTTATTATCTTTGAAAAAGAAAAAGAAAAAGAACGGCCTATGAGTTGGAAGAGAGCTGATGAAGTGGGGTTAAGTTTAGTTTGTTTTAAACTATTAATGGTTGTTGGCTAATGCAATATTGCACGGCAATGCCACCTTAGCTCTGTTTTTTAAGCTGTCAGCTAATGTATTCATAACCTGCATAATATTGTCAATTAATGGCTACCTGAATCGTTTAATGCACTGCATACTGGTGTCAGATATTGAAATCTGGAACATTTCAGATTTATTTTTCTACCCGTGACATCATTCATGCACAAAATTATGAGACCCATGTTCACATATTTATGCCATTTTTTAGCAGGGCATTGTTGCAATGCATATGCTGTCACATTTTTCTAAAAGATTCTTAAAATCTTACTATGTAAATCTCGTTTCTAATTGTATCTCTTCCTTTACAATTTTAATTTGGATACGTTGTATTTGTGCTAATTAAGTATGAGTTGTTTATTTGAACTTTATAGCTATGAAGGTTACAATTTGTGTTGGTGGGTATGATCTGGTCATAAATTTACACTGGTGGGTGTAACATTCTCATATTTTTTTCAAATTGGAGCTTTATGCTCTAGGTAGAGAGATCTGATTAGTACGCAGTTTTCTCAATTGAATTTAGCCAAGTTCCAAAGCAGTGGCTAAATTGTATTAAAAAATTACCATTTCAAATTGCCATGGCAAAATATTATTTTGCCACAGACTAAAGCCGTGGCAAAATACGTATCTGCCACGGCTTTGGACCGTGGCAAAATCAAAATTTTTGCCATACCTTATTTTGCCACTGCTCAAAGCCGTAGCAAATCTAATTAGCCACGGCCCAAAGCCGTGGCAAAATTGCTTTTCTGGTGTAGTGCGGGTTGTCCCGACCGTTTAAGAATTGACCCCAACCCGAGTTAACTCGACCTGATCCATTGACAACCCTACCAGTATCCATCCTATTAATAACGGTCTGTCATCCCCATATTTTCACTCAATCATTAGCACCCATCATAAAACTCAAACACATATTCAACCTTGTAAAAAAATTATCTTCAGTTTCTGCCTCATTCTACTCACCTTCAAAATATAGAGATACTTTTACTAACTCTACCAACTCTCCCACCAATCAATAACTCCACCAATAGCTAGCTATCACCAGCATCACCGGTATTTACCCTTTTCAAGTGTGTGTGTGCGTACACTCGTGCGTCTGTGTGTGTGTGTGTGTGTGTGTGTGTGTGTATATATATATATATATATATGTGTGTGTGTGTGTGTGTGTGTATACATACATATATATATGTATATATATATATATGTAAACTAATTCTGATTGATGAGAATACAACATCCAAGAAATTTACAAAATTTGCAAGATTAAAGATAGAGATCGATGTTGACACTGATTTGAAGACTTCTGTACCCATTTTATTGCACAATGGTACCAAACTTGACATACAAGTTGAGTATGAATTCATTCCACCTAAATGTTTGCAATGCAAGATTTTTGGTCATTCAGATGATGTTCATGAAGTGGAAACTCAGCCTCATTGGATACCGACCGGAAAAACAAATGCTTCAGCTTCATCATCCTCCAAACAAACATCACATGCTGACACATCAACCACTCAAGCTCAAGATAAATCTAACACTCATCACACAACTCTACCTGCAGATATACTTCCAGATCGAAATCAGCATATAGCTGAGGCTATAACTGATCATACTTCTAAGGAATTGACACAGGATGCGTCTGGTATTGTTGATGTCAATGCATCATACCTGAAAAGAAAACTAAAAATGTATCAGCTCCACCTAAAAGAAGCTTGAGGAGTTCTTCCTCATCCAAATGACGGCACTGACATGGAATGTACACATGGAATGTACAGGGAATGAATACATCAACTCACATGTTTGATGTATTTACTCTCCTATGATCTGCTAAACCATATTTAGTTGCTTTAGTAGAAAATAAATTAAATTCTGACAATCTGAATTCCTTTCTTTTACAGCTTCCTACTAATTGACACCATTTAACTAATAACAACACCTACAGTTCAGGACGAATTTTATTGCTTTAGGATATTGATGTTTGGAATGTCGATGTTATTAGTAGCTCTTCTCAATACATTACTGTCAATGCACTTAATAAAGATGGGTTCTCCATGACCTTTTCAGTTATATATGGCAGTAATTATTTTACCGGACATTAAGCTCTTTGGCACTATTTAGTTCACCAATCCGCTTCTATTTTTGACACTTGGGTAATTATGGGAGACTTCAACAACGCATCATCTACTCTAGACAAAAGAAGGGGACTTCCAGTTCCATACCAGAACATACGTGAATTTTAGAACTGTTTGCTTCAATTTGGATTAACTAAGATTAGACCAATGGGTTTCACTTTTACATGGATGAGGAGGGGAATTGCTACCCACATTGACAAAATTCTGGTAAACAATTTATGTTTGCAACACTTTTTTAATTTAAAGGCTATTTTTTTATCACAAATGTCTAGTGATCATAATCCTATCTTGCTCGATTTAATTCCCACTGTGCCTATAAACCGTTTCCCTTTCAAATATTAAAATGACTGGAGTTTAATCGATGGGTATTCATGATGTACTGAAAGGGGTTAGCAAGCACAAATGTGGGGATTCCAAAGCTACAAGTTTGTTTACAAACTACAGTCTTGTAAATGTGAATTAAAACTTTGGAATAAAAATAGTGATAACGGTGATTCTCACCTTAACCTGTTAGAACAGGAGCTTTCTACATTCGAGCAAGCAGTGGACATGTGTCCTGATGATCAGAATTTGTATGATGACTACCTGCACACAAAGAAGAGTACTAAAAAAAAAATATCCATTGCGCGTTTGGCGTTGAAACAATAGTCCAAAATAAAATGGTTACAGCAAGGGGATATTAACTCAAAGTTTTTTTTTACTCCTGAATGGATATCAGGAAATTCTATAATAATATTAGTGCTCTTATTGTACCTGATGGGCAATTGTTGCATATGAGCTCAGACATTGAACATGAAGCAATTACATATTTCATAGATTTGTTTAATGGTCCTCCATGCTTGGATTTTCCAGAATTCCAACCGATTGCAACTATAAACAGTCACGGTCAAGCATTTCTTCTTCAGGACGTAAATCTTAAAGAGGTGAAAGTTGCAGTGCCATTTGTGCACGACGACTCCAATCCTAGTCTAGATGGAATAAACTCCAAGTTCATGAAGCTCCGCTGGGATTTGATTAGTAATGATATACTGAAATTTGTTTCTGATATGTTCAAATTTAGCAAAATTCCCAAAGGTGTTAACCACACTTTTATTACTTTAATACCTAAACAAGAGAAACCAACTTGCATATCACACTTTCGGCCCATCTCTTGCTGTAACATGTTGTACAAGATACTCTCCAAAATTCTATGCAATAGATTTTTTTTTTACGTCATATCATTTCCCCGAATCAGTGTGCATTCATCCCAAACAGATATATAGAGGATAATATATTGCTCACCCATGAGCTCTTGCGTGACTTTAAAAAATAAGGGGTTATCTAAATTTTGTGTAAAAGTCAATCTTCAGAAAGCGTACGACATGGTGAATTGGGAATTCATATGCTATATAATGTCCAAAATAGGTTTCCCAATCCACTTTATTAATCCTATTTTCGAGTGCATATCCACTGCTACTTTTTCTGTTCTCTTTCAGGGCATACCCAAAGGTTTCATACATTCAACGAGAGGACTTCGGTAGGGTGACCTACTATCCCCTTATTTGTTTACTAATGCTATGCAATTTTTTACTTATCTTCTAGATGAAGCCACACATTTGCGTATGTTTTCTCCAGTGTTTACATTTCAGCCTATCATCACTCATCTTTTATACGCTGATGATTTTATGATTTTTGACAAGTCTAATCCAACTTCAGCAAACCCCTTAAAGTATACAATCCAAAAGCTAAGCTATTTTGCACGTTTAAGTGTAAATTCCTCCAAAACTAAAGTTTATTTCAGCTCCTCTACTGCTAACTAAACGGCCATCCTGCAAACACTTGGTTTTGCTCAGGGTTCACTGCCTATAAGATACTTAGGTATCCCCATCTCTTCAACCTATTTACATTATTCCGAGTGCAACTTAATTGATCGAGTTCAGCATAAATTACAAGGATAGGAGGTAAAGCTTTTGAGCTACGTAGGTAGAGAAGAATTAATACACATTGTTATAGCTCTTATTATTCCCTACTGGCTCTTTGTTTATCAAATCCTAGAACAAACTTTGGACAAACTGCAAATCTTGTGCGCTGAATTTTTATGGGGTGGCTCTTCATATAAGGTAGGCTGGAAGACTTTGTGTAGACCGAAAAACGAAGGTGGAATTGGCCTTAAATCATGCTCAGATTTAAAAAAGGCTTGCAGTATTAAACTAATGTGGAATTACCTTATACCTTCGAATCTTTGGAGTGGTTACTGTGTAAACAAATATTTTTGGCACATTTCTGTTGATAATAACACTTCATCAACCCGGAAATCCATGCTTCGACTTTGAACAATAGCGAAATAACTATATCAGAAAGTTATAGCTAATGGAAATGACACCTTCCTATGATTTGAGCCATGGGTAAACTGCTCATGCATTGTGGATTTGATAGGCATTTCGAGATTTTATATTATAGGTTCGGAGCTTGATAAAGTGAGTGACAATATTCATTTTTCATTTTTCATTGGATACGAATCTTCATTTTTGGATACGGATTCGAATACAGCACTATCTGTATTTGACTGCATCTGTTTACAGCCCTACTGGTATTCATGATGAAATGTTTTTGCTTTTGTCATCTTTTCCATCCAAAGATCAACTCAAAGACTTGGCTTCTGCTTCCATTACCGCTACTATTTATTAGGGGTGGACGTGGTTCGGTTCGATGCGGTTTGAAGCTCAAACCGCTTCCGCACTGCATCAAACGGTTGATCAAAAATACAAACCATTATACTAACTGTTCAAACGGTTCGGTTTTGGTTCAGTTCGGTTTGAACCCGTATTAAATATGAAACAAGAAAATTACTTTCATCAACAAACAATTTACGATTTTATGACGTTGTGTCATCTGAAGGTTAAAACACGTAGTGTTATCTTTAATTAATATAACTACATAATACGTTGAAAATAGAATATATAGCGTTATATTAAAAGTTAGATAGGAATTTGTTAACTTTTTTATTATAACATTGTCGGTGTAGCTATGTGGTTCGGTTCGGTTTAATACGGTTTGGTAAAAGTTAAAACCGCAACCGAACCGCATCATGCGAGGCGGTTCGGTTTGGGTTGTTTGCTTTAGAGAGAGAATCCGGTGCGTTTTTCCGCACCGTTTTTACGATTCGGTCTGGGCGGTTTCCGCATTGCGGTGCGGTTTATGCCCACCCCTACTATTTATCACATTTGGCTTGAAAGAAACAACCGTATTTTTAAAGGTCGAAGAATGTAATCTACCACGAAGTTGTATCAGATCGAAAAGGAGACTACATTTCTTGTTCGCGACAAAGGATCGAAAACAAGGAGAGCTCGGCCTGAAGAAGAAATTTTGCAACGTTGGAGTATTGAGCTAAACGAGATGGTGGATGACTGATTCTATTTTATTTCGAATTTTGAAATAAGCAGTATATGGACTGTGGGCTCTAATGTGGACTTATTTTATTTTTAAGTTATATTCTCCATATGTATAAGGCTATGTATATTGTAATATCAAACCTATGTGTACTCTACTTCTTATTAAAACAGATATTTATCCGTATGGATAGTATAAATTATAAATATTAAATTTTTTGTATTGAATTCGATAGAGAGAAATTCACGTTAAGTTTAAAAATAGAAACGCCAATTTGATTTCTACTATATTTTATCTCACTTGTTGTGTGATACGCGATAGATTTTGTGTTGTTTAGTTTCTTTTTCAACCATGAGGACTGTCTTCCAAATACCTATTTATTTTTTTGTTTGCACGTTTAATTACGTCCTAAAAGAATTACATGTCAGTAACCACTAACGCATGGTGCTTTCATGGGGCAAATTCACCTCTTGAAATTTTGCTTCCTGGTTTTTGTTAAAATATACATGCCTACATATAATATAACACTTACGTTTATCTAACAAAGGAAAAAAACTTCCGCCACCTTTTATGAATGGAAAAAAGGATACGGCACTGTATCAAAATTCTCATTGCCAGCGGTAACCTTTATCGTTACTCATATATCGTAGAATACGAGAACGTGGGTAGATGCATAGATATATGCTAACTTTTATGCGCCATGCTGCATCTATGACACAGGGTGTTACGGTTGTTGATAGTTGACAAATTTTATAACTGTTACCGTAACCGTCTAGTCGTTACCGTAAATTTACCTTGTTATCCATAAATAATTCAAGTTTTAACATTAATTCTAAAAATTAATTTATTTATCTATGAAACAAACCATCCATGTGCATGTTGTCTATAAATAAAAACGAAAATAATATATATCTGCGTGCGTGCGTGCGTGTTATTTCTCTAACTTAAATTATTGAAAAACATATTTATTTATTTTTTATGAAATACCACAAAAGAAATTATGTGCGGCTGGTACGGTTTACCGCGATTATTAAAATCAACAACCGTCACCGTTACCGTAGTAGACGGCAACCGTGTGAACTGTTAGTGCGGTTCGACGGTTAAACGGTCCAACCGTAAAAGCCCTAATCCATCACACCAAAATGAGGCATAAAAAAGATGAGTGCAATTTTGTTGACACCCAAAAATGGATGTCAACAAAACTTCCACCCCTGATAGGTGGAAATCAGGGGGTCCATATGGGTTCCCCTGATTTCCACCAATGGTGGAAGTTTTGTTCACACCCCTTTTTTGGGTGTAAACAAAATCGTATTCAAAGAAGATACTCCATGCGTCAACTCTCACATGTGCTCATGTTTTAATTGCCTCTTTGGCTCTTTCTCTGGTGCCAATTATTTCTTTTCAAAGTACCAACTACGTAGTAGGCCCACTCTCAACCCTTGAATTCTTTTTCCCCTTGGCTCCTAGGAGAATTTTCAACTCAACAAGTACATTTGATTTTTTTGTCCTTCGTGCAATCCTTCGTGGTTAAGTCTATTTACACGAAAGAAATTTATCTTTATTGGTATGCAAATGTGTTCTTCTCTCTCTTTTGTGATCTTTTTCTTTAGTTAAAATAAAAAGTTGTTGGGCTTTCCGTCAACATACGACATTCATATCCGAATCACGTTAAATTTTCCGTGTCTTTTATTTCTGCTTTTGTTTCTGTCAAACTACATAATTAATTTTTATTCTTCTGTTTTGAGTTTCATTGATATATGTAAGTAGATACAAAAATTAGACTACAATATAATATTTTATACACTTGTAAAAATCGGTCTAAGCCTTTAACTAGGTCCCGACTAAGCACCATGTGACTAGCGTTTCGCCCAACATGGCATGTTTATTGCCTCAAGTACCATGTACAAGCACTAGTGTTATTTTCAAGCACTTTTTGCCTCGTTGGTTATTCTGAAGTGGATCCTAAATTTCAAAATATTAATTTATATCAGTAGACACTAAATAAAAGAAAAAAAAAGCATTTATTCAAAATACATAAGTAATAAAAAAAGCAAACAACTTTAATTAATCGTCGTCTAAATGAAAAATCTATATTTCACACTTACCGCATGAAGATTTTTACAACATTGATTATTCTAATCTCCAAGGTGGAGTGATTTTTATAAAGCCAAACTATGCTTAGCCGGCTTCCACTTTCGGAGAATGCTTGCTTCCCTATCCAAAATGCTCTTGGTAAGTTTATACCTTTTTTTTTTTTTCATTTTAAACAACGGTTGATGCGTGTTCAAAATTTGCGTCTGCATATGAAACTAAGAGGGCAACAAAAAGAGTGAACATTGTATAACGTTTGTGAAGAAGAAAAGTAGATGACTAATCCTAAAGGAAGATAAAATTAAAGTAGACACGTCAGCCCATGCACGTTCCTGTAATAAAGAGTACCATACTGAATTGTCTTGTTGTGTCATAATCTCGTGGATTTGATACATAATTAAACGCTGAACTCCATTTAATTGGTCGGCATTATGGATGTAGATAAGTTATACTTAAGAATGGAGTGGTCATCATCAATCATATAAAGAGAACATGCATGCATACCACGTTACGTTTTGGTACTTGACAACTTAGTACCACCCTTTAATCCAAAGCTACGAAGGAAAAAAGATTGCGATCGCAATAAAGTTTGGCCGATGATATACACGTCGAAGTTGACATTTGTCTTTAAAGATACGGAAAAAGCATCTCAGTCAAAAAAGCAAACACAATATTAAAAGGGTTATATATGTCAAAAATATAACATTAATTAAATACTCTACTGGATCGATTAAAATAAGTTTTTTATGATTTTTTTCAAATTAAAAACTAGTTTGTTTTCATTTTTGAAAAATCAAAAAAATACTTATATAAATCGATCCAAACAAGACGTCAGTTTGGTATATTTGAAAAAACCAATACGTAGATTCGTATTGCCATCTTTTTTTCTTTTTCCATTTGGAACACAACGAAGACTTGTTTTCGTGACTATGCCCAACCATGTTTCGAGTTTGAATAATAATGAATCATAGATCATTACGATTCAAAACTCAATTGAATCTTAATCATGCACAAATCCAGTTACAAACAGTACAAAGGTTAATTTTAGCAAATCGGACCAAGATTTTTTTATTTTCTTGTTACTTTCTCATCATGTAATTCTTATCGTTCTCATAATTTGTGTTACTAAATCATAGTTTCAAAATACAAACTCCAGTACATCATTTTTAACCATTGCAATTTCCTCCAAAACCACTGTATGATTCATCAAGTTCGCTGCCATTAGACTTGTGTCGTTGTTCACTGCTAATGTACACTCAACTATAGTTGTGTTGGTGCGATATGCATTACAACAATACATAACATCGATTGCAACCTTAAATCAATCTACAACTCAGTTACATAGTATTTTTACCTTGATACGTATAACCGATAACTCTTGGATGGAGTATTAGGACGGATGTCGTTAAATACGTAAATTTCAAAATAAAGAATTTTATGGTTCCCACGATTTGATCTATTGAACCATCAACACCTTAAAACTTGAGTTATCATGGTTTGACTCTCAGTCAAGTTGTGAAAACTATGCAACAAAGGAAATTATTCGGTGTAATTAAGGATGTCTTCATTGGATTATAACTCTAATTAGAACTTAAACAAAGATTTATTATTATCAACTGCTATTTTGATTGAACTGCGTATTTTTTCCCTAGACTACTGGACCATAGAAAATATTAATCTTATTGCCTCCACATTGAAAACCCTAATAAAATTAGACATGTCATGTTAACTAAAGGGATGTAAAATTTTCTTATTGTTAGTGAAAGTTTCTAATTCAGTTTCCAACCAAAAAGCAAAGCCTCATTCTCAATGAAAATGACCAACTTTTTATGCAAGATATTGAATACACTTGAAGTTGAATCGCAAGGTATAGAATACCAAAAGCTTTTTATTTTAAATAATTTTCATCCATTCATTGTATGTAAGTTAAGCCAATCATCAACAATAAGTTTTGCTTCATGTTTATTCATGTTAATTAATCATTCAGCCATCGTTATTATCTGAAGAGAAATGCTAAGCACACTCTCCCTTAGGGAGAGTGAGCTTGTACTTGCCACCTGATTGGTGGAAATGGGTTGACATTTATTGTATCATACATGGCTAATGATTGATGCCAACTCATTTCCACCGATCATGTGGCAAGTACAAACTCACTCTCCCTAAGGAAGAGTGAGCTTAGCATTTCTCTTATCTGAAAGTATACATCATTTGAAATATGATAAAAAGAGATTTGATTTTATATGTATGAAATGTCTACATACCATTAAAGCATCCTCGTTTTGATCAAACTGTCCACATAAATTTATTACATGTACTAAATCGTCTACATGAATTGTCTACATCCATTCAGTAAAGTATTATACGTACTAAGTTGTCTACATAAATGTCTACATACCACTAAAGATTGCTTTGATGATGAAATGGGATATGTTGTGCACTTTCAGTATTTGCACAGCCTCTTTCATTGAAACTTACCCAAACCATGTACTTTATGTAATAACTACAACTTCATTAACCATTTAACCATTAACCTTTTTACAGCTAAAAACACAAAAATATTATAGATTAATTCAAAATATGACAATATTAGCACCACTGGCATATAAATAAGTAAATAACATACCAATTCATAGAGGTATTAAAATAAATGAATACTAGCTGGGTCGTTATTTTTGATTTCATCTAAGCCTTTTGACAGAATAAACAATTCATTCGTAGGTACTGATTTTCTAGCCTTTTCAAGTTCTAAGTGGGTTTCTACCTTGTATAATGACAAGACTGCAGCAGTTACATCTGCAACCTTTGATCAAAACTAAGAGTATATCATATGTATAACGGAATCTTCATACAATCTAAAAAGTTCGTATAAAAAGGGGTTGCATGAATTTTAAGCATTTAAAGGAAAAAGGAACTTTTATACAATCGCTAATATCATTATCACAAAGAGCACTGATCTGCAACTTTCAAGCAATAACAACGACAAATTATTTCGCATTAGATTATTTATGTTTCTGCCCAAGTTATCATATACTGCCTAGTATGTGTACATTATTTCCCAACAGATGTATAACATAAAAACCATTGCTTGTTGTTTAAAGGTTCAGAACTGAAGTTCAGTCGGTGAATTTTGCAAACAACTTAGATGCATCAACAGTGTATGAAAGAGTGACCATAAAAAGGTGACGAAAAGGCCCAAAAAAACAAGCAGTAAAGAGGCATAAAGAAGTGAAATATACACATTTCCATTATATCACTGAGTTGCAAGGAAGACTGCCATCGTAGCATACTAGAAATCGGATCCGAAGATTTCAGTTTCCTCGTAAATCCAGCACTGAAACAAGGGGGGTGACGACTTTTGTGGCTTTTGTTCGGAGTAGATTAATTAGGGGTTGGAATATGGTGGTGAAATAGGTAATGTGTTCTGGGTAGTATTTGGAGCCGGAGGATCCGAGGAGAGGAGAATGAGGAAGAAAGGGGATAACTTCTACAACTGTCATCATAATTTGAATACTTTCGTATTCGCATCTAGAATCCAAACCTATTTTCAAAATATCGGATATTTGCATTCACAAATACGGACAATATCAAAAATCCAATCCATCAAAATATAAATGAAAAGTTTACAATATCAAAAATCCAATTCATCAAAATATAAATGAAAAGTTTTAGTTTAATGTTAAACAACTTCATTACAACCCTTGATTATTAAAGTACTAAACATAAATAACTATAATAATAAAAAATAATTTCGAACAATTAATGTGCATTTAGTGTGTATAAATATTGTTGACAGCAAACAATGATACAACGCCCAATGAGTTCAACGAATATGAAACTTAAAACAAATGAAAACGAAGAATAGAAATGTAGGAATAAAGTAGAGAATAGAGACAACAACTTATAATGGTTCAAGGATGATTTATCTACGTCCATTTTGAATGTTTGATCACTCTATTGCCAAGTTTTCAAAGTTCAGTTGCTCGGATCGTCATGACTCCGAGAAAAGACAGTTTAAAGTACTCAAATTGTTAAAAGATCAATTTATCATCTCTTTCAGGGGCTGTTTATAGTTGTAGGTCGAGCTAAGAAGTTGGGGGACCGTCAGGGAGGGAGTTATACACGGCTTAAACCCAAAATTGATAAAGGATCGAATCTATCTTGATCCCCCATTTTTGAGAGATTGATCCTACGGTCCCTCAAGTGGCTTCTTCTGGATGCTCTTAGTTGTCTCCTGAAGTTTTGTCATGTTATGATTTATGATTCGAATCGAGTCAGAGTTGTATTGATCCCCCTATATAGGTTATACCGACCCCTCCACATAACAGTTCTCATAAGTTGTTTTAATGAGTCGATGTGATTGTAGTCGCATGGTGTCATCTGAACTTGATCTTTAGGCCTTCGAGTGACCTTTTTGAGTCGTCTAACCTTGTAATTATCGAGTAGCGTCAATCCGAATAACTTCTGATGGCCGAGCCAAATGGCCAAGCAACACTCGCCCCTCCCTCCAAAGTACGTCTTATGTGAGCACGACGTGCTTTGAACAGAAACAAACCTTTATGATAGAAATGAACTTCATTCCCTGCTCAACAAATGGTAATGATCCTTCCCTTGAGTAGTGTACACCAAGGAGCATGTTCGGAAATTCAGAAATTAACATATAGACACAAGGGTTAAGCCGACCCTCTCCCCCTCTCTATCTTCCCTCACTTTTTTAATAGGCTAGGGGATCGATTACAATCCCAAACTTAAAATTTTTAAGGATTTTGTTAAGATTGGGATCCGGCCTCCTTACAATATAAATTGTTATCCCCTTTCTTGTTCCTTTTTTTTTTATTTTTACTTCTACCAATTTGAGAACTTGGAAACCTATCGAATCCCGATTCATCCATCTAGCAGCCTGCTCATCCACAACCTCTTTTCCATGATTACAACTCCTTCATCATCAGACGACGACCTAAGCTCATCCACCACGAACCAGTTTAAGGTGGGTTCCCCCTTTAATGTCCACCACAATTCAGCTTACATGTGTTTGATGAACTATGTGGCGGTGGATGTATGCAGACTGAGGTTGATGGAGTCCTGGAGAGGTGGTGAAGAGATCTAGGTGGTCAATAACTATGTTATAAAAAGCGTGCTTAAGTGATTTCGGCAACAACATTGCTTAATTTTGGGAAAGTAGAAGACGTTAAGCGATTAGCGCTTAAGCACGTCTTTTTAACACTCAACAGCTCATCGCTTAAATTCTAGTATTTGTGTAGCAGTACCAAGCGATGATTTATGTGTATAACAATTAAGCACTACTTAAGCATTGATCTTAAGCATTGCTTAGTTGTCTTTAGGGACAGCAAGGATGTGCATGGATCTAGCGCTTAGGCAACGCTTAAGCGCCGCTTGAGCATAATTAAGAAAAGTGATGTTTTTATCGCCTCATCTAGCGCTTAATATAACATAGGTCAATAGTGCCTGGAGTCATTTCCAGGAGGAAATGGAGGAAGAAGATAGGGAGAGAAGAGGATGAGTTTTTCAGATTTGAAATTTAGAACTAGATCGGTAAAGGAGAAAAAAGTAAAGATGAGGAGGAAAAGCAGAGGGATATGAATTCTTGAATTTTATTTAGTGTGATTGAATTAGCATTTTTTGTCAATGATCGAATTAGTGTTTATTAGTCAAAAACATGGATTAGGCAAACATAATTTTTGGATCGAGTCGTGGATTTGGAGTGATCAGATCGGTACTTCTCTAGGTGTGGGATCTGATGATTTAAGAAAAGTAATCGACTCGAATGACTCGACGTTCGAGTTTACGTCGTCCCGAACTCACGCGATATAAAAAATTCATACTCGAATTTTAGACTTACAATTTCGTGATTCCGCTGTCATCAAGTCGATACTTCAACAGATCTCACATTGAAATGGACTTGAATATCGTAACGAATTAACAACTCAGACATGCACGCAGGATTAAAAAAATTGGATGAAGGACATATGACTAAACTATTGATTCTGAACTTCGATGTGATCTTCGATGAGATTCCTCGATTCGATTAAAGTGTTGGAAAGGCTATCAACGATGACGGCTGCTCCAATCTTGAAACTAAAAATCGTTCCAAAGTGTTTATTTAAACTGCATTAGCATACATGATACCGCAAGTTCCACGTTAGTTTCACTAACACGGGGATTACAGCTTAATCGCGCTAACTATTGTGATTGTTTACAAGTATGGTAAATTATGGCTACTGGAAGCTGAAGTCCACTCAAAAGACTGGAAGCCGAGAATTTCGAACAAAATTCGGAATCCAACCGCTCAACAGATGGGTCAGGTCCATCGTCTAATGACCATTTAGCTTCTGAAAAATATAACCTTTCTCATCAAGCAAGTCAATCCGAGGAGTTAAACCAAAAGAAGAAGCTCGAAGAGCCACAACCGGTAGATCAACCTGGTGGTGAATTGAATGTTGAGGAAGGTCGACAATAGGTAGAAGTGAACCCACAAGGGTCGAGGATGTAGGAGCCGATCAGGATGGCACTCCACTAGCTTTGGATACTCTGGAGGAGCAGGGATCTTGGAGAATACCCCAGATTCGGTTGCATCTAGAATTGATGAATTAATGCTGCCGTGAATTTGCATGAAGTACAACATAACACCGAATGAAGTTCAACCCCATGGTTGGGATGATAGAGCACACACTCCACGGTAGGGTTTACATCTTACAATAGATATATGTGCTCCATTGGTTTTGTGCCTTCTTTTGGTCCATATACTCGGGAAATGCTTTACAACATGTGGTTGGCAACTGCACAGCTTCAACCTAGCGGTCACGCCTTCTTGCTAAGGACCAACATTCTATACTTGAGAATTTGGGATGTGATCTGTAACACCCTGAATTTTAGTTAATGCTAAAATTCACTAATTACAGAATAAATAATCTCAGATGTGAGAGTTGGGGGAAATGCGCTGCGTCATTGCGTTCGTCTCGGAAAAATACGCGAAATAGAGTCCGAGTTTTCGAGAATCGGAGTCCGTATGGCCCAGTTATGGCCCAATGAAGTTGGCAGAAAATTTAAGATAAGAACAGAATTAAATATTTAAAATCAGATTTTGTATTGGGGCCAGCGGGGGCCAGGCGGGAAAAGTTCCCGCCCTAGCCATGTCGACAGGGCTGTCGACAGGGGTGTCGACTGCCCTGTCGACTTGCCTGTCGACACAGGGTGTCGGCCCTGTTGGTCTGGGTGCACCAGATCTGGTTTTTGGCTGAGTCTTGGGCTGTGTTCTAGAGATTTCCTAAATCTGACGGTCCTAATCTAATCTAGGGTTAATCTAAGGGCCTAAAACACTACCTAATCCTATAAATAAGACCCTAACCCTACCCTAATTCATTCATAATTAGATCTTGTAACTAAACTATGGCAAAATGAAACTTGATCATGGCCTCCACAAATCAATGAAGAGAGTTGCAAGCTAATCAACCTCTAATCATCTTCTTCTTCATATTTGGCAACTAGTTTTACTTCATAAGTTTGCTAATCTTAGTTTTGGTGAGTTCCTATAGCTTTAATAATCAATTGTTAAATTGATTATGGTAGGATATGATAAGACATGGCTATGTTTGTGGATAAATATGTTTATGCAAGTTTAGTATATTGTATGTTATGTGTTTGGCAAGTTTTATGCTACATGCAAGTTTAATGCCATGTTTTATGATGCAAAACATTATGTTGAACATTTATGCATATGTAACATGTTATGCAAACTATATGTGAGAGTATATGCAAGTTATATGTAACATGATATGCAAGTTATGCATGTGATGTTATGCATGCTAAGTATTTGGTGTTATGCATGCTAAGTATTTGATTTTATGCATGCTAAGTATTTGATTTTATGCATGCTAAGTATTTGATTGTATGCATGCTAAATATTGGGTTTTATGCATGCTAGTGTTTGGGTTTATGCAAGTTAAGTGGTGTGTTTATGCATAATAAGAAATTGATTCTATGCATGCTAAGTATGTGGTTTTATGCATGCTAAGTGTTTGGTATTATGCATAAATCATGACATGTAAGTTTACCCTTTTAAATGTGATGCATACATATGCAAGATGACACCCTTATATGCTAAGCATGTTTACCCTCCTTTAAGATGCAAGCCATATATGCAAGTTCAACATGTTAAGCAAGTTATGTGTATGCTTATATGCAAGTTCAACATGTTATACAAGTTATGTGTATGATGTTATGTAAGTTATGCGCATGTTGCTATGCAAGTTCATATGCAAGTTATGTGTATGATGTTATGCAAGTTATGTGCATGATGCTATGCAAGTTATGGGTATGTTGATGTGCAAGTTATGTTTATGATATTATGAAAGTTATGTGTATGATGTTATGCAAGTTAACATGTAACATGTTGTGCAAGTTCACACCTTTAAGATACATGCAAGCTCACCTTTGTATAACCTATGAATACTTATGCAAGTTGCCTTTATATATGACATATTTATGTTCATGCAAGTTGGGTTATTTAGCAATGCTAGTTGGGTTAATATTATGATGTAAGTGGACACCTTTTAACCCATGTTAATGCTAATGTATGCTAAGTGAAACCCATGTTAGTTGTGAGAGAATCTTCTCTTGGAAATATGTCGTGTTAGCATAAGTGCGTGGGGAAACGATGGGGTTAATAGACATGTTAATGAATGGTGTGAAATGGTTATGATTAAGCATACCATAAAATGAATAAGCATAAGTGGGAATTTACCTATTGAGTTAGGTCTACCCCATGGGAATTTACCTATTGAGTTAGGTCTACCCATGTTATGAAAAACTTGATATTAATTAGGGATAATTAATATGGGGGTGATTAATTAGGTGTAATTAATCAACTAAGACACGAGGTTGGACCCTTTTGTAGCGGAAGTCTGCCCGGAACCGACCGGCCATCCAGCGGCTACAAATGATTGGCCCAATGTGAGAGGTCTTAGTCATAAATTAAATACATGATTAAAGTAAAGACACGAGGTTAGACCCTTTTGATGACAGAAGTCTGCCCGGAACCAACCGGCATATCCAGCAGTCATAAAAGACGGTCTAATGTGAGAGGTCTTTATGAGGTCATGATCTTAATTAATGAATTAAAAAACACTTAACCATATTAGCATGTAGAGGGGCATGTGGGGTTAAGTGGGTGTCTTGGGTGGCATGTAGTAACTAGTGGGGGTGCCTTGGGTGGCATGAGGAAACTAGTGGGTTGCCTTGGGTGGCAATAGAAAATACGATTAGAATACTTAACCAAAGTGGAACATGTAATTAAACATGATTAAAGGGTTAAGTAAGTGCCTTGGGTGGCATGTGGGAATCAAGTAAGTGCCTTGGGTGGCATGTGGGAATCAAGTAAGTGCCTTGGGTGGCATGTGGGAATCAAGTAAGTGCCTTGGGTGGCATGCGGAAATCTAGTGGGTGCCTTAAGTGGCAATTAAAATATAATTAGATGACTTAACCAAACCTTAACATGTAAGGGGGCATGATTATAAGAAGGGGTTAAGTGGGATGCACTAGATAAAATGACAAGCTTAAGTAGTAGCTTGTGGGGGCCCATTTCAACCAATATCCCAAACGTACCTTTGTGGGCTCGACCCATGTCGAGTGACGGGACACGCATATTGGGCTTGACTATAAGAGGCCAAAACGGGGTAGCGGTGGCAACGCAAGTCCAACGGGCTTCATATGCGTGTGTGGGCCCGGGCTGGTAGATAAGCCGTTGTTGCACCGTGTAGATATAAGCCGTGCACCGTTGATAAAATTGGTTGCCACTTTAGGGGAGTGATACACCCCACTGTGGGGCCAGCACGGGTATCTACGCTAGGGAGCCGATCGCTTGGGAGTAGTGGGGTACACCTAGTGGAGGTAGGGGCAGACGACACCTACGTGGTCAGCTAGAAGTACCAGAAACTACTAGTTATATTTTCTAAGTCCTTAGGTGGGATCAACCTTTAAGTAGGAATTACTCTTGGTGGGTAGAACTGGTGTGGTGCAGTGTAGGAATTACCCTTGGTGGGTAGATCTGGGGTGGTGTAAGCTAGTAATTATCCTTGGGTGGATAAATACGTCTTTTCAGTCATCGTAGTACATCCTGTGTTTTGTTGGCTACCTAGTGTAGTCATTATCCCCAGAGGTACCGTACCTTGTTTATATCATACCCTAATTACTTTAATGATTGTATTGTTAGGGTTATAGGACTCACTCAGACTTATGTCTGACCCCGTTGTTGTTTATCTTTTTCCCAACCCTCAGGTTATCAGAGTGGGCCTAGCACTAGTGGGCTTGGACCAGACCGCTACATCTATCTTTTGGGGCTTGGACCGTAGAAGTAAAGATCGGTTTATCTTTTCCATTTTGGCTATTATCTATGTAATGGGATTATGTACTTCTATTTTATCAGGATGGATATTATGTACTTGACTCTTGTTTTGGTTTTGTGATGTAACCAAACATGTTTTGTTAATGAAATGATGTTTTAAATTTTCAAGTAATACTTATATCTGTCCTGTTGTAATTTTTCTGTTCTATACTCACTAAAAATACTCCACCAAAACTAAGGCATTCCCTTTATGAGTGACCTTAGCGGGTGTGGGGTGTTACACGTGGTATCAGAGCTTAAGGTTACCAGAACAGATAAAATTTTTAGAAAAACTATTTTCTAGGAATATTTTTGAAAGGAGTATTTTCAAAAACATGTCTTTTAAGAGAAAAGTTTTTGAAAGAAAAGCATAATCCCCAATAGCCATATCTATATCTTTTGAATTCTCCATTTTGAATCTCTTCCTTTCTCTCATTTTGAGTTTCCCCTCCGCGTATAGATGATCTTTCTAAGATAGATAAGGATGGAAAACCATTTCAAGGGACTTAGACGTTAATCAGATTAGAAGTTGGTTCAAGAAGGAGGAGGACTAGTAGGTACCTATAGGATAGACGATGAGAGGAAGGCTCAAATAGTTGTTTGGTTAATGAAGGATGAAACCTCATTGGTGGGAGGTTACGAGTGGAGAATAGGGAAGAAGAAGGCTAGTAGTTATCCTTTTGGGAGGAATAGGACACCTTAGTAGGATTGTCCAAAGAGGCAATGGCAAGGTATGGAATCTCCTGGAGGGTGGTTGTATTCCCTCACGACTAAGGTACCAGATGGGGATAGGACCGTCTAGGTCGGAACTTGGATTTCTTTATTATCCGATTCGAACTTGTTTGATTCTGACGCATCGAAATCGTTTATCTCATCATTGTTAGTTGAGTCACTGCACTTAGACACCAGTTTGGTAGATGATCCCTTAGTTGTTTCAAACCCAATTGGGCTCCATGATGTGTTTGGGTTTGAAAGTTTCTATACTTAGCATTGAGTTTAGGTGTGATGCTTGTTGGGCTTCACGGGCTATGGGTTAGTTTTGGGCATGGACTGGTTATCCAGTAGGGGTGCCGTTCTTGATTTTGAAGGGAGAGTTGTTAGGCTTATGGGCCGCCTGGGTAACACTCTCGAGATCTCTTGTAATCCCATAGAATCTGTTATGCTAAGTTATCTAGAATCACTTGACACGTCGGTCTAGAGTTTGCGATCTGTTAGAACAGTCCGGGAATACCCGGATGTGTGTGAGGAGGTGAAGGGCTTACCTCCGAAGCGGGAGATTGACTTCCGAATATATCTGGTGGATAATGCTAAACCAGTATCTTGGCCAGTGTGCCACATGGCTCCTCATGAGAGGAGGGAACTCCATAGTAAGTAGGCGATTTGCTTGAGAAGGGGTTCATAAGACGAAGTATATCGGAGTGGGGCGCTCCAGTAGTTTTTGTCATGAAGGTGGATGGGTCCCTCAGACTTTGTGTAGGCTAAAGAGAACTAAATAAACTCACAAAGAAGAATAGACACCCATTGCCGAGGATAGATGATCTCTTTGATCAGTTGGCTGGCGCCTCAGTATTTTTGTAGTAGGACTTAGCCACGGGATTTCATCAGTTGAGAGTGGCTGAGGATAGTATAGAGAAGACTGCCTTTAGGACTCCGGATGATTTTTTTTAGGAGTGGCTGGTGATGCCATTTGGTTTGACGAACGCCCCCGCATACTTTGTTGATTTGATGAGAAGGGTGTTCAGGGAGTACCTGAATAAGTTTGTGATGGTCTTTGTAAATGACATCTTGGTCTTTTCTAGGAGCGGAATAAGCTTTCGGGTGTGCTCAATAGGCTGAGCAAAGCCAGTATGGGATAAACGATGGTTTTGGAGCGAGACTGGGGAGGACATCCAGAATTGGACAAGGGCTTAATTATTTAGCCATTTTTACTAGTATCATCTCACGTAGGTCGTCTGAATTCGAAGGAGGTATCCCTTGGGTGTTTGTCTGATATTGGTTTAGGCCTTTGGGGCTTGCATTTGGGGGATGCCGAGTTCGACGAGGGTGGTCTGCATGAGAGACAGTTGTGATGATTTTGGATGATATCCTGGTGGGGAAGAGCATGCCCTACATCCTAGGGAAGTGTTGGAGACTCTTCGAGCGCATAGTCTTAGGACAGCAAAAGTGGATGGGATTCTTGGCATCCTATGAGTTTGAGATAGCGTATACGCCTGGCAAGGGTAACGTGGTGGCGGACGCCTTGAGCAGAAAGAGGTTGTCCTTGAGTCCGTTGTCCGTGGAACAACGAAGCTTAGAATTTATCTCGATGTTTGATTTCAGACCTTCCGTTGATTATGTACCCGGTTTGCTAGCTTCCTTGGAAGTTAGACCTACTCTTTTGGGGTGGATTGGAGAAGCACAGAGGGACGACCCACAGTGGGTTGAGTTGGTGGAGAAGCTCATAAGGGGGGGAGTCGTCCAGCCATTTGAGTAGGTACACCCTAGACGATAGGGGGTGCTTGCGTAGAGACGGTAGACTTTGTGTACCGCAAGACGAGGGTTTGAGGAAGGTTATTTCTGATGATGCACACCGTTCTAGGATGACCATTCATCCCGGTGGGGACAAGGTGTACCAAGACATGAAGAGGGTTTTCTTCTGGGCCGGTATGAAGAAAGATGTGGCCGAGTATGTCGCTCGATGCTTGGTGTGCCAACAAGAGAAGGCGGAGCAAAAGAAACCAGGTGGGTTGCTTCACCCATTGGAAGTTCCGCAATGGAAGTGGGATAGCATCTCGAAGGATTTTATTGACAGGTTACCAAGATCAAGGAAGGGTAATACGGGAATTTGGGTGGTAGTAGACAGGCTTACTAAGAGCGCCCATTGTATACCTGTGAGAACTGCTCCATGGCTAGCTTCAGTTTATATTCGAGAGATTATTAGATTGCATGGTGTACCTTCCAGTATGGTGAGCGATCGAGATCCTATCTTCACTAGAGAGTTTTGGAAGAGTGTGCAAGAGGCGGTAGGGACTCAGTTGTGTTTGAGTACCGCATATCATCCTCAGACGGACGGCCAGACCGAGAGGGTGAAACATATTTTAGAAGACCTTTTGAGGCTATATATCTTGGATTTTGGGGGTACATGGGAGGAGCATCTTCCATTGGTGGGGTTGCCCGACAAACTTAGTGGTGTACATGATGTATTCCATGTGTCCCATTTGAGGAAGTGCTTACATGAGACCGTAGAGGTGGTAGAGCCGAGTTTGCTTAGAGAAGTGGAAGTAGAGCGTGATGCGACGATTCGACGAGCTCCTACTTGCATCCTTGGGTCAGAGATTTGGAAGTTGAGAAACAGAGAGGTTCAACTAGTCAAAGTACAAAGGGGAAATGAAGAGAGCGACGCTACCTGGGAGACGGAAGCGAAGATGCGTTCGAGGTACCCTTTTTCTTTCGGAGGGTATGTCCTTTTGCTTCTCCTTCATCGCATATCTTGTGCTTATCTTATCCTTAGTATGTCCTCTCGATAGTACCTTTGACCTTCAGATAGGATAGTCCTATGGTTGAAACATGTGTTTGAGACATGTTATGTATGATGGATGCAAGTGGATGCAAGTGTTTGCTAATGGTTGCTCGTGGATGCATATACACACACTCTAGGCACTAGATCGGCTCAGTCACTTCATATTGCATATTGCATAAAATTGTGTGTAGGAAGCTATATCTATGGATGTATAATGATTGTGTTATCATATGGATGATGCATTTTGGTGAATGATTGTGCACTCATGTAGATATTGTATGTGTCGATAGGGTTCTCTCGCATACATAATGGATGCATGGCACTATCATGGTTTGCATATGTTCATACAGTAGATAGGGAACATGTACACACACTTTTTGCATATGCTCATACATCGTTAGAAACTGTTTAAGGACAATGGATGCCCATGTTTGATGGTTTGAGTAGATGGTTGTTTGAATGGTAGGATATACATTCTCCTTAGTTTAGAGATTTCGGGGACGAAATCCTTTAAGGAGGGGAGAATGTAACACCCTGAATTTTAGTTAATGCTAAAATTCACTAATTACAGAATAAATGATCTCAGATGTGAGAGTTGGGGGAAATGGGCTGCGTCATTGCGTTCGTCTCGGAAAAATACGCGAAATAGAGTCCGAGTTTTCGAGAATCGGAGTCCGTATGGCCCAGTTATGGCCCAATGAAGTTGGCAGAAAATTTAAGATAAGAACAGAATTAAATATTTAAAATCAGATTTTGTATTGGGGCCAGCGGGGGCCAGGCGGGAAAAGTTCCCGCCCTAGCCATGTCGACAGGGCTGTCGACAGGGGTGTCGACTGCCCTGTCGACTTGCCTGTCGACACAGGGTGTCGGCCCTGTTGGTCTGGGTGCACCAGATCTGGTTTTTGGCTGAGTCTTGGGCTGTGTTCTAGAGATTTCCTAAATCTGACGGTCCTAATCTAATCTAGGGTTAATCTAAGGGCCTAAAACACTACCTAATCCTATAAATAAGACCCTAACCCTACCCTAATTCATTCATAATTAGATCTTGTAACTAAACTATGGCAAAATGAAACTTGATCATGGCCTCCACAAATCAATGAAGAGAGTTGCAAGCTAATCAACCTCTAATCATCTTCTTCTTCATATTTGGCAACTAGTTTTACTTCATAAGTTTGCTAATCTTAGTTTTGGTGAGTTCCTATAGCTTTAATAATCAATTGTTAAATTGATTATGGTAGGATATGATAAGACATGGCTATGTTTGTGGATAAATATGTTTATGCAAGTTTAGTATATTGTATGTTATGTGTTTGGCAAGTTTTATGCTACATGCAAGTTTAATGCCATGTTTTATGATGCAAAACATTATGTTGAACATTTATGCATATGTAACATGTTATGCAAACTATATGTGAGAGTATATGCAAGTTATATGTAACATGATATGCAAGTTATGCATGTGATGTTATGCATGCTAAGTATTTGGTGTTATGCATGCTAAGTATTTGATTTTATGCATGCTAAGTATTTGATTTTATGCATGCTAAGTATTTGATTGTATGCATGCTAAATATTGGGTTTTATGCATGCTAGTGTTTGGGTTTATGCAAGTTAAGTGGTGTGTTTATGCATAATAAGAAATTGATTCTATGCATGCTAAGTATGTGGTTTTATGCATGCTAAGTGTTTAGTATTATGCATAAATCATGACATGTAAGTTTACCCTTTTAAATGTGATGCATACATATGCAAGATGACACCTTTATATGCTAAGCATGTTTACCCTCCTTTAAGATGCAAGCCATATATGCAAGTTCAACATGTTAAGCAAGTTATGTGTATGCTTATATGCAAGTTCAACATGTTATACAAGTTATGTGTATGATGTTATGTAAGTTATGCGCATGTTGCTATGCAAGTTCATATGCAAGTTATGTGTATGATGTTATGCAAGTTATGTGCATGATGCTATGCAAGTTATGTGTATGTTGATGTGCAAGTTATGTTTATGATATTATGAAAGTTATGTGTATGATGTTATGCAAGTTAACATGTAACATGTTGTGCAAGTTCACACCTTTAAGATACATGCAAGCTCACCTTTGTATAACCTATGAATACTTATGCAAGTTGCCTTTATATATGACATATTTATGTTCATGCAAGTTGGGTTATTTAGCAATGCTAGTTGGGTTAATATTATGATGTAAGTGGACACCTTTTAACCCATGTTAATGCTAATGTATGCTAAGTGAAACCCATGTTAGTTGTGAGAGAATCTTCTCTTGGAAATATGTCGTGTTAGCATAAGTGCGTGGGGAAACGATGAGGTTAATAGACATGTTAATGAATGGTGTGAAATGGTTATGATTAAGCATACCATAAAATGAATAAGCATAAGTGGGAATTTACCTATTAAGTTAGGTCTACCCCATGGGAATTTACCTATTGAGTTAGGTCTACCCATGTTATGAAAAACTTGATATTAATTAGGGATAATTAATATGGGGGTGATTAATTAGGTGTAATTAATCAACTAAGACACGAGGTTGGACCCTTTTGTAGCGGAAGTCTGCCCGGAACCGACCGGCCATCCAGCGGCTACAAATGATTGGCCCAATGTGAGAGGTCTTAGTCATAAATTAAATACATGATTAAAGTAAAGACAAGAGGTTAGACCCTTTTGATGATAGAAGTCTGCCCGGAACCAACCGGCATATCCAGCAGTCATAAAAGACGGTCTAATGTGAGAGGTCTTTATGAGGTCATGATCTTAATTAATGAATTAAAAAACACTTAACCATATTAGCATGTAGAGGGGCATGTGGGGTTAAGTGGGTGTCTTGGGTGGCATGTAGTAACTAGTGGGGGTGCCTTGGGTGGCATGAGGAAACTAGTGGGTTGCCTTGGGTGGCAATAGAAAATACGATTAGAATACTTAACCAAAGTGGAACATGTAATTAAACATGATTAAAGGGTTAAGTAAGTGCCTTGGGTGGCATGTGGGAATCAAGTAAGTGCCTTGGGTGGCATGTGGGAATCAAGTAAGTGCCTTGGGTGGCATGTGGGAATCAAGTAAGTGCCTTGGGTGGCATGCGGAAATCTAGTGGGTGCCTTAAGTGGCAATTAAAATATAATTAGATGACTTAACCAAACCTTAACATGTAAGGGGGCATGATTATAAGAAGGGGTTAAGTGGGATGCACTAGATAAAATGACAAGCTTAAGTAGTAGCTTGTGGGGGCCCATTTCAACCAATATCCCAAACGTACCTTTGTGGGCTCGACCCATGTCGAGTGACGGGACACGCATATTGGGCTTGACTATAAGAGGCCAAAACGGGGTAGCGGTGGCAACGCAAGTCCAACGGGCTTCATATGCGTGTGTGGGCCCGGGCTGGTAGATAAGCCGTTGTTGCACCGTGTAGATATAAGCCGTGCACCGTTGATAAAATTGGTTGCCACTTTAGGGGAGTGATACACCCCACTGTGGGTCCAGCACGGGTATCTACGCTAGGGAGCCGATCGCTTGGGAGTAGTGGGGTACACCTAGTGGAGGTAGGGGTAGACGGCACCTACGTGGTCAGCTAGAAGTACCAGAAACTACTAGTTATATTTTCTAAGTCCTTAGGTGGGATCAACCTTTAAGTAGGAATTACTCTTGGTGGGTAGAACTGGTGTGGTGCAGTGTAGGAATTACCCTTGGTGGGTAGATCTGGGGTGGTGTAAGCTAGTAATTATCCTTGGGTGGATAAATACGTCTTTTCAGTCATCGTAGTACATCCTGTGTTTTGTTGGCTACCTAGTGTAGTCATTATCCCCAGAGGTACCGTACCTTGTTTATATCATACCCTAATTACTTTAATGATTGTATTGTTAGGGTTATAGGACTCACTCAGACTTATGTCTGACCCCGTTGTTGTTTATCTTTTTCCCAACCCTCAGGTTATCAGAGTGGGCCTAGCACTAGTGGGCTTGGACCAGACCGCTACATCTATCTTTTGGGGCTTGGACCGTAGAAGTAAAGATCGGTTTATCTTTTCCATTTTGGCTATTATCTATGTAATGGGATTATGTACTTCTATTTTATCAGGATGGATATTATGTACTTGACTCTTGTTTTGGTTTTGTGATGTAACCAAACATGTTTTGTTAATGAAATGATGTTTTAAATTTTCAAGTAATACTTATATCTGTCCTGTTGTAATTTTTCTGTTCTATACTCACTAAAAATACTCCACCAAAACTAAGGCATTCCCTTTATGAGTGACCTTAGCGGGTGTGGGGTGTTACATGATCCCGTAGGAGACGGGATCATGTATATGTTTACTTTCAAGAACTGGAACATATTTTCATCACTTGTGTATCCTGATGCTTTACTCAATAGTCAATCATCCAAAGGAATGGAATAAATTAAGTTATTTCAAGCACGACTGGTTTTGCGTTCACTGCCCATCCGATATTGCAAGGCAGTGATTAAGAGGATGTAAGTGTGTCAACTTTCACTTGTAGTATTTCAAGTTATCCGAGTCGTAAGATCTAAACTAACATGAAATATGAATTGTACTGGTAATCCCCCAAGGTCATCGGGACAACAGTACATGAATAGGGTGTTAATCCTAAGAGATGTGAGAGAGGATTTTTATGATGTGAAAACCCTAATTTCAGACTATCTCCTTTACACTCTGGCCTTGTTTCCTAATGGTCGTTCCATCGATCATGGAGTCGGTGAGGATGTGGTGGTTTGTAAAGGAAATATGCCATCCATCGTGCATCTAAAATTGTCCTTAGTCAAGGAGGAAGTCGCCAAAGCTAGGAGGAGATCGGAGGCGATGATGTGGGAGGTGAGGAAGAGCCTGAGAGAGAAGATGATTTTCCACCTACTCTGGTTCCTTCTCCATTGACAGGAACAAGGATGGGCAAAGTTATAAAGTCAATATCTCCCGAGATAACAACTGGGAGAACCGCGTTAATTGAGGTAGAAGGGAAATTCAAAGACTTAGACAAAATCCCGTTAGAGACATCATCATTTGAATTAGGAGATGTTAATGTCGAGAGTTTGCTACCAAGGTCTGAAATAGCATCAGCATCGTTATGCTCCAAGGAGATAATCCCTCGAGCAAATTAAAAATTGGTCCATTGGGGGGACACTAGGACACAAACCCGTAAGCATCATACGACACAACACTTATGTGCTGGTGGGCTGTTTTTAACTCAAGTTTTGTTCTATGTAGGCACAATGGTTCGAGACAGTGATAAAAACAAGGAAATAAAGCGAGGCAAAGACAGAAGAAAGATAAGAGGATAAAACCAAAGATAAAGATATAAGCCAGGAAATTTATCGCCTTAGATAAACTATTGTTAGAGGATCTTTCTTTAGTGATGTACAAGGATGTCAGTCACATCGCAAGCGCTCATACGACTATGGTAGTAGTTAACGTCGAAGAGACACTTATCGTCTATGGTCGTGATCGATGCTTGTTGAGGTTAAGCCAATAGAGTATGAAAAGAAGTCTGATTATAGGAGCACATGGAAATATTTTATAACCCTACCACTCCTCCCTCAG
Source organism: Allium sativum (assembly GCA_030737875.1). Taxonomy (NCBI): domain Eukaryota; kingdom Viridiplantae; phylum Streptophyta; class Magnoliopsida; order Asparagales; family Amaryllidaceae; genus Allium; species Allium sativum. The sequence goes on along the minus strand of CM060927.1, from coordinate 252,363,234 downwards.
GAAATTACTCCCGCCACCTCCACCTTGAGATTTGAGTAGAGATTCATCTAGAGGAGGCTCTGCAATAATAAAAAAACCAGGTTGGGAGATAAGAGGAAGGGAAGGAAACTGACAAGGAGCCTGAAGTTGAAATGAAGATGACTCCCCAACAACAGAAAGCATATCTAAAGGAGGCATTCCCTAGGTTCTACTTTAGTGCGCTTATCTTTCTACCAAAAACGAACCAGACCCCAGGTGAAATTAATAAGGAAACCATTGATTGGATAGCTCACACTATCCTAACCTTGCACTGCATGCATGACAATTTAACTAAAGTACCTAAGGTAGTGAATTCCTATAAACCAAACTATCTATATGCAAGGTAAACCTTTAAATGAAGCCTTTAAACCACCGCCCTTTCCAAAACTCCAATACCAAAAGAGGCAGGTCCTCTAACCACTTACCACATTGCCCAATGTCTAAAGAGGTGGGCTCTCTAATCACTTCCTACCTCACCTAAATTATAACATATAAGACTGATCCCTGGATCACTTAAGACCTTCCTAAAAATGTTACATAAGGTGGATCCCTTGATCACTTAAAACCTTGACACGGTGGTTTCCTTATACATTATTATTGATTAAAGGTCATTAGCTACTAAATTCCCTAACTACTAATTAAGGCTTCTATCATTTGCATATCCCAATCGAACGCATAACGCAAGAGATAATAAGCAGTCTCTTAGTGCCTAGTAGGTATACGACATCTCGTCATTTAAGACCTCCCTATAAGGAACCCTGTGTTACTATCTAGTTGACATCATCGGGTAATCTCTTAGTATTTCCTTAGGAAAGACAGACCGTATTAACAAGGCGTCATTTAATACCTTATCCCAAGTTGACTCTAGCCTAGTCACTAACGACCTACAGGTAGCAGACCATTGCGGGGATTCCCTAATTCGCACCCATAAAGCCATTAAATAATTCGAATGGAAGAAGGCAAGTCTTACGATCGCTTATTACCCAGTTAGGGCAGATCCCATGACTACTTCCTGTACTCCTTAAAATAAATGCATAAGGGAAGGGTGAGTCCTAATCACTTAAGACCCCCAAAGGTGGATCTAATTACTTAATACCTTAATCTTAAAGCAAGCTTTCCGACACTCTATGACCCTTTGGTTTCTTCTTTCGATAGGGAGGCAGACCTTACAACTTCTTAATGCTTCAGTGATTGATGTAGACCATCAGGAACATTCCTTATATTGTTTCCCATAATTATCATAGGTTCCTAGGATCAGTGATATCTCACATCAGTTGTACATACATTTGACCCAACTGACATCGCATCATCAACATACTAAGTGCACTTCCCTATTTTAACTTAAGTACTACTTCTAATTTAAACAAATCCAAATATATGATTAGTAATTATAGGATAATTTATTGGACTTGGTATAATTATGGTAATAAGTTTCTTACCCAAAATACTCATTTGAATTACTACCATAATTGTCGCATGCCATTGATAACCATAACGGTCATTTCCTAGGACATCAGGCATTACTATTAATGTAATTTATATCAGTCCATTTAATTCCATCAATTCATATTTGTTGTAACTCTTTAACTGTCTTCATATTTATTATAACTTTAAATTCCCATTACTTTGAGTTACAACATCTAATTCTCATTTTTCCTGATTGTAACTATAACAACCCAAGTTTTGGGTACTTAGGAAAACAAATTATAATATGGTTTGTAACTTAAAAATAGATAACAAAATACGAACTCAAAGAGGAGAACTCGTATAATCAATTATGTTGTAAAAACAAAGGATTTTGAGGACTATATGAGTAGTTATGCTGAACTGAGAGTAAATTGAATTAAAATGATGAGACAAGAGAATTAAACTCAATGCGTGTTTGTTTAATGAATTAAATATGTAGAAAATGAAATTTTTAGAAACTTTATAATATGTGTTTATGGTAGAGATATGTGTTAAAAGGTTTATTTTACCTTAGCATGATAATCTTATAAATTGTTGTCAAATAACAATTTATATTGTTCAAGTGAATGTCTAAAGAAAAAATGGGTTGTAAGTGAATATCAAAGATATGAAATATTGGTTAAAAATCAATATCTAAGTGTAAAAATATTTTAATATGATTTATTAAGTTGCTTGAAACAAGACAATGAAATTTTGTGTAATTTATGTATTAAGGGTGTAAGTTTCAAACAAAATGTAAATTTAAGTTGTACCCATATTAAAAATTTGTGTTTAAATGGTTATAAATATTTTTGTATAACATGTTATTACAATATTTTGTAAGTTAGGAACATTAAATTATAAATTTTCTTTATGAATAATTTGATGTAAGTAGTGTAAATAGGTGTTAAAATATGTAAAATGGTGTAAACTATTTTTTTGGCAAAGCCAACCAATTTTTATAGTGATCATAATACCTTTTATTATAACAAATAATAAATATAGAAAAAATACGTGATAGACAGGTTGCCTAACAATTACAAGCAGTTTTTATAGTGGACCGTCCACTATCGCTATATAAGCTTATAGTGCAGGAGCTAGGCTAGTACTCTAGGCTACTAATTTTATGTTAAAGGACGTAAACTTGAATTAAGTCGTAAGTTAAAGCATAATTAAGCACAAGTAAATAACATACGAGTTATCGGTTTGATTTTAGGCCCAAAACCCAAAACCAAATACCCATTTTAGATTAGACAGGATATGGAAAATAAAAGTACATATTTTCTCTTACACTTCTTTTCCTCTTCCTGAACTTTCAAAGCCGGTAAAAGAAATCTACTTGCCCTCTCCAAATTGCAACAATAAGTTTTAGTCGAACCAAAATTAAAGAAAATAGTTTGCTAATCTCTATTCTACATGTTCTTAAAGTCCCTCTCAAGCCATTACAAAGCAAAAGCCATCATGTTGCTCACAAAACTCTACTGTAATTTACTAAATCACCAAAAATATGAGTTTATCTCGCGGTTTCTATTTTAAACATATTGCATGCCAGTATATTGTTGTTTTTGAGTGTTGAAATCATTTACTATAAACAAATTTCTGAAGTTGAATGTTTACAGTATATGCATGTCATGTGTCTTGTTTGAACCATGAATTCATGTCAAAAATTTTCCTGGATCATAGTCTGGTTATTGCTTTTTATATTCGTGAAAATTTCACGATAAAAAACCTCTTGAAACTATGTTGAACCTTGTTTCAAAAATCAGTACAAAGCAAATTTGTATACCTATAGAAATTACAACCAATAAGGCCAACCCTTGGGTTGATCCAATCCATGTAAAGGTCGACCTTAATATTTTCATATGTTAACCAGTGACTTATTTTTCTTACATGATTTATTTTGTGGTTTCATGCCCTATCTGTTGAGTATCTGGGTTGTGTTCCTTCGATTTCATGTTGTTTTGGTTAGTGAATTTTGATACCATGTTTCAAGTGTTTTCAAAAGGCTAGTTCCTTCAAATGGAGGAGCTTATATTAACGTTGGCTCGAATAGCGAATTGACGGTTTTTGGTAAGTTTTGAGTATTGCAATTCTTTTAGTTTTTTGTGAATTTTGTTGAAATTGTGCACACGTTTTATTAAACTGATTTCTAAATGATTTTCCATTTATAAAATATGTGATTATCTTTAAGGCTAATTTATATATGTATATAATATTTTATTGTAAAGACACTTTAATATAAATGATTTCCAAATTATTTTCGAAAATAATTTTAAAACTCGTTTTCTTGAAACAAACTTCTTTTATATAAAGCTACACGTTTCTGCATTCTTCAAGCAAACGAGTAAGTGACTTAAACGATATAATAAATCACGTGGTATGAGAAACATACGGATATTATATCGATTAATTCTAGACTTATTCAATGAAGCTATTTTAGTTTGAGATTGGTTGATTTGTAGTAGACCGATAATTTAGAACGTGCGGTATAAGATGCACTGCTATCACTATTTAGGCTACTATTCAGAAGTTTGTGACAGGTTTTGGGACTGTGTGGGACCTTCGGGTCACAAGTATTGCAAGTATTTGTCCACGAGGGCCATTTGAGTTAGACCTTCGGGTTATTTGCGTGGGACTTGTCGGATCAAAATCAACCCTAGAGGGGGGTGAAAAGGGTTTATTGCGGTGTTTTGCTGAGTAATAAATAATAGCAAAACAGATAATAATCAGAGTAGATATGAAAAAGTAAATAACACGTAGAAATACCCAGCTTCGGCAAAACCCTGCGTGGTGCTGCATTCTCCATGGTTTCTACTTGGAATTAAAACAATCTCTACGCTTACAATCCTTGTAAACTCGCGACACCTGCTTCCAACTATTCTAATCCTACGCTCAAAACTCTACACTGATCTTCATCCCCAAGATCAGATTTTCTCTGAATTACAAACCCGTAACTCGTAAACCCCAAACTACAATCCCTATAGTTTGTCAACTAGTTAAAAACTAGAGTTTAAAAAACAAGAAATAAACAAAAATTACAAAGTAAACAAATAAATCTTTGAACCAAACAAAACCTAGATAAGACACAAATGAATAAGGCTGGCTCTTTTATTTCTTTGGCTATGCTTAGTCAATTGTAACTATCTGCTTCCTTCTTGTTATCTTTTTTTTTTTTGAATTTGTTCAAGAGGGAAATTGACCTGAGTCATAAAACCCTCCCTAGTGTAGCTAGCCCGACACGCGAGCACCACATAAGTGGTTGATCTTAGCGTATGCACATGGTAAGCTCTTAGCATACAATTCTGGTTCCTCCTTGTTATCTCCAATGATGACAGAATTAAATTCAATCTAGGGTTTTGTGTTCATCTCCAAATCGTGACTTCTGATGTGCTGAAGTTGTTCTTTGAAGCTCCTATTATTCGATGCTCTTGGTCGAACGATTTGGCGTTTGCAGTTGATCGAAAATCTCTTGAATTGTTGTGAGTTCTCTGACTTTATTTCTTCCATTTTATTTCTTGATTTTTTTGATAATTATGTCGATGATGAACTGGTGTATAAATAAGGTTTAAATCTTGATATTATATCTTATTTCATCTATGTGATCTGGTCAGGATATTTGTGATATTTTCGTTTTGAAATCTTCGTATATTCTTTAGTTTTCTTCGATCTGAATTTGCCATGTATATTCATACTTCTGGAATTAATTCAACGATGTCTGGACCTTTGAATATTTCTACTTTTTCTTTGACATATTCAACCTGATTTTAAAGTTGATATTTTGTAAACATTCCCCTGTAGTTCTTCGAACCATTATTGATCCTTAGAAGAATTGATATGGTGATACATAGTATTCAAACTGATCTATCATTCCATTTTAACTTAATGCGTGATGCTTGCTTGTTTGAAACCTTGGTTTTAAATTCAATTTCCTGATACATTGTTGTATAGTTGCACCTGAATCTGGCATTGATTTGTGCCCATTTCCATGTTGCTACATTTATGTTTTGCATTTGGCATTGATTTGTCCTTGAATATGATTATGCACTTAACCATCCATTGAGTGATACTGCTCTTTCTTTCATTTTATTTGCTACTGTGTTCTCATGTCATCGTGCACCTTTTTGTTGCACCTATTTCACTATGTCGAACAGTGTTGCTCGTTGATTTACACTTGCCTCGCTTCTCTTCCATGATTTGTACGTTGAACTTGCATAGTTTTGTTTGAAGTGCAGTTATTGTGAGTTGCCCGAATTGTCCCCTACTATTTGTTTTGGCCTTTTCTTGATGGTATGTTGCCTTGCTATATTGGGTTGTCTTGAACTTATAAAGCTTCATGTGCACGCCACTTTGCTTGAGTCATTGTTACCTACTACACTATATATGCCAGTTTTATGGCTTACTGTTTTCCTGTGCCTCTTGGTTCATGCTCCCTGATCGGCACCATGATTGTTTGTATTGTCTCGAAGGAAGTTTGTATTTTTCATTTTCCATCATGGTTGTGTGCTTCCTTGTACATGTTTATGTGCAGTGCTTTGTGCACCGAGCTTGAGCTATTCATGTCTCTTAAGTTTGTCCAGTTGTGTGCATTGTTCCTTGTGTAATTTCCACCGTGTCATGCTCCATGCTTTTTGTTTGCACTTCTGGCCAGCTTTGGCATGTTAGTTGTACCTTCCTCTTGTATAATGCGTTATACCTTGTTATATTGGACATAGCCTGATCCATGTGCACTTTCCTGTGCATTTCTTGTTTGGTTTGAACATGAACTGAAATGTTGCATAATCTTATTGCTCAAGCATTGACCTATTCTTGCACTATATTTTCTTCTTTGTGCTGCCATGTATTCTTGTTTGTAGCTGCATATATATGCTTGTGCATGCATGTTGAACCATACTGCACTTGAATTGGTCACTGGCTTGACTTAATGTTGATAGTTATGGTTCCTTGAATGTTTGGTTTATTTGCATGCATGCCAGACCATATTCACCTACACATTATATGTGTTTGCATGTATCGTGCATATGCAATTTATATATTTATACTTATATTTATAGGCTATTTGAATGGCAGACTTGAATTTTCTTTCAGCAGACCACTATATCTGAGTTGTGGCTGTTCAGAATCAGCTAATTTTAAATGTTGGTTCTAGTCAGCAAACCAGTATAATTATATCGAGGCTGATCTGTGAGCACTAGTATACTGTCTACTTTGTGGTATTTACAGTGTATCACTGTGAATATTACAAGTAGTCTAGACTCAGATAAATGTATATATATATATATCAAACCATGTCTAGAAAAAATGATGAGAATTGCACCAAAATCCTAAGGCAAATAAAAATTAAAATAAATTTACATTTGCTTGTATTTAAATCTATTTTTGTTTTAGTTTACTGTGTGTGCTTCTGTGATAGGTATACAGGTGACTGGACTGGACTGGAGCACAAGAAGACTGTATGTCAGTGTTAGTGAACGTATATGTAATTGAGTATGTGTAACTGATTGAATCGAGTGGGATGCAGTGAGGATCATCTGTATACTTAATGATTGCAGACATGAATAAAATTGTACTATTATTTGTGATAAACAAATTAATTGAAATAAAATATATTTGTGTTATTTAATTCAATACGTCTATTTTGTTTGAATTTTTTTAATAGTACAATTTCATGCATGATATATATTCAAGTGTGTCATGTCTAAATTAAACTGAAATATGCAAACATATTTAAGTGAATTGTAAATAGTGGAGTCAGAAATAAGTACTATTTCAAATGTTGAAATAAAATATTTATTTGAATATTCAATTCTGTGTAGTATAATTTTATTCAATATAAATATTTATTTTTGTATGTGATGTGAAATATGGAATAATATTGTTTACAAACACAATTATATAATAATATATATGTTTGTTATCATCAAACAAAAATCATATTGTTATACTCAACAGTCTCCCCATTTTGATGATGACAAACATGCACAAACATTTTGAATGTGATAAATGTGTTTTAATATGAAATATAATACTCCCTCCTATTTGTATGCTCCTCCTACAACTGAATTCCCCATATATATATGTACGAGTGATTTAAAAATTCAATTAAATTTCCAATATTAAAACATTCTTGAATTATTCACCCATCAATCAAAATCTTAACCATCCTCCCCCTTTTGTTATCATCAAAAGGATAATATAAACCGAAATAGTGATGAATATAGACTGGAAATATAAATTCAAATCAAGAGGGAAAATATATATCGTAAATCACATTTAATCAAATAAAAATTATAATCAAACTAGAAGCAAAATTCACTTTTCAGAATGATGGATTTACGATTAAATCTATAAAAACATGAGGAGAGTTTTTAATTAACTCAATTATAGGATTTATGAATTTCATAATTTTCGATCAAAATTTCAAATTTAAGCACAAAATAATTTAAGCACTTTCTAACCATGCATAACCGCTAGGACTTTTAAATGAAATTTGAAGAATACTTAACTTTATCCTCTCGTATAATATCTATCCATGCAAAACCGCAAGGAATTTTAAATGAGGATGGAAGCACATATAGAGATTAAGGTGATTCACCCATGCATAACCGCGAGGACTTTTAAATGAGAGTGAATATCATGGATTTTATTTCAAAAATATTTCTTTATTTCCAAAAACAATTTAAACTTCCCACATTATATAAAACCATGATGAGTGACATAAATATGGTAGATATAGAAGATAATCATGAAATAAGCACTAATTCAAAAATATGTCCAATCATCATAAGAATTTAAATAATATTTTCTCTTTTTATGTAGATACTAAAGTCATAACTTCACAATTTCATAAATCTAATAATAATTTTGATGAGTTTCAAAAAGGGTCAATTTGGTTAATAATTACAATTTTTGAATAAATAATAAAAAATGATTTTAAATTGAAAATATCAATTTCAAGAGGGGTTTTTGGAATATCAACGCAAGTTAAAATCAGTTTCAAAATCAATCAGTAAACAGTGAAATTTTCTAATACTTCTAAGGCCAATTTCTCCTAAACAATTTTTAAAAACACTTGTAATCAAATTGCCTATGCAATTCCATGAAGTCTAAACATTGATTTTTCAACCCATTGTCCAATCATTAAGTTCAAACATTTTCAATAAATCAATTCTCTTTATTAGAGCGGCAGAAAAACAGTTTCTAAGCAAGATTCACAAGAGAATTTTTTAGAGTATCTTAACAAGCACAAAGACAATCAATGATTCAAATCAAAAGCAAGTTATTTGAAATCACTTGATAACAATTTTATTTTCAGAATTCAAATCCAAATATTATAATCCATAAGATTCAACAATCAATCACAAATGATTTCATAAACAAAACAGTCAAGCCAAGTCGAAAACTATGAAATTATCACAACTTATCAATCATAGCTTTCAAGTAGTGCGCTGTATTGAGTGCAGTTTTTCAATATTTTCCAAGATGAAATAGAAGAAACTCAAAACAGAAATGACGTATGAAATTTCGTTAGATTTCCAGAACATCAAAAAAAACTAAATTCTGATTAATAGTATTCAAGATATGCTCAAAATACTACATCACTGTCAAAAATTCAGGGACTAGTCTAAAAACTAAACTTCAAATGTAATGCAGTTTTTTTTGATCAATTTAGATTCGGAATCTGGATATACACAAAAATTAAAAGTTGTAGACAATTGAATCTAATTTCCAGAAAATCAAGAATTTTGCAATTTGAAGTTAAGAAGCTCAAGATATGTTAAAAATATTATGGCAGTGTCAATACAAATCAGCATCAATAAGAAAATAAACACACGAGTTTAGAGATCATACTTGACTTAACATAATCGATGTGAACCAATGAATCTCCAACTCAGAAATCTATGGCTAACGAACACTTAATTTTTTAATAAAGATATGGAACAAATCAAATTCACAGTTTCGCACATTGTTTCTCAACCACTCTCAGTACCTAAACGTTTATAGGATCGAGTGGTCTAACAAAGGTTGTTTTACCACTCTTAGCTTCGTTTAAACGTTTTGGTACCCAAAATTGTTTATATAACAATCCATTAGCATCCACCAAAGTGATTTTAGGAACCCAAATTCGTTTACTTTTACTCGAATTCCTTTTGTTATCTTTTAGGATCCAAATTCGTTTAGTTGGATTATTTCTAAACAAATTCTCATCTCGTTTATGATTTTAAAAACCTTTGAAATTATTAGAGTTAAAATTTCCAATTTGATCCTTTTCAAGGAAATTTGAAAGATTTTTAAAATCATTAGAATTTCGTTTTCCAACTTGATTGATTTTGCGGAAATCGAGTCCTTTCTTATTCTCAACAAAAAAGGGGTTTTAACAATATATTCAACAATTTTTCTCCTTTAGAAAATTTAGCTAACATTAATTGAAATCGTTGAATTTTAGATTTAAGATCACTATTTTCTTTTATTAAATTCGTAAAATGATTCATAGCGATCATTCTGTTTTCAGAGTCATTTTGTTTCCAAACCATATTTCCGTTTTCAAATAATTTAATTTTGGCATTGGACTCAAAAAATCTCAATTTCAAATTGTTTACGCTTTTCAGTTTCAAGTTTATCAAATCCTTGAATTTTTCAATTTGACATGATTTGGCTTGGACGTCCGTGTTAGAGCACCAGCATGTACTCCTTTGAGATAGTATTTGGTCTTAGGATTGGTACTGACTGCCAATGAGCGAAAGCTGCAGCATCGTATCGACCAGTCAGTCAGCATGGGAGAAAGAATTGATTGAATGCGGGAAAGTACAAATAAGACTTAAGTATACGTAATAGGCATTTTTTGGAAACCTTCATATTCGAAATTATTCGCCCCATTTAGTATACTAGCCTTGTTGGTTGCCTAAGTATACCTACGGCTTGGTTTCTTCTGGTGGTGCGAAACAACATGTTCCTTATTGGCTTGGCTTACCTCTACTTCGGCTCTACCAATAATCATGGAACTCTTGTCCATTAACATTCTAACTCCTTATCCGTGAGGTAGCGTAGTTGTATAACATACTTCGAGCGAAGATCAGATGCTACGCACCATATTGACCTTTTAATTTCCGCTAATGAATGTGAAATACACTTAGATGCATTCGCTTCGGCTTCTTTAAGCCCTTGACCCTCTTTGCTCTATTAATATACGATTGATCAGCTACCCGAGCCTTCTTAGGTGCTTTCACCTTATTCGATTCTCTAATGTGTCTTTTTGGATCAGGGAGTATGTATGATAGAAGCTCTCGATGAGCAAAGGAAGTCAATTCTCTAAGATGAGAATAGGACGAGAGAGGCGACCCTATAAGAGGATTCTTAGGACCCTTTACATGTAAGACCAATTGCTCACCTTGTTTGTAGCGCCCATTATTCTACCAGAGGACTGCAAGATTCAAAAGAAACCTAAAGGAAGAGACCCGAAATGTTTATACTGACGTTCTGAGACATCAGGTGCATAGCAAAATGTTTCTTGGTTTTAACCCTACTCCTGGTGATCGAACTAGTCATTAATGGTCGACTACATGGTTAGTTTGCATTTTTCAGTATGCGTTGCGAACATTTTCATTTCTTTTTAGCGTCTCATCTTCTCTGGAGAAGCTAAAATCGAACGGATAGAGTAGATGGTTTTTTCCAAATCATGATTTATACGAGTAATTTCAGATTTGTTATTTTTCAAAATCACAATTTTGTTTTCAAGGGTTTTGAAGTTTTCTTTTATTTTAAACAATTCTTTTTGAAAATCGTGCATTTATTGCATTTGGGATTTTTGATTTTCTCGGTTTCAATATCAAGCTCATCCAAAATCAAATCAGTTTTCAATAAGCTCTCTTCTTCTAAAATTTCATGTTCAGAATTTTTCGCCTTCTTAAACCTATCTAACTCCTTTTTCCAAAAATAATTTTTTGTTTTTAGTTTAATCTCGTTTATCTTTAATAACATACTTTCCTTTTCAAGCTTTTGAATCTTTTCATTAAGATGAACTAAACCATTTTTCAAATTTAAACATTTTGTGCAATCCGAGTTTTCAACGTTTTTAACATTTTCAAGTTTTAATTCCAAATCATGATTTTTGTTGCTCAACTCAATATTTTCTGATTTTAAATTTTTATTTGTAAGTTTGAGACTCTCTGCAATTTTAGTTAAATTATCGCAAAGAAGAATTAACTCTTCAAAAGGAAATTCATCGCGCTCATCATCTGTTGAGTCTTCATCATCCGACTCATCTTTTGTAAATTCGATTAGACATAATTTTGAATTTGAGTTGCCTTTCAGGGATTTTGAGCTATTGTTGTCTTTTCTTCCTTACAACGCATTGAGACTTTTCCAGATTTCCTGTATAGTTAAAATGTGCCTAACACGAGAATTAATTATGATACCAATCTTATCTACTATATCACATCAATTTTTAATAATATCCCAACATCTGGTATTAACAGATTTTTAAAAAATTCCATTTTTAGTTTCCAATTTAAAAAATCTATTATATCAAAAATAGTTGGGGTTACACAGGAAAAATTCTCGCTAGACTAACAACTAGAAAATCACTGTTAGGGAAATTCATGACTCTAGAGTTACTCAAAATAAAAAAATACCTGCACGGATACCACTTGCAGGATCTAATTAACCCTGGATGGGGGGTGAATAGGGTTTATTGTAGTTTTTCGCTGAGTAGTAAACAATTGCAACACATATAATAATCAGATTAAGCGCGGTAACATCAGAAATACCTAGCTTCAACAAAACCCTGCCTACTGATGCATTCCCCGAGATTTCTACTAGGAATTAAAACAAGGGTACTTTTGGCATAGGCCCTTATTATGGTTTAAAATACACGAAAAGTCCTTCACTAAATTTCAATGTAAATTAGGTCCCTGGTTTTTATCCCCGATTGTTGTAGACATATCAACAACCTTTCAAAAAAGTTGCTGACATATCAGCAACTTTTTTGTACACGGTATAAAAGTTGCTGACATATCAACAACTATGTAAAAATGTTGCTGACATTTCATCTATAATTTTTTACTTTTCCGTGCACTGTATAAAAGTTAATGGCGTATCAAGAAATTATAAAAGTTGTTGACATTTTAGCATTAATTTTCCTTTGTTTCTGGAAAACCGGGGGATGATTTACAATGAAACTTTACCAACGAAAGTTGCTGACATATCAGCAATTATTTATAAAATTTGTTGACATATCAGTAATAATTTTTTTTGTTTTCAGAAAATAGGGACAGGATTTACAATGAAACTTTGACAGGGACCGACTTTACAATACGAAAGTATAATAGGGATGCCTCCCTAAATTTCACTTAAAACAATCTCTACACTTACAGTCCCCTGTAAACTCACGACACCCGCTTCCAACAATTATAATCCTACGATCAAAACCATGCACTGATCTTTATCCCCAAGATCAGATTTTCCCCTAATTACAAACACGTAACTCGTAAACCCCAAACTATAATGCTTGTAGTTTGTCACCAAGTTAAAAACTAGAGCTTGAAAAACAAGAAATAAACAAAAATTACAAAGTAAACAAATAAATCTTTGAACCAAACAAAACCTTAGCTAAGACACAAATGAATAAGACTAGCCCTTTTATTTCTTTGGCCATGCTTGGTCAATTGTAACTATCGTCTTCCTCCTTGTTATCTCCAATGATGACTGAATTAAATTCAATCCAGGGTTTTGTGTTCATCTCTAAATCGGGAATCTTGATGTGCAGTTGCCTGATTCATTGTTGTATAGTTTCACCTGAATCTGGCATTGATTTGTGCCCATTTCCATGTTGTTACATTTATATTTGGAATTTGGCCTTGATTTGTCCTTGGATATGATTATGCACTTGACCATGCATTAAGTGATACTGCTCTTGCTTTCGTTTTATTTGCTATTGTGTTCCCATGTCATCGTGCACCTTTTTGTTGCACCTATTTCACCATGTTGAGCAGTGTTGCTCGTTGATTTACACTTGCCTCACTTCTCTGCCATGATTTGTATGTTGAACTTGCATGATTCTGTCTGAAGTGCACTTATTGTGAGTTGCCTGAATTGTCCCCTACTATTTATTTTGGCCTATTCATGTTGGTATGTTTCCTATCTATATTGGTTTGTCTTGAACTTCTAAAGCTTCATGTGCATGCCACTTTGCTTGAGTCACTGTTACCTGCTACACTATATGTGCCATTTTTGTGGCTTACTGTTTTCCTATGCCTCTTGGTTCATGCTCCCTGATTTGCGCAATGATTGTTTGCATTGTCTTGAAGGCAGTTTGTATTAGCCATTTGCTATCATGGCTGTGCGCTTCCTTGTACATGTTTATGTGCAGTGTTTTGTGCACTTGATCTTTAGCCATTCATGTCTGTTAAGTTTGTCCAGTTGTGTGCATTGTTCTTTGTGTAATTTTCATTGTGTCATGCGCCATGCTTTTTGTTTGCACTTCTGGCTAGCTTTGGCGTGTTAGTTGTACCTGTCTCTTGTACAATGTGTTGTACCTTGTTGCATTGGCCATAGCCTGATCCATGTGCACTTTCCTATGCATTTCTTGTTTGGCCTGAGCCTGAACTGAAATGTTGCATAATCTTATCGCTCTAGCATTGACCCATTTTTGTGCTATATTTGCTTCTTCGTGCTTCCATGTATTCTTTGTTTGTAGCTGCACATATATGCTTGTGCATGCACGATGAACCATGTTGCAGTTGAATTGGTCACTGGCTTGACTTAATGTTGATGCCTTTGGTTCCTTGAATGTTTGGATTGTTTGTATGCATGTCAGACCATATTCATATGCACATATATGTGTATACATGTATCGTGCACGTGCAATTTATATATTCATATTTGTAGGCTATATGAATGGTAGACATTAATTTTCTATCAACAGACCACTATCTCTGAGTTGTGGCTATTCAGAATTAGCTAATTTTAAATGTTGGTTCTAATCAGCAAACCAGTATAGTTGTATCGACATTGATCTGTGAGCACTAGTATACTGTCTACCTTGTGGTATTTACAGGTATCACCATGAATATTACAAGTAGTCTAGATTGAGATAAATGTATATATATCAGACCAAGTCTAGAAAAATGATGAGAAACACATCAAAATTTTACGGAAAATAAAATTTAAAATAAATATATATTTGCTTGTATTTAAATCTATTTTTGTTCCAGTTCACTGTGTGTACTTCCATGACAGGTATATAGGTGACTGGACTGAATTGGAGCACAAGAAGACCGTGTGTCAGTGTCAGTGAATGTATATGTAATTGAGTATGTGTAACTGAGTGAATCGAGTGGAATGTAGTGAGGATCATTTGTATACTAAATGATTATAGACATGAATAAAATTGTACCATTACTTGTGATAAACAAATTAATTGAAATAAAATATTTTTGTGTTGTTTAATTCGATCTGTCTATTTTGTTTGAATTATTTTAATAGTACAATTTCATGTGTGATATATATAAAAGTGTGTCATGTGTAAATTAAACTGAAATATACAAATATAATTAAGTGAATTGTAAATAGCGGAGCCAGAAATATGTACTATTTCAAATGTTGAATTAAAATAATTATTTGAATAAATACTACTTGAATATTCAATTATGTGTAGTTGCATTTTATTCAATATAAATATTTCTTTCTGCATGTGATGTGAAATATAGAATAGTACTGTTTACAAACACATTTATATAATAATATATATGGTTGTTATCATCAAACAAAAATCATACTGTTATACTCAACTGGACTCTCAAGCCATCTGAGTTAGGTGCCAAATCTGTGTGAAAACTTGTGTAAGTGGTACTTGGCAGGCTTTGGCCAACTGTGTAGAGCACGTGCAGGCGTAGCCGAGACTCGCCTTTTTGGATCCATTATATGTGGTGTGGTATATTTTCTAGATTTCGTTATCTTTTAATTTCTAGGATTTGTGATTATAAAATGCTTTCACCATTTTGAGAATATTGGGTTTTATACATAGCCCATGAGCTATTTCATGATTTATTATATAACGAATACATTTCTGAGTGGCGTACTCTTAATAGAGTTCTATGTATTAAGACTTTATGATTTCATTTTTTTTGTGTGGTTTGAGATTTATTATATTTACCTTAGCCTTGATCTTTAGTTATTTGTGTCGATGGAAATATATGGATTTTTTGTTGTCACCTTATACGTGAGATTTACTTATGGATTTAGATGATCTTATATAATGTACTTTATGGTGATTCATGCCTTTTTTGTCCCTTCTCTATCAAAAGGAGCTATCACTTATGTGTCATTATGTTTTACTTATCATGTTTAAGCTAGACTGACCCATGTATTTTATGTACTGGGTCAAAACGAGCTATTTTAGGTTATTTGCTCCTAAAATACTTCTACTTTACTTTGCTTCCACCTTGTATTAATCTATATAAAGTTATCATATGAGTTGAGTAGTTGACTGTTCTTGTCATATGGATGTCTAATCAATTTTAGGACATGTGTTTGTATATGGTTCTTAAGAACCATATGTTTATATAGCACATATAATGTTGTACTTACGCATTTTTTATATATGTGTTGACGTCAAAAGTTGGTCTATTTACAATCAACCCCCATAGTTTGTAATCCACACACAATCGTAATCACATAATGCAAGAAAAAAGAGTAAACACATGAGACACACAATGTTTTTATATTGGTTTGGCTTCAACCAAGCCTATGTCACTTTATAATCTCTGTTTATACTATCGATTACAGGTTATAGTTGTTTTGATAGAAAGAACGTAGAGAGAGAAGCGATTTGTACACAAAATCCTTGTGTAATGAAGTTGAAGGATTGAAGGGTACGGTATGCAATTTTTGGAGTGCCAAATATTAAATTTTCAGTAAGAGATCCAGCCTGCTTTACATTTCAGGAAATAGTGTATTTATAAACAAAAAGTCGAGTAGATTGGAATGCTATGTGGCAATCATCCGCTTTGGGGTCGTCCACGTGTCCCTTGATCCAAAAAAGAAATTGTAGGTGGAGGGACCTATTCTTCTATTGAGGAATAATTCTCCGTGGTATCTGTGGCATACGTGGAGCTCAAGACTTGGTATATAAACAACAGAGTAGGTCATCTTCTCGATTACTAAGGCAAACGTGGACCTTGGAATCCGGAGTAAGGGAAGTTGAATGGGCCAGTTTGACCAATAAAGAATCCTTGAGAATCGGGATTTCTTGTATAACATAGAAGGTGAATCATCATAGTTAGTGGTTGATCAGCTGGTTCGATTGACCCGATCTTTGAGCTCCGATCCATTCGTTGGAGAAGTTTTCTTCTATTTGGGAATTGCTAGCCTGAGTCAAGCCAAGTTTAGATCGATCAAGGTATGAATCGGCCTAAGAGAAGGAGATAACTTGTCTACAGTACAGATTGTGGTTATGATGGCTTTTGCCAAAAAGCTGGTCAACACTTTGCCCTGTAGATCATATCATCCTTGGAAAATGAAGGTAGGTTCTAGATTTTATAAGAAGTGATGCATAGTGATCCAATACATAGAAAATCAGAAAGCCATGGTTACGCCGAACCATATTATAAGATGGCCAAAAAACCGATCATCGTTACCGATAGTATTAAGGCCGAAGAAGAGACAAGAGAACCAGTTACTTAGTCCATTCAGTTATGAATATAATCTTTTCCTACACAGAAGGAGAGATAGATATGCCAAATCCTAACAATATTGTTCGACTATTCAGAGCATAAACCATTCTTATAGATTTATTGGAGTATAAACCATACTCAAATAGGGATCGAGTTATTTTTCCAAATCCTGGCAGGGTAGTTTGATTTGCCAGGTATAAGCCATACCTGGGAACCTAGATCGAACATCAACCATGCTCGGGGTGTGATTTTTTCAACGAGATTGAGTATAAACCATACTCAAGATTTAGTAGTATTTACTCGTCAAGTCCTGACAAGGTTTGGTTCGAGTATTATCCATACTCATATTGAAAGAGCTAAGTTTGTCACATCCTGGCAAGTGTAGCTTTAGGGAAGGTATCAACCATACCTTAGGGATGAGCATAAACCATGCTCTGCTTTAGATTGAGAACTCTGCCACATCCTGGAAAAGTACTTACATTCATCAAACATAATCTATGTTTGAGAAATAAATCTTATTGTTGGTAATTATTACAGATTCAAAACAAATTATAATGGGTCTATAGTTTAATCCAGAGAACGCCTTTGGGATTAAATCCTAACACATACGTGTGTACTTCAACATAGCCATTTTATTTCAAAATAACATAAATGTATTTCTTATATCATAAGAAATGGGGTGTATCCACAATGATCTAATCCAGACCAGTTGATGATAATGCCATGATTGCTAGGTTCAAGATCATTTCCATTTCAAGGAGCACGGGAACCATTCTGAGAAGCTTGGGAAGGTAACTGTGGCGGTGCAGATGTTGTAGATTTTTCAACATACTCGGATAGCTCTCCATGTCTAACCCGTTCTTTGATGAGATCATGCAAGTGCCTGCAATCGTTGATGTCTTGCCCTGCTATGTTATGAAATAAGAAGTGATTTCTTCATTCACGTTCTCTTTGGGTTGGCTCCCTCCTCGGAGGCTTAGGAAAGGGAAGAGTTCCTCGTAGGTCGAGGTATATGTCCAATAGTGAAGAATTGAGCTCCGTGTAGCTATCATACTTGGGCTCTCTCCAGAACCGCACATTCCTACCATTCTTTTTCGAGACTTTCCCATTACCCTTGTTTTGGACAACAGTGGACGGTCCTCCATCCTTTATAGCAAGTACATCAAGATTTTCCATCTCGAAATTAGCATCTTCCCATATGAGGAATCTATCTGCCTCTGAATAGAAATCTCTTATGTCTCCAGGAGGGTCCCTCTGAAGGGAGATTTTGAAGTCTGTTTGACCCAAGACTCCGGTCATGGCGGCCATGAGCACCATCGATGGTTCAGATCGATCGACCGATGCTACAACCATGTTGAATCTTTCTAAGAAGGAGTGAAAGATCTCGCCGGACCGCTGCCTGATGGATGTAAGGAACATGACACCATTAGGTCGAGATATGTGAACTCTGAACTTTTCAATGAACTGGATGACCAACATGTTCCAACTGTTAATCGATTCGGTTGTTATCTGTCAAAACCACATGGCGGCGACATTGGTTAGGAGAAGAGGGAAGAATTTGGCCATGACATTGATTGATGCTGATAGTACTTCCATGTGGCGCATATATCACATGATATGTATGGTGGGGTCGGTCCTACCGTTGTAGGGTTCCAAAACCGAAAGCTTGAAGTCGAGTGGGTTTCGGGAATTCATGATTTTCTATGTGAAAGGACTGCGATGGACGTTATCCACATTTTGCTGAGAAGTAGTGCCTTGGGTGAAGCGCTTAATGATACTGGCGATTTGATTCCCATCTCCGAGAAGTTGTTGTAGCGAATCCAATTATGCACTGGGGACATTGGCGAGAATCCCAGTACGGGGTGGAAGCATGCCCTGAGTTCTTGGGGCTAGTTCGGTGCGGACCACGAGTAATGGGTGGAGGTTGTCCCCAACCTCGGTTGTTGGTTCGGGATTGTCTGGGACCCCATGATCGGCATGTGAGTTGGGCCGAACCATATCCATGCTGTTAGGATTGGACCAATTTGGGTGAGCGTTATCAGCTCGGTGTTTGGCATTGCCTCGCCTGGAGCGATATCAGAGTGGTTTACAATAGTGTTTTACTCCATCCTATTAGGAACTGGTATGGTAGAGTGGTCTTGAAGAGACGGAGGGTAGCTACCCCCAGCCCTGCTTGAATCGACATGCTGTGAAGGCTGAGTGGGAAGCTCCATAAGTTTAGTTTGCGGTTAGATGCTAGATTGGACCATAGGTCTCATTGAACCATGATCTAGTCGATCCGGAGGTTGCATCGATCGAACAGACCTAAGACTCGGTTGATCTGGAAGTGAAGCTGGCCCAGTGAATGCAGAGCAGTAGACCGATCTGGGGCTTGGATTTCATCGGACCGAAGGTTAGCTGTTACCCCAACTTCGGCTGATGCAGGAAGTGATGCTTGGTTGCTTGGCCTTTCTTTCATCCGAGCGTAGAAACTACTCATCATTTCTTGCTGTTTCAAGAAGAGTTCGTCTTGGTGTGCCATCTGAGCTCTGAGTTCGGCGAGAACTCCATCCATCTCATCCCTAGTCAAGTATTAGGACAGTTCTTCATGAGACGAAGCCTCCAGGCTTGCCTACGCTGCTGCGTCTGCTGGACCAGCAGGTTGACCATGGGAAGATGTTGCATCCTTCTTCTGTTTTTCCATTATTTCTTCAGGGACTGCCGAAGAAGGTTATGTGAAGGTTCGCCCCCTTTATGGCATGCCAAAGTGTTGATGTTAAAATTTGGTCTATTGATAGTCATCCCCCGAAGTGTGTAATCCACACATAATTGTAACCACAGAATTCAAGAAAAAAGAGTAAATATGTTTTTATAGTGGTTCGGCTTCAACCAAGCCTACGTCCACTTTATAATCTCTGTTTATACTGTCGATTACAAGTAACAGTTGCTTTGATAGAAAGAATGTAAAGAGAGAAGTGATTTATACACAAAATCCTTGTGTTATGAAGTTGAAGGATTGAAGGGTACAGTAAGCTATTTTTGGAATGCGATTTATCAACTTTTCAGTAGGAGATCCATCCTGCTTTCCATTTTAGGAAATGATGTATTTATAGGCAAAAAATCGAGCCGATTGGAATGATGCATGGCAATCATCCGCTCCGGGGTCGACCACGTGTCCCTTGATCCAAAAAAGTTATTATAGGTGGCGGGACCTATTCTTGTACCGAGGAATAGTTCTCCTTGGTATCTGCGGCGTACGTGGAGCTCAAGATTTGGTATATGAACAACATAGTAGGTCATTTTATCAATTACCAAGGCATACGTGGACTTTGGAATCGGAAATAAGGGAAGTTGAATGGTCCCAGTTTGACCAATAAAGCAGCCTTGAGAATCGGGCTTTGTTGTGTAGCATAGGAGGTGAATCATCATAGTTGGAGGTTGATCAGCTAGTTCGATTGGCCCGATCTTCGAGCTCCAATCCATTCGCTGGAGAAGTGTTCTTCTACTTGGGAATTGCAAGCTTTGGTCGAACCAAGTTCAGATCGATCGAGGTATGAATCGGCCCAAGAGAAGGAGATAACTTGTCTTCGGTACAGATTGTGGTTATGACGGCTTTTACCAAAAAGCTGGTCAACACTTTGCCCTGCAGATCATATCTTTCTTGGAAAAGGATGGTATGTTCTGGATTTTCCAAGAAATGATGCATAGAGATCCAATACATAGAAAATCAGAAAGCCATGGTTACACCGAACCATATTATAAGATGGCCAGAAAACTGACGATCATTACCGATCATATTAAAGTCGAAGAAGAGACAAGAGAACAAGTTACTTAGTCCATTAAGCTACGATATAATTTGTTCCTACACAGAAGGAAAGAAAGATATGCCAAATCCTAACAATATTGTTCGACTATTCAAATCACAAACCAAGCTTATAGATCTGTTGGAGTACAAACCATACTCAAGTAGGGATCGGGCTATTTTGCCAAATCCTGGCAGGGTAGTTTGATTTTCGAGGTATAAGCCATACCTGGGATCCTAGAGTCGAACATCAACCATACTCGGGGTGTATTTTTTCAAAGAGATTGAGTATAAACCATACTCAAGATTTAATAGTATTTACTCGTCAAGTCTTGACAAGGTTGGTTCGAGTATTATCTATACTCATATTGAAAGAGAGCTAAGCTTGTCACATCCTGGCAAGTAGAGCGTTAGGGAAGGTACCAACCATACCTTAGGGACGAGCATAAACCATGCTCATCTTTAGATTGAGAAATCTATCACATCCTGAACATAATCCATGTTCGAGAAATAAATCTTATTGCTGGTAATTGTTACAAATTTCAAAATAAATTCTAATGCGTCTATAGTTGAATCCATAGCATGCCTGTATGATTAAATCCTAACCCTGTACGTGTGTACTTCAACATAGCCATTTTATTTCAAAATAATAGAAACGTATTTCTTATATCCTAAGAAATGGGGTGTATCCACAATGATCTAATCCATATCAGTTGATGATGATGCAACGATTTCTAAGTTCAGGATCCTTTCCATTTCGAGGAGCACCGAAACCGTTCTGAGGAGCTTGGGAAGGTAACTGTGGCGGTGCAGATGTTGTATATTTTTTAACATACTCGGATAGCTCTCCATGTCTAACCCGTTCTTCTATGAGATCACACAAGTGTCTGCAATCGTTGGTGCCATGTCTTGCTATGTCATGAAACAAGTTGTTCTTTCTTGATTCACGTTCTCTTTGGGTTGGCTCCCTCCTAGGAGGCTTAGGAAAGGGAAGAGTTCCTCGTACGTCGAGGTATATGTCTAATAGTGAGGAATTGAGCTCAGTGTAGCTATCATGCTTGGGCTCTCTCCAGAACCACACATTCCTATCATTCTTTTTCGAGACTTTCCCTTTACCCTTGTTTTGGACAATGGTGGACAGTCCTCCATCCTTTGTATCAAGTACTTCGAGATTTTCCATATCGAAATTTGCATATTCCTGTCGGAAGAATCTATCTGCCTATGAGTAGAAATCCCCAATGTCTCCAGGAGGGTCCCTCTAAAGGGAGATTTTGAAGTCTGTTCGAATCAAGACTCTGACCATGGCGACCATGAGCACCATCGATGGTTCAGGTCGATCGACCGATGCCACAACCATGTTGAATCTTTCTAAGGAGTGTACGGTCTCGTCGAAACTCTAACTGATGGATGTAAGGGACATAACACTCTTAGGTCGAGATATGTGAACTCTGCACTTTTCAATGAAGCAGATGACCAACATATTCCAGCTGTTGGTCGATTCAGTTGTTAGCTGTTGAAACCATATGGCAGCGACATCGGTTAGGAAAAGAGGGAAGCATTTGGCTATGATATTGATCGATGTTGATAGTACTTCGATATGGCGCATATATCGCATGAGATGTATTGTAGGGTCGGTTCTGCCGTTGTAGGGTTCCAAGACCGAAAGCTTAAAGTCAGGTGGGTTGCGGGAATTCCTGATTTTCCGTGTGAAAGGACTGTGATGGACGTTATCCATGTTTTGCTGAGAAGTAGTGCCTCGAGTTATGATACTAGCGGTTTGATTCCCATCTCCGAGAAGTTGCTGCCACGATTCCAATTCTACACTGGGGACATTGGCGAGAATCCCAGTATGGGGTGGAAGCATGCCCTGAGTTCTTGGTGCCAATTCGGTGTGGCCCACAAGTGATAGGTGGCAGTTGTCTCCAACCTCGGTTGTTGGTTCGAGATTGACTGGGACCCCTTGGTCTGCATGTGGATTGGGCTGAACCATATCCATGCTGTTAGGATTGGGCAAATTTGGGTGAGCGTTATCAGCTCAGGGTTCGGCATTGCCCCTGGAGTGATATCAGAGTGGTTTACAATAGTATTTCCCTCCATCCTGTTAAGAACTGGTATAGTAGAGTGGTATTGAAGAGATGGAGAGTTGCTAACCCCATCCCTGCTTAAATCGACATGTTGGGAAGGCTGAGTGGGAAGTGCCATAAGTATGGTTTGCGGTTAGATGCCATATTGGACAAGAGGTCGCATCGAACCATGATATGGTCGATCTGGAGGTTGCATCGATCGAACTGACCTAAGACTCGGTCGATTGGGAAGTGAAGTTGGCCCAGGAGAAAGCGGAGTAGTAGACCAATCTGGGGCTTGGATTTCAACGGACCGAAGGTTTGCTGTTGCCCCAGCTTCGCCTGATGCAGGAAGTGATGCTTGGTTGCTCGGCCTTTCTTTCATCCGAGCATAGAAACTACTCATCATTTCCTGCTATTTCAAGAGGAGCTCGTCTTGGTGTGCCATCCGAGCTCTGAGTTCGGTGAGAACTCCATCCATCTCGTCCCTAGTCAAGTATCAGGATGGTTCTTCATGAGAGGAAGCCTCCAGGCTTGCCTCCAATGTTGTGTCTGCTAGACCTGCAGGTTGACCGTGGGAAGGTGTTGCATCCTTCTTCCGTTTTTTCATTATTTCTTCAGGAACTACCGAAGATGGTTATGCGAAGGTTCGCCCTTTTATGGCATGCCAAAGTGTTGACGTTAAAATTTGGTCTATTGATAGTCAACCCTCGAAGTGCGTAATCTGCGCATAATTGTAATCACAGAATGCAAGAAAAAAGAGTAAACACAGGAGACACACGATGTTTTTATAGTGGTTCGGCTTCGACCAAGCCTACATCCACTTTATAATCTCTGTTTATAATGTCGATTACAGGTAACAGTTGCTTTGATAGAAAGAATGTAAAGAGAGAAGTGATTTATATACAAAATCCTTGTGTAATGAATTGAAGGATTGAAGGGTACGGTAGGCTATTTTTGGAATGCCAATCATCAACTTTTCAATAAGAGATCCAGCATGCTTTCCATTTCAGGAAATGGTGTATTTATAGGCAAAAAGTCGAGCCGATTGGAACGCTACATGGAAATTATCCGCTCCGGGGTTGGCCACGTGTCCCTTGATCCAAAAAAGTAATTATAGGAGGCAGAACCTATTCTTATATTGAGGAACGGTTCTCCTTGGTATCTGCGGCACACGTGGAGCTCAAGGCTTGGTATATGAACAGCAGAGTAGGTCATCTTCTCGATTATCAAGGCATGCGTGGACCTTGGAATTCGGAGCAAGGGAAGTTGAATGGGCCTAGTTTGATCAATAAAGTAGCCTTGAGAATAGGGATTTGTTGTGTAGCGTAGGAGGTGAACCATCATAGTTGGAAGTTGATCAACTGGTTCAATCGATTCGATCTTTGAGCTCTGATCCATTCGCTGAAGAAGTGTTCTTCTACTTGGGAATTGTTGATCTAGGTTGAACCAAGTTCAAATCGATAAAGGTATGAATCGGCCCAAGAAAAGGAGATAACTTGTCTTCAGTACAGATTGTGGTTGTAATGGCTTTTTAAGCCTGTCAACAATATGTGTATCTTGTTCTATGATCTATTATGTATTTTTATGCTTGTATTTTGTTCTAAACAAATCCTTAGCCAACGTAATTGTGCAGTAGGCTTGAATCGAGTATGTTGATCCATATAAGGTAAAAAAAAGAAAATTTTAAGCACATAATCGACGTATTCAATACTCATTTAATAGAAGACTCACGGTTGGTCGCTTCTAATGAGCCTTATTCTCTACAGTAACAGACGATACTACCTAGCAATAGTCTTTATTAGTGTGGATCTCGAGGTAGGGTGTTACAATAACATTTTTAAATTCTATAGTTTATTATCACAGTAAACACCCATAAGCCCTAAGTTTATAATGATTAATTCTTCATTTATTACGGGGAACAACTAATTATTTTCCATAATAAATAGAGAATATTCCAATTTCAAACCTAACATAAGTGTAAACCTAATAATAATAATAACAACTAATGTAAATAACGTATAATCTAACGGATAAGATAATTTTTAGTGCTATGTTCTTTTAGTCATCAATGTTAATTAGAACAAATCTATCTATTTTTTTAATTTGTTTGAATTAAAATCTCATAAAAAAAATTTGTATGATTTTTTTTTAGTTAGTCACACACCAGAAAGAAATACTGACATATTTAAAATAACAGGGAATGTGTAATCTTTCATTTGGAATAGACCGTGTAAACTACGTAAACAAACGCATAATTTATGCATCTCTTTCTGTTTATTTGTGCGTATTCCTTATAATTTCAGACACTGTTTTTGTGTAAAAAAGAAAGATAATTTATAGAAATTAAGCAAATATCCTTAGACAAATCAAAACACAGATTGATCTAATTTAAAATGGCCAATTTCCAATAATCCTAATTTTACACCTATTTTATAGATATGGAACAAAACCGCTCACAGTCATATTCAATATCTTTAGGGACTTATTTCCTCAGATCTAGTTGCAAATACTATCAAATCTTATAGATGAATATGTAGGCAAGTGTTGATATTTCTATCTTAGGGACTATAATTCCAATTATTCAAATTTAGGCATAAAAATTAAAGCTACACCAACGACAGAGATTTAATATTATAAACAATATATAAATTTCTCACTCGCTTTGTAAAACTTTCCCAAATCTCATATTTGAACTGCAGCTTAAGGTTTTAATCCAAATAATTTCAGATCCATATAACATGTATAAAATGGAAAGATATATGTATGTAAAATTGCATATCTAGAAAAAGAATTGGAACAGAGAAATAAAAATTGAAATAGAAACCTAAAGAAATTTTCCTATGCGCAAAACTCATCTATTTCTTCAGATCTGAATTTTTTTCTCCAGTTCCTGCAAATAGAATTTGAAATCGATTTATTTTAAGAATTTGGAGAAGATGGAAGTACAGAAAATTGCAGAACTTCACTGCTGCCTTTGGAAAATACGAGAAAAGATAGGTGGTCTAGACCATTATTAGTAGGCGTTGGAAAGACCCTAAACTATTAAATATGAAATCCTTAACATCTATCCATCTATAATAAAGTTTACACACTACATAAATCTATCTCCACAAGTAGGTCAACTGTTGATGTCCAAAGTTGGTCTTGTGATGGTCAACTCTAACGTGTGTTGAGTACACGCGAAAAAAATTCACAGAGATGCAAGAAAAAGTAAATGAACAATGGAGACACAATATTTTATAGTGGTTCGGCTTATATCGATGCCTATGTCCACTTATAATCCTTGTTTATAATGTCGATTACTTGTTACAGTAGTTTTTAGTGGAAGAAAGTAGAGAAAAGAACAATTTAAACACAAAATCCTTGTGTTTAATCTAGGAAACACAACATGTTATTTTTAGTAAGTCGAGCAAGAGGTTCTTCGGAGATTTCAGAATGCCTTTCCACTTTGGGAAGTAGTTGTATTTATAAGCGAGTTCGTAGGCAAGATTTGTATGCGACGTACCATACATTTTTCTGGGGCTTTTACACATGGAGCTTGATCCGTCTGAATAGTTGTAATCGGCGAGACCCAGTACTGCTCATGAATAGTTCTTCCTAGAAATTGGCGGGCTTGCGTGGCATCAATATATGGCATGTAAAAAGAAGAGATGGTCAAACTTATCCGTTGCTTCAGGCCTTGGGAATAGGACTTCGTCTGATAGCGTATAACTTATTCTAATTCAGCTCTGTATAATTTTACTTAAGTGCTTTTGCTATGATATTTCAGCTCGATCCGATCTTTTAGGAACAGGTCAGTCGATCTGTTGATGACTCGGCCAATTACTTTGATGCTATCGTGCCTTCGAGTCGGCTTATGGTTGGTCGAACTAAGATAACAAACATCCCTTAAGGTCTGGAATGGGTCGATATCTGCTTATGGCTTCGTCTACTGGTTGGAATGGCTTTTTGCCAAAAAGTTGGTCAACACTTTGCCCTCCGGAACACATCTTCTTGAGGAAAGGAGATGTGTTATGGATCTTCTGAAGAATGTTGAATAGCATAAATCTAGGAAACCATGGTTACACCAAACCATAATAAGGCCAGTAAACCGACGATCGACAATGGTTGTATTAAGGCCAGAAGTCCGATGACCGCTGAGGATCGTATTAAAGCCGGAAAACCGACAACCATCGACAATCGTATTAAGGTCAGAAACTAGTGAATGCCAAAATATAAGTCGACCATTCTGATTTGGTATTGATAGGAACAGAGGAACCGGGATCACACCAAATGAATGTTACTTGCAAAGGACTGGAGTACGAGTATTGAACATGCTCGGTTTTACTTGGTAAGATGGTATAGCCTGAGGGACGAGCATAAACCACGCTTGGTTTTGTAGAGTTTGTGAGTATCAACCATACTCGGCTTAAAGATTTGGCGAGTATCAAACGTACTCGGCTTAAAGACGTGGCGAGTATTAACCATACTCGGCTTATAGAGTCGGCGAGTATTAACCATACTCGGTTTTTGGAGTTTAGCGAGTATTAACCATACTCGGCTTAAAGAATTGGCGAGTATCAATCATACTCGGCTTATAGATTTGGCGAGTATTAACCATACTCAGCTTAAAAAGGTGGCGAGTATTAACCATACTCGGCCTATAGAGTTTATTAGATATAGTGGCGGGCATCGACCATAGTTTAGAAATGGTGGCTAGCACTGATCATATTTGGTCGGTGAGCGTCAATCATGCTCGGATCGAATCATTCAAACATAATCCATGTTCAAAAAAGAAAGTTTATTGCTGCTAAGGAGCTACTACAGGGAAATGAAAACAAATTCTAAAAGGGTCATAGTTGAATCGAGAGCACGCCTAGAAGCTAAATCCTAACTCGTACGTGTGTACTTCAACATAACCACATTATTGAAAAATTTATAAAAGTACATTTCTTATATCCTAAGAAATGAGTAAAACCCAAGACGTTCTAAACTTTATTAATTAATGATGATGCCGCGATTGCTGGGCTCAAGGTCCTTTCCGTTTCAAGGAGCTCAAGGACCAACCTAAGAAGCTTAGGCAGAAGGTTGCGGCGGCATGACCATTGCAGGTTTCTTAATGTACTCGGGTAGTTCTCCACGTCTAACCGTATCCTCGATGAGATTGCGTAAATGTATGCACTCGCTGGTGTTGTGGCCTTCCATGTTGTGATACATGAAGTGCTTTCCAGAATTGAGTTTTTTTGGGTCGACTCCCTTCGAGGAGGTATAGGGAAAGGAATAGATCCTCGTACGTCAAGGTAGATGTCGAGCAGTGATGAGTTGAGCTCGGTGTATTGATCATACTTGTTCTATCTCCGGAGTCGTACGTTTCGATCATTCTTTTTTAAGGCTTTTCCTTTTCCTTTTCCTTTGTTCTGGCTATTGGTGTTGGATAGACCTCCGTCCTTGGTAGTAAGCACCTTGAGGCTTTCCAACTCAATGCCATCATCCTCTTACCAAAGGAATTTGTCGGTAGAAATCTTCAATGTCCTTGGGGGGGTCTCTGGTTAAAGAGATCCTGAATTCTGATCGGTTCTGAACACCGGCTATGGCGACCATAAGCACCATCGATGGATCGGGCCGATCGACCGATGCTACGGCCACATTGGATCTTTTTAAGAAGGATCGGAGGGTCTCGTCGGACCGTTGCTTGATGGAGGTAAGAAATGTGATGCTCTTTGGTCGGGAGATGTGAACTCTGAACTGCACAATGAAGCGGGTGACGAACATATTCCAGTTGTTGGTCGACTCAGTTGTTAACTGCCGGAACCATATGCCAGCCATGTCGGTGAGGAAGAGAGGGAAGCACTTGGCCATGACATTGGTCGATGTAGAAAGCATTTCCATGTGACGCATGTATCGCATGAGATGAATGGTCGGTCCTGCCGTTGTAGGGCTCCAGGACCGGAAGCTTGATGTGGGAATTACTGATTTCCCATGTGAACGGACTACGGTGGATGTCATCCGTATCCTGTTGGGAAGATGTGTCTCAGGTGAAGCGTTTGATAATGCTTGTAAGCTGGCTTCTATCTCCGAGGAGTCGTTTCCACGAATCCAATTCTGCATTGGGGACTTGGGTGAGAATCCCAGTACTAGGATCTGGCGAAAGCATGCTCGGAAGTTGAAAGGTCGACTGGGTTTTACCTCCGAGAGTTGAGTGAAGGTGAGGGTGAGGATGTATCCTAGCCTCGGTCCTTGGTTCGGATGCAGCTAAAGTGGCTTGGTTATTGTTGGACCGAACCATGTCCGATCTGTTGAAAGTGATGGGCTCAAGTGAGTGGTGCCCATCTGGGGCTCAGTATTGCCCCCGCCCAAGGAGATTTTAGAGTGGTTTACAGTAGCGTTTCTCTCCGTCACGTTGGGGACCGGTTTGGTAGAGTGGTCTTGGTGACATGAAGGGTTGTTGTCCCCATCTCTTCGTTGAAGGGGAGGCTACATAAGACGAGTTTGCAGTAAGACGTTGGGTCGAACCGGATGTAACAACGTTCCTGGTTCTGGCTTACCCACATGCTGCAGTTGTTCCGATGCTGTTTGTCCAGGGAGTTGAGTCGTTCCCTTGACCGGATGGAGACTGGTCGACTGTCCTAAACTTGGCCAGGGTTGACCTGAGGATATGCAGCTACCAAAGCTCCATTAAATAATGGAAGTGATGATCCTAGCACTAGTTGATCAGGAAGTGAAGTTGAGCCAGGAGGAAGCAAAGATGTGGACCGATCTGGGGTTTGGATTTCCCTAGACCGAAGATCAGTTATTGCCCCAGCCTCGCCCGGTGCAGGAAATGAAACTGGAATGTGAGATATTTTTTCCACCCGAGCGAGGAGGTTGTTCATCACTTCTTGCTGGTGTTTGAGAAGTTCACCCTGAGATGCCAGCTGATTTCTAAATTCAGCCAAAGCTATATCCTTGTCGTCCCTGGTGAGTTATTGGAACGACTCTTCATGGGAGGAAGCCTCATGGCTTGCCTCTGTTGCTGCTGCTCCTATTGCGTCAGCAGGTCGAGATCGAGAGTGAAAAGGTCCTATGTCCTTCTTCCTCTTTGGCATTGCTTCCTTAAGAGTTGCTGAAGGTCGTATGGTATATCTTCATGCCCCTACCTGGCGCGCCAAAGTGTTGACGTCAAAAGTTGGTCTTGTGACGTTCAACCCCTAACGTATATGAGTACACACGAAAAACAATCACAGACTTGCAAGAAAAAGTAAATGAACAATGGAGACACAATATTTTATAATGGTTCGGTTTATATCGATGCCTACAATATTTTATAGTGGTTCATTTTATATCAGATATGGAGACATAATCTTTGTTTATACTGTCGATTACATGTTATGTAGTTTTTCAGTGGAAGAAAGTAGAGGAAAAAAATGATTTAAACACAAAATACTCATGTTTGATCTAGGGAACACGACATGCTATTTTTAGTAAGCCGAGGAAGAGGTTCCTCGGAGATTTCAGAAAACTAGTTGTATTTGTAGGCGAGTTCGTGGGCCAGATTTGTATGCGACGTGGCATACATTTTTTTGGGGCTTTTACATGTGGATCTCATGAATAGTTCTTCCTAGAAATTGGTGGGCTTGCATGGCATCAAGTATATGACGCGTAAAAAGAAGAGCTGGTCAAACTTGTACGTTGCTTCAGGCCTTGGGAATAGGACTCTGTTTGATAGCGTATAAATTGTTCTGATCCGGCTCTATAGGAGATAATTTTACTTAAGCGCTTTTTCTCTGATATTTCATCTCGATCCGATCTTTTAGGAATAGGTCGGTCGATCTGTTGATGACTCGGCCGATTAGTTTGATGCTGCCGTAGCTTCGGGTCGGCTTATGGTTGGTCGACCTACGATGACAAACATCCCTTAAAGTCTAGAATGGACCGATATCCGGTTATGGCTTCGTTTATTGGTTGAAACGGCTTTTTGCCAAAAAAAACTGGTCAACACCAACCAAACAAGTCGATCCAACGGTCAATCGCTTTGGTTGACCCATCTTTTGTGGGTCCCGGTTAATAAATGGTGTATCGGTTATATTATTTATTTTCCATCCAGTTTCTTTTTTCCTCCATAACTTCTTCACACAAACACAGTTAACGAAACTTCGAACATGAACCAGAATTCTGCTAGGAATGCAAGGTGCACGTTTCGTGGTTAGATTCCATCGTTTGCTCGTATTTCACTTTTGAATCCTAGTACGATAGCTCATTAACTAACACTAAATTTCGGGGTGTTACACAAAGAGTCTAGTGTCGGATATTTATCCAAAACCACCTCAAATAAGCTTAAGTGTTAGAACGTGAAAGATCATCATAAAGATGCTAGGAGTGAAGACGACGCTCTTGAAGTGCAAGAGCCATATTTGATAGTAATTAAGAGGTAATTCCAAAATGGGTATGGGAGGAGTAACGATCATTTAAACGCAAAACGAATCGTATAGATGAATGTTATCATACAGCTGCTCCGAGGGGCAATGAACATTCTAAGTCAAATATGCCTAAGAAAGGTAAACGTAGCCTCAAGCCTCATTAATCAATAATGACTGAAATGTGGAAGATGTAGCATGACTATGTGGGTCGCACTCATTAGGGTATGTTCATCACCAAATCTAGATTCAGTATTGACTCTTTTATGTATGCTTTGGTATGGTTGATGTTCCCAATTATGGTCATAACATATTCAGTACTATCCAATTAGGGGAGTATGTATCCTGCTTTGACAAAGGATCTAGAGGAGGTCCTAGGTATACTTTATCTAGAGGTATAATATTATGGACGGTATAACTCGATCATTATGGAAATCCATTTTTCAATACTGGTCTACTTGATTTTAGTTCTATACCTATTATGTTGGAATTTAATAAATGTAACAATTTCAGCTATATTCTTAGGTATTTGTAATCTAGACATTATTATAATATCATTGGATTTTCTATAATAATGTTTTGGTTATCGCAAAGTAAAACTCGTCCATATTTATGTGCGACATGGTGTCATGAGGTACATTTTATTTTAAAAGAACATTCATTTCCAAGATATAACAAATCAATTCTTGTTTTTGAGTTTTATCATGGTGGTATTATAGACTTTCCTGAGCTTTATTTTCCTATAATGCTCAGGTCAGCGAAGCACTTTTGTCTAGTTATCTTTAGATGTTTAAAGCTTAGGTGAGGAGCCAGAGGCTCATGACGTACTTCCATATTTCAGTTTACCTTTCGTAGTTGTGTTTGTTTAGATATCAACATTTGTAAGGACATGTGTTATAGTGATCCAAGGATGAAAATATGTTAGTAATGTACTCTACATATGTATTTGTATTAAACAAAGAGCCTTTCTTTGGAAGAGAATTATTCATATTCTAAGTTATTTGACACATTTTACGAGATTATGTTCCGTCTTATCTTCTACTTTGTCTTAGTGGCCCGTCTTTCAAACAACTAAATGATTGACACATGGATACTGATGATGTATTAACTGTTATTTTAGTGGTACGAAATGAGGATCATTACATAATATTTAATTAATATAATAATACACATAAGACTATTATATAAGGAATACACATTTATATATTTGTTACGTTACCTTAATACATTTAGATATATGTATATCTATAAAATAAATAAATTGTATATTATATATTGTGGAAAATAGGCCGAAGGAAGCTTGGAATTTAGGGAGAAGGACATATTTTAGTGTAAAACGCGAAAGGATAGTGAGCCTCTTGAATTCCACTTTTGCACTAAAATGTGTCATTCTCCCTAAATTCCAAACTTTGCATACTTTTCACCAAAAAAATTGCCAAGTTTGTCTTTTAAAAGAAAATCCTCATATACATTTATAGAATGTTTGTATAAGATCCCTGTTAAGTTTCAAAAAAACACAAAAACTCCCTACCTTAAATCTTTGTAAATTAGGTCATTGTTTTTTAAAAATCATCAAAAATGATTTACATTTCATAAAACTGAAAAATAATATTACTTCCAGTAAATGCAGATACACTGGGGATTGTTGCAGAGATATCAGCACTTATTCACAATAAGTGCTGACATTTCCACAATTTATTTCCCTTTTTGCAATACACTGCGGAATAGTTGTTGATACGTCTGCCCTTTTTCAAAGTAAATACATACATTACAATAACTAATTTTCCTTTTTCAGTATCAACAATACACTATAGAATAATTGCTGGTACATCTGCGCTTTTCACTATACGTGCAGACGTTTTAACATATTTTTTTTCAAGTAATCTTTCTTTAATATTTACAATTTTTTTATTTTTTAAGGCAGTAGCGCAAAAAATCATGGAAATATGTTGTTGTACTAAAACATGGACCCGCTTTATATTGAAACTTAAAGGAAGATCTGCTTTGAGTTAAGTTTTATTTCAGAGACTAGTCCATAATACCCTCATGTATTTATATATCTTTTTTTTTATTTTAAAAAAAAATATCTTTATTTTTATACTATAATATTTCTCTCTTTCACACGCGCGCGCGCGCACACACGCACATATATAACCTGAATATTTATATACATATACTATAATATTTCTTTGTATTTGTTTTTAGTAGTTATATGTTGTATCTGACTACTGTACTCATTGTTTCATTATTTGTTATAATGAAAGCGGTTGCAGTAACAACCCGTATTTTTCGATAACGTGTTAAGACAAGAATCAAGGCAGAATTTAATTTTAAATTAAACGGGCTATGCCATTGCGTTCGTCTCGGAAAAATACGCGAAATAGAGTCCGAGTTTTCGAGAATCGGAGTCCGTATGACCAAGTTATGGTCTGACGAAGTTTTCAGAATATTCAAGTTCGAAAACGAGTTCTAATTTCAAAAATTAGGGGTTGGAGGCAAGGCGGGAAGAATTCCCGCCAGGTACCCCAAGTCGACAGCCCTGTCGACTTGGGAGTCGACCTGCTTGACCCAAGTCGACAGCCCTGTCGACTTGGGGGTCGACACAGGGTGGCCGGGCAGTTTTGCCTGGTGCACCATTTTGAGTCCTTGGTCATGTTTTTGGGCCTGGTTTGAAATCTGACGGTTCAGGTTGGTCCTAGGGTTAATCTAAGGGTCCTAACTAGCCTAATCTTCTATAAATAAGCCCCTAACCTACCCCTAAACCCTCATTATTCACTCATGTAACTAAACTATGGCAAAATTTCTACTCTCATGGCCTCCACTCAACTATCCTAGCCTCCACTTCATTTCTATGAGAGGTTTCATGATCATGAGAGTATTAGAGAGTCCCTATGTTAGTATGAGAGCTTCTCAAGTTGATTTCAAGGCAAAAGCTTTGATCTTTGTGCATAAAGATGGTGTTTTTGTTGATTTGGAGCATCCATCTTTGGGTTTTTGGGTGATGACATGCATAGGCTTCATCACAAGCTTTAGTTTAATCGATTTAGTCCCTCATAGCAATGTAAGCCCTTTCCCTACTCTTAGATATTAACTATGAAGTTAAATGTTCATGTTGCAAGTTTGGGTTTGATCATTGAGAATGATACATGCTATCATGTTATGCAAGTTTATGAAGTCATCATCTTGACCTTATGAGCTAAAAGCTACAACCTTTATGTTGAAATGTTGCATTATGCAACATGAGAACCTTCATAATCTTTATGTCAACTTGCATATGAAGTCATAACCCTTATATGATGATATATGCGAGTTTCTAGTCATCATTCCATGTCTTTTGTCACCATGATTCGTATATGTGCCAAGTTTGGGTTTATGCATGTTTTTGTGAGGCTTAAGAATGTAACATGCAAGCTAATAAACACATTTGTGCCTCATTTGCCACCATGATAAACTTGTGGCTTAATATCCATTTTTGTCATGTCTTTGTCAAGTCTCTTCTTTTAATCCATTACATGGTTGCGAACGTATATGCGAGTTTAAAAGCGTTGGGTTATGTTATGGGTAATTTCTAATGACATGAAAATACAACTTGAAAACATGACTTGAAATATAACATGGAAGTTGACATGTAAGTATGCTTGAAACATAAGCTTGGGAATTTACCTATTAAGTTAGGTCTACCCATTGGGAATTTACCTATTAAGTTAGGTCTACCCAATTGCTTGAAAACTTGAATATGAACATGACACTAGACTAAACATGAAAGTGGCCAACTCGAGGTTGGGTTGAGTTTGCAACATAAAGCTACCCGGAACCGACCGGCCTAACTAGTAGTTGCAAACAATAGGACCCAATGTGAGAAGTTGGTCATGTTGTGCTTGAACCCGAGGTTAGACCAAGTTGTGGTATAAAGCTACCCGGAACCGACCGGCTTAACTAGTAACCACAACAAAGTCTAATGTGAGAGGTTGGGGTGCATTAAGTAGTTAATGCCACATAATAGGGTTAAGTCAATTTGATTAATGACTCTTAACCAAATATGACATGGACAAATGGGTTAAGTAATTGGATTAGGCTAATGATACTTAACAAAACATGACAAGGTTGGGTAGGTTAAGTAACTTGATTTGCCTAATGACACTTAACCATTTTTTTTTATACGACTAGTGGACGGGGATTAAGTTAACCAACACTTAATCAATCCAACACGATAATTTGGTAAGGTTAAGTAAGTTTTCTTAATGACACTTAGCCGGAAGATACAGTTAATGGATGGGGTTAAGATTAGACTCAACTAGTCTAAACATGATAATCGGATGGGGTTAAGTTAGCCTAGACTTAATTAATCCCACTTGGTAGTTTAATGGGGTTAAGTTAAATACTTAACTAATCTAACACGAAGATTTGATGTGGTTAAGTGACCTATACTTAACCAATCTAACCCGTTAATTTGAAGTGGTTAAGTGACCTAAACTTAACCAATCTAACTCGTTAATTTGATGTGGTTAAGTGATCTATACTTAACCAATTTAACTCGTGAATTTATTGAGGTTAAGTTAACCCATACTTAACCAATGTAACGTGAAAACATGATAAGGCTAAGTCATGAATCGCTTGAATACACTTGACCGGTTTGACTGAGTAATTTCATAGGGTCAAGTTAATATATACTTAACCAACTTGAGCATGGTTTGTAGGGTTAAGTCTTGAACTTGGATACTTAGCCAATTTTGACATGATTTATAGACGGGTTAAGTCTTGAACTTGGATACTTAGCCAATTTTAACATGATTTGTAGACGGGTTAAGTCATGAGCCTAAGTGACACTTAATCCATTATGTAAACCCTAATTCGGAGAATTAGGTGGGTAACCGTAATTAACAAGGATAACGGGAATAAGGCTAAGTGGTAAACCTTAGTTGAAGGATAACTAAGTAATGATTCTTAATCAAGGGAATTAGACCAGTTCATAGATAGATGAGTAACCTGATACGGTAGGTCATCGTTTAAGTATACGAGTAGGAGCAAGTATCTGATTTAGATAAAGGCTCCAGCGAACTGGGTAATGAAGCAGCGGCTTCGGGGAACGTGAGGATATTCTTGGGATCCCTTTGTGGGCTGCTAGGTAAATATACTAGGCTCATGAGAGGTTAAGGTCTGCGTTAGAAGAACCAAGAGTATGCCTTGGTTGCTATACGAGCAACCTAAAGACGGGGATGGATAGGGTATAGTCGACGAAACACGGTCGTACCATAGATAGCATTTTTCGTCAGGCTACCTACCATCTTTGGTCAAGCGTGTACGTACGGAAAGGCAGAGAACACCCAATAGACCATAATTGCTATCTAATTATGGTTGCGGTAAGGCTCGGATTGGGGGTTGGCCAGTAGTGTGTTCTAGTACAGGATTTATCCTGTCTTGTCTTTCGCTAGTTGAGGGAGGGGTCTCGTGGGACCATAGCCACGTATAGAAAAACAGACCTTAGCATCTGCATCGGCAGATAAATCTAAAGCTCCCGACCGAGTCCTGTATTTTCTAGTCTGCCCTGTGACAGGACTCGGATGGCACGATGTGAACATGTGCACACAGTCATGGAAAAACGATTCACGATGAATGCGTGGGAAAAAGGGCGCGGTTGGCGGTTAGCGTAATCCCTAGTGGCCCTAGGTGGTTGAACCCAAACCGAGATACGAAAACGTGCAATAGGTAAGCGTAATCCCTAGTAGCCCTAGGTAGCATAAGTCCTAGTTGTACAAACGATAATTCATGTCGGAAGACCCTAGCTAGGTTTAGGGTAACAGTCCAAACCGATCCTAAGGATCATGGAAATATGTTAAAGTAATATAGAATCTCATGGGAAAGTCCGTATGGTCTACGGCAAGGGACTAAACTTATACACGGAAAGGAACATATGAGTTAGTAACCTATATATGTGGCATATTTGGTTGACATGGACCATTATACGACTTTTGAGTAAGGGTCATTCACGGATAACACGTGATACAGTTGGGATACTAGCACTGTAGGTGCAGAGAAGATGTATAGGATAGATACCATGGGACGTTATACGTGATAGATATCTTGGGAATATTATACTTGATAGAAACCTGACGATGTGATACCTTGTTTTATCTTGACATCGTAATTTATCATGACACCTTAGTTTACCTGAGTTCAGTAGTTCATCCTGTTATTTTGATTTAGCTTATCTATCTTGTTATCATGCTTATGTTCATCTCAGTTTCTCATGTCAGTTAACTTTACTAGTTTTTATACTAATAGTAGATAGGGCTTACTCGGTCTTTTTGACTGACCCGTTTTGTTTCGCCTCTTTTCTTCCGTTTCCCCCCCCTCCCCCCCCAAGGTTACAGGGAGGAAATACTGTTGTTTAGTTCGGACTTCTTCTTCTTGAAGGTCATCATGGATGGCTTGGACTTTTCTTGGCTATGGCTACTTTACTGCTTTTTCTTGGGGAATAATTTATGAAAAAGTCTTTATGCTTCTTTATTATTGCAAGACAGGTTTTGATGTACTCTGATGTAAAAGGCTTTAGACCTTAATTATTAATGTTTATGAAAGTTCGATTTTACTTCCGCTATTTTATATGTTCTGTCTTGTGATATTTCTGTGCATGTTTACTAATAATGCCCCTATAAAGCTAGTGCATTCCTTTGCGAGTGACCCTAGCGGAGGCGGGGTGTTATATTTGGTATCACAGCAGAAGGTTACCAGACTGGGTAAAAGTTTTTAAAGACCTTCTGAAAACTATTTTGAAAATCGTTTATAAAGAAGCACTTTTCAAGAAAATTTTCTTTTAAAAGAAAACGGCTATTCCCCAAAAGCCATTAGCACTATCCTTGTTTCCCTAATTGAATCTCTTTTCCTTTCTTTTCTCCATCTGTAGTCACAGTGGTTTTAACTGTGACTAGTCTTTTCTATCTACGAAAGTGCTTTCCATACAATGGGGGTGGTTCTCGAGAGACCAGTGGCCGCGTTATAAGAAAGGATAGTGAGAAAGAGGATAAAGGATACGAGCTTAAGGATGAGCAACTTGTTGGTATGGCTCAACCCAGAACGAGAAAGAAAGATGAACAATGAAACCCATGACGAGAGAGTACCTTTGGCATGGTAAGACGGGACAGATAGTTAAGTATCATGGGACAAGGACCAGATCATCGGGAGGCCAATAGTATGCTCTCATTTCTAGGGTACCTCGGAAGGAGGGTAACAATCTCGTTAAAGATTTAGCTTTTCTTTTCTATCATCCCGTTAGGACTTTGTTTTGATCATCGTATCATTTAAGCCTGCTTCGATAGTTGAGTCTCTGCACCTTAAGTACTAGCGTAATAGAGAATCCCATTTTTGTCTCAAGTCCTGTGGAGAATCGGTCCGTTTATTCATGACTTGTTTTGGATTTGAGAATGACATGCCTGGGTTAGGGATGGATTCTAGGGATGAAGTGCTTATCCAGTAAGGGGTGCCACTCTCGGTTTTGATAGGAGGGTAGTTAGACTCTTGACTGGCCTTGGTAATACCCTCGAAGCCTCGTGTAACCTTTTTGGGTTCGGTCATGACTAGTTACTTAGAATCCCTTGATGCCTTTAGGGGAAATTTGAAGCCCGATCGAGTGGTGTTCGCCGATAAGGTGGATGGTTTATTTCACTTATGCATGGGTTATAGAAATCACCCTAGTAAGTGCGTTTGATAACCTGGTTGACATCTGTTTACTTTCAAGAGAAAGTTCTTCTACATGGAATACCTTGTGGTACGAGGTCCGAGATTCACTAGTGAATTTTGGAAAGCTTGCATGAGGTCATGAGTACGCAGTCATGTTTGCGCCAAGTATTCTAGAAAAAGAATAAGTGCAAGTGGAACGAGAGGCGACGAAGAAATGAGTTCTAGCTCATGTTATGGAAACAGGAAATAAGAAGCTACGAAATCGCGAAGTTAAGGACGGTCAAGGCACAGTGGAATTAAGCTCAGGGAAATACGACTTTGATGATCAAAGACTAGATGCACGCATGATATCTCTTTTGGGAGTATATCCTTGATCCCTGTTTTCTGTAGAGCTTACTTGTAGGCTATCTTTTGTGGACATCCTCTCGGTCCTATTTTCGGTTACAAACCCCGTAAGGAGTTTGTCTTGTTTATCTTCTCGACCCTGTTTCAGGGAATCCTAGGTAGAACCCTATGGATGTAAACATGTATTTGAAACATGTTATGATTGATATGGTTGCAAGTGGTTGCAAGTGGTTGCTCGTGGATGCGCGAATACACATTAGATACTAGCTCGACTCGGTCACATTTCATATTGCATATGCACGAGTATTTATACTTGTTTATGGATGAAATCGAATGTGTTATCATGCGGTTGTTGCATATGAACGAATGATTGTGCACGCATATAGTATCTATATGACTAGGACTATTGGCATACATGTTGGATTCATGGCACTATACATATTTTTGCATTAGAAAGATTATTCAGGCCTGATCATTAGCATTAGCTAAGGAACATGTACACACACGTCTTGCATATATACATACAGCATTAGAAATCATCTAAGGACAATGGTTGCTTGTGGATGATGTTTTGAGTAGATGGATGATGGATGGTAGGATATGTTCTTCCTAACTTGGAGATTTCGCGGACGAAATCCTAAAAGGTGGGGAGAATGTAACAACCCGTATTTTTCGATAACGTGTTAAGACGAGAATCAAGGCAGAATTTAATTTTAAATTAAACGGGCTATGCCATTGCGTTTGTCTCGGAAAAATACGCGAAATAGAGTCCGAGTTTTCGAGAATCGGAGTCCGTATGACCAAGTTATGGTCTGACGAAGTTTTCAGAAAATTCAAGTTCGAAAACGAGTTCTAATTTCAAAAATTAGGGGTTGGAGGCAAGGCGGGAAGAATTCCCGCCAGGTACCCCAAGTCGACAGCCCTGTCGACTTGGGAGTCGACCTGCTTGACCCAAGTCGACAGCCCTGTCGACTTGGGGGTCGACACAGGGTGGCCGGGCAGTTTTGCCTGGTGCACCATTTTGAGTCCTTGGTCATGTTTTTTGGCCTGGTTTGAAATCTGACGGTTCAGGTTGGTCCTAGGGTTAATCTAAGGGTCCTAACTAGCCTAATCTTCTATAAATAAGCCCCTAACCTACCCCTAAACCCTCATTATTCACTCATGTAACTAAACTATGGCAAAATTTCTACTCTCATGGCCTCCACTCAACTATCCTAGCCTCCACTTCATTTCTATGAGAGGTTTCATGATCATGAGAGTATTAGAGAGTCCCTATGTTAGTATGAGAGCTTCTCAAGTTGATTTCAAGGCAAAAGCTTTGATCTTTGTGCATAAAGATGGTGTTTTTGTTGATTTGGAGCATCCATCTTTGGGTTTTTGGGTGATGACATGCATAGGCTTCATCACAAGCTTTAGTTTAATCGATTTAGGCCCTCATAGCAATGTAAGCCCTTTCCCTACTCTTAGATATTAACTATGAAGTTAAATGTTCATGTTGCAAGTTTGGGTTTGATCATTGAGAATGATACATGCTATCATGTTATGCAAGTTTATGAAGTCATCATCTTGACCTTATGAGCTAAAAGCTACAACCTTTATGTTGAAATGTTGCATTATGCAACATGAGAACCTTCATAATCTTTATGTCAACTTGCATATGAAGTCATAACCCTTATATGATGATATATGCGAGTTTCTAGTCATCATTCCATGTCTTTTGTCACCATGATTCGTATATGTGCCAAGTTTGGGTTTATGCATGTTTTTGTGAGGCTTAAGAATGTAACATGCAAGCTAATAAACACATTTGTGCCTCATTTGCCACCATGATTAACTTGTGGCTTAATATCCATTTTTGTCATGTCTTTGTCAAGTCTCTTCTTTTAATCCATTACGTGGTTGCGAACGTATATGCGAGTTTAAAAGCGTTGGGTTATGTTATGGGTAATTTCTAATGACATGAAAATACAACTTGAAAACATGACTTGAAATATAACATGGAAGTTGACATGTAAGTATGCTTGAAACATAAGCTTGGGAATTTACCTATTAAGTTAGGTCTACCCATTGGGAATTTACCTATTAAGTTAGGTCTACCCAATTGCTTGAAAACTTGAATATGAACATGACACTAGACTAAACATGAAAGTGGCCAACTCGAGGTTGGGTTGAGTTTGCAACATAAAGCTACCCGGAACCGACCGGCCTAACTAGTAGTTGCAAACAATAGGACCCAATGTGAGAAGTTGGTCATGTTGTGCTTGAACCCGAGGTTAGACCAAGTTGTGGTATAAAGCTACCCGGAACCGACCGGCTTAACTAGTAACCACAACAAAGTCTAATGTGAGAGGTTGAGGTGCATTAAGTAATTAATGCCACATAATAGGGTTAAGTCAATTTGATTAATGACTCTTAACCAAATATGACATGGACAAATGGGTTAAGTAATTGGATTAGGCTAATGATACTTAACAAAACATGACAAGGTTGGGTAGGTTAAGTAACTTGATTTGCCTAATGACACTTAACCATTTTTTTTTTATACGACTAGTGGACGGGGATTAAGTTAACCAACACTTAATCAATCCAACACGATAATTTGGTAAGGTTAAGTAAGTTTTCTTAATGACACTTAGCCGGAAGATACAGTTAATGGATGGGGTTAAGATTAGACTCAACTAGTCTAAACATGATAATCGGATGGGGTTAAGTTAGCCTAGACTTAATTAATCCCACTTGGTAGTTTAATGGGGTTAAGTTAAATACTTAACTAATCTAACACGAAGATTTGATGTGGTTAAGTGACCTATACTTAACCAATCTAACCCGTTAATTTGAAGTGGTTAAGTGACCTAAACTTAACCAATCTAACTCGTTAATTTGATGTGGTTAAGTGATCTATACTTAACCAATTTAACTCGTGAATTTATTGAGGTTAAGTTAACCCATACTTAACCAATGTAACGTGAAAACATGATAAGGCTAAGTCATGAATTGCTTGAATACACTTGACCGGTTTGACTGAGTAATTTCATAGGGTCAAGTTAATATATACTTAACCAACTTGAGCATGGTTTGTAGGGTTAAGTCTTGAACTTGGATACTTAGCCAATTTTGACATGATTTATAGACGGGTTAAGTCTTGAACTTGGA
Organism: Allium sativum; assembly: GCA_030737875.1. Classification (NCBI taxonomy): domain Eukaryota; kingdom Viridiplantae; phylum Streptophyta; class Magnoliopsida; order Asparagales; family Amaryllidaceae; genus Allium; species Allium sativum. The sequence goes on along the minus strand of CM060927.1, from coordinate 252,320,708 downwards.
TACTTAGCCAATTTTAACATGATTTGTAGACGGGTTAAGTCATGAGCCTAAGTGACACTTAATCCATTATGTAAACCCTAATTCGGAGAATTAGGTGGGTAACCGTAATTAACAAGGATAACGGGAATAAGGCTAAGTGGTAAACCTTAGTTGAAGGATAACTAAGTAATGATTCTTAATCAAGGGAATTAGACCAGTTCATAGATAGATGAGTAACCTGATACGGTAGGTCATCGTTTAAGTATACGAGTAGGAGCAAGTATCTGATTTAGATAAAGGCTCCAGCGAACTGGGTAACGAAGCAGTGGCTTCGGGGAACGTGAGGATATTCTTGGGATCCCTTTGTGGGCTGCCAGGTAATTATACTAGGCTCATGAGAGGTTAAGGTCTGCGTTAGAAGAACCAAGAGTATGCCTTGGTTGCTATACGAGCAACCTAAAGACGGGGATGGATAGGGTATAGTCGACGAAACACGGTCGTACCCTAGATAGCATTTTTCGTCAGGCTACCTACCATCTTTGGTCAAGCGTGTACGTACGGAAAGGCAGAGAACACCCAATAGACCATAATTGCTATCTAATTATGGTTGCAGTAAGGCTCGGATTGGGGGTTGGCCAGTAGTGTGTTCTAGTACAGGATTTATCCTGTCTTGTCTTTCGCTAGTTGAGGGAGGGGTCTCGTGGGACCATAGCCACGTATAGAAAAACAGACCTTAGCATCTGCATCGGCAGATAAATCTAAAGCTCCCGACCGAGTCCTGTATTTTCTAGTCTGCCCTGTGACAGGACTCGGATGGCACGATGTGATACATGTGCACACAGTCATGGAAAAACGATTCACGATGAATGCGTGGGAAAAAGGGCGCGATTGGCGGTTAGCGTAATCCCTAGTGGCCCTAGGTGGTTGAACCCAAACCGAGATACGAAAACGTGCAATAGGTAAGCGTAATCCCTAGTAGCCCTAGGTAGCATAAGTCCTAGTTGTACAAACGATAATTCATGTCGGAAGACCCTAGCTAGGTTTAGGGTAACAGTCCAAACCGATCCTAAGGATCATGGAACTATGTTAAAGTAATATAGAATCTCATGGGAAAGCCCGTATGGTCTACGGCAAGGGACTAAACTTATACACGGAAAGGAACATATAAGTTAGTAACCTATATATGTGGCATATTAGGTTGACATGGACCATTATACGACTTTTGAGTAAGGGTCATTCACGGATAACACGTGATACAGTTGGGATACTAGTATTGTAGGTGCAGAGCAGATGTATAGGATAGATACCATGGGACGTTATACGTGATAGATATCTTGGGAATATTATACTTGATAGAAACCTGACGATGTGATACCTTGTTTTATCTTGACATCGTAATTTATCATGACACCTTAGTTTACCTGAGTTCAATAGTTCATCCTGTTATTTTGATTTAGCTTATCTATCTTGTTATCATGCTTATGTTCATCTCAGTTTCTCATGTCAGTTAACTTTACTAGTTTTTATACTAATAGTAGATAGGGCTTACTCAGTCTTTTTGACTGACCCGTTTTGTTTCGCCTCTTTTCTTCCGTTTTCCCCCCAGGTTACAGGGAGGAAATACTGTTGTTTAGTTCGGACTTCTTCTGCTTGAAGGTTATCATGGATGGCTTGGACTTTTCTTGGCTATGGCTACTTTACTGCTTTTTCTTGGGGAACAATTTATGAAAAAGTCTTTATGCTTCTTTATTATTGCAAGACAGGTTTTGATGTACTCTGATGTAAAAGGCTTTAGACCTTAATTATTAATGTTTATGAAAGTTCGATTTTACTTCCGCTATTTTATATGTTCTGTCTTGTGATATTCTGTGCATGTTTACCAATAATGCCCCTATAAAGCTAGTGCATTCCTTTGCGAGTGACCCTAGCGGAGGCGGGGTGTTACAGTTGCGGCCACTCAAAAAACTGCCTTAGCTTTGCTAAAAAAATTATAAACATAAACAAATATTTGGACAACGTACTATACATGTAGGATGAGTTAATACATTTGTTACAATGGAAACCTCAACATCTATGTACAAGCATTTTATAATTTGCATGGTATATCATGTTGCACATGCAAACACATATACATAAAGCATATTTGATCGAAAATTGAATAAATTTATATTATTAATTTTGAATAAAATATATGATTTTTTAGACAATATTTAAAAATGTTCTAAATAAACCAAACTTCATATAATCATTAATAATCTAATGATTTTTATTTTTAGTTCACTCACACCTTTAATTACGTACTAACTCAGCTTCAACAGTTTCAAAGTATCAATATTGCTATATACTAATCATAGTCTTGAGCACGGTATTGTTTGTTGTATCTTAACTCTTAAGAGGCTTCAAATAAGATAGACAAATTCTATTCGAACCGCCTAAATCGCTGAGTAGCCCCCCGCTTAGACCAGAATTTGTGATGACGAAATTACCCTTTTGCTTGCTTTTTTTTTTTTTTTATAGCTTCAGCCTCCCTCGCACTGCCAGTGCGAGGTTCCTTAGCGTACCACGCAGAGGCACTGCGTGGTACGCTATGGAACCTCGCACTGTCAGTGCGAGGTTCCATAGCCTACCACGCAGTGCCTCTGCGTGGTACGCTGAGGAACCTCGCACTGGCAGTGCGAGGGAGGGTAAATATGTCTTTTTTTGAAAACACGGAGGGGGGGGGGGGACTCAGCAGAACGGGGGATATCCGATTTTTGAGAATGAGTTTGGGGGGGGGGAGACTCAGCACTTTGGGCGGTTTGAATAGAATTTGCCAATAAGATATTAAAGAAATTGTTACGGTAAGTTTCAAAACGAAATTTCATTATAATATCAGGTAGACTATTTTATTTTAATATTTCTACATTATATCTTCACTTCATATTCTCCTTTCTACTAGTATATGTTATCACAGCACTTTTGTGCATCCCTATGTACAAATACCATTTCTTCAAACAAGTTCCTACATCAAAAACTACCGCCGAAGTATTGACATATTAAATTAAAAATACAATAAAGCCGCACAAAATAAAGCCTCGTCTTCAATACAAAGCTTCAAAACGCTCCAAATCCTTCGTCTCCATCGCGCCGAACATATCCCTAAACGTGATACACTCGTCCACAAAAAAAAAAAAAGGCGACGCCTTTGTAAGATTCCTTGCATAATGGATGCGTCGTCATGATGTTGCCCGTTGTATACCCAACCTTTACCCTTATTTACCTTATCTTTCTCCTACAAGCCCACGACAAATCTTCTATTTTGTTATCCCACCACCATTTTCTCGTATTTTTCTCTCTCCAACTTTCAGCCTTCTTTACAATAAAAATATCGGACCTTTTTCCCCAAACTTCACCTTTGCTTGCTTCTTAAGTACTGGCCTTCTCTGGACTCTTCTCCTCTTCACTGCTGTACAATGCCACTTACCCACCACTGCCTTTATTCGATTTAATTCGCTGATTTGGATTTTCTTCGAAATCTTCCTTCCGCGCTGATGATTAAGGAGGTTGAGGCCATGAGCCTCCTTTTTGTTTGTTTCTTCCTTTGCGCTCTTCACATTTCTAGATGTTCAGGTTAGCGTCTTTTTTCCATATTTTTAGATTGTATATGCGAAATCGGAAAGCGAAGATGCTCAAATTCCCCATTTTGATTGAATGATTAGTTTGTGCTGTGAAATAGTTGATTGGTTCTGATACGCTTCAAAGACTTGAGCTAAAAAACAGTGAATTTATCGGTTTATTGTTTAATTAAAATGCTGAATGATATTGGATTTTGGAGATAGAAGAAAATACCATCATTCAGGAGTTTACTGAACTAAAAATGATGCAGATTGTTGAATTAAAATCAAGTGGAAGAGTGAGTTAAGAGCATTGATTATGCTGCTTGAGTCATTTTTGACCTAACACCTGTTGTCGTTTTCTCAGACAATGTTTTTGTTCTCTCTCGTTGTACAGGACCAGGACCGGTGTATAAATATTTTGTTATCACTTGAAAATTAATTTAATTTCTAACTTTTAAGTAGCTTAATTAAATAGTAAAAAAGATGTTTTGGATAACTTGAGTTAAAATTCTGATCAACAAAGTTCTACTGTTTAAGATACCAGTCATGTTTAAGATGTTAAACTTTGTTGGCAAATACTAGAACCCTTTTGGAAACAAGCAAATTCAGCTTTCAATATATGAGTAGTTTTAGCGAGTTATACAGGTAAATATATTTGGATAGTTTAAGTGGGAGTTTTGAGCAAATGTGATTGTAAAATCGAAAATGGAAACAACAAATTTTAACTAAACTTACCAATTTAATAACAACTTCCATCTTGAACACATTAAGTTACATAGGTATTTTAGTTAATATTCAATTGTCCGAATTCTCTCTAATTTAAATAACTCATGAGTTATTTTTCTACTAATATGATGATACTTTCTCTAATCTAAGCTTTTTCTAACACACAATCTATTCCTAAAGATGAAAAATTGTATTGCTACAATGGCCATATGGGAATTTTACTGAAAAGATAACCATGGAAAATAAAATCAATGATAAAATAGGGAAAATAAGAATAATCTACGGCACTAGTGAAACACTAAGTGCGCAATTGATTTACCTTTTTATTTTTGGATTTTCATGCATACAATAATGTGTAGGACGTATGTATACCGTGGAAAACGATTAATTAAGAAAACATAGTTAATACACAAATCAAACAACAATTTTTCTTCTTCTTCATGTTTTGGGAAATAATAGAAGAACGGAAAACAGTCCATCATTTCATCGGCCCTCCATCTCATCTGTCGTCCCCTTCGTCTTACTTCCGTCTCCTCCATCGTCCTTTCACTCTCCTTTTATTTTGTATTAACGACAAAAACTCAACACAAAATATACCAAACGATCCTTGAAATATATGTTCATGATTTGTAGGATTATATCTTCCTTTTGTCATGTAAATCTTGGTTTAGCCACTGCTATCATTTTTGTCAAGTTAGGCAAGAGAATACATAATTTATGTATGAACAAAATGTTTGTCAGTAAAAGTCTTTTAGTTTTGTTTTTGAGATTCGAGTTTTTTTTTTTTTCCATTCAAGTTTCATGTAAGTAATTTTGTTACATACCCATGTTGGAATATACTAAGCGACAGATTCCCATGCAGGAACATGTATAAGTTTCTCCAATGATGTAATACATAACGATAACGGTGAACTTGTTCAAGAAAAGAACTTTATATTCCCTTCTTCACGCCGACTACTTATTAGCAAAAGCAGTTCAACCATCCATGACATGGTACCTCCACTTACCGTTTCGCCCGTGAACCCATCACCCGGTATTATAAACATCCCATCGACTAACCCGACCACCACAATAACAAACCCACCAATCACCATTCCTTCAACAATTCCCACAACCCCTCCATTAACCACGAACCCAGTAACGAATCCTGCAAACCCGGTAACCCCGATAGCAGATCCTACAAGCCCGGTAACCAACCCTACAACCGCACCCATTATGCCTACTCCACCCGTTATGCCTGCTTCACCCGTTATGCCCGATACCAACCCTGTAACAAATCCCCCAGTTAACCCGGTTACAACTCCAGTAACAAACCCTGTTACAACACCAGTGACACCAAGTACGGGTTTGCCAAACACTGTACCTGTTTCGCCTGTTAGCGGGTCGGGTCAGGGATGGTGTGTGGCAAAAAGTGGGGTGTCGGAGGCGGTGCTTCAGAGTGGGCTTGATTATGCATGTGGAAGTGGAATGGCTGACTGCTCTGCAATTCAGATGTCTGGAAGTTGCTATAATCCTAACAGTCTTCAGGCGCATGCTTCTTATGCTTTTAATAGTTATTATCAGAAGAATCCGGCGCCTACTAGTTGTGATTTTGGAGGCGCTGCTATGGTTGTAACCACTAATCCAAGTACTGTTTTTGCTTCTCAGTCTTATTTATAAATTGCACACATGCACAGATTGAGACATGCACGCATGCACATACTAATTCCTAATGTTCCTAATGTTACTCATGTTTCTTTTAACGGTTTATACCAGGCACCGGAACATGTATATTTCCTTCATCTTCATCGAGGTATGCCAACTACTGAAATACTAGTGATACCATGCAAAAACCCATTCGTTAGCGTTTTCTATTATTTCGCTGCAATAAAAACAAAAGGAAATTTGATTTTTGGAAGTGTGAAAAATCTGAATTAACTTTGAAAAATCAGACCTCTCGGCAATTCTCCATTCTTTTGGAAATTCTTTCCTATTTTGCAACTTTTCCAAAATATATCCTTATTTTTCTACTTTCTTGGATGTCTATACGTTTTTTTTTTGGGGAGGTTGGTGGGTTTGAATTTTTTTTTTTTTTTTTTTCCAAATTATATTTTCGGTGATATTTTTCGAATCATTCCAACGATTTCAAGATTTTTTTTTTCTCTCTTTCAAACTGCTTTGATAGAAACGGATTTTTGAACAAATTTTTAATTTATTTTTCTGATTATTTTAACTTTTAATAAACGTAAACTTCTTTTAAAAACAAATTTTATTTGAAAGTAACTGATTTTGAAATTAAGTGTTTGAACATTATTGAAAATTTTGTTTCAGTGTCTGAATAAGTGATTTTTCAAAGAAGATAACAGTAACATTTTTGAACAACAAATATTTAATGTTTGTTTATTTGTTAAATAGTTACAAAATAATTGCAGAAAAAGAAATCAGAGACTCGATACATAATCGAGAAGATTTTTTGTAAGAAGCTTAAGAAGGTATAGTCCAACTTAGACGTGTTAACAAATTTTTTTTTTGTTGTACTTTATTTTTATAAGATTGAATAATTTTATTTTGCATCATTGTTGTATGTAAAACCTCTGAATTTTGGTTTGATAATCTTACATTGAGGATTGAGCTAGTAGAAGACCATAAAACATAAAACCTAAACTACCTTATGTAATTGTAAGAAGTTTAAGAAGGTATAGTCCAACTTAGACGTGTTAACAATTTTTTTTTGTTGTACTTTGTTTTTATAAGATTGAATAATTTTATTTTGCATCATTATTGAATGTAAAACCTCTGAATTTTGGTTTGATAATCTTACATTGAGGATTGAGCTAGTAGAAGACCATAAAACATAAAACCTAAACTACCTTATGTAATGTAGTGCTTCAGCATCAAAATCTAAACCACCCTCAAAACTTTTTCGACTTAAACCTTAATCCAATTTGTAATATGCAGTTCATCAACGTCAAGTCTAAACCCACCGACTTCCAACGCGGGTACCGGGTCAGCCGGGTCATCAGGTATCGGCGTAGAACCAACCGCTGTAACTCCTAGTTCTACTTACAGCTATAATTCCGGATCCGGGTCACCCGTATTCAGCACTAACCCATCTAATGGCTCCAATACAGTGTTCGGATCAGATAGCCCTACCGGAACAATAAGCAGCACCTCTCGTTTTCTTCCTGGATACTGGATTTCACTTCTGATCATTGTTTGTAGCTTCTTATTAGAAAATTTCATGCAGTAAACTTAACTGTAGCAGTATAAAGAACCTATAACTATATCCTTCTTAAGGGATTTGTGTAGTTCTCTGGTTATATGGGTGTAGCGTGAAAGTTACTTCGTGTACATATTTTTTGTGTTATGTTATCATCAGCTGTTGTATGGATAAATATATGATTTTCCTTTTGTTTTGGTACCATCATTATTAACATTTCATTTATTCATATTTTGATATATACATTTCTTTATGACTGTTGTGTAAGTCACACGTATTTTGCATTGCTTTCTGAAACTGGATAATGCTATGTTATTGTGAAACTTGAGTAAATACAAAATGCATAACAAACAACTCTAGTTATGTTGACAATCAAGAGCAATAGAATACGTTGGAAAACAACTGAAACATTAGCCATAGAAGCATTGCTTAAATTAAATTATTGTTTCCTACAAACTAAGGTGCTATTGTGCATATTCATAAAATATTTCTTTAGGACTCATAATTCAAACACGCACAAAAATATATTTCCAGATGAACATCAATCATCATCACTTTCATCACTATATGAGACCAAGCCTAGAAGTGAGTTTTCCTCAGGAGGCTTTTCAACTGAACAAGAAGGTAAGGGTTGTCTTTCTGAGGTCGCTGCTTCGGTCTTAGCTTTCTTTGCCTGTGGCTTGATTGCTATAATAAAATTAGCAGGACGAGACTGTTGAACCTTCTTTGTAGTTGGTTTCATTTCCTAATAGTAAAATCCAACAAATTAAAGCTGTTAAATGGTGTAGCTTTAAAAAGGAATTTTTGTTAAACCCATTTTTTCTAAGTTTCAAAATACACTTCCGCCACTTCATAAAAATAGATTGCACAAAATAATTCTGGAACTGCTTTTAAGAAAATCTGCAATGTTTTGTGAAAAAAATATTTTCTGAACAAAAATACAAGTGCTAAAAAACTTGGGAATGTTTGAAGAAAAACCTCCAAATATTTATACTAAAAACTTCAAAAGTTGCTGAAAATAAGTGTAGGTTGTTTCCAGAAATTTGTTTTGTGAGGAATGGAAATGGATTAAGTTTGAAATAAAGATTTGGGGGGGGGGGGGGGGGGGGGGGGGGGGGGAAGGAAAAAACTACTCTTCCAATGGCTGTACCTCAGGCTTAGAAACTGTTGGAATTTCCTTTAGTTCATGAACAATGTTCGATTGTGCTGCCACTGCCTCCTACATTATTACAAGCATATACATGGAAAGAATGTCAAACGTAGAAGAATAATTTATTCTCAGCATTATATGGCCAACGAAGACAGCACATCTCCATTAAGGATGGTGATGTATGCTAACATCCTTTTGCTAAAAGGTACAGCTGTACAAAATTTGAGAAGTTTATAGAACGCAGGGCATGGGAGATTGATTGGTGTTCATAACGAATAAGTTGGCCAATATATAAATGTTTTTGTTATGCATAAGAATGATTTGGTGTTGACAATGCACGCGCACACACACAGAAAGCTAGAATCATGCATACCATAAAGCTACAAAATGGTAATAAATAAAGAATGCTATTGATCCTAGCTCATACATACAAACATACATAGTGACATTAAACTTACTTGGAAACTGCGAAGTTGTTCAGCTTCTTCGTTTGCTTGTTGACGTTCAGATTCTCTCCGTGACTGTTCAAAAGCAAGACATTACGAATTAGAAAATATCCAGATGCACACTCAAGCGTATTTAAAAGTTATATGTGGGTTTGAAAGGTTCTTTTTTACTTGATACATCTCCCACTGCATCATTCTCAAAGCGTCACAAAAAGAATATGGTATCAAGTTATTATTACTATTCCTTTATACTTTTACTGATAATATTTTATGAGTCTATGACTAAACTATATAGTAAAATATAGCATATGTTCCTAGCTTCACAAGAATCCACGAGATGAAATAGAGATTAACTATCATTTTGTTGAACTTTTAGCCGTTAATTGAAGTTCATGGTTACACCTTTTGAATTCAACCACTTTATTATTACTATAAATCAAGTATTACACCAAAAATGATCGTTTAATAAACTGAAAAGAATCCATAGTTTATTGTTATGAGAAAATGTTATAGATTAAGAACCGCATGCACTCCTCACTGATACATATCATGGTCTTTTGTGTGTTTATACAATTAGTTTATGTCTTCAGTCATATATTTGATTATATTTAATATATTTAGATCAATTTCTACTCACACTAACTTAATTTAATTTAGATTCATCTACATCAACCTTAATTTCACTTTTTTTTTAAAGGCCAACACTCTGAGCCTTACATCATAGTCGATCTAATTGTGGTTCAATAGAACTTTCTTTTTAGATTGTTTGTTAATCTCATATCACATAAAATAACAGTAGTTTATCCTCATTTTATCCAGCCTATGTAAATTCAATTTGTTGCATCCTTCTCTATATCATCATTTTCTTGTATTACAGATCGTAACTCGTAAGTATTCAAAAATGACTTTTTTATATAAATTAACTATTTCGCAGATGTATCATAATGTTATTCCCATGGTCATTACTTAAACATACATGCCAAATTATTATTTTAGACCTTACAGTCTTAATTCTTTGATTCCAGTGCATTTCTTCATTTTTCAAATTTTTCATCTGCTTTTTCTTTTGGTGTGTACATTAACATGATGTCATTTGCAAACATCATGCACCGTGGTATATCCACTAGAATTTTTGCTGTTATTTAATCCAAGACCGATGCAAACAGGTACGAACTTAATACAAAATCTTGGTTCATCCCTACTTTTACGCAAACTTAATATAGAGTTTATACTTTCAACTTAGAACTTTCAATAAATTGTATAACATGCTTTGAAATTTGTGATTTGCTTAAAGTCCACCAATTTATGTCTTTTGGTACTCTCTCGTATATTTTTCGAGATCTATGAATATTATATGTATATAATTATATGAATTATCGTGTTAGATGCATAACTTGCATTGTTGCCCTACTTAACATAAAAATTAAACTGTTATTTGCTATGAATGATTCACTATTTATTTTTTATTATATCACTATCACTATATTTCATAGTTTTATCGTGTAACTTATCAATTAAATACATCTATAATTGCTGCAATTACATGTATCTTCCTTATTTTTTAGTGTTGATACTATCATGGTCTTCTTCCAATCATTTAACATATTTCACATTAATATTTTATTAAACACGTAAGCATCTAATGATCATTTAACATATTTTCTATTATTTTTTATTAAACAAATATGTAAGCATTCAATTCATTATTACGTATGATTCCAACTCCTAAGTAAGTATACCATCTTGGATAAATCGGCATTTTTTTCCTTCCATGTTTTTAAGTGATCCTTCTCCTTAACTTTCTATTTTGTAGACCATCTTTATGTTGTTATCAATTTGTTCTACTTCCCTGAAAATAATTCATAAGCAATTGTTCAGAATAAAATTTCCATTCATTAAACTATCTCTCTTTTGCTATTATATTATTAGTTCCCCAAATTTGTGGTTTACCACGATGATGGTATACCATCAAGGAACCTCACTCGTGAACTAGGACTTTGAAAATACATATAGAAGTCTTCCTTGAAATGGAGGTAGGCCCATGGTTACATAGGACGTGGTTCGATACGAAACGTGGTATGAAATTGGATACGTGGAAGGCTGTCTTGAATGTTTCCGGTACGAGGGAACACATGGGTATGTGGAAACGCATGGGTACGAGGGAACGCATGGATACGAGGGAACGCATGGGTACGAGGTGTCATTGTGTAGTATAAGATAATACTCGTAGAATTTGCACCTCATGACTCTCCAAGAACCATAATCAAACATTCAAATTAAGACATAAATGAATATTTATATGCAAAAACTTCAAATACTTCTTATTTTAAAACATACATATGCTGATATGCATAAATGAAAACACATCTCGTTAGTTGTGTAACTTGTGTTGTCCTTCCAATCAGTGGCGTAGCTAGGCCATAACGTTGGGGTAGGCACTAGGTGGATGGGAGACATTTTGATACTATTCTGATTTTTTTTTCTTCTTCCTGATTTTGGTCACTGCCTACATATTTTAGCAACATGGTATCCTTCTATTATATAATCAGCGTGTATTGTATATTTATGCAGTACCTGCATCTTTTATTTAGCTTAAACATGGACATGGATGGTACTTCTGTTTTTTGTGATATCTTACATATGTAAGAATTTGTATGGTACTGCTTTTGTGAAAATGCTGGGGTAAGCACGTGCCTACCCATTTGCAATGGGGCTCCGCCCTGCTTCCAATCCACATGCAAATTAATACATTATATAGTTGTCCTTCCACTATATATTACAATCCATATACAGTTATACATCACAAATTAAGGGGCGCGTCATCATCTTCTTCCCTGCCTCCTTTATTTCTATGCCCAACCGAGAAATAAAACCCTAACTGCCTTCTTACTCATTGCCCCTTCTTCAACAACCCCATTCATAAAACCTTAGCCCCCTTAAATCGAGGAGATACACCACCAAATCTAGGTCGTCGGATCGTCACCACCAGCGTTTCATGTCGCCACCACCAACGTTTTAGGTCGCGTTTATTCTGGGATCGGGGATGAACGAACTGGGTCGCCAATTGTGGCCACGTCTTGCGTTCCCTGTTTCTCCGTGTAGGCCTTTAATTAGAACAAAATTGCCTGGAATTAGAACTTATCTAGAAGAATAACCTTTGGTTGACTCGTTTGCTCGTTGCAAGCTGGAAAATATTGATTAGATTCTATGTACTTTTCGCAACCATTGTTTTCGTACTGAAGCTTGCAGGATACATTAGATTTTGATTTAGTATTCTATGTTAATTTATTAATATATTTTCTTGCTATTTTTTGTACCTAGTTTTCCGAATATACATAGGTAAGGTGGATAATATGCCTTCTTCGTTTGTAACATTTATTCGGTGTGCATGTGACATGTCCGCTGATGCTTTGGTGATACTCACATAGGTAAGGTGGATAATATGCCTTCTGCGTTTGTAACATTTATCCGGGTGTGACATGTCCACTAATTCTTCGGTGATACTCTTCGTGCTCCGCTTATCATCTTTTTGCCCTCAATTGGGAACATGCAGCAACTCATTTATGATGTATAGACCCATGTATGCTAAAGTTGATATTTTGAGCTCAATCACAAGATGCAATTAACATTTGGACGAGTGATCACATTCCACATTCTTGGAATTGTATATTAGTTTATGTTGAAAATTTTCAATTTTCTTCACCTTGCCCAAGATCTCCTTTTGCACTTGGGTAAGATTAGACTTCGAATGCAAATATGTAATTAACTTTGTTTGACACTTACCTCATCAGGATGTTAAAATCTCAACCGAAGACAAAAAATGAGATGCCACTCCAAGATTTCATCTGAAGTTTGAGATTTAGAACATTATTAAGTATGTTGTGAATGTCCACAATATCCTTTGCATTCGTTGCCTTTATCAAGATGTCAGCAAAGATGAATTTGTTGTGCAGATCCACAATATGTTTATACTAGTTTACTATCTTATTAAGTCTCCTTAAATCAACAATTACGTTTGACTACTTAAAAGGGAGCAAACAAGAAAGGAATTGCTCATTGGATACACGCTGATACGAAACCTACTGCTTTATCATGTTACCGTTTTTACTATTAACAAATTGATTACCCCATTGTATGCAAACCAGTCAATGATAAATCACATTATCCAGGATTGGATGATTAATAATAAATTTTTAACTCCAGGACAATAAAAGGCGAATATTATATTTAAACAAATGTTTCCAGAACTATTCCGCATAAACTTGCAATCGAAATATAGGAGTCGTGTAAAATGTCATAAGAGGAACTTGATTAAAATTATACTTCAAAGCACCATTCAGACAAGATTAACATCAAAAGAGCAGCATCTTTTCAATGCACAGCAATGATTAACGAAAATTACCACAACATAATGTGCTCACCATCTCCAAATTTTCCAAGAACTCGGTCTCATCTTCATCTAGAGCTTTGGGTGGTCCTGAACGAAATAAAGAAGCCTTAAATGTATTACGGTCATAATAAAAATTTCTAAAACGGTCGGTGCACCAGAAAACTATTAGTGTGAAAGAGCATAACACGATTATCAGGTAAGGATAGCATGGACAACCAAGCACGCAGTACTATATTACTAGGTTTGAAAGTGAAATGATATTGTCATTTTCAATATCAAGTTTGTTATTAATTTCTAAAATGTTTGAAGTAAGAGATTGTGCTATCAGTTGAGCAGTTTGAAAAGGTAAAATAAAATACTAAACTTACTGTGCTTGAATCTTTCATTGAATTCTGCATCCTTTTTGTCTTTGTTTTCTTTCAGTATCTGCAATGAAGTGAAAAGCAGTAGGAAGGAAAACGCTTCTCGTTCATTCAGCAATGAGTTATCAAGTACAGTTTTTTGTGTAAGCTTATTTCAATAACAATAACCACAATTTATTTCATAATTTTAGCTATTGGTAATTTATTATATTTTCATTGCTTAGCTTTGCCTGTTATAAACTGTGAAGAATACTAATTGTCACACTCTCGTCTTTGAGGAACGAGAGATACCATGGCATCCTTACGGGATGGCAACATGGTTCTAACTTGCATTACTCCAAATAAGTATTTTATTTGGCAATTTATAAGCAAATAAGATTAAATAATGTGTGATCATCCTACACTTCCAACATAGACAGCATCATCTGACATAACCAAGAGTTAACTGAATTAGTCATGGAACCCAAAAAAAGGTACATACAAATGTTTTAAAGTTAAAAAGGGGATATTATTAAAAATAAAAATAAAATTGTGAAAAATAAATTAAGGCCTGGGTAATGAGGGGAAAGGAGAAGTACCAAGTGATATAAGTGTTCAAGAAGATGAAGAACCCAGGCAGCCAAATGTTCATATGAATGGTAAATATTTGTCTTCGCAATTCTACAATGTTTGATCATTTTTTTCAAAGCTCTTTAGAGATGTATGCTGTTTGTTTATAAGAAATTATTTTACTCCAACCACAAAGCTCATGACGCTTAGATATATTTATAATTGTTTGTCATGTATTTGAATTATTTGTTCCTTATTTTATACGTCCTTGAAATCAAATACTTCTATTATACCGATGTAATGTTCAATAATATTGAGATGTTCAATGTTATTGTGATGTATCATTGTTTGTGATGCATTGTCGTTTTCGTATAAGAAGCATTGTATCATTTCCACACCATTGTTCTTTAAAAAAAAAAAAAAAAAAAAAAAAAAAAACATAATTATTGCTATTATTTGCAGAGGAAGAGAGGGTGAGAAATATCAGGTGTATATTTTCTTTTGGCAGGCGAGAAATATCTAAAACTAGCCAAAGTTATTGTAGGTAAATCCACGCTGGATGCATAAATTACCCATCAGTATTGATGTAGTTAAGAGTTCAAACACAAAGCCATCTCGCATATGTGTTACACCAAGACTTGAAATCAATGGAATTCATCTAAAATAAGTTTAAATGTTGATATATGACCATCTCGCATGAATCTGTGACAAACTTTCACAATCATGCTTTACATTAAATAATCATTTATATTATCACAGATATCCTGATTGTGAATATATGTCTAAAGCTAATTGCAACTGTATGCTTTTGTCAGTCCATTGCTTCAGATTACCAAAATATTCCAGAAACTGTCATTTGTTGTTTTAAACCCTAGATTAAACCCAAAAAATTACCGCAGTGCATCACAAACAACTGAAACTATTGGAAAAATAGGATTTACCTCATACAGAGGTC
This sequence comes from Allium sativum, assembly GCA_030737875.1. Classification (NCBI taxonomy): domain Eukaryota; kingdom Viridiplantae; phylum Streptophyta; class Magnoliopsida; order Asparagales; family Amaryllidaceae; genus Allium; species Allium sativum. The sequence goes on along the minus strand of CM060927.1, from coordinate 252,305,356 downwards.
TGTCTCTTTGCGCCGTACCATCTTCTACTCTCTCACCTCTGGTCTTCTTTGATTTATCTAACTTCACGTATTTATTATTTCAAAAGACGGCCTTCAAATCAAAAGAGATGAACCTGGAGTTAGGAAAAGAGAAAAACCTGTTTTTCAGAAATGAAACTGACTAGTTTCAGGGAAGAAGATGCTTCTTCCATTCTCCTCGCCCTCCTTCCTGTGGATTTTCAGTATTGAACAAAAATATTAATTTTCCCTTTTCCACAACCTGTTAATCTGCTGGTTTGTTTACCGTGCGTTTTGGCCCACTTGAAACCTAAAATTACTGCCCATTGTGAAAAATCAAATTTAAAATAAAAAATGTTACTGTGACCACCAAAAAAAAAAAAAAAAAAAAAAAAAAAAAGTCAAATAATACAACAGAGACATAAGTTTAGAAGGGACCACATATTAAATTACCATATTACGCCATTATTCCACTACTCCCTTAAATTACATTATTCTGCCATTTTGACAAAACATTGTTTCTGTCATAGCAGCAAAAATCTAAAATAGAAGAATTTAGCATTTTGAGTTTTTTCCGTCTTAATTCATTTTGGATATTTTATTTTTTAATTAGTATATTATTTTACACTGATTTTTTTAATTCTCTTCAGCAATTTACCTCTCATTTCATTTTACGTTTTTGTATGGATATTATAAAGTTTATACAAATTATTCACGAATAATTTATCAATTGGTTCTTTATAATTTATATTTAAGTTCACATTTTTTTTTTTACATAATCCAAAATTTAAGTTGTTTAACTGAATTTAACTAAAACGACCCAAACTTCCCCTTACAGGAAAGCCTGGATTGAATTGAGAACACGACGCATCAGAACACGAACAGAAGAATATTTCATTGCTATTACAATAATTCACATCACAGTATAAGAATATTTCAGAGCACGAATAAATATTATACAGCGGAAAAATAATATCAAAGATTAAAATACATAGCAGCGGAAATTTAAATGTAAATAACAACTGAATAAAATACACGGATACAAAGCTTTCCGAATATAGCTCAAGCTGTAACACCCCGAATTTCAAATTAACACTAATGGTTAGTAATTAAAGTATAATTAATCTCAGATGTGAGAATCAGGGGAAACGGGCTGCGTCATTGCGTTCGTCTCGGAAAAATACGCGAAATAGAGTCCGAGTTTGCATAAAACGGGTACCGTATGAAAGAGATATGGACGAACGAAGTTAGGCAGAAAAACCCGAAACAGGCCAGAAATGCACTGGCGCACTTGTGAAGTGCGCCAGCACAAAAATACACTGGCGCACTTGGGAAGTGCGCCCATGTCGGGACAGGAAACCTGCACAGTTTCTAGAGAGTTCTGTGGTTGGGTGCACCAGTTTGAGGTTTGGGCTTGGTCTTAGGGCTGGTTTCTGGAAGGTTCCGAAATCTAAGGGTCCTAATCTAATTTAGGGTTAATCTAAGGGCCTAAAACACTCACCTAATCTATAAATACACCCTAAACCTACCCTAATCCATACTAAAAATAGGATTGAGGGCTACATGCCGCCAAACTAAATCTTAGAAGGAGCCTCCACTAATTTATAAAGAGGGTTGCAAGCTAATCACTCTCTAATCAACCTCTAATCCATTCTAAGCATCTTAATCTTCTTCATTTGGAGTGCAAATTGGCTAGTTGTGAGTTTCTATCACTCTAATGATCAATTGCTAAACTAAGTAGATGAGATATGATGAGATCATATGGTTTTGTTTGTGGATTAATGGGTTTTAAGTCATATGACATGATGTTAGTTTGCTAATGTATGTGGGTTATGCAAGTTTTGTGCTTTGTGATCATATGTTAATATGCAAGTTACATGTATGATAATATGCAAGTTACATGTATGATAATTATGCAAGTTGTATGTTTCTTCATATGCAAGTTTATGAGTTCATATGCAAGTATGTAACATGTTATGCAAGTTCATATGCAAGTTTATGAGTTCATATGCAAGTTATGTAACATGTTATGCAAGTTCATATGCAAGTTATGTGACATATTATGCAAGTTCATATGCAAGTCATGTATTTGTTAATATGTAAGCTTATGTAACATGTTATGCAAGTTAATATGCAAGTTATGTGACATGTTATACAAGTTAATATGCAAGTTATGTGACATGTTATACAAGATCATATGCAAGTTATGTGACATGTTATGCAAGTTCATATGCAAGTTATGTGTTTGTTAATATGCAAGAGGGCACCTTTGAAACATGTTCATACATATGCAAGTTGACACCTTTTATATGTGTTATGTCATGAGAACGAAATTACGTGGGAACGATGGGGTTAATTAAATGCATATGTTAATAAGATTGTGTGAAATTAATATAATTATGCATAACATAAAATAAAGGAACATAGTATGGGAATTTCCCTATTAAGTTAGGTGTACCCATACTATGTGTTGGGAATTTGCCTATTAAGTTAGGTGTACCCACACTTTGGAGTTGGGAATTTGCCTATTAAGTTAGGTGCACCCATATTCCTAAAATAAACATGATAATTAACACAAATTATGGGGGTGATTAATTAGGAGTAATTAATCGATTAAGACACGAGGTTGGACCCATTTGTAGTGTAAGACTGCCCGGAGTTTACCGGCTTAACCAGGCATCTACAAATGACGGTCCAATGTGAGGGGTCTTAATCATAAATTAAATACGTAACAAGGGTAAATGACACGAGGTTGGACCCGTTTGTAGTGTAAGACTGCCCGGAACCTACCGGCTTAACCAGACATCTACAAAAGACGGTCCAATGTGAGGGGTCCTTTACACGGTTACAGTGTTAATCAATTAAGAAACACTTAACCAGATAAGCATGTAGTGGGGCATGGGGGTTAAGTGGGTACCTTGACTGGTATGTGGAAATTGCTAGTGGTTGCCAATAGAAAATATGATAAAATACTTAACCAAGATGAAACATGTAATTAAACATGATTAAAGGGTTAAGTGGGAAACACTAGTGTGTGGGCCAAGCTTAGGGGGATGGCTTGTGCTGGGGGCCCATTTCAACCAGTAACCCATACGTATCTTAGTGGGCTCGACCCATGTCGAGGACGGGACACGCATACTGGGCTTGACTATAAGAGGCCAAAATGGGTTAGCGGTGGCAACGCATGACCAACGGGTTTCATATGCGTGTGTGGACCCGAGCTGGTAAATAAGACGTTGTTGCATCGTGTAGATATAAGCCGTGCACCGTTAGTTTTATCAGGTTGCCGCGTTGGGGAATGGTACACCCCACGGTGGGGCCAGCACGGGTATCTACGTTAGGGAGCCGATCGAATGGGGAGTAGTGTGTACACCTAGTGGATTGTAGGGCCCCGTGGCGTCTACTTAGTCACCTAGGGGTACGCGAGAACTATTAAGTTAATTTTATAAGTCCATGGGTGGGATCAACCTTTAAGTTAGGAATGACTGGTGTGGTGCAGTTTAGTAATTTACCTTTGGAAGGGTAGATGCGTCTTTATCTTTTATCTTAGTTTAGTTGACTGCTTAGTGTAGCCATTCATCCCCATTAGTTACCGTATATCAGTTTATGTCTTCTCTGGTTACTTTAACGATTGTATCGTTAAAGTTATAGGACTCGCTCAGACTTATGTCTGACCCCGTTGTTTTTATCTTTTTCCCAACCCTCAGGTCCTACGGTGGATCCTAGCAGTAGTGGAGCTTGATCGGATTGCTGTTCCAGTCTTTAGGAGCTTGGATTGATGTAAAGCTCCAGTTACCCAGTTATCTTTTCTTTTGTCATGGCTATTGTATGAGAGTGGGATTATGTACTTCTTTATTTTGATGGATATTGTACTTGACTTTTATTGTGGTTTTATGATGTAACCAGACATGTTTTACTTCCGCTGTTATGAGATGATGTTTTAAATTTCAAGTACTATTTATATCTGTCTTGCTGTAATTTTTCTGTTCTATATTCACTAAAATACTCCACCGATGTTATGGCATTCCCTTAGTGAGTGACCATAGCGGGAGTGGGGTGTTACACGTGGTATCGGAGCTGAAGGTTACCGAAACAGATAAATTTTTGAGAAAAATACTTTTTTTTAAAAAAATAGTAAAGGTATTATTTTTGGAAAAAGTATTTTCAAAAACATGTCTTTTAAGAGAAAAGTTTTTGAAAAAGAAAAGCATAATCCCCAATAGCCATATCTTTATCTTTCGGAATCTCCTTTTTGAATCTTTCCTCTTTCGTTTCAGCATGGCTGAAGATCTTAACATCCCGGAGGGCTTAGTTATACCACTATGGTATAGGAGGTTACAAGAGGCTAGGGCCGCAGCTGCGGGTCCAGCCAATGCTACTATACCAGAGGCAACCGCTCCTCCTCCTCAGCCTAGAGTGGATAGTTTTGCTAAGATTTGCAAGGAGTTCAAGGCTATAGGAGGAAAACCTTTTCTAGGTTCAGAGACTTTCGTAGAGGCTAGAGATTGGCTTAAGGAAGTGGAAGAGTTGCTAGATATCTTTGAAGTGGAAGAGGGAAAGAAAGTCAAGTTGGCGGCTTGGTTAATGAAGGGAGAGGCCTCATTCTGGTGGGAGGTCACTAATGGAGAACGCCCTGTTGACTCTTGGGCAGATTTCAAGCAAAGGTTTGGGGCTAAGTTTCTCTCAAGGGTGGAAGAGAATCTGTTTATGGAGAAGTTCTTGAATTTGAAGCAAGGGAATCTCACGGTGAAAGAATATGTCAACAAATTCAATCAATTAGCAAGGTTTGGCATAGAGTTGGTGAATACACCGGAGAAGAAGGCTTTGAGGTTCGTTAGAGGCTTGAACGAACCATTGCAAGGAATAGCTATGACTCACATTCCTATGGGGGCCACCTTTGAGAAGCTTGTCTACATGGCACTTATGCATGAGGATGATAAGAGTTCTAAGGCACCAGAGAAGAAGGGGGATCAGAAGAAACCGCAATAACAACAACAACAAGGCAAGGGTGGAAAAGGCAATGGTGACAAGGGGAAGAAGAAGAAGAAGTGCTTCAATTGTGGGACCCCAGGCCACCTCAGCAAGGATTGTCGCAAAAAGAAGAAGACCGGTTGCTTTCATTGTGGTGAAGCAGGACATCTTGTGAAGGACTGCCCAAAGAAGGGGCAGAAGACGGGGTCTATCTCAAGAGGTCAGGTGCAAGCTCTTATGGCACCAGCTCAGGCAGGGGGGCAAGTTCAGGCTCTCTCAGTTCCACCGATTCAGCAGAGAGGTAGAACTATTTCCGTTGAAAGTTTGGTTTTTCTGTTTGATCATCCAGTTCGTACTTTGTTTGACTCTGGCGCATCGCATTCTTTTATCTCATCATCGTTAGTTGAGTCACTGCACTTAGACACCAGTCTAGTTGATGATCCATTGGTTGTTTCAAACCCAATTGGGGGCTCCATATATCTGTCTATGATATGTTTGGGTTTGAAGATTTCTATACTTAGCGTTGAGTTTGGATGTGATGCTTTTGTATTGGGCTTCACGGGCTATGGGTTGATTTTGGGCATGGACTGGTTATCCAGTAATGGTGCCGTTCTTGATTGTGAAAGGAGAGTTGTCAGGCTTATGACCCGCTTGGGTAATACTCTCGAGATCTCTTGTAATCCCATGGAATCTGTTTTGCTAAGTTATCTTGAATCGCTCGATGCTTCGGTCGAGAGTTTGCGTTCTGTCAGAGTGGTCCGGGAATATCCGGATGTGTTTGAAGAGGTGAAGGGTTTGCCTCCGAAGCGGGAAATAGATTTCCGAATTTATTTGGTGGATAATGCCAAACCAGTGTCTTTGCCAGTGCGCCACATGGCTCCTCGTGAGAGAAGAGAACTTCATAAGCAAGTAGGGGAGTTGCTTGAGAAGGGGTTCATAAGGCGAAGTATATCGGAGTGGGGAGCTCCAGTAGTGTTTGCCACGAAGGCGGATGGGTCCCTCAGACTTTGTGTGGATTATAGAGAACTCAATAAGCTCACGAAGAAGAATAGACACCCATTACCGAGGATAGATGATCTCTTTGATCAGTTGGTTGGCGCCTCAGTGTTTTCGCAGATGGACTTAGCTACAGGGTTTCATCAGTTGAGGGTGGCGGAGGACAGTATAGAGAAGACTGCTTTCTGGACTCCGGATGGTTTTTATGAGTGGCTTGTGATGCCATTTGGGTTGACAAACGCCCCTGCATACTTTGTTGATCTGATGAGTAGAGTGTTCAGAGAGTATCTGAATAAGTTTGTAGTGGTCTTTGTGGATGACATCTTGGTCTTTTCCAAGAGTGAAGAAGAGCATGCCTTACATCTCAGAGAAGTGTTGGAGACTCTTCGAGCACATAGTCTTAAAGCTAAATTCTCTAAATGTCATTTTTGGAGAAGAGAAGTGCGATTCTTAGGGCATGTGGTCTCTAAGGAAGGGATAGCTGTGGATCCCGCAAAGATAGTATCTATCCAGGATTGGAAAGTTCCTAGAAATGCTACCGAAGTAAGAAGTTTCTTGGGGTTGGCAGGATATTATAGGAAGTTCATCAAAGACTTCGCGAAGATATCAGCCCCATTAACCCGCTTGACGAAGAAGAATCTGGTTTTCTCATGGGACGTAGATTGTGATGATGCTTTCCGACGGTTAAAGAGAGCTTTGACCACCGCTCCAGTTTTAGTGCTTCCAGATGAGAGTAAGCCGTTTGTTGTTTATACCGATGCTTGTGGGACAGGATTAGGCGCAGTCTTGATGCAGGAGGGAAGGGTAATAGCCTATGGAGGGAGGCAATTGAGAGTGCATGAGAAGAATTACCCTACCCATGATCTAGAGTTGGCCGCGATTGTTTTCGCACTTAAGTCTTGGCGCCATTATCTTCTTGGTGAGAGATTCGAGTTGTTCACTGACCATAAATCATTGAAGTACTTATTCTCTCAGAAGGATTTAAACTTAAGACAGCAAAGGTGGATGGAGTTCTTAGCATCCTATGATTTCGAGATAGCGTATACCCCTGGCAAGGGTAACGTGGTGGCGGACGCCTTGAGTAGAAAAAGGCTATCTTTGAGTCCATTGTTCGTGGAACGGCGAAGCTTGGAGTTTCTTTCTTTGTTCGACTTCATACCTTCTGTTGACTTTGTACCTGGTTTGTTAGCATCCTTGGAGGTTAGACCTGCTCTTTTGGGACGGATTGGCGAGGCTCAGCGAGACGACCCACAGTTGGTTGAGTTGGTAGAGAAGCTTATAAGGGGGGAGTCGTCCAGCCATTTGGGTAGATACACCATAGATGATAGGGGATGGTTGCATAGAGACGGTAGACTTTGTGTACCGCAAGATGAGGGTTTGAAGAAGGCTATTTTGGATGATGCACATCGTTCAAGGATGACTATTCATCCCGGTGGAGACAAAATGTACCAAGACATGAAGAGAGTTTTCTTCCGGGCCGGTATGAAGAAAGATGTGGCTGAGTATGTGGCTAGATGCTTACTGTGCCAACAAGTTAAAGCGGAGCAAAGGAAACCCGGTGGGTTGCTACACCCATTGGAAGTTCCGCAATGGAAGTGGGATAGTGTCTCGATGGATTTCATCGATGGGTTACCGAGATCGAGGAAGGGCAATACGGGAATTTGGGTTGTGGTAGACAGACTTACCAAGAGTGCCCATTTTATACCCGTGAAGAGTAAGAGGACCGCTCCATGGCTTGCTTCAGTCTATGTTAGAGAGATTGTTAGATTGCATGGCGTACCATCCAGCATTGTGAGTGATCGAGATCCTATCTTCACTAGTGAGTTTTGGAGAAGTTTGCAAGAGGCGATAGGGACTCAGTTGTGTTTGAGCACCGCATATCATCCTCAGACGGACGGTCAGACCGAGAGGGTGAACCGTATCTTAGAAGATCTCTTGAGGCTTTGTATCTTAGATTTTGGAGGTACATGGGAAGAACATCTTCCTTTGGTGGAGTTCGCATACAATAACAGCTTTCAGTCTAGTATTGGCATGGCACCTTTCGAAGCTCTTTATGGAAGGCCTTGTCGATCTCCTACATGTTGGTGGGAATCTACGGATAAGATCTTGCTTGGGCCAGATATGGTTAGAGAGACTTCAGAGAAGATAGATTTGATTCGAAGAAGGATGAAGGCAGCGCAAGATAGACAGAAATCTTATGCGGATCGGAGAAGGACGGATCTTGAGTTTGAGGTTGGGGACATGGTTTTTGTCAAAGTATCTCCGTTGAGAAATGTTGTTCGCTTTGGGTCCGTTGGGAAGTTAGCACCGAGGTTTGTTGGGCCGTTTCCTATTAAGGAAAGGATTGGACGGATGGCATATAGGGTGGAGTTGCCCGACAGACTTAGTGGTGTTCATGATGTATTCCATGTATCACATTTGAGGAAGTGCTTACATGAGACCGCAGAGGTGGTAGAGCCGAGCTTGCTTAGAGATGTAGAGGTAGAGCGTGATGCGACGATTCGACGAGCTCCTACTCGCATCCTTGGGTCAGAAACTAGGAAGTTGAGGAACAGAGAAGTTCAGCTAGTTAAAGTGCAATGGGGAGATGACGAAAGCAATGCTACTTGGGAGACGGAAGCGAAGATGTGTTCTTTGTACCCATTTCTTTTTGAGAGTATGTCTTTTAACTTCTCCTTTATCGCTTGTCTAGTACTTATCTTATCTTTAGTATATCCTCTCGCTAGTACCTATGACCTTTAGATAGGGTAAAACCTATGGTTGAAACATGTGTTTGAAACATGTTATGGTTGATGGATGCATGTGGATGCAATTGTTTGCTAGTGGTTGCTCGTGGATGCATATACACACACATTAGGCACTAGATCGGCTCAGTCACTTCATGTTGCATATCGCATAAACGGATGTGGTAGTTAGATTGATGGATGTATCATGGCTGTGTTATCATGTGGATGATGCATTTTTGTGTATGGTTGTGCACGCATATAGAAATTGTATGTGTCAATAGGGTTTCGCATACATATTGGATGCATGGCACTATCATGGTTTGCATTAAGGAGGTCGACTGAATCAGTAGACCGCCTGATTTTGCATTAGTATACGGACATATACACACACTTTCTGCATATGTTCATACATCATTAGAAGTTTCTAAGGATAATGGTTGCTTGTGGTTGATGGTTTAGTAGATGGTTGTTTGGTTGGTAGGATACGTTCTTCTTGACTTAGAGATTTCGAGGACGAAATCCTTTAAGTAGGGGAGAATGTAACACCCCGAATTTCAAATTAACACTAATGGTTAGTAATTAAAGTATAATTAATCTCAGATGTGAGAATCAGGGGAAACGGGCTGCGTCATTGCGTTCGTCTCGGAAAAATACGCGAAATAGAGTCCGAGTTTGCATAAAACGGGTACCGTATGAAAGAGATATGGACGAACGAAGTTAGGCAGAAAAACCCGAAACAGGCCAGAAATGCACTGGCGCACTTGTGAAGTGCGCCAGCACAAAAATACACTGGCGCACTTGGGAAGTGCGCCCATGTCGGGACAGGAAACCTGCACAGTTTCTAGAGAGTTCTGTGGTTGGGTGCACCAGTTTGAGGTTTGGGCTTGGTCTTAGGGCTGGTTTCTGGAAGGTTCCGAAATCTAAGGGTCCTAATCTAATTTAGGGTTAATCTAAGGGCCTAAAACACTCACCTAATCTATAAATACACCCTAAACCTACCCTAATCCATACTAAAAATAGAATTGAGGGCTACATGCCGCCAAACTAAATCTTAGAAGGAGCCTCCACTAATTTATGAAGAGGGTTGCAAGCTAATCACTCTCTAATCAACCTCTAATCCATTCTAAGCATCTTAATCTTCTTCATTTGGAGTGCAAATTGGCTAGTTGTGAGTTTCTATCACTCTAATGATCAATTGCTAAACTAAGTAGATGAGATATGATGAGATCATATGGTTTTGTTTGTGGATTAATGGGTTTTAAGTCATATGACATGATGTTAGTTTGCTAATGTATGTGGGTTATGCAAGTTTTGTGCTTTGTGATCATATGTTAATATGCAAGTTACATGTATGATAATATGCAAGTTACATGTATGATAATTATGCAAGTTGTATGTTTCTTCATATGCAAGTTTATGAGTTCATATGCAAGTATGTAACATGTTATGCAAGTTCATATGCAAGTTTATGAGTTCATATGCAAGTTATGTAACATGTTATGCAAGTTCATATGCAAGTTATGTGACATATTATGCAAGTTCATATGCAAGTCATGTATTTGTTAATATGTAAGCTTATGTAACATGTTATGCAAGTTAATATGCAAGTTATGTGACATGTTATACAAGTTAATATGCAAGTTATGTGACATGTTATACAAGATCATATGCAAGTTATGTGACATGTTATGCAAGTTCATATGCAAGTTATGTGTTTGTTAATATGCAAGAGGGCACCTTTGAAACATGTTCATACATATGCAAGTTGACACCTTTTATATGTGTTATGTCATGAGAACGAAATTACGTGGGAACGATGGGGTTAATTAAATGCATATGTTAATAAGATTGTGTGAAATTAATATAATTATGCATAACATAAAATAAAGGAACATAGTATGGGAATTTGCCTATTAAGTTAGGTGTACCCATACTATGTGTTGGGAATTTGCCTATTAAGTTGGGTGTACCCACACTTTGGAGTTGGGAATTTGCCTATTAAGTTAGGTGCACCCGTATTCCTAAAATAAACATGATAATTAACACAAATTATGGGGGTGATTAATTAGGAGTAATTAATCGATTAAGACACGAGGTTGGACCCGTTTGTAGTGTAAGACTGCCCGGAGTTTACCGGCTTAACCAGACATCTACAAATGACGGTCCAATGTGAGGGGTCTTAATCATAAATTAAATACGTAACAAGGGTAAATGACACGAGGTTGGACCCGTTTGTAGTGTAAGACTGCCCGGAACCTACCGGCTTAACCAGGCATCTACAAATGACGGTCCAATGTGAGGGGTCCTTTACACGGTTACAGTGTTAATCAATTAAGAAACACTTAACCAGATAAGCATGTAGTGGGGCATGGGGGTTAAGTGGGTACCTTGGGTGGTATGTGGAAATTGCTAGTGGTTGCCAATAGAAAATATGATAAAATACTTAACCAAGATGAAACATGTAATTAAACATGATTAAAGGGTTAAGTGGGAAACACTAGTGTGTGGGCCAAGCTTAGGGGGATGGCTTGTGCTGGGGCCCATTTCAACCAGTAACCCATACGTATCTTAGTGGGCTCGACCCATGTCGAGGACGGGACACGCATACTGGGCTTGACTATAAGAGGCCAAAATGGGTTAGCGGTGGCAACGCATGACCAACGGGTTTCATATGCATGTGTGGACCCGGGCTGGTAAATAAGACGTTGTTGCATCGTGTAGATATAAGCCGTGCACCGTTAGTTTTATCAGGTTGCCGCGTTGGGGAATGGTACACCCCACGGTGGGGCCAGCACGGGTATCTACGTTAGGGAGCCGATCGAATGGGGAGTAGTGTGTACACCTAGTGGATTGTAGGGCCCCGTGGCGTCTACTTAGTCACCTAGGGGTACGCGAGAACTATTAAGTTAATTTTATAAGTCCATGGGTGGGATCAACCTTTAAGTTAGGAATGACTGGTGTGGTGCAGTTTAGTAATTTACCTTTGGAAGGGTAGATGCGTCTTTATCTTTTATCTTAGTTTAGTTGACTGCTTAGTGTAGCCATTCATCCCCATTAGTTACCGTATATCAGTTTATGTCTTCTCTGGTTACTTTAACGATTGTATCGTTAAAGTTATAGGACTCGCTCAGACTTATGTCTGACCCCGTTGTTTTTATCTTTTTCCCAACCCTCAGGTCCTACGGTGGATCCTAGCAGTAGTGGAGCTTGATCGGATTGCTGTTCCAGTCTTTAGGAGCTTGGATTGATGTAAAGCTCCAGTTACCCAGTTATCTTTTCTTTTGTCATGGCTATTGTATGAGAGTGGGAGTATGTACTTCTTTATTTTGATGGATATTGTACTTGACTTTTATTGTGGTTTTATGATGTAACCAGACATGTTTTACTTCCGCTGTTATGAGATGATGTTTTAAATTTCAAGTACTATTTATATCTGTCTTGTTGTAATTTTTCTGTTCTATATTCACTAAAATACTCCACCGATGCTATGGGATTCCCTTAGTGAGTGACCATAGCGGGAGTGGGGTGTTACACAAGCTGTAATGCAAGATCCTGTGAAAAGAAATATCTGCAAAAACCAAAACTACTAGCTGCCAGTGTAGAAAATATGGGCACCTAGAGCTTAAGTAGAAACAATAAACTCCGAGTCAGTCATGGGACTGGTGTGAGAACTAAAACAGTTATTAACTTGATTTTAAAGTTAGGTAAATCAAGAGACCACGTTGCTATCACGGAACGGGTTTACCCCAAAGAATACCAGTGCATAAAAATAACAGTGCAATGCTAAAGAGAAAAATGAAGCTATTGTAAGACTTAGGTCCCATCACACAATGAACGCATTCGAGAATAGAGTTTTCCCTTATAATAGACAAATATGCCTGGTACGCGATATTTATCTTTTATTATTACTATAAGTGAAGAAATCAACTTCAAATATAAATGTATCAATTATAGACGACATGAATGTCCCATACCACTATGCCGCAAAAAGTATACAACTAAAACTGTAAAATGTTGTATTGGAAGTTTGGATTTCCATCATGATGGCTACTGATCCGAAAGATCGATCGCGTAGTGCAATTCCCCACGGTTTATGTCGCAGGCATGAGAAAATGTCATAATTCACATCTGCACTATATCCTAGATATCGAGTATCTCTGCGACTTACGTCCCGTGCATGAGAAAACGCTGCTTACTCTATCCTTTTGGGAATTGGGGTGTGTGCCATATTCCTACCAGGTGTGTAACGACCACACCCAGCCTATTTCAGTCGACTAAATCTATCCATCTCGAAAGTATACAGATCTAACTATCAGTTCACCACCATATCGGAGTGCGAGGCTTGCGAATAAACGCTACACAAAGCTGTGCTACTTAAAGCTGTGCTTTGATCATCATCCACTAAACTTTGTTTTTCAACAAAAGTTTGGATCACTGCATTTCAGCATGTCACACTGTCATTCCATACCATATCATTGATTTTTACTGATATATAACCTCTAAGCTCGTATGTCTCAGAGAATGGTGTTAAGTAAGAGAATAAATTCTCCGCTACCAAACAGATATATATTTAGCAGCGATCAACGAATACAGCATAAAGGAATACAACATCAGACATACCATCCATTTGCAAGTCCATTTTGGGTCTGAACGAAACTAGAGGCACCTTATTCCTCGTCCCGTATGTCGAATACAGGATAAAGGCCCTCGCATATTTGAACAATCAACAAATACGTCCGGACGGCTGCCACTGTAGCCCCTTCAAGGTAGCTACTCCAATCATGGGCATCAGTAGCAACCCATCCATTCGATGTAAAAATCGTCGGCCTTGCACCATTTTCAATCTCTTCAACTGTTAGTCGTCGTAACAATTGTTCAGAATGGGTTAAACCCGATCTTTCCGAATAACTCGCATATCTTATAATAAAGTGCTATAACAACACATCATACGCCTCATTCCAATCCAGAATATTCTTTTATTCGTACTTCTTTATTCTGGAAATGTTTTCATTAATCTTATCAAAGATTATCACTTTTAAACACACTGTTTAATCCATTTCTTTGGAAATCATTTCAGAAGATTTTATAGTACCTTTTCGCAGTTTAAACCAAAACAAGGTAAATCAAACTAGTCGGGATTAACGCCATACCGAAGTAATCATTCATTTTATTATCTCATCCCAAACTATTCATCCCATAGAGCAAAACTTGTAGTACTTCATATCTAACACCACTGTGTTATCGGTAAATTCCATCACCATTTCAGTTCAAATCCAATTAAAGATTTAACTATCGCATGAAGTAAAATTGGTGATACTCCATTCTCGAACACTTCTCAAATTTGGCAAATTTAATTGCCTTATTCACATTTCAATCTAATTAAAGATTTATTAAAACTCCACTTTGTTTTAATCTCCAAAAATCATTATTTAATTATTATTTAACTTTGGGAAATCAATCATGCCACATTGACAATCTATACTATATCATTGCTTTCTACCCATATATAATCTCTAAGCTCGTACGTCTCAGAGAAGGGTGCTAAGCAAGAGAATAAATTCTCCGCTACCACACAGATATATATTTAGCAAAGATCAACGAATACAGCTCGAAATACAATGTCAGACATGAAATCTTGTCTTTAATAGGGTTAAAGAACGAATGTCCTTTAAAATACAGTTTACGATAAAGCCAAAATCATATACCATCAAATTGGAACTTTCACGGAAAACAGATCAATATATAATCGATATAAATTTCCGTATCAAACTAATAATATAAATGGAATAACGGCAAAGCCTTTTAAATTCCATATATAACAACGGTCTTCCTTCACAGAAGCTCATCTCGATTATCACCAAACTGAATTCCATTCAATTCCAATTTAATATATTAAACTGGAAAAGCTTTACTTTGGAAAGTTCCATTAATCTTAATTAAAAGATTACAAATTCCAAATCATATTCTTCACGGTTAATTGTTAAAGAACCAATGTTATTTAAAACACCATTTACGATAAACCCAAAAATCCAATTCTTTTATTCAGTTCCAATTAAATTATAATTAATTGGAAAACTTCACTGAATCTTAATATAAAGATTTCTTCTTTTCTCAACTGGGTTTAAGAACAGTGTTAATAAAGACACCATTCACGACAAACCCAAAATCTAATTTGATATTAAATACAAGGCTCTGAATAGAAATTATATCGGCTTATATTCAATATCAAATTCTAAAACCAACAAATATCGTATTGGGAATAACGATATATATGTCTTCCAAATTCCTCAACAATATCCGTATAATCACGGAATCCAATATCAAAATATTCCGAAGATTATTTCTATTCCAAATCCATTCCAATTTATTCTTTGGAAAATTCTGCTTATTTTAAAACCATTTTCAAATCCAACTTATTTATTTCTAAAAATAATTGTATTATTATTCTAGTTATTAACTAGCTTATTTCAATAAAAATATATTTTTATCTTTTCAGAATTGGAAATTTTCATTCTAAATCTTTCCAAAACCCTTATTATGAATTTACATAATTTTTCCATATTTTTAATAATTTTAATATTTCCCGTACAGTCGGTTTCCAATAACGGCCCAGGAACTGCACCCATAGCGACCCTTTCCAAAACTGATTTGGACATATCTTAAAATCCAACCATTAAATTTCAAATATCTTGTATTCACTGGAAAACACTTTTCTATATGAAACCAACGGTTCCGGTTTTAGGAGAATCCGATGGTTAGATCTCCCATTACGTCCATTTGAAGTTAATGGTCGAAATTCGCGAACGGTTGCTGCGCTACGCGTTCTATTCAAACCACATATATATATATCGTCGATTTTCGTTTAAAACGTATTTTATAGATCGTTTATAAATTTATTTTAAAACGATTTCAACTTCCTTATATTCCATATCATTATGATTTTAAAATGATAATATTTTCAAAATATAAGATTTTGAAATCACATTTCGACATTCATTATAAAATGAATAAAACCGACAGAAAATCTCGTTCGTGTTAAAATGGCGTTTAACTACTTAACACGGTTTCACATTTCAATATTTTCTTATCCATCCAAAATCGGACATCAAAATCACAATTTGATTATTCGCTGAATATTATTTTAAAATATTCATTAATTCTGAACTGGAATCAGACTCAATCAATTACCATATAATTTCAGTTATATGGATTTCATACATCGCATGTATACAACAAGAATGATAAACAATCATTAAAAATTCATACAACAACCAGAGTGCATTTTGCAACTGTATAAGCATTAAAATAAATAAATAACGCTTATACAGCTTGTCAACCCATCGATTGACATACAGCTAAATATTTGGATTAGTGTAATGTCAAATATCATCCCAATACCCGTGTGGGATTTTCAAACAACAAATATTGTTTATTATTTGTGTAGTTGGGTGATGTGCAAAAATTATCATCCCAATCAAGATCAGTTAAATGGGTGTACATAAACAAACCATCGGATTTGTAAGTGAATATTTATTTTATTTTATTTTCATGATAAACTTTATATACATTTTATACAGATAATTTTATATACAACAATATCAATCAATGGCAATCCCAATCCAAACAAACAATCAACCATGGTTTGTACAAAAAAAATAGTGTCAGGAGCTCATAACCCCTGTCTGCAACCTATTATATAATAACTGTAAAATAATTTGAGTGAGAGAGAGTTCTCACAATCGGTTTCCACTCTGTCATTCTTTATTGGATGGCTTGAATTTAAATCTACCCTAAATTCTAACAAGCTCCAAATTGGACTCGGTTAGTCTTGTTGTGAAGCTCTTGTCTCCACGATTGCAACGGATCCTGTTTCATGTGATTTGGAGTTAGTATGAGAAAGATACGAATTTTTAAACGTTAATGTCATTTTTAAAATTTATTAACAAAGAAATTAATTTAAAAAATAAACATCTTCTTCCTCTGAATTAACACAGCCGCTGTTTCATACGTGGGTTCCAAACTACGTTTTATTTTTTTGCTCGAATCGTGTAGCTAGACAAAGATCGACCACTGCCACGTTGAAGTGCTTGGAGAACCGCGCCTTCGCCTCTGACGGCGTTGAACTCGACGGCGGGATTGTGGAGGAAATCGCTGGCGAACGGCGGCTCTATGATCAAAATACACAACTTCATATAGCAATACCCGTATGGATCTGAAGAGGGTGAAGAGTACTACAAAATTGCCTCAAGAATCTTCGGATTTCATTTCGTGGATCGAGAGTTTTTAAGGAGAGAAGTTATGAACGATTTCTATCATTCGGTTTTAACAGCGGCGCGATTTTTCAAAAAGAATTAGGGTTATGGTGAATTTCTATTGGTTAATATATATTTATTTTATTTTATTTTCTTTTAATTCGAAAAATGTCTGTTTATTGATACGAACTCCAAATCAAACCCAATGACTATCTCCTTTAGCTAAATACCCCATTCCGGACACAATGAGATATGTTTCGTAATCCAATTCTATCGTTTTGATCAGTTTTTATTAAAATTAAAATATAAATCAATATATATTGAATTCAAACGTACATTTTAATTTACCGGGACCACATACTGACTCCAAAAATTACAAAAAATAAATTTAGCTATGTTTTGACGATACGATCCTAACCAAACTAATTTCGTCAAATTTGGAGACCGTTTGAAAAATGGTCATTTTCTGGTCGATCCAATTCAAACTGAAACTGCCAAAACATACTTAAATTTACCACGCTCACATATCAAAACCAAAAATTATGAAATTTGAAACCTAGCAATAATTTGATATTCCGGATCCAGCAAAAGTGGTTTCATCGAAAACGGAGGTCGTCTGCAAAATGGCTATTTTTAAGGGCTATATATTATATTAAAATATATATAAATTCCATAACGACTATTTTAAATTTTAAACTGGACATAACTTTCAATTTATAAAGTGAAATCTTAATTTCTTACATTCCTTAGAAAGATATAATTAAACAGATTCAAAAGTTTCTTGTTTTACTGAAATCCGATTTATTTGAATCGTGTACACTCATTTAAAGTTCAAAACCAAATTTTCAAACTACCAGGTCATTTCTAGTTCGTTTTATAATTAAAATAAATTTATACATTCTAACTTCGATTAAAATAATTTTTTAGTCGTTATTATTTAAAATAAATCATTTTAAATACTTAAAATCCATTAAAATAAAAATTAAAATTGGTTTTGAATTTCTGGGTTGTTACAATCTCCCCCACTTAAAATATTTTCGTCCTCGAAAATAAACGGAGATGAAAGTTGTTTAACTAACCAACTCAACTTTCATTCTAGCTTTAATTCTTCAACTTTTTAGTTTCTAAGAATTCCCCAATTTCTCAAAAATTTGGCTAATGCCTTAAATTTTCGAAAAAATTCGCCATAACCTCCTTTGTACACGGTGATCGGTAAAACCACAACTTGCCTCACAAGGCCCTCATCAATCCAAAAAAAAAAAACCAATCGGCTCATAAAATCATCAAAACCCAAGAGATACAGTAAATATGTACCTATTTGTCGAGCATACAATTTTATTTCTCTTCTTAACTTCCGTGCTATGAACTGTTCAATAGATATACATGTATATATATGCAATTCTATTTTAATTAATTCCAAATCTATTAAATACTGATGTTAAATTCGACTTAATTCAATATTTTCCTTACATTAGTTATATTATACAATACCGATACATTTTTAAAACAAAAAGCATCCATACGTTCATATAAGCATCATACATATGCATACATATATCCAAAATCCTAGTTCATTACATTAAAACCCAACTTTCTAGGAAGTCATGCCTCCTTCTTGCATAATTTCCAAAGTAGATAGCTCCTTTCCTTTGGATTTCTTATCACCCTTCTTTAACGGGCAATCTCGGGCTAGATGCCCTACTTCTTTGCATCGGAAGCATTACTTTTCTTTTCCTAGTTTTCTGGATTTTTTCTTTACATTTGGACACTTATCCACAAAATGTCCCATCTCTTTGCACTTGAAACAAACTATGTCCACTCTTATTTGTTTCTTTTTCTCCTTCTTTTTTTGGGACATAAAATTGCATAATGCCCTTCTTTTCTACATTTACGACTATAAACAACTGCGTGTGATCCTAAGTTCAACTCTCTTTCTTTTTCTGCTTTCTAGTGAGCTCTCCTTGCTTGTTTCGGAGTCATCCAAAATTCAGTATGAGATAAGCCATAGTCGTCCATATCCTACATTATATTTTATGATTTCATCAAGAGGGATAATATTATTTTATTTGACTTATTTCACCTTTCATTTTTCATATTGGTTTTATTAATTATCATTTCAATATTTTTATTAGTTGAATCAATAATCAAACATCACAACCAACAATCAATTTGTTGGTTAATTTTTCAAATGTATAACTTATATATATATACATATTCAAAAATCATATTTTCAGTGTCAAGTCATAAACAGTAAATTCAAGCTAAGCTTTGGTTCTCACACCAGTCAATTGGAAATTACATAGATACTCAATTTCGAAACTCGAACATAGACTCTAATGATGAGGCCTCATCATCGGAATCATCCCCGGGCGACTAGAGTGTGATTCTATATCTACCCAGTATATTTGAGACTTCGAATACACATATATTCAAAATTTTCATATACTCGATAGTCCAAATTTAATATAAAATGTTCAAATACAAATAATAAATATAAAATTTTCAAAACTAAATTCATTTTTAAAAATAACACTCTTCAAACTCATTCTAGGATACTACTGATCCTATCTCTAACGAGTTATTCTCATAGGATATTACTAATCCTATCTTTGATGAATTCTTTCGTTTGGTTCTAATGTTCTTGCTCTCGAGCTCTATAAAGCAAAGCTCTGATACCAAACTGAGACGACCCAAACTTCCCCTAACGGTAAAGCCCGGATTGAATTTAGAACACGACGCATCAGAACACGAACAGAAGAACATTTCACAGCTATTACAACAATTCACATCAAAGTACAAGAGCATTTCAGAGAACGAATAAATATTACACAACGGAAAAATAATATCAGAGATTAAAATATGTAGCAACGGAAATTTAAATGTATAATAAATATAATGCATAGAAGAAAATAACAACTGACACAATTGAATGAAATACAAGGATTCAAAGCTTTTCGAATATAGCTCCAGCTGTAATCCAGGATCCTATGAAACGAAATATCTACGAAAACCAAAACTACTAGTTGCCCATGCAATAAATATTGGCACCCAGATTTTAGGTAGAAAGAGTAAACTCCGAGTCATTCATGGGACTGGTGTGAGAACTAAAACAATTATTAACTTGATTTTAAATTTAGGTAAATCAAAGGACCATGCCGCTATCGCAGAACGGGTGTACTCACAAGAATACCAATGCATAAAAATAACAGCGTAATGCTAAAGAGAAAAATGAAGCTATTATAAGACTCACGTCCCATCACACAATGAACGCAGTCGAGGATAGAGTTTTCCTTTATAACAGCCAAATATGCTTGGCACGCGAAATTTATCTTTTATTATTACTATAAGTGAAGAAATCAACTTCAACTTCAAATATAAATGTATCAATCATAGACGACATGAATGTCCCATACCACTATGCCGCCAATAGTATACAACTAGAACTGTAAAATATCGTATTGGAAGTTTGGATTTCCATTATGATGGCTACTGATCCAAAAGATCGATCGCATAGTGCAATTCCCCACGGCTTACGTCCCAGGCATGAGAAAACGCCGTAATGCACATCCGCACTATATCTAGGTTATCGAGTATCTCCGCGACTTACGTCCCGTGCATGAGAAAACACCGCGTACTCTAACCTTCTGGGAATCGAAGGTGTGCCATATCCATACCAAGTGTGTAACAATCACACCCAGCCTATCTTAGTCGACTAAATCATCCATCTCGAAAGTGTACTGATCTAACCATCAGTTCACCACCATACCGGGGTGCGAGGCTCGCAAATTAACGCTACACAAAGCTGTGCTACTTAAAGCTATGCTTTGATCATCATCCACCAAACTATGCTTTTCAACAAAAGTTTGGATCACTGCATCTCAACATGTCACACTGTCAATCCATACCATATCTTTGATTTCTGCCGATATATAACCTCTAGGATCGTACGTCTCAAAGAAGGGTGTTAGGCAAGAGAATAAATTCTCCGCCACCAAACAGATATATATTTAGCAGAGATCAATGAATACAGCATAAAGGAATACAACGTCAGACATACCATCTATTTACAAGTCCGTTCTCGATCTGAACGAAACTTGAGGCACCTTATTCCTCGTCCCGTATGTCGAATATAGGAGAGAGGCCCTCACATATCCGAACAATCAATAAATACGTCCGTACGGCTACCACTGTAGCCCCTTCAAGGTAGCTACTCCAATCATGGGCATCAGTAGCAACCCATCCATTCGATGTGAAGATCGTCGGTCTTGCACCGTCTTCAATCTCTTCGACTGTTAGTCGTCGTAACAATTATTAAGAATGGGTTAAACTCGGTCTTTCCGAACAACTCGCGTATCTTATAATCAAGTGCTACAACAACACATCATACGCCTCATTCCAATCCAGAATATTCTTTTATTCATGTTTCTTTATTCTGAAAAGGTTCTCATTAATCTTATCAAAGATTACCACTTATAAACACACTGTTTAATCCATTTCTTTGGAAACCATTTCAGAAGATTTTATAGTATCTTTTCACAGTTTAAACCAAATTAAGGTTTATCAAACTAGTCGGGATTAACGTCTTACCGAAGTAATCATTCATTTTATTATCTCATCTCAACCTATTCATCCCATAGAGCAAAATTGGTAGTACTCCATATCTAACACCACTGTGTTATTAGTAAACTCAATTACCATTTCACATTCAAATCCAATTAAAGATTTATCTATCGCATGAAGTAAAACTGGTGATACTCCATTCTCAAACACTCAATTTAATTACCTTATTCACATTTCAATCTAATTAAAGATTTATTAAAACTCCACTTAGTTTTAATCTCCAAAAATCATTATTTAATGATTATTTAACTTTGGGAAATCAATTATGCCACATTGACAATCTATACTATAACATTGATTTCAACTAATATATAACCTTTAAGCTCGTACGTCTAAGAGAAGGGTGTTAAGCAAGAGAACAAATTCTGCGCCACCAAACAGATATATATTTAGTAGAGATCAACAAATACAGCTCGAAATACAATGTCAGACATGAAATCCTGTCTTTAATAGGGTTAAAGAAGAATGTCCTTCAAAACACAGTTCACAATAAAGCTAAAATCATATTCCATCAAACTGGAACTTTCATGGAAAATAGATCAATATATAATCAATATAAATTTTCGTATCAGACTAATAATATAAATGGAATAACGGAAAAGCCTTTAAAATTCCATATATAATAATGGTCTTCCTTCATAGAAGCTCATCTCGATTATCACTATATCGAATTCCATTCAATTCCAATTTAACATATTAAATTGGAAAAACTTTGCTTTGGAAAATTCCATTAACCTTAATTAAAAGATTATAAATTCCAAATCATATTATTCACTGTTACTTGGGTTAAAGAATTAATGTTATTTAAAATACCATTCACGAGAAATCCAAAAATCCAATGCTTTTATTCAATTCCAATTAAATAGTAATTAATTGGAAAACTTCACTAAATGTTAATTTAAATATTTATTCTTTTCTCAACTAATTTTAAGAACATTGTTAATAAAGACAACATTCACGACAATCCCAAAATCTAATTTGATATTAAATACAAGGCTCTGAATAGAAATTATATCGACTTATATTAAATATCAAATTCTAAAACCAACAAATATCATATTGCGAGTAACGATATATATATATATATATATATATATCTTCCAAACTCCTCAACAATATCTGTATAATCACGGAATCCAATATTGAAATATTCCGAAGATTATTTCTATTCCAAATCCATTCCAATTTATTCTTTGAAAAATTCTGGTTATTTTAAAACCATTTTCAAATCCAATTTGTTTATTTCTAAAAATAATTGGATTATTATTCTAGTTATTAACTAGTTCATTTCGATAAATATATATTTTTATCTTTTCAAAACCATAATTTTTCATCCAGAATCTTTCCAAAACCCTTATTATGAATTTACATAATTTTTCCATATTTTTAATAATTTTAATATCGCCCGTACAATTGGTTTCCAATAACGGTCATCGAACTGCATCCATAGCGACCTTTTCCAAAACTGATTTGGGCATATCTTAAAGTTCACCATTAGATTTTAAATCTCTTGTATTCATTGGAAATCTCTGTTCGATATGAGCCCAACAGTTTCGGTTTTAGGAGAATCCGACAGTCGGATCACCCGTTACGTTCATTTGAAGTTAATGGTCGAAATTCGCGAACGGTCGCTGCGCGTCGCGTTCTATTCAAACTATATAGATACATATATATAATATATATTTCGTCGATTTCCGTTTAAAACGTATTTCATAAATCGTTCATAAATTCATTTTAAAATGATTTCAACTTCCTTTTCAATTTTAAATCAAAATTGTATTTTCCATATCATTATAATTTTAAAATGATAATATTTTCAAAATATAAGATTTTGAAATCACTTTTCGACATTCATTATAAAATGAATAAAACCGACAAAAAATCCCGTTCGTGTTAAAACGGCGTTTAACTACTTAACACAGCTTCACATTTCAATATTTTCGTGTCCATCCAAAATCGGATATCAAAATCACATTTTGATTATTTACTGAATATTATTTTAAAATATTCGTTAATTCTGAACTGGAATCAGACTCAATTAATTACCATATAATTTCAGTTATATGGATTTCATACATCACATATATACAACAATAATGATAAAAAATCATTAAAAACACATCCAGAGTGCATTTTACAACTGTATAAGCATTAAAATAAATAAATAACGCTTATACAGTCTGTCAACCCATCGATTGACATACAGCTAAATATTGGGATTAGTGTGTGTCAAATATCATCCCAATACCCGTATGGGGTTTTCAAACAACAAATATTGTTTATTATTTGTGTAGTTGGGCGACGTGTAAAAATTATCATCCCAATCAAGATCAGTTAAATGTGTATACATAAACAAACCATTCGTTTTGTAAATGAATATTTATTTTATTTTCATGATAATTTATATATACATTTTATACAGATAATTTTATATACAATAATATCAATCAATGACAATCTCAATCACAATCCAAACAAACAATCAACCATGGTTTGTACAGAAAAATAGTGTTAGAGGCTAATAAGCCCCATTTGCAACCTATTGTATAATAACTATAAAATAATTTGAGTGAGAGAGAGTTATCACAATCGGTTTCCACTCGGTCATTATTTATTGGACAGTTGGATTTAAATCTCCTCTAAATTCTAACAAGCTTCAAATTGGACCTAAATAGTCTTGTTGTGAAGCTCTCGTCCCCACGATCGCAACGGATCCTGTTTCATGTGATTTGAGTTCGTATGAGAAAGATACAAATTTTTAAATGTTAATGATATTTTTAAAATTAATTAACAAAGAAATTAATTAAAAAAACTCTTCTTCCTCTGAATTAACACAGCCACTGTTGCATACGTGGGTTCCAAACTAGGATTGATTTTTTTGCTCAAATCATGCAGCTAGATGAAGATCGACCATTGCCACGTTGAAGTGCTTGGAGAATCGCGCCTTCGCCTCTGACAGTGTTGAACTCGGTGGCGGGATTATGGAGGAAATCGTTGGCGAACGGCGACTCTTTGAGAGAAAATTCCAATCAAAATACACAACTCCAGGTAGCAATACCCATATGGATCTGAAGAGGATGAAGAGTACTACAAAATTTCCTCAAGAATATTCCAATTTCATTGCGTGGATCCAGAGTTTGTGAGGATAGAAGTTATGAGCGATTTCCGTCATTCGGTTTTAATAGTGGCGCGATTTTTTAAAATGAATTAGGGTTATGGTGAATTCCTATTGGTTAATATATATATTTATTTTCTTTTCTTTTAATTCGAAAAAATGTCTGTTTATTGATACGAACTCCAAATCAAACCCAACGACTATCGCCTCTAGCTAAATACCCATATTCCGGACACAATTGGATATGTTTCGTAAGCCAATTCTATCATTTTGATCAGTTTTTATTAAATATAAATATAATATATATTGAATTCAAACGTACATTTTAATTTACCGGGGCCGCATCCTGGCTCCAAAAATTACAGAAAAATAAATCTAGCTATATTTTGACGATGCGGTCCTAACAAAACTAATTTTGTCGAATTTGGAGACTGTTTGAAAAATGGCCATTTTTTGGTTGATCCAATTCAAACTGAAACTGTTAAAACACATTTAAATTTACCACGCTCACATATTAAATCCATGAATTATGAAATTTGAAACCTAGCAATAATTTGACATTCCGGATCCAACAAAAGTGGTTTTGTCGAAAACGGAGGTCCTTTGCAAAATGGTTATTTTTAAGGGTCATATATTATATTAAAATATATATAAATTCCATAGCGACTATTTTAAATTTTAAACTGGATAACTTTCAATTTATAAAGTGAAATCTCAATTTCTTACATTCGTTAGAAAGATATAATTAAATCGACTCAAAAGTTTCTTGTTTTGCTGAAATCCGATTTATTTTGAATCGTGTACACTCATTTAAAGTTCAAAACCAAATTTTCAAACTACTGCGCCATTTCTAGTTCGTTTTATAATTAAAATAAATTTATACATTCTAACTTCGACTAAAATAAATTTTTAGTCGTTATTATTTAAAATAAATCATTTTAAATTCTTAAAATCCATTAAAATTTCTAAAATAAGATTTTTAAATTGGTTCTGAAATTCTGGGTTGTTGCATTAACTAACTAATATTTCTTGTAAATAGTAAGGAATGACAAATTTACGTTTATTACTCCAAATATCTACAACTTAAATTTCTATTACCATTTACAAAGTGTGTAACAACCCGAAAAATCGGAACCAATTAAAAAAAATATTTTGGCTATTTCTATGCATTTTGAATAGTTAAAATAATTTATTTTAAATAATAACGATTGAAATTTTATTTAAATCAAAGTTAGAACGAATATATATTTATTTTAATTTCAAAAGGAATTCGAAACAGCACGGTAGTTTGAAAAGTCAAATCTGAACTTTGACTGAATGTACAAGATTCAAAATTAAACGGATTTTAGTGAAACCAGAAATATCTAAATCTGTTTAAAAATATCTTTCCAACGAATCTGAAAAATCGAAATTTCATAGCGAGAATAAAAAGTTATGGCCAGTTGAATATTCAGAATAGTTGCCATGGAATATAGTATAATTTATAGCCCGTACAAATGGCCATTATACAAACGACCTCCGTTTTCGATGAAACCACTTTTGTCGGATCCGGAATGTCAAATAATTGCTAAGTTTAATTTTCCAGAATTTTTTGAATTAATTTGTGAGCGTAGTAAACTAAACTCTGATTTGATAATTTCTGTTGAATTTGATCGATCGTTAAAAATGCCATTTTTCAAACGGTCTCCAAATTCGACAAAATTAATTTTGTTAGAACTGTATCATCAAAACATAGCTAGATTTATTTTTTGGGAATTTTTGGAGTCCGTATGTGTCCCTGGTGAATTTAAATATGCGATCGAATTAATTTAATAAAGGATTTAAATTTTAAATTAAAGAAATCAGGCCAAAATAAATCATTTGTGCTGACGGGACCTAGCCCATTGGTTTCGAAACAGGGGTAATTAGGTAGGTACAACTCCTGTTGGACTGAAATTGGAGATGTTATGGATTTACGGGTTTTATTTGCAAAATGGGTGATTAAATATTATAAAAATACACTGTATAATACGAAACCCTAATACGCTATACTACAGTTGTCGCCGCCAGACTTCACCCACTAAAATCCCTAAATCCACTTAATAAAATTAGTCCATCCTTTAGACATTATCTAAGAGATTTTTATCCTCACGAATTCTATACGGATTGATCCTCCTCTGGTGGCACGAACTTCGAGAACCGACGCCCCGAAGTCGCGTCGTTCGCAGCGCCGCACCCCCAATACCCGCGATCGAGTTAGCCAGAAGTGGGCCCCCTACATGCGCCTTCCTGTGCTCTTCGTCGTGGCGGCATCCAATTGTCCTGAAGCCTGCTAATTTGAAGGCAAGATCCAACCCTAGTTTGGAACCAACTAGAAAAGTCACGGCCTGTGTTTCTAAGTGTAGAAGAAGGCGGTTTTGAAATTATATTACTTATTTAATTTTAAAATGTTATTAATACAATTTGAATCATAACTCACTCATATGAACTTTAAACAGAACGATTTTCGAAGCATTACGATCGTGAGCCCGAGATCTGCGTTTCTAGACTGAAAAGAACCAATTCTGAGCTGATCAAATTTTGGCCAAAATAGCAGATCTGAACCATTTAGATTCAAATAATAGAGAGAATTCTATTTTATTTTTATTTTTTAAGTAATTAGAATTTATCATGATTGTATTATCTTCGATCCGCTGTAAATTACTACATGATATGCTAGGCGATTTGATCTGTATTTGATATGTTATGTAGATCTGTTATTTTGGTGTTATTGTGTTATAATTAAATTTGCAATAAAAATGTATCATACATTTTGTCACTTGGATTAAATTAGAATTTTCAATCAAAAATGAAATATTCCCTATTATACATTTTAGTTGAATCAAATTTTTCAACAAAAAAGGAACTATACATTTTATTATTGGGTTGAATTAAAATTTTCAATCAAAATGAATTATGCACCTTTGTTACTTAATTGAATTAGAATACATTTTATTATTGGGTTGAATTAGAATTTTCAATCAAAATGAAATATGCACCTTTGTTAATTGATTGAATTAGAATACATTTTATTATTGGGTTGAATTAGGATTTTCAATCAAAATGAAAAATGCACCTTTGTTAATTGATTGAATTAGAATTTTCAATCAAAGTGAAATATACAACTTTGTTATTTGATTGAGTTAGAATTTTCAATCAAAATGAACTATCAAATTTTGTCATTTTGTTGAATCAAAATTTTTCAACAAAAAAGAAATACAAATTTCTATCATTTTATGGAATTATTATAAAAATAGAAATATGCATGTTTTTTTTTTAAAAAATAAGAACATTACATTAAAAATTTCACATTTTTAATGTAATGTTAGAAAATAGAAAATGTACATGTTTTAAATAAAAACATGATTTCATTAAAAATTTACATTTTTAATGTCAAGATTATAAAAATAGAAAATGTACATGTTTTGAATAAAAAATGATTTCATTAAAAATTTACATTTTTAATGTCAAGATTATAAAAATAGAAAATGTACATGTTTTGAATAAAAAATGATTTCATTAAAAATTTACATTTTTAATGTAAAGAATAGAAAAATAGAAAATGTACATGTTTTGAATAAAAACAAGATTTCATTAAAAATTTACATTTTTAATATCAAGATTATAAAAATAAAAAATGTACATGTTTTGAATAAAAACATGATTTCATTAAAAAATTACATTTTTAATGTCAAGAATAGAAAAATAGAAAATGCACATGTTTTGAATAAAAACATGATTTCATTAAAAAATTACAATTTTAATGTCAAGAATAGAAAAATAGAAAATGTACATGTTTTGAATAAAAATATGATTTTATTAAAAATTCATATTTTAGTGTCAAGAATGAAATATAGAAAAATGTTCATGTTTAGGAAAAAAAACATGGTTACTTTGAAATTAACATTTTTATGTTATAAATAATAATAAAAGTGTTCATGTTTTAAAAAGAAAACATGTTTTATATTAAAAATTCACTTTTTAATGTAATAATGTAAGTTGGACAAACATGCATGTTTTCAAAATAAAACATGTTTACATTAAAAACTTTGTTTTTAATGAAATGGATAAAATCACATTTATATTTACATTGCATATATTAGAGTTTATATGCATTGTTTAAATTACATTTACATTTACATTATATATATTAGAATTTATATGCATTGTTTAAATTACATTTATATTTACATTGCATATATTAGAATTTATATGCATTGCTAATATCACATTTATATTTACATTGCATATATTAGAATTTATATGCATTGTTTAAATTACATTTATATTTACACTTCATGTATTAGAATTTATATGCATTGTTTAAATTACATTTATATTTACATTGCATATATTAGAGTTTATATGCATTGTTAAAATCACATTTATATTTACATTGCATATATTAGAGTCTATATGGATTGTTTAAATTACTATTATATTTACATTGCATATATTAGAATTTATATGCATTGCTAAAATCACTTTTATATTTACATTGCATATATTAGAATTTATATGCATTGCTAAAATCACATTTATATTTACATTGTATATATTATAATTTATATGCATTGTTTAAACAACATTTATATTTACATTGCTATAATAGAGTCTATGTACATTGTTTAAATTATTTTTATATTTACATTGCATATATTAGAATTTATATGTATTGCTAAAATCACATTTATATTTACATTGCATATATTAGAATTTATATGCTTTGCTAAAATCACATTTATATTTACATTTCATATATTAGAATTTATATGCATTCTTTTAATTACATTTATATTTACATTGCATATATTAGAATTTATATGCATTGTTTAAATTATATTTATATTTACATTGCGTATATTAGAGTTTATATGCATTGCTAAAATTACATTTATATTTACATTTGCATATATTAGAATTTATACGCAAAGTTAACTTGTCATTGGTTCAATTTTCATGTAAATGATATGCCAACAAAAACATTCTTTATTTGGCATATTAAAAACATTAGTGGAATCGTCGAATTGTATATATTTATATATAATTATGTATATAAATTAAAATTAAAATTAAACGAATCCCATGCGGTAGTTCACGTTTCGGAATCGTAACTTTAAACGATTATACTGAAAGATCAAACCGTCAGATTTTCCCAAAACTAGAACCATTAGGACCGCTTTAGGAAGATCTTTCCAACGATATAAACTTTGTTAAAATCCAACGGTTAGATTTCTGGATAAGTGTAAACCAAATTTTGATAAAAACAACGCTAGGGCCGCCTATTGACCCAAAGCGTCATTAAATTAGTTTAGCTACTTTTATATAAATAAAAGTAGCGATAAATCATTATTAAATACTATTAACAATATGAAATGTTTTTAAACTATATATATATATGCGAAAATCATTTGAAAAGACCGAGTTTAATCTCATTTCAAATGATTATATGGCGATTTAAATCAAAGATATTGAAGACGGCGATTGAAGATCGACGATCTTCACATCGAAAGGATGACTACTGATGCCCGAGCTGGTTAGCTCCCAGTAAAGGGTTAAAGTGGTAGTTGTCCGAACGTACTTGTTGATTATCCGCTATGCGAGCACCTCTCTTCCATATTGGACATACGGGACGAGCAATAAGGTGACTCTGATTTCGTTCAGACCCAAAACGGACTTGTAAATGGATGTGTGTCCGACATTGGATTTCATTCCATGTAAATTAAATTTATTTCTATTTAATATATATCAGTTGGTGGCGGAGAATTTATTCTCTTGCTTAACACCCTTCTCTGAGACGCATGAGCTCAAAGGATATATATTGGTAGTTATCGATCGCATGGCGTGAATTGTCAATGTGACATGCCAAGATGCAATTGATCGAGGCTTTTGTTGAAAAGCAGAGCCTTGTGGATGATGATCAAAGCATAGCCTATTTCGGCATAGCTTTTTGTATAACGTTACCTCGTGAGCCTCACACCCCAGTAAGAGTCAGTAACCGGACAAGGGAACGCAGGGAGTGCACACGTTTCTTTCTAGCTAGGAGTGGTATCGGGGTTTTTCAAGCCCTGACATTTTACTTATGTGGTTGATGGAATGAGGCGACTCGGATTTATTGGTCGATTGTGACCATTTTATAGGTCCAATAGGATCGCGAAGCGTGTGTTCAGGCATAACTAATCCACTAAAGTATTTGTGGACTAGCCCTGCAGTATCCAAGGGTTCGTCAGCATCCGAATCCTGAGACATTGCTACAGTGTCTCGAATCGGTTAGGAGATCGTCCCTAGCCTTGACTCACGATGGAAATCCAATCTCCAATACGACATTACGGTTTTGATTGTAAACCTATATATGGCGACATAGTATATGGTAGTTATGCCGTATAGGATTGATACATTTACTTTGAAGTATTTTTGAAACATATTAGACACTAATAATAATATTAAAAATATTATTTTCTATGTATCAAGCATTTTTGGTCATTATAAGGTAAAACTCTATCCTCCAGTTTGCGTTGCATTGTGCGATGGGACTTGAGTCTTATAATGATTTCATTTTAATGATTTCATTTTCTAAAAAGCATTGTGTTGTTTTTGAAATAAAATTTATTAAAACATATGCACTGGTAATCCAATAGAGTAAACCCGTTCCGCGGTAGCGGCGTGGTCCTGTGATTAGCCATATTGTTAGTTAAGAAAGATTTCTCATACCAGTCCCATGACAGACTCGTAGTTTGTTTCACTTTGCAAACTCGGGTGCCCTCTTTCCACACGGGCAGCCAAATGACAGGTTTAGGTATGGATACATCCGGGGTTGGAGCTTTCTTAAGGAAGAAGATGAAGAATCTTTTCCTTTTTATCTTTTTATTTCTCTTTTTGTTGAGACTTTTATTTGCTAAGTGTATCCTATAACTGCGTACTCTGATGTCTTTGATGTTATGTTGTGATGACATACTTATTTCCAATGCAATGGTTTATGTGTTACGCTATTATCTGAAATCTATTATTGTTGTAATTATGTTATGCTCCTATGGTTATCCTTGCTTTCGTACTATAGAAGTTTGGGGTCGTCACAGTTGGTATCAAAGCTAAAGGTTAACCTTAGCTTCGGAGTATAACATTTCTAGAATAATTCGTCTAGATAGAATCAGTAGCATTCTAAGACGAGTAGCTCATTGGAGATAGGATTAGTAATGTCCTAAAATGAGCATAGCAGAATAGAACATATTAATCGGTCATTACATCATTATCATCTTATCATATGTCTCCACTTTTAATTTTCCTTTAAAATTATCATTTCTGTTAGTCTAACTCTTTCCTTGATGATACAAAACTAACTAGGAAATGAGCACTAGAGCACGAGCTAAAGCCCGAGGCAGAGGTGGGGATAAAGGGCCAACTAGAGTTGAGACTCCTACTGCTCAGGGACAGCCCACTCCCGAGGCTGTAACACCACCTCCACCCCCGCAGCCGTTTGATTTGGATAAAATGTCCAAGAAGTTCAGAAATCTAGGAGGCGTATCCTTTACCAGACGAGAGACTATGATTGAGGCACATGCATGGTTAAAGAACTGCGAGAAAATCTTTGAAGGCTTGGAATTGGAAGATCAATGCAAGCGCTTGTTGGCAACATGGCTATTGAAGGACGAAGCTGAAAAGTGGTGGGATACAGTCAAAATTGGCAGTAATGTGGCCGACATGTCTTGGGCCAGATTCAAAGAACTCTTCAACGATAAGTATATCCCTCCGCAGGAAGTAGAGAGGCTCCATGATCAATTTGCAAATTTGCAGCAGGGTGATATAACTATTTCAGAATATGTGCGGAAGTTCGAGGAACTTTCACGCTACGCTCCAAAGTTAGTTCAGGAACCAGTGCAGAAGAACAAGAGATTTATCAATGGCCTCTCCAAGAAATACGTGAACAGGGTCACTGCTCACATCAAGCCCCCCTTTAATGAAGTGATCAAGATGGCTTGCCGCTATGAGGATAATGACAGAAATGCACAGCAGGAGCGTGAAAAGAATCAGAACAACAACAAAAGAACGCAAGTTGATAAGAAAGCAGAGGCAAGCGATTCTTTTACCGCCAAGCCCCAAGGGAAGAAGAGGGACAAATCCAAGGTGAAATGCTTCAATTGTCAGAAGATAGGGCACTTTGACTACGAATGCCGAGCTCCGAAGAAATCAAGAAGGATGAGTCTGGACCGAGTCAGATTAGCGGACAGAATTGTCGTGGCCCCAGAGAATGCTTTAATTGCCACAAGCCTGGGCATCTTATCAAGAATTGTCCATTGCTAAAGAAAACTGAGGTGGCGCATGTCTATGATGGAGCGGCTACATCGGCTTCTTCCGAAGGAGAAGGTAAACCTAAAGTTTTAGGAGGTACTCTTAACATTCAGAACATTCCTATTATAGTTTTGTTTGACACTGGTGCATCAAGAAGTTTCATTTCTAGTGACACGATTAAAAAGCTTAAATTAAAACCAAGAAAACTTAAAGAACCGACTAGAGCCCATAGTCCGATAGGAAGTTCACTTATTCTCGACTAGTATTGTAGAGTGCCTGTTTCTTATTCCTATTTCCAATTTCCTTTTAATTTGATCATCATGAATTTCTCCGGGTATGATATCATACTTGGAATGGATTGGCTAACGAAGTATGAGGCCGAGGTACTATGCGCTGAAAGAGTAGTCAGAATTAAAACCAAATTCGAAAATATTATGGCTATACCGTGCCATAACTCAGCCACAGATAGGAAAGAATTTTGGTCTTCTCTAGAAGTCACTCCTACTTCTATTGAGGATATTCCTGTCATCAGAGATTATGCGGATGTGTTTGAAGAAGTTGACAGCTTACCTCCATGCAGAGAAATCAACTTCAGGATTGACTTAGTTCCGAATGCAAGGCCCATTGTGCATCCAATTCGGAGAATGACACTGAAAGAAAAAGAGGAGCTGAGCAATCAAAATAAACAGCTTTTGTGGAAGGGTCTGATCAGGCCTAGCTTCTCAAATTAGGAGGAAGCAGTGGTGTTTGTCCCAAAGTCATATGGTACCCTCGGACTATGTGTGGACTACCGTGACCTAAATAAGCAGACACTGAAAAATAAATATCCACTACCATGCATTGATGATCTGTTGGACCGCTTGAATGGAGCACAAGTATTCTCTAGGATGGACCTAGCTACAGGCTTCCACCAATTACGCTTTGCTAAAGAATGTGTCCCTTTGACTGCTTTCAGAGGGCCAGACTTATTCTATGAATGGCTAGTAATGCCCTTCGGCTTATGCAATGCTCCAGCATACTTTGTTGATCTGGTGAACAGAGTATTCCAAGATGTTTTAAACAAATTCGTGCTGATGTTCATCGATGACATCCTAATCTTTTCTAAAACCACTGTTGAACACGAAAAGCATCTGAAAGAAGTCTTGGAGATTTTGCGAGGAAATGTGTTGAAAGCAAAATTCTCTAAATGCATATTCTGGCAAGAAGAGGTGAAATTCCTCGACCGTGTTGTTTCAAAGGAAGGCATTTCAGTAGACCCAGGAAAGATCTCAGCCATCCAAGATTGGAAGCAGCCTAGCACTCCTACAGAAGTCAGAAGTTTCTTAGGACTGGCTGGCTATTATCGGAAATTCGTTAAGGATTTCTCGAAATTATCTTGTCTATTGATGAAGCTGACTAAGAAGCATACAAAGTTCATTTGGACACCTGAATGTGAGGCAGCTTTCCAAGAGATAAAATGGAGGTTGATCACTGCTCCTGTGTTGACCATTATTGATGGCAATCAGGATTTGAAAGTCTAGACAGATGCTTCTAGAGAAGGTTATTCTTTTTACCTAAATAAACATGTCAGAGATGACATTTTTTTTCAATGTCAAATCTTATTTTAACTTGTTATCCTTTTACCTATTTAAGGTATTGGTGCGGTGTTAATGCAAAGGGACAAAGTAGTCGCATATGCTAGCCGCCAGTTGAAACCACATGAGAAGAAATACCCCACTCATGATCTTGAGTTGATGGCCATCATATTTGCTCTTAAGATATGGAGGCACTATCTATTGGGTGAGAAGTTCGAGCTGTATACTGATCACAAATCCTTGAAGTATCTGTTCACCCAAAAAGATTTGAACTTGAGGCAGCAACGTTGGGTTGAATTTCTTGCGGCCTATGACCTGGATATCCTATATACTCCAGGGAAAGCCAATGTAGTAGCCGATGCACTCAGTAGGAAGAATACAGCCAGCACCAGTCTTATCCTCTCCAATCTCATTATTACACCTTCCTTGATCGATAAGATCTCTACTCTTTAGAAGAATGATGAACTTATTCAGAGAATTAGCAAAAAAGTTAGGGAATGCGAGCGCATGAGTTTCCAGATTGACGACAAAGGGGTTCTAAGGCTATTGGGTCAAATTTGTGTTCCAAACCTTCCTGAGCTCAGAAGGGAAGTAATGGATGAATGTCATAAATCTAAACTCAGCATTCATCCGGGGTGAGAAAGATGTATCATGACCTCAAACGCACATTTTGGTGGAGATCTATGAAGAGAGACATTTCCATATATGTTGCTAGATGTCCAACCTTCCAGCAAGTCAAAAGCGATCAGCAGAAGCTAGCAGGATTGTTGCAACCACTAGAGGTTCCAGGTTGGAAGTGAGACCAAATTTCTATGGACTTTATTGATGGCTTGCCCCGAACTAGAAAAGGCAATGATAGTATATGGGTGATTGTAGACCTCTTCACAAAGACTGCCCATTTTATCCCTGTCAAATCTAACAGAACAGCTCGAAGTTTGGCGCAACTTTATTTCAAAGAGATTGTCAGACTAAATGGAGTTCCCAGTAGAATCCTTAGTGATCGCGATCCGATATTTGCTAGCAAATTCTAGGAAGCATTCCAAGAAGAGCTTGGGACCAAGTTGAATATGAGCACCGCTTATCATCCTCAGACAGATGGCCAGACTGAGAGGGTGAACCGCATATTAGAAGACTTGTTGCGAGCATGCATCCTTTATTTTGGCGAGTAATGAGAAGATCATTTGCACTTGGTTGAATTCTCTTATAATAACAGCTACCAAGCAAGCTTGCAGATGTCGCCATTCGAAGCATTATATGCAGGCCATACAGATCTCCCACATGTTGGGTGGAACCCGGCAATCCATTAGTAGTGGGTCCCGACATGATTCGTGAAGTATCAGATACAGTTGATTTTATTAAGAAGCAACTACTGGCTGCTCAAAGCCGACAGAAGAGCTATGCAGACTCACGAAGAAGGGATTTAGATTTCTCTGTTGGTGATCTTGTATACTTGAGGGTTTCCCCACTGAGAGGTGTAATTCGATTTGGGAAGACTGGGAAGTTGGCACCGAGATTCATTGGTTCATTTCCTATTCTCGAAAGGATTGGAACCCTCGCTTATAGGTGCAGTTGCCTGATTGGTTGTCAGGGGTTCATGATGTATTCCATGTGTCTCAACTTCGGAAGCATGTTCATGATCCGGACTTAGTTGTGGAGGAAGCAGCACAACAAGATTTGGAGATTACCCTGAGCTTAGCAGTAAGGAGGGAGCCAGTGAAAATGTTGGTAAAGAGACCCGAGTTCTGAGGAACAAGAGGATCCACCTAGTCAAAGTGCAGTGGAGCGGGGATCATAGAGACTGTACATGGGAGACTGAGGATACCATCAAACAGGCTTATCCTAAGTGTATAATGGACATCTCTGAGTAACTCTTGTGTTGAGATACATTTACAATACCATGCATTTTCCGTTTTGTTTCCTACTTTACTATTGTTTCCTTTTCGGGGATGAAAAGCTATAAGTTGGGGAGATTGTAACAACCCAGAAAATTAGAACCAAATTAAAATTTTTATTTTGGCTATTTCAATGCATTTTGAATAGTTAAAATAATTTGTTTTAAAAACTAACGATTAAAATTTTATTTAAATTGAAGTTAGAACGAATATATTTATTTTAGTTTCAGAAGGAATTAGAAATAGCACGGTAGTTTGAAAAGTCAAATCTGAACTTTGACTAAATGTACATGATTCAAAATTAAATGGATTTTAGTGAAACCAAAAATATCTTTCCAACGAATCCGAAAAATCGAAATTTCATAGCGGGAATAAAAAGTTATGGCCAGTTGAATATTCAGAATAATCGCTATGGAATATAGTATAATTTATAGCCCGTTTAAATGGCCATTATACAAATGACCTCCATTTTTTATGAAACCACTTTTGTCGGATTCGGAATGTCAAATTATTGCTAAGTTTAATTTTCCAGAATTTTTGAAATTAATTTGTGAGCGTAGTAAATTAAACTCTGATTTGATAATTTTTGTTGAATTTGATCGACCGTTAAAAAGGACATTTTTCAAATGGTCTCCAAGTTCGACAAAATTAATTTTGTTAGAACCATATCGTCAAAACATAGCTAGATTTATTTTTCGGGAATTTTCGGAGTCCGTATGTGGCTCCGATGAATTTAAATATGCGATCGAATTAATTTAATAAAGGGTTTAAATTTTAAATTAAAGAAATTAGGCCAAAAACTATCGTTTGGGCTGACGAGACCTAGCCCATTGGTTCCGGAATATGGGCAATTAGGTAGGGGCAACTTCTGTTGGAATGAAACTGGAGTTGTTATGGATTTACGGGTTTATTTGCAAAATGAGTAATTAAATATTATAAAAATACACTGTACAATACGAAACCCTAATACGCTATACTACAGTTGCCGCCGCCACCTCCTTTTCCATGGCTGAATTTGCTCCAGACTTCACCCACTAAAATCCCTAAATCCACTCAATAAAATTAGTCCATCCTTTAGACATTATCGAAGAGATTTTCATCCTCTCGAATTCTATACGGATGATCCTCCTCTGGTGGCACGAACTTCGAGAACCGACGCCCCGAAGTCGCATCGTTCGCAGCGCTGCACCCCCTAATACCCGCGATCGAGTTGGCCAGAAGTGGGGCCCTTGCGTACGCCTCCATGTGCTCTTCGTCGTGGCGGCATCCAATTGTCCTGAAGCCTGCTAATTTGAAAGCAAGATCCAACCCTAGTTTGGAACCAATTAGAAAAGTCACGGCCTTTGTTTCTGAGTGTAGAAGAAGGGGGTTTTGAAATTATATTATATATTTAATTTAATTTTAAAATGTTATTAATACAAATTAAATCATAACTCACTCATATGAACTTAGAACTGAACTATTTTCGAAGCATTGCGATCGTGAGCCCGAGATCTGCGTTTCTAGACTGAAAAGAACCAATTCCGAGCTGATCAAATTTTGGCCAAAATTGCAGATCTGAACCATTTAGATTCAAACGACAGTGAGAATTATATTTTAGTTTTAATTTTTAAATAATTAGAATTAATCATGATTGTATTATCATCGATCCGTTGTAAATTACTACATGCTATGCTACGCGATTTGATCTGTATTTGATATATTATGTAGATCTGTTATTTTTGTGTTACTGTGTTATAACTAAATTTGCAATAAAAATGTATCATACATTTTGTCACTTGGATTGAATTAAAATTTTCAAACAAAAATGAAATATTCCCTTTTATACATTTTTGTTGAATCAAATTTTTCGACAAAAAAGGGATCATACATTTTATTATTGGGTTGAATTGAATTTTCAATCAAAATGGAATATGCACCTTTGTTAATTGATTGAATTAGATTTTTCAATCAAAATGAAATATACAACTTTGTTATTTTGATTGAGTTAGAATTTTGAATCAAAATGGACTATCACATTTTGTCATTTTGTTGAATCAAAATTTTTCAAGAAAAATGAAATACAAATTTCTATCATTTTATGGAATTATTATAAAAATAGAAATGTTCATGTTTTTTTTGTAAAAAAAAGAACATTACATTAAAATGTTCACATTTTAAATGTAATGTTAGAAAATAGAAAAGGTACATGTTTTGAATAAAAACATGATTTCATTAAAAATTTACATTTTTAATGTCAAGATTATAAAAACAGAAAATGCACATGTTTTGAATAAAAACATGATTTCATTAAAAATTTACGTGTTTAATGTCAAAAATAGAAAAATAGAAAATGTACGTGTTTTGAATAAAAACATGATTTTATTAAAAATTTACATTTTTAATGTTAAGATTATAAAAATAGAAAATGTACATGTTTTGAATAAAAACATGATTTCATTAAAAATTTACATTTTTAATGTCAAGAATAGAAAAATAGAAAGTGTACATGTTTTGAATAAAAACATGATTTAATTAAAATTTACATTTTTAATATCAAGAATAGAAAAATAGAAAATGTACATGTTTTGAATAAAAACATGATTTCATTAAAAATTCATATTTTAGTGTCAAGAATGAAATATAGGAAAATGTTCATGTTTAGGAAAAAAACAACATGATTACTTTGAAATTAACATTTTTAATGTAATGTTATAAAAAATAAGAAAAGTGTTCATGTTTAAAAAAAA
This sequence comes from Allium sativum, assembly GCA_030737875.1. Taxonomy (NCBI): domain Eukaryota; kingdom Viridiplantae; phylum Streptophyta; class Magnoliopsida; order Asparagales; family Amaryllidaceae; genus Allium; species Allium sativum. The sequence continues at coordinate 252,266,180 of CM060927.1, read as the reverse complement.
AACATGTTTTACATTAAAAATTCACTTTTTAATGTAATAATAGAAGTTGGAAAAAATGCATGTTTTCAAAATAAAACATGTTTACAATTAAAACTTTGTTTTTAACGAAATGGATAAAATCACGTTTATATTTACATTGCATATACTATAGTCTATATGCATTGTTTAAATTACATTTATATTTACATTATATATATCAGAATTTATATGCATTGTTTAAATTACATTTATATTTACATTGCATATATTAGAATTTATATGCATTGCTAAAATCACATTTTTATTTACATTGCATATATTAGAATTTATATGCATTGTTTAAATTACATTTATATTTACATTGCATATATTAGAATTTATATGCATTGTTTAAATTACATTTATATTTACATTGCATATATTAGAATTTATATGCATTGTTTAAATTACTATTATATTTACATTGCATATATTAGAGTTTATTTGCATTGTTAAAATCACATTTGTATTTACTTTGCATATATTAGAGTCTATATGCATTGTTTAAATTACTTTTATATTTACATGGCATATATTAGAATTTATATGCATTGCTAAAATCACTTTTATATTTACATTGCATATATCAGAATTTGTTTGCATTGGAAAAATCACATTTATATTTATATTGCATATAATAGAATTTATATGCATTGTTTAAATTACATTTATATTTACATTGCATATATTAGAGTCTATATGCATTGTTTAAATTACTTTTATATTTACATTGCATATATTAGAATTTATATGCATTGCTAAAATCACATTTATATTTACATTGCATATATTAGAATTTATATGCATTGCTAAAATCACATTTATATTTACATTGCATACATTAGAATTTATATGCATTGTTTAAATTACATTTATATTTACATTTCATATATTAGAATTTATATGCATTGTTTAAATTACATTTATATTTACACATATATTAGAGTTTATATGTTTTGTTAAAATTACATTTATATTTACATTTTCATATATTAGAGTTTATATGCAAAGTTTACTTGTCATTGGTTCAATATTTATGTAAATGAAATGTTTTTTTTTGACAACACGTAGATATGATATGCAAACAAAAACTTTCTTTATTTGGCATATTAAAAACGTTAGTGGAATCGTCGAATGATATATATTTATATATAATTACATATATAAATATAAACTAAAATTAAACGAATCGCACGCGGTAGTTAGCGTTTCAGACTCGTAACTTTATACGATTATACCAAAAGATCCAACCGTCGGATTTTCCCAAAACTGGAACCGTTAGGACCGCTTTGGGAAGATCTTTCCAACTATATAATCTTTATTAAAATCCAAGGGTTAGATTTCTAAATTAGTGTAAATCAAATTTTGATAAAAACAACGTAAGGGCCGCCTATTGAGTCGAAGCGTCGTTAAATTAATTTAGCTACTTTTATATAAATAAAAATAGCGATAAATCGTTATTAAATACTATTAACGATATGAAATGTTTTTAAACTATGTATATACATATATATTCGAATATCATTTGTAAAGACCGAGATCAATCTGATTTCAAATGATTATACGGCGATTTAAATCAAAGATATTGAAGACGGCGATTGAAGACCGACGATATTCACATCGAAAGGATGACTACTGATGCCCAGCATTGGTTAGCTCCCAGTAAAGGGTTAAAGTGGTTGCTGTCCGGACGTACTTGTTGATTGTCCGCTATGCGAGCACCTCTCTTCCATATTGGACATACGGGACGAGGAATAAGGTGACTCCGGTTTCGTTCAGACCTAGAGCGGACTTGTAAATGGATGTGTTTCCAACATTGGATTTCATTCCATGTAAATTAAATTGATTTCTATTTAATATATATCAGTTGGTGGCAGAGAATTTATTCTCTTGCTTAACACCCTTCTCTGAGATGCAAGAGCTCAGATGATATATATTAGTAGTTATCGATCGCATGGCGTAAATTGTCAGTGTGACATGCCAAGATGCAATTGATCGAGGCTTTTGTTGAAAAGCAGAGCCTTGTGGATGATGATCAAAGCATAGACTATTTCGACATAGCTTTGTGTATAACGTTGCCTCGCGAGCCTTACACCCCGATAAGAGTCAGAAACGGGATAAGGGAACGCAGGGAGTGTACACGTTTCTTTCTAGCTAGGAGTGGTATCAGGATTTTGCAAGCCCTGAAATTTTACTTATGTGGTTGATGGAATGAGGCGCCTCGGATTTATTGGTCGATTGTGACCATTTTATAGGTCCAATAGGATCGGGAAGCGTGTGTTCAGGCATAACTAATCCACTAAAGTATTTGTGGACTGGCCCTGCAGTATCCAAGGGTTCGCCAGCGTCTGAATTCTAAGACATTGCTAGAGTGTCTCAAATCGGTTAGGAGATCGTCCGTAGCCTTGACTCATGATGGAAATCCAATCTCCAATATGACATTACAGTTTTGATTGTAAACCTCTATATGGCGACATAGTATATAGTAGCTATGCCGTCTAGGATTGATACATTTACTTTGAAGTATTTTTGAAACATATTAGAACTAATAATAATATTAAAAATATTATTGTCTACGTATCAAACATTTTTGGTCATTATAAGGTAAAACTCTATCCTCCAGTTTGCGTTGCATTGTGCGATGGGACTTGAGTCTTATAATGATTTCATTTTCTAAAAAGCATTGCGTTGTTTTTGAAATAAAATTTATTAAAACATATGGCAATCCAATGGAGTAAACCCATTCCGCGGTAGCGGCGTGGTCCTGTGATTAGCCATATTGTTAGTTAAGAAAGATTTCTCATACCAGTCCCATGACTGACTCGTAGTTTGTTTCATTTTGCAAACTCAGGTGCCCTCTTTCCACACGGACAGCCAAATGACAGGTTTAGGTACGGACACATCCTGGATTGGAGCTCGCTTAAGGAAGAAGATGAAGAACCTTTTCCTTTTTGTGTTTTTATTTCTCTTTTTGTTGAGACTTCTATTTGCTAAGTGTATCCTGTAACTGCGTACTCTGATGTCTTCGATGTTATGTTGTGATGACATACTTATTTCCAATGCAATGGTTTATGTGTTACGCTGTTATCTGAGATCTATTATTGTTGTAATTATGTTATGCTCCTATGATTATCCTTGCTTTCGTACTACGGAAGTTTGGTGTCGTCACAAAGTGCCTTCCAATTTTTTCTAATATTTACATTTAAGACCATACATTTATTAATTACATAATATGAAAATTACTTAAGTACTTTTAGCAAACTGTTATTCATTGATTCATCTAATAAAACATATCAATATTAACTATTCATGTTGACGGAATTGAGAAAAAAATTCATTTAGATATATAAATATGTCAATCATATAACATAAATTATATGCAGGAAAATTGGTAAGGATGAAATTGTGGGCTTTTTCAAGTTTAATGACAAACCATCTAAAAACTATTGATATAGATGAAGCGTTAATAATTTTAAAAAAATCCTTACTTATATACCCTACTTCTCATCTTTTTCTTCATCGTCTGACTATTTATATTTGATTGCGCTATTTAAACGAACCCTAATCTCTGCGCGCTATTTCTTTTCACTTCATCTATCTGATTATTCTTTTTTGATCGCACTATTTTAAACGAACTTTAATTTACGTGCGTTCATTGAAATTGAAATTTGTGTGTGTTCAAGATTGATCGATCTCCATTTCAAGCTGGTTTGGGTTAGATTCATGTTCGAATTCGTATAGTTAATACTTTTTTTTAAATCTATTTCATCGACATTTTAACTCATTTTGAAAATTTGTGATCAACTTTAAAGTTTTTTGTTCATTATTGATGATTAATGACATGTTTGGGCAGTAACAGCAGATTTGATATCATTTTTTTTGTTATTGTTGGATAAATGTTACTTTTTATTTTTGATTAAAATATTGTTTATGTATTGTTCCACAGTTATTTACATGATTTACATTGCATTCATTGAAATTGTATTGCTGTATTTTGTTTTGTTTATTTCAAGTTATGGGTATCGGTTTTTGTTTTTTTAGTATCAGTTTTAATTATATGAAGAGTGTAATTGTATTTTTTTAATTCTTCTATTTTTGAAATTTTAGTTGATACATAGTTCTTATAGTTTCATTCATCATAATTGTATGAATTGAACAACGGATTTTTTAATCAAACAATTCATGAACTTTGATTTTATGTCATTTTTGTTTTAAATTATTTACAGTTATTGAGTGTTAGTTGTTTATCCCTAATTGGTGTATCAAATCTTCATGAGACGTACAGGACAATCGCTCTAGAGTTTAGACTTACATGAGCGATCTAATACATTTGGGTCGTTCAGATAAAGTAGAAGGTAGTCACTCATGACCAAAGCTAAGCATATCAATGAATAACACAAAACATCGAAATTGATGGGTCCCGCATCAGTCATACAGCTAGGCTCGACTATGCCAAAGGGCAAGGCGTCCCCAGCAAGCTCAGGGTATTCATACTTAAAATATGGATCACCCGCTCTGATATCCAAGGGTCGTCTGCGCGTAACCTAGAGTATAGCGAATGAGCGCAGCTTAGAGAACCGGCCGTCTATGTCCAAAGAAGTCGGTCGCTTATATCAAGAAACGCAAAGATGATAAGAGTGTTCGCACACATGATAGCTTTATAAGTTTCGATCGGTCGCCCATCTACCATCAGATATATATGCTCCAACCAGGCAGTTGCAAAAGGCTTAACAAAATCCAGTCGATCATTCTTATACTAACCGGGAAGTTTTGACAAGTCGCGCCTATGCACTTATTGCCTGTCCATCTATTCAATATGCCAAGGCTGAGGCAATCACTTGTTCCTATGCATCTACTCGCTCCTACGAAGTCGCTTATCCAAGACAGCTAGAAACAATTGTCATCAGTTGGCTACAGCTAAGTAGTGGCATATTGGTGATTAATAATCTAGGCGATCTATTGCCTACAAAGAGGAACTTTAATTCATTTCTTTGGGGGAGCTGACCTATAAATAGATCATGGATGCCACTGGAAAGGGGGGACTTCTGGCCACCATGAAGTGCTACTAAATTCCATCCTCAGCCATTTCAACGATGATCATGATCTCCATTCCAAGGTCTTTCATCCACTTGGCCATGGTGTCCATTCAAATCCTGTAAATGAAAAAGATTGAAGGCATTCTCTTCCTCCGTCACTCATCCATCCTTTTCCTCCGTAGACTCCGCCATTCTTTCATCGAATCCCGCGAATCTAAGCAAATATTGTATGTGAAAGCGAGAATATATCGAGAGAACGAGGAGTTGTATGAAAAACGAGAGTTGATGTATTTTGTAAATGAAATCATGATAATGCAAATCACCTTCATAGTGGATGTAGGCCTAGCTCAAGGATAAACCACTCTAAAATCTCGTCTTCACTTTGTTTCCTTCCCATTTTTACTTTCAATTGTCACTAAATGTGGCTCCATTTATATTCCAACCTTGTTGGTGAAGTACGGTTTTTGTACCATCGGTGTTTGAACCAAGTTTTGGTGTAAACATTTTGGCGCCCACCGTGGGGCCGTATTTGCATCTTTTCTTATTAAAGTCCGACGAGATATCCTAAGAGAAACTTTGCTTGAATCCTGAGTATGGCGGAGGAAATTATCGACGAAATCGACGACCTCATCAACGGTGTTAATATTGTCGCGTCGCCCACCGTCCGATTTAAGGTCAGAGAGCCATCAAAAATTGAGGAAGCCATAACCAAGAGATAACTAGAAGAAGCGATGGCGGGACTGATAAGTTAGATAACCATTTCAAAAGATGCAATGATGAAAAAACTTGATTCAATGCTCTTTATTCAAGCTGCTACCGCAAAAGCCAATACTTACGTAAGGACCAAAAGTCAGCTTACTAGTGTTAGCGACCCCGAATGAACAACCTCTATCGCTTTACCTTGTTTTATTATTTTTGTCTTGCCTTATTACTTAAGAACTAGTAGTCACTCTATTCTACTTTGTTACTTGCTATATTCATGAAAATGATCGATAGTGATTTACCTGCAAAATGCCTTACAAAATAAAAGTCATGAACTTACCCGACGAACATACTTGTAAGCTCATACTAAAAATTGGTTTCTTAAAATGTCGGCATAATCGAAGTGGTCGCCGATTGACAGCTAAAACCATACCGGAAGGTTTCCAAAAGCGTGCTTCAAGCAAAACAACTTAGGAGCCAAAAAATATCATGCAAATCGAGTAGGATAAATAAGCACTTCGCTTTGAAAGAATAAATTGTTCTGGAAAGACGTAGCAAACAAACTCCAAGTCAGACGGCTACACTTTTCACTATGTACCCAAGTCAGAAGGCCACACTTTTCACTATGGAACACGACGAACTCTTAGCAAGTGTCCGTAGGAGGAGTCAACATCAAGCTTTGAGGAAAATTGCAAAAAAAAGTTATCAAATTTGTCCCACAAATGAAAATTGTTAGTCCCAAAAGAGGCACCTTGTTAGGTGCAGGATACGAAGTATTTAAATCGAACAAAAACTCGATAATAAGAATTAGTGTCCACTTCTCGGGATGAAGCATAAAGTTGGAAAGATCAGTGTAAACAGAAATCCTAGCCGAAAGGGGGTAACAGAAATCCTAGCCGAAAGGATGTAACAGAAATCCGAACTGAAAGGGGGTCATTCTAGGTCTTTCTCAAATTTAAAATAACCAGATTGAGCAGGACCTAGAATGGATCAAAAACTTGAAACCCAAGTAATCCCCTGGGGGCACGTATTCAAGACCAGTCTCCAAAGGGCTTGGGTCACTGAGTCAGTGAGGTGTAGGGTTGAATACATTCTAATAAAAAACAACAAACACGTATATATATGAAACACCCCACCTCCGTTAAGGTCACTCACAAAGGGAATGCATTAACTTTGGTGAAGCATTTTAAGTAAAAGGCACAGATAATTTACAAGACAGACATATAAACAGCGGAAAACTGAAATCATTTCATAAATAACATAGTTCAGTCAAAACATTACAAGCATTGTCTCAAAACCCAACTTCTAAATTGTTACAATAAAACATCTTTCTTGATTTAAAACTCCAAGTACATAAAGCAGCATAAATCCCAAATAAAAGTGTAACCACAGCTATAGCCGAAGAAAAGAGAATCCAAGCAATACATCTACTCTCTTCAAGTTGGAAAAGGTCTGCACTAAGCTGAAGTACTCCCTCCCTGCAGACTCCGCGGGGGGGGGGGGGGGGGGGAATGGAAGAAAAATGGCGAAAGAAAACGGGTCAGACATAAGTCTGGTAAGTCCAGTGATTATTCAGCATGTAAACAGGTAAAAGGATCATGACATGAATAAACTGAACATAGGAAAATACCATAGCAATAAGATAACATAAGATAAGGCAAGATAAACTGAATATACTATCACACTCATCCATTTCTCTGCACCTGCTAACGAATGTTTCAACTACGGTCATGTGTTCATAACAAAATGATCCCTTTTCCGATCGGCTTCTACTCGCATGCATTTATTTCTTGTGTCATTCGGCCTCGCATGATTGTAGATACATGTGCTGGTCCCACCACAGGTTGTATCAATTTCTATGGTGGCAACCCGACACAAATTCAAGATGCACAGTGTATACTACTGATGCCTAATGCCTGCTTTTTCCATTCCGAAGTACGTTCATGCCCATACTCCGCCGAAACCTACACTGCTGCACCACCCGCCGCTATTTTGACTGCTTATAATCAGCCCAGTAATCGTGCCCCACCCTGCCTAGTTCAGGGTACTGTGATACATCTATGTGGGTTACTGCTGAAATGGGTCCCCGTTACTAGGGTTTCCTAATCAACATGTTATAATGGTTAAGTGTTCTCAAATTAACCTAACCCCACCCATCTGTTTAATTAAAATGTTGTATTAGTTAAGTGTTTCCTTAATTAACTTAACCCTACCATTCTTAGCCTGTTCGTCCCTTAGCTTTAATTCATTCATTAAACACCAACCTCTCACATTAGATCTATATTGTTGCGGTCGCTGGATGTGCTGGGCGGTTCCGGGCAGTCTTACACCACAACTCAATCTAACCTCAGGTTTTTGGGCTTAATGCGCTAACATCTCACATTAGATCTATATTGTTGCGGTCGCTGGATGTGCTGGGCGGCAGTCTTACACCACAACTCAGTCTAACCGCGGGTTAGGCATGTTCATCTTTAGCCAATTTACATATTTGTCATATGTGTCCAAGTTTTGGTCTTTTTATATCAATATTCTCCAGGTGTAGTCAGTACAAGTTTTATGCCGCATTCACTTGTTATGCCCAAAATTTATTCAATTAAATTATACCCAATTTTCCTGCATTATAATCGCACGTATAACGAGATTCAATCTAAGTTCTGAATGAACCTAGTATTCTTAAAAGAAAATAAAAAGGGGGAAAATAGAGAAGGAGCATAAGAATTGACATAAGGAAAAATAGGCATGTAATGGTGTACCCAATTCACGAATCATGTTTCTAATAGGCATGTTGTACATTAACAATAAGTGCGGGCAAGCTAAGCAATTTACACCATAGGTATAAAGATTATACAGAATTGGACTTAAGAGAATCACTAGTTTTGATGTACAATATGATAAGTTCCATTATATCAATCACAATAGTCTCATAGGCATAGGATGTACAACATGATAAGTTCCATCATATCAATCACAATAGTCTTATAGGCATGACAGGTTCCATTATGTCAATCACAACAGTCTCATAGGCATGATATGCTTCATTATATCAATCACAAAGGCATGATAGGTTTCATTATATCAATCACAATAGTCTCATAGGCATAGGCAATTCAGATTTGACAAAAGGATAAGCATGAATCGGGATTAGGCATAGTTCTAGATCCGATTATTACAACCATGATTTCTATTAGGTGTTCAAATCTGAATAATAACCGAACTTATAGAAAAAGAACGGATCTTGTATTCTTGGATCTGATTTCTGAATTTATTATGCTTAACCCTTGATACAGACGTTTGATTCTCTAGTCTGGATTTGGTTTGGAGCTTTCTATCTTGATTTCTAGTTTGGAGAAGATGGAGGCTAGGCTATCTTAGACATGGACGCATGACGACTTCATAGAATAGGGTTATGAGGTCTAGGGTTGAGGTTTGGGGTGATTATATAGAAGTATAGGATTAATATGGGCCTTTAGATCAATCTAGGAGTCATCAGAGTCATCTAGTCCAAGAAATTGCGTCATCAGAAAAATCAGAAGTCACCATGTAGCCCTATGACTCAGAAAATCATCATTGTCCAGCACAGTTGGCAGGGTCGACCCCTACAAGGGGGTCGACACCCATGTCGATACCCCTATATAGGGGTTGACTCCCATGTCGACACCCCTTGGGGGGTTGACACCCCTGAGCGGGAGATTTCCCACTCAGCCGATTTCTGGGTTTTTTTGAATTTCAAACTGAATTGATTATTTAATTATTATTTTTAATTTATTTTCAGCTTACACTAGAAATCTTCTAACCTCCATAACTTTTTCATACGGAGTCCGATTCATGTAAACTCGGACTCTATCTCAGGCAGAATTCCGAGACGAATGCAATGGCGTAACCCATTTCTCCCAGTTCTTCTTTTAAAAAATTAAGTTATCTTAGATTTGTTAATTTTAATATTCATAGAAAATACGGGGTGTTACAATATATAAAAAGGCGTGTTTAATCGAGCGAAAAACGTAAATTAAATATAGAGAGCATAAATCTCTCTGGGGGCACATTTTCAAGTCCGAGCTCCGAAGGATCTGAATTAACAAGCTACTAAAACACAGGTAAATGCGTGAACATCTAAGATTACAATGAACTTGTAATGATAATCTTACACGTCATAAGTCGGGCGCAGTCGTACGATTAATAAAGTGCTCAACCATACAAATGAACATCGATAAAGGTGCAACGCGCGACACACCAATGAGAAGATAGTTAAACCATATATTTATATGTAAAGGAAAACTACGGTACCACGAACCAAAACCTAAATTAGTCATAAAGTCATTAACAAAACATATGATAATCAACAGGGCTGGCACCCGTATAAACAAGCCAGTCTATATATGACACATTAAGACAAATAGCGGAAATAATTAAAGATAAGGCTAGCCAGTTATAATTTTCAGGTGGAAAAAGCAGTGGCCCTCTCCTGGGATTCAAGGACCTTGATAAGCACAAACTTGTCTTTCTCCAAAGCATGGATTCAGTCGATGTTCTCTCTGTTCAATCTCTGAAAATCGCCAGCAAGAGTGTGCCAAGCACCCAATCGCTTTACAATGTCATCCCTGACTTCTACAGTAAGGCCTCCAATCAAAATTGGACGCTCCTCCAACTGGTTAAATTCAGCCAGCACTCAGCTTTTTATAGCATCCATCTTGCTAGCGACAATCCATTTGTCATACGGGTCTATTTCCAAGTCAGAGTATATACCTTCTAAACACCAACGCTCGAATCATTCAGCAAGTATTGGATGACATGGATTAGGAACATGAAGAGGCATATCACGATTGTTTGATGATCGGCAGAGTTTGAGGTGATGGACGGACAAGCCAATGTGGTTGGGTAGAATCAGCTTGAATATCCGGGACGAGAGGTTCATCCAGTGAACGACATCTCCGGGGATCATTTTTGTCCAAGTTTCTTCAGCTCTTCGACCTGTTTCTTCTGCCAACCTTCTTCACTATTTTCTTCCTTGGTCTTATTAACATAAAGAATTTCATCCTTGACCTGAAGAAAAGATCAAAAGATATTTCAGTATATGTCGGACATCAAAAGGCTATTTCAATTTAAAGTTTGGATGATTGTCAAAGCAGCCCAACTAAGTTTAAGCACGAGCTGAAGCTCCGCTTGGTCTAAGGCAACAATGTCTGAGGCATTCCAAAAAACGGCTTACACGTAAAATCGAAGTCAAAGTTCTTTTTTTTAAAAAAGGAAGTTTCATGTCATTCAAAATCACATTGAAGCAACATCTTCATCAAACAAACCTAATTGTTGCCAAAATCCCAATCCATATTCAAACTGATTGAACCTCACTTAGGAACTCCTTAGCTCGAAACTATCTATGAAATCGGCAACTGCTCGAGCAAAAGAAGACAGAGTAAAAAGTGAAAACTCGCCTAAGACAATCATGGTATTTTGGATCAAAAGAAAAGTTGCCTTAATCAACTGAAAGTTACTGGAAGCATTAAACAGGATAGTAAGCTAAGAGAACTAAGAATTTTTTAAGGAAAACTAGGATAAAAGTTAAAGAGTGTGGAATACCATGTAAAGTTTTCCAGAACAGTGCTTCCATCAAAAGATTTCTTCGGGAAAGAGATGGAATGGGGAAGGCTTATAAAGAAAGCTAGTCCGAGTTGTCCTTGCCACGTCAGCCTCGTCGAAATCAAGACGAACCAGCTAAACGAGTATAATAACCCCAAAAAACTAACTCACCTGAACCATCATGTTGAGCGTGGCAGTGCGAGCAACTTGATCTTAGTCAATCCAGAACAATCGAGAGCCATGTTACCCCTGGAAAACGTAGAATTAATTCAATAAACTGTTATAGTCTTTCTTTTCTTTCTTCTTTCGAAGTCCGTAATCTTCCGTGAAACTAGGGAATCATGAACTTTGAGGGGCAAATGTTTATCCCTAATTGGTGTATCAAATCTTCTTAAAATGTACAGGACAATCGCTGTAGAGTTTAGACTTACATGAGCGATCTAAGACATTCGGGGCGTTTAGATAAACTAGAAGGTAGTCTCACATAACCAAACTTGAGCATATCATTGAAGAACACATAATATCAAAATTGATGGGTCATGCACCAGTCATACAGCTAGGCTCGACTATGCCAAAGGGCAAGGCAGCCCCAGTAAGCTTAGGAGATTCATACTTAAAATATGGATCGCCCTCTCTGATATCCAAGGGTCGTTTGCACGTAACCTAGAGTATAGCGAATGAGCGCAGCTTAGAGAACCAGCCGTCTATGACCAAAGAAGTCGGTCGCTCATATTAGGAAACACAAAGATGCTAAGAATGTTCGCACATATGATAGCTTTACAAGTTTCGGTCAGTCGCTCATCTACCATCAGATATAGATGCTCCACCCGACAGTTGCAAAAGGCTTAACAAGATTTGGTCGATCATTATTATACTAACCAAGAAGTTTTGATAAGTCGCGCCTTTGCAGTCATTGCCTGTTGTTACACCAAAAAGTGGTTCTAACACCCAAATTGATTAAAATTACGATAAAATGAGATAAAACAGAAAAAAGACACAAGATTTATAGTGGTTCGGCATTAAAAGAGCCTACGTCCACTTTATATCACTTTGTTTGATGATGTAGATGAAAATACAACAAGATATTCACTCAATCTCACTCACTTTTCATATACATTCACTCAATTATACTCAAAATACACTTTGAATGATGATTTGAATTGTTTGGGAGTGCTGGAATTCGGTTCTCAAAGATACTCAAACTCTCAGAGTGCCAAAAGATCCCTTCAAATGACCCTTTGGGGTCTATTTACAGGTGAAAATTTCTTTGAGATCCGGTTTGGATCAGGGACACCTGGCCTCCATCCCGTGACTTTCGGGATCGGGTGAGTTCTGGTGAGGACAAGACATCTGGTTAGTGGCCATCGTGGGTAGAAAGTGGTTGTAACTGCCCCGAATATCCAGGAGATCGTGAAGTGAAGTACCAGGGTACACTGGGTTCGGTTCGGGTAGGCTAGCTAATGGGGTTCGGATCGGAGCATCCCATCCGATCTGATCCGGTTTGAATTTTGCCTTTCCTCACTTTGTCTCGCTTTGCTTTTCTCTGACTACACCCGATCCGATTTATAGGCAGACTATATTCTGATACTTGATCTTTTTGCTTTGTGTTGCCTAGTCCACAAAGTAGGCTAACATTTTGTCCCCTCAAAGGATACTTCTGTTGAAGACGGAGTGTGCTTTGATGTTGTCTGAACACTAGTCCTTGAATTTGAATCGTCAAAAAGTCGTTTCTATTCGTTTGTGAAGATGTGTTACTTCATGAAGTCATGTCTTTTATCGCTTATATATATGTCGTAGAACACACGATTTATTTTCTTCATTTCTAAACAATCCTGGAAACTCCCCTTGATGACCAGTGATTCTTCCAGGTATGCCTTTTCTTTATTTTTCTTTTGAGTTCGATTCAATTCAAATGCCGAGTTGATACATGAAACTCCCTCCGGTTCGGATTCCGACCCGAACGGCCTCTGCCCTTCGACTCATGATCACTCAAATAATAGGCTGCAAGTGTTTTCATGGGCTTATGTTCCAGTTTGGATGGGTTCTCGTTTAAATCCACCATCACCGAAATAATGGGCCAAGCATATGTTCAAGGATTCGGCCTCCGGTCCGAACGGAGTTAAAAGTGGGAATATTAAGGGTCATCTCATACCCTATATAAATCCTCTGCCTCACCTCCATCTTTTCTTCTTCTTTCAATTTCCGTCGCCTCTCCAGATATCGCCCCAGCAAGAAAACGAAACCCTAAACGCCTAAAAATCCCAAAATCCTCGTTCTAATCGCTGAATTAAAGATATAGGTAGTTTTATAATCTCAAACCATCTCATTACAATCGTTTTTACAGTTTGGATTTGTTTTTAAATCGGACGATTTGGGTATGGTTGCTGTTTGGATTCGACGCCATGGCCATCTCCTCCCCTGCCGTCATCGCTGGTGGCTCCGCCACTACCTCGAGGCACTGGGAGGTTGGAGAGGGTACACGTCCCTTCCAACTGGAGCTTTGAAAACAGGATTGGGTTTGGTTGTGATTGAGGAGGAAGAGGAAGACGAAGGGCATAGGGAATCGGTTCGGGTGAGGAAGCATAGGAGATGGAGGAGAAGAAAAGAGTGAGAGGTTCACGAGACCGGATCGGGTCGGAAAAGAGGGAAGGCGAAGCTTACTCCACCTGGCCGGGTCGGAGCAAAAAGCAAAAAAGGGAAACGGAGGTTACTTGACCGGATCGGGTCGGAGGGCAGAACAAAGGAGAAGGGGCGTTGGTATTCAAGCCTATCCGGTCCGCTCCAAAAACATGCTCCCGAACCGATCCGGTTGGACGTCAGCTTCTGACCAAAGCATGACTTTGCCTCCGATCCGATCCCATCACGTATATTCGAACCGAACCGAAGCCACCCAACTTAAAGCACAATGCTTTGTCCAATTGGCTAAATCAATATTTGACATAACTTCCAACTTCATGAACAGTTAGGATAGTGCCCTGCGAACATACACGAACATCAAGAACTATTCTGAACATCATTACTTTGCCAAAACTTTGCATTACACTTTCAAGTGTTAACTTTACATCTTCTGCACATACTGCACATACTTTAGCTCACACACGTGCGTAGGGGGACACGGGCTAATATACTCTAACTTCTGTTATTACTTCTTCGATAGTTTAGTGATCATGGCTGAAAGACATTCTTCTAGACTGGCAGAAAAGAAAGAGGTCCCAGAGACATCCAATAAAGTCACTCTTGACGACATATCTTCTTCCTCAGACCCTGAATGGGTTGACGAGGGATCAGATTATGAAGTAGAGGCGCATAACAGCGAAATGCCTTCTGACAGTGAAATTTCTCTGGGCTATAAAGAGGAAGGAGGGGTTGGAGATAATCGAGCTCTTGACGAATTTGAATCTGCCATCATATTGGAATCACCTCAAGATTCTGTTGAATCGACGATTGACAATGACATACTTACTCAAATACGCTTAAAGCACGGGATACCGAAAAAGGATACCCTGGTGTCATCGAAGACTGACCGTCCTCATAATCCTCCAGAGAGATTTATGGCAATCACCCGATTGATGTGCATGGTTGGAGCTATTCCACCGTTTTCTCCTTTTGTCGTCGACTTTTTAATACAGATGCGGATTGCCCCCATGCAGCTGCATCCCAACTCCTACGCTTACCTGTATACCTTATATGTAGCATATCGCGAGATCTTAGGCACATAGCTCACTTTTGATGATGTTCATTTCTTTTATAACTTCAAGCATCGGACTTGAGAAACTCCTTCTTTCCCTTACTTCGAGTCTGTCCCAAAAAGGAAAATAATTTCAGCACCGTTCAACAGCAAGGCCGGCGATTCCAAGCTAGAATGGTTTTATATAAGGCAACAGCCGGGGTGTGCTAGGAGATGGACAAAATCGAGTAAGGCACTGGTTTTCTAAATCTCAACTCTGAATGTCCATGCCACCACATTAATCCGTTTTCTTTTTGTTTCCAGTTGATAATCCAAAACAAATATCGAGTCAAGTATATTTTGATCGGATGCATCAGCTCCTCAATGGTAACCAAAAATTTCTAACTATCGACAAGGTCCTCAAGGACGAATACCTTCATCACCATGGGCTGCTGTCTATTACCCGTAGCATAGGTCACGGGTCAGGTCCATATGTATATATCCCTCCGGTGGATGTAATTCCAGAAATGGGCGAGAGCTTGAAAGGCCCCACCATGCCACTTCGAACTTCACCTTCTCCAAGTTCGACTCAAGACGATGAGCTGGCTAACATACCTGAAAAGCGCCGAGAAGGGTACATCACCCCTGGGGATGTTATTTCTCCTAAAAAATCAGTGTCTCCTAAAGGACCGCCAGTAGACGCTTCCCAAGGAGATGCCCCTACTACTAATAACCCTATATTCCAGGGTTTGGGAGATCTCCCCTTTCCAGAAACTATCTACACTTCCGAGGATTTTGGCACAAATCCTTTAGTTTTTACATCTTCAGAGGAGGCTACTCCTGTTAAGGCCAAAGATCCCACACGCACTGGCTCGGCTTCAGACTCTGGTTTGTCGGAGGGGGGACACCACTTAGGATGCACTTAACACAATAGCACCCCACTTCACAACACTTACTTCTTATGAGAATACTGATTCTGAATTCCACTTACATTGTTGTGCAGGTACAATGTCTCGTGCTCACTATGACATCAGGAAACTACGCCGCAACATGACCAGACCCCCTCATGATGTTGAGCATGATCGTTGCGAAAGCCGCGGTAGGGAGGATAAAAGGCCCTATGATTCTTATCAGTCGCAGGCCTCGCGCTCTCGCTCTCCCGTTCGGACGGATCCAGAGCGATATAAGGGCTACCAAGGCCGTCGAGAAGATGACAAGTTGCAGTTAAAAGACCCAATTTCTTCTCAAGAAAAGCGCAGTAGGGAAAGGAGCCCGCCGAGAGATACCGACTCGCGAAGCAAGCGCAAGGTTCCTGCTAAGCGGCCTAGAAAGGGTGAGGAAGCCATTGAGCCCTCCACACATAAGGATACCGAGCTGACATTCCCCGCACCTCCACCATTGGACGCCGAAACTGCAATTAAGTGAGCATACCTGGAGGAGCAGTTCCTCGATCACTACTTCGAAAACTTGACTTTCTTCCCTGCTCTTGAGCCTATTTCCTCGAGGTGGGCAGACGAGGCCAAAGCAAAAATTGATGCAGTCGAAAAACAATATTCGGAGATGTTCAAGTACTCGCGCAACCTCTCCAGAATTATCCGAACTCTAATCACGGATACTAACTCGATGAAGAAGACCGCAGAAGCTGATGCAAAGGCCTTGAAAAAATTAGGGAAAGACCTTGAGGATACACAGGCCCAACTTGCTATCGCTCAACGGGATGTTGCTAGCTTCAAGCAACAATTTGAAGGTATACAAAAATGTTATCATGACTTGCTCGAGTCCCATACTCAAGAGCGTTCGAAGATGAAAAAGCAAGCAGAAGACGCCAAGTCGGATAACGCCAAAATGCAACTTGCTTACGCTGCCCTTGAGCGAGAGAAGGCCGAGTTAGCGAAGAAAAATGCCGAATTGGAGAAGATAAACGCTGGCTTGGCTTCCAAGTTGATGGAGGCCAAGAACAGAGCTGCCCTGGCGGAGGGTAATGTAGAAAGTGTCATCAAGTCGGCCGAAGAGTCCCGCAAGCAGCTGGCAGAGGCCCAGGAGGATGTACAGGGCTTTGGTGAATTACTGATCGAATTTTTTGCACATATAATCCATCACCGAAACATCTCTTGGATCGATGATTATCCGACTACCTTGGTCCATGTGTGGAGCCAAATTGTTGAATGGGAGAAAGAAGAACTTAAGGTAGATTCCATCGACGAGGACAAACTCATGGAAAAATATCTAAGAGATGACGAGCCGGCAAGTCTGGCTGAAGGGCGTTGCCTGATTGCTGCTGCCATGGAGGAGGAAAAGCGGAAGGCTAAACAAAAGGACATCTTGGAGGCTGGTTCTTCTTCTACTGCCGCCAAAACTTCTGAAGTAGAGGGATATGACCCCGAAAACTCGGCGATCCCTCAGGCATCTCTTTTATCTCCTATTCCTGAGTCAGTTTCAGAGACGGCAGCTACTCCAGCTGAGAAATCATCGGAAGGTATTTCTACCTTTTCATCCCAATTCGTCAAAGCTGCCTCCACTTTCCATCGCATAATCGAGCAATCGATGAAGGACCCTTTATTTTCTCCCGAGTTGATAACTGTTGCTTCTCATTCTGCAGGTGCTGAACCGTCCGAGAGGGCAGACGTGAAAGTCAGCGGAGAAGGCTAAAGGAGACAAGGGTAAAGCTAACGCTTCTCACGATGGCGAGATGATAGACGCCTTAAAGGATGACAGTGGCAATGAGGAACATGAGGAAGACCCTGAGGTGGCTATAGTTGGGGAGTCAAAAAGCGCCGATGACATCACTTTAGCTGCCTTGAAAGCCGAACAAGACAAGCGTATGTAGCTTAAAGTTGAAGACCTAGACCCTGAAAGCCTTAAGCCTCTCGCAGTAGTGGATGTTGGATCAAGGTTAGTTGTTAAGCTTTCGACTAGATCTATTGCAGAAGAACTTGCTAAAAAGTCTTCTCTTGATTCCAGCTTTCTGACTCCCAGGAAAAAAATCAACCGATTCCAGCACTTCAGTCTCAGGGAGGAAAAAACCAAAGCGCATCTTAACTGATGCTGAATAAGAGGCGAAGGATGCTCTGAAGGCTACTAAAAAATCTAAGTCCACTTCAACGTCTAAGTGATGAAGTGTTTTGCTTTATTTTAGTATTTAATTGGCCCACAATTGTTGTAATGAGTGTGGCCCTCGCATCTTCTTTTTTGCTTGTTTTCCTGTACAAACTCATACGTTTGTAAATAAAAATAATTCATTTCCTGCAATGCCTGTTAGTCACTAGTTCAGTACTTATGTAAAAATGCAAATGCATGTCCTACTAAAGTTGTGTAATGTAGTCATAGTGGAGGGGAATATGTGTGTACATGTATGCCTCCAGTCAATCTTGAAAAACTATTCAAGATTAAATTAAAAAGTCTGAATCTCCCCGATTCTCTGACGGGGGTCGCATTCCTTTCGTCATTGATGCCTGTTCTTTTCTGGCATCTTTTATACTCTCATGTCTTATATCCAGGTTAGAGTTCTTGCTGAGGTAGTCTCTCATCTGGGCGCACCTTCACGCCTCAGAGGACGTCGTCTTCCCGTCCTTTATACTCTCTCTCAATTCTTGAGAGTTAGAGTTAAGAATGTCATCTTCCCATTCTTTTATGTCTTATTGTACAGATAGTCGTTGTGTTTGTTCCTGCATATAAGCCATCTCCAACTTTCCAGATTTTAATTTAACATCTCGTATTCCACAGTTATAATAGAATAATATTTGAAGATATAAATAATGCAGGAAAGTAAATGACACACGATATTTTTATAGTGATTCGGCTAAGTCGTAGCCTACATCCACTTTATAGTCCTTTGTTCGCATCGACAGACTTTTCTAAGGCAAGTCAATCCTTTTTACAGGGTTCATAAAAAAAACAAAAGAAAATACAACATCCCTAATTCAAATAATACATCAAGTGTTGGGCATTCCAAGCCCTAGGCACTTCTTCGCCATCTACGGTCGTTAACTTTAAGGCTCCTGTCTCAAGTTTCCGTTGGACGGCGAATGGTCCTTTCCACTTTGGACTAAGATGGGGAAGGGATGGGAAAACTTGCTTTAGCACCAAATCCCCTGGCTCAAAGGTTCTAAAGCAAACTTTCTTGTCATAATAGCATGCTATCTGACGTCGATGTCTTGACGCATGCAAGTCGGCCTCATCCCTTTTCTCTTCGACTTCATCAAGGGACTCGAGGAGGAGTGCCCGATTCGTCATCGGGTCATAATATGTCACCCTGTGAGAGGGAACTTCAAGCTCTACCGGGATTACCGCTTCTGAACCAAATGAGAGAAAGAAAGGAGTATGGCTGGTAGCTGTCTTAAACGTTGTCTGATATGCCCTCAAAGCCAAGGGCAATTCATCCACCTATTTTGCTTTTGCACGTTCCAACCGCTTCTTGAGGATGGACTTTATGACTTTATTTATTGCTTCTACTTGCCCATTCGACTGTGGATGGGCGACTGCAGTGTACCGGTTGTCGATCTTGTATTTCTGGCAGAAATTTCTGAATTCGGCACCATCGAACTGGGTTCCATTATCGGTTATAATGGTCCTTGGAATTCCAAATCGGCATATGATATTTCTAACCACGAAACTTATCACCTTTCTCGCTGTGATTTTGGTTAAGGGCTCAGCTTCCACCCACTCGTAAAATAGTCCACGGCGACTATTGCATACTTCGCTCCTCCTTTGGCAATCGGTAGAACTCCGATGATGTCAATTCCCCACATGGCAAATGGCCACGGACTCAACATCGACTTGAGCTGGATCGGTGGTGCTCTGGGGATCTTGGCGAACCTCTGGCATTTGTTGCAGCGTCGTGAGTAATCAGCTGCATCTTTATTAATAGTGGGCCAGAAATACCCATACCGCAATACCTTTTTTGCTAAAGTCTGACCCCCCGTATGATCTCCACACTCACCTTCGTGTACTTCCCTTAATACACGCTTGATGTCGTCATGCGCTATACATCATAACAGGGGCATAGAAAATCCTTGCCGATAAAGGGTATCATCTTGAAGGATGTATCTGGTAGCTTTGCGAAATATGGCTCGCCTCTCACTCTTCTTTGGCAGGAGTACTCCATTTCTAAGGAAATTCTTGATTGGGGTCATCCACGACTCCTTCTCCAGTTCTGGTTCGAAAGCTAATTCAATTTCCATTAACTCAAAGCTTGGAGATCCCAACGCCTCAATTGGAACCATTTCGGTTTCCTCCGGATTTTCGGAACTTGCCAGCTTCGCTGGCCGGTCTGCCTTCTGGTTTTCAGCTCTTGGGATATGCGTTATGTCATACCATTCCAAGTTGCTCAACAACTCCTTCACTTTTCCAAGATAGGTAATAAGTCGAGGTCCCCGGGCCACAAACTCCTTTCGCACTTGGCAGATGACTATTTTGGAATCGCAGAATATATCCAATGCCTTTATTCCGAATTCCTTAGCAAGTTTCAGCCCGACAATAGGGCTTCATATTCAGAGTCATTATTGGTCACTGAAAATTCTAGTCACAGAGCATAATATAACGATCGTCCTTCAGGAGTAACTAAGACGACTCCAGCTCCGGACCTTCGGTCATTCTTGGCTCCGTCTGTGTACAACCTCCATGGATCTAATTTTAATTCCTCCTCTGATTTGACCACCTTATCATCGATCGTCTCTTCCTCTGGAATTGTGAACTCTGTTATAAAGTTAGCCAGAGCTTTCCCCCTGATCGATCTCCACGACTGAAAGTTTAAATCAAACTGACTTAATTCAATATTCCACTTGATCCACCGTTTTGATGCTTCGGGTCTTTGCAACACCTGTCTCAGAGGTTGATCAGTGTATATGGTTATTGGGTGAGCTTGAAAATAATGGCGAAGTTTTCAAGAGGCGATCAGAAGGCTGTAAGCAAGCTTCTCAATCCTTGGGTAGTTACGTTCTACAGCTGCCAATTTCTTACTTACGTAATATACCGGCCTTTGCACCTTGTCTTCTTCCCTGACCAAGGCGGTGCTAACGGCGTGAGCCGATACTTCTAGATAAACAAACAGCTCCTCATGATCCACCGGCTTTTACAAAATCGGTGGTCTCTCTAGTAAATCCAATATATTTCGAAAGGCCTCAACACAGACCAGAGTCCATTCGAAAATTTTCTTTCCCCTTTTTATCAAGTCAAAAAAGGGGACGCATTTGTCTGTTGCTTTGGAGATAAATCTACTCAACGCAGCCACTTTCCCCGCAAGACTTTGGACATCTTTGATTCTTCGTGGTTCCTCAATGTTCCTTATCGCTCCTATTTGACTGGGACAAATTTCAATTCCTCGAGAGCTCACAATGAAACCTAGAAACTTTCCAGATGCCACACCAAATGATCACTTCAAAGGAGTAAGCTTCATCCGATACTTTCGCAGGATACCGAACATCTCTGCCAAATCTCGCGTACGGCTAGAGGACTGTCTCGATTTGACAAGCATATCGTCTACATAAACCTCCATAGTCTTCCCTATTTGGTTATAAAACATCATGTTCACCAAGCGTTGGTAGGTAGCTCCAGCAGTTTTCAATCCGAAAGGCATGACCACATAGCAGTACAACCCCAAATTTGTAATGAAGCTCGTGTGCTCTTGATCGGGCACATGCATGGGAATCTGGTTGTATCCGGAATACGCGTCCATAAAAGAAAGAAGTTCATGTCCCGCTGTCGAATCCACAAGCTGGTCTATTCTGGGGAGTGGGAAGCTATCTTTCGGGCAGGCTTTGTTCAAGTCTGAAAAATCAATACACGTCCGCCACTTTCTGTTTGACTTCTTTACCAAAACAGGATTCGATATCCAGTCGGGATATGTCGAATCTCTAATAAATGCATTCTCTTTCAGCTTCTTCACTTCTTCTTTCAGAGCTGCCAACCTCTCTGGACCCAGCACACGTCTCTTTTGCTTTACAGGCGGGTGTTTCGGGTTTATACTTAGCGAATGACTCATGATGGATGGTGATATCCCACACATGTCAGCGTGGGTCCAGGCAAACACATCCAGGTTTGCCTTCAGAAAGTTAGCCAGTTCTTTGGCTCAGTGCGGATCCAACTAGGATCCAATCTTCAAAACTTTTGCTGGATCAGCTTCATCAATGGGTATATCCACTGTCGTTTTGTTAGGAGTTGCCTTTCTATCCTCAGGTTCCTCATCTTCTCTGGGATCTAGGTCTTCAGGCATTCCTTTGGGCAACTCCTGCGGGGCTGATCCCTCTAATTGCTACGCCAAACCCTCCTTTGGAGGAGGTGAAGTACTTTTAGTCTCGATGTTGAGTCCCTTCATTAGCATCTTTAATTCAACAATATAACAAGCTCGCCCGGAGACTTGGTCTCCCCTCATTACTCCTGTTCCAGCTTCAGTTGGGAACTTTAGCAATAAGCACGATGGTGCAATACAAGCCCTAAACTCTGCAAGGTCAGGCCTTCCTAAATATGCGTTGTAGGGAGAATCTATATCTAGCACTACGAACTGAAGCATTCGTACTCTTCGACGATCTCCTTGTCCCAATGTTACGGGTAATTCTATATACCCCATTGGAGCTGTCGATGCCCCATTGAAGCCTCGGATCCAACCTTCACAGGGCTTCAAATCTCCAGACTCGAGTCTCATCTGATCAAACGACTTCTTAAACAAACTGTTGGCAGAGCTTCCATTGTTCACTAGTACCTTATGAACCAGTGTCGGCCCAATAGTAGTGGTAATAACCAACGGATCTTCGGTAGGTGATTGGATTCCGGTGTCGTCTCTGCTACGGAACACCACATCATCGAACCTTGTCCTCTGCTGTTTCACAGAGGTGATATCTTCCAAATCACTTCACTTGTCCACATCTATGTGCTTAACCGCATTAATGTATTGGTCCATTGCTCTGAAACTGTGGATAGCTGGATGGAGTTCACCTACTATGGTGTTAATGATAATTCCTTTGCCTTTTTGTTGCGCTGTAGGCTTGGGAGCATACTAATTCTGGTTTGGGGCATGTCCTCCTTGCCCCATGTCCCTTGGGGCAGCCTTATACTCATCCAACTTACCTTCACATAACAACTTCTCAACTACATCTCTCAAGTGTCGACATACGTTCGTTGAATGTCTGTGAGTTCCGTAAAATAAACAAAATTTTCCGGTAGCAATTTCTTTCTCTGTCGAATCTCGTGGCGGTGGTTTTTTGTATTGTAAAACATTATACGTGTCCAAATAAATGTTCTCCAACGTGTCATTCAGTGGTGAATAATTTTCAAAAGTTTGGAACCGGGGTCTTTTGTTAGAATTACTTCCTCGGTTCCTGTTTCTCCTATTACCATTCCCATTACGGTTGTTGTTGCCCCCGTTTCCACTATTATTGTTTCCATTCTTGTTTCCAACATTCACTTCGACTTTCCCAGAGCTTTCTCCAGACTACTTTACAACAACATTACTCTGAACAGCTTCTTTTGAGGCCGCTCCGGACTTCCTTTTTCTGTTTGCCCTTGCTTCCTCCCATCTCAACTGAATATTGACTTTCTCATAGAACAACTCTCTTGTGGGAGGCGGCTTCCCAGAAAGATAATCACCAAACTCTGAATCAGGATCAACTCCTTCCATTAAGGCCATCAAGATGGTAGGCTCATGAGGATCGCTGACTTCTGTTACAGCTAAATTGAAATGGTCTAGATACGACTTCATGGACACACCCGGCGCTTGCTTAATTCTCGATAATTCGATAACAGTCTTAGACTTTTGTGCGTGAAGTCGGGATTGATTCATAAAACGTTCACTTAGTTCTTTGAAATTCGATATCGATCGAGGAGGAAGTCGGGTAAACCATAGTAATGCTACGTCTTCTAAGTAAATCGGGAAAGCCTTATACTTCAGCGTCAGGGGCAGCTGCAACATTCATAAGCCATGCGTATCGCATCAGATGTTGTCCCGGGTCAGTTATCCCGTTATATATGTCCATCTACGGAAAATTAAAACGTCGGGGGAACTAAAAGTCAAGAATGTCATCAGTAAAGGGAGTATGGCTTCGCTCAATACCATAATCTTCATTGGTGTAGTTTCGACTCTCAGACATGATCTGGCGTACCATAGCCCATACATCAGCATTGGTCAAGGGCCGTTCAGGCTCTCTAGCTCTGATGTTCGGGTTTCCTCTGGGCTCCTGATCAGGGGACACCCTCCTTCTTCTAGCGGCTTCTGCTCTGCTTTGCTCCCTACGTTCCCAGTCGATCTCGGGAGGAAGGGGATGAAGCATTTGTCCCTGAGTGGGGTTGATGAGGTTAGGATTTCTAGGCAAAACATGGGATCCTCGCATTGGTAATATCATAGGCTTTCTCAAGCTCGGGTCATCGGGTCCTAGCACACGAGCAGCGCCTTCGCGGGATCCCAGGGATCCGAAAATCATTTGTTCCAAATTATGAGGTCGTTCGAGAGGCCTTCTTTCACAGGGCCGTTCTTCCTCAGAAGAAGAAGACTGATCCATTGCAGTGTGATGAACTGGGGAAGGGGTTCTCTGCCTGCGAAGTTCTCCAATTTCCCTACTCATGATTCTCATATTCTCTTGCATCATAAGGTTGGTGCGCTCGTGGATTCTCATAGCCTCCCTAGTGCTCTCAAGCATGTCGAGAAGGCAAGAAAAATCTCCTTGGGTGACAGGCGCAGATGGATTGATCTTGTCATTGGTCCTGGTGGCTGGAGTCGAAGCATTTGAAGGGGCTCGAGTAGAGGTTCCAGCATCACCTAGAGTCGGATAGGATCAGAGCAAAGTGACCTGGCCGGATTGGTTCGGGTTGGGGGAGCGCACCTCTTCAACATCTTCTACTCGGTTCGGATCGGAGCTCCCCCTCTGCGATTGGTTCGGATTTCCTGAGCCAGTCCGATCCGCTCCCGAGCTTTGCCCACGAGACCTCGTCACGACCGGGTTTTGCTGATCTTCAACAACCTCGTTCCCTCGACCAGTTTGAACTTCCATGCCTTTTCCTTTGGCCATAATTCTTCAACAATCAACCAACAAGTACTTAAAAGCATCGGAAATTGGGGACTAACTTCTTTGAACCCAATGGTCCAAAAAGTAGAACGATAATCCAGAAAAACAGAGAATTCAAATGATTCTCAGTGAAAGCACCAAAATGTTAGACCAAAAAGTGGTTCTAACACCCAAATTGATTAAAATTACGATAAAATGAGATCAAAAATAGAAAAGAGACACAAGATTTATAGTGGTTTGACGTTAAAGAGCCTACATCCATTTTATATTACTTTGTTTGATGATGTAGATGAAAATACAACAATATATTCACTCAATCTCACTCACTTTTCATATACATTCACTCAATTATACTCAAAATACACTTTGACTGATGATTTGGATTGTTTGGGAGTGCTGGAATTCGGTTCTCAAAGATACTCAAACTCTCAGAGTGCCAAAAGATCCCTTCAAATGACCCTTGGGGGTCTATTTATAGGTGAAAATTCCTTCGAGATCCGGTTCAGATCGGGGACATGTGGCCTCCATCCCATGACTTTCGGGATCGGGTGAGTTCTGGTGAGGACAACACATCTGGTTAATGGCCATCGTGGGTAGAAAATGCTGTAATTGCCCCGAATATCCAGGAAATCGTGGAGTGAAGTAGCAAGGTACACTGGGTTCGGTTTGGGTAGGCTAGCTAATGGGGTTCGGATCGGAGCATCCCATCCGATCCGATCTGGTTTGAATTTTGCCTTTCTTCACTTTGTTCGCTTTGTTTTTCTCTGACTACACCCGATCCGATCCGATTTATAGGCAGACTATATTCTAATACTTGATCTTTTAGCTTTGTGTTGCCTAGTCCACAAAGTAGGCTAACACCTGTCCATCTATTCAATATGCCAAGGCTGAGGCAATCACTTGTTCCTATGCATCTACTCGCTCCTACGAAGTCGCTCGTCTAAGACAGCTGGAAACAACTGTCATCAGTTGGCTACAACTAAGCAGTGGAATATTAGTGATTAATAAGCTTGGCGATCTGTAGCCTACAAAGAGGAACTCCAATTCATCTCTTCGGGGGAGGCTGACCTATAAATAGGCCATGGCTGCCATCGGAAAGGGGGGGCTTCTGGCCACCGTGAAGTGCTGTTAAATTTCGTCCTCAGTCATTTCAACAATGATCATGGTCCCATTCAATATCTTTCATCCACTTGGCCATGGAATCCATTCAAATCCTATAAATGAAAAAGATTGAAGGCATTCTCTTCCTTCGTCGCTCATCCATCCTTTTCCTCCGTAGATTCCGCCATTCTTTCATCGAATCCCACGAATCTGAGCAAGTTTTGTATGTGAAAGCGAGAATATATTAAGAAAACGAGGAGTTTTATAAAAAAAGAATTGATGTATCTTGTAAATGACATCATGATAATTCAAATCACCTTCACAGTGGATGTAGGCCAAGCTCAAGGTTGAACCACTCTAAAATCTCGTCTTCATTCTGTTTCCTTCACATTTTTACTTTCAATTGTCATTAAGTGCAGCTCCATTTATATTCCAACCTTGTTGGTGAAGTACAGTTTTTGTACCAATGGTGTTTGAACCAAGTTTTGGTGTAAACATTAATTTTATATTATGTAGGTATCAGCTTCATAATTGTCGATGTCAATATTATTTATTGATGGTTTTATGGTATCTTTTCCTTTTTGATGATTAATGGTGTCTTTGGGTAGTACCAGCAAGTTTGGCATATTTTTTTGTGTGATGCTGATGGATAAATGTTACTTTTTATTTTTGATTTGAATATTGATTAGGTTTGTTTTGTAGTCAGTTACATGATTTATATTACATTTGATGAAATTGTATTGTTGTGTTTAGTCTTGCTTATTTTAAGTTTTGGGTATTATTGACATGGGGAATTATCGATATTCGCGCATACCAACATCCGGGTGTACGTCTTGCAAAAAAATCCAAATCTGTAGTAATGAAATGCAGGGAGAACAAGCTTTTTATTGTGATTCAGCACTAATACCAATGTTCACTTGATAGTAATCATTCATTATATGATTCTCGATCACAAATGTTGTATAAGTCCGGACAATATTTGTGTGCAATGTTGCACAGTAGAACAACAAAATGTTTGTTAATTCTAAAGTTTGACCAAAATACCTTTCATCTTCTTTGTTAAGTCAAAGTGTGCAAAAACGTCTAAGGAATAGCTCCAATGTCCAAAAGTATGAAAATATGTCCAAAGGCATGCAAAATGCCCAATTGAATGTCCAAAATTGAAGAAAAACATTTATGCAACGTTTAGAGGTTCAAGCTAGGTCCAATAGTCATGGAGAAGGAGATGGCAGCGATTAATGATGCTTTTAAGCTCTAGAGTGTCAAAAATTGAACCCCTTTGAAAAATGAGGCAGAGGGTATTTATAGGAAGTGGATTAGGTGGAAGTAGGTGCGATTTGGGGATCACAGCAGGAAATTTCGCATCGTAGGGCCTTATTTATGAGAATTCGCATCGCGTTCCTATGGCACAGGAAAATTCGCATCTATCTAGGGGATGCGAATTTCGTATCCAATGGGATGCTAAATTTGCATCCCAGAAGGATATGAGACAATGCCCCAGAGGGGCATTGTATCTAGGAGCATGGTGCAGGAACCTTCGCATCCGTCGGTGGGATGCGAATTTCGCATCCCGTGGGGATGCGAAGCTTATGTTCCTGGTATACGAATTCTGCGGAAGAGGCGGATTAAGGGGATACAAAATTATTCGAACGGAGGCTATGCAAAGGGATGTGAAGTCCTTTGTGTTGCGAAATCGTGGTAGGCGAAGTGGAAGGATACGAAATTATGGAGGCGAAGGGATACGAACCTGAGCGTTTGAGGGGTGCAAAGCTAGAGGAGTGTCGGCTTGTGGATTTTATTGTAACAATCCGCCCGGAATGGACCTAAATTTTGACACAGAAAAGGCCAAGCTAAACTTAAAGCCTTTCTAAACATGTCGTTGGTTTCTATAAGGAATTACATTTGCACAAATAATATATAGATATTGCATTATGGAAAGCTCATACAACGGAACGAGAAAGTACAATACCAAAATATGATGTACCATTTTGTTAAAAATCCACATAATTCAAACACAGATTGTCAACGTACAATTATTTCATAGGTACATCAATAAACTCATCATTAAAAATTTCCATAAGCAATACAACAGTGATAACTAATAATAGCATAATATCTCCATTTTCGTCTTCAGTCTCCATCATTGCTTCATCCATTGAATCTACCCCACCTACTGACCTGTTGGATATGTTAAGGAGAGGGGTTAGAACATAAAGTTATGTGTAACGAAAATAGTATTTACTTGAAGACCATATCCTAAATTTAGCAGGTTATATATATATATATATATATATATATATATATATATATCAAGGTATGTCTATGCAACATACAAACATTCGCATAAACACAAAGTATCTAACCAATAAGGTGGAATCCACTGTCACTTAAGACCTCCATTAGTGCGTTTAGGGTAAAGACCCAACGAGGTGGGCATCCGTTGTCACTTAAAGCCCTTATTAAAGGTGGATTCTTACGATCTCTTATAACCCTTAGGCGGACCCTATCCCCTTAAGACCCCATACTAATACTTCAACGTTCTTAAGTCTATACTCTCATAAGTAATATGAGAAGTAGTATTTCGAACGTTACTACTTAACTGATATTATGGTAGAATACCTACTCCACTTAAGACTTCCCTTAGACAGTTGGTGAGAATGCTACGACCACATATCATATATAGACCAAATTTGTCCCTAGTTTACCCGTTACAAGCTTCTATAGGAAACATACATCCCCCATGAAGTACCCTACTCTGTTACCACTATGCCTAACCAGGTACAGAGAATGTGGACCCATGGACTTACTTCGAATCTAATAAGGGTAGGTCCCATGACTTTGGTACCTGTCCAAGGAATAAACCGTCGGAGAGGACCTTTGTCCTAACCACTTAAGACCCAAACTAGATAAGAAAAGAGTTAACCACTTAAGGTGTAATGACCCGCATTGGCAGAGGTATCGTGATTAATTTATTTAATTATATTAATGGTGGTTTAGAGAATTTAATAGTCATGGAATTAAATAATGGTGAATATTTAATTTAAATAATAAATTAAATAATATATTTAATTCTGAAATAATCAGAATTGGCTGAAATGACGATATGGTGTGAACCAGATCATCTGTGATATTTAATTCAGCTTGGAATTGAATTTGAATGACGAATATATTCAATCGTCGATAGTTGAACGTATAGTTTATAATATAATTATAAACGAGCTCGAAATGACGCTGCAGTTCGTAAATTGGCGATTTGAACTTCAACTGAATGCACAGGATTCGTTTGAAGCTGGATTTCTGTGAAACAAGAAACGTGTGGAGCTGGTGAAGTATATCTTTCTAGTGGAAGAGAAAATGCGGGATTTCATTGTGTAGATTTTGAGATATGTCCGAATCAAATTTCGGAATAGTCGCTATAGAACCGTTTATCGACCATAACAGTTATTTCAAAATAACTAGATATCGGGTTTGAATTTAAACAAGGTTCTTTTGGGAAATAGCGATAATTTAATTTGTAGAATTTTTCTGTAATTTTTAATTAATTTATTTAGCAACTTTTTATTTGAAGTATTTCGCACCCTGAAATCAACATTTTGAAGTTTCAAAATATGAGTTAATCTACCGGTATTATAATATTTTCAGGACCGTGGCACATCGCTCGATATGACCGTATACTTATTTCTGTCTATAGAGATTCGAACATGAATGAAATCTTACGTGACATGGTATACTAAAACTCAAAACAATTATATGGATATCATTTCTTTCCGTGGTTCTCTTCTCAACCACTAGTTTCCTGTGGTCCTCAAAAGCAATTCGTGGCATTTCATATGTCCACAAGAAATCAACGTCTAAATGATATAAATCCCTTCAAACCTTTAAGACCTAAAAACCCTTTTTCCATCTCCTGTACGAAATAAATGAGCCGCCACTTCCTCATATTTTTCTCAGCACAAACGCAAGTTTGGAAAAATCAAAATCAATCGAAATAAAATCGTATAAATTAGCAAAGTATATGATCGAATTCCTAAAGAGATTCTCTACCTTTCTATGTGGATTTTGCTGAATTTGAACAACCTTTTGTTCGCTTGTTTGGGTCTGTCGTGAGTTAGGGCTGTGTGATTCTTGGATCTTGAGGCTTCGAGTGTGGTTTAAAGTATGTATCTGAGTTCAGGGTGTTGAATCGCTCGTGTGTGGAAGTTTATGAGGTGTGCGACGGCAATTAGAGGATCGCGAGATCCTGGTAGTCGCGAGTTTGCTGCCATCGAGTTTGGCAAAACTGGTATGGGGAGAAAGAGCTTGGGATGAGGAAGAAAGTGGTGGTTTTCGTTTGGTCTTCAATGTGAGGAGGGAGGAGCGCTCGTTGGGGAAAATCGACGGAGTAGTGTTTGGGTTTACAGGAGGATCGATACTGAGGCATCGTGGAAGAAGGGAGAACCCGTATAGGCTTTGAAGGGAGTAGTTGGGCCTGTTGAATAGGTAAAGGCCCGTTAGTTAATATAATTAAGTTTTGTTTTAATTAAATAGTGAACTAACTTAAATGGTGATATCTTGGTCGTACGTGGACGAAATTCAGAGAAACAAGATCCGACAGGATCGTATGGACGGGCACTACCAAATGGGACTGACTGGAAGTGGATTCGAGCTCATTTGGATTTACAGCGAAATAATTTGTTTGATTCAAATCAAATAACGGTTTATCGTTCTTTAACGATGAACTGCCAATGTGAGTAAATCTCACTAACTCTGAACAGTTTATAATTTCATGTTGTATTTTTAGAACTGTTAGATATTGGTTGATTTACTGTATGTTGACCGTTTGATTGAACTACTAGTCAGTTAGTTAAATTTTCTATATTGATTCTGTTTAACAGAATATATCATATAGAACTGAAAGTGATGTTATCTATATTGTTTAACATCTGTGATGCAGGGAAACAGGTTGGAGGAATCCAACTGGATTCCTCAACATTTATTTTACTGTTTTGCATATATTGTGATATATGGTGGGTTATATAATCTGTTATGGATTATGGGCGTTGGAATGATATTGATCATTGTTATATGATATTTTTAATATCATAAGAAACCCTGGGATGTAAAAAAAGAAGAAGAAGTATTTCAATGTATATTGAAGTAAAGGAATTTTATAAAATCACAGGATTTTATAAAAGGAAATATTTATAAAATGAACACGGTTTTATAAAAGGGATATTTATTTAGAAAATAAATAGAAATAGAAAAGAAATATTTATTTAGAAAATAAATAGAAGTTATAAATAGGATATATTTGTAACGGTAAATAGAAGTAATAAATAGGATATATTTGTAACGGTAAATAGAAGTTATAAATAGGATATATTTGTAACGGTAAATAGAAGTTATAAATAGGATATATTTGTAACGGTAAATAGAAGTTATAAATAGGATATATTTGTAACGGTAAATAGGAGTTATAAATAGGAAATATTTGTAACGGTAAATAGAAGTTATAAATAGGAAATATTTGTAACGTAAGTAAACGTTATAAAAAGGAAATAGTTGTAACGGAAAACGTAGTTTAGTCAAAAGAGTTAATCGATGTTAGTTTAATCGATTAGAGAATAAAGTTAAAAAGAAGTTAATCGATGTTAGTTAATCGATTAGAGAATAAAGTTAAAAAGAAGTTAATCGATGTTAGTTTAATCGATTAGTGTTAAAGTAAAAAGAAGTTAATCGATGTTAGTTTAATCGATTAGAGAATAAAGTTAAAAAGAAGTTAATCGATGTTAGTTAATCGATTAGAGAATAAAGTTAAAAAGAAGTTAATCGATGTTAGTTAATCGATTTGAGAATAAAGTGAAAGGAGTTAATCGAATATAGTTTATTCGAAGAAAGTCAAAAGGAGTTAATCGAATATAGTTTATTCGAAGAAAGTCAAAGGAGTTAATCGATGTTAGTTAATCGATTTGAGAATAAAGTTAAAAAGAGTTAATCGATGTTAGTTTAATCGATTAGAGTTAAAGCAAATGAGTTAATCGAATATAGTTATTCGAATAGAAAGTAAAAGGAATTATCGAATATAGTTTATTCGAAAAGAGTAAGTGAAATGAGTAAATAAATAGCGTTAGTCAAATAGTGTTAGTCGAATAGAGTTAAGTGAAAAGAGTCAATCGAATATAGCTATTCGAAGGAGGGTTAAGTAAGGAAGTCAGTAAAAGGAATATAAAGTGAACTTTGCCTATTTCAAAGTTAGAAATGTTGTTCAGTTAAGGTCTGAGAGGTAGTTCTACCCCAACTTGATTGGCTTCATTTTTAACTAAGGAATAGTTAAGGTTCGGTAGTAAAGGAAATGGTTTGAGTTGGCATCGCGATGGTTTGTTTAAAACATCTGTCTAAGTCCAATGAAGAAGCTTTGGAAATGTTTTCCAAAGAAGAAACCAGAAATGTTTTCTTATTAAGGAAACAAGGAAATGGAAATGTTTTCCATTGTTAATAACGTATATTTTCCCAATTTATAAAATAAGGAATATTGAACGTAGGGAAACAGGAAATAAGTAAATTAATGGAATAAAGAGATAAATGTTGAATGATGTTTGATTGATATAAATTTCCTCCGGGAAATAATATCGTTGTTTGCACACCTGTTTTTATTCGATAGTTAAATCACAGACTATCGAAGTTTTGACCATTTTAACGTTGTTAATATGGAGAGACCGGTTGGATTATTATCCAAAGAACCACTATGTATTGGCATAAGCGTTGCGAATCATATATGCCAAAGGAAATTGAAGACGGAGTTATGCAAGGGCTATCCTGTTTACAGAATAGTGCCTTCGGTTCATCCTGTTCCTGGATGACTTGTATGGACGGATGTCTGACAGAGTATTTCCAGACGATCACGTATATTGATTTCTCCAACCGTAACAAGAGTGGAAGCGAAGAAGGAAACTTCTTTTAGCTAACACATAATGTATTGTTGAGGACGTCAATCGGTGTTTGGATGGATTTGATGATGTGGCATTCAAAGTGAATCTGGTATGAGGATAGAGCATAGCTTCTAGCCTCATCATCCGGTAAATGACAGAAATCGGGCAGGCAGCATGGCTAAGTCGGTCGCACCAAAGTAGGGTGTATAATCACCTGATCTAGAGTTTCATTTACTTCTAAAAATCTATTGTTGATGCTGTCCCATTCGGGAAACGGTTGCTGATCCCAACTGTTGGTGATATACATTCGATACACTCAAGCGAAATGAGTGGTCGGTCATGTGTGGCCGGGTTGCAAGATGTTCTTGTTGAACCCAGTGTATTCCTCTCTAGAGGTACACAAGCGGAAGGTGATTCCATACCTTGTCATAGTTGGAAACCCATTACCCAATACGTGCTTGCGGTTTTGATTGTACACTATATATGTAGAACGTGAGATGAAAGCGTTTCTGCTAGATGATTATATATACTGTGGTTGATAGACATTATTATAATATCAAAAGGTTTTTGATATAAAAGATATTTTGGATTCTCATAAGGGAAAAACCCGTTCCGTTATGCGGCGTGGTCTTATGAGATATCGTTCACTTGTTCGAACTGTTTTTAAACTGTTTTACTCATACCAGTCCCATGACTGACCCGGAGTTTACTTTGTTGTTTTCCCTAAACTCTTGGGTGCCTAAATTTGTACGGGCAGTCAAGTAGTCGGGATTTTACAGATACACTTGAAGAGCTGGAGCAGGAGGCTTCAGGATCATATAGCTATAGTTATTTCCGCTGTGTTGTAAGTGCTGTACTTTGATAATGATATGTATATGCAAGTACAGATTTGTATTTCAAAGTTATGTTATGAAATATATTTATTCGTTCCGTTGTGAGATTCGTGTTACTCTGATATGGTGTTCTTCTTCTTCTTCTATTCTAAGTTTCTATCTTATCTTTCCTCACCCTCTAATTTCTTTCACTAATTACCAGGATTTTTCGACGTTTTGGTTATCGACGTCGTGCTTACGTCGATAACCAAAGTCGCTCAAAATCCGGGTCGTTACAGTTGGTATCAGAGCTTAAGTTAAGAATTACTTGGCTCTGTGGCGTGACTCGGTAGAGATAGGGTTAGTAATATCCTAGACTGAGATTGAGTGTATATATACGAGTGAACGTATTTGTTATTGATATAAAAATTTGTTTTATATTGTGGAGATCCATTGGTTGAGTTGTTTGTGAATTCTGGTCGATCAGTTTGATCCACTGTATCGGTAGGAGTTACTAAACACTTGAATACGATGAACCGTCATGGTATGTTTTGAAAGAGGGTAAACGAAATAGTTTACCCAACGTATATTTTGAATATATTGGATATATTGGTTGTTATTATAATCGTGTAAGATTATAAATTAAATGGTTATGTAAATAACCAATCAGAATTCATATAAGTGAAATACGTGAAATCAGATGAGTAAAATCTGAAATTAAAACTCTGGAGAATTGGATAAGTGTTTGTAAATGGATTTAGATTAAAAATAAGGAAAATTTAAGATCCTGGGAGATTTTAAATTATTTTACAAGCAGTGTGAATTATATTTTGAAATGAATTTCAAAGTGAAATGTTTTGAAATGGTTTTATAGTATTGAACTCACTTCGATCGCTGGAAAATAGATTCTGATGATGACAGCTGCATCATCAGTATTCATTTTCGAGTTGTAAGTGACGAATTACTACCAAAGATACTGTTTTGAATTTGTTTTGGGAAAGACAAGTTGTGTTGAATTTAAAAATGGGATTTGAAAAATAGAATTTGAGATTTATAATATAGAATTCGAAATATTAACTTGTTTTAAAAGAAATAAAACGAGAAGTTCCTTTATAAACGAAGTTTATAAATGAAGTGAAAAGAATTATCATTGGATAATTCAGAAATAAAAATACAAGTGTAAGATGGAAAGGGAAACCTATTTTCCAAAGGTAGTAATATCGATTTCAAAAGGAATTGAAATCGAGACTTGTGTAAAGAATGAATAAAGAAAGTTTGAAAAGGAATTTGAAGAAAGGAAGTTCAAACATAGAATTTGAATAAGAAAATTCAAAGAGGATTTGAATATAGGAATTCAAAGGGAGTTTGAATATATGAAATTCAATGGAAGTGATATAGAATTTGAATATAGAAATTCAAATGGAATTCAAATATAGAATTCAAATAGAGTGAAATGAAATTTGAATATAGAATTCAAATAGAGTTGAAATGGGAATTGGAATATATAATTCAATGGGAATTGGAATATATAATTCAATGGGAATAGGAATATATAATTCAAATGGAGTTTGAAAATAGATTTGAATAATGAAATTCAAACATAGAATTTGAATAAGAGAATCGAAATGAAATTTGAATATAGGAAATTCAAATAAAAATTGAAATGGAATTCAACTAGTTGATAAACAAGTTAAACCTATATTTGAACATGTATACTCAAATATAAAAAGGTGAAATGGGCAAACCAGCAATTTGAAAATCACTTAACGAACTAAGTTAAATGATTGGGTTAAGTTGAAATGAATTAGAAATGTATAAATATACATGAGTTAGGTATGGATAAGGTATGAAGGTATATAGATAGAATGCTCGACGAAAGGTATGTATTTAATTCATATATGAGATTTTATGCGCCGTATCGGCTAGCTGCTTGGCTTTTCTTTTTCTTTTGATTGGAGAAGGCCTGTGTGGCAGTTTGGGGATTTTCCCGATGCTCCTAGTACAAAGGAGGTTATGGCAAATTTTTCCGGGAAATTAAGGAGTTAGAATATTTTTAAGATAATTTGATAGTTAGAAATCAACGTATCGATATATATATATATAGAAGTCGATAAGGAAACGAACTTAGAAATAGAATAGTAAAATCAAAAAGGAAGACTAAGAATAAAATCTAGTAAGAATAAAAAGAGAAGGTGTACGTGTTTAAAAGTGAATAAGTAATTGTATGGTATTGATTTTTCGAGTAAGTAGTCATATCTGTTTTGACGTTATAAATGTTATTCAGTCAAGGTCTGAGAGGTAGTTATACCCCAACTTGATTGATTTCATTATTAATAAATAAGCAGTAAGATTTCAGGCTCGAAGATCAATGTTGAATAAGAGTTAGTTGAATATAATATTTGGGTGGTCGTAACGATGTTTTACACAACATCCGTTTTAACCCAAATGAGTGTAACTTGGAAATAGAATAAAGAATGTTTCCTAAGTTTAGAAATAAAAGAGATCGGAAAAGAGATAAGTAATTGGAATATTTTCCAATTATAAATAACATATATTTTCTAAAGTTTAGAAAATAAAGGAAGGCGATATTCGGAGATGTTTTCCAATAACATAAAAAGCCAATATGGTTATTGAAAATATTTGGTTAACAAATATTGATTTAGAAATAGAGAAGTGATTTAACTAGTGGAATATTAATGAAGGGTTCAGTGATAGGTTCAAAAAAGGAAAATTTGCTTTTTGAAAATAGTAAACTGTTTGAAAATTCCCAGGGAAAGACTGTTTGAATTAAAAACAAATTTAACTGAAATTTGTGAAAGAAAATTTGAATTAAAAGTAAAGCCAGTAAAGTGGTAACTGAGATTGAATTTGAATGATATCGAGACAGATTGGATTTGAGAAATTAGAATCCGAAATGGTATTGGATTGAGGAGTTAAGGAAGGGAAAATCAAGAACGAAACTTGAGTTGAAATGATATTTGGCTTAGATATAAGCGAATGTTTGTGTCGTGGATAAAAGCAGATTGGATTTGATTGGGGTAACTCTTGTATATGCTGAGTTGATAGCATATGGAAGTGACAGAGTTGATATGCCCGACAAAAAGGTACAAGTTTATATTCCTATTGGATATAAGGTTTATGAGCCGAATTAGCAAGCCGCTTGGCTGTCTGATTTTCTTTTGGGATGGAAATGGCCTAGAGAGGCGAGTGATGATTTGACCGATTGACCAGTACAAAGGAGGTGCTGGCGAAATTTTTCGAAGAGTTAAGGCGTTAGAAAATTTTCAGGATTTTTGGAAATTTTCGTTGATAAGAATTAATTAATTATTTAATTGAAATTAAATTCGTTCAGTTGAAACTGAAGTTAAGAAGTGAACAAATATGTTCTAACCAGTCGATAGGGTCGTCCCCTACTTTTTAGCAATTTCGAGGACGAAATTATTTTAAGTGGGGAAGATTGTAATGACCCGCATTGGCAGAGGTATCGTGATTAATTTATTTAATTATATTAATGGTGGTTTAGAGAATTTAATAGTCATGGAATTAAATAATGGTGAATATTTAATTTAAATAATAAATTAAATAATATATTTAATTCTGAAATAATCAGAATTGGCTGAAATGACGATATGGTGTGAACCAGATCATCTGTGATATTTAATTCAGCTTGGAATTGAATTTGAATGACGAATATATTCAATCGTCGATAGTTGAACGTATAGTTTATAATATAATTATAAACGAGCTCGAAATGACGCTGCAGTTCGTAAATTGGCGATTTGAACTTCAACTGAATGCACGGGATTCGTTTGAAGCTGGATTTCTGTGAAACAAGAAACGTGTGGAGCTGGTGAAGTATATCTTTCTAGTGGAAGAGAAAATGCGGGATTTCATTGTGTAGATTTTGAGATATGTCCGAATCAAATTTCGGAATAGTCGCTATAGAACCGTTTATCGACCATAACAGTTATTTCAAAATAACTAGATATCGGGTTTGAATTTAAACAAGGTTCTTTTGGGAAATAGCGATAATTTAATTTGTAGAATTTTTCTGTAATTTTTAATTAATTTATTTAGCAACTTTTTATTTGAAGTATTTCGCACCCTGAAATCAACATTTTGAAGTTTCAAAATATGAGTTAATCTACCGGTATTATAATATTTTCAGGACCGTGGCACATCGCTCGATATGACCGTATACTTATTTCTGTCTATAGAGATTCGAACATGAATGAAATCTTACGTGACATGGTATACTAAAACTCAAAACAATTATATGGATATCATTTCTTTCCGTGGTTCTCTTCTCAACCACTAGTTTCCTGTGGTCCTCAAAAGCAATTCGTGGCATTTCATATGTCCACAAGAAATCAACGTCTAAATGATATAAATCCCTTCAAACCTTTAAGACCTAAAAACCCTTTTTCCATCTCCTGTACGAAATAAATGAGCCGCCACTTCCTCATATTTTTCTCAGCACAAACGCAAGTTTGGAAAAATCAAAATCAATCGAAATAAAATCGTATAAATTAGCAAAGTATATGATCGAATTCCTAAAGAGATTCTCTATCTTTCTATGTGGATTTTGCTGAATTCGAACAACCTTTTGTTCGCTTGTTTGGGTCTGTCGTGAGTTAGGGCTGTGTGATTCTTGGATCTTGAGGCTTCGAGTGTGGTTTAAAGTATGTATCTGAGTTCAGGGGGTTGAATCGCTCGTGTGTGGAAGTTTATGAGGTGTGCGACGGCAATTAGAGGATCGCGAGATCCTGGTAGTCGCGAGTTTGCTGCCATCGAGTTTGGCAAAACTGGTATGGGGAGAAAGAGATTGGGATGAGGAAGAAAGTGGTGGTTTTCGTTTGGTCTTCAATGTGAGGAGGGAGGAGCGCTCGTTGGGGAAAATCGACGGAGTAGTGTTTGGGTTTACAGGAGGATCGATACTGAGGCATCGTGGAAGAAGGGAGAACCCGTATAGGCTTTGAAGGGAGTAGTTGGGCCTGTTGAATAGGTAAAGGCCCGTTAGTTAATATAATTAAGTTTTGTTTTAATTAAATAGTGAACTAACTTAAATGGTGATATCTTGGTCGTACGTGGACGAAATTCAGAGAAACAAGATCTGACAGGATCGTATGGACGGGCACTACCAAATGGGACTGACTGGAAGTGGATTCGAGCTCATTTGGATTTACAGCGAAATAATTTGTTTGATTCAAATCAAATAACGGTTTATCGTTCTTTAACGATGAACTGCCAATGTGAGTAAATCTCACTAACTCTGAACAGTTTATAATTTCATGTTGTATTTTTAGAACTGTTAGATATTGGTTGATTTACTGTATGTTGACCGTTTGATTGAACTGCTAGTCAGTTAGTTAAATTTTCTATATTGATTCTGTTTAACAGAATATATCATATAGAACTGAAAGTGATGTTATCTATATTGTTTAACATCTGTGATGCAGGGAAACAGGTTGGAGGAATCCAACTGGATTCCTCAACATTTATTTTACTGTTTTGCATATATTGTGATATATGGTGGGTTATATAATCTGTTATGGATTATGGGCGTTGGAATGATATTGATCATTGTTATATGATATTTTTAATATCATAAGAAACCCTGGGATGTAAAAAAAGAAGAAGAAGTATTTCAATGTATATTGAAGTAAAGGAATTTTATAAAATCACAGGATTTTATAAAAGGAAATATTTATAAAACGAACACGGTTTTATAAAAGGGATATTTATTTAGAAAATAAATAGAAATAGAAAAGAAATATTTATTTAGAAAATAAATAGAAGTTATAAATAGGATATATTTGTAACGGTAAATAGAAGTAATAAATAGGATATATTTGTAACGGTAAATAGAAGTTATAAATAGGATATATTTGTAACGGTAAATAGAAGTTATAAATAGGATATATTTGTAACGGTAAATAGAAGTTATAAATAGGATATATTTGTAACGGTAAATAGGAGTTATAAATAGGAAATATTTGTAACGGTAAATAGAAGTTATAAATAGGAAATATTTGTAACGGTAAGTAAACGTTATAAAAAGGAAATAGTTGTAACGGAAAACGTAGTTTAGTCAAAAGAGTTAATCGATGTTAGTTTAATCGATTAGAGAATAAAGTTAAAAAGAAGTTAATCGATGTTAGTTAATCGATTAGAGAATAAAGTTAAAAAGAAGTTAATCGATGTTAGTTTAATCGATTAGTGTTAAAGTAAAAAGAAGTTAATCGATGTTAGTTTAATCGATTAGAGAATAAAGTTAAAAAGAAGTTAATCGATGTTAGTTAATCGATTAGAGAATAAAGTTAAAAAGAAGTTAATCGATGTTAGTTAATCGATTTGAGAATAAAGTGAAAGGAGTTAATCGAATATAGTTTATTCGAAGAAAGTCAAAAGGAGTTAATCGAATATAGTTTATTCGAAGAAAGTCAAAGGAGTTAATCGATGTTAGTTAATCGATTTGAGAATAAAGTTAAAAAGAGTTAATCGATGTTAGTTTAATCGATTAGAGTTAAAGCAAATGAGTTAATCGAATATAGTTATTCGAATAGAAAGTAAAAGGAATTATCGAATATAGTTTATTCGAAAAGAGTAAGTGAAATGAGTAAATAAATAGCGTTAGTCAAATAGTGTTAGTCGAATAGAGTTAAGTGAAAAGAGTCAATCGAATATAGCTATTCGAAGGAGGGTTAAGTAAGGAAGTCAGTAAAAGGAATATAAAGTGAACTTTGCCTATTTCAAAGTTAGAAATGTTGTTCAGTTAAGGTCTGAGAGGTAGTTCTACCCCAACTTGATTGGCTTCGTTTTTAACTAAGGAATAGTTAAGGTTCGGTAGTAAAGGAAATGGTTTGAGTTGGCATCGCGATGGTTTGTTTAAAACATCTGTCTAAGTCCAATGAAGAAGCTTTGGAAATGTTTTCCAAAGAAGAAACCAGAAATGTTTTCTTATAAAGGAAACAAGGAAATGGAAATGTTTTCCATTGTTAATAACGTATATTTTCCCAATTTATAAAATAAGGAATATTGAACGTAGGGAAACAGGAAATAAGTAAATTAATGGAATAAAGAGATAAATGTTGAATGATGTTTGATTGATATAAATTTCCTCCGGGAAATAATATCGTTGTTTGCACACCTGTTTTTATTCGATAGTTAAATCACAGACTATCGAAGTTTTGACCATTTTAAC
This sequence comes from Allium sativum, assembly GCA_030737875.1. Classification (NCBI taxonomy): domain Eukaryota; kingdom Viridiplantae; phylum Streptophyta; class Magnoliopsida; order Asparagales; family Amaryllidaceae; genus Allium; species Allium sativum. Next base: position 252,225,166 of record CM060927.1, on the reverse strand, counting down.
GTTGTTAATATGGAGAGACCGGTTGGATTATTATCCAAAGAACCACTATGTATTGGCATAAGCGTTGCGAATCATATATGCCAAAGGAAATTGAAGACGGAGTTATGCAAGGGCTATCCTGTTTACAGAATAGTGCCTTCGGTTCATCCTGTTCCTGGATGACTTGTATGGACGGATGTCTGACAGAGTATTTCCAGACGATCACGTATATTGATTTCTCCAACCGTAACAAGAGTGGAAGCGAAGAAGGAAACTTCTTTTAGCTAACACATAATGTATTGTTGAGGACGTCAATCGGTGTTTGGATGGATTTGATGATGTGGCATTCAAAGTGAATCTGGTATGAGGATAGAGCATAGCTTCTAGCCTCATCATCCGGTAAATGACAGAAATCGGGCAGGCAGCATGGCTAAGTCGGTCGCACCGAAGTAGGGTGTATAATCACCTGATCTAGAGTTTCATTTACTTCTAAAAATCTATTGTTGATGCTGTCCCATTCGGGAAACGGTTGCTGATCCCAACTGTTGGTGATATACATTCGATACACTCAAGCGAAATGAGTGGTCGGTCATGTGTGGCCGGGTTGCAAGATGTTCTTGTTGAACCCAGTGCATTCCTCTCTAGAGGTACACAAGCGGAAGGTGATTCCATACCTTGTCATAGTTGGAAACCCATTACCCAATACGTGCTTGCGGTTTTGATTGTACACTATATATGTAGAACGTGAGATGAAAGCGTTTCTGCTAGATGATTATATATACTGTGGTTGATAGACATTATTATAATATCAAAAGGTTTTTGATATAAAAGATATTTTGGATTCTCATAAGGGAAAAACCCGTTCCGTTATGCGGCGTGGTCTTATGAGATATCGTTCACTTGTTCGAACTGTTTTTAAACTGTTTTACTCATACCAGTCCCATGACTGACCCGGAGTTTACTTTGTTGTTTTCCCTAAACTCTTGGGTGCCTAAATTTGTACGGGCAGTCAAGTAGTCGGGATTTTACAGATACACTTGAAGAGCTGGAGCAGGAGGCTTCAGGATCATATAGCTATAGTTATTTCCGCTGTGTTGTAAGTGCTGTACTTTGATAATGATATGTATATGCAAGTACAGATTTGTATTTCAAAGTTATGTTATGAAATATATTTATTCGTTCCGTTGTGAGATTCGTGTTACTCTGATATGGTGTTCTTCTTCTTCTTCTATTCTAAGTTTCTATCTTATCTTTCCTCACCCTCTAATTTCTTTCACTAATTACCAGGATTTTTCGACGTTTTGGTTATCGACGTCGTGCTTACGTCGATAACCAAAGTCGCTCAAAATCCGGGTCGTTACATAAGGCTTTCTCAAGGCGTAGTAAACCTGCCTATTTTCGCGCACAAAAGGTATATATATATATATATATATATATATGTACACCAGACCTCTCACATTAAGCAGTCTATCTGTTGATGCTGGATATGTCGGGCGGTTCCTGGCAGACTTCTACTACAAGTGGTTTAACCTTGTATCATAGTGCACTAAACTTGAATGGCCTATGGCATGCAGACCTCTCGCGTTAGTCAAACTCACTTGTGGTTGCTGGATTTGCCTGTCGGTTTCGGGCAGACTTCTACCACAAATGGTAACTAACATCATGTACACGTGTCATTATTATATATATATATATATAAGTCATTCTATATGCACACACAAGCAATCAATATATGGGGACATTTCTAATACAAATCTTATCCTAATCGCATTTACTACGTCATTATTACGCTAATTTATTTAATTACGCAATATAAGTAATATATTTAGTACGTATAAATAATGCTAGTTTTCATGAACGAGAGAATGTTTTAACGAGGTAAAATTGTTAATTTGGTCTAATTTAAGGTATACAAGTTAATTTCCACATTCAACCGCAACATTCATGGCATAATTGCATAATTACACATAGCAGTAATGAAAAAAATACAACATACAATTTAAAACTTGCATCCTAGGCTTGTAAGAATAATTCTAGTAATGAATCAAGAATAGGGTGTAAATTTCTTAAATCATACATATCCATATATATACATATACATATATATACACATGCACACACACACATATGCATAAAACTTTATTTATCTAATTTACCCGTTCTTGTGTTGTACATAAAAACATTCATATTTGATTGGCTTCAAATTTGAATATAATCGGATTATCTAATTAGAATAGAAACCCAAACCTATTCAAATAATAGTTATAATAAAATCTAAACTTTTTTACATTACAATCAAAGATTTAGATAAAAAGGATAAATAAAATAAAATAAAAGTACATCACCCAATTGTCCTTTATCCGCTACTAAAACAAAATCCACAAACCCAATATAAATTGACAATTCTTGCAAAATACATAAAAATAGGAGATTTGGGGGTTTTGTAGTTTTGTGTTGTCATTATAACAAATCTCTCCTCAGGAATACAAACCCATATAGTAATCTACAAATGTAGAATATGCCTAAGAAAATACTAATTTCACTCACAGTGATTGGAAATGCTGTAGATCTGACATTGTTGTGCCTATTTGATATGAACTCCAATCCCAAGAGATCTATATACATAAGAATCAAATGACTAAAATTCTTATACATGTATATATCATGAGATTCCATATCTATTCAAATCTAAATTATATAAGAAAAGATTAGAGAAAGAAGAATAGGTTTGTAGAACAAGAAGAAAACCTATTTTAAATTTCTCTGGAATCAATGGCGGTAGAGTCAAGGAACAAATAGAGATTGGCTAGGGTTTAGGTATGGAGTATATAGGATTATTTATAGTTATTTGTGTAAACAAGAACCGCCAGATTATTAAGATTTAATCTTGGTTGTTCATTTATAAATTAACCCAAAAACCTAACCCAACCTAGCTTTATTGGGCATTTTAGATGCCAAGCGGTCGACTTCTCCTCTAGAAGGGAGGTCGACCGACGATCGACACCCTTTCTAGGGGGAGGTCGACCTCTTGGTCTCTGAATCGCCCAATAAACATATGTGGGGTTAGAGACATTTAATATATATAACGTTAATTGATTTGGCTTATTTCTTACCTTATAAGGATTATTCTTGTCCCTTTATCCTTATCTTATTCATTTGAAATTCAAATTTATCAGATTATTTTATCTCTTGGATATATATACACATATATTATTTATTAAACCCCCCCTACACACACACACACACACACACACACACAGATATATATATATATATATATATATATATATATATGCATTTACCGTCTGATTTCATTTGATTATAATTTCTTCATACGAGCACTGTTTTTAACATATCATATATGAAAACGAATCAAAATTTTGCCACGAATCCGAATAAAAGATTTTCGTAGCCAATGATACAAAATTTCACTTTTCATCCTGTTTATAATTTATTATTTAATTTCTCATTTCTGTTAATTATTAGTATTTATAGTTTTGGGTATATTTTTTGGGGTGTTACATTCTCCACCCCTTAAAATAGATTTCGTCTCGAAATCTGTTTGAAGTGGCCAAAAACGCAACTCTCTACACATCATGTTGTACACCCATGTTATTTTTAATTCACCCATGACTCATAGTGATTATGGGATGAAGACTTACTAAAGTGAACTCAATCCTAGCGTGTATGTGTAATAAGTAATGCAATATGTATGAAAAACAACCTAATATGCATATATTTCTATATGGGTGCGCTGTGAAATTGTGTTGCATCCATTTCCTACATCCAATCTAGCAACCACAATGCATCCATTAACGTAATTAGAGGAAAAATTACTTGGGAAAAGTACTGAGTAAGTCCGTCTCATATTATCCTTGGTCTCTCATGTGCTTTCCCCATGATCATTTCCCCATTATACTTGAACGAAGCGAACGGTTTTATTGCGAAGTCTCTTGATTCTATGCTCTACAACCTTTGCGGTGGTAGTGGCACCCAAGACACCAACTCGAGTTTTCCTATGTCCCCAATTTCATCAAGCTTGAGTCTGATAACAGAATCATGAACGCATTTCCTTAATTGAGATACATGAAAAATGTTATGGATCCCCGATAGACGTTCTGGAAAATCCACTCGATATGCCAAAGATCATATCTTCTCGATGATGCGAAAAGGCCTAATAAATCTAGGATCCAGTTTCCCAGTCTTTCCAAACCGAACAGTCTTCTTAAGAGGGGATACCTTTACGAATACCAAGTGTTAGCCTACTTTGTGAACTAGGCAACACAAAGTCAAGAAACCAACCATTGAAGAGTATTTTAAGTTAAAAGACTTCGGTTCGGATCGGAAGAAAACACCACCATTCAGATTGATAGCAGCATATTGGTTCGGATCGGATAGAGTTCCCTGTTCGGATCGGATGGCTCTTACTGGGTAAATTGGCAAAACATATCTGATCGGATCGGAAGGCCAATGAATCTCAAATGGATCGGAAAGCCTTTTGCTTGCCACGACGCTGCAGCGGAGCGGAGTATGATTAGTGAAGGAGAGACGTCCGAGCCACTCCGGTTCGGATCGGGTATTCCGATCCGACCCCCAACCTGCACGCCTCCGACCCGCACCCATGATCCAGGTTAATCTCCTATAAAGTAGCCTGGAGAACCGGACCGGCTATGACTGATTCCTACCCCTAACGTCCATCTCTTTGATGTGTTGTCAGCTTGATAGTTCATCCGAACCCGAAGAGAGTGCGATGGATGACACGTGTTCCGACCCGGATTGAATCTCAGGCAAATTCACACCTATAAATACCCCATCTAGAGACAAAGAGAAGGATCTTTTTTCAGCACTTTTGAGAATCCAAGTACCTCCATCATCCGAACTCCTTTACTCCCGGAGAATCCAAACCATCTTTCATTTCTTGTTTTAATCATTTGAGTGAACAAAAGTGAGTTGTGAGTGAATCTTACATTGCATTTGTAACTGAATTACTGAATATAGTGAAAACTAAGTGGACGTAGGCATTTCTTCGCCGAACCACTATAACTCTTGTGTGTTCATTTTTATTTCTGTTTTATTTTATCTTGTTTCTAATCAATTTGGGTGTTAGAACCACATTTGGTCTAACATTTTGGTGCTTTCACTGAGAACCTCATCTAAATTCTTTATTTTCCGGGATCTCTTTCTACTTTTTGGACCGTTGAGTTCAAAGAAGTGAATCCTTAAGTTTCTCCGCTTTCTTACATTCCTTGAAGTAATTGTCAAAGACTCATGGCCAAAGGAAAAGGCAAGGAAGTTCAGTCTGTTCAAGGAAATGGAGCTGGCGAAGATCAGCAACATGCTGTTGTAACAAGGTCTCGGGGGCAGAGTTCAGCAGCAGGAAGAATCAATGCAGGAAATCCGAACCGACAGCAAGGGGAGAGCTCCGATCCGATCCGGGTAGGAGACTCTGAAGCAGTGCACTCCCCCAATCTGAACCGACCTGAGTTGCTCGCTGCACACCGATCCGACCCGGCACCCCAGCTCCGATCCGACCCGACTTCCTACCTCCGATCCGACCCGATGCTTGGTGAAGCTGGAACATCTACTCGAGTCCCCACGAATGCTCCAATTCCAGCTGCCAGGGTTGGAGATCAGGTCAATCCATCTGCTCCCATCACTCAAGGAGATTTCTCGCGCTTGCTTGATATGCTTGAAAGCACGAGGGAAGCTATGAGAGTCCATGAACGCACTAATCTCATGATGCAGGAAAATATGAGGCTCATGAGTCGGGAGATCAATGAGCTTCATCGACAGAGAACTCCATCACCGGTTCGTCACACACCCGTAGATCAATCTTCATCTTCCGAGGAAGAGAGGCCCCGTGAACGAAGGCCACTCGAACGACCTCAGAACGTGGAGCAGCTAACGTTTGGATCTTTGGGATCTCGCGAGGATATCGCACGAGCATTAGGAAACGATAGCCCCACTCGGGGGCAAAGACTCCAGTCCCCTCTTCCCGAGATCGACCGGGAACGCAGGGAAAGGAATCGAGCAGAGGCAGCTCGAAGAAGAAGGGCATCTCCTGAGCAAGAGCCCCGGAGGAACTCGGACAATAGGGCCAGGGAGCCTGAGCAGCCCCTAACGAGTGCCGATGTGCAGGCAATGGTTCGCCGAATTATGTCCGAGAGCCGGAATTATACAAATGAAGACTATGGCATTGAGCGAAGCCATACTCCGTTCACTGATGATATCCTAGACTTCCAGTTTCCCCGACGCTTTAACTTGCCACAGATGGATAAATATAACGGAAGGACTGATCCGGGACAGCATTTGATGCGGTATTCGTGGCTCATGAACGCCGCCGCTGCCCCTGATGAAGTGAAGTGCAAAGCATTCCCAATCTACCTGGAAGATGTGGCATTATTCTGGTTTACCCGGCTTCCTCCTCGTTCAATTTCTAATTACAAAGAACTAAGCGAGCGTTTCATGAACCAGTTCCGACTACATGCCCGAAAGTCCAAGAGTGTTATTGAATTGTCGAGAATCAAACAGGCACCGGGAGAGTCTTTAAGGGCATATTTAGATCGTTTTAACCAAGCTGTAACTGAGGTCAGTGACCCGCATGAGCCCACTATTCTGATGGCATTGAAGGAAGGAGTCGATCCTGAATCTGAGTTTGGAGACTACCTTTCTGGGAAGACACCCCCCACAAGGGCAATATTCTACGAAAAAGCCGATATTTATCTAAGACGAGAGGAGGCCCGGGCAAACCGGAAGAGAAAGTCTGAGACAGCTTCAAAGGAGAATGTGCAGAGTAATATTGCCGTGAAGCAGTCTGGGGAAAGTTCTGGCAAGGTTGAAGTAAATGTAGGAAACAAGGGTGGAAACAGCAATACTGGAAACGGGGGAAACAACAACAACCGTAATTCGAACGGTAACAGGAGAAACAGAAATCGGGGAAGCGACCCAAACAAAAGGCCCCGATTCCAGAACTACGAGAACTATACACCATTGAATGACACCCTGGAAAATATTTACCTGGATATGTACAATGTGTTGCAGTACAAAAGACCGCCACCTCGTGATTCGACCGAGAAAGAAATGGCGACAGGGAAATTTTGCTTGTTTCACGGAACACATGGACATTCGACCAATGAGTGTCGGCACTTGAGGGATGTAATTGAAAAGCTGCTGCGTGAAGGAAAGTTGGATGAGTACAAAGTTGCCCCGAGGGACAGGGGGCAAGGAGAGCAGGCTCCAAAACAGATCCTACCTGCTCCTAAGCCTACCGCGCAGCAGAAAGGTAAAGGAATCGTCATCAACTCCATAGTAGGCGGACCTCACCCGGCAATCCGAAGTTTTAGGTCAATGGACCAATATGTGAATGCTGCCAAGCATCTAGATGTGAATGAAGGTGACGATTTGGAAGATGTCACCCCTATAAAACAACAAAAAACCATGTTCGATGACGTGGTATTTCGCAGCCGAGACAACACGGGGATACAATCTCCCACCAATGATCCGTTGGTTATTACTACCACTATTGGGCCGGCCTTGGTCCATAAGGTATTAGTAGACAACGGAAGTTCCGTTAATATTTTGTTCAAGAAGTCATTTGATCAGATGAAGCTTGAACCCGAAGATCTGAAACCTTGTGAAGGATGGATTAGAGGCTTCAACGGAGCGACGACAGCTCCCATGGGATATATAGAGTTGCCCGTGACCCTAGGGCAAGGAGAACGTAGAAGAGTGCGAATGCTTCAGTTTGTAGTACTGGACGTAGATTCGCCATATAACGCATTTTTAGGGAGACCTTCCCTCGCTGAGTTTAGAATTTGTATCGCCCCTTGGTGCTTGTTACTAAAGTTCCCAACCGAAGCCGGGACTGGAGTAATAAGAGGGGATCAGGTTTCTGGACGGGCCTGCTATGTGGCCGAGCTGAAGATGTTGATGAAAGGAGTTAATGCTGAGAGTAAGGATGCCTCATCTCCCTCAAAGGGGGACTCGGCATAGCAATTGGAGAGATTGAACCCAAGGGAGTTGCCCAAAGGAACGCCTGAAGACCTGGATCCTAGAAAAGACGAGGAACCAGAGGCTAGGAATGCAACTCCTAATGAAGCAACAGTGGAAATTCCTGTTGATAAAGCTGATCCGACGAAAGTTTTGAAGATTGGTTCCCAATTGGATCCACGTCGTGCTGAAGAGCTGACGGACTTCTTGAAGGCAAACTTAGATGTGTTCGCCTGGACCCATGCTGACATGTGTGGGATATCGCCTTCCATTATCAGTCACAAATTGAATGTAAATCCGAAGCATCCGCCTGTGAAGCAAAAGAGACGCATGCTGGGCCCAGAGAGGTCGGCTGCTCTCAAAGAGGAAGTAGAGAAATTGAAGCAAAATGGATTTATTCGAGATTCGACTTATCCCGACTGGATATCGAATCCTGTCTTGGTAAAGAAGCCAAATGGAAAGTGGCGAACTTGTATTGACTTTTCAGATTTAAACAAGGCTTGCCCAAAAGATAGTTTCCCACTTCCCAGGATTGACCAGCTTGTAGACTCAACAGCAGGTCATGAACTTCTCTCTTTCATGGATGCATACTCTGGATACAATCAAATTCCTATGCATGTACCAGACCAAGAGCATACAAGTTTCATTACGAATTTGGGATTATATTGTTATGTTGTAATGCCGTTCGGATTAAAAAACGCTGGAGCTACTTATCAGCGGTTGGTAAATAGAATGTTTTATGATCAAATAGGAAAAACTATGGAAGTTTATGTGGATGATATGCTTGTTAAATCAAAGCAGTCCTCCAGTCATACGCAAGATTTAGCAGAAATGTTTGGTATCTTGCGAAAATACCGTATGAAATTGAATCCTTTAAAATGTTCATTTGGAGTGGCGTCGGGAAAGTTCCTTGGCTTCATTGTGAGTTCCCGAGGAATTGAGATCAACCCTAGCCAGATAGCGGCGATTAGAAATATCAAAGAACCAAGGAGAATTAAAGACGTCCAAAGTCTGGCAGGGAAGGTAGCGGCGCTGAGTAGATTCATCTCCAAAGCCACCGATAAATGTGTTCCATTTTTTGATTTGATAAAAAGGGGAAAGAAGAACTTCCAGTGGACTCCCGATTGTGTCGAGGCTTTTCAAAATCTGTTAGAGCTGTTAGAGAAACCGCCAATCTTATCAAAGCCCGTAGATCACGAAGAACTATTTGTTTATCTAGCAGTCTCGGCTCACGCTGTCAGCACAGTCCTGGTTCGAGAAGAAGACAAAGTACAAAGGCCAGTATACTATGTGAGTAAGAAATTAGCAGCGGCAGAGCGCAACTACCCAAAGATCGAGAAGCTTGCTTACAGCCTCCTGATTGCATCCCGAAAGCTTCGTCACTACTTCCAAGCCCATCCAATAACCATATACACCGATCAGCCGTTAAGACAGGTGTTGCAGAGACCCGAAGCGTCGGGAAGGTTGATTAAATGGAACATAGAACTAAGCCAGTTTGATTTGAATTTTCAACCACGAAAGTCAATCAGGGGGCAAGCTCTAGCAGACTTTATTGCGGAGTTCACCATTCCAGAGGAAGAAATAATCAATGACCGAGTGGTCAAATCCGAGGATAAGCTAGAGATGAATCCGTGGAAATTATATACAGATGGAGCTAAAAATGACCGAAGATCCGGAGCTGGAATTGTCTTAGTCACTCCCGAGGGACGGTCGTTATATTATGCCCTGCGATTAGAATTTTCGGCAACAAACAATGACTCTGAGTATGAAGCCCTGATTGCCGGGCTGAAACTCGCTAAAGACCTCGGAGTAAAAATGATGGACATATTTTGTGACTCTAAGATTGTTGTTTGTCAAGTGCGAGAGGAATTCGCGGCTCGAGGACCTCGACTTGTCGCTTACCTCAAAAAAGTGAAAGAGCTATTAAATAGCTTAGAGCGGTACAACATAACACATATTCCCAGAGTAGAAAACCAGAAAGCGGATAGACTAGCAAAATTGGCTAGTTCCGACAATCCAGAAGAGACTGAGGTAATTCCAATTGAAACGTTGGAATCGCCAAGCTTTGAGTCAATGGAAATTGAATTCGTTCATGAAGCGGAACCAGAGAAGGAGTCATGGATGACTCCAATCAAGAGTTTTCTTAAGAATGGGACACTCCCATCGAAGAAAAGTGAGAAAAGAGCTGTAGTTCGCAAAGCTGCCAGATACGTTATGCAAGACGATACTCTCTATAGACAAGGATTTTCTATGCCCCTGTTACGATGTATCGCACACGACGACATCAAGCGTGTACTGAGAGAAGTGCACGAAGGTGAGTGTGGAGATCATACAGGAGGTCAAACTTTAGCAAAGAAAATATTGCGGTACGGATACTTCTGGCCTACGATCAACAAAGATGCAGCTGATTATTCACGACGCTGCGATAAGTGCCAGAGATTCGCCAAAATCCCCAGGGCACCGTCAACCCAGCTTAAATCGATGGTGAGTCCTTGGCCATTTGCCACATGGGGGATCGATATCATTGGAGTTTTACCGATTGCTAAAGGGGGAGCTAAGTATGCCATAGTAGCCGTGGATTATTTCACAAAGTGGGTGGAAGTTGAGCCCTTGACTAAGATCACCACAAGAAAGGTGATAAGTTTTGTGGTCAGAAATATTATATGCCGATTCGGGATCCCAAGGACGATTATTACTGATAACGGGACCCAATTTGATAGCACTGAATTCAGAAGTTTTTGCCAAAAATATAAGATAGACAAACGATATACTGCAGTTGCCTATCCACAATCTAATGGGCAAGTAGAGGCGATAAACAAGGTAATAAAATCCATCCTCAAGAAGCGATTAGAGCGTGCAAAGGCAAAATGGGTTGATGAATTGCCCCTAGCCTTGTGGGCATATCGAACAACGTTTAAAACGGCTACCGGTCATACCCCTTTCTCTCTCTCCTTTGGCTCAGAAGCAGTAATTCCAGTTGAACTGGAAGTTCCTTCCCACAGAGTGACGTATTATGACCCGATGACGAATCGGGCACTTTTACTTGAGTCTCTTGATGAAATCGAAGAGAAAAGGGACGAAGCAGACTTGCGTGCAGCGAGACATCGGCGTCAAATGGCACGCTATTATGATAAGAAAGTTCGTCTTAGGACTTTTGAACCAGGAGATTTGGTGCTAAAAAGAGTTTTTCCATCCCTTCCTCACCTCGGCCCAAAATGGGAAGGACCCTTTGTCATCCAACGGAAACTTGAAAAAGGAACCTTCAAGTTAACGACCGTAGATGGCGAAGAAGTTCCTCGAGCATGGAATGCCCAACACTTAATGCGATATTTTGATTAGAAATGCTATACTTTTTGCTGTTCTTTCTGTAAACTCTGTAATAAGGCACGACTTGCCTTGGGAAAATCTGATGATATGAATAAAGGACTATAAAGTGGATGTAGGCTATGACTTAGCTGAACCACTATAAAAATATTGTGTGTTATTTACTTTTATGCATTTACATTCGTTAGTTGTTCTGTTGTGATTATAAAATACAGGATAACTTAGAGCCTAAAAAGGTTGAAACAGTTTGGACATAAAAAGAAGCACAATGATTATTTGTGCAATAAGACATAAAAGAATGAGAAAACGACATTCTTAACTCTAACTCTCCAGAGAAAGAGAGAGAGTATAAAAGCGTCTCAGACTGAGCGCTGGAAAAAAAATTCTATTCTTAACTCTAACTCTCCAGAGAAAGAGAGAGAGTATAAAAGCGTCTCAGACTGAGCGCTGAGAAAGAGGTTCAACTCCGAACTCTAACTTTCCAGAGAGAAAGAGAGTATAAAGGCGTCTCCGACCGAGCGCCGAGAAAGAAATCTTTTCCCGTTGAACGACCGGGGAATAAACAAATAACTGAATTCGAGCTCTAACTCTCAAGAGAATGAGAGAGAGTATAAAAGAAATGCCAGGAAAAACAACAGGTATTGATGACACAGGAAATACTATCCCGTTAGAGAATCGGGAGCATTCAGATTGCATGGTTAAGCACTGAATAACTTATGGAGATTGACTGGGGACACATATACATACACATATCTCCCCTCTCCACAACTTTGTTTCATAACTATAGATATGCATTTTTACATAAGTGCAGAACTGCTAACAAATAAACATTGCAGAAAGTGAATTATTTTTATTTACAAATGAATGAATTTGTACAGGGAAATAACTGAAAAAGAAAGTGCGGAAGCTGCTGGTATAACAGCACTTATTGGTTTACAAAGATGCTAAAAAGATACAGGGGAACCCACTATTTGGGTTTGGGATGAGCCTTCGATTTCTTGGCAGCTTTTTCCGCATCTTTTGCTTCCTTTTCGGCTTCAGTCAAGATCCGCTTTGATTTCTTTTTCCCTGAAGATGTAGTACTGGAGCCAGCAGACTTCTTCCCGGAGGGCGGGGCACTGGAATCAAGAGAATATTTTTTAGCAAGTTCTTCGGTAATAGATCTAGTTGAGAGCTTAACAACTAACCTTGAACCTGCATCCACAACTGCGAGGGGCTTGAGGACCTCAGGGTCTAATTCTTCAGCCTTTAATTGCAAGCGCTTGTCTTGATCAGCCTTCATGGCAGCCAAGGTAACGTCATCAGCGCTTTTCGATTCCCCAGTTATTACAATCTCCGGTTCCTCATCATGCCCCTCGTCTCCTCCGTCGTCTTTTAAAGCTGCAATCATTTCTTCATCATGGGGAGTAGTGACTTTAGTTGGTTCACTTCTTTCCCCCAGGTCTGTGGAAGCAGCCTTGTCTTCCCCTTCTTTGACCCTATCAGCGGGCTTTGTCCCAGTGGTAGTTCCTTGAACTACATCTGTCTTCGCGGAGGATTCAACGCCTACAAAATGAGAAACATCGGTTATCAACTCAGGCAAGAGCAAAGGATTTCCCATCGAACGTTCAGTCATGTAGCCAAAGGTAGTAGTAGCCTTGACAAATTAAGGAGAAAAGATAGGGATACCTTCTGAAGACTTTTCAGCAGGGGTGACTACTACCTCTGGAGTTATTTCAGGAATGGGAGATAGCAAAGTTGTTCGGGGAATTCCCGGGTTTTCGGGATCATACCCTTCTACTTCAGGAGTTACAGGAGCAGAAGAAGAGGAACCAGCTTCAGGAATGGTTTTCTGTTTAGACTTCCGCCTCTCTTCTTCCATGGCCTCAGCAATTAGACGGCGCCCTTCAGCTAGACGCTCCGGTTCGTCGTCTCTCAAGTACTTCTCCATCAACTTATCTTCATCGAGGGAATCAACCTTAAGTTCTTCTTTTTCCCACTCGACGATTTGATTCCACACATGAACCAGGGTAGATGGATAGTCCTCGATCCAAGAAATGTTTCGACGACGAATAATGTGCGCGAAGAATTCGATCATTAGCTCGCCGAAGCCCTGAATATCAGCCTCCGCCTCTGATAGTTGTTTGCGGGTTTCCTCCGCAGATTTAATAGCGCATTCCACATTGCCCTCGGCCAGAGCAGCCCTGTTTTCTGCCTCCAACAGCTTCGAAGCCAAGTCAGCATTCTTCTTTTCTAACTCAGCACTCCTTTTCGCTAACTCGGCATTTTTCTGCTCAAGCTCAGCATAAGCAAGGCGTGTCTTAGCAGCCTCTGATTTGGCCTCGTCAGCTTGTTTCTTCAACTCAGAACGCTCCTGAGTGTGGGATTCAAGCAAATCATGATAGCGCTTTTGCATGTCCTCAAACTGTTGTTTGAAGTTAGAAGCGTTTTTCTGAGCGATAGCTAGTTGAGCTTGAGTATCTTCTAAATTTTTTCCTAAGGTTTTTAGGGCCTTAGCATCTTCCTCCGCAGTTTTGTGCATTGAGTCAGCATTTGTCATTAGAGTGCGGATGATTCTAGAAAGAGTGCGGGAATACTTGAACATCTCGGTATATTGTTTTTCCACCAAATCAATCTTTGCTCTGGCCTCCTCTGCCCAATTAGAAGAAATAGGTTCAAGGGAAGGTAGAAAGGTCAGAGTCTCGAAGTAGTGCTCGGGAAATTGCTCCTTTAAATATGCCAGCCTTACTGCGGTTCCCGCATCTGGTGGAGGAGGGGCGAGGATTGTTAGTTCAGTGTCCCTTCCTGAAGAAGATTCTGTAGAACCCTTGTCTGTCCGAGGTCGCTTAGTAGCAGGGACTTTTTGCTTACTTCTAGACCCAGTTTCCTTTGGAGGAGTTTTCTCTCTACTCCGCTTTTCATGGGAGGAAGTGGAGTCCCTAGATTGTGGTCTATCCTCCTCCCTACGACCTTGATAGCTCTTGGATTTTTCTTGTTCTGGTCGAGCTGGTGAGCGGGAGCGTGAGGGCCGAGATCGATAGGGATCATAAGGTCTTCTTTCCTCCCTACCGCGGTCATCCCGGCGATCATGCTCGACATCCTGAGGAGGATTGGACATGCTGCGACGAAGCTTTCTTATATCATAATAGGACCGAGACATTGTACCTGCACGATGAAATAAGCGAGGTTTAGAATCAATGGATTCATGGAGAAAGAAGTGCAATGAATGCTAATGCTGTGGTATAAAGTGCATCCTAAGTGGTGTGTGTGTCCCCCCCAACCAACCCGAGTCTGAAGCTAGACTGGTGCGGGCAGGCTCTTTGGCCTTGGCAGTTGTAGTTTCTTCAGAAGAAGTGAAGACTAAAGGGTCCTTCCTGAAATCTTCTGAAGTATATATGGTCTCGGGTAAGGGGAGATCCCCCAAACCCTGAAATATGTGCTCGTCGGTGCTGGGAACATCCCCCTCGGAAGCGCGAAGTGGCGACACTTGGGAAGACTTTGACTTATCTGGAGAAATAGTTTCCTCGGGGGCAATATACCCTTCACGATGTTTCTTGGCCAGATTAGCCAGTTCATCATCTTGAGTGGAAGAGGGAGAAGGTGAAGTTTGGAGGGGAGCTGCAGGAATTCCCGAGCCTTCTCCTATTTCTGGAACTGTTTCCACTGGAGGAATATATGCATAAGGGACCGTCCCATGACCGATGCTACGGAAAACGGATAGTAGCCCGTGAAAATGAAGGTACTCATCTTTAAGGACCTCGTCAATAGTAAGGAATTTTTGGTCGCCGTTGAGAAGACGGTGCATTCGATCAAAGAACGCTTGGTCTGATACCTGTTTGGGATTATCGACTGCAAATAAAAAGGAAAACAGGTCAGGGTGATGATTCAAGTGTATAGAGTCCAGGATCAGAAAATCAGTGCTTTACTTGATTTTGTCCATCTTCTGGCGCATCCAGACTGTTGCTTTATATAGAACCACTCTAGTCTGGAATCTCCAGCTTTGCTGCTAAACGGCGTAGAGATTATCTTCCTCTTTGGGACTGATTCAAAGTAACAGAAAGAAGGGGTTTCTCTAGTCCGATGTTTGAAATTATAGAAGAAATGAACATCGTCAAACGTAAGCTCCACGCCTAGAATTTCACGATATGCTATGAATAAGGTATGCAGATAGGCATATGAATTGGGATGCACCTGCATGGGGGCAATCCGCATTTGTCTTAAGAAGTCGACGATGAAAGGCGAGAATGGAGGAATGGCGCCAACCATGCACATCAGACGAGTGACCGTCATATATCCTTCTGGAGGGTTATGGGGACGGTCAGAACGTGAGGGCACTAAAGTGTCTCTCTTCATTATTCCATACTTCAAGCAAATTCTCACGAGTCGGTCGTTGTCAATTGTTGATTCTACGGAATCTGGAGGTGACTCCAATATAATGGCTGAGTCAAACTCATCGGGTGCTCGATTGTCACCAATCCCTCCTTCCTCCTCAAAGCCTAGGGAAACTTCGTTTTCTGAAGACATTTCATCGCTTTCCCGATGACCAACTCCGTAATCCGGACCCTCGCTGTCCCATTCTGGGTCAGATGAAGAAGATATATCCTCGAGAGTGGTTTTGTTGGAAGTTTCCGGAGCTTCTTTCCTCTCAGCTAGACGAGAAGAGCGTCTGGGCCTCATTGTCATGGAACTATTGAAGAAGCAATAGCACGAATTAGAGTAAATTATCCCGTGTCCCCCTTCTTTGTGTATGTGTGTGAACTAAAGTGTGTGCAGCAAACGTGGGAAATACAAAATAAAAGTACAGCAATGTAAGACGAAGCTTTAAAGAGAAAGTGATGGTCAGAGTTGTTCTTAATTCTCGTTTATGTTCACAAGGCACTATCCTAACTGTCCGCGAAGCATATTCGTCTAGAGTAAGTGTTAGTTGAATTAGTTGAGTAGTCTTTATGTGCCAAGTTTGGTACGTTCGGTTCGGTTCGGATATGCATATGACAAATGGCTCAATACAAATGTGGATAACGATCGGTTCGGATGCCTCATTAAAGCATGGTCAGTTCAAGACAAGGGAAGCAACGGGTTCGGAAGCTGGACTGATCTGATCGGATCGGGTAACCCGATCCGAACCGAATCAGCACCATTTAACCGGTCCGTTTACTTCAACCTCTTATCCCATTCACTTTTCCGACCCGAACCGACTTTTTCTTTCCTTTCCATCTTTCTAAAGTGTGCAATCCGAGCCGATCCCCTTTCCTTCTCCTTCCTTTTTTGGTCCTCCGTCTTCTACCCGAACCGACTCCAGTTGGTCACCACGCTCCTCATCTTCTTCCTCTTTCCCCCCTTTCTCACAAACAAGTCCATGTTATCACCAAAGCCACCATTGAGGGTAAAATATTCTGCCCTCTCCAGCCTCGCAACGCCACGAAGCGATGGCGCATCCACCAGCAGCGGCGGGGGGTTCAAGCGAAGCTTATGGCCAAGCCATCCCAATCCAACGCGAATTGAAATCGAAAACGGTTACAACGAAGTTATTCGAGATTAGAAAAGCTACCTATGTGTTCGATTTAAGAAATCTACGAGGAATAGTTTCAGAATATCCGAGTTTCTGGACGTTTTCAAATACTTAGGTTGGGAGCGGCAATAGAAACGAAGGAGAAAAGAATGAAGGCAGTAGTGAATTTATATAGGGAATGGTGTTGACTCCTCGTCTTCCTTTTTTGTCTCACCCGCTCGGACCGGAGTGAAGGTCCCATAGCATGACTTTGTCTGAAGGCCCAACGTCCAAGAACCTAACCAACGAAAACGCTTCGGATCGGAATCCGAACCGAGTGGAAATTTCACACGTTGATTTAGCATCCGACTCGAATTGAAGAGAAGGAGAGTAAAGGAAGAGCATACCTGCAAGAAGCATTACATGGCGAGAAGAGTTCCCGAATTTGCTCAGAAATGAAGAAAAGGTACTCGGATCGGACGCCGAACCGAATAGAAATCTGTGCATTACTCCTCACAATTCTGATTAAACGACGTCAAAGCACGCTTTGTACAACAGAAGCATCCTTTGAGGGGGCAAAATGTTAGCCTACTTTGTGAACTAGGCAACACAAAGTCAAGAAACCAACCATTGAAGAGTATTTTAAGTTATAAGACTTCGGTTCGGATCGGAAGAAAACACCACCATTCAGATTGATAGCAGCATATTGGTTCGGATCGGATAGAGTTCCCTGTTCGGATCGGATGGCTCTTACTGGATAAATTGGCAAAACATATCTGATCGGATCGGAAGGCCAATGAATCTCAAATGGACCGGAAAGCCTTTTGCTTGCCACGACGCTGCAGCGGAGCGGAGTATGATTAGTGAAGGAGAGACGTCCGAGCCACTCCGGTTCGGATCGGGTATTCCGATCCGACCCCCAACCTGCACGCGTCCGACCCGCACCCATGATCCAGGTTAATCTCCTATAAAGTAGCCTGGAGAACCGGACCGGCTATGACTGATTCCTACCCCTAACGTCCATCTCTTTGATGTGTTGTCAGCTTGATAATTCATCCGAACCCGAAGAGAGTGCGATGGATGACACGTGTTCCGACCCGGATTGAATCTCAGGCAAATTCACACCTATAAATACCCCATCTAGAGACAAAGAGAAGGATCTTTTTTCAGCACTTTTGAGAATCCAAGTACCTCCATCATCCGAACTCCTTTACTCCCGGAGAATCCAAACCATCTTTCATTTCTTGTTTTAATCATTTGAGTGAACAAAAGTGAGTTGTGAGTGAATCTTACATTGCATTTGTAACTGAATTACTGAATATAGTGAAAACTAAGTGGACGTAGGCATTTCTTCGCCGAACCACTATAAATCTTGTGTGTTCATTTTTATTTCTGTTTTATTTTATCTTGTTTCTAATCAATTTGGGTGTTAGAACCACATTTGGGTCTAACACCAAGTCTCCAACATTAAACTCGAGTTCCCTCCTTCGCTTATTGGCATACGATTTCTGACGGTCTTGGGCGGCCTTCATTCTCTGCCTAATCAAGGAAATCTTCTCCATGGAATCATGGACGAAGTCTGGTCTAAGTAGAACCATACCGGTGGTTTCCCACTAATAGGTTGGCGATTTGCATGGCCTCCCACAAAGCGCTTTAAAAGGGGCCATACCAATCGTCGCTTGAAAACTATTGTTATATGTAAACTCTACGTGCGGTACATGCCATCCCAAACTCCTCCGAAGTCGATAATGCAAGCTCTGAGCAAGTCTTTCAAGATTTGATTCACTCTTTTCGTCTGACCATCAGTTTGCGGGTGATAGGTTGTACTTGAGGATCGTTCTCCATGCTGTTTGCAAACTTCTCCAAAATTCACTTGTGAACAAGGGCCCTCTATCGCTCACTATACTAGATGGGATACCATGTAATCTGACTATTTCTTTGACATATAATTGAGCCAATTAGGTCGTAGTCCTAGTCTTTTTGAGTGGTATAAAATGGGCACTCTTGGTCAAACGGTCTACCACAACCTAAATAGCCTAATTTCCCGTTTGGTTCTTTGGAAGTCCATCAACAAAATCCATGGAAATATGTTTCTACTTCCATATGGGAATCTCTAAAGGTAATAGAAATCCTCCGGGCTTTCCTTGCTCTGCTTTTACTTTCTGGCATATTAAACATTTAGCTACGAACTCGGCTACATCCCTTTTCATCCCTTTTCAATGGAGATTCCTCTTCATATCTCTATACATTATATCCCCATTGGGGTGTATGTCATCTTTGACCTATGGCATTTCCCTAGAATTTCTTTCCTCATTCCTTCATCTTTAGGGATGTAATGTCGTACATATCCAAGTAAACTTCTATCGTCGTCTAACGAATATCTGACCGAATGGGAAAAAGGTCTCCTTCTTTCTCACTTTCTCTTTCAAGTTCATTGTTTCTTCATCAAGGTCTTGCATGCTCCGAATCCTCTCTTTTAGAGTGGGTCTAATAATCATAGTTCCTAGAAAACCATTAGAAATTACTAGCAAGGGTTGCAAACTAAAAATAAAGAGAAACTCTAACTATTTCCATTCCAAGATCGCATTCAAGGTTGCATGATTTCTACTTAACGCATCAGTCACGACATTCCCTTTTCCTGAGGTATACTGAATCATAAAATCAAAAGAGGAAATATATGCCATCCACCGCTGCTGGCTCAGATCACACTGAGAAAATAAATATTTTAGTGATTTATGGTTGGTAAGAAGTTCAAATATCTCCCCTAAAAGATAATGCCTCCATATTTTCAGGGATAACACTACTGCTGCTAACTCAAGGTCATGACTCGGGGTCCTTGAGTTCTCTAATAGCGTACACAACAACCCTACCTTCTTGCATAAGAACTGCTCCTAAACCGGTTCCACATGCATTAGTGTAAACTGTAAACAATTTCAATCCATCAGGTATAATGAGGATTGACGCATTGGTTAATACTTCCTTTAATTTTTTGAAGTCTACGTCACATTTATTACTCCAAGAAAATAACAAATTCTTCTTTGTCAGTTCAGTTAAAGGAGTAGCATTTTTTGCGAAGTCTTTAATGAATGTTCGATAATACCCAGCTAATCCTAGGAAGATCCTCACTTGCGTAGCATTTGGAGGTATCCTCCATTCCTTAATTGCCTCGACCTTCGCGGGGTATACTACCAAGCCTTTGCTTGACATAATATGTTACTACCAAAATTAAATCTGAGACATGCTGACAGTGAAGGGGTATCAGACCGTCGTGGATAAAGAAAAGTAATTCGTAAGAAGAAGCTAAGCACATGGTAAAACCGAAAGCCTAAGAGAAGTCTCCGGAAGGGAAAGCAACTAGTACCCTCAACAAAGAAGGAACCTCAAAATCCAGTATGAAGAAAAATTACCGGTACGATAATTCCGGCAGGAAGGATAACCGACAAGAAGTCATCCAAAACCAGGAGCTAGTGAAGAGGAAAGTAAAGGACAATGCAACCCGAGACCTAGAAGGACAAAAGGACTATCGGTATTAGCTCGCTTAATATTGATACATCGAAGAACAAGAGCATAAGGGGATCATCTGGGAGCCATCTACCGAAACCTCAATCAGACAGTCATTGAGAGGCCACTTTAATAAGCAACCAATAAAGCATTGGAAGCAACCTTCCGAAAAGTCGGGATACACACTTCAGGAATCCAGCGAAAGGCAAGCCGGAACCTCGAAGAGACACAAACTATCCACACTAATCCACTTAGTGTCGATATCGACAGGGGTGGCGGACCCAACAACCACTCACTTGAATCATGAACACTATCTTGACATGGTGTTAATAGCAAGACCGGAAGCCTATGTCCGGAACCCTATATCTAGATATCCATATCCGGAAGCCTACATCTGGAAGCCTTTATCTGGAAGTCTAAAGCCTTCTTGAAGCTATCCACACCAACAAGCTTGGTACTAATACAAAGAAGATAACAGAAACTCCAAGGAAAAGCTCTAGTAACCGAGACCATTCCTCGGAAAGGCAAGACTGGCATCTTAAAAAGCCATAAGCAAAGCCTAAAGAGCGGCCGAGAGACAAAGCAACCGGGACATGAGGGAAAAGCGGCTGACAGTGGCTTCTGCTGGCCCAATAGCAAAAAGGTCCCCGATTTGTCTATAAATAAGACCCTAGGGCCTCATTTTTGAGGCGATTTTCTTATTTATCATTCTTGTACTCTCTTTCTCTAGAGTAAACCATAATTTCTAAATCAATTTTGGGGTTTTCATTGTACCGACTTATGTACTTCAAATCAAAAATCAATAAAGAGTGGATCAACACTTATCATATTTTCTTATGAGTTATTCATGTGGTTTCTTAGTTATTGTGACGGCCCGCCCTGCACCAACCGACATTTACTCCAATGGTGCGTTGTACACATATCCAGTTAGCACGGGACGGTTGTCAGAAGAAAAGAAAGAAGAGAGTGAACGAACAAAGAACCTGTAGAATGTCTCACAGCGCATAGGATAAAATATAATAACAACATACTTGACATAAAACAGGTGAGACAGTGCATAAGCTGAAAATAAACTAACATAGCAGTGGAAAATCCAAGTACAACTTATGATCCAAAGCCAACATTATTACAACTTTCAAACTGTCTCAACAAAACAAAAGCAAGATAAAGGAGGTACACTACTAATGCCCAAGTATCGACCACCAGTGACACAGGGAGAATATCTATATATCATACGTGGAAGCCTCCTGCTCGTCTCCGAATCAGCTACTCGCGCATCACCAGCTAACCATAACCTGTCTCTAGTCTGCTCGTGTGAGCACCCAGAGTAATAAGAGGAGACATAAAACTCTGGGTCAGACATAAAGCCTGGTATGAGCGATAAGAAACAAAACAGAACAATAACAGGTATAATCCAATCATACCTGAACCTGGACCTGGAACCAAAGAGTTAGCACTACATACTGTACAATACTCTAAGGTGCCACTAACATATGGTGTAAGAAATACGGGGGTGGGGGTTTGCATGTCATAGTGATGTCAAACAATCAATCATAGCAACCATCCTCATTCTCTCACTCAGTGCGTAAAGCATACGATATCCACTACCTTGGTCACCTAATCCTTTGGGCAATGACGGAATCCAATCCCGTGTAACTATCACTACAAGCCCACTATCCATCTCTCAGTGGTGAACCAAAGTTATGAATACCGACAACCCCTTTGCACACATCCCGCAGCAAAGCCCAATCATGAAGTGAACTCATTGGTTCCCATCTGGATCCTGAGCTCTAACTTCCATTTGGACTACCTTTGCATCTCGGGTTTTAGTCACCATCTTCATCCGGGTCGGTCTTCACTTTACCTTGCTTCGGATCGTGGTCATCACCCTCGCTCGGGTCGGATCGAGGTCTTCACTTTAAGTCCAAGCATCTCGGATCGGGTCGGTTGTGCTCCCTCCATCGGATCGAGTCGTTCCATACGGATCGGGTCGGTCCATCGGTTCGTGGCTTCTGAAGTGGATCGGGTCGGTCGGTCAAAACCTTCCCCTGGTCGGTCTAACTCGACCCAAAGAAAACCTGCATCATTCCACCAAGCTATTTTCGCCTCTCGACGGCGTTTTCAACCATTCTAACTATTCTAAACAATCATAAAGCATACCATACAGTCGTAGCAACATGTATAAACATCCACAAACAGCAAAACAACAATATGGTATGTTAAAACGGATCAGACATAGCTAAAAAACCCATATTTTCCCTTAATCCCTCTTAATCACGTTTAAGCAAATCTAATGATAGGATTAACAAAACTTAACCAAATCAGCTAAATTTTCTAACAGAGGCCTAAAATAATATTTAGCAATTTATAAATATTTTTCCAGATTTTTAACATGCATAAATTCGCTAATTTCCACTAATCACCCCTTAATCCCCCAAATTCCGGAATTTGCAAAATTTGTCGAAATTAACCCAAATTCATATCAGAGGCATAAAATGATATTTTAGAATTTTAGGAATTTGTCTAGATTTTTCTGAGCCATAAATTCGCTAATCTTCGCTAATTACCATAATTAGCCGTAATTAGTGAAAAACAATGCAAATCACTCACCTTAGCCACAAACAAACTTTAGATCTGAAATAATCTCTGATTTGGATCCAATCCCTATGTGTTCCAGCAGCTCTCTCTGATTTGGTGCTACCTTCCCTTGATTTGATGTAGTTTCCTTAATCTTCGATTAGAAAGTGATTAGAGACGATTTGGGATGAAATTAGAAGGTGGAGGCCATGGCTAGGGTGAAAGACATGTTTTTGGCGGCTGGAAAATGAGGATAAGATCATTCTCTAACTGATTTCAGCCTCCTCATAACCCTAATCCCGAAATCCCCCATTGGACCTAGATGTTAATCACCCGGTTAAGCCCAATTAAACTGTTTTTCACTATCTGAAACTTGTTTCAGCCATATCTCCCGAACGGTGAGTCCGTTTGGCTAATGTGGCCACTCTACGGAATTGTAAACCATCATCCGAAGTCAATGAAAATGGTTTCAGATCAAAATTCCTTTCCAATCAAAAGTTATGGCCAAAACAGTACCAACTAGGGGTAAAATGGTCATTTAAAAATCGGGAAAAATCATGAACATGGGAAATGACCCCAATAATCGTCTCCCAAAGTTACATGACCATACGACTTCGTATGTGAGAGAAATAAATATTCTATGATCCTATGATGCGTAGAATGCGGGTTGTTACATTCTCCCCCCCCCCCTCCCCTTAAGAAATTTCGCCCCCGAAATTCCCTAACCAAAACACACAAAGGGCCCCGCATGCCTATCAACCATAAAACAACAATCAACATGCATAACTAGTCTATCCTAGCATGCGGTTTACTAACAAGGGAAGATACTATCATTACCAAAACCTTACCAGGCAAAGAGTTCTGGATACTTCTTCCTTATATCCTTCTCTGTTTCCCAAGTACAATCTTTTTCATTCTCACCCCACTGGACTTTGACTAGTTTCACCGCCTTCCTTTGAAGCTGCTTCGTATCGTTCCCAACAATACGCATAGGCTTGCGGTTCTCAACCGCCTCGGGTTCAACCTCGCTATCGTCCAACTGATTTGGTGAAATAGCCACATTAGGGTCTTGCACAAACTTCCTTAACTGGGAAACATGAAATACGTTGTGAACTCCCGCCATCTTGTCAGGTAGCTCTACTTCATACGCCAAATTCCCAACGTCTTTCTTTATCCTTTCCCAGTAGTAGATCTGCTCCATGTCTCAATACATCTTGTTACCACTGGGATGTATAGTCAATTTCGGGTGATGATATGCTCTAAGAACTTCACCTCTCAGTCCATCTACGTTGGGTACAGCTAGTCCCTTATTCTTTCGAAGCCACCCTTCTCGATCAAATCCTTACCTGATCATTCTTTTTCCATCGATACCCATCTCTACCCTAGAGATGGTTTCCAATAGTTTAGGATCGTCCTTCTAACTGGAACCAATCCACTCAATCAAAATCGATCTAATCGTCAAGCTTACTAGTGTTTCTGAATCCAATTCACTCTTGGGCCCGAAATCATATCCTGTGATATACTTTAGTTGCTTCCATCCTAGAAATAAAACCCCTAAACTGGCATGTCTCCTACTCAATGCAACTATTACCGCACCCAAATCCTTTACTATGATCACTCTGCCCCATGGAGTCATGGCGACTCCACTGCACTGATCCATAGCCACTAGTCCTTTGCTATGTCCACTCTGCCCCATAAAGTCATAACAACTCCACTGCACTGGCTCATAGCCTTACTATTCCTTTACTATGTCCACTTTGCCCCTCGAGTCATGACGACTCTACTGCACTGGCTCATAGTCCTACTACAATCACTTTGTTCCCCATCACTGGAACCCTACAGGTAATAGTCTACTCAAGGGAAGAAAAATAGGAACAACATAGCAACCATAACATCCATCAAACAAGTCCTACCTATCACCTGCTAAATTCATAAACACATCGACACCTACATGATTGGTCTAACCAATCCCAATATGTCGATTCTAGTATGTCTGGTCCAACCAACATCAATAACTAATGGAAGCCCAGCCTCCATACATACACCGATGCCTACTTGACTGGTCCAACCAATCCCAGGCCAATGGAAGCCCCACCTCCCTACGGACTACCGTACGTCCAACGTACGTTTATCCTCCAAGGATAACTAGATCACGTCCAACGGATCCAGGGTAACGGGCGTCCCCAGATACCCCTGCTTTTAGTCCGCCTAAAATACTTGAGTCTAACCCAAGTCTATCCATTATCTTGCTGCCCTCTCGAGTCCAACTCAAGCCAAATCCAATTCCTTGCAGCCTTCTCGAGTCCAACTCGAGTCAATCTATAACTCAGCCCAGTCTTGAGTATCCATTACCGACAAACTCTAGTCCAACGTGAGTCATCGTCTCCTTATTCGTTGCATCTCCAAGATCAACGAACACCCATTTTCCTTTTATGAGTTCAAGTCCAACTTGAATCGCCCTAAATCTTCGTTGTATCTTCCATGATCAACGAACACATCCTATTCCTTCAAAATTCTACTATCCAATAGAGAACATCAACATAGGGTCCTAAACAATCCATTTCTTTGCATCTTTCTCGAGTCCCACTCGAGTCATCTCATAACCCTATTGAGTCTAACTCGGGCAGTCTATACTATTGAACAATCTTATCATGTCACGGTTGCCCATCACTCCTCAAGTAAACCAAGATATCATCCAATGAAAAATCGCAACAACTATTTATCTCTCACGCAAACCATCCTAGTCGAACTCGACATTCCCCAAGCACAAGCCCCAAAGGCCTAAACCAATACCAGACAAGCACCCAAGGAACATCTCCTCCGAGTTCGGACAATCCACGTGAGGTGATACTAGCAAAACAACTAAGCACTGGAGCACTCATTTGCCTCCTAGAGACAACTAAAACTTATTACAACGATAGCCTTTCAGCTTCCTTAACTCCAGTTACTATCGCCATCACTAGGTAGGTACCTAACACCACCCTATTCCTTTAGAGTAGATCGACTCCCCAAAATAATGCTAAACCCAGTAAAGCCTAAACAAAGCAAACACAAACAAACATACATCCATGACTCGATAAGACCACGTTACGAAAAATCATGCTAAGGTTAGTCGAACCACCAATCTGGTTCGTCACAACTAGAGGTCTATCGACTATCTCGGGTTTGTCAAACAATACCCGAACAGAAACATCTTAAATAGAAAGCATACCTTTTATAATGACACCCTTTCCCTTCTGCGCCGCACTTAGAGCATTTGACGAAGAAGGAACAGCGTTGATAGCATACGCTTTCACAATCTGCTTCTCCCTAGGAGGTTGTGGGCAATCATCCTTGTGATGTCCCGCCTGGCCACAGTTAAAGCACTTCCTTTCCCCAGGCTTTTTTCGACAATCTCTGGCATAGTGGCCCTTCTTGCCACAACTAAAGCATTCGCCATCTTTCTTATTTTTCTTATTCTGACCATCCTTGGTCGGGTTCTGCTTCCTCTTGCTCTGAGAATTCTTCTTGCCTTCACCGCCTACTTGCGGCTTTAGCTCTTCTGTAGATGCAATAGCAACTTCGGTCTTTGACTTAGGAAAAAGGCTTTCTGACCTTAATGCCTTTCCTACAATAGACTCGAACGTCTCATCGATATGATTTATAAGTCTTTCCCCCAAGTACCCATCCAAGCCAGTTATGAACTTCTCGTTCTTCTTTTCGACTGTATCGATAAGGGACCATCCATATTTCGATAAAGTATCGAATTCTGCGATGTACTCCAAGACTGCCCTACCATTCTGCTTAAGCTCCAAGAACTTCCTAAACAATTCTGATTTATGAGCAGCTGGATTAAACTTATCACAAAAACTAGTCTTAAAATGATTCCAAGTAACTTGATCCTCTGGAGTAGCTGTCATAATGGCATTCCACCAATTCATCGCTCATCCTTGCAGTTGACGAGACGCTAGTCTTCTCTTCATCGCATCCTCGATACCCAAGTCTTCGAAGATACGATCACAACTATCCATCCAATCCTGAACAACCGTGGCCGACTCCGTTCCGTGGAACGGCTTCCCACCAAGGTTAGTGTAATCCTTGCACAGCTTGGCAAAATCGACCCTAGGCGCCTGCACTACTGGACCACCACCATTACCGGCATTGGGAACTGCTCCCTGAACATCCCGAAGCATCTCCCTCATGAAGTCAGTGAACATCATCCTCATGTCAGGAGCATTTCCGTTATTGGTCACTCTACCAGCACCCCTCGTGTCTCGACTCATCGTTCAGTCTGTAAAGAGAAAACGATTAACGACCTCATAGTGGTACTGGTGCAGTGCAACTTCATCTTTATACTACTAATAGTATATACATATATATATATATATATATAACTTTTTAAAACCAAAGTAATCACAAATACGCGCTCTCATATATGTACTATCTCTCCCTAGTGTCTTTCCCTAGGTTAACTACGCAACCTAGAGCTCTGATACCAAGTGTGACGGCCCGCCCCGCACCAACGACATTTACTCCAATGGTGCGCTGTACACATATCCAGTTAGCACGGGACAGTTGTCAGAAGAAAAGAAAGAAGAGAGTGAACGAACAAAGAACCCGTAGAATGTCTCACAGGGCATAGGATAAAATATAATAACAACATACTTGACATAAAACAGGTGAGATAGTGCATAAGCTGAAAATAAACTAACATAGCAGTGGAAAATCCAAGTACAGCTTATGATCCAAAGCCAACATTATTACAACTTTTCAAACTGTCTCAACAAAACAAAAGCAAGATAAAGGAGGTACACTACTAATGCCCAAGTAGCGACCACCAGCGACACAGGGAGAATATCTATATATCATACGTGGAAGCCTCCTGCTCGTCTTCGAATCAGCTACTCGCGCATCACCAGCTAACCATAACCTGTCTCTAGTCTGCTCGTGTGAGCACCCAGAGTAATAAGAGGAGACATAAAACTCTGGGTCAGACATAAAGCCTGGTATGAGCGATAAGTAACAAAACAGAACAATAACAGGTATAATCCAATCATACCTGAACCTGGACCTGCAACCAAAGAGTTAGCACTACATACTGTACAATACTCTAAGGTGCCACTAACATATGGTGTAAGAAATACGGGGGTGGGGGTGTGCATGTCATAGTGATGTCAAACAATCAATCATAGCAACCATCCTCACATCTCTCACTCAGTGCGTAAAGCATACGATATCCACTACCTTGGTCACCTAATCCTTTGGGCAATGACGGAATCCAATTCCGTGTAACTATCACTACAAGCCCACTATCCATCTCTCAGTGGTGAACCAAAGTTATGAATACCGACAACCCCTTTGCACACGTCCCGCAGCAAAGCCCAATCATGAAGTGAACTCATTGGTTCCCATCTGGATCCTGAGCTCTAACTTCCATTTGGACTACCTTTGCATCTCGGGTTTTAGTCATCATCTTCATCCGGGTCGGTCTTCACTTCACCTTGCTTCGGATCATGGTCATCACCCTCGCTCGGGTCGGATCGTGGTCTTCACTTTAAGTCCAAGCATCTCAGATCGGGTCGGATCGTGGTCTTCACTTTAAGTCCAAGCATCTCGGATCGGGTCGGTTGTGCTCCCTCCATCGGATCGAGTCGTTCCATACGGATCGGGTTGGTCCATCAGTTCGTGGCTTCTGAAGTGGATCGGGTCGGTCGGTCAAAACCTTCCCCTGGTCGGTCTAACCCGACCCAAAAAAACCTGCATCATTCCAGCAAGCTATTTTCGCCTCTCGATGGCGGTTTCAACCATTCTAACTATTCTAAACAATCATAAAGCATACCATACAGTCGTAGAAACATGTATAAACATCCACAAACAGCAAAACAACAATATGGTATGTTAAAACAGATCAGACATAGCTAAAAACCCCATATTTTCCCTTAATCCCTCTTAATCACGTTTAAGAAAATCTAATGATAGTATTAACAAAACTTAACCAAATCAGCCAAATTTTCTAACAGAGGCCTAAAATAATATTTAGCAATTTATAAACGTTTTTCCAGATTTTTAACATGCATAAATTCGCTAATTTCCATTAATCACCCCTTAATCCCCCAAATTCCGGGATTTGCAAAATTAGTCGAAATTAACCCAAATTCATACCAGAGGCATAAAATGATGTTTTAGAATTTTAGGAAATTTTCTAGATTTTTCTGAGCCATAAATTCGCTAATCTTCGCTAATTGCCATAATTAGCCGTAATTAGCGAAAAACAATGCAAATCACTCACCTTAGCCACAAACAAACTTTAGATCTGAAATAATCTCTGATTTGAATCCAATCCCTATGTGTTCCAGCAGCTCTCTCTCTGATTTGGTGCTACCCTCCCTTCATTTTATGTAGTTTTGCTTAATCTTCGATTAGAAAGTGATTAGAGACGATTTGGGATGAAATTAGAAGGTGGAGGCCATGGCTAGGGTGAAAGACATGTTTGTGGTGGCTGGAAAATGAGGATAAGATCATTCTCTAACTGATTTCAGCCTCCTCATAACCCCAATCCCGAAATCCCTCATTGGGCCTAGCTGTTAATCACCCGGTTAAGCCCAATTAAGCTGTTTTTCACTATCTAAAACTTGTTTCAGCCATATCTCCCAAACGGTGACTCCGTTTGGCTAATGTGACCACTCTACGGAATTGTAAACCATCATCTAGAGCCAATGAAAGTGGTTTCAGATCAAAGTTCCTTTCCAATCAAAAGTTATGGCCAAAACAGTACCAACTAGGGGTAAAATGGTCATTTAAAAATCAGGAAAAATCATGAACATGGGAAATGACCCCAATAATCGTCTCCCAAAGTTACATGACCATACGACTTCGTATGTGGGAGAAATAAATATTCTATGATCCTATGATGCGTAGAATGCAGGTTGTTACAGTTATCTCCTACATGTCACGCTATATGTTCTCTACGTGGTTTCGGATTCCTACTCTCAAGTCTAAACCCTTTCACAAAGTTAGTGTAAAACCCCTTCCTACAAGCAGTTTAGCCCTTTATCGAGGGTTGTGTTTAGGAACTCGTATCCCAGGACAACTGTTGGTTTTTGAGTTTCCTAAGCGTGACGCTCACCCCATCGAGGGAAGAGTAACTAATCCTTCAAACTCTAAACCTTGATATCTAGGAAACAGTGAACTAACTCAGACCCGTGAAAGATAAATAACTTCATTTTCCCCTTAGGTCCACATCCAAAAACCTATACCCGGTGTTAACAAAAAATACCATTAACATTTTGGCGCTAGAAGGAGGGCTTGAACCTCCGACCTTTTGGTTAATAACCACATATCTAATTTTCTTGTTCCGTCCGGGGTTGAACTAAGCTTTGAAGAAGCGGTAAAAGGTCCCAAAAAGGGTCTTCTAAATCTCAAATGGTTATGTCAGGTACTATTAACCCAAGAGTGACATAAGAACAAAGGTTAAGAATGGAAATTCTACAACTAATCAAGTGGAAAAGGGAAGTTGAACTGTAACAAATCGGTTTTTCAATGTTTTAATATATAAATTTATTTGAAAATTTGGTATTTGAGAAATTGATATTTGTTTGAAAATTTGAAATCTGGTATATTAAATTTTGGTTTGAATTTTATTATGTATATTTAAAATTTTATTATTTGAATCTAAATGGGTGGGTTAAATTTAAACAATGTAATATTTAAAACTAATTGAAAAATATTGCTTGTATTTAAATACATTGGTTTGATAGAATTTGGTTCTAAATTAAAATTTTGATGTGCGTTTGAAATTTTGGAGATATATATATGTAGTGTTTGTAGGCATTGTATTAAGTTTGTATGCATAACAAATAGACGGTATAATACTTGGTTTTAAAGAATATAATATGTTTGTTTAATTTTTTTATTCTATTTTATTTTACACTTGTCCATTTTTACTGAAATAGTTGGACACTTGTCTCCGTTGGTCTAATGGTTGCTACACGTGTTTAATTCTTGGTTTCCTCGCATCCTTTTTTTTCCATCCCTTTTATTTTGTTATCAGCCTAAAATTGCAGTCACCCCATCTTCGACGCCGCCATTTATTTTCCATTGCACCACCCTCTTCGGCCTTCTCAACCAACGGAAACTTGAGCAAGCCTTTGACTGCGACCTTTCCTTGAGCCGCCACGACCCGTTACAAACCATCATCACCGCACCCACCTGAAGCTACCGCACCGCTAGAGACCGGCACCTGCACCTCGCCTTCCATCCGCGAGCCCTCTTCCAGCTGCAAACAGTCAGCGCCACTGTGAAGCAAAGCCAACCAACGAATCGCCATCACTGCATATTTGCTCCACTGTTCAAGATGAGTTTTTACTCACGATTTAAGGGGTACAAGGATTTAATTTTAGTATTAACTGAATTGATCACCATTCACTTGGTGTTTGTTGCTGTATGATTGTTTTCACAATTGTTTGACACTCTGTGGTATGGCCTTTTGCCTTTATCCATTTGGGTTATGCGTTTTACCAGTACAATTTGCTTCATTGAAAATTCGGTGAGCACCTATATACTTTGATTTGGTCACCAGTTCAGAAGACCACTAGAACAGTCAGTAAAACTTGCTATCGATGAACATTTAAACTTGATATAGACGAACATTGAATCTTCTATTCCATTCTGTTAAAAGAAAGATCAAAGTGATATTTACTATTAATATTAAATTACTTGTGATATGTGAAAATGTACATGTTTAATATCATTTCATTGTTAAACAGGGGGGCGTGGGAGTGACTTGGATTAACTTGAGTATGTAGTCAGTTGAGTTAACAATAACATTTAAAATGTTAAACTGTCCTTATAGCTTAAATTTATGTAACATTGAAAATGTTAAATGATGGGCAATTTAATACCTATTCTAGGTGAATGTTTTTTTGGCAAGATGCAATTTTAGTTCCAACCTGGTTTTTTCCTTTTGTTACCAGGTCTTACTGTTAGTATGAAATTTCCTTGTCTGCTTATTAACATGCATTTTAAGTGATTCGTTTTATTTGCATGAATTGGTTCAAATTAGTTGTTGGCGTGCATTAACTCAAATTGTTATTTACATTTGCTCAATCTATTATTGCCTTGCTGTGCGAACTCTTTTGTTTAGCCAATACTGCTTTCCATTTATGCCTTTTTATTAAGCTTGCCTGAAAAAGAAATGGCATGCTAGTTGCTTAATCCAATTGCCTTAACCTCCCTGCCTTGAACTGTGTTTCTACTTCATCACTGGTTGGAACGCCAAATACCCATACTTCTTATGTATATACATACACATATGTATGTGTATACTTAAGGGCATTGCACAGTTCAGATTCGATGAGAAACTTCCTATATTTGTTTGTCGTTTACTCTGGGTTCGAATCATACTTAACATTTGCATGCAACTTTTATGTTGTCGACACCTTGCCGCTAATATGTCTTCACTTATCTATCATAATGTACATGGAACTTTGTCACATTTTTCATGCTTCAGTACTGCAGACTATTTGAAATAAACGCATGCAGCCTTGTTATTAATAGAAATCCTGTGTGGTGCGAAATCATATGTTAAGTAACTCCAAATTTAATGTTAGGATTTAACTATTATATTTTAGTTTCTATTGAAATTATTTTACTTGAATTACGATTATTTTGATTAATCTTGACTCGAGTGTTTTATATTTTGCATGGAACACTCGAGTCAGATATGAGTGTTGCAGATTTTAAAGTATTCAGCTCACAAACTGGAGAGGAACGCACGATGCATAATGTGTGCAAGCCCGACTTAAAGTCTAATCATTTTATTTTAAAACTTCGTGTATTTTATATTCTTCCGCTGTAATGATAAATATTTTGTGAACTCTGGAAAAAAATTTGTATATAAAAATCCATTTGTGAGATATACTGTCGTCTTGTGTACTGTCATTCTGTGTGTTTATTTCTGTTAATCCCTATAAGCTAAAATTACCACCCGTCATTTTGAATGTTATGGGTCGGTTTAAATACCGACTTGAAGCGGTCAAAAAGGCTCGCCGTTACTTATACTTGTGCAAATGACTTCAAAAGTAAATTCGAAAGGGAAGTTTTTTGGACCTCTTTAAAAATATTATCTTTTTTGTAGTTCTCGAAATATTATTTCTTGAGTGTTCGAAAATGATTTGAATTTATTGGTATTACACTCGATATGACTTATATATCGAAATGGTTTGTAAAGAGTTTTGTAAACATAGAAATTCGACGACTTGAAAATCACAATATTTTGAAATGTTTGGAAAACGACAAATAATATGATTTGATAGAATTTATAATTTATAATTTCAAAATATTTTTAACTTCGGGATATGAAATGAAATGGTTCGTATTAAGATTCGAATAACCCGTGACTAAAGAAAGGTACAACGTGGGTGTAATCCCTTGATTGATGATGGTCTGCTCTGGGGTCCGGAGAGACATCACTATTCGAATCAATACATGCGTAGGCCGTGCCTAATGGCCTTGTCACTGGAGAAACCACTCGACTTGGGACACAAAGGTTTTATGTCATTTATCGTAAATTATTTAAAAAAATTCGAAATAATTTTGGTTTTGAAAATCCCGAAGAAAGTATGATTGGATATGAAAAGAAAATGTAGTATTTCAAGTGATTTGAAAATAAATTGGGATTTTGTTTGAAGAAATTATACCATGCTGTGGTTTTGAAAATCTTAAATTCTATTGTTTATTTTATTTTAAATTAAATCTACTATTAATAGATATTTTGTTTTATAGATATGTATGGTTTTCACAATCTCTCCTTTTTGAGGACGAAAAGCCTTAAGGAGTGGAGATTGTAATAAACCAGTTTTTCGATGTTTTAATATATAAATTTATTTGAAAATATGTATTTGAGAAATTGATATTTGTTTAAAAATTAGAAATCCAATCTATTTAGATTTTGGTTTGAATTTTATTATGTATATTTAAAATTTTATTATTTGAATCTTAATGGGTTGGTTAAATTTAAACATTGTAATATTTAAAACTAATTGAAAAATATTGCTTGGATTTAAATACATTGGTTTGATAGAATTTGGTTCTAAATTAAAATTTTGATGTGTGTTTGAAATTTTAAAGATATATATATATATATATATATATGTAGTGTTTGTAGGCATTGTATTAAGTTTGTATGCATAACAAAAAGATGGTATAATACTTGGTTTTAGAGAATATAATATGTTTGTTTAGTTTTTTATTTTATTTTATTTTACACTTGTCATTTTTTACTGAAATAGTTGGACACTTGTCTCCGTTGGTCTAATGGTTGCTACACGCATTTACTTTGGTTTCCTCGCATCCTTCTTTTTCCATCCTTTTTATTTTGTTATCAGCCCACAGTTTTCATTTCCCACCCTAAATTCTTGTTCTCCAAATCCCTAATATGGCTTCGTCCAAAACTGCGGTCACCCCCCTTCGACGCCGCCATTTATTTTCCATTGTACCACCCTCTTTGGCCTTCTCAACCAACGGAAACCCGAGAAAGCCTTTGACCGCAGCCTTTCCCTGAGCCACCATGACCCATTACAAACCGTCATCACCGCACCCACATGAAGCTGCCGCACCGCTAGAGACCGACGCCTCCACCTCGCTTGCCATCCACGAGCCCTCTTCCAGCTGCAAACGATCAGCACCAATGTGAAGCGAAGCCAAACCAACGAATCGCCATCACTGCATATTTTCTCCGCTGTTCAAGGTGAGTTTTTACTCACGATTTACGGGGTTCAAGGGTTTAATTTCAGTATTAACTAAATTGATCACCGTTCGCTTGGTGTTTATTGCTGTATGGTTGTTTTCACAATTGTTTGACACTCTGTAGTATGGCCTTTTGCCTTTATCCATTTGGGTTGTGCGTTTCACCAATACAATTTGCTGCATTGAAAATTCAGCGAGCACCTGTATACTTTGATTTGGTCACCGGTCCGGAAGACCGTTAGAACAGTCAATTAAACTTGCTATCGACGAACATTAAAACTTGCTATAGGCGAACATTGAATCTTCTATTCCATCATGTTAAAACGAAAGATCAAAGTGATGTTAACTATTAGTATTAAATTACTCGTGATATGTGAATATGCACATATTTAATATCATCTCATTGTTAAACAGAGGGCGTGGGAGTGGCTTGGATTAACTTGAGTATGTAGTCAGTTGAGTTAACAATAATTTAAAATGTTAAACTGTCCTTATAGCATAAATTTATATAACACTGAAAATGTTAAATGATGGACAGTTTAATACCTATACTGGGTGAATGTTTTTTTTTGGCAAGATGCAATTTTAGTTCCAACCTGGCTTTTCCCTTTTGTTTCCAGGTCTTACTATTAGTATGAAATTTCCTTGTCTGCTTATTAACGTGCATTTTAAGTCATTCATTTTATTTGCATGAATTGGTTTAAATTAGTTGTTAGCATGCATTAACTCAAATTGTTATTTTCATTCGCTCAATTTATTATTGCCTTGCTGTGCGGACTCTTTTGTGTAGCCACTACTGCTTTTCACTTATGCCTTTTTATTTAGCTTGCCTGAAAAAGAAATGCCATGCTAGTTGCTTAATCCAATTGCCTTAACCTCCCTACCTTGAACTGTTTTGTTACTTCATCACTGGTTGGAACGCCAAATACCCATACTGCTTATGTATATACATACACATATGTATATGTATACTTAAGGGCATTACACAGTTCAGATTCGATGAGAAACTTCCTATATTTATTTGTCGTTTACTCTTGGTTCGAATCATACTTAACATTTGCATGTAGTTTTTACGTTATTGACACCTTGCCGTCAATATGTCTTCACTTATCTATCATAATGTACATGAAACTTTGTCACATTTTGCATGCTTCAGTACTACACACTATTTGAAATAGACACATGCCTCTGTGTTATTAACGGAAATCCTGTATGGTGCAAAATCATATGTTAAGTAACTCTAAATTTTTTGTTAGGATTTAACTATTATATTTTAGTATCTACTGAAATTATTTTACTTGAACTACGATTAATCTTGACTTGAGTGTTTTATGTTTTGCATGGAACGCTCGGGTCAGATACGAGTGTTGCAGATTTTAAAGTATTCAGCTCGCAAATTGGAGAGGAACGCAAGACGCATGATGTGCGCAAGCCCGACTGAAAGTGTAATATTTTTATTTTAAAACTTTATGTATTTTATATTCTTCCGCTGTGAAGATAAATATTTTGTAAACTATGGAAAAAATTGTATATAAAAATCCATTTGTGAGATATACTATCGTCTTATGTACTGTGATTCTGTGTGTTTATTTCTGTTAAACCCTAAAAGCTAAAATAACCACCCATCATTTTGAACGTTCTGAATCGGTTTAAATACCGACTTGAAGTGGTCAAAAAGGCGAGTCATTAGAAGAACAATGCGATCCTAATTGTTAGAATGATGACCCTTCCTATATGATACAAACATCAATATCCACTCTAAATGATTCTACACCAAAGGAGTATGACCCATTCTCTTATGTAAGAGAAGCTATCTATGAACAAGCCAAAGGTATGGTATTCAAATGAGAAATGATGAAGGATTTTAAGCACTTTGCTTCTAAATCGACTAAACGGGCAATGCTTCAGTCTCAAGGCACCTTGAAAAGAAGAAGTAGGGATATGGATGCAACAATAGGATGTAATAACAAAAGGACTAAACTCCAACGCTAAGGAAGGAACTTTATACCCAGAATGCTTAATGAGTGCCACCTTACCACCTCAAGGGAAAACATTTACTTCCTAACTAAACATAAGTTGAACTTTTGGTCATCATTAAAGAAGAAATCCAAGAATGAAGCCAAGTTGGGAGGGCATTATTGCTACTATCATATGATGAACGGACATGAAACCAATTTGCAGAGTCTTAGAGGGGATGATTGTCAACTTCTTAAGCCAAGGAAAGCTACACAGATATGTAAAGAAAACATAACTAACTGCAACAATAGATTCTTTGAGAAAAGGATTGCCTACCTAATCACAGGGATGGAAACCCCTTCAAAACCCGAAATGGCCAAAGGTGGGTTAAGTTGCAAATGGATAAAAATCCTTGTCACCGCCGAGTTGGCCAGGGAAAGGCACTCCCCGGAAGGGAGTGGTGTGTAAGCCTTTCTCCGCTTCCGAATCAGAAAGGGCCAGGTTAAAGCATCAAAAGCGTAAGCCTCCAGCCTACACCGGAAATGGTCATGACAGAGCATCTAATTAGCACCCCTGGCCTCTGCTTGTAGAAGAGTACGCCCTGCCTCTACTATAAACTTAGCACGTCCTACCTCTTCTCATAGAAGAGCACGTCCTACCTCTGCTTATGTTCCGCATTACCCGTAGAAGCGAACTTCAACCCTTATTATCGCCTACGATGGAAGGATAAGGCGCCCCTTGGAGGGGGGGGGGTGGAATGTAAGCCTCTATCACTGCCTAAGATGTCTAGGTTAGAGCATCAAAAGAGTAAGCCTTAATTTCCCGTCTACAATGGCCCAGTTTAAGCATTTAAGACGTTGTCATCGCCTACAATGGTCAGGATAAGGCGCCTCCTGGAGGGAGGTTGGGTAAGTCCTTGGGCCCTGTTTGTGGATAAGATAGCCAAGCGCACCAGACGCATAGTCCCAGAGAGTGGACAACAAAGCACGTACATCCTCTACTTTGACAACAAAATCCCAGAGAGTGGCTCAAGAAGCATGACCATCCTCTGCTTCATAAATAAAACCCAAAGGGGGTAACAAAACTATTACGACAGAAGTGGCCTCTGGTCTTCTATTCTAGATACCCAAAACTGAGTCGGTTCGAGACTTCTATTATGCCAGAAGGATTCCTGATCTTCTATCTTAACACCCGAATCTGGGTTGGTCTGAATCTCAATTATTGCTGGAAGTGGATTTCCAGTTCTATCTCAAATACCTAAATCTGGGTTAATTCAGGATTCCTATTAAATGCCAGAAGTGGGTTTCTGGCTCTCTATTAAATAACCCGGATCTGGTTTGGATCTGGACTTCTATTTATGCAGGGGTAAAAGTACCCAGATGTCATTCAAAAACTCTAGTCCAGAGTATGGACCAAGACTTCTAATCATTACCAAAAGAGGCATTCTGTCCACCTCTCGTTAATACCCTAATTTAGGTCACAAAGACTTGAATTTTCACATTCGAAGAAGGATTGACAAAACGAGACTTAAAGGAAAATGCAAAGTCTATTATTCAAGAGGCTTTCTAGTGAAGATATTAATCCTCCATCTTGTTCAGGGAGATTTCTTAAACCTATCATGTACAAATCATTATTGTTATTATTCAATACAAGCAAAAGTCACATGACAAGTGATACACATACAATTTACAAGTTTGTTTACAAAGACTACATCATTGACTATTCAAATATGGGCATGTATACGTTACAATCATAAACACAATCAAGTTTCCTGCTCCCATTCATCTTCGGGTAAGGGGGATTGATGGCAGGACGAATTGCGATGCTTAGGAGCTCGTTAAGTTTGTGCACTTTTCTACTAATCTCATCAAGGTTTTCAGAGGGCTTTACTTTAAGTTTCAAAGCTCTATCATAAGCTCTACACATAGCCCTAAGAGATTTATTGCCTTTCTCTAACTCAAAAATGCTTATACGAAGATCATGCTTTTCCTTTTGTAAATATCCGATTTGATCAACATACCAATTAACACGGCTGGATGTATTCTTAATTAATTTGGTGTCGTAGATGTCATCTCAGCTATCACTCTTGCACCATTTGGTAATGACTGATTCTTCTAATCCTCGAGGGGGGTTCTTCAAGTAAAAATACTTTAAGAGGTTGGGGCCCTAGGCGCAGTCGCGACACTAGAAGGCTGAGACATCGTTATGATAGGTATTTTATTAAATGAGTGTTTCCATGTCTTACATTTTGCGTTAACATTATCAAGCTCAGTTTCCAAGTTAATTGTGTGTTGGCATAAACCTCTTAATTTTTCTTCAAAATCAATAGATGGTTTGGTCCTTATATACTTCCTTAATCCAAGAATAACTCTGTCCTTTCCTTTTAATTGATTTTCAGGACATCTATTCTCTCGTTCAAATGCTTGATAGATAAATTTTGAACTAAGATCATTCTCTCTCGGGTAGAGGTTCCCTCATTTGCTAGTGGCACATCATCTTGAGACGGGAAGGCTTCACGTCGATCCACCTACTAACAAGAATAAAGAGTAGTTATGCATAAATCTTTTTACTTGCAAAAATAGTGTCATATTTATATATAAAAGCTTTGCATAAATTTTATTCAAAACCAATTTTCAGTGGCTTTGATAAACACATGAACTAGAAAGAGTTACATGGGTTCATATTCACGTATCGACACATTATTGTTTACATATCAACTCAGCATGTTCAATTCTAAGTCTTTTTAAGGTCGCCTCACGATCTGTACCCAGGAAGTTAAAGGAAAATTGAGGGAATTTCGTGTAAACCCCCCTTAAGCTCTCTTAGAAAACGTTTTGTCCCGGAAATATGAGGCGTTGTCATTAAAATTTCCTTTCTCAGCTTACAGGTCAAACGTAATGCATCTTCATGGTAAATAGAGTTCTGTCATAATATGAATAGAGGAATCAGCAATCATAAGTAACAAGTGAAATTGCAAATATATTTTTTACATTCACAACATCAAGTTTACAAATACTCCTCTTGCTCATACAAAATCGACCTCTTGAATAGCTCAGTAATAAACCTATCCCTGCTATACTCAAGTTTTTCTGGGGGAAGATCCCTAGGAAATGAAAGAACCCTTTCGAGGTTCCAATAATCCCCGGGATGTGGGTCAACTCCAAACTCATCTAGATAAAGCCTATGAAGGTGACGTATTAAACCTCCACTATGCTCCCCTAGGAAGAAAAGTCCACTGTTATGTATCATTTATAAACTTCATATAAGAAGTTAACTAAGATGTCTCTATCCTCAACCAACATCCAAAATAAAGTCATCAGCTCCTTGTTCTCCTCCCGAAGGGTTTCCCTATGCTTACAGGATTTCCTTAGTCTGGGTGCAACCTCGTGCTCCTTGTAGTGTATAAGCTTAGATGCACTTTTCTCTAAATCATGATATCTCCAAGATAATGCATTATAATCTTATAACAACCTTTCTTACTCTATGCAGGATCAAGTTATTTCCTTTTATTTTTATCTAATTCTGATCTAAGTCGTGAGAACGGTATTTCTTTGGTCTATTCAACATAATGACAGAAAACTAGTTACCATCGTATACCGGAGAAAGGGGAAAGCATTGCTGAAACAAAAACTATACCTAAGAAGGAGGAACTTCATATTGTGTATGATGTTCTCTTCCTGAGGGTCCAGAAGTATCACGTTTATTAATTGGAGAAGTGTTAGATTCTCAAGATGCACAAGCACCTACAACACCAGAACTGGTTCTTGTGGAATCAAGTGAAACCCCAATAGCTGCAGAAGGATCATTCCAATCCTTATCATGCTTATCTCGATGACCATCGTCGTCAGACCCACCACCATCATCACCTCCATCATCATCAACAAAAACTGAATACTCCTCTTCATCACCAGAGTCATCAGAAAGGTCATTAATATATAAGAGATCTTCAGCTTTGAGTTTTCCCTTCCTTGGCATCTCGACTCTTAGCTTGCCCGACCCAATCCTTTACATGACTTTATCCCTAATGAAAGGAGGGACGGTAGTAGTTTGAATCTCAAGAAGAATCCGAAGGTTATCAGAAAAGACATGAAATAAGGCATCCTCGTACTATTCAGTCTTGATCTGGGGAAGATGAACTTGCAAAAAGTCATAAATCCTGCCCTTGGCCTCATAAATTATCTTTGTTGCGTGGAAGAGCTTCTCATCCTTCCTCTTAAGTTCGTCGGCATGACTGACCAAATTTTATGCTATTTGGTGCACTAAGGCTGAAACCTGGTCAGATACTAAATTATTCGCCTACCTTTCTTTTTTAAGAGCTGCTTTGGCATGTTCTAAGGAAGCCTTCAACCTCTCGCATTCATCCCTCAAAGCCTCATTAGCTTCCCGGAGTCGAGTAGCCTCAGGGGAATATGAGGAAGGAGTTTCTTTAGACAAAATCCATCTTTTAGTAACATGAGAAAGAAATAAAATCCAGTTAGCACCATAACAAGTTAAAGACAAGAGAAAGGTTAAGAGAGAAAAATCTATACCGAGAGCTACCGCCTGACTAAATGGTGATAAAAATTCTCCTTGTTTAAAGAAGTGGAAGGTAACGAAACGTTCGTAGCTTTAGGACAAGAAAGCACAAGCTTTACAAGCTCGTCAAAGCTCATTGTGAGTACGGGAAGCCTCGAAAGGTTGACTTGTTGAGAAATAGAAGTTTGGGTCATGACATGTTGGTGCTTTTCTAACGTGCTTGGAAGGGTCAATGATAAAACACTACCCCCACGATCACGACTAGAGGCACCCATAGAGGAGGCAGAAACAGTGACAACGGTAGAATTAGTAGCAAAGGCTGAGGGGTCAAACATTTCTTGACCAGCAACTCTAGCAACAACATCATGACAGAGAAAAGCAGGAACATCATGTTTCAATCTTTTTTTGTTGTAGGCTCAATGGTCTTCAGCCAATCTCTTGACGGAAATAGCAGTGGATTGATCTAGAGTATCGGTGGGAGTAACAACTTCAAAAGCCAGGACCCTTGATTAAAACTAAAAACAAAGATAAACTCGAGAATGAATATCTTATAAATAAAGGTTGCTTCAAAAAGAAAGTGGCAATCCCAATAAGGATACCTGGAAACAAAGGAGACGAAATAGTAAACACGTCCGACCCCAAAGTTAAATGCTTGGATCCTAAGAAATGAATAGGTGGGCTCCCCAAGATTTTTACCCATTAGAAACGAGATTATATTGACACAATTTATCCAAGGTCAACAAAACTGATTGACTCCACGGTTCTTCAAATGATTTAGAGATAATTTCAAGCGCGCGAGATTCACTCTCTGTTGAAGCAACTCTCTTGGAAGCAGGATCTGGAAATCAAGTAAATTTAAACAATTCCTAGGAAAAGTACGGTTACTCATGAAAAAGTAGGGGAATTTACCAAAATCTGCAAAATTGCCTGAAATGCCAGTAGGGCATCTGATGAAAAAGAACCGATATTCTCAGGGTTTAGTCTTAATAATACCGTCACTGATGATTTTCTTCAGAGGGTTGGCATGCAAGATAGGTGAGTCTGCTTCTTTCGAAAACCACACCAAATGTTAAATAAGATTAGAAGTAAGGGAAGCCCGAGCCGATTCGAGTGCCAGAACTTTGAGACATAGAAGCAAAGTATAGGTGTTTGGCAGAAGTTGGATGGATGTAATTCCTAGGTCTTGTAAGAGTCGAGATATAAAAGTCGGAAAGGAGAAGAAACCTCCATGCCAAATGTGGATGGCATAATATACAAATTAAACTTCTGGAGGATTTCTGGTATTATCCCTATTAGTGGCGGGAACAGCGTCCACAGCAGACAATCCAAAGCTGTCAAGAATGGAGATTACTTCATCCTGACAAGTAATGAAATTTTCTTCAATGCGAATGGTTTCTTCTTCCGAAAGGTGCTAAGAACGCCAGACTATGGTTGACTAGAACTCTTCTTGTCAGACATAATGCTGCTAGGTGATATAATTTCATAACCCGTGAGTTAGTACCACATTCATTAATATGAAATGGGAAGATAGCATGTAAACTTGATAATGCTAGATACTCAAATTATTGCATATTAGGATAGCCTTAAATATTAATCTGGACATAATTCATGCTAGGTTTGCATTCACTTAGGAGCAATCAAGTCCTTAATGATGACAAAATTAGTCATTCCCGTTCCAAAAGCAAAAAGAAGTGCAAGAATGGTGTCGAGAAGATTAAAAGGGACTGTTAACGGTTAGACCGAAACCAAAGATCCTAAGTCATCGCCAAAAGCCTGATTGACCCTCGGGTCCGGCACACATATACCTAAAATCAAAAGGTTATGGCAATAAAGCTCTTAGACTTTGACAACCCTTCCGGATGATCCACTACTTCCAGGCTAATATGATACTTACATATTAAACAAATGCATAAATTGGTGTCGGAAAAGTCAGGACATACAAGTTGATGACATTGACGACGAGTTAACTAGCACCGAAGGCATAAATTTCACTTTGTAACAGTAAATAATTTTTCTTGTGAAACTGTAGATCTCAAACTCCCAAGAGATAACATTGGGAGAAAGAGCATTCGTGTAGTTCACCATGGATTGTAATCTAAATCACCTATGATTAAATAAATTTCATTTAGCATACAAAACCCTAATTGATTTAAGTGATTAGTTTAAATTTCTGCTTATTATTTAAAGTAAGGATACTCACCAGGGATTGAATTAGAAATTTTCGAAAAAGCTTTGGCAATTCTCGATGATCAGTAATCTGGTTTGACAAATTAATGTCACGGGTAAAAAATGAGG
The DNA here is from genome assembly GCA_030737875.1 of Allium sativum. NCBI lineage: Eukaryota > Viridiplantae > Streptophyta > Magnoliopsida > Asparagales > Amaryllidaceae > Allium > Allium sativum. Next base: position 252,181,839 of record CM060927.1, on the reverse strand, counting down.
AAAAAGACCAAATTACCATTAATCCAAGCCATAAAAGCAAGAACCAATCAACGGGTCTAATCGAGGAAGATCAAGAGAAAAGGAATAAAAACATCGAAAGGACATCAAAGTTTGACTTGGAAAGTCGAAAATACCCCTTCACTATGGGGGAGGGGGCAAATGTTACTACCTAAATTAACTCCGAGACAGGATGACAGTGAAGGGGTATCGGACCGTCACAGACAAAGAAAAGTAATCTGTAAGCAGAAGCTAAGCATAGGGTAAAACCGAAAGCCTAAAAGATGTCTTTGGAAGGGCAATCAATCGACACCCTCAACAAAGAAGGAACCTCAAAATCCGGTACGAAGAAAAATTACTGGTAGGGTAATTCCGGCAGGAAGGATAACCGACAAGAACTCATCCAAAACAGGAAGCTAATGAAGAGAAAAGAAAAGGACATTGCAACCTGAGACCTCAGAGGACGAAAGGGCTATCGGTATTAACTCGCTTAATACTGATACATCGAAGAACAAAAGCATAAGGGGGTCATCCGGGAGCCATCTACCGAACCTAAATCAGATGGTCACCGAGATGCCACTTTAGTAAGCAACCAATAAAGCATTGGAAGCAACCTTCCGAAAAGCCGGGATACACACTTCAGGAATCTAGTGAAAGGCAAGCCGGAACCTCGAAGAGAGACAAGTTATCCGCACTAATCTACTTAGTGTCGATACCGACAGGGGTGGAGGACCCGACAACCATTCACTTGAATCATGATGGCAAGCTCCACAAGGTGTTAATAGCAAGACCAGAAGCCTATATTCGGAACCTTATATCTAGATACCCATATGCGGAAGCCTACATCTGGAAGCCTAATGCCTCCTTGAAGCTATCCATACCAACAACTTGGTATCGATACAAAGAAGATAAGAGAAACTTCCAGGAAAAGCTCTGGTAACCGAGACCATTCCTTGGAGAGCTAAGACCAGCATCTTTAAAAGCCATAAGCAAAGCCTAAAGAGCGGCCGAGAGCCAAAGCGACCGAGACTAAAGGGAAAAGCGGCTGATAGTGGCTTCTGCTGGCCCAATAGCAAAAAGGTCCCCGATTTCTCTATAAATAAGACCCTAGGGGTCTCATTTTCGAGGTGATTTTCTCATTTCTCATTCTGGTACTCTCTTTATTTAGAGTAAACCCTAATTTCTAAATCAAATTGGTAATTTCCATTGTACTAACTTATGTACTTCAAATCAAAGATCAATAAAGAGTGGATCAACACTTAGCATATTTTCTTATGAGTTTTTCATGTGGTTTCTTAGTTATCTCCTACATGCCATGCTATACGCTCTCTATGTGGTCTCGGATTCCTACTCAAGTCTAGACCCTTTCGCAAAGTTAGTGCGGAACCCCTTCCTACAAGCAGTTTAGCCCTTTACCGAGGGTTGTGTTTAGGAACCCTTATCCTAAGACAACTGTTGGTTTTTGAGTTACTTAAGTGTGATACTCACGCCATTGAGGGAACAATAACTAATCTTTTGGACTTTGAACCTTGATATCTAGGAAACAATGAACTAACTCAGACTCGAGAAAGCTAAGTAACCCTATTTCCCCCTTAGGTCCACACCTATAGACCTATCTCTGGTGTTAACGAAAAATATCGTTAACACAATATATCCTAAAAATCTAACTTCTTCCCTCCAGAAATGGCACTTCGAGAATTTTTCTTTCAATTGGTTCTTTATTAATAACCCTAGAACTCATCTTAAGTGACTTTTATGTTCATTATGGTCCTTTGAAAATATAAGGATATCGTCTACGAAGACTACCACAATCGTATTTAGAATGCCCCTAAATACTCTACTCACGAGGTCAACAAAGAAAGCAAGTGCATTCGTCAGTCCGAATGGCATAATTTCCTATTAAGACAATCATCTGACATTTTTAAATGCGGTTTTATCTTTATTATCCTCCGAAATTCTCAAATGGTGCAATCCTGTGGCAACATCTAATTGGGAAAATACTCGGGCTCCTCCCAAGTGGTCAAATAGATCATTAATTATAGGTAAGAAGTACATATTCTTCTTGGTTAACTTATTAAGCTCCCTATAACCCACACAAAGTCTTAGAGATCCGTCTTCTTTGGTGGCAAACACAATAGGTGCACTCCATTCATAGGTACTTTGCTGAATGAAGCCTTTCTATAGTAAATTTGAAATGTGCTTATCCAATTCCCTTCTTTCTTTAGGCTCCATATGCCTCAAGGGTAAAGCTACTGGTCTAGCATCCTTCTCTAAGTCAATACAAAAAGAAATTTCTCTATGGGGATGAAGTCTCATGACTTCTTCAAAGACATCCAAGAACTTACATTATATAAGGACCGGAGATGGTCCTTCTGAACTAGGAGATAAGGAATATAGTAAGGCTTTTTCCTTGTTCTTAACATTACAAGGAATACTCAAACTACATCCTCCTCGGCTCCTAAGACGAACGATTCTCTTATCGTAATCTACGACGGCCTCATAAATTGATAGCCAATCCATACATAGGATAAGGTCATACCCCATAAAATCCAATGCATACGCTTTACATAGGTATTCGACACCGTTGATCTCAAATACTAGGTCTTTGCAAAACAACTCAAGATACTTAGCTCCTCCGATAGGGTTAGCCACCTCTATCAGATTACTAGAGATAAACAATGGAAGGTTCAACAGATTAACTATCCTCTTAGCTATAAATGAGTGAGTTACTACGGAATCGAACAAGGTGTATACAAAAATCCCTAAAACAGAAGTTATACCTTCAAGTGCGGGTTGACCTTGGTCCCGTGGGGGTCGACTTTGTATATGTGCTACCTCTAATGCATAATTCTAGCTGCTTTAGATAACTTTGGGCTTTGAGAAGTCCGTAGACATGTGTCCTTCCTCTTGACATTTGAAACACTTTGCTTTAAATTCTTTCTTCGCCAAAGAAGTCCTACAATCCTTGGCCTCATAGCCCTTGTGGTTGCACTTCGTGCAAGTCTTAGCTTCCTTTTTGAATTTTCCCCTTTTATTTTTTCTTCCACCATTCCTTTTCTTATTATTAATAGAACTTCCTTCTCCCTTCTCTCCATTCTTATCCTCCTTGGATCCTTCAGCTATGCATAGAATATCCGTCTCCACTAAGGTTTCGAAGATTGCTCCGAATGTTACTTGTGCTAATAAAGTGTCCTTCAATAGGAAGTTCAACCCCTTAACAAATCTCAAGGATTTATTCATTGGGATCCACTAAACCCTACCAAACTTACTCAATTTGATGAACTTGGCCATGTAGTCTTACAGACTTAAACTTCCTTGCTTGAGATGGATAAAATTTTCTAATTGGATCATCATCTCGACTTTTGGAAAAAAACTTTGCTTCGAAGCGGGTTTTGAATTCGGTCCATGTAAATATTCAACCCGCGTTCTCTCCAGAAACTAGTTCCATCATTCAAGGGTCTCCTTTTTTAAGTGCCAGGCTAGAATTCTCCTTTTTACTTCATTTGGCCATCCAATAGCTTCAAAAATTCTTTCGCAGTCCATTATCCAAGTTTAAGCACTAGTAAAACTTTCCATTCCTAAGAATGATTTCCCACCAAGTTTTGTGGAGCTCTAATAGAATCGAGAGAAATCAAAGGCTACCTCTGCTGCAGGAGCTGCAGGCACCGCTCGGGACCGCTCGGGTGGGATTAGCAACAGGGACCTGTTCCACAGAACGAAGATACTGTTGGAACCATTTTGGCAAATACCAAGGCCTTGCCTAGTTACCCTGTTTGGAAGAATTATTAGCCATTCTACTATCTGAAAAGCAAAGGAAGTATCCTTCAGTGGATACTCCTGAGATAGTATTTAAGATGAAAAGGAAAAAAAAAACGATAAAGCTGCCTAGTATAGATGCACATGCTTATTGGGGTAAGTATATATATAGTTTGAAATCTTTTTCAAAATACAAATACGTCTCTTATATGTATAATTTCCCTATAATCTGATAACTTATGCTCTATTACCAAAACAACCCTCCTGGAATGGGCCCAAATTTCAAACTGGAAAAGGCCCATCGAAACTTAAAGCCACTCTAAACAGGTCGTTGGTTCCTATAAGGAATTACATTAACATAGAATAATATATAGACATCACGTTATGGAAATCTCACACAGTGGAACGAGAAAGTATAATACCAAAATATGATGTACCATTTTATTAACAAGCCACATAATTCAAACACAGATTTGTCAAGGTACAATTATTCCCTAGTTACATAAATAAACTCATCATTAAAAGTTTTCATAAGTATACAATAATGGTAACTAATAATAGCATAATATTTCCATTTTTGCCTTCAGTCTCCATCATTGCTTCTTCTATTGAATCTACCCTACCTATTAACCTGTTGGATATATTAAGGAGAGAGGTCAGAACATAAAGTCCTGTGTGACTGAAAATAGTATTTATTTGAAGACCATACCCTAGATTTAGTAGGTTATATATATCAAGGTATGTCTACGCGACACACAAACATTCACATGAACACAAAGTATCTAACCAATGAGGTGGATATCCGAGTCAATCACTTAAGACCTCCATTAGTGCATTTAGGGTAAATACCCAATGAAGTGGGCATCCTCGGTCACCTAAAACCCTTAGTAAAGGTGTATTCTTATGATCTCTTATAACCCCGAAGAGAACCATGACCCCTTATGACCCTGTTCTAATACGTCAACGTTCTTAAGTTTACACTCCCACAAGTAATATGAGAAGTAGTATTTCGAACGTTACTACTTAACTGATATTGCGGTAGAACTCCTATGCCGCTTAAGACTTCCCTTAGATAGTTGGTGAGCATGCTACGATAACATATCATATATAAACTAATCTTGTCTCTAGTTTATCCCTTAAAAGCTTCTAGAAAAAATGGACATCCCCGTGAACTATCCTACCCCGTTACCGCTATGCCTAACCACTTCTAGAGAAGGAGGACCCATTGACTTACTTCGAATCAAATAAAAGTGGATTCCATGACTTTGGTATCTATCCAAGGAATAAATCATCGGAGAGGATTCTAGTCCTAACCACTTAAGACCCAAACTAGATAAGAAGAGATTCAGCCAATTAAGACATTCCCAAGGCATAGTAAACTTGCCTATTTTCACATACAATAGGTTTATATATGTATGTATATAACACTAAACCGTCTGCCTGCAGATGCTAGATATGTCGGACGGTTCCGGGCAAACTTCTACTACAAATGGTTTAAATTCTTGTCATAGTGTACTAAACTTGTATAGCCCATGACACCCAGACCTCTCACTTTAGTCAGACCCACTTATGGTTCCTGGATTTGACGGTCGGTTCCAAGCATATTTCTACCACAATTGGAAACTAACCTCGTGTCCGTGTGTCATTATTTATAATATATATATATATATATATATATAAGCCATTTTATATGCATACACAAGCAATTAATATAATGGACAATTTAAATTTAAATCTTATCCTAATTGCATTTACTACATCATTTTTACGCTACTTTTGTTAATCACACTATATAAGTAAAATATTCAGTAGGTATAAATAATGCTAGTTTTCGTACGAACGAGAGAACCTCTTAACAAGGTAAAATTGTCAACTTGGTCTAATTTATGGCATACAAGAAATTTCCACATTCAACCGCTACATTCTTGGCATAATGGCATAATTGCATAATTACAAATAGCAGTAATGAAAAAATACAACTTATAATTTAAAACTTGCATCCTAGGCTTGTAAGGATAATTCTAGTTATGAATCAAGAAGAGGGTGTAAATTTCTTAAAGCATGCATATCCACACACATACACAAACACACACACACACACACACACACACACACACACATATATATATATATGAAAATATATACACACATATGCATAAACCTTTATTTATCTAATTTACCCCTTCTTGTGTTGTACATAAAAACGTTCATATTTGATTGGCTTCAAATCCGAAAACAATCGGATTATCTAATTAGAATAAAAACCCAAATCTATTCAAATATTAAATCCAATCAAATCTAAACCTTTTTACATTATAATCAAATTTTTAGATAAAAAGGATAAATCAAATAAAATAAAAGTACGTCACCCAATTGTCCTATATCCGCTAATGAAACAAAATCCACAAGCCCAATATAAATTGACAATTCTTCCAAAATACATAAAAATAGGAGATTTGGAGGGTTTTTTAGTTTGATATTTTCGTTATACCAAATCTCCTTAGGCATAAAAATCCATATAGTAATCTACAATGTAGAATATTCCTAAGAAAATACTAATTCCACTCACAGTGATTGGAAATGCTGTAGATGTTGTGCATATTTAATGTGAACTCCAATCCCTAGGGATCTATATATATAAGAATCAAATGAATAAATTCTTATATATATACATATCATGCAATTCCAGATTTATTCAAATCAAAATTCTACAAGGAATGATTAGAGAAAGAAGAATAGGTTTGTAGAAGGCGAAGAAAACCTATTTTTAAGTTTCTTTAGAATTAATGGCGGCGGAGTGCAGGCACAAATAGAGAGAGTGGCTAGGGTTTAGGTATGGGGTCTAGAGGGTTATTTATAGTTGTTTTTGTAAACAAGAACCGTCAGATTATTAAGATTTAATTCTGGTTATTCATCTTTATAAATTAACCCAAAAGTCTAACCCAACCTAGCCTTATTGGGCGTTTCAGATGCCAAGCGGTAGAGCTCTCCTTAGAAGGGCGATCAACTGGTGGTCGACACCCATTCTAGGGGGATGTCGAGCTCTTGGTCTCTGAATCGACTAATAAACGTATGTAGGGTTGGAGATATTTAACATATATAACGTTAATTGATTTAGCTTATTTCTTATCTTATAAGGATTCTTCTTGTCCCATTATCCTTTTCTTCTTCAATTGAAATTCAAATTCATTGGATTATTTTATCTCTTGGATATATATATATATATATGTATGTATGTATGTATGTATGTATGTTTGTATAACTCCCTTCGTTCCTATTTGTAAGATGTTTTAACAAGTTTTGTGTGTTTCAAAATATAAGATGTTTAAGGTTCGATGCTTTCTTTATCCATGATGACTAATCAATGCTGATACTTTCTATGCATTTTTCGTATTTCCAACCACTAAAGGTGGAGTAGAGTGTTTCATGTGAACAAAAATAATAAATGAGTTATACTCGAAATGTAGTTAATTTAAAAGAATAAGGCAAATTAGTTCCTTAATTCTTATGCATAGAACTAAAACATCTTACATATAGGAACAAAGGGAGTACTTATTAAACCACAAACACACACGTATGTACATGCATACATACATACATACATACATACATACATACATATATATATATATATATATATATATATATATATGTGTGTGTGTGTGTGTGCGTGTGCGCGCGCGTTTACCATCTGATTTCGTTTGATTGTAACTTCTTCATATGAGCGCCATTTTCAACATATCATATATGAAAACGAATCAAAATTTCACCGCGAATCCAAATAAAAGATTTTCGTAGCCAAATTCTTAATGCTGCAAATTTCATTGTTTACCCTGTTTATATTTTATTATTTAATTGCTCATTTTTTTATTAATACTTATATTTATAAGTATATTTTTTAGGGTGTTACATGTATCTCCCGAGGGATGCGAAAATCATAGAGCTTGCTCGCCAGATTTGAACAGTGTTGGGGCTTAGGTAATCCGATGATTATGAGTAATCGGCGCAGTGCATGCAAGCTTTTCTGAATGATCGACATGCGTTTTTCATATGCGACTGAATTGACAGTGATAGTGAGTGTGTTGTTGAGTATGAATCTGACGTGTGACAGCTTTGACAAAAAAGCTGTTAACACTTACCCTCCAAAACATGTCTTTCTTGACTGAAAGAAGATGTGTTTTATGAGTAGTATGGAAATTCGTAAATCTACCAGTGAATATCTGGAAGAAGCCCGATGATCGCCAAGATCGTAATAGAATAGAACGGTGACGACCACCGAGGTCGCATTAGAATTGAAAATCTCACTAAAACCATAATGAGATAGAGCCTCGACGATATTGCTAGGATCATTTTAAATAGACATTATGACTATTGAGATTGTATTTGAATAGAAACCCAATGACCTCGAGGTCGTAACAGATTAAAAACCCGACGATCGCTGAGATCATATTAGAATGAGAGTCCGACGATTGTTGAGATCGTATTAAGTTGGAAATCTGAAAACCATTAGTATCGTATTTAGAATGACCTGTTGAGTCTGGAATGCATGAGTCCATAAAAAATAAGGAGCCTTGGGCTTGCTGAGGTCTGTCGGAGCGAGTATGCACCTGCAAAAAAGGGCGGGGGAGACTGGAGTCTGAATTTTATCCTTGACTGGCCGAGCGTGGAGCCGAAACCCGAATACTATGCTGGACTGATCCAGTGGGAGCCGAAGTCCGAATTTTATCCTTAAGTGGTCGAGCGTGGAGCTGAAGCCCAACTATTAAACCAGACCGATCAAGTGGAATTCGTAGCCTGAATTTGAACCTCGACTGGTCGAGCATGGAGCTTCAGTCCGAATATTATTCTGGACTGATCCAGTGAGGGACCTGACTCCTATGTCTATAATGGACGAATCCTGTGTAAGGGTCGGATCCTACGTTTATACCGATGGATCCACTGTATGGACCGGAGCTTATGTTTATATTGGATAGATCTAATGTGTAGGTCGGAGTCTATGTTTATATTGGATGGATCCAGTGTGAGGGCCGGAGCCTATGTTTATACTGTACTGATCTAGTGAGGGGCTTGAGCCCTATGTTTATACTGGATGGATCCAGTGGAGGGACGGAGCCCGATGATTGTCTTTACTAAGACTAAAGTAGTACAATGGTCGTTAGTCCAACCCAAAGCACGGCTGGAGACCACAAGCCGGTTCCGTGCATGTGTGGGCCGACGTTGTCGCTTTAGCTGCGTACAAAGAAAGTTAAAAGGCGAGAAGCCGCCAATAGCGGGAACAAACACAAGTGTCGGACCGAGGTCCATAAAAGCCAAAAAGGATCTACAGAGCCGGGTTGGTTGATGATGATGGCTGGGGGAGACTGTTTATGCCCCTATCCCGAGATGTGGTTAGAGATTGAGCGGGAGGCGCTGCTGCTACTGGATTCTTGACATACATCGGTAGTTCGCTGCGCCTAATGTGAGTTAAATGAGATAAGGGAACTGCCTGCAATGGTCAGTGTCATGACCTGGTAGTTCATGGAAAATGCAGTATTTGTCAGAGCTTGCTTGATTCAAAGTCGGGTCCTTCTTAAAAGGCTTTTAGAAAGATGTAGTTTCGTGAATGTCAAGATAAATCATTTCCAAGCCTTATTGAGTTCAGTATAAGATGGGAACATTGGCTCGATGCGAGGTCGTGAGTTCCGATTGCCCCAAGATTTACCCTTTCCCTTCTCGAGCATAGACAAGCCTGAGCCTGTTGTAGAGTTGGTTTGGTTTATGAGTTTTTCATCGTGGGAGTCCTCCTCCCTAAGAAATCTTTCGACCTCAAAGTAGAATTCAACGAGATTCTTCGGCGGGTCTCTTCGCAATGAGACTTTGAAATCTGTCTTCTCAAGAATGCCATAGACGGCGAACATCAGGACCATGGAAGGATTTGACCTATCGATAGAGGCCACCATCACGTCGAATCACTCAAGAAATCTTCCTAGAGTCTTGCCTGATCTCTGCCTAACTGATGTCAAAGTTACGATTTCCCTTGGTTAGGTAATGTGAACTCTGAAATACTCCACAAATTCCCCAACCAAGACGCTCCGGATGTTAATAGATTCTAGTTCCAGTTGTCTGAACCATAAAGCGACAATGTTTGTAAGGTAAAGAGGGAAGCGCTTGGCCATAACGCTATCTGAAGTTGGATGTACTTCCATATGGCACATGTAGCACCTGATGTGGACAATAGGATCCTTCCTACCGTCAAAAGCTTCTAACACTGGCAATTTGAAGTCTGGTGGATTTTGAGAGTTCCTGATATCTTGAGTAAAGGGACTACGAGTAACACAGTCCAAGTTGGCATGGGGTTCCCTGCCATGGGCATAGCATCAAATGACATTGGCGACTTGACTTTCACTGTCCGTGCCGAGAAACTGATTCAGATAATGTAAATTGACATCGGTGGCCCCAACATTAAGTCCAACATTAGCAAAAGGTCGAGTGCCAAGCAAAGTATCTGGCTCGATCCTAATCTGAGGTGCCTCGTCGGGCATAAATCCAACATTCGAAATCATAGGAGTTCCCGTGTCCAAAGTTGCACACGCTGGCACCTGAGTGATAATTCCAATACTTGATCCTAAGATCTGATTGACGGTAGCCTGAGCAGAACCTTGAACGGGATTGGGATTGTTTCCCCCAAGCCTAGCCGATCTGATAGTTGTCCGTGGATTGGTGCCGACACGGGGTTGTCCTTCGGGAATTGCCCATAAGTCCTGCATAAATCCTTGCGGAACACTAGCACTTGTTCTGATCATGTTTCCTTGGCCCGACTGCTTCGTAAATCCTTTGAGTCAGGTGAGGAGAGTAGTCGTAATGGCTTTCTTTCAATGGAAATGATCTTCCTATTATTCTAAGCAACAAATAAGATCCTTATTTAAATCTTTGACGACTTCGTCAATGTCATCTTGACCGATGAAGTTTGATGGGTGTCCGATAAAGGAGAGTTCAAGTTCCTCTTCCACACCTGCTCCTTCCGAGTGAGCTAACTGTTTTCTTTTAACCATGGAAGGAAATGAGTGACATTCGTTTCCAAAAGAAATTCGAGGTTGAATTCCAAAATTCGAAGACCAAAGTTGAGAGCTAAGGTTGACAACAAAAGCTGAAAATTGTAGTCGAGAACTGAGACTGAAGCTCAAGCTGTGTGTCCCCTTCCTGGCGTGCCAAAGTGTTGACATGGGGAATTATCGCTATTCGCCCATGCCAACGCCCGAGCATACGTCTTGCAGAAAAAAATCCAAATATAAAGTTATGAAATGCAGGGAGAACACAGTTTTTTTATAGTGATTCGACACTAACGCCTATGTCCACTTGCTAGTAATCATTCATCATATGATTGTCGATTACAAATGTTGTACAAGTTCGGACAATATTTGCATGCAAAGTTGTACAATAAAACAACAAAATATTTATTAATTCTAAACTTTGATCGGAATGCCCTTCGTCTTCTTTGTTGAGTCAAAGTGTGCAAAAATGTCCAAGAAATAGCTTCAATGTTCAAAAGTGGGAAAATATGTCCAAAAACATGCTAAATACCAAACTGAATGTACAAAAATTGAAGAAAAATATTTATGAAATATTTGGAGGTCCAAACGATGTCCAATAGTCATGGAGAACGAGACGACAACCATTAATAATGCTTTGAAACTCTAGAGTGTCAAAAATCCAACTCTTTTGAAGAATGAGGTAGGCATTATTTATAGGAAGTAGGTTAGGTGGGAATAAGTGAGATTTGGGGACCACTGCTGGAAATTTCGCATCCCAAGGCCTTATTTCTAAGAACTTCGCATTCCGTTCCTATGGCACAAGAAAATTCGCATCTCTCTAAAGGATACGAATTTTGTATCCCTTGGGTTGCTAAATTCGCATCCCAGATAGATACAAGACCATACCCCTAAGGGTCGTTTGTATCTCAGAGCATGGTGCAGGGTACTTCGCATCCTTTAGAGGGATGCGAATTTTGCACCTCAAGGGTTGCAAATTTTGTATCTCATGGGGATGTAAAGCCTATGTCCTTGGGTTACTAATTGTGTGGAGGAGGCGGATTGAGGGGATACGAAATTTTGCGAAGGGAGGTTATGCAAAGGGATGTCGAGTCCTTTGTGTTGCGAAACCGTGGGAGGCAAAGTGGAGGGATGCGAAATTCTGGATGCGAGGCGAAGGGATGTGAACTTGAGCGTTTGAGGGGAGTGCAAAGCCAGGGGAATGATGGGTTGTGGATAATATCCTCTGAGGGATGCGAAATCGCATCTCTAGAGGTATGCGATTCTGCATCCCTGGGGATGCGAAAATCATGGAAATTGCTCGCTAGATTTGAATTGTGTCGGAACTAAGGTGATCCGATGATTTTGAGTGATCGACGCCGTGCTTGCAAGCTTTTCTGAATGATCAACACACATTTGTCATAGTGACTGAATTGACCGTGATTCCGAGCGTATTGTTGAGTATGAACCTAACGTGTGACTGCTTTGACCAAAAAGTGCATCAACATGTTTGTGTTTCTCTAATGTCAGTTTAAATTAAATGAAGAGAATAATTATTTTTAAAAAATTGAACTGCAATTGTTATATAATTTTTATTGTTGCATTCATTATAATTTTTTGAATTGAACTGCTATTTTTTAATCAAACGTTCTATGATCAATTAGTTGTGCATTGTTTATGTTTTAAAATATAGTATCAGTTTTATATTATATAGGTAACAAATTTATATCTGTAGGCATCAGTATTGTTTAATGCTGGTGTCGATTTCAATTAATTATTTTATTGATTGGTTTTTATTTATAAAATTTCTTTGGTTTTTATTTATAAAATTTCTTTTGTAGTGGTGGGAATTGTCTTCCCGTTCTGTTTGTATTCAATGATGCTTCTTTTAACACTCGATTGTCCATGGATTGTTCATTTTATTATTTGAAGAATGAATTATGTAGTCACTAGTCTCAACTAACTCTTCTATCCATTGAGATTAGTTATGTGCTTGGGAATAAAACTATTAGTATTGATACTGGTTGAGCTTAAAAATATAGTCTGTTTTCAATTACATAAGAAGGGTCTTTTCTTTTCTTTTACTAGTAAAAGTAAAGAATTCTTGATTGGAAAGTATTGATGATTGTTCTATTTTCATTTCATCCAATCTTTCAATACATTCAACATTTATTGGGTTTCTGTGTTGAAACATTGTTGTGCATAGCTAAAATTATTTGAAAGATATGATGAAAAGAGGTCCTACCCATTTCCGATTTTATTGGGTTTTTTGGAGGAGCTAATGATTTAGAGAAGTTTCAATGGCATATCAAATTCAAAAGGGATATGAGTTACTTTTTACGAAGAATAGTTCTACTTGAATAACGGTAGTTTACTATTCATCTTCAAACGGATGTCCTTTTAAAGTGCTTGATTCTTGTGATTCCGGACAACTTAATAGGTTTTTATTTGGAGTTTGGGTAATGAGCATTCTTATGGAGGTGGCCTTAGAAATTTGAATACTCTCCACCTTTCTAGTTCATTTGTCAAATCATTGATTATTGATGAAATTCGTGATCATCCTAGTAAAAAGCCTAGATATATTATTAATTACTTTGGTAGACAATATAATTTTGAGTTGTTTGGCTCTTTTGCTTATTGTGGAAAACAACTTACTTTGGTTTGACTACATGGTAATGATGTTATGTATTATACTGATTTGAGCTGGTATTTGGAGATGTTAAAGAAGCACAATCCAGGTAGTTATGTTGACATGGATGTTAATGTTAGGTATTGAGACGGTGGTGATGAAGGTTTTGATGACAACAACCTTGTTTTAACTATTATTATTATAAAATATATACTGATACTATTCTCTAGAATATATACACACACACACACATATATGTGCAGGTTTTTATTACTGAAAATGGTAGAGTTTAGAGAATCTAGGTTCCAAATAAAAAGAGTTCAAGATAGAAGACTTGTGAGTCACAGGAGTTCAAGAAATAAAAAGTAATAGAGTATATGTTTCTTGTTAAAACTCTGAAATAGCATTGAATCCTTATTTTAATCTTTCTCACTATTTGTAATATTCTTATCTTATTTACAAACTGATTTCAAAAGTACTTCCTTATTTCAAATCTATATTTCTTAGTTTTTAAATTTATCATTTTAACTCCTGATTTTAAAATATATCTTTTATTTCCTAAAATAGTATAACTTCTGATTCAAATATTTCTTATTTATATGATTGTTACTAATTTTATATTAAATTTTATTAAATTATTTAAGTTTTAAATTTTCCTTTACTTATATTTATATTTTAAGTTTTAAATATTTCTTATATTTATATTTATAGCTTTATATAGTTTTTAAATCATTCTCACATATGTTTTTAATCATTTTAATATATGCTTTTTAATATATATTTTTACTTCAAACAGTCTATTTTAATATATAGGAAAATAGTTTGTTTTAACCCAAAATTCACCAGAATTTATATAAACAATACATGTCTTGATTTGGAAATTTTATTTTTCAAAATTCATGAAGGCATCTCGACATGGGTAAACCCCCATGTCGATATGGCGACTGTTGGATTTAAAATTCAAAATTTGAAAAGTTGTATCTTTTGATTTCAAATCCTTTCTGAAAGATTACGATTGTTGGGAGACTATAAATAGGCTTCTACATTCGATATTTAATAATAATTTCATTATCTTCTCCTTCTTTATCTTCTCTCCATTAAAACTCTTAATTTCTTAATTTATATACTTATACTTTGCCAAATTTCAAAGAGAATCACATTAATCTCTTTCTAGTTTGGTTCTATGCCACACTCTCTCAAAGATTCAAGTGCTACTCAAGAGTTATAGGGTTTCCATAATCAAAGATCGCAAGATCAACTATCGAGTCTTCTAAAATCGATACTGAAAAGGTATGATCGTAGTACATACAGACTAGGTGTGGTCGTAGCCTGTTTAAATCGATTGGGTGTGATTGTACCCGGAAATCAGTTATGTCTCACTGTACTATAGAAACAGGCAGGGTATATCTCGTGGCCTTGAAATCAAGGATTGTGTTCGGAGATTATTATTGAAAATAAATCCGCATCAACTCAGAGTTTTATGGCACTGGATGTAGGGTAACTCCGAACCAGCATAAAATTCCGGTGTGTTCTTTCCTTTTACTGCTTTTTATTTATTATTATCTGCATCTGTGTTTGATTTTGTGATTGTCTCATATTTGTTTTTTGCATTTCTTTCTGGATAATTCGAAAATATTTCAAGATCCATTAAACACTGTTCACCCCCTCTGGTGTTTAGTTTTCCTTAAGATCCTTAATTTGCATTCCCCAACAGTTAATGCCTATACAAACCAATTTAAGAGTTTATTTATTGGTCTTAGTGCTTTTATCCTTGGTGTTAAGCATTACCAAGCTATGGTTTTTTTAGATGCTACTCATTTAAAGGGAAGACCGGGTGTATTGATAGGGATTATTGCAAAGAATATGAATCAAGGTATGGTTTTATTGTTTGTTAAATTAAGTTATGTTGTGATATTCATACTTGTTATGGTAAATCATTAGTATCAATTTTAAGTGTATGATAGTAACACTTTTAGATTTTAAAGTTTACTAGTGAGTATCATTTTGTATTTTATATGTGTCATGATATTTATTTTGTTTAGTTTGTCTTTCGATATCTACTTTTGCCAATATAATAACTCGAATTTCAACATGCCTGAATTTTTCGTAAAATGCTAAAATCCATGTCCATTGAAACTCGAAATGGTTATGCTATCCTATAAAAAGTCAAAGATAGAAATGTTAGAGCTCGCAATAGAAATCTCAGAGTGGAATGGAATAAAATATAACAATAGGAAAGTACGTACCAATATAATGACACTATCTAACAAGTGTCTCAAAGCTATAGAATATCAAACACCTATCTAATCTGCGGGTTTTTATGAGGAGGGGTCAGAATAAAAGTTAGGTGAACAGACAAATTATACTTTCTATAAATAATACTACATATAATGTTATATCATTGGTTTACCTTTATTAAGTTATTTGGGTTTATTACACATTATGCTTTCAATTTCACTAATAAATCGTACCCATCTACTCCTAAGGAGATTAACATAATAAGTCATATATATGTAGCTATATGCCCAGTAAATCCAGGTACTCTCCATAGTACCTCCGCAAGTTGTCTCCATTGCCGTACTACGAAAACGTACTAGACGATGCTACGAATGCATGCTAAGTCTCCATCTCTACACTATGCAAGCGTATAAGCTATCCTACAAAGGCAAATAAGCCTCTACCACTACACCACAAAGGCACCCTTGAATCCCCTACGTAACCCAATCGGAGGATTTCCATATCTGTCAAGAATGGCTTTGTTTGATCCACAATATAGATATCAAAGATTGGTCTGTCTCTTTCGGTGGTTATGGCCCTACTCGCCACCCTAACTAATGAAAGAGCATTCAAAGAGCAAAATGACCATGCTCCTAACAAATAATCTAAGCATCCAATTTGGCGTTGTCCCTAATTCAATGACACGAAAATATAAAATCACTGGCCTCTTAGTTTAGCTCCAGTCTTTTCCATATTCGCTTCATTCCGACTAACGATGACAGGTGTCCGACGACCTACTATCTTTGTTGGGTCCTGATCACAAAGCCTCCCAAGCTGAGGCAGCCGCCGGATCATCCTAGAAATCATCACAGTCAATCTTTTGGCTACCCTCAACTATTGATGCAGCCATGACATACTCCATAGATGTAACTGTACAGACCATTCCTCTGTGGGTACAGCTTTGTTCGGCCTACCATTGAGGGCCATCACAGAGTATTCTTACGTCACACAGAAGTCCCACACTTCTTTCTAGTCTTGACGAATAGTAAGTTGTATGTGCTCTCATCATGACTGGGGACACCATGATGATTTTCCCTATTGGCTCTTCATCCCACGGACTGGATCAAACGTATACCATTATTTTATTAGACCCTATGTATAATTTTCAATTATGCGTTTTGCTTCCTCGTCTTTTTGTTGATTAACAATATTTATCAACTTATTTAGTCTGAATGTTATATGTTTATCAGCTTAGTTGCTTAAATGCAAGGATACCATAATATCTTAGTCTCGTAATTTACACTTTGTAAATCAATATGTTCATGTTAAAGCTTAACGTCTTTTAGGCTCGTAACTTAACCCTTTTAAGTCAATATGTTCATATTAATTCCTTAATTATCATTTTTAACCATTTCCTGTCATATCCATATTTGCAACTAAACTTTCTTATTTTATTATGATTTCCAAAATTTCATATATATGCAAATATAAGGTGTGGTTAAAGGTTTATAATAAACCTCACAGATTTCTTTTTCCTTTCATAATGTTTTTCAATTATGTTATCCGTTTTCTTTTCATCTTTACAATCTACTTTTTTGGAAAATTAGACCTATTCCTAATTAATTAGTTATTAAAACTGTACAAAAATCTATTTCCATAGCTTAAGGTAATTACCGCCATGGAAACCAATAATTGCAAGACATTTCTTTCAATTATTTTAAGGCTATCGAATTGTGCGCAGTATGGCTAAATACCTATTTCGCACTAGTTCACTCCTTTATTTATTTTTAAACTTATAATTATGTTTTCTGCTTCTTTTTCAAACCAAACTATGGAAATTTATTCTCTTTTTCCTAACCAATCAATCTAGGCTATTTTTGACTTTCTATTTTAATTGGTATACATTAATTCATGTTTTAAACCAATTTTCCCCTTTTTTCGTAATTACAGTAAATTCATATACAACTGGGTTATATTCCTTTTTCATTCCCAACATAAAAATTCTCTGATTTACCATTTAACTGCAAATTTACTGTCAATAATATTAATTATACCACGCCCACAATTATCAAATCCTCTTTGTTCATAATTCCAATTAAAATATGTTTTCCAACACGAATAAACAAAAAGGATTATAATCAGTCATTTAAATTAGGCACACACTCAGTCGTATATATATATATGTTAATATTTTAGGTTTATGTATATTTTGTATGTAACGAAATTCAATATAAAACTGTATATATTCCGATGTAAAAATGGGGAAAAGAGGAAGAAGAGAACATATTATAAATTTTACAACAATCAAACGATACTATATACTATTATTAGAAAATATAATTTAACTCCACTCACTTGGGATTTGGCTGTGTTCATGTAACAACCCGTAAAATCTGGGCCAGTTTAAAATTTTTTTTTTTTTTTTTTTGGCAATTTTAGCGAATTCTGATTATTTAATATGAATTATTTTAAATAATATCGACGAGAATTTATTTTGAATATAATTCGAACGTATATATTATACGCGTCGTCGTTAGAATATAAATATTTATATATAATTATAAATAGAATTGAAAATGGCGCGGTAGTTCGATAATTCGATTTCAAACTTCAATTGAATGTACCGGGTGCAAAACAATCCGGATTTTAGTGAAACCAAAAATAATGGAATCTAATAGTGAATATCTTTCCAACGAATCCGAGAAATCAAGATTTCATATCGGGAATCAAAAGATATGTCCAGTTGAAAATTCTGAATAGTCGCTATGGAATTCAGGCCCTTAAAAATGGACATTTTGCAAATGACCTCGGATTTCGACGAAACCACTTTTGTTGGGTCCGTGATGTAAAGTTATTGCTAGATTCCAAATTTCATAATTTTTCGAATCAATATGTGAGCGTGGCAAAGGAAAATGCGTTTGACCAGTTTCAGTTGATTTTAATCGACTGGAAATTGGCCATTTTTCAAACGGTCTCAGAATTCGACGAAACTAGTTTTGTTAGGACCGTATCGTCAATACGAAGCTAGAAAATATTTTTCTGGAATTTTTCTAGTCAGTATGTGGCCCCGGTAATTTGAAAAGTACGTTTAAAATTCAATATAGTGATTTAAATGAAAATTCAAAAGGAAACCGATTGTAACGATCAAACCAGCTTGCGATACATATCCCATTGTGTTCGGAATGGGGGTTAAACGCTATGGACGACAGGCAGTGGGCCTCGTTTCGAGGTCATAAGTAAAAGTCAACCCTTGTGCATAATTTAATAATTAAATAATATAATAAAAAAAAAAAAAATATACTTCTTCCCCTTTTCTTATCTGTTTGGCCCCCCCCCCCCGATCAGTTAATTATAAAACGAAATAAAAAAAAAAAAAAAAGACAAAACCCTAAATACTCCGAAGCCGCCCTCCAGACTTCGAAGCCCTATCGCGCCGCCGCCCCTTAGCTCGAGCCGCCGCCGAACCCTTCGCCTGAGCCGCCCTCGCAACCTCCTCCTCCCATCGATCGAACCCCGAAGCATAGCGACGCCCCCCTCGAGATCGCATCGACGAGGAAGCCAGCGCCTCCTGCCACGACGGTTCGAACGCCACCGCGAGCCCCTGGAAGCCGCCGACGACCTCTTCTTTCCCCTCCCCTTCTTCGCAGATCGGTGAGCATTTCTTTTTTTTTTATTATTTTATTTATTCAGTAAAAACTGTTTTGATTTTATATTTAAAACTGTTTTGATTTTATATTTAAAACTGTTTTGATTTTATATTTAAAACTGTTTTGATTTTATATTTAAAACTGTTTTGATTTTATATTTAAAACTGTTTTGATTTTATATTTAAAACTGTTTTGATTTTATATTTAAAACTGTTTTGATTTTATATTTAAAACTGTTTTGATTTTATATTTAAAACTGATTTGATTTTATAAAATAAATATTAAAAACTGTTTTGTTTTAAAAAGATAAAACTGGTTTGTTTTTCTTAGATTTAAAAACTGGGTTTTTAAGATGAAAAAGAATTTTAAAACAGAATTTTTTTAAAAAAAGAAAATAAAACTGAATTTTTATTTTAAGTTATAAAAACTGTTTTTTTTATATAAAGTTTTAAAACTGTTTTTTTTTATAAAAGAGTTTTAAAAACAGAAATTTAAAAAGAGAAACTGATTATTATAAAAGAAAATAAAAACAGAATTTTTAAAGTATTAAAACTGAATTTTTTTTAGAAATAAAAACTGGTTTTTGAAATAAAGGATAAAAACTGAATTTTATAAAAAAAAATAAAAACTGATTTAGTTTTAAAGGTAAAAGCTTTAACATGGGAAGAAAGGTTTGAACTTTCAAGCAAAGTAAAAATCATATTTTTATGTGTTGAAAGTCGAAATAAAAATCATATTTTTATATGTTGAAAGTCAAAGTAAAAATCATATTTTTATATATTGAATAGCGAAGTCAAAATTCGATTTTTACATATTGAATAACATAGTAAAAATTCGATTTTTACATATGTAGAGAATACGGGTGAAAGCGACAAAAGGCGAAGATTTCTATTAAGGAAGAATCGTGTGAGTGGATAGCTATTGGTGAGGATTTCTCACTCTTCAATTTCTTTTTATAATTTTATAAATATGTGTTGAAAGTGGAAGTGAATTGCTATATATAAATATCTATATATATATATATATACGCGAGTGGATAGCTATTGGTGAGGATTTCTCACTCTTCAATTTCTTTTTAAAATTTTATATATATGTGTTGAAAGTGGAAGTGAATTGCTATATATAAATATCTATATATATATATATATATACGCCCCTCGTCCACAAACCATGGACGATATTTATTGGTTGAAATTGTTGTGAAAATTGATTGATAGCGAAGTGAAATAACATATATATGAAAAGTGAAATTTATATATATAGCGAAGTGAAATAACATATATATGAAGAGTGAAATTTATATATATAGCGAAGTGAAATAACATATATATGAAGGGTGAAATTTATATATATAGCGAAGTGAAATAACATATATATGAAGAGTGAAATTTATATATATATATAGCGAAGTGAATATCGAATATATTGAAAGTGAAAATATCGAATATATTGAAAGTGAAAATATTCGAATTGAAAACAATGTATATGAAATATTCGAATTGAAAACGATATATATATATGTATGAAATGAAAACAATGTATATGAAATATTCGAATTGAAAACGATATATATATATATATGAAGTGAAAACGATATATATATTGAAAGTGAAAATATCGAATATATCGAAAGTGAAAATATTGAATATATTGAAAGTGAAAATATTGAATATATTGAAAGTGAAAATATCGAATATATTGAAAGTGAAAATATTGAATATATTGAAAGTGAAAGTATCGAATATATTGAAAATGAATATATCGTATATATTGAAAAATGAATATATCGTATGTATTGAAAATGAAAATATCGTATATAGTGAAAGGTGAATATATATATATATATATATATGAATTGAAAACGATGTATATGAAATATATATATGAATTGAAAACGATGTATATGAAATATATATATGAATTGAAAACGATGTATATGAAATATATATATGAATTGAAAACGATGTATATGAAATATTCGAATTGAAAACGATGTATATGAAATATTCGAATTGAAAACGATGTATATGAAATATTCGAATTGAACTGAATAGAAAACGAATTCGAATTGAATTGAATAGAAAACGAATTCGAAATGAATTGAATAGAAAACGAATTCGAATTGAATTGAATAGAAAACGAATTCGAATTGAATTGAATAGAAAACGAATTCGAATTGAATTAAATAGAAAACGAATTCGAATTGAATTGAATAGAAAACGAATTCGAATTGAATTGAATAGAAAACGAATTCGAATTGAATTGAATAGAAAACGAATTCGAATTGAATTGAATAGAAAACGAATTCGAATTGAATTGAATTGAAAACGAATTCGAATTGAATTGAAATTTGAATTGAATAGAAATAAATTTTAAAACGAATCTATAAAGAAGAATTCAATTGTGATTTGAATTGAAAAGGAAGTTGAAAATGTTTTTGAAACGAATTCAAAACTATTTATATAATTCGTTTTAAATAGAAATCGACGAACTATATATTATATATATAATATAATGGCCTGAATAGAACGCGCCGCGCCGCGGCAGTTCGTGAATTTCGACCATTTATTTCAAACGGACATTGCGGGAGATCCGACCGTCGGATTCTCCTAAAACCGGAACCGTTGGGTTCGTATCGAAAAGAGCTTTCTAATGAATGTTAGAAATTTGAAATCTAACGGTTGGATTTGGAATTATGTCCAAATCAAATTCGAAAAAGGTCGCTGTAAGTGCAGTTCGATGGCCATTGTTGGAAATCGACTGTACGGGCCTTGATAAAATTATTAAAAATAGTAATAATTTGTGTAAAATCATAAGAAATGATTTAGAAAGAATTGGGATGAAAAACTCCATATTTGAAAAGATAAAAATAGGTTTTTATCGAAATGAACTAGTTTTGAACTAGAATTATAATTCTATTTATTTTTGAATAAATAAATTGAATTCGAAAAGGGTTTTGAAAATAACCAAAATTTCCAATGATTGCATTGGAGTGGATTTGAATCGAAATTGTCTTCGGAATATTTCGATGTTGGAATTCGTGATTATACAGGTGTTGTTATGGAAATTTGAAAGATATATATTTATATCGTTATTTCCAATACGACATTTGTTAGTCGTAGAATTCGATACTGAATATAAGCCGATATATTTTCTATTCAGAGCCTTGTATTGAATATCGAATGTGATTTGGGTTTGTCGTGAATGGTGTCTTCACTAACACTGTTCTTGAACCCAGTTGAGAAAAAATTAAATCTTTTTATTTAGATTTAATGAAGTGTGCCAATTAAACGATATTTAATTGGAATTGAATTGGTATTGATTTTTGGGTTTATCGTGAGCAGTGTTTTAAATAACACTTGTTCTTTAACCCGATAATTAATGGAATGTGATTTGGGTTTGTCGTGAATGGTGTCTTCACTAACACTGTTCTTGAACCCAATTGAGAAATGATTAAATCTTTTTATTTAGATTTAATGAAGTGCACCAATTAAATAATATTTAATTGGAATTGAATCGATATTGATTTTTGGGTTTGTCGTGAACAGTGTTTTAAACAACACTCGTTCTTTAACCTGATAATTAATGAATGTGATTTTGGGTTTATCGTGAACTGTGTTTTTAAATGACACGGATTCTTTAACCCAGTCGAAGATTAAAACTAAGTGGAGTTTTAATGAATCTTTAATTAGATTGAAAAGATCGAGAATGGAGTATCACCAGTTTTGCTCCAGGCGATAGTTAAATCTTTAATTAGATTTGAACGTGAAATTTAGAAACTAACTGTCGGTTGGCCAAGCAGAATGGTTTTCTGGATATTGATCTGATGTTGGTTTCGGCCTTCGGGGTTAATATTTGGGGAATTATTCTCTTGATTAATTTACGGCTAGTGACTAATGAATTGGAATGAGGCGTATGTTAAATTTGATTGATTGATGGTTTGGATTGTGCTCGACCAGTTTATGAGCAGAATATGCTTTTACATTTAGCATTGGGTTGGGTTGAAAATATCTGTGTGCTAACGCCTTGTGAAAGACTTCACGATTTGACGATAAGGTGTTTAGCGATGTTGTGTTCATTTCAAATTTAACGAATGATTGTGAAATGATATTTTTCTTAAGTGAAAAGAAATGTATTCCCGATTTTGGACAGGGAATGTTTTATAAAAATGTTTTATAAAACAGAAAGGATTTCGAGGCCCAAAACCCGATGATTTCTAAAGTGATTTAGAAATGTATTATATGATACATTGTGATTATTATGTTGTGAAATGATTTTCCCTACTTCGGGATATGAAATGATTTAGTATGTGGCTAAAGATTCGGGTAACCCTGAGACTAAAAGTATGGGTGAGAGGGCGGTGTATGCTCTCCTGAGTGGGAGGTGCATCGTCGGTGTAGCCTACTCCTATGTGGGGTAGGTGCACATATATATATCGAGTTGCGAGGTGCGTACCCTTTGCCTTGTCGATGGGGAGCACGATATTTGGTTGCATACTTGTTTGTATGCATTGTTATGTTTTGGAATTCATATTTCCAAATGATTTGATTTGAGATCCCGAAGTGAAATCTACTTTGATATAGAAAGTTAGATATGTATTTCAAATGATTTGAAATAAGAAATCGGGAATAAAATCCAAAGGAATAATTTCTGTAAATTGAATTGGATTTGGAAAATCTAAGTGTGGTGATTAATCTAAATGGGTAGATTGGGATATTGCATGTTGATTGATGCATAGTAGATCCATATATCTATATTGATTGTTGTTTATACACTGGCTTTCATGGGGGTAAACCCGTTCCGCGAAAGTGGCGTGGTCCCGTGATTTGCCTTATTTTTGAACAAAGTTAACAACTGTTTTTGAGTTCTCACACCAGTCCCATGACTGACCTGTAGTTTGCTTTTCCCTTGCGAACTCGGGTGCCCCTATTTTCCACACGGGCAGTCGAGTAGTTTTATTTTGCAGATGTTTTGAGCAGGATTCTGGATTGAAGCTTTAAGCTGTGTCCAGACATTTACAGTCTTCCGCTGTGTAGTTTATATTTCCGCTGTGCACTGTTTTACATTTATGTAAATTTATCTTCCGCTGTGTATTATATTTCGATATACTCTGATATTCTGTACTCTGATGTAACATTATTATGATGTTTATTGAAGTCTTCTGTTATTTGTTCTGATGTGTTGTATACCCAAAGTTAGCGTATGCGGGATTCGAACGGTCTTGGTCGGTTTAACGATCGATTAGGTCCGGGCGAAATCCGTTGTCGTTACAACGTGGTATCAGAGCTTTGGTTAAACTCAAATCTTTGGGGTACAACTCGTTAGAACTGAACAAAAGACTCATCAGAGGTAGGATTAGTAATGTCCTATAAAAGAATCCTCATTAGAGATAGAATCAGTAGCATTCTAGAATGAGTGACTCGTTAGAGATGGGGTTAGAAATGCCCCAGAATGAGTCGAGAGTTATTTGTTTATAAATAACGTATTTGTGATTATATATATAATCTGATTTTAGAAAATATGATTTTTAAATATATAAAATTATATATTTGAAAATATAATCAATTAATTGATTGATGTTTGTGTTGTTTGTTTACTTGTTTGATAATTTTTAACCATTTAGCCAATTGAACCAAATAGTAAACTGTATTGAAATTTGGTTGCAAATGCATGCATATACTTGCACTTACATTGAACAGGTCATAGCAAGGAGGCTAGAGCAGAGAATAAAATTTGTTTGCCCGACAAATAGGTACATGTTTACTACATAATTTCCTGTTTTGTTTGGGTGATGATGATTTTGTGAGCCTATTGGCTAGCCGCTTGGCTTTTTCTTTTTTCTTTTTGAGATCTGAAGGACCGGGAACGCTATTTGCAATTTCCCGATGCTCCCATTGCAGGGGAGGTTATGGCGAAATTTTTCGAAAATTTAGGGTGTTAGCCAAATTTTTGAAATTTTGAAAATTCTCAGAAACTGAAAAGTTGGAGAATGGAAGCCAGGTCGAGCGTAGAGTTGAATTATCAAACCACTTTCGACTTTGTTCCTTTTCGGGGACGAAAAGTTTTAAGTGGGGGAGATTGTAACAACCCGTAAAATCTGGGCCAGTTTAAAATTTTTATTTTTTTATTTTGGCAATTTTAGCGAATTCTGATTATTTAATATGAATTATTTTAAATAATATCGACGAGAATTTATTTTGAATATAATTCGAACGTATATATTATACGCGTCGTCGTTAGAATATAAATATTTATATATAATTATAAATAGAATTGAAAATGGCGCGGTAGTTCGATAATTCGATTTCAAACTTCAATTGAATGTACCGGGTGCAAAACAATCCGGATTTTAGTGAAACCAAAAATAATGGAATCTAATAGTGAATATCTTTCCAACGAATCCGAGAAATCAAGATTTCATATCGGGAATCAAAAGATATGTCCAGTTGAAAATTCTGAATAGTCGCTATGGAATTCAGGCCCTTAAAAATGGACATTTTGCAAATGACCTCGGATTTCGACGAAACCACTTTTGTTGGGTCCGTGATGTAAAGTTATTGCTAGATTCCAAATTTCATAATTTTTCGAATCAATATGTGAGCGTGGCAAAGGAAAATGCGTTTGACCAGTTTCAGTTGATTTTAATCGACTGGAAATTGGCCATTTTTCAAACGGTCTCAGAATTCGACGAAACTAGTTTTGTTAGGACCGTATCGTCAATACGAAGCTAGAAAATATTTTTCTGGAATTTTTCTAGTCAGTATGTGGCCCCGGTAATTTGAAAAGTACGTTTAAAATTCAATATAGTGATTTAAATGAAAATTCAAAAGGAAACCGATTGTAACGATCAAACCAGCTTGCGATACATATCCCATTGTGTTCGGAATGGGGGTTAAACGCTATGGACGACAGGCAGTGGGCCTCGTTTCGAGGTCATAAGTAAAAGTCAACCCTTGTGCATAATTTAATAATTAAATAATATAATAAAAAAAAAAAAAATATACTTCTTCCCCTTTTCTTATCTGTTTGGCCCCCCCCCCCCGATCAGTTAATTATAAAACGAAATAAAAAAAAAAAAAAAAGACAAAACCCTAAATACTCCGAAGCCGCCCTCCAGACTTCGAAGCCCTATCGCGCCGCCGCCCCTTAGCTCGAGCCGCCGCCGAACCCTTCGCCTGAGCCGCCCTCGCAACCTCCTCCTCCCATCGATCGAACCCCGAAGCATAGCGACGCCCCCCTCGAGATCGCATCGACGAGGAAGCCAGCGCCTCCTGCCACGACGGTTCGAACGCCACCGCGAGCCCCTGGAAGCCGCCGACGACCTCTTCTTTCCCCTCCCCTTCTTCGCAGATCGGTGAGCATTTCTTTTTTTTTTATTATTTTATTTATTCAGTAAAAACTGTTTTGATTTTATATTTAAAACTGTTTTGATTTTATATTTAAAACTGTTTTGATTTTATATTTAAAACTGTTTTGATTTTATATTTAAAACTGTTTTGATTTTATATTTAAAACTGTTTTGATTTTATATTTAAAACTGTTTTGATTTTATATTTAAAACTGTTTTGATTTTATATTTAAAACTGTTTTGATTTTATATTTAAAACTGATTTGATTTTATAAAATAAATATTAAAAACTGTTTTGTTTTAAAAAGATAAAACTGGTTTGTTTTTCTTAGATTTAAAAACTGGGTTTTTAAGATGAAAAAGAATTTTAAAACAGAATTTTTTTAAAAAAAGAAAATAAAACTGAATTTTTATTTTAAGTTATAAAAACTGTTTTTTTTATATAAAGTTTTAAAACTGTTTTTTTTTATAAAAGAGTTTTAAAAACAGAAATTTAAAAAGAGAAACTGATTATTATAAAAGAAAATAAAAACAGAATTTTTAAAGTATTAAAACTGAATTTTTTTTAGAAATAAAAACTGGTTTTTGAAATAAAGGATAAAAACTGAATTTTATAAAAAAAAATAAAAACTGATTTAGTTTTAAAGGTAAAAGCTTTAACATGGGAAGAAAGGTTTGAACTTTCAAGCAAAGTAAAAATCATATTTTTATGTGTTGAAAGTCGAAATAAAAATCATATTTTTATATGTTGAAAGTCAAAGTAAAAATCATATTTTTATATATTGAATAGCGAAGTCAAAATTCGATTTTTACATATTGAATAACATAGTAAAAATTCGATTTTTACATATGTAGAGAATACGGGTGAAAGCGACAAAAGGCGAAGATTTCTATTAAGGAAGAATCGTGTGAGTGGATAGCTATTGGTGAGGATTTCTCACTCTTCAATTTCTTTTTATAATTTTATAAATATGTGTTGAAAGTGGAAGTGAATTGCTATATATAAATATCTATATATATATATATATACGCGAGTGGATAGCTATTGGTGAGGATTTCTCACTCTTCAATTTCTTTTTAAAATTTTATATATATGTGTTGAAAGTGGAAGTGAATTGCTATATATAAATATCTATATATATATATATATATACGCCCCTCGTCCACAAACCATGGACGATATTTATTGGTTGAAATTGTTGTGAAAATTGATTGATAGCGAAGTGAAATAACATATATATGAAAAGTGAAATTTATATATATAGCGAAGTGAAATAACATATATATGAAGAGTGAAATTTATATATATAGCGAAGTGAAATAACATATATATGAAGGGTGAAATTTATATATATAGCGAAGTGAAATAACATATATATGAAGAGTGAAATTTATATATATATATAGCGAAGTGAATATCGAATATATTGAAAGTGAAAATATCGAATATATTGAAAGTGAAAATATTCGAATTGAAAACAATGTATATGAAATATTCGAATTGAAAACGATATATATATATGTATGAAATGAAAACAATGTATATGAAATATTCGAATTGAAAACGATATATATATATATATGAAGTGAAAACGATATATATATTGAAAGTGAAAATATCGAATATATCGAAAGTGAAAATATTGAATATATTGAAAGTGAAAATATTGAATATATTGAAAGTGAAAATATCGAATATATTGAAAGTGAAAATATTGAATATATTGAAAGTGAAAGTATCGAATATATTGAAAATGAATATATCGTATATATTGAAAAATGAATATATCGTATGTATTGAAAATGAAAATATCGTATATAGTGAAAGGTGAATATATATATATATATATATATGAATTGAAAACGATGTATATGAAATATATATATGAATTGAAAACGATGTATATGAAATATATATATGAATTGAAAACGATGTATATGAAATATATATATGAATTGAAAACGATGTATATGAAATATTCGAATTGAAAACGATGTATATGAAATATTCGAATTGAAAACGATGTATATGAAATATTCGAATTGAACTGAATAGAAAACGAATTCGAATTGAATTGAATAGAAAACGAATTCGAAATGAATTGAATAGAAAACGAATTCGAATTGAATTGAATAGAAAACGAATTCGAATTGAATTGAATAGAAAACGAATTCGAATTGAATTAAATAGAAAACGAATTCGAATTGAATTGAATAGAAAACGAATTCGAATTGAATTGAATAGAAAACGAATTCGAATTGAATTGAATAGAAAACGAATTCGAATTGAATTGAATAGAAAACGAATTCGAATTGAATTGAATTGAAAACGAATTCGAATTGAATTGAAATTTGAATTGAATAGAAATAAATTTTAAAACGAATCTATAAAGAAGAATTCAATTGTGATTTGAATTGAAAAGGAAGTTGAAAATGTTTTTGAAACGAATTCAAAACTATTTATATAATTCGTTTTAAATAGAAATCGACGAACTATATATTATATATATAATATAATGGCCTGAATAGAACGCGCCGCGCCGCGGCAGTTCGTGAATTTCGACCATTTATTTCAAACGGACATTGCGGGAGATCCGACCGTCGGATTCTCCTAAAACCGGAACCGTTGGGTTCGTATCGAAAAGAGCTTTCTAATGAATGTTAGAAATTTGAAATCTAACGGTTGGATTTGGAATTATGTCCAAATCAAATTCGAAAAAGGTCGCTGTAAGTGCAGTTCGATGGCCATTGTTGGAAATCGACTGTACGGGCCTTGATAAAATTATTAAAAATAGTAATAATTTGTGTAAAATCATAAGAAATGATTTAGAAAGAATTGGGATGAAAAACTCCATATTTGAAAAGATAAAAATAGGTTTTTATCGAAATGAACTAGTTTTGAACTAGAATTATAATTCTATTTATTTTTGAATAAATAAATTGAATTCGAAAAGGGTTTTGAAAATAACCAAAATTTCCAATGATTGCATTGGAGTGGATTTGAATCGAAATTGTCTTCGGAATATTTCGATGTTGGAATTCGTGATTATACAGGTGTTGTTATGGAAATTTGAAAGATATATATTTATATCGTTATTTCCAATACGACATTTGTTAGTCGTAGAATTCGATACTGAATATAAGCCGATATATTTTCTATTCAGAGCCTTGTATTGAATATCGAATGTGATTTGGGTTTGTCGTGAATGGTGTCTTCACTAACACTGTTCTTGAACCCAGTTGAGAAAAAAATTAAATCTTTTTATTTAGATTTAATGAAGTGTGCCAATTAAACGATATTTAATTGGAATTGAATTGGTATTGATTTTTGGGTTTATCGTGAGCAGTGTTTTAAATAACACTTGTTCTTTAACCCGATAATTAATGGAATGTGATTTGGGTTTGTCGTGAATGGTGTCTTCACTAACACTGTTCTTGAACCCAATTGAGAAATGATTAAATCTTTTTATTTAGATTTAATGAAGTGCACCAATTAAATAATATTTAATTGGAATTGAATCGATATTGATTTTTGGGTTTGTCGTGAACAGTGTTTTAAACAACACTCGTTCTTTAACCTGATAATTAATGAATGTGATTTTGGGTTTATCGTGAACTGTGTTTTTAAATGACACGGATTCTTTAACCCAGTCGAAGATTAAAACTAAGTGGAGTTTTAATGAATCTTTAATTAGATTGAAAAGATCGAGAATGGAGTATCACCAGTTTTGCTCCAGGCGATAGTTAAATCTTTAATTAGATTTGAACGTGAAATTTAGAAACTAACTGTCGGTTGGCCAAGCAGAATGGTTTTCTGGATATTGATCTGATGTTGGTTTCGGCCTTCGGGGTTAATATTTGGGGAATTATTCTCTTGATTAATTTACGGCTAGTGACTAATGAATTGGAATGAGGCGTATGTTAAATTTGATTGATTGATGGTTTGGATTGTGCTCGACCAGTTTATGAGCAGAATATGCTTTTACATTTAGCATTGGGTTGGGTTGAAAATATCTGTGTGCTAACGCCTTGTGAAAGACTTCACGATTTGACGATAAGGTGTTTAGCGATGTTGTGTTCATTTCAAATTTAACGAATGATTGTGAAATGATATTTTTCTTAAGTGAAAAGAAATGTATTCCCGATTTTGGACAGGGAATGTTTTATAAAAATGTTTTATAAAACAGAAAGGATTTCGAGGCCCAAAACCCGATGATTTCTAAAGTGATTTAGAAATGTATTATATGATACATTGTGATTATTATGTTGTGAAATGATTTTCCCTACTTCGGGATATGAAATGATTTAGTATGTGGCTAAAGATTCGGGTAACCCTGAGACTAAAAGTATGGGTGAGAGGGCGGTGTATGCTCTCCTGAGTGGGAGGTGCATCGTCGGTGTAGCCTACTCCTATGTGGGGTAGGTGCACATATATATATCGAGTTGCGAGGTGCGTACCCTTTGCCTTGTCGATGGGGAGCACGATATTTGGTTGCATACTTGTTTGTATGCATTGTTATGTTTTGGAATTCATATTTCCAAATGATTTGATTTGAGATCCCGAAGTGAAATCTACTTTGATATAGAAAGTTAGATATGTATTTCAAATGATTTGAAATAAGAAATCGGGAA
Source organism: Allium sativum (assembly GCA_030737875.1). NCBI lineage: Eukaryota > Viridiplantae > Streptophyta > Magnoliopsida > Asparagales > Amaryllidaceae > Allium > Allium sativum. The sequence continues at coordinate 252,150,606 of CM060927.1, read as the reverse complement.
TAAAATCCAAAGGAATAATTTCTGTAAATTGAATTGGATTTGGAAAATCTAAGTGTGGTGATTAATCTAAATGGGTAGATTGGGATATTGCATGTTGATTGATGCATAGTAGATCCATATATCTATATTGATTGTTGTTTATACACTGGCTTTCATGGGGGTAAACCCGTTCCGCGAAAGTGGCGTGGTCCCGTGATTTGCCTTATTTTTGAACAAAGTTAACAACTGTTTTTGAGTTCTCACACCAGTCCCATGACTGACCTGTAGTTTGCTTTTCCCTTGCGAACTCGGGTGCCCCTATTTTCCACACGGGCAGTCGAGTAGTTTTATTTTGCAGATGTTTTGAGCAGGATTCTGGATTGAAGCTTTAAGCTGTGTCCAGACATTTACAGTCTTCCGCTGTGTAGTTTATATTTCCGCTGTGCACTGTTTTACATTTATGTAAATTTATCTTCCGCTGTGTATTATATTTCGATATACTCTGATATTCTGTACTCTGATGTAACATTATTATGATGTTTATTGAAGTCTTCTGTTATTTGTTCTGATGTGTTGTATACCCAAAGTTAGCGTATGCGGGATTCGAACGGTCTTGGTCGGTTTAACGATCGATTAGGTCCGGGCGAAATCCGTTGTCGTTACAGTTCACTTCCTGTTTTCTTTTCAATTCGTGTTTATAGATCTATCTAGACAGGGGATCTGGGCACTTACACCTTGATTCAACTATATTTTCCTTCAATTCTTGAATCAGAAATCCTAAATCTAAAATATAATTTGTTCCTGAAGAGTTTGGAGGAGAGCGGAAATGGCAGAGCTTTGGCGCCCTCTGAGAAAATATGAGTTGGAAGCTAGGCCCTACAAGTTAATTTATAGCTGCCCAGAAGAACCATATCCATTCAATTAAAAAGAGTTAAATATGAGTCATTAACATAAAAATAAAATACGATGTCTTGGCCCGAAATGGGTTAATCCATGCTTCAATTGAGTCGAACCTTGGGTCGACACAACCCAGAGTGAGTCGACCCCTAGGTCGACATAGTCTAGATGTGTGTCGACTCACTTCTGGTATACGTCGACCCATAAAATATTTTAACTTGTATACCGGGTCTTTCTCCTTGATTTCTGCTTGTGCTTTAACGTTATTACTAACATTATATTTCTTGACCATTTTCATTGGTTTGGAAATATTATTTTCTGTTTTGATCACTATAAGAAAATAATATATTAATAGCAAACAAAGATTGCACAATAATTTAATTTGTTATAGTTAAGTATGCATGTCATTAGTTAGGATAAACTATAACTTTAAACAGTAAACCATGACATTGACCAATGCAATAACAAATAAATCAAGAGTTAAACGGTAAATCATGACATGGAGGCACGCAATAGCAAATGTTATGGAAAATGTTTGGCCGCCTGATTTTTCACGCTTCCCTCTCAGTCCTTTGCCACTGAAATTTTCTTTTTGTGTTCTGCACAAAACCTAATTTGCTCGCTTCCCTCTAATCTAGTCAACCAAATCCTTCTCTACTTGCGCATTCCCTCCTAGCGACTTTCCCTCCGATCCCAGCCGGCCCTTTACGAAAGCAGTAAAAGCCATGGCTTTGGGCCTCATCAAATTTCAGGGGACCATACGCTCGCAATCCATCAAAGGGAAAGAAAAAAAACCAGGGCACATAGCCGAAATCCTTGAATCGAACTCAGTGAAGATCGAATGATGAACTCTCAAGCAACGGCGACGGAAGGGTTACCCGAATGGCTTGACAAACAGGCAGTTCTCGACAAAGATAAAGGAGAGGCACTGTCACACCGTTCTCACTCCTCAATCCTCACCTGTAAGGTCGCGCATCACAGTAATCAATTAGGATAAGATTCAAAGATTCGAGATTCACGATTGTTTACTTCCCTGACCTGGTGCCTGTTTCTTAAACAGTATTTCATATTTCTCTGTCCAATTTCCATGCCTAGTTGATTAGTAATATATTTAATTGTTTGTGCACTTTTTGCATCAGCTGTTGCAAACAACATTATATAATCAGCATATATAAGTGTGAAATACATGGTTGAATTTTGCTAATAGGAGTAACGTCTTTCTTATGACTTCTCTAGGTCTAGTGATATATACTCTATTGCAGTGCAAAGAGAAAAGGGTCAATAGACTTCTTTATAAGATGACACCCACTCACCCCCACCCACACACGCCTAACACCCACATCCACTCATGTAATTTTTCTTTTATAAGAATGGAGAAGATTGGCGTTGTGATAAAAATTTGGATGAGTTTTACCAATTGATGAGGGAACCACATATTTAGTAGCATATGAAATATGACTTGTCTATTTATCTTATCATAGGCCTTTGTGGATCAACTTTAATGCAGAATTTTAAATGCCTTTTTTGTTGAAATTTTGTACTATCTCTTGTGGTAATAAGATATTTTCTGCTATGGATCTCCCGGGAACGAAAGAACATTGAGATTCTAAAATTAAGGAAGGCAAGAGACCTTTTAACCTATTGCATATTATTTATGTTATCATCTTTTATAATATATTGCCATAGGCTATAGGTCTGTAGTCTGATATTTCTAAAGGCCTATTATTTTCTGACACCAAAGATATGAAAGCATGATTTAGGCCTTCGGTAATATCTATAATATGATAGTCATAGTTGATAACAAAAGTCAACTCATCTTTGAGGAGTTTCCAGTGCAATTTATAAAATTTAGAAGAAAAACCATCTAGGCATGGCGATTTTTTATATTTAATTGAAAAAACTGCTTCTTTTACTTCCTTCATCGTAATAACATGTAGTAAATAGTATTTTCCCAATGTATTAGCGCACTTTCTACAGTTAATTTCCTTGGATTGCTATTAACTTGGTCTTTTTTTTGCCTATTTTACTCCAAATATACTTGGTGAATGGATTATTTTACAACAAATAAATAATTCATTTTGAACTCAGTATTGATTCCTTTGACGTTCCAAGAAATAAATGTCATTTACCTGGCCTTCTTGTAACTCTTTTAAGGGGCTCTATTTTGGTGCTTGCAATAGCTCTATTTTCTCATATGTCCTCCTATTATGGATTAGTTAACACATATTTTCAAAGTTATGTATCTTGTGCAAGTTCTTCAGATTGCTCAGTGATGTTCTCTGCTAGTTGCTGTACAATTCTTATTTATCGACAAATTCATCTTCCGCATGTATAAATTCTTCTTGTTCTGCTGTATCTCCTAAATCAGCAACGTCATCTTCCGAATTTCTGGAAAATGGAGACACACTTTGGTGAGATATGTTTTGGAAAGCAGACCCTTAGACAAACAATTTTTTGAATGTATACACAATCCTAGTTAAGATATTTTGTTTCTTCCATTGTTAGTTGTTATAACTGCTAGGCATTAACCTAATTTACCGTTAAATTTTGGTTATTAAAGATTGGTGGTTGGTGATATAGGTCACCATATAAAATTTAAAGTTTTCTGCTAAAATTTGATTATTTGGTTCGTGATGTATGTTAATTAAATAATTTTAAATTAGTTTCAGATTTCAATCAAGTTATATTAATCTAATTATATAACGATTACAAAAATTATGCTTAGTCAACACCCAGATGTATGTTTTTCAAAATGGGTATGGTTGATCTTTGGTCATTCCATGATCAATTGTTTATTAAGATAAATTACTGCTAAATTTGAGTAATTCAAGCAATATGGTAAAAAAAAATTATAATTTAAATCAGGTCCTATTTAGTGTTAACATGGATGTGTTTCTACATATAACTATAATTGCCATTTGATCATTGTACGATATAAGGTATTATTTCATTGGTATGCAAATTCAATGTTGGTTGCTTCAGTTAAACTTCTGTGTAGCGCACTAATTAATTTAAATTATGCAAATGTATACACTGATACAACTTAGAAAAGTGAATGACAACAGAATTTTCTTTCTCTTTTCGAGATTTTTTTTCCTTAACGAAGAAATTGATAGTAACTAAAATTTTGTTAGGTTATCTTAAGTTAATTATTCTCTGCTAATTTCGCATATATTACTACCATGCTTTGTATGCTAAAAAATATAAAGTAACCAAATATGAATATAATTATTGTTGTATATTTTATTACCTATAATTATAGGCGACACTGACATTTTAATTATACTCCAATTTTAGCTTAGCATACGTGTTTATTCGATGATCTAGATTCATGTTACAAGATAATTGAATTTTGCAAGCACTATTGAAATTGCAATACAATGTATGAAATTACTATTATGAATGGCTAATATATGTTTTTGTTAATTTTGTAGAGATGTTGATCAGTGTTGTAGTGACCCGTATTTTAGCAAGATAATAATTTATTAATTTAATTATATAAATAGTGATTTAGAGAATTAAATGGCCGTTAATTAAATAATAGTGAATATTTAATTAAAATAATAAATTAAATAATATATTCAATCCAGAAATAATCAAAAATATTGGACATCACAATATTTTGTGAACGGGGTCATCCCTAAGATGTAATTCTGCTTAGAGTTGAATTATATTGACGAATATATTCAATCGACGACAATTTGAACGTATAATTATATTATAATTAAAATCGAGCTTGAAATGGCGCTGCAGTTCGTAAATTGGCGATTCGAACTTCAACTGAATGTACAGGATTCGTTTTAAGTCGGATTTATATGAAACAAGAAACATGTGGAGCTGGTGGAGTATATTTTTCTAATGGAAGAGAAAAATCTAGATATCGTCGTGTAGATTTTGATTTACGTCCAAATCAAATTTCAGAAAAGTCGCTGTGAAATTCCTTTATAATTTGTAATGCTTTATATACGTTATAAAAGGATTTTTCAATGTAAATTGAATATCGATTCAATCTGGACTCGGAATAGCAAATATATAATTTTCCTGGAGCTGTATGATATTCCTCGGTAATTATATACGACAATATCAATTTATTTATATTTAATTTAATTTAATTTAAATATATTTATATATTTAAACGGTTTGTTCAGCGCTTGAAAAATAGCTAATTTTGCATACGACCTCCGTTTTCGACGAAACCAGTTTGTAGGATCCGCAATGTCAAATAGTTGTTAGATTTCCAGTTTCGTGATTTTTAGAGTTAGTATGTGGCCGTACGGATTTTTAGAGTGAGAAACAGTCAGTATTTTGACGGTTAAAAATATGCTGTATGAGCAAACGGAGTCGGAATTAGACGAAACCAGTTTCGTTGGGACTGTAATGTCAAACTGTAGCTGCATGCCAATTTTCATGATTTTTGGGTATCGTGTGTGATCACACGGATTTTTAGAAGACAAAAGTGTATATAAAATTATAAATAAAAAAAAATCTAACCACAAATATCTAACCCCCCCTTTTCCTATAAATAGCCCCTTAACTATCTCTAACCCTAAAACATTATCTGCCTTGGTCAAAAACGAGCCGCCAACGAAGTGTTCTTCCCCAAAAAGAATCGCTAAAATCAAAATCAATACATGGAAAATCCTATAAATCAAAGTATTTACATTTTCAAATTCCCTTTTCTTCCCTTTTCAACATCTGGTGCTTTCTGTCTAGTTCGACACCGGTTCCTGATTTCGTGAACGGAAACCGCGAAGCCTAGGGTTGATTCTTTTTGAAGGATTTAAGGAATAGTTTGTGAAGAACAAATCTTGCTCTCGACTTAGGGATGGTAGTCGATTCTGTAGGCAAAGGATCGGTGGAATCTGGAGTGATTTGAATCGCACACTCGGTTGTTGCTACGGAAGCAGCTCGAGATCGCGACAAGTGAAATGGGGTGAGTTCGGTTTTGAACTGTGAGGTGAAGATGGAGTGTTTAGATTGGGGGAATTAGGGGTCGCTGCCTTCTCTGGTACAGCGAAAGGAGACTGACGATGCAGTTTGGTTGGTGAGCGTGAGCTTCACCATAGTGTGATAGGAGGAAATCGGAAATGGCTTAGTGAAAAGTGCGGTTCCAATTACTGTCGAAGTGGAAGGAGATGAGCGCAGGATTTAATATTCGGTTAAACTGGTAATTTGTTATTAGGTAATTAATAAGTTAATGACTTATATTGTATTTAAAATAAAGGAAACTTAAGTAAATCCTTTTGTTGGTATAGCAGTTACAAGCAAAACACGAACAGTGTACATGACCTACAGGTGCAACATTTGGTATAGGGAGATGCAGATTATGAAGAAGGAAATGATGATGATGGTTTGATGAAGAGTTTGAAGTAAAGATTTATGGTGATTAGTTTGTGATTTTAGAAGTGAAAATGGAGCAAAATGGGAGTGATGCTTCTGGTGGGTTGAATAATGAAGGGGTGGGAGTGAATCGAGTATGTTATTTGTTGTTGGGGGAAGATAAGAGAAATCAAAAGGGGGGAGTTCGGTGGTATTGGTTTTTGTTTTCGCTAAGAAGAAAGAGGAGAACGGATCGAAGTTTTTGCTATGAAGCGTTCCTGGAGTTGGGGAAAATCATCGGTGAAGGAAGAGGACTTCTTGGGCCTGGGTTTTTTTGCAAAACGTGAGTGGGCCAGATAATAATAACAAAGGTTAAAGCCCAAATTACTATTAATAGAAAATCAAAACTTTTGTTTTTATTTTGTAAATAGTTAAACTTGTAAATTTCGTAACTTGTCCGTCCATTATCAGAATTGGACAAAACTGGATCCATTGGGATCGTATGGACGAGAGCTTCATAATGAAGCTGACTGGAAGTGGATTCGAGCTCGTTTGAATTTATGGCGAAATAAATTGTTTGATTCAAATCAAACCACGGTTTATCGTTCTTTAACGATGAACTGCAAATGTGAGTTAAACTCACCAACTCTGAACAGTTATATTTTTATAATGTATTTTTAGAACTGTTAACCATCTGTTGGTTGTTGTGTGTTGATTGTTTGATTGAACTGCTAGTCAGTTAGTTAAATTTCTATATTGATTCTGTTTAACAGAATATATCATATGGAACTGAAAGTGATGTTATCTATATTGTCTAACATCTGTGATGCAGGGAAACAGGTTGGAGGAATCCGACTGGATTCCTCAACAGTTATTTTATTGTTTTTCATATATTTTAATATATGATGTGAATTATAACATGTTGATTGTGTGTGTATGGACGAGATTAGACATCGTGATTTGATATGATTGAATACCATGACATACCGGAATGTAGATAAAGGAGATTTTTCAAAGTGATATTGAAAATAGAATATTTATAAAATGGGATATTTATAAATAAGAGATATTTATAAAGTGGAATATTTATAAATAAGAAATGTTTATAAATTGGAATATTTATAAATAGGAGATATTCAAAAAGGAAATAATTTCAAACCATTTTCCTTTTGAGTGGAAAGGCCTGTGTGGCGGGTTTGGGGATTTTCCCGATGCTCCCGATACAAAGGAGGTTATGGCGAATTTTCCCGGGAATTTAAGGAGTTAGAATATTTCAAGAATAAATTTGAAAAGGAAATATTTGTAAACCATTTACAAATAGAATTGGAAAGGGAACATTATAAAAAGGAAATCATTTTTAAAGTGTAGAACCGTTATTTAAAAGTAAATCTTTTCAAATGAATAAAACGTTGTTAAAAAGGAAATCTTTATAAAGTGAATAAGTAAATCGAATATGGTATTCGAAAGGAGAAATCGAATATGGTATTCGAAGTTAGTTAATCGAATATAGACATTCGAAAGGAGAAATTGAATATGGTATTCGAAGTTAGTAAATTGAATATGGTATTCGAAAGGAGAAATCGAATATGGTATTTGAAGTTAGTTAATCGAATATGGTATTCGAAGTTAATTAATCGAATTAGTTATTCGAATAGAGTTAAATGGAGTTAATCGATTAGAGTTAAATCAAATGGGTTGATCGAATATAGTTTATTCGAATAAAGAAAAGGAGTTAATCGAATATTAGTTATTCGAATAGAGTTAAATGGAGTTAAATAGAGTTAATCGAATATAGTTTATTCGAATAGAGTAAAGGAGTTAATCGAATATAGTTTATTCGAATAGAGTTAGAGGAGTTATCGAATATAGTTTATTCGATAGGAGTTAAGTGAATTAGTTAAGTTAAACTAAGTGAATTAGTTAAGTGAATTGGTTAAGTTAACCAAAGTGAATTAGTCGAGTTAATCAAAGTGATTAGTTCAGTAAATCGAAATAAGTAAATCAAGTTAGGTTAATCGATTTGAATTAGCCAGTCGAGTTAATAAATTGAGTTAGTCAAACCAAGTAAAACCAGTTAAAGTTAAATAAGTTGAGTTGATCGGGTGGTTCGACTAAGTTAGTCGAGCCTAGTTAATCGAATAGAATTGGTCGAACCAAGTAAGTAGAGTTAAGTTAGTCAAGTTAGTCGAGCCTAGTTAATCGAATCGAATTGGTCGAACCAAGTAAGTCGAGTTAGTCGAGTCAAGCTAAGTTAGTCGAGTTAAGTTCGTCGAGTTAAATAAATCGATGTTAGTTTCATCGAAAGGAGTTATCGATGTTAGTTTCATCGAAAGGAGTTATCGATGTTAGTTTCATCGAAAGGAGTTATCGATGTTAGTTTCATCGAAAGGAGTTATCGATGTTTGTTTCATCGAAGGGAGTTATTGATTATAGTTTAATCGAAGTGAGATTTTCAAATATGAGATATTTGAAAAGGAAGAGTAATCGAATATTAGTTATTCGTAGAGAGATTATCGAATATCGTTTATTCGAGAAGGAGTTAATCGAATATAGGTTATTCGAAGAAGAGTTAATCAAATAGAGATTTCTCGAAGAGAGTTAATCGGCAAATTCGATTATATCGAATTCGGGTAAGTACTTATACTTTCCAATGTTTAAATAGAGATTTATTTATTTATAAATAAATAAGTGTTAGGTTAATTATTCACTTATAAGAATAGAAGTTATAATTAAAGTTAGATAATTCGAAAGTAGGGATTATAACGTTATCGTTATAACCAATGTTTTAAATATAGAAGTGGATTAGTAAAATTGAATCCGCGAAAGGCATAAAGAAGTTGTTAAAGATTAAAAGATAAACTTTGACCATTTCGAAGTTATAACGTTGTTCAGTTAAGGTCTGAGAGGTAATTATACCCCAACTTTAGTGACTTCCTTCTTAACTAAGAAATGGTAAGGTTTGATCGAAAAGGAGTTTTGGAAATGTTTTCCAAATGAGAATCAGAAATGTTTTCTGATAAAAGAAAATAAGAAGTTAGAATATAGGGAAACAGGAGATAGGTAAATAAATGAACTAAAGAGATTTATATTAAATAATGTTTGTTCGATATAAATTTCCATTTGGAAATAATATCGTTGTTTGCACACTTGTTTTTCTTTGATAGTTAACTCACCGACTATCGAAGTTTTGACCATTTTAACGTTGTTAATATGGAGAGACCGGTTGGATTATTATCCATAGAACCACTTTGTATTGGCATAAGCGTCGCGAATCATATATGCCAAAAATAATTGAAGACGGAGTAAAATGCAAGGGCTATCCTATTTACAAAATAGTGCCTTCGGTTTGTCCAGTCCCAGGACAACTTGTATGGATGAAGGTCTGACAGAGTATATCCAATGGATCGCGTAAGTTGATCTGTTCAAACGTATTCACGTTTGGTGGCGGAGGAATTCGTTTCTCTTAGCTGTATACCCTTGTTATTTTTGGATAAGTCAATTTGTGATTTGGCGAGTATGACGATGTGACATTTCTAAGTGAATGAAGATGGATGTCTGACATAGTATTTCTAGACAGTCACGTACATTGATTTCTTCAACTATACCAAGAGTGGAAGCGGAGAAGGAAACTTCTTTTAGCTGACACGTAATGTATGGATGTAGACGTCAATTAGTGATTTCGATGGATTTGACAATGTAGCATTCGAAGTGAATCTGATGTAATGATAAAGCGTAGCTTCTAGCCTCATCAATCGGTAAATGACAGAAATCGGGCAGGTAGCATGGCTAAGTCGGTCGCACCGAAGTAGGGTGTATAATCACCTATCTAGTGAATATTCATTTGTTTCTTAAATCTATCAATGTTGTCCCATATATATACGGGAACGGTTGCTGATCCCAACCGTTGGTGATGTACATTCGATACACTCAAGCGAAATGAGTGGTCGGTCATGTGTGGCTGAGTTGCAAGATGTTCTTGTTGAACTCCAGTGTATCGTTCCTAGAGTACACTGATCGGAAGGTGGTTCCATACCTTGTCATAGTTGGAAATCCATTACCCAATACGTGCTTGCGGTTTTGATTATATACTATATATGTAGTAACGTGAGATGCAAGCGTTTCTACTAGACTGATATTTATTTGTATTTGACATTATTATAATATCAGAATGATATTGCTTTGCAAAGTTATTTGGATTCTCATAAGGGAAAAACCCGTTCCGTATTCACGGCGTGGTCTTATGAGATATCATATACCTGTTTTAAATGATTTGAGTTTATTCACACCAGTCCCATGACTGACTTGTAGTTTACTTTGTTGTTTTCCCTAAACTCTTGGGTGCCTAAATTTGTACGGGCAGTCAAGTAGTCGGGTTTTACAGATATATTTGGAGAGCTTGGAGCAGGAGGTTTCAAGATCATATAGCTATAGTTATTTCCGCTGTGTTGTAAGTGCTGTATTCTGATAAGTGCTATTGTACACATAACTGTTATATTTCAAAGTTATGTTATCTATTATATGTTATTCATTCCGCTGTGAGGTTCGTGTTACTCTGATGTTGTGTTCTTCTTCTTCTATTCTAAGTTTCTATCTTATCCATTCTCACCCTCTAATTTCTTTCATTAATTACCGGGATTTTTCGATGTTTTGGTTATCGACGTCGAGCTTATGTCGATAACCAAAGCCGCTCAAAATCCGGGTTACTACAGTTGGTATCAGAGCTTAAGTTAAGTGAATTACCTTGGCTCTGTGGCGTGACTCGGTAGAGATAGGGTTAGTAATACCCTAGATTGAGTTTGAGTGTATATATACGAGTGCGTATTTGTATTTGATATAAAAATGGTTTTATATTGTGGAGATTCATTGGCTGAGTTGTTTATGAGTTCTGGTCGATCAGTTTGATCCACTGTATCGGTAGGAGTAAATAAACACTTGAATACGATGGACCGACACTGTATGGATATGTGATATATTATCATATATAGGATGTGTTGGTAGTAATTATAATCAGATAAGATTATAAAATGTGAAATGGTTATATGTAACCAATCAGAATTTATACAAGTGAATTATATGAAATAAGATGAATTAAATATGAATTTAAATCAGATTTGGAATTAAAATAAGGAAATTTTAAGTTCCTGGGAGATTTTGAGATGTTTTCAAAATAGAAGTATTCAGTAATGGTTTTTAAATGATATATTATTGAAATCACTTGGGTCGTTGGAAAATAATTCCGATGATGACTGCGCAGTATCATCGGTGTGATTTTCGAGTTTCTAAGTGGTGGATTACTACCAGAGATTTTGATTTGAATTGTTTTGAGAAAAAAAAAGTTGTTTAAAAATTCAAAGGTTATGAATTGGTATTATGAGTTCAAATTGATTTGAAATAAACCTAGGAATTTGAAATTTGAAATTTAAATTTAACGTGTGAAGTTAAATGAAATTGGATTTGATTAAAAGATAATCTGAAAGTGAATTCGACTTGGATATATGCGAATGGTTGTGTTGGAGATGAAATTGATTGGAGTTCGATTGAAAAGGCATTTGTATATGCTGAATTAACAGCAGATGGAAGGGATATAACGATATGCCGGACAAAAAGGTACCTGTTTATATTATATATGGATATGAGATTTATGAGCCGAATTGGCAAGCCGCTTGGCTGTTTGATTTTATTTTGGGTTGGAGAAGGCCCAGAGAGGCGAGCTGGAGTTTGAGATATTGACCAGTACAAAGGAAGTGCTGGCGAAATTTTTTCGAAAAGCTAAGGCGTTAGAAAATTTTCAGGATTTTTAAAATTTTAGTTAGTCAGAATAAATTAGTATTTCAGTCGATATTAATTGGTTCAGTTGAAACCGGAGATAAGAGGTAAACAGAAAAAATTTACCCAGTAGATAGGGTCGTCCCCTAGCTTAGCAATTTCGAGGACAAAATTTTATTAAGGGGGGAAGATTGTAGTGACCCGTATTTTAGCAAGATAATAATTTATTAATTTGATTATATAAATAGTGATTTAGAGAATTAAATGGCCATTAATTAAATAATAGTGAATATTTAATTAAAATAATAAATTAAATAATATATTCAATCCAGAAATAATCAAAAATATTGGACATCACAATATTCTGTGAACGGGGTCATCCCTAAGATGTAATTCAGCTTAGAGTTGAATTATATTGACGAATATATTCAATCGACGACAGTTTGAACGTATAATTATATTATAATTAAAATCGAGCTTGAAATGGCGCTGCAGTTCGTAAATTGGCGATTCGAACTTCAATTGAATGTACATGATTCGTTTTAAGTCGGATTTATATGAAACAAGAAACATGTGGAGCTGGTGGAGTATATTTTTCTAATGGAAGAGAAAAATCAAGATTTCGTCGTGTAGATTTTGATTTACGTCCAAATCAAATTTCAGAAAAGTCGCTATGAAATTCCTTTATAATTTGTAATGCTTTATATACGTTATAAAAGGATTTTTCAATGTAAATTGAATATCGATTCAATCTGGACTCGGAATAGCAAATATATAATTTTCCTGGAGCTGTATGATATTCCTCGGTAATTATATACGACAATATCAATTTATTTATATTTAATTTAATTTAATTTAAATATATTTATATATTTAAACGGTCTGTTCAGCGCTTGAAAAATAACTAGTTTTGCATACGACCTCCGTTTTCGACGAAACCAGTTTGTTGGATCCGCAATGTCAAATAGTTGTTAGATTTCCGGTTTCGTGATTTTTAGAGTTAGTATGTGGCCGTACGGATTTTTAGAGTGAGAAACAGTCAGTATTTTGACGGTTAAAAATATGCTGTATGAGCAAACGGAGTCGGAATTAGACGAAACCAGTTTCGTTGGGACCGTAATGTCAAACTGTAGCTGCATGCCAATTTTCATGATTTTTGGGTATCGTGTGTGATCACACGGATTTTTAGAGGACAAAAGCGTATATAAAATTATAAATAAAAAAAATATCTAACCACAAATATCTAACCCCCCGTTTTCCTATAAATAGCCCCTTAACTATCTCTAACCCTAAAACATTATCTGCCTTGGTCAAAAACGAGCCGCCAACGAAGTGTTCTTCCCCAAACAGAATCGCTAAAATCAAAATCAATACATGGAAAATCCTATAAATCAAAGTATTTACATTTTCGAATTCACTTTTCTTCCCTTTTCAACATCTGGTGCTTTCTGCCAAGTTCGACACCGGTTCCTGATTTCGTGAACGGAAACCGCGAAGCCTAGGGTTGATTCTTTTTGAAGGATTTAAGGAATAGTTTGTGAAGAACAAATCTTGCTTTCGACTTAGGGATGGTAGTCGATTCTGTAGGCAAAGGATCGGTGGAATCTGGAGTGATTTGAATCGCACACTCGGTTGTTGCTACGGAAGCAGCTCGAGATCGTGACAAGTGAAATGGGGTGAGTTCGATTTCGAACTGTGAGGTGAAGATGGAGTGTTTAGATTGGGGGAATTAGGGGTCGCTGCCTTCTCTGGTACAGCGAAAGGAGACTGACGATGTAGTTTGGTTGGTGAGCGTGAGCTCCACCATAGCGTGATAGGAGGAAATCGGAAATGGCTCCGTGAAAAGTGCGGTTCCAATTACTGTCGAAGTGGAAGGAGATGAGCGCAGGATTTAATATTCGGTTAAACTGGTAATTTGTTGTTAGGTAATTAATAAGTTAATGACTTATATTGTATTTAAAATAAAGGAAACTTAAGTAAATCCTTTTGTTGGTACAGCAGTTACAAGCAAAACACGCACAGTGTACATGACCTACAGGTGCAACATTTGGTATAGGGAGATGCAGATTATGAAGAAGGAAATGATGATGATGGTTTGATGAAGAGTTTGAAGTAAAGATTTATGGTGATTAGTTTGTGATTTTAGAAGTGAAAATGGAGGAGAATGGGAGTGATGCTTCTGGTGGGTTGAATAATGAAGGGGTGGGAGTGAATCGAGTATGTTATTTGTTGTTAGGGGAAGATAAGAGAAATCAAAAGGGGGGAGTTCGGTGGTATTGGTTTTTGTTTTCGCTAAGAAGAAAGAGGAGAACGGATCGAAGTTTTTGCTGTGAAGTGTTCCTGGAGTTGGGGAAAATCATCGGTGAAGGAAGAGGACTTCTTGGGCCTGGTTTTTTTTGCAAAACGTGAGTGGGCCAGATAATAATAACAAAGGTTAAAGCCCAAATTACTATTAATAGAAAATCAAAACTTTTGTTTTTATTTTGTAAATAGTTAAACCTGTAAATTTCGTAACTTGTTCGTTCATTATCAGAATTGGACAAAACTGGATCCATTGGGATCGTATGGACGAGAGCTTCATAATGAAGCTGACTGGAAGTGGATTCGAGCTCGTTTGAATTTATGGCGAAATAAATTGTTTGATTCAAATCAAACCACAGTTTATCGTTCTTTAACGATGAACTGCAAATGTGAGTTAAACTCACCAACTCTGAACAGTTATATTTTTATAATGTATTTTTAGAACTGTTAATCATCTGTTGATTGTTTGATTGAACTGCTAGTCAGTTAGTTAAATTTCTATATTGATTCTGTTTAACAGAATATATCATATGGAACTGAAAGTGATGTTATCTATATTGTTTAACATCTGTGATGCAGGGAAACAGGTTGGAGGAATCCGACTGGATTCCTCAACAGTTATTTTATTGTTTTTCATATATTTTAATGTATGATGTGAATTATAACATGTTGATTGTGTGTGTATGGACGAGATTAGACATCGTGATTTGATATGATTGAATACCATGACATACTGGAATGTAGACAAAGGAGATTTTTCAAAGTGATATCGAAAATAGAATATTTATAAAATGGGATATTTATAAATAAGAGATATTTATAAAGTGGAATATTTATAAATAAGAAATGTTTATAAATTGGAATATTTATAAATAGGAGATATTCAAAAAGGAAATAATTTCAAACCATTTTCCTTTTGAGTGGAAAGGCCTGTGTGGCGGGTTTGGGGATTTTCCCGATGCTCCCGATACAAAGGAGGTTATGGCGAATTTTCCCGGGAATTTAAGGAGTTAGAATATTTCAAGAATAAATTTGAAAAGGAAATATTTGTAAACCATTTACAAATAGAATTGGAAAGGGAACATTATAAAAAGGAAATCATTTCTAAAGTGTAGAACCGTTATTTAAAAGTAAATCTTTTCAAATGAATAAAACGTTGTTAAAAAGGAAATCTTTATAAAGTGAATAAGTAAATCGAATATGGTATTCGAAAGGAGAAATCGAATATGGTATTCGAAGTAAGTTAATTGAATATAGACATTCGAAAGGAGAAATCGAATATGGTATTCGAAGTTAGTAAATCGAATATGGTATTCGAAAGGAGAAATCGAATATGGTATTCGAAGTTAGTTAATCAAATATGGTATTCGAAGTTAGTTAATCGAATTAGTTATTCGAATAGAGTTAAATGGAGTTAATCGATTAGAGTTAAATCAAATGAGTTGATCGAATATAGTTTATTCGAATAAAGAAAAGGAGTTAATCGAATATTAGTTATTCGAATAGAGTTAAACGGAGTTAAATAGAGTTAATCGAATATAGTTTATTCGAATAGAGTAAAGGAGTTAATCGAATATAGTTTATTCGAATAGAGTTAGAGGAGTTATCAAATATAGTTTATTCGACAGGAGTTAAGTGAATTAGTTAAGTTAAACTAAGTGAATTAGTTAAGTGAATTGGTTAAGTTAACCAAAGTGAATTAGTCGAGTTAATCAAAGTGATTAGTTCAGTAAATCAAAATAAGTAAATCGAGTTAGGTTAATCGAGTTGAATTAGCCAGTCGAGTTAATAAATTGAGTTAGTCAAACCAAGTAAAACCAGTTAAAGTTAAATAAGTTGAGTTGATCGGGTGGTTCGACCAAGTTAGTCGAGCCTAGTTAATCGAATAGAATTGGTCGAACCAAGTAAGTCGAGTTAAGTTAGTCAAGTTAGTCGAGCCTAGTTAATCGAATCGAATTGGTCGAACCAAGTAAGTCGAGTTAGTCGAGTCAAGTTAAGTTAGTCGAGTTATGTTCGTCGAGTTAAATAAATCGATGTTAGTTTCATCGAAAGGAGTTATCGATGTTAGTTTCATCGAAAGGAGTTATCGATGTTAGTTTCATCGAAGGGAGTTATCGATTATAGTTTAATCGAAGTGAGATTTTCAAATATGAGATATTTGAAAAGGAAGAGTAATCGAATATTAGTTATTCGAAGAGAGATTATCGAATATCGTTTATTCGAGAAGGAGTTAATCGAATATAGGTTATTCGAAGAAGAGTTAATCAAATAGAGATTTCTCGAAGAGAGTTAATCGGCAAATTCGATTATATCGAATTCAGGTAAGTACTTATACTTTCCAGTGTTTAAATAGAGATTTATTTATTTATAAATAAATAAGTGTTAGGTTAATTATTCACTAATAAGAATAGAAGTTATAATTAAAGTTAGATAATTCGAAAGTAGGGATTATAACGTTATCGTTATAACCAATGTTTTAAATATAGAAGCGGATTAGTAAAATTGAATTTGAGAAAGGCGTAAAGAAGTTGTTAAAGATTAAAAGAAAAACTTTGACCAATTGGAAGTTATAACGCTGTTCAGTTAAGGTCTGAGAGGTAATTATACCCCAACTTGAGTGACTTCCTTCTTAACTAAGAAATGGTAAGGTTTGATCGAAAAGGAGTTTTGGAAATGTTTTCCAAACGAGAATCAGAAATGTTTTCTGATAAAAGAAAATAAGAAGTTAGAATATAGGGAAACAGGAGATAGGTAAATAAATGAACTAAAGAGATTTATGTTAAATAATGTTTGTTCGATATAAATTTCCATTTGGAAATAATATCGTTGTTTGCACACTTGTTTTTCTTTGATAGTTAACTCACCGACTATCGAAGTTTTGACCATTTTAACGTTGTTAATATGGAGAGACTGGTTGGATTATTATCCATAGAACCACTTTGTATTGGCATAAGCGTCGCGAATCATATATGCCAAAAATAATTGAAGACGGAGTAAAATGCAAGGGCTATCCTGTTTACAGAATAATGCCTTCGGTTTGTCCAGTCCCAGGACAACTTGTATGGACGAAGGTCTGACAGAGTATATCCAATGGATCGCGTAAGTTGATCTATTCAAACGTATTCACGTTTGGTGGCGGAGGAATTCGTTTCTCTTAGCTGTATACCCGTGTTATTTTTGGATAAGTCAATTTGTGATTTGGCGAGTATGACGATGTGACATTTCTAAGTGAATGAAGATGGATGTCTGACATTGTATTTCCAGACAGTCACGTACATTGATTTCTTCAACTATACCAAGAGTGGAAGTGGAGAAGGAAACTTCATTTAGCTGACACGTAATGTATGGGTGTAGACGTCAATTAGTGATTTCGATGGATTTTACAATGTAGCATTCGAAGTGAATCTGATGTAATGATAAAGCGTAGCTTCTGGCCTCATCAACCGGTAAATGACAGAAATCGGGCAGGTAGCATGGCTAAGTCGGTCGCACCGAAGTAGGGTGTATAATCACCTATCTAGTGAATATTCATTTGTTTCTTAAATCTATCAATGCTGTCCCATATATATACGGGAACGGTTGCTGATCCCAACCGTTGGTGATGTACATTCGATACACTCAAGCGAAATGAGTGGTCGGTCATGTGTGGCTGAGTTGCAAGATGTTCTTGTTGAACTCCAGTGTATCGTTCCTAGAGTACGCTGATCGGAAGGTGGTTCCATACCTTGTCATAGTTGGAAATCCATTACCCAATACGTGCTTGCGGTTTTGATTATATACTATATATATAGTAACGTGAGATGCAAGCGTTTCTGCTAGACTGATATTTATTTGTATTTAGACATTATTATAATATCAGAATGATATTGCTTTGCAAAGTTATTTGGATTCTCATAAGGGAAAAACCCGTTCCGTATTCACGGCGTGGTCTTATGAGATATCATATACCTATTTTAAATGATTTGAGTTTATTCACACCAGTCCCATGACTGACCCGGAGTTTACTTTGTTGTTTTCCCTAAACTCTTGGGTGCCTAAATTTGTACGGGCAGTCAAGTAGTCGGGTTTTACAGATATATTTGGAGAGCTTGGAGCAGGAGGTTTCAAGATCATATAGCTATAGTTATTTCCGCTGTGTTGTAAGTGCTGTATTCTGATAAGTGCTATTGTATACATAACTGTTATATTTCATAGTTATGTTATCTATTATATGTTATTCATTCTGCTGTGAGGTTCGTGTTACTCTGATGTTGTGTTCTTCTTCTTCTATTCTAAGTTTCTATCTTATCCATTCTCACCCTCTAATTTCTTTCATTAATTACCGGGATTTTTCGATGTTTTGGTTATCGACGTCGAGCTTACGTCGATAACCAAAGCCGCTCAAAATCCGGGTTACTACAAGTGTGTAGCTTTTTGAAGTAATGTGGTAAGTTATTTATTATTTTATAATTATACGCATATTCGAAGATAGTATGAATGTGTTACTAAAATTAAATTGTATTGAAATAGGTACAAGTAATCTATTGCTGATATGCTGCAGCGTTATACATCCTCTTATTAAACTTGCTCAAAAGCAAGGTAATCAATTTCTCTTTTGTTAAAATTGCTCTTTTAGCTTGTTAAACTTTCTCTCTTAGCTTTAATCAAATTTTATTTTGTTAAACCTCGTCTTCAGGACTTTCTGCAACCTCCTCTTATGGTGTCAGAAAATCTAGCTTTAATCAATTTTCCTACAAATTCATGCTTCAAACCATAGAAACAAGGAACATGGGACGTGGCCACGTTCCGCGAACCGGTTTGTTCGTCCCCGATCCCGAAACGAAATGCGACCCGGAAACGTTAGCAGTTGCGAAAAGAAGATGATGACACACATGTTTTTGAAAAGAATAAACGACTCTTCGATTTGTGTTGTACAATTGTATATGGTTGTAATATATATTGGAACGACAACTATATAATAATATATCAATTTGTATATAGATTAAAAGGGCTGTTGTAAATTTGCAAGATTTTCACAAAATTTGGTAACTAATATAAAAAATAAATAGATCAGTTTTTTCAAAGTAGAAAAAAAAACATGTTTCGTACCCATGCGTTCCCTCGTACCGGAAACATTCAAGACAATCTTCCATGTATCCGTTTTCGTGTCGCGTTTCGTATCAAACCACATCTTATGTAACCGTGCTTCAAACGGTGTCTGAAAATCTACATTGAAGCTGCTAGAAAACAAAACCTCCTCTTTAAGTGCTTTCTTCTTAGGGAACAAACAAGGCTCTTGAGGTTTGTCTTTAACACTAGTTACTAAAGTCTTGGCATCAGATTTCTGTTTATTTCCTCTCATCGTACCTGCACAGACACAAAATAGAAGAAAAGATAAAGTACTTTTCTCCTATAATAACTAGTGTAGAAATAGGTTTCAGTTTTATTTGTCACTTAGATAATTTTTGTCTCCTTATTTAATGTAATGTTACCTAGAGAGAGGAACTTTCCATCTCTTCCTATCACTGTTATTATTTTCTCAAATAATCATCCAGTGCAAATTCACATATGATACATTGGAATTGCCAATAAAAAAGTTGGATTTAAAGGGTGGAACAAAGGGTACAAAATTAGCAGAAACAGTTAATAACATCCTTTAAAATATTCATCCATTACCATTTTCGGGACTGAACTTTTACACGTTTTGTGGATATATTAGTATTTTGGACGTTTTGCGAGCTTGTGAGAAATTTCCATGCTGCGTGTTAAGAAAATAATGGATGTACAGGTATACATGATCATAGAAACACCTTTTTAAGGATAGTTTCTTCCATGCTTGCATTTGTTAGTGTACTCACTCAGTGTCTTCAAACAATAATGTTATCAGTTCCATGCCACGATATTTTTTTCTCACATTAAAATACAATTTCTTAGAAGGAAGTGTTTTTATTCTGATAAAGATAACTAATATCTTGTATTTGCAAGTTACCATGTTGCTTCTCATTTTCTTATTTGCTCTAGAGCATAGTGGTTTAGCAAGTCTTCGGGATAGTGGTGAGAAAGTTGTCCATAAGAGGAAGAATAGTAACAAAGGATCAGATAGAATAATAAATATTGTTTCATTTTTCAACTGATTTAGTCAACACAGGTGCTATCATATTACGCCAATGGAGCGAATAAAAATAGAGAGAATGAAATTCGGTTGGGAATTGGATTTCATGGAGTGATGTTGGATTTAAAAGGAAAGATCTAGGGTATCATGATTTTCACACAAGTTTTGGTAATTTATTTCGGGCCATTCACTATTCTTGATGTTTAACAATATATTACTCTGTTTAAAGTCTGGTATTCTTGATATATTTTTTTTGTAAAAAAACCTAGTTTATAGTTTGTGGTTTTTTATTTTAAAAAAATAATCTTGTTTATAGTTTGTGGTATTCTTGATTCTAAAAGAGGAAAAACATTCACACACCCCTGCCAGTTGAAACTCCTTATTTCAGTTATCTGTTTTTCTCCGCTTCTGCTTTGTTAGTTATTTCACAGTTCTCAATTTATACTTTACCTGCTGCTGGACATATGTATGATAATTAAAATAATGTAGCTAAGAAGCAACTCAGCTTATTCTATTATTGATTCCAGTTTGATTGAGATGTTGACAGCATCCAATGCTATTTGTTACAATATTATTTCTCCTTTTAGAACGTTGACAGCCTGTGATTCCAATTTAACTTCTGATATAAACTTATTCAGATTATTAGGAAATAGACAGATAGCATAATACCTCTACCCACTGATTGATTATTGATTTTTCCTGGGCTAATTAAAGGGAAATAAATGAAAGAGAAAGACGGTTCAACAATTGATGAAAATTAGTGCTCTACATTTGCAGTATAATAAGCCTCATTATTGAATGGTGTGTAAAAAATTTGGACCTTTATAATTCGTGCTTCTCTAAAATAATCAGTTCCAGCCTAAAGAGATGACATGAAGTAATAGTGGCGTCTGATGTTAACTAAGTGACATGATACACATGATGGTGAAGTAGTATATATGCGTTATGGCTTTAATTTGAAATATCAGTTAGTGTTGTTTTTTATGGTGCCAACTAACTTGTTAGTCTCCTAAACTATTCAACTTGAAGTTGCAATGATTAAATAGACCACTAACCGAATTTGAAGGCATATAAAACTTGTTAGTCTCCTAAACTATTAAACTTATAGTCTCTATAGTCAGACATTTCTAACTATGCATTCATTTTTTTACTAACTAGTGACAATATTCGTTCAAATAAATTCATTGTTATGCAGCTTGGAATACATTGTTGCTACTTTGGGAGTAGGAGCTGAATATGTGGATTTATTTGTAAACAATGATGTGCTTGTTGCTAGCAGTCAATATGGTGTTACTGGAGCTAGTTGTGTGCATATAACCTAAGCATGCGTTGTGCAGGCTTAATGAAGCAGGTTAATTCTCAATGTCTATTTAACTAGTTCATTTTATTTAAAGTGAAATAACGTTATTAGTTCTCCTAAAAAAACCGGTTCTTAACCTCTTCGCGTACCAAGTAAATCCCCTCAATACAAGAAGAACCCGTACTTATGACAAATTAGGAATTCGTTGTAGGTTTGCGTGTTGTCTCTTGCTACTTTATGCGGGATTTTTTTCCACGATGACACACATTTCCAATTATTATCATAAATTTTTTGCTTTCCCTCTCTTATTATTCCATGTCAAGTCTCTAAAAAACCATTCAATCTGTTTGTACTCCTATCAGTTTTTTCTTTTGTAAATTTTTTTATTAGCAAGATCCTGCCAAAACAAGCCAGTCTTGGAAACAAAGGTTTTAAGGTTTTATGATTATGCATGTCTTAAATATTATATTTTGGTAAGATATTATTATTTTGCAAAAACTAATTAAATGTAATAAAATGAAGGAAATAGTTTGTATGCCAGTTTATCCAAATTATATGTTAGTTATCCAGATTATATGTGTTCATCCTAACTGTTATATGAAACAGGAAGATGTACGATATATAGTTTTGATGATCATAGATGGTGCAATGTAATAATAGGAACAAAGACGAAAATGCAATTTTTTCAGGGAAAATTCTATTTCAACCCACCATTTTAGGTAGTAGCCCCCCAAATCATGAAATAATCAGTAAATCCACAAATTTAGTTAGTAGCCCCCCGTTTTAAAAAAAAAAACCAAAAATACCCTTCCACGTAGGGGGACTACGTGGTTTTTCACTGTACCTCGTAGTTGCCCTACGTGGTTCATCAAAGTACCACGTAGATGATCTCCGTGGTTCATTCATGGACCACGTATACATACTACGAGGTACACCCAAAAACCACGTAATGCAACTACGAGGTGTTCAGAAAACTGGAAAAAAAATATAACAGTAAAAGGGCAGTTTGGTCATCGTATTTTTTTGATAAAATGGGGGGCTACTAACTAATTATGTGGATTGAAATATAATTTGCCTTTTTTCAGAGTGTAACTAAGTAATATGAACATGCAATAGAATTTCAAGTCTGCATTTGTTTGAACCAAACTAGTTATATGGGAAGGGCGCTACTTTCAATTGGCATAATTAAACAACAGTGAAATAACATGTGGGAATGGTTTCAATGAAGAGTCATGATAAAAAAAAACTAACTTTCAATCGATTGAAATTTTGACATTGAAAACACAATGCTACTTCTGCCACCCACTGAAAACTATTGTTGTTGCATCAACTCAGCATCTTTTGTAATTATACATGTTTGTATATACTCATTAATATATGTATGTTTATGTTTCTTCTTGACAGATTGTGTATGATGCTTTTGAAGCTGTTATATGATGTCACACTCTTTCTTCTTCAAACCGGTTATGCTTGTCAACGATTATGAATATTTTAGTATGTATCATTTTGGTTTGCTATAGTCATATGTATTGTTAATATTTATGTTTGAATTCATAATGTATAAAATATTATGGATATATACATATTTTGTGATTTGGTTTATTAATACATTTGTGTACTTAGATTAATGTGACAAATATGCTTTTTTGAATTATTACAAGCAAAATGTTGCAATAGAATATTTTGTATAACGTCCTAACTGTGCAATAAAAAGAATTTTTGTTATAGCTTTGTTATGTTATAACAATATGGCAGTGCTATACAAAATATATTTTAAGGAATAAATAGTTTTTATAGCAAAGAGAACGTTGCTGCAGTAGATAGTAGTGAATTTTCCATGTTTCAATGCATCATAAAAACTTTTCATAGCTTGTTTGGATGCTATAATAACAAAGAATGTCAACATATTACACCATTTAAATGATGTTTCCATAGCGTTTTGATGCATCATAAAAACTTTCCATTGCATGCTTCACAAACTATAGAAAAGCAAATGCACCAATATGGCCTGTTTAAGATGGCAACAAAAATATGTTTTCCATTGCAAGAATGACGCGCTATAGTTTCTATTAGACTTTTCACAACATGTTGATCTATGATGATTATAAAATCGCTATAGAAAATTTTTATAGCGGTTTTTAAACACTATAAAAAGTCTTTTTTCTGGTAATGGACATGCTTCTAAATTTTGAATTTAAATACATGATTTATTGCACGTATATGTTTACACATATTTATTCAAAGTTTCAATCGTTAATAATTTTTCCTTACGTATTCAGTTTGGGACAAATTGGGTATATAAATGAATCATAAAATTGCTAGGAATGCAATGGGAACGTTTCAAAACTGAATTCCGAAAATCTAAAAATATCGATTTTTATTATTAAAAATGTGGGGTGTTACAGGCTTATAGCCAGTATCACTTCTTGTTATTAATAGTATCAGATTTATGTTTCTGTTTTTTGGATATCAATTTTTAGTCTCTTATAGTATGTCTTTTAAGTATCAGCTTTTATGTATCAATTTTTAGTGGTTGTTCATATCGATTTTTAGGTACAAGTTTTTAGTGCCTGATGATATCAATTTTAGACTCCAAAGTTTATTATGAGTATTAATTTTTATTCATGTGTTATAACTTTCATTTTTTATTTTTATTTCCATGTTTACTTAGTATCATTGTTGTTGGTAATAAAATCAAAATTATGTTTCCAGATTTTAGGTATGGATTTTCAGTTATTGGTAGCGGATTTGAGGTATCATTTTTTGATTTGATCGTTGATTTACCTCTGTTCTGATTTTTGGAATGTTATTTACCAGTTTTCCCCCTTAGCAATGGTTGTATTGTCTGTTGAAAATGTAGATAATTGGAGAGGATTTTTATGTCATTTAAAGGAAGTGCTTCAATAAAGTTGTAATTTGGTTTTTATATCAAATACTCATCAAGGTTTAATTTTAGGTATTCTTGAAGTTTTCCTACGTCATTTCGTAGTCAGTGCTACCTATATATGGAGTAAAATTTACTTTCTGTAGTTAAGTCAAAGAATGCAAATATTTCTATTGCAGATTTGTTTAAGATTTGTTCTAAAGCGTCAAATGTGTATGAATTTGAATAAACACATTCTAAATTTTTGGAAATCGATGGTGTTTCAGCTGCGAACTTTTTGAAAGACCAATCGTTCGATAAGTGACCGACTTAATTTTTTTGGTAAAAGATATAGGGAATATAGTTCTAGTGTAGCTGATAGTTTTAATAGTTAGATTTTAAACGAAAGGGCATGACTTCATGCTTGGATGGAATTTGTGTTAAAATTATAAAACAAATGGATAGAAGGAGAGAGAAGCATCGATTATGCAACACTACTCTTTGTCCTTCTATGGAGTGTTAGTTAAAAGAGTTGGTTGGAAAAGGATTTGGATGAGATGTTTAAAAGTCTTCGGAGTTTCTTTTTGAAGTTAAATCTTCATTCTCTCATCGTGTTAATATTAAGGAGTGGATTAGCAGTTGCAATCAGTGGAAAGTTACAGGATTCTCTAGTGCTCATGCTATTAAATGCATTAATAGGTCAAAATTATGTGTTTATGACCTTGTTGAACAATATTTTAATGTTGATGCTTATCGATCTACCTATAGTAATGATGTAATTAATAATCCTATTCCTAACTATGATAAGCCTGTTGTTGATTCTAGTATTGAAGAAGTCATTAAGCCGCCTAACGATTAACGTGGCGCTGATAGACCTTCTGCAAAATGAAAAGGAGGGTTTGCATTCTTTCAAAACAAGAAAAATAGATTTGTAATGTGCAAACAATATGGTCATAACAAGAGTAATTATCAAGCATAGAAAAAGATGTAAAAAAAAGTTATATTTGTATAAAGGATTATAAGTATTTTTCATATTTTATGTAATTAAATTTATAAATGTAAATACTTTGGTATATGATATATTGAAAATGTACCCTAATATCTCTTTGTAATTGAGATCCATTATATAGTATCATTTTTAGTTGACTGTTATGTATTATATGTTGTTTGCTTTTTAGTATCAGTTATTGATAATAGTGGTTTCAGTTCAGGCATGCTGGATTAAAGATTTCTATATAAAGTTGCAAGGTATCAGTTTTGAACCCACAATGATATTAATTTTGTTATAACGTTATTTTGTTACTTTAACAGGGCATTGGTTTTATATTTACAATGATATCAATTTTGATATATTATTGTTGGTATTGTTATGTTATGTTGTTATATTGTTTACAGTAAATGAGTATCAGTTTTATACCTGTATAAGTATCAGTTTTGAAAAAAAAAAGTTATTTGTGTATGGTGATAAGGTATCATTTTGAATATATTTAGGTATCTATTTTGCTATAGCATTCCGTTTTATTAAGTAATAGGATATCGTTTTTGCATGTATGTGGGTATCAGTTTTCGTAAAATATTATGATATATGCAGTTACACTGTATCATTTTTATATGTAAGTAGGTATCAGTTTTATGACATAATCATATTAAGTAACCAACAATTGAGTATTATTTACACATATAACAACAACATCATTTTTTAATACAAATAGATTAATTGAAATAAAAATAAAAGAACAATAGTTAGACAGGTAATTTGTTCAATATTGCATAGTGGCAAGTACGTAGAAATTTACACATGGTTTGCTTTTTAGAACACCAATGTTAACATCATCATATCGACATTAGCAATAGCTGAAAACTATACTATAACACCACATAATACTCTAACTCAACACCATAAAAAACCCTAGTTCATTTTTTCTTTTGATGAAAATTTGACGTAAAGTCGGCTAAGTCCAACATTACTCCGTATTATTTAAGATTTTGTAGACTATTCATGCTCTTTTTTCCAACATGTCTTGTGAACGAGCTTTCATTGGGATTTCTAGCCTATTCGATGATTGGATAAAGATCATCACATAAAACCCACAATCTACCCTCCATGAATGAAAAAAGTTGTTAGTAAAAAAAACGATAATAGTATATATTATAAGCAGGGATAATGCTGTATCATTTTTATGCAGTTTGTATTATTTTTATATGTGCTAATGTGAGTATCAAAATTTGTTTGTGTAGGTATCAGAGTTTATTTTTGTAAGTTTTTTAGGTATCAGTGTTTGTATGTGCTGTTTTAAAAATTTAATAAATAATTACGATATTCTATAAGAAAGAGAAACAGAAGAAAAAGTATGCATGTCGGATGCTTGTTGTGCACACTTTAATGGGTGTATTCCAGTTGTTTTAAGTTGCAAGTCTTGAATGTTACGCTTTTTCCACAGCTGTTATATTATTTCTTCAACTTCACATCTTTGCCCAAAAAAAAAAAAGATTAGTATTGATTTTGTTTTTAAATTTATAACATATATTTTAGTTTGTTATTCTAAAAAATATTTCATACCAATGTCATAGTAACTTTCAGACTTATGTTATTCTGCTCATTTGATCTTCTTGGGCACAAAGAATCAAAATGTACCATTGCATTGTAGAGTATGTTAAAGTCACTAGTGCCCGATGGTTTTCACATTGCAATGGGAAGAATACCACATTTGTATACTTGTTTTGAACCACTTCTTACAACAGTGAGAACTAAATGGTTTATTATTCCTTTTTTCTCAACTAATCCTTTCTCGTCAGAATTAATGTTTGTTGTAATTTAATGTATATAAGAAATAATTTGTTAGTGTGCACTGAAACTATTTTTTTACTGTTATCATTGCCTAGTTTTTTTATCAAAGCACATTTTTTAGTGAACCAGTCAATTATTTGTATTAAGAATGAAAAGAAAACAACACAAACTAATTTATAGTGTATAATAGTAATAATAATTTTAGTGTACTATGGTTAAAAATAAAAAAAGGAACCGCCTTTATTTATTACATGTAGTTATCATTTTTTATTAATTAATAGTGGATATCAGTTTCATGTATGTGTAGGTATCAAATTATAAATACAAATATTGGACATCAGTTTGTTATTTGTTTGGGTACTAGTTTCAATTTTTTGAAGGCATGATATTTCATACATAGATTCGATATTCATCTGTTTCATATGTTCTGAGGTATCAGTTTCATTTTTTAGATGGTATTATATTTCATACACAAATTCTAGGTATCAGTTTCATAATAAAATAATATTAGAGATGAATAAAAATCGTAATATTTTCATAATAAATTACAAGTTTTTAAATAATTTATCTTACTAATGGAAGCATTAAGCAACCTGACATGTTTCTTGGATTATGAATGATTTTTTTTTTTTTTTTTTTGCAAACTTTCTGAAATTATTTTCTATTGTTTGAGACCAAGAAATTGTCTTCATTGACTCAAAATCAGTTAAGAATGAAAGAAATCCCCATCTTAATATTTGTTGATTATTAGGGAAGAAAAATGTCAAAAGAATCTCTTTTATGATCAATATTGGTAAGTCTTCGTCGTGTTTTTCTTCTTTTTTGCATTGCTTAATTCTTCTTTCTATTACATTTCTTGTGATGATGGTTGCTTTACCAAAATTTCCTAAAGTAAATTCTTTGCATTATGATGGAATATTCTGTTTGTCATCTTGGGTGTTGGTTCAATATCTTTTTCCTTCAAACGACATAACAAATAGCAAGCTAATATCATTGGCCATATTCATTTTTCCTTTACCAAATATGAATGCATCTTGTTCCTATGAATAATAGCTACAGACGACATCCAAATTATGTTGATATTTCTTATATTCTTTAATAGTTATCTTGCCTTCATATAAAACGATGGAAAAGTTATAGAATGGAGTGTTATTCAATATGTCTAGTTGCTTTTTGGCCAACTCAAATTTGTCTTTGACAAGCTTTATAATTTTGAAGATAGTTTAAAGTCCACATCCGTATGCTATTTCTGTTTTTGGGTTGTTTGTTGTATATATACATATACATATACATATACATATATATATATATATATATATATAGTTCCCACTGATTTAGACATGACTTTGTTGTCTTTTATTGGAGGATTAACAAAATCATCATCCGTATATATAAAAAAGATATTAGCATCACATAGTATTATATATGTGTCATTTGTTGATCATATATGAGTGTAGGGTTTATTGGTATCAGTTATTGTTATTGGAGGTATCAATTAAGGCATGCAAAATTTTAGTTTTTACATATAACAACACGGTATTAGTTTTGAGTACACATAGGTATCAATTTTATTAAATTTTCACAATATACACAATAACATAGTATCGGTTTTGTATACTAATAGTACTAGTTTAATTAAATTGATCTATTATATATTGTAACTAGGTTCCATTTTTACATAGACTTAATTGTCATTTTTATTAAATTATTGTGTTAAATACAATAAAAGGATATCATTTTTGAATAAATATAGGTATCGGTTTTGTTATAACATTGTATTATACAAAATAACAAGGTATTATTTTTGCATATGATTTGGGATCAGTTTTAATAAAACATTGTAATATGTTCAGTTAAAATATATTATTTCTCTATGTTATTGGGTATCATTTTTTCTAGGTAGTTATATTAAATAATTTTAACGAACTGAGGAAATTTGATTCGCGGTGTTAATACAACATTTATATTCATATGTCTAGATTAAAATACCAAAAACTCGAAAAATTAGAAGAAAGAAGTTAAAGGGTGAGAAAGAAGAACGAAAGGTTAGAATAGAAGAAGAAAAATACAAACCCAATAGAAACAGAGAAGAACTGAATTTCACAGAGGAACAAATAAAATATAATATACCAATACTCTTTACATAAAGAAAAATTGTATATACACATGAATACATAATTAGAGTACACAACTAGATCAACATATACAATCATAACAATCTGTCCTCACAATTGCTGAAAAATACAACACACACAATGAAATTAAAATAATACGGAAAATACTTCTCGAAACTAGCTCCTCCTTTGCAGCTCCAAGCAAATCTAAAGCAAATTTGGAATATATACTCGATCTGATTTGAGCACATTTTGAGGGAAAGCAAAACCACCCAGATAAGTCTGGAATACCAAAGTGAAAAAACACGCATCACAAACAACTTGCTTAATTTTAGAATTTTCTGAAAGAATGGAACTCTCGTAAGACAGACCATAAATAAACATGGATCGTGTTTTTCCCTTACGATAACCAAAACTCTTTTATAATAAATATTAACGATAATATAAAAACGTCTACAATTCACAAGTAAATGTAATAAAATAGTCGGAATGCTTGCATCTCACGTTCCAACATAACAGGTATCCAATCTAGATCGAAAGTTCATATTGGAGAATGGATTCCAACTATGAAAGAGTAAGAGTCTACCAACTGAATCCATACATCTCTAGATAAAATGTATAGAAGGCTGCGTTAATTTGCACCTTAGAAAATCAGGACCGACCCCACACCTAAAATGGGCAGCATCAAATATTATCATCCTGGTTGATAAACAACCATAATGGACCCCAAATCATACAAATATATCGACTCTAGATATGGAATGATTATATTCTAATGGGAGCGACCCACATAACCCTGTTGTTTTACCCTGTTTTGTTCATTTACCAGTTGATGAGGCTAAATGTTACGTTTACCTTAAAAATAGCAGAATATCGTGGAATGCTAACAATTCTATCTAGAGATAAGTAATGTTATCATTCATCCATGAAAATTCGTTCTGGGCTTAAACGAAACCAATTGCTCCACCTTCAACCATCTTTAAAATATTTCCAATTTGAAACGCATCAGCCAAAGTGGTTTTCGGGCAAGTAGGCCCAATCACGATATCTTCGAAATGACAATCGATAGTTTTCAAAAAACTCGACTCTGGTTCTTTAGGAATAAACCAAAAATACATAAGTGTAGAGTTCATATCCTAATCGTTTATGAGAATTGTTGGATCTAGATTAACCCTAGAGGGGGGGGGGGGGGGTGAATAGGGTTTATCACAGTTTTTAAACTGAATTGAAAAACTAACAGGATATTAAAATAATAAACAGATCACAGAATGCAGCAGAAATAAAAGTGCAGAAAATAAATCATACACAGATATACCCAGCTTCGGCAAAACCCTTCCTACTACTGCATTCCTAAGGTTTCTACTAGGTGTTATAAACAGATCCCGCATACAAGACCATGTACACTCGCAGCGCCTGCTCCTGTCCTAACCCTATGCTCAAAACCCTAGACTGACTGATGTCCCCTCGATTAGATTTTCCCTGGTTACGACCCCGTAACCAGTACCCCAGATTTTACAGACTCTGAAACTGACAGTCAACACCCTGACTGATTTACCCTAGAATTTTACAGACTCTAGAAAAACTGGTTTGATGGTTTCAATTCAAAACAAAATACAAAAAACAATAAACAACTTTGAAAACCCTAGGTTTAAATTTAAATTTAACAAGAATTTTAAATCTTCTCCTTTTAAACAGCTTTGGACTTGACTAGATCAAGCCAAGTAGGCCGGCCCCTTTCATTTGCGCTTGTCCGATCATTTTTTTCCTTTGCTCTGGAAAATAAAATGGCAGCAGGCGATTCTCTAGGGTTTCTGAAATCCTTCCCAATTCGAAACGATGGCTTGATTGAATGA
Source organism: Allium sativum (assembly GCA_030737875.1). Lineage (NCBI taxonomy): Eukaryota > Viridiplantae > Streptophyta > Magnoliopsida > Asparagales > Amaryllidaceae > Allium > Allium sativum. Next base: position 252,119,335 of record CM060927.1, on the reverse strand, counting down.
TGAAATCTTGTATGAAATTTAATCTCGAGTTGCTCGTGTTCGTTGCTGAGTGATTCTTCGATTGCGGCTTTCACTGATTTGGAGGAAATTCTTCGATTGAAAAACACTTTGGAAAATTGTGAGTTTTCTATATTTTTCTTTCTCTGAATTGATTGTGGTTTTTCGATAAATGATGCCTATGATGTAATGGTGTTTAAATAGGGATAACAAAACCCTAAATCACTCTGATTTCAAAAACATGGCTCGATCTGATTATGCTGCTTTCCTTGATTGAAATATGTCCCGATTTAAAATTTGTTTCCTCTCTTGATATTGTTGATAGATTCGGCTTTAATTTGATTTGTCAATTCTGGAAATAAATTCATTTGTGGTCCCTTGTTTTGATCAATGCTTGACCCACCTGATAGTACACCATGTTCATTGTGTACCATGTTATGTTCACTTGTTTGTGCTGTTTCTTCATTGTTTGTATATGTTGACTTTGCATTGTCATGTATCATGTGTGGCATCTCATTATTGCTCGACCATTTTGCTTTTGTATTTGTTGTAGTTTGATCACCATGATGTTTTGTATTTTCTGTTTTGGCCTGATCTGAAAATTTTATTATTTGACCATTCATTTGCTGGTTTGCATCCATTCTCTTGTGCTCGGCCATATTGGAAGTTTGAACATTTCTTGCGACTCTTTTATTTCACTGTTGTGCACTGAGTTGAGATGTTCCACGAGGCTACTCCTCAGTTGCAAACTGATTGGCGAGGCAGTGCACACGTGTATACACGTGTGTACATGCAACCATCAGACAATATTTTCTAACCTTGTTCATATACAAACTAGCTACACACAGATCAGATCAAGTCATGAAAAATGATGAGAAACACACCAGAAATCTGAAGCAAATAAAACTTTAAAAATAAAATTTATATTCGCCTATATACAGTTTTGTTTCTATTGCAGTGTACTGTGTGTGTGTGTGTTTCATGTGACAGGTGAGAAGATGATGACTGGACTGACTGTGAAGTGTCGTGAAGACAAAAAATTAAAGACAGAAGACAGTGAAAATAAGAAGAGTGTCAGTGTGTCTGTGTAAATATATATGAATCTGTGTAACTGGAATTGTATATATGAAATGAAAACTGAGTGAATGTATGAGTGTCATAGTGAGGAGCTAATGTATATGAAAAAGTGATTGTACTGATTATTTGTAATAAACAAAATCTTGTTTGAAATAAAAAATATTATTTCATTGTTGTCAAACAGATTTGTCTATTCTATTCTGTTTATTTGTAAGTGCAAATATGTGAAGTGATTAAATAGTGGAGTTAAAATAGATGTACTGTTTGAATGTTAGAAATATAATATTTATATTTTAAATAAAATACAGTAAATATTTGATTTTCTGTACAGATGTATTTTATTTAAATATAAATATTACATTCCTGTCTGTGATGTAAATATAGAACAGTACAGTAACAAACACATTTATAAAATATATTTGGTTGTTATCATCAAACAAAAATCATATAATTGTGTATAAAACACCGTTATATACAACAAGAATGAGTTTCCTTATCATTTGTCAAAAAATTTCCAAAGTTAAAATTGCCAGATTTGATAGTTGGCTATTAACTATCAAACAAACAAACACCAAATCAATGAAAATAGTTATTACCCATAGTAATTACAAAGCCTCAATAAAATGAATCTTTCATTTATAAAATAACATTTCAGGATATTTTAATAAATATTCATATAATTATCTTGCCTACTCAAGTATATTTGCAGCATTATATTCTCAATACTTAGAAAATAAATCCATAATTTATAATATTAGTATAAGTACATTTATAACTTAATAAATTTAAATAAGTATATTTAAAAGAATTTAGAAAGCTTTCTTATTTCCAAATCATATTGAAGGATCAAATAAAGCTATTTGAAAAACAATTAGATGTAAAAATAATCCCAAACACGATTCTTTCGGTGTTAAGTGTAGAACAAATGTGCATATCACAATTTTTAAGAAGATCGATTTGGAAGAATCAAATCCCAATTCCTTTTTATGAATCTCTTCAATAAATCCTTTTATAATATTTCTTATTGAAACCCATTAATATTTTTAAGCCTTTTTAAGTAAATCATTTATAAATTTTATTTACAAATATCAAGAATCAATTATAACTTCTTTTGTAATTATCAACATATCAAACCTCCTTTATAAATATCAAATTTTAAAACATCTACACTTTATCTTAAATCAATATTATCTCTCAGAGAACAATGGAGTAAATCAAGTTAGGGTACTTCATTTACCACTCATACTGTAACGACCCAACTTTCGAACACATTGGAAGTCATGCCATTAATAAGAATAAGAATAGATAGAAGATAAATCACAGAAAAACATCAGAATCTCACAGCGGATTTTTTTTACAAAAGCTGATACTTCAAAATATTACACAGCAGTACATATTACATCAGAGCATATTGATCCTAGTGGTACAAGCCATTCATAGTACATCTTTAATTATACATATCATTGATGACTAAACTTGCATACTTATAATTATACAGTAGATATGATATGTAGATCAGCCCACAGAAAGTTCCATTCCAGCTTTCCAAGTTTTATCCAATCCTGTTTCACTTGTCTATTCATAACAAGTGTTATGAATATCCAAGAGTTTAAGGGAAACACAGAAAAATAAACTCCGGGTCAGTCAGGGGACTGGTATGAGTAAACAGTTTTTAAAACAGATTAAAGAAATAAAAATATCTCATAAGACCACGCCGTGAATACGGAACGAGTTCTTACCTTACGAGATCAAAACACTTTGTATACTTTAAATCAGATATTATAATAGTGTCTATAAATTTTCACAAATAATTTAAAATCTAGAAGAATGCTTGCATCTCACATTCTCCTATATAGTATACAAATAAAAAAATCCCTTGGCGCTTATGGAAATTGGATTACCAACTATGACAAAGTATGGGACCGTCTTCCGGTGATGTATCTCTAGAGGCGAATACACCTGGGTTCAACAAGAACGTCTTGCAACCCGGCCCACACATGACCGACCACTCATTTCTCTTGAGTGTATCGAATGTATATCACCAACAGTTGGCTCAAACCACCGTTTCCCGAAAAGGGACAGCATTGAAATAGATTAAAGAAGTAAAAAGGAATTTCTCTAGATAGGTGATTATACATCCTAATGGGAGCGACCCACATAGCCATGCTGCCCGCCCGATTTTTGTCATTTCCCAGGTGTGAGGCTTGAGGCTAGACTTACCTTTTCATCATCACTGTTTACTTCTTTGAATGCCACATCGTCCTATCCGTCAGAAATACTCATTCGATTACCCAAATATATTACGACAATAAAGCTAAGAGAAACGAATTTCTCCGCCACCAACGTAATATACTTACGTAAATTCGATGTGTAGAATCTAATTGATATACGTTGTCAGACACTCGTCCATTCAGGTTTGTCCTAGGACTGAACGGACCGAAGATATTATTTACGATCTTTTTGCACATCCTCGTCTTCAGTTTGAAAATCTCTGACGCGTGGCGTATAATCAAATCAAAGTGGAATGTTAATTCTGGTCTCTTTGAAATGATTAACAAAATAATTCTCTTTAAATTATTAATCTAACATTATTATAATCTAATTTACATATATAATTACAGTCAAACTACACAGTATATGATCATCTGGCTTATATCTGGTATTTTGATCATCACTTAAAAATGGACAGTTGCAGTTTGCGCGTCGCACACAGTTTTTCTTTCCATTTTTGATCGTCACTTTAAAAATGAATACTTACATTATTTCTTTAGAAAATTATTTCTCATCATTATTCCTTAATCTGATTATTCATAACTGAATCAATTTTATGATTTATAATCTATATTTTAGTCTTTTACACTTTGTATTGTTCTGTCAAATTTTCCTTTTGATCTCTTATACTCGATTTACTTCTTCTCCTTTCCATACCAATAAAGTTTCTCCTTTTATTTATCAATCTAAACCCGATTAAAAATATGATTTACAGTTTCTTTTTCATAAAATATAAAACTGTACCTGACCGGTTACTTGTATCCGGTAATTGAAATTTACAGTTTAAAATTGACAAAATTAGCGTATGTTTTGCGTACGGTTTTTCTTTTACCTTGTTTTTTTAAAATCTAAATATTTCATTAGCAAATAAATTCTAATTTAAATTATAAACTAAATTTATAATAAAATTTCAGCTTCTGTGCTACTTCTTGACTTTTGTCAAAACCATACTTGATCGACTTCCTTTTTGTTGACTTTAAAGTTTGAATATTTCATTAGAAAACCATTTCTAATTCTCATTATAAATTAAATTTTAATTTAATTTAAATTGCAGTATTTGTACTTTAATTTCAAATGCTGACGAAACTGATCCTCATTCACTTCTGTCTCCACTTTCTAATTAAATAAAAATTCTATTTTTATTTCCCAATTTTATTTATTCTATTATTTAATTTAAAAACTAGTTTTAATTAAATTTAAATTCAAAAATCATTACTTTAAGGTTAAAGTACCAAAGTATCATCTCGGCTGAAGTACCACTTCAAAAGTCAGGGTGTGCGCGCGTGGAAATCAGCCTAGCCCTCACGATCTGGCTAAAGTACCACATTTCCCTATCACTAACGAAGTACCACTTCCAGGCCATTGTGGTTTGCTTGCAAATCCATCCTAAACCTCATGCGCTAGGTAAGTACCAGATTACCCATTTAACTAAAGTACCACCCCTTGGATCCGAACGTTTTCTGGCCTAATCACTTCAAAAACCTGGTACTTCTCCTTCTTCTTCTTCCTCCTTCTCCTACCATGCCCATGCACATGCACACACACCGGAGCCCTCGTCCATCCCCGCGAGTCACACTTCAACCACTGATCATCTTCGCACCCTCCGATCGCCAACGAAAATTCACTGTACCACCATTTCAACACAAAAAAACAACATCAGGGAAAAGCTCCACCGCGCCTCGCCTCGTCCAAGCGCCACTGCCCGCTTGCTGCCACACTATCCTGACATCCCGACGCCTCTAACCCCCTTGGACCGCACCCCCAAACATCACCGTCGACAAGCAGTCCCATGATCAAAACCCGAACCCAAAAGCTAAGATTAAGCCCTATTTCGATCTCGTTTTCTAATTCCCTTTATTAGAAAAATAAATTAGTATTTTTCCTAGCATCCTCGACCCTAGGTAATGCTCCACCTTCAACCACCCCGTCTCTGATCGCCTGGATGATCGGAAATTTCCCCGGTTCCCAATTCTGATCATCTCAGGATTTCTCTTGATTTAAGTAGTTAAAAATCCTGATTTTAATTTTAAAAATCATCATTTCTAACCCTTATTATGTTTATGTAATCAAAACCAGTTTTTAATCCAATTGGAAATCCACTTTGATTTAGAAGAACAGAGAGCTGCTGTGTTTGGTTTTTATGTACCAACGGTTTTGAAAATAGGCTTACCCCGTATACAAACACCTATTCGGCTAGGTAAAAGCTTTAGAAAACTAATCAGGCATCTTATTCCCTTCTTTAACCTGGGTTCACTCATCACTTAATCATGTTGATTTTTTTTGTTTACACAAAATGATAGTACATTGTATCTTACAGTATGATCTTCCTAAACACATAATACTTTAAGGGTTTAAGTGCCAACACATAATTCTTTGAATTAGGAAATCGAACTGAGATGCAACAACCACATCATTCAAGCAATATTATCACCAAGAAGGATCATATTTTCAGTCAAAACAGAAAAGACAGCAAAGAAAATTCTTTTAGAAAAGTTCACTCACCTTCAAAGCTTGAAACCTTAGCTCTCTCTATTGATTTAATTCAAATGCTCTAATGTTTGTGTGAGGAGGATGTGTATGCTTATGGCCTTTATATAGGAGAGGAAAATCATAAAATATTGGTGGCAAAAAAATCAGTTTTCATTTTTTGTTTTTGACCAATAATAGACAACTCAAAAAGAAAAAAAATTCTTACCAAATCAAGACAGCACCACTCCCCATTCTCATGGCTTATCTCAGCCATCATCACCTTCAAAATCCCTTGCTCATGACATTCTCTTTTCCTATTGGTTACTATGAACTATCACTGTAACGACCCGGATTTTCGGCGACTTTGGTTATCGACATAAACACGATGTCGATAACCAAAACATCGAAAAATCCTGGTAATTAGTGAAAGAAATTAGAGGGTGAGAAAAGATAAGATAGAAACTTAGAATAGAAGAAGAAGAAGAACACAATATCAGGGTAACACGAATCTCACAGCGGAACGAATAAATATATTTCATAACATAACTTTGAAATACAAATCTGTACTTGCATATACATATCATTATCAAAGCACAGCACTTACAACACAGCGGAAATAACTATAGCTATATGATCCTGAAGCCTCCTGCTCCAGCTCTTCAACTATATCTGTAAAATCCCGACTACTTGACTGCCCATACAAATTTAGGCACCCAAGAGTTTAGGGAAAACAAAACAAATAAACTCCGGGTCAGTCATGGGACTGGTATGAGCAAACAGTTTAAAAATAGTTCGAACAAGTAAACGATATCTCATAAGACCACGCCGCATAACGGAACGGGTTTTTCCCTTATGAGAATCCAAAATATCTTTTATATCAAAAACCTTTTGATATTATAATAATGTCTATCAACCACAGTATATATATAATCATCTAGCAGAAACGCTTTCATCTCACGTTCTACATATATAGTATACAATCAAAACCGCACGCACGTATTGGGTAATGGATTTCCAACTATGACAAGGTATGGAATCACCTTTCGCTCGTGTACCTCTAGAGAGGAATACACTGGGTTCAACAAGAACATCTTGCAACCCGGCCACACATGACCGACCACTCATTTCGCTTGAGTGTATCGAATGTATATCACCAACAGTTGGGATCAACAACCGTTTCCCGAATGGGACAGCATCAACAATAGATTTTTAGAAGTAAATGAAACTCTAGATCAGGTGATTATACACCCTACTTCGGTGCGACCGACTTAGCCATGATGCCTGCCCGATTTCTGTCATTTACCGGCTGATGAGGCTAGAAGCTACGCTTTATCATCATACCAGATTCACTTTGAATGTTACATCATCAAATCCATCAAATCACCGATTGACGTCCTCAACCATACATTATGTGTTAGCTAAAAGAAGTTTCCTTATTCGCTTCCACTCTTGGTACAGTTGGAGAAATCAATATACGTGATCGTCTGGAAATACTCTGTCAGACATCAGTCCATACAAGTCATCCAGGAACATGATGAACCGAAGGCACTATTCTGTAAACAGGATAGCCCTTGCATAACTCCGTCTTCAATTTCCTTTGGCATATATGATTTCGCAATGCTTATGACAATACAGAGTGGTTCTTTGGATAATAATCCAACCGGTCTCTCCATATTAACAACGTTAAAATGGTCAAAAACTTCGATAGTCTGTGATTTAACTATCGAATAAAAATAGGTGTGCAAACAATGATATTATTTCCAAATGGAAATTATATCGATCAAACATCATTCAACATTCATCTCTTTAGTTCATTAATTTACTTATCTCATGTTTCCCTACGTTCAATATTCCTTATTTTCTAAATTGGGAAAATATACGTTATTAACAATGGAAAAACATTTCCATTTCTTTGTTTCTTTATTAGAAAACATTTCTGGTTTCTTATTTGGAAAAACATTTCCAAAGCTTCTTCATTGGACTTAGACAGATGTTTAAACAAACCATCGCGATGCCAACTCAAACCATTTACTTTACTGCCGAACCTTAACTATTCCTTAGTTAAAAATGAAGCCAATCAAGTTGGGGTAGAACTACCTCTCAGACCTTAACTGAACGACATTTCTAACTTTGAAATTGGCAAAGTTCACTATATATTCCTTTTACTAACTTCCTTACTTAACCCTCCTTCGAATAGCTATATTCGATTGACTCTTTTCACTTAACTCTATTCGATCAACCATATCAATTAACTCTATTGGACTAACACTATTTGACTAACGCTATTTATTTACTCATTTCACTTACTCTTTTCGAATAAACTATATTCGATAATTCCTTTTACTTTCTATTCGAATAACTATATTCGATTTACTCATTTGCTTCTATTCTAATCGATTAAACTAACATCGATTATCTCCTTTCAACTTTATTCTCTAATCGATTAACTAACATCGATTAACTCCTTTGACTTTCTTCGAATAAACTATATTCGATTAACTCCTTTTGACTTTCTTCGAATAAACTATATTCGATTAACTCCTTTTGACTTTCTTCGAATAAACTATATTCGATTAACTCCTTTTGACTTTCTTCGAATAAACTAACATCGATTAGTTCCTTTTACTTTAACACTAATCGATTAACTCCTTTCACTTTATTTTCTAATCGATTAACTAACATCGATTAACTCCTTTTACTTTAACACTAATCGATTAAACTAACATCGATTAGTTCCTTTTACTTTAACACTAATCGATTAAACTAACATCGATTAGTTCCTTTTACTAAACTACATTTTCCGTTACAACTATTTCCTTTTTATAACGTTTACTTACCGTTACAAATATTTCCTATTTATAACTTCTATTTACCGTTACAAATATATCCTATTTATAACTTCTATTTACCGTTACAAATATATCCTATCTATAACTTCTATTTACCGTTACAAATATATCCTATTTATAACTTCTATTTACCGTTACAAATATATCCTATTTATAACTTCTATTTATTTTCTAAATAAATATCCCTTTTATAAAACCGTGTTCGTTTTATAAATATTTCCTTTTATAAAATCCAGTGATTTTATAAAATTCCTTTATTTCAATATACATTGAAATAAATTCTTTTTTTCATCCCAGGGTCTTTTATGATATTTAAAATATCGAATAACAATGATCAATATCATCCCAACACCCATAATCCATAACTGATTATATAACACATCATATATCACAATATATGAAAAACAGTAAAATAAATGTTGAGGAATCCAGTTGGATTCCTCCAACCTGTCTCCCTGCATCATAGATGTTAAACAATATAGATAACATCACTTTTCAGTTCTATATGATATATTCTGTTAAACAGAATCAATATAGAAAATTTAACTAACTGACTAGCAGTTCAATCAAACAGTCAACATACAGTAAATCAACCAATATCTAACAATTCTAAAAATACAACATGAAATTATAAACTGTTCATAGTTAGTGAGATTTACTCACATTGGCGCGTTAATCGTTGAATAACGGTTTGCGCTATTTGATTCAGTCAGACAATTTATTTCGCCATAAATTGTAACGAGCTCGGATTCACTCCCGGTCAGTCTCATCGTGTAGCGCTCATCCATACGATCCTACCGGATCAAACCCTTCGTGATTCTGACACCGTATGATAAAGTTACGATCCTTAGAAGTTAATATACATTTTGAAATTGAAATAAAAACTTGGGTTATAATTTCAAATGGGCCTTACCATTATTCAAGCCCAATACCCTGTTAACCCTCACGTCCGCACTAAACAGTGCTTCATCCTCTAAAATGAACGATACCCGCGAGCTCTTCTTGTACCCACTCTCCATTTCCAATGTCCTTTCTTCAATCTCCCCAACGTGCCCAACTGGACCGCACTAAACAGACACATATATCTCATATGATATAAGTTATAACCACTCCCTTCCTCTGGAACCACACACGAACTACACCACTATCCATCTCTCCGTTAATACGTGAACCACCATTTGCTGTCATTAGCATCTCCACCAACCTCATAGTCTTCCTCCATATTTATTTTTCACCGTCAAAATAGACTTGAACCCAAAGATCCAAAGCTGAGCTTTCTGTACACCAGTCTTCCTTCGTATAAATGCACAGCGCCCCTACCCCCATACTTCATTACCCTTAAACAATGAACTCGCGTGCCAACTGCCAATTCCCTCTTCATTTTCTAACACTCCATACTTAAACTAAAACCCCAAGCTGTGTTAATTTCCAACTCCATATATATACCCGCAAGTTCCTGAAGACATAACGCATGCCATCCCCCTTTTTCCATCATCCACCATTGGAGGCCATGACCACACAAACCCAGCGAACCAAATAAGGAATCGCACCCAGCCATACTCGTGCCAAGACGAAGGGAAACTCGCCAGGATTCAAGACGAATTTGTTTGGGTATTTTATGGATTTGTTTTGATTTATAAATCTTAGGATTTTGCTCTCGTTTGCTTTCAAGTGGCGGCCTAATTCTTTTTCTGTATTGTCTACGGAGGATTGAAATTAGGGTTTAAGTTTCCTTTTATAGAAGATTTTGTGTGTTGCTGTATATGTATATAGCCAGAAGATTTGCTTGGTTGTTAAGGAAAATAACATATAAAATAAAACGGAATCAATTATAAAGGCATGTAGGATACGGTTACACGTATGGGTCATGAGGGCCTTGCCATTATATATATATTGAAACCAAAAAGATGCTCTTTAGTTTTTTTTTAACTGCCACTATCACTTTACATAAGTAGGCTCAACAGTTTGGAACCGAAGGAAAACACTCTCCTCTTGCTCGTGGTTTTAAATGAATTGATGTACAACTGTTATTAAGGTTTTTAAATGATTCCGGCATCCGTTATTCAAAACTTCATTAACGTATGGACTGCTATCGACAAAGACAAAAATATCGTTGAGACGAGCCAGGTGCCATGATCCCAAAAATATAATAATATCGGTAGATTAACTCATATTGTGAAACCCCAAAATTGCTGATTAAGGGTGCAAAATACTCCAAATAAAAAGTCGTTTATTAAATTAATTAAAAATTACAGTAAAATTCTAAAAATTAAATTATCACTACTTCTCAAAAGAACCTTGTTCAAATTCAAACACAATCTCTAGTTATATTGAATAAACTGATACGGTCGATAAACGATTCTATAGCGACTATTTTAAAATTTGATTTGGACATATCTCAAAATCTACACGACGAAATCCTGATTTCTCTCTTCCACTAGAAAGATATACTCCACCAGCTCCACACGTTTCTTGTTTCACAGAAATCCGGCTTAAAACGAATCCTGTACATTCAGTTGAAGTTCAAATCGCCATATAACGAACTGCAGCGCTATTTCAAGCTCTATTTTAATTATATTATAAACTATACGTTCAACTGTCGACGATTGAATATATTCGTTATTCAAATTCAAATTCCAAGCTGAATGAAATATCACAGATGATCCGGTTCACACCATAACGTCATTTCAGCCAATTCTGATTATTTCAGAATTAAATATATTATTTAATTTATTATTTTAATTTAAATATTCACCATTATTTAATTCCACGACCATTAAATTCACTATACCACCATTGATATAATTAAATAAATTAATTATAATACCTCTGCCAATGCGGGTCATTACATTCTTCCCCACTTAAAATAATTTCGTCCTCGAAATTGCTAAAAGGTAGAGAACGACCCTATCGACTGGTTAGAACATATTTGTTCACTTCTTAACTTCAGTTTCAACTGAACCAATTTAATTTCAAGTAAATATTAATTAATTCTTATCAACGAAAATTTTCAAAAATCCTGAAAATTTTCTAACTCCTTAACTCTTCGAAAAATTTCGCCAGCACCTTCTTTGTACTGGTCAATACGTCAAACCACCACTCGTCTCTCTGGGCCATCTCCAACTCAAAAGAAAATCAAACAGCCAAGTGGCTTGCCAATTCGGCTCATAAATCTTATATCCAATAGGAATATAAACTTGTACCTTTTTGTCGAGCATATCAACTCTATTACTTCCATATGCTATCAACTCAGCATATACAAGGGTTATCCCAATCAAATCCCAATCACTTTTATCCACAACACAACCATTCGCTTATATCCTAAGTCGAATTTTATTTCAAATTCGAGTTCCATTCTTGATTTCAAACTCTTAACTTCCCAATCCAATTTTCATTTCAGATTCCTATCTCGACAATCCAATTTTATTCAAGAATAAATTTTTCCTGATATCGTTCTATTTCCATTCAGTTTTCACTTAACTGTTTCAATTCAATTTCAGCTTACTTTCGCAAACTTCTATTTAAATTTGTTCTTAATTCAAACAGTCTCTTCCTGGGAATTTTAAACAGTTTACTTTTTCAAAAAAAAAAAAAAAATCCTTTTTGAAATTTAACTGAGCCCATAATCAGTATTCCATTAGTTAAATCACTTCTCTATTTCTTTATCAATATTTGTTAACCAAATATTTGTAATAACCATATTGGCCTTTTATGTTATTTGGAAAACATTTCCGAATATCGCCTTCCTTTATTTTCTAAACCTTTAGAAAATACATGCTATTTAAAATTGGAAAACATTCCAATTTCTTATCTCCTTTCCGATCTCGTTTATTTCTATACTTAAGAAATATTCTTTATTTTATTTCCAAGCTCACACTTATTTGGGTTAAAACGGATGTTGTGTAAAACATCGTTACGACAACCCAAATACTATATTCAACTAACTCTTATTTATCATTGATCTTCGAGCCTGAAATCTTACTGTTCATTTGTTAATAATGCAATCAATCAAGTTGGGGTATAACTACCTCTCAGACCTTGACTGAATAACATTTATAACGTCAAAACAGATATGACTACTTACTCGAAAAATCAATACCATACACTACTGATTAACCTTTAAACACGTACACACTTCCTCTTTCTATTTTTACTAGATTTTATTCGAGACTTTCCTTTTTGATTATACTATTCTATTTCTAAGTTCGTTTCCTTATCGACTTCTATATATATCGATACGTTGATTCCTAACTATCAAATTATCTTAAAAAAAATATTCTAACTCCTTAGATTCCCGGAAAAATTCGTCATAACCTCCTTTGTACTAGGAGCATCGGGATATTTCAAATAGCCTCCCATGGCCCTCACCAATCCAAAAGAAAAAGAAAAAGCCAAGCGGCTAGCCGATACGGCTCATAAAATCTCATATATGAATTAAATACATACCTTTCCATCGAGCATTCTATTTGTATACCTTCATACCTTACCCATACCTATCTCTCGTATATCCATACATTTCTAATTCATTCCAACTTACTCCAATCATTTTAACTTATTTTGTTAAGTGATTTTCAAATTACTGGTTTTCCCATTTCACCTTCATATTTGAGTATAACATGTTCAAATATATTTTAACTTGTTTATCAACTAATTGAATTCCTTTTCAATTCTATTTGAATTTCCTATATTCAAATTCCATCTCAATTCTCTTATTCAAATTCTATACTTGAATTTCATTTCAATTCTCTTATTCAAATTCCATACTTGAATTTCTTTTTAAATCCATTTGAATTCTCTTTATTCAAATCCCCTTTGAATTTTCTATATTCAAATTTCAAATTCAATTCTATTTGAATCTTCTTTATTCAAATTTCCTTTTCAATTCTATTTGAATCTTCTACATTCAAATTTCATTTCACTTTCGATATTCAAATCCTATATTTGAAATCTCTTATATTTTCTATATCCAAACGCCATTTGAATTTCTATATTCAAATTCTATATCACTTCCATTGAATTTCATATATTCAAACTCCCTTTGAATTTCTATATTCAATTTCTATTTGAAATTTCTTTATTCAAATCCCCTTTTGAATTTTCTATATTCAAATCCTATGTTTGAACTTCCTTTATTCAAATTCCTTTAAATAAGTCTCAGTTTCAATTCCTTTTGAAATCGATATTTCTACCTTTGAAAAGTAGATTTCCCTTTCAATTTCGCACTTGTATTTTTATATTTCTGAATTATCCATTGATAATTCTTTTCACTTCATTTTATAAACTTCGTTTATAAAAGAACTATTTATAAACTTCGTTTATAAAGGACTTCTCGTTTTATTTATTTTAAACAAGTTAATATTTCAAATCTATTTAAAAATTCAAATTCTATATTTTAAATCCCATTTTGAAATTCAACACAACTAGTCTTTCCAAAAACAAATTCAAAACAGTATCCTTGGTAGTAATTCGTCACTTACAACTCGAAAATGAATACTGATGATGCAGCTGTCATCATCAGAATCTATTTTCCAGCGATCGAAGTGAGTTCAATACTATAAAACCATTTCTACACATTTCCACTTTGAAATTCATTTCAAAATATAATTCACACTGCTTGTAAAACAATTTAAAATCTCCCAGGATCTTAAATTTTCCTTATTTTTAATTCAAATCCATTTACAAACACTTATCCAATTCTCCAGAGTTTTAACTTCGATTTCTGGTTTAAATTTCAGATTTAACCTATCTGATTTCACGTATTTCACTTATATGAATTCTGATTGGTTATTTACATAACCATTTTACTTATAATCTTACTCGATTATAATATCAACCAATAAATCCAATATATATATCAAAATATACGTTGGGTAAACTATTTTCATTTACCCTCTTTTCAATACATACCATGATGGTTCATCGTATTCAAGTGTTTAGTAACTCCTACCGATACAGTGGATCAAACTGATCGACCAGAACTCATAAACGACTCAACCAATGAATCTCCACAATATAAAACAAATTTTTATATCAATAACAAATACGTTCACTCGTATATATACACTCAATCTCAGTCTAGGGTATTACTAACCCTATCTCTACCGAGTCACGCCATAGAGCCAAGTAATTCTTAACTTAAGCTCTGATACCAACTGTAACGACCCGGATTTTCGGCGACTTTGGTTATCGACATAAACACGATGTCGATAACCAAAACATCGAAAAATCCTGGTAATTAGTGAAAGAAATTAGAGGGTGAGAAAAGATAAGATAGAAACTTAGAATAGAAGAAGAAGAAGAAGAACACAATATCAGGGTAACACGAATCTCACAGCGGAACGAATAAATATATTTCATAACATAACTTTGAAATACAAATCTGTACTTGCATATACATATCATTATCAAAGCACAGCACTTACAACACAGCGGAAATAACTATAGCTATATGATCCTGAAGCCTCCTGCTCCAGCTCTTCAACTATATCTGTAAAATCCCGACTACTTGACTGCCCATACAAATTTAGGCACCCAAGAGTTTAGGGGAAACAAAACAAATAAACTCCGGGTCAGTCATGGGACTGGTATGAGCAAACAGTTTAAAAATAGTTCGAACAAGTAAACGATATCTCATAAGACCACGCCGCATAATGGAACGGGTTTTTCCCTTATGAGAATCCAAAATATCTTTTATATCAAAAACCTTTTGATATTATAATAATGTCTATCAACCACAGTATATATATAATCATTTAGCAGAAACGCTTTCATCTCACGTTCTACATATATAGTATACAATCAAAACCGCACGCACGTATTGGGTAATGGATTTCCAACTATGACAAGGTATGGAATCACCTTTCGCTCGTGTACCTCTAGAGAGGAATACACTGGGTTCAACAAGAACATCTTGCAACCCGGCCACACATGACCGACCACTCATTTCGCTTGAGTGTATCGAATGTATATCACCAACAGTTGGGATCAGCAACCGTTTCCCGAATGGGACAGCATCAACAATAGATTTTTAGAAGTAAATGAAACTCTAGATCAGGTGATTATACACCCTACTTCGGTGCGACCGACTTAGCCATGATGCCTGCCCGATTTCTGTCATTTACCGGCTGATGAGGCTAGAAGCTACGCTTTATCATCATACCAGATTCACTTTGAATGTCACATCATCAAATCCATCAAATCACCGATTGACGTCCTCAACCATACATTATGTGTTAGCTAAAAGAAGTTTCCTTCTTCGCTTCCACTCTTGGTACAGTTGGAGAAATCAATATACGTGATCGTCTGGAAATACTCTGTCAGACATCCGTCCATACAAGTCATCCAGGAACATGATGAACCGAAGGCACTATTCTGTAAACAGGATAGCCCTTGCATAACTCCGTCTTCAATTTCCTTTGGCATATATGATTTCGCAATGCTTATGACAATACAGAGTGGTTCTTTGGATAATAATCCAACCGGTCTCTCCATATTAACAACGTTAAAATGGTCAAAAACTTCGATAGTCTGTGATTTAACTATCGAATAAAAATAGGTGTGCAAACAATGATATTATTTCCAAATGGAAATTATATCGATCAAACATCATTCAACATTCATCTCTTTAGTTCATTGATTTACTTATCTCATGTTTCCCTACGTTCAATATTCCTTATTTTCTAAATTGGGAAAATATACGTTATTAACAATGGAAAAACATTTCCATTTCTTTGTTTCTTTATTAGAAAACATTTCTGGTTTCTTATTTGGAAAAACATTTCCAAAGCTTCTTCATTGGACTTAGACAGATGTTTAAACAAACCATCGCGATGCCAACTCAAACCATTTACTTTACTGCCGAACCTTAACTATTCCTTAGTTAAAAATGAAGCCAATCAAGTTGGGGTAGAACTACCTCTCAGACCTTAACTGAACGACATTTCTAACTTTGAAATTGGCAAAGTTCACTATATATTCCTTTTACTAACTTCCATACTTAACCCTCCTTCGAATAGCTATATTCGATTGACTCTTTTCACTTAACTCTATTCGATTAACCATATCAATTAACTCTATTGGACTAACACTATTTGACTAACGCTATTTATTTACTCATTTCACTTACTCTTTTCGAATAAACTATATTCGATAATTCCTTTTACTTTCTATTCGAATAACTATATTCGATTTACTCATTTGCTTCTATTCTAATCGATTAAACTAACATCGATTATCTCCTTTCAACTTTATTCTCTAATCGATTAACTAACATCGATTAACTCCTTTGACTTTCTTCGAATAAACTATATTCGATTAACTCCTTTTGACTTTCTTCGAATAAACTATATTCGATTAACTCCTTTTGACTTTCTTCGAATAAACTATATTCGATTAACTCCTTTTGACTTTCTTCGAATAAACTAACATCGATTAGTTCCTTTTACTTTAACACTAATCGATTAACTCCTTTCACTTTATTTTCTAATCGATTAACTAACATCGATTAACTCCTTTTACTTTAACACTAATCGATTAAACTAACTTCGATTAGTTCCTTTTACTTTAACACTAATCGATTAAACTAACATCGATTAGTTCCTTTTACTAAACTACGTTTTCCGTTACAACTATTTCCTTTTTATAACGTTTACTTACCGTTACAAATATTTCCTATTTATAACTTCTATTTACCGTTACAAATATATCCTATTTATAACTTCTATTTACCGTTACAAATATATCCTATCTATAACTTCTATTTACCGTTACAAATATATCCTATTTATAACTTCTATTTACCGTTACAAATATATCCTATTTATAACTTCTATTTACCGTTACAAATATATCCTATTTATAACTTCTATTTACCGTTACAAATATATCCTATTTATAACTTCTATTTATTTTCTAAATAAATATCCCTTTTATAAAACCGTGTTCGTTTTATAAATATTTCCTTTTATAAAATCCTGTGATTTTATAAAATTCCTTTATTTCAATATACATTGAAATAAATTCTTTTTTTCATCCCAGGGTCTTTTATGATATTTAAAATATCGAATAACAATGATCAATATCATCCCAACACCCATAATCCATAACTGATTATATAACACATCATATATCACAATATATGAAAAACAGTAAAATAAATGTTGAGGAATCCAGTTGGATTCCTCCAACCTGTCTCCCTGCATCACAGATGTTAAACAATATAGATAACATCACTTTTCAGTTCTATATGATATATTCTGTTAAACAGAATCAATATAGAAAATTTAACTAACTGACTAGCAGTTCAATCAAACAGTCAACATACGGTAAATCAACCAATATCTAACAATTCAAAAAATACAACATGAAATTATAAACTGTTCATAGTTAGTGAGATTTACTCACATTGGCGCGTTAATCGTTGAATAACAGTTTGCGCTATTTGATTCAGTCAGACAATTTATTTCGCCATAAATTGTAACGAGCTCGGATTCACTCCCGGTCAGTCTCATCGTGTAGCGCTCATCCATACGATCCTACCGAATCAAACCTTCGTGATTCTGACACCGTATGATAAAGTTACGATCCTTAGAAGTTAATATACATTTTTAAATTGAAATAAAAACTTGGGTTATAATTTCAAATGGGCCTTACCATTATTCAAGCCCAATGCCCTATTAACCCTCACGTCCGCACTAAACAGTGCTTCATCCTCTAAAATGAACGATACCCGCGAGCTCTTCTTGTACCCACTCTCCATTTCCAATGTCCTTTCTTCAATCTCCCCAACATGCCCAACTGGACCGCACTAAACAGACACATATATCTCATATGATATAAGTTATAACCACTCCCTTCCTCTGGAACCACACACGGACTACACCACTATCCATCTCTCCGTTAATACGTGAACCACCATTTGCTGTCATTAGCATCTCCACCGACCTCATAGTCTTCCTCCATATTTATTTTTCACCGTCAAAATAGACTTGAACCCAAAGATCCAAAGCTGAGCTTTATATACACCAGTCTTCCTTCGTATAAATGCACAGCGCCCCTACCCCCATACTTCATTACCCTTAAACAATGAACTCGCGTGCCAACTGCCAATTCCCTCTTCATTTTCTAACACTCCATACTTAAACTAAAACCCCAAGCTGTGTTAATTTCCAACTCCATATATATACCCGCAAGTTCCTGAAGACATATCGCATGCCATCCCCCTTTTTCCATCATCCACCATTGGAGGCCATGACCGCACAAACCCAGCGAACCAAATAAGGAATCGCACCCAGCCATACTCGTGCCAAGACGAAGGGAAACTCGCCAGGATTCAAGACGAATTTGTTTGGGTATTTTATGGATTTGTTTTGATTTATAAATCTTAGGATTTTGCTCTCGTTTGCTTTCAAGTGGCGGCCTATTTCTTTTTCTGTATTGTCTACGGAGGATTGAAATTAGGGTTTAAGTTTCCTTTTATAGAAGATTTTGTGTCTTGCTGTATATGTATATAGCCAGAAGATTTGCTTGGTTGTTAAGGAAAATAACATATAAAATAAAACGGAATCAATTATAAAGGCATGTAGGATACGGTTACACGTATGGGTCATGAGGGCCTTGCCATTATATATATTGAAACCAAAAAGATGCTCTTTAGTTTTTTTTTAACTGCCACTATCACTTTACATAAGTAGGCTCAACAGTTTGGAACCGAAGGAAAACACTCTCCACTTGCTCGTGGTTTTAAATGAATTGATGTACAACTGTTATTAAGGTTTTTAAATGATTCCGGCATCCGTTATTCAAAACTTCATTAACGTATGGACTGCTATCGACAAAGACAAAAATATCGTTGAGACGAGCCAGGTGCCATGATCCCAAAAATATAATAATATCGGTAGATTAACTCATATTGTGAAACCCCAAAATTGCTGATTAAGGGTGCAAAATACTCCAAATAAAAAGTCGTTTATTAAATTAATTAAAAATTACAGTAAAATTCGAAAAATTAAATTATCACTACTTCTCAAAAGAACCTTGTTCAAATTCAAACACGATCTCTAGTTATATTGAATAAACTGATACGGTCGATAAACGATTCTATAGCGACTATTTTAAAATTTGATTTGGACATATCTCAAAATCTACACGACGAAATCCTGATTTCTCTCTTCCACTAGAAAGATATACTCCACCAGCTCCACACGTTTTTTGTTTCACAGAAATCCGGCTTAAAACGAATCCTGTACATTCAGTTGAAGTTCAAATCGCCATATAACGAACTGCATCGCTATTTCAAGCTCTATTTTAATTATATTATAAACTATACGTTCAACTGTCGACGATTGAATATATTCGTTATTCAAATTCAAATTCCAAGCTGAATGAAATATCACAGATGATCCGGTTCACACCATATCATCATTTCAGCCAATTCTGATTATTTCAGAATTAAATTTAATTTATTATTTTAGTTTAAATATTCACCATTATTTAATTCCACGACCATTAAATTCACTATACCACCATTGATATAATTAAATAAATTAATTATAATACCTCTGCCAATGCGGGTCATTACAATCATCTTAAATGCCATTAAATCTTCCTTGGTTTAAACAAATTTTAGAATCCATTCTAGTATCATATATGTTCAGTTTTTATTTGGGTTTCTACCCCAAAATCTTCTCATGACAATTTGATTTAACAAGAATTTATCTAAAAATTTACTTGCCTTCCAAGGCTTTGCAAAATCTGAAAGTTTTTGTACAAAAATGATCTCGGCCATGTGATGATTTAACATGGAAAATCTTAGAAAAATCTTTGTATTAGAAAGGATCTAGTGTAGGTGAGATTTGTGGTAGATATGCAAGATTTTAAGGCACATGGGTTTTGACAAAGTACCCATGTTTTTGAAAAATGCAAAGTAAATGTCAATTTCAGAAGATCTTGTATAAAAAAAAGAAAAAGATTTGAAACTGAAAATATTTGATACAAAAAGATTTTTCCATGTGAACATATTTCTCTAGATTCTCTTTTTACTAGTCTAGTATTAGTGTAGGTTGTATTCTCAAATATTTATATATGTATATATAAAAACATGCTTGCACAAAGAAATGGTATTTCATGTTTTGATGATGTATATGTGAATCTTGTTTTTAAACTTGCTTTGACAAAAAGGGTTTTGGCATGTTTAATTCAAGTGTTATAAGTTTTTAAATCAAGAATTTGCAAAAACTCAAATTCTTAAATCCTTTGAAAAAAAATGAACAAAACATACGAAATAAATGGCATTATAAAGACATGTTATGTATAAGTGTTATTCTTCATACATGTGTAAAATCAATTTAAACAAATGCTATCTAAATCATGCTATCATACATGAGTATGTAAAAATGGGTTTTAGTAAATGCTGTGATATATGCATATATAAATGCTGTTATTCACAATTTAACAAGTTCTGGAATTATAAAGTCTGGATTTTAAATCGTATTTGAAAATATGTTCTTACGATCAATTCATATCTTTGTCAGTGATATGTGTAAAGTCCAGGTCATTACACATACCTTGACTCGAACGCATTCTTATCTTCGAGATAAATAGAAATTTGTTAATGCAAAACCTGATATTCAATAAATGTGATAATAAGTTCCATTTATTATTCAATTCCAATAAGGGTTCAAAAAACTTTCCTTGCATTCAAAAATCTCTTTTCAATATAATCATTTTTACTTGATTCGTTGTCAAGTAAATCCTTATTAAAACCATCTTATTAGTTTAAAATTTCGTATTTTAAAATTTATTTATGAACTTGGATTTTATTATAAAAACCTCTTATAAATTCCTTTATAATCTTATTGTAAACTTAAATTTTGTTTTCTCTTTAATAAACTTCATTTCTTATTTAAAATTCTTGATTTTAAATCAAATCATTTAGAAATTAACTCACAAATCAAATTCAATTAATTATAGGTTCTCATTTAGATTTTCTAAACTCCATAAATTCTAAACTTTAAGTTCTAACCCCATTTATAAGCCATTTCATAAAATTTACAAATCAATTTATAAAACTTATTCAAATAAATAAAATCACTTTATAAAATTTATTCCTTTACAAAAGATGGTTTTATCACTTTATAAAACTTATTTATAAAACTCCATTAAGTTTTAACACTCGAAAATCTAATTATAAAACTTATTTACAAAATAGGAATTTCGCTACTCAAATCATTTTGTAATCTCTTTATAAAATCCAATTATAAATATTGATTTATTTGTAAAACCTCTATTTTATATAACTTATATAAAATTGAAAAAAAAAATCTTATTTTGTTATAAAAATAAATCTTATGATTTCAAACTTAATCAATTCGCCTGACGGCAAATCAACACCGTTTGAAATATTAAGTTCAGGTCATCTGTTGTCAAACACTTAACCAATACTGTTTATTGATTAATAATATATCAGGGTTGAATTTAATTAAAAAATCATCATCCAAAACATATTTTTAATGTTGCTTAGGTTGCACAATTCATATATGCAAAACATGAACGCAAGTAATGTACAAAGCACTGGGAATCTTGTTAGATCCCTACAACATGTCCCCTGCACATGGCTCATATACAAGTTCATATATACATATAAAACAAATAATATAATCTAATTCACTTAAGATGAATTTTTGCTTAAAAGCATGTAGTATCAAAGTTCATCCGTTCACAGATGGGAATATATAACCATAACAAATTAATTAAATGATAATTCATCCAATCATCCGAACACAAAATTTGATATAAAATAAAAAATGAATACTATTATATGGTATGACAATATTCAACAGTATTCCGGAAAGTGAGAGAGTTAACCCACCATCCATTCCATTGTCGATTTCACGTCGTTTTATCTAATTGTAAACACGCATTTAAAATTAAACAAAATTTTGAACAACTTGTAGTATTTGCATATATGATTCCAATGTAACTCGTTTCGTCTCAATTTGACATCATACAAAATAAATTCACGTGTTACAAGTTTTAAATGAATTTAAACATCATTAACTTAATTAGTTATTCATTTAATTCACCTAAAGACCTCCTTAATCAAATCGTTAACTCCTAACTACTTCTCTCCCAAACACAATCTCGCTTCAAACTAAAACAAACCATGGTCGAAAACATCCCAAGCCATACACTATTTTCAGATTCGACAACTCCAGCGCTCCCCTCATTGCCTGAGCTTCAACTCCCACGCGACCATGATGAACTTGGAATCACCACCTACAACACATTCTCCTACCATCACAGTATGGCTACAGTAAGGGTGCGACAACTTTCGACTTCGAATCCTACCAAAAATTCAAGCAAGGTGATAAACTCTTTCACATACTCAAATCCAAGCTCCATTTTCCAAATCGTTTCCTCCATACACCTTAAAACCCAACCCTAGTTCCCATGATCAAACTGGGAACTGTTGAGCTACCTAAAAGCACACTCAAACTCATCAAAATGCATATAAATGCATACATCTCTTCATAACGAATAAAAAGAAACTTTGAAATTTTCCATCGAGTATTTTAATTTATATGGATTTTTGAATTCGATGTTTTCTTTTGTTTCCCTTAAGCAAATAGCGGTTGCAAATAAATGACAAAAGAGAGGGAAGATAAAAGATAGGTTAGGAGATAAAGATATTATATAGGCAAGTTTTAATATTTTTTATTACTTTATTTTATTAACTTATATTCACATGTTTTCTCAAACATTAATAACTCGCACCTTCACACAACACATCGAAATAATACGAAACTTGAAATCCTATAATGGTTTAATTTTCCAAACCTGAAGAAACTAGTTTCATCAAATTTTGAGGTCTTTTGAAAAATGGTTATTTTCATGTGTTAAATTAAATCGATTTATTATTCAATTCCAAAACACACTAATTTATTGATAATAAACTATTATTATCATTCATACTCAAATTGAATTTTATATAGCTCCAAAATAAACTTACCTAGATTTTGCACTCAAGATTTACAAGTTCAAGTTAATTCAGTGATCAAATTCTCTTTTCGATTTAACTCAAGTCATTGAATCTTAGAATAATCATTTTAAATGTTTAAGTTAATTAAATATTCCTATATTAAAAATTCGTGTTTTTACATTCTTCTCTGTTAAAAGGATTTTGTCCCCGAAATCACAAGTTAAGAAGTATGTCATAAACTGATTAATTTTTACATTAAAAACATTTCTTATTAAAAAAATTAATTTTTTTTCTAACACTTAAAATGGTGGAAAATTTCGGCAGTACCTACTTTGTACGGCTCTATTCGATCTTTTTAACAATATTAATATATGATATTATCTATCTCATCTCAAAGAAGAAGCATCTCAAACCAAGGGAAAATAATATATAAGAACCACATATGGTATGTAATCTAAAATACGTAACATTTTGTCAAAAAAAAAAACTTTACCACTGAAACCAAAAGCCACAAGCTAACTAGCAAGCTTTTGCTTTCATATTTCTGTATATACTAACATAACTCAAAAGCAAGTTATGCAAATATACAAGTAAAATAATAACTACTATCATTTGCATAAGCAACACAACAATCATTTGCAATAACCAAATATGATGCAATTGGTAATAATGATGCAAACACACAAGCAACACAAATGTAACCTAACGTTATATGCAACCATAAGCAGCCAACACATAATAATACCATATAGTGTCATAAACATTGATAACCATAACTCGTGGTTCATTCAAGTTATAAATCTCATCATCGCACAATGATGACAAATAATCTATCAAGCATCACCAATCGTGCGACAACATCAGGTTATCACTTAACTGATCATTAATGCCATGTCAAGCAACTCAAAATTTTTAATCTGAATTCACCATAGATTAATATTGTAACGACCTGCCTTTTTGCCCGCTCCAAGTCAGTATTTAAACCAGCTACGAACATTCAAAGCGACAGTTCGTTATTTTAGTTTACGGGTTTAACAGAAATAAAACATAGAACCACATACTGAAATAAACAGTATCTCACAATGGATTATTTTATACAAAATATCAGAGTTCCATGAATAGAATTTTTATTACACAGCGGAAGAATAACATGTATACATGAATTTTAAAGAACAAAAACTTTACGGTTTTGTCGAGCGCGCGATTATGCGTCTTACATCTTCACGTTCCTCTCCAAGCGTCAGTAGTTGAACTTAAGATCTGCAACACTCGTATCTGACCCGAGCATTCCATACAAAACATAAAACACTCGAGTCAGGATTAATCATTGTTCAAGTAAATTTATTCAAATGCAGTACTCGATAGAATAGTTAATCCTAACATGTAAGAAAAAAATATAAATTTCAAATATATGTGTGGGGCTACCGAATGGCCTGATGTTTATAACAGGAAGTGAGGCATGCAAACATCGTGCAAAGCTTTAACGTAAAAACCAAACAAGATCGGAATGTTTGCATGTATCGACAATATAACGGGTGCAGTGAAGAGTAGAAAATGACACGGAAATATTTGTCTAAAGATTTTTCAACAAAAACACTTTAATATTAATTGGCAAACTTCCAAAGATTTGGTAACAGACTAATGCAAAGGAAGTGACAACAGTTATGTTAAGCCCGAACTGAGTATGTTAAAGGTTAGTATCACCGGACAGTCCATGCATGCAAAGAAAAGGGTTTATATCGTGCATCATAGGTCATGCTACTAGGCAAATTTAACTAGTGTCAAATTCGTTCAGTCAAGATGAACAGCAAGAGAAAAAACCCAACTACTAAAGCAATAACACCAAGCAACGTATACAGGGTTAACCATCATGTAAAATATGGTCTAAAACAGCTTGATTTATATGTCTCAGTAAAAAATTTTATAGTCAAATACTAAGTATTTTAAGTTTGGTCGAAAGGCCTATCCTTTGATTAAAATGTTCAACCTGCCAGTAATATGTGGATACTCAGGCTTCAAAGCATATGTGTATTTTTTTTATACCATGATACAAAGCCAAATGTATGTAAAATGCTAACACATATGCGAACTAGAACATTTGTGAGGAATACAAAATAAGGTGCTGTTTGTATCCACCATGCAGTAACATATGTGATTGTTTAAAACTAAATCTAGCATCCCAAAAGTCTTGTGCATGTACAGAATATTGGTTTACCCTTTTTTTGAATTCAAATAACATACTGTACCCTTTTATTGGAATGACAACCGAAGCATGCACCAGGGATATGAACAGCAAATGCAATTTGGCCAACAAGATTCGACAAACGCAGGCAACTAGTCCAGATGTATGCATATTCATTTATCAGATAAAGGTGCAACAAAATCAGTTTTAATGAATACATGCAATCCAATGACTCAGACAGACAGGGATAGGTTCGATTAGCAAAATACGAGTGCATGCATCAACAAAATCTCAACGATATTATATTTCAGTACACCATCGAATATATAAATGTGAATCAACGGTTAATCGTGAGTGAAATCTCACCTGCAAATCGGACAGAGTGGAAAAAGGCGGAGAACAGTGATGGCTAAAAGAATATATGAATACTGCGGCTGATAAGGATATTATATATCAATAGGCCAAAGCCCAGTTATCAGCCCACTTTCACATATTGACCCATGACCGTGTATTTTTTTCTTTAGCCTATATATAAGGCTTTGTAACATGCTTGTAAAAATTAATTTTCCTCTGATCAATAATACATTTTTCTTCTTCCATATCAAAACTATTATCAGAGATTATTTCAATCTCGAAACAGGTATCTGAAATCATTTCAAAAATAATTCAAAACTCTTTTATGGTATCAGAGCCATATAGGCTTAACAACAATTCGATCAAAACAATTTCTGGTGTGGAAAAAGAATTTAACCCATCAGAAAATTGTCATCATTTGGGTTAATCCTCTCATCTGAGTTGAAAACTCATCACTTGAGAGTTGGCCTTCATCATCAGATCAGTGCCTCGCCAAAATTCAATTTGGCTGCAACAAATCTGATCTGCTCAAGCCTTAACAGTAGAAAAAATTAAAGGAAAATCATCTTCAGCCACCAAGAAAATCAAGAAATCAACTCAAGAAAGTGCCACATCAGTGCCAGTCATCCGAACAGTTGTCATCATCTGATAGGCAACTGACTGCATCATACCTGAGCATCTATCAAGATTATCGGCATCAAGAAGGTGATCTGCCTTAGTTTCTAAACTGTTTTGATTCCTGATCCCTCTGTTCATTACTAAGTTCATCATGGTGGACTCAACCCCTGTACAAGGTTCTGTTCTTGGATCAACTAGATCATCAAACCCTCCTGTGCCTCCACTAACACCAGTTGATCAACTAATCAAGACTGTGATAAGCCCACAAAATCAACTCATCACAACCAAGCTTGATGAAAATAACTATCTGCTGTGGAAGTTTCAGGTACAAACTGCCATTGAAGGATATGGACTAGAGGGACATCTGTATGGTACCCTGCAAATTCCAGCAAAACTTGTAAATGATCAAGAAAACAAGTTTGTGCAAAATGAAGAGTACGTAAAGTATCACAGACAAGACAGACTGATAAGTGCATGGCTACTGTCATCAATAAGCAACAATCTCCTACCTCAAGTGATAGGATGTAATTCTGCAAATGAAATATAGGATAACATTGAAAAGAACTTTAATTCTCAATCTTCTTCTAAAATCATGCATTACAGAAGACAGTTGCATAACTCAAGAAAGGATAACACCAGTATGAGAGAATATCTTGCAAAGACTAAAAATATATGTGACAAACTGGAGGCTGCTGGACAAAAGGTACCTGAATCTGAACACATTATGACTATCTTGCATGGATTAGGAAATGAATATGAAGCTGTAAAGGCTATCATTTCATCTCAAAGAACAATACCACCAATAGAAGAGGTACACTCAATACTATTGGCACATGAGGCAAGATTGGAAAGCAAGAAACCATAAGAATCAGAACTATCAATCAATTATGCCAACAGCTTCAAGGGAAACGACACAAGAAACAACAATCAAACACAAAGAGGTGGTTTTAGTGGTCGAGCCAGAGGCAGGGGTAGAAACAACAACACTGGAAATAGACCAAAGTGTCAAATCTGTGAACGGGTTGGACACACAGCACTCAAGTGTTACCTTAGGTTTAATCAGAACTACACCCCAAATCAGGCCAATACAAATCAGAGAAACCCTAATGCAAACATAGCAAATGTTCAACTAGACCAAGGGACTCAAAGTGACAACATAACACAGTCAGACATTGCAAGAATTGATCACATAAATGATGAAAGTTGGTATCCAGATTTAGGAGCTACAAATCACCTAACGAATAATCTGGAAAATCTCAATACTGGATGCAGGGAGTACAAAGGTAATAAATCAGTTAGCATGGGAAATGGTGAGTCAATCTCTATTACTCATACTGGTAGTGGATATATCAATGGTAACAAACAATTAATCCTAAACAACTTATTAAGAGTGCCTGACATTAAGAAAAATCTCTTAAGTGTATCCCAATTTGCTAATGACAATCATGTGTATTTTGAATTTCACCCAAAATACTGCTTAATCAGGGACATACTTACTAAAGCTATTTTATTGCAGGGCAATGAGAGCAAAGGACTATACAAATTCACTACCGATCACTACAAAAGTGATGTGAAGAAAAATATACTGTGTAATCATAGTGAAATCAATGATGATAATCATTTTAGTACTCTAGATATATGGCACAACAAACTTGGTCATCCAAGTTATGATATTGTAAAGTCTATTCTGATTGAAAACAATGTCAAATTTGATAAATATGACTCATATCATATTTGTAAATATTGTCAGATGGGGAAGAGTCATAAATTACCTTTTAATGCATCTGAATCTGAATATACAGAACCCCTGAATTTAATTGCAACTGATTTATGGGGTCCTGCACCAATCAGTTCAGATTATGGATACAAATACTACATAGCTTTTGTAGATGCATTTAGCAGATATACATGGATTTATTTTATGAAATGCAAGTCTGAAACATGTAATATAGTTATACATTTCATAACACAAGTGGAAAAACAAACAAATTCATGTGTAAAAATCTTTCAGCCAGATGGTGGAACTGAATACAAGCCACTAAAAGACTACTTCACCAAAAGAGAAATAGTACACAGAACTACATGTCCATATACTTCTGAACAAAATGGTCTTGTGGAAAGGAAACACAGACATATTGTGGAAACATGTTTGACACTCCTAGCTAATGTTAAAATGCCTTTAAAATTTTGGCTAGAATCATTCAGTACAGCCGTTTATTTGATAAATAGGTTGCCTACTAAAGTTCTTAAGGGAAATAACCCATATGAAAAGTTACTGAATGTCAAACCAGACTATCATTACCTGAAAACCTTTGGATGTCTATGTTACCCATACACTAGACCATACAATAAAAACAAGTTAGATTTCAGGTCAAAACCATGTACATTCATAGGTTATGCTCATAATCAAAAGGGATATAAATGTTTGGATGAGAATGGCAAACTGTTTATAAGCAGACATGTAGTGTTTAATGAAAGAATTTTCCCATATCAATCTGAAAAAATAAAAACTACAAACAAAGTGTACGACACAAGCATATCCATACCATCTATACCTGTATACTCTGAAATAATAAGTGCAGATGAGCCAATGCATGGGAATGCCAGATCAGCATCATCAAGCAGTGACACTGATCAACATTCAGACCATAACAAAGAATCACCTGCAAGGGATGACATCAATTATAACAACAGTGATGATCAAAACAATGAAGCTGAAGAAAGAAACAGTGACAGTGAGAGTCATGAGGAACAACCTGTATATGTGCCTCAAGCTACATCCATACATCCCATGGTAACTAGAGCAAAAAGTGGGATCTTCAAGCCCAAACTTTTCACCGCTACTACCTTACTAGAAGAGCCATCAAGTTATGATCAAGCTAAGACAGATACAAGATGGAAAGAAGCTATGAATGAAGAGTATCAAGCACTCATACAAAACAAAACATGGACTCTAGTTAAACCACCAGAGGACAAGAATATAATTGGGTGCAAGTGGACCTATAGAATCAAAAAGAACCCTGATGGAAGCATAAATAGATATAAAGCCAGGCTGGTTGCAAAGGGATACACTTAACAACAAGGATTTGATTACAAGGAGACATTTTCTCCTGTAGTTAAATCATCCACAATTAGGATCATTCTCAGCATTGCAATAAACAAAGGATGGACTCTAAGACAACTTGATGTCAATAATGCATTTCTTAATGGCATACTTAAAGAGGATGTATATATGACTCAACCACAGGGCTATTGTGAAAATTCAGAATGTGTTTGCAAGCTCAACAAGGCTATATATGGATTAAAACAGGCTCCAAGTGTATGGTTTGATAGATTGAAAAACACATTACATTCAATGAAATTTCAATCTGCCAAATCAAACAACTCACTATTTATCAAAAATAGCAACCATTCTACAGTTTATATCTTCATATATGTTGATGACCTTGTTATGACAGGTAATGACATAGATGAAATTGAGTCAATTGTCAAAAGACTGGACAAGGAATTTTCTGTCAAAGATCTTGGACAACTAAACTACTTTCTGGGAATAGAGGTTATAAGAAGATCAGCAACAGAAATTTTTCTATCTCAAAGGAAATACATAGCTAAGCTACTTGAAAGGACTCAAATGAGCAATGCAAAGGGAATGCCTACACCAATGATTAGCAATCAACATTACTCTAAACACAGGGGAGAACCAATATGTAACATTAAACAGTATAGAAGTGTAGTTGGTGCTCTTCAGTATGCAACTATCACTAGAACAGATATTGTGTTTAGTGTAAACAAAGTTTGTCAATTTATGCAGGCTCCTTTGGATAATCATTGGAAAGAAGTGAAAAGAATCCTGAGATAGTTAAAGGCTACAATAAATTATGGACTTCATATAAAAGCAAGCAACAACTACAATATAACTGGATATGCTGATGCAGATTGGGCATCAGACTTTGATGATAGAAAATCAACTACTGGGTATTGCATTTTTATGGGAAACAATATTGTATCTTGGTGTTCTAAGAAGCAATCTACAATATCTAGATCAAGTGCAGAGGCAGAATACAGAAGTGTGGCTAATGCTACAGCAGAGATAATGTGGATCACATCATTACTTTCTGAATTGAATATCAAAACAGACAAATTGATCTTATGGTGTGATAATCAGAGTGCAGTATACATGACATCTAATCCTATTCTACACTCGAGAACAAAACACATTGAGATAGATCAATACTTCGTCAGAGATCAAGTAATCAAAGGCAAAATAGAAGTGAGACACGTACCTGCAACTTACCAGTGTGCTGATACCTTAACTAAAGCTCTATCACTTCAGAGTTTCATGAAATTTCGAGATGAGTTAAAGGTTGCTGAAGTTACTCACCATCAATCTGACACAAAGCCTACCAGAGATCATCAATCCAACACAAGAGTTGAGAAAGAATGATTTTCTGCCTCTAACACTAGTTCAGACAAGGCAAACAAAATTACTGTTAATAAAGCTCAAATCTGGAAATCTAAAGATAAGATAAGCAATTTGAGCAAAGGAGAAAGGAAGGAAGCTCTCCCGTTCTCAAAGACACAGTCTGAAGCATCTAAATCAACAAATCGTCGCTCGAAGGAAGACATAGAAGAAAACCCTAATCTCGATTTGAGGGGGAGTAAAATAATAAATGAATACCGCGGCTGATAAGGATATTATATATCAATAGGCCAAAGCTTAGTTATCAGCCCACTTTCACATATTGACCCATGACCGTGTATTTTTTTCTTTAGCCTATATATAAGGCTTTGTAACATGCTTGTAAAAATTAATTTTCCTCTGATCAATAATACATTTTTCTTCTTCCATATCAAAACTATTATCAGAAATTATTTCAATCTCGAAACAGGTATCTGAAATCATTTCAAAAATAATTCAAAACTCTTTTAATGGCCCTTCATTGGTCTGGCTTTGCTTCATGGTGGCGCTAGTCGTATGCAGCTGGAAGAGGGTTCGCGGTGGCAAGGGACTGAAAGGCGGTGGTTTCGGCGAACAGTTGCGACGATGGTGGTGCCGTTGGAGCTGAGTTCCGGTCTGAGGCAGCGTAGATTAAAAGGAAGAGTGGGTGTCACGGTCTCGATTGGGATGCGACGTGGTAAGTTCGGAGAAGGCAACGATTATTGGCAGAACACGAGGTGGACGGTGGTTGCAAATCTTAGGTCTGAGCCGGAGGTGAACCGGGTGAAGTAAAGGAGGGTGATGGCGACTTCGAGCTTAGGGAAGAAGCCATTTTTTCGGTGAAGCATCGATTTGAGGACAGATTTTTCGAAATGAAATTGGGGATAGTGATTTAATTTGGTCGGATGACAACGAGAATGAGACGGAAATATAAGAGAAATAGGGGAGTACACGACAATAAAAGAAGAGAAAAAAGAAAGGACTCGTGGTATATATTCTCATAAACAAAGGGCCACACGTAGAAATTCATGGTGACAAGAAAAGTGGCAAAGTTAACATAAGTATTTAATTTTCCAAAGTATACCTTATCAATACCAAAAATACAAAGTGTGTTTGTATATATATATATATATCATTGTAATATATATATATATATTCAAAATTCCAATCTTTAATTATAATCAACCAAATGAAAATTATATTAAATTATACAACCAATTAGAAACATACCTGTACATTTCAATCAA
Source organism: Allium sativum (assembly GCA_030737875.1). Taxonomy (NCBI): domain Eukaryota; kingdom Viridiplantae; phylum Streptophyta; class Magnoliopsida; order Asparagales; family Amaryllidaceae; genus Allium; species Allium sativum. Next base: position 252,086,856 of record CM060927.1, on the reverse strand, counting down.
CAAATCTAATTACTTAAAATGCTAATACCATTAAAATTTAACAAAACTAAATTAGAAATAAATACAAGGTTTAAACTTACACTTATAAAATAAATTTATTCAAAACTAAGTTTTACATAAACTAGATTTCAAATCAAAAATCGTAATAAAATTTTCAATACTAAATTAAATCAACTTAAAATAAAAATTAAAGGCCAAAATTATGGTTCGTTACAAATATAACATGGAATTTATTTTTCAAAGTCCATATGATATATTTATTTATGAAACTTCATATTTCAAATTCTAAAACATTCCATTTTATTAAATTAATTGCTTCAGTTTATAAATTACCTGTTAGACCAAAAAATGACACTAACATCCAAATGTAGATCACAGATCAAGAAAAGCAGGAAAAGCAGAAAAAACAGTAAAAATGGGGAACACACAATATTTTATAGTGGTTCGGCTCAAACCAAGCCTACGTCCACTTTATAATTCCTTAAATCCCAAGAAATTACAGCTACAATGCAGTCTTACAATCCATGAGATTCGTTTTCATACAAAATCCTAATATTTTAGTGAAGAGGAGGAGAGAAGAGAATGATTTTATGCACCAAATCCTCGTGCTAAACTGAGTTGAGTTGGCTTTCTTTAGCACACGAAGTCCTTGTGTTATTAATGGTGGAAGCCGTGAAGAAGAATGGCCAAAAGTCCTTTGAAAATCCCCCAAATGGTGTATTTATAGCTGTAGGAGAGCTTCTGGGAGGACCGGTTCGTGATGGGGTACGTGACACCCGATCCAGGAAAGTAGGAGCGGGAGTAGCCTTGAGAACAGGTCAAGACCTACGCGTGTATTAGCAGGCTCGATGGTCGGATCGCGGGCTGCGAATGGGGTCGGGTCGTGGTATAGGGGGTACCATGAGCGGGTCGTGACTGAAGGGAACATCACGAGCCGAGGGGTCTTCATGAGTGGAAGGAGAGGGCGATCCGACGAGCTGACGAGCTGATTCATATTCTGAATTTTCAGATGTTCCGTCACTTCATCTAAGCGATTGCCAGATTACACCAGTTTACAGAAACATGCATAACTTCCAAACCGTAAGTCCGATTGAGCCAAACGAAAGCTCAACCTGAAGCTTTTTCAGAGAGCTATAGGTTTTCCAGTGCACCGTAATTGTTGTTTTCGGGCCCAAAATAGGTCGTCTGATAGGAGTTTCGGGCCATTCTTTGTTTGTGATGCGATTTCGGTCAAACTGCTTCATGTCTGCTGACGATGTTTTCAGTGCGTACGCATGCTGTTATCTAGATATTTCATGTGTGACAGCTTTTACCAAAAAGTATGTAAACACTGCCAAACCACGATTTTTTTTTTGAAAATTTGATTTCGACATAACTCAAAATCTATAAAGTGAAATCTCAATTTTTCCTTTTTATTAGAAAATTATAATTTACTAGATCGGGAAGATTCTTATTTTAAAAAAATCCGACTTATTTTGGATCTTACACACTCATTCGAAGTTAAAATTGAAAAGTTATGAACTATCGCTATGCGACCGCTCAGTTTGATTAACACATTTAAACTTTGTTTAATTAATAAATTATAACCAAATTCACTTAAGTTTCCATATAAACTTAGCCATGTTTCAACTTCATCATAATCTTCGATTTCTTAAATTTATAAACGATAACATGTTTGTTTTATTTAACCAATTTTTTCTAACAAATTTTAAGTTTGCTTCAACTTATAACACTTGGCTTATTCTTACAAGTCAACGTGGAAATCTTAAATATCTAAAATTGTCGAATAATCCACTTTGTTAGAAATACACCTATGAAACATCATATCGAGTAAAATGCATAACCAAATAATTCTAATACTTAGAATACACATCCACCACTATCACAACTGAGTTGAAGATTTCAAATCAAACTCCCAAATTTCAAAATCGTATATACTTTATTAAAACCAACTTCATCTTAATCCAAAAAATTTCCATGGTAGCAAGTTCTTATTAAGAAAGTCGAAAATAAACATCAGTGATGCTATAATCATCATCAGGATTATTTTCTAGTGACTAAAGTAAGATCAATGCTTTTAAAATCCTTAAAATCCATTTATATTCATAAACATTTCGAAATAATCTCAGTATTCCTTATAGTCTTGAAAAAAAAACAATTTTCCAACTTACCGGAAATTCAAGTCCTTCCTTCGTTAACTGAAATCCATTTGATATTTATAAACCTCATTTATGATTTTTTTTCTTTCTTATATATACTCCTAATCCATATGCAATATCCCCATATGTTCATCCTCGTTTAGCTTCGTATCAACCGACTTACTTAGGTTTAATTCCTACCTAACATCAGCAGTGAATGCCTTATAGTCAAATCATGACACTAAATTCACAAGATGTTCATTTCTAATGTTTTCTAGTTATAAATCTACTCAACCAATGAAAGAGAGTGATAAGATTACTCCTATCAATCTATTTTATATTAAACGCTAAGCGAGGCAAGGTGATGAAGGGCTCGTTTCGCTTAATGGTGCTTAAGTTGTAATGCCCCACTTCTATACTCACGTTAGCCAAGGTCATTGCAAGCAATGATGTCAACTAACCCGATGATTAAGACTGTTGAAGAGCGACCATCTGTACATTAGCTTTGAACGAGTGTTAAACATGTCGGATAATGTGTTCTTACTTTTTACATCTCATGAGGAAATTCGACACATCTAATTCAAGTTCAAACCATTACACAATGGTTGTATATAATTTAGAATCAATATAAAATACATAACAATAAAATCAGAGTCAAAAACAGATACCACTAAGGCTAAAATAGATATGAACAAAACACATAAGATTAAATTCGAAGATAGTGGCCATAGTCGATCCACTATACAACAAAGGAATGGATTAGACCTGGCAATCGTGTCGTTTCGTGTACTTTCGTTTCGTGTACTTTCGTTTCGTGTACTTTCGTGTTTTCGTGTACTCAGAGCTAAAACCGAAAACGACCCGAAATCATTTCGTGTACCTGTTTACCCGATCCGAACACGAAACGAAATAATTCGTGTAAACACGAAACGACACGAAAAGTACACGAAATTAAATTCGTGTACTTTCGTGTACTTCCTGTACGTGTACTTTCGTGTACTTTTCCGTACACGAAAAGTACACGAAATTAATATATTATATGATATATAAAAAATAAAAATTATATATAAAATATTTCGTGTACTTTCGTGTATTGAAAGTGAAAACCCATATCCGACACGAAATTTATCGTGTAATTTCGTGTTCGTGTACTTTCGTGTTTCGTATACCAAAAATCAAAACCCATAACCGTTTATTTCGTGTCGTTTCGTTTCGTGTTAGCGTGTCACGTGTCAAATTGCCAGGCCTAGAATGGATACATCTACTAGACCAAAGAATATGTATGCATAAAAGTCTCATATACATATAATCCAGAATTACGACAAAGATAATGTAGTTGTGAATAGTCAAGAGGTGATCCCCGTTAGAAGTCATGAAAAGCACATGTAATTCCTCGATTTGACCCGAGTGTTATTTTTAAGAAAATATACAATAAATGGATGAGCTTAGTTGTACTCATCATAATAAACTGAGATAGGATAAGAGATATAAACAGAAAATGACATATAAGAAATAGTAACAATGTCCACATGTAAAATTGAAGGCTCGAAGTGTCCATACAATATGTCAAAGAAATCTTGATGCTATACAACGATATCTCATCCTAAATTATAAAGCTACTCCTAAGATATGGTATCAAATATTCCGTCAATACGAAATGATTTGGAGATCCTCAGGACGATCCAGAGATCGTCGATATAAAGAAATGAACAGAAGTTCCTCGGGATGATCCGATGATCGTCGATATAATCGAATGAACCGAATTTCCTCAAGATGATCTGAAGATCATTGATATAATTGAATGAACCAAAGTTTCTCAAGATGGTCCATAAATCATCAGAGTGACCCGAAGGTTGGAATGATCACAATTGATTAAGTATAGTGTAAACTACGCCAAGCTAGTAAATATAAGAGTCAAGCTATATGTCTCATAACCACTTACTCTACTTGAATATTTACGAACAAGTTGTATATTCCAATAGAAATACGAATGGTCATTGCCACAATTTTCAGTCGAATGTCGAATGAATCCAAGAATTGACCGTTGAAGCAAACGTAAGGGTTCATAGTTGCAATGACCCGGATTTTGGTCGATTTATTTTAAGTATTTGATATGGTTTTAAATAATTAGTTGATAATATAAATTGATTTTTATATTGAGTTATTGATTTAATAATCAAAATATGATATATTTTGAATATATATAATTATCGTAATACGAGAATCTAAAATAATCCAATTTGAAGTTAAAATGGAGCCAAAATAATTCAAATGATTAATATAAATTCTATCTGAATGTAAAAGAGAATAATAATAATTTATTATCGAGGAATTGATTATTTTTAAATTCAATTATATTATATCAATTTAATATGGTTATTTTTATATGTCGAATTAAATTTTATAATTTATCCCGTTAAGTTCAGAATAGTATTATAACGTTGAAACATCGGTCACTACGTTGAAACAGCGGTTCGTGATGTCAAGTTATATAACCCTTGTTTTTTTTAAAATGAGTAGATAAGCTTGAAATCAAATCGAAATCTATTTAAAAAGAATAAAGATCTCTTATATCAAATTGTTTAATTTATAGTCAAATCAAAATTTAATACGATGTACCTTGCCTATCCTAAGCTATCGCCTAAAAATGTACAATACGCAAACTTGAATTCCTTAACGATTAAGTTCTCTTCCTCTATATAATCACGCAAACCTCTCCCATTCCTTCCTGTTGAAAATCAAAATCGAAATGGTCGGTCTCTGTAAATCCTACACAAATATACCCTTCACAAAACTATCCCCTTCATTAATTTAATTTAGCCGCTACCCCTTTTACCATATTTCGATTTCACTGTCAAATTTAAAATCTTCAAAATCAGAGAAGGAATTGAGATTCAACCCACTCGCGAGGTGGTGAATGGTTTTAGGGTGCGATGTTGGAAATCACGTAGGGTTAGGCGCTTGTCGAAGTCGCGGTTACAGCTAGGGTTGAGTCTTGATGCGGTTCAGCAAATTCGATGGGGTGTTTGAATTCTGGTTTCGACAATATTGTTTGATGTGGGCTTTTAGTGTGAAGATGAGGAGAGAAGGCCCGGGGTTAGTAGGATGGTCACAGGGTGTCAATTGGTGGCCATGGAAAGTAGCGTGGTTTGTCATCAGATTTGCTGAGGTCGTAAACTATGGGGAGCTCGAGTTTGGTAGGGTTTGGATGGAGAAGAAGCATTATGGAGAAAAAGGAAACGGTGATTGGCTCGTGGTGTTTTGTGAAGCATGGAGGTGGAGAAAGGAAGCAGGTTGTCGTTGCTTTTCTTTTCTGGAAATTTTTGTAACTGTGGTTCACGACTGTTTCACGCAATATGAAGGGAAATGTTGAGTTTGATGGTATAGGAATGACCGTGAGTCGACGAGCAGGATGATGGTCGTAGTTTCAATGGCTTTGAGGAAGAATGGAAGGAGTTGATTATTTCAGTGTATTAAGGTAATTATTATTTTTATTTAGTAATTTAATTTGTATTCATTTAAATTGTTCCATTACTTAAATTAAATGGAATGTATAATTTATACAAGATTTTAACGAACGAAGTCGATCGAAAATTCATAAGCTGGAAATAAATCGGAAATCAGAATGGATCAAAATAAAATATCAGGTGAGTAAATATCACTCGGATTTTATATTAAAATTTATTTTTATCGTTAAAAATATGTATTGGTTGTTTGGTTGCATTTAAATATTATTGTGGCTATTTTAAATATATTAGTTATTTTGGCTTGGTGTTTGTGGCTATTATATATATATATATATATTTTGGTGGTTGGATATTTCTTGCAGTACCATTAGCGTATGCCCGGAGTATCATTAGCGGATGACCAATGCGCCCCCACAATATGATGGTGGATGAGATTCTATACCGCGGTATCCTGCCTCGAAGCTGGATAGGTATTATTTATGTTGGCTAACGTTTGTGGATACAGGAAAACAGGTTGGAGAGATCCAACTGGATTCCTCAAAAATATTATTATTTGTTTGTTTCATATATATTATCATATATGATGTGTTAGAAAATCTGTGATTGATAATTGAGTGTTTTGGATGTTTAAAATATCAACGGGCCTAAATGTTGATTTATAAAAATAATGTGAAAAGGGAATTTGGATATTTAAATGGGAAAATCTATCTTTTTTAAAATAGAATTTGAATTTCGAATGGGCTATAAAGATATTAACTTGTTTTGAATAAATAAAACAAGTATTGAATTTAATAAATGATGTTTATAAATTAAATAATGCGGGAAGTTGAAGTAAATTTATAAACGGTGTTTATAAATTAAATAATGCGGGGAATTTAAGTGAATTCATAAACAGTGTTTATAACTGAAACGAAAAAATTATCATTTGGATAATTTGGGAAGTGTAAATTCAGATGTGAATTTAAAAAGGGAAACTGAAATTAGTTTCAAAGAGAAACGATAAATCTATTCTGATATTCAGAATGTAAATTGAATTAAAATAAATCTTTATCGATTTATTATTTGAATTCAATTATATCGAATTTATCTAAATAAATTTTCTCAGAAAAATTATTAGGATTGTATTAAATATAATTTTAAATTTTAATTTGAAAATAGATTCACTGTATATATATATATATATATATGTTATAATCAATAAAATATTCCAAAATAGGAATTGGATTTGAAATGGATTTGAAACTGAAACTTGTTTTAAATTATAAACAAGGAAGTTAATTTTATAAATGACGTTTATAAACTAAGTGAGATAAATTATCATTAGGTAATTTTGAAATTTAAATTCAAGTATGAATTTAAAAGTGAATTGGAAATCGTTTCAAAAAGTGGATGCTGGATGTTATTCCAGAATTCGGAATATAAACGGAATTGAGATAAATCTAAGAATCTATATTTAGAATTCGGTTATATCGAATTTTATAAATAATTTATTTATAAAGTGAATTAGAATTTAATATGGAAAATCGAGTTATAAATAAATTTATAACCGAGAAATGAAAAATCGACAATTAGAGATAATTGGAAATATTAAGTTGGATTAGAAAACAGGATTTAATATATATTAAAATATATATTAGAACGAGATCGAAATTTAAGTTAAACGAAGTTTAACATTTCTATTTTAATATAATTAAAGCAAGATCACCGCAGCTCGGTAGTTCGTAAATTGGCATTTCGAACTTCAACTGAGTATATAGAACTCAATTTTAGTTGGAATTCTTTGAATCAAGAAACGTCATGACCAATTGAATAATAGTTTTCTAATGGAAGAGAAAAATCTATATTTCTTCTTATAGATTTTGAGCTATGTCAAAATCAAATTTTCATAAAAACTACACCATAACTATTATTAAACCATAACAGTCTATTTAAATTAAAATAAGGATTTTAAACAAATAAAATTTGAATTTCCATTATAAAAATCCATATTTGAGTTATAAAATAATGTGAACTCAAGTGAAATAGATAAAGTGATTTTTGGAACAAAATCAGATTTTTAATTATTAAATAGAGATAACTATTTAGTTGAATAATTAGTTAATGGGTTTTAGATCGAATTTGACGTTGGATAAGTGAATCGGGTTTGTGAATTCATATTCGAAATCGAATATGAAATTCGAGTTGAAAAAAATAATAATTTGGTTTTAAAGTAAATTAAAAATATATATGAATGCGATATGTTCAAATAAAAGTGGAGAGGCAAAAGAGCTAATTAAACGATAAATTAGCGAATTAAGTTAAAAATGATCGGATTGAGTTGGAATAGATTAGGAACGGACATATATGGGATAGGCAGGAATGGAATGAAGTGTATGAAGATTATAATTCGAGTGTCCAACAAAAAGGTACACGTTTAAATTCCATATGAGTTTTTATGTGCCGAATGGGTAGGCCACTTGACTTTTTTATTTTCCTATTGAATGGGAAGGGCTTAGAGATGCAAGTTGAGGTTTAAGTTATTGACCGGTACAAACGAGGTGCTGGCGAATTTTTTTGAAAGTTTAAGGAGATAGATTTTTTTTTTTTACAAAAGTTAGATAACTAGAAATTGACTTATCAATTATATATGAAATTTAATAAATGAACAAATGTATAATGAGATTTTACATGAAGAAAGGAAATTTATAAATAAAATCTTAGGAGATTGGAAGGAAAAATGTGTATACGCGTTAAAATGAACGATGATTTAAAAGCAAACGATTTGCAGATTAAATGATGTAATGATAAGAAGTTAAGAAATGGAGTTGAGAAAATTAGAAACTGACTAGAGGTTGGTTGAGTTTAATGGCTTCTTGAGTGTCGATCTGATGTTGGTTTCAGCCTTTGGGGTTGATACTTAGGAAATTGTTGACTTGCTAGTTTACAGTTAATGACTGATAAATGGGGAAGAACAGAGATATGTAAATAAGAAATGGAAATGTTTTCCGACGTCAAATAGTGATATTTTATAGAACATAGAAAAATAATAATTATGATAAATAGAAATGTTTTTTCCAAGAATTGTGAGAGGCTAAACGAGTTGGAGAAATAGCTATGTAAATATATTGAAGAGATATTGGGGCATGACAAATTTAAATTAATAAAATATTAATTAAGGGGCCTAGAGATGGTTTGATGTCTTGAATGGATGTTTGTTTTTCTTCGATAGTTAAATAACCGACTATCGATGTATTTGCCAATATCGTTGTCAATATGGAGAGACCGATAGGATTATTATCCAAAAACCACTCCGTACTGGCAGCAGTATTGCAAATCAAATTATATGAAGATAATAAAAGACGGAGTAAAGTGCAAGGGCGTTTTCTATTAATCCTATGTAGAAATTGGCTAAGATGAATTAATGGAAATTGTGTCTTCGGTTTCGTTCTGCTGATATATATATATAATATTTTGTTCCGCTGCGATGTGAGATTCTGTATTGTTATTTTTTTGTTCTTCTTCTAACTTTTTTTTTCTTTATAAATAATGTGTAACAACCCTAAATTTTGGGGTAAATTTAAAATTTTATTTTAACTTATTTTAATGAGTTTTGGTTATTTAAAATAATTTATTTTAAATAATCACGATTAAAATTTTATTTTTATTTGCAGTAAGACTTTAAAATTTACATTAATTCCATTCCGAGCCCGAAATGGCGTGGTAATTTCAATATTTGATTTTGAACCTTGAGAAAATTATAATTGGGAGTTAATAATAAATAAACATAATTTATTTGTAAATATGAATATAACAAAGATTTGACTGTAGCCTATGTTTGCATTAATAAAGTAGACTGAGAACGATAATAAACCTGAATAGTTTATTTATAAATATGAGCATGACTTTGACATGTAACAATTAGACTTAACATTGAAAAGGATATATATATATATATAATAATATGCCATGACAAACAAATGTAAAAACCGTTTCATTATTTAATTCCGACTGCACCGTTCTAACTTCCCTTTTCTTTATCATCTTAATGTTCAGCATGCTACTTAATGTGCTGCTTGTTTCATTATTTAATGTAGTCATTCCCTCTCTCCTAACCGTTACGTTTCTTTTCCTTTTTTTTTCCCATTCATTCATTTCTTGTTCTAATTCTTTATTTTATTCATTTCATTACATGACTTGAAGCATTTATGGAAGAGAGAAGAAAAAAGGAAAGTCACCTTCTTTGTACGATAAATAAGATTTGAAACCTATTTAATGGAAATTAAAGACCTTTCATTCAAAATATATATATATATATATATATATATATATTCAAAACGTTAAGAATGGAATGAGTAAATGTGTACACGTATTATGGTGCATGGTTTGTGGGATATACTGATTTATTACTAGGAATGAATATTTGCTTTCCTTTCCTTATTTTTGATGCGTGCATTCATGTTACGTTATATATACATATATAAATAAAATAAAAAACGCAAGCCACAATGATAAAAAGAAATGTTCCTTACCATATACACTTGCGCTACCCATTTTCTCTCAAGTTTTATGTTTTGGAATTTAAATGTGTTCTCTCCTCTGTTCATTTATTCCCAAGGCCATTCATTTCTGGCGTTGCTCCTTTTGACTATTTATATTTAATGCTTTTATCTCTTTCCCTTCACCTTCTTTTTTTTTTCCCCATTAATTACGAAATTATTTCTTTCCTATAATCTATTAACTTCTTTTGCTTAATCCTATTAATTTATTTTCCTTCAATCTATTTTATGCATCCTATTTCATACTCTTATTCCTTAAATTTATATCTTTTGATTTCTCCTTTCCACTTACTCCCTTCATTGGTTCTCTCCAAAACTAATGAACCCACACATTTATTTCTATTCTATTTATCCTCGCCTGCTCATTGAATAGATTCATTAAATTACGAGATTTTAATATTCCATGTTTTGAAATTTTAGAATTCAAAAACTTTCTAACAATTAGCATGAATCAATTTATGACGCATTTATTTTTATCCGTTTGTTCTCTCTCTTTTTGTAATTTTGTTTTGAAACATAAATAGGAAAATAACTTATGTATTTATTCTTTCCTATCTCTACTCTTCTATTTATCATTCAAATCACTTAGAAATAAAACTAATTCCCTTTCAAACGTATAGCCGCCGCCATGTCCATTTCAATGGCCAGAAATTTCGAAACTCCTTCCTCTTTTTTTTTTTTTCTTCTTTTCTTTATCCACTCAATCAATTTCAGTAATTCCAAAACCAAATCGAAGAGCTTCCTGGGTTCTATAAGTTGTAAGGTGATGGATTCACGGTGAACTTTGGGTTACGGCTAAATCCTGGAGAACGTGGAAGAAGGTTTCAATATTTGAATTATTTATCTACTTAATAATATTTAATTTTTTTCAATCTTTAAAAATCAATAACTCTCTCATACGAGGTCCGATTTACGAACCGTAAGTTGCGCTGGAATCAGAAAAATGAGATCTTCGCGATGGCGCATACTAGAGCTGAATTCGAGCACTTTGGAAATTCAGCTATTTTGAACGCGAACGACTTCTAAAAACCAATCGATGTGAGAATCTCTGATTTTTATAATTTAAATAATTAATTAAATTATTTATTCAGTTAAATATCCGTCTGTATGTTATTTAATATGTGCTGCGATGTGGTAAATTTTTGGTGCTTGATCTGTTTGTATTGTACTGTAATGTATGATCGATTGTGATTTATAATGCCTGTGATGCTATGATAAAAACCATGTTAGTGTAAATTCTGATGAATCTCTATAAATTCTCATCTTTATTTCCTTTATTATTATTTTTATTTTATTTTTGTTTTCATTTTTATTTCTCTCTAAAAATCAAAAGAAAGTTGAATCTTGTTTTTATAAAACAAAAGAAAAGTTATAATCTTTATTTGTTTCACAAAATCAAGGACAAAAGTTTAACATATATATGTTGTTTACAAAATAAAAGTGAAATTGTTAACATAAATTTTGCTTACAAAATATATGACAAGTTTTTAATATAAATTTTGTTAATAAAATAAAGGACAAGTTTTTAACATAATTTTTGTTTACAAATAAAAGACAAATGTTTATGCAAGTTTGTTTACAAAATAAAAAGACAAGTTTGTTTACAAAATAAAAAGACAAGTTTGTTTACAAAATAAAAAGACAAGTTTGTTTACAAAATAAAAAGACAAGTTTGTTTACAAAATAAAAAGACAAGTTTTAGGTAACAACATAAAAAGACAATTTTTATCCTTATTTTTGGTCTCCATAATAAAATGCCAATTTTTATCTTTATTTTTGTGAATAAAATAAAATGGCAATTTTATCTTTAACTTTGTTATTATAATAAAAAGCAAGTGTTAATCCTTAATTCTGTTAACAAGTTTTACCTTTAATTTTGTTAACGTAATAAGATGTAAGTTTTTAAATCTTCATTTTGTTTACAAAATGAATAACAAGTTTTCACCTTTATTTTTGTTTACAAATTAAAAGATAAATTGTTACATTTATTTTGTGAATATAATAAAAGGGCAAGTTTAATCTTTATTTTATTCACAAAATAAAATGCAAGTTTTAAATCTTTATTTTCACTAACAAATAAAAATAAAGATGAGACCTTTATTGTGATTCATCAAAAGTACACCAAATCATATATTATGTTGTTTATGTTAATATAGTTGTGATGACACAATTCACATTGTTGTGTTAATATTAGTTGAAACGACACAAAACTTATTGTTGTGTTAATATTAGTTGAAACGACACAAAACTTATCGTTGTGTTAATATTAGTGGAAATGACACAAAACCCCTCGTTGTGTAAATTTTGGTCATCGTTTTGTTTATTTTAGTTGTAATGATACAAACCATTGTTATGTTAATTTTTAGTTGTAATGACACAAAATCATTGTCATGTTAATCTTGTTGAAATGACACCAAATACCATCGTCATGTGAATATAGTTGAAATGAATCAAACCTTGACATTAGAAAGTATATTTATATTAGAAATATTGACACTAGTAAAGACGTCTACCTTAGAAATAAAATCCACCTTTTTATTTGCATTTTACAATGCAAATATCACATAGAAAGATAAATTAACTTTCTAATTGAATTTTCTAATGTAAAGGAATAAAAGAGTTAATATTTACATTTTCTAATGTAAAGGAATAAAAGAGTTAACATTGAATTTTCTAATGTAAGGGAATAAAAGAGTTAACATTTACATTTTCAATGTAAAGAAATAAAAGAGTTACATCTTTTTTTTAGGAAAAGGAAAATATAATAGAAAATATTATTTTTCTAATGTAAGAAAAATAAAAAGAAACCATTCATATTTCTTTATGTAAAGAGAAAAGAATAAATGACATTATTTTCCAATAGATAAGAAAATAATATGCGTAACCCGAGGTTGGATTGAGTTGTGATGTAAACCTGCCCGGACCCGCCCGGCTGTCCAGTAATCACAACAATACCTATCCAATGTGAGAGGTTAAAGCATATTCTAATTTTCTAAATTTACATTTCATATATGTAAATTTCTTCAAAATATTTAGTATAAATAAAACATAGAAAGAAAAAGAAAAACATTTATTTACATTATATAAATAAGAGATTAAATAAATTACATTTTTATATGTAATTAAAAGAAAATGTTTTACACTGTAAAGAAAATTACATTTTATGTAATTAAGATTATAAGGAAGAATTTACATTTTATGTAATTAAGAATAAATAGAATAAGAATTTATTTACATTTTTTTCCCTATGTAAATATAAAGAATAAAAATAATAGTTAGGTGAATAAGTATTTATTTACATTTTCTTATGCAAATAAAAAGGATTAAAAGAATAATTATATGAATAGGATTTATTTACATTATCTTATGTAAATAAAAAGAACCAATTTGTAAATGGTAATTATTTACATTTTCTTAAGTAAATAATAAAAAGAAAGGTTAGAATTAACATAAGATATTCTTTTTATGTTAAAAAGGAATATTAGGAAAGAAGTAAAGAAATACAATTATTTACATTTACTATGTAAATAGGATTTGCAAAGGAAATTGAAAACTATTTATTTACAAATAGTGTAGACAAATATGAATAAAGAATTAGATACATTTATTTACAATTAATGTAAATAAATATAGCAAAAGAAAAGTAATACATTTATTTACATTTAGGTAAATAAATAAGAAAAAGATAAGAATATATTTATTTACATTTGGGTAAATAATTAGGATAAGAAAAAGATATAATTTATTTACATTTAGTGTAAATAAACTAAAATATAGAAAAGATATAATTTATTTATGTTTAGGTAAATAAAACAAATGTAGAAAAAGTATGATTTATTTACATTTAGTGTAAATAAAACAGAGATATTAAAAGTGATATTTTTTATCGTCATTTTAGATGCGATAAAAAGAATAGACTTTTGAAATTGAAATCGCCAAACGACTTATATTTATATTTATATAAATATAAATTATAAATTTAACGAATCGCGCGCGGTAGTTCGCGTATCGGCAATCGTAACTTTAAACAGTTATACCCGAAAGATCCGACCGTCGGATTTTCCCAAAACTGGAACCGTTAGGACCACTTTGGGAAGATCTTTCCAACGATATAAACTTCGTCAAAATCCAACGGTCAGATTTCAAGATATGTATTTGGTTGAAAACAGCGCCAGGGTCGCCCATTGACCCGAAGCGTCGTTAAATTAATTTAGGCTATTTTTATATATAAATAAGAACAGCGATAGGTCGTTATCAAATATTAATAACGATATGAAATGTTTTCAAAATTTTATATATATATATATATATATATATATATATATATATATATATATATATATATATATATGCGAGAATCATTTGAGAAGACCGAGTTCAATCTCATCTCAAATGATTATACGACGTTCTAAGTCGAAGATTTAAAGACGGCGATTGAAGACCGTCGATCTTCACATCGAATGGATGTGTTGCTACTGAGACCCATGAGAGGAGTAGCTACCTTGAAAGGGTTTCAGTGGTGGCCGTTCAGACGTAGTGTTGATTTGTACGGATTTGACTTTCGCTCAGACCCAGAGCATAAGTTTATAAATAGAATGTATGTCTGACGTTGTAGTCCTTTATACTACATTCGTTGATCTCTATTAATATATATCTGTTTGGTGATTAACACCCTTCTCTGAGACATACGAGCTTAGAGGTTATATATTGGTAGAAATCAATGATATGGTTGGACTGACAATGTGGCATGCCAAGATGCATGGATCAAGGCTTTTGTTGAAAAGCAGGCCTTGTGGTTGATGATCAAAGCACGGCCTGTTTAGGCGTAGCTTTGTGTATAGCGTGACTTCGCGAGCCTCACACCCCGGTATGAGTCAAAAACGGGATACGGACTACAGGGAGTGCACACGTTTCTTTCTAGCTAGAGTAGTGTCAGTGACCTACCAGCCCTGACATTTTACATATGTGGATGATGGATTTTGAGGTACCTCGTGTTTTATAGGCCGTTGGTGGTCATACTATAGGTCCAAAGGGACCGGGAAACGTGTGTTCAGGCATAACTAATCCACTGCCCATAGGCGGGGACCGGCCCTGAAGATCCAAGGGTTCACTGCGGGGGATCCTGAGGCATTTGCTAGAGTGTCTCGAATCGGAGAGGAGCTTGCCCCTAGCCTCGACTCATGATGGAATCCAAATTTCCAATACGTCCTTGCGGTTTTGATTGTAGAACTAGTATTGGCGACATGCTATATGGTAACCATGCCGTCTAGGATTGATACTTATGATTCAAATCTTTTTATTGAAACATATATACACTAATAATAATATCAAATCCGTTTTATACGTATCAAGCATCTTTTGACCATTATAAGGTAAAACCCTATCCTCTGGTGTGCGTTGCATTATGTGATGGGACCTGGGTCTTATAATGGTTTCATTTTTCCAAAAAGACATTGCGTTGTTTAACGATTTACTTTATTATGCACGGCAATCCATTAGAGTAAACCTGTTCCGCATTAGCGGCGTGGTCCTTGGATTTGCCTTATTACTATTAGTTAAACTAGTTAAGAATTCTCACACCAGTCCCATGACTGACTCGTAGTTTGTTTCACTTTGCAAACTCGGGTGCCCTCTTTTCCACACGGGCAGTCGAGTAGCTTTTTGCAGATATCTCTCTCTTTAGCAGGATCCTGGATCGAAGCCTAAAGCTGTGTCCAGAGCTTAGAAGTCTTCCGCTGTTTAATGTATTAAATCTGTTGTAATTTATCTTCCGCTGTAGTTTACTTTATTTGTACTCTGATATTCTGTACTCTGATGTTATATTATTATAATGTAATAAAAGTCTTCTGTTATTGTTCTAATGTTTTGTATTCCCCAAAGTTAAAGTATTCGAAGATTTCCAACCTTTGGGTCAGACCTGTGTGGTTTATGGTCGATTCAAAGAGCGGGAATTTCCGGGTCTTTACAGTGGTATCAGAGCTCTGGTTAGCTCAAAATCTTTGGGGTACAACTTGTTAGAACTGAACAAAAGACTCATCAGAGATTGGATTAGTAATGTCCAATAAGAATACTCATTAGAGATAGGACCAGCAGTGTCCTAGAATGAGAATACTCATTAGAGATGGGGTTAGTAATGCCCTAGAATGAGTTCAGAGTGATAAGCTTATAATTAAAGTATTTTGATTATATATAATCCTATTTCAGAAGATAAGATTTTTAAATATATAAAAGTATATATGTATTTGATAAATTAGTCCACAATTGAAATTAATAATAGTAAAATTGAAATTTAGTTAATAAATTAAACAACTTATAGCTTAGTTCCTTTTCGAGGACGAAAAGATTTTAAGTGGGGGAGATTGTAACAACCCTAAATTTTGGGGTAAATTTAAAATTTTATTTTAACTTATTTTAATGAGTTTTGGTTATTTAAAATAATTTATTTTAAATAATCACGATTAAAATTTTATTTTTATTTGCAGTAAGACTTTAAAATTTACATTAATTCCATTCCGAGCCCGAAATGGCGTGGTAATTTCAATATTTGATTTTGAACCTTGAGAAAATTATAATTGGGAGTTAATAATAAATAAACATAATTTATTTGTAAATATGAATATAACAAAGATTTGACTGTAGCCTATGTTTGCATTAATAAAGTAGACTGAGAACGATAATAAACCTGAGTAGTTTATTTATAAATATGAGCATGACTTTGACATGTAATAATTAGACTTAACATTGAAAAGGATATATATATATAATAATATGCCATGACAAACAAATGTAAAAACCGTTTCATTATTTAATTCCGACTGCACCGTTCTAACTTCCCTTTTCTTTATCATCTTAATGTTCAGCATGCTACTTAATGTGCTGCTTGTTTCATTATTTAATGTAGTCATTCCCTCTCTCCTAACCGTTACGTTTCTTTTCCTTTTTTTTTCCCATTCATTCATTTCTTGTTCTAATTCTTTATTTTATTCATTTCATTACATGACTTGAAGCATTTATGGAAGAGAGAAGAAAAAAGGAAAGTCACCTTCTTTGTACGATAAATAAGATTTGAAACCTATTTAATGGAAATTAAAGACCTTTCATTCAAAATATATATATATATATATATATATTCAAAACGTTAAGAATGGAATGAGTAAATGTGTACACGTATTATGGTGCATGGTTTGTGGGATATACTGATTTATTACTAGGAATGAATATTTGCTTTCCTTTCCTTATTTTTGATGCGTGCATTCATGTTACGTTATATATACATATATAAATAAAATAAAAAACGCAAGCCACAATGATAAAAAGAAATGTTCCTTACCATATACACTTGCGCTACCCATTTTCTCTCAAGTTTTATGTTTTGGAATTTAAATGTGTTCTCTCCTCTGTTCATTTATTCCCAAGGCCATTCATTTCTGGCGTTGCTCCTTTTGACTATTTATATTTAATGCTTTTATCTCTTTCCCTTCACCTTCTTTTTTTTTTCCCCATTAATTACGAAATTATTTCTTTCCTATAATCTATTAACTTCTTTTGCTTAATCCTATTAATTTATTTTCCTTCAATCTATTTTATGCATCCTATTTCATACTCTTATTCCTTAAATTTATATCTTTTGATTTCTCCTTTCCACTTACTCCCTTCATTGGTTCTCTCCAAAACTAATGAACCCACACATTTATTTCTATTCTATTTATCCTCGCCTGCTCATTGAATAGATTCATTAAATTACGAGATTTTAATATTCCATGTTTTGAAATTTTAGAATTCAAAAACTTTCTAACAATTAGCATGAATCAATTTATGACGCATTTATTTTTATCCGTTTGTTCTCTCTCTTTTTGTAATTTTGTTTTGAAACATAAATAGGAAAATAACTTATGTATTTATTCTTTCCTGTCTCTACTCTTCTATTTATCATTCAAATCACTTAGAAATAAAACTAATTCCCTTTCAAACGTATAGCCGCCGCCATGTCCATTTCAATGGCCAGAAATTTCGAAACTCCTTCCTCTCTTTTTTTTCTTCTTTTCTTTATCCACTCAATCAATTTCAGTAATTCCAAAACCAAATCGAAGAGCTTCCTGGGTTCTATAAGTTGTAAGGTGATGGATTCACGGTGAACTTTGGGTTACGGCTAAATCCTGGAGAACGTGGAAGAAGGTTTCAATATTTGAATTATTTATCTACTTAATAATATTTAATTTTTTTCAATCTTTAAAAATCAATAACTCTCTCATACGAGGTCCGATTTACGAACCGTAAGTTGCGCTGGAATCAGAAAAATGAGATCTTCGCGATGGCGCAGACTAGAGCTGAATTCGAGCACTTTGGAAATTCAGCTATTTTAAACGCGAACGACTTCTAAAAACCAATCGATGTGAGAATCTCTGATTTTTATAATTTAAATAATTAATTAAATTATTTATTCAGTTAAATATCCGTCTGTATGTTATTTAATATGTGCTGTGATGTGGTAAATTTTTGGTGCTTGATCTGTTTGTATTGTACTGTAATGTATGATCGATTGTGATTTATAATGCCTGTGATGCTATGATAAAAACCATGTTAGTGTAAATTCTGATGAATCTCTATAAATTCTCATCTTTATTTCCTTTATTATTATTTTTATTTTATTTTTGTTTTCATTTTTATTTCTCTCTAAAAATCAAAAGAAAGTTGAATCTTGTTTTTATAAAACAAAAGAAAAGTTATAATCTTTATTTGTTTCACAAAATCAAGGACAAAAGTTTAACATATATATGTTGTTTACAAAATAAAAGTGAAATTGTTAACATAAATTTTGCTTACAAAATATATGACAAGTTTTTAATATAAATTTTGTTAATAAAATAAAGGACAAGTTTTTAACATAATTTTTGTTTACAAATAAAAGACAAATGTTTATGCAAGTTTGTTTACAAAATAAAAAGACAAGTTTGTTTACAAAATAAAAAGACAAGTTTGTTTACAAAATAAAAAGACAAGTTTGTTTACAAAATAAAAAGACAAGTTTGTTTACAAAATAAAAAGACAAGTTTGTTTACAAAATAAAAAGACAAGTTTTAGGTAACAACATAAAAAGACAATTTTTATCCTTATTTTTGGTCTCCATAATAAAATGCCAATTTTTATCTTTATTTTTGTGAATAAAATAAAATGGCAATTTTATCTTTAACTTTGTTATTATAATAAAAAGCAAGTGTTAATCCTTAATTCTGTTAACAAGTTTTACCTTTAATTTTGTTAACGTAATAAGATGTAAGTTTTTAAATCTTCATTTTGTTTACAAAATGAATAACAAGTTTTCACCTTTATTTTTGTTTACAAATTAAAAGATAAATTGTTACATTTATTTTGTGAATATAATAAAAGGGAAAGTTTAATCTTTATTTTATTCACAAAATAAAATGCAAGTTTTAAATCTTTATTTTCACTAACAAATAAAAATAAAGATGAGACCTTTATTGTGATTCATCAAAAGTACACCAAATCATATATTATGTTGTTTATGTTAATATAGTTGTGATGACACAATTCACATTGTTGTGTTAATATTAGTTGAAACGACACAAAACTTATTGTTGTGTTAATATTAGTTGAAACGACACAAAACTTATCGTTGTGTTAATATTAGTGGAAATGACACAAAACCCCTCGTTGTGTAAATTTTGGTCATCGTTTTGTTTATTTTAGTTGTAATGATACAAACCATTGTTATGTTAATTTTTAGTTGTAATGACACAAAATCATTGTCATGTTAATCTTGTTGAAATGACACCAAATACCATCATCATGTGAATATAGTTGAAATGAATCAAACCTTGACATTAGAAAGTATATTTATATTAGAAATATTGACACTAGTAAAGACGTCTACCTTAGAAATAAAATCCACCTTTTTATTTGCATTTTACAATGCAAATATCACATAGAAAGATAAATTAACTTTCTAATTGAATTTTCTAATGTAAAGGAATAAAAGAGTTAATATTTACATTTTCTAATGTAAAGGAATAAAAGAGTTAACATTGAATTTTCTAATGTAAGGGAATAAAAGAGTTAACATTTACATTTTCAATGTAAAGAAATAAAAGAGTTACATCTTTTTTTTAGGAAAAGGAAAATATAATAGAAAATATTATTTTTCTAATGTAAGAAAAATAAAAAGAAACCATTCATATTTCTTTATGTAAAGAGAAAAGAATAAATGACATTATTTTCCAATAGATAAGAAAATAATATGCGTAACCCGAGGTTGGATTGAGTTGTGATGTAAACCTGCCCGGACCCGCCCGGCTGTCCAGTAATCACAACAATACCTATCCAATGTGAGAGGTTAAAGCATATTCTAATTTTCTAAATTTACATTTCATATATGTAAATTTCTTCAAAATATTTAGTATAAATAAAACATAGAAAGAAAAAGAAAAACATTTATTTACATTATATAAATAAGAGATTAAATAAATTACATTTTTATATGTAATTAAAAGAAAATGTTTTACACTGTAAAGAAAATTACATTTTATGTAATTAAGATTATAAGGAAGAATTTACATTTTATGTAATTAAGAATAAATAGAATAAGAATTTATTTACATTTTTTTCCCTATGTAAATATAAAGAATAAAAATAATAGTTAGGTGAATAAGTATTTATTTACATTTTCTTATGCAAATAAAAAGGATTAAAAGAATAATTATATGAATAGGATTTATTTACATTATCTTATGTAAATAAAAAGAACCAATTTGTAAATGGTAATTATTTACATTTTCTTAAGTAAATAATAAAAAGAAAGGTTAGAATTAACATAAGATATTCTTTTTATGTTAAAAAGGAATATTAGGAAAGAAGTAAAGAAATACAATTATTTACATTTACTATGTAAATAGGATTTGCAAAGGAAATTGAAAACTATTTATTTACAAATAGTGTAGACAAATATGAATAAAGAATTAGATACATTTATTTACAATTAATGTAAATAAATATAGCAAAAGAAAAGTAATACATTTATTTACATTTAGGTAAATAAATAAGAAAAAGATAAGAATATATTTATTTACATTTGGGTAAATAATTAGGATAAGAAAAAGATATAATTTATTTACATTTAGTGTAAATAAACTAAAATATAGAAAAGATATAATTTATTTATGTTTAGGTAAATAAAACAAATGTAGAAAAAGTATGATTTATTTACATTTAGTGTAAATAAAACAGAGATATTAAAAGTGATATTTTTTATCGTCATTTTAGATGCGATAAAAAGAATAGACTTTTGAAATTGAAATCGCCAAACGACTTATATTTATATTTATATAAATATAAATTATAAATTTAACGAATCGCGCGCGGTAGTTCGCGTATCGGCAATCGTAACTTTAAACAGTTATACCCGAAAGATCCGACCGTCGGATTTTCCCAAAACTGGAACCGTTAGGACCACTTTGGGAAGATCTTTCCAACGATATAAACTTCGTCAAAATCCAACGGTCAGATTTCAAGATATGTATTTGGTTGAAAACAGCGCCAGGGTCGCCCATTGACCCGAAGCGTCGTTAAATTAATTTAGGCTATTTTTATATATAAATAAGAACAGCGATAGGTCGTTATCAAATATTAATAACGATATGAAATGTTTTCAAAATTATATATATATATATATATATATATATATATATATGTATATGCGAGAATCATTTGAGAAGACCGAGTTCAATCTCATCTCAAATGATTATACGACGTTCTAAGTCGAAGATTTAAAGACGGCGATTGAAGACCGTCGATCTTCACATCGAATGGATGTGTTGCTACTGAGACCCATGAGAGGAGTAGCTACCTTGAAAGGGTTTCAGTGGTGGCCGTTCAGACGTAGTGTTGATTTGTACGGATTTGACTTTCGCTCAGACCCAGAGCATAAGTTTATAAATAGAATGTATGTCTGACGTTGTAGTCCTTTATACTACATTCGTTGATCTCTATTAATATATATCTGTTTGGTGATTAACACCCTTCTCTGAGACATACGAGCTTAGAGGTTATATATTGGTAGAAATCAATGATATGGTTGGACTGACAATGTGGCATGCCAAGATGCATGGATCAAGGCTTTTGTTGAAAAGCAGGCCTTGTGGTTGATGATCAAAGCACGGCCTGTTTAGGCGTAGCTTTGTGTATAGCGTGACTTCGCGAGCCTCACACCCCGGTATGAGTCAAAAACGGGATACGGACTGCAGGGAGTGCACACGTTTCTTTCTAGCTAGAGTAGTGTCAGTGACCTACCAGCCCTGACATTTTACATATGTGGATGATGGATTTTGAGGTACCTCGTGTTTTATAGGCCGTTGGTGGTCATACTATAGGTCCAAAGGGACCGGGAAACGTGTGTTCAGGCATAACTAATCCACTGCCCATAGGCGGGGACCGGCCCTGAAGATCCAAGGGTTCACTGCGGGGGATCCTGAGGCATTTGCTAGAATGTCTCGAATCGGAGAGGAGCTTGCCCCTAGCCTCGACTCATGATGGAATCCAAATTTCCAATACGTCCTTGCGGTTTTGATTGTAGAACTAGTATTGGCGACATGCTATATGGTAACCATGCCGTCTAGGATTGATACTTATGATTCAAATCTTTTTATTGAAACATATATACACTAATAATAATATCAAATCCGTTTTATACGTATCAAGCATCTTTTGACCATTATAAGGTAAAACCCTATCCTCTGGTGTGCGTTGCATTGTGTGATGGGACCTGGGTCTTATAATGGTTTCATTTTTCCAAAAAGACATTGCGTTGTTTAACGATTTACTTTATTATGCACGGCAATCCATTAGAGTAAACCCGTTCCGCGTTAGCGGCGTGGTCCTTGGATTTGCCTTATTACTATTAGTTAAACTAGTTAAGAATTCTCACACCAGTCCCATGACTGACTCGTAGTTTGTTTCACTTTGCAAACTCGGGTGCCCTCTTTTCCACACGGGCAGTCGAGTAGCTTTTTGCAGATATCTCTCTCTTTAGCAGGATCCTGGATCGAAGCCTAAAGCTGTGTCCAGAGCTTAGAAGTCTTCCGCTGTTTAATGTATTAAATCTGTTGTAATTTATCTTCCGCTGTAGTTTACTTTATTTGTACTCTGATATTCTGTACTCTGATGTTATATTATTATAATGTAATAAAAGTCTTCTGTTATTGTTCTAATGTTTTGTATTCCCCAAAGTTAAAGTATTCGAAGATTTCCAACCTTTGGGTCAGACCTGTGTGGTTTATGGTCGATTCAAAGAGCGGGAATTTCCGGGTCTTTACATAATGATTCGTATTTCTGCGCAAATTTGGGTCGGGGGTAGTGTATTTAGCCAACTAAGATAGTACGGAAATTCGGGCCTACAATTGGTATCAGAGCTTAGGTTCAGCGAACATCTAGGATTTGGTGAGGGTTTACTCATTAGAGAAAGTGTCAGTAGAACCCTAGAATGAGTTTGAGTGTATATATATGAGAGCGCGTATTTGTTAGTTAATATAAAAGTTGTTGTCGTAATATATAAAAGTGAATATGCTATTGTAATATTTTGTTTAGTCCCACATTATGGGGATAAGTTTAACATCAGCTCCAAAGCCTATATATAAAGGAGCCAATGTAATAGAAATTATATATACTTGAATCAATAGAAATAAAAGTCTCTCCTAATCATTTATGTTCACTCTAATGACTTTTCATTTATTGTGCATTCTATTTTATTTATAACACGTTATCAGCATGAGATTCCAACAGAGCTATTTTTTTTTTTGAAACGTCTTGATCTACATCTATGAATTTGTGAGGTACATAATTTTTATTTGAGTATTATTAATTCATGGATTTCTAGATTTGTTCTGCAATTATTTTCTTCTGTTTGAGAATCTTCGATTAACGGATCTATGAATTTTTGTTATCTTCTATTCTTCTAGATTTGATTCAAACTTCTAGATCCGTTTTTCCAAAAATTTTGTAGATCTAGAATGGGTTCTAAAAGATCTATATTTTTTTAGATCTAATTATTTTTATTGATCCTACGTATGTGTCTAGATTTATTCTTTCAATTTTCTATGAATCTAATTTTGATTTTTCCAAATCCAATTTGATGGAGATTCAATTATATATGTATTTTTTACATTACTGATGATGTATATCTAGTTTTATCCTTTCTGATTTACTATTACTTTTCTTATGTGATTCTTTTGGATAGATTAAAGATAGAATATCTCATGAAAAAAAAAAGATTTTTTTATGTATACCCAACAAAGACAGAATATCTATTGAAAAAAATGATTTTTTTTGTATATCCAACAGAATTATGGGTATAAAATATAATGATGTAGCATTTAAATTCAATAGCAATATTTATTTAGCACCGGAAGTGAGATTGAAAACTCATGATGTAAACAAATTATTTCAAATGAGGAACCTGAAGTTCATATGTAAATGACCTGAAGTTCATATACAATTTTTTTTCTTCAAATGAGGAACCTCAAGTTCATATGCAAATAAGGAATCTAAAGTTCATATGCAAATGAACTGAAGTTCATACGACTTGAAGTTAATATATAATTTCTTTTAAATGAGGAACTTGAAGTTCATATGAAAATGAGGAACCTGAAGTTCATATGCAAATGAGAAACTTGAAATAAAGTCTCAAAGCGTATAATTGCATTTAATATTTGCTTATAGTAAATGATCTATAATAGGAAAGATTTGAAAAATTGGTGAAAGGAAAAGTTTCAATATAAGGCAAAAGGCATATATTCCAATTTTGTGCCATGCATAATTTCTTAAAGAAATTTATTGTTAGAAGAGATCATTAAAAAAATATTATTTTTTGAAGAAAAATAGTAAAATGACTCTCATATGTGAATAAAA
The DNA here is from genome assembly GCA_030737875.1 of Allium sativum. Classification (NCBI taxonomy): domain Eukaryota; kingdom Viridiplantae; phylum Streptophyta; class Magnoliopsida; order Asparagales; family Amaryllidaceae; genus Allium; species Allium sativum. The sequence continues at coordinate 252,061,800 of CM060927.1, read as the reverse complement.
GAACAATGTAGAGGATTTGCTTCAGTTTAAAATATACAAAGGTAATATGTAAAATTATAATAAAACCTGAAGTTTTAATACAGTAATTTTAGAACATATCATATTTCCAGAAGAAATATTTTATCATTTCTTAGAAAAACTATATTATAAAGAGAATATTCATCTCAAAGACCATATGAAGTTAAGATCTAATTGATCTTAATTTAGCACACCTAAAATGAATGCAGAAGTTTTTTTTTTTATAGAAATGAAAATTTTAGAACTTGGAGTTTCTATAATGGTAAGAGATAGTTTGGATGTAAAAAGAAAGATCTAAAAGATCTATATATGGATTCTATAATTTGAATCTAAAACATGTAATTTTTATGTTTGTTACTTTTATGTATAGATCTGCAAATTTTTTGAATTATTCATATTAAAGATTGTAAAATCTCAGTTCTATAATTATGCATTTCTACTCAATTCTCGTTCAGGTATTATGTATATATATGGTATTTTAGAAAATTTGATTATTGGGAAATGCAGTACAACTATAAGTTGTTTATTTCAGTTTTGTCATTGATCAATACTATAGCTAGATCCAAATTTTGTTCTGTTGATTTAAGTAATTTTTTTTTGATTCATATATTTAGACCGTATAATGTTTATTTCCGTTATTTTTATAATAAATGCATTAAATGTATCGTTATGGTAATATATATATTGTACTACCATATTATTATAAATGTATTAAAAGCATTAGTTATTGTAAGTTAAATGGTGTATGTTTGCGTTTGGAATAAGAACAGACATATGTATTATTACTCGATGTATTTGGCAAGTAATATCTAATGTAATGGAAGAAGTTGTATAGCTCATATCTGAGATCTTAAGTCCTGAATTAAGGAAAAAGAAACTTTTTGATGAAGTTTACAGTTTGAAATCTTGACAATTAGCAAGAATGTAAAAACTCCTAAATTAGAAGTATGTTAAAGGATTAAGAACCCGAAGTTCATCACAAATTATTAAACTTGATATACATATGTATGAGTGTATATATGCATATAAACTCGAAGTTCCTCGATCAATAAACTTAAAATACTTCATAATTTAAAAACTTGAGCATATTCGGAACTGAGTGAAATAATAAAATTATATTTCTTGAAGAAGTTACATCATATGCGACAATCATAATGCAACCAAAGATTGCACAATTTTCAAAATGAGTTATGTCTTGCTTATATATTTACATATTGTATTAAAGAATAAATACAGTTTAACAATTTGAAGTTGTTTATATTTTTACTTGAACCATAAGTTTAATATAGTTTAACTTAAAATTGTTTATATATTTTATTTGAATCAGATATTCAATACAGTTCCAAACCAAATGTTTTGGACATTATAATACGATCGTTAAGATTCGCATTGACATTTCTAGATAAGAAAATTGGTTGGAACCTTATAAACAATTTTTTCTAAAATCGATAACTCGAATGAGAAGGAATATGCAAATCAATTACATATGTAATATGTGTACGCATGTATGTACACATATATGCAAATACTTATTTAACAACCTGAAGTTGTTATAATCTCATATTATAAATTAAGAATACAATATTTAGTAATTCAAAATGTCAATTGACATCAATATTGAATGACCTGAGGTCATGTGCATATTCAAATGATAGAAAATTCCTCTAAGTTACCAGATCAATGAAAGGGAATAAACAATACAATATGAATGCATCTAATCAACTAATAAGAGCATTATCATCCTACAATTGAAATACATCTAATGTATTTACTATCTATAATGCGATATTGGATCAAAAATGAGAATCCAAGGAAAGTTTATTGTTTAATGTGACAATGTTTATCAACATCGAGGGGGAGGAAAAAGGGATCACTGGTGTTAAATATTTGCTAACATGTAGAATTATGCAAAGTATTAAGTAACTTGCATAAATTACCAATTATGTCCCTAATAGACTTTCTCCAATATATGTTTGAATCCCTGAAGGACCAAAAGTGTAAATCACAGCTGAAAATATGGTATAAAAGTCAATTCAAAATATATTTGGAGTAAGTCATAAAAATGCAAAATAAATGAAGTAAATGTTTCTAAAGAAACACTTAAGGGTGCTTTGAAAGAGACCCATGACATGATTGTCAAAATAACCCCAGAAGTGGTTTATGTACCTAAAGCATGATACATTTTGAGATCTCAATAAATCGTGTATAGAACTGACAATAAATAATCATCGATGGTAAATTAATAAATAATTAAGAGCTTATAAATGGAATAAAAATCCCATATTAGAGAGAAATATGATTGGCCATCATGAAATTCTCCTACATAAGAAATGGACTTGTAGTCCATAAGATATGAACCTGTAGTCCATAAGAGAAAATTAGAAATGTATAAAATGACAAAAGCATACTAAAGTTACTGAAGCACCATATAGTGTCAACAACATGTTATTATCCATGAGCATTGTAACTTCAGAGATAATTGAACTGATTAAAATAGTGAAAGTGTTTGAAACGTTTACAACACCCTGAAGGTATAAAAGATGAAAGTATACAAATTCTAGAAGAATTTAAATAACTTTGGTAGTGATAAATAATGCAAACAACAAGAAAGGTATATTACAACATTCTTTTAGGTATTGTTGTGATGAAAATCTTGATATAATTCATGATGAGTAGATCACTTCCTGCTTTCAAGAATTATTGTAATGAAACTCTTAATATCCGTTGAAGTGGTAGTTGTGATATGCAAAACTTATTATAATATATAAGTTCCTGAAGAATATAAATAAAATTTGTTATTATAAAGGAAATCAAGAACATGGACGATATATTACAACATTATTCTAAGTATTGTTGTAATGAAATCTTGATATAGTTCAAGATGAGTAGATTACTTCATTCTTAGTGTTGTAGTAATGAAAATCTTGTTATACTTCATTCTTCTAAGTATTGTTGTAATAAAAATCTTGATATACTTCAACACGAGTAGATTACTTCCTGCTTAGTGTTGTTGAAATGAAAGTAGTCTTATTCATCAAATGTGTATTGCAATATGCTAGCCCGATTAAAACACAAAATTATAAGCACATGAAGTGTATTCATAAATGAATATTAGTAGTGTACAATTCATAAAAAGAAGGCGTTTTAAATAAGAAAACATGCCCGAAGCATGGAAATGCACATGAAGTATTTAAAGAAAAATTTCATTAAGAAGTATCTGTAAGCAATTTGAGTTATTGAAAGAAGAACACAAATTCAGAGAAAATTATTAAATCAAGGGGAGTATCCATAAGTATGTTATAACACACTCTTTTTCCTTAACTAAGTTTTCCCCACTAGGTTTTCTTAACAAGGTTTTAATGAGGCATTGTCATGATCCATAAGTATCAACCCAAAAGTAACATACAAAAATAAGTTATAATGTACTCTTTCTCCTTATTTAAGATTTTTCCCATTGGGTTTTTCTTATTAAGGTTTTAACGAGGCACTACATTGTTGCAGAAGTATCATACTCCTTTTGACGTAGTAAATATGACATTTTATATTGTATTCTGTTTCCTTCACTAAAATTTTTCCATTAGGTTTTTCTTAGTAAGGTTTTAACGAGGCAACATTTTGATCCAGAAGTATCAAACATCTTTTAATGCAGTAAACTATTATTTATGAAGACAGAGCAGTTTGCATGGATCAAATTCATGTCAATTATATCAAGAGTGATAGGATGGAGCACATTTCTTCTAAATTTCTCTTCATACATGAATGAAAGGATAACAAGAAAGAGGAGAAATAAATTCAGTTTCAGGAAAAGCGGGTAGATCTGCTCTCAAAGGCAATTTCCAAATCAACTTTCTAGAAGATGATGTACAAAACTGGCATGCGTTGACTACATCAATAGAATAATTGAATAATGAGTTACAAATATGGGGGAGTATATAAAATTATGCTATAACGTACTCTTTTCCTTCACTAATATTTTTCCCATCTGGTTTTTGTTAGTAAGGTTTTAATGAGGCATTATGTGACGATACGGATTTCGCCCGGACCTAATCGATCGCTAAATCGACCAAGACCGTTCAAGTCCCGCATACGCAAACTTTGAGCATACAACACATCAGAACAAATAACATAATACTTTTATAAACATTATAATAATGTTACATCAGAATACAGAATATCAGAGTACATCGAATATAATACAGCGGAAGATAAATTTACAACAAATTAATACAATGTAGCGAAAGACTGTCTACGCTCTGGACACAGCTTTAAGCTTCAATCCAGAATCCTGCTCAATAAATAAATATCTGCAAAATAAACCACTCAACTGCCCATGTGGAAAATAGGGGCACCCGAGTTTGCAAGTGAAACAAACTACGAGTTAGTCATGGGACTGGTATGAGAAATCTTACTCCACTTATTTAATAATATTAAAGCTAATCACAGGACCACGCCGCTAACGTGGAATAGGTTTACTCTATTGGATTGTCAGTGCATAAACAACAACCATAAATAAACTTATGGATCTACAATGCATCATACAACATGCAAAAAAAAATTCCAATCTACCCATTTAGGCTTAATCCCTAAACTTAGATTTCAAAATGTAATTCTCTTTACAGAAATTATTCCTTTAGACTTTATTTCCCGATTTCTTATTTCAAATCATTTGAAATACATATCTAGCTTTTGTATCAAAGTAGATTTCACTTCGGGATCTCAAAACAAAATCTTTGGAAATATGAATTCCAAAAAAAATGCATAAAATTAAAATGCAACCAAATATCGGACTCTCCTTAATCAAGGCTACAGGACTCACCTCGCAAATCGATATATATATATATATATATGTGTGTGTGTGTGTGTGTGTGTGTGTGTGCGTGTGCGTGTGCACCTCCCATCTAGGAGTAGGCTATACTGACAATGCACCATCCCACATAATCGGGAAAGACATACACCACCCTCATCCACCACCATCCCCTGTGTTTTAGCCGTCTGGGTCACTCGCGTCTTTAGCCACATACTAAATCATTTCATATCCCAAAGTGTGGAAAATCATTTCACAACATAATAATCACAAGTACTTTCAAATCTATAGTACTTAACATTAGCAATTCATACATATGATCAGTCACTATTAATCACATAACCTTTAAGCTCGTACGTCTCAAAGAAGGGTGTTAAGCAAGAGAATAAATTCCCTGCTACCAAACAGATATATCATCAATAGAAACTAATCGGTTACGCAATGAACCACAATTTAAAACACATAATACTTTTCTAAATCATTTCAGAATTATCGGGTTTAGTCCTCAAAAATCATTTCTGTTTTATAAAACATTTTTATAAAACATTCCCTGTCTAAAATCGGGAATAACATTTGTTTTGACTTAAGAAAAACACGTTTCAAAAGTCATTCATTAATTTTGAAATGAAACAAACAACATCGCTAAACACCTGATAGTCAAATCGTGAAGTGTTTTACAAGGTGTTAGCACATAGATATTTTACCCAACCAAATGCTAAATGTAAAATCATATTTTGCTCATAAACTAGTCGAGTATAATCCAAACGATCAATCAATCACAATCCATATCAATAACCAAGTATATTTGGTTCAATCACATTTCATGTTACAATAAAAGAGTATTTTATTGCCTACACATTTTCTACATTTCATGTTACAATAAAAAAGAGTATTTTATTGTCTACACATTTTCTACATTTCATGTTACAATAAAAAGGAGTACTTTATGGTCTACACATTTTTACATTTCATATGCATACAATAAAAAGAATATTTTATAGTCTATGCATCCTATGTTTAACATGACAAATAGAAAGAAGAAATTTTTATTTGCATAAAAATTTCTATAATTCTAATGACAAATAAAAAGAAAATTTTATTTGCATAACAATTCCAGTGTTTCTAATGACAAATAAAAGAATATTTTATTTGCATAACAAATTCTATGTTTCTAATAAAAATAAAAAGAATATTTTGCACAATAGTTCCAATATTTTTAATGACAAATAAAAGAATATTTTATTTACATAACAATTCCAATATTTCAAATGACAAATAAAAGAATATTTTATTTGCATAACAATTCCAATGTTTCTAATGACAAATAAAAGAATATTTTATTTGTCTATAATTCCAATGTTTCTAATGACAAATAAAAGAATATTTTTTTTTTTTGCATAACAATTCCAATTTTGTCATGACAAATAAAAGAATATTTTATTTGTCTACATATTTTCTACTTTTCTAATGACAAATAAAAAGAGTATTTTGTCTACATAACATGTTCCATATTGCTAATGACAAAATATAAAGAGAATTTTGTCTACATAACATGTTCTATATTTCTAATGACAAAATAAAAAGAGAATTTTGTCTACATAACATGTTCTATATTTCTAATGACGAAATAAAAAGAGAATTTTGTTTGCATGATATGTTTTACATTTCTAATGTCAAATAAAAAGAAGAATTTATTTGCATATATATTTCCAATGTTTTCTAATGACAAATAAAAAGAGATTTTATTTGAATGACATGTTTTACATTTCTAATGTCAAATAAAAAATATATTTATTTGTCGATATGTTCTACATTTCTAATGACAAATAAAAAGAAATATTTATTTGTCTACAAGTTTTACATTTCTAATGACATTTAAAAGCAATATTTAATTGTCTACATGTTTTACATTGCTTATGTATAAATGTTTGCGAACAAATTAAACAATTGTAAACAACTATAAAATCCGTTCAGCTTTCCTAAACAACAAGGATTATTGTAGAGGAAAGCCGAACGGATTTTACAATTGTTTAATTTGTTCACAAACAAATTTTGGCGCCGTTGCCGAGGACCAATTTTTTTTTTTTAATCCTTCGGGTTATATTTAATTTTAATTTTAATTTTATTTTCTCTGTAGTTTTCTTTCATATTTTATTTTTTTGGTTCCCTTTTGTTTTCAAGCGTAGAGAGAAAAAAGAAAAAAATCTTGATTGGTTTGATTTGGTGTTAGTCAATGATACTGTAATCTTCGTACTAAAAAAAATTTTTGCAAAATTTTGTTTGATTTCTTTCCTGATTTCGATATCTTTCCCATTTCTTATTCCATTTCTAGTCTGTACATTTCTTTTCTACAAGTAAAAAAAATCTTGCCTTTTGTTTTTTCATTTCTCTCCTTTTTTTTAGTACAATTTCTTCTCTTTTCTTTCACAAATTTCTTTTCTTTCAATTCCCACAAATAAAAAAAAATTGTGTTCCTTTTCCTTTCATGTTTTCATCACCAAAGTTCTGCCAATCACACAATCTCCCCTTCACAAAAGAATCCTCCCTCTGTAACACCCCGTGAATTCTATAACATTAAGATTCACAAATTAAAGTGTAATTAATTATAATTAAAGAATTAAGGGAAATGGGTTACGCCATTGCGTTCGTCTCGGAATTCTGCTTGAGATAGAGTCCGAGTTTGCGTGAATCGGACTCCGTATGAAGGAGTTATGACCTTCGGAAGTTTCAGAATAAAATTTAAAATTCAAACAACTCGGTTTCAAGTTCAAAATTCGAAAAACAGGTTCAAACTAGGCTGGGCGGGAAAATTCCCGCCCAGCGACCAGGTCGACCATAGGGTCGACCATGATGTCGACCTGGTCACCCCAGGTCAACCATAGTGTCGACCTGGGTGTCGACCTGCCAGTCGACATACATGGTCGACCTGGCTGGCTGGGTCTGGCTCGAATTTCGGTGTGTCATTAGGGCTGACATGTCACCTCTTAATTGGCTCTTTGAACTTTGCATGGTCTAGATTCCTCCTGTCTTCATCTGACGGCTCAAAACAGTTTAAAAATCTATATATACACCCTAAGTCTCAACTAAGAATTCACACAAAAAAATAAGATTGGAGTCGTCATGCTGCCAGGAAGGAATTGAGCGTAGCCGTCAAGAGAGAGGAGCTTAGAGACGAATCAAATTAAGAAGAAGACTAAGCTTAATCAAATTAATCAACGCAACTTTAATCTACCCCAAGGAGCGCATCTCAATTTCAGAATTCAGAATTCAAGATCTGCATTCGTTGTAAGTATAGTGACCTTTCAGAATATGAATAAAAACTGTGACGTAATTCGATGTAAATGAAAATAGAATTGTGTTATTGTATGATAATGATATAAATTATGTGTATTGTAATGATTCTGTCATGACTTGTGTATTGATATTTGTGGCCTAAATTGATTGATGCAAGCCTATTGAACAATTGTATATGAAAACAATGGCACTTGCAAGTTTGTGGCAAAAACTAGAATTTGATCCCTTTATGTTTGGCATGGACTATATACATTCTCTAAGTCTAAATTAAGGCTTATGTAAACATGTTCTAGATTTGAGAACTTTTATGCCTACATGACCCAAAACCTATGAACACATTGTTATGTTTATTTGCAAGTATAATTGGATCTATGTTAAGTATCGTTTGGGTTACATAAACTATGCAAGTTCATGTTGAAATAGGATGTATGATTAGATGTTAAAATTGGACATTTTGGTGAATATACAACATGCTAGTTTTGTGGTTGACATTATGCCAAGTTAAACATGTTTAAACCCAAGTTTGTATAAGCCTAAACTATGCCATTTCATATGTCACATACTTAGTTATACTTTGATTTGAATGCAAGTTCACATGACCTATAATTTATGTTAGTTGAATCGATAAATTGCAAGTTCATGCGCCACACACCTTTATGTATTGTGAAATATTACATGTTCTTGATTTCCCTTTTTCTTCTCACGTTTAAAACGTTGGGCTGAATTGTGTCGAGCCCAACATTTGTTATAATGTTGCGAACGTACAAACGAGGGTAATAACGTTGGGTGTAAAACATGAAAATATATGTTGGCATGGTTGGCACATGCCAACGACAATGACATTCAAGCGGTATGAATTGTTATACCCAAGAACAAAGGACATGACATATACAAATAATTGAGAAGTAATAAAATATGTAAATTTAGAAAACACAGTATGCTTAACCTGAGGTTGGATTGAGTTGTGACGTAAACCTACCCGGACCCGCCCGGCTGTCCAGTAGTCACAACAATACCTATCCAATGTGGGTGGTTAAGCATTGAGCCTAATAAGGACCCGAGGTTAGGCTGAGCTACATTGTAAACCTGCCCGGAATCGATCAGCACATCCAGTAACCGTAGCAATATCTGTCTAATGTGAGTGGTCAGGTGCTTTAAGAGGCAAAAGACAGATGGTAGGGTTAAGTCAACTATCAACACTTAACCAAATTCAATATGTTAACAAGAATTGATGGGTGAGGTTAGGTAAATACAGAAACTTAACCACTTAACATGTTTGACTAGAAAACCCTAGTAATGAGGGACCCGTTTCAGCAGTAACCTAAGTTAGGTATCATGGTACTCTGAAACTAGGCAGGGTGGGGCACGATTACTGGGCTGATTGTAAGCGGTCAAAATGACGGCGGTGGGTGCACAGTGTAGGTTCTAACAGAGTGCGGGCGTGCACACACTCCGGAGCAGAAAAACAGGGCATTGGGGGCACCAGTAGTATAACCTATGCCTTCTAGAATTGTGTCGAGGCCGCCACCATGGGTCTTGATACACCCCATGGTGGGACCAGCATAGGTATCTACAATTATTGGGTGCCGTATGACACATGTTTACGCGAGTAGGAGCCGATCTTTAAAAAATGGGGATCACTTCACCCTCAGCATGGGGTGCCAGTTAGAATAAGCTCAAGTAGGTGCAGAGACATAGTGTGGGTGCGATAGTACATTCAATTCTAAACTACACTTCCTTAGCTTGTGATACTTGCCTGTTTTCAGTTTATATCTATCATGCCCTTTTTCTTATTCACATACTGAAGAGTCACTAGATTTACTCAGGCTTTATGTCTGACTCTATTTTCTTTTCGTCTTCTTTTCTTTTGTTCCCCCCCGGTCTACAGGGAGGAAATAGCTCAGCTCAGTCAGACACTTTGTATGCTCCAAGACTGTAGATGTATGGTTTGGATCTCTTTTGCTTGGATTATGGCTTTGGATATCACTATGGGGATTTTTGTTACTTTATTTATGTTTTATGCTTCTTTAATAATCAAGACAATAATGAGGTTGTAATGTTGGAAGTATTTTGAGACAATTATGGAAATGTTTTGTTTGAACACGTATTGATGAAATAAAAGTCTGTTTGGTTTCCGAGTTTGAAATATGTGTATTTATATCTATCTTGTGTTTATCTGTGGCTTTTACTTATAAACCTCCACCAAAGTTAAGGCATTCCCTTTGTGAGTGACCTTAACGGAGGTGGGGTGTTTTGCTTGGTATCAGAGGATAGGTTTACCAGACTAGATAAAAGTTTTTGAAACTATTTTCAAAAAGGAAGTTTAAAGAAGCATTTTTCAAGAAAAACGTGTTATATTTTTAAAAAGGCATAATCCCGCAAATCCATGTGCACTATCTCTCTCTATCCTTCATTTTGAATCTTTCCTTTCTGTTTCAGCATGTCTGGGGACCTTACTCCCCAGCTACAGATGCTTTTACTCCTCCTTCTCCTCCTCTACGTGAACCAGCAAATGTAAGAATCGCCGAACAAGAAGACGGATAATAGTCAAGGAGGAAAGGACCACAACAATAATAACAAGACATGTGAGAAAAGGAAATGTTATTTCTGTGGCATTGTTGGACATGTGGTAAACGACTGCAGAAAGAAGAAGAGGAAGATGAGTGCTACTCGCTTCCATTGCGGTGAGGCTGGACACATGGCTAAGGACTGCCCAAAGAAGCGAGGGTAGGGACAGAAGGCTGGATCCACTTTAGGGGGTCAAGTTCATGCACTGGTGGCACCTTCACAGGAACAAGGTAGTAATATTTCTTTAGAAAGTGTAGTCTATCCTTGTGATCATCCAGTTCGCACACTTTTTGACTCTGGCGCATCACACTCCTTTATTTCATCTGCCTTAGTAGAATCTCTACATCTAGACACTAGTATGGTAGAGGATCCCTTAGTAGTTTCAAATCCAATTGGGGGCTCCACTTATTTTTCAATGGTTTGTTTGGGTTTGAAAATCTCTATTCTCAGCATTGAGTTTAGTTGAAATGCCTTTGTTTTGGGATTCTCGGGATATGGTTTGATCTTAGGCATGGACTGGTTATCCAGTAATGGTGCCATTCTTGATTGTGAGAAAAGAGTAGTTAGACTCTTGACTCGGCTTGGTAACACTCTAGAAATTTCTTGTAATCTATTGAATGCTGTTATGCTTAGTTATCTAGAGTCGCTTGATGCTTCTGATGAGAATTTGCAGTCAGTTAGAATAGTCTGGGAATATCCGGATGTCTTTGAGGAGGTGAAAGGCTTACCTCCGAGGCGGGAAATAGACTTCCGCATATATCTTGTGGATAATGCAAAGCATGTAGCTTTACCTGTCAGACACATGGCTCCAAAGGGGAGAAAGGAGCTCAGTAAGCAGGTTAAAGAACTTCTCGAAAAGGGGTTCATTAGATGGAGCATTTCGGAATGAGGTGCTCCAGTGGTGTTCGCAACCAAAGCAGACGGTTCGCTTCACCTTTGCGTCGACTATAGGGAGTTAAAAAAATTGACCAAGAAAAATAGGCACCCTCTTCCTCGAATCGACGATTTGTTTGATCAGCTTATAGGTGCGTCGGTCTTCTCCCAACTTGATCTGGCAACTGGGTTCCATCAGCTAAGAGTAGCTGAAGACAGCATTGATAAAACGGCGTTCAGAACCCCAGACGGTTTCTTCGAGTGGCTTGTCATGCCTTTCGGCTTGACAAACGCACCCGCTTATTTCGTAGACCTAATGAGCAGGGTGTTCAGAGAATTCCTCAACAAATTTGTGGTTGTCTTCGTAGATGATATCTTAATCTTCTCAAAGAATGAGGAAGAACATGCTCAGCATCTGAAAGAAATCATGGATACTCTCCGTGCACATCAACTAAAAGCCAAATTCTCCAAGTGCCACTTTTGGAGAAAGAAGGTAAGATTTCTGGGGCATATAGTGTCCAAAGAGGGGTTGGCTATGGACCCCGCGAAAGTGGTGGCAGTGCAAGATTGGAAGACACCAAGAAATGCAACCGAAGTTTGAAGCTTTCTTGGGCTAGCTGGTTTTTACCGAAAGTTTATTAGGGATTTCGCGAAAATCTCAGCTCCACTCACAAGGCTAACAAAGAAGAATCTGGCGTTCACTTGGGATTTGGACTGCGAGTTTGCTTTCCAACAATTAAAAAGGGCTCTCACAACAGCCCCAGTTCTGACTTTGCCAGATGGAAGAAAAATGTTCACAGTATATACGAATGCTTGTGGTACGGGGCTAGGCGCTGTTTTGATGCAAGAAGGGTGGGTAGTAGCTTATGGTGGAAGGCAATTGGAAGTTCATGAAAAGAACTACCTAACCCATGATCTTGAGTTAGCCGCCATCGTCTTTGTGCTTAAGTCTTGGCGCCATTATCTCCTAGGTGAGAAGTTCGAATTATACACTGACCATAAATCGTTGAAATATCTATTCTCGCAGAAGGATCTTAACTTGAGGCAGCAAAGATGGATGAAGTTTCTTGCCTCGTATGAATTTGAAATTTCCTATACTCCCGGCAAAGGCAACGTAGTAGCAGATGCGTTGATCCGAAAGAAACTGACCTTAAGCCCTCTCTTTGTGGAAAGACAAAGCTTGGAGTATATAGCCAGTTTTAACTTTAGGCCCTCCTCGGATTTTGTACAGGGTTTGTTAGCATCTCTCGAAGTACGCCCTACTCTCTTGGACTCAATGGGGACTGCACAACGTGAAGACCCTCAGCTTGTTGATGTGATTGGTAAACTTATTAGGGGTGAGACTTCTAGTCACCTCGGTATATACGCCATCGCTGATAAGGGTTTTCTGAGGCGAGATGGAAGATTATGCGTCCCACAAGCAAGGGAGTTGACAAAGAAGGTTCTCGAGGAAGCGCATCATTCCAAGATGACTATACACCCTAGCGGTGATAAGATGTACAAGGATATAAAAAGGACTTTCTTTTGGAGCGGCATGAAAAAGGACGTGGCAAATTTCGTTTCTAAGTGCAAGACCTGCCAACGGGTCAAGGCGGAACAGAAGAAGCCTGGAGGACTACTTCATCCTTTAGAGGTCCCACAGTGGAAGTAGGATAGCATTTCAATGTACTTCATTGATGGACTACCTAGGTCGAGAAGAGGCAATACTAGCATTTGGGTAATAGTGGATAGACTTACTAAAAGCGCCCACTTTATACCTGTTAAAAGTAGAAGGACTACCTCATCTCTAGCATCTCTTTATCTCAAGGAAATAGTTCGACTCCATGGGATACCCTTTAGCATTGTTAGTGACCGAGACCCTATCTTCACAAGTGAGTTTTTGCGGAGTTTGCAAGAAGCTGTAGGCACACAGCTATGTTTGAGCATGGCCTATCACCCCCAAACCGATGGCCAGACGGAAAGGGTGAATAGAGTTTTAGAGGATCTTTTAAGATTTTGCGTTCTTGACTTTGGAGGGACATGGGAGGATCACCTTCCTTTGGTGGAATTTGCCTACAACAACAGCTACCAAGCTACCATAGGCATGGCACCCTTCAAAGCCGTGTATGGAAGACCGTGCAAATCACCAACTTGTTGGTGAGAGTCTACAGATAAACTTATACTTGGGCCAGACATGATTCGAGAGACTTCGGAGAAAGTGGACCTGATACGAAGGAGAATGAAGACTGCCCAAGACAGACATAAATCCTACGCCGACAAAAGAAGGACCGACCTTGAGTTTGAGGTTGGGGACAGGGTTTTCCTTAAGGTATCTCCTTTAACGAACGTCGTTTGCTTTGGATCGGCAGGAAAGCTAGCACCAAAATTTGTAGGACCGTTTCCTATCATCGAGAAGGTTGGGAAGATGGCCTATAGATTAGAGCTACCCGAGAGACTGGCCGGTGTTCACAACGTCTTTCATGTTTCTCACCTCCAGAAGTGTTTGCATGAGTCTGCGGAAGTGGTGGAACCTAACATTCTAGAAGAAGCCGAAGTGGAACGTGAAGCAACTGTGAGGAGAGTTCCAACCCGCATCTTAGGAAGACACGACTTAGGAAACTGAGGACAGAATACACGCTGCCTACCCTTTTCTTTTTGAGGGTACATCTTTGATCTCTCTTTTTCCTTAAGTTATTCCTTATCTATCTCTTTAGGTATATCTCCTCAGTCCTTTTCCTAACTCCCTAGGTAGAAAACAAATGGATGCACACATGTATTTGAAAACATGTTATGGATGATGGCTACAAATGGTTGCTAGTGATTGCTAGTGGTTGCTCGTGGATGCATATTGTAATAACCCGGAAATTCTGAACCAGTTTAAGATTTTTATTTTGGCAATTTTAGCGAATTTTGATTATTTAAAATGAATGATTTTAAATAATATCGACGAGAAATTTATTTTGAATAGAATTCGACGTATATATTATATACGTCGTCGTTAGAATATAAATATTTATATATAATTATAAATAAGATTGAAAATGGCGCGGAAGTTCGATAATTCGATTTCAAACTTTAATTGAATGTACCGGGTGCAAAACAAACCGGATTTTAGCGAAACCAAAAACATTAGGATCTAATTGATGATATCTTTCCAACGAATCCGAAAAATCAAAATTTCATAGCGGGAATCAAAAGATATGTCCAGTTGAAAATTCTGAATAGTCGCTATGGAATTTAGGCCCTTAAAAATAGACATTTTGCAAATGACCTCGGATTTCGACGAAACCACTTTTGTTGGATCTGAAATGTAAAATTATTGCTACATTTCAAATTTCATAATTTTTCGAATCAATATGTGAGCGTGGCAAAGGAAAACGCGTTTGACCAGTTTTAGTTGATTTTAATCGACTGGAAATTGGCCATTTTTCTAACGGTCTCAGAATTCGACGAAACTAGTTTTGTTAGGACCGTATCGTCAATACGAATCTAGAAAATATTTTTTTGGAATTTATAGAGTTGTTATGTGACCCCGGTAATTTGAAATGCGCGTTTAAAATTCAATATATAGACTTAAATGTAAATTTAACGGAAACTGATTCAAACGATCAAATCAACCTACGATACATATCCCATTGTGTTCGGAATGGGGGTAAAACGCTAGGGACGACAGGTGGTAGGCTTCGTTTCGAGGTCGATAGAAAAAGTTACTTTATGTGAATAAAATATTGAAATTAAATAATATAAAAAAAACCCCTTTCCCTTATCTTCTGGCCCCCCCGTTCATAATCGAATTCACAGAATAAAAAAAAAGAAAAGGAGAAAGAGGCGGACGGGGGGAGACTCGTCGCCGCCCCCCTCCGATGAGCGCCGCCGCGCCTCAAGCGGGCCACCCCGTCGCCCCTCCAGTCTTCTCGCTCCCCTCTCCTCTTCAATCGACCGCCGCCTCCCCCTCACGCTGCGCCATCGCGCCACAGGCGTGGCCGCCCTCCCTCACTCCAAGACCGCGCGACGAAGTCAGACCCCCCCCAGTTCGATCGATCGTGAGAAGAACCCCCCCCCCCTCCGTTCGACGACCGCCGACGTCGCCTGTTTCCCCCTCCCCAGTCGACGACCGACGCAGCCAAAGCCCCCCCCCCGCGAGCTCCTCTTCTCCAACCTTCAATGAATAAAAAGCAGTGAGTTTCCTTTTTTTTCTTTCTTTCTTTCTATTTATTTTTATTTTTATTTCTATTTTAGTTTGTTTAAATCTGAAATAAATATAAAATCAGTTTAAAAATATATTAGATTGTTTAAAAATAAAATAGCAATGTTTTAAACTAGAAAAAGGTTTGATTTTTAAATCAGTAAAGATTTGATTTTTAGAAATGAAAAGACGATATTTTTAGAAATGATAAGACGATATCTTTAGAAATGAAAAGACGATATTTTTAATATGAGTAGTGAAGTAAAAATATGATTTTTACTTCGAGAAAAATATAAATTATATATTTGAAATGGCGAAATTATATATTTGAAAAGGCGAAAACTTCATATTTGAAAAGGCGAAATCTTTATATGAAGAATGGCGTGATAAAAATATAATCTTTACTATATGAACATCGAAGTAAAAATATGATTTTTATATATTGAATAACAAGGTAAAAATTCGATTTTTATATATTGAATAACAAGGTAAAAATTCGATTTTTATATATTGAATAGCATGGTAAAAATATAATTTTTATATATTGAATAGCGAAGTAAAAATTCGATTTTTACATATGTAGTGGCTACGGGCAACGAAGATGACAAGATGCGATAACGATAAAGAGTTCTGTCGAAGAAGAGTCGTGGAGTTGGATAGCTATCGGTGAGAATTTCTCACCTTTCAATTTCATTTTCTAGTTATATATATATATATATATATACTAGGGTGCAGACGGTGCTTAGTAGCACCCGACACAATCGTCCACAGACCATGGACTTGTTTGTTTGGTTGCATAAATTAGTTAGATAATTTGGGTTGAATTGAATTGTTTGGTGAAATGAATTGATTTGATTGATGTGTGAATGGCGTGGGCCTTCACTAGACCGGGGATAAGGCTAGGCCTCGTCCCGTTTCTAGTATCGTGCCGTTATGCCGCCAAAATTTTCTAAAATATGTTAGAAAAAAAAGAATATCATTTTATTTAAAGAATGAACTGAATAGAAATTCATATGTTAAAATAAAATGTTTTTATCGTTAAAAATATAATTTTTAACGTGAAGATGAATATAGTGAATGTGAATAAATAAAATATTCATTTACAAACCGGACGGTTTGTTTATGTACACCTATTTGAAGGACATTGATTGGGTCGATAAATTTTACACATCACCCAACTGCACAAATAAAATCTGTGTTTGATTGTTTGAAACCCCACACGGGTGTTGGGATGAAATTTGAAGTTCACTCATCCTGATTGATTAAATATGTCGATCGATTGATTGACAGGCTGTTATAAGCGTTAGATATCTATATTTGATGCTTATACAGTGTAGTGCACTTTGGTTGATGGTTGATTATTTTTCAATGCTATTATATACGTGTGATGTATGAAAATACATATAATTAATATTATATGGTGATTGATTGGGCCTCATTCCAATTTAGAAAATAATGAATATTAAAATATAAATGTTCATGTGTTGACTATACTCATCCGTTGAGATTGGTCATGTGTTGAACGAAATATTTTAATAATAAAATTTACTTCTTTATCATTATAAAGTAAATGTTCATGTGTTGACTATACTCATCCGTTGAGATTGGTCATGTGTTGAACGAAATATTTTAATAATAAAATTTACTTCTTTATCATTATAAAGTAAAGGTTCAGGTGTTGACTGTACTCATCCATTGAGATTGGTCATGTGTTGAACGAATATTTTAAAATAAAATCTACATCTTTATCATATATAAAATTAGAAACTGACTGGAAAATAGATAAGATGAGTGGTCTCCTGGATATTAATCTGATGTTGGTTTCGGCCTTCGGGGTTAATATTCAGGGAATCGTTCTCTTACTAATTTACGGTTGGAGTCTGATTTAATATCAAACGATAGATACCTTAATTTTCATAAAATATATTAAATAACAAAAATAGTCACACGTGGACAGTACTCATTCGTTGAGATTAGTCGTGTGTTGACAAAGAGATAGAGTCGTATATTGAAATAGAAATATTTTGAAATAGAAATATTTGAAATAGAATATTTGAAAATAGAAATATATGAAGCCGTGTTGATTAGATTGACGCCATTTAGAGGTGAACGATATTTATATCGATTTTACTCATTTTAAAATGATATTGAAAAGTGATTTCGAAATCGAATATTTTGAAATGAAATTTGAATCAAATTGAATAGAGAATGAATTCGAATGGAATATATAAGGAATTGAATTCGAATTGAATAGAAAACCAATTTGAATTGAATCGAATAGAAAACCAATTTGAATTGAATCGAATAGAAAACCAATTTGAATTGAATCGAATAGAAAACGACTTTGAAATTGGATTGAATTGAAAACGAATTCAAATTGAATTGAAAGCGAATTGAAATGAATTCAAATTGAATTGAAATTTGAATTGAGAAGAAATGAATTTTAAAAGAATTTATAAGAAGAAAATTAATTTTGATTTGAATTGAAATAGCAGTTGAAATTGTTTTTGAAACAAATTTAAAAACTATTTATAAAATTCGTTTTAAATAGAAATCGACGAAATATATATTATATATATAATATAATGGCCTGAATAGAACGCGCCGCGCCGCGGCAGTTCGTGAATTTCGACCATTTATTTCAAACGAACATTACGGGAGATCCGACCGTCGGATTCTCCTAAAATCAGAACCGTTGGGTTCGTATCGAAAAGAGCTTTCTAACGAATATTAGAAATTCAAAATCTAACGGTTGGATTTGGAGTTATGTTCAAATCAAATTCGAAAAAGGTCGCTGTAAGTGCAGTTCGATGGCCATTGTTGGAAATCGATTGTATGGGCCTTAATAAAATTATTAAAAATAGTAATAATTTGTGTAAAATCATAAGAAATGATTTGAGAAGAATTGGGGTGAAAAACTCCATATTTGAAAAGATAAAAATAGATTTTTATCGAAATGAACTAGTTTGAACTCAATTTAAAACCCAGGTTTTTATTTTTAAATAAATAAATTAGATTTAAAAAGGGGTTTTAAATAATCAGAATTCCTAATATATTTGATTTGAGTTGAACTAGAATTGATTTGTGGGTTTATCGTGAACTGTGTTTTAAACAACACTAGTTCTTTAACCCGATAACAAATAGAATGGGATTTGGGTTTGTCGTGAACTGTGTTTTAAATAACACCTAGTTCTTTAACCCAGTAAAAGGAATTTTAACGAATCTGCAATCAGATTGAAATGTGAATCTATAATCTAAATTATCAAATTGAGAAATGAGCGAGAATGGAGTATTACCAGTTTTGCTCCAAAGCGATAGTTAAATCTTTAATTAGATTTGAACATGAAATGGTAATTAATTTTACCGATAACACCACGGTGTTAGATATGGAGTATTACCAGTTTTGCTTCATGGGATGAATAGGTTGGGATTGGGAAATAAAATAAATAATTACTTCGGTGTGGTTCGCTAATCTCGACTAGTTGGAAAAACCATAATTTGGTTTTAAATGACATACAAAGGAAGATTACAGGATAAATTTTAAAGAATTTATCTTGGATAAAATTAATGGGAACCTTTCCCTAAGAATGTGGAATTTAGAAACTAGCTGTACGTTGGCTAAGAAGAATGGTTTCTTGGGTATTGATCTGATGTTGGTTTCGGCCTTCGGGGTTAATGTTTGGGAAATTGTTCTCTTGCTAATTTGCGGTTAGTGACTAATGAATTGGAATGAGGCGTAAGTTGTGTTTGTGTAACATTTGTTTTTAATATACGCGGGTTATTCGAAAAGTCCGGGTTTATACCCATTCTGAATAACCGATTCGACGAGAAGTCGAAGATGAAGACGGTGGTCGAAGACCGGAAGTCTTCACATCGTTTGGATAATTACTGACGATCCTGATTGGGCTGTACACCCAAGAGGATGGAAATAGTTGGTGGTCGTCCGGACGTACTTGGAGATGGATGGATATGCGAGGAAAGTGCCTCCGGTTTCGTTCAGACCCAGAACGGACTTGTAAATGGATTGTGTGTCTGGCATTGGATTTTATTCTGTGTTGATTGATTTCTGTTAAATATATATCTGTTTGGCGGCGGAGAATTTATTCTCTTGCTTAACGCCCTTCTCTGAGACATACGAGCTTAGAGGTTATATATCGATAGATATCAATCGCATGGCATGAATTGCCTGTGTGGCATACTGAGATGCATTGATCAAGGCTTCTGTTGTAAAGCAAAGTCTTGTGGTTGATGATCAAAGCACGCCTACGTGGCAGCTTTGTATATAACGTGAATTCGCGAGCCTCACACCTCGGTATGAGTTAAAAACGGGATACGGACCGCTGGGAGAGCACGACGTTTCTTTCTAGCTTTGGTGGTGTCAGTGACTTACCAGCCCTGACATTTATATAATTTTCACCTGTGTGGTTGTTGGAATGAGGCGCCTCGATTATAGGTCTGTAAGGACCGGGAAACGTGTGTTCAGGCATAATTAATCCTCTAACGTAAGTGAGGACCGGCCCAGCCGCATCCGGGGTTGCCCAGAGTGCGTAGCCCCGAGGCATTTGCTAGAGTGTCTCGAACGCGGAGAGGATCTTGCCCCTTGCCTCGACTCATGACGGAAATCCAATTTCCAATACGTGTACCTCGGTTTTATTTGTAGATCCTAGTATGGCGACATAGTGGGATGGGGCACTCATGCCGTCTATGATTTATATTTATGATTGAAATTGTTTTGACACTATACACTTATTATAGTATCAAATGATTTGTTTTAAATGTATCAAGCATGTTTGGCTGTTATAAGGGAAAACCCTATCCTCCGGCTTGCGTTGCATTGTGTGATGGGACCTGGGTCTTATAATAGCTTCATTTTTCGAAAAAGCATTGCATTGTCTTTTCTATGCACTGGTATTCTTGGGAGGAAACCCGTTCCGTGTTATACGGCGTGGTCCCTTGAATTACCTTCTTTCAAAGTAAAGTTTTAAATAACTGTTTTAGTTCTCACACCAGTCACATGACTGACCTGGAGTTTATTGTTTTAACCTAAACTCTGGGTGCCCCTATTTTCCGCACGGGCAGCTAGTAGTTTTGGTTTTGCAGATTCATATTCACAGGATCCTGGTTTACAGCTGGAATGATATCCGGAAAGCTCTGTATCCGTATATCACCTTCAGTTGTGCTTTGTATTATTTTCCGCTGCTATGTAATTTATTGTAATCTCTGATATTTATCGAATGTAATTTATTCATTTATACTCTGTATATTCTTGCATCTGATGCAATTGTTGTAATAACAAGTGAAATGTTCTTTTGTCTACGTTCTGATTTGTCCTGTTCTCAACGATCAGGGGTTTCGAACGGTCTAGATCGGTTTAACGACTGATTCAGATTGAGCGAAATTCCCGGCCGTCACATTTGGTATCAGAGCTTTGGTTTACAGAGCTCGAGAACAAGACACATTAGAACCATACGAAAGAATTCATCAGATATTGGATTAGTAATATCCAATTAGAATGACTCGTTAGAAACAGGATCAGTAGTATCCTAGAACGGGTGTAAGAGTATATTTTTCAAATGAAAACAATTTTTGTTTTGAAAATTTAAATCATTTTATACGTATTTGATTATTTATTTATTTTGAATATGGACAATCGAGTATATAAAGATTTTGCATATACGCGTCATGAACGTATATTCGAAGTTTTAATATACTGGATATATATAGAATCATACTCTAGTGGCCCGAAGATGATTCTGATGATTGACTAGTCATCATTAGTATTCATGTTCGAGTGACGAAGGTGTGATTTTCTATATATTTCTATTAGACTGGTGTGAGAACCAAAACTTATATAGCTAGAACACATTGTTGTGAATTGGCATCAAAAACATGATTTTTTGTATATATATCAAATTTATGAATTTGAAACTCTAATCCACTAATTGATTGATGTTAGTGTTGTTTGCCTATTTGTTTGATAATTTTGAACCATTTAGCCTAATCGAATCAAATATTGAATTATATTGAAAATTGGTTGCATTTGCATGCATATACATATATTTACATTGAACAGGTCATAACAAGGAGGCTAGAGCCGAAGAATAAAATTTGTTTGCCCGACAAATAGGTACATGTTTACTACATAATTTACTGTTTTGTTTGGGTGATGATGATTTTATGAGCCTATTGGCTAGCCGCTTGGCTTTTTCTTTTTCTTTTTGAGATTAGAAGGACCGGGGAAGCTATTTGAAATTCCCCGATGCTCCCGGTGCAGGGGAGGTTATGGCGAAATTTTTCGAAAATTTAGGGTGTTAGCCAAATTTTTGAAAATTTGAAAATTCTCAGAAACTGAAAAGTTGGAGAATGGAAGCCAGATCGAACGTAGAGTTGAAAAATCAAACCACTTTCGACTTTGTTCCTTTTCGGGGACAAAAAGTTTTAAGTGGGGGAGATTGTAATAACCCGGAAATTCTGAACCAGTTTAAGATTTTTATTTTGGTAATTTTAGCGAATTTTGATTATTTAAAATGAATGATTTTAAATAATATCGACGAGAAATTTATTTTGAATAGATTTCGACGTATATATTATATACGTCGTCGTTAGAATATAAATATTTATATGTAATTATAAATAAAATTGAAAATGGCGCGGTAGTTCGATAATTTGATTTCAAACTTCAATTGAATGTACCGGGTGCAAAACAAACCGGATTTTAGCGAAACCAGAAACATTAGGATCTAATTGATGATATCTTTCCAACGAATCCGAAAAATCAAAATTTCATAGCGGGAATCAAAAGATATGTCCAGTTGAAAATTCTGAATAGTCGTTATGGAATTCGGGCCCTTAAAAATAGACATTTTGCAAATGACCTCGGATTTCTACGAAACCACTTTTGTTGGATCCGCAATGTAAAATTATTGCTAGATTTCAAATTTCATAATTTTTCGAATCAATATGTGAGCGTGGCAAAGGAAAACGCGTTTGACCAGTTTCAGTTGATTTTAATCGACTGGAAATTGGCCATTTTTCTAACGGTCTCAGAATTCGACGAAACTAGTTTTGTTAGGACCGTATCGTCAATACGAAGCTAGAAAATATTTTTTTGGAATTTATAGAGTTGCTATGTGACCCCGGTAATTTGAAATGCGCGTTTAAAATTCAATATATAGACTTAAATGTAAATTTAACGGAAACTGATTCAAACGATCAAATCAACCTACGATACATATCCCATTGTGTTCGGAATGGGGTTAAAACGCTAGGGACGACAGGCGGTAGGCTTCGTTTTGAGGTCGATAGAAAAAGTTACTTTATGTGAATAAAATATTGAAATTAAATAATATAAAAAAACCCCTTTCCCTTATCTTCTGGCCCCCCCGTTCATAATCGAATTCACAGAATAAAAAAAAGGAGAAAGAGGCGGACGGAGGGAGACTCGTCGCCGCCCCCCTCCGATGAGCGCCGCCGCGCCTCAGGCGGGCCACCCCGTCGCCCCTCCAGTCTTCTCGCTCCCCTCTCCTCTTCAATCGACCGCCGCCTCCCCCTCACGCTGCGCCATCGCGCCACAGGCGTGGCCGCCCTCCCTCACTCCAAGACCGCGCGACGAAGTCAGACCTCCCCAGTTCGATCGATCGCGAGAAGACCCCCCCCCCCCTCCGTTCGACGACCGCCGACGCCGCCTGTTTCCCCCTCCCCAGTCGACGACCGACGCAGCCAAAGCCCCCCCCCCTGCGAGCTCCTCTTCTCCAACCTTCAATGAATAAAAAGCAGTGAGTTTCCTTTTTTTTTCTTTCTTTCTTTCTATTTATTTTTATTTTTATTTCTATTTTAGTTTGTTTAAATCTGAAATAAATATAAAATCAGTTTAAAAATATATTAGATTGTTTAAAAATAAAATAGCAATGTTTTAAACTAGAAAAAGGTTTGATTTTTAAATCAGTAAAGATTTGATTTTTAGAAATGAAAAGACGATATTTTTAGAAATAAAAAGACGATATTTTTAGAAATGAAAAGACGCTATTTTTAGAAATGAAAAGACGATATTTTTAATATGAGTAGTGAAGTAAAAATATGATTTTTACTTCGAGAAAAATATAAATTATATATTTGAAAAGGCGAAATTATATATTTGAAAAGGCGAAAACTTCATATTTGAAAAGGCGAAATCTTTATATGAAGAATGGCGTGATAAAAATATAATCTTTACTATATGAACATCGAAGTAAAAATATGATTTTTATATATTGAATAACAAGGTAAAAATTCGATTTTTATATATTGAATAACAAGGTAAAAATTCGATTTTTATATATTGAATAGCATGGTAAAAATATAATTTTTATATATTGAATAGCGAAGTAAAAATTCGATTTTTACATATGTAGTGGCTACGGGCAACGAAGATGACAAGATGCGATAACGATAAAGAGTTCTGTCGAAGAAGAGTCGTGGAGTTGGATAGCTATCGGTGAGAATTTCTCACCTTTCAATTTCATTTTCTAGTTATATATATATATACTAGGGTGCAGACGGTGCTTAGTAGCACCCGACACAATCGTCCACAGACCATGGACTTGTTTGTTTGGTTGCATAAATTAGTTAGATAATTTGGGTTGAATTGAATTGTTTGGTGAAATGAATTGATTTTATTGATGTGTGAATGGCGTGGGCCTTCACTAGACCGAGGATAAGGCTAGGCCTCGTCCCATTTCTAGTATCGTGCCGTTATGCCGCCAAAATTTTCTAAAATATGTTAGAAAAATAAGAATATTATTTTATTTAAAGAATGAACTGAATTGAAATTCATATGTTAAAATAAAATGTTTTTATTGTTAAAAATTATTTTTAACGTGAAGATGAATATAGTGAATGTGAATAAATAAAATATTCATTTACAAACCGGACGGTTTGTTTATGTACACCTATTTGAAGGACATTGATTGGGTCAATAAATTTTACACATCACCCAACTGCACAAATAAAATCTGTGTTTGATTGTTTAAAACCCCACACGGGTGTTGGGATGAAATTTGAAGTTCACTCATCCTGATTGATTAAATATGTCGATCGATTGATTGACAGGCTGTTATAAGCGTTAGATATCTATATTTGATGCTTATACAGTGTAGTGCACTTTGGTTGATGGTTGATTATTTTTCAATGCTATTATATACGTGTGATGTATGAAAATCCATATAATTAATATTATATGGTGATTGATTGGGCCTCATTCCAATTTAGAAAATAATGAATATTAAAATATAAATGTTCATGTGTTGACTATACTCATCCGTTGAGATTGGTCATGTTTTGAACGAAATATTTTAATAATAAAATTTACTTCTTTATCATTATAAAGTAAATGTTCATGTGTTGACTATACTCATCCGTTGAGATTGGTCATGTGTTGAACGAAATATTTTAATAATAAAATTTACTTCTTTATCATTATAAAGTAAAGGTTCAGGTGTTGACTGTACTCATCCATTGAGATTGGTCATGTGTTGAACGAATATTTTAAAATAAAATCTACATCTTTATCATATATAAAATTAGAAACTGACTGGAAAATAGATAAGATGAGTGGTCTCCTGGATATTAATCTGATGTTGGTTTCGGCCTTCGGGGTTAATATTCAGGGAATCGTTCTCTTACTAATTTACGGTTGGAGTCTGATTTAATATCAAACGATAGATACCTTAATTTTCATAAAATATATTAAATAACAAAAATAGTCACACGTGGACGGTACTCATTTGTTGAGATTAGTCGTGTGTTGACAAAGAGATAGAGTCGTATATTGAAATAGAAATATTTTGAAATAGAAATATTTGAAATAGAATATTTGAAAATAGAAATATATGAAGCCGTGTTGATTAGATTGACGCCATTTAGACGTGAACGATATTTATATCGATTTTACTCATTTTAAAATGATATTGAAAAGTGATTTCGAAATCGAATATTTTGAAATGAAATTTGAATCAAATTGAATAGAGAATGAATTCGAATGGAATATATAAGGAATTGAATTCGAATTGAATAGAAAACCAATTTGAATTGAATCGAATAGAAAACCAATTTGAATTGAATCGAATAGAAAACCAATTTGAATTGAATCGAATAGAAAACGACTTTGAAATTGGATTGAATTGAAAACGAATTCAAATTGAATTGAAAGCGAATTGAAATGAATTCAAATTGAATTGAAATTTGAATTGAAAAGAAATGAATTTTAAAACGAATTTATAAGAAGAAAATTAATTTTGATTTGAATTGAAATAGCAGTTGAAATTGTTTTTGAAACAAATTAAAAAACTATTTATAAAATTTGTTTTAAATAGAAATCGACGAAATATATATTATATATATATAATATAATGGCCTGAATAGAACGCGCCGCGCCGCGGCAATTCTTGAATTTCGACCATTTATTTCAAACGAACATTACGGGAGATCCGACCGTTGGATTCTCCTAAAACCGGAACCGTTGGGTTCGTATCGAAAAGAGCTTTCTAACGAATATTAGAAATTCAAAATCTAACGGTTGGATTTGGAGTTACGTCCAAATCAAATTCGAAAAAGGTCGTTGTAAGTGCAGTTTGATGGCCATTGTTGGAAATCGATTGTACGGGCCTTAATAAAATTATTAAAAATAGTAATAATTTGTGTAAAATCATAAGAAATGATTTGAGAAAAATTGGGGAGAAAAACTCCATATTTGAAAAGATAAAAATAGATTTTTATCGAAATGAACTAGTTTGAACTCAATTTAAAACCCAGGTTTTTATTTTTAAATAAATAAATTAGATTTAAAAAGGGGTTTTAAATAATCAGAATTCCTAATATATTTGATTTGAGTTGAACTAGAATTGATTTGTGGTTTTATCGTGAACTGTGTTTTAAACAACACTAGTTCTTTAACCCGATAACAAATAGAATGGGATTTGGATTTGTCGTGAACTGTGTTTTAAATAACACCTAGTTCTTTAACCCAGTAAAAGGAATTTTAATGAATCTGCAATCAGATTGAAATGTGAATCTATAATCTAAATTATCAAATTGAGAAATGAGCGAGAATGGAGTATTACCAGTTTTGCTCCAAAGCGATAGTTAAATCTTTAATTAGATTTGAACATGAAATGGTAATTAATTTTACCGATAACACCACGGTGTTAGATATGGAGTATTACCAGTTTTGCTTCATGGGATGAATAGGTTGGGATTGGGAAATAAAATAAATAATTACTTCGGTGTGGTTCGCTAATCTCGACTAGTTGGAAAAACCATAATTTGGTTTTAAATGACATACAAAGGAAGATTACAGGATAAATTTTAAAGAATTTATCTTGGATAAAATTAATGGGAACCTTTCCCTAAGAATGTGGAATTTAGAAACTAGCTGTACGTTGGCTAAGAAGAATGGTTTCCTGGGTATTGATCTGATGTTGGTTTCGGCCTTCGGGGTTAATGTTTGGGAAATTGTTCTCTTGCTAATTTGCGGTTAGTGACTAATGAATTGGAATGAGGCGTAAGTTGTGTTTGTGTAACATTTGTTTTTGATATACGCGGGTTATTCGAAAAGTCCGGGTTTATACCCATTCTGAATAACCGATTCGACGAGAAGTCGAATACGAAGACGGTGGTCGAAGACCGGAAGTCTTCACATCGTTTGGATAATTACTGACGATCCCGATTGGGCTGTACACCCAAGAGGATGGAAATAGTTGGTGGTCGTCCGGACGTACTTGGAGATGGATGGATATGCGAGGAAAGTGCCTCCGGTTTCGTTCAGACCCAGAACGGACTTGTAAATGG
The DNA here is from genome assembly GCA_030737875.1 of Allium sativum. NCBI lineage: Eukaryota > Viridiplantae > Streptophyta > Magnoliopsida > Asparagales > Amaryllidaceae > Allium > Allium sativum. The sequence continues at coordinate 252,034,255 of CM060927.1, read as the reverse complement.
ATTGTGTGTCTGACATTGGATTTTATTCTGTGTTGATTGATTCTGTTAAATATATATCTGTTTGGCGGCGGAGAATTTATTCTCTTGCTTAACGCCCTTCTCTGAGACATACGAGCTTAGAGGTTATATATCAATAGATATCAATCGCATGGCATGAATTGCCTGTGTGGCATACTGAGATGCATTGATCAAGGCTTCTGTTGAAAAGCAAAGTCTTGTGGTTGATGATCAAAGCACGCCTACGTGGCAGCTTTGTACATAATGTGAATTCGCGAGCCTCACACCTCGGTATGAGTTAAAAACAGGATACGGACCGCTGGGAGAGCACGACGTTTCTTTCTTGCTTTGGTGGTGTCAGTGACTTACCAGCCCTGACATTTATATACTTTTCACCTGTGTGGTTGTTGGAATGAGGCGCCTCGATTATAGGTCTGTAAGGACCGGGAAACGTGTGTTCAGGCATAATTAATCCTCTAACGTAAGTGAGGACCGGCCCAGCCGCATCCGGGGTTGCCCAGAGTGCGTAGCCCCGAGGCATTTGCTAGAGTGTCTCGAACGTGGAGAGGATCTTGCCCCTTGCCTCGACTCATGACGGAAATCCAATTTCCAATACGTGTACCTCGGTTTTATTTGTAGAGCCTAGTATGGCGACATAGTGGGATGGGTCACTCATGCCGTCTATGATTTATATTTATGATTGAAATTGTTTTGACACTATACACTTATTATAGTATCAAATGATTTGTTTTAAACGTATCAAGCATGTTTGGCTGTTATAAGGGAAAACCCTATCCTCTGGCTTGCGTTGCATTGTGTGATGGGACCTGGGTCTTATAATAGCTTCATTTTTCGAAAAAGCATTGCGTTGTCTTTTCTATGCACTGGTATTCTTGGGAGGAAACCCGTTCCGTGTTATACGGCGTGGTCCCTTGAATTACCTTCTTTCAAAGTAAAGTTTTAAATAATTGTTTTAGTTCTCACACCAGTCACATGACTGACCTGGAGTTTATTGTTTTAACCTAAACTCTGAGTGCCCCTATTTTCCGCACGGGCAGCTAGTAGTTTTGGTTTTGCAGATTCATATTCACAGGATCCTGGTTTACAGCTGGAATGATATCCGGAAAGCTCTGTATCCGTATATCACCTTCAGTTGTGCTTTGTATTATTTTCCGCTGCTATGTAATTTATTGTAATCTCTGATATTTATCGAATGTAATTTATTCATTTATACTCTGTATATTCTTGCATCTGATGCAATTGTTGTAATAACAAGTGAAATGTTCTTTTGTCTACGTTCTGATTTGTCCTGTTCTCAACGATCAGGGGTTTCAAACGGTCTAGATCGGTTTAACGACTGATTCAGATCGAGCGAAATTCCCGGCCGTCACACATATTCACACACACCCTAGGTTTTAGATTGGCTCAGTCACTTCATATTGCATATGCATATATGTATTCTCATTTGTATATGGTTGAAACTTGATATGCTGTCATATGGTTGTCGCATTTGTATGAATAAATTGTGAACTCATGTAAAATTATGAGTAGAAAAAATTTGCATACATAATGGATTCATGACACTTACATGATTCGCATTAAGGAGGTCAACTGAATCAGTAGACCGCTTGATTTCTACATTAGATAAGGACATGTACACACACTATGCATATGATCATGAAGCATTATAAGTCTTTTAAGGACAGTGGAGGCCTGTGTTTGATGGTTGAGTAGAAGGAAGGTTGGATGGTAGGATATACATTCTTCCTAACTTGAAGATTTCGGGGATGAAATCCTTTGGGGGGGGGGGGAGAATGTAACACCCCGTGAATTCTATAACATAAAGCTTCACAAATTAAAGTGTAATTAATTCTAAATGAAAGAATTAAGGGAAATGGGTTACGCCATTGCGTTCGTCTCGGAATTCTGCTTGAGATAGAGTCCGAGTTTGCATGAATCGGACTCCGTATGAAGGAGTTATGACCTTCGGAAGTTTCAGAATAAAATTTAAAATTCAAATAGCTCGGTTTCAAGTTCAAAATTCGATAAACAGGTTCAAACTGGGCTGGGCGGGAAAATTCCCACCCAGCGACCAGGTCGATCATAGGGTCGACCATGGTGTCGACCTGGCACCCCAGGTCGACCACAGTGTCGACCTGGGTGTCGACCTGCCAGTCAACCTTCCTGGTCGACCTGGCTGGCTGGGTCTGGCTCTGGCTCAAATTTTTGTGGCTCGGTGTGTCATTAGGGCTGACATGTCACCTCTTGATTGGCTCTTTGAACTTTGTATGGTCTAGATTCCTCCTGTCTTCATCTGACGGCTCAAAACAGTTAAAAAATCTATATACACACCCTAAGTGTCAACTAAGAATTCACACAAAAAAATGAGGTTGGAGTCGTCATGCTGCCAGGAAGGAATTGAGCGTAGCCGTCAAGAGAGAGGAGCTTAGAGACGAATCAAATTAAGAAGAAGACTAAGCTTAATCAAATTAATCAACGCAACGTTAATCTACCCAAAGGAACACATCTCAATTTCAGAATTCAGAATCCAGAATTCAAGATTCTGCATTCGTTGTAAGTATAGTGACCTTTCAGAATATGAATAAGAACTGTGACGTGATTCAATGTAAATGAAAATAGAATTGTGTTATTGTATGATAATGATATAAATTATGTGTATTGTAATGATTTTGTCATGACTTGTGTATTGATATTTGTGACCTAAATTGATTGATGCAAGCCTATTGAACAATTGTATATGAAAACAATGGCACTTGCAAGTTTGTGGCAAAAACTAGAATTTGATCCCTTTATGTTTATGTCTATGGCATGGACTATATACATTCTCTAAGTCTAAATTAAGGCTTATGTAAACATGTTCTAGATTTGAGACCTTCTATGCCTACATGACCCAAAACCTATGAACACATTCTTATGTTTATTTGCAAGTATAATTGGATCTATGTTAAGTATCGTTTGGGTTACATAAACTATGCAAGTTCATGTTGAAATAGGCTATATGATTAGATGTTAAAATTGGACATTTTGGTGAATATACAACATGTTAGTTTTGTGGTTGACATTATGCCAAGTTAAACATGTTTAAACCCAAGTTTGTATAAGCCTAAACTATGCCATTTCATATGTCACCTACTTAGTTATACTTTGATTTGAATGCAAGTTCACATGACCCATAATTTATGTTAGTTGAATCGCTAAATTGCAAGTTCATGCGCCACACACCTATATGTATTGTGAAATATTACATGTTCTTGATTTCCCCTTTTCTTCTCACGTTTAAAAAGTTGGGCTGAATTGTGTCGAGCCCAACATTTGTTATAATGTTGCGAACGTACAAACGAGGATGATAACGTTGGGTGTAAAACATGAAAATATATGTTGGCATGGTTGGCACATGCCAACGACAATGACATTCAAGCGGTATGAATTGTTATACCCAAGAATAAAGGACATGACATTTACATATAATTGAGAAGTAATAAAATATGTAAATTTAGAAAACACGGTATGCTTAACCCGAGGTTGGATTGAGTTGTGACGTAAACCTGCCCGGACCCGCCCGGCTATCCAGTAGTCACAACAATACCTATCCAATGTGGGTGGTTAAGCATTGAGCCCAATAAGGACCCAAGGTTAGACTGAGCTACGGTGTAAACCTGCCCGGAACCGACCGGCACATCCAGTAACCGTAGCAATATTTGTCTAATGTGACTGTTCAGGTGCTTTAAGAGGCTAAGGACAGATGGTAGGGTTAAGTCAACTATAAACACTTAACCAAATGTAACGACCCAGATTTCGCCCGACCTCAATCGATCGCAAGATCGATCAAGACCGTTCAAAACCCGCGTACGTTAACTTTGGGCATATAACACATCAGAACAAAGACACGGACTTTTATAACATCAATAATAAATGTTACATCAGAGTACAGAATATATTAGAGTACATCAATAAATAATACAGCGGAAGATACATTTACAATAAATTAAATACATTGCAGCGGAACTAATCTCAGCGGACGGCCATCAATATTCTGGACCCAGCTTCAGACTTCAATCCAGGATCCTATTTAACTATATCTGCAAAAGCTACTCGACTGCCCGTGTGGAAAGAGGGCACCCGAGTTTGCAAGGTGAAACAAACTACAGGTCAGTCGTGGGACTGGTGTGAGAATTCTTTATTTAACTTATCTAATAAGTAGGCTAATCACAGGACCACGCCGCTAACGCGGAATGGGTTTACTCCATTGGATTGCCAATGCATAATTAAAGTAAATCATCAAATAACGCAATGCTTTTTAGAAAAATGAAACCATTATAAGACCCAGGTCCCATCACACAATGCAACGCACACCAGAGGATAGGGTTTTACCTTATAATGGTCAAAAGATGCTTGATACGTAAAAACGATATTACTATTAGTGTGTATATATATATTTAAAACATTCAAATCTAATATCAATCCTAGACGGCATAGGTACCATATACTATGTCGCCGTACTAGTTATACAATCAAAACCGTAAGGTCGTATTGGAAGTTGGATTTCCATCATGAGTCGAGGCTAGGGGCAAGCTCCTCTCCGATTCGAGACACTCTAGCAAATGCCTCAGGATCCCCCGCAGTGAACCCTTGGATCTTCAGGGCCGGTACCCACCTAACGGTAGTGGATTAATTATGCCTGAACACACGCTTCCCGGTTCCTTTGAACCTATAATATGACCACTATCGGCCTATAAAAATCCGAGGCGCCTCAAAATCCATCATCCACATAAGTAAAATGTCAGGGCTGGTAGGTCACTGACACCACTCTAGCTAGAAAGAAACGTGTGCACTCCCTGCAGTCCTAATCCCGTTTTGACTCATACCGGGGTGTGAGGCTCGCGAAGTCACGATATACACAAAGCTATGCCGTAATAGGCTATGCTTTGATCATCTCACAAGGCCCTGCTTTTCAACAAAAGCCTTAATCATTTGCATTTTAGCATGTCACATTGTCAGACCCTACCATATTATTGATCATCTAGCAATATATATATATAACCTCTAAGCTCATACGTCTTAGAGAAGGGTGATCAGTAAAGAATAAATTCTTCACCACCAAACAGAAATATATAATCGGTAGCGTTCAACAAATACAGTAGAAAGGAATACAATGTCAGACACGCAATCCATTTACAAGTCCGCTCTGGGTATGAGCGAAACAACGTGTCCGTCGATCTCCAAATGCGTTTAGACAATCATTACCAAATACCTTGCCTTGTAAGGCCAATCCCAATTCAAGATACCAGTCATCATCATCCCAACGATGTGGAAACCTTCGGTCTTCAATCACCATCTTCATCTTCGACTCTTGATCGTCGTGATGATTATTCAGAATGGGTTAAACCCGGTCTTTCTGAATAACTCACGTGATTTGAAAACATGTGTTAATAAAATTCAACCAACGTCTCATTCCAATTCCGAATATTCTTTAAATAAAATATTCAAATTCTTAGGGAAAGGTTCCCATTAATTTTATCAAAGATAAATCTTTTTAATTTAATCTTCAATCTTTATTTATCCATATTAAACCAAATTATGGTTTATCCAATCTAATCGGAATTTACGCCTTATCGAAATAATTATAAATTAATTAATCCCCATCCCGGTCTTTTATCCCAATTGGTTCAGGTAAACTTAATTTCCATTACCCATTTAAATCTAATTAAAGATTTAATTAACGCATGGAGTTAAACTGGTGGAACTCCATTTTCGATCCTTAGTTCAGTAATTTTATTTACTTAATTCCTCTGCAATCTAATTAAAGTTTTAATTAAAACCTTATTTCGTTTTAACCTTCCAAAGTCATTATTAAATAATTAATCAAAAATTAGGAAATTAATCCCCTCATTAATCCGGGTTAAAGAATAAATGTTATTTAAAACATAATTCACGATAAACCCAAATTCAAGTTTCATTGTAAATCCGTGGTTATAATAAAACCATTTTTAATTCCCTTATATTTATTTTAAAATAAATAAACCATTTATTCTGATCAAAATATAATTTCTCATATTAAAATATTATTTTCAAAATATTAATTTTGAAATTAACTCTTTTAATATTCATTATAAAATGGATAATATAAGTTAATAAACTTATTCAGGTTAAAATGATGTTTCTATTCAAAATGGATTAAATAATCCAATTCGTTATATTATCCATTTATGTTTTATAATGGGCCAGACTTCTCACATTAGGCCTACAAATTGTGGATGCTGGATATGCCGGTTGGGTCCGGGCAGACTTATTCCACGGTTGGGCTTAACCTCGAGTCAAAACCCAATTTGTATTCGTGTACTTGGACCTCTCACATTAGGCCCAACATTTATGGCTGCTGGATATGCCGGTTTGTAATGTCCCGGAAATTCGGTAGAATTTGAGCTGACCAAAAACACAAGTCCAACCCCAAATAACACAGAAATTCGAACCATTAATAGAAAGAAGTTAGTGGGTGAGGATAGATAAGATAGAAACTTAGAATAGAAGAAGAAGAAGAACACAACATCAGAGTAACACGAATCTCACAGCGGAACGAATAACATATAATGTATATAACATAACTTGAAATATACATATGTACTTGAATATACATCAATATCAAAGTACATCACTTACAACATAGCAGAAATAACTATAGCTATATGATCCTGAAGCCTCCTGCTCCAAGCTCTTCCAGTATATCTGTAAATTCCCGACTACTTGACTGCCCGTACAAATTTAGGCACCCAAGAGTTTAGGGAAAACAACAAAGTAAACTCCGGGTCAGTCATGGGACTGGTATGATTAAACAGTTTAAAACAGTTTCAGAAAACTAAATGACATCTCATAAGACCACGCCGTATAACACGGAACGGGTTTTTCCCTTATGAAAATCCAAACACTTGATTTATCTTTATATCAAAACTCTTTTGATATTACAATAATGTCTAAATCAAGTAAATAACAATCTAGTGGAACGTTTGCATCTCACGTTCCACATATATATACAATCAAAACCGCAAGCACGTATTGGGTAATGGATTTCCAACTATGACAAGGTATGGAATCACCTTCCGCTGGTATATCTCTAGAGGAGAATACACCGAGTTCAACAAGAACATCTTGCAACTCAACCACACATGACCGACCACTCATTTCGCTTGAGTGTATCGAATGTATAACACCAACGATTGGGATCAGCAACCGTTTCCCGAATGGGTCAGCATCGACAATAGATTTTTAGAAGTAAATGAAACTCTAGATCAGGTGATTATACACCCTAATAGGTGCGACCTACATAGCCATGTTGCCTGCCCGATTTCTGTCATTTACCGGTTGATGAGGCTAGAAGCTACGCTTTATCATCACGCCATATTCACTTCGAATGTCACATCGTCAAATCCATCAAATCACCGATTGACGTCCTCAACAGTACATTACGTGTTAGCTAAAAGAAGTTTCCTTCTCCGCTTCCACTCTTGGTACGATTGGAGACATCAATATACGTGATCGTCTGGAAATACTCTGTCAGACATTCATCCATACAAGTCACCCAGGAACAGGATGAACCGAAGGCACTATTTCTATTAATAGAAAAAGTCCTTGCACTCTACTCCGTCTTCGATTATCTTTATATAATCTGATTCGCACGCTACTGCCAATATGGAGTGATTCTTCGGATAATAATCCAACCGGTCTCTCCATATTGACAACGACGGTCAAAACTCCGATAGTCTGTGATTTAACTATCGAATAAAAACAAGTGTTTCGATAGTCGATGATTTAACTATCGAATAAAACAAGTGTTCATCCAAACATCCAACAATCACTGAAACTTTAATAAATATTCCATTAATTAAATCTCTTCTCTATTTCTTATCAATATTTGTTAACCAAATATTTTCAATAACCATATTGGCCTTATACGTTATTTGGAAAACATTTCCATATATCGCCTTCTTTTATTTTCTAAACTTTAGAAAATATTCATTATTCTATTTCCAAGCTTTGCACATATTTGGGTTAAAACAGATGTTGTGTAAAACATCGTTACGACAACCCAAATACAGTATTTAACTAATTCTCATTCCACATTGATCTTCGAGCCTGAATCTTGCTACTTATCGGTATATCATGAAATCAACCAAGTTGGGGTATAATTACCTCTCAGACCTTGACTGAATAACATTTAACGTCAAAACAGACAAGACTACTTACTCGAATAATCAATACCATACAACTGATTATTCACCTTTAAACACATATATATTTTCTCTTTCTATTCCTATGAGATTTTATTCTTATACTTCCTTTTTGATTACACTATTCTATTTCTAAGTTCGTTTTCTTATCGACTTCTATATATATCGATACGTTGATTTCTAACTATCAAATTATCTTAAAAATATTCTATCTCCTTAAATTCCCGGAAAAATTCGCCATAACCTCCTTTGTACCGGGAGCATCGGGAAATTTCAAATAGCTTTCCCGGCCCTTCTCATCTCAGAAAGAAAAAAAAGCCAAGCGGCTTGCCGATACGGCGCATAAAATCTCATATGGAAATTAAATACGTACCTTTTTGTCGGGCATTCTATTTATTTCACTTCTATACTTTATTCCAAACCTGTCTCCTGTATCTATACCTGCCTAATCTATTTAACTATACCAAATCGTTTTAACTAAATTTGTTAATTATCTCTTTAGTCCATTTCTCTTTTAATATTTGAATTCTATATTCAAACTCCAATTCGCTTCTATTATTCAAATTCCATAGTTTAAAGTCCGTTTGAATTTCTATATTCAAATCTATAGTTTAAAGTCCATTTGAATTTCTATATTCAAATCTATAGTTTAAAGTCCATTTGAATTTCTATATTCAAATCTATATTTTAAAGTCCATTTGAATTTCTATATTCAAATCTATATTTTCATTTATAAACAACATTTATAAATTCGATTCAAATCCTATCTTTCCATTTATAAACAACGTTTATAAAGTTCAATTCAAATCCCATATTTCCATTTATAAACAAAGTTTATAAATTCGATTCAAAACCCATATTTCCATTTATAAACAAAGTTTATAAATTCGATTCAAAACCCATATTTCCATTTATAAACAAAGTTTATAAATTCGATTACTTGTTTATATATATTCAAAACAAGTTAATGTTTCTATACTTCATTTAAAATTCAAATTCCATTTATAAAAATAGAATTCCCCTTTTAAATTTCAAATACCCTTTTTGATATTTAAATAAATCAATATCCCAAGCCCCAGTGATATTTAAACAATCAAATCAACCAATTTTCAATCATTTGATTTTTAACACATCATATATGAATATATATGAAATCAAACAAACAACAACAGATAATATATTTTTGAGGAATCCAGTTGGATTCCTCCAACCTGTTTTCCTGCATCCACAGACGTTAGCACATAAATAATACCCATTCTGCTTCGTGGCAGAATATCGCGGTATAAAGGTCATCCACTAATCATAGCGTGGGGCGTATAGGGTAATCATCCGCTATGGTACCGCGGGCATCCGCTAATGAGACTGCGGGAATCCAACCAATCATCAACCCAATATATATATATATATATATCCTAAATAACTAATATATATTTTAAAACAATCAGACAGCATTCAAACAAGCACAGACAATTTTTTAATGAATAAAAATAATTTCTAAATAAACAAAGGTGAGTGAGATTTTACTCACATTGTTTTTCCTTTGCCGGGTATCTAATTTAATCTCATATCTGCGTCCATGAATCGACTCGGCTTGTCTTAATAAATTTATCAAGCTCCTCAACTTGAACCCTCACCACACAACCTTCACCATTTAACCAAATTCCAATTCCACCACACGAGCAGCACAACATCTCGAATACCATCCTTCACTTTTGCAAAGACCAAAACTGTCGAGCCTCCACTTGATTAAAACCATCACCAGTATTCGAACTCCCTGTCCAGTTGAACTCCTTCGAACATGCCAAGTACTACAGCATCGATCCCCCCACACTGTCCTGTTTCAAAACCAAACTCCGATCCCAAACCCCATCCGAACATGCGAATTCTGGTGAGCTCGCTACAGGTACACGCGATACTCGTTGGTACCAACATCCACCAAATCGTGCCACCGTACCAAAAATCGAACACACGAGTTGATTTCCCAAACCCCTAGATCGCGATTTACAAACTCGAACACTGACTCACGATGAACTACGTCGCGATTTGGATTAACACCTTCGAACGAAGACCATCGTGATTCCCAACCCTAATTCGAACAAAAACTATCGAGCCCACTTGCGAGCATCTCCATAGCTGGTGACAGCGAGCTACCGAGCACCAGGAACTCGCGGCCTTCACAGGCGATCTTGATTTGGATTTTATGAAAGAGCGGCCTTTCTTTTGAGCGGTTTTTAGAAATGGGAAAATCAGATTTTGGTTTTGATTTATAGCAGGGGGTTGGTTTGATTTGTGGGATTAAAAAGGCCACGGTTTGATTTCTCTTTGCGGTTGTGAAATGAACAGGGAGGCCAAGGATTTTGTGGAGGGGAGAAGCTCGTGTGTTTGATTTTTAGTCCACTGATATTTTATTTTAATTTAATTAAATAAAAACTATATCCTTAAATTTAAATCGCTCCGTGATCCCGAACTCCTTTCTGATCCCAACAACTGTCAATCTTAGGGTAATACCCCTATTCCGGACTCACTGGGATAGGTCACGAGGTCTAATTTGATCACCTGTAGTTGATATTTATTCAAACCAATATAAATTAATTTCAAAACAATTTATTTCCTCGAAAATAAATAAATAATTATTATTATCGTTATAAATTCAATTAAAATTTCCTATTAATAAATTTGAACTGTTTTTAATTCAAATTAAAATTTGAATTCAACTAAAACCATTTTTGTATTCTGATAACTTAATATTTTCAATATTAAATTGAAATTGATTTTTAAATCCATAACTCCCTATAAAAATTGATTTATTTACTTAACTCAATATTTAAATCCATATCAAATATTATAAAATTTACCCCTAAGAGTCCGGGTCATTACAATCTTCCCCACTTAAAATAATTTCGTCCTCGAAATTGCTAAGGTAGAAAAAGTGCTACAAACCCATTAACTTTTCAGAACTTATTCATGTTGATACTCAACATTTCAAACTTGCTTACGTAACTCTCTTTTAGAATAAATCCCCATTTGATAACTCCTCCCTTCAAATAACTATATTTGATAATCTATCTTTCGAATAACTAGATTCGAAAACCTTTCTTCGAATAAACTATATTCGATTTACTGTATTCAATTTACTCTTATCAATTAACTCTATTGGATTTTACTCTTCTTGATTAACTCCATCGAATAACTAAATTCGATAACTCCTTCGAATAACCAATATTCTGTAACTCACTTCGATTAAACTAATCGATAATTCTTTCCGATAAAACTATAATTGATAACTCATTTCGATTAACAAATAATCGATAACTCCTTTCGAATAAACTATATTCGATAATTCCTTTCGAATAAACTATATTCGATAATTCCTTTCGAATAAACTATATTCGATAATTCCTTTAATTCTATCCGAATAACCAATGTCCGATTAACTCCTTTTAACTTTTTTTCGAATAACTCCTATTCGATTAAACTCCATTCGCTTGACTCTAGATCGCAGCGATCACAATGGTTACGCCTGATTCCCCCAGGAAACATCCGACTGCCCTAGGCTATCTGCAGCCCTGCGAATTTCGCTAGCAGTCATACGAAATGACAACTTATCCTGAGTAACTATGTTTGACCAACTCTCTCTCAATAACTATATTCGATCAACTTTAATTGAATAAGTAACATTCAATTAAATCCTAATTTGATTTAACTATGTTCAATTAACTCTATCTGGTTAACTCTTTCTCTAATCGATTTATTCTAAATCTAATCGATTATTTCTAACTCTAATTGATTATTTCTATTCGAATAACTCCTATTGGATAACGTTTATTTATTTATAAAGATTTACTTTTAGTAACGGTTCTTCACTTTATAAATGTTCTCTTTAATAACGTTACTTCACTTATACAAGTGTTGTGTACCCCTTCTATTTAAAACTATCGGTGTTAAAAACCAATATCTCTTCTCTATATAAGCTCAGACTTATATATTCCATTTATCGAATGATAAATACCTGATTTAATTTATAAACTGTTATTTATAAATTAATCTTTTCTATTTATCTGTTAAAAACAGATTTCCACTTTCTATTTATCCTCTGAATATTCCTTTGATTAAATTCTATTTATTTAACAAATAAATATCTCATCTATAACATTCTATTTATTTGCTATAAATAAATATTTCCATTGAACCTATTTGTAAATGTTTTACAAATATTCCCCCTTTAAATTCTATTTGTAAATGTTTTTACAAATATTTCTCCTTCTATTTGTTTGCACATAACTTCCTTTGTATTTGTGTTACAAATATATTACTTTTTTAACTCTCCCAATTCATATTTCATTCACATTGATTTTACTCAATTTATTCATTTCGATCCATTTAACTTACTTAAGTTAAATTTAATTTCAATCATTCAAATTCCCATTAACTAGTTGCTAATTAACCGTTTTGCCTATTTCACCCTTTTTATTTGAATATCACTTGTTCAAATATATGTCAACTTAATTTTAAACTAATCTAATTATATTTTCAACTTGAGTTATATATTCGATTCCGAATATAAATTCTCAATCTCTTTCACTTATCCAAAAACCCAATTTCGATTCAAATTTCCTTTAACTAATTATTTTCTAATTTAGTTAATTCTATTTAACTATTAAAAATATGATTTTTGTCTTAAAAATCATTTCACTTACTTCACTGGAGTTCATATTTATTTTATAACTCAAGTCTATATTTTCCTCATGGCCATTCGGATTTTATTTACTTTAAAAATCCTTTTACTTATATATATAAACCATTGTGGTTTTTAATGGTTTCTGGCGCTGCTTTTCTAAAAATTTGATTTTGACATAACTCAAAATCTATACGACGAAATCCAGATTTTTCTCTTTCATTAGAAAACTATCGTTCAACCGGTCCCGACGATTCTTGTTTCACAGAATTCCGACTTCAATTGGGTTCTGTATACTAAATTGAAGTTCGGATCGCCAATTTACGAACTGCCGCACTATGGCGAGCTCGTTTTAATTATATTTATAAATATAAACGTTTTAACTTCGTTTATAATACATTCAACTCCATTCTGATATATATTTTTAATATATATCCAATCCATTTTTCCATTTCAACATAATATTCCCGATCTATTTCACTACTATTTGAAATTCTATATATTTACAATATTCAAATTCCATTTGAATTTCTTTATTCAAACTCTATATTTGAATTTCCTTCTTTTCAATTTCTATTTGAATTTCTTTCTATTCAAATTCTAATTCAATTCCTATTTGAAATCCTTCATTCAATTTCTATTTAAATTCCTTTGTTCAATATCTATTTGAAATCATTTGAATTTAAATTCTATTTTAACTCCTTTGAATTCAAATTCTATTTCAAACTTTATATTTTCTTTGAAATTCTATTTAACCAAATTCCATTTGAATTCTAATATTCAAATCTCTATTTGAATTTTCTTTATTCAAATCCTATTTAAATTCCTATGTTCAAATCCTATATTTGAATTCCCTTATATTTGAAATATTCAAATTCCATTTGAATTTCTTTATTCAAACTCATTTGAATTCCTTTAAATTCAAATTCTATTTCACTTCTATTTGAATTATATATATATACTCAAATTCCTTTACTTTACTTCTATTTGAAATCTATATTCCCATTTCACATTTCAAAATTCCTTTGAAGTTATATAAATATATACATATATTTATACCTATCCCAAATTCAAAATATTTGAATTTTCAAACAACTTGTTTTTCCTTTCAAGCAAATTTCCATTAAAACTTTTCTAAGGCAGCCATTCATCACTTAGAAACTCGAAAATGAACACTGGTGATGTTGCGACCATCATCAGAATTATTTCCCAGCTACTGAATGAGTTCAGTGCTTTATTTCTTTCAAACTCCATTTAGAAAAAATATTTTCCAAACCCCCAGGATTTTAAATTCTTAATTCTGGTTGGAATTTAATTTTAAATTCATCTCATTTGTATATATTTCATATACAAATTCCATTGGTTATATATAACTATTTCTGTTCTTATAATCTTATTCGATTATAATCCTAACAATCAACTCTACTATTTAAAAACAATATCGTGTTCAATCTTCTGTTCAAGTGTTTATAAACTCCTATCGACTTCGTGGCGTCCCACGATTCGATCAAAATTTATAATCCACTCAACAGACTAGTCAACACAATATAAAACAGTTTTTATATCAAATAACAAATACGCTCTCTCGTATATATATACGCTCAACTCATTCTAGGATACTGCTGATCCTATCTCTAATGAGCACATTCCAACAAGCCTAGGTATTCGCTAAACCTAAGCTCTGATACCAACTGTAATGTCCCGGAAATTCACTGTGGCTTACATTGGTACCCCAGCACCACATTTTACGGCCAGCCTTTCGACTTCGCACTAAGCAACCAACCCATTACTAGGGACATGTAGGAGTAAGAGTCTCCCGTTCGCCACCTAACGAAAAGCGAGAACCCCCTATCATGTGACACATGCCTTAAAGCACGCAACATGGACTGGTATGAGTAAACAGTTTAAAACAGTTTCAGAAAACTAAATGACATCTCATAAGACCACGCCGTATAACACGGAACGGGTTTTTCCCTTATGAAAATCCAAACACTTGATTTATCTTTATATCAAAACTCTTTTGATATTACAATAATGTCAAAATCAAGTAAATAACAATCTAGTGGAACGTTTGCATCTCACGTTCCACATATATATACAATCAAAACCGCAAGCACGTATTGGGTAATGGATTTCCAACTATGACAAGGTATGGAATCACCTTCCGCTGGTATATCTCTAGAGGAGAATACACCGAGTTCAACAAGAACATCTTGCAACTCAACCACACATGACCGACCACTCATTTCGCTTGAGTGTATCGAATGTATAACACCAACGATTGGGATCAGCAACCGTTTCCCGAATGGGTCAGCATCGACAATAGATTTTTAGAAGTAAATGAAACTCTAGATCAGGTGATTATACACCCTGATAGGTGCGACCTACATAGCCATGTTGCCTGCCCGATTTCTGTCATTTACCGGTTGATGAGGCTAGAAGCTACGCTTTATCATCACGCCATATTCACTTCGAGTGTCACATCATCAAATCCATCAAATCACCGATTGACGTCCTCAACAGTACATTACGTGTTAGCTAAAAGAAGTTTCCTTCTCCGCTTCCACTCTTGGTACGATTGGAGACATCAATATACGTGATCGTCTGGAAATACTTTGTCAGACATTCATCCATACAAGTCACCCAGGAACAGGATGAACCGAAGGCACTATTTCTATTAATAGAAAAAGTCCTTGCACTCTACTCCGTCTTCGATTATCTTTATATAATCTGATTCGCACGCTACTGCCAATATGGAGTGGTTCTTCGGATAATAATCCAACCGGTCTCTCCATATTGACAACGATGGTCAAAACTCCGATAGTCTGTGATTTAACTATCGAATAAAAACAAGTGTTTCGATAGTCGATGATTTAACTATCGAATAAAACAAGTGTTCATCCAAACATCCAACAATCACTGAAACTTTAATAAATATTCCATTAATTAAATCTCTTCTCTATTTCTTATCAATATTTGTTAACCAAATATTTTCAATAACCATATTGGCCTTATACGTTATTTGGAAAACATTTCCATATATCGCCTTCTTTTATTTTCTAAACTTTAGAAAATATTCATTATTCTATTTCCAAGCTTTGCACATATTTGGGTTAAAACAGATGTTGTGTAAAACATCGTTACGACAACCCAAATACAGTATTTAACTAATTCTCATTCCACATTGATCTTCGAGCCTGAATCTTGCTACTTATCGGTATATCATGAAATCAACCAAGTTGGGGTATAATTACCTCTCAGACCTTGACTGAATAACATTTAACGTCAAAACAGACAAGACTACTTACTCGAATAATCAATACCATACAACTGATTATTCACCTTTAAACACATATATATTTTCTCTTTCTATTCCTACGAGATTTTATTCTTATACTTCCTTTTTGATTACACTATTCTATTCTAAGTTCGTTTTCTTATCGACTTCTATATATATCGATACGTTGATTTCTAACTATCAAATTATCTTAAAAATATTCTATCTCCTTAAATTCCTGGAAAAATTCGCCATAACCTCCTTTGTACCGGGAGCATCGGGAAATTTCAAATAGCTTTCCCGGTCCTTCTCATCTCAAAAAGAAAAAAAAAGCCAAGCGGGCACAAACGTTAGCACATTAATAATACCCATTCTGCTTCGTGGCAGAATATCGCGGTACAAAGGTCATCCACTAATCATAGCGTGGGGCGTATAGGGTAATCATCCGCTGTGGTACCGCGGGCATCCGCTAATGAGACTGCGGGAATCCAACCAATCATCAACCCAATATATATATATATCCTAAATAACTAATATATATTTTAAAACAATCAGACAGCATTCAAACAAGCACAGACAATTTTTTAATGAATAAAAATAATTTCTAAATAAACAAAGGTGAGTGAGATTTTACTCACATTGTTTTTCCTTTGCCGGGTATCCAATTTAATCTCATATCTGCGTCCATGAATCGACTCGGCTTGTCTTAATAAATTTATCAAGCTCCTCAACTTGAACCCTCACCACACAACCTTCACCATTTAACCAAATTCCAATTCCACCACACGAGCAGCACAACATCTCGAATACCATCCTTCACTTTTGCAAAGACCAAAACTGTCGAGCCTCCACTTGATTAAAACCATCACCAGTATTCGAACTCCCTGTCCAGTTGAACTCCTTCGAACATGCCAAGTACAACAGCATCGATCCCCCCACACTGTCCTGTTTCAAAACCAAACTCCGATCCCAAACCCCATCCGAACATGCGAATTCTGGTGAGCTCGCTACAGGTACACGCGATACTCGTTGGTACCAACATCCACCAAATCGTGCCACCATACCCAAAATCGAACACACGAGTTGATTTCCCAAACCCCTAGATCGCGATTTACAAACTCGAACACTGACTCACGATGAACTGCGTCGCGATTTGGATTAACACCTTCGAACGAAGACCATCGTGATTCCCAACCCTAATTCGAACAAAAACTATCGAGCCCACTTGCGAGCATCTCCATAGCTGGTGACAGCGAGCTACCGAGCACCAGGAACTCGCGGCCTTCACAGGCGATCTTGATTTGGATTTTATGAAAGAGCGGCCTTTCTTTTGAGCGGTTTTTAGAAATGGGAAAATCGGATTTTGGTTTTGATTTATAGCAGGGGGTTGGTTTGATTTGTGGGATTAAAAAGGCCACGGTTTGATTTCTCTTTGCGGTTGTGAAATGAACAGGGAGGCCAAGGATTTTGTGGAGGGGAGAAGCTCGTGTGTTTGATTTTTGGTCCACTGATATTTTATTTTAATTTAATTAAATAAAAACTATATCCTTAAATTTAAATCGCTCCGTGATCCCGAACTCCTTTCTTGTCACGGCAAGGAATTTCGCTCGGCCCGAACCAGTCGCTAAACCGACCCAGACCGTTCGAAACGCCCTATCGTTGAGAACACGACAAAATAGAACGCATATAAAAGAACATTTCAATGTATATTACAACAATGCATCAGATTACAAGAATATACAGAGTATAAACAAATAAATATTACACAGAAATATCAGAGATTTAAATTACATTTAAATACACCGCAACGGAAAATAATACAATACACAACTAGAAGGAGATATACGGATACAAAGCTTTCCGGATATTGTTCCAGTTGTAAACCAGGATCCTGTGAATATAAATTTGCAAAACCGAAACTACTAGCTGCCCATGTCAAAATAAGGGCACCCAGAGTTTAGGTTAAAACAATAAACTCCAGGTCAGTCATGTGACTGGTGTGAGAACTAAAACAGTTGTTATTCTTTATTTTTAAAGTTCGGTAAATCAAGGGACCACGCCGTATAACACGGAACGGGTTTCCTCCCAAGAATACCAGTGCATGAAACAAACAGCGCAATGCTAAATAAAGAAAAATGAAGCTGTTATAAGACCCAGGTCCCATCACACAATGCAACGCAGCCGAGGATAGGGTTTTCCCTTATAACAGCCAAAGAATGCTTGATACGGTTAAAACGAATCGTTTGATACAATTATAAGTGCATAGTGTATAAAACAACTTCAAATCATAAGTATCAATCATAGGCGGCATGAGCGCCCCATCCCACTATGTCGCCATACTAGGCTCTACAAATAAAACCGCAAATGTCACGTATTTGGAAATTGGATTTCCGTCTATGAACCGAGGCAAAAGATAGTCCTCAACCGATTCGTGACTCTCTAGCCCGAGCCACCGGAACAGCCGCAACTGCCCCTTGGATCGTCAGGGCCGGTCCACCGATGTGGATTATAGTGCCTGAACAATAAGTTTCCCCACCCTATGGGGTGTAAGTCTGGTCCGTCTGCCGACCAGAATGCATCGGCCGAAACCGATATAACCGAGGCGCCTCGCAACAGCAACAACCACATAAGTCAAACTCGTCAGGGCGTGTAAAACCACTGACGCCACTTCTAGCTAGAAAGAAACGCAAGTCCTCCCTGAGGTCCGTCTCCCGTTTTTGGTTCATACCGGGTGTGAAACACGCGAAGTAAACGTTACACAAAGCTACGCCACAAAGGCCGTGCTTTGATCATCACCACAAGACTTTGCTTTTCAACAGAAGCCTCGATCAATTGCCACTTAGGCATGCCACACAGGCAATTCACTCCATGCGTTTGATATCCATCAATATATAACCCCTGAGCTCGTACGTCTCAGAGAAGGGCGTTAAGCAAGAGAATAAATTCTCCGCCGCCAAACAGATATATATTTAATAGAAATCAATCACACAGACTAAAATCCAATGTCAGACACACAGTCCATTTACAAGTCCGTTCTGGGGCTGAACGAAACCGGAGGCACCTAGTACCTCGCATATCCATCGATCTCCAAGTACGTCTGAACGATCACAAACTGTTTCCATCTTCTTGGGTGTACAGCCCAATCAAGATCATCAGTAATCACCCAGACGACGTGAAGACTTCTGGTCTTCGACCACCGTCTTCATCTTCGACACCACGTCGAATCAGTTATTCAGAATGGGATAAACCCGGTCTTTCTGAATAACGAACGTATATATTATAAAAGTGTTACACAAACACAACATACGCCTCATTCCAATTCAGAATATTCTTTTATTTAAAATTTCCTATACTTTGGGAAAAGTTCCCATTAATTTTATCCAAGATAAATTCTTTAAATTTATTCTTTAATCTCCTTTGAATATCAATTCAAACTAGTCGGGATTAGCGAACCATACCGAAGTAATCATTTATTTTATTTCCCAATCCCAACCTATTCATCCCATGAAGTAAAACTGGTAATACTTCATATCTAACACCACAGTGTTATCGGTAAATTCAATTACCATTTCACGTTCAAATCTAATTAAAGATTTAACCATCGCCTGGAGCAAAACTGGTGATACTCCATTTTCGACCATTTCAATCTAATTAAAGATTCATTAAAACTCCACTTAGTTTTAATCTTTAACTGGGTTAAAGAATCAGTGTCATTTAAAACACAGTTCACGATAAACCCAAAATCACATTCCATTAATTATCGGGTTAAAGAATCAGTGTCAATTAAAACACGGTTCACGATAAACCCAAAAATCAATACCAATTCAATTCCAATTAAATATCTTTTAATTGGCATACTTCATTAAATCTAAATAAAAAGATTTAATCTTTTCTCAACTGGGTTCAAGAACAGTGTTAATGAAGACACCATTCACGACAAACCCAAATCACATTTGATATTCAATATAAGGCTCTGAATAGAAAATATATCGGCTTATATTCAATATCAAATTCTACGATTAACAAATGTCGTATTGGAAATAACGATATAAGTATATATCTTTCAAATTTCCATATCAACATCCGTATAATCACGAATTCCAACATCGAAATATTCCGAAGACAATTTCGATTCAATTCCACTCCAATGCAATCATTGGATATTCTGGTTATTTTTAAAACCATTTCAAATTCAATTTATTTATTTAAAAATAAATAGAATTATAATTCTAGTTCAAAGCTAGTTCATTTCGATAAAAATCTATTTTTATCTTTTCAAATATGGAGTTTTTCATCCCAAATCTTCCCAAATCATTTCTTATGATTTTACACAATTTATTACTATTTTTAATAATTTTATCAAGGCCCTTACAGTCGATTTCCATCAATGGCCATCGAACTGCACTTATAGCGACCTTTTTCAAATTTGATTTGGACATAATTCCAAATCCAACCGTTAGATTTCAAATTTCTAATATTCGTTAGAAAGCTCTTTTCGATACGAACCCAACGGTTCCGGTTTTAGGAGAATCCGACGGTCGGATCTCCCGCAATGTCCGTTTGAAATAAATGGTCGAAATTCACGAACTGTCGCGGCGCGGCGCGTTCTATTCAGGCCATTATATTATATATATAATATATATATATAATATATTTCGTCGATTTCTATTTAAAACGAATTATATAAATAGTTTTAAAATCGTTTCAAAAGCAATTTCAACTTTCTTTTCAATTCTAATCAAAATTGAATTCTTCTTTATAAATTCGTTTTAAAATTCATTTCTATTCAATTCAAAATTTCAATTCAATTTGAATTCATTTCAATTTGCTTTCAATTCAATTTGAATTCGTTTTCAATTCAATTCATTTCGAAATCGTTTTCAATTCAATTCGAATTCGTTTTCAATTCAATTCATTTCGAAATCGTTTTCAATTCAATTCATTTCAAAATCGTTTTCAATTCAATTCATTTCGAAATCGTTTTCAATTCAATTCATTTCGAAATCGTTTTCAATTCAATTCATTTCGAAATCGTTTTCAATTCAATTCATTTCGAAATCGTTTTCAATTCAATTCATTTCGAAATCGTTTTCAATTCAATTCATTTCGAAATCGTTTTCAATTCAATTCATTTCGAAATCGTTTTCAATTCAATTCATTTCGAAATCGTTTTCAATTCAATTCATTTCGAAATCGTTTTCAATTCAATTCATTTCGAAATCGTTTTCAATTCAATTCATTTCGAAATCGTTTTCAATTCAATTCATTTCGAAATCGTTTTCAATTCAATTCATTTCGAAATCGTTTTAAAATCGATATAAATATCGTTCACGTCAAAATGGCGTCAATCTAATCATCACGGCTTCACATATTTCTATTTTCAAATATTCTATTTCAAATATTTCCTATTATCAAAATATTTGTTATTATCAAAATATTCTTTATTTTCACGATTGGAATGAGGCCCAATCAATCACCATATAAAGTTAATTATATGGATTCCATACAACACATGTATATAATATCATTGAAAAATAATCAACCATCAACCAAAGTGCACTACACTATATAAGCATCAAATATAGATATCTAACGCTTATAACAGCCTGTCAATCGATCGATCGACATATTTAATCAATCAGGATGAGTGAACTTCAAATTTCATCCCAACACCCGTGTGGGGTTTCAAACAATCAAACACATATTTTATTTGTGCTGTTGGGCGATGTGTAAAATTTATCGTCCCAATCAATGTCATTCAAATAGGTGTACATAAACAAACCGTCCGGTTTATAAATGAATATTTTATTTTATTCACTTCACGTTAAAATTATATTTTTAACGATAAAACATTTTATTTCAACCTATGAATTTCTATTCAATTCATTTACACAATAAAATGATAATTTTATTTTCTAACATATTTTAGAAAATTTCGGCGGCATAACGGCACGATACTAGAAACGGGACAAGGCCTAGCCTTATCCCCGGTCTAGTGAAGGCCCACGCCATTCACACATCAATCGAATCAATTTCATTTCACCACACAATTCAATTTCAATCAAATAATCCAACTAATCTACGCAACCAAACAAACAAGTCCATGGTCTGTGGACGATTGTGTCGGGTGCTACTAAGCACCGTCTGCATCCTAGTATATATATATAACTAGAAAAAGAAATTGAAAGGTGAGAAATTTTCACAGATAGCTATCCAATCATCTTGACTCTTCTTTGATAGAAATCTTCGTCGTCATCGCATCTTCGTTGCTGTAGCCACTACATATGTAAAAATCGAATTTTTACTTCGCTATTCAATATATAAAAATCATATTTTTACTTCGATGTTCAATATATAAAAATCATATTTTTAATTCGAAGTTCAATATATAAAAATCATATTTTTATCTCGAAGTTCAATATATAAAAATCATATTTTTATCTCGAAGTTCAATATATAAAAATCATATTTTTATCTCGAAGTTCAATATATAAAAATCATATTTTTATCTCGAAGTTCAATATATAAAAATCATATTTTTAATTCGAAGTTCAATATATAAAAAACCATATTTTTAATCTCGAAGTTCAATATATAAAAAAACATATTTTTAATTCGAAGTTCAATATATAAAAATCACATTTTTAATTCGAAGTTCAATATATAAAAAACCTATTTTTAATTCGAAGTTCAATATATAAAAATCATATTTTTATCTCGAAGTTCAATATATAAAAAAACATATTTTTATCTCGAAGTTCAATATATAAAAATCATATTTTTAATTCGAAGTTCAATATATAAAAAACCATATTTTTAATATGCCACTAGTATAAAAATTATATTTTTAACTTCTCTACTATATAAAAATTATATTTTGAACCCTCTACAAATATTAAAAAATATATTTTGATTACTTAAAAATCGTAATTCTATCATTTAAAAATTATACTTTTAAATCTCTACCTATACAATCAGTTTTTAGGTCGAAAGAAATAAATAAAATTCGAAATTGAAAACTTACATCGCATTCGAATGAGAGGGGGGGGGGTGGATGGTCAGGCCAGCGGAGCTGTCGTCGCTCGGAGGGTTGCTGCGATTCAATTTATAAGGGGAGGAGGAAGAGAGAGTGGTGCGGAGGAGGGAGGGTGTGTAACGTCTCGTATTTTTGTCGGTTTGTATGTGAATATTTAAATCAGTTTAAATATTGAATTTGTAATATAAGTGGATTATTATATCAATTAAAACGAAGTTGAACGTATAAAGATATATATTAAGTATAATCAAGCTCACAAAGACGTTGCAGTTCGTAATTTAACGTTCTGAACTTCAACTGATTGTACCGGACTCGTTTTGAATCGGATTTCTTCGAAACAAGAAACGTTGGAATCTGTTGAACCGTATCTTCCTAACAGAAGTGAAAAACCAAGATTTCGTTGTGTAGATTGCAAGATATGTCCAAATCAATTATTCGAAAAGTCGCTGTGAAATCATATATCGACCGTAACAGTTATTTGAATATAACTTGATATCGGGTGCAAATCGGGACAAGGTTCTTTTGAGGCGCAGCGATAATTTAATTTTTAGAATTTTTTTATAATTTTTAATTAATTAAATATGCAACTTTTTATTTGGGGTATTGTGCACCCTGTATCGGTATTTCGGGGTTTCAAAATATGAGTCAAACTACCGGTATTATTATATTTTTGGGATCGTGACACCTCACTGGACACGACCGCATTCTTATTTCCGTCCGTAACAGATTATACGTGAATGATATTGGATACATCAAGGAGCACAACTTTATAAAATAAAACATGGACTATCCTCTTGGTTTCTATTTATTTAAAATTTTCTTTAATGCTAAAATATCTTTCCATGACCTGTCACCGTATGGACATACATAACCTATTCATCTCAACACAAAGACTAGAGTGTGAACCATATCCCTATGAAGCCATACCCTCCATGTCAACGTCCTTATCTAAGTTAATAAAAGCATGGCTACAGGAATTTAGCATGCAAGTCTAACGAAGTGAAATGGCAAGGCAAATCACAATTTAATGAAAGCCAGACTCTATTGCTTCTAGTTCTTATCTAAATTAATGAAACACAGACAAAAGCTTTCATGTCCATAACCTCTCCCCATCGCCTAACCTAGATTAGCAACTCAACTGAAGGGACAACTCAATTCAATGCCTAAGACCTACCCTAATAATGGCTATATGCAGTACACAATACCTAATTTTTAAGCAAAAGAATTAAAAGCAGGACACCATATCTTGTGCAAGATACTTGGAAACTATAAACTACTACCTACCAACATTGAAACCACTACTGTATTTTCACATCAGAAAACAAACCATACTGTGAGCCATACCCTTAGCCTAGCCCTCCTGTACAAGGCTTAACAACGAAGTATCAAATTGTATAAATATACAAAGACTTCATCCTCCTTTTGCAGAAACGCCGGAGCCTTCAATGGCAAAGTAAAATCAAAAACAAATTAGATCGTCCACAAAAGGATCCAACGTTTTATATGAAATCCTTAAACCTTATTCTCGTTAATTCATTTGACTTCTCCATTCGAGAACTTCACATTTGTCGGATTCTCTTGGAACTCGAGAGTTCACCGAACTCGTTAGAAATGTCGTGGATCACTGTATAGGCTGCGAGATGCCGTAGCACGGAGCAGCATGGAGAGACGCAAGCTGTACGATGATGGGTGCACGTGGAGGAGGAAGCATTGACAGTGTGATTTGGTGGTATGAAGTCTGACGTCGGCACTGGTATACATGGAGGACTTGCTGTGCAGGAAAGAAGGCGTTGGGGTTTTGTCTGGAGTGGTGCGGTCCTCTGACGTCGAGCAGATGGGCGACTACGACGATGTGAAGTGGCGGAGGCACCCACGTTTTAACATGATGATGAGAAGTTTCAGAAATGCATGGTGATGCTAAGGAAACAAAAAGGAGCGGACTGTGGCATTTTGGGTACAAGAAGAGGTGACTGATGTTCAGTATGGGACACGCGCGTGCAAGAGTATTGAAAGTAGATGGTAAATACATGGCGTGATGGAACTTTTGACGAGGTTGATAATGGTTATGCAGTTGATTTTCCGTGAAGTTTAGAAGATGTGAAGGGGAATAAGAAGTAGGGCGCGGACATGAAAATGGATCACATTGGCATCGAAATAACAAGATCTATAGTGTAGAGCTGATTTCATGGAGAACGGAGCTATCGGAATCTCCTGATCAAATCAGCGAACGCAAATCGTTGTTTAACGGTTAACACGCCAAGGTGAGTAAAATCACTAACTCTGATCTATTTTAAAATATGATAATTATATTTTAATGTTGGTTAAATGTTGTATGATGGTCGATTAGATAGATTACAATTTAATTGGTTGAATATCGTCGTATACATACACATCGGTTGGATACTGATTCCATCAATTATAATATTCCCTAGTAGGAATCAGTGTAAATTGTTTTGACTAACATCTATGGATGCGAGAAACCGGTTGGAGGAATCCGACCGGATTCCTCGATATTTATATGTACTGTTTGTTTTGTATGCACTGTTTGAACCCGAATTATATTTAAAACCCGGTGTGAATATTGATGTTGAACGAAAATTCAACATTTGTTTAGATTAAATAAATAAACGATATCGATTTAGAAAATGTTAACAGTCGACCGTAAAACCATCGTTTTGTTAAGAAACTGATTTACCATCAGGCAAATCAATGAAGTTAATTATAGAAATTATATTTTTATAATTAAAGTGAAGTTTTAAATTATAATAGAAGTTCTATTATAAACCAGTATTTTAGAGTTCGTTTTTATAAAGCAAATAAAAGCGATTGTTGATATTTAAACAAGTTTATAAAGTAAAAACTATCCGACGATTAAATATTTGGATAATTATATTTAAGATAAATAATTTAGAGATGTCATTAGATTAATTAGATTAATCTAATGTTAAGAAGTAATTAAAATCAGTTAACGAATTTACTGATGGAAATAAGTTGATTTAATCAACTGTTATTTGGGAACATGATTATTAGATTAATTGGTCTTTAATTAATCTAATGAAAACATGTTAGAAATAAGTTTATCGAAATTAATGAGAGTTAATTACCATTTAAGAAGTTATAGATAAGAAATGGGAAATGGAGAAAGCAAAGAGTTAATGATTTAATATTCATAAACCACAGAGATTCCAAAGTAAGAATATGGTGTTGTAAAACCATATTCCAAAATACAACAAGGAAATACGATTTAATAAATATATTAAGTAATAAGGAATTTGAATACAGACTTGTATCGGTTCTAAGGTAAGAACGTTGTCGATCAAGGTCTGAGAGGTAAATAAAATACCCCAACTTGAACGGCTTCGCTATTACCGAGGAACGATATCAGTTTGTAACGGAAAGAGAGGTCAAGATTTTTGGTAACAGAAAGAGATGTCAAGATTTTTGTAACAGAAAGAGATGTCAAGATTTTTGTAACAGAAAGAGATGTCAAGATTTTTGTAACAGAAAGAGATGTCAAGATTTTTGTAACGGAAAGAGATGTCAAGATTTTTGTATAAAAGGAATATGGCAGCGTATGCAAGTCTTAGAATTATAGCGATAAAATAATGCTGTTGATAAGATAAGTGTGACTGTTATGTCAAGATTTGTTATAACAAAGAATATTACAGCGTATGACAAGTTGAACTATAGCAATAAAATAACGTTGTTGATAAGGTAAGTGAGACTGTAATTAGTTATAAGGAGAATATTACAGCGTATGACAAGTTGAACTATAGCGATAAAATAACGCTGTTGATAAGGTAAGGGTGACTGTAATGTTGAGATTAGTTATAAAGGGAATATTACAGCGTATGACAAGTTTAGAACTATAGCAACAAATTAACTGCTGTTGATTAGACTTAAGCGTGACTTTTATATATAGCAGCACTTCCTAGGAAATGAAGCAGTTGAGTTGAAATCCACTTATTCGAAAGTGAGAAATAATGATGTCATAAGAAAATATAAGAATCTGTTTTAGAAAGAGAAATTGGAGAATCGTGTTAGAAAACGATGACAACATTTCGATGTTCGAAATGTGATTAGAATTAAACCGTTAGGATTTGTAACTAGAATTCGACGATGTCGAATGTATTAAAAGTAAACTATTTTTAGGGATTATAACCTGATATAATAATTAACATTTAGTTGTAAACAAATAAATGTTAAAGAGGATAGGAGTCAGTACTTAGTTTAAACTTGATACCGATTTGATAAGAAGTTGACTTAGAAACAGAGTTTACAAAGTGGAATAGGAATATATAAAGTACGAAAGAGATTTCGATAAACGGGATCATGGTATTGATTTATTTGATAAAGATGTTCAGATTTCTATAATAGAAATGATATTCACATTTCAAAGTGAATAATGTTTTAAAAGTGAACGTTGGGCCGATTAAAAGGTTAAAATGAAATTGGAAGTATTTTCCAATGCAAATAGGGTAGATTGTCCAAGTGTAGAAACCAAGGAATGTGAAAAGAATGAAAATGTTTCGAACGTTAATAACGTATGTTTCTGAAACATGAAAGAATAAGAGTTTAAAACAACTGGAAATGTTTTCCAAGAAGTATGGAAAGGCTAAAACGGGATTTGAGAAATATCTGGTAAGATATGAGAATTCGAATAATAAAGTCGAATGTTGAAATTAAAAATACCCGTGGTTGTGTGATGTTAATTATACATTAGAAGGAATGTTGTTTTTACTTCGATAGTTAAATAACCGACTATCGAAGTGTTTGACCATCGTTGTCGATATGGAGAGACCGGTTGGATACGTTATCTGAAACCACTCCGTATAGGCATAAGCGCTGCGAATTAGATATGCTGAAGATAATTGAAGACGGAGTTAAATGCAAGGATCGTCCAGTTCCAGAATGATGTTTTTGTTTGTCCAGTCCCAGGACAACTTGTATGGACGAGTGTCTGACAGAGTATTTCCAACGGTCACGCCGTTGATTTGTACGGATATACCAAGTTGGTGGGGGAGAAGGTAACTTCTCTTTATTCTACACCCAGTGTGCATTTGTGTAATCAATATGTGATTACGGATTTGACGATGTGGCATTCAAAGTGAATGGTGATCAGATGTTCTGAAGATAGACGTAGCCTCTAGCCTCACAACCGGGAAGTAACAAAAGTTGGGCTAGGCAGCATGGCTAGTTGGGTCATCCCCAAGCAGGGTGTATTGTCACCGATCTAGAGAAAATTCATATTTATACTTCTTTTCGATTCTGTATCTTCGGATGACGATTGGATGGCCTACAACCGTGGTGGCAATATATTCGCGACACTCAAGCTAAATGAGTGAGCGGTCATGTGTGGCCGGGTTGCAAGACGTTCTTGTTGAACCCTGAGTGTATCCCCTCTAGAGTACACTATTCAGAAGGTGCTCCCATACCTTGTTTGATGAAATTCAATCTCCAATAAGTACCCTGCGGTTTATGATTTTATACTATATATATATGGAGCGTGAGATGCAAGCGTTCTGTTACTTGATGATTTAATTGAGTAGACATTATTATAATATCACCGAAGTTTGATATAAAAATATGTTGGGTTATAGTAAGGTAAAAACCGTCCATGTTTATGTGTGGGTTGGTCTTACTATTACCTTCTTGTTTGGAAAAGGATTTTCAAAGTTAAACAGTATGGTTGGAATTTACTCACACCAGTCCCATGACTGACCCAGAGTTTATTTTGTTTGTTTTCCCTAAACTCTTGGGTGCCCAAATTTGTACGGGCAGTCAAGTGTTTCAGGCTTTGCAGATTCACTTGGAGGAGCTCAAAAGCAGGAAGCTTCACCATTAGTTATGTAGAGTTATTTCCGCTGTGATATGGTGTATTGTACTCTGATAATGGTATGTATATACAATACAGTTTTGTATTCAAAGTTATGTTATATAATACATCTTATTTTGTTCCGCTGCGAGTTTCGTGTTACTCTGATTCTGTTCAGTTGTGATCTTCTTCTTCTTCTATTCTATTAGTTCTATCTTTTCTTTCTCACCCTCTAAATTCTTCTATTAATGTCCTGGTGTTTTCGATGCTTGAATAGTCAACAGTGTGTTTTTATGTTGATTTTCTGGGTCGAAAATTCCCGCCGTTACAGATGGTATCAGAGCATAAGGATAAGTGATTACCTTGGCTCTGTGGCGTCACTCAATAGAGATGGAGTTAGCAATACTCTAGATTGAGTTGAGTGTATATATACGAGTGAACGTATTTGCAGATTTATATAAAAACCGTTTTATATTGTGTTGACTGGTCAGTCGAGTGGTTTATAAATTCTGGTCGAAACAGTAATGCAAACTGCGTCGATAGGTGTTTCTAAACTCTTGAACAGAGTAATTCGACACAGTATGTTTTGAAAAGGGGTAAATAAAAATATTTTACCCGAAAAATATATTTTGATATAAAAAAAATATATATCTTGAGATTATTATATTATTGATCGTTGTTATGATCAAATAAGATATATAATTGAGTTGGTTATATAAATAACCGATCGAAATATTATATAAGTATGATATGCAAAATCAGATGAGCTGAATCTGAATTAAAGACCAGAATTGAAATAAAACTCTAGAAACTTGGAAAAGAATTGAAATTGAATTTGGATAAAATATAAGGGAATTTTAAAATCCTGGGAGATTTGAAAATTTGTTTTCCAAGTGCTGTGAATGATATTTTGAAGTAATATTCAAAATGAAAATGTTTGAAAAATGAGTTTTGAAAAATGATAACAGTATTGAACTCACTTTGATGACTGGAAAATAAATTCCGATGATGATCGCGACATTATCGGTGTTCATTTTCAAGTTCCAAGTAACGGATTACTACCAAGGATTTTGTTTTGAATGGTTTTAAGAAAATAAGTTGTTCGGAAATTCAAATGTTTTAAATTGCTATTATTAGATTGATTTCAAACTGATTTGAAATAAAATCCCAGGAATTTGAATTCCGAAATAAAAATTTAACTTATGGAGTTAAAATGGTAAAAATGGAATTTAAACAAAGATAACAAAACTGGACTGAATTTGGAAAGAACCAGAATGAAAATTATAAAAGAAAAATATTGGAGATTCGAGTTATTAAAAATGAATTGATTCTTGGAGAATAAGAATCGAATTTTGAATTAGAGATGGAGATAACTGATTTGAGAAATAAATCAGTAAATGGAATGTCGTAATAAAACTTAACAAGGTTAAGAACTGAGAGTGAAATCGGAGTTGAAATAGAAATTTGGCTTAGTAAAAGCGAAAGACTGGTTTGAGAACGGATTGATGGGAGATCAACCAAGGATGCTTGGATATGCTGGTTTGATAGCAGATGGCAGAGATAGAGTTGAATACCCAACAGAGAAGGTACACGTTTATATACGAGTATGAGATTTTTTATGAGTCAGTTTGTGCAAGCCGTTTGGCTGTTTGATTTTCTTTTGGATTGGAGAAGGCCCGGAGTGGCAAGTTGTTGTAGTACTGAGTGAGCCGTGCAGAGTAGATGCTGGCGAGATTCTCTGAAAATTTAAGCTGTTAGGAAATTTTCAGAAATTTTGAAAATATTCGAAATAATAAGGAATTAATATTTTAATTGGAAATAATCAGTTCAGTGGAAACTGGAATTATGACGTAAACCAAAAAGATTTTTAACCATGTTATAACAGAGATTGTAGCAGTTTCCCTATCTTAGCAATTTCGAGGACGAAATTATTTTAAGGGGGAAGGTCTGTAACGTCTCGTATTTTTGTCGGTTTGTATATGAATATTTAAATCAGTTTAAATATTGAATTTATAATATAAGTGGATTATTATATCAATTAAAACGAAGTTGAACGTATAAAGATATATATTAAGTATAATCAAGCTCACAAAGACGTTGCAGTTCGTAATTTAATGTTCTGAACTTCAACTGATTGTACCGGACTCGTTTTGAATCGGATTTCTTCGAAACAAGAAACGTTGGAATCTGTTGAACCGTATCTTCCTAACAGAAGTGAAAAACCAAGATTTCGTTGTGTAGATTGCAAGATATGTCCAAATCAATTATTCGAAAAGTCGCTGTGAAATCATATATCGACCGTAACAGTTATTTGAATATAACTTGATATCGGGTGCAAATCGGGACAAGGTTCTTTTGAGGCACAGCGATAATTTAATTTTTAGAATTTTTCTATAATTTTTAATTAATTAAATATGCAACTTTTTATTTGGGGTATTGTGCACCCTGTATCGGTATTTCGGGGTTTCAAAATATGAGTCAAACTACCGGTATTATTATATTTTTGGGATCGTGACACCTCACTGGACACGACCGCATTCTTATTTCCGTCCGTAACAGATTATACGTGAATGATATTGGATACATCAAGGAGCACAACTTTATAAACTAAAACATGGACTATCCTCTTGGTTTCTATTTATTTAAAATTTTCTTTAATGCTAAAATATCTTTCCATGACCTGTCACCGTATGGACATACATAACCTATTCATCTCAACACAAAGACTAGAGTGTGAACCATATCCCTATGAAGCCATACCCTCCATGTCAACGTCCTTATCTAAGTTAATAAAAGCATGGCTACAGGAATTTAGCATGCAAGTCTAACGAAGTGAAATGGCAAGGCAAATCACAATTCAATGAAAGCCATACTCTATTGCTTCTAGTTCTTATCTAAATTAATGAAACACAGACAAAATCTTTCATGTCCATAACCTCTCCCCATCGCCTAACCTAGATTAGCAACTCAACTGAAGGGACAACTCAATTCAATGCCTAAGACCTACCCTAATAATGGCTATATGCAGTACACAATACCTAATTTTTAAGCAAAAGAATTAAAAGCAGGACACCATATCTTGTGCAAGATACTTGGAAACTATAAACTACTACCTACCAACATTGAAACCACTACTGTATTTTCACATCAGAAAACAAACCATACTGTGAGCCATACCCTTAGCCTAGCCCTCCTGTACAAGGCTTAACAACGAAGTATCAAATTGTATAAATATACAAAGACTTCATCCTCCTTTTGCAGAAACGCCGGAGCCTTCAATGGCAAAGTAAAATCAAAAACAAATTAGATCGTCCACAAAAGGATCCAACGTTTTATATGAAATCCTTAAACCTTATTCTCGTTAATTCATTTGACTTCTCCATTCGAGAACTTCACATTTGTCGGATTCTCTTGGAACTCGAGAGTTCACCGAACTCGTTAGAAATGTCGTGGATCACTGTATAGGCTGCGAGATGCCGTAGCACGGAGCAGCATGGAGAGACGCAAGCTGTACGATGATGGGTGCACGTGGAGGAGGAAGCATTGACAGTGTGATTTGGTGGTATGAAGTCTGACGTCGGCACTGGTATACATGGAGGACTTGCTGTGCAGGAAAGAAGGCATTGGGGTTTTGTCTGGAGTGGTGCGGTCCTCTGACGTCGAGCAGATGGGCGACTACGACGATGTGAAGTGGCGGAGGCACCCACGTTTTAACATGATGATGAGAAGTTTCAGAAATGCATGGTGATGCTAAGGAAACAAAAAGGAGCGGACTGTGGCATTTTGGGTACAAGAAGAGGTGACTGATGTTCAGTATGGGACACGCGCGTGCAAGAGTATTGAAAGTAGATGGTAAATACATGGCGTGATGGAACTTTTGACGAGGTTGATAATGGTTATGCAGTTGATTTTCCGTGAAGTTTAGAAGATGTGAAGGGGAATAAGAAGTAGGGCGCGGACATGAAAATGGATCACATTGGCATCGAAATAACAAGATCTATAGTGTAGAGCTGATTTCATGGAGAACGGAGCTATCGGAATCTCCTGATCAAATCAGCGAACGCAAATCGTTGTTTAACGGTTAACACGCCAAGGTGAGTAAAATCACTAACTCTGATCTATTTTAAAATATGATAATTATATTTTAATGTTGGTTAAATGTTGTATGATGGTCGATTAGATAGATTACAATTTAATTGGTTGAATATCGTCGTATACATACACATCGGTTGGATACTGATTCCATCAATTATAATATTCCCTAGTAGGAATCAGTGTAAATTGTTTTGACTAATATCTATGGATGCGAGAAACCGGTTGGAGGAATCCGACCGGATTCCTCGATATTTATATGTACTGTTTGTTTTGTATGCACTGTTTGAACCCGAATTATATTTAAAACCCGGTGTGAATATTGATGTTGAACGAAAATTCAACATTTGTTTAGATTAAATAAATAAACGATATCGATTTAGAAAATGTTAACAGTCGACCGTAAAACCATCGTTTTGTTAAGAAACTGATTTACCGTCAGGCAAATCAATGAAGTTAATTATAGAAATTATATTTTTATAATTAAAGTGAAGTTTTAAATTATAATAGAAGTTCTATTATAAACCAGTATTTTAGAGTTCGTTTTTATAAAGCAAATAAAAGCGATTGTTGATATTTAAACAAGTTTATAAAGTAAAAACTATCCGACGATTAAATATTTGGATAATTATATTTAAGATAAATAATTTAGAGATATCATTAGATTAATATAATGTTAAGAAGTAATTAAAATCAGTTAACGAATTTACTGATGGAAATAAGTTGATTTAATCAACTGTTATTTGGGAACATGATTATTAGATTAATTGGTCTTTAATTAATCTAATGAAAACATGTTAGAAATAAGTTTATCGAAATTAATGAGAGTTAATTACCATTTAAGAAGTTATAGATAAGAAATGGGAAATGGAGAAAGCAAAGAGTTAATGATTTAATATTCATAAACCACAGAGATTCCAAAGTAAGAATATGGTGTTGTAAAACCATATTCCAAAATACAACAAGGAAATACGATTTAATAAATATATTAAGTAATAAGGAATTTGAATACAGACTTGTATCGGTTCTAAGGTAAGAACGTTGTCGATCAAGGTCTGAGAGGTAAATAAAATACCCCAACTTGAACGGCTTCGCTATTACCGAGGAACGATATCAGTTTGTAACGGAAAGAGAGGTCAAGATTTTTGGTAACAGAAAGAGATGTCAAGATTTTTGTAACAGAAAGAGATGTCAAGATTTTTGTAACAGAAAGAGATGTCAAGATTTTTGTAACAGAAAGAGATGTCAAGATTTTTGTAACGGAAAGAGATGTCAAGATTTTTGTATAAAAGGAATATGGCAGCGTATGCAAGTCTTAGAATTATAGCGATAAAATAATGCTGTTGATAAGATAAGTGTGACTGTTATGTCAAGATTTGTTATAACAAAGAATATTATAGCGTATGACAAGTTGAACTATAGCAATAAAATAACGTTGTTGATAAGGTAAGTGAGACTGTAATTAGTTATAAGGAGAATATTACAGCGTATGACAAGTTGAACTATAGCGATAAAATAACGCTGTTGATAAGGTAAGGGTGACTGTAATGTTGAGATTAGTTATAAAGGGAATATTACAGCGTATGACAAGTTTAGAACTATAGCAACAAATTAACTGCTGTTGATTAGACTTAAGCGTGACTTTTATATATAGCAGCACTTCCTAGGAAATGAAGCAGTTGAGTTGAAATCCACTTATTCGAAAGTGAGAAATAATGATGTCATAAGAAAATATAAGAATCTGTTTTAGAAAGAGAAATTGGAGAATCGTGTTAGAAAACGATGACAACATTTCGATGTTCGAAATGTGATTAGAATTAAACCGTTAGGATTTGTAACTAGAATTCGACGATGTCGAATGTATTAAATGTAAACTATTTTTAGGGATTATAACCTGATATAATAATTAACATTTAGTTGTAAACAAATAAATGTTAAAGAGGATAGGAGTCAGTACTTAGTTTAAACTTGATATCGATTTGATAAGAAGTTGACTTAGAAACAGAGTTTACAAAGTGGAATAGGAATATATAAAGTACGAAAGAGATTTCGATAAACGGGATCATGGTATTGATTTATTTGATAAAGATGTTCAGATTTCTATAATAGAAATGATATTCACATTTCAAAGTGAATAATGTTTTAAAAGTGAACGTTGGGCCGATTAAAAGGTTAAAATGAAATTGGAAGTATTTTCCAATGCAAATAGGGTAGATTGTCCAAGTGTAGAAACCAAGGAATGTGAAAAGAATGAAAATGTTTCGAACGTTAATAACGTATGTTTCTGAAACATGAAAGAATAAGAGTTTAAAACAACTGGAAATGTTTTCCAAGAAGTATGGAAAGGCTAAAACGGGATTTGAGAAATATCTGGTAAGATATGAGAATTCGAATAATAAAGTCGAATGTTGAAATTAAAAATACCCGTGGTTGTGTGATGTTAATTATACATTAGAAGGAATGTTGTTTTTACTTCGATAGTTAAATAACCGACTATCGAAGTGTTTGACCATCGTTGTCGATATGGAGAGACCGGTTGGATACGTTATCTGAAACCACTCCGTATAGGCATAAGCGCTGCGAATTAGATATGCTGAAGATAATTGAAGACGGAGTTAAATGCAAGGATCGTCCAGTTCCAGAATGATGTTTTTGTTTGTCCAGTCCCAGGACAACTTGTATGGACGAGTGTCTGACAGAGTATTTCCAACGGTCACGCCGTTGATTTGTACGGATATACCAAGTTGGTGGGGAGAAGGTAACTTCTCTTTATTCTACACCCAGTGTGCATTTGTGTAATCAATATGTGATTACGGATTTGACGATGTGGCATTCAAAGTGAATGGTGATCAGATGTTCTGAAGATAGACGTAGCCTCTAGCCTCACAACCGGGAAGTAACAAAAGTTGGGCTAGGCAGGATGGCTAGTTGGGTCATCCCCAAGCAGGGTGTATTGTCACCGATCTAGAGAAAATTCATATTTATACTTCTTTTCGATTCTGTATCTTCGGATGACGGTTGGATGGCCTACAACCGTGGTGGCAATATATTCGCGACACTCAAGCTAAATGAGTGAGCGGTCATGTGTGGCCGGGTTGCAAGACGTTCTTGTTGAACCCTGAGTGTATCCCCTCTAGAGTACACTATTCAGAAGGTGCTCCCATACCTTGTTTGATGAAATTCAATCTCCAATAAGTACCCTGCGGTTTATGATTTTATACTATATATATGTGGAGCGTGAGATGCAAGCGTTCTGTTACTTGATGATTTAATTGAGTAGACATTATTATAATATCACCGAAGTTTGATATAAAAATATGTTGGGTTATAGTAAGGTAAAAACCGTCCATGTTTATGTGTGGGTTGGTCTTACTATTACCTTCTTGTTTGGAAAAGGATTTTCAAAGTTAAACAGTATGGTTGGAATTTACTCACACCAGTCCCATGACTGACCCAGAGTTTATTTTGTTTGTTTTCCCTAAACTCTTGGGTGCCCAAATTTGTACGGGCAGTCAAGTGTTTCAGGCTTTGCAGATTCACTTGGAGGAGCTCAAAAGCAGGAAGCTTCACCATTAGTTATGTAGAGTTATTTCCGCTGTGATATGATGTATTGTACTCTGATAATGGTATGTATATACAATACAGTTTTGTATTCAAAGTTATGTTATATAATACATCTTATTTTGTTCCGCTGCGAGTTTCGTGTTACTCTGATTCTGTTTAGTTGTGATCTTCTTCTTCTTCTATTCTATTAGTTCTATCTTTTCTTTCTCACCCTCTAAATTCTTCTATTAATGTCGTGGTGTTTTCGATGCTTGAATAGTCAACAGTGTGTTTTTATGTTGATTTTCTGGGTCGAAAATTCCCGCCGTTACAGGGTGGCTGAGGGAAGCTGGCGGTCGACGGGGGCGTCGGGCCAGGGGCGATTGGGGTTCGGTAGAACGAGGAGAGAGGAGCTGTGGGGGAGGACGGTCTTCGATCTGATGCGGAGGGGAGGTATTGACGGGGATGGGAGGCGATGGAGGCGCGATCGGTGGAGCGACGGGTGTTAGGGTTATTTTTTTTTCTTTTTTTTTTCTACGGATCGAAATGAAAACGAATAAGGGGGGCCAGAACGAGAATAAGGGGAAGAGGGTTTTTATTTTATTTTATTAATTATTTAATTATTTTATTTTTTGAAAAAGTTGACTTTTACATACGACCTATAAACGAGGCCCACCGCCTGTCGTCCATAGCGTTTCACCCCCATTCCGAACACAATGGGATATGTATCGTAGGCTGATTCGACTGTTTCGATCAGTTTCCGTTGAATTTACATTTAAATCACTATATTGAATTTTAAACGTACATTTCAAATTACCGGGGTCACATACTAACTCTAAAAATCCCAGAAAAATATTTTCTGGCTTCGTATCGACGATACGGTCCTAACAAAACTGATTTCGTCGAATTCTGAGACCGTTGGAAAAATGGCCAATTTCCAGTCGATTAAAATCAACTGAAACTGGTCAAACGCGTTTTCCTTTGCCACGCTCACATATTGATTCAAAAAATTATGAAATTTGGAATCTAGCAATAACTTAACATCACGGACCCAACAAAACTGGTTTCGTCGAAATCCGAGGTCGTTTGCAAAATTGCTATTTTTAAGGGCCTTATATATATAAAAATATATATAAATTCCACAGCGACTATTTCTAATTTTAAACTGGACATATCTTATCATTTCTAAGATGAAATCTCAGTTTGTTAACTTCGTTACAAAGATATAGTTATACAGATTCAAATATTTCTTGTTTCGTCCCATTCTGACTTATATTGAATTCTGTATATTCATTTGAAATTAGAAATCGAATTTTCGAACTACCGCGCCATTTTCAATTCCTTTTATAATTATATATAATTATTATATATTCTAACGACGACGTATATAATATATACGTTCTAATTATATTCAAAATAAATTTCTCGTCGATATTATTTAAAATAATTCATTTTAAATACCCAAATTCGCTAAAATTGCCAAAATAAAAATTTTAAACTGGCCCAGATTTTCCGGGTTATTACATTTCTGATCCCAACAACTGTCAATCTTAGGGTAATACCCCTATTCCGGACTCACTGGGATAGGTCACGAGGTCTAATTTGATCACCTGTAGTTGATATTTATTCAAACCAATATAAATTAATTTCGAAATAATTTATTTCCTCGAAAAAAATAAATTATTATTATTATCGTTATAAATTCAATTAAAATTTCCTATTAATAAATTTGAACTGTTTTTAATTCAAATTAAAATTTGAATTCAACTAAAACCATTTTTGTATTCTGATAACTTAATATTTTCAATATTAAATTGAAATTGATTTTTAAATCCATAACTCCCTATAAAAATTGATTTATTTACTTAACTCAATATTTAAATCCATATCAAATATTATAAAATTTACCCCTAAGAGTCCGGGTCATTACACGGTTGGTTCCGGGCAGACTTCCGCCATAAACGTGACCTAACCTCGTGTCCAAGAACAATTATAATTATAATTATTTTCTAAAAATATTATTTTAAAAAAAATAACTAACTTCTAAAATATCATATGTTCCAAAGTATAACTTTACATTGAAATATTCTTTATATTGCCTTTCCAATAAATATCGACCTTTCCCTATTATTATAATATTATAATAATAATTACTTCAAAAATGGTTTTTAATTACGATATCAAAACCTACCATTCCAACATTAAACGTAATCTTTTCCAATCAATCCATTTATGTTAAATTTTGAAATCACATCTTTTAAATTTAGTGTTAACATAAAAACGAAAGCTTTTCAATTCAAATCTTCTTGTTATATTTGGAATGTAATTTTACTAATTTAATATTTCATTAAAACTTTCTAAATAATAGAAATTTAGTTTCCTTAATTCAAGCGTCAATTAATTCCATTAATTGAATAATAAATGAAAATTATTTCTTTCATTCAAAATTGGAATGAGACCCACACCATTTCCATATAATTCAATTATACAGATTTCATTCATTTATCTCATAACAATTATCAAACATCCATTAACAGCCAAAGTGCATTTCTAATTAACCACAAGGGTGACGTGTATTCAAATGTCAACCCCCGACCCGTGTGGGGTTTCAACCAACACAAGTTCGAATAAAATAAACTATGCTTCTGGACGATGTGTGAAAATTGATCGTCCAATCACATAAACAAGTCAGGTCACTTGTAAATGGCAGTGTGTACATGTGCTTAAATAGAAACATACATAACATACACAATTTGGCATGTTCACATATTTCAAGTTTCAAC
Organism: Allium sativum; assembly: GCA_030737875.1. Taxonomy (NCBI): domain Eukaryota; kingdom Viridiplantae; phylum Streptophyta; class Magnoliopsida; order Asparagales; family Amaryllidaceae; genus Allium; species Allium sativum. Next base: position 251,994,794 of record CM060927.1, on the reverse strand, counting down.
TATTCGATGTCAAGTTTTCATGTTGAACAAGACCATAATAACATGACACTTATGTTGCAACACATTTCTTTTAACTAATTTAAAATAAAAATAAAATCTTTTATTTCAAAAACAAAAATCAAAACTTTAATTATTCAAAAATAAAGATCAAAACTTATTTTAATCATTTCAAAATAAAGAACAAAACTTTATTTATTTTTAATCGTTTCAAAATAAAGAACAAAACTTTATTGGTTTCAATCGTTTCAAAATAAAGAACAAAACTTTATTAGTTTTAGTCGTTTCAAAATAAAGAACAAAACTTTATTAGTTTTAATCGTTTCAAAATAAAGAACAAAACTTTATTATCAAAACAAAGATTTATCCTCTTATAGACAAAAACAAAGTTTTAATCTTTATAGACAAAAACAAAGATTTAGCCTTTTATAATCAAACACAAAATTGTAATTTTTGTAACCGAAATCCAAGTTGTAATCTTTGCAAACAAAATCAAAGTTGTAATCTTTGTTAACAAAACCAAAGGTGTAACCTTTGTTAACAAAACCAAAGGTTCAATTTTAAAAAATAAATAAAGTTTTAATCTTTATAAATAAAAATAAAGTTTCAAGCTTTATAAACAAAAACAAAGATTTAATCTTTTATAAACAAAAACAAAGATTGGTTCTTTATAAACAAAATCAAAGATTTGTTCTTTTGTAACCAAAACAAAATTTCATCCTTTATAATGAAAAACAAAGAATTGGTCTTTATGAATAAACAAAAAAAAAGTTTCATCTTTATAAATAAACAAAAAGATTTCATGTTTTATAAATAAAACAAAGATTCATTTTATACCAACAAAAACAAAGATTCATTTTAATAAATAAAAAATAAAGATCGAATCTTTATTAATGTTGTTCATTTCAAAATAAAAAATCAAAACTTTGAATTGTAAATCATGACAAAAGATTAACTTTATTTATAAATCAAAACAAAAGATTAAACTTTTTATTATAATCTTTCTACTTGACATCGAATAACAATTCCCATAATCAATTCCAACACCAATCATACAACACGTCAATAACAATACAGGCCACAAACATCAATTTCCACCATACAACAATTCAATCCATATAACATTCATTTTATATAATGATAATATAATTAAATTAAATTAATTATATATATAAAAATAGAATCTCACCTTGATTGGTTTAAATTTTCAAAAAAAATGTAGAATGCTCCATCTCAAATCTGGTAGGTTCCATCGTCTAGACCTCATCACAAGGATTCCAACGCAAGTAGTTTCATTGATCCCTGATGTAATTCGAACAAGTTATAGATCTTTAAAATTTAATAACATATTTAAGAAATAAATTGATTAAATAGACTAATCACCATCTTTAACTGATTAATCACGTTGATTAAAAGGAACAGGTTCTTCTTCCTCTTCATCATTGTTTACTGGAACTAAGTCGAATCCATCACCGATTTGCAAAGCTTCAACCACAAAGCATAGAATCAAAGAGAATCTTCATCTGAGTTGAATGAGACTAGTTTCAGAATTTTTTTCGATGAGAGGTTCACAAGATATTGATTTTTTTATTTATTTTTTATTTTGAATGAGGCAGAGGCCATTGTTGTTTATTTATTTTCCCTTTTTTGAGAGTGACGGCTTGGTCAGAGAATAGCAAATGAGGGTAAGGTTATAATGAGAGATTATTTGTAGGTTGGAAATTTGGTTAAAATAGATTTGTATAAGATTTATTTCTAGTCAAAGAATTTCAATGGTCAAATAAAGAAAGTATTCGAATTTTCATTTGTACATCTTTAATCCAATTTTAAGAATTAAATTATATTTGATTAAAGTTCATTAAACCGATTTATATATAATCAAATGAATAAATTAACTTTCCTACATGAGCAACAAATTTTTCCGTTTTGATTATTCAATTGTTTACCACAATTTATGACAAATTCACATAACAAATTTAAAGTTAATTATTACACTAATTTGCTATGTTTGGTTTCAACCATAATTAAATCTTCATTAAGTATATATTTAATTCCACTAAATCGGTTTGATTTAATTTGTTTTCTTTTTATTCAACCAATCTTGAATTTAAAGGTATAGTTAACATTTTTGTTCATATCCTACTACATTAGTAATTTTCGTTTATCGTTATTTTTAAAATTAGTCAAACATTTGATTTATTCCTTTACTTACTATTCATAATTTCCATTAATTACACCATTCAATTATCTTTATTGCAATTTGTTTCTACTTTATTTCAATACGTTAACCTTGGCTTTTGCAATTTATGACTAGTTACAACTCCTAATTAAATATTATATGCTTATTGTTGCAAACAAATAAATAAATGGATACACATACAAGTTAATTATTCTAACTTAATAATATTCAATTGAGTACGTAAAATCTTACCATTTATTTACAATATTTGATTGAATTCCTATTATTACAAATAACCAGCCAATCATGACTATCTATACAATAAATGCATATAATTATGCTTATAACTAGTTGAAATTTCATTGCAAAATCGAATGGATCTATATTATTTCCATATATTAAGATTACCAATATAAAATAAACCCCAAAATTATTTTATATTGTTAATTCAACATAAATTTCAAATTCCATTATAAATAGATTATTAAACATTATCATTATCATATATATAGCCATTTAGAATCAATTCTCAATAAATCAAGTTATGTTCATATTTTAACAATCGATGACATAAAACATTAATTTTAATATTTATACCAACATTGTTCAAAATCACATTAAATTTTATATTATTATTCAAAGTTTAAAATCGAAATTTGAAATTACCGTTCCATTTCAGGCTCGTAATACAAATTTATAAATTCTAACTTCGATTAAAATAAATTTTTCATTGTTATTATTTAAAATAAGTTATTTTAAATATTAAAAATCCATTAAAATTTGTTAAAATAAAAATTTTAAATTGGCCCCAAAATTCCGGGTTGTTACACCAAATTCAACATGTTAACAAGAATTGATGGGTGAGGTTAGGTAAATACAGACACTTAACCACTTAACATGTTTGACTAGAAAACCCTAGTAACGAGGGACATGTTTCAGCAGTAACCCAAGTTAGGTATCATGGTACCCTGAAACTAGGCAGGGTAGGGCATGATTACTGGGATGATTTTAAGCGGTCAAAACGACAGTGGTGGGTGCACAGTGTAGGTTCTAACGGAGTGCGGGCGTGCACACACTCCGAAGCAGACAAACAGGGCACTGGGGGCACCAGTAGTATTACCTATGCCTTCTAGAATTGTGTCGGGGCCGCCACCATGGGTCTTGATACACCCCATGGTGGGACCAGCATAGGTATCTACAATTCTTGGGGGCCGTATGACACATGTAGGAGCCGATCTTTAGAAAATGGGGATCACTTCACCCTCAGCATGGGGTGCCAGTTAGAATAAGCTCAAGTAGGTGCAGAGATATAGCGTGGGTGCGATAGTACATTCGATTCTAAACTACACTTCCTTAGCTTGTGATACTTGCCTGTTTTCAGTTTATATCTATCATGCCCTTTTTCTTATTCACATACTGAAGAGTCACTAGATTTACTCAGGCTTTATGTCTGACTCTATTTTCTTTTCGTCTTCTTTTCTTTCATCCCCCCCAAGGTCCACAGGGAGGAAACAACTCAGCTCAGTCAGACTCTTTGCAAGCTCCAAGACCGTAAATGTATGGTTTGGATCACTTTTGCTCGGATTATGGCTTTGGATATCACTATGGGGATTTTTGTTACTTTATTTATGTTTTATGCTTCTTTAATAATCAAGACAGTAATGAGGTTGTAATGTTAGAAGTATTTTGAGACAATTATGGAAATGTTTTGTTTGAACACGTATTGATGAAATAAAAGTCTGTTTGGTTTCCGCAGTTTAAAATATGTGTATTTATATCTGTCTTGTGTTTATTTGTGGCTTTTACTTATAAACCTCCACCAAAGTTAAGGCATTCCGTTTGTGAGTGACCTTAACGGAGGTGGGGTGTTTCACCCTCCCTGCTTCATTGTCTACAAACCTCATCACTCATTCACCTGCATAGCAATCCCGTCAACACTTCACTACCAGACAGTTACAAAACTAACAGCCACCACAATTCCTTCACCGCCTTTCGACCATCATTACCATACTTGCCATCGTCCTACCTCATTGCTGTTTCTCAAACCAATCTCTAACCCAATTCAACAATCTCCTCACCCCATTTTCATAAATTCTTACAAACCCCTCTTTCACATCTGCACCAATACTTACTTCACCCTCCAGTTCACCAATTCACCTTACTCAACCTCGTACAAAACTCTCCACCCAAGTCCAACTATATCCTTTCCACCCTCACGCCAGTGAGCAACCACAGATCACACACTGCTTCCATCCCGAACCTGCAAGCCATTGTCTACCACACGTCAGAACTCAATTTCCCTCCAGCCCTCTCACCACAAACGAAGTCAGCACATCGATTCAACCACAGTTGCTTCAACCGCAGTACTGCGCGACTCTTCACAAGCCGCAAATACAAAACCCTAAATCCAGACCCGAAATCTGCAATCAATTTCATCACGCAATTCAAAGACACTCGCAACCCCTTACCCTCGATTTGAAATCCGAGCCCAAAGTAAACCAGCAGCAGTTTGAAATTAAAATTCCAATCTGCATAGCCTAAACCCTGACCCGAAATCGAAATTTCCAACAGCCGAAAATTAAAAGAAAAAAATTGTATCTGGTCTTTAATTAACCAATCGGCGAGTTGAATTTGGAATTTTGAGTCACAGGGGCGATCTGAATTTTATTCTTTCCTCCTTTTTTTCTGAAATTGGAATTTTGTGGAGTAGCATTTTAGGGTGGTTTAAAGTTGTATGATCTATACGTTGGGCCTGTAGTAACATTTGTTTTCATGGATTGTTGGGCCTGCGAGAATTCTATTTTAAAGGTGTAAAGTCGTTCATTCTTCTCCCTTAAAAAAAAGAAAAAAAAGGAGAATTTTTTTTGAAAGCGGCGGACAATTCAGGGTTGGAGCGGTTGCGCACCAAGTGGGGTGTGAACGCGCTGGCGCGACTCAATTGCACTGGACGGACTGCCGATCAAGGTGAGTATTTTTGAACTCTACAGGGACCGCTGCTGCAAATGAAAAATATATATAGACATTGTTTGTAAAAATCTTCTACATGGCATCGGCTTGCTTGTAATTTTTTTTTAATTTATTTATTTCTGCAATTGACTGTTCTGTGACTATCCATTCTGTGACTGAAAAAAAAAAACGCGTTCATCTTAGTTTTGTTTTTATTTTCTAAGGACTTCATTATATTTTGACAAATTGTTTAGTTCTAACAGATTATTTCTCGGTGTCTAGACTATGGTAGAGTAATAACCGTTTATAAATATTACGGTGATTCGTAAATATTATATCGGTTGTTCCTCTGAAGGTACTTAAACCTTCGGCTGCATTGCTAGGGTGATTCCTGGTGCACCGATAACTCCTGTCCGTTAACTGGCTGAGAAATCTTTTATTGAAATAAATCAAATGGTCATTATATAATTCTAGAAATTGTAAATAAGTAATTTGCATTAGGTTCATCCTTATTTAAAAAAAAGAGAATTTCAAAACAACTCTCGTTTTGTAAAAAAAATTCGCTTCTCAAATTTGTTTTTTTCTCGTCTTCCCTTATTCTTCTCGTTAGTGCATGCGTAATTGGACTCGTGATCCTTCAGATAATCGTTTAGTTCGAAAAAACAGTCCTTTAACCATGGCCGAAGAAAATTCCCCTCGATCTTTTATGGATAGATACTTCCCCGATCGGGTTTCTATTCCTTCTTGCATCATATTGCCCGCCCCAACGGGTAACCACTTTGAAATTCATTCGAATCACATAAATACTCTTCCAAAGTTTGGCAATCTAGAATGTGATGATCCTTATATTTACTTGACCAAATTTGAACAAGTTTGTGCAACCATGAAATTTCAACAATTAAGTGGCGATGGAATAAAACTTAGGTTAATTCCATTTGCACTTACCGGTTATGCTGAGAAATGGTTGTATAGCTTGCCTTCAAATACGATTGGAACTTGGGGTGAATTTGTGAACATTTTTCTAAAGAAATTTTACCCTCTGGAAAAAAACATCCAAAATTCGGAATGAAATTGTCAATTTTCATCAATTTGGGGGTGAATCGTTTGCAAAATATTTTGAAAGATCTAAAAAACTTCTAGTCAAATGTCCACATCACAATTTCGAAAAATGGACTCTTTTTCAAATTTTATACGATGGAAGTGAAAATAACTCTCGAACCATGCTCGAATCGATGTGCCAAGGAAATTTTCTAGCCCAAGATCACAATGCCGCTTGGCAATTCCTCGAAAATTTGGCCAAAAAATCAGCTCAATGGGAAAGATCTAACGAGAAATCGATTTATTCCCGATCTAACGCTCATTCGTTAGGATCATCAGTAGCTTTAGAAGCAAAAATAGACGCGATGATATCCAAATTCGATAATGTTCTTTCATCAACTCAAATAAATCAAGCTCAAGTGTCTCAGACCTTACGTTACAAATGTAACGATCCTAACCACATAGCCGATCAATGCCCACATTCATTGGAACAACTCAACGCATTTAACAAAGCTAGGAATGACCCATTCTCCCCAACGTACAATCCAGGTTGGAGAAACCATCCTAACTTCTCTTGGACCCAAAACAATGCAAATTCGAATGCGCTTTGACCGCCTTTTCAGTCATTTTCGAATAATCCTTCGAAACCTCCCTTTCAACAAACTCCATTCCAACATCCTGCACCACCTTCTCAACATCAAGCGCAACAATCTTTTGTTCCCCAAGACGATAAACGATTGACATCACTGGAGAAAACTCTCGAAGAATTGACTAAAGCGACAACTCAAAATCTCCAATCAAATAGCAATCTTCAAAATTTATTGACTTCGCACATGCAAAACACGAGTCAATCGATAGCTAAGCTTGAAATGCAAATGAGTCAATTAGCCACTTCCGTAAGCGAATGTGAAAGAGGCACTTTCCCGAGTCAGCCCATTCCAAACCCCAACGGTCAAAATCCGAACTCCAACCAAATTCACATCATTCAAGATTCAAAAGTTAGTCACTTGAATGCGGTCATGACTCTTAGATCTGGCAAAAAGATTGACAACCATGTGGTCAACCCAAGCAATTTACCGAACAATCTTCCAACTCCGACCAAAAATTCGACCAACTCAGATCAAAACATCGAGCCCATTTCTGATAAGGACCATCCTCAAACTCAAGTAGCCCAACTTGCTGAGTTATCTGCTCCATTTCCTCATAGACTCCGACCTAGGAAAAAGACGGAGTTAATAGAAAAGATCCTTGAAATATTTAAGCAAGTTAAAGTGAACATTCCTCTTTTAGATATTATACAATAAGTTCCATAGTACACGAAATTTCTAAAAGATTTGTGCACTCAAAAACGTTGTACACATGTACCTAAGAAAGTGTTTCTGGTAGCAACTTTAAGCGAAGTCTTGTCCCAATCAATGCCAGTTAAATACAAAGATCCTGGCTGCCCTACAATATCATGTACTATTGGGGACAAGAAAATCTATATATGCCTGCTAGACTTAGGTGCTAGTGTTAACTTGCTTCCATATTCCCTCTATCACCAATTAGGGCTAGGAGAACTGTAACACCCCACATCTGTTAGTGTCACTCACAAAGGGAATGCACTAAGTTCTGTGGAGCATTTAGGGTAAAAGATGCAGATAAATTGCAAGACAGACAGAAATTAAATAGCGGAAAATAAAACTTTGCTTTATTGATAAAATAGTTTGTACAATGATTTCTTTACAATATCAGAGTATCATTTGTCTTACAAAATAAAGAAGCATAAAAACATCATTTATATTCCCCGATTTTAGCAAGAGCCAGCCATAGCATCTGAAAAGAGAATCCAAGCAAACTTCGACAAATCTTCAAGCTGGGAAAGAGTGGCAGTCCAACTTAACCTGAGCTAAACTATTCCCTCCTTTACTACCTGGGGGGGGGGGGAACGGAAGAAAAGAAGACGAAAGAAAAACAGAGTCAGACATAAAGCCTGAGTAAGTTCAGTAACTTCTAGCATGTGAACATGGAAAACAAAACGACATGAATTAACTGAATACAATATTACACCATGGCGATAGGGTCAACAAGATTAGACAAGGTAGTCACAAGATATGCTAAGATAAGATAAACTGGATATGCTCTAATACTTTCGCCGCTTCGCTATTTCCTTGTTATATTGGTTTCTATATCTCTGCACCGCCTATCTAGTGTCCCAACTAGTAACGATAACGTGATCCCAATCCCTGTATTTTCCATTGCCTTCCGACATACATTCATTATTTATTACCTAGATCAAATCTAGGGTTTTCTACCAAGAGCCTTCTAGATTCAACTAGAGTTTACGTTGTCTGCTGAACGCTTCTCGGATTCAGGATTTATGCCACCTAGTTCAACTAGAAATTATGCTACCTGTTGAACGATGTCCCCAAGTCTAGGACACACTACCTAGAGTGGTATATGTTCCTATACTTCCCCACGCATGTATCGCGAATCGTTATCGCTTATCTAGATGCACATGTCCTGTAATGTGCGGTCTGAGTCCTGTGACAGGGCAAATCAAGGAATACAGAACTCGGTTGGGAGCTTTCAGATATCTGCCGATGCAGATACTAAGGTCTGTTTTTATTCCAGTGGCTATGGTCCTACTTGACCCCTCCCTCAACTAATGAAAGGCACGCCTTGAAAAATGAGAACTATACGCCGGCCCCCGATGCCCCACTATTCTATGGCCATCCTCACTCATAACTAGATAGCAAGTATATGGTCTTTTGGAGTTCTCCGCCTTTCCGCTTCACGTATCTCGATTGACTGAAGATGGATGGTAGACGACGAGTTGCTATCACAGGGCTACCGTTTTCTCGCCGAATCACGCCGGTCCATCCTAGCCTTTAGGTTGCCATATATTGCAACCAAGGCATACCCTTGGTTCTTCTACGCATACCTTAACCTCTGTGAGCCCAGGAGGATCATCTGCAGCCTCACAGAGGGATACCAAGAGTACCCTCACGTCCCCTCGAAGCCTCGGGCTTCGTAACCCAATTCGTTGGAGCCTTCTTTTTACTCAGACGGACATTCTCTCCTTCCCGTGTTATACTAAGAATTACTACTTAGTTCTACTAACTAAGATTTACCACTTAGTTTCCAGAATCGTTGTTTTCTTAACTAAGGTTTACTACTTAGTTCCCTTTCCCGTCAATTTGGATTGGTTAAGTGTCATTAGTCAGTTCAAGCCGACTTATCCCTCTTCATTTATCCTGTCAAACTGGTTAAGTGTTATCAGTAATTCATGTTGACTTATCCCCACCACAAACCAAGTTATATTGGTTAAGTATTTCTTATTACTTAACCCTACCCATTCACCCTGTATTGGTTAAGTGTTCCTCTTTAACTTAACCTTGCCCGTCTGTTTTAACAAACATGTTATTAATGGTTAAGTATTATCCCTTCATGTTTTAGACTTAACCCTATTCCTTTATCTCAATCCGATGGTTAAGTGTTCAAGTTTACTTAACCCTACAGTCTAGCCCAGCTAACATATTAAATTGGCTAAGTGTATTAAATCTTACTTAACCCCAACCTCTAGTCCAGTTAACATGTTAATTTGGACAAGTGTATTAACTTTACTTAACCCCACCTTCTAGTCTAGTTAACATGTTAATTTGGATAAGTGTTTTCTTAGTTACTTGTCCCCTACAAATCTTGTCTTGTTACGATGTTAAGTTTGGTTAAGTGTCCCTATGGACTTAGCCCTCCCATTCTAGCTTAATCGTGTTAAGTAGGTTAAGTGTTCCTATGGACTTAACCCTCCCATTCTAGCTTAACTGCGTTAACTGTCTGTATGGACCTAACCCCACCCATTGGTTTGGTTGTCATGTAGAATTGGTTAAGTGTCTTAGTTAAGTTAACCCTACCATTCTTTCTTTAACTAAATTAAAGCCACGACCACTCACATTAGACAGATATTGTTGCGAATACTGGATGTGCCGGTCGGTTCCGGGCAGGTTTACATCGCAACTCAGTCTAACCTCGGGTTAGGCATATTCGTGTTTTCTATGTTCAAAGGGTTTTGATTAATTTTCAAATCAGGTTTTGAAAGTAACCATCCCGTCCGTCGGATCAGTTAGGGATAGCCAGGGAGAGCAGGAAACTTGTATTTTCCAAACCCAAGCCTAGACACTATCCTCTCTGTCACCCTAGAACTTTCTGGTGTATTTATTAAAAGAGATGTCATTAATAAACCTTTCTTTTGTCTATAAATAAATTGTTAACAATTTGTCCTCAAAGTCCATTTTTTTAAAAAATAAATTTGGCCTATACTATATTCATTTGCCATGCCCATTAGTATACTTATATTCTAGGCCCAAGTCTTGACTTACCTATTATTTAATCCAACTTGCAGTTTTAGGCCAACTTAGGTCTAATATTCTTATTTCATTGTCAAAACTAGATTTAATATTCTAGTTTATAATTTATGGCCAAAACTTAGTCTATGAACAATTTATCGTTTGTGACAAATTCTATAAGTAAATTACTCCTAATTTACTTATTCCATTATTACTCTTTTAATGTACATTGTTATGGCCCCTTTTTCCTATTTATCATATTTATATTTTTTTGGTATGTAAATTACACCAGATTAAGTGTCACTAACCATAATTATTCTAAACATGACAATTACTCACAATTATGATTAAATTCAAAATTGCACTATATACTTATTATGCCAAATTAACTTTAATTTAGCCAATTCTGATTTAACAACCTAATTCACAGTTTATGGCAAAACTAGAATTATTATTCTAGTTTACAATTTTATGCCTAAAATTTATCTTACTTGAAATTACTAAATTTAATATGTTATATTCCATCATTTATGTCAAATTTCCCAACTTGCGTTTTAATAGGCATGTCATAATACACATTCCAAATTATGCCAATTAATATGAATTTCATGTTGTACCCAAATCGTATTCCCATCGTTCGTATAATCGTGATTCATCCTAGATTATAAATAAATTTATGTTCATGGAAAAATAAGGGAATGAACCAAAATGCCATGAAAAGATAAATATAATAACTGGCATAGGATGATAATTTACTAATTTCAGATCTAACAAATTACACTGAATCAATTGATTTTAAGCATCGAAGGCCTATAGATCTGATAATATTATGACATGGAAAGGGTTGAATAAATAACATAGGTTCATGTATATGGGTACATCTAACTTAATAGACAAATTCCCATAATCAAGATCCAAGGATAATTAAGAATAGATTGAATCGATAATCAGGCTTAGATCCAATATCACAGTCATAATCCTAGGCAATAATATCATGTTCATGAGTCATAGGTAATTATCCACAATTGTCTTTGTCATAGTCATAGGCATTGGTTTATGTTCAAATGCTTATGTCCATAGTCAAAGGCATATGGTTTCAACGTCCATAGTTTCATAGTCATAGTCTTAGGCATTGGAAATTTAGTCACAATATGTTCTAGGCCAAAATCAAGAATCAGATCCAAAGGTATGTACAAGCACAGATTCAATGAAATGATAAGGCATATTTCTTATATCCATTAATTACATGTCACAAATAGAAAAAGGCGTTCAGATCTAAAAAGTAACCAACTTACAAAGATTAGATTTGTAGAAAAACAGTCGTTGAAGTCGTTTGAATCTTCACTTGAATCCTAGCTTGTTTTGAATCTTCTCTTGAAAGATTTGAGCAGCATTTCCTCGTCTTAGATTTTTATTTATTTTATTTATTTAATTTAGAGGGGGAGAAGAAGCCATGTCCACCGAGAATTTATGCATCATAAGGTTAGAGAAGAATGGTGTAAAGAGAATGATGCTAGGGGCTGTTTATATAGAGTTACAAGTAAATGAGAGTCGTCGATAAAGCCAAGATTAATTCTAGCCGTTCGTTCTAAAGAGAAACCAATTATGTTCACCATTTCTTTCTTAATGTACATTTACTATTATTTTTCAATCCATATAAATACGTACATATTAGATACATCCCCCCTTTTCTCACTTATTATTATTTTTGTACATTATATACATCCCCCCTTTACACACTTATTATTATTTTTATATGCACATTAGATACATCCCCCCTTTACACACTTATTATTATTTTTGTATGCACATTAGATACATCCCCCCTTTACACACTTATTATTATTTTTGTATGCACATTAGATACATCCCCCCCTTTACACACTTATTATTATTTTTGTATGCACATTAGATACATCCCCCTTTACACACTTATTATTTTTGCAACTTTAGTGTTAACAGAAAATTCGGGGTGTTACATTCTCCCCTCCTTTTAGGATTTCGCCCCCGAAATCTTCAAGTTAGGAAGAATGTGTCCTGCCACCCAATCATCCAACTACTCAACCATTCAATCACAGGCATCCATTGTCCTTAAAAAATACTTCTAATGCTTCATGATCATATGCATAGTGTGTGTACATGTTCTTATCTAATGCAAAATTAGGCGGTCTACTGATTCAGTTGACCTCCTTACTGCAATCCATGATAGTGCCATGCATCCATTATGTATGCAAAAGAACCCTAATGATACATATTATTTCTACATGCGTGCACAACCATTCATCCGAATGCAACATCCATATGATAACATAACCATCATACATCCATTAACGAAAAATAAACACGCATATATATGCAATATGAGGTGATTGAGCCGATCTAGTGCCTATGGTGTGTATATGCATCCACGAGCAACCACTTGCAACCATCAATCATAACATGTTTCAAATACATGTTTTCGTCCATTGGCTTCTACCTAAGGATCGATGATACGCCTAGAGGATATACTTTGGAAAGAGGGAAACAAGTATGCGTAAAGCTCCTACAAAAAGAAATCAAGGATGTACCCTAAAGAAAAAGGGTATGATGCGCGTATCTAGTCTTCAGTCTTCTAAGTCGCATCTTCTTGAGCTTCACTATTCTGTACCTTATCTAATTTAACTTCACGATTATGAAGTTTCTGACCTCCATTTCCAAAATAAACAGATGTCAACCATGGTACCAAGTGTATATATACTAGGATGATCAGAGGTCTCTCCTCCTATCTTATCCATCATGCCATAACTATGAGGGTCAAAAGGTCTCTACGTACTTTTTACCTCTCTTAAGGTTAGTCTTTTTTTTTTCTATTTAGAGCGCCTGCCACAACTATCCATCTTTCACGCAAACCATCCTAGTCGAACTCGACATTCCTCAAGTACAAGCCCCAAAGGCCTAAACCAATATCAGACAAGCACCCAAGGAATATCTCCTCTGAATTTGGACGATCTACGCGAGATGATATAAGCAAACTCGATAGCTACTTTCAAATCCCTACTAACCAAAAATAAATTGGTCGAACCACCAATTGGATTTGAGACTCTAGTGGGATCTTTCTACTATACAAGTACTAAGGTGCAGAGACTCAACTATGGAAGTAGACATGAACAAATGCGAAGCGGTAAAACCGAAAGAGTACGAACAGAAAAACTAGACTCTTCCAATAGAACTTTACTACCTTTCTCATAGGTACGCTTAGAGGTGAAAGTATGTACTTTCCCTTCTAAAAATCTTGTTCCTCGTTCTTGCCCTTGTCCTTAATTATATGCCCTATTATACCCTAATAAAGATACTTCCTCTTATCTTAGGTTTTATAATTCCTCATCCTTGGGTTATGCTCCTTAGCCAAACTCCTCATCCTCTTCCGTGTGTAATCATGTTGACAAATCTCTTGAAAGATGCCTCCATCGTACAGAATACCCTACAAAGCTTGAAAGAAAACTGGCCGCAGGTGAAACTACTATGGCTATAGATGGAAGTCGGGCACTACTTTGCCCTTCGATGAGGTTACCTCCCAGAAAGCTAGGAGCCCCAGAGACTCAAGAAAGAAGGAAACGAGGAGTCAAACAGAGAATCAAAAGATAGTGCTTATGGCTTTGGGGAATATGCTTTTTAAAACAAAACTTTTCTTTTGAAAATGCTTCTTTAAAAACTGTTTTGAAAAATAATTTTTCAAATGTTTATCTGATCCGGTAACCTTCAGCTCTGATACCACGTGTAACACCCCACATTTGTTAGTGTCACTCACAAAGGGAATGCACTAAGTTCTGTGGAGCATTTAGGGTAAAAGATGCAGATAAATTACAAGACAGACATAAATTAAACAGCGGAAAATAAAATTTTGCTTTATTGAAAAAATAGTTTGTATAATGATTTCTTTACAATATCAGAGTATCATCTGTCTTACAAAATAAAGAAGCATAAAAACATCATTTATATTCCCCGATTTTAGCAAGAGCCAGCCATAGCATCTGAAAAGAGAATCCAAGCAAACTTCGACAAATCTTCAAGCTGGGAAAGAGTGGCAGTCCAACTTAACCTGAGCTAAACTATTCCCTCCTTTACTACCTAGGGGGGGGGGGGGACGGAAGAAAAGAAGACGAAAGAAAAACAGAGTCAGACATAAAGCCTGAGTAAGTTCAGTAACTTCTAGCATGTGAACATGGAAAACAAAACGACATGAATTAACTGAATACAAGATTACACCATGACGATAGGGTCAACAAGATTAGACAAGGTAGTCACAAGATATGCTAAGATAAGATAAACTGGATATGCTCTAATACTTTCGCCGCTTCGCTATTTCCTTGTTATATTGGTTTCTATATCTCTGCACCGCCTATCTAGTGTCCCAACTAGTAACGATAACGTGATCCCAATCCCTGTATTTTCCATTACCTTCCGGCATACATTCATTATTTATTACTTAGATCAAATCTAGGGTTTTCTACCAAGAGCCTTCTAGATTCAACTAGAGTTTACGATGTTTGCTGAACGCTTCTCGGATTCAGGATTTATGCCACCTAGTTCAACTAGGAATTATGCTACCTGTCGAACGATGTCCCTAAGTCTAGGACACACTACCTAGAGTGGTATATGTTCTTATACTTCCCCACGCATGTGTCGCGAATCGTTATCGCTTGTCTAGATACACATGTCCTGTAATGTGCGGTCTGAGTCCTATGACAGGGCAAATCAAGGAATACAGAACTCGGTCGGGAGCTTTCAGATATCTGCCGATGCAGATACTAAGGTCTGTTTTTATTCCAGTGGCTATGGTCCCACTTGACCCCTCCCTCAACTAATGAAAGGCACACCTTGAAAAATGAGAACTATACGCCGGCCCCCGATGCCCCACTATTCTATGGCCATCCTCACCCATAACTAGATAGCAAGTATATGGTCTTTTGGAGTTCTCCGCCTTTCCGCTTCACGTATCTCGATTGACTGAAGATGGATGGTAGACGACGAGTTGCTATCACAGGGCTACCGTTTGCTCGCCGAATCACGCCGGTCCATCCTAGTCTTTAGGTTGCCATATATTACAACTAAGGCATACCCCTGGTTCTTATACGCAGACCTTAACCTCGGTGAGCCCAGGAGGATCATCTGCAGCCTCACGGAGGGATACCAAGAGTACCCTCACGTCCCCTCGAAGCCTCGGGCTTCGTAACCCAATTCGTTGGAGCCTTCTTTTTACTCAGACGGACATTCTCTCCTTCCCGTGTTATACTAAGAATTACTACTTAGTTCTACTAACTAAGATTTACCACTTAGTTTCCAGAATCGTTGTTTTCTTAACTAAGGTTTACTACTTAGTTCCCTTTCCCGTCAATTTGGATTGGTTAAGTGTCATTAGTCAGTTCAAGCCGACTTATCCCTCTTCATTTATCCTGTCAAACTGGTTAAGTGTTATCAGTAATTCATGTTGACTTATCCCCACCACAAACCAAGTTATATTGGTTAAGTATTTCTTATTACTTAACCCTACCCATTCACCCTGTATTGGTTAAGTGTTCCTCTTTAACTTAACCTTGCCCGTCTGTTTTAACTAACATGTTATTAATGGTTAAGTATTATCCCTTCACGTTTTAGACTTAACCCTATTCCTTTATCTCAATCCGATGGTTAAGTGTTCAAGTTTACTTAACCCTACAGTCTAGCCCAGCTAACATATCAAATTGGCTAAGTGTATTAAATCTTACTTAACCCCAACCTCTAGTCCAGTTAACATGTTAATTTGGACAAGTGTATTAACTTTACTTAACCCCACCTTCTAGTCTAGTTAACATGTTAATTTGGATAAGTGTTTTCTTAGTTACTTATCCCCTACAAATCTTGTCTTGTTACGATGTTAAGTTTGGTTAAGTGTCCCTATGGACTTAGCCCTCCCATTCTAGCTTAATCGTATTAAGTTGGTTAAGTGTTCCTATGGACTTAACCCTCCCATTCTAGCTTAACTGCGTTAACTGTCTGTATGGACCTAACCCCACCCATTGGTTTGGTTATCATGTAGAATTAGTTAAGTGTCTTAGTTAAGTTAACCCTACCATTCTTTCTTTAACTAAATTAAAGCCACGACCACTCACATTAGACAGATATTGTTGCGAATACTGGATGTGCCGGTTGGTTCCGGGCAGGTTTACATCGCAACTCAGTCTAACCTCGGGTTAGGCATATTTGTGTTTTCTATGCTCAAAGGGTTTTGATTAATTTTCAAATCAGGTTTTGAAAGTAACCATCCCGTCCGTCGGATCAGTTAGGGATAGCCAGGGAGAGTAGGAAACTTGTATTTTCCAAACCCAAGCCTAGACACTATCCTCTCTGTCACCCTAGAACTTTCTGGTGTATTTATTAAAAGAGATGTCATTAATAAACCTTTCTTTTGTCTATAAATAAATTGTTAACAATTTATCCTCAAAGTCCATTTTTTTTAAATAAATTTGGCCTATACTATATTCA
This sequence comes from Allium sativum, assembly GCA_030737875.1. Classification (NCBI taxonomy): domain Eukaryota; kingdom Viridiplantae; phylum Streptophyta; class Magnoliopsida; order Asparagales; family Amaryllidaceae; genus Allium; species Allium sativum. The sequence continues at coordinate 251,977,808 of CM060927.1, read as the reverse complement.
TTTGCCATGCCCATTAGTATACTTATATTCTAGGCCCAAGTCTTGACTTACCTATTATTTAACCCAACTTGCAATTTTAGGCCAACTTAGGTCTAATATTCTTATTTCATTGTCAAAACTAGATTTAATATTCTAGTTTATAATTTATGGCCAACACTTAGTCTATGAACAATTTATCGTTTGTGACAAATTCTATAAGTAAATTACTCCTAATTTACTTATTCCATTATTACTCTTTTAATGTACATTATTACGGCCCCTTTTTCCTATTTATCATATTTATATTTTTTTGGTATGTAAATTACACCAGATTAAGTGTCACTAACCATAATTATTCTAAACATGACAATTACTCACAATTATGACTAAATTCAAAATTGCGCTATATACTTATTATGCCAAATTAACTTTAAATTAGCCAATTCTGATTTAACAACCTAATTCACAGTTTATGGCAAAACTAGAATTATTATTCTAGTTTACAATTTTATACCTAAAATTTAGCTTACTTGAAATTACTAAATTTAATATGTCATATTCCATCATTTATGTCAAATTTCCCAACTTGCGTTTTAATAGGCATGTCATAATACACATTCCAAATTATGCCAATTAATATGAATTTCATGTTGTACCCAAATCGTATTCCCATCGTTCATATAATCGTGATTCATCCTAGATTATAGATAAATTTAGGTTCATGGAAAAATAAGGGAATGAACCAAAATGCCATGAAAAGATAAATATAATAACTGGCATAGGATGATAATTTACTAATTTCAGATCTAACAAATTACACTGAATCAATTGATTTTAAGCATCGAAGGCCTATAGATCTGATAATATTATGACATGGAAAGGGTTGAATAAATAACATAGGTTCATGTATATGGGTACATCTAACTTAATAGACAAATTCCCATAATCAAGATCCAAGGATAATTAAGAATAGATTGAATCGATAATCAGGTTTAGATCCAATATCACAGTCATAATCCTAGGCAATAATATCATGTTCATGAGTCATAGGTAATTATCCACAATTGTCTTTGTCATAGTCATAGGCATTGGTTTATGTTCAAATGCTTATGTCCATAATCAAAGGCATATGGTTTCAACGTCCATAGTTTCATAGTCATAGTCTTAGGCATTGGAAATTTAGTCACAATATGTTCTAGGCCAAAATCAAGAATCAGATCCAAAGGTATGTACAAGCACAGATTCAATGAAATGACAAGGCATATTTCTTATATCCATTAATTTCATGTCACAAATAGAAAAAGGCGTTCAGATCTAAAAAGTAACCAACTTACAAAGATTAGATTTGTAGAAAAACAGTCGTTGAAGTCGTTTGAATCTTCACTTGAATCCTAGCTTGTTTTGAATCTTCTCTTGAAAGATTTGAGCAGCATTTCCTCGTCTTAGATTTTTATTTTATTTTATTTATTTAATTTAGAGGGGGAGAAGAAGCCATGTCCACCGAGAATTTATGCATCATAAGGTTAGAGAAGAATGGTGTAAAGAGAATGATGCTAGGGGCTGTTTATATAGAGTTGCAAGTAAATGAGAGTCGTCGATAAAGCCAAGATTAATTCTAGCCGTTCGTTCTAAAGAGAAACCAATTATGTTCACCATTTCTTTCTTAATGTACATTTACTATTATTTTTCAATCCATATAAATACCTACACATTATATACATCCCCCCTTTTCACACTTATTATTATTTTTGTACATTATATACATCCTCCCTTTACACACTTATTATTATTTTTATATGCACATTAGATACATCCCCCCTTTACACACTTATTATTATTTTTGTATGCACATTAGATACATCCCCCCTGTACACACTTATTATTATTTTTGTATGCACATTAGATACATCCCCCCTTTACACACTTATTATTATTTTTGCAACTTTAGTGTTAACAGAAAATTCGGGGTGTTACAAGAACTGAAACCCACCAAGGTTACCCTTTAGCTTGCTGACCGTTCAATTAAGAAACCTGTGGGCGAAATCGAGGATGTATTGATCAAAATAGGCGAATTCATCTTTCTAGTTGATTTCATTGTCCTAGAAACTCAACAGGTAAGCAATAGTGTAAACCAGATCCCTTTGATTCTAGGACGACCCTTCTTAGCAACATCTAATGCTCTTATCAACTATAGAAATGGGTATATGAAACTTTCTTACAGTAACATGACTGTCGAGGTAAACATCTTTAGAACCGAAAACTCTCCTAACTCTTATATGGACCAGTTTTCTGAAATCCATGTTGTCCATAATAATGAATCTGAGCTCGACCATCCGAATAACGAAATTGAATCAAATTACGAAACTTTGTTTCAAGATAGTCCCGAAAATGTCTCCGATTCGATTCATGTCGAGCCACTCACAATTGAGTCTGTCCCTCAACCAGTTTCTTCAGTTGAGTCATCCCCAAAATCTAAACTCAATGTGCTGCCCAGTCATCTTAAGTACGCTTACTTAGGAGACAATGAAACATTTCCTGTTATTATCGCTTCTGACCTTACTTTAGAGCAGGAACAATTGCTCCTTCCCATTCTTAAGAAAAATAAGGATGCAATTGGTTGGTCCATGGCTGATATTAAGGGGATTAGTCCTTCGATAGTCCAACATCGAGTCCACCTTATAGATGATGCCAAGCCCACTCGTGATCCCCAACGTCGTCTAAATCCCATCATAAACGAAGAAGTTCATGCTGAAATCCTTAAATGTCTTGACAATGGAATCATCTACCCGATTTCCGATAATCAATGGGTTAGTTCGATTCATGTCGTACCTAAGAAATCAGGGATTACTGTGATCCAAAATGAAGCTAACGAGCTTATCCCAACCCGCACCCATACCTGTTGGCGTGTTTGCATTGACTATAGGAAACTTAACGCTGCAACACGAAAGGACCAATTCCCTCTGCCATTTATCGATCAAATGTTAGAACGACTAGCCGGTAACGAGTACTATTGTTTCCTTGATGGGTACTCGGGCTATAGTCAAATCCCTATCGCTCTTGAGGACCAAGAGAAAACCACTTTCGCTTGTCCATTTGGTACATTTGCATACCGTCGTATGCCTTTTGGTCTCTGTAATGCACCTGCAACCTTTTAGAGGTGCATGATTAACATTTTTTCTGATATGATCGATCGATTTTTGGAAGTGTTCATGGATGATTTTTCCATCTTCGGGAATTCCTACATTGAGTGTTTACATCACCTGGATCTTGTTCTTAACCGTTGCAAAGATAAACACTTAATGCTTAATTGGGAAAAGTGTCGCTTAATGGTCAAACATGGCATTGTTTTAGGACATGTCACCTCTAACAAAGGAATTGAAGTAGACGAAGCCAAAATTGAGGTTATCTTGAATCTTCCCATTCCCAAATCCGTTAAGGACATCCGATCCTTTTTAGGTCATGCTGGTTTCTATCGTCGCTTTATAAAGGATTTTAGCAAAATCACTCGACCTTTGACCAGTCTTCTTGGTAAAGATGTTCCTTTCGACTTCAATTCTGATTGCAATTCATCTTTTGAGCATCTTAAAAATGAACTTGTCTTTGCTCTGATCATCTGCTTTCCCAACTGGAAGCTGCCTTTTGAAATCATGTGTGATGCCTCGAATTTCGCTGTTGGCGCTATCTTAGGACAACGCATTGATAAAATTCTTCATGTCATTTACTACGCGAGTAAGACTTTGAACGATACCAAGATCAATTATACGACCAATGAAAAAGAACTTTTGGCAGTTGTTTTCACTCTAGAAAAATTTAGGCCTTATCTACTTGGCTCACACATCGCGGTTTATACCGATCATTCCGCACTTAGGTATCTTTTCTCTAAAAAGGATGCTAAGGCTCGTCTCATTCAGTGGATCCTTCTACTTCAAGAATTTGACCTTACCATTAAGGATAAAAAGGGATTTGACAATGTTATTGCAGACCACTTGTCTCGTCTTCCAAATGCCCCGTCTTCTCCTCTTCCGATCAACGAGAATTTCCCTGATGAACAACTATTTTCTCTATCCACTGATCCTTAGTTCACTGACATTGTCCACTACTTAGTCACCAAGCAGACCCCTTCTTTTTGTTCTAAGCAAGATAAACACAAATTCTTTTACCAAGTGAAACATTTTTATTGGGACGACCCCTATCTTTTCAAATACTGTCCAGAACAAATCATTTGAAGATGTGTTCCTGACACTGAAACTCGCAGTGTCCTCTCTTTCTGTCATGACCAAGCCTGTGGTGGTCACTTCGGTCCCAAAAAGACAGCCGAAAAGGTTCTCCAATCGGGTTTCTACTGGCCCAACCTTTTCAAAGACGCGTACGAATTTTGCAAAACTTGTGATCGATGTCAATTCTTAGGGAAAATTTCTAAACAGAATATGATGCCCCTAAACCCCATTCTAGAGGTCGAAATTTTTGATGTGTGGGGTATAGACTTCATGGGACCCTTCCCTAATTCTTTTGGGAACCTTTACATTCTCTTAGCTGTTGATTATGTTTCCAAATGGGTCGAAGCTGTTCCATGCAAAACAAACGATAACAAGGTTGTTGTGCGCTTCTTGAAAGAAAATATCTTTTCTAGGTTTGGCACACCTTGCACAATAATCAGTGATAATGGTACACACTTCTGTAATCGTTCTTTTGAAGCCCTCATGAGAAAGTATTCAATAGCCCACAAGTTATCCACTCCTTATCAACCTCAAACTTGTAGGCAAGTTAAAGTATCGAATAGGCAGATTAAACAAATCCTTGGGAAAACTGTGAATCGAAATAGTAAAGATTGGTCTCAAAAGTTAACCGACGCTCTTTGGGCTTACCGCACTGCTTTCAAAACAAACATGGGTATGTCCCCTTATCGGTTGATTTTTGGTAAGCCGTGTCACTTGCCAGTTGAACTAGAACATCGGGCGTTATGGGCAATAAAAACTTTGAATCTTGATTTAGAGCAAGCAGGCGAACATAGGAAGCTTCAACTTAATGAACTTGATGAAATTCGAAATGATGCCTATGAAAATGAAAGAATTTACAAGGACAAAACAAAAGTTTTTCATGATAAATCAATTTTACATAAAACTTTCATGCTAGGTCAAAAAGTTCTCTTGTATGACTCAAGATTGCATCTATTTCCAGGTAAGTTAAAATCTAGATGGACAGGACCTTACACTGTACGGACCGTTTTTCCATATGGTGCGGTAGAAATTAAGAATCCAACTGATGGATCATCCTATAAGGTCAATGGCCAACGCCTTAAACCTTACTTGGAACTAATACCCAACCAAGAGGAAGAGCTCATGGTCCTCCATGAGCCATATTACATTCGGTAAGACGCACTAACCCTCTTTTGTACGTATGTAAATATTCTCTTATTTATTTCCCTTTCACTAAGATATGTCTGATTAATGACTGTGAGGATACAGTCACACTCAAGTGTGGGGGGGGGGGGGGGATTTACATTACATCAGCAATCAAATTTTATGAACTAGGTCATTCATTGAACAAGGACTAACTTAAATTCATAAATAACACCTTGGTTCTTATTTGATAAGTTGAATTGTTAGGTGATGGGAATGAACATTATTTATTCATTGAGTCGTAATGTGTCTTTTTAAGATGTTAGCTCGAGACTGTGCAGACGTTAGTCGTGTTCTGGAGTAAGCATGTCTATCCTTGTTATACATGTTAGAATGTGCAAGTAAAAATAATTAAAAAAATCATCAAAAAAACAATGATTTTGCACCTACACTTGTTGGATTTTCTGAGTTCGTTTTCATGCATAATATTTTTTTTCTCACTCAATTTTTCAAACTTGTAAGTTCTAAAGTCCACTTGGCCCAATTAAGGGGAAATGACTCATTATAGTGTTCTTCTTCGATAGCCCACATTATTCAAACCCAAGTTTTAGTCGATTTACATTCATGTTTCGACAAGTTTTTCTTATATAGGTATACTAAAGAACCTTTTGTTTAAAGGTTAAGAAATGTCATTTTTTATACCAATATTACACTACCCACTCCGTACTTAAGGTAGGATAACCATATACCACATCTTATTTTATATGGGTTATCTATCCTACGAAACTTTGCTTATCATTCTTTCAGCTTTTTGTATAACATCAATCCAGACATGTGTGTTGAATTAGGGTTATAGAAATAGAGTAACTGGGGCACAAAACTTTCCTTTCATGAGGTGTTGGTTTAGTAGAGGAGGAATCAAATGAAATCATGTATGGCATCATTCCATTCCATCTCCATTCATCATTCATCATGCAAAAGAAAAAAAAGAAAAAGAAAAAAAAAGAAGAAAAAAAATGAAATAAAGAGAGAGTCTCTCAGAATAAAGTAGTCATTCATCATTCTTGACTATAAAGCATTTAGTTCCATTCCATCCACATCCATTATACCATACTTGGAAGTGAGGATTGTAGTAGAGGAGATGAAAGGAAACAAAAATGTACATATGTGCTTTAGTATTACTTTATCTTTTGTAGCTTGAAGTTTAACTAATACACTTGCCCTCTTATCTATAATATTTTTAGAACTTACAAAATTTTCCATCATCTATGCATAACTTATATCCAATACATTACAGTTACATTGGTGCAAAATTATTCAAAAAAAAAGATTGGGTGCACATTGTCGACGTGTAGAACTTTGGTTGACACCGCGCTCTTAACCTTCAAGACAATTACAGTGTTATCAAGGAATTATGATTCAGCTTGAAATTTTTTATTCATTTTTGCACTAATTATGGGATGGACAATTTGGGGCTAAACCGTTATTATTGAAGTTAGGTGAAATCCTTGGAATGTGAAAGACCTTAAATATATTGTTTGATTAATCTATGTACTCAAGACGCTTTGGATTTTGTGGGTAGTATCCGCTGAAATCCCTCACGAGACAACACTCGTCCTACTAGGGACACCTAAGGGGTTCAACGGCTTGTTGCATACGCTAAATGCAATCGTGTTTCCTACGAAAGTGTGACATATCTTAGTTTAGTTTATTGGAGGACGAATAAAAAGATAAGTGTGAGGGTATTTGATATACACGTAAATGTGTATATTTTATCCGCATATTTATCTTATTTTATCTGTTAAATAATTGATATTGTGCATTTATAGCTATGTTTACATATTATTTAAGATGAATGGATTATTTGTTGAAAAGCTTGAAGAATTTGTGCAAGAAGAGTGTTGAATTTTAGAGCTGGATTAAAGCTTGAAGACCTGAAGAAATGTTGTTATTCAATCACCTTTTTGCTGCGTATTTTAAAGACAAGATTCAATGCTTTTCCATAATAAATGAAACGACCCGTAACTTCCCCGCAAAGGAAAGCGTCGGATAGTTCGAGAACAAGCCACAACAGAACGCATATAAAAGAACATTTCACTGTATATTACAACAATGCATCAGATTACAAGAATATACAGAGTATAAACAAATAAATATTACACAGAAATATCAGAGATTTAAATTACATTTAAATACATAGCAGCGGAAAATAATACAATACACAACTAGAAGAGATATACGGATACAAAGCTTTCCGGATATCGTTCCAGCTGGAAACCAGGATCCTGTGAATATAAATCTGCAAAACCAAAACTACTAGCTGCCCATGTCAAAATAAGGGCACCCAGAGTTTAGGTTAAAACAATAAACTCCAGGTCAGTCATGGGACTGGTGTGAGAACTAAAACAGTTAATCTTTATTTTTAAAGTTAGGCAAATCAAGGGACCACGCCGTATAACACGGAACGGGTTTCCTCCCAAGAGTACCAGTGCATAAATAAAACAGCGCAATGCTAAATAAAGAAAATGAAGCTGTTATAAGACCCAGGTCCCATCACACAATGCAACGCAGCCGAGGATAGGGTTTTTACCTTATAATAGCCAAGAATGCTTGATACGTTGAAAACAAATCATTTGATACCATTACAAGTGCATAGTGTATAAAACAACTTCAAATCATAAGTATCAATCATAGGCGGCATAAGTGCCCCATCCCACTATGTCGTCATACTAGGCTCTACAAATAAAACCGCAAAGTCACGTATTTGGAAATTGGGTTTCCATCTATGAACCGAGGCAAAAGATAGTCCTCAACCGATTCGTGACGCTCTAGCCCGTGTCTCAGGATCAGAGCTCGAGTGACCCTTGGATCGTCAGGGCCAGTCCACCGATGTGGATTAAATTTAAACCCTGAACATGCGCTTCCCCACCCTTTGGGGTGTCAATGAGCCAACAAATGACTCCATCGGTTCGAGAACGACCGATATATCCGAGGCGCCTCGCAACAGCAACAACCACATAAGTCAAACTCGTCAGGGCGTGTAAAACCACTGACGCCACTTCTAGCTAGGAAGAAACGCATGCCCTCCCTGACGTCCTCTCCCGTTTTTGGTTCATACCGGGTGTGAAACTCGCGAATCAAACGTTACACAAAGCTACGCCACAAAGGCCTTGCTTTGATCATCACCACAAGACTTTGCTTTTCAACAGAAGCCTCGATCAATTGCCACTTAGGCATGCCACACAGGCAATTCACTCCATGCGTTTGATATCCATCAATATATAACCCCTGAGCTCGTACGTCTCAGAGAAGGGCGTTAAGCAAGAGAATAAATTCTCCGCCGCCAAACAGATATATATTTAATAGAAATCAATCACACAGACTAAAATCCAATGTCAGACACACAGTCCATTTACAAGTCCGTTCTGGGTCTGAACGAAACCGGAGGCACCTAGTACCCCGCATATCCATCGATCTCCAAGTACGTCTGGACGATCACTAACTGTTTCCATATTCTTGGGTGTACAACCCAATCAAGATCATCAGTAATTACCCAAACGACGTGAAGACTTCCGGTCTTCGACCATCGTCTTCATCTTCGACTTATCGTTGTATCAGTTATTCAGAATGGGATAAACCCGGTCTTTCCGAATAACTCGCGTATATTTTAAATAAGTGTTACACAAACACAACATACGCCTCATTCCAATTCATCAGTCACTAACCGTAAATTAATCAAGAGAATAATTCCCCAAATATTAACCCCGAAGGCCGAAACCAACATCAGATCAATATCCAGAAAACCATTCTGCTTAGCTAACCGACAGTTAGTTTCTAAATTTCACATTCATAGGGAAAGGTTCCCATTAATTTTATCAAAGATAAATTCTTTAATTTATTCTTTATTCTATTTTTGAATATCAATTCAAACTAGTCGGGATTAACGAACCTTACCGAAGTAATCATTTGTTTTAATTTCCCAATCCCAACCTATTCATCCCATGAAGTAAAACTGGTTATACTTCATATCTAACACCACTGTGTTATCGGTAAATTCAATTACCATTTCACGTTCAAATCTAATTAAAGATTTAACTATCGCCTGGAGCAAAACTGGTGATACTCCATTTCGATTATTTCAATCTAATTAAAGATTCATTAAAACTCCACTTAGTTTTAATATGTGACTGGGTTAAAGAATCCGTGTCATTTAAAAACACAGTTCACAATAAACCCAAAATCACCTTCATTAATTATCGGGTTAAAGAACGAGTGTTATTTAAAAACACTGTCAACGATAAACCCAAAAATCAATATCAATTCAATTCCAATTAAATATTATTTAATTGGTACACTTCATTAAATCTAAATAAAAAGATTTAATCTTTTCTCAACTGGGTTCAAGAACAGTGTTAGTGAAGACACCATTCACGACAAACCCAAATCACATTTGATATTAAACACAAGGCTCTGAATAGAAAATATACCGGCTTATATTCAATATCAAATTCTACGACTAACAAATATCGTATGGGAAATAACGATATATATATCTATATCTTTCAAATTTCCATAACAACATTTGTATAATCACGAAATCCAACATCGAAATATTCCGAAGACAATTTCGATTCAAGTCCATTCCAATGCAATCATTGGAAATTTTGGTTATTTTCAAAACCATTTCAAATTCAATTTATTTATTTAAAAATAAATAGAATTATAATTCTAGTTCAAAACTAGTTCATTTCGATAAAAACCTATTTTTATCTTTTCAAATATGGAGTTTTTCATCCCAATTCTTTCTAAATCATTTCTTATGATTTTACACAAATTATTACTATTTTTAATAATTTTATCAAGGCCCGTACAGTCGATTTCCATCAATGGCCATCGAACTGCACTTACAGCGACCTTTTTCGAATTTGATTTGGACATAACTCCAAATCCAACCGTTAGATTTCAAATTTCTAATATTCTTTAGAAAGCTCTTTTCGATACGAACCCAACGGTTCCGGTTTTAGGAGAATCCGACGGTCGGATCTCCCGTAATGTCCGTTTGAAATAAATGGTCGAAATTCACGAACTGCCGCGGCGCGGCGCGTTCTATTCAGGCCATTATATTATATATATAATATATATAATATATACTTCGTCGATTTCTATTTAAAACGAATTATATAAATAGTTTTGAATTCGTTTCAAAAACATTTTCAACTTCCTTTTCAATTCAAATCACAATTGAATTCTTCTTTATAAATTCGTTTTAAATATTCATTTCTATTCAATTCAAATTTCAATTCATTTCGAACTCATATTCAATTCAATTCATTTTGAAATCGTTATATATTCAATTCATTCCGAAATCGTTATATATTCAATTCATTTCGAAATCGTTATATATTCAATTCATTTCAAAATGAATAAAATCGATATAAATATCGTTTACGTCAAAATGGCGTCAATCTAATCAACACGGCTTCATAAATTTCTATTTCAAATGTTTTATTTCAAATATTTCTTTTTCAAAATAGTTGTTATTATCAAAATATTTCGTTCAACACATGACCAATCTCAAAGGATGAGTACTGTCAACACATGAACCGTTATTTTATATTGATAAAGATGTAAATTTTATTACTAAAATATTTCGTCCAACACATGACCAATCTCAATGGATGAAACTGTCAACACATGAACCTTTATTTTATATTGATAAAGATGTAAACTTTATTATTAAAATATTTCGTTCAACACATGACCAATCTCAAAGGATGAGTACTGTCAACACATGAACCGTTATTTTATAATATTCTTTATTTTCTAAATTGGAATGAGGCCCAATCAATCACCATATAATGTTAATTATATGGATTTTCATACAACACATGTATATAATAGCATTGAAAAATAATCAACCATCAACCAAAGTGCAATACACTGTATAAGCATCAAATATAGACATTTAACGCTTATAGCAGCTTGTCAATCAATCGATCGACATATTTAATCAATCAGGATGAGTGAACTTCAAGTTTCATCCCAACACCCGTGTGGGGTTTCAAACAATCAAACAAATATTTTATTCGTGCAGTTGGGCGATGTGTAAAATTTATCGTCCCAATCAATGTCCTTCAAATAGGTGTACATAAACAAACCGTCTGGTTTGTAAATGAATATTTATTTATTCACATTCACGTTAAAAATTATATTTTTAACGATAAAACATTTTATTCCTACATATGAATTTCTATTCAGTTCATTCTTTAAATAAAATGATATTTTTATTTTTCTAACATATTTTAGAAAATTTCGGCGGCATAACGGCACAATACTAGAAACGGGACAAGGCCTAGCCTTATCCCCGGTCTAGTGAAGGCCCACGCCATTCAAACATCAATCAAATCAATTTATTTCACCCAACAATTCAATTCAAATCAAATCATCTAATCAACTACACAACCAAACAATTTAACAAACAAGCCATCCATGGTCTGTGGATGACGGGTGTCGGGTGCTACTAAACACCGTCTACATCCTAGTATATATATATAACTAGAAAAATTAAATTGAAAGGTGAGAAGTTCTCACTTATAGCTATCCAGCTCCACGACTCTTCCTTTAGAGAAATCTTCATCGTTTTCGCGTCTTTGTCAACTTCGTTGTCCGCTTTCACTACCTATGTAAAAATCGAATTTTTACTTCGCTATTCAATATATAAAAATCATATTTTTCTTTCGAAGTTCAACATATAAAAATTCTATTTTTCTTTCGAAGTTCAACATATAAAAATCATATTTTTCTTTCGAAGTTCAACATATAAAAATTCTATTTTTCTTCCGAAGTTCAATATATAAAAATTCTATTTTTCTTTCGAAGTTCAATATATAAAAATTCTATTTTTCTTTCGAAGTTCAACATATAAAAATTCTATTTTTCTTTCGAAGTTCAACATATAAAAATCATATTTTTCTTTCGAAGTTCAATATATAAAAATTCTATTTTTCTTTCGAAGTTCAATATATAAAAATTCTATTTTTCTTTCGAAGTTCAATATATAAAAATTCTATTTTTCTTTCGAAGTTCAATATATAAAAATTCTATTTTTCTTTCGAAGTTCAACATATAAAAATTCTATTTTTCTTTCGAAGTTCAATATATAAAAATTCTATTTTTCTTTTGAAGTTCAACATATAAAAATTCTATTTTTCTTTCGAAGTTCAACATATAAAAATTCTATTTTTCTTTCGAAGTTCAACATATAAAAATTCTATTTTTCTTTCGAAGTTCAACATATAAAAATTCTATTTTTCTTTCGAAGTTCAATATATAAAAATTATATTTTTATTATCATACTTATATATAAAAATTCTACCTTTCTTGTATATAAAAATTCTACCTTTCTTGTATATAAAAATTCTACCTTTGCATGTAAAAATAAAATTTTTATATAGTTAAAAAAAATCTCGCCTTTCTACATTAATAAAAATCTCTTCTTGGCTATAATAAAAATCTTAACTTTACTATGAATAAAAATCTAATCTTATGTTATTACTATAAAAATCAGATTTTTTCAACATTGCAATTTCGTAAAATAGAAAAGAAAGAAATTAAATTAATTAAACTAAAAAGAAGAACTCACGGTGGATGAACGGAGACGGTGGGGCGTTAGGTGCTGCTGCGCCGGAGTGCTAACAGTGGCAGGAGGTGGTGGCGGCCTTCAGATGGACGGGGGTGGCTCACATTACGGCGGCGTTCGCTGAGAAAGGGGAAACTCGGGTTTTTATTGGCGGAGGGGCTCACTGGGGTCGGTGGTGGTCGGTGGGGGCGGCATGGGGGTGTTGACGACTAGGGGGTGTGGCGGTGGTTAGTCTGGTGGTCGGTGGAGGGCGGTTTCTGGTGATTGGGCGTTGGACGTTCGGGTTTTAGGGCTTGGGGTGTTCGAGGGGCAAGAGGAGATAGGGGAGATGGAGGGGATCGTCGGCGCTGGTGGGGTCTGGCCAAGGCGCGGCGGTGGTGGCAGATCAGGGGTGGCGACGATGATATGGAGGGAGGCGGGTTTTTTTTTTCTTTTTCGATTTAGGTTTTACTGAATGGGGGAGGGAAGTGTAATTCATATATTTATATTTTATTATTATTTTTTTTCCTAAAAAGTTGTTTTTCATTCGAACTCAAATTCAAGTCCAATGACTGTCGTCCCTAGGGTTTTACCCCCATTCCGAACACAATGGGATATGTATCGTAGGCTGATTCGGCTGTTACAATCAGTTTCCGTTAAATTTACATTTAAATCACTATATTGAATTTTAAACGTACATTTCAAATTACCGGGGTCACATACTAACACGAAAAATTCCAGAAAAATATTTTCTAGCTTCGTATTGACGATACGGTCCTAACAAAACTAGTTTCATCGAATTCTGAGACCATTTGAAAAATGGCCATTTTCCAGTCGATTAAAATCAACTAAAACTGGTCAAACGCGTTTTCCTTTTCCACGCTCACATATTGATTCGAAAAATTATGAAACTTGAAACCTAGCAATAACTTTACATCCCGGTCCCAACAAAACTGGTTTCATCGAAATCCGAGGTCGTTTGCAAAATGTCCATTTTTAAGGGCCTGAATTCCATAGCGACTATTCAGAATTTTCAACTGAACATATCTTGTGATTCCCACTACGAACTTTTGATTTTTCGGATTCGTTGGAAAGATATTCACTATTAGATTCCATTATTTTTGGTTTCACTAAAATCCGGATTGTTTTGCACCCGGTACATTCATTTGAAGTTTGAAATCGAATTATCGAACTACCGCGCCATTTTCAATTCTATTTATAATTATATATAAATATTTATATTCTAACGACGATGCGTATAATATATACGTTCGAATTATATTCAAAATAGATTTTCGTCGATATTATTTAAAATAATTCATTTTAAATAATCAAAATTCGCTAAAATAGCCAAAATAAAAATTTTAAACTGACCCAGATTTTCCGGGTTATTACAATCTCCCCCACTTAAAACTTTTCGTCCCCGAAAAGGAACAATGTCGAAAGTGGTTTGATTAATCAACTCTACGCTCGATCTGGCTTCCATTCTCCAACTTTTTAGTTTCTGAGAATTTTCAAAATTTCAAAAATTTGGCTAACACCTTAAATTTTCGAAAAATTTCGCCATAACCTCCCCTGCACCGGGAGCATCGGGGAATTTCAAATAGCTTCCCCGGTCCTTCAGATCTCAAAAAGAAAAAGAAAAAGCCATGCGGCTAGCCAATAGGCTCATAAAATCATCATCATCCAAACAATACAGTAAATTATGTAATAAACATGTACCTATTTGTCGGGCAAACAAATTTTATTCTCTGCTCTAGCCTCCTTGCTATGACCTGTTCAATATAAGTATATGTATATGCAAGCGAATGCGACCAATTTTCAATACAATTCAATATTTGATCAAATTAGGCATAATGGTTCAAAATTATCAAACAATTAAACAAGCAACACAAACATCAATCAATTAGTGAATTAGAGTTTCAAATTCATAATTTTGATACATATACAAAAATCATGTTTTGATGCCAAATCACAACAATGTATTCTAGCTATATTAGTTTTGGTTCTCACACCAGTCAATAGGAAATATATAGATATCACACCTTCGAAACACGAATACCAATTCTGATGATGTTCGAACTATCATCAGAATCATCTCCGGGCGTCTAGAGTGTGATTCTATATCTATCCAGTATATTAAAATTCCAAATACACGTGGATCAGACGTATACGCAAAATCTTTATATACTGGACTGTCCAACTCAATATAAATAGATAATCAGATACGAATAATTGATTTAAATTTTCAAAACAAAAATTGTTTTCATTTGAAAAATATACTCTTCACACTCGTTCTAGGATACTACTGATCCCATCTCTAACGAGTCATTCTCATTGGATATTACTAATCCAATATCTGATGAATTCTTTCGTATGGTTCTAATGTGTCTTATTCTCTGCTTTGTAAACCAAAGCTCTGATACCAAATGAAACGACCCGTAACTTCCCCGCAAAGGAAAGCGTCGGATAGTTCGAGAACAAGCCACAACAGAACGCATATAAAAGAACATTTCACTGTATATTACAACAATGCATCAGATTACAAGAATATACAGAGTATAAACAAATAAATATTACACAGAAATATCAGAGATTTAAATTACATTTAAATACATAGCAGCGGAAAATAATACAATACACAACTAGAAGAGATATACGGATACAAAGCTTTCCGGATATCGTTCCAGCTGGAAACCAGGATCCTGTGAATATAAATCTGCAAAACCAAAACTACTAGCTGCCCGTGTCAAAATAAGGGCACCCAGAGTTTAGGTTAAAACAATAAACTCCAGGTCAGTCATGGGACTGGTGTGAGAACTAAAACAGTTAATCTTTATTTTTAAAGTTAGGCAAATCAAGGGACCACGCCGTATAACACGGAACGGGTTTCCTCCCAAGAGTACCAGTGCATAAATAAAACAGCGCAATGCTAAATAAAGAAAATGAAGCTGTTATAAGACCCAGGTCCCATCACACAATGCAACGCAGCCGAGGATAGGGTTTTTACCTTATAATAGCCAAGAATGCTTGATACGTTGAAAAAAAATCATTTGATACCATTACAAGTGCATAGTGTATAAAACAACTTCAAATCATAAGTATCAATCATAGGCGGCATAAGTGCCCCATCCCACTATGTCGCCATACTAGGCTCTACAAATAAAACCGCAAAGTCACGTATTTGGAAATTGGGTTTCCATCTATGAACCGAGGCAAAAGATAGTCCTCAACCGATTCGAGACGCTCTAGCCCGTGTCTCAGGATCAGAGCTCGAGTGACCCTTGGATCGTCAGGGCCAGTCCACCGATGTGGATTAAACTTAAACCCTGAACATGCGCTTCCCCACCCTTTGGGGTGTCAATGAGCCAACAAATGACTCCATCGGTTCGAGAACGACCGATATATCCGAGGCGCCTCGCAACAGCAACAACCACATAAGTCAAACTCGTCAGGGCGTGTAAAACCACCGACGCCACTTCTAGCTAGGAAGAAACGCATGCCCTCCCTGACGTCCTCTCCCGTTTTTGGTTCATACCGGGTGTGAAACTCGCGAATCAAACGTTACACAAAGCTACGCCACAAAGGCCTTGCTTTGATCATCACCACAAGACTTTGCTTTTCAACAGAAGCCTCGATCAATTGCCACTTAGGCATGCCACACAGGCAATTCACTCCATGCGTTTGATATCCATCAATATATAACCCCTGAGCTCGTACGTCGCAGAGAAGGGCGTTAAGCAAGAGAATAAATTCTCCGCCGCCAAACAGATATATATTTAATAGAAATCAATCACACGGACTAAAATCCAATGTCAGACACACAGTCCATTTACAAGTCCGTTCTGGGTCTGAACGAAACCGGAGGCACCTAGTACCCCGCATATCCATCGATCTCCAAGTACGTCTGGACGATCACTAACTGTTTCCATCTTCTTGGGTGTACAGCCCAATCAAGATCATCAGTAATTACCCAAACGACGTGAAGACTTCCGGTCTTCGACCATCGTCTTCATCTTCGACTTATCGTCGTATCAGTTATTCAGAATGGGATAAACCCGGTCTTTCCGAATAACTCGCGTATATTTTAAATAAGTGTTACACAAACACAACATACGCCTCATTCCAATTCATCAGTCACTAACCGTAAATTAATCAAGAGAATAATTCCCCAAATATTAACCCCGAAGGCCGAAACCAACATCAGATCAATATCCAGAAAACCATTCTGCTTAGCTAACCGACGGTTAGTTTCTAAATTTCACATTCATAGGGAAAGGTTCCCATTAATTTTATCAAAGATAAATTCTTTAATTTATTCTTTATTCTATTTTTGAATATCAATTCAAACTAGTCGGAATTAACGAACCTTACCGAAGTAATCATTTGTTTTAATTTCCCAATCCCAACCTATTCATCCCATGAAGTAAAACTGGTTATACTTCATATCTAACACCACCGTGTTATCGGTAAATTCAATTACCATTTCACGTTCAAATCTAATTAAAGATTTAACTATCGCCTGGAGCAAAACTGGTGATACTCCATTTCGATTATTTCAATCTAATTAAAGATTCATTAAAACTCCACTTAGTTTTAATCTGTGACTGGGTTAAAGAATCCGTGTCATTTAAAAACACAGTTCACAATAAACCCAA
The DNA here is from genome assembly GCA_030737875.1 of Allium sativum. Taxonomy (NCBI): domain Eukaryota; kingdom Viridiplantae; phylum Streptophyta; class Magnoliopsida; order Asparagales; family Amaryllidaceae; genus Allium; species Allium sativum. Next base: position 251,960,214 of record CM060927.1, on the reverse strand, counting down.
AATCACCTTCATTAATTATCGGGTTAAAGAACGAGTGTTATTTAAAAACACTGTCCACGATAAACCCAAAAATCAATATCAATTCAATTCCAATTAAATATTATTTAATTGGTACACTTCATTAAATCTAAATAAAAAGATTTAATCTTTTCTCAACTGGGTTCAAGAACAGTGTTAGTGAAGACACCATTCACGACAAACCCAAATCACATTTGATATTAAACACAAGGCTCTGAATAGAAAATATACCAGCTTATATTCAATATCAAATTCTACGACTAACAAATATCGTATGGGAAATAACGATATATATATCTATATCTTTCAAATTTCCATAACAACATTTGTATAATCACGAAATCCAACATCGAAATATTCCGAAGACAATTTCGATTCAAGTCCATTCCAATGCAATCATTGGAAATTTTGGTTATTTTCAAAACCATTTCAAATTCAATTTATTTATTTAAAAATAAATAGAATTATAATTCTAGTTCAAAACTAGTTCATTTCGATAAAAACCTATTTTTATCTTTTCAAATATGGAGTTTTTCATCCCAATTCTTTCTAAATCATTTCTTATGATTTCATACAAATTATTACTATTTTTAATAATTTTATCAAGGCCCGTACAGTCGATTTCCATCAATGGCCATCGAACTGCACTTACAGCGACCTTTTTCGAATTTGATTTGGACATAACTCCAAATCCAACCGTTAGATTTCAAATTTCTAATATTCGTTAGAAAGCTCTTTTCGATACGAACCCAACGGTTCCAGTTTTAGGAGAATCCGACGGTCGGATCTCCCGTAATGTCCGTTTGAAATAAATGGTCGAAATTCACGAACTGCCGCGGCGCGGCGCGTTCTATTCAGGCCATTATATTATATATATAATATATATAATATATACTTCGTCGATTTCTATTTAAAACGAATTATATAAATAGTTTTGAATTCGTTTCAAAAACATTTTCAACTTCCTTTTCAATTCAAATCACAATTGAATTCTTCTTTATAAATTCGTTTTAAATATTCATTTCTATTCAATTCAAATTTCAATTCATTTCGAACTCATATTCAATTCAATTCATTTCGAAATCGTTATATATTCAATTCATTTCGAAATCGTTATATATTCAATTCATTTCGAAATCGTTATATATTCAATTCATTTCAAAATGAATAAAATCGATATAAATATCGTTTACGTCAAAATGGCGTCAATCTAATCAACACGGCTTCATAAATTTCTATTTCAAATGTTTTATTTCAAATATTTCTTTTTCAAAATAGTTGTTATTATCAAAATATTTTGTTCAACACATGACCAATCTCAAAGGATGAGTACTGTCAACACATGAACCGTTATTTTATATTGATAAAGATGTAAATTTTATTACTAAAATATTTCGTCCAACACATGACCAATCTCAATGGATAAAACTGTCAACACATGAACCTTTATTTTATATTGATAAAGATGTAAACTTTATTATTAAAATATTTCGTTCAACACATGACCAATCTCAAAGGATGAGTACTGTCAACACATGAACCGTTATTTTATATTGATAAAGATGTAAATTTTATTATCAAAATATTTCGTTCAACACATGACCAATCTCAAAGGATGAGTACTGTCAACACATGAATCGTTATTTTATATTGATAAAGATGTAAATTTTATTATCAAAATATTTCGTTCAACACATGACCAATCTCAAAGGATGAGTACTGTCAACACATGAACCGTTATTTTATAATATTCTTTATTTTCTAAATTGGAATGAGGCCCAATCAATCACCATATAATGTTAATTATATGGATTTTCATACAACACATGTATATAATAGCATTGAAAAATAATCAACCATCAACCAAAGTGCAATACACTGTATAAGCATCAAATATAGACATTTAACGCTTATAGCAGCTTGTCAATCAATCGATCGATATATTTAATCAATCAGGATGAGTGAACTTCAAGTTTCATCCCAACACCCGTGTGGGGTTTCAAACAATCAAACAAATATTTTATTCGTGCAGTTGGGCGATGTGTAAAATTTATCGTCCCAATCAATGTCCTTCAAATAGGTGTACATAAACAAACCGTCTGGTTTGTAAATGAATATTTATTTATTCACATTCACGTTAAAAATTATATTTTTAACGATAAAACATTTTATTCCTACATATGAATTTCTATTCAGTTCATTCTTTAAATAAAATGATATTTTTATTTTTCTAACATATTTTAGAAAATTTCGGCGGCATAACGGCACAATACTAGAAACGGGACAAGGCCTAGCCTTATCCCCGGTCTACTGAAGGCCCACGCCATTCACACATCAATCAAATCAATTTATTTCACCCAACAATTCAATTCAAATCAAATCATCTAATCAACTACACAACCAAACAATTTAACAAACAAGCCATCCATGGTCTGTGGATGACGGGTGTCGGGTGCTACTAAACACCGTCTACATCCTAGTATATATATATATAACTAGAAAAATTAAATTGAAAGGTGAGAAGTTCTCACTTATAGCTATCCAGCTCCACGACTCTTCCTTTAGAGAAATCTTCATCGTTTTCGCGTCTTTGTCAACTTCGTTGTCCGCTTTCACTACCTATGTAAAAATCGAATTTTTACTTCGCTATTCAATATATAAAAATCATATTTTTCTTTCGAAGTTCAACATATAAAAATTCTATTTTTCTTTCGAAGTTCAACATATAAAAATCATATTTTTCTTTCAAAGTTCAACATATAAAAATTCTATTTTTCTTTCGAAGTTCAATATATAAAAATTCTATTTTTCTTTCGAAGTTCAATATATAAAAATTCTATTTTTCTTTCGAAGTTCAATATATAAAAATTCTATTTTTCTTTCGAAGTTCAACATATAAAAATTCTATTTTTCTTTCGAAGTTCAACATATAAAAATCATATTTTTCTTTCGAAGTTCAATATATAAAAATTCTATTTTTCTTTCGAAGTTCAATATATAAAAATTCTATTTTTCTTTCGAAGTTCAATATATAAAAATTCTATTTTTCTTTCGAAGTTCAACATATAAAAATTCTATTTTTCTTTCGAAGTTCAACATATAAAAATTCTATTTTTCTTTCGAAGTTCAATATATAAAAATTCTATTTTTCTTTCGAAGTTCAACATATAAAAATTCTATTTTTCTTTCGAAGTTCAACATATAAAAATTCTATTTTTCTTTCGAAGTTCAACATATAAAAATTCTATTTTTCTTTCGAAGTTCAACATATAAAAATTCTATTTTTCTTTCGAAGTTCAATATATAAAAATTATATTTTTATTATCATACTTATATATAAAAATTCTACCTTTCTTGTATATAAAAATTCTACCTTTCTTGTATATAAAAATTCTACCTTTGCATGTAAAAATAAAATTTTTATATAGTTAAAAAAAATCTCGCCTTTCTACATTAATAAAAATCTCTTCTTGGCTATAATAAAAATCTTAACTTTACTATGAATAAAAATCTAATCTTATGTTATTACTATAAAAATCAGATTTTTTCAACATTGCAATTTCGTAAAATAGAAAAGAAAGAAATTAAATTAATTAAACTAAAAAGAAGAACTCACGGTGGATGAACGGAGAGGGTGGGGCATTAGGTGCTGCTGCGCCGGAGTGCTAACAGTGGCAGGAGGTGGTGGCGGCCTTCAGATGGACGGGGGTGGCTCACATTACGGCGGCGTTCGCTGAGAAAGGGGAAACTCGGGTTTTTATTGGCGGAGGGGCTCACTGGGGTCGGTGGTGGTCGGTGGGGGCGGCATGGGGGTGTTGACGACTAGGGGGTGTGGCGGTGGTTAGTCTGGTGGTCGGTGGAGGGCGGTTTCTGGTGATTGGGCGTTGGACGTTCGGGTTTTAGGGCTTGGGGTGTTCGAGGGGCAAGAGGAGATAGGGGAGATGGAGGGGATCGTCGGCGCTGGTGGGGTCTGGCCAAGGCGCGGCGGTGGTGGCAGATCAGGGGTGGCGACGATGATAAGGAGGGAGGCGGGGTTTTTTTTTTTCGATTTAGGTTTTACTGAATGGGGGAGGGAAGTGTAATTTATATATTTATATTTTATTATTATTTTTTTTCCTAAAAAGTTGTTTTTCATTCGAACTCAAATTCAAGTCCAACGACTGTCGTCGCTAGGGTTTTACCCCCATTCCGAACACAATGGGATATGTATCGTAGGCTGATTCGGCTGTTACAATCAGTTTCCGTTAAATTTACATTTAAATCACTATATTGAATTTTAAACGTACATTTCAAATTACCGGGGTCACATACTAACACGAAAAATTCCAGAAAAATATTTTCTAGCTTCGTATTGACGATACGGTCCTAACAAAACTAGTTTCATCGAATTCTGAGACCATTTGAAAAATGGCCATTTTCCAGTCGATTAAAATCAACTGAAACTGGTCAAACGCGTTTTCCTTTGCCACGCTCACATATTGATTCGAAAAATTATGAAACTTGAAACCTAGCAATAACTTTACATCCCGGTCCCAACAAAACTAGTTTCATCGAAATCCGAGGTCGTTTGCAAAATGTCCATTTTTAAGGGCCTGAATTCCATAGCGACTATTCAGAATTTTCAACTGGACATATCTTTTGATTCCCGCTACGAACTTTTGATTTTTCGGATTCGTTGGAAAGATATTCACTATTAGATTCCATTATTTTTGGTTTCACTAAAATCCGGATTGTTTTGCACCCAGTACATTCAATTGAAGTTTGAAATCGAATTATCGAACTACCGCGCCATTTTCAATTCTATTTATAATTATATATAAATATTTATATTCTAACGACGACGCGTATAATATATACGTTCGAATTCTATTCAAAATAGATTTTCGTCGATATTATTTAAAATAATTCATTTTAAATAATCAAAATTCGCTAAAATAGCCAAAATAAAAATTTTAAACTGGCCCAGATTTTCCGGGTTATTACAAATCACTTGGAGTTGTTATTCATTCTCAAGGCAATTGGAGTTGAAGCCCGCAACCTATATTCGATGACATGTGCATGCATTCTGTAACAACCCGCTATTTTTAACGAATTAAATTTCGATTTAAATCGTGTTATAAAAAAAAACAAATAATATATTCTACGGTTTTTCATAATGGGAATTCGATATTTGAAATACGTATAGTGAAATGTAGCAGTTGTGAAAATTTCGTCGGAAAATTTGAATTTAGTCGGTCGCGCTATTTTCGTTGCGCGTTGCACATAAGAGTTCAAATTTTAGCGATTTTAAAATCTCTTCGAAACCAGTTCGGACAAACATGAAAAATATTCTATTCGTTATCAGTAATCTAACGGTGAAATTCGTTTCGCGAAAATCGGACGTTTTGATCTCCGTTTCTCATCCGCATTTCTACGTTAAAGGGGTCCGTAACGCGCTTTTGAACGGAGCATGCAGACACTGCAAATTATATACCGTTGTGTCCGTCTCGTCGCGCTGATTACCAAAATATATTCATTTGTCAGTTTCGGTGTTCGGTTTGTATTGAAATTGTGAAAAAGCTTGCACAGTTCATTTTTGAAACGGAGTCATTTGAGTTCGATGTGTCCCTTTTACGATCTTACATAATTTTCTATATATTTGGGTCTGCAAAACCTGTCTTTTTATTTTGTTAAACCACTCATTTAATTTTTTTTTGTTTATGTCTAAGGCATAGTACATGTTATGTAAGACATGCATTGTCCATTTTTTGTTCCATACAACCATGCGTTTAAACCAACCATCCATTCTTTTATTTATTTATTCCAAGGGACATATTTCCTGTTCACTTTAATACCATGCGTGTCCTTCTTTTTGCCATACCATGCATGCACGCAACGTTCCATTTTCTTCCTTTTCCAAACCCATTAGCTTTATTTTGAACTGCATATCATTTCCCTTTACATTGCAAACCGTTCTTCTTTTTCTTTCATTTTAACGCCGGTTGTTGATTTCATCCTTATCAACTCCCATACCTCTTCTCTCTCCTTACCATGCCTTCGTTACTTTCTCCACGTTCTCCCGTATTTGACCGCTTCTTATGATTTGAACCATTCGTAGAACAAAGGAAAAAGAACGTGGTAAAGGCTATCCGGTAAACAAGGCGTGATAAATGCTGATTTTTCGGTGGTAAAGTTATCCTACTTTATACATTAGTACTACATTTATTCCCTTCATCGTATTATCATCTCCATCACCATTTTCTGATGCCACTTATCTCCTTCCCACCAAATTATACCGCTCCTCATTAAATAGCTGTTTTCTCAGCTTTCTCTTCTTCACAAATGGACACAATAATCTCCATTTTTGCGTCATCATTTCCATCTAGCTGTACACCCAAGCGCGCCCTCGTCTGCCGAGTACATCCAGACCGAACTAACCACCTCCGGCCAACTACTTTTAGTCCAACCCTTCACCAGCCTTCGACCTCACTACCATCCCTCCTCCTTGTCGACTCAGTTTCCGAACCCCACCTTTTCCTCAACACTAGCGCTGCTTTGTTTTGCCCCTCCTCAGTCCGGTTTGCATGCATGTTGAGTTCTATGTGATGAGATGTGTGTGTGGGTGTGTGAATGTAGTGTGTTTGTGATGTGTTTAACCTGTTTGAGCGTGAGTCTGTGCTGTTGTGTGAGTAACCGGGTGTGTGTGTGTGTTTGCGTGAGATTTGTTGTGTTCATTTAACTGTGTGGTATTTGTGTGATTTTATTTTACTGTTTTGAATTAAATTCTTTTTTTTTTTATAAAAGTAAAATATTTTGCAAATGATTCTTTATATGTGACGTGTGTGTGTGAGCGATCTGTTTGGCGTGCGTGAGCGTTGATAGTGGAAGTGAATAGCTGTGCGTGGGTGTCATCTCTGTGCATGCGTGAGTGTGTTGCCCAGTGTTTATATATGAATATATATATATGTTATATAAGTTAGAATATATATATTAAAGCTTTTAGTATTTATAGAATTAATTATACATATATGTATAGTTTTAAAGAATCTTGTGTGTGTGATTGTGGAAGAATATATGATGTGTGAATGTGTATGAGTGTACATGTTGAGTTCTCTGTGTGTGGGTTTTGTTTTTGTTTGTTTTGTTTTCAGTAACATATATCTGATTATGTGTTTCAAAAAAAAAGTCTGTATCGTGAAATTATAATTTTATGAAGTTCTTGAATGGATTTAATTTTTGTTTTCAATTATAAATGATATGCGGTACCAAAATTTGAACTCTCAATAAAAATGCATTTCATGATTATGTTAACTATCCATAGTTTAGTTTGTTAGTTCTTGATGTTCAACTTCTTGAAAATTAAATTTGTTAGTGAGATTATCAGTTCTCTTTTCCAATAATAAAAAAAAATTGTGTGTGGTGATGATGTAAATGTTTTGTTTGTATAAATGTTTTAGATGTGTAATTTTATAATATATATATATATATATATATTGGTGTATGTTGAAAAAAAAAATATGTGCTATAATTTTTCTGTGAATATACATATATGTAAATATTATATAATATTTTGAAAAAAATTGTTGTGTTTATTTTTGTTGTGTTGAATGGCATTGAGTTCGGAACTGTCTCAAAAACCAATAACCATACCATTTCCAAAACCCAATAGCCATACCGCTCCATTAAAATTTCTCCGGCCTCCTCTTATAAAAATAAGATAAAATATTGGGTGATTTTGAGTTGAAGCCATTCTAAATCGTGCCTGGGTAGCGTCGTCTCATTCGGTACCAATCGGTCTGCTATCTCCAAATCTGTGCCACGAAAGGTGAGTTTTCTCACACCTGCAAAAATATTCACATTTCTGTGAAATTGAAATTTGTGATTGATTGATTATCTGGTTTTTGGTTGCTATTTTAAAGTGGACATCTAATTGAAACTGTTAGGAATTAAATTGACAGTTAGTTTATTTTTGAATTAAATTGCTAGTTAGACCCCGACATGTATAATCAGTTAATTATTGCAACTTGAACTGTTTTGGATGATGATTGTGATGGGTGTTTATTTATGGTTATATTGAACTGTATGGATGTTATCTATATTTTATACCAGTGTTATCACCTTGGATGTTACGGGCGTCATCATAAACTGTCATTTCGAATAAATTAAGAAATAAGTTAAAATGATATATACCTATGACATTTGACCTTTGGATTGAAATGATATATATCCATTCCCGGAAATTAAAATTTAAACTTTGCAATAACTGATCACTTGGCCTAGGATAGAGAATTATTATACGGACACCGAATTGGTTAATTATATAAATTTTAGAATTTGTGAAACCGTGATTCTGTGAAAAGAAAATAAATTGAAATTTTACAAATTGAATTATATTGAAATGTTGAAATTGAATTATTTCAAAGGTTTGAATCTTTATTTAAACTTTGGAATTAAATTCAAATTGAAATGATCTAATTTGTTAAATTGAAATTTGAACTAAAATTTGTTATGAATTGAAACCATTCCAAATTGAATTATATTGAAATGTTGAAATTGAATTATTTCAAAGGTTTAAATCCTTATTTAAACTTGGAAATTAAATTCGAATTAAATGGGTTAAATAAATATTATGAACTTGAACTCGGATTTGATTTGAATCGAATAGATTCAAATAATATTTTGAAATTGGAAGTTATCCTTTAAAATGGATTGTTCTCAAATAAATTTGATTTTGAGAATCGATTTGGATTGGATATTGGAAATCGATTTGGTTTGTTTTGAGTTTTGAACATAGGTTCAGATTTATTGAAAATAGAAAGAAAAGTTGATTTGACATTATTTCTATATAAACAAATTTATATATAAACTATTTTATGAAATTTATCCCTTTGATATATGGAGTGCTTTATATAAATTGTTTTTCAAAACCTATTCTTTCTATATATATATATATAAAAGTAGTTTATTTTATAAAATATATTGTAATATACATAAAACCATTTCCAACCCTCAAGCTGTTTTGATTTCCAAGCTATTCCAAATCTCCCAAAATTATATATAAAAAAAAGTTATTTAAACCCCAAAACTATTTCAAACTTACAAACTGTTTTAGAAGTGAAAAGTGTTTACATTTAAATCTGTGATTTAAAAGTAAATATGATCATTTTGATGTTAAAATCAGAAATGAATTCAAAACTATTTTTGAAGTAAATTGAATAATTCGAAGAAAATATGGTTAATTGAAGTTATAACAAATTATTGAATTTGAAATTTATCTCAAAGTGAATATGAATTGTGAAAGTAAATATTATCCTGATTAAAATAATATGATATTTCAAAGTGAAATTGGTTTAGTTGAATATGATATTTTGATATCATAACGATTCACTTTTGAAATATAAAAGTACCAATCGGTGTGTAACATGACGTTTGGTTGTTAAAGAGACCGGGACCTCTTATTGACATACTCTCTGTCAATGTTGGAACCACTTTAACAACTATGTGCGCGATGGAGTTCCAAAATTGAAGTAGGAAGAATTTGGAGGCGATTACTGGATTTGATGAAAGTGAACGATAATGGATGACCCCGACACTTGTGTCGATTTGAAATAACTAAAACAGGAGCCGTGCCAGACCAAATGAGGCTTGACTACCTCTTAGTGGACATCTGCTCTTCGATTTTTCCTGGGCCTCGGGTCCATACTATTACTATTCAGTTGTTGTTGTTTTGTTGGTGCGCACCCTTGATGAAATGTATTTTCCTTTGACTCGATATGGGGCGGATGTCTACGGTGGGCCGTTAGGGGTAACCACCAGTCTGGATCAGGCAAATTGGTAGCATACTACCTTAGGTATTGCCTCATGTGCCTTGTCATACGTTTATCCTTATGCGAGACAACTACGATTTTGATATTGGCATAGGTCTATAGGGGACTCACTGGCTACCGACGTTTTACTGGTTGTATTACAGGATCTGCATAGACCATGTGCTTGTAAACTGTGTAAGGGTAATCAATGTAACCCCGCTTACACTATTTTTCTGACAATTATTTGTGATAGACACTATTATAATAGCGAAATATTATTATATAGTATCTAGTTTGATGGATCCTTAGGAGATGGAAATTACCGTAACATCTCTTGAGTTATGTATGTGCATGTTCATATGATGTCGATTTGACTTAGATGAGAATATTTTTGCCTGATCCGAGCTTGTTTTATTTTCACGCTATTACGCTCGGGTCAGATTTGAGCATTCCAGTTTCAAAGGTTATCTTCTGAAGGATAAAGACGAAGACGGTATACTATTATTACTATTGTATTCCACTACTAGTCTCCTGCGTTACTCTGTATTATTAGTTATGTATATAAATTGTATAACTCTGATAAATGTTGTAAAATGATCAAATGTTTATTTTAAACAGCTTCATGAACTGTTATTTGATTATTATATTTTGTTCATTCCGTTGCGAGATTTTGTGCTTGTTTTCTTCTTTCTTTCTAATTCTAAAATTAATTCCCTTGATTATCTATATTTTTGACTATAATGGTTAAAGATGTGGATCGTCATTTAACAATCTGTAAATACGTACAGTTTTGAGTTAGACATGTGTGGATTATTGTCGATTCAAAAGGTACGGATTCCCAGGTCGTTATAGTTGGTATCAGAGCTTATGGTTTAGCGATAAACCTTGGCTCTATTGGGATTTACTCATTAGAGATAGGGTTAGTAACACCCTAGAATGAGTTCTGAGTGTATATATATACGAGAGAGCGTACTTGTATTTTGATATAAAATGGTTTTGTATTGTGTTGTTTGGCTTGTTGAGTTTGAGTTTGGAGCTCTGGTCGATGCGACTGGACAACGTTATCGACAGGAGTTCTAAAACACTTGAATAAGGTATTTTGACACAATATAGTTTTCGATTATATATTTTGTATGTAAAGGATATACTTTGAAATTCAGATAGTTAAGTGGTTCAGTAATCAATATTTTAACCTATTGATTACAATAAGAAATCGAATGTTATATTTGATTTATAATTAATGAGAAAGTATAAATAAAATAAATTTTTAATAGAGAATTTGAGATATTTAAATCAAATTGATTTTAAATGATTTTCGAGACTTTCAAAAATATGGTGGTCGTATTTATAAGTATTTTCCATAGATTTCATTTTAAAAGTAATTTTAAAGTGAAATAGGTTCAGTACTCCACTTCAGTCGCTGGAAGATAAATTTCGATGAGTGTGGCCACATCACCGACTTTCATTTTCGAGTCTCTAAGTGGGGGAGATAACCCTTTGTAGCTTTGCTACATAATTGTTTGAAAATAATTCTAAATTAAAATCTTAAGTATGTTTTGTTATACAAAATATATATGGTATATAGCATTTCAAAATGATTTGAAAGAAACTTGGTATTCAAAATTCTTAAGTCTTTGTATAAACTTGGATAGCTTAACTTTTAAATATATGAAATGAGAAACTAAATGTAATGTTTAAAAGAAACATGAATCCAAATAGTAACTCTCGAAGAAAAAGAAGAAGAAGATAATATGAATTAAAACCAAATTAAACTTGTTGATTGTTCTTATTTGATTAAATTGAATCGGATTAAAGTGTAAAATACTTAGTGGCATCCGATAACTTACCTTAAAGTGAACATATTTAAATTTTGGAACATTCTTACTGTTAATAGTGATAAAAGAATCTTTGTAATACTAAATTGCATTGATAACATATATATAACTTAAAAAAAAGTTTAAATATATATGAGTATGTGATGAAAATACAAATGTAACTTAAGTAATGAAAATGCTTCAAAGTGGAATTTGAATCATGGAAATGTTATAAATAGGAGTCAAGTTGTTATAATATGATACAAATTTCTTAATATTCTAAAAACGATTAATAAAATAAAAAGGGAATATTAACAAAAGGACAATAGTATTTTAGCATATACAATAACAACTTACGAGAAAGAATTTTTTTTAAATCGAACCATATCTTTGTATATTATTGTAAAATATAACTAAATTTGCAAAGGATTGGTAATAACTTAAATTGTAACCTTATGAGATAATTGTAAACTTGAACAGAATTGGATCAAAAAGGAAACGAGTCTTAAGTAATGTATAACATTAAGAAATTATGTAACAAGTCATTTCATAGTAATAAATTTATAAAGTAACGTGAATAACAAAGGAACTAAAGTCTATAAGTTGTGAAATAATGAGAATTAACAATAAATTACAAAAATTTGGTTAGTTATGAATAAAGGAAAATGAAACATTAACAGATAAATATGAAATCGGATAATTGCGAATAATTGAATTTCTAACAAATGGAATCTATATAGAATGTGAATTTATTAAACATGAATAAGCGCATGCAACCAATTGAATATAACAATTGAAATGAAATCAATGTACCATAAACATTACAATAGTGATTATATATATTAGATCGAATAAATTTGGGTGGGTTAGAACTTGAAATGATAAAACCAACGTAATTGAAAAATTAGAAACGTTCAATAATAGTTGGAAAAAAAAACTTAGATTTTGCTGCTGTCCCAATTTGATATTTTGATTTTGAAATTAAATTTAGTGTTATATGTCATGTATACTATGTATGTTACTCTATCGTTATATATATATATATATATATATATATATATACTAAATTCTCATCCAGTTTTGAGAATTCAGTAGGTGTGGAGATCATTACTTCGTTGTAGAGCTTGCGTGCGCATAATATATTGCTTTTACTTGCGTACATAAGCGAACTCGCTTATATATAAATAAATAAAATGGTATGCCTACGAAAAAAATAATAAATAAGACGTGTATATAATTGATATATTGTGTTTTCCGGTCATGTGAGCCGATGCATATGTTTTCATCTCTACTGGCATATTGCCAAAGTCCCTCCGAACAAAGGAGGTGCTGCCGAAATTTTTCTGTGACTTCGGGCGTTAGATTTTTTTTTCTTTCTGGGAGACTTTAAAATTCAAAACGTACAAGTTTTGTTTTGTTTTTGTAAATTACTTTGCGGTAAATATATATATGTACTTACTACCGTGCTTTGTTCCTTTTCGGGGACGAAAAGTTTTAAGTGTGGGAGATTGTAACAACCCGCTATTTTTAACGAATTAAATTTTGATTTAAATCGTGTTTTAAAAAAAAAACAAATAATATATTCTACGGTTTTTCATAATGGGAATTCGATATTTGAAATACGTATAGTGAAATGTAGCAGTTGTGAAAATTTCGTCGGAAAATTTGAATTTAGTCGGTCGCGCTATTTTCGTTGCGCGTTGCACATAACAGTTCAAATTTTAGCGATTTTAAAATCTCTTCGAAACCAGTTCGGACAAACATGAAAAATATTCTATTCGTTATCAGTAATCTGTAACGGCTGGAATTTTCGACCCAGAAAATCAACATAAAAACACACTGTTGACTATTCAAGCATCGAAAACACCAGGACATTAATAGAAGAATTTAGAGGGTGAGAAAGAAAAGATAGAACTAATAGAATAGAAGAAGAAGAAGATCACAACTGAACAGAATCAGAGTAACACGAAACTCGCAGCGGAACAAAATAAGATGTATTATATAACATAACTTTGAATACAAAACTGTATTGTATATACATACCATTATCAGAGTACAATACATCATATCACAGCGGAAATAACTCTACATAACTAATGGTGAAGCTTCCTGCTTTTGAGCTCCTCCAAGTGAATCTGCAAAGCCTGAAACACTTGACTGCCCGTACAAATTTGGACACCCAAGAGTTTAGGGAAAACAAACAAAATAAACTCTGGGTCAGTCATGGGACTGGTGTGAGTAAATTCCAATCATACTGTTTTACTTTGAAAATCCTTTTCAAAACCAGAAGATAATAGTAAGACCAGCCCACACATAAACATGGACGGTTTTTACCTTACTATAACCCGAAATATTCTTGATATCAAAACCAGTGATATTATGATAATGTCTAACCAAATAATTATACCAGTAGTAGAACGCTTGCATCTCACGCTCCACATATATATATAGTATAAAATCATAAACCGCAGGGTGCTTATTGGAGATTGGATTCCAACAGACAAGGTATGGGAGCACCTTCCGATCAGTGTACTCTAGAGGGTATACACTGCAGGTTCAACAAGAACGTCTTGCAACCCGGCCACACATGACCGCTCACTCATTTAGCTTGAGTGTCGCGAATATATTGCCACCACGGTTATTGGCCATCCAACCGAAATCCGAAGATACAGAATCGAAAAGAAGACAAATATGAATTTTCTCTAGATCGGTGACAATACACCCTGCTTGGGTATGACCCAACTAGCCATGCTGCCCAGCCCAACTTCTGTCATATCCCGGTTGTGAGGCTAGAGGCTACGTCTATCTTTAGAACATCTGATCACCAGTTACTTTGAATGTCACATCGTCAAACCCGTCAATTCACTAATCGATTTCCAAAAATATCACGGGTATAAAAAGCTAAGAGGAACGAATTCCTCCGCCACCAGACGTAATACCTTTAAGAGATCAACTGTACGTGATTTGTTAGGTATACTCTGTCAGACACTCGTCCATACAAGTTGTCCTGGGACTGGACAAACAGAAAGCACCATTCTGGAACTGGACGACCCTTGCATTTCACTCCGTCTTCAAATCTTCAGCATAATCTAATTTGCAGCGCTTAAGCCGATACGGAGTGGTTTCAGATAATATATCCAACCGGTCTCTCCGTATTGACAACGATGGTCAAAACACTTCGATAGTCGGTTATTTAACTATCGAAGTAAAAACAAACATCCATTCACAAACACTAACTTTCTAGTTTCCCATATTTTTATAAACTCTTCCTTACTTCCCTTCACTTCTACTCTATTAGTTCCTCGTTATAAATCGGTAAGTGAATAAATTTCTAAGTATCAACCCCGAAGGCCGAAACCAACATCAGATTGACGCCTCGAAAGTTACTCAACTCAACCAACGTACAACGGGTTCTAATTTCTTTAACATTATAACTTATCGACTCACTTTAAAACCGTTATATTTAACTAATGCAATACGCTGCTATATTCTCTTTTCTAACTACTGCAATACGCTGTTATATTCTCTTTTATAGCTACTGCAATATGCTGCTATATCCTCTTTTATAGCTACTGTAATATGCTGCTATATTCTATTTTATAGCTACTGTAATATGCTGTTATATCCTCTTTTATAGCTACTGTAATATGCTGCTATATTCTATTTTATAGCTACTGTAATATGCTGCTATATCCTCTTCATCTAATAACTCTGTTTCTAAGTCAGGTTCTTATTAAATCAATATCAAGTTTATTACTAAATATTGGTTTCATATCCTATTATAATTTATTGGTTTAAATCTAAATATTAGCTATCCTATCAGATTATAATCCCTAATATAACTTACTTTGATACGTTCGACCTCGTCAAATTTTACTTTTAATTCTTAATAATGTTATTTAGGTTCAGACCGTGTATATATAAATAATATAAAAAAAACAGTACATACAAATAATGAGGAATCCGATTTGATTCCTCTAACCGGTTTCCTCCATCCACAGATGTCAGTCAATACCAATAACACGAATTTCATACAATGGAATATTATAATCGAGGGGATCAGTATCAATATATGCAACGATATAAATATTTTTAACCAATTTAATTGTAATCTACCTAAACGGCCATCACACAGCATTCAATCAAATATTAAAATAAAATAAAATATTTTAAATAGATCAGAGTGAGTGATTTTACTCACTTTCGCGCGTTAACCGTTAAATACGGTTTGCGTCGGCTGATTAAACCAGGCGTTCCATTCTTCTTTGTCTGGATTAAATGCTGCTTTCCCTTTTCTGCTCCTGTACACATCGCGTCCGATTTACTCCTCAAAAAGGTCTACCATACACCGTGCTTTCTGGTTCATACCATTTCCGTTACTTCTCCCATCAACTTTACAGCACCACCTTAGATTTTGCCTCATAACCGAAATTTTGTAGCCCAACTTTCGCCAGAACGTTGAACCCTACAGGTTGCCGCCCACATCTCTCTAATGTTAAACGAGACCACCACTTCCTGTGTATCAATGAACCACTACAACTCCATCCATTTGCATGTATCCCCGTTTCTCCTTTCAACCTGTACACTTGTCACAGCACGCATGTGTTCCACCATATAATCCATGCATTATTGTGCTTCACCCCTCCTTAGTGTACACGCACTTCCCCACTCGCTCCAACCCTGCCCACGACTCAGCTCATCACTCAACTCATCGGAGCTCGCAACCGCACCGTGCTGACTAACTTCCTCCTTCCTGTACAAACTCCATATCCGCCTGTACTCCTTAAACCCATGAACTGCTTTTCCCCTTCCTCCACCTTCTACTTTCGCCATAACGCATGCACAAAGTGGCCTTCACATCCCATGCACCCAAACCAATTCCTACATCAAAGAAACAAACCCATATCAAGCTTTATGAAAGCTGCACCTCAACGTCACCATGCAGATCTTCCATGTCAGCTACCGGGTACAAGAACATGCGTGCTTCCCATACTGTTCCTATACTTCCCCCCAAGACAGCACTGCTCGCATGTATTTGACGCACTGAACCACCCACCTCACTTTCATATCAAGACTCCCATGTGATAGCCCCCCGGTAGCACACTAGTTCAACACTCCGTACCCTTCATGTATGGAAGCAGCGCCCCTCGCCAAAACCATACCGGAGTCCGATCTGATACTGCCGCCGACACCTCCTCATCAGACTGACCTCGTCACCCTTCGGTCACTGGCCCCACCAGCAGTTCGTCAGAGTCCGAAACACCACCACAACCCTTCCAAAAATCTCACAGCGGTGAAGAGAACGATGTAGGAATCCAAATATATGAGTCACGAGACTTTTAGAGCTAAAGGGAATTGTTTTGATTTGTTTTAAAAACTCAGATCTCGTTTTAGAAACAGACACAGAAGAAGTGTGTTTAGTTTTGTTTTTGGAGAATGGTTAGAATGATGAGTTTATATAGATACGTCATATACAATTTAATATTAAGGTAAGCTTACTACTGACGCAAAACTATGCGTGAATTCGGGGATAAAGCGATGATATTTTCCAATATAGGTTCATGCTTCTTTACTGGTAGGGAATGGTTACTCCAGATATTTAATGTATAAGATAGGGTATGGTCGTGGATTCCAAAATTTGTTTTACTGTTTGGAAACAGAAGCATTATTTTATACATTGTAATATCAAGGCAAGTGTTCATTAAATTCTGAAAAGAACGTGTATTTAATTGGTGTATGGAGACGTGGTACTTTGGGTATGGAGCATTGAATTTTTAGCTGCCTACGTGATGGGAACGGGTACATTAGGCTGTACAGTGATGCCATGCGCAAATTCAGGATTTAGGTGATTTATTTCCTACTTAGGTTCGTGCGTCTTCCTACTTAGGTTCGTGGGTCTACATCTGTAGGGGAATGGTCTTGCTGATATTCAAATGAATTTTGATTTGGCCTTTTGTTTTATAGTTTGATTTCTAGGGTACGTGTTACATACAATTTTCCATTTAGGGTCCTCTGCCGATAGAAATAAAAATACTGTTATAATAACCAACGCCCCACGATCTCAAAAATATAATAATATCGGTATTTTAACTTATACTTTGAAACCCCAAAATACCGATACAGGGTGCAAAATACTCCATATAAAAAGTAGTTTATTTTACGAAATAAAAATTACAGTAAAATTCTAAAAATTAAATTATCACTACGTCTCAAAAGAACCTTATCCCGATATGCAACCGATATCAAGTTATATTCAAATAACCGTTACGGTCGATATATGATTTCATAGCGACTTTCTGAATATTTGATTTGGTCATATCTTACCATCTATACGACGAAATCTCCATTTTCCACTTCCATTAGAAAGATATAATTCAACGGATTCCAACGTTTCTTGTTTTGAAGAAATCCGACTTGTAATGGATCATGTACGCTCAGTTGAAGTTCAGAACGTTAAATTACGAACTGCAGCATTGTTATGAGCTCGATTATATTTAATATATATTTTTATACGTTCAACTTCGTTTTAGTTAATATATAAATCCACTTATATTATGAATTCAATATTTAAACTGATTTAAATATTCACATACAAACCGATAAAAATGCGGGACGTTACAGTCCTTCCCCCTTAAAAGAATTTCGTCCCCGAAATTACTAAGATAGAGAAAAATACTACAAACCCAACAATAACCAGGTTAATATCTTTTGTTTTACTTCTCAGTTTCAGTTCTAATTGAACTAATTAATTATTTAAATATATTTAACTTCGAATTTCAGAATTCAGAATTCAGATTCCTGGGTTTTTACCTCTAATCAGTTTGAAATCATATACATATATATTCATAACATAGCAATTCAAAACATTTGAATTTCCGAACAAATTATTTCCTCAAACAATTCAAAACAAAATCTCTGGTAGTAATCCGTCACTTAGAAACTCGAAAATGAACACTGATAATGCTGCAGTCATCATCAGAATTATTTTCCAGTTATCGAAGTGAGTTCAATACTATATTAGTTCAACCACTTTTATTTTGAAATTACTTCAAAATATCCTTTACAAATGCTTGGGAAAATTTTCAAATTCCCCCAGGATCCTAAAATTCCATATTTTTAATTCAAATTCAATTTCAAACACCTCTCCAAATTTCCAGTGTTTTATTTCAATTTTGGTTTTAAATTTAGTTTATCTGATGTGTATTTTATACTTACGTGAAGTTCGATTAGTTATTTATATAACCAACTCAAGTATGATCTTATTCGATCATAATAACGATCACACATCCAATATATTATAATAATATCAAGATACATACTTCTTTTTATATCAAAATATACTTTGGGTAAAATTATTTCATTTACCCACTTTTCTAAACAATATCATGTCCAATTACTCTGTTCAAGAGTTTAGAAACACCGATCGATCCAGTTTGCACTACCGTCTCGACCAGAATTCATGAACCACTCGACAAACCAATCAACACAATATAAAACAGTTTTTATATTCATTTACAAATACGTACCCATATATATACACTCTAACTCAATCTAGAGTATTACTAACTCTATCTCTATTTAGTTACGCCACAGAGCCAAGGTAATCACTTAACCTTATGCTCTGATACCAACTGTAACGGCTGGAATTTTCGACCCAGAAAATCAACATAAAAACACACTGTTGACTATTCAAGCATCGAAAACACCAGGACATTAATAGAAGAATTTAGAGGGTGAGAAAGAAAAGATAGAACTAATAGAATAGAAGAAGAAGAAGATCACAACTGAACAGAATCAGAGTAACACGAAACTCGCAGCGGAACAAAATAAGATGTATTATATAACATAACTTTGAATACAAAACTGTATTGTATATACATACCATTATCAGAGTACAATACATCATATCACAGCGGAAATAACTCTACATAACTAATGGTGAAGCTTCCTGCTTTTGAGCTCCTCCAAGTGAATCTGCAAAGCCTGAAACACTTGACTGCCCGTACAAATTTGGGCACCCAAGAGTTTAGGGAAAACAAACAAAATAAACTCTGGGTCAGTCATGGGACTGGTGTGAGTAAATTCCAATCATACTGTTTTACTTTGAAAATCCTTTTCAAAACCAGAAGATAATAGTAAGACCAGCCCACACATAAACATGGACGGTTTTTACCTTACTATAACCCGAAATATTCTTGATATCAAAACCAGTGATATTATGATAATGTCTAACCAAATAATTATACCAGTAGTAGAACGCTTGCATCTCACGCTCCACATATATATATAGTATAAAATCATAAACCGCAGGGTGCTTATTGGAGATTGGATTCCAACAGACAAGGTATGGGAGCACCTTCCGATCAGTGTACTCTAGAGGGTATACACTGCAGGTTCAACAAGAACGTCTTGCAACCCGGCCACACATGACCGCTCACTCATTTAGCTTGAGTGTCGCGAATATATTGCCACCACGGTTATTGGCCATCCAACCGAAATACGAAGATACAGAATCAAAAAGAAGACAAATATGAATTTTCTCTAGATCGGTGACAATACACCCTGCTTGGGTATGACCCAACTAGCCATGCTGCCCAGCCCAACTTCTGTCATATCCCGGTTGTGAGGCTAGAGGCTACGTCTATCTTTAGAACATCTGATCACCAGTTACTTTGAATGTCACATCGTCAAACCCGTCAATTCACTAATCGATTTCCAAAAATATCACGGGTATAAAAAGCTAAGAGGAACGAATTCCTCCGCCACCAGACGTAATACCTTTAAGAGATCAACTGTACGTGATTTGTTAGGTATACTCTGTCAGACACTCGTCCATACAAGTTGTCCTGGGACTGGACAAACAGAAAGCACCATTCTGGAACTGGACGACCCTTGCATTTCACTCCGTCTTCAAATCTTCAGCATAATCTAATTTGCAGCGCTTAAGCCGATACGGAGTGGTTTCAGATAATATATCCAACCGGTCTCTCCGTATTGACAACGATGGTCAAAACACTTCGATAGTCGGTTATTTAACTATCGAAGTAAAAACAAACATCCATTCACAAACACTAACTTTCTAGTTTCCCATATTTTTATAAACTCTTCCTTACTTCCCTTCACTTCTACTCTATTAGTTCCTCGTTATAAATCAGTAAGTGAATAAATTTCTAAGTATCAACCCCGAAGGCCGAAACCAACATCAGATTGACGCCTTGAAAGTTACTCAACTCAACCAACGTACAACGGGTTCTAATTTCTTTAACATTATAACTTATCGACTCACTTTAAAACCGTTATATTTAACTAATGCAATACGCTGCTATATTCTCTTTTCTAACTACTGCAATACGCTGTTATATTCTCTTTTATAGCTACTGCAATATGCTGCTATATCCTCTTTTATAGCTACTGTAATATGCTGCTATATTCTATTTTATAGCTACTGTAATATGCTGTTATATCCTCTTTTATAGCTACTGTAATATGCTGCTATATTCTATTTTATAGCTACTGTAATATGCTGCTATATCCTCTTCATCTAATAACTCTGTTTCTAAGTCAGGTTCTTATTAAATCAATATCAAGTTTATTACTAAATATTGGTTTCATATCCTATTATAATTTATTGGTTTAAATCTAAATATTAGCTATCCTATCAGATTATAATCCCTAATATAACTTACTTTGATACGTTCGACCTCGTCAAATTTTACTTTTAATTCTTAATAATGTTATTTAGGTTCAGACCGTGTATATATAAATAATATAAAACAAACAGTACATACAAATAATGAGGAATCCGATTTGATTCCTCTAACCGGTTTCCTCCATCCACAGATGTCAGTCAATACCAATAACACGAATTTCATACAATGGAATATTATAATCGAGGGGATCAGTATCAATATATGCAACGATATAAATATTTTTAACCAATTTAATTGTAATCTACCTAAACGGCCATCACACAGCATTCAATCAAATATTAAAATAAAATAAAATATTTTAAATAGATCAGAGTGAGTGATTTTACTCACTTTCGCGCGTTAACCGTTAAATACGGTTTGCGTCGGCTGATTAAACCAGGCGTTCCATTCTTCTTTGTCTGGATTAAATGCTGCTTTCCCTTTTCTGCTCCTGTACACATCGCGTCCGATTTACTCCTCAAAAAGGTCTACCATACACCGTGCTTTCTGGTTCATACCATTTCCGTTACTTCTCCCATCAACTTTACAGCACCACCTTAGATTTTGCCTCATAACCGAAATTTTGTAGCCTAACTTTCGCCAGAACGTTGAACCCTACAGGTTGCCGCCCACATCTCTCTAATGTTAAACGAGACCACCACTTCCTGTGTATCAATGAACCACTACAACTCCATCCATTTGCATGTATCCCCGTTTCTCCTTTCAACCTGTACACTTGTCACAACACGCATGTGTTCCACCATATAATCCATGCATTATTGTGCTTCACCCCTCCTTAGTGTACACGCACTTCCCCACTCGCTCCAACCCTGCCCACGACTCAGCTCATCACTCAGCTCATCGGAGCTCGCAACCGCACCGTGCTGACTAACTTCCTCCTTCCTGTACAAACTCCATATCCGCCTGTACTCCTTAAACCCATGAACTGCTTTTCCCCTTCCTCCACCTTCTACTTTCGCCATAACGCATGCACAAAGTGGCCTTCACATCCCATGCACCCAAACCAATTCCTACATCAAAGAAACAAACCCATATCAAGCTTTATGAAAGCTGCACCTCAACGTCACCATGCAGATCTTCCATGTCAGCTATCGGGTACAAGAACATGCGTGCTTCCCATACTGTTCCTATACTTCCCCCCAAGACAGCACTGCTCGCATGTATTTGACACACTGAACCACCCACCTCACTTTCATATCAAGACTCCCATGTGATAGCCCCCCGGTAGCACACTAGTTCAACACTCCGTACCCTTCATGTATGGAAGCAGCGCCCCTCGCCAAAACCATACCGGAGTCCGATCTGATACTGCCGCCGACACCTCCTCATCAGACTGACCTCGTCACCCTTCGGTCACTGGCCCCACCAGCAGTTCGTCAGAGTCCGAAACACCACCACAACCCTTCCAAAAATCTCACAGCGGTGAAGAGAACGATGTAGGAATCCAAATATATGAGTCACGAGACTTTTAGAGCTAAAGGGAATTGTTTTGATTTGTTTTAAAAACTCAGATCTCGTTTTAGAAACAGACACAGAAGAAGTGTGTTTAGTTTTGTTTTTGGAGAATGGTTAGAATGATGAGTTTATATAGATACGTCATATACAATTTAATATTAAGGTAAGCTTACTACTGACGCAAAACTATGCGTGAATTCGGGGATAAAGCGATGATATTTTCCAATATAGGTTCATGCTTCTTTACTGGTAGGGAATGGTTACTCCAGATATTTAATGTATAGGATAGGGTATGGTCGTGGATTCCAAAATTTGTTTTACTGTTTGGAAACAGAAGCATTATTTTATACATTGTAATATCAAGGCAAGTGTTCATTAAATTCTGAAAAGAACGTGTATTTAATTGGTGTATGGAGACGTGGTACTTTGGGTATGGAGCATTGAATTTTTAGCTGCCTACGTGATGGGAACGGGTACATTAGGCTGTACAGTGATGCCATGCGCAAATTCAGGATTTAGGTGATTTATTTCCTACTTAGGTTCGTGCGTCTTCCTACTTAGGTTCGTGGGTCTTCATCTGTAGGGGAATGGTCTTGCTGATATTCAAATGAATTTTGATTTGGCCTTTTGTTTTATAGTTTGATTTCTAGGGTACGTGTTACATACAATTTTCCATTTAGGGTCCTCTGCCGATAGAAATAAAAATACTGTTATAATAACCAACGCCCCACGATCTCAAAAATATAATAATATCGGTATTTTAACTTATACTTTGAAACCCCAAAATACCGATACAGGGTGCAAAATACTCCATATAAAAAGTAGTTTATTTTACGAAATAAAAATTACAGTAAAATTCTAAAAATTAAATTATCACTACGTCTCAAAAGAACCTTATCCCGATATGCAACCGATATCAAGTTATATTCAAATAACCGTTACGGTCGATATATGATTTCATAGCGACTTTCTGAATATTTGATTTGGTCATATCTTACCATCTATACGACGAAATCTCCATTTTCCACTTCCATTAGAAAGATATAATTCAACGGATTCCAACGTTTCTTGTTTTGAAGAAATCCGACTTGTAATGGATCATGTACGCTCAGTTGAAGTTCAGAACGTTAAATTACGAACTGCAGCGTTGTTATGAGCTCGATTATATTTAATATATATTTTTATACGTTCAACTTCGTTTTAGTTAATATATAAATCCACTTATATTATGAATTCAATATTTAAACTGATTTAAATATTCACATACAAACCGATAAAAATGCGGGACGTTACAGTCCTTCCCCCTTAAAAGAATTTCGTCCCCGAAATTACTAAGATAGAGAAAAATACTACAAACCCAACAATAACCAGGTTAATATCTTTTGTTTTACTTCTCAGTTTCAGTTCTAATTGAACTAATTAATTATTTAAATATATTTAACTTCGAATTTCAGAATTCAGAATTCAGATTCCTGGGTTTTTACCTCTAATCAGTTTGAAATCATATACATATATATTCATAACATAGCAATTCAAAACATTTGAATTTCCGAACAAATTATTTCCTCAAACAATTCAAAACAAAATCTCTGGTAGTAATCCGTCACTTAGAAACTCGAAAATGAACACTGATAATGCTGCAGTCATCATCAGAATTATTTTCCAGTTATCGAAGTGAGTTCAATACTATATTAGTTCAACCACTTTTATTTTGAAATTACTTCAAAATATTCTTTACAAGTGCTTGGGAAAATTTTCAAATTCCCCCAGGATCCTAAAATTCCATATTTTTAATTCAAATTCAATTTCAAACACCTCTCCAAATTTCCAGTGTTTTATTTCAATTTTGGTTTTAAATTTAGTTTATCTGATGTGTATTTTATACTTACGTGAAGTTCGATTGGTTATTTATATAACCAACTCAAGTATGATCTTATTCGATCATAATAACGATCACACATCCAATATATTATAATAATATCAAGATACATACTTCTTTTTATATCAAAATATACTTTGGGTAAAATTATTTCATTTACCCACTTTTCTAAACAATATCATGTCCAATTACTCTGTTCAAGAGTTTAGAAACACCGATCGATCCAGTTTGCACTACCATCTCGACCAGAATTCATGAACCACTCGACAAACCAATCAACACAATATAAAACAGTTTTTATATTCATTTACAAATACGTACCCATATATATACACTCTAACTCAATCTAGAGTATTACTAACTCTATCTCTATTTAGTTACGCCACAGAGCCAAGGTAATCACTTAACCTTATGCTCTGATACCAACTGTAACGGCTGGAATTTTCGACCCAGAAAATCAACATAAAAACACACTGTTGACTATTCAAGCATCGAAAACACCAGGACATTAATAGAAGAATTTAGAGGGTGAGAAAGAAAAGATAGAACTAATAGAATAGAAGAAGAAGAAGATCACAACTGAACAGAATCAGAGTAACACGAAACTCGCAGCGGAACAAAATAAGATGTATTATATAACATTACTTTGAATACAAAACTGTATTGTATATACATACCATTATCAGAGTACAATACATCATATCACAGCGGAAATAACTCTACATAACTAATGGTGAAGCTTCCTGCTTTTGAGCTCCTCCAAGTGAATCTGCAAAGCCTGAAACACTTGACTGCCCGTACAAATTTGGGCACCCAAGAGTTTAGGGAAAACAAACAAAATAAACTCTGGGTCAGTCATGGGACTGGTGTGAGTAAATTCCAATCATACTGTTTTACTTTGAAAATCCTTTTCAAAACCAGAAGATAATAGTAAGACCAGCCCACACATAAACATGGACGGTTTTTACCTTACTATAACCCGAAATATTCTTGATATCAAAACCAGTGATATTATGATAATGTCTAACCAAATAATTATACCAGTAGTAGAACGCTTGCATCTCACGCTCCACACATATATATAGTATAAAATCATAAACCGCAGGGTGCTTATTGGAGATTGGATTCCAACAGACAAGGTATGGGAGCACCTTCCGATCAGTGTACTCTAGAGGGTATACACTGCAGGTTCAACAAGAACGTCTTGCAACCCGGCCACACATGACCGCTCACTCATTTAGCTTGAGTGTCGCGAATATATTGCCACCACGGTTATTGGCCATCCAACCGAAATCCGAAGATACAGAATCGAAAAGAAGACAAATATGAATTTTCTCTAGATCGGTGATAATACACCCTGCTTGGGTATGACCCAACTAGCCATGCTGCCCAGCCCAACTTCTGTCATATCCCGGTTGTGAGGCTAGAGGCTACGTCTATCTTTAGAACATCTGATCACCAGTTACTTTGAATGTCACATCGTCAAACCCGTCAATTCACTAATCGATTTCCAAAAATATCACGGGTATAAAAAGCTAAGAGGAACGAATTCCTCCGCCACCAGACGTAATACCTTTAAGAGATCAACTGTACGTGATTTGTTAGGTATACTCTGTCAGACACTCGTCCATACAAGTTGTCCTGGGACTGGACAAACAGAAAGCACCATTCTGGAACTGGACGACCCTTGCATTTCACTCCGTCTTCAAATCTTCAGCATAATCTAATTTGCAGCGCTTAAGCCGATACGGAGTGGTTTCAGATAATATATCCAACCGGTCTCTCCGTATTGACAACGATGGTCAAAACACTTCGATAGTCGGTTATTTAACTATCGAAGTAAAAACAAACATCCATTCACAAACACTAACTTTCTAGTTTCCCATATTTTTATAAACTCTTCCTTACTTCCCTTCACTTCTACTCTATTAGTTCCTCGTTATAAATCGGTAAGTGAATAAATTTCTAAGTATCAACCCCGAAGGCCGAAACCAACATCAGATTGACGCCTCGAAAGTTACTCAACTCAACCAACGTACAACGGGTTCTAATTTCTTTAACATTATAACTTATCGACTCACTTTAAAACCGTTATATTTAACTAATGCAATACGCTGCTATATTCTCTTTTCTAACTACTGCAATACGCTGTTATATTCTCTTTTATAGCTACTGCAATATGCTGCTATATCCTCTTTTATAGCTACTGTAATATGCTGCTATATTCTATTTTATAGCTACTGTAATATGCTGTTATATCCTCTTTTATAGCTACTGTAATATGCTGCTATATTCTATTTTATAGCTACTGTAATATGCTGCTATATCCTCTTCATCTAATAACTCTGTTTCTAAGTCAGGTTCTTATTAAATCAATATCAAGTTTATTACTAAATATTGGTTTCATATCCTATTATAATTTATTGGTTTAAATCTAAATATTAGCTATCCTATCAGATTATAATCCCTAATATAACTTACTTTGATACGTTCGACCTCGTCAAATTTTACTTTTAATTCTTAATAATGTTATTTAGGTTCAGACCGTGTATATATAAATAATATAAAACAAACAGTACATACAAATAATGAGGAATCCGATTTGATTCCTCTAACCGGTTTCCTCCATCCACAGATGTCAGTCAATACCAATAACACGAATTTCATACAATGGAATATTATAATCGAGGGGATCAGTATCAATATATGCAACGATATAAATATTTTTAACCAATTTAATTGTAATCTACCTAAACGGCCATCACACAGCATTCAATCAAATATTAAAATAAAATAAAATATTTTAAATAGATCAGAGTGAGTGATTTTACTCACTTTCGCGCGTTAACCGTTAAATACGGTTTGCGTCGGCTGATTAAACCAGGCGTTCCATTCTTCTTTGTCTGGATTAAATGCTGCTTTCCCTTTTCTGCTCCTGTACACATCGCGTCCGATTTACTCCTCAAAAAGGTCTACCATACACCGTGCTTTCTGGTTCATACCATTTCCGTTACTTCTCCCATCAACTTTACAGCACCACCTTAGATTTTGCCTCATAACCGAAATTTTGTAGCCTAACTTTCGCCAGAACGTTGAACCCTACAGGTTGCCGCCCACATCTCTCTAATGTTAAACGAGACCACCACTTCTTGTGTATCAATGAACCACTACAACTCCATCCATTTGCATGTATCCCCGTTTCTCCTTTCAACCTGTACACTTGTCACAGCACGCATGTGTTCCACCATATAATCCATGCATTATTGTGCTTCACCCCTCCTTAGTGTACACGCACTTCCCCACTCGCTCCAACCCTGCCCACGACTCAGCTCATCACTCAGCTCATCGGAGCTCGCAACCGCACCGTGCTGACTAACTTCCTCCTTCCTGTACAAACTCCATATCCGCCTGTACTCCTTAAACCCATGAACTGCTTTTCCCCTTCCTCCACCTTCTACTTTCGCCATAACGCATGCACAAAGTGGCCTTCACATCCCATGCACCCAAACCAATTCCTACATCAAAGAAACAAACCCATATCAAGCTTTATGAAAGCTGCACCTCAACGTCACCATGCAGATCTTCCATGTCAGCTACCGGGTACAAGAACATGCGTGCTTCCCATACTGTTCCTATACTTCCCCCCAAGACAGCACTGCTCGCATGTATTTGACGCACTGAACCACCCACCTCACTTTCATATCAAGACTCCCATGTGATAGCCCCCCGGTAGCACACTAGTTCAACACTCCGTACCCTTCATGTATGGAAGCAGCGCCCCTCGCCAAAACCATACCGGAGTCCGATCTGATACTGCCGCCGACACCTCCTCATCAGACTGACCTCGTCACCCTTCAGTCACTGGCCCCACCAGCAGTTCGTCAGAGTCCGAAACACCACCACAACCCTTCCAAAAATCTCACAGCGGTGAAGAGAACGATGTAGGAATCCAAATATATGAGTCACGAGACTTTTAGAGCTAAAGGGAATTGTTTTGATTTGTTTTAAAAACTCAGATCTCGTTTTAGAAACAGACACAGAAGAAGTGTGTTTAGTTTTGTTTTTGAAGAATGGTTAGAATGATGAGTTTATATAGATACGTCATATACAATTTAATATTAAGGTAAGCTTACTACTGACGCAAAACTATGCGTGAATTCGGGGATAAAGCGATGATATTTTCCAATATAGGTTCATGCTTCTTTACTGGTAGGGAATGGTTACTCCAGATATTTAATGTATAGGATAGGGTATGGTCGTGGATTCCAAAATTTGTTTTACTGTTTGGAAACAGAAGCATTATTTTATACATTGTAATATCAAGGCAAGTGTTCATTAAATTCTGAAAAGAACGTGTATTTAATTGGTGTATGGAGACGTGGTACTTTGGGTATGGAGCATTGAATTTTTAGCTGCCTACGTGATGGGAACGGGTACATTAGGCTGTACAGTGATGCCATGCGCAAATTCAGGATTTAGGTGATTTATTTCCTACTTAGGTTCGTGCGTCTTCCTACTTAGGTTCGTGGGTCTTCATCTGTAGGGGAATGGTCTTGCTGATATTCAAATGAATTTTGATTTGGCCTTTTGTTTTATAGTTTGATTTCTAGGGTACGTGTTACATACAATTTTCCATTTAGGGTCCTCTGCCGATAGAAATAAAAATACTGTTATAATAACCAACGCCCCACGATCTCAAAAATATAATAATATCGGTATTTTAACTTATACTTTGAAACCCCAAAATACCGATACAGGGTGCAAAATACTCCATATAAAAAGTAGTTTATTTTACGAAATAAAAATTACAGTAAAATTCTAAAAATTAAATTATCACTACGTCTCAAAAGAACCTTATCCCGATATGCAACCGATATCAAGTTATATTCAAATAACCGTTACGGTCGATATATGATTTCATAGCGACTTTCTGAATATTTGATTTGGTCATATCTTACCATCTATACGACGAAATCTCCATTTTCCACTTCCATTAGAAAGATATAATTCAACGGATTCCAACGTTTCTTGTTTTGAAGAAATCCGACTTGTAATGGATCATGTACGCTCAGTTGAAGTTCAGAACGTTAAATTACGAACTGCAGCGTTGTTATGAGCTCGATTATATTTAATATATATTTTTATACGTTCAACTTCGTTTTAGTTAATATATAAATCCACTTATATTATGAATTCAATATTTAAACTGATTTAAATATTCACATACAAACCGATAAAAATGCGGGACGTTACATAATCTAACGGCGAAATTCGTTTCGCGAAAATCGAACGTTTTGATCTCCGTTTCTCATCCGCATTTCTACGTTAAAGGGGTCCGTAACGCGCTTTTGAACGGAGCATGCAGACACTGAAAATTATATACCGTTGTGTCCGTCTCGTCGCGCTGATTACCAAAATATATTCATTTGTCAGTTTCGGTGTTCGGTTTGTATTGAAATTGTGAAAAAGCTTGCACAGTTTATTTTTGAAACGGAGTCATTTGAGTTCGATGTGTCCCTTTTACGATCTTACATATTTTTCTATATATTTTGGGTCTGCAAAACCTGTCTTTTTATTTTGTTAAACCACTCATTTTTTTTTTATGTCTAAGGCATAGTACATGTTATGTAAGGACATGCATTGTTCATTTTTTGTTCCATACAACCATGCGTTTAAACCAACCATCCATTCTTTTATTTATTTATTCCAAGGGACATATTTCCTGTTCACTTTAATACCATGCGTGTCCTTCTTTTTGCCATACCATGCATGCACGCAACGTTCCATTTTCTTCCTTTTCCAAACCCATTAGCTTTATTTTGAACCGCATATCGTTTCCCTTTACATTGCAAACCGTTCTTCTTTTTCTTTCATTTTAACGCCGGTTGTTGATTTCATCCTTATCAACTCCCATACCTCTTCTCTCTCCTTACCATGCCTTCGTTACTTTCTCCACGTTCTCCCGTATTTGACCGCTTCTTATGATTTGAACCATTCGTAGAACAAAGGAAAAAGAACGTGGTAAAGGCTATCCGGTAAACAAGGCGTGATAAATGCTGATTTTTCGGTGGTAAAGTTATCCTACTTTATACATTAGTACTACATTTATTCCCTTCATCGTATTATTATCTCCATCACCATTTTCTGATGCCACTTATCTCCTTCCCACCAAATTATACCGCTCCTCATTAAATAGCTATTTTCTCAGCTTTCTCTTCTTCACAAATGGACACAATAATCTCCATTTTTGCGTCATCATTTCCATCTAGCTGTAAACCCAAGCGCGCCCTCGTCTGCCGAGTACATCCAGACCGAACTAACCACCTCCGGCCAACTACTTTTAGTCCAACCCTTCACCAGCCTTCGACCTCACTACCATCCCTCCTCCTTGTCGACTCAGTTGCCGAACCCCACCTTTTCTTCAACACTAGGCTGCTTTGTTTTGCCCCTCCTCAGTCCGGTTTGCATGCATGTTGAGTTCTATGTGATGAGATGTGTGTGTGGGTGTGTGAATGTAGTGTATTTGTGATGTGTTTAACCTGTTTGAGCGTGAGTCTGTGCTGTTGTGTGAGTAACCGGGTGTGTGTGTGTGTTTGCGTGAGATTTGTTGTGTTCATTTAGCTGTGTGGTATTTGTGTGATTTTATTTTACTGTTTTGAATTAAATTCTTTTTTTTTTATAAAAGTAAAATATTTTGCAAATGATTCTTTATATGTGACGTGTGTGTGTGAGTGATCTGTTTGGCGTGCGTGAGCGTTGATAGTGGAAGTGAATAGCTGTGCGTGGGTGTCATCTCTGTGCATGCGTGAGTGTGTTGCCCAGTGTTTATATATGAATACATATATGTTATATAAGTTAGAATATATATATTAAAGCTTTTAGTATTTATAGAATTAATTATACATATATGTATAGTTTTACAGAATCTTGTGTGTGTGATTGTGGAAGAATATATGATGTGTGAATGTGTATGAGTGTACATGTTGAGTTCTCTGTGTGTGGGTTTTGTTTTTGTTTGTTTTGTTTTCAGTAACATATATCTGATTATGTGTTTCAAAAAAAAGTCTGTATCGTGAAATTATAATTTTATGAAGTTCTTGAATGGATTTAATTTTTGTTTTCAATTATAAATGATATGCGGTACCAAAATTTGAACTCTCAATAAAAATGCATTTCATGATTATGTTAACTATCCATAGTTTAGTTTGTTAGTTCTTGATGTTCAACTTCTTAAAAATTAAATTTGTTAGTGAGATTATCAGTTCTCTTTTCCAATAATAAAAAAAAATTGTGTGTGGTGATGATGTAAATGTTTTGTTTGTATAAATGTTTTAGATGTGTAATTTTATAATATATATATATATATATATATTTTGGTGTATGTTGAAAAAAAATATATATGTGCTATAATTTTTCTGTGAATATACGTATATGTAAATATTATATAATATTTTGAAAAAAATTGTTGTGTTTATTTTTGTTGTGTTGAATGGCATTGAGTTCGGAACTGTCTCAAAAACCAATAACCGTACCATTTCCCAAACCCAATAGCCATACCGCTCCATTAAAATTTCTCCGGCCTCCTCTTATAAAAATAAGATAAAATATTGGGTGATTTTGAGTTGAAGCCATTCTAAATCGTGCCTGGGTAGCGTCGTCTCATTCGGTACCAATCGGTCTGCTATCTCCAAATCTGTGCCACGAAAGGTGAGTTTTCTCACACCTGCAAAAATATTCACATTTCTGTGAAATTGAAATTTGTGATTGATTGATTATCTGGTTTTTGGTTGCTATTTTAAAGTGGACATCTAATTGAAACTGTTAGGAATTAAATTGACAGTTAGTTTATTTTTGAATTAAATTGCTAGTTAAACCCCGACATGTATAATCATTTAATTATTGCAACTTGAACTGTTTTGGATGATGATTGTGATGGGTGTTTATTTATGGTTATATTGAACTATATGGATGTTGTCTATATTTTATACCAGTGTTATCACCTTGGATGTTACGGGCGTCATCATAAACTGTCATTTCGAATAAATTAAGAAATAAGTTAAAATGATATATACCTATGACATTTGACCTTTGGATTGAAATGATATATATCCATTCCCTGAAATTAAAATTTAAACTTTGCAATAACTGATCACTTGGCCTAGGATAGAGAATTATTATACGGACACCAAATTGGTTAATTATATAAATTTGAGAATTTGTGAAACCGTGATTCTGTGAAAAGAAAATAAATTGAAATTTTACAAATTGAATTATATTGAAATGTTGAAATTGAATTATTTCAAAGGTTTGAATCTTTATTTAAACTTTGGAATTAAATTCAAATTGAAATGATCTAATTTGTTAAATTGAAATTTGAACTAAAATTTGTTATGAATTGAAACCATTTCAAATTGAATTATATTGAAATGTTGAAATTGAATTATTTCAAAGGTTTAAATCCTTATTTAAACTTGGAAATTAAATTCGAATTAAATGGGTTAAATAAATATTATGAACTTGAACTTGAACTCGGATTTGATTTGAATCGAATAGATTCAAATAATATTTTGAAATTGGAAGTTATCCTTTAAAATGGATTGTTCTCAAATAAATTTGATTTTGGGAATCGATTTGGACTGGATATTGGAAATCGATTTGGTTTGTTTTGAGTTTTGAACATAGGTTCAGATCTATTGAAAATAGAAAGAAAAGTTGATTTGAAATTATTTCTATATAAACAAATTTATATATAAACTATTTTATGAAATTTATCCCTTTGATATATGGAGTGCTTTATATAAATTGTTTTTCAAAACCTATTCTTTCTATATATATATAAAAGTAGTTTATTTTATAAAATATATTGTAATATACATAAAACCATTTCCAACCCTCAAGCTGTTTTGATTTCCAAGCTATTCCAAATCTCCCAAAATTATATATAAAAAAAAGTTATTTAAACCCCAAAACTATTTCAAACTTACAAACTGTTTTAGAAGTGAAAAGCGTTTACATTTAAATCTGTGATTTAAAAGTAAATATGATCATTTTGATGTTAAAATCAGAAATGAATTCAAAACTATTTTTGAAGTAAATTGAATAATTCGAAGAAAATGTGGTTAATTGAAGTTATAACAAATTATTGAATTTGAAATTTAGTTTGCTTCTCATTCTCAATTTCTAGGGGTGCATCTGGTAAAGGTTGCTAGTAAGATCTTTCATTGATGGAATCGAAATAAGTTCTTCCCCTGTGCCGGGTATCGAATCAAATAATCAATATGAAGCTTATTAAGATGGGGGCCTAAATCTCAAAGTGAATATGAATTGTGAAAGTAAATATTATCCTGATTAAAATAATATGATATTTCAAAGTGAAATTGGTTTAGTTGAATATGATATTTTGATATCATAACGATTCACTTTTGAAATATAAAAGTACCAATCGGTGTGTAACATGACGTTTGGTTGTTAAAGAGACCGGGACCTCTTATTGACATACTCTCTGTCAATGTTGGAACCACTTTAACAACTATGTGCGCGGTGGAGTTCCAAAATTGAAGTAGGAAGAATTTGGAGGCGATTACTGGATTTGAAGAAAGTGAACGATAATGGATGACCCCGACACTTGTGTCGATTTGAAATGACTAAAACAGGAGCCGTGCCAGACCAAATGAGGCTTGACTACCTCTTAGTGGACATCTGCTCTTCGATTTTTCCTGGGCCTCGGGTCCATACTATTACTATTCAGTTGTTGTTGTTTTGTTGGTGCGCACCCTTGATGAAATGTATTTTCCTTTGACTCGATATGGGGCGGATGTCTACGGTGGGCCGTTAGGGGTAACCACCAGTCTGGATCAGGCAAATTGGTAGCATACTACCTTAGGTATTGCCTCATGTGCCTTGTCATACGTTTATCCTTATGCGAGACAACTACGATTTTGATATTGGCATAGGTCTATAGGGGACTCACTAGCTACCGACGTTTTACTGGTTGTGTTACAGGATCTGCATAGACCATGTGCTTGTAAACTGTGTAAGGGTAATCAATGTAACCCCGCTTACACTATTTTTCTGACAATTATTTGTGATAGACACTATTATAATAGCGAAATATTATTATATATTATCTAGTTTGACGGATCCTTAGGAGATGGAAATTACCGTAACATCTCTTGAGTTATGTATGTGCATGTTCATATGATGTCGATTTGACTTAGATGAGAATATTTTTGCCTGATCCGAGCTTGTTTTATTTTCACGCTATTACGCTCGGGTCAGATTTGAGCATTCCAGTTTCAAAGGTTATCTTATGAAGGATAAAGACGAAGTCGGTATACTATTATTACTATTGTATTCCACTACTAGTCTCCTGCATTACTCTGTATTATCAGTTATGTATATAAATTGTATAACTCTGATAAATGTTGTGAAATGATCAAATGTTTATTTTAAACAGCTTCATGAACTGTTATTTGATTATTATATTTTGTTCATTCCGTTGCGAGATTTTGTGCTTGTTTTCTTCTTTCTTTCTAATTCTAAAATTAATTCCCTTGATTATCTATATTTTTGACTATAATGGTTAAAGATGTGGATCGTCATTTAACAATCTGTAAATACGTACAGTTTTGAGTTAGACATGTGTGGATTATTGTCGATTCAAAAGGTACGGATTCCCAGGTCGTTACACATTCACATTGGTCTAGTTGCTAATTGGGCTAAGTTATTTGCAAGGCTTCTCATTCATGCGATGCACGCGTTCACATTAAGCTATTTAGTTTATGTGTTATAGTTTGGAAAAGGGGATTTGTCCCACATTATGGAATTTGCCAAGTAGCCTTTGTCATATCAGCTATAAATACACTTTATCTCATTCATTCTA
The DNA here is from genome assembly GCA_030737875.1 of Allium sativum. NCBI lineage: Eukaryota > Viridiplantae > Streptophyta > Magnoliopsida > Asparagales > Amaryllidaceae > Allium > Allium sativum. The sequence goes on along the minus strand of CM060927.1, from coordinate 251,924,671 downwards.
AAACAGACTTAGTTTTATTCTGTATTTCTCTTCTTGGAATAAAAATCTTCTCCCTTTCTCTTAGTTGTTATTTTGTTTTATTTATGTTAATGTCTGTTATTTTCTTTTTCTCTTCTTCTTTGGCTATGTCTAGCTAATCCCTTTGATTAGGGGGTGATGACGCTAATAGATATGATTCAACATGAATCACATAGCCAATAGATGAGGATTTTATATATGTAGATCTGGATCTGAATCAAGGGTTAGATCTGAACCTTCATATTCTGTGTCGTTTAAGAGCTATGCTCCTTCACAGGGTATATTCGTGTTCGATCTAACAATTATCAGATTTAGATCTAATCTTAGGGTTTTAGAAATTAATTGGTGAATCTGTCCTGATAGCCTATGGTTGTTTAAGAGCTCAGCTCCTGCATAGGCTATGCTTGTCGTTATTTACTTATTTGTTTCTAAGAACCTAATTATCGTTGATTCATGTTAGTGACAGAAACATGAATTAGATCTATATTTATTTGTTGGCAATTGATGAGTATGAATCTAATCTATGTCATTATCCCCAAATTGATTTCTCTTATTATATAAATCTCTCTTTTTATTTAATTGTTGTTATTTTCTGTGTTTTCAAAAAATCAAAATCCTGGAATAACTTGACTAGATTAATTAATTAAAATATTTTTTGTCCCAGAGTTCGACACCCTCTACAACAGTCCTTGTTGTTTAGGAAAGCCGAACGAATTTTATAGTTGTTTACAATTGTTAATTTGTTCGCAAGAAAAAATTTAAATCTGATAATTGTTAGATCGAACACGAATATACCCTGTGAAGGAGCATAGCTCTTAAACTCCAATTAAAGGGGATTAGCTAGACATAGCTAAAGAAGAGGAGAAACAGAAACTAAATAATATGAACATTAATAAAATAAAATAACAACCGAGAGAAAGGAAAAAGAAGAGTTTTATACCAAGAAGAGAATTACAGAATAAAACTAAGTGTGTTTTACAATGAATGAGATAAAGTGTATTTATAGCTGATATGAAAAAGGCTACTTGGCAAATTCCATAATGTGGGCCTTTTCCAAACTATAACACATAAACTAAATAGCTTAATGTGAACGCGTGCAGCGCATGAATGAGAAGCCTTGCTAATAACTTAGCCCAATTAGCAACTAGACCAATATGAATGCATGCAGATGTCATGAAATATAGTTTGCGGACTTCAACTCCAATTGCCCTGAGAATGAATAACAACTCCAAGTGATTATTATGTAAAAGCATTGAATCTTGTCTCTAAAATACGCAGCAAAAAGGTGATTGAATAACAAGATTTCTTCAGGTCTTCAAGCTTTAATCCAGCTCTAAAATTCAACACTGTTCTTGCACAAATTCTTCAAGCTTTTCAACAATTAGATGCATTAATCCATTCATCTCAAATAATCTGTAAACATAGCTATAAATGCACAGTATCAATTAATTAAAAGATAAAACAAGATAAATATGCGGATAAAATTTACACATTTACGTGTATATCAATAAATAAAAAGAATTTTTGTTCGTATAACAACTTCTATATTTAGCTTGACAAATAAAAAGGAATATTTTTATTTGCATACAATTTCAAACTTCAACATGACAAATAAAAGGAACTATATTTATTTGCATGCAATTTCTAATTTCAACATGACAAATAAAAAGAAATATTTTTATTTGTATACAATTCTATTTTAACATGACAAATAAAAAGGATATTTTTATTTGTATACAACTCCTACATTAAACATGGCAAATGAAAATGAACATTTATATTGGTAAAAAAATTCCTATCTTTAACATGACAAATAAAAATGAACATTTATTTGTAAACAAATTTCTATCTTTAACATAACAAATAAAAGTGAATATTTATTTATAAACAAATTTCTATCTTTAGCATGACAAATAAAAATGGGAATTTTTATTTGTACACAAATTTCAATATTTAAGATGACAAATAAAAATGAATATTTTTATTTGTATACAATTTCAATATATGACAAATAAAAATGAATATTTTTATTTGCATACAAATTCTATTTTTTGAACATGACAAATAAAAATGATATTTTTATTTGTATACAAATTCTATTTTAACTTGACAAATAAAAATGATATTTTTATTTGTATACAAATTCTATTTTAACGTGACAAATAAAAATGATATTTTTATTTGTATACAAATTATATTTTAACATGACAAATAAAAATGAAAATTTTATTTGTATACAAATTCTATTTTAACATGACAAATAAAATGATATTTTTATTTGTATACAAATTCTACTTTAACATGACAAATAAAAAGGATATTTTTATTTGTATACAAATTCTATTTTAATGTGACAAATAAAATGATATTTTTATTTGTATACAAATTCTATTTTAACATGACAAATAAAAATGATATTTTTATTTATTTACAAATTCTATTTTAACATGACAAATAAAATGATATTTTTATTTGTTTACGAATCTATTTTTAACATGACACATAATTTTTTTTATTTGTATACAAATACTACATTAACATGACAAATAAAAACGAGGTTTTTATTTTGTATACAAAATTATTTTTTATCATGACAAACAAAAATGATAATTTTATTTTATATACAATTCTATTTTTAACATGACAAATAAAAAGAAATATTTTTATTTGTATACAATTCTATTTTTAACATGAGAAATAAAAAGAAATATTTTTATTTGCATACAAATCTATTTTTAACATGATAAATAAAAAGAAATATTTTTATTTGCATACAAATCTATTTTTAACAAGACCAATAAAAATGATATCTTTATTTTTATACAAATCTATTCTTAGCACGACAAATAAAAATGATATCTTTATTTGTATACAAATCTATTTTTAACATGACAAATAAAAAGAAATATTTTTATTTACATACAATTCTATTTTTAACACAACAAATAAAAAGAAATATTTTTATTTTCATATAAATCTATTTTTATTATGACAAATACAAAGAAATATTTTTATTTGCATACAAATCTATTTTTAACATTACTAATAAAAATGATATCTTTATTTGTACACAAATATATTTTTAACATGACAAATAAAAATGATTAACAAATACAAAGAAATATTTTTATTTGCATACAAATCTATTTTTAACATGACCAATAAAAATGATATCTTTATTTGTATACAAATATACTTTTAACACGACAAATAAAAATGATATCTTTATTTGTATACAACTCTATTTTTAACATAACAAATAAAACTGATATTTTTATTTGTTTGCAAATCTATTTTAACATAACAAATAAAACTGATATTTTTATTTGTTTGCAAATCTATTTTTAACATAACAAATAAAACTGATATTTTTATTTGTTTGCAAATCTATTTTTAACATAACAAATAAAAATGATATTTTTATTTGTTTACAATTCTAATGTCAACATAACAAATATAAATGATATTTTTATTTGTTTACAATTCCTATTTTTCCATTATATTCAATTAAATCAATAGATTACCACAATAGCATCAACCAATTCAAATCACGTACAACAACAAACTGAATTTAACAACGTATATGTAAGAATTTCTAAACATGATAACTATTAATTAATTTTAATTACTTAAAAAGAAATCTTATAGTATAAATTATAAATGGATATTTATAACTTATTTTCAACATGTTATGATAATAAAAAAACAGATAAAAATCAACATTGACAATCGATATATGCAGTTATGAAGTAAATAACTGTAAAGATATTTTAGTGAAAGAGGTCCCACCTTGATCGGTTTCAGAAATCGATTAAAATGGTTATTTTGATCAAATTAAAGACGTTTAATTTGATCAAAATATCAACTAGCTCTAAAATTCTTCTAGTCAGTTCCATATTATAGATCTCATCGTTGTGATTCCAACACAACTGAAATTTCCGAATTTCGATTTCATACGAACAAGTTACGGTCGTATACACATTAATTACATAAAATCATTAACCTTTAACCACTTTTCCTAATTAACAATTAAGGTCGCTTCCTCATGTTTCTCCTTCGTCGTCGTTATAGGCCAAAGACGAAACCTTGCTCAAAGTGAAACCCCCTGCTGCACCCGTAAATACACTACAGGAACCAGATCCACGATGCACACATCGTGCATCTTCGAACCCTCCACCTCTGCTTGGCACTATACCCAATTCGAATCCCCCTATCGCCCCATAATCGAGCTCGAACGACATGCATTGGAGCCTTGAAATCGTTTGATTTACCAAATGCTAGATAATCATCACCATATGGATTTCAAGCTTGTGCGAAACTCGATAATTTGGGCTTCAGAAGCTTTGCAGAATAATTCATGGATTAAGAACAATTAATGAATCTAAGTGGAAGCATTTCAGTCATTGAATATTGAAGTGGCGGATGGTTAAAATGAATTAGGGTTTGAGATATTCTACACATTTATAATAAAATATTATTAAATTCTCTAATTTGCAAAATAACCCATTAACTCGTAATAACTCCAAATCTGTAATGACCCGCATTTTCAGCGGTATAATAATTAATTTATTTAATTAATATAAAGGTGATTAAAAGGATTTAATGATCGTGGAATTAAATAATGGTGAATATTTAATTAAAATAATAAATTAAATAATATATTTAATTCTGAAATAATCAGAATTGGCTGAAATGGCGATATGGTGTGAACTGGATCATCTATGATATTTAATTCAGTTTAGAATTGAATTAGAATAACGAATATATTATTTGAACGACAGTTTGAACGTGTAATTATATTATAATTAAAATCGAGCTCGAAATGGCGCTGAAGTTCGTAAATTGGTGATTCGAACTTCAACTGAATGTACATGATTCGTTTTAGGTCGGATTTCTGTGAAACAAGAAACATTAGGAGCTGGTGAAGTATAATTTTCTAGTGGAAGAGAAAAATCGGGATTTCGTCGTGTAGATTTTGAGATATGTCCAAATCAAATTTTAGAAAAGTCATTGTGGAATTCCTTTATAATTTATAACGATATATATAAAGGAATTTCATTACAAATCGAATATCGATTTAATCGGGATATGAAATATCAAGTCACAAATTCATATGTAAATATTCTAGAGCCGTATGATATTCTGTTGTGAATATATACGATAATATTTATTTTTAAATATTAAATTTAATTGTTTTTAAATATATTTAATATTTAAAAGGGTTATTTAGAGCTTTAAAAATAGCTAGTTTTGCAAACGACCTTAGAATTCGACGAAACTGATTTTGTTGGATCCGCAATGTTAAATTATTGCTAGATTTCAGTTTCTGTGATTTTTGAAGTTAGTATGTGGCCGTGGGCGATTTTAATGTGAAAAACAGTCGATAATTGGACCTTTAAAATACGCTGTGTGAGCAAACGAAGTCAGAATTCGACGAAACCAGTTTCATTGGGACCATAATGTCGAGCTGTAGCTGCATGTCCGTTTTCATGATTTTTGGGTATCGTATGTGATCATGAGGATTTTTAATGCCAAACAGAAGAAGCGGTTGGTTATAAATTAAATTTAACTCAAATATAAAAATATTAATTCTCCTCTATAAATACCCACAAATCCCTTAAACCCTAATTTCATTTTCATTTTTGGTCAACGAGGCATTTTTTCGCCACTGATTTTACAGCAAAAACCGATCAAAGAAGAAATCAAAATAAAATCAAAGTAAAGTCTGTAAATCATCTCATATGTATGTATGGATTCGCAAAGGGGTACTCATCATTTCTGTGTGGATCTTGGGGTGTTTGACGTCAGTATTGGGTTCGTGGGTTTTCTCAGTGGGTTCTAGGGTATGCGTTCATCAGCAATTGGGGCCTTAATTTGAATTGGGGTTGTTTGTTTTGAGTTCGGGGTTGAGTTTGGTTTAAGTGGTGGAAATTTTTAAGTAATCGAAAGTGAAGACTGTCGCTAGTTTACAGTACCGTGGGTTATTGGAAGTCTGTCGCAAGGAGTATGGTTGGTGCAGTTTCATAGTGATTGGTACTGGGAGGGAGAGGATGTGATGAGAGGAATTTTGGTTTCATTAGTTTGATTTTTAGTTGAGAGAGGGAGGAGTATTTGAGGACCGAAAGTGGTAAATGGTGGTGAAAAACTTCCTGGAGTTCGTGATATCTCGTTGGAGAAGATGAGGATCGACGGGCCTGGGTACAGCGTGGGTACGCACTGTTCTAAGTGGGCCAAGAGAAAAGTTAAGGCCCTTTTTAAATTTTAAATCCAAAGTTTATTTAATTTAATTATATTTTATAACTTGTAATTATAATATGTCTTGCATACGATATCAGAAATTCGAACGGTCAGATCCGTTGGGATCGTAGGGGTGAGGGCAACACCATGGCACTGACTGGGAGTGGGTTGGTGCTCGTTTGAATTTATGGAAAAATAAATTGTTTGATTTAAATCAAACAAACAATTTATCGTTCTTTAACGATGAACTGCTAATGTGAGTAAAACTCACCAACTCTGAACAGTTCTATTTTTATAAGGTATATTTAGAACTGATAAATGATGACTGATTGATGTGTGTTAACTGTTTGGTTGAGTTTCTTATGTATTGATTTAAATTATAGATAACGATAAACATATAAATCGTTAATCGAATATTGATTTTGTTTATCAGAATATGTTATACTCGTATTGTCTAACATCTGTGATGCAGGGAAACAGGTTGGAGGGACCCAACTGGGTTCCTTAATATATAAATACTGCTTTGTTTTATATATTGTGTTATACGATGTGATATGAAATCTGTTGATGATTTTATATGTGTGAAAGATACTAATCATTTTTATATGGTATGTTAAATACCATAACATACCGGAATGTTGATAAGGGAATTTTCAAATTGGTATTTGAAAAAAATTATTTACAAAATCAAAGGATTTTATAAAAGGAAAATATTTATAAAATCAAAGAAGATTTTGTAAAAAGGAATATTTATAAATAGGGAATATTTCTAAATAGGATATTTATAAGTGGAATACTTATAAAGTGAATTATTTATTTAAGATAAATAAATAAGACATTAAATGGATTATTTATTTGGTAAATAAATTAGATATTATAAAGGGATTATTTACTTTGGAAGATAAACAGGATTAAATCAAAGGAGAATTTAATTAGAAAACAAATAGGATTAAAAAGGAAATATTCGCAAACCATTTGCAAATAGAATAGAGAAGGGAATATTTGCAAACCATTTGCGAATAGAATTTAAAAGGGTAATATTTGTAAACCATTTACAAATAAAGATTTAAAAAGGAAATATGGGTAAAAGGCATTTAGAAATAAATAGATTATAAAGGAAATATTTATCTTTGGATATATATATATATGTATATATAAGTCAGGACTTATATAAAGAAGTAAAAATCGATTTCAACATCGATGTTTGAAACTGAATAAGGACAAAGAGTTAATCAGTTAGGGTTAACCCGTTAGAGTGAAACCATTAGGGTTAACCGGTTAGGTTAAACTGTAGAGTTAAACCAATTAGAGTTAAACAGTTAGAGTTAACCAATTAGAGTTAACCAGTTAGAGTTAACCAGTTAGAATTAAACTAGTTAGAGTTAATCAATTAGAGTTAATCGATAGAGTTAAATCGAACTAGAGTTATTCAAATGGAGTTAATCGAAATTAGTTTATTCGAATAAAGTTGAAGTGAGTTAATCGAATTTAGTTATTCGAAGAAGCGAATCGAATCAAAGATATTCGAAGTGAGATAATCGAATCAGAGATATTCGAAGTGAGATAATCGAATAGTAGATATTCGAAGTGAGATAATCAAATTAGAGATATTCGAAGTGAGATAATCGAATCAGAAATATTCGAAGTTAGTTGATCGAATCTAGTTATTCGACAGGAGTTAAATCGAATAAGATTTATTCAAAGAAAAAGATTTTCGTATATAAGTATTTGAAAGTAAGCAAATCGAATATAAGTTATTCGAATAAGAGTTAATCCAATAAGAGTTATAGATTAGAGTTAACCGAATAGGAGTAAATAAATTAGTTGTCGTTATATTATTCGAGTTAGGAAATAAAAGTCATATTAAAGATAAGATATTTTGGATGTAGGAGATCATAACACCATTGTTATAATCATGTAAACTTGTAAAAGAAGGGGGTTCGTAAATAGAATCTGAGGGTTCGTAAGGAAGTGTTAAAGGGTTAAAAGATGAACTTACCCTATTTCGAGATTTGAAATGTTGTTCAGTTAAGGTCTGAGAGGTAGTTATACCCCAACTTGATTGACTTCGTTTTTAATTTAGAAATGGTTACGGTTCGAGAGTGAAAGTGGTTAAGTGATTTTAGTAAATATGTATAGTGATTTGAGTTGTCGTCGCGATGTTGATTTAAACATCTGTTTAAATCCAAGTAAAGAAGATTTGGAAATGTTTTCCAAATAGAATCAGAAACATAATCAAATATTGAATTTGAAATATGAATTAGAAAAGGAGGTGTTCATGTATAAGGAGTTAAGAAATGGAGTTAAGCTAAATTAGAATTTGACTGGAGACTTGTTAAGTTGAACGGTTTCCTAAATGTCTATCTAATGTTGGTTTCGACCTTCACGATGGGTACTTAGGGAATTGTTCTTATACTAGTTTACAATCAGAGACTGATAGTTGTAGAAGAATAGTGATACGTAAATAATTTATGGAAATGCTTTCCAGTGTTAACGTATATTTTCTGATAATAGAAAATAAGGAACATATAAATATATATATACATATAGATATATATATGATTGATTAGATAGAATTTCCATCTGGAAATAATATCGTTGTTTGCACACGTATTTTTCTTTGATAGTTAACTCACCGACTATCGAAGTTTTTGACCATTTTAACGTTGTTAATATGGAGAGACCGGTTGGATTATTATCCAAAGAACCACTCTGTATTGGCATAAGCGTTGCGAATCGTATATGCCAAAGATAATTGGAGACAGAGTAAAGTGCAAAGGCTATTGTATAAGTCTAGATAATAGTGCCTAAGATGAATGTACTGAATAGTGCCTTTAGTTCATCATGTTCCTGGATGACTTGTATGGATGAATGTCTGACAGGGTATTTCCATAAAGGTCACATACATTGATTTCTTCAACCGTACCAAGAGTGGAAGCGGAGAAGGAAACTTCTTTAGCTAACACATAATGTACTGTTGTAGACGTCAATTAGTGATTTTCAATGGATCTAACAATGTGGCATTTGAAGTGAATCTGATGTGATGATAAGGCGTAACCTCAAGCCTCATCAATCGGTAAATGACAGAAATAGGGCAGGTAGCATGGCTATGTAGGTCGCACCTATTAGGTTGTATAATCACCTGATCTAGAGTTTCATTTACTTCAAAAAAATCTATTGTTGATGCTGTCCCATTCGGGAAATGGTTGCTGATCCCAACCGTTGGTGATATACATTCGATACACTCAAGAGAAATGAGTGGTCGGTCATGTGTGGCCGGGTTGCAAGATGTTCTTGTTGAACCCGGTGTATTCCTCTTTAGAGGTACACTAGCGAAAGGTGGTTCCATACCTTGTCATAATTGGAAATCCATTACCCAATACGTGCTTGCAGTTTTGATTGTATATTATATATGTAGAACGTGAGATGGAAGCGTTTCTACTAGATGATTATTATATTGTGGTTGATAGACATTATTATAATATCAAAAGGTTTTTGATATAAAGATATTTTGGATTCTCATAAGGGAAAAACCCGTTCCGTTATACGGCGTGGTCTTATGAGATATCGTTACTTGTTCTAACTGTTTTAAACTGTTTTACTCATACCAGTCCCATGACTGACCCGGAGTTTATTTTGTTTTGTTTTCCCTAAACTGTTGGGTGCCCAAATTTTGTACGGGCAGTTAAGTAGACGGGATTTACAGATACTTGAAGAGCTGGAGCAGGAGATTTCATATAATAACCCGGAAAATATGAGCCAATTTAAAAATTTTAAAATGGTGATCTCAAAGGAATTTGAACAATTGAAATAGAATATTTTAATAAAATAGTGAATTAGGAATAGTGAGTCAGTTTGAAAATTTGAATTCATACTTTGACTGACTGTGCAGGGTGGAAAATATAACGGATTTTAGCGAAACCAAAAATATTTAAATCTGTTAGTCAATACCTTTCTAACGAATCTGAAAAATCGAAGTTTCATAACGGGAATCAAAAGTTGTGGCCGAATGAATTTTCAGAAGGGTCGGTATATAGAATATATAGGCCTGGAAAATTGATGTTTTGCATACGTCCTCGGAATTCGACGAAACCACTTTTGTTAGGTCCGGGATGTCAAACTATTGCTAGGTTTCAAATTTCATAATTTTTGAAGCTAGTATGTGAGCGTGGCAAAAGAAAATGTGTTTGGTCGATTTCTGTTAAATTGGATCGACCAGAAAATGGCCATTTTTCAAACGACCTCAGAATTCGACGAAACTAGTTTTGTTGGGACCGTAGCGTCAAAACATAGCTAGATTTATTTTTCTGGAATTTTTCGAATCAGTTTGTGGCCCTGGCAAATTGAAATGTGCGTTCAGTGTTAAAAATTAAATGTTTTATACTTTAATTTGAAAAATAACTGACTGTAACAGTCGAATTGGCCTACGAAACATATCCCATTTTGTCCGGAATGGGGGTATTTAGCTAGGGGCGACAGTCGTTGGGTTTAAAAAGGAGTTCATTTGAGAAAACACTATTTAAAAATTAAATATAATCCTCGACCAATCATATTTCTCCATTCATAAATTAAAAAAAAAATCAGAACCCCCCCTACCCCGACATCGACGACGGAAACCTTTCCCCCCTTCCCTGGCGATTTCCGATCACCACAGCCCGAATTAGCTCCTCCCCCAGTTTAACTTTTTGTAGTTCTCCCTCCCCTCTTCAAATCCATATAAGGAGCTCCCCCTATCGTCGCCTCTACGTCGAGATATCCCCTTCCAAAGTTCCAACCTTTAAGCCGCCGCCACGGCCGATCTAGACCACCGAACCCCACCAAACCGCCGCGCGCCTGTAGCCCTCTCGAAGCTCTTCCACGTCCAACTCCCTGATTGTCCCCTCGTGCCCCGGTTCTCGCGAAAACCGCAAACCTAGTTTTGAAGCTTTGTGAAAGTGAGTTTTTCTTTGATCTTTACACTTTGAAAAATCATATCTTTTTGGTGTGTTGACGAAATTCGATGAAACAGGAAACATCGAGACCGCAAGGAAGCTCTCTACCCAATAGAAGAAGCCGCGGATTTTTCTGACATCGTATCGATTTTTAGCGCTCAGAAAACCAAGGTGAGAAATCTAAATTAACGTGAAATTGAATGGAAAATGTCGTGTATAATTTATATAAGCGAAATATAAATTACATACGTGTTGTATACCTCATGTACATGCGTATTGTAAGCTATATAAGCGAAGTATGAATTTTTACATGCATAGAATAATTGATATATGTGTCGAAATGCAAGTGAAATATATTATATATATATATATACTCCCTTCGTCCACAAACCATGGACGATATTTATTGTGGTGAATTGGTGTGAAATATTGGATGAAAAATACGAATGGTTGAATAATTGTTTGTGGTTGATATTGTTTGGTTGTGGTTGAAAAATACCCATTGGTGATTGAAATGAATTGAAAATATTTGTGGAAATAAAAATAAACATGCCGCCTACGTGCGAATTAGATGCATGAATCCCCATTGTCAAAAACCGCGAGGTTTTAAGGTAGAGCGAGGAGCCGTACTAGGGACGGTGCCGGTTTTAACTACCCTGCCGTTATGCTGTCGAAATTTTGAATAATCTTTGTGTGTTAGAATTATTTTTATATGTTGAAATTATTTTCATGCGTTGAAATTAAAGCCATATGTTGAAACTATATCCATGTGTGGAAATGTTTGTGTGTTGAAAAGTGTGGTGTGAAAATTAAATTCATTTGTGAATGAACGAAGTGTTTAAACAATAAAAATCACATTTTTATTATATATGAAGTATGAAAAATATTCGCCTTATATAAATAGTTTCAACAATAAAAATCTCATCTTTCCAATATGAACAACATAAATAAATTGTCCATGTGTGGAAGTGCTCATTTGTTGAGAAGTGTGTGTAGTGGAAAAGTTCATGTGTTGAGTAAAAAGATCGAACAATAAAAATTACATTTTTATTGAAACTATGAAGTGTTGAACCATCCATTGGTTGAATAAATATTTTGAACGATAAAAATACCATTTTTATCATATTTGTGATATGCTAAAGATATGCGGACGTTGAAATAAATATTTGTGAAAGAAATATTATTTTTAACATGCATAGGAACTAAATAAAATAGTCATGTGTTGAAATCTATTTTAGTTCGCCAAAATTATCATCTTTGAAATGTGAAGTGTTAAAAATAGCCACTTGTTCAAATAAACGTGCATGAGTTGAAATATACATTAACTAGCTAATGATATGATTTTAGCCTATGCATGCAACATTAGAATGAATGGTGTTTTTAAACCAAAGCAAATCAAATATGAAATTGAATGGAAAATGATAAATGTTAGAAATTGTATATATGTACATGCATATCTATTGAACAGGTTAAAGCAAAAAAGGGCTAGAGAAGAGAAATAGAATTTTGTGCCCGACAAATAGGTACACATTTACCGCTTTGTTTGGGTGATGATTTTACGAGCCTGTTGGCTAGCCGCTTGGCTTTTTCTTTTTCTTTTTGATATGAGACGCCCGTGTGGCTATTTGGGAATTTTCCCAGACCCTCCCGTACAAAGGAGGTTATGGCGAAATTTTCCAAAATTTAAAGGCGTTAGTGAAATAATTGAAGTGGAAACGATATAGGAATTTTTGAATGAACTATATTTATATAAATATATAAATATAAATAGAATTAAAATGAAACGTGGCCGTGCAGTTTATGTTTTGAAACCGTGATTTCAAACGACTAGTGCGGAAGATCCGACCATTGGATTTTCCCGAAACCTCAACCGTTGCGTTCGCCTTGGAAATATCTTTCCAACGGCACCAAATTTGTGAAGATCCGACGGTTGGATTGTCTGGAATGTTTAATTCAAAACTGAAGAAAAACAACGCCAGAAACGATTATATTTTTATATATATATATAAATATAATTAAATTAAATCGAATAACGATGCTGCAGTTCGTAAATTGAAATCGTAAACTCAAATGGTTAGTGTGGAAGATCCGACCGTCGGATTTTCCCAAAACTGAAACCGTTGGATTCGTTTTGAAATGGCCTTCCTAATGATGTAAAATTTGTGAAGATCCAACGGTTAGATTTTCATATATGTGTAAAACAAAATTAGTGAAAAGCAGCACCAGTGCATCGACACGACCTGAAACGTCGTTTAATTAAATATGGCCGTTTTAAATTAAATAAAAATGGCGATATATCGTTATAAAGTACTATAGACGATATAGAGTGAAAATAAACCAATTTTGTTGTGTTTGCTTGATATGTGATGGTTGAATGTATTTGACATGAAAATTATAACTAAATAACTGAAATGTGAATGTTGAATAGTCCAACCATGTGATTAATTGATTTGAAAATCTAAATATACGTGGGTTATTTGAAAAGGCCGAGTTTATCTCATTTCAAATAATCGATCGACGTTGAGAAGTCGAAGAGTCGAAGACAGCTGAAGACCGACGATCTCCACATTGGATGGATGGGCGCTACTGATGCTCGTGATTGGAGTACCTACCATGAAGGAATTGAAGTAGTAGCCGTCCACACATACTGTTGATTGTACGGATATGCGAGGAATTGGTGCCTCCGGTTTCGTTCAGACCCAGAACGGACTTGTAAATGGACTGTGTGTTCGACATTGGATTTTGTTCTGTGTTGATTGATCTCTGTTAAATATATATATGTTTGGCGGCGGAGAATTTATTCTCTTGCTTAACGCCCTTCTCTGAGACGTACGAGCTCAGAGGTTATGTATTGACAGAAATCAGTCGCATGGAGTGGATTGCCTGTGTGGCACGCCTAAGTGGCATATGATCAAGGCTTCTGTTACAAAGCAAAGCCTTGAGGTTGATGATCAAAGCATGGTCTGTGTGACGTAGCTTTGTGTATAACGCGAATTCGTGAGCCTCACACCTCGGTATGAGTCAAAAACGGGAGAGTGACTGCAGGGAGAGCACGACGTTTCTTTCTAGCTAAGGTGGTGTCAGTGACCTACCAGCCCTGACATTATATATACTTTTCACCTGTGTGGTTGTTGGAATGCGAGGCGCCTCGATTTAGGTCTGTAAGGACCGGGAAACGTGTGTTCAGGAATAATTAATCCTCAAAAGTAAGAGAGGACCGGCCCTGATGATCCAAGGATCATAGTGGGGTCCTGGGACATTTGCTAGAGTGTCTCGAATCGGAGAGGAGCTTGCCCCTTGCCTCGACTCATGAAGGAATCCAATTTCCAATACGAAATTTGCGGATGTGATTGTATTACTAGTACGGCGACATAGTAGATGGTAGCTATGCCGCCTAGGATTGATATTTATGATTGAATTTGCTTTTGAAACGTATATGCACTAGTAATAATATCAAACACTTTTGTTTTATTTGTATGAAGCATCTTTGGCCATTATAAGGTAAAAACTCTATCCTCCGGCTTGCGTTCCATTGTGTGATGGGACCTGAGTCTTATAATGGCTTCATTTTATAAAAAGCATTGCGTTGATTTAATCATTTATTTTATTTCATGCACTAGCACTCATTGGAGTAAACCCGTTCCGCGAAAGTGGCGTGGTCCTTTGATTTGCCTTATTATTGTTGTTAATAAGTTGAGTAGATTTCTCATACCAGTCCCATGACTGACTCGTAGTTTGTTTCACCTTGCAAACTCGGGTGCCCTCCTTTTCACACGGGCAGCCTAGTTACAGGTTTCTGACGCACCTTTTGGCTCATGGCGAGGCTTGACTACACCGTGCTGACTTGGATTTTCTCCGCCATCATTGTATCCATATTATGATTCCGCCATTGGCGATGTAGACTGATATTTATTTTGAGTACTCTTTATGTATGATTCCGCCTCTGGCGATGGTGACTGATTATGTATCATTATGCACTAAGTTGTGTCCTGTACTGTGCTTCTCTGATGTGATGATATCTATATGATTCCGCTGTCATATGTGTGTAAATTATTCTATTTTCTGTTTATGCTATTATCTGTGATCTGCTAATGATGATTAATGTGTTATATTCCAATGATTATCCTTAACACCATGTCACGGGGTTTTGGGATAGTCACAGCTGGTATCAGAGCTTTGGTTAACCTTAGTTCTGGAGTGTAACACATTAAACACTTCGTCAAAATAGAATCAGTAGTATTCTAAGGCGAGTCGCTCATTAGAGATAGGACTAGCAAGGTCCTAGAATGAGCTGAGCAGAATAGCAAAAACAATTGATCAGTCCATCGTTATCTTTCCGTAGAAATTTCTACTTAAATATGCAGTTGACTATCATTTCTGTTAACTGACTTTTTCGTTGCTTATACAGAATTTGACAAATGGCTACCAGAGCAGCCGCCGCTAGAGGAGGCCGCGCCGGCCGAGGCCGAGGAAGGGGAGAAATCCCAGCTCAAGAAGGACCTTTGATACAACCTCCGGCAGCTCAATACTTCGAGCTTGACCGCGTAGCTAAGAGATATAAGAACTTAGGAGGCAAGACCTTCTCGAGAACTGGCACCGTAATAGAGGCCCTTGCATGGCTCAAAACATGCGAGAAAATTCTTGAAGGCCTAAGGCTAGGAGACGAAGACAAAGCTATTATGGGAGCCTGGCTTATGCAGGAACAAGCTGAATTATGGTGGGAATCTCTTACTGCCGGGAATAGAGAAGCTGGAAGAACATGGGATGGATTTAAAGAACTCTTCAAGGAGAAATATGTCCCAGAACAAGCTCTAGAAAGAATGCACGATGACTTCGCCAATCTCCAGCAAGGGGATCTTTCCGTGCAAGATTATCTGAACAAATTTACAATGTTGTCGCCCTATGCTCCAGAGCTCGTTGCCACTGCGAAATCCAAAAATAAGAGGTTTATCCTTGGGCTAAGACGACAATATCATGATAGAGCCATGGCCCATGTCAAGCTGGATTTCAACGAACTGGTGGAAATGACATGCAACTATGAAGACCTTGATCAAAGGCATTTAGATCAGGATCGTGCTAGAAGCCAAGCCGGAAACAAGCGCAAGCCTGTTGTAAATCAAGGCGAGTCAAGCCAAGCAGCATCTTCAAAGCCTCAGACTGGCAAGCCGCCAAGAGGAAATTGCTTTAACTGTGGTAAGCCGGGGCACTACTCAAACGTCTGCACAGCTCCGAAGAGGAAGAAGACAAATTCTCAAGGCTCGAGCCAAGGCTCTCAGAACCCTCGCTCGTGCTTCAACTGTCGCAAGACCGATCATCTGGTCAAAGACTGTCCTTTGCTGAAGAAAGCTACAGTAGCTCATGTCTATGACGGGTCTAGCCCGCCAGCTGCTTCCGACGGAGCAGGTAAACCTGATGTTTTGGGAGGTACCCTTACAATTAAAAATATTCCTGTTTCTGTATTATTTGACATAGGTGCATCGCGTAGTTTTATTGCTAGAAACACAGTGCACAAATTAAAGTTAAAACAGCGAAAGCTCAAAGAATCAGTTGAAGTTCATAACCCGATAGCGGGTCCTGTTACTCTCGGTTCATATTGTAGAGTGCCAATCTCTTATTCTTCCTACAAGTTTCCCATTAATTTAATTGTTATGGATTTTCCCGAATTCGACGTTATCCTTGGGTTAGAATGGTTAACGAAGTATGAAGCTGAGGTGAATTGTGTGGAAAGAATCGTTAAAATTCGAATGAAGCTTGGATATATTACGGTTCCCTGTCATGGTTCGAATCCGAATAGAGAAGAATTTTGGTCGGCATTAGAACTTATCCCCACTTCCATGGAAAAGATTCCGATTGTTAGAAAC
Source organism: Allium sativum (assembly GCA_030737875.1). Lineage (NCBI taxonomy): Eukaryota > Viridiplantae > Streptophyta > Magnoliopsida > Asparagales > Amaryllidaceae > Allium > Allium sativum. Next base: position 251,907,624 of record CM060927.1, on the reverse strand, counting down.
TTTGCGGATGTGTTTGAAGAAGTTGAAAACTTACCTCCGCAAAGAGAAATAGAGTTCCGAATCGATATAATTCCCAATGCCAGACCAGTGGTGCATCCAATTCGCAGAATGACTCCGAAAGAAAAAGAAGAATTAGGCGATCAAACTCATCAACTGTTGTGGAAAGGTCTAATCAGACCGAGTTTTTCTATTTGGGGTGCAGCTGTTGTGTTTGTCCCGAAGTCAGACGGTACTCTTAGATTATGTGTTGATTACCAAGACCTCAACAAACAGACGCTTAAAAATAAATATCCATTACCCCGCATTGATGATTTGCTAGACCAATTGAATGGGGCGAAAGTATTTTCCTGAATGGACCTAGCTACAGGTTTTCATCAATTGAGAATAGCAGAAGAGTGTGTTCCTTTGACCGCTTTCAGAGGTCCAGACATATTTTATGAATGGTTAGTAATGCCGTTTGGCCTATGCAACGCTCCAGCATACTTTGTCGATCTAATGAATAGAGTGTTCAGGGGAGTTCTGAATAAATTTGTCCTCGTATTCATCGATGATATTTTAATCTACTCCAAATCAAAACCCGAGCATGAAAAACACTTAGAACAAGTATTGGAGATTCTAAGGAAGAACGTCTTCAAAGCCAAATTCTCTAAATGTGTCTTCTGGCAAGAAGAAGTTAAATTTCTTGGCCATGTCGTGTCAGAGAAAGGAATTTCTGTTGACCCAAGCAAAATAACAGCGATTCAAGACTGGAAACAACCCACTACTCCCACAGAAGTTAGAAGTTTATGGGGTTGGCTAGTTATTATCGAAAGTTCGTTAAGGATTTCTCGAAGATATCCGGTCCGTTAACGAAGCTCACAAAGAAACATGAGAAGTTTAAGTGGACTTCCGACTGTGAAGAAGCTTTCCAGGAATTGAAATCGAAGTTGACCACCGCTCCAGTGTTAACAATTATTGATGGCAATCAGGATTTAACGGTTTGGACAGATGCTTCTATTAGAGGTCTTGGTGCAGTGTTAATGCAGAGAGGCCAAGTAGTCGCTTACGCAAGCCGCCAATTGAAACCGCATGAGAAGAATTATGTGACTCATGATCTTGAGCTGCTAGCCATCGTTTTTGCCTTGAAAATCTGGAGGCATTACTTGTTGGGCAAGAAATTTATACTGTACACAGATCATCAATCATTGAAGTATTTATATACCCAGAAAGATCTGAATCTGAGATAGCAGCGTTGGCTAGAATTTCTTGCAGCGTATGATCTTGATATCCTGTATACGCCGGGGAATGCTAACGTAGTAGCGGATGCGCTTAGTAGAAAGACCGCAATCGTTGCCCATCTTATAATTACACCTGGATTGATTGATAGGATTTCAGCCCTTCAGAAAGACGATGAATTCATTCAGAGAATCAGTAAGAGAGTCAAGGAAGGTGAAACCACGAGTTTCCGTATTGACAATAAGGGGGTTCTCAGGTTAAATAATAGGATTTGCATCCCAAATATTCCAGGCCTTCGAAGAGAAGTGCTGGACGAATGCCATAAATCCAAATTTTGCATCCACCCTGGGGTGAGTAAAATGTACAACGATATCAAACGCACTTTCTGGTGGAAGGCAATGAAAAGAGATATTTCTTTGTATGTTAGCAGATGCCCTACTTGTCAATTGGTCAAGAGTGACCAACAGAAGCTAGCTGGATTGTTGCAACCGTTGGAAGTCCCAGGCTGGAAATGGGAACAGATTTCCATGGATTTCATAGATGGTTTGCCGTGAACCAAGAAAGGTAATGACACCATTTGGGTAATCGTAGATCGCTTCACGAAGACTGCCCATTTTATACCTGTCGGGTCCAATAGAACTGCCCAAAGTCTAGCACAGATATATTTCAGAGAAATTGTTAAGCTGCATGGAATTCCCATCAGCATAGTCAGTGATAGAGATCCCCTATTTACTAGCAGATTTTGGGAGGCTTTCCAGACAGAATTGGGAACAAAACTGAATATGAGCACCGCTTATCACCCTCAAACAGATGGCCAAACTGAGCGGGTGAATAGAATTCTAGAAGATTTATTGCGGGCTTGTATAATCGATTTTGGTGGGTCATGGGAAGATCATTTGCATTTGGCAGAATTCTCATATAACAATAGCTATCAAGCAAGTTTGAGAATGTCACCATTTGAAGCATTATATGGCAGACCCTGCAGATCTCCTGCATGTTGGGTAGAACCTGGCAACAGACTTGTACTAGGACCCGGTATGATTAGGGAAGCATCCGATAAAGTGGACTTCATCAAGAAGCGATTGAAAACCGCCCAAAGCCGACAGAAAAGTTATGCAGACTCTAGAAGAAGAGATTTGACATTTGCTGTTAGTGATCATGTTTATTTAAAGGTTTCTCCGATGAGAGGAGTAATCAGATTTGGCAAGACTGGGAAGTTGGCACCGAGATTTATTGGTCCCTTTCCTATACTTGAGCGAATTGGAACTCTTGCTTATAGGGTTCAATTACCAGATTGGTTGCCTGGAGTGCACAATGTATTTCACGTATCTCAACTTAGGAGACATGTGCATGATCCGGATCTTGTTGTAGAAGAAGCAGCGCAACGGGATGTGGAGATAACTCCAAAATTAGCACTCAGAAGAGAGCCATTAAAGATTGTTGGCAAAGAAACTAGAGAACTCAGAAGCAAAAAGGTTCGTTTAGTTAAAGTGCAGTGGAGAAGTGATCCTAGAGACTGTACTTGGGAGACTGAGGAAAGCATTAAGCAAGCTTACCCCAAATGCAGAGTGGATATCTCTGACTAACTCCGGTGCAAGGTACCTTTACAATACTTTGCATTTACATTTTATTTCCTACTTTACTGTTGTTTCCTTTTCGAGGATGAAAAGTTTTAAGTGGGGGAGATTGTAATAACCCGGAAAATACGAGCCAATTTAAAATTTTTAAAATGGTGATCTCAAAGGAATTTGAACAATTGAAATAGAATATTTCAATAAAATAGTGAATTAGGAATAGTGAGTCAGTTTGAAAATTTGAATTCATACTTTGACTGACTGTGCAGGGTGGAAAATATAACGGATTTTAGCGAAACAAAAAATATTTAAATCTGTTAGTCAATACCTTTCTAACGAATCTGAAAAATCGAAGTTTCATAACGGGAATCAAAAGTTGTGGCCGAATGAATTTTCAGAAGGGTCGGTATATAGAATATATAGGCCTGGAAAATTGATATTTTGCATACGACCTCGGAATTCGACGAAACCACTTTTGTTGGGTCCGGGATGTCAAACTATTGCTAGGTTTCAAATTTCATAATTTTTGAAGCTAGTATGTGAGCGTGGCAAAAGAAAATGTGTTTGGTCGATTTCTGTTAAATTGGATCGACCAGAAAATGGCCATTTTTCAAACGACCTCAGAATTCGACGAAACTAGTTTTGTTGGGACCGTAGCGTCAAAACATAGCTAGATTTATTTTTCTGGAATTTTTCGAATCAGTTTGTGGCCCTGGCAAATTGAAATGTGCGTTCAGAGTTAAAAATTAAATGTTTTATACTTTAATTTGAAAAATAACTGACTGTAACAGTCGAATTGGCCTACGAAACATATCCCATTGTGTCCGGAATGGGGGTATTTAGCTAGGGGCGACAGTCGTTGGGTTTAAAAAGGAGTTCGTTTGAGAAAACACTATTTAAAAATTAAATATAATCCTCGACCAATCATATTTCTCCATTCATAAATTAAAAAAATATATCAGAAAACCCCCCCGACCCCGACATCGACGACGGAAACCTTTCCCCTTCCCTGGCGATTTCCGATCGCCACAGCCCGAATTAGCTCCTCCCCCAGTTCAACTTTTTGCAGTTCTACCTCCCCTCTTCAAATCCATATAAGGAGCTCCCCCTATCGTCGCCTCTACGTCGAGATATCCCCTTCCAAAGTTCCGACCTTTAAGCCGCCGCTGCCGCCGATCTGGACCACCGAACCCCACCAAACCGCCGCGCGCCTGTAGCCCTCTCGAAGCTCTTCCACGTCCAACTCCCTGATCGTCCCCTCGTGCCCCGGTTCTCGCGAAAACCGCAAACCTAGTTTTGAAGCTTTGTGAAAGTGAGTTTTTCTTTGATCTTTATACTTTGAAAAATCATATCTTTTTGGTGTGTTGACGAAATTCGATGAAACAGGAAACATCGAGACCGCAAGGAAGCTCTCTACCCAATAGAAGAAGCCGCGGATTTTTCTGACATCGTATCGATTTTTAGCGCTCAGAAAACCAAGGTGAGAAATCTAAATTAACGTGAAATTAAATGGAAAATGTCGTGTATAATTTATATAAGCGAAATATAAATTACATACGTGTTGTATACCTCATGTACATGCGTATTGTAAGCTATATAAGCGAAGTATGAATTTTTACATGCATAGAATAATTGATATATGTGTCGAAATGCAAGTGAAATATATATTATATATATATACTCCCTTCGTCCACAAACCATGGACGATATTTATTGTGGTGAATTGGTGTGAAATATTGGATGAAAAATACGAATGGTTGAATAATTGTTTGTGGTTGATATTGTTTGGTTATGGTTGAAAAATACCCATTGGTGATTGAAATGAATTGAAAATATTTGTGGAAATAAAAATAAACATGTCGCCTGCGTGCGAATTAGATGCATGAATCCCCATTGTCAAAAACCGCAAGGTTTTAAGGTAGAGCGAGGAGCCGTACTAGGGACGGTGCCGGTTTTAACTACCCTGCCGTTATGCTGTCGAAATTTTGAATAATCTTTATGTGTTAGAATTATTTTTATATGTTGAAATTATTTTCATGCGTTGAAATTAAAGCCATATGTTGAAACTATATCCATGTGTGGAAATGTTTGTGTGTTGAAAAGTGTGGTGTGAAAATTAAATTCATTTGTGAATGAACGAAGTGTTTAAACAATAAAAATCACATTTTTATTATATATGAAGTATGAAAAATATTCGCCTTATATAAATAGTTTCAACAATAAAAATCTCATCTTTCCAATATGAACAACATAAATAAATTGTCCATGTGTGGAAGTGCTCATTTGTTGAGAAGTGTGTGTAGTGGAAAAGTTCATGTGTTGAATAAAAAGATCGAACAATAAAAATTACATTTTTATTGAAACTATGAAGTGTTGAACCATCCATTGGTTGAATAAATATTTTGAACGATAAAAATATCATTTTTATCATATTTGTGATATGCTAAAGATATGCGGACGTTGAAATAAATATTTGTGAAAGAAATATTATTTTTAACATGCATAGGAACTAAATAAAATAGTCATGTGTTGAAATCTATTTTAGTTCGCCAAAATTATCATCTTTGAAATGTGAAGTGTTAAAAATAGCCACTTGTTCAAATAAACGTGCATGAGTTGAAATATACATTAACTAGCTAATGATATGATTTTAGCCTATGCATGCAACATTAGAATGAATGGTGTTTTTAAACTAAAGTAAATCAAATATGAAATTGAATGGAAAATGATAAATGTTAGAAATTGTATATATGTACATGCATATCTATTGAACAGGTTAAAGCAAAAAGGGGCTAGAGAAGAGAAATAGAATTTTGTGCCCGACAAATAGGTACACATTTACCGCTTTGTTTGGGTGATGATTTTATGAGCATGTTGGCTAACCGCTTGGCTTTTTCTTTTTCTTTTTGATATGAGACGCCCGTGTGGCTATTTGGGAATTTTCCCAGACCCTCCCGTACAAAGGAGGTTATGGCGAAATTTTCCAAAATTTAAAGGCGTTAGTGAAATAATTGAAGTGGAAACGATATAGGAATTTTTGAATGAACTATATTTATATAAATATATAAATATAAATAGAATTAAAACGAAACGTGGTCGTGCAGTTTATGTTTTGAAACCGTGATTTCAAATGACTAGTGCGGAAGATCCGACCATTGGATTTTCCCGAAACCTCAACCGTTGGGTTCGCCTTGGAAATATCTTTCCAACGGCACCAACTTTGTGAAGATCCAACGGTTGGATTGTCTGGAATGTTTAATTCAAAACTGAAGAAAAACAGCGCCAGAAACGATTATATTTATATATATATATAAATATAATTAAATTAAATCGAATAACGACGCTGCAGTTCGTAAATTGAAATCGTAACTTCAAATGGTTAGTGTGGAAGATTCGACCATCGGATTTTTCCCAAAACTGAAACCGTTGGATTCATTTTGAAATGACCTTCCTAATGATGTAAAATTTGTGAAGATCCAACGGTTAGATTTTCATATATGTGTAAAACAAAATTAGTGAAAAGCAGCGCCAGTGCATCGACACGACCTGAAACGTCGTTTAATTAAATATGGCCATTTTAAATGAAATAAAAATGGCGATATATCGTTATAAAGTACTATAGACGATATAGAGTGAAAATAAACCAATTTTGTTGTGTTTGCTTGATATGTGATGGTTGAATGTATTTGACATGAAAATTATAACTAAATAACTGAAATGTGAATGTTGAATAGTCCAACCATGTGATTAATTGATTTGAAAATCTAAATATACGTGGGTTATTTGAAAAGGCCGAGTTTATCTCATTTCAAATAATCGATCGACGTTGAGAAGTCGAAGAGTCGAAGACGGCTGAAGACCGACGATCTCCACATTGGATGGATGGGCGCTACTGATGCTCGTGATTGGAGTAGCTACCATGAAGGAATTGAAGTAGTAGCCGTCCACACATACTGTTGATTGTACGGATATGCGAGGAATTGGTGCCTCCGGTTTCGTTCAAACCCAGAACGGACTTGTAAATGGACTGTGTGTCCGACATTGGATTTTGTTCTGTGTTGATTGATCTCTGTTAAATATATATTTGTTTGGCGGCGGAGAATTTATTCTCTTGCTTAACACCCTTCTCTGAGACGTACCAGCTCAGAGGTTATGTATTGACAGAAATCAGTCGCATGGAGTGGATTGCCTGTGTGGCACGCCTAAGTGGCATATGATCAAGGCTTCTGTTGTAAAGCAAAGTCTTGTGGTTGATGATCAAAGCATGGTCTGTGTGACGTAGCTTTGTGTATAACGTGAATTCGCGAGCCTCACACCTCGGTATGAGTCAAAAACGGGAGAGTGACTGCAGGGAGAGCACGACGTTTCTTTCTAGCTAAGGTGGTGTCAGTGACCTACCAGCCCTGACATTATATATACTTTTCACCTGTGTGGTTGTTGGAATGCGAGGCGCCTCGATATAGGTCTGTAAGGACCGGGAAACGTGTGTTAAGGAATAATTAATCCTCAAAAGTAAGAGAGGACCGGCCCTGAAGATCCAAGGATCATAGTGGGGTCCTGGGACATTTGCTAGAGTGTCTCGAATCGGAGAGGAGCTTGCCCCTTGCCTCGACTCATGAAGGAATCCAATTTCCAATACGAAATTTGCGGATGTGATTGTATTACTAGTACGGCGACATAGTAGATGGTAGCTATGCCGCCTAGGATTGATATTTATGATTGAATTTGCTTTTGAAATGTATATGCACTAGTAATAATATCAAACACTTTTGTTTTATTCGTATGAAGCATCTTTGGCCATTATAAGGTAAAACTCTATCCTCCGGCTTGCGTTGCATTGTGTGATGGGACCTGAGTCTTATAATGGCTTCATTTTATAAAAAGCATTGCGTTGATTTAATCATTTATTTTATTTCATGCACTAGCACTCATTGGAGTAAACCCGTTCCGCGAAAGTGGCGTGGTCCTTTGATTTGCCTTATTATTGTTGTTAATAAGTTGAGTAGATTTCTTGTACCATTCCCATGACTGACTCGTAGTTTGTTTCTCCTTGCAAACTCGGGTGCCCTCCTTTTCACACGGGCAGCCTAGTTACAGGTTTCTGACGCACCTTTTGGCTCATGGCGAGGCTTGACTACACCGTGCTGACTTGGATTTTCTCTGCCATCATTGTATCTATATTATGATTTCGCCATTGGCGATGTAGACTGATATTTATTTTGAGTACTCTTTATGTATGATTCCGCCTCTGGCGATGGTGACTGATTATGTATCATTATGCACTAAGTTGTATCCTGTACTGTGCTTCTCTGATGTGATGATATCTATATGATTCCGCTGTCATATGTGTGTAAATTATTCTATTTTCTGTTTATGCTATTATCTGTGATCTGCTAATGATGATTAATGTGTTATATTCCAATGATTATCCTTAACACCGTGTCACGGGGTTTTGGGATCGTCACACTTCAGGATTATATAGCTATTATTATTCTGCTGTGTTGTTAGTGCTGGACTTTGATAATGATGTGTATACATATACTAATTTTATTTCAAGGATATATTATCTATTATATGTTTTTCGTTCCGCTGTGAGATTCGTGTTACTCTGATGTTGTGTTCTTCTTCGATTCTAAGTTTCTATCTTATCTTTCCTCACCCTCTAATTTCTTTCATTAACCATCTGGTATTTTCGACTCTTGATGTTCGATATGTGTTGTATATCGGATAACCAAGATCGCAAAATTTCCGGGCCGTTTCAGTTGGTATCAGAGCATAAGGTTTAGTGAATTACCTTGGCCCTGTGGCGTGACTCAGTAGAGATGGGGTTTGTAATACCCTAGATTGACTTGAGTGTATATATACGAATGAACGTATTTGTTATTGATATAAAAATTTGTTTATATTTCGAAGATTTATTGGTTGAGTCGTTTATGGGTTCTGGTCGATCAGTTTGATCCACTGTATCGGTAGGAGTTTATAAACACTCGAATACGATGGGTCGGCACGATATGTTTTGAAAAGAAGGTAAATAATTTTACCCAAAGTATATTTTGATATATATTGGATACATTGGTTGTTATTATAATCGAGTAAGATTATAAATGGTTATGTAAATAACCAATCGAAATTCATATAAGTGAAATACGTGAAATCAAATGAGTTAAATCTGAAATTTAAACCAGAAATTGAATTAAAATTCTGGAAAATTGGATAAATGTTTGTAAATGGATTTGGATTAAAAATAAAGAAAATTTAAGATCTTCAGAGATTGTAAATTGTTTTACAAGCAGTGTGAACTATATTTTGAAATGGATTTCAAAGTGGAAATGTTTAGAAATGGTTTTATAGTATTGATACTTCGATCGCCGAAAAATAGATTATGATGATGACAACTGCATCATCAGTATTCATTTTCGAGTTGTAAGTGACGAATTACTACCAGAGATACTATTTTGAATTTGTTTTGGGAAAGACAAGTCGTGTTGAATTTCAAAAAGGAAAATTTGAATTTTTTTGAAAAGAGTAAACTATGTAAAAACTCCCAGGGAAAGACTGTTTGAATTAAAAACAAATTTAACAGAAATCTATGAAAGAAAAATTGAATTTAAGTAAAGCCAGTAAAGTGGTAACTGAGATTGAATTAGAATGATATCAAGACAAATTGGATTGTGAGATTCAAATTTGAAGTGTAATGTGATAATCAAGTTAAGAGTTGGGAATCGAGAAGAAACTCGAGTTGAAATAGAATTTGGCTTGGTTAAAAGCGAATGGTTGTGTTGTGGATAAACGCGGATTGGAATTTGATTGGGATGTCCCTTGTATCCGTTGAATTGACAGCAGGTGAAAGTGATAGAGTTGATATGCCCGACAAAAAGGTACAATTTTTTTATTCGATTTAAGCATGAGATTTATGAGCCGAATTGGCAAGCCGCTTGGCTGTTTGATTTTCTTTTGGGTTGGAGAAGGCCCAGAGAGGCAAGTTGGAGTTTGACCTATTGACCAATACAAAAGAGGTGCTGGGGAAATTTTCCGAAAAGTTAAGGTGTTAGAAAATTTTCAGGATTTTGAAAATTTTGTTGATAAGAATTGATTTAATATTTTAATTGAAATTAAATTGGTTCAGTTGAAAATGAAGTTAAGAAGTGAACAAATATGTTCTAACCAGTCGATAGGGTCGTCCTCTACCTTAGCAATTTCGAGGACGAAATTATTTTAAGTGGGGAAGAATGCAATGACCCGCATTTTCAGCGGTATAATAATTTATTTATTTAATTATTATAAAGGTGATTAAAAGGATTTAATGATCATGGAATTAAATAATGGTGAATATTTAATTAAAATAATAAATTAAATAATATATTTAATTCTGAAATAATCAGAACTGGCTGAAATGGCGATATGGTGTGAACTGGATCATCTATGATATTTAATTCAGTTTAGAATTGAATTAGAATAATGAATATATCATTTGAATGAAAGTTTGAACGTATAATTATATTATAATTAAAATCGAGCTCGAAATGGCGTTGAAGTTCGTAAATTGGTGATTTGAACTTCAACCGAATGTACATGATTCGTTTTAAGTCGGATTTCTGTGAAACAAGAAACGTTAGGAGCTGGTGAAGTATATTTTCTAGCGGAACATCGTGTAGATTTTGAGATATGTCCAAATCAAATTTTAGAAAAGTCGTTGTGGAATTCCTTTATAATTTATAACGATATATATATAAAGGAATTTCATTATAAATCGAATATCGATTTAATCGGGATTTGAAATATCAAGTCACAAATTCTTATATAAATATTCTAGAGCCGTATGATATTCTATTGTGAATATATACGATAATATTTATTTTTTAGATATTAAATTTAATTGTTTTTAAATATATTTAATATTTAAAAGGGTTATTTAGAGCTTTAAAAATAGCCAGTTTTGCAAACGACCTCAGAATTCGACGAAACTGATTTTGTTGGATCTGCAATGTTAAATTATTGCTAGATTTCAGTTTCTGTGATTTTTGAAGTTAGTATGCGGCCGTGGGCAATTTTAATGTGAAAAACAGTCGATAATTGGACCTTTAAAAATACGCTGTGTGAGCAGACGAAGTCAGAATTCGACGAAACCAGTTTCATTGGGACCGTAATGTCGAGCTATAGCTGCTTGTCCGTTTTCATGATTTTTTGGTATCGTATGTGATCATGAGGATTTTTAATGCCAAACAGAAGAAGTAGTTGGTTATAAATTAATATTTAACTCGAATATAAAAATATTAATTCTCCTCTATAAATACCCACAAATCCCTTAATTTCATTTTCATTTTTGGTCAACGAGGCATTTTTTCGCCGTTGATTTTACAGCAAAAACCGATCAAAGAAGAAATCAAAATAAAATCAAAGTAAAGTCTGTAAATCATCTCATATGTATGTATGGATTCGCAAAGGGGTACTCATCATTTCTGTGTGGATCTTGGCGTGTTCGACGTCAGTATTGGGTTCGTGGGTTTTCTCAGTGGGTTCTAGGGTATGGGTTCTTCCGCAATTGGGGCCATAATTTGAATTGGGGTTGTTTGTTTTGAGTTCGTGGTTGAGTTTGGTTTAAGTGGTGGAAAATTTGAAGTATTCGAAAGTGAAGACTGTCGCTAGTTTACAGTACCGTGGGTTATTGGAAGTCTGTCGCAAGGAGTATGGTTGGTGCAGTTTCATAGTGATTGGTACTGGGAGGGAGAGGATGTGATGAGAGGAATTTTGGTTTCATTAGTTTGATTTTTAGTTGAGAGAGGGAGGAGTATTTGAGGACCAAAAGTGGTAAATGGTTGTGAAAAACTTCCTGGAGTTCGTGATATTTCGTTGGAGAAGATGAGGACCGACGGGCCTGGGTACAGCGTGGGTACGGACTGTTCTAAGTGGGCCAAGAGTAAAGTTAAGGCCCTTTTTAAATTTTAAATCCAAAGTGTATTTAATTTAATTATACTGTATAACTTGTAATTATAATATCTCTTGCATACGATATCAGAAATTCGAACGATCAGATCAGTTGGGATCGTAGGGATGAGGGCAACACCATGGCACTGACTGGGAGTGGATTGGTGCTCATTCGAATTTATGGCGAAATAAATTGTTTGATTCAAATCAAACAAACAATTTATCGTTCTTTAACGATGAACTGCTAATATGAGTAAAACTCACCAACTCTGAACAGTTCTATTTTTATAACGTATATTTAGAACTGATAAATGATGACTAATTGATGTGTGTTAACTATTTGGTTGAGTTTCTTATGTATTGATTTAAATTATAGATAACGATAAACATATAAATCGTTAATCGAATATTGATTCTGTTTATCAGAATATGTTATACTCGTATTGTCTAATATCTGTGATGCAAGGAAACAGGTTGGAGGGACCCAACTGGGTTCCTCAATATATAAATACTGCTTTGTTTTATATATTGTGTTATACGATGTGATATGAAATATGTTGATGATTTTATATGTGTGAAGGATACTGATCATTTTTATATGGTATGTTTAATACCATAATATACCGGAATGTTGATAAGGGAATTTTCAAAGTGGTATTTGAAAATAAATTATTTATAAAATCAAAGGATTTTATAAAAGGAAAATATTTATAAAATCAAAGAAGATTTTATAAACAGGAACATTTATAAATAGGGAATATTTATAAAAAGGATATTTATAAGTGGAATACTTATAAAGTGAATTATTTATTTAAGATAAATAAATAATACATTAAATGGATTATTTATTTGGTAAATAAATTAGATATTATAAAGGGATTATTTACTTTGGAAGATAAACAGGATTAAATCAAAGGAGACTTTAATTTGAAAACAAATAGGATTAAAAAGGAAATATTCGCAAACAATTTGCAAATAGAATAGAGAAGGGAATATTTGCAAACCATTTGCAAATAGAATTTAAAAGGGTAATATTTGTAAACCATTTACAAATAAAGATTTAAAAAGGAAATATGGGTAAAAGGCATTTAGAAATAAATAGATTATAAAGGAAATATTTATCTTTGGATATATATATATACACATACACACATATATATATATATATATATAAGTTAGGACTTATATAAAGAAGTAAAAATCGATTTCAACATCGATGTTTGAAACTGAATAAGGACAAAGAGTTAATCAGTAAGGGTTAACCCGTTAGAGTAAAACCATTACGGTTAACCAGTTAGGTTAAACTGTATAGTTAAACCAGTTAGAGTTAAACAGTTAGAGTTAACGAATTAGAGTTAACCAATTAGAGTTAAACAGTTAGAGTTAACCAGTTAGAATTAAACCAGTTAGAGTTAATCAATTAGAGTTAATCGATAGAGTTAAATCGAACTAGAGTTATACAAATGGTGTTAATCGAATTTAGTTTATTCGAATAAAGTTGAAGTGAGTTAATCAAATTTAGTTATTCGAAGAAGCGAATCGAATCAGAGATATTCTAAGTGAGATAATCGAATCAGAGATATTCGAAGTGAGATAATCGAATCAGAGATATTCGAAGTGAGATAATCGAATCAGAAATATTTGAAGTGAGTTGATCGAATCTAGTTATTCGACAGGAGTTAAATCGAATAAGATTTATTCAAAGAAAAAGATTTTCGAATATAAGTATTCGAAAGTAAGCAAATCAAATATAAGTTACTCGAATAAGTTATTCGAATAAGAGTTAATCCAATAAGAGTTATAGATTAGAGTTAACCGAATAGGAGTAAATAAATTAGTTGTTGTTATATTATTCGAGTTAGGAAATAAAAGTCATATTAAAGATAATATATTTCGGATGCAGGAGATCATAACACCATTGTTATAATCACGTAAACTTGTAAAAGAAGGGGGTTCGTAAATAGAATCCGAGGGTTCGTAAGGAAGTATTAAAGGGTTAAAAGATGAACTTACCTTATTTCGAGATTTTAAATGTTGTTCAGTTAAGGTCTGAGAGGTAGTTATACCCCAACTTGATTGACTTCGTTTTTAATTTAGAAATGGTTAAGGTTCGAGAGTGAAAGTGGTTAAGTTATTTTAGTAAATAAGTATAGTGATTTGAGTTGTCGTCACGATGTTGATTTAAACATCTGTTTAAATCCAAGTAAAGAAGATTTGGAAATGTTTTCCAAATAGAATCAGAAACGTAATCAAATATTGAATTTGAAATATGAATTAGAAAAGGAGGTGTTCATGTATAAGGAGTTAAGAAATGGAGTTAAACTAAATCAGAATTTGACTGGAGACTTGTTAAGTTGAATGGTTTCCTAAGTGTCTATCTGATATTGATTTCGACCTTCGGGATGGGTACTTAGGGAATTGTTCTTATACTAGTTTACAATCAGAGACTGATAGTTGTAGAAGAATAGTGATACGTAAATAAGTTATGGAAATGTTTTCCAGCGTTAACGTATATTTTCTGATAATAGAAAATAAGGAACATATGAATATATATATACTTATAGATATATGTATGATTGATGATTGCTTAGATAGAATTTCCATCTGGAAATAATATCGTTGTTTGCACACGTATTTTTCTTTGATAATTAACTCACCGACTATCGAAGTTTTTTTACCATTTTAACATTTTTAATATGGAGAGACCGGTTGGATTATTATCCAAAGAACCACTCTATATTGGCATAAGCGTTGCGAATCATATATGCCAAAGATAATTGAAGACGGAGTAAAGTGCAAAGGCTATTGTATAAGTCTTAGATAACAGTGCCTAAGATGAATGTACTGAATAGTGCCTTCGGTTCATCCTGTTCCTGGATGACTTGTATGGGTGAATGTCTGACAGAGTATCTTCAGAAAGGTCACGTACATTGATTTCTTCAACCGTACCAAGAGTAGAAGCGGAGAAGGAAACTTCTTTAGCTAACACACAATGTACTGTTGTAGACGTCAATTAGTGATTTTCGATGGATCTGACAATGTGGCATTCGAAGTGAACCTGATGTGATGATAAGGCGTAACCTCAAGCCTCATCAATCGGTAAATGACAGAAATCGGGCAGGTAGCATGGCTATGTAGGTCGCACCTATTAGGGTGTATAATCACCTGATCTAGAGTTTCATCTACTTCAAAAAATCTATTGTTGATGATGTCCCATTCGGGAAACGGTTGCTGATCCCAACCGTTGGTGATATATATTCGATACACTCAAGCGAAATGAGTGGTCGGTCATGTGTGGCCGGGTTACAAGATGTTCTTATTGTACCCAGTGTATTCCTCTCTAGAGGTACACTAGCGAAAGGTGGTTCCATAACTTGTCATAGTTGGAAATCCATTACCCAATACGTGCTTGTGGTTTTGATTGTATATTATATATGTAGAACGTGAGATGGAAGCGTTTCTGCTAGATGATTATTATATTGTGGTTGATAGACATTATTATAATATCAAAAGGTTTTTGATATAAAGATATTTTGGATTCTCATAAGGGAAAAACCCGTTCCATTATACGGCGTGGTCTTATGAGATATTGTTTCCTTGTTCGAACTATTTTAAACTGTTTTACTCATACAAGTCCCATGACTGACCCGGAGTTTATTTTTTTTTGTTTTCCCTAAACTCTTGGATGCCCAAATTTTGTATGGGCAGTCAAGTAGTCGGGATTTACAGATACTTGAAGAGCTGGAGCAGGAGGCTTCAGGATTATATAGCTATTATTATTCCGCTGTGTTGTAAGTGCTGGACTTTGATAATGATGTGTATACATATACTGATTTTATTTCAAGGATATATTATCTATTTTATGTTGTTCGTTCCGCTGTGAGATTCGTGTTACTCTGATGTTGTGTTCTTCTTCTTCTTCTATTCTAAGTTTCTGTATTATCATTCCTCACCCTCTAATTTATTTCATTAACCATCTGGTATTTTCGACTCTCGATGTTCGATATGTGTTGTATATCGGATAACCAAGATCGCAAAATTTCCGGATCGTTACAAAATCCATCCCAATGAATGTTGCTCCTTGCCAAATACCCCTACTCCGGACACAATGGACTAGGTCTCATTAGCCCATTTGATCGTCTCAGCCCAATTTTTTTAATTTAAAATATAAAACATTTAATAATTTAATTTGATTGTACATTTTAATTTACCGGGGCCACATACTGACTCTAAAAATTTCCGAAAAATAAATATAGCTATGTTTTGATGATATGGTCCTAATAAAATTAATTTCATC
This sequence comes from Allium sativum, assembly GCA_030737875.1. Lineage (NCBI taxonomy): Eukaryota > Viridiplantae > Streptophyta > Magnoliopsida > Asparagales > Amaryllidaceae > Allium > Allium sativum. The sequence goes on along the minus strand of CM060927.1, from coordinate 251,891,613 downwards.
GAATTTGAAGACCGTTTGAAAAATGGTGAATTTCTGGTTGATTCAATTTAAATTTAAATTACCAAACACATTTAAATTTACTACGCTCACATATTAAATCCAAAAATTATGAAATTGGAAACCTAGCAATAATTTGGCATTCCGGATCCAGCAAAAGTGTCTTCATCGAAAGCGGAGGTCGTTTGCCAAATGGTTATTTATAAGGGCTATATATTATATTAAATTCCATAGCGACTATTCTGAAAATTTAACTGGCCATAACTTTTTATTCCCGCTATGAAATTTCAATTTTTCACATCCGTTAGAAAGATATTTTTAAAAAGATTTAAATATTTTTGGTTTTACTGAAATACGATTTATTTTGAATTTTGTACATTCAGTCAAAGTTCAAATTCAAATTTTCAAACTACCGCGCTATTTCTAACTCCTTTTATAATTAAATTAAAAAAATTCGTTCTAACTTCGATAAAAAAAAATTTAGTCATTATTATTTAAAATAAATCATTTTAAATATTTAAAATCCATTAAAATTTCTAAAATAAAATTTTTAAATAGGTTCCAAAATTCCGGGTTGTTACAATGTCCCCCGCTTAAAATCTTTTTGTCCTCGAAAAGGAATGGAGCTGAAAGTTTTTTAACTAATAAACTCAACTTTCATTCATTTATTAGTTTCAATAATTTTTATTAGTTGAACTAAAAATCACACAACATAACCATCAATCAATTAGTTGATTAGCTTTTCAAATATATATAACTTTTATATGTTAAAAAATCATATTTTCTAAAATCGGATTATATATATAATCAAAAATACGTTAATTATAAACTTGTCACCCTCAACTCATTCTAGAGCATTTCTAACCCCATCTCTAATGAATATCTTGTTCTAGGATGCTACCGATCCTATCTAATGAGTATTCTTTTATGGGATATTTCTAATCATACTTATGATGAGTCATTTGTTCAGTTTTAACGAGTTGTACCCCAAAGATTTGAGTTAACAAAAGCTTTGATACCAACTGTGATGATACGGATTATGCCCGGACCTAATCGATTGCTAAATCGACCAAGACCGTTCGAATACCGAATACGCTAACTTTGGGCATACAACACATCAGAACAAATAGCAGAAGATTTTTATAAACATTATAATAATGTTACATCAGAGTATAGAATATCAGAGTACATCGAATTTAATACAGCGGAAGATAAATTTACAACAAATTTAATACAACGCAGCGTAAGACTATCAGTTCTTTGGACACAGCTTTAAGCTTCAATCCAGAATCCTGCTCAATAAATAAATATCTGCAAAACAAAGCACTTGACTGCCCGTGTGGAAAATAGGGGCATCCATGTTTGCAAGTGAAATAAATTACGAGTCAGTCATGGGACTGGTATGAGAAATCTTACTCAACTTATTTAATAATAATAAGGCTAATCACAAGACCACGCCGCTAACGCGGAGCGGGGTTCTCCATTGGATTGTCTGTGCATAAACAACAACCATAAATAAACTTATGGATCTACAATGCATCATACAATGTGCAATTTTTTTTCCAATCTACTTATTTAGGCTTAATCCCTAAACTTAGATTTCAAAATCCAATTCTCTTTATAGAAATTATTCCTTTGGACTTTATTTTCCGATTTCTAATTTCAATTCATTTGGAATACATATCTAGCTTTTATATCAAAGTAGGTTTCACTTCGGGATCTCAAAACAAAATCTTTGGAAATATGAATTCCAAAACAAACGCATAAAAATAAATATGCAACAAAATATTGGGCTCGCCTTAGACAAGGCTACAGGACTCATCTCGCCAACTCGACATATATATGTGCACCTCCCATCTTGGAGCAGGCTACACTGACGATGGACCATCCCACACAATCGGGGAAGACATACACTGCCCTCATCCACCACCATCCCTTGTGTTTTAGTCGTCCAGGTCACCCGCATCTTTCGCCACATAGTAAATCATTTCATATCCCGAAGTATGGAAAATCATTTCACAACATAATAATCACAAGTACTTTCAAATCTATTGTACTTCACATTAGCAATTCACACATATGATCAATCACTATTAATCGCATAACCTTTGAGCTCGTACATCATAAAGAAGGGTGTTAAGCAAGAGAATAAATTCCCCGCCACCAAACAGATATATCGTCAATAGCAACTAATCGGTTACCCGATGAATCACAATGTAAAACACACAATACTTTTCTAAATCATTTCGGAATTATCGGGTTTAGTCCTAAAAAATCCTTTCTGTTTTATAAAACATTCCTTGTCCAAAATCGGGAATAAAATTTCTTTTGACTTAAGAAAAACACATTTCAAAAATCATTCATTAATTTTGAAATGAAACAAACAACATCGCTAAACAACTTATAGTCAAATCGTGAAGTGTTTCACAAGGTGTTAGCACATAGATATTTCACCCCACCCAGTGCTAAATGTAAAAGCATATTTTGCTCATAAACTGGTCGAACATAATCCAAATGATCAATCAATCACAATCCATATCAATAACCAAATATATTTGGTTCAATCACATTTCATGTTACAGTAATAGCGTATTTTATTGTCTACACATTTTCTACATTTCATGTTACAATAAAAAAGAGTATTTTATTGTCTATACATTTTCTACATTTCATGTTACAATAAAAAAGAGTATTTTATGGTCTATACATTTTTACATTTCATATGCAAACAATAAAAAGAATATTTTATTGTCTACGCATCCTATGTTTAACATGACAAACAAAAAGAAGAACTTTTTATTTGCATAACAATTTCTATATTTCTAATGATAAATAAAAAGAAAATTTTATTTGCATAACAATTCCAATGTTTCTAATGATAAATAAAAGAATATTTTGTTTGCATAACATATTCTATGTTTCTAATGACAAATAAAAAGAACGTTTATTTGCATAACAATTCCGATGCTTTTAATGACAAATAAAAGAATATTTTATTTGCATAACAATTCCAATTTTCCTTATGACAAATAAAAGAATATTTTATTTGCATAATAATTCCAATGGTTCTAATGACAAATAAAAGAATATTTTATTTGTCTATAATTCCAATATTTCTAATGACAAATAAAAGAATATTTTATTTGCATAACAATTCCAATGTTTCTAATGACAAATAAAAGAATATTTTATTTGTCTACATATTTTCTACTTTTCTAATGACAAATAAAAAGAGTATTTTGTCTACATAATATGTCCTATATTGCTAATGACAAAATAAAAAGAGAATTTTGTCTACATAACATGTTCTATATTTCTAATGACAAAATAAAAAAGAGAATTTTGTTTGCATGACATGTTTTACATTTCTAATGTCAAATAAAAAGAAGAATTTATTTGCATACATATTTCCAATGTTTTCTAATGACAAATAAAAAGAGATTTTACTTGAATGACATGTTTTACATTTCTAGTGTCAAATAAAAAGAAATATTATTTGTCGACATGTTCTACATTTCTAATGACAAATAAAAAGAAATATTTATTTGTCTACATGTTTTACACTTCTAATGACAAATAAAAGAAATGTTTATTTGTCTACCTATTTTACATTACCTATGTATTAGTAAAAAGAATTTTGCTCGTTTAACAACTTCTATATTTAGTGTTACAACCCGGGAAATCAAAACCAATTTAAAAATTTTATTTTGGCAATTTTAATGAATTTTAGATATTTAAAATGAATTATTTTAAATAATAATGACTAGAAACTTATTTTGAATAGAATTAGAACGTGTATATTTATTTAAATCATAGTTAGAATATAAATATTTATTTTTAACTATAAAAGGAATTGGAAATGGCGCGGTAGTTTGAAAATTCGATTTCAAATTTCAAATGAATGTACAGAATTTAAAATAATCCAGATTTTAGTGAAACCAAAAATATTAGAATTTGTTTGAAAATATCTTTCCAACGAATCTGAAAAATCTAGATTTCATAGCAGGAATAAAAAGTTATGCCCAGTTGAAAATTCAGAATAGTAGTTAGGCAAATATAGCCCTTAAAAGTGAAGATTTTGCAAATGACCTCCGTTTTCGACGAGACCACTTTTGTTGGATCCAGAATTTCAAATTATTGCTAGATTCCAATTTTCATAATTTTTGGAATCAATATGTGAGCGTGGTGAATTTAAACGTGTTTGGTTAATTTAGTTTGAATTTAATCGACTGGAAAATGTCTGTTTTTCAAATGGTCTCCAAATTTGACGAAATTAGTTTTGTTAGGACCGTATCATCAAAACATAGCCAGATTTATTTTTCTGGAATTTTTGGAGTTAGTATATGGCCCCGGTAAATTAAAATGTACGTTGATATCAATATAGAATGTTATATTAATTTATATTTTAATTTTGATGAAAACTGATCAAAACAGCTGAATCGGCTTACGAAACATATCCCATTGTATTCTAAATGGGGGTACTTGGATAGGGACGACAGGTGCTAGGCTCGATTTAGAGTTCGAAATAAAAAGTTACTTTATGGAATTAATTAATACAATTATATATTTCTCTTCCCTCCCATCTCCTATTCTAAGTCAACCCCCCCTCCCGTTCAGATCTGAAACAAACCAAAAAAGAGAGAAAGAAAAAAGCTGCGCCATCGTCCATCGCCACCCCCCCCCCCCCCACCGCGTCAGCCGTCGCCGCTACCTCCCATCCACCACCACGCCTCCTCCTCTAGCCTCTCTCCTCTCTCCAACGCCCCTCCTCTCTCTCCCCGAACCCAAAAGACCCCCAAGCCCTAGTAACCACCACCACAAGCCACCGTGGGCCCCCATTCCACTGTCTCCGACCGCCAGAGACCCCCGACCACCAGACCGCCGCCATCACCTCTCCCTGACCCAAAATCGACGTGAAACCCCACCCCCTTTCAGCGAAGACCCGATTTCTTGCAAATGAAGAGTAAGTATTTATTTTATTTTATTTATATTTATTAGTGTAAATAAAAATGTGATTAAAATAGAAAAGTTTAGATTTTTATATGAAAAAGATTTGATTTTTAATGTAGGAAAAATATGAATTTTATTTATTTAAAGATATGATTTTTATTATTTATAACGAAGTATAAAAATATGATTTTTAAATAAAACAATCTTGTTTTAAATTAAAGATGTGATTTATATATAGCATTATAAAGATGAGATTTTTGTGTGGATAACATTATAATAAAATTTTGATTTTTATAAATATAGCGTTGTGATAAATATTCGATTTTTATCATGTATGTAGCATCATAAAAATGTGAATTATATAATATTAACATCGTGTTAAAGATGCGATTTTTACACATATGGTTTTGAAGTAAAAATATGATTTTTAATGAAATAATAAATTAATTTCTTATTTTTATATAGCGATGTTAAAAATATGACTTTTAATATAAAAAATCATGTGAAACAGATTGCGATGGAACCGACTAGAATCAAATCCAAATCTGAACCATTCAGAAATAAAGAATGGAAGAGTGGATCCCAAAGGTGAGAACTCCTCACTAATTTTCTTTGTACAGTTGTTTATTTATAACTGCATATATGATCTGCTCCCCGTCGTCCACAAACCATGGACGACTTATTTGATTGTTTGGTTTGGTTGATTTATTTGTTTGGATTGGTTTGGGATGTGAAATGAATTTATGTGATAGCTTTGTGTATGGCGCGAGCCATTATTGGGCGAGGGATAAGGCTAGACCTAATCTCGGTTCTAGTATCGTGCCGTTATGACGCCAAAATTTTCTAAAATATATTAGAACAATAAAAATGCCAATTTTATTGATAAATGAACAGAATAGAATATTCATGTGTTGAATAAATAATTTATCATTGAAAATATTTTTTTTTAACGTGTATATGAATAAAATAAATATTCATTTACAAATCGGACGATTTGTTTATGTACACTGATTTGACTGATATTGTTTGGGACGATAAATTTTACACATCGCCCAACTGCGCAAATAATATTCAGTGTTTGTTGATTGAAACTCCACACGGGTGTTGGGATGATATTTAACATACACTAATCCCAATTATTTAGTTGTATGTCAATCGATTGGTTGACAAACTGTTGTAAGCGTTAAATATTTATATTTAATGCTTATGAAGTGTAGAATGCACTCTGGATGATGATTGATTGTTTATCATTGTTGTTCGATACATGTGTTGTATGAAATCCATATAAATAACATTATATGGTAATTGCCTGTGTCTAATTCCAGTTCAGAAAGAACGAATATTTTAAAATAATCAATAAAGGGTCAAAATCTGATTTTGACGTCCGATTTGGGGTGGACACGAATATATTTAAATAATCAGTAATCGTTTTGGACCTTCCTCGATGTGAAACCGCCGATGTCGCCACTGCTATAGCCCAACGGAGGAGGATCGAACCCCCTCATGTGACGCGCCACTCTGCATCCTCCCTATGCCTGCCATCATGTGGCGCTCGAGCTCACCTGATCGCCGAAAATCGGCTGCGACCGCTAGCCCTAGGTGACCCAATTACGGCCAAAACACGACGCTAACCCTCATCACCACCGTTGAATTGATAGAGCTCTCTTAGCTATAAATTTTCCCCTTTTGAACCCTTGAATTCTGCTGAACGATAGAGGAGATCGAAGGCCATCTTTTTTGGAGTGATTTTCACCATCGATTTCAAGAGCTGGCGGTGCTAAGGTGTAACAACCCGAAAATCCGAGCCATTTTAAAAATTTTATTTTGACAATTTTAATGAATTCTGATTATTTGAAATGAATTATTTTAAATGATATCAACGAGAAATTTACTTTGAATAGAATTAGAACGTATATATTTATATACGTCGTCGTTAGAATATAAATAATTATTTATAATTATAAAAGGAATTGAAAATGGCGCGGTAGTTCGATAATTCGATTTCAAAATTCAATTGAACATACCGGGCGCAAAATAAACCGGATTTCAGCGAAACAAAAAATAATATGATCTATTTGAGAATATCTTTCCAACAAATCCGAAAAATCGAAATTTCATAGCGGGGATCAAAAGATATGTCCAGTTGAAATTTCAGAATAGTCGTTATGGAATTTAGGCCCTTAAAAGTGAAGATTTTGCAAACGACCTCGGATTTCGATGAAACCACTTTTGTTGGGTCCGTGATGTCAAGTTATTACTAGATTTCAAATTTCATAATTTTTCGAATCAATATGTGAGCATGGGAAAGGAAAACGCGTTTGACCAGTTTTAGTTGATTTTAGTCGACTGAAAAATGGCCATTTTTCTAAATGTCTCAGAATTGGGCAAAACTAGTTTTGTTAGGACCGTATCGTCAATACGAAGCTAGAAAATATTTTTCAGGAATTTTTCGAGTTAGTATGTGGCCTCGGTAAATTGAAACGTGCGTTCGAATTCAATATATAGATTTATATTTTGATTTTGACGAAAACTGATCGAAATGATCGAATCAGCGTACGATACATATCCCATTGTGTTTGGAATGGGGGTAATTAGCCATGGATGACAGGTGGTGGGTTTCGTTTCGAGTTCGAAAATAAAAGTTGCTTTTTGAAGTAAATTAAATAAAATAATATATATTATATAAATTCCCTTCTCTCTCATATTTCCCTCTATCTCGCACGGAAAAAAAGAATAAAAAAAGAAAAAGAAAAATGGAGGATAGACGGAGACCGCGCGCCGCCCCCCTGATTCGGCGGCGCCGCCGCCAGGCACGGCCACCGCGCCCCAGACCAGACGCCCCTTCCCTTTCTCCCTCGCACACCCTCGCGCAACCCCCTCCCAAACCCAAACCTGCCAGTGTGCCCTAGCTCGACCCCCCTCGACCCGACCCTACCACCGCCAACCCTGCCTCCTCCTCGGCCGACCAAGGTCGCAACCCGCCCTGCGCCGCTCCAACACTCCCCCGCAGCCCCTCAGCAACCCCTCTCCCTGCCGTTCGCACAACAGACCCCCCTCGCTCTCGCTGAAAAAAAAGTAAGTTTTAATTTAGGTTTTCTATTTATTTTTAATATTTAAAATCAGTTTTAAAATCAGTTTTAAACAGTTTTAAAATCAGTTTAAAATCAGTTTTAAAATCAGTTTTAAAATCGGTTTTAAAATCAGTTTTAAAATCAGTTTAAAATTGTTTAGAAAATATAGTCGTTGCTTTGAAAATATAGTCGTTGCTTTGAAAATATAGTCGTTGTTTTGAAAATGTAGATGTCGTTGTTTTAAAAATATAGGATTGTTAGTGAATAAAAATATGATTTTTATATATAAAATAGCGAAGTAAAAATATGATTTTTTATTATAGAAGTAATAAAAATATGATTTTTAGCTTATAGTAAAGATTATATTTTTATCGTAGTAAGGACGATATTTTTAAAATAGGAAAGTTCGATATTTTTATATAGGAAAGACGATGTTTTTATATATAGAAAGGCGGGATTTTTATTTATGAAGCGAAATAAAAATTCGATCTTTATATGTGTTGTAGCGAATTAACTATATAAATAAGTGATTTTGTTTAAAATTGAATTGAGATTTTTATATAGAAAGAAGCGTTGTAAAAATAAATGAAGTAGAAATAAAAATATGATTTTTATTTATTTAGAATGAAGTGATAAAAATATAATTTTTATTTGAACAACATGAAAAGAACTGCATAGGAATTTCAAGCTAATTTAGACGGTCCAGCAGTTCAAAAGTGAAGCACGGCGGAGTGGAACCCTCGGTGAGAACTTCTCACCTTAAATTTACTTTTCTAGTTAAATATATATATATATATATACTAGGATGCAGACGGTGTTTAGTAGCACCCAACACCATCGTCCACAGACCATGGACTTGTTTGTTTGGTTGTGTAGTTGGTTAGATTATTGATTTGAATTTGATTGTTTGGTGAAATGGAATGGATTTGATTGATATGTGGATGGCGTGGGCCATTATTAGACCGGGGATAAGGCTACGCCTTGTCCCGTTTCTAGTATTGTGCCGTTATGCCGCCGAAATTTTCTAAAATAAGTTAGAAAAATAAAGATATCATTTTATTTAAAAAATGAACCGAATAGAATATTCATAGGTTGAATAAAATAATTTGGTTGTTAGAAATATATTTTTTAACGTGAATGTGAATAAATATATATTCATTTACAAACCGGACGGTTTATGTACACCTATTTGAAGGACATTGATTGGGACGATAAATTTTACACATCGCCCAACTGCACAAATAAAATCTGTGTTTGATGGTTTGAAACCCCACACGGGTAATGGGATAAAATACGGCATACACTAGTCCCAATAATTAGTTGTATGTCAATCGATGGATCGACAGGCTGTTATAAGCGTTAGTTATCTATATTTGATGCTTATACAGTGTAGTGCACTTTGGATGATGGTTGATTATTTATCGTTGCTATTATATACATGTGTTGTATGAAATCCATGTAATTAACATTATATGGTAATTGATTGGGCCTCATTCCAATTTAGAAAATAAAGAATATTATAAAATAAAGGTTCACGTGTTGACGGTACTCATCCGTTGATATTAGTCATGTGTTGAACGAAATATTTTAACAATAAAATTTACATCTTTATCATATATAAAATTAGAAACTAACTTCTTTATAAAATAAAGGTTCATGTGTTGACAGTTTTCATCCGTTGAGATTAGTCATGTGTTGGACGAAATATTTTAACAATAAAATTTACATCTTTATCATATATAAAATTAGAAACTAACGGGAAAATAGATAAGATGAGTGGTCTCCTGGATATGGATCTGATGTTGGTTTCGGCCTTCGGGGTTAATATTCAGGGAATCGTTCTCTTACTAATTTACGATTGGAGTCTGATTTGAAATCAAACGATAGATACCATAATTTTTATAAAATATATTAAGTAACAAAAATAGTCACACGTGGACAGTACTCATCCGTTGAGATTAGTCATGTGTTGACAAAAATATAGATTCATGTATTGAATAGGATAAATATTCATTTGTTGAATAGAATTACGGAATTATTCAAATATATAAAGCCATGTTGATTAGAGATGCGCTATTTTGACGCGAACGATATTTATATCGATTATATTCGTTTTTTATAATTGGATTGGATATAAAAGAAATTCGAATTGAATTGAATATATAACGAATTCGAATTGAATAGAATACATAAAAGAAATTCGAATTGAATTGAATATATAAAAGAAATTCGAATTGAATTGAATATATAAAGAAATTCGAATTGAATTGAATGTATAACGAATTCGAATTGAATACATAATGAATTCGAATTGAATTGAATATATAACGAATTCAAATTGAATTGAATATAAAACGAATTCGAATTGAATGGAATATAAAGCGAATTCGAATTCGAACTGAAAACGAATTGAAATAGAATAAAAATCGATTTGAAATGAATTCAAATTGAATCGAAATTTGAATTGAGTTGAAATGAATTTAAAACGAATTTATAAGGAAAAAATTCGATTTTGATTTGAAATTGAAATGGAAGTTAAAATTGTTTTGAAACGAATTTAAAACTATTTATAAAATTCGTTTTAAATAGAAATCGATGAAATATATATTATATATATAATATAATGGCCTGAATAGAACGCACCGCGTCACGGCAGTTCGTGAATTTCGACCATTGGCTTCGAACGGACATTACGGGAGATCCGACCGTCGGATTCTCCAAAACCGGAATCATTGGGTTCGTATCAAAAAGAGCTTTCTAACGAATATTTGAAATTTGAAATCTAACGGTTGGATTTGGAGATACGTCCAAATCAAATTTGGAAAAGGTCGCTGTAAGTGCAGTTCGATGGCCGCTGTTAGAAATCGACTGTACGGGCCTTGATAAAATTATTAAAAATATCAATAATTTGTGTAAAATCATAAGAAATGATTAGTGAAGAACTAGGATGAAAAATCCCACATTTGTAAAGATAAAAATAGATTTTTATCGAAATGAACTAGTTTTGAACTAGAATTAAAATCCAATGATTTTTAATTAAATAAATTCAATTAGAATTGATTTGTGGGTTTATCGGGAACGGTGTTTTAAATAACACTTGTTCTTTAACCCAATAATAAATAGAATGTGATTTGGGTTTATCGTGAGTTGTGTTTTAAATGACATTAGTTCTTTAACCCAGTAAAGGGAGTTTTAATGAATCTGCAATTAGATTGAAATGTGAATTGATAATTTAAATTATCAAATTTGGAAAGTGACCGAGAATGGAGTATCACCAGTTTTGCTCCAAGCGATAGTTAAATCTTTAATTAGATTTGAACGTGAAATGGTAATTAAATTTACCGATAACACCATGGTGTTAGATATGGAGTATTACAGTTTTGCTTCATGGGATGAATAGGTTGGTATTGGGAAATAAAATAAATAATTACTTCGGTGCGGTTCGCTAATCTCGACTAGTTTGGAAAACCATAGTTTGGTTTGAAATGATATCCAAAGGAAGATTAAAGAATAAATTTAAAAGAATTTATCTTTGATAAAATTAATGGGAACCTTTCCCTAAGATTATGAAATTTATAAACTAGCTGTAGGTTAGCTAAGAAGAATGGTTTCCTGGGTAATGATCTGATGTTGGTTTCGTCCTTCGGGGTTAATATTTGAGAAATTGTTCTCTTTCTGATTAACGGTTAGTGGCTGCTGAATTGGAATGAGGCGTATGTTGTGTTTGTGTAACATTTATTTACTATATACGTGGGTTGTTCGGCAAGGCCAGGTTTATACCCATTCTGAATAACCGATTCGACGATAAGTCGAAGATGATGATGGTGGTCGAAGACCGGAAGTCTTCACATCGTTTGGGTGATTACTGATGATCTTGATTGGGCTGTACACCCAAGATGAGGGAATCAGTTGGTGGTCGTCCAAACGTACTTGGAGATCGATGGATATGCGAGGAAAGTGCCTCCGGTTTCGTTCAGACCCAGAACGAACTTGTAAATGGACTGTGTATCTGACATTGGATTTTATTCTGTGTTGATCTCCATTAAATATACATTTGTTTGGCGGCGGAGAATTTATTCTCTTGCTTAACGCCCTTCTCTGAGACGCACGAGCTCAGAAGTTGAATATCGATGGACATCAGTCGCATGGCATGAATTACCTGTGTGGCACGCCTAAGTGGCAATTGATCAAGGCTTCTGTTGAAAAGCAAAGTCTTGTGGTTGATGACCAAAGCACGACCTTTGTGGCGTAGCTTTGTGTATAACGTGAATTCGCGAGCCTCACACCTCGGTATGAGTTAAAAACGGGATAAGGACTGCAGGGAGAGCACGGCGTTTCTTTCTAGCTTTGGTGGTGTCAGTGACTTATCAGCCCTGACATTTATATACTTTTCACCTATGTGGTTGTTGGATGCGAGGCGCCTCGATTTTAAGTCTGTAAGGACCGGGAAACGTGTGTTCAGGAATTGCCAATCCTCAAACGTAAGAGAGGACCAGCCCTGAAGATCCAAGGGTTGCCCAGAGTGTGTAGTCCTGAGACATTTGCTAGAGTGTCTCGAATCGGAGAGGAGCTTGCCCCTTGCCTCGACTCATGACGGAAATCCAATTTCCAATACGAGATATTTAGGTTTTAATTTTTAGAGCCTAGTATGGCGACATGATATATGGTACCCATGCCGCCTATGATTGATATTTATGATTGAAATTGTTTTGACACTATACACTTATTATAGTATCAAATGATTTGTTTTTAAAACGTACCAAGCATGTTAGGCTATTATAAGGGAAAACCCTATCCTCCAGCTTTTGTTGCATTGTGTGATGGGACCTGGGTCTTATAATAGCTTCATTTTTCGAAAAGCATTGCGTTGTTTATTCTATGCACTGGTATTCTTGGGAGGAAACCCGTTCCGTGTTATACGGCGTGGTCCCTTGAATTACTCTCTTTTAAAGTAAAGTTTTAAATAACTGTTTTAGTTCTCACACCAGTCACATGACTGGCCTGGAGTTTATTGTTTTAACCTAAACTCTGGGTCCCTTACTTACGACACGGGCAACTAGTAGTTTTGGTTTTGCGGATTTATATTCACAGAATCCTGATTTACAGCTGGAACGATGCTCGGAAAGCTCTGTATCCGTGTATTACTTTCAGTTGTGTTTTATATTGTTTTTCCGTTGCTGTGTAATTTATTGTAATCTTTGATATTTATCGAATGTAATTTATTCAATTATACTCTGTATATTCTTGTATTTGATGGAATTGTTGTAATAGCAATGAAATGTTCTTCTGTTTGTGTTCTATTTTGTCGTGTTCACAAGGTAATCCGGGCTTTCCTCACCGTGGAAGTTACGGGTTATCACAGTTGGTATCAGAGCTTTGGTTTACAGAGCTCGAGAACAAGACACATTAGAACCATACGAAAGAATTCATCAGATATTGGATTAGTAATATCCAATTAGAATGATTCGTTAGAGATAGGATAGTAGTATCCTAGAACGAGTGTGAAGAGTATATTTTTAAAATGAAACTAATTTTGTTTTGAAAATTTAAACCTTATTCAACGTATTTGAATATTTATTTGTATTGAATATGGACAGTCCAATATATAAAGATTTTGCATATACACGTCATGAACGTATATTCGAAGTTTTAATATACTGGACAGATATAGAATCACATTCTAGACACCCGGAGATGATTCTGATGATTGATATATCATCATCAGAATTTGTGTTCGTGTTTCGAAGGTATGATATCGATATATTTCCATTAGACTGGTATGAGAACCAAAACTTATATAGATAGATTTATTGTTGTGATTTGGCATCAAAAATGTGATTTTTGTATATATATCAAAAATTATAAATTTGAAACGTTAATTCACTAATTGATTGATGGTTGTGTTGTTGGTTTATTTGTTTGATAATTTTGAACCATTTAGCCTAATTGAACCGAATATTGAATTGTATTGAAAATTGGTCGCATTTGCTTGCATATAAATGTACTTACATTGAACATGTCATAGCAAGGAGGCTAGAGCAGAGAATAAAATTTGTTTGCCCTACAAATAGGTACATGTTTATCATAATTTATTGTTTTGTTTGGGTGATGATGATTTTATGAGCCGATTGGCATTTTCTTTTTCTTTTTGAGATCAGAGGGCCTGTATGGCAATTTCGGGATTTTCCCGGTGCTCCCGGTGCAGGGGAGGTTATGGCAAAAATTTTCGAAAATTTAGGGTGTTAGCCAAATTTTTGAAAAATTTGAAAAGTTCTTAGAAACTAAAAAGTTGAAGAACTTAAGCCATAATGAAAATATGGAAAGTTGAGTTGATTAGTAAACAACTTTCGACTTCGTTCCTTTTCGGGGACGAAAAGTTTTAAGTGGGGGAGATTGTAACAACCCGAAAATCCGAGCCAGTTTAAAATTTTTATTTTGACAATTTTAATGAATTCTGATTATTTAAAATGAATTATTTTAAATGATATCGACGAGAAATTTACTTTGAATAGAATTAGAACGTATATATTTATATACGTCATCGTTAGAATATAAATAATTATTTATAATTATAAAAGGAATAGAAAATGGTGCGATAGTTCGTTAATTCGATTTCAAAATTCAATTGAACATACCGGGTGCAAAATAAACCGGATTTTAGCGAAACAAAAAATAATAGGATCTATTTGAGAATATCTTTCCAATGAATCCGAAAAATCGAAATTTCATAGCGGGGATCAAAAGATATGTCCAGTTGAAATTTCAGAATAGTCGCCATGGAATTCAGGCCCTTAAAAGTGAAGATTTTGCAAACGCCCTCGGATTTCGACGAAACCACTTTTGTTGGATCCGTGATGTCAAGTTATTGCTAGGTTTCAAATTTCATAATTTTTCGAATCAATATGTGAGCATGGCAAAGGAAAACGCGTTTGACCAGTTTTAGTTGATTTTAGTCGACTGAAAAATGGCCATTTTTCTAACGGTCTCAGAATTGGACGAAACTAGTTTTGTTAGGACCATATCATCAATACGAAGCTAGAAAATATTTTTCAGGAATTTTTCGAGCTAGTATGTGGCCACGGTAAATTGAAATGTGCGTTCAAATTCAATATATAGATTTATATTTTGATTTTGACGAAAATTGATCGAAATGATCGAATTTGCGTACGATACATATCTCATTGTGTTCGGAATGGAGGTAATTAGCTATGGACGACAGGCAGTGGGTTTCGTTTTGAGTCCGAAAATAAAAGTTGCTTTTTGAAGTAAATTAAATTAAATAATATATATTATATAAATTCTCTTCTCTCTCCTATTTCCCTCTATCTCGCACAGAAAAAAAAGAAAAAGAAAAATGGAGGATAGATGGAGACCGCGCGCAGCCCCCCTGATTCGGCGACGCCGCTGCCAGGCACGACCACCGCGCCCCAGACCAGACACCCCCTTCCCTTTCCCCCTCGCACACCCTCGCGCAACCCCCTCCCAAACCCATACCTGCCAGCGTGCCTTAGCTCGACCCCCCTCGACCCGACCCTACCACCGCCAACCCTGCCTCCTCCTCGCTTGACGAAGGTCGCAACCCCCCCCCCCCCCCCGCGCCGCTCCAACGCTCCCCCGCAGCCCCTCCCCAACCCCTCTCCCTGCCGTTCGCACAACAGACCCCCCTCGCTCTCGCTGAAAAACAAAGTAAGTTTTAATTTAGGTTTTCTATTTATTTTTAATATTTAAAATCAGTTTTAAAATCAAATTAAAAAACAGTTTTAAAATCAGTTTAAAATTGTTTAGAAAATATAGTCGTTGCTTTGAAAATGTAGTCGTTGCTTTGAAAATATAGTCGTTGTTTTGAAAATGTAGATGTCGTTGTTTTGAAAATATAGAATTGTTAGCGAATAAAAATACGATTTTTATATATATAATAGCGAAGTAAAATATGATTTTTTATTATAGAAGTAATAAAAATATGATTTTTAGCTTATAGTAAAGATTATATTTTTATAGTTGTAAGGACGATATTTTTAAAATAGGAAAGTTCGATATTTTTATATAGGAAAGACGATGCTTTTATATATAGAAAGGCGGGATTTTTATATATAAAGAGAAATAAAAATTCGATCTTTATATGTGTTGTAGCGAATTAACTATATAAAGAAGTGGTTTTGTTTAAAATTGAATTGAGATTTTTATATAGAAAGAAGCGTTGTAAAAATAAATGAAGTAGAAATATAAATATGATTTTTATTTATTTAGAATGAAGTGATAAAAATATAATTTTTATTTGAACAACGTGAAAAGAACTGCATAGGAATTTCAAGCTAATTCAGACGGTCCAGCAGTTCAAAAGTAAAGCACGGCGGAGTGGAACCCTCGGTGAGAACTTCTCACCTTAAATTTACTTTTCTAGTTAAATATATATACTAGGATGTAGACGGTGTTTAGTAGCACCCGACACCATCGTCCACAGACCATGGACTTGTTTGTTTGGTTGTGTAGTTGGTTAGATTATTTGATTTGAATTTGATTATTTGGTGAAATGGAATGGATTTGATTGATATGTGGATGGCGTGGGCCATTATTAGACCGGGGATAAGGCTACGCCTTGTCCCGTTTCTAGTATTGTGTCGTTATGCCGTCGAAATTTTCTAAAATAAGTTAGAAAAATAAAGATATCATTTTATTTAAAAAATGAACCAAATAGAATATTCATAGGTAGAATAAAATAATTTGGTCGTTAGAAATATTTTTTTTAACTTGAATGTGAATAAATAAATATTCATTTACAAACCGGACGGTTTGTTTATGTACATCTATTTGAAGGACATTGATTAGGACGATAAATTTTACACATCGCCCAACTGCACTAATAAAATCTGTCTTTTAATGGTTTGAAACCCCACATGGGTAATAGGATAAAATACGGCATACACTAATCCCAATAATTAGTTGTATGTCGATCGATGGATCGTCAGGCTGTTATAAGCGTTAGATATCTATATTTGATGCTTATACAGTGTAGTGCACTTTGGATGATGGTTGATTATTTATCATTGCTATTATATACATGTGTTGTATGGAATCCATGTAATTAACATTATATGGTAATTGATTGGGCCTCATTCCAATTTAGAAAATAAAGAATATTATAAAATAAAGGTTCATGTGTTGACGATACTCATCCGTTGAGATTAGTCATGTGTTGAACGAAATATTTTAACAATAAAATTTACATCTTTATCATATATAAAATTAGAAACTAACTTCTTTATAAAATAAAGGTTCATGTGTTGAAAATACTCATCCGTTGAGATTAGTCATGTGTTGGACGAAATATTTTAACAATAAAATTTACATCTTTATCATATATAAAATTAGAAACTAACTGGAAAATAGATAAGATGAGTGGTCTCCTGGATGTGGATCTGATGTTGGTTTCGGCCTTTGGGGTTAATATTCAGGGAATCGTTCTCTTACTAATTTACGATTGGAGTCTGATTTGAAATCAAATGATAGATACCATAATTTTTATAAAATATATTAAATAACAAAAATAGTCACACGTGGACAGTACTCATCCGTTGAGATTAGTCATGTGTTGACAAAAATATAGATTCATGTATTGAATTGGATAAATATTCATTTGTTGAATAGAATAACAGAATTATTGAAATATATAAAGCCGTGTTGATTAGAGATGCGATATTTTGATGCGAATGATATTTATATTGATTATATTCGTTTTTATAATTGGATTGAATATAAAAGAAATTCGAATTGAATTGAATATATAACGAATTCGAATTGAATTGAATATATAAAAGAAATTCGAATTGAATTGAATATATAAAAGAAATTCGAGTTGAATTGAATATATAAAGAAATTCGAATTGAACTGAATATATAATGAATTCGAATTGAATTGAATATATAAAGAATTCGAATTGAATTGAATATATAACGAATTCGAATTGAATATAAAACGAATTCGAATTGAATTGAATATAAAACGAATTCGAATTGAATTGAAAACAAATTGAAATAGAACAAAAATCGATTTGAAATGAATTCAAATTGAATCGAAATTTGAATTGAGTTGAAATGAATTTAAAACGAATTTATAAGGAAAAAATTCGATTTTTGATTTGAATTTGAAATGGAAGTTGAAATTGTTTTGAAACGAATTTAAAACTATTTATCAAATTTGTTTTAAATAGAAATCGACAAAATATATTATATATATATATATATTATATATATATATATATATAATATAATGGCCTGAATAGAACGCGCCGCGCCACGGCAGTTCGTGAATTTCGACCATTGGCTTCGAACGGACATTACGGGATCAAAAAGGGCTTTCTAACGAATATTAAAATTTGAAATCTAACGGTTGGATTTGGAGATACGTCCAAATCAAATTTGGAAAAGGTCGCTGTAAGTGCAGTTCGATGGCCACTATTAGAAATCGGCTGTACGGGCCTTGATAAAATTATTAAAAATATCAATAATTTGTGTAAAATCATAAGAAATGATTTGTGAAGAATTAAGATGAAAAATCCCACATTTGTAAAGATAAAAATAGTTTTTTATCGAAATGAACTAGTTTTGAACTAGAATTAAAATCCAATTATTTTTAAATAAATAAATTGAATTAGAATTTATTTGTGGGTTTATCAGGAACAGTGTTTTAAATAACACTTGTTCTTTAACCCAATAATAAATAGAATGTGATTTGGGTTTATCGTGAATTGTGTTTTAAATGACATTAGTTCTTTAACCCAGTAAAGAGAGTTTTAATGAATCTGTAATTAGATTGAAATGTGAATTGATAATTTAAATTATCAAATTTGGAAAATGAGCGAGAATGGAGTATCACCAGTTTTGCTCCAAGCGATAGTTAAATCTTTAATTAGATTTGAACGTGAAATGGTAATTAAATTTACCGATAACACCATGGTGTTAGATATGGAGTATTACCAGTTTTGCTTCATGGGATGAATAGGTTGGTATTGGGAAATAAAATAAATAATTACTTCGGTGCGGTTCGCAAATCTCGACTAGTTTGGAAAACCATAATTTGGTTTGAAATGATATCCAAAGGAAGATTAAAGAATAAATTTAAAAGAATTTATCTTTGATAAAATTAATGGGAACCTTTCCCTAAGATTATGAAATTTAGAAACTAGCTGTAGGTTAGCTAAGAAGAATGGTTTCCTGGGTATTGATCTGATGTTGGTTTCGGCCTTCGGGGTTAATATTTAGGAAATTGTTCTCTTGTTGATTTACGGTTAGTGGTTGCTGAATTGGAATGAGGCATACGTTGTGTTTGTGTAACATTTGTTTACTATATACGCGGGTTGTTCGGAAAGGCCTGGTTTATACCCATTCTGAATAACCGATTCGACGATAAGTCGAAGATGATGACGGTGGTCGAAGACCGGAAGTCTTCACATCGTTTGGGTGATTACTGATGATCTTGATTGGGTTGTACACCAAAGATGAGGGAATCAGTTGGTGGTCGTCCAGACGTACTTGGAGATCGATGGATATGCGAGGAAAGTGCCTCCGGTTTCGTTCAGACCCAGAACGAACTTGTAAATGGACTGTGTGTCTGACATTGGATTTTATTCTGTGTTGATCTCCATTAAATATACATCTGTTTGGCGGCGGAGAATTTATTCTCTTGCTTAACGCCCTTCTCTGAGACGTACGAGCTCAGAGGTTGTATATCGATGGACATCAGTCGCATGGCATGAATTGCCTATATGGCATGCCTAAGTAGAAATTGATCAAGGCTTCTGTTGAAAAGCAAATTCTTGTGGTTGATGATCAAAGCACGGCCTTTGTGGCATAGCTTTGTGTATAACGTGAGTTCGCGAGCCTTACACCTCGGTATGAGTTAAAAATGGGATAAGGACTGCAGGGAGAGCACGACGTTTCTTTCTAGCTTTGGTGGTGTCAGTGACTTACCAGCCCTGACATTTATATACTTTTCACCTATGTGGTTGTTGGATGCGAGGCGCCTCGATTTTAGGTCTGTAAGGACCGGCAAACGTGTGTTCAGGAATTGCCAATCCTCAAATGTAAGAGAGGACCGGCCTTGAAGATCCAAGGGTTGCCCAGAGTGTGTAGTCCTGGGACATTTGCTAGAGTGTCTCGAATCGGAAAGGAGCTTGCCCCTTGCCTCGACTCATGACGGAAATCCAATTTCCAATACGAGATATTTCGGTTTCAATTTGTAGAGCCTTGTATGGCGAAATGATAGATGGTACCCATGCCGCCTATGATTGATATTTATGATTGAAATTGTTTTGACACTATACACTTATTATAGTATCAAATGATTTGTTTTTAAAACGTACCAAGCATGTTTGGCTATTATAAGGGAAAACCCTATCCTCCAGCTTTCATTACATTGTGTGATGGGACTTGGGTCTTATAATAGCTTCATTTTTCGAAAAAACATTGCGTTGTTTTTTCTATGCACTGGTATTCTTGGGAGGAAACCCGTTCCGTGTTATACGGCGTGGTCCCTTGAATTACTCTCTTTTAAAGTATAGTTTTAAATAACTGTTTTAGTTCTCACACCAGTCACATGACTGACCTGGAGTTTATTGTTTTAACCTAAACTCTGGGTGCCCTTACTTTCGACATGGGCAGCTAGTAGTTTTGGTTTTGTAGATTTATATTCACAGGATCCTGATTTACAGCTGGAACGATGCTCGGAAAGCTCTGTATCCGTGTATTACTTTCAGTTGTGTTTTATATTGTTTTTCCACTGCTATGTAATTTATTGTAATCTCTGATATTTATCGAATGTAATTTATTCAATTATACTCTGTATATTCTTGTATCTGATGGAATTGTCGTAATAGCAATGAAATGTTCTTCTGTTTTTGTTCTATTTTGTCGTGTTCTCAAGGTAATCCGGGGTTTCCTCACCCGGTAAGTTACGGCCTATCACATAAGGTTAATGAGAGAGGAAAGGGTTTTTAAATCCTTATATAAATAATATTTTATATTATTTTATTCATTTATTTCTTGTTTAACAATCCGAACTCCATATCGAACCCAACGACTGTCGCCCCTCGCTAAATACCCCCATTCTGAACACGATGCGATATCTTTCGTAAGCCAATTTGATCATTTCGATCAATTTTCATTTAAATTAAAATATAAATCCATATATATTCAATTTAAACATACATTTCAATTTACCGGGGCCACATACTGACTCTAAAAATTTTAGAAAAGTTATTTCTAGCTTCGTATTGACGATACGGTCCTAACAAAACTAATTTCGTCGAATTTAGAGACTGTTTGAAAAACGGTCATTTTATGGTCGATCCAAATTGATTGAAACTGTCAAAACACGTTTTCTTGTGCCATGCTCACATAGTGATTTCAAAAATTATGAAAATTGAAACCTAGCAATAACTTGGCATCCCGGATCTAACAAAAGCGGTTTCATCGAAAACGGAGGTCGTGTGCAAAATGGCTATTTTTAAGGGCTTTATATATATATATATATTAAAATATATATAAATTCCATAGCGACTTTTCTAAATTTTCAACTGGGCATAACTTTTTATTCCCGCTATGAAATTTCAATTTTTTGGATTCGTTGGAAAGATATTTTCAAACAGATTCAAATATTTCTTATTTCACTAAAGTCCGGTTTATTTTGAATCATGTACATTCATTTGAAATTTGAAATCGAATTTTCAAACTACCGCGCCATTTTCAATTCCTTTTATAATTAAAATAAATACTTATATTCTAACTTCGATTTAAATAAATATATACATTCCAATTCTATTCAAAAATAAATTTATTGTCGTTATTATTTAAAATAGATCATTTTGAATATTCAAAATTCATTAGAATTGCTAAAATAAAAATTTTAAATTGGTTCTAATTTTCCGGGTTGTTACAAGTTGTGTTTGGGTTTTGCATGCCCAGATGTTTTACTTATGTGGATGATAGATAGCGAGGCTCCTCGATTATATCGGTCTCTGTAAAGCCGATGGATGGTATGGTCTTTATATAGACCAATTTTACGCCCCATAGGGCGGGGAAACGTAGTGTTCGGGCTTTTTAATCCACATTGAGTGGACCGGCCCTGACGATCCAATGCTTGTCTGCGCGCTTGCCTGAGGCTGGGGCTAGAGAGTCTCGAAGCGGTAAGGACGATCCCTTGCCTTGGTTTACAGACAGAAATCCAACTTCCAATACGTGACATTGCAGTTTTGATTGTAGAGCCTAGTATTGGTGACATGATATATATCGCACCCATGCCGTCTAGGATTGATACATTTATATTTGAAGTTGTTTTATACACTATGCAATTATAGTAGTATCAAATGATTTGTTTTAAACGTACCAAGCATGTTTGGCTATTATAACGGAAAAACCTATCTGGCGGCTTACGTTGCATTGTGTGATGGGATCTGGGTCTTATAATAGCTTCATTTTTCCCAAAAAAAAGCATTGCGTTGTTTATTCTATGCACTGGTATTGTTGGGAGAAAACCCGTTCTATGTTGTACGGCATGGTCCCTTGATTTATTTTATTTTAAAGTAAACGTTTAAATAACTGCTTTAGTTCTCACACCAGTCACATGACTGACCTGGAGTTTATTGTTTTTACCTGAACTCTGAGTGCCCCAATTTTCCACAAGGGCAGCCAGTAGTTTTGGTTTTGCAGATTTATATTCACAGGATCCTGGTTAGCAGTTGGAATGATTTTCGGAAAGCTCTGTATTTGTATATTCCTTTCAGTTGTTTTCTTTCAGTTGTGTTTTGTATTATTTTCCGCTGCATGTAATTTGTAAGTCTCTGATATTTATCGAATGTATATTATTTATTCATACTCTGTATATTCTTGTATTTTGATGGAATTATTGTAGTATACAATGAAATGTTCTTTTTTTGTGTTCTGATTTGTCGTGTTCTCAACTCAATCCGGGCTTTCCTTCATGGGGAAGTTCGGGTCGCTTCATTTAGCATGAAAAATAAAAAGGAATATTTTTATTTGCATACAATTTCGAACTTCAACATGACAAATAAAAGGAACTATTTTTATTTGCATGCAATTTTTGATTTCAACATGACAAATAAAAAGAAATATTTTTATTTGTATACAATTCTATTTTAACATGACAAATAAAAATGATATTTTTATTTGTATACAATTCCTACATTAAACATGACAAATAAAAATAAACATTTATATTGGTAAACAAATTCCTATCTTTAACATGACAAATAAAAGTGAACATTTATTTGTAAACCAATTTCTATCTTTAACATGACAGATAAAAGTGAACATTTATTTGTAAACAAATTTCTATCTTTAACATGACAAATAAAAATGTGAATTTTTATTTATACATAAATTTCTATCTTTAACATGACAAATAAAAATGAAAATTTATTTGTACATAAATTTCTACCTTTAACATGACAAATAAGAATGTGAATTTTTATTTGTACACCAATTTCAATATTTAACATGACAAATAAAAAAGAATATTTTTATTTGTATACAATTTCAATATATGACAAATAAAAAAGAATATTTTTATTTGCATACAAATTCTATTTTTTTAACACGACAAATAAAAATGATATTTTTATTTGTATACAAATTTTATTTTAACATGACAAATATAAATGATATTTTTATTTGTATACAAATTCTATTTTAACATGACAAATAAAAATGATATTTTTATTTGTATACAAATTCTATTTTAAGATGACAAATAAAAATGATATTTTTATTTGTATTCAAATTATATTTTAACATCACAAATAAAAATGATAATTTTATTTGTATACAAATTCTATTTTAACATGACAAATAAAAATGATATTTTTATTTGTGTACAAATTCTATTTTAACATGACAAATAAAAATGTTATTTTTATTTGTATACAAATTCTATTTTAACATGACAAATAAAAAGAAATATTTTTATTTGTATACAAATTCTATTTTAACATGACAAATAAAATGATATTTTTATTTGTATTCAAATGCTCTTTTAACATGACAAATAAAAAGGATATTTTTATTTGTATACAAATTCTATTTTAACATGACAAATAAAAAGGATATTTTTATTTGTATACAAATTCTATTTTAACATGAAAAATAAAAATGATATTTTTATTTGTATGCAAATTCTATTTTAACATGACAAATAAAATGATATTTTTATTTGTATACGAATCTATTTTTACCATGACAAATAAAAAGAAATATTTTTATTTGTATACAAATCCTACATTAACATGACAAATAAAAATGATATTTTTATTTTGTATACAAATTTATTTTTAACATTAGAAAAAAAAGTGATTTTAATTTTGTATACAATTCTATTTTTAACATGACAAATGAAAAGAAATATTTTTATTTGTATACAATCCTATTTTTAACATGACAAATAAAAAGAAATATTTTTATTTGCATACAAATCTACAATTCTATTTTTAACATGACAAATAAAATGAAATATTTTTATTTGTATACAATTCTATTTTTAACATGACAAATAAAAAGAAATATTTTTATTTGCATATAAATCTATTTTTAACATGACCAATAAAAATGATATCTTTATTTGTGTACAAATCTATTTTTAACATGACAAATAAAAATGATATCTTTATTTGTATACAAATCTATTTTTAACATGACAAATAAAAAGAAATATTTTTATTTGTATACAATTATATTTTTACATGACAAATAAAAAGAAATATTTTTATTTGCATACAAATCTATTTTTAACATGACAAATAAAAAGAAATATTTATATTTGCAAACAAATCTATTTTTAACATGACAAATAAAAAGAAATATTTTTATTTGCATACAAATCTATTTTTAACATGACCAATAAAAATGATATCTTTATTTGTATACCTATTTTTAACACGACAAATAAAAATGATATATTTTTTTGTATACAAAACTATTTTTAACATGACAAATGAAAATGATATCTATATTTGTTTGCGAATCTATTTTTAACACAACAAATAAAACTGATACCTTTATTTGTTTGCAAATCTATTTTTAACATAACAAATAAAACTGATATTTTTATTTGTTTACAATTCTATTTTTAACATAACAAAAAAATGATATTTTTATTTGTTTACAATTCTAATTTCAACATAACAAATGAAAATGATATTTTTATTTGTTTACAATTCCTATTTTTCCATTATATTCAATTAAATCAACAGATCACCACAACAACATCAACCAATTCAAATCACATACAACAACAAACTGAATTTAACAGCATATATGTAAGAATTTCTAAACACGATAACAATTAATTAATTTTAATTATTTGAAAAGAAATCTCATAGTATAAATTATAAATGGAAATTTATAATTTATTTTCAATATGTTATGATAATAAAAAATAGATTAAAATCAACATTGACAATCGATACATGCAGTTATGAAATAAATAAATGTAAAGATATTTTAGAGAGAGAGTTCTCACATTGATCGGTTTCAGAAATCAATTAAAATGATTATTTTAATCAAATTAAAGACTTTTAATTTGATCAAAATATCAGCTAGCACCAAAATTCTTTTGGTCAGTTCCATATTGTAAATCTCATCGTTGTGATTCCAACGCAGCTGAAATTTTTGAATTTCGATTTCATACGAACAAGTTACGGTCTTATACACATTAATTACATAAATAATTTAATTTAAAAACATTAACCTTTAATCATTTTTCCTAATTAACAATTAAGGCAGCTTTCTCCTATTTGTCCTTCGTCATCGTTCCAGGACCAAGACGAACCCTTGCTCAAAGTAAAACCCCATGCCGCACCCGTAAATACACTACCGGAACCAGATCCCGATGCACACGTCGTGCGCCTTCGAACCCTCCACCTCCGCTTGGCACCATACCCAATTTGAATCCCCCTATCGCCCCATAATCGAGCTTGAACAGCAGGCATTGGAGCCCTGAAATTGTTCGATTTACCAAATGGTAGATGATCATCACCATATACATATCAAGCTTGTGAGAATCTCTATAGTTTTGGCTTTAGAAGCTTTGCAAAATAATTCATGGATTAAGAACAATTAACAAATCTAAGTGGAAACATTTCGGCCATTGAATATTGAAGTGGCGGCTGGTTAAAATGAATAAGGGTTTGAGATATTCTATATATTTATAATAAAATGTTATTAAATTCTCTAATTTGCAAAAAAACCCATTAACTCGTAATAACTCCAAATCTAGCCCAACGAATGTTACCCTTAGCCAAATACCCATACTCCGGACACAATGGACTAGGTCTCATCAGCCCATTTGATCGCCTCAGCCCATTTTTCTTTAATTTAAAATATAAAACATTTAATTATTCAATTTGATTGTACATTTTAATTTACTGGGGCCACATACAGACTCTAAAAATTCCCAAAAAATAAATCTAGCTATGTTTTGACGATATTGTCCTAAAAAATTAATTTCATCAAATTTGGAGACCGTTTGAAAAATGGTCAATTTCTGGTCGATTCGATTTAAATTTAAATTACCAAACACATTTAAATTTACTGCGCTCACATATTAAATCCAAAAATTATGAAATTTGAAACCTAGAAATAATTTGACATTCCGGATCCAACAAAAGTGGTTTCGTCGAAAACGGAGGTCGTTTGCAAAATGGTTATTTTAAGGGCTATATATTATATTAAATTCCATAGCGACTATTGTAACGTCCTAGAAATTTTGACAACTGGAATATGGAATTAATTAAAGGATTAATTATTAATAATCAATTTTATTGATATTAGGATTTGAAATCTAAGATTTAATATACTGTTTGGTGTATAAATTGAATTCGATATTTAATTCAAAATGGTTGGTTGTGAACCAAATATTTATTGTCGGATAGTTGAATTAAATTTGATTGATATTTGAATTGGTTTGAAATGCGATTGAAGAATATAAATTTTTGGATTTGAAATAAACGTTATTCAACATTTAACGGATTGGGGATTTATTTGATAAAATATATGTGTGTATTTGTGAAGAAATTAAATTCAGCATTCAAATCTGGAAGCGAACGGAGTTGTTGATAAACAAATGGGATAAAATTGGTGAACCAATATATAATTTAAAAATTAAAATAAGATTGTACACAAATGGAATCAAATTAGAATTAAATTAAATTGATTGAATTCAGAATATTGAAACAAAGAAGTACGTATAAATTATCATAATTTGTGACTATGTTTTGATACAAATATGGAGCGTTCAACGTTAATTCTTGGTATAGTTAAATATTAAGTTAAACCTTCCCCAGATATTATACACCCAAATACCACCTATCCCAGAAATATCGCGTCGACCTACATCTGATATCGCATAGCTTACCCTAAAGCCTATGTTTTAACATCATTTTTATCTTCCCCATTTCATCCCTATAATCACACCCTTCATTCCCTAAATTCCTCCGAAACAAAATCCACAAATCAAAGAAGAAAACCATTTTTTTTCCTCTTCTGAATTTTTGATGGCTGAAACTTTTCTCCAAAATTGTTCCTCCCTCCTCGGCTCTAATCAAAGTGAAACAATCGAAGACTCTTTTCCCCAAAATTGTTCTCGTGTCCAAGCCCTACATCACCACCTTCACTATCTCGCACAACCAAGAGTCATCACCGTCGAAGCCACTGTTCTCGCTGCTTTGATTTGACCTCCAGCAATTTCATGAAAATTCGAACTCTTTTTCTGCTCCAAATCCATTGTGTCAGCTCAATAACTCTACAGCTCGAACTCTTGTCGTGAGCCTCAGCTCCGCTCCATTTGTTTAAGGTGAGTTATCTCACTCACGATTAATTTTAATTTAAGTGTTATAATTTCAATAGGGGCTGAGTAAATAGTAAGATTTGGGGCTTAAATTGTTGGTTGTCACACTTTGTTAATGGACTCTGTTTGTGGGCTGTTGCATGATATTTTTGCCCCGCCTGCCGTGTGTTCGAAACCCTGAACTATGAAAATCTATTACTAACACATACCGTTCAATTGTAGCCCCTGAATCTTTTGTATATGATTAATGGGAAATTGATTCTGAAAACAATTTGTGATCTCTTGGCAATACTGTGATTCCAATTTATCCAGTTAATCATATAGACTTTCCTTATTCTCGAAGTGAATTCTTCTCTGTTATGCCAAGATATATATAGTAAAATCTTGCCAAATGTAAACTATGATTTCTGGGAAATAACCTGCTAATGAAATGACATGGGTATAGTTTGATGAAGTTGAAAATTCGAGTTCATAAATGTTTCAGAATTCGTAGGTTTAGCATATAAGGTTTCGTTAATATAGTTTTGCTGAGCTTTATGTGTTTGCCATTTCAGTAAAAAGAAAAGAAGAAGAAAAAAAATCGGTTTTGTTGTTTTCCTAAATCTCAAATCTAAAAACTCTTTGTTGACAGAATTTACTTCTAAGGGCACAAAGACAAATGCAAAAATTTTGGGTAATAAAATCCTTCAAATTTTCCGAATACTCAATGGTGGATGTTCCCATTTTTTTCTTAACTATGACATGATCACGAGCATTTATTTGTGTATTCCAAGGTGTTTTTATTAATCCCATACTCGTATACTTAAATTCATCATATGGTTTCTTCAATTACATTATTCTCATTCCAGAAAGTATCAACTGTCGGTTTCCAAAATAAAATAAAATAAAATAAAAACTGATAAGAGATGATCCTGTCTTTATGATATGATAAAGATAAAACTTTAGGGTCGGTTACCGTCTTCATAGCTTGTGCACAGTGTGTTTCTACATTTATCCTTATCCTGCATATATCAGTTTGTTGAGTTGTTTATGTACCACACTAGGGACTGGGTATCCTGAAGTTTGCATATGCCATCAATAGTAGTAAATTCTCGTAATCATATACTCTATAAGTACTGCCACTTGTTTAATAAGACAATAGGAATGTTACCATAATAAAGGTAAGATGAAAACTAAACTGGAATTCTGAACTGCATTTACTTCCTACAATATTTAAGGTTGTTTATATGGTTGGACATCTATATAGGAATGTCTCGCTTTAAAAATGAGTCTGTTGTTTTATTTTTTCATGGCTTCCTTGAACTTGAGGTACATTGTTGCCACAATTTATGTAATGTCCTGCATTTTTATCGGTTTGCATTTGAATATTTAAATCAATTTAAATATTGAAATGGTAATATAAGCGGATTTATATTTTAATTAAAACAGAGTTGAATGTATAAAATTATATATTAAATATAATCGAGCCCGTAATATAGCGGTAGTTTGTAATTTAACGTTCTGAACTTCAACTGACTGTACATGACCCGTTATTAGTCGGATTTCTTCGAAACAAGAAAAGCTGGAATCTATTGAACTATATTTTTCTAATGGAAGTGAAAAACCAAGATTTCGTCTTATAGATTGCAAGATATGTCCAAATCAAATATTCAGAAAGTCGCTGTAGAATCGTTTATCGACCGTAACAGTTTATTTGATATAAATAGATACCGATTGCAAATCTGGACAAGATTCTTTTGAGGCGTAGTGATAAATTAATTTTTAGAATTTTGCTATAATTTTTAATTAATTAAATACGCAACTTTTTATTTGGAGTATTTTGCACCCTATATCGATATTTTGAGGTTTCACAATATGAGTTAACCTACCGGTATTATTATATTTTTGGGATCGTGACACCCCACTGAGCACAAATGTACTCTTAATTATGTCTGTAACAACTTATACGTGAATGGAATTTCCATAACAAGGTGCGTAAAACTTTATAACTTAAAAATTAGAAACTAAGTAAATGAAGATTTTTAAATGTGTACCATATGCCTATAGTCCTAAAACAAGCTACCTACTCTAGAATAAATTAAAATAAAACATCACCTACAGTTTTCTTACGTGCAAAGTAATAGCACGTCCTACCTAATGTAGGATGCTAGCTAATTTAATTCAGACATACATATATAAATAGCCACGTTCCTTCTACCTAACACCTATTGCTTTGTATCAAAGCAAACAGCCATACCCTATACTATATCCCTATAGCTTAACAATTAAGCTTTCTTTTACCCTATATATTACACCAAGCCTTTGCTCTTCTCGTTCAAGGCACTTTGCAAAACAAAAGAATGGTGATCTGTGCAACATGTAAAATCTAAACCACTTCATTCTTCCATTTTAACCTCGAAATGCAAAGCTATCCCCTCAAACTTCTTTTCCCTCTTGTCTGTGTTCTTTTCTTTTATATATACTCGAGCAACAAGACAAGCTCGTTTGTGAGCAGTAGTGTGAAGTAGCAGTAGTATAAGGCTCGGAGAAACTGATTATAGCCGGAGATAGGAGAGGAATATGTACAGAAAATGGCACTAAGTGTGGACGTGTAATAGTGGTGAGGACGTTCATGAAAAATAGTTCATCCATGAGATGTGTTCATAAGGGTAGTGTGGAATCCGGTTTGGGTAATGGTAGGAAAAACAGTTGCAGCCATTTCATTTTTGAGTGAAGTGATGGGGTTTATTTTGTATACGGTGGTCCGGAGTTTTTGTAGCGGAGCAGCTCGTTAATATAGGGGATTGGCGAGTTTGTAATATACTGGAAGTTTGGTTGTATTTTTAGGTGATGGCGTGAAGTGTATTATCAGTCATGGGGAAAAACGAGTAGTAGTAATGTTGTAGGAGGTAGTACGGAAGAAGCATGCACCTGTTTGTGGAAAACGTAAGGAAGTGACGTGAGCTTCTGATGGCGTTGTCACTTGTCAGGTGGAGCTTGGCACTTGCGAGTTGAGCTATGTGGAGACTGGAGGATCATTGAGCGCATGATGTGGGAGACGCTAGCGAGGACGAGATCTCGTTCAGTGGTCTGGAACGACTGTGGCAAAGTCAGAATCATCAGGGGAAGTGTTCGGTAGTGGAGGAGTTGCGTTCCTGTTGTGGTGTTAGTATAGTTAAGAAAAGAAAAGTATGGAATGGGGAGATTTACGGGGAAGGAACTATGTTTTACAGTTTGAAATGTTGAAATGGGAAGTCCTGGTTTTAGTGGAGGAGCTTGTTGTGAGGGTGACGTCTCCATATAGGCAGAGCTCGAGTGCTAGAGGTGGCAGCAAGCGTTGGAGCTTGGGCGAAGTTTTGTACAGGGAAATGGGCTATTCACGGCGGAAGTAATGAGATGTTGTTATGGTGTGGTAGTTTTGTTTGGAAAAGAGAGAAGAACGGCATGAGGAGTTTACACAGTATCGGGGTCATTATGTTTGTTGGAGAAGGGTAGTTTGTTACGAGAAGGAGGAGCACGATGTAAGGTGCTGTTTGGTCACAGTAACACTGTTCAAGAGCGTGGGTTTAATTGACCTGATGGGCCGAATTGACATTGTGCGTGACCCAGTTTTATTATAAAAAAGCATATATATATATATTGGAAAAAGAAAAGAAAGTAAATAAAAGCCCAAAATAAAAGGAAAGCCAGAAACGAGAATTTAGCAGATCAGGCTATGTAGCTACATGAGAAGCAAATGCAGGAGTTTATATAAGTAAAGAAGAAACTATGTTGGATTAATTCGAACGATATAATTAAGAAGGAGAAGACGCGGTACAAGAGCAGTTTAGGTGGATCAGAATGTTAAGGACCAAGAATTAAAATGTTTGACAAACGATACATCACTTTGAAGTCATACGAAAGCTGGCGACGCGATGAAGTCGGTTTAGAGCAATTCAAAGCACGTTGAATTTATGGCAGAACCAAACGTCTAGTTTAATCGACTGACACAAATCGTTATTTAACGGTTAACGTGCAAAGATGAGTAAAATCACTAACTCTGATCTATTTTAAAATATTATAATTATATTTTAAATATTGATTGAATGTTGTGTGATGGTCGTTTAGGTAGATCATAATTAAATTGGTTGAAATATATATAATTGCATATGTTGGATACTGATTCCGTTGATTAAAATACCCCCTAGTAGGAATCAGTGCAAATTGTTTGACTAACATCTGTGGATGCGGGAAACAGGTTGGAGGAATCCAACCGGATTCCATAATATTTAAATGTGCTGTTTGTTTTATGTATATGCATTGTTTGAACCCAAATGACAGTAAAACCCCATGTGAATATGGATGTTGAATGGAAATTCAACATTTGTTTGATTAAATAAATGGACGATATCGATTAAGAAGGTGACAACAGTCGACCATAAAACCCATCGGTTGTTAAGGAGTTGATTGGCCATCAGGCAAATCAACGAAGATAATTATAAAAATTTATATTTTTATAAATAAAGCGAAGTTTTAAATTATAATAGAAGTTATATTATAAACCTGTATTTTAGGGTTTGTTTTTATAGAATAAATGAAAACGATTATTGACATTTTAATAAGTTTATAAAGTAGAAATTATCCTACGATTAAATATTATAAACCAGTATTTTAGGGTCCTTGTAAAGAAGTTATAAATAGAATTGTGGTAGGAAGTTAAAGCGAATGTTAATGTTTAAAGTAAATAATCATAAACAACGAAGATATCAAAGTACGAATATGGTGTTATAAAACCATATTCCAAAATAAAACAAGGAAATATGAGTTGATGAATATTATAAGTAATAAGGGATTAGAATACAGATATCTGTTCTAAGGTTAGAAGGTTGTCGATCAAGGCCTGAGAGATAAATAGAATACCCCAACTTGAACGGCTTCACTATTATTGAGGAACGATATCAGTTTGTAACGAAAAGGAATGTCAAGATTTTTATAAAGGAAATATGGTAGCATATTGCAAGTCTTAAAACTATAGCGATAAAATAACGCTGTTGACTAGGCTTAAGCGTGACTGTTATGTCGAGATTAGTTATAAAGGAGAAGATTACAGCGTATGACAAGTTTTGAAATGTAACGATAAATTAACGCTGTTAACCAAACTTAACCATGATCTTTATATATAGCAGCACTTCCTAGGGAATGGAAACAGTTTGGTTTGAAATCCACTTATTCTAAAAGTAGTAAATAACGATGTCTGTCCAAAGAAATATAAGAATGAGTTAGAAAGAGATATTGGAAAATTGTTTCAGAAAGCAAAGACATCAATTCGATATTCGAAATATGATTAGAATTAGACCACTAGGATTTGGAATTTTAATTCGACGAGGTCAAATGTATTAAAGTAAATCATTTTTAGGAATTATAATCTGATAAGATAATTAACATTTAGTTTTAAACAAATAAATGTTAATAGGATAGGAATCGATATTTAGTTATAAACTTGATATTGATTTGATAAAAAGTTGACTTAGAAACAGAGTTTATAAAGTGGAAAGTTAGAAAGAGATTTCGGTAAACAAGAAAAGGGGAATTATTATGTGAATAAAGAGTTATATGATAAAGATGTTCAGATTTCTATAATGAGGGATAGTATTCACGATTCAAAGTGAATAATGTTTAAAATTGAACGTTGGGCCGATTAAAAGGGTTAAAATGGAATTGGAAATATTTTTCCAATATAATTAGAGTATATTATCTAAGTGTAGGAAATAAAGAACGTGAAGAGAATTGAAATGCTTCGAACATTAATAACGTATGTTTTCTGGAACATGAAAGAATAAGAGTTTATAATAACTTGAAATGTTTTCCAAGAAGTGTAAAAAGGCTAAAACGGGTTTGAGAAATATCTAGTAAGATATGGGAATTCGAATAATAAAAACGAGTGTTAAATAAAAAATACCCATGTTTGTGTGATTTCTAGTTATACATTTGAATGAATGTTGTTTTTACTTCGATGGTTAAATAACCGACTATCGAAGTGTTTTGACCATCGTTGCCAATATGGAGAGACCGGTTGGATATATTATCCGGAAACCACTCCGTATAGGCATAAGCGCTGCGAATTATATTACGGTGAAGAAAATTGAAGACGAAGTGAAATGCAAGGGTCGTCCAGTCCCAGAATAGTGCTTTCTGTTTGTCCAGTCCCAGGACAACTTGTATGGACGAGTGTCTGACAGAGTATTTCCAACGGTCACACCGCTGATTTTTACGAATATACCAAGTTGGTGGGGAGGAGGTAACTTCTCTTTATTCTACACCCTGTGTGCATTTGTGTAATCAACATGTGATTACGGATTTGACAATGTGGCGTTCAAAGTTAATGGTGATCAGATGTTCTGAAGATAGACGTAGCCTCTAGCCTCACAACCAGGAAATAATAAAAGTTGGGCTAGGCAGCATGGCTAGTTGGTCATCTCCAAGCAGGGTGTATTGTCACCGATCTAGAGAAAATTCATATTTGTTCTTCTTTTCGATTCTATATCTTCGGATGACGGTTGGATGTCCTACAACCGTGGTGGCAGTATATTCGCGACACTCAAGCTAAATGAGTGAGCGGTCATGTGTGGCCGGGTTGCAAGACGTTTTTGTTGAACCCAGGTGTATCCCCTCCAGAGTACACTATTCGGAAGGTGCTCCTATACCTTGTCTGTTGGAATCCAATCTCCAATAAGAGCCCTGCGGTTTATGATTTTATACTATATATATATGCAGCGTGAGAGGCAAGCGTTCCGCTACTTGGATATTTATGTGTTTAGACATTATCATAATATCACTGGTTTTGATATCAAATTATTTTGGACTATAGTAAGGTAAAAACCGTCCATGTTTATGTGTGGACTGGTCTTACTATTATCTTTTTGTTTCAAAAGGATTTTCAAAGTTAAACAGTATGTTTGGAATTTACTCACACCAGTCCCATGACTGACCCGGAGTTTATTTTGTTTGTTTTCCCTAAACTCTTGGGTGCCCAAATTTGTACGGGCAGTCAAGTGTTTTAGGCTTTTACAGATTCACTCAGAGGAGTTGGAAGCACAAGGCTTCACCATAGATTAGTTAGAGATTATTTCCGCTGTGATATATATATATATATATGTGAGTTGTACTATGGTATATGGTATGTATACAATACAGTTTTGTAATTCAAAGTTATGTTATATAATACATTTTATTTGTTCCGCTGTGAGTTCGTGTTTACTCTGATTTTGTTCGGTTAAGTTCTTCTTCTTCTATTCTATTAGTTCTATCTTTTCTTTCTCACCCTCTAAATTCTTTCTATTAATGATCTGAACTTTCGTGCATTTTGAGTTGAATGTATAGGATATTAGTCAACTCAAATTGGTATGGAATTTCGGGCCACTACATTTGGTATCAGAGCTGAAGGCTAAGTGATTACCTTGGCTCTGTGGCGTAACTTAGTAGAGATGGGGTTAGTAATACCCTAACTTGAGTTCGAGTGTACATATATGAGCGCGTATTTGTAAGTTAATATAAAAACTGTTTTATATTGTGTTGACTAGTCAGTCGAGTAGTTTATAAATTCTGGTCGAAGCCATAATGCAAACTGTGTCGATAGGTGTTTCTAAACTCTTGAACAGAGTCATTTGACACAGTATGTTTTGAAAGAGGGTAAATAAAGAAAATTCTACCCAAAATATATTTTGATATAAAAGGAATATATATCTTGAGATTATTATAGTATATTGGATGTGTCGATCATTATAATGATTAAATAAGATTTATAATTGAGTTGGTTATATAAATAACCAAATCGAATTATTATATAAGTATAATATGAAAAATCAGATGAACTGAATCTGAATTTTAAAAACTAGAATTGAAATAAAACTCTAGAAACTTGAAAAAAAAAACTAGAAATAATATTTGGATTAAATATATGGGAATTTTAGAATCCTGGGAGATTTGAAATTGTTTTACGAGTATGGTAAAAGATATTTTGATGAAATTTCAAAATGAAATGTTTAAAAATGAGTTTGTGCGTAATATGGTATTGAACTCACTTCGGCGGCTAGAAAATAATACCGATGATGGATCACGACATCATTAGTGTTCATTTTCGAGTTTCTAAATGACGAATTACTACCAGAGATTTTGTTTTGAATTGTTTTAAGAAAATAAGTTGTTCGGAAATTCAAATGTTTTGAATTTCTATTATTATATAGATTTCAAACTGATTTGAAATAAAACCCTGGATTTTGAATCCCAGAATTTAAAATTTACTTATGAAGTAAATAAATAGAAAATTTAACTAAGTTAAATAAAATTGGTTTGGATTAGAGGTAATCTGGAATTGAATCGAATTGGTGAGTAAAAATTTGGAATTGAAATTTGAATTGAAGTTTGAAATGGAATTTTACTTGAGCATAAGGAAGTGATTGTTTTAAGGATAAGTTGATTAGAGATTAAATGGAAATGCATTTGTATATGCTAATAGGGCAACAAATGGAATAGAAAAGAGTCGAATGCCCGATAAAAAGGTATAAGTTTACAGTATATTTGGGTATGAGATTTTTGAGCTACTTTGAAAAGTCATTTGGCTGTTTGATTTAGAAAAGGCCCAAAGTGGCGAGTGGTAGTAGCACTGAATGAGCCATGCAGAGGAGATACTGACAAAATTCTTCGAAAATTTGAGCTGTCAGGAAATTTTCAGAATTTTGAAAATATTCGAAATAAGAAGGAATTAATATTTAATTGGAATTAATCAGTTCAGTTAAAACTGAAATTATGAAGTAAACCAAAAAGATCTTTAACCTGTTTACAACAGAGATTGTAGCATTTTCTCCATCTTAGCAATTTCGAGGACGAAATTATTTTAAGGGGGAAGGAATGTAATGTCCCGCATTTTTATCGATTTGCATTTGAATATTTAAATCAGTTTAAATATTGAAATGGTAATATAAGTGGATTTATATTTCAATTAAAACAGACTTGAACGTATAAAAATATATATTAAATATAATCGAGCCCATAATATCGTGGCAGTTCGTAATTTAACATTCTGAACTTCAACTGAGTGTACATGACCCATTATTAGTCGGATTTCTTCGAAACAAGAAACGATGGAATATGTTGAACTATATTTTTCTAATGGAAGTGAAAAACCAAGATTTCGTCTTATAGATTGCAAGATATGTCCAAATCAAATATTCAGAAAGTCGTTGTAGAATCGTTTATCGACTGTAATAGTTTATTTGGTATAAATAGATACCGGTTGCAAATCTAGATAAGATTCTTTTGAGGCGTAGTGATAATTTAATTTTTAGAATTTTGCTGTAATTTTTAATTAATTAAATACGCAACTTTTTATTTGGAGTATTTTGCACCCTATATAGATATTTTGAGGTTTCACAATATAAGTTAACCTACCGGTATTTTTGGGATCGTGACACCTCACTGAGCACGACTGTACTCTTACTTCTGTCGTAACAACTTATACGTGAACGGAATTTTCCGTAACAAGGTGCGTAAAACTTTATAACTTAAAAACTTAGAAACTAAGTAAATGAAGATTTTTAAATGTGTACCATACGCCTATAGTCCTAAAACAAGCTACCTACTCTAATATAAATTGAAATAAAACATCACCTACAGTTTTCTTACGTGCAAAGTAATAGCACGTCCTACCTAATGTAGGATGCAAGCTAATTTAATTCAGACATACATATATAAACAACCACGTTCCTTCTACCTAACACCTATTGCTTTGTATCAAAGCAAACAGCCATACCCTATACTATATCCCTATAGCTTAACAATTGAGCTTTCTTTTACCCTATATATTACACCAAGCCTTTTGCTCTTCTCGTTCAAGGCACTTTGCAAAACAAAAGAATGGTGATCTGTGCAACGTGTAAAACCTAAACCACTTCATTCTTCCATTTTAACCTCGAAATACAAAGCTATCCCCTCAAACTTCTTTTCCCTCTCGTTTGTGCTCTTTTCTTTTATATATACTCGAGCAACCAGACAAGCTCGTTTGTGAGCAGTATTGTGAAGTAGCAATAGTATAAGGCTCGGAGAAACTGATTATAGCCGGAGATAGGAGAGGAATATGTACAGAAACTGGCACTAAGTGTGGACGTGTAATAGTGGTGAGGGTGTTCATGAAAAATAGTTCATCCATGAGAAGTGTTCATAAGGGTAGTGCGGAATCCAGTTTGGGTAATGGTAGGAAAAATAGTTGCGGCCATTTCATTTTTGAGTGAAGTGATGGGGTTCATTTTGTATACGGTGGTCCAGAGTTTTTGTGGCGGAGCAGCCCGTTAATATAGGGAATTGGCAAGTTTGTAATATACTAGAAGTTTGGTTGTGTTTTTAGGTGATGGCGTGAAGTGTATTATCAGTCATGGGGAAAAACGAGGAGTAGTAATGCTGTAGGGGCAGTAGGGAAGAAGCATGCACCTATTTTGTGGAAAACGTAAGGAAGTGACGTGAGCTTGTGACGACGTTGTCACTTGTCAGGTGGAGCTTGGCACTTGCGAGTTGAGCTATGTGGAGACTGGAGGATCATTGAGCGCATGATGTGGGAGACGCTAGCGAGGACGAGATCTCGTTCAGTGGTCTGGAACGACTGTGGCAAAGTCAGAATCATCAGGGGAAGTGTTCGGTAGTGGAGGAGTTGCGTTCCTGTTGTGGTGTTAGTATAGTTAAGAAAAGAAAAGTATGGAATGGGGAGATTTACGGGGAAGGAACTATGTTTTACAGTTTGAAATGTTGAAATGGGAAGTCCTGGTTTTAGTGGAGGAGCTTGTTGTGAGGGTGACGTCTCCATATAGGCAGAGCTCGAGTGCTAGAGGTGGCAGCAAGCGTTGGAGCTTGGGCGAAGTTTTGTACAGGGAAATGGGCTATTCACGGCGGAAGTAATGAGATGTTGTTAAGGTGTGGTAGTTTTGTTTGGAAAAGAGAGAAGCACGGCATGAGGAGTTTACACAGTATCGGGGTCATTATGTTTGTTGGAGAAGGGTAGTTTGTTACGAGAAGGAGGAGTACGATGTAGGGTGCTGTTTGGTTATAGTAACACTGTTCAAGAGCGTGTGCTTTAATTGAACTGATGGGTCGAATTGACATTGTGCGTGACCCAGTTTTATTATAAAAAAGCATATATATATATATATATATATATATATATATTTATTGGAAAAAGAAAAGAAAGGAAATAAAAGCCCAAAATAAAAGGAAAGCCAGAAAAGGGAATTTAGCAGATTGGACTGAAGTTGGAGAGATACGGTTGGAAGTAAATATGGAACTAATATAAGTGTTTGAGGAACAACTTGGCAAGGGATGTATGAAGAGTTGCATTGTATTAGTGAGGACAAGTTTCCAAGAAGCTACATGAGAAGCAAATGCATGAGTTTATATAAGTAAAGAAGAAACTATGCTGGATTAATTCGAACGATATAATTAAGAAGGAGAAGACGCGGTACAAAAGCAGTTTAGGTGGATCAAAATGTTAAGGACCAAGAATTAAAATGTCTGACAAAAGATACGTCACTTTGAAGTCGTACGAAAGCTGGCGACGCGATGAAGTCGGTTTAGAGCAATTCGAAGCACGTTGAATTTATGGCAGAACTGAACGTCTGGTTTAATCGAATGACGCAAATCGTTATTTAACGGTTAACATGCAAAGGTGAGAAAAATCACTAACTCTAATATATTTTAAAATATTATAATTATATTTTAAATATTAATTGAATGTTGTGTGATGGTCGTTTAGGCAGATCACAATTAAATTGGTTGAAATATATATAATTGCATATGTTGGATACTGATTCCGTCGATTAAAATACCCCCTAGTAGGAATCAGTGCAAATTGTTTGACTAACATCTGTGGATGCGGGAAACCGGTTGGAGGAACTGGATTCCACAATATTTATATATGCTATTTGTTTTATGTATATGCACTGTTTGAACCCAAATGACAGTAAAACCCCATGTGAATATGGATGTTGAATGGAAATTCAACATTTGTTTGATTAAATAAATGGACGATATCGATTAAGAAGGTGACAAGAGTCGACCATAAAACCCATCGGTTGTTAAGGAGTTGATTGGCCATCAGGCAAATCAACGAAGATAATTATAAAAATTTATATTTTTATAAATAAAGCGAAGTTTTAAATTATAATAGAAGTTATATTATAAACCTATATTTTAGGGTTTGTTTTTATAGAATAAATGAAAACGATTATTGACATTTTAATAAGTTTATAAAGTAGAAATTATCCTACGATTAAATATTTTGATAATTATTTTAAGACAAACAATTTAGAAATATTATTAGATTAAATATATTAATCTAATGGTAAGAAGTGATTAAAATCAGTTAACGAATTTACTAATGGAATGATGTTGATATAAATCAACTGTTTAATTGAAAAATGATTATTAGATTAAATGGGTCCTTATAAAGAAGTTATAATAGAACTGTGGAAGGAAGTTAAAGCGAAGTGTTAATGTTTAAAATAAATAATCATAAACAACGAAGATTTCAAAGTATGAATATGGTGTTATAAAACCATATTCCAAAATAAAACAAGGAAATAAGAGTTGATGAATATTATAAGTAATAAGGGATTAGAATACAGACTTATATCTGTTCTAAGGTTAGAACATTGTCGATCAAGGCCTGAGAGTTAAATAGAATACCCCAACTTGAACGGCTTCACTATTATCGAGGAACGATATCAGTTTGTAACGAAAAGGAATGTCAAGATTTGTATAAAGGAAATATGGTAGCATATTGCAAGTCTTAAAACTATAGCGATAAAATAACGCTGTTGACTAGGCTTAAGCGTGACTGTTATGTCGAGATTAGTTATAAAGGAGAAGATTACAGCGAATGACAAGTTTTGAAATGTAACGATAATTTAATGCTATTAACCAAACTTAAGCGTGATCTTTATATACAGCAGCACTTCCTAGGGAATGGAAACAGTTTGGTTTGAAATCCACTTATTCTAAAAGTAGTAAGTAACGATGTCTGTCCAAAGAAATATAAGAACGAGTTAGAAAGAGATACTGGAAAATTGTTTCAGAAAGCAAAGACATTAATTCGATATTCAAAATATGATTAGAATTAGACTATTAGGATTTGGAATTTTAATTCGACGATGTCAAATGTGTTAAAGTAAATCATTTTTAGGAATTATAATCTGATAAGATAATTAACATTTAGTTTTAAACAAATAAATGTTAATAGGATTGGAATCGGTATTTAGTTATAAACTTGATATTGATTTGATAAGAAGTTAACTTAGAAACTGAGTTTATAAAGTGGAATAGGAATATAAAAGTTAGAAAGATATTTCGGTAAACAAGATAAGGGGAATTATTACGTGAATAAAGAGTTATACGATAAAGATGTTCAGATTTCTATAATAAGGGATAGTATTCACGATTCAAAGTGAATAATGTTTAAAATTGAACGTTGGGCCGATTAAAAGGATTAAAATGGAATTGGAAATATTTTTTCAATATAATTAGAGTATATTATCCAAGCGTAGGAAATAAAGAATGTGAAGAGAATGGAAATGCTTTGAACATTAATAACGTATGTTTTCTGGAATATGAAAGAATAAGAGTTTATAATAACTGGAAATGTTTTCCAAGAAGTGTAAAAAGGCTAAAATGGGATTTGAGAAATATCTAGTAAGATATGGGAATTCGAATAATAAAAACGAGTGTTAAATAAAAAGTACCCATGTTTGTGTGATGTCTAGTTATACATTTGAATGAATGTTGTTTTTACTTCGATGGTTAAATAACCGACTATCGAAGTGTTCTGACCATAGTTTCCAATACGGAGAGACCGGTTGGATACATTATCCGGAAACCACTCTGTATAGGCATAAGCGCTTCGAATTATATTACGCTGAAGAAAATTGAAGACGAAGTGAAATGCAAGGGTCGTCCAGTTCCAGAATAGTGCTTTCTGTTTGTCCAGTCCCAAGACAACTTGTATGGACGAGTGTCTGACAGAGTATTTCCAACGGTCATGCCGCTGATTTTTACGAATATACCAAGTTGGTGGGGAGGAGGTAACTTCTCTTTATTCTACACCCAGTGTGCATTTTTGTAATCAATGTGTGATTACAGATTTGACGATGTGGCATTCAAAGTGAGTGGTGATCAGATGTTCTGAAGATAGACGTAGCCTCTAGCCTCACAACCAGGAAGTAACAAAAGTTGGGCTAGGCAGCATGGCTAGTTGGGTCATCCCCAAGCAGGGTGTATTGTCACCGATCTAGAGAAAATTCATATTTGTTCTTCTTTTCGATTCTATATCTTCGGATGACGGTTGGATGGCCTACAACCGTGGTGGTAATATGTTTGCGACACTCAAGCTAAATGAGTGAGCGGTCATGTGTGGCCGGGTTGCAAGACGTTCTTGTTGAACCCAGGTGTATCCCATCTAGAGTACACTATTCAGAAGGTGCTCCCATACCTTGTCTGTTGGAATCCAATCTCCAATAAGAGCCCTGCGGTTTATGATTTTATACTATATATATGTGGAGCGTGAGAAGCAAGCGTTCCGCTACTTGGATATTTATGGGTTTAGACATTATCATAATATCACTGGTTTTGATATCAAAGTATTTTGGATTATAGTAAGGTAAAAACTGTTCATGTTTATGTGTGGACTGGTCTTACTATTATCTTTTTGTTTCAAAAGGATTTTCAAAGTTAAACAGTATGTTTGGAATTTACTCACACCAGTCCCATGACTGACCCAGAGTTTATTTTGTTTGTTTTCCCTAAACTCTTAGGTGCCCAAATTTGTACGGGTAGTCAAGTGTTTCAGGCTTTTACAGATTCACTCAGAGGAGTTGGAAGCACAAGGCTTCACCATAAATTAGTTAGAGATTATTTCCGCTGTGATATATATGTGAGTTGTACTATGGTATATGGTACGTATACAATACAGTTTTGTAATTCAAAGTTATGTTATATAATATATTTTATTTGTTCCGCTGTGAGTTCGTGTTTACTCTGATTCTGTTCAGTTAAGTTCTTCTTCTTCTATTCTATTAGTTCTATCTTTTCTTTCTCACCCTCTAAATTCTTTCTATTAATGATCTGAACTTTCATACATTTTGAGTTGAATGTGTAGGATATTAGTCAGCTCAAATTGGTACGGATTTTCGAGCCACTACAGTTTATTACTGCACCTATACCATATTTGATAAACTTTGCTATGTCACAAGCCATTTCATAGCTATGAATAGCTACTCCTATTGATCCGTATATATGATTTTACGATAATTGACTTGGGTCTTCAAAAATACATTAGTATTACTCTTTGTCATATGGACCTAAGACTACTTTTTCTTATAGTATATTTGTCTGTTGCTATATGCTATTGTGTATTGATATATGCTATGTTGCATACTCATCACACATTAACGCAAAGCATGGAAGCCTTTAGTTATATACATATTCGAACCTGGTATGTTGTGCATTTAAATTTGCTAAGTCATTTGCAGTGTTTCCATGTTACCGTGTGCATTCAATCTTGCAAACCCGTTTGGAGTTATG
Source organism: Allium sativum (assembly GCA_030737875.1). Taxonomy (NCBI): domain Eukaryota; kingdom Viridiplantae; phylum Streptophyta; class Magnoliopsida; order Asparagales; family Amaryllidaceae; genus Allium; species Allium sativum. The sequence continues at coordinate 251,848,170 of CM060927.1, read as the reverse complement.
TGGCTCATTTATTATCATGTTCTTTTCAAAGAAAAAAAAACTCAAATGTTTATGTGTATTCCAAGAAGCAGGGTATTTTTATAATATCATATTGTTTTCTATGCAGGGTATGACGTACATGACAATTAGAATAATGGCCTTGAATGAATAAACATGGATAGATTCATGCATATGCATACCCCTGTCTCACGCATATGTATACTTAGTTGTAAATCTTAAACTTTTGGTTAAATGGCTCATTCACATACCCACTAGAAATTATATAATACTTTATGCAGTAGCTTACATGTTATATGTTGATCCAGTTTTAAATAAGTACATATTTGTTCCCATATTTGTTGAGACTTTTCCATCATATTGCAAAACTAGAAACTTGAACTGTATATAAGGTTTTACTCTTTTTGTTTATTTTGGCAAATGTATGTTAGTGAATTTATGTATTTCAATCTGAATATAAAACCGGAAATTGTATAAACCAGTAATCAAAATATAGGAAGTGAATTACCCATTGAGATTTTTTAGCATATAAACACACACATATATATAGATGCGTCTATGTGCTCATATTTGTTTTCCAAAAGCACTATGTAAACCTGGAAGAAGAGATAACAGTGGACATATGATATTAAGGGATGTGTAGAAACAAGCTAGTCACACATTCACATGCATAGGACTGTTTTGGCGTTTGACAGACAACACATTGATACGATTGCCGAGTCATGTAATACATGCGTGCAGTACCCCTTTACGGTATAATTCAGCAGTGTATTTTTGGTCACTCGTGTTGTAATCATACTACAGTATTTTAACTTTTTCTTAGGTTCAAAATTTCATTTTGTACTATAATTTTTACGTTTCCAAATGATGGTAGCAGTACACTATTTTTCTATATTTAACACCCTGATGGAGAAATGTGTTATTTTGTTCTGGGATGCACTTCCACGTTTTGGCATAGGACTGTCGAATTGAATATGGTGTTGGAAAATATCAACTGTGTTAGCCAAAGTTGATAGTTTTTATCCACATGTAATAAATAACGTATTTTTAAATTATCATCATTATTGGGTGCCTAAGGCATACGAGATTTCTTGCCTATTTTTCCTTGCTGGATTGTGACTATGGACACGCTGCTTTGTTGAGCCATGCCTATCACTCTATATATATATATATATATATATATATATAGAAATTATTTAGATGCCTGGATGCACGTCATTGAGTAAATTTTAACTAAATACACTCATCTTCTATGTAGGCCAGCCTTGTTAAATCCTAGAATATCTTAGTTTGAGGTGCTGACTATATATTGAAGACATAACGTATGAATGAGAAATCTAAATGTTAATATTTGAGTTTGGATAAACTATTTATTTCAGCTTATATTAAAGTTAATCTACTTGAACTATGATTAATCCTGACTCGAGCGTTTTGTGGTTTTGCATGGAACGCTCGGGTCAGACCCGAGCATTACAGATTTAAAGATTACAGCTTAGGATTTAGGGATTAGCGAAGTTGGGATTCCGAAGACGGCGCGCTCTAAAGTTTAAACCAGTAAATATTTTTCAGTATTCAAATTATATTTTCAGTTCCGCTGTATAGAAAGAAAAATATTGTATTCAAAACTTTGCTTAATAAATAAAAGTTTATTTCGCTGTTCAATACTGTGTTATTTATTTATTCTTTGTTGATTCCGCTTTTAAACTCTATAAGCTAAATAACAATCCGTCGATTTAAACGTTTTAAATTGGTTTAATTACTAGTTTGAAGCAGTCAAAAAGGGGGGTCGTCACAAGTGGTATCAGAGCTTTGGTTTATTCAAAGCTTAGCTTATTGGGTTTAAAAACGGATCTTGAAAAAAAAAGTTTTGAAAAATAAGTTTTGAAGATAAACTATTTTAGAGATATCAAGCATCTTGAAACCAATACAGCGAAAATAAAAAATTTATTTTTGAGATTTGAAAATTTTGGAATCCCGTCTTCATAAGTCTTCGAATCCAGCTTTGCCAGAACTTCCCTTTGATAAGATTCCGTTCGGTTTGAATCCTGGACCCATCATCTAATGATATCTAAGGAAGACAAGTTTAAGAAAAATCAATGAATTGATTTCTCTAATTAACAATCAAGGATAACTGAAATTTATTTGAAATAAAAAAAATTCCGTTGGGAATTTGAATGAAAATGGGGAAAATTGAAATCGTTTCAGAGATGAAACGATGAATTTTATATCCAGAATATAAATAAATTTGAATTCGATGGTGTTAAATTCTATTACTAATTTATTTAGATTATTCGGAATTTAGTAAGATCAATTATAATTCGTTTCAAACTAATAACGTATAATCAAATATACGAATTCGATAATAAGTTATGAACTTGTTAATTAATCAACAAGAAGTAGATGATTAATGAGAATTGTAAATGAAGTAAATCGAGAATGAGGTAAAGCGAAATAGGAATGAAGATGTTAAAGAGATTTAGACCAGTATTTAGATCAAAGCTAATTTGACGTAACGAGTCCAGATTCATATAAAAGGAATAATATTTACTTTTTAGAAGTAAATGACGTTTGGAAGCAAAAATGTTGCAAATGAGAATGGAGATAAAGGAAATGGAGTTGACAAGTACGGTGAGATCATTCTGAAGTTCAGAATATAAATCAAATGAGTTTTATCGAAGTTCGAAATATATTATCAGAAAAGAGATTATCCGAAAGGAAGTTGTTTATGGAAGTCGACTATGTCTAATTTCAAAAAAATGGTATTTACTTCCTGTTTTAAATCGAAAATATCAATATATCATTAATTAATTTTTTATGTACTCAGATTAACGAATGAAGTATATTTTAAAGTTAAATATTTTAAAGGCGCGAATTATTGTTACAATCAACGATTATTATAAAAGACGAAAATTCTTAATTTTAATTCGAAAGTTGAGAATGAATGTTTTATGGGTATTTGAAGTGGTGAACTTATCTATTTTGGAGTTAATAATGTTGTTCAGTTAGGGTCTGAGAGGTAAATATATCCTAACTTGATTGACTTCATTGTTGACTAAGAAATGGTTAAGGTTCGATAGCAAGAATGGTTAAATGAAGTAAGAGGATGAGTATAGCGACCTTTTATTTAATATACGTTTTAATTCAAATAACATATGTAGAAATGTTTTCCCCTGAGAATAAAGTGTATTTTCTATCGAAAATAAAGATTGGTGAAGGTTTGGAAATGTTTTCCAATGATAATAAGTGATTTTCTTCAAATATCATGATTGGAAATGTTATTCAAGAAGATCGTGGGAGGCTTAACGGGTTTTGATAGACCAGAATGGTAAGAACTGAAGAATAATAATTATAAAAATAAATAAAAAAGAAGCCGTACGTCAAGAACGAAGAGAGACATAACGTGAAAGAAGTGGATTCGTAAATTGAATTCAAGAATTGCATATGAAATGATTTTATAAGAAAATATGAAATGAAATTAAGAAAATTGGAAACTGACTAGAGATTAGTCAAGTTGAATGACTTTCTGAGTATTGATCTGATGTTGGTTTCAGCTTTCGGGGTTGATACTTAGGAAGTTGTTCGCTTGTTAATCTACGGTCGAAGAACGTGAATATGGAGGATTAATAATGCGTGAATGGAAATTTGATATAAAAATGTAAAATTTTTAAATTTTGAGAGTATAAAATTTGAAGAAGGCGATGAACTTGATAATGGGGAAATTGAAAGAGATTTTGGTTTATAGCCAATTGATTCATAAATCTGAGTTTGAAGGATATCAAATATCTGAATTGATAAAGAGATCAAATTGAAAATTTGAATGGAAACTTGAGGATATTCGATTTGAGAAATTGAATATAGAAGTTTATGTGGGAAATATAAATATGAATATAGCGAATCCGGAAACCATTGACCTGGAAGGTAATGAATTGAGAAAAATTATTTATAACAGAATTTATATAAGAATGAGATGTTTGAAAATCTTATGTAAGTTGACATAAGTATGATTTATGAGGAATATGAAATGAAGCACTATATGTACATAGTATTATATGTTTTTCAAAGTAAAAATGAGGAAAGTACCTTCCTTCTCCTTTGAATTCGAGCTCAGTTGAGATATGCTGCTGGTGGTAGTAGGTTGTCCAGACATAAAACTCATGAGTTGCCATTGAGCATGACTGCTAGCGAAATTTGCAGGGCTGCAGATAGCCTACGGTGGTCGGATATTTCCTGAAGGAATCAGGTGTAACCATTGTGGCTGCAACGATCTAGAGTCATTGGAATTCGACCGTGTAGCGAAATTCGCAGGGCTGCAGATAGCCTACGGCGGACGGGTGTTTCTTGGGGGAACCAAGCGTGACCATTGTGACTGCTGCGATCTATAGTCGAATTATAAGGGCGTAATACCCAGAGCTGTGAAAGCTTATGGGTATGGATGTTTCCTGGGGGACTCAGGCGTAACAATTGTGTACCTGCGGTCCATGCGGTAAATTGTCTAACGGTGAAAGAGATGTAACCATTAGAGTTACTAAGGGTAGTATGATGAGCCGTGCAAGTGTTTGAGATATCTTAGCGATAGTGTGCCACCTGTTTAATACAGCAGTTTGTCTTCGGGACATGATTTGTCTTTGTAACCTCATTAGTCCTAGTGACTTGATATATTTTCATAATTCCATGATTTGTTTTCGTAATTCTGAGATAGGGCTGTTAACGCTCAGTAACCTCAGGTTTTCTTTCGATTCTTAAATATCTTTTGTTGATCTGTTCACGACGAAATTCGCAGGGAAGTGAATTCCTATGGATACAGATGCTTTCTGGGGGATCCAGACACAACCATTGTGTATCTGCGATTCATGAACAATCAACATATCAATCACATTGGTACTTCCGTATCTGTTTTCTTTTAATAAAGAATTTTTGAAATATTTTCATTGGGAGTTGAAACAAGAATATTTAGTACTTAGAGATTTTAGTCGTGCGCCTGGCCAGCGTATGCCTAACATCTGTAGGAACGACAATAGACTTGTCAAGCTCCGAGTTATAAAATATTTTTAAATACATAAATAAGTTGAAATTAAAATGTACCTAACTTAATAAATTAAGAAAGGATTTGGAAGTATTTTATGCACGACCCCTGTGTCATATATTAAAGTTATAAAAGATTTTGGATTTTGGAAAATTTCAAGTTGACAATCTGTAACTTGAAAGGGAGATGTTATTTGCACTGTTCGACGAGTGATGGAAAGATTAAACGAATTGAATGTAAGGCGATTGCATTAATGGTTGCTAAGCCTAGACCCATTACAGTTGCAATGATGGATAATTAATATTGATAAATGAAGTTATAAAGAGTTTAGGAATAATTTGAGATGCATAAATCCAAGATATGCAGAAATTGGAATTTAAAACGAGAATGGTTTTGAAAAAGAAATTATACGGTTTTGTATCATTGGGAAGTTTAGATATAATGAGGAATTAGGGAATGTATCAAAATAACTTGAGATAAAAATTGACTTGAGAAAAATTGAGTATAGTTCAAAGAGCATAGAAATAAACAAAACCGAAGCGAAAATAAAGAAAATCGTGCTTGAAAAAAAAATGATCTCTAACTATAAGAAAGGAAATTTGATTTCCGAGTTATTTGAATATAATGAATAAATAAAGAAGGTCGATAGCTTAAATATCGATATTTAAAATAGTTGGGAAAAAGTTTCACATAAATATGAAATTTGAAGTATACATTGTTCTAACTTTAACGATCTTTCCTTTTCGAGGACGAAAAGTTTTAAAGGGGGGAAGATTGTAATGTCTTAGAAAATTTGACAACTGGAATATGGAATTAACTAAAGGATTAATTATTAATAATCAATTTTATTGATATTAGGATTTGAAATCTAAGATTTAATATACTGTTTGGTGTATAAATTGAATTTGATATTTAATTCAGAATGGTTGGTTGTGAACCAAATATTTATTGTCGGACATTTGAATTAAATTTGATTGATATTTGAATTGGTTTGAAATGCGATTGAAGAATATAAATTTTTGGATTTGAAATAAATTCAACATTTAACGGATTGGGGATTTTATTTGATAAAATATATGTGTGTATTTGTGAAAAAATTAAATTCAACGTTCGAATCTGGAAGCGAATGGAGTTGTTGATAAACAAATGAGATAAAATTGGCGAACCAATATATAATTTAAAAATTAAAATAAGATTGTACACAAATGGAATCAAATTAGAATTAAATTAAATTGATTGAATTCAAAATATTGGAACAAAGAAGTACGTATAAATTGTCATAATTTGTGACTCAGTTCTCGATACAAATATGGAGCGTTCAACGTTAATTCTTGGTACAGTTAAATATTAAGTTAAACCTTCCCCAGATACTATATACCCAAATACCACCTACCCCAGAAATCTCGCGTTGACCTACATCTGATATCGCATAGCTTACCCTAAAGCCTATGATTTAACATCGTTTTTATCTTCCCCATTTCATCTCTATAAATCACAACCTTCATTTCCCAAATTCCTCCGAAGAAAAATCCCCAAATCAAAGAAGAAAACCATTTTTTTCCTCTTCTGAATTTTTAATGGCTGAAACTTTTCTCCAAAATTGTTCCCCCCTCCTCGGCTCTAATCGAAGTGAAACAATCAAAGACTCTTTGCCCCAAAATTGTTCTCCTGTCCCAGCCCTACGTCACCACCTTCACCATCTCGCACAACCAAGAGTCATCACCGTCGAAGCCACTGTTCTCGCTGCCTTGATTTGACCTCTAGCAATTTCATGAAAATTCGAACTCTTTTTTTGCTCCAAATCCATTGTGTCAGCTCAATAACTCTGCAGCTCGAACCCTTGTCGTGAGCCTCAGCTCCGCTCGCTCCATTTGTTTAAGGTGAGTTATCTCACTCACGATTAATTTTAATTCAAGTGTTATAATTTCAATTGGGGCTGAGTAAATAGTAAGATTTGGGGTTTAAATTGTTCGTTGTCACACTTTGTTATTGGACTCTGTTTGTGGGCTCTTGCATGATATTTTTGCCCCGCCTGCCATGTGTTCGAAACCCTGAACTGTGAAAATCTGTTACTAACACATATCATTCAATTGTAGCCCATGAATCTTTTGTATTTGATCAATGGGAAATTGATTATGAAAACAATTTGCAATCTCTTGGCAATATTGTGATTCCAATTTATCTGGTTAATCATACAGACTTTCCTTATTCTCGAAGTGAATTCTTCTCTGTTATGCCAAGAGATATACAGTAAAATCTTTCCCAATGTAAACTATGATTTCTGGGAAATAACCTGCTAATGAAATGATATGGATATAGTTTGATGAAGTTGAAAATTCGAGTTCATAAATGTTTCAGAATTCATAGATTTAGCATATAAGGTTTCGTTAATATAGTTTTGCTGAGCTTTGTGTGTTTGCCATTTCAGTAACAAGAAAAGAAGAAGGAAAAAAAATCGAATTTGTTGTTTTCCTAGATCTCAAATCTAAAAACTCTCTGTTGACAGAATTTACTTCTAAGGGCACAAAGACAAATGCAAAAATTTTGGGTAATAAAATCCTTCAAATTTTCCGAATACTCAATGGTGGATGTTCCGAATTTTTTCTTAACTATGACATGATCACGAGAATTTATTTATGTATTCCAAGGTGTTTTTATTAATCCCATACTCGTATACTTAAATTCATTATATGGTTTCTTCTATTATATTATTCTCATTCCAAAAAGTCTTAACTGTCGGTTTCCAAAATAAAATAAAATAAAATAAAAACTGATAAGAGATGATCCCATCTTTATGATATGACAAAGATAAAACTTTAGGGTCATTTACCGTCTTCATAGCTTGTGCACAGTGTGTTTCTACATTTATCCTTATCCTGCATATATCAGTTTGTTGAGTTGTTTATGTACCACACTGGGGACTGGGTATCCTGAAGTTTGCATATGCCATCAATAGTAATAAATGCTCGTAATCATATACTCTATAAGTACTGCCACTTGTTTAATAAGACAATAGGAATGTGTAACACCCCACATCCATTAGTGTCACTCACAAAGGGAATGCACTAAGTTATGTGGAGCATTTAGGGTAAAAGATGCAGATAAATTACAAGATAGACAGAAATTAAACAACGGAAAATAAAACTTTGCTTTATTGATAAAATAGTTTGTATAATGATTTCTTTACAATATCAGAGTATCATCTGTCTTACAAAATAAAGAAGCATAAAACAACATTTATATTCCCCAATTTTAGCAAGAGCCAGCCATAGCATCTGGAAAGAGAATCCAAGCAAACTTCGACAAATCTTGAAGTTGGGAAAGAGTGACAGTCCAACTTAACCTGAGCTATAATATTCCCTTCTTTACAACCTGGGGGGAGGGGGGAATGGAAGAAAAGATGACGAAAGAAAAACAGAGTCAGACATAAAGCCTGAGTAAGTTCAGTAACTTCTAGCATGTGAACATGGAAAAACAAAACGACATGAATTAACTGAATACAAGATAACACCATGATGATAGGGTTGGCAAGAATGGACAAGATTAACACAAGATGTGCTAAGATAAACTGGATATTTTCTAATACTTTCGCCGTTTCGCAATTTCCTTATTATACTGGTTTCTATATCTCTACACCACCTAACTAATGCCCCAACTAGTAACGATAACGTGATCCCAATCCCTGTGGTTTCCATTGCCTTCAGGCATACATTTATTATTTGCCACCTAGATCTAATCTAGAGTTTTCTACCAAGTGCCTTCTAGATTCAACTAGAGTTTACGCTATCTGCTGAACGCTTCTCGGATTCAGGGTTAATGCCACCTAGTGCAACTAGGGATTACGCTACCTGTCGAACGCTGTCCCCAAGTCTAGGACACACTACCTAGAGAGGTATATGTTCCTATACTTCCCCACGCATGTATCGCGAATCGTTATCGCTTGTCTAGATGCACAGAACTCGGTCGGGAGCTTTCAGATATCTGCCGATGCAGATGCTAAGGTCTGTTTTTTATTCCAGTGGCTATGGTCCCACTTGACCCCTCCCTCAACTAATGAAAGGCACACCTTGAAAAATGAGAACTATACGCAGGCCCCCGATGCCCCACTAACCTATGGCCATCCTCACCCATAACTAGATAGCAAGTATATGGTCTTTTGGAGTTCTCCGCCTTTCCACTTCACGTGTCTCGACTGAGTCAAGATAGATGGTAGACGACGAGTTGCTATCACAGGGCTACCGTTTTCTTGCCGAATCACGTCGGTCCATCCTAGTCTTTAGGTTGCCATATATTGCAACCAAGGCATACCCCTGGTTCTTCTAACGCAGACCTTAACCTCTGTGAGCCCAGGAGGATCATCTGCAGCCTCACAGAGGGATACCAAGAGTACCCTCACGTCCCCTCGAAGCCTCGGGCTTCGTAACCCAATTCGTTGGAGCCTTCTTTTTTACTCAGACGGACATTCGCTCCTTCCCGTGTTATACTAAGAATTACTACTTAGTTCTACTAACAAAGGTTTACCACTTAGTTTACAGAATTGTTGTTTTCTTAACTAAGGTTTACTACTTAGCTCCTTCTAACTAAGGTTTACTACTTAGTTCTCTTTCCCGTCAATTTGGAATGGTTAAGTGTCATTAGTCAATTCAAGCTAACTTAACCCCCTTCATTTATCCTGTTAAACTGGTTAAGTGTTATCAGTAATTCATGTTGACTTATCCCTACCACAAACCAAGTTATATTGGTTAAGTATTTCTTATTACTTAACCCTACCCATTCACCCTGTATTGGTTAAGTGTTCCTTTTAACTTAACCTTGCCCGTCTGTTTTAACTAACATGTTATTAACGGTTAAGTATTATCCCTTCATGTTTTAGACTTAACCTTATTCCTTTATCACAATCTGATGGTTAAGTGTTCAAGTTTACTTAACTCTATGGTCTAGCCCAGCTAACATATCAAATTGGCTAAGTGTATTGGATTTTACTTAACCCCAACCTCTAGTCTAGTTAAAATGTTAATTTGACTAAGTGTATTAACTTTACTTAACCCCACCTTCTAGTCTAGTTAACATGTTAATTTGGCTAAGTGTTTCCTTAGTTACTTAACCCCTACAAATCTTGTCTTGTTACCTTGAGTTTGGTTAAGTGTCCCTAGGACTTAGCCCTCCCATTCTAGCTTAACTGTGTTAAGTGTCTGTTTGAACCTAACCCCACCCACCGGTCTGGTTATCATGTTGAATTGGTTAAGTGTCTTAGTTAACTTAACCCTACCATGCTTGCTCTAGCTTTAACTAAATGAATTAAAGCCGCGATCACTCACATTAGACAGATGTTGTTGCGATTACTTGATGTGCCGGTTGGTTCCGGGCAAGTTCACATCACAACTCAGTCTAACCTCGGGTTAGGCATATTCGTGTTTTTTAAGTTCAAAAGGGTTTTGATTAATTTTCAAATCAGTTTTTGAAAGTAACCATCCCGTCCATCGGATCAGTTAGGGATAGCCAGGGAGAGCAGGAAACTTGTATTTTCCAAACCCAATCCCAGACACTATCCTCTCTGTCACCCTAGAACTTTCTGGTGTATGTATTATTAAAAGAGATGTCATTAATCTTTCTTTTGTATATAAATAAATTGTTAACAATTTATCCTCAAAGTTTAACCACTTATCCTCAAAGTCCATTTTATCTTTTTAAAATAAATTTGGCTTATACCCAATACATTTGCCAGGCCTACTAATGGACTTGTATTCTAGGCCCAAATCTTGATTTGCCTATCTTACAGTTTATAGCAATTTAGATCCAACACCCCCATTTACAGTTCATGCCAAAACTAGATTTTGTATTCTAGTTTACAATTTATCCCAAACTAGATTTCATATTCTAGTTCACCGTTTATGCCCAAAACTTAATTTGCATACCAACTACCTATTTTGTGGCCCATTTAACCATTTTACATTTACGCCCAATGTATATAAATTATGCTAATATACTTATCATGCTTAATTTAGCCACCCAATTCTGATTTAATATTCTAATTTCAGTTCATGACAAAACTAGACTTGTTATTCTATTTTTCATCAAATTATGCCAATTTCCAAGTTTTGTCAATTTCATGTTTTTCCCCAAAACGTATTCCCATCGTTCGTATAATCGTGATTCACCCTAGATCATAAATAGAGCTAGATTCGTGGATAGAAGGGAATGAGCCAAAATGCCATGAAAGTACGGACATAACAATTGGCATAAGATGACAATTCACAGGCATATAGATATGGTAATATTACAACATGAAAAGGGTTGAATAGTATAGGTTCAAGAGCATGGGTAGACCTAACTTAATAGGTAAATTCCCAAGATCTAAAACCAAAGAAAACCAAGAATAGACAGAATAGGTAAACATGGATAGACCTAACTTAATAGGTAAATTCCCAAGATCTAAAACCAAAGAAAACCAAGAATAGACAGAACATATAATCAGGTTTAGACCCAATTTCATAGTCACAAAACTTAAGCAACACTTTCCTAGTCATGAATCATAGGCGTTCAATCACAATTGTCCCTATTATGTCATAGGCAATAGTTTATGTTTCCTAATCAAAGGCATCGGCTTGTGTTCATAGTCCAGGAAATGATTCTCATGGTCACAGTCATAGTCAATGTTCATAGTCATAGGCAATGTTCATAGTCATAGGCAAGGCCTAATTGGTCATCGAATCATAACAGTTCTAAATTAGGTCCAAAGATATAGGCACAGATTGAAATAGAAAGATTTGGCATATTCTTTTATACCTTTAATTTCATGTCACGAACAAAGAGAAACGTTCAAATCTAAAAAGTAACCGACTTACTGAGATTAGATTAGATTCGTAGAAAAACAGTCGTTGAGGTCGTTTGAATCTTCACTTGAATCCTAGCTCGACTTGAATCTCCTCTTGAAAGTCTTGAGCAGCATTTCCTCGTCCTGATTTATTTTATTTATTTATACATTTTCTCAGAGGCAGCATAAGGATAGAAAAGAATTGTGAATAGAGAAGGAGACTAAGGCTGTTTATATAGGATTACGCGGACGAATCTGGTCAGAATGGCGTTCGGATACAGAAGAACGAACCAGACTGCAGATCTGGAAAAAGCAGGGGGGTCGATCCCCAGGTCGACTACCCAGTCGACCTGGGTCTTGGGCGGGAAAATTCCCACCCAGCCCAATCTGGGTCTGTTTTTCGAATTTGAACTCGTTTTTGACCTGTTCGAATTTTAAATCGAATTCTGAAACTTCTGAAGACCATAACCCCTTCATACGGAGTCCGATTAACGCAAACTCGGATTCTATCTCATGCAGAATTCTGAGACGAACGTAATGGCGCGGCCCGTTTCCCTTGATTTTGATTTTAAAATTTAATTTTGCCTTGGTTTTTGAATCTTAGTGTTACAGAATTACAGGGTGTTACATTCTCCCCCACTTAAAAGGATTTCGTCCCCGAAATCTTCAAGTTAGGAAGAATGTGTCCTACCATCCAATCACCCATCTACTCAACCATTCAATCACAGGCATTCATAGTCCTTAAAAGATTTCTAATGCTTTCATGTTCATATGCATAGTGTGTGTATATATCTTTATCTAATGCAAAATCAGGCGGTCTACTGATTCAGTTGACCTCCTTAATGCGAATCATGTCAGTGCCATGCGTCCAATCATGTATGCAAGCATCCCTAGTTATGTAAATACTACATGTGTGCATAGCCATTCATCCATATGCAACATTCATATGATAACATATCAATTTCAACTTCCAAACAAATACATATCTGTAAATGCAATATGAAAGCGTCTGAACTGATCTAGTGCCTAATACGTATGTATACGCATTCACGAGCAACCATTAGCAACCACTTGCAACCATCAACCATAACATGTTTCAAATACATGTTTACATCCAAAAGAGTTTCTTCCTAGGGATCGATGATACGTCCTAGAGGATATACTTTGGAAAGAGAGAAACAATTATGTGTAAAGCTCCTAAAAAAAAGAAATCAAGGATGCACCCTTAAGGAAAAGGGTATGATGCTAGTATCTAGCCTTCTTGAGCTTTACTCCATTGTATCTTAACTAATTTAACTTCATGATTGGGAAGTTCCTGGTCTCCATTTCCAAAATAAACAGATGTCAATCACGGTACCAAGTGTATGTACTAAGATGATTAGAGGTCTCCCTCTTATCCACCATGCCATAACTATAGGGGTCGAAAGGTTACTACGTGCTTTTTAGAGTGCCTGTCACGACTATTCATCTCTCATGCAAACCATCCTAGTCGAACTCGACATTCCTCAAGTACAAGTCCCAAAGGCCTAAACCAATATCAGACAAGCACCCAAGGAATATCTCCTCCAAATTTAGACGATCTACGTGAGATGATATAAGCAAACTTGATAGCTATTCTCAAATCCCTACTAACCAAAAATAAACTGGTCGGACCACCAATTGGATTTGAGACTCTAGTGGGATCTTTCTACTATTCAAGAACTATGGTGCAGAGACTCAACTATGGAAGTGGATATGAACAAATGTGAAGCGCTAAAACCAAAGGAAAGAGTACGAACAGCAAAACTAGACTCTTCCAACAGAACTTTACTACTTTTCTCCTAGGTACGCTTGGTGGCGAAAGTAGGTAATTGCCTTTCTGGAAATCTTGTCCCTCGTTCTTGCCCTATCAAACCCTAGTAAAGATACTTCCTCTTATCTTAGGTTTTATAATTCCTTCCTCCTTTGTGAGCTAAATCTACATCCATGAATTCCTCATCCTCTTCCATGTGTAGTCATGTTGACAAATATCTTGAAAGTTGCCTCCATCATACAGAAAACCCTACTAAGCTTGAAAGGAAACTGGCCGTAGGTGAAACAACTATGGCTATGGATGGAAGCCAGGCACAACTTCGCCCATCGATGAGGTTACCTCTTGAAAGCCAGGAGCCCCAGTGACTCAAGAAAGAAGGAGACAAGAATTCAAACAGTGGAAGAGAAGATAGTGCGTATGGCTTTTGGGGAATATGCCTTTAAAACAAAACTTTTCTCTTGAAAATGCTTCTTTTAAAACCGTTTTGAAAATAATTTTTCAAATCCTTTATCTGATCTGGTAACCTTCAGCTCTGATACCACGTGTAACACCCCACATCCGTTAGTGTCACTCACAAAGGGAATGCACTAAGTTCTGTGGAGCATTTAGGGTAAAAGATGCAGATAAATTACAAGACAGACAGAAATTAAACAGCGGAAAATAAAACTTTGCTTAATTGACAAAATAGTTTGGACAATGATTTCTTTACAATATCAGAGTATCTTCTGTCTTACAAAATAAAGAAGCATAAAACAACATTTATATTCCCCAATTTTAGCAAGAGCCATCCATAGCATCTGGAAAGAGAATCCAAGCAAACTTCGACAAATCTTGAAGCTGGGAAAGAGTGACGGTCCAACTTAACCTGAGCTATAGTATTCCCTTCTTTACAACCTGGGGGGGAATGGAAGAAAAGAAGACGAAAGAAAAACAGAGTCAGACATAAAGCCTGAGTAAGTTCAGTAACTTCTAGCATGTGAACATGGAAAAACAAAACGACATGAATTAACTGAATACAAGATAACACCATGATGATAGGGTTGGCAAGATTAGAAAAGATTAACACAAGATGTGCTAAGATAAGATAAACTGGATATGTTCTAATACTTTCTACGTTTCGCTATTTCCTTATTATACTGGTTTCTATATCTCTCCACCACCTAACTAATGTCCCAACTAGTAACGATAATGTGATCCCAATCCCTATGGTTTCCATTGCCTTCAAGCATACATTTATTATTTGTTACCTAGATCTAATCTAGGGTTTTCTACCAAGTGCCTTCTAGATTCAACTAGAGTTTATGCTATCTGCTGAACGCTTCTCGGATTCAGGGTTTATTCCACCTAGTCCAACTAGGGATTACGCTACCTGTCGAACGCTGCCCCCAAGTCTAGGACACACTACCTAGAGTGGTATATGTTCCTATAATTCCCCACGCATGTATCACGAATCGTTATCGCTTGTCTAGATGCACATGTCCTGTAATGTGCGGCCCGAGTCCTGTGGCAGGGCAAATCAAGGAATACAGAACTCGGTCGGGAGCTTTCAGATATCTGCCGATGCAGATGCTAAGGTCTGTTTTTTATTCCAGTGGCTATGGTCCCACTTGACCCCTCCCTCAACTAATGAAAGGCACACCTTGAAAAATGAGAACTATACGTAGGCCCCCGATGTCCCACTAACCTATGGCCATCCTCACCCATAATTAGATGGCAAGTATATGGTCTTTTGGAGTTCTCCGCCTTTCTGCTTCACATATCTTGACTGACTCAAGATGGATGGTAGACGACGAGTTGCTATCACAGGGCTACCGTTTTGTCGCCGAATCACGCCGGTCCATCCTAGTCTTTAGGTTGCCATATATTGCAACCAAGGCATACCCCTGGTTCTTCTAACGCAGACCTTAACCTCTGTGAGCCCAGGAGGATCATCTGCAGCCTCACAGAGGGATACCAAGAGTAACCTCACGTCCCCTCGAAGCCTCGGGCTTCGTAACCCAATTCGTTGGAGCCTTCTTTTTTACTCAGACGGACATTCGCTCCTTCCCGTGTTATACTAAGAATTACTACTTAGTTCTACAAACTAAGGTTTACCACTTTGTTTCCAGAATCGTTGTTTTCTTAACAAAGTTTTACTACTTAGCTCCTTCTAACTAAGGTTTACTACTTAGTTCTCTTTCCCGTCAATTTGGATTGGTTAAGTGTCATTAGTCAATTCAAGCTAACTTAACCCCCTTCATTTATCCTGTTAAACTGGTTAAGTGTTATCAGTAATTCATGTTGACTTAACCCTACCACGAACCAAGTTATATTGGTTAAGTATTTCTTATTACTTAACCCTACCCATTCACCCTGTATTGGTTAAGTGTTCCTTTTAACTTAACCTTGCCCGTCTGTTTTAACTAACATGTTATTAACGGTTAAGTATTATCCCTTCATGTTTTAGACTTAACCTTATTCCTTTATCACAATCTGATGGTTAAGTGTTCAAGTTTACTTAACCCTATGGTCTAGCCCAGCTAACATATCAAATTGGCTAAGTGTATTGGATTTTACTTAACCCCAACCTCTAGTCTAGTTAACATGTTAATTTGGCTAAGTGTATTAACTTTACTTAACCCCATCTTCTAGTCTAGTTAACATGTTAATTTGGCTAAGTGTTTTCTTAGTTACTTAACCCCTACAAATCTTGTCTTGTTACCATGAGTTTGGTTAAGTGTCCGTATGGACTTAGCCCTCCCATTCTAGCTTAACTGTGTTAAGTGTCTGTATGAACCTAACCCCACCAACCGGTCTGGTTATCATGTTGAATTGGTTAAGTGTCTTAGTTAACTTAACCCTACCATGCTTGCTCTAGCTTTAACTAAATGAATTAAAACTGCGACCACTCACATTAGACAGATATTGTTGCGATTACTGGATGTGCCGGTTGGTTCCGGGCAGGTTTACATCGCAACTCAGTCTAAACTCGGGTTAGGCATATTCGTGTTTTCTAAGTTCAAAAGGGTTTTGATTAATTTTCAAATCAGGTTTTGAAAGTAACCATCCCGTCCGTCGGATCAGTTAGGGATAGCCATGGAGAGCAGGAAACTTGTATTTTCCAAACCCAAGCCTAGACACTATCCTCTCTGTCACCCTAGAACTTTCTGGTGTATGTATTATTAAAAGAGATGTCATTAATCTTTCTTTTGTATATAAATAAGTTGTTAACAATTTATCCTCAAAGTTTAACCACTTATCCTCAAAGTCCATTTTCTCTTTTTAAAATAAATTTGGCCTATACCCAATACATTTGCCATGCCTACTAATAGACTTGTATTCTAGGCCCAAATCTTGATTTGCCTATCTTACAGTTTATAGCAATTTAGATCCAACACCCCCATTTACAGTTCATGCCAAAACAAGATTTTGTATTCTAGTTTACAGTTTATGCCAAACTAGATTTCGTATTCTAGTTCACCGTTTATGCCCAAAACTTAATTTGCATACCAACTACCTATTTTGTGGCCCATTTAACCATTTACCATTTACGCCCAACGTATGTAAATTATGCTAATATAGTTATCATGCTTAATTTAGCCATCCAATTCTGATTATTCTAATTTCAGTTCATGACAAAACTAGACTTGTTATTCTAATTTTCATCAAATTATGCCAATTTCCAAGTTTAGTCAATTTCATGTTTTTCCCCAAAACGTATTCCCATCGTTCGTATAATCGTGATTCACCCTAGATCATAAATAGAGCTTGATTCGTGGATAGAATGGAATGAGCCAAAATGCCATGAAAGAACGGACATAACAATTGGCATAAGATGACAATTCACAGGCATATAGATACGGTAATATTACGACATGAAAAGGGTTGAATAGTATAGGTTCAAGAGCATGGGTAGACCTAACTTTATAGGTAAATTCCCAAGATCTAAAACCAAAGAAAACCAAGAATAGACAAAATAGATAAACATGGGTAGACCTAACTTAATAGGTAAATTCCCAAGATTTAAAACCAAAGAAAACCAAGAATAGACAGAACAGATAATCAGGTTTAGACCCAATTTCATAGTCACAAAACTTAAGCAACACTTTCCTAGTCATGAATCATAGGTGTTCAATCAAAATTGTCCCTATTTTGTCATAAGCAATAGTTTATGTTTCCTAATCAAAGGCATCGGCTTGTGTTCATAGTCAAGGAAATGATTCTCATGGTCACAGTCACAGTCATAGTCAATGTTCATAGTCATAGGCAATGTTCATGGTCATAGGCAAGGCCTAATTGGTCATCGAATCATAACAGTTCTAAATTAGGTCCAAAGATATAGGCACAGATTCGAATAGAAAGATTTGGCATATTCTTTTATTCCTTTAATTTCATGTCACGAACAGAGAGAAACGTTCAAATCTAAAAAGTAACCGACTTACTGAGATTAGATTAGATTCATAGAAAAACAGTCGTTTGAATCGTCACTTGAATCCTAGCTCGACTTGAATCTCCTCTTGAAAGTCTTGAGCAGCATTTCCTCGTCTTGATTTATTTTATTTATTTATACATTTTCTCAGAGACAGCATAAGGATAGAAAAGAGTTGTGAAAAGAGAAGGAGACTAAGGCTGTTTATATAGGACTAGGCGGACGAATCTGGTCAAAATGGCATCCGGATACAGAAGAACGAACCAGACCGCAGATCTGGAAAAAGCAAGGGGGTCGACCCCCAGGTCGACTACCCAGTCGACCTGGGTCTTGGGCGGGAAAATCCCCGCCCAGCCCAATCTGGGTCTGTTTTTCGAATTTGAACTCGTTTTTGACCTGTTCAAATTTTAAATCGAATTCTAAAACTTCTGAAGATCATAACTCCTTCATACGGAGTCCGATTAATGCAAACTCGGATTCTATCTTATGCAGAATTCCGAGACGAACGCAATGGCGTAGCCCGTTTCCCTTGATTTTGACTTTAAAATTTAATTCTGCCTTAATTTTTGAATCTTAGTGTTACAGAATTACAGGGTGTTACATTCTCCCCCACTTAAAAGGATTTCGTCCCCAAAATCTTCAAGTTAGAAAGAATGTGTCCTACCATCCAATCACCCATCTACTCAACCATTCAATCACAGGCATTCATAGTCCTTAAAAGATTTCTAATGCTTTCATGTTCATATGCATAGTGTGTGTATATGTCTTTATCTAATGCAAAATCAGGCGGTCTACTGATTCAGTTGACCTCCTTAATGTGAATCATGTCAGTGCCATGCGTCCAATCATGTATGCAAGCATCCCTAATTATGTAAATACTACATGTGTGCATAGCCATTCATCCATATGCAACATCCATATGATAACATATCAATTTCAACTTCCAAACAAATACATATCTGTAAATGCAATATGAAAGCGTCCGAACTGATCTAGTGCCTAATACGTATGTATATGCATTCACGAGCAACCATTAGCAACCACTTGCAACCATCAACCATAACATGTTTCAAATACATGTTTACATCCAAAAGAGTTTCTTCCTAGGGATCGATGATACGTCCTAGAGGATATACCTTGGAAAGAGAGAAACAATTATGCGTAAAGCTCCTAAAAAAAAAGAAATCAAGGATGCACCCTTAAGGAAAAGGGTATGATGCTAGTATCTAGCCTTCTTGAGCTTTACTCCACTGTATCTTAACTAATTTAACATCACGATTGGGAAGTTCCTGGTCTCTATTTCTAAAATAAACAGATGTCAATCACGGTACCAAGTGTATGTACTAAGATGATTAGAGGTCTCCCTCTTATCCACCATGCCATAACTATAGGGGTCGAAAGGTTACTACGTGCTTTTTAGAGTGCCTGTCACGACTATTCATCTCTCACGCAAACCATCCTAGTCGAACTCGACATTCCTCATGTACAAGTCCCAAAGGCCTAAACCAATATCAGACAAGCACCCAAGGAATATCTCCTCCGAATTTAGACGATCTACGTGAGATGATATAAGCAAACTTGATAGCTATTCTCAAATCCCTACTAACCAAAAATAAACTGGTCGGACCACCAATTGGATTTGAGACTCTAGTGGGATCTTTCTACTATACAAGTACTATGGTGCAAAGACTCAACTATGGAAGTGGATATGAACAAATGCGAAGCGCTAAAACCACAGGAAAGAGTACGAACATCAAAACTAGACTCTTCCAATAGAACTTTAATACCTTTCTCCTAGGTACGCTTGGTGGCGAATGTAGGTACTTGCCTTTCTGGAAATCTTGTCCCTTGTTCTTGCCCTATCATACCCTAGTAAAGATACTTCCTCTTGTCTTAGGTTTTATAATTCCTTCCTCCTTTGTGAGCTAAATCTACATCCATGAATTCCTCTTCCTCTTCGGTGTGTAGTCACGTTGACAAATCTCACGAAAGCTGCCTCCATCATACAGAAAACCCTACTAAGCTTGAAAGGAAACTGGCCGTAGGTGAAACAACTATGGCTATGGATGGAAGCCAGGCACAACTTCGCCCATCGATGGGGTTACCTCCTAGAAAGCCAGGAGCCCCAGAGACTCAAGAAGAAGGAGACAAGAATTCAAACAGAGGAAGAGAAGATAGTGCGTATGGCTTTTGGGGAATATGCCTTTAAAACAAAACTTTTCTCTTGAAAATGCTTCTTCTAAAACCGTTTTGAAAATAATTTTTCAAATCCTTTATCTGATCTAGAAACCTTTAGCTCTGATACCACGTGTAACACCCCACATCCGTTAGTGTGACTCACAAAGGGAATGCACTAAGTTCTGTGGAGCATTTAGGATAAAAGATGCATATAAATTACAAGACAGACAGAAATTAAACAGCGGAAGATAAAACTTTGCTTTGTTGATAAAATAGTTTGTACAATGATTTCTTTACAATATCAGAGTATCATCTGTCTTACAATATAAAGAAGCATAAAACAACATTTATATTCCCCAATTTTAGCAAGAGCCAGCCATAACATCTGGAAAGAGAATCCAAGCAAACTTCGACAAATCTTGAAGTTGGGAAAGAGTGACAGTCCATCTTAACCTGAGCTATACTATTCCCTTCTTTACAACCTGGGGGGGAATGGAAGAAAAGAAGACGAAAGAAAAACAGAGTCAGACATAAAGCCTGAGTAAGTTCAGTACTTCTAGCATGTGAACATAGAAAACCAAAACGACATGAATTAACTGAATACAAGATAACACCATAATGATAGGGTTGGCAAGATTAGACAAGATTAACACAAGATGTGCTAAGATAAGATAAACTGGATATGTTCTAATACTTTCGTCGTTTCGTTATTTCCTTGTTATACTGGTTTCTATATCTCTACACCACCTAACTAATGTCCCAACTAGTAACGATAACGTGATCCCAATCCATGTGGTTTCCATTGCCTTTAGGCATACATTTATTATTTGTTACCTAGATCTAATCTAGGGTATTCTACCAAGTGCCTTCTAGATTCAACTAGAGTTTACACTATTTGCTGAACGCTTCTCGGATTCAGGGTTTATGCCACCTAGTACAACTAGGGATTACGCTACCTGTCGAACGCTGCCCCCAAGTCTAGGACACACTACCTAGAGTGGTATATGTTCCTATACTTCCCCACGCATGTATCACGAATCGTTATCGCTTGTCTAGATGCACATGTCCTGTAATGTGCGGTCCGAGTCCTGTGGCAGGGCAAATCAAGGAATACAGAACTCGGTCGGGAGCTTTCAGATATATGCCGATGCAGATGCAAAGGTCTATTTTTTATTCTAGTGGCTATGGTCCCACTTGACCCCTCCCTCAACTAATGAAAGTCACACCTTGAAAAATGAAAACCATACGCAGGCCCCCGATGACCCACTAACCTATGGCCATCCTCACCCATAACTAGATAGCAAGTATATGGTCTGTTGGAGTTCTCCGCCTTTTCGCTTCACGTATCTCGACTGACTCAAGATGGATGGTAGACGACGAGTTGCTATCACAGGGCTACCGTTTTCTCGTCGAATCACGCCGGTCCATCCTAGTCTTTAGGTTGCCATATATTGCAACCAAGGCATACCCCTGGTTCTTCTAACGCCGACCTTAACCTCTGTGAGCCCAGGAGGATCATCTGAAGCCTCACAGAGGGATACCAAGAGTACCCTCACGTCCCCTCGAAGCCTCGGGCTTCGTAACCCAAATCGTTGGAGCCTTCTTTTTTACTCAGACATTCGCTCCTTCCCGTGTTATACTAAGAATTACTACTTAGTTCTACTAACAAAGGTTTACCACTTAGTTTACAGAATTGTTGTTTTCTTAACTAAGGTTTACTACTTAGCTCCTTCTAACTAAGGTTTACTACTTAGTTCTCTTTCCCGTCAATTTGGATAGGTTAAGTGTTATTAGTCAATTCAAGCTAACTTAACCCCCTTCATTTATCCTGTTAAACTGGTTAAGTTTTATCAGTAATTCATGTTGACTTAACCCTACCACAAACCAAGTTATATTGGTTAAGTATTTCTTATTACTTAACCCTACCCATTCACCCTGTATTGGTTAAGTGTTCCTTTTAACTTAACCTTGCCCGTCTGTTTTAACTAACATGTTTTTTTTTGAGCAAAACGGATATGTAGCGCGAGACTACATAGCCGATTAATTAGTAGCTAGTAATAGTTTTCCAACTGACATACCCAGTTGGTGGTCCAAAATACAACCATCACGCCAAGATTAAGACATATCATGCAACATAGAGTACATATTACATATGCGACTACAGTAGCATGCAGAACAGAGTATCATCAGACATAATTATACAAATATAGCATAGAAAGCCAAAGACGCATTAGCATAAATCATGTAAGCTCCATACTGGATTCCGAGCCATTGCTGTCAACAGAGGAAGCGGGAGAAGAGGCCACCGGTAAAGCAAACCTGAACACCGCAGCATGATTGCCTCCAGAACCTGACGATGACATGAAAATATGAAAGATGCGATGACAAATAAGCATGGTCGAACTAGTTTTAACTAACATGTTATTAACAGTTAAGTATTATCCCTTCATGTTTTAGACTTAACCTTATTCCTTTATCACAATCCGATGGTTAAGTGTTCAAGTTTACTTAACCCTACGGTCTAGGCCAACTAACATATCAAATTGGCTAAGTGTATTGGATTTTACTTAACCCCAACCTCCAGTCCAGTTTACATGTTAATTTGGCTAAGTGTATTAACTTTACTTAACCCCACCTTCTAGTCTAGTTAACATGTTAATTTGGCTAAGTGTTTTCTTAGTTACTTAACCCCTACAAATCTTGTCTTGTTACCATGAGTTTGGTTAAGTGTCCCTATGGACTTAGCCCTCCCATTCTAGCTTAACTATGTTAAGTGTCTGTATGAACATAACCCCACCCACCGGTATGGTTATCATGTTGAATTGGATAAGTGTCTTAGTTAACTTAACCCTACCATGCTTGCTCTAGCTTTAACTAAATGAATTAAAGCCGCGACCACTCACATTAGACAGATATTGTTGCGATTACTGGATGTGCCGGTTGGTTCCGGGCAGGTTTACATCGCAACTCAGTCTAACCTCGGGTTAGGCATATTCGTGTTTTCTAATTTCAAAAGGGTTTTGATTAATTTTCAAATCAGGTTTTGAAAGTAACCATCCCGTCCGTTGAATCAGTTAGGGATAGCCAGGGAGAGCAGGAAACTTGTATTTTCCAAACCCAAGCCTAGACACTATCCTCTCTGTCACCCTAGAACTTTCTGGTGTATGTATTATTAAAAGAGATATCATTAATCTTTCTTTTGTATATAAATAAATTGTTAACAATTTATCCTCAAAGTTTAACCACTTATCCTCAAAGTCCATTTACTCTTTTTAAAATAAATTTGGCCTATACCCAATACATTTTCCATGCCTACTAATGGACTTGTATTCTAGGCCCAAATCTTGATTTGCCTATCTTACAGTTTACAGCAATTTAGATCCAACACCCCCATTTACAGTTCATGCCAAAACAAGATTTTGTATTCTAGTTTACAGTTTATGCCAAACTAGATTTCATATTCCAGTTCACCGTTTATGCCCAAAACTTAATTTGCATACCAACTACCTATTTTGTGGCCCATATAACCATTTACCATTTACGCCCAATGTATGTAAATTATGCTAATATACTTATCATGCTTAATTTAGCCACCCAATTCTGATTTAATATTCTAATTTCAGTTCATGACAAAACTAGACTTGTTATTCTAATTTTCATCAAATTATGCCAATTTCCATGTTTAGTCAATTTCATGTTTTTCCCCAAAACGTATTCCCATCGTTCGTATAATCGTGATTCACCCTAGATCATAAATAGAGCTTGATTCGTGGATAGAAGGGAATGAGCCAAAATGCCATGAAAGAACGGACATAACAATTGGCATAAGATGACAATTCACAGGCATATAGATATGGTAATATTATGACATGAAAAGGGTTGAATAGTATAGGTTCAAGAGCATGGGTAGACCTAGCTTAATATGTAAATTCCCTAGATCTAAAACCAAAGAAAACAAAGAATAGACAGAATAGATAAACATGGGTAGACCTCACTTAATAGGTAAATTCCCAAGATCTAAACCCAAAGAAAACCAAGAATAGACAGAACAGATAATCTGTTTAGACCCAATTTCATAGTCACAAAACTTAAGCAACACTTTCCTAGTCATGAATCATAGGTGTTCAATCATAATTGTCCCTATTATGTCATAGGCAATAGTTTATGTTTCCTAATCAAAGGCATCGGCTTGTGTTCATAGTCAAGGAAATGATTCTCATGGTCACAGTCACAGTCATAGTCAATGTTCATAGTCATAGGCAATGTTCATAGTCATAGGCAAGGCCTAATTGGTCATCGAATCATAACAGTTCTAAATTAGGTCCAAAGATATAGGCACAGATTCGAATAGAAAGATTTGGCATATTCTTTTATTCCTTTAATTTCATGTCACGAACAGAGTGAAACGTTCAAATCTAAAAAGTAACCGACTTACTGAGATTAGATTAGATTCATAGAAAAATAGTCGTTGAAGTCGTTTGAATCTTCACTTGAATCCTAGCTTGACTTGAATCTCCTCTTGAAAGTATTGAGCAGCATTTCCTCGTCTTGATTTATTTTATTTATTTATACATTTTCTCAGAGACAACATAAGGATAGAAAAGAATTGTGAATAGAGAAGGAGACTAAGGCTGTTTATATAGGATTAGGCGGACGAATCTGGTCAGAATGGCATCCGGATACAGAAGAACGAACCAGACTGCAGATCTGGAAAAAGCAAGGGGGTCGACCCCTAGGTCGACTACCCAGTCGACCTGGGTCTTGGGCGGGAAAATTCCCGTCCAGCCCAATCTGGGTCTGTTTTTCGAATTTGTACTCGTTTTTGACCTGTTCGAATTTTAAATCGAATTCTGAAACTTCTGAAGACCATAACTCCTTCATACGAAGTCCGATTAACACAAACTCGGATTCTATCTCATGCAGAATTCCGAGAAGAATGCAATGGCATAGCCCGTTTCCCTTGATTTTGATTTTAAAATTTAATTCTGCCTTGATTTGTGAATCTTAGTGTTACAGAATTACGGGGTGTTACAGAATGTTATCACAATAAAGGTAAGATGAAAACTAAGCTGGAATTCTGAACTGCATTTACTTCCTACAATATTTAAGGTTGTTTATATGGTTCGACATCTATATAGGAATGTCTCACTTTAAAAATGAGTCTATTGTTTTATTTGTTCATGGCTTCCTTGAACTTGAGGTACATTGTTGCCACAATTTATTACTGCACCTATTCCATATTTGATAAACTTTGCTATGTCACCAGCCATTTCATAGCTATTAATAGCTGCTCCTATTGATCCGTATATATCATTTTATGATAACTGATTGGGGTCTTCAAAAATACATTAGTATTACTCTTTGTCATATGGACCTGAGACTACTTTTTCGTATAGTATATTTGTCTGTTGTTATATGTTGTTGTATATTGATATATGCTATGGTGCATACTCATCACACATTATCGCAAAGCACGGAAGCCTTTAGTTATATACATATTCGAACCTGGTATGTTGTGCATTTAAATTTGCTAAGTCATTTGCAGTGTTTCCATGTTACCGTGTGCATTCAATCTTGCAAACCCGTTTGGAGTTCTGTGGCTCATTTATTATCATGTTCTTTTCAAAGAAAAAAAGCTCAACTGTATGTGTATTTCAAGAAACAGGGTATTTTTATAATACCATATTGTTTTCTACGTAGGGTATGAGGTACATGCCAATTAGAATAATGGCCTTGAATGAATAAACATAGATAGATTCATGCATTTGCATACCTCTGTCTCACGCATATGTATACTTAGTTGTAAATCTTAAACTTTTGGTTAAATGGCTCATTCACATGCCCACTAGAAATTATATAATACTTTATGTAGTAGCCTACATGTTATATGTTGATCCTGTTTTAAATAAGTATACATATTTGTTCCCATATTTGTTGAGACTTTTCCACCATATTGCAAAACTAGAAACCTGAACTGTATATAAGTTTTTACCTTTTTTGTTTATTTTGGCAAATGTATGTTCGTGGATTTATGTATTTCAATCTGAATATAACACCGGAAATTATATAAAACAGTAATCAAAATATAGGAAGTAAATTACCCACTGAGTTTTTTAAGCATATAAACACACACACACACATATATATATATATATGTATATATATATGTATATATATATATATATATGTATATATATATATATGCGTCTATGTGCTCATATTTGTTTTCCAAAAGCACTATGTAAACCTGGAAGAAGAGATAATAGTGGACATATGATATTAAGGGATGTGTAGAAACAAGCTAGTCACACATTCACATGTATGGGACTGTTTTGGCGTTTGACAGACAATACATTGATACGCTTGCTGAGTCATGTAATACATGCGTGCAGTACCCTTTACGGTATAATTCAGTAGTGTATTTTTGGTCACTCATGTTATAATCATACAATAGTATTTTAACTTATTATTGGGTTCAAAATTTCATTTTGTACTATAATTTTTACGTTTCCAAATGATGGTAGCAGTACACTATTTTTCTATATTTAACACCCTGACGGAGAGATGTGTTATTTTGTCCTGGGATGCACTTCCACGTTTTGGCATGGGACTGTCGAATTGAATATGGTGTTGGAAAATATCAACCGTGTTAGCCAAAGTTGATAGTTTTTGCCCACATGTAATAAATAACGTAATTTTAAACTATCATCATTGTTGGGTGCCTAAAGTGTAGCGACCCGTGTATTTTGGCCGACAAATATTTAATTTAATTTATTATTTTAAATATTATATTTGGAATATTAAGGGATTTTATATATTTAATTCGTTATTTAAAACAAAGTTTAAACGCTATAATTTGTTTAAATATAAATCGAGCTTGAAAATGGCGTGTAGTTTGTAATACGGAGATCTGAACTTCAACTGAGAATACAGGAGCCGATATAAGTCGGATTTTTATGAAACGAGAAACGTTAGAACCGTATTGATTATAATTTTCATATGAAAGAGAAAAATCCAAATTTCGTGTTGTAATTTGTCAGTTATGGCCAAATCAAATTTTGAAATAGTCGCTATGGAAAATCGTTATTAAAATATACACTTTAAAATAGCTGTTTTGCAAACGGACTCAGATTTCGATGAAATTAGTTTCGTTAGAACCGTATCGTTAAATTATTGTACGGTGTTAAATGGCGTGGCAAACCGATGTCGTATGTGACCACGGCAGCCATAAATGCCCATCTAATTTCTATAGCACGTATGTAATTTAATAAAGGGATATTTGGGTATAACTTGAACAGACGATCGAATTAGGCCATGAAACCAATTCCGTTGAGTTTGTATCGTCGATTAGAGTCAGGATAGGTATATAGTTTGTTATTTTAGAGACCGTGAAATTTGGCGTTAAAAAGGGCAATGCGGTGCGTGTAAAAATGGCCTACTGGGGAAACAGTCTCAGAATGCGACGAAATTAGTGCCGTTGGATTCGTATTGAAAAATTATTTTAGGATATTAAAATTTCAAGTTGATTTGATTTATCTGGGGATCGTGGAAAAATTAAACGCGTGTTTATTTCTGGTTTCATAAAGGAAATCTTTTCATATGACATCGGAATTCGATGAAACTTGTCCCATTGGATTCGGAGTATCTTTTTACACCAAAATTAGCTTTTCATCAGTAAACAGGGATCATATGTGGCTAGTTTTACGTGTTACTTTGCGACAAAGTTTCGTTAACTTTTAATAATATTATTTCCATCCCATGACCCTAAATACAAGTGACAAGTCAATACCCTAAATCATTTCAGCCATGTTTTCTTTTCATTCTGTCGAAAATGATGTGGTTGCACGCTGAAGACAGCCTGGACGTGACAAAAGATGCAGTCGTTTTCTTTGAACTGGGTACACTTAAATTCTGCAAACCTAAACCACAACACAAACCTATCTGTACCACTCTATGTAATTTCATTTCAGGTATGCAAACCCTTGCCGACAAAGTAATTTCTTAAAGCTCTCCCACAAATCAGCTAGCCTATTTCTTCTTGGTAGGCACATGCTAACGTTTAATCAAGAAGTAATCAACTTTATCCGTATGCACCTTAGTTTATGTGACAACCAAGGTGTACTGTGCCAAACGTGCCACCCGCGAAACTCTTCTTACAAATATATGGGTTTGGCCGCTCCCTTCTGTTTCATTTTCTCCACAGCGAATAAAAAAACCCAAATGTTTCCTACTCAATAAAAAAGAGAGAAAAGAAGAAAACGAAAGCAGGAGGGGAAGAAGGGAATAGGGACGTGAGGAGAAGGCGGTTGAAGCTCCATCAAGGAAGAAGCGGTACTGTGCGAGGCGGGTTTTGGACCTGGGCCAGTTGGGCTGTCGGGCTTCATTCAAAAAGTAAAAAAAGGTGACAGAACGTTTTAAAATCTGAAGCGTAGGAGGGTATGGGAAGGAAACCATGCATGTATTTGGATATGGAAGCAGGGCTGCAGGAGTAGGAGGCGTGGGGACTATGCGGTTTGGGAAAATTTAGGGGAGGACGTGATGTCTTGGTGAGGGGTGGTTTGTAGGAGCAAGAAAGATGTGGAGGGTCTGGACTCAAGCATTTGCATTGGAGGAGTGTTCAACGTGAAGGATTAAAAAAAGAGAGAGAGAAAGGAATTGGCAAACGAAAGACAAAGGAAGTGGGAACATGATGGATACGTGGAGCAAGAAGACAAATGGTTGGAAATACAAAGGGGGTGGCCCGTTGATTAATAGCGTGGACGGTGGAAGCATGTAAAGTAGGCTATGTTCTGAAAAATGGATCGAATTATGGGGACGTACAGAACACCATGAAACCAATTTGGATAGTGATGGGGACGATTGGAAATTTACAGACTTAACGGTAACCGAACCGCTGTAGCAATAAAATGGAAACCAAGGTGAGTTAAACTCACTCAGTATATTTTTCCCATTTATATTTTATAAATTGGGTTTTTTGTGCTCTGTTTGCTACGGTTGACTATTCGCTAATTTAT
Source organism: Allium sativum (assembly GCA_030737875.1). Taxonomy (NCBI): domain Eukaryota; kingdom Viridiplantae; phylum Streptophyta; class Magnoliopsida; order Asparagales; family Amaryllidaceae; genus Allium; species Allium sativum. The sequence goes on along the minus strand of CM060927.1, from coordinate 251,818,944 downwards.
ATTCTATTTATTTATTTAACCGATGAGATTAAACCGTCATTTAATTTCAGTGAAATACCAAATCGTTATTCTAACGATTGGTCCCAATAAAGGTAACCTACCTTATGGGTCACGTTTATTTATAAACGTGTTTGATTATCTGAATTGTTTGAATTTTTTGATCTGATTAAATTGTTTGGAAAATTGGTTGATGTGAAATTGTTGTTATTTACTATTATATATCAGTTAAATGGAATTAACTGATCTGCTGGGAGATAACCAGTTGAATACAGAGAAGGACAAGTTGGAGGAATCCAACCGGATTCCTCAAATATATTATTTCTTCTCATATTATCATATATGAAATGTCATGTTTGGTGTGATGGATTTGATTAATGACCATTGATTTGAAAAAACAACCTGTGTTGTGTTTTAACCAATGGGCAGAAATGGTTGAGTAATCGGCAGTAAATGGCCTAAAGGTAAATTGTTTATATTGATTTGCCGTCAGGTGAGTCAATAGAGATGAAGTTATAAAATTTATTTTATAACTAAAGATAGGTTTGAAATATATATTTTATAAAAACTTTATTCAAAGGAAATAAATATCTATGGTTATAAACAAATTGTAAATTGATTTATAAGGTCAGAATTGAGGTTAATCAGATTTGTAGATGTGAGGATAAAGGGATTTATCTAACAGTTAAATTTGTATAATTGTGTTGTTGAGGAATAATTCAATGGAATTATTTAAATCAATTAATTATATTTTTAATTAATTTAAAGGGAAACGGATTGGAATCAATTAATGAGGTAATCATGTTTTGAGTGACTAAATCGACTATTTAATTGGATTGATTTCTAACTTAGTATGTTCTGAATAGAAAATAGTTTAAATGAATATTGTTTGGTTTAGAATAAGATTTGAAAAAGGGATTTACTGGTTATTTTAGTTAATAAAGAAGTTAACTACCTATGTAGTTAATGGTGGAAACAGATTGTTATTGTAATAATTTGAAAAAAATTACTTGTTAATGGGAATTTATTTAAAAATAATCTAAGTTAAAAGGGAATTTTTAAGCAAGTGTTCTAGCTTAAAATAAATGTTACTTAATCGTTTGAATTAGGTAAAAGGAAATTCCGATGGAAAAAGATTTGAGGAGTTATATCGTTAATCCTAAATTAACGTTATTTAAGAACGTGACTAAGCATGGGAAATTGAAATAGGATTTCCAAAGTATGAAATATTGAATAGTTGTGAAAGGAGTTTGGTTAAAGAGGTCGAGTTAAAAGTGGTGTGATATAAAGAAGTTATTTAGTTAAATTAAGAAATGATGGTATATTAGAAAAAGGAATTTTGAAAAGGGTGATAAGGTTTATGGAATTGCATTTTTGAATTAAATCGTTAAATCGAATCTGAATCGATTTAAAATGGATAGTGGGTTTTGGATTACAACTTGTATCTATCTGAAGATATGAACGTTGTTGGTCAAGGTATGAGAGGTAATTAGAATACCCCAACTTGAAAATCATCAAGATTATCTGAGGATGATATTTGTTGGTAATCATAAAGAGGTTAGTGATAATTTATTATTTCCATTAAAGAAATAATAAGACAAATGTGTGGTGAAAGCATATATATATATATACAATGAAGTCTTGTGTATTTTGAAATAGTTTTGAAAAATAAAGTCTTGTGTCAAATAGAAGTGAGAAACTATTGAAAGATTTAGAGGTTTTAAATTTACATTTATTTTCAATTAAAAGGCCAAGTGATGCTGATTACTGAACCAATGAACCCATTGAGTTGTCATGATTGAAACACTGATTATTTTGATAGTTAAATCACCGACTATCAAATCTGTCCAATACGATTGTTGGTACGGAAAGACCAGGATCAAATTTATATTCGAAAACCATTTCGACCAACAAATACGTGAAGAGATCAAGAGATGATCGAGGTGGAGCGTTGAAGACCATAGATTTTCATAAGCGGAAGAGCCACTAAAATTCTCTGCCTTGCAAACAGAGATAAGCTGTGATTTTGTCATGATTGGGATCTACGGATTGCACGGACTTCTCGCTACCGATCCATGGGGTGATTCCTATATTGGATGCAGTAGGAGAGTACCTTCTGTTCATCCTGTTCCTGGATGACTTGTATGGATGAGTGTCTGACAGAGTAATTCCAAACGGTCACATATATTGATTTCTTCAACTGTACCAAGAGTGGAAGCGAAGAAGGAAACTTCTTTAGTTAACACATAATGTATTGTTGAGGACGTCAATCGGTGATTTGACGGATTTGAAGATGTCGCATTCGAAGTGAATCTGGTGTGATGTTAAAACGTAGCCTCAAGCCTCATCAACTGGGAAATGACAAAAATCGGGCAGGCAACATGGCTATGTGGGTCGCTCCCATTAGTGTGCATAATCACCTATCTAGAGAAAATCCTTTTGTTTCTTAAATCTATTTCGATGCTGTCCCTTTTCGGGAAGACGGTGGCTAGCTACCACCGTTGGTGATATACATTCGATACATTCAAGCGAAATGTGTGGTCGGTCATGTGAGGGCCGAGTTCAAGACGTTCTTGTTGAACCCAGTGTATTCGCCTCTAGAGATACACTATCGGCAGGTGGTCCCATACCTTGTCAGGGTCGGAATCCAATTTCCAATAAGCACCCGCGGTTTTGATTGTATACTATATATGTGGAGCATGAGATGCAAGCGTTCTGCTAAATTTCTATTTACTTGTAATTAGACATTATTATAATATCAGACAAGATATTGGTTTCAAAACTGTTTTGGGTTATCGTAAGATAAAAACCGTCCGTGTTTATGTGTGGATTGGTCTTACGATTACCCTTTTGCTTTCGAAAGGATTTTAACTTAAAAATCAAGTTGTGTGATATCTTAATACTGTGCGAGTTTATCTCACTCTAGTTCACCAGACTGGCCCGGTGTTTTGTAAATGCTCGGGTTAGCCCGGGGTATACAGGTTCAGGTTATCGAAAGCTGTGAAGAAACGAGCTGGAAGAGTCTAGACGTATGATACTATTCCGCTGTGTGTTGCATATGGGACAGATTTTATAACTGTCCAAAATTTTGATATTCTCTGATATTGTAAGTATTTTAATGCTCTCAATAAAATTATCTCTGTATTATATTTTGTTCCGCTGCGATGTGAGACTCTGTGTTGTGTTGGTTCTTCTTCTTATATTCTAATATTTCTTTCTTTCTTATCTCACCCTCAAATTTCTTTCTTATAACGTCCAGTGTTTTCGGTGTTTGGAAGGTCGGCATGAGTTATGGTAAAGTTATTTATGTCGATTTCCAGGGCCGAAAATCCTCTGATCGTTACATAAGGCATACGGGATTTCTTGCCTGTTGTTCCTTGCTGGATTGTGACTATGGACACGCTGCTTTGTTGAGCCAAGCCTATCACTGTATATATAAATTATTTAGATGTCTGGATGCATGTCATTGAATAAATTTTAACTAAATACACTCATCTTCTATGTAGGCTAGCCTTGTTAAATCCTAGAATATTTTAGTTTGAGGTGCTGACTATATATTGAAGACATAACGTATGAATGGGAATAAATGTTAATATTTGAGTTTGGATAAACTATTTATTTCAGTTTATATTAAAGTTAATCTACTTGAACTATGATTAATCCTGAATCGAGTGTTTTGTGTTTTTGCATGGAACGCTCGGGTCAGACCCGAGCGTTACAGATTTAAAGATTACAGCTTAGGATTCAGGGATTGGTGAAGTTGGGATTCCGAAGATGGCGCGCTCTGAAGTTTAAACCAGTAAATATTTACCAGTATTCAAATTATATTTTCGGTTTCGCTTCAATACTGTGTTATTTGTTTATTCTTTGCTGATTCCGCTTTTAAACTCTGTAAGCTAAATAACGATTCGTCGATTTAAACGTTTTAAATTGGTTTAATTACTAGTTTGAATCGGTCAAAAAGGCGGGCCGTTACAACTATTCTAAAAATTTAACTGGCATAACTTATTATTCCCGCTATGAAATTTCAATTTTTCACATCCGTTAGAAAGATATTATTGAACAGATTTAAATATTTTTGTTTTTGCTGAAATCCGATTTATTTTGAATCCTGTACATTCAGTCAAAGTTCAAATTCAAATTTTCAAACTACTGCGCTATTTCTAACTCCTTTTATAATTAAATTAAAAAATTTTGTTTTAACTTTGATTAAAATAAACTTTTTTAGTCGTTATTATTTAAAATAAATCATTTTAAATATTTAAAATCCATTAAAATTTCTAAAATAAAAATTTTAAATTGGTTCCAAAATTCCGAGATGTTACACATTATCTCGATCCTGAAGTATCAACACTTACCGTACCATTGTAAAACATGTTACCTAAAGATGAAATAAATTTGCACTATTTTCCTTGTTTATGATTTTTCCCACAGGATTTTCCATAAAGAAGTTTTTAATGAGGCATTGTTTGGTCCCGAAGCATCAAACTCTTTTAAGGAATATCATTTTAATATGATCTATATAATGTCAAACATTGTACTCTTTTTCTCGATCAAGGATTTTCCCATTGGGTTCTCCTGATAGAGTTTTGAAGGCAACAGACAATAGTTGTATCGACTGAACAGATATATTCAAGCAAGATAATAATAAGGGGCAACAATCATCATATATTTTTTAAAAGGGACAACTTCAAGTTAGCTGAGCATTCAAGATTTTGAAGACGCATATTCAAGGGGGAGTGTTGTAATATATAAAATTGAATATGCTTTTGTAATATTTTGTTTAGTCCCACATTATGGGGATAAGTTTCACATTAGCTTCAAAGCCTATATATAAAGAAGCCAATGTAATATAAATTATATACACTTGAATTAATAGAAATAAAAGTCTCTCCTAATCGTTTATGTTCTCTCTAATGGCTTCTCTTTTGTTATCTGTTCTGTTTCATTTTATAACAGTTGTTTTATATTGTGTTGGCTAGTTTGTTGAGTGTTTTATGAATTCTGATCGAACCATGGGAAGCCACGAAGTCGATAGGAATTTCTAAACACTTGAATAGAGAATTGGACGTAGTATTGTTTTAAAATGGGTAAATGAAATTATTACAACCCGAAAGTTCCCCGGACTCCGAAGAGAAGAGGAGGAACGGATTGCCTTGAGAACACAACTAATCAGAACACAAACAAAAGAACATTTCATTGCTTATTACAACAATTACATCAGAATACAAAAATATACAGAGTATGAATGAATATTATACATCAGAAAATATCATATATTTAAATAGATTACTGCAGCGGAAAAATAATGCGAAACACAACTGAAGGAGATAAATGGATACAGAGTTTTCTGAATACCATTCCAGCTGTAAACCAGGATCCTGTGAATATAAATCTGCAAAACCAAAACTACTAGCTGCCCGTGGGGAAAAATAGAGGCCCCCAAAGTTTAGGTTAAAACAATAAACTCTAGGTCAGTCATGTGACTGGTGTGAGAACTAAAACAGTTATTTAAAACTTTACTTTAAAATCAGATATATCAAGGGACCACGCCGTATAACACGGAACGGGTTTCCTCCTAAGAATATCAGTGCATATAACAAAGCAGCGAAATGCTTTTTGAAAAAATGAGGCTATTATAAGATCCAGGTCCCATCGCACAATGCAATGCAAGCCGGAGGATAGGGTTTTCCCTTATAATAGCCAAATATGCTTGGTACGTTAAAACAAATCATTTGATACTATTATAAGTGCATAGTGTATAAAACAACTTCAGATATAAATGTATAAATCCTAGATGACATGGGTACCAAATATCATGTCGCCAATATTAGTCTATATAATCAAAACCACAATGTCACGTATTGGAAGTTGGATTTCCGTTTGTGAATCAAGGCAAGGGATCGTCCTTACCGCTTCGAGACAATCTAGCCCATGTCTCAAGATTAGAACGCATCGACCCTTGGATCGTCAGGGATGGCCCATCAAAGTGCAATGTGGATTAAAAAACCTTGAACAATACGTTTCCCCGCCCTATGGGGCGTAAATGAGCCAAATGACTCCATTAGCCCCGGATCGACGGATATAACTGGGGTGCCTCGCAATCCATCATCCACATAAGTAAAATGTCAGGGCTAGTAAAACGCTGACACCACTCCTAGCTAGAAGGAAACGCATGTCCTCCCTGATGTCCTCTACCGTTTCTAGTTCACACCGGGGTGTAAGGCTGGCGAATTAACGCTACGTAAAGCTACGCTGTATTAAAGTCATGCTTTGATCATCAACCACAAGACTATGCTTCTCAACCGAAGCCTTGATCATTTGCACTTCAGCATGCCACACAGGCAACTCACGCTATGCAACCGATGTCTATCAATCACACAGAATGAAATCTAATGTCAGACACACATCCATTTCCAAGTTTGTTCCGGGTCTGAACGAAACTAGAGGCACCTTATTCCTTTTCCCGTATGTCCAAGTTCATTTCGATCTTCCACCACCATCGTCATCCTCGACACATCGTCGAAACAGTTATTCAGAATGGGATAAACCCGGTCTTTCTGAATAGCTCACGTATATAATAAACAGGTGCTATAAAATCACAACATACGCCTCATTCCAATCCAGAATATTACTTTATTCAAATATTCTTATACTTTGGGAAAGGTTCCCATTAATTTTATCAAAGATAAATTTATTCTTTAATCTTCCTTTGGATATCATTTCAATCTAATTAAAGATGCATTAAAACTCTACTTGGTTTTAATCTTCCCAAAAATCAATATTAACGATTGTTTAACTTAGGAAATCATATCTTGTCTTTAACTGGGTTAAAGAACCAATGTCATTTAAAACACGGTTCACGATAAACCCAAAATCACATTCCATTCCATCATCCTTTAACCATAAATTAGCAAGTGAACAAATTCCCTAAGTATTAACCCCGAAGGCCGAAACCAACATCAGATCAATACCTAGGAAACCATTCAACTTAACTAATCTCCATTTAGTTTATGATTTTCTTAACTCCATTGGGTCTAAGAACAGTATTATTAAGTATACCATTCACGACAACCCAAAATCTTATTCCTATCTTTAATTGGGTTAAAGAACCAATGTCCTTTAAAAACGGTTGATGATAAACCCAAAATCACATTCCATTCCATCAGCCTTTAACCGTAAATTAGCAAGTGAATAATTCCCTAAGTATTAACCCCGAAGGCCGAAACCAACATCAGATCAATACCTAGGAAACCATTCAACTTAACTAATCTCCGGTTGGTTTCTGATTTTCTTAACTCCATTAGGTCTAAGAACAGTATTATTAAAGATAACATCCATGACAACCCAAACTCTTATTCTATTGTTAATCGGGTTAAAGAATAAGTGTTATTTAATACACCGTTCACGATAAACCCAAAGACCAATTTCAATTCCATTCCAATTAAATATCAATTAATTAGTATACTTCATTAAATCTAAATAAAAAGATTTAGCCTTTTCTCAACTGGGTTCAAGAATAGTGTTATTGAAGACACTATTCACGACAAACCCAAAATCACATTTAATATTAAATACAAGACTCTGAATAGAAAATATATCGGCTTATATTCAATATCAAATTCTGGAATCAACAAATACCGTATTGGAATAACGATATATATATCTTCCAAATTCCTCCACAATATCCGTATAATCACGGAATCCAATATCGAAATATTCCGAAGATAATTTCGATTCAAATCCATTCCAATTCGTATATTGGAAATTCCGGTTATTTTTAAAACCATTTCAAATCCAATTTATTTATTTAAAAATATTGGATTTCATAATTTTAGTTCATGACTAGTTCATCTCGATAAAAATATTTTTTTATCTTTTCAAATATGGATTTTTTCATCCTAGTTCTTTCCAAATCATTTAATATGATTTTACATAAATTGCTGATATTTTTAATAATTTTATCAAGGCCCGTACAGTCGATTTCCATAAACGGTCATCGAATTGCACTTACAGCAACCTTTTCCAAATTTGATTTGCACATAATTCCAAATCCAACCATTATATTTCAAATCTCTAATATTCGTTAGAAAGCTCTTTTTGATACGAACCCAACGATTCTGGTTTTAGGAGAATCCGACGGTCGGATCTCCCGTAATGTCCGTTCGAAATCAATGGTCGAAATTCGCGAACTACTGCGGCGTGGCGCGTTCTATTCAGGCCATTATATTATATATATAACATATATAATATATATTTCATCGATTTCCTTTTAAAACGTATTTTATAAATCATTTTATATTCGTTTTCAAAACGATTTCAACTTCATATTCAATTTCAAATCAAAATTGAATATTCCATATCATCGATATATAAATGATAATATTTTCAAAACATTAGATTTCGAAATCATTTCCTATTCGATATTCATTATAACATTGAATAAAATCGATATAAATATCATTCACATCAAAATGAGGTAGATCAAATCAACACGGCTTTATATATTTAAATATATTCGTGTCCATCACAAATCAGACATCAAAATCAAATTATGATCTTTTACTGAATATTGTTTTAAAATATTCGTTATTTTAAAATAATCGTTATTTCAAAGTATTCATTCTTTCTGAACTGGAATCGGACACAGTCAATTACCAGGTAATGTCATTATATGGATTTCACGCAACAAATGTGTATAACAACAATAAAACATTGTCAACCATCATCCAGAGTGCTTTCTACAATGCATAAGCATTAAATATAAATATTTAATGCTTACAATAGCCTGTCAATCAATCGATCGACATACAGCTAATTACTGGGACTAGTGTATGTCATATATCATCCCAATACCCGTATTGGGTTTAAATCAACAAATAATGAATTTTATTTGTGCAGTTGGGCGATGTGTCAAATTTATCGTCCCAATAAATATCAGTCAAATCAGTGCACATAAACAAATCGTCCGATTTGTTTATGAATATTTATTTTATCCATACACGCGTTAAAAATTATATTTTTAATTATAAAATATTTTATTTCATTCCACAACACACAATTAATTTTCACAACACGATCAATCAAACAAACTAGTCATCCATGGTCTATGGACGACGGGTGTCGGGTACTGCTAAGCACCCTCTGCATCCTAGTATATATTTAAACTAGAAAATAAAACAAAAGTGACGAGTTCTCACCTTTGGGATCCACTCCTCCATTCCTTATTTTTGAATGGTTAAGATTTGGATTTGTTTTCCACCAGTTCCATCGCAATTCTTTTCACGCTGTTCATAGTAAAAATCATATTATTTATCGCTTCATACATTATAAAGATTATATTTTTATATTGCTTCATACTTTGTAAAGATTCAACCTCTCTTCGCTAATATCTTATATAAAAATCTAATTTTTATAACGCTAAAAATCATATTTTTAATTTTTTTTAAAATCCAATTCCTTCCATGCTTTCATAACAAAACTGATTTTGAAAACAAAAATTGATTTTTTTAAAACATAACATAAAAAAAACTACTCACTATTCTTGAAGAGGAAGGAGGGTTGCGGGACTCGCACAGAGGGTGCTACAGGCTGGGGGAGGCCGCGGATGGCCGAAGATCGAGGTGGCGGGGGTCTGACCTGTGGTGGCGTGCGGATCGATGGGGATCTAGGTGATCGACGCTTTACTAAGAACTAGGAAAGCACGATTTATGAAATAATACCGCAAGCACACAGATCGTGTAGTATGCAGGTCGAGTCACAGGGAGGTAAATTAAATTAAATTATTTATACAATTTCTTGGCTGAGTTAGATAAATCTTCGAGGTTGGTTTTGAAAGCAAATGAAATTGAAGCTGCAATTAAACTATTATTGAATTGAATCAGATCTGAATCTAATCAACTCTATATTCAATCCAATATGACCTAGGGAAGCAGTAAAAAGAACAGAAATTAAAATTGCAGAAATCAAAATAACAAGCAGGAAATAAAATTAGGATTACCGCTGAATCTAATCAGACGGTGAATCACTAATGAATATTAAAATTGCAATAGCAGTTGTGTTCTGTCAAATCTAATTGACTAGACAACACAAATTGCCATGAAAATAAAAATTACATAATTAAAAGAAAAGAGAAGAAGAAGAAACTTTATTGATTTTAGGATGCTTTTTACAATGAGATTACATGGATATTTATAAGAGATAGATAGCCAATCTAAAACCCTAATCCAATCAATGCATATATGGGCCAATTAATTAGCAATTATTCCTCCCATATTAATTAGCAATTTATTCCTTCCATCTCTTCCTTGTTTGGCATATGACAAATTAATGGGAGATAAGATTCTGTTAGATTTATTCAGCCAAACATGAACATATCTTAAACTCCAAAGCAACACAATGCTAAGTCTTCATTTGCAAATCTTTATATGTATATACACAACATATTGATCTTTATTTTCTGTTTTTTGACTGCATGTGGCTTAGTTGCCATATCTGTAAAAGTGACAACATAATACCTAAGTAATATTTATTTACATACAAAAGATAAAATATAATAGTACTAAATAAACACATTTTCATGTTAATCAAATACCCCCAGACTTATCTTTTACTCATCCTCGAGCAAAACAAAAATTAAAAACTAATTAGATAGGTCACACTTTCATAGGAAACACGATTGCATTGAGCATATGCAACAACCGTTAAACCTCTAGGTGTCCCTAGTAGGACAAGTGGTGTCTCGTGAGGGTTTTCAGTGAATACTACCCACAAAATACAAATGCAATGTGAAATGATTTAAATGCAACTATATAATATGCGAATGAAAACAAAAATAATGAAAACATGACTTATTTCAGTAAAGTGGTACAACAAATTAAGTTAACAATTTCTAATCAGTTGATTGTACTTTAGATACCTCAACTTGTCATAAATTTTCAATATAATTCAAGTTTTCAATGTTAAACTCTAGTTTGGCCAGTTGGTTCGGTTGATAACATAGTGTAGCCATGAAATAAATTCTTAGTTTGTTTGGCAGAGTTTGTAAATTGGTATTATTATTTCCTCGTGTATGGCTAGTCAAATCAATAAGGTCAAGAAGTGTTTGGGCATCATCGTTTATTCTCTATCTCTATAAAAATTGAAATTTACGATTAATTACATACACCTAACCTTAAAGACCAAGGTATACCACTCATACACTGCCTTGCGGACTGACGGAGAGTTGGGACAGAGCTTGGCGGATTGTGCAGGCCAACGCTGACTTTTTCAACAACACGTCGGCAATCCTTAGGCGTCCAACTCACAAAATGAGACCAAGATATTCCGACACTGACTTTGTCAACAACATGTCAGATAGAGCTTGGCGGGTTTGCACACCAATGCTAGATATACAAGCAATGTTGGATACCCTTTTATTACTATTATTAATATTGAAAATATAAGAACAAGAGAGTTATGCGAATTCAGCTTAACACAACTTAGTTTTAAAGATTCGAAAAGCCAATATAAGTATTTTAAGTCCTCCACTCATTAAACAAAGACTAAAATTTAGAATAAACTTCATGGCCATCACCTAAGAATCTCCCTATGTACCAATTACACTATTATCCCTCAAAATTCAACTTTTCATTATATTTCTTATTTGATCTTAGTTGAGAGAAAAAAATACTATCACTTGATTAATGATCGTTAACTTATTTTGTTGTATCAACCTAAAATGAGTAGTATTTCAACAAAAAAAATGGTATGTTACTATGACCTAAATGCATTATGGTCCTATCTAAATGCATGAAATTGGAATAGAAAAATAAAAATAAAAAGGATGCAATGCAGACTCCCCCCTACACTTGGACAAAACAGTGTCCACACTGTAGCATGTTTCCTAAATTTGAATGATAAAACCCGAAGATGGATTAAATGCAAAATTATTTGTAGAATGAAATGCAGTCTAACTATACATAAGAATGGATCATATGTACAGTGATATATGTGTTTGCGATGCAATGAATGCCACCAACTTTTTCCCTCACACTTGGTTCTAGCCCAATGAATCCCATTCACACTATGTCTAGGCATGTTTTCTAGTAAGCAAAGGTTTTTGAAAACCATCTCATCTTTATACATAGATTTATAGTCCAGAAGATAAATGTCCAATGTCATCTTAACTCGAAGTTTTCCTATAGAAATAATCTTTCCAAGACGATTCCTGTGTTCCACAAATTTATCGATGTATTTGTCCAACAATTTGTAATCACATATAAAATCAGTTCCAATCGTGAGATTTAAATTCCGAGTGTTGTTCAAGGCTATGTGATCACATTTCTGAATTTCATTACTGGACAACATATTTTCAACACTGGTAACTTCAAGTTCGTTAGAAGTTTCTTCAAAGTTAAAATTTTCAAATTTGAATTCGTGGCTTGGTTCTATTCACCCTCATTTGGCAACTCATCCTCATACAATCCAAAAAATTCATGCTCATATAAATTCTTCTCCAATTCTGAGTTTTTGAAAAATTCAATATTTTTATTCTGTTCAATTTCTAGAATTTCAAGTTTCTCGTAGCCTGAAAGAGGAAGGTCAAAATCTGAGCGTAAATCTTTTTCCTGGAAAGAATCGAAATCCAAATCATTTGTTGAATTTGGAACAACTTCATTTAGATTGGTATTCTCAATTTCCAAAGTTGTTATCTGAAAATTTTCACTATCAGTAAAGAATGGATTATTTTCTAGTTTATCGCTTGTTCGAATTTGATTTTGTTGCTCTCGTTGTTCTTTCAAAGATGCCATTAAACAAAGAAGTTTATCCATCTTTATATTTAGCCTTTCTTCCCTCTCATCAAAATGACATTCTTCAGAATCATTGATTTGAGAGCTCTCATTTTGGATTTCTTGATTCTCAAAATTATAGTCCACATCAATTTCACAATCAAAATTATTCGCGATGTGGTGGTTGTTTGAATTTTTAGAAAAATGACAATGATATTGAAAATCATTTTGATCATAAAAATTATGTTCATACCCAAAACTGTTAAAATTTGAGTTATTTTGGTTATTTTCAAAATGTTGATATGGGCTATAATTTTGAAATTTTTGGTTTACAACCCCATATTGATGTGGATCAAAGCTATATTGGGATTCAAAGCTATTTTTATGTGGATATGGCCCATAATCGAAACTATTGAAATTTGAATTGAAGTCGCAATTTCGATCATTTCCATGATTTTGAAAATGTTGGTCAGTTGGAATTTTTTTAAAACTATTGGCATTGGGCTCACGAAATTTTGGAAAATTTTGCCTCATGAGTTGTAATTCATACTCATACTCTTCAAGAGGACGTCTACTCAGGTTATTATCCCACGATTCTCTCAAGGATTTTTTTGAATTAGACATTTGAATGAAGTCAAGGCAAGACAGAAATTATTCTCACTTCAATATTATATTAAATGTTGAGTTGTGCTATATTAATTAACTGACTCAATTAGAAGGGGGAAGAGGGTCTTATGGTTGTTCACGTATAGTATAAATACTAAGGGACATGACCAATGTTTTACAGGTAGTATGCAACCTCTTTTGCTAATAGTTCAATAAATTGAACTACTATATATCCGCGATCCAATTATACGAGACAGTCAACTTCATAAAACACCACTTTTCAATTATATTATCTTTTAGTGTCTATTTTTATTGTTGAAAATAATGAGAATGGAGATTCAGTTACGGAAATATCAGTCAACCACAAAAATCAAACAATAACAACTGTAGAAATTTAAAATATTGTACAAGCAAGCCGCTGCCCCTACAGAAGATTTTTACATGCAATTTCTATATATTTTTTCTTTGCAGCAAAGCACCTATAGAGTTTAGTAAATATTACAGCAGTTATGGCAATCTGCCCAAAAAATTTGAGCAGTATCAATGATTGAAATCCATTATTTGCAAATCCGTTTACCTTTGAATCCTTGTACATTGCTTGAATCTTTCTCTTCCTTTGATTTGTTTGTTTGAATTCCTTCTTTCACTTGAGTCTTTGTTTTTTTTTGGAATGAAATAAACAACAAAATAAAAAAACAAGAAAAAGGAAACTAATAAAGAAAAAAAAGTAAATTAGTGAAAAGGAAAAAAACAAAACAAAACTCAGAAAGGGGGAAAAAAAAGAAAAAAAAGAATCTAAGGCTAACAAAAACAATTCAACTCAAACAAATAGACAATGATATTCAAAATAAAGCCATGCGAATTAGAATAATCCACGCACAAATGTCTTCTGGAACTCACCCAAACAAATAATCAAACAACCACTCAAAAGGAAAGATCAACAAAGAATTAAGTCTCCCATCTCTTATATTTCTATATTTCAGAAAATAAATTGAAATCCCTAAAACTCATTCACGCTTTCCTTTTTTTTTTAATCTTTCTTTTATCTATGAAACACCGCAATCAACTCTAGAAAACCACAATAAATCAGTCACACCCCCTATGAACAGACCCCCAAAAGTTTCTTCACAAAAGAAAATAAATCACGCAAACAATGAACCAAGTCCCGCACCAAAAGAAAGCGAAACAAAACCGAAATAAGCATGAAATCAAGCAATTACTTTTCCCACCTTCATTTTATTTCTATTCAATCAAAAAGGATGTGTTTCTTTTAAAGAACAACCCAAACAGCAAAATTTGTCACTCAACGCAATGACGCCGCGCCCCCTTTTCTTTTCAGAATCAAATAGCACAAAAAAGGAAGATTCAGACCTTCGAATCGGTTCTGGTGAGGCATGGACGTGAAATGAGGTAGGCAATTCGGTGCTGACAATTGCTATGATATTGAACTGTGGTAGTTGGTCTTGTAATGGATAGTGGGGGAGGTTGAGGAAATTTTCTGTTAGGAGGAATTGATGGTTTGTGTGAGAAGAACGTGAAGATGATGGGTGATAACTTTTGTGTGATGCTAAGTGGAAGGATGGTTTATGAATATGGTTTTGGACTGGAGACAAAGATGGAGAAGAATTATGTAAGAATAAAGGCAACAGAAGAAGAAATATAGAAAATATGAAGAGAAAAAAGGAAAGAAATTAAAGCAATGGAAATGTACAATAAGGAAAGAATTTCAAAAGAAGAATCTTTTTATGACCTCTTTTTTTTGTTGAAAAAGGGATAATACGAAAAGAAAGGAAAGAGATGTAAAAGGGAGAAAAATTGCAAAAGTGGGAAGAGATCTAATTATTCAAGTAGAGAATTAATCACAAGGCAGAGAGGAAAGATTTTAAAAGAGAATTTTTTTTTGGAAATAAATTGTAGAAAGAAGAGGGAAACAAAAGAGGAAAGGAAAGAAAACGAAATAAATGTAAAAAAATAGAAAAATGTTTGAAAGATGGAAAGAGAGATTAGAGGAAGTGAGAGAGAGTTGTAATTGGAAAGAAATAAACAAAAAACAATTCAAGTTTTTTTTTTGAAAGGAGAGAGAAAATTGTAAAAGAAAAGGAAATTTGTACAAGGAGACATATTATTGCAAAAAAAGAAAAGAAACAATGTAACGTCCCAAAAATTTCAATAACTAGAATGTGAAATTAATTAGAGATTTAACTATTAATAATTCATTTTATATTGAGATTGGGATTAGAAGTTTAAAATTGAATATATGGTTTCATAAACGAATTTAATTCAGAATGGTTGATCGGAAATCAAATATTTATTTCGAATATTTGAATTGAATTTGATCAGACAATTGATTTAGATTTGGAATACGTCTGGAAATATAAATGATTGACATCAAAATAATTGGGAATTTTATTTATATATGGAAATTGGCTTGGTATATTTGTGTATACAAAGAAACTGAAATTTGACGTTTCAGATTTGGAATCTGTAACGAACCATAATTTCTGTATATTTAAAATTTAAATTTAAATTAAATAAATCGTACTATTGGTTAAATTTATATTTATTTATATTACGAGCCTGTAATGGCGCGGTAGTTTGAAAATTCGATTTTTAAACTTTGGAAAATATATAAAATTCATTTTAAATCAGAATTGGGTAAAACTGGAAACGTTGCAATCGAATTAATCATATCTTTCCAGAGAATGTAAGAAATTGAAATTTCGCCGGATAAATTGCAAGTTATGAGTAAATCAAAATTTCGAAAGGTCGCTATGGAATTTATATAAAGAAACTATAAGCAATGGAAATTTAAATTTGAATTCCGGATTTGTTAAATTTTTAAATGATTATATATGGGAATATAAAATATGTGAATTTGATTTATAAAATTTTATTTAAGTTATCAATTGATTTAATTGGGATTCTTTTAAATATTTAAATTGAATTTAATCAGTTAATTGAATTTTTGAATATTTTATTTATTTAATTAACTGTGAATTTAACTGTTTTGGCGACTGTCTCGGAATTCGACGAAACTGGCGCCATTGGATCCGGAACGGCGAATTATTACTAGGTTTCAACTTTCGGAATTTTTCGAATTAATCTGTGAGCGGGGCAAGTGAAAACGCGTTTTACCAGTTGACAGTTAATTTAGATCGACCCGAAAATGGTCATTTTTCAAACGGTCTCGGAATTCGACGAAATCAATTTTTTTGGAACCGTATCGTCAAAACATAACCAAAAATAATTTTTCCAGATTTTCCGGGGTCAGTATGTGGGCCCGGTAATGTGAAATGTACGTTAAAATCGGATACGCGATAACTGTGTATGCGTTAATCAGTTTGGGCCCTATATATATACACATATACTTAGGCCACTACCATCAAGTCAGCCCATTTCCACTCCTCCTCCATCATTTTCTTCTTTAATGGCTGAAAATATATTTTATTTTTAAATTAAAAATCAAAATAAAGCTCAAAAATAAAATCTCTCGAAACCCTATCGTATTATATGTCAAAATGAAGATCTCGACGACACGAACCCGCGGGTACCCTCAGATCTGACATGCAGCGAACGATGTGGCCGGAATTCGTGGTCAAAGGTTCAAATTTTCGTAACCTAACATGCAAATTTGGGGGTTTTCAATCTAGCGACAAATCGGAGAAATTAACTTATGGGTTTTGTAGAGAAGGACGATACGAGTTTAACGGTGCCTTGCATGCGATCTATCGTGGTCTAGATCGACGGAATTTGGAGTTTGAAGGGTTGAAAAGGGCGTCCGTTCATCGTCTGCTGGCGGCGATGGGGTCCACCGGACCTGGTGGCTCCGGTACTGGTGCGTGCGCCTCGGTCAGGCGGTTCGAACAAAGGTGGTCTCGGGTCTTGAAATGGGCGGAGGAGGTTGTGGTGCTTGGTCAAAGTCGGGTGGCTGGGTGATTCGTGCGTGGGCACTGTAGCACGCTGGGAACGAGCGGGAAGAAAGGAGCAGGGCCCGTCGACGTGGCGATTTATGATTGGTGAGGATTTCTTTTATTAATTTTTATATTTTCAAAATTTAAATAGTAAAACGCTGATAACTCACTCGTTTTAACTCGGATTTGGACGCGGTTTGTTGCGTTGGGATCGTGGCGAAATTGTGGACGTTTTGGCGCTGGTTTGGTTGCATTTAGAGACTGTCAAATTTTGGTCTATGGTTGGACGTACGATCAACAAAAGACCCAAAGGTGAGTGGTTTTCTCACTCACGAAATACTGAATTATTCCCATATTTATCGAATTAAATTATGAAATAAGTTGGTTGCATGGTTGTATTGGATTGTTGATTGTTGTTTAAATTTGACATGCAAGTGTGTTAACATGCAATCTAAGTAAATGATTAGTTATTTAATTTAATTTAAACCTCTAGTTGAAATTCGAACCCTTGTTAATCCAGGAACAGTTAATGCTGATACGTTGAATGAAATGATGTGATGGATGCTTGGTTGAATTTTATTACTGAATTGAGATTGACACTGCTTATGCCCATATTCAGTATATCGTATTGCATGTTGGTTTCGACGATAGATCTCATTTGTACCCTTGATGTTGCGGGCATCTAATGAACCCGGGATTTATCGATAAAATGAATTAAGAACACAGAGTGAAATGATAAACCTCTGTGACCCTGATTTGGATTGAAATGATAGATCCATCCCTGAAACATCGAGGAATAAAATTTAAAATCACTTGGCCATTGGATAGATAATTATATACAAACATCGGTTGGTTAAATGATTTTAATATTAAAATGTTATATTGATCGGAAAACTCATTTAAAAGAGGGGGCCAATACTCGATAAATTCATTTCTTTATTTGAAAATGGTTATTTTAAAAAGGGTTGAGGGAATTTTCCATAACAAAGTGGAAATACTTAAATTGGGATCTGAATATGATTTGAAACTATTCAAATTAAAAGTGTGGATTTGAAGAAACGAATTCTTATGGAATCTAATTTTTGGGAAAATATATCAAGGGTATTACGAGTTGTTTTAACTCAGTTTGAATATGGGTTGAATCCTTAAATTGGGAGGTTGTTGAACGATGTTTGAAAATGAGAAATGGAACTGAATGAACTCCATTGAAACTGGGATATAGATTCATGTATTGGAAATTCGGAAGGAAGAAAAATTTTGGTTTAAAATTTATCTATATATATATATATTTTCATACCTTGCTTGATTTCAAAATAAACTATTCCTTTCTTTCAAAAAAAAATTTTATTTCAAACTTTTAACCGACAAATTATTGTATTTTAAATAAGGTTTCCTTTATATTTTAGTATTCAAACTATTTAATAAACCTTATTTTGTGTATGTTTATAATATTTGAATCATCTTCTTTATTTTTAATTATTATGTTATATATATATTTATTTAATTTCTATAAAGATTTTCTTATAATCATTTATTTTTAAAAGTATTTATGAATAGTAAATTCCTTCCGAATGGAAAATGTTGGATTTAAACCATTGGCGCAAATGGAGTTGAGATGAGAATCCGAGTTAATTGGAAACCCTTGAGGTAAAATTATATTCTATTTGAATATTTCGTTTTGGAAATATTATATGATTATAATATAATGGTATGGGATATATTCTAATTTAGAATAAAATCGGCTTGGGATGATTTATGATATTTTGATATGAAATTTTATTTTATTTGAATATAAATTGGTTCGAAACAAAATATGATATTTTGCTATGAAAGCGAACCTTTCAAATATAAAAGAACCGACCGATGTGAAAAGATGTAAGCGTTGGTTGTTAAAGAGACCGGAGTCGACATAAGGCATACTCTCTGTCAGTGTCGATACCACTTTGACAACTGTGAACGTTATGACGTATCCAGAATGAGTATGATGACTTGGAGGCGATTATTGAATCGAAGAAGATGTACGATGACGAAATAGCCCTGACCTTCGGGTCAGAATTGAAATGACTAAAACAGGAGCTATACCGTGACTAATTGAGGTTAGCGCCTTTGATCGGACACACTTCTTCGATGCTATTTATATGACTATGATGATGATGATTTGGGCCCATTTAATTTTATGATTATGGGAGTGTGTTCCGAGGTGGGCGGTAGTGGCTGCTATGCGTTACCACCGGTCCGGGAGTGCAATTGGTAGAATCCTACCCTGGGCATTGCCTCGAGTGCCTTGTCATATATATCCTTATCGAGCCCCATACGATTTTGATTTAGCATTGCCTTCTATGGAGTGCCCTCTGATAACACCAGTACGGTGAATTTACGGTACTGTATAGACTGTTGATGCCTATAAACGGCGTAAGGGTAATATGGTAATCCCGCTTACGCTATTTTCAGTATTTATATTTTACTGGATAGACACTATCATAATAGCGTACTATATTATGTATGTATTAGTTTAACGGATCCTTGAGAGATGGAAACCCCGTAACATCTCTTGAGTTACTGCACCCATGACACTGATGTTATTTCACATTTTAATTTGACTAATATGAGATGATTTAGTGCTGATCCGAGTGTTTGTTGTGTTTCTTTTATGCAATATGCTCGGGTCAGCAGACGTTGCAGTTACTGAAGATGACTGTGCTTTGGAGATCGAAGACGAAGATTTGGTATATCTATTATCTATACATATGTATATCCGCTGCATTATTTTTTTTCGCTGCTTATTATGTACAGCTGTATGTATATGTAACTCTGATAATCATTGAAGGTTATAGTCAATGTATATATATTTCAACTGCTTTAAACTGCTATTTGTTATTATATGTTGTCCTTCCGCTGTGAGATTCTGTTATTGTCTTTTCTCTTCTTTCTTCCTTTTTCTTCTTTTCCCAATAACTACCTGCATTTGCGATTTGTTTGGGTCGACATGTGTGGCTTATTGTCGATTTTAAACGGTCAAAAATATGGGTCGTTTCAGTTGGTATCAGAGCGATGGTTAGCGATAACCTTGGCTCTGTTGGGAATAAACTCATTAGAGATAGGGTTAGAAACGCCCTAGAATGAGTTTGAGTGATATGAGAGAGCGTACTTGTATTTCGATATAAAATGGTTTTATATTGTGTTGGCTAATTCTGTTGAATATTTATGGATTCTGGTCGATATATGGGACGCCATAGAATCGATAGGAATTCCTAGATAGTCGAATAGAATGATCGACATAATATGGTTTTCGATTATATTTTTGTATATATTATATATACTATTAGTGGTTTATAAAGGTATAAGCACTGGTCGTTGGTAGGTAATAATATTAAGTTGTTACCTATTATGGTCAATTTAATAATAGATATAATAAGAAAAACTAGCTGGTTTTATAAAAATATTCGAGAATGATATATCTTAAGCCTAATTGGTTATATAATATGTCTGTAACTTAAATGGAAATGAATTTGAAACTTGATCCTGGGAATACTTTTGAAATAAGTTTTGTCAAGTTTGAAATGGAAATCATATTATAAGTATTATCAAAAAGGATGGGATGTCACAAGTCTTTATAAACGAGTGTATAACCCTCGCTCAGATCTTCGAAATAGCCTTGGTAATGAGTGCACGCATTATCGATGGTTATTCTGAAGAGTCTAAGTGGGGGAGAGACCACTCAATAATGATTATAATTGGGTTTGCCACAGAAATTTTGGATTTAACTTTATATCATATAAATTTTATAAAAGGCATTAGTTTACTATATTCAAAGTTTAATTTAAATTTAAACCCAGAATTTAAATTTCTTGCTTAAATTAGAGTTCGGAATTGAATTTCATATAGTATGGTTTATAAAATATATAAGTATATATGTTGTTACTTTAAACTTAGTTTGAGACCCGGAATCAAGCAATTTAAAATCACCTTAACAAATGACATTGACTCAAGGATTAAAGTAACTCGAGTCATTGAGATTTTGGATTTAAACGTTGAGGGAAAGGAACCATCGCTTAGATTTAATCGGGGACGATAATAGAGTTAAATAAGTTACTAGTTTGGTTGATAAAGGTGTAGGGAAGTTGAAATTCGCTTCGAAGAAAAATTTATACCTAAGTTAATTTAAAATGAATAGAAATATTAAGTGGTGTAATAAAAATAATAACCCATGACTTGAATGATTAATAAGTATATTGAGTTAATCCGAGAAGGAGTTGGAAGAAATTCTTGTTTATTGATAATATGTGATGGCCGATAAACTAAAAATGAAGGAATTGAATGCTGAATCATTATGCACGTGAAATGAAGGTATAGAGAATCTGAACGGGGTAAACTCATTGGACAATACCTCGAATGTAAACCTGAGTACGAATAGTGAAGTGAACGAATACAAAGCTTTTGTCGAATGAAATATAATTTAAGTCGAGTGGGAAATCGAGCTAAATGAAGTTTAGCTCAGGAAGCCGAATAAGATCAATTTGATAATTAACATTTGAGTTAATGGAATGAAACTTAATATAAAAGAAAAGGAATTGATAATATATCGGAATGGAGTGAGCAAATTTGGTGTAAATCGCATTTGAATCATATATCGAATATAAATCTAGGTGTGAAAACGAAAAAAGGGAAATATAAATACTTTTGGTCAATTGAATATAACTTAAATTGAGTAGGACAATCAAGTTAAACAAGTTAACTTAAGAATCGAATAATAATTGATTAGAGAACTAAGTGTAAGTTTGAGTTATGGACCATCCTTGATTCGAACCAAGACTTGAGAGTCGAATAAATAAGTAAATTGACTCGATGAGAGTTAACTCAAGTGGCCGGGCAAAGATCAATTGGGAATAAAGCACTTAGGAAGAGAATAAGTAATGAAATTGGAAATTGATGTAAATGAGTTTGGTAAATTGATTCATGTAAAATGAGTTAAGGATTTAAAATAATTAAGTTTGTAGTAAAGGTTAAAATAAATCCAAGTTTGAACTCGAACTAATGCTTGAAAATGAAACAAGAAACGAATAAAAAATTTTGTTGGATTAAGTAAGCGATTGAATGAAAAAAAAAAAATCAAATTCTTGGATTATGAAGTAAATGTAAATGATTTAATGAACGAATAAATAAGTTGGAAAGGAACATGAGTATACTTAAGCAATAAGGGTGAAACATATTCGAACATAATGAAATGAAAATCCATTTAGATGGTTAAACTTGGCTAAAATCTTTGGAACCGGAAAGTTTGAATTTGAAATGAAATGAGTCAATGTTTATGAACAACTGGAATAGTCGATAAGCTGAAATAAAATAGGTATAACTTTTGATGGGATGATCGGAATCTGACGATTCCGGACTTTTCGAAAACCTTAGAAACCGAGCTAAAACTTTCGTTTATAAAGCCCTGTCGAATTCTTATGTTTACTAAGCTGAAATGCAAGTTTTAGTCGTAGTTGTATGCGCAGAAAATTAAAATTTGAAGCAGATACCTATATTGTTTTAACCATAACTTCCTAACGGAGCGCCGGATTTTGATGTGCGAGTACAATTCGGAAAGGCCAGAATCTGAACTAAAACTTTTCCCTAAAATGCTTGTTGAAATTTTGCTATCTAAAGGGTTAAAAACTGGGTTGAACAACTCAGATCTGCATTTTTCAGTGTACGGGCTGAGGTGTTCGCCTTCACTAAAACGAGCATAACTTTTGAACGAATTATCCGAATTCGACGAATCCGAACAATTCGGAAAGCCTGAAACAAAAGCTACAACTTTTGCGTAGTATGTTTTAGTCAAATTCCAACTTTAGTGAGTGATAAACCTGGTTTGTTCGCTGACCTGTTATGAATATTTTGGATTTGTAGTTGAAATGTTGATATATGTTGTCTAAGTTGTATACAATTGCTATATATTATATATATGCTTGAATCTCATGTGTATGCGAGTTGTAACAGGTGTAAGGATTGTGCGCTACGCTTCGAAGCGCTTGCACAAATGCTAAATGCTAAGGTAATAAAAATGCAAATAAACGCTAAAGAAAGGTACGTAACTGTGTTACAAAGTTTTGGTGGTTTTATATTTTTGTTTTTCCCCATTTTTGGGATGCCTCATCGAATGATGAGATGTATATTGGGATTTTATATATGTCGTGATTTTCCGGACCTCTCCGTACAAAGGAAATGCTGCCAAATTTTCCGTGATTTCGGGAGTTAGAAAATTTACGGATTTTTACAACTATACTTGTTTTGGAAATATTATTTTTAAGTATGGATTTGAAAAAAAAAAAAAAATGCGCTTGATATCGTTCCGTTCTCTTTTCGAGGACGAAAAGATTTTAAGTGGGGGGAGAATGTAACGAACCATAATTTCTGTATATTTAAAATTTAAATTTTAATTAAATAAATCGTACTATTGGTTAAATTTATATTTATTTATATTACGAGCCTGGAATGGCGCGGTAGTTTGAAAATTCGATTTTTAAACTTTGGAAAATATATAAAATTCATTTTAAATCAGAATTGGGTAAAACTGGAAACGTTGTAATCGAATTAATCATATCTTTCCAGAGAATGTAAGAAATTGAAATTTCGCCGGATAAATTGCAAGTTATGAGTAAATCAAAATTTCGAAAGGTCGCTATGGAATTTATATAAAGAAACTATAAGCAATGGAAATTTAAATTTGAATTCCGGATTTGTTAAATTTTTAAATGATTATATATGGGAATATAAAATATGTGAATTTGATTTATAAAATTTTATTTAAGTTATCAATTGATTTAATTGGGATTCTTTTAAATATTTAAATTGAATTTAATCAGTTAATTGAATTTTTGAATATTTTATTTATTTAATTAACTGTGAATTTAATTGTTTTGGCGACTGTCTCGGAATTCGACGAAACTGGCGCCATTGGATCCGGAACGGCGAATTATTACTAGGTTTCAACTTTCGGAATTTTTCGAATTAATCTGTGAGCGGGGCAAGTGAAAACGCGTTTTACCAGTTGACAGTTAATTTAGATCGACCCGAAAATGGTCATTTTTCAAACGGTCTCGGAATTCGACGAAATCAATTTTTTTGGAACCGTATCGTCAAAACATAACCAAAAATAATTTTTCCAGATTTTCCGGGGTCAGTATGTGGGCCCGGTAATGTGAAATGTACGTTAAAATCGGATACGCGATAACTGTGTATGCGTTAATCAGTTTGGGCCCTATATATATACACATATACTTAGGCCACTACCATCAAGTCAGCCCATTTCCACTCCTCCTCCATCATTTTCTTCTTTAATGGCTGAAAATATATTTTATTTTTAAATTAAAAATCAAAATAAAGCTCAAAAATAAAATCTCTCGAAACCCTATCGTATTATATGTCAAAATGAAGATCTCGACGACACGAACCCGCGGGTACCCTCAGATCTGACATGCAGCGAACGATGTGGCCGGAATTCGTGGTCAAAGGTTCAAATTTTCGTAACCTAACATGCAAATTTGGGGGTTTTCAATCTAGCGACAAATCGGAGAAATTAACTTATGGGTTTTGTAGAGAAGGACGATACGAGTTTAACGGTGCCTTGCATGCGATCTATCGTGGTCTAGATCGACGGAATTTGGAGTTTGAAGGGTTGAAAAGGGCGTCCGTTCATCGTCTGCTGGCGGCGATGGGGTCCACCGGACCTGGTGGCTCCGGTACTGGTGCGTGCGCCTCGGTCAGGCGGTTCGAACAAAGGTGGTCTCGGGTCTTGAAATGGGCGGAGGAGGTTGTGGTGCTTGGTCAAAGTCGGGTGGCTGGGTGATTCGTGCGTGGGCACTGTAGCACGCTGGGAACGAGCGGGAAGAAAGGAGCAGGGCCCGTCGACGTGGCGATTTATGATTGGTGAGGATTTCTTTTATTAATTTTTATATTTTCAAAATTTAAATAGTAAAACGCTGATAACTCACTCGTTTTAACTCGGATTTGGACGCGGTTTGTTGCGTTGGGATCGTGGCGAAATTGTGGACGTTTTGGCGCTGGTTTGGTTGCATTTAGAGATTGTCAAATTTTGGTCTATGGTTGGACGTACGATCAACAAAAGACCCAAAGGTGAGTGGTTTTCTCACTCACGAAATACTGAATTATTCCCATATTTATCGAATTAAATTATGAAATAAGTTGGTTGCATGGTTGTATTGGATTGTTGATTGTTGTTTAAATTTGACATGCAAGTGTGTTAACATGCAATCTAAGTAAATGATTAGTTATTTAATTTAATTTAAACCTCTAGTTGAAATTCGAACCCTTGTTAATCCTGGAACAGTTAATGCTGATACGTTGAATGAAATGATGTGATGGATGCTTGGTTGAATTTTATTACTGAATTGAGATTGACACTGCTTATGCCCATATTCAGTATATCGTATTGCATGTTGGTTTCGACGATAGATCTCATTTGTACCCTTGATGTTGCGGGCATCTAATGAACCCGGGATTTATCGATAAAATGAATTAAGAACACAGAGTGAAATGATAAACCTCTGTGACCCTGATTTGGATTGAAATGATAGATCCATCCCTGAAACATCGAGGAATAAAATTTAAAATCACTTGGCCATTGGATAGATAATTATATACAAACATCGGTTGGTTAAATGATTTTAATATTAAAATGTTATATTGGTCGGAAAACTCATTTAAAAGAGGGGGCCAATACTCGATAAATTCATTTCTTTATTTGAAAATGGTTATTTTAAAAAGGGTTGAGGGAATTTTCCATAACAAAGTGGAAATACTTAAATTGGGATCTGAATATGATTTGAAACTATTCAAATTAAAAGTGTGGATTTGAAGAAACGAATTCTTATGGAATCTAATTTTTGGGAAAATATATCAAGGGTATTACGAGTTGTTTTAACTCAGTTTGAATATGGGTTGAATCCTTAAATTGGGAGGTTGTTGAACGATGTTTGAAAATGAGAAATGGAACTGAATGAACTCCATTGAAACTGGGATATAGATTCATGTATTGGAAATTCGGAAGGAAGAAAAATTTTGGTTTAAAATTTATCTATATATATATATATTTTCATACCTTGCTTGATTTCAAAATAAACTATTCCTTTCTTTCAAAAAAAAATTTTATTTCAAACTTTTAACCGACAAATTATTGTATTTTAAATAAGGTTTCCTTTATATTTTAGTATTCAAACTATTTAATAAACCTTATTTTGTGTATGTTTATAATATTTGAATCATCTTCTTTATTTTTAATTATTATGTTATATATATATTTATTTAATTTCTATAAAGATTTTCTTATAATCATTTATTTTTAAAAGTATTTATGAATAGTAAATTCTTTCCGAATGGAAAATGTTGGATTTAAACCATTGGCGCAAATGGAGTTGAGATGAGAATCCGAGATAATTGGAAACCCTTGAGGTAAAATTATATTCTATTTGAATATTTCGTTTTGGAAATATTATATGATTATAATATAATGGTATGGGATATATTCTAATTTAGAATAAAATCGGCTTGGGATGATTTATGATATTTTGATATGAAATTTTATTTTATTTGAATATAAATTGGTTCGAAACAAAATATGATATTTTGCTATGAAAGCGAACCTTTCAAATATAAAAGAACCGACCGATGTGAAAAGATGTAAGCGTTGGTTGTTAAAGAGACCGGAGTCGACATAAGGCATACTCTCTGTCAGTGTCGATACCACTTTGACAACTGTGAACGTTATGACGTATCCAGAATGAGTATGATGACTTGGAGGCGATTATTGAATCGAAGAAGATGTACGATGACGAAATAGCCCTGACCTTCGGGTCAGAATTGAAATGACTAAAACAGGAGCTATACCGTGACTAATTGAGGTTAGCGCCTTTGATCGGACACACTTCTTCGATGCTATTTATATGACTATGATGATGATGATTTGGGCCCATTTAATTTTATGATTATGGGAGTGTGTTCCGAGGTGGGCGGTAGTGGCTGCTATGCGTTACCACCGGTCCGGGAGTGCAATTGGTAGAATCCTACCCTGGGCATTGCCTCGAGTGCCTTGTCATATATATCCTTATCGAGCCCCATACGATTTTGATTTAGCATTGCCTTCTATGGAGTGCCCTCTGATAACACCAGTACGGTGAATTTACGGTACTGTATAGACTGTTGATGCCTATAAACGGCGTAAGGGTAATATGGTAATCCCGCTTACGCTATTTTCAGTATTTATATTTTACTGGATAGACACTATCATAATAGCGTACTATATTATGTATGTATTAGTTTAACGGATCCTTGAGAGATGGAAACCCCGTAACATCTCTTGAGTTACTGCACCCATGACACTGATGTTATTTCACATTTTAATTTGACTAATATGAGATGATTTAGTGCTGATCCGAGTGTTTGTTGTGTTTCTTTTATGCAATATGCTCGGGTCAGCAGACGTTGCAGTTACTGAAGATGACTGTGCTTTGGAGATCGAAGACGAAGATTTGGTATATCTATTATCTATACATATGTAAATCCGCTGCATTATTTTTTTTCGCTGCTTATTATGTACAGCTGTATGTATATGTAACTCTGATAATCATTGAAGGTTATAGTCAATGTATATATATTTCAACTGCTTTAAACTGCTATTTGTTATTATATGTTGTCCTTCCGCTGTGAGATTCTGTTATTGTCTTTTCTCTTCTTTCTTCCTTTTTCTTCTTTTCCCAATAACTACCTGCATTTGCGATTTGTTTGGGTCGACATGTGTGGCTTATTGTCGATTTTAAACGGTCAAAAATATGGGTCGTTACAGAATCGAACGGAGTTGTTGTGTGAGCAAATGAAAATAGGTGAACCAATCAATAATTTAAAAATAGAATAACGTCATAGGAAAACAAAGTCAGAATACGACCATACTAATTTTATTGAATTCAGAGCGCGAAGACGGGGAGATACGTATAATTTTCGTTGCATTCGGAGATTGTTTGGCGGTACGTGTTTTGAGCGTTCAAAGATTATTCGTGGTGCAAATTAATATTACCACATTATTACCTACCTGAATATAACCCGCCTCAGTAAAAAGCTACGCCGACCTATATATGTTATCTGTGCCTACCCTATTTTTTTGATTGACGTTGTTCTTATCTCTGATCCATTTTCTTCTATAAAAATCAACGCAAACCCAAATTTTTCTTCATCTAAAATCAGTTCTTCCCTTTTCAATTTTCAATGTTTAATGGCTGCCAAGCCCTAATCAAAATTGGCTTTTTCCCCCAAAAATCATTTTTCCCAATTCGAGTTGAGAATCCATAGCTTCCCCAAATGAAAATCCGCTCTTTCCACCACACCTCGTCACCATCACTTCCTCTTTTTCGAAGATGCCTGAAGATTCTCCAAGCTTCCTCGATACCTTCCCGTGCCCTAATTGAAACCGTACTTTTCAAATCACTTGCACTTCCAGTTGTTGCCGCTGCATCATTTCCATCGTCAGTCACTTGCAGCACTGCCACCATCAACGTTGAGTCTGCGGTTTGGTTACTTCTCGTCGCTTATTGATCTAAGGTGAGCTTCGCTCACGATTATTCTTTACTTCAAGTATTTAAATTTCAATTAAACTGAAAATTTGATAATCGACCATGTTGTAACCATGCACTGTTACTATTGTACTTGTTTGCTTTGCTTGCTATTTGCGCTGAGTTTTGCTTATGGTGCCCAGCACCGATTCAGACCTCCCACTACACTTGAACTTGAATTGGGTTGTTGCATATGAATATCTAAATCATATGGTTGTATTTTTGGCAGTTGTATACAGTCTTGAATAATGGTTGGTTTCAGTGATATGTAGTTATTGGTTTCATTTCACCAGTTAAATGTTCCTGGTCTTAATGTTTCATTAATCAAGGAAACAACACTAAACAAATGTTTTTTTCCATTTTTATTAATCCTTGCAAATTTGGTCGTTAAGGGATGTCTTTAACTAAGAACATTAAATAGATTAAGGTACATAAGTCCTTTTTGATTCTGAGATTTAAATAAACCAAGTGGAAGGTTTAATATCTCTTCCTTGTTTTCCTATTGAGATTTAATATTTAAGTTGACATAAATGGACAACTATAAGAATGTATGTTGGTGGGTCAATAACTATAATCTCTTTACTATTTTAATCCCAAAGGGGTTCAATATCTATCAAATGTTTGGTTCAACGTTGAAATTGTTATTTTTTGGGGCTAATTGTTGAATCTAGAAACTTTGACCAAAGAGTTTGTACTGTTGTGCAAACAATCTTACCTTCTTTTGTCCTATTTCAAGCATGTAATGTAAGCAGATACATATGTGTGCGCATCTGATTTGTGAGAGTTAAATACCATTGCAAAATACTTGGGTGAAATTTTGATGGAATTATAAAATATCTGAATGTTAACTATGCCAAGAAATCTTCTTTCCTGTTAGTTCAAAATTAGTTCCGAATTCATTAACATGAACTTTAGAGTTTGAACTAAAAACAGAAGTATTTGATTGTAACTTATGCATGTGCTAATACATTAGACTGGATAAATTTTGAAATTGATTAGCCTAGCTACCAAATTTTTAATCATGTATTTACCGGTAAGTACATTAATATTATATACCAAATAGATTCTTGAATCATTAATTAATGTTAGAATGTAAATAGCCTATGATTTAGTTGTATGTTGTCTGTGAATAGGTTTCATCAAGTATGACCGTACCATTAATCCTCAAACCTCTGATCGTTATCTTGGAATATTCTGGGATTTTTTTTTATAATTTTCCTTCAATGTTTATTTTGCGGAAAAATAATAAGTATAGGTGTATGTGTGTCGAAGTGGCAAACGTCTTGACTTCCTAACCTTGGAGATAATATGCTGGTATATTTAAGTTATACTGTTTTAACATTTACTGTCCCTTTTACACCACTGCTCTTGTACTGTGTTGAGCCCGACCCCTGTTGCTTGTAAACTGTGTCACATACTTAGAGAGAATGGGCATTTCACCACCATAGATTTATATGTATGCGTTTTTCTCTAGTCCCAAATTATGCTTTTGTGCCCTTTAAAATTTGTAACCTGCTATGTTGTTTCATGGACCTACATCATTGGTTTGTCAGCTATTGGATTCTTGATTTGAGAATTTAGCATGGAAAACTATACTATCAGCAGTGTAACCTTGGTCCACACCCAGGAAATGTTTTAATGAGTTTTGCTGAACCAATTTACTTATTGAAATGAATTTGTTGAAACCATATTTTGATCAGTTGTGAAAATAACTAAACCATATATTACTTACTTCTGGTACTACCTATACACATGTTCATGTCTGCACATGGGTTGCTATGCATATGTCTCACTTATAAACAGTGCTGTTATTTTGCTAAAAGAAGAAAATCTGCACCGTTTTCTTTGATGGTTGTATTGGTATGCCCAGCTTCTTCCCATATGATTTGGATAGTCTATTTGCATGATCGAATTTTTGTGCATACCAGCCATCCCTATTTGTATGATTGTTCCAAATATGCGAGCTCGGAAAAACATAGGTGTTACTATCACCGATTTGATTCGGGACGCGGTGGCGGTACACACATGTACACGTGTGTATACGCAAGCTCCTGTGATTACCTATGTTAATATTTATATTCGGTTTAGGACGCTGAGACGGTGCACATGTGTATATTATATACAAGCGTACACTCGCAAGCTCCCGAGACCATTCGTCCCTGAAATTAGTCACTGATACGAACAGATACCACAATTGTTTATTTTATACATGACATCGATGTAGAATTAACTATTATATTTCAATTTATATCGAAATTAATTTATTTGAACTATGATTTAATCCTGACTCGAGTGTTTTATGTTTGTACATGGAATGCTCGGGTCAGACCTGGGCAGTACAGATTTAAAGATTTTAGCTTAGGATTCAAAGACTGGAGAAGCTGGGGATTCCAGGAGATGGCGCACTCTGATGTTTTAAAACCATAATATTTTCATGTATTCAAATTTTTTGTTTAGAACCGCTGTATAGAAAATATTGTATCAAAAATTTTGGTTACATAATAAAGTTGATTTTGTTGTCCAATACTGTGTTAATTATTTATTCTGTGTTGGTTTTATTTTTAAACTCTGTAAGCTAAATAACGATCCGTCGGTTTGAACGTTTTAAGTTGGTTTAAATACCAATTTGAAGCAGTCAAAAAGGCGGGACGTTACAAACAAAAGAAAAATTGGCAAGAAAACAATTTTCACAAAGGAAAGAAATAGATGGAAAAAGAAAACAAAAGGGAAAGAAGTTGAAAAGAGGAAAGAAATAAAGAAAAAATAGCAAGATTTTTTTTTGTCTTATTTGGAAAATTACGGTATCATTATACAATACCAAATCTATCCAACAAGATTTTTTTCATATATATACAAGAAAAATAAAGGAAAAAAATAAAAATAAAATACAACTAACACGAATGGGAAATTAAATAAATAATAAAATTTAATTATTGCCTCCCCGACAACAGCACCAAACAATTTGATCGACGCTTTACTAAGAACTAGGAAAGCGCGATTTATGAAATAATACTGCAAGCGCACAAATCGTGTAGTATGCAGGTCGAATCACAGGGAGGTAAATTAAATTAAATTATTTATACAATTTCTTGGGCGAGTTAGACAAATCTTCGAGGTTGGTTTTGAAAGCAAACGAAATTGAAGCTGCAATTAAACTATTATTGAATTGAATCAGATCTAAATCTAATCAACTCTATATTCAATCCAATATGACGTAGGGAAGCAGTAAAAAGAACAGAAATTAAAATTGTAGAAATTAAAATAACAAACAGGAAATAAAATTAGGATTACCGCTGAATCTAATCAGATGGTGAATCACTAATGAATATTAAAATTGCAATAGCAATTGTGTTCTAGCAAATCTAATTGACTGGACAACACAAATTGCCATGAAAATAAAACTTACAGAATTAAAAGAAAAGAGAAGAAGAAGAAGAAGAAGAAATTTTATTGATTCCAGGATGCTTTTTACAATGAGATTACGTGGATATTTATAAGAGATAAATAGCCAATCTAAAGCCCTAATCCAATTTATACGTATATGGGCCAATAATTAGCAATTATTCCTCCCATATTTATTAGCAATTTATTCCTCCCATCTCTTCCTTGTTTGGCATGTGAAAAATTAATGGGAGATAAGAATCCATTAGATTTATTCAGCCAAACATGAACATATCTTAAACTCCAAAGCAACACAATGCTAAGTCTTCATCTGCAAATCTTTATATGTATATACACAGCATATTGATCTTTATTTTCTGTTTTTTTGACTGCATGTGGCTTAGTTGCCATATCTGTAAAAGTGACAACATAATACCCGGGTAATATTTATTTACATACAAAAGATAAGATATAAGAGTACTAAATAAACACATTTTCATGCTAATCACTAGGGTTTCTTCGAATGGAATGGGGGTGGTGGTTCTGCGAGTTGGAGAAGGGAAAGGGGAGGGGTTCCACGCGAGCAGGCGGAGGTGGGGGAGGGGGGGGGTTGGTGCGACGAACGATGGCGGCTGGGGGAATCGCGGTCGAGAGTTTTTTTTCTTTTCTAATTTAGATCTGAATGGTGAACGAAGGGAGAAAGTAAAGGGGGTGAGGGCTTAAAGTATATATAATATAATTATTTTATTATTTAATTCATTAATTTGTTGACTTTACATTTGAACTCCAAACGAAACCCAATGACTGTCGCCCCTAGCTAATTACCCCCATTTCGAACACAATGGGATATGTTTCATAAACCAATTCGGCTATTATGTTCAGTTTCCGCTAAATTTAAAATATAAATCATTATATTTTAAATTCAAACGCACATTTTAACTCATTGGGGCCACATATTGACTTCAAAAATTCATGAAAAATTATTTCTAACTTCGATTGACGATGCGGTCCTAACAAAACTAATTTCATCGAATTTGGAGACCGTTTGAAAAATGGCCATTTTCTAGTCGATCCAAATTGACTGAAACTGTCAAAACACATTTTCTTTTGCCATGCTCACATATTGATTCAGAAAATTATGAATTTTGGAATCTAGCAATAACTTGACATCCCGGATCCAACAAAAGTGGTTTCGTTGAAAACGGAGGTCGTTTGCAAAAACACGAGGCTCTGAATAGAAAATATACTGGCTTATATTCGATATCAAATTCTACGACTAACAAATATCGTATTATAAATAACGATATATACATATATATATCTTTCAAATTCCCATAACAATATCTGTATCATCACGAAATCCAACATCGAAATAATCCGAAGACAATTTCGATTCAAATCCATTTCAATATAATTATTGGAAATTCTGGTTATTTTCAAAACCATTTCTAATCCAGTTTATTTATTTTAAAAACAAATAGAATTATAATTATAGTTCAAAACTAGTTCATTTCGATAAAAAAAAATTTATCTTTTCAAATATGGAGTTTTTCATCCCAATTCTTCACATATCATTTCTCATGATTTTACACAAATTATTACTATTTTTAATAATTTTATCAAGGCCCGTACAGTCGATTTCCATCAACGACCATCGAACTGCACTTACAGCGACCTTTTTCAAATTTGATTTGGACATACTTACAAATCCAACCGTTAGATTTCAAATTTCTAATATTCGTTAGAAAGCTCTTTTCGATACGAACCCAACGGTTCCGGTTTTAGGAGAATCCGACGGTCGGATCTCCCGTAATATCCGTTCGAAGTCAAATGGTCGAAATTCACGAACTGCCGCGGCGCGGCGCGTTCTATTCAGGCCATTATATTATATATATAATATACTTCGCCGATTTCCTTTTAAAACGTATTATATAAATCGTTTTAAATTCGTTTTCAAAACGGTTTCAACTTCGTTTTCGGTTCGAATTCATTTATATTCAATTTCAATTCGAATTCATTTATATTCAATTTCAATTCGAATTCATTTATATTCAATTTCAATTCGAATTCATTTATATTCAATTTCAATTCGAATTCATTTATATTCAATTTCAATTCGAATTCATTTATATTCAATTTCAATTCGAATTCATTTATATTCAATTTCAATTCGAATTCATTTATATTTAATAAATCAGATTTTGAAATCACTTTCGATATTCATTATAAAATGAATAAAATCGATATAAATATCGATTCACGTCAAAATGGCGTCAATCTAATCAATACGGCTTCATATATTCCTATTTTCAAATATTCTATTTCAAATATTTCTTTTTCAAATATTTTTATTTCAAATATTTCTTTTTCAAATATTTCTATTTTAAAACTGGAATGAGGCCCAATCAATTACCATATAATGTTAATTATATGGATTTTCTACAACACATGTATACAATAATAACGATGAATAATCAACCATCATCCAAAGTGCATTCTACACTGTATAAGCATCAAATATAAATATCCAACGCTTATAACAGCCTGTCAATCAATCGATCGACAAACAACTAACTATTGGGATTAGTGTATGTTATATATCATCCCAATACCTATGTGGGGTTTCAAACAATCAAACACAGGTTTTATTTGTGCAGTTGGGCGATGTGTAAAATTTATCGTCCCAATCAATATCAGTCAAATGTGTGTATATAAACAAATCGTCCGATTTGTTTATTTTTATTTCCTTTCATATACGCGTTAAAAATTCTATTTTTAACTATAAAATATTTTCCACTATAAAATATTTTATTTCATTTCACATCACATCACAAACAATTTTTCACAACACATCAATCAAACAAACAAGCCATCCATGGTCTGTAGATGACGGGTGTCGGGTGCTGCTAAGCACCGTCTGCATCCTAGTATATATATATATATATATATATATATAACTAGAAAAAGGGAATTTAGATTGAGAAGTTCTCACCGATAGCTAATCCAATCATCTCGACTCTTCTTTTGTAGAAGTCTTCGTCGTTCTCGCCTTTCTTCACTTTCGTCACTTTCGTTGCCCGTAGCCACTACATATATAAAAATAAAAATTTTACTTTGCTATTCAATATATAAAAATCGAATTTTTACTTTGCTATTCAATATATAAAAATCGAATTTTTACTTTGCTATTCAATATATAAAAATCGAATTTTTACTTTGCTATTCAATATATAAAAATCGAATTTTTTTCTCATATGAACAAAATCATATTTTTATATATGAAATAAAACCATGTTCCTCTCAAATTGAAAATTATATTTGCCTAACTAAAAATTATATTTTTGGGTAATAAAAATCAGGTTTTTACCTAGTCAAAATATAAACTTTTATAAATAACACTATAAAATTTTCCATGAGTAAAAATTAAACAGGAAACTCACTATTTTTCGGTTGCAGGAGGTTGCTGAGGGGTGCCCAGGTGGCCAAGGCAGCGCTGTGGCCGACGGCGGGGCCCGCATTGGTGGAGTAGTGGCTAAAATGGAGGGTTTAGGGCTTCAATTGGAGAGGAGAGAGAAGCAAGGGAGGGCGCTGGAGTTGATGGTGGTTGGAGGGCAGCGCGGTCAGGCGGTGGTTGGAGGAGGCCCCTCCTTCGCTGTCGGTTTCGTTTGGGGGTCGGGGGAGGGGGGGTTCGGGCGTCGCTCGAGAGGAGGGGAGGGGGGAGCTACGAGGGGGGGCTGCGCCATCGCGACGGCGACGAGGGGAGGAGCGGCGGCTCCCCTCCGCTTCCTTCTCCATTTTTTTCCTTTTTTGATACGATTGCAAAACGAGATAAGGGGGGGCCAGAACGAATAAAGGGAAGAGGAGAGAGGATTTTCTAAAATTTTAATTATTTAATTATTTAACTTTTAAAAAGTTGACTTTTACATACGACCTCTAAACGAGGCCCACCGCCTGTCGTCCATAGCTATTTACCCCCTTCCAAACACAATGGGATATGTATCGTAAGCTGATTCGATCGTTTCGATCAGTTTCCGTTAAAATCAACATATAACTCTATATATTGAATTTGAACGCGCATTTCAATTTACCGGGGTCACATACGAACTCGAAAAATTCCAGAAAAATATTTTCTAGCTTCGTATTGACTATACGGTCCTAACAAAACTAGTTTCGTCGAATTCTGAGACCGTTAGAAAAATGGCCATTTTTCAGTCGATTAAAATCAACTGAAACTGGTCAAATGCGTTTTCCTTCGTCGCGCTCACATATTGATTCGAAAAATTATGAAATTTGGAATCTAGCAATGACTTGACATTACGGATCCAACAAAAGTGGTTTCGTCGAAATCCGGAGTCGTTTGCAAAATGTCTATTTTTAAGGGCCTGAATTCCATAGCGACTATTTAGAATTTTCAACTGACATATCTTTTGATCCCCGCTATGAAATTTTGATTTTTTGGATTCGTTGGAAAGATATTCACTATTAGACTCCATTATTTTTGGTTTCACTAAAATCCGGTTTATTTTGCACCCAATACATTCATTTGAAGTTTGAAATCGAATTATCGAACTACCACGCCATTTTCAATTCCTTTTATATTTATATATAATTATTTATATTAAATTTTCGTAATTCGAAAATGGTAATAATTTAAAATTGAAATTTAAAACTGAATCAAAACAGTTCAGATGATTAATACATGAATAAAGGTTGTGTTAGTTGGGCCTTTCTCCACCACAAAATAAAAACAAGGCATGACCTTCT
The DNA here is from genome assembly GCA_030737875.1 of Allium sativum. Classification (NCBI taxonomy): domain Eukaryota; kingdom Viridiplantae; phylum Streptophyta; class Magnoliopsida; order Asparagales; family Amaryllidaceae; genus Allium; species Allium sativum. Next base: position 251,781,912 of record CM060927.1, on the reverse strand, counting down.
TTTTCCCATTCAAACCCCTTGGTGATAAACAATGGCACGTCCTCTTTTCTACATGCTAGATTCTCAACCTCATAAAAACGATCGTGAATTTCTCTATAAATCGCCACTAACCCGTTCCCTCCTCTCCTTTAATTTTCCCTTCATTCATTCTTCAGGAAAAGGAAATAAAATCGAAAACCACAATTCCAAAATAAAAAGGAGAAACGAAATTCGGATTTCGATTTCAATGTCGATTTCGGCTCTGAGGACGGATGCGCGAGCAACGACGATAGGGTAGCCCAGAGTTCGTCGCGTTCAGGATTTGGGGAATCGCCAGGCTGTCGCGCATCAAAAAGGCGAGTTGCTGGATGGTCTTCGACGGAGCAGGAGTTGAACGAGTACGGAGGGGTTTAAGTATCGAGTTCGATGAGGCGTAGCTGCGTAAGGGAGGCCCCCGTCGACGGAATTTTAGGGATGCTCAAGATAGGGCAGCAGCTAGGGCTTTTTGATTTCTGGGTCACGATGGTGATTTTGGGTACAAACTAATGGAGTAGTGCGATGAAGTGGAGGCAGGGTCAGGCAAAGTCGTGGCTACCATTGGTTGCTAGGTTGATCAGTAAAGTCAGAGACAGGTAGCTGGGTGATGTTTGAGGGGTAAATAGCAGTAACTGACGCTGAAAGAGGAGGATATCATGTAATGACCCGCATTTGTCAGAGGAATTACAATTAATTTATTTAATTTTATAAATAGTGATTTAGGGAATTAAATCATCGTTAATTAAATAATGGTGAATATTTAATTAAAATAATATATTTAATTTAGAAATAATCAAAAATATTGGAAATCACAATATTCTGTGAACAGGGTTATCCCTAAGATTTAATTCAACTTAGAGTTGAATTATATTGACGAATATATTCAATCGACGACAGTTTGAACGTATAATTATATTATAATTAAAACCGAGCTTGAAATAGCACTGCAGTTCGCGATTTGGCGATTTGAACTTCAACTGGATGTACGGGATTCGTTTTAAGCCGGATTTCTGTGAAACAAGAAACGTGTGGAGCTGGTGGAGTATATCTTTCTAGTGGAAGAGAAAAATCGGGATTTCGTCGTGTAGATTTTGATTTACGTCCAAATCAAATTTCAGAAAAAGTCACTGTGGAATTCCTTTATAATTCGTAACGCTTTATATACGTTATAAAAGGATTTTCAATATAAATCGAATATCGGGTCGACCCAGATTGAGATATCGAGTTAGAAATATATATAGGATTTTTCTGAAGCTGTACGGTATTCCATATGAATATAGACGATAATATTAATTTATTAATATTTAATTTAATTATATTTAAATATATTTATATATTTAAATGGGTCATCCAGAGCTTTAAAAATAGCCGGTTTTGCAAACGAAGTCGGAATTCGACGAAACCAGTTTTGTTGGATCCGCAATATCAAATAATTGTTAGATTTCAAGTTTCGTGATTTTTAGAGTCACTGTGTGGCCGTACCGATTTTTAATGTGAGAAACAGTCAGTATTTTGACGGTTAAAAATACGTTGTGTGAGCATACAAAGTCGGAATTCGACGAAACCAGTTTCGTTGGGACCGTAATGTCGAGATGTAGCTGCATGTCCATTTCCATGATTTTTGGGTATCGTATGTGATCACACGAATTTTTAGAAGTTAAAAACAAATTTAACGATGGAGAATATACCGGGAATATTCCCTTACTAAAATATCTAGATATTTGTGTGCCTTATAAATACACCACACCTTACCCTTAAAACCTAAATTCACTTTCTGAGGTCAAAAGAAAATTGCGCCGCAGGATTTTCTCTTTACAGTTAAACATTTCCATCCTCTTAAATCAAAATAAAATCTAAGTAAAATCTATAAATCCCAATTCAACCATCGTTGTAATCATGGATGGACGCTCTTCGTTTCTGTGTACTTATTGTCGGGTCCGACGCTTTTGTTTGAGTTCGATATATGCAGCGAGAGAACTAGGGTTGGGTAAATTCGAGATTTGTAGCATCGAAGAGCGAAATGGAGTTCACTTTGGGGTTCTCAAGATCGAATAAAACCTTATTCGAATTTTTCTGTGTTGATTTGGGAAGGAAATCAAGTCGCGTCATTTACCTGTGACAGTGGAGTTGCGCGTTCTCGAGATGATCGAGCGTGGTCATTGGTCGGAGGCTGATGAAGTTTTGGTATGGAGAGAACTAGACTTTGATAAAGAGTGAAATGGTATAATCTTTTGTGGATTTCATGGAAGGATGGAAGTTCGGTCTTGTGGAGCAGCATACTGAAGCGTGGGATACTGGGAGCTCGCGTAGGTACTTAAGGGAAGAAAGGGTTATGGTGCGGTCTGGTAACATAAGGGTGTGGGCCTGTTTCAAAAGGGTGAAGCCCATTTATCCTTTTTAATCTAAGTAAATTGAAATTTTATTCATATCAAACTTGTAGTGGTGGTATCTTGATCATACTATATCAGAATTGCGAACGGTTTGTCGCGTTGGGACCGTATGGACGAGAGCTTCACAATGAAGCTGACTGGGAGTGGATTGGGGCTCGTGTAAATTTAAGGCAAAATAAACTGTTTTATTCAAATCAAACAATAGTTTATTGTTCTTTAACGGTGAACTGCAAATGTGAGTAAATCTCACCAACTCTAAACAGTTTATAATTTCATGTTGTATTTTTAGAACTGTTAGAAATTGTCTGATTTACTGTGTGTTGATTGTTTGATTGAACTGCTTGTCAGTTAGTTGAATTTCTATATTAATTCTGTTTAACAGAATATATTATATGGAACTGAAAGTGATGTTAATTATATTGTCTAACATTTGTGGTTGCAGGGAAACAGGTTGGAGGAATCCAGTTGGATTCCTCAACATTTATTTTTACTGTGATTTATATATTGTGTTATATAATGTGATATATAATCTGACATTGATGATGTGTGTTTGAACGGTATTTATCGTTGTTATATAGTGTGTTAAGAACCATAGGAAATACCAGAATGTGGAAAAGGGATTTTCAAAGTATATTTTGAAAATAATTTATTTATATAAAATCAATGGATTTTATATTATAAAAGAAAAAGGATTTTGAATATAAAGGAATTATCTGTTAATCAAATATAAAAGAATTATTTGTTAATCAAATATAAAGGAATTATATTTGTTAAACGAATATAAAGGGATTTATTTATAAAACAAATATAGAGGAGATATATGTGAAATCAAATAATAAGGGAAAATATTTGTAAAACAATATATATATATATATAAAAGAAAATATTGTCAAACAAATAGGAAGAGAAATATTTGTAAACCATTTATAAATAGGATAAAGGATTATTTATTTGTTCGAATAAATAGAATAAAAGAGATATTTATTTGTTAGAATAAATAGAATAAAGTAAATATTTATTTAGAAAATAAATACGATATTATAAAAGGAGTTAGAATTAATCAGTTAGAGTTAAAGGAGTAAATCGAATATAGTTTATTCGAAAGGAGTTAACCAGTTAGAGTTAATCAAATAGAGTTGATCGATTAGAGTTAAAAACGAACTAGAGTTAATCAAATAGAGTTAAAGAAATAGAGTTAAGCAAAATTAGAAACTGACTGGAGATTAGTAAGTTGAATAGTTTTTGGAGTATCGATCTGATGTTGGTTTCGGCCTTCAGGGTTTATACTTGGGAAGTTGTTCTCTTATTAGTTTACAGTTAGAGTCTGATAGATGTGGAATGATAGTGATTGATGATTGATTGATAGAATTTCCATCTGGAAATAATATCGTTGTTTGCACACCTGTTTTTCTTCGATGGTTAACTCACCGACTATCGAAGTTTTTGACCGTTTAACGTTGTTAATATGGAGAGACCGGTTGGATTATTATCCAGAGAACCACTATGTATTGGCATAAGCGTTACGAATCATATATGCCAAAGATAATTGAAGACGGAGTAAAGTGCAAGGGTTGTTGTATAAATCTTAGATAACAGTGACTAAGATGGATATACTGAATAGTGTCTTCGGTTTGTCCAGTCCTAGGACAACTTGTATGGACGAAGGTCTGACAGAGTATATCTGGTAGATCACGTAAGTTGATCGTTTCAAACGTATTTACGTTGGTGGCGGAGGAATTCGTTTCTCTTAGCTTATACCCATGGTATTTTTGGGAAAATCAATTTGTGATTTGGCGGGTATGATGATGTGACATTCAAAGTGAATGAAGATGTGACATGTAAAAGATATGCGTAGCTTCTAGCCTTACATCCGGTAAATGACAGAAGTCGGGCAGGCAGCATGGCTAAGTCGGTCGCACCGAAGTAGGGTGTATAATCACCTATCTAGAGAATATTCATTTGCTTCTTTAATCTATCAATGTTGTCCCATATATATATATACAGGAACGGTTGCTGATCCCAACCGTTGGTGATGTACATTCGATACACTCAAGCGAAATGAGTGATCGGTCATGTGTGGCTGAGTTGCAAGATGTTCTTGTTGAACTCCAGTGTATCGTTCCTAGAGTACACTGATCGGAAGGTGGTTCCATACCTTGTCATAGTTGGAAATCCATTATCCAATACGTTCTTGCGATTTTGATTGTATACTATATATGTAGAACGTGAGATGAAAGCGTTTCTGCTAGTTGATATCTATTTGTACATAGACATTATTATAACATCAAAAGGTTTTTGATATAAAGATATTTTGGATTCTCATAAGGGAAAAACCCGTTCCGTTCTACGGCGTGATCTTATGAGATATCGTTTACTTGTTCATATACCTGTTTAAACTCTTTTACTCACACCAGTCCCATGACTAACCCGGAGTTTATTTTGTTGTTTTCCCTAAACTCTTGGGTGCCTAAATTTGTACGGGCAGTCAAGTAGTCAGGAATTTACAAATATACTTGGAGAGCTTGGAGCAGGAGGTTTCAAGATCATATAGCTATAGTTTATTTCCGCTGTGTTGTAAGTGTTGTACTCTGATAAGTGTTATTGTATACATAACTGTTATATTTCAAAGTTATGTTATCTATTATATGTTATTCGTTCCGCTGTGAGATTCGTGTTACTCTGATATTGTGTTCTTCTTCTTCTTCTATTCTAAGTTTCTATCTTATCTATTCTCACCCTCTAATTTCTTTCATTAATTACCAGGATTTTTCGATGTTTTGGTTATCGACATCGTGCTTATGTCGATAACCAAAGTCGCTCAAAATCCGGGTCGTTACATATCACCTGTGGAAGATTTCTGAATTGGATTTACAGAAGGTGAATTCTTATTTTAAATTTGATTAGCATATAAACTAAAACTAAGATTTTTACACTATTGGAAAAGAGATATTGGTTACTGCTAAATCCGGAATTTGGAATCTAGAAAAGGGAATTATAGTTAGTAAAGGTAGGGAATTTAATAGAGTTAATTAAATTGTTAATCATGTTTAACTAGTCATACATAGAATAATTTATTTAATTTATTGTAGTAGTTAGTTTAAATTAACAATCGTTTAATCGTTAAATAAAAATTTATTTATAATAGGTACTAGATAAATTCGATTGAGACGGGTCGATGAGATGCATGACCGTGAGATATGGAAATAAAATGGATATTCAGCGAAGGGAAAATTTAGGTGAGTAAATCTCACCTTTTATTTAGAAATTATTTTTTTATATAGTTAAAAATAATTGTCTGTGCTTGTTTGAATGCTGTCTGATTGTTTTAAAATATATATTAGTTATTTAGGATATATATATATATATATATCTATTGGGTTGATGATTGGTTGGATTCCCGCAGTCTCATTAGCGGATGCCCGCAGTTTCATTAGCGGATGATTACCCTATGCGCCCCAGGCTATGATTAGTGGATGACCTTTTATACCACGATATCCTGCCTCGAAGCAGGATGGGTATTACTATGTTGACTAATATATTTGGATGCAGGAAAACAGGTTGGAGGAATCCAACTGGATTCCTCAAAAAAATATTACCTGTTGTTGTTTGTTTGATTTCATATATATTCATATATGATGTGTTAAAAATCAAATTATTGAAAATTGGTTGATTTGATTGTTTAAATTATCACTGGGGCTGGGAATATTGATGTATAAAATACCCTGAAAGGGTATTTGAGATTTTAAAAGGGAATTCTATTTTGATAAATAGAATTTGAATTTTATATAAACTATAGAAAATATTAACTTGTTTTGTAGATATATAAAACAAGTAATTGAATTTATAAACTTTGTTTATAAATGAAAATGTGGGATTTGAATTGAATTTATAAACTTTGTTTATAAATGAAAATGTGGGATTTGAATTGAATTTATAAACTTTGTTTATAAATATATAATGGGGGATTTTAAGTGAAGTTATAAACGTTGTTTTTAAATAATGCAGAGAATTCAAATAGAATTTGAATATAGAATTCAAATGGACTTTAAACTATAGAATTTGAATATAGAATTCAAATGGACTTTAAACTAGAGAATTTGAATATAGAATTCAAATGGACTTTAAACTATAGAATTTGAAAATAGAATTCAAATGAAGTTTAAATAAAGAGAATTCAAATAGAATTGAATTGGAATTTGAATAAGAAGTCAATAAGGAAATGAGAGTATGAGTATAAATAGAATTTGTTAATATGCAAGTTAAAATATATTTGAACATGTCATGTTCAAATATGAAGGTGAAATAGACTGAAGAGTTAAGTAACAAATTTATTTAACAAATTTAGTTAAAAAGATTGGTATAGTTAAAATAGATTGGACAGGTATAAATATACAGGAGACAGGTTTGGAATAAACTATAGAAGTGAAATAAATAGAATGCTCGACATAAATGTACGTATTTAATTCATATATGAGATTTTATGCGCCGTATCGGCTAGCCGCTTGGCTTTTTTTTTTGGATTGGTAAGGGCCATGGGAGGCTATTAGAAATATCCCAAAGCTCTCGATACAAAGGAGGTTATGGCGAATTTTTCCAGGAATTTAAGGAGTTAGAATATTTTTAAGATAATCTGATAGTTAGAAATCAACGTATCGATATATATATAGAAGTCGATAAGGAAACGAACTTAGAAATAGAATAGTATAATCAAAAAGGAAGTATAATAATAAAATCTAGCAAGAATAGAAAGAGAAAGTGTATATGTGTTTAAAAGTGAATAAGTAGTTGTATGGTATTGATTATTCGAGTAAGTAGTCTTATTTGTTTTGACGTTATAAATGTTATTCAGTCAAGGTCTGAGAGGTAGTTATACCCCAACTTGATTGATTTCATTATTAATAAATAAATAGTAAGATTTCAGGCTCGAAGATCAATGTTGGATAAAAGTTAGTTGAATATAGTATTTGGGTTGTCGTAACGATGTTTTACACAACATCTGTTTTGACCCAAATAAGTGTAAGTATGGAAATAAACGAGATCGGGAAAGAGATTAGTAATTGGAATATTTTCCAATTATAAATAGCATATATTTTCTAAAAGTTTAGAAAATAAAGGAAGGCGATATTCAGAAATGTTTTCCAAATGACGTAACAGGCCAATATGGTTATTGAAAATATTTGGTTAACAAATATAGTAAAGAAATAGAGAAGTGATTTATTTAATGGAATATTAATTAAGAGCTTAGTAATTGTTGGATGTTTGGATGAACACTTGTTTTCTTCGATAGTTAAATCATCGACTATCGAAATACTTATTTTTTTTCGATAGTTAAATCACAAACTATCGAAGTTTTGACCATCATTGTCAATATGGAGAGACCGGTTGGATTATTATCCCAAGAACCACTCTGTATTGGCAGTAGCGTTGCGAATCAGATTATATAAAGATAATTGAAGACGGAGTAGAGTGCAAGGACTTTTTCTATTAATAGAAATAGTACCTTCGGCTCATCCTGTACCTGGGTGACTTGTATGGATGGATGTCTGACAGAGTATTTCCAGAAAGGTCACGTACATTGATTTATTCAACCGTACCAAGAGTGGAAGCGGAGAAGGAAACTTCTTTTAGCTGACACGTAATGTACTGTTGTATACGTCAATTAGTGATTTTCTATGGATCTGACAATGTGGCATTCGAAGTGAATCTGATATGATGACAAAGCGTAGCTTCTAGCCTCACATCTGGTAAATGACAGAAATCGGGCAGGCAGCATGGCTATGTAGGTCGCATGTAATACCCCACGTCCATTAATGTCACTCACGAAGGGAATGCATTAACTTCCATGGGGGTTATAAGTGAATATAGAACAGAAAAATTACAACAAGACAAATAGTAAATAGTACTTGGAAATCTAAAACTTCATTTTATTGCAGCGGAAATTAAACATGTTTGTTACATCATAAAACCATAGATCATATATCCGTCTTCATAAAAACAAAATACATAATCCCATTACATAAATAGCCATTAAAAAGATTACAAGATGGACTTTACTTCAACGGTCCAAGCTTTCCAAAGAGAGATGAAGCAATTCAATCAAACTCCACTAGAGTTGGGCACAACCTGAGGACCTGGAGGGGGAAAAGGATAGAAATAGAGGGGGTCAGACATAAAGTCTGGTGAGTATGATAATTCTAACAATACTATTATCAAAATAACTAGACTAAGGCATAAGCTGGAAGACAAGTAAATGTCTATGAACTCTTAGGAAGATAAAGATAGCGTTTAAGGTAACGTTAAAGATAACGGTAAAGGCACATCTAATTACTAACGAATGATTACTACACTGCACCTCACATTACTACACTGCACCATACCAGTCACCCTATTGTTTGATCCCACTTGCTTCACACAGAAACTTTATAAATAGCCTTACGTACCCCTAGCTGACTACATAGGTGTCGTATGCCCCTATCTCCACTAGGTGTACCCCACTACCCACTTTCGATCGGCTCCCTACTCGTAGATACCCGTGCTGGCCCCACAGTGGGGTGTATCACTCCCCTAAAGTGGAAACCCGATACAACTTGAGAATGCACGACTTATACCTACACGATGCAACAACGTCTTATCTACCAGCCCGGGTCCACACACGCATATGAAACTCGTTGGAATTGCGTTGCCACCGCTCCCCGTTTTGGCCTCTTACAGTCAAACCCAGCATGCGTGTCCCGTGCTCGACTTGGGTCGAGCCCACAAAGATACGTTTGGGATACTGGTCGAAATGGGCCCCCACAAGCTACCCACCTAAGCTTGTCACTAGTATATCCCACTTAACCCTCTTAGTCATGTTCATTTACATGTGTGTTTGGTTAAGTCTTACTAATCGTATTTCACATGCCACTAAGGGCACCCCCTAGATTCCTCATGCCACCCAAGGCACCTACTTAACCCCCATGTCCCACCTTACATGTTTATCTAGTTAAGTATTTCTTAATTCATTCAGGCCATAACCTCATAAAGACCTCTCACATTAGACTGGCATTTATGGCAGCTGGATTTGTCGGGCGGGTCCGGGCAGTCTTACACCATAAAAGAGTCTAACCTCGTGTCTTTACAACCGTTATGCTTTAGTTTAGGCCTAGGACCTCTCACATTGGGCTGACATTTATGACCACTGGATTTGCCGGGCGGGTCCGGGCAGGTTTACGTCACAAACGAGTCCAACCTCGTGTCCTAAGCATTGATTAACACTTAAAATCTTTTACCCCAGTTTTAATAATTCCCTATTCAAATTATTAATTAAGTCAACTTTTAATGATGTCCATAATTGACTCAATTATGGCCATCCACTTATGGCATGCAAAATCATATCAATTGCACCCCAATTTTTTAATATTAAATCCTTAATATTACCCCTACCCCACGTTTATACGTTCGCTTTTCAACGCATAATATAGGCTAGACTTGTATAGTCTAACACCTAGCACAAAGATAAATTATCACAACATATAGACAAATAAAATAAATCTAATCATAATAGGGGTGAAACTTGCATAAACTACACATGTTAAGGATCAAAAGGTGTCAACTTGTTAAATGTCTCAATTTACATGATATGATCATAGCCCAAATCTATACATAAACTTGCATATGGGGTTTTTAGGCAACATAATGATGGTGTGAACTAGCATAGGATATCACATATGTCATAGCATAATTCTAGATGTCATAATAGATGTCTTGGCATATGTTCATAACTTTTCTAATCAATCTAACTTGCATATGTGACTCGTCATATAGATCAACATAACCCAAACATGATGATTTAATTAATATGAACTAACTAGCATAGATGGTAACATCATGGCCTTTTTAACATGTATGATTCATCACAACTTAGCAAAGAAACTTTCAACATACATAACATCAACATAGCATGATTTAAACCATATAAGATATCATCATCAAATAACATTGGATTTACAATATACATGATAGCAAAAGGGGTTTACAACAACATATATGATAATTCACATCATCTACTCATGATCCATTCATAACTCAGCCTAATTAAAATGATAATAATCTTGTTAAGATCATCATACTCACAATTTAGAGAAGAAAAGAGAGAGTTTTGCTTTGCTTTAGGGTTGAGAGAATTAGAATTGAATTTGCTTTTCTTCTTTCTTAGTTGGTGGAGGCTCCATTGATTTCCATGGCGACGGTAACTATTCTATTTTAATTAGGTTTAGGGTTAGCATTAGGATGTATTTATAGGTGTAGGAAGTTATTTAGGACCATTAGATTAACCCTGAACCTTGAGAACCAATCAAATGCAAAATTTGCATTTGAGCGAATCGGCCCACGGGTTGACAACCAAACACCCTGGATTAACCCCTAGTCGACCCAGCAGGGCTTGGGTCGACCTCAAAAATGGGCCTGTTCGGTTATTCCCCCTCCCAATTCGCTGTTTTGAACTTTTTCGCATATTTATTTATTTAATTTTTAATATATATATATATATATATATCAATATATATATATTTCTCTGCGCAACCCATTTCACTTAATTCTTTTCTAAAATTAAGTATACTTTAATTTGTGAATTTTAATGTTATAAAATTACGGGGTGTTACATTCTCCCCTCCTTAAAGGATTTCGTCCCCGAAATCTCCAAGTCAAGAAGAATGTATATCCTACCATCTAATCGTCCATCTACTCAACCATCAAACACCAGCATCCATTGTCCTTAAAAGACTTCTAATGCTTTAATGTTATATGCACAGTGTGTGTATATGTCCATATCTAATGCAAAATTAGGTGGTCTACTGATTCAGTCGACCTCCTTAGTGCAATTCATGATAGTGCCTTGTGTCCAATATGTATGCAAAAGATTCCTAATGATACATATTAATTCTATATGCGTGCACAACCATCCACCCGAATGCAGCAACTATATGATAATACAACCATTATACATCCATTTTACTAAATACATCCATATATATGCAATATGCAATATGAAGTGACTGAGCCGATCTGGTGCCTAATAGTGTGTGTATATGCATCCACGAGCAACCACTAGCAAACACTTGCATCCACTTTGCATCCATCATACATAACATGTCTCAAACACATGTTTCAACCATAGGATTATCCTAACTAAAGGTCAAAGATACTAGCGAGAGGATATGCTAAAGATAAGATAAGTACAAGCTAAGCGATAAACGAGAAATTAAAAGACATACCCTCAAAAAGAAAAGGGTATCGTGAACGCATCTTCTCTTCTGTCTCCCAAGTAGCGTTGCTCTCATCATCTCCCCTTTGCACTTTAACTAGTCTGACCTCTCGATTCCTCAACGTCTTGATCTCCGACCCAAGAATGCGCGTAGGAGCTCGTCGAATTGTCGCATCACGCTCTATCTCCACCTCTCTAAGAAAGCTCGGCTCTACCACTTCCGCGGTCTCATGCAAGCACTTCCTCAAATGTGACACATGGAATACGTCGTGTACACCACTAAGTCTCTCGGGCAACTCCACTCTATACGCCATCTGTCCAATTTTCTCCTTAATAGGAAACGGCCCTACAAACCTTGGTGCTAATTTCCCAATGGACCCAAAGCGAACAACGTTCCGTAATGGAGACACTTTGACAAAGACCATGTCCCCAACTTCAAACTCGAGATCTGTCATCCTCATATCTGCATAAGATTTCTGCCTATCCTGTGCTGCTTTCATCCTCCTTCGAATCAAGTCGATCTTCTCCGAAGTCTCCCTAATCATATCGGGCCCAAGCAAGATCTTATCCGTAGATTCCCACTAACATGTAGGTGAACGACAAGGTCGCCCATATAGAGCTTCGAATGGTGCCATACCAATGCTAGACTGAAACCTATTATTATATGCGAACTCAACCAATGGAAGATGCTCTTCCCATGTACCCCCAAAGTCTAGGATACATAGCCTCAACAGATCCTCTAGAATGCGATTCACCCTCTCAGTCTGACCGTCCGTCTGAGGATGATATGCGGTGCTCAAACATAACTGAGTCCCTACCACCTCTTGTAAGCTTCTCCAAAATTTGCTAGTGAAAATAGGATCGTGGTCGCTCACTATGCTAGAAGGAACACCGTGCAAACGAACTATTTCTCGAACGTACACGGAGGCTAACCATGGAGCAGTCCTCTTACTCTTTACGGGAATGAAAAGGGCGCTTTTAGTAAGTTTATCTACTATAACCCAAATTCCCGTATTACCCTGTAACACCCCGTATGTTGAATAACTTGTTATAATATAAATCAGGGCAGAATTAAATTTTAACATCTGAATCAGGGGAAAGGGCTATGCCATTGCGTTCGTCTCGGAAAAATACGCGAAATTGAGTCCGAGTTTTCGAAAATTGGAGTCCGTATGACCCAGTTAAGGCCCAACGAAGTTTTCAGAAAATTCAAATTTCAAAAAACAGATTTCAAATGCAGAAATGGGGCTAGGCGGGAAATTTCCCGCCTGCACCAGGTCGACCCCCGTGTCGACTAGGGAGTCGACACACATGGGGGTGTGTCGACTGTAGTGTCGACACCCCTGTCGACACAGGTGGCTCGGCCAGTTTGGCTGGGTGCACTGTTTTGGCTTTTGGGCTGTGTTTGGTGGCTTGTGACGAGATCTGATGGCTCTAAACTATACTAGGGTTAATCCTATGGCCTAAAACACTTAACTAATCTATAAATACACCCTAAGACTACCCTAATCCATACTAAAAATAGATACATTGCCATCATGCCATCAAAATGCAACTTGAAGGAGCCTCCATCAAATTAAAGAGGAAGATAGCTTCTCAAATCAACTTCTAATCAACTCTAGCAACTTAATCTTCTTCATAGGAGTGCTAATCAACAAGTTGTGAGTTTTTGTGCCTTTAGCAAGCAATTGCTAAACTAATTATGATAGGATATAATGAGGTTATGGTTGTGTATGTGGATCAATGCAAGTTATGTTATCATATGCAATGTGTTCATGATGTTAGTTATGCAAGTTTTATGCTATATGTTCATGATGCTAGTTATGCAAGTTGTATGCTATATGTTCATGATGCAAGTTATGCAAGTTTGATGCTATGTGCCCATGAAGCTAGTTATGCAAGTTGGGTGTAATTTATGCTATATGTTCATGATGCTAGTTATGCAAATCACTATGATAAACATTGATCCATTATGACACCATGTTATGCAAGTTTGGTGTTTGATTATATGCAAGTTCATATATGACATGTTATGCAAGTTTGGTGTTTGATTATATGCAAGTTCATATATGACATGTTATGCAAGTTTGGTGTTTGATTATATGCAAGTAACATGTGCAAGTTTACACGTTTGTATGATATGCATACATATGCAAGTTAACCCCTTTGTATGTCATACATACATATGCAAGTTTACCTCTTTGTATGACATAAGTAACTTATGCAAGTTACCCTCTTTATGACACATGTGATTCATGCAAGTTTGGGTTGATTATTTATGCTAGTTGGGTTTGATGCTATTGTCATATATGCATGTTGACACCTTTAAAACCCATGTTGATGCTAATGTTATGCAAGTTGAACCCATTGTGTTTATGATGAATCTCCTCTTTTAAGTATGTCATGTCAACGTATTGCGTGGGGAACGATGGGGTTAATATTCATGTTAATAAATGGTGTGAAGTTGGTATGATTATGCATACCATAAAGTGGATGGACATAATTGAGTCAATTATGTACATCGTTAAGTTTGTAATTAATTAGGGATAATTTATATAAATTATGGGGGTGATTAATTAGGTGTAATTAATCGACTAAGACACGAGGTTGGACCCTTTTGTGGCATAAGACTACCGGAACCGACCGGCAAATCCAGCGGCTACAAATGATTGGCCCAATGTGAGAGGTCTTAGGCATAAACTAAATACGTGACAAGTGTAAAGACATGAGGTTAGACTCGGTTATGGCGTAAGGCTGCCCGGACCCGACCGGCAAATCCAGCTGCCATAAAAGATAGTCTAATGTGAGAGGTCTTTGCAAAGGTTACGGTCTTAATCAATTAAGAAACACTTAACCAGATAAGCATGTAGTGGGGCATGAGGGGTTAAGTGGGTGCCTTGGGTGGCATGTGGAAATCAAGTAAGTTCCTTGGGTGGCATGTGGAAATCTAGTGGGTTGCCTTGGGTGGCAATAGAAAATACGATTAGAATATTTAACCAAGAGGAAACATGTAATTAAACATGATTAAAGGGTTAAGTGGGATGCACTAGAAAAGGGACAAGCTTAGGTGGGTAGCTTGTGGGGGCCCATTTCAACCAGTAACCCATATGTATCTTATTGGGCTCGACCCATGTCGAGGACGGGACACGCGTACTGGGCTTGACTATAAGAGGCCAAAACGGGTTAGCGATGGCAACGCAAGTCCAACGGGTTTCATATGCGTGTGTGGACCTGGGCTGGTAGGTAAGACGTTGTTGCATCGTGTAGGTATAAGCCATGCACCGTTGATTGTATCGGGTTGCCACTTTGGGGAGTGATACACCCCACTGTGGGGCCAACACGGGTATCTACGGTAGGGAGCCGATCGCTTGGGGAGTAGTGGGTACACCTAGTGGAGATAGGGGCAGACGACACCTATGTAGTCAGCTAGGGGTACACGAAACTACTAGTTAAAATTTCTAAGTCCTTGGGTGGGATCAACATTTAAGTTAGGAATGACTGGTGTGGTGCAGTGTAGTAATTACCCTTGGGTGGGTAGATGCGTCTTTATCCGATATCTTAGTTCATCCTATGTCTAGTTGGCTGCTTAGTGTAGTCATTTATCCCCAGTCATTACCGTACCAAGTTTATATCATACCCTAATTACTTTAATGATTGTACTGTTAAAGTTATAGGACTCACTCAGACTTATGTCTGACCCCGTTGTTTTTATCTTTTTCCCAACCCTCAGGTTCTCAGAGTGGGCCTAGCACTAGTGGGCTTTGATCAGATTTCTTTATCTATCTTTTGGAGCTTGGACCGTTGATGTAAAGCCCAGCTTATCTTTTCTATTATGGCTATTAGTTATGTAGTGTGATTATGTACTTATGTTTTTATCAGGATGGATATTTAGTACTCGACTCTTGTCTTATGGTTTTGTAACCAAACATGTTTACCTTCTGCTGCAATGAAATGATGTTTTAGTTAACAAGTATTATTTATATTTGTCTTGTTGTAATTTTTCTGTTCTATATTCACTTAAAATACTCCACCGAAGTTAAGGTATTCCCATAGTGAGTGACCTTAGCGGGTGTGGGGTGTTACACGTGGTATCAGAGCTGAAGGTTACCAGAACAGATAAAACTTTTAGAAAAACTATTTTTCTAAAAACATTTTTGGAAGAAGTATTTTCAAAAACAAGTCTTTTGAGAGAAAAGTTTTTGAAAGAAAAGCATAATCCCCAATAGCCATATCTTTATCTTTCGAATTCTCCGTTTTAAATCTTTCCTTTTTCGTTTCAGCATGGCTGAAGATCTTAACTTTCCGGAGGGCGTAGCGATACCAGTATGGTATAGGAGGTTGATGGAGGCTAGGGCCGCCACTGCGGGTCCAGCAAATGTTCCTCCACCAACAGTAGCACCCGATCTTCCTTCCCCTCCTCCTCCTCGAGCGGATACTTTTGCTAAGACTTGCAAGGAATTTAAGGCAATGGGAGGGAAACCTTTTCAAGGATCAGAAACTTTTGTGGAAGCTAGGGATTGGCTTAAGGAGGTGGAATAGTTGATAGATATCTTTGAGATGGAAGAAGGAAAGAAAGTCAAGTTAGCTGCTTGGTTAATGAAGGGAGAGGCCTCATTCTGGCGGGAGGTCACTAATGGAGAGCGCCCTGTTGACTCTTGGGCGGATTTCAGGCAAAGGTTTGTGGCAAAGTTTCTCTCAAGGGCGGAGGAAAACTTGTATATGGAAAGGTTCTTGACTCTAAAAAAAGGAAACCTATCAGTGAAGGAATATGTCAACAAGTTTAATCAATTGGCAAGGTTTGGCGTAGACATGGTGAATACACCAGAGAAGAAGGCTTTGAGGTTCGTTAAAGGCTTGAATGAACCGATGCATGGATTGGCTATGACTCACATCCCTATGGGGGCCACCTTTGACAAGCTAGTAGACATGGCACTCATGCATGAGGAAGAAAAGGGTCCCAATGCTAATAATGCACCCGAGAAGAAAGGACATCAGAAGAGACCTCAACAGCAACAGCAAAACAAGGGTGGGAAAGGCAACGGTGGCAAGGGAAAGAAGAAGTGGTTCAATTGTGGGACACCAGGCCACCTAAGCAAAGATTGTCGGAAGAAGAAGAAGACTGGCTGCTTCCACTGTGGCGAAGCAGGGCATCTAGTGAAGGACTGCCCTAAGAAGGGGCAAAGGACGGGATCTACCTCAGGAGGACAGGTGCAAGCTCTTATGGCACCAGGTCAGGCAAGGGGGCAAGTTCAGGCTCTCGCGGTTCCACCGATTCAGGAAAGAGGTAGAACTATTTCCGTTGAAAGTTTGGTTTTTCTGTTTGATCATCCTGTCCGTACTTTATTCGACTCTGGCGCATCGGATTCGTTTATCTCATCATCATTAGTTGAGTCACTGCACTTAGACACCAGTCTAGTAGATGATCCCTTGGTTGTTTCAAACCCAATTGGGGGCTCCACTTATTTGTCCATGATATGTTTGGGTTTGAAGATTTCTATATTTAGCGTTGAGTTTAGATGTGATGCTTTGTTTTAGGCTTCACGGGCTATGGGTTGATTTTGGGCATGGACTGGTTATCCAGTAATGGTGCCGTTCTTGATTGCGAAAAGAGAGTTGTTAGGCTCATGACCCGCTTGGGGAACACTCTCGAGATCTCTTGTAATCCCATGGATTCTGATATGCTAAGTTATCTTGAATCGCTTGACGCTTCGGTCGAGAGTTTGCGATCTGTTAGAGTGGTCCGGGAGTACTCGGATGTGTTTGAGGAGGTGAAGGGCTTACCTCCGGGAGATAGACTTCTGAATATATCTGATGGACAATGCTAAGCCTGTATCTTTGCCAGTGCGCCACATGGCTCCTCGTGAGAGAAGGGAACTCCATAAGCAAGTAGGGGAGTTGCTTGACAAGTGGTTCATAAGACGAAGTATATCGGAGTGGGGTGCTCCAGTGGTTTTTGCCACGAAGGCAGATGGGTCCCTCAGACTTGGTGTAGACTATAGAGAACTCAACAAGCTCACAAAGAAGAATAGACACCAATTGCCGAGGATTGATGATCTCTTTGATCAGTTGGTTGGCGCCTCAGTGTTTTCGCAGTTGGACTTAGCCACGGGGTTTCATCAGTTGAGAGTGGCTGAGGATAGTATAGAGAAGACTGCCTTTAGGACTCCGGATGGCTTCTATGAGTGGCTTGTGATGCCATTTGGTTTGACAAACGCCCCTGCATACTTTGTTGATTTGATGAGTAGGGTGTTCAGGGAGTACCTTAATAAGTTCGTGGTGGTCTTTGTGGATGACATCTTAGTCTTTTCTAAGAATGAAGAAGAGCATGCCCTACATCTTAGGGAAGTGTTGGAGACTCTTCGAGCGCATAGCCTTAAGGCTAAATTCTCTAAATGTCACTTTTGGAGAAAGGAAGTGCGGTTCTTAGGGCACGTGGTCTCTAAGGAAGGGATAACTGTGGATCCCGCGAAGGTAGTGTCCATCCAAGATTGGAAGGTTCCGAAGAATGCTACCGAGGTGAGGAGTTTCTTGGGGTTGGCTGGCTACTATAGGAAGTTTATCAAGGACTTCGCGAAGATATCAGCCCCATTAACTCGCTTGACAAAGAAGAATCTAGTCTTCACATGGGACGTAGATTGTGATGACGCGTTCCAACGGTTAAAGAGAGCTTTAACCACAGCTCTAGTCTTAGTGTTGCCAGATGGGAGTAAGCCATTTGTTGTTTATACCGATGCTTATGGGACAGGACTGGGCGCAGTCTTAATGCAAGAGGGAAAGGTAATAGCCTACGGTGGAAGGCAGTTGAGGGCGCATGAGAAAAATTACCCTACACATGATCTAGAGTTGGCCGCTATTGTTTTTGCGCTTAAGACTTGGCGCCATTATCTTCTTGGCGAGAGATTCGAATTGTTCACTGACCACAAATCATTGAAGTACTTGTTTTCTCAGAAGGATTTGAACAAGACAGCAAAGGTGGATGGAGTTATTAGCATCGTATGATTTCGAGATAGCGTATACCCCTGGCAAGGGTAACGTGGTGGCGGACACCTTAAGCAGAAAAAGGTTGTCCTTGAGTCCATTGTTCGTGGAACGACGAAGCTTGGAATTTATCTCGATGTTTGATTTCAGACCTTCCGTTGACTTTGTACTCGGTTTGCTAGCATCCTTAGAGGTCAGACCTACTCTTTTGGGACGGATTGGTGAGGCACAGCGGGACGACCCACAGTTGGTTGAGTTAGTAGAGAAGCTCATAAGGGGGGAGTCATCCAGCCATTTGAGTAGGTACACCCTAGACGATAGGGGGTTCTTGCGTAGAGACGGTAGACTTTGTGTACAACAAGACGAGGGTTTGAGGAAGGCTATTCTTGATGATGCACATCGTTCAAAGATGACCATTCATCCCGGTGGGGACAAGATGTACCAAGACATGAAGCGAGTTTTCTTTTGGGCCGGTATGAAGAAAGATGTGGCCGAGTATGTCGCTAGATGCTTGGTGTGCCAACAAGTGAAAGCGGAGCAAAAGAAACCCGGTGGGTTGCTTCACCCATTGGAAGTTCCGCAATGGAAGTGGGATAGCGTCTCGATGGATTTGATTGATGGGTTACCGAGATCGAGGAAGGGTAATACAGGAATTTGGGATGTGGTAAACAGACTTACTAAGAGCACCCATTTCATACCCATGAAGAGTAAGAGGACTGCTCCATGGCCAGCTTTAGTTTACCTTCGAGAGATAGTTCGGTTGCATGGTGTACCTTCTAGCATAGTGAGCGATCGAGATCCTATCTTCACTAGCGAGTTTTGGAAGAGTTTGCAAGAGGCGGTAGCGACTCAGTTGTGTTTGAGCACCGCATATCATCCTCAGACGGACGGCCAGACCGAGAGGGTGAATCGTGTTCTGGAAGACCTTTTGAGGCTTTGTATCTTAGATTTTGGAGGTACATGGGAAGAGCATCTTCCATTAGTGGAGTTCGCATATAATAACAGCTTTCAATCTAGTATTGGCATGGCTTCTTTCGAAGCTCTTTATGGAAGGCCTTGTCAATCACCTACATGTTGGTGGGAGTCTACGGATAAGATCTTGCTTGGGCCCGATATGGTTAGAGAGACTTCGGAAAAGATTGATTTGATTCGAAGAAGGATGAGAGCAGCGCAAGATAGGCAGAAATCTTACGCGGATAAGAGGAGGACGGATCTTGAGTTTGATGTTAGGGACATGGTCTTTGTTAAAGTATCTCCATTATGAAATGTTGTTCGCTTTGGGTCCGTTGGGAAGTTAGCACCAAGATTTGTAGGACCGTTTCCTATTAAGGAAAGGATTGGACGGATGGCATATAGAGTGGATTTACCCGAGATACTTAGTGGGGTACATGACGTATTCCATGTGTCACATTTGAGGAAGTGCCTACATGAGACCGCAGAGGTGGTAGAGCCGAGCTTGCTTAGAGAAGTGGAGGTAGAGCGTGATGCGACGATTCGACGAGCTCCTACTCGCATCCTTGGGTCAGAGGTTAGGAAGTTGAGAAACAGAGAGGTTCGACTAGTCAAAGTGCAATGGGGAGAGGATGAGAACAATGCTACTTGGGAGACAGAAGCGAAGAGGCGTTCACTGTACCCATTCCTTTTTTAGGGTATGTCTTTTAACTTCTCCTTTATCGTTTGTCTAGTACTTATCTTATCTTTAGTATGTCCTCTCATTAGTATCTTTGACCTTTAGATAGGGTAAACCTATGGTTGAAACATGCGTTTGAGACATGTTATGATTGATGGATGCGTGTGGATGCAAGTGTTTGCAAGTGGTTGCTCGTGGATGCATATACACACACTTTAGACACTAGATCGGCTCAGTCACTTCATATTGCATATTGCATATAATTGCGTGTAGGTAGCTATATTAATGAATGTATAATGGTTGTGTTATCATATGGATGATGCATTTTGGTGTATGGTTGTGCACACATGTAGAAATAGTATGTGTCGATAGGGTTCTTTTGCATACATATTGGATGCATGGCACTATCATGGTTTGCATTAAGGAGGTCAACTGAATCAGTAGACCGCCTGATTTTGCATTAGATAGGGAACATATACACACACACTTTGCATATGTTCATACAGTATAAGAAACTTTAAGGACAATGGATGCCAGTGTTTGATGGTTTAGTAGATGGTTGGTTGGTTGGTAGGATACGTTCTTCTTGACTTAGAGATTTCGGGGGCGAAATCCTTTAAGTAGGGGAGAATGTAACACCCCGTATGTTGAATAACTTGTTATAATATAAATCAGGGCAGAATTAAATTTTAAAATCTGAATCAGGGGAAACAGGCTATGCCATTGCGTTCGTCTCGGAATAATACGCGAAATAGAGTCCGAGTTTTCGAAAATCGGAGTCCGTATGACCCAGTTAAGGCCCAACGAAGTTTTCAGAAAATTCAAATTTCAAAAAAAAGATTTCAAATGCAGAAATGGGGCTAGGCGGGAAAACTCCCGCCTGCACCAGGTCGATCCCCGTGTCGACTGGGGAGTCGACACACATGGGGGCATGTCGACTGTAGTGTCGACACCCCTGTCGACACAGGTGGCCCGGCCAGTTTGGCTGGGTGCACTGTTTTGGCTTTTGGGCTGTGTTTGGTGGCTTGTGACGAGATCTGATGGCTCTAAACTATCCTAGGGTTAATCCTATGGCCTAAAACACTTAACTAATCTATAAATACACCCTAAGACTACCCTAATCCATACTAAAAATAGATACAATGCCATCATGCCGTCAAAATGCAACTTGAAGGAGCCTCTATCAAATTAAAGAGGAAGATAGCTTCTCAAATCAACTCTAGCAACTTAATCTTCTTCATAGGAGTGCTAATCAACAAGTTGTGAGTTTCTATGCCTTTAGCAAGCAATTGCTAAACTAATTATGATAGGATATAATGAGGTTATGGTTGTGTATGTGGATCAATGCAAGTTATGTTATCATATGCAATGTGTTCATGATGTTAGTTATGCAAGTTTTATGCTATATGTTCATGATGCTAGTTATGCAAGTTGTATGCTATATGTTCATGATGCAACTTATGCAAGTTTGATGCTATGTGCCCATGAAGCTAGTTATGCAAGTTGGGTGCAATTTATGCTATATGTTCATGATGCTAGTTATGCAAATCACTATGATAAACATTGATCCATTATGACACCATGTTATGCAAGTTTGGTGTTTGATTATATGCAAGTTCATATATGACATGTTATGCAAGTTTGGTGTTTGATTATATGCAAGTAACATGTGCAAGTTTACACCTTTGTATGATATGCATACATATGCAAGTTAGCCCCTTTGTATGTCATACATACATATGCAAGTTTACCTCTTTGTATGACATAAGTAACTTATGCAAGTTACCCTCTTTATGACATATGTGATTCATGCAAGTTTGGGTTGATTATTTATGCTAGTTGGGTTTGATGCTATGGTCATATATGCATGTTGACACCTTTAAAACCCATGTTGATGCTAATGTTATGCAAGTTGAACCCATTGTGTTTATGATGAATCTCCCCTTTTAAGTATGTCATGTCAACGTATTACGTGGGGAACGATGGGGTTAATATTCATGTTAATAAAATGGTGTGAAGTTGGTATGATTATGCATACCATAAAATGGATGGACATAATTGAGTCAATTATGTACATCATTAAATTTGTAATTAATTAGGGATAATTAATACAAATTATGGGGGTGATTAATTAGGTGTAATTAATCGACTAAGACACGAGGTTGGACCCTTTTGTAGCATAAGACTGCCCGGAACCGACCGGCAAATCCAGCGGCTACAAATGATTGGCCCAATGTGAGAGGTCTTAGGCATAAACTAAATATGTGACAAGTGTAAAGACACGAGGTTAGACTCGATTATGGCGTAAGGCTGAGCGGACCCGACCGGCAAATCCAGCTGCCATAAAAGATAGTCTAATGTGAGAGGTCTTTGCAAAGGTTACGGTCTTAATCAATTAAGAAACACTTAACCAGATAAGCATGTAGTGGGGCATGAGGGGTTAAGTGGGTGCCTTGGGTGGCATGTGGAAATCAAGTAAGTGCCTTGGGTGGCATGTGGAAATCTAGTGGGTTGCCTTGGGTGGCAATAGAAAATACGATTAGAATACTTAACCAAGAGGAAACATGTAATTAAACATGATTAAATGGTTAAGTGGGATGCACTAGAAAAGGGACAAGCTTAGGTGGGTAGCTTGTGGGGGCCCATTTCAACCAGTAACCCATATGTATCTTATTGGGCTCGACCCATGTCGAGGACGTGACACGCGTACTGGGCTTGACTATAAGAGGCCAAAACGGGTTAGCGATGGCAATGCAAGTCCAACGGGTTTCATATGCGTGTGTGGACCCGGGCTGGTAGGTAAGACGTTGTTGCATCGTGTAGGTATAAGCCGTGCACCGTTGATTGTATCGGGTTGCCACTTTGGGGAGTGATACACCCCACTGTGGGGCCAGCACGGGTATCTACGGTAGGGAGCCGATCGCTTGGGGAGTAATGGGTACACCTAGTGGAGATAGGGGCAGACGGCACCTATGTAGTCAGCTAGGGGTACACGAAACTACTAGTTAAATTTTCTAAGTCCTTGGGTGGGATCAACCTTTATGTTAGGAATGACTGGTGTGGTGCAGTGTAGTAATTACCTTGGGTGGGTAGATGCGTCTTTATCCGATATCTTAGTTCATCCTATGTCTAGTTGGCTGCTTAGTGTAGTCATTTATCCCCAGTCATTACCGTACCAAGTTTATATCATACCCTAATTACTTTAATGATTGTACTGTTAAAGTTATAGGACTCACTCAGACTTATGTCTGACCCCGTTGTTTTTATCTTTTTCCCAACCCTCAGGTTCTCAGAGTGCGCCTAACACTAGTGGGCTTTGATCAGATTTCTTTATCTATCTTTTGGAACTTGGACCGTTGATGTAAAGCCCAGCTTATCTTTTCTATTATGGCTATTAGTTATGTAGTGGGATTATGTACTTATGTTTTTATCAGGATGGATATTTAGTACTTGACTCTTGTCTTATGGTTTTGTAACCAAACATGTTTACCTTCTGCTGCAATGAAATGATGTTTTAGTTAACAAGTATTATTTATATCTGTCTTGTTGTAATTTTTCTGTTCTATATTCACTTAAAATACTCCACCGAAGTTAAGGCATTCCCATAGTGAGTGACCTTAGCGGGTGTGGGGTGTTACATACCCTTCCTTGATCGCGGTAATCCATCGATAAAGTCCATCGAGACCCTTTCCCACTTCCAATATGGAACCTCCAATGGGTGAAGTAACCCACCGGGTTTCTTTTGCTCCGCTTTTACTTGTTGACACACCAAGCATCTAGCGACATACTCGGCCACGTCTTTCTTCGTGCCGGCCCAAAAGTAAACTCTCTTCATGTCTTTGTACATCTTGTCCCCGCCGGGATGAATGGTCATCTTCGAATGATGTGCTTCGTCAAGAATAGTCTTCCTTAGGTCATCGTCTTTTGGTACACACAGTCTACCATCCCTGTTGGATCTAGAATAACCCTATAGGGGGGGTGAATAGGGTTTTTCACAGTTTTTAACTGAATTAAAAATTTAACGAGATATATAATAATAAACTGATCACAGAAAATAGCAGAAACTGAAATGCAGAAAATAAATCACACACAGATATACCCAGCTTCGGCAAAACCCTGCCTACTGCTGCATTTCTAAGGTTTCTACTAGGTGATAGAACAGATCCCGCATACAAGACCATGTACACTCGCAAACCCTGCTCCTATTCTAACCCTACGCTCAAAATCCTAGACTGATTCAAACCCCTGAATCAGATTTTCCCCAGATTACAAACCCGTAACCTGTATTCCTAGATTTTACAGATTCTAGTACTGTCAGTTAACTCCTAACTGAAACTCCCCTAGAGTTTTACAGACCTGGAACTGTATGTTTGTTTTTACAGATAAACAACACAAATTGAAAAACAAAAACAAAACAAGAATAAACCAAAGAAAACCCTAGGAGTTAACTTTAAAAGGGTCATCCCCTTTTAATTTAAAAACACATATGCCCTTTTGTTTAAAAACTTAGGCCGGCCCATTTTCTTTTCTTGCTTCATTCTTCTGCCCGATTCCTCTTTTGTTCTAAAACTCAAAAATGGCGGCGGCGATTAGAAACTAGGGTTTCTTCAATTGCTCCAGACCAAATCGATGCTTGATTGTTGACGTTGTGATAATTCTAAAGCTTGATTCTTCGATGGCTTTCCTCGTCTGACTTGGAGTTGCTCTCTGGCTCGATCGAATCAGTGAGTTCTCTGAAATTTGTTGCTTTGAAAAAATTGAACTATTTTGTGGGTTTCGATTTCTTGACTGTTGCGTGTGGATTCGATTACATTGCCAATGATGAAAATGGTGATTAAATAGGGATTTAGAAAACCCTAGAACTCTGATTTCACCATAAATGATTTGATCTGATTTGCTTGATGCTTTCCCCTTTTTACTCTCGGCTTGAATTGATTTTGGCTACTTTCCCTTTTGACTGCGTGATTGAATTTGTGACCTTGAAAAAAAAAATCAACTTGAATAAGTTGCTGTGAATTTTTCCACTGATTTTCTCGGTCTTTAAATTGCTGTATTATTGTTGCCATGAATAAATTTGTGGTCCCTTGATTAAAATCATGCCGTGGATTTGTGATTGAATTGTGATAAAAACTTGCTGAATATTGAAAAATCCATTTGCAATTCAAAACTGATTCTTGCCATTTTTGGTTCCTAAAAAGATTAATTTCCAGAAAAATTTTCTTGCCAAATTTATATTTACTTGCCTGGAATTGTTGTTGTACTTGCCTGGAATTTCATTCGAAATTCCTGTAATCTGTGGTGGTTTCTGCGACTTGATTGCTTGCCAAAAGTGTATTTTCTGGAATATAAATCTTGACCCGAAAATGCCTTAGTTGATTTTCTGGTTCCTTGATTGCTCACATTTCTTTCTTTCTCTGCTGAATTTCTGCTCCATGAATATAATTAAAAGAAACTGGACATATATTAAAACTCCTTTTGAATGCTTGCCAGAAATGATTGAGCAGAAATCAATTTATCCATTCACATCAAAGTTGCACCATATCCATACTTGGCTAGTTGCGGCTGTGTGTGTTTGACCTGTCCCTTGAGAAGTTGTTCATTTGCTATGTTGCATCATACATGTTGTGAGTTTCAGTCTCGACCCTTTCCTGCCTTGACCTTGTTTCATGAATAAATGCTGTAGTAAACTGATTTTGTGCTCGACCCATTTGTGCTTGTTCATTTCTGACTTGTTCCATTTGTTTGAGCTGAGCAGTAACTTGAATCTTGCTGTTTGACGACTTTTGCTTTTGAACTTTGACATGTGACTTTGACTTTGGGCTGAAATGTTTGTCCACTATTCATGTATATATGTCTAACTTCATATTTTATTGGCTTGAGAATTTTCTTGAGTTGCACCATACATTTGAGTGTCACTGCCATGCATATATATTGGTCTGTTACACCATACTGACTCGAGACACTTCAAATTTCTGCTGTATCATGTTATTTATATGCTGAATCACTTGCTTTTATTTGAAATCCTGTAACATGCTTTACCATAACTATGTATTGCTTGCATTCACTCCTTGCTCGACCACAACCACCATGTTGCCTTACTGTTTGTATATGCTCCAATACTTGATTGTATGCCTTTAAGTTTGGTCATGCCTCGACAACCTTGGTTTGAACCATTTGAACAGCACACATTTACTTTTGAACCTGCACATGCTTTGCCATGCTGTATCACTTATGAGCTGTCTCAACCATTTGAGACAATATTGACATTGTTATTGCATTACTGTGTATACCATATTTACATGCTTGTACTATTGCACCTCTCACTTTCATGCTTCAATGAAAATTCTTACTGTCTTGATAATTGTGTAGCTGCACATGTTTGCTGCCATGATCACTCTTACTTTTGAACTTTATACTTGACCATTTTGGATTTGTATTGATATTTGCACTGAGTCGAGAAGGTCCTTGTGGCTACTCCTCAGTTGCACGCTGATCGGCGTGGCAGTGCACACGTGTATACACGTGTGTATTTGCAGCCATCAAAAAAAAATTCCTGTCCCTGTACATATACAAACTGTCTGTCTAGACACAGATTTATCAGATCAAGTCATGAAAAATGATGAGAAACACACCAGCAATCTGAGGCAAATAAAAATTTTAAAAACAAAATTTATATTTGCATATATTCAGTATTATTTCTATTGCAGTATACTGTGTGTTTCTGTTTCATGTGTGACAGGTAAGCGGGGATGACTGGACTGACTGTGATGACTGGACTGAAAGCTGAGGATAAGAAGACAGTGTGTGGTGTCAATGAATGTATGAGTCTGTATATACAAGTGAAAATGGATATATATGAAATGTAACTGTGTATATGTTGTGTGTATGTATGACTGAGTGACAATGAATGAACTGTACTGAGGAGCTGTGAGAGAATTGTACAGATATATGTAATAAACAAGTTTGATTGAAATACAATATCATTTTATTGTTGTCAAACGAACTTGTCTATTATATTCTGTTTATATACAAGTACAATATACAGTAAATGTTTAAATAGTGGAGTTATACAGAGTTGTACTGTTTGAATGTTAGAAATATAATATTCAATTCAAATATTATATTCCTATCTGTGTTGTATATATAAAACATTACAATAACAAACACATTTATAATAATATATATTTGTTTGTTATCATCAAACAAAAATCATATAATTGTGTATACAACTGCGTTATATACAACAGTCCCTACGTAACCAACCCTTATCATCTAGGGTATACCTACGGAGATGGCTTGATGACTCCCCTCCTTTGAGTTTTTCTACTAGCTCAACCAACTGCGGGTCGTCTCGCTGTGCCTCGCCAATCCGTCCCAAAAGCGTAGGTCTAACCTCCAAGGATGCTACCAAACCGGGTACGATGTCAACGGAAGGTCTAAAGTCAAACATCGAAATGAATTCTAAACTTTGTCGCTCAACAAATAAAGGACTTAAGGGTAATCTTTTTCTACTTAAGGCATCGGCCACCACGTTACCCTTGCCAGGGGTATATGCTGTCTCAAAGTCGTAGGATGCCAAGAACTCCATCCACCTTTGCTGCCTTAAGTTCAAGTCCTTCTGAGAGAATAAGTATTTTAAAGATTTGTGGTAAGTGAATAGTTTGAATTTCTCACCAAGAAGATAATGACGCCAAGACTTAAGCGCGAAAACTTTAGCGGCCAACTCTAGGTCATGTGTGGGGTAATTCTTCTCATGCGCTCTCAACTGCCTTCCACCATAGGCTATTACCCTACCCTCTTGCATTAAGACTGCGCCTAGTCCTATCCCACAAGCATCAGTATAAATGGTCAATGGCTTACTCCCGTCTTGCAATACTAAGACTGAAACGAACCGAACTCCCCCGGTCTCCGAAGAGAAGGGAAAGGACGAATTGTTTTGAGAACACGACAAAATAGAACGCATACAAAAGAATATTTCATTGTATATTACAACAATTCATCAGATTACAAGAATATACAGAGTATGAATAAATATTACACAGAAATATCAGAGATTTAAATTACATTTAAATACATAGCAGCGGAAAATAACACAATACACAACTAGAAGAGATATACGGATACAAAGCTTTCCGGATATCGTTCCAGCTGTAAACCAGGATCCTGTGAATATAAAACTGCAAAACCAAAACTACTAGCTGCCCGTGTCGAAAATATGGGCACTCAGAGTTTAGGTTAAAACAATAAACTCCAAGTCAGTCATGGGACTGGTGTGAGAACTAAAACAGTTATTAATCTTTATTTGAAAGTTAGATAAATCAAGGGACCACGCTGTATAACACGGAACGGGTTTTCTCCCAAGAATAACAGTGCATAAGACAAACAGCGCAATGCTAAATAAAGAAAAATGAAGCTGTTATAAGACCCAGGTCCTATAACACAATGCAACGCAAGCCGGGGGATAGGGTTTTCCCTTATAGCAGCCAAAGAATGCTTGATACGTTTTAAAACAAATCATTTGATACTACTATAAGTGCATAGTGTATAAAACAACTTCAAATCATAAGTATCAATCATAGACGGCATGGGTACCATATATCATGTCGCCATACTAGTTCTACAATTAAAACTGCAAATGTCACGTATTTGGAAATTGGATTTCCGTCTGTGAACTGAGGCTAGGGATCGTCCTCACCGTCTTCGAGACTCTCTAGCCCGAGCCTCAGGGTCAGAGCGCATCGACCCTTGGATCGTCAGGGCCGGTCCACCGATGTGGATTAAAATGCCTGAACACTGCGTTTCCCCGCCCTTTGGGGCGTAAATGAGCCAACGAATGGCTCCATCGGACCCAGATCATCTGATCTAACCGAGGCGCCTCGCAACAGCAACAACCACACAGGTGAAAAGTACATAAATGTCAGGGATGGTAGGTCACTGACACCACCCTAGCTAGAAAGAAACGCATGCCCTCCCTGAGGTCCTCTCCCGTTTTTGGTTCACAACCGGGGTGTGAGGCTCGCGAATTCACGTTACACAAAGCTGTGCCACACAGGCTGTGCTTTGATCATCACCACAAGACTTTGCTTTTCAACAGAAGCCTCGATCAATTGCATCTTAGCATGCCACACAGGCAAACCACTCTATGAAACCGATATCAGTCACACAGAATGAAATCCAATGTCAGACACACAGTCCATTTACAAGTCCGTTCTGGGTCTGAATGAAACCGGAGGCACTTTCCTCGCATATCCATCGATCTCCAAGCACATCTGGACGACCACCGATTGATTCCCTCATCTTGGGTGTACAGCCCAATCAAGATCATCAGTAATCACCCAAACGATGTGAAGACTTCCGGTCTTCAACCACCGTCTTCATCTTCGACTTATCGTCGTATCAGTTATTCAGAATGGGATAAACCTGGTCTTTCCGAATAACTCGCGTATATTTTAAATAAGTGTTACACAACATAACATACGCCTCATTCCGATTCATCAGTCACTAACCGTAAATTAATCAAGAGAATAATTTCCCAAATATTAACCCCGAAGGCCGAAACCAACATCAGATCAATATCCAGAAAACCATTCTGCTTAGCTAACCGATAGTTAGTTTCTAAATTTCACATTCATAGGGAAAGGTTCCCATTAATTTTATCCAAGATAAATTCCTTGAATTTATTCTTTAATCTTATTTTGAATTTCGATTCAACTAGTCGAGATTAACGAACCTTACCGAAGTAATCATTGGTTTTAATTTCCCAATCCCAACCTATTCATCCCATGAAGTAAAACTGGTAATACTTCATATCTAACACCACGGTGTTATCGGTAAATTCAATTACCATTTCATGTTCAAATCTAATTAAAGATTTAACTATCGTCTGGAGCAAAACTGGTGATACTCCATTCTCGATCTTTTCAATCTAATTAAAGATTCATTAAAACTCCACTTAGTTTTAATTTGTGATTGGGTTAAAGAATCAGTGTCATTTGAAACACGGTTCACGATAAACCCAAAATCCCATTCCATTAATTATCGAGTTAAAGAACAAGTGTTATTTAAAAACACTGTTCACGATAAACCCAAAAATCAATATCAATTCAATTTCAATTAAATATTATTTAATTGGTACACTTCATTAAATCTAAATAAAAAGATTTAATCTTTTCCCAACTGGGTTCAAGAACAGTGTTAGTCAAGACACCATTCACGACAAACCCAAATCACACTTGATATTAAATACAGCGTTCTGAATAGAAAATATCCCAGCTTATATTCAATATCAAATTCTACGACCAACAAATATCGTATTGGAAATAACGATATATATCTATATCTTTCAAATTTCCATAACAACATCTGTATAGTCACGAAATCCAACATCGAAATATTCCAAAGGCAATTTCGATTCAAATCCATTCCAATGCAATCATTGGAAATTCTGGTTATTTTCAAAACCATTTCAAAGTCAATTTATTTATTTAAAAATAAAAAGAATTATAATTCTAGTTCAAAACTAGTTCATTTCGATAAAAATCTATTTTTATCTTTTCAAATATGGAGTTTTTCATCCCAAATCTTCACAAATCATTTCTTATGATTTTACACAAATTATTACTATTTTTAATAATTTTATCAAGGCCCGTACAGTCGATTTCCATCAATGGCCATCGAACTGCACTTACAACGACCTTTTTCAAGTTTGATTTGGACATAATTCCAAATCCAACCGTTAGATTTCAAATTTCTAATACTCATTAGAAAGCTCTTTTCGATACGAACCCAACGGTTCCGGTTTTAGGAGAATCCGACGGTCGGATCTCCCGCAATGTCCATTCGAAGTCAATGGTCGAAATTCGCGAACGGCCGCGGCGCGTTCTATTCAGGCCATTATATTATATATATAATATATATAATATATACTTCGTCGATTTCCTTTTAAAACGTATTTTATAAATCGTTTTAAATTCGTTTTCAAAATGATTTCAACTTCTATTAAAACTTCAAATCAAAATCGAATTTTCCAACATAAATTCATTTTCTTTTCATTTCGAATTGATTTAATTCAAATTGATTTCAAATTGATTTCAATTCAATTCAATTTCAATTCGTTTTCAATTCAATTCCATTTCAGTTCGTTTTCAGTTCAATTCAATTTCAATTTGAATTCATTTCTATTCATTTTCAATTTGAATTCGTTTTCAATTCAATTCAATTTCAATTTGAATTCATTTCTATTCATTTTCAATTTGAATTCATTTCAATTCAATTCGTTTTCAATTCGAATTCATTTCTATTCAATTTCAATTTAAATTCATTTTAATTCAATTCGTTTTCAATTCGAATTCATTTCTATTCAATTTCAATTTGAATTCATTTGTATTCAAAATATCAGATTTTGAAATCTCTTTCGATATTCGTTATAAAATGAATAAAATCGATATAAATATTGTTCACGCCAAAATGGCGTCAATCTATCAACACGGCTTCATATATTTCTATTTTCAAATATTTCTAGTCAAATATTCCTTTTACAAATATTTCTATTCAAATATTTCTTTTTCGAAACTGGAATGAGGCCCAAACAATTACCATATAATGTTAATTATATGGGTTTTCTACAACACATGTATACTATAACAACGATGAATAATCAACCATCATCCAAAGTGCATTCTACACTGTATAAGCATCAAATATAAATATTTAACGCTCATAACAGTCTGTCAATCAATCGATCGACATACAACTAACTATTGGGATTAGTGTATGTAATATATCATCCCAATATCCGTGTGGGGTTTCAAACAATCAAACACAGATTTTATTTGTGCAGTCGGGCGATGTGTAGAATTTATCGTCCCAATCAATATCAGTCAAATGTGTGTATATAAACAAATCGTCCGATTTGTTTATTTTTATTTCATTTCGTATACACGTTAAAAATTCTATTTTTAACTATAAAATATTTTCAACTATATAAATATTTTATTTTATTTCACATCATACCACACAATCAACTACACATCAAAATCAAACAAACAAGCATACACGCCGTCCATGGTCTGTGGACGACGGGTGTCGGATGCTACTAAACACCGTCTGCATCCTAGTATATATTTATAACTAGAAAAAATTAAATTGAAAGGTGAGAAATTCTCACAGATAGCTAATCCAACGTGACGACTCTTCTTATACAGAAATCTTTGCCGCTCTTGCCTCTTGTCAATTTTCACTGCCCGTAGCCACTACATGTATAAAAATCGAATTTTTACTTCGCTATTCAATATATAAAAATCGAATTTTTATTATCTCTACTATATAAAATTCATATTTTTATAGCGCTACTACTAATATAAAAATCATAGCTTCATAGCGTTAAAGATCCTAGCTTTTTGTTTCTAAAAATCAAATCTATTCTATTCTAAAAATCTATAAATTTCAGATTCATAAAACAAGTAAATTCCGATTTATATAACCAATAAAACCAGATTTAAAACTAGTAAAATCTAAATTATAAAACTTAAAGTGACTTGCAGAGAGAGGGGGGATTTCGCAGCGTCGCCGAGGTTTGGGGGGGGTATCGTGGCGCGGAGAGACAGCGGGGGGGTCTTCGGTCTAGCGCAGGGGAAGGGGGGTGTCACGGTCTGGCGCAGGATGGATGGGGGGGTGTCGCGCGGTGGCGCACCGCCTGGGGGGGCTAGGGCTTGGGTTCTCCATGGGGAAGAGGGGATAGGGCGAACGAGACAAAGGAAAGGGGGTTCGGCGATGCAAGGGGAGGTCGGAGCTCGCGGTGCGGTGGGGCGAACGGTCGGTGGCGGGTTCGATTCCGCCATCGTTCTCCTCTTTTTTTTCTGTTTTGATTTTTAATCGGGAGGGGGGGCTGATAGTATAAAGGAGGAAGGGGAGGAGAGAGGAAGGATTTTATTTTATTTTAATTATTTAATGACAAAAAGGTTGACTTTTTCATACGACCTCTAAACGAGGCCCACCGCTAGTCGTCCATAGCGTTTTACCCTCATTCCGAACACAATGGGATATGTATCTCATGCTGATTCGATCGTTTCGATCAGTTTCCGTTGAATTTACATTTAAATCATTATACTGAATTTCAAACGTACATTTCAAATTACCGTCGCCACATACTAACTAGAAAAATTTCCCAAAAAATATTTTCTAGCTTCATATTGACGATACAATCCTAACAAAACTAGTTTCGTCGAATTCTGAGCCTATATGAAAAATGTCCATTTTCCAGTCGATTAAAATCAACTGAAACTGTCAAACGCGTTTTCCTTTGCCACGCTCACATATTGATTCGAAAAATTATGAAATTTGAAATCTAGCAATAACTTTACATCCCGGATCCAACAAAATGGGTTTCGTCGAAATCCGAGGTCGTTTGCAAAATGTCATTTTTAAGGGCCTGAATTCCATAGCGACTATTCAGAATTTTCAACTGGACATGTCTTTTGATCCCCGCTATGAAATTTTGATTTTTCGGATTCATTGGAAAGATAGTCATAATTAGATCCCATTATTTTTGGTTTCACTAAAATCCGGATTGTTTTGCACCCGGTACATTCAATTGAAGTTTGAAATCGAATTATCGAACTACCGCGCCATTTTCAATTCCTTTTATAAATATAAATAAATATTTATATTCTAACGACGAACTATATAATATATATGTTCGAATTCCATTCAAAATAAATTTCTCGTCGATATTATTTAAAATAATTCATTTTAAATAATCAAAATTCGCTAAAATTGCTAAAATAAAAATTTTAAACTGGCCCAGATTTTTGGGTTGTTACAATCTCCCCCACTTAAAACTTTTCGTCCCCGAAAAGGAACAAAGTCGAAAGTAGTTGATTAATCAACTCTACATTCGATTTGGCTTCCATTCTCCAACTTTTCAGTTTCTGAGAATTTTCAAAAATTTCAAAATTTTGGCTAACACCCGGAATTTTCGAAAAATTTCGCCATAACATCCCCTACACCGGGAGCCACGGGAAAATCCCGAAATTGCCATACAGGCCTTCTGATCTCAAAAAGAAAAAGAAAAAGCCAATCGGCTCATAAAATCATCATCACCCAAACAAAACAGTAAATTATGATAAACATGTACCTATTTGTCGGGCAAACAAATTTTATTCTCTGCTCTAGCCTCCTTGCTATGACCTGTTCAATGTAAGTACATGTATATGCAAGCAAATGCGACCAATTTTCAATACAATTCAATATTTGATTCAATTAGGCTAAATGGTTCAAAATTATCAAATAAATAAACAAATAA
Source organism: Allium sativum (assembly GCA_030737875.1). Taxonomy (NCBI): domain Eukaryota; kingdom Viridiplantae; phylum Streptophyta; class Magnoliopsida; order Asparagales; family Amaryllidaceae; genus Allium; species Allium sativum. The sequence continues at coordinate 251,747,356 of CM060927.1, read as the reverse complement.
CACAAACATCAATCAATTAGTGAATTAGAGTTTCAAATTCATAATTTTGATATATAGTCAAAAATCACATTTTGTATGCCAAATCACAATAATAAATCCTATATAGCTTTGGTTCTCACACCAGTCAATAGGGAATATATAGAAATCTCACTTTCATTAATCGAAAATAAATACTGGCGACGGTGCCCCATCACCAGAATTATCCCCGGGCACTAGAGTGTGATTCTATAACTATCCAATACATTAAAACTTCGAATACACGTTTGCAAGACATATATGCAAAATCTTTATATATTGGATTGTCCAAATAAATATAGAATAAATAATCAAATACGAATGGTTGATTTAAATTTTCAAAAAAAAATTGGTTTTATTTTAAAAAATATACTCTTCACACTCGTTCTAGGATACTACTGATCCCATCTCTAACGAGTCATTCTAATTGGATATTACTAATCCAATATCTGATGAATTCTTTCGTATGGTTCTAATGTGTCTTGTTCTCTACTTTGTAAACCAAAGCTCTGATACCACGATGAAACGACCCGAACTCCCCCGGTCTCCGAAGAGAAGGGAAAGGACGAATTGTTATGAGAACACGAAAAAATAGAACGCATACAAAAGAACATTTCATTGTATATTACAACAATGCATCATATTACAAGAATATACAGAGTATGAATAAATATTACACAGAAATATCAGAGATTTAAATTACATTTAAATACATAGCAGCGGAAAATAATACAATACACAACTAGAAGAGATATACGGATACAAAGCTTTCCGGATATCGTTCCAGCTGTAAACCAGGATCCTGTGAATATAAATCTGCAAAACCAAAACTACTAGCTGCCCGTGTCGAAAATATGGGCACTCAGAGTTTAGGTTAAAACAATAAACTCCAAGTCAGTCATGGGACTGGTGTGAGAACTAAAACAGTTATTAATCTTTATTTGAAAGTTAGATAAATCAAGGGACCACGCCGTATAACACGGAACGGGTTTTCTCCAAAGAATACCAGTGCATAAAACAAACAGCGCAATGCTAAATAAAGAAAAATGAAGCTGTTATAAGACCCAGGTCCTATAACACAATGCAACGCAAGCCGGGGGATAGGGTTTTCCCTTATAACAGCCAAAGAATGCTTGATACGTTTTAAAACAAATCATTTGATGCTACTATAAGTGCATAGTGTATAAAACAACTTCAAATCATAAGTATCAATCATAGACGGCATGGGTACCATATATCATGTCGCCATACTAGTTCTACAATTAAAACCGCAAATGTCGCGTATTTGGAAATTGGATTTCCATCTGTGAACTGAGGCTAGGGATCGTCCTCACCGTCTTCGAGACTCTCTAGCCCGAGCCTCAGGGTCAGAGCGCATCGACCCTTGGATCGTCAGGGCCGGTCCACCGATGTGGATTAAAATGCCTGAACACTGTGTTTCCCCGCCCTTTGGGGCATAAATGAGCCAACGAATGGCTCCATCGGACCCGGATCATCCAATCTAACCGAGGTGCCTCGCAACAGCAACAACCACACAGGTGAAAAGTATATAAATGTCAGGGCTGGTAGGTCACTGACACCACCCTAGCTAGAAAGAAACGCATGTCCTCCCTGAGGTCCTCTCCCGTTTTTGGTTCACAACCGGGGTGTGAGGCTCGCGAATTCACGTTACACAAAGCTGTGCCACACAGGCTGTGCTTTGATCATCACCACAAGACTTTTCTTTTCAACAGAAGCCTCGATCAATTGCATCTTAGCATGCCACACAGGCAAACCACTCTATGCAACCGATATCAGTCACACAGAATGAAATCCAATGTCAGACACACAGTCCATTTACAAGTCCGTTCTGGGTCTGAATGAAACCGGAGGCACTTTCCTCGCATATCCATCGATCTCCAAGCACATCTGGACGACCACCGATTGATTCCCTCATCTTGGGTGTACAGCCCAATCAAGATCATCAGTAATCACCCAAACGATGTGAAGACTTCCGGTCTTCAACCACCGTCTTCATCTTCGACTTATCGTCGTATCAGTTATTCAGAATGGGATAAACCTGGTCTTTCCAAATAACTCGCGTATATTTTAAATAAGTGTTACACAACATAACATACGCCTCATTCCAATTCATCAGTCACTAACCGTAAATTAATCAAGAGAATAATTTCCCAAATATTAACCCCGAAGGCCGAAACCAACATCAGATCAATATCCAGAAAACCATTCTGCTTAGCTAACCGATAGTTAGTTTCTAAATTTCACATTCATAGGGAAAGGTTCCCATTAATTTTATCCAAGATAAATTCCTTGAATGTATTCTCTAATCTTATTTTGAATTTCGATTCAACTAGTCGAGATTAACGAACCTTACCAAAGTAATCATTGGTCCAAGCTCCAAAAGATAGATAAAGAAATCTGATCAAAGCCCACTAGTGCTAGGCCCAACCTGAGGACCTAAGGGGGAAAAAGATAAAAACAACGGGGTCAGACATAAGTCTGAGTGAGCCCTATAACTTTAACAACACAATCATTAAAGTAATTAGGGTATGATATAAACTTGGTACGGTGATGACTGGGGATAAATGACCACACTAAGTAGTCAACTAGACATAGGATGAACTAAGATAACGGTAAAGACGCATCTACCCACCCAAGGGTAATTACTAATTGCACCACACCAGTCATTCCTACTTAAAGGTTGATCCCACCCAAGGACTTAGAAAATTTACCCAGTAGTTACGTGTACCCCTAGCTGACTACATAGGTGCCGTCTGCCCCTATCTCCACTAGGTGTACCCACTACTCCCCAAGCGATCGGCTCCCTACCGTAGATACCCGTGCTGGCCTCACAGTGGGGTGTATCACTCTCCAAAGTGGCAACCCGATACAATCAACGGTGCACGGCTTATACCTACACGATGCAACAACGTCTTACCTACCAGCCCGGGTCCACACACGCATATGAAACCCGTTGGACTTCTGTTGCCACCGCTAACCCGTTTTGGCCTCTTATAGTCAAGCCCAGTACGCGTGTCCCGTCCTCGACATGGGTCGATCCCGACAAGATACATATGGGTTACTGGTTGAAATGGGCCCCCACAAGCTACCCACCTAAGCTTGTCCCTTTTTCTAGTGCATCCCACTTAACCCTTTAATCATGTTTAATTACATGTTTCCACTTGGTTAAGTATTCTAATCGTATTTTCTATTGCCACCCAAGGCAACCCACTAGATTTCCACATGCCACCCAAGGCACTTACTTGATTTCCACATGCCACCCAAGGCACCAACTTAACCCCTTATGCCCCACTACATGCTTATCTGGTTAAGTGTTTCTTAATTGATTAAGAACGTAACCGTTGTAAAGACCTCTCACATTTGACTATCTTTTATGGCAGCTGGATTTGTCGGTCGGGTCCGGGCAGCCTTACGCCATAACCGAGTCTAACCTCGTGTCTTTACACTTGTCACGTATTTAGTTTATGCCTAAGACCTCTCACATTGGACCAATCATTTGTAGCCGCTGGATTTGCCGGTCGGTTCCGGGCAGTCTTATGCTGCAAAAGGATCCAACCTCGAGTCTTAGTCGATTAATTACACCTAATTAATCACCCCCATAATTTGTATTAATTATCCCTAATTAATTACAAATTTAATGATGTACATAATTGACTCAATTATGTCCATCCACTTTATGGTATGCATAATCATACCAACTTCACACCATTTCATTAACATGAATATTAACCCCATCGTTCCCCACGTAATTCGCTAACATGACATACTTAAAAGGGAAGATTCATCACAAATACAATGGGTTCAACTTGCATAACATTAGCATCAACATGGGTTTTAAAGGTGTCAACATGCATATAGCATCAAACCCAACTAGTATAAATAATCAACCCAAACTTGCATGAATCACATATGTCATAAAGAGGGTAACTTGCATAAGCTACTTATGTCATATAAAGGGGTAAACTTGCATGTGTATGTATGACATACAAAGGGGTTAACTTGCATATGTATGCATATCAAACAAAGGTGTAAACTTGCACATGTTACTTGCATATAATCAAACACCAAACTTGCATAACATGTCATATATGAACTTGCATATAATCAAACACCAAACTTGCATAACATATCATATATGAACTTGCATACAATCAAACACCAAACTTGCATAACATGGTGTCATAATGGATCAATGTTTATCATAGTGATTTGCATAACTAGCATCATGAACACATAGCCTAAAACTTGCATAACTTGCATAACATCATGATCACCTAGCATATGACTTGCATAACTTGCATAACATCATGATCACATAGCATATGACTTGCATAACATCATGAACACATAGCATATGACTTGCATAACTTGCATAACATCATGAACACATAGCATATAACTTGCATAACTTGCATAACATCATGAACACATAGCATATGATAACATAACTTGCATTGATCCACATTCATAGCCATAACCTCATTATATCCTATCATAATCATTTCAACAATTGGTCATTAAGGCTATAGAAACTCACAACTTGTTGATTAGCACTCCTAAGAAGAAGATTAAGTTGCTCGAGTTGATTAGAAGTTGATTTGAGAAGCTATCTTCCTCTTTAATTTGTGGAGGCTCCTTCTAAGTTGCATTTTGACGGCATGACGACGTTGTCTCCAATTTTAATGAGTTTTAGGGTAGGATTAGGTTGTATTTATAAGAGTAGTTAGGTGTTTTAAGCCAAACCCTAAATCAGATTAGAGCCGTCAGATCTCGTCACTAGCCACCAAAACACAGCCCAGATCCCAAATCAGTGCACCCAGGTCACCTGGGCTCGACCAGGGAGGTCGACCCCCAGGTCGACACTAGGGTCGACACCCAGGTCGACCCCCAGGTCGACTCCCAGGTCGACCTGGTCTGGGCGGGAATTTTCCCGCCTAGCCCATATTCTGCATTTTTGAAATCTATTTCGTTTTCTAATTTTTCATGAAACTTCTAAAGGCCATATCTCGGACATACGGACTCCGATTCACGAAATTTCGGACTCTATTTCGCGTATTTTTCCGAGACGAACGCAATGGCATAGCCCGTTTCCCCTGATTCAGATTTTAAAATTTAATTCTGCCCTGATTTATATTATAACAAGTTATTCAACATACGGGGTGTTACATTCTCCCCTACTTAAGGGATTTCATCCTCGAAATCTCCAAGTTAAGAAGAACGTATCCTACCAACCAAACAACCATCTACTAAACCATTAAACACGGGCATCCATTGTCCTTAAAGTTTCTAATGTTGTATGAACATATGCAAGAAGTGTGTGTATATGTTCCCTATCTAATGCAAAATCAGGCGGTCTACTGATTCAGTTGATCTCCTTAATGCAAACCATGATAGTGCCATGCATCCAATATGTATGCGAAAGAACCCTATCGACACATACTATTTCTACATGTGTGCACAACCATACACCAAAATGCATTATCCATATGATTATGCAACCATTATACATCCATTAATATAGCTACCTACACACAGTTATATGCAATATGCAACATGAAGTGACTGAGTCGATCTAGTGTCTAAAGTGTGTGTATATGCATCCACGAGCAACCACTAGCAAACACTTGCATCCACATGCATCCATCAAACATAACATGTCTCAAACACATGTTTCAACCATAGGTTTACCCTATCTAAAGGTCAAAGATACTAATGAGAGGACATACTAAAGATAAGATAAGTACTAGACAAACGATAAAGGAGAAGTTAAAAGACGTACCCTCAAAAAGGAATGGGTACAGTGAACGCATCTTCGCTTCTGTCTCCCAAGTAGCATTGCTCTCATCCTCTCCCCATTGCACTTTGACTAGTCGGACCTCTCTGTTTCTCACCTTCCTAATCTCTGACCCAAGGATGCGGGTAGGAGCTCGTCGAATAGTCGCATCACGCTCTACCTCCACTTCTCTAAGCAAGCTCGGCTCTACCACCTCTGCGGTTTCATGTAGGCACTTCCTCAAATGTGACACATGGAATACGTCATGTACCCCACTAAGTATCTCGGGTAAATCCACTCTAAATGCCATCCGTCCAATCCTTTCCTTAATAGGAACGGTCCTACAAATCTTGGTGCTAACTTCCCAACGAACCCAAAGCGAACAACATTCCGTAATGGAGATACTTTAACAAAGACCATGTCCCCAACATCAAACTCTAGATCTGTCCTACTCTTATCCGCGTAAGATTTCTGCCTATCTTGCGCTGCTTTCATCCTTCTTCGAATCAAATCAATCTTTTCCGAAGTCTCTCTAACCATATCAGGCCCAAGCAAAATCTTATCCGTGGATTCCCACCAACATGTAGGTGATCGACAAGGCCTTCCATAAAGAGCTTCGAAAGGAGCCATACCAATACTAGACTGAAAGATGTTATTATACGCGAACTCCACCAATGGAAGATGCTCTTCCCATGTACCTCCAAAATCTAAGATACATAGCCTCAAAAGGTCTTCCAGAACACGATTCACCCTCTCGGTCTGGCCGTCCGTCTGAGGATGATATGCAGTGCTCAAACACAACTGAGTCCCCACCGCTTCTTGCAAACTCTTCCAAAACTCGCTAGTGAAGATAGGATCTCGATCACTCACTATGCTAGAAGGTACCCCATGCAATCGAATTATCTCTCGAAGGTAAACTGAAGCTAGCCATGGAGCAGTCCTCTTGCTCTTCACGGGTATGAAATGGGCGCTCTTAGTAAGTCTGTCTACTACAATCAAATTCTTGCATTACCCATCCTCGATCTCGGTAACCCATCAATAAAATCCATCGAGACGCTTTCCCACTTCGATTGCGGAACTTCCAATGGATGAAGCAACCCACCAGGTTTCTATTGCTCCGCTTTCACTTGTTGGCACACCAAGCATCTAGCGACATACTCAGCCACATCTTTCTTCATACCGGCCCAAAAGAAAACTCGCTTCATGTCTTGGTACATCTTGTCCCCACCGGGATGAATGGTCATCCTAGAACGATGTGCATCATCAAGAATAGCCTTCCTCAAACCCTCGTCTTGCGGTACACAAAGTCTACCGTCTCTACGCAAGCACTCCCTATCGTCTAGGGTGTACCTACTCAAATGGCTGGACGACTCCCTCCTTATGAGCTTCTCTACTAACTCAACCAACAGTGGATCGTCCCGCTGTGCCTCGCCAATCCGTCCCAAAAGAGTAGGTCTGACCTCGAAAGATGTTAGCAAACCGGGTACAAAGTCAACGGAAGGTCTGAAATCAAACATCGATATAAATTCCAAGCTTCGTCGTTCCACGAACAATGGACTCAAGGACAACCTTTTTCTACTCAAGGTGTCCGCCACCACGTTACCCTTGCCAGGGGTATACGCTATCTCGAAATCATAGGATTCTAAGAACTCCATCCACCTTTGCTGTCTCAAGTTCAAATCCTTCTGAGAAAACAAGTACTTCAATGATTTGTGGTCAGTGAACAATTCAAACCTCTCTCCAAGAAGATAATGGCGCCAAATCTTAAGCGCAAAAACAATAGCTGCCAACTCTAGATCATGGGTAGGGTAATTTTTCTCATGCTTTCTCAACTGCCTTCCACCGTAGGCTATTACCCTTCCCTCTTGCATTAAGACTGCGCCCAGTCCTGTCCCACAAGCATCGGTATAAACAACAAATGGCTTGCTCCCTTCTGGCAACACTAAGACTGGAGCTGTGGTTAAATCTCTCATTAACCGTCGGAACGCATCATCACAATCTACGTCCCATGCGAAGACCAGATTCTTCTTTGTCAAGTGAGTTAATGGGGCTGATATCTTCGCGAAGTCCTTGATAAACTTCCTATAGTAGCCAGCCAACCCCAAGAAACTCCTCACCTCGGTAGCATTCTTCGGAACCTTCCAATCTTGGATGGACACTACCTTCGCGGGATCCACCGCTATCCCTTCCTTGGAGACCACGTGCCCCAAGAACCGCACTTCCTTCCTCCAGAAGTGACATTTAGAGAATTTAGCCTTAAGGCTATGCGCTCGAAGAGTCTCCAACACTTCCCTAAGATGTAGGGCATGCTCTTCCTCACTCTTAGAAAAGAATAAGATGTCATCCACAAAGACCACCACGAACTTATTAAGGTACTCCCTGAACACCCTACTCATCAAATCAACAAAGTATGCAGGGCGTTCGTCAAACCAAATGGCATCACAAGCCACTCATAGAAACCATCTGGAGTCCTAAAGGTAGTCTTGTCTATGTTATCCTCGGCCACTCTCAACTGATGAAACCCCGTGGCCAAGTCCAACCGCGAAAACACTGAGGCGCCAACCAACTGATCAAAGAGATCATCAATCCTCGGCAATGGGTGTCTATTCTTCTTTGTGAGCTTGTTGAGTTCTCTATAGTCTACACAAAGTCTGAGGGACCCATCCGCCTTCGTGGCTAAAACTACTGGAGCACCCCACTCCGATATACTTCGTCTTATGAACCCCTTCTCAAGCAACTCCCCTACTTGCTTATGGAGTTCCCTCCTCTCACGAGGAGCCATGTGGCGCACTGGTAAAGATACTGGTTTAGCATTGTCCACCAGATATATTCGGAAGTCTATCTCCCACTTCGGAGGTAAGCCCTTCACCTCCTCAAACACATCCGAGTATTCCCAGACCACTCTAACAGATCGCAAACTCTCGACCGAAGCGTCAAGCGATTCAAGATAACTTAGCATAACAGAATCCATGGGATTACAAGAGATCTGGAGAGTGTTCCCCAAGCAGGTCATGAGCCTAACAACTCTCCTTTCGCAATCAAGAACGACACGATTACTGGATAACCAGTCCATGCCCAAAATCAACCCAAAGCCCGTGAAGCCCAAAACAAAAGCATCACATCTAAACTCAACGCTAAGTATAGAAATCTTCAAACCCAAACATATCATGGACAAATAAGTGGAGCCCCCAATTGGGTTTGAAACAACCAAGGGATCATCTACTAGACTGGTGTCTAAGTGCAGTGACCCAACTAATGATGATGAGATAAACGAATGCGATGCGCCAGAGTCAAACAAATTACGGACAGGATGATCAAACAGAAAAACCAGACTTTCAACGGAAATAGTTCTACCTCTCTCCTGAATCGGTGGAACCGCGAGAGCCTGAACTTGCCCCCTAGCCTGACCCGGTGCTATAAGAGCTTGCACCTGTCCTCCTGAGGTAGATCCCGTCCTTTGCCCCTTCTTAGGGCAGTCCTTCACTAGATGCCCTGCTTCGCCATAGTGGAAGCAACCAGTCTTCTTCTTCTTCCGACAATCTTTGCCTAGGTGGCCCGGTGTCCCGCAATTGAAGCACTTCTTCTTTCCCTTGCCACCGTTGCTTTTCCCACCCTTGTTTTGCTGTTGTTGTTGAGGTCTCTTCTGATCTCCCTTCTTCTCGGGTGCCTTATTAGCATTGGGACCCTTCTCTTCCTCATGCATGAGTGCCATGTCTACTAGCTTCTCAAAGGTGGCCCCTATAGGGATGTGAGTCATAGCCAATCCATGCATCGGTTCATTTAAGCCCTTAACGAACCTCAAAGCCTTCTTCTCCAGTGTATTCACCATGTCTATGCCAAACCTTGCCAATAGATTAAACTTGTTGACATATTCTTTCACTGTTAGGTTTCCTTGCTTTAGAGTCAAGAACCTCTCCATATACAAGTTTTCCTCCGCCCTTAAGGGAAACTTTGCCATAAACCTTTGCCTGAAATCCGCCCAAGAGTCAACAGGGCGCTCTCCATTAGTGACCTCCCACCAGAATGAGGCCTCTCCCTTCATTAACCAAGCAGCTAACTTGACTTTCTTTCCTTCTTCCATCTCAAAGATATATATCAACTCTTCCACCTCCTTAAGCCAATCCCTTGCTTCCACAAAAGTTTCTGATCCTTGAAAAGGTTTCCCTCCCATAGCCTTAAATTCCTTGCAAGTCTTAGCAAAAGTATCCACACGAGGAGGAGGAGGAGGAGGAGGAGGAAGATCGGGTGCTACTGTTGGTGGAGGAACATTTGCTGGACCCGCAGTGGCGGCCCTAGCCTCCATCAATCTCCTATACCATACTGGTATCGCTACACCCTCCGGAAAATTAAGATCTTCAGCCATGCTGAAACGAAAAAGGAAAGATTCAAAACAGAGAATTCGAAAGATAAAGATATGGCTATTGGGGATTATGCTTTTCTTTCAAAAACTTTTCTCTTAAAAGACATGTTTTCGAAAATACTTCTTCCAAAAATGTTTTTTAGAAAAATAGTTTTCTAAAAATTTTATCTGTTCCGGTAACCTTCGCTCTGATACCACGTGTAACACCCCACACCCGCTAAGGTCACTCACTAAGTGAATGCCCTAACTTCGGTGGAGCATTTTAAGTGAATATAGAACAGAAAAATTACAACAAGACAGATATAAATAATACTTGAAATCTAAAACATCATTTCATTGCAGCAGAAGATAAACATGTTTAGTTACAACACCACAAAAGAGTCAAGTACTAAATATCCATCCTGATAAAAACATAAGTACATAATCCCACTACATAACTAATAGCCATAATAGAAAAGATAAGTTGGGCTTTACATCACGGTCCAAGCTCCAAAAGATAGATAAAGAAATCTGATCAAAGCCCCCTAGTGCTAGGCCCAACCTGAGGACCTGAGGGGAAAAAGATAAAAACAACGGGGTCAGACATAAGTCTGAGTGAGCCCTATAACTTTAACAACACAATCATTAAAGTAATTAGGGTATGATATAAACTTGGTACGGTGATGACTGGGGATAAATGATTACACTAAGTAGCCAACTAGACATAGGATGAACTAAGATAACGGTAAAGACGCATCTACCCACCCAAGGGTAATTACTAACTGCACCACACCAGTCATTCCTACTTAAAGGTTGATCCCACGCAAGGACTTAGAAAATTTACCCAGTAGTTACGTGTACCCCTAGCTGACTACATAGGTGCCGTCTGCCCCTATCTCCACTAGGTGTACCCACTACTCCCCAAGCGATTGGCTCCCTACCGTAGATACCCGTGCTGGCCCCACAGTGGGGTGTATCACTCCCCAAAGTGGCAACCCGATACAATCAACGGTGCACGGCTTATACCTACACGATGCAACAATGTCTTACCTACCAGCCCAGGTCCACACACGCATATGAAACCCGTTGGACTTGCGTTGCCACCGCTAACCCGTTTTGGCCTCTTATAGTCAAGCCCAGTACGTGTGTCCCGTCCTCGACATGGGTCGAGCCCAATAAGATACATATGGGTTACTGGTTGAAATGGGCCCCCACAAGCTACCCACCTAAGCTTGTCCATTTTTCTAGTGCATCCCACTTAACCCTTTAATCATGTTTAATTACATGTTTCCACCTGATTAAGTATTCTAATCGTATTTTCTATTCCCACCCAAGGCAACCCACTAGATTTCCACATGCCACCCAAGGTACTTACTTGATTTCCACATGCCACCCAAGGCACCCACTTAACCCCTCATGCCCCACTACATGCTTATCTGGTTAAGTGTTTCTTAATTGATTAAGAACGTAACCGTTGTAAAGTCCTCTCACATTAGACTATCTTTTATGGCAGCTGGATTTGCCGGTCGGGTCCGGGCAGCCTTACGCCATAACCGAGTCTAACCTCGTGTCTTTACACTTGCCACGTATTTAGTTTATTCCTAAGACCTCTCACATTGGACCAATCATTTGTAGCTGCTGGATTTGCCGGTCGGTTCCGGGCAGTCTTATGCTACAAAAGGATCCAACCTCGTGTCTTAGTCGATTAATTACACCTAATTAATGACCCCCATAATTTGTATTAATTATCCCTAATTAATTACAAATTTAACGATGTACATAATTGACTCAATTATGTCCATCCACTTTATGGTATGCATAATCATACCAACTTCACACCATTTCATTAACATGAATATTAACCCCATCGTTCCCCACGTAATTCGCTAACATGACATACTTAAAAGGGAAGATTCATCACAAATACAATGGGTTCAACTTGCATAACATTAGCATCAACATGGGTTTTAAAGGTGTCAACATGCATATAGCATCAAACCCAACTAGCATAAATAATCAATCCAAACTTGCATGATCACATATGTCATAAAGAGGGTAACTTGCAAAAGCTACTTATGTCATATAAAGGGGTAAACTTGCATATGTATGTATGACATACAAAGGGGTTAACTTGCATATGTATGCATATCATACAAAGGTGTAAACTTGCACATGTTACTTGCATATAATCAAACACCAAACTTGCATAACATGTCATATATGAACTTGCATATAATCAAACACCAAACTTGCATAACATATCTTATATGAACTTGCATACAATCAAACACCAAACTTGCATAACATGGTGTCATAATGGATCAATGTTTATCATAGTGATTTGCATAACTAGCATCATGAACACATAGCCTAAAACTTGCATAACTTGCATAACATCATGATCACCTAGCATATGACTTGCATAACTTGCATAACATCATGAACACATAGCATATGACTTGCATAACTTGCATAACATCATGAACACATAGCATATGACTTGCATAACTTGCATAACATCATAAACACATAGCATATAACTTGCATAACTTGCATAACATCATGAACACATAGCATATAACTTGCATAACTTGCATAAAATCATAAAACACATAGCATATGATAACATAACTTGCATTGATCCACATTCATAGCCATAACATCATTATATCCTATCAAAATCATTTTAACAATTAGTCATTAAGGCTATAGAAACTCACAACTTGTTGATTAGCACTCCTAAGAAGAAGATTAAGTTGCTAGAGTTGATTAGAAGTTGATTAGAGAAGTTATCTTCCTCTTTAATTTGTGGAGGCTCCTTCTAAGTTGCATTTTGACGGCATGACGACGTTGTCTCCAATTTTAATGAGTTTTAGGGTAGGATTAGGTTGTATTTATAAGAGTAGTTAGGTGTTTTAAGCCATTAGATTAACCCTAAATCAGATTAGAGCCGTCAGATCTCGTCACTAGCCACCAAAACACAGCCCAGATCCCAAATCAGTGCACCCAGGTCACCTGGGCTCGACCAGGGAGGTCGACCCCCAGGTCGACACTAGGGTCGACACCCTAGTCGACCTGGTGGGCAGGTCGACACCCAGGTCGACCCCCAGGTCGACTCCCAGGTCGACCTGGTCTGGGTGGGAATTTTCCGGCCTATCCCATATTCTGCATTTTTGAAATCTGTTTCGTTTTCTAATTTTTTGTGAAACTTCTAAAGGCCATATCTCGGACATACGGACTCCGATTCACGAAATTTCGGACTCTATTTCGCGTATTTTTCCGAGACGAACGCAATGGCATAGCCCTTTTCCCCTGATTCAGATTTTAAAATTTAATTCTGCCCTGATTTATATTATAACAAGTTATTCAACATACGGGGTGTTACAAACCCGGTCTTTCCGAATAACTCGCGTGTATTTTAAATAAGTGTTACACAAACACAACATACGCCTCATTCCAATTCATCAGTCACTAACCGTAAATTAATCAAGAGAATAATTTCCCAAATATTAACCCCGAAGGCCGAAACCAACATCAGATCAATATCCAGAAAACCATTCTGCTTAGCTAACCGACAGTTAGTTTCTAAATTTCGCATTCATAGGGAAAGGTTCCCATTAATTTTATCCAAGATAAATTCCTTGAATTCATTCTCTAATCTTCTTTTGAATTTCGATTCAACTAGTCGAGATTAACGAACCTTACCGAAGTAATCATTGGTTTTAATTTCCCAATCCCAACCTATTCATCCCATGAAGTAAAACTGGTAATACTTCATATCTAACACCACGGTGTTATCGGTAAATTCAATTACCATTTCACGTTCAAATCTAATTAAAGATTTAACTATCGTCTGGAGCAAAACTGGTGATACTCCATTCTCGAACTTTTCAATCTAATTAAAGATTCATTAAAACTCCACTTAGTTTTAATCTGTGATCGGGTTAAAGAATCAGTGTCATTTGAAACACGGTTCACGATAAACCCAAAATCCCATTCCATTAATTATTGGGTTAAAGAACAAGTGTTATTTAAAAACACTGTTCACGATAAACCCAAAAATCAATATCAATTCAATTTCAATTAAATATTATTTAATTGGTACACTCCATTAAATCTAAATAAAAAGATTTAATCTTTTCCCAACTGGGTTCAAGAACAGTGTTAGTCAAGACACCATTCACGACAAACCCAAATCACACTTGATATTAAATACAAGGTTCTGAATAGAAAATATCCCGGCTTATATTCAATATCAAATTCTACGACCAACAAATATCGTATTGGAAATAAAATTTCCATAACAACATCTGTATAGTCACGAAATCCAACATCGAAATATTCCGAAGGCAATTTCGATTCAAATCCATTCCAATGCAATCATTGGAAATTCTGGTTATTTTCAAAACCATTTCAAAGTCAATTTATTTATTTAAAAATAAATAGAATTATAATTCTAGTTCAAAACTAGTTCATTTCGATAAAAATCTATTTTTATCTTCTCAAATATGGAGTTTTTCATCCCAAATCTTCACAAATCATTTCTTATGATTTTACACAAATTATTACTATTTTTAATAATTTTATCAAGGCCCGTACAGTCGATTTCCATCAATGGCTATCGAACTGCACTTACAGCGACCTTTTTCAAATTCGATTTGGACATAAATCCAAATCCAACCGTTAGATTTCAAATTTCTAATACTCATTAGAAAGCTCTTTTCGATACGAACCCAACGATTCGGGTTTTAGGAGAATCCGGCGGTCGGATCTCCTGCAATGTCCATTCGAAGTCAATGGTCGAAATTCGCGAATGGCCGCGGCGCGGCGCATTCTATTCAGGCCATTATATTATATATATATAATATATATAATATATACTTCGTCGATTTCCTTTTAAAACGTATTTTATAAATCGTTTTAAATTCGTTTTCAAAACGATTTCAACTTCTATTTCAACTTCAAATCAAAATCGAATTTTCCAACATAAATTCATTTTCTTTTCATTTCGAATTGATTTAATTCAAATTGATTTCAAATTGATTTCAATTCAATTCAATTTCAATTCATTTTCAATTCAATTCGATTTCAGTTCATTTTTAATTCTATTCAATTTCAATTTGAATTCATTTCTATTCATTTTCAATTTGAATTCATTTCAATTCAATTCGTTTTCATTTCAATTTCAATTTGAATTCATTTCTATTCATTTTCAATTTGAATTCATTTCAATTCAATTCGTTTTCAATTCGAATTTATTTCTATTCAATTTTAATTTGAATTCATTTCAATTCAATTCGTTTTCAATTCGAATTCATTTCTATTCAATTTCAATTTGAATTCATTTGTATTCAAAATATCAGATTTTGAAATCACTTTCGATATTCGTTATAAAATGAATAAAATCTATATAAATATTGTTCATGTCAAAATGGCGTCAATCTATCAACACAGCTTCATATATTTCTATTTTCAAATATTCTATTTTCAAATATTTCTATTTTCAAATATTTCTAGTCAAATATTCCTTTTACAAATATTTCTATTCAAATATTTCTTTTTCGAAACTGGAATGAGGCCTAAACAATTACCATATAATGTTAATTATATGGGTTTTCTACAACACATGTATACTATAACAACGATGAATAATCAACCATCATCCAAAGTGCATTCTACACTGTATAAGCATCAAATATAAATATTTAACGCTCATAACAGTCTGTCAATCAATCGATCGACATACAACTAACTATTGGGATTAGTGTATGTAATATATCATCCCAATACCCGTGTGGGGTTTCAAACAATCAAACACAGATTTTATTTGTGCAGTCGGGCGATGTGTAGAATTTATCGTCCCAATCAATATCAGTCAAATGTGTGTATATAAACAAATCGTCCGATTTGTTTATTTTTATTTCATTTCGTATACACGTTAAAAATTCTATTTTTAACTATAAAATATTTTCAACTATATAAATATTTTATTTTATTTCACATCATACCACACAATCAACTACACATCAAAATCAAACAAACAAGCATACACGCCGTCCATGGTCTGTGGACGACGGGTGTCGGGTGCTACTAAACACCGTCTGCATCCTAGTATATATTTATAACTAGAAAAAATTAAATTGAAAGGTGAGAAATTCTCACAGATAGCTAATCCAACGTGACGACTCTTCTTATACAGAAATCTTTGCCGCTCTTGCCTCTTATCAATTTTCACTGCCCGTAGCCACTACATGTATAAAAATCGAATTTTTACTTCGCTATTCAATATATAAAAATCGAATTTTTATTATCTCTACTATATAAAATTCATATTTTTATAGCGCTACTACTAATATAAAAATCATAGCTTCATAGCGTTAAAGATCCTAGCTTTTTGTTTCTAAAAATCAAATCAAATCTATTCTTTTCTAAAAATCTATAAATTTCAGATTCATAAAACAAGTAAATTCCGATTTATATAACCAATAAAATCAGATTTAAAACTAATAAAATCTAAATTATAAAACTTACAGTGATTTGCAGAGAGGGGGGAATTTCGCAGCGTCGCCGAGGTTTGGGGGGGTATCGTGGCGTGGAGAGGCAGCAGGGAGGGTCTTCGGTCTAGCGCAGGGGAAGGGGGGTGTCGCGGTCTGGCGCAGGATGGATGGGGGGGTATCGCGCGGTGGTGCGCCGCCTGGGGGGGCTAGGGCTTGGGTTCTCGATGGGGAAGAGGGGATAGGGCGAACGAGACAGAGGAAACGGGGTTCGGCGATGCAAGGGGAGGTCGGAGCTCGCGGTGCGGTGGGGCCAACGGTCGGTGGCGGGTTCGATTCCGCCATCGTTCTCCTCTTTTTTTATATGTTTTGATTTTTAATCGGGGGGCCTGATAGTATAAAGGAGGAAGGGGAGGAGAGAGGAAGGATTTTATTTTATTTTAATTATTTAATGTCAAAAAGGTTGACTTTTTCATACGACCTCTAAACGAGGCCCACCGCCTGTCGTCCATAGCGTTTTACCCTCATTCCGAACACAATAGGATATGTATCTCAAGCTGATTCGATCGTTTCGATCAGTTTCCGTTGAATTTACATTTAAATCATTATATTGAATTTCAAACGTACATTTCAAATTACCGGGGCCACATACTAACCCGAAAAATATTTTCTAGCTTCGTACTGACGATACGGTCCTAGCAAAACTAGTTTCATCGAATTCTGAGCCTATATGAAAAATGGCCATTTTCCAGTCGATTAAAATCAACTGAAACTGGTCAAACGCGTTTTCCTTTGCCACACTCACATATTGATTCGAAAAATTATGAAATTTGAAACCTAGAAATAACTTTACATCCCGGATCCAACAAAAGTGGTTTCATCGAAATCCGAGGTCGTTTGAAAAATATCCATTTTTAAGGGCCTGAATTCCATAGCGGCTATTCAGAATTTTCAACTGGACATGTCTTTTGATCCCCGCTATGAAATTTTGATTTTTCGGATTCATTGGAAAGATAGTCACAATTAGATCCCATTATTTTTGGTTTCACTAAAATCCGGATTGTTTTGCACCTGGTACATTCAATTGAAGTTTGAAATCGAATTATCGAACTACCGCGCCATTTTCAATTCCTTTTATAAATATAAATAAATATTTATATTCTAACGACGAACTATATAATATATATGTTTGAATTCCATTCAAAATAAATTTCTCGTCGATATTATTTAAAATAATTCATTTTAAATAATCAAAATTTGCTAAAATTGCCAAAATAAAAATTTTAAACTGGCCCAGATTTTCGGGTTGTTACAAAGACTGGGGCTGAAGTCAAAGCTCTCTTCAAACGTTGGAATGCATCATCACAATCTACGTCCCATGTGAAAACTAGGTTCTTCTTCGTCAAGCGTGTCAATGGAGCTGATATCTTTGCGAAGTCTTTGATAAACTTCCTATAGTAGCCAGCCAACCCCAAGAAACTTCTCACTTCGGTAGCATTTTTAGGAACCTTCCAATCTTGGATGGCCACCACCTTCGCGGGATCTACAGCTATCCCTTCTTTGGAAACCACGTGTCCTAAGAACCGTACTTCCTTCCTCCAAAAGTGACACTTATGAAATTTAGCTTTAAGCTTATGCGCTCGAAGAGTCTCCAACACTTCCCTAAGATGTAGGGCATGCTCTTCTTCATCCTTAGAAAAGATCAAGATGTCATCTACAAAGACTACCACAAATTTGTTAAGGTACTCCCTAAACACCCTACTCATCAAATCAACAAAGTATGCGGGGGCGTTTGTCAAACCGAAGGGCATCACTAGCCATTCATAGAAACCGTCCGGAGTCCTAAAGGCAATCTTGTCTATGCTATCCTCAGCCACTCTCAACTGATGGAACCCAGTGGCTAAGTCCAATTGCGAAAACACTGAGGCGCCAACTAACTGATCGAAGAGATCGTCAATCCTCGGCAGTGGGTGTTAGTTCTTCTTAGTAAGCTTATCAAGTTCTCTATAGTCCACACAAAGTCTAAGGGACACATCCGCTTTCGTGGCAAATACTACTGGAGCACCCCACTCCGATATACTTCGTTTTATGAACCCCTTCTCAAGCAACTCCTTCACTTGCTTACCGAGTTCCCTCCTTTCACGTAGAGCCATGTGGCGTACTGGCAAAGATACTGGTTTCGCATTATCCACAAGATATATTCAAAAATCTATCTCCCGCTTCGGAAGCAAGCCTTTCACCTCCTCAAACACATCTGAATATTCTCGGACCACTCTAACAGATCGTAGATTTTCCTCAGACGCGTCAAGCGATTCTAGATAACTTAGCATAACCGAATTTATGGGATTACAGAAGATTTCGAGAGTGTTGCCAAGGCGAGTCACGAGCCTAACTACTCTCCTTTCACAATCAAGAACGACCCCATTTTTGGATAACCAATCCATTCCTAAAATTAGCCCATATCCCGTGAAGCCCAACACATAAGCATCACATCTAAATTCAACGCTAAGTATGGAAATTTTCAAATCCAAACACATCATAGACAAATAAGCTGAGCCCCCAATTGGATTCGAAACAACTAAGGGATCCTCTACTAAACTGGTGTTTAAGTGCAGTGATTCAACTAATGATGTAGAGATAAATGAATGTGATGTGCCCGAATCGAATAAGGTACGGACAGGATGATCAAACAGAAAAACTAAGCTTTCAACAGAAATGGTTCTACCTCGTTCTTGCAGCGGTGGGACCGCGAGAGCCTGAACTTGTCCCCTTGCCTGCCCTGGTGCTATAAGAGCCTGCACCTGTCCTCCCGAGGTAGCCCCTGCCCTCTGCCCCTTCCTTGGGCAGTCCTTCACTAAATGTCCCGCATCGCCACAATGAAAACAGCCAGTCTTCTTTTTCTTTCGGCAGTCCTTGCTGAGATGGCCTGGTGTCCCACAGTTAAAACATTTCTTCTTTCCCTTGCCATTATTGTCTTTTCCACCCTTTTTGTTTTGCTATTGTTGTTTCTTCTGATCCCCCTTCTTCTCAGGTGCCTTATCAGCTTTAGCGCTTTTCTCCTCATGCATGAGCGCCATTTCTACTAACTTCTCAAAGGTGGCCCCCATAGAGATGTGGGTCATAGCCAACCCTTGCAATGGTTCATTCAAGCCATTTACGAACCTTAGAGCCTTCTTCCCCGGCGTGTTTACTAAGTCCAAGACAAACCTTGCTAATTGATTAAATTTATTGACATATTCTTTCACTGATGAGCTTCCTTGCTTCAATGTCAAGAACCTTTCCATATATAGATTTTCTTCCGCCCTTGAGAGAAACTTCGCCTCGAACCTACGTCTGAAATCCGCCCAAGAGTCAACAGGACGCTCCCCATTAGTGACCTCCCACCAAAACTAGGCCTCTCCCTTCATCAACCAAGCTGCTAATCGAACTCTCCTCCCTTCTTCTACTTCAAAGATTTCTAGCAATTCTACCACCTCCTTAAGCCAATCTCTAGCTTCCACAAACGTTTCTAACCCTTGAAATGGTTTCCCACCCATAGCCTTGAATTCCTTGCACGTCTTTGCAAAAGTATCTACGCGAGGAGGAGGAGGAGGAACGGGTGCAACTGGTGGTGGAGGAACATTGGATGGACCTGCAGCGACCCTAGCCTCTAATAACCTCCTATACCATCCTGGTATCGTTACACCGTCAGGTAGATTAAGATCTTCAGCCATGCTTAAACGAAAAAGGAAAGATTCGGAATGGAGAATTCGAAAGATAAAGATATATGGATATTTGGGGATTATGTTTTTCATAAAACTTCCTCTTTAAATTCATCATTAAAACATGTTTTTTGAAAACATTTCTTCCAAAAATAACTATTTTTATAAAGTATTTTTATCTGTTCTGGTAACCTTAAGCTCTGATACCACGTGTAATACCCCACGTCCATTAATGTCACTCACGAAGGGAATGCACTAACTTCCATGGGGGTTATAAGTGAATATAGAACAGAAAAATTACAACAAGACAGATAGTAAATAGTACTTGGAAATCTAAAACTTCATTTTATTGCAGCGGAAATTAAACATGTTTGTTACATCATAAAACCATAGATCATAACCAAGTACAATATCCATCTTCATAAAAACAAAATACATAATCCCATTACATATATAGCCATTAAAATGATAACAAGATGGACTTTACTTCAACGGTCCAAGCTTTCCAAAGAGAGATGAAGCAATTCAATCAAACTCCACTAGAGTTGGGCCCAAGGATAGAAATAGAGGGGGTCAGACATAAAGTCTGGCGAGTATGATAATTCTAACAATACTATTATCAAAATAACTAGACTAAGGCATAAGCTGGAAGATAAGTAAATGTCTATGAACTCTTAGGAAGATAAAGATAGCATTTAAGATAACGTTAAAGATAACGGTAAAGGCACACCTAATTACTAACGAATGATTACTACACTGCACCGCACATTACTACACTGCACCACACCAGTCACCCTATTGTTTGATCCCACTTGCTTCACACAGAAACTTTATAAATAGCCTTACGTACCCCTAGCTGACGACATAGGTGTCGTCTTCCCCTATCTCCACTAGGTGTACCCCACTACCCACTTTCGATCAGCTCCCTACTCGTAGATACCTGTGCTGGCCCCACAGTGGGGTGTATCACTCCCCTAAAGTGGCAACCCGATACAACTTGAGAATGCACAGCTTATACCTACACGATGCAACAACGTCTTATCTACCAGCCCGGGTCCACACACGCTGAAACCCGTTGGAATTGCGTTGCCACCGCTCCCCGTTTTGGCCTCTTACAGTCAAACCCAGCATGCGTGTCCCGTCCTCGACTTGGGTCGAGCCCACAAAGATACGTTTGGGATACTGGTCGAAATGGGCCCCCACAAGCTACCCACCTAAGCTTGTCACTAGTATATCCCACTTAACCCTCTTAGTCATGTTCATTACATGTGTGTTTGGTTAAGTCTTACTAATCGTATTTCACATGCCACTAAGGGCACCCCCTAGAATCCTCATGCCACCCAAGGCACCTACTTCACCCCCATGTCCCACCTTACATGTTTATCTGGTTAAGTATTTCTTAATTCATTCAGGCCATAACCTCATAAAGACCTCTCACATTAGACTGGCATTTATGGCAGCTGGATTTGCCGGGCGGGTCCGGGCAGTCTTACACCATAAAAGAGTCTAACCTCGTGTCTTTACAACCGTTATGCTTTAGTTTGGGCCTAGGACCTCTCACATTGGGCTGACATTTCTGACCACTGGATTTTCCGGGCGGGTCCGGGCAGGTTTACGTCACAAACGAGTCTAACCTCGTGTCCTAAGCATTGATTAACACTTAAAATCTTTTACCCCAGTTTTAATAATTCCCTATTCAAATTATTAATTAAGTCAACTTTTATTGATGTCCATAATTGACTCAATTATGGCCATCCACTTATGGCATGCAAAATCATATCAATTGCACCCCAACTTTTTAATATTAAATCCTTAATATTACCACTACCCCACGTTTATACGTTCGCTTATTCAACGCATAATATAGGCTAGACTTGTATAGCCTAACACCTAGCACAAATATAAATTATCACAACATATAGACAATTAAAATAAATCTAATCATAATAGGGGTGAAACTTGCATAAACTACACATGTTAAGGATCAAAAGGTGTCAACTTGTTAAATGTCTCAATTTACATGATATGATCATAGCCCAAATCTATACAAAAACTTGCATATGGGGTTTTTAGACAACATAATGATGGTGTGAACTAGCATAGGATATCACATATGTCATAGCATATTCTAGATGTCATAATAGATGTCTTGGCATATGTTCATAACTTTTCTAATCAATCTAACTTGCATATGTGACTCGTTATATAAATCAACATAACCCAAACATGATGATTTAATTAATATGAACTAATTAGCATAGATGGTAACATCATGGCCTTTTTAACATGTATGATTCATCACAACTTAGCATAGAAACTTTCAACATACATAACATCAACATTGCATGATTTACAACATATAAGATATCATCATCACAAAACATTGGATTTACAATATACATGATAGAAAAAGGGGTTTACAACAACATGTATGATAATTCACATCATCTACTCATAATCCATTCACAACTCAGCCTAATTAAAATGATAATAATCTTGTTAAGATCATCATACTCACAATTTAGAGAAGAAAAGAGAGAGTTTTGCTTTGCTTTAGGGTTGAGAGAATTAGAATTGAATTTTCTTTTCTTCTTTCTTAGTTGGTGGCGGCGGCTCCATTGATTTCCATGGCGATGGTAACTATTCTATTTTAATTAGGT
Organism: Allium sativum; assembly: GCA_030737875.1. Taxonomy (NCBI): domain Eukaryota; kingdom Viridiplantae; phylum Streptophyta; class Magnoliopsida; order Asparagales; family Amaryllidaceae; genus Allium; species Allium sativum. The sequence goes on along the minus strand of CM060927.1, from coordinate 251,724,353 downwards.
TTAGGGTTAGCATTAGGATGTATTTATAGGTGTAGGAAGTTATTTAGGACCATTAGATTAACCCTGAACCATGAGAACCAATCAAATGCAAAATCTTCATTTGAGCGAATCGGCCCACGGGTTGACAGCCAAACACCCTGGATTAACCCCTAGTCGACCCAGCAAGGCTCGGGTCGACCTCAAAAATGGGCCGGTTCGGTTATCCCCCCTCCCAATTAGCTGTTTTGAACTTTTTCGCATATCTATTTATTTAATTTTTAATTTTTATATATGTATATCAATATATATATATATATATATATATATATATATATATATATATATATGTTTCTCTGCGCAACCCATTTCACTTAATTCTTTTCTAAAAATTAAGTATACTTTAATTTGTGAATTTTAATGTTATAAAATTACGGGGTGTTACATCGCACCTATTAGGGTGTATAATCACCTGATCTAGAGTTTCATTTACTTCTAAAAATCTATTGTCGATGCTGTCCCATTCGAGAAACGGTTGCTGATCCCAACCGTTGGTGATATACATTCAATACACTCAAGCCAAATGAGTGCTCGGTCATGTTGTAATAACCCGCAAAATCTGGGCCAGTTTAAAATTTTTATTTTGGCAATTTTAGCGAATTTTGAATATTTAAAATAGATTATTTTAAATAATATCGACGAGGAAATTTATTTTGAATATAATTAGAACGTATATATTATATACGTCGTCGTTAGAATATATAATAATTATATATAATTATAAAAGGAATTGAAAATGGCGCGGTAGTTCGAAAATTCGATTTCTAATTTCAAATGAATATACAGAATTCAATATAAGTCAGAATTGAACGAAACAAGAAATATTTGAATCTGTATAACTATATCTTTGTAACGAAGTTAACAAACTGGGATTTCATCTTAGAAATGATAAGATATGTCCAGTTTAAAATTAGAAATAGTCGCTGTGGAATTTATATATATTTTTATATATATAAGGCCCTTAAAAATAGCCGTTTTGCAAACGACCTCGGATTTCGACGAAACCAGTTTTGTTGGGTCCGTGATGTTAAGTTATTGCTAGGTTTCAAATTTCATAATTTTTCGAATCAATATGTGAGCGTGGCAAAGGAAAATGCGTTTGACCATTTTCAGTTGATTTTAATCGACTGGAAATTGGCCATTTTTCAAACGGTCTCAGAATTCGACGAAACTAGTTTTGATAGGACCGTATCGTCAATACGAAGCTAGAAAATATTTTTCGGGAATTTTTCTAGTTAGTATGTGGCCCCGGTAATTTGAAATGTGCGTTTAAAATTCAATATAGCGATTTAAATGTAGATTTAAAGGAAACTGATCGAAACGATCAAAGCAGCTAGCGATACATATCCCATTGTGTTCGGAATGGGGGTAAAACGCTATGGACGACAGGCGGTAGGCCTCGTTTCGAGGTCGTATGTAAAAGTCAACTTTTTAATAATTAAATAATAATAAAAAAATATATATATCTTCTCCCCGTTAACCCGCTTAGGCCCCCCCCCCTTATTTTCAAAATCATTTCAGAATAAAAAAAAAAATCGAACGGAGGCGATCCTCCGCCTAATGCGTGCCGCCGCCTTCCTTCTCTCTCCTCTCCCCTCGATCCTCCGCCAAATCGAAACCCCCCCCAATCGCGTGAACCTCGCGAGCCCCCTTCTAACCCTAACCGACGCACCCCCCTTGAAGCCGCGCCCTCTCCTTCCTCCACCTCCGCCCCTCTTCTTCTTACCCGAGCGCCCACCCTCGAGCCACCCGAAGCCCCTCCGATGGTGGTGAACCCCCCCCCCCCCTCCTCGAAGTCGGATCGCGACAAAGACCCTCCCCCCCTTCGAACTGTAAGTATTTACTTTATTTTTAAACCTGATTTTTAACTTTATTTTTAAAACTGATTTTTAATTTATTTTTTTAAACTGATCTAAACTTTGTTTTTAAACCTGATTCTTAATTTATTTTTAAAACTGATTTTTACTTTATTTTGTAAAGTGATAAAAATATAGTTTTTACATGATAGGAATATTAAAAAAAAAAAATATCATCTTTATATGTGTAGAAAAAAAATAGAAAACTTTCTTTTTTATAAAGGCGAAAACTTTATTTTTGAAAAGGCTAAATCTTTATTTTTATAAAGGCGAAATCTTTATATAGAGAGTAGCATGATAAAAATATAATTTTTATTATATAAACATCGATAGAAAAATGGAATTTTTATATATTGAACTTCGATAGAAAAATGGAATTTTTATATATTGAACTTCGATAGGAAAATATGGTTTTTATATATTGAACTTCGATAGAAAAATAGAATTTTTATATATTGAACTTCGATAGAAAAATAGAATTTTTATATATTGAACTTCGATAGAAAAATGGAATTTTTATATATTGAACTTCGATAGAAAAATGGAATTTTTATATATTGAACTTCGATAGAAAAATGGAATTTTTATATATTGAACTTCGATAGAAAAATATGGTTTTTATATATTGAACTTCGATAGAAAAATATGATTTTTATATATGGAATAGCGAAGTAAAAATTCGATTTTTACATATGTAGTGAAAGCGGACAACGAAGGTGACAAAAAGGCGAAACGACGAAGACTTTTGCAAAAGAAGAGCCGTGGAGCTAGGATAGCTATAAGTGAGAATTTCTCACCTTTCTATTTTTTTTCTAGTTATATATATATACTAGGATGCAGACGGTGCTTAGTAGCACCCGACACAATCGTCCACAGACCATGGACTTGTTTGTTTGACTGTTTGGTGATTGATTGCGATATTGGTTTGAATGTGGTTTGTGGTGTGAAAAATCGAATCGATAAATTGGTTAGGATTAGACGTGCGCCGTTATAAGGCGAAGGAGTAAGGCTAGGTTAGACGCTTACTCCAAACTTTGTGGTTTGCATAATGAAATTGATTTGATTGATGTGTGAATGGCGTGGGCCTTCACTAGACCGGGGATAAGGCTAGGCCTTGTCCCGTTTCTAGTATCGTGCCGTTATGCCGCCGAAATTTTCTAAAATAAGTTAGAAAGATAAAAATATCATTTTATTTAAAGAATGAATTGAATAGAAATTCATAGGTTGAAATAAAATGTTTTATCGTTAAAAATATAATTTTTAACGTGAAGTGAATAAAATAGAATATTCATTTACAAACCAGACGGTTTGTTTATGTACACCTATTTGAATGACATTGATTGGGACGATAAATTTTACACATCGCCCAACAGCACAAATAAAATATGTGTTTGATTGTTTGAAACCCCACACGGGTGTTAGGATGAAATTTGAAGTTCACTCATCCTGACTGATTAAATATGTCGATTGATTGATTGACATGCTGTTATAAGCGTTAGATATCTTTATTTGATGCTTATACAGTGTAGTGCACTTTGGTTGATGGTTGATTATTTTTCAATGCTATGATATACATGTGTTGTATGAAAATCCATATAATTAACTTTATATGGTAATTGATTGGGCCTCATTCCAATTTGAAAAATAAAGAATATTATAAAATAAAAGTTCATGTGTTGACAGTACTCATTCATTGAGATTGGTCATGTGTTGAACGAAATATTTTGATAATAACAACTATTTTGAAAAGGAAATATTTGAAATAGAATATTTGAAAATAGAAATTTATGAAGCCGTGTTGATTAAATTGACGCCATTTTGACGTGAACGATATTTATATCGATTTTATTCATTTTAAAATGAATTGAATTGAAAACGATTTCGAAATGAATTGAATTGAAAACGATTTCGAAATGAATTGAATTGAAAACGATTTCGAAATGAATTGAATTGAAAACGATTTCGAAATGAATTGAATTGAAAACGATTTCGAAATGAATTGAATTGAAAACGATTTCGAAATGAATTGAATTGAAAACGCTTTCGAAATGAATTGAATTGAAAACGATTTCGAAATGAATTGAATTGAAAACGATTTCGAAATGAATTGAATTGAAAACGATTTCGAAATGAATTGAATTGAAAACGCTTTCGAAATGAATTGAATTGAAAACGATTTCGAAATGAATTGAATTGAAAACGATTTCGAAATGAATTGAATTGAAAACGATTTCGAAATGAATTGAATTGAAAACGAATTGAAATGAATTCAAATTGAATTGAAATTTGAATTGAATAGAAATGGATTTTAAGACGAATTTATAAAGAAGAATTCAATTTTGATTTGAATTGAAATGGAAGTTGAAAATGTTTTTGAAACGAATTCAAAACTATTTATATAATTCGTTTTAAATAGAAATCGACGAAATATATATTATATATATATAATATAATGGCCTGAATAGAACGCGCCGCGCCGCGGCAGTTCGCGAATTTCGACCATTTATTTCAAACGGACATTACGGGAGATCCGACCGTCGGATTCTCCTAAAATCGGAACCGTTGGGTTCGTATCGAAAAGAGCTTTCTAACGAATATTAGAAATTTGAAATCTAACGGTTGGATTTGGAGATACGTCCAAATCAAATTCGAAAAAGGTCGCTGTAAGTGCAGTTCGATGGCCATTGTTGGAAATCGACTGTACGGGCCTTGATAAAATTATTAAAAATAGTAATAATTTGTGTAAAATCATAAGAAATGATTTAGAAAGAATTGGGATGAAAAACTCCATATTTGAAAAGATAAAAATAGATTTTTATCGAAATGAACTAGTTTTGAACTAGAATTATAATTCTATTTATTTTTAAATAAATAAATTGAATTCGAAAAGGGTTTTAAAAATAACCAAAATTTCCAATGATTGCATTGGAGTGGATTTGAATCGAAATTGTCTTCGGAATATTTCGATGTTGGAATTCGTGATTATACAGGTGTTGTTATGGAAATTTGAAAGATATATATTTATATCGTTATTTCCAATACGACATTTGTTAGTCGTAGAATTCGATATTGAATATAAGCCGATATATTTTCTATTCAGAGCCTTGTATTGAATATCGAATGTGATTTGGGTTTGTCGTGAATGGTGTCTTCACTAACACTGTTCTTGAACCCTGTTGAGAAAAGATTAAATCTTTTTATTTAGATTTAATGAAGTGCACCAATTAAATAATATTTAATTGGAATTGAATCGATATTGATTTTTGGGTTTATCGTGGACAGTGTTTTAAATAACACTCGTTCTTTAACCCGATGATTAATGAATGTGATTTTGGGTTTATCGCGAACCGTGTTTTTAAATGACAGTGATTCTTTAACCCAGTCAAAGATTAAAACTAAGTGGAGTTTTAATGAATCTTTAATTAGATTGAAATAATCGAAATGGAGTATCACCAGTTTTGCTCCAGGCGATAGTTAAATCTTTAATTAGATTTAAACGTGAAATGGTAATTGAATTTACCGATAACACTGTGGTGTTAGATATGAAGTATTACCTGTTTTACTTCATGGGATAAATAGGTTGGGATTGGGAAATTAAAACCAATGATTACTTCGGTAAGGTTCGTTAATCTCGACTAGTTGAATCGAAATTCAAAAGAAGAATAAATTCAAGGAGTTTATCTTGGATAAAATTAATGGGAATATTTCCCTATGAATGTGAAATTTAGAAACTAACTGTCGGTTGGCCAAGCAGAATGGTTTTCTGGATATTGATCTGATGTTGGTTTCGGCCTTCGGGGTTAATATTTGGGGAATTATTCTCTTGATTAATTTACGGTTAGTGACTAATGAATTGGAATGAGGCGTATGTTGTGTTTGTGTAACACTTATTTAAATATACGCGAGTTATTCGGAAAGACCGGGTTTATCCCATTCTGAATAACTGATACGACGATAAGTCGAAGATGAAGACGATGGTCGAAGACCGGAGGTCTTCACGTCGTTTGGGTGATAACTGATGATCTTGATTGGGCTGTACACCCAAGAAGATGGAAACAGTTAGGGATCGTCCAGACGTACTTGGAGATCGATGGATATGCGGGGTACTAGGTGCCTCCGGTTTCGTTCAGACCCAGGACGGACTTGTAAATGGACTGTGTGTCTGACATCGGATTTCATTCTGTGTGACTGATATCGGTTGCATAGGATGGTTTGCCTGTGTGGCATGCTAAGATGCAAATGATCAAGGCTTCTGTTGAAAAGCAAAGTCTTGTGGTGATGATCAAAGCACGGCCTTTGTGGCGTAGCTTTGTGTAACGTTTACCTCGCGTGTTTCACACCCGGTATGAACCAAAAACGGGAGACGGACCTCAGGGAGGGCCTGCGTTTCCTCCTAGCTAGAAGTGGCGTCAGTGGTTTTACACGCCCTGACGAGTTTGACTTATGTGGTTGTTGCTGTTGCGAGGCGCCTCGGTTAGATCGGACGATCCGGGTCCGATGGAGTCATTCGTTGGCTTGCTTACGCCCCAAAGGGCGGCGAAACGTAGTGCTCAGGTATAATAATCCACATCGGTGGACCGGCCCTGTCGCTCCAAGGCTTGCCTGCGCGCTTGCCTGAGACTCGGGCTAGGCAGTCTCGAATCGGTTGAGGACTATCTTTTGCCTCGGTTCATAGACGGAAATCCAATTTCCAAATACGTGATCTTGCGGTTTTAGTTGTAATCCTATATATGGCGACATAGTGGGATGGGGCGCTCATGCCGCCTATGATTGATACTTATGATTTGAAGTTGTTTTATACACTATGCACTTATAGTAGTATCAAATGATTTGTTTTAAACGTATCAAGCATTCTTTGGCTGTTATAAGGGAAAACCCTATCCTCGGCTGCGTTGCATTGTGTGATGGAACCTGGGTCTTATAACAGCTTCATTTTTCTTTATTTAGCATTGCGCTGTTTGTTTTATGCACTGGTATTCTTGGGAGGAAACCTGTTCCGTGTTATACGGCGTGGTCCCTTGATTTACCTAATGATTTAAAATAAAGAATTATAACTGTTTTAGTTCTCACACCAGTCACATGACTGACCTGGAGTTTATTGTTTTAACCTAAACTCTGGGTGCCCTTATTTTTGACACGGGCAGCTAGTAGTTTTGGTTTTGCAGATTTATATTCACAGGATCCTGGTTTACAGCTGGAATGATATCCGGAAAGCTTTGTATCCGTATATCTACTTCTAGTTGTGTATTGTATTATTTTTCCGCTGCTATGTATTTAAATGTAATTTAAATCTCTGATATTTCTGTGTAATATTCATTTATACTCTGTATATTCTTGTAATCTGATGCATTGTTGTAATATACAATGAAATGTTCTTCTGTATGTGTTCTATTGTGGTTTGTTCTCGAACTATCCGACGCTTTCCTTTACGGGGAAGTTACGGGTTTTCACAGTTGGTATCAGAGCTTTGGTTTACAAAGCTAGAGAACAAGACACATTAGAACCATACGAAAGAATTCATCAGATATTGGATTAGTAATATCCAATGGGGATGACTCGTTAGAGATAGGATCAGTAGTATCCTAGAACGGGTGTGAAGAGTATATTTTTCAAATAAAAACAAGTTTTGTTTTGAAAATTTAAATCAACTATTCGTATTTGATTATCTATTTTATATTGATTAGGACAATCCAATATATAAAGATTTTGCATATACGCCTTGCAAACGTGTATTTGAAGTTTTAATATACTGGATAGATATAGAATTACACTCTAATCGCCCGGAGGTGATTTTGATGATGGAGCTCCATCATTGGAATTTATATTCGAGTGACGAACGTGTAATATCTATATATTTCCTATTGACTGGTGTGAGAACCAAAATTAGATAGGGCCTATTGTTGTGATTTGGCATCAAAACAAGATTTTCAGTATATGTATCAAAATTATGAATTTGATAATCTAATTCACTAATGGATTGATGTTTGTGTTGTTTGTTTATTTGTTTGCTAATTTTTAGCCATTATGTCTAATTAAACCAAATATTGGATTATATTGAAAATTGGTTGCATTTGCTTGCATGTACATATACTTACATTGAACAGGTCATAGCAAGGAGGCTAGAGCCGAGAATAAAATTTGTTTGCCCGACAAATAGGTACATGTTTACTACATAATTTCCTGTTTTGTTTGGGTGATGATGATTTTGTGAGCCTATTGGCTAGCCGCTTGGCTTTTTCTTTTTCTTTTTGAGATCTGAAGGACCGGGGAAGCTATTTGAAATTCCCCGATGCTCCCGGTGCAGGGGAGGTTATGGCGAAATTTTTCGAAAATTTAGGGAGTTAGCCAAATTTTTGAAATTTGAGAAATTCTCAGAAACTGAAAAGTTGGAGAATGGAAACCAGATCGAACGTAGAGTTGATTAATCAAACCACTTTCGACTTTGTTCCTTTTCGGGGACGAAAAGTTTTAAGTGGGGGAGATTGTAATAACCCGCAAAATCTGGGCCAGTTTAAAATTTTTATTTTGGCAATTTTAGCGAATTTTGAATATTTAAAATAGATTATTTTAAATAATATCGACGAGGAAATTTATTTTGAATATAATTAGAACGTATATATTATATACGTCGTCGTTAGAATATATAATAATTATATATAATTATAAAAGGAATTGAAAATGGCGCGGTAGTTCGAAAATTCGATTTCTAATTTCAAATGAATATACAGAATTCAATATAAGTCAGAATTGAACGAAACAAGAAATATTTGAATCTGTATAACTATATCTTTGTAACGAAGTCAACAAACTGGGATTTCATCTTAGAAATGATAAGATATGTCCAGTTTAAAATTAGAAATAGTCGCTGTGGAATTTATATATATTTTTATATATATAAGGCCCTTAAAAATAGCCGTTTTGCAAACGACCTCGGATTTCGACGAAACCAGTTTTGTTGGGTCCGTGATGTTAAGTATTGCTAGGTTTCAAATTTCATAATTTTTCGAATCAATATGTGAGCGTGGCAAAGGAAAATGCGTTTGACCATTTTCAGTTGATTTTAATCGACTGGAAATTGGCCATTTTTCAAACGGTCTCAGAATTCGATGAAACTAGTTTTGATAGGACCGTATCGTCAATACGAAGCTAGAAAATATTTTTCGGGAATTTTTCTAGTTAGTATGTGGCCCCGGCAATTTGAAATGTGCGTTTAAAATTCAATATAGCGATTTAAATGTAGATTTAAAGGAAACTGATCGAAACGATCAAAGCAGCTAGCGATACATATCCCATTGTGTTCGGAATGGGGGTAAAACGCTATGGACGACAGGCGGTAGGCCTCGTTTCGAGGTCGTATGTAAAGGTCAACTTTTTAATAATTAAATAATAATAAAAAAAAAAATATCTTCTCCCCGTTAACCCGCTTAGGCCCCCCCCCCCTTATTTTCAAAATCATTTCAGAATAAAAAAATAAAAATCGAACGGAGGCGATCCTCCGCCTAATGCGTGCCGCCGCCTTCCTTCTCTCTCCTCTCCCCTCGATCCTCCGCCAAATCGAAACCCCCCCCCCCCCCCCCAATCGCGTGAACCTCGCGAGCCCCCTTCTAACCCTAACCGACGCACCCCCCTTGAAGCCGCGCCCTCTCCTTCCTCCACCTCCGCCCCTCTTCTTCTTACCCGAGCGCCCACCCTCGAGCCACCCGAAGCCCCTCCGATGGTGGTGAACCCCCCCCCCCTCCTCGAAGTCGGATCGCGACAAAGACCCTCCCCCCCTTCGAACTGTAAGTATTTACTTTATTTTTAAACCTGATTTTTAACTTTATTTTTAAAACTGATTTTTAATTTATTTTTTTAAACTGATCTAAACTTTATTTTTAAACCTGATTCTTAATTTATTTTTAAAACTGATTTTTACTTTATTTTGTAAAGTGATAAAAATATAGTTTTTATATTTTTAAAGAATTAAAAATATAGTTTTTACATGATAGGAATATTAAAAAAAAAATATCATCTTTATATGTGTAGAAAAAAAATAGAAAACTTTCTTTTTTATAAAGGCGAAAACTTTATTTTTGAAAAGGCTAAATCTTTATTTTTATAAAGGCGAAATCTTTATATAGAGAGTAGCATGATAAAAATATAATTTTTATTATATAAACATCGATAGAAAAATGGAATTTTTATATATTGAACTTCGATAGAAAAATGGAATTTTTATATATTGAACTTCGATAGGAAAATATGGTTTTTATATATTGAACTTCGATAGAAAAATAGAATTTTTATATATTGAACTTCGATAGAAAAATAGAATTTTTATATATTGAACTTCGATAGAAAAATAGAATTTTTATATATTGAACTTCGATAGAAAAATGGAATTTTTATATATTGAACTTCGATAGAAAAATGGAATTTTTATATATTGAACTTCGATAGAAAAATGGAATTTTTATATATTGAACTTCGATAGAAAAATATGGTTTTTATATATTGAACTTCGATAGAAAATATGATTTTTATATATGGAATAGCGAAGTAAAAATTCGATTTTTACATATGTAGTGAAAGCGGACAACGAAGGTGACAAAAAGGCGAAACGACGAAGACTTCTGCAAAAGAAGAGCCGTGGAGCTAGGATAGCTATAAGTGAGAATTTCTCACCTTTCTATTTCTTTTCTAGTTATATATATATACTAGGATGCAGACGGTGCTTAGTAGCACCCGACACAATCGTCCACAGACCATGGACTTGTTTGTTTGACTGTTTGGTGATTGATTGCGATATTGGTTTGAATGTGGTTTGTGGTGTGAAAAATCGAATCGATAAATTGGTTAGGATTAGACGTGCGCCGTTATAAGGCGAAGGAGTAAGGCTAGGTTAGACGCTTACTCCAAACTTTGTGGTTTGCATAATGAAATTGATTTGATTGATGTGTGAATGGCGTGGGTCTTCACTAGACCGGGGATAAGGCTAGGCCTTGTCCCGTTTCTAGTATCGTGCCGTTATGCCGCCGAAATTTTCTAAAATAAGTTAGAAAGATAAAAATATCATTTTATTTAAAGAATGAATTGAATAGAAATTCATAGGTTGAAATAAAATGTTTTATCGTTAAAAATATAATTTTTAACGTGAAGTGAATAAAATAGAATATTCATTTACAAACCAGACGGTTTGTTTATGTACACCTATTTGAATGACATTGATTGGGACGATAAATTTTACACATCGCCCAACAGCACAAATAAAATATGTGTTTGATTGTTTGAAACCCCACACGGGTGTTAGGATGAAATTTGAAGTTCACTCATCCTGACTGATTAAATATGTCGATTGATTGATTGACATGCTGTTATAAGCGTTAGATATCTTTATTTGATGCTTATACAGTGTAGTGCACTTTGGTTGATGGTTGATTATTTTTCAATGCTATGATATACATGTGTTGTATGAAAATCCATATAATTAACTTTATATGGTAATTGATTGGGCCTCATTCCAATTTGAAAAATAAAGAATATTATAAAATAAAAGTTCATGTGTTGACAGTACTCATTCATTGAGATTGGTCATGTGTTGAACGAAATATTTTGATAATAACAACTATTTGGAAAACGAAATATTTGAAATAGAATATTTGAAAATAGAAATTTATGAAGCCGTGTTGATTAAATTGACGCCATTTTGACGTGAACGATATTTATATCGATTTTATTCATTTTAAAATGAATTGAATTGAAAACGATTTCGAAATGAATTGAATTGAAAACGATTTCGAAATGAATTGAATTGAAAACGATTTCGAAATGAATTGAATTGAAAACGATTTCGAAATGAATTGAATTGAAAACGATTTCGAAATGAATTGAATTGAAAACGCTTTCGAAATGAATTGAATTGAAAACGATTTCGAAATGAATTGAATTGAAAACGATTTCGAAATGAATTGAATTGAAAACTATTTCGAAATGAATTGAATTGAAAACGCTTTCGAAATGAATTGAATTGAAAACGATTTCGAAATGAATTGAATTGAAAACGATTTCGAAATGAATTGAATTGAAAACGATTTCGAAATGAATTGAATTGAAAACGAATTGAAATGAATTCAAATTGAATTGAAATTTGAATTGAATAGAAATGGATTTTAAGACGAATTTATAAAGAAGAATTCAATTTTGATTTGAATTGAAATGGAAGTTGAAAATGTTTTTGAAACGAATTCAAAACTATTTATATAATTCGTTTTAAATAGAAATCGACGAAATATATATTATATATATATAATATAATGGCCTGAATAGAACGCGCCGCGCCGCGGCAGTTCGCGAATTTCGACCATTTATTTCAAACGGACATTACGGGAGATCCGACCGTCGGATTCTCCTAAAATCGGAACCGTTGGGTTCGTATCGAAAAGAGCTTTCTAACGAATATTAGAAATTTGAAATCTAACGGTTGGATTTGGAGATACGTCCAAATCAAATTCGAAAAAGGTCGCTGTAAGTGCAGTTCGATGGCCATTGTTGGAAATCGACTGTACGGGCCTTGATAAAATTATTAAAAATAGTAATAATTTGTGTAAAATCATAAGAAATGATTTAGAAAGAATTGGGATGAAAAACTCCATATTTGAAAAGATAAAAATAGATTTTTATCGAAATGAACTAGTTTTGAACTAGAATTATAATTCTATTTATTTTTAAATAAATAAATTGAATTCGAAAAGGGTTTTAAAAATAACCAAAATTTCCAATGATTGCATTGGAGTGGATTTGAATCGAAATTGTCTTCGGAATATTTCGATGTTGGAATTCGTGATTATACAGGTGTTGTTATGGAAATTTGAAAGATATATATTTATATCGTTATTTCCAATACGACATTTGTTAGTCGTAGAATTCGATATTGAATATAAGCCGATATATTTTCTATTCAGAGCCTTGTATTGAATATCGAATGTGATTTGGGTTTGTCGTGAATGGTGTCTTCACTAACACTGTTCTTGAACCCTGTTGAGAAAAGATTAAATCTTTTTATTTAGATTTAATGAAGTGCATCAATTAAATAATATTTAATTGGAATTGAATCGATATTGATTTTTGGGTTTATCGTGGACAGTGTTTTAAATAACACTCGTTCTTTAACCCGATGATTAATGAATGTGATTTTGGGTTTATCGCGAACCGTGTTTTTAAATGACACTGATTCTTTAACCCAGTCAAAGATTAAAACTAAGTGGAGTTTTAATGAATCTTTAATTAGATTGAAATAATCGAAATGGAGTATCACCAGTTTTGCTCCAGGCGATAGTTAAATCTTTAATTAGATTTAAACGTGAAATGGTAATTGAATTTACCGATAACACTGTGGTGTTAGATATGAAGTATTACCAGTTTTACTTCATGGGATAAATAGGTTGGGATTGGGAAATTAAAACCAATGATTACTTCGGTAAGGTTCGTTAATCTCGACTAGTTGAATCGAAATTCAAAAGAAGAATAAATTCAAGGAGTTTATCTTGGATAAAATTAATGGGAATATTTCCCTATGAATGTGAAATTTAGAAACTAACTGTCGGTTGGCCAAGCAGAATGGTTTTCTGGATATTGATCTGATGTTGGTTTCGGCCTTCGGGGTTAATATTTGGGGAATTATTCTCTTGATTAATTTACGGTTAGTGACTAATGAATTGGAATGAGGCGTATGTTGTGTTTGTGTAACACTTATTTAAATATACGCGAGTTATTCGGAAAGACCGGGTTTATCCCATTCTGAATAACTGATACGACGATAAGTCGAAGATGAAGACGATGGTCGAAGACCGGAGGTCTTCACGTCGTTTGGGTGATAACTGATGATCTTGATTGGGCTGTACACCCAAGAAGATGGAAACAGTTAGGGATCGTCCAGACGTACTTGGAGATCGATGGATATGCGGGGTACTAGGTGCCTCCGGTTTCGTTCAGACCCAGGACGGACTTGTAAATGGACTGTGTGTCTAACATCGGATTTCATTCTGTGTGACTGATATCGGTTGCATAGGATGGTTTGCCTGTGTGGCATGCTAAGATGCAAATGATCAAGGCTTCTGTTGAAAAGCAAAGTCTTGTGGTGATGATCAAAGCACGGCCTTTGTGGCGTAGCTTTGTGTAACGTTTACCTCGCGTGTTTCACACCCGGTATGAACCAAAAACGGGAGACGGACCTCAGGGAGGGCCTGCGTTTCCTCCTAGCTAGAAGTGGCGTCAGTGGTTTTACACGCCCTGACGAGTTTGACTTATGTGGTTGTTGCTGTTGCGAGGCGCCTCGGTTAGATCGGACGATCCGGGTCCGATGGAGTCATTCGTTGGCTCGCTTACGCCCCAAAGGGCGGCGAAACGTAGTGCTCAGGTATAATAATCCACATCGGTGGACCGGCCCTGTCGCTCCAAGGCTTGCCTGCGCGCTTGCCTGAGACTCGGGCTAGGCAGTCTCGAATCGGTTGAGGACTATCTTTTGCCTCGGTTCATAGACGGAAATCCAATTTCCAAATACGTGATCTTGCGGTTTTAGTTGTAATCCTATATATGGCGACATAGTGGGATGGGGCGCTCATGCCGCCTATGATTGATACTTATGATTTGAAGTTGTTTTATACACTATGCACTTATAGTAGTATCAAATGATTTGTTTTAAACGTATCAAGCATTCTTTGGCTGTTATAAGGGAAAACCCTATCCTCGGCTGCGTTGCATTGTGTGATGGGACCTGGGTCTTATAACAGCTTCATTTTTCTTTATTTAGCATTGCGCTGTTTGTTTTATGCACTGGTATTCTTGGGAGGAAACCCGTTCCGTGTTATACGGCGTGGTCCCTTGATTTACCTAATGATTTAAAATAAAGAATTATAACTGTTTTAGTTCTCACACCAGTCACATGACTGACCTGGAGTTTATTGTTTTAACCTAAACTCTGGGTGCCCTTATTTTTGACACGGGCAGCTAGTAGTTTTGGTTTTGCAGATTTATATTCACAGGATCCTGGTTTACAGCTGGAATGATATCCGGAAAGCTTTGTATCCGTATATCTACTTCTAGTTGTGTATTGTATTATTTTTCCGCTGCTATGTATTTAAATGTAATTTAAATCTCTGATATTTCTGTGTAATATTCATTTATACTCTGTATATTCTTGTAATCTGATGCATTGTTGTAATATACAATGAAATGTTCTTCTGTATGTGTTCTATTGTGGTTTGTTCTCGAACTATCCGACGCTTTTCTTTACGGGGAAGTTACGGGTTTTCACACATGTGTGGCTGAGTTGTAAGATGTTCTTATTGAACTCGGTGTATTCTCCTCTAGAGATATACTAGCGGAAGGTGGTTCCATTCCTTGTCATAGTTGGAAATCCATTACCCAATACATGCTTGCGGTTATGATTGTATATTATGTGGGACGTGAGATGCAAACGTTCCACTAGATTGTTATCTACTTGATTTAGACATTATTATAATATCAAAAGAGTTTTGATATAAAGATTATCGTTCCTTTCAAAGGGATTTTGAAAGTTAAATCAAGTGTTTGGATTTTCATAAGGGAAAAACCCGTTTCGTGTTATACGACGTGGTCTTATGAGATATCATTTAGTTTTCTAAAACTGTTTTAAACTGTTTACTCATACCAGTCCATGACTGACCCGGAGTTTATTTGTTTTGTTCTACCTAAACTCTTGGGTGCCTAAATTTGTACGGGCAGTCAAGTAGTTCAGGATTTTCAGATATATCTAAAGGAGCTTGTAGCAGGAGGCTTCAGCATTATCTAGTTATAGTTTGTTCCGCTGTGTTGTAAGTGTTGTACTCTGATAAGTGTATGTTATACAGTTGAAATTTTGTATTTCAAAAGTTATGATATATTATATTTTGTTCCGCTGCGATGTGAGATTCTGTGTTGTTATTTCTATTCTTCTTCTACCTCTTTCTTCTAAAAAAATGTTTCATATTTTCGTGATATTTGGGTTGGACGTATGATGTATATAGTCAACTCTGATGTTATGGAATTGTGGGTCATTACAGTTTCAAACATGCAGCAGTGTTTTACCTGATTACTTGAGCACCAAGAAACCTACTTATTCGATGCAAACATCAAAGTTTCACTTATATTTTGAAACTTTTTTGATCTTATTGGCGCGGATCCAGGGTCCAATGGTAATATGCAAAGGATGAGTGTTATAGATGCTTTAAAATGTATAATGACAAACATGCAGCAGTGTTTTACCTGATTACTTAGTCACTAAGCAACCTGCTTGGTCAAAATGAAAATATGAATATTCTACTAATATTTTAAAAAAAAATTCGTCTTATTCACGCAAATTCTGCTCCCAAAGTCGAAAAGTGTTTTTAAAAGCACTATTATTTAATGATGAGTGTTATGTGTATTTGAAATGGTAGAGTTTCAAACATGCGGCAGTGTTTTATCTGCTTACTTGAGCACCAAGAAACCTACTTGTTCGATGCAAACCTCGAAGTTTCACATATATTTTGAAACTTTCTTGATCTTATTGGCGCGGATCCAGAGTCCAAATGGTAATATGCAAATGATGAGTGTTATAGATGCTTTAAAATGTAGAATGACAAACATGCCGTAGTGTTTTACCGGATTAATTAGTCACTAAGCAACCTGCTCGGTCAATATGAAAATATGAATATCCTACTAATATTTGAAAAAAAATTCGTCTGATTCACGCAAATTCTACTCTCAAAGTCGAAACATGCTTTTAAAAGCATTATTATTTAATGATGAGTGTTATGTGTATTTGAAATGGTAGAGTTTCAAACATGCTCAGCGTTTTACCTGATTACCTGAGCACTAAGAAACTTACTTATTCGATGCAAACATCAAAGTTTAACTTATATTTTGAAAGTTTTACCTGATTACTTAGTCACTAAGCAACCTGCTCGGTCAATATGAAAATATGAATATTCTACTAATATTTGAAAAAAAAATCGTCTTATTCATGCAAATTCTACTCTCAAAGTCGAAATATGTTTTTAAATGCACGATTATTTAATGAAGAGTGTTATAGGTATTTCAAACGGTAGAGTTTCAAACATGCGGCAGTGTTTTACCTGACTACTTGAGCACCAAGAAACCTACTTATTCGATTCAAACATCAAAGTTTCACTTATACTTTGAAACTTTCTTGATCTTATTGGCGCGGATCCGGGGTCCAAATGGTAATATGCAAATGATGAGTGTTATAGATGCTTTAAAATGTAGAATGGAAAACATGCGGCAGTGTTTTAAGTGATTACTTAGTCACTAAGCAACCTACTCGGTCAATATGAAAATATGAATATTCTACTAATATTTGAAAACTTTTTCGTCTTATTCACGCAAATTCTACTCCCAAAGTCGAAATGTGTTTATAAAAGCACTATTATTTAATGATGAGTGTTATATGTATTTGAAATGGTAGAGTTTCAAACATGCGGCAGTGTTTTACCTGATTACTTGAGCACCAAGAAACCTACTTATTCGATGCAAACATCAAAGTTTCACTTATATTTTAAAACTTTCTTGATCTTATTGGCGCGGATCCAGGGTCCAAACGGTAATATGCAAATGATGAGTGCTATAGATGCTTTAAAATGTAGAATGGCGAACATGCGGCAGTGTTTTACCTGATTACTTAGTCACTAAGCAACCTGCTCAGTCAATATGAAAATATGAATATTCTACTAATATTTGAAAACTTTTTCGTCTTATTCACGCAAATTCTACTCCCAAAGTCGAAAAGTGTTTTTTAAAAGCACTATTATTTAAAGATGAGTGTTATGTGTATTTGAAAGGGTAGAGTTTCAAACAGACGGTAGTGTTTTACCTGATTACATGAGCACCAAGAAACCAACTTATTCGATGCAAACATCAAAGTTTCACTTATATTTTGAAACTTTCTTGATCTTATTGGCGCGGATCCAGGGTCCAACCGGTAATATGCAAATGATGAGTGTTATATATGCTTTAAAATGTAGAATGGCAAAACATGCGGCAGTATTTTACCTGATTACTTAGTCAGTAAGTAACATGCTCGGTCAATATGAAAATATGAATATTCTACTAATATTTGAAAACTTTTTCGTCTTATTCACGCAAATTCTACTCCCAAAGTCAAAACGTGTTTTTAAAAGCACTATTATTTAATGATGAGTGTTATATGTATTTGAAACGGTAGAGTTTCAAACGTGCGGCGGTGTTTTGCCTGATTACTTGGGCACCAAGAAACCTACTTATTCAATGCAAACATTAAAGTTTCACATATATTTTGAAACTTTCTTAATCTTATTGTCGCGGATCTAGGGTCCAAACGGTAATATGCAAATGATGAGTGTTATAGATGCTTTAAAATGTAGAATGGCAAACATGCGGCTGTGTTTTACTTGATTACTTAGTCACTAAGAAACCTGCTCGGTCAATATGAAAATATGAATATTCTACTAATATTTGTAAACTTTTTCGTCTTATTCACGCAAATTCTACTCCCAAAATCGAAACGTGTTTTTAAAAGCACTGTTATTTAATGATGAGTGTTATATGTATTTGAATTGGTAGAGTTTCAAACATGCGGCAGTGTTTTACCTGATTACTTGAGCACCAAGAAACCTACTTATTCGATGCAAACATCAAAGTTACACTTATATTTTGAAACTTTTTTGATCTTATTGGCGCAGATCCAGGGTCCAAACGGTAATATGCAAATGATGAGTGTAATAGATGCTTTAAAATGTAGAATGGCAAACATGAGGCAGCGTTTTACCTGATTACTTAGTCACTAAGCAACATGCTCGGTCAATATGAATATTCTACTAATATTTGAAAACTTTTTCGTCTTATTCACGCAAATTCTACTCCCAAAGTCGAAAAGTGTTTTTAAAAGCACTATTATTTAATGATGAGTGTTATGTGTATTTGAAATGGTAGAGTTTCAAACATGCGGCAGTGTTTTATCTGATTACTTGAGCACCAAGAAACCTACTTGTTTGATGCAAACCTCGAAGTTTCACATATATTTTGAAACTTTCTTGATCTTATTGGCGCGGATCCAGAGTCCAAATGGTAATACGCAAATGATGAGTGTTATAGATGCTTTAAAATGTAGAATGGCAAACATGCGACAGTGTTTTACCTGATTACTTAGTCACTAAGTAACATACTCGGTCAATATGAAAATATGAATATTCAACTAATATTTGAAAACTTTTTCGTCTTATTCATGCAAATTCTACTCCCAAAGTCGAAACGTGTTTTTAAAAGCACTATTATTTAATGATGAGTGTTATATGTATTTGAAATGGTAGAGTTTCAAACATGAGGCGGTGTTTTATCTGATTACTTGAGCACCAAGAAACCTACTTATTCGATGCAAACATCAAAGTTTCATATAGATTTTGAAACTTTCTTGATCTTATTATCGCGGATCTAGGGTCCAAACAGTAATATGCAAATGATGAGTGTTATAGACGCTTTAAAATGTAGAATGGCAAATATGAGGAAGTTTTTTACCTGATTACTTAGTCACTAAGCAACATGCTCGGTCAATATGAATATTATACTAATATTTGAAAACTTTTTCGTCTTATTCACGCAAATTCTACTCCCAAAGTCGAAACGTGTTTTTAAAAGCACTATTATTTAATGATGAGTGTTATATCTATTTGAAATGGTAGAGTTTCAAACATGCGGCAGTGTTTTACCTGATTACTTAGCACCAAGAATCCTACTTATTCGATGCAAACATCAAAGTTTCAATTATATTTTGAAATTTTCTTGAACTTATTGGCTCGGATCAGGTGTCCAAACAGTAATATGCAAATGATGAGTGTTATAGATGCTTTAAAATGTAGATTGGAAAACATGCGGCAGTGTTTTACCAGATTACTTAGTCACTAAGCAACCTTCTCGGTCAATATGAAAATATGAATATTCTACTAATATTCGAAAACTTTTTCGTCTTATTCACACGAATTCTACTCCCAACATCGAAACGTGTTTTTAAAAGCACTATTATTTAATGATGAGTGTTTTATGTATTTGAAATGGTAGAGTTTCAAACATGCGATGATATTTTACTTGATTACTCGAGCACCAAGAAACCTACTTATTCGTTGTAAACATCAAAGTTTCACTTATATTTTGAAACTTTCTTGATCTTATTGGCATGGATCCAGGGTCCGAACAGTAATATGCAAATGATGAGTGTTATAGATGCTTTAAAATGTAGAATGTCAAACATGCGGCAGTGTTTTACCTGGTTACTTAGTCACTAAGCAAACTGCTCGGCCAATATGAAAATAAGAATATTCTACTAATATTTGAAAACTTTTTCGTCTTATTCATGCAAATTCTACTCCCAAATTCGAAACGTGTTTTTAAAAGCACTATTATTCAATGATGAGTGTTAAATGTATTTGAAATGGTAGAGTTTCAAACATGCGGCAGTGTTTTACCTGATTACTTGAGCACCAAGAAACCTACTTATCCGCTGCAAACATCAAAGTCTCAATTATATTTTGAAACTTTCTTGATCTTATTGGCGCGGATCCAGAGTCCAAACGGTAATATGCAAATGATGAGTGTTATAGATGCTTTAAAATGTAGAATGGCAAACATGCGGCAGTGTTTTACCTGATTACTTAGTCACTAAGCAACCTTCTCTGTCAATATGAAAATATGAATATTCTACTAATATTCGAAAACTTTTTCGCCTTATTCACGCGAATTCTACTCCCAAAGTCGAAACGTGTTTTTAAAAGCACTATTATTTAATGATGAGTGTTATATGAATTTGAAATGGTAGAGTTTCAAACATGCGGTGGTATTCTACCTGATAACTTGAGCATCAAGAAACCTACTTATTCGTTGCAAACATCAAAGTTTCACTTATATTTTGAAACTTTCTTGATCTTATTGGTACGAATCCAGGGTCCAAACGGTAATATGCAAATGATGAGTGTTATAGACGCTTTAAAATGTAGAATGTCAAACATGCGACAGTGTTTTACCTGATTGCTTAGTCACTAAGCAACCTGCTCGGTCAATATGAAAATATGAATATTCTACTAATATTTGTAAACTTTTTCGTCTTATTCACGGAAATTCTACTCACAAAGTCGAAACGTGTTTTTAAAAGCACTATTACCTAATGATGAGTGTTATATGTATTTGAAATGGTAGAGTTTCAAACACGCGGCAGTGATTTACCTGATTACTTGAGCACCAAGAAAGCTACTTATTCGATGCAAACATCAAAGTTTCAATTATATTTTGAAACTTTCTTGATCTTATTGGCGTGGATCCAGGGTTCAAACGGTAATATGCAAATGATGAGTGTTATAGATGCTTTAAAATGTAGAATGGCAAACATGCGGCAGTGTTTTACCTGATTACTTAGTCACTAAGCAACCTGCTCGATCAATATAAAAGTATGAATATTCTACTAATATTTGAAAACTTTTTCGACTTATTCACGCAAATTCTACTCCCAAAGTCGAAAAGTGTTTTTAAAAGCACTATTATTTAATGATGAGTGTTTTATGTATTTGAATGGTAGAGTTTCTGTAATAACCCAAAAATGCGAGCCAGTTTAAAATTTTTATTTTGGCAATTTTAATGAATTTTGAACATTTAAAATAGATTAATTTAAAAAAAAATTGACGAGAAATTTACTTTGAATAGAATCCGAACGTATATATTATATACGTCGTTGTTAGAATATAAATAATTATATATAGTTATAAAAGGAATTGAAAATGGCGCGTTAGTTCGATAATTCGATTTCAAACTTCAAATGAATGTACCGGGTGCAAAACAAACCGGATTTTAGCGAAACCAAAAATAGTAGGATCTAATAGATAATATCTTTCCAATGAATCCGAAAAATCAAAATTTCATAGCGAGGATCAGAAGATATGCCCAGTTGAAATTTCAGAATAGTCGCTATGGAATTTCGGCCCTTAAAAGTGGAAATTTTGCAAACGACCTCGGATTTCGACGAAACCACTTTTGTTGGATCCGGGGTGTTAAGTTATTGCTAGATTCCAATTTTCATAATTTTCCGAATCAATACGGGAGCATGGCAAAGGAAAATGCGTTTGACCAGTTTTAGTTGATTTTAATCGACTGGAAAATGGCCATTTTTCAAACAGTCTCAAAATTCGATGAAACTAGTTTTGTTAGGTCCGTATCGTCAATACGAAGCTAGAAAATTTTTTTTTGGAATTTTTCGAGTTAGTATGTGGCCCTGGTAAATTGAAATGTGCGTTCAAAATTCAATATATAGAGTTATTATTGGATTTTAACGAAAACTGATCGAAACAGTCGAATCAGCCACGATACATATCCCATTGTGTTCAGAATGGGGGTAATTAGCTATGGACGACAGTCGGTGGGTTCGATTTCGAGGTCAAAAGAAAAAGTTGCTTTTTGAAATTGAATTGAATTAAATATATATATTAATATAAAGGGTCAACCCTTTACTTCTCTCCTCACTCAGTCAAAACGAAAATAAAAAAATCCCCAAACCAATGTCGCCCTTCCTCGATCCGCCACCGCCCGCCGTGGCCAGCTCCGCCACCCTTCCCCACGACCGCCCTGGCCTCCCTCGCCCCTCCACGTTAGCCTCAGCCTCTCCCCCCCTCGCATCCTCCAATTCGAACCAATCACAACCCTAGTCCTAACACCCGCAAGCGCTCGCCGCCGTACCTCAGATCGTGCCACCCCTCTCTTGATGGCGCTGCCCCTTCCACCTCGATGATGGTTCCTTAACCCCTTCGTTCTTGCCCAAAACCGCGAGCCCCTTCTCACTTGAAGACGACGGCTTCCAGAGCTCCAGACCCGCCACCAGAAGTAGCGCACCCCCTTGACCCACTCCAGCACCTCCTCAACCATTTCCCCCCTATGATAACGCTGTAAGTTTTTCTTTTGTTTTCATTTATTTAATAAAAATCGAATTTTTATGAATATTATAGCTTAGGAAAAATTGGATTTTTATGAAGAATATAGCATTATAAAAAGATTGGATTTTGAATTACAAAAGATTTGATTTTGATAATAAAAAAGATTTGATTTTTAATTTTGAAAAGTTAGGTTTGTATAACGATAAAGATTAGATTTATAGTCAAGTTAAAAAAATACGATTTTCACTTTTATTTGAAAATATAAAGGATCGATTTTTAGAGGAATAAAAATACGATTTTTAAACAGGACAAGAAATAATTTTTATAAATGTAAAGAAGTGATTTTTAATCTATGAAAGACGATATTTTGATATAATGAAAGCCGTGATTTTTATATAACGTAAAAGTTAAAAATATAATTTTTATAATATAGGAAGAAGAAAAATATGATTTTTATTATTTTTGAAAAGGCGAAATCTTTATATAGAGAATAGCGTGACAAAAATATAATCTTTATTATATGAACATCAATGTAAAAATAGAATTTTTATCTATATAGTAGCGATGTAAAAATAGAATTTTTATCTATATAGTAGTGATGTAAAAATAGAATTTTTATCCATATGGAGTGATTATAAAAATATGATTTTTATATACATGGCAGCAATATAAAAATGTGATTTTTATATATGTAGTGACTACGGGTAACGAAAGTGATGAAAGGCGAGAACGGCGAAGACTTCTACATTTGAAGTGTCGTGGAGTTGGGATAGCTTTGGTGAGAACTTCTCACCTTTTAAATTTTCATTTTCTAGTTATATTATAATATATACTAGGATGTAGACGGTGTTTAGTAGCACCCGACACCACTGTCCACAGACCATGGACTTGTTTGTTTGGTTGCATAGATTAGTTAGATTATTTTATTTGGAGTTGGTTGTTTGGTGAATTGAAATTGATTTGATTGATATGTGTATGGCATGGGCCATCACTAGACCGGGGATAAGGCTAGGCCTTGTCGTTAAAAATATAATTTTTAACGTGAATGTGAATAAATAAATATTCATTTACAAACCGGACGGTTTGTTTATGTACACCTATTTGAAGGACATTGATTGGGACGATAAATTTTACACATCCCCCAATTGCACAAATAAAATTTGTGTTTGATTGTTTGAAACCCCACACTGGTACTGGGATAAAATACGGCATACACTAATCCCAATAATTAGTTGTACGTCGATCGATTGATTTACAGGCTGTTATAAGCGTTAGATATCTATATTTGATGCTTATACAGTGTAGTGCACTTTGGATGATGGTTGATTATTTATCGTTGCTATTATATACATGTGTTGTATGGAATCCATATAATTAACATTATATGGTAATTGATTGGGCCTCATTCCAATTTAGAAAATAAAGAATATTATAAAATAAAGGTTCATGTGTTGACAGTACTCATCCGTTGAGATTAGTCATGTGTTGAACGAAATATTTTAACAATAAAATTTACATCTTTATCATATATAAAATTAGAAACTAACTGGAAAATAGATAAGATGAGTGGTCTCCTGGATGTGGATCTGATGTTGGTTTCGGCCTTCGGGGTAATATTCAGGGAATCATTCTCTTACTAATTTACAGTTGGAGTCTGATTTGAAATCAAATGATAGATACCATAATTTTTATAAAATATATTAACAAAAATAGTCACACATGGACAGTACTCATTCGTTGAGATTAGTCGTGTGTTGACAAAAATGTAGAGTCGTGTATTGAAAGAAATATAGATTCATTTGTTGAATAGAATAACGAAGTTATTGAAAAATATAAAGCCGTGTTGGTTAGAGGTACGCTATTTTGACGCGAACGATATTTATATTGATTATATTCGTTTTTATAATGAATATTGAAAAGAGGTAAAAATCGAATATTTATAACAGGAATTCGATTTGAATTGAATATATAACGAATTCAAATTGAATTAAATAGAAAACGAATTCGAATTGAATTGAATATATAATGAATTCGAATTGAATTGAATATAAAATGAATTCGAATTGAATTGAATATAAAACGAATTCGAATTGAATTGAATATAAAACGAATTCGAATTGAATTGAATATAAAACGAATTCGAATTGAATTGATTATAAAACGAATTCGAATTGAATTGAAAACGAATTGGAATAGAATAAAAATCGATTTGAAATGAATTCAAATTGAATTGGAATTTGAATTGAATTGAAATGAATTTTAAAACGAATTTATAAGGAAAAATTCAATTTTGATTTGAATTGGAAATAGAAGTTGAAATGTTTTTGAAACGAATTTAAAACTATTTATAAAATTCATTTTAAATAGAAATCGACGAAATATATATTATATATATTATATATATAATATAATGGCCAGAATAGAACGCGCCGCGCCGCGGTAGTTCGTGAATTTCGACCATTGATTTCGAACGGACATTACGGGAGATCCGACCGTCGGATTCTCCTAAAACCGGAACCGTTGGGTTCGTATCGAAAAGAGCTTTCTAACGAATATTAGAAATTTGAAATCTAACAGTTGGATTCGGAATTATGTCCAAATCAAATTTGGAAAAGGTCGCTATAGGTGCAGTTTGATGGCTGTTGTTGGAAATCGACTGTATGGGCCTTGATAAAATTATTAAAAACAGTAATAATTTGTGTAAAATAATAAGAAATGATTTGGGAAAAATTCGAACGAAAAACCTCATATTTGAAAAGACAAAAATAGATTTTTATCGAAATGAACTAGATTTGAACTAAATTTAAAACCCAATTATTTTTAAATAAATAAATCGGATTTAAAAAGGGGTTTTAAATAATCAGAATTTCTAATATATTTGAGTTGAATGGAATTAGAATTGATTTGTGGGTTTATCGTGAACAGTGTTTTAAATAACACTTGTTCTTTAACCCGATAATAAATAGAATGTGATTTGGGTTTATCGTGAACTGTGTTTTAAATGACATTAGTTCTTTAACCCAGTAAAGGGAGTTTTAATGAATATGCAATTAGATTGAAATGTTAATTGATAATTTAAATTATCAAATTTGGAAAATGAGCGAGAATGGAGTACCACGAGTTTTGCTCCAAAGCGATAGTTAAATCTTTAATTAGATTTGAACGTGGAATGGTAATTAATTTTATTGATAACACTGTGGTGTTAGATATGGAGTATTACCAGTTTTGCTTCATGGGATGAATAGGTTGGGATTGGGAAATAAAATAAATAATTACTTCGGTGTGGTTCGTTAATCCCGTCTAGTTTGAAAAACCATAATTTGGTTTGATATGACATCCAAAGGAAGATTAAAGAATAAATTTAAAGAATTTATCTTTGATAAAATTAATGGGAACCTTTCCCCAAGAATATGAAATTTAGAAACTAGTTGTAGGTTAGCTAAGAAGAATGGTTTCCTGGGTATTGATCTGATGTTGGTTTCGGCCTTCGGGGTTAATATTAGAGAAATTGTTCTCTTGCTGATTTACGGTTAGTGGCTGCTAAATTGGAATGAGGCGTATGTTGTGTTTGTGTAATATTTGTTTACTATATACGCGGGTTATTCAGAAAGGCCGGGTTTATACCCATTCTGAATAACCGATTCGACGATAAGTCGAAGATGAAGACGGTTGTTGAAGACCGGAAGTCTTAACATCGTTTGGGTGATTACTGATGATCTTGATTGGGCTGTACACCCAAGATAAGGGAATCAGTTAGTGATCGTCCAGGCGTATTTGGAGATCGATGGATATGCGAGGAAAGTGCCTCCGGTTTTGTTCAGACCCAGAACGGACGTGTAAATGGATTGTGTGTCTGACATTGGATTTTATTCTATGTTGATTGATATCTATTAAATATACATCTGTTTGGCGGTGGAGAATTTATTCTCTTGCTTAACGCCCTTCTCTGAGATGTACGAGCTCAGAGGTTGTATATCGATGGACATCAGTCGCATGGCATGAATTGCCTGTGTGGCACGCCTAAGTGGCAATTGATCAAGGCTTCTGTTGAAAAGCAAAGTCTTGTGGTTGATGATCAAAGCATGGTCTATGTGGCAGCTTTGTGTATAGCGTGAATTCGTTAGCCTCACACCTCGGTATGAGTTAAAAATGGGGTACGGACCGTTGGGTGAACACGACGTTTCTTTCTAGCTTTGGTGGTGTCAGTGACTTACCAGCCCGGACATTTATATACTTTTCACCTTTGTGTTTGTTAGAATGAGGCGCCTCGATATTAGGTCTGTTAGGACCGGGAAACGTGTGTTCAGGAATAACTAATCCTCAAACGTAAGAGAGGAACGGCCCAACCGATCCAAGTGGCTGCCCAGAGTGTGTAGTCCTGAGCATTTGCTAGAGTGTCTTGAATCGGAGAGGAGCTTGCCCCTTGCCTCGACTCATGACGGAAATCCAATTTCCAATACATGTATTTCGGTTTTATTTGTAGAGCCTAGTATGGCGACATGATAGATGGTACTCATGCTGCCTATGATTGATATTTATGATTGAAAATTGTTTTGACACTATACACCTATAATAGTATCAAATGATTTGTTTTAAACATATCAAGCATGTTTGGCTATTATAAGGGAAAACCCTATCCTCCGGCTTGCGTTGCATTGTGTGATGGGACCTGGGTCTTATAATAGCTTCATTTTTCGAAAAAGAATTGCGTTGTTTATTCTATGCACTGGTATTCTTGGGAGAAAACTCGTTCCGTGTTATACGGTGTGGTCCCTTGAATTACTCTCTTTTAAAGTAAAGTTTTAAATAACTGTTTTAGTTCTCACACCAGTCACATGACTGACCTGGAGTTTATTGTTTTAACCGAAACTCTGGGTGCCCTTATTTTCGATACGGGCAGCTAGTAGTTTTGGTTTTGCAGATTTATATTCACAGGATCCTGATTTACAGCTGGAACAATGCTCGGAAAGCTCTGTATCCGTGTATTACTTTCAGTTGTGTTTTGTATTATTTTCCGCTGCTTTGTAATTTATTGTAATCTCTGATATTTATCGAATGTAATTTATTCATTTATACTCTGTATATTCTTGTATCTGATGGAATTGTTGTAATAACAATGAAATGTTCTTCTGTCTGCATTCCAATTTGTCCTGTTCTCAAAACGATCAGGGGTTTCAAACGGTCTAGATCGGTTTAACGACTGATTCAGATCGAGCGAAATTCCATGTCGCCACATTTGGTATCAGAGCTTTGGTTTACAGAGCTCGAGTACAAGACACATTAGAACCATACGAAAGAATTCATCAGGTATTGGATTAGTAATATCCAATTAGAATGACTCGTTAGAGATAGGATCAGTAGTATCCTAGAACGAGTGTGAAGAGTATATTTTTCAAATGAAAAAAAAAATTTGAAATTTAAATCGTTTTATACGTATTTGAATATTTTATTTGTATTGAATTTGGACAATCCAATATATAAAGATTTTGCATATACGCGTCATGAACGTATATTCGAAGTTTTAATATACTGGATAGATATAGAATCACATTCTAGTCGCCCGGAGATGGTACAGATAATTGTCATGACATCATCAGTATTTATGTTCGTGTTTCGAATGTGTGATATCTATATATTTCCATTAGACTGGTGTGAGAACCAAAACTTACATAGATTTATTGTTGTGATTTGGCATCGAAACATGATTTTCTGTATATGTATCAAAATAATGAATTTGAAACGTTAATCCACTAATTGATTGATGTTTATGTTGTTTGTTTATTTGTTTGATAATTTGGAACCATTTAGCCTAATTGAACCGAATATTGAACTGTATTGAAAATTTGTCACATTTGCTTGCATATGCATGTGCTTACATTGAACAGGTCATAGCAAGGAGGCTAGAGCAGAGAATAAAATTTGTTTGCCCGACAAGTAGGTACATGTTTACCATAATTTAACGTTTTGTTTGGGTGATGATGATTTTATGAGCCGATTGGCTTTTTCTTTTTCTTTTTGAGATCAGAGGGCCTGTATGGCAATTTAAGGATTTTCCCGGTGCTCCCGGTGCAGGGGAGGTTATGGCGAAATTTTTCGAAAATTTAGGGTGTTAGCCAAATTTTTGAAAATTTTGAAAAGTTCTTAGAAACTGAAAAGTTGAAGAATTTAAGCCGTAGCGAAAATAATGGAAGCTGAGTTGATTTGTTAAACAACTTTCGGCTTCGTTCCTTTTCGAGGACGAAAAGTTTTAAGGGGGGGAGATTGTAATAACCCGAAAATGCGAGCCAGTTTAAAATTTTTATTTTGGCATTTTTAATGAATTTTGAACATTTAAAATAGATTATTTTAAAAAAAAATCGATGAGAAATTTACTTTGAATAGAATTCGAACGTATATATTATATACGTCGTCATTAGAATATAAATAATTATATATAATTATAAAAGGAATTGAAAATGGCGCGGTAGTTCGATAATTCGATTTCAAACTTCAAATGAATGTACCAGGTGCAAAACAAACCGGATTTTAGCGAAACCAAAAATAGTAGGATCTAATAGATAATATCTTTCCAACAAATCCGAAAAATCAAAATTTCATAGTGAGGATCAAAAGATATGCCCAGTTGAAATTTCAGAATAGTCGCTATGGAATTTCGGCCCTTAAAAGTGGAAATTTTGCAAACGACCTCGGATTTCGACGAAACCACTTTTGTTGGATCCGGAATGTTAAGTTATTGCTAGATTCCAATTTTCATAATTTTCCGAATCAATATGGGAGCGTGGCAAAGGAAAACGCGTTTGACCAGTTTCAGTTGATTTTAATCGACTGGAAAATGGCCATTTTTCAAACAGTCTCAAAATTCGATGAAACTAGTTTTGTTAGGACCGCATCATCAATACAAAGCTAGAAAATATTTTTCTGGAATTTTTCGAATTAGTATGTGGCTCCGGTAAATTGAAATGCGCGTTCAAAATTCAATATATAGAGTTATAATTTGATTTTAATGAAAACTGATCGAAACAGTCGAATCAGCCTACGATACATATCCCATTGTGTTCAGAATGGGGGTAATTAGCTCTGGACGACAGTCGGTGGGTTCGATTTCGAGGTCGAAAGAAAAAGTTGCTTTTTGAAATTGAATTGAATTAAATATATATATATATATATTAATATAAAGGGTCAACCCTTTACTTCTCTCCCCACTCAGTCAAAACGAAAATAAAAATAAAAAAAATCCCCAAACCCACGACGCCCTTCCTCGATCCGCCACCGCCCGCCGTTGCCAGCTCCGCTGCCCTTCCCCACGACCGCCTTGGCCTCCCTCGCCCCTCCACGTGAGCCTCAGCCTCTCCCCCCTCTCGCTTCCTCCAATTCGAACCAATGGCAACCCTAGCCCTCACACCCGCAAGCGCCTGCCACCGCGCCTCAGATCGCGCCACCCTCCTCTTGATGGCGCTGCCCCTTCTGCCTCGATGATGGTTCCTTATCCCCTTCATTCTTGCCCAAAACCGCGAGCCCCTTCTCACTTGAAGACGACGGCGGCCAGAGCTCCGGACCCGCCACCAGAAGCAGCGCACCCCCTTGACCCACTCCAGCACCTCCTCAACCATTTCCCCCTATGATAACGCTGTAAGTTTTTCTTTTGTTTTCATTTATTTAATAAAAATCGAATTTTTATGAATATTATAGCTTAGGAAAAATCGGATTTTTATGAAGAATATAGCATTATAAAAAGATTGGATTTTGAATTACAAAAGATTTGATTTTGATAATAAAAAAGATTTGATTTTTAATTTTGAAAAGTTAGGTTTGTATAACGATAAAGATTAGATTTATAGTCAAGTTAAAAAAATATGATTTTCACTTTGATTTGAAAATATAAAGGATCGATTTTTAGAGGAATAAAAATACGATTTTTAAACAGGACAAGAAATAATTTTTATAAATGTAAAGAAGTGATTTTTAATCTATGAAAGACGATATTTTGATATAATGAAAGCCGTGATTTTTATATAACGTAAAAGTTAAAAATATAATTTTTATAATATAGGAAGAAGAAAAATATGATTTTTATTATTTTTGAAAAGGCGAAATCTTTATATAGAGAATAGTGTGACAAAAAATATAATCTTTATTATATGAACATCAATGTAAAAATAGAATTTTTATCTATATAGTAGAGATGTAAAAATAGAATTTTTATCTATAGTAGCGATGTAAAAATAGAATTTTTATCCATATGGAGTGATTATAAAAATATGATTTTTATATACATGGCAACAATATAAAAATGTGATTTTTATATATGTAGTGACTACGGGTAACGAAAGTGACGAAAGGCGAGAACGGCGAAGACTTCTACATTTGAAGTGTCGTGGAGTTGGGATAGCTTTGGTGAGAACTTCTCACCTTTTAAATTTTCATTTTCTAGTTATATTATAATATATACTAGGATGCAGACGGTGTTTAGTAGCACCCGACACCACTGTCCACAGACCATGGACTTGTTTTTTTGGTTGCATAGATTAGTTAGATTATTTTATTTGGAGTTGGTTGTTTGGTGAATTGAAATTGATTTGATTGATATGTGTATGGCTTGGGCCATCACTAGACCGGGAATAAGGCTAGGCCTTGTCCCGTTTCCAGTATCATGCCGTTATGCCGCCGAAATTTTCTAAAATAAGTTAGAAAAATAAAGATATCATTTTATTTAAAGAATGAACCGAATAGAATATTCATAGGTTGAATAAAATAATTTGGTCGTTAAAAATATAATTTTTAACGTGAATGTGAATAAACAAATATTCATTTACAAACCGGATGGTTTGTTTATGTACACCTATTTGAAGGACATTGACTGGGACGATAAATTTTACACATCGCCCAATTGCACAAATAAAATCTGTGTTTGATTATTTGAAACCCCACAAGGGTATTGGGATAAAATATGGCATACACTAATCCCAATAATTAGTTGTATGTCGATTGATTGATTGACAGGCTGTTATAAGCGTTAGATATCTATATTTGATGTTTATGCAGTGTAGTGCACTTTGGATGATGATTGATTATTTATCGTTGCTATTATATACATGTGTTGTATGGAATCCATATAATTAACATTATATGATAATTGATTGGGCCTCATTCCAATTTAGAAAATAAAGAATATTATAAAATAAAGGTTCATGTGTTGATAGTACTCATCCATTGAAATTAGTCATGTGTTGAACGAAATATTTTAACAATAAAATTTACATCTTTATCATATATAAAATTATAAACTAACTGGAAAATAGATAAGATGAGTGGTCTCCTGGATGTGGATCTGATGTTGGTTTCGGTCTTCGGGGTAATATTCAGGGAATCATTCTCTTACTAATTTACGGTTGGAGTCTGATTTGAAATCAAACGATAGATACCATAATTTTTATAAAATATATTAAATAACAAAAATAGTCACACATGGACAGTACTCATTCGTTGAGATTAGTCGTGTGTTGACAAAAATATAAAGTCTTGTTTTGAAAGAAATACAGATTCATTTGTTGAATAGAATAACGAAGTTAGTGAAAAATATAAAGCCGTGTTGGTTAGAGGTACGCTATTTTGACGCGAACGATATTTATATCGATTATATTCGTTTTTATAATGAATATTGAAAAGAGGTAAAAATCGAATATTTATAACAGGAATTCGATTTGAATTGAATATATAACGAATTCGATTTGAATTAAATAGAAAACGAATTCGAATTGAATTGAATATATAATGAATTCGAATTGAATTGAATATATAACGAATTCGAATTGAATTGAATATAAAATGAATTCGAATTGAATTGAATATAAAACGAATTCGAATTGAATTGAATATAAAACGAATTCGAATTGAACTGAATTGAAAATAAAACGAATACGAATTGAATTGAAAACGAATTGGAATAGAATAAAAATCGATTTGAAATGAATTCAAATTGAATTGGAATTTGAATTGACGTGAATTTTAAAACGAATTTATTAGGAAAAATTCAATTTTGATTTGAATTGGAAATAGAAGTTGAAATGTTTTTGAAACAAATTTAAAACTATTTATAAAATTCGTTTTAAATAGAAATCGACGAAATATATATTATATATATAATATAATGGCCTGAATAGAACGCACCGCGCCGCAGCAGTTCGTGAATTTCGACCATTGATTTCGAACGGACATTACGGAAGATCCGACCGTCGGATTCTCCTAAAACCGGAACCGTTGGGTTCGTATCGAAAAGAGCTTTCTAACGAATATTAGAAATTTGAAATCTAACGGTTGGATTTGGAATTATGTCTAAATCAAATTTGGAAAAGGTCGTTGTACGTGCAGTTCGATGGCCGTTGTTGGAAATCGACTGTACGGGCCTTGATAAAATTATTAAAAATAGTAATAATTTGTGTAAAATCATAAGAAATGATTTGGGAAAAATTGGGATGAAAAACCCCATATAGGAAAAGATAAAAATAGATTTTTATCGAAATGAACTAGATTTGAACTAAATTTAAAACCCAATTATTTTTAAATAAATAAATCGGATTTAAAAAGGGGTTTTAAATAATCAGAATTTCTAATATATTTGAGTGGAATGGAATAAGAATTGATTTATGGGTTTATCGTGAACAGTGTTTTAAATAACACTTGTTCTTTAACCCGATAATAAATAGAATGTGATTTGGGTTTATCGTGAACTGTGTTTTAAATGACATTAGTTCTTTAACCCAGTAAAGAGAGTTTTAATGAATCTGCAATTAGATTGAAATGTGAATTGATAATTTAAATTGTCAAATTTGGAAAATGAGCGAGAATGGAGTACCACCAGTTTTGCTCCAAAGCGATAGTTAAATCTTTAATTAGATTTGAACGTGGAATGGTAATTAATTTTACCGATAACACTGTGGTGTTAGATATGGAGTATTACCAGTTTTGCTTCATGGGATGAATAGGTTGGGATTGGGAAATAAAATAAATAATTACTTCGGTGTGGTTCGCTAATCCCGTCTAGTTTGAAAAACCATAATTTGGTTTGATATGACATCCAAAGGAAGATTAAAGAATAAATTTAAAGAATTTATCTTTGATAAAATTAATGGGAACATTTCCCCGAGAATATGAAATTTAGAAACTAGTTGTAGGTTAGCTAAGAAGAATGGTTTCCTGGGTATTGATCTGATGTTGGTTTCGGCCTTCGGGGTTAATATTTGAGAAATTGTTCTCTTGCTGATTTACGGTTAGTGGATGATAAATTGGAATGAGGCGTATGTTGTGTTTGTGTAACATTTGTTTACTATATACGCGAGTTTTTCAGAAAGGCCAGGTTTATACCCATTCTGAATAACCGATTCGACGATAAGTCGAAGATGAAGACGGTGGTTGAAGACCAGAAGTCTTCACATCGTTTGGGTGATTACTGATGATCTTGATTGGGCTGTACACCCAAGATGAGGGAATCAGTTAGTGATCGTCCAGACGTACTTGGAGATCGATGGATATACGAGGAAAGTGCCTCCGGTTTCGTTCAGACCCAGAACGGACTTGTAAATGGATTGTGTTTCTGACATTGGATTTTATTCTATGTTGATTGATCTCTATTAAATATACATCTGTTTGGCGGCGGAGAATTTATTCTTTTGCTTAACGCCCTTCTCTGAGACGTACGAGCTCAGAGGTTGTATATCGATGGACATCAGTCGCATGGCATGAATTGCCTATATGGCACGCCTAAGTGGCAATTGATCAAGGCTTCTGTTGAAAAGCAAAGTCTTGTGGTTGATGATCAAAGCACGGCCTATGTGGTAGCTTTGTGTATAGCGTGAATTCGCAAGCCTCACACCTCGGTATGAGTTAAAAATGGGATACGGACCGTTGGGAGAACACGACGTTTCTTTCTAGCTTTGGTGGTGTTAGTGACTTACCAGCCCTGACATTTATATACTTTTCACCTTTTTGTTTGTTGGAATGAGGCGCCTCGATATTAGGTCTATTAGGACCGGGAAACGTGTGTTCAGGAATAACTAATCCTCAAACGTAAGAGAGGACCGACCCAACCGATCCAAGTGGCTGTCCAGAGTGTGTAGTCCTGAGCATTTGCTAGAGTGTCTCGAATCGGAGAGGAGTTTGCCCCTTGCCTCGACTCATGACGGAAATCCAATTTCCAATACGTGTATTTCGGTTTTATTTGTAGAGCCTAGTATGGCGACATGATAGATGGTGCCCATGTCGCCTGTGATCGATATTTATGTTTGAAAATTGTTTTGACACTATACACCTATAATAGTATCAAATGATTTGTTTCAAAAGTATCAAGCATGTTTGGCTATTATAAGGGAAAACCCTATCCTCCGGCTTGCGTTGCATTGTGTGATGTGACCTGGGTCTTATAATACCTTCATTTTTCGAAAAAGCATTGCGCTGTTTATTCTATGCACTGGTATTCTTGGGAGGAAACCCGTTCCGTGTTATACGGCCTGGTCCCTTGAATTACTCTCTTTTAATGTAAAGTTTTAAATAACTGTTTTAGTTCTCACACCAGTCACATGACTGACCTGGAGTTTATTGTTTTAACCGAAACTCTGGGTGCCCTTATTTTCGACACGGGCAGCTAGTAGTTTTAGTTTTGTAGATTTATATTCACAGCATCCTGATTTACAGCTGGAACGATGCTCGGAAAGCTCTGTATCCGTGTATTACTTTCAGTTGTGTTTTGTATTATTTTCCGCTGCTTTGTAATTTATTGTAATCTCTGATATTTATCGAATGTAATTTATTCATTTATACTTTGTATATTCTTGTATCTGATGGAATTGTTGTAATAACAATGAAATGTTCTTCTGTCTGCGTTCCAATTTGTCCTGTTCTCAAAACGATCAGGGGTTTCGAACGGTCTAGATCGGTTTAACGACTGATTCGGATCGAGCGAAATTCCATGTCGTCATAGTTTCAAACATGCGGCAGTGTTTTACTTGATTACTTGAGCACCAAGAAACCTACTTATTCGATGCAAACTTCAAAGTTTCAGTTATATTTTCGAGCTTTCTTGATCTTATTGGCACGGATCCAGGGTCCAAACGGTAATATACAAATGATGAGTGTTATAGATGCTTTAAAATGTAGAATGGCAAACATGCGGTAGTGTTCTACCTGACTACTTAGTCACTAAGCAACCTGCTCGGTCAATTTGAAAATATGAATATTATACTAATATACGAAAACTTTTAGTCTTATTCACGCGAATTCTACTCCCAAAGTCGAAACGTGTTTTTAAAAGCACTATTATTTAATGATGAGTGTTATATGTATTTGAAATGGTAGAGTTTCAAACATGCGGTGGAATTTTACCTGATTACCTAAGCATTAAGAAACCTACTTATTCGTTGCAAACATTAAAGTTTCACTTATATTTTGAAACTTTCATGATCTTATTCGCGAGGATCCAGGGTCCAAACGGTAATATGCAAATGATGAGTGTTATAGATGCTTTAAAATGTAGAATGTCAAACGTGCGGCAGTCTTTTACCTGATTACTTAGTCACTAAGCAACCTGCTCGGTTAATATGAAAATATGAATATTCTGCAAATATTCGAAAGCTTTTTCGTCTTATTCATGAAAATTCTACTCTCAAAGTCGAAATGTGTTTTTAAAAGCACTATTATTTAATGATGAGTGTTATATGTATTTGAAAACCAAGAAACCTACTTATTCGATACAAACATCTAAGTTTCACTTATATTTTGAAACTTTCTTGATCATATTGGCGCGGATCCAGGGTCCAAACGGTAATATGAAAATGATGAGTGTTATAGATGCTTTAAAATGTAGAATGACAAACATGCGGCAGTGTTTTACCTGATTACTTAGTCACTAAGCAACCTGTTCGGTCAATATGAAAAGATGAATATTCTACTAATATTCGAAAACTTTTTCGTCTTATTCACGCAAATTCTACTCCCAAAGTCGAAATGTGTTTTTAAAAGCACTCTTATTTAATGATGAGTGCTATATGTATTTGAAATGGTAGAGTTTCAAACATGAGGCAGTGTTTTACCTAATTACTTGAGCACCAAGAAACCTACTTATTCGATGCAAACATCAAATTTTTACTTATATTTTGAAACTTTCTTGATCTTATTGGTGCGGATCTAGGGTCCAAACGGTAATATGCAAATGATGAGTGTTATAGATGCTTTTAAAATGTAGAATGACAAACATGCGGCAGTGTTTTAGCAGATTACTTAGTCACTAAGCAACCTGCTCGGTCAATATGAAAATATAAATATTCTACTAATATTTGAAAACGTTTTCATCTTATTCACGCAAATTCTACTCCCAAAGTCGAAACGTGTTTTCAAAAGCACTATTATTTAATGATGAGTCTTATATGTATTTGAAATGGTAGAGTTTCAAACATGCGGCTGTGTTTTACCTGATTACTTGAGCACCAAGAAGCCTGCTTATTCGATGCAAACATCAAAGTTTCACTTATATTTTA
The DNA here is from genome assembly GCA_030737875.1 of Allium sativum. NCBI lineage: Eukaryota > Viridiplantae > Streptophyta > Magnoliopsida > Asparagales > Amaryllidaceae > Allium > Allium sativum. The sequence continues at coordinate 251,687,000 of CM060927.1, read as the reverse complement.
AAACTTTCTTGATTTTATTGGCACGGACCCAGGGTCCAAACGGTAATATGCAAATGATGAGTGTTGTAGATGCTTTAAAATATAGAATGACAAACATGCAGAAGTGTTTTACCTGATTACTTGGTCACTAAGCAACCTGCTCGGTCAATATGAAAATAAGAATATTCTTCTAATATTCGAAGACTTTTTCGTCTTATTCACGCAAATTCTACTCCCAAAGTCGAAACGTGTTTTTAAAAGAACTATTATTTAATTATGAGTGTTATATGTATTTGAAATGGTAAAGTTTCAAAATGCGGCGGTGTTTTGCCTGATTACTTGAGCACCAAGAAACCTACTTATTCGATGCAAACATCAAAATTTCACTTGTATTTTGATACTTTCTTGATCTTATTGGCGCGGATCCAGGGTCCAAACGGTAATATGCAAATGATGAGTGTTATAGATGCTTTGCATCGAAAACGTAGGTTTCTTAGTGCTTAAGTAATCAGGTAAAACACTGTCGCATGTTTGAAACGTGTTTTACCTGATTACTTGAGCACCAAGAAACCTACTTATTCACTGCAAACATCAAAGTTTCAATTATATTTTGAAACTTTCTCGATCTTATTGGTGCGGATCCAGTGTGCAAACGGTAATATGCAAATGATGAGTGTTATAGATGCTTTAAAATGTAGAATGACAAACATGCGGCAGTGTTTTACCTGATTACTTAGTCACTAAGCAACTTGCTCGGTCAATATGAAAATATGAAAATTCTACTAATATTCGAAAACTTTTTCGTCTTATTCACGCGAATTCTACTCCCGAAGTCGAAACGTGTTTTTAGAAGCACTATTATTTAATGATGAGTGTTATATGTATTTGAAATGATAGAGTTTCAAACATGTGGTGCCTAATTACTTGAGCATCAAGAAACCTACTTATTCGTTGCAAACATCAAAGTTTCACTTATATTTTGAAACTTTATTGATATTATTGGCGCGGATCCAGGGTCCAAACGGTAATATGCAAATGATGAGTGTTATAGATGCTTTTAAATGTAGAATGTCAAACGAGCGGCGGTGTTTTACCTGATTACCTAGTCACTAAGCAACCTGCTCGGTCAATATGAAAATATGAATATTCTACTAATACTTGAAAACTTTTTCGTCTTATTCAAGCGAATTCTACTCCCAAAGTCGAAACATGTTTTTAAAAGCACTATCATTTAATGATGAGTGTTATATGTATTTGAAATGGTAGAGTTTCAAACATGCGACAATGTTTTACCTGATTACTTGAGCACTAATAAACCTACTTTTTCGATGCAAACATCAAAGTTTCACATATATTTTGAAACTTTCTTGATCTTATTGGCGCGGATCCTGGGTCCAAACGGTAATATGCAAATGATGAGTGTTATAGATGCTTTACCATGTAGAATGGAAAACATGCGGAAGTGTTTTACCTGATTACTTAGTCACTAAGCAACCTACTCGGTCAATATGAAAATATGAATATTCTACTAATACTCAAAAACTTTTTCATCTTATTCACGTAAATTCTACTCCCAAAGTCGAAACGTGTTTTTAAAAGCACTATTATTTAATGAAGAGTCTTATATGTATTTGAAATGGTAGAGTTTCAAACATGCGGCGGTGTTTTACCTGATAACTTGAGCACCAAGAAACCTACTTATTCGATGCAAACATCAAAGTATCACATATATTTTGAAACTTTCTTGATCTTATTGGCGCGGATCAAGGGTCCAAACGGTAATATGCAAACGAGGAGTGTTATAGATGCTTTAAAATGTAGAATGGCAAACATGCGGAAGTGTTTTACCTGATTACTTAGTCACTAAACAACCTGCTCGGACAATATGAAAATATGAATATTCTACTAATATTCGAAAACATTTCGTTTTATTCACGCAAATTCTACTCCCAAAGTAGAAACGTGTTTTTAAAAGCACTATTATTTAATGATGAGTGTTATATGTATTTGAAATGATAGAGTTTCAGACATGCGACAGTGTTTTACCTGATTACTTGAGCACCAAGAAACCTAATTTTTCGATGCAAACATCAAATTTTCACTTATATTTTGATACTTTCTTGATCTTATTGGCGCGGATCCAGTGTCCAAATGGTATTATGCAAATGATGAGTGTTATAGATGCTTTAAAATGTAGAATGGCAAACATGCGGAATTGTTTTACCAGATTACTTAGTCACTAAGCAACCTGCTCGGTCAATATGAAAATATGAATATTCTACTAATATTTGAAAACTTTTTCGTATTATTCATGCAAATTCAACTCCCAAATCGAAACTTACATTTAAAAGCACTATTATTCAATGATGAGTGTTATATGTATTTGAAATGATAGAGTTTCAAACATGCGGCAGTGTTTTACTTGATTACTTGAGCATCAAGAAACCTACTTATTCGTTGCAAACATCAAATTTTCACTTATATTTTGAAACTTTCTTGATCTTATTGGCGCGGATCCAGTGTCCAAACGGTATTATGCAAATGATGAGTATTATAGATGCTTTAAAATGTAGAATGGCAAACATGCGGAAGTGTTTTACCAGATTACTTAGTCACTAAGCAACCTGCTCGGTCAATATGAAAATATGAATATTCTACTAATATTTGAAAACTTTTTCGTCTTATTCACGCAAATTCAACTCCCAAATCGAAACTTACATTTAAAAGCACTATTATTTAATGATGAGTGTTATATGAATTTGAAATGGTAGAGTTTCAAACATGCGGTGGTATTTTACCTGATTACTTGAGCATCAAGAAACCTACTTATTCGTTGCAAACACCAAAGTTTCACTTATATTTTGAAACTTTCTTGATCTTATTCGCGCGGATTCAGGGTCCAAACGGTAATATGCAAATGATGAGTGTTATAGATGCTTTAAAATGTAGAATGTTAAACATGCGGCAGTGTTTTACCTGATTACTTAGTCACTAAGCAACTTGCTCGGTCAATATGAAAATATGAATATTCTACTAATATTCGAAAACTTTTCGTCTTATTCACGCAAATTCTACTCCCAAAGTCGAAACGTGTTTTTAAAAGCACTATTATTTAATGATGAGTGTTATTTGTATTTGAAATGGTAGAGTTTCAAACATGCGGCAGTGTTTTACCTGATTACTTGAGCACCAAGAAACCTACTTATTCGATGCAAACATCAAAGTTTCACTTATATTTTGAAACTTTCTTGATCTTATTGGCGCGGATCCAGGGTCCAAACGGTAATATGCAAATGATGAGTGTTATAGATGCTTTAAAATGTAGAATGACAAACATACGGAAGTGTTTTACCTGATTACTTAGTCACTAAGCAACCTGCTCGGATAATATGAAAATATGAATATTCTACTAATATTCGATAAAAATTTCGCCTTATTCATGCAAATTCTACTCCTAAAGTCGAAACGTATTTTTAAAACCACTATTATTTAATGAGGAGTGTTATATGTATTTCAAATGGTAGAGTTTCAAACATGCGACAGTGTTTTACCTGATTACTTGAGCACCAAGAAACCTAATTTTTCGATGCAAACATCAAAATTTCACTTATATTTTGAAATTTCTTGATCTTATTGGCGCAGATCCAGGGTCCAAACGGTAATATGCAAATGATGAGTGTTATAGATGCTTTAAAATGTAGAATGACAAACAAGCGGAAGTGTTTTACCAGATTACTTAGTCACTAAGCAACCTGCTCGGTCAATATGAAAATATGAATATTCTACTAATATTTGAAAACTTTTTCGTCTTATTCACACAAATTCTACTCCCAAAGTGGAAACTTATTTTTAAAAGCACTATTATTCAATGATGAGTGTTATATGTATTTGAAATGGTAGAGTTTCAAACATGCGACAGTGTTTTACCTGATTACTTGAGCACCAAGAAACCACTTATTTGATGCAAACAACAAAGTTTCAATTATATTTTGAAACTTTCTTGATCTTATTGGCGCGGATCCAATGTCCAAATGGTAATATGCAAATGATGAGTGTTATAGATGCTTTAAAATGTAGAATGGCAAACATGCGGCAGTATTCTACCTGATTACTTAGTCATTAAGCAACTTGCTCGCTCAATATGAAAATATGAATATTCTACTAATATTCGAAAACTTTTTCGTCTTATTCACGTGAATTCTAATCCCAAAGTCGAAACATGTTTTTAAAAGCACTATTATTTAATGATGAGTGTTATATGTATTTGAAATGGTAGAGTTTCAAACAAGCGGTGGAATTTTACCTGATTACTTAAGCACCAAGAAACTTACTTATTCGTTGCAAACATCAAAGTTTCACTTATATTTTGAAATTTTCTTGATCTTATTCGCGCGGATCCAGGGTCAAAACAGTAATATGCAAATGATGAGTGTTATAGATGCTTTAGAATGTAGAATGTCAAACATGCGGCGGTGTTTTACCGGATTACTTAGTCACTAAGCAACCTGCTCGGTCAATATGAAAATATGAATATTCTACTAATATTTGAAAACTTTTTTGTCTTATTCACGCAAATCCTACTACCAAAGTCGAAACAAGTTTTTAAAAGCACTATTATTTAATGATGAGTGTTATATGTATTTGAAATGGTAGATTTTCAAACATACGGCAGTGTTTTACCTGATTACTTGAGCACCAAGAAACCTACTTATTCGATGCAAACATCAAAGTTTCACTTATATTTTGAAACTTTCTTGATCTTATTGGAGCGGATCCTAGGTCCAAATGGTAATATGCAATTGATGAGTGTTATAGATGCTTTAAAAATGTAGAATGACAAACATGCGGCAGTGTTTTAGCTGATTACTTAGTCACTAAGCAACCTGCTCGGTCAATATGAAAATATGAATATTCTAATAATATTCGAATACTTTTTCGTCTTATTCACGTAAATTCTACTTCCAAAGTCGAAACGTGTTTTTAAAAGCACTATCATTCAATGATGAGTTTTATATGTATTTGAAATGGTAAAGTTTCAAACATGCGACAGTGTTTTACCTGATTACTTGAGCACGAATAAACCTACTTTTTCGATGCAAACATCAAAGTTTCACATATATTTTGAAACTTTCTTGATCTTATTGGCGCGGGTCCAGGGTCCAAATGGTAATATGCAAATGATGAGTGTTATAGATGCTTTACTATGTAGAATGGCAAACATGCGAAAGTGTTTTACCTGATTACTTAGTCACTAAACAACCTGCTCGGACAATATGAAAATATGAATATTCTACTAATATTCGAAAACTTTTCGTCTTATTCACGCAAATTTGTAACAACCCGAAAATCTGGGCCAGTTTAAAATTTTTATTTTGGCAATTTTAGCGAATCTTGTTTATTTAAAATGAATTATTTTAAATAAAATCGACGAGAAATTTATTTTGATAATTCAAACGTATATATTTATACGCATCGTCGTTGGAATATAAATATTTATATATAATTATAAATAGAATTGAAAATGGCGCGGTAGTTCGATAATTCGATTTCAAACTTCAATTGAATGTACCGGGTGCAAAACAATCCGGATTTTAGTGAAACCAAAAACAATAGGATCTAATTGATAATATCTTTCCAACGAATCCGAAAAATCGAAATTTCATAACGGGAATCAAAAGATATGTCCAGTTGAAAATTCTGAATAGTCGCTATGGAATTCAGGCCCTTAAAAATGGAAATTTTGCAAACGACCTCGGATTTCGACGAAACCACTTTTGTTGGGTTTGCAGTGTCAAGTTATTGCTGGGTTTCAAATTTCATAATTTTTCGAATCAATATGTGAGCGTGGCAAAGGAAAACGCGTTTGACCAGTTTTAGTTGATTTTAATCGACTGGAAATTGGCCATTTTTCTAACGGTCTCAGAATTCGATGAAACTAGTTTTGTTAGGACCGTATCGTCAATACGAAGCTAGAAAATATTTTTCTGCAATTTATAGAGTTCGTATGTGACCCCGGTAATTTGAAATGTACGTTTAAAATTCAATATAGTGATTTAAATGTAAGTTTAACGGAAACTGATTCAAACGATCGAATCAACATACGAAACATATCCCATTGTGTTCGGAATGGGGGTGAAACGCTATGGACGACAGGCAGTGGGCCTCGTTTCGAGGTCGTATGTAAAAGTCAACTTTTGGTTGAATTAAATAATTAAATAATAACAATAATAATAATAAAAAAAAACCTTTTCCCCTTATATCAGCCCTCCCGTTAAAAACTAAAATCAGAAAAAAAAAATCGTTTAGAAAGAAAAAAAACCTCGTGCCAGGAGATCGTCGCGTCGCCTCCAACCGACCCGCCACCGTCGGCCTAGCCGCCGTGCCCTCCCTCCGGTCTAGCGCCTCCCTAATCGGCTATCCCCCTCTTCTCCTTCTTCCTTTCTCCTTCTTCAAACTCGTGAAGCCCCCCTTTCCAGATCACCGCGCCGCACTGATGGAGGATGGCCATTGCCGCTCCTCCTCAGGCACCTCCCCTCCTCTTCGATTCGATCTCCTCCTTTCCCTCCCTTCTCTGAAAATCCTCACACCAAAGACCCCTAAAATCAGCTACCACCGCAAGATCCATCGACGAGCACCACGGTGCATAGCAGCCCTCCCCTTCGATTTCTACAGTAAGCTTTATAACTTTCCTTTTTATAAAGAACTGATTTTTAACTAGCTAAAGGACTGCTTTTTATTTAGTTAAAGAACTGATTTTTATTTGTATATGAACGATATAAAAATTAGACTTTTTAAATAAGGAAAGTTAGGATCTTTAATTGTATAACGTTGGGTTTTTATATGATAAAAGTTGTGATTTTTAGCTAAGAAAAGATATGATTTTTATATTAGAGAAGTAATAAAAATATGATTTTTATATAGTAGGGATTATAAAAATATAATTTTTATAAGGAAGAGAATATAAAAATACGATTTTTATATATATATAGCTTAAGTAAAAATATGATTTTTATATATTGAACAACATAGTAAAAATATGATTTTTTATATATTGAACAACATAGTAAAAATATGATTTTTTATATATTGAACAACATAGTAAAAATATGATTTTTATATGTTGAACTTCGAAATAAAAATATGATTTTTATATGTTGAACTTCGAAATAAAAATATGATTTTTATATGTTGAACTTCGAAATAAAAATATGATTTTTATATGTTGAACTTCGAAATAAAATTATGATTTTTATATATTGAATAGCGAAGTAAAAAATTCGATTTTTACATAGATAGTGAAAGCGGGCAACGAAGGTAACAAAAGGGCGAGAATGAAGAAGATTTATATCAAAGAAGAGTCAAGATGTTTGGATAACTATCGGTGAGAATTTCTCACCTTTCAATTTCCTTTTCTAATTATATATTTATACTAGGATGCAGACGGTGTTTAGTAGCACCCGACACAATCGTCCACAGACCATGGACTTGTTTGTTTGGTTGCATAGATTAGTTATATTATTTGATTGAAATTGAATTGTTTGGTGAAATGAATGGATTTGATTGATGTGTGAATGGTGTGGGCCTTCACTAGACCGGGGATAAGGCTAGGCCTCGTCCCGTTTCTAGTATCGTGCCGTTATGCCGCCGAAATTTTCTAAAATAAGTTAGAAAAATAAAAATATCATTTTATTTAAAGAATGAACCGAATAGGAATATTTCGATGTTGGAATAAAATGTTTTATCGTTAAAAATATAATTTTTAACGTGAATGTGAATAAATATTCATTTACAAACCAGACGGTTTGTTTATGTACACCTATTTGAAGGACATTGATTGGGACGATAAATTTCACACATCGCCCAACTGCACAAATAAAATCTGTGTTTGATTATTTGAAACCCCACACGGGTGTTAGGATGAAATTTGAAGTTCACTCATCCTGATTGATTAAATATGTCAATCGATTGATTGACAGGCTGTTATGAGCGTTAGATATCTATATTTGATGCTTATACAGTGTAGTGCACTTTGGTTGATGGTTGATTATTTTTCAATGCTATTATATACATGTGTTGTATGAAAATCCATATAATTAATATCATATGGTGATTGATTGGGCCTCATTCCAATTTAGAAAATAAAGAATATTATAAAATAAAGGTTCATGTGTTGACTGTACTCATCCGTTGAGATTAGTCATGTGTTGAACGAAATATTTTAATAATAAATTTTATATCTTTATCACTATAAAATAAAGGTTCATGTGTTGACTATACTCATCCGTTGAGATTAGTCATGTGTTGAACGAAATAATTTAACAAAAATAGTCACACGTGGACAGTACTCATTCGTTGAGATTAGTCGTGTGTTGACAAAAATAAATATTCATTTGTTGAATAGAATAAAGGAATATATGAAGCCGTGTTGATTAGATTGACGCCATTTTGACGTGAACGATATTTATATATCGATTTTATTGATTTCGAAATGAAATGAATTGAAAACGATTTCGAAATGAATTGAATTGAAAACGATTTCAAAATGAATTGAATTGAAAACGATTTCGACATGAATTGAATTAAAAACGATTTCGAAATGAATGGAATTGAAAACGATTTCGAAATGAATTGAATTAAAAAACGATTTCGAAATGAATTGAATTGAAAACGATTTCGAAATGAATAGAATTAAAAACGATTTCGAAATGAATGGAATTGAAAATGATTTCGAAATGAATTGAATTAAAAACGATTTCGAAATGAATTGAATTGAAAACGATTTCGAAATGAATTGAATTGAAAACGATTTCGAAATGAATTGAATTAAAAACGATTTCGAAATGAATGGAATTGAAAACGATTTCGAAATGAATTGAATTAAAAACGATTTCGAAATGAATTGAATTGAAAACGATTTCGAAATGAATTGAATTGAAAACGAATTCAAATTGAATTGGAAACGAATTCAAATTGAATTGAAAACGAATTGAAATGAATTCAAATTGAATTGAAATTTGAATTGAATAGAAATGAATTTTAAAACGAATTTATAAAGAAGAATTCAATTTTGATTTGAATTGAAAAGGAAGTTGGAATTGCTTTTGAAACGAATTTAAAACTATTTATATAATTCGTTTTAAATAGCAATCAACGAAATATATATTATATATATTATATATATAATATAATGGCCTGAATAGAACGCGCCGCACCGCGGCAGTTCGTAAATTTCGACCATTTATTTCAAACGGACATTACGGGAGATCCGACCGTCGGATTCTCCTGAAACCAGGAACCGTTGGGTTCGTATCGAAAAGTGCTTTCTAACGAATATTAGAAATTTGAAATCTAATGGTTGGATTTGGAATTATGTCCAAATCAAATTTGAAAAAGGTCGCTGTAAGTGCAGTTCGATGGCCATTAATGGAAATCGACTGTACAGGCCTTGATAAAATTATTAAAAATAGTAATAATTTGTGTAAAATCATAAGAAATTATTTAGAAGGAATTGGGATGAAAAACTCCATATTTGAAAAGATAAAAATAAATTTTTATCGAAATGAACTAGTTTTGAACTAGAATTATAATTCTATTTATTTTTAAATAAATAAATTGAATTTAAAAAGGGTTTTGAATATAACCAGAATATCCAATGATTGCATTGGAGTGGATTTGAATCGAAATTGTCTTCGGAATATTTCGATGTTGGAATTCGTGATTATACAGGTGTTGTTATGGAAATTTGAAAGATATTTATTTATATCGTTATTTCCAATACAACATTTGTTAGTCGTAGAATTTGATATTGAATATAAGCCGATATATTTTCTATTCAGAGCCTTGTATTGAATATCGAATGTGATTTGGGTTTGTCGTGAATGGTGTCTTCACTAACACTGTTCTTGAACCCAGTTGAGAAATGATTAAATCTTTTTATTTAGATTTAATGAAGTGAACCAATTAAATGATATTTAATTGGAATTGAATTGATATTGATTTTTGGGTTTATCGTGGACAGTGTTTTAAATAACCCTCGTTCTTTAACCCGATAATTAATGAATGTGATTTTGGGTTTATCGTGAACTGTGTTTTAAATGACACCGATTCTTTAACCCAGTTAAAGATTAAAAGTAAGTGGAGTTTTAATGAATCTTTAATTAGATTGAAATGACCGAGAATGGAGTAACACCAGTTTTGCTCCAGGCGATAGTTAAATCTTTAATTAGATTTGAACGTGAAATGGTAATTGAATTTACCGATAACACTGTGGTGTTAGATATGAAGTATTACCAGTTTTACTTCATGGGATGAATAGGTTGGGATGGGGAAATTAAAATAAATGATTACTTCGGTAAGGTTCGCTAATCCCGACTAGTTTGAATTGAGATTCAAAAATAGAATAAAGAATAAATTCAAGGAATTTATCTTGGATAAAATTAATGGGAACCTTTCCCTATGAATGTGGAATTTAGAAACTAATTGTCGGTTAGCCAAGCAGAATGGTTTTCTGGATATTGATCTGATGTTGGTTTCGGCCTTCGGGGTTAATATTTTAGGGAATTATTCTCTTGATTAATTTACGGTTAGTGACTAATGAATTGGAATGAGGCGTATGTTGTGTTTGTGTAACACTTATTTAAAATATACGCGAGTTATTCGGAAAGACCGGGTTTATCCCATTCTGAATAACTGATACGACGATAAGTCGAAGATGAAGACGATGGTCGAAGACCGGAGGTCTTCACGTCGTTTGGGTAATTACTGATGATCTTGATTGGGCTGTACACCCAAGAAGATGGAAACAGTTAGTGATCGTCCAGACGTACTTGGAGATCGATGGAGATGCGGGGTACTAGGTGCCTCCGGTTTCGTTCAGACCCAGAACGAACTTGTAAATGGACTGTGTGTCTGACATTGGATTTTAGTCCGTGTGATTGATCTCTATTAAATATATATCTGTTTGGCGGCGGAGAATTTATTCTCTTGCTTAACGCCCTTCTCTGAGACGTACGAGCTAAGGGGTTATATATTGATGGATATCAAACGCATGGAGTGAATTGCCTGTGTGGCATGCCTAAGTGGCAACTGATCAAGGCTTCTGTTGAAAAGCAAAGTATTGTGGTGATGATCAAAGCACGGCCTTTGTGGCGTAGCTTTGTGTAACGTTTGCTTCGCGAGTTTCACACCCGGTATGAACCAAAAAGGGAGACGTACGTCCGGGAGGGCATGCGTTTCTTTCTAGCTAGAAGTGGCGTCAGTGGTTTTACACGCCCTGACGAGTTTGACTTATGTGGTTGTTGCTGTTGCGAGGCGCCTCGGTTATATCGGTTTCGGCCGATGCATTCTGGTCGGCTGACGGACCAGACTTACACCCCATAGGGTGGGGAGACGTAGTGTTCAGGCATAATAATCCACATCGGTGGACCGGCCCTGAGGATCCAAGGGGCAGTTGCGGCTGTTCCTGAGGGGCGGGCTAGAGCGTCTCGAATCGGTTGAGGACTATCTTTTGCCTCAGTTCATAGACGGAAATCCAATTTCCAAATACGTGACATTTGCGGTTTTATTTGTAGAGCCTAGTATGGCGACATAGTGGGATGGGGCGCTCATGCCGCCTATGATTGATACTTATGATTTGAAGTTGTTTTATACACTATGCACTTATAATAGTATCAAACGATTTGTTTTAAACGTATCAAGCATTCTTTGGCTGTTATAAGGGAAAACCCTATCCTCGGCTGCGTTGCATTGTGTGATGGGACCTGGGTCTTATAACAGCTTCATTTTTCTTTATTTAGCATTGCGTTGTTTGTTTTATGCACTGGTATTCTTGGGAGGAAACCCGTTCCGTGTTATACGGCGTGGTCCCTTGATTTACCTAACTTTTAAAATAAAGAATAATAACTGTTTTAGTTCTCACACCAGTCACATGACTGACCTGGAGTTTATTGTTTTAACCTAAACTCTGGGTGCCCTTATTTTGACACGGGCAGCTAGTAGTTTTGGTTTTGCAGATTTATATTCACAGGATCCTGGTTTACAGCTGGAACGATATCCGGGAAGCTTTGTATCCGCATATCTACTTCTAGTTGTGTATTGTATTATTTTCCGCTGCGATGTATTTAAATGTAATTTAAATCTCTGTTATTTCTATGTAATATTCATTTATACTCTGTATATTCTTGTAATCTTATGCACTGTTGTAATATACAATGAAATGTTCTTTAGTATGCGTTCTGTTGTGGCTTATTCTCGAACTATCCGATACTTTCCTTTACGGGGAAGTTACGGGTTTTCACAGTTGGTATCAGAGCTTTGGTTTACAAAGCTCAGAGAACAAGACACATTAGAACCATATGAAAGAATTCATCAGATATTGGATTAGTAATATCCAATGGAATGACTCGTTAGAGATCGGATCAGTAGTATCCTAGAACGAGTGTGAAGAGTATATTTTTTTGAAAATGGAAACAAATTTTTGTTTTGAAAATTTAAGTCAATTATACGTATTTGATTATTTATTTACATTGATTTGGACAATCAAATACATAGAGATTTTAGTATACATCTGATCCACGTGTATTGAAGCCTCAAATATATTCGATAGATACAGAATCACACTCTAGTCGCTCGGATATGATTCTAATGATTGACGCGTCATCATTAGAATTTATTTTCGTGTTTCGAAGGTGAGATTTCTATATATTTCCTATTGACTGGTTTGAGAACCAAAATTAGATAGGGCTTATTGTTGTGAATTGGCATCAAAAACATGATTTTTGTACATGTATCAGAATTATGAATTTGAAACTCTAATTCACTAATTGATTGATGTTTGTGTTGTTTGTTTATTTGTTTGACAATTTTGAACCATTTAGCCTAATTGAACCAAATATTGAATTATATTGAAAATTGGTTGCGTTTGCTTGCATATACTTGTACTTACCTTGAACAGGTCATAGCAAAGAGGCTAGAGCCGAAGAATAAAATTTGTTTGCCCGACAAATAGGTACATGTTTACTACATAATTTACTGTTTTGTTTGGGTGATGATGATTTTATGAGCCTATTGGCTAGCCGCTTGGCTTTTTCTTTTTCTTTTTGAGACCTGAAGGACCGGGGAAGCTATTTGAAATTCCCCGATGCTCCCGGTGCAGGGGAGGTTATGGCGAAATTTTTCAAAAATTTAGGGTGTTAGCCAAATTTTTGAGATTTTGAAAATTCTCAGAAACTGAAAAGTTGGAGAATGAAAGCCAGATCGAACGTAGAGTTGATTAATCAAACCACTTTCGACTTTGTTCCTTTTCGGGGACGAAAAGTTTTAAGTGGGGGAGATTGTAACAACCCGAAAATCTGGGCCAGTTTAAAAATTTTATTTTGGCAATTTTAGCGAATTTTGTTTATTTAAAATGAATTATTTTAAATAAAATCGACGAGAAATTTATTTTGAATATAATTCAAACGTATATATTTATACGCGTCGTTGTTGGAATATAAATATTTATATATAATTATAAATAGAATTGAAAATGGCGCGGTAGTTCGATAATTCGATTTCAAACTTCAATTGAATGTACCGGGTGCAAAACAATCCGGATTTTAGTGAAACCAAAAACAATAGGATCTAATTGATAATATCTTTCCAACGAATCCGAAAAATCGAAATTTCATAACGGGAATCAAAAGATATGTCCAGTTGAAAATTCTGAATAGTCGCTATGGAATTCAGGCCCTTAAGAATGGAAATTTTGCAAACGACCTCGGATTTCGACGAAACCACTTTTTTTGGGTCCGCAGTGTCAAGTTACTGCTGGGTTTCAAATTTCATAATTTTTAGAATCAATATGTGAGCGTGGCAAAGGAAAACGCGTTTGACCAGTTTTAGTTGATTTTAATCGACTGGAAATTGGCCATTTTTCTAACGGTCTCAGAATTCGACGAAACTAGTTTTGTTAGGACCGTATCGTCAATACGAAGCTAGAAAATATTTTTCTGCAATTTATAGAGTTCGTATGTGACCCCGGTAATTTGAAATGTACGTTTAAAATTCAATATAGTGATTTAAATGTAAGTTTAACGGAAACTGATTCAAACGATCGAATCAACATACGAAACATATCCCATTGTGTTCGAAATGGGGGTGAAACACTATGGACGACAGGCAGTGGGCCTCGTTTCGAGGTCGTATGTAAAAGTCAACTTTTGGTTGAATTAAATAATTAAATAATAAAAATAATAAAAAAAAACCTTTTCCCCTTATATCAGCCCCCCCCCCCCCCCCCGTTAAAAACTAAAATCAGAAGAAAAAAAAATCATTTAGAAAGAAAAAAAATCCTCGTGCCAGGAGATCGTCGCGCCGCCTCCAACCGACCCGCCACCGTCGGCCTAGCCGCCGTGCCCTCCCTCCGGTCTAGCGCCTCCCTAATCGGCCATCCCCCTCTTCTCCTTCTTCCTTTCTCCTTCTTCAAACTCGTGAAGCCCCCCTTTTCAGATCACCGCGCCGCACTGATGGAGGATGGTCATTGCCGCTCCTCCTCAGGCACCTCCCCCCTCTTCGATTCGATCTCCTCCTTTCCCTCCCTTCTCTGAAAATCCTCACACTAAAGACCCCTAAAATCAGCTGCCACCGCAAGATCCATCGACGAGCACCACGGTGCATAGCAGCCCTCCCCTTCGATTTCTACAGTAAGCTTTATAACTTTCCTTTTTATAAAGAACTGATTTTTAACTAGCTAAAGGACTGCTTTTTATTTAGTTAAAGAACTGATTTTTATTTGTATATGAACGATATAAAAATTAGACTTTTTAAATAAGGAAAGTTAGGATCTTTAATTGTATAACGTTGGGTTTTTATATGATAAAAGTTGTGATTTTTAGCTAAGAAAAGATATGATTTTTATATTAGAGAAGTAATAAAAATATGATTTTTATATAGTAGGGATTATAAAAATATAATTTTTATAAGGAAGAGAATATAAAAATACGATTTTTATATATATATAGCTTAAGTAAAAATATGATTTTTATATATTGAACAACATAGTAAAAATATGATTTTTTATATATTGAACAACATAGTAAAAATATGATTTTTTATATATTGAACAACATAGTAAAAATATGATTTTTATATGTTGAACTTCGAAATAAAAATATGATTTTTATATGTTGAACTTCGAAATAAAAATATGATTTTTATATGTTGAACTTCGAAATAAAAATATGATTTTTATATGTTGAACTTCGAAATAAAAATATGATTTTTATATATTGAATAGCGAAGTAAAAAATCGATTTTTACATAGATAGTGAAAGCGGGCAACGAAGGTAACAAAAGGGCGAGAACGAAGAAGATTTATATCAAAGAAGAGTCAAGATGTTTGGATAGCTATCGGTGAGAATTTCTCACCTTTCCATTTCCTTTTCTAATTATATATTTATACTAGGATGCAGACGGTGTTTAGCAGCACCCGACACAATTGTCCACAGACCATGGACTTGTTTGTTTGGTTGCATAGATTAGTTATATTATTTGATTGAAATTGAATTTTTTGGTGAAATGAATGGATTTGATTGATGTGTGAATGGCGTGGGCCTTCACTAGACCGGGGATAAGGCTAGGCCTCGTCCCGTTTCTAGTATCGTGCCGTTATGCCGCCGAAATTTTCTAAAATAAGTTAGAAAAATAAAAATATCATTTTATTTAAAGAATGAACCAAATAGGAATATTTCGATGTTGGAATAAAATGTTTTATCGTTAAAAATATAATTTTTAACGTGAATGTGAATAAATATTCATTTACAAACCAGACGGTTTGTTTATGTACACTTATTTGAAGGACATTGATTGGAACGATAAATTTCACACATCGCCCAACTGCACAAATAAAATATGTGTTTGATTATTTGAAACCCCACACGGGTGTTGGGATGAAATTTGAAGTTCACTCATCCTGATTGATTAAATATGTCAATCGATTGATTGACAGGCTGTTATGAGCGTTAGATATCTATATTTGATGCTTATACAGTGTAGTGCACTTTGGTTGATGGTTGATTATTTTTCAATGCTATTATATACATGTGTTGTATGAAAATCCATATAATTAATATCATATGGTGATTGATTGGGCCTCATTCCAATTTAGAAAATAAAAAATATTATAAAATAAAGGTTCATGTGTTGACTGTACTCATCCGCTGAGATTAGTCATGTGTTGAACGAAATATTTTAATAATAAATTTTATATCTTTATCACTATAAAATAAAGGTTCATGTGTTGACTATACTCATCCGTTGAGATTAGTCATGTGTTGAACGAAATAATTTAACAAAAATAGTCACACGTGGACAGTACTCATTCGTTGAGATTAGTCGTGTGTTGACAAAAATAAATATTCATTTGTTGAATAGAATAAAGGAATATATGAAGCCGTGTTGATTAGATTGACGCCATTTTGACGTGAACGATATTTATATATCGATTTTATTGATTTCGAAATGAAATGAATTGAAAACGATTTCGAAATGAATTGAATTGAAAACGATTTCGAAATGAATTGAATTGAAAACGATTTCGAAATGAATTGAATTAAAAACGATTTCGAAATGAATGGAATTGAAAACGATTTCGAAATGAATTGAATTAAAAAACGATTTCGAAATGAATTGAATTGAAAACAATTTCGAAATGAAAATGAATGGAATTGAAAACGATTTCGAAATGAATTGAATTAAAAACGATTTCGAAATGAATTGAATTGAAAACGATTTCGAAATGAATTGAATTGAAAACGATTTCGAAATGAATTGAATTAAAAACGATTTCGAAATGAATGGAATTGAAAACGATTTCGAAATGAATTGAATTAAAAACGATTTCGAAACGAATTGAATTGAAAACGATTTCGAAATGAATTGAATTGAAAATGAATTCAAATTGAATTGGAAACGAATTCAAATTGAATTGAAAACGAATTGAAATGAATTCAAATTGAATTGAAATTTGAATTGAATAGAAATGAATTTTAAAACGAATTTATAAAGAAGAATTCAATTTTGATTTGAATTGAAAAGGAAGTTGAAATTGCTTTTGAAACGAATTTAAAACTATTTATATAATTCGTTTTAAATAGCAATCGACGAAATATATATTATATATATTATATATATAATATAATGGCCTGAATAGAACGCGCCGCGCCGCGGTAGTTCGTAAATTTCGACCATTTATTTCAAACGGACATTACGGGAGATCCGACCGTCGGATTCTCCTGAAACCGGAACCGTTGGTTTCGTATCGAAAAGAGCTTTCTAACGAATATTAGAAATTTGAAATCTAACGGTTTGATTTGGAATTATGTCCAAATCAAATTTGAAAAAGGTCGCTGTAAGTGCAGTTCGATGGCCATTGATGGAAATCGACTGTACAGGCCTTGATAAAATTATTAAAAATAGTAATAATTTGTGTAAAATCATAAGAAATGATTTAGAAGGAATTGGGATGAAAAACTCCATATTTGAAAAGATAAAAATAAATTTTTATCGAAATGAACTAGTTTTGAACTAGAATTATAATTCTATTTATTTTTAAATAAATAAATTGAATTTAAAAAGGGTTTTGAATATAACCAGAATATCCAATGATTGCATTGGAGTGGATTTGAATCGAAATTGTCTTCGGAATATTTCGATGTTGGAATTCGTGATTATACAGGTGTTGTTATGGAAATTTGAAAGATATTTATTTATATCGTTATTTCCAATACGACATTTGTTAGTCGTAGAATTTGATATTGAATATAAGCCGATATATTTTCTATTCAGAGCCTTGTATTGAATATCGAATGTGATTTGGGTTTGTCGTGAATGGTGTCTTCACTAACACTGTTCTTGAACCCAGTTGAGAAATGATTAAATCTTTTTATTTAGATTTAATGAAGTGAACCAATTAAATGATATTTAATTGGAATTGAATTGATATTGATTTTTGGGTTTATCGTGGACAGTGTTTTAAATAACCCTCGTTCTTTAACCCGATAATTAATGAATGTGATTTTGGGTTTATCGTGAACTGTGTTTTAAATGACACTGATTCTTTAACCCAGTTAAAGATTAAAACTAAGTGGAGTTTTAATGAATCTTTAATTAGATTGAAATGACCGAGAATGGAGTAGCACCAGTTTTGCTCCAGGCGATAGTTAAATCTTTAATTAGATTTGAACGTGAAATGGTAATTGAATTTACCGATAACACTGTGGTGTTAGATATGAAGTATTACCAGTTTTACTTCATGGGATGAATAGGTTGGGATGGGGGAAATTAAAATAAATGATTACTTCGGTAAGGTTCGCTAATCCCGACTAGTTTGAATTGAGATTCAAAAATAGAATAAAGAATAAATTCAAGGAATTTATCTTGGATAAAATTAATGGGAACCTTTCCCTATGAATGTGGAATTTAGAAACTAACTGTCGGTTAGCCAAGCAGAATGGTTTTCTGGATATTGATCTGATGTTGGTTTCGGCCTTCGGGGATAATATTTTAGGGAATTATTCTCTTGATTAATTTACGGTTAGTGACTAATGAATTGGAATGAGGCGTATGTTGTGTTTGTGTAACACTTATTTAAAATATACGCGAGTTATTCGGAAAGACCGGGTTTATCCCATTCTGAATAACTGATACGACGATAAGTCGAAGATGAAGACGATGGTCGAAGACCGGAGGTCTTCACGTCGTTTGGGTAATTACTGATGATCTTAATTGGGCTGTACACCCAAGAAGATGGAAACAGTTAGTGATCGTCCAGACGTACTTGGAGATCGATGGAGATGCGGGGTACTAGGTGCCTCCGGTTTCGTTCAGACCCAGAACGAACTTGTAAATGGACTGTGTGTCTGACATTGGATTTTAGTCCGTGTGATTAATCTCTATTAAATATATATCTGTTTGGCGGCGGAGAATTTATTCTCTTGCTTAACGCCCTTCTCTAAGACGTACGAGCTCAGGGGTTATATATTGATGGATATCAAACGCATGGAGTGAATTGCTTGTGTGGCATGCCTAAGTGGCAACTGATCGAGGCTTCTGTTGAAAAGCAAAGTCTTGTGGTGATGATCAAAGCACGGCCTTTGTGGCTTAGCTTTGTGTAACGTTTGCTTCGCGAGTTTCACACCCGGTATGAACCAAAAACGGGAGACGGACGTCAGGGAGGGCATGCGTTTCTTTCTAGCTAGAAGTGGCGTCAGTGGTTTTACACGCCCTGACGAGTTTGACTTATGTGGTTGTTGCTGTTGCGAGGCGCCTCGGTTATATCGGTTTCGGTCGATGCATTCTGGTCGGCTGACGGACCAGACTTACACCCCATAGGGTGGGGAGACGTAGTGTTCAGGCATAATAATCCACATCGGTGGACCGGCCCTGAGGATCCAAGGGGCAGTTGCAGCTGTTCCTGAGGGGCGGGCTAGAGCGTCTCGAATCGGTTGAGGACTATCTTTTGCCTCGGTTCATAGACGGAAATCCAATTTCCAAATACGTGACATTTGCGGTTTTATTTGTAGAGCCTAGTATGGCGACATAGTGGGATGGGGCGCTCATGCCGCCTATGATTGATACTTATGATTTGAAGTTGTTTTATACACTATGCACTTATAATAGTATCAAACGATTTGTTTTAAACGTATCAAGCATTCTTTGGCTGTTATAAGGGAAAACCCTATCCTCGGCTGCGTTGCATTGTGTGATGGGACCTGGGTCTTATAACAGCTTCATTTTTCTTTATTTAGCATTGCGCTGTTTGTTTTATGCACTGGTATTCTAGGGAGGAAACCCGTTCCGTGTTATACTGCGTGGTCCCTTGATTTACCTAACTTTTAAAATAAAGAATAATAACTGTTTTAGTTCTCACACCAGTCACATGACTGACCTGGAGTTTATTGTTTTAACCTAAACTCTGGGAGCCCTTATTTTGACACGGGCAGCTAGTAGTTTTGGTTTTGCAGATTTATATTCACAGGATCCTGGTTTACAGCTGGAACGATATCCGGAAAGCTTTGTATCCGTATATCTACTTCTAGTTGTGTATTGTATTATTTTCCTCTGCGATGTATTTAAATGTAATTTAAATCTCTGTTATTTCTGTGTAATATTCATTTATACTCTGTATATTCTTGTAATCTGATGCATTGTTGTAATATACAATGAAATGTTCTTCAGTATGCGTTCTGTTGTGGCTTGTTCTTGAACTATCCGACACTTTCCTTTACGGGGAAGTTACGGGTTTTCACAGTTGGTATCAGAGCTTTGGTTTACAAAGCTCAGAGAACAAGACACATTAGAACCATATGAAAGAATTCATCAGATATTGGATTAGTAATATCCAATGGAATGACTCGTTAGAGATGGGATCAGTAGTATCCTAGAACGAGTGTGAAGAGTATATTTTTGAAAATGGAAACAAATTTTTGTTTTGAAAATTTAAGTCAATTATACGTATTTGATTATTTATTTACATTGATTTGGACAATCAAATATATAGAGATTTTAGTATACGTCTGATCCACGTGTATTGAAGCCTCAAATATATTCGATAGATACAGAATCACACTCTAGTCGCTCGGATATGATTCTAATGATTGACGCGTCATCATTAGAATTTATTTTCGTGTTTCGAAGGTGAGATTTCTATATATTTCCTATTGACTGGCGTGAGAACCAAAATTAGATAGGGCTTATTGTTGTGAATTGGCATCAAAAACATGATTTTTGTACATGTATTAGAATTATGAATTTGAAACTCTAATTCACTAATTGATTGATGTTTGTGTTGTTTGTTTATTTGTTTGACAATTTTGAACCATTTAGCCTAATTGAACCAAATATTGAATTATATTGAAAATTGGTTGCGTTTGCTTGCATATACTTGTACTTACCTTAAACAGGTCATAGCAAAGAGGCTAGAGCCGAAGAATAAAATTTGTTTGCCCGACAAATAGGTACATGTTTACTACATAATTTACTGTTTTGTTTGGGTGATGATGATTTTATGAGCCTATTGGCTAGCCGCTTGGCTTTTTCTTTTTCTTTTTGAGATCTGAAGGACCGGGGAAGCTATTTGAAATTCCCCGATGCTCCCGGTGCAGGGGAGGTTATGGCGAAATTTTTCAAAAATTTAGGGTGTTAGCCAAATTTTTGAGATTTTGAAAATTCTCAGAAACTGAAAAGTTGGAGAATGAAAGCCAGATCGAACGTAGAGTTGATTAATCAAACCACTTTCGACTTTATTCCTTTTCGGGGACGAAAAGTTTTAAGTGGGGGAGATTGTAACAACCCGAAAATCTGGGCCAGTTTAAAATTTTTATTTTGGCAATTTTAGCGAATTTTGTTTATTTAAAATGAATTATTTTAAATAAAATCGACGAGAAATTTATTTTGAATATAATTCAAATGTATATATTTATACGCGTCGTCGTTGGAATATAAATATTTATATATAATTATAAATAGAATTGAAAATGGCGCGGTAGTTCGATAATTCGATTTCAAACTTCAATTGAATGTACTGGGTGCAAAACAATCCGGATTTTAGTGAAACCAAAAACAATAGGATCTAATTGATAATATCTTTCCAACGAATCCGAAAAATCGAAATTTCATAACGGGAATCAAAAGATATGTGTAGTTGAAAATTCTGAATAGTCGCTATGGAATTCAGGCCCTTAAAAATGGAAATTTTGCAAACGACCTCGGATTTGAAATGGTAGAGTTTCAAACATGCGGTGGTATTTTACCTGATTACTTGAGCACCAAGAAACCTACTTTTTCGATGCAAACATCAAAGTTTCACTTATATTTTGAAACTTTCTTGATCTTATTGGCGCGGATCCAAGGTCTAAACGGTAATATGCAAATGATGAGTGTTATAGATGCTATAAAATGTAGAATGACAAACATGCGGAAGTGTTCTACCAGATTATTTAGTCCCTAAGCAACCTGCTCGGTCAATATGAAAATATGAATATTCTACTAATATTTAAAAACTTTTTCGTCTTATTCACGCAATTTCTACTCCTAAAGTCGAAACTTATTTTTAAAAGCACTGTTATTCAATGATGAGTGTTATATGTATTTGAAATGGTAGAGTTTCAAACATGCGGCAGTGTTTTACCTGATTACTTGAGCACCAAGAAACCTACTTATTCGATGCAAACATCAAAGTTTCAATTATATTTTGAAACTTTCTTGATCTTATTCGCGCGGATCCAGGGTCCAAATGGTAATATGCAAATGATGAGTGTTATAGATGCTTTAAAATGTAGAATGGCAAACATGCGGCAGTGTTCTACCTGATTACTTATTCACTAAGCAACCTGCTCGGTCAATATGAAAATATGAATATTCTACTAATATTCGAAAACTTTTTCGTCTTATTCACGCGAATTCTACTCCCAAAGTCAAAACGTGTTTTTAAAAGCACTATTATTTAATGATGAGTGTTATATGTATTTGAAATGGTAGAGTTTCAAACATGCGGTGGAATTTTACCTGATTACTTAGGCACCAAGAAACCTACTTATTCGATACAAACATCAAAGTTTCACTTATATTTTGAAACTTTCTTGATCATATTGGCGCGGATCCAGGTTCCAAACGGTAATACGAAAATGGTGAGTGTTATAGATGCTTTAAAATGTAGAATGGCAAACATGCGGAAGTGTTTTACCTGATTACTTAGTCGCTAAGCAACTTGCTCGGACAATATGAAAATATGAATATTCTACTAATATTCGAAAAAAATTCGTCTTATTCACGCGAATTCTACTCCCAAAGTCGAAACGGGTTTTTAAACGCACTATTATTTAATGATGAGTGTTATATGTATTTGAAATGGTAGAGTTTCAAACATGCGGTGGTATTTTACCTGATTACTTGAGCACCAAGAAACCTATTTTTCGATGCAAACATCAAAGTTTCACTTATATTTTGAAACTTTCTTGATCTTATTGGCGCGGATCCAAGATCCAAACGGTAATTTGCAAATGATGAGTGTTATAGATGCTTTAAAATATAGAATGACAAACATGCGGCAGTGTTTTAGCTGATAACTTAGTCATTAAGCAACCTACCCGGTCAATATGAAAATATGAATATTCTACTAATATTCAAAAACTTTTCGTCTTATTCACGCAAATTCAACTCCCAAAGTCGTAACGTGTTTTTAACAGCATTATTATTTAATGATGAGTGTTATATGTATTTGAAATGGTAGAGTTTCAAACATGCGGCAGTGTTTTACATGATTACTTGAGCACCAAGAAACCTACTTATTCGATGCAAACATCAAAGTTTCACTTATATTTTGAAACTTTCTTGATCTTATTGGCGCGGATCCAGGGTCCAAACGGTAATATGCAAATGATGAGTGTTATAGATGTTTATAAAATGTAGAATGACAAATACGCGGCAGTGTTTTAGCTGATTACTTAGTCACTAAGCAACCTGCTCGGTCAATATGAAAATATGAATATTCTACTAATATTCGAGAACTTTTTCATCTTATTCACGTAAATTCTACTCTCAAAGTCGAAACATGTTTTTAAAAGCACTATTATTTAATGATGAGTGTTATATGTATTTGAAATGTTAGAGTTTCAAACATACGGCAGTGTTTTACCTGATTACTTGAGCACCAAGAAACCTACTTATTCGATGCAAACATCAAAGTTTCACTTATATTTTGAAACTTTCTTGATCTTATTGGAGCGGATCCTAGGTCCAAATGGTAATATGCAAATGATGAGTGTTATAGATGCTTTAAAAATGTAGAATGACAAACATGCGGCAGTGTTTTAGCTGATTACTTAGTCATTAAGCAACCTGCTCGGTCAATATGAAAATATGAATATTCTAATAATATTCGAATACTTTTTCTTCTTATTCACGTAAATTCTACTCCCAAAGTCGAAACGTGTTTTTAAAAGCACTATCATTTAATGATGAGTGTTATATGTATTTGAAATGGTAGAGTTTCAAACATGCGACAGTGTTTTACTTGATTACTTGAGCACTAATAAACCTACTTTTTCAATGCAAACATCAAAGTTTCACATATATTTTGAAACTTTCTTGATCTTATTGGCGCGGATCCAGGGTCCAAACGGTAATATGCAAATGATGAGTGTTATAGATGATTTACTATGTAGAATGGCAAACATGCGGAAGTGTTTTACCTGATTTCTTAGTCACTAAGCAACCTGCTCGGTCAATATGAAAATATGAATATTCTACTAATATTTGAAAACTTTTTCGTCTTATTCACGCAAATTCTACTCCCAAAGTCGAAACGTGATTTTAAAAGCACTATTATTTAATGAAGAGTCTTATATGTATTTGAAATGGTAGAGTTTCAAACATGCGGTGGTGTTTTACTTGATAAATTGAGCACCAAGAAACCTACTTATTCGATGCAAACATCAAAGTTTCACATATATTTTGAAACTTTCTTGATCTTATTGGCGCGGATCAAGGGTCCAAACGGTAATATGCAAATGAGGAGTGTTATAGATGCTTTAAAATGTAGAATGGCAAACATGCGGAAGTGTTTTACCTGATTACTTAGTCACTAAACAACCTGCTCGGACAATATGAAAATATGAATATTCTACTAATATTCGAAAACATTTCGTCTTATTCACGCAAATTCTACTCCCAAAGTCGAAACGTGTTTTTAAAAGAACTATTATTTAATGATGAGTGTTATATGTATTTGAAATGGTAGAGTTTCAGACATGCGACAGTGTTTTACCTGAATACTTGAGCACCAAGAAACCTAATTTTTCGATGCAAACATCAAATTTTCACTTATATTTTGAAACTTTCTTGATCTTATTGGCGCGGATCCAGTGTCTAAACGGTATTATGCAAATGATGAGTGTTGTAGATGCTTTAAAATGTAGAATGGCAAACATTCGGAAGTGTTTTACCAGATTACTTAGTCACTAAGCAACCTGCTCGGTCAATATGAAAATATGAATATTCTACTAATATTTGAAAACTTTTTCGTCTTATTCACGCAAATTCAACTCCCAAATCGAAACTTCAATTTAAAAGCACTATTATTCAATGATGAGTGTTATATGTATTTGAAATGGTAGAGTTTCAAACATGCGGCAGTGTTTTTCTTGATTACTTGAGCATCAAGAAACCTACTTATTCGTTGCAAACATCAAATTTTCACTTATATTTTGAATCTTTCTTGATCTTATTGGCACGGATCCAGTGTCCAAACGGTATTATGCAAATGATGAGTGTTATAGATGCTTTAAAATGTAGAATGACAAACATGCGGAAGTGTTTTACCAGATTACTTAGTCACTAAGCAACCTGCTCGGTCAATATGAAAATATGAATATTCTACTAATATTTGAAAACTTTTTCGTCTTATTCACGCAAATTCAACTCCCAAATCGAAACTTACATTTAAAAGCACTATTATTTAATGATGAGTGTTTTATGAATTTGAAATGGTAGAGTTTCAAACATGCGGTGGTATTTTACCTAATTACTTGAGCTTCAAGAAACCTACTTATTTGTTGCAAACATCAAAGTTTCACTTATATTTTGAAACTTTCTTGATCTTATTCGCGCGGATCCAGGGTCCAAACGGTAATATGCAAATGATGAGTGTTATAGATGCTTTAAAATGTAGAATGTCAAACATGCGGCAGTGTTTTACCTGATTACTTAGTCACTAAGCAACTTGCTCAGTCAATATGAAAATATGAATACTCTACTAATATTCGAAAACTTTTCGTCTTATTCACGCAAATTCTACTCCCAAAGTCGAAACGTGTTTTTAAAAGCACTGTTATTTAATGATGAGTGTTATTTGTATTTGAAATGGTAGAGTTTCAAACATGCGGCAGTGTTTTACCTGATTACTTGAGCACCAAGAAACCTACTTATTCGATGCAAACATCAAAGTTTCACTTATATTTTGAAACTTTCTTGATCTTATTGGCGCGGATCCAGGGTCCAAACGGTAATATGCAAATGTTGAGTGTTATAAATGTTTTTAAAATGTAGAATGACAAATACGCGGTAGTGTTTTAGCTGATTACTTAGTCATTAAGCAACCTGCTCGGTCAATATGAAAATATGAATATTCTACTAATATTCGAAAACTTTTTCGTCTTATTCACGTAAATTCTACTCTCAAAGTCGAAACGTGTTTTTAAAAGCACTATTATTTAATGATGAGTGTTATATGTATTTGAAATGGTAGAGTTTCAAACATGCGGCAGTGTTTTACCTGATTACTTGAGCACCAAAAAACTACTTATTCGACGCAAACATCAAAGTTTCACTTATATTTTGAAACTTTCTTGATCTTGTTGGAGCGGATCCTTGGTCCAAATGGTAATATGCAAATGATGAGTGTTATAGATGCTTTAAAAATGTAGAATGACAAACATGCGGCAGTGTTTTAGCTGATTACTTAGTCACTAAGCAACCTGCTCGGTCAATATGAAAATATGAATATTCTAATAATATTCGAATATTTTTTCGTCTTATTCACGTAAATTCTACTCCCAAAGTCGAAACGTGTTTTTAAAAGCACTATCATTTAATGATGAGTGTTATATGTATTTGAAATGGTAGAGTTTCAAACATGCGACAGTGTTTTACCTGATTACTTGAGCACTAATAGACCTACTTTTTCGATGCAAACATCAAAGTTTCACATATATTTTGAAACTTTCTTAATCTTATTGGCGCGGATCCAGGGTCCAAACGGTAATATGCAAATGATGAGTGTTATAGAAGCTTTACTATGTAGAATGGCAAACATGCGGAAGTGTTTTACCTGATTACTTAGTCACTAAGCAACCTGCTCGGTCAATATGAAAATATGAATATTCTACTAATATTTGAAAACTTTTTCGTCTTATTCACGCAAATTCTACTCCCAAAGTCGAAACATGATTTTAAAGGCACTATTATTTAATGAAGAGTCTTATATGTATTTGAAATGGTAGAGTTTCAAACATGCGGCGGTGTTTTACTTGATAACTTGAGCACCAAGAAACCTACTTATTCAATGCAAACATCAACGTTTCACATATATTTTGAAACTTTCTTGATCTTATTCGCGTGGATCAAGGGTCCAAACGGTAATATGCAAATGAGGAGTGTTATAGATGTTTTAAAATGTAGAATGGCAAACATGCGGATGTGTTTTACCTGATTACTTAGTCACTAAACAACCTGCTCGGACAATATGAAAATATGAATATTCTACTAATATTCGAAAACATTTCGTCTTATTCACGCAAATTCTACTCCCAAAGACGAAACGTGTTTTTAAAAGCACTATTATTTAATGATGAGTGTTATACGTATTTGAAATGGTAGAGTTTCAGACATGCGACAGTGTTTTACCTGATTACTTGAGCACCAAGAAACCTAATTTTTCGATGCAAACATCAAATTTTCACTTATATTTTGAAACTTTCTTGATCTTATTGGCGCGGATCCAGTGTCTAAACGGTATTATGCAAATGATGAGTGTTGTAGATGCTTTAAAATGTAGAATGGCAAACATGCAGAAGCGTTTTACTATATTACTTAGTCACTAGCAACCTGCTCGGTCAATGTGAAAATATGAATATTCTACTAATATTTGAAAACTTTTTCGTCTTATTCACGCAAATTCAACTCCCAAATCGAAACTTACATTTAAAAGCACTATTATTCAATGATGACTGTTATATGTATTTGAAATGGTAGAGTTTCAAACATGCGGCAGTGTTTTACTTGATTACTTGAGCATCAAGAAACCTACTTATTCGTTGCAAACATCAAATTTTCACTTATATTTTGAATCTTTCTTGATCTTATTGGCACGGATCCAGTGTCCAAACGGTATTATGCAAATGATGAGTGTTATAGATACTTTAAAATGTAGAATGGCAAACATGCGGAAGTGTTTTACCAGATTACTTAGTCACTAAGCAACCTGCTCGGTCAATATGAAAATATGAATATTCTACTAATATTTGAAAACTTTTTCGTCTTATTCACGCAAATTCAACTCCCAAATCGAAACTTACATTTAAAAGCACTATTATTTAATGATGAGTGTTATATGAATTTGAAATGGTAGAGTTTCAAACATGCTGTGGTATTTTACCTGATTACTTGAGCATCAAGAAACCTACTTATTCGTTGCAAACATCAAAGTTTCACTTATATTTTGAAACTTTCTTGAACTTATTCGCGCCGATCCAGGGTCCAAACGGTAATATGCAAATGATGAGTGTTATAGATGCTTTAAAATGTAGAATGTCAAACATGCGGCAGTGTTTTACCTGATTACTTAGTCACTAAGCAACTTGCTCGGTTAATATGAAAATATGAATATTCTACTAATATTCGAAAACTTTTCGTCTTATTCACGCAAATTCTACTCCCAAAGTCGAAACGTGTTTTTAAAAGCACTGTTATTTAATGATGAGTGTTATTTGTATTTGAAATGGTAGAGTTTCAAACATGCGACAGTGTTTTACCTGATTACTTGAGCACCAAGAAACCTACTTTTTCGATGTAAACATTAAAGTTTCACTTATATTTTAAAACTTTCTTGATCTTATTGGCGCGGATCCAGGGTCCAAACGGTAATATGCAAATGATGAGTGTTATAGATGTTTTTAAAATGTAGAATGACAAATGCGCGGCAGTGTTTTAGCTGATTACTAAGTCACTAAGCAACCTGCTCGGTCAATATGAAAATATGAATATTCTACTAATATTCGAAAACTTTTTCGCCTTATTCACGTAAATTCTACTCTCAAAGTCGAAACATGTTTTTAAAAGCACTATTATTTAATGATGAGTGTTATATGAATTTGAAATGGTAGAGTTTCAAACATGCGGCAGTGTTTTACCTGATTACTGGAGCACCAAGAAACCTACTTATTCGATGCAAACATCTAAGTTTCACTTATATTTTGAAACTTTCTTGATCTTATTGGCGCGGATCCAGGGTCCAAACGGTAATATGCAAATGATGAGTGTTATAGATGCTTTAAAATGTAGAGTGGCAAACATGTGGAAGTGTTTTACCTTATTACTTAGTCACTAAGCAACTTGCTCGGTCAATATGAAAATATGAATATTCTACTAATATTTGAAAACTTTTTCGTCTTATTCATGCCAATTCTACTGCAAAAGTCGAAACGTGTTTTTAAAAGCACTATTATTTAATGAAGAGTCTTATATGTATTTGAAATGGTAGAGTTTCAAACATGCGGCGGTGTTTTACCTGATTACTTGAGCACCAAGAAACCTTCTTATTCGATGCAAACTTCAAAGTTTCACATATATTTTGAAACTTTCATGATCTTATTAGCGCGGATCCAGGGTCCAAACGGTAATATGCAAATGATGAGTGTTATAGATGCTTTAAAATGTAGAATGGCAAACATACGGAAGTGTTTTACCTGATTACTTAGTCACTAAGCAACCTGCTCGGACAATATGAAAATATGAATATTCTACTAATATTCGAAAAAAAATTCGCCTTATTCATGCAAATTCTACTCCCAAAGTCGAAACGTGTTTTTAAAAGCACTATTATTTAATGAGGAGTGTTATATGTATTCCAAATGGTAGAGTTTCAAACATGCGACAGTGTTTTACCTGATTTCTTGAGCACCAAGAAACCTAATTTTTCGATGCAAACATCAAAATTTCACTTATATTTTGAAATTTCTTGATCTTATTGGCGCGGATCCAGGGTACAAACGGTAATATGCAAATGATGAGTGTTATAGATGCTTTAAAATGTAGAATGACAAACATGCGGAAGTGTTTTACCTGATTACTTAGTCACTAAGCAACCTGCTCGGTCAATATGAAAATATGAATATTCTACTAATATTTGAAAACTTTTTCGTCTTATTCACGCAAATTCTACTCCCAAAGTGGAAACTTATTTTTAAAAGCACTATTATTCAATGATGAGTGTTATATTTATTTGAAATGGTAGAGTTTCAAACATGCGGCAGTGTTTTACTTGATTACTTGAGCACCAAGAAACCACTTATTCGATGCAAACATCAAAGTTTCAATTATATTTTGAAACTTTCTTGATCTTATTGGCGCGGATCCAAGGTCCAAATGGTAATATGCAAATGATGAGTGTTATAGATGCTTTAAAATGTAGAATGGCAAACATGCGGCATTATTCTACCTGATTACTTAGTCACTAAGCAACTTGCTCGATCAATATGAAAATATGAATATTCTACTAATATTCGAAAACTTTTTCGTCTTATTCACGCGAATTCTAATCCCAAAGTCGAAACATGTTTTTAAAAACACTATTATTTAATGATGAGTGTTATATGTATTTGAAATGGTAGAGTTTCAAACAAGCGGTGGAATTTTACCTGATTACTTAAGCACCAAGAAAACTACTTATTCGTTGCAAACATCAAAGTTTCACTTATATTTTGAAACTTTCTTGATCTTATTCGCGCGGATCCAGGGTCAAAACGGTAATATGCAAATGATGAGTGTTATAGATGCTTTAAAATGTAGAATGTCAAACATGCGGCGGTGTTTTACCTGATTACTTAGTCACTAAGCAACATGCTCGGTCAATATGAAAATATGAATATTCTACTAATATTTGAAAACTTTTTTGTCTTATTCACGCAAATCCTACTCCCAAAGTCGAATCGAGTTTTTAAAAGTACTATTATTTAATGATGAGTGTTATATGTATTTGAAATGGTAGAGTTTCAAACATGCGGCAGTGTTTTACCTGATTACTTGAGCACCAAGAAACCTACTTATTCGATGCAAACATCAAAGTTTCACTTATATTTTGAATCTTTCTTGATCTTATTGGAGCCGATCCTGAGTCCAAATGGTAATATGCAAATGATGAGTGTTATAGATGCTTTAAAAATGTAGAATGACAAACATGCGGCAGTGTTTTAGCTGATTACTTAGTCAATAAGCAACCTGCTCGGTCAATATGAAAATATGAATATTCTAATAATATTCGAATAATTTTTCGTCTTATTTACGTAAATTCTACTCCCAAAGTCAAAACTTATTTTTAAAAGCACTATCATTTAATGATGAGTGTTATATGTATTTGAAATGGTAGAGTTTCAAACATACGACAGTGTTTTACCTGATTACTTGAGCACGAATAAACCAACTTTTTCGATGCAAACATCAAAGTTTCACATATATTTTGAAATTTTCTTGATCTTATTGGCGCGGATCCAGGGTCCAAACGGTAATATGCAAATGATGAGTGTTATAGATGTTCTATGTAGAATGGCAAACAAGCGGAAGTGTTTTACCTGATTACTTAGTCACTAAGCAACCTGCTCGGTCAATATGAAAATATGAATATTCTACTAATATTTGAAAACTTTTTCGTCTTATTCACGCAAATTCTACTCCCAAAGTCGAAACGTGATTTTAAAGGCACTATTATTTAATGAAGAGTCTTATATGTATTTGAAATGGTAGAGTTTCAAACATGCGGCGGTGTTTTACTTGATAACTTGAGCACCAAGAAACCTACTTATTCAATGCAAACATCAACGTTTCACATATATTTTGAAACTTTCTTGATCTTATTCGCGCGGATCAAGGGTCCAAACGGTAATATGCAAATGAGGAGTGTTATAGATGTTTTAAAATGTAGAATGGCAAACATGCGGATGTGTTTTACCTGATTACTTAGTCACTAAACAACCTGCTCGGACAATATGAAAATATGAATATTCTACTAATATTCGAAAACATTTCGTCTTATTCACGCAAATTCTACTCCCAAAGTCGAAACGTGTTTTTAAAAGCACTATTATTTAATGATGAGTGTTATATGTATTTGAAATGGTAGAGTTTCAGACATGGACAGTGTTTTACCTGATTACTTGAGCACCAAAAAACCTAATTTTTCGATGCAAACATCAAATTTTCACTTATATTTTGAAACTTTCTTGATTTTATTGGTGCGGATCCAGTGTCCAAACAGTATTATGCAAATGATGAGTGTTATAGATGCTTTAAAATGTAGAATGACAAACATAGGGAAGTGTTTTACCAGATTACTTAGTCACTAAGCAACCTGCTCGGTCAATATGAAAATATGAATATTCTACTAATATTTGAAAACTTTTTCGTCTTATTCACGCAAATTCAACTCCCAAATCGAAACTTACATTTAAAAGCACTATTAATCAATGATGAGTGTTATATGTATTTGAAATAGTAGAGTTTCAAACATGCGGCAGTGTTTTACCTGGTTACTTGAGCACCAAGAAACCTACTTATACGATGGAAACATCAAAGTTTCAATTGTATTTTGAAACTTTCTTGATCTTATTGGCGCGGATCCAGGGTCCAAATGGTAGTATGCAAATGATGGGTGTTATAGATGCTTTAAAATGTAGAATTGCAAACATGCGGCAGTGTTCTACCTGATTATTTTGTCGCTAAGCAACCTGCTTGGTCAATATGAAAAAATGAATATTCTACTAATATTCGAAAACTTTTTCGTCTTATTCACGCGAATTCTACTCCCAAAGTCGAAACCATTTTTTAAAAGCACTATTATTTAATGATGAGTGTTATATGTATTTGAAATGGTAGAGTTTCAAATATGCGGTGGAATTTTACCTAACTACTTAAGCACCAAGAAATCTACTTATTCGTTGCAAACATCAAAGTTGCACTTATATTTTGAAACTTTCTTGATCTTTTTCGCGCGGATGCAGGGTCCAAACGGTAATATGCAAATGATGAGTGTTATATATGCTTTAAAACGTAGAATGGCAAACATGCGGCAGTGTTTTACTTGATTACTTAGTCACTAAGCAACCTGCTCGGTCAATATGAAAATATGAATATTCTACTAATATTCGAAAACTTTTTCGTCTTATTCGCGCAAATTCTACTCCCAAAGTCGAAACGTGTTTTTAAAAGCACTATTATTCAATGATGAGTGTTATATGTATTTGAAATGGTAGAGTTTCAAACATGCGGCAGTGTTTTACCTGATTACTAGAGCACCAAGAAACCTACTTATTCGATGCAAACATCAAAGTTTCACTTATATTTTGAAACTTTCTTGATCTTATTTGCGCTGATCCTGGGTCCAAACGGTAAAATGCAAATGATGAGTGTTATGGATGCTTTTAAAATGTAGAATGACAAACATGCGGCAGTGTTTTAGCTGATTACTTAGTCACTAAGCAACCTGCTCGGTCAATATGAAAATATGTATATTCTAATAATATTCGAAAACTTTTTCGTCTTATTCACGTAAATTCTACTCCCAAAATCGAAACGTGTTTTTAAAAGCACTATTATTTAATGATTAGTTTTATATGTATTTGAAATGGTAGAGTTTCAAACATGCGGCAGTGTTTTACCTGATTACTTGAGCACCAAAAAACCTACTTTTTCGATGCAAACATCAAAGTTTCACTTATATTTTGAAACTTTCTTGATCTTATAGGCGCGGATCCAGGGTCTAAACGGTAATATGCAAATGATGAGTGTTATAGATGCTTTAATATGTAGAATGGCAAACATGCGGAAGTGTTTTACCTGATTACTTAGTCACTAAGCAACCTGCTCGATCAATATGAAAATGAATATTCTACTAATATTTGACAACTTTTTCGTCTTATTCATGCAAATTCTACTCCCAAAGTCGAAACATGTTTTTAAAAGCACTATTATTTGATGAAGAGTCTTATATGTATTTGAAATGGTAGAGGTTCAAACATGCTGCGGTGTTTTACCTGATTACTTGAGCACCAAGAAACCTACTTATTCGATGCAAACATCAAAGTTTCACATATATTTTGAAATTTTCTTGATCTTATTGGTGTGGATCCAGGGTCCAAACGGTAATATGCAAATGATGAGTGTTATAGATGCTTTAAAATGTAGAATGGCAAACATGCGGAAGTGTTTTACCTGATTACTTAGTCACTAAGCAACCTGCTCGGACAATATGAAAATATGAATATTCTACTAATATTCGAAAACCTTTTCGTCTTATTCATGCAAATTCTACTGCCAAAGTCGAAACGTGTTTTTAAGAGCACTATTATTTAATGATGAGTTTTATATGTATTTGAAAACCAAGAAACCTTCTTATTCGATACAAATATCAAAGTTTCACTTATATTTTGAAACTTTCTTGATCTTATTGGCGCAGATCCAGGGTCCAAACGGTAATATGCAAATGATGAGTGTTATAGATGCTTAAATATGTAGAATGGCAAACAT
Organism: Allium sativum; assembly: GCA_030737875.1. NCBI lineage: Eukaryota > Viridiplantae > Streptophyta > Magnoliopsida > Asparagales > Amaryllidaceae > Allium > Allium sativum. Next base: position 251,652,692 of record CM060927.1, on the reverse strand, counting down.
GCGGAAGTGTTTTACCTGATTACTTAGTCACTAAGCAACCTGCTTGGTCAATATGAAAATATGAATATTCTACTAATATTTGGAAACTTTTTTGTTTTATTCACGCAAATTCTACTCCCAAAGTCGAAACGTGTTTTTAAAAACACTATTATTTAATAAAGAGTCTTATATGTATTTGAAATGGTAGAGTTACAAACATGCGGCGGTGTTTTACCTGATTACTTGAGCACTAAGAAACCTACTTATTCGATGCAAACATCAAAGTTTCACATATATTTTAAAACTTTCTTGATCTTATTGGTGCGGATCCAGGGCCCAAACGGTAATATGCAAATGATGTGTGTTATAGATGCTTTAAAATGTAGAATGGCAAACATGCGGAAGTGTTTTACCTGATTACTTAGTCGCTAAGCAACCTGCTCGGACAATATGAAAATATGAATATTCTACTAATATTCGAAAAAAATTAGTCTTATTCACGCGAATTCTACTCCCAAAGTCGAAACGTGTATTTAAAAGCACTATTATTTAATGATGAGTGTTATATGTATTTGAAATGGTAGAGTTTCAAACATGCGGTGGTATTTTACCTGATTACTTGAGCACCAAGAAACCTCCTTTTTCGATGCAAACATCAAAGTTTCACTTATATTTTGAAACTTTCTTGATCTTATTGGCGCGGATCCAAGGTCCAAACAGTAATATGCAAATGATGAGTGTTATAGATGCTATAAAATGTAGAATGACAAACATGTGGAAGTGTTCTACCAGATTACTTAGTCACTAAGCAACCTGCTCGGTCAATATGAAAATATGAATATTCTACTAATATTTGAAAACTTTTTCGTCTTATTCACGCAAGTTCTACTCCCAAAGTCGAAACTTATTTTTAAAAGCACTATTATTCAATGATGAGTGTTATATGTATTTGAAATGGTAGAGTTTCAAACATGCGGCACTGTTTTACCTGATTACTTGAGCACCAAGAAACCTACTTATTTGATGCAAACATCAAAGTTTCAATTATATTTTGAAACTTTCTTGATCTTATTCGTGCGGATCCAGGGTCCAAATGGTAATATGCAAACGATGGGTGTTATTGATGCTTTAAAATGTAGAATGACAAACATGCGGCAGTGTTCTACCTGATTACTTAGTCACTAAGCAACCTACTCGGTCAATATGAAAATATGAATATTCTACTAATATTCGAAAACTTTTTCGTCTTATTCACGCAAATTCTACTCCCAAAGTCAAAACGTGTTTTTAAAAGCACTATTATTTAATGATGAGTGTTATATGTATTTGAAATGGTAGAGTTTCAAACATGCGGTGGAATTTTACCTGATTACTTAAGCACCAAGAAACCTACTTATTCGATACAAACATCAAAGTTTCACTTATATTTTGAAACTTTCTTGATCTTATTGGCGCGGATCCAGGGTCCAAACGGTAATATGAAAATGATGAGTGTTATAGATGCTTTAAAATGTAGAATGGCAAACATGCAGAAGTGTTTTACCTGATTACTTAGTCGCTAAGCAACCTGCTCGAACAATATGAAAATATGAATATTCTACTAATATTCGAAAAGATTTCGTCTTATTCACGCGAATTCTACTTCCAAAGTCGAAACGGGTTTTTAAAAGCACTATTATTTAATGATGAGTGTTATATGTATTTGAAATGGTAGAGTTTCAAACATGCGGTGGTATTTTACCTGATTACTTGAGCACCAAGAAACCTATTTTTCGATGCAAACATCAAAGTTTCACTTATATTTTGAAACTTTCTTGATCTTATTGGCGCGGATCTAAGGTCCAAACGGTAATTTGCAAATGATGAGTGTTATAGATTCTTTAAAATGTAGAATGACAAACATGCGGCAGTGTTTTAGCTGATAACTTAGTCATTAAGCAACATGCCCGGTCAATATGAAAATATGAATATTCTACTAATATTCGAAAACTTTTTCATCTTATTCACGTAAATTCTACTCCCAAAGTCAAAACATGTTTTTAAAAGCATTATTATTTAATGATGAGTGTTATATGTATTTGAAATGGTAGAGTTTCAAACATGCAACAGTGTTTTACCTGATTACTTGAGCACCAAGAAACCTACTTTTTCGATGCAAACATCAAAGTTTCACTTAAATTTTGAAACTTTCTTGATCTTATTGGCGCGGATCCGGGGTCCAAACGTTAATATGCAAATGATGAGTGTTATAGATGCTTTAAAATGTAGAATGGCAAACATGCGGAAGTGTTTTACCTGATTACTTATTCACTAAGCAACCTGCTCGGACAATATGGAAATATGAATATTCTACGAATATTCGAAAACTTTTTCGTCTTATTCACGCAAATTCTACTACCAAAATCGAAACGTGTTTTTAAAAGCACTATTATTTAATGATGAGTGTTATATGTATTTGAAATTGTAGAGTTTCAAACATGCGACATTGTTTTACCTGATTACTTGAGCACCAAGAAACCTACTTTTTCGATGCAAACATCAAAGTTTCACTTATATTTTGAAACTTTCTTGATCTTATTGGCGCGGATTCAGGGTCCAAACGGTAATATGCAAATGATGAGTGTTATAGATGCTTTAAAATGTAGAATGACAAACATGCGGAAGTGTTTTACTAGATTACATAGTCACTAAGCAACCTGCTCGGTCAACATGAAAATATGAATATTCTACTAATATTTGAAAACTTTTTCGTCGTATTCACGCAAATTCTACTCCCAAAGTCGAAACTTATTTTTAAAAGCACTATTTTTCAATGATGAGTATTATATGTATTTGAAATGGTAGAGTTTCAAACACGCGGCCGTGTTTTACCTGATTACTTGAGCACCAAGAAAACTACTTATTCGTTGCAAACATCAAAATTTCTATTATATTTTGAAACATTCTTTATCTTATCGGCGTGAATCCAGGGTCCAAATGGTAATATGAATATGATGAGTGTTATTGATGCTTTAAAATGTTGAATGGAAAACATGCGGCAGTGTTCTACCTGATAACTTAGTCACTAAGCAACCTGCTCGGTCAATATGAAAATATGAATATTCTACTAATATTCGAAAACTTTTTCGTCTTATTCACGCGAATTCTACTCCCAAAGTCGAAACGTGTTTTTAAAAGCACTATTATTTAATGATGAATGTTATATGTTTTTGAAATGGTAGAGTTTCAAACATGCGGTGGAATTTTACCTGATTACTTAAGCACCAAGAAACCTACTTATTCGTTGCAAACATCAAATTTTACTTATATTTTGAAACTTTCTTGATCTTATTGTCGCGGATACAGGGTCCAAACGGTAATATGAAAATGATGAGTGTTATAGATGTTTTAAAATGTAGAACGACAAACACGCGGCAGTCTTTTACCCGATTACTTAGTCACTAAGCAACATGTTCGGTCAATATGAAAATATGAATATTCTACTAATATTCGAAAACTTTTTCGTCTTATTCACGCAAATTCTACTCCCAAAGTCGAAACGTGTTTTTAAAGCACTATTATTTAATGAAGAGTGTTATATGTATTTGAAATGGAAGAGTTTCAAACATGCGGAAGTGTTTTACCTGATTACTTGAGCACCAAGAAACCTACTTATTCGATGCAAACATCAAAGTTTCACTTATATTTTGAAACTTTCTTGATCTTATTGGCGCGGATCCAGGTCCAAACGGTAATATGCAAGTGATGAGTGTTATAGATGCTTTTAAAATGTAGAATGACAAACATGCGGCAGTGTTTTAGCTGATTAATTAGTCACTAAGCAACCTGCTCGGTTAATATGAAAATATGAATATTCTACTAATATTCGAAAACTTTTTCGTCTTATTCACGTAAATTCTACTCCCAAAGTCGAAACGTGTTTTTAAAAGCACTATTATTTAATGATGAGTGTTATATGTATTTGAAATGGTAGAGTTTCAAACATGCGGCAGTGTTTTACCTGATTACTTGAGCACCAAGAAACTACTTATTTGATGCAAACATCAAAGTTTCACTTATATTTTGAAACTTTCTTGATCATATTGGCGAGGATCTAGGGTCCAAACGGTAATATGCAAATGCTGAGTGTTATAGATGCTTTAAAATGTTGAATGGCAAACATACAGAAGTGTTTTACCTGATTACTTAGTCACTAAGCAACCTGCTCGGTCAATATGAAAATATGAATATTCTACTAATATTTGAAAACTTTTTCGTCTTATTCACGCAAATTCTACTCCCAAAGTCGAAACGTGTTTTTAAAAGCACTATTATTAAATGAAGAGTCTTATATGTATTTGAAATGGTAGAGTTTCAAACATGCGACGGTGTTTTACCTGATTACTTGAGCACCAAGAAACCTACTTATTCGATGCAAACATCAAAGTTTCCCATATATTTTGAAACTTTCTTGATCTTATTGGCGCGGATCCAGGGTCCAAACGGTAATATGCAAATGATGAGTGTTATAGATGCTTTAAAATGTAGAATAGCAAACATGCGGAAGTGTTTTACCTAATTACTTAGTCACTAAGCAACCTGCTCGGACAATATGAAAATATGAATATTTTACTAATATTCGAAAACTTTTTCGTCTTATTCACGCAAATTCTACTCCCAAAGTCGAAACGTGTTTTGAAAATCACTATTATTTAATGATGAGTGTTATATGTATTTGAAATGGTAGAGTGTCAAACATGCGACAGTGTTTTACCTGATTACTTGAGCTCCAAGAAACCTACTTTTTCGATGCAAACAACAAAGTTTCACTTATATTTTGAAACTTTCTTGATCTTATTGGCACGGATCCAGGGTCCAAATGGTAATATGCAAATGATGAGTGTTATAGATGCTTTAAAATGTAGAATTGCAAACATGCGGAAGTATTTTACCAGATTACTTGGTCACTAAGCAACCTGCTCGGTCAATATAAAAATATGAATATTCTACTAATATTTGAAAACTTTTCATCTTATTCACGCAAATTCTACTCCCAAAGTCGAAACTTATTTTTAAAAACACTACTATTCAATGATGAGTGTTATATGTACTTGAAATGGTAGAGTTTCAAACATGCGGTAGTGTTTTACCTGATTACTTGAGCACCAAGAAACCTACTTATTCGATGCAAACATCAAAGTTTCAATTATATTTTGAAACTTTCTTGATCTTATTGGCGCGGATCTAGGGTCCAAATGGTAATATGCAAATGATGAGTGTTATAGATGCTTCGAAAGGTAGAATGGCAAACATGCAGCAGTGTTCTACCTGATTACTTAGTCACTAAGCAACCTGCTCGGTCAATATGAAAATATGAATATTCTACTAATATTTGAAAACTTTTTCGTCTTATTCACGCGAATTGTACTCCCAAAGTCGAAACGTGTTTATAAAAGCACTATTATTTAATGATGAGTGTTATATATATTTGAAATGGTAGAGTTTCAAACATGCGGTGGAATTTTACCTGATTACTTAAGCACCAAGAAACCTGCTTATTCGTTGCAAACATCAAACTTTCACTTATATTTTGAAACTTTCTATATCTAATTCGCGCGGATCCAGGGTCCAAACGGTAATATGCAAATGGTGAGTCTTATAGATGATTTAAAATGTAGAATGTCAAACATGCGGTAGTGTTTTACCTGATTACTTAGTCACTAAGCAACCTGCTCGGTTAATATGAAAATATGAATATTCTACTAATATTCGAAAACTTTTTCGTCTTATTCATGCAAATTCTACTCCCAAAGTCGAAACGTGTTTTTAAAAGCACTTTTATTTAATGATGAGTGTTATATGAATTTGAAAACCAAGAAACCTACTTATTCGATAAAAACATCAAAGTTTCACTTATATTTTGAAGCTTTCTTGATCTTATTGGCGCGAATCCAGGGTCCAAACGGTAATATGAAAATGATGATTGTTATAGATGCTTTAAAATGTAGAATCACAAACATGCGGCAGTATTTTACCTGATTACTTAGTCACTAAGTCACCTGCTCGGTCAATATGAAAATATGAATATTCTTCTAATATTCGGAAACTTTTTCGTCTTATTCACGCAAGTTCTACTCCCGAAGTCGAAACGTGTTTTTAAAAAACTATTATTTAATGATGAGTGTTATATGTATTTGAAATGGTAGAGTTTCAAACATGCGGCAGTGTTTTACCTGATTACTTAAGCACCAAGAAACCTACTTATTCGATGCAAACATCAAGTTTTACTTATATTTTGAAACTTTCTTGATCTTATTAGCGCGGATCCAGGGTCCAAACGGTAATATGCAAATAATGAGTGTTATAGATGCTTTTAAAATTTAGAATGACAAACATGCGGCAGTGTTTTAGCTGATTACTTAGTCACTAAGCAACTTGCTCGGTCAATATGAAAATATGAATATTCCACTAATATTCGAAAACTTTTTCGTCTTATTCACGCAAATTCTACTCCCAAAGTCAAAGCGTGTTTTTAAAAGCACTATTATTTAATGATGAGTGTTAAATGTATTTGAAATGGTAGTGTTTCAAACAAGCGGCAGTGTTTTACCTGACTACTTGAGCACCAAGAAACCTACTTATTCGCTGCAAACATCAAAGTTTCAATTATATTTTGAAAGTTTCTCGATCTTATTGGCGCAGATCTAGTGTCCAAACGGTAATATGCAAATGATGAGTGTTATAGATGCTTTAAAATGTAAAACGAAAAACATGCGGCAGTGTTTTACCTGATTACTTAGTCACTAAGCAACCTGCTCGGTCAATATGAAAATATGAATATTCCACTAATATTCGAAAACTTTTTCGTTTTATTCACGTGAATTCTACTCCCGAAGTCAAAACGTGTTTTTAAAAGCACTATAATTTAATAATGAGTGTTATATGAATTTGAAATGGTAGAGTTTCAAACATGCGACAGTGTTTTACCTGATTACTTGAGCACCAAGAAACCTACTTATTCGTTGCAAACATCAAAGTTTCATTTATATTTTGAAACTATCTTGATCTTATTGGCGCGGATCCAGGGTCCAAACGGTAAAATGCAAATGATGAGTGTTATAGATGCTTTTAAATGTAGAATGTCAAACATGCGGCAGTGTTTTACCTGATTACTTAGTCACTAAGCAACCTGCTCGGTCAATATGAAAATATGAATACTCTATTAATATTTGAAAACTTTTTTGTCTTATTCACGCGAGTTCTACTCCCAAAGTCAAAACGTGCTTTTTAAAGCACTATTATTTAATGGTGAGTGTTATATGTATTTGAAATGGTAGATTTTCAAACATGGGGTGGAATTTTACGTGATTACTTAAGCACCAAGAAACCTACTTATTCGTTCCAAACATTAAAGTTTCACTTATATTTTGAAACTTTCTTGATCTTATTCGCGCGGATTCAGGGTCCAAAAGGTAATATGCAAATAATGAGTGTTATAGATGCTTTGAAATGTAGAATGTCAATAAGCAACCTGCTCGGTTAATATGAAAATATGAATATTCTAGTAATATTCGAAAACTTTTTCATCTTATTCATGCAAATTCTACTTCCAAAGTCGAAACGTGTTTTTAAAAGCACTATTATATAATGATGAGTGTTATATGTATTTGAAAACCAAGAAACCTACTTAGTCGATAAAATATCAAAGTTTCACTTATATTTTGAAACTTTCTTGATCTTATTGGCGTGGATCCAGGGTCCAAACGGTAATATGAAAATGATGAGTGTTACAGATGCTTTAAAATGTAGAATGATAAACATGCGGCGGTGTTTTACCTGATTACTTAGTCACTAAGCAACCTGCTCGGTCAATATGAAAATATGAATATTCTACGAATATTCGAAAACTTTTCGTATTATTCACGTAAATTCTACTCTCAAAGTCGAAACGTGTTTTTAAAAGCACTATTATTTAATGATGAGTGCTATATGTATTTGAAATGGTAGAGTTTCAAACATGCGGCAGTGTTTGACCTGATTACTTGAGCACCAAGAATCCTACTTATTCGATGCAAACATCAAAGTTTCACTTATGTTTTGAAACTTTCTTGATCTTATTGGCGCGGATCCAGGGTCCAAACGGTAATATGCAAATGATAAGTGTTACAGAATGTAACACCCCACCTCCGCCAGGGTGGCTCTTGCAAGCACTCTGACTTTGGAGGGGCGTTTGAATCAGGTAAACATGCATAATGATATATCAAGGCAGAACAAGAACATATGTATATATGTAAACAGAGTAAATAACATAGATAAAACAGCGGAAGATTTTAAACCATTTCAAAACAAGTCTGGTACAACATAATGTCAATTTTCCAAATAAACAAGTCTAGTACATAAAACTAGAAGCTGAAAAGGAAAACATAAAGTAGCTATCCCCAAAGTGGAAAACCATAGCAAGCTCAAATCCAAAGCATACGTGAGCTATCCAAGAAAAGCAGCTAAGATCCAACCTAAGTACCGGTATTCCCACCCTGTAAACCTGGGGGGGGGGGGGGACGAAAGAAAAGAGGCGAAAGAAAACAGGTCAGTCAAAAAGACTGAGTAAACCCTACTACAATCAATGTAAACTGATAAAGTTAACTGGCATGAGCAGCAGGTATGAACATAGGGATAACAACATACTAGCATGTTGATTAACTAACAAGGCAGATAAAGGTGTCATCGCATAATCCGGTTTAAGGTTTTGCACCACAGGTGTGCTAACATTCTAACATGTCATGTATAATCCAGAATTTATCCCTTGGCCCAAACTTGGCCCAGTATCAGGTGTTTGACTCAAACCAAGATCTAACTTCTTGGTACCAATTCTAGTATAACAGGATTAGGTGTTACCCTAATGTTCACATCGAAACAGGACGGAACAGAATGGTCCATACAGAAATAGAGTTTGGGAAAAATGGGCTTTTACCATCCCAACAGATAAAGTACAGAAACGGAATGCTAACAATAATGGGCCTTTACCACCCTAACAGATGAAGTACAGAAACGGAATACTAACTATAATGGGCCTTAACCACCCTAACAGATAAAGTACAGAAACGGAATGCTAACAAAAATGGGCCTTTACCACCCTAACAGAACGGTACCACGCAGAAACAGACGGGTGTTGCCACCCAACAAAACAGACGGTACCAACAGAATCAGACAGAACTAAGTGTACCCTAAATCCTACCCAAGCGATCGGCTCCCTAATACATAAATATCCTGTGTCGGCCCCACGATAGGGTGTATCACTCCCTAAAGTGGCAACCAATTGGCACAGGCATATTTACAGATGTCACGGCGTCTTACATCCTCATAGGCAGACCGGGATCCATGCACGCACATGACCCGATTGGAACGCACCATCAACACCCATCGCCATTATCAGAATGAACCACTTATAATTAGTTCAGTAAGCGTGCCCGGACCCTACCTACAGTTGGGTCAAAGTTTTGATACCAGAAAGGGTTACTGACTAATATGGGTCCCAAACAACAATTGACACAAGTATTCCCCCTTGTGTCCCCAGACTATCAGATTCAGATTAACTTATTGACAGAGTTCAGACATACTAAGTTCAGACGATTAGTTTTCAGACTAACGGATCAGATAACAGATTTACAAACTTGCCTAACTTAGTGTGGGTCCTACAGATCCGCAAAACAGGTTCGTTTAATTTATCAACCAAGTTGGTTTATCCAGACCAGATATCAAATTAGTTCTCAGCCTTACCAAATTACTGAATTGATTTGGTTAAGTATAGTTCATCTTAACCCCGTTAAATCACCGAGTTCAGATTGGTTAAGTGTAGGTTAACTTAACCCCGTTAATTTACCGAGTTCAGATTGGTTAAGTATTAAGTGGACCATGACTTAACCCTAATCACGAGGCATTAATTAATTTAATGCGCCTTAACCTCTCACATTAGACCTTGTTGTGGTTACTAGTTAAGCCGGGCGGGTCCGGGTAGCTTTACACCACAACTTGGTCTAACCTCGGGTTCAAGGTACAACATGACCAACTTCTCACATTGGGTCCTATTGTCTGTAGCAACTAGTTAAGCCGGTCGGTTCCGGGTAGGTTTACGCTACAAACTCAACCCAACCTCGAGTTGGCCACACTTATCTTTTCTAAGTGTCATGTCCATCGTGTTTCCAAAACACCTTACAAGTTTTCAAGCAATTGGGTAGACCTAACTTAATAGGTAAATTCCCAATGGGTAGACCTAACTTAATAGGTAAATTCCCAAGCTCATGTTTTTATGTCTTTTAAGTTTACCCAACCCCAAACGCAATCCCATCGCTTACATATCGCAATAGCGCATAAAGGATAGAAAGAGGGAACTTGGCATAATTATGACATAAAAATGTTGAAGCCACAAGTTCAACATGGTGGCATATGAAATGTTCATGTGTTCATACACTTGCATATTACATTTTTAGGCCTCATAAAACCAAACTTGGCATATTCATGATACATGGTGCTAAATGACATGTAGAAATGGCCATAAGTTCGCATTTAGCCTCACATGCAAGTTATCATAAGAGATATGATAACTTACATGTTGCCAAAATGAAACCTTTGGCATAAAGCTTGAAGCTTTATGTTCATAAACCCAAGATAAGCTTGCATAACATGATAACATGAACCAAATGAGCATCCCAAACTTGCATAGCATAACTTGCATATCATATGACAACTTGCATATCAAACATGCATAACTTAACTTGCATATCATATGACAACTTGCATATCAAACTTGCATATTACAACATGATAACTTGCATAACTCACCATAATAAACTTGCATATCATACATTTAACTTTAGAGTTTAAGTATGAAAGGAATAGGGCTTACAATGCTTATGCAGACTCAAATGAGTATAGCAAATGTAAGAAAACCCTTATGCAACCAATTAAACCCCAAAAATGCAAGCAAACTTGATCAAAACTCTTTCTTTGTGGTGCAAATAGAAGAACTTGACTTGATTGCAAGCTAATGATGATCATACAAGTCTAAAAACACTTGTATGCATGGAAAATCACTTAGAAATTTATTTAGGAATTTTATGAAGAGAGTGGAGGCCATGAGAGGATTGATTTTGCCATAGTTTAGTTTTATGAATGAATAATGATGATTTAGGGTAGGTTAGGGTCTTATTTATAGACTAGGCAAGTGTTTTAGGCCATAGGATTAACCCTAGATTCAATCCAAGCCATCAAAGCATGTCTTGGGGAAGAAGTCAAGTGTAGGAACCATCTAGGGCCTTTAGATTAAAGATGGACCATGAGAACCATTCAAATGCAAAATCTGCATTTGAGCGAATCGGCCCACGGGTTGACAGCCAAACACCCTGGATTAACCCCTAGTCGACCCAGCAAGCTCGGGTCGACCTCAAAAATCGGCCGGTTCGGTTATTCCCCTCTCCCAATTTGCTGTTTTGAACATTTTTGCATATTTATTTATTTAATTTTCAATTATATATATATATATCAATATATATATATTTCTCTGCGCAACCCATTTCACTTAACTAAGTATACTTTAATTTGGGAATTTTTCGTGAAACTTCCGAGGCCATATCTTGGTCATACGGACTCCGATTTTCGAAAACTCGGACTCTATTTCGCGTATTTTTCCGAGACGAACGCAATGGCATAGCCCGTTTCCCTTTATTCAGATTTTACAGTTTAATTCTGCCTCCATTTATGTTATAACATGTTATTCAAAAATACGGGTTGTTACATTCTTCCCTCCTTAAAGGATTTCGTCCCCGAAATCTCCAAGTTAGGAAGAACGTATCCTACCATCCATCATCCATCTACTCAAAACATCATCCATGAGCAATCATTGTCCTTAAAAGGTTCTAAATGCTATATGATCATATGCAAAGGTGTGTGTATATGTACTTATCTAATGCGAAAATCAGGAGGTTACTGATTCAGTAAACCCCCTTAATGCAAAATATGTTAGTGAAATGAGTCCATATGTATGCAAATTCCTAACATAATTTATAATCTCTACATGAGTGCACATAACATTCATCCATATGCAACATCCACGTGCTGAATTAACCATCTTGCAACCATAAGAATTGAAAATGTACACACGTCCATATGCAATATGAGAGTGTATTTCAAGCCGATCTAGTGCCTGGTGTGTGTTTATGCATCCACGAGCAACCACTAGCAACCACTTGCATCCACTTGCAACCATCAAACATAACATGTCTCAAACACATGTTTACATCCATAGGATTCCTATCTCAACAAGATACAGTCGAGTGATGGAAGCGAGTACAGATAAAACAAAAACTTGGTACATATACTTACAGACTACTAGTACAGATCAGTTTTCCCCAAATGATTCTTAGGAAACTAAGCATGGTAGAAACCCAGAATGTATTTGTCATAGTCACAGATACTCTCAAATCCCAATTTATCACAAACAGATGAGTTATAACTCTCAGGGAGTTTGAGACTATTACCAGATCAGAAGCAAAACTAGCATTAAAGTACCGAGTTTCTATTACAGAATCAAAATACCAGAAAAAAAAGTTTCAAACTGAAAATCAGACAAGGAAAATTAAACATCCTACAGACAAATTATTCTAGCCCTAATCTATTCACCCGTCATGCGAGTATTCACCGTTCCTTCCGATGTAGTCCCTTTCTTCTTCGGGCAGTCCCTAGTGAAGTGTCCCATCTCTCCACAGTTAAAGCAAGTGCCCTTCCTCTTTCTGCAATCCTTGTTTAGATGAGTTGAGCTTCCACAAGTAAAGCACTTCTTTTCCTTCTTATCTTCAGACTTCTCCTCCTTCTTTTGCATTTCCTTTTTGGGCCCCGTTTTCTTGTTTTGAGACTCATTCACCTTGACCTCCTTCTTTGCACTCTTGTTTTCTTCATGGAGTAGGGCCATATCTACCAAACTCTCAAACGTGGCCCCCATGGGCACATGAGACATAGCTAACTCCTGTAACGGCTCATTCAATCCTCTAGCAAAACGAAGAGCCTTCTTCTGAGTAGTACTCACCATATCCAAGCCAAAACGAGCTAACTGATTGAACTTGTTCACATATTCTTTGACGGACATGTCTCCTTGCTTCAAAGCAATAAACCTCTCCATTTGCAAATTCTCTTCAGTAGAAGATAGAAACTTAAGCCCGAATCTTGTCCTGAAATCGGCCCAAGTCTCAACGGGCCCAGTACCATTGGTGACTTCCCACCAATAAGCGGCTTCATCCCTCATAAGCCAAACCGCCAACAAGATCTTTCGCTGATCATCTAACCCAAAGATGGCAAATAAATCCTCGGTCTCTTTCAACCAATTTCTGGCCTCCACAAAAGTTTCAGTGCCTTGAAAGTTCTTGCCACCCATTGCTTTGAAATCTTTGCAAGTCTTTGCGAAGTCAGGTTGAGGATGCTGAGGGGGAGGAGGAAGAGGGACCTCAGCAACAGGTGGAGGAGGAACATTAGCGACAGGAGGAGGAGGAATATTAACTACTGGAGGAGGAGGAGGGACATCTGCGGGGCCGGCTTCGGTCGCCCAAGCCTCCAAAAGTCTCCTATACTAAACAGGTACGTGCACTCCCTCCGGAATAGCAAAGTTATTGGCCATACTGAAAACGAAAAAAGACAGATTCAGAATGGAGAAAAACGAAGGAATTTTGCTAATGGCTTTTTTTTGGGGACTAGCCTTTAAAATAAACTAGACTTTTCTTTGGAAAATACTTTATACTTGGTTTTGAAAATAGTTTTCCAAAAGTTTTCTAAAAACCTTTTTGTTCCCTCTCGTAAACCATATGCTCTGATACCAAATGTAACACCCCACCTCCGCCAGGGTGGCTCTTGCAAGCACTCTGACTTTGGAGGGGCGTTTGAATCAGGTAAACATGCATAATGATATATCAAGGTAGAAAAAGAACATATGTATATATGTAAACAGAGTAAATAACATAGATAAAACAGCGAAAGATTTTAAACCATTTCAAAACAAGTCTGGTACAACATAATGTCAATTTTCCAAATAAACAAGTCTAGTACATAAAACTGGAAGCTGAAAAGGAAAACATAAAGTAGCTATCCCCAAAGTGGAAAACCATAGCAAGCTCAAATCCAAAGCATACGTGAGCTATCCAAGAAAACCAGCTAAGATCCAAGCTAAGTACCGGTATTCCCACCCTGTAAACCTGGGGGGGGGGGGAACGAAAGAAAAGAGACGAAAGAAAACAGGTCAGTCAAAAAGACTGAGTAAGCCCTACTACAATCAATGTAAACTGATAAAGTTAACTGGCATGAGCAGCAGGTATGAACATAGGGATAACAACATACTAGCATGTTGATTAACTAACAAGGCAGATAAAGGTGTCATCGCATAATCCGGTTTAAGGTTTTGCACCACAGGTGTGCTAACATTCTAACATGTCATGTATAATCCAGAATTTATCCCTTGGCCCAAACTTGGCCCAGTATCAGGTGTTTGACTCAAACCAAGATCTAACTTCTTGGTACCAATTCTAGTATAACAGGATTAGGTGTTACCCTAATGTTCACATCGAAACAGGACGGAACAGAATGGTCCATACAGAAATAGAGTTTGGGAAAAATGGGCTTTTACTATCCCAACAGATAAAGTACAGAAACGGAATGCTAACAATAATGGGCCTTTACCACCCTAACAGATGAAGTACAGAAACGGAATACTAACTATAATGGGCCTTAACCACCCTAACAGATAAAGTACAGAAACGGAATGCTAACAAAAATGGGCCTTTACCACCCTAACAGAACGGTACCACGCAGAAACAGACGGGTGTTGCCACCCAACAAAACAGACGGTACCAACAGAATCAGACAGAACTAAGTGTACCCTAAATCCTACCCAAGCGATCGGCTCCCTAATACATAAATATCCTGTGTCGGCCCCACGATAGGGTGTATCACTCCCTAAAGTGGCAACCAATTGGCACAGGCATATTTACAGATGTCACGGCGTCTTACATCCTCATAGGCAGACCGGGATCCATGCACGGACATGACCCGGTTGGAACGCACCATCAACACCCATCGCCATTATCAGAATGAACCACTTATAATTAGTTCAGTAAGCGTGCCCGGACCCTACCTACAGTTGGGTCAAAGTTTTGATACCAGAAAGGGTTACTGACTAATATGGGTCCCAAACAACAATTGACACAAGTATTCCCCCTTGTGTCCCCAGACTATCAGATTCAGATTAACTTATTGACAGAGTTCAGACATACTAAGTTCAGACGATTAGTTTTCAGACTAACGGATCAGATAACAGATTTACAAACTTGCCTAACTTAGTGTGGGTCCTACAGATCCGCAAAACAGGTTCGTTTAATTTATCAACCAAGTTGGTTTATCCAGACCAGATATCAAATTAGTTCTCAGCCTTACCAAATTACTGAATTGATTTGGTTAAGTATAGTTCATCTTAACCCCGTTAAATCACCGAGTTCAGATTGGTTAAGTGTAGGTTAACTTAACCCCGTTAATTTACCGAGTTCAGATTGGTTAAGTATTAAGTGGACCATGACTTAACCCTAATCACGAGGCATTAATTAATTTAATGCGCCTTAACCTCTCACATTAGACCTTGTTGTGGTTACTAGTTAAGCCGGGCGGGTCCGGGTAGCTTTACACCACAACTTGGTCTAACCTCGGGTTCAAGGTACAACATGACCAACTTCTCACATTGGGTCCTATTGTCTGTAGCAACTAGTTAAGCCGGTCGGTTCCGGGTAGGTTTACGCTACAAACTCAACCCAACCTCGAGTTGGCCACACTTATCTTTTCTAAGTGTCATGTCCATCGTGTTTCCAAAACACCTTACAAGTTTTCAAGCAATTGGGTAGACCTAACTTAATAGGTAAATTCCCAAGCTCATGTTTTTATGTCTTTTAAGTTTACCCAACCCCAAACGCAATCCCATCGCTTACATATCGCAATAGCGCATAAAGGATAGAAAGAGGGAACTTGGCATAATTATGACATAAAAATGTTGAAGCCACAAGTTCAACATGGTGGCATATGAAATGTTCATGTGTTCATACACTTGCATATTACATTTTTAGGCCTCATAAAACCAAACTTGGCATATTCATGATACATGGTGCTAAATGACATGTAGAAATGGCCATAAGTTCGCATTTAGCCTCACATGCAAGTTATCATAAGAGATATGATAACTTACTGTAAAAACCCGTAACTTCCCCGTAAAGGAAAGCGTCGGATAGTTCGAGAACAAGCCACAACAGGACACATACAGAAGAACATTTCATTGTATATTACAACAATGCATCAGATTACAAGAATATACAGAGTATAAACGAATATTACACAGAAATATCAGAGATTTAAATTACATTTAAATACATAGCAGCGGAAAATAATACAATACACAACTAGAGGAGATATACGGATACAAAGCTTTCCGGATATCGTTCCAGCTGTAAACCAGGATCCTGTGAATATAAATCTGCAAAACCAAAACTACTAGCTGCCCGTGTCAAAATAAGGGCACCCAGAGTTTAGGTTAAAACAATAAACTCCAGGTCAGTCATGTGACTGGTGTGAGAACTAAAACAGTTATTATTCTTTATTTTTAAAAGTTAGGTAAATCAAGGGACCACGCCGTATAACACGGAACGGGTTTCCTCCCAAGAATACCAGTGCATAAAACAAACAGCGCAATGCTAAATAAAGAAAAATGAAGCTGTTATAAGACCCAGGTCCCATCACACAATGCAACGCAGCCGAGGATAGGGTTTTCCCTTATAACAGCCAAAGAATGCTTGATACGGTTAAAACAAATCGTTTGATACTATTATAAGTGCATAGTGTATAAAACAACTTCAAATCATAAGTATCAATCATAGGCGGCATGGGTACCATATATCATGTCGCCATATATAGGTTTACAAATAAAACCGCAAAGTCACGTATTTGGAAATTGGATTTCCATCTATGAACCGAGGCAAAAGATAGTCCTCCACCGATTCGAGACTGTCTAGCCCGAGTCTCAGGCACAGCCGCAACCGTACCTTGGATCGTCAGGGCCGGTCCACCGATGTGGATTATAATGCCTGAACAATGCGTTTCTCCGCACTTTGGGGCGTAAATGAGCCAACGAATGACTCCATCGGACCCAGATCGTCCAATCAAACCGAGGCGCCTCGCAACAGCAACAACCACATAAGTCAAACTCGTCAGGGCGTGTAAAACCACTGACGCCACTTCTAGCTAGAAAGAAAACGCATGTCCCCCCTGAGGTCCGTCTCCCGTTTTTGGTTCATACCGGGTGTGAAACTCGCGAATTCACGTTACACAAAGCTGTGCCACACAGGCTGTGCTTTGATCATCACCACAAGACTTTGCTTTTCAACAGAAGCCTCGATCAATTGCCACTTAGGCATGCCACACAGGCAATTCACTCCATGCGTTTGATATCCATCAATATATAACCCCTGAGCTCATACGTCTCAGAGAAGGGCGTTAAGAAAGAGAATAAATTCTCCGCCGCCAAACAGATATATATTTAATAGAGATCAATCGCACAGACTAAAATCCAATGTCAGACACACAGTCCATTTACAAGTCCGTTCTGGGGCTGAACGAAACCGGAGGCACCTAGTACCCCGCATATCCATCGATCTCCAAGCACGTCTGGACGATCACTAACTGTTTCCATCTTCTTGGGTGTACAACCCAATCAAGATCATCAGTAATCACCCAAACGACGTGAAGACTTCCGGTCTTCGACCACCGTCTTCATCTTCGACACCACGTCCAATCAGTTATTCAGAATGGGATAAACCCGGTCTTTCTGAATAACTCGCGTATATATTATAAAAGTGTTACACAAACACAACATACGCCTCATTCCAATTCAGAATATTCTTTTATTCGAATATTCCTATACTTTGGGAAAAGTTCCCATTAATTTTATCCAAGATAAATTCTTTAAATTTATTCTTTAATCTCCTTTGAATATCAATTCAAACTAGTCGGGATTAGCGAACCACACCGAAGTAATCATTTATTTTATTTCCCAATCCTAACCTATT
Source organism: Allium sativum (assembly GCA_030737875.1). Lineage (NCBI taxonomy): Eukaryota > Viridiplantae > Streptophyta > Magnoliopsida > Asparagales > Amaryllidaceae > Allium > Allium sativum. Next base: position 251,634,597 of record CM060927.1, on the reverse strand, counting down.
CCTCCCATGAAGTAAAACTGGTAATACTTCATATCTAACACCACAGTGTTATCGGTAAATTCAATTACCATTTCACGTTCAAATCTAATTAAAGATTTAACCATCGCCTGGAGCAAAACTGGTGATACTCCATTTTCGATCATTTCAATCTAATTAAAGATTCATTAAAACTCCACTTAGTTTTAATCTTTAACTGGGTTAAAGAATCAGTGTCATTTAAAACACGGTTCACGATAAACCCAAAATCACATTCCATTAATTATCGGGTTAAAGAACAAGTGTTATTTAAAACACTGTTCACGATAAACCCAAAAATCAATACCAATTCAATTCCAATTAAATATCGTTTAATTGGTACACTTCATTAAATCTAAATAAAAAGATTTAACTTTTTTCTCAACTGGGTTCAAGAACAGTGTTAGTGAAGACACCATTCACGACTAACCCAAATCACATTTGATATTCAATACAAGGCTCTGAATAGAAAATATATCGGCTTATATTCAATATCAAATTCTACGACTAACAAATGTCGTATTGGAAATAACGATATAAATATATATCTTTCAAATTTCCATAACAACATCTGTATAATCACGAATTCCAACATCGAAATATTCCGAAGACAATTTCGATTCAAAACCACTCCAATGCAATTATTGGAAATTTTGGTTATTTTCAAAACCCTTTTCAAATTCAATTTATTTATTTAAAAATAAATAGAATTATAATTCTAGTTCAAAACTAGTTCATTTCGATAAAAATCTATTTTTATCCTTTCAAATATGGAGTTTTTCATCCCAATCCTTTCTAAATCATTTCTTATGATTTTACACAAATTATTACTATTTTTAATAATTTTATCAAGGCCCGTATAGTCGATTTCCATCAATGGCCATCGAACTGCACTTACAGCGACCTTTTTCAAATTTGATTTGGACGTAACTCCAAATCCAACCATTAGATTTCAAATTTCTAATATTCGTTAGAAAGCTCTTTTCGATACGAACCCAACGGTTCCGGTTTTAGGAGAATCCGACGGTCGGATCTCCCGTAATGTCCGTTTGAAATGAATGGTCGAAATTCACGAACTGCCGCGGCGCGGCGCGTTCTATTCAGGCCATTATATTATATATATAATATATATAATATATATTTCGTCGATTTCTATTTAAAACGAATTATATAAATAGTTTTAATATTCGTTTCAAAAGCATTCTCAACTTCCATTTCAATTCAAATCAAAATTGAATTCTTCTTTATAAATTCGTTTTAAAATTCATTTCTATTCAATTCAAATTTCAATTCAATTTGAATTCATTTCAATTCGCTTTCTATTCAATTTGAATTCGTTTTCAATTCATTTCATTTCGGAATTGTTTTCAATTCAATTCATTTCGAAATCGTTTTCAATTCAATTCATTTCGAAAACGTTTTCAATTCAATTCATTTCGAAATCGTTTTCAATTCATTTCCTTTCGAAATCGTTTTCAATTCATTTCATTTCGAAATCGTTTTCAATTCAATTCATTTCGAAATCGTTTTCAATTCAATTCATTTCGAAATCGTTTTCAATTCATTTCGAAATCGTTTTCAATTCATTTCCTTTCGAAATCGTTTTCAATTCATTTCCTTTCGAAATCGTTTTCAATTCATTTCATTTCGAAATCGTTTTCAATTCAATTCCTTTCTATTTTCAAATATTCTATTTCAAATATTTCCTATTATCAAAATATTTGTTATTATCAAAATATTCTTTATTTTCACGATTGGAATGAGGCCCAATCAATTACCATATAAAGTTAATTATATGGATTTTCATACAACACATGTATATAATAGCAACGATAAATAATCAACCATCAACCAAAGTGCACTACACCGTATAAGCATCAAATATAGATATCTAACGCTTATAACAGCCTATCAATCGATCGATCGACATATTTAATCAATCAGGATGAGTGAACTTCAAATTCCATCCTAACACCCGTGTGGGGTTTCAAACAATCACACACATATTTTATTTGTGCAGTTGGGCGATGTGTAAAATTTATCGTCCCAATCAATGTCCTTCAAATAGGTGTACATAAACAAACCGTCTGGTTTGTAAATGAATATTTTATTTTATTCACTTCACGTTAAAAATTATATTTTTAACGATAAAACATTTTATTTTATCATATGAATTTCTATTCAGTTCATTTCTTTAAATAAAATGATATTTTTATTTTTCTAACATATTTTAGAAAATTTCGGCGGCATAACGGCACGATACTAGAAACGGGACGAGGCCTAGCCTTATCCCCGGTCTAGTGAAGGCCCACGCCATTCACACATCAATCAAATCACCAAACAACCAACTTCAAATCACATCATATAACTAATCTATGCAACCAAACAAACAAGTCCATGGTCTGTGGACGATTGTGTCGGGTGCTACTAAGCACCGTCTGCATCCTAGTATATATATATAACTAGAAAATTAAATTGAAAGGTGAGAAGTTCTCACCGAAAGCTATCCAATCATCTCGACACTGCATTTAGACAAATCATCGTCATTCTCGCCTTTTTATCAACTTCGTTGCTGTAGCCACTACATATGTAAAAGTCGAATTTTTACTTCGCTATTCAATATATATAAAAATCGAATTTTTATTTCGAAGTTCAACATATAAAAATCATATTTTTATTTCGAAGTTCAACATATAAAAATCATATTTTTATTTCGAAGTTCAACATATAAAAATCATATTTTTATTTCGAAGTTCAACATATAAAAATCATATTTTTATTTCGAAGTTCAACATATAAAAATCATATTTTTATTTCGAAGTTCAACATATAAAAATCATATTTTTATTTCGGAAGATCAATATTTTCCTCTAAACCTCTCTACTTCTTATATAATAAAAATCACATTTTTATTATACTGCCTATATAAAATTTCAGTTTTCTTTTTTTTTTATCATCATACATATGTAAATAAAAACACATTTTAATTCCAGCGTAATGCATATGAAAATTCAGCTTTTTATATTTATATAAATGAAATAAAAATAAATACAGAAGCTTACAGTGGGTGATGGGCTACTGGGGAGGTCGCGACATCGGAGGAGAGGCCAAAAGTGGAGGTGCGTGGTGCTGTGGTCGGCGGCGCTCCAGATAGGCAGTTAGGGTTTGGATCGGATTCGATTTGGTGGAGGGAGCTGGTTTCTGGGGGGCGTCGATGTCGGCGGCAGGAGGAGGAGCAGGCGTCGGCGGTTTTCACGAGGGGGGGGGGGGTTCTAACAGCAATCGCGAGCGAGAGGGGGGGCTTCGGTCGGCGGTGGGGTGAACGGAGGTGGAGCGCCTCCGGCGGCGTCATCGACGGCCCTCCTTCGCCCGCTTTCTCCCTTCCCCCCCTTTTTTTTTTTATATATACGATTGAATTTTCAAAAATAAGGGGGGGGGGCTAGAAGTATAAAGGAGGAAGGGGAGGAAAATATTTTTTTTTTTATTATTATTATTTAATTATTAAAAAGTTGACTTTCACATTCGACCTCTAAACGAGGTCCACCGCCTGTCGCCCATAGCGTTTCACCCCCATTCCGAACACAATGGGATATGTACCGCAAGCTGAATCGACCGTTTCGATAAGTTTCCGTTGCATTTACATTTAAATCATTATATTGAATTTTAAACGTGCATTTCAATTTACCGGGGCCACATACTAACTAGAAAAATTCCCGAAAAATATTTTCTAGCTTCGTATTGACGATACAGTCCTAACAAAACTAGTTTCGTCGAATTCTGAGACCGTTTGAAAAATGGCCAATTTCCAGTCGATTAAAATCAACTGAAACTGGTCAATCGCGTTTTCCTTTGCCACGCTCACATATTGATTCGAAAAATTATGAAATTTGAAACCTAGCAATAATTTAACATCACGGACCCAACAAAACTGGTTTCGTCGAAATCCGAGGTCATTTGCAAAATTCCCATTTTTAAGGGCCTGAATTCCATAGCGACTATTCAGAAATTTCAACTGGACATATCTTTTGATTCCCGCTATGAAACCTTGATTTTTTTGATTCGTTGGAAAGATACTATCCAATAGGTCCTATGATTTCTGGTTTCACTAAAATCCGGATTGTTTTGCACCCGGTACATTCAATTGAAGTTTGAAATCGAATTATCGAACTACCGCGCCATTTTCAATTCCATTTATAATTATATATAAATATTTATATTCTAACGACGGCGCGTATAAATATATATGTCGAATTATATTCAAAATCAATTTTCTCGTCGATATTATTTAAAATAATTCATTTTAAATAATCAAAATTCGCTAAAATTGCCAAAATTAAAATTTTAAACTGGCCCAGATTTTCCGGGTTATTACAATCTCCCCCACTTAAAACTTTTCGTCCCCGAAAAGGAACAAAGTCGAAAGTGGTTTGATTAATTAGCTCTACGCTCGATCTGGCTTCCATTCTCCAACTTTTCAGTTTCTGAGAATTTTCAAAAATTTCAAAAATTTGGCTAACACCCTAAATTTTCAAAAAAATTCGCCATAACCTCCCCTTCACCGGGAGCATCGGGGAATTTCAAATAGCTTCCCCGGTCCTTCAGATCTCAAAAAGAAAAAGAAAAAGCCAAGCGGCTAGCCAATAGGCTCATAAAATCATCATCACCCAAACAAAACAGTAAATTATGTAGTAAACATGTACCTATTTGTCGGGCAAACAAATTTTATTCTCTGCTCTAGCCTCCTTGCTATGACCTGTTCAATGATATATATGTATATGCAAGCAAATACAACCAATTTTCAATACAACCCAATATTTGGTTCAATTAGGCATAAATGGTTCAAAATTATCAAACAAATAAACAAACAACACAAACATCAATCAATTAGTTGATTAGCCTTTGAAATGGATAACTTTGATACATAGTCAAAAATCAGATTTTTGATGCCAAATCACAACAATAGGCCCTATCTAATTTTGGTTCTCACACCAGTCAATAGGAAATATATAGATATCACACCTTCGAAACACGAATACCAATTCTGATGATGTTCGAACTATCATCAGAATCATCTTCGGGCGACTAGAGTGTGATTCTATATCTATCCAGTATATTAAAACTTCAAATACACGTTTGCAAGGCGTATATGCAAAATCTTTATATACTGGACTGTCCTAATCAATATAAATAAATGATCAAATACGAATAAGTGATTTAGATTTTCAAAACAAAAATTGTTTTCATTTGAAAAATATACCCTTCACACTCGTTCTAGGATGCTACTGATCCCATCTCTAACGAGTAATTCCCGTTGGATATTACTAATCCAATATCTGATGAATTCTTTCGTATGGTTCTAATGTGTCTTGTTCTCTAAGCTTTGTAAACCAAAGCTCTGATACCAACTGTAAAAACCCGTAACTTCCCCGTAAAGGAAAGCGTCGGATAGTTCGAGAACAAGCCACAACAGGACACATACAGAAGAACATTTCATTGTATATTATAACAATGCATCAGATTACAAGAATATACAGAGTATAAACGAATATTACACAGAAATATCAGAGATTTAAATTACATTTAAATACATAGCAGCGGAAAATAATACAATACACAACTAGAGGAGATATACGGATACAAAGCTTTCCGGATATCGTTCCAGCTGTAAACCAGGATCCTGTGAATATAAATCTGCAAAACCAAAACTACTAGCTGCCCGTGTCAAAATAAGGGCACCCAGAGTTTAGGTTAAAACAATAAACTCCAGGTCAGTCATGTGACTGGTGTGAGAACTAAAACAGTTATTATTCTTTATTTTTAAAAGTTAGGTAAATCAAGGGACCACGCCGTATAACACGGAACGGGTTTCCTCCCAAGAATACCAGTGCATAAAACAAACAGCGCAATGCTAAATAAAGAAAAATGAAGCTGTTATAAGACCCAGGTCCCATCACACAATGCAACGCAGCCGAGGATAGGGTTTTCCCTTATAACAGCCAAAGAATGCTTGATACGGTTAAAACAAATCGTTTGATACTATTATAAGTGCACAGTGTATAAAACAACTTCAAATCATAAGTATCAATCATAGGCGGCATGGGTACCATATATCATGTCGCCATATATAGGTTTACAAATAAAACCGCAAAGTCACGTATTTGGAAATTGGATTTCCATCTATGAACCGAGGCAAAAGATAGTCCTCCACCGATTCGAGACTGTCTAGCCCGAGTCTCAGGCACAGCCGCAACCGTACCTTGGATCGTCAGGGCCGGTCCACCGATGTGGATTATAAATGCCTGAACAATGCGTTTCTCCGCCCTTTGGGGCGTAAATGAGCCAACGAATGACTCCATCGGACCCAGATCGTCCAATCAAACCGAGGCGCCTCGCAACAGCAACAACCACATAAGTCAAACTCGTCAGGGCGTGTAAAACCACTGACGCCACTTCTAGCTAGAAAGAAAACGCATGTCCCCCCTGAGGTCCGTCTCCCGTTTTTGGTTCATACCGGGTGTGAAACTCGCGAATTCACGTTACACAAAGCTGTGCCACACAGGCTGTGCTTTGATCATCACCACAAGACTTTGCTTTTCAACAGAAGCCTCGATCAATTGCCACTTAGGCATGCCACACAGGCAATTCACTCCATGCGTTTGATATCCATCAATATATAACCCCTGAGCTCATACGTCTCAGAGAAGGGCGTTAAGCAAGAGAATAAATTCTCCGCCGCCAAACAGATATATATTTAATAGAGATCAATCGCACGGACTAAAATCCAATGTCAGACACACAGTCCATTTACAAGTCCGTTCTGGGGCTGAACGAAACCGGAGGCACCTAGTACCCCGCATATCCATCGATCTCCAAGCATGTCTGGACGATCACTAACTGTTTCCATCTTCTTGGGTGTACAGCCCAATCAAGATCATCAGTAATCACCCAAACGACGTGAAGACTTCCGGTCTTCGACCACCGTCTTCATCTTCGACACCACGTCCAATCAGTTATTCAGAATGGGATAAACCCGGTCTTTCTGAATAACTCGCTATATATTATAAAATTGTTACACAAACACAACATACGCCTCATTCCAATTCAGAATATTCTTTTATTCGAATATTCCTATACTTTGGGAAAAGTTCCCATTAATTTTATCCAAGATAAATTCTTTAAATTTATTCTTTAATCTCCTTTGAATATCAATTCAAACTAGTCGGGATTAGCGAACCACACCGAAGTAATCACCTATTTTATTTCCCAATCCCAACCTATTCCTCCCATGAAGTAAAACTGGTAATACTTCATATCTAACACCACAGTGTTATCGGTAAATTCAATTACCATTTCACGTTCAAATCTAATTAAAGATTTAACCATCGCCTGGAGCAAAACTGGTGATACTCCATTTTCGATCATTTCAATCTAATTAAAGATTCATTAAAACTCCACTTAGTTTTAATCTTTAACTGGGTTAAAGAATCAGTGTCATTTAAAACACGGTTCACGATAAACCCAAAATCACATTCCATTAATTATCGGGTTAAAGAACAAGTGTTATTTAAAACACTGTTCACGATAAACCCAAAAATCAATACCAATTCAATTCCAATTAAATATCGTTTAATTGGTACACTTCATTAAATCTAAATAAAAAGATTTAACTTTTTTCTCAACTGGGTTCAAGAACAGTGTTAGTGAAGACACCATTCACGACTAACCCAAATCACATTTGATATTCAATACAAGGCTCTGAATAGAAAATATATCGGCTTATATTCAATATCAAATTCTACGACTAACAAATGTCGTATTGGAAATAACGATATAAATATATATCTTTCAAATTTCCATAACAACATCTGTATAATCACGAATTCCAACATCGAAATATTCCGAAGACAATTTCGATTCAAAACCACTCCAATGCAATTATTGGAAATTTTGGTTATTTTCAAAACCCTTTTCAAATTCAATTTATTTATTTAAAAATAAATAGAATTATAATTCTAGTTCAAAACTAGTTCATTTCGATAAAAATCTATTTTTATCCTTTCAAATATGGAGTTTTTCATCCCAATCCTTTCTAAATCATTTCTTATGATTTTACACAAATTATTACTATTTTTAATAATTTTATCAAGGCCCGTATAGTCGATTTCCATCAATGGCCATCGAACTGCACTTACAGCGACCTTTTTCAAATTTGATTTGGACGTAACTCCAAATCCAACCGTTAGATTTCAAATTTCTAATATTCGTTAGAAAGCTCTTTTCGATACGAACCCAACGATTCCGGTTTTAGGAGAATCTGACGGTCGGATCTCCCGTAATGTCCGTTTGAAATGAATGGTCGAAATTCACGAACTGCCGCGGCGCGGCGCGTTCTATTCAGGCCATTATATTATATATATAATATATAATATATATAATATATATTTCATCGATTTCTATTTAAAACGAATTATATAAATAGTTTTAATATTCGTTTCAAAAGCAATCTCAACTTCCATTTCAATTCAAATCAAAATTGAATTCTTCTTTTTAAATTCGTTTTAAAATTCATTTCTATTCAATTCAAATTTCAATTCAATTTGAATTCATTTCAATTCGCTTTCAATTCAATTTGAATTCGTTTTCAATTCATTTCATTTCGGAATCGTTTTCAATTCAATTCATTTCGAAATCGTTTTCAATTCAATTCATTTCGAAATCGTTTTCAATTCAATTCATTTCGAAATCGTTTTCAATTCAATTCATTTCGAAATCGTTTTCAATTCAATTCATTTCGAAATCGTTTTCAATTCATTTCCTTTCGAAATCGTTTTCAATTCATTTCCTTTCGAAATCGTTTTCAATTCATTTCATTTCGAAATCGTTTTCAATTCAATTCATTTCAAAATCGTTTTCAATTCAATTCATTTCGAAATCGTTTTCAATTCATTTCGAAATCGTTTTCAATTCATTTCCTTTCGAAATCGTTTTCAATTCATTTCCTTTCGAAATCGTTTTCAATTCATTTCCTTTCGAAATCGTTTTCAATTCATTTCATTTCGAAATCGTTTTCAATTCAATTCCTTTCTATTTTCAAATATTCTATTTCAAATATTTCCTATTATCAAAATATTTGTTATTATCAAAATATTCTTTATTTTCACGATTGGAATGAGGCCCAATCAATTACCATATAAAGTTAATTATATGGATTTTCGTACAACACATGTATATAATAGCAACGATAAATAATCAACCATCAACCAAAGTGCACTACACCGTATAAGCATCAAATATAGATATCTAACGCTTATAACAGCCTGTCAATCGATCGATCGACATATTTAATCAATCAGGATGAGTGAACTTCAAATTCCATCCTAACACCCGTGTGGGGTTTCAAACAATCACACACATATTTTATTTGTGCAGTTGGGCGATGTGTAAAATTTATCGTCCCAATCAATGTCCTTCAAATAGGTGTACATAAACAAACCGTCCGGTTTGTAAATGAATATTTTATTTTATTCACTTCACGTTAAAAATTATATTTTTAACGATAAAACATTTTATTTTATCATATGAATTTCTATTCAGTTCATTTCTTTAAATAAAATGATATTTTTATTTTTCTAACATATTTTAGAAAATTTCGGCGGCATAACGGCACGATACTAGAAACGGGACGAGGCCTAGCCTTATCCCCGGTCTAGTGAAGGCCCACGCCATTCACACATCAATCAAATCACCAAACAACCAACTTCAAATCACATCATATAACTAATCTATGCAACCAAACAAACAAGTCCATGGTCTGTGGACGATTGTGTCGGGTGCTACTAAGCACCGTCTGCATCCTAGTATATATATATAACTAGAAAATTAAATTGAAAGGTGAGAAGTTCTCACCGAAAGCTATCCAATCATCTCGACACTCCATTTAGAGAAATCATCGTCATTCTCGCCTTTTTATCAACTTCGTTGCTGTAGCCACTACATATGTAAAAGTCGAATTTTTACTTCGCTATTCAATATATATAAAAATCGAATTTTTATTTCGAAGTTCAACATATAAAAATCATATTTTTATTTCGAAGTTCAACATATAAAAATCATATTTTTATTTCGAAGTTCAACATATAAAAATCATATTTTTATTTCGAAGTTCAACGTATAAAAATCATATTTTTATTTCGAAGTTCAACGTATAAAAATCATATTTTTATTTCGAAGTTCAACGTATAAAAATCATATTTTTATTTCGAAGTTCAACATATAAAAATCATATTTTTATTTCGAAGTTCAACATATAAAAATCATATTTTTATTTCGAAGTTCAACATATAAAAATCATATTTTTATTTCGGAAGATCAATATTTTCCTCTAAACCTCGCTACTTCTTATATAATAAAAATCACATTTTTATTATACTGCCTATATAAAATTTCAGTTTTCTTTTTTTTTCATCATCATACATATGTAAATATAAACACATTTTAATTCCAGCGTAATGCATATGAAAATTCAGCTTTTTATATTTATATAAATGAAATAAAAATAAATACAGAAGCTTACAGTGGGTGATGGGCTACTGGGGAGGTCGCGACATCGGAGGAGAGGCCAAAAGTGGAGGTGCGTGGTGCTGTGGTCGGCGGCGCTCCAGATAGGCAGTTAGGGTTTGGATCGGATTCGATTTGGTGGAGGGAGCTGGCTTCTGGGGGGCGTCGATGTCGGCGGCAGGAGGAGGAGCAGGCGTCGGCGGTTTTCACGAGGGGGGGGGGGGTTCGAACAGCAATCGCGAGCGAGAGGGGGGCGGGGGCTTCGGTCGGCGGTGGGGTGAACGGAGGTGGAGCGCCTCCGGCGGCGTCATCGACGGCCCTCCGTCGCCCGCTTTCTCCCTTCCCCCTTTTTTTTTATATACGATTGAATTTTCGAAAATAAGGAGGGCCAGAAGTATAAAGGAGGAAGGGGAGGAAAATATTTTTTTATTTATTATTATTATTTAATTATTAAAAAGTTGACTTTCACATTCGACCTCTAAACGAGGTCCATCGCCTGTCGCCCATAGCGTTTCACCCCCATTCCGAACACAATGGGATATGTACCGCAAGCTGAATCGACCGTTTCGATCAGTTTCCGTTGCATTTACATTTAAATCAATATATTGAATTTTAAACGTGCATTTCAATTTACCGGGGCCACATACTAACTAGAAAAATTCCCGAAAAATATTTTCTAGCTTCGTATTGACGATACGGTCCTAACAAAACTAGTTTCGTCGAATTCTGAGACCGTTTGAAAAATGGCCAATTTCCAGTCGATTAAAATCAACTGAAACTGGTCAAACGCGTTTTCCTTTGCCACGCTCACATATTGATTCGAAAAATTATGAAATTTGAAACCTAGCAATAATTTAACATCATGGACCCAACAAAACTGGTTTCGTCGAAATCCGAGGTCATTTGCAAAATTCTCATTTTTAAGGGCCTGAATTCCATAGCGACTATTCAGAAATTTCAACTGGACATATCTTTTGATTCCCGCTATGAAACCTTGATTTTTTTGATTTGTTGGAAAGATACTATCCAATAGGTCCTATGATTTCTGGTTTCACTAAAATCCGGATTGTTTTGCACCCGGTACATTCAATTGAAGTTTGAAATCGAATTATCGAACTACCGCGCCATTTTCAATTCCATTTATAATTATATATAAATATTTATATTCTAACGACGGCGCGTATAAATATATACGTCGAATTATATTCAAAATAAATTTTCTCGTCGATATTATTTAAAATAATTCATTTTAAATAATCAAAATTCGCTAAAATTGCCAAAATAAAAATTTTTAACTGGCCCAGATTTTCCGGGTTATTACACTTACATGTTGCCAAAATGAAACCTTTGGCATAAAGCTTGAAGCTTTATGTTCATAAACCTAAGATAAGCTTGCATAACATGATAACATGAACCAAATGAGCATCCCAAACTTGCATAGCATAACTTGCATATCATATGACAACTTGCATATCAAACTTGCATAAATTAACTTGCATATCATATGACAACTTGCATATCAAACTTGCATATTACAACATGATAACTTGCATAACTCACCATAATAAACTTGCATATCATACATTTAACTTTAGAGTTTAAGTATGAAAGGAATAGGGCTTACAATGCTTATGTGGACTCAAATGAGTATAGCAAATGTAAGAAAACCCTTATGCAACCAATTAAACCCCAAAAATGCAAGCAAACTTGATCAAAACTCTTTCTTTGTGGTGCAAATAGAAGAACTTGACTTGAATGCAAGCTAATGATGATCATACAAGTCTAAAAACACTTGTATGCATGGAAAATCACTTAGAAATTTATTTAGGAATTTTATGAAGAGAGTGGAGGCCATGAGAGGATTGATTTTGCCATAGTTTAGTTGTATGAATGAATAATGATGATTTAGGGTAGGTTAGGGTCTTATTTATAGACTAGGCAAGTGTTTTAGGCCATAGGATTAACCCTAGATTCAATCCAAGCCATCAAAGCATGTCTTGGGGAAGAAGTCAAGTGTAAGAACCATCTAGGGCATTTAGATTAAAGATGGACCATGAGAACCATTCAAATGCAAAATCTGCATTTGAGCGAATTGGCCCACGGGTTGACAGCCAAACACCCTGGATTAACCCCTAGTCGACCCAGCAGGCTCGGGTCGACCTCAAAAATCGGCCGGTTCGGTTATTCCCCTCTCCCAATTCGCTGTTTTGAACATTTTTGCATATTTATTTATTTAATTTTCAATTATATATATATATATCAATATATATATATATATATTTCTCTGCGCAACCCATTTCACTTAATTAAGTATACTTTAATTTGGGAATTTTTCGTGAAACTTCGCGAGGCCATATCTTGGTCATACGGACTCCGATTTTCGAAAACTCAGACTCTATTTCGCGTATTTTTCCGAGACGAACGCAATGGCATAGCCCGTTTCCCTTTATTCAGATTTTACAGTTTAATTCTGCCTCCATTTATGTTATAACATGTTATTCAAAAATACAGGTTGTTACACAGAAGCTTTTAAAATATAGAATGACAAATATGTGGCAGTGTTTTAGCTGATTACTTAGTCACTAAGCAACCTGCTCGGTCAATATGAAAATATGAATATTCTACTAATATTCGAAAACTTTTTCGTCTTATTCACGTAAATTCTACTCCCAAAGTCGAAACGTGTTTTAAAAGCACTATTATTTAATGATGAGTGTTATATGTATTTGAAATGGTAGAGTTTCAAACATGCGGCTGTGTTTTACCTGATTACTTGAGCACCAAGAAACCTAATTTTTCGATGCAAACATCAAAGTTTCACTTATATTTTGAAACTTTCTTGATCTTATTGGCGCGGATCCAGGGTCCAAACGGTAATATGCAAATGAGGAGTGTTATAGATGCTTTAAAATGTAGAATGGCAAACATGCAGATGTGTTTTACCTGATTACTTAGTCACTAAGCAACCTGCTCGGTCAATATGAAAATATGAATATTCTACTAATATTTGAAAACTTTTTCGTCTTATTCACGCAAATTCAACTCCAAAAGTCGAAACGTGTTTTTAAAAGCACTATTATTTAATGAAGAGTCTTATATGCATTTGAAATGGTAGAGTTTCAAACATGCGGCGGTGTTTTACCTGATTACTTGAGCACCAAGAAACCTACTTATTCGATGCAAACATCAAAGTTTCACATATATTTTGAAACTTTCTTGATCTTATTGGCACGGATCCAGGGTCCAAACGTTAATATGCAAATGATGAGTGTTATAGATGCTTTAAAATGTAGAATGGCAAACATGCGGAAGTGTTTTACCTGATTACTTAATCACTAAGCAACTTGCTCGGACAATATGAAAATATGAATATTCTTCTAATATTCGAAAACTTTTTCGTCTTATTCATGCAAATTCTACTCCCAAAGTCGAAACGTGTTTTTAAAAGCACTATTATTTAATGAAGAGTGTTATATGTATTCGAAATGGTAGAGTTTCAAACATGCGACAGTGTTTTACCTGATTACTTGAGCACCAAGAAACCTAATTTTTCGATGCAAACATCAAAGTTTCACTTATATTTTGAAAGTTTCTTGATCTTATTGGCGCGGATCCAGGGTCCAAACGGTAATATGCAAATGATGAGTGTTATAGATGCTTTAAAATGTAGAATGACAAACATACGGAAGTGTTTTACCAGATTACTTAGTCATTAAGCAACCTGCTCGGTCAATATGAAAATATGAATATTCTACTAATATTTGAAAACTTTTTCGTCTTATTCACGCAAATTCTACTCCCAAAGTCGAAACTTATTTTTAAAAGCACTATTATTCAATGATGAGTGTTATATGTATTTGAAATGGTAGAGTTTCAAACATGCGGCAGTGTTTTACCTGATTATTTGAGCACTAAGAAACCAACTTATTCGCTACAAACATCAAAGTTTCAATTATATTTTGAATTTTTCTTGATCTTGTTGGCGCGGATCCAGGGTCCTAATGGTAATATACAAATGATGAGTGTTACAGATGCTTTAAAATGTAGAATGGCAAACATGCGGCAGTGTTCTACCTGATTACTTAGTCACCAAGCAACCTGCTCGGTCAATATGAAAATATGAATATTCTACTAATATTCGAAAACTTTTTCGTCTTATTCACGCGAATTCTACTCCCAAAGTCGAAACGTGTTTTTAAAAGCACAATTATTTAATGATGAGTGTTATATGTATTTGAAATGGTAGAGTTTCAAACATGCGGTGGAATTTTACCTGATTACTTAAGCACCAAGAAACCTACTTATTCATTGCAAACATCAAAGTTTCACTTATATTTTGAAACTTTCTTGATCTTATTCGCGCGGATCCAGGGTACAAACGGTAATATGCAAATGATGAGTGTTATAGATGCTTTAAAATGTAGAATGTCAAACATGCAGCAGTGTTTTACCTGATTACTTAGTCACTAAGCAACCTGCTCGGCCAATATGAAAATATGAATATTCTACTAATATTCGAAAACTTTTTCGTCTTATTCACGCAAATTATACTCCCGAAGTCGAAACGTGTTTTTAAAAGCACTATTATTTACTGATGAGTGTTATATGTATTTGAAATGGTAGAGTTTCAAACATGCGGCAGTGTTTTACCTGATTACTTGAGCACCAAGAAACCTACTTATTCGATGCAAACATCAAAGTTTCACTTATATTTTGAAACTTTCTTGATCTTATTGGCGCGGATCCTGGGTCCAAATGGTAAATATGCAAATGATGTGTGTTATAGATGCTTTTAAAATTTAGAATGACAAACATGCGGCAGTGTTTTAGCTGATTACTTAGTCACTAAGTGTAACACCCCATGTATTCTATAACAGTGAAATTCACAAATTAAACTATAATTAATTTCAAATCAAAGAATTAAGGGAAACGGGATACGCCATTGCGTTCGTCTTGGAATTCTGCTTGAAATAGAGTCCGAGTTTGCGTAAAACGGACTCCGTATGAGGAAGATATGACCTCCGGAAGTTTCAGAATTCAGTTTAAAATTCAAACAAACGAAAACAGCTCAGAAAAACTAATTCAAATTTCAAAATCGGGCCAAAATGGCCAGGGCGGGGAAATTCCCGCCCAAGGCACCCAGGTCGACTTGGCAGTCGACCTGGGGCTAGCCAAGTCGTCTGGGCAGTCGACCTGGGTCACCCGTGTCGACTGCCAAGTCGACACAGTGTCGACTAGGGTGTCGACCTGGCCCCTGAGCCAGGTCGAACCCAGCCCACCCTGGCTGGCCTGGTCTGTGTTTGGTCGATTTTCTGAGCCTTGCCTTGTCACTAAGGCTAGGTGTCAGCTCCTGGTTGGTCTCTCCTTTGAACGAACGGTTATTATTAAACCAAGCTCCATCAACGGTCCGAATCAACTCAAAAACACTATAAAAAGAACCTAAGACCTAGCCTAAATCATACTATTTCATTTTAGCCTCAAGCCGCCGCCATTAAACCTAGAGCTCTAAATTAAAAATACAAAGAACAAAATTAAAGAAGACGAAGGACGAATCTTGAAGGCTACAACTTAATTCTAAAAATTATGAAAAATTAAACTTAACAATATTTTGACATTCCGGATCCAACAAAAGTGGTTTCATCGAAAACAGAGGTCGTTTGAAAAATGACTATTTTTAAGGCCAATATATTTAATGTTAAAAATACATTTTTAAACAAATAAATCTCGAAACTCAAAATATATAAGTGTTTACTGTTTTTCAATGTAGAAACATCATTCTGAACTCAATGGAAGTGGTTTCGAGTTCAAATTCCTTCGTATGCAAAAAGTAGCATTTTGACCTTTATAAATTTCATAGCGACCTTCTAAAAATTGAATTGGCCATAACTTTTGATTTCCGCTATGAAATTTCAATTTTTCGGATTCGTTGGAAAGATATTTTTAAATAGATTCTAATATTTTTGGTTTCACTAAAATCCGTTAAATTTTGCATCCTGTACGGTCAGTCAAAGTTCAAGTTTGACTTTTCAAACTACCGCGTTATGTCTAACTCTTTTTATAATTAAAATTAAATTATTCATTCTAACTTCGATTTAAATCAAATTTGTGATCATTATTATTTAAATAAATTATTTTATATTGTCAAAATTCATTAAAATTTTCGAAAATAAAAATTTTAAATTGGTTCTGATTTTGCGGGTTGTAACAATCGCCCCCACTTAAAAACTTTTCGTCCTCGAAAAGGAACGTAGCTAAAAATTGTAAAATTAACTATCTTAATTTTAAATTTTAATGGTTGATTATCTTTTCAAAATATATATAACTTTATATATATAAAAATCACCCAAATTCTACTCCCAAAGTCGAAACTTATTTTTAAAAGCACTACTATTCAATGATGAGTGTTATATGTATTTGAAATGGTAGAGTTTCAAACATGCGGTAGTGTTTTACCTGATTACTTGAGCACCAAGAAACCTACTTATTCGATGCAAACATCAAAGTTTCAATTATATTTTGAAACTTTCTTAATCTTATTGGCGCGGATCTAGGGTCCAAATGGTAATATGCAAATGATGAGTGTTATAGATGCTTCGAAAGGTAGAATGGCAAACATGCAGCAGTGTTCTACCTGATTACTTAGTCACTAAGCAACCTGCTCGGTTAATATGAAAATATGAATATTCTACTAATATTTGAAAACTTTTTTGTCTTATTCACGCAAATCCTACTCCCAAAGTCAAAACGAGTTTTTAAAAGCACTATTATTTAATGATGAGTGTTATATGTATTTGAAATGGTAGAGTTTCAAACATGTGGCAGTGTTTTACCTGATTACTTGAGCACCAAGAAACCTAGTTATTCGATGCAAACATCAAAGTTTCACTTATATTTTGAAACTTTCTTGATCTTATTGGAGCGGATCCTGGGTCCAAATGGTAATGTGGAAATGATGAGTGTTATAGATGCTTTAAAAATGTAGAATGACAAACATGCGGCAATGTTTTAGCTGATTACTTAGTCACTAAACAACCTGCTCGGTCAATATGAAAATATGAATATTCTAATAATATTCGAATACTTTTTCTTCTTATTCACGTAAATTCTACTCCCAAAGTCGAAACGTGTTTTTAAAAGCACTATCATTTAATGATGAGTGTTATATGTATTTGAAATGGTAGAGTTTCAAACATGCGACAGTGTTTTACCTGATTACTAGAGCACTAATAAACCTACTTTTTCGATGCAAACATCAAAGTTTCACATATATTTTGAAACTTTGTTGATCTTATTGGCGCGGATCCAGGGTCCAAACGGTAAAATGCAAATGATGAGTGTTATAGATGCTTTACTATGTAGAATGGCAAACATGCGGAAGTGTTTTACCTGATTACTTAGTCACTAAGCAACCTGCTCGGTCAATATGAAAATATGAATATTCTACTAATATTTTAAAACTTTTTCGTCTTATTCACGCAAATTCTACTCCCAAAGTCGAAACGTGATTTTAAAAGCACTATTATTTAATGAAGAGTCTTATATGTATTTGAAATGGTAGAGTTTCAAACATGCGGCGGTGTTTTACTTGATAACTTGAGCACCAAGAAACCTACTTATTCGATGCAAACATCAAAGTTTCACATATATTTTGAAACTTTCTTGATCTTATTGGCGCGGATCAAGGGTCCAAACGGTAATATGCAAATGAGGAGTGTTATAGATGCTTTAAAATGTAGAATGGCAAACATGCGGAAGTGTTTTACCTGATTACTTAGTCACTAAACAACCTGCTCGGACAATATGAAAATATGAATATTCTACTAATATTCGAAAACATTTCGTCTTATTCACGCAAATTCTACTCCCAAAGTCGAAACGTGTTTTTAAAAGCACAATTATTTAATGATGAGTGTTATATGTATTAGAAATGGTAGAGTTTCAGACATGCGAAAGTGTTTTACCTGATTACTTGAGCGCCAAGAAACCTAATTTTTCGATGCAAACATCAAATTTTCACTTATATTTTGAAACTTTTTTGATCTTATTGGCGCGGATCCAGTGTCTAAACGGTATTATGCAAATGATGAGTGTTGTAGATGCATTAAAATGTAGAATGGAAAACATGCGGAAGTGTTTTACCATATTACTTAGTCACTAAGCAACCTGCTCGGTCACAATGAAAATATGAATATTCTACTAATATTTAAAAACTTTTTCGTCTTATTCATGCAAATTCAACTCCCAAATCGAAACTTACATTTAAAAGCACTATTATTCAATGATGAGTGTTATATGTATTTGAAATGGTAAAGTTTCAAACATGCGGTAGTGTTTTACTTGATTACTTGAGCATCAAGAAACCTACTTATTCGTTGCAAACATCAAATTTTCACTTATATTTTGAATCTTTCTTGATCTTATTGGCACGGATCCAGTGTCCAAACGGTATTATGCAAATGATGAGTGTTATAGATGCTTTAAAATGTAGAATGGCAAACATGCGGAAGTGTTTTACCAGATTACTTAGTCACTAAGCAACCTGCTCGGTCAATATGAAAATATGAATATTCTACTAATATTTGAAAACTTTTTCGTCTTATTCACGCAAATTCAACTCCCAAATCGAAACTTACATTTAAAAGCACTATTATTTAATGATGAGTGTTATATGAATTTGAAATGGTAGAGTTTCAAACATGCGGTGGTATTTTGCCTGATTACTTGAGCATCAAGAAACCTACTTATTCGTTGCAAACATCAAAGTTTCACTTATATTTTGAAACTTTCTTGATCTTATTCGCGCGGATCCAGGGTCCAAACGGTAATATACAAATGATGAGTGTTATAGATGCTTTAAAATGTAGAATATCAAACATGCGGCAGTGTTTTACCTGATTACTTAGTCACTAAGCAACTTGCTCGGTCAATATGAAAATATGAATATTCTACTAATATTCGAAAACTTTTCGTCTTATTCACGCAAATTCAACTCCCAAAGTCGAAACGTGTTTTTAAAAGCACTGTTATTTAATGATGAGTGTTATTTGTATTTGAAATGGTAGAGTTTCAAACATGCGGCAGTGTTTTACATGATTACTTCAGCACCAAGAAACCTACTTATTCGATGCAAACATCAAAGTTTCACTTATATTTTGAAACTTTCTTGATCTTATTGGCACGGATCCAGGGTCCAAACGGTAATATGCAAATGATGAGTGTTATAGATGTTTTTAAAATGTAGAATGACAAATACGCGGCAGTGTTTTAGCTGATTACTTAGTCACTAAGCAACCTGCTCGGTCAATATGAAAATATGAATATTCTACTAATATTCGAAAACTTTTTCATCTTATTCACGTAAATTCTACTCTCAATGTCGAAACATGTTTTTAAAAGCACTATTATTTAATGATGAGTGTTATATGTATTTGAAATGGTAGAGTTTCAAACATACGGCAGTGTTTTACCTGATTACTTGAGCACCAAGAAACCTACTTATTCGATGCAAACATCAAAGTTTCAATTATATTTTGAAACTTTCTTGATCTTATTGGCGCGGATCTAGGGTCCAAATGGTAATATGCAAATGACGAGTGTTATAGATGCTTCGAAAGGTAGAATGACAAACATGCAGCAGTGTTCTACCTGATTACTTAGTCACTAAGCAACCTGCTCGGTCAATATGAAAATATGAATATTCTACTAATATTTGAAAACTTTTTTGTCTTATTCACGCGAATTGTACTCCCAAAGTCGAAACGTGTTTATAAAAGCACTATTATTTAATGATGAGTGTTATATATATTTGAAATGGTAGAGTTTCAAACATGCGGTGGAATTTTACCTGATTACTTAAGCACCAAGAAACCTGCTTATTCGTTGCAAACATCAAACTTTCACTTATATTTTGAAACTTTCTATATCTTATTCGCGCGGATCCAGAGTCCAAACGGTAATATGCAAATGGTGAGTCTTATAGATGATTTAAAATGTAGAATGTCAAATATGCGGTAGTGTTTTACCTGATTACTTAGTCACTAAGCAACCTGCTCGGTTAATATGAAAATATGAATATTCTACTAATATTCGAAAAAAATTTCGTCTTATTCATGCAAATTCTACTCCCAAAGTCGAAACGTGTTTTTAAAAGCACTTTTATTTAATGATGAGTGTTATATGAATTTGAAAACCAAGAAACCAACTTATTCGATAAAAACATCAAAGTTTCACTTATATTTTGAAGCTTTCTTGATCTTATTGGCGCGAATCCAGGGTCCAAACGGTAATATGAAAATGATGATTGTTATTGATGCTTTAAAATGTAGAATGACAAACATGCGGCAGTATTTTACCTGATTACTTAGTCACTAAGTAACCTGCTCGGTCAATATGAAAATATGAATATTCTTCTAATATTCGAAAACTTTTTCGTCTTATTCACGCAAGTTCTACTCCCGAAGTCGAAACGTGTTTTTAAAAGAACTATTATTTAATGATGAGTGTTATATGTATTTGAAATGGTAGAGTTTCAAACATGCGCCAGTGTTTTACCTGATTACTTAAGCACCAAGAAACCTACTTATTCGATGCAAACATCAAGTTTTACTTATATTTTGAAACTTTCTTGATCTTATTGGCGCGGATCCAAGGTCCAAACGGTATTATGCAAATAATGAGTGTTATAAATGCTTTTAAAATGTAGAATGACAAACAAGCGGCAGTGTTTTAGCTGATTACTTAGTCACTAAGCAACTTGCTCGGTCAATATGAAAATATGAATATTCCACTAATATTCGAAAACTTTTTCGTCTTATTCACGCAAATTCTACTCCCAAAGTCAAAGCGTGTATTTAAAAGCACTATTATTTAATGATGAGTGTTAAATGTATTTGAAATGGTAGAGTTTCAAACAAGCGGCAGTGTTTTTCCTGACTACTTGAGCACCAAGAAACCTACTTATTCGCTGCAAACATCAAAGTTTCAATTATATTTTGAAATTTTCTCTATCTTATTGGCGCAGATCCAGTGTCCAAACGGTAATATGCAAATGATGAGTGTTATAGATGCTTTAAAATGTAGAACGAAAAACATGCGGCAGTGTTTTACCTGATTACTTAGTCACTAAGCAACCTGCTCGGTCAATATGAAAATATGAATACTCTACTAATATTTGAAAACTTTTTTGTCTTATTCACACGAATTCTACTCCCAAAGTCGAAACGTGTTTTTAAAAGCACTATTATTTAATGATGAGTGTTATATGTATTTGAAATGGTAGATTTTCAAACCTGGGTGGAATTTACGTGATTACTTAAGCACCAAGAAACCTACTTATTCGTTGCAAACATTAAAGTTTCACTTATATTTTGAAACTTTCTTGATCTTATTCGCGCGGATTCAGGGTCCAAAAGGTAATATGCAAATAATGAGTGTTATAGATGCTTTGAAATGTAGAATGTCAATAAGCAACCTGCTCGGTTAATATGAAAATATGAATATTCTAGTAATATTCGAAAACTTTTTCGTCTTATTCATGCAAATTCTACTCCCAAAGTCGAAATGTGTTTTTAAAAGCACTATTATATAATGATGAGTGTTATATGTATTTGAAAACCAAGAAACCTACTTAGTCGATACAAATATCAAAGTTTCACTTATATTTTGAAACTTTCTTGATCTTATTGGCGCGGATCCAGGGTCCAAACGGTAATATGAAAATGATGAGTGTTACAGATGCTTTCAAATGTAGAGTGATAAACATGCGGCGGTGTTTTACCTGATTACTTAGTCACTAAGCAACCTGCTCGGTCAATATGAAAATATGAATATTCTACTAATATTCGAAAACTTTTCGTATTATTCACGTAAATTCTACTCCCAAAGTCGAAACGTGTTTTTAAAAGCACTATTATTTAATGATGAGTGCTATATGTATTTGAAATGGTAGAGTTTCAAACATGCGGCAGTGTTTGACCTGATTACTTGAGCACCAAGAATCCTACTTATTCGATGCAAACATCAAAGTTTCACTTATGTTTTGAAACTTTCTTGATCTTATTGGCGCGGATCCAGGGTCCAAACGGTAATATGCAAATGATAAGTGTTACAGAAGCTTTTAAAATATAGAGTGACAAATATGCGGCAGGGTTTTAGCTGATTACTTAGTCACTAAGCAACCTGCTCGGTCAATATGAAAATATGAATATTCTACTAATATTCGAAAACTTTTTCGTCTTATTCACGTAAATTCTACTTCCAAGGTCGAAACGTGTTTTAAAAGCACTATTATTTAATGATGAGTGTTATATGTATTTGAAATGGTAGAGTTTCAAACATGCGGCTGTGTTTTACCTGATTACTTGAGCACCAAGAAACCTAATTTTTCGATGCAAACATCAAAGTTTCACTTATATTTTGAAACTTTCTTGATCTTATTGGCGCAGATCCAGGGTCCAAACGGTAATATGCAAATGAGGAGTGTTATAGATGCTTTAAAATGTAGAATGACAAACATGCAGAAGTGTTTTACCTGATTACTTAGTCACTAAGCAACCTGCTCGTTCAATATGAAAATATGAATATTCTACTAATATTTGAAAACTTTTTCGTCTTATTCACGCAAATTCTACTCCCAAAGTCGAAACGTGTTTTTAAAAGCACTATTATTTAATGAAGTGTCTTATATGTATTTGAAATGGTAGAGTTTCAAACATGCGGCGGTGTTTTACCTGATTACTTGAGCACCGAGAAACCTACTTATTCGATGCATACATCAAAGTTTCACATATATTTTGAAACTTTCTTGATCTTATTGGCACGGATCGTGGGTCCAAACATTAATATACAAATGATGAGTGTTATAGATGCTTTAAAATGTAGAATGACAAACTTGCGGAAGTGTTTTACCTGATTACTTATTCACTAAGCAACTTGCTCGGACAATATGAAAATATGAATATTCTTCTAATATTCGAAAACTTTTTCGTCTTATTCATGCAAATTCTACTCCCAAAGTCGAAACGTGTTTTTAAAAGCACTATTATTTAATGAAGAGTGTTATATGTATTCGAAATGGTAGAGTTTCAAACATGCGACAGTGTTTTACCTGATTACTTGAGCACCAAGAAACCTAATTTTTCGATGCAAACATCAAAGTTTCACTTATATTTTGAAAGTTTCTTGATCTTATTGGCGCGGATCCAGGGTCCAAACGGTAATATGCAAATGATGAGTGTTATAGATGCTTTAAATGTAGAATGACAAACATGCGGAAGTGTTTTACCAGATTACTTAGTCATTAAGCAACCTGCTCGGTCAATATGAAAATATGAATATTCTACTAATATTTGAAAACTTTTTCGTCTTATTCACGCAAATTCTACTCCCAAAGTCGAAAATTATTTTTAAAAGCACTATTATACAATGATGAGTGTTATATGTATTTGAAATGGTAGAGTTTCAAACATGCGGCAGTGTTTTACCTGATTACTTGAGCACCAAGAAACCAACTTATTCGCTACAAACATCAAAGTTTCAATTATATTTTGAAACTTTCTTGATCTTGTTGGCGCAGATCCAGGGTCCTAATGGTAATATACAAATGATGAGTGTTACAGATGCTTTAAAATGTAGAATGGCAAACATGCGGCAGTGTTCTACCTGATTACTTAGTCACTAAGCAACCTGCTCGGTCAATATGAAAATATGAATATTCTACTAATATTCGAAAACTTTTTCGTCTTATTCACTAGAATTCTACTCCCAAAGTCGAAACGTGTTTTTAAAAGCACTATTATTTAATGATGAGTGTTATATGTATTTGAAATGGTAGAGTTTCAAACATGCGGTGGAATTTTACCTGATTACTTAAGCACCGAGAAACCTACTTATTCATTGCAAACATCAAAGTTTCACTTATATTTTGAAACTTTCTTGATCTTATTCGCGCGGATCCAGGGTACAAACGGTAATATGCAAATGATGAGTGTTATAGATGCTTTAAAATGTAGAATGTCAAACATGCAGCAGTGTTTTACCTGATTACTTAGTCACTAAGCAACCTGCTCGGTCAATATGAAAATATGAATATTCTACTAATATTCGAAAACTTTTTCGTCTTATTCACGCAAATTATACTCCCGAAGTCGAAACGTGTTTTTAAAAACACTATTATTTACTGATGAGTGTTATATGTATTTGAAATGGTAGAGTTTCAAACATGCGGCAGTGTTTTACCTGATTACTTGAGCACCAAGAAACCTACTTATTCGATGCAAACATCAAAGTTTCACTTATATTTTGAAACTTTCTTGATCTTATTGGCGCGGATCCTGGGTCCAAATGGTAAATATGCAAATGATGTGTGTTATAGATGCTTTTAAAATTTAGAATGACAAACATGCGGCAGTGTTTTAGCTGATTACTTAGTCACTAAGTGTAACTTCCCATGTATTCTATAACAGTGAAATTCACAAATTAAACTACAATTAATTTCAAATCAAAGAATTAAGGGAAACGGGATACGCCATTGCGTTCGTCTCGGAATTCTGCTTGAAATAGAGTCCGAGTTTGCGTAAAACGGACTCCGTATGAGGAAGATATGGCCTCCGGAAATTTCAGAATTCAGTTTAAAATTTAAACAAACGAAAACAGCTCAGAAAAACTAATTCAAAATTCAAAATCGGGCCAGAATGGCCGGGGGGGGGGGGAATTCCCGCCAAGGCACCCAGGTCGACTGGGGCTAGCCAAGTCGACTGGGCAGTCGACCTGGGTCACCCGTGTCGACTGCCAAGTCGACACAGTGTCGACTGGGGTGTCGACCTGGCCCCTGAGCCAGGTCGAACCCAGCCCACCCTGGCTGGCCTGGTCTGTGTTTGGTCGATTTTCTGAGCCTTGCCTTGTCACTAAGGCTAGGTGTCAGGTCCTGGTTGGTCTCTCCTTTGAACGAACGGCTATTATTAAAACAAGCTCCATCAACGGTCCGAATCAACTCAAAAACACTATAAAAAGAACCTAAGACCTAGCCTAAATCATACTATTTCATTTTAGCCTCAAGCCGCTGCCATTAAACCTAGAGCTCTAAATTAAAAATACAAAGAACAAAATTAAAGAAGACGAAGGACGAATCTTGAAGGCTACAACTTAATTCTAAAAATTATGAAAAATTAAACTTAACAATATTTTGACATTCCGGAACCAACAAAAGTGGTTTCATCGAAAACAGAGGTCGTTTGAAAAATGACTATTTTTAAGGCCAATATATTTAATGTTAAAAATACATTTTTAAACAAATAAATCCCGAAACTCAAAATATATAAGTGTTTACTGTTTTTCAATGTAGAAACATCATTCTGAACTCAATGGAAGTGGTTTCGAGTTCAAATTCCTTCGTATGCAAAAAGTAGCATTTTGACCTTTATAAATTTCATAGCGACCTTCTAAAAATTGAATTGGCCATAACTTTTGATTTCCGCTATGAAATTTCAATTATTCGGATTCGTTGGAAAGATATTTTTAAATAGATTCTAATATTTTTGGTTTCACTAAAATCCGTTAAATTTTGCATCCTGTACGGTCAGTCAAAGTTCAAGTTTGACTTTTCAAACTACCGCGTTATTTCTAACTCTTTTTATAATTAAAATTAAATTATTCATTCTAACTTCGATTTAAATCAAATTTGTGATCATTATTATTTAAATAAATTATTTTATATTGTCAAAATTCATTAAAATTTTCTAAAATAAAATTTTTAAATTAATTCTGATTTTGCGGGTTGTTACAATCGCCCCCACTTAAAAACTTTTCGTCCTCGAAAAGGAACGTAGCTAAAAATTGTAAAATTAACTATCTTAATTTTAAATTTTAATGATTGATTATCTTTTCAAAATATATATAACTTTATATATATAAAAATCACGCAAATTCTACTCCCAAAGTCGAAACTTATTTTTAAAAGCACTACTATTCAATGAAGGGTGTTATATGTATTTGAAATGGTAGAGTTTCAAACATGCGGTAGTGTTTTACCTGATTACTTGAGCACCAAGAAACCTACTTATTCGATGCAAACATCAAAGTTTCAATTATATTTTGAAACTTTCTTGATCTTATTGGCGCGGATCTAGGGTCCAAATGGTAATATGCAAATGATGAGTGTTATAGATGCTTCGAAAGGTAGAATGGCAAACATGCAGCAGTGTTCTACCTGATTACTTAGTCACTAAGCAACCTGCTCGGTCAATATGAAAATATGAATATTCTACTAATATTTGAAAACTTTTTTGTCTTATTCACGCAAATCCTACTCCCAAAGTCGAAACGAGTTTTTAAAAGCACAATTATTTAATGATGAGTGTTATATGTATTTGAAATGGTAGAGTTTCAAACATGTGGCAGTGTTTTACCTGATTACTTGAGCACCAAGAAACCTAGTTATTCGATGCAAACATCAAAGTTTCACTTATATTTTGAAACTTTCTTGATCTTATTGGAGCGGATCCTGGGTCCAAATGGTAATGTGGAAATGATGAGTGTTATAGATGCTTTAAAAATGTAGAATGACAAACATGCGGCAATGTTTTAGCTGATTACTTAGTCACTAAACAACCTGCTCGGTCAATATGAAAATATGAATATTCTAATAATATTCGAATACTTTTTCTTCTTATTCACGTAAATTCTACTCCCAAAGTCGAAACGTGTTTTTAAAAGCACTATCATTTAATGATGAGTGTTATATGTATTTGAAATGGTAGAGTTTCAAACATGCGACAGTGTTTTACCTGATTACTAGAGCACTAATAAACCTACTTTTTCGATGCAAACATCAAAGTTTCACATATATTTTGAAACTTTGTTGATCTTATTGGCGCGGATCCAGGGTCCAAACGGTAAAATGCAAATGATGAGTGTTATAGATGCTTTAGTATGTAGAATGGCAAACATGCGGAAGTGTTTTACCTGATTACTTAGTCACTAAGCAACCTGCTCGGTCAATATGAAAATATGAATATTCTACTAATATTTTAAAACTTTTTCGTCTTATTCACGCAAATTCTACTCCCAAAGTCGAAACGTGATTTTAAAAGCACTATTATTTAATGAAGAGTCTTATATGTATTTGAAATGGTAGAGTTTCAAACATGCGGCGGTGTTTTACTTGATAACTTGAGCACCAAGAAACCTACTTATTCGATGCAAACATCAAAGTTTCACATATATTTTGAAACTTTCTTGATCTTATTGGCGCGGATCAAGGGTCCAAACGGTAATATGCAAATGAGGAGTGTTATAGATGCTTTAAAATGTAGAATGGCAAACATGCGGAAGTGTTTTACCTGATTACTTAGTCACTAAACAACCTGCTCGGACAATATGAAAATATGAATATTCTACTAATATTCGAAAACATTTCGTCTTATTCACGCAAATTCTACTCCCAAAGTCGAAACGTGTTTTTAAAAGCACAATTATTTAATGATGAGTGTTATATGTATTAGAAATGGTAGAGTTTCAGACATGCGAAAGTGTTTTACCTGATTACTTGAGCGCCAAGAAACCTAATTTTTCGATGCAAACATCAAATTTTCACTTATATTTTGAAACTTTTTTGATCTTATTGGCGCGGATCCAGTGTCTAAACGGTATTATGCAAATGATGAGTGTTGTAGATGCATTAAAATGTAGAATGGAAAACATGCGGAAGTGTTTTACCATATTACTTAGTCACTAAGCAACCTGCTCGGTCACAATGAAAATATGAATATTCTACTAATATTTAAAAACTTTTTCGTCTTATTCATGCAAATTCAACTCCCAAATCGAAACTTACATTTAAAAGCACTATTATTCAATGATGAGTGTTATATGTATTTGAAATGGTAAAGTTTCAAACATGCGGTAGTGTTTTACTTGATTACTTGAGCATCAAGAAACCTACTTATTCGTTGCAAACATCAAATTTTCACTTATATTTTGAATCTTTCTTGATCTTATTGGCACGGATCCAGTGTCCAAACGGTATTATGCAAATGATGAGTGTTATAGATGCTTTAAAATGTAGAATGGCAAACATGCGGAAGTGTTTTACCAGATTACTTAGTCACTAAGCAACCTGCTCGGTCAATATGAAAATATGAATATTCTACTAATATTTGAAAACTTTTTCGTCTTATTCACGCAAATTCAACTCCCAAATCGAAACTTACATTTAAAAGCACTATTATTTAATGATGAGTGTTATATGAATTTGAAATGGTAGAGTTTCAAACATGCGGTGGTATTTTGCCTGATTACTTGAGCATCAAGAAACCTACTTATTCGTTGCAAACATCAAAGTTTCACTTATATTTTGAAACTTTCTTGATCTTATTCGCGCGGATCCAGGGTCCAAACGGTAATATACAAATGATGAGTGTTATAGATGCTTTAAAATGTAGAATATCAAACATGCGGCAGTGTTTTACCTGATTACTTAGTCACTAAGCAACTTGCTCGGTCAATATGAAAATATGAATATTCTACTAATATTCGAAAACTTTTCGTCTTATTCACGCAAATTCAACTCCCAAAGTCGAAACGTGTTTTTAAAAGCACTGTTATTTAATGATGAGTGTTATTTGTATTTGAAATGGTAGAGTTTCAAACATGCGGCAGTGTTTTACATGATTACTTCAGCACCAAGAAACCTACTTATTCGATGCAAACATCAAAGTTTCACTTATATTTTGAAACTTTCTTGATCTTATTGGCACGGATCCAGGGTCCAAACGGTAATATGCAAATGATGAGTGTTATAGATGTTTTTAAAATGTAGAATGACAAATACGCGGCAGTGTTTTAGCTGATTACTTAGTCACTAAGCAACCTGCTCGGTCAATATGAAAATATGAATATTCTACTAATATTCGAAAACTTTTTCATCTTATTCACGTAAATTCTACTCTCAATGTCGAAACATGTTTTTAAAAGCACTATTATTTAATGATGAGTGTTATATGTATTTGAAATGGTAGAGTTTCAAACATACGGCAGTGTTTTACCTGATTACTTGAGCACCAAGAAACCTACTTATTCGATGCAAACATCAAAGTTTCAATTATATTTTGAAACTTTCTTGATCTTATTGGCGCGGATCTAGGGTCCAAATGGTAATATGCAAATGACGAGTGTTATAGATGCTTCGAAAGGTAGAATGACAAACATGCAGCAGTGTTCTACCTGATTACTTAGTCACTAAGCAACCTGCTCGGTCAATATGAAAATATGAATATTCTACTAATATTTGAAAACTTTTTTGTCTTATTCACGCGAATTGTACTCCCAAAGTCGAAACGTGTTTATAAAAGCACTATTATTTAATGATGAGTGTTATATATATTTGAAATGGTAGAGTTTCAAACATGCGGTGGAATTTTACCTGATTACTTAAGCACCAAGAAACCTGCTTATTCGTTGCAAACATCAAACTTTCACTTATATTTTGAAACTTTCTATATCTTATTCGCGCGGATCCAAAGTCCAAACGGTAATATGCAAATGGTGAGTCTTATAGATGATTTAAAATGTAGAATGTCAAATATGCGGTAGTGTTTTACCTGATTACTTAGTCACTAAGCAACCTGCTCGGTTAATATGAAAATATGAATATTCTACTAATATTCGAAAAAAATTTCGTCTTATTCATGCAAATTCTACTCCCAAAGTCGAAACGTGTTTTTAAAAGCACTTTTATTTAATGATGAGTGTTATATGAATTTGAAAACCAAGAAACCAACTTATTCGATAAAAACATCAAAGTTTCACTTATATTTTGAAGCTTTCTTGATCTTATTGGCGCGAATCCAGGGTCCAAACGGTAATATGAAAATGATGATTGTTATTGATGCTTTAAAATGTAGAATGACAAACATGCGGCAGTATTTTACCTGATTACTTAGTCACTAAGTAACCTGCTCGGTCAATATGAAAATATGAATATTCTTCTAATATTCGAAAACTTTTTCGTCTTATTCACGCAAGTTC
This sequence comes from Allium sativum, assembly GCA_030737875.1. Lineage (NCBI taxonomy): Eukaryota > Viridiplantae > Streptophyta > Magnoliopsida > Asparagales > Amaryllidaceae > Allium > Allium sativum. The sequence goes on along the minus strand of CM060927.1, from coordinate 251,604,003 downwards.
TACTCCCGAAGTCGAAACGTGTTTTTAAAAGAACTATTATTTAATGATGAGTGTTATATGTATTTGAAATGGTAGAGTTTCAAACATGCGCCAGTGTTTTACCTGATTACTTAAGCACCAAGAAACCTACTTATTCGATGCAAACATCAAGTTTTACTTATATTTTGAAACTTTCTTGATCTTATTGGCGCGGATCCAAGGTCCAAACGGTATTATGCAAATAATGAGTGTTATAAATGCTTTTAAAATGTAGAATGACAAACAAGCGGCAGTGTTTTTGCTGATTACTTAGTCACTAAGCAACTTGCTCGGTCAATATGAAAATATGAATATTCCACTAATATTCGAAAACTTTTTCGTCTTATTCACGCAAATTCTACTCCCAAAGTCAAAGCGTGTATTTAAAAGCACTATTATTTAATGATGAGTGTTAAATGTATTTGAAATGGTAGAGTTTCAAACAAGCGGCAGTGTTTTTCCTGACTACTTGAGCACCAAGAAACCTACTTATTCGCTGCAAACATCAAAGTTTCAATTATATTTTGAAATTTTCTCTATCTTATTGGCGCAGATCCAGTGTCCAAACGGTAATATGCAAATGATGAGTGTTATAGATGCTTTAAAATGTAGAACGAAAAACATGCGGCAGTGTTTTACCTGATTACTTAGTCACTAAGCAACCTGCTCGGTCAATATGAAAATATGAATACTCTACTAATATTTGAAAACTTTTTTGTCTTATTCACACGAATTCTACTCCCAAAGTCGAAACGTGTTTTTAAAAGCACTATTATTTAATGATGAGTGTTATATGTATTTGAAATGGTAGATTTTCAAACCTGGGTGGAATTTACGTGATTACTTAAGCACCAAGAAACCTACTTATTCGTTGCAAACATTAAAGTTTCACTTATATTTTGAAACTTTCTTGATCTTATTCGCGCGGATTCAGGGTCCAAAAGGTAATATGCAAATAATGAGTGTTATAGATGCTTTGAAATGTAGAATGTCAATAAGCAACCTGCTCGGTTAATATGAAAATATGAATATTCTAGTAATATTCGAAAACTTTTTCGTCTTATTCATGCAAATTCTACTCCCAAAGTCGAAATGTGTTTTTAAAAGCACTATTATATAATGATGAGTGTTATATGTATTTGAAAACCAAGAAACCTACTTAGTCGATACAAATATCAAAGTTTCACTTATATTTTGAAACTTTCTTGATCTTATTGGCGCGGATCCAGGGTCCAAACGGTAATATGAAAATGATGAGTGTTACAGATGCTTTCAAATGTAGAGTGATAAACATGCGGCGGTGTTTTACCTGATTACTTAGTCACTAAGCAACCTGCTCGGTCAATATGAAAATATGAATATTCTACTAATATTCGAAAACTTTTCGTATTATTCACGTAAATTCTACTCCCAAAGTCGAAACGTGTTTTTAAAAGCACTATTATTTAATGATGAGTGCTATATGTATTTGAAATGGTAGAGTTTCAAACATGCGGCAGTGTTTGACCTGATTACTTGAGCACCAAGAATCCTACTTATTCGATGCAAACATCAAAGTTTCACTTATGTTTTGAAACTTTCTTGATCTTATTGGCGCGGATCCAGGGTCCAAACGGTAATATGCAAATGATAAGTGTTACAGAAGCTTTTAAAATATAGAGTGACAAATATGCGGCAGGGTTTTAGCTGATTACTTAGTCACTAAGCAACCTGCTCGGTCAATATGAAAATATGAATATTCTACTAATATTCGAAAACTTTTTCGTCTTATTCACGTAAATTCTACTTCCAAGGTCGAAACGTGTTTTAAAAGCACTATTATTTAATGATGAGTGTTATATGTATTTGAAATGGTAGAGTTTCAAACATGCGGCTGTGTTTTACCTGATTACTTGAGCACCAAGAAACCTAATTTTTCGATGCAAACATCAAAGTTTCACTTATATTTTGAAACTTTCTTGATCTTATTGGCGCAGATCCAGGGTCCAAACGGTAATATGCAAATGAGGAGTGTTATAGATGCTTTAAAATGTAGAATGACAAACATGCAGAAGTGTTTTACCTGATTACTTAGTCACTAAGCAACCTGCTCGTTCAATATGAAAATATGAATATTCTACTAATATTTGAAAACTTTTTCGTCTTATTCACGCAAATTCTACTCCCAAAGTCGAAACGTGTTTTTAAAAGCACTATTATTTAATGAAGTGTCTTATATGTATTTGAAATGGTAGAGTTTCAAACATGCGGCGGTGTTTTACCTGATTACTTGAGCACCGAGAAACCTACTTATTCGATGCATACATCAAAGTTTCACATATATTTTGAAACTTTCTTGATCTTATTGGCACGGATCGTGGGTCCAAACATTAATATGCAAATGATGAGTGTTATAGATGCTTTAAAATGTAGAATGACAAACTTGCGGAAGTGTTTTACCTGATTACTTATTCACTAAGCAACTTGCTCGGACAATATGAAAATATGAATATTCTTCTAATATTCGAAAACTTTTTCGTCTTATTCATGCAAATTCTACTCCCAAAGTCGAAACGTGTTTTTAAAAGCACTATTATTTAATGAAGAGTGTTATATGTATTCGAAATGGTAGAGTTTCAAACATGCGACAGTGTTTTACCTGATTACTTGAGCACCAAGAAACCTAATTTTTCGATGCAAACATCAAAGTTTCACTTATATTTTGAAAGTTTCTTGATCTTATTGGCGCGGATCCAGGGTCCAAACGGTAATATGCAAATGATGAGTGTTATAGATGCTTTAAATGTAGAATGACAAACATGCGGAAGTGTTTTACCAGATTACTTAGTCATTAAGCAACCTGCTCGGTCAATATGAAAATATGAATATTCTACTAATATTTGAAAACTTTTTCGTCTTATTCACGCAAATTCTACTCCCAAAGTCGAAAATTATTTTTAAAAGCACTATTATACAATGATGAGTGTTATATGTATTTGAAATGGTAGAGTTTCAAACATGCGGCAGTGTTTTACCTGATTACTTGAGCACCAAGAAACCAACTTATTCGCTACAAACATCAAAGTTTCAATTATATTTTGAAACTTTCTTGATCTTGTTGGCGCGGATCCAGGGTCCTAATGGTAATATACAAATGATGAGTGTTACAGATGCTTTAAAATGTAGAATGGCAAACATGCGGCAGTGTTCTACCTGATTACTTAGTCACTAAGCAACCTGCTCGGTCAATATGAAAATATGAATATTCTACTAATATTCGAAAACTTTTTCGTCTTATTCACTAGAATTCTACTCCCAAAGTCGAAACGTGTTTTTAAAAGCACTATTATTTAATGATGAGTGTTATATGTATTTGAAATGGTAGAGTTTCAAACATGCGGTGGAATTTTACCTGATTACTTAAGCACCGAGAAACCTACTTATTCATTGCAAACATCAAAGTTTCACTTATATTTTGAAACTTTCTTGATCTTATTCGCGCGGATCCAGGGTACAAACGGTAATATGCAAATGATGAGTGTTATAGATGCTTTAAAATGTAGAATGTCAAACATGCAGCAGTGTTTTACCTGATTACTTAGTCACTAAGCAACCTGCTCGGTCAATATGAAAATATGAATATTCTACTAATATTCGAAAACTTTTTCGTCTTATTCACGCAAATTATACTCCCGAAGTCGAAACGTGTTTTTAAAAACACTATTATTTACTGATGAGTGTTATATGTATTTGAAATGGTAGAGTTTCAAACATGCGGCAGTGTTTTACCTGATTACTTGAGCACCAAGAAACCTACTTATTCGATGCAAACATCAAAGTTTCACTTATATTTTGAAACTTTCTTGATCTTATTGGCGCGGATCCTGGGTCCAAATGGTAAATATGCAAATGATGTGTGTTATAGATGCTTTTAAAATTTAGAATGACAAACATGCGGCAGTGTTTTAGCTGATTACTTAGTCACTAAGTGTAACTTCCCATGTATTCTATAACAGTGAAATTCACAAATTAAACTATAATTAATTTCAAATCAAAGAATTAAGGGAAACGGGATACGCCATTGCGTTCGTCTCGGAATTCTGCTTGAAATAGAGTCCGAGTTTGCGTAAAACGGACTCCGTATGAGGAAGATATGGCCTCCGGAAATTTCAGAATTCAGTTTAAAATTCAAACAAACGAAAACAGCTCAGAAAAACTAATTCAAAATTCAAAATCGGGCCAGAATGGCCGGGGGGGGGGGAAATTCCCGCCAAGGCACCCAGGTCGACTTGGCAGTCGACCTGGGGCTAGCCAAGTCGACTGGGCAGTCGACCTGGGTCACCCGTGTCGACTGCCAAGTCGACACAGTGTCGACTGGGGTGTCGACCTGGCCCCTGAGCCAGGTCGAACCCAGCCCACCCTGGCTGGCCTGGTCTGTGTTTGGTCGATTTTCTGAGCCTTGCCTTGTCACTAAGGCTAGGTGTCAGCTCCTGGTTGGTCTCTCCTTTGAACGAACGGCTATTATTAAAACAAGCTCCATCAACGGTCCGAATCAACTCAAAAACACTATAAAAAGAACCTAAGACCTAGCCTAAATCATACTATTTCATTTTAGCCTCAAGCCGCTGCCATTAAACCTAGAGCTCTAAATTAAAAATACAAAGAACAAAATTAAAGAAGACGAAGGACGAATCTTGAAGGCTACAACTTAATTCTAAAAATTATGAAAAATTAAACTTAACAATATTTTGACATTCCGGATCCAACAAAAGTGGTTTCATCGAAAACAGAGGTCGTTTGAAAAATGACTATTTTTAAGGCCAATATATTTAATGTTAAAAATACATTTTTAAACAAATAAATCCCGAAACTCAAAATATATAAGTGTTTACTGTTTTTCAATGTAGAAACATCATTCTGAACTCAATGGAAGTGGTTTCGAGTTCAAATTCCTTCGTATGCAAAAAGTAGCATTTTGACCTTTATAAATTTCATAGCGACCTTCTAAAAATTGAATTGGCCATAACTTTTGATTTCCGCTATGAAATTTCAATTTTTCGGATTCGTTGGAAAGATATTTTTAAATAGATTCTAATATTTTTGGTTTCACTAAAATCCGTTAAATTTTGCATCCTGTACGGTCAGTCAAAGTTCAAGTTTGACTTTTCAAACTACCGCGTTATTTCTAACTCTTTTTATAATTAAAATTAAATTATTCATTCTAACTTCGATTTAAATCAAATTTGTGATCATTATTATTTAAATAAATTATTTTATATTGTCAAAATTCATTAAAATTTTCTAAAATAAAATTTTTAAATTGGTTCTGATTTTGCGGGTTGTTACAATCGCCCCCACTTAAAAACTTTTCGTCCTCGAAAAGGAACGTAGCTAAAAATTGTAAAATTAACTATCTTAATTTTAAATTTTAATGATTGATTATCTTTTCAAAATATATATAACTTTATATATATAAAAATCACGCAAATTCTACTCCCAAAGTCGAAACTTATTTTTAAAAGCACTACTATTCAATGAAGGGTGTTATATGTATTTGAAATGGTAGAGTTTCAAACATGCGGTAGTGTTTTACCTGATTACTTGAGCACCAAGAAACCTACTTATTCTATGCAAACATCAAAGTTTCAATTATATTTTGAAACTTTCTTGATCTTATTGGCGCGGATCTAGGGTCCAAATGGTAATATGCAAATGATGAGTGTTATAGATGCTTCGAAAGGTAGAATGGCAAACATGCAGCAGTGTTCTACCTGATTACTTAGTCACTAAGCAACCTGCTCGGTCAATATGAAAATATGAATATTCTACTAATATTTGAAAACTTTTTTGTCTTATTCACGCAAATCCTACTCCCAAAGTCGAAACGAGTTTTTAAAAGCACAATTATTTAATGATGAGTGTTATATGTATTTGAAATGGTAGAGTTTCAAACATGCGGCAGTGTTTTACCTGATTACTTGAGCACCAAGAAACCTACTAATTCGATGCAAACATCAAAGTTTCACTTATATTTTGAAACTTTCTTGATCTTATTGGAGCGGATCCTGGGTCCAAATGGTAATGTGGAAATGATGAGTGTTATAGATGCTTTAAAAATGTAGAATGACAAACATGCGGCAATGTTTTAGCTGATTACTTAGTCACTAAACAACCTGCTCGGTCAATATGAAAATATGAATATTCTAATAATATTCGAATACTTTTTCGTCTTATTCACGTAAATTCTACTCCCAAAGTCGAAACGTATTTTTAAAAGCACCATCATTTAATGATGAGTGTTATATGTATTTGAAATGGTAGAGTTTCAAACATGCGACAGTGTTTTACCTGATTACTAGAGCACTAATAAACCTACTTTTTCGATGCAAACATCAAAGTTTCACATATATTTTGAAACTTTCTTGATCTTATTGGCGCGGATCCAGGGTCCAAACGGTAATATGCAAATGATGAGTGTTATAGATGCTTTACAATGTAGAATGGCAAACATGAGGAAGTGTTTTACCTGATTACTTAGTCACTAAGCAACCTGCTCGGTCAATATGAAAATATGAATATTCTACTAATATTTGAAAACTTTTTCGTCTTATTCACGCAAATTCTACTCCCAAAGTCGAAACGTGATTTTAAAAGCACTATTATTTAATGAAGAGTCTTATATGTATTTGAAATGGTAGAGTTTCAAACATGCGGCGGTGTTTTACTTGATAACTTGAGCACCAAGAAACCTACTTATTCGATGCAAACATCAAAGTTTCACATATATTTTGAAACTTTCTTTATCTTATTGGCGCGGATCAAGGGTCCAAACGGTAATATGCAAATGAGGAGTGTTATAGATGCTTTAAAATGTAGAATGGCAAACATGCGGAAGTGTTTTACCTGATTACTTAGTCACTAAACAACTTGCTCGGACAATATGAAAATATGAATATTCTACTAATATTCGAAAACATTTCGTCTTATTCATGCAAATTCTACTCCCAAAGTCGAAACGTGTTTTTAAAAGCACTATTATTTAATGATGAGTGTTATATGTATTTGAAATGGTAGAGTTTCAGACATGCGACAGTGTTTTACCTGATTACTTGAGCACCAAGAAACCTAATTTTTCGATGCAAACATCAAATTTTCACTTATATTTTGAAACTTTCTTGATCTTATTGGCGCGGATCCAGTTTCTAAACGGTATTATGCAAATGATGAGTGTTGTAGATGCTTTAAAATGTAGAATGGCAAACATGCGGAAGTGTTTTACCATATTACTTAGTCACTAAGCAACCTGCTCGGTCAATATGAAAATATGAATATTCTACAAATATTTAAAAACTTTTTCGTCTTATTCACGCAAATTCAACTCCCAAATCGAAAATTACATTTAAAAGCACTATTATTCAATGATGAGTGTTATATGTATTTGAAATGGTAGAGTTTCAAACATGCGGCAGTGTTTTACTTGATTACTTGAGCATCAAGAAACCTACTTATTCGTTGCAAACATCAATTTTTCACTTATATTTTGAATCTTTCTTGATCTTATTGGCACGGATCCAGTGTCCAAACGGTATTATGCAAATGATGAGTGTTATAGATGCTTTAAAATGTAGAATGGCAAACATGCGGAAGTGTTTTACCAGATTACTTAGTCACTAAGCAGCCTGCTCGGTCAATATGAAAATGTGAATATTCTACTAATATTTGAAACTTTTTCGTCTTATTCACGCAAATTCAACTCCCAAATCGAAACTTACATTTAAAAGCACTATTATTTAATGATGAGTGTTATATTTGAAATGGTAGAGTTTCAAACATGCGGTGGTATTTTGCCTGATTACTTGAGCATCAAGAAACCTACTTATTCGTTGCAAACATCAAAGTTTCACTTATATTTTCAAACTTTCTTGATCTTATTCGCGCGGATCCAGGGTCCAAACGGTAATATGCAAATGATGAGTGTTATAGATGTTTTTAAAATGTAGAATGACAAATACGCGGCAGTGTTTTAGCTGATTACTTAGTCATTAAGCAACCTGCTCGGTCAATATGAAAATATGAATATTCTACTAATATTCGAAAACTTTTTCGTCTTATTCACGTAAATTCTACTCTCAAAGTCGAAACGTGTTTTTAAAAGCACTATTATTTAATGATGAGTGTTATATGTATTTGAAATGGTAGAGTTTCAAACATGCGGCAGTGTTTTACCTGATTACTTGAGCACCAAGAAACTACTTATTCGATGCAAACATCAAAGTTTAACTTATATTTTGAAACTTTCTTGATATTATTGGAGCGGATCCTAGGTCCAAATGGTAATATGCAAATGATGAGTGTTATAGATTCTTTAAAAATGTAGAATGACAAACATGCGGCAGTGTTTTAGCTGATTACTTAGTCACTAAGCAACCTGCTCGGTCAATATGAAAATATGAATATTCTAATAATATTCGAATACTTTTTCGTCTTATTCACGCAAATTCAACTCCCAAATCAAAACTTACATTTAAAAGCACTATTATTCAATGATGAGTGTTATATGAATTTGAAATGGTAGAGTTTCAAACATGCGGCAGTGTTTTACTTGATTACTTGAGCATCAAGAAACCTACTTATTCCTTGCAAACAACAAATTTTCACTTATATTTTGAAACTTTCTTGATCTTATTGGCGCGGATCCAGTGTCCAAACGGTATTATGCAAATGATGAGTGTTATAGATGCTTTAAAATGTAGAATGGCAAACATGCGGAAGTGTTTTACCAGATTACTTAGTCACTAAGCAACCTGCTCGGTCAATATGAAAATATGAATATTCTACTAATATTTGAAAACTTTTTCGTCTTATTCACGCAAATTCTACTCCCAAAGTCGAAACGTGATATTATAGGCACTATTATTTAATGAAGAGTCTTATATGTATTTGAAATGGTAGAGTTTCAAACATGCGGCGGTGTTTTACTTGATAACTTGAGCACCAAGAAACCTACTTATTCAATGCAAACATCAAAGTTTCACATATATTTTGAAACTTTCTTGATCTTATTGGCGCGGATCAAGGGTCCAAACGGTAATATGCAAATGAGGAGTGTTATAGATGCTTTAAAATGTAGAATGACAAACATGCGGAAGTGTTTTACCTGATTACTTAGTCACTAAACAACCTGCTCGGACAATATGAAAATATGAATATTCTACTAATATTCGAAAACATTTCGTCTTATTCACGCAAATTCTACTCCCAAAGTCAAAACGTGTTTTTAAAAGCACTATTATTTAATGATGAGTGTTATACGTATTTGAAATGGTAGAGTTTCAGACATGCGACAGTGTTTTACCTGATTACTTGAGCACCAAGAAACCTAATTTTTCGATGCAAACATCAAATTTTCACTTATATTTTGAAACTTTCTTGATCTTATTGGCGCGGATCCCGTTTCTAAACGGTATTATGCAAATGATGAGTGTTGTAGATGCTTTAAAATGTAGAATGGCAAACATGCAGAAGTGTTTTACCAGATTATTTAGTCACTAAGCAACCTGCTCGGTCAATATGAAAATATGAATATTCTACAAATATTTGAAAACTTTTTCGTCTTATTCACGCAAATTCAACTCCCAAATCGAAACTTACATTTAAAAGCACTATTATTCAATGATGAGTGTTATATGTATTTGAAATGGTAGAGTTTCAAACATGCGGCAGTGTTTTACTCGATTACTTGAGCATCAAGAAACCTACTTATTCGTTGCAAACATCAAATTTTCACTTATATTTTGAATCTTTCTTGATCTTATTGGCACGGATCCAATGTCCAAACGGTATTATGCAAATGATGAGTGTTATAGATGCTTTAAAATGTAGAATGGCAAACATGCGGAAGTGTTTTACCAGATTACTTAGTCACTAAGCAACCTGCTCGGTCAATATGAAAATATGAATATTCTACTAATATTTGAAAACTTTTTCGTCTTATTCACGCAAATTCAACTCCCAAATCGAAACTTACATTTAAAAGCATTATTATTTAATGATGAGTGTTATATGAATTTTAAATGGTAGAGTTTCAAACATGCGGTGGTATTTTACCTGATTACTTGAGCATCAAGAAACCTACTTATTTGTTGCAAACATCAAAGTTTCACTTATATTTTAAAACTTTCTTGAACTTATTCGCGCGGATCCAGGGTCCAAACGGTAATATGCAAATGATGAGTGTTATAAATGCTTTAAAATGTAGAATGTCAAACATGCGGCAGTGTTTTACCTGATTACTTAGTCACTAAGCAACTTGCTCGGTCAATATGAAAATATGAATATTCTACTAATATTCGAAAACTTTTCGTCTTATTCACGCAAATTCTACTCCCAAAGTCGAAACGTGTTTTTAAAAGCACTGTTATTTAATGATGAATGTTATTTGTATTTGAAATGGTAGAGTTTCAAACATGCGGCAGTGTTTTATCTGATTACTTGAGCACCAAGAAACCTACTTATTCGATGCAAACATCAAAGTTTCACTTATATTTTAAAACTTTCTTGATCTTATTGGCGCGGATCCAGGGTTCAAACAGTAATATGCAAATGATGAGTGTTATAGATGTTTTTAAAATGTAGAATGACAAATACACGGCAGTGTTTTAGCTGATTACTAAGTCACTAAGCAACCTGCTCGGTCAATATGAAAATATGAATATTCTACTAATATTCGAAAATTTTTCGTCTTATTCACGTAAATTCTACTCTCAAAGTCGAAACTTGTTTTTAAAAGCACTATTATTTAATGATGAGTTTTATATGTATTTGAAATGGTAGAGTTTCAAACATGCGGCAGTGTTTTACCTGATTACTTGAGCACCAAGAAACCTACTTATTCGATGCAAACATCAAAGTTTCACTTATATTTTGAAACTTTCTTGATCTTATTGGCGCGGATCCAGGGTCCAAACGGTAATATGCAAATGATGAGTGTTATAGATGCTTTAAAATGTAGAATGGCAAACATGTGGAAGTGTTTTACCTTATTACTTAGTCACTAAGCAACTTGCTCGGTCAATATGAAAATATGAATATTCTACTAATATTTGAAAACTTTTTCGTCTTGTTCATGCAAATTCTGCTGCCAAAGTCAAAACGTGTTTTTAAAAGCACTATTATTTAATGAAGAGTCTTATATGTATTTGAAATGGTAGAATTTCAAACATGCGGCGGTGTTTTACCTGATTACTTGAGCACCAAGAAACCTTCTTATTCGATGCAAACTTCAAAGTTTCACATATATTTTGAAACTTTCTTGATCTTATTAGCGCGGATCCCGGGTCCAAACGGTAATATGCAAATGATGAGTGTTATAGATGTTTTAAAATGTAGAATGGCAAACATACGGAAGTGTTTTACCTGATTACTTAGTCACTAGGCAACCTGCTCGGACAATATGAAAATATGAATATTCTACTAATATTCGAAAAAAAATTCTCCTTATTCATGCAAATTCTACTCCCAAAGTCGAAACGTATTTTTAAAAGCACTATTATTTAATGAGGAGTGTTATATGTATTCCAAATGGTAGAGTTTCAAACATGCGACAGTGTTTTACCTGATTACTTGAGCACCAAGAAATCTAATTTTTCGATGCAAACATCAAATTTTCACTTATATTTTGAAATTTCTTGATCTTATTGGCGCGGATCCAGGGTCCAAACGGTAATATGCAAATGATGAGTGTTATAGATGCTTTAAAATGTAGAATGACAAACATGCAGAAGTGTTTTACCTGATTACTTAGTCACTAAGCAACCTGCTCGGTCAATATGAAAATATGAATATTCTACTAATATTTGAAAACTTTTTCGTCTTATTCACGCAAATTCTACTCCCAAAGTGGAAACTTATTTTTAAAAGCACTATTATTCAATGATGAGTGTTATATGTATTTGAAATGGTAGAGTGTAACGACCCGCATTCTACGTATCATAGGATCGTAGAGTATTTATTTCTTTCACATACGAAGTCATATGGTCATGTAACTTTGGGGGACGACTATTGGGGTCATTTCCCATGTTCATGATTTTTCCCGATTTTTAAATGACCATTTTACCCCTAGTTATCACTGTTTTGGCCATAACTTTTGACTGGAAAGGAATTTTGATTTGAAACCACTTCCATTGGCTTCGGATGATGGTTTCTCTTTCCGTAGAGTGGTCACATTAGCCAAACGGACTTACCGTTTGGGAGATATGGCTGAAACAAGTTTCAGATGGTGAAAACAGCTTAATTGGGCTTAAACGGGTGATTAGCAGCTAGGCCCAAGGGGAATTTCGGGTTTAGGGGTATATAGGTGCTGATTAGGGTTAGAAAACATTTCTTTAGATATTTTCCAGCCGCCACTTTCATCCTTAGACACTCTAACAATGGCATCCTACATCTAAAACACCCCAAATCACTCTTTAATTGAAGATTAGGCTTAGCAACATCAAATTAAGAAGAAAAAGCACCAAAGCAAGGTTAGAGCTGCTGTTGGACATCAGTATTCGCCCCAAATCAGAGGAGTTTCAGTTCTGAAAATTTTAATTGTGGCCAAGGTGAGTGATTTGCATAGTTTTTGCACTAATTACGGTAATTAAGGGTAATTAGTAAAGATTAGCGAATTTATACACTAATAAATTCTGGAAAAATGTTTAGAAATTCTTAAATAACGTATTATGCCTCTGGTTGAAATTTGGTTCGGTTTAATTAAGTTTTGTTAACCCTATGATCAGTTTTACTTAAACATGCTTAAGGGAAAATAAGGAGCTTTGGCCATTTTTGATCCATTTTGATTCATTTGAGTGATTGTTTGCTGTTGTGGTTGCTATTACATGTTGCTATGACTCTATGGTGTGTTTTGTGATTGCTTAGAAGTGTTAGTTTGGTCAAAAACGCCGTCGAATGGCGAGAAACTGTCGCTGGAACGAAGTGCAGGAATTTATCCGGATCGGATCGCCCCCATGCCCACGAACCGACCCGCCTTCTCGAACCGCGCCACATGCCAGAGTTCGGAGCCACGAAGGGAAGGCCACGATCCGATCTGATAGCGCGACCCGCTCCGCTGATGGCTGAGGACCCCGATCCGATGAACCGATCTGATCCGTCTCTCGAGAGAATGAGCTACTCCGACCCGTTAAGAAGCTCCCGATCCGAACCGATGTTCCTCCACGGCTGAAGGGAAGCACCACGATCCAGATGGGTAGCTCGACCCGAACCAGTGGGTTGCCACGAACTGACAAGCCCGAACCGACCCGACAAGGCGCCACGAGCTGACGAGGTGCGATCCATGTGGTGCGACACGATCCGACCCGAGCGTGAAGGATGATCCGAACCGATCCGAGGTTGAAGGCTAAGAGCCGGTGACTGCGAACCGAATCAGGAAGTTACGTACAGAATGAAGACCGATTCGGATAAAGATGATGACCAAAACCCGAGATGCAAAGGAAGTCCAAATGAGAAGTTAGAGCTCAAGATTCAGATGGGAATCAACGAGTTCGCTTCATGGTTGGGCTTTGCTGCGGGACGCGTGCCAAGGGGTTATCGACGTCTATAGCTTTGGACCACTATGGTAGGAGGTACGAAGGCGGATTCAGGGCCACTATGGCATCGGTAGAACCAAGGGCTACGACCAATGAAGTGGGTCATTGAAATGTTTGGTCATGACTCCAGGTGTTTGGCTTGGTCACAGCAGGGTTTCTACAAGTCGGGATTCGTCGTTGCCTCAGTTTGTCTAGTGTTCCAAAGTGGTAGATATCGTATGCTTTACGCACTGAGTGAGAGATGTGAGGATGGTTGCTATGGTTGATTTGTTTGCTACCATTATGACATGTACACCCCACCCCCGTATCCTTACACCCTTTATTATGGCACCTTGGAGTATTGTACGGTATGTGGTACTAACTCTTTGGTTGCAGGTCCAGGTTCAGGTATGGTTTAGTATACCTGTTATCACTTTGTTTAGATACTTATCGCTCACACCAGGCTTTATGTCTGACCCAGAGTTTTATGTCTCTTCTTATTACTCTGGGTGCTCACACGAGCAGACTAGAGACAGGTTAGCTGGTGATGCACGGGTAGATGGTCCGGAGACGAGCAGGAGGCTTTCACGTACTATATACATAATATTCTCCCTGTGTTGTTGAAGATCACTGCTTGGGCATTGTTGGTGTATCTTCTACTTTAGCTTTCTTTTGTTTAGAGACAGTAGATTTGGAAAATTGTAATAAGCTGTATATGGATTTCCGCTGCTCTGATGATTGATGTTGATTTTAGTTATCAGCTTATACACTGTCTCGCATGTTTTATGTCAAGTATGTTATTATTATATTTTATCCCATGCGCTGTGAGACATTCTACAGGTTCCTTGATTAGTTCATTCTCTTCTTTCTTTTCTTCTGACGACCGTTCTGTGCTAGCTGGGCATGTGTACAGCGCACTTTCGGAGGAAATGCAGGCCGGTGCGGGGCGGGCCGTCACATAGAGTTTCAAACATGCGGCAGTGTTTTACTTGATTACTTGAGCACCAAGAAACCACTTATTAGATGCAAACATCAAAGTTACAATTATATTTTGAAACTTTCTTGATCTTATTGGCGCGGATCCAAGATCCAAATGGTAATATGCAAATGATGAGTGTTATAGATGCTTTAAAATGTAGAATGGCAAACATGCGGCAGTATTCTACCTGATTACTTAGTCACTAAGCAACTTGCTCGGTCAATATGAAAATATGAATATTCTACTAATATTCGAAAACTTTTTCGTCTTATTCACGCAAATTCAAATCCCAAAGTCGAAACATGTTTTTAAAAGCACTATTATTTAATGATGAGTGTTATATGTATTTGAAATGGTAGAGCTTCAAACGAGCGGTGGAATTTTACCTGATTACTTCAGCACCAAAAAACCTAATTTTTCGATGCAAACATCAAATTTTCACTTATATTTTGAAACTTTTTTGATCTTATTGGCGCGGATCCAGTGTCCAAACGGTATTATGCAAATGATGAGTGTTATAGATGCTTTAAAATATAGAATGACAAACATGCGGAAGTGTTTTACCAGATTACTTAGTCACTAAGCAACCTGCTCGGTCAATATGAAAATATGAATATTCTACTAATATTTGAAAACATTTTCGTCTTATTCACGCAAATTCAACTCCCAAATCGAAACTTACATTTAAAAACACTATTAATCAATGATGAGTGTTATATGTATTTGAAATGGTAGAGTTTCAAACATGCGGCAGTGTTTTACCTGATTACTTGAGCACCAAGAAACCTACTTATACGATGGAAACATCAAAGTTTCAATTGTATTTTGAAACTTTCTTGATCTTATTGACGCGGATCCAGGGTCCAAATGGTAGTATGCAAATGATGGGTGTTATAGATACTTTAAAATGTACAATTGCAAACATGCAGCAGTGTTCTACCTGATTACTTTGTCACTAAGCAACCTGCTCGGTCAATATGAAAATATGAATATTCTACTAATATTCGAAAACTTTTTCGTCTTATTCACGCGAATTCTACTCCCAAAGTCGAAACCATTTTCTAAAAGCACTATTATTTAATGATGAGTGTTATATGTATTTGAAATGGTAGAGTTTCAAATATGCGGTGGAATTTTACCTAATTACTTAAGCACCAAGAAATCTACTTATTCGTTGCAAACATCAAAGTTGCACTTATATTTTGAAACTTTCTTGATCTTATTCGCGCGGATGCAGGGTCTAAACGGTAATATGCAAATGATGAGTGTTATATATGCTTTAAAATGTAGAATGGCAAACATGCGGCAGTGTTTTACCTGATTACTTAGTCACCAAGCAACCTGCTCGGTCAATATGAAAATGTGAATATTCTACTAATATTCGAAAACTTTTTCGTCTTATTCGCACAAATTCTACTCCCAAAGTCGAAACGTGTTTTTAAAAGCACTATTATTCAATGATGAGTGTTATATGTATTTGAAATGGTAGAGTTTCAAACATGCGGCAGTGTTTTACCTGATTACTAGAGCACCAAGAAACCTACTTATTCGATGCAAACATCAAAGTTTCACTTATATTTTGAAACTTTCTTGATCTTATTTGCGCTGATCCTGGGTCCAAACGGTAAAATGCAAATGATGAGTGTTATGGATGCTTTTAAAATGTAGAATGACAAACATGCGGCAGTGTTTTAGCTGATTACTTAGTCACTAAGCAACCTGCTCGGTCAATATGAAAATATGAATATTCTAATAATATTCGAAAACTTTTTCGTCTTATTCACGTAAATTCTACTCCTAAAATCGAAACGTGTTTTTAAAAGCACTATTATTTAATGATTAGTGTTATATGTATTTGAAATTGTAGAGTTTCAAACATGCGGCAGTGTTTTACCTGATTACTTGAGCACCAAAAAAGCTACTTTTTCGATGCAAACATCAAAGTTTCACTTATATTTTGAAACTTTCTTGATCTTATAGGCGCGGATCCAGGGTCTAAACGGTAATATGCAAATAATGAGTGTTATAGATGCTTTAATATGTAGAATGGCAAACATGCGGAAGTGTTTTACCTGATTACTTAGTCACTAAGCAACATGCTCAATCAATATGAAAATATGAATATTCTACTAATATTTGAAAACTTTTTCTTCTTATTCATGCAAATTCTACTCCCAAAGTCGAAACGTGTTTTTAAAAGCACTATTATTTGATGAAGAGTCTTATATGTATTTGAAATGGTAGAGATTCAAACATGCTGCGGTGTTTTACCTGATTACTTGAGCAACAAGAAACCTACTTATTCGATGCAAACATCAAAGTTTCACATATATTTTGAAACTTTCTTGATCTTATTGGTGTGGATCCAGGGTCCAAACGGTAATATGCAAATGATGAGTGTTATAGATGCTTTAAAATGTAGAATGGCAAACATGCGGAAGTGTTTACCTGATTACTTAGTCACTAAGCAACCTGCTCGGACAATATGAAAATATGAATATTCTACTAATATTCGAAAACCTTTTCGTCTTATTCATGCAAATTCTACTGCCAAAGTCGAAACGTGTTTTTAAAAGCACTTTTATTTAATGATGAGTGTTATATGTATTTGAAAACCAAGAAACCTACTTATTCGATACAAATATCAAAGTTTCACTTATATTTTGAAACTTTCTTGATCTTATTGGCGCGGATCCAGGGTCCAAACGGTAATATGCAAATGATGAGTGTTATAGATGCTTTAATATGTAGAATGGCAAACATGCGGAAGTGTTTTACCTGATTACTTAGTCACTAAGAAAACTGCTTGGTCAATATGAAAATATGAATATTCTACTAATATTTGGAAACTTTTTTGTCTTATTCACGCAAATTCTACTCCCAAAGTCGAAACGTGTTTTTAAAAACACTATTATTTAATAAAGAGTCTTATATGTATTTGAAATGGTAGAGTTACAAACATGCGGCGGTGTTTTACCTGATTACTTGAGCACTAAGAAACCTACTTATTCGATGCAAACATCAAAGTTTCATATATATTTTAAAACATTCTTGATGTTATTGGTGCGGATCCAGGGCCCAAACAGTAATATGCAAATGATGAGTGTTATAGATGCTTTAAAATGTAGAATGGCAAACATGCGGAAGTGTTTTACCTGATTACTTAGTCGCTAAGCAACCTGCTCGGACAATATGAAAATATGAATATTCTACTAATATTCGAAAAAAATTAGTCTTATTCACGCGAATTCTACTCCCAAAGTCGAAACGTGTATTTAAAAGCACTATTATTTAATGATGAGTGTTATATGTATTTGAAATGGTAGAGTTTCAAACATGCGGTGGTATTTTACCTGATTACTTGAGCACCAAGAAACCTACTTTTTCGATGCAAACATCAAAGTTTCACTTATATTTTGAAACTTTCTTGATCTTATTGGCGCGGATCCAAGGTCCAAATGGTAATATGCAAATGATGAGTGTTATAGATGATATAAAATGTAGAATGACAAACATGCGGAAGTGTTCTACCAGATTACTTAGTCACTAAGCAACCTGCTCGGTCAATATGAAAATATGAATATTCTACTAATATTTGAAAACTTTTTCGTCTTATTCACGCAAATTCTACTCCCAAAGTCGAAACTTATTTTTAAAAGCACTATTATTCAATGATGAGTGTTATATGTATTTGAAATGGTAGAGTTTCAAACATGCAGCAGTGTTTTACCTGATTACTTGAGCACCAAGAAACCTACTTATTTGATGCAAACATCAAAGTTTCAATTATATTTTGAAACTTTCTTGATCTTATTCGCGCGGATCCATGGTCCAAATGGTAATATGCAAATGATGTGTGTTATAGATGCTTTAAAATGTAGAATGGCAAACATGCGGCAGTGTTCTACCTGATTACTTAGTCACTAAGCAACCTGCTCGGTCAATATGAAAATATGAATATTCTACTAATATTCGAAAACTTTTTCGTCTTATTCACGCAAATTCTACTCCCAATGTCAAAACGTGTTTTTAAAAGCACTATTATTTACTGATGAGTGTTATATGTATTTGAAATGGAAGAGTTTCAAACATGCGGTGGAATTTTACCTGATTACTTAAGCACCAAGAAACCTATTTATTCGATACAAACATCAAAGTTTCACTTATATTTTGAAACTTTCTTAATCTTATTGGCGCGGATCCAGGGTCCAAACGGTAATATGAAAATGATGAGTGTTATAGATGCTTTAAAATGTAGAATGGCAAACATGCGGAAGTGTTTTACCTGATTACTTAGTCGCTAAGCAACCTGCTCGGACAATATGAAAATATGAATATTCTACTAATATTCGAAAAAAATTCGTCTTATTCACGCGTATCCTACTCCCAAAGTCGAAACTTATTTTTAAAAGCACTATTATTCAATGATGAGTGTTATATGTATTTGAAACGGTAGAGTTTCAAACACGCGGCCGTGTTTTACCTGATTACTTGAGCACCAGGAAAACTACTTATTCGATGCAAACATCAAAATTTCTATTATATTTTGAAACTTTCTTTATCTTATCGGCGTGAATCCAGGGTCCAAATGGTAATATGAAAATGATGAGTGTTATTGATGCTTTAAAATGTAGAATGGAAAACATGCGGCAGTGTTCTACCTGATAACTTAGTCACTAAGCAACCTGCTCGGTCAATATGAAAATATGAATATTCTACTAATATTCGAAAACTTTTTCGTCTTATTCACGCGAATTCTACTCCCAAAGTCGAAACGTGTTTTTAAAAGCACTATTATTTAATGATGAGTGTTATATGTTTTTGAAATGGTAGAGTTTCAAACATGCGGTGGAATTTTACCTGATTACTTAAGCACCAAGAAACCTACTTATTCGTTGCAAACATCAAATTTTACTTATATTTTGAAACTTTCTTGATCTTATTGGCGCGGATACAGGGTGCAAACGGTAATATGAAAATGATGAGTGTTATAGATGTTTTAAAATGTAGAACGACAAACACGCGACAGTCTTTTACCCGATTACTTAGTAACTAAGCAACCTGTTCGGTCAATATGAAAATATGAATATTCTACTAATATTCGAAAAATTTTTCGTCTTATTCACGCAAATTCTACTCCCAAAGTCGAAACGTGTTTTTAAAGCACTATTATTTAATGATGAGTGTTATATGTATTTGAAATGGAAGAGTTTCAAACATGCGGAAGTGTTTTACCTGATTACTTGAGCACCAAGAAACCTACTTATTCGATGCAAACATCAAAGTTTCAATTATATTTTGAAACTTTCTTGATCTTATTGGCGCGGATCCAGGTCCAAACGGTAATATGCAAATGATGCGTGTTATAGATGCTTTTAAAATGTAGAATGACAAACATGCGGCAGTGTTTTAGCTGATTACTTAGTCACTAAGCAACCTGCTCGGTCAATATGAAAATATGGATATTCTACTAATATTCGAAAACTTTTTCGTCTTATTCACGTAAATTCTACTCCCAAAGTCGAAACGTGTTTTTAAAAGCACTATTATTTAATGATGAGTGTTATATGTATTTGAAATGGTAGAGTTTCAAACATGCGGCAGGGTTTTACCTGATTACTTGAGCACCAAGAAACTACTTATTTGATGCAAACATCAAAGTTTCACTTATATTTTGAAACTTTCTTGATCATATTGGCGAGGATCTAGGGTCCAAACGGTAATATGCAAATGATGAGTGTTATAGATGCTTTAAAATGTTGAATGGCAAACATGCAGAAGTGTTTTACCTGATTACTTAGTCACTAAGCAACCTGCTCGATCAAAAAGAAAATATGAATATTCTACTAATATTTGAAAACTTTTTCGTCTTATTCACGCAAATTCTACTCCCAAAGTCGAAACGTGTTTTTAAAAGCACTATTATTAAATGAAGAGTCTTATATGTATTTGAAATGGTAGAGTTTCAAACATGCGGCGGTGTTTTACCTGATTACCTGAGCACCTAGAAATCTACTTATTCGATGCAAACATCAAAGTTTCACATATATTTTGAAACTTTCTTGATCTTATTGGCGCGGATCCAGGGTCCAAACGGTAATATGCAAATGATGAGTGTTATAGATGCTTTAAAATGTAGAATAGCAAACATGCGGAAGTGTTTTACCTGATTACTTAGTCACTAAGCAACCTGCTCGGACAATATGAAAATATGAATATTTTACTAATATTCGAAAACTTTTTCGTCTTATTCACGCAAATTCTACTCCCAAAGTCGAAACGTGTTTTGAAAAGCACTATTATTTAATGATGAGTGTTATATGTATTTGAAATGGTAGAGTGTCAAACATGCGACAGTGTTTTACCTGATTACTTGAGCACCAAGAAACCTACTTTTTCGATGCAAACATCAAAGTTTCACTTATATTTTGAAACTTTCTTGATCTTATTGGCGCGGATCCCGGGTCCAAATGGTAATATGCAAATGATGAGTGTTATAGATGCTTTAAAATGTAGAATTGCAAACATGCGGAAGTATTTTACCAGATTACTTGGTCACTAAGCAAACTGCTCGATCAATATAAAAATATGAATATTCTACTAATATTTGAAAACTTTTCATCTTATTCACGCAAATTCTACACCCAATGTCGAAACTTATTTTTAAAAACACTATTATTCAATGATGAGTGTTATATGTATTTGAAATGGTAGAGTTTCAGACATGCGGTAGTGTTTTACCTGATTACTTGAGCACCAAGAAACCTACTTATTCGATGCAAACATCAAAGTTTCAATTATATTTTGAAACTTTCTTGATCTTATTGGTGCGGATCTAGGGTCCAAATGGTAATATGCAAATGATGAGTGTTATAGATGCTTCGAAAGGTAGAATGGCAAACATACAGCAGTGTTCCACCTGATTACTTAGTCACTAAGCAACCTGCTCGGTCAATATGAAAATATGAATATTCTACTAATATTTGAAAACTTTATCGTCTTATTCACGCGAATTATACTCCCAAAGTCGAAACGTGTTTATAAAAGCACTATTATTTAATGATGAGTGTTGTATATATTTGAAATGGTAGAGTTTCAAACATGCGGTGGAATTTTACCTGATTACTTAAGCACCAAGAAACCTGCTTATTCGTTGCAAACATCAAACTTTCACTTATATTTTGAAACTTTCTATATCTTATTCGCGCGGATCCAGGGTCCAAACGGTAATATGCAAATGGTGAGTCTTATAGATGATTTAAAATGTAGAATACCAAACATGCGGTAGTGTTTTACCTGATTACTTAGTCACTAAGCAACCTGCTCGGTTAATATGAAAATATGAATATTCTACTAATATTCGAAAACTTTTTCGTCTTATTCATGCAAATTCTACTCCCAAAGTCGAAACGTGTTTTTAAAAGCACTTTTATTTAATGATGAGTGTTATATGAATTTGAAAACCAAGAAACCTACTTATTCGATAAAAACATCAAAGTTTCACTTATATTTTGAAGCTTTCTTGATCTTATTGGCGCGAATCCAGGGTCCAAACGGTAATATGAAAATGATGATTGTTATAGATGCTTTAAAATGTAGAATAAAAAACATGCGGCAGTATTTTACCTGATTACTTAGTCACTAAGTAACCTGCTCGGTCAATATGAAAATATGAATATTCTTCTAATATTCGAAAACTTTTTCGTCTTATTCACGCAAGTTCTACTCCCGAAGTCGAAACTTGTTTTTAAAAGAACTATTATTTAATGATGAGTGTTATATGTATTTGAAATGGTAGAGTTTCAAACATGCGGCAGTGTTTTACCTGATTACTTAAGCACCAAGAAACCTACTTATTCGATGCAAACATCAAGTTTTACTTATATTTTGAAACTTTCTTGATCTTATTGGCGCGGATCCAGGGTCCAAATGGTAATATGCAAATAATGAGTGTTATAGATGCTTTTAAAAGTTAGAATGACAAACATGCGGCAGTGTTTTAGCTGATTACTTAGTCACTAAGCAACTTGCTCGGTCAATATGAAAATATGAATATTCCACTAATATTCGAAAACTTTTTCGTCTTATTCACGCAAATTCTACTCCCAAAGTCAAAGCGTGTTTTTAAAAGCACTATTATTTAATGATGAGTGTTAAATGTATTTGAAATGGTAGAGTTTCAAACAAGCGGCAGTGTTTTACCTGACTACTTGAGCACCAAGAAACCTACTTATTCGCTGCAAACATAAAAGTTTCAATTATATTTTGAAACTTTCTCGATCTTATTGGCGCAGATCCAGTGTCCAAACGGTAATATGCAAATGATGAGTGTTATAGATGCTTTAAAATGTAGAACGAAAAACATGCGGCAGTGTTTTACCTGATTACTTAGTCACTAAGCAACCTGCTCGGTCAATATGAAAATATGAATATTCCACTAATATTCGAAAACTTTTTCGTTTTATTCACGCGAATTCTACTCCCGAAGTCAAAACGTGTTTTTAAAAGCACTATAATTTAATAATGAGTGTTATATGAATTTGAAATGGTAGAGTTTCAAACATGCGACAGTGTTTTACCTGATTACTTGAGCATCAAGAAACCTATTTATTCGTTGCAAACATCAAAGTTTCACTTATATTTTGAAACTATCTTGATCTTATTGGCGCGGATCCAGGGTCCAAACGGTAATATGCAAATGATGAGTGTTATAGATGCTTTTAAATGTAGAATGTCAAACATGCGGCAGTGTTTTACCTGATTACTTAGTCATTAAGCAACCTGCTCGGTCAATATGAAAATATGAATACTCGACTAATATTTGAAAACTTTTTTGTCTTATTCACGCGAATTCTACTCCCAAAGTCTAAACGTGTTTTTAAAAGCACTATTATTTAATGATGAGTGATATATGTATTTGAAATGGTACATTTTCAAACATGGGGTGGAATTTTACGTGATTACTTAAGCACCAAGAAACCTACTTATTCGTTGCAAACAATAAAGTTTCACTTATATTTTGAAACTTTCTTGATCTTATTCGCGCGGATTCAGGGTCCAAAAGGTAATATGCAAATAATGAGTGTTATAGATGCTTTGAAATGTAGAATGTCAATAAGCAACCTACTCGGTTAATATGAAAATATGAATATTCTAGTAATATTCGAAAACTTTTTCGTCTTATTCACGTAAATTCTACTCCCAAAGTCGAAACGTGTTTTTAAAAGCACTATTATATAATGATGAGTGTTATATGTATTTGAAAACCAAGAAACCTACTTAGTCGATACAAATATCAAAGTTTCACTTATATTTTGAAACTTTCTTGATCTTATTGGCGCGGATCCAGGGTCCAAACGGTAATATGAAAATGATGAGTGTTACAGATGCTTTAAAATGTAGAATGATAAACATGCGGCGGTGTTCTACCTGATTACTTAGTCACTAAGCAACCTGCTCGGTCAATATGAAAATATGAATATTCTACTAATATTCGAAAACTTTTCGTATTATTCACGTAAATTCTACTCCCAAAGTCGAAACGTGTTTTTAAAAGTACTATTATTTAATGATGAGTGCTATATGTATTTGAAATGGTAAAGTTTCAAACATGCGGCAGTGTTTGACCTGATTACTTGAGCACCAAGAATCCTACTTATTCGATGCAAACATCAAAGTTTCACTTATGTTTTGAAACTTTCTTGATCTTATTGGCGTGGATCCAGGGTCCAAACGGTAATATGCAAATGATAAGTGTTACAGAAGCTTTTAAAATATAGAATGACAAATATGCGGCAGTGCTTTAGCTGATTACATAGTCACTAAGCAACCTGCTCGGTCAATATGAATATTCTACAAATATTCGAAAACTTTTTCGTCTTATTGACGTAAATTCTACTCCCAAAGTCGAAACGTGTTTTAAAAGCACTATTATTTAATGATGAGTGTTATATGTATTTGAAATGGTAGAGTTTCAAACATGCAGCTGTGTTTTACCTGATTACTTGAGCACCAAGAAACCTAATTTTTCGATGCAAACATCAAAGTTTCATTTATATTTTGAAACTTTCTTGATCTTATTGGCGCGGATCCAGGGTCCAAACGGTAATATGCAAATGATGAGTGTTATAGATACTTTAAAATGTAGAATGGCAAACATGCAGAAGTGTTATACCTGATTACTTAGTCACTAAGCAACCTGCTCGGTCAATATGAAAATATGAATATTCTACTAATATTTGAAAACTTTTTCGTCTTATTCACGCAAATTCTACTCCCAAAGTCAAAACGTGTTTTTAAAAGCACTATTATTTAATGAAGAGTCTTATATGTATTTGAAATGGTAGAGTTTCAAACATGCGGCGGTGTTTTACCTGATTACTTGAGCACCAAGAAACCTACTTATTCGAAGCAAACATCAAAGTTTCACATATATTTTGAAACTTTCTTGATCTTATTGGCACGGATCCAGGGTCCAAACGTTAATATGCAAATGATGAGTGTTATAGATGCTTTAAAATGTAGAATGGCAAACATGAGGAAGTGTTTTACCTGATTACTTATTCACTAAGCAACTTGCTCGGACAATATGAAAATATGAATATTCTTCTAATATTCGGAAACTTTTTCGTCTTATTCACGCAAATTCTACTCCCAAAGTCGAAACCTGTTTTTAAAAGCACTATTATTTAATGAAGAGTGTTATATGTATTCGAAATGGTAGAGTTTCAAACATGCGACAGTGTTTTACCTGATTACTTGAGCACCAAGAAACCTAATTTTTCGATGCAAACATCAAAGTTTCACTTATATTTTGAAAGTTTCTTGATCTTATTGGCGCGGATCCAGGGTCCAAACGGTAATATGCAAATGATGAGTGTTATAGATGCTTTAAAATGTAGAATGACAAACATGCGGAAGTGTTTTACCAGATTACTTAGTTACTAAGCAACCTGCTCGGTCAATACGAAAATATGAATATTCTACTAATATTTGAAAACTTTTTCGTCTTATTCACGCAAATTCTACTCCCAAAGTCGAAACTTATTTTTAAAAGCACTATTATTCAATGATGAGTGTTATATGTATTTGAAATGGTAGAGTTTCAAACATGCGGCAATGTTTTACCTGATTACTTAAGCACCAAGAAACCAACTTATTCGCTACAAACATCAAAGTTTCAATTATATTTTGAAACTTTCTTGATCTTGTTAGCGCGGATCCAAGGTCCTAATGGTAATATACAAATGATGAGTGTTACAGATGCTTTAAAATGTAGAATGGCAAACATGCGGCAGTGTTCTAGCTGATTACTTAGTCACTAAGCAACCTGCTCGGTCAATATGAAAATATGAATATTCTACTAATATTCGAAAACTTTTTCGTCTTATTCACGCGAATTCTACTCCCAAAGTCGAAACGTGTTTTTAAAAGCACTATTATTTAATGATGAGTGTTATATGTATTTGAAATGGTAGAGTTTCAAACATGCGGTGGAATTTTACCTGATTACTTAAGCACCAAGAAACCTACTTATTCATTGCAAACATCAAAGTTTCACTTATATTTTGAAACTTTCTTGATCTTATTCGCGCGGATCCAGGGTACAAACGGTAATATGCAAATGATGAGTGTTATAGATGCTTTAAAATGTAGAATGTCAAACATGCAGCAGTGTTTTACCTGATTACTTAGTCACTAAGCAACCTGCTCGGTCAATATGAAAATATGAATATTCTACTAATATTCGAAAACTTTTTCGTCTTATTCACGCAAATTATACTCCCGAAGTCGAAACTTGTTTTTAAAAGCACTATTATTTACTGATGAGTGTTATATGTATTTGAAATGGTAGAGTTTCAAACATGCGGCAGTGTTTTACCTGATTACTTGAGCACCAAGAAACCTACTTATTCGATACAAACATCAAAGTTTCACTTATATTTTGAAACTTTCTTGATCTTATTGGCGCGGATCCTGGGTCCAAACGGTAAATATGCAAATGATGTGTGTTATAGATGCTTTTAAAATTTAGAATGACAAACATGCGGCAGTGTTTTAGCTGATTACTTAGTCACTAAGTGTAACACCCCATGTATTCTATAACAGTGAAATTCACAAATTAAAGTATAATTAATTTCAAATCAAAGAATTAAGGGAAACGGGATATTCCATTGCGTTCGTCTCGGAATTCTGCTTGAAATAGAGTCCGAGTTTGCGTAAAACGGACTCCGTATGAGAAAGATATGGCCTCCGGAAGTTTCAGAATTCAGTTTAAAATTCAAACAAACGAAAACAGCTCAGAAAAACTAATTCAAATTTCAAAATCGGGCCAGAATGGCCAGGGCGGGGAAATTCCCGCCCAAGGCACCCAGGTCGACTTGGCAGTCGACCTGGGGCTAGCCAAGTCGACCTGGGTCACCCGTGTCGACTGCCAAGTCGACACAGTGTCGACTGGGGTGTCGACCTGGCCCCTGAGCCATGTCGAACCCAGCCCACCCTGGCTGGCCTGGTCTGTGTTTGGTCGATTTTCTGAGCCTTGCCTTGTCACTAAGGCTAGGTGTCAGCTCCTGGTTGGTCTCTTTTTTGAACGAACGGCTATTATTAAACCAAGCTCCATCGACGGTCCGAATCAACTCAAAAACACTATAAAAAGAACCTAAGACCTAGCCTAAATCATACTATTTCATTTTAGCCTCAAGCCGCCGCCATTAAACCTAGAGCTCTAAATTAAAAATACAAAGAACAAAATTAAAGAAGACGAAGGACGAATCTTGAAGGCTAAAACTTAATTCTAAAAATTATGAAAAATTAAACTTAACAATATTTTGACATTCCGGATCCAACAAAAGTGGTTTCATCGAAAACAGAGGTCGTTTGAAAAATGACTATTTTTAAGGCCAATATATTTAATGTTAAAAATACATTTTTAAACAAATAAATCCCGAAACTCAAAATATATAAGTGTTTACTGTTTTTCAATGTAGAAACATCATTTTGAACTCAATGGAAGTGGTTTCGAGATCAAATTCCTTCGTATGCGAAAAGTAGCATTTTGACCTTTATAAATTTCATAGCGACCTTCTAAAAATTGAATTGGCCATAATTTTTGATTTCCGCTATGAAATTTCAATTTTTCGGATTCGTTTGAAAGATATTTTTAAATAGATTCTAATGTTTTTTGTTTCACTAAAATCCGTTAAATTTTGCATCCTGTACGGTCAGTCAAAGTTCAAGTTTGACTTTTCAAACTACCGCGTTATTTCTATCTCTTTTTATAATTAAAATTAAATTATTCATTCTAACCTCGATTTAAATCAAATTTGTGATCATTATTATTTAAATAAATTATTTTATATTGTCAAAATTCATTAAAATTTTCTAAAATAAAAATTTTAAATTGGTTCTGATTTTGCGGGTTGTTACAACTAATATTTGAAAACTTTTTCGTCTTATTCACGCAAATTCTACTTCCAAAGTCGAAACTTATTTTTAAAGCACTATTATTCAATGATGAGTGTTTTATGTATTTAAAATGGTAGAGTTTCAAACATGCGGCAGTGTTTTACCTGATTACTTGAGCACCAAGAAACCTACTTATTCGATGCAAACATCAAAGTTTCAATTATATTTTGAAACTTTCTTGATCTTATTGGCGCGGATCCAAGGTCCAAATGGTAATATGCAAATGATGAGTGTTATAGATGCTTTACAATGTAGAATGACAAACATGCGGCAGTATTCTACCTGATTACTTAGTCACTAAGCAACTTGCTCGGTCAATATGAAAATATGAATATTCTACTAATATTCGAAAACTATTTCGTCTTATTCACGCGAATTCTAATCCCAAAGTCGAAACATGTTTTTAAAAGCACTATTATTTAATGATGAGTGTTATATGTATTTGAAATGGTAGAGTTTCAATCATGCGGTGGAATTTTACCTGATTACTTAAGCACCAAGAAACCTACTTATTCGTTGCAAACATCAAAGTTTCACTTATATTTTAAAACTTTCTTGATCTTATTGGAGCGGATCCTGGGTCCAAATGGTAATATGCAAATGATGAGTGTTATAGATGCTTTAAAAATGTAGAATGACAAACATGCGGCAGTGTTTTAGCGGATTACTTAGTCACTAAGCAACCTGCTCGGTTAATATGAAAATATGAATATTCTAATAATAATCGAAAACTTTTTCGTCTTATTCACGTAAATTCTACTCCCAAAGTCGAAACGTGTTTTTAAAAGCACTATCATTTAATGATGAGTGTTATATGTATTTGAAATGGTAGAATTTCAAACATGCGGCAGTGTTTTACCTGATTACTTGAGCACTAATAAACCTACTTTTTTGATGCAAACATCAAAGTTTCACATATATTTTGAAACTTTCTTGATCTTATTGACGCGGATCCAGGGTCCAAACGGTAATATGCAAATGATGAGTGTTATAGATGCTTTACTATGTAGATTGGCAAACATGCAGAAGTGTTTTACCTGATTACTTAGTCACTAAGCAACCTGCTCGGTCAATATGAAAATATGAATATTCTACTAATATTTGAAAACTTTTTCGTCTTATTCACGCAAATTCTACTCCCAAAGTCGAAACGTGTTTTTAAAAGCACTATTATTTAATGAAGACTCTTATATGTATTTGAAATGGTAGAGTTTCAAACATGCGGCGGTGTTTTACCTGATAACTTGAGCACCAAGAAACCTACTTATTCGATGCAAACATCAAAATTTCACATATATTTTGAAACTTTCTTGATCTTATTGGCGCGGATCAAGGGTCCAAATGGTAATATACAAATGAGGAGTGTTATAAATGCTTTAAAATGTAGAATGGTAAACATGCGGAAGTGTTTTACCTGATTACTTAGTCACTAAACAACCTGCTCGGACAATATGAAAATATGAATATTCTACTAATATTCGAAAACATTTCGTCTTATTCACGCAAATTCTACTTCCAAAGTCGAAACGTGTTTTTAAAAGCACTATTATTTAATGATGAGTGTTATATGTATTTGAAATGGTAGAGTTTCAGACATGCGACAGTGTTTTACCTGATTACTTGAGCACCAAGAAACCTAATTTTTCGATGCAAACATCAAAATTTCACTTATATTTTGAAACTTTCTTGATCTTATTGGCGCGGATCCAATGTCCAAACGGTATTATGCAAATGATGAGTTTTATAGATGCTTTAAAATGTAGAATGGCAAACATGCGGGAGTGTTTTACCAGATTACTTAGTCACTAAGTAACCTGCTCGGTCAATATGAAAATATAAATATTCTACTAATATTTGAAAACTTTTTCGTCTTATTCACGCAAATTCAACTCCCAAATCGAAACTTACATTTAAAAGCACTATTATTCAATGATTAGTGTTATATGTATTTTAAATGGTAGAGTTTCAAACATGCAGCAGTGTTTTACCTGATTACTTAAGCACCAAGAAAACTACTTATTCGATGGAAACATCAAAGTTTCAATTACATTTTGAAGCTTTCTTAATCTTATTGGTGCGGATCCAGGGTCCAAATGGTAGTATGCAAATGATGGGTGTTATAGATGCTTTAAAATGTAGAATGGCAAACATGCGGCAGTGTTCTACCTGATTACTTTGTCACTAAGCAACCTGCTCGGTCAATATGAAAATATGAATATTCTACTAATATTCGAAAAAAATTTCGTCTTATTCACGCGAATTCTACTCCCAAAGTCGAAACCATTTTTTAAAAGCACTATTATTTTGATGATGAGTGTTATATGTATTTGAAATGGTAGAGTTTCAAATATGTGGTGGAATTTTACCTGATTACTTAAGCACCAAGAAATCTACTTATTCGTTGCAAACATCAAACTTTCGCTTGTATTTTGAAACTTTCTTGATCTTATTCGCGCGGATCCAGGGTCCAAACGGTAATATGAAAATGATGAGCGTTATAGATGCTTTAAAATGTAGAATGTCAAACATGCGGCAGTGTTTTACCTGATTACTTGGTCACTAAGCAACATGCTCGGTCAATATGAAAATATGAATATTCTACTAATATTCGAAAACTTTTTCGTCTTATTCGCGCAAATTCTACTCCCAAAGTCGAAACGTGTTTTTAAAAGCACTATTATTTAATGATGAGTGTTATATGTATTTGAAATGGTAGAGTTTCAAACATGCGGCAGCGTTTTACCTGATTACTAGAGCACCAAGAAACCTACTTATTCGATGCAAACATCAAAGTTTCACTTATATTTTGAAACTTTCTTGATCTTATTTGCGCGGATCCTGGGTCCAAATGGTAATATGCAAATGATGAGTGTTATAGATGCTTTTAAAATGTAGAATGACAAACATGCGGCAGTGTTTTAGCTGATTACTTAGTCACTAAGCACCCTGCTCGGTCAATATGAAAAATATGAATATTCTAATAATATTCGAAAACTTTTCGTCTTATTCACGTAAATTCTACTCCCAAAATTGAAACGTGTTTTTCAAAGCACAATTATTTAATGACTAGTGTTATATGTATTTGAAATGGTAGAGTTTCAAACATGCGGCACTGTTTTACCTGATTACTTGACCACCAAAAAACCTACTTTTTCGATGCAAACTTCAAAGTTTCACTTATATTTTGAAACTTTCTTGATCTTATTGGCGCGGATCCAGGGTCCAAACGGTAATATGCAAATGATGAGTGTTATAGATGCTTTAATATGTAGAATAGCAAACATGCGGAAGTGTTTTACCTGATTACTTAGTCACTAAGCAACCTGCTCGGTCAATATGAAAATATGAATATTCTACTAATATTTGAAAACTTTTTCGTCTTATTCACGCAAATTCTACTCCCTAAGTCGAAACGTGTTTTTAAAAGCACTATTATTTGATGAAGAGTCTTATACGTATTTGAAATGGTAGAGTTTCCAACATGCGGCGGTGTTTTACCTGATTACTTGAGCACCAAGAAACCTACTTATTCGATGCAAACATCAAAGTTTCACATATATTTTGATACTTTCTTGATCTTATTGGTGCAGATCCAGGTTCCAAACGGTAATATGCAAATGATGAGTGTTATAGATGCTTTAAAATGTAGAATGGCAAACATGCGGAAGTGTTTTACCTGATTACTTAGTCACTAAGCAACCTGCTCAGACAATATGAAAATATGAATATTCTACTAATATTCGAAAACATTTCGTCTTATTCACGCAAATTCTACTCCCAATGTCGAAACGTGTTTTTAAAAGCACTATTATTTAATGATGAGTGTTATATGTGTTTGAAATGGAGAGTTTCAAACATGCGACAGTGTTTTACCTGATTACTTAAGCACCAAGAAACCTAAGTTTTTGATGCAAACATCAAAGTTTCACTTATATTTTGAAACTTTCTTTGTCTAATTGGCGCGGATCCAGGGTACAAAAGGTAATATGCAAATGTTGAGTGTTATATATGCTTTAAAACGTAGAATGGCAAACATGCGGCAGTGTTTTACCGGATTACTTAGTCACTAAGCAACCTGCTCGGTCAATATGAAAATATGAATATTCTACTAATATTCGAAAACTTTTTCGTCTTATTCACGCAAATTCTACTCCCAAAGTCGAAAAGTGTTTTTAAAAGCACTATTATTTAATGATGAGTGTTATATGTATTTGAAATGGTAGAGTTTTCAAACATGTGGCAGTGTTTTAACTGATTACTTGAGCACCAAGAAACCTACTTATTCGATGCAAACATCAAAGTTTCACTTATACTTTGGAACTTTCTTAATCTTATTGGAGGGGATCCAGGGTCCAAACGATAATATGCAAATGATGAGTGTCATAGAAGCTTTTAAAATGTAGAATGACAAACATGCGGCAGTGTTTTAGCTGATAACTTAGTCATTAAGCAACCTGCCCGGTCAATATGAAAATATGAATATTCTACTAATATTCGAAAACTTTTTCATCTTATTCACGTAAATTCTACTCCCAAAGTTGAAATGTGATTTTAAAAGCACTATTATTTAATGATGAGTGTTATATATATATGAAATGATAGAGTTTCAAACATGCGGCAGTGTTTTACCTGATTACTTGAGCACCAAGAAACCTACTTTTTCGATGCAAACATCAAAGTTTCACTTATATTTTGAAACTTTCTTGATCTTATTTGCGCGGATCCAAGGTCCAAACGGTAATATGCAAATGATGAGTGTATAGATGCTTTAAAATGTAGAATGACAAACATGCGGAAATGTTTTACCTGATTACTTAGTCACTAAGCAACCTGCTCGGTCAATATGAAAATATGAATATTCTACTAATATTTGAAAACTTTTTCGTCTTATTCACGCAAATTCTACTCTCAAAGTCGAAACGTGTTTTTAAAAGCACTATAATTTAATGAAGAGCCTTATATGTATATGAAATGGTAGAGTTTCAAACATGCGGCGGTGTTTTACCTGATCACTTGAGCACCAAGAAACCTACTTATTCGATGCAAACATCAAATTTTCACATATATTTTGAAACTTTCTTGATCTTATTGGCGCGGATCCAGGGTCCAAACGGTAATATGCAAATGATAAGTGTTATAGATGCTTTAAAATGTAGAATGACAAACATGCGGAAGTGTCGTACCAGATTACTTTGTCACTAAGCAACCTGCTCGGACAATATGAAAATATGAATATTCTACTAATATTCGAAAACTTTTTTGTCTTATTCACGCAAATTCTACTCCCAAAGTCGAAACGTGTTTTTAAAAGCACTATTATTTAATGATGAGTGCTATATGTATTTGAAATGGTAGAGTTTCAAACATGCGAAAGTGTTTTACCTGATTACTTGAGCACCAAGAAACCTTCATTTTCGATGCAAACATCAAAGTTTCACTTATATTTTGAAACTTTCTTGATCTTATTGGCGCGGATTAGGGTCTAAACGGTAATATGCAAATGATGAGTGTTATAGATGCTTTAAATGTAGAATGGCAAACATGATGCAGTGTTTTACCTGATTTTTACCTGATTACTTAATCACTAAGCAACCTGCTCGGTCAATATGAAAATATGAATATTCTACTAATATTTGAAAACTTTTTCGTCTTATTCACGCAAATTCTACTCCCAAATTCGAAACGTGTTTTTAAAAGCATTATTATTTAATGATGAGTGTTATATGTATTTGAAATGGTTGAGTTTCAAACACGCGGCAGTGATTTACCTGATTACTTGAACACCAAGAAACCTACTTATTCGATGCAAACATCAAAGTTTCACTTATATTTTGAAACTTTCTTGATCTTATTGGCGCGGATCCAGGGTCCAAACGGTAATATGCCAATGATGAGTGTTATAGATGCTTTAAAATGTAGAATGGCAAACATGCGGCAGTGTTTTACCTGCTTACTTAGTCACTAAGAAACCTGCTCGGCCAATATGAAAATATGAATATTTTACTGATATTTGAAAACTTTTTCGTCTTATTCACGCAAATTCTACTCTCAAAGTCGAAACGTGTTTTTAAAAGCACTATTGTTTAATGATGAGTTTTAAATGTATTTGAAATGGTAGAGTTTCAAACAAGCGGCAGTGTTTTACCTGATTACTCGAGCACCAAGAAACCTACTTATTCGCTGCAAACATCAAAGTTTCAATTATATTTTGAAACTTTCTCGATCTAATTGGTGCAGATCCAGTGTGCAAACGGTAATATGCAAATGATGAGTGTTATAGATGCTTTAAAATGTAGAATGACAAACATACGGCAGTGTTTTACCTAATTACTCAGTCACTAAGCAACCTGCTCGGTCAATATGAAAATATGAGTATTCTACTAATATTCGAAAACTTTTTCGTCTTATTCACGCGAATTCTACTCCCGAAGTCGGAACGATTTTTTAGAAGCACTATTATTTAATGATGAGTGTTATATGAATTTGAAATGATTGAGTTTCAAACATGTGGTGGTATTTTACCTGATTACTTGAGCATCAAGAAACCTACTTATTTGTTGCAAACATCAAAGTTTCACTTATATTTTGAAACTTTCTTGATCTTATTGGCGCGGATCCAGGGTCCAAACGGTAATATGCAAATGATGAGTGTTATAGATGCTTTTAAATGCAGAATGTCAAACGTGCGGCAGTGTTTTACCTGATTACTTAGTCACTAAGCAACCTGCTCGGTCAATATGAAAATATGAATATTCTACAAATACTTGAAAACTTTTTCGTCTTATTCACGCGAATTCTACTTCCAAAGTCGAAACGTGTTTTTAAAAGCACTATTATTTAATGATGAGTGTTATATGTATTTGAAATGGTAGAGTTTCAAACATGCGGTGGAATTTTACCTGATTACTTAAGCACCAAGAAACCTACATATTCGTTGCAAACATCAAAGTTTCACTTTTATTTTGAAACTTTCTTGATCTTATTCGCGTGGATCCAGGGTCCAAACGGTAGTATGCAAATGATGAGTGTTATAGATGCTTTAAAATGTAGAATGTCAAACATGCGGCAGTGTTTTACCTGATTACTTAGTCACTAAGCCACTTGCTCGGTCAATATGAAAATATGAATATTCTACTAATATTCGAAAACTTTTCGTCTTATTCACGCAAATTCTACTCCCAAAGTCGAAACGTGTTTTTAATAGCACTATTATTTAATGATGAGTGTTATTTGTATTTGAAATAGTAGAGTTTCAAACATGCGGCAGTGTTTTACCTGATTACTTGAGCACCAAGAAACCTACTTATTCGATGCAAACATCAAAGTTTCACTTATATTTTGAAACTTTCTTGATCTTATTGGCGCGGATCCAGGGCCCAAACGGTAATATGCAAATGATGAGTGTTATATATGTTTTTAAAATGTAGAATGACAAATAAGCGGTAGTGTTTTAGCTGATTACTTAGTCACTAAGCCACCTGCTTGGTCAATATGAAAATATGAATATTCCACTAATATTCGAAAACTTTTTCGTCTTATTCACGTAAATTCTACTCTCAAAGTCGAAGCATGTTTTTAAAAGCACTATTATTTAATGATGAGTGTTATATGTGTTTGAAATGGTAGAGTTTCAAACGTGCCGCAGTGTTTTACCTGATTACTTGAGCACCAAGAAACCTACTTATTCGATGCAAACATCAAATGGTAATATGTAAATGATGAGTGTTACTTTAAAATGTAGAATGGCAAACATGCGGCAGTATTCTACCTGATTACTTAGTCACTAAGCAACTTGCTCGGTCAATATGAAAATATGAATATTCTACTAATATTCGAAAACTTTTTCGTCTCACTCACGCGAATTCTAATCCCAAAGTCGAAACATGTTTTTAAAAGCACTATTATTTAATGATGAGTGTTATATGTATTTGAAATGGTAGAGTTTCAAACAAGCGGTGGAATTTTACCTGATTACTTAAGCACCAAGAAACCTACTTATTCGTTGCAAACATCAAAGTTTCACTTATATTTTGAAACTTTCTTGATCTTATTCACGCATATCCAGGGTCAAAACGGTAATATGCAAATGATGAGTGTTATATATGCTTTAAAATGTAGAATGTCAAACATGCAGCGGTGTTTTACCTGATTACTTAGTCACTAAGCAACCTGCTCGGTCAATATGAAAATATGAATATTCTACTAATATTTGAAAACTTTTTTGTCTTATTCACGAAAATCCTACTCCCAAAGTCAAAACGAGTTTTTAAAAGCACTATTATTTAATGATGGGTGTTATATGTATTTGAATTGGTAGAGTTTCAAACATGCGGCAGTGTTTTACCTAATTACTTAAGCACCAAGAAACCTACTTATTCGATGCAAACATCAAAGTTTCACTTATATTTTGAAACTTTCTTGATCTTATTGGAGTGGATCCTGGGTCCAAATGGTAATATGCAAATGATGAGTGTTATAGATGCTTTAAAAATGTGGAATAACAAACATGCGGCAGTGTTTTAGCTGATTACTTTGTCACTAAGCAACCTGCTCGGTCAATATGAAAATATGAATATTCTAGTAATATTCGAATACTTTCTCGCCTTATTCACGTAAATTCTACTCCCAAAGTCGAAACATGTTTTTAAAAACACTATCATTTAATGATGAGTGTTATATGTATATGAAATGGTAGAGTTTCAAACATGCGACAGTGTTTTACCTGATTACTTGAGCACTAATAAACCTACTTTTTCGATGCAAACATCAAAGTTTCACATAAATTTTGAAACTTTCTTGATCTTATTGGCGCGGATCCAGGGTCCAAACGGTAATATGCAAATGATGAGTGTTATAGATGCTTTACTATGTAGAATGGCAAACATGCGGAAGTGTTTTACCTGATTACTTAGTCACTAAGAAACCTGCTCGGTCAATATGAAAATATGAATATTCTACTAATATTTGAAAACTTTCTCGTCTTATTCACGCAAATTCTACTCCCAAAGTCGAAACGTGATTTTAAAAGCACTATTATTTAATGAAGAGTCTTATATGTATTTGAAATGGTAGAGTTTCAAACATGCGGCGGTGTTTTACCTGATAACTTGAGCATCAAGAAACCTACTTATTCGATGCAAACATCAAAGTTTCACATATATTTTGAAACTTTCTTGATCTTATTGGCGCGGATGAAGGGTCCAAACGGTAATATGCAAATGAGGAGTGTTATAGATGCTTTAAAATGTAGAATGGCAAACATGCGGAAGTGTTTTACCTGATTACTTAGTCACTAAACAACCTGCTCGGACAATATGAAAATATGAATATTCTACTAATATTCGAAAACATTTCGTCTTATTCACGCAAATTCTACTCGCCAAGTCGAAACGTGTTTTTAAAAGCACTATTATTTAATGATGAGTGTTACATGTATTTGAAATGGTAGAGTTTCAGACATGCGACAGTGTTTCACCTGATTACTTGAGCACCAAGAAACCTAATTTTTCGATGCAAACATCAAATTTTCACTTATATTTTGAAACTTTCTTGATCTTATTGGCGCGGATCCAGTGTCCAAACGGTATTATGCAAATGATGAGTGTTATAAATGCTTTAAAATGTAGAATGGCAAACATGCAGAAGTGTTTTACCAGATTACTTAGTCACTAAGCAACCTGCTCGGTCAATATTAAAATATGAATATTCTACTAATATTTGAAAACTTTTTCGTCTTATTCACGCAAATTCAACTCCCAAATCGAAACTTACATTTAAAAGCACTATTATTCAATGATGCGTGTTATATGTATTTTAACTGGTAGAGTTTCAAACATGCGGCAGTGTTTTACTTGATTACTTAAGCATCAAGAAACCTACTTATTCGTTGCAAACATCAAATTTTCACTCATATTTTGAAACTTTCTTGATCTTATTGGCGCGGATCCAGTGTCCAAACGGTATTATGCAAATGATGAGTGTTATAGATGCTTTAAAATGTAGAATGGAAAACATGCGGAAGTGTTTTACCAGATTACTTAGTCACTAAGCAACCTGCTCGGTCAATATGAAAATATGAATATTCTACTAATATTTGAAAACTTTTTCATCTTATTCACGCAATTCAACTCCCAAATCGAAACTTACATTTAAAAGCACTATTATTTAATGATGAGTGTTATATGAATTTGAAATGGTAGAGTTTCAAACATGCGGTGGTATTTTACCTGATTACTTGAGCATCAAGAAACCTACTTATTCGTTGCAAACATCAAAGTTTCACTTATATTTTGAAACTTTCTTGATCTTATTCGCGCGGATCCAGGGTCCAAACGGTAATATGCAAATGATGAGTGTTATAGATACTTTAAAATGTAGAATGTCAAACATGCAGCAGTGTTTTACCTGATTACTTAGTCACTAAGCAACTTGCTCGGTCAATATGAAAATATGAATATTCTACTAATATTCGAAAACTTTTCGTCTTATTCACGCGAATTCTACTCCCAAAGTCGAAACGTGTTTTTAAAAGCACTATTATTTAATGATGAGTGTTATTTGTATTTGAAATGGTAGAGTTTCAAACATGCGGCAGTGTTTTACCTGATTACTTGAGCACCAAGAAACCTACTTATTCGATGCAAACATCAAAGTTTCAATTATATTTTGTAACTTTCTTGATCTTATTGGCTGGGATCCAGGGTCCAAACGGTAATATGCAAATGATGAGTGTTATAGATGTTTTTAAAATGTAGAATGACAAATACGCGGCAGTGTTTTAGCTGATTACTTAGTCACTAAGCAACCTGCTCGGTCAATATGAAAATATGAATATTCTACTAATATTCGAAAACTTTTTCGTCTTATTCACGTAAATTCTACTCTCAAAGTCGAAACATGTTTTTAAAAGCACTATTATTTAATGATGAGTGTTATATGTATTTGAAATGGTAGAGTTTCAAACATGCGGCAATGTTTTACCTGATTACTTGAGCACCAAGAAACCTATTTTTTCGATGCAAATATCAAAGTTTCACTTATATTTTGAAACTTTCTTGATCTTATTGGCGCGGATCCAGGGTCCAAACGGTAATATGCAAATGATGAGTGTTATAGATGCTTTAAAATGTAGAATGGCAAACATGCGGAAGTGTTTTACCTGATTACTTAGTCACTAAGCAACTTGCTCGGTCAATATGAAAATATGAATATTCTACTAATATTTGAAAACTTATTCGTCTTATTCACGCAAGTTCTACTGCCAAAGTTGAAACGTGTTTTTAGAAGCACTATTATTTAATGAAGAGTCTTATATGTATTTGAAGTGGTAGAGTTTCAAACATGCGGCGGTGCTTTACCCGATTACTTAAGCACCAAGAAACCTACTTATTCGATGCAAACATCAAAGTTTCACATATATTTTGAAACTTTCTGGATCTTATTAGCGCGGATTCAGGGTCCAAACGGTAATATGCAAATGATGAGTGTTATAGATGCTTTAAAATGTAGAATGGCAAACATACGGAAGTGTTTTACCTGATTACTTAGTCACTAAGCAACCTGCTCGGACAACATGAAAATATGAATATTCTACTAATATTCAAAAAAAAAAATCGCCTTATTCATGCAAATTCTACTCCCAAAGTCGAAACGTATTTTTAAAAGCACTATTATTTAATGAGGAGTGTTATATGTATTTCAAATGGTAGAATTTCAAACATGCGACAATGTTTTACCTGATTACTTGAGCACCAAGAAACCTAATTTTTCGATGCAAACATCAAAATTTCACTTATATTCTGAAATTTCTTGATCTTATTGGCGCGGAT
This sequence comes from Allium sativum, assembly GCA_030737875.1. Lineage (NCBI taxonomy): Eukaryota > Viridiplantae > Streptophyta > Magnoliopsida > Asparagales > Amaryllidaceae > Allium > Allium sativum. The sequence continues at coordinate 251,564,173 of CM060927.1, read as the reverse complement.
GCAGGGTCCAAACGGTAATATGCAAATGATGAGTGTTATAGATGCTTTAAAATATAGAATGGCAAACATGCGGAAGTGTTTTACCAGATTACTTAGTCACTACGCAACCTGCTCGGTCAATATGAAAATATGAATATTCTACTAATATTTGAAAACGTTTTCGTCTTATTCACGCAAATTCTACTCCAAAAGTGGAAACTTATTTTTAAAAGCACTATTATTCAATGATGAGTGTTATATGTATTTGAAATGGTAGAGTTTCAAACATGCGGCAGTGTTTTACCTGATTACTTGAGCACCAAGAAATCACTTATTCGATGCAAACATCAAAGTTTCAATTATATTTTGAAACTTTCTTGATCTTATTGGCGCGGATCCAAGGTCCATATGGTAATATGCAAATGATGAGTGTTATAGATGCTTTAAAATGTAGAATGACAAACATGCGGCAGTATTCTACCTGATTACTTAGTCACTAAGCAATTTGCTCGGTCAATATGAAAATATGAATATTCTACTAATATTCGAAAACTTTTTCGTCTTATTCACGCGAATTCTAATCCCAAAGTCGAAACATGTTTTTTAAAGCACTATTATTTAATGATAAGTGTTATATGTATTTGAAATGGTAGAGTTTCAAACAAGCGGTGGAATTTTACCTGATTACTTAAGCACCAAGAAACCTACTTATTCATTGCAAACATCAAAGTTTCACTTATATTTTGTAACTTTCTTGATCTTATTCGCGCGGATCCAGGGTCCAAACGGTAATATGCAAATGATGGGTGTTATAGATACTTTAAAATGTAGAATGTCAAACATGCGGCAGTGTTTTAGCTGATTACTTAGTCACTAAGCAACTTGCTCGGTCAATATGAAAATATGAATATTCCACTAATATTCGAAAACTTTTTCGTCTTATTCACGCAAATTCTACTCCCAAAGTCCAAGCGTGTTTTTAAAAGCACTATTATTTAATGATGAGTGTTAAATGTATTTGAAATGGTAGAGTTTCAAACAAGCGGCATTGTTTTACCTGACTACTTGAGCACCAAGAAACCTACTTATTCGCTGCAAACATCAAAGTTTCAATTATATTTTGAAACTTTCTCGATCATATTGGCGCAGATCCAGTGTCCAAACGGTAATATGCAAATGATGAGTGTTATAGATGCTTTAAAATGTAGAACGAAAAACATGCGGCAGTGTTTTACCTGATTACTTAGTCACTAAGCAACCTGCTCGGTCAATATGAAAATATGAATATTCCACTAATATTCGAAAACTTTTTCGTTTTATTCACGCGAATTCTACTCCCGAAGTCAAAACGTGTTTTTAAAAGCACTATAATTTAATAATGAGTGTTATATGAATTTGAAATGGTAGAGTTTCAAACATGCGACAGTGTTTTACCTGATTACTTGAGCATCAAGAAACCTATTTATTCGTTGCAAACATCAAAGTTTCACTTATATTTTGAAACTATCTTGATCTTATTGGCGCGGATCCAGGGTCCAAACGATAATATGCAAATGATGAGTGTTATAGATGCTTTTAAATGTAGAATGTCAAACATGCGGCAGTGTTTTACCTGATTACTTAGTCACTAAGCAACCTGCTCGGTCAATATGAAAATACGAATACTCGACTAATATTTGAAAACTTTTTTGTCTTATTCACGCGAATTCTACTCCCAAAGTCGAAACGTGTTTTTAAAAGCACTATTATTTAATGATGAGTGTTATATGTATTTGAAATGGTAGAGTTTCAAACATGGGGTGGAATTTTACGTGATTACTTAAGCACCAAGAAACCTACTTATTCGTTGCAAACATTAAAGTTTCACTTATATTTTGAAACTTTCTTGATCTTATTCGCGCGGATTCAGGGTCCAAAAGGTAATATGCAAATAATGAGTGTTATAGATGCTTTGAAATGTAGAATGTCAATAAGCAACCTGCTCGGTTAATATGAAAATATGAATATTCTAGTAATATTCGAAAACTTTTTCGTCTTATTCACGTAAATTCAACTCCCAAAGTCGAAACGTGTTTTTAAAAGCACTATTATATAATGATGAGTGTTATATGTATTTGAAAACCAAGAAACCTACTTAGTCGATACAAATATCAAAGTTTCACTTATATTTTGAAACTTTCTTGATCTTATTGGCGCGGATCCAGGGTCCAAACGGTAATATGAAAATGATGAGTGTTACAGATGCTTTAAAATGTAGAATGATAAACATGCGGCGGTGTTCTACCTGATTACTTAGTCACTAAGCAACCTGCTCGGTCAATATGAAAATATGAATATTCTATTAATATTCGAAAACTTTTCGTATTATTCACGTAAATTCTACTCCCAAAGTCGAAACGTGTTTTTAAAAGCACTATTATTTAATGATGAGTGCTATATGTATTTGAAATGGTAGAGTTTCAAACATGCGGCAGTGTTTGACCTGATTACTTGAGCACCAAGAATCCTACTTATTCGATGCAAACATCAAAGTTTCACTTATGTTTTGAAACTTTCTTGATCTTATTGGCGCGGATCCAGGGTCCAAACGGTAATATGCAAATGATAAGTGTTACAGAAGCTTATAAAATATAGAATGACAAATATGCGGCAGTGTTTTAGCTGATTACTTAGTCACTAAGCAACCTGCTCGGTCAATATGAAAATATGAATATTCTACTAATATTCGAAAACTTTTTCGTCTTATTCACGTAAATTCTACACCCAAAGTCGAAACGTGTTTTAAAAGCACTATTATTTAATGATGAGTGTTATATGTATTTGAAATGGTAGAGTTTCAAACATGCGGCTGTGTTTTACCTGATTACTTGAGCACCAAGAAACCTAATTTTTCGATGCAAACATCAAAGTTTCATTTATATTTTGAAACTTTCTTGATCTTATTGGCGCGGATCCAGGGTCCAAACGGTAATATGCAAATGATGAGTGTTATAGATACTTTAAAATGTAGAATGGCAAACATGCAGAAGTGTTATACCTGATTACTTAGTCACTAAGCAACTTGCTCGGTCAATATGAAAATATGAATATTCTACTAATATTCGAATACTTTTTCTTCTTATTCACGTAAATTCTACTCCTAAAGTCGAAACGTGTTTTTAAAAGCACTATCATTTAATGATGAGTGTTATATGTATTTGAAATGGTAGAGTTTCAAATATGCGGCGGTGTTTTACCTGATTACTTGAGCACCAAGAAACCTACTTATTCGATGCAAACATCAAAGTTTCACATATATTTTGAAACTTTCTTGATCTTATTGGCACGGATCCAGGGTCCAAACGTTAATATGCAAATGATGAGTGTTATAGATGCTTTAAAATGTAGAATGGCAAACATGAGGAAGTGTTTTACCTGATTACTTATTCACTAAGCAACTTGCTCGGACAATATGAAAATATGAATATTCTTCTAATATTCGAAAACTTTTTCGTCTTATTCACGCAAATTCTACTCCCAAAGTCAAAACCTGTTTTTAAAAGCACTATTATTTAATGAAGAGTGTTATATGTATTCGAAATGGTAGAGTTTCGAACATGCGACAGTGTTTTACCTGATTACTTGAGCACGAAGAAACCTAATTTTTCGATGCAAACATCAAAGTTTCACTTATATTTTGAAAGTTTCTTGATCTTATTGGCGCGGATCCAGGGTCCAAACGGTAATATGCAAATGATGAGTGTTATAGATGCTTTAAAATGTAGAATGACAAACATGCGGAAGTGTTTTACCAGATTACTTAGTCACTAAGCAACCTGCTCGGTCAATACGAAAATATGAATATTCTACTAATATTTGAAAACTTTTTCGTCTTATTCACGCAAATTCTACTCCCAAAGCCGAAACTTATTTTTAAATGCACTATTATTCAATGATGAGTGTTATATGTATTTGAAATGGTAGAGTTTCAAACATGCGGCAATGTTTTACCTGATTACTTGAGCACCAAGAAACCAACTTATTCGCTACAAACATCAAAGTTTCAATTATATTTTGAAACTTTCTTGATCTTGTTAGCGCGGATCCAGGGTCCTAATGGTAATATACAAATGATAGGTGTTACAGATGCTTTAAAATGTAGAATGGCAAACATGCGGCAGTGTTCTACCTGATTACTTAGTCACTAAGCAACCTGCTCGGTCAATATGAAAATATGAATATTCTACTAATATTCGAAAACTTTTTCGTCTTATTCACGCGAATTCTACTCCCAAAGTCGAAACGTGTTTTTAAAAGCACTATTATTTAATGATGAGTGTTATATGTATTTGAAATCGTAGAGTTTCAAACATGCGGTGGAATTTTACCTGATTACTTAAGCACCAAGAAACCTACTTATTCATTGCAAACATCAAAGTTTCACTTATATTTTGAAACTTTCTTGAACTTATTCGCGCGGATCCAGTGTACAAACGGTAATATGCAAATGATGAGTGTTATAGATGCTTTAAAATGTAGAATGTCAAACATGCAGCAGTGTTTTACCTGATTACTTAGTCACTAAGCAACCTGCTCGGTCAATATGAAAATATGAATATTCTACTAATATTCGAAAACTTTTTCGTCTTATTCACGCAAATTATACTCCCGAAGTCGAAACTTGTTTTTAAAAGCACTATTATTTACTGATGAGTGTTATATGTATTTGAAATGGTAGAGTTTCAAACATGCGGCAGTGTTTTACCTGATTACTTGAGCACCAAGAAACCTAATTTTTCGATGCAAACATCAAAGTTTCACTTATATTTTGAAAGTTTCTTGATCTTATTGGCGCGGATCCAGGATCCAAACGGTAATATGCAAATGATGAGTGTTATAGATACTTTAAAATGTAGAATGGCAAACATGCAGAAGTGTTATACCTGATTACTTAGTCACTAAGCAACCTGCTCGGTCAATATGAAAATATGAATATTCTACTAATATTTGAAAACTTTTTCGTCTTATTCACGCAAATTCTACTCCCAAAGTCAAAACGTGTTTTTAAAAGCACTATTATTTAATGAAGAGTCTTATATGCATTTGAAATGGTAGAGTTTCAAACATGCGGCGGTGTTTTACCTGATTACTTGAGCACCAAGAAACCTACTTATTCGATGCAAACATCAAAGTTTCACATATATTTTGAAACTTTCTTGATCTTATTGGCACGGATCCAGGGTCCAAACGTTAATATGCAAATGATGAGTGTTATAGATGCTTTAAAATGTAGAATGGCAAACATGAGGAAGTGTTTTGCCTGATTACTTATTCACTAAGCAACTTGCTCGGACAATATGAAAAACTGAATATTCTTCTAATATTCGAAAACTTTTTCGTCTTATTCACGCAAATTCTACTCCCAAAGTCAAAACCTGTTTTTAAAAGCACTATTATTTAATGAAGAGTGTTATATGTATTCGAAATGGTAGAGTTTCGAACATGCGACAGTGTTTTACCTGATTACTTGAGCACCAAGAAACCTAATTTTTCGATGCAAACATCAAAGTTTCACTTATATTTTGAAAGTTTCTTGATCTTATTGGCGCGGATCCAGGGTCCAAACGGTAATATGCAAATGATGAGTGTTATAGATGCTTTAAAATGTAGAATGACAAACATGCGGAAGTGTTTTACCAGATTACTTAGTCACTAAGCAACCTGCTCGGTCAATACGAAAATATGAATATTCTACTAATATTTGGAAACTTTTTCGTCTTATTCGCGCAAATTCTACTCCCAAAGTCGAAACTTATTTTTAAAAGCACTATTATTCAATGATGAGTGTTATATGTATTTGAAATGGTAGAGTTTCAAACATGCGGCAATGTTTTACCTGATTACTTGAGCACCAAGAAACCAACTTATTCGCTACAAACATCAAAGTTTCAATTATATTTTGAAACTTTCTTGATCTTGTTAGCGCGGATCCAGGGTCCTAATGGTAATATACAATTGATGAGTGTTACAGATGCTTTAAAATGTAGAATGGCAAACATGCGGCAGTGTTCTACCTGATTACTTAGTCACTAAGCAACCTGCTCGGTCAATATGAAAATATGAATATTCTACTAATATTCGAAAACTTTTTCGTCTTATTCACGCGAATTCTACTCCCAAAGTCGAAACGTGTTTTTAAAATCACTATTATTTAATGATGAGTGTTATATGTATTTGAAATCGTAGAGTTTCAAACATGCGGTGGAATTTTACCTGATTACTTAAGCACCAAGAAACCTACTTATTCATTGCAAACATCAAAGTTTCACTTATATTTTGAAACTTTCTTGAACTTATTCGCGCGGATCCAGTGTACAAACGGTAATATTCAAATGATGAGTGTTATAGATGCTTTAAAATGTAGAATGTCAAACATGCAGCAGTGTTTTACCTGATTACTTAGTCACTAAGCAACCTGCTCGGTCAATATGAAAATATGAATATTCTACTAATATTCGAAAACTTTTTCGTCTTATTCACGCAAATTATACTCCCGAAGTCGAAACTTGTTTTTAAAAGCACTATTATTTACTGATGAGTGTTATATGTATTTGAAATGGTAGAGTTTCAAACATGCGGCAGTGTTTTACCTGATTACTTGAGCACGAAGAAACCTACTTATTCGATACAAACATCAAAGTTTCACTTATATTTTGAAACTTTCTTGATCTTATTGGCGCGGATCCTGGGTCCAAACAGTAAATATGCAAATGATGTGTGTTATAGATGCTTTTAAAATTTAGAATGACAAACATGCGGCAGTGTTTTAGCTGATTACTTAGTCACTAAGTGTAACACCCCATGTATTCTATAACAGTGAAATTCACAAATTAAAGTATAATTAATTTCAAATCAAAGAATTAAGGGAAACGGGATATGCCATTGCGTTCGTCTCGGAATTCTGCTTGAAATAGAGTCCGAGTTTGCGTAAAACGGACTCCGTATGAGAAAGATATGGCCTCCGGAAGTTTCAGAATTCAGTTTAAAATCCAAACAAACGAAAACAGCTCAGAAAAACTAATTCAAATTTCAAAATCGGGCCAGAATGGCCAGGGCGGGGAAATTCCCGCCCAAGGCACCCAGGTCGACTTGGCAGTCGACCTGGGGCTAGCCAAGTCGACTGGGCAGTCGACCTGGGTCACCCGTGTCGACTGCCAAGTCGACACAGTGTCGACTGGGGTGTCAACCTGGCCCCTGAGCCAGGTCGAACCCAGCCCACCCTGGCTGGCCTGGTCTGTGTTTGGTCGATTTTCTGAGCCTTGCCTTGTCACTAAGGCTAGGTGTCAACTCCTGGTTGGTCTCTTTTTTGAACGAACGGCTATTATTAAACCAAGCTCCATCGACGGTCCGAATCAACTCAAAAACACTATAAAAAGAACCTAAGACCTAGCCTAAATCATACTATTTCATTTTAGCCTCAAGCCGCCGCCATTAAACCTAGAGCTCTAAATTAAAAATACAAAGAACAAAATTAAAGAAGACGAAGGACGAATCTTGAAGGCTAAAACTTAATTCTAAAAATTATGAAAAATTAAACTTAACAATATTTTGACATTCCGGATCCAACAAAAGTGGTTTCATCGAAAACAGAGGTCGTTTGAAAAATGACTATTTTTAAGGCCAATATATTTAATGTTAAAAATACATTTTTAAACAAATAAATCCCGAAACTTAAAATATATAAGTGTTTACTGTTTTTCAATGTAGAAACATCATTTTGAACTCAATGGAAGTGGTTTCGAGTTCAAATTCCTTCGTATGCGAAAAGTAGCATTTTGACGTTTATAAATTTCATAGCGACCTTCTAAAAATTGAATTGGCCATAACTTTTGATTTCCGCTATGAAATTTCAATTTTTCGGATTCGTTGGAAAGGTATTTTTAAATAGATTCTAATATTTTTGGTTTCACTAAAATCCGTTAAATTTTGCATCCTGTACGGTCAGTCAAAGTTCAAGTTTGACTTTTCAAACTACCGCGTTATGTCTAACTCTTTTTATAATTAAAATTAAATTATTCATTCTAACTTCGATTTAAATCAAATTTGTGATCATTATTATTTAAATAAATTATTTTATATTGTCAAAATTCATTAAAATTTTCGAAAATAAAAATTTTAAATTGGTTCTGATTTTGCGGGTTGTAACAATCGCCCCCACTTAAAAACTTTTCGTCCTCGAAAAGGAACGTAGCTAAAAATTGTAAAATTAACTATCTTAATTTTAAATTTTAATGGTTGATTATCTTTTCAAAATATATATAACTTTATATATATAAAAATCACTCAAATTCTACTCCCAAAGTCGAAACTTATTTTTAAAAGCACTACTATTCAATGATGAGTGTTATATGTATTTGAAATGGTAGAGTTTCAAACATGCGGTAGTGTTTTACCTGATTACTTGAGCACCAAGAAACCTACTTATTCGATGCAAACATCAAAGTTTCAATTATATTTTGAAACTTTCTTGATCTTATTGGCGCGGATCTAGGGTCCAAATGGTAATATGCAAATGATGAGTGTTATAGATGCTTCGAAAGGTAGAATGGCAAACATGCAACAGTGTTCTACCTGATTACTTAGTCACTAAGCAACCTGCTCGGTTAATATGAAAATATGAATATTCTACTAATATTTGAAAACTTTTTTGTCTTATTCACGCAAATCCTAATCCCAAAGTCAAAACGAGTTTTTAAAAGCACTATTATTTAATGATGAGTGTTATATGTATTTGAAATGGTAGAGTTTCAAACATGTGGCAGTGTTTTACCTGATTACTTGAGCACCAAGAAACCTAGTTATTCGATGCAAACATCAAAGTTTCACTTATATTTTGAAACTTTCTTGATCTTATTGGAGCGGATCCTGGGTCCAAATGGTAATGTGGAAATGATGAGTGTTATAGATGCTTTAAAAATGTAGAATGACAAACATGCGGCAATGTTTTAGCTGATTACTTAGTCACTAAACAACCTGCTCAGTCAATATGAAAATATGAATATTCTAATAATATTCGAATACTTTTTCGTCTTATTCACGCAAATTCTACTCCCAAAGTCGAAACGTGTTTTTAAAAGCACAATTATTTAATGATGAGTGTTATATGTATTAGAAATGGTAGAGTTTCAGATATGCGAAAGTGTTTTACCTGATTACTTGAGCGCCAAGAAACCTAATTTTTCGATGCAAACATCAAATTTTCACTTATATTTTGAAACTTTTTTGATCTTATTGGCGCGGATCCAGTGTCTAAACGGTATTATGCAAATGATGAGTGTTGTAGATGCATTAAAATGTAGAATGGAAAACATGCGGAAGTGTTTTACCATATTACTTAGTCACTAAGCAACCTGCTCGGTCAAAATGAAAATATGAATATTCTACTAATATTTAAAAACTTTTTCGTCTTATTCATGCAAATTCAACTCCCAAATCGAAACTTACATTTAAAAGCACTATTATTCAATGATGAGTGTTATATGTATTTGAAATGGTAAAGTTTCAAACATGCGGTAGTGTTTTACTTGATTACTTGAGCATCAAGAAACCTACTTATTCGTTGCAAACATCAAATTTTCACTTATATTTTGAATCTTTCTTGATCTTATTGGCACGGATCCAGTGTCCAAACGGTATTATGCAAATGATGAGTGTTATTGATGCTTTAAAATGTAGAATGGCAAACATGCGGAAGTGTTTTACCAGATTACTTAGTCACTAAGCAACCTGCTCGGTCAATATGAAAATATGAATATTCTACTAATATTTGAAAACTTTTTCGTCTTATTCACGCAAATTCAACTCCCAAATCGAAACTTACATTTAAAAGCACTATTATTTAATGATGAGTGTTATATGAATTTGAAATGGTAGAGTTTCAAACATGCGGTGGTATTTTGCCTGATTACTTGAGCATCAAGAAACCTACTTATTCGTTGCAAACATCAAAGTTTCACTTATATTTTGAAACTTTCTTGATCTTATTCGCGCGGATCCAGGGTCCAAACGGTAATATACAAATGATGAGTGTTATAGATGCTTTAAAATGTAGAATATCAAACATGCGGCAGTGTTTTACCTGATTACTTAGTCACTAAGCAACTTGCTCGGTCAATATGAAAATATGAATATTCTACTAATATTCGAAAACTTTTCGTCTTATTCACGCAAATTCAACTCCCAAAGTCGAAACGTGTTTCTAAAAGCACTGTTATTTAATGATGAGTGTTATTTGTATTTGAAATGGTAGAGTTTCAAACATGCGGCAGTGTTTTACATGATTACTTCAGCACCAAGAAACCTACTTATTCGATGCAAACATCAAAGTTTCACTTATATTTTGAAACTTTCTTGATCTTATTGGCACGGATCCAGGGTCCAAACGGTAATATGCAAATGATGAGTGTTATAGATGTTTTTAAAATGTAGAATGACAAATACGCGGCAGTGTTTTAGCTGATTACTTAGTCACTAAGCAACCTGCTCGGTCAATATGAAAATATGAATATTCTACTAATATTCGAAAACTTTTTCATCTTATTCACGTAAATTCTACTCTCAAAGTCGAAACATGTTTTTAAAAGCACTATTATTTAATGATGAGTGTTATATGTATTTGAAATGGTAGAGTTTCAAACATACGGCAGTGTTTTACCTGATTACTTGAGCACCAAGAAACCTACTTATTCGATGCAAACATCAAAGTTTCAATTATATTTTGAAACTTTCTTGATCTTATTGGCGCGGATCTAGGGTCCAAATGGTAATATGCAAATGACGAGTGTTATAGATGCTTCGAAAGGTAGAATGACAAACATGCAGCAGTGTTCTACCTGATTACTTAGTCACTAAGCAACCTGCTCGGTCAATATGAAAATATGAATATTCTACTAATATTTGAAAACTTTTTTGTCTTATTCACGCGAATTGTACTCCCAAAGTCGAAACGTGTTTATAAAAGCACTATTATTTAATGATGAGTGTTATATATATTTGAAATGGTAGAGTTTCAAACATGCGGTGGAATTTTACCTGATTACTTAAGCACCAAGAAACCTGCTTATTCGTTGCAAACATCAAACTTTCACTTATATTTTGAAACTTTCTATATCTTATTCGCGCGGATCCAGGGTCCAAACGGTAATATGCAAATGGTGAGTCTTATAGATGATTTAAAATGTAGAATGTCAAATATGCGGTAGTGTTTTACCTGATTACTTAGTCACTAAGCAACCTGCTCGGTTAATATGAAAATATGAATATTCTACTAATATTCGAAAAAAAATTCGTCTTATTCATGCAAATTCTACTCCCAAAGTCGAAACGTGTTTTTAAAAGCACTTTTATTTAATGATGAGTGTTATATGAATTTGAAAACCAAGAAACCAACTTATTCGATAAAAACATCAAAGTTTCACTTATATTTTGAAGCTTTCTTGATCTTATTGGCGCGAATCCAGGGTCCAAACGATAATATGAAAATGATGATTGTTATTGATGCTTTAAAATGTAGAATGACAAACATGCGGCAGTATTTTACCTGATTACTTAGTCACTAAGTAACCTGCTCGGTCAATATGAAAATATGAATATTCTTCTAATATTCGAAAACTTTTTTGTCTTATTCACGCAAGTTCTACTCCCGAAGTCGAAACGTGTTTTTAAAAGAACTATTATTTAATGATGAGTGTTATATGTATTTGAAATGGTAGAGTTTCAAACATGCGCCAGTGTTTTACCTGATTACTTAAGCACCAAGAAACCTACTTATTCGATGCAAACATCAAGTTTTACTTATATTTTGAAACTTTCTTGATCTTATTGGCGCGGATCCAGGGTCCAAACGGTAATATGCAAATAATGAGTGTTATAAATGCTTTTAAAATGTAGAATGACAAACAAGCGGCAGTGTTTTAGCTGATTACTTAGTCACTAAGCAACTTGCTCGGTCAATATGAAAATATGAATATTCCACTAATATTCGAAAACTTTTTCGTCTTATTCACGCAAATTCTACTCCCAAAGTCAAAGCGTGTATTTAAAAGCACTATTATTTAATGATGAGTGTTAAATGTATTTGAAATGGTAGAGTTTCAAACAAGCGGCAGTGTTTTTCCTGACTACTTGAGCACCAAGAAACCTACTTATTCGCTGCAAACATCAAAGTTTCAATTATATTTTGAAATTTTCTCGATCTTATTGGCGCAGATCCAGTGTCCAAACGGTAATATGCAAATGATGAGTGTTATAGATGCTTTAAAATGTAGAACGAAAAACATGCGGCAGTGTTTTACCTGATTACTTAGTCACTAAGCAACCTGCTCGGTCAATATGAAAATATGAATACTCTACTAATATTTGAAAACTTTTTTGTCTTATTCACACGAATTCTACTCCCAAAGTCGAAACGTGTTTTTAAAAGCACTATTATTTAATGATGAGTGTTATATGTATTTGAAATGGTAGATTTTCAAACCTGGGTGGAATTTTACGTGATTACTTAAGCACCAAGAAACCTACTTATTCGTTGCAAACATTAAAGTTTCACTTATATTTTGAAACTTTCTTGATCTTATTCGCGCGGATTCAGGGTCCAAAAGGTAATATGCAAATAATGAGTGTTATAGATGCTTTGAAATGTAGAATGTCAATAAGCAACCTGCTCGGTTAATATGAAAATATGAATATTCTAGTAATATTCGAAAACTTTTTCGTCTTATTCATGCAAATTCTACTCCCAAAGTCGAAACGTGTTTTTAAAAGCACTATTATATAATGATGAGTGTTATATGTATTTGAAAACCAAGAAACTTACTTAGTCGATACAAATATCAAAGTTTCACTTATATTTTGAAACTTTCTTGATCTTATTGGCGCGGATCCAGGGTCCAAACGGTAATATGAAAATGATGAGTGTTACAGATGCTTTCAAATGTAGAGTGATAAACATGCGGCGGTGTTTTACCTGATTACTTAGTCACTAAGCAACCTGCTCGGTCAATATGAAAATATGAATATTCTACTAATATTCGAAAACTTTTCGTATTATTCACGTAAATTCTACTCCCAAAGTCGAAACGTGTTTTTAAAAGCACTATTATTTAATGATGAGTGCTATATGTATTTGAAATGGTAGAGTTTCAAACATGCGGCAGTGTTTGACCTGATTACTTGAGCACCAAGAATCCTACTTATTCGATGCAAACATCAAAGTTTCACTTATGTTTTGAAACTTTCTTGATCTTATTGGCGCGGATCCAGGGTCCAAACGGTAATATGCAAATGATAAGTGTTACAGAAGCTTTTAAAATATAGAGTGACAAATATGCGGCAGGGTTTTAGCTGATTACTTAGTCACTAAGCAACCTGCTCGGTCAATATGAAAATATGAATATTCTACTAATATTCGAAAACTTTTTCGTCTTATTCACGTAAATTCTACTTCCAAAGTCGAAACGTGTTTTAAAAGCACTATTATTTAATGATGAGTGTTATATGTATTTGAAATGGTAGAGTTTCAAACATGCGGCTGTGTTTTACCTGATTACTTGAGCACCAAGAAACCTAATTTTTCGATGCAAACATCAAAGTTTCACTTATATTTTGAAACTTTCTTGATCTTATTGGCGCGGATCCAGGGTCCAAACGGTAATATGCAAATGAGGAGTGTTATAGATGCTTTAAAATGTAGAATGACAAACATGCAGAAGTGTTTTACCTGATTACTTAGTCACTAAGCAACCTGCTCGGTCAATATGAAAATATGAATATTCTACTAATATTTGAAAACTTTTTCGTCTTATTCACGCAAATTCTACTCCCAAAGTCGAAATGTGTTTTTAAAAGCACTATTATTTAATGAAGTGTCTTATATGTATTTGAAATGGTAGAGTTTCAAACATGCGGCGGTGTTTTACCTGATTACTTGAGCACCGAGAAACCTACTTATTCGATGCAAACATCAAAGTTTCACATATATTTTGAAACTTTCTTGATCTTATTGGCACGGATCGTGGGTTCAAACGTTAATATGCAAATGATGAGTGTTATAGATGCTTTAAAATGTAGAATGGCAAACTTGCGGAAGTGTTTTACCTGATTACTTATTCACTAAGCAACTTGCTCGGACAATATGAAAATATGAATATTCTTCTAATATTCGAAAACTTTTTCGTCTTATTCATGCAAATTCTACTCCCAAAGTCGAAACGTGTTTTTAAAAGCACTATTATTTAATGAAGAGTGTTATAAGTATTCGAAATGGTAGAGTTTCAAACATGCGACAGTGTTTTACCTGATTACTTGAGCACCAAGAAACCTAATTTTTCGATGCAAACATTAAAGTTTCACTTATATTTTGAAAGTTTCTTGATCTTATTGGCGCGGATCCAGGGTCCAAACGGTAATATGCAAATGATGAGTGTTATAGATGCTTTAAAATGTAGAATGACAAACATGCGGAAGTGTTTTACCAGATTACTTAGTCATTAAGCAACCTGCTCGGTCAATATGAAAATATGAATATTCTACTAATATTTGAAAACTTTTTCGTCTTATTCACGCAAATTCTACTCCCAAAGTCGAAACTTATTTTTAAAAGCACTATTATACAATGATGAGTGTTATATGTATTTGAAATGGTAGAGTTTCAAACATGCGGCAGTGTTTTACCTGATTACTTGAGCACCAAGAAACCAACTTATTCGCTACAAACATCAAAGTTTCAATTATATTTTGAAACTTTCTTGATCTTGTTGGCGCGGATCCAGGGTCCTAATGGTAATATACAAATGATGAGTGTTACAGATGCTTTAAAATGTAGAATGGCAAACATGCGGCAGTGTTCTACCTGATTACTTAGTCACTAAGCAACCTGCTCGGTCAATATGAAAATATGAATATTCTACTAATATTCGAAAACTTTTTCGTCTTATTCACGCGAATTCTACTCCCAAAGTCGAAACGTGTTTTTAAAAGCACTATTATTTAATGATGAGTGTTATATGTATTTGAAATGGTAGAGTTTCAAACATGCGGTGGAATTTTACCTGATTACTTAAGCACCAAGAAACCTACTTATTCATTGCAAACATCAAAGTTTCACTTATATTTTGAAACTTTCTTGATCTTATTCGCGCAGATCCAGGGTACAAACGGTAATATGCAAATGATGAGTGTTATAGATGCTTTAAAATGTAGAATGTCAAACATGCAGCAGTGTTTTACCTGATTACTTAGTCACTAAGCAACCTGCTCGGTCAATATGAATATTCTACTAATATTCGAAAACTTTTTCGTCTTATTCACGCAAATTATACTCCCGAAGTCGAAACGTGTTTTTAAAAGCACTATTATTTACTGATGAGTGTTATATGTATTTGAAATGGTAGAGTTTCAAACATGCGGCAGTGTTTTACCTGATTACTTGAGCACCAAGAAACATACTTATTCGATGCAAACATCAAAGTTTCACTTATATTTTGAAACTTTCTTGATCTTATTGGCGCGGATCCTGGGTCCAAATGGTAAATATGCAAATGATGTGTGTTATAGATGCTTTTAAAATTTAGAATGACAAACATGCGGCAGTGTTTTAGCTGATTACTTAGTCACTAAGTGTAACACCCCATGTATTCTATAACAGTGAAATTCACAAATTAAACTATAATTAATTTCAAATCAAAGAATTAAGGGAAACGGGATACGCCATTGCGTTCGTCTCGGAATTCTGCTTGAAATAGAGTCCGAGTTTGCGTAAAACGGACTCCGTATGAGGAAGATATGGCCTCCGGAAGTTTCAGAATTCAGTTTAAAATTCAAACAAACGAAAACAGCTCAGAAAAACTAATTCAAAATTCAAAATCGGGCCAGAATGGCCAGGGGGGGGGGGGGGGAATTCCCGCCAAGGCACCCAGGTCGACTTGGCAGTCGACCTGGGGCTAGCCAAGTCGACTGGGCAGTCGACCTGGGTCACCCGTGTCGACTGCCAAGTCGACACAGTGTCGACTGGGGTGTCGACCTGGCCCCTGAGCCAGGTCGAACCCAGCCCACCCTGGCTGGCCTGGTCTGTGTTTGGTCGATTTTCTGAGCCTTGCCTTGTCACTAAGGCTAGGTGTTAGCTCCTGGTTGGTCTCTCCTTTGAACGAACGGCTATTATTAAAACAAGCTCCATCAACGGTCCGAATCAACTCAAAAACACTATAAAAAGAACCTAAGACCTAGCCTAAATCATACTATTTCATTTTAGCCTCAAGCCGCCGCCATTAAACCTAGAGCTCTAAATTAAAAATACAAAGAACAAAATTAAAGAAGACGAAGGACGAATCTTGAAGGCTACAACTTAATTCTAAAAATTATGAAAAATTAAACTTAACAATATTTTGACATTCCGGATCCAACAAAAGTGGTTTCATCGAAAACAGAGGTCGTTTGAAAAATGACTATTTTTAAGGCCAATATATTTAATGTTAAAAATACATTTTTAAACAAATAAATCCCGAAACTCAAAATATATAAGTGTTTACTGTTTTTCAATGTAGAAACATCATTCTGAACTCAATGGAAGTGGTTTCGAGTTCAAATTCCTTCGTATGCAAAAAGTAGCATTTTGACCTTTATAAATTTCATAGCGACCTTCTAAAAATTGAATTGGCCATAACTTTTGATTTCCGCTATGAAATTTCAATTTTTCGGATTCGTTGGAAAGATATTTTTAAATAGATTCTAATATTTTTGGTTTCACTAAAATCCGTTAAATTTTGCATCCTGTACGGTCAGTCAAAGTTCAAGTTTGACTTTTCAAACTACCGCGTTATTTCTAACTCTTTTTATAATTAAAATTAAATTATTCATTCTAACTTCGATTTAAATCAAATTTGTGATCATTATTATTTAAATAAATTATTTTATATTGTCAAAATTCATTAAAATTTTCTAAAATAAAATTTTTAAATTGGTTCTGATTTTGCGGGTTGTTACAATCGCCCCCACTTAAAAACGTTTCGTCCTCGAAAAGGAACGTAGCTAAAAATTGTAAAATTAACTATCTTAATTTTAAATTTTAATGATTGATTATCTTTTCAAAATATATATAACTTTATATATATAAAAATCACGCAAATTCTACTCCCAAAGTCGAAACTTATTTTTAAAAGCACTACTATTCAATGAAGGGTGTTATATGTATTTGAAATGGTAGAGTTTCAAACATGCGGTAGTGTTTTACCTGATTACTTGAGCACCAAGAAACCTACTTATTCGATGCAAACATCAAAGTTTCAATTTTATTTTGAAACTTTCTTGATCTTATTGGCGCGGATCTAGGGTCCAAATGGTAATATGCAAATGATGAGTGTTATAGATGCTTCGAAAGGTAGAATGGCAAACATGCAGCAGTGTTCTACCTGATTACTTAGTCACTAAGCAACCTGCTCGGTCAATATGAAAATATGAATATTCTACTAATATTTGAAAACTTTTTTGTCTTATTCACGCAAATCCTACTCCCAAAGTCGAAACGAGTTTTTAAAAGCACTATTATTTAATGATGAGTGTTATATGTATTTGAAATGGTAGAGTTTCAAACATGCGTCAGTGTTTTACCTGATTACTTGAGCACCAAGAAACCTACTTATTCGATGCAAACATCAAAGTTTCACTTATATTTTGAAACTTTCTTGATCTTATTGGAGCGGATCCTGGGTCCAAATGGCAATGTGGAAATGATGAGTGTTATAGATGCTTTAAAAATGTAGAATGACAAACATGCGGCAATGTTTTAGCTGATTACTTAGTCACTAAACAACCTGCTCGGTCAATATGAAAATATGAATATTCTAATAATATTCGAATACTTTTTCGTCTTATTCACGTAAATTCTACTCCCAAAGTCGAAACGTATTTTTAAAAGCACTATCATTTAATGATGAGTGTTATATGTATTTGAAATGGTAGAGTTTCAAACATGCGACAGTGTTTTACCTGATTACTAGAGCACTAATAAACCTACTTTTTCGATGCAAACATCAAAGTTTCATATATATTTTGAAACTTTCTTGATCTTATTGGCGCGGATCCAGGGTCCAAACGGTAATATGCAAATGATGAGTGTTATAGATGCTTTACAATGTAGAATGGCAAACATGAGGAAGTGTTTTACCTGATTACTTAGTCACTAAGCAACCTGCTCGGTCAATATGAAAATATGAATATTCTACTAATATTTGAAAACTTTTTCGTCTTATTCACGCAAATTCTACTCCCAAAGTCGAAACGTGATTTTAAAAGCACTATTATTTAATGAAGAGTCTTATATGTATTTGAAATGGTAGAGTTTCAAACATGCGGCGGTGTTTTACTTGATAACTTGAGCACCAAGAAACCTACTTATTCGATGCAAACATCAAAGTTTCACATATATTTTGAAACTTTCTTTATCTTATTGGCGCGGATCAAGAGTCCAAACGATAATATGCAAATGAGGAGTGTTATAGATGCTTTAAAATGTAGAATGGCAAACATGCGGAAGTGTTTTACCTGATTACTTAGTCACTAAACAACTTGCTCGGACAATATGAAAATATGAATATTCTACTAATATTCGAAAACATTTCGTCTTATTCATGCAAATTCTACTCCCAAAGTCGAAACGTGTTTTTAAAAGCACTATTATTTAATGATGAGTGTTATATGTATTTGAAATGGTAGAGTTTCAGACATGCGACAGTGTTTTACCTGATTACTTGAGCACCAAGAAACCTAATTTTTCGATGCAAACATCAAATTTTCACTTATATTTTGAAACTTTCTTGATCTTATTGGCGCGGATCCAGTTTCTAAACGGTATTATGCAAATGATGAGTGTTGTAGATGCTTTAAAATGTAGAATGGCAAACATGCGGAAGTGTTTTACCATATTACTTAGTCACTAAGCAACCTGCTCGGTCAATATGAAAATATGAATATTCTACAAATATTTAAAAACTTTTTCGTCTTATTCACGCAAATTCAACTCCCAAATCGAAAATTACATTTAAAAGCACTATTATTCAATGATGAGTGTTATATGTATTTGAAATGGTAGAGTTTCAAACATGCGGCAGTGTTTTACTTGATTACTTGAGCATCAAGAAACCTACTTATTCGTTGCAAACATCAATTTTTCACTTATATTTTGAATCTTTCTTGATCTTATTGGCACGGATCCAGTGTCCAAACGGTATTATGCAAATGATGAGTGTTATAGATGCTTTAAAATGTAGAATGGAAAACATGCGGAAGTGTTTTACCAGATTACTTAGTCACTAAGCACCCTGCTCGGTCAATATGAAAATATGAATATTCTACTAATATTTGAAACTTTTTCGTCTTATTCACGCAAATTCAACTCCCAAATCGAAACTTACATTTAAAAGCACTATTATTTAATGATGAGTGTTATATTTGAAATGGTAGAGTTTCAAACATGCGGTGGTATTTTGCCTGATTACTTGAGCATCAAGAAACCTACTTTTTCGATGCAAACATCAAAGTTTCACATAAATTTTGAAACTTTCTTGATCTTATTGGCGCGGATCCAGGGTCCAAACGGTAATATGCAAATGATGAGTGTTATAGATGTTTTTAAAATGTAGAATGACAAATACGCGGCAGTGTTTTAGCTGATTACTTAGTCATTAAGCAACCTGCTCGGTCAATATGAAAATATGAATATTCTACTAATATTCGAAAACTTTTTCGTCTTATTCACGTAAATTCTACTCTCAAAGTCGAAACGTGTTTTTAAAAGCACTATTATTTAATGATGAGTGTTATATGTATTTGAAATGGTAGAGTTTCAAACATGCGGCAGTGTTTTACATGATTACTTGAGCACCAAGAAACTACTTATTCGATGCAAACATCAAAGTTTCACTTATATTTTGAAACTTTCTTGATCTTATTGGAGCGGATCCTAGGTCCAAATGGTAATATGCAAATGATGAGTGTTATAGATTCTTTAAAAATGTAGAATGACAAACATGCGGCAGTGTTTTAGCTGATTACTTAGTCACTAAGCAACCTGCTCGGTCAATATGAAAATATGAATATTCTAATAATATTCGAATACTTTTTCGTCTTATTCACGCAAATTCAACTCCCAAATCAAAACTTACATTTAAAAGCACTATTATTCAATGATGAGTGTTATATGTATTTGAAATGGTAGAGTTTCAAACATGCGGCAGTGTTTTACTTGATTACTTGAGCATCAAGAAACCTACTTATTCCTTGCAAACATCAAATTTTCACTTATATTTTGAAACTTTCTTGATCTTATTGGCGCGGATCCAGTGTCCAAACGGTATTATGCAAATGATGAGTGTTATAGATGCTTTAAAATGTAGAATGGCAAACATGCGGAAGTGTTTTACCAGATTACTTAGTCACTAAGCAACCTGCTCGGTCAATATGAAAATATGAATATTCTACTAATATTTGAAAACTTTTTCGTCTTATTCACGCAAATTCTACTCCCAAAGTCGAAACGTGATATTAAAGGCACTATTATTTAATGAAGAGTCTTATATGTATTTGAAATGGTAGAGTTTCAAACATGCGGCGGTGTTTTACTTGATAACTTGAGCACCAAGAAACCTACTTATTCAATGCAAACATCAAAGTTTCACATATATTTTGAAACTTTCTTGAACTTATTGGCGCGGATCAAGGGTCCAAACGGTAATATGCAAATGAGGAGTGTTATAGATGCTTTAAAATGTAGAATGACAAACATGCGGAAGTGTTTTACCTGATTACTTAGTCACTAAACAACATGCTCGGACAATATGAAAATATGAATATTCTACTAATATTCGAAAACATTTCGTCTTATTCACGCAAATTCTACTCCCAAAGTCAAAACGTGTTTTTAAAAGCACTATTATTTAATGATGAGTGTTATTCGTATTTGAAATGGTAGAGTTTCAGACATGCGACAGTGTTTTACCTGATTACTTGAGCACCAAGAAACCTAATTTTTCGATGCAAACATCAAATTTTCACTTATATTTTGAAACTTTCTTGATCTTATTGGCGCGGATCCCGTGTCTAAACGGTATTATGCAAATGATGAGTGTTGTAGATGCTTTAAAATGTAGAATGGCAAACATGCAGAAGTGTTTTACCAGATTATTTAGTCACTAAGCAACCTGCTCGGTCAATATGAAAATATGAATATTCTACAAATATTTGAAAACTTTTTCGTCTTATTCACGCAAATTCAACTCCCAAATCGAAACTTACATTTAAAAGCACTATTATTCAATGATGAGTGTTATATGTATTTGAAATGGTAGAGTTTCAAACATGCGGCAGTGTTTTACTCGATTACTTGAGCATCAAGAAACCTACTTATTCGTTGCAAACATCAAATTTTCACTTATATTTTGAATCTTTCTTGATCTTATTGGCACGGATCCAATGTCCAAACGGTATTATGCAAATGATGAGTGTTATAGATGCTTTAAAATGTAGAATGGCAAACATGCGGAAGTGTTTTACCAGATTACTTAGTCACTAAGCAACCTGCTCGGTCAATATGAAAATATGAATATTCTACTAATATTTGAAAACTTTTTCGTCTTATTCACGCAAATTCAACTCCCAAATCGAAACTTAGATTTAAAAGCATTATTATTTAATGATGAGTGTTATATGAATTTGAAATGGTAGAGTTTCAAACATGCGGTGGTATTTTACCTGATTACTTGAGCATCAAGAAACCTACTTATTTGTTGCAAACATCAAAGTTTCACTTATATTTTGAAACTTTCTTGAACTTATTCGCGCGGATCCAGGGTCCAAACGGTAATATGCAAATGATGAGTGTTATAAATGCTTTAAAATGTAGAATGTCAAACATGCGGCAGTGTTTTACCTGATTACTTAGTCACTAAGCAACTTGCTCGGTCAATATGAAAATATGAATATTCTACTAATATTCGAAAACTTTTCGTCTTATTCACGCAAATTCTACTCCCAAAGTCGAAACGTGTTTTTAAAAGCACTGTTATTTAATGATGAATGTTATTTGTATTTGAAATGGTAGAGTTTCAAACATGCGGCAGTGTTTTACCTGATTACTTGAGCACCAAGAAACCTACTTATTCGATGCAAACATCAAAGTTTCACTTATATTTTAAAACTTTCTTGATCTTATTGGCGCGGATCCAGGGTCCAAACAGTAATATGCAAATGATGAGTGTTATAGATGTTTTTAAAATGTAGAATGACAAATACACGGCAGTGTTTTAGCTGATTACTAAGTCACTAAGCAACCTGCTCGGTCAATATGAAAATAAGAATATTCTACTAATATTCGAAAATTTTTCGTCTTATTCACGTAAATTCTACTCTCAAAGTCGAAACTTGTTTTTAAAAGCACTATTATTTAATGATGAGTTTTATATGTATTTGAAATGGTAGAGTTTCAAACATGCGGCAGTGTTTTACCTGATTACTTGAGCACCAAGAAACCTACTTATTCGATGCAAACATCAAAGTTTCACTTATATTTTGAATCTTTCTTGATCTTATTGGCGCGGATCCAGGGTCCAAACGGTAATATGAAAATGATGAGTGTTATAGATGCTTTAAAATGTAGAATGGCAAACATGTGGAAGTGTTTTACCTTATTACTTAGTCACTAAGCAACTTGCTCGGTCAATATGAAAATATGAATATTCTACTAATATTTGAAAACTTTTTCGTCTTGCTCATGCAAATTCTACTGCCAAAGTCAAAACGTGTTTTTAAAAGCACTATTATTTAATGAAGAGTCTTATATGTATTTGAAATGGTAGAATTTCAAACATGCGGCGGTGTTTTACCTGATTACTTGAGCACCAAAAAACCTTCTTATTCGATGCAAACTTCAAAGTTTCACATATATTTTGAAACTTTCTTGATCTTATTAGCGCGGATCCCGGGTCCAAACGGTAATATGCAAATGATGAGTGTTATAGATGTTTTAAAATGTAGAATGGCAAACATACGGAAGTGTTTTACCTGATTACTTAGTCACTAGGCAACCTGCTCGGACAATATGAAAATATGAATATTCTACTAATATTCGAAAAAAAATTCGCCTTATTCATGCAAATTCTACTCCCAAAGTCGAAACGTATTTTTAAAAGCACTATTATTTAATGAGGAGTGTTATATGTATTCCAAATGGTAGAGTTTCAAACATGCGACAGTGTTTTACCTGATTACTTGAGCACCAAGAAATCTAATTTTTCGATGCAAACATCAAATTTTCACTTATATTTTGAAATTTCTTGATCTTATTGGCGCGGATCCAGGGTCCAAACGGTAATATGCAAATGATGAGTGTTATAGATGCTTTAAAATGTAGAATGACAAACATGCAGAAGTGTTTTACCTGATTACTTAGTCACTAAGCAACCTGCTCGGTCAATATGAAAATATGAATATTCTACTAATATTTGAAAACTTTTTCGTCTTATTCACGCAAATTCTACTCCCAAAGTGGAAACTTATTTTTAAAAGCACTATTATTCAATGATGAGTGTTATATGTATTTGAAATGGTAGAGTGTAACGACCCGCATTCTACGTATCATAGGATCGTAGAGTATTTATTTCTTTCACATACGAAGTCGTATGGTAATGTAACTTTGGGGGACGACTATTGGGGTCATTTCCCATGTTCATGATTTTTCCCGATTTTTAAATGACCATTTTACCCCTAGTTATCACTGTTTTGGCCATAACTTTTGACTGGAAAGGAATTTTGATTTGAAACCACTTCCATTGGCTTCGGATGATGGTTTCTCTTTCCGCAGAGTGGTCACATTAGCCAAACGGACTTACCGTTTGGGAGATATGGCTGAAACAAGTTTCAGATGGTGAAAACAGCTTAATTGGGCTTAAACGGGTGATTAGCAGCTAGGCCCAAGGGGAATTTCGGTTTTAGGGGTATATAGGTGCTGATTAGGGTTAGAAAACATTTCTTTAGATATTTTCCAGCCGCCACTTTCATCCTTAGACACTCTAACAATGGCATCCTACATCTAAAACACCCCAAATCACTCTTTAATTGAAGATTAGGCTTAGCAACATCAAATTAAGAAGAAAAAGCACCAAAGCAAGGTTAGAGCTGCTGTTGGACATCAGTATTCGCCCCAAATCAGAGGAGTTTCAGTTCTGAAAATTTTAATTGTGGCCAAGGTGAGTGATTTGCATAGTTTTTGCACTAATTACGGTAATTAAGGGTAATTAGTAAAGATTAGCGAATTTATACACTAATAAATTCTGGAAAAATGTTTAGAAATTCTTAAATAACGTATTATGCCTCTGGTTGAAATTTGGTTCGGTTTAATTAAGTTTTGTTAACCCTATGATCAGTTTTACTTAAACATGCTTAAGGGAAAATAAGGAGCTTTGGCCATTTTTGATCCATTTTGATTCATTTGAGTGATTGTTTGCTGTTGTGGTTGCTATTACATGTTGCTATGACTCTATGGTGTGTTTTGTGATTGCTTAGAAGTGTTAGTTTGGTCAAAAACGCCGTCGAATGGCGAGAAACTGTCGCTGGAACGAAGTGCAGGAATTTATCCGGATCGGATCGCCCCCATGCCCACGAACCGACCCGCCTTCTCGAACCGCGTCACATGCCAGAGTTCGGAGCCACGAAGGGAAGGCCACGATCCGATCTGATAGCGCGACCCGCTCCGCTGATGGCTGAGGACCCCGATCCGATGAACCGATCCGATCCGTCTCTCGAGAGAATGAGCTACTCCGACCCGTTAAGAAGCTCCCGATCCGAACCGATGTTCCTCCACGGCTGAAGGGAAGCACCACGATCCAGATGGGTAGCTCGACCCGAACCAGTGGGTTGCCACAAACTGACAAGCCCGAACCGACCCGACAAGGCGCCACGAGCTGACGAGGTGCGATCCATGTGGTGCGACACGATCCGACCCGAGCGTGAAGGATGATCCGAACCGATCCGAGGTTGAAGGCTACGAGCTGGTGACTGCGAACCGAATCAGGAAGTTACGTACAGAATGAAGACCGATTCGGATAAAGATGATGACCAAAACCCGAGATGCAAAGGAAGTCCAAATGAGAAGTTAGAGCTCAAGATTCAGATGGGAATCAACGAGTTCGCTTCATGGTTGGGCTTTGCTGCGGGACGCGTGCCAAGGGGTTATCGACGTCTATAGCTTTGGACCACTATGGTAGGAGGTACGAAGGCGGATTCAGGGCCACTATGGCATCGGTAGAACCAAGGGCTACGACCAATGAAGTGGGTCATTGAAATGTTTGGTCATGACTCCAGGTGTTTGGCTTGGTCACAGCAGGGTTTCTACAAGTCGGGATTCGTCGTTGCCTCAGTTTGTCTAGTGTTCCAAAGTGGTAGATATCGTATGCTTTACGCACTGAGTGAGAGATGTGAGGATGGTTGCTATGGTTGATTTGTTTGCTACCATTATGACATGTACACCCCACCCCCGTATCCTTACACCCTTTATTATGGCACCTTGGAGTATTGTACGGTATGTGGTACTAACTCTTTGGTTGCAGGTCCAGGTTCAGGTATGGTTTAGTATACCTGTTATCACTTTGTTTAGATACTTATCGCTCACACCAGGCTTTATGTCTGACCCAGAGTTTTATGTCTCTTCTTATTACTCTGGGTGCTCACACGAGCAGACTAGAGACATGTTAGCTGGTGATGCACGGGTAGATGGTCCGGAGACGAGCAGGAGGCTTTCACGTACTATATACATAATATTCTCCCTGTGTTGTTGAAGATCACTGCTTGGGCATTGTTGGTGTATCTTCTACTTTAGCTTTCTTTTGTTTAGAGACAGTAGATTTGGAAAATTGTAATAAGCTGTATATGGATTTCCGCTGCTCTGATGATTGATGTTGATTTTAGTTATCAGCTTATGCACTGTCTCGCATGTTTTATGTCAAGTATGTTATTATTATATTTTATCCCATGCGCTGTGAGACATTCTACAGGTTCCTTGATTAGTTCATTCTCTTCTTTCTTTTCTTCTGACGACCGTTCTGTGCTAGCTGGGCATGTGTACAACGCACTTTCGGAGGAAATGCAGGCTGGTGCGGGGCGGGCCGTCACATAGAGTTTCAAACATGCGGCAGTGTTTTACTTGATTACTTGAGCACCAAGAAACCACTTATTAGATGCAAACATCAAAGTTACAATTATATTTTGAAACTTTCTTGATCTTATTGGCGCGGATCCAAGATCCAAATGGTAATATGCAAATGATGAGTGTTATAGATGCTTTAAAATGTAGAATGGCAAACATGCGGCAGTATTCTACCTGATTACTTAGTCACTAAGCAACTTGCTCGGTCAATATGAAAATATGAATATTCTACTAATATTCGAAAACTTTTTCGTCTTATTCACGCAAATTCAAATCCCAAAGTCGAAACATGTTTTTAAAAGCACTATTATTTAATGATGAGTGTTATATGTATTTGAAATGGTAGAGCTTCAAACGAGCGGTGGAATTTTACCTGATTACTTCAGCACCAAAAAACCTAATTTTTCGATGCAAACATCGAATTTTCACTTATATTTTGAAACTTTCTTGATCTTATTGGCGCGGATCCAGTGTCCAAACGGTATTATGCAAATGATGAGTGTTATAGATGCTTTAAAATATAGAATGACAAACATGCGGAAGTGTTTTACCAGATTACTTAGTCACTAAGCAACCTGCTCGGTCAATATGAAAATATGAATATTCTACTAATATTTGAAAACATTTTCGTCTTATTCACGCAAATTCAACTCCCAAATCGAAACTTACATTTAAAAACACTATTAATCAATGATGAGTGTTATATGTATTTGAAATGGTAGAGTTTCAAACATGCGGCAGTGTTTTACCTGATTACTTGAGCACCAAGAAACCTACTTATACGATGGAAACATCAAAGTTTCAATTGTATTTTGAAACTTTCTTGATCTTATTGACGCGGATCCAGGGTCCAAATGGTAGTATGCAAATGATGGGTGTTATAGATACTTTAAAATGTACAATTGCAAACATGCAGCAGTGTTCTACCTGATTACTTTGTCACTAAGCAACCTGCTCGGTCAATATGAAAATATGAATATTCTACTAATATTCGAAAACT
The DNA here is from genome assembly GCA_030737875.1 of Allium sativum. Taxonomy (NCBI): domain Eukaryota; kingdom Viridiplantae; phylum Streptophyta; class Magnoliopsida; order Asparagales; family Amaryllidaceae; genus Allium; species Allium sativum. The sequence goes on along the minus strand of CM060927.1, from coordinate 251,536,970 downwards.
TTTTCGTCTTATTCACGCGAATTCTACTCCCAAAGTCGAAACCATTTTCTAAAAGCACTATTATTTAATGATGAGTGTTATATGTATTTGAAATGGTAGAGTTTCAAATATGCGGTGGAATTTTACCTAATTACTTAAGCACCAAGAAATCTACTTATTCGTTGCAAACATCAAAGTTGCACTTATATTTTGAAACTTTCTTGATCTTATTCGCGCGGATGCAGGGTCTAAACGGTAATATCCAAATGATGAGTGTTATATATGCTTTAAAACGTAGAATGGCAAACATGCGGCAGTGTTTTACCTGATTACTTAGTCACCAAGCAACCTGCTCGGTCAATATGAAAATGTGAATATTCTACTAATATTCGAAAACTTTTTCGTCTTATTCGCACAAATTCTACTCCCAAAGTCGAAACGTGTTTTTAAAAGCACTATTATTCAATGATGAGTGTTATATGTATTTGAAATGGTAGAGTTTCAAACATGCGGCAGTGTTTTACCTGATTACTAGAGCACCAAGAAACCTACTTATTCGATGCAAACATCAAAGTTTCACTTATATTTTGAAACTTTCTTGATCTTATTTGCGCTGATCCTGGGTCCAAACGGTAAAATGCAAATGATGAGTGTTATGGATGCTTTTAAAATGTAGAATGACAAACATGCGGCAGTGTTTTAGCTGATTACTTAGTCACTAAGCAACCTGCTCGGTCAATATGAAAATATGAATATTCTAATAATATTCGAAAACTTTTTCGTCTTATTCACGTAAATTCTACTCCTAAAATCGAAACGTGTTTTTAAAAGCACTATTATTTAATGATTAGTGTTATATGTATTTGAAATTGTAGAGTTTCAAACATGCGGCAGTGTTTTACCTGATTACTTGAGCACCAAAAAACCTACTTTTTCGATGCAAATATCAAAGTTTCACTTATATTTTGAAACTTTCTTGATCTTATAGGCGCGGATCCAGGGTCTAAACGGTAATATGCAAATAATGAGTGTTATAGATGCTTTAATATGTAGAATGGCAAACACGCGGAAGTGTTTTACCTGATTACTTAGTCACTAAGCAACCTGCTCAATCAATATGAAAATATGAATATTCTACTAATATTTGAAAACTTTTTCTTCTTATTCATGCAAATTCTACTCCCAAAGTCGAAACGTGTTTTTAAAAGCACTATTATTTGATGAAGAGTCTTATATGTATTTGAAATGGTAGAGATTCAAACATGCTGCGGTGTTTTACCTGATTACTTGAGCAACAAGAAACCTACTTATTCGATGCAAACATCAAAGTTTCACATATATTTTGAAACTTTCTTGATCTTATTGGTGTGGATCCTAGGTCCAAACGGTAATATGCAAATGATGAGTGTTATAGATGCTTTAAAAATGTAGAATGGCAAACATGCGGAAGTGTTTACCTGATTACTTAGTCACTAAGCAACCTGCTCGGACAATATGAAAATATGAATATTCTACTAATATTCGAAAACCTTTTTGTCTTATTCATGCAAATTCTACTTCCAAAGTCGAAACGTGTTTTTAAAAGCACTTTTATTTAATGATGAGTGTTATATGTATTTGAAAACCAAGAAACCTACTTATTCGATACAAATATCAAAGTTTCACTTATATTTTGAAACTTTCTTGATCTTATTGGCGCGGATCCAGGGTCCAAACGGTAATATGCAAATGATGAGTGTTATAGATGCTTTAATATGTAGAATGACAAACATGCGGAAGTGTTTTACCTGATTACTTAGTCACTAAGAAAACTGCTTGGTCAATATGAAAATATGAATATTCTACTAATATTTGGAAACTTTTTTGTCTTATTCACGCAAATTCTACTCCCAAAGTCGAAACGTGTTTTTAAAAACACTATTATTTAATAAAGAGTCTTATATGTATTTGAAATGGTAGAGTTACAAACATGCGGCGGTGTTTTACCTGATTACTTGAGCACTAAGAAACCTACTTATTCGATGCAAACATCAAAGTTTCATATATATATTAAAACATTCTTGATGTTATTGGTGCGGATCCAGGGCCCAAACAGTAATATGCAAATGATGAGTGTTATAGATGCTTTAAAATGTAGAATGGCAAACATGCGGAAGTGTTTTACCTGATTACTTAGTCGCTAAGCAACCTGCTCGGACAATATGAAAATATGAATATTCTACTAATATTCGAAAAAAATTAGTCTTATTCACGCGAATTCTACTCCCAAAGTCGAAACGTGTATTTAAAAGCACTATTATTTAATGATGAGTGTTATATGTATTTGAAATGGTAGAGTTTCAAACATGCGGTGGTATTTTACCTGATTACTTGAGCACCAAGAAACCTACTTTTTCGATGCAAACATCAAAGTTTCACTTATATTTTGAAACTTTCTTGATCTTATTGGCGCGGATCCAAGGTCCAAATGGTAATATGCAAATGATGAGTGTTATAGATGATATAAAATGTAGAATGACAAACATGCGGAAGTGTTCTACCAGATTACTTAGTCACTAAGCAACCTGCTCGGTCAATATGAAAATATGAATATTCTACTAATATTTGAAAACTTTTTCGTCTTATTCACGCAAATTCTACTCCCAAAGTCGAAACTTATTTTTAAAAGCACTATTATTTAATGATAAGTGTTATATGTATTTGAAATGGTAGAGTTTCAAACATGCAGCAGTGTTTTACCTGATTACTTGAGCACCAAGAAACCTACTTATTTGATGCAAACATCAAAGTTTCAATTATATTTTGAAACTTTCTTGATCTTATTCGCGCGGATCCATGGTCCAAATGGTAATATGCAAATGATGTGTGTTATAGATGCTTTAAAATGTAGAATGGCAAACATGCGGCAGTGTTCTACCTGATTACTTAGTCACTAAGCAACCTGCTCGGTCAATATGAAAATATGAATATTCTACTAATATTCGAAAACTTTTTCGTCTTATTCACGCAAATTCTACTCCCAAAGTCAAAACGTGTTTTTAAAAGCACTATTATTTACTGATGAGTGTTATATGTATTTGAAATGGTAGAGTTTCAAACATGCGGTGGAATTTTACCTGATTACTTAAGCACCAAGAAACCTATTTATTCGATACAAACATCAAAGTTTCACTTATATTTTGAAACTTTCTTAATCTTATTGGCGTGGATCCAGGGTCCAAACGGTAATATGAAAATGATGAGTGTTATAGATGCTTTAAAATGTAGAATGGCAAACATGCGGAAGTGTTTTACCTGATTACTTAGTCGCTAAGCAACCTGCTCGGACAATATGAAAATATGAATATTCTACTAATATTCGAAAAAAATTCGTCTTATTCACGCGTATCCTACTCCCAAAGTCGAAACTTATTTTTAAAAGCACTATTATTCAATGATGAGTGTTATATGTATTTGAAATGGTAGAGTTTCAAACACGCGGCCGTGTTTTACCTGATTACTTGAGCACCAGGAAAACTACTTATTCGATGCAAACATCAAAATTTCTATTATATTTTGAAACTTTCTTTATCTTATCGGCGTGAATCCAGGGTCCAAATGGTAATATGAAAATGATGAGTGTTATTGATGCTTTAAAATGTAGAATGGAAAACATGCGGCAGTGTTCTACCTGATAACTTAGTCACTAAGCAACCTGCTCGGTCAATATGAAAATATGAATATTCTACTAATATTCGAAAACTTTTTCGTCTTATTCACGCGAATTCTACTCCCAAAGTCGAAACGTGTTTTTAAAAGCACTATTATTTAATGATGAGTGTTATATGTTTTTGAAATGGTAGAGTTTCAAACATGCGGTGGAATTTTACCTGATTACTTAAGCACCAAGAAACCTACTTATTCGTTGCAAACATCAAATTTTACTTATATTTTGAAACTTTCTTGATCTTATTGGCGCGGATACAGGGTGCAAACGGTAATATGAAAATGATGAGTGTTATAGATGTTTTAAAATGTAGAACGACAAACACGCGACAGTCTTTTACCCGATTACTTAGTCACTAAGCAACCTGTTCGGTCAATATGAAAATATGAATATTCTACTAATATTCGAAAACTTTTTCGTCTTATTCACGCAAATTCTACTCCCAAAGTCGAAACGTGTTTTTAAAGCACTATTATTTAATGATGAGTGTTATATGTATTTGAAATGGAAGAGTTTCAAACATGCGGAAGTGTTTTACCTGATTACTTGAGCACCAAGAAACCTACTTATTCGATGCAAACATCAAAGTTTCACTTATATTTTGAAACTTTCTTGATCTTATTGGCGCGGATCCAGGTCCAAACGGTAATATGCAAATGATGCGTGTTATAGATGCTTTTAAAATGTAGAATGACAAACATGCGGCAGTGTTTTAGCTGATTACTTAGTCACTAAGCAACCTGCTCGGTCAATATGAAAATATGAATATTCTACTAATATTCGAAAACTTTTTCGTCTTATTCACGTAAATTCTACTCCCAAAGTCGAAACGTGTTTTTAAAAGCACTATTATTTAATGATGAGTGTTATATGTATTTGAAATGGTAGAGTTTCAAACATGCGGCAGGGTTTTACCTGATTACTTGAGCACCAAGAAACTACTTATTTGATGCAAACATCAAAGTTTCACTTATATTTTGAAACTTTCTTGATCATATTGGCGAGGATCTAGGGTCCAAACGGTAATATGCAAATGATGAGTGTTATAGATGCTTTAAAATGTTGAATGGCAAACATGCAGAAGTGTTTTACCTGATTACTTAGTCACTAAGCAATCTGCTCGATCAAAAAGAAAATATGAATATTCTACTAATATTTGAAAACTTTTTCGTCTTATTCACGCAAATTCTACTCCCAAAGTCGAAACGTGTTTTTAAAAGCACTATTATTAAATGAAGAGTCTTATATGTATTTGAAATGGTAGAGTTTCAAACATGCGGCGGTGTTTTACCTGATTACCTGAGCACCTAGAAATCTACTTATTCGATGCAAACATCAAAGTTTCACATATATTTTGAAACTTTCTTGATCTTATTGGCGCGGATCCAGGGTCCAAACGGTAATATGCAAATGATGAGTGTTATAGATGCTTTAAAATGTAGAATAGCAAACATGCGGAAGTGTTTTACCTGATTACTTAGTCACTAAGCAACCTGCTCGGACAATATGAAAATATGAATATTTTACTAATATTCGAAAACTTTTTCGTCTTATTCACGCAAATTCTACTCCCAAAGTCGAAACGTGTTTTGAAAAGCACTATTATTTAATGATGAGTGTTATATGTATTTGAAATGGTAGAGTGTCAAACATGCGACAGTGTTTTACCTGATTACTTGAGCACCAAGAAACCTACTTTTTCGATGCAAACATCAAAGTTTCACTTATATTTTGAAACTTTCTTGATCTTATTGGCGCGGATCCAGGGTCCAAATGGTAATATGCAAATGATGAGTGTTATAGATGCTTTAAAATGTAGAATTGCAAACATGCGGAAGTATTTTACCAGATTACTTGGTCACTAAGCAACCTGCTCGGTCAATATAAAAATATGAATATTCTACTAATATTTGAAAACTTTTCATCTTATTCACGCAAATTCTACACCCAATGTCGAAACTTATTTTTAAAAACACTATTATTCAATGATGAGTGTTATATGTATTTGAAATGGTAGAGTTTCAGACATGCGGTAGTGTTTTACCTGATTACTTGAGCACCAAGAAACCTACTTATTCGATGCAAACATCAAAGTTTCAATTATATTTTGAAACTTTCTTGATCTTATTGGTGCGGATCTAGGGTCCAAATGGTAATATGCAAATGATGAGTGTTATAGATGCTTCGAAAGGTAGAATGGCAAACATACAGCAGTGTTCCACCTGATTACTTAGTCACTAAGCAACCTGCTCGGTCAATATGAAAATATGAATATTCTACTAATATTTGAAAACTTTATCGTCTTATTCACGCGAATTATACTCCCAAAGTCGAAACGTGTTTATAAAAGCACTATTATTTAATGATGAGTGTTGTATATATTTGAAATGGTAGAGTTTCAAACATGCGGTGGAATTTTACCTGATTACTTAAGCACCAAGAAACCTGCTTATTCGTTGCAAACATCAAACTTTCACTTATATTTTGAAACTTTCTATATCTTATTCGCGCGGATCCAGGGTCCAAACGGTAATATGCAAATGGTGAGTCTTATAGATGATTTAAAATGTAGAATGCCAAACATGCGGTAGTGTTTTACCTGATTACTTAGTCACTAAGCAACCTGCTCGGTTAATATGAAAATATGAATATTCTACTAATATTCGAAAACTTTTTCGTCTTATTCATGCAAATTCTACTCCCAAATTCGAAACGTGTTTTTAAAAGCACTTTTATTTAATGATGAGTGTTATATGAATTTGAAAACCAAGAAACCTACTTATTCGATAAAAACATCAAAGTTTCACTTATATTTTGAAGCTTTCTTGATCTTATTGGCGCGAATCCAGGGTCTAAACGGTAATATGAAAATGATGATTGTTATAGATGCTTTAAAATGTAGAATAAAAAACATGCGGCAGTATTTTACCTGATTACTTAGTCACTAAGTAACCTGCTCGGTCAATATGAAAATATGAATATTCTTCTAATATTCGAAAACTTTTTCGTCTTATTCACGCAAGTTCTACTCCCGAAGTCGAAATGTGTTTTTAAAAGAACTATTATTTAATGATGAGTGTTATATGTATTTGAAATGGTAGAGTTTCAAACATGCGGCAGTGTTTTACCTGATTACTTAAGCACCAAGAAACCTACTTATTCGATGCAAACATCAAATTTTACTTATATTTTGAAACTTTCTTGATCTTATTGGCGCGGATCCAGGGTCCAAATGGTAATATGCAAATAATGAGTGTTATAGATGCTTTTAAAAGTTAGAATGACAAACATGCGGCAGTGTTTTAGCTGATTACTTAGTCACTAAGCAACTTGCTCGGTCAATATGAAAATATGAATATTCCACTAATATTCGAAAACTTTTTCGTCTTATTCACGCAAATTCTACTCCCAAAGTCAAAGCGTGTTTTTAAAAGCACTATTATTTAATGATGAGTGTTAAATGTATTTGAAATGGTAGAGTTTCAAACAAGCGGCAGTGTTTTACCTGACTACTTGAGCACCAAGAAACCTACTTATTCGCTGCAAACATAAAAGTTTCAATTATATTTTGAAACTTTCTCGATCTTATTGGCGCAGATCCAGTGTCCAAACGGTAATATGCAAATGATGAGTGTTATAGATGCTTTAAAATGTAGAACGAAAAACATGCGGCAGTGTTTTACCTGATTACTTAGTCACTAAGCAACCTGCTCGGTCAATATGAAAATATGAATATTCCACTAATATTCGAAAACTTTTTCGTTTTATTCACGCGAATTCTACTCCCGAAGTCAAAACGTGTTTTTAAAAGCACTATAATTTAATAATGAGTGTTATATGAATTTGAAATGGTAGAGTTTCAAACATGCGACAGTGTTTTACCTGATTACTTGAGCATCAAGAAACCTATTTATTCGTTGCAAACATCAAAGTTTCACTTATATTTTGAAACTATCTTGATCTTATTGGCGCGGATCCAGGGTCCAAACGGTAATATGCAAATGATGAGTGTTATAGATGCTTTTAAATGTAGAATGTCAAACATGCGGCAGTGTTTTACCTGATTACTTAGTCATTAAGCAACCTGCTCAGTCAATATGAAAATATGAATACTCGACTAATATTTGAAAACTTTTTTGTCTTATTCACGCGAATTCTACTCCCAAAGTCTAAACGTGTTTTTAAAAGCACTATTATTTAATGATGAGTGATATATGTATTTGAAATGGTAGATTTTCAAACATGGGGTGGAATTTTACGTGATTACTTAAGCACCAAGAAACCTACTTATTCGTTGCAAACAATAAAGTTTCACTTATATTTTGAAACTTTCTTGATCTTATTCGCGCGGATTCAGGGTCCAAAAGGTAATATGCAAATAATGAGTGTTATAGATGCTTTGAAATGTAGAATGTCAATAAGCAACCTACTCGGTTAATATGAAAATATGAATATTCTATTAATATTCGAAAACTTTTTCGTCTTATTCACGTAAATTCTACTCCCAAAGTCGAAACGTGTTTTTAAAAGCACTATTATATAATGATGAGTGTTATATGTATTTGAAAACCAAGAAACCTACTTAGTCGATACAAATATCAAAGTTTCACTTATATTTTGAAACTTTCTTGATCTTATTGGCGCGGATCCAGGGTCCAAACGGTAATATGAAAATGATGAGTGTTACAGATGCTTTAAAATGTAGAATGATAAACATGCGGCGGTGTTCTACCTGATTACTTAGTCACTAAGCAACCTGCTCGGTCAATATGAAAATATGAATATTCTACTAATATTCGAAAACTTTTCGTATTATTCACGTAAATTCTACTCCCAAAGTCGAAACGTGTTTTTAAAAGCACTATTATTTAATGATGAGTGCTATATGTATTTGAAATGGTAGAGTTTCAAACATGCGGCAGTGTTTGACCTGATTACTTGAGCACCAAGAATCCTACTTATTCGATGCAAACATCAAAGTTTCACTTATGTTTTGAAACTTTCTTGATCTTATTGGCGTGGATCCAGGGTCCAAACGGTAATATGCAAATGATAAGTGTTACAGAAGCTTTTAAAATATAGAATGACAAATATGCGGCAGTGTTTTAGCTGATTACTTAGTCACTAAGCAACCTGCTCGGTCAATATGAAAATATGAATATTCTACAAATATTCGAAAACTTTTTCGTCTTATTGACGTAAATTCTACTCCCAAAGTCGAAACGTGTTTTAAAAGCACTATTATTTAATGATGGGTGTTATATGTATTTGAAATGGTAGAGTTTCAAACATGCAGCTGTGTTTTACCTGATTACTTGAGCACCAAGAAACCTAATTTTTCGATGCAAACATCAAAGTTTCATTTATATTTTGAAACTTTCTTGATCTTATTGGCGCGAATCCAGGGTCCAAACGGTAATATGCAAATGATGAGTGTTATAGATACTTTAAAATGTAGAATGGCAAACATGCAGAAGTGTTATACCTGATTACTTAGTCACTAAGCAACCTGCTCGGTCAATATTAAAATATGAATATTCTACTAATATTTGAAAACTTTTTCGTCTTATTCACGCAAATTCTACTCCCAAAGTCAAAACGTGTTTTTAAAAGCACTATTATTTAATGAAGAGTCTTATATGTATTTGAAATGGTAGAGTTTCAAACATGCGGCGGTGTTTTACCTGATTACTTGAGCACCAAGAAACCTACTTATTCGAAGCAAACATCAAAGTTTCACATATATTTTGAAACTTTCTTGATCTTATTGGCACGGATCCAGGGTCCAAACGTTAATATGCAAATGATGAGTGTTATAGATGCTTTAAAATGTAGAATGGCAAACATGAGGAAGTGTTTTACCTGATTACTTATTCACTAAGCAACTTGCTCGGACAATATGAAAATATGAATATTCTTCTAATATTCGAAAACTTTTTCGTCTTATTCACGCAAATTCTACTCCCAAAGTCGAAACCTGTTTTTAAAAGCACTATTATTTAATGAAGAGTGTTATATGTATTCGAAATGGTAGAGTTTCAAACATGCGACAGTGTTTTACCTGATTACTTGAGCACCAAGAAACCTAATTTTTCGATGCAAACATCAAAGTTTCACTTATATTTTGAAAGTTTCTTGATCTTATTGGCGCGGATCCAGGGTCCAAACGGTAATATGCAAATGATGAGTGTTATAGATGCTTTAAAATGTAGAATGACAAACATGCGGAAGTGTTTTACCAGATTACTTAGTTACTAAGCAACCTGCTCGGTCAATACGAAAATATGAATATTCTACTAATATTTGAAAACTTTTTCGTCCTATTCACGCAAATTCTACTCCCAAAGTCGAAACTTATTTTTAAAAGCACTATTATTCAGTGATGAGTGTTATATGTATTTGAAATGGTAGAGTTTCAAACATGCGGCAATGTTTTACCTGATTACTTGAGCACCAAGAAACCAACTTATTCGCTACAAACATCAAAGTTTCAATTATATTTTGAAACTTTCTTGATCTTGTTAGCGCGGATCCAAGGTCCTAATGGTAATATACAAATGATGAGTGTTACAGATGCTTTAAAATGTAGAATGGCAAACATGCGGCAGTGTTCTACCTGATTACTTAGTCACTAAGCAACCTGCTCGGTCAATATGAAAATATGAATATTCTACTAATATTCGAAAACTTTTTCGTCTTATTCACGCGAATTCTACTCCCAAAGTCGAAACGTGTTTTTAAAAGCACTATTATTTAATGATGAGTGTTATATGTATTTGAAATGGTAGAGTTTCAAACATGCGGTGGAATTTTACCTGATTACTTAAGCACCAAGAAACCTACTTATTCATTGCAAACATCAAAGTTTCACTTATATTTTGAAACTTTCTTGATCTTATTCGCGCGGATCCAGGGTACAAACGGTAATATGCAAATGATGAGTGTTATAGATGCTTTAAAATGTAGAATGTCAAACATGCAGCAGTGTTTTACCTGATTACTTAGTCACTAAGCAACCTGCTCGGTCAATATGAAAATATGAATATTCTACTAATATTCGAAAACTTTTTCGTCTTATTCACGCAAATTATACTCCCGAAGTCGAAACTTGTTTTTAAAAGCACTATTATTTACTGATGAGTGTTATATGTATTTGAAATGGTAGAGTTTCAAACATGCGGCAGTGTTTTACCTGATTACTTGAGCACCAAGAAACCTACTTATTCGATACAAACATCAAAGTTTCACTTATATTTTGAAACTTTCTTGATCTTATTGGCGCGGATCCTGGGTCCAAACGGTAAATATGCAAATGATGTGTGTTATAGATGCTTTTAAAATTTAGAATGACAAACATGCGGCAGTGTTTTAGCTGATTACTTAGTCACTAAGTGTAACACCCCATGTATTCTATAACAGTGAAATTCACAAATTAAAGTATAATTAATTTCAAATCAAAGAATTAAGGGAAACGGGATATGCCATTGCGTTCGTCTCGGAATTCTGCTTGAAATAGAGTCCGAGTTTGCGTAAAACGGACTCCGTATGAGAAAGATATGGCCTCCGGAAGTTTCAGAATTCAGTTTAAAATTCAAACAAACGAAAACAGCTCAGAAAAACTAATTCAAATTTCAAAATCGGGCCAGAATGGCCAGGGCGGGGAAATTCCCGCCCAAGGCACCCAGGTCGACTTGGCAGTCGACCTGGGGCTAGCCAAGTCGACTGGGCAGTCGACCTGGGTCACCCGTGTCGACTGCCAAGTCGACACAGTGTCGACTGGGGTGTCGACCTGGCCCCTGAGCCAGGTCGAACCCAGCCCACCCTGGCTGGCCTGGTCTGTGTTTGGTCGATTTTCTGAGCCTTGCCTTATCACTAAGGCTAGGTGTCAGCTCCTGCTTGGTCTCTTTTTTGAACGAACGGCTATTATTAAACCAAGCTCCATCGACGGTCCGAATCAACTCAAAAACACTATAAAAAGAACCTAAGACCTAGCCTAAATCATACTATTTCATTTTAGCCTCAAGCCGCCGCCATTAAACCTAGAGCTCTAAATTAAAAATACAAAGAACAAAATTAAAGAAGACGAAGGACGAATCTTGAAGGCTAAAACTTAATTCTAAAAATTATGAAAAATTAAACTTAACAATATTTTGACATTCCGGATCCAACAAAAGTGGTTTCATCGAAAACAGAGGTCGTTTGAAAAATGACTATTTTTAAGGCCAATATATTTAATGTTAAAAATACATTTTTAAACAAATAAATCCCGAAACTCAAAATATATAAGTGTTTACTGTTTTTCAATGTAGAAACATCATTTTGAACTCAATGGAAGTGGTTTCGAGTTCAAATTCCTTCGTATGCGAAAAGTAGCATTTTGACCTTTATAAATTTCATAGCGACCTTTTAAAAATTGAATTGGCCATAACTTTTGATTTCCGCTATGAAATTTCAATTTTTCGGATTCGTTTGAAAGATATTTTTAAATAGATTCTAATGTTTTTTGTTTCACTAAAATCCGTTAAATTTTGCATCCTGTACGGTCAGTCAAAGTTCAAGTTTGACTTTTCAAACTACCGCGTTATTTCTAACTCTTTTTATAATTAAAATTAAATTATTCATTCTAACCTCGATTTAAATCAAATTTGTGATCATTATTATTTAAATAAATTATTTTATATTGTCAAAATTCATTAAAATTTTCTAAAATAAAAATTTTAAATTTGTTCTGATTTTGCGGGTTGTTACAACTAATATTTGAAAACTTTTTCGTCTTATTCACGCAAATTCTACTTCCAAAGTCGAAACTTATTTTTAAAGCACTATTATTCAATGATGAGTGTTTTATGTATTTAAAATGGTAGAGTTTCAAACATACGGCAGTGTTTTACCTGATTACTTGAGCACCAAGAAACCTACTTATTCGATGCAAACATCAAAGTTTCAATTATATTTTGAAACTTTCTTGATCTTATTGGCGCGGATCCAAGGTCCAAATGGTAATATGCAAATGATGAGTGTTATAGATGCTTTAAAATGTAGAATGACAAACATGCGGCAGTATTCTACCTGATTACTTAGTCACTAAGCAACTTGCTCGGTCAATATGAAAATATGAATATTCTACTAATATTCGAAAACTATTTCGTCTTATTCACGCGAATTCTAATCCCAAAGTCGAAACATGTTTTTAAAAGCACTATTATTTAATGATGAGTGTTATATGTATTTGAAATGGTAGAGTTTCAATCATGCGGTGGAATTTTACCTGATTACTTAAGCACCAAGAAACCTACTTATTCGTTGCAAACATCAAAGTTTCACTTATATTTTAAAACTTTCTTGATCTTATTGGAGCGGATTGTAAAGACCCGTAAATTCCCGCTCTTTGGATCGACCATAAACCACACAAGTCTGACCCAAAGGTCGGAAATCCACGAATACTTTAACTTTGGGAATACAACAACATCAGAACAATAACAGCAGACTTTTACAACATCATAATAAATGTTACATCAGAGTACAGAATATATACATCAGAGTACATTAAATAAATTTACAGCGGAAGAAAATTTTACATTACTTTAATACAGTGCAGCGGAAATAAAATAACTAAGACAGCGGAAGACTTTTCTATGCTCTGGACACAGCTTTGAGCTTCAACCCAGGATCCTGCTAAAGAGATAAATATCTGCAAAAAGCTACTCGATTGCCCGTGTGGAAAAGAGGGCACCCGAGTTTGCAAAAGTGGAAACAAACAACGGGTCAGTCGTGGGACTGGTGTGAGAATTCTTAACTAATATAACTAATAGTAATAAGGCAATCCAAGGACCACGCCGCTAATGCGGAACGGGTTTTATTCCAATGGATTGTCGTGCATAATTTAGGTAAATCGTCAAAACAACGCAATGCTTTGTAGAAAAATGAAACCATCATAAGACCCAAGTCCCATCACACAATGCAACGCAAACCGGAGGATAGGGTTTTACCTTATAATGGTCAAACATGCTTGATACGATAAAAACGATATTATTATTAGTGTGTATATGTTTTAAAACATTTCAAAGTAAATGTATCAATCCTAGGAAGCATAGGTACCATATGCTATGCCTCCATACTAGTAATACAATCAAAACCGCAAGGGTCGTATTTGGAATTTGGATTTCCATCTGAGTCAAGGCTAGGGAGGAGCTCCTTACCGATTCGAGACACTCTAGCTGATGCCTCAGGATTACCCGCAGTTAACCCTTGGATCCTGCAGGGCCGGTCCACACATACAGCTTCGTGGATTGGCAATTCCTGAACACACGTTTCCCGATCCTATAGGACCTATCCGAGGCGCCTCATTCCATCATCCACATAAGTAAAATGTCAGGGCTGGTAGGTCACTGACACCACTCTAGCTAGAAAGAAACGTGCTGCTCTCCCTGCGTTCCCTTCTCCCGTTTTAGACTCCGCCGGTGTGTGAGGCTCGTGAAGTCACGCTATACACAAAGCTATGCCTAAATAGGCTATGTTTTGATCATCCCACAAGGCCTGCTTTTCAACAAAGCCTTGATCATATGCATCTTAGCATGCCACATCGTCAATCCATACCATATCATTGATTTCTACCAACATATAACCTCTGAGCTCATACGTCTCAGAGAAGGGTGTAAAACACCAAACAGATATATGTTTAGCAGAGATCAACGAATACAGTATAAAGGAATACAATGTCAGACATACAATCCATTTATAACTTATGCTCTGGGTCTGAGCGAAAGTCAAATCCGTACAAATCAACACTACGTCCGGACGGCCACCACTGTAGCCCCTTCAAGGTAGCTACTCCAATCATGGGCATCAGCAGTCGTCGTCCATTCGATGTGAAGACCGTCGGTCTTCTATCGTCGTCTTCCAATCTTGGATTTTAAACGCCGCTTAAATTATTTGGAATGAGATAGACTCGGTCTTTCCAAATAATTCTCGTATATATATATATATATATATATATATATATATATATATATATATATTGAAAATCATTCTTATTTGTTAATAATATTTAACAACTCACTCCTATTTTAATTATATAAAATACATGTGAACTTTCATTCTTGCCACCTACTTGTCATATTTACATTAAATAAAAATGTAAATTTCACCTACGGTGTACATTCATATATATATTACATAAATAAAATGTAAGCTTTTTCCTACGGTGTATATTCTTTTTATAATTACATTATAAAATAATGCAAATTAACATACAGTGAAATTCCATTATACCACATTATAAAATAATGTAATTTTAACTTACCGCGTAATTCTCTTAATATTAACATTTAAGATAATGTTAATTTAATCCTACGGTGAAATTCCTTTTATTTTAACATTGAAAATAATGTTAAATTATCCCATGGTGTACTTCTTTTATTTTAACATTAACATAAATGTAAATTATCATACGATACATTTTCTTTTTATTACATAAAAAAAATTATAATGTAAATTTTACATACAGTTGAATTCTTTTTTTTTCCTAATTACATCATAAATGTGACTTTCCTTCTTTAAATCTAAATTACATAAAATGTAATATTTTACTTCATTCTTATTTCATAAAATGAATGGTTTATTTCATTCTTTGTGTTTATCCTTCTTTTTACATTTGATAAAAACGATATATTTTTATCATCCTTTTTCATTTGATATAAAAAAAAAAAAAATATCACTCTTTCATATTTGACAAAATAAATACTTTTGTTTACATAAAATGTAATTCTAATTCTCAGTGCAAATGTAAATTTTTGTTCGCATAACAAATTCCAACTCATAGCTACATTGGTAAATGTGAATTTTGTTCGCTTGCCAAATTTCATATCATAGTTTCAAATAAAAATGAAATTTTTATTTGCGATGCAAGTCCTCATTCTAAGTCATAAATAAAAAGTAATATTTATTATCAATGCACATTCCTACTTTTTGTTTGCATATAAAAATGTAAATTCTACTTACAATGCAAATTCATATTTTTGTTTTACATAATAAAAATGTAAATTTCATCGCTATATTTTTCATTGACAAGAAAATGATCTTAACCATGTCTTTCACTTCATATGCAATTCTTGACCATCACAAATGAATAATATAACTCCATGTGCAATTCTTGACCCTACAAATGAATAATATAACTTCATATGCAATTCTTGACCATACAAATGAATAATATAACTTCATATGCAATTCTTGACCATACAAATGATATATTTAACTTCATATGCAATTCTTGACCATACAAATGATATATTTAACTTCATATGCAATTCTTGACCATACTTCATATGCAATTCTTGACCATACAAATGATATATTTAACTTCATATGCAATTCTTGACCATACAAATGAATAATATAACTTCATATGAAATAAAATGACCATACAAATGAATAATATAACTTCATATGAAATAAAATGACAATAACAAATGAATATAATTACATTAACAAAAATGTGAGTTTTGTTGAACATAAAATCTAATTAACAAAAATTTGTTAATCCTTTACTTTATAATCAAAACAACAAAAGTAAGTTTGTTCATACTCATATTATATTAACTAAAGTAAATTTGTCATTAACTTATATTTTATTAACAAAAGTAAATTTGTTCTCATTCTATACATAATAACAAAAGTGAATTTGTCGTCATTCTATAATATTAGCAAAAGTGAATTTGTTCACATTCCATAATATTAACAAAAGTGAATTTGTTCTCATTCTATAATATTACAAAAGTGAATTTGTCGTCATTCTATAATATTAGCAAAAGTGAATTTGTTCACATTTATTTTCAATAAACAAAAATGTAAATTTTTGTTTTCATTCAGTTCCATAAACAAAAATGTATTTTTTTCTGTTTTCATTCTTTTCTTTGAACAAAAATGTATATTTTTTTTTGTTCTTATTCATTTCTTTAATCAAAAAGGAGTATTTGTTCTTTTCTCTTTTTATAAACAAAAATATGTTTTTGGTCCTCTTTCTCTTTTAACCAAAAAATGTGTTTTTGTTCTCTTTCTCTTTTAACAAAAATATGTTTTTGTTATCATTCTTTTAATATTAACAAAATATGAATTTTGTTAACATTCTTTACTATTAACAAAAGTAAATTCTGTCGTTCTCATACATATTAACAAAAATGAGATTTTGTCGCTACTTACATATTAACAAAAAGAAATTTTGTCGCTACTATACATATTAACAAAAAGAAATTTTGTCGCTACTATACATATTAACAAAAAGAAATTTTGTCGCTACTATACATATTAACAAAAAGAAATTTTGTCGCTACTATACATATTAACAAAAAGAAATTTTGTCGCTACTATACATATTAACAAAAAGAAATTTTGTCGCTACTATACATATTAACAAAAAGAAATTTTTACATTAACATGATTTCCGTTTCTAATGACATATAAAATATAAATTTAATGTGTCAACAAGTCTACCATTTCAAATTTACATATAAAGTGATATTTTATATGTTAATCAAATTTCATCATTTCAGATTTACATACAAAGTGATATTTTATTTGTTAACAAAATTTTACCATTTCAAATTAACATACAAGGTGATTTTTATTTGTTAACTAAATTTTACCATTTCAAATTAACATACAAGGTGATTTTTATTTGTTAACTAAATTTTACCATTTCAAATTAACATACAAGGTGATATTGTCGCCAATTCCAATTCAACCAATGTAGTTTGATTTTTTTTTCCAACAATTCAATTGGGTCATCCTCCATTTTATCCAACAAAAATCTATATTTTTATTTTTCAGCAATTTTAATCACATCACAATGTCATCCAATTGATAGATGTATACGATACAAATTAACAGCACAACAACCATAATTCATCACAGCACGACATCAAATTAAATTACATACAAACAATTATTCAACAGTGATGAAATAATTAATTTAATTAATTAATTAATTAAATAGAAATTCTCACCGTCGTTGTAGAATTTGGCCAAAATCTCAAGCTGTTCAGAATCACTCCTTTCCAGTCTAGAGTTGCAGATCTCATTCTTACGAGTGCACAGCTTCTGAAATTATTCGATTTCATATTCATATCGATGAGTTATGGTTCGATTTGTGTTGTAAACAATTTAAATAAAATAAATAAAATAAATTACTTATGAAAATTACATCTTCTTCCTCATCAAAATCAAGGCCGACGTATAAACATATTTGGTTCCAAACTAGGTCAGAGGTTTGCTCGCTGTACGAGGCACTGGAGGTCGATCAGATGGCTTGGGGTTGTCGGGCTCGGGGAGGCGCGCAAGGGGGATCCACGGCGAGCAGCTCGGTGGTGGCAGGAGGCGGCTACGGGGGTGCGAGCGGCGCTCCTTTGCGGGTCTGGGTCTTGAGCCACGCGCCACCAGGGGCGATCATCGCCGTATCAAAATGACGAGCTCGAGTCCCTCTTCGATTTGAGTATTGATTCATGTTTTAATTCTTTGTGGGGAGGAAGAAATTGAGGAACCAAAATCGAATGATTTCGGCCATCGAAGAAGTGAATATGGCGGCTGTGTATTTGGGGTATTAGGGTTAGCGTATAGGGCTGTATATGGATGGTATTTATACGCGTATTTGTTTTAGTTAATTTATTTAATTCAAGAGAAAATCCTGTTAAACCACCCGAACTCCAAAATAAATTCAACGAAAAATGTCCCTAAGCAAATACCCCCATTCCGGACGCAATGGAATGGGTCTCGTAACCCAATTCGGCTGTTATGATATATTTTTATTTAAATTAAAATATAATTCTTTTAATTATTTAATTCTGACGGACAATTAAATTCACCGGGGCCACATACGACCTCAGAAAATTACAGAAAAATTATTTTTGGCTTTCTTTTGTCGATACGGTCCTAACAAGACTAATTTCATCGAATTCTGAGACCGTTTGAAAAATGGCTATTTTTAAGCTGATTAAATTTGACCGAAATTGACAAAACACAGTTTCTTTTGCCACGCTCACATATTCACTCGAAAAATTCTAATAATTGAAACTTAGCAATAATTTGACATTCCGGTTCCAACAAAAGTGGTTTCGTCGAAAACAGAGGTCGTTTGAAAATTGACTATTTCCAGTGGCTTTAATATTATTTAAAATTGAAAATTTTAAATTCTGGCACATTTTCCAACAAAATTCTTTAAAATAAAAATTTTAAATTGGCCCTGATTTTCCGGGTTGTTACAATCTCCCCCACTTAAAATCTTTTCGTCCTCGAAAAGGAACTAGCTAAAAGTAGTTAAATTAACTAACTAAATTTCAATTTTACTTTTATTAATTTCATTTGTTGGCTAACTTATCAAATATACATACTCTTATATATCTAAGACATATTTTCTGAAATAGGATTATATATATAATCAAAATACTTTAATTATAAGCTTAACACTCTGAACTCATTCTAGGGCATTACTAACCCTATCTCTAATGGGTTTTCTCATTCTAGGATACTGCTGATCCTATCTCTAATGAGTATTCTTATTGGACATTACTAATCCAATCTCTGATGAGTCTTCTGTTCCGTTCTAATGAGTTGTACCCCAAAGATTTGAGCTAACCAGAGCTCTGATACCAACTGTAAAGACCCGTAAATTCCCGCTCTTTGGATCGACCATAAACCACACAAGTCTGACCCAAAGGTCGGAAATCCACGAATACTTTAGGTAGCGTTTGGTTTAGTTTTTTCAATTTTGAGTTTTCACACATACAAAAATACCGACAATGCACATATATCGTGAAAAATGACCGTTTTACAAAACGGAGTTAACACACAAAACCGAAAACAACTTTTTATTATTTTTCATATTTTAAGAAACAAGGGAATGACAATAACAAATCCGTCTATCCACCATTCCCGCGGTCCCCTCCGTCACTCTCTTTCCCTTTGATCCATCACCACCACTACACTTCAAATCTTCACAACTTTCATAATTAACGCCGAAAACTAAAAATGCAAAACACAAAATAAACCAAACGCTGCCTTAACTTTGGGAATACAACAACATCAGAACAATAACAGCAGACTTTTATAACATCATAATAAATGTTACATCAGAGTACAGAATATATACATCAGAGTACATTAAATAAATTTACAGCGGAAGAAAATTTTACATTACTTTAATACAGTGCAGCGGAAATAAAATAACTAAGACAGCGGAAGACTTTTCTATGCTCTGGACACAGCTTTGAGCTTCAACCCAGGATCCTGCTAAAGAGATAAATATCTGCAAAAAGCTACTCGATTGCCCGTGTGGAAAAGAGGGCACCCGAGTTTGCAAAAGTGGAAACAAACAACGGGTCAGTCGTGGGACTGGTGTGAGAATTCTTAACTAATATAACTAATAGTAATAAGGCAATCCAAGGACCACGCCGCTAATGCGGAACGGGTTTTATTCCAATGGATTGTCGTGCATAATTTAGGTAAATCGTCAAAACAACGCAATGCTTTGTAGAAAAATGAAACCATCATAAGACCCAAGTCCCATCACACAATGCAACGCAAACCGGAGGATAGGGTTTTACCTTATAATGGTCAAACATGCTTGATACGATAAAAACGATATTATTATTAGTGTGTATATGTTTTAAAACATTTCAAAGTAAATGTATCAATCCTAGGAAGCATAGGTACCATATGCTATGCCTCCATACTAGTAATACAATCAAAACCGCAAGGGTCGTATTTGGAATTTGGATTTCCATCTGAGTCAAGGCTAGGGAGGAGCTCCTTACCGATTCGAGACACTCTAGCTGATGCCTCAGGATTACCCGCAGTTAACCCTTGGATCCTGCAGGGCCGGTCCACACATACAGCTTCGTGGATTGGCAATTCCTGAACACACGTTTCCCGATCCTATAGGACCTATCCGAGGCGCCTCATTCCATCGTCCACATAAGTAAAATGTCAGGGCTGGTAGGTCACTGACACCACTCTAGCTAGAAAGAAACGTGCTGCTCTCCCTGCGTTCCCTTCTCCCGTTTTAGACTCCGCCGGTGTGTGAGGCTCGTGAAGTCACGCTATACACAAAGCTATGCCTAAATAGGCTATGCTTTGATCATCCCACAAGGCCTGCTTTTCAACAAAGCCTTGATCATATGCATCTTAGAATGCCACATCGTCAATCCATACCATATCATTGATTTCTACCAACATATAACCTCTGAGCTCATACGTCTCAGAGAAGGGTGTAAAACACCAAACAGATATATGTTTAGCAGAGATCAACGAATACAGTATAAAGGAATACAATGTCAGACATTCAATCCATTTATAACTTATGCTCTGGGTCTGAGCGAAAGTCAAATCCGTACAAATCAACACTACGTCCGGACGGCCACCACTGTAGCCCCTTCAAGGTAGCTACTCCAATCATGGGCATCAGCAGTCGTCGTCCATTCGATGTGAAGACCGTCGGTCTTCTATCGTCGTCTTCCAATCTTGGATTTTAAACGCCGCTTAAATTATTTGGAATGAGATAGACTCGGTCTTTCCAAATAATTCTCGTATATATATATATATATATATATATATATATATATATATATATTGAAAATCATTCTTATTTGTTAATAATATTTAACAACTCACTCCTATTTTAATTATATAAAATACATGTGAACTTTCATTCTTGCCACCTACTTGTCATATTTACATTAAATAAAAATGTAAATTTCACCTACGGTGTACATTCATATATATATTACATAAATAAAATGTAAGCTTTTTCCTACGGTGTATATTCTTTTTATAATTACATTATAAAATAATGCAAATTAACATACAGTGAAATTCCATTATACCACATTATAAAATAATGTAATTTTAACTTACCGCGTAATTCTCTTAATATTAACATTTAAGATAATGTTAATTTAATCCTACGGTGAAATTCCTTTTATTTTAACATTGAAAATAATGTTAAATTATCCCATGGTGTACTTCTTTTATTTTAACATTAACATAAATGTAAATTATCATACGATACATTTTCTTTTTATTACATAAAAAAAATTATAATGTAAATTTTACATACAGTTGAATTCTTTTTTTTTCCTAATTACATCATAAATGTGACTTTCCTTCTTTAAATCTAAATTACATAAAATGTAATATTTTACTTCATTCTTATTTCATAAAATGAATGGTTTATTTCATTCTTTGTGTTTATCCTTCTTTTTACATTTGATAAAAACGATATATTTTTATCATCCTTTTTCATTTGATATAAAAAAAAAAAAAATTTATCACTCTTTCATATTTGACAAAATAAATACTTTTGTTTACATAAAATGTAATTCTAATTCTCAGTGCAAATGTAAATTTTTGTTCGCATAACAAATTCCAACTCATAGCTACATTGGTAAATGTGAATTTTGTTCGCTTGCCAAATTTCATATCATAGTTTCAAATAAAAATGAAATTTTTATTTGCGATGCAAGTCCTCATTCTAAGTCATAAATAAATAGTAATATTTATTATCAATGCACATTCCTACTTTTTGTTTGCATATAAAAATGTAAATTCTACTTACAATGCAAATTCATATTTTTGTTTTACATAATAAAAATGTAAATTTCATCGCTATATTTTTCATTGACAAGAAAATGATCTTAACCATGTCTTTCACTTCATATGCAATTCTTGACCATCACAAATGAATAATATAACTCCATGTGTAATTCTTGACCCTACAAATGAATAATATAACTTCATATGCAATTCTTGACCATACAAATGAATAATATAACTTCATATGCAATTCTTGACCATACAAATGATATATTTAACTTCATATGCAATTCTTGACCATACAAATGATATATTTAACTTCATATGCAATTCTTGACCATACAAATGATATATTTAACTTCATATGCAATTCTTGACCATACAAATGAATAATATAACTTCATATGAAATAAAATGACCATACAAATGAATAATATAACTTCATATGAAATAAAATGACAATAACAAATGAATATAATTACATTAACAAAAATGTGAGTTTTGTTGAACATAAAATCTAATTAACATAAAATCAAAACAACAAAAGTAAGTTTGTTCATACTCATATTATATTAACTAAAGTAAATTTGTCATTAACTTATATTTTATTAACAAAAGTAAATTTGTTCTCATTCTATACATAATAACAAAAGTGAATTTGTCGTCATTCTATAATATTAGCAAAAGTGAATTTGTTCACATTCCATAATATTAACAAAAGTGAATTTGTTCTCATTCTATAATATTACAAAAGTGAATTTGTCGTCATTCTATAATATTAGCAAAAGTGAATTTGTTCACATTTATTTTCAATAAACAAAAATGTAAATTTTTGTTTTCATTCAGTTCCATAAACAAAAATGTATTTTTTTCTGTTTTCATTCTTTTCTTTGAACAAAAATGTATATATTTTTTTGTTCTTATTCATTTCTTTAATCAAAAAGGAGTATTTGTTCTTTTCTCTTTTTATAAACAAAAATATGTTTTTGGTCCTCTTTCTCTTTTAACCAAAAAATGTGTTTTTGTTCTCTTTCTCTTTTAACAAAAATATGTTTTTGTTATCATTCTTTTAATATTAACAAAATATGAATTTTGTTAACATTCTTTACTATTAACAAAAGTAAATTCTGTCGTTCTCATACATATTAACAAAAATGAGATTTTGTCGCTACTTACATATTAACAAAAAGAAATTTTGTCGCTACTATACATATTAACAAAAAGAAATTTTGTCGCTACTATACATATTAACAAAAAGAAATTTTGTCGCTACTATACATATTAACAAAAAGAAATTTTGTCGCTACTATACATATTAACAAAAAGAAATTTTGTCGCTACTATACATATTAACAAAAAGAAATTTTTACATTAACATGATTTCCGTTTCTAATGACATATAAAATATAAATTTAATGTGTCAACAAGTCTACCATTTCAAATTTACATATAAAGTGATATTTTATATGTTAATCAAATTTCATCATTTCAGATTTACATACAAAGTGATATTTTATTTGTTAACAAAATTTTACCATTTCAAATTAACATACAAGGTGATTTTTATTTGTTAACTAAATTTTACCATTTCAAATTAACATACAAGGTGATTTTTATTTGTTAACTAAATTTTACCATTTCAAATTAACATACAAGGTGATATTGTCGCCAATTCCAATTCAACCAATGTAGTTTGATTTTGTTTTCCAACAATTCAATTGGGTCATCCTCCATTTTATCCAACAAAAATCTATATTTTTATTTTTCAGCAATTTTAATCACATCACAATGTCATCCAATTGATAGATGTATACGATACAAATTAACAGCACAACAACCATAATTCATCACAGCACGACATCAAATTAAATTACATACAAACAATTATTCAACAGTGATGAAATAATTAATTTAATTAATTAATTAATTAAATAGAAATTCTCACCGTCGTTGTAGAATTTGGCCAAAATCTCAAGCTGTTCAGAATCACTCCTTTCCAGTCTAGAGTTGCAGATCTCATTCTTACGAGTGCACAGCTTCTGAAATTATTCGATTTCATATTCATATCGATGAGTTATGGTTCGATTTGTGTTGTAAACAATTTAAATAAAATAAATAAAATAAATTACTTATGAAAATTACATCTTCTTCCTCATCAAAATCAAGGCCGACGTATAAACATATTTGGTTCCAAACTAGGTCAGAGGTTTGCTCGCTGTACGAGGCACTGGAGGTCGATCAGATGGCTTGGGGTTGTCGGGCTCGGGGAGGCGCGCAAGGGGGACCCACGGCGAGCAGCTCGGTGGTGGCAGGAGGTGGCTACGGGGGTGCGAGCGGCGCTCCTTTGCGGGTCTGGGTCTTGAGCCACGCGCCACCAGGGGCGATCATCGCCGTATCAAAATGACGAGCTCGAGTCCCTCTTCGATTTGAGTATTGATTCATGTTTTAATTCTTTGTGGGGAGGAAGAAATTGAGGAACCAAAATCGAATGATTTCGGCCATCGAAGAAGTGAATATGGCGGCTGTGTATTTGGGGTATTAGGGTTAGCGTATAGGGCTGTATATGGATGGTATTTATACGCGTATTTGTTTTAGTTAATTTATTTAATTCAAGAGAAAATCCTGTTAAACCACCCGAACTCCAAAATAAATTCAACGAAAAATGTCCCTAAGCAAGTACCCCCATTCCGGACGCAATGGAATGGGTCTCGTAACCCAATTCGGCTGTTATGATATATTTTTATTTAAATTAAAATATAATTCTTTTAATTATTTAATTCTGACGGACAATTAAATTCACCGGGGCCACATACGACCTCAGAAAATTACAGAAAAATTATTTTTGGCTTTCTTTTGTCGATACGGTCCTAACAAGACTAATTTCATCGAATTCTGAGACCGTTTGAAAAATGGCTATTTTTAAGCTGATTAAATTTGACCGAAATTGACAAAACACAGTTTCTTTTGCCACGCTCACATATTCACTCGAAAAATTCTAAAAATTGAAACCTAGCAATAATTTGACATTCCGGTTCCAACAAAAGTGGTTTCGTCGAAAACAGAGGTCGTTTGAAAATTGACTATTTCCAGTGGCTTTAATATTATTTAAAACTGAAAATTTTAAATTCTGGCACATTTTCCAACAAAATTCTTTAAAATAAAAATTTTAAATTGGCCCTGATTTTCCGGGTTGTTACACGGATCCTGGGTCCAAATGGTAATATGCAAATGATGAGTGTTATAGATGCTTTAAAAATGTAGAATGACAAACATGCGGCAGTGTTTTAGCGGATTACTTAGTCACTAAGCAACCTGCTCGGTTAATATGAAAATATGAATATTCTAATAATATTCGAAAACTTTTTCGTCTTATTCACGTAAATTCTACTCCCAAAGTCGAAACGTGTTTTTAAAAGCACTATCATTTAATGATGAGTGTTATATGTATTTAAAATGGTAGAATTTCAAACATGCGGCAGTGTTTTACCTGATTACTTGAGCACTAATAAACCTACTTTTTTGATGCAAACATCAAAGTTTCACATATATTTTGAAACTTTCTTGATCTTATTGACGCGGATCCAGGGTCCAAACGGTAATATGCAAATGATGAGTGTTATAAATGCTTTACTATGTATATTGGCAAACATGCAGAAGTGTTTTACCTGATTACTTAGTCACTAAGCAACCTGCTCGGTCAATATGAAAATATGAATATTCTACTAATATTTGAAAACTTTTTCGTCTTATTCACGCAAATTTTACTCCCAAAGTCGAAACGTGTTTTTAAAAGCACTATTATTTAATGAAGAGTCTTATATGTATTTGAAATGGTAGAGTTTCAAACATGCGGCGGTGTTTTACCTGATAACTTGAGCACCAAGAAACCTACTTATTCGATGCAAACATCAAAATTTCACATATATTTTGAAACTTTCTTGATCTTATTGGCGCGGATCAAGGGTCCAAATGGTAATATACAAATGAGGAGTGTTATAAATGCTTTAAAATGTAGAATGGTAAACATGCGGAAGTGTTTTACCTGATTACTTAGTCACTAAACAACCTGCTCGGACAATATGAAAATATGAATATTCTACTAATATTCGAAAACATTTCGTCTTATTCACGCAAATTCTACTCCCAAAGTCGAAACGTGTTTTTAAAAGCACTATTATTTAATGATGAGTGTTATATGTATTTGAAATGGTAGAGTTTCAGACATGCGACAGTGTTTTACCTGATTACTTGAGCACCAAGAAACCTAATTTTTCGATGCAAACATCAAAATTTCACTTACTCTTGAAACTTTCTTGATCTTATTGGCGCGGATCCAATGTCCAAACGGTATTATGCAAATGATGAGTTTTATAGATGCTTTAAAATGTAGAATGGCAAACATGCGGGAGTGTTTTACCAGATTACTTAGTCACTAAGTAACCTGCTCGGTCAATATGAAAATATAAATATTCTACTAATATTTGAAAACTTTTTCGTCTTATTTACGCAAATTCAACTCCCAAATCGAAACTTACATTTAAAAGCACTATTATTCAATGATTAGTGTTATATGTATTTTAAATGGTAGAGTTTCAAACATGCGGCAGTGTTTTACCTGATTACTTAAGCACCAAGAAAACTACTTATTCGATGGAAACATCAAAGTTTCAATTACATTTTGAAGCTTTCTTAATCTTATTGGTGCGGATCCAGGGTCCAAATGGTAGTATGCAAATGATGGGTGTTATAGATGCTTTAAAATGTAGAATGGCAAACATGCGGCAGTGTTCTACCTGATTACTTTGTCACTAAGCAACCTGCTCGGTCAATATGAAAATATGAATATTCTACTAATATTCGAAAAAAAATTCGTCTTATTCACGCGAATTCTACTCCCAAAGTCGAAACCATTTTTTAAAAGCACTATTATTTAATGATGAGTGTTATATGTATTTGAAATGGTAGAGTTTCAAATATGTGGTGGAATTTTACCTGATTACTTAAGCACCAAGAAATCTACTTATTCGTTGCAAACATCAAACTTTCGCTTGTATTTTGAAACTTTCTTGATCTTATTCGCGCGGATCCAGGGTCCAAACGGTAATATGAAAATGATGAGCGTTATAGATGCTTTAAAATGTAGAATGTCAAACATGCGGCAGTGTTTTACCTGATTACTTGGTCACTAAGCAACATGCTCGGTCAATATGAAAATATGAATATTCTACTAATATTCGAAAACTTTTTCGTCTTATTCGCGCAAATTCTACTCCCAAAGTCGAAACGTGTTTTTAAAAGCACTATTATTTAATGATGAGTGTTATATGTATTTGAAATGGTAGAGTTTCAAACATGCGGCAGCGTTCTACCTGATTACTAGAGCACCAAGAAACCTACTTATTCGATGCAAACATCAAAGTTTCACTTATATTTTGAAACTTTCTTGATCTTATTTGCGCGGATCCTGGGTCCAAATGGTAATATGCAAATGATGAGTGTTATAGATGCTTTTAAAATGTAGAATGACAAACATGCGGCAGTATTTTAGCTGATTACTTAGTCACTAAGCACCCTGCTCGGTCAATATGAAAAATATGAATATTCTAATAATATTCGAAAACTTTTCGTCTTATTCACGTAAATTCTACTCCCAAAATTGAAACGTGTTTTTCAAAGCACAATTATTTAATGACTAGTGTTATATGTATTTGAAATGGTAGAGTTTCAAACATGCGGCACTGTTTTACCTGATTACTTGAGCACCAAAAAACCTACTTTTTCGATGCAAACTTCAAAGTTTCACTTATATTTTGAAACTTTCTTGATCTTATTGGCGCGGATCCAGGGTCCAAACGGTAATTTGCAAATGATGAGTGTTATAGATGCTTTAATATGTAGAATAGCAAACATGCGGAAGTGTTTTACCTGATTACTTAGTCACTAAGCAACCTGCTCGGTCAATATGAAAATATGAATATTCTACTAATATTTGAAAACTTTTTCGTCTTATTCACGCAAATTCTACTCCCTAAGTCGAAACGTGTTTTTAAAAGCACTATTATTTGATGAAGAGTCTTATATGTATTTGAAATGGTAGAGTTTCCAACATGCGGCGGTGTTTTACCTGATTACTTGAGCACCAAGAAACCTACTTATTCGATGCAAACATCAAAGTTTCACATATATTTTGATACTTTCTTGATCTTATTGGTGCAGATCCAGGTTCCAAACGGTAATATGCAAATGATGAGTGTTATAGATGCTTTAAAATGTAGAATGGCAAACATGCGGAAGTGTTTTACCTGATAACTTAGTCACTAAGCAACCTGCTCAGACAATATGAAAATATGAATATTCTACTAATATTCGAAAACATTTCGTCTGATTCACGCAAATTCTACTCCCAATGTCGAAACGTGTTTTTAAAAGCACTATTATTTAATGATGAGTGTTATATGTGTTTGAAATGGAGAGTTTCAAACATGCGACAGTGTTTTACCTGATTACTTAAGCACCAAGAAACCTAAGTTTTTGATGCAAACATCAAAGTTTCACTTATATTTTGAAACTTTCTTTGTCTAATTGGCGCGGATCCAGGGTCCAAAAGGTAATATGCAAATGTTGAGTGTTATATATGCTTTAAAACGTAGAATGGCAAACATGCGGCAGTGTTTTACCTGATTACTTAGTCACTAAGCAACCTGCTCGGTCAATATGAAAATATGAATATTCTACTAATATTCGAAAACTTTTTCGTCTTATTCACGCAAATTCTACTCCCAAAGTCGAAAAGTGTTTTTAAAAGCACTATTATTTAATGATGAGTGTTATATGTATTTGAAATGGTAGAGTTTTCAAACATGTGGCAGTGTTTTAACTGATTACTTGAGCACCAAGAAACCTACTTATTCGATGCAAACATCAAAGTTTCACTTATACTTTGGAACTTTCTTAATCTTATTGGAGCGGATCCAGGGTCCAAACGATAATATGCAAATGATGAGTGTCATAGAAGCTTTTAAAATGTAGAATGACAAACATGCGGCAGTGTTTTAGCTGATAACTTAGTCATTAAGCAACCTGCCAGGTCAATATGAAAATATGAATATTCTACTAATATTCGAAAACTTTTTCATCTTATTCACGTAAATTCTACTCCCAAAGTTGAAATGTGATTTTAAAAGCACTATTATTTAATGATGAGTGTTATATATATATATGAAATGATAGAGTTTCAAACATGCGGCAGTGTTTTACCTGATTACTTGAGCACCAAGAAACCTACTTTTTCGATGCAAACATCAAAGTTTCACTTATATTTTGAAACTTTCTTGATCTTATTTGCGCGGATCCAAGGTCCAAACGGTAATATGCAAATGATGAGTGTATAGATGCTTTAAAATGTAGAATGGCAAACATGCGGAAATGTTTTACCTGATTACTTAGTCACTAAGCAACCTGCTCGGTCAATATGAAAATATGAATATTCTACTAGTATTTGAAAACTTTTTCGTCTTATTCACGCAAATTCTACTCTCAAAGTCGAAACGTGTTTTTAAAAGCACTATAATTTAATGAAGAGCCTTATATGTATTTGAAATGGTAGAGTTTCAAACATGCGGCGGTGTTTTACCTGATCACTTGAGCACCAAGAAACCTACTTATTCGATGCAAACATCAAATTTTCACATATATTTTGAAACTTTCTTGATCTTATTGGCGCGGATCCAGGGTCCAAACGGTAATATGCAAATGATAAGTGTTATAGATGCTTTAAAATGTAGAATGACAAACATGCGGAAGTGTCGTACCAGATTACTTTGTCACTAAGCAACCTGCTCGGACAATATGAAAATATGAATATTCTACTAATATTCGAAAACTTTTTTGTCTTATTCACGCAAATTCTACTCCCAAAGTCGAAACGTGTTTTTAAAAGCACTATTATTTAATGATGAGTGCTATATGTATTTGAAATGGTAGAGTTTCAAACATGCGAAAGTGTTTTACCTGATTACTTGAGCACCAAGAAACCTTCATTTTCGATGCAAACATCAAAGTTTTACTTATATTTTGAAACTTTCTTGATCTTATTGGCGCGGATTAGGGTCCAAACGGTAATATGCAAATGATGAGTGTTATAGATGCTTTAAATGTAGAATGGCAAACATGCTGCAGTGTTTTACCTGATTTTTACCTGATTACTTAATCACTAAGCAACCTGCTCGGTCAATATGAAAATATGAATATTCTACTAATATTTGAAAACTTTTTCGTCTTATTCACGCAAATTCTACTCCCAAATTCGAAACGTGTTTTTAAAAGCATTATTATTTAATGATGAGTGTTATATGTATTTGAAATGGTTGAGTTTCAAACACGCGGCAGTGATTTACCTGATTACTTGAACACCAAGAAACCTACTTATTCGATGCAAACATCAAAGTTTCACTTATATTTTGAAACTTTCTTGATCTTATTGGCGCGGATCCAGGGTCCAAACGGTAATATGCCAATGATGAGTGTTATAGATGCTTTAAAATGTAGAATGGCAAACATGCGGCAGTGTTTTACCTGCTTACTTAGTCACTAAGCAACCTGCTCGGCCAATATGAAAATATGAATATTTTACTGATATTTGAAAACTTTTTCGTCTTATTCACGCAAATTCTACTCTCAAAGTCGAAACATGTTTTTAAAAGCACTATTATTTAATGATGAGTTTTAAATGTATTTGAAATGGTAGAGTTTCAAACAAGCGGCAGTGTTTTACCTGATTACTCGAGCACCAAGAAACCTACTTATTCGCTGCAAACATCAAAGTTTCAATTATATTTTGAAACTTTCTCGATCTTATTGGTGCAGATCCAGTGTGCAAACGGTAATATGCAAATGATGAGTGTTATAGACGCTTTAAAATGTAGAATGACAAACATACGGCAGTGTTTTACCTAATTACTCAGTCACTAAGCAACCTGCTCGGTCAATATGAAAATATGAGTATTCTACTAATATTCGAAAACTTTTTCGTCTTATTCATACGAATTCTACTCCCGAAGTCGGAACGATTTTTTAGAAGCACTATTATTTAATGATGAGTGTTATATGAATTTGAAATGATTGAGTTTCAAACATGTGGTGGTATTTTACCTGATTACTTGAGCATCAAGAAACCTACTTATTTGTTGCAAACATCAAAGTTTCACTTATATTTTGAAACTTTCTTGATCTTATTGGCGCGGATCCAGGGTCCAAACGGTAATATGCAAATGATGAGTGTTATAGATGCTTTTAAATGCAGAATGTCAAACGTGCGGCAGTGTTTTACCTGATTACTTAGTCACTAAGCAACCTGCTCGGTCAATATGAAAATATGAATATTCTACTAATACTTGAAAATTTTTTCGTCTTATTCACGCGAATTCTACTTCCAAAGTCGAAACGTGTTTTTAAAAGCACTATTATTTAATGATGAGTGTTATATGTATTTGAAATGGTAGAGTTTAAAACATGCGGTGGAAATTTACCTGATTACTTAAGCACCAAGAAACCTACATATTCGTTGCAAACATCAAAGTTTCACTTTTATTTTGAAACTTTCTTGATCTTATTCGCGCGGATCCAGGGTCCAAACGGTAGTATGCAAATGATGAGTGTTATAGATGCTTTAAAATGTAGAATGTCAAACATGCGGCAGTGTTTTACCTGATTACTTAGTCACTAAGCCACTTGCTCGGTCAATATGAAAATATGAATATTCTACTAATATTCGAAAACTTTTCGTCTTATTCACGCAAATTCTACTCCCAAAGTCGAAACGTGTTTTTAAAAGCACTATTATTTAATGATGAGTGTTATTTGTATTTGAAATGGTAGAGTTTCAAACATGCGGCAGTGTTTTACCTGATTACTTGAGCACCAAGAAACCTACTTATTCGATGCAAACATCAAAGTTTCACTTATATTTTGAAACTTTCTTGATCTTATTGGCGCGGATCCAGGGCCCAAACGGTAATATGCAAATGATGAGTGTTATATATGTTTTTAAAATGTAGAATGACAAATACGCGGTAGTGTTTTAGCTGATTACTTAGTCACTAAGCCACCTGCTTGGTCAATATGAAAATATGAATATTCCACTAATATTCGAAAACTTTTTCGTCTTATTCACGTAAATTCTACTCTCAAAGTCGAAGCATGTTTTTAAAAGCACTATTATTTAATGATGAGTGTTATATGTATTTGAAATGGTAGAGTTTCAAACGTGCCGCAGTGTTTTACCTGATTACTTGAGCACCAAGAAACCTACTTATTCGATGCAAACATCAAAGTTTCACTTATATTTTGAAACTTTCTTGATCTTATTGGCACGGATCCAGGGTCCAAACGGTAATATGCAAATGATGAGTGTTATAGATGCTTTAAAATGTAGAATGGCAAACATGCGGAAGTGTTTTACCTGATTACTTAGTCACTAAGCAACTTGCTCGGTCAATATGAAAATATGAATATTCTACTAATATTTGAAAACTTTTTCGTCTTATTCACGCAAATTCTACTGTCAAAGTCGAAACGTGTTTTTAAAAGCACTATTATTTAATGAAGAGTCTTATATGTATTTGAAATGGTAGAGTTTCAAACATGCGGCGGTGTTTTACCTGATAACTTGAGCACCAAGAAACCTACTTATTCGATGCAAACATCAAATGGTAATATGTAAATGATGAGTGTTACTTTAAAATGTAGAATGGCAAACATGCGGCAGTATTCTACCTGATTACGTAGTCACTAAGCAACTTGCTCGGTCAATATGAAAATATGAATATTCTACTAATATTCGAAAACTTTTTCGTCTCACTCACGCGAATTCTAATCCCAAAGTCGAAACATGTTTTTAAAAGCACTATTATTTAATGATGAGTGTTATATGTATTTGAAATGGTAGAGTTTCAAACAAGCGGTGGAATTTTACCTGATTACTTAAGCACCAAGAAACCTACTTATTCGTTGCAAACATCAAAGTTTCACTTATATTTTGAAACTTTCTTGATCTTATTCACGCATATCCAGGGTCAAAGCGGTAATATGCAAATGATGAGTGTTATACATGCTTTAAAATGTAGAATGTCAAACATGCAGCGGTGTTTTACCTGATTACTTAGTCACTAAGCAACCTGCTCGGTCAATATGAAAATATGAATATTCTACTAATATTTGAAAACTTTTTTGTCTTATTCACGAAAATCCTACTCCCAAAGTCAATACGAGTTTTTAAAAGCACTATTATTTAATGATGGGTGTTATATGTATTTGAATTGGTAGAGTTTCAAACATGCGGCAGTGTTTTACCTGATTACTTAAGCACCAAGAAACCTACTTATTCGATGCAAACATCAAAGTTTCACTTATATTTTGAAACTTTCTTGATCTTATTGGAGTGGATCCTGGGTCCAAATGGCAATATGCAAATGATGAGTGTTATAGATGCTTTAAAAATGTGGAATAACAAACATGCGGCAGTGTTTTAGCTGATTACTTTGTCACTAAGAAACCTGCTCGGTCAATATGAAAATATGAATATTCTAATAATATTCGAATACTTTCTCGCCTTATTCACGTAAATTCTACTCCCAAAGTCGAAACATGTTTTTAAAAACACTATCATTTAATGATGAGTGTTATATGTATTTGAAATGGTAGAGTTTCAAACATGCGACAGTATTTTACCTGATTACTTGAGCACTAATAAACCTACTTTTTCGATGCAAACATCAAAGTTTCACATAAATTTTGAAACTTTCTTGATCTTATTGGCGCGGATCCAGGGTCCAAACGGTAATATGCAAATGATGAGTGTTATAGATGCTTTACTATGTAGAATGGCAAACATGCGGAAGTGTTTTACGTGATTACTTAGTCACTAAGAAACCTGCTCGGTCAATATGAAAATATGAATATTCTACTAATATTTGAAAACTTTTTCGTCTTATTCACGCAAATTCTACTCCCAAAGTCGAAACGTGATTTCAAAAGCACTATTATTTAATGAAGAGTCTTATATGTATTTGAAATGGTAGAGTTTCAAACATGCGGCGGTGTTTTACCTGATAACTTGAGCATCAAGAAACCTACTTATTCGATGCAAACATCAAAGTTTCACATATATTTTGAAACTTTCTTGATCTTATTGGCGCGGATGAAGGGTCCAAACGGTAATATGCAAATGAGGAGTGTTATAGATGCTTTAAAATGTAGAATGGCAAACATGCGGAAGTGTTTTACCTGATTACTTAGTCACTAAACAACCTGCTCGGACAATATGAAAATATGAATATTCTACTAATATTCGAAAACATTTCGTCTTATTCACGCAAATTCTACTCGCCAAGTCGAAACGTGTTTTTAAAAGCACTATTATTTAATGATGAGTGTTACATGTATTTGAAATGGTAGAGTTTCAGACATGCGACAGTGTTTCACCTGATTACTTGAGCACCAAGAAACCTAATTTTTCGATGCAAACATCAAATTTTCACTTATATTTTGAAACTTTCTTGATCTTATTGGCGCGGATCCAGTGTCCAAACGGTATTATGCAAATGATGAGTGTTATAAATGCTTTAAAATGTAGAATGGCAAACATGCAGAAGTGTTTTACCAGATTACTTAGTCACTAAGCAACCTGCTCGGTCAATATTAAAATATGAATATTCTACTAATATTTGAAAACTTTTTCGTCTTATTCACGCAAATTCAACTCCCAAATCGAAACTTACATTTAAAAGCACTATTATTCAATGATGCGTGTTATATGTATTTTAACTGGTAGAGTTTCAAACATGCGGCAGTGTTTTACTTGATTACTTAAGCATCAAGAAACCTACTTATTCGTTGCAAACATCAAATTTTCACTTATACTTTGAAACTTTCTTGATCTTATTGGCGCGGATCCAGTGTCCAAACGGTATTATGCAAATGATGAGTGTTATAGATGCTTTAAAATGTAGAATGGAAAACATGCGGAAGTGTTTTACCAGATTACTTAGTCACTAAGCAACCTGCTCGGTCAATATGAAAATATGAATATTCTACTAATATTTGAAAACTTTTTCATCTTATTCACGCAAATCAACTCCCAAATCGAAACTTACATTTAAAAGCACTATTATTTAATGATGAGTGTTATATGAATTTGAAATGGTAGAGTTTCAAACATGCGGTGGTATTTTACCTGATTACTTGAGCATCAAGAAACCTACTTATTCGTTGCAAACATCAAAGTTTCACTTATATTTTGAAACTTTCTTGATCTTATTCGCGCGGATCCAGGGTCCAAACGGTAATATGCAAATGATGAGTGTTATAGATGTTTTTAAAATGTAGAATGACAAATACGCGGCAGTGTTTTAGCTGATTACTTAGTCACTAAGCAACCTGCTCGGTCGATATGAAAATATGAATATTCTACTAATATTCGAAAACATTTTCGTCTTATTCACGTAAATTCTACTCTCAAAGTCGAAACATGTTTTTAAAAGCACTATTATTTAATGATGAGTGTTATATGTATTTGAAATGG
The DNA here is from genome assembly GCA_030737875.1 of Allium sativum. Lineage (NCBI taxonomy): Eukaryota > Viridiplantae > Streptophyta > Magnoliopsida > Asparagales > Amaryllidaceae > Allium > Allium sativum. Next base: position 251,501,124 of record CM060927.1, on the reverse strand, counting down.
TTGAGTTTCAAACACGCGGCAGTGATTTACCTGATTACTTGAACACCAAGAAACCTACTTATTCGATGCAAACATCAAAGTTTCACATATATTTTGAAACTTTCTTGATCTTATTGGCGCGGATCCAGGGTCCAAACGGTAATATGCAAATGATGAGAGTTATAGATGCTTTAAAATGTAGAATGGCAAACATGCGGAAGTGTTTTACCTGATTACTTAGTCACTAAGCAACTTGCTCGGTCAATATGAAAATATGAATATTCTACTAATATTTGAAAACTTATTCGTCTTATTCACGCAAGTTCTACTGCCAAAGTTGAAACGTGTTTTTAGAAGCACTATTATTTAATGAAGAGTCTTATATGTATTTGAAATGGTAGAGTTTCAAACATGCGGCGGTGCTTTACCTGATTACTTAAGCACCAAGAAACCTACTTATTCGATGCAAACATCAAAGTTTCACATATATTTTGAAACTTTCTGGATCTTATTAGCGCGGATTCAGGGTCCAAACGGTAATATGCAAATGATGAGTGTTATAGATGCTTTAAAATGTAGAATGGCAAACATACGGAAGTGTTTTACCTGATTACTTAGTCACTAAGCAACCTGCTCGGACAACATGAAAATATGAATATTCTACTAATATTCAAAAAAAAAAATCGCCTTATTCATGCAAATTCTACTCCCAAAGTCGAAACGTATTTTTAAAAGCACTATTATTTAATGAGGAGTGTTATATGTATTTCAAATGGTAGAATTTCAAACATGCGACAATGTTTTACCTGATTACTTGAGCACCAAGAAACCTAATTTTTCGATGCAAACATCAAAATTTCACTTATATTCTGAAATTTCTTGATCTTATTGGCGCGGATGCAGGGTCCAAACGGTAATATGCAAATGATGAGTGTTATAGATGCTTTAAAATGTAGAATGGCAAACATGCGGAAGTGTTTTACCAGATTACTTAGTCACTACGCAACTTGCTCGGTCAATATGAAAATATGAATATTCTACTAATATTTGAAAACGTTTTCGTCTTATTCACGCAAATTCTACTCCCAAAGTGGAAACTTATTTTTAAAAGCACTATTATTCAATGATGAGTGTTATATGTATTTGAAATGGTAGAGTTTCAAACATGCGGCAGTGTTTTACCTGATTACTTGAGCACCAAGAAACCACTTATTCGATGCAAACATCAAAGTTTCAATTATATTTTGAAACTTTCTTGATCTTATTGGGGCGGATCCAAGGTCCATATGGTAATATGCAAATGATGAGTGTTATAGATGCTTTAAAATGTAGAATGACAAACATGCGGCAGTATTCTACCTGATTACTTAGTCACTAAGCAACTTGCTCGGTCAATATGAAAATATGAATATTCTACTAATATTCGAAAACTTTTTCGTCTTATTCACGCGAATTCTAATCCCAAAGTCGAAACATGTTTTTTAAAGCACTATTATTTAATGATAAGTGTTATATGTATTTGAAATGGTAGAGTTTCAAACAAGCGGTGGAATTTTACCTGATTACTTAAGCACCAAGAAACCTACTTATTCATTGCAAACATCAAAGTTTCACTTATATTTTGTAACTTTCTTGATCTTATTCGCGCGGATCCAGGGTCCAAACGGTAATATGCAAATGATGGGTGTTATAGATACTTTAAAATGTAGAATGTCAAACATGCGGCAGTGTTTTAGCTGATTACTTAGTCACTAAGCAACTTGCTCGGTCAATATGAAAATATGAATATTCCACTAATATTCGAAAACTTTTTCGTCTTATTCACGCAAATTCTACTCCCAAAGTCCAAGCGTGTTTTTAAAAGCACTATTATTTAATGATGAGTGTTAAATGTATTTGAAATGGTAGAGTTTCAAACAAGCGGCATTGTTTTACCTGACTACTTGAGCACCAAGAAACCTACTTATTCGCTGCAAACATCAAAGTTTCAATTATATTTTGAAACTTTCTCGATCTTATTGGCGCAGATCCAGTGTCCAAACGGTAATATGCAAATGATGAGTGTTATAGATGCTTTAAAATGTAGAACGAAAAACATGCGGCAGTGTTTTACCTGATTACTTAGTCACTAAGCAACCTGCTCGGTCAATATGCAAATATGAATATTCCACTAATATTCGAAAACTTTTTCGTTTTATTCACGCGAATTGTAACAACCCGTATTTTCAATAACCTGTAATAACATAAATCGAGGCAGAATTTAATTCTAAAATGGGAATCAAGGGAAACGGGCTATGCCATTGTGTTCGTCTCGGAAAAATACGCGAAATAGAGTCCGAGTTTTCGAAAATCGGAGTCCGTATGACCAAGATATGGCCTCGCGAAGTTTCACGAAAATTCCCAAATTAAAGTATACTTAATTAAGTGAAATGGGTTGTGTAGATATATATATATATATATATATTGATATATATATATATATATAATTGAAAATTTAATAAATAAATATGCAAAAATGCTCAAAACAGCGAATTGGGAGAGGGGAATAACCGAACCGGCCGATTTTTGAAGTCGACCCGAGCCCGCTGGGTCGACTAGGGGTTAATCCAGGGTGTTTGGCTGTCAACCCGTGGGCCGATTCGCTCAAGTGCAGATTTTGCATTTGAATGGTTCTCATGGTCCATCTTTAATCTAAAGGCCCTAGATGGTTCCTACACTTGACTTCTTCCCCAAGACATGCTTTGATGGCTTGGATTGAATCTAGGGTTAATCCTATGGCCTAAAACACTTGCCTAATCTATAAATAAGACCCTAACCTACCCTAATTCATTCATAATTAAACCTAGTGACTAAACTATGGCAAAATGCTAGCTCTCATGGCCTCCACTAATTTTATGAAGAGGGTTGCATACTAATCACTCTCTAATCAACTTCTAATCCCTTCTTAGCATCTTAATCTTCTTCATTTGGTGTTCAAAGTTGCTAGTTGTGAGTTTCTATCACTTTGATGATCTTTTGGTAAACTAATTAGATGAGATGTGATGAGATTTATGGTTTTGTATGTGGGTTAATGAGCTTTGAATCATATGATATGATGTTAGCATTAATCTTATGTTTATGCATGTTGAGTATGTAAGCTTATGCAAGTTTAATATGATGTATGTTATGTTTGCATGATGCTAAATATGCAAGTTGTGGGCTATGTAATCATATGCATGTTATGCAAGTTCATGGTAATATGCTATGCAAGTTACATGTTTGTTAATATGCAAGTTACATGTTTGTTAATATGCAAGTTACATGTATGTAAATATGCAAGTTACATGTTTGTTAATATGCAAGTTACATGTTTGTTAATATGCAAGTTACATGTTTCTTTATATGCAAGTTACATGTTTGTTAATATGCGAGTTACATGTATGTAAATATGCAAGTTACATGTTTATTAATATGCAAGTTCATGATGACACATTATGCAAGTCTATAAGCTAATATGCAAGTTTGTTATGCAAAATGAATATGTAAGTTATGTGACATATTATATGCAAGTTATGTGACATGTTATGCAAGTTCCTATGCAAGTTATGTGTTTGTTAATATGCAAGATGGCACCTTTGAAACATGTTCATTCATATGCAAGTTGACACCTTTTATATGTGTTATATCATGAACGAAATTACGTGGGAACGATGGGGTAATTAAATGCATAAGTTAATAAGATTGTGTGAAATTAATATAATTATGCATAACACAAAATAAATAAACATAGTATGGGAATTTGCCTATTTGGTTAGGTGTACCCATACTATGTGTTGGGAATTTACCTATTGAGTTAGGTCTACCCCATGGGAATTTACCTATTAAGTTAGGTCTACCCATGTTAAGAAAACTTGATTAATTAGGGATAATTAATATAAAATTATGAGGGTGATTAATTAGGTGTAATTAATTGACTAAGACACGAGGTTGGACTCAGTTGTAGCGTAAAACTGCCCGGACCCAACCGGCTTAACCAGTTGCTACAAATGTTAGCCCAATGTGAGAGGTCTTAGGCACAAACTAAATACGTAATTAATGTAAAGACACGAGGTTAGACTCTGTTATGACATAAGGCTGCCCGGACCCAACCGGCTTAACCAGCGGTCATAAAAGACAGTCTAATGTGAGAGGTCTTTACAAAGGTTACGTTCTTAATTAATTAATTAAGAAACACTTAACCACATTAGCATGTAGAGGGACATGAGGGGTTAAGTGGGTGCCTCGGGTGGCATGAGAAAATCTAGTGGTTGCCTTGGGTGGCAATAGAAAATACGATTAGAATACTTAACCAAAATAGAACATGTAATTAAAACATGATTAAAGGGTTAAGTGGGATATACTAGAAAAAGGGACAAGCTTAGGTGGGTAGCTTGTGGAGGCCCATTTCAACCAGTAACCCATACGTATCTTTGTGGGCTCGACCCATGTCGAGGACGGGACACGCATACTGGGCTTGACTGTAAGAGGCAAACGGGTTAGCGGTGGCAACGCAAGTCCAACGGGCTTCATATGCGTGAGTGGGCCCGGGCTGGTAGGTAAGCCGTTGTTGCATCGAGTAGATATAAGCCGTGCACCTTTAGTTTCATCAGGTTGCCACATTGGGGAATGATACATCCCACGGTGGGGCCAGCACGGGTATCTACGTTAGGGAGCCGATCGAATGGGAAGTAGTGTGTACACCTAGTGGATTGTAGGGCCCCGTGGCGCCTACTTGGTCACCTAGGGGTACGCAGGTACTAATTAGTAAATTTTATAAGTCCTTGGGTGGGATCAACCTTTAAGTTAGGAACGACTGGTGTGGTGCAGTTTAGTAATTTACCTTAGGGAGGGTAGATGCGTCTTTATCCTTTATCTTCGTTTAGTTGACTGCTTAGGGTAGCCATTCATCCCTATATGTTACCGTATATCAGTTTATGTCTTCTCTGGTTACTTTAACGATTGTATTGTTAAAGTTATAGGACTCGCTCAGACTTATGTCTGACCCTGTTGTTTTTATCTTTTTCCCAACCCTCAGGTCCTACGGTGGATCCTAGCAGTAGTGGAGCTTGATCGGATTGCTGTTCCAGTCTTTAGGAGCTTGGATAGATGTAAAGCTCCAGTTATCCAGTTATCTTTTCTTTTGTTTGGCTATTGTATGAGAGTGGGATTATGTACTTCTTTATTTTGATGGATATTGTACTTGACCTTTATTGTGGTTTTATGATGTAACCAGACATGTTTTACTTCCGCTGTTATGAGATGATGTTTTAAAATTTCAAGTACTATTTATATCTGTCTTGTTGTAATTTTTCTGTTCTATATTCACTAAAATACTCCACCGATGCTATGGCATTCCCTTAGTGAGTGATCATAGCGGGAGTGGGGTGTTACACGTGGTATCAGAGCTTAAGGTTACCAGAACAGATAAAATTTTTGAGAAAAAACTATTTTCTAAGAGTATTTTCGAAAAAAAAGTATTTTCAAAAGCATGTCTTCTAAGAGAAAAAAATGTTTGAAAAAGAAAAGCATAATCCCCAATAGCCATATCTTTATCTTTCGGAATCTCCTTTTTGAATCTTTCCTCTTTCGTTTCAGCATGGCTGAAGATCTTAACATCCCGGAGGGTTTAGTTATACCACTATGGTATAGGAGGTTGCAAGAGGCTAGGGCCGCGGCTGCGGGTCCGGCCAATGCTACTACACCAGAGACAACCGCTCCTCCTCCTCAGCCTAGAGTGGATAATTTTGCTAAGGTTTGCAAGGAGTTCAAGGCTATAGGAGGAAAACCTTTTCTTGGTTCAGAGACTTTCGTAGAGGCTAGAGATTGGCTTAAGGAAGTGGAAGAGTTGCTAGATATCTTTGAAGTGGAAGAGGGAAAGAAAGTCAAGTTGGCGGCTTGGTTAATGAAGGGAGAGGCCTCATTCTGGTGGGAGGTCACTAATGGAGAACGCCCTGTTGACTCTTGGGCAGATTTTAAGCAAAGGTTTGGGGCTAAGTTTCTCTCAAGGGCGGAAGAGAATCTGTTTATGGAGAAGTTCTTGAATTTGAAGCAAGGGAATCTCACGGTGAAAGAATATGTCAACAAATTCAATCAATTAGCAAGGTTTGGCATAGAGTTGGTGAATACACCGGAGAAGAAGGCTTTGAGGTTCGTTAGAGGCTTGAACGAACCATTGCAAGGAATAGCTATGACTCACATTCCTATGGGGGCCACTTTTGAGAAGCTTGTCTACATGGCACTTATGCATGAGGATGATAAGAATTCTAAGGCACCAGAGAAAAAGGGGGATCAGAAGAAACCGCAACAGCAACAACAAGGCAAGGGCGGAAAAGGCAATGGTGACAAAAAGAAGACGAAGAAGAAGTGCTTCAATTGTGGAACACCAGGACACCTCAGTAAGGATTGTCGCAAAAAGAAGAAGACCGGTTGCTTTCATTGTGGTGAAGCAGGGCATCTTGTGAAAAACTGCCCAAAGAAGGGGCAGAAGATGGGGTCTACCTCAGGAGGCCAGGTGCAAGCTCTTATAGCACCACCTCAGTCAGGGGGGCAAGTTCAGGTTCTCTCAGTTCCACCGATTCAGCAGAGAGGTAGAACTATTTCCGTTGAAAGTCTGGTTTTTCTGTTTGATCATCCAGTTCGTACTTTGTTTGACTCTGGCGCATCGCATTCTTTTATCTCATCATCGTTAGTTGAGTCACTGCACTTAGACACCAGTCTAGTTGATGATCCCTTGGTTGTCTCAAACCCAATTGGGGGCTCCATATATCTGTCTATGATATGTTTGGGTTTGAAGATTTCTATACTTAGCGTTGAGTTTAGATGTGATGCTTTTGTATTGGGCTTCACGGGCTATGGGTTGATCTTGGGCATGGACTGGTTATCCAGTAATGGTGCCGTTCTTGATTGCGAAAGGAGAGTTGTCAGGCTCATGACCCGCTTGGGTAACACTCTCGAGATCTCTTGCAATCCCATGGAATCTGTTTTGCTAAGTTATCTTGAATCGCTCGATGCTTCGGTCGAAAGTTTGTGTTCTGTCAGAGTAGTCCGGGAATATCCGGATGTGTTTGAAGAAGTAAAGGGTTTGCCTCCGAAGCGGGAGATAGATTTCCGAATTTATTTGGTGGATAATGCCAAACCAGTGTCTTTGCCAGTACGCCACATGGCTCCTCGTGAGAGAAGAGAACTTCATAAGCAAGTAGGGGAGTTGCTTGAGAAGGGGTTCATAAGGCGAAGTATATCGGAGTGGGGAGCTCCAGTAGTGTTTGCCACGAAGGCGGATGGGTCCCTCAGACTTTGTGTGGATTATAGGGAACTTAATAAGCTCACGAAGAAGAATAGACACCCATTACCGAGGATAGATGATCTCTTTGATCAGTTGGTTGGCGCGTCAGTATTTTCGCAGATGGACTTAGCTACAGGGTTTCATCAGTTAAGAGTGGCGGAGGACAGTATAGAGAAGACTGCTTTCTGGACTCCGGATGGTTTTTATGAGTGGCTAGTGATGCCATTTGGGTTGACAAACGCCCCCGCATACTTTGTTGATCTCATGAGTAGAGTGTTCAGAGAGTATCTGAATAAGTTTGTAGTAGTTTTTGTGGATGACATCTTGGTCTTTTCCAAGAATGAAGAAGAGCATGCCTTACATCTCAAGGAAGTGTTGGAGACTCTTCGAGCGCATAGTCTTAAAGCTAAATTCTCTAAATGCCATTTTTGGAGAAGAGAAGTGCGATTCTTAGGGCATGTGGTCTCTAAGGAAGGGATAGCTGTGGATCCCGCAAAGATAGTATCTATCCAGGATTGGAAAGTTCCTAGAAATGCTACCGAGGTAAGAAGTTTCTTGGGGTTGGCAGGATATTATAGGAAGTTCATCAAAGACTTCGCGAAGATATCAGCCCCATTAACCCGCTTGACGAAGAAGAATCTGGTTTTCTCATGGGATGTAGATTGTGATGATGCTTTCCGACGGTTAAAGAGAGCTTTGACCACCGCTCCAGTTTTAGTGCTTCCAGATGGGAGTAAGCCGTTTGTTGTTTATACCGATGCTTGTGGAACAGGATTAGGCGCAGTCTTGATGCAGGAGGGAAGGGTAATAGCCTATGGAGGGAGACAATTGAGAGTGCATGAGAAGAATTACCCTACCCATGATCTAGAGTTGGCCGCGATTGTTTTCGCACTTAAGTCTTGGCGCCATTATCTTCTTGGTGAGAGATTCGAGTTGTTCACCGACCATAAATCATTGAAGTACTTATTCTCTCAGAAGGATTTAAACTTAAGACAGCAAAGGTGGATGGAGTTCTTAGCATCCTATGATTTCGAGATAGCGTATACCCCTGGTAAGGGTAACGTGGTGGCAGACGCCTTAAGTAGAAAAAGGCTATCTTTGAGTCCATTGTTCGTGGAACGACGAAGCTTGGAGTTTCTTTCTTTGTTTGACTTCAGACCTTCTGTTGATTTTGTACCTGGTTTGTTGGCATCCTTGGAGGTTAGACCTACTCTTTTGAGACGGATTGGCGAGGCTCAGCGAGACGACCCACAGTTGGTTGTGTTGGTAGAGAAGCTTATAAGAGGGGAGTCGTCCAACCATTTGGGTAGATACACCATAGATGATAAGGGATGGTTGCATAGAGACGGTAGACTTTGTGTACCGCAAGATGAGGGTTTGAAGAAGGCTATTTTGGATGATGCACATCGTTCAAGAATGACTATTCATCCCGGTGGAGACAAAATGTACCAAGACATGAAGAGAGTTTTCTTTTGGGCCGGTATGAAGAAAGATGTGGCCGAGTATGTGGCTAGATGCTTAGTGTGCCAACAAGTTAAAGTGGAGCAAAGGAAACCCGGTGGGTTGCTACACCCATTGGAAGTTCCACAGTGGAAGTGTGATAGTGTCTCGATGGATTTCATCGACGGGTTACCGAGATCGAGGAAGGGCAATACGGGAATTTGGGTTGTGGTAGACAGACTTACAAAGAGTGCCCATTTTATACCCGTAAAGAGTAAGAGGACCGCTCCATGGCTTGCTTCAGTCTATGTTAGAGAGATTGTTAGATTGCATGGCGTACCATCCAGCATTGTGAGTGATCGAGATCCTATTTTCACTAGTGAGTTTTGGAGAAGTTTGCAAGAGGCGGTAGGGACTCAGTTGTGTTTGAGCACCGCATATCATCCTCAGACGGACGGTCAGACCGAGAGGGTGAACCGTATCTTAGAAGATCTTTTGAGGCTTTGTATCTTGGATTTTGGAGGTACATGGGAAGAACATCTTCCTTTGGTGGAGTTCGCATATAATAACAGCTTTCAGTCCAGTATTGGTATGGCTCCTTTCGAAGCTCTTTATGGAAGGCCTTGTCGATCTCCTACATGTTGGTGGGAATCTACGGATAAGATCTTGCTTGGGCCGGATATGGTTAGAGAGACTTCAGAGAAGATTGATTTAATTCGAAAAAGGATGAAAGCAGCGCAAGATAGACATAAATCTTATGCGGATCGGAGAAGGACGGATCTTGAGTTTGAGGTTGGGGACATGGTTTTTGTCAAAGTATCTCCATTGAGAAATGTTGTTCGCTTTGGGTCCGTAGGGAAGTTAGCACCGAGATTTGTTGGGCCGTTTCCTATTAAGGAAAGGATTGGACGGATGGCATATAGGGTGGAGTTGCCCGACAGACTTAGTGGTGTTCATGATGTATTCCATGTATCACATTTGAGGAAGTGCTTACATGAGACCGCGGAGGTGGTAGAGCCGAGCTTGCTTAGAGATGTAGAGGTAGAGCGTGATGCGACGATTCGACGAGCTCCTACTCGCATCCTTGGGTCAGAAACTAGGAAGTTGAGGAACAGAGAAGTTCAGCTAGTTAAAGTGCAATGGGGAGATGACGAAAGCAATGCTACTTGGGAGACGGAAGCAAAGATGCGTTCTTTGTATCCATTTCTTTTTGAGAGTATGTCTTTTAACTTCTCCTTTATTGCTTGTCTAGTACTTATCTTATCTTTAGTATATCCTCTCGCTAATACCTATGACCTTTAGATAGGGTAAAACCTATGGTTGAGACATGTGTTTGAAACATGTTATGGTTGATGGATGCATATGGATGCAATTGTTTGCTAGTGGTTGCTCGTGGATGCATATACACACACATTAGGCACTAGATCGGCTCAGTCACTTCATGTTGCATATTGCATAAATGGATGTGGTAGTTAGATTGATGGATGTATCATGGCTGTGTTATCATATGGATGATGCATTTTTGTGTATGGTTGTGCACGCATGTAGAAATTTGTATGTGTCAATAGGGTTTCGCATACATATTGGATGCATGGCACTATCATGGTTTGCATTAAGGAGGTTTACTGTATCAGTAACCGCCTGATTTTCGCATTAGGTAAGTACATATACACACACTTTTGCATATATCCATCCAGCATTTAGAATCTTGTAAGGACAATGATTGCTCGTGGATGATGCTTTGAGTAGATGGATGATTGGATGGTAGGATACGTTCTTCCTAACTTGAAGATTTCGGGGACGAAATCCTTTAAGGAGGGGAGAATGTAACAACCCGTATTTTCAATAACCTGTAATAACATAAATCGAGGCAGAATTTAATTCTAAAATGGGAATCAAGGGAAACGGGCTATGCCATTGTGTTCGTCTCGGAAAAATACGCGAAATAGAGTCCGAGTTTTCGAAAATCGGAGTCCGTATGACCAAGATATGGCCTCGCGAAGTTTCACGAAAATTCCCAAATTAAAGTATACTTAATTAAGTGAAATGGGTTGTGTAGATATATATATATATATATATTGATATATATATATATATATAATTGAAAATTTAATAAATAAATATGCAAAAATGCTCAAAACAGCGAATTGGGAGAGGGGAATAACCGAACCGGCCGATTTTTGAAGTCGACCCGAGCCCGCTGGGTCGACTAGGGGTTAATCCAGGGTGTTTGGCTGTCAACCCGTGGGCCGATTCGCTCAAGTGCAGATTTTGCATTTGAATGGTTCTCATGGTCCATCTTTAATCTAAAGGCCCTAGATGGTTCCTACACTTGACTTCTTCCCCAAGACATGCTTTGATGGCTTGGATTGAATCTAGGGTTAATCCTATGGCCTAAAACACTTGCCTAATCTATAAATAAGACCCTAACCTACCCTAATTCATTCATAATTAAACCTAGTGACTAAACTATGGCAAAATGCTAGCTCTCATGGCCTCCACTAATTTTATGAAGAGGGTTGCATACTAATCACTCTCTAATCAACTTCTAATCCCTTCTTAGCATCTTAATCTTCTTCATTTGGTGTTCAAAGTTGCTAGTTGTGAGTTTCTATCACTTTGATGATCTTTTGGTAAACTAATTAGATGAGATGTGATGAGATTTATGGTTTTGTATGTGGGTTAATGAGCTTTGAATCATATGATATGATGTTAGCATTAATCTTATGTTTATGCATGTTGAGTATGTAAGCTTATGCAAGTTTAATATGATGTATGTTATGTTTGCATGATGCTAAATATGCAAGTTGTGGGCTATGTAATCATATGCATGTTATGCAAGTTCATGGTAATATGCTATGCAAGTTACATGTTTGTTAATATGCAAGTTACATGTTTGTTAATATGCAAGTTACATGTATGTAAATATGCAAGTTACATGTTTGTTAATATGCAAGTTACATGTTTGTTAATATGCAAGTTACATGTATGTAAATATGCAAGTTACATGTTTCTTTATATGCAAGTTACATGTTTGTTAATATGCGAGTTACATGTATGTAAATATGCAAGTTACATGTTTATTAATATGCAAGTTCATGATGACACATTATGCAAGTCTATAAGCTAATATGCAAGTTTGTTATGCAAAATGAATATGTAAGTTATGTGACATATTATATGCAAGTTATGTGACATGTTATGCAAGTTCCTATGCAAGTTATGTGTTTGTTAATATGCAAGATGGCACCTTTGAAACATGTTCATTCATATGCAAGTTGACACCTTTTATATGTGTTATATCATGAACGAAATTACGTGGGAACGATGGGGTAATTAAATGCATAAGTTAATAAGATTGTGTGAAATTAATATAATTATGCATAACACAAAATAAATAAACATAGTATGGGAATTTGCCTATTTGGTTAGGTGTACCCATACTATGTGTTGGGAATTTACCTATTGAGTTAGGTCTACCCCATGGGAATTTACCTATTAAGTTAGGTCTACCCATGTTAAGAAAACTTGATTAATTAGGGATAATTAATATAAAATTATGAGGGTGATTAATTAGGTGTAATTAATTGACTAAGACACGAGGTTGGACTCAGTTGTAGCGTAAAACTGCCCGGACCCAACCGGCTTAACCAGTTGCTACAAATGTTAGCCCAATGTGAGAGGTCTTAGGCACAAACTAAATACGTAATTAATGTAAAGACACGAGGTTAGACTCTGTTATGACATAAGGCTGCCCGGACCCAACCGGCTTAACCAGCGGTCATAAAAGACAGTCTAATGTGAGAGGTCTTTACAAAGGTTACGTTCTTAATTAATTAATTAAGAAACACTTAACCACATTAGCATGTAGAGGGACATGAGGGGTTAAGTGGGTGCCTCGGGTGGCATGAGAAAATCTAGTGGTTGCCTTGGGTGGCAATAGAAAATACGATTAGAATACTTAACCAAAATAGAACATGTAATTAAAACATGATTAAAGGGTTAAGTGGGATATACTAGAAAAAGGGACAAGCTTAGGTGGGTAGCTTGTGGAGGCCCATTTCAACCAGTAACCCATACGTATCTTTGTGGGCTCGACCCATGTCGAGGACGGGACACGCATACTGGGCTTGACTGTAAGAGGCAAACGGGTTAGCGGTGGCAACGCAAGTCCAACGGGCTTCATATGCGTGAGTGGGCCCGGGCTGGTAGGTAAGCCGTTGTTGCATCGAGTAGATATAAGCCGTGCACCTTTAGTTTCATCAGGTTGCCACATTGGGGAATGATACATCCCACGGTGGGGCCAGCACGGGTATCTACGTTAGGGAGCCGATCGAATGGGAAGTAGTGTGTACACCTAGTGGATTGTAGGGCCCCGTGGCGCCTACTTGGTCACCTAGGGGTACGCAGGTACTAATTAGTAAATTTTATAAGTCCTTGGGTGGGATCAACCTTTAAGTTAGGAACGACTGGTGTGGTGCAGTTTAGTAATTTACCTTAGGGAGGGTAGATGCGTCTTTATCCTTTATCTTCGTTTAGTTGACTGCTTAGGGTAGCCATTCATCCCTATATGTTACCGTATATCAGTTTATGTCTTCTCTGGTTACTTTAACGATTGTATTGTTAAAGTTATAGGACTCGCTCAGACTTATGTCTGACCCTGTTGTTTTTATCTTTTTCCCAACCCTCAGGTCCTACGGTGGATCCTAGCAGTAGTGGAGCTTGATCGGATTGCTGTTCCAGTCTTTAGGAGCTTGGATAGATGTAAAGCTCCAGTTATCCAGTTATCTTTTCTTTTGTTTGGCTATTGTATGAGAGTGGGATTATGTACTTCTTTATTTTGATGGATATTGTACTTGACCTTTATTGTGGTTTTATGATGTAACCAGACATGTTTTACTTCCGCTGTTATGAGATGATGTTTTAAAATTTCAAGTACTATTTATATCTGTCTTGTTGTAATTTTTCTGTTCTATATTCACTAAAATACTCCACCGATGCTATGGCATTCCCTTAGTGAGTGATCATAGCGGGAGTGGGGTGTTACACGAATTCTACTCCCGAAGTCAAAACGTGTTTTTAAAAGCACTATAATTTAATAATGAGTGTTATATGAATTTGAAATGGTAGAGTTTCAAACATGCGACAGTGTTTTACCTGATTACTTGAGCATCAAGAAACCTATTTATTCGTTGCAAACATCAAAGTTTCACTTATATTTTGAAACTATCTTGATCTTATTGGCGCGGATCCAGGGTCCAAACGATAATATGCAAATGATGAGTGTTATAGATGCTTTTAAATGTAGAATGTCAAACATGCGGCAGTGTTTTACCTGATTACTTAGTCACTAAGCAACCTGCTCGGTCAATATGAAAATACGAATACTCGACTAATATTTGAAAACTTTTTTGTCTTATTCACGCGAATTCTACTCCCAAAGTCGAAACGTGTTTTTAAAAGCACTATTATTTAATGATGAGTGTTATATGTATTTGAAATGGTAGAGTTTCAAACATGGGGTGGAATTTTACGTGATTACTTAAGCACCAAGAAACCTACTTATTCGTTGCAAACATTAAAGTTTCACTTATATTTTGAAACTTTCTTGATCTTATTCGCGCGGATTCAGGGTCCAAAAGGTAATATGCAAATAATGAGTGTTATAGATGCTTTGAAATGTAGAATGTCAATAAGCAACCTGCTCGGTTAATATGAAAATATGAATATTCTAGTAATATTCGAAAACTTTTTCGTCTTATTCACGTAAATTCAACTCCCAAAGTCGAAACGTGTTTTTAAAAGCACTATTATATAATGATGAGTGTTATATGTATTTGAAAACCAAGAAACCTACTTAGTCGATACAAATATCAAAGTTTCACTTATATTTTGAAACTTTCTTGATCTTATTGGCGCGGATCCAGGGTCCAAACGGTAATATGAAAATGATGAGTGTTACAGATGCTTTAAAATGTAGAATGATAAACATGCGGCGGTGTTCTACCTGATTACTTAGTCACTAAGCAACCTGCTCGGTCAATATGAAAATATGAATATTCTATTAATATTCGAAAACTTTTCGTATTATTCACGTAAATTCTACTCCCAAAGTCGAAACGTGTTTTTAAAAGCACTATTATTTAATGATGAGTGCTATATGTATTTGAAATGGTAGAGTTTCAAACATGCGGCAGTGTTTGACCTGATTACTTGAGCACCAAGAATCCTACTTATTCGATGCAAACATCAAAGTTTCACTTATGTTTTGAAACTTTCTTGATCTTATTTGCGCGGATCCAGGGTCCAAACGGTAATATGCAAATGATAAGTGTTACAGAAGCTTATAAAATATAGAATGACAAATATGCGGCAGTGTTTTAGCTGATTACTTAGTCACTAAGCAACCTGCTCGGTCAATATGAAAATATGAATATTCTACTAATATTCGAAAACTTTTTCGTCTTATTCACGTAAATTCTACTTCCAAAGTCGAAACGTGTTTTAAAAGCACTATTATTTAATGATGAGTGTTATATGTATTTGAAATGGTAGAGTTTCAAACATGCGGCTGTGTTTTACCTGATTACTTGAGCACCAAGAAACCTAATTTTTCGATGCAAACATCAAAGTTTCATTTATATTTTGAAACTTTCTTGATCTTATTGGCGCGGATCCAGGGTCCAAACGGTAATATGCAAATGATGAGTGTTATAGATACTTTAAAATGTAGAATGGCAAACATGCAGAAGTGTTATACCTGATTACTTAGTCACTAAGCAACTTGCTCGGTCAATATGAAAATATGAATATTCTACTAATATTTGAAAACTTTTTCGTCTTATTCACGCAAATTCTACTCCCAAAGTCAAAACGTGTTTTTAAAAGCACTATTATTTAATGAAGAGTCTTATATGTATTTGAAATGGTAGAGTTTCAAACATGCGGCGGTGTTTTACCTGATTACTTGAGCACCAAGAAACCTACTTATTCGATGCAAACATCAAAGTTTCACATATATTTTGAAACTTACTTGATCTTATTGGCACGGATCCAGGGTCCAAACGTTAATATGCAAATGATGAGTGTTATAGATGCTTTAAAATGTAGAATGGCAAACATGAGGAAGTGTTTTACCTGATTACTTATTCACTAAGCAACTTGCTCGGACAATATGAAAATATGAATATTCTTCTAATATTCGAAAACTTTTTCGTCTTATTCACGCAAATTCTACTCCCAAAGTCAAAACCTGTTTTTAAAAGCACTATTATTTAATGAAGAGTGTTATATGTATTCGAAATGGTAGAGTTTCGAACATGCGACAGTGTTTTACCTGATTACTTGAGCACGAAGAAACCTAATTTTTCGATGCAAACATCAAAGTTTCACTTATATTTTGAAAGTTTCTTGATCTTATTGGCGC
The DNA here is from genome assembly GCA_030737875.1 of Allium sativum. NCBI lineage: Eukaryota > Viridiplantae > Streptophyta > Magnoliopsida > Asparagales > Amaryllidaceae > Allium > Allium sativum. Next base: position 251,484,979 of record CM060927.1, on the reverse strand, counting down.
GGATCCAGGGTCCAAACGGTAATATGCAAATGATGAGTGTTATAGATGCTTTAAAATGTAGAATGACAAACATGCGGAAGTGTTTTACCAGATTACTTAGTCACTAAGCAACCTGCTCGGTCAATACGAAAATATGAATATTCTACTAATATTTGAAAACTTTTTCGTCTTATTCACGCAAATTCTACTCCCAAAGCCGAAACTTATTTTCAAAAGCACTATTATTCAATGATGAGTGTTATATGTATTTGAAATGGTAGAGTTTCAAACATGCGGCAATGTTTTACCTGATTACTTGAGCACCAAGAAACCAACTTATTCGCTACAAACATCAAAGTTTCAATTATATTTTGAAACTTTCTTGATCTTGTTAGCGCGGATCCAGGGTCCTAATGGTAATATACAAATGATGAGTGTTACAGATGCTTTAAAATGTAGAATGGCAAACATGCGGCAGTGTTCTACCTGATTACTTAGTCACTAAGCAACCTGCTCGGTCAATATGAAAATATGAATATTCTACTAATATTCGAAAACTTTTTCGTCTTATTCACGCGAATTCTACTCCCAAAGTCGAAACGTGTTTTTAAAAGCACTATTATTTAATGATGAGTGTTATATGTATTTGAAATCTGTGAAGACCCGTAACTTCCCCGTAAAGGAAAGCGTCGGATAGTTCGAGAACAAACCACAACAGAACGCATATAAAAGAACATTTCATTGTATATTACAACAATGCATCAGATTACAAGAATATACAGAGTACGAATAAATATTACACAGAAATATCAGAGATTTAAATTACATTTAAATACATAGCAGCGGAAAATAATACAATACACAACTAGAAGAGATATACGGATACAAAGCTTTCCGGATATCATTCCAGCTGTAAACCAGGATCCTGTGAATATAAATCTGCAAAACCAAAACTACTAGCTGCCCGTGTCGAAAATAAGGGCACCCAGAGTTTAGGTTAAAACAATAAACTCCAGGTCAGTCATGTGACTGGTGTGAGAACTAAAACAGTTATTATTCTTTATTCTTAAAGTTAGGTAAATCAAGGGACCACGCCGTATAACACGGAACGGGTTTCCTCCCAAGAATACCAGTGCATGAAACAAACAGCGCAATGCTAAATAAAGAAAAATGAAGCTGTTATAAGACCCAGGTCCTATCACACAATGCAAACGCAAGCCGGGGGATAGGGTTTTCCCTTATAACAGCCAAAGAATGCTTGATACGGTTAAAACAAGTCGTTTGATACTATTATAAGTGCATAGTGCATAAAACAACTTCAAATCATAAGTATCAATCATAGGCGGCATGAGCGTCCCATGCCACTATGTCGCCATATATAGGTTTACAAATAAAACCGCAAATGTCACGTATTTGGAAATTGGATTTCCATCTATGAACCGAGGCAAAAGATAGTCCTCAACCGATTCGAGACGCTCTAGCCCGCCCCTCAGGAACAGCCGCAACTGCCCCTTGGATCGTCAGGGCCGGTCCACACGGAGTGGATTATTATGCCTGAACAATACGTCTCCCCACCCTATGGGGTGTAAGTCTGGTCCGTCAGCCGACCAGAATGCATTCGGCCGAAACCGATATAACCGAGGCGCCTCGCAACAGCAACAACCACATAAGTCAAACTCGTCAGGGCGTGTAAAACCACTGACGCCACTTCTAGCTAGAAAGAAACGCAAGTCCTCCCTGAGGTCCGTCTCCCGTTTTTGGTTCATACCTGGTGTGAAACACGCGAGGTAAACGTTACACAAAGCTACGCCACAAAGGCCGTGCTTTGATCATCACCACAAGACTTTGCTTTTCAACAGAAGCCTTGATCATTTGCATCTTAGCATGCCACACAGGCAAACCATCCTATGCAACCGATATCAGTCACACAGAATGAAATCCGATGTCAGACACACAGTCCATTTACAAGTCCGTTCTGGGTCTGAACGAAACCGGAGGCACCTAGTACCCCGCATATCCATCGATCTCCAAGTACGTCTGGACGATCACTAACTGTTTCCATCTTCTTGGGTGTACAGCCCAATCAAGATCATCAGTTATCACCCAAACGACGTGAAGACCTCCGGTCTTCTACCATCGTCTTCATCTTCGACTTATCGTCGTATCAGTTATTCAGAATGGGATAAACCCGGTCTTTCCGAATAACTCGCGTATATTTTAAATAAGTGTTACACAAACACAACATACGCCTCATTCCAATTCATTAGTCACTAACCATAAATTAATCAAGAGAATAATTCCCCAAATATTAACCCCGAAGGCCGAAACCAACATCAGATCAATATCCAGAAAACCATTCTGCTTGGCTAACCGACAGTTAGTTTCTAAATTTCACGTTCAAATCTAATTAAAGATTTAACTATCGCCTGGAGCAAAACTGGTGATACTCCATTTTCGATCTTTTCAATCTAATTAAAGATTCATTAAAACTCCACTCAGTTTTAATCGTTAACTGGGTTAAAGAATCAGTGTCATTTAAAACACGGTTCACGATAAACCCAAAATCACATTCATTAATTATCGGGTTAAAGAACAAGTGTTATTTAAAACACTGTTCACGATAAGCCCAAAAATCAATATCTATTCAATTCCAATTAAATATTATTTAATTGGTACACTTCATTAAATCTAAATAAAAAGATTTAATCTTTTCTCAACTGGGTTCAAGAATAGTGTTAGTGAAGACACCATTCACGACAAACCCAAATCACATTCGATATTCAATACAAGGCTCTGAATAGAAAATATATCGGCTTATATTCAATATCGAATTCTACGACTAACAAATGTCGTATTGGAAATAACGATATCAATATATATCTTTCAAATTTCCATAACAACACCTGTATAATCACGAATTCCAACATCGAAATATTCCGAAGACAATTTCGATTCAAATCCACTCCAATGCAATCATTGGAAATTTTGGTTATTTTTAAAACCCTTTTCGAATTCAATTTATTTATTTAAAAATAAATAGGATTATAATTCTAGTTCAAAACTAGTTCATTTCGATAAAAATTTATTTTTATCTTTTCAAGTATGGAGTTTTTCATCCCAATTCTTTCTAAATCATTTATTATGATTTTACACAAATTATTGCTATTTTTAATAATTTTATCAAGGCCCGTACAGTCGATTTCCATCAATGGCCATCGAACTGCACTTACAGCGACCTTTTTTGAATTTGATTTGGACATATCTCCAAATCCAACCGTTAGATTTCAAATTTCTAACATTCATTAGAAAGCTCTTTTCGATACGAACCCAACGGTTCCGGTTTTAGGAGAATCCGACGGTCGGATCTCCCGTAATGCCCGTTTGAAATAAATGGTCGAAATTCGCGAACTGCCGCGGCGTGGCGCGTTCTATTCAGGCCATTATATTATATATAATATATATATAATATATATATCGTCGATTTCTATTTAAAACGAATTATATAAATAGTTTTGAATTCGTTTCAAAAACATTTTCAACTTCCATTTCAATTCAAATCAAAATTGAATTCTTCTTTATAAATTCGTTTTAAAATCCATTTCTATTCAATTCAAATTTCAATTCAATTTGAATTTATTTCACTTCGCTTTCAATTCAATTCGAATTCGTTTTCAGTTCAATTCATTTCGAAATCGTTCTCAATTCAATTCATTTCGAAATCGCTTTCAATTCAATTCCTTTCGAATTCGTTTTCAATTCAATTCATTTCGAATTTGTTTTCAATTCAATTCATTTCGAATTCGTTTTCAATTCAATTCATTTCGAATTCGTTTTCAATTCAATTCATTTCGAATTCGTTTTCAATTCAATTCATTTCGAAGTCGTTTTCAATTCAATTTGAATTCGTTTTCAATTCAATTTATTTCAAAATATTTGATTTCGAAATCACTTTTCAATATTCATTTTAAAATGAATAAAATCGATATAAATATCGTTCACGTCAAAATGGCGTCAATCTAATCCTCACGGCTTCACATATTTCTATTTTCAAATATTCTATTTCAAATATTTCTATTTCAAATATTTCTATTTCAAATATTTCTATTTCAAATATTTCTTTTTTTTCTTCGAAACTGGAATGAGGCCCAATCAATTACCATATAATGTTAATTATATGGATTTTCTACAACACATGGATATATCAACAACGATGAATAATCAACCATCAACCAAAGTGCACTACACTGTATAAGCATCAAATATAGACATTTAACGCTTATAGCAGCTTGTCAATCAATCGATCGACAGATTAAATCAATCAGGATGAGTGAACTTCAAATTTCATCCTAACACCCGTGTGGGGTTTCAAACAATCAAACACATATTTTATTTGTGCAGTTAGGCGATGTGTAAAATTTATCGACCCAATCAACGTCATTCAAATAGGTGTACATAAACAAACCGTCTGGTTTGTAAATGAATATTTATTTATTCACATTCACGTTAAAAATTATATTTTTAACGATAACACATTTTATTTTAACATATGAATTTCTATTCAGTTCATTCGTTAAATAAAATGCTATTTTTATTTTTCTAACTTATTTTAGAAAATTTCGGCGGCATAACGGCACGATACTAGAAACGGGACAAGGCCTAGCCTTATCCCCGGTCTAGTGAAGGCCCACGCCATTCACACATCAATCAAATCCATTCGTTATGCAAACCACAAACTTTGGAGTAAGGATCTAACCTAGCCTTACCCCTTCGCCTTATAACGGCGCACGTCTAATCCTAACCAATTTATCGATTCGATTTTTCACACCACAAACCACATTCAAACCAATATCGCAATCAATCACCAAACAGTCAAACAAACAAGTCCATGGTCTGTGGACGATTGTGTCGGGTGCTACTAAGCACCGTCTGCATCCTAGTATATATATATAACTAGAAATATAAATTGAAAGGTGAGAAATTCTCACATTTAGCTATCCAACCATCTCGACTCTTCTTTTGCAGAAGTCTTCATTGTTTTCGCATCTTCGCCAGCTTCGTCGTCCGTAGCTACTACATATATAAAAATCGAATTTTTACTTCGTTATTCAATATATAAAAATCAAATTTTTAGTTCGCTATTCAATATATAAAAATCGAATTTTTAGTTCAAAGTTCAATATATAAAAATCGAATTTTTATATCGAAGTTCAATATATAAAAATCGAATTTTTATTTCAAAGTTCAATATATAAAAATCATATTTTTATTTCAAAGTTCAATATATAAAAATCGAATTTTTATATCGCTATTCAAATGAATAAAAATCTCATTTTTGTCATGATGTTTATATAATAAAAATCACTTCTTTAATATGACAAAAATCATGTTTTCACGTTCGCTTTCAACATATAAAAAAATATGATTTCTACTTTTGCTTTCAAATCTTTTTCTACTAAAAGATTAATCTTTTTCCTATTTTAAAGTTCAAAATAAAATCAGTTTTTCTCTTTCAAAAATAAATCAGTTTATACTTTAAAAAAATAAATCAGTTTATACTTTAAAAAAAATAAATCAGTTTATACTTTAAAAAAATAAATCAGTTTATACTTTAAAAAAATAAATCAGTTTATACTTTTTTTAAAAATAAGTTTTAAATCAAAATAACATTCAGTTTTTAAATACTTTAAAAATCATTTTTCAAATTCAGTTTTTTTTATAAAATCAGTTTTTATTCCTTTTTATAAAATCAGTTTTTAAATTTTAATAAAATCAGTTTTCAAAACTTAATAAAAACAGTTTTTAAATCTTAATAAAAACAGTTTTTAAATCTTAATAAAAACAGAAATCAGTTCTTTTTTTTTTTTTTTTTTTTTTATATATATAAACAAAATCAAGATCTTACTGTAATTAGAGGAGGGGGTGGGCTGCGTCCTCAGGTGGTGGCGGCGGACCCATGCTGGTCGGAGGCGAGAGGGCATCTGATCGGAGGGGGGCCATCGGCTTCGTCGAGGGGATTCGTGGTTCCTGCGAGGCGGAGGAGAGAGAGGGAGGCAGAGGGGGGAAGGGCGGAGCCTCGCAAGTGGTGGCGGCGGTGGGCGCTGGGCGCGGTGGTGGCTGGAGCGACGGGGGGGGTTATCGCGATTTTTGTTTTCTTTTTCTTTTTTGTTTTTTTTTTCCTTCTGAGATAAACGAACGGGGGGGGGGCCTAGGTTTTAAGGGAAGGGATATTATATTTTTTTTTTTTTTTTTTTTTTTATTTATTATTTATTTATTAAAGAGTTGACTTTCACATATGACCACTAAACGAGGTCCACCGCCTGCCGCCCATAGCGTTTTACCCCCATTCCGAACACAATGGGATATGTATCGCAGGCCAATTCGATCGTCTCGATATGTTTCCTTTGAATTTACATTTAAATCACTATATTATTTTAAACGCACATTTCTAATTACCGGGGTCACATACTAACTAAAAAATTCCAAAAAAAATATTTTCTAGCTTCGTATTGACGATACGGTCCTAACAAAACTAGTTTCGTCGAATTCAGAGACCGTTAGAAAAATGGCCAATTTCAAGTCGATTAAAATCAACTGAAACTGGTCAAACGCGTTTTCTTTTGCCACGCTCACATATTGATTCGAAAAATTATGAAATTTGAAACCTAGCAATAACTTCACATCCCGGACCCAACAAAACTGGTTTCGTCGAAATCCGAGGTCGTTTGCAAAATGTCCATTTTTAAGGGCCTGAATTCCATAGCGACTATTCAGAATTTTCAACTGGACATATCTTTTGATTCCCGATATGAAATCTTAATTTTTCGGATTCGTTGGAAAGATATTCACTATTAGATTCCATTATTTTTGGTTTCACTAAAATCCGGATTATTTTGCACCCGGTACATTCAATTGAAGTTTGAAATCGAATTATCGAACTACCGCGCCATTTTCAATTCTATTTATAATTATATATAATTATTTATATTCTAACGACGACGTGTATAATATAAACGTTCGAATTATATTCAAAATAGATTTCACGTCGATATTATTTAAAATAATCTATTTTAAATAATCAAAATTCGCTAAAATTGCCAAAATAAAATTTTCAAACTGGCCCAGATTTTCCGGGTTGTTACAATCTCCCCCACTTAAAACTTTTCGTCCCCGAAAAGGAACAAAGTCGAAAGTGATTTGATTATTCAGCTCTATGTTCGATCTGGCTTTCATTCTCCAACCCTTTGGTTTCTGAGAATTTTCAAAATTTCAAAAATTTGGCTAACACCCTAAATTTTTGAAAAATTTCGCCATAACCTCCCCTGCACCGGGAGCATCGGGAAATTGCAAATAGCGTTCCCGGTCCTTCAGATCTCAAAAAGAAAAAGAAAAAGCCAAGCGGCTAGCCAATAGGCTCACAAAATCATCATCACCCAAACAAAACAGGAAATTATGTAGTAAACATGTACCTATTTGTCGGGCAAACAAATTTTATTCTCTGCTCTAGCCTCCTTGCTATGACCTGTTCAATGATATATATGTATATGCAAGCAGATGCGACCAATTTTCAATACAATTCAATATTTGATTCGATTAAGCATAATGGTTCAAAATTGGCAAACAAATAAACAAACAACACAAACATCAATCAATTAGTGGATTAACGTTTTAAATTCATAATTTTGATACATATACAAAAAATCATGTTTTGATGCCAAATCACAACAATGAATTCTAGCTATATATAAGTTTTGGTTCTCACACCAGCCTAATGGAAATATATAGAAAATCACACCTTCGAAACACGAATACCAATTCTGATGATGTTCGAACTATCATCAGAATCATCTTCGGGCGACTAGAATGTGATTCCATATCTATCCAGTATATTAAAATTTCGAATACACGCGGATCAGACGTATATGCAAAATCTATATATACTGGATTGTCCACATCAATATAAATAGATAATCAAATACGAATAATTGATTTAAATTTTCAAAACAAAAATTTGTTTTCATTTTCAAAAATATACTCTTCACACTCGTTCTAGGATACTACTGATCCTATCTCTAACGAGTCATTCTAATTGGATATTACTAATCCAATATCTGATGAATTCTTTCGTATGGTTCTAATGTGTCTTGTTCTCTGAGCTTGGTAAACCAAAGCTCTGATACCAACTGTGAAGACCCGTAACTTCCCCGTAAAGGAAAGCGTCGGATAGTTCGAGAACAAACCACAACAGAACGCATATAAAAGAACATTTCATTGTATATTACAACAATGCATCAGATTACAAGAATATACAGAGTACGAATAAATATTACACAGAAATATCAGAGATTTAAATTACATTTAAATACATAGCAGCGGAAAATAATACAATACACAACTAGAAGAGATATACGGATACAAAGCTTTCCGGATATCATTCCAGCTGTAAACCAGGATCCTGTGAATATAAATCTGCAAAACCAAAACTACTAGCTGCCCGTGTCGAAAATAAGGGCACCCAGAGTTTAGGTTAAAACAATAAACTCCAGGTCAGTCATGTGACTGGTGTGAGAACTAAAACAGTTATTATTCTTTATTCTTAAAGTTAGGTAAATCAAGGGACCACGCCGTATAACACGGAACGGGTTTCCTCCCAAGAATACCAGTGCATGAAACAAACAGCGCAATGCTAAATAAAGAAAAATGAAGCTGTTATAAGACCCAGGTCCTATCACACAATGCAAACGCAAGCCGGGGGATAGGGTTTTCCCTTATAACAGCCAAAGAATGCTTGATACGGTTAAAACAAGTCGTTTGATACTATTATAAGTGCATAGTGCATAAAACAACTTCAAATCATAAGTATCAATCATAGGCGGCATGAGCGTCCCATGCCACTATGTCGCCATATATAGGTTTACAAATAAAACCGCAAATGTCACGTATTTGGAAATTGGATTTCCATCTATGAACCGAGGCAAAAGATAGTCCTCAACCGATTCGAGACGCTCTAGCCCGCCCCTCAGGAACAGCCGCAACTGCCCCTTGGATCGTCAGGGCCGGTCCACACGGAGTGGATTATTATGCCTGAACAATACGTCTCCCCACCCTATGGGGTGTAAGTCTGGTCCGTCAGCCGACCAGAATGCATTCGGCCGAAACCGATATAACCGAGGCGCCTCGCAACAGCAACAACCACATAAGTCAAACTCGTCAGGGCGTGTAAAACCACTGACGCCACTTCTAGCTAGAAAGAAACGCAAGTCCTCCCTGAGGTCCGTCTCCCGTTTTTGGTTCATACCTGGTGTGAAACACGCGAGGTAAACGTTACACAAAGCTACGCCACAAAGGCCGTGCTTTGATCATCACCACAAGACTTTGCTTTTCAACAGAAGCCTTGATCATTTGCATCTTAGCATGCCACACAGGCAAACCATCCTATGCAACCGATATCAGTCACACAGAATGAAATCCGATGTCAGACACACAGTCCATTTACAAGTCCGTTCTGGGTCTGAACGAAACCGGAGGCACCTAGTACCCCGCATATCCATCGATCTCCAAGTACGTCTGGACGATCACTAACTGTTTCCATCTTCTTGGGTGTACAGCCCAATCAAGATCATCAGTTATCACCCAAACGACGTGAAGACCTCCGGTCTTCTACCATCGTCTTCATCTTCGACTTATCGTCGTATCAGTTATTCAGAATGGGATAAACCCGGTCTTTCCGAATAACTCGCGTATATTTTAAATAAGTGTTACACAAACACAACATACGCCTCATTCCAATTCATTAGTCACTAACCATAAATTAATCAAGAGAATAATTCCCCAAATATTAACCCCGAAGGCCGAAACCAACATCAGATCAATATCCAGAAAACCATTCTGCTTGGCTAACCGACAGTTAGTTTCTAAATTTCACGTTCAAATCTAATTAAAGATTTAACTATCGCCTGGAGCAAAACTGGTGATACTCCATTTTCGATCTTTTCAATCTAATTAAAGATTCATTAAAACTCCACTCAGTTTTAATCGTTAACTGGGTTAAAGAATCAGTGTCATTTAAAACACGGTTCACGATAAACCCAAAATCACATTCATTAATTATCGGGTTAAAGAACAAGTGTTATTTAAAACACTGTTCACGATAAGCCCAAAAATCAATATCTATTCAATTCCAATTAAATATTATTTAATTGGTACACTTCATTAAATCTAAATAAAAAGATTTAATCTTTTCTCAACTGGGTTCAAGAATAGTGTTAGTGAAGACACCATTCACGACAAACCCAAATCACATTCGATATTCAATACAAGGCTCTGAATAGAAAATATATCGGCTTATATTCAATATCGAATTCTACGACTAACAAATGTCGTATTGGAAATAACGATATCAATATATATCTTTCAAATTTCCATAACAACACCTGTATAATCACGAATTCCAACATCGAAATATTCCGAAGACAATTTCGATTCAAATCCACTCCAATGCAATCATTGGAAATTTTGGTTATTTTTAAAACCCTTTTCGAATTCAATTTATTTATTTAAAAATAAATAGGATTATAATTCTAGTTCAAAACTAGTTCATTTCGATAAAAATTTATTTTTATCTTTTCAAGTATGGAGTTTTTCATCCCAATTCTTTCTAAATCATTTATTATGATTTTACACAAATTATTGCTATTTTTAATAATTTTATCAAGGCCCGTACAGTCGATTTCCATCAATGGCCATCGAACTGCACTTACAGCGACCTTTTTTGAATTTGATTTGGACATATCTCCAAATCCAACCGTTAGATTTCAAATTTCTAACATTCATTAGAAAGCTCTTTTCGATACGAACCCAACGGTTCCGGTTTTAGGAGAATCCGACGGTCGGATCTCCCGTAATGCCCGTTTGAAATAAATGGTCGAAATTCGCGAACTGCCGCGGCGTGGCGCGTTCTATTCAGGCCATTATATTATATATAATATATATATAATATATATATCGTCGATTTCTATTTAAAACGAATTATATAAATAGTTTTGAATTCGTTTCAAAAACATTTTCAACTTCCATTTCAATTCAAATCAAAATTGAATTCTTCTTTATAAATTCGTTTTAAAATCCATTTCTATTCAATTCAAATTTCAATTCAATTTGAATTTATTTCACTTCGCTTTCAATTCAATTCGAATTCGTTTTCAGTTCAATTCATTTCGAAATCGTTCTCAATTCAATTCATTTCGAAATCGCTTTCAATTCAATTCCTTTCGAATTCGTTTTCAATTCAATTCATTTCGAATTTGTTTTCAATTCAATTCATTTCGAATTCGTTTTCAATTCAATTCATTTCGAATTCGTTTTCAATTCAATTCATTTCGAATTCGTTTTCAATTCAATTCATTTCGAAGTCGTTTTCAATTCAATTTGAATTCGTTTTCAATTCAATTTATTTCAAAATATTTGATTTCGAAATCACTTTTCAATATTCATTTTAAAATGAATAAAATCGATATAAATATCGTTCACGTCAAAATGGCGTCAATCTAATCCTCACGGCTTCACATATTTCTATTTTCAAATATTCTATTTCAAATATTTCTATTTCAAATATTTCTATTTCAAATATTTCTATTTCAAATATTTCTTTTTTTTCTTCGAAACTGGAATGAGGCCCAATCAATTACCATATAATGTTAATTATATGGATTTTCTACAACACATGGATATATCAACAACGATGAATAATCAACCATCAACCAAAGTGCACTACACTGTATAAGCATCAAATATAGACATTTAACGCTTATAGCAGCTTGTCAATCAATCGATCGACAGATTAAATCAATCAGGATGAGTGAACTTCAAATTTCATCCTAACACCCGTGTGGGGTTTCAAACAATCAAACACATATTTTATTTGTGCAGTTAGGCGATGTGTAAAATTTATCGACCCAATCAACGTCATTCAAATAGGTGTACATAAACAAACCGTCTGGTTTGTAAATGAATATTTATTTATTCACATTCACGTTAAAAATTATATTTTTAACGATAACACATTTTATTTTAACATATGAATTTCTATTCAGTTCATTCGTTAAATAAAATGCTATTTTTATTTTTCTAACTTATTTTAGAAAATTTCGGCGGCATAACGGCACGATACTAGAAACGGGACAAGGCCTAGCCTTATCCCCGGTCTAGTGAAGGCCCACGCCATTCACACATCAATCAAATCCATTCGTTATGCAAACCACAAACTTTGGAGTAAGGATCTAACCTAGCCTTACCCCTTCGCCTTATAACGGCGCACGTCTAATCCTAACCAATTTATCGATTCGATTTTTCACACCACAAACCACATTCAAACCAATATCGCAATCAATCACCAAACAGTCAAACAAACAAGTCCATGGTCTGTGGACGATTGTGTCGGGTGCTACTAAGCACCGTCTGCATCCTAGTATATATATATAACTAGAAATATAAATTGAAAGGTGAGAAATTCTCACATTTAGCTATCCAACCATCTCGACTCTTCTTTTGCAGAAGTCTTCATTGTTTTCGCATCTTCGCCAGCTTCGTCGTCCGTAGCTACTACATATATAAAAATCGAATTTTTACTTCGTTATTCAATATATAAAAATCAAATTTTTAGTTCGCTATTCAATATATAAAAATCGAATTTTTAGTTCAAAGTTCAATATATAAAAATCGAATTTTTATATCGAAGTTCAATATATAAAAATCGAATTTTTATTTCAAAGTTCAATATATAAAAATCATATTTTTATTTCAAAGTTCAATATATAAAAATCGAATTTTTATATCGCTATTCAAATGAATAAAAATCTCATTTTTGTCATGATGTTTATATAATAAAAATCACTTCTTTAATATGACAAAAATCATGTTTTCACGTTCGCTTTCAACATATAAAAAAATATGATTTCTACTTTTGCTTTCAATCTTTTTCTACTAAAAGATTAATCTTTTTCCTATTTTAAAGTTCAAAATAAAATCAGTTTTTCTCTTTCAAAATAAATCAGTTTATACTTTAAAAAAATAAATCAGTTTATACTTTAAAAAAATAAATCAGTTTATACTTTAAAAAAATA